>JAZBNJ010000008.1:10020000-20020000 GCA_037349165.1 Choristoneura rosaceana | reverse complement strand
TTGTCGAATACACCGTTTTTGAGTTATTTCCGAAAAACTGCGCTTCTCAACAAAAGGACGAAAGTGCATTGAAGATAAGCTCTTTTTCTGGTAATAGATCTTAGGACTGTAGTAAGTGTTTTAATTGTGTTATAACGCACATAATATTACTTAACTCACAATATGATTGAAAAAACTCTTGCCTTTTCCAATAGACAAATGATAACCTTAAATATCAATATCTCGAAAACGACTGAATCTTTTTTGGTGAAACATGTCCAAGAACCATCGCACTGATCCAGCTAGGGATCCAAAAATAATCTTTCAAACTGACATTTTAGTACATGAAAATCGTACCGAAAAAGAAGTGTTGCCTTGCAATTATTACCAATTCCATGTACTATTTACTTCATTGCGTTACATTCTTGCGTACGTAAAGCGTCCCGGTTTTATGTTGTAAATAAGCTATTTACAGGTGCACTACGGGTGTAACCTCAATATAGACATAGCGAATCCCAGTTCCCGGCCATTTAGCATTTGCCGCGTACGGCAGCGTTTTGCATAAGACGGCAAACACGTCTGTTTTCATAGCAAGCGGGCACATATTTGACTTGCACCCGTCTAGCGTGAAGCCGGAGATTCGTACTCAGAGCTAACCATAAGATAGTAGATATTTGAGTTTATTTAGACGTTTAAGACCGTGTCTTGCTCGGTTTTATTAACCACCGACGCAAAAAGAGGGATGTTATAAGTTTGACCGCTATGTGTGTCTGTCTGTATGTCTGTGTAGCTCTTAAACGGGTGGACCGATTTGAATCTAGTGTTTTCGTTGAAAGCAGGTTTTCTAGCGATGTTACTTAGACATGTTTTATTAAAATTGGTGTAGTCTTTTATGAGATATTGAAATTTGAAGTGACTATGTCGGGGCTTCGTCAAATTTTTGTTGGTTAGGTTATCGTTTTGTTTATTTGAAAAAGCATGAGTTTTTTTAATCATACACACAGTTGAAATAGAAAATAAAATAAAATGCATTTTTAAGGTGAGCTATCTTCATTTTCGTGTAAGAATGCACCAGTATTTTTAAAGAACATACTGCCAAAGTCTGGATGAGCCAGAAATTTTTACACATTGCAATATGGCGTTGGGGCTTGCGTCACCTGAGTGTGTAAAATCACAAACGGCCGGGTCTTCTGGGCCAGTGTGTCTTTACCATCAGGTATCCTAACTAAAGTAAACTCTAAACCAGCAAACTAAGGTTTGGTATAACTCCACGGACGCCGCAGGTTCTTAGTATGCGAACACGCCGCTAAAGTTTGAGGGGTGCTTTATTGTCATCCAACTTGGGAACTTGAAAAAGGGATAGCATTTTGTGGATTCTTGATGCATCACAATGATCGAGAAAAGTTTTTCATGTTCTTTTGAAGAATAAATTATTTACGGAGAATTTTTACGAGAGAAAATTGATGATATTACGGAGGATGTATCCGGAGTTAAAGTAGACAGGCTTCCGAACCGAGAAATGTCTCTGAACACGTGTTATGGCTTTGTTGAACGAGTAACAACTTGAGCCTTTGGTAAAAGAGCTCTTTTAAGGCAGAAGGAGACGGGTTAAGCTGGTTGATGTTTACTGTTTATTTTTTTACGCAGAACTTTAATGTAATACCTAATTTAGTAGCATTTACGATGTGTGTGTTTACATTGAATTTGACTACCATGTGTAATTGTTTTTTACTCGACTACGGCAAAGCCAAAGGAAGAGTAATGATTTTGGCAGTCTATGTATGTTTGTATATACGTATGTTACACCGCATCATCAAGACTACTCGTTCGATTTTTGATTTTGAAATAATATTTTTTTAAATAAAAAGGTTATGTCACCCGGAGCTTAATAACGAATCGATTGACACCTCATTTATCAAAATCGAACGAGTAGTCTTGATATATTGGTCGGATTTTACATAAAATATTTTCATACTTTATAGAGCGCATTTTTTCCGTTGTCGAGTTTCAGTTTATTAAACTTATTTTTTTTATTTGGTAATGAAATCACAAACGTACATTTCATAGACAAGAAATAAACAACTTTTAAACGATGTCAATTTTTATTGTCTTGTGACATCTTGTATGTATATAGGTACCTACACAAAACAAAATAATGTGGACGTCATTACAATTATGGCTAAATATTCAAAACAACCAATATTGTTATCCTACCTACTACTACTATAGAAACGATACATACATGGGTGGGTATGCCATGTCTAAATGCAAATAAAAATTCTGATTCTAAAACTAGAATAGTTGTGCTGCTTGCATAATTTACTAGAGCACAGCATAACCCGCACTTTTAAAATGCATCAATTCTCTACAATTGCAAACCATATTTTATCATGCTATCCTTATTTTCATGAAAGAATAGTAAAGGAAGACACGCTCCTCATCCTTCACAAATGTCGGTTACAGGTGTTCCTGCAATCGTTTTGCAAACTTGCAAGTTACGTCGGAAAACTGCTTGTGAATTCAAAGTCGAGTTTTCAACCGTTTGCTATTGCTACGTGACGCCAGCAAGCAACCGAGTGGCAGGTGTAAGTATATTTCGAAGCTTTATGTTAGTGTGTACACAGCTGATGAAAAATAGACCACTTTTAGAGAAGTTTTATTAATAAGTAACTCTTATTTTAAATGGTTTGGGTTAGTTTGTGTCTCATGTGGGACTATTTTCTTCTTCTTGTGGCAGGGGGGTGTCACTACGCCATTCCGCCGCCGAGCTAAAAGTGCGTACCGGGCCTCCCCAACGTTGAGGCGATTCAGTGGTTGCCGCGCACTGACCCGTGGCGCACGCGCGCGCCTCTTACGAAGTACGACTCAATTTACGTCGCAAACGCGTGTCATAATTTTAATTGGCAATATGTATCCAAAAAAATACTGCATTGCAGCCGATTGTCGGAACAATGAAAAAAATAGTAATTGTCAGTTTTTCTCGGTTCCGGCAAGTGAGAAAGATAGCGAAAGGTACGGTATTCATTAGGTACTCATTTATATCTACTGTCATGGTACCTAAATCTATAACAATAATTAATAAATATACACACAAATGTTTTATATCATATACTTATTTAAAATAGGTGGTAGGTAGCTACATATACATATAATCCATACCTACATCAAAAGAAAATCACGTGTCGTGTATACCTGTGTAAACTGATTTATATGTTCGGTATTCATTTACCTAATAGGTAGGTATAACAGTTTCTGCATGTGTACCTTGCGTGGTATTTATGTGGGATCGTGCGAAGGAAAACAAACTTTTACCAAAGAAAAATTAGAAAAAGTTTATTAAAAAATTAAACTAATGAATACGTTGAAAAGACAGCAAAGAAAACAAGAAACACAACTAGCACGTAGGCTCACCCGATCGTAACTCCTCTTCCTTTCCCTCATTCGCTCGTCTCATTCGTTCAACAGAAATCTTCAATCACTCGGTCGCTCGTTTACATCAAATCATTCTTACAAAAATCCACCCTCATTCCCACATTCGGCCATCCTACACACATGCCTGTCCCCAGGCATCCTTCAAACAGAACATCTTACACACCTAAACAACATCTTAACCTAGGAACACCTTAATCCTAAAACATGTGTGCTATACACTTACAAAGTCTTACCAAACGCTATAAAGGACCTGATTAATAACATCTTTATTTAAATGAAACAAAAAAAAACACCATCCTTTTAAAAACGAAAAAAAAAAACATCATCTAAAAAACCATAACTAAAAACAAAAAAAAACAAACCAACCATCTTAAATTTTACACCATACCAGTAGCATACCAGCAAACAAAAACCGTAACAATAGTCTCTAACCGCCTTAAACTTTACACCATACCAGTAGGTATGCACTTTTTTTATAAACCCTCTGTTGGTCTGTGCCTTTAACACTAAGTTATTATGAAAACAACTTCCCTCTCGCTTGAACAGCTGATTGCTGTTCATAACAACAGTCGTATCATACAACAAGTTTTGGCCTAAAATAAAATAGAACGGCTTAATGTCTTTAGGCACAAGGTGTAGCACTACATCAAAGTACTCGTCGTCAATTGAAATGTTCGTCTTCGCGTGTCCCGGTGATACAACTCGTGATGCACAACGTTCTGTCACTAACCGTTCGCACTTTTTGTGGCCCGGCGCGCCTAACAACTTATAACTGTCCGACACGAGATCAAAGTCACTTTCGGAGTCCACCATCGTGTTTACACTTCGATTAAACAATAATAACATCTTCGTCGGCTTCTGATCGATGTTTACATCTTCCGTTCGATCACCTCGTTCACAACTGCTTGAGCTACTGTCACTGTCAACGACATTGGTGTGACATCTGACGTCTGTCGCCGCCATCTTTGCCGCCATGTCTACGCTGTCCCCGGTCACCTCGTTCGGAAGACATTCTTCGTTCCGCTCATTCATCTGAGTGTGACCGAGAGTTTGAATGAACAAGCTCGTCGTTCTTCCGCTCGCGCCACCATCTTGCTCCCCGTCAGCTGATTCGCTCGGTGTTGACGAATGCGTACAATGCGCCGATATGTGCCCGAATTGGTCACATGTGAAACACTTCGTATAATTTTTTTCGTTCGGGTACACACTGGACACATGTTTTTCTTCTTCACAGCTGTAGTAATTCGTGCAGTAGTTCGGGGAAACCGGTTTAATAGGCCGGTATTTCGTCATCTCATTGTGTGGTAAATGCGTAGGTACCGTCTTAGTTTTGATAATTTCGTATATTCTAATCTTCTCCTTTAATTCACTATACGAAGTAACGCCGTAAAAGATCATTTTGTGCGTTTCTACGTCTTCGATGCCGTCGACAATATATTGAATTGCCACATCGTCTGGCATTTTTCCCCTTTTGCCCAACTCGCGCATCGTAAGTAGGTAGTCGATGCAACTTTCGTCTTCCTTCTTCTTACGCGCTGCCATCAGCTCGTGTATCGCCTTTATGTCGATCGTGTCAGGGAATTCTTCGGTAAGCGCGTATTTTAGCTCGTCCCACGATTTAAATGGTCCCTCCGCTTGGAACCAAAGCGCCGCGGTGCCCGTTAAGCTGCGCCTAGCAACAATTAGCCGTTGCAATGGCGTCCAACCGAATATCTCCGCGTTGTCGTCGATATTGTCGATAAATTTAGTCACGCTATACGTCATGTCTTGCGCGCTAAATTTCGGTACAAGATCATTAATGTACCGCAGGCTTTCACTAACGTCGTAGGTCGTCATCGCTCTTGCAGTAGTCGTCGTCGTATTTGTCGTCGTAGTTGTCGTCGTCTGGAGTTTGAGTTTAGGTGCCTCGTCCACACCGCCACTCTGAGCCTCGCTAGCTGCCTCGTCGTCATACGTCGTATCCGCTTTCATCTGTCCGATGTGCCGTTTCCCGCCGCTCGGAAGCCACCGTCCTTCTCCCGAAGCCAGCAGACACTCGTCGTCACTGTTATTTCGGCCGCCCGTCGTAAATGGCAACCGCCGTAACAAAAAATGTAACCACCTCGTTACACCACGTAGCACACCGTCGTCGTCGTCGTATTCACGGTTCAATTTTCTCCTTCAGATCCCGGACGAGCCCCCAAAAATGTGGGATCGTGCGAAGGAAAACAAACTTTTACCAAAGAAAAATTAGAAAAAGTTTATTAAAAAATTAAACTAATGAATACGTTGAAAAGACAGCAAAGAAAACAAGAAACACAACTAGCACGTAGGCTCACCCGATCGTAACTCCTCTTCCTTTCCCTCATTCGCTCGTCTCATTCGTTCAACAGAAATCTTCAATCACTCGGTCGCTCGTTTACATCAAATCATTCTTACAAAAATCCACCCTCATTCCCACATTTATACTTATAACACTTACCAGCCATTCTGAAGCAACTGTAACATGTGACTATTTCTCGCATGAGATGTACATATTACCTGTCTCTTTCTGTGCACTACTGTGAGAAAGTGACGGGTGACGTCTCGCAACGAGAGTCACTAAGCATAGTTGCGCTGGACTAGACTGGTACCTAGCTTATTCTTACATAATATTCGACCCTGCGCCATAGAATAAATAAAAGTGCAACCGCTAAGTAAATACTATAAACAGCATAAATCTGATAGTAGGTATAATAGGTATTCTATTAAAGTATTGACAACCCTATTTTCGGAATATCTGACAAGGTGTGGAATAATGTCGACCTTCACGCGGCGCCAGAGAGCTCAATGTCGGCTGCTCGCGTGCGGTCCGTTTGCTAATAATAATTATGTAGGCACATAAAAAGGCGGCATTTGTGAAAATCAAAACAGAGAGACTTCTGTACTTGTACTATTATCTATTCTGTGCTTGTGGTGTCTCCACTCCAATTATTGAAGGTTGGCGATCTACTCCGAATATTCCTTCCTGTTCTTCACGAGGTGGAACAGGTCAGCGGCACTCTTAATTCTAGCCCAGTCTTGAATGTTGCTCAACCGAGACTATTTTCTTTGAAACTATCTACTAATCTAAATTTAACTCACTTTTTGAAGACTAAGGCCGTCTTGCAGGAAAAAAAAATCTAAGAAATAAACGATTTCTATTTCTATTTCTTAGATTTAGCAGTTAATCCAGGCTTAAGCTTGGCAGCTCCATACATTTTGACACTACTAAACTGAGCTTAACGCTTACTCGAGATTTATGTGTTTCCAGCAAGTAGCCATAAATACATAATTTTCACAGCCAATTTCGTTATGATTTCTTTTACAGATGTATGGGATGTCAACATGACACTAGTAGTACAAAGGTTCCACCTGGTATCATGATACCGATAACACGAGAACTTAGCTTCAATTGTACTTCGCTGCATAGTCTCGAAATGATATCTTAGACAATGTAGTAACGCATTCGCCAGCCTTAAGTCACACGATATTCAGAGCTGAAAAACGCCAGAATCCAAAACCTAGATTAAAATAAAAAACGCCCTACCAGTAGCGCCACCTGACGGCACTACAGAGCTTCATATCGTTTTTCGTGCAGCCGGCGTCGCATAGTCGATTTACAATTAATTATTGATAAACCGTTATTTATTGCTTCTTCTATAAAAAACATGCCAAAAAGAAAACGAGAGTGTAGTGAGGAGCGCCTCAAGCAAAAAATCAAAAAGTACGAAGAGAAATTGGAAAAAATTAAGACGCGGATGCATCAACCGCCATCGCCCTCGCTGGCGTCTCCGCAAAATGAAGTTTTCTTGCTAGAAGATACTCCAGAAGAGGTGCAGGAACCAGATGACTTGGCTACGGATACCCCCGTAACTGTCATAGGAGCAGAAGGTAATATTTTTTAATTATTATTGTTATCTTTAGGTTATTTCCTCGCGCACAAAAACGTGCTTTTGTTTTACGCGCGAACATGTGCCTTTGTCACCTATTCAGGTGGTCTCGCACATATTTTATAGAGGTTTTTAGACCTTATTTGCACGGGTATTTACCCAAAAAACTGGGTATTCACCCACATGAAACATTTCTACTATTGAGTAGAACCGTCTAGGCTAGTACTTACTAACCTCACATAGAGATATTTTCCCCTTTTTGGGAAAAGACTAATTGATTGTATATGGCTATTTAGCTACCGTTTACGTGGGTATTTACCTATTAAATGTGAACATTCTTCAACTTAAAAAACATACTATAGGTACAAATTCAAGGTGTTGCATTTTCTTTCAGAAGAAACACTAGATGAGGAAATACTCACGCTACTTGGAGATGCACCCCAAGTCGATAAATTTGGCCCTGCCATACACAAGGAGCTGGCCTCAAGGTGGACTGGTATCATTAAGAATGGTCTCAGCAAAGAAAAGAGAATGGAACTTAAAAACAAATTTTTACCACCGGAAAATTGCAGGTTTATTGATGCCCCCAAGCTAAACCTGGAGGCTCAAGCTGCAATGCTAGACATAGCCATAAAAAGAGATAAGGCGATTGCCAACAAGCAGTCACAAATTGGCTGCGCTATCACTGCAGTTGCTAGAGCTTTTGGCATACTTCTTAGCAAGGGAAAGGAAAACATTGATGTAATCAATTTTATAAGTGATGCTGCCCGTCTTTTATGTGACCACCAGCACCAAGAGTCATTAACGAGGAAAAATTTTATCCTGCAAGGACTTGAGCAGTCAACCCGAGATGCTGTTAAAGATACTGAGGTAGACGAATGGCTTTTTGGTGAAGGATTTGCCGAAAAGTTAAAGGCCACAAAGGCAATAAAAAAGTCAGGACAAGAAATAAGTGCTAAGGTCAAGAAACCTACACCTACACAACAGCCAAAAAAGCCTTTAAACTTCAGGGGCCCGGGGAGCAATCTGCTCCGAAGCCAAATAAACAAACCCGGGCCACGTCAACCATATCAGGGTTATCAGGCATACAAGAAGACATTCCCTCATACGGCGAAGTCTCAGTACAACAAAGCTCCTCCTCGAGCAACCAATCGCAATTGACTCAGGTGAGCTATTTATATTGTGGTCGTTTGGTTCATTACAAACACCAATGGGCTAAGTTAACATCTGATTCAACCATTTTGAATTGGATTACTGGTTACAAGATTCCATTTGTAAGTTTACCATCACAACAAATAATACCCAAAAATGAATGTTTTGTTGAAAAAGAGCAAAAAGATATAGAAGAGTCTATAAAAAAATTGTTAGCTAAAGGAGCTATTATTTGTTGTGAACCATGTAAAGACCAATATTTATCAAAAATATTCACAGTACCTAAACCCAATGGTGAAAGCAGATTTATACTTAATCTAAAAGAATTAAATAAATATGTGAAAACTAATCATTTTAAACTAGAAGATGCCCGTACTGTAACAAAACTACTGTCTTATAATTGTTATATGAGTACCATTGATCTCAAAGATGCTTATTTTCTAATTCCAATTGATAATAGCCACAAAAAGTATCTGCGGTTTATTTGGAAGCAAAAAGTATATGAATTTCAAGTCCTTCCTTTTGGGCTGAATACTGCACCATATGTCTTTACAAAAATCTTAAAACCAGTTATGCAATTTTTGAGGTCAATGGGTTTTGTTTCTGTGGTATACCTGGATGACATCTGGTGCTGTGGGCGCTCTTTTACAGAGTGTACAAAAAATGTGCAAGAAACTATAAAAGTGTTGACTAATATAGGGTTCATAATAAATTATGATAAAAGTTCATTAACCCCTAGTAGGTGTGTCAAGTATCTGGGTTTTTTATTCAATTCAGAAAACCTCACTGTATCGTTACCTTCAGAAAAAAGACACAAGATTAGATCAGCAGTTGAGAGTTTTGTAAACCTTAGTCAATGCAAAATTAGAGATATTGCACAATTAACTGGCCTACTAGTTTCAGCATGTCCAGCAATTGATTATGGTTTTTTGTATACAAAGGAATTAGAGCGCCAAAAATTTATTTATTTAAATAAATTTAACGATAACTATGAAAAAGTTATGCCAATATGTAGCAAACTGCAACCAGATTTGCAGTGGTGGCTTACACATATAGGATCATCATTTTGTAATATAAGATATGGTAAATATGCTATTGAAATATTTACAGATTCGTCTATGACTGGTTGGGGCGCCTCATGCGGTGATGAAAGAGCTGCAGGGTTGTGGAATGAGCAGGAAAGACGGCAACACATAAACTACTTGGAATTGATGGCGGCTTTGCTTGCGCTCAAGACATTTACTAACAATCTTTGCAACTGTGAAGTATTGCTCCGAGTTGACAATACTACAGCTATTTCATACATTAACCGCATGGGGGGTATCCAATATCCGCACTTAAATTCAGTGGCTAGACAAATATGGGAATATTGTGAAAACAAAAGTCTGTTTGTATTTTCTTCATACATAAAGTCAGCTCAAAATGTGATTGCAGATGCTGAGTCTAGGAAGTTACACTCTGATATAGAATGTGAACTGAATGATAAATATTTTCAGACAATAGTCAATGCTTTTGGTTTGCCTCAAATAGACTTATTTGCAAGTCGTGCTAACAGGAAATGTAAAATGTATGTAGCATGGAAAAATGACCCTGATGCTTTTAAAATTGATGCATTCACTTTGTTATGGAAACCATATTATTTTTACGCTTTTCCTCCTTTTGTTTTGATAACAAAAGTTCTTCAAAAAATAATCTCTGAACAGTCGGAGGGCATTGTGGTAGTACCTGACTGGCCAACGCAACCATGGTACCCAGTATTTAAAAAGCTTATAATTTCGAAAATACTTCATTTCGGTCCTTGTGATGACTTGCTTAAATCTTATTCCAGCAACCACATATTCCGTCAGCATCTTATCCTGGTTGCTGCGCGCTTGTCCGGCAAGCGTTTTCACGTCGAGGAGTGTCGGCCGGCCCGATGACTGTTGTGCTGGCATCTCTCTCAAACAACACTATCAAGCAGTATGACACTTACCTAAAACAGTGGTATGGTTATTGCCTTTATAATAATATTAATTATTTCGAAGCATCAGTGCCGCAAATTTTATCCTTTTTGTCCAAATTATTTGAAGATGGTGCGGCTTATGGTTCCATTAACTGTTGTAGGTCTGCTCTTTCACTGATTCTGGGCTCAAAAGTATGTAACGATGATAGAGTGGCCCGTTTTGTCAAAGGCGCGTTTCGGCTTCGGCCTCCTCGTCCCAAATATGATCTTACCTGGGACCCATCCACTGTGCTTAATTACTTAACAGATATGGGTGAAAACGACTCGTTATCTCTTGAAGATCTAACTAAAAAACTTGTCACATTGCTGGCCATTGTAACCGCGCATCGAGTCCAGACTTTTTCGCTCATAAAGATATGTAACATTCAAATCCTTTCAGAAAAAATATATATTAAAATACCTGACCGTATTAAGACCTCACGTCCGGGTAGTGCACAGCCCAGTCTGATACTACCATTCTTTACTAATAACCCTAAGATCTGTCCGGCGACCACCTTATTGAATTATTTAGAAAGAACTCGTGATATTCGAAAATGTCAAAATCTTTTCATAGCTTTTAAGAAACCGCATAACGCGGTAACGTCACAGACGCTTAGCCGCTGGATCAAGCTCACGCTGGAGAGCAGCGGTATAGACGTGTCGCAGTTTAGCGCGCACAGCACGCGGCACGCCGCCACTTCCGCGGCCAAGCGTCTGGGCGTCAGCATCGACACCATTCGGAGGACTGCTGGCTGGACAGCTTCCTCGAGGGTCTTTGCACAATTTTATAATCGAGATGTAATCACAAATGAAGACTTTTCCTTAATATTAAGCATGTGAAAAGATGGTAAAATTTGATTATAATAATTAATTACTTGGGCGTATTAAGATAAAACTAAGATATAGTTTTTTGTTTCAAATAGCTGGAAGTAGATAGCTACTGTTATTTGTTTTTTATTTTTGTGTAATATAAATTAGCTATAAATAAATCACTGTTTATTATTTTACGACTCTAAACATCTACATTGTCTAAGATATCATGAGAGACTATGCAGCGAAGTACAATTAGAAATTAAACGAACTTACCTAAGTGAAGTTCCATTTTAATTGTACGAGCTGCATAGTCTCGAAATGATATATAACAACCCACCCGCCCATGCTTTAACGCAGTGCCCAAAAATAGGTGAGTGACTTTGCCGTAAAATAATAAAGTTTCTGAATACTCTGACCTAAATGAAGCTCTGTAGTGCCGTCAGGTGGCGCTACTGGTAGGGCGTTTTTTATTTTAATCTAGGTTTTGGATTCTGGCGTTTTTCAGCTCTGAATATCGTGTGACTTAAGGCTGGCGAATGCGTTACTACATTGTCTAAGATATCATTTCGAGACTATGCAGCTCGTACAATTAAAATGGAACTTCACTTAGGTAAGTTCGTTTAATTTCTAATTAACATGTTTCTAGGCATTGAGTTTAGTTCGTAAACTAAGTTGTTTATTAGAAACACAGAATATATAATAGTACTAACGTAAAGAATGGCCACGCTCCGCCCCGCACCGATTCGAGTTACCCCACCCCTCAAGCTCAGATTGCAGGAAAACTGCAGGAAAGCAGTCGGGTGCGCAACGCGATGTATGTCAGCCGCAAGTTCGAAAGCAATAATTTTACGAAATGGGAACAGTACCCTACCTACTTCCTTTTTTTCAATAAGGATTTCTGAAATTATCGCGATTAATACATGAAATAGGTAATAATTCGTTTAAATTTTCACTCGTATAGGTATCTATTGTAATTGAAAATAATAATGCTTAAATACACAGACAAACACGTTTGAAGTAGGTTTAAATAAATTGGTATGATTAGCGATTAACGGTTACATTTATTTGTACTATCTAAGCCATACCTACATATACTACCTTTAAATGTCATTGATAGCACTTATTAAGGTTTTGCGATAGTCAGCCCTGTGCATCTTACGCACACATTGACGCGTGTACAGACGTCGTCGTGCCTATGTAGATTCAAGAACGCGTATTTTGTATGACGCGGCGTGGCCGCCGGCCGTGTGGCGTAACTTTCCTAACCGATACCACGAGATTCTAGGCATTGAGTTTAGTTCGTAGACTAAGTTGTTTATTGGAAACACGACACTGTCCTGTTCACAAGCCTGAAGTTTATACTCAGAAATTGTGGGCTAAACCTGAGAACAACAGAGATGGTATGCTGTAGATAATTAATGATACCTAATAGAGATGTTGACACCACCAATCAACTGACGTACTTTTTATGAGCTGTCAAAACACAATTCTCTAATAGAGTTTCAATGGCAATAGCGAATTATGACGTCACTATCCGGCTACTCTATCAACTAACTATTTATTTGTTTTAAAGCAACAAAAGATCTAATTTTACAGTAAATCGAAATTTTTCTGGTTTTCAGGGCTAAAATAAAGCGTTTTTTTTACTGAAGTTGTGCCTTCGAATTATTTTTTAATGGCGTCATCATACCTATTTGCAAATATCTCTTTTGTGTTGAAGAGCATGTAAATCCTGCTATCCTACTTATACCCAACTATATTATAAATGTGAAAGTTTGTGAAGATGTCTGGATGTTTGTTGCTCAATCACGTCTAAGCGGATGAACCAATTTAGATGAAATTCAGTATATAGATTAGTTTCAGTCCCGTGGAAGGACATAGGATAGTTTTTATTCCGGAAAATTGCATCCCGCGGGATAGCGATAAACGAATACTACGCGGACGGAGTCGCGGGCATCAGCTAAATAGTACAAAATACCTTAGCTATTCAGACAGGGAACGCTGCCACGATTTTCGGAAAATTGCCTAAGGGGACTGCTTTAAATAATTGGTTTTTGTTTTAATTATTTCAATTTACTTTCAGTCTTGGATAATTAGTTTTTAGAGAGGAAGATTATATTATTATTCCTAACCTCTTGACGTCCACTATTCCTATCCAGAGCTGAGAGGTAGTACTAGTACTTATTCTGTGGCTGAGGGGTAAGTAATAAAAGATATAAGAACTTATAGTATAATATTCAGATTATATACGCTCATATTGTATAAGCTTGTTTTGTATACTGTTCAAGGTGTATAACGAACGTTTGATATAATATCAAAATATCTATATAGTGTTAAGCATAACGTTTTTTAAGTATAATATCATTGTATAAAACCATCGTTATGTATAACGTTCATAATATCTCACATTTATAATGTATACTATACAATACATCTAACACCATAATGCATAATGCTCGTATAAAATAACCGCCTGAAATTATTTTAATTTTGACTTGTGCGAGTGAGCGAAGCGAACGAGCAAGACGGTTTGAAACAGAAGCGAGTCGGATAGGTTAGGTTCAGAAGGCTAAGGCGGGAGCGAAGCGGAGCGTAGTTCCCGCCTTAGCCTTCGATGTTAGGTTTTTTTTTATAGCAGCCAAGATACTTAGCTGCCACTAAGAAAGTAGGTTTGATAAGGTTCTACAGCAAAGATCATTTGTGAAGCAATCAATATTATCCAGGCTGCTATAAAAAAAAAAACCTAACATCGAAGGCTAAGGCGGGAACTACGCTCCGCTTCGCTCCCGCCTTAGCCTTCTGAACCTAACCTATCCGAGTCGCTTTTGCCCCGAACCGCCTTGCTCGCTCGCTTCGCTCGCTCGTACATATGATTTGATATGATTTGTTGGGGGACGCAGTTTCAAACCTAACCTAAACCTAACTCAACCTAACCTACTTTTTCTGTCTGCTTTTTTCCATGCGGGGGGCTTCGCCCCCCGAGCCCCCCCCCCCCCGTTAGCGGCTTCGCCCCCCCGTCCCCCCTTTTTAAGCCTTTTCGTAGCTAAAAACTCGTGCATAACTCTAGTTGCTTAAATGTTTTGACCTAATATAAGCCCCTTTTCTATCAGTACCTACTTTTCCTGCAACCTCTTGTTTTCTACAGGAGTAGCAGTTATAACCAATTTTGTATATCATACGCTATTATATTTTATAATCAGTATACAAAAAAATAGTATATACTATGATCGATATACGTTATGCATGTTATATAAACTGAATTTAGAGTATTTGAATGTTATATAAAAAAAAATATACAAAATGAGTATTAGTTTAATTAACTGTTATTCCTAATAAAAATATTGATTTTGATGTTATAGCAAACGTTCATTATACCTTGTGAACGTTATTAATATGAAATTATATATTATGTAGTTATACCTCGTGAGACGCACCCGTGGCTGAGATCCAGAGTTATATCCGGCCACTCGCTCAGTTCCGCGTCAGAGGCCGTATTGCCTAACGTTTTCACGATTGCAATCAAATGACAGTTTTTGTATGAGAAATGATATTTGATTGCGATCGCGAGCGTCAGAAACGTTAGGCAATACGGCCTCTGGTCATCTTCATCTCTTCATTTGCCTGCGGTGGTCGTCGAGTGTTATAAATTACAATTAAAACTTCATTGTAATATTCAATCGGAATGAAAGCGAGTAGATATAGGTGGTCTTCAGATTCGCCCGGATTGCTACCACCATCTTGCTCGCAAATCCTGCCGTGAAGCAGCAGTGCTTGCGGTGTCGAGTTTCAGCGTGGAGAGTAAGACAGCCGGTGAAATTACTGGCACGGTGAAAGGTTGGCAACGCATCTGCAATCTCCCTGGTTTTTCAGGTGTGTATGGGCGTTGGTTATCTGTTACCATCAAGAGACCCATTTGCTCGTTTGTCATCCAGTCGAATAAAAAAAAAAGATACCTAAGATAATTAACAAAATTGCAAGCAGAAAATTTAATAGAGCTATAAAACATGCACTACAAATTCACACGAGCGTATTTAGATTCGTGTTTGCTTATTATTCAAATAATTCATGCAACGATTGCCAAAAAACCCTAATAATCGCATTTAAATGTATTTGTCGTCCGTTCAGCTGACGTGCAGAATAAAAACAGTCGTTATTCAGAATAAAAATGAGACATCAAATTATTTTATACCCAATTATGAGGGTTCGTGGAAGAGTGTTGATAATGGTTGTCGTGCCATCAATCTACGGTGTCTGTGTGTGTGGGCGTCCTGTGTGTGTGTGGCTGGACCTCCATATATCATTCACGCCACAGCAAGATACATAATGTGACGCCGCGAACGGATTACGTCCATAATAAATAATGTTATTATTCATACGAGGCCGGACTAGAGGCGAATACAGACTACGATGGCTGGCTACGGCAATATGCTTCAATCTTTAAACATTAAGGCATGAAAGTACTTTCGTTTTTAACCGAGGGTCAAAGATATCTTTACACTTTAGCATGTCGTTGCCTGTCATTTTAAGGTTTTGTATAAAATTGACAGATGGCAGGTGGTAGGACCTTTTGCAAGATCCGCCCGGATGCTACCACCAGCTTGTAATCCTACTGTGAAGCAGCAGTGCTTGCACTGTTTTCTTTTGGCGTGAAGAGTAAGACAGCAGTAATTTAAAAAAAATGATTTTTTTATTGTACAATTTTGTCGGCATATGTAATTTACATTATACATTCGTGAAAAATTACAGCTTTTTAGAATTGATAGTCCCTGAACAAAACCGCGGACAGACAGACAGACAGATAAACATAGCGAAACTAAAAGGGTACCGTTTTTGCCATTTTGGCTCCGGAACCCTAAAAAGAAAGCTAAAAATCACTTTTTTCCACGAAACTCATTAAATAAGATTCCATACAAAAACTTAGTCTAGTTCCTGTTAGTTGTAATGTTTTGCCGTTCGTGTTCACTAAAATCTAGTCTAGATTCTAGACGAGTGGATAAAGTTGGTATTGAGTTATACAAACTTGTAAAAAATACTAGCTCTCGTTCGCGACTCCGTCTACGAGGAATTCATTTTTTTTTTATTTCACTGGAAGGAAAACTAGCAAGTGGGTCTCCTGGCGGTAAGAGATCACCACCGGCACCGCCCATAAACATCTGCAACACCAGGGGTATTGCAGATGCATTACCAACCTAGAGTCCTAAGTTGGAATACCTCAAGTGCCAGTAATTTCACCGGCTGTCTTACTCTCCGCGCCGAAACACAACAGTGCAAGCACTGCTGCTTCACGGCAGGATTAGTGAGGAAGATGGTGGTAGCAATCCGGGCGGACCTTGCACAAGGTTGACCACCCATTCATGTAGTAAGCATCCTGACTATAGTCCTTAGAGCCTTTAAATATTTCGGTCCGCCGACAGTACAAAAATACCAACACCTTATAACATGTAGGTTTGAAGACATTTCCTTCCTTTAATCCTTTGGCTGATCTGAGAATCATAAGCTTTTATGAGGAGTCGACGGTTGTCGGCGGACATCCGGCGCTGGCCGGACGAGTTGTCGGCACAAACAACCAAATAAAAAGGCCCCCGAAGTGGACGGATATTACGTAGATGTAATGCTTACATGAAAAGTCCAAGGAAAATACCGTTGTAAAAAAATTGTGTAATTGGGCCGATCAACTATTTTACCGACACTTTGGGCGTCTCCTGCGTTGCCAAAATTGTCTCTGGCGTTACCAAAAAATCTGGGGGCACGGTAGTGCCCCCGCCAAGTCGAGCGCGAAGCAAGCACTGCCGTAGCATCCTTTACTGGAACCATTTCGCCGCATTTTCAGGCCCCTATTTGAGAACCTCTGGATAAGACCAGAACGCAGAAATTTACGTTATCCAGTATGCTATAATCACATACTTAAAATCCAAAATTTCAAGTCTGCAGGTCATTTAGTTCCGAAGTTAAGCGAAAGCAAAGTTTCGCATTTATGACACTCACTCATGATCATCAAAATAGAATTAGTACTTCCCATCAACTCAGAGAGCTGAAATTTGGTACAGAGTCAGGGTTTAATGGCCACATAAAGGGAAAACTATAAAAACTAGGATAATCGAAGAAAAAAAGAAAGAAAAAAAACTGTGCCAAATAAGAAAATCTAATAAAATAAATCAATAAGCCAACGTTTCTACAAAAAGAAGTGAAATCCCACCAAAAACATTCTGTAAAAAACTAGCCAATTCTCGATGGAGCTGCTTGTTTATTTTTAAAAAGTAATGAAATCTAGACAAAGTCGTGCCAAACCTAAGGTTCCTTACTGCGATTTCTTTATTATTATAGTTAATGTTGTGTGACTTAGCCGTTGACTGGTACTAAACCCACCTGAAGAAACTAGCGAACTAAATTTCCCGTCCGAAATCAAATTTCCACAGAATTAAAGTTTCCTGATTGAGACGGTAAAAAGATAATAATGTATGTGGGTTTGAAAGCTGTCCGTCTGTTACTAAATGTTCAAACAATCGTTAATATTCAAGTCAAGCATTTCTTAAAGTGTGTAGTTTTTTTACAGCAGTTCTTGTCTGATTGGTCTCGATCTAAAGAATGCTTTTATCAGGCGGCCGCGCGGCGCCGGCGCCGCTCGTAAACTTTTACAACATTTTAATGCTTTTAAAATATTTGAAGATGAAAAAAATTTTCTTGTGTCTATTCTTCGGGATTCTTGAAGGGGTTGAGTAGTACGCTAAAATTGCGAATCAGCGGCTTTGCGTTACCATGTTTCATTTTATTCAGTCATGACATTTCATCTTCAACTTTGACTGTTTTTACCTGAAAGGAAACGTTCCGAACCTCGAAAGGAAAAAAACGGAATCCTTATAGGAGCACTTTTTGTCTGTCTGTCTGTCAAGAACCCTTTTCTCGTGGAGTTATCAAGGTCTGTGAAAAAGTCAAACTTCTAAGCCAACGCAATCAAAAGATGCAGCCGTTTAAGATGCAAAATTTTCGAAACTCGCAATCTAATCAAAACCTACAGGGTACTTCCCGTGAACTCAGAATCTTGAAATTTGGTATGAAGATAGCTATTATAACACAACCAACTAAAAAAGTCTGAAAATCTTCACTTTTTATGTTTGTCTGTAAATATTAATGACCAATATAATTTGACCCTGCACTGCGAACATTTTGCTTAAGAGTCATCATCATCATCATCATCATCATCCCAGCCAATATACGTCCCACTGGTGGGCACGCCTCCTTTCAGAATGAGAGGTCTTGGACCGTTGTTCCCACGCGGGCCCAGTGCGGATTGGGAACTTCACATGCATCATTGAATTGTTTCGCAGGTTTGTGCAGATTTCCTCACGATGTTTTCCTTCACCGCAAAGCTCGTGGTAAATTTCAAATGTAATTCCGCACATGGATTTCGAAAAACACAGGGGTGCGAGCCGGGGTTTCCCACGATCCTCTGCTTGAGAGGCGACAGGTCAAACCACTAGGCCACAACGGCTTGGGAACCACCACGGCGCCCCGGAATCAGTCTTTAAACATAAGCCGTTTTAAATTGGAGGTGGTAGGACCTTGAGCAAGGTCCGCCCAGATTGCTACCACCATCTTGCTCGCTAATCCCGCCGTGAAGCATCAGTGCTTGCACTCTTAGATTATATACAACACTAGATGGACCGTCGGCGGCATGAAAACGTCCCCAAAAAATATAAGCCAACTGTTGACTTATAAGTCATTTTCACCCCCTCAGTCTGCATTGTGACACCGTAGGTGACGTATGCGGAGCGCGCAATACAAAAGTGCCGAAATATGACCAAATGTGCTATAAAAGTGTGCCGCAATTATAAAGGCAGGATTAAAAATCCTAATAACGTGACTTTCCATCGGTAAGTACTCCAGAATCCATAAAATTTCGTAAGAAAAGATTAAATTATTTAGGTTAGAATTGTGTGACATTTTTTATAGGTGATACCAGTTTCCAGTGCAAAATTCCCCACAATTCAGTCAAAATCGTACTGAAAAGTTTGTATTGGGCACAAAGTCGAAATATATCGATTTCACCTGAACCTGAACAGTTTTTATTTTTAATCTATTTGAGAAAATGACGAATCTAATGATAGGATTAAACGAACTTACCTGAAGTGAAGTTCTATCCTGATTATATGAAGTACTTAGTCCGAGATAACATTGTAGTTTCGTCCTTTCCTGCTATTTGAACGCGACGTTAAAAGACACCATAAAAAACAAAAAACAGGTCCTGGCAACACTAAGAGATTGCATCATTACGTTTAGAGTTATCATAGCATAGCATATCCCTTAGATTAGTAGGGGGGATAGTAAAAAGTAACTATCCGAGAGGGGGGCGGGAAGCTCCCTTATCTCGGACTAAGTACTTCATATAATCAGGATAGAACTTCACTTCAGGTAAGTTCGTTTAATCCTATCATTATATTCATACTTAGTCCGAGATAACATTGTAGATGTTTAGAGAAAAAAAAATAAACATTTAGATATCTAGATCAATTTGAATATTTATTCTCCAATAATCAACAAACTAAAACTCTTCTTCAAAATTTAACAAAAATTTGAATAATCATGTTACAATTTAAACCTTATTTTAGTAAGTATAACACCTAGTTAGGTAATAAACAGTCTTTGATAGAACACATTCTTCATTACTATCTAAACATTATAATAATTACTTAGGTGCTAGGCAATACCACAGATTTGGCAAAAAGATCTTGCGCATTATCATCGCTAATGAGAGGTCTGTTATAGTGCCTCGCAAAAGTAGTCGACCTACTAGACCACCCAACAGCTCTTAGGATACTGTCTGTTGTAAGACCTGCGCGGTGTGCCTGCGATGACGCGGCGTGACGAGTCGAATGTGATGTAAACTTATTGACATCTACACCACTGACTTTCATTACTGATTTGAGCCATCTACTTATTGTTTGTGTCGAAGCTGGTTTATGAGGACTCTTTACCGTAAGAAACAATCTTACGCAGTTACTGTTCTGTCTTAATCCATTTGTTACTTTCAAATACTGTAAAAGGGTCTTTGCTGGGCAAATATCGGGGTTATTGATAAAAAATGGTAGAGAAAATTTATTCATAAATCGCCCCGGCGCCGATGTCTTTTGAATATCCGTTAAAATAATATCAATGCTCTCTTCTCTGTGTATAATATTATTATATTTAATAAGAGATAGGGTCTGCACTCTTTGGCCAGTGGTTAAGGCCAATAACATAGCAGATTTTAATGTCAGTTTTCTTAAGTCTAGAGTCTCTAAAGGATACCAATGTTTTAGATAAGACAGAACAGTGGCTGGATCCCATGTACTTGAATATCTAGGTATGCATGGTCGAAGTTTATAAACTCCCTTAAACCAGCGTTTTATTCTATCATCATTGCCTAAATGACTACCTTCAATTAAAGATAGAGCTGATCGATGGCAATTCAAAGTCTGGTATGAAGCTCCCTTCTTAAATATTAACATTAAATATGATATAATTTTGGGTACAGAAATGCTCACTAAATCTTCATTATGAGATTTACAGAATTGCCACCACTGACGTAAACAAGAATCATATTGTCTTAGGCTATTCTTTGCTAGGGATGCTATCATAACATCAATTGCATCGTTAGGTATCATTCTCCTCTTCATTGATTCCCTGATAATACACAGGCCCCCAGGATAAGTTGAGCATGTAAGGGATGTGGTGACCTGCAAGGAGACATTAATAAATCTTCAGATGGACCAAACTTAAGTACTTCCGAGACAGTCAGAGATTTTAATAGCGGGTACCAAGCTTGAGTGGGCCACACTGGAAATATTAAAATTCCAGTTGCTTTATCAGTTTTAATCTTACGTAATACTTTTAAAATTAATGAGAATGGGGGCAATGCGTAAAAAAATTCCCCCCATTCAAAGTCAAAGTCAAATCATTTATTCAGCAAATAGGCCGCAATGGGCACTTTTACACGTCATTTTTTTAATCTACCACCGGTTCGGAAAAAAACCTCTGTTGAGAAGAATCCGGCAAGAAACTCAACGAGGTATTTTTTTTTTTTACAAACAGATTCACAATATTTATAAATGACATCTATGTACTATACATTACAAGTATTTAACACAATTTTATTTTTAACACAGTAGGTTCACTATTTGAAGGGATCGCTAGTGCGGATCGGAATTATTTCCAAATATCCCTGTCCATGATATAATCGTTTACTTTATAATAAGCCTTAGATATTAATGTCTTTTTGACAGTAGATTTAAATTTTGTATCAGTTTCTTCAGTAATATTTTTTGGAATTTTATTATAAAAACGTATGCAACTTCCCAAAAACGACTTTTTGGTTTTAGCCAGTCTGTAAGATGGTACTTTAAGCTTCCCTGTGTTTCTAGTAGCCTTTGGCTTATCGACGTTAGTTGGAAAATTACATATGTTCTTCCTAACGTACATTGCACTGTAAAGGCATCAATGTTCCAGGCAAATGGATCTCTGTGCCAGGAAATGTATTTATCACATTTTTTATTTACCCGAGAAGCAAACAGGTCTATCGTAGGATAACCTAATGTTCCCACTATCTTTTGAAAAACTTCTTCTGATAACTCCCATTCTATATCTAAGTTTGAATTCCGTGATTCATAATCTGCCTCCAAATTATCTTTGGATTTGATATAAGAAGCATAAATCCACAGATCTCTTACTTCACACCATTTCCAAATCTGCTTTGCAAGGTTATTTAATTGAGGAAATTGAACTGAACCCATTCTATTTATATAAGAGATGGCCGTAGTATTATCGATCCTTAATAAAATCTCACACTGTCTCTGATCGCTAGCAAAACATCGTAATGCAAAATATGCTGCCATTAGTTCAAGATAATTGATGTGATTTTCCTTTTCTCCTACTGACCAACTTCCCTTAGCTGTCTTTCCCTTGCAAACTGCACCCCAACCAGATAAGGATGCATCTGAGAAAATCTCTAATGCAAAAATGTAAATAAAATCCAGTCATAATATTGTCCTTCCACCACCTGAGATCTGCTTTAGCATCTTGGCTAACTGTCATAATGCTGTCATAATTACCCCCCGACCGTTCCAAAGCCATAAATTTGGTTCTTTCTAAATTTTTTGTATAAACAAAACCATAAGATATTGCCATGCATACTGAAACTAAATTTCCTAACATTTTTGCAAAGTCTCTAACTGAACAGTGATCTAAATTTAAATATTTTCTAATCATTATCAACAGTCGTTCCCGTTTATTATCTGTTGGAGCTAAAGTCATCCGAATAGAGTTTATTTTAAAACCCAAAAAATCTGTGATATTAGATGGAGTAAAGTTACTCTTTTCATTATTTATGATAAAACCTAAACACATTAAATTATCATTTAAGATTTTTATATTGTTGACACATTCATTGTAAGATGAACCGAGACAAATCATATCATCCAGATAGATTACTAAACGAATCCCTTTTTCCCTGAGATGCCCTATTATTGGCTTAAGTAGCTTAGTAAATACAAATGGCGCAGTGCTCAAACCAAAAGGCAAGCAATTGTATTCATATAGCACACCATTAAATTGAAACCTCAAATACTTCTTGTGTGATGGATGTATTGGACATAGGTAGTATGCATTTTTTAAATCTATGGTACACATAAAGTCACCCTGTGTTAATAATTTACATACAGTTCGAATATCTTCTAATTTAAAATGACACTCTTCAATATAGAAGTTCAGTTCTTTTAAATTGAGTATAAATCGATGAGTACCATCTTTCTTAGGAATAGTAAATATACGAGATGAGAATTGTCCCTTAGTAGAATTACATTTAGATATAACCCCCAGTTTTAATAATTTAGCTATCTCAGTAGTCAATATCTCCTGATCAGATCGATTGAAATTATTATTTTGTGGACAATTATTTTGTAAAGGCAAACATGTAAAAGGGATCTTATACCCTGTTATCCATTCTAAAATAGTGGGGTCTTGTGCAATTTTTGCCCAACATTCTTTAAAATAATAAAGTCTAGCAGCAAACGGTACCTCTGAGTCTAGGGATACTTGGCACGGCCCCTCAGTGCTGGTCCTGCATGTCTGTTCTCTTGAGGCTTGTAGGGGTGACGGGGTTGGTATCGGTGCTGAGTTCCTCCCCGGAACGATCCTCTTGGAGGATGGGCCTGGCTTGGGATCGGACGGCGTGGAGGAGCTTGAAAGTTTTTTGACTGCATAGGCTTGGCTTGCATGTTTCCTTTGGGTTTAAGAACACTGGATGCTCTTTTTACCGCTGAAAATGACTTGAGTGAATCATCAAGGTTTGCGTACAAGTATTCGTCTCTCTTGTTTTCTTTTAAACTCTCATTTAAATTCTTGTCCAAATAAGGGCTTATCAGTCTTCTCCGAATTTCAGTATATTGAAAGTGCAAGTTACTCAGAACTCGAGATGTGTCGCTGAGTTTCTTGACAATATTCATCTTATCGAAGTCCTTTCTCGATAATTGTTGTAAAACTTGGCAGATATTAGCGAGGGCTAAGCCCATCTCTTGCTGCCTCTCTTGTAATAATTTATCCCTTGTTTTAGATGGGTTATTCAGAAGTCCCAGGAGTTGAAGATTCAATTTTGGGGCATCCAGCAATTTGCAATTACTTGGGACCAGTAAAGATTCCATAATCTTTTCTTTATTTTGTTTGGGGAGGCCCTCTATTAAGATATTCTTGATTGTCATATAAATTTGTTCATTTACCTTTTCCCCATATAATCTCTCCCCACTGGTTGGCTCACCCAGAGCTAGTAACATCTCGGGATCGAGCCCCTCCGAGTCGTTTTCATCACCATTAATTGCTTCTGGCTCCAAGTCCATGGTTTCTGGGTCAGCCTCTAGCTCTGGGATCTCTGGGTCTGTTTCTATAATCTCCAGCTCTGGTGTCTGAGCTGAAATATCATTAGACTGATAAGAAGTCGTTTTGGAAAAAAGTTAGGTTAGGCTTTTGACAACCTGTTAAGATTTGACCCATCTCCATCCCACGGATAGAGCGCAAAATCGTCACACGATAATGCTAAGTAGTTTTGTCAATTTTGTAAAGATTCGACCCATTTCCATCCTACGGATAGAGCGCAAAACCGTCACACGATAATGCCAATAAAAGGAGAGTTTACGTAGTATGTAATATTACTTTCGGAGAAAAGAAATTTTCTGTTCATGATAAGATTAGAAAATATATCCAAAAAAGGTTTAAATCTATTTGGATAAGCCTGTTTATTGTGTAAACACTCACCTCTAGAACACTGGGGTTGCGGTTGCGGCGGCGCCGCCATTACCCGGTTCTTATATTTTTCTAATCTCTTCTCCAGTTCTTGGATCTTACTATCCAAATTCTTTCTCGGTGTTTTTGGCATTATTATCTTTAGAAGTATGATCCTTCCTCAATCTTTTTACTACCAGAATAATTAAGTGATTAGCTTAAAAATTTTTTCGTGTCAAGTGCGTTGAGCGCGAAAACAACGAATGATGCAATCTCTTAGTGTTGCCAGGACCTGTTTTTTGTTTTTTATGGTGTCTTTTAACGTCGCGTTCAAATAGCAGGAAAGGACGAAACTACAATGTTATCTCGGACTAAGTATGAATATAATTAATGTTCTTTGATATTTTAATGAATATTTGCACCATCTTATTGAGCTTTCTTTTATTCTGTATTTATTTGAGATTGATATAATAATAATAATAGCCTTTCATTTCCGAACATTTACATAAGTTGTGATAATTTCTTAAAGCCCATCACACATTAAGCAGATACGATAAATCATCGTCAGTTTTGTTAGCTTGGACTTATCGTTACATGCTACCGCGTGTCTACATCCCACCAAAAATATAAACGTGAAAAATAATAGCCAAGTTCTGCAGATAATTCTGAAATCTATTTCTAAAAACGCTACAGCAGTGTTTGATATATAAAAAAATATATATTTTAATTGAACTATTGAATAAATTATTGAAGCCGTGGTGGATTAGTGGTTTGACCTATCGCCTCTCAAGCAGAGGGTCGTGGGTTCAAATCCCGGCTCGCACCTCTGAGTTTTTCGAAATTCATGTGCGCAATTTACCACGAGCTTTGCGGTGAAGGAAAACATCGTGAGGAAACCTGCACAAACCTGCTAGCAATTCAATGGTGCGTGTGAAGTTCCCAATCCGCAATGGGCCCGCGTGGGAACTATGGCCCAAGCCCTCTAATTCTGAGAGGAGGCCTGTGCCCAGCATTGGGACGTATATAGGCTGGGATGATGATGATGACGATTGAATTAATAATTTATAGAAAGTCGATAACTTATTTACTATGTTAAATTGAAGATTAACATTTAACTGTCGTGGCGCTAGGTGCTACTTATTCAAATCGATTGGTTGGAAAATAATCTTTAGTACTAAGAATTCATGTAATATTATTGAGTTTAATATTCACGAATAAAGCATAATACTGTCTGAGCGGTAAAAAATTCGGCTCTCAAATGTATGCCTAAATAGGTAATTTTGTACACAGAGGGATAAACAGTTTATAGTTTCGCCATGTCTGTCTGTTTTAGTTTTATTAATCTGGGGGCACGGCAGTGCCCCCGCCAAGTCGAGCAAAAAAAAAACAAAGGCACGGCCGTACCATACTTTTCTCGAAGCCATTCAGGCTATTTTCAACACCCTGTATTTTTGTTATGGCTCAAGCTAGAACCCTGAATTTTCAGTTACCTATAGGGCCTAATGGGACTTAGATATATTATCAATAACATTCAGTTTGAACACGTAGATTAAGAACTATCACATGTTAAAGTTCCTCAGTTTTGTCACTGACATACCTACTCACTGACTTTTGATCATCATAATTCTAAGGTACTTCTAGCAGACCCACAAGCTCCAAATTTTAAACATAGTTAGTTTTTAGCCTACATAGTCACAGAAAAATCCAAAATGTTGCAATTTCAGTCACGTTTCAAAGTTATACAAACTGCACAAGTAAGTTTGTAATCCCATATAAATACAAGCGATTACAAAGTTACACAGCAATGACTTTATTGAACGTAGTCGTATTGTATACGTATTAATGCTGAGTCTTAATACCTGAGTATTAAGGGTTAAAATGAAATTGTTTATCTTACTAATGTAATAAGTACCAAAGTTCGTTTGTTTGTGAATGTGTGTGCGATGCGAGTGGACGCTGGAAATGGAGGATGGACGATGGAAATTGGAATATGGATGATGGACAAGGATAATGGTCGATGGACGATGGGTAGAAAATGGACGTTGGACGATGGAGTGTGGACGATGGACGATGGGCGACGGACGATGGATCATCATCATCATCATCATCATCCCAGCCTATATGCGTTCCACTGCTGGGCACAAGCCTCCTCTCAGAATAAGAGGGCTTGGGCCTTAGTTCCCACGCGAGCCCAGTGCGGACGATGGATGGTGGAGGATGAACGACGGACGACGACGGACGACAGAAAACGACGGACGACGACGGATGACGGAAGTTAGACGGGCGAAAGACGAACGACCGACGAAAGACGATGGATGACGACGGAAGTTCGACGACGGAAGACAGACGATGACTGACGAGGGAAGTTCGACGACGGACGATGACGGACAACGGACGATGACAGACGACGGACGACGATAGACGACGAACGCCGACAGACGACGGACAACGAATGATAGACGATGGCGACGACGGACAAAAGACGACGACCGACGACGGACAAGACAACGGACGACGGATGACGGACGATGACCGACGATCGACGACGGATGATGGAAGGTGGACGATGGACGATGTACGATGGACGACAGACGGTAGACGGACGACGGAAGTTCATTGATGGGCGACGATGGACGACGGACTACGACCGACGACCGACGACGACGACGACGACGACGACTGTCGGTACGGACGATGGACTGTAGACGATGAACGAGAATGGACGATGGACGATAACCGAGGATAGACGATGGACGATGGACGATAGACGAGAATGGATGATGGATAGTGGACGAGGATAGACGATGGATGGCACACGATGGACAAGGATGGACGATGGACGATAGTGGACGATGGACGATGAACGAGAATGGACGATGGACGAGAATGGACGATGGACGAGAATGGACGATGGACGATGGACAAGGAAGGATGAGCAAATGAAGATAGTAATGCGTTATTACAAGAAGTAGTACCCGAAAAAAAAAGAACTGCCTACAAAATGTGATGAGATCCCACCAAAAACATTACATGTAAAAAGCTGCAAGTCTCGCAACTCAATGCAGTTCTTGTAATGCTAAAAAGGTTTGAGATGCAATGTTATACCAAGTCGGTTATTTTTGTCAGTAGGTACCGGGGGGTTTCCATAGAACTCGATTTTCACCAACTTGCTTATTTTAAAACCATAGAAAAATACAGTTTATAGTGCTCAAATAAAGAGAAAACCAAATTATTTTTTAAACACATAATGACTTGGCCATCGCACTCAACCTTTAGTCATTCTCGTATTATGTGTATCACTCAAACTGCAAGGCTGGGGCTAGCGCTATTTTTAATTAGAATTACTTTAAATAGCTGACGTTGATGATTATAATTCTTATGTCATTATGTAGCCTTGCGATGGCCAAGTCATTTATGTGTTTAAAAATAATTTGGTTTACTCTTTATTTGAGAACTATAAACTGTATTTTTCTATGGTTTTAAAATAAGCAAGTTGGTGAAAATCGAGTTCTATGGAAACCCCCCGGTACCTACTGACAAAAATAACCGACTTGGTATAACATTGCATCTCAAACCTTTTTAGCATTACAAGAACTGCATTGCGTTGCGAGACTTGCAGCTTTTTACATGTAATGTTTTTGGTGGGATTCATTTTTTATTTGATTACATTCGCCATTACTTTTACTAGCGTCTAATTTTCGTCGTGTCGTAATAATTTTCCCCCAAATTTTGGGGGATTTGACATTACGTGGTATCATTTAGCACGCACACAGTGACAATCGGATTGACGTAACTCGAGTGTAAAGACGAAGCTGTCACGTGGTCGCCACGCACACAAACAAGAAAAAGCGTGGACGTTTTCAATCGCATTGTTTCTTACTGAGGCTCGGTCTAGTGTTGTATATAGTCTAAGCTTGCACTGTTGTGTTTCAGCGTGGAGAGTAAGACAGCCGGTGAAATTACTGGCACTTGAGGTATCCCAACTTAGGCCTCTAGGTTGGCAACGCATCTGCAATACCCCTGGTGTCGCAGATATTTATGGGCGGTGGTGATCTCTTACCACCAGGAGACCCACTTGCTTGTTTGCCATCCAGTCGAATAAAAAAAAGCATCGTTAGCATATTTTTGTCGCTCGGTTGTTTTGCTGCAAATATTGATCTGCTATGAAAATTGTTTATTCAGAGTCATAAGCAAGTTAATTTAAACTCGTAAACAAGGTTTGTCGCTCCCGGAGCTGTAGAACATTTTCAATTATAATAATTTATATTTTGAATACAAGCTCAATTGAACTGTACAATTGCAACAAGGTTAAGGTTAAAAGAAATGTGATATCAGATAGTCGATAGGATTTCATCTTCAGCACAATGCCGCAGGGGCCTTTTTAGGGTTCCGGAGCCAAAATGGCAAAAACGGAACCCTTATAATTTCGCCATGTCTGTCTGTCTGTCCGTCTGTCTGTCTGTCTGTCTGTCCATCCGCGGCTTTGCTCAGAGACTATCAATGCTAGAAAACTGTAATTTTGCACGGATATATAAGTCAACTATGCCGACAAAATAGTACAATTAAAAATTCAAAAACAATTTATTTTAGGGTACCTCCCATAGACGTAAAGTGGCAGTGATTTTTTTTTTCTCATCCAACCCTATAGTGTGGGGTATCGTTGGATAGGTATTTTAAAATCATTAGGGGTTTACTAAAACGATTTTTCGATTCAGTAATTTGTTTGCGAAATATTCGACTTTAAAATGCAAATTTTCATAAAAATCGAGCGTCCCCCCTCCTCTAAAATCTAAAAAATACGAATTACTTAGAAAAATATTACTTAACTTTTTCGTAATGGCTACGGAACCCTATTTTGGGCGTGTCCGACACGCTCTTGGCCGGTTTTTAGATATAGTATAGTTTTTAATAATAATAATTATTCATATTATCATAGATAAATAAATAGAAACTTTAATCCTCATAACAAAATAACGTGGCTCTATAGACGTTTTTGACAAAAACAAAGGAATAAATAAACGCCAAGAAGAAAAAACATGTTACTTAACAATCATACAGACAATGAAAACAGATATGTATATGTATCTCATACCGGGTGTGGCCTGTAATACGAGCAAAAAATTAAAACATAGATCGTCCTCGTTAAACTGAACAACATTAGTTCAGCGACTTTTAAAAATAATGGAGTCTTGAAAATTTCCTTTTTTCATACATATTAAATACTACCATCAATGTACGCCATCCTAGAATGCATCTGACGTCGCCTGTCACGCTACAAACATCAAGCATTTTGCTTTACATTGCTTCTTCGATTAAACTTAAAAGTGTAATAAAAATTAAAAAACTAATTATTTTTAAAATTCGCTGAACTAATGTTGTTCAGTTTGAGAAGCATGATCTAACTTTTAATTTTTTGCTTATATTACAGGCCACACCCGGTATATGGTATGGTTTATCATATACATCGATAATCATATATGATATGTAAGTAGATACTTTTACTTTTGCTACTGCCTGCCGTTACCTAAACCCCTGAATCGTACTTAGAGGTAAGTGTAAAAGTGACTACGAAAATTTGTCAAAATAGTTTTTGTATAGTAATCGACCAAGTAATTCTTAGATTAGAAAATAGCCGACCAATTTCGAGTCAAAATCGCACACCGTTTGTTCCGTACAAATTCGTAGGACATATTCATGACTAGATAGACATGTTAGCAGAGCCCCTCTTTAAAACAAAATGTACGCAGCTTGGGGTAATTTTAGATGGTTACTGATATTATGATGATTTTTGAAGATGTTTTTATTAATTGTGCTACAAAATTACCTTCATACTGAGTGTCTAGTTTGTAGAATCACCCGAGGTAAGTACCCTACAGATAATTTGTATGGAACTGGCTTTTTAAAGAATGAACTATTTTGATTGCGTTAATTTAGAAAATTAAATTTTTCGCTACTTCAGATCTCAGTTTTTGATACTTGTTACTGTACACGTTTTGGAGAAAGAAACGGTATTGCCAGACAGACAGATGAACAACAAAGTGGTCTTATAAGGGTTTCGTTTTTTCTTATTGAGGTACAACCATATAAATGTAGGAATTTTAAAAATGTCGGATGCCATCTAAAATGGCTGGACTTGAAAAACACTCGGCACGAGTTAACCGTTTAAAAACAACGACCTTTTTCCAACGAGAACCTTCGCGCCCTCCATTTTAAGTAGATGTAAAAAGTTGTAGCTAAAAAAGTAATTAATTCCTGTGTAGAACAAATTAACTGTTAATTAATAACATTAACTCAGTCTCGCTTTTTGCAGAACAAATGCTAAGAGACACGACCCTTGCTAACCTCAGTGAAACAAAAAAACGACGCGTGCTGTTGGTAAGTACAGTACGGACAGACTCGAACAGGTGGTAGATTTTGTTTCTTTTAAGAGTTAAGTGATTTTGCAGGTGGAGGACTTTGTGCAAGGTCCGCCCGGATTGCTACCACCATCTTGCTCGCTAATCCTGCCGTGAAGCAGCATTGCTTGCACTGTTGTGTTTCGGCGCGGAGAGTAAGACAGCCGGTGAAATTACTGGCACTTGAGGTATTCCAACTTAGGCCTCTAGGTTGGCAACGCATCTGCAATACCTCTGGTGTTTCAGATATTTATGGGCTTTGCCCGCGCTTTGCGCTTGCACAGTCAGTAAATAAAATTAGAATAGTATGATGTAATTCATGAAATTCCAATGGGACTTTAATAACATTTCGGGACGTCAGTTCAATGATCAAAGCCACGGGGAAAAGTTTATAAAATATCGACAACATCCAAAAGTAAACTCTGATCGACATGATTTTAATATTGCGTCCTGTGGTTAAAACAAATAAACATTTTCAAAAGGAATGGAATGTTTTTAACGTATTCGTGGTTGATGTGTGATATGTATACCCAGTCAAAATCACAACCCACCTGCTTTGTCGTGATCGGGTAAAAACTAATTAAATTTAAAAAACAGCTAAAAAATAAGTTCCTAACAGATCAGGCCCGCAAAAGCCTAGAATATTGGAATAAAACATTTTTTACGGAATTTAATTAGCTCAAATCCTTCTTTTCAAACACGAGTGAACATGGAATGAAAATGATTTAAATTAATCTCTGTTTATTTTTGCGAGTTTACAGATGTTTTTCAGACTCCAACTTAATAATAATGTGAGTGCTTTTATATAAAATTAGGCGCTTGACGTTAAACGGCTGAATTCCTTTTAAACCGAGCCAGACCACAGAGCAAAATATGCTGCAGTAGGTAACGCAATTGGGTATTATAGTTGTAGGAAAAATTTACCTATTTCCAATCTAAATCAAACTTGTGCTAAAATTAATATGGTTAAATGCAAAACTTGAGTACAAACATTCATATTTTTAACTCCCGATGCAAAAAGAGGGGGTGTTATAAGTTTGACGCCAATGTCAGTTTGTTTGTCGTCGCTGCGCCTGCCAAATTCCATATATGTGTGCATTTTTTTCATTTTTCGTTTTTTCACCAATCACAATCTCCGTCTGATTATCTATGTGATGATAATGTCCTTTTTGTGATATTCGAACTGGAAACAAGTATAACAAATTCCACATGAATTTTGACTGTTAAGAAAAATTCGTATGTGCAGATATGCACATAATGGATTTGTGAACCGCCTCCAGTCGCCCGCTAGTTGTGTTAGCGATGTGACCGTTTGTGAAATAAACAATATTTCAAAAATCGTTTTAGGCGTCAGAACATAGTAAATTATAGTGAATTTACGTTATAGTTCTTGTATTTCTTATATAATCCTCAAGTTCTAGATATAAGTATAGTTGTACGGGCGTACATAAGACTATTAAAACGATGACTTTTTTGGAAGCTTATAATCAGAAATTAATGTACAATAATATTCAACACGCGTGTGGTCGGTCTGGCTGTTAGGCACTGGTCCCACCGCGAGCTAGTAAGCTATGAGCTATCGGCTATTTTCTAGCCCAAGAAACGAACAAAAGATAATCGCTTCCGTGTACATAAAAGAGAGAGTTATATTTTTATAGTTCATAGCTGGCTGTTCACACTGCCGGCGAGGATACTCTCCCATCGCCCGGCGAGTAAGCGATAATTCCATACAATTGTTTACTAGCCGCCCGCCGATTGTCATCTGTTTCTAGTACAGAATTTTACTAGTTGACCGCTGAGCTCGCCGATAGCTGGCGGTGGGACCACTGTTTACTAGTTGACCGCAGCGATAAGCTATCGACTATAAAACTAGCTCAACGGTACTCGCCGAAGCCTGCTTGGCGATCAGAGCGATCATTCTACCTTTCAAAGTGGATGCGAGTGCACGTATATACAATGAATTTAAAACAATCATACGAACTATCTTTGTTGTCAAGTTCGGATGACGATGATGATGTATTTTATAAAAGCGTGTGTGTAGTGGCAGTGGCAATTTTGAAGAGACGGAAGAAAAAAAGGAATATTTTAAAAAGAATGACAACAAAAATTTGGATGCAAAAAATTAATTATTTCAGAAAAGAATACAGTGAGTTCAAACTAGCTAGTGTGGTGAAAATGTATTTTCAAATTTAAATTCAAATCATTTATTCAGTAAATAGGCCGCAATGGGCACTTTTACACGTCATTTTTTTTAAACTACCAGCGCTTTCGGAAAGACCATCATTGCCAAGAAGAATGCGCCGCAAGAAACTTGGCAGAAAGTCATTTTTTCAAAATAAAATAATTACAAATAAAATATTTCAAAAGTACAGTAAACAATTTAACAAAAAATTACAAAAAAAAATTAAATAATAATACAGAGATGTATGGGGTCCCTTAGTTACAAAATTAAACACTAACTATATTCGACCTCGACTGTACATCGTATAGGTCATTGGCGAATAGCCCCCCGGCTGAGCTAGTGCAGCGAGTAATCGCCCGTCGCACGCAAACACTCGCTTATAGCCGAGCGTCTAAACTAGCAAAACTATACTCGCTTCTCGCCTCTCGCCCACTCGTTTGTAGTTTATAGTTTTACTCGCTAATAGTTTGTAGCCGCCGGTGGGACCAGTGCCTTAGCGGCGAATGTGTGGTGCTCGATGGCGGCGGCGCGGGGCAGCCTTCACCCCCGCTGTCGCCTGATGACGTAGTGACGTTGCGCGGGCGCAAACATACTGGGGGCCCTTGAAAGCGCCGCTTTCAAGCATCATGAAGAAGGCAGAGGCGGTTCAGGGCGCGTCTCGTGACTCCTCTCGCGGTGGTTATGTCTGCGACTCGGGGAACCCCATCCGATCCAGGGTAAAGAGTATGTACTCTACCCAGCCGCCATAACAGGGGCGGCTGGTTGTCCTCTTTTAGGATGACGAGGTCTCCCTGCTGTAGATCCCTGCTACGTGTTCTCCATTTCAGACGTTGCTGCAGTTCAGTGACGTACTCGGCCTGCCAGCGTTTCCAAAAGTGCTGCCTCATTTGCTCCAGCCGCCTGAAGCGATCCAGCCTGATGATGGTGGTGTGGGCCAGGTCTGGCCCCGGGAGCGACGTCAGTGGCCTGCCAAGGAGAAAGTGCCCGGGTGTGAGCGCTGCGCAGTCGTTGGGAGAGGAAGAGAGGGGGGCGAGAGGACGGCTATTTAGGATAGCCTCAATCTGAGCAAATAATGATGATAGCTCCTCAAATGTGAGGTGCGTGTTCCCTAGGATACGTTTGACGTGAAATTTGGCGGATTTTATGCCTGCCAAGCCATTATGGTTTGGAGCGTATGCCGGCGCAAATTTGAATATGATGTTGTGTTGTGACTAGCATAGAGTCCCTATATTGTTCAAAGAAATCGTTTAATTCCCTTGCAGTTGCGGTGAAATTTCTTGCATTGTCACAAAATATTTCTCTGGACTTGCCCCTGCGGGAAATGAAGCGACGCAGAGACAAGACAAAGGCGTCCTTTGACAACTCGCTCACAGCCTCTAAATGAACACACTTAAACCTAAGGCATATAAAAAGACAGAGATAGCATTTTGTAATTTTACAGCCTCGCCCACATCGATCAGTGATCAAAGATGGTCCGGCGAAGTCAACAGCTACAGTGTGAAACGGGAAGTCGGGCGTGACGCGTTGTGCGGGCAGGTTCGACTTATATTCGTCATGGTTTTACCATAAAAGCGGGTGCAGATGACGCATCGGCGAGCCGTGCGTCGTGCCAGGTTCCTACCCCCGATGGGCCAGAACTGCTCGCGCACAGATGCTAACATGAGCTGCGGTCCCGCATGCAAGAGGCGTGTGTGTGCATGACTGAAAATAAGTTTTGTCATTGTGTGTTTTGAACAAAGAAGTATTGGATGTTTAGTTGAGAATTCATGGTTAGACTTATGAAGCCTGCCCCCTACTCTCAGGATTCCCTGAGAGTCAATAAATGGAGCTAACGAGTTGATATGCGACTTGGGACTTAATGTCTTGTTGTTATTTAATATGTGTAACTCTTTAGAAAAGGATTGTTGTTGTGACAATTTCACTAGTGTTGTTGTTGCATTTTCAAGTTCTTTTACTGTTAATGGCCCCTTGGCGCACTGTCCTTTACACTTCACGTTGATGAAGCGCAGCACATATGCAACTACGCGTTGAAGATGAGTGAACTTAGAGTATCTTTCAAAGTCTATTAAATCATTTTGTTCTATGTTTGTCAATAAAGAAGCGATGGGTTTTGATTCTGGTAAGTCTGTTGCGCGATTATAGGTAGTAAGAACGGGCCAGTTTTGTTCGGGTTCTAAAAGAAATGTCGGGCCATGCCACCATGCCGCTGTGGACTGAACGTGTTGAGGGTCAACGCCCCTTGACGCGAGGTCTGCGGGGTTCAGAGCTGTAGGCACGTAACGCCATGATGAGGACATAGTTAGCTCTTGGATGGCTGCGACACAATTTGCGACATAAGTTTTTAATTTAGATGGACAAGTACTGATCCAGGCTAGCACAACGCTCGAGTCGGTCCAGTATACGCAGCGTGCTATTGGTTTGCGAAGCGCGGCGTTGACTGTGGCAGCGAGGCGACTAGCAAGGAGGGCTCCAGAAAGTTCCAAGCGAGGTATGGTACTGGCCTTGGTGGGCGCAACACGGGATTTGGCGCAAAGAAGGTTTACCGTTTGGTGACCGGCTAATGAGGTGGATTTTACGTAAATGCAGGCGGCGTACGCTGCTTGCGATGCGTCGCAAAAGCTATGAAGTTCAATAAACGAAGTTGAGTCACTAATTACGTTTCTGGGTACATTAAGAAGTTTTAGGTATTCTATATTGTTAATGAAATGGTCCCAGGCACGCTGGACGTTAAGAGGTACGGGGTCATCCCAGTTCAAATTGAGGGCCCAAAGCCTTTGCAATAATATTTTAGGTTTTATGGTACACAAAGTAAGAAGACCTAACGGATCAAAAATCTTAAATGTTGTAGATAAAATTGAGCGCTTCGTAACAATGTTAGAGGAGGAGCCGCTGACATCAATGTTAAAGTGGAGTAAGTCTTGATTAGGGTTCCAAACTAATCCTAATGTATGAAGTGACTGACTCAAAGCTAGACTGTCATTTTTTACATTTGCGGCTTCCGTTGAAATTAAAGCTTGAGAGTTTGATCGATATTTTCTCAAATTAAAACCACCTGAGGCGAGTGAGCTAGATACGGCCTGTTTAATATTAAGTAGGTCAGTCTCCGTGTCAGCTCCGCTAAGTAGGTCATCACAATAAAAATCATTTTGTATTATTTTTTGTATGTTTGGATCAGCTGACTCCTCACCCAACTGCCACAGGCACCTGGCTGCTAAAAAGCTAGCGCTTGAGAAGCCGTACGTGACGGTATGAAGTCGAAGCGTTCGGATGGGAAGCGATTCATGCTCGCGCCACAAAATCAATTGTAAATCGCGATCTAACTCGTTCATTACGACCTGTCTGTATTGCTTTTCTATATCACCCGAAATTACATATTTGTAGTGACGGAAACGCAACAAGATATTAAATAAAGAATCTTGAATATTTGGTCCTACCATTTGCAAATCATTAATTGAGAACCCAGATGAAGTGCGCGCTGAGGCGTCGAATACGACTCGTATCTTGGTGGACTCGCTATTTTCTTTAATTACGGCATGATGTGGCAAATAGTAGGAGATAGAAGGCCTTTCTACGGTAGCATCGGAAAGATGCCCCAGATCACGATATTCTTGTATGAAGTCAGAGTACATTCGCTTTAGCTTTGGGTTCTGATTAAGACGTCTTTCTAAATTTAAAAAGCGTTTTTTAGCTATGAAGTATGAATCGCCCAGGCAATCAGGCGAGTCAATAAGAGGCAATCTGACACAAAATTTACCGTTTACTAAGCGAGTCGTATTTTCTTGGAAGTGCTTTTCACTTTCCGTTAAAATAGGTTTAGACTGATGAGGCATGGGGAAGTCTTCGTACTCCCAAAATTTTGTAAGTTGTGATTCTAAGTTGCCTTCGACATCGTTTGTCGCAAAGTTGCAAGAAGTTACTTGAGCCTTAGTGCCTCCCTTAAAGACGGGGCCGGCTATTAGCCAGCCCAGTTTGGAGCTATGAAGAATAGGAAGCCTGTCCCCTAGAGAGTGCTGGTCTGGCCCAATAAGGTCCCAAAATACGTCAGCACCTAGAAGGATGTCAATTGGAGAAGGCTGGTTGAATGTTGAATCGGCTAAGTTAATGAATGATGGTATATTAAGATGATCAATTGGGATGTATTTCTTAGGAAGTGTTTTTGTTATACGAGGAAGTACAAGAAAGTCTAGCTTGCGAACGAATGTACTCTGCCTTGATTTAATTATAGCTGAGCAGCGTTCTGGAACGATGTTTAAAGATGTGTCCCCAATGCCCAGGATACTTGTGGCACTGGAGCGCTGAGGAGTCAGGTGAAGACGTGTTTTTAAATCGAAAGTGATGAACGAAGACTGACTGCCGCTATCAAGCAGCGCCCTGACTGTTTCTACTCTATTGTTATGAGGATTATAGATGTCAATTAGAGCAGTGGACAGCAGTACTTCAGAGGAGGATACTGCTGACATGACGATCGAAGAAGAAGACGGCTTTTCATCACTAATTTTGTGATCAGAAGTTTTATGAGGAGGTACAGGTGTGTTTGTGTTAGGTTTGTGTAAGACAGTGTTGTGTCGCCTCTTACATACGCGACAGCCTCCCAGTCGACAGCGTGAAGTGTCGTGATCCGCGCGCAAGCAGTTGAAGCAGAGCTTGAGCTTTGTTGCCTGTGCCCATTTTTCGTCCGTCGTCAGGCTACCGAAGACCTTGCAGTCGAAGATACGATGCTTTCCCTGGCACACGACGCACGGTCGCTGCGTTTCTTTATCAGCTGAAATCAGAAACGATTTGGTAGGGTGGGTTTCCGGCCTGGCTTGGGGTCTATGCGGTTTGTCCCTTTTGGACCTATATAAATCGCTTCATTGGCAAAATATTAGATTTAGAATTACTCTGTGAAAAGTTAAACTTAGATATTATCTGCTTAACAGAAACCTGGCTAAAAAAAGATTCAATGCAATTTAATGTAAATAATTATGCAATAGCTAGCGCCTTCTGCAGAGAATCTGCAGCAGGTGGCGGGTCTATCATATTAGTGAAAAATGGTTTAAAGTTCAAAGAACGCAAAGACCTGTCCAGCCTTTCTGTTGAACGTGTATGCGAGATCGCTTCTGCGGAAACGGAACAGTATTTAATTTTATGTATATATAGACCACCAAACTCGAATATTACTTTATTTATAAATACTATGGAAGATGTTCTAAGGAAATCAGTAAAACGTAATAAAGCGCTGGTGGTTTGCGGGGACTTTAATATAGATATTTTATCACAATCCGTTGAAAAAGACCAGTTTATTTCTGTTTTAAAATCTTTTAATTTAAATTTCTTATTTAATGAACCCACCAGAGTCACAACCACTTCGACCACATGTATAGACAACATTTGCTTAACTTGTAAGTATTTAGAAAAAGCTGTAATCAGTGGAGTACGGTCGGATCACAAAGCTCAAACAGTGAAGTTACCTCGGGCTAGGGGCGGTGTTAATCAAACCATAGAAATTAGGCCGTTGAACAAACAAAGACTTGACCGTCTCAAAACAAACATCGCGCAAAAAGTAAACAATTTAAAAGTATGCACTAAAAACCCAAACGAAAATTTCAAAATATTGTTAAATACTGTATGCGAAGAATACGATAAAACGTGTAGTAAAAAACGTATTAAAATAGGAAACAAACTGTCATTCAATGAATGGGCTACGCCTGGAATACGTAGGAGTAGGGACGTCTTATATGATCTTTATGATAAGAAATCATGTACTACTGATGAACGTTTCCACCAGTATGTTAGGGATTATTCAAAATTATTCAAAATTATATGTAATAAAGTAAAAGCAGCCCATGTAACTAATAAAATTAAGTCCTCTAATGATAAAATTAAAACAGTTTGGAAAATTATAAATACTGAAACCGGTCGACGTAAGAACGCGGAATCCTCTATATCACTAAAGATTAACAACGTATTAGAAACGGACGCGGTTAAAGTAGCTAACGAGTTTAATACCTACTTCTCTAAAATCCCCATCGAAACGACAAAATGTCTCGCGTCTTCCTCAAAGCTAGCTGAATCGCTCTTAAAAGAAAATGTATCTATTCCAAACATAAGTAACTTTAAATTCACGCATGTCTCTCCCGGTGACATCATTAGGACTTTTAAATTATTGAAAGTAAAAAAAACGGAAGACTTGTGGGGCGTCTCAGTTAAGGTTCTACAGTCTATTTTAGATGTCGTTGCTCCAACTTTAGCTTTTATTTTCAATAGCTGCATAGATGAAGGTGTATTTCCAGATTTGATGAAATATAGTAAAGTAGTTCCTATTTTTAAATCAGGTGATAAAGATAATCCCTCTGATTATCGTCCGGTGTCCATCCTATCAGCGTTTAGCAAAATATTCGAAAAAATAATGCTGACGCAAATGATCTCGCATTTTAATACTCATAAAATCATGCATCCACAGCAGTTCGGATTCACAAAAGGCAGGTCTACTACAGACGCGGGTCATAGTTTAGTTAAATTCATTTTGCAAGCTTGGGAGGAATCACATGACGCTATAGGTGTATTCTGCGACCTCTCGAAAGCTTTTGATTGTGTGGATCATGATACTTTAATTTGTAAGTTAAATTTTTATGGCATTCGTGGCCTCGCTTTAGAACTCATTAAATCTTACCTCACACAAAGAAAGCAAAAGGTAGCGATTAACGGAGCGGTATCGGAAGAATCTGTGGTCGAAATGGGAGTGCCTCAAGGATCCATTCTTGCCCCATTCCTGTATCTTATTTATGTAAATGACCTAACTTATATGGTAAGCCAAAAGTCGGGTATCGTTATGTTTGCTGACGACACGTCTTTACTGTTCAAGGTTAGTAGAAAAGATACCGACTTCACTGAACCCAATGAAACCCTGTCCGTGATATCCGCATGGTTCGCTGCCAATAATTTGTTACTAAATCCTAAGAAAACCAAATGTATTAAATTCTCATTGATAAATTCATCTAACTCGAATTCAATTTCTAATATAAAGTTAAATGGGCAAACTATTGAATTTGTAAAATCAACAGTATTTTTAGGAATAACACTCGATTCTAAACTGCAGTGGGGACCTCATGTCACTGCAATCGCGGGTAGATTGAGCTCTGCTGCTTTTGCAGTTTGGAAAATACGGCAGCTAACCGATGTGGCGACGGCACGGTTGGTGTATTTTGCGTACTTTAATAGCATTATGTCGTACGGGGTTATTTTATGGGGATCTGCTGCAGACATCGAATCAATTTTTATCTTGCAAAAGAGAGCAGTTAGAGCAATTTATAATTTGAAGACGCGTGAATCTTTAAGATCATTTTTTAAGGAAACTGGTATCCTAACCCTGCCGTCGCTTTATGTTTTTGAAATAATCATGTACGTTAGGAAGAACATATGTGATTTTCCCACTAACGTCGATAAGCCAAAGGCTACTAGAAACACAGGGAAGCTTAAAGTACCATCTTACAGACTGGCTAAAACCAAAAAGTCGTTTTTGGGAAGTTGCATACGTTTTTATAATAAAATTCCAAAAAATATTACTGAAGAAACTGATACAAAATTTAAATCTACTGTCAAAAAGACATTAATATCTAAGGCTTATTATAAAGTAAACGATTATATCATGGACAGGGATATTTGGAAATAATTCCGATCCGCACTAGCGATCCCTTCAAATAGTGAACCTACTGTGTTAAAAATAAAATTGTGTTAAATACTTGTAATGTATAGTACATAGATGTCATTTATAAATATTGTGAATGTTTTTTAAAAAAAAAAATACCTCGTTGAGTTTCTTGCCGGATTCTTCTCAACAGAGGTTTTTTCCGAACCGGTGGTAGATTAAAAAAATGACGTGTAAAAGTGCCCATTGCGGCCTATTTGCTGAATAAATGATTTGACTTTTGACTTTTATATAAAGTTTCCAAAACATTCGCACGATTTTTTAAGAATTTTTTAAAATCATCTAATGAAGGTAGCTCTGATAAATCATTACGATATTCTTCCCATCTCACACTAGTAGCGTGATCTAATTTAGTTGTAAGTAGATGTATGATGATCGTGTCCCACTGATCGGTAGGTTGACCAAGCGTTTTTAATGCCCGCAAGTTCTTTGTGACATGGTCGCTGAGATATCTCAACGCCTTGTCTGATTCTCGCTGTAAAGGTTCAATATTAAATAATGAATTAAGATGATTAGTAATAAGTTGACGATTGTTATTGTATCGCTCGCACAGAAGATCCCAGGCTTCGGAGTAATTATGTTCCGAGACTTCTAGGTTGGCAATGACACGTGCCGCCTCGCCTTCAAGATATGAACAGAGATAATGAAATTTATGTATGTGTTGAATTCTAGTGTTTTTATGTATAAGAGATTCATAAGTGTCACGAAATTCAAGCCATTTAGAAAAAGTTCCATCAAACTTGTGAATTTGAATTAACGGTAATTTAAAGCCTAAAGTATTGTTACACCGTTTCCCGCTCGAACAAGATGAGTCTTGGTCGGCGTCGTGAAAATTGTCCTTAGATTTAACTGTGTCTATCAAGTCTTGGGCTGTAGCGATGCAATGATGAAGTCTTGTTTCAATGGAGTCTCTTTCCGTTAATTCGTTCGCGAGGTCGTCACAATTTAGGATTTCTATGCGAGTCTGAATGATCTCAAAATTGTTACTTAGATCCAAAAATTTATTCAACTTTAGAGTTAATTCATTGACTTGAATCGAATTTAATGTTTTACTTTTGTCAATGTCGTTTAAATAATTGGTAAACTTTGTCACTTGTCCCTTGATTGAGCTCCGTTTAACCTTAAGATCAGCAAGTGACTCATCAGTAGGTAATATAAAAGACGGTGCCGTTTTGCAGTTCCCTTGTGAGGACGCGTACAGCTTTGAATCGGAATGTGGCATGTTTAAACTGCGATTATTACGATGTAAAATCAAATCAATGAACCAGCTATGATATTGCAAGTAGAATAAATAATCGTTAAGTTATAATGATGTTAAAAAACTATAGGTACAAATTTGCGAACGGCTTACGCTCCTTGCTTTTGTGTTGAGGAATGCGCTGGCGTCAGCAGCCACGGAGCGAGGCAGGCGCCGGCCGGTAGGTATGCACGCACGGTGCGAACAGCTGACCGCGCGGAGAGGATAGCGCCTGCTACCGGGTTCGATGCTCGTGCGAAAATTCTCACTGAAATGCGTTGAATAAAATATTTATGCTTCGAGCGTAAGCAAGCGGTGAAGTAGGGAGAATAAAATTTAAGATTAAGTTTTATTGATGCAGTAATTAAAAAAATGAAAATAATTGTGACAAGAAGTTGCAATGAAGTCTAATGTAGGTATAAATAATTTAGAATTGGCTTTAGGCTGGGCAGGCAGAAGGAAATACGTTTGCAATTTTATTATTTTTTAAATGGAGGTAGAAAAATATTTGCGCATAAAGAAGAATGATCAAGCGAAAATGAAGCAAAGGAATTGAAGATGCGCAAAAAAGATGACGCTGTAAATTAAAATGTTAGGTTAAAGATGTAGCTACCTTTCGAAACACTGCTACGAAATACACGTAAGCAGTGCCCTTATAGAAGCAAGGTAGCTTTTATGTGGGTAGGTAGGTTGGAATCGATGATCGAGGTTGGAGGTTGGAGGCCTAAGCTGAGATGCCTCGTGTGCAAGTTGATTAACCGGCTGCCTTACTCTCCGCACCGGAACACAGCAGTGAAAAGAAAATGAAGCACTGCTGCTTAGCGGTGGGATTGGCGAGTAAGGTGGTGGTTGCAACCCGGACGGACCCGGCACAAGGTCCTACCACCTGCTAGGATGATGCAATACGAAGAAGCAAGGATGTACCAGCTTAATTAAAAAAGATGATTAATTTGACCTGTAGGTAGATCAAGAAGGGTCAAAGTCCACACGCGTGTATAAGAAGTGCTATCGCCTTTAAATGCTCAAATTAAGGGGGAATAAAGAAAGGAAATGATGGGTAAGCTCACGGCACTCTCCTTGGTAAGATGATCGATGCGGGCGTCGCAGTGTACTTCTCCGTCCGGCGATGACCTTGACGTGTTCACCGCTCGGCAACGAAAATTCTCCTTCTGGCCTTCTCTTCAGCGCTCGTCGGGTCTTGAGTCTTCAATAGGCGGGTGGCTCGGTCCGGCGCGATGAGAATCGAGATTGTAGTTGCCTCTTCGAGAATCTTCTAGACGGTGGCGGTAACGGTACGTGGCCGCGGCGCGATGTCCGAAGTGCAGCTAAAAAAGGACTCGGAGTCCTGTCACGGTCGCCAATTTATGTACGGGCGTACATAAGACTATTAAAACGATGACTTTTTTGGAAGCTTATAATCAGAAATTAATGTACAATAATATTCAACACGCGTGTGGTCGGTCTGGCTGTTAGCGGCGAATGTGTGGTGCTCGATGGCGGCGGCGCGGGGCAGCCTTCACCCCCGCTGTCGCCTGATGACGTAGTGACGTTGCGCGGGCGCAAACATAGTATTCTTTTAGTTTTAGGTTGGACTCGGGACCTCCAAGCTCTGTGGCATGTTATAGGTAAGTAACACTTACTGTTTCCACTCTGGCCACTGCGCCGCGCCCCAGGCAAAGCTAATTGACAATACTTTAGCGCGTTCATATTAATGAGCGATCGCAGCCTAATGCCTCACTTACGAACCACCTGAGAAAACCGACACCCATCCAACCCACTTCCAACCTTATCCAACGACAATACGGTCCAAAGTATTAACACCCCCTTAGAACAATCTAAATGATTTTATGGAGTTATTTAAAAGGTCGTTTATAGTGCAAGTGAACTAATTGAGAAAAGCTTTATTAAGTTGTCGGGTTGTTTAAGGTGCGTATTAATTTCGCTTGCCATTAGAATTCCAGACATTTACCGCGGCGATGTCGGTGGATGTTTCAGATTACTGAATTTTGATGAGAAATTTACATGTTGCTAGCGACAGTTTTGCAATAACAGCATGTCTCGGCGCTCAATTCGGGATGGTAGGCGAGAGGTAATACCGAACGGTAGCAATGCTTTAGCAATGGAGTGTTTTTTGTCTTGCAAAACGTTACAGCTCCGCGAGAGACAATTAAGCGACATAAGCGCATCGCGTGTTTCTATGTTATCTACTCTAAGTGCTGCGTCTTTGTGTTGAGGAATTCAAATCGCATTACGATTGAATCGTTCAAAAAACACCAACACAAGTAAGCAGAATAAATCATTTATTATACCAGTGCCTCTAGTGTGGTTCACAAAACATTCGTTTACTATTCGAAGACATAACTCGAATAATCGAAGATATAGCGTTCGATCGTCGATACGCACCCGCCACATTATGTCCACGGTGCGGCGTCGTCACCAATTTTCGTTACGATACGCGGACGAAATAGTTTACGTGGGCGTTTATTCGAGCGTTTCAAACGTCTCATTTTTCTGGACACTTTTTTGTAAAAATGGACGAATATTCTGATACAGTTTTTTAGTTATCTGGTAGAAATACAGGAACACTTACAAATAATCGTAAAAACTACATCATAATCTAGAGTCAATTCGTAAAAAATGTGACCAGATAAATGGGGCGGTTGAAACGCTCAAATAAACGCCCACGTAGCAAACCTACACTCACAAAAGTTGTTGCGCAAACTTGCCGCTAGAGGCGCTTTCCGTGTTTCCGTACAAATTGAGATTTTAACGCGAACGCGATCGAGGCGGATTTTGTGAACGTGAAAATACACGAAAGAAAGAAAGAAAATACATTTATTTAACGCCATAAAAACAGACATAGAACAAAAACAAGACATGACGCTAAATAGGTCCCCACTCAGCATAATGCCACAGCAATAATTTTCAGTGAGGACATAGGAAGCATATTGCTTCTTACTAGAAGCGATTGAAAGAATGATGTTACTAGTAGAGAAGAGTAGACAATTAGACAGACATACGAGAGCATTTTTGCCTAACATGAAACGGAAAAGCTTCGCTTGCGATTCGTGCTCTCAAACACGTATTATGGCATAGTTTTTTTTCAACCTTTTTATTTTGCTGCTGACCATGATAAACCTCTCTATAAATCAATACTGCTCCTGAAAAATCGAGTACATGATACGATATATTGCTCTGAAATATGAGCGACCGTTAATACTTGACAAAAAAGCAAAACAATGCCGTATAAAATATTCAGAAGCGCTATCAAGATACCGCGTGCTCTGTCGATTGCCGTTCGAAAAAGGTTCTGATTGTTACAATCTGAATGTTAAAATATCTTCATTCACATATATTCTATAAACTATACATAGAAAGATACATTACATATTAATAACAAATAAAAATGGACGAATAATAAATTGATTAACTATAAAAAAAATTATCAAGTCAGTCTGTCAGTCGAAGTGTGGTAGGGCAGCACCATCATCAAAGCCTCGCTGCTGGCTTCCATTTGTGACGGGTTCCGCGAATGCACATGCTAGTCGCTCTAAACATGGAAGTTATTATACGAGCTCTCAGCCAGCCCATGACGCAAGACAGAGATCGGTCCCAGAGAAAGTGATTGTTACAAATGTCAGTACAGATGAGGATGCGACTACAGACGCGAATGCAGATCAATAATAAATAAATAAATAATAAATAAATAAATATCACGGAACAATTCACACCAATTGACCTAGTCCCAAAGTAAGCTTAGCAAAGCTTGTGTTACTGGGTACTAAGCAACGGATAAACATAATTATATAGATAGATATATACTTAAATACATATTAAACACCCAAGACCCGAGAGCAAACATTCGTATTTTTCATACAAATATCTGCCCCGACACGGGAATCGAACCCGGGACCTCAAGCTTCGTAGTCAGGGTCTCTAACCACTAAGCTATCTGGTCGTCTAAAAGATATAATAAGATGATATTTAAATGTTGAAATTATAAGCTAAAGTTTTACAAAGCCGTGGTGGCCTAGTGGTTCGTCCTATATCGCCTCTCAAGCAGAGGACCGTGGGTTCAAACTTCACACTTCAAGCATACTGCTTCACCGGTATCTCTAGGGCAACAGCTTTTTAGGCAAATTTTATGTTTAGGCATAACGCCTTTATTAACATCTCGCTTTTTAGGTAACTCGATCAAAAAGGTTTGTTTGTACACATACTTGTTGGTTAATATTTAAAAGTTTTTTTTTAAACTATCGTATTATTCCTTTTTCACGGGCAATTCAAGCAAACAATAAAGATCCTTTACTAAAGTACGCCATGCGTCCACGCATAATATACTCCTGTAAACTACTGCGACCGCAACACGGTCTGTAATTAAAGCAAAGGCCCGGAGCGCCCATCAGCCGGCTAACGACGACGCATACCGGCGTCACGGAGCGTCTAATGTGACTTACATTTACTATTATGATTCCGCATACGGTTGATAGGGGGAATTGTTAAGATATACCTATCTATCTTCCCGAGATGAGGCAAAGACTATAACAAATTAGTTTCCAAAATGAAATCTACTTCATCATGTCAGCAGAAAAACGTCCACTGCTGGACATAGGCCTCCCGTAAGGCTCTCCACTCAGACTGGTCTTGTGCAGTGTGTGCAACGCTCGGAAACGGGCGTGTGTCACTGCACCGAAAGATTGCGAAATCGCTTAGCGCGGCCTAGCCGCTGCCCGTTGACGTCGCTATGAGTTCGCAAGAACTCATTGCGAATGAGCTGTTGGCGTTTATTCAAGAACGCCATCGACACCATGGATGAAGTCAGCATCGTGCAGATCTGCAAATCCAACTTCAAGGAGGATGAGATTTGCAGTGGCAAGGCGCTGCTCTTCCAGACGCTCGGCAAGACCGACGAGATGCCGTCCCGCAGAAGGGATGGAGGAGTGAAGAGTCTCCAGGACATCATCACGTTGTTCAAGTCGACCGATCCGGACGATGTGCCCCCTTTTGTGGCAAAGGAGCTGCGCAAGCTGCCCCCTGTCACATTCGACCACGTCGACGTTACCACTTTGCTGAAGGACATCGTGACCCTGAAAGCAAATCTGGCCGAACTTTCTGTAAAATTCGATGTATCGCAAGATATTATCACCGAGTTGCGTAAAGAAATCACCAGTTTACGCAAAAGTGCCCCGGTAACTCGGTCATTTGTTGATACGTCGAATTCTAACGTAAACAATCGACTAGAAGCAGATGCCGATTCAGCGGCATCAAGTTTCGAGTCGAAACGTCCGCCGGCGCAACGTGAGAGACCTGAGCCTCGTGTTCCGCCCGCCGCCCCGCCACCCGCGCGCGCCCCGCGCGGGCCGCTGCACTCCGCCAACAAAAAGCCAGCTGGGCGCGGGTATGCTGATGCGGCCGGCCGAGCTGCCGCGCCCCGCCAGACTCCTGCGCAGCCTAAGGCTACTGAACCGAGGGCTACTTCGACGCCAAACAGACCCTTGGGCACTAAAGTGGACGAGGAGGGGTTCACATTGGTGCAGAAGAAAAGCAAGGCTCGCAAGAAACCTTGCAAGAGGCAGTGTGGTTCTGCAGAACCGGATCCAGGCTCCGGGCTGAGGGCGGCCACGCCGAATACGGCACTCTATGTGTCGCGTCTACATCACACCGTCGCAGTCGCAGATGTGGTGGAATACGTCCGCCGGAAGAGCGGATACACGCTGAGGGTGTTCCAGCTGCAGTCGCGCCACTACGTGCACTTCAGCTCGTTTGTGGTGCGCGTGCCGCGGGTGCTGATGGGGACCATCGCGAGTGCTGCCTTCTGGCCGAAAGACGTCGTGTTCCGGCGGTTCCGGGGCACCATGCCGCAGATGAATGCGACGTCGGGGACGGTGACTCAACGGGGTCACGCCGTTTTGTCACCAAATTAGATTATAGTATTGATTATAAATATGTATGTTAGTCTGTAAGGTATTTATTGTATGGACCTAAGTTGCCCAAAATAAATAAATTTATTATTATAATTATTATTATGTGCTTTCCGCATCCACCGCGATCTCGCGATCTTAACCAAGAGTGCCAAGAGTTTGCTTACTTACTTTTTAGGGTTCCGGAGCCAAAATGGCAAAAACGGAGCCCTTATAGTTTCGTCAAGTCCGTCTGTCAGTCTGTCTGTCTGTCCGTCCATATGTCACAGACATTTTACTAGAAAACTACAAGATGTATATCAATGAAATTTGGAGTACAGATGTCTTGTCAAAGATGCTATTTAGTTTTGTAGTTAAATTACAAAAATAAATATTTATAGGGGGCACTCCACACACGTAAGAATTTCTTTTTTTTTAACTCGCATCAACGTGTGGCACATAGTTCGACACGCATACATCCTCTTTGCGGGTTTTTTGCATTGTGTCGCGGTTTAACTACCTATAGAATAGCAAAAATTAAAGCCAAGCAAACCCTGACCCGATGCGGCCTCGTGCGATAAAAAGCTACATAATCAAAGACCCCACAGGTGCCTAATCCTGTTAGGAGAGCACGGGATCCGCACCCGCAGGCTTTGCGCTGATTGAATCCCGCGAGCTTGAAATCACGCGACTGATCTCGAGCCGAAAGAAAAGGTGGCAAATTCATTACGTCCCAAACAGGGTGTCCGACGGATGTGTCGCGTGGAGAGAAAGTGGATCAAATAATTATTGTTGATATAAAATTTTGTTGAAAGAATGCTTAGGTACCTATTTCATTTTGTTTTAAAAGCAATAAAAGCACTCAAAGAGTTTTGGAATGATGATATCCGTGGTAGAACTAAGGTTACTGACATAGCCCGAAGAATCGCGAAACTGAAATGGCAGCGGGCGGGGCACATTGCTCGCAGGACTGATGGCCGATGGGGCCAAAAGGTTCCCAAATGGTATCCGCGGACCGGGAGACCAACTGTCGGTAGGCCTCCGACAAGATGGAGCGACGACCTGGTTAAGATCGCGGGATCACAGTGGATGCGAAAAGCACAGGAGCGGTTTGAGTGGAGAGCCTTGGGGGAGGCCTATGTCCAGCAGTGACGTCTTTCGGCCGACATGATGATGATGAAAATAAGTTTTGGAATATCTCGCTGTTGGAACTGGTAATTAAACCCCCGTAGTTTTACGATAGGTGATGACTGATCAAGGCTTAAGCATAAGATTTTTTTCTTTCAAATAACATAGCACCTCAAATAAAAGGAAAAATCATCAATTTTTAAAATTTACATGTCATTTACAATCTCAGGAAAATTAATAAATACTTACGGGTGTTTTTTTAACCATTTCGTGGGATCGATTCCTGATCTAGACAGGTGATTATTCAAAAACCTTTGATGACAGTTTAAATTGCTTTTAAAATCGAAATTAACTTTTCTTTCATTAAAACTTTCTTGACATCCGTCTGGAGAGAGATTTATCTGGGGTAAACAAGGGTGTTTTCAATAATTAACATAGGTACTTTCCCTTCACGTGACACTGCCGTGGGACACCCCGTATACACTGATATACGATTATGAACGCCCTGAGCTGCAATTGTAATTTTGTTATCCTCTTCCGACTTATTTTCCATGAGTCGTCGAGTAATGTCACGTTGTATTAAAGGTTGCATGATTTTTGGCACAGATTTTGAATACTCGTACTTACTGTTGGCGATGTAAAAAATTACTTTGGCCAAGACATTATGTGTTTAAAAAAATATTTGGAATATCTGTATTTCAGAGCTATAAACTGTATTTTTAACACGTTTTATTAACACGGTTTTAAAATAAGCAAGTTGGTGAAAATCGAGTTCTCTGGACACCCCCCCCCCCCCCCCCCGGTACCGAGAAAGACTTGGTATTGCAAAACTCGACTCAAACCTTTTTAGTAACCTAAGAACTGCGTTGCGTTGCGAGACTTACAGCTAATGTAATGCAATGTTTTTGATGGGATAACTATGTATTACTAGGTACTTATACATCTGTAATGTACTGTCACTTTAATCCTCCGTAGTTAAATAACAAACTACAACACACTTCGTGTTAGTCTCTAAAACGTTTCATCTCAACCCGGGTTAACCCGTTACCTAACTGAACAATAATTTCCTTTGCATATTAACACCGGGTCTGAACTCAACGGCTCTCTAGGGACGTGAAAGAATTTATATAAAAACAGCTTTACGGCGTCCAGAAGTACCGATAAAACGTTAATTGCACCTTTTGTAGCGGCAGCTCACCCTCGTAAAAATTTGTGGCCCCGACCAAGCCGGGTTACACAGATAGACTAGTGAATGCGAGTTCCAAATACCTTTTTCTACTCAAGATATTCAGTCATAATCAAATTTACCGAGAGAACGAACACTCAATTTCCAGCTGTATAAAATTTTACAACAAAAAATTGAACCGACTACAAAAAAACCATGAATATAATCTTTTATCAAAGTTATCGACATAGCCCACCGCATTAGCACGCTGAAGTGGCAATGGGCCGGTCATATAACCCGAAGAACCAATAACCGTTGGGGTAGACGAGTTCTTGAGTGGAGACCACGGATCGGCAAACGTAGCGTAGGACGCCCTCAGACTCGGTGGTGCGATGATCTTCGCAGGGTGGCTGGCAAGAGCTGGATGAGAGTGGCCGAGGATCGTGCTCAGTGGCGTGCCATGGGAGAGGCCTATGTCCAGCAGTGGACGAACATAGACTGATGATGATGATGAATCTTCTAACAGTAGGTATGAAGTCGGTCGGTGCACGAGCAAGCAGGAGTGAACCTATAGTCATCTACCTCACCTACGCACTTTATAATATTGGGCTTCAATCAGTCTTGCTGGCTCGTGCTAAGGCACCTTAAGGACTTCAGACTGGTAGAAAATTATTTTCGTGGTTTGTAGTCGGTTTAATTTTTGTTAATTTTTTTTCACGTTATTTAGTGCAAATAATCTAAGATACAATAGTTTTATAATAACTGCTCGTCAACCTTTTACGAAAGATTGCTTTTTCAGATGGAGACACGTTCATTATTGAGGAGATGGTGCTTCACCAGGTGAACGTTGTAGACGAAAAGAAAATCAATGAAGATAGCGTAGTAGTACTACCAGTCTTTTTTCACATGGAATTGACCCGTGACTATATCACCTGTTGATAATTGCAGGATGAGGTCAAAGATGCATCTCACTGGTTTAGTAATAGCCTTTTCACTCTAGCCTTGAAGAGTCCTAGGTTATATCTGTGTTAAGTATGGAAGAAAGAAAGAAAAAGATTTACTTGAGTAGGCAAAAAAATGGAAAAATTTCATAAGTATATTAACAAACTAGCTTTTGCCCGCGGCTCCGCCCGCGTGGTATTCGGTTATCGCACTCTGTTCCCTCGGGAACTGTGCATTTTTCCGGGATAAAAAGTAGCCTATGTCACTTTCGGGCCCATAAACTATCTCTATAAGAAAAATCACGTCGATCTGTCGCTCCATCACCAACACCCTTTCGGATTTATAATATCAAAGTATGGATACATTTATTCATTATGTGTCCAGCATGTCAAAGTCTATTGTTAGGTGATTAATGTCGGTATGCATTTAGATAACAAAGAAATTAAGTACTTAAGTTGCATTATTTCACTTTAATATATCAAATTTGACTTTCATCAGTTAGATAACATCACGATTTCCCACTTTATTCTTAAATAATAAAGTACAGCGCATAATACTTCCTATAATATCGTGACAAAGAACAGATTCCTCTGAGATAGCACACGCCGATACGTATCTAAATGTAATAAAGGTCGCACGACGCGGCGCGATAGACGCGTCCGACAAAACACTATTGTTGTCAAAAGAGTGGAAATGTGTTGATAAGAGAGTAGTGAGAACGGGCCGCGAGGACGGCGGGAGAGTGCGTAACTGCTCATTTAAGTACTTTTTAAAACACTTTACTCGTAGTTTTATACACACTTTGAAATATATTTTTTAATGTAATTTGGAAGAATAAATTGAATTTTTTGCCTAACTTTCCTTGTCTAAAATAGGTAGTGGCCGATTAATCATAAAATATAGTAAAATTATAAACATGAAAATAAATTGGCAAGTATTTTACTTCTTTACGCTTAAAACACTGGACCGGTTTAGATAAAATTTGGTGGTGGTAATTTGGGACTGATAGGGACATGGGATAGTTTCGTATCCAGGCAAGTTGGTTCTCTCTATCTCGGTTAAAGAAGTCGCAGTCAAGATCTTTAACGTAAAAATTAAACTGGAAAAGGACAAAACAGAAATTGGGTTAAAAATAGGTCCTTTTTTATCCTAGAAAGTTGTACTGTTTATATCGAATTGTTTGTAGACAAAGTTCTAGGTAACAACTATTTGGTATGAAGATAGTTTGAAACGTTGAAAAGGTTACAGGATAATTTTACTATTATTGCTATTCCGGAAAACTGTATAGTTGCCGCGAGTACGCGATCAATTTAATTCTCACAGTGAAACCCTCAAAAATAAAGTATTTGGTAGGATTATACCTAGTTTCCCGCAACTCTCACGATGTCGTCAGTCCACCTGGTGGGAGGCTTGCCAACACTTCGTCTTCCAGTTTGTGGTTCCCACTCGAGGACTTTTCTCCCTAACGGTTATCTGTTCTTCGAGCGATGTGGCCCGCCCATTGCCACTTCAACTTGCATATTTTTCCAGCTATTTCGAATGGCGAGTTGTCGTTAATTGTTGTGTTCTAAGGGTGAGTCATTTGTTGAGCAGTTGACGTCTTCCGGCTGATGATGATGATGATACTGTTTGAGATGCAGAGAGAGACAGGTTTTGCAGGTCCGCCCGGATTGCTACCACCATCTTGCTCGCTAATCCTGCCGTGAAGCAGCAGTGTTTGCAGTGTTGTGTTTCAGCGTGGAGAGTAAAACAGCCGGAGAAATTACTGGCTCTTGAGGTATCCCATCTCAGTCCTCTAGGTTGGCAACGCAATTCCCCTGGTTTTGGGGGTGTCTATGGGTGGTGGTAGTCTTTCACCGTCAGGAGACCCACTTGCTCGTTTTCCGTCCAGCCAAACAATAATGAAACATAATAATAAAACATAAAAAAAAGACACAATTTTTGCCAACCGCTGTCCGACAATCCTCCTCCGTATACTCGTTCAGGGAGGCCTTGAAGAAGATGTGGCTCCCACATGTTCCTTAATTATTTAGTAAGTAGTTATCCTTTATACTTGTGTTATTTATGTATTGTATGTATTATATGTGTATTTATTTATTTTATATTTGGTAACAGGTATATTAATATTATGTATTCTGTATAATACTGTATATATTTAGGTACTTAGGGTTTATATATGCATTTATATTTATTCAAATGTTTTGCTCTATTTGTCGATCCTTATCTTTTTTCGATTGCTTTTCCCTACCACTCAAAGGTTGACTGGCAGAGATCCCTTCAGGGATAAGTTCGCCTTTGTACTTAGCACTTTCTTTTGTGTGTTATTATTGTAACTATTTCCTTTTTGTACAATAAAGAGTTTAAACAAATAAACAAACAATTTTTTTGTCCCGAAAAACTGTGAAGTTCCATTATTTCCGTGGCCCTACCGGCACGCGAGGCTCGAAAGGGACAGAGCGTTATTGAATCCCATCCCCTGAGACCTGGACGACTGCCCTTTGCATTAGCCCTTCACCTCCAGCCTGTATATTTAGAGAGAATTTCATCCAGGACACTGTTATCTTGACATGATAATAGCTCATGGAGACCTTTTGCAGGAAATTACATGGCGGAATTTTGTCCTTTGTTTATCTTGTAATTATTTTTAATTCTTGCTTAACCTCTGACGAAAAAAAGGGGTGTGAATAAATTTGACGCTAATATGTCTGTCTTTCTGTCGCGCCATAGCTCTTAAGCTACATCCCTACTAATATTATAAATGCGAAAGTAACTCTGTCTGTCTGTCTGTTACGCTTTCACGTCGAAACCGCTGAAACGATTTTGATGAAATTTGGTATAGACATAGTTTAAGCCCCAAGGATCAACATAACATAGGATAATTTTTATTCTGGTATAGGGCGCCACCGCGCGATAACCTAGATCCGCGCAGACGAAGTCTCGGGCATAAGCTAGTTTTTAATAAAACAGAATCACATGTTTTTAAGGACACATCAGAGTTTCACTTGATCAACTTACTGGTTCGAATCTAGATGCACAGGTGCTGAGTCAGAATGACTGCGGAATTTAGTTTTTATCCCAGAGGAATATATTCCAGCGTAATACAATCCGCTGCTTCACCTGCCAGCTGCGAGCTGCGACGCAATTTCCATGAATATTCAGTGTTTAGATTACAAATTGTATGAAATAATGCATGAATGCTACAGATCAGATGCTTCGTTTGTAGCCCACGTAGGTTTGGTTTTAGCTGAAAAATTGTAATGGAATGATATAATTTTGATTTTGGTATATTGTGTGTAAATAAATGTGTTAATCGTTTTATTGTTATAGTGGTTTTAGGCACTTTGTTTATTTGTGACTTTGCTCTCTTTTTGGATCTCCGGCTATCTATTTGCAGGTGCTAGGACCGTGTGCAAGGTCCGCCCAGATTGCTACCACCATCTTGCTGCCTGATCCTTCAGAAGCAGCTTCAGTTCTTGCACTGTTGTGTATTGTATTTTGTATTGTAACTCTTTATTGCACATATAAAATATATGAGATTTAGAATTTACAAGAGAAAGAAATTTACAAGAGAAAGAGATTGTATATCGGCGTGGAACACAGACAGCCGGTGAAATTACAGGCACTTGAGGTATACCATCTTAGGCCTCTAGGTTGGCAACGCATCTGAAATCCCTCTGGTGTTGCAGGTGTCTATGGGTGGTGGTGATCTCTTAGCCTTAGCGGAGGCTCACTTGGTTTGCCATCCAGTCGAATAAAAAAAAAAAGTTGGAATTTCTGTACTGCTGGGTTACTAAGAAACTCGAAAATCGAAGTTCGTATCGTACCGTCCCCCTGACGTTTATATTATTTAATACGAGAGTGAGAGGGACGGTATGACACGAACTTCGATTTTCAAGCTTCGTAGTAGCCCTGCTGAGTTGTTTTGTTATATTTTTCGGGAAATGAAGAAAAACACAATATCGCCAAAACTTAGGCCGGGGTCGTTTTCACCCGCCGCGTTTCGGACGCCACACGGAGCGGGCGAAAACGACCACTCCCGAGCATTCCCGAACATACCATTCAGACGCCGCGGGCGGCGGGCCGCTGTCGGCCGCGGGCGGCGGGTGAAAACGACCCCGGCCTTAGGGTTTCAATTGAAGTAATAACTTTTGAAGCCCTACCTATTTGAAAAGAAAAGAATCCTTACGATTACATTTGTTGTCCTTTTATCATTCAAGATACTTTTACCAAGAACACGTGAATGTATCGGAATTAAATTAACATGAAACATTTTGGGTTGATATGTGTGACAACTCTCAAAAAATGATGTTTCTAAGTTTACTTAGATAATCAAAACATACAACTTTTGAAAATAATTTCTCCCTCAAACAAAAAAGTAAAACCGACTCCCAAAAATAAAAAAAACAACAAAAAATGAAATCGACTACAAATCCCTTGAAAATATTTTTCTAGGTACCCACTAGCTTGAAGTTGGTGACTCAGCACGACCCAGCAGGAGGGATTGAAACCCATAGTATGTGTGAGGTAGACGACTATTGTTTTACTTAGCCAAAGTGCATCTCACAACGATTCCGTTAAGCCCAAACACGACTTAGTTACGTTGTTTTATAACAGAGTTCCGTTGCCTATCTTCTCGCTTCAGCGTCAGATCAGTTCGAAAGAATCATTAACTTAAAGCTTCTTCTTACTCGCTTATCTCGGTATGCTTATCATAATCGTTTATAGACGAGCGAGCATTACTTAGCTTTGACGAGTTCCATTGGTCATCTACGGTTTTCTTCATCAGATCCAGGTTACCAAATGCTACTTTCTGAATGTAAATGCTCATCTTAATGCTAAAAATGCCAAAATCACTATAGGTGTGCCTATAAAATTTGAGGTTTGCCCTCAGAACGCTGTATCATTAGTGTGGACGCCACGGGGACGCTATCCATATCCCTTTGATGATCGGGGAAAAACCGCCTCGAAAGCGATCACGGCGTATCGTGCATCAAATCATAACTTCGTATCGTGATACAGTATCAAAACACGTCCATGCTTACCGATCTTGATACGCGTATCCGATCACGTGTGTTTGGAGTATAAAATTTTCGCGTATCAACATCGATTCCGAGCGATAAGATACGGCGCGCCGCATGATCGCACAGAAGGGCTACTCCGAAACACAAAATTCGAAGTTCGTGTCGTGCGGTCCCTCTGACTCTTATACTATTTAATACGAGAGCAAGAGGGATCACACGACACGAACTTCGAATTTTGAGTTTCGGAGTAGCCCTACTGTTTTTGCGTCCACACTAGCGATCTTGATACGCGTCAGTGCAACGCGACGGAGATACGATACGACAAAATTATACAAATACTAGCTTATGCCCGCGACTTCGTCTGCGCAGATCTAGGTTATCGCGTGGTGGCGCCCTCTATCGGAATAAACGGTGTCCTATGGTGATCCTTGAGATTCAAACTACCTATATACCAAATTTCATCAAAATCGGTTCAGTGGTTTCGACGTGAAAGCGTAACAGACAGACAGACAGATAGAGTTACTTTCGCATTTATACTATTAAGTAGGGATGGACGCAGGTTAACAGTCCAGTAGATAAAAGTTTCAACATTCTTCCTAAGAACTTCAGTATAATAATCTGCTTGGAGAGAACGTGGCCTTTACACATTAAACAATAACAATATCTAAGTCTAATTACATTAATACACTTCAAATGTTCTTACGAAACTCAAGAATCAAGTAAAACAAAACAAACATAACTGTCTGTTAGTCTCGTCAACGTCGTAAGCCGTTTCCGCTTATTACCAAGATTTCCGTAATCACTTTACTTAACTTTTGATTGCGAAAAGATATTTCTCTTCACTCAAGCTCGACGTCATGCATTTTAATGAAGAAGTAATTTCACCCGGCCCGGCATACAAAGACAGAAGTTTTTCCAGCGCACGTATGGAACGACAAAGTCTCGGAGACGAACTAATTAAAACTCCGAAAGTCCTGACAGACGTCGCGCGACTTTTTAAGGTTCCCTTTAATAAAAGTTTTTGTTTTGATCCCAACTAGTTCGGACCGAGGGTAGGATTGAAGGCGTCCGGAAGTAGCTGTAGACTTCGTTGTGACTATGGCATCGACAGAAATTACAAATGAGTACTGGCTAAACCATTTGCAAGACCCAATATGAGAAAGGCAGAGTCTCCAAATTGTGTTGAGTGCGATGTGGTTGAAGATGTTTACCACATTAATGGAGTGTGTAAGGACTCGAGCCAAGAGGAATATGTTTTACTCCATTTGGAATGTCAATATCTTAAATGGAAAACACAAACTGAAATATAGATGCACAGAAAAACCAAAAAAATAAGCCAGCGCTGGGAATCGAACCCAGGTCCTCGGCATTCCGTGCCGCGTGCTGTACCGCTACACCACAGCGGAACAACGGCACAGACACGAATTTCTCCTATGCACCACATATCTCAGCTTATTTTTTTCTTATTTAGTCATTTAAGCAGCGACACTAGCGACATCTATGCTGTAGCCCTCATCGAGAAACTTTCAGCACCCCATCGGAACTAACCGCTCACCCGGACAAGAGATGTCGCTATCAAGCAATCAAATTAAGATTGATATTTGGAATCTTTTTGTATTTTTTATTTCAGCTCCAAATTTTGTTACTTTTACGATCATCCCGTAAAACCCATATCGAAAATACAAACTGTAATACTCCAAAAAAAATATATATTTAATTTTTTATTGTAGTGCTTTGTCGACTAAGTTTTCATATACATTCGTGCAAAATTACAGCTTTCTAGCACTTATAGTCTCTGAGCAAAGCCGCGGACGAACAGACAGACATGGCGAAACTATAAAAATAAAATAAATAAATAAATAAGGGTTCCGTTTTTGCCATTTTGGCTACGGAACCCTAAAAAGATAAAGCTCCAGCAATCGAGCCCAATATTCCATGTTGTGTGCTCGCCATATAAAATACCGAGCTTAGCTGAGCTTCCAGCCACAGCCAGAGAAGCCAGAATCGATAAAAGGAGCGTAGTTATCCTTTATATTTTTTTGACGTCGGTATTCTAGTTACTAGTTATGGAATATCTAACAAAAATATAACTTATTATGAGTAGCAACAAACCGTGGAAATAAATACAAAAAGCAGGAAGGAAAAAAGTAGTTCGATAGAGAATGATCTGTATTGTATAAATGTCTCGTTCGTATTACTCTAAAGGCCTGTTTCACCACTTATCGACTACCTATTTACTTTGTTACTAAACTATTTTGTATTTTGTATTGTTGAAATAAAAATGAAATGCGTAAGTCATAAACGAAACAGTCTCTTACTGTGACAAAAAAAAACCTACTTCACGTGACAAATAGATACAGATCCAACAACCACTTCATTGACCCAGAAATTGAGCAAGAAAAGAAGCCGTATTGTGTAATGTTTCTGATGCTCGCGATCGCAATCAAATGACAGATTTTACATACAAAAACTGTCATTTGATTGCGATTGCGAGCTTCAGAAACGTTAGGTAAAATACGGAAAATTAACGAATATACCAGTGGTACTGTGCTAGTAATCCAGATGGCTGTCGCTTAAGTTCCTACCGTCCACAAAACCACAGGCCGTATTCCTAAAATGTTTCTGACGTTCGCGATCGCAATGAAATGACAGATGTCGCAAAAACTGTCATTCGATAGCAATCGCGAGCGTCAGAAACGTTACTACGGCCTTAGCTTTCCAATTACTGAATTTTCCTCGCAAACCATTCCGCCCTCACACAGCACAGCCGAATGCTCTTTTTATGCGCATTACACAAATCACACTTTAAATTTTAAAGTCAGCTTTGCCGCAGAACCCGTTCCCGTATCCACATAAAAAGTAATCCCCGTGGAATGAAAAGGAAATATTTGATTATCGTACGAGGCCGCTAGATGGAAAGAAAATAGGTATTTGATTACGTGTAATGCGTGGAGATGAGATGCGTTTCGTTCGCGTGCTAGCTTAGCTGTTACGAGTGCTGTTGATGGAATGGACGGCACTTAAATGGATTTCGATACGCGGTGACGAGACAAAAAAAAACGGTGAATTGTGAGTAGGATTCCGAGGGTTCCGCACTAAACTTCTCTTATTCAGAGAACACTAAATAGTGGGAAAAAAAATGAGAGAGTTGAAAAAATACAATTAATTTGTCAAATTATTAAATGAATGTTTGTATGTTTGTCCGTCTTTCACGCCGTAACGGAGCGGCGGATCGACGTGATTTTTGAAATAGAGATAGTTTATGGGCCTGAAAGTGACATGGGCTACTTTTTATCCCGGAAAAATGCACAGTTCCCGAGGGAACAGCGCGCGATAACCGAATACCACGCGGGCGGAGCCGCGGGCCAAAGCTAGTATCTAATAAATATTATTTACATCAGGTTTTGAGTTCATATGTCAACAAAATTTTCTATGAAAAGCTGATTTTCAAAACAAGAATCATATTCCAACCAGCAACAACAAGTCGACGAGTACTTAACACTATCATGTAGGATTTGATTTCCAGCGTTTTTCAATAAAAAATGTATAACGTATTATGTTAAAGGATATCTTTAAAATTATTAAATGTCATGAATGTAGAAACTTGATTTTTTTTCACAGCTCCAAGAAAGGATAGCATACGTTTTAGATATTAATAATTAAGTATACTCAATACCTCCATGTGCCAAAGTCACTGGTAACCAGACAAACGGCCAACAAAATGCCTCCTAAGGGTTTCTCCGTTTGAGACACAGAACTCTAAAACCTTATTTCCATTTCTTTGCAAAACTTGGTCCTGGTAAGCTCTGAAATAAACGCTGAGCGTTGTAATTCGCAAGAATTAATTCCTCCCGCAAATCTGCGAACGCCGCACAAAGGACAAAGCTGAAGCTGCACTTTGATGCAAATTAGCGCCACGAGCTAACTGTTGTTTATTTTTGCTCGTGTTTGATAACGTGAGGGCTAACGTTAACCTTTAAAAGCCCTTTTATTCAAAGTCAAAGTCAAAATATCTTTATTCAATTTAGGCTATAACAAGCGCTTACGAACGTCAAAAAAATCCACCACCGGTTCGGAAAAAACCTCTGTGTTGAGAAGAATCCGGCAAGAAACTCAACGAGGTATTTTTTTTAAACAGATTCACAGTATTAAAAATGATATTTAGATGTAATTTATTAATATTGCGAATCTGTTTTATTAAAGTTACGAAAGTGACAAGGTACAAAAGTGATCACTTTATTTATGACGTTGACTGTATAAATATGTTGAGTGACTACGGCTGTTTAGTTTCACTTCTTTTATCTATTTTTATAATTATGAAGTTCATGCGATATTCATTTACCCAGCAAATACTTATTCTTCATTTTACAAAACATTCGTTCAAGGCGTAAAAGCATCGCAAGAAAAAATACGGGTGTAAGATTTATTTGTCCTTGTTTTACTTCAGCCTGTTTCTACGTTTTTGCTTACTTTGTTTTCAGATGTATAGTTATAAACAAGTCAGCTGAAAGGCATTACTTGTTTTGCTCTTGACTTAAATCATTAGCTCTGGAGCCGAGGAATATGTAAATAAATCTAGTTGAATTCAGCCTTGAAAGCTTGAATAACCGTAAACAACTGAAATGTATTCACCACGCTTGAAAAACATTACAAAGTTCCTCCATAAAAAAAGCATTGTGATAATAATTTTATGAAAAATACAACCCCACAGTGAAATAACGTATCGCAGGCTTGTTACGATTCTACATCCGAAAGGAACCTAAATAAAAGCGTGGAAAATATTAATTTCTCGCTTATTGGTACGCGCCATGCGTCCTGTGACATTTGAATAATAGCTGCCTTTGAACAACACGTAATACCAACCCAAAGCCTTTGAGTTACCGACTATTTTAGAACCTTCAAAATACAATGTCTCGTCGAATATCTAGATACAACCACGGGTTCTGTGCAGATGAGTGTGGCGTCTCTTGTCTTACTCATCGCAAAATAAGTACTAAGTGTTGTAGTTTGTGTTTTTGCCAACCCGCACTCGTAAAGTTGCTCGCTGTAATTCCTTTACTACGTCTCCACTGCACGTTTGTATCTGAGCATTCCGGAACATTTTTGGCTCTTATTTAACTTGGTCACTTGAATTTATGGCACGGGGTTGCTCGCTAGAATTTATGGCGATATGAAATCTTGTAGCAATTCGATGACATGTTATTCGAGAGAATGTTTGGGAACTCTGGTGTCCTATTTTATGCGTTATTTTATACCTTTAAAAACGGCTCCAACAATTTCGATGAGATTTGATATGTGGGGGTTTTCGGGGATGATAAATTGATCGACAAGTAGTTTGGTGTTATCTCTGGGAAAACTCTTATTATTGAATTTTAGGCCGAGCAAATCTCGGTCGTCCTGGTACTAAATGATAAAAACAGCATAATAATTATAACTTGAAACTATTTTCCTTCAAATACTATTCACCCTTTAAATAATATTAACCAATATTATAATAAAAAAAAAAAACAATTTTACTTGTAGTAACATTAGAAGCGGAGATGTAATCCTCATTTCTTTCTTTCTTTCTTTTAGTTTTCACTTACATGCCTCTTAAGTCAGGTTCCAGAAGAAAGCGGGGTCTTCGCCCTTATATTGTCAGTAATCCCAAAATCCGGACAAAGCGTTTTCGCTCTTCCTTCCTAAACCGCACAGCAAAGGAGTGGAATTCCCTGCCTGCGACTGTGTTTCCTGAACACTACAATTTGGCCGCTTTCAAGTCTACGGTGAATGAGCATTTACTAGGCAAAAGTATTCCATCGTAGGCCTCATCTTCGCTTTCCATCAGGCGTGATTATGGCCAAACGCAAGCTTATACTGTATAAAAAAAGTAAATTACGCTTTAAGTAAACAATGATTTCTTTTCTTCCCGCAAGTATAGTAAAAGACGACTAAGGGACCTATTATGACAGTGGACACCAGTGTTCTCTATTGCTAACTACCAAATTCGAAATCCAGCACTCTCCTACGGGAGGTCAGGCGAAATCATCACATTATTTTCCAAGAAAGTCGTCCACGAATAAGAGAGAAGCGACTTAGAAAAAGAAACAATGTTAGACGAACTCATGCACAAAGTGCAAAGATTGCAGCTGATTTTACTACCTCAAGTCAATACGTACTAGAAGTAAATGCCGTCATCCTGAAACAAAATAATAATAAAGATAGAACAAGAGACAAAACAGTTTATTCTGATACTGAGATAAAAGCTGAACAATAGGACAATGTAGTTAACATGTTGCCAACAGTAAGGATCTCGCTCAGCGAAATGTTGCAAATTACCTCCTTTGCAACGTTGCCCCATATTTTTCTTTGAAATTTTTAACCGGCTCTTTTCTAAGGTTTGCTCTAGTTTTAATTATTTTCAGTATTTTGAAAGCTTTTATTCATGCAATTTTTGTATATAAATTGTCTTTAAATCTTGCAATTCGAATATCTAATAATTGAATTGACTTATTTGGTACTGATATTTAGATAAGCACACAAAAAGTACATGCAGCAAAAAAATACAATTTGAATAGACAGTTTTTAACGGATTTTGATTTTTTAACACCAAAATAACTTATATCCATATACACTGATTAAAAAAATACGTGTTTATTTTACAACAGAATGAAAATAAATAGTGTCTTTCGTATCGTTAAATATTTTTTGTCTAAAAATTATGATCTTTCCAGAATAAAAATATTTCAGATTTTTTCCACGCGCTATTTAAAACGGATAGATTTAGGAACCTAGTTTATAATTTTCTGAAAAGAAGATGATTTTAAGCAGTGTATTGATACGAAAAAACATTGGACTATTCGATATACAATAGATCCCTAGAAGCTGTTTTTTTTTTTGATATAACACCAACATATAGTACAGAATCTACATTAAACATGTTCCAACTTGGCGGCCACATTTCCTCAAAGTGCGTACTTTTGTTTGCTGGCAGGGGCGCCGTTTGACGGAGCGCCCGAATAGTTGGTAACTCAAACAAGCTGAAGATTTGTTCCAACTATCGTGAGTGGAATGCTCACCGATACCATCCGCTCTCGTGCACGTGTTTTGGAGGGCCTAGGAAACTGTAGTAAAGACAGTAAAGTTTCTTTTTGTTATTGTAGTGTCTGTAATTTTGTCAAAAAATTTAGCTTTAGGAATGATTAAACTATTGAATTCGTTTTGTTGGTTTTTAGGATATTTGATCGCTGGATATACAATGTTTGACTTTTAGAACCATATTTTATCCTAAACTTTGGCAAGATAAACATAAGTTTATAAGAACGCCATTGACGTGTATTTCAACTTGTTCGTAAGAATATTTACTAAAGTATTCTGTTTCGTGCATCTAGACTCAAATATGAAGCTAATAAAAGTGTGTTCATAGATTAGTGATCTTTAACGTTACCTACAACATAATACCTATTGTTTGGCACATCAAAGATCATGGAGCATACATTTTTTGATATTACTATAACCGAAAAAATAATTTGTTTGAGGCAGAGGGTCTGCTTTCATATATCGAGTTATGCAAGCGACGGTCGCGACATGAGCGATATTGCGTGCACCCGACATTATTGACTCGACCCTTGCCATCTCTTGAAATAATAGTTCGACATGTCCTTCCGAGGGTCGGAAGCCAAATATGGAACTCGATTTTAGGGTAAACAATAGTTCCATTTGTCTTCGTTGACATTCACGATTTCGATCATCTAGTTTACACTGTGAAGATTTGACTGTATTATTTTTGATGCCAAGATCACACAGTAAGAAATAGAAATCCCACCAAAAACATTACATGTAAAAAGCTGCAAGTCTCGCAACGCAATGCAGTTCTTGTAATGCTAAAAAGGTTTGAGATGCAATGTTATACCAAGTCGGTTATTTTTGTCAGTACCGGGGGGGTTTCCATAGAACTCGATTTTCACCAACTTGCTTATTTTAAAACCATAGAAAAACACAGTTTATAGTTCTCAAATAAAGAGTAAACCAAATTATTTTTAAACACATAAATGACTTGGCCATCGCAAGGCTACATAATGACATAAGAATTATAATCATCAACGTCAGCTATTTAAAGTAATTTTAATTAAAGATAGCGCTAGCCCCAGCCTTGCAGTTTGAGTGATACACATAATACGAGAATGACTAAAGGTTGAGTGCGATGGCCAAGTCATTATGTGTTTAAAAAATAATTTGGTTTACTCTTTATTTGAGAACTATAAACTGTGTTTTTCTATGGTTTTAAAATAAGCAAGTTGGTGAAAATCGAGTTCTATGGAAACCCCCCCGGTACTGACAAAAATAACCGACTTGGTATAACATTGCATCTCAAACCTTTTTAGCATTACAAGAACTGCATTGCGTTGCGAGACTTGCAGCTTTTTACATGTAATGTTTTTGGTGGGATCTCATCACTTTTTGTAGGCAGTTCTTTTTTTTTCGGGTACTACTTCTTGTAATAACGCATTACTATCTTAATTTGTTCATCCTTCCTTATCCATCGTCCATCGTCCATCCTCGTCTATCGTCCGTCGTCCATTCTCGTCCATCGTCCATTCTCGTTCATCGTCCATCGTCCACTGTCGTTCATCCTCCACCATCCATCGTCCGCACTGGGCTCGCGTGGGAACTAAGGACCAAGCCCTCTTATTCTGAGAGGAGGCTTGTGCCCAGCAGTGGAACGCATATAGGCTGGGATGATGATGATGATGATGATGATCCATCGTCCGTCGCCCATCGTCCATCGTCCACACTCCATCGTCCAACGTCCATTTTCTACCCATCGTCCATCGACCATTATCTATTGTCCATCATCCATATTCCAATTTCCATCGTCCATCCTCGCGTCCACTCGCATCGCACACACGTTCACAAACAAACGAACTTTGGTACTTATTACATTAGTAAGATAAACAATTTCATTTTGAACCCTTAATACTCAGGTATTAAGACTCAACATTAATACGTATACAATACGACTATGTTCAATAAAGTCATTGCTGTGTAACTTTGTAATCGCTAGTATTTATATGGGATTACAAACTTACTTGTGCAGTTTGTATAACTTTGAAACGTGACTGAAATTGCAACATTTTGGATTTTTCTGTGACCATGTAGGCTAAAAACTAACTATGTTTCAAATTTGGAGCTTGTGGGTCTGCTAGAAGTACCTTAGAATTATGATGATCAAAAGTCAGTGTATAGGTATGTCAGTGACAAAACTGAGGAACTTTAACATGTGATAGTTCTTAATCTACGTGTTCAAACTGAATGTTATTGATAATATATCTAAGTCCCATTAGGCCCTATAGGTAACTGAAAATTCAGGGTTCTAGCTTTAGCCGTAACAAAAATACAGGGTGTTGAAAATAGCCTGAATGGCTTCGAGAAAAGTATGGTACGGCCGTGCCTTTGTTTTTTTTTGCTCGACTTGGCGGGGGCACTGCCGTGCCCCCAGATATCGATATAAAAACGCGACTGCATAATATAATTAAAAATCTTTGCCGCATTTACCCAGCTAAGTAATAAACACTGGAAAAATAGCAAATATGGATTTGCCATACTAATATTAAAATGTGAAAGTGTGTTTGTGTTTGTATGTTTGTGTGTGTGTTTGTATTTACCCGTCTTTCACGTCCGGAGCGACGGATTGACGTGATTTTTATCATAGAGATAGTTTATGGGCCCGACAGTGACAGGCTACTTTTCATCCCGGAATATGCACAGTTCCCGAAGGAACAGTGGGCGATAATCGAATCACACGAGGGCGAAGCTGCGGCCAAAGCTAGAGTGTAGGTACGTAATTGTGATTCTGTGACAAATAGGTATATCTCAAGTAAAATTGCATGGTCTTTCTTTTGGACATTTGGATGACACAGACTTGGATGATGATGATTATGATGATACGTGTGTAAAACATGTTAAAAAGGATCATAAATATTTCACGTTCAACATAAAATTACTCAATTATTATCCCATTCGCTGTAACATTGGTGTCCTTCCATGAATGCCCCTTACACCGCCATCGATACACTTACGTGCCTCGTAAAATAAACAAGACTCGTTCAGAGCGCCCGTAAACGCTACAAACATAAATTATACACTTTATATACTGTTATGTAATTGGCAAAGGCCTGAAAGTTGGTATGTCTGTCCAAATTTTCTGTGGTGAACTAGGGAGTAACAAACGTTGTGTATCTCGGAACTAAAGGACAGATTCTCCACAAATACATTTTAATTACATCAATAGAATATTTGATTAAAATAACAACGTTACTCAACACCAGCCTTTGCATATCTATTTTGTTTTCGGGTCCACATCGGCTCGCATACTAATTGGAAGTCCGAATGTAATGTTTGTCAGAACGTTCGTTTGCAATAATTATTTTTTCTCCAAATCCAATAATAAAATTATTCAGAATTGTTATAAAACAAACCTACGATGACCATTTATTTTAAAATTTTCAGAAAACTGGAGGTTTCAGTGGGAAAAAAAATATGACAAACGATGCTTCGGATAAAAATTACAGTATGACGAGCGAAGAGTACTTATGCGAACTTTGGCGCTCCCATTATGATTACGTGCTAGTCCAGTAATTTGACACAGGTCCTTATGGATGTTCAAGCAGAGGATCTTTGTATGGGGCCAACCCCGACGTTTGTTAGGGGTTGAGATACGCGAAGTAGATGCATTTGCGTAATCTAGTGTAATCTATATCTGTGATAACAAGACACAAGCGAGCGTGCTGAGATGGCAATATTGTTACTGCAGAAAACACGTAAAGTCAACGGAAAACATTAACTTTTAAATTATTCACCGTAACATTCGGAGTCGTAAAACGGCCGTTTATGCAATTACATTTTGTGCCGATCGGGAACGCGTTATATGTCTTTACTGTATGTAAATTGGCGGGATATGTTTAAAGGATCTGTTTTAGGGCTGGTTTTAAAGGGTCGTTGTCGCACGTAGTCTTTTATGTGCTCCATTAGGATAATTGCCTGAATGCCGGCTGGCACACAAGCGGCTGGAGGGTTTTGATGTGGTGACGGTGTCCAGGGAAACGGATGGCTGGGTTCACAAAGATGTGAAAGCTTCTTAGCTTACAGTTTAGTCTCATCATCATCAAACACAAGATTTTAAGAAGAAAGAAAGAAAGAGAAAACTTTTATTGCTGATAAAAATATTAGTGAGAAACATGCTCAGCTATGTGGAAAAAGTTTCAGGCTCAATATGTGCGGTGAAGACTCCACCACTCTACACACACACGCACACGCACACGCACACGCACACGCACACGCACACGCACACGCACACGCACACGCACACGCACACGCACACGCACACGCACACACACACACACACACACACACACACACACACACACACACACACACACACACATATACACAAACACACACACACACATACATCACGCCTGTATTCCCAAATGGGGTAGGCAGAGCACACGAAACGTTACCGCTTCGGATCCACTTTTAGCAACACCTCACACCTCACCGCTCTAACAATCTGTATTACCATTTGATTGCAGTGTAGCAACTGTTAGGTACTTTAACTTGAAAAGTAAAAGTTTTTGCTTTGACTTAGCTAGTTGCAACTTTACTACTATCATAAAAGTGCATTGTGTGATATTCCCACGGGATTGTGATACAATCTAAAATTTTCAACTACTAGGTTTAGAGACAAAATTTAGCAAGTTTTTTTATTTTATACAATATGAATATAGACTACACGGCGCATAGGTAGTTTTTGGAAATTCCCACAGTTTTTTTCAGAATTCCAGAACTTGTGAGTAAATTGTCGTAGTTTCAATCGAATAAGGATTGTTCGACGACCTGGCTGGAATACTGTGTATTAATTTAAAGATACCTCGAATAGGAGATTAGTAAAGTTTTATTCAGACCCGCCCTCAGACTCGGTGGTGCGATGATCTTCGCAGGGTGGCTGGCAAGAGCTGGATGAGAGTGGCCGAGGATTGTGCTCAGTGGCGTGCCATGGGAGAGGCCTATATCCAGCAGTGGAGAACATAGGCTGATGATGATGATGAAAGTTTCATTTAGTAGGGAGACCGAGGTGAGTGGTGACAGGGAAGAGTTGTGACATCGTCGATTTTTGGGAACTTACTAACTGCTAGTAAGCTTGCAATAGTACACGTTTGATAGTTCGAGACTTGAACTAAAACACGCGCTATTGCAAACTCGCTATCAGTTAATAAGTTCCAAAAAATCGACGTTGTCACTACTCTCCTCTGTCACAACTCTCCTCGGTCTCCCTATTGTTGAAAATTTGTACAATATAGCGGCTTTGAACGTTGGGACACGTTTAGATTCGGCAAACAATGATTCGGCCGTTATCAAAATGAGCAGGTTTCTTCGCCCACGTGGGGATTCATACTTTACAGATGCCCTTAATCGCATCGTTTGTTTTAAAACGGATTATGGACAATACATTTATTTATAGCGTCAGATTATAATTGTTATGACAACAGTTATTTTTACAAGCATTTATTACACAATGTTTTTGTCTGCCCTTTGGACAAAGAACAGAATGTGTTAATTAGGGTTTTAACCTATGTACAAGGCTCATACCAAACGCTACAGTATTGATGGAGAAATGACTGTTTTAAAGTTTAATACTTCTTTAAAAAAAGTTTGTATTAAAAATAAACTTTTTACCAAAAACTTACTTTGATTTCAGTAAGCTAGAAGGTGTAGGTGAGGTAGCTAACCTGTAGCGTTTGAAAAGTGAGGCGTTTGTTCAACCGTGACCGTATTCCAGCTGATAAATTGATGGTGATGACAGTAAAACTAATAAAGACTGCTTCAATAAACTATCTTACTCAAAACCTCAAATTATTCACCAAATCACACAAAAACAGACACTTCTTTCGCTCCCCCTAATTTTCATCGTTCCTTTAATTTAGAAGCCTTCGGTACTTATCGGCCATCGTATCGGACATGCTCCTTTGCGTGCGTCTCGTTTATATTGTACAAGTAAGACAGGGATGGCTAGCATACACCTGGTCGGTTATGTCCGCGAACAGGCAGTCGACACACAAGTCACGTCTCGCTTCTAGCGAGGTCCGGTATGCTAGGCACGTGTTGGTTAGCACAGTTGGAACGGTCAGCTGAAGCAGTAAATGAAAAATAGATAGACTACAGGCCTTATAAATAGGCTCAGAGTTTCTCAGCAACAGGGCCATGTTCGGGGTTTCTGTAGAATCGAATCAGAAGAGAAGATACCGACATAGCCAAGTAAATTAGCTCGTTGATGTGGCAAGGGGCAGGCTATTTAGCACGGAGAACATTTGGCCGTTGGGGTTGAAAATTTTCGATTAGAGACCGCGGATCGGCAAGCGCAGCGTAGAACGTCCGCCAACGAGATGGACAGATGGTTAAAGCCGAGAGTTCACGGTGTATGTAGATTTTTTTAAATGCTGATAGCAGAAAATATTTTTTTTTTATTCGACTGTACGGCAAACGAGCATGTGGGTCTCTTGATGGTGAGAGATCACCACCGCCCATAGACACCTGCAACAACAGAGGGATTGCAGATGCGTTGCCAACCTAGAGGCCTAAGATGGGATACCTCAAGTTTCAGTTTCACCGGCTGTCTTACTCTCCACGCCGAAACACAACAGTGCAAGCAGAGCAATATGGTGGTAGCAATACTTTTAGTTTACTAAGTGCACGGGCAAATTAAAATTGTGACAGTTTGTCTTGATTATGATTGTGTATGATCCGGCCTACTGAGGCCGTATTGTTGGTCCTGCCCACATCGCCTGAATCACCCAATCTCATAATACTTTGATTCTCGAAACTGATTCTCAAATTTCCAATCTATAAACATTTTCTTAATAAAGCCTGAAGAAAAGGGGTGGAAATGGCGTACGCTCCAATTGAGTATTGACCTTATGCGATTGTATGCTGAGAATCACTGAGCTACGAGTATTTTCTACCTTAAACCGAGTTTAGACTTGCAAGAAAAATCGTATAAGTAACACTACATTACGGCGCTACGGCCTCGCAATGTTATGCAACTTCCACGATTTTTCTTGCAGACCTATACTCAGCTTGAAACTTTAGAAAGAAAGATTAATTTTGGCTCCATAAGTACCACCTAAGACTAAGACTAAAACTAGCACTAAAACTATATTAGGTACTTGGTGACACGACAGGATACCACACACTATGTGCAGCAACGCTGGTTTTCTTTATGAAGTAGACCAACTGTTTTGTTGAAACTGTGCCTGTCCCTGGCTCGCCCCGGGCACTGATTATGATAAGCGCCTCTAACAAGCCATTACAGCCATTTCAGCGCATAATTTAACCTGATATTGAGTCCCGAATAAAATCAAATATGATTGGATATTTTTGATTGCGTTTCAACAATTCTATTTGGGATATGATTTCGTTTTGAATTTGCTTATTGACGTCAGCGGATTCGGAGTAATATTGGCTGGTGTTTTTTTAACGTAAATATATTTGGTGTGTACGCATATTTTGATATACAGCTTTATTTATTTATGAAATATGATGTACTCTTTCAGTTTATTGATATGTAAGCCTCCTCCTCAGGCGAGGAAGACGAAATAATGAACACTTTTGTGTGAATGTGAGACCCTCGCCAGATCAAGAATGAGACACTTTGGCGTCGGATACCCCACGCCAGAAAACTTTAAGGCACTACCGCTACGTCAAATCATCCAATTTATGGAAGAGGTGACAAAAGCAATGGAGTAAGTGCGAAGGAGGTGTAATTACACAAAAGATCCGTATGGGTCGAAGTGTATCCGTAAGGACCTTAAGATAAGATAAGACAAGATAAGCCTCCTCCTCCGTAAAGTAACACTCGATTCAATAAATTATGTGTACTAGTCGCCCGCGAAGCCATAGCCTTAGAGAAGAGATAGAAATGGCGAGCCTCGGTGAGCGATAGTCTCGGCACACGAGCCTATTGCGGAAATTGGCGGTCGCGGCGGGATATTGGCGACTGACGCGGCCTCACGTGAACTAGCTTAGCGATTACAGTAAACAGCCTAACCTAAATACAGACGATTGCCTCTTCCACGTTACAGTGAAATTGGGAATTTTGAGCGACGTTAAACATAATAATATCGTGATGCTTAGAATATGGAATAAGCCGGAAGCCTCGTCCAAATCTTCCTGTACAGTGAGATATTTGTTTGTTTGTTTCTCGTTAACTATCCTATTTCAAGTAGCCCTCAATTATTTCATTTTCACTACCTTGATGGTTGGAATACACTTTTTTCAACGCACGACCAAAACATTCATGTTGCGGGGTGTCCATCGGCGGCGCGACCGCGAGCGTTTCCGATCGAGCGTAGCAGTTTTCCCATTCATTTTAGGACTCCTTAACAACAGCCCAGCTCATATCATCATGTCAACCGAAAGACGTCCACTGCTGGACATAGGCCTCCCCCAAGGCTCTCCACTCAGACCGGTCTTGTGCTTTTCGCATTCACCGCGATCCCGCGATCTTAGCCAGGTCGTCGCTCCATCTTGTTGGAGGCCTACCGACAGCTCGTCTCCCGGTCCGCGGACGCCATTCGAGAACCTTCTGACCCCATCGGCCATCAGTCCTGCGTGCAATGTGCCCCGCCCACTGCCACTTCAGTTTCGCAATTCTTCGGGCTATGTCAGTAACCTTAGTTCTACTGCGGATATCATCATTTCTGATTCTATCCCGCAGAGAAACCCCGAGCATAGCCCTCTCCATAGCCCTTTGAGTGACTTTGAGCTTCCTTATGAGGTCCATCGTTAGCGCCCACGTCTCGGATCCGTATGTCATCACTGGCAACACACACTGGTCAAAGACTTTTGACTTCAAACACTGCGGTAATTTGGATGAAAAAAACACTGCGAAGCTTCCCGAACGCTGCCCAGCCGAGTCGGATTCGACGAGTGATCTCTTTCTCGAAGTTGGACCTACCTAACTGGACCGTCTGTCCTAGGTATACATAGTCATCAACAACTTCGAGCGCAGAGCATCCGACTGTTACGCTCATATCAGTACCTCGTTAAATGGTAAGACTAAAAAAAATCTTAAGTACGCCATTTACAAATAAGTAAAGTGCGCTTCTTCGCCAAACTAATAAAATTCTCCTCAAACGATATCCCTCCAAGAGCGCAGTGAAAAAGTTGCCCAGGAACGTTAAACTTTCATTATTTTATAAACAATGAGTACTTAAAGTCTAGTAAAGTCTCGGTGGATACGGAGCTCGGAGCAGCTGTCCGGGGAATAAGATGCACTATAAAAAGCTTGAGGCCAACTTCGATAACTAAAGTCACCTGACACTGCGCTGGTTAAAGAACAGGATAGTACACTCTGGCACAGGGCGGCCACGCCGTACAAAGTACGCGTTCTTGAATCTACATAGCCACGACGACGTCTGTACACGTGCCAATGTGTGCGTAACATACACAGGGCTGACTATCGCAAAACCCTAATAAGTGCCACCAATGACATTTAAAGAGAGAGAGAAAGAGAGAGAGAGAAACATTTATTTATACATATTCGATACACATAAAGATAAATACATTACATGGAAGGAAAAGGTACTTTAAACCCAGTTTAGACTTGCGAGAAAAGTTGAAGTTGCGTTACAGCGCGAGGCCGCAAAACGAACAAGTTTGGGATGGTCAGTCGAGTGCAGCAATGTAATACAACTTGTACCATTCTTGTTGCAGATCTAAATCGGGTTTTAACTCGAATCTACATTGTGTACCTATCCATTTGCTTTGCAGTGCTTGGCCGGTCACTTATAAATTGTTAACTCACGGGCAATATACTAATAACTAGCTTATGCCCGCGACTTCGTCTGCGCGGATCTAGGTTATCGCGCGGTGGCGCCCTCTACCGGAATAAAAGGTATCCTTTGTCTGTCTATCTGTCTGTATGTTACGCTCTCACGTCAAAACCACTAAACCGATTTTGATAAAATTTGGTAATTATATAGGTAGATTATGGGCCCCAGAGTGACACAGGCTACTACTTTTTATTCCGGAAAAATGCACAGGCTCCCGAGGGAACAGCGCGTGATAACCGAATACCACGCGGGCGGAGCCACGCGCAAAAACTAGTATGATATAAGTTCAAAACCCCCAGGGACACTATTACTGAGATCAAGTCAGAGACGCTCTAGTCTTCTTAACTTTATAATGACTTCGTTAGCGACTCTTATAAAGAAAAACATGAAACAAAATACGTAAAATCCCTCGTTTTTCACGTTATTCGATTTGATAATTTATTCCCTCAACGAACGTCTGTAGAATTTTTAAATCCCTATAAAGTATCAGACCGATTCACTGAAAGCCTATTACACTTTCCAGAGCTGAAAGAAAACTTTGAATACGTCTCAATGAAATTACAACAATTTCATCCCCTTCCGTGGAAATAGAATTAACATTTTTCAATACGTATTTGAGAGCTCCCTGTGTTCGCAATCAGGGATCTTGTTCGGAAAGGACGTTATCTAAATGTGGACGTCTATTGGAGTATCTTGTTATAAAATTGGTTCAAACGTGCATGCTTTGCATACTTATTTGAGAAAAGATTGAGAAAATATCGAAGATCGAACAAAACATGCACCGAAAAAATAAAAATAAGATTTTCTAACAGTCACAAAAAAAAAATGTTGCTTGTAATATAACTTGAGTCACTACAATTCTAAGGCCTACTAGTAGTAGCTAAAAGTTAGGTGATGTCTTACAAATCAGTTTTGCAATATTAGCATAATTTTGGTTCCTAATTAGAAAATTTTGTCTAAACGTCAAGTAGCCACATGAATTCAGCTAGGTATTCTTTTTTTTTAGTCTGAATAGGTAGTAACATAAAGTTTTATTTTATTTGTCCGATATCATACTCTCTCCTCCTTGCAGTTGAATACAAATCCAGGACTGAATAGAACATAACCGTTGTAGGAGAAAGGTCCTCGAGTGGCAACTACGAATACCTCAAGTGCCAGTAATTTCACCGGCTGACTCTCCACACCGAAACACAACAGTGCAGGCACTGCTGCTTCACGGCACGATTAGCGAGCAAGATGGTCGTAGCAATACGTTCGGACCTTGCACAAGGTCCACCTGCAAGAGACGTATAATTACAACTTTGTATTTAGTATGCTATGGTCTTAGGCCTTCTTTAGAAGCAACGAGAAATATCACGCTATCGATAATGGATCGATTTAAAAGGCCGCGTTCTCGTTTTCTAACTAAAATTATGTTGTGTAATAAAGCTTCACTCTAGGTAATACACAAGGAGTGTCCACTCTCGTGAGCGCTGAAATATATCTTCGAGGCGTAATTGGCTCTTACATCAATGCAACCTGACCGTGGATAGCTTGATCATGTTATTTTACTTTAACCTACAATCGAAATATCTAATTCAAAATAAAATACAAGCCAAGGGTTTATTTTTAAGGTTAACTAATAAAGGAATTTTGGAAGGAAAAAGAGAAGAAAGAAAGAAAATACGAAGTATGTATCTTACTAAACTTAATATTATACGTACTTATCCATACTTACTAATCCATAATCCATACTTAATATTATAAATGGATAAGTGTGTTTGTATATTTGTCCTTCTTTCACGCCGTAACGGAGCGACGTGATTTTTGGCATAGAAATAGTTTATGGGCCCGAGAGTGACATAGGCTACTTTTATTCCGGAAAAATGTACAGGTCCCGAGGGAACAGCGCGCGATAAACGAATAACACGCGGGCGGAGTCGGGCAAAAGCTAGTATGGGAAATATATCAAACAAAAGAGAGTCGACTTTCGAAGCGCATAGCAAGTTACTAATTCATATTTCCAGAACTATATTTTAGGTCGATCTATCTATCACCATCCCAGCCTATATACCTCCCACTGCTAGGCACAGGCCTCCTCTCAGAGCAAGAGAGCTTGGGCCATAGTTCCCACCCGGACCCAGCGCAGATTGGGAACACTTTTAAAAAGTGCACATTTTGGGGAAAAAGAGGTTTTACCAGCAGTTATTGCGTTTACACATATCTTTATGTTTCATAAGATTCTCATACGCCACCCGTGACTCAGCCGGCACCCGCCGATGTTCGAGGGCACCCTTGCGATGAATTACTGCCGTGTACGACCCCCGGACGGTGTATGATGGATGTTATAAGATTTTATTACGAGTTGTCGCTCATACAGAGCGGGGTTTTGTTCGGCTGCTACGAAAAGGTACGAGAGCAATCCTTCAGTTTTTAATTCCACTCCTACTAATATTATAAATGTGAAAGTTTGTGAGTGAGTATGTTTGTTACTTCTTCACGCTGAAACGGCTGGACAGATTTGGATGAAATTTAGAAAAAAGTTAATTTGTAACCTGAATAAAACAAAGAATACTTTCTATTCCGATATTCCCAAGGGATAGGAATAAAATCTCAAACTAATAACCGCTGAGCCTAAGCTCTGACTCTAAAGTCATGAAATTTGGTAAGTACAGTTGTTTTTAGTAAAATTTTCGATGACCTCTCGATATTTCGAAGCAGTTGTATACAACATAATCGTAATAAACATTATCTCGTAATTTCAAAGAGATTTCTTTATTAATTGCTACTACACAATTGCCTTTTGTCCCTAAACACACACACCATTAACCGTCATCGAACTAATGTACACAGCAAAGCGCTGTGATTGGCTGCCCGCGCCATTAGTGCTCGCCGCTCCAGTAACGCGATCCGCGGCTGTTGACTGGAGGCTTTTTGGAGAATAAATAATGTAGTAGAGTGTGTTGACGAGTGATGGAGGGCTGCTGCTACGTGTCCGAGAGATAATCTGCCTTACGAATAATTGAGTATCGAGTAAACCTAATGTTGTGTTGTTTTCATGGTTATTTTAATTATTTGTTATAGCTTATTTGCTTGCGGCTTCGTCCGCATGGAATTTGGCTATCGCGCGCTCTTCCCTCAAGAACTGTGCATGATTCCAGGATAAAAAGTATCTCTTGTTACTCTTTGGGCCTCAAACTATGTCAATGCCACAGTTTCGTCGATCCATGGCTCCGTTTCGACGTGAAAGACGGGTAAACATACAAACACACACACTTCCACATTTATAAGATTAGCATGGATGTTACCGTCTTGTCGTAGTAGGTATGTTATTTTTGTGTCCTGAATTTACAGGCCTATACACAAAACTCGAATTATGATTGGTTTTTTGGAGTCTTTTTGTATTTTTCATTTCAACTCCAAATTTGTTTATTTTTTTGTGTTAGTATGTATTTTCGATCGAAACTCGAAGTTCGTATCGTACCGTCCCTCTCGCTCTCGTATTAAATTGTATAAGTGTAAGAGAGATCACACGACACGAACTTCGAGTTTCGAGTTTCATAGTAGCTCTAGAATGTTGTGCCTCCTTCTCCTCAGATGGGCAGTAGCGTCTTCTCGGTAACCGTACATCTTATACTGCGCTCACCAACCCGTATGCCAAGCGTGGCGAGTATTGGAAACCTCATGTCAGCCGAAAGACGTCCACTGCTGGACATAGGCCTCCCCCAAGGATCACAATCTCTTGTTGATAATGCATAATTTACAAAGGCTAGTTTCCCCGGCAGCCTCGCTAGTCCCGACTACGAGATCGGTCGCTGTAACGGCGTGGCACGCGTACTAAAGAATCCCCGGCAGACACGGGCGAGCCATATGTCCAACAGTGGACGTCTTACGGATGACATGATGAGTACATGTTCATCATCATCATCATCATCATGTCAGGCGAAAGACGTCCACTGCTGGACATAGGCCTCCCCCAAGGCTCTCCACTCAGAGCGGTCTTGTGCTTTTCGCATCCACCGCGATCTCGCGATCTTAAAGAGGTCGACGCAGGTCGTAGTACATATTCACATTGCGCAAATTTTGTTTCGGAAAGAGGTTCTGCTAACATTGAACATTCAGAAATTTTTCAGCAACAAAAAACATCACGAGAGAACCTGCAGGGCTACTACGAAACTCGCAACTCAAAGTTCGTATCGTACCATCTGTTTGAACTACGACATTTGAATATTGAAAATAATTAGCAAAACCGAATTGGGCAAGATATAGGTTTCACTTACAGTTTGTTCTGGCTCTATTCCTCAGTCCCAGGGACACATTTAAGACACAATCACAGCACTTTCAGAGTTTTTATGAATAATTTAAAAGAGCGCGCGCCGGCCGGCATTCATTTCGAGCTGTCAAATTTGCGCAACTGACTGGTGGCGCCGCCGTGCGGTAGAAAGCGGAAAGTTCATTCAGCCAGTATGTTTTTGATATGTGCAGGAGGTTTTAATGCACATATTACTAATTATATCTGCCCAATGTAACGTACACCATCCCTCTCGCTCTCGTATTAAATAGGTTAAGTTTCAGAGGGACCGCACGAAAGGAACTTCGAGTTTCCAGTTGCGTAGTAGCCCTGCTGTATACTCTTGCGAATTTCAATGTCATGTTTTTGAAGTTTTCTCATTCTGAATGAAGCCTTGGGAAAGAAAGGCGTTATAATCCTTAAGAAAGCTTTTCATCAACAGCTAACTGAATTGAAATTACCATAATACAATTCTTCAAATACACCAGCAGAGAAATGTCGCGTCTGTCTGAGCTAATCTCACTTTATGCGTCAAGTCCTAATGGCCGAGGGTATTTACTTTGTCATTTGCTTTCGGTTTTTCGTTTTTATGAACGCTGTTTTTCACTCGCCTAAGTAAAACCTCCCTAAATACTATATTGGTATGTAGAAAAAAATGTATAATAAAGTCATCAAATATTTAAAAAATGCAAAACTTCTACCTTCGAAGGAAAAACAAGTCGTGGTCTAGAACTCTGTAAAGTACCTTAAAATTCAACAATCGAAACCCATTACTAAGAATTTTTGAGTTGCTTACGATTTGGAATGGATCGCGGTTGCACTTTGGGTTATTTGACAGATTTCTGGACTTGTTTTTATTTTAGATTTTATTGAAAGTTTTTTGAATGCAGTCAAGTTTTTTTTTATGATTTTTTTATTTCGCCGAAGTAACTGGAGGCTTATGTCGAACAAACGTCTTATGGCTAATATGAGACGATGATTTGAAACCGGGTTAAATATGCATAAAACTCCACTCTTTGCTTTTAATCCCTCTAAAATTGCAGCTAGATAACTTTTTAGAGCCACTAATCTCATTTTAGGAGCGAGTCTTGCCTCCGCGGCCTTTTCGCGGCCAATCTGCATAAATTTCGTGCAACCGCCCTTGGGGGCGTTCTCAAAAATCTACTCTTGCCTCGACAACGAGAAAAATGCCATATAATTGCTGTTTGGAGCCTGTGGAGACCGGGAATGGGTAAACAGCTAGCCTCTAGGGGTTTTAACGGCCTCAGTTTGTATTAAAATGAAAGCCGCTACTTATCGCGTCTTGTAACTTATCTAAAATGATTGTTTTATTGAGTAAGCTATTTGGTTTGTTCAGAAACAATGTGTAGCTTTGGAGAATGAATTAGAATAGATCTTGTATGGTTTTGGTGGATATGGACGAATATCGGTATGCATCAAACTTCCGTCACATTGTTCGCAGGACTGATAGCCGATGGGGTCAGAAGGTTCTCGAATGGCGTCCGCGGACCGGGAGAGGAGCTGCCGATAGGCCTCCAACAAGATGGAGCGACGACCTGGTTAAGATCGCGGGATCGCGTTGAATGCGGAAAGCACAAGACCGGTCCGAGTGGAGCGCCTTGGGGGAGGCCTACGTCCAGTTAGTAGTGAACGTCTTTCGGCTGATATGACGATGATGATAAAACTTCCGTCAGCAGTGTTTTCAGGCAGTATGACATCGATGCTTTCAACAAAAGAGTGTGAACTTCTTTTAAATGCCGGTAACAGATTGGTGTGATTGATTTTTCTTGGGTTGTTGACAGTCATGGGCGATGGCGATCGTTTCCCATCAGATAATTGATGACCATTTTCTTATCTCTTATAATAACCATGAAAAAAAATTTTCAATCCTCATCACCATCATGTCAGCCGGAAGACGTTCACTGCTGGACATAGGCCTCCCCCAAGGCTCTCCACTCAGACCGGTCTTGTTGTTTCCGCACCCATTGCGATCCCGCGATCTTAACCAAGTCGTTGCTTGATCTTGTTGGAGGCTTACCAGCAGCTCAATTTTGAAATGACAAATCTCAATATAAAAATAGATCACTTATGTAAATATAAAGTGGAATGAGAGAAACAGAAGATTAAGTCTCATTTTCTTCCGTATGAACCTAAAAGGGGATGGTCTTTCTTTTGAACATTTTATTTTCCTTCTTATCTCTACGATACTTCGCATCTTTATAATACTGTAGCACAGCTAAGTACTAAATCTATAATATAAAAATGAATCGCAAAATGTGTTGGTAAGCGCATAACTCGGGAACGACTGGTGCGATTTCGCTAATTCTTTTTTTATTGTGTTTGTTACTGTTAGGAGAAGGTTTTTATGGAAGAAAATACATAAAAAATACAACGGGGGCGAAGCCGCGGGCAACAGCTAGTAGTCAATAAAAGAAATCATTTTATTGAAGCCGTGGTGGCCTAGTGGTTTGACCTATCGCCTCTCAAGCAGAGGGTCGTGGGTTCAAATCCCGGCTCGCACCTCTGAGTTTTTCGAAACTCATGTGCCCAATTTACCACGAGCTTTGTGGTGAAGGAAAACATCGTGATGAAACCTGCACAAACCTGCGAAGCAATTCAATGGTGCGTGTGAAGTTCCCAATCCGCACTGGGCCCGCGTGGGAACTATGGCCCAAGCCCTCCCATTCCGAGAGGAGGCCTGTGCCCAGCAGTGGGACGTATATAGGCTGAGATGATGAACCTAAGCAGGCAGCAAAATAGAGTTATTTATTAAAATTAGAATACCTTATTATTCATGAATCACAAATAAATTATTTTTCACAGAATGACGCAAAAACAAAATTGTCTATTATTTAGCAATTTTAATACGCACGGGCTTATCGAAATTAAATTCCTTCACGTGGGCCGTAATAAGGCACTCGATACTGTTTTTTGCCGAAGCTGTTACCCGGAATATTCCGGGATGCTCGGGGGATACGCGGGATTTGCGAATTTCCCGGCCCAGGATAAAGAGGTAATATGTTAGGATGACGTAGGGCTTAGTATTATTAGCCAGACTCGCGAAACGTCTACGTGGGGAGCGGAATTATGTTTTTCGGTCTGAATATTTTTTCGGCGCTGCGGGAAGACGCTTAATTTGTTGTTATGAAAATTGTGGTGTGAATTTAGAGCTAGAGGTGAATGTACTGATATAAAATTACATTAACATTTATTTATCTGTATCACAACCATGTTAACCCAGGTTATTAAGCTATACTTTTTTGGTTTTGCTGTCATAGTGTGCCTAGTAAAATATTAGTCACCTTTCTATCCTAGATGGCCTATGAATGAATGAACGAATGAATGATTTATTTGTACAACATAGGTAAGTTACAGAGATTTTTAAGATTTAAGGGATTATCTATGTTCCTATGGCCTCTTAAGCAGAGGACTGTGGGTTCAAACCCCGGCTCGCACCTCTAAGGGTCTGTTTCACCATCCATTGATTAGTGTTAACTGATGGTTTTAATGTGTGATGCCGTCTCTATTTGTTTTGTTCGAATAGACGGAGACGGCATCCCATTTAACCATCAGTTAACACTAATCAATAGATGGTGAAACAGTCCCTAAATTTTTCGATGTGTGGAATTACATAATTAGGTACGTAATTTACCACTTACTAGCTTTAAGGTGAAGTAAAACGTAATGACACCTGTACAAAACTGCGAAGCAATCCAATAAAGCGCCCAATCCCAATAACAAATGAAATTTTTAACAAAAACTTATTTCAGTATTTTGTGCTGCACGTTTTTACTAAACGAGCCTTCCCAACGGCGGTTCGAGAGCGTGTAAGTACATTAGGAAGCTGCAGCGAGCTAATAACCGCGTAAGCTGCTCATCCCGCATAAGCCTGCGCCAGTGAGGACCAGGCTTCTCTGCCGGCTGGCACATCAGCAGTTTTATTACACTTAAAGACTATTGACAAGCATTCACTCTTCAAAAAATTGTTTATCTACACCCATATGGTAAATCCTCCATTATGTGTTCAAAAACCGTAGATAATGAACAGCATTACGACATTGGATTGTAATAATATTACAATCCAATGTCGTAATTATTATATATTATGAACACGGCTGTATCGTAATTTTGACATTTTACAGTTAATCCCATGCTCCCATCTGAATTCCTTATTTTTCTAATATTTTTTTTACCTAGCTTATTATTATATTTTATATATTTACTTCAAAAACTGCTTTTCTGGCCATAAATTTAGTGTTAATTAGTTTAAAATTAAATCCTAGGGAGGTTTTTTTTTCAGAAACATCAAAGACGAACCCAAATTCGAATACTTTTTTAGATCTTTCATGTCAATAGAGGTACGAAATAAGTGTTTTTTAGGACAATGATTAAAAAAATCATACAAAATTAAGTATTCATTTTTTTCAAAATCCGGTAGACAAAAATGGAGATAAAAGATTGAAGAATCGGTAGCCGTTTGACTTATAATTCTATCTGTAGCGAAAAAGGAGGAGATACGATTCAAAACTTGTCGAAAATCGGAAACCTCGGGTAGCCCCTTAAAAGCGGCATTTTTAGACGTATAAAAAGGCTCTTCTCTCGGTGCTTGCCATCAGCGCCGCATGCAAGGAAGGCTTACAATTACCTCCTGGCAGATGTTAATTAGCTCGAAGACTTATGTGACGCACGCTATTGCTGCAAATTAATTAACTGACATTTATGATGATATTTATTTCACGTGATAATGCAGATTCGAAATGTATGCAAGTTAAATGGATAATTTTGTAAAATGCGTTTGTAACGTTATAGTACATTTTATAAAATCCGCCAAGGACGGAACGGACGGCTATTTGGACGGATTTCTTTTTTTTTTATGGTATAGGGGGCAAATGAAATAAATACTAACGAAATAAATTTACAAGGAAAATTATAGCGGCTAAGATTGCTTGAGAATTATTAGTAGTTTAAGAGTAAATAGCAGCCTAACGTATAAAATGTACCTAAACTTGGAAGATAAATGTACCTAAACTACGGAATCACATATGAAACACAATACGAAATCCTTAAAAATATTATTTGATTTGAAGTTAGCCCATTTGATTCATCCACGGGGACTAAGCCATATGAGCTGGTATATCTATTTTACTGCAAAACCTAAACCATTAGATTTGAATAGACCTGTTGTCCGCAGTAGAACTAAGGTTACTGATATAGCCCGAAGAATTGCGAAACTGAAATGGCAGTGGGCGGGGGCGGGGCACATTGCTCGCAGGACTGATGGCCGATGGGGTCAAAAGGTTCTCGAATGGCGGTATGCCTCCAACAAGATGGAGCTACGACCTGGTTAAGATCGCGGGATCGTGGTGGATGCGAAAAGCACAAGACCGGTCTGAGCGGAGAGCCTTGGGGCAGGTCTATGTCCAGTAGTGGACGTCTTTCGGCCGACATGATGAGACCTGTTGGGTAATTGTCCGATGGATGGACGACCTTAAGAGAGTCGCTGGCGGCGGATAGATATGAGGGGCCGAAGAGCGCGCCATGGAAGAGGCCAAAGACTACAGTATATATGAAGAGGCCGAGGTACATGTCTGGTAGTGGACTGCTTGTAGGCTGATGATGATTATGAGACCCGTAATTTCAAAATCAACAGATTCTATCAAGCATCTTCACTAAGCTTCGATGCTTAATTAAAATAATTTTCAGTACTTTAAAGGCCATTTAAAGAGGCAAATTAAAGTAGCTAATTCAATTATCTCTTAAAAAATAAGCGTCGTTATATTGTTCGCGAGTCTTTGATATCGTGATCACCGAGCAATCGGCGTTCATTGAACAAGATAAAATAGATCGCTGATTTGGCATCGAGCGGGATTTAATACTACTATTTTCCAGTGTAATTTTTTGTGCTCTTTGAACTTTTAGGGGCTGTTTCACCATCAATTTTTTCAGGTGGTAGAACCTTGTGCAAGGTCCGCCTGGATTGCTACCACCACTCTGCCCCATCTTAGACCATCTAGGTTGGCAACGCATTTGTAATACCCCTGGGTGTTGTTACCTGACTTATCATCAAAGCAACTTGCAGTGTCATGTAGCAATCACTCTTGCATTTATTTTTTCAACTATTTCCTTCAATGTCACGTTTTCTCTAGCTATCGATCACACCGCCTTATTTTACCTGTATTTTAACATTCCATTTTCATTTGTTAGTTGTAATTATGCGTTTATAACGTGTATTACTATGCCGGAACCCCAAAAATGATTTGAACCCTGTAAAAGCTTTATTTAAAAAGAGAATCCGTGCTTAAAAACAATATTGTTCATCTGATAGCTTTATTTAATGTAGAAAATTAATTAATCCTCCGCCACAAAGGCTATGGGAGCGCAATGTTTTTATTTATAAAAGCGAAATGTATCGTTATTAAAATGTTAACGAGAAACTGAGCGAGGGGGGGGAGGTAGGCTGTGTAGCACAGGGTACGTTAATAATAAACTAATTCTTATTATTTAATAGGAGACGCTCTTTATTATTCTCAATGTGTGAGAGTTTCATGAAATTGTAGAAAACTTACACAGTCTAACACTAGATTGCCTTGCCTTTGTACGTTGAGAATAAGAATGGTTCATCATCAGATCAGCTTGATGTCATAATAATTGTCATCCGATTTACACAATGCATGCAAAATTTCAGCTCAATCGGAAACCGGCTACTGGATTAACTTTCAAGTTTTTGGTACAAAAAAAACATTTTCAATAAAAGCTTTTTTGCTGACTGTATTTTTTGTTGGCAGTGCATGCATTGTGACACAAACTGCATTTGCGTACTAAATTTCAAGTCAATTCTATTAACCGTTAAACAGTTCCGTCCTGCGGAGACGATCCTGGCTAGACTACCACTATGTCACTACCAGATTATGGTATTGTCACGCGATTCACATAAGTATTCCAAATTTCAAGTCAATCTGACTACTGAAAGTTGGTCAAATTATACCTGCAAGATTTGACTACAGGCACAGAATAGATAATAGTACAGGCAGACAGACGGACAGCCTGACAACGGGACCGGTGAGACTAAATAAATGCTTGTAAATAAAAAAAGAAAACAAGTCTAGTGAGCTAGAAATCTAGCTAAATTAAAGTTCAACAGTTGGGACCCATTCAAATCGTGACTAGCTCATAAATTCATAAATAATTGTATGAAATGTGATACAAAAGTACACCTAAAATATAAAAGTATACCTACCTAATAAAGTGACATAATTAAAACAATTAACAATTTACAAAATACACGTTTTAATTTAGATTTCTTCCGTGTCTCAATTTTAACTCAATTTTAAATTGATCATAGTATTCTATGACCGTACGTATTCTATGAACGTAATTCAATAAACCAATCCGTTGTGTGTAATTTAATAAACTAAAACATTTTAGCAAACAACACACACATGCAACCTTTGAGTATTTATCTATAATTCTAGCTAAATACTCAAAACATGCAACCCGTGCATGCAACAGCCAATCAATACCTACGTAGTTGATCATCTTGTTTCAAACAGTTAACTTTAATGTTTATGGAACATCACAAAACCATAATCCCATGCATGATCGTTACGCAATTACGCCCCTTTCCGTTTTATTCCTTTAAGTATACAGGGTGGCTCTGACCATGGGGTTTTAAATGCAATTTCGATTCTACTCTAATAACTGAGATACTTTTTAAACGACTTCAAAAAAGGAGGAGGTTCTAGGTTGCAATGTGTGTATTTTTTTATGGATGTTCACCGATTACTCAGTCAATTTGTGGACCGATTTTCAAAATTCTTTTTTTATTCGAAAGAGTATTTTTCTGAGGTGGTACCGATTTCCTCGAACGTTTTGAGTGTAATAATATTTTAATTTCTCTCTTTATACCAACACCATACTAAAAGTAGGTGGCACCTAATCTTTTTTTTTTATTTTTTTTTTTTTGTATCTATTTATCATTTTTTTGTTTATTTATTTCGAATTTTCTTTTGTTTGTCAAACTTCACCTCGGTTGAACCTACACCCTGCGAGCTAGCCGGCAGCGTCATCTCGTGTGGAAACCTCCACAGCCCGTACACCTTTACATTTGTCATTTATTAATGTTGCTATCAATTTATTATTGTATCCCGTACATTTCGGACATATTTAAAATAGTTGTGGAACAAAAGAAAGTGCGGAACTTAAATTTGACGTTGACTTTGAACCTTGCATATCCTCCTAAGTCCTCACGTACTTTATAAAGGAGATAATTAATTAACACTAAGAATATTTGGCCAAATGTACTTTAAAAAGTACAAATTGTTCATTGAATAAAGAATTTTAAGACTTTTGAAATAAAATCAAAAATAACAGAGCAAAACCCCTAGGTAGGTAGTAAAATGCTAAGTTTTTTAAAAATGTCAGGACTCAGGAGGATATATAATAAAGCCATGCCAAAGTCAACGTCAAAGGCATCCTGTATAACACTGCGATACGTTCCTTCATTAAACTACGGTCTTGCTTAGTAGTATAGTAGCTCGTTATTATCCCGTAAAGAGCGAGTAATTACTGCCGAGCCTTATTTCAGCCATATAGTCATAATGGTAGTACTATAAACCGAGCACTACGGGCTTCACTTGCAGGGCCGTATTAATACGGACCGTTAAATGTTAACAGCATATCCGCAGTTTGTTATTGATATTGTTTGAGTGGTTTGATGGTTGGTGCGATAAAATCGCATCGAGACGTGAAGCGAGCGTGGTTATGCAGGTGAAAAAAGTACGATTGGCTGCCGAGATGTGTCTGTTTAAATTTCTATAAACCATGAAGTATGTATACGTATTAAAATACATATAACTAGAGACACGCCTTGTGTATTGTGTAAAGGGTAGTGAAAAATGTGAGGCGCCGTTCATTTAGGATAGATTTTATATTTTACACATTTTTAGCGTTCCGTAGCCAAAATGACAAAAACGGAACCCTTATAGTTTCGCCATGTCAGTCCGTCTGTCTGTCTGTCCGTCCGCAGCTTTGCTCAGGGACTATCAATTCTAAAAAGCTGTAATTTGGCACAAATATGTATGTAAACTATGCCGACAAAATGGTAGAATAAAAAAATCCATTTTTTTTTTAGAGTACCTTCCATAGACCTAAAGTGGCGGTGATTTTTTTTTTCTCATCCAACCCTATAGTGTGGGGTATCATTGGATAGGTATTTTAAAACCATTAGGGGTTTGCAAGAACAATTTTTCGATTCAGTAATGCGTTTACGAAATATTCAACTTTAAAGTGCAAATTTTCATTAAAATCGAGCGTTCCCCCCCCCTCTAAAATCTAAACCGATGGGTGGAAAAGTTTGAAAAAATTCTGCATGGTATGAAGTATATCAAACTTTCAACGAAAACCATAATGGTTACGTTTTCTTGAGAATTATTAGTAGTTTAAGAGTAAATAGTAGCCTGAGGTATAAAATATACCTAAACTTGGAAGATTCCGTATAAAATACGAAATCCTTATAAAGTATTATTTAATTTTTTCGTAATGGCTACGGAACCCTATTTTGGGCGTGTCCGACACGATCTTGGCCAGTTTTTTATTTTTATTTATTTAGTTTCAAACGTTACGTAAAAGTGACAAGAAACAAAAGTGATCACCCTCATCTATATAACTATGACGTAGACTGTACCCACTGAATATAAAGATTTTAAATAAACAGTCCCAAAACAAGGCTGCTTCCATTACCAGAATACCTTGAGGTCTATCAATAAAATTTGAGCGCTTTTTTATGAATGCGAGTTCAATTAGCCCACAAAGGCCAGCGAAACAGCCCCGGGACGAGGACGGGGCCCACAATAGGCCTTTTGTGGACATTAGGGGTCCTTCTGGATATTAAAAAATAAATCCGAACGTGCAAAACCTGATTCAGAGCTCACAAATCGCTGGGGGCTATGGCAAAGTTTTGATCGAATTTCATGTATAAAGCTGTGTTTATTATTAGGTAGCGTACGTATTGTTTGGTTAAAATTTGTAAACTACAGTATTCATTTGCATATAATTTTGCTTGTCTGGTTCATTTCATCAATATTAATCTAGATTCATCATCATCATCATCATCATGTCAGCCGAAAGACGTCCACTGCTAGACATAGGCCTTCCCCAAGGCTCTCCACTCAGACCGGTCTTGTGCTTTTCGCATCCACCGCGATCCCGCGATCGCGCTCGCTCCATCTTGTTGGAGGCCTACCGACAGCTCATCTCCCGGTCCGTGGACGCCATTCGAGAACCGTTTGACCCCATCGGCCATCAGTCCTGCGAGCAACATAGATTATTCTGTAATAATCATCCTATTATTTCGGCTTACATGATTGTCCTGGAATGTTGCCGCAGTAAGCTGATTCCAATCGTCATCGTGCGAGGAAAAAAGTTTCGCTTAAAATGCACGGTGCTAGACTGCCAATCATCAAGATGGTGAGGATGGAAAGACAGATGGTTCCTCGAAGTCCGGCAGTGGAATTTAGCCGCAGGCAGCAATTCGAACTGTTCGTCAGAACACTCCCCATGATAAATACGTTATAATATGCAGAGAGACGACACATCCCTCTGCAAAGCCAAAGGATCGAGTAGGCCAGAGAGTGCCTGGTTATCAACAAATCGAGCAGCTCTACGTCAATTCTACAAATAGATCAAATGATGCCAATTCTCCCTTGACATTACCTATTTATTTGATTTTTAAAGGAAATATACATTATTTACTGCAGTAATTTATGAGTAAATTTTAAAACTCAAATTAATCATTATAGATTTTGTCAAGAGAGCTTTTAAAAATTATGGAAAATAAATCTTGTAACGTTTACAGCTGATTTCACAGTATAAGAATTTATAAATTTTTGTTTAATGATGTTAGCTTATGATGTGTTTAATGATGACGACCTGGCTAAGATCGCGGGATCGCGGTGGATGCGAAAAGCACAAGACCGGTCTAAGCGGAGAGCCTTGGGGGAGGCCTATGTCCAGCAGTCGACGTCTTTCAGCTGACATGATGTTAGTTAGTTTTAAGCTTCAGAGGTGCGTCTGAACTCTGAACTTTGTACGCCCTTACAGTTCAATGGTCACAACAATTGAGTTTCTCGAAAATTCTACTTAGTAAGATAATCATTTTGTTTAAGTCCCCTCGTACTTTGATTATGCCATGACAATATTATAGAACCTTCTAGCAAAAAACAAAACAATCTCTCCCATCCACCTGGACTCCTAAAATCCGCAGCCATTCATAACACTCCGTTGAAATATGATATCGGAATAATACGATACAACAAGGGCGAGGGCCGGGCGCCGGCCGCAACCGCAGCCCTAACGAAGCAAGCGGAAAACAAACAAATTGACCACACGCACTGTGTTGCCAGGGTGAGAATTTTCCAGATTTATCACTTCGGAATAGTAAAAAAATGACCGACTGGATCTTATACCTGAGGCTGTATTGCCTAACGTTTCTGACGCTCGCGATTGCAATCAAATGACAGTTTTTGTATGCGACATCTGTCATTTGATTCCGATCGCGAGCGTCAGAAACGTTAGGCAATAAGACCTCTGATTTGTGTTAGAAGGAAAGAAGAAAACTATTATTTAATTTGTGAAGACCAGATGACGACATGGGAAAAAAGTGTTTTCGTTTGTTAAGTTGATACCTTTCTAATTTTTGGAATATTAAAAGAAAGCAGGCCAAAAAAAAATCATTTGACATACTCAAGAGAAGTAGATAGTACAGTCAGCTGCAGAGCTGGATACCGCCGTTACAGGGGGGGTACCTTTTTCTCTGCAGCTGACTGTACCATCAGCTCTATATACTTACAAACAAAAGTAGTGGATTCAATGAGGTGGGTGTTCAATGATGTAAGAATTCGAAAAAGTCATATTGTATTAAAATTAGATAAAGATAAAGAAGTGTAATATTATTAGAGTAAGATTTATTTTGTACTGATGATTATTCTTTACATAACTCTTTACGGTACCTAACTTGAAAAAGTTTTGCAATTGTTAACAGAACAGAAGAGCATAGGTATCACGATCACGTGTGTCTATACCCGAAGCATGCTTCTAAAATCCGAAGGTTTTTTTTTAAGAGCTCACGGAGTGTATCTAGTGTTGTTCCTGACTGTCACTTTTTTAATGCCAGCAATAGCAACACTGAACTACCTCGCATCCGAAAGTCGAGGAACTTACGTCTTTTACACTTGTCAATATCAGATGTCAATAAACTGACACTTCAACCGCAAGAAAGGGGAGGGAATATTGAATTTTACTAGAACATGGACACGAAAATGGAATTTTTATTCGACTGGATTGTAAACGAGCAATTGAGTCTTCTAATGGTAAAAAATCGCCACCCTCCATAAACACTTGCAACACCGGGGGGAACGCAGATGCGTTGCCAAACTAAAGGCCTAAGATGGGATACCTCGGGGTGCCGGTAATTTCACCGGCTGTCTTACTCTCCACGCAGAAAAACAACAGTGCAAGCACTTGCTATTTCACGACAGGATTAGCGAGCAAGATGGTGGTAGCAATACGGGTGGACCTTGTACAAGATCCTACCACCTGCAAATGTTAAAGGTAAAATAATTTTGTTGCTCAAAAGCAACAATTTTTCTGTCAGGTGATATCGCATGTTTTAAAATTAACAATTTTCTTCGTCAACTGTAGTATTGCACTAACATTTTGTACGATATTACCTCACAATATGACCACCTTTGGAACATGTCCAGTAAAATTGCAAAAGGGCAAGATAAGGCTGTAATCTAAAATGTTATCTGTTTTTGATCTTGTACATAATCAAAAATTAACACAAGTGCCTTCCAACAGCACTGTGCTCAAACCCGCTAAGACTTTACCGACGGATAATACTGACTTGATAATTGGAAGCCCAAAAGCTTAGATTTTGAACTCATTACATGGTAATCTATGGTCATGCAATAAGAATTCGGTATGAATATATACCGCTCTAACATTCTCAGTGTGATAAAATCCGGTTACCCGTAACCCTTCAGTTGTGATCACTGAGTCTGTGGGGAGCCTGCCAACGCTTCGACTTCTAATGTTCGTCACTTGAGGGTCTTTCTCCTTCTACAGTAATCCTGTTCTTTGAGCAATTTGGCCCGCCCATGGCAACTTCAACTTGCATATTCTTCCGTACTCTGGATTCTATCGCGCAAAGATACTTCGAGCACAGCTTCCTTTATAGCTTGTTGCAAGACACTAGCGACATGACACTGAGCCTCTTTAAGACAAATACAACAGAATGAGTTTCTTCTTCTTCTTCTTAAGATGCTTCTCCGACTAGCGAAGGTTGGCAGGCAGTTCTGAATATTTCTCCCTGTCTCTAGCAAAGCGAAATAGATGGGCAGCACTCGCGATGCCGGAGTGACTCCCTAAGATTCATTCACTCAGCCAAGAATTATTTCGTCGGCCTACGTGTCTTTCGCCAGCAACTTTTCCCATAATGAGCTGCAGAAGACAGTATCTAGTAAATGTAGTAAATGAGTTTACTAACTTGAAATTCCAATAAAAATGTAAACCTATCGATTCCTAATACAAATTCTCACATGCTAGCCTTAGTTGAACCGAACTACCCGCAATTAGAGCAAACTGGAACTGCTAATGAGCTGCCGCTGACAACTAACTCTGTCCTGGCAGTTCACATAGTTGGGACCAACTTCCCGATTGTCTACAAGACTTCGACGTAACTCGCTTCATTCTTACTCATAGTACCGGAGAGATAATCCCTACTAATATTATAAATGCGAAAGTAACTCTGTCTGTCTATCTGTTACGCTTTCATATCGAAACCACTGAACCAATTTTGATGAAATTTGGTATATAGGTAGTTTGAACCCCAAGGATCAACATAGGATATCTTTTATTCCAGTAGTGCGTCACCGCGCGATAACCTAGATCCACGCAGACGAAGTCGCGGGCATAAACCTAGTACGTTATGAAATAGACGTCTAAAGAGATAAGCATGGGCGAACTACACTAACTTTTTCAAACTGAACGTAAATAAATATAGGCTTTTTTTTTGTTAAAAATTACATTTTTATTACAAGCTTTTTGCCGACTGTATTTTTTGTTGACGACGATGTTATTCATTCGATTTAAATTATGTGTCATGATAATCATCATCATCTCAGCCATAGGACGTCCACTGCGCCAACATCTTCACCTTGACGACTTCGCGACCCCAAAATTTCTAAATTTAAAGCCACGACTTTCTATTTCAAGTAAGAAAGGTATACATCAATACATTCAGGTCACGCTTCAAAGCTTACGTTGCTAGATATTTTGCACCTCCAAAGCACCTCATAAAGCATGCAACTTGATCATCTCGTAGCGACCCCTGCGTCCGCTTTCTCGCTGTAACGCCGTGATGACATCTTTTGTGACGTGCAACTATTTGCTTTGTCGTACAAACTTCATTATCCTTGGGAAGCAAACTGGGAAAAATAATGTCAATTTGATAAGCACTTTGAAAACAATCGTTACTAGCTTGCTAATATGCATTAGAAGCATGATAGTGTCTGAAGTACTAGGTGTATGCATGCTTAATAGTAGCACGTGACGTATACACACATGCTAGTAGTTAGGGTAGCTCATATTAAATATATTGACCCGGATAACTCACGACTTAAATCGAGTTTAGCTCGACATGTTTCGGGCTAATCCGCAGGCTTTCTTCCTCGGAGCAACGCGACTCGGCGGCTGATGCAACACGCGCACTGTGCGCCAACGCTGAAATCATCATTTGAAATGATGATGAAAACGCGGGTAGTTGTGTACCGGTGTCAGTTTCGTCAGATAGTCGCGCGAGCAGACCGTAATGGAGCGACGAATCGGCGTGATTTTTGGCATAGAGATAGTTTATGGTCCCGAGAGTGACATAGGTTACTTATTAAATAAATAAAAAAAAAAAAAAAAAAAAAAAGCCTTTTATTTCCTGCTTATCTTACATAGTAGTTTTAACATTAATACTTAATTTTAGAGTTAGTATAGTATATTTAGTATAATCTTCTTGTTAGTAAATTAGTTCTTTAATACATTCTGAAAAAGAAATAACCTATCTTTTAATTTGGCATCTCTTAATCAGCCTATCTTTAGCCTAGCCTAGCCTATCTTTTAATCAGTTAATTTCTATATAATTCTGCAGGAACCCTGAATTAACAGGTGAAGGCCTCCTCCAATTCCTTCCATTTTTTTCTGTCCTGGGCTACTTGTATCCATTTTGGACCAGCATTATTTTTTATGTCATCGTCCCATCTTATTGTGGGGCGTCCTATCTTTCTTTTCCCTTTGGGCCCTTTCCATGTAGTAATTCTTGCGGTCCATCTTTGATCCTGTAGCCTTGCTACATGCCAGGTTACTTATTATACCGGAAAAATGCACAGTTCCCGAGGGAACAGCGCGCGATAACCGAATACCACGTGGGCGGAGCCGTGGGAAAAAGCTAGTTTTTTGAAATAAACATAACTGTAATACGGTCTCGGGTGAGCAAAGAAATTCTTTTAATTCATTTATTAAAATACCATTACACTGAAAGTATTTCTAATTATTTATTTATTTTATTTATTTATTTATTTATTTATTGCAACCAAAATTATTTTGGTACTCATTCCTAAAGTAGCTTTTAGGCTTCACAAGGCTTTAGCCTTTAGTCTTTCAATAATCTAAGCCTTAGAAATTACAAAGGAAGGGATAAAAGGTGAACGTACTCGCCATTCTAAAACCCGTTACAAAAGAGAGGAAAGTTTTGACGTAAAGAGGCCTTACGTGTCAATTTGACATTAGCGATTGGATTCAAAGTGGCAAACAAGGTCTTTGAAAACTATACCCCTTTTAAAATAATCAACTCAGGCTTTTCCCATCAGTCTAACAAACTAACTAACAAAAATTCAAAATACTACTAATGGAACTTATCACGCTAATACACACGACCACTCGTGTCTACGGCCACTGCAATATTGCCGAAACGTCGAGGTAAATATTACTCTTGTGTTAGCATGATAAGTACCGTTCGTGGTATTTTGACTATGCGTGAGAATCACGAAAGTTTAAAACGTAACCAACAAAAAGTTGGAAAACCGCCGACATTGTCACTTCAAAGTTCAATATCTCAAGAACGGCTGAAATGATTTTGATAAAGCATGTCTAAGAATCATCAGTAGAAAACTTGCTTTCAAGAAAAATGCGTTCAAATCGACCAACCCATTTAGGAGATACGTTGTCACAGGCAGACGGTTCTCTATCGTTTGCCCAAATTTCATATGCTCAAATGTATCATTTTCAAGAATTTTCATTTGCCACAAAGTAATTTATTTCTGAAATAGTATTTTCTTCAGAGTTGATATTAAACTAATCTAACCTAACCTACTGCATTTTATAGGATAACTGAACATTTTAAAAAATCCTGAAAACAATACGGCTCTTTAATATTTTATAGCGAACGTTGGTATGGCAAGTGAAATTCGGGCAAATAAAATTCGGACAAGTAAAAGTAAACGCAGATAGACAGATACACAGACACACAGCGATCAAACCAAAAAGCACCAAAAAGGACGCTTTAACTATGAACTCGATTTCGATCAACACAACAGTGCCCGAAGTATATCCCCATGTAAGAAGCTGCACTCTTATCTCGGTAACTGGGTCAGATACATAACTGATCCATATATTGTAAAAAGAGTCTATAAATTGACGTCATCTTTTCAAGGCACGCACAAAATGAGTTTCTACGCGGAGAGCTATTATGGAGTAGCCGGCCATCACGTATCGATAAATTAATACCCGGCAAATATAGTAGCAATTTTGATGTAAGCCTGCCTTTTAAATGGCAGGGGTCGGTGAATATTAAAAGCATAATCTATTGAGATTGGTTTTAGAAGTCTTTTCGTGTTTTTTATTTTAAATTAAATATATTGACCCAGATAACTCACGTGCGGGACAAACATACACACAAATACACACTTTTGCATTTATGATACTAGGTTATCGCGCCCTCTACCGGAATAAAAAGTATCCTATATTGATCCTTGGGGCTTAAACTATCTCTATGCCAAATTTCATCTAAATCGGTTCAGCGGTTTCGACGTGAAAGCGTAACAGACAGACAGACAGACAGAGTTACTTTCGCATTTATAATATTAGTAGGGATTAGTATGTTATAGTTATATTTGAATAATACCACGAGCTTTGCGGTGAAGGAAAACATCGTGAGGAAACCTGCACAAACCTGCGAAGAAATACAATGGTGCGTGTGAAGTTCCCAATCCGCACTGGCCCCGCGTGGGAATTATCCTCCTTGTTCTGAGAGGAGGCCTGTGCCCAGCAGTGGGACGTATATAGATGTTTGTAGAGCTAAGATGTGATTTGTGTCCGGTAAGCGATATTAAAGTTATGCACGAGCTAGTTCAACGCGTTTACAGAGCGTTAGCATATTTCAAGCCCCGGTGTGGTAGCGCCTTATCTTTTGCGACCTACATTGTGAAGTAAATACATGTTCGCGTTTTAAAAGCCAAAAATAAAAGCTCTTACGTGCTTCCAGCATCAAAACAATACTTTGGAATAAATCGAACTGTAAGCTCACAAACCAGCAGTGGATTGGGCAGATTGCATGCTAGGTAGGTATTACTATGTTTGTGTAACAGTAGGCACACGCTATCACAAGAACTAGCGTTTTTTTTTAATACTAAAATTACTATAAAATGCGTTTTAACCCCTGACGCAAAAAGACGGGTGTTATAAGTTTGATCGCTATGTGTGTCTGTCTGTCTGTCTGTCTGTGGCAGCGTAGCGCTTAAAAAATTAAGCTGTTTATTTTAAGCAAAAAAAAAGCATACAACATTCAAAGTGAGTCGTTAATCCTAATTTTAAGCATTTGGCGTGGCCTCGGTTAGCGAAAGACTTAGTTGCTCACACGTAATTAGTCTAAGTATACATGCGAGTAGATAGTAAACTTATTATACAGCGTGTATTTTTGATACTACCTCAAACTTTAAGGGTAATTAGTGAAGGCCCTAATAATCACATTTTATTATATTTTAGTAAAAAAATAAGACTTATTATTTACCTTACAAAATTAATTAGCATGCAATGTATCACTACGTGATACTGCTTTGGTAATCATATTCAAAACGTCGTATGTACTTGTTGAAGTGACAGCTGTCTTAGAACGTTTCTCTCTTTTATCAAATTATTGTACGCATAAACATTGCTGCTGGAAAATATTTCAAAAATTAATTACCCTCTAGTAGTTAATTCTAAATTAAAAAATTGTTTTGATATCGGTTCACAGCACTTAAGTCTTCGTCTAGTTACAGTTTGAGGTAGTATCAAATATACACGCTGTATAATTCATGATTTTTGTATAAGTTAAATAGGTATTTCAAAATAGTTCCTTTTTAATTGCACATTAGCTTTCAATTTCAACATTTGAAGCAAACAAACAATGAAACGAACATTTTCCGTCTTAGGTTTTTGTGTTATTGAAGAAGAAATTAAATTTAAAATTTAAATTTTAATCTTACATATAACCTCAGTCTGAGTGCGTATCCGTCCCTTAAACGTCTCCCCCTCTTTACGGCAGGGGTTAAAAAAGCATTCTTGGCATCTATGCGATCGACATTGGCTCCGGCTTACCACCATTCCCGCTAGATTGAGTTCTCCATACAATGGACGCTCAGGCTCAAATTATACGGGACAATTAATAGTGACCCGTGTCGGCATCTAGGGTATTAATCTGTGTAATGTTGCTTCACGGCTTGACCGGGTTTTGAATACATTAATTGTACACAAGAAGCTGAATGGCAGGCGGGGTATTCAGCCGGAGGAAGTCTTATTGGGGGGTGGAGCGACATTGAAATTTTGGTCCCAGTAGGTTTGTGGTAATGATCAGCAATTAGTGGTGTGAACACAGATATAGATTACAGTAGATAACACCTCTATCTGTATGAAAACCAACCGTGTCACTTTTTAGGGTCCCGGAGGCAAAATGGCAAAAACGGAACGCTTATAGTTTCGCCATGTCTGTCTGTCTGTCCGTCCGCGGCTTTGCTCAGGGACTATAAAAGCTAAAAAGCATATATATGTAAACTATGCCGACAATTGGAGTACCTACCTCCCGTAGACGTAAAGTGGGGGTGATTTTTTTTTCTCGTCCAATCTTGTAGTGAGGGGTATCATTGGATAGGTCTTTTAAAATCATTACAGAGTTGTGTTACACTTTGACCTCGACTGGAAGAGTCGGGGTTTGAAGTGCAGTGATAAAAGAAGAAGGAGTAAATAAAAAGCGGTTTCTGCGGACACAAAAATTTATTTTAGAAAGTTAAATATGGAAACCGGCCTCGGCTTAGCTAGCGAATTACATATAGAAGTAGGGCGTGGGGGTCAGAGGAGCTGAGGAGGTGACTTTTGCTCAGATTGTTGGTTAATCGCTTAAATAAAAAAAAACCAGATGGGCGCCACGGCCGTATCGGAGGCCGACCGAAGTAAAATTTTAGAAAACAAGTTTAAAGCAAAAAAAGGAAAGAATTCACCCGCATCGTCCGGAGGCTCTCCAGGCAAAAGGACCCTGGAAGGCAGACCGACGGAGCTGTCTTCGAGGGGACGAGCTCCTCACCGCCGGGATCACGGCTTCAGACTAAACCCAAAAGAAAAACCCCTGTAACAAGGAAATTAAACATTAGATTCAAGTTTATGGACTCCCCTAAGACAATAACATTATTTACGTGTTTTCTTACCGATTGGGAATGGAACTCCTGCGTGCGGGTGACCAGGCCGCGAGAGATGAGCTCGTGTCAACCAACGGGGCTTTTCAAGCACCTGCGTTATATCTGAAATGGTCGAAAACAGTTAGACCAACGAACAACAGTCCAGGGAGCCATCGGGCATTTGGAAATACGGTTCTTACCAGGTTTTTAATACGTAGTACTAGGCATGGAGCCACGTTTGTCGAACGGTGAGTCGGCTGGGGATTTTCCTTGGTCTGCAAAACAACCGCACACATGAAGAGATGCTTTACAAGCATTACGAGAACGATTATTTTGATAGTTGAGGAGTGACCATGGGCTCACCTGTAAATCCTTTATGAATATTATATTAGAACACAGCCGACACGGCGGAAGGTTATAGCGAAAACGCCATCTCACCGGAGGGATGCCAGCGCAAAACATGACATGTGAAATAATTAAATGGAAGTTTTGCAAAAAGGAAACAAATTCAACCCAATTTTAAAGATGTTGTTAAAGCCAATTTTGGATGATTAATTCAGGCTTTTACTGAATTTTTGGGACAATCCCGGCTGAAATATAAAATGGAAAACCGAACGACCAATTTAGCACCTAGCAACACTCGAACCTTTTTCTTAAACCCTGTACTGAAACAAAAGCCAAAGGTCACAACTTCCATACGTCCACAGTTGAACAAAATAAAAAGTAATGTAGTTAAAAATAAATGGGGTAGGGGGGGGTAAAAATAATATACGTAACAGTACCTCCCCACTCGAGAAAAATTTTGAGTCCGCAAAATTTTAAGCTGGCCTCCAGCTTCTTAAACTATCAAAGAATACCGAAACCTTGGCGGCACAGCGGAACGTGGTCGGCGCTGGCTGTACGTCCAAGGTTCAGGGACACCTACACCTCCACATCAAAAAAAAAAATTATGCAAAAGCACAAGGAATAGTGTAAAAGGAAAAAGATTGTATAAGTTATAAAACAAGAGTGTAAAACGAGTTTTCCGCATATAACCTAACCTGCTCAAGGTTACAAACCAAGGAACAAACAACACCAAACCGAACCCACGCGTACGCTAAATATGAGAACAGTAGAACAAGCAAGGCTAGAAGAAGCTTCACGCAATACCTTCCAGCTATTGCTTCCTCGTTGGGACACTGGCGGTGCAGCGAGTTGTACCGATACAACGGGGTGCACGTCCAGGGACCACAACGGAAACTACACCCGTTGGGCAATTAAATTCTTAACCGAACTTGCCTTGAGATTTTGGATGTGCCAAGATCCCAAGTTCTTACCACTACGTACATTCTCCAGCTCGTATACTAACGGGGAGTGTTTAAAAACAACACGACACTTTTCAAATTTTGGCGCAAGTTTCGCCATAAAAAATTTACCCGCATCACTTTGCGGAAAGGTTTTCTTCCAAACAATATCACCCACCTTATGCTCAGCGACTTGACGACCTTTGTTGTACTGACGAGCACCTTTATCATGGGCCTTGGACAAAGCAGACTGAACTCTCTGGAAAACATCATGCAACCCACCTAACTTGGCAGCATAGTCGTCGCGCGAAGCGATTGACGTCAGATCTACCTGTGACGAGTTCTGATTACCAAAAATACTGCCGTTGGGAATCGCTTCACGCCCATGGACTAAGAAGTAAGGTGTAAAACGAGTGGACTCATTCACAGTGGTATTTATCGAAAACTGTACTTTTGGCAAAGTGGTGTCCCAGGACCGGTGATCTTCTTTCACTAAAATCGACACAGCCGTCATCACAGTTCTGTTGTACCTCTCTACCGTATTGACTTGCGGACAATAGCGGGCAGTGAAATGTATCTGCGGAATGTCATATTTCCGAAACAGGGCGTTTAGCTCGCTGCCAGTGAATTGCGTTCCATTATCCGCAATCACTGTGCGCGGTACACCGTGCTTGAGAAAAACTTCATCCTCCAATCGCTGAGATATTGTTTTGCCAACAGCACGTCGCAGAGGAAACAACAAGACATACTTAGAAAAGCAACAAACGACAGACAAGATGAAAGTGTATCCGGCCCGGGAACGGGGTAACGGACCAACCAGATCAATGCTAATCACCTCGAACGGGCGAGAGCAAATTTTGGGATTTCCCATAAGTCCTAAAGGTGGAGCTTGCGAATGCTTATACGCAGAGCACTCGTCACAATCACGAACATAATTAACCACGTCTTTATACATGCTCGGCCAATAATAGTGCGATGATAGATGTTTATAAGTCTTAAAAACTCCTAAATGTGAAACTTCGTTACAATGACAATTCTTTAATAATTCAATCCTCCTATCAGAAGGGATAACTTCCTTCCAATCAAATTCACCAGGAAGCCGGAATTTGTTTTTCGAATAACGATATAATTTATTATCTCGAATATTATAATTTGGACAAGAAGTCGGGAATTGCTGACATTTACGCACTACTTGATTGTACCAGTCGCAATTAGTTGGGCGAATTTCCAACACGGGAACGGTACGCGACAGGGCATCCGGAACGACATTATCTTTGCCTTTGCGATGGACAATTTCGAAGTCATACGGCGACAAACGACAACCCCAACGTGCTAATCTACCAGTAGGATTCGTTAAATTGAAGAACCACTTTAAACTAGAATGGTCCGTAATTACTTTAAACCGTGGACCACCTTCCAAATATGGTCGGAAATGTTCCACTGCAAAAACGACAGCCAGTGCTTCTCTTTCCGTAGCGGAATAATTACGCTCTGCCCGGTTCAATGAGCGACTTGCAAACGCAATCGGGTGTTCGCCTCCATCCTCAGAAACTTGGGTCAGCGTACCACCAATGCCAAATCCTGATGCGTCGCAATGCAAAGCGAAAGGTCTAGAAAAATCTGGGCAGGCCAAAACTGGAGCAGTAACTAATGCGGTCTTCAGTTCGCGAAACGATTCGTCAACCTCCTTCGTCCAGGAGAACGGAGGGGCATTTTTACGCGTGCTAGTTAATGCATTAAGGGGAGCCGCTATCGTGCTAAAATTTTTAATAAACCTACGGTAATACGATGCAGTTCCTAAAAACATCTTAACTTCCTTCCGATTTGCTGGAGTTGGATAATTAACGATCGACTGGACCTTTGAGGGGTCGGGTACTGATACAAATGTTCCAAAAAACTAGCCCCACGCTAGCCCACAAGCCCGCCCAACACAAGCATTACGCCCAACGTGGGGTGTAATATTTGGTGACTTTGGCTATATCATATCATCACCCTTTAGTATATTTTCTTAAAAATATTTAATGGTTCCCTTCGGACTTTGAAGTACAGTTGGTCATATTATTTGGTGACTGAAGCACTATTATTGTTTAAATTTATTTCCCAACTGGCCTTATAACATTAAAATTAGTTGGAACCTTTAGTTACTTCATTCAAAACAGTAGTACAGTTAGTCACATATTTTTTTTGCTAAAAGTGAATAATTTTAATTCAGTTTTCATACCTGGATTATTGCATCATCACTGAAACCTGGCTTATATTTATCGTTTTTTTTGTGGTACAGTCAGCCATAATTTTTTGTGAACGGCATCCTATTAAAATTATTGAATTAAACGTTTTGTCACAAGTAGCTCGACGTAACGCCACATTGATTCTTTTTTTTGAAGTACAGTCAGCCAACTTTTTTTTTTGTAAACAGTGCCTAACAAAACAGTGACTTCTTTGCTTTAATCAACCGAAAGTTTTATTACTACTGGTTTGACTTAACTACTTGTTAATTTTTAAAGTACACTCAGCTTACATTTTTTCTTTGTCGATAGTGTCTCCTTTAATTTAATTGACTAATCGTTTTATAGCACTAGTGGTTTGACTCAACATCTTGAGAGTTGTTTTAGAAAAGTACAGTCAGCTAAATACTTTTGTGAACACTTGGTGTCTTATTTGGATTATTAACTTAGTGTGTTTTATGCACTGGTAGTTTGACTCAACATCATATTAGTGGTTTTGGAAAAGGTACAGTCGGCTACATACTTTTGTGAACACTGTGTTTTTTTAAATTAATTAACTTAGTGTGTATTAAGTATAACCCCAGTGGTTTGTCGATACGTCATATTGGTTGTTTTGGAAAAGTACAGTCCGCCAAGTATTTTTGTGAATGCGTAGTGTCTCGCTTAATTAATTTACTTACTTAGTGTGATCTTTGGCACTGCTGGTTTGTATTAACGCCATAGTAGGGAAGTACAAATAAGAGTTTTTTTTGCAACCGCTTAAGTTTATATATTGAGGTTAACCACTTATACCAAACGTTTGTAAACATGGAGGAACGCCCCATTGCATTTAACTTATTACATAAGGATGAATTGGAGTATGAGATTTTATTAAGGAATGAGACTCCGGCAGGCGATGTTAACGCCATGCGGGCTCAAATCCGCAAACTATGTAAAGACATTCCGTCTGATGAGGTTATGTTTGAGGGCGATCACAAAAATGAATTGTCAAATATTTCGAAAAAGTTAGAAGAGCTCGAAGGGATGACTATTGCTACCTCGAAACCGATGACTTTAAAAGTTTTAAATCGCGTGCAAGCCTTGACTCATCACGTATATCACCGTCTCACCCGTATAACGCCGGAGGAATCGGATCTTGCATTGCACACCGAACTTACAGATAAACTTAATGTCATTTTAACAAAACTGGATAAGATGTTTTCCTTGTTTAAGTCTAGCACCGGTAAATATGAGGTACCTGAGGAAGTCTGCCCCGAAGGTAATGTTTGTGATCCCCCTTCTAAGTTTCAAACGGTTCATTCATTGAACTTAAAATTTAATGGCAAGTCTTGCGTTAAGGCCTTTTTACAGCGATTGGAAGAGCTCCGTGAGTCACGTGGTATACGCACGGATCGTTTACTCTCATCCGCGATTGAATTATTTGAGGGAGATGCTCTTTTGTGGTTCCGTGGGATTAAAGACGAGGTTTCTTCTTGGGACCAGTTGAAATCTGCCATGTTAGCGGAATACCTGCCTTTTGATTATGACCGGCGTCTTTTAAAGGAAATTCGTAACAGGACGCAGGGACCAAATGAGTCGATTTCTACCTTTGTCAGCGTCATGCTTAACTATTTCTCTAGGCTAACGCAACCTCTTACCGAGAAGGAAAAATTTGACATTGTTTATATAAATGTTCGTCCCGAATATTCAATTCCCTTGGCGCTTTATTCTGTCTCGACTTTAAAAGATTTGAAACACCATTGCCGCGTTCTTGAGGAGAGCTGGCAGCGGGCCCATTCGTTCGTGGAACCACCTAAACCTTCTTCTATTTCGCTTGCAGCTGATTTATACTGCAAATCTTTTCCAAAGCCGAAAGTAGATGCTGCCTCGCCTAAGCAGTTTTGTCCGCGTTGTAGGACTAGTGATCATGGCCGAAATATCGATCGTTCGCGAGCTATAGTTTGTTTTAAATGCGGGAAGGAGGGCGTAAGATGTACTTCCTTTTTTTTTTTTTTTTTTTTTTTTTTTTTTTTTTTTTTTTTTTTTACGTGTGGAAAATGCGCCTTATGCATGTCCCCCGCTCGAGGCAGCGGGTGGGGTCTTTCGGGCTCTCCCCCAGAGTGGAGGCATACCGAATAAAAACCACACGACCTTACCCTCTCGGCCCTTGTGCGGACGCCACGGGATCGCGAACATTTCACCGCGACGCCGCAGGCCAGCCCGGGATGGGCTCCCTCTCTGCGCCCCAAGATGGTATTGGGGCGCTGCGCCCCTAGGGTTTAAGGGGCGCTCGGCCAGGACGGCACGTGCAATGCGGGTCCGGGATTCCTCGCCCTCGCCCGCTGTGCCGCCACGTCACGTCTGTCGTGTCAAGTCAGTTGATGTCCTCTCATGTCAGTCAGTCAGTTAGGTCCTCTCATGTCGCGTCGTCGTGTCCGGGCGACCACAAACCCGACAGGGCTTGGGCCGCCCCAGGGCTCCCCCTTACCTTTCCCTGTCTAATGAGAACAGGTACTGAGTTCGGGTTCGCCCCCGTCATACGGCGGCCACAGCCCTCAAAAGGACTGCGCCGCCCCGGCATCATTAGGCTTGCGCCCTCCGCCCGATAAGGCTCACCCTCACCTTTCCCTGTCTAATGAGGACAGGTACTCAGCTTGGGCTCGCCCCCCTCAAAAAGGCGTCGGCCCGAAGGCCAGACGCCGCCCTCTCTAGGCCCGAAGGCCCGTTGGCTGGCAAGGTTCGCCCAGTGGCTCCCCTCACCAGATCAACACCCCCCCCACCCCAGTCACGTCGAAGTCAGTCACGTCCGGCGACCACAGCCCTTAAAAGGGCTGTGCCGCCCCGGCATCATTGGGCTTGCACCCTCCGCCCGATGAGGCTCACCCTTACTTAGTACCCATCATTTAAGACAGGCAAAAGCAAGGGCTCGCCTCCGTCCAAAGGCGTCGGCCCGAAGGCCGCACGCCGCCCTCTTGGGTTTGGCGAAGATCACCCGCGGTCCTCTGCCTTAGGCTCCCCTCGCCAAACAAATGTCATGTCTGTCAGTCTGTCAAGTCCGGCGACCACAGCCCTTAAAAGGGCTGCGCCGCCCCGGCATCATTGGGCTTACGCCCTCCGCCCGATGGGCTCGCCCTCGCTTTTCCCTGACCCTAAGGACAGGTACTCCGCTCAGGCTCGCTCCCGTCAAAAGGCGTCGGCCCGAAGGCCAGACGCCGCCCTCTTGTGGGCCCGAAGGCCCGTCGGTCGGCAAGGTTTGCCCGGTGGCCCTCTGCCTTTGGGCTCCCCTCGCCAAACCAACACCCCCCCACCCCAGTCGCGTCAAATACGTCAGTCGTAAAGTCCGGCGACCACAGCCCTTAAAAGGGCTGCGCCGCCCCGGCATCATTGGGCTTACGCCCTCCGCCCGATGGGCTCGCCCTCGCTTTTCCCTGACCCTAAGGACAGGTACTCCGCTCAGGCTCGCTCCCGTCAAAAGGCGTCGGCCCGAAGGCCGGACGCCGCCCTCTTGTGGGCCCGAAGGCCCGTCGGTCGGCAAGGTTTGCCCGGTGGCCCTCTGCCTTTGGGCTCCCCTCGCCAAACCAACACCCCCCCACCCCAGTCGTGTCACAGAAGTCTGTCGTCGCGTCCGGCGACCACAGCCCTTAAAAGGGCTGCGCCGCCCCGGCATCATTGGGCTTACGCCCTCCGCCCGATGGGCTCACCCTCGCTTTTCCCTGACCCTAAGGACAGGTACTCTGCTCAGGCTCGCCTCCGTCAAAAGGCGTCGGCCCGAAGGCCGGACGCCACCCTCTCAGGCCCGCAGGCCCGTTGGCTGGCAGGGTTCACCCGGTGGCCCTCTGCCTTTGGGCTCCCCCCACCAAGCCAACACCCCTCCCCCCCGGTCGGATATTAGCCGCCGGCTAGCAAATCCACTTAATGAATTTACTAGCCGTCGTTGCCCAGGATGCACCAGGCCCAGACGCTACACTTTCCCACCCCATGAAGCCAAAGCTTCGGATAGAGGGAAGTTGTAACGCCCGAGCACGCGAGGAGGAATCCGACATTGCACCCCAAGATGTACTTCCTGTCCCAATTGTTCCCAACCCTCGGGGTCGGGTACTGATACAAATGTTCCAAAAAACTAGGTAACCCGAACCGTCCGAGTAATTATTCGAGTACTTACGGTAATAATCCTAAGCACTCTTTTAATAAAGTAAATAAAAATAATAATTCTTTTCGTAAGCAGAGTAATGCTAAAATATTTAATGCTTTTGTTTCACCAAGCGTTTCGGCGGTTCGGAACGTCATTGATCACTTTGACGATCGCCCCCACATTTCGGTGGAGATTTATGAAAACCGGTTTATCGGATTACTGGATTCTGGGTCGTCCATTTCTATTCTAGGGTCTGACCTGGTTGATTCGTTCTTGTCTTTGGGCGCTACTTTGGACGGTTGCGATGATTTCAGTTACATCGCCACCGCCAATGATTCCCAGGCAAGCATTAGTGGTTGTTTATTCTTACCAGTCAAGGTTCGTGACTTGACTCACGTAATAAAATTCTATGTTATACCGGATGTGACTACGCCTCTTATTTTTGGGGTCGATTTTTGGAAAGCTTTTAATATCGCTCCAAATTTATTTTCAGAGTATGGTGGTAACCAGGATATCATGACCGGTAATTATGTTTCTGAGGTTCGTCTGCATTCCTTTGATCGGTTGGATCCCGACCAACGTGTAATCGCCGACAACATGATTACTAAATTTCAGAGTATTTCGTTTGAATCTAAAGGTTTAGGTCGCACGGGTCTACTTGCTCATACTATTGATACTGGAGACTGTCCCCCCATCAAGCAGCGTTACTATCCCATTTCACCTCATCGCTTAACTGAATTGAATAGGCAACTGGACGAAATGCTAGAGCAGGATGTCGTCGAGCCTAGCACGAGTGCCTGGAATAACCCTACTCTTTTCACTCCAAAATCTAACGGCGAATTGCGTTTTTGTATTGACAGTCGAAAGTTAAACGCTGTGAGCAAACGCGACGCGTACCCGTTACCTTACATCTCTGGTATCCTGGACCAATTACGCGACGCCAGATTTCTATCGTCGATCGATCTGAAAAGTGCGTTTTGGCAAATTCCTCTTGACGCTGCTTCTAAGGAGCGTACCGCGTTTACCGTGCCCGGTCGCGGTTTGTACCAGTTTAAGGTGATGTGTTTTGGGTTAACTGGAGCCCCAGCTACCCAACAGAGGTTAATGGACCGCCTGTTTGGACCAGAATTTAATGGGCGCCTTTTTGTCTATTTAGATGATATTATAATTGTTAGTAAGACTTTTGAAGACCATATCTCGTTACTTACGCGTGTCTTAGACCGTTTGAAATCGGCAAATTTAACTATTAACTTTTCTAAATCACAATTTTTCCGTAGTGAATTGAAATATCTTGGCTACCTAGTTGATGAGCATGGTTTGCGTACCGACCCCTCAAAGGTCCAGTCGATCGTTAATTATCCAACTCCAGCAAATCGGAAGGAAGTTAAGATGTTTTTAGGAACTGCATCGTATTACCGTAGGTTTATTAAAAATTTTAGCACGATAGCGGCTCCCCTTAATGCATTAACTAGCACGCGTAAAAATGCCCCTCCGTTCTCCTGGACGAAGGAGGTTGACGAATCGTTTCGCGAACTGAAGACCGCATTAGTTACTGCTCCAGTTTTGGCCTGCCCAGATTTTTCTAGACCTTTCGCTTTGCATTGCGACGCATCAGGATTTGGCATTGGTGGTACGCTGACCCAAGTTTCTGAGGATGGAGGCGAACACCCGATTGCGTTTGCAAGTCGCTCATTGAACCGGGCAGAGCGTAATTATTCCGCTACGGAAAGAGAAGCACTGGCTGTCGTTTTTGCAGTGGAACATTTCCGACCATATTTGGAAGGTGGTCCACGGTTTAAAGTAATTACGGACCATTCTAGTTTAAAGTGGTTCTTCAATTTAACGAATCCTACTGGTAGATTAGCACGTTGGGGTTGTCGTTTGTCGCCGTATGACTTCGAAATTGTCCATCGCAAAGGCAAAGATAATGTCGTTCCGGATGCCCTGTCGCGTACCGTTCCCGTGTTGGAAATTCGCCCAACTAATTGCGACTGGTACAATCAAGTAGTGCGTAAATGTCAGCAATTCCCGACTTCTTGTCCAAATTATAATATTCGAGATAATAAATTATATCGTTATTCGAAAAACAAATTCCGGCTTCCTGGTGAATTTGATTGGAAGGAAGTTATCCCTTCTGATAGGAGGATTGAATTATTAAAGAATTGTCATTGTAACGAAGTTTCACATTTAGGAGTTTTTAAGACTTATAAACATCTATCATCGCACTATTATTGGCCGAGCATGTATAAAGACGTGGTTAATTATGTTCGTGATTGTGACGAGTGCTCTGCGTATAAGCATTCGCAAGCTCCACCTTTAGGACTTATGGGAAATCCCAAAATTTGCTCTCGCCCGTTCGAGGTGATTAGCATTGATCTGGTTGGTCCGTTACCCCGTTCCCGGGCCGGATACACTTTCATCTTGTCTGTCGTTTGTTGCTTTTCTAAGTATGTCTTGTTGTTTCCTCTGCGACGTGCTGTTGGCAAAACAATATCTCAGCGATTGGAGGATGAAGTTTTTCTCAAGCACGGTGTACCGCGCACAGTGATTGCGGATAATGGAACGCAATTCACTGGCAGCGAGCTAAACGCCCTGTTTCGGAAATATGACATTCCGCAGATACATTTCACTGCCCGCTATTGTCCGCAAGTCAATACGGTAGAGAGGTACAACAGAACTGTGATGACGGCTGTGTCGATTTTAGTGAAAGAAGATCACCGGTCCTGGGACACCACTTTGCCAAAAGTACAGTTTTCGATAAATACCACTGTGAATGAGTCCACTCGTTTTACACCTTACTTCTTAGTCCATGGGCGTGAAGCGATTCCCAACGGCAGTATTTTTGGTAATCAGAACTCGTCACAGGTAGATCTGACGTCAATCGCTTCGCGCGACGACTATGCTGCCAAGTTAGGTGGGTTGCATGATGTTTTCCAGAGAGTTCAGTCTGCTTTGTCCAAGGCCCATGATAAAGGTGCTCGTCAGTACAACAAAGGTCGTCAAGTCGCTGAGCATAAGGTGGGTGATATTGTTTGGAAGAAAACCTTTCCGCAAAGTGATGCGGGTAAATTTTTTATGGCGAAACTTGCGCCAAAATTTGAAAAGTGTCGTGTTGTTTTTAAACACTCCCCGTTAGTATACGAGCTGGAGAATGTACGTAGTGGTAAGAACTTGGGATCTTGGCACATCCAAAATCTCAAGGCCAGTTAGGTTAAGAATTTAATTACCCAATGGGTGTAGTTTCCGTTGTGGTCCCTGGACGTGCACCCCGTTGTATAGGTACAACTCGCTGCACCGCCAGTGTCCCAACGAGGAAGTGATAGCTGGGAAGTTTGCGCTTAGCTTCTTCTAGCCTTGCTTGTTCTACTGTTCTCATATTTAGCGTACGCGTGGGTTCGGTTTGGTGTTGTTTGTTCCTTGGTTTGTAACCTTGAGCCGGTTAGGTTATAGGCGGAAAACTCGTTTTACACTCTTGTTTTATAACTTATACAATCTTTTTCCTTTTACACTATTCCTTGTGCTTTTGCATAATTTTTTTTTGATGTGGAGGTGTAGGTGTCCCTGTAACCTTGGACGTACAGCCAGCGCCGACCACGTTCCGCTGTGCCGCCAAGGTTTCGGTATTCTTTGATAGTTTAAGAAGCTGGAGGCCAGCTTAAAATTTTGCGGACTCAAAATTTTTCTCGAGTGGGGAGGTACTGTTACGTATATTATTTTTACCCCCCCCCCTACCCCATTTATTTTAACTACATTACTTTTTTATTTTGTTCAACTGTGGACGTATGGAAGTTGTGACCTTTGGCTTTTGTTTCAGTACAGGATTTAAGAAAAAGGTTCGAGTGTTGCTAGGTGCTGAATTGGTCGTTCGGTTTTCCATTTTATATTTCAGCCGGGATTGTCCCAAAAATTCAGTAAAAGCCTGAATTAATCATCCAAAATTGACTTTAACAACATCTTTAAAATTGGGTTGAATTTGTTTCCTTTTTGCAAAACTTCCATTTAATTATTTCACATGTCATGTTTTGCGCTGGCATCCCTCCGGTGAGATGGCGTTTTCGCTATAATCTTCCGCCGTGTCGGCTGTGTTCTAATATAATATTCACAAAGGATTTACAGGTGAGCCCATGGTCACTCCTCAACTATCAAAATAATTGTTCTCGTAATGCTTGTAAAGCATCTCTTCATGTGTGCGGTTGTTTTGCAGACCAAGGAAAATCTCCAGCCGACTCACCGTTCGACAAACGTGGCTCCATGCCTAGTACTACGTATTAAAAACCTGGTAAGAACCGTATTTCCAAATGCCCGATGGCTCCCTGGACTGTTGTTCGTTGGTCTAACTGTTTTCGACCATTTCAGATATAACGCAGGTGCTTGAAAAGCCCCGTTGGTTGACACGAGCTCATCTCTCGCGGCCTGGTCACCCGCACGCAGGAGTTCCATTCCCAATCGGTAAGAAAACACGTAAATAATGTTATTGTCTTAGGGGAGTCCATAAACTTGAATCTAATGTTTAATTTCCTTGTTACAGGGGTTTTTCTTTTGGGTTTACTGTAGTCTACTGCTTAGTCTGAAGCCGTGATCCCGGCGGTGAGGAGCTCGTCCCCTCGAAGACAGCTCCGTCGGTCTGCCTTCCAGGGTCCTTTTGCCTGGAGAGCCTCCGGACGATTCGGGTGAATTCCTTCCTTTTTTAGTTTTAAACTTGTTTTCTAAAATTTTACTTCGGTCGGCCTCCGATACGGCCGTGGCGCCCATCTGGCTCTTTTTTTTTTTTTTTTTTTTTTTTAAGTGATTAACCAACAATCTGAGCAAAAGTCACCTCCTCAGCTCCTCTGACCCCCACGCCCTACTTCTATATGTAATTCGCTAGCTAAGCCGAGGCCGGTTTCCATATTTAACTTTTTAAAATAAATTTTTGTGTCCGCAGAAACCGCTTTTTATTTACTCCTTCTTCTTTTATCACTGCACTTCAAACCCCGACTCTTCCAGTCGAGGTCAAAGTGTAACAGTGGCGCCCAACGTGGGGCTTTTCAAGCACCTGCGTTATATCTGAAATGGTCGAAAACAGTTAGACCAACGAACAACAGTCCAGGGAGCCATCGGGCATTTGGAAATACGGTTCTTACCAGGTTTTTAATACGTAGTACTAGGCATGGAGCCACGTTTGTCGAACGGTGAGTCGGCTGGGGATTTTCCTTGGTCTGCAAAACAACCGCACACATGAAGAGATGCTTTACAAGCATTACGAGAACGATTATTTTGATAGTTGAGGAGTGACCATGGGCTCACCTGTAAATCCTTTATGAATATTATATCGTCACTGTAAAGGCAAAATTACTGAAACGCCAAAATGACATTTCGAGAAAAACCCATTTAAAGTTTTTTTTTTACGAAAAAAAAAGATATCTTTTCATCTAATCATCCGATTTTTATAAAAGAAGTTTTTATGAAAACCTATTTGATTTATCTATGTTTATCACTAGGCTCCATATTATTTTGTGCACTATTTTAGGAAATAAGTGGCGCTTGAGTAATAATAACTTCTTTTTTAGCAAGTCAAAATTTCTTAAGTACCATCAGCTTAAACTTTCTTTGTAGTTTGAAAGTACTGATAACACATACATGTAGATATAAAAGTACGTAAAAATTTCGTTTAATGTAGTATGGTTGCTGTCCAGGTGAAGTAAAATGACTGCAATTAAACGTGTTCCTTTTTCACACGTATGGTATTACTACTTAAAAGGCAAACACATAAATTAATAAGTGAGCCAAAAGTCATTTAAAGTAAGTTTGGCAAAATTAATTATACGAAGAAAATGACTCCAGCGATAAATTTTCCTTTTTATAAGTACAATAAAACTACTGATAACTTTGTTTGAATCAAAAAAAGGCCATGCATTATACTGAAGTAGTTAAAATCTAATCATCACATAAACAAAAAATTACGTAACAACTGCAACACAAATGAATGCTTCCAGTTTTTTAACTATGGTTAGTTTATTTGAAATTATCAGTTCTTAATACAAGGTATTTAAATAAAAAATAGTCATCGTGAAGTAGGTATCTACTTTTAGTATGACTCAGTAAGAACGTTTTATTTCTTACACTTGTCATAATGATTGAAGAAGAAGTTATTTTGCAACAAATGAAACAAGAAAGTTTCAACTTTTTTTGAATATATTAACGAATTATCTCGATGTTTACCTACCATAGTATGGTATTCACATTATGTATCATAGTATGGTATTCATAACATTAATAGGAACATTTTTTTTTATAATAATGTCAATTAAGTATTTTTTATTGTAATTTATTTATTTCTTGTCGATTTACAACTGAATCAATTTTTATTTCTTAATTTTATTGACATGGATAAGTTTAGTATGTTTGTGTATCATTCCATGAGTCACAGACGGTTCTGACAGAATATCAGCGCTGCAGGCCTCTGACGCCTCAGCATAATGCTGAGTCAGCGGCCGTTTTACTTTTGCGGGGACACACAAAATCGTGTTTTTTCATTTTCGTCTTTTTATTTATTTATTGTTTTATTTGTGTTTGCTATTTATTTTTATTATATTTTGTACTTGTGTGTCTTTCTGAATGTTAATAAATGTCTTCTGTCTTTCTTTCTTTCTAAAATTGTGGCGCCAGATAAAGTTGAGTGGGTACCTATTATTATCAGTTGAGTACAAATTCTACTGAAAAAAAAATTGAAATTTTTCGATTTAATATAAAATTAAATTTCCCCCGAAAAATTGACTTTTCTTTGTTTCGTGTTTTAATTGCTTTTTTGGAGGAATATATTTGCAAAATTTTGAATTCACAAATAAACCTAAACAATCATAATTTTGTACAAACTTTGAACCACTGTTTCACATCTTCATTCACATTTCAGCGTGTAGGAAAAAGTGAATTCCGTAGAAAACCACACTGTTGGCGATTGAATTGAAACAGGTTTCTATTATTCTGGGAATTGAATTTTTATAAATCTTTCACTAATAGTTGTTTTTTGATTAGCTCAGTTGTTTCAAAAGTTAAAAAAAAAAACATATAAAGTTTACATATTTCCCTATCCAACGGTCCAAAAAAACCAACATCCAATGGTATTGATATCTAATGGTTCGAAACATCCTTCCTAAGGGCACCTCTATGATACTTTAGAATCTAAAGTTTAGATACATTATATTACATAATGTATTGATTAATTTGGCGTAGGTATTTAATGTTTATTTTCGTTTTTTAGAACAAGCTTAAGTAGCTTATAGCTTTTTAAGTATATTTTAGTTTTTCATTAAGTTATCTGTAACATCAAAACTCAAGCTGATGAAGTAGAGGGTGTTCTGGCAATGCTTGAGTAAAACTTCGATAAAAATTCGACTGAAAGTGCTTATTTTTCAGAGGTTTACCAAACCAGTTGGTTTACAGAGGAAAATGCCAAAAAATTTACGGTTACAGAGCTTTATATTCAAGTGCGTGCGAAGCTGTAATTGGTTAAATAAAAATTTAACGTCATGCCCTCTGTATTGCGTTTAAATCTTGTGTACAGATTCAAAAGTAACACACATGTCATAACAAAATAAAAACAATTGCGTTTGCAACAATGTGGTATCTGTGATATCAACTTTTGAGGAGTTCCTTTATGAGCAGAACACATGACTGAATACAGCATCACGAGGTGTCTATTATATAAAAGCATTATCACTGAAATTGAACGATCGCGCAGAGTTTCTTGCATGTGCCATTATAGTTTGAGGCGTTCCCTCCTACGGAGACGGCCATGGCCATACTACCAAGATATCACTGCCCATACCCATATTGACATTTCAGCCCCGTCGTACCCCAACAGGGGTTACGGTATTTCACATCCGCCACATTGGATTCTAAAATCGTTATTGTTTTCGTAATCATCGACCCGATAAACTACAATAACCATACCCATGTTGATTTTCGGACTTTGTCACCACATTTCCCTCCTATAGGGGTCGAATCCTCAAAAAACCCGATACACGTGTTGATTCATTTATCGTTAGGAGTACTCCTATGAGGTTTAGAATAAAATTGTCTAACTAATCTTGTTTCCACATACAGACTTTGGGCCCCCATTTCACCCCCTTAGGGGATTAATTTCGAAAAAAAAATTCTTAGTACGCGTCTACACCTATTATTAAGGAACATATATATTCCAAATTTCAAGTTTCTACTTAAGACCTGTCAGCGGTCTTGGCTGTGCGTTGATCTATAAGTTACCTAGTCAGTCAGTTTCTTCTTTTATATTATGTACACATTACTTGGTGTTCTCCGACATAGTCAGTTCTGTAAAATGGTTAACATCAATATCAGTAAATACAAACATGCATCTTGTTGTGGGCGTCAGGAATTACGATAAGATCAGAAAAAATGTGTTTATATTACGTCAGTATTTAAAAAAAAAACTACTATAAAATAAATACTTTAATTAATACAAGTCATTTTCTTTTGACATTTAATTCTGGAATATTTAAGAGGATTTGCTCCCATGAAGAACTAAATATAAATGCTAAATATTCGAGCAGACTGACTTAACTGCTTGCGCCCGCGCATTTTCATTACGCGTAAACTATCTTAATAGCAAAACATATTCATTTAAATAATACTGATATGATGTTGTCAAGGATAGGATTATTTTTTTAAAACTGCTTTTAGTTTCCAAAATTAAAAATAACTGGATGGCTCAGTTACGTATACGTCATTCACTCGACAAAAACACGAAGGCAACTTTTCTTAGACGCCATGCTCGATCCGAATGAAAATAAAACAAAATTACTTTAATAGAGCTGCTGTTATATTATAAGAAAAGCACAAATACTGAAAGAGTTTTATTTATCACAAGATAAGAAGACAGTTTTACTTAAATTGCAGTTTTTGTATTTTTACGGTAAAGAGATATTACTTATGCGACACATGTGCAAAAAAGACCAAAAAGTATGGCTCTTCAGTAAACGAAAAAACAAAAGAACCGTCTTTTTACGGGTTACTGAAGCGCCACAAAAGTGCTCCGATAGCTACGTTACCCAGATAGATCGACGCAGAAAAATTCGCTGATTCCGAATATGTATATAACTCAATATGCCCAATTTGGCGGTTAAGTAATTTTGCCTTTCCAGTGACGATATTAGAACACAGCCGACACGGCGGAAGGTTATAGCGAAAACGCCATCTCACCGGAGGGATGCCAGCGCAAAACATGACATGTGAAATAATTAAATGGAAGTTTTGCAAAAAGGAAACAAATTCAACCCAATTTTAAAGATGTTGTTAAAGCCAATTTTGGATGATTAATTCAGGCTTTTACTGAATTTTTGGGACAATCCCGGCTGAAATATAAAATGGAAAACCGAACGACCAATTTAGCACCTAGCAACACTCGAACCTTTTTCTTAAACCCTGTACTGAAACAAAAGCCAAAGGTCACAACTTCCATACGTCCACAGTTGAACAAAATAAAAAGTAATGTAGTTAAAAATAAATGGGGTAGGGGGGGGTAAAAATAATATACGTAACAGTTGCTCAAATAATTTTTCGATTCAATGATTCGTTTGCAAAATATTCAACTTTAAAGCGCAAATTTTCATTAAAATCGGGCGTCTAAGGATTTCCAGGTTTAGGTATATTTTATACCTTAGGCTGCTATTTACTCTGCTGTAAGAACAAAACCGGCCAAGAGCGTGTCGGACACGCCCAAAATAGGGTTCCGGAGCCATTACGAAAAAATTAAGTAAGTAATATTTTTCTAAGGATTTCGTACTTTATACGGAATCTTCGAAGTATAGGTATATTTTATACCTTACGCTGCTATTTACTCATAAACTACTAATAATTCTCAAGCAAACTTAGCCGCTATAGTTTTCCTTGGAAGTTTAATATACTGACTACCATCCTGAATTTTTTCAAATTTTTCCACTCACCGGTTTAGATTTTAGAGGGGGGGGGACGCTCGATTTTAATGAAAATTTGCACTTTAAAGTTGAATATTTCGCAAAAAAATGACTGAACCGAAAAATCGTTTTAGCAAACCCCTAATGGTTTTAAAATACCTATCCAAAGATACCCCACACTATAGGGTTGGATGAGAAAAAAAAAATCACCGCCACTTTACGTCTATGGGAGGTACCCTAAAAAAAATTGTTTTTGAATTTTTTATTGTACTGTTTTGTCGGCATAGTTTACTTATATATTCGTGCAAAATTACAGCTTTCTAACATTGATAGTCTTTGAGCAAAGCTGCGGACGGACAGACAGACAGACAGACGGACAGACAGACAGACATGGCGAAACTATAAGGGTTCCGTTTTTGCCATTTTGGCTCCGGAACCATAATACTAATAATTCTCAAGAAAACTTAGCCATTATAGTTTTCCTCAAAAGTTTGATATACTTACTGCCGTCAAATTCGAAAAAAATCAGGACGGCAGTATGTAAGTATATCAAACTTTTGAGGAATACTATAATGGCTAAGTTTTCTTGAGAATTATTAGTATTGTAAGAGTAAATAGCAGCCTAAGGTATAAAATATACCTAAACCTGGAAATCCTTAGAAAAATATTACTATTTTTTTTCGTGATGGCTACGGAACCCTATTTCGGGCGTGAGTGACCGACACGCTCTTGGCCGGTTTTATTCCTTCTTCTCCACTTTCGGCTTCTCCACGAAAACGCTAGTCAAAATGGCCGTAGCTTCTAATGGCGTAACCTTAGAAATTTTAAAACTAACAGTAGAAAAATGTGGTCTCTCAAGCACGGGATCGCAGGTTCGAGCCCAGGTTTAGACTTTTAAGTTTTCTTACCATGCACTTTTCGCTGAATAAAAACATCGCAAGCAAATCTGCACACCTGCAAAGACATTCAATTACGTGTGAAGTCCCCAATCCACATTCCAATCCCTCTCGTTCTGAGAGAAGACCAGTGCCCCACAGTGGGACATATGTAGGCCGAGATGGTGATTACATAGAAGCGACATCGTTTAAATAAACATGTTGCAGTACGTTGTGTTTCAGAGCGTGGCACATATTCGAAGCACTTTACCAACAGCCGTAGCATAATTTCGAGCACAATAGTAATGCGAGCCAAGTTGAGCCCGCGGGTTCATCGAAGGAGGATAACGCTGTATTACTGAGAATGGCGCGATGTCGCAACGAGCTTTGTAAACGAACAGCGAGCGGTTGAGAGAGTTAAACTGCTCTTTGTTTTGAACTTGGTTTTGATGAAATTTTAATGTTTATTATTAAGTCAATGAGAGAGTAATTTATTGAATCAAGCGTTACTTTGCGGAGATCTACTTATATCAAAACGATACGATACTATCGTAAGGTCGCGGGTGAGCAAGGAAATTCTTTTAGTTCAATGAGAGAGTTATCAATTGTTATTACAAAGTATAAAGTGTTCTATATTTCGTCGTGGTCGTGTTTGACCGGATGGCCCAGTGGTTAGAGCACCTGACTACGAAGCTTGAGGTCCCGGGTTCGAATCCCGGCCGGGGCAGATATTTGTATGAATAATACGAATGTTTGTTCTCGGGTCTTGGATGTTTAATATGTATTTAAGTATGTATTTATCTATATAAGTATGTTTATCCGTTGCCTAGTGTCCATAACACAAGCTTTGCTAAGCTTACTTTGGGACTAGGTCAATTGGTGTGAATTGTCCCGTGATATTTATTATTATTATTTATTATTATTATTATTATTTTGTAATTTAAACTTCGGTGAATCTTCTTAAAAATGTTATTTAAGTATTTCTTTTTCCCTGCTACCATCATTATACTGAAATATATTATTATGACGCATAATGGCTATACTCGTTATATTTATTAAAATTTTAAAATTTATTAAAAGCACACACTTTTTATATAGGTAGGTACACACACGTTTAAGATGTTTAATGTCCCAAAATTAATGTAGAGTTGGGAAAAAGTGAGAACATTCAATACTAGGGAAGAGTGTTATTTGCAGCAAATACAATCTTTGTTATTCTGTGAAGCCACTACTGACTTCGAAAAGTAACAGTAAAGTCATTATCATCATCATGTCAGCCGAAAGACGTCCACTGCTGGATATAACCCTTCCCTAAGGCTCTCCAATCAGACAGGTCTTATGCAGTAATGTTACTTTTACTAAAGTAAAGTGCTTTCTATTATTATCACTTTTTTTAAGTTATCGTGCTAAGTCCCAAAGCTAGAGCGGGGTCGCTCAGTGTATAAATAAATAATTGTAGGGGGAATGAAGCGCCAGGAAGATAATTCAGATGGTTTATTCAGAAAACTTACGAAACAGGTTTAGGGCTTACTTTAGACAAAATAACCTAGGTAAAGCATAGGCATATAACTGTGAGCTTATGGGATGGACCGCATAGGCCGTCTCACCCCGTACCCACTTGTTGGTTTTACTTGAGGATAGCAGAGGCCGTCTCTCAAGCTAGACCACTAGCTGAATGATGCACTCTCGTCCGCGCAGCGCCTTTTATTCGCTCCGAGCGCAGCCTTCGTAGGCGCTCGGGTGTATCGGGCCGCCGAGCGAGATAGGTAGTTGCTGTGCGAGCGGGAAAGTATTCGAGCCCGCGCGCACGCCGTACAGTTGTTTTATTCTATGGTTCTACATTCTCCCCCTCTGGTACTCGTTGACGTCCCGTAAGAGTACCAGCACCAGGAATCGGAAGGGGTTGCTGTTTCTTCGGCCGTCCTCGTCGTCTAATAGGTAGGACAGGCTCTGGATTCTTATCATCTCGTTTTGTAAATCGAGTTATAGCAGATGTGTGATATTTTCCAATGGGTTTCTTAGGTTCGTTTATATTAGCAATTTCGTAGATTGAACTTCCCATTTTATTTATGATAACGTATGGACCATCTTCACGGGGTGCGAGTTTGGCAGAAAATCCACTTTTTTCCGTCACTGTGCAATTGCGTTCAGCTGGTGTAAGTAGCCTACTAGCATATTCAATAGGATGTTCTCTGTCTCCCTCCCCCTGCACTAGAGCTGCTTCAATGGCGTAACTGCTGGTATCCGTTTTGTTTGTTGTCGAATTTAAGGGAAATCGACTTAGTAGCTCCTCAAACTGTTCTGGAGTATATTGAATCGCCATCAGATGTGTTTCTTCTTGACTATCTTCTTGTTTGAGATCTTTTGATTTACGTCTCGTCATTTACGTTATTTACGTTGGGCGCCAGATTGTAGGGGGAATGAAGCGCCAGGAAGACAATTCAGATGGTTTATTCAGAAAACTTACCAAACAGGTTTAGGGCTTACTTTAGACAAAATAACCTAGGTAAAGCATAGGCATATAACTGTGAGCTTATGGGATGGACCGCATAGGCCGTCTCACCCCGTACCCACTTGTTGGTTTTACTTGAGGATAGCAGAGGCCGTCTCTCAAGCTAGACCACTAGCTGAATGATGCACTCTCGTCCGCGCAGCGCCTTTTATTCGCTCCGAGCGCAGCCTTCGTAGGCGCTCGGGTGTATCGGGCCGCCGAGCGAGATAGGTAGTTGCTGTGCGAGCGGGAAAGTATTCGAGCCCGCGCGCACGCCGTACAGTTGTTTTATTCTATGGTTCTACATAATTAAAATAAAGGTTATCTTGCTTGAACTCTCTCGCGGCATTCTACCAAGCAAGGTTTTCATTAGAGAAGACTTTTAGTAGATTAAGAAGGAAGGCATTGTAATCGGCACGGGGGGCGCGAAACTTGGCCCTATTTGCGAGATTAAGTAATTGTGCAAGTTGGCGCATACTTATTTAGCGGGTAACGTAAGTCATATTCGAGAAATCTTCATGACCATTATTATCTTTTGATATGCAAACTTAAAAAAAAAAACTAGCGACTCTGCAGTAGGTATTTTTACTCGAACCAGGCGCCATTTTATCAGAGTATATTTTTTAACCCCCGACGCGAAAAGAGGGGTGTTTTAAGTTTGACCGCTATGTGTGTCTGTCTGTGTGACTGTCTGTGGCACCGTAGCGTAAATGAGTGGACCGGGTTTTCTAGCGATAGTTCTTAGACATGTTTCATCAAAATCGGTTCAGCCATTTGTGAGATATTGAACTTTGAAGTGACAAATTCGGGGGTTTTTCAACTTTTTGTTGGTTATTCCGAATATAGTTAGATATTTGATTATTTTGGCAGTAAGTAATAAAAATTCTGTTAGGTACTTGGCTAAAATTACAACATCTTTCTAAAAAGCTGGCCAAATATATGACGGATTCGTGCACTGCGACTTCCTTATAATTTTAAAGACCAGGTAAAAATAAATTTCAACTAAAACAATATTTCAGACCACATAAATTATCATTGTCCTTAGTATTATTTTTGGGTTTACTAATGTTTCGGCGAAAAACGTTTGGCAACCTGTTTCATTTCGCAACTTTTCGTTTCCCAACTGTTAAATATTTCTAAAACTGTAAATTTATCAGGATTTTTATAAAACTAACCTAACCTAACCTAAAGGGTTCTACACGATGGCCCTGAAATAAATCCTGAAATATTTACAGTTTTACAGTTTGCGAAATGAAACAGGTTGCCAAACGTTACTACGTTAATACTTAAACTTAAATATTAATAAGTACCAGACTAGTACTTACAACTAACTGGTTAAATCTAGAAACGGAACCATCTTCATAATTACATTTAAATATTAAAGTTCACCTGAACCAAGCTAATGGCAAGATTCTGAAGTCTGAAATGGAATTGAACAAAAACCGTGCTCCATTCCGGTCGATTTGCAGACAAACGTATCTCGATCCTGGAGCCATTATCATAATAAGGTATAGCACTAATTGATCTGAGGAATCAATCGGCGACCGTCCTGCTGGTGAGACCCGTTCATTGTAAAGGTTTTGAATATATAACCTAACCTAACCAACAAAAAGTTGGAAAACCCCCGACTTTGTCTCTTTAAAGTTCAATATCTCAAAAATGGCTGAACCGATTTTGATGAAACATGTCTAAGAACCATTGCTAGAAAACCAGCTTTCAAATAAAAAAAACCGCATTCAAATCGGTCCACCCGCTTAAGAGCTATGGTGCCACAGACAGACACACAGACAGACAGACAGACAGACAGACACACGGACAGACACACAGACAGACACACAGACAGACACACAGACACACACACAGACAGACACACATAGCGGTCAAACTTATAACACCCCTTTTTTGCGTCGGGGGTTAAAAACTACCGTGAGACTCACTCATAGCTTTTTCTTGTCTTTCTCTTTAATTTGTAAAATGTCACGAATAAATGATTTTCTTTCTTTTCTTTTCTTTCTTTCTTTCATACTCGTATTAAATATATTGACCCGGATAACTCACGTCTTAAGTCGAGTTTTAGTGCGCGTGTTGCAGCAGCCGCCGAGTCGCATTGCTCCGATTAAGAAGGGCTACGGATTAGCCCGAAACATGACAAGCTAAACTCGATTTAAGACATGAGTTATCCGGGTCAATATATTTAATATAATTTCTTCAGGCGTTACTTTGAGAAATTCAATGATAATATCAAACTCAGTGACCTGTAGTTTCGCTGAGTTTAATTAGGCAGATTTTCGTTTCGCAGACAACTGTTGCCAGATTTTTCTTCTGACCGAGCAACGTTTGGTATAATTTTGTGGTTTAGTAAGGTGCAGTTTGTAGTTAATTGTGTTCTTTTGACGTATTAAGTTTTGAAAACTTTTGAAACTTTCGGAAAGTGTAATTTTCAGTAAAAATTTAGTTGGTAATTTTTTTACAATTATGTTTTATTAATCTTAAAGCTCTATTTATTTAGTGTTAAATAATTATCAATCGATTAAAAATCCAAGTTGACTTCACATTTTTGTGTCTAAAAATATTATATTTTTAAACGTAAGTCTTCTATATAAGTACGTCTAAAGTCTTCTATAACCGTAAGTCAAAACTTTGGAGCCAAAATTTATATATAAATATAAATTTTGGCTCCAAAGTTTTGACATTAGGTAATAAAAAAAAAGTGGATGAACAGAACTTGGTAAAGAAATGCAAAGTTAAACCGTAACAGGTGTTATTTGCTTATCCCAAAAGGAAAATAATAATAAAATATGTGCTTCGGGATTTTTTTTTGTATATCATAATTATAAAGGTAAAAACCTAACTAACGAAAATATGGAAACCCCCGATTTGTCGCTTCAAAGTTCAATATCTCAAAAACCGATTTTGATGAAACATATCTTAGAACCAATCGTTAGAAAACCCGATTTCAAAATAAGAAACCGCATTCAATTTGGTCTACCCGTTTAAGAAACAGACAGACAGAGACACACAGTTTGGCGAAGGAACAGTTTGGCGGCCGAGGTTTTTCCGACTCATTACGATATGGCTACCTTCAAAAAGCGAGTGTACCATTTCTTGCAAGGCCGGCATCTGCAGTCCTGATGGCGCTGCGGATGTCCATGGGCGACGGTAATCACTTAACATCAGGTGAACCGTCTGCTCGTTTGTCTGCTATTACATAAAAAAAAAAACAGCGGTCAAACTTATAGCACCTCTATTTTCTCGTCGGGAGTTAAAAAGAAAGGATGTTTTTTTTCTGAAGCCCGCTAGTTCAACGCACGCGCAGCGCCCCGGGCCGCTGCCCCAGATATTATTCATCGGACAATATTCTGAAAACTCTCAATCGAGCCTTTCGCCCGACCTAGTTCCTGCGACAGGTACTTTAGAGTGATTCCTTTTCAATTAAAACTGGAAGGTGATTGATCTTTTCTACTACGGAATTTGACTATTTTTAATTCCGACACTGACGCGTTTCGAACTCAACCAGAGCTCATCTTCAGAGCAGCACAACCGTACACCATGGTACCGGAAATGTTAGTCTAATATGTTGCTAACTAGTGTGGTGGTGGTGATAGGTTTATGTGATTTGTGTGTGGTCTTACAGTGTGGAGGTGGAGGAACTGCATGAATACGCATATCTTGCATAAATTTAGTTACCTATCACTAGTGTTTACCCACGGCTTCGCACACTTAAATCATTAGATCCAACTGCTCAATTGAAAAATTCCCGAGGGAATTCCCGAAATTTAATTGTTATTTTCATTGACATTGAATTAAAAACAATTCTGGTCAAATTTCATGACTCTAAACCCAGCGGTTGTTGTTTCATTATTTAATCCCTATCCCGTGGGAATATCGGATTAAAAAGTAGGCTATGTTTTATTCCAGATCAGATGTCCAGCTATCTACGTACCAGATTTCAAGACTAAGCCCAACGGGTATTGGTTCAAGATTTTATCCCTATCCCGTAGGAACATCGGTATAAAAAGTAGCTAATGTTTTATTCCAGACGTCCAGCTACCTACATACCAAATTTCAACAAAATCCGTCTAGCCGTTTCAGCGTGAAGAAGTAACAAAAACACTCACTCACTCACTCACTCACTCACAAACTTTCACATTTTTATAATATTAGTAGGATAAGATAAGCTCACGGGTGAGCAAAGAAATTATTTTAGTTCAATTGTTATAAGTATTATATTATAAATCTGAGGTACAAACGAGCGCCTGCTAAATGGACAATCATGGAGCTACTCACGCAGCGAGACTGTTACGAGCGCGTTTAATTATAACAGCAGGGGTTGTGGCCGAGTGTACACGGTTCGTTTACTTGTAGACACGCAGGTAGGAATGATGAGGGTTTTTTTCGACTGGATGGCAAACGAGCAAGTGGCTCTCCTGATGGTAAAAGATCACTACCGCCCATAAACATCTGCAACACCAGAGGTATTTGTAGATGCGTTGCTAACCTAAAAGCCTAAGATGGAATACGTCAAGTGCCAGTAATTTCACCGGCTGTCGTACTCTCCACGCTGAAACACAACAGTACAAGCACTGCTGCTTCACGGCAGGATTAGCGGGCAAGATGGTGGTAGCAATCTGGGCGGACCTTGCACAATGCTACTGATGCAGATGCTACTGATGTAATATTAACATTCCATACATCTGCCGAAAAAATCATAGCGAAATTTATTACGAAAAGGTCCCACCCTGGTTCGCTCAGTTCCTTCGACGGAACCAAAGATTTTAAGGCATTATTTCAGGTACATGCTGCGAAACACAACAGTAAACTTTTAGGAAAAGGAGACGCGCTCAAAAAATAAACAAGATTTCCTTAAGAGTTTTCTTCTGTGATCTGAGCGTCGCAAAATAACATTGTAAGTGAAATGGAACATGTACTTGATGCTTGAACACATTCGTAGGCTATTATAGGCTTGCCTTTATGAGTAAAAGGGAATGATATCACTGTGTTTATATTAAGACAAACAATGCTATTTCTGTAAGAAATGAAGATTTGCTGTTTGGAATTTATGTGCCAAGTTTGTTCATCATGACTTTTAGATATTTTCTTTGACACAAATTTACTCACACGACTTTTGAAAGTTAACATCAACCAATACGACCAAGATTATCTAAAGTATCTACTTTATATTTCTCAAGATAAAAAGAAGAGTATTTGTTCTTTAAAACCGGCTGGGATCTTTGGTTCTTTATTTTATTTAAGTACTAGCTTATGCCCGCAACTTCGTCTGCGCGGATCTAGGTTATCGCGCGGTGGCGTCCTCTACTGAAATAAAAGGTATCCTATGTTGATCCTAAACTACTTATATATCAAATTTCATCAAAATCGGTTCTGTGGTTTAGACGTGAAAGCGTAACAGACAGACAGACAGACAGACAGACAGAGTTACTTTCGCATTTATAATATTTGTAGGGATTTATAAATTTACTAAGATTACATTACAATAAGTACTTTATTTCTTTATTTTCTAATTTTCATCGTAACTTACTTAATTTTATTCCACAAGAACTGTCTAGGAATCATTAGAAAACATTTTAAAAAATCCGTTCATCGAAGTTCTTCGCATTTTGTGCCGTGACTAACTGAAATAAGGATTCATGTACGTGTGTGCGTGCGTGCGTGTGTAATAGATAGATGACCCGCACAATATATATCAAGCATATTAAATATATTGACCCGGATAACTCACGTCTTAAATCGAGTTTAGCTCGTCATGTTGAGTTTCGTCGGGTAGTCGCGCAAGCAGAGCGGTGGTGCGCAGTGCGAGTGTTGCAGCAGCCGCCGTGTCGCGTTGCTCCGAGGAAGAAAGGCTACGGATTAGCCCGAAACATGTAGAGCTAAACTCGATTTAAGACGTGAGTTATCCGGGTTAATATATTTAATAAGTGAGTCTCACGGTAGTTTTAAGTTCAAGATTAACAAGCACTTGTTAGAAAAGTGCAATCTACAGGCTCCTGTATTCCCTATTTAGGATGAACAAAGTTTACGTGACTGCATGCTACCACTGTTAATTTTATATCACGAATCATTTTGAACAAGTTCTGCATACACTGTTTTGTTGTGACCACCAAATTCTAGCACAGTTCGGTCCTCGGTTTGCTGGAGCCGTAGTTAGTTGCACAATGCGCCCGCAAAGTTGCTAACTTGCGCCTCGTTAGAGCATGTCCCGAAACAACTACATGCCGGAACAACGCGGTGGTTAGAAAACAAACATGCTCCAGTGAAATCTGAAGGACTGTGCTTTTAAGGACAGCAGATGTTGCAGATGTTTATGGGCGGTGGTGATCTCTTACCACCACTTGCTCGTTTGCCTTCAAGTCGAATAAAAAAAAAAAGGACATACAAATACGAATGTTTCATTGGAGTATTGAAATGTTAATCCATGAAACTACCGTGAGACTCACTCACATTAAATGATATTGTAACAGATAACTCACGTCTTAAATCGAGTTCAGCTCGACTGTTTGGGTTTATTTCGAAGCCCTTCTTCAAAGGAGCACGCAACTCGGCGGCTGCCGCAACACACGCACTACGCGCCACCGCTCTGCTAGCTCGAAACATGTCGGCCTAAACTCGACTTATGACGTGAGTTATCCGTTACAATATCATTTAATATGAATGTTAATCCAAGTAATACTATAAGTAAATGCGAAAGTTGGTACTTAAGTCTGTTTGTTTGTTTATTTGTTTGTTACTTCATCACGTCAAAACTGCTGCACCTATTTAAATAAAATTTGCTGTACAGGTAGTTTGCGCCCCGAAAAGGGACATAGGATAATGTATATCCCAAAAAATCCCGCGGGATAGCGATAACCGAATTCTACTCGGACTGAGTCGCGCTCTGCTCCTGTTAGCTATGGCAGTTGGGCCAAACAACTATTTTACCGACACTTTGGGCCTCTCCTGCGTTACCAAAATTGTCTCCGGCGTTACCAAAAAAATCGTACTTCTGACAAGATATTTCACTAATTAATACGTTGAACTTACTTAGGATGGCAAGTATTCATGTACACCATCTATTAAATTACAGAAAAAACATATTTACTTACAAAAATCTGCGATTGTTTGAAAAATGTCGCGGACAGATTAGTATCGGGAAAAAAGTCGATTGGTCCAGTTAAGTTTTGATTAAACGAGTATTTATATTAGATCTGACAGTCCAATTGATACTCCAAGATTTTACTAAACTCCCATGAGAATTCTTAAAACATAATTAATAATAATAATTAATTAATTCATTTATTTCGGGCAACTTGGCCCATACAAGAAAGCATGGCATGGTGGTAGTAGTTATTATATCGTGGTCATTAATTTTGTACTAATGCGTGTATGCCAGTTATAAGTTTCTAGATCTATCTGTTAGGATTAGAGATTTTATATCCCTTATTTACCGTCTGGGCTCCACAGAAAACCAGCGTTGCTACACATAATGTGCGGCAACACATGCTGAGTGGACATTTGGTATCCTGTCGTGTCACCAAGTACCTAATATTGGTTTAGTGCTAGTTTTAGTCTTAGTCTTAGGTGGTACTTATGGAGCTATAATAAATATTTCTTTCTTTCTTTCTTTCTTTCCTTGGAAATGTGGGGATAAAAAGTAGACTATGTTAATATTCCCAGACGTCCAGCTGCCTACGTTCCAAATAACAGCTCAATCAGCCGCTACTACTAGCTATTAGAGTGAAGGATTAACAAACAATACAGGAGCATTGCAATATTATGGTGGCTCTTTCGTAATTTTTCCTGTTACATCAGAAAAGATGATGTTTTGCTTGACAGATCATTATTATAACCCTTGTTAACCTTAGTGCTGTCAGAAAGGAGCGTTATGATAATATAACTTTACTGGTGTCACATTGTCATGTTTTTCTTTGAGAGTGATCGTTATGTCAACTTTTGCGTGTTTTGCATTTTATGTGTAAGGTTTTATGGAGAATAAAGGTCGCAATATCCCCTTACTTTATAATAAATTAGGTGGTAATACTTAGAATAAGACTAACAACATTTTACTGTTTATTGTGTTATTTTTTAACCCTTGACACAAATAGAGGGGTGTTATAAGTTTGACCGCTGTGTGTGTGCGTGTATCTGTATGTCTACGTGTCTGTCTGTGGCATCATAACTCTTAAACGGGTAGACCGATTTGAATGCGTTTTTTAGGGTTCCGGAGCCAAAATTGCAAAAACGGAACCCCTTATAGTTTCGTCAAGTCCGTCCGTCTGTCTGTCTGTCTGTCCGTCCGTCCGTCCGTCCGTCCGTATGTCACAGGCATTTTACTCGAAAACTAGAAGATATCAATGAAATTTGGAGCACAGATGTCTTGTCAAAGCCGCTATTTAGTTTTGTAGTTAAATTACAAAAATAAGTATTTATAGGGAGGCACTCAATATATTTAACAGAAATTGACAAATCGTGTCCGTCCGACACGCTTTTGGCCAGTTTTTTATTGTTGGTTAGTTAGTTTTGTTGTATTCGTGTGTCCTTGAAAATGTGAATATATATCTTCTTTCCTTCTTTCTTAATGTAGCTATCACGCGCTATCTTTATTTGAGCCACTTACACCCAAACCACCAATTAAAATGAACTGTTTTAGGCACTGGTCCCACCGCGAGCTAGTAAGCTATGAGCTATCGGCTATTTTCTAGCCCAAGAAACGAACAAAAGATAATCGCTTCCGTGTACATAAAAGAGAGAGCTATATTTTTATAGTTCATAGCTGGCTGTTCACACTGCCGGCGAGGATACTATCCCACCGCCCGGCGAGTAAGCGATAATTCCATAGAATTGTTTACTAGCCGCCCGCCGATTGTCATCTGTTTCTAGTACAGAATTTTACTAGTTGACCGCCGAGCTCGCCGATAGCTGGCGGTGGGACCACTGTTTACTAGTTGACCGCAGCGATAAGCTATCGACTATAAAACTAGCTCAACGGTACTCGCCGAAGCCTGCTTGGCGATCAAAGCGATCATTCTACCTTTCAAAGTGGATGCGAGTGCACGTATATACAATGAATTTAAAACAATCATACGAACTATCTTTGTTGTCAAGTTCGGATGACGATGATGATGTATTTTATAAAAGCTTGTGTGTAGTGGCAGTGGCAATTTTATATATATATTATTTTATTTTTATTTTATTATATCCATAAAATATTTTTGCATTTGCAGTGGAATCACAAACTTTACATTCAAACTTACTTTTTGGTTACTTGTAACTTTACTCTGTCAAACAAGTCTATCAGTAAAAAAGAACAAAGAAAACTATAGGTATCCTTTTCTATAGCAGAAGGAAGGAAAGGAGTATGTATATTTCCTGGCTGCTCCCAAACGGATTTCAGGGCCGTATCGAACGTTACAAAGATAAATTTCCTATGTAAATTAAACTTTTTATTATGACCCGGGACACGTGTCTGTAGTAAAGATTGTGGAGTAGAAGAACAATATAGACATCCAAATTAGCCAAATAGTTTTTATCTCACATACTTGTCCCTATAGTAACAATCGTAACATCATCATCATCATCATCATCATCTCAGCCCACAGCAGTCCACTGCTGGGCATAAGCCTCCCCCAAGGCACGCCACAAAACCCGGTCTTCCGTTTTCTGCATCCAGTCGATTCCCGCCCTCCTGCAAAGTTTTTATTTGCTCTTCTTTGCTCTTTAGTGAATAAAATGCAACTTTGCTCACTGTTTTTGAAGAATAAAACAGCTCTTTCCGAGCTAGTGTGGTGAAAATGTATTTTCAAATTCAAATTCAAATCATTTATTCAGTAAATAGGCCGCAATGGGCACTTTTACACGTCATTTTTTTTAAACTACCAGCGCTTTCGGAAAGACCATCATTGCCAAGAAGAATGCGCCGCAAGAAACTTGGCAGAAAGTCATTTTTTCAAAATAAAATACTTAAAAACTACAATAAACAATTAAACAAAAAATTACAAAAAAAATAAATAAATAATAATACAGGGATGTATGGGGTCCCTTAGTTACAAAATTAAACACTAACACACTAACTATATTCGACCTCGACTGTACATCGTATAGGTCATTGGCGAATAGCCCCCCGGCTGAGCTAGTGCAGCGAGTAATCGCCCGTCACACGCAAACACTCGCTTATAGCCGAGCGTCTAAACTAGCAAAACTATACTCGCTTCTCGCCTCTCGCCCACTCGTTTGTAGTTTATAGTTTTACTCGCTAATAGTTTGTAGCCGCCGGTGGGACCAGTGCCTTACGAAACAACTCGTAAATATTAGCCGATACTTAACTGCTAACCCAGGAAGGGCCGTTACGCTACGGGTGTTATTTACCCATTAGGCTTGTTCACGTTGGAGCGTAATTAAAAATAATTATCTGCGAGCCCACGCGTGGGCTGCCGAAGGATTAATGAAGGATCAGAGTTGTTTTGTTTGTGAAATTTATTTGGGATTTTTACTGATAATTTAGAGACGATTTTGCTAATTCTCAAGCGGCTTACGGACCGTCAGCCAAGTAAGGGATTTGTCAATTTTCAAACAACTTCCAATCAAACGAATTTGTCGCTAAAGTCTGACTTTCAAGTTGCTAGACAGTGCTTATCATTGACGTTATTGTTTCAAACCATAGGTAATTAACTTTACAGTGGTAAAACATAATATTACTAGCTTTTGCCCTCGGCTCCGCCCGCGTGGTATTCGGTTTTTCCTTAACTGCATTTTTCCGGGGTAAAAAGTAGCCTATTGTCAATCTCGGGCCCATAAACTATCTCTATGACAAAAATAACATCGATCAGTCGCTCCGTTACGGTGTGAAAGACGGACAAACACACAAACATACAAACAAACTTTCGCATTTATAATATTAGTATGGATAGTAGGTATGGATATTGGTCGGTGACTCTGTTTGTTTTGTTCCGATAAACGGAGACGGCATTATATTTAAACGTCAGTTAACACTTATCAATGGATGGTGAAACAGCCCCTGACTCTGGCGTACTGGTCTTTTTTTTGCATGAAGGTTATGATTATGATTATTCATAAATTTCTTCCAAAATCAATAATAAATTCTGCATAATTTTACACATTTAATAACGTTGATATTTTCTTACGCTTTCTACCTATTAATGAGCCATACGATTTCAATTCCGATGCAGAGAGCCTACTCCGAAATTCTAAAATTGAAGTTCGTATCGTACCGTCCGTCTTGCTCTCGTATTAAATAATATAACCGTCAGAGGGACGGAACGACACAAACTTCGATTTTCGAATTCCGTAGCACCGCTGAAGGCTTTCAATGTTCATTCCAGAATATTATTTTACTCGGTTGTCTAATGTTTGCCCGAACTTCATATGCCCGAATGTAGGTATCATTTTCTAGAATTTTCATTTGCCATAAAGTAATTTATTTCTGAAATGGTATTTTCTTCAGAGTTGATATTAATCTAACCTAACCCAACCTACGCATTCTATAAAATGACAGTATAAAAAATCTTGAAAACAGTACGGTTCTATATATTTTATGGCAAACGTTGGTATGGAAAGTGAAATTCGGGCAAATGAAATTCGGGCAAGTAAGGGTATACGATTTTACTCATACAGAAATTCCCACTTTGTGCGGGCCCAATTGAAAGGCATTACCTTCACAAAGATTGTACACGGCACTCAATAAAACAACTTTTCTCGCCATCCGCAGACCTCATATCGGGAATTCGCGAACAATAAAGTGAAATAAAGGTGGGACGTAATTTATTCATAACTCCGGACAGATGGATTCCGATAGGGGTAGAATAGTGCTGCGCTGTTTGTATCGTTAATATCGATTTTTGGGATTGGATTTGGGGTAATCGCGAACAGAAATTGTTAATGCGAATGCGAGTTTTGTTGTTTGTTACGCTTTCACGATTAATATAATCAACAGTTCTGATCATTATAAAATTTGGCATAAAGATAGTTTGAAACATTGAAAAGAATATAATCCTGCTTTTTTCATCTCATATGGAATAAGTTTAAATTATAAACTTGATTCTCTAGAATTATAGAATTTCTGTTTTTTTTTTAAATATTTATCCTAAGAAAGTTTTCACATTATCCGGTCCGATATCGGTATCGGACGACAATACGTATTGGGGCAAGTAAAATGTATGAAATATGCACCCGTCTTTCACATTATCCGGCCCGATATCGGATATCGGAGCCAACACCGATATGTCGGCGGCACCATCGGACGCCCGTGGGATGTCGGACGATAATGTTTACAACACGCATAGCACACATACAAGTATCTGTGTGCGCAGAGCCCGATGCATCGCGGCCATTTTGAGCCGGCAATATCGGAATGGTTTTGTCGGAAATATATGAAAACAGCACAATGGTGTCGGCTATCGGATATCGTCGTCGTCCGATACCGGTATCGGATCGGATAATCTGAAAACGTTCTAAAGTTCCGCTATTACCCCACTTTGTTCAACCATGTACTACACAACTCTTCCCCAAGTATCATTGCATCCCCTTGTTCCTTACAGATAACCATGACCAGATAACTGATAATCTGCGTTTAAAATGATATAAAAATTAAATCGGTAGTCGGTGTCAGGTGGCAAAAGGACCTTCTCTAGATCGGAGTCTTAGGTATTCTAAGCTCGCCACCCGTGACCGGGCCCATATCGCCAATCTTAGTATCATAGTTGGTACTAATATTATTGACCAAAAAAAAATAACTGCCGGCTTAAATGTTTTGTCTTATGAGCGAATTCTCAATCTCGTTAAAACATTTTTACCAAAAAACTATAATATTTTTTGCTTCTGCTTCAGCTACAAATAATACGTGTCAAATTCGTTCTAAATCCATCCAGCCAATATAGCGTGAATACAGCAGTATAATAATATTAAAGTGAAACCAAACTTGACCACATAAATTGCATATTTCATTCACCTCAACTATTCGGTAGTGACTGGACGCGGTTATAACAGTATCCATAGACCCGGAAAAATATTCATAAAACTGAATAATGTATATGTGAGGACAAACTTATGTCAAAGTGTTATATGGCGTACAAAAGGGTCAGGAGTGACGGTAAATCTGGAAGCCTAAGCGTGACACGTGTCGAATGAGACAATCTTGCCTTCATGGGTTATTCAGCAACCCCAAGATGGCGCGCTATTACGAGATGTATATTCTGAAGATAAAAACGATCTAGTATCATCAATGGCAAATGTCACATTTCTCTCTTTTAGGTTTAATTATAAAATATCTGGGTGGCTGAGCTTTTAACAAATAAGACCAAGCTAGAACGAATTCTCATCCCCGAAAACCCCTACATACTAAATTTCATCGAAATCATTGGAGAGCCGTTTCCTTGATCTCTGAAAATTCCTCGTTTTAAAGTATTAAATAGATAGATATGTAAAGAAGGAAAGAAAGAAAGAAAATACATTTATTCACAACACAAGACACAACAATAGCATTAAGTACAACACATAGGAAATTATGCGTCATTGCGATTGTGAATCGGACACTGGCTCAGCATAATGCTGAAGCGTTAATAATAAACACCTCAGCGCTGATTTTCAGCCAGCACCGTTGGTTGTCGTGTATAATCATGTGTTGGTCTAACTTGGTTTAGTTTGAAGTTACAGAAAATTAGCGACGTGGCGCCGCGTGCCATGACACATGCTGAGGGGTGTCCTTTTTTTGTACCAACTGCGTGCGTATTACGTTTATGGTTTTGTTTAGCTGTATTATTATACTCGTGGTTATTCGAAAATAAATATTTTCTAGTCTATTTTATTATATTTTATCGCAGATTTTACTATATTGAGTGTCGTTAATGAGGCAGTACCTAGCGTTTGAAACACTCATGAGTAAATACTTTCACCACTTTAATAATAAAATTGCGAAATAACAGCCAGTATTTCCAGCCTGGTACTTGAGGATATTATAAAAAAAATCCTGATTACTATTTTCTTAAAGGGCTATATTATAAAGGGTAACACTCTACTCATGGTGTTTTATGTGTCACTGAGCGGATAAGTGATTGTTTTTTCCATCATCTGTCTCTTTGCCCCCTATATACGAGTAAAAAGTAAATGTTTTGATTTCCAAGTAAATGCGCTAGTAATATTTTCTATTTTTATTTCTAATAAGGATTAGAAATTTTTCAATTATTATAATAGGTACATAATTTATTACAAATTTGAATTTAATAACAGGAAAGAGAGAGCGATTCATTTACGCATTTTCGATAAACAGGAAAATACATTGAGGAGGAAAAAAAACATTGAATAATACAAATGAGGCCCACTCAGCATAATAACGCGGCTACGCTATTCTTCAAAACGATACGTCAATAATATTTGAGCCTTAATTAAAAAGGCCACACCGCTGCTTAAAAAACGGTAACGGTACGGAATCGCACTGACGCATCTTATGCGCACCGTTTAGGCGGGTTTTAGTGTCACGCGTACCGTCAGTAGTGATCGCTCCGCACAGGCTGATCTATATGAGCTTCCTGGGAGCGTTTTAGAGTAACACGGAGGGGTCCGTACGGATGACCGTCCGCGTGGATAGGAAGCTCATATAGATCAGCCTGTGCGGAGCGATCCGTACCTACTGACGGTACGCGTGACACTAAAACCCGCCTCATAAAGCGTGCCCTCCACCAGTGGCGTAACTATACTATCTGGGGCCCGTGACTAATTCTTTCGATGTGGCCCTATCAGTAAAAGTCGTCACGTTGTACTTAGTTCCATTTTAATTAAAATCAAATGACGACCGGACGACTAAGTGGTTAGAGAACCTGACTACGAAGCTTGAGATCCAGGGTTCGAATCCCGGCCGGGGCAAATATTTTTATGAATAATACGAATGTTTATTCTCGGGTCTTGGATGTTGAATATGTCTTTAAGTATTTATTTATCTATATTTAAGTATGTTTATCCGTTGCCTAGTGTCCATAGTACAAGCTTTGCTTAGTTTGGGACTAGTCAATTGGTGTCAAGTGTCCCATGATATTTTTTATTATTATTGTCTTTATTTCTTTTTAATCTTAGGATTAGGTTTTTATAATAGTTATAAAAAGTAAAATACAGAAAAGTACATACAAAATAAAAAAAAATATAAAAACCAAAGGTTTGCCAACGAGCAATGGAGCGCAGTATTCTGGGTGTTCGAAGAACAGATCGAATCAGAAACACGATACTGCGCTCCAAAACTCGTATCACAGATGTGGGTGTCAAGACCGCCAAGCTGAAGTGGGACTGGGCCGGACATGTCTGCCGCATGCACCCGGACCGTTGGGCGCGAATCTTAACCGAATGGAATCCGAGGGATAGGCATAGGAGCAGAGGCAGACCCAAGAGGAGATGGCGGGACGACCTGAGCGCTTTTCAGCTCGATTGGCAGGTGCATGCCCAGGACAGGGAAGTGTGGAGGAGGAAAGGGGAGGCCTTTGCCCAGCAGTGGGACATAATATAGGCTATATAAAAAAAAAAAAAAACAAATAATTTCACCGGCTGTCTTACTCTCCGCGCCGAAACACAACAGTGCAAGCACTGCTGCTTCACGGCAGGATTAGCGAGCAAGATGGTGGTAGCAATCCGGGCGGACCTTGCACATTTAAATCGTGAACAGTCTCAAAAATTCTTAGCAATGGGTCCCGACTGCTGAACTTCAAATTACCTACTTGACAGAGTTCTAGACCACTAGACTTATTTTCTTCCTTTAGTTTTTAAAGCGGTCGGGTTTTTGCGTCGAAAATTAACGTTACATTAAACTTTGACTGTTCTTGTCTATTCACTTCTCTTTCTCCTTTGAGTAAAAAGCCTCTCACGGGAATTTAAGACAGAGAGCAAAGCTACGGTAGCTTTTACAAATAAATACAAAGTCCGCGCGATGACAACATTGAATATTTGAGTAGAACCGTCATATTATATCGCAATGAATAACTTACGACGCCGCGTCCATTTTGCAAGCTTCTGACCTTTTTTCTGTTTTTTCGCTTTGATCAAACATCGGGGTCATAACGGACAGTAGCCGACTAAACTAACCCCATAACAAACTGAACTGTGCCTTGTACCACTATCCCTAGCTTCTAAAATAGCTTGTTGTCACGGAAACAGTCGCGTGGCTAGTTATAGGATAATTCGAACTTTATGAATAGCAAATAACAAAGGAAATATTCGTATGTAAATTAATGCCGAGTGAGAATTATGAACACGAAACAGTTTGCCGTATTTACACTGCGTCAATTTTGACCTAGGAGATAAGTCCTGGGTTGGAACCTATTCCGAAAATGGGGTATAAACGCCTCTAATCAATTTAATGTACTTTTTATGAGTTGCCAAAACGCAGTTCGCCATAATATATTTTGTATGGCAATTGTGAGTTATGACGTCACTAATTTGTATGCAACCGGTGGATGCTCGATTCGATAAACACCGTTAAGAATGTCTGATTAGAATTTATGTAAAAAAAATGTTTTCTATCAAGTTTCTGTGTACCTGTTTTCTGTATCGCTTACTATTTCTAGTGTACAATGAAAAGTATTTGTATTGTATTGTGATGTATTGTTTCTTACGGCGTATTCTTTCGAAAGCGCTGTAGTTTAAAAAATGAGATATGAAAGAGTCTTTTGCAGCATTGTACCTACTAAAAAACAAACGTTTTGATTTGTTTTTTTATTGAACAACAATTTGACATAAATTACAAAGTACTAAACTTTTACTGAGGTGACTGAGGTGAACAAGTAATAGAATTATGTATGTGATTCAATCTTCACTCATCTTACATTATGCATTTCGTAATAGAAAAAATCAATGGTATATCTTTGGATCACTTGTTCTGCTAGTAAAAGCAATCGCATAAAACATCAAAAAACAGTGTTTGTTAAACCGTTTCCCAAACAATCCTCAGCATGCGCATATTTGAAACTGTAAATTCGACTTTTATTTCGTAAAGCAAACTTTTTTTAAATAACGTTTCCGTAAACGCCAATATTGAAACGTTTGCGTTTGGTTGCATTTTCCCGCTCGAATTTCCCCCATAGATTTAGTTTGTTCACAATTTGGAAATGGTGTGTTGTCGCCAATTTACTTTGTGCACAAAAACGCCTCAGTGAACGGCCGCTGCTTCTAACGATATTGTTTTGCGTCGACATTGCGCTGTAAAATAAAGAGCATCCTTTTTACATCGGGAATAAATAAAAGCGAAATTGACTTTAACTAATAAAGTACAGAACTTTGCTGTTTTTAAATTCCACCCCGACGCAAAAAGAGCCGTGTTATAAATGTGACCGCTATGTGTGTCTGTGGGTCTGCCTGTGTTTGTGTGTGTCTGTCTATGGCACCGTAGTTCTTAAACGGGTGGATCGATTTGAATGCGGTTTTTTTCATTTGAAAGAAAAATTTTTAGCAATGATTTTTAGGCATGTTTTATCAAAATCAGATCAGCCGTTTTTGAGATACTTAACTTTGAAGTGACAAAAGCGGAGGTTTTCCTACTTTTCTTTGTTAGGTGAGGTTAGTCACCTATGCACTGGCCTTTTAATTTCCAACTGCCTTTTTTTGTTGAATCATCCTCATGATGCTCTGCTTGAGAGGCAGGTCAAACCACTAATCGATACTACTATTATAAATGCGAAAGTGTGTTTGTATATTTGTCCGTATTTCACGCCCTAACGAAGCGATGGATCGACGAGATTTTTGGCATAGAGATAGTTTATAGGCCCGAGAGTGACATAGGCTACTTTTTATCCCGGAAAAATGCACATTTCCCGCGGAACAGCGAGCGATAACCGAATACCACGCGGGCGGAGCCGCGGGCAAAAGCTAGTTAATAATATAATATTAACAGTATTATACCAATACACCAGCATTATACCAATCAACAAAAGCTCACTAACTATTAGCTATTATCCGTTTCACAAGTTCCCCAAACCCTTCTAACAATAGGCACACGTTGCTTGTTTACAAGTTCGTACCTTTACCCTTCACTGTACTGAAGCATATATAATTCTTAAAGGCATTGGATCAGAATTGGGTTAAGTAAGCCTCTCAAAACGTCCCTTATTAGTGTAACTCGATTGCAACTCGTGTGGGGTCAATCCAGCCTCCTTCCGCGTTGAGTGATGACGGGATTTGTTGTTCTGAAGATGAAGATGCATATGGTTAAGTAATTTCCTAAATTTCGTACGCCGACAGGCACATCATAGTTGTTCTATATACCTATTTATCACATAATTGTATTTACCTATGTTGACGAAATAAATGAATTTGAATTTGAGAATACGCCAGCAATTTTTTTATATGCTCTAAACTTTTGTTGTGTGACGGACTACGTTGTGAAAGAATTCTTTACATATCTCTATAATAACGAAGATATAGGCGTTTCAAATTTAGAATTACACAGAGTTACAGCGTGTAAGACGGACAAACATACAAACACACTTTCGCATATTTATAATAATTATAAGTATATAAGTAAGTATGGATAATATAGAATAATATATAATACGTGTTAAGTAGGTATACAGATTTTTGCAAATGAGGATGCGAGCGAATGCTATATTAGCTTAACATGGAATATTAGGGATGTAGCTACGAGTACATCCCTAATGTTTGAACACAGCTACATCGTTCCAGAATTAACATGTGACAAATAGGGCTGTCCCAAATTCGACGCTACAAGTAAAGCGCGAGTATGCTGATGGAGTAATTGATGGCATCATTATTTAATGTCACTAGAAAAATAATGTCTTCGACATTCACGTCTAAACATAAGATTGGTTCAGAAATTGAACTGTTGTGAATGTTTTACACGGGTATTATGAGTGTTGTTTTGCTTGTTTTTTTATGACCACGAATTGGAAGACACAGTGTTGCCAGGCCTCACACTAAAGTGGACTGTTCTAAGACTTTGATCAACAGTCGAAAGCAGTAACGCAGTAGATTCGCTATTTGACGTAAAGGATCGCCAATGTTGATCAGAATTATTTTCCAGGCAGCAGTTTTGACAAACAAATAAAATAGACTTTAATAATCATGTTTTCCTCTTAACCTACAAAACCCTGGGCAACAAAGAATAAAACCATAAGCTGCTTAACAAAATACACGTTTTTCAATTCAACTTCGACCATATATCACATCCTAATAACAGAAACAAAATTAAACAAAAAAAACTTCGTGAAAAATTGTTCCACCTACTTCCGAAAGTTTTTACATTTTAATTCTTGCTTTAAACAAAATTGGGCCACGTTTTCCTCTGACCCACATTCCAAGTCCACGTGTTGGATTACATTTTTACATCTCTTATAACTGCACCGCGTATCATTTTAATGAAGGTAGACAGAGCTTCATATCATTTACATGCGAAGTTTAAAATTACTGAGCTGTCTAAACCGAGCTTTAGGTTTTATTTGTGAAACTAATGCTAAAATTTAGCTCACTCTTTGAAAGAGTGCGGAGTTTGTGGACTAAATTTTTTACTTTTACTGATGACATCGTAGAGTTTATGCATGATTGGATTATTTTATTACCTAGAACTTTTTGGCATTTCCATTTCCAGCATCTTCGGGTCAACTACGAAACTCGAAACTCGAAGTTCGTGTCGTGCGGTCACATTTATACTATTTCATACGAGAGCGAGAGGGATGGTAAAATACGAGCTTCGAGTTTCGAGTTTCGTTATAGCCCTGCAGGAACGGAATGGAATAAAAACGTTTCATTTATCTAGGTTAGCCTAGCTCCACTCAAATTTTCCACTAGAGCTATGGTATGCAAGGGATAGGTAGCTAAATTTTGGTGGTGTATTCCTCGTACATCTCAGAAGGAAAAGAAATCTAAAGGGTTAACTAACCCAACCAACAAAAAGTTGGCAAACCCCCGACTTTGTCACTTTAAAGTACAATATCTCAAAAATGGCTCAACCTATTTTGATAAAAAATATCTAAGAACCAACGCTAGAAAACTTGCTATTAAATAAAAAAACCGCATTCAAATCGGTCCACCCGTTTAAGAGCTATGGTGCCACAGACACACATAGAGCTCAAACTTATAACACCCCTCTTTTTGTATCGCGGATTAAAAAAGACCTATCTACGAGTATATACAGTCAGCTGCAGAAAAAAGGTACCCCCCTGTAACGGCGGTATCCATACTACCGCCATTACAGGGGGGTACCCTTTCTCTGCAGCTGGCAGTACTAGTAACTAGGTTACGCTTTACACGCATCAGCATAGCGTAGCAAACCAGAACGCAACCAATTACTCTGAGAAGTGCGCGTCTCCGTGCGGGAACGCCGGGCATTTTTCATAAAGGATTAGCGGAATAAAGCTCCGTTTCCACCACCAGAGACGTGCGAGAATATGAACTAATAAAAACACTAAATCATTGTATAGTGTGCGGCCCAAGACCCGGTTGTGTGTGCCGAGTTGCGCCGTATTGCAAGGGAATAGGTGCGGGCTGGACAGCACAGCTCGGTCTTGGGCGGTAGGCATAACATTAAAAGTAGTATAGTTTTAAGTAAGTACGGTACAATTGTTGTAAAATGAGCGCAATATTCGCCAATAAACATCATAGTTTGGCGAAATTAATGATGTAATTAAAATTATGTACCTTTTTTTGAGAATAAATAAATAAAAAAATAAAAAAAAAATACTTCACTTATCTATCCTCGCCCCGCTGAACTGTTTCGACTAAGAGTGTGCGAGAATAGATAACTGAAGCGATTATATTAGTTCATGAGAATAAATTCCTCACAACACATGATCACACATTTCGAGTGGAAACGCAGACAATTTTAGGGTGAAAAGGATTATGTACAGTCGGAGTAAAAAAAGGTTCGTCACCTTAAGATCTATTTTCCTTTGCTCAGTATGAGCGCTCATCTGCTTTACCGATTGAGTAGGACATACTGCGTCAACCTGTCAACCTGCTAAACATAATCAGGTGACCATAGCAACCCTACAACTAAACCTTGGCACTGACAAACATTAAACTAAATAGAACATTATTTGATTGAAACTTTTACGTAGTTGTTTATTAAAAAGGTTTTGTATTGATATAAAACTAGACATATTATTATGTTAGAGTTGTATACTATTTTGATTCTTGTTGTCATGCCAAGTAAGTATAATTTGATATGCACTTGTCTACTTAGTACTTTGGTTTCAAAACGTACTAAGAGTCTATGACTTCGTAAAGGAATCAATTTAATAACTGACGAAGGTTTTTCTACCCCCACTGTACTAGTAACTAGGTCACACTTTACACGCATCATCATAGCGTAGCAAACCAGAACGCAACCAATTACTCGGAGGAGTGCGCGTCTCCGTGCGGGAACGCCGGGCATTTTTCATAAAGGATTAGCGGAATAAAGCTCCGTTTCCACCACCAGAGACGTGCGAGAATATGAACCAATAAAAACATTTAACTTATCCTCGCCCCGCTCAACTGTTTCCACTAAGAGTGTGCGAGAATAGATAACTGAAGCGATTATATATTATTTCATGAGAATACATTCCTCACAACACATGATCACACATCTCTAGTGGAAACCCAGACAATTTTAGGGTGAAAAGGATTATATACTAGTAACTAGGTCACACTTTACACGCATCATCATAGCGTAGCAAACCAGAACGCAACCAATTACTCGGAGGAGTGCGCGTCTCCGTGCGGGAACGCGGGGCATTTTTCATAAAGGATTAGCGGCATTAGCATAAAACGTGACTCCGGTATTGCCGACATTGGCGGAATAAGTGATCGTTTCCGAACGGAAGACAAATTGCTTAAACGGCGCCGTTATTATGTGAAAACAAATAAGACGTGTGAGAATTTTTGGGTCACGTGTCTAGAAGATTTTTTTGCAGAAAGTTTTAACCAAGTGTTTATTTTGCACGCGGGAAATATTTGTCGTCATTATCATCCCAGCAATACGACGTAATCCGGCACACAGGCCTCCTCTCAGCATGAGAGATCTTGGGCCGTAGTTCCCGCGGGCCGAGTGCGGATCGGGAACTTCATACACTCCATTGAATTGCAGATTTCGTCAAGATTTTTTTATTCACTATCTTCATCTCAAAATTTTGTAATATTCAACTATTAGGGTTGGTAGTTGAATGATATTCCAAAATTATTATATCCCGGGGTTTTCATTACTATGCAACAAAAAAAAATCGCTCAATTTTAGTGATTTTTTATTGTACTATTTTGTCGGCATAGCTTACATACATATTCGTGCAAAATAACAACTTTCTAGCATTGATAATCCTTGAGCAAAGCGGACGGACGGATGGACGGACGGATGGACAGACCGACGGACAGACGGACAGATAGACAAACATGGTGAAACTATAAGGGTTCCGTTTTTGCCGTTTTGGCTCCGAAACCCTAAAAATGCTTTAACTTTACGATAATACCGGTTACTTACGTAATATTTTAAGTGGAGTATTTTTTTTTTTTTTTTTTTTTTTTTTTATGTTATATAGGCCAGACAAACGAACTAGTGGGTGGGTTGCTGTGCAATTAGTAATTTTGATGTGAATTCGGATTTTTTTTGTAAAAAAAAAGGTATTTTTTGATGTGCGTTTAAATACTATCCTTTCTTGAAAATGAAACTACCGTGAGACTCACACATATTAAATGATATTGTAACGGATAACTCACGTCTTAAATAGTCCAAAATAGAGTTGCGCCCGCTCGGTCTTTAAAGGGAGCGCTCCGATCTCGATCAATCGGTCAAATGAACTAGTTCGGTCTTTTAGTTCCTTTAGCTCCTTTAGTTCCTTTAGCTCCGAGGAGCGGCTCCGACCGAAACAATGTTTAAGATCGGGGAGCGAGTTTATTTAGCTCCGCTCTTTATTCGTATCCTCGTTCAATCATCTATCGCTCACTCACTCCCGCTCTCAATGCTCGCTCCCATACCGTTTTAGTTCCGACTCCGACCTATCAAAGCTAAGGAGCGCGGACCGGGAGCGGGACCGAGATCGATTAAGATCGTTTACAAGGTACTAGTTCTTTTCGGTCCGCAATGGGAATTCATTCTTTTTAGTTCTTAGTTCAGGACCGACTCAAGCCTAGTCCAAAACATCGCTGCTTATCAATTAAAACGGCCCAACTCAAAATCGAACTTTTTTCAGTAGAGCGATTTAAAAATTCAACAAATTTAATTTCAAAATATCTTGTATTAAAATAAACTTAAATACATTCTTCTATCTGCTATTCAGTTCCTTGGTTAATCAAGAATAGTTGTAGTATAAAATTATAATGAAATGGCACATCTTTATAGCAATAAAATAATAAAAACAGTGACCACTTCGACTTAAGTCTTAATATTCGTAATTTTATTATGAGCAAGAAAGTCACAAGTCGTAATACTTACACAATAATACAAGAATGTATGACAAATAACGACCTATTTGTATTTAAGTCATGTGATAAAGTAAATTTTATCACGAATAATGTCGTATCAGACAAAATATAACATAAATTTATCTTTAACAACGGCCCATCTTGTATTGTGCACAAAATTTTCATTAAAATTATTGTCAACAAGGTCTGAACACAACTTCCGACATCGGAGAAGATCATACATTTTGTTTTTAATTGTCCCTTTATCATAATACAACATCTATTCAAGCATATAAAATCACATTATTATCACGAGATTTATAATTATGTACCGTACTAAAGAGTTTTAAGTGTATTTTATACACTTTAGAATAAAAAATTGAGTACTTCAAAAACAAAACATAATAATTGTAAAACTTGTTACCTATCAAAATGAAATTATCCTTATATGAACAAAATCTTCTAGGACATGGGATACCTTTAATACCGGTAGTGTTTCCATGGGATAAAATTGACTGAAATATTATTATCATATCAGCCGTAGTAGGTCCGCTGTTGGACATAGGCCTCCCCTATAGATTTCCAGTTGCCTCGGTTGGAAGTGGCCTACAACCGATTCCACCGTGAACCCGCGGCCTTAACCAGGTCATCCGTCTATTTCGTTGGTGGACGTTCTATGCTGCGCTTATCGATTCGCTGTCTTCATTCGAGAACTTTTCGGTGCCAATAACCATCTGTTCTCCGTGCTATATGGCCGGCCCATTGCCACTTCAACGAGCTAATTCGCTTGGCTATGTTGGTTACCCTCGTTCTTCTGAGTATCTCCTAATTTCTGATTCGATCCCGTAAAGAAGCTCCGAGCATAGCTCTTTCCATAGCTCGCTAAGCAACTCTGAGCCTATTTAAAAAGCCAATATGCCATCTCACGCTGTGGTTAAAAACTTTCGTCTTAAGGCTCTGAGGGTTTTCGGACGAAAAGAAGTTGCGGAGTTTCACAAACGCTGCCCATCCGAGTTGGATTCGACGATTGAGCACCTTTTCAAATTTGAACCTACTTAATTGGGCAGTTTGTCCTAGATATACGCGTCGACAACTTCAAGAACCGAACTCTCAACCATAACAGGGGCAGTCACCACACGGAGATTCGCCATGACCTTCGTCTTGTCCATGTTCATTTTGAGGCCTACCCATTGGGAGACTCGATTGAAGCCATCGAATATCGTGCTGAGTTCTTCCAACGACTTTGCCGTGACCAGAATATCTTCGGCAAACCGAAGGTGCAAAATGTATTCGCCGTTGACATTGATGCCTAGTTCTTCCGATTCCAGCCAGCCAGCTTGAAGGCGTTTTTCATAGCGGCAGTAAACAGTTTTGGAGATTTTCAAGGGAATCGCCTTGAAACTCTGTTCCTGTACTCCGACCGACATAGTAGCGTTTCTATACAAATACTTCAAAACTTCGATATACCGATAGTCATATGGCATCACTGGAGAGACTCAAGCACTGCCCATATTTCGATGGAATCAGTCATATCATAGTCCTCTAATGTCTAGACAAGTTTTACTCTTCGATCTTCTGATTGACCTGCTGCAGCGTGTACTTATGTGATCTACAGTACTATAGTCTTTCCACAACCCGGCTTGTTCGGGTGGTTGGAAGACGATTTACTATGACCCTGGAAAACAGCTTATAAACATGACTCAACAGCGAGATTGGCTTGTAGTTCTTCAATAAGGTGTTATGGCCCTACTTGAAGAACAACACCACAACGATCTTGTTCCATGCTTTTGGCGTTGTACCTTTGAAAAGACGGAATTAAAGATCCTCTGAAGGATTTTAATGACCGGGGATCTGTCCGCCTTCAGAAGCTCTTATTGTTCTTAAGCTGTTTCTGGGCCATCCTTGTCTCTTACAGGCTGCTGTCCGGGATTGTCATTAATAAATCCGAGAAGACCCTTCTTCTTTTGCTCTGCCACTTGAAGTTTTTATTGCTAATGATCTCTGAAACCTACTAACAATATGGCATATTTCTAAATGTTACCAATAAAAATCCTTTTTTCGTTTCGTAAATATAGGCTTAATTCTACATATGACATAAGTAGTATACTTACTTTTTTCATGAAGAATGTTTCACTTCGTAATGTTACACTATTGCAGAAAAAAGAGCGCAAATAATTAGCTTCCCTTATCATAAAGATGGCTGTATTTTGCGATGTAGCATTATTGCACAAACAATAAGCAACGACCCGCGGGTTATTTCGCGATGTGCCGTTGTTCACCAGTGAAGTTGCCAAAAGTCGCGCTACAACTGGCATTCGGCCGCTCTTAACGATAAAATAGTGTCAAGTTCCAACCAATCACATAACGGCCCATTGCTGCCACGGGGTCATTTTTTGAAGTAGCGACTTGGGTGTCTTATTCACGACAAAGTTTAGCTTATTCTCTACCCAGTTTTACAGTTAGTACGAAAACGTAGTATTTTGCAATAGTGACTTATTTTAGATAAGCAGCGACATGTCGAGATAAACTCGATTTAAGACGTGAGTTATCCGTAACAATATCATTTACAATTTTTTCTATTATCCCCCCTCACCTTATGCTACCAAACGAAACAAGTGAAAAACGAAACGCGGTGGAAACGTAAATGGCAACATTCGAGCGCTTTGAAATATAAATCTTTATTAGTAATTCAAACAAAGTCTGCAGTAGGCGGATCGGGCCATAATAGAAGCTCGCAGTTATTACGCATAAATCATAGAGGAATTAGACGATAGAGGGGTGAAACAAATCCTAGACAGCAAACATGTATTGACACACATTGACAATATCGTGACTACTTTTAAAAAGTTCAAACCTCAATATTTTTATTCCTTCTCAGTGAACTTTATGGACATTACTGTCCTTTTATCTATTCTGTGACATTGCTAGCTTTTTTTTTAGCTCCGCCCGCGTAATATTCGGTTATCGCGCGCTGTTCCCTCGGGAACAGTGCATTTTTCCAGGATAAAAAGTAGCCTATGTCACTCTAGGGCCCATATAGGTACTATCTCTATGCCAAAAATCACGTTGATCCGTCGCTCCGTTACGGCGTGAAAGACGGACAAACATAAAAATACACTTTCGCATTTATAATATTAGTACGGATTTCAAGATTTAGTCTTGCTTAAATATCGATTTAAGATACGAATATTGTTTTTTTTTTCATGGTGGTTATAGTAAATTCAAGGCGCTTATGACGCGTTTTGTTCAATTTGGTGTAACGAAGGCGTCCAGAGATATTTTTTATGTACAAATTTTCTCCTAATACGAGTATGATAATTTTGAATGCTTTTTTACTAACCAAACATTCAGTCATTTGATTCAACTGATTAACGTTCTTAGGTAAACCTTGGACCGACCAATTAGAGTGCAGCAATAGCTGCAGAGGCTAAACAAATTTTTATAGATATTAATTGTACATTTTCACTCTATTGATTTCAAATGTAATTCCGCATATGAATTTCGAAAAACACAGAGGCGCGAGCCGGGGTTTGAACCCACGATCGACTGCTTGAGAGGTCATAAGTCAAACCACTCGGCTACCATGGTTTGAATTACATTTGAATTTTGCCACGAGCTTTGCGGTGAAGAAAAACATCGTGAGTAAACCTGCACAAACCTGCGAAGCAATTCAATGGTGCGTGAGAAGTTCCCGATCCGCACTGGGCCCGCGCGGGAACTATGGCCCTAGCCATCGTTCTGAGAGGAGGCCTGTGCCTAGCAATGAGACATATAAAATATGGGCTCCACAGAATACCAGCGTTGCTGCACACAATGTGCGGCAACACATGCTGAGTGGAGACCCTTTTTGGTATCCTGTCGTGTCACCAAGTACTTAATATAGTTATAGTGCTAGTTTTAGTCTTAGTCTTAGGTGGTACTTATGGAGTCAAAATAAATCTTTCTTTCTTTCTTTCTTTCTTTCTTTCTTTCTGTATAGGCTGGAATGGGAGACGAGCTGTCGGTAGGCCTCCAACAAGATGGAGAGACAACCTGGTTAAGATCGCGGGATCGCGGTGGATGCGAAAAGCACAAGACCGGTCTAAGTGAAGAGCCTTGGGGGAGGCCTATGTCCAGCAGTGGACGTCTTTCGGCTGACAAAAAAAAAAAAAAAAGGTTAATAAAATCATTTCATTTCATTTCACATGATGAGGCTGGAATGATGATGACTCTATCGTTTAACTCCTCTATTGTATAAATTAACAACCACCATTCGAAATACGTCCCAAAACGCAAAAGTACTTATTGCTTCTGGTTAACTAATACGCCTGCAAAGACACACCAATATCGACTGTACTCCTTCGACTTAATGACCATGTTTCTGAGTGAAGGTTTTTCAATTGTATAAACGGTGTTTTGTCTATTTGCGAAATGAATAAAATTATGGCTGTTTTAATTGGGTCAGTGTGTTCCGCGCTAAGGGTAAGTTGGAAGTTTATTTGTTGTTTTTAATCTTGCGTCAGAACAGCCATAGATTCGTGGTGTAGAGCTGTTCTGAATAAAATTGGAGACCATGGGAACAGAAAAGACCAGTGGGCAGACCGCAAATGAGGTGGAAAGATGATATAAAAAAGGTGGCGGGCAGCAACTGAACTCTAAGTGCCCAAAATAGATCGGAGTGGAAGAGGTTGAAGGAGGGCTACACCAAGAATTTGGTAGAAAAAGGATGAGAAGAAGAAGGAGAGAATCTTGCGTAGGGATTTGGTTGGTTTGGTTGGTTAGGACTTAGGCTAGATTGATTTTTTTTATACAGTACTAGCTTATGCCCGCGACTTCGTCTGCGCGGATCTAGGTTATTGCGCGGTGGCGCTCTCTACCGGAATAAAAAAGTATCCTATGTTGATCCTTGGAGCTTAAACTACCTCCATACCGAATTTCATCAAAATCGGTTCAGCGGTTTCGACGTGAAAGCGTAACAAACAGACAGACAGACAGACAAACCGACAGACAGACAGACAGAGTTACTTTCGCATTTATAATATTAGTAGGGATTAACTGCCTAAATGCCAAGTTTCATGGTTTTATCTTTAAAAATGACGAACTTCCATATAAACTTTCAACCCCTATTTTAACCCCTTCAAGCCTTTTTTTCGGAATAAAAGGTAGCCTATGTTCTTTCGCAAGGTCTAGTCTATCTGTGTAGCAAATTTCATCAAAATCGGTTCAGCGGTTTTGGCGTGAAAGCGTAACAGACAGACAGACAGACAGAGTTACTTTCGCATTTTTATTAGTATGGAAGTATGGATAAGCTTGCGTTTGGCCATAATCACGCCTGATGGAAAGCGAGGATGAGGCCTACGATGGAGCACGCTTGCCTAGTAAATGCTCATTCACCGTAGACTTGAAAGCGGCCAAATTGTAGTGTTCAGGAAACACAGTCGCAGGCAGGGAATTCCACTCCTTTGCTGTGCGGTTGATGAAGGAAGAGCGAAAACGCTTTGTGCGGATTTTTGGAATACTGACAACGTGAAGGTGGAAACCCCGCCTACTTCTGGTCGACCTGTGGAAGAAAGAAGGATATTTTAGAGTGTTAATAAAACATGTCTGGCCTTAAAAAGCACTGGTTTAAAGGCTACTTACCTTTCACTTTCTCTTCTTTCCGTGTAAAATTGATAACAAAAAAAGTGTAAAACTAAAACAATATAGATAAAATATAATTCCCTGAGTTTACCCCAAAAATAGTCCGCAGTGTCCGCACAAACTCAATCACCGTCAAAATCCATCTCAATACCGAACTCTTCTATTCCTTCTTTTTTCAAATGGACAGCGCTCGTTGCCAGTACGTCATTATCGCGACGTATCTTCATTTAAGGTTCAATGCGTTACTCAATCCCCAGGAGCAAGACATCCATACTAATATTATAAACGCGAAAGAGTGTTTGTGTGTTTGTCGATCTTTCACGTCGTAACGCAGCGACGGATCGACGTAATTTTTGGCATAGAGATAGTTTATGGGCCCGAGAGTGACATAGGCTACTTTTTATCCTCGCATGATGACCGAATACCACGCGGGCGGAGCCGCGGGCAAAAGCTAGTAATTGTATTTGACGACCGGATGGCCGAGTGGTTAGAGAACCTGAGTACGAAGCTTGAGGTTCCGGGTTCGAATCCCGGCCGGGGCAGATATTTGTATGAATAATACGAATGTTTGTTCTCGGGTCTTGGATGTTTAATATGTAATTTATTGAATCAGGCGTTACTTTGCGGAGGTCCATATCAATGAACTAAAATGATTTCTTTGCTCACCCGCGACCTTAAGATAGCTAAGTCTATGCAAATTATGCGTGTTCATGCAGTTCCTCCACCTCCACACTGTAAGAACACACACAAATTACACAAACCCATCTATCACCACCACCACAACACACTGACGCGTTTCGAACTCAACCAGAGCTCATCTTCAGAGTGACACAACCGTACACCATGCTACCAGTTGTTAGACTAACAAACCACCACCACTGTTTTAATTTGCCAAACAAAACAAAAAACTACCCGCAAAATATTAATAAATTTTAACTATGCTACAAAACTACCTTGATTTTTTAATTTTTATTTATTTTTAGTCAAGGCATGTTTTACTAACTATCGTTGCTAAAATTAGACCCAAGCCGTAGCAAGGGAGATGACACTAAATTTATTTGCTCATTAATAATAGACCCCATACTATTGTACCTAATTATCTCCATACATTCTAACACGTCGAGACGAAACCCCTTATCACAGTAATGCAACACTTCATACGAATCTGAGTCTGATATTGAATGTTTTAATTCTGACAGATGCTTGGCAAAATTAGATCTATCAGGATGTTCGTTCCTATATGCCGATACATGCTCTTTAAACCTAGTATTAAAACTGCGCCCGGTCTGACCTATATATACCTTACTGCAGTCATTACAAGTGAGCTTGTATACACCCGATTTAGTTCCTTTATCCACCTTCTCTTTGTGGTTACAAAGTTTAGAGTACAAAGAGTTGTTAGTTTTAACACAACAACAACAACAACAATTACAAGATTTAACAATTACAAGAATAAATAATAAACAACAATTTAAAATTTATCGAAAAACCACATACACAGATGCTGTGATTCCAGCATCATCTAATCATCCGTGGCAGCATAAGTTAGCAGCCTTTCATTGTTATGTACATAGATTATTAACTGTACCACTCACTAGGGAAAATTATAATTCAGAGTTAAATACTATTTATCAGATAGCAACGTCAAATGGCTATACAAAATCAATGGTAGATGGTTTGGTTAAGAGGAAGCAGGCACGGATAGTAAATAGCATGCTTCACGCCGGGTTGCCTTCTCAGTCTACAAACAAATATAGGTGCAGTATTTCATATGTTGGTCGTTTGTCTGATAGAATTTATGACATTTTAAAATCAAACAATGTTAATGTAGCCTTTAAAACTAACAACTCTTTGTACTCTAAACTTTGTAACCACAAAGAGAAGGTGGATAAAGGAACTAAATCGGGTGTATACAAGCTCACTTGTAATGACTGCAGTAAGGTATATATAGGTCAGACCGGGCGCAGTTTTAATACTAGGTTTAAAGAGCATGTATCGGCATATAGGAACGAACATCCTGATAGATCTAATTTTGCCAAGCATCTGTTAGAATTAAATCATTCAATATCAGACTCAGATTCGTATGAAGTGTTGCATTACTGTGATAAGGGGTTTCGTCTCGACGTGTTAGAATGTATGGAGATAATTAGGTACAATAGTATGGGGTCTATTATTAATGAGCAAATAAATTTAGTGTCATCTCCCTTGCTACGGCTTGGGTCTAATTTTAGCAACGATAGTTAGTAAAACATGCCTTGACTAAAAATAAATAAAAATTAAAAAATCAAGGTAGTTTTGTAGCATAGTTAAAATTTATTAATATTTTGCGGGTAGTTTTTTGTTTTGTTTGGCAAATTAAAACAGTGGTGGTGGTTTGTTAGTCTAACAACTGGTAGCATGGTGTACGGTTGTGTCACTCTGAAGATGAGCTCTGGTTGAGTTCGAAACGCGTCAGTGTGTTGTGGTGGTGGTGATAGATGGGTTTGTGTAATTTGTGTGTGTTCTTACAGTGTGGAGGTGGAGGAACTGCATGAACACGCATAATTTGCATAGACTTAGCTATCTTAAGGTCGCGGGTGAGCAAAGAAATCATTTTAGTTCGTTTAATATGTATTTAAGTATGTATGTATTTATCTATATAAGTATGTTTATCCGTTGCCTAGTGTCCATAGTACAAGCTTTGCTAAGTTTGGGACTAGGTCAATTGGTGTCAAGTGCCCCTTGATATTTATTTATTTATATAAAGCAAAATAAATAAGAGTACCACCAAAATAAAGAAATATTGTAAAAACCGAACCTGGTTTACCGCCAGTGGCGGGGCAGGGCCCAAGCTACCGGTGGTCAGAACCGCAGAGTCAGGAATCTTCGGACGAATCGTGCCGTATCCAGAACCGCCTTCCGTATCAGGCCCTTGATCCAGCAACCTAGCGAGAGCCTCTTGAGATGTTGGTCGATTATTTATTATTATTTAGTCGTACAAACAAACCAATCGCGCCAACACCAAATTACTCGATTCAAATGTTGTTGGATAAAGAAATACAATTCAAAACAGGACTAATCCTCAGGGAAATACGTAAAAACGCTCCTTAAAAAAACAGAGATAAGCCACCATACTACGAAGCTTTAAGAGAAGTTTCCCTGCCGGCCGCACGGCCGCGTTAGGTATTCGTTTGGGATATTGCTGTCTTTATCGCTCGTGACATAAGCGCTCGCAGCCGTCCCCCCCCATGCTTATCCCCTCCCGCTTCTCCGCTTCCCGCTAATGTATATCGAGATAGCTGTACACTTTTCAAGATTTGGGCGGTTGAATGTTGGGTTTCGTTGTCTTCATATAGAAAGAAAGAAAAAAATATTTTGGCTCCATAAGTACCACCTAAGACTAAGACTAAAACTAGCACTATAACTATAATTAAGTACTTGGTGACACGACAGGACACCAAAAAGGATCTCCACTCAGCATGTGTTGCCGCACATTATGTGCAGCAACGCTGGTTTTCTGGTTTTATTATACGAAAAGTATAGCACAGAAATCAACGATATTTAACAATCAAGATCTTCATTATATTTTCTATGCCTGTAGTTTTCAGATTTTAGTAAAAATGCTTGAATAGTCTGTAATTCTCGTGCAAAGCTGAAACCTTTTTTTTGTTGACTTTTGAGCTCCTGTAATTCTGATATTACATATTTATATGACAACCTGAAAAACTACAGGCATAGATCTGATAATTACGTCTAGTCCATACTAACAAAATTTCATCTACTTCTGTTGCCTAGTTTTAAAATGAGACCGGGCCTACGTTTGTATGGAGAATGGAACGAAGAGACAACTCTTAAGCTCTAAACGCATTATCTTCCGAAGTTTCCCTTAGTATGGAGCAAGTCACATTTATTCCAATTTGGTACGTAATGACTCTGGCAGCCGGGGACTCTGGAATGAATCTCTTATAAGAAAAAGGCTAAAGAGACAAGGTAAATTAAATGTAAAAGGTGCATTGTAGCTTGTTTTTTGTGAGATAAGATAATGCGGGGTTTGTTTTGTTATACAGCGGAATCATTTGTTTTGAACTTTGTATTTTTTTTTACAGCAGACATTGCTTTTTTTAGTTTATTCTTCATAAGGCGGCCCCTAAACGGTCAATTATATTGTGCAATATCGCGAATTGTGCAATATTATTGACCGTTTAGGGTTAATATTGAAGATTGCACAATGACTGACCAAAAGTTTGAGCGAGTTTAATTTTTATTGCACCATATTTTTATATGGCATCGTGTAGGGTCGCACAATAGGTTGCACAATATTCAATACTATGCTGAACACGAAAACATTGTGCAGTTCGTATTATTGTGCAATACAATTGCTCGTTTGGATTCAGAGCGCCTTTCAATCTTATTGTGCAATAAAAAGTATTGTACAATGTTATTGTAGGTCTAGGGGCCGCCTTACACCTAACTTTAAGCTAGCTTTTTTTTTACGTTTAAGTTTGTATCACCTATTGTCATAAACTTAATTTATTTTTATATAATTTTTGTTTATTTTGTTAAGTACTCTTTTGTTTCTTTTGGTGGCAGTAAATTGTTTTTCTTTATTTCTAAAAATATATTTTTATGAAATAATATTACGTACAAGTCAATTAAGATTTAAAAATTCATCTTAGGCGGCCCCTAAACGGTCAATTATATTGTGCAATATCGCGAATTGTGCAATATTGTTGACCGTTTAGGGTTATTATTGAAGATTGCACAATGATTGACCAAAAGTTTGAGCGAGTTTAATTTTTATTGCACCATATTTTTATGTTGCATCGTGTAGAGTCAGTATTGCACAATATTCAATACTATACTGAACACGAAAACATTGTGCAGTTCGTATTATTGTGAAATACAATTGCTCGTTTGGATTCAGAGCGCCTTTCAATCTTATTGTGCAATAAAAAAGTATTGTACAATGTTATTGTAGGTCTAGGGGCCGCCTTAATTACGTTGTTTACTTTATTTATCTTTTGTTATTGCTGCATAATAAACGAATCATTCATTTATTCATTAAATTTTTACTTATGCTATCTATTTCTACAAGAGATAAATAATTCATGTTTTTTTTTTAATTTCCTGTCAAATTAATAAATATTTTTATCTTTATCTTTTAATTTTTTTGGAGATTAATTCAGTACATAATTATCATTATAAATTTTATATTTGTACTTAGTTAAGTTGAGATGTTAAAAAAATACCCAAACAATCTTCATCAAACAAAATCAACCTGAAACACATAAGATTTAGATTTTTCGCTAATCAACTCATTACAGCTATACAATTAGTTTACCAAGTTTCCCAACATAATGAAGTCAAACCCCAAAGTTATAAATATGAAAATTGTCTCAAAGAAATCCTTGATGAAGTTACAGGCCTCGTACCGTTAAATGAAAGCTATTAATTTATATTTGCTAGAGTTATGGCGGTCTTAAATCAATTAAAAATGCTAAAGCTGAAGAAACTGCGAGAGAGCTGTTTTATTTTAAAGATGTTAATTTGAATGTCATTAAAAGAGATAATATGGAAATATGGATTCGAAATATGGAAGTTGGACTAAGACCCACTTGCAGGTAAAAATAAATCTAGATTTAGTTGTTAAGCCTGGCTTAAGCTTGACAGTTCCATACATTTTGACACTACTAAACTAAGCTTAACGCTAACTCGAGATTTATGTGTTTCCAGCAAGTGGCCATTATAGTCCTGATCAGACTAACTAAACACAGAGTGCTAATATTCAGTCTAATACTAGACTGTACACTAACGCACTTTAAGATCTATCCTAGGAGTCTTGAAAAAAAGGTGTTGATGGTAACTAAATCCATACTAATATTATAAATGTGAAAGTGTGTTTGTATGTTTGTCCGTCTTTCACATAGAAACGGAGCGACGGATCAACGTGATTTTTGGCATCAAAAAAATGAAAATTAAAATCATTTATTTTCTAACAATGTGTTTACAGTTGTTGACGAATCATCCTTTTAAGCTTAGCATAGGGATAGTTTATGGGCCAGAGAGTGACATAGGCTACTTTTATCCCGGAAAATGCACAGTTCCCGAGGGAACAGCGCGCGATATCTGAATTCCACGCGGACGAAGCCGCGGGAAAAAGCTTCTTATTTATATTTGTTTATTTGTTACGTTAAAAGTATTATAGTAGTAATGAGGGTGGATTTGTGCTCAAATGATTGATGTAAATTACTTTCAATTGATAAAGAGTTTTGTTTTCTTCGTAACACAGTGCCTCCAGTGAAAAGGGGAATAAGAAGAGTAGCGCCCTTATGTTTTTATTATACCATTGAATTCAGGGTGTCTGGTTATATACTGTGACAAAAAGACATATCTCTGGCTATTTCCTAACGCAGTTTTTTCGATTACGCTATGGGCATAATTATATTTATCTGGTTGCTTAGTACCTAGTATTAGCTTTACTCAGCTTACTTTGGGACTAGGTCAATTGGTGTGAATTGTCCCGTGATATTTATTTATTTATTTAATGTAATGTAATTTTTAGTTAATTGTTAGATATTAAGTGAGTTCTAACGCCTATCGTTATCCGCAATGTTCCAGATTGACGCTCGCCCAATAAATTAAATTAAACGAAGGACTGATTAATCATCATCATCGTCACGAGCATAGTTAGACCTCACCATAGCCCTACGGATATGAGACGCTAACAGTGGGCTTAATGAGGAAGCTCAAGGACTCATTTATTAAAATTATTTAACGTTGATCGTACTCGTACGTCACATTGAAAATAACGAATTGTTCAAAAAAGATTAGTCAAAAGTCCATAAAATTAATAAGAAAGCGAAAATAATTGTGATTCAAACAATAAATAAGGCTGCAAAGCAATAAGCGGGCATCATTAGTCATCTTACACTTAAAGGGTAATCGGTTGCCGGAATAAATCATTTGGCCCATTTGTTAGTCTTATCGGGAAAGCAATAATTTTAATTCGCCATTATTACGATTCGTTTGAGGCGCGACGGCCAATATAGAAACCCATAAGAAAATATTATCATTTATTAATCTTAAGGCAGGTAGAGGGGAGGCAACAATAGGGGGTATACGATTAAAAACGACCTGCGCCCCGTATACCTTTACTTGGCCGCATTTTATTTGCCCAAACTTCAGTTGCATCTTTTAGAATGCAATGTTGGGTTAGTTTAATATCAACTCTGAAGAAAATACTATTTCAGAAATAAAATACTTTATGGCGAATGAAAATTATGGAAAACAACACATTATGGCGTATGAAATTCGGGCAAACGATATTAGAACCCTTACGCTCATTGTTAATATGGATAAAAGTATTATATAAAACTAGCGTGTAGAAGCGTTCGATATGTGGGCATACAGACGCATGTTGGCCATAAGCTGGACGCATCGAGTATCCAATCTAGAGGTCCTACGTCGTGCTGGGAGCATCAAAAGAAGAAAGGTTGCCTTCCCAGGTCATGTTCGGAAATGAAAAGTTACGAAATGAAACAGGTTGCCAAAACATTAGTAAACCATTATTCGCCGAAACATTAGTAAACCATGGGTTTAAACGCGTTCTTGTAAAGATACTCGTACAAAATTATTGTCAAAATTACCTCAACGTTTCCACCAATGCAGTGGCCGTGTTTACGAGTTGACCAAGAGAATCGTCGAGATATTAAATTAGTTAAGAGTATAATGGGTTTAACAAGAAACGCGAAGAATTGCGAAACTGAAGTGGCAGTAGGCGGGGCACATTGCACGCAGGACTGATGGCCGATGGGGTCAAAAGGTTCTCAAATGGCGTCTGCAAACCGGGAGACGAGCTGTCGGTAGGCCTCCAACAAGATGAAGCGACGACCTGGCTAAGATCGCGGGATCGCGGTGGATGCGAAAAACACAAGACCGGTCTGAGTGGAGAGCCTTGATGGAGGCCTATGTTCAGCAGTGGACGTCTTTCGGCTGACATGATGGGTTTAATAAGTTGTAGCGGGGAAAATTTAAAACAACGTAATACAATCACTCTTTATTGAACACCACAATAAGCGACACAGCAATTTAGTAAGTACACTTAGAAAAAAGCCATTTCATCGTCTCAGAACACAATGTCAGTGACAATTCAGCATTATCTTATGAATGAAATAGTTACAACAGTCATTTCATCGATAGTATTATCTTTTAAATTAATTTAATCCGTTTTCCCAGTCACGATTACGAATCCAATTCATTCAGAATTATCTGTTGATTGAATACCATCTGTGCGTTGTCACGAGCTCGTGTCGCTGTTATTATGCCCCCCTTTGTTGCCAGTTTAATTGGCCGCTTTGGAAACGTTATCCGAGCTTGGCAACGGCCTAATTGAATGATTAATATTCTCTTATCTTCAAATTTACCAACGAGGCTTCTTTGTGTCTTGTGTATTCACAGCTTAAGATAATACGTGGAAAACATATAACAAATTTATTATGATTCTTGTTCTAGTAATTACAAATGTAAAGCTAATTTGAAGTTTGAATGATCATACAAGAATGCCTTAACGGGTTCAGATGGTATTTGTCACATTACACTTGTACTATTATCTATTCTGTGACATTACAAAATTACAACCAACGAGATGGAAGGATGTAGTCCCTAGAGAGTCAAAGTATTTTTTTTTATTTACTTCGAGTGACTTAGATAAACTCAAACATGCAGTACTTGTTTAATTTAGTGCATAAAATAAGATTGTGTGTGCGGTGGACCAATTTCATGACGAAAATATTACGTTCTTAGTCTACGTGCTATTTGTAAAGTTCTATGATTTTTCCGCATAGAAGTTGGCGCCGTTCTATTTATTCTAGTTTGTGTATGGACTATTTTGCCGATGCGATTTTGTTATATCTGTGTCTGGTTGGAAAAAATACTTACCGCGAAAATTTTGGAATTGTTGTAGAGCGTAAATCATAACCGATTAAAATAAATTGATTATTCTAACAATGGCGCCAAGTGATAGTGATAATTATGATGTCGGGCTAAGAGCAAAAGATATAATTGATAATCTTTTGCCCCCGAAATCTAGAAAGATTTATTTAAAAACTTATTTATTTATGGAATAGCAAACGCATTAATTCTTTCACAGAAAGCGTTTCCTCGCAATCGAAATGAAAAATAGAGTTGTCACTTTGAGACTAAAAATATAAACCCTCGAATAAATAGGCACCCTCGCTAAAGCTCGGATGGCTAAACACCTCGGGTATATTGGCTTATTTTAGTCCCTAGATAAAAATATATGTTAAATTGGTAAGCAGCAGCGCTGCTCCTTTCTCTTACAACTTTCACCTTCATCTTCCGTCTACATATTCAGCAAACGTCGCAATGCTCCCGCACCTATAAAGAGCTACACAATCCAACACCAATCCTCCTTTTATTTTAACAAAAAAAAATATTCGTCGCACGTGACTTCTCACGGTGTACAAATACGCTTTTTTTCGAGTATTTCCTGCCCGGCCAGATTTGTATCTCTTTATGGAGATGAGCTGAGCTAAGCCGTCACATACATTACTTTGTTTATAAGGAAATTGAGGAAAACTCCAGTTAGGAAGCACGGGCACGGCTGTAAGATTGCAAATTCTGTTTAACATACTTGTTTGATCATATTACGGAAGGAGACGGGGTTAATTTGCGACGCTCGAGTGATACATTAATATTGTTTTTTTCATAGCTTTTTTCTTCGTTTTCAATTTCTCGCGCGTTGATCACTCAGATAAGGGCACCGTACATAACAGCCCTAGTCGAGCAGATGCGTACGTATTACCTACACGTGAAGGGTGACACTATATCGGACGTACAATACCGACCCGCTATTTCGTGAAGATGCCCATAGAAACTCTTGTCAGTTTGACACCAATTTGTATTGGCGTGTACATGAAATATCGGGTCAGTATTATCCGTGACGGTAAATAGTGTCAACCCACGTAAATACTGTTAGACAAACATTTGCGGGCGGTTGAACCTTGTGTAAGGCCCATCCGGATTGCTACCACCATCTTGCTCACTAATCCTGCAATGAAGCAGCAGTGCTTGCACTGTTGTGTTTCAGCGTGGAGAGTAAGAAAGCCGGTGAAATTACTGGCACTTGAGGTATCCCAGCTTAGGCCTCTAGGTTGGCAACGCATATGCAATACTCCTGGTGTTGCAGATGTTTATGAGCGGTGGTGATCTCTTAGCATCAGGAGACCCATTTGCTCTTTTGCCGTCCAGTCGAATAAAAAAAATTAAAAACTAACTGTCAAAAGGCTGCCAAAATGTAAATTTTCTAAATCTGTCAGGTAATAATAATTATATATTTTTTTTATTCAAAGACTATTCTTTAATTATCTAAAGAGATTACTAATAAATTAGAAACATAAATACTCTTAACGTCATAATTAGAAACGATCGCCATCTTAGTCAAAATTATGATGACTGCTACAACTCCCCCTCACGTTAATTGGTAGAAAACGCTGACGTTCCTGTCATCGTTACTGTCACGCCGACTCACTTAGTGTCACGGCACACGTCAGTATCACCGTCTCATTTATCTTAACTTTATATTTATATTTTTCACTAGCTTCGGTAGCGTAATATTAGCAGGGTTATCGTTCAACGTTATGAGCGACAAGTGACAGAATGTAATATTGTTTGTCAGTTTTAAAGAGGCGGGTTGTGATTGATGGTGTTGCCTAGTTGATGGACAAAATATGTTCAAGATATGGTAAGAGGTTTCGGCTGAGATTTTTATGTTTAATTTTTAAAGTAAAGATAGCCATTTTATTATAAAATTGCGCCTCGTACTATGTGGCTTAGTTCATTTAATATAAATATAACACGCTTTTATTCGTTTAGTAAAGTAATGAAATATTTAACCCTATTTTATTTTATTAATCGTTCGTTGGATGGCTAAATATTATCAAAACATAGTGTGCATTCCAAAATTTTCCACCACTGTATCAGTTCTAAGACAAAGTCAAAATATCTTTATTCAATTAAGGCTATAACAAGCACTTATGAATGTCAAAAAAATCTACCACCGGTTCGGAAAACCTCTGTTGAGAAGAATCCGGCAAGAAACTCAATGAGGTATTTTTTATTTTTAAAACAGATTTACGTATGGTTTTTGTACAGTCAAGGGCAAGAATATGTATACACTTTAGTATCTTGTCTATTTTCGTCATATATTTGAACTGCCATATAATGAGTCACAGTGGTTAAAGTGACAAGATACTAAAGTGTTTACATATTTTTGCCCTTGACTTTTTTTTTATTCGACTGGATGGCAAACGAGCAAGTGGTCTCCTGATGGTAAAAGATCACCACAGTCCATAAACGTTTGCAACACCAGGACTGTACGTACATCCATACTTACTTATAATATTATAAATGCGGAATGTGTTTGTGTGTTTGTAGTTTGTATGTTTGTCCCTCTTTCATGCCGTAACGGAGCGACGGATCGACATTCTTTTTGGCATAGGGATAGTTTATGAGCCCAAGAGTGACATAAACTACTTTTTATCCCGGAAAAATGTACAGTTCCCGAGGTAACAGCGCGCGATAACCGAATACCACGCGGGCGGAGCCGCGGGCAAAAGCTAGTATCTGTATAATTAAAATCCAATGTACATTTTGTTTGGAGACTCCCTTAGAAATTTAGTCCAGTGTGATGGGTTTAATAATGGTGGTCTGTTTCATAAAACAGATTTTGACGATACCCAAGCATTCTCCCAACGTCCGAAGGGCACGGTGACGTTCGATTGATGTACGACTCCTGCACGACGCATACAAAAACGAACGCGTACAAATGGACTGTCAGTTTACTGCCAACGTTATTTATCAGCGCCGGCAGTATAAAATCCTTCCGTAAAATTCAGAACTTATTTATTGTTTTATCGGCCAATCAACTTTTTTACCGACACTTTGCGCGTCTCCTGCGTTACCAAAATTGTATCTGGCTTTACCAAAAAATCATACTTCCAACAAGATATTTCACGGTTTAATAGGTTGAACTTACGTAGGATGGCATATTGTATTCATGTAGGTACACCATCTAATAAATTACAGAAAAAACATGTTTACTTACAAAAATCTGCAATTGTTTGAAAAATGTAGCGGACAGATTAGTGTCGGTAAAAAAGTCGATTGGCCCTTAATTTGATCACAATGTCACAAAGATGTCATGGACAAAATCTCCCGTTGGTTTCAAAGTGAAGTCAGTGTCAACTTGTTCTAGATTCTAGTCTAGGTACAGTCAACTACAAAGAGATGTATCTATGTTAATGCCATTTCTTCGAAAGATTGAACGTTTACTCATATTTGTTATAATACATCGGTAGATAGTAAAAGAGGCTTGTTAGTGTAGATTCGGAGGAACCGTTGCGGGAGACATAATAATTGTTGCATTTTGAATGATTCGATGATTATGTAAAAGATAATGTAAGGTTTTGTTGCTACTCGAAATGTAAAACGACTCCAAAAAAACTTAACCAGCAAAAACCCGACTTTGTCATTTCAAAGTATAGTATCTCAAAAACGGCTAAACCAATTTTGATGAAACATACCTAAGAACTATCGCCAAAAAACCTGATTTAAAATAAAAACCGCATTCAAATCAGTCCACCCGTTTAACAGCTACGGTGGCACAGACACACATAGCGGTCAAACTTCTAACACCCCTCTTTTTGCATCAGGGGTTAAAAAGACAACTTATGTATATCAACCGATTTCTATAAATAGCGGCGTATTTTTCTAAAAACCTAAAATGTACGCCCAATAAAACATAAGACCGCAGCGATTGTCGATAAACCAGCTTGATAAAACTATCCTGTCAGCGTACGCTTTACGGCTTCCTACTTCAACAACTTGCTACAGGAGGTAGCATTACGCGCTTTTTAAGGGTTGCGTAGCCAAAATAGCAAAAACGGAACCCTTATAGTTTCGCCATGTCTTTCTGTCTGTCCGTCCGTCCACGGCTTCGCCAGGGACTATCAATGCTAGAAAGCTGTAATTTTGCACGAATGTATATATCAACTATGCCGACTAATTATCCATACTAATATTATAAATGCGAAAGAGTGTTTGTATGTTTGTGTGTTTGTATGTTTGTCCCTCTTTCACGCCGTAACGGAGCGACGGATCGACGTGTTTTTTGGCATAGAGATAGTTTATGGGCCCGAGAGTGACATAGGCTACTTTTTAACCGGGAAAAATGCACAGTTCCCGAGGGAACAGCGCGCGATAACCGAATACCGCGCGGGCGGAGCCGCGGGCAAAAGCTAGTTATGTATAAAGTAGGTAACGCAGTGGACATGCATGTCCCCGCCATTTGTATGGAAATTGGTGTATTTTCCGCTGAATTACCATTTTTTTTTTTTAAGTTTGGCTTTTAAAGATTAAATTTAGTTATTTCAGTTATTATACAAGTTATTTACACTTGAAAATAACCATTAAGTAGGTATGCCTTATATTTCACAAAACATTAATGGTTACTTAAAAATAGAATGGCCCTATTACTAGTATTATTACCAGCCTGCTGCTGGTTTCGCTCGCGTTAAGAGCGCGCATACATTTCGTCCCAACTCGTCACTTGCGCGATCTCCTGCTCGCGCGGTGTGATTCGCCCGCACACTACCACGGTTTGATGTGTGCGTGCGATGTGGCGCTGGCGACACAACTTGATCATTGTACATTTTCCACCTTAGTAAACTTAAGTTTTGTTGTCATATAAATATTTTAATTTTTTAACAAAATAATGTATTTTGTTTCAAGTTCTTTTTTATCTTGCCCTGTTAGTACGTTAGTTAATTAGTAAGTACTTATGGATTACATTTTGGAAGCTAAACTTGACTAAATGTGCGTTTAAATTTTTTAGATTGAGTGAGAATTTTACATACGTGTGTAAATCAGAATAGATGACAATGCAATATTGTTATGATGACTCTGATCTGATGAAAAAGCTGGAAGGTGGCCATAGGAACTCAGTAATAAATCTCTATAACCACATCGACTTTGGGTTCGTTTGATTCGTCTCGAAATGTACTTTGGCCCTAGATGTTAGATGTTAACAATGGATAATAATGTACAGTCAGTAAAAAAAGTTAGTAATAAAAAATTAATTTTTCAGTGCGCACAAAACATTTACTTAGTTTCAATGTTTCGCGCACATAATGATAGTATATAGTGTGAGGACACGCAGTACTTAGTAAATAGCTAAATATCTCATCATCATTGCTCATAATGCTACCAGATGTTAGACTCACAACACACACACAACAGCAACACAACATCCACGTTGTCTAACATCTGGTAGCATGGTATACGGTTGTGTTGCTCTTAAGATGAGCTCTTGTTGAGTTCGAAACGGGTTGATGTAGTGTGGTGACGGTAATAGATGGTTTCGTGTGATGTGTGTTCTTACAGTGTGGAGGTGGAGGAACTGCATGAACACGCATATCTTACATAAACTTAGCTATCGTAAGGTCGCGGATGAGCAAAGAAATTATTTTAGTTCATCATTGATCATATTTTCATATCAATATTTAAGACAACAAATACAGGAGTTGTCAAATACCGTTTTCGTTATTACGTCAAAAAAAAAACGTTTGTTGTATGGGAGCCCTCCTTGAGTATTTATTTTATTGTTTTTAATATTTGTTGTTATAGCGATAACAGAAATACATCATGTGTGAAAATTTCAACCGTCTAGCTATCACGGTTCATGAGATACCTACAGCCTAGTGACAGTCAAGGACAATGGAGTCTTAGTAGTAGGGTCCTGTTTTTATCGTGTCAGTACTTAATCGCGAAAAACTTTTTCACGAAAACTTTATCAAGAATATGTCATTACTTTTGGAATCAAGATGGCGGATGACATTTCAAGGCCGGGAATCGACATGAATGTCATTTTAGACTAATTTGGCAGCCTTAAATGGGAATTTGACAATATATTTTGGATATAGGATGGCCGATGACATATCGAACCAATAAAATGCCATAGGTGTCATTTTGGACTAATTTGGCAGCGCTAAATGTGAATCTGTCATTATTTTTTGGATCCAAGATGGCGGATGACATTTCGAGGAAAGAAAATGTCATGGGTGTCGTTTTTGACTAATTTGTCAGCGCTAAATGCGAATCTGTCATATTTTTTTGGATCCAAGATGGCGGATGACATTTTGTGGTCGAAAAACGATATGGGTGCCATTTTTGACTAATTTAGCAGCGTTCAGCGTAAATCTAACATCATTTTTTGTTCCAAGATGGCGGATGACATTTCAATTTCAAGGTCGGAAATTGTCATGGATGTTGTTTTCGACTAATCTAACACTATTTTTAGGATCCAAGATGTTCACTCCAATATCTCGGATCTAAAAAATTAATGTCTAAACGCATTTATCGCTGCCAACTTAGTAAAACGACATCCATAACGCTTTTCTGCCATGAAATATTATCCGCCATCTTGGATCCAAAAAATAAAGACGGATTCGTAATTAGCGCTGCAAAATTAGTCGGAAACGACATCAATGACGATTTCCGGTCTTGAAATATCATCCGCCATCTTGGAACAAAAAAATAATGTTAAGTAGGTATATTTACTCTGAACGCTGCTAAATTAGTCGAAAACGATACCCATGACCTTTTTCTCACTCGAAATGTCATCCGCCATCTTGAATCCAAAAAATAATGTCAGATTCACATTTAACGCTGCCAAATTAGACGAAAACGACATCCATGACTATTTCCCATCCGTGAAATGTCATCCGCCATCTTGGAACAAAAAATAATGTTAGATTTATATATGCTGAACGCTGCTAAATTAGTCAAAAACGGCATCCATAACGTTTTTCTGGCATGAAATGTCATCCGCCATCTTGGATCCCAAAAATAATGACAGATTCGCATTTAGCGCTGCTAATTTAGTCGGAGACGACATCCATGACGATTTCCGATCTTGAAATGTCATCCGCCATCTTGGAACAAAAAATAATGTTAGATTTACGCTGATTCGATTTGTGGCATTCGAACATGGCGGATGTAGACAATATCTAATTTTGCTATTTCTGTTTCTTTGGCTAGTTGAAGTATAATTTTGATAGTGTTTTATGCGGCGATTAACTTTAACAGTGGACAGTGATCACAAAATTCTATATTGCTCTCGTGTCTGACATTTTTTAATGCGCAAGTTGTTTCCACGTGGTTTCTGGAATTTTACTATCAAGTTGCAAAAACTACAATCACCGTACAACGTCCCTCTCAAAGAGAGTACTTTGACACTGGCGAAATTGTCCTATTAAATAAGACAGAAAGCCATATTTTAAAAGAGAAGAAGAAGAAGAAATTAGTCGGAAACGACATCCATGACGATTTCCGGTCTTGAAATGTCATCCGCCATCTTGGAGCAAAAAATAATGTTATATTTACGCCGAACGCAGCTAAATTAGTCAAAAACGACACCCATATCGTTTTCCTGCCACGAAAGTCATCCGCCATCTTGGATCCAAAAAATAATGACATTCGCATTTAGCGCTGCCAAATTAGTCGAAAACAACATCCATGACGATTTCCGGACTTGAAATGTCATCCAGCATCTTGGAACAAAAAATAGTGTTAAATTTATATTTTCGTTTATTGCCCATATCTGAAATTAAGTATAAGATTTTTACTGTACAACTAGCTTTTATTTACTTTATATACTAACTCACTATCATGCTAACATGTATACAACAGGGCAAGTTAAATGAAAACTTTAACAACTTTTAGTTACCTAGATTTAAAAATTAAAAGACAATATTTTTTTGCTGACTGTACCTTTGTCCCTTTGTTACCACTTAGAACCAAAGTACTCCTCAAGAAAAATCTAATGAGCCCAAGCTCGATAGGGTTATGTCGTTTTATTACAGAGTTCTTATGGTCACCTTCCAGCTCCATCATCAGATCAGCTTCATGTCATAGTAATATTACATTGTCATTTAATTCACACATCCATGCAAAGTTTCAGGTCAATCGAAAATCGAGAAGTGGGCCAAATTTAGCTACCAAAGTTTGACCAATAGGTGCTTAAACACTAACATACATATAATACTAATAAGGCAAGTTATACAAAATGCTTGTGAAATGTAAAATTTATATACCCGTATAAGTTTGAGTGAAAATTGCAAAAAATTAAAACATTTAATTTTAACAGGTAAAATTACTTTCAAGTATCAAGCAATTGCGGATGCGCTATAACTATCGAATGTTTACAGTAATGGTTGGTTAAGGTTGTTAACCTTTCTGAGAGCGCAGAGCGATACGTCCGTTCCTTGGGAGAGCCCGGCGCTTTCTGAATCGTAACTATTGACGCGCGGGGTTATATAATCGATTTCGGACCGAAGTTTAGAAAATTGTCAAAATTAAATGAGCTATTATTAAGCGCTGAAAAAAATATTACAGACTAAACATTACCTGTAGATATATAATAAAATTGTTTTATTGGTAAATACATTCTAATAAATGAGAAAAAAAAATATTAAATAGACCGATTTAGACATTTTGTAGAATGGTATTTGAATAATAATAGCTTATATTTTGATACATATGACATCACTATGCATTAAAAGACTATATGTTCTATTATAAAATATTAAATTTACATCGTCTGTGGTGGGTTATAATGGCATTATTTCGCATGAAAGTCAGCTCTGACGCGTATTTTCGGAAAACCTCACCTACGAAATAATTTGGTAAAAAAAAATCGCTGATGGAAACAAAATAAAATTACCGCTATGCATCATAGTAAGAGTTTGTCCATACGTTACATTAGTTTTTTCTGAAAAAATGTAAGTATTTAGACATTAATAAGGCGTTTGAAAAACCTCAAAATCACCGAATGGCCAACTTTTTGTATGCACGCTCTTAATCTGACATTTGAATTAAAGTTTCGAAATTTCCGAAAATTTTCATTTTGTTCCGACATCCATACCCCGTATTCGTATACCGTAGGCGACAGGCCAGCAACCTGTCACTATTGTACCGTTTTTGTCAAACTTAAAACCTAAAATTGCTAATAGTGGCTCCGAAGCGGTAACGTTTCGTGTGCTCTACCTACTCCATTTAGGAACAGAGGCGTGATATTTGTGTGTCTGGTGACTGTTCAGACATCCATTCATATGTAAATCAAATTTCATCCAAATCCGTACACAAACAGCAGGGCTACTAAGAAACTCGAAGTACGTATTATCTTACCGCCCCTCTCGCTCTCATATTAAACAGAATAAGTGTCAGAGTACCAAAAAGTACCAAAGTCATTTCAAGCTAAAGACAACTCCTGTAAAAAGTGCCCCTCGGCTTCTTACAAGTCGCACAAGATGCTGCACCAATGACACGAATACGACAAACGATCGCTGAATAATTCATGTAGTTTGGGTTCGGTGATGCTACAGTATTTATGCGATTTGACGGAAATCTTGAAAAGGTCTAGAGATCGTAAAATTGTTTGAGCCCTTCACGCGACTGCGGGTACGCCAAAAAACATTACATATAAAATGTTATAAAAATCTTCTATGTGATTAAGCTGGAAACGTCTGTCGCATGCTTCAGTGTAAGCCCACCTCGGAAAAAACAGAACTATAAGGTCATCGACATAGTGAAAATACCACAAACGGGACTTATCACGCTATTTTTAAACAAGTAATATTTACCTCGACGTTTCGGAAACGTTACAGTTGCCGTGATAACAAGTAGACTGAAGTGTGGGGTGTCAAGTCATCGACATAGCTCAGAGAATGAGCTAATCAAAGTGGCGGTGGGCTGGCCATATCTGCCGAAGAACCAACAATCATTGGAGTTAATGAGTTCTTGAGTGGAGACCGCGTCTTGACGCCCTCCAGCCATGTGATATGACCAGGTAGAAGCTGGATACGTCGAGCTGAGGACAGGGTGCAATGGCGCTCATTGTGAAAGGCCTATGTCCAGCAGTGGACTGCTATAGACTGATGATGATGAAACAGAGCTCATCATCTCAGCCTATATACGCCCCACTGCTGGGCACAGGCCTCCTTTCAGAACAAAAGGGGATAGGCCATAGTTCCCACGCGAGCCTAGTGCGGATTGGGAACTTCACACGCACTATTGAATTGCTTTGCAGGTTTTTGCAGGTTTCCTCACAATGTTTTCCTTCACCGCAAAGCTCATGGAAAATTTCAAATGTAATTCCGGATATTTATGAATTTCAAAAAACTCAGAGCTGCAAGCCAGGGTTGAACCCACTAATCTCTGTTTGAGAGGCGATAGGTCAAACCACTAATTTTTATTTTATTTTTTATTCGACTGCATGGCAAACGAGCAAGTGGGTCTCTTGATGGTACGAGATCACCACCGCCCATAAACATCTGCAACACCAAGGGTAATGCAGATGCGTTACTAATCCACCACGGCTTAAAACAGAGCTCAATAAAACTAATTTCGTACCAGCCACAACTGCCTACATTAGCGTTCAATCTACATAAAGACTCATGACTATTCCTCATGACAATTAACTCGCGTAACGGCCTATAAAGCCATATTCCTTATACGCTACAATCCATTAGTTGTGCCGCCATATTTACAGTAATAACCTTCGTTACGGTACGACGGTGCAATAAACAAAGAAGTCGCGTGTCAACTCCAGTGCGAGTTCAAATTGACCGAGGATTGCTAGCCACTTGGTGAATACACGAGCTTTAAAGTTTGATTTTTAGGGTTCCGTACCTCACAAGGAACAAACGGAACACTTATAGGATCACTTTGTTGTCCGTCTCCGTCCATCGAGCGCTTTCCATTTGTTCTATATGTGACGTCACAGAACAGCAAGTTGTGATTTTCAAATCCCTTTTTAGGGTTCCGGAGCCAAAATGGCAAAAACGGAACCCTTATAGTTTAGTTAAGTCCGTCTATCTGTCTGTCCATCCGTTCGTATGTCACAGGCATTTTACTCGAGAACTACAAGATGTATATCAATGAAATTTGGAGTACAGATGTCTTGTCAAAGCCGCTATTTAGTTTTGTAGTTAAATTACAAAAATAAATATTTATAGGGGGGCACTCCGTACACGTACCTAACAAAAATTAAAAAAAAAATGTTTTTTTAACTCGTATCACCGTGTGGCACATAGCTTGACAGCTCTTTTGAAAAGATAGTAAGGTTTCTCAAAAACTTTTTTGAAATAATGGCTTCCAAAATAGCAAAAATTGTGTCCCCCTCCCCTCTATCTTGTAAACCGAGAGAGAGAGAGAGAGAGAAACATTTATTTACACATAATATTCGATATACATAAAAATACATTAGATGGAAAGAATAAAAAAATAACATCGAGTAGTAGAGTAGTAGTAACATAAGTGGGCCCCACTCAGCATAAACAGCAGCAAGCAGCAGCAGCAGCAGTAGAGTTACTACTGGCATCGCAAAACAAGAATATTTCGTAAAATTATCAAAACCATTATTCTTAACAAACTAGCAGTCCTAAAACAATGAAAATGCTAACAAACAGTTATTTGCTCCGTCATCAACGCATTCAAAACTTGAACGAGTCATACCACCTCCCTTACTCTTCGAGCCTTCGAAAGGAACAGAACGATAAAGTCACAAAAGTAAACGATTGCTAACAATGAGACCCGCGAGTTTATGTAACCTTTAAATGAGTTATTGGTGACTTCCATCCACACTAATAATATAAATTCGAAAGTGTGTATTTGTTTGTTTCTCCGTCCTTCACGTCGAAACGGAGCGACAGATCGACGTGATTTTTGGTATAGAGATAGTTTATAGGCCAGAGAGTAACATAGGCTATTTTTCTCGGAAATATGCAGAGTTTCCGAGGGAACAGTTATAAGTTTGAACGCTATGCGTGTCTGTCTGTGACACCGTAGCTATAGAACGGGTGGACTGAATTAAACTCGATGTTTTTTATTTGAAATCAGGTTTTCTAACGATGGGTGTTAGACATGACATGTCTAAGAAACTATAGTATAGTAATAATTGCAATTTGCAAATGAACTCACGGGCGAGTGAACGGGTTTTAATTTGCATCTAACTTGACAGAGGATAATTGATCATAATTTATTAAGGAGTAGTGTTATTTCTAAATTACGGAAAGCGTATTTTTCTTTGATAACAAAAAAAAACGATCAACTCGTAAACTTTTCTATTAGAGGTGAAAACTTTGCATTGCATTTTCAACAGAGTCCAAACCGCAAGGGAAATAAGTCAGCCACGTTTTCAAATTGAACTAGTGCCCACTTCGTAGCACTTCGTAGCACATCTACGGCGTAGCGCTCTATTGAAGCAAAATTAAATAATTAAAAACATTAATTACATGTTAGATCAAACATTCGAACAAAGCGACAGTAATTGAAATGAGAGCGAGAAGTTTCATTGGTTTGTTTTAATTTGATTCCTGAAGTGAGATTGTGGAAGTTTGTCAAAGTTCTCTTGTGCCAAGGATGCTTGAAGAATTTAGATTATGAATTAAGATTCTAATGTAATTTAGAACTCAAAGAACGGAATAGTTTGAAACCTACAAAATGCCAACGTAACATCGCTCAAGCAAACATTATTTTTCCAGAAACTAATTTTGAAAAAAATACTGGCTCATAACTGATAAAACATGGGGGCACAATTAACACTATTTTTTGTGTAACCTTTTTGTTTATAAAGAGTACCTATAAACGGACGCTGGTTTTAAAATAGCGTATTAACTCTGATTAATTCTGCAGTACAATGAAAATATTAAAAGGCCCTTAGAATATAATTTTAAGTTGACAGTATTGCAAAATTTGACAAGTTGCAAAGCATCGTAACAAACAAACAAAATTTAATTAAAATAATTATTTTCATTGAATTTACTAAACTGTAAACAGTTTTAATATTTTGTTATTTAATAAAAATGGCACCTCTACATTGAAACACTAGGTACCGTTTGTTTTTCATCACGACTTCTTTATTGAAAAAGTTATAAAGAGGAAAAGAAGTTCAACATCATCCCAGCCTATATACGTCCCAATGCTGGGTACAGGCCTCCTCTCAGAATGAGAGGGCTTGGGCCGTGGCTCCACGCGGGCCCAATGCAGATTGGGAACTTCACACACACCATTGAAAGGGGAATTACTTCGCAAGTTTGTTACAGGTCTCCTCGCGACGTTTTCCTTCGCCGCAAAGCGCGGAAAAGAAAATAATCTGAGTTTAATGCCGGCAAAGTTGCGGGAAAATGCTATGTGTCTAAAACAAACCTTTACTTATCCCGACAAATGAGTGATTTTCAACAGCCTGTAGTCAACCCCCTGATAGCGTTTATCAGAGCGCTGTAAATCAACAGATCCGCGATATAGCCGTCTCGCCAATTACCGGAATTAGCCGGGACGGTGCGCAAGTGATGTATAGCGGGGAGCGCCCGCGCTTGGAAAAAGCGCGTTAAGGGTTAACACTTGCGGTGCCCTGACTGTAGGGAAATATTTTTTGGTTTTTACATTCGATTGGATGGCAAACGAGCAAGAAAACGAACAAGAAAAAAAAATCGTAATTCTCACTCATAGTCAAAATACCATAACGGGACTTATCACGCTATTTTACACAAGTAATATTTACCTCGACGTTTCGGCAACATTACAGTAGCCGTGGTCACGAGTAGACTGAAGTGTGGGGTGTCAAGTCCGCCTAGCAGCGCGAGTTCTTCGATGAATGTTCGGAGGGACGATCGGACGTTGTTAGTGTTGTGTGTCGGTGTGATGGGGTGACTAATAAAAATGACCAGGTGCGGGTAGTTCGTGATACGAGTGCCGGTACTATTAGTGATCAAGTGCGGGTAGTTCGAAGAACTCGGGTTGCTAGGCGGACTTGACACCCCACACTTCAGTCTACTCGTGACCACCAACATTACAGTTGTCGAAACGTCGAGGTAAATATTACTTGTGTAAAATAGCGTGATAAGTCCCGTTATGGTATTTTGACTAAAAAAAAAAAAAACAAAGCGACAAAGTACAGAAATCACTTATAATTATGACGTTGACAGTACATAGTAATAGACGTAGAGACGTAGTAGTTAAGTATAACATTATTTTCTTAAATGTTACTAGATAGAGAATAACAGATCGTTTCTATTAACTAATCAAAATCGAACCACACACAGACAGTGTTATGGCGAGCAAACAGAGCGCGCAAACACCAGGATTGAGCGCGTACTACTCGCACGCTGTTTGTTCATTGAAATTGGCCCGAAACATGACGAAAGATAAAGCTTCACTGTGAAAACAATGATAACTTAGTATCGAAAATACAAACTAAAACATGGATGTAGAGAAAAACCAGAAAAAGAGATCAGCGCTGGGAATCGAACCCAGGTCCTCAGTATTCCGTGCTGCGTGCTGTACCCCTACACCACCCCTGGACTGGAGTACAGACACAAACTTCTCCTATGCATCACATATATTAACTTGCTGGTTTCCTGTTTATAGCCACTTTATTTCACTACAAAATCCAATCTTAAATAAACTTGATAACTTAGTATTAAGTATGAGTTTTGGAAAAATATGCTTTTGCACGTATCTCGGACGGGTGCCCTCTATTTCGCATACTTTTTAATGTCCGAAACTGATTACGCATAACAGGTTTCGCATAATTTATTTACGCCGAATCTTAAACTTGCCGAAATTTAGTTCGGCATAATTCTGTATAAGCCGAATAATGGTTTAGCCGAATTTATTTAAGCATATTATTAACATGGCTGAATTTTATTATGCATAATCTTGTTTAGCATATATGTAATTTAGCCGAATTTTGATAGGCCGAAATCCTGTCCAAATGTATGTTCGAAAATAAGTTACCTAATTACTATTTATGACTAGAAAAATGTTATACATGATTGCTCATCTATAGGTTAGGTTAGGTTAGTATTTTGTCAAGGCGCGAAGCGGAGCTCCGTCGACTTCGTTTCAGAATCGTTAAATTCATATGAATATTTGCTTTCCAGACATAAAATTGATGTTACATTAAGTATGCGAAAGTAACTTTCTGCGTAACAATATCTGCTAAACAATATTCGGAATTCACAAATTATGCGTAAAGTCCATTCGGCTTACATTGGTTATGCGTAAAAGAATTCGGCGTAAACTGTTATGCGAAAACAGTTTCGGCATAAGTACTATTATGCGTAAACAGATTATGCGAAATAGAATTATGACATAAAAAATTATGCGTAAGCAGGGGGAACCATCTCGGACCGAGTGGCCAACCTATGCTTGAAGTTTTACTGGCGATCCAACCCGGAATACGGAAACTTGTCAAAGAACAAAAGTCACCGAGGTAGCTAACATATCGAATGTTTAATTATACGTAGCTTTTACTATAGTACGACTGACAAATCAAAACAACTAGAGTTCCAAAACAAAAAATATTTAAAATTAAAATAAAAAATGAAAACAAAAATTCCCACAAAGTGTGATTACGGCACAACATTTATCTCCTAATACGACTACTGTTTATGAGATTTCTACATTTTTTCGACGAAATCTTATTCGTGACTTGGCAAGTTTTTCACAGCATGTCTTTGCAGGTATTGTTTTTTACCTCAATAAACAAACTTGCTTACAGAGGATACTACAAACAAATGAAAGGACATTCGATTCCAGAACATCTAAACTGAAACACAAAAAGTCCCAGAATTTCCAGGAAGCTCGTCCGCTACAAAGGGTATCTATATAAATAATTTATTACCCTGATTACCTATCAATCTATATGAGTTCCGGCCCTTGCGATATCACCGAAGATAATGGATGAGCCCCGAACCCCCCGTAATTACTTAAGATCGACCTTTTTCTTAAAAGCTGTTTTTCCCGAAAAGTTCCGGACTTAATCAATTGAAACATGAAAGCTTCTAACCGGTTTTGAACACAAAAGACTATTATTCTGAGTCATTAGCCGCGATTGAAACAAATGGCCATAAGAAAATAGATTTTTCTGGAGGCGGAGGTTGTTTTTGAACGGTGGGGGCTCGGTGACAGGCGTGATGCGTGCTGACGGGCGAGAATGTCTTTTTTACTCGTCGAGAAAATACTTAGTGTTTTTTGAGTAGTAACTACAAAAGAAACCCTGTATATTTAATACTAACTTTTAGTCATGTAGTCATTTATTGCAACGATAGCTGCATAGTATTGTACAGATCTTAATTACTAAGTATACACACACAAATTACGCAAACCCATCTGATTTGTGTGTGTTCTTACAGTGTGAAGGTGGAGGAATTGCATGAACACGCATATACAATACAATACAATACAAATATTCTTTATTAATCACCAAACAGTACAGAGACATTGCATAAGCTTATCTTTTGTAAGGTCGCGGGTGAGCAAGGAAATTCTTTTAGTTCATTGATATGGACCTCCGCGAAGTAACGCCTGATCCAATAAATTATTTAGAATATTGTACTCGTAATATTCCACAAAGGTCAGCGTGAATCTCAAACCGCTAGACAAAACGTTTAACTTTAAAGTTCCCATCAAACCCTTTGTCCGCATTCCCATAACTGGGGAGCTCGACAAAAACATTTATTTCGCATTTTAGCATTCAAAACAATATCCACCTTTGTGAAGAGACAATACTCTCGCAGCCTTTGTGGGGTACAATCAAGGCGTATTCGACAACGGAAAGGGAATAAACTTTCAGAGTTAAAAAAATGTGCGTCTGTCAGTTGCGACACAGGATTGAATTTAAGATTACGATTTGGAGTCTTTTTGTATTTTTTATTTCAACTCCAAATTTTTTGTTTCTTTTACGGTTATCCCGTGAAAGTTTAATATTTCACACGAAAACACAAGCCGAAACATGAATGCACAGAAAAACCAGAAAAATAGACCAGCGCTGGGAATCGAACCCAGGTCCTCAGCATTCCGTGCTGCGTGCTATTCCCCTACACCACCACTGGACAGGAGACTAGACACGAATTTTTCCTATGCACCCATATTTCAACTTTTTGGATTCTTTTTCATTTGTCACTTTAGCAGCGACACTAACGCCATCTATGGATCTACGTTCTCAACGAGAAACATTTTTTCCACTCCCGTCGAAGCTATCCGCTCACCAGGGACAAGAGATGTCGCTATTAAGCAATCAAATCAAGATTACGATTTGGAGTCTTTTTGTATTTTTTATTTCAACTCCAAATTTTTTGTTTCTTTTACGGTTATCCCGTGAAAGTTTAATATTTCACACGAAAACACAAGCCGAAACATGAATGCACAGAAAAACCAGAAAAATAGACCAGCGCTGGGAATCGAACCCAGGTCCTCAGCATTCCGTGCTGCGTGCTATTCCCCTACACCACCACTGGACAGGAGACTAGACACGAATTTTTCCTATGCACCCATATTTCAACTTTTTGGATTCTTTTTCATTTGTCACTTTAGCAGCGACACTAACGCCATCTATGGATCTACGTGGATTGAATTTACTCATTTACTGAGATTGTTTTCGAATATGCACTAGACAAGACAAGGTTTTTTAATCAAAATACCACAAACGGAGTCCCGTGATAAGTATATCACGCTATTTTTACACAAGTAAAAGCATGAGTGAGAATCACGAAAGTTTAAAACGTTATAATGGGTTTTTTATAATCCATACTAATATTATAAATGCGAAAGTGTGTTTGTGTGTTTGTATGTTTGTATGTTTGTCCCTCTTTCACGCCGTAACGGAGCGACGGATCGTCGTGATTTTTGGCATAGAGATAGTTTATGGTCCCGAGAGTGACATAGGCTACTTTTTATCCCGGAAAAATGCACAGTTCCCGAGGGAATAGCGCGCGATAACCGAATACCACGCGGGCGGAGCCGCGGGCAAAAGCTAGTAATGAAAATAATTGTGAAATTGTATAAACACCTTTTATACTAATGGAACGTTTTATCTTCAATTATAAGAATACACTTACGTAGTTATATTCATAAAAAACACAATTACCTATTTGTTCAACATCAGTTAAGCTTGTTCTGAGAATAAAGAAAGAAATAAAGAATGAAAAATTATTTATTAACGGTCCCAACATTACCACCACCAAACACAAAACACAACAAACAAACAAAGCATAAACGCACAGAGAAATTAAACAATAATTAATGTAAAATCATTATTTTGAGTTCTATTGCGCTAATTAATAGATATCTTTAGTAGTTTTTTTTAATATTTTCCATTTCCAGAGGTTATATGTTTAGATTAGAATAAAACAAGGATTTTATTTGCTTTCCTTTGTCACCGAATATATTTGCAAAATATGCATATTTAATTAAAACGCAATTTTCATCTAGGGACGCTCAAAACACATAATGAAATTATAATTCGCGGACTTGGCGACCCGTGCCCCAAATTGATACAAATGAGACCCCCCTTCCCAGGAGAGGGGCAGCTAGGTAATGCAACGGTATCAAACGGTCTTTTGTTCATGAAATGCTAATGAAATCTGGGGTATGAGTCAAAAGGATGTTTATGCAACAATGGGAAGGGAAGAAAAATTTAAAAACGTTTGAGACTGTTTTCAACTTTACTCACCTTTCACTCAACTTTCTTATCAAAAGAAAAAAAAACCGGCCAAGAGTGCATCGGACACGCCCGAGATAGGGTTCCGTAGCCATTACGAAAAAATTAAGTCATATTTTTCTAAGGATTTCGTATTTTGTACGGAATATTTCAAGTTTAGGTATATTTTATGGGTTCATATCGGCTCGCATACTAATTGGAAGTCCGAATGTAATATTTGTCAGAACGATCGTTTGTCATAACTCTTTTTTCTAGGAAACCAATAATTAGGTACTCAGAATTTTCATAAAACAAACCTAACCTAACCTAACCTATAGTTTTCTGTAGGATGACCATTTAATAATTTTAATTTAATAATTTCAGAAAACTGTAAGGTTTCTGTTATGACTAGCGATAAGTAGGCGAAGTTTGGCGCTCCCATAAATAAAGGCTGAAAATAAGGTTCGTGTAGATCAACCCGATATAATTTGTCAAAAGCCGTTACTTGAACGGTTATTACTAAAGGAATCTCCGTCAAGCTAGGACCAATTAACAGTGATCTTCATTTAGAATCAAAGATTTCGCAACTTTTCCTTCCACTGAATTTCTCAACTCCTAAATGACGAAGAGTTATCGGAACAAAGACAACGATAAAGACGTAAAGGTTCCGAAATTATTTGTGTCTAAGCTCCACCCGCGGTTTTGCTCGTCTATCAACTGATATAAAATCGCCCTAAAATTAACATTTACATAATACTTCTTTGCATAATAACAAACAAAAAGTTGTAAAACCCCCGAATTTGTCACTTCAAAGTTCAATATCTCAAAAAAGGCTAAACTCATTTTGATATAACATATCTAAAAACCATTCCTAGAAAACTTGCTTTTAAATAAAAAAAGCCGCATTCAAATCGATCTACCTGTTTCAGAGCTACGGTGCCACAGACAGACAAACATACGGACACACAGACATACACGGCCCTGCATAAGTGGATGGACACCTTACGTTCTATAATCGCTTGCACACGAGAGGCGGCGATTTTGTTAGTTGTTCACCACAAATGCACTAGATGGCGTGCTTAATGCACGGTATGAATATGATTGATATTTTGTCCTCATATTGGTATGTGCCGATAGCTCAGTTGATCGGCTGCTTGGAAAAATTCTTTAATGAACCCGAGTTCGTATCCTACAGTTCAGAATTATGTTTTTGTTTTTTTTTTTTGTTTATTACTTTATATTTTAATTTTGTAGATGACTAACATGGAAACAAAAAAACAATCTGAAAAAGGATAAGGTTGCAACAAAAATAATACAAGTTTTGAAGTTTAAAACATAAAAAAATTTATTCCTAAAACAATATTTCTATTCATTAAATATGGCAGTGCTGTTATTAATGTTATACTAAATATTATTATTAATTAAATAACTGAAAACCAGAAAGTAGTTTACTCAGAATCCAGAGTAGAATCGATTACACGGTGTTTTAAATCAGGTTGTGTTTGTGCCCAGTCTAAATATTACGAATGCATACGCCAATTAAAAATGTTTTACGAATGTTTCATACCCCTTAGATAATTTAATACTGGCCGTTTGGCTGTCAGTTTGACTTTCTTCTAAATCTGGTATTACAAATTACAACTGTAAAGTTAGAAATGAAGTAGAACTACTGATACATATTTTAAGAAATAATGAAGGTTATCAAAAATAAACGCAAACAACTAACTTAAAAAAAATACAAAAATATTTTCGGGGTGTCGTGTGAGGTTTTTAGTTATTTAATTAGCACTTGACCAAAATTTGTATTTTAAGATTTTATTGAGGTATTCGCTTAAGTATTCATTTCCGTTTCTGGAAAGAGGATTGAAGCGACCACAATAAAAAAAATGTATTTGAAAGTATATATTATGTGAGACCGGGTTATCATAAGACTCGTAGGCTTTATTATAAATTATATATAAACAGTGAAGTTTCCAGTTTTAAACATAACAATAATTGATGGCGTAGATCCACTGTAGTGTGTTACTAACAGTTATAATAAGATTACAGTCGTATTATATTGAACTTTCACACTTATCTATCTCACGAAAAAAAACTATTAAGGCATTGGTAATTAAATGTTTTGTTCATAATAATAAAATAATTACTTTTCGTAACAAAGTGATACTACAGGATCATAAATAAAGATAATTACTTTGGTTTCTATAATACTTATATATAACATGATTGTTTGAGTATATAACCCGGTCTACACGTAAACTATCAATTTTATTTTAATAACTAGTTTAACCACCATGATTGTCGATAACTGCTTGCAGACGGGAACACTTAGATGCAACTAGATTTTCACACAGATTAGACCCGCGAATACTGTCCCATATTTTTACACAGTGAGCTTCTAACGTTTCCGGAGTTCGCTCATTTTAGTTATCTCAACGTTGGACAATGAGACCTCATATATTTTCAATGAGATTAAAATCCGGTTATCTGGCAGGACAAGAAACTACTTTAATACTATTTTTGTGTTGATCAAACCAGTCTTGCATAATACGCGACCGGTGTATTGAGCAGTTATCTTGCACGAACGTTATGCACGGCACTTGTTCTTCTGGATAAACAATTCAAAAACCGCAGAAAAGGTATTCGTCTCGATATCGTTGTATCCATAATATAACTGTTTTTTTCTGTAACAATATAAATAAACATGAAATAATGTAATGTAAATATAATTGTTGTAAAAAAAAATGATAGGATAAACGTAAAAAAAAAAACTCACATCAACTCCAGTTTCTCTAGAAATTTCTAAAATATTTTTTACTTCTTTATATAAATTAATTTTATCACACCTTTTAATCGTTTCAACATTGCGATGAAAACTAATCATTTTAAAGAATAACTACGATAGTAAGCAGATTCAACTTGAAAGAGACAATGGAACGAGAAGTAGGAACAGCTGAACAAGTAGGTAGCAAAGTTTAAAACAAAGTAATAAAAACAGCCTGGTAGTTTGAAGATCTTCAGTCTACCCTCTTTAAGTTTCGTAAAATATGACTTACCGATTAATTTTAAGGCGACCAGAGTTATATATCCAATTTTCATGACTTCAAATAACAGATCAGTGGCTGAGTGGTTTGAGAGTGCTCCGACAGAATCGTATGTCGCGAGTTCAAATCCTATTAGGCGACGATATTGAGTTTGTGTTTTTGTAAATTTACTGCTTGGAGATTAGTAAAGTTGATGTTTCGATGATAAAAACAAGCAACATATTATGGGTCTCCGTAAAGAAAACAATAAAATTCTCCCTCTCACACACTTTCGCACAATACGAAAGAGACAGAAATGTCGTTACACGAAGGTAGCATCCCACGGTGTCCCACCCTGGCAGCTGGCAGGGACACATGTTTAGCTGGCCACGAGAGTTGAAGTGAATGATTATACACATAATTACAACATGTGTAATGGGCAGTAGGATGTTGAAATTTGTCTTTCTAACATGAAGATAAAATAAATATTTTTTGAACCCTTAAAAAATCAACAAACTAGCGCCATCTAGCGGGATTTTGGTAAACTAACAAGTTAGTAAATAAGTGAATTCCGCTAATACACATCGAACACATAGATGGCGCCGTTTCAGGCGTCAGACGATTATGTTTTGCCATTGTCCATCCACTTTTGCGGCCTATAGTACATAGCGGTCAAAATTATAACACCCCTCTTTTTGCGTCGGGGGTTAAAAAGGATCTGAGCAGGATTTCATGACTTTAAACTTACTGACTGGTTGACAATTTGTAAGTTACTAATCATGTTGGAATTCAATAAAAAACAGTTGAAAAAAGCAAAGCAAATATGTGTTACTAAATGTATTTTATTATTAAATATATTATACCATCAGTCAAATAATAATATGCGGTCTACCACCGTTAAGTTGATAATCGTTGGCATGTCATAAAACAATAATGCCAATAGACGTGGCTGTCAACTTGAAAGTTCGACTTTAGCGACATTATTCACTTGATAGAAACTTGTTCAAAAATTGATAGACCACTTATTTCGCTGATGGTACCTACTAAAATGGCTTTGGACCCCAAGAAACCGGTGACCTTGATAGTATACAATTCATGCATACACGTACACGTATTCACACAAAGCGGAACTTTCATAATTTCACATCAGTATTCTAGATCAACAAAATTGCCTATATTAAATGATTTTATAAAGGATAACTCACGTCTTAAATCGAGTTCAGCTCGACATGTTTCGGGTTATTTCGAAACCCTTCATCACTGGAGCACGCGATTCGGCGGCTGCCGCAACACGCACACTACGTGCCACCGCTCTGCTCGCGCGACTGTTCGACGAAACTAACACAGGCGCACAACTACCTACCCACATTTTTATCGTCATTTTTATTGTCACTGTCAAATGTAGGGTAGCACACTACACTAACAACATCACTCCGTAAAGGCACGTTCACACCAACCGCTGACGCAGCACGAGTATTTAATACTGTTTTCCAACTTGGGGGTACCGACCAACCACAATCCCGGTTAAAATTCGGATGACGACTAATCTCAATGGCTTCACGCACTTTCCGCGGAATGAAAAACTTTTCTCTTGCTAGTACCGACACCTTGTCAAATTGGATATAATGCGTCGAATCCGAATCCATTGAATGCTCGGCCACCGCGGAACCCCTGTCATCCTGCTTGTCGTTTTTCTTTTTTTTTGTTTGTTGTTTTTTTGAACAAAATTGCCTGTTCAATGTCTTCTGAAAGTAAAAACAAAATATTTTTTAATTAAAAAAGCATATAAAAAAGTAATTTCCTGATATTACTAGAAAACAACGGTTTCTCAATCTCATAAACCGGTAAATAGACATAGAACAAAAACCTCTAATAATGGGCAATCTTTCTTCACTATGGATTATAAGGTTCATTACCTAACGCAGACCTAAAACAAAAGACCTAAACAAGACTTGTTATGACTGGGGCTGGGTGAACTTTTTGCAGCGCATCGTTAAGCTAAGTCATGCCCGTGATCCAAGAGTGGAACAGTGTTGTGTTTAGAAATAAATTATTGGAACAAATTAGATATTTTTAGACCCCAGGTAGCTTACATTTGAAATTTAACACGAGTTTTGCGGTTAAGGGAAATATCACAAGAAAACCTTCGCAAACCTGCGAAGCAATTCACGTTTTAAAAAATTTCAAATACTATCATTGAAAGAATGAAAGATAAAGAACAAAAGAAAAACACTTATTCGTGACATTTAGAAAGCAGAGAAAACAGAAACACGGAAATAGAGGCAAATTTCGGGACCAACAGCACGATGTCAGCCTTGTTGGAACCATGTACGAGTAGATGAGCTGAAAGTTAAACAACAACAATGAAACTGACAACTTAAAAATTTTGGAAGGAGAAATTTTCGAAGGAGCCATTAATAACACACCTTTTGCAGATGGTAGGACCTTGTACAAGGTCCGCCCGGATTGCTACCACCATCTTGCTCGCTAATCCTGCCGTGAAGCAGCAGTGCTTGCACTGTTGTGTTTCGGCGTGGAGAGTAAGACAGCCGGTGAAATTACTGGCAATTGAGGCATTCCATCTTAGGCCTCTAGGTTGGCAACGCATCTGCAATACCCCTGGTGTTGCAGATGTTTATGGGCGGTGGTGATCTCTTACCACCAGGAGACCCACTTGCTCGTTTGCCTTCCAGTAGAATAAAATAATAATAAAAATAATAAGGTTTAGTGTAGAGCTTTAGAGATTAAGTGAGAATGGAATGTGTTTTTTATAAACCAATAGAAATACTTCATTTTCCTATCCTCGCTCCACTCAGATGTTTCCACCGGAGCTGTGCTTTGCGATAGGTACAATAGTAAATGAAGCGTCTTTGTGGTTCATGAAAAACACATTTCTCATCATCATCATCATCTCAGCCGTAAGACGTCTGTGGACATAGCCCCCCCCCCCCACAGACCAGAGATCCAGTTGCATCGGTTGGCAGCGGCCTGCATTCACCGTGAGCCCGCGTCTTTAACCAGGTCATCCGTCCATCTCGTTGACAGTGGTATAATAATTAGCAGGGTTACAAACAACATACACACAAACATCACGCCTGTATTCCTAAATGGGGTAGGCAGAGCAGACGAAACGTTATCGCTTCGGAGCCACTTGTAGCAATTTGAGGTTTAAATTTGACAAAAACGGTACATATAATAGTGGGAGGTTGCTAGCCTGTCGCCCACGGTATACCTTAACTTATATCCTCAGTCGCCTCTTACAACATCTACGGAAGAAATGGAAAGGTATACGAGTAATCCTAACTCGACACCACAGAGAAACTTAATAATTATCCTAATATTTGCTCTTTAACGTTCATGAATATGAACTATTTCGGAACCGAAGTGAATAATAAACCATTATAAAATTAATTAGGCAAGCAAATACACAAATTGATAAGCTGTTAATTCAGTTTGCATGTCATTCCAATTGTTTGGCGGCATGCCAGAAATTATTATACAAATAAGATTTAAATAAAAGTTTTCCGCATTGCATCAGTGGAAATGGAAAATCGTTTAAAATTTTAAACAAAGCTAGGGAATGCATTGTTATAATTTTATCGTTATTAATTATGGGAATGGCATAGCGAACTGTTTAATTTCATAGAATTTATGTAAAAGTAAATGTGATTTCAGAATATTGTTCATATTTCAGAATCGTAACCCCTGCTTACTCTGTTATATTGTACCCGTGTGGTGTCGAATTAGAATTACACCCCTCCATTTCTTTCGTAGATGTCGTAAGAGGCGACTGAGGATATCAGTTAAGGTATATCGTAGGCGACAGGCTAGTAATCAGTCACTATTGTACCGTTTTTGTCAAACTTAAACCTGTTTAGACGACCACCTTTAGAACTTGACTACGATGCTTGAGGTCCCGGGTTCGATTCCCGTGTCGGGGCAGATATTTGTATGAAAAATACGAATGTTTGTTCTCGGGTCTTGGGTGTTTAATATGTATTTAAGTATGTATCTACGAGTATTTATATAATTATATTTATCCGTTGCTTAGTACCCATAACATAAGCTTTGCTAAGCTTACTTTGGAACTAGATCAATTGATGTGAATTTTATTGTCCCGTGATATTTATTATTTACTTATTTTATTTATTAAACCTAAAATTGATAAACGTGGCTCCGAAGTGGTAACGTTTCGTGTGCTCTGCCTACACCATTTGGGAATACAGGCGTGATGTTTGTGTGTGTGTTGTGTATGTGATGGCAAACGAGCAAGTGGGTCTCATGGTGGTAAGAGATCACCATCGCCCAAAAACATCTACAACACCAGGAGTATTGTATTGCAACCTAGAGGCCTAAGATGGAATACCTCAAGTGCCAGTAATTTCACCGGCTGTCTTACTCTCCACGCCAAAACAAACAGTGCAAGCACTGCTGCTTCACGGCAGGATTAGCGAGCAAGATGGTGGTAGCAATCCGGGCGGAACTTGCACAAGGTCCTACCACTTGCGTATCACACTTCAACTTGCATAATTTTCTCAGGTCTGTCAACGAATTTCCGTATTCCGGATTCTATCGCGCAAAGAAACTCCAAGCATAGCTCTCTCCATAGCTCGTTGCATGACCCTAAGTACCTTTAAAAAGATCATCAGGGTACGGATTTTGAGCGTGTTCAGGACCTGTGTTCGGTAGGGATGTTAGAGAGGAGTTACCCGGAGATTCTTCGCACCCCCTGCTTTTCCGTTCCCTCGCCCGATGAGCTATTTTACTATCAAAGAAAACTCAGTACATTTATCAACATGTAAAATCTTCATATTTTGCGTGTTCAGTTAACTTTGAACTAAAAATATACTAGGTACAACTTTCCGCGGTTCGGTCACGCTATAGTTCACGCTGGAGACAGCAACTTTAGGGCAAGCAAAATAAATCATGAATTTTGGCAGCATTCTTGTATTTTAGTAGTGAAAAATATGAACGCGAGTCGAACTTGCACAATGAGGGTTCGGTACAAATTTGAAAGCTATCACAAAATAAGTTTGTGCTTCATATGATTTTAACGAATCCCTAAGTTATTTTTTGCGGATCAGTAGGTTTCAAACTTTTCCGCTGGAATTATTTTTAGTTTGTCAAATGAAATGAATATCATACCTAACATCTTTATTTAACGCACACGCACACACGCATCTCAAGTTAATAACTTAATAGCACCTTTCTTTTTCGGTTTTATTTTGTTTATTACTATATAAAAATCGTTTATTTAACACTAGCTTTTGCCCGCGGCTCCGCCCGCGTGGTATTCGGTTATCGCGCGCTATTCCCTCGGGATCTGTGCATTTTTTCAAGGTAAAAAGTAGCCTATGTCACTCTCGGACCCATAAATTATCTCCATGCCAAAAATAACGTCGATCCGTCGCTCCGTTACGGCGTGAAAGACGGACCAACATACAAATACACAAACATACAAACGCACTTTGACATTTATAATATTAGTTTGGATATGGGTAGTATATTAAAAGCCTAAATGCCAAGTTTCATAGTTTTATCTTCGACAGCGACGAACTTCCACCATATAAAATTTCACCCCCTATTTACCCCCTTAAAGCCTCTTTTTCGCGATAAAAGATAGCCTATGTTCTTTCCCAAGGTCTATTCTATCTCTGTACCAAATTTTATCCAAATCGGTTCAGCGGTTTTGGCGTGAAAGCGTAACAGACAGACAGACAGACAGACAGACAGACAGAGTTACTTTCGCATTTATAATATTAGTATGGATAACTGGCACTTTTTTTTTAAATAGAAGAGCGATACCTCCTGATAGCAATACCTACTAGGAGGACTCAGACACCATGTTATTTACTGATGTATCACTACCCAATAAACGAATTTATTTATTATTATAATCGTACCACTGAAAGCGGGCTCAATTTAGCTTCCAAGATTTGACCCAAATATAATAATATGAACAAATAAACGCACATGGCAAATCAAATAAAAGCTTGTAAAAATTCTAGACAGACACAGGCGACAAAATGGTTTGACAAGACTTTCTTTTTCCGTTTGAAGTAGGTACCTACGTAACTCTAAAAGTATTAAGCTTTGAACTAGACATTTATTTCGGAATATTGTTTACAGATTTTAAACACGAACGTTTAAACTTACACTTGAGCGCGTCTAAAGAAACGTTGTCTGTATTTTATTTTCAAAAATTAAATAAAGCAAACCTTTTAAATCGCTACAAAGAGCATTTCATCTTTTTATTTTCTTGTCATTCACTTGAAAGGGCATTAAGTTTGCAAAAAACAACTTCAAACCTCATTTTTTATTTCAAAAATATCAAGCAGAAACATGCTGAAAATGAATAAAATCCTTTGGTCATTAAAACAGTTTGATGTCCGCCGTAAATTCTTTATTGTGTGAGTTTATAGTCTTCAAAAAGCATAAAGCGAAATCCACGAATTGCCGAAACCCTTTCCACTTTTGAATAGAAGGAAGTTAAGGCAAAACAGATGTTCGCGATAAAGCAATGAATATAAACGTTCTTTTTTACTTCCAAATAGATAACACCAATAAGACCTCGCTAATAATTCAAAGTCGGGCCCAAATCTCATACACTTAGCATATTTTTACGTGGGAATTCACGACTTGGTCTTAAAAATAAACGAATAAATTCCCAAGGTAGAAAATAAAGCATTCAATCCACTCCGCTAACTCGGATATTATGCTTCAAATCGTGCAAAGAAACGGTTCTATTTGGGAAAAAAATGCGGGTCATAAATTGTGAAAGGGGGATGGAGATGTGGAAACAAAAGCTGGTGTGACCCCGCGAGCGTCAGGTGGAGAATTATCTGATAGTGATTTGCTTTTTCAAATTCAAAGTCAAAGTCAAAATATCTTTATTTAATTTAGGCTATACAAGCACCAGTTTGGAAAAACTTCTGTTGAGAAGGATCCGGCAAGAAACTCAACGAGGTATATTTTTTTAGCAGATTTACATTATTATTAAAGATATCACAAGTATTTAACACAACTTTATTTTTAACACAGTAGATTCGCTATTTGAAGTAAGGGAACGCCAATGCGGATCGGAATCATTTACATATATCCCTGTCCATGATATAATCATTAACTTTATAATACGCCTTAGATATTAATGACTTATGCTTTAACTCAAGACTGGACTTCCGTGAGAACTACGGTTCACTCCACGGGCTCTGATTCTGAGAGGAGGCCTGTACCCTGCAGTAGAACATTACTATGATATTCTAAGACGATTTTTTTGTATAATAACACTACCCTGTTTAACAAATTCATTCAAAAATACCAAGAAATTCCACTACATACATTCCACATTACTCAGCATGTAGTCTGTCCTTTTCTAACTTTACTCCCTCCGCATGGGTGCTATATACACCGACTCATCCTGACACGTTATCGTGTATAGGTTTATGTGAAACAAGAAAATAACTCGTTAAAAATGTATTGTGATCCACGAATAATCCTAAAAGCTCATGTGATGGTAAGCTCTGGAGGTACATAATTGAAAGCGCAAGTAAACATAAAGCGTAGGGATTGGGGAAAAAAATTGTCGGTCGCGAATGTCGAGAGAGACGAGCGTTTTGTCGGGAACGGGAAGGTTTAGGCACAAAACGACCAGATGGCCTAGTGGTTAGAGAACTTGACAATGAAACTTGAGGTTCCGGGTTCAATTCCCGTGTCGGGGCAGATACGAGTATTTGTATGAAAAATACGAATGTTTGTTCTTGGGTCTTGGGTGTTTAATTTGTATTTAAGTATGTATCTATACCCATAACACGAGCTTTGCTAAGCTTACTTTGGGACTAGGTCAATACACACACACATACAGACACACACGGCGGTTAAACTTATAATACACCTCTTTTTGCGTCGAGGGCTAAAAAGAGACTTTAGCGACTCGACCGACTTACAGAATAAACTAGTCTTTGATTTTTGTCAAGAAATCGTGCACGCGTTCCATTGCGGGTCACAATTGACGTCTTCCATTCGGTCACTTTACGGTCTCTAAATATAGGTACCTACCGCAAATATTTTCAAACAATTGTAGATTTTTGTAAGTAAACATGTTTTTTCTGTAATGAAATAAATGGTCTACAATCATAAACACATGTCATCCTACGTAAGTTCAACGTATTAGGTGCAAAGATATGAAGGTGTTGGCTGAAAATCATCGCTGTAGTAGGCAGCATATACTTACTGCAGCATAATGCTGAGTCAATTCCTTTTCGACATCACGAAATGTTTATCTTTTCTGTAAATTATGTATTATTATAAGTTTGATGTCGAAATAAAGTTATGTCTATGTCTATGTCTAAATCGTGGAAATATATTATTGGAAGTACGATTTTTGGAGACGCTCAAAGAGTCGGTAAAAAAGTTGATTGGCCCAATTACGTTTAGACTGGGCTAATAAACGTTGCTATTGTCTCATAGTTAAGCAAAATGACTCAAGCATAAAACCGTTTCGCAGCATCGACAAATCGTCGCTTCAAGCACATCCCTAATGAAGGGTACTCGCAGCAGAAGGGCGGCCCTAAAACGGATTTATGTATCGGGCTAAAAACATATCGATTTATTTATGTATACAACTAAAAACGGCACGATTATTCGCCAACTTCGAGGGGCGATGTCTATCGGATACTTTTTCATTTTGCATAGTTTAGTTTCTCTTGTTTTGTTTGAAAGTCGAAAGAGGCACTGGAGCCGTTGTCTGTCTTAGTTTGTTTCAGAATTTCAAGTGAGATTGTAAGTAACTTTTAATAAATACTTACCTACCCTACTTAACTTACTCAACGTACCCTGAGAACTGCTTTTTATTCATGAGCATACTTTCTGTATAAATATTTTAGTTGTTGCCCGCGACTCCGTTCACGTTTAATTTGTTTATCGCTATCCCGCCGGAACTGTGCAATCATCCGGGATAAAAACTACAGTATATCTTTCTCCGGGGCTTAGCCTATCTGTGTAGCGAATTTCATCTGAATCCACTGAAAAAAAAAGGATAACTGAACTAGTTTGGCTACTTGACGTTAGTTTAGCCTACGTTTAGCCAAAATTTACTAATTAGGAACCAAAATTATGCTAATACCTAATACAAAACAATTTTGTAAGACATCACCTAACACTATAACAATAGGCCCTAGTTTTGTAGTCACTCAAGGTAATGTTACAAGCAACATTTTTTTTGTTACTGTTAGCAAATTTTTTTTTTTCATTTCAGTGTCAGTTCACCGGTTTGGACGTGAAGAAGTAACAAACAAACAGACTTGCAAGCATTCGCATTTATAATGGAGTGGCTATACCTAAGTTGAGATTTTTATTCCAATTCCGTTTACACTACATCTATCCTACTATAAAAAAGAAACACTGAGGTACGACGAGCGAAGCGAGGAGTGGCTAGTATGAATTGTGGCCACAACGCACGAGCCGAGCGAGCGAACCGAGCATGCCGTGGCAGCGGCCGGCGAAGTGCCACACCCAATATGGCGGTGTTTCATGATATGCCTGCCTAGGAATTTCATAATCTGCCTACACGTCACAAGGCAAGTCGTTGAATGGTGAGTTTGACCGATATGGTCCTTCAGCCAATTCACGATAATGTCTACATTGACCGCTGTGTGGTCGGTGTGTCTGGCACACCGATATCATTCTTAACTAGTCATTTGTGTTCCATATTTTAAAGTTGGGTATTATTTACGACAAAGCGACAAGGTAATGACTTTAGCAGTCTATGTATTTTCCTTTTGAAGTCACGAAGCTCCAAATGTGATGTGTACACATTGCCTTTCAGCTTATAATGTTAACCTTTTACTATTGAATTAATGGATTTGAAAGGATTAACTGAGCTGTAAATCTTTGCCTAAACCTATGTCTAGACATGACGCACGCAACATTTATGCTAAATTTAGGGAAACTACGAGTTGAATATTAACGCCGATTAACGCTTTTCCAGGGTCGCTGACAGGTACGACTTTAATTATTTCATCATCATCATCATCTCAGCCGTAGGACGTCCACTGCTGGATGTAGGCCTCCCCCATAGACCTCCAGTTGCTTCGGTCGGCAGCGGCCTGCATCCACCGTGAACCCGCGGCTTTAACCAGGTCATCCGTCCATCTCGTTAGTGGACGTCCTACGCTACGCTTGCCGATCCGCGGCCTCCACTTGAGAACTTTTCAGCTCCAACGGCCATCTGCTCTCCGTGCTATATGGCCCGCCCATTGCCACTTCAACGAGCTAATCCGCTTGGCTATGTCGGTGAGCCTTGTTCTTCTACGTATCTCCTCGTAAACCCCAAGCATAGCTCTTTCCATAGCTCGCTGAGCAACTCTGAGCCTATTCATAAGGCCTACAGTAAAGCACCATGTCTCGGATCCATATGTCATCACTGGCAACACACATTTAATTATTTAACACGCTTTTATTAGGTCGACCTGTATGTAAATTAACTTAAACACCAATGTTCTGTAAAATTCAAATTGTACAAAAAACATAAACAGACATCAATGAATTTATTGTATCAGGCGTTACTTTGTGGAGGTCCATATCAATGTACTACAAGAATTTCCTTGCTTACCCGCGACCTTACGATAGCTAAGCTTATGCAAAATATGCGTGTTCATGCAGTTCTTCCACCTCCACACTGTAAGAACACACACAAATTACGCAAACCCATCTATCACCACCTACATGAACACGGATATTTTGCATACGCTTAGCTATTGTAAGGCCGCGGGTGAGCAAGGAAATTCTTTTAGTTCATAGACATAAAACATACGAAATGGACATGCAAAAAAAAACTAATAGGGAAAGTCGTCTTTGTCGATATTGAAAATGCACGTATGTTAACCACTAAAATTTAAATACTAGGTACAATTGTAACGCAAACCTGATGTACCAGGTTTGCTTTAATCTCATGACGTCAAGATTTACCAACATATCTACAAATAAATATTGATTAAGGAAAATAGCAATTGAGAACTCTAAAACCGCTGAACAGATTTTGATAAAACATTTCTACCTAAGAACCATCGCTAGAAAACCTGTCATCAAATAAAAAACCGCATTCTAATTTTAGATAATGATGATTTTTGATGACACAGACAGACAGACACACACACAGACACACATAGCGGTCAAACTTATAACACCCCTATTTTGCGGGGGGGGGGGTTAAAAAAAGGGAAACAGTAACATTCTAAATCACCGTTAATTAGTTTAATAAAACATGCTAATAAATAGCAATTTTGTTTAATATCAGTTCCAAACCTCACCCTGACCTTTCATATTTCAATAACTATTTGCAAAGCGGGCACGTTCGCTGCCAAATTCTTATTTGCGGTCGGCGAGGGCGCTAGCTGTTTCCGATGTTTGAGGATTCTTCGCGACAATCCTAGTTCCGGAACCGTCCGCCTGCACAGATAAGTTGGTGCGTGGATCCCTTAATATTCAGCTGTGGATGCTAATTCCGCACTGCGTGGTGTTAGAGAGAACAGACCTTATACTTCCATCTCAGCTTAACGTCCCAATGCAGGGCACAGGCCTCCTCTCAGAACAAGAGGGCTTGGGCCTTAGTTCCCACGCGAACCTAGTGCGGATTAGGAACTTCACACGCACCATTGAATGCTTCGCAGGTTTGTGCAGGTTTCCTCACGATGTTTTCCTTACCGCAAAGCTCGTGGTAAATTTTAAATGTAATTCCGGACATGTATTTCGAAAAACTCAGAGGTGCGAGCCGGAGTTTGAACCCACGACCCTCTGCTTGAGAGGCGATAGGATAGGGGAATTCGAATCCAGGCTGGCACTTCTGATTTTCGAAACTCGATTTAAGACGTGAGTTATCCGCTCAAAGTCAAAGTCTAGGTATCTTTAATCACTTACAGAACAATCAATTATAATTTTGTAGAATATAATTTAATATAGGTGTCTCATGGTAGCTTCATGTTCAAAATGATAGTCTTTCCGAAGCCACTTGACAGTCCTACGATACTATGGTATCCAAAACCAAAACGCTTCAACCCGTCCGTGGATACCTTAGAGTCATAAAGTTTAACCTTGATTTTGTTCACAAGTCTAACATGATATGAGTATGCTATTAATAAATAAATATTATTTGAATAAGTAAACATTGATTTACATCTCAGTATTTCGTCTTTATTCAATATCTTTGTAGTTAAAAAATTGTGGAAGCATAGCGCGGTTTGTCCGTCGATAGAAAAACTCGGACGGTTGGAGGCGTATTGGTCGCGCGCTCTGGACTGTCAAGTGGGGCGCTGGTGGTATTAAAAAGTAATGCAACAGAGCATTTTGCGGGCTACTTTCAGAAAAAAAACGTTTTGAATATTAAATACAGTGCCTCGGCGGTTCTCTCAGGCTTAACCCTTACAATGGCTGAAATTTGCGATGCCCTTTGGAGGTTGTCTCCCAGCTGTAATGGCTGACGATAAGATTAGTAACGGATCCCCCGGGTTCGAAGCCTGACGGGGAATTGACCCCTTTATCAATATTAATGGTAGTTTTTCATGTTGCTGGTGGCCGCTCGGTGACATAAATTAATGTTTAATGGTAGATTTTGGAGCAATTTATAATTTGAAGACGCGTGAATCTATAAGATCTTTTTTATGGAAACAGGTATCCTAACCCTGCCGTCATTTTATCATCATCATCATGTCAGCCGAAAGACGTCCACTGCTGGAGATAGGCCTCCCCCAAGGCTCTCCACTCAGACCGGTCTTATGCATTTCGCATCCACCGCGATCCCGCGATCTTAGCCAGGTCCGCGGACGCCATTCGAGAACCTTCTGACCCCATCGGCCATCAGTCCTGCGTGCAATGTGCCCCGCCCACTGCCACTTCAGTTTCGCAATTCTTCGGGCTATGTCAGTAACCTTAGTTCTACTGCGGATATCATCATTTCTGATGCCGTCGCTTTATGTTTTTGAAATAATCATGTATGTTAGAAAGAATATAATGAGATTTTCTCACTAACGTTGATAAGCCAAAGTCGATTTTTCAGACTGGCTAAAACAAAAAGTCGTTTCTGGGAAATCGCATACGTTTTATAATAAAATTTCAAAATATATTACCAACTAGCTATTACCCGCGGCTTCGCACGCGTAAACTAATAAAACGGGGATGTATTCGGTCCCTTAGTTATAAAACTATCCCGTGGGAATATCCGGATAAAAAGTAGCCTATGTGTTCTTTCAGACGTTCAACTACCTACATACCAAATTTCATGACTCTAAGCCCAGCAGTTGTTATTTCGAGATTTTATCCATATCCCGTGGGAATATCGGGATAAAAAATAGCCTATGTATTATTACAAAGGTCCAGCTACCTACACACCGAATTTCATGGCTCTAAGCACAGTGGTTGTTATTTCGAGATTTCATCCCTAGGTATCCCGTGGGAATATTGGATCAAAAAGTCGCTTATGTGTTATTCCAGACTTCCGGCTACCTACATTCCAAATTTTATGACTCTAAGCCCAACGGTTATTATTCCAAGATTTTATCCCTATCCCGTGGGAATATCGAGATAAAAAGTAGCCTATCTATTATTCCAGAGGTCCAGCTATCTACATACTAAATTTCATGGTTCTAAGCACAGCTGTTGTTATTTCTAGATTTTATCCCTAGGTATCCCGTGGGAATATTGGGTTAAAAAGTGGCCTATGTGTTATTCCAGACGGCTAACTACCTACATACCAAATTTCATGACTCTAAGCCCAGCGGTCATTATTTCAAAATTTTATCCCTATCCCGTGGGAAGATCGGGTTAAAAAATAGCATATGTAGTATTTCAGAGGTCCAGCTACCTATATACCAAATTTCATGACTCTAAGCCCAGCGGTCATTATTTCAAAATTTTATCCCTATCCCGTGGGAATATCGGGTTAAAAAATAGCATATGTAGTATTTCAGAGGTCCAGCTACCTATATACCGAATTTCATGGCTCTAGTCCCAGTGGTTGTTATTTTGAGATTTCATCCCTAGGTATCCCGTGGGAATATCGGGTCAAAAAGTCACCTATGAGTAATTCCAAACGTCCAACTACCTACATACTAAATTTCATGACTCCAAGCCCAGCGGTTGTTATTTCGAGATTTTATCCCTATCCCGTGGGAATATCGGGATAAAAGTATTCTATGTTTTAATCCAGGTTATAAACTAACTTTTGCCAAATTTCATCCAAATCAGTCCAGCCGTTTTAGCGTGAAGAAGTAACAAACATACTTACTCACATCCTCACTCACTCACTCACAAACTTTCACATTTATAATATTAGTAGGAAGTAGGATGAAACTGATACAAAATTCAGATGTATTGTCAATAAGACATTAATATCTAAGGCGTTTTATAAAGTGAATTATTATATCATGTACAGGGATATTTGAAAACAATTCCGATCCGCATTAGAGTTCCTTTCAAATAGCGAACCTATGTGCTAAAAAAAAGTCACTAGGCAAATCGTAAACGGTGAGTTTTGAATGATATGGCGGATGTCCCTCAACCAGTTAATGAAATGGCGCTATTTCACCATATACCTAGGAATTTCGTGATCTGGCGAATTTCACGATCGGCTGCCGACATTATTATATAAGCAGGTCAGGTATCGGGTGCCGAAAATAAACAGTAAAATATCCTGTATTTCGACAGGATAACGCCTCTACCTATATCTCGACGTGACCGGTCATCTCGCAAGCAGGAGATACGGCGACCCTAGCAATCCTGTTGAATGCAAGTTATGGATACTGAAACCATATCTTGTGCTATCGTAGACCCAGTCATCTAGTTTATTTGGTCGATAAAAATGTCGACGAATATTTTTAATGCCTTAAATACAAGGTGACCTTAGCCTCTGGACAAATAATGAAACCATGGATAAGACTGATACTTAGCAATATCTTAAAATAGTTATTTGCTTAATTAGACAAGAAAAATAGTCTATGAAATCAGATCATCCAAATACACAGGCTGCTCCAAAGTGATACATTGAAAACCGTTAGTTTTTCGGTAAATATTGGACTGATTGTTATGATACTTTGCACTTTGGTTTTAAATATCTTGCTAAGGTATTCGTATGTCCAGAAGCTAAGGTCACCCAGTAAACAGGAAGTCTTTGACCATGGGGCTTTAAATCCAGGGTTCGATTCTCGCATAACTGAGTTTATTTTGTTCTGCTACTTTTTAAAAATATGATCACTGTTCATTTCATTTTTTTTTTCATAAAAATTAAATGTAATTTATAATTTATCCCTCTTTTTGCATCAGGGACTAAAAAACTGTACGTAATGTAAATCATAATACCTAGGTATCATCTACTTTAACATTATAAAATAATCCGTCAGCAAAACCCGTACCCACCAAATTCCTCAAACATTTCGGCGAAGCCTCTCTGGAGGCTAAATCTCCTCGTATCGAAACTGAAATCCTAGTTTGAAGCCGTTCTTGTAACTAAAGTATATCCCAAATCTCGCCTTACCGAGCGTTAGCACCTGTAACAGCTAGAAACTAACTGAAGTTCTAATACCAGAGACTCAGTAACGTTGCTACATTAGAGAGATTGATGTAGTTTCTAACTGGAATTCTCCTTTGGTTGGTTACTTGAGGAACTAGCTGTATTACTTTGTTGGTGTAACACGAGATTGTTACTGCTATTTGATCTGGGGGCACGGCAGTGCCCCCGCCAAGTCAAGCAAACCAAAACAAAGGCACGGCCGTACCATACTTTTCTTGAAGCCATTCAGGCTATTTCCAACACCCTGTAATTTTTTTATGGCTAAAGCTAGAACCCTGAATTTTCAGTTGTTATAGATTTTTCCGTAATATATAGTACGATTACGTTAGTAAGTACAAAAGCGAAGATAAGAAAAAACTAAGTCTAGTAGTCCAGAACTCTTTTGACTCAAACTTCGACAATTGTAACCCATTCCATCCATCTATCCATCTCAGTCTATATACGTCCCATTGCTGGGCACAAGCCTTCTCTCAGAACAAGAGGGTCCAATCGTAACCCATTACTTACTGGGAATTTTTAAATAAAATAAATAAAAATCATATATTAGCAGGCATTTAACGCCCATAGATGTCAAAAGGGGATCACAAAATTTATTAGTACTGTACTGTTCCCAATAAGGGTAGACACTATATTTCTATTTATATACTTTTATCTAAGTATAATTACGGCCATCGTCTGTTTGTAAGGACCCTAAGTTGTATAATAATTTATAGTAGACCTAGGATCGAACCGAGTGAGAGGGCTATTTAGTAGAGTAACTACCTCTTTGAGAAAGCGTTGGTTATACATGCAGGAAACTCAAAAGTTATTTCGTTTAGTATAAGAAATTATTATTGCTACTATCTATATTTGATTATATTTCCACTTAATTAATATAAAAGAGGTGATTTATGCCGTATAGGCCGGGCCCCTCCCCGCCCGGGCCTGTGGAGCTCGTCACCGTACTGGTCACTCCCCCACGGGCTGCCTCGGCACCTCGTGAGGGGATTGAATTAATGTCGTATGTCAATCACGTGCGTACCTCGTCTTCAAATGAATGAGTGGAGAACAAAATCATAGTCACTCCCGAGGCAGGCTTTGTTAATCCCTAACCTTTTCCTGAGTGACTATCCTATACACCTACGGTCTCCTCTTCCCCCCCCCCAACCTCTAACAGACTAGCGTCAGGAAGAACAACTCGGGGTCATGTTTGTGTTATTACGACGCGTTCCACAATTTGCGTCCACAACCAAGAGAGAAAGTCTCCTTCCCCCCCACATGCCCCACAAGGACTCCCAACGCCACTATTAGTCGTTAGACCTTGTTTAACCGCAACCCCACTTTAGCCCTATTGCCAAGTGAGTAGTAAACAACCCCATCGGACAGAGTCCGTATTGCCGGGTGGTTAGTCCGACAAAGAGGATGCAACGTTCAGCGGCCAGAGGTGGAATTGACCCCTGGTGACCACATGTATCTGAAGACCCTCGGTCCCCAAACACAATTTTGAATAATCTACAGACTCCATTGTGAAACGTCGATCATAATGGTTTGTGGAGTCTGTAAGGGTACTTTGTACAGTATCCATGCGCGCAATACCGACCATTAATACCCAGCCAGCTAGATTAGTACTCGTATCTGTGGCACACTAGTTCCATTCGCTCCACCAGCTGGATACAATAGTAAGTATAGAATTGTATAGCTATCCTTCCCGAGCTATCTGGATTTCTATTAAAATCATTAGAATGGTGACAAAATTAAGTAATCTGGTTTAGTATAGGTATTTGTGGAGACCGTGATACACCCCGGTTCTAGGTCCAAATAGCTTATTTGTAAAGTTAGGCCAAATACGCAGGGCAATTTGGAAGAAACATTGAGGAAATATAAACAATTACACAATAAGCTGAAGTCAATTATTAATATCTCGTTTCCATTAACCTTGGAGTTTCTAGCATGTTATAATATATAAGCAGTTTTGATATTCAATTTTAATTTTACTAATGTATTACTCACTGTCTTAGATTTGTGCCACAAATATATTAGTTCTTCGCTATAGTATCCACACACCGATGATAACTTCAGTACCGTCAATAGTAATATAGTTTAAATCAATTGAAGATAATGTTCGTTAAAAATATTCAACAATTCAATGTCTTCTTAACACTCCGTAACGTCAGCAGAACAGAACAGTAATGACCAGTATTTGAATCAATTCGATCATTTGAATTTGACTTCTAAATTTCAAATATTTAAATTTAGGTCTTTTGAATTTAGACTGGCGTTATTTATTCTTTATATTTTGAATGTTTAAAATTTAGAACACGGATAAATTATTTATAAAATTATTGTATACGTTCGTATAGAACCAAAGACCGATTTGAAATGAGATCTCAGGAGTGTCGCGGTTCCATCTCGGTTTGAATTTATTAGACATTCTATCAAAATGTCATAGATATTATGTCTAAATGCCGGTTTTTCAAATTTATAAAATTGTGACAACAAATGTCAGATTACGTGGAAATCATAATATAATTATGACCAACTGTACTTTACTTCTATCTACAAATAGTATAATTAGCTCAAATCAGAGTACGATAACAGTAGTAGGATCCCGCCATACTCCTCACTGTTCTTACGCTGTTATGTCGTAACATCGTTAACTACTGGGATAAGGAAAGGACTTAGCTAGGGACATCCAGGAAACGCCATCAGCACTCGGACCGCACGCCAATATTCCAATCCCGTCCCATTGCACATCACACCACACAACCAGCCAGGATATCTCCATCACGTTGGACGTCGGCGCCAGCATGAAATTAAATATTATTGTAGGAACCGCACAATTCAAAGCTTTATGTATTTTGGGGCATATTAACCGCGAAGCAAGCTCGAGCAATTAATTATAAGCAAAGTTTACTATTCCATTAAATCCCGAGTAATTTGTCTTTCGTTTTCATAATTATTATATTTCAATAAAATCACATTTATTTAATTCAATTCAAATTCAACTTACACGCCATCAATCCAGGCTTGCGTATCTTCATAGTCTTCAACCAGTCCCTCCTCCTCTCGTCATGATGACAGCAACTGTCACTATCCTCCCCGTAGCCACTCAGTCCGCTGAAACTCATAATATGAAAGGCAAAAGCAATTGTAAATAACTCACGTCGGTAGCACACACAGCATTGCACTATTGAACACCTATTTACACTTCTATCACAACAATAAGGCATAGTAATCCATTGCTTATAATTCCGTGTGTTATGTTTTGTTCGGAGTTTCAAATCCTATACGTAGCGACCTCGCTATGCGAATATACAACGGCTGTCAAACTAGATTTTATTTAATTTTCACTGAAACCGTTTGTAAACTCCGTACTCCATTTTTAATTATTGGTTTTAAGTTAATATATGGATTTCTAGGCCTTTTCATCGCGTTATCAAAGAATTCACATTTTATTTTTATTTATTTTTGGTTAGCACATCTTTCTTTCCATGACACTTGACAACCCAATCCCCTTCTTTTTCTTTTTCCTTGACATTCTTGCTATCCACTTTCAAACAAAAATTTTTCCCAAAGAGGTTACTCATGATTAAAATAAATTCACAAAGTTTAATACACGAAGTGTGGGGTCAGTACAATCCCCCCCCTTAAATCTCTATTTCATTCTTTTAAATCGAGATTTAATTCTATACTTATCATATAATATTCATAAAGTTAATTTATTTTAAGCGCAATCACATTTCCACACCCTGTATATTTCGTCCATACCTCAGTTACACACACCCTGTATACTTAGCTCATCATCTATTCTGTCCCAACTCATAACACGTTAATTTCCCTGTCCCTAATGATCATTCATTCAACTGTCAGTAGCTATTCAATTACCTCACCCCCATCTACCTCCCCCCCCAAACTATACTTCCCTATAACTAACTTCTAATTACAATCAAACACCAAAATATTTTCAGTAACTTTTAATAATTCTACAAATCAATACATCCGATTTTATCCGCATTCTAAACCACCTTAATAATAATCTAAAATTATTACAATATTTTACAACTCAATATTGTTCTTGAAATTATTTATCCCTTTCACAACTATAAGCAAGTTCCCTATTCACATGTCAACACAAAACTGACAACAAGTCACTATAACCCTCTAATGTAAGACTTCCCACTAGACATAATATCGTGCCAAGTGTACAGCATTAAACAACCCCTTTTCTACTAGTGTTTCTGGGTGCACGAGTACATATACATTCTCATAGTACCTATCTGCAACTATATAGGGTCCATCGTATATCAATTCAAATTTCTTAATCCTTCCACTCAACGAGTCAGATTTATTTAGTCTACGGACCTTAACCAAGTCCCCTATTTGGTATTGAATCAAGTTGTGATTCTTGTTGAATCTATCCTGACGTTTCTTACTAGCACTACGTAAATTTACCCTAACTTGTTCACGTATTTCATTAACGCTCTTATTTTTCGTAAAATTTATTAAAGATCGGTCTATTGAAAGTTGCGTCGAATTCCCGCTAAGGACCTCATTAGGGGTGAAACCCGTACTCAAGTGGAGAGTATTATTGTACAACTCCTCAATCTTTTTCAACCAACATCCCCAGCTCCTATGTTGTTCATGACAATAAATTCTGAAAAACTTTCCTAACTGTTTATTCACCACTTCTGCAGTATTAGGTCTCGGGTTTCTAATAGAAGTATAGATTGTCTTAACACCAATACCGCGCAATCCTAATCTCCATACATCCCCTATAAATTGCCTCCCTCGATCTGTCATAACCTTCTTTGGTTTTATTGTTAATGCAAAATCTCGCATCCTAGACACCACTGCCCTTGCTGTTGCCGCCTTCAACCCATATAGTTTTATATATTTAGTGAAAGAATCTTGTATGACAAATATATGCGAAATTCCTCCTCTCGATATCGGCAACGGCCCATAGAGGTCCGCCATCACTAAGTCACCTGGATTCTCGGATATAATTGACTTACAAGTACCTACATACTTAATATTGTCTATCTTTGACAATTGACAAAGATGACAACTCCTAACAAAATCTCTAATTGTTTCCCTCATCTTTAGCCAGTAGAATCTGTCCTGTAAATATTTTATCATTTTATAAACTCCTAAGTGCCCCAATTCTAAGTGAACCTGCCTACATACTTCCGCCTGTAAAATTTCTGGTAAATACAATACTCTGTTTGGACTATCCAGCCTATTGAAATAAAGAATTCCATTCTCTGTGATACAACGGCTTGCTATCCGTGCTAACCGATCATTTACTCCCTCTAGTCCTGGATTCGACAACCTATTTTTTATGCCCCTTATCACATTATCCCTATCTTGCAGTTGGGCCATTTCCCCTAATTTATCCTGTAATTCTTTATTTTCTTGCACTCCCATGTACATTATACTCGGATACCACAATTTCCCCTCCTGTATCTCCCCATCACTCGGAAATCTAGATAAAATGTCTACTCCTATGTTCTCCGTCCCCTTGACATGTTCTACAGTATAGTTAAATTGTTCTAAATATAATATCCACCTAGTGATCCGACTGTTGTATAACCTAATGTTCTTAACAAACACTAACGCCTTGTGATCTGTCCTAATAATTAACTCGGCTCCCCGCAAGTATGTCTCAAATTTCTTTATTCCATAAATTATGGCCCAAAACTCTTGCTCAGTAACAGTCCATCTTAATTCCGAACCCCTTAATGATCTACTACAAAAGCTTAAAATTCGTATTTCTCCTTTTTCATCGTACTGATACAATACCCCCGCAATACCTACTCCTGAACTATCAGTCTGCAAATAGTAAGGTTTACTCACGTCTGGATGAGACAAAAGGATGGTAGTCGAAAATTCTTGTTTCAAATTCCAAAACGCCTTATCTAACTCCTCATCCCAATACCAACTTTGCCCTTTCTTCAATAATTTCGTCAGGGGAACTATTAGACTACTATAATTTGAAATAAACCTCCGATAATAATTACATAAACCTAAGAATGCCCTAACATGTTTCACCTTTTTCGGGGTAGGAAACTTTTGAATTGACTCGACCTTAGCTGGGTCCGTTCGAATTCCCTCGGTAGATACAATGTGACCTAACATCTTAACTTCCTGACATGCAAATTTACACTTTTCTAAATTACATGTTAATCCCGCTCTTTCCAACCGTTCTAGTACCAGATCTATTTGTTCCAAATGATCCTCCCACTGACCGTCGGTTAGTATAGCTAGATCATCTAAATAATTTACACAGAAACTTCTAACACTCGGACCTAATATTACATCCATAGCCCGGCTAAAACTTCCAACTGACGTTTTCAATCCCTGTGGCAATACATTATACATATAAGACTTCCCATTAACAGTGAAACCTGTATACTGTCTACTTGTTTCTGAAATTGGGATTTGAAAATAAGCATTATTCAAATCTATAATAGTTATGTACTTAACCCCGTGAAATGCATTTAGAATATCTATCTGCATTGGAGGAGCCTCTGATTCCGCTACCATATATTTGTTAATTTCCCTGGCATCTAATAATATTCGAATAGTCCCATCAGTTTTGGAAGTAAATGTGAGTGGACTACTATACGGTGTTGAACCTCTCGAAATAATACCCATATCTACCATTTCCTGTAATTTATCTTCTACCTTGGATCGGTATGCATAAGGGATGGGATAAGACCGATTAATTCTCGGGACATGCTCATGCATACTAATGTGATGAGTATAACAATTTGCCCTACCAATTCGCTTGGTGAACACTATCCTATGGGCCTCTAAAATCTGCTTCAATGATTTCCTCATGTCAACGGTCAATTCTATACCCGCTTTAATTCTGTCTAAAAAATCTACCTCGCATACTTCGTGGTTAGCCTCACCATCGTTTTCCAACTGTAATGACCTAATGGCTGCAATTCTTTGGTCTTCCTCAATGAAAGGCACGGTAATTCTTCCCCCCTTCATTTCCAAAATTAGTGATCTAGGATCTTGTAATGTAATAATAGCTTTGTATGACAACAGCCAGTCGAACCCTAAAATTACCGGTACAGTCAACCTAGGAACAACTAACAGTCCCGTATCGAAAATTACCTCTTGAATTTTTATTTCTATGGAACATAATTGCTGTATTTTTAAACTCTTCTGCCCTACCGCCCCTCTTATTTGTATAGGCTTTACCGGCAATGAGGGTAGTTGTACACCTCCTCTCGACTGTAACCATTCAAATAATTCCTCAGAAATACAACTAACTTCACTCCCCGTATCTATTAGACAACGTATTTTATTCCCTAAAATCTCTAACCAAATTTCAGCTTTGATTTTATGCCCTATTTCCTCAAAAGAAACCTCTTCATCAAATAACGACGCTGTGACAAAATTCTGCATGGGTTCTACTACTACCGGCCTACCTGCTAAGTTAAGAGACAAGCTCGACAGCCCCTCAAAGTTGGTTGGTATCTGATCCTCCACGTCCGTGGGGATAAAGCCAAATCCTGATTTATCCAATTTCGTCCTCACGCCTGTTGCTACTACAGGGTATAATTTCCCATTTTCCCTTTTTCCTAACCCTACTCCTGGCACCCATCCCGATGACAACATCTGCCGTAGCGCAAACCTAAAATAGTTGCCCCTATGTTTATAAGCTAATCCCGGAGCATCTGGACTAGCTAACATTAGTTTAAATTCTTACCACTATCTTTACACCTCTCCTGCTCTTCTTCTTCGTTTATCTCCAAATTAGCGATTATTTTCGGCTTCTTATTTCCAAAATTTGATTTCCCAGTCGCAGGCATCCCTCGCTTCATTCCTGGTAGGGTTTGATTAGAGCTTCCACCTTCCACATAACGGTCCTGTTTATCCACGTCATCCAAATCTCTTAAGAATTCAGTGGCTTCTATTATCGATTCCCCTTTCCTCATCCTCCAGGCATATTGTACTTCTCTAGGGAAATGGTGCATTAAATCATTAACTAATTGATTTTCCGTTAGAGGCGTACTCAACATTTTTGCTTGTCCTGCTAGTGAAATAAAGTAACCCATCATGGATTTATGAGTATTCTTCTCCCACACTCCACACACTATATTCCGTCTTAATTGATTTTGTTCAGACTCTCCCCAATAAGTATCCATAAAATCAGCTTTAAAATCTTCCTCGTTGTCCCAACGATCCTTATAAATTCTCGCCCACCGCCTGACATCTCCTTCTAAGCACCCGATAATATTGTCGATTACATGTTCTTTAGTCGGCAACCTTCTTAGGTACGAAAATAGGTCCTCTATGAAGGTAACTGGATGTACGTCGTACCTTCCGGGGTATTTGGGTTTATCCAACCTTCCATCTATCACTGGATACATTGCGAGTTGAGGCATTGTTTCTCTAACCTTATCCCGTACTGGTTCTTCCTGCATTTTTCCCTGCAGCTCCGATACCTTTAAATGCAGTTGCCCAATTGTCCTACGCATGTTCCGCATCATGAGTGCCATCGCAGACGAACCCCCAGTAGCAGGTGTTGTTTTCTTCACTATTCCAGGTGTCGCTCCAGCAGCCTTCGCCTTAGCACGCATTTCCTTGCCAGCTTGGATCATTTTGCTCATAGTTGTGTTTCTGTAATACATTAAAATTTTCTTTACTAATAGCCCCGATTGATCTTAATTCACCATTGTTGTTTGATTTCTTCTTCTATCGACATATATTGTTTTACAACATCCGCTATTCCTCTATCACCATCTATAATACGTAACTCTTGGAAAGAGTCCTTCCAAGCATTCCCCGTTAGCCAATGCTCATGTTTTTCGTGCAATCGGTTTATATAATCAAGTGTAATAGCACTTTCCTCTATTCTACCTCTAGTTTTTATTCTTTGTAAAACCACCTCCGGGGAACTTCGTACGTAAATTCCCAAATCTACATTAGCTAAAGCCTTTTCCTTGACAAACGAGATCCAATTCTCGAATATCTCCGCCTCTACAGGGTGTATCAACTCGTTTTCACGTAGTATTTTCATAAAACAATGCCTCGCACTAAATATCGACCTTTCTATTATCTTAATTGGCGTTTCTACTCGCAAGGTGTGATGTTCTAGCAGAGTCGACACCACATAATTTTGGAATACATAAGCCCACCGCTTGGGGTCTTCTACCATTAATTTGAAGAGGTTGACGCCCTTTACATTTTGCCATTTTTGGACAGGTTCTGGTAAAACGGTCACCATCTTATTGGTATGCAGAGACTCTAATAGGGTCGACTTCCCACAACCAATATTACCCTCTAACACAACGGTAAACGTTCCCTTTCCTTTTCTTAGCGTATTGGCCATGTCAAACCTGAAATTTCAAAGCTATGAATACCAAAAAAAAAATTTTTTTTTTTTTCGAAAAAAAAAAATTTTTCTTTTTTTTTTTTCAACAGCCCGCTACTTGAGACTCAGGATCCTGGTCACGGCACCAATTTGTACTGTTCCCAATAAGGGTAGACACTATATTTCTATTTATATACTTTTATCTAAGTATAATTACGGCCATCGTCTGTTTGTAAGGACCCTAAGTTGTATAATAATTTATAGTAGACCTAGGATCGAACCGAGTGAGAGGGCTATTTAGTAGAGTAACTACCTCTTTGAGAAAGCGTTGGTTATACATGCAGGAAACTCAAAAGTTATTTCGTTTAGTATAAGAAATTATTATTGCTACTATCTATATTTGATTATATTTCCACTTAATTAATATAAAAGAGGTGATTTATGCCGTATAGGCCGGGCCCCTCCCCGCCCGGGCCTGTGGAGCTCGTCACCGTACTGGTCACTCCCCCACGGGCTGCCTCGGCACCTCGTGAGGGGATTGAATTAATGTCGTATGTCAATCACGTGCGTACCTCGTCTTCAAATGAATGAGTGGAGAACAAAATCATAGTCACTCCCGAGGCAGGCTTTGTTAATCCCTAACCTTTTCCTGAGTGACTATCCTATACACCTACGGTCTCCTCTTCCCCCCCCCCAACCTCTAACAGACTAGCGTCAGGAAGAACAACTCGGGGTCATGTTTGTGTTATTACGACGCGTTCCACAATTTGCGTCCACAACCAAGAGAGAAAGTCTCCTTCCCCCCCACATGCCCCACAAGGACTCCCAACGCCACTATTAGTCGTTAGACCTTGTTTAACCGCAACCCCACTTTAGCCCTATTGCCAAGTGAGTAGTAAACAACCCCATCGGACAGAGTCCGTATTGCCGGGTGGTTAGTCCGACAAAGAGGATGCAACGTTCAGCGGCCAGAGGTGGAATTGACCCCTGGTGACCACATGTATCTGAAGACCCTCGGTCCCCAAACACAATTTTGAATAATCTACAGACTCCATTGTGAAACGTCGATCATAATGGTTTGTGGAGTCTGTAAGGGTACTTTGTACAGTATCCATGCGCGCAATACCGACCATTAATACCCAGCCAGCTAGATTAGTACTCGTATCTGTGGCACACTAGTTCCATTCGCTCCACCAGCTGGATACAATAGTAAGTATAGAATTGTATAGCTATCCTTCCCGAGCTATCTGGATTTCTATTAAAATCATTAGAATGGTGACAAAATTAAGTAATCTGGTTTAGTATAGGTATTTGTGGAGACCGTGATACACCCCGGTTCTAGGTCCAAATAGCTTATTTGTAAAGTTAGGCCAAATACGCAGGGCAATTTGGAAGAAACATTGAGGAAATATAAACAATTACACAATAAGCTGAAGTCAATTATTAATATCTCGTTTCCATTAACCTTGGAGTTTCTAGCATGTTATAATATATAAGCAGTTTTGATATTCAATTTTAATTTTACTAATGTATTACTCACTGTCTTAGATTTGTGCCACAAATATATTAGTTCTTCGCTATAGTATCCACACACCGATGATAACTTCAGTACCGTCAATAGTAATATAGTTTAAATCAATTGAAGATAATGTTCGTTAAAAATATTCAACAATTCAATGTCTTCTTAACACTCCGTAACGTCAGCAGAACAGAACAGTAATGACCAGTATTTGAATCAATTCGATCATTTGAATTTGACTTCTAAATTTCAAATATTTAAATTTAGGTCTTTTGAATTTAGACTGGCGTTATTTATTCTTTATATTTTGAATGTTTAAAATTTAGAACACGGATAAATTATTTATAAAATTATTGTATACGTTCGTATAGAACCAAAGACCGATTTGAAATGAGATCTCAGGAGTGTCGCGGTTCCATCTCGGTTTGAATTTATTAGACATTCTATCAAAATGTCATAGATATTATGTCTAAATGCCGGTTTTTCAAATTTATAAAATTGTGACAACAAATGTCAGATTACGTGGAAATCATAATATAATTATGACCAACTGTACTTTACTTCTATCTACAAATAGTATAATTAGCTCAAATCAGAGTACGATAACAGTAGTAGGATCCCGCCATACTCCTCACTGTTCTTACGCTGTTATGTCGTAACATCGTTAACTACTGGGATAAGGAAAGGACTTAGCTAGGGACATCCAGGAAACGCCATCAGCACTCGGACCGCACGCCAATATTCCAATCCCGTCCCATTGCACATCACACCACACAACCAGCCAGGATATCTCCATCACGTTGGACGTCGGCGCCAGCATGAAATTAAATATTATTGTAGGAACCGCACAATTCAAAGCTTTATGTATTTTGGGGCATATTAACCGCGAAGCAAGCTCGAGCAATTAATTATAAGCAAAGTTTACTATTCCATTAAATCCCGAGTAATTTGTCTTTCGTTTTCATAATTATTATATTTCAATAAAATCACATTTATTTAATTCAATTCAAATTCAACTTACACGCCATCAATCCAGGCTTGCGTATCTTCATAGTCTTCAACCAGTCCCTCCTCCTCTCGTCATGATGACAGCAACTGTCACTATCCTCCCCGTAGCCACTCAGTCCGCTGAAACTCATAATATGAAAGGCAAAAGCAATTGTAAATAACTCACGTCGGTAGCACACACAGCATTGCACTATTGAACACCTATTTACACTTCTATCACAACAATAAGGCATAGTAATCCATTGCTTATAATTCCGTGTGTTATGTTTTGTTCGGAGTTTCAAATCCTATACGTAGCGACCTCGCTATGCGAATATACAACGGCTGTCAAACTAGATTTTATTTAATTTTCACTGAAACCGTTTGTAAACTCCGTACTCCATTTTTAATTATTGGTTTTAAGTTAATATATGGATTTCTAGGCCTTTTCATCGCGTTATCAAAGAATTCACATTTTATTTTTATTTATTTTTGGTTAGCACATCTTTCTTTCCATGACACTTGACAACCCAATCCCCTTCTTTTTCTTTTTCCTTGACATTCTTGCTATCCACTTTCAAACAAAAATTTTTCCCAAAGAGGTTACTCATGATTAAAATAAATTCACAAAGTTTAATACACGAAGTGTGGGGTCAGTACAGTACCTAACAAATATTCTTATAAACTATATTAGTAAAGATTTTGAAAACTGATTCGGTGAATCAACACAACCACTGAAACAATTAATATCAATTGAAAATTAAAAATGTCAATGTAACTTAATAATAAATAAAATTAGAATTTTGAATTGAAGATAGTCGTGATTTTGTGTAGGTTTGGACTGTTGAACATTACAGACGAATACCTACAAATTGAAAATGTTCTTAAACACAGGACGCAATTACTCCAATAGTCCTCTAAGCTTCGCAAGCGAGCAAATTTTCAACACTATTCTAAGAATTCATGAACTTCATGAACTAATAACACTGGCCTTCGTAGTGCAAAGAGTCCTTTTGAATATTAATAAAACTGATGTTGCTTTTAAAATGTAATAACCAGGGGCGGATCTACTTAAAGGCTTTTTGGGCTGCAGTACAGGGCCCCGTGGATACAGAGGACCCCCAACCTGAACTGAAAACAATAGACGATAATTATTGTCAATAATAAAAATTATCTAGAATTTTTAAATATCTGATCATGAGGTTTGAGTAATTAGGTCGGGCCCCTAAGCAGTGTTAGCCCAGGGCCCCACAAATTTCAAATCCGCCCCTGGTAATAACAACAATACAAATGCTCATAATCTTAATACTCATAAACAAAGATTAAATAATCAGGCATACATAAGAATAGCGTTACGTACTTAATTGATTGATACAGGGGACATTTTGCGTATCTAATTTATTGTAAGTATAACCCTCGACGCAAAAAGAGGGATTATAAGTTTGACCTCTATGTGTCTTTGTGTTTATCTGTGTGTGTGTCTGTGGCACCGTAGCTCTTAAACGGGAGGACCGATTTGAATGCAGTTTTTTATTAGAAATCAGGTTTTATAACGATGATTCTTGGGGCTCTATATTGGAATCCATAGTAACTTTTGTCCTAATTTCAAAATCCATAACAACTTTTGTTATACCTAATGATCTTTTGCTATTACAATGTTTGCCATAATGTAAATGCCATAATATTTATGTCTTAATAATCAATCTATATATGTATTAATTTCTTTGAAAGAAACCTGCACAAACTTGCGAAGCTGCTTTAGTGTAGGTACGAGTATATAAAGTTCCCAATGCGCACTGAGCCCGCGTAGGAACTACGGCCAAACCCCTTTCATTCTGATAGGAGTCGTGGGATTGGTTGGGATTATCATGATAACTGTTTACCGAAGAGCAAGTTGTTTTGCGCGGGGCAGTGTTATTATCGGTTATGAAAGTGTCGCGGTTGCCGAACGCGTTAATTGTCGGGATAGGACCGCGGGCGGTAATTGGGAAACGTGACAGATTACAAGTTCGAGCCGACCTCATTCGCGTGAGTAATGAGGTCGCAGCGAGCAAGTGTCCAATTTTCAAATTAAGTATTTGATCAGTATTATGAGGTCGCTCGGGAAACTTCGGGATGTCTCGTCCAATTCGCAGTGTCTTCAACTAAAGAAACCGAAATTAACCAAAGAAATAAAAAGTCGTCGACATAGCTCAAAGAATATGCAAGTTGAAGTGGCAATAGATGGGCCAAATGAAGTGGTGACTAGATAATTGGTGGACATAGGCAGGGTCATCATTATCAGCTGGAATACGTCCACTGCTGGACAAAGGCCTCCCCTTTAGAACGCCACAATGAACGACAACTAGCCACTTGGATAAGCCAGTTTCCGACATCCACTAGAATCCAACTCGGATGGGCAGAATGAACTATCGCCTGCGGTATTCCCTGGCCGATATGACTTTCAAGCCTTCAAGAAAAGAGCGTACTCCTACCTAAAAGGCAGGCAACGCACTTGTGACTCTTTTGGTGTTGCAGGTGTCCATGGGCGGTGGTAATCGCTTAACATCAGCCGATCCGTTTGCTCGTTTTCCCCTATTCCAAAAAAAAATATTTCTATGACATGCTACACTACACTATTAACATTCAGTGGAAGTGTAAAATAATTTATACAAAAACTGTTTTAACGAGTATATTAATATTATTCCTGAGTTCCAAAATAAGATTTATTGAATCAGGCGTTACTTTGCGGAGGTCCATATCAATGAACTAAATATTTTGAACAGCTAGACGTTATTGCTTAGTTAATTTAAGATATAGTCTAACAACTTGTAACAACTCTGAAGATGAGCTCTGGTTGAGTTCGAAATGCGTCAGTGTGATGTGGTGGTGGTGATAGATGGGTTTGTTTAATTTATGTTCTTACAATGTGGAGGTGGAGGAACTGCATGAACACGTATATTTTGCTTAACGTATATTAAGCTTAGCTATCGTAAGGTCGCGGGTGAGCAAGGAAATTATTTTAGTTAATTCCAAGCTACGCACGCTTCCAAACAATGTTGGAGCGTTGGCATAGACGCTGATTTAAAACATGCTGACAGCTAACTAAAACAGTTTAATATTCGTAACCAGTTAGTATCTGCTGAAACGTTTTAATAACAAGTTACCAAGTAATTAAGGTCCAGGGTCAGAGTTAAAAGAACTTCGTAACTTCGACAGCAGTTGATCAGGGGGGAAAGTTACTTACTTAACATTCACCGCGGTAGCGGAGAATTCGGCCGTTTTGGAATTTTTCATGACAATGAAATCGCTCAGGCATAAAGTGAAATAACTTTTTTGATAGAAAATCGTTTTAATACAGACTGGTGTGAACAATACTTGATTGTTGCATTGGTATCTCTTGTGTATTATATTTACATTCAGCTCATGCTGCTGATCTTCGCAACAAAATACAGATAGTTCAGAAGACAATCTCCTGTATGTACTTCACATTTCATACCTACGCTCGGCGGTCGCTCTAAGGTTGTCAACTATGGCTTATGCACCAAAAACCTATCGTCGTAGTGGCACTCGTATCTAGTTGTTTTTTTTTATTGTTGAGATTTATTATTGAAAGTCATTTGTGTTTAAAAAATAATTTGGCTTACTCTGTATTTGAGAACTGTAAACTGTATTTTTCCACGGTTTTAAAATAAGCAAGTTGGTGAAAATCGAGTTCTCTGGACACCCCCCGGTACTGACAAAAATAACCGACTTGGTATAACATTGCATCTCAAACCTTTTTAGCAATATAAGAAATGCGTTGCGTTGCGAGACTTGCATCTTTTTACATTTGTAATGTTTATGATGGGATTGTATTGTTCGCTATGTAGTATGAGTTTCGTTGTCGTGTTATTTTCGATAGAGGTTTTTCTGAACTAGTAGTAATCTTTTTAACATTCTCAAGTGTTTGTTAACTTTAATTTGACTTTGACCTTGATGTCAAATAATACTTTATAAAGTTCTTATCGCAACGTATCGCGTGTCGCCTCGTAACGACAGCTCCGGAGTGAAAGTTTGACCGAATTGAAAATACCTTATACTTTGTTGAGCAAAGTTTGCTTACTTTGGTTTGATTTGTTTGTTTTAGATGTTGATTTACCTTTTGTGCTTGTTTTAAACTTTGTTTTTAACTGTAAATAAAGCTATTAAAAAGCCGTGGTGGCTTAGTGGTTTGCATTAAGGCCTTTGAAGTAGAGTCTTTTGGTTTAAAAGCGAACTCGCATCTCCGATTTTTTTAACACGGAGCTATGTAGGAACTTAAACGCACCTAGACTGTTCGTACTAATGGCGACTAAACCATTGATCAAGCTATTTTACTTCTGCTCCATCGTAAAACTTTCTCAAAGTAAGTGTCGTAATGAATTCCTTTGTCCAGAAATGCGATGTCTCTATAACTTTTTATATGAAAAAGTTTCACAGTGGGTCAAGGTTGGGATGGTTTGATAATTCATTCGAAATTTTACTTCCAGCTCTACTAGTAAAAAAAGTTTAATGACTACAAGCGTTTTCTCGAGAAAACGTTCATCGAGATCTAGAAGAATGAATATAATACATACACTGGAAAGAGAATGATCTTTACTTGCGATGAAATAAATCTGAGTAGAAGCTTTCAGAACATAGCGAAGAATAGATTAGTAAGTTGAAATAAACCGCTGGGGTGTCGTATATATAGATTTTGTAGTTTTTTAAAGTAAAACCTCGTTTAACAGCTAAACGCAATAAATAAACAACAAAACCAAAAAAAGCAGTTAAAAACGTAAATAATATCGTAGTTCTACTTCTACGTACTTATCTTTTTCGTTTCCAATTCATTTTTATTACTCAATAACGAGTATAGTCTATTGTTAATGTCGTAAGAGACCTTTGTCTAACGCACTTGGAAATACAAGTTTCTGTCAAGCGGCATGATGGATGATTTTTTTTTATTCAACTGGATTTTAACAACCAAGTGGGTCTCCTGATGGTAAGAGATCACCACCGCCCATAAATTACTGCAACACCAGGGGTATTGCGGATGCGTTGCCAACCTAGAGGCCTAAGATAGGATACCTCAAGTGGCAGTGATTTCACCGGTTGTCTTACTCTCCACGCCGGAACGCAACAGTGCAAGCACTGCTGCTCCATTGCAGGATTAGCGAGCAAGATAATGGTGGTAATCTGGGCGGACCACAAGGTCCTACCACCTGCAAAATGATAGGAAGAGATGGCGAATATAAGCGCTAGTGCCTACGCGTTGTCCAATACAGCCTCAGTTCTGACGCGTTTTAAGCTCAATCGCTCTAGCTCAGCGGTTCTTAGCCTTTCAGTTAGGAGGGACCATTTGACAAAATTTCTGTCTTACCATGAACCACCAACTGTTTGAAGGTAAATAATACGGTAAAAGTAAAATTGTAAATAAGTGAACTGTTGCGACCGCTGCTTTGCCAATTCATTGTTCATGGCTTCGTGGACCATTTAAAGTTCTTCCCAGGGACCACCAGTGGTCCGCGGTTAAGAACCACTGCTCTAGCTGTAGTAAGCTGTGCCTCAAGAACACGATGGCGTCTGAACAAAGAGTAATAATTTCAATAATGAACGCGCTGTTTGCTTGCTCTGATACGGACGAAATATACCGAGCTCTGTTTGCGCGTTAAAACAATATTTACTTAGGATTAAATTGTACGAGGATTTTCATATTACGGTAAGTTTAAAGAGAACTTGTGAATTTAAGAATTGAAGTACTTGGTACAGAACAAAAAAAATTCCAAGCAAGACAGAAAGAAAGAAAGAAGACATTTATTCACTAACACAGAAGTCACACATATACAGCAAAATTTATACACGAAATGATAAACCAAAAAATAATAGTAATAAAAATAAATCATCATGAAATACCTACACAATTTTGTGTAGTAGGAGTTTTTCTTCATCTTCTTCTTCTTTAGCCGTTCTTAACCTCTAGGGTGTAGGCCTCCTTCATCTTATGCCATCTTTTCCGGTCTTGGGCAGTTTTCAACCACAGTTCAGTTTTCTCGCGCTGCTAGGTGGACTTGACACCCCACACTTCAGTCTACTCCTGACTACGGCAACTGTAATTTTGCCGAAACGTTGAGGTAAATATTACTTGTGTAAAATAGCGTGATAAGTCCCGTTGTAGTATTTTGACTATGAGTTTTCAACCACTTTGTTCCCGCCAGTCTTTTGATATCCCGGCACTCTTTTGGTAAGTAGGAGTTGGACTCGTAAAAAATTTCACTTCTCATTGATAAATTGTCTGTGATAAATAAATGTCATGCCGTCTCTGTTTATTCAGACAAAACACACAAGGACGGCATCTCTGCTGGGCACTCGCCTCCTGTCGGAGGAATGGGCCGTAGTACATATAATATTAATAAGTTTATTTGTACATAAGCATGTCACAGTTCTATAAACAGTAATTAGATTTGTATATTATTATGAGATTCATCAAAAATAAGATACATAATAAAATATTCAGAAATGATGTCTCTAAACTAGATATACCTGTATCTTAGGGTAAGTGTTTTCTGTGCAGGCTCAGCGCGGACTAATAAAAGAATTTTCATTTGATACCTACTTATATGTATTGTTGTAATAATAAAAAAAACCCTCCATTATGTTTTTCGCTGTTTCTTTTTTTTTTATTCGACTGAAAGGCAAACGAGCAAGTGGGTCTCCTGGTCGTAAGAGATCACCACCGCCCATAAACATCTGCAACACCAGGGGTATTCCAGATGCGTTGCCAACCTAGAGGCCTAAGTTGAAATACCTCAAGTGCCAGTAATTTCTTGTTAGTTATTATTTATAGTTGTTATTTCTTGTTAGGTTCTTGAGAATTTTTAAATTTTGATGTGAGTGACGCTCCACGCACACGACGGTAAGGCGGTTTTTTGAAGAGTAAAAAAATTGCAGTTGGCAGCACTGTATCCCCTATTGCATTGGCCGGCAACGCACCCGCAGTCCTAACAATTGTAGGGTGTCCATATGCTGCGGCGATTACTTACCATCAGGTGACCCGCCTGTTCGTTTTCCAACTATCTTAGAGGTGCAGCGTTTCGTTATTCCTTTTTTTAAAAAGGCGTTTGGTTCGTGTCTACGTTCGAACTTGCTATCGATTCAGATGAATTAGAATTAGTTATAAACAAATAACCATCTTTAGCTATACCTACTTGGTTTGGATAGGTATTTAACTAAATGTAAACAACACAACGTCAATTGGTGTCTTAAATAGTGAAATTACCCCATTTAATTATCTAAACATTTACATTTCTATATTGAAATACACTAGCCTAGTTTGTATTTGTACTAATAGATAAGTAAAATGTTTAAAATCCTTGAACGTACCAAATTTGGCAGCTGAAGTTTGTTTACATTTATTTAATTACCTAAACGTTTCAAGTAAATCTAGATAGTAAATCTATAGAAATACGGAACACCTATGTTGTTCATGCTGATCACTTACGCCAGAAAACCACACTTATTTATCGCTTTCGAAAAAGCTTGTCATTCCAGCATTTGGTAACTCCAGAAGGGCTACTCCGAAACACAACGTTCGAAGTTCGTGTCGTGCGATCCCTCTCGCTCTCGTATTAAATAGTATAAGTGTGAGAGGGACCGCACGACACGAACTTCGAACGTTGTGTTTCGGAGTAGCCCTTCAGAGCGGCTCCACTCACCGCAATGGATCCTTTTTGTCTGCGCGCGCGGCGTGTCGCCGAAAGCCGCTGAAATTATTTACGGCTACGTCGCCGCTACAATAAGAAAGGCGCAGTAGAGATAATGTTAACACTAGACTTAACAATACAATACAATGACTAATTATACGAGGTGACCTTAGCCTCTGGACAAATAATGAAACCATGGATAAGACTGATTCTTAGCAATATCTTAAAACAGTTATTTGCTTAAAAAGACAAGAAAAAAAAATCTATGAAATCAGATCATCCAAATACACAGGCTGCTCCAAAGTGATACATTGAAAACCGTTAGTTTTTCGGTAATTATTCGACTGATTGTTATGGTACTTTACAGTTTGGTTTTGAATATCTTTCTAAGCCAGTAGTATTCGTATTTGTCCAGAGGCTAAGGTCACCCAGTATAGATAGATACATACTTAAATACATATTAAACACCCAAGACCAGAGAACAAACATTCGTATTTTTCATACAAATAATATCTGCCCCGATACGGGAATCGAACCCGGGATCTCAAGCTTCATAGACAGGTCCTCTAACCACTAGGCCATCTGGTCGTCAAAGGAATAAATTAGTAAACCATTTTCTTTGTACCATGTTTGAGCAAATAAATGACTGATTACTGAATACTGATTACTGACTCTTTATTGTATGTATACCACAAATAGTAATCGATACAGAAAACAGACACATAAGAAAAAAAAATCGAGTTGTAATGTTTTACCATTTGACGGTCGCAGTGTGGTCGATTTTTTACAAGCTTTTATTTAGTTTCACCTGTCCCTCTGTCTGTCTGTCTGTAATCAAATCTTGCAAGTTAAATTCGATCATTTTCCAGTAGTTGGATTGACTTGAAATTTACAATTCTTATAAAAATTGCGTGAGAATACAATAATCTGGTAGATAGATATCCTGGTAGTCAAGTCAGAATCATCTCCGCAGGACGGAACTCTTCAACGGTTAATGGCAGAAATTTGGGTGCAATTTAATCACAGCCAACAAAAAGTACAGTCAACAGAAAAAGCTTGTATTAAAAATATTTTTTTCACCAAAAATTTTTATGCTATGGGTTTTATCCAAGCTCTACTGTTCACATCTATTCTGTGGCAGCCGTTTTTCAACCGGGTGGCTAATTTTCACGCGTGAAATAAACGCGCATTCTTTTGTGCGCTATATTAATATCCCCAGGTATATGGGATTAAGTCGAGTTATCTCAAACCTTTGTCGGTTTCAAAAGAAACGTTTGCTTTGATACATTTGTTGGATTTTTCCTTTTTTTACATTGTTTCTTAATAGAAAACATTTCCCATTCATCCTCCATTGTTAATACAATGGAGGATGAATGGGAAATGTTTTTTTAAATAAAGGTGATTGTTTAAAGCGGAACTGAAATACATCCTGGGAACGAAACTGACGTAACTCAAGAAAGTCGATTTGTGTTAAATTGCAAAAATACGGTTGAAACGACAAAACGAAAATTTCCATTTCTAATAAAAAAAATCCATTTCTTAGCAGTTCACATTATAAAGATAAAGCGAAGCGCTTTGTTCGCTCCATGACTGGTGATGTCAGTGAAGTACTTAAAAATTAAGCCGCTGACAAAACGGAAAAGCAAAAAATAGAAATAGAAATAGGAAATAGAAATATAAAATAGAAATAAAAAATAGTAATAGAAAATAGAAACGGAAAATAGAAATAGAAAATAGAAATAGAAAATAGAAATAGAAAACAGAAATAGAAAATAGAAATAGAAAATATTTATCTCGCACTTCGCAAATTACACAAAAACACAAAACAAAACAACAAAAAAAAACATTCAGTAGTAGGTATTTGGGAAATCACGAATCGCGAAATAGTAACCTTTTTCTCCTTTCTCTCCTATTTAACCTTAATCTTCATCTTATGAAGTGATAGAAGCCTATCAGGTAGACAACTATAGGTGCACTCCTGATGGCTGGTGCACAGAATTCAAATAAGTTCACCTAGATTAAGGTTAAATAGGAGAGAAAGGAGAAAAAGGTTCATTATTTTTTGCTTTTCGATTTTTTCAATGGCTTAATTTTTTTGTTAAAATGTTTTTATTTTGTACTATCTTCCCACCTTCAGGATATTTTTTCCAAATTCATATTAATATCATATTCATATTATATCAAAATCGGACTACTCAGTAAAAAGTTATGCGTGGTCATACCTAAAAAAGTAAAAACAAATATACATTACTTGAGAAACTCCTTAGTTTTTTTCGTCCGTTAAATTTTTTTATAACGCTAGCAAAACCTCACCGCCGCTAATTTAAAACTAAATAGCCCCCAATGTTCCTTAATGAAGTGTGAACGGTGGCGCCGCCCCGTGGGAACCCCCTGTAATTAAAACGAGGCCAAATTGATACAGATAGGAATCCCCCGGACACCCTGTAGACCGCTACCTGCGCTACACGGCTCTATGATGTTTGATAATTAATTTGAATTAAGCTTACCCGAAATTTGAGCGGTTCGAAATTTGAAATTATTACTGGCCATTATTCGAATGTTTCGAACGCATCATTTTGCGGTCACATTTTTTTTTTGGGCTGTAGAATATGACGATTTTCGGTTATTTTTTTAGACGGCCTGTACTAATCCTGGAAACTATAACGTTTTAAACTTCACATAAAAATTGCTTACTCATTTTCTAAATCCATATTTACTTACATCATGCGAAAGCGTATGTCGTTTGTGTGTTTGTATTTGTCCGTCTTTTGTGTCGCAACGGAGCGACGGATTGACGTGATTTATGTCATATAGACGGATTACTAATGTATGGCCAAAAAACTTTTCCCAAAGTATCACATCCCAAAAAATTTTACCCAAATTATCATTTGGCAAAAAAACATTTGGCAAAAAAACTTATAGCAAATTTACAGTTAATAAATTTTTATTTGGCAAATTATTGTTTCGCAAATAATTACTTAGTCATGTTTCATATTGCAAAGTAATATTTGGTAAAATGTATCGTTTGGCATAATGTACTCTTCCCAAAATATCGCATGATATAATAACCTACTTTTCTGGGAACAGTTTGTTTCTGTGGAGGGGCGCAGTTCTAACCTAACCTAACCTACTTTTTTGATAGCAGTTCGTTTTTGCGGGGGACGCAGTTTTAACCTATAATCTAACCTACTTTTCTGGTAGCAGTCCGTTTCTGTGGAAGACGCAGCTCTAACATAAGCTACTTTTCTGGTGGCAGTTGGTTTTTGTGGTTGGTTTATGCGAAATGTCATTTTGAACAAACATTTTTTTGGAATACAATATTTGCCAATATAAAACGTTTGCTTAATAAACGTTTGTCGTAATAAAATTTGACAAACTAAAATTATGCCAAATGATTATTTGACCAAATGAACAAAATGCGAAATGTAAATATGCCAAAGATTCGTTTGGGAAATGAAACTATTGCGAAAAGTTTTTTGGGAAGTGAAATTTGGCGAAAAATATTTTGGCGAAACGGCAGTACACCCATATAGACAGTTTATGGGCCAGAGAGTGACATAGGCTACTTTTTATCTCGGAAAAAGCAGTTACCGAGGGAACAGCGCACGATAACCGAATTCCACGCAGGCGAAGCTACAAGATGGACCGATCAAATTAAGGACTCCAAGGCCCCGATGTTTGGCTCCGTCGTCAGAGCTGCCATGGACAGAAGCCGATGGAAACAAATAATCCTATCCAAATGTAGACCGAACATTGATGACTACGATCCTCAGTCATGAGGGAACGACTGGAATGGAATGGAAGCTACAAGCAAAAGCTAGACATGCTAAATAAACGAAATATCAGTCACAGTGTAGTTCGCAGCGAACACCTCGGCGTCGAGGCCGCTCGCACGGCCCGATGCCCCACTTCGGCCCAATATCCGTGCGCTCGGCTATTTCCGCCGGTAACAAGATCTAATTTACCCATATACTGGCATACATATATTCGTATGCAAACTTACGTCATTATAGGATGCTTGGTCTGCCTAGATGGTGCAGCGCATCAGTCATGTTCGCTGAGTCACGCACGGACGGGTTTGCAGCAATTTTGCGCAAAAAAGCCTATTTTAGGCGTGTCCGACACGCTCTTGGCCGGTTTTTTTTCCATTCCACGCCATGATCCAAGCCACCATTTTGTCGTTACGGGAGTTAGCACTGTTCTATTCACTCTACCGCCGTGCTCTAGTTGAAAGCTCCTGGAAAGTCTTATGTAGATGCACTGTAATGCAATCGTTTAAGATACAAACTGGAGCGTTTTGTTATCATGATCTAAGTAACTTAGTTTAACAAAATCCATATCCATACTTACTAATATTATAAATGCGAAAGTGTGTGTGTCTGTTTGTATGTTTGTCCGTCTTTCACGCCGTAACGGAGCGACGGATCGACGTGATTTTTGGCATAGAGATAGTTTATGGGCCCAAGAGTGACATAGGCTACTTTTTATCCTGTAAAAATGCACAGTTCTCGAGGGAACCGCGCGCGATAAACAAATACCACGCGGGCGGAGCCGCGGGCAAAAGCTAGTTAATTATAATGAACAAATAACAAAACACAAGCACGTCCTACCATCTCGTGTAAAATTAATTATAATTAGAATACCTAATGTTTTTCATCATCATCATCATCTCAGCCTATATACGTCCCACTGCTGGGCACAGGCCTCCTCTCGAAATTAGAGGGCTTAATGTTTTTATACACATCAAAATGTAAAGTCCATTTTGTTGCGGGCACCCGAGGGTTGGAGATCTGGTGACCTGATACACAGGTTCTACCTAGTTCGGGCACCAGTATCCCCAATACAAGTCTGTAATTGTCAAACTATGTATTAAACAGAAAATGTGAATTGTTATTTTGTAACTTGGTGGTGGAAAAAAAAAAAAATATTATTATAGCACGCACGCACTGCATAGCTGTGGTGGTCTAGTGGTTTGGCATATGGTCTCTCATGTAGAGGATCATGAGCTTAGTCCGGGTTTGCATCTCAAAGTTTTCCGAAATTCATGTGCGAAATTACATGTGAAATTTACCACCTACAGTACAGTCGGTGCCCTTACATAAGTATCTACTTTTCCATACAACTACTTAGTATGAAAAAGTGGATACATGGGTTAGGGAACTACCGTTAATGTAGAAAAACTGGTAAGAACCTGCGAACTAATTCAATGGTATCTGTGAAGTTCCTGATCCGCCGTGGGTCTGCAAGGGAACTACGGCCCAAGTTTTTCTTTATGACAGGAGGCCTGTACGCGCATGGAAATAATATATGCTGGGATTCCGTACATCAAAATGATAAATGAAACCCTCCACGTACAAAATCTCCGTGTTTAAAAAAAAATATTATCCCGTTTATTTAGGGTTCCGTAGCCAAAATGGCCTTATAGTTTCGCCATGTTTGTCTGTTTGTCGGTCAGTCCGTCCGTGGCTTCGCTCAGGGCCTATCAATGCTAGAAAGCTGTAATTATATACAAAATACGAAAACCTTAGAAAAAATTACTTAAGTTTTTCGTAATGGCTACAGAACCCTATTTCCGGCGTGTCCGACAAGCTCTTGGCCAGTTTTTTTTAACCCCCGACGCAGCAAAAAAAGGGGTGTTATAAGTTTGACCGCTATGTGTGTCTGTCTGTGTGTCTGTCTGTCTGTGTGTCTGTCTGTGGCACCGTAGCTCTTAAGCGGGTGGACTGATTTGAATGCGGTTTTTTTTATTTGAAAGCTGGTTTCTTGGCGATGGTTCTTAGACATGTTTTATCAAAATCGGTTCAGCCGTTTCAAGATCATCAGCTCTTTTGTTCGCTGCGGTAGGAATTTTATATGCATAATGGGTATTTACTTTACTTTCAAGCATATTTGGGACGTAAAATTTGAAACACCCATGTATGCCATGTATGCTATATAACTATGCAAGATTATGCAATTCTCGACCTGATGCTGCAGCCAGGATATCATGAACACCAGTAGGTGGTACACTCTTGATAAAACCATAGCAGATATATCGTGTTTGGATTTGTTTCGATCGGTTTTTGATTCTACATACAATGCAATGGTGGTAACAAGATGAGCTGATGCTGCAGCCAAGATATCCAGCACACTTGAACACTATAAAAAATTATATAGCACATATGTCGTGTTTGGATTCGTTTTGATCAGTAATTGATTCTACATACAATGCAGTGGTGGCAACACGGCGAGCTGATGCTGCAGCCAGGATATATCCAGCACACCAGTATACCTACTCTTCAAAAAAAATTAGCAGACATGTCGTGTTTGATTCCTTTTGATCAGTATTTGATTCTACATTACAATGCAATGATGGCAACATGAGCTGAGCTGCAGCCAGGATATTCAATACACTAGTACACTTTAAAAAAAATATATAACAAAGTTTAAAAAGCATGAAATAAAAAAACTAAAATTAAAAATTTTAAAAACCCCCGACAAAAAACGCCCGCAAAAATAAAAATAAAAACGAAAAAAAAGGCGCCAAAAAAGAACAACTAAAAAGTAAAAAATAATTATGCACTACCTAGCTGTTGCCCGCGACTTCATCTGCGAAGAATTCGTTTATCCCTATCCCGCGGGGACTATGGTGATTTCCCGCAAAGTTAGCCCAAGTTAATTTAGTATAAGTACCTAGTAATATTTTTTTTATCTAAGCGTCGTCGGTGTCGGGGGACCGCTAAGGTTAATACCTACTTTAAAAATACAACATATGCACTTTAGTTTCCTGTTAACCTTAGCGGTCCCCCGACACCGACGACGCTTAGATAAAAAAAATATTACTAGGTACTTATACTAAATTAACTTGGGCTAACTTTGCGGGAAATCACCATAGTCCCCGCGGGATAGGGATAAACGAATTCTTCGCAGATGAAGTCGCGGGCAACAGCTAGGTAGTGCATAATTATTTTTTACTTTTTAGTTGTTCTTTTTTGGCGCCTTTTTTTTCGTTTTTATTTTTATTTTTGCGGGCGTTTTTTGTCGGGGGTTTTTTTACACAGAAAAGTACACAATTCCTCCGCTATGAACCCTAACTTGCACCTGCTCAAAGTCTACAGCCAAACGTGTAACATCCCATCCCAGTAACTTCACAGCACAAGATATTTCTGAAATCCTTGTTTGCAAGCAAGTTTCAGATGTCGAGTTTCAAATCTTCGAGGAGTAAAGTAAACAGTGGAACTTAGCGGGGAGTTCTCAAAGGTTGAATGCTTTTGATTGTGAACGGCATTTCTGGGTAACGCATTTCAATAATCTGTATAGCTAAAGATGATGTCTGGAGTTATGTTGTGGCAGAAAGTTGGTTGATTGATTTAATTTTCTCTGTAATTAAGTTCAATTCATTCATTCAATTCATTCTGTCAGACGGTTCTGACAGAATATCAGCATTATGCTGAGTCAGCGGCCGTTACACTTTTGTGGGGACACACAAAATCATATATTTTTATTTTGGTATTTCCTTTTTGTTTTGTTTGTGTTTGCTGTCTATTGTTTTTAACCCCCGACGCAAAAAAAGGGGTGTTATAAGTTTGACCGCTATGTGTGTCTGTGTGTCTGTCTGTGTGTCTGTCTGTCTGTGTGTCTGTCTGTGGCACCGTAGCTCTTAAACGGGTGGACTGATTTGAATGCGGTTTTTTTTATTTGAAAGCTGGTTTTTTGGCGATGGTTCTTAGACATGTTTTATCAAAATCGGTTCTGCCGTTTCAAGATCATCAGCTCTTTTGTTCGCTGCGGTAGGAATTTTATGTGCATAATGGGTATTTACTTTACTTTCAAGCATATTTGGGACATAAAATTTGAAACACCCATGTATGCTATATAACTATGCAAGATTATGCAATTTTCGGCCTGATGCTGCAGCCAGGATATCCAGAACACCAGTAGGTACACTCTTGATAAAACCATAGCAGATATATCGTGTTTGGATTCGTTTCGATCAGTTTTTGATTCTATATACAATGCAATGGTGGCAACAAGTTGAGCTGATGCTGCAGCCAAGATATCCAGCACACTTGAACACTATAAAAAATAATAGCACATATGTCGTGTTTGAATTCGTTTTGATCAGTAATTGATTCTACATAGAATGCAGTGGTGGCAACACGAGCTGAGCTGCAGCCAGGATATTCAATACACTAGTACACTTTAAAAAAAATATATACTTAACAAAGTTTAAAAAGCATCAAATAAAAAAACTAAAATTAAAAATTTTAAAAACCCCCGACAAAAAAACGCCAGCAAAAATAAAAAATAAATAAAAAAGGCGACAAAAAAGAACAACTAAAAAGTAAAAAATAATTATGCACTACCTAGCTGTTGCCCGCGACTTCATCTGCGAAGAATTCGTTTATCCCTATACCGCGGGAACTATGGTGATTTCCCGCAAAATTAGCCCAAGTTAATTTAGTATAAGTACCTAGTAATATTTTTTTTATCTAAGCGTAGTCGGTGTCGGGGGACCGCTAAGGTTAATACTTTAAAAATACAACATATGCACTTTAGATTCCTGTTAACCTTAGCGGTCCCCCGACACCGACGACGCTTAGATAAAAAAAATATTACTAGGTACTTATACTAAATTAACTTGGGCTAATTTTGCGGGAAATCACCATAGTTCCCGCGGTATAGGGATAAACGAATTCTTCGCAGATGAAGTCGCGGGCAACAGCTAGGTAGTGCATAATTATTTTTTACTTTTTAGTTGTTCTTTTTTGGCGCCTTTTTTATTTATTTTTTATTTTTGCTGGCGTTTTTTTGTCGGGGGTTTTTGTTGTATTTGTGTGCCTTCGTGAATGTAAATAAATGTCTTTCTTTCTTTAATTACTACAATTCGAATTTGGGTCTATTCGTGACGTCGGCCATCGTACCTAATATGTGCAGAACATGAGTCAATTATGACTCATGAGGCAATTGTATAATTTTCAATATAACAACACTAGTTTTTTTATGGTATAGGGGGCAAAAAACCAGACGGATCACCTGATGGTGACGGATTACCGTCGCCCATGGACACCTGCGACACCAGAAGAGTCACAAGTGCGTTGCCAGCCCTTAAGGAGGAGTACGCTCTTCTCTTGAAAGCTTGAAGGTTATATCGGTCCGGGAATACCGCAGGCGATAGTTCATTCCAAAAGAAATAGTAAATAATTAACACCAAACATTCAAAATACGCACAGAAAATCCCTGTTATAAATTAAAAGTTCTAGTTTTTTCTTTTTCAACTTCTCGCGCGACTCATGCAATGCAACCTGAAACCAATCAGCGCAGAAAGTTACCTTCAAACTTTGTATAATTACTAGACTTCCGACTTAATTAACTAAATTCCTTCGGAAGTAGCCCAGTCCGACTGTAAATGCAGAGCTGCTGCAACTCCGAAACTTCTGAGACTAGCGCTCAACTTGTCTATTGGTTACTAGTCTTTCAAAAGTTTGTTTTCAGAGTCCCGTATTCAAAGGGTTTCTGCTGCTGCAATCACAGATATAATAAAATACAATACAATAAAATACAGTAAACAATACAAAAAACACAGGTATTAAAGTAAAATTTTCATGAAATCGAGCGTCCCCCCCCCCCCCCCCCTCTAAAATCTAAACCGGTGGGTGGAAAAATCTGAAAAAAATCAGGATGTTAGTAAGTATATCAAACTTACAAGGAAAGCAGTAACGGTTAAATTTTCTTGAGAATTATTTGTATTTTAAAAGAACATAGCAGCCTAAGTTATTAAATATTAACTAAACAGCAGTGCTTGCACTTTTGTGTTTCGGCTGGTGAAATTACTGGCACTTGAGGTATTCCAACTTAGGCCTCTAGGTTGGCAACGCATCTGCAATACCCCTGGTGTTGCAGATGTTTATGGGCGGTGGTGATCTCTTACCACCAAGAAACCCACTTGCTCGTTTGCCTTCCAGTTGAATAAAAAAAAAACTTGGAATATTGCGAACAAAATACGAAGTCCTTAGAAAAATATTACTTAATTTTTTCTTAATGGCTACGGAACCCTATTCCGGGTGTGTACGACACGCTCTTGGCTGGTTTTTTTTTTGCTTTGATGCGGAACCTTACATGAGCATGTCTAACTTATACTTATCCAGTTTTTTTCCAAGTACCTAACTAAAACGTGAACACTCGTACTTACTCGTACAGTCGGAGTTCCTAGTTATTTAGTTATTCGAGAGTAATTACAAGTTCTGGGAAGCTTCTTGTTTTGCAGTACGATGAGGATTCAGGTATTTGAAATGAGTTTCTGATTTCCTAAAAGGTGACCAACGGAACCCTAATTATTAATGTCGCTACGCTGTGTGTTTGTCTGTTACAGGGTCATATCAGGAACCGTACTTATTTTTTTTTTGCAGGTGTTAGGACCTTGTGCAAGGTCCGTCCGGCTACCACAATCTTGCTCGCTAATCCTGCCGTGAAGCAGCACTGCTTGCACTGTTGTGTTTCGGCGTGGAGAGTAAGACAGCCGATGAAATTACTGGCACTTGAGATATCCCATCTTAGGCCTCTAGGTTGGCAACGCATCTGCAATACCCCTGGTGCTGCAGATGTTAATGGGCAGTGGTGAACTATTACCATCAGGAGATCCACTTACACGTTTGCCATTCAGTAAAAAAAAAAACCTAATTCCATAAAAATCAGTTCAGCAGTTTAAATGTGAAAAGGTAATAAAGAGACTTACAAACCTTTGCATCTATAATATTAGTGAGATTAATAATACATCCATACATACATAGTAAATAACCTTCTTTCGGGCAGTTGGGTAAAAATTAAAAAGGGTCGTTGCCAATGTACCTACATTTTGTTCAGAAGCTGAGCCCTGATAACACTAAGTTTTTGTATATAAGTAAGTACGTTTGTTTATAAGCGTATATTTTGAGATACCTTCAAATTACTACGGAACCCTCGGCTAGTGAGTCCAACACGCACTAGTCCGGTTTATATTTGCCGGCTGAGACTAATTATGTTTGCTAATTCTTCTGTAGATAATTAGACTTTTCGAGGCATTTGAATGGAGACGTTCCAACCATTCGAAATAAAATAGATATTTGAAATAGAATACTGTTTCAATTTGGAAAAGTTTTGAGTCGCGAGAAAATATTTTACTGGCAACTAATTTAGCTTAGCTAGATTTTGCCCGCGGTTTCGCTCGCGTGGAATTTGGTTGTCGCGCGCTGTTCTCTCGAGCTGTGCATTTCACTGAGATAAAAATTAGTCTAAGTCACTCTCTCGTCTATATAAACTATCTCTATGCCAAAAATCACATCGCTTTAGTTTCGACGTTTTTTTTTATGGTATAGGGGGCAAACGAGCAGACGGATCGACGTGAAAGATGGAAAAACATACAAACACACGCACTTTTGCGTTTACAATATTAGTATGGATTTAGGCTTTACTTTGCAGCGGTCCTTATCAAGGAAAATTCAAGATGGTAGTAAGTACATTATATCATATTTATAAGGAAAGCTATGCGGGTAAGTTTGCTTAATAATTATTAGTAGTTTAAGCAGCCTAAGGTATAAAACATACCTAAACTTGGAATATTCCGTACAAAATACGAAATCCTTAGAAAAATATGACTTAATTTTTTCGTAGTGGCTACGGAACCCTATTTCGGGCGTGTCCAACACGCTCTTGGCCGATTTTAGCATAGAAGCAAGATAGGAAGCCTACTATGTAGAACAAACGGTACATTTAACGGTAGATATTTAGTATTAAATAAATATGAGCTTCCTGATGTTCTATATTGGCGTCGTTTTTAACGCGCTTTCGGGCCATTACCCGTCTAAACCCGCGAAGAGAGGTAATGGGCTCGAGCCTCGTGGAGATTTGGTCTCAACGCTCCATACAGATTTAAGCGCGTTCAAGCTCGCGTTTAAAATGTGAGTGCTAGGCTCGGTATAGTCTTAAAATTGTTGAGTGAGAGCCACGAAACAGGCGTTCCCGAAAGGCGTCCGCGGACCGGGAGACGAGCTGTCGGTAGACCTCTAACAAGAAGCGACGACCTGGTTAAGATCGCGGGATCGCGGTGGATGCGAAAAACACAAGACTGGTCTGAGTGGAGAGCCTTGGGGGAGGCCTATGTCCAGCAGTGGACGTCTTTCGGCTGACATGATGATGATGATTCATCTAACCAATTTGAAAATGAAAATGAAAAAATGAAAAATGAAAAAAGTTTATTGATTTAAATAATCAAGTGTTACAAAAACAAGGTTGGGGCCACCTTTTAAGCAAAAACAATGCTTGTGTCAGGGGACCCCGCTCTTCCACAAGGTATAATGGATATAAACCAATTATAAAATTATAAAATTACAGTTTTCTTAATGTTAGATAAACATGCAGAGGATCCAATAAACGCAAGTATGTATTTGTGTGTGTGTGTGTTTGTGTGTGTGTGTGTGTGTGTATGTGTGTGTGTGTGTGTGTGTGTGTGTGTGTGTGTGTGTGTGTGTGTGTGTGTGTGTGTGTGTGTGTGTGTGTGTGTGTGTGTGTGTGTGTGTGTGTGTGTGTGCGTGTGTCCATGCGCGAGTGTATATGTGTTTATGTTCACTTAATGGTAAAAGTTAGCCTAATTTAAGACAGTATCGCTTCGGTTTCCTCATAACTTAGCTTTTTTAGCCACAATATTACAGTTTTCTTACAGTCAGAAATTTGTAAAGGGTAAATATTTAGTTCCTTATTAACAAAATTATACAGTCTAGCAGATTGATAGCCAAATTGTCTCCTAGCAAACTTGGAGTTTGTAGAGGGCCATGGAACAACATCCTTCCTCCTACGGGTAACAGCAGGTGGCTCATACTTTAGGGTCTTGTGTAATTTGGTAATAGTACCCACTACGAACAATTTTCTTATGGATAGTAAGTCGCTCTCTCCATACAACTCAGAGGTAGGAAATCTATATGGTTTAGAAAACATAACTTTGAGGAGACACCTCTGTGCTCTTTCAACCTCTAAGAATTTTGATTTACTAGCCCCACCCCAAATTGGGATGCAGTAGGTCATAATGGACTGGGCTAATGCGGCATACACTTGTTTAAGTAGGTTTGTGGAGGTGACGTGTCTTAATATTTTAAAAATCCATACCAGCTTTCTAATCCTCCCATTTAGATATTCAATGTGGTTATGCCAAGAGAGACGTTGGTCCAGGATCAACCCAAGGTATTTGGTTGTGGAGACCTTTTTCATTGTATAACAGTTACAACAACTAGTGTCGTGCAGGTCACAGTTATGAATTTTTAGCTTCAGGTCCACCGGCGGCTGCGTATTATCGTACTTTGAGAAGCACATGTAGTTGGTCTTGTTACTATTAAGTGTAAGTAGGTTATTTTTTAGCCAGGTAGCTATTTTATGTAGACCAATCTCAGCTTTTTCGTATACTGCTTCCCAAGTGCTATCCACGAAAACCACCACTGTGTCATCAGCGTACGAAAACACACGACCCCCATCAAGAGACAGAGCCGTAAGATCATTAATATACACTAAGAATAGTGTAGGACCAAGAATGCTCCCCTGCGGGACACCATAGGTGATATGACTTTTATCGCTCATGAAACTACCAATTTTTACAATCTGAGAACGATCATTGAGGTAACTCCTAAATAAGTTAAGTGGTGTACCTCGAATTCCAATCCCTTCAAGCTTGCGCACAAGTACAGAGAGAGAGACGGTGTCAAACGCCTTCCGCAGGTCGAGGAATACAGCTAGACATTTTTTACCATGATCAGTTGCACGTGTAATTTCTGTAGTCAACGCTAGGACAGCATCTTCAGTAGATTTTCCTTTTTGAAAACCATACTGACAGTCTGATATGATATTAAATTTATTGAGATAACTTATGAGCCTATTGTTTATTGTTTTTTCAAGTATTTTGGAGATAGCGCATAGAACAGAAATAGGTCTGTGGTTATTGACGTCGTCTCTCTCGCCGGCCTTGTGCACAGGTGTCACTATAGCCAGCTTCAGCAGCTCCGGAAAAATCCCTTTGGCGAAGCATAGGTTAATCAGCCTAGTTATAACCGGGATGACTATATGACTAGCAAGCTTCAGGAATTTAGTGGGAATAGAGTCCCAACCAGGGGCGCTATCATTCCTGAGACTCGCCAGAATGCCGCCTACTTCCTCTGGGTCCGTGTCAAGAAGAACAAAAGATGTAGCATTGGCTGTAGGTGAGCACACAGAGTTATGATTTTGGGTAATCGAATGATTTATTAAAATTTCTTCAGCAAGTATCCTGCCCGTATTTGCGAAGAAGTCATTTACATGGTTAACTGCAATAATAGGAGATGGATTAGAGTTAAGTAGTTCAAGGCTGTGATTGTTACAGGTTTTGTAATGGGTTATCTTTTTAATTGTACTCCACAGAGCCTTTGGGTTTTTTGTCGCTTTGGCTATCTGTTCTTTATCGTATTGTCTTTTTAGTTTTTTAATTAGGTTATTACAATAGTTGCGGTACCTCCTGAAAGTGACCTTCAGAATCTCATTATTGGGATCAGATCGAGTTTGATATTGTAATTTATTTCTATTTCTGATACACCTCAACAACCCGGATGTGATCCAAGGTTTAATTATCCTCTGGGGTCTAGGAACATTATTCATTGATTTGCCACGATCCAGGGATTCGTTTAATTTATTAATTAATTGTTGAGTAATGTAATTTGGATCAGTACTTAACAAGAGGCATTCTAAATTTTGACCGGATAAATGAGCAAGTGCTACAGAGTAATTGATATGCTTAACTTTTGTCGAGTCTCTTTCTTGTACCTGACTAGATAACGCAAGGAAAATAGTACGATGGTCGGTAATTGAAGTGTTTAATACTGCTGTATATGGAGCTGTTTTTTTAGTATCAGTTTTTAACATGATATGATCCAAGCAACTCTGATCTCTAGTCGGTAACGTCAGCCCCGGTAACAAACCATAGGTAGAAAGCATATTTAGGTAGTTGTTTCTATTAGTTCTTTCCTGTGACGTCTCCTGCGGACGTGGTATAAGATTTATGTTGATATCACCAGTGATTATAATATTACTAACAGATTTTAGGGTATCTAGGTGAAGACTAAGTGAGTGAATAAAATCCGATGCGTTGGAATTGGAAGGCGATCGATAAATGCCCAACACTACTATATTATTTAATTTTAGCTGAATACAAGAGGCATGGATAAGTTTTATTTCATTAGCAACCGCATTCAAACCACAGCCCGTATAGCTCACTACTCCATCATTCTGGTTTAAATTATTAGTGGTAGCAAGAGAGGTATAGTTATCTAGACAGGGGATGGGCTTATCCTGATTTAATCTACATTCAGTTAGGATTATGATATCGACACAAAAGTTGAGTTCAGTTAGTGTTAATTGAAGATCATTGAAGTTACCACTATGTATGCTACGTATATTCTGCGAAATAAGAGTAAGATTATTTTTAGTCAGTGGGATGTACTTGTTGAGATCCTGAATGTCACATTCAAATGAACGCGCAACCTCAGTACGATCAAGGTCATTCATGGTTGACAGATTAGCCATTTAGGTAATTCAAATAGTTTGATGGTGTGAAAAATAAATAAATTGTCGCGTGCAGCCCTCTCGATCTACGCAAGTCCAGGTACTAGGGGCGCATAAGTCAAAGGTGGTTTTTTCCATCTTCGATTCATAAGTAGGAGGCGTCTCACAAGTAAACAGTAACCTGCGGTAATTAGGGGAGCATAGGACAAAGAATTCATATGAAGCTAGGTTTCGCGTTGTAAACGGACGTGAAAGCACAGTGTATGTGTGTTGTAAGTGTGAGTGTTGTTTTATTTCGCTACGATGTAAGCAGTGCAGCTCACTAGGAGCGCATAGCACATGACAACTAGTGGATACGTGTGGAAATAGAAAACATAAAACAAAAAATAAGCATATGAGCAAGAAAAATGAGGTACAATCCACCAGGAGTGCATAGCTTACGGCAAGTAGCACCTAGACTTAAATAAACATAAACAATGGGCTTTAGAACAAAAACAAAATTTAAACACAACCCACCAGGAGCACATAAGCCATGCAGAGTAGGTGCAGACTGTGACCCCAAATTATAATAAAAAATGTAAATTTATAATAAACGCCAAAGTATGAGCCAAATTTCCCATCAAAGTACCAGGGCACCATGACACCCCAGGAGGTAAGCAAGTGCAAATAGTGGCCAAGTGTAAAAAATCAGAGTTCGTCATACCAACAGGAAAATAGAGGTACATGCTACCAGGAGCGCATAGCGTGCGGCAAGTAGCACCAAGTCCTAAATAAACATAAACAAACTGCTTTAAATCCGAACGAAAATCCAAGCACAACGTAGCAGGAGCGCATAAACCATCCAGAGAAGGCACATACTGTGATCCATAATAATATAAGTAAACAGTGTGACCCGAATATCTTACAAAAGTACTAGGGTACCATGACTTCCCAAGAGGTAAGCGAGTGCGTGAATTGACGTCAATAATCACGATTAATTGGTTGTTTACATTATCACTTATCTGGGGGCACGGTAGTGCCCCCGCCAAGTCGAGCAAAACAAAACAAAGGAACGGCCGTACCACACTTTTCTCGATAGAATTTTTAAGCATAAAAAAGACACAGGACACTTTAAGGTCTATAAAAAGTCACTTAGCACTATAGGTACCTGCAGTTGCACCCATGGGGGGAGCTTTTGAAGGCTGAGAAGTAATTAGAGGGCCTTCATCCCTTCCTCGAGGGCTCTCCTTACCTAGTAGTGCAACTTGAGCTTCTGAGGTCACCGGAATTATCCTCGAGTTGTCCGCTTTTCTAAGGTAAACTCTCCCATAGCTCGTCCAGCAGTGCTTAAATATTTTTGCTTTCTTTAATTGTCTGGCAAGGAAGAAGAGCCTAGACGCATGCGGAGTGAGCTGCTCCGCGAAGTAAATGGGTGTGTCCGGCCACGATGTCAGCCCAAGATGTTTTGCGCTTAGGTTTTCTTGCCTTTTATTTTGAATTCTTTACACTTTTTTAGTACTTCATTTCGAAGTAAAGTAGATGTTGTCTCAATTAGGACCGTTGAAGTTTTAGATTCTTCGTGTTTATTTTTTAACCTGTATATATCCTTGATATTCGATATATTTATTGGGCAGTTAATGGTGTTACTTAAGTGTGAGACCATAGAAATTAAGTTGTCTTTGGTTTCGGTTTTTTGAGTCGGTACATTTTTGATTTCCAAATTGGTTTTTCGGTTTTCTCGCTGCAGGTCATCAATTTTTGACTCCAGTGAAGCTATGTAGTATCTGTCTTCCGCGGCGTCAGCTTCTAGCTTCTCAATTTTATTTTTATACACCTCGTACTGAGCAGACAAAAAGGAAATTGATTCCTCGATATTACGGTTTGTCTGCTTTATCTCGTTAAGCATACTCGTATTTTTCTTAATTTCTTCAAGCTGGGATGCCATCATGCTAGATATCATTACTGTGATGTCTTCTTTGAAATGCGCAAAGTCATCCACACGCTTTCGCTTGTTACGCATAGTTATGTGGTCAACATTTGGTGACGAACGCGCATCTGTGTTTTCTGTTATGTCAGAATCCGAATACGAGCGCTCCATGACAGATTCCGTGTGCTTAGACATGGCACCAGGCGACTAGCGACTATGTGGAGGCAGCAGGCAAACACTTGCAAGCGCGTGAGACAGAGCGACGCTCCTGCTTGCTCCCACCAATCGGGTTGAACCAGTGAGTGGCGCACGCGCAAGTTCATACGAATCACGGAGTGCCGGTACCAGGGGTGCAGCACCGTGCGGTAGTGTATTGAACGTTCTTAACTGCGTCTCCTTAGCACTTCACACACCTATGCACTTATGCACTCCTAATTTTTATCTTTAATTTAAAGTATACAAAATTCGATTTAATTTCAAAAATAAAAGTTTCACAGATCCAATGGGCACGTCTATGCCAGAAGGCGGTCCGAGGGGAAGAGGAATTTACAATAATAGAACATTCCTGAGAAGGAACCGTACTTACTAACGGAACATTGACGGAACGGAGCGGAATATTGTGTCGGTTTTCACTGTTTTTACGGTTCCGGAGCCAAAATGGCAAAAACGGAACCCTTATAGTTTCGCCATGTCTGTCTGTCTGTCTGTCCGTCCGCGGCTTTGCTCAGGGACTATCAATGCTAGAAAGCTGTAATTTTGCACGGATATAAAGGTAAACCATGCCGACAAAACAGTATAATGAAAAATTCACAAACAATTTTTTTAGGGTACCTCCCATAGACGTAAAGTGGCGGTGATTTTTTTTTCTCACCTAACCCTATAGTATGGGGTATCGTTGGATCGGTATTTTAAAACCATTAGGGGTTTGCTAGAACGGTTTTTCGGTTCATTAATTTGTTTGCGAAATATTCAACTTTAAAGTGCAAATTTTCATTAAAATCGAGCGTCTCCCCCCTCTAAAATCTAAACCGGTGGGTGGAAAAATTTGAAAAAGATCAGGATGGTAGTCAGTATATCAAACTTTCAAGGAAAATTTTATTATGACGGCTAAGTTTGCTTGAGAATTATTAGTAGTTTATGAGTAAATAGCAGCGTAAGGTATAAAATATACCTACCTAAACTTGAAAGATTCCGTATAAAATACGAAATCCTCAGAAAAATATTACTTAATTTTTTCGTAATGGCTACGAAACCCTATTCTGGGCGTGTCCGACACGCTCTTGGCCGGTTTTGATATTTATTTTAATGTTTGATAAGTAAACGGATGGTCCCAAAGGAAGAACAGCGCCGCTTGCAAGACTGGCAATTTTTGCTGATTTGGGACCATTTCGTGACAACAATTTCGTACTTTTCAATATCTTTTTTTTTTTGCTATGCTTTGTATATACTTTGTCACGAATAAATTATTTCTTTCTTTCTTTCTTTCTTTCTTTCTTTAGTTGGGATTTTGGTCTCTTCACAGAGGCTATTTGTTGTATTTTCCGCCATATTTTTTCCTTCAGAAGCCCGCTGGCTTCACAGCTCCAAAAGACAACGTATTCGTAACATGAGCATAAACGCGCGTGACGCTGTCGGCACAAGGCTCTCGCGAGGTTTTACTCCCCCCATAAACCGTTTTACAGGTTATAACCCCACCCGATTTTGAGATTTACACCATCTCCATATTTTTACTATCCGCCCATAAATTTTATTGACAGGACAATACTCGGCGCAATATCAATGCGCACCGCCATTCTACTTTCAATTTGCTTCCGATTTAATAATCCAATAAAATTGTTTAACGGAAGCGTTTTATTATAACCGTTCGACGTTAATTTGAATTTGAATTCGACGTGTAGGAATAAGCAGTTTTCTTTTATGGATTCGTATGGAAAAAGTTGAACTGTCATTTTATAGAAATGGGGTACCTAGTAAGACAAAAACATTTGTCCTATTGCCGACGGATGATAAATGAGAAGCGAGTAGATCTAGAATTTGGGATCCTGGCTATTCGCAAAAATACTTTTCGCTTTCGGCTTTTTAAAAAAGATGTGGTGGCCGAGTGGTTTGACCAATCGCCTCTCAAATAGAGGGTCGTGGGTTCAAACCCCGGCTTGCACCTCTGAGTTTTTAGAAATTTATGTGCGGATTTACATCTCAAATTTACCACTGGCTTTGCGGTGAAGGAAAAAATCGTGAGGAAACCTGCACAAACCTGCGAAGCAATTCAATGGTGCGTGTGAAGTTCCCAGTCAGCACTGGGCCCGCGTGGGAACTATTATTTATGGCCCAAGCCCTCTTATTCTGAGAGAAGGCCTATGCCCAGCCAGTGGGACTTATAAAGGCTGGAATGATGATGATGATGACTTTACGCTCAGAACTTCTCAGCGAGCAATGGAGAGAGCCTATGATTAGGGTTTCTCTACGGGGTGTAATCAGAATTGAGGCTATACGTTTCTACACACGGCTCACCGATATAGCCAAGCGAATTAGCTCATTAAAGTAGCAATGGGCAAGCCATATAGCACGGAGAACAGATAGTCGTTGGGGCCGAAAGGTTTTTGAGTGGAGACCGCGGATCGGCAAGCACAGCTTAGGACGTCCACCAACGGGATGGATGGAGGACGGATGATCTGGTTAAAGTCGGGGGTTCACGGTGGATGCAAGCCACTTCCAACCGAGGCAACTGGACGTCTATAGGGGAGGCCTAAAAGCAACAGTGGACGTCCTATAGCTGACATGATGATGATGACTTTTCGCTCAGAACTTCTCAGCGAGCAATGGAGAGAGCCTATGATTAGGGTTTCTCTACGGGGTGTAATCAGAATTGAGGCTATACGTTTCTACACACGGCTCACCGATATAGCCAAGCGAATTAGCTCATTAAAGTAGCAATGGGCAAGCCATATAGCACGGAGAACAGATAGTCGTTGGGGCCGAAAGGTTTTTGAGTGGAGACCGCGGATCGGCAAGCACAGATTAGGACGTCCACCAACGGGATGGATGGAGGACGGATGATCTGGTTAAAGTCGGGGGTTCACGGTGGATGCAAGCCACTTCCAACCGAGGCAACTGGACGTCTATAGGGGAGGCCTAAAACCAACAGTGGACGTCCTATAGCTGACATGATGATGATGACTTTTCGCTAATTATTAATTTCCTGTTTCAAATGGACGAATGATTTTTATTTTGAAACTGAAGGAAGAAGAAGGAAGGAAGTAAGAAGGAAGACATTTTATTCACTAACACAAAAAAGACACACACTACCTGTAAACTATTTCTAGATATATTTTGGATTATCCAGTAGAACCCGATAGGTTAGGTTAGGTTTGTTTTTAACACCCGACGCAAAAAGAGGGGTGTTATAAGTTTGACCGCTATTTGTATCTGTGTGTCTGTCTGTGGCACTGTAGCTCTTAAACGGGTAAACCGCTTTTAATGCGGTTTTTTTGTTTGATAGCAGGATTTCTATCAATAGTTCTTAGACATGTTTCATCAAAATCGGCTCAGCCGTTTTTGAGATATTGAACTTTTAAGTGACAAAGTTGGGGTGTTCCGACTTTTTGTTGGTTAAGTTATGTAACACTGTCAGTTTGGCAAACGTAAACATGACCGAATCCTACTTCAATCCTGACCAACTCAGGCTTCCCGCTTTTATAAAGCGCGTTACAACAAAGTAAAATAAAACTCCGAGTAAAGTAATTTTCTAACGGGAAACTCATCTCGCCCAGTAAATAGGAGCTAAAAACTCCCTGCCTAAAGCTAACACCACACTAGAGGCAAACAATTAACCCAAGTAGCAGAAGGAGGAAATCCTAAGCAGTATTGACCGCCTAGCCAATACAGCGTGTATTTTTAATACTACCTCAAACTGTAACTAGACGAAGATTTAAGTGCTGCGAACCGATATCAGAGCAAATTTTTAATTCAAAATTAAGTACCAGAGCGTCTGAGTTTGCACCTCTGAGTTTTTCAAAAGTCATGTGCGGAATTACATTTGGAATCACATTTGAAGGAAAACATCGTCTGGAAACCTGCACAAACCTGTGAAGCAATTCAATAGTGCGTGTGAAGTTCCCAATTGCATTCTGAGAGGAGGTCTGTGCCCAGCAGTGGGACGTATATAGGCTGGGATGATGATGATGATGAAGATCTTCATCACGATATTTAACGCAATATAGTGTTTGAGTAATCCAGGCGGTTGCAGCTATCGTCTTCCGATTGAGGTCAAATATCGTTTTTTAACACTGTATTGCGATCACCACAATACCGCATACGATCGACTTAGTAAATGCCGACGAATTTGCAAAGCCTATTGTCTTCGGTGTGACTTCAGCCTAAGGTTCCCGGGAGGATCACGTGGATTCGTGCAATGCAGAGTGGCATATGACGGAATTAACCGCGCTTAGCATGTCAGACGGGGACTTAAATAGCTGATGAGCTATTGAGGTTTGGAGGCGCTGCACATGTTGTGTTTAAGGACAAATCCATGCACAAATATAGAACAATTTTTTACAAGGTGGTAGAACCTTGTGCAAGGTCCGCCCGGATTGCTACCGCCATCTTGCTCGCTAATCCTGCCGTGAAGCAGCAGTGCTTGCACTGTTGTGTTTCGGCGCGGAGAGTAAGACAGCCGGTGAAATTACTGGCACTTGAGGTATTCCAACTTAAGCCTCTAGGATGGCAACGCAACTAAGAAAGAAAGAAGACATTTATTCACTAACACAGAAGACACACATATACAGCAAAATTTTTACACGAAATAATAAACCAAAAAATAATAATAAAAATAAATCAACATGAAATATCTACACAATTTTGTGTGTCCCCGCGAAAGTGAAACGGTCGCTGACTCAGCATTATGCTGAAGCAATACCCCTGGTGTTGCAGATGTTTATGGGCGGTGGTGATCTCTTACAACCAGGAGACCCACTTGCTCGTTTGCCTTCCAGTCGAATAAAAAAAATACAAGATTTATTAAACTTGCACTGGTTGTTGGGTCAAATCTTGCAAGTTCATTTTGGCCCACATCCTGTGGTCATATTGACTTGTAAGTTGCATACCTAGTGCCATCCATGAAGACGCGTTATTTTTAACCCACGACGCAAAAAGAGAGGATTATAAGCTTGACCGCTATGTGTGGTTAAATGTGCGGTTTCCGAAACGAATTTGACCGGTTTCCTAATTCGGCACGAAAAGAAGCTAGCTGTTTACAAACATTTACTACACCATCCCCATTTGTTTTCATCTACTGAAAGCATAATGCTTCCACCTTAACGCCCAAACTGATTTCTAGAGCATTGATCCACTAGTTGTCCAATCGGGTTGATTTAAGGGCGCACTGAATTTATGGAAGGCGCACCGTCATTTGTCACCCGATTTCCCTTAACCGCGGGATAAACAATGTCGGGATAAATGGAGTCATCCATCCTGAGGTCAGTATCACGGTGACTCCTTACCGATATAGGGCCTCAAAGCTTCAATAAATCTAGTTTACAGAGATTTCTTAACTTCAATATTGATATACAAGGTGACTTTAGCCTCTGGACAAATAATGAAACCATGGATAAGACTGATACTTAGCAAAAAATATCTATGATATCAAATCATCCAAATACAAAGGCTGCTTCAAAGTGTACCTTGAAATCCGTTAGTTTTTCGGTAAATATTGGACTGATTGTTATGATACTTTGCAGTTTGGTTTTAAATACCTTGCTAAGCCAGTATTATTCTATTTGTCCAGAGTTATTTGTGTAGAGAGATGTTTTAGACCATCGCCATCATTCATAATAGGGTTCCGTAATTTCATTCGGTATCGCATACATTGAAAATTACTACATTTAATTTGTATGAAAAAAAAAATAACAGCGGTCATATTTTTTTAAAGTAGCTCTTTATGCGACTAGATTCGAACCCTGGATTTAAAGCCCCATGGTCAAAGAATCCGTGTATACTTTTTAAAGCCAAACTCGATTCACCTATAAATTTTGCCAACAAACTGATTCTGTGCTCACCCAAGTAATTAGAGTTGCCATTAACTTGTGACACACGAGCTCCAATCAACAAAGTAACTATAAATTCCGTTTGGTGCGGATAAGTGCTTTGTATGCTGTCGTTTGCTACGAATAATAGACGAAACAATGTGGGAGGAAACCACAACCTACCTACAAGCCAAAATGTAGGTAGATATGTGGAAAAGCGTTACATTTTCATATCAGTGACTGACGATCCCGTTCCAAAAAGTCACGGTGAAAAGTCACCGTGACTTTGTCACGCCTGTTACTCGTGTCACTGCATGATATTTGTGACACGTCACGGTCCTGTAATGAACGTTTTTTTGTCACACTGGTATTTCAACGTGACTATGTCACGCCTGTTACTCATATCACCATAATGATATTGTCGCGGTGCTATTACGATTGTGTTTTTGTTACACCGTTAACAGTCAAAGCACTCCACAGCGTTGTGATTTGAGTAACAGACACTGCGCGCGGCGCTAGGAACAGTAGGAACGTATGTGATTTTGTAACGTTGTTCTTTTGTGAAAAGTTACAGTGACACCTTATTTTGACGGCGAGTCTCGGTGATTTTATCACCGTGACATTATTTATACCCCATGTCTAAATGTATGTAGGTGATTATTTGAAATTGTAAAATGACAAACGCTGTTTACTTTTAAGAGCTACAGCGTTTAATCCACCCACCACCACCACCAGGCTCTTACCACCAGGAGACCCACTTGCTCGTTTGCCTTCCAGTCGAATAAAAAAAAAAAAAAAAATTAGTTATAACGACTCACACACACATACATAAACACAGCAATCGCAAATATTCATTGTTTCTCATTAGTATATAATAGTACTTCTGTCACACTTTAGTTAATCCTGCTAATCACACTCGCGGTCTACCAGAGGCTCAAGTTTGGAGTCTGATAGACGAACTGCTCAATTTGTAACAAGTGTACTTTGTTAAATAGCCTATTTTTTTATTAAGGATAGTTAAAGGCTCAAATTAACATACTTTCATTGCTTTAATAAAATAGTACCTAAGACTTTCCTCGAAAATACTAAAATCGCTCCGAAAGTCGCAAAAATTGTGCCCTTGTCTTCTAAAATGTGTGTTCAGAAATACAGAAAATAACTTATTATAATGGTAAAACTTACCAAATATGTAACAATATGATCGGTATACTAATTCTGAGTTATTTACTTCGGTAAATAACTAACTGCGCTTCTCATCAAAATGACCTAAGTGCTATGAAAATACACTCTTTTGCTAGTAAATTTTTCACGTGGATTTTCTTTTAGTTACGGCTGCGGAATCCTACACTCTAATCATGGTCCAACACGCTCTTAGCCGGTTTTTTCTTGTCGAGACATAAAGATAGGATAATATAACTGTTGAACTTAACTTAGTTGAGTTTTCTTCAGTACGTCTTTTGATAAATATTATAGTGCGGAGAAAATTAAACTACAAGCTGATAGAAAGATGGATCGTATTAGAGGTGATGTGGGTGAGTGACCTTGGAACGACGGCAGATTTAATGAAAAGTTGAGAGCTGCTTGTTGCCAAGATAACAAAAATGATGGAGGAAAATTCAATTGAAATATTGGACCGTTCAGCCTACTTAATAACAACAAAAGTAGGCTAAACAAAAGCCATATATACAGAAGCGGCTTTTGGTTAATTCCTTTGGTTAATAAAATAAGGACATAAGTATAAGTACTTACTATTTCTGGTGTACAATAAAGAGTCTTTGTATTGTATAAACATGTTACTTTAGGCATTTTGGAAATAACCTTTTGTTTATACTCGCTAACTGAACATTTTACTAATTATCGCATTCAATAATAAATCACTAGGAGTTGGTAAATCTCAACAAAAATCTATTTCAGCTGATATTAACATTGATCAGCTCAACCAGCATTTCTCTTCTTCGGCTATGTTCAGCGGATCTGAAAAAGACAAAACACTGGCTTATCTTTCAACGTTACCAACTTCTGATACTCCTCCTTTTTATTTCAATCAATTTACCGACAGTGATGTTAAGAAGAGCATATTATCCATCGCCTCGAACGCTGTTGGTGCCGATAGTGTAAGTCGTGCTATGATCCTCCCTCTCCTTGATATACTTGTCCCTGTCATCACTTCTATACTTAATAATTCTATCACATCGAATGTATTTCCTTTAGTATGGAAGGATGCGGAAATTATTCCCCTACCTAAAAAGTCTAGTCCATCATCCTTTTCTGACTACAGACAAATTTCTATTCTCCCTTTCCTGTCAAAAGTTTTGGAGCGTCTTGTGCATCAACAATTATCGTCATATCTAAACAGAAACGACCTCCTCAATCCTTTTCAGTCAGGTTTCCGTCCTGGTCATAGCACGGCAACCGCACTCGCGAAGATCACCGATGACATACGAATGGGTATGGATAATAGAAAACTTACTGTTTTAACTCTATTGGATTTCAGCAATGCTTTCAACACTGTTGATTTCGATATTATGCTTGGAATTTTACGCTCTCTTAACATATCTCCTGCGGTTATTGAATGGTTTCGTAGTTACTTAGTGGGTCGTCGGCAAAGAATAAAGGTGGAAGATTCTAGATCTTCTTGGTGCAACACTCTTGCTGGTGTACCACAAGGTGGAGTGTTATCTCCATTATTATTCTGTATTTTTATAGATTCTATTTCTCATAATCTTCTTTCTTCGTATCACCTTTATGCTGATGACCTACAAATCTATTCTCAGGGCGTGCTTGGCGATCTTCCGTTGGTAATCGAGTCTGTAAACTTGGATCTAGAAAAGATTTTAAAATGGAGCCAATGATTTGGCCTGATTGTCAATCCGACTAAGACCCAGGTCATAGTCATTGGTAGCTCGAAACTTGTCCCAAGAGTCGATTTTGCATCTCTGCCACCGGTGCTTTTCGACGGAGTACAAATACCGTTTGCACATCGGGTGAAGAGCTTGGGTGTTATTTTTGATCGCACTCTTTCATGGTCTCCTCATGTGTGCGAGGTGAGCAGGAAGGTGTTTGCTGCGGTGGGATCTTTAAGACGGCTTCAGAATTTCCTACCTTTTGCTACCAAGGTTGCGCTTGCTCAAACTTTACTGCACCCTATTTTCGACTATGCTGACGTTTGCTATCCTGATCTCTTAGAGGAGCAGCTGAACAAACTTGAGCGAATTCAAAATCTATGCATTCGGTTTAGATTTGGTCTACGTAAGTTCGATCATGTCTCTAATTTTCGATCACAGCTCAAGTGGCTCCCAATCCGCTTTCGCCGTAACTCACACATTCTCCACCTTCTTTACGGCATTCTCTTTAACCCTGCAACTCCTCGCTACCTCAAAGAGCGATTTAGCTACGTAACTTCTATTCGATGCTCTCAGAACTTTCTCCTTACCGTGCCTCTATCTAACTCCAAATTCTATGTATATTCTTTTACTGTCCAGGCTATTCGGTTGTGGAATTCCTTACCGATTGACTTACGACGCGCAAAATCTTTGCCAATATTTAAATATATGCTTAAGGAGCACTATCTGACATCTTATAACAATTAGAGCTTTATAAAATTTTATCTATTTATTTGTTGCTGTTTATCTCCCTGCCTAGGTATATTTATGTTAGACGTATATTCGTTCGTAGATGTATTTTTGTTGTTTTAATTTTCTGATCCATTTCTGATGCACCACCTATTGAAATCTAGTCCTTCCTTCTTTCCGTAAAAAGGTTGCCTGGAAGAGATCGCTCTTAAGCGATAAGGCCTCCTATTGCTTACCGTGTAATTTTTTTCTCTGTGTATTTGTTTTCTGTATCACTTACTATTTTTGGTGTACAATAAAGAGTCTTTGTATTGTATTGTATTGTAATAATGATCAAACAAAAATGCATGTTTTTTGTTTTTTATACTTTTCTAATCGGTGAAACTCGAGTAGTCCTTCCTTCTGCATATCAGTAAAATATTATGATATTAAGTGTATTGGTAGTGAAATTATAAGATTTAATAGAACCTATAAAATCTTATATTTTCTAACTGAAATAATAAATAATTTCACACAAATATTATATGAAAAATGAAAATGAAAAATATTTATGAAGTTAAAAGTATATAATATATTTATATAATGTCGTTACGCTTTCCGTTAGTCTGTAAATATGTCTTTATAAATAATAAAAGCCTATCAACCATGCGTCGGTCTTAAGGAAAAAATTAAAAACTTTGAAATTTTCAATATGTATACTAAAATTGGTACGTTACGGAACATGTGAAACTCTCTTTCTTTCATGGCAAATTATGTAATTCAAATTATGTAAGTAGGTACCATGTTTTATACAAATAAATGATTTATGATTCATTCTATAAGCAGCAGTACTTCACAAATTTAAAGACCTAATTATTTTGTTGTATGCGTAAAGTATAATCCTCGGTGCATGAATCCAACTCACACTTGGCCGGTTTTTTTATTGTTTTACCAAAGAAGCCGTTATTTTTTCACCAAATCCAACATAAACATACACGAAAGGAAACTACAAAGAGTCAAAAATAAAAATACTCGGTTAAACATGTCGGTTTCGAGATCAAACGCCGTTCAAGATAAACGTTTACTGTGGAACCACAGGTAACGCGAGAGAACTTTTAATTTGTTAAATGATTTATCTTTACAATTGCTTTGGACTTTCGAAAGGGAGATTCTATTTCTGTTTAGATTGTTTATTTTATTTAGATTGTTTGTTCTAGTGAGTGTTGCATAAATGGTACGGAACCCTTTGAGCGCGAGTCCGTCTCGCACTTGACCGGTTATTTTAAACTGTTTTCGTTGTTATAATGGATTTGTTGTTGATATTAAAGTCATTATATATTTGCAGCGCTCACTGACATCCTTGTAAAATACATAGGTTCCTTTTCTTTTCTATACCCGCCATAAAAATTCTATGACTTTCAGCTCTCTAGGTTTAAAGATTTAAACTAGATTCCACTCGAAACATAAAAACCATAACTTGACTAAATCTATTTCTCCGCCATTTTATTTTCAAGTCTAAAATGAACACAAACGTATTTTAAAACAAGAATTTCATAACATGAAATGAAATCCGCTGCCGTAGTCACATAGTGCTTGTTAAAGAATATTCTCTGCCGACCGAAAATACCGCTGGCAAATATTATGACAGTTTCTTGGGTTTCACTCGAAGCACAAAAACAGGGATAATATTTGGGTGGGATGGGAAAATAACGGTCCTAAGTCAATAGGAAGGATGTCGGCAGATGTTTGTTTAATTTTAAAATTAGCCAGTCGTCAAACGGCTAATTGCTTTTTGAAATTAACACCCTAATTTAATTTGGACATAATTAATTTATTGAATCAGGCGTTACTTTGCGGAGGTCCATATCAATGAACTAAAATGATTTCTTTGCTCACCCGCGACCTTAAGATAACTAAGTCTATGCAAATTATGCGTGTTCATGCAGTTCCTCCACCTCCACACTGTAAGAACACACACAAATTACACAAACCCATCTATCACCACCACCACAACACACTGAGGCGTTTCGAACTCAACCAGAGCTCATCTTCAGAGTGACACAACCGTACACCATGCTACCAGTTGTTAGACTAACAAACCACCACCACTGTTTTAATTTGCCAAACAAAACAAAAAACTACCCGCAAAATATTAATAAATTTTAACTATGCTACAAAACTACCTTGATTTTTTAATTTTTATTTATTTTTAGTCAAGGCATGTTTTACTAACTATCGTTGCTAAAATTAATTTGTGTGTGTTCTTACAGTGTGGAGGTGGAGGAACTGCATGAACACGCATAATTTGCATAGACTTAGTTATCTTAAGGTCGCGGGTGAGCAAAGAAATCATTTTAGTTCATTGGACATAATTAACAATGGGAAATTTGATAACGGTTCTATGTTTTAAATTAATTCAAATTTAATAAAATGTCTTATAACTAATGTAACTAATCTACATTTTTTCCACCAAATACTATTGGAGGCAGTATAGCGCCTATATTAATACTGGCTCAATAATGATGTAATCTTATTACATGTTCAAAGAAAGAATGGTTGACACAGCAACCAAATAAACTGTTATTGTTCTTGTTGTGCTCTGACGTACACACGTCTTATGCTTGTATTTTTGATTTGTTTTTACCTTTAATATACGTTATTTCTTCTACCAGTCTGCATAATTTCATTTAATACTCTTAGGTAAAAGCCGTGTGGTGGTCTAGTGGTTTAACCTATCGCCTCTCAAATAGAGGGTCGTGGGTTCAAACCCCGGGCTCGCACCTCTGAGTTTTTCGAAAATCATGTGCGGATTTACATTTGAAATTTACCACTGGCTTGGCGGCGATGGAAAACATCGTGAGGAAACCTGCACAAACCTGCGAAGCAATTCAATGGTGCATGTGAAGTTCTCAATCCGCACTGGGCCCGCGTGGGAACTATGGCCCAAGCCCTCTTGTTCTGAGAGGAGGCCTGTGCCCAGCAGTGGAACGTATATAGGCTGGGATGGATGGATGGAACTCTTAGGTATAAAATTTTTGCTAATATCTCCATTTTAGGCATTTATCACGAGTGAAGTAAGACATCGTGATGATATCTTCATACACCTGCGATATTTAATGGTGTGTGCGTGAAGTTCCCAGTCCACACTAGGCTCGCATGGGAATTATTATGGTCCACTCCCTCTCATTTTACCAGGGGGCCAGTGCTCAGATTCATCTTCTTCTTCTTCTTAAATTTAAGAGCTATGCTCTTGTCGGTGGAGTAATCGCCACTCCGCACGGTGCTCAGATTATGGTGACGAAAAACACTTATAACAGAATCCAGCCTTTTAACGTAATAAAAGATCATTAATAGCGATCTATTAATTACTCAATCTATGTCATCGTAATAGAGACGTTCACAATAGATAAATATTCATCACAGTTATCCACCTATTCATGAAAATCCCCAAATCCTGACAATAAAGTTATATATTTTATCTGTCTCTAACAAAGCATAAGAATGACTAATGACTGTTTTCGGATTTATTGTCATTTGGTGCAAATAGAAAATGGACAACTCGAAATTATACCACATAATAAATAATAGTACAAGTACCGAAGGCACGATTCTTATGCCTAAACGTCACTTTTGTCCGGCAGTGAAGCTTCTGTACTTGTACTATTACTTAATCTGTATGGCCTAATTTCGAGTTGTCCATTTTCCATTTGCACCAAAAATGACAGTAGGTAAATCTGTTTTCGGTGTGTTTCCACTAGTTCATTGACAGTTCTAATAGTGTGAATGAAACAGTGTTGCCAGCAGCTCAGTTTTTTTTATCGCGTTAGGATTCGTGAAATTACCTTGAATTAGGCACTTTAATTTTTGTTTAACCATATTTTTTTTTATTTAAAAACTAAGCAAATAAATGCAATTTACTATTGAACTAATGGCTAAACTACTACACAGTTTCAAAACATTATTTCAATGCATTCATAATAGTCTTGGAATCTATGTCATCTGCAGTAATTTTTTGAAGTTAGTCAGTGAAGTCGCTGAGCGGCCACAGCGGAAGACCAGCGTTGGCGCCCATGGCCAAGACTGCGCTTCGCGATTTCGCAATACTTAATACTGACTTGTTTTTATTTTTTAGTTGTGTTGTCTGTAACTTGCGAAGAGCGAATAAATATTTCTATTCCTATTGCTAATTAAGACAAAACATGTAAATTATAATTTAATGCTGGTTTTCAAGAAAAAATACCTGTGTTTTTCCTTAAAACTTAAAATATCTCTACACTAAACTTTATTTAGGTTCTAACGTCATTGCATGATTGAGTATCGACCATATTGATAGGATACTAAGAACTAAAACACAAATAATGTTTATCAAACAAACTGTTTGCCTTGCTTGGTTACTGGGTATACTGTGTTGCCACAATAGCCAGTAAACACTAGCAAACCAATCAATTATTTAACTAGAGCATTTGATGAGAATGCATAACAATAAGATAACAATAGTTCTATTGAGGAAACTGAATTGTTTACCTTTGCAAAAAGTTTACTGGGCAAGGTAAATATTAATTAATAGGATAGTTTTTATTATTTAACATTTTCATTTCCGCGTGATAACTATGATTAAATTAGTTAATTTACTGAAACCTCAGACACCCTAAACAATTACAATACAATACAAATACACTTTATTGTACACCAGAAATAATAAACGATACAGAAAAACATTACACAGAGAGAAAAAAAAAATAAAAGAAAGGAAAAAGAAATAAAAAAAATATAGTCATTAGTTTGCTCAGCCGGTAAAGTCATGTCGGTCTTTAGTCCTCCCCATTTTTTTCAATTTTTTATTAAGAGTCAATTAGGAGTTCTCTAACAAATGTATTACTAGATGGCGTTAGTCTCGCAACGTCTGTTTAGTAATTGTATCAAATTTTAAAATTAGAAGACTGTAACGTCAAACAGACCAATCCATGGCGCTATCTAGCGATATTTTGCTTGTCAAAAAACCGTCATCGAAGCATGATTACCGCGGATCGATTAATTCTGCGTAAGCGACGCGAGTGTCACCACTAAATCTCTGTGACGGGCGTGACCTGCCCCCCTTCTTTAATCTGGGGGCTTTTCCTGTCAGGTATTACGTTGTCATATTTAGAAAAGTGAAGGAGGAATTAGAATACTAAAAGCCAGATAGCTGTTGATAACTGAGATCGTTATTGGCAATATTAAAATAAACCGTAAAACCCTAGAGTTGATATTGACAATTTAGACAAGGAGTGGAATATTTTTGTGTATTTACATCACGGTCCTTATTTTGTTTCATTTACTCGTCTATTTATTATTTCCTTTTCAGTAGGTAAAATGTTTTAATAATAAACATTTATTACAGACGAAACACAAGATCGTCCATAAATATGTAAGTATTTAAAATTTTAGACTAATCTCGTTCATTACAAATTTTATGATTTAAATTCGGGTTTCGTTCTTCTGCGTACCTTGATTTTAAAGAAGCTCGATATTTTGCACAGTTGCAAGCACACTTACCGTACCTTTAGTGTAAGTTTTCGGTTACAAAATATGTCTCGATCGTGTTCGAGTTAAAATTTCAATATTTTGTAAGGAAACACGAACAGCGCCTCTAGCGGAACGTTTGCGATGTTCGTGTTTCCATACAAATTGAGATTTTAACGTGAACGCGATCGAGACTTAATATGTTACCGAAAACTTACACTAAGGGCACTGATCAGATCACGAGGCGATTGGAGAATTGTGGCTTCCTGTTCAGTTAAGCGGTAAATTACGAATTTTCAGTACAAGATGGCTTAATAGAAAAAAGTACACTAATAAAGAAAACACTCGTGTCCCTGACAGAACAATGCCACCGCCCTGACATTAAGTGGAAACACTATATTAGCATCAAGACAATATGTCAGAGCTCCATAAGTCATATTTTCTGTACATAGCTGAATATCTGTCCTCATTATACTATATATCAGGGCGGGACGTGACGGAGAAATATCGTTTTCCTTTCCTAATGACCTTGTACATTTTCTTGTCACTGAACCATAACCTCGTACAAACAAAGTCGGAATTGCCTTGGAAGTGGTTTAAGGGCTCCAGGATTCTATTCTTATGCACAAAATTCGAGGTTCACACTATACTGCTACTCTCAGTCTCGTATTAAATACTTTTAGTCTGAGCGGGACGCCACGATACGAAGTTGGAATTTCTTTTGGAGTTTGTGCTTCTTTTTTTGTCGCGTTGTTGGTTTCGACTCTCACATCTAGGATTATTTTTCTGTTATTGAATATCTGTTTACTTTGCGAAGTTGTTTGTTATGCTTTTATTGGTGTGATTGTTAGGTTATCGATATTTGTTGTGAAGGTAGGTTGTGTAATCAAATCGAGATTGTTGAATAGGTCATGTACTCTAGTCAACGCATAGTAGTTGATCAAAATCCAAACATAAGTAAACTGTAAGTAGTAGCCAAAATGGCAGAAATGGAATCTTATAATTTCGCTATTCTGTCTGTCGGTCCGTCCGCGGCTTTGCTCAGGCACTATCAATGCTAGAAAGCTGTAATTCTAACTAAACTATGCCAACAAAATGGTACAATAAAAAAAAAAAAAAAAAAAACATTTTTTTGGAGTACCTCCCATAGACGTAGTGGGGGTGTTTTTTTTTTCTCGTCCAACCTTGTAGTGTGGAGTATGGTCGGACAAAAGCTTGTTTAAAAATTTGCTGAAAGAAAACTACACTATCTCTAAATAATTTATCTTGTTGTGGCTCTAATTTATTACACGATTGCGCAAAGCAAGCGAGAGTAATGTGTCCTAGTGACAATAAAACGTTTCTGCGAAGTTAAAAGGCAATATTCTGCCAGATCTTCTATGTCGCAAATAAATACGAATAAAATGGGTATTAAATAAATAAATAAAATAAATAAATAAATATCACGGGACAATTCACACCAATTGACTTAGTCCCAAAGTAAGCTTAGCAAAGCTTGTGTTATGGGTACTAAGCAACGGATAAACATACTTATATAGATAAATACATACTTAAATACATATTAAACATCCAAGACCCGAGAACAAACATTCGTATTCATCATACAAATATTTGCCCCGGCCGGGATTCGAACCCGGGACCTCAGGCTTCGTAGTCAGGTTCTCTAACCACTAGGCCATCCGGTCGTCAAACCCGGTATTATAAATCAAAATTAAAAATATTTTTTTTAATACTCTTACACGCGTGTCATGTCTGTATTCCGAAATGGGGTAGGCAGCACACGAAACGTTACTGCTTCGGAGCCACTTTTAGCAATTTTAAATTTGACGAAAACGGCACAATAGTGACAGGTTGCTAGCCTGTCGACTACGGTATACCTTAACCTATATCCTCAGTTGCCTCTTACGACATCCACGGAAGAAATCGAGAGGTGGTGTTTAGTAGTACTACTTTTAGGCCGTCTTGCAGTAAAAAATAAATCTAGATTTAGCAGTTAAGCCTGGCTTAAGCATGACAGTTCCATACATTTTGACGCTACTAAACTAAGCTTAACGCTAACTCGAAATTTATGTGTTTCCAGAAAGTAGCCATTATTGTGTTTAAAATCCGTAATTATTGTTTTAAAACCGTCCTATGTATTAAATGATTATTATACCGGATAACTCACATCTTAAATCGAGTTTAGCTCGACATGTTTCGGGCTATTTCGAAACCCTTCTTCTCATGAGCACGCAACTCGGCGGCTGCCGCAACACGCGCACTACGCGCAACCGCTCTGCTTGATTTTAAACTCTCTCTAAAATCGAGCTAAACTCGATTTAAAACGTGAGTTATCCGTTACAATATCATTTAATATGAGTGAGTCTCTCGGTAGTTTCATGATCCGTCCTATATATTATGCTCTCTTTCAATAACAACCGAAGGTTCCACAATACGCACATTTTAAATGCCCACACGCACCAAACAATAGTCGAGAACAAAACCCCTTTGCTTATCACCCCAAATAGAGTCGCCTCTCGACAAAATGGCCGCATGATTTACCGAAGTTATTAAAGCGTGGACAATGCTGAATGAAATTCTGATTAAAATGGGGCCTGTGAGTTACGACGGTAGCGTTGGGAATAAATATAAAATGTGTGAGAGCTTACACCTAACTATCGTCGCCTAATTCTAGCTACCATTTATACTATTTTATTTAGAGTGCGCGTGTTGCGGCAGCCGCCGAGTCACGTACTCCAGTGATGAAGGGTTTCGAAATAACCCGAAACATGTCTAGCTAAACTCGATTTAAGACGTGAGTTATCCGTTTTAATATCATTAAATACCATTTATAGCCTACACGAAGGACAAAACTTATCATCAATGCTCTATATTCTTTGAGAAACTGGTTCCTTTAGCTCAAGGAAGACCAATAACCTATAGTAATATACCGGGTGTAGCCTGTAATACGAGCAAAAAATTAAAACAGATCCTCCTCGTCAAACTGAACAACATTAGTTCAGCGATTTTTTAAAATAATGAAGTTTTTGAATCTTCCTTTTTTTTCATACAAATCAAATGAACGCCTTGCTAAAATACAGCTGACGTCGCCAGTCACAAATTTTTTATTGTACTGTTATGTCGGCATAGTTTACATATATATTTGTGAAAATTTACAGCTTTCTAGCATTGATAGTCTCTGAGCAAAGCCGCAGACGTACGGACAGACAGATAGACAGACATGACGAAGCTACAAGGGTTCCGTTTTTGCCATTTCGGCTACGGAACTCTAAAAATAAGTACATGCTTTGATTACAGAATTTTCGCAACCCAATACTACCCGTGAGCTGAATCAGGATTGACATCTGAGGTTAAGTAACGCGGGTCTAAAGGATAAAAGAATATGGTGAAAGCAACTAGTGCGGAACTTGCAAAAATCTTTCCACTTCCTTCAAATATTATGGGACTTAGCTTGTTTATTCTCCAATCGTCCCCGAGGGCCCTCTAGTATTGATTGAGCCAATCATCCGATACGATCTCCGTGATTAGCGGTTCGCGTGCCCCACCGCTCTAATGCCCACTAATTGACATAAGGTAGTTGACATTACACTAGTATCTAGTAGCGGGTTTTATTACATTGTCAACGTCGATGTTAGGACGAAGAGTTAATCATACATTTGTATGGATAATTTTCGTATCACAATGGAAAAAGTTAATGGAAATTATAACTACTTGCTAACGCAGCTTTAACGCTGTGCAACTATTTGGTCTTCACCCAGATATGGACGAGAAAGGACACCAATCGCAAACAGTTTTGAAATTAAATTATATTATATACTTTGTCAAATATTATTAATATTTAATTATTAACTAACTTTATACCAATTATCATTATTTTATAAGGCAAACACGTCGTCAAGAGATGTCGCTGGCATGGACCCTAAAACGCAGGCCGCATTACCTCTTTGAATAGATCCCTATTCTTTGCGTGAGTAAACCGCCAGCTCTAGAGTCCCCCGAGGCCAAAACTAACCTCCTAGACAAGTCTTTTAAGACTTTTTTTGTGTCTGTTGACCTCGGTCCCATCGTTTCAAAAGCAAAAATGTCTAATTAAAAAAATAAACGTTTCAACTTACGATTAAATTCAGGATTATTTACGATTATAAGTCAGAAACAGATCTGGACTTGGCGTTCTATTATCGCGAAAATACGGACGACATTTCCTTGGAAGTTTGAGAAATTATTATTTAGGTACTACTCGTATATTAGCTGTAGTATCAATTTTATATTAACCAGTATTTTCATCAAAAGTTCCCGGCGCGTAAAAAGACGTGCCAATCAAAAACGTTATTTAATTAAACGTAACTGTTTCTAATTACATTAAACCCCAAGTTGGCAAGTCAAAAGCAGAGGAGAACTTGCGTAACAATAATTAATCCGACCAGGAAGTCCTTTGTAATAACTTTCCTTACAAAATACTTATACTTTCGGAAAAGAAGTAAGTAAAACTACTTACTGTTCCAATAAGACCAGCTGATCGAACTCATTTCATCGCAATTCATTTCTTTGTCAGATGTTGAAGCATAAAGTTCGACGAGAGTTGTCTTTAGTTTCACTTACTACTGCATCTTTTATGTCATTTTTCAAGTAAGTAAGGTTATTTCATACGTGCAGTCTAGGAAACTAAATCACGTACCAGGGTTGGAACCTTCTCATAACTAATTTCGCTAATGATTTGTTTTGCAGATGTATGGAATGTCAGCATGGCATAAGTAGCACAAAGGTTCCACCCTAGTAAAAAACAAGTAAAAAACACATGTAAAGTCGGCCCATGAAAAGGTTGAGCATTTTAGTGCTTTGTCAAATTATATCAGATCAAGGCACAGTGGTACACGTGATGAAATAGGTTGTCAGTGTCAATTTGACATGGTTTTTAAGTTGTTATAATTTTCATGGGTCCACTATACATGATTCAATTGACTACAGAAAGAAAGAAAAAAAAAGTCATTTATTCACTAACACAAAAGATACACATACATATACAGCAAAATTACAGCGCATAATCTTTTGAACGATTTCGTTTCCATAACTGCATTTGTCATCGCAACGTTAGCTATAAAATATACAGAACCGTGCGTTTATCTGGGTGTTTTAAAAACGTATTTTTTACATGATGGGAGAAAACGAGCAGGCGAGTCACCTGATGGAAGGCAATCACCGCCGCCCATGGACATCCGTAATAAGAGAAACAGAAAGGTTGCCAGTCCTTTGAGACATAAGTAGGCTTGTTCTTAGAATCTTTTAGAATAATAGGTTAGTTTATTATAAATTCTGAAAAAAAAAATTTTTTTTTTAAATACTTAAATAACATTCCTCTGGCAAACGCGAATTATAGAAAACGAATACATTACATAAAATAATACATTACATACAATAAATTCAATGGTGGGTGTGAAGTTCTCAATCCATTCTGGGCCCACATAGGAACTACGGCCATAGCCGTTCCATTTTGTTAGAAGGCCTCTAGGAATCTAAGATGGCCATAAAGTATTGCAGATAAAAAGCGCATTTTCGTCTCCTGTTGCAACTACTTCATCCCGTAATCAGATCGTTCCAATACTAGACAAATAAGAAAACATCCAGAAACTTCGCCAAAAGAACGTGATCGCGAATCATAATTACGAATATTCTTCACCGCTGCGTTGTGGACCATAAAGTATGAGACATAGAGATTACTATGGGGAGGTGTGGTTCTTATGACGGCGGGCATGAGGGATGAGGGATAGCGAGGACGTGTTAATAGTGGCATTAGGCTGAAATCTCGTCTTGTTCTTTTACACGGTGCACATGTCCAAGTAACAGTGCTGCCTACAGGAACAGTCAGATTTAAAACAGCACGTCTATTGACTCTGTGCACGACATCAGCGCCCAGCATCCGCAACTTTGTTAGCTCTAAGGCTCTGACGTTTTGAAATTTCATCGCGACATTGTGACAAAAGTCAAACTTATCACGTATTAATTTATTATACAAAATTACTATGATACCATGGTTTTGGTGGACAAACGGTTGTGAATTCATTTTTGGTCATTAAAATTAAATGATGTTAGTAAAATTTATTAAAAAAGTGTGTTTTATTTTGGCTATGTCAGGGTTTGTTTAATTCAAGTTTGGTTTTAGGTACTTTTACTATAAAACGAAAAGATAAAGCTATCTTAATGGATTCTTTTAATAAAAGTAAAATTATATAATTGTTCTTATATCGCTAGTAACACACTAAATATCGTTTTCAGATCTAAAGGAGTATCATTTTGAAGACTGGTTTTGTTAGTATCAATCAATATAAAATGTCAACCACAAACCGTTTCATAAGGAAAATTGTTAGTATCTGCTAGACATGTCCGAAATGTAGAGGAATTAAAAACAAACAGGGACAGTGTTCAATAATTCAAGCTCGCATCATAACACAAACATCTATTACTAAAATAAGGTAGTTAAGTCTAAACAAATTGCTTTGTTAATGACACATTCAAGACGGATGACCGAGAATAAGTTATTTCTACTTTTGGCCACTATGAGCGCTGCGATAGATTTCATTACCCCCACCTAGTACCAGCCAAACCCAGCGAATAATTATTAGTACACTTTTAATTTGTATCGATCCGAAATATTGGCGCTAGGTAAATACTCTCGAGCGTTTTGATCAATAGGTTAATCATCATAACCATCCCACGTCTATAGCACAACGGATGAATTTAAAAGAATTTTGATTACGCTTTAGCATTAGTATTCTCTTTAGGTTTCTTAAATTTTGAACCTGAGCATCATGTTTTATAGTGCTTGCCAAAACAGTAAAGCCGATAAAGAACGCCGCAAAATCGCTGAAGATTTACCGTATTTAGGTACATAGTAATCGTTCTAAATTTAATTTTTCCAGGCAGAAGTACTTCATACAGTCATTATAGACGGTACTTATTGATTTGTCTTGAGATAGTACGTGGGGTGTACTGCCATTTCGCCAGAATATTTTTCGCCAAATTTCACGTCCCAAAAAACTTATCGCACTAGTTTCATTTCCCAAACGAATCTTTGGCATGTTTTCATTTCGCATTTTATTCATTTGGTCAAAATATCATTTGGCATAATTTGACTTTGCCAAAATTTTATTACGACAAACGTTTTATATTGGCTAATATTGTATCCCAAAAAAATGTTTGTTCAAAATTTATCAACTGTAAATTTGCGTTAAGTTTTTTTGCCAAATGATAATTTGGATAAAGTTTTTTGGGATGTGATACTTTGGGAAAAGTTTTTTGGCCATACATTCCAGTACGTGGTTATTTTAGAGCTACAGATTTTCGGTAGATTCAAGTTATCTTACTGTAACTTTAATAACTGTTGCGGCGACGTGCTCTTTCACCGAGTCAGCTCCGCGCGGATGCTCCTTGGTGTTAGAACGGCTTTTTCAGTCGATTATTTTATTGAAATATCTCGACTCCGTGATATATTGGACCACTTTTACTTCCTTCACTCATTTGTTTGTTCAAATTGGGCCTAGGGTGTAATTTTAGTTCAGTAAATCTTTCCAGGTTATTAATTTTCGGTAGAAATGAGTTTCCATATTTTCTCATTGTTTCTTTACGTAGACGGTAATGTCAACATTGTTATTAGTGCAATGAAATATCTTTTCGGATTTTTTTCTTTTGTTTCTTTATACCTACTTATTAACGCTACTCGTCGTATTTGCTTTGTATATTATGGTTACGTGTTTTTCGGAATTAAACTTATTAGGTAAGATAGGTTCTCCAATTTTTCACTGAATATATTCTTCCCAAACTATTAATTTCTAGTAGTAATAGGTTTATTGTTATAAACTTATAAAAGTAACCTAGCCCAACCTATATACAATTCTATAGGAATGTCCTGAAATATATCCTGAAATAGTTTAGTTTCAGAAAAAAACCCTTCAAGACAACTGCTCTTTTTTTTAATCATTTAGAAAAAATATTTTCAATAGCCTTTATTATAGTGTCCCACTGTTGGGCAAAAGCTTCCCCTGCTGACCTCTATAACTCCCGTTCTCATGCTATATCAGGCCAGTCCTTTGGGTACGTGTCCAAATCGTCCAGTTATCTCCTCGGCCTGCCTCAACTTCCACGACAAAGATTATCTTTAGGTTGTTTGTACTATTGCTTTATTACTTGTATTTTTTAGTTGCTGAATTACACCCTAAACACTTTGTTCAGTATTTTTCGCAACTTTTATGCCGAAAACTTCCACTTTAAAGTTCCGCGATAGCAAAAAGCCCTTGGTTTCAGTTGCCAACGCAATATCGGCGATCTCGGCACATAAACACAAAACTTTTAAACTTTTTCAATAACTGCGGTCCGAACTTGAAGTTTCTAGATGCGACTGTGACCGAAACAACTTCGGCTGTATCATCAGAGATGTGCGAGAATGTGTAGAGAAGAATGTGTTTCAACATCATCATCATATCAGCCGAAAGACGTTCACTGCTGGACATAGGCCTCTCCCAAGGCTTTCCACTCAGACCGGTCTTATGCTTTCCGCATTCGACGCGATCCTGCGATCTTAACCAGGTCGTCGCTCCATCTTGTTGGAGGCTTACCGACAGCTCGTCTCCCGTCCGCGGACGCCATTCGAGAACCTTCTGACCCCATCAGCCAAGAGTCCTATACGAGCAAACGTGCCCCGCCCACTGCCACTTTAGTGTCGCAATTCCTCAGGCTATGTCGGTAAACTTAGTTCTACTGCGAATATCATCATGATCAAAAATGTGTTTCTTATGAACTAATAGAAACGTTTCATTTATTTTTCCTCGCTCAGCGCATCTTTAGTGGAAATAGCTCGGCGGAGCAAGGATAGGCAAATGAAGCATTTCTATTGGTTTCCATTGGTTCTATTAGTTGGAGATCGCTCTTAAGCGATAAGGCCGCCTATTGCTTACCTTGTAACTTTCTCTGTGTACCTGTTTTCTGTACCGCTTACTATTTCTGGTGTACAATAAAGAGTATTTTCAAAGTCAAAGTCAAAATCTCTTTATTCAATTTAGGCTATGACAAGCACTTACGTCAAAAAATCTACCACCGGTTCGGAAAAAACCTCTGTTGAGAAGAATCCGGCAAGAAACTCAACGAGGTATTTTTTTTTTTAAACAGATTTACAATATTTATAAATGATATATATATTATACTATACATTACAAGTATTTAACACAATTTTATTTTGTATTGTATTGTATTGTTCTATTGGTTTCTATTGGTGGTATCTAGGTTATTATTGGAGCGGTTTTTTTAATTTGATTTACGTGGGCACATTTTGAAAGCTTATTTATGAACTTTTAACTTTTTTACTTTTTCAACTTTTTTTTTGCTTTTATTTAACTTGCAATGTACCTATCTTGTATCTATTTATGGTGGGGTCAAATGTTGCAAGTTAAAATTTGATCCACACCTACAGTAGTCGGATTATCTTGAAATTTGGCATACTTATGCAAATTGCGTGACAGTACAATAATCTGGTAGTGACATTCTGGTAGTCCGGCCAGGATCGTCTCCGCAGGACTTCTTCTTCTTCTTCTGGTGCCCTCTCCTATCGGAGGTCGGCGATCATTAGGGCTATCCTAACCTTAGAGACTGCCGCTCGAAAGAGGGATCTGGTACTCATTCCGAACCAGTCTCTAAGGTTCCTTAACCAAGAGGTGCGTCTACGTCCAGGTGGTCTACGTCCTTGTATCTTCCCCTGGATAATAAGCTGAAGCAGACCATACTTGTTGTTACGCATTATATGTCCCAAATACAACAGCTTCCTCTGTTTTATAGTACGTATCACTTCCAAGCTTTTATTCATTCTCTGCAATACCGTTTCGTTCCTTACTCTATCCGTCCATGATATCTTTAACATTCTTCTGTATACCCACATCTCGAAAGCTTCCAACCTCTTGCACATGGCTTGAGTCAACGTCCAAGCTTCCACTCCATACAGAAGAACGGAAAAACCATAACAACGCACTAAGCGACATCTTGTGGAGAGTTTGAGATTCCGGTTGCAAAGAAGATGAGACATTCTACCAAACGCTTGTCGGGCCTGTTCTATGCGACATTTTACTTCAGTACTGTGATCTTCCTGTTCGTTAACAATGCAGCCAAGATATTTAAAGGAGCTAACTCTTTCCACTGCCCGATTGTTGATATAGAGAACACTATCCGTCTGTTGTTTCCGACTCACAATCATGTACTTGGTCTTCTTAACATTAATGTTGAGCCCATGTAGGGAACTGACTGTCTGAACACGGTCCAAAAGTCTCTGCAAGTCACTCAAGGAGCTGGCAAGCAGTATCGTGTCGTCCGCATATCGGATATTATTAAGGGATCTTGATCATGAAACTACCGTGAGACTCACTCATATTAAATTATATTGGCCGGATTACTCACGTATTAAATCGAGTTTAGCTCGACATGTTTCGGGTTATTTCGAAACCCTTCATCACTGGAGCACGCGACTCGGCGGCTGCCGCAACACGCGCACTACGCGCCACCGCTCTGATCGCGCGACTGTCCGACGAAACTAACTCAGGCGCACAACTACAGCAGCATGAGAAAGCAGGACGACAGGGGATCCGCGGTGGCCGAGCATTCTATGGATTCGGATTCGACGCATTATATCAGATTTGATAAGGTGTCTGTACTTGCGAGAGAAAAGTTTTTCATTCCGCGGAAAGTGCGTGAAGCCATTGAGATTGGTCGTCATCCGAATTTTAACCGGGATTGAGGTTGGTCGGTACCCCCAAGTTGGAAAACAGTATTAAATACTCGTGCTGCGTCATCGGTTGGTGTAAACGTGCCTTTACGGAGCGATGGTGTTAGTGTTGTGTGCTACCCTACATTTGATAGTGACAATAAAAATGACGATGAAAATGAGGGTAGTTGTGCGCCTGAGTTAGTTTCGTCGGACAGTCGCGCGATCAGAGCGGTGGCGCGTAGTGCGCGTGTTGCGGCAGCCACCGAGTCGCGTGCTCCAGTGATGAAGGGTTTCGAAATAACCCGAAACATGTCGAGCTAAACTCGATTTAATACGTGAGTAATCCGGTCAATATAATTTAATATTAAGGGATCTCCCGTTTATAACAATACCCTCCGACGCATCTTCAAGTGCTTGGGCGAAAATCTCCTCTGCGTAGATGTTAAATAGAAGCGGTGATAAAACACAACCCTGCCGCACACCACGCCTAATCTCAACAGAGTCCGTGAGTTGGTTTTCAACTCGAACGTTCGCAGACTGCTGCCAGTACAAGTTTCTGATGATAGCGACGTCTTTGCCATCGAGGCCCTTCCTGCGTAAGATACGAATCAGTGCGTCATGTTCCACTCGGTCAAAAGCCTTTTCATAGTCTATGAAACAGACATAAACCGCATGACCCATATCCCAGCAACGCTGCATCAACACCTGGTACCCAAAAAGTGCATCTCGGGTACCCAAACCGTTCCTGAACCCAAACTGCGTATCGGAAATATCAGTCTCACACCTTTTGTAGATACGACCATGGATTATTTTGAGGAAGATCTTTAGAACATGGCTCATTAACGATATTGTGCGATAGTCACTACACCTTCGAGCGTTACAAATTTTCGGAAGAGTGATGAACGTAGAATGCAGCCAATCTTCGGGTATGATCCCACTATCGTAAATGGCATTGAACAGCTGTACCAAGATACGCAAATTTTCGTGTTCCAATAGTTTCAAAATGTCCACAGGCACTTCATCGGGGCCAACCGCTTTACCAGACTTGGCAGTTATTATTGCATTTGAAATTTCCTCTTGAGTGATTGACGGCCCTGTTGTATCCTCCTGTATGAGTGCCCCCGCTACACTCCGTCTACTATCGTGGAACAACTCCTGGACGTATTCCTTCCATACTTGTAATTTTTCCTCGATGCTCATTGTGAAGTTACCATCTTTATTGAGTAGAGTACTTATGTTTGAGCTTCTTGTAGGACCCAAGAGTTCTTTAATTTTCTTGTACATGTTGAAATAATCGTGCTTAGCCTGCAAAGTCTCCATTTCAGTGCATTTAGTGTTTATCCAGGTTTCCTTGGCCAATATGCATTTACGTTTAATTTCTTTATGGAGCTCCTTATATTTTGTTGCATCCCGGCTCTTGACTTGTCTTCTTTGCGTCATGAGATTTAAGATTTCACTTGTCATCCAATCCTTAGCTGCAGTTTTTGCGGTAGGCATCAAGACCTCCGAGCCCACCTCTATAACTACATCTTTGACCTTTTTCCACAGAGGTTCCGGTGTGTGTGACAGCGATTGTACTTCCCTCTGTATCTGATCCATCCGAGTGTTCAACTTTTGATGAAGTTCCTGCCTTTTTTCCCTATCCCTAAGCTGAGACAAGTCCATTCTAACTGTACGCTTAGAGGGCAACATTTTCTTCAACTTTAAAGTGAGTGTCCCCACCACGGGGTTGTGGTCAGAGCCTATGTCGGCGCCTGGGTAAGTCTTGACGGCAGTAAAGCTGTTACGAAAGCGCTTGTTAACCAATATAAAGTCGATCTGGTTCCTTACTATGCGAGATGGTGAATCAGAAGGCGATTTCCATGTGTAAAGTCTTCTAGGATGCAATTTAAAAAATGTATTCGTAATAACAAAAGACTCTTCCTGGCAGAACTGGATAAGTCTATCTCCCCGGTCATTACGAGCACCGAGCCCGAAACTCCCTACCACATCCGCAACTCGGCCCACACCGACCTTGGCATTATAGTCACCCATGACAATGTTACATTCATGTTTCTTTATCTTCTTCAAAATGAGCTTAATGTCCCCGTAAAAGCTGTCTATGACACTGTCGCTATAGTCAGAAGTAGGTGCATATACTTGCATGATGTTTATGTTAACTGGCTGAGCATTGAACTGAATCAGAGCCATACGGTCCGATACAGGAAGGAAATTTACTACAGCTCCCTTGAGGTGTTTCTTTACAATGACAGCTACACCGTTTCTATGGTTTTTGTCATCATTGCCGCTGTAGTATGTGATAAACTTGTCCGTTTCCGTTACTCCACTTCCCTTGCACCTAGCCTCGCTTCCACCCAAGATATCAATGCCAAGTCTTTCCATCTCCTGTTCGATGTTCCTACGTTTCTCAATTTTAAACATGCTTTGAACATTCCATGTAGCAATCCTTACGGCTGTCCCGGAGATTCTTAGCACCCTCTGGCCACTGAAGGCCTGCCGGGGACTGAGGGCCGTGGTATTTTGTTGTACAGCCATAATGATTTCCTGGGAACTGATTATGCGGTGGTTTTCCCTTTGCCTTCCGCATCGCTGTTTGCCGAGGCAATAATGACTCAAGACTGTTTCGATTCACATGATCTCCACTCTACAAGCCTACTGTCCACTTAGCTGCCCGCAGACAGGGAAAGTGCTTATTTACTGGCGGCACATACTCGCCATGTCGCAATGCCGTCGTAGGATATCTGTAGCATTTTGTAAGGAAGCTCTTTCCAAGAGACCCCCCACTACATCCTGATGGCCTTGCCGCTGCTTGGTCGGGGACTGCTTATTCAATATATTCGCAGCTAACCGCCATATCTGACGGCCGTTCACTATCCGCCACCTGTGACCCCGGAGGTAGCCTGCAGCTTAGCCCCCCCTCCGCAGGACGGAACTCTTCAATGGTTAATGGCATCGAATTGAAATTTGGTACGCAAAATGTAGTTTGGGTGACTGTACAAGTACAGTCAACAACAACATCAGGCGAGACAGAGGTCAATCTTGTAAAAAAACGCCTAAGTTATATGTATGTATGTATGTAAACTCTTTATTGTACAAAATAAGTAAAACACAATAGACAAAAAAAAATGTACAAAGGCGAATTTATCCCTTTAAGGATTTTCTTCTTTCTTCTTTTTTCTTTTCAGTTATCGCTGTGTATCGAGGCTATTAAGTATTCCTTTTACTTCTAATATTTCATATTTTAAAGTTTAGTAAAGTTAGTCTTCTTCAAAATTATCGCTGGTTAGGTCAAGCTAGGTTGGAGAGAGGCGCCGGGTCAATGTTCCAAGGGCGGGGGGTGGGGGGGAGGAGAAATAAAATCGGGCTCCTAACGAACCTTCTCAAATGATCATAATTGGGTTTTAAACGAAAAAAAATGGACTATTCAGACACTGTCTTCGCTTTAAACGACTTGTTTGAACTTGAGATTATATTAGTCTAGCTAATTAAAAAAGTATTAGTAAAAAAAATTAAAGTAAGAATTTTAGTTCTTTTTGGGGTTCCGGAGCCAAAACGGCGAAAACGGAACCCTTATAGTTTCGTTGTCTGTCTGTCTGTGTGTCCGTCCGTCCGCGGCTTTGCTCAGGGACTATCAATGCTAGAACGCTGTAATTTTGCAATAATATTTATATGTAAACTATGCCGACAAAATAGTACAATAATAAATTTAAAAAAAAATTTTTTTAGAGTACCTCCCATAGAACGATATTGTAACGGATAACTCACGTCTTAAATCGAGTTTAGCTCGAATTGTTTCGGGTTATTTCGAAACCCTTGCCGCAACACGCGCACTGCGCCAAAACTCAACTAAACTCGATTTAAAACGTTAGTTATCCGTTACAATATCGTTTAATATAAGTGGGTCTCACGATAGTCGTAAGGTGGGGGTGTTTTTTTTTTCTTATCCAACCTTATAGTGTGGGGTATCGTTGGATAGGTCTTTTAAAACCCCTAGGAGATTTCTAAAACAATTATAATCGAAATCCACGCGGGCGAAGCCGCGGGCAAAAGCTAGTAGACACATAAAGTTATAGGTGAAGCTATTGTGAGTGTTTAAAACTGTTGTCGCAAAAGGTTTGCGTTCAATCACATTTACGCTGATGATGATGATAAAAGAAGAATGAAATTTTGGATAGACAACTAACAAGATACTTGTGTTTAGCCCCATTTGAGCTTCATCTACCGCTGCCTTTTAGGTTAATCCAATTTGCTAAGCAAAGAACGGCAAAGAAAGGAAACAAAAAGTTAAACAAATGACGCAAGTGAATAATAGCGCTATTTCTATTCACCTAACAATCCGTTTTACCTTGCCACTTCAAGGTGTCTACTCGAGCCCAAACGCAATCTCGTCTCGTCTTTCTCAGTCAAGTCTTTGACAGTTATGGAGTAAAGGGGACAAGATGAACGAGTTTCCAAAATGTATTTTCACGAACTAAAACTCCAGGTAGCACCCACAGAAAAAGGTCCACAATACGCCATTGTGAAAGCCTCCCAAAACAAATTGGAACTGTACTTGTCACTCACCGACCCCCCAATTATTTACGCGCAGCGAAAAGGGAAAAAAATATGTTTTTAAAACAACAATTCACGTTAATTGCGTAAGGGTGTTTTTTAGCTTTCGCTGGTCTTAATTAAACTTATTCGTCGGCTTTTCCATTTCGTGTCCGCGCTGGTGCCGCTCCGATCGTTTTGTCGTTTTTGTTTGAATCGGTTTTGTTTTTTTACGTTTAATTGCCCTTTTTGTTGACCTTCCGTCGGAGATCAATTTGTAACCTGTTGATGGTAATTTGTTTCTAATTGATGATTTATGAATCAAGCGTTAATTTATGGAATGTAACTTTTTTTTTCGTTTCTTTAATAAGGAATTCTTCTTGGTAATGACGGTCCTATTGAAACAGCTAGTGAACTCAATAAAAAACATCTAAAATAGCCTTTTGCGAAATGTTTATTCTTTAAAGTTGAGCTGATTTTGGCTATATTTAACTAAACATAATATTTTATGTTAGAAACTATTTTTCAATCACGCTAGCAAGAGAGGTGGGCTTGTGACACAAATTAAATTAAATGACATAGTTTAAAAAGAAACAACTGCGTGTGCGTTCGTTACTGTAATTTTCTTTGAGGTAGCTAATGTATTTCCAATGAGGGCTATCGTTTTTTCTCTCACTAGATGGCGCCACTGTTGCGTGAGGTTTTTAAAAGTCTGTTACAACGGGCGTGAAAACAAAGTTTAGATTAAAATCATATTTAATACATCGTAAAACAGTACCATAAACATATCGAGCAACCACAGTATTGCATAATCCCGTTTTGTTCGGAAAAAAGGGAGGACAAAAGTTTTCGAAAGACAAAACTGTCTCAAATTACAGACGTTCATTGCCCCTTATCGCATAATTGCCATAATTAATTTCAGGTAATGCAAAATATACACAAAATTATTCTAATTGCAAATAAACCCGCGTAGCTCACCCAAAAACTATGAGATTTGACATTTCGTTGACCTCACGCTACACTAGCGCCTCTAGCGGAAAATTCATTCGCGATAGCCCCCATTATGATGGTGATAATATTGACTTACTTATATGTACGACAAAACTACGCTAGAACCTCGAGTAAGTCAACTAATCTTGGGCAGAAAACGACCTGTTATTCACAAAGTTCGCAAAGTTTCGTACAATAGTCTTATTAACTCTGATCTTATCCTATCCAGCAGTGTACGTATTTCGGCTGACATGATGATGATGCTTCTGCCAAGTTACTTGCGGCGCATTCTTCTTGGCAATGATGGTCTTTCCGAAAGCGCTAGTAGTTTAAAAAATGACGTGTAAAAGTGCCCATTGCAGCCTATTTACTGAATATGATTTGAATTTGAATGATTATTATCCTTATGATTTTCTTTTCAGTTTCCCAGTAAATATCATAATTTTCCCGGGATATCAATAAACAGAATTGAGAAAGAAAGAAGTAGTAGGCAACAGCTCAGTATTAAATAACCTCGTCGAAATAGAACCGAAATCGAAATAGAAATCCTAGATTCTCCACAATTGCAGCAAAAGCTTTTTTAAATTACTTTTTCAATTTACCTGTATTTTCTAATGAATCTGTCGTCCAGTGTAATTGAAGTGGGTGTCGCGTGCAGCGATAGCCGTTAGGTTTAATGGGTTTGCTGTACCGACGGTAGAAATTACTCATTTATAATATGTATTGCCTTAATCTTTGGCAATTTTGATATAATTATAAATCCACTCGGAACTTAAGAGTTGCCAGACACTCGCTGCTGATCGTGTTTTCATACAAAAGTTGTTCTAATTTATAAATAACACACTGAATCAAAATAAAACTTTGCGACTATAATGGAAAAAGCTATTTAGATGTTTATAATCTAAATTTTTAACACTTTATTGATAAAAGAAACTAAATAATATGCACACTGAATATTAAACATAACTTTCTAACAATAACTTAAAATAAAATTATTTTTATTATTTACTCTTTGGACAATTTGTTTATAATTAGTTTTCGTTCATATTCAATGTAACCAAATAAAGCCACATTGATTTTAAGTTTTAGCCAGTTATCTGTCTCTCTCCCCCTCTCTTTCTCTCTCTCCTTCATCAAGAGATAAGCTAAACCGCTGACAGACAAACAGAAATAATTATCATCATCATCATCATATCAGCCGAAAGACGAGAACGTACTATGAGGGCTCCCCCAAGGCTTTCCACTCAGACTCGCTCATCTCCCGGACCGAGGACGCCATTCGAGAACTTTCTGACCCAATCAGCCATTAGTCCTGCGCCCTCTGCCACTTCAGTTTCGCAAATCTTCGGGCTATGTCGTGTATTTCTGATTCAGATAAACCCCGAGTATATAAACCTCTCCATACTTTGAGGTTCCTCATCAACCTCAAACAGACATGTGGAAGCTGTATTGATACTTTCAAGGCAGCAGCTGCTGCCTACACAACCCAAAACATCGTTGAACATTGGCAATAAGGATAGTAAATGGATTTCTCGGTCGACTGAGCATACTCAATACTCACCTACTCACCTAGTGAGCTTTCAAAGTTGTCTATCGCCGCGAATGAGTAATGCGCAGAGACCTGTTGCGGCACAATAAAACAAAGATAATGTCGGCTGGAACAAAGCTCCGGAAGCACTTCATAACCAGTCCTCTGCAGGCTCTCATTTGTTTATGGGATTGATAAATGCGGACAAAAAAATATTGTAATGTCGGTTCCATTTTTTTTTCAAAGTCAAAGTCAAAGTCAAAGTATCTTTATTTGTAGACATAGGTGGGTACATAAACACAAGGTGTTATCGTATAAATAAGTATTAGTATCACTATGTTTCGCCAACTTTTATCTATTTATCTAGTACCTTTGAACGAGCAATTCTTGAATATTCATAACAGACAGATTACCCCTACCTAGTACTTCGCATCCAGCGAATACAAAAGTTGTAATCCTAACTACCTCATCAACCGAAAATCGTCATAGATGATTATCAAAGACAGGCAGGGTTCCCGGCGTGTAATTGCGCGCGGGGCTCATTTAGCCGCGCGATCGCCCTCGTCTCCGGCGTTCATTTCCGCGGCGACAACCCTACAGAATTATGAAATATAATGGAAAATCAGGGTCGTGTCGTGCTTCTAATGTCAATTTTTGTGTGATAATTGTGTTATTTTGAGAGCCCGTGAAGTAACTTTAACAGGAGATCTGTTAATTAAACCTTCGAGTAGTGACTGTTACTAAGGCCGTGGCTTATTTGCTCTTTTGTGCAGCATTATGTCTAGAGAACAATTAATGAATAACATACCTCAATGAAGCTGACTTCGATGTGTGACGCTCGCTTAAGTCCGTAAAGCCGCAATAGTCCGCACCGTCACTTAACTAGCTAGTTTTAAGGCGTGTAAAGTTTGTTATTATTTACTCACAAAATTTACAATGTCTATAATCACAATTAATATTTATTTTACAAAACCGAGCACAACCGCACCAATATATATCCGCCGAGAGTTTTTGAATTCAGTCTGACTGCCGCCTTTTTTACGGTCGAGGGCGCGCGGCAAAGGCTTTGCGCCAATCAGCCACCGACAGCAAACAGGATGAAAATTCAAAAATTTTTTCGCCATCCAAAATACTTGCACAAGATGTATGACAGTTAACGGCAATAATCGTCGGATATTATTATATTTTAGATTTTTGTAAAAGTGCTTTAATAGTCTGTAATTCTCGTGCAAAGTTGACATCTTTTTTTTTTGTTGACTTTTGAGCTCCTGTAATTCTGATATTACCTACCTTTACTTACTTTTATATGAAAATCTGAAATTAATTACATTTATATAAAAATCTGAAAAACTACACGCATAGATACTTACATCTAGTCAATACTTGCAAAATTTCATCTACTTCTTTTGCTTAGTTTTCAAATGAGACCTGGACTACGTTTGTACGGAGAATGAAACAAGATTTCTCTTAATATTTTTTAACGGATTATTTTATAGCACATTGTATAGGTATGTCAATCAATCAATCAATCAAATCAGCCCACATCCACGCACTGCTGGGTAAAGGCCTCTTCATTTTCACGCCACTTTATAGGTATGTACATTAAAGAAAATCTAAAGTCAATTCCTGTTACAAGTGCTCCGACCTTGTTTTGATAAGCGGGACTAATTTTTTGTTTCCGAGGGTTCGTGTGTCCGCAGGCTGAATTGACTAATTATTTGATTGAGGTTATATTTATTGACATATTTTTTCACATTGATTTCTATACTTAGTCCTACCTTTCAGAATTGATTTCAGTATTATTTTCTCATTTGAAATACTGATTTTGTTGAAAAAATTCTTTCTGCCAAATTAAGATTATTTTTTGGAGTCTTGTTGTATTTTTTATTTCGACTCCAAATTTTTGTTACTTTTGCGGTCATCCCGTGAAATCTATTATTTCACACGAAAACACAAGCTGAAACATCGGATGCACAGAAAAACCAGAAAAAAAGACCAGCGCTGGGAATCGAACCCAGGTCCTCAGCAATCCGTGCTGCGTGCTATTCCCCTACACCACCGCTGGCGCATTCTTCTTGGCAATGAAGGTCTTTCCGAAAACGATGGTGGTATAAAAAGTGGCACGTAACCCTTTGTGGACTAGGTACTCGGAGAATGAACGTTTTGATTTTGGCTTCACTGCCAGCTGTAATATTTTTAAATTACAAAGAAGAAGGCTGGAATTTGACATTTAAAATTAAAACCTGCGTTTATTTGCTATTTGGTGAGTTCGATATCCGGTTCCAACAGATTGTTAAACAATATTTTAATGATCATCATCATTATCATCAGCCGGAAGACGTCCACTGCTGGACAAAGGCCTCCCTCCTAGAACGCCATAATGAACGACAACTCGCCACTTGCATCCACCGGTTACCCGCAACTCTCACGATGTCGTCAGTCCACCTGGTGGGAAGCCTGCCAATGCTTCGTCTTCCGGTATGTGGTCGCCACTCGAGAACTTTCCTCCCCCAACGGTTATCTGTTCTTCGAGCGATAATAATTCGAGTGATAATATTTTAATGATATTCAGATCATTTTCAAAATCAAAACAAAGTTCTCTTACGAGCCGGTCTTGGTCATGATTTGTATTTATTTATTTGCCTTTGCCTAGTTTCCTTTCCTCTTTTCTCTCTCTCGCACATGTAAGGTATACAATAGCACGTTCACGTGGACTCCATTGTCCAAAAGTAATTACTTGTCTAAACAAGGCCTTTTTGCCGAACTCCACTCGCTTTGTTTGCTCGATAGAACACGGCTAATTTATTTGTATCGCCCTTGTTCACATACCATTGTTCAGTCTGTTAAAGTTTTAATTCAACAATACTTAAAATAATTATAAGTATGCAAACAAGCACAAAATGTATAAATCCATACTAATATTATAAATGCGAAAGTGTGTTTGTATGTTTGTCTGTCTTTCACGCCGCAACGGAGCGACGGATCGACGTGATTTTTGGCGTAGTGATAGTTTGTGAGCCCGCAAGTGACATAGGTTACTTTTTATCCCGAAAAAATGCACAGTTCCTGAGGGAACAGCGCGCGATAACCGAATACCATGAAAGCGGAGCCACGGGCAAAATCTACTACTGTATATTTGGCTAGAGTTGCGTTGGACTTCTTTGACTGGATGAAAATAGTAGATTGTACGACAAGCATAAAACGATCCATTTTACCCGAGACGTTCATATTTCATAATATACAGCGGATGGATAGACACGACGAGGGGAAAATGGGTTTAATGCTCGAGTTTTACGCTCTGTGTTTTTCACTGAGATTGAGTGTAAATGAAATAGCAATAGTGGAGACAATTTGTACACTCATTATGTACCTTTTATTTTTCAAAAATTGCTATATAATTAATATTTTCAGTTTTATTGGTTTAATTTGATTGATATCATTAATTTTTAGTACTATATAAAACAAAAATTATGAAAAAAATATACAGAAGCTTTTTCGTCCCTTGTACTTTTTCGTACCTTGGTCTTAGACGAAGATTTCACTTTATGTACTAGAGCATAAAAAGTGATTTTATGTCGCCTAAATCCAGCATAAATACCAACTTTACGACCATGAGAAGTGAAAAGAGTATTTGGACAGTTGGATCTTCGAAATTTCACACAGGTATATCTTTCAATTGCGTTGACTCAGGACTTAGGAATTTGGTTCTCTTCCATTCCAAGAGCTAGTAAACTTGAGCTTGATACCTCAATCTATACGTTTTTGAAAAAAGAAACTTGTCAGATGCACATACCTACACTGTGATTTGATTTATTGGTTTCCGTAAACTTCGGCAGATGCCTCAGTTCATTGATATGAATTACCTCCTAATTAATTTTTTCATCAATCAGAAGAAAATGTTTTCGAGAATATTTTTTTCTTGCGTATAATAGCTACGCAATCATTTTTAATATTTACATTATAAAATAAACAAACTTGACAAGTGACATTAACGTGACACTTGAGAGACATAAAAAACCACACGTTTAAATTTTCTTTTACGAAATTATGTGTGAATTAGAAATGGATTAGTTACGTATTTTAAAAAAGGTCATAAATTAAAGAAGTTTTACTGTCAGGCAATAATACTAATGCATCTAAAAGAAATTAACTTAATTTGATCTGTAGATTGTCCCCTTAAAGTTAAAGGAAGTCAAAAATAACACGGTATTTTGTTTTCTTTTACAGAACGGAACTCTAAAAATCTACTATAAGACTTCTTTAGCACTATAAAAGGCGAACAACTAAATATTTAAGCCCTATTCAAACCTGCACGCTTTAAGCGGAGTTTAAGGGAGACAGCAGCCATAAATCGGGTTGATAAGCGCTGAATCGGATTTGGCCGCTCGCCAGCGAATGACACGCGGTGCCTAGGTGGCGCTGTGAGCACTGAGGATATTGTGAGCCGACTTAATATAGTAACACCTCACTTGATGTGTTTGCCTGTGCAATACGGCTTGCGACTTGATGCCTTCCATCCCATCCATTTCATCCCAGCCTATATGTATACGTCTCACCGACGGGCACCGGTTTCCTCTCAGAACAAGAACAAGTGCCGGTGGTAGGACCTTGTGCAAGGTCCGCCCGGATTGCTACCACCATCTTGCTCGCTAATCCTGCCGTGAAGCAGCAGTGCATGCACTGTTGTGTTTCGGCTGGAAAGTAAGACAGCCGGTGAAATGCTAGTAGCACTTGAGGTATTCCATCTTAGGCCTCTAGGTTGGCAACGCATCTGCAATACCCTTGGTGTTGCAGATGTTTATGGGCGTTGGTGATTTACCATCAGGAGACCCACTTGCTCGCATTCCATCCAGTCCAATAAAAAAAAACAAGAGTGCTTGGGCCATAGTTCCCACGCGGGCCCAGTGCGGATTGGGACTTCACATGTACCTTTGAATTGCTTCACAGGTTTGTGCAGGTTTTCCTTCAGCGCAAAGTTCGCGGTAAATTTCAAATGTAATTCCGCACATGAATTTTGAAAAACTCAGAGATTCGAGCCGGGGTTTGAACCTCTCTGCTTGAGAGGCGATAGCTCAAACCACTAGGCCACCACATCTTCTCCATTAGGCCACCACGGCTTCTCCACTAGGCCACCACGACTTCTTCACTAGGCCACTACGGCTTCTTCATTAGGTTCACGGCTTCACTTTCTCGACATGATGCATATTTCAACCCTACTAATATCATAAATGGGCGACATTGCCTACATACCTGATGGCTGGTCAGAAGGTTCTCGCATGGCGTCCGCGGACCGGGAGACGAGCTGTCGGTAGGCCTCCAACAAGATGGAGCGACGACCTGGTTAAGATCGAGGGATCGCGGTATATTTTCACAACAACACAAGACATCTAACTAGAAATAGACTAAACTACTCTGTAACTAGAAATATAGAGTAAATTATGCGAAAAATTATGAATCGTGTGTATGTATATGAGTGTATTCCTCTTTCATACAAACACAGCTGAACGGTTTTGGATGAAATTTGGTACAGTCGAGTTCGTGAATTTCTGAGAATTTTTTTTATAAAAAATATCTGAACGCGACTCTACGCCTTTAATAATAGAGTCGTGCTCACATAATTTTTGATCAAATTTTTGGTCAGAAACTGAATGACTCGACTCTACGGTACACCATCAAATGATCACATTTTAAATCTAATGAGTAATGACATTTTCTTGACAAAATGTTGAAAAATGAATCATAGACGGCGCGCACTGAGAATAGTGACCATATCCGCTTGTATGCCCAATCAACTTTTTTACCGACACTAATCTGTCCGCGACATTTTTCAAACAATTGCAGATTTTTGTAAGTAAACATGTTTTTTCTGTAATTTAATAGATGGTGTATGTACATGAATACTTACCATCCTACGTAAGTTCAACCTATTAAACCGTGAAATATCTTGTTGGAAGCACGATTTTTTGGTAACGCAGGAGACGACCAAAGTGTAGATAAATTATTTGATTGGCCCACGCACAAGGTCACAGGGAGTTATCCCCGCTAAACATACCTACAAGATCACAGTAATAAAACAACAGTTTATTATTCCCGCGGCAAATGGACGGGCGATAAATAAGACAATTAAACTCAGAATAAGTGGCACTCCGCTAAGCAAAGTAAGCAGTTTATGTTAATTTATAGGCCCCGGTCGAATTGAAAAAGTTTCCGGCCGAGTTAAATGAGTGCTAGAGATTAATGTGACGGCGAGATACCCTTTGGGCTAATTGATTGGAGCGACAAAGTTCCCCGCGTAATTAGACACGCGCCGGTTATTATCGTGCTTAACGTGTTTAGAGTTATATTTTAAGATGTTTCGTAAGAAAGAAAAAAGAGAGGGAGAAAGAAAGAAAGAAAGAAAGAAGGAAGGAAGGAAGGAAGGAAGGAAGGAAGGAAGGAAGGAAGGAAGGAAGGAAGGAAGGAAGGAAGGAAGGAAGGAAGGAAGGAAGGAAGGAAGGAAGGAAGGAAGGAAGGAAGGAAGGAAAGAAAGAAAGAAAGAAAGAGAAAGAAATGTTTGTTTGCTTCGAACACGTACAAGAAGATGATATTTAAATAAAATTGGTTACAGTATCCAGCCGATATTATAATAACCTTGTGCAAGGTCCGCCCGGATTGCTACACCATCTTGCTCGCTAATCCTGCCGTGACTGCTGCTTCAGACTGTTGTGTTTCGGCGCGAAGATTAAGACAGCCGGTGAAATTACGGGCACTTGAGGTATCCCATCTTAGGCCTATAAGTTGGCAAAGCATCTGCAATACCCCTGCTGTGTTGTTTATGGGCGGTGGTGATCTCTTACCATCAGGAGACCCACTTGCACGTTTTCCATCCAGTCGAATGAAAAAAAAAAACATGTCGAGCTAAACTCCATTTAAGACGTGAGGTTATCCGGATTTATTTCATTAAATATGTGCTAATTTTGTTCTGCAACTTTTTAATTTTGACTGAATCAATAAAGCTACCATGTTCATCCCATCAATTATAATCCATACTAATATTATAAATGCGAAAGTGTGTTTGTATGTTTGTGTGTTTGCATGTTTGCCCGTCTTTCACGCCGTAACGGAGCGACGCATCGACGTGATTTTTGGCATAGAGATAGTTTATAGGCCCGAGAGTGACATAGGCTACTTTTTATCCGCGCGCGATAACCGAATACCACGCGGGCGGAGCCGCGGGCAAAAGCTAGTAATCAATAAAGATTCATTGGGTCTGTAACAATGCCAGCCTATTTTTATTTTTCTAGAACCGAAAATAGAAGTTGTTTATCTAACGTTTAGCAATTTCCCGCGGCGTACGTTTTAATTCAGGCCAGATTTGATTATTTCGTGCACTGAACTCAATTATTTTCCAAACTATTTCAATTTACTTTGGTTATTAGATTTTGGTTAGCTCACGGATTCGTGATTAGAATCTCTGGCTTAGTTTAATGAGTTTTAGTTTTAGAAAAGTAACTATATAGTTTAGTTAGAAGCATAATACCTACACGGCTGAATCAACTATTTTACCGACACTTAGGGCGTCTCCTGCGTTGCCAAAATTGTCTCTGGCGTTACCAAAAAATCGTACCTCCAACATATTTCATGGTTTAATAGGTTGAACTTACGTAGGATGGCATGGATTCATATACATATACCATCAATTAAATTACATAAAAAACATGTTTACTTACAAAAATCTGCGATTGTTTAAAAAATGTCGCGGACAGATGTGTTGGTAAGAAAGTTGATTGGCCTATACACGAATGAGTGTTGGTGTGGAGACCACGGACCACAAAAAGAAGTATAGGCAGACCCCAGATGAATGATCGGATGACATAAAGAGCTACGCCGGACCGTACTGGCTCAGGAAGACGGAGAATATAGGACAAAGTGTAGGAGATTAGGAGAGGTTACATCCAGCAGTGGATAGATAAAGCCTGAAAAAGAAGAAGAAGAAGAATACATGCACACGTACCTAACGTACAGTCAGCTGCAGAGAAAGGGTACCCCCCTGTATGGCGGTAAGTATGGATACCGCCGTTACAGGGGGGTACCTTTTTTCTGCAGCTGACTGTACCTACATAAAATTAAATTATAAGTAAATAAAATCATTGTGGAGTTGTGAAGACAATTTTCTGTTCAATTATCTGTTTGTGAAATATTCAACTTTAAAATAAAAATTATCATTAAGTTTGTGATCATCTTTTGACATGTATGGGCGTTAAACGCCTAATAATAAATGATTTTTATTATTTTTTTTATTTTATTATTTTGTTAAAATTGAGCGCCCCTCCCCCTTTTCTAAAAGCAAACTTTTGGTTTAAAAATTTTGAAAATATGTCATGAGGTAAGTACCTATATATCTTTATAAGGAAAACTACAATGGCTAAGTTTGTTGAAGAATTATTAGTAGTTTGAGTAAATAGCAGCCTAAGGTACAAAATATACCTAAACTTGGAAGATTCCGCACGAAAATCAAAATCCTTAAAAAAATTAGGTACATGACTTTATCGTAACGGCTACGGAACCTGTAAGAAAATAACTTCTTTTGACCTGTTGAATGCTTCCTTAAAGTTAATGGAAATAAAAAAAAAAAACACTCAATATTAACTGAACGAATCCAAACACCAATAATTCGCAACGTTCATTCGAAATTCAAAATCATTGTTCAATCGCATGCATTCGATTTTACAAAATCGCTTCAGCATTGCCGTACGATTTTCAACTTTATTTAGTTGATTTACGGCTGAAGGCGGTTAGGGTGTAAAGGCGCGAACACACGATCAAAGCGTGTTTATCCGAGGCCCGTATTTGCAGAACGTTAACAGTGCATTGTGTAATCACGGCCTTATTTACAGAATGAGTGCTACAATGTGTTTAAGGCTTAATACAGGAGATCGATTGTTGGACTAAGGGTTATCTATTTAGGGTTCTGTATTCTCAGTAATATATATTATATCTAACTAGCTTTTGCCCGCGGTTTTTGGGTATCGTGCGCTGTACCCTCGGGAACTGTGCATTTTTTCAGGGGTAAAAAGTAGCCTATTATACTCTTTTGCCCATAAACTATCTCTATGCTAAAAATCACGTCAATCCGTCGCTTCATTTCAACGTAAAAGACGGATAAACATAGGTACACAAAAACACACACAGTTTCGCATTTATAATATTAGTATGGATAATCATTCTTTTCCCACTGAAAACTTTTTTTAATTTGTAAAGGGTCTTTCTATACAAAACTATAGCTCAGGTTTGTTTTATAACAATTTTGAACAATTATTGAATCCAGATAAAAAAGAGTTATGACAAACGGTCATTCTGACAAACATTACATTTAGACTTTCAACAAGTATGCGAGCCGATAAGGCCCCATCTAAAAGACTATCTTTTCCCCGATTTTCTTATGATGTACATTCAATATGGCAAAAGATACGTCATGTAAAATCCAAAAATATGAACCGAAAACAAACATGACATTTAATTACTTTCAACATTTAAACCTTAATGAAGAACACTATGCCATTTTTAGAAATTTTGTAAAATTAAAAGATTAATATTTTTCCAAAACTTTCTATTTTATTTTATTCACATTAGGTACACATATTTTTTAACACGTATACGGTCCGATAAAAATGTTAGTACGCCCATTTTATTTATCTACCTAGAATAAACAACTTTTACATCAATGGGGCAAATAAATACATCAGTAACGTAATTACAGTAATAAATAAGGCACTAATTTCCAATTATCAGCCGTAACGGCCCGGACAGAGACAAACGCCGGACAAGAAATACGGCCCCCAGGGACATTTTCAATGAATTCCGAATAGGAAATAGCAGCTAAATACGCGCATTATAATATATCTAAACTGTGGGGCAAAACTACAACATATTCGGAGAGGCAAATATTTTCTAGCAAAATTGGTATCTAGTTTATTTTCCAGCAGTATTTATCCGCGGCTTCGCACGTGTAAATCATTCATGATCATCATCATCTCAGTCTGGGCCATAGTTCTCATGCGGGCCCAGTGCGGTGGAAATTTCGCACGCACCATTGAATTGCTTCGCAGGTTTGTGCAGGTTTCCTCAGGATGTTTTCCTTCACCGCAAAGCTCGTGGTAAATTTCAAATGTAATACCGCACATGAATTTCGAAAAACTCAGAGGTGAGCCGGAGTTTGAACCCACGACCCTCTGCTTAGGTAAGAGATCACCACCGCCCATAGACACCTGCAACACCAGGGGCATTGCAGATGCGTTGCCAACCTAGAGGCCTAATATGGGATACCTCAAGAGCCAGTAATTTCACCGGCTGTCTTACTCTCCGTGCCGAAACACAACACTGCAAGCACTTCTGCTTCACTGCAGGAGTAGCGAGCAAGATGGTGGTAGCAACCCGGGTGGACGTTGCACAAGGTGCACCACCTGCATACACACATTACATACATTGTATTTATTTGCCTCATGTACAGTGTGCATCCTGTATACATATTTTTTAAACTTATTATTGCTGCCAGCCTGCCAGCTCAATACAGTGGTAGCTAGAATTGTCTTTTCTTTAGTTATAAGTAAGAAAGAAAGAAAGAAAGAAAGAAGACATTTATTCACTTACACAAAAGACACACATATACAGCAAAATTTACACAAAAGAACCAAAAAACAATAAAGAAATAAAAATAATAAATTGCACATGAAATATATACACAATTTTGTGTGTCCCCGCGAAAGTGAAACGGTCGCTGACTCAGCATTATGCTGAAGCGTTAGACGCCTGCAGCGCTGATTTTCTGCCAGAACCGTCTGTGACTCACGGAACGATACACAAATATAATAAATAAACCACTAATCTATATGTAAGTAAATAAAATGAAGAAGTATGTAAGAATAAGTATGTATGTGTATAAGTTACTAACCCCTTCTTAAGTGTATTTACTAATATATTATGTGTCTTTTGTTACACGAAATAAATGATTTGAATTGTGTTATCGGGAACGCCCACAACTGCGGGTAAAGGGTAGTTGCCCATAAAACTCTATTGATAAGCCCGAAAATATAAAAAAGTGTCACGTTAAAATCTCGATACGCCAGCCCCCTCGGCGACGGTGGTCGCCATATTTCCAGCCGACAGTTATTGCCCCATGCGTCATGCTCGAAGATGGTCGAGTTTATTGGACACGATACTTCGCACTTTATTTTGCAGCGAATACTTTTATTAGAGCTCTCTTGTGGAATTAGAGCGATCGTAGGAAATGGAGTGCCCAAAAGATTGTGTAAAGTGACCTGCTGTTTGTTTTATATTTGAACCAAGTACTTAAATAAAGTTTTAACGCAAATTTCTGTCTGTTTATCTGTGGCATCGAAGCTCTGATGCGGTTTTTTTACGCAAATTTTCTTGTAGTACTCCTTAGCTGTATTTCGTTAAAATCGGTTTATCTTCGTATCGTTTGAATCAACAAATAATGCTATTGCCACTTAAAGTACTGGTACAGAAACAAAATACTATGATGAATCTCTTTACGTGTTCTACCGCCTTTATAACGGACTGTGTTCTGAAGAACTTTTTGACATGATGCCTACAGCAACTTTCTACCATCGCACCGCTCGCCATAGACAGGGAGTTCATCCCCATAGGTTGGAGTCACAACGGTCGCGTACCGTTTGCTTCAAAAGGTGTCTCTCCATAGAACACTTAGATTGTGGAATGAAGTTCCTGTCGTGGTTTTCCCAGCGAGTTACAGCATAGTCTTCAAAAGGGGTATGAAGGGTCGGCAACGCGCGAGTGATACTTCGTTTGTTGCAAGGTTGCCTAGGCGGCGGTAATTCATTAACATCAGGCGGGCCGCATGCCTGTTTGCCTCCGACGTAGAATAAAAAAATATATAGAAACCTTGGATAGTGTCGCATTATCACATTGTCATGAAATTCGAGCAAACTATAGAAAACCAAACCAAAGTACGCAACTAAATTGCTCTGTGGCTGGCCGTATCACAAATTCGCATGAAAGTCGGTCAGACTGTGAAACAAAAGGCGGGACATGCACGACGAGCGTTTTCATATTACGTGGTGCAGGGTTTGCAAATATTTGGGCGGTTCAGCGAGCGTAGCAAGCGATAAGAACAAGCGTTAAGCGATTGAAAACTTTGTTGAATGAATGAAAGTAAATAAAAATGTTTAGACCAAAAATGATTTCCACATCATCACAACATCACAACAATATTACAGTATTTACAAGGCCTGTGTAAGTAACAAAGGTATAGTGAATTTATTGTTGAGGTGATTCCGAAAAAGGATTTCACTCAGCATTTGTCGATACATAAAATGCAAAGACGCTGATTTTCAGTGAATCCTTTTAGATAATCACAAAACATAAAATGGGACTGGAACTCCAAGAAAAATTAACGCCGTGTTAAAGCTTCTTCAAATACTCATTGAATTTTTAATTTACGTTTAAAATCGATTAACCAATTACTATAACGTGCTTTTGGAGAATATAGTGCGTGTACGCACGTACACACCTACTTCAAAGAGCCTTTTTTTTTATTCGACTGGAAGGCAAACGAGCAAGTGGGTCTCCTGGTAATAAGAGATCACCACCGCCCATTAACATCTGCAACACCAGGGGTATTGCAGATGCGTTGCCAACCTAGAGGCCTAAGTTGGAATATCTCAAGTGCCTAATTTCACCGGCTGTCTTACTCTCCGCGAAGAAATACAACAGTGCAAGCACTGCAGGCACGGCAGGATTAGCGAGCAAATGGTGGTAGCAATCCAGACGGACCTTGCACAAGGTCCTACCACCTGCAAGAAGAATGTCTTACATTTTTATATGAGCAATCGTAATTTTAGGTATAAATGTGAATGTTTGTGAGTAAGTAAGTATGTTTGTTACTCCCTCACGCTGAAACGGCTGGCTCACTGGCTGGCAACGCATCTGCAATACCCCTGGTGTTGCAGATGTTTATGGGCGGTGGTGATCTCTTTCCACCAGGATACCCATTTGCTCGTTTGCCTTCCAGTAGAATAAAAAAAAGACATTGTATTCGTTGTCAAAAATGTTTGCATCTAAATCCGCCTCAACCGGTTTCTAACACCACACCTAAACCTGTCCAAGTTCTGCTCCGTAGTCCTTTCAAAAGTCCTTTGAAGCTTTTTATGTACCTAATACCATATCCGTAATAGAACATCGCAACTACCACTACTGCCTGTGTACTTAAGACATTTTCGATTTATTTCAGGAGGTAAGCTCAATAGGCAAAATGGCGTAAGTAGTTTTACAGTTCTGGCGCTTTTGGCTTTCTGGAGTTGTTCGGGCATTGGTTTAGCAGTGGCGTGTGTTAAGTCAAGGCTTTATGCTCTAAGTGTGATGGATGATGTCGAACTATGTTCAGTCGGGAGCGAGGTTGAGCTAATTTGAGGAAGTTAGTGCTAGTTACGGTGGTTTATCTATAGTTAGGGCATATTATGAAACACTATGTATTAAAAGAGGTGTATTAAATTAAATCTATTGTATTTCTTAATTTTATTTAAGTTTAGTATACTTATGTATCATTTCGTGAGTCACAGACGTTTCTGACAGAATATTAGCGCTGCAGGCGTCTAACGCCTCAGCATTATGCTGAGTCAGCGGCCGTTTCACTTTTGCAGGGACACACAAAATCGTGTATTTTATTTTGATATTTCCTTTTTGTTTTGTTTGTGTCTACTGTCTATTGTTTTTTTTTTGTTGTATTTGTGTGTCTTTGTGAATGTGAATAAAGGTCTTTCTTTCTTTCTTTCTTTAGATGTAATGGGACTGTATAAATTTGTCACTTATTTAATTTTTTACCTACTTCAATTTGATACTTATTCATAATTTGCTCTAAAAAGACAATTTTCTGTATGTGCATTTTAACATCTAATCATCAATTTGTACCTGTATGATTTAGAACTTGTGAAATTTTACGGCAGCCTCCAGTGCCATACTGATTTTTTTTTTTAAATCCACCCGCCTGTTTAGATTTTAGAGGGGGGGGGGGGGGGACGCTCGGTTTTAACGAAAATTTGCACTTTGCAAGTTGAATATTTTGCAAACAAAACACTAAACCGAAAAATCATTTTGGCAACCCCCTAATGGTTTTACAAGACCTATCCAACGGCACCCCAAACTACAAGGTTGGATGAGAAAAAAAAGGTACACTAAAAAAAAATTATTTTTAATTTTTTTCTTATATTATTTTATCGGCATAGTTTACATATTTATTTGTGAAAAATTACAGCTTTAGCTTTAATAGTCCCTGAGCAAAGCCGCGGACGGACAGACAGACAGACAGACCGACATGACGAAACTATAAGGGTTCCATTTTTGCCATTTTGGCTACGGAACCCTAAAAATGTGAGTTCAACTAAGAATGAAAAATCGACTCGCAGATTTGTTACCATCCCGGGAATTCCTTTGGATTACAACACATAAAATACGGAAAACCTTGTAGAACAAACTAAAAACATTGCCGTTGAAAAGATTCGCCTCAAATGGCTCACAAAAACCTACATTTTTACGATGCTCCCTTAATGTCCGGCTTAAGTCCTCGAGCCTCCCGTTTTCATCAAATCTCGCGTCCCTGTTCCCAATAGGAACCCGTTATCTGTGACCTAGCTTATCTTAAATCCTAACGAACTTAATAATAACAGGGTACACACTTCAGTGCTCGGGGGGCTATAGATTTGGCCTATTTTTGGGGACAGCCGGTGACTTACTTATTTTTTCATTCAGTAAAAAGGTAGAGTAGGACCAGTAAATCGTGGCTGCGTGAAATGGTGGCCAATGAAAAAAAAACTGGCCAAGTACGATTTCTAAAGAGCAGAGCTCTGTCATAGTTAGACGGACAGTAAAAATTAAAAATTTAAGATTTTTCCTTATCGGTTATAACATCACCAATAAGTACCTTCATACCAAATTTCTGAGGGACAAGTGGAAGCACATAATTGATAAACATAATTTAAATATCACTATAACTCGAAAAAAATTAAAACAACTTTACTGTGTCAGGAACCAGCTTTCTGAATTAAACATTGCAGTATTACATCATTAAAATCAGTTCTCTGAAATAGCTTACTGTAAGAAAACTCCTCTAAGATCAAAATCCAACTCAACAAGTTAATTCAGTCAAATATTTGTATTGACACCTTTTCCTTAGATTTTAAACCGTGGATTTGAATACAATTAGCGTCTGCCCCTAAACAAATACCCTATCAGCTTGCTGGTTCTTAACACCGTCTTGTAATTGGCTTCATTTGATTTTAGCGTTGTTCAGGCCCAAGGGTCTGAAGGGTCCAAGTTTTAGGGCTTGTTTTTGTTGGGAACACGTCGCAAGCTGGTCGAAGACAAACGTTTATAGTTTGTAAACTGCCTCGGTCCAAGTCATGGGAATAAAAATATCATTTTTACTGAACTCTTTTCAGAAAAAATCAAAAAAAAAGAAGGAAAGAAAAACACACACACAGAAAAATAAACACAAGGCACAATGATATTACAAATATACAATAAGAAGGATAGTTAGAGTGTGTCATTTCGATTACAAATCGGATACTAGCCCGGCATAGTGCTGAAGCGTTGAACAACTCCAGCGCTGATTTTCAGCCAGCACTGTCGACGATAAAAATGTAATTTTGCGCTTTGAGGGTCAAACAGCCACCTGACTGAGTAGGGTTTCCGTTAGAATCTACTGGCAAAGACAACCTGGGTTTTCTCAGACTAATATGGGGCGAATTAGAAGGACTGGTTCAATTGATCTTGGCTCTGAGGAACTGAGAGAAACCAGTGGAACCTGAGACGACCAACCGGCCTACGTCCACTCGGTCGTCCCAAGTACGCTTTCTTCACGGCTATATAGTAGCTCATTGGTACTTTTCGCAGTTAAAATATTCCAGAGCCTATACTTGTTAATGGCCTATGGCGTCAGCGGACCGGGAGACGAGCCGTCGATAGGCCTCCAACAAGATGGAGCGACGACCTGGTTTAGATCGCGAGATCGCGGTGGATGCGAAAAGCACAAGACCGGTCTGAGTGGAGAGCCTTGGGGGAGGCCTATGTCCAGCAGTGAACATCTTTCGGCTGACATGATGATGATGATATAGCTACATATAAAGTGGCTTGTTTATCTGATTTAATTATTCTGTTTCTTTCCTTTTTAATTCAGTTACGGTACTTCACTTATCTCTCACATCTTGACCCTTTTCTAAACAACTCTAAGTTGCGGAGTCAACGAGCCAGTTTATTTATAAGAGTTAAGAACTACCTGGCAGTAGTACACGCCGCAGGAGACAAGTTTGTTCAAATAACGCAGCGGGAATAAATTCAAAGGATTTACAACGAAAGTTTTGGAGATTAGGTGTCGGGTAAAGACTGTGAAGAGGGGATGCGTAAACTTAGCTAATATGGTGTGTAACATTACAAAGAGTGACTATATAAATCATCATCATCCGCCGCAAGACGTCCACAGCTGAAAAAAGGTCTTAGAACGCCAACTCGCCACTTGCATCCACCAGTTTCCCGCAACTCTCACGATGTAATCAATCCACCTGATAGGAGGCCTGCCAAAGCTTTGTCTTCCGGTTTGTGGTCACCACTCGAGGACTTTTCTCCCCCAACGGTTATCCTTCTTCGAGCGATGTGGCCCTCTCATTTCCATTTCAACTTGCATATTTTCCCAGCTCTGTCGGTGACTTTAGTTCGACGAATTTCCGTATTCCGGATTCTATCGCGCAAAAAACTCCAAGCATAGCTCTCTCCATAGCTCGTTGCGTGACTCTGAGCCTCTCTAAGAGGCCAACAGTCAAGGACTACGTCTCAGCACCATAAGTCATCACTGACAAAATACACTGGTCGAAGACTCCAGTCTTCAGGTACTGCGGAATATTGGATTGACATAAATATTTTGCAGGTGGTAGGACCTTGTGCAAGGTCCGCCCGGATTGCTACCATCATCTTGCTCGCTAATCCTGCCGTGAAGCAGCAGTGCTTGCACTGTTGTGTTTCGGCGCGGAGAGTAAGACAGCCGGTGAAATTACTGGCACTTGAGGTATTCCAACTTAGGCCTCTAGGTTGGCAACGCATCTGCAATACCCCTGGTGTTGCAGATGTTTATGGGCGGTGTTGATCTCTTACCACCAGGAGACCCACTTGCTCGTTAGCCTTCCAGTCGAATAAAAAAAAATTATTGCATATGCAACGGCGATTGAGGTCAGTTCATATCCAGCGCTGCAAATGTAAACATGAGCGTCTCCAGGAGGCTTTGAAAACATTTTTCGCCAACTAAACATACGGCATAAGTGTCACAGATAACACAGTCAAAAAGAGACCTTAAGTTTTTGGATATAAAGGGAATTACAGTTTGTTTGTTAGTGGTGCTTGGAGTATTATGGATTGTTTGCTTTGTACGAGTTAATGTTGCACCTTTGAGGGAAAGTGGATAGTGACTATCGCTTGTTGTAAAGAGTTGATGTACCTAAGGCTGAGAATGACCAAGGCCATTTGGTTTTAACTAGACTAAGTTTTAACATAAAAAATCATACGCATCCCTCGGTGCGTGAGTCCGACTTGCACTTTTCCGGTTTTTTGTTTTATTGACAAAAGAAAAAATATATGTCCGAAATCTAAGTGACGGGCTAAAATATTTTTTGTAATACCTATATAGCCTAATTGGCTTCTGTACTGAGCCGCTGACTATTTTTTTAAGATCAAATGTAATTGTATATCCATACTAATATTATAAATGCGAAAGTGTGTTTGTATGTTTGAGAGAGAGAGAGAGAGGGAAAGAGAGAGAGAAACATTTATTTATACATATTGTTTATTTTATTGTTTGTGTGTTTATCCATCTTTTACGCCGTAACGGAGCGACGGATCGACGTGATTTTTGGCGTAGACTGAGATAGTTTATGGGCCCGAGAGTGACATAGGCAACTTTTTATCCCGGAAAAATGCAGTTACCGAGGAAACAGCGCGCGATAACCGAATACCACGCGGGTGGAGCAGCGGGCAAAAGCTAGTACCTAATAAAAAGCATCTTGCTTTATTTAAAACACCCTCGAGGCTCCTTAACTTCCGAACTGAATTTCTTTGATCTCCTCAATTACCCCTCAAACTATTTTAATCTCACTTTTCTTCAAAGTTAAACTATGTTGTGAACTTGTCAGAGCAATGATCCGCCATTTTGAATCACGACAGGCAATATAAGTTTAGCGCTTCCGGTTCCGGTATAACAAGACAATTTCGCAGTTCTATCAGGTACTTAGCTAACTTTAAGTTGGCCGGAGAGCTTTTCGTATTCGTGTGAAATTGGAGCTTAATTGAATTTGGTCTTTTTGGTTTATCGTAAGCAGTAAGTTTACTATATTTTTAATGAACTAATATTTACCACCATTACAACTATGATTTAAATTTAATTATGGAATTACATTGAATTCCCATAGCCATTGACGTAACTTTATTTCGACATCAAACTTAAAACATTTTTTTTTATATATATAAGAGGGGGCAAACGAGCGACGGAGGCTGATGGAAAGCGATCACCATCGCTTATGGACACCCGTAACACGAGGGGAATCACGGATGCCGACCCATTTAGAAATTGGTATACTCGTTTTTCAAAGATCCCTGAGTTGCAACGCTATGTTAGATCCTATATTCGAGATTTTATCCCAATTTTGTGGAAATTTTGTATTAAAAGTAACATAATTATGTGTTATTCCAGACGTCCAATTTCACCACACCAAATTTCATCTAAATTTATTTATCCGCTAAACGAAAAGTTTAGCATGAAGAAGTAACAAACACACACACGCATTCACAAAGTTGATAATATTAGTAGCTCTACATTAAGTAAGCAAGGAAGCCTCAGCCTCATGGAAAGCGAAAACTGACGCACGTGAACATAAAGATAGCAAACCGATGACCTGACCCTACCTAACTTGAAGACTAAGGAATACCGTTATGCTAAAATTTCATCATCTGTGTTAGCCCCAAACCAGTATACCTACAACATTGCGAATACTGACTGCTATTTGGAAGGTTATAAAATAGCGTTAACTATCTGGTCCCTACACGAGGTCCTTAAAATCCATACTAATATTATAAATTCTAAAGCGTGTTCGTGTGTTTGTATGTTTGTGTGTTTGTCCGTCTTTCACGACGTAACAGAGCGACGGATCGACCTGATTTTTGGCATAGAGATAGTTTACGGGCCCCAGAGTGACATAGGCTACTTTTTATCCCGGAAAAATGCACAGTTCCTGAGAGAGCACGCGATAACCGAATACCACGCGGGCGGAGCCGCGGGCAAAAGCTAGTCAGATCTAATTGTTCAGGCGAGCGTATCAGCCTCGCAAAGTACCTCCATAAAATACTTATTATCAAATCGTCAAGGTATAACTGTACAGGAAAATCCCCCGCTGTGAACGCCTGCCCCAGACATCTGCTAATGACAGGTTGCCGTAAGATACTGAATTGAACTAGGGTTTCCTTCAGTGAGGCATTCAGTAGTGCTACAAACCGGGTTTAGCTGGATACTTTATAAAAATAATTCGTTAATTTTTTCATTAGTGTTATTGTTAAGATACTGTTATAGAGCTTTTTCAGGGGTAACTAAGGGACTCAATTACATCACTGTATTTTTTTTTATGTAATTTTTATTTTAATCAATTCTGAGTGTGGCTTGTAATATGAGCAAATAATTAAAAGATAGATCATACTCGTCAAACTGAACATCATCATCATCATCATCAGCCGGAAGACGTCCACTGCTGGACAAAGGCCTCCCCCTTATAACGCCATAATGAACGACAACTCGCCACTTGCATCCACCGGTTTCCCGCAACTCTAACGATGTCGTCAGTCCACCTGGTGGGAGGGCTGCCAACGCTTTGTCTTCCGGTTCGTGGTCGCCACTCGAGGACTTTTCTCCCCCAACGGTTATCCTGTTCTTCGAGCGATGTGGCCCACCCATTGCCACTTCAATTTGCATATTTTCCAGCTATATCAGTGACTTTAGTTCTTCGACGAATTTCCGTATTAAGTAAATAAATAACGTCACTTAACTCAACGACGTAAAATTATTGCAAACAGAACAGAATAATGAAACTTCCTTCCCCTGGACACGCTTTGTCCGTTCCATTGCAGCTCGCTGGAGCTTCCGGCCTGCAAGTGCATTGAAATGCAAGGAATGGATGAGTTGAGATCGAATGGAAAACTAGTTATTATAATCTGAACGAATACCAGTGTGTCGTCAACATAACTAGTACCTAATAAGAGCAACATAAACCTGCAAACACATGTAAAAAAATTCAATAGCACTTTGGAAGAGGAAGCCCGTTTTAGTTAATTTATGTTGTGTTTTTATTTTTATTGTTATGTAAAAATATTGCTAACATCGTCACTGTAAAGGCAAAATTACTGAAACGCCAAAATGACATTTCGAGAAAAACCCATTTAAAGTTTTTTTTTACGAAAAAAAAAAGATATCTTTTCATCTAATCATCCGATTTTTATAAAAGAAGTTTTTATGAAAACCTATTTGATTTATCTATGTTTATCACTAGGCTCCATATTATTTTGTGCACTATTTTAGGAAATAAGTGGCGCTTGAGTAATAATAACTTCTTTTTTAGTAAGTCAAAATTTCTTAAGTACCATCAGCTTAACCTTTCTTTGTAGTTTGAAAGTACTGATAACACATACATATAGATATAAAAGTACGTGAAAATTTCGTTTAAATGTAGTATGGTTGCTGTCCAGGTGAAGTAAAATGACTGCAATTAAACGTGTTCCTTTTTCACACGTATGGTATTACTACTTAAAAGGCACACACATAAATTAATAAGTGAGCCAAAATTCATTTAAAGTAAGTTTGGCAAAATTCATTATACGAAGAAAATGACTCCAGCGATAAATTTTCCTTTTTATAAGTACAATAAAACTACTGATAACTTTGTTTGAATCAAAAAAAGGCCATGCATTATACTGAAGTAGTTAAAATCTAATCATCACATAAACAAAAAATTACGTAACAACTGCAACACAAATGAATGCTTCCAGTTTTTTAACTATGGTTAGTTTATTTGAAATTATCAGTTCTTAATACAAGGTATTTAAATAAAAAATAGTCATCGTGAAGTAGGTATCTACTTCTAGTATGACTCAGTAAGAACGTTTTATTTCTTACACTTGTCATAATGATTGAAGAAGAAGTTATTTTGCAACAAATGAAACAAGAAAGTTTCATATTTTTTTTAATATATTAACGAATTATCTCGATGTTTACCTACCATAGTATGGTATTCACATTATGTATCATGGTATGGTATTCATAACATTAATAGGAACTTTTTTTTATAATAATGTCAATTAAGTATTTTTTATTGTAATTTATTTATTTCTTGTCGATTTACAATTGAATCAATTTTTATTTCTTAATTTTATTGACATGGATAAGTTTAGTATGTTTGTGTATCATTCCATGAGTCACAGACGGTTCTGACAGAATATCAGCGCTGCAGGCCTCTGACGCCTCAGCATAATGCTGAGTCAGCGGCCGTTTTACTTTTGTGGGGAGACACAAAATCGTGTTTTTTCATTTTCGTCTTTTTATTTATTTATTGTTTTATTTGTGTTTGCTATTTATTTTTATTATTTTTTGTACTTGTGTGTCTTTCTGAATGTTAATAAATGTCTTCTGTCTTTCTTTCTTTCTAAAATTGTGGCGCCAGATAAAGTTGAGTGGGTACCTATTATTATCAGTTGAGTACAAATTCTACTGAAAAAAAATTGAAATTTTTCGATTAAATATAATATTAAATTTCCCCCGGAAAATTTACTTTTCTTTGTTTCGTGTTTTAATTGCTTTTTTGGAGGAATATGTTTGCAAAATTTTGAATTCACAAATAAACCTAAACAATCATAATTTTGTACAAACTTTGAACCACTGTTTCACATCTTCATTCACATTTCAGCGTGTAGGAAAAAGTGAATTCCGTAGAAAACCACACTGTTGGCGATTGAATTGAAACAGGTTTCTATTATTCTGGGAATTGAATTTTTATAAATCTTTCACTAATAGTTGTTTTTTGATTAGCTCAGTTATTTCAAAAGTTAAAAAAAAACATATAATGTTTACATATTTCCCTATCCAACGGTCCAAAAAAACCAACATCCAATGGTATTGGTATCTAATGGTTCGAAACATCCTTCCTAAGGGCACCTCTATGATACTTTAGAATCTAAAGTTTAGATACATTATATTACATAATGTATTGATTAATTTGGCGTAGGTATTTAATGTTTATTTTCGTTTTTTAGAACAAGCTTAAGTAGCTTATAGCTTTTTAAGTATATTTTAGTTTTTCATTAAGTTATCTGTAACATCAAAACACAAGCTGCTGAAGTAGAGGGTGTTCTGGCAATGCTTGAGTAAAACTTCGATAAAAATTCGACTGAAAGTACTTATTTTTCAGAGGTTTACCAAACCAGTTGGTTTACAGAGGAAAATGCCAAAAAAATTGACGGTTACAGAGCTTTATATTCAAGTGCGTGCGAAGCTGTAATTGGTTAAATAAAAATTTAACGTCATGCCCTCTGTATTGCGTTTAAATCTTGTGTACAGATTCAAAAGTAACACACATGTCATAACAAAATAAAAACAATTGCGTTTGCAACAATGTGGTATCTGTTATATCAACTTTTGAGGAGTTCCTTTATGAGCAGAACACATGACTGAATACAGCATCACGTGGTGTCTATTATATAAAAGCATTATCACTGAAATTGAACGATCGCGCAGAGTTTCTTGCATGTGCCATTATAGTTTGAGGCGTTCCCTCCTACGGAGACGGCCATGGCCATACTACCAAGATATCACTGCCCATACCCATATTGACATTTCAGCCCCGTCGTACCCCAACAGGGGTTACGGTATTTCACATCCGCCACATTGGATTTTAAAATCGTTATTGTTTTCGTAATCATCGACCCGATGACCCACCAGGAGACCCACTTGCTCGTTTGCCTTCCAGTCGAATAAAAGAAAAAAAAAAAAGATAAACTATAGTAACCATACCCATGTTGATTTTTGGACTTTGTCACCACATTTCCCTCCTATAGGGGTTGAATCCTCAAAAAACCCGATACACGTGTTGATTTTATTTATTGTTAGGAGTACTCCTATGAGGTTAAGAATAAAATTGTCTAACTAATCTTGTTTCCACATACAGACTTTGGGCCCCCATTTCACCCCCTTAGGGGATTAATTTCGAAAAAAAAATTCTTAGTACGCGTCTACACTTATTAAGGAACATATATATTCCAAATTTCAAGTTTCTCCTTAAGACCTGTCAGCGGTCTTGGCTGTGCGTTGATCTATAAGTTACCTAGTCAGTCAGTTTCTTCTTTTATATTATGTACCTACACATTACTTGGTGTTCTCCGACATAGTCAGTTCTGTAAAATGGTTAACATCAATATCAGTAAATACAAACATGCATCTTGTTGTGGGCGTCAGGAATTACGATAAGATCAGAAAAAATGTGTTTATATTATGTCAGTATTTAAAAAAAAACTACTATAAAATAAATACTTTAATTAATACAAGTAATTTTCTTTTGACATTTAGTTCTGGAATATTTAAGAGGATTTGCTCCCATGAAGAACTAAATATAAATGCTAAATATTCGAGCAGACTGACTTAACTGCTTGCGCCCGCGCATTTTCATTACGCGTAAACTATCTTAATAGCAAAACATGTCCATTTAAATAATACTGATATGATGTTGTCAAGGATAGGATTATTTTTTTAAAACTGCTTTTAGTTTCCAAAATTAAAAATAACTGGATGGCTCAGTTACGTTTACGTCATTCACTCGACAAAAACACGAAGGCAACTTTTCTTAGACGCCATGCTCGATCCGAATGAAAATAAAACAAAATTACTTTAATAGAGCTGCTGTTATATTGTAAGAAAAGCACAAATACTGAAAGAGTTTTATTTATCACAAGATAAGAAGACAGTTTTACTTAAATTGCAGTTTTTGTATTTTTACGGTAAAGAGATATTACTTATGCGACACATGTGCAAAAAAGACCAAAAAGTATGGCTCTTCAGTAAACGAAAAAACAAAAGAACCGCCTTTTTACGGGTTACTGAAGCGCCACAAAAGTGCTCCGATAGCTACGTTACCCAGATAGATCGACGCAGAAAAATTCGCTGATTCCGAATATGTATATAACTCAATATGCCCAATTTGGCGGTTAAGTAATTTTGCCTTTCCAGTGACGATATACTACCGTGGACGCCAAGCGTGGAGTTGGGGGGACGTGGAGTAACAGGCGCAGGACAGGAGCGGATGGCGACGTCTCACGAAGGCCCTTTGTACCACTGGGGTACCATAGGACAACAACACATATTTTAATAATAATCGGTGTAGCCGTTATTGAAATATTTAACTTTGAAGTGACAATTTCGGGGGTTTTCCAACTTTTTGTTGGTTACGTTATAAGCGTAATAAGAATAAGTCCCGGTTGTAAAGTACCTAACCCTCGTTTACAGTTTGAATATAGAATCGCTTAGTATTTTCCGAGGAGTTGGCAGAACTCCTCGATTTCCTATGCATTTGCGGGCGGTGAAGCGCGTCTCACTGAATGCATTGCTCCTTCAATCGCATAGAGGGCTCCAGGAAAGAAGTCGGGCGGTAGCGCGGTTCGGTTACAGTGCTAGCGAGCATTGAGTATTGACGGGATATTCTGTATTTTGTGTTTTGGAAAAATATATGCAAGTTGAAGTGGCAATGGGCGGGTCACATCGCTCGAAGAACAGATAACCTTTGGGGAAGAAAAGTCATCGAGTGACCACGAACCGGAAGACGAAGCGTTGGCAGGCCTCCCACCAGTTGGATACAAGTGGCAAGTTGTCGTTCATTGTGGCAATCTAAGGGGGAGGTCTTTGTTCAGCAGTGGACGTCTTCCGGCTGATGATGAAGATGATGATGATTTTGTATTTGATGAAATAAATCCGGATAACTTACGTCTTATATCGAATTCAGCTTGACATGTTTCGGGCTAATTCATTGGCATGCTTGCACTTCTTCCTTTTTGGCAGTGTTCCATGTGCGTGACCATTCGCTGTGTGAGTGTGGTCTCGAGGAGCTTCACGGCAGGATTAGCAAGCAAGATGGTGGTAGCAATCCGGGGAATCCTCGCACAAGGTCCTACCACCTGCAATAAGGTCATACCGCCTGTATTTGGACAAGTCCCGATTATCAACGCCCACACGAGAATTACAGCCCAAGCTGTCGATTCTCAAAAACCTATGGCCAACAGTGTGGCCAACAGTGTGGCCAACAGTGGAACATTTATAGGCTGGGATGACGACGATGAATGTGTATGCAATGGACCACAGCTTTCCAGCGGTGTGCGTCGCATCGTCGGTAATTGTGTGTCAGCCGCACACACATCCATTACCGTAGCACACAAGCTAAATAGAGCTAAAGCTAGCTATCGAGGGAGCCTTGACTTTCTGACGCAAGCGGACACCAAATAAATCGGATACATATCCTTGAACACCAAAGATTATTGGATAGTAGTTTGGCTTATTAAAAAAACACATTATACACAAATACACAAAAAAACTATTGATATAAACTTTTTTTTTTTTATTTGACTGGAAGGCAAACGAGCAAGTGGGTCTCCTGGTGGTAAGAGATCACCACCGCCCATAAACATCTGTAACACCAGGGGTATTGCAGATGCGTTGCCAACCTAGAGGCCTAAGTTGGAATACCTCAAGTGCCAGTAATTTCACCGGCTGTCTTACTCTCCGCGCCGAAACACAACAGTGAAAGCAGTGCTGCTTCACGGCAGGATTAACGAGCAAGATGGTGGTAGCAATCCGGGTGGACCTTGCACACTTGCTTGGACTTGCTTAGTTTGGGACTAGGTCAATTGGTGTCCGGTATCGGCAGTTTTGCAGCAGCCGCCATGACACGTGCTCTCTGATGAAGTACTAATGAATAAGCCCGAAAAATACATGGAGCTACATTGCTCGTAGGACTGACGGCTGATGGGGTCGGAAGGTTCTCGGATGGCGTCCGTGCACCGGTAGACTAGCTGTCGGTAGGTCACCAACAAGATGGAGCGACGACCTAAGACCGCGGGATCGCAGTGGATGCGGAAAGCATAAGACCGGTCTGAGTGGAGAGCCTTGGGGGAGGCCTATGCCCAGCAGTGGACGTCCTTCGGCTGACATGATGATATCAATCTAAGCTCGATTTTAGACGTAAGTTAATCCGAGTTTATTTCATTTGACATCCGAACGTTGCAATTAAAACTAAAGCAACACACAAAACAGGATCTCCGCTATAATCAAAACATTTCATCAAAAATCTCATCAGCACCGCCCAAAATTTTTCCTCAAAATGACCAAATCCTTTTGTGTATGAACTCCACACAAAGGTATCAATGCTTTATGAAAGATTTCAAAAGCGATGAGGCCGCGTCCTTTGATGCTTGTTTCGTTTCATAGTACACGGATACTGTGTCCAGAATTAGAAGTATAATATGTTTTGTTGAAATGGTTCCGTGGACTTAATAATTAATCTATGTGAAAAGATTTAAAAAAACTTAATTTTATTGCTGCATCTGCATACCTCTTGTCCGTGTGAGCGGTTAGTTCCAATGGAATATCGAAAGTTTCTCGATGAGGGCTACGGTATAGATGTCGCTAGCGTCACTGTTTAAGTTTAAATTCGTGTCTGTACCGTTGTCCAGCAGTGGTGTAGCGGTATAGCACGCGGCACGGAATGCCGAGGACCTGGGTTCGATTCCCAGTGCTGGTCTTATTTTTCTGGTTTTTCTGTGCATCTATGTTTCAGTTTTTATTTTCAATCTATGTAATACCTTAAAACGATCAATTCTTGTTTATATATAGGATGAGTGGAAAGGAGTGTGTCATGACGTATGAAGAATGTAAGTGATAGCATGAGATGTGAGTGTATGAGAGTGAAAGAGGAAGAATGAACAAGCAGCAGTTGTATTTTATTTTAAATGTAGAAGAGGAATTTCTAAGCGACGGAAGACACAAAGACGTGATTTGATTTGGTTATTTTGGAAATTCCGAATTATATTTTATTTTACCGTTAAAAGTGGTTTTTTTTAATTTTTACAATCCTATATATATTTTTCGGAGATCTCGGAAACAGCGCCAACGATTTCGATGAAATTTGGTTTGTGGGGGTTTTCGGGGATGACGGGGATGATCGATCTGTTATAACAAATTATGAATCAAAATACGGGAACGCGTCCACATAAAAAAAGTTTTAAAAGAAAAATGGACAAAATAAATATTATGATCATTAAATTTGATAAAAATATTATTTTCGATGAAACTATTTGATTATACAAACTTTTATGATTGCATAACAATTATTAAATTCAATCATAACTCTTTTTGAACTTCGTATAATATTATTTTTCTATGGCATCTGCACATTATTTTACACTAAATTTTTGTGTTTTTTGTTTACTACCAATAAAATTTGCGGCCACCTTATTTTCCCACTGACCCCTATTTCATCTGAATGCGGTACACCCAACAACAAAGCGTAGCGAGCTCTGATTATCGGACTCTCAGCTTTGAGGCCCTCGCGTCGACTGTACTTAACAAGGAGATACTTCAATACGGAAAATATTTTGTATGAAACTATCTTTAGAACTATTGTCCATGACGTGTATTGTACTTAAGACTTAGCTATCTTAAGGTCGCGGGTGAGCAAGGAAATTCTTTTAGTTCACAAAATTTGTAATAAGATTTCATTCTGAAACGCTATTTAGTTTCATCAAACATACAATTACTACAAAAGAAAACAATACAGCAAGTGAGAACATGAATTTGGCGGTTATTGTTGGCTGTTCCGGACATTAGCGGACGGCTTTATGCATAAGTGCATCTGCATTGTTATTTATCGCTTGCTACGTCCGCCCCTCCAGGAGTTTGTCAATGTCAGACGCAGGCCTGGTTAGCAAAACATGGTAATCGTTTGTAAGATTGTTATTTAAATCTGGAATGTTTAGGTTAAACCAGCTGTTTTGTTGCCTGAAAGAAAATGGGTCAATGCGAGTTGGACTCGCGTACTGAGGGTTTCGAACAAATTTAAACTTTTTAGTCACCCCTCTTTTGCGTAAAAGGGGGGGCTTAAAAGTAAATTTAAAAAAAAAACAAAATCTCATAGGTGTGAACTGGGGTTTGAACCCACGATCCTCTGCTTGAGAGGCTATAGGTCGAACCACTCGGCCACCACGGCTTATTTCTTTGTTTACTCTTTTCATAAATTGGATCGGAATAGGCACAATACCTTCTCAGACATTCTCGACATCCCTCAAACCGCGTTCCATCCATCTCGTTCGATTCAGCAAACAAATAATTGAATTTAAAAACAAAGCTCACTATTTCCTGAATGAAAAAAGTTGCACGCAACAGGAAGGGTCAGGCAGGGGGCACCATCAGTTTGGATTTGTCGAGACATGTCAGGACTTCCGATTTTGTATCAATAAAATTGTTTAACTCTGTACCTACTATTTATCAACATGTAAAATATATACCTCGTGTTTTTGTTGATATTCGTTAACTTCAGCAGACGACTCAGATCATTGTGATGAACTTTCGGATAATTAACTTTATCGAAAAATTGAGATATTTTTTTTCTATAGTAAAAGTATTTTTATCTTGCATTATAATAGCTTCACAACATTCATTGTTAATTATTAAATTCTAAAATAAACATACTTGACAAGTAACATTGACGTGACACATAAGAGAGGAATCAAAACATTCAGGTATTTGACAATACAATACAAAGACTATTTATTGTACTGTACACCAGAAATAGTAGGCGATACAGAAAACAGACACACACACACACGCACACAAATATGTTATACTAACTAAAATAAAGACTAAATAAAATAAATAAAAATAATACAAAGATACGTCTATAGAGCATACCTATTTACGCAAGTTTTTTTATAATTAAATTTTTACTCCATACATTTTGCTTCTTGAGGTCAAAACTGTGCCGTTTCCGAAGTTGCGATATCACCAGATGTCACAGTTTTGTCACAAAGGTGTGATATTACTATGACAACACACACACAAACATCACGCCTATATTCCCAAGTGGAGTAGGCAGAGCACACGAAATGTTAACGCTTCGGAGCTTATAGCAATGTTATTTTTTAAGTTTGACAAACACGCTATAATAGTGTCACAATTGCAATAAAATAGAAAGCAATAAAATGTTGAGTATTGAATATTGAGTTGCTAGCCTGTCGCCTACACAGAACAACACACTTTTTCATACTGCTGTATTTAGCCCACTATACTGAGAAGCAATGGTCACCCTAGCCACGGCCAATTCCCTTTGAGATTGTACGAGTGATAGCTTTTCAGGGAAATAAGGGAAGTTTCCACGTGTGAGGCGTGAAAGGGAATAAAATTAGATGGTTTGTTTGTGAGTTTTGAATATGTTTAGATTCAATACGCGTGTTCGTATTTTTTCCGAGGATGTGTATTTTATCGAGTCCTTGTTTTATTACGAAATAAAATTCTGTCCTTTTAAAACAAAAAGCGGTATAATAAAACGATTTTCAGTTGTTTATACAATTTGATCTACTGAAGTGGCTGCTGTAAAACATGCAGCGAAACTTTGATGCCGGTGACAGCCGTATGAGTATGACGTCAAGTTTCATACAGTGTTTTTATCTAGATTAACTACCAACCAACACCACTAACAACTTGTTGGCCTCTTTGGTATACGGATATTTTAATGACACTTGAGACGGGCAGTACTTATGAATGTCACTATTTTAATATGTTATATACGGGCACTGCCACAGTGGGCCGCCCATATCAGCCGAAGAACCTGTAACCACTGGGGTAAACGAGTTCTTGAGTGTAGACCGCGAATCGGCAAGCGTGGTATGGGACGCCCTCAGACTAGGTGGAGCTGATGATCTTAGCAAGGTGGCTGGCAAAAGATGGATGAGAGTGGCCGAGGATCGTGCTCAGTGGCGTGCCATGGGAGAGGTCTATGTCCAGCAGTGGACTAAGATAGGCCGATAATGTAACTGACACGACATTAGACGAAGAATTGCGAAACTGAAGTGGTAGTGAATTAAGATTACTTTTTGGAGTCTTTTTTTTTATTTCAACTCCAAATTGTTGTTACTTTTACAGTCATCCCGTGAAAGTCTATATATTTCACACGAAAACACAAGCTGAAAAATGGATGCACAGAAAAACCAGAAAAATAGACTAGCGCTGGAAATCGAATCCAGGTCCTCAGCAATCTGTTATTATTTATTTATTTATAATGGAGGATTTACTATATAGGTGTAGATAAAGTATTTTACGTAGAGATTTTCTATGTTCTCCCCCAGCTATAATTAAAAAAAAAACTTTATTAGCTTGATAGTGGTCGTATGACTGATATGTATAATGTACTGTACATGAAAAGTATTTTTATAATTCTGTGAACACCGAGCTACGCGGAATTCATATTTACGCTGGAATACTTCTGGAATATTAAAATGGAACGTCAAAATTATGACACAATTACTTCGTTCTCAAAATAACAAATTCTGATTTTCTCCCAAAATAATTACAAACAATACTCACGAAAACCAAATCGGGCTAAAGAAAATTCCACTCCACAAAGTTCCTAACGAAATTAAACGTAAAGTCACAATTTAGACCAAACATATTTCAAGGAAGACTAATATATTCTGGGTTGGGGTCATTACCCCGGGGCAATGGAAAAGGCAAAGGCTTCAGATGACTTTTGTTGGACATTCTTGACGCTAGCGATGTTTCACTCTGCCTAAAACCCTAACTTTTTAGGTGACAAGTTGTCCTAGAAACAAGACTTTGACAAGCTTTAACATGTTGTTTTGGGTCAAATCTTACAAGTGGAATTTCAGCCAGTTTGACAATACAATACAATAGAATGACTCTTTATTGTTATTTTTTATCTTATTTTTTGTAATTAGTTTTATATTTCGATTTTGTTTCTTTTATTTGCTTAATTTTTGTCGCCTTCCGTGAAGTCGCCAAGCGGTCGCAGCGGAAGACCAGCGTTGGCTTACACGGCCAACACTATGCTGAGCTGCGACCGTTTCGTGCCTTCGCATATTGTATATTTTTTGTTTTCATGTTTTTTGCCCTGTTATTTTTTATGTGCGAAGCGTGAATAAAAATATTTCTATTCTATTCTATTCTATTCTATTGTATTGTACTCCAGAAATAGTAAGTGATACAGAAAGCGTTACATTTTAGTAATAATAAATAATAATGACTTGAAATTTTGTTTTATGTTTGAGTGTGCGTACGTGTGTGTGTGCGTGTGTGCGCGCGTGCGTGCGTGTGTGGGTTTGTATGATAATGTTAGTACAGCTAATAAGAAGTTGGCAAAAACAGTATTAAAAATGTTTTAGAATTATGTAACTCAATAGGTGTCAAGGTGAAGTTAAAATCAATCAAATACTTAGGCTTCCTCTTGAAGCGGTAAAAAGTCAAACTTTTAAGCCAACGCCATTAAAAGATTTAACCATAAAAATCCGATACATCCGGTCGCCCTAGAAAACTTGAAATTTGGAATGAAAGTAGATTTTATATTTACAATCAACGAAAAAAGTGTGAAAGTCTACAGTTTTATGCCTGTCTCTCTGAGTCAATAACCATCTAAAAATGACCCCACATTGCGTACAAGAACCCTTTCTTAGCTAGCACTGGATATTCATAGGCATCTACGTACAAAGTACGAACCCCTCGGTGCGCGAATTTGTCTCGCACTTGATATGTTTTTAACTCTTACTAACACCCATCAACTGAGCTTAAACCAAGCTCAACTCTTCGTAAATCCTTCAAAATACCTGCACCTTCTACAATTTAAAATAACCCAACAGTAAAATAGTACCTCGCGTTATCACCTCGAGCCAACCGTCTCATCTTGCCAAAGAATATGAGACCATGTACCACGGTACTTTCAGCGTTAAAAACGTACAAGAAAAAAAACCATCTGTAGCAATACATTGCGCGTGTAAAAAAGAAGCGAACAGCTGCAAGAAGCGCGACGAGGCAATGGATACAGGTTTTGGTATTTTGTCGTTTGATGGTAAGGGTGAACAAAGCCAGTCGTCAGAAAGGAGAAAATATTTTTAGACCAACGTTGTGTACATGTTTAATAAATACACAGATAACTGTAATGTTTCTAAGTGAATTACTAAAGCTAAAGTATTTAAAAATGAAATACCAAGGATTAATTTTACTTTTAACCGACTTCATAAAAGGAGTTTATCAATTCGGTTGTATTTTTTTACGTTTGTTACCTCCGAATACCGTCATTTATGAACTGGTTTGAATTTTTTTCGCGTTTGTCTAGGAATGTCTTAAATTAGGTCCCATAAGCACCAAATCAGGATCTGATGATTGGATTTTAAGGAAATCGAGGGATTTCTTCAAATGTTATATGTTATAGCATTCGGGTTTTCGATATCGAAAATACAACCTGAGACATGGATGCACAGAAAAACCAGAAAAAGAGACCATCGCAGGGAATCGAACCCATGGGCAGGAGTACAGACACGAATTTTTCCTATGCACCCATATATTATCTCAACTTGCTTTATTTCTAATACGCTACTTACGCAGCAGCACTAGCGATATATTCTATATTTCGCTCTCATCAAAGACGTAACACACTTTCGAAACTTACCGCTCACCCAGACAAGAGATGTCGCTACTAAGCAGTCAAATTATGAATAGTTATTTGAATTTTTTTTATTTCAAATTTCAAGTTTGGAATTGAAAATATATAAAAAGACTCCGAGCTTTGAAAATATACAAAAAGACTCCGGACTTTTTTTTTTTTAAAATTAATCTTTTGATTAATAACCTTGTTTAATGTACAGTAATAGTTATGGTAATGACGATTGTGTTCGCACCTGAGGCCTTGATCCAAATATCAGTGAGCCGCAGGGAATATACAGAATTATTAATTTAAATCCGCATGAGGGTAATTTATTGCGTTGCTAAATATTGGGCAAACCCATAAATTAAACAGTTAATTCAATTTATTTGGAAAATTCGAAACTGTAGGTAACAATTTACACAATTTAACGACCGGATGGCCAAGTACCTACTAAGCTTGAGGTCCTGGGTTCGATTCCCGGCCAGGGTAATATTTGTATGAATATTGCGAATGTCTGTTCTCGGGTCTTGGATGTTTAATATGTATTTAAGTAGGATGAAGTTTTATAGATTTAGTTATGTAATATTTATTGATAATAAAATTATATTTAACACGTTTTAAGTATGTACTTATTTATTTTTTGTGGTGTTTTTATAGTTAAGGCCTTTTGGAACTGACATATATTTTGATCAAAGTTCCATAATAAATAAAGATTTCAAAAAAAGTATGTATCTATGTATGTATAATATAAGTATGTTTATCCTTTGCCTAGCATTCATAGTACAAGCTTTGCTTAGTTTGGGACTAGGTCAATTGGTGTCGTGTCCCATGATATTTTTTTTATTTATTTAGTTAATAGATTTTCGATGTATGATATTTTTTGAAGCCTTGGTGGCCTAGTGCAGCGTTTTGTCAGATACTAAACTTTGGAATGACAATGAGACAATTTTGAATTTTATAAATAATACAATATAATAACTCTTTATTGTACACAAGAAATAGTAAATGATACAGAAAACAGGTACTCAGAGAAAATTGCAAGGTAAGCAATAGGCGGCCCTATAGCTTAAGAACGATCTCTGTCAGGCAATTATGTTTTGTGTGTGTACTTATATTTTTACAGGTTTTTAATTTTTATTTGTTTAGTAGCGCCATCTTTTGCCAAATAACTGAACTAATTCAAAATATGCCGAGGAAATGTTGCCTGTAGGTAACTCTATAATATATCATTAAATATTATTAATATAAGCAATAGAGTGAGGAGTATGAACTCGTCAAGAACTAAAACTTACTTTTTGTTAACGTTAAATTCAGAAAATCTGCTTAATATTTGTTGGACTTGTAAAGTTTTCTTGGAATTCAACAATTTCTAGATTGTAGACATAACTTATTGTTTCGGTAATAAGCTCTTGAAGATTTTCTGAAGGCAGACAAACTTTGACAGTAGACAAAAGATTGTTCATTGATCTAAATAATAATAAGAATAAAATAAATGTGCGTGCTTGCGTGCGTGTGTGTGTGTGTGTGTGTGAGTGAGTGTGTGAGTGTGTTTAGAATACGAATTAATGTTTATCATTCGAAAGAAAAGAAGCAACTTTATGAAAACAGAAAATAGATTGCTAGACCACGACAAAGTAATGATAGAAAAATCTGTAATTTTATTGACAACACAATAAACGACAACTCGCCACTTATATCCACCGGTTTCCCGCAACTCTCACGATGTCATCAGTCCACCTGGTGGGAGGCCTGCCAACGCTTCGTGTTCCGGCTCGTGGTCGCCACTCGATGACTTTTCTTCCCCAACAGTTATCTGTTCTTCGAGCGATGTGGCCCGCCTATTGCCACTTAAACTTGCATATTTTTCCAGCTATGTTGGATACAATATTAGACATTAGCAAAAAAAGGAAAAAATAAACAAGTTTTTTGTATGGGAGCCCCCCTTAAATATGTATTTTATTCTGTTTTTAGTATTTGTTGTTATAGCGGCTACCTAGATATTATATACGTAATCTGTAAATATATATCTAATAGAGCCCTGTGACAGACAGACGGAAAGCCAGACAGCGGTGTCTCAGTAATAATATACCGTTGGCACCCTTTGGGTACGGAACTCTAAAAACGAACTACTAACAAAACAGCTAGTTTGTTACTTCATAACCTTTCTAAAATATTGTTCTTGAAAAATGTAAATACAGATCGCAAAATACGTTCCAACTTTCGAACTGCATAACTTTAAAAGTGCTTTAAAACTCTGTATCAGAAAAAGAATGATAACACGATTCCTTTAAGACCAATAAAAATATCTGTATTTCAGCTACATAAACGAAATAAAAACTTTCCAGGAGCCGAATTTGCATTTCTCTAAACAAAACTCCGATGAGAAAATTACGTTATAGCTACGTGCGGCGTAGCGCGGCTACGGAGTAGAGGCTACGGCGTAGAAGCTCTACGGACCGCAGCCCGCGGTCTTGGAGGAGCCAACTCGGGAGAATCCTAATTTTCTGCTTCGCTAATTATCTTTCGGTTATTTTCATAATAACCCTGGGTTTAACACGGAAATGTTATTAAATATTGTAATCTTTGATTTTTATCATTATTTCTTCGACAGTTTGTTGTTGAAAAAATCGAGTAGTCTTCGATCGCTACACCCTTAACAGAGTGTCGTGGTTGTTGGTTAAGGAAAATCGCTAATAATTATGTTGTCCCACCAACAAAAATCTACATGGGTATGACTGAGTCTCCGTTGGTAGATATAAGTATATTTTGTGTTATATTTAGTTATGTAGTTAGTAATCATCACTTTGCACAAGAATTTTAGCATCAGAGCGCGACGCCAACAAACTGTTTTACAGTTTGGCGTGCTGTTAATAAATTGTTATGTATGCGCTTATATTAATAAACAATTTTTTTTTCATTATTTATTTCGATACTCTCTGCGTAGATCAAGGTGGTGTAATGGTACACGCGTGGACTACGGTGCACGAGGCCCCGAGTTCAAACCCTAGGCTAAAATAGTATTTTTTTTATTTATTAATTTTTCTTTTTCCATTGTGTTAAATTCTTTACAGAAAAAAAAACAATGGGATAAAACGGGAAAAATCCTCGAGACTCCATCAACGATTAGGTATAAGTATTCTTCTTGGCAATGGTGGTCTTTCCGAAAGCGCTGGTAGTTTAAAAAATTACGTGTAAGTGCCCAATGCGGCCTATTTATCGTACTGAATAAATGATTTTGATTTTTTTTTGATCGATACAAATTTTTACCGAACCCTCGGTGCGCTCATCCTACTCTCACTTGCCCGCTTTTCATTTTCAGAGCAAACGAACTGCTAAGAAAAACAACGCTATTTTCCACAACCCTAACTTGACAAGCTGCCTCATTTCGATTAATCAGCACGTCACCACCACTGACCTAATACTCACAATAAATTCATCAACCGGGGTCATATGTGGCGAGAGCAGTCAATTACGCGAGCCGCAGGCGGGCATGTCCACGACATGTTTAGTCTTGATTTATGACTGATTTATGGCCCACAATCGTACAAATCAATGTACAGTGTAGCTGTGACAACCAAATTGGTTGTATCTTAACGTAATCTACATTTATAGTGATAATGATAATAACAGAGTAGGCAGCGGGTAAACTGAAAGCGTACCTGACCCGAAATGATCCACAGTATTATCCTGACTTATCATCATATCTCCTGAGGGTCAAGGTCAGGTTAGGTTCCCTTCGGTAAGTATTGGGCCATAGACGTGGACGGGTAAGTACTTATTCAGAGAAACAAAAGTGCCACAATTAATCCGATTTCGGGTTGTAGATATTGGCAGCCGATCGTTTGATTCGCCAGATCACAGAATATCTAGGCATATTGTGAAATGACGCCGTTTCATAAATTGTTTAACAATTTGCCTAGTGACGTCTAGGCAGATCATGAAATTCCTAAGCATATCACGAAACGCCGCCATATCGGTCCTGGCACTTTGCCGGCCAGTGCCGCGGCACGCTCGCTTCGCTCGCTCGGTTCGTGCGTTGTGGTCATCATTCAAACAAACAACTCCTCGCTTCGCTCGTCGTACCAATTTTTTTTGGCAAATGGAGAAATGCGTTACTCTAATTGATCTACCGTACTGTTTTTCAGGCACACCGTGATATGCCTGTTCAACTTTTAGGCATATCATGAAATGGCGCCATTTCACGACATAGACATTTCAATACTGAGGCCATATTGCTTAACGTTTCTGTCGCTCCCAATCGCAATCAAATGACAGTTTTTGTAAACTAAATCTGTCATTTAAATGCGATGGCGAGCGCCAGAAACATTAGACAATACGCCTCGGGTTAGAATGATATGACAGCGAGAACCGTAAACTCAGGCTTTGTGTACGATAATTCATATTGGCAAGAGCCATCGATGTCAAATTTCCGTATGAAACTTCACGATCAAAAATTTACGTTGGATGTTAGCGGAGCGGCAAGTCGGAAAATGTATGATAAATGATGACTGTTCCTGGCGGTAATAAAGTAGGTGTTCCCTGATACGGTTTATTTGACGTGACATTGACGTTGATAAGTGAAAGTTCGTTACGCATTGGCTTGGAATATAAAGCCCAATTTTCTCACGTTAGAAAAAAATCCAACATGCCTTCTCCAAAAGTTGGTACACATTTTTAAGGTTGTAGGTAAGTATCGTAAAACTTATGAGTACAGTTATTTTTTCATAGTTATCAACAACATTTTAAGAGTTTCCCTCCTTTTTGAGGAATGATTGCTATTTAAGGGTGTTTTTAGGGTTACCAACCTCAAGGGGGAAAAAACTGAACTGTTAAAGGATTACGAAGTAATTTATAATAGTGCTTATTCGAAGCATATCGATGATAAAATAAATAAAAATATAATTTTTTTTTTTTAATTTATAGTTGGAAAAAATCTTTCGTACGAGCTTTTATTTTGCTGCTCTGTTTGTTTATTTATTACACACTTGAACCAGTTATATTAATGTTTGTTTGCTGTCAAATTATCAAAAAAGTATAGGCAGAGTCATTTACAATGACGCGTGCCGTGGTTCTTATTACAATGTCATTAATGTCTAATTTCGACAAAATCACGCATGTTCGTGGATAACAATAGGTATATCTATCCAAAAGCCAATTACATTTTAATTTTTATAAATTATTAGGTATTTAACGTTTATTTCAGGCTCTAGTCCCATACTCTTCATGTTAGTTACAGTAATAATGTTAGTAATTTCATTAATTGCGATTGAATTACATGATTGGTAATATACTGGGTAACCTTAGCTTCTGGACAAATACGAATACTACTGGCTTAGCAAGATATTTAAAACCAAACTGCAAAGTATCATAACAATCAGTCCAATATTTACCGAAAAACTAAAGGTTTTTAATATATCACTTTGGAGCAGCTGTGTATTTGGATGATTTCATAGATTTTTTTTCTTGTCTAATTAAGCAAATAACTATTTTAACATATTGCGAAGTATTCAGTCTTATCCATGCTTACATTATTTGTGCAGCGGCTAAGGTAACCTTGTATAAGGTGTTTAAAATAAATAACAGCGAGGAGTAATTTAACGACAGGTAATTAGTATTCTAGTAAAATGAAACGTGTTGCTCTACCATCTACGATTTAATACCGCGTCTATTACGTGAACTCAATCATCCTTCAAGATGGCGGCGCTTGGCGGCTTAAATACCTTAAAGGGCTCTTTGTGGGGGTAATATTTGGAGACTATTTGCATACTTTTGTAGCTGAAGGGTTTTTCGGAAAATATTAGGTGGGGATAAAGTACTAAAACCAAGCTTAGTGACTACAGGCTTTGTACGCTGTTGTTAAGTTTATTGCAGTTTTTAGTTGAGTACTGCTTTTGTTTTATTACGAGTTAGTTCGAAACTTTTCATTACTTTAAAATAAAAGGGTTACATGGGTGCACACTCACCGGGGGTCAGCTGAAAACCAGCGCTGCAGCTCTGGTTACAGGGCTACGGCACATGCTGAGCTGAGTCCTTTTGGCATCACACTACAGCACAACGTCTCAAATTGTTCTCTCTTCTCCTATTTATGTTTTTATTGTTTTTGCTGTGATGTAGTGTGTTTTTTGTTGTCAATAAATATTGTGAGTTTGAAAGGAATTTCATATTTAGAACATAATTTTTATTTTAGTATATATTTATTTCTGCAGGTGGTAGGACCTTCCTTCGGAGAATTGCTACCACCATCTCGCTCGCTAATCCTGCCGTGAAAAAAAATTATCAAATCGGTTCACAAATGACGGAGTTTTGAGGTAACAAACATAAAAAAAATACATCCGAATAGATAACCTCCACCTTTTTTTGAAGTCGGTTAAAAAAAATGAAATTTATCATGAGCTTTACGGTGAAGGAAAACATCGTGAGGAAACCTGTGAAACAATTCAATGGCGTGTGTGAAGTTCCCAATCCGCACTGGGCCCGCGGGGGAACTACTGCCCAAGTCTGAGAGGGGCCTTGTTCCAAGCCCTCTTGTTCTGAGAGGAGGCCTGTGCCCAACAGTGGGACGTATAGAGGCTGAGATGATGATGAGGATGATTATTATTATTAAAAAAGGCCTCTTTCGTTTAGTCTTTAAATGGTTGTAAGGTTGTCAGAAACAAGAGTATGAGACGCTATAATAATAAAAACATATAAGGACTGAAAATTTACAATAGCTTTTATCTTGTCTAATTATGTAGGTAAATAGAATACAATCCACAAAAAAAAATCCACAAAAAGTTTCATCAGGTACAGACAGGACAGTACACAGGACAGGACACAGGACAGGACACAGGACAGGGTCAGGTAGGTCAGGTGTAACGCCCCCCCTTATTTATAAATATAATTAAAAATATTATCTAGTTTTTTTTCTTTAAAAACACGTATGAATTAAATCGTATGAATTATTAAAAACCGCACGAGTACGTAATAAAATAAATTTTAATAAATAGGGAATTTTGCTGCGGACAAGTAGAATGAAATTTAAAAGGAAAATTAAGAAGGAAATTTGTTTTGGCCATGTGATCGTCTAGTGTCCTACGTTGTGAATAGTAAACCAAGCTCGTTTAGTAGAAGTAAGGGATGTCTATGAATACAACCTAATAAAACCTATCCAATAAAGAACAATCTCACTAAACGTAAATGGAACGTAATAACTATAAAATTCGTAATAAAAAATGACTGTCGCTATATTACCTGAAATTAAACATTTGTTAAAATTGTACACATTAGGTAATTATGAAGGAAAATAAGCAATTATGTTTTGTGTCAAGGCTAGGGCCCCACCTCCGCCCTGGAGTTTTCTTCCTGGCTATTTACCAGTAGCTGTGTCTCTCGTTCCATAGACCCTAAGAGACTCCAACACAAGACAGTAGAATTTACTTGTCAATAGTCGGTAAGTTACGTCACAGTTTATCAAAGGGAAAGAGGATGCAAGAAACCAGATTTCCTAGGTCTCTAATTACCCTATGCTGACCTTTTATATAGGTTCAGAAGGAAAACTACTTTAATAAATATTTGGGTGTTTCTTTGTTTTAATTAATGTAAATAATTAGGTACTTATAGAAACTGTTGTATTCTATTCATCACTGGTTTCAAATGTAAATAATGGGATCTAAGAAGTATAAAATATATACACCCATAATGCAATTCAAAATAAAGCAAATATTAATAGAGTCATAAAATCTCACAATTAAGACCAAAGTTTTAGATAAATTCTGTCAGTAATCTGTCATTAACTCAGACTGATATAACTTGATAAAATAATAATCAGTTGTAAACCAATAAATAAGTAAAGCACAAGTAGGTAGTTAATCTTCCCTTGGTTAGGTAAAGACAACTATGGATCGCTTTTGGTCGTATCCTGCTTTAAGTAAGTCTTGGTAAAATTTATAAGTACTGATTTGCTCATATTCTATCTCAGCAAATGACAGATTTTAAATTGTAATAACAGTAGTCTATTGTAAACAAAAACGATATCACCAAGAAGAAATTCGCCATCACAGGACACAAAATAACAATAATAAACACTAATAATCAAAACTATGTGAGCCGGTCTCACTTAATTAAATTAAATTAATCTTTTGCTTAAAACACAACTCGACTCTCAACTCTCACTACCATGACTTGACTGCCAACTCTCACTTCCATGACTTCACTGCCCTTCCACGACTTCCCCTTCAACCCTCAAGCTCCAAAACCAAAGCAAACTAACACAGTAAGAAATAAAAACAGTAGGCCAACTCTAGTAAACGAACGAATGCTGCTGCTTTGTTCAGCTCAGTCAGTATCATGAGTATTTAATTTTTACTATCGTGATATAATTTTCTTATTGTGTATAGAAACCATATGTTATATAAAGATTATGTGGTCTTTCATTTAAATGTAATGATTGTTATACACATCACTGATAAAATCAGATGAACTGTATAAATTATGATAGATTATACTGAACCATCATTATAGTATTTTTTAATAATTATTTATTCAACTAATAGTTGACAAATGGCGAAACATCTGTAGAAAAATGAACTCCTCTCTACAAGAGATCTCCTCCAGTCAACCTCTGAACGACTGCGAGAATTATTCACTGATCATTCAGCCAGAGAGTGAATATTAAAACCAGAACTAAATTAATATGAACATTGGTTTATATTTATAACCAAATGTGATCATTAGTTTAATGATAAATATTGCGATAGCCTTGTAATATATCAATATTTATTTTTTTATATGAAAGGAGTATTCTGTATGACATTATATATATAAGTGTCGCACATACACAGACTCAACGCTCACATGCAGCGTACAAGCAAGGCAAAATAGTGTACTGTTTTCTGTTTCCACTATGACATTTTTTTATGCCACTTGTAACCATATCGGCCTTTCAATGTCCCAGCTAAGGAATGTTTTGAAACTCATAAAATGTGTTAATTTATTACATGCCAGTAAACTAGCTTTTTCTCGCGACTTTGTCCGAGCTGAGATTAAATAAATCATTTGAGTTTAATAAACTCATAATAATATAATATATTTAATTATATTTGTGAATTTGACCGATTTTAAGGCTTGAATCGGTACAGCTCTCTCCCCGAATATTTTCGAAAGGTCAAAATAATTTATTTTAACTGGAGGAAATATTCTAACAAACTATGAATTCACAAATATATGAATTGAACAATATAATATTAGTTTAATTTATTTAGCATTTTCTCCTGTGAGTGTATGTGTGGTGTGGTGTGTATTTAAACCAAAAATAAACACTCAAAATAAGGAATGGAATTTTTCAAACTCTTAACATTCTAATTATGAACAATCATAAATCTTCACAAGGCAATCTAGCTTAGGATAAAGGAACCAGGTTGTGAATCTGTCGACCCTAGTGGTCCTCGCCGGCCCCCTCATAACCAGTCTTGCTTTTCTCAACCAAGAAATGTGATTGCCGAACTGCCTCTCCCCAAACCAGATTACGTTAATAGCTAGGAGTCATAACCATCCACTAATCAGAAATCAAGTCTGAAATTTCCACTCAAAATAATGAATATTATAAATTTGGAGCGTGTGTAGTGTATAGGCATAGCCTAGCATTGTTTGCTTCAGCCTGTTGGCTGCGTGTGTAGTATGGTGTTCCAGTTGCCAGCATTAACGCCGAATGTCAATCTGACCTGCCACACACTTGACCAAAACACATTATTTTGGTATCAATCCAAAATGAGCACTGACAAGGAACAAAAAACGAAACAAAATTAACCTTTGGTTAGTGTTAATTCTGCTTTGACCAAAATTAACCTTGGGTATAGTATTAATCTTGTAGCAGATAATATCGTTCATTGTTTCACTAAAGAATACAAAATTAACCTTTGTTTAGTATTAATTTTGTAATAATTTTATTTGTTGTTGAATACAAAATTAACCTTTGTTTAGTATTAATTTTGTAATAATTTTATTTGTTGTTGAATACAAAATTAACCTTTGTTTAGTATAAATTTTGTAATAATTTTGTTTGTTGTTGTTTTATTTTCAACTTTTATTTCTGTTGTGACCTTTTCTTTTTAATTCGTAGTAAGTAGCCACATTTTGAACTGATATGCGTTCTTTACAAGTGCATGTTGCCCTAGCATCATCCGCACGGAAACACCATTTGATGTGTGCTGTTCAGAGGTTAAAATGCCAATAAACCGTCTTCATTTCTATGAAATGTGGTACCATTAAAGCTCTTGTAAACAAATTCACTACTTCATCAAACATACATCCCATGTGTGTGTGTGTGTGTGTGTGTGTGTGTGTGTGTGTGTAATTCTCATTCCTCATTCTTATTATCTCAAAAACCTTGATTCAACAAAATGCATCCTTCCTCATTCTCTTTTTCATACCTGCTTTAAATAATACAACAGATCACGTTTGAAATGTAAGACGTACAACTAATATAAAAAAGTCAACGTAATGATAATTACAAAAGTCTTTCACTTCCAGTTAAAACAAAACTACTTGAATTTAGTTATAAACACAGAGCTATACATAATTTTATTAATAACTTGCGTTTAAATATTATGTTAAAACAATACATAAATACCCAAATCAAATGTTTTTTGAACATTAAATTCACACTAAAAGGCAATTGATTGCTATCAAGACCCAAGTTCCAAACGTAACTCATTCCATCATTATTTTATTTCCTAGAAGAATAAAACTATATTTAAAAAAATATCGTTCAAAAGTTAACTGGAAGAAACCCCTCCGAGGGATAAACTCGCTCACGCACATCTCATTCTCCTATTACCCGTCAGTTTCGTGTGCCTTCTTGCACAACAAAGAGTTTTACAATTGGATGTAATATAATAAAAATATCAGTAAATTGCTACCTACTACTACCTGATACCAGAAATTCATGCTTCTTAACATATTTTAGTCTGTAAACAATAACTAGGTATTATCTTTCTTTTTTTTGTCACCAGTTTTATCTATTCTGTCCTCCATTAGTAAACGAAGGATAGCCGGGATACAATATTATTGTACGAATGACTTTACATAGATGCAAAAAACTTAATGATCAAACTAAATAATATAAAGTCTTGAAACCGCGTAAGTAAAAATACCTACTGCATTTCACTACGAACATTACTTGAGCTTAGTAATAACTATCAACTCGATCCACAAATGTATACAAAAAATATCAAATCAATCCTACTACTAAAAGCTGGTCAAAATTTAATTTAAAGAATCGACCCATATAACAATGCAAGTTAACTAAAACTTGTAATAAGACAGTGTGAAGTGGCCATCATGTGAACCCGTTGCAAACGTATCAAAATTTAAATTTTATGTAATGATACATTTGATTGTTAGCAATGAAAGTATTTTAAGTAAAAAAAAATTCAACGGTCATAAACTTATCGTCGTTCCCTAACTTCATTTTAGGGTTCCATATTCAACGAACGACAAACGGACTCTATCAGTATCACTACGCACTTTTTCTGTCACAAGACCGTATATCGAGAACCGCATCAGACCGACAACCGAAATTTGGACCAATTTGTACCTATCTATACTACCACTAAAATAATAAATAACAAAAGCAAAATCAAATCAAAAATCAAGTTTATACAAGGAACATACTATTTTTTGCTTTCGTTGTAGCGCTCAAGTAGGCAAATTCCAACAAAATAAATATACTGCATATCAACAAATAACAAAAACCAATCAAGCACAAGTCAGTATTCAGAAAAACTAAACTTATTCATTTAAATGTTTAGAGATGTACGAAACTCTCGGCGCGCGAGCCCAACAGCACCTAGCAGTATTTAGTATTTTTTTATGAAGTAAACAGTTTCACTGGAAATAACTGTGACACTTAGTGTTAATAATATAAGATAATTGGAGAAGTGATATAATTAGTGACTAGGTTAGGTAAAAGAAATCTATTTTTAGGGATAAGCTAGCCTTTGCTCTCATCTCTGTGTATTTATATTTCTTTTTATTTTATTTTATGTGCAATAAAGAGTCTACATACGTACATACATACCATTATTCCTCAAAATTGAAAATTATTGGACCCATTATATTTTACAACAATAAAATATTTAATCCATAAATTTGATCATAATTATATAAAACTGAGTTAAGAGTGCGTACACTTTTAGTTACGGAACCATCTTAATATTATTCAATAAACGCGTTTTGTAACTTTAAACACTCTTAGCAAAACATTTCTTTTACGCTCTCAATTGGCTCGATTCTAAGTGTGCGATATCGCATGTTTGGTCTCAGACGGGTAACAAACAACTCGAGCCCTTTTTTGTTTATGTTTTAAAACTTACTCAAAACTTCATGACACTTCACTTGGAATGACTTAATGACCACTTGGTCGTCGAAATTTTGAACACATGTTTGGGTGAAATAGGCGCATTGTTCAGAATGTAACCATAGAATATTTTTATTAGTACTATAAAGAGTTCTTAGGCTAAATAAAAAGCTTCGTTTTTTAAGTCATTGGAATTTTAAATCTAAATTGACACGTACTGCCCTTGAAACAGGTAAATAAAAGAGACACCCTTTTATCTTAAGCTTGTTCAATTAAAACTAGTCCAATACCAAATGTAGAATGTTCCTTACCAATCTCTGCATTATTGAAACTTGCGCGTTACCGACTTAATATTTGGCTAAAAATATTCAATGTTGTAGTAAATAAACGAACTTACCAGTTTGAATTCACGCAAAATTTTGAACCAATAATAAATAATAAATGAGTTTTAGGAAAACATAATCTTAAACCCAATTTTTAGGACTTTGAACACCTGATTCAAACAAAATACATACACATCTTAACTCGCAAAAATAATACAACCTATACCTACTGTTCCTTGCGGGATGGATCAATAAAAAATCTGACTCCAAAAATAACATGCGTGTAATGCTAAATCCACAATTTGAACCGCGGCCGAATTAAATAAATATTACGCTAATACAGTGTTCGCCTTGCGGCTGCTCTTGGCTAACAAGTAAAAAAGAGAAAGGTCCGTGAGTTGACGTCCCGCACTTCATACGGCACCATCGCCTTATTGCGCCACAACATCCTCGGGGGCCTTGGAAGCAGCAGGTTCCAATGGGGTGTCATCTGCAGGCTCCAACAGGGGGCACAGGTACTTAACGCCTCGTCGATAAGTGCCAGCCGTAGTTCTGACATCTGCCACACGTGCTACGCCATCTTTTCCCGGAAATAGGGAAGCAATTCGTCCTAATCGCCAGTGCATGGGTGGAATATTCTCCTCCTTCATGAGGACCAGGTCTCCAGTCTGCAGTTGTCGGGCGGGAACGCGCCATTTGTTCCTTTGCTGCAATTCAGTCACGTACTCTAATTGCCAGCGTTTCCAGAAGCTTTGCCTCAGTGCTTCCAATCGCCGAAACCGATCTAAACGCTTCCATGTGGTTTCCTCCAAGTTTGGGGATGGCATAGATGTTAGAGGTCTTCCTACCAGGAAATGCCCAGGGGTTAATGGATGATAATCATCAGGGCTAGTGGACAAAGGACAAAGAGGACGACTATTAAGGATGGCTTCAATTTGACTGAATAGAGTTGCCAATTCTTCAAATGTCAGGTGCGTTTGTCCTAATATGCGTTTAAGGAAATATTTAGCCGACTTAACGGCCGCCTCATGCAGGCCTCCGAAATGCGGCGCATAAGCCGGTTGAAATTTAAACTTAATTCCTTCATTAGAAGAAAAGCCAGTGATGTCATTAGCGTGAACCGTTATGAATTCACTAATTTCTTTGGCTACTGCGACAAAATTACGAGCATTATCGCAAAACATTTCGACAGGCTTCCCTCTGCGAGAGATAAAACGCCGCAATGATAAAATGAAAGCTTCCTTAGAAAGCTCACTAACAGCCTCGAGATGCAAGCACTTATATCTTAGGCAAACGAACACACAGAGATAACATTTCGTTATTTTACAGCCTCTTCCCTTTCTATCGGTGATTAAAAAGGGTCCAGCAAAGTCGACAGCCGTACTAGCAAATGGAAAATCAGGGTTGACACGCTGCTCGGGCAGCGCGCCCATTATGGGAGTCAACGTCTTGCCGCTAACCCTACGGCACTTGACACATTGTCTGGCGGTGGTGCGAGCTAAATCTCTGCCAGCTATTGGCCAAACAAAACCTCTTAAAGAATAAAGCATCAACTGTGGGCCAGCGTGAAGCAGACGTAAGTGTTCCCGTTGAAATAATAACTTTGTGAGTCTATGCCTAGCATGAAGCAACATTTGATGACGTTTGTCAAATGCATAGCAAGACAATGTTAGGCGTCCACCGACTCGTAATATTTGCTCATTATCAATAAATGGATTTAATGAAATTAGCGGATTTTTAGAATTTAGAACACCCTTAGAGCGAAGAATACTAATCTCCTTTACAAAACTTTCACTTTGGGCCAAATAAACCAGTTTGCGAAAAGAATTTGAAAGTTCTTCAGGCTGCAAAATACCAACATTTTTATTATTAGAGTTTTTACAATTGTGTATAAAACGAAGTACGTAAGCGAATGATCGTTGTAAGAAATTTAAATTCGAATATCGGTTGAAATCAATAATCGAATTATTGGTTTCATTTAATGTATTAACATTTACTTTAACCTCAGGCAAATCATGCATTAAATTATATTTTTTATTTAAGCTGGACGATGGCCATGAGCATTCAGGATGCAGTAAATAGGCAGGACCAGTCCACCAAATGCTTAAATCACTACCTTTGATTATGTCAATACCGCGCGTAGCTAGATCGGCAGGATTCAAGTGAGTAGGAACGTGGCGCCACTCCGAGTGTTTACTTAGCTCTAAAGTCATGCTAACCCTGTTTGCTACAAAAGTTTTTAATTTGTCGTATCTCGTGCCTAACCAAGCCAACGCTATAGTTGAGTCACTCCAGTACACCTTGCGAGTGATAACGCAGCGTAAGGCACGACACACGGCGTCCGCGAGCTGCGCTCCCAACAAACACGAGCACAGTTCCAGACGCGGAATAGTGGTCGGCTTCACCGAAGCCACCCGCGCCTTAGCGCACAGCAGTCGAACGGTGACGTCGCCTTGTTTATTAACCGATCTTAGATAAACGCACGATGCGTACGCCGACTGCGACGCATCACAAAAACAGTGCAATTCAATATGGATAGGATCGATACACAACACATGCCTTGGAATGCGCAATTCGTAAAGATTTTTCATGTTGTTAATGAACGACATCCAAGATTCTTTAATTTTATTGGGCACCGGCTCGTCCCAGCCAATTTTTTCTATCCATAAAGTTTTAATTAGCATTTTAGGTTTAATTGTATATATACTTAATAATCCAAGCGGGTCAAACACCTTGCATGATTCTGATAATATGGACCGTTTGGTAGGTTTAATGTTTTTATTTTCATAATTTGTAGGAAAATGTATGAAATCTTCAGTGGGATTCCAACCTACGCCTAATGTGTGAGAGGATGAACTAATAATAAGATTATTATGTGTGGTATCGGTTGCTGTTAAAACTGATGGTAAATTTGAACGGTACTTTCGCAGATTAAAACACCCGGCAGCGAGTGCACTTTCGACTGACCTTTTTATGTATAATAATTCATCCTCACTGTCACTGCCGGTTAATAAATCGTCGACCACAAAATCATTTTGTATGATTGTTTTTATTTTATGATCGCTACAGTTTTCACCCAATTGCCAAAGGCAACGAGTACTTAAAAAACTTGAACTCGTCAGTCCGTACGTTACGGTATTTAATCTAAATGATTTTAAGGGTTCATTGCCATTTTCACGCCATAATATCATTTGCAAGTCCCGATCAACACTTTGAACTTCAACCATTCTGTACATTTTTTCAATGTCACCTGATAAAACAAAGGAATATTGACGAAACCTAAGCAGAATATTGAACAGTAGGTCCTGAATGTGGGGACCCGACATTTGTAAATCATTTAGGGAGTAACCAGATGTTGTTTTAGAACTACCATTAAAAACAACACGCAGCTTAGTGGACTCGCTGGAAGGACGCAATACAGCGTGGTGTGGAATAAAATAAGATGTAAGTGGAATTAACTCGTCAGATTCCGACATGTGACCTAAACTAGAGTATTCTTTAATAAATTGTGAATACATATCTTTAAGCTGCGGATTACGTGCTAAGCGTTTTTCGAGTGATAAAAATTGACCTTTGGCTGTAATGAATGAATTTCCCAAGCAGTCCGGCTCGGACACGAGCGGCAGTCGCACGCAAAACCGGCCGTCTTCGTTGCGATAGGTATTGTTTACAAAATGAGCTTCGCACATGATGTCTTCGTCAGTTAATTGAGTAAATTTTGAAGGAATGTTTTCTAACGCCCAAAATTTCGTTAATTGGTGATTTAATGCCTCATTAGAAATATTTTCTGAATTATTGTGAATATTAATAGATAGATGATTACATTGCACGGAATCGATACATTTATTATTACATAAAAACGGGCCTGACAAAATCCAACCTAATTTTGACTTAAGCGCTATTGGTTGATTGGGCCCAAGGATTAATTTTTCTGGTTCAATTAAGGTCCAAAACAAATCGGCCCCTATGAGCATATCTACGGGCGCGCACTGATGAAATGTAGGATCACTTAATTCAATATTATTAGGTAAGTTGATAAGAGATATATCAAACGTCTTATTAGGTAAACTGCTCGAGATTTGAGGTAAAACTAAACAAGATACGTTTGTTTCAAAATTGCTCCGCCTTGACTTTAATTTTAAGTCACAACGTTGCATAGCATTAGAAAGATGTTTGTTGCCTACGCCTACAATATCGACTCGGGTTAGCTGAGGAGACAGGTTTAATTCACATTTTAATTTGTTTGTTATCAAAGAAGTTTGACTCCCGCTATCTAGCAAGGCTCGTATTGTACGGTGCACGTTCGTGCGAGGGTTGCATACCTCGACTAAGGCAGTTGAAAGAAGCACATTATTATTTTTACATGTCATTGACATACTTATGGCATTATTTTCACTTGAATCCTGCTCGACATCACTATTAGTCGTGGTCAAGACAGCGTTTGTATTTGTGGTATTTACAGCCTGAGGAGCTTCCTTATGTAACAGTGAATTGTGTCGCCCTCTACAGGAAGAACAGGGACCTAACCTGCACTGGCGTGATGAATGTCCCTTGCGCAAGCAGTTTAGACACAGTTTTAAGCGCAGCACATCGGATATTCGTTGATCCACTGGTTTTGCAAGAAAAGATGCACAATCATACAAACGATGGCTGCCGCCGCACAGGACGCACACCACAGAAGCTGGCCCATTAGACGATGCTGAAGTGGCAAAGGATTTTGCGTGTGACCTTTCATGTTTATGAACCGATGACGAGTGCGGTTCACACTTAAAATTGGAATATCGTTCGGGCTTATTATTTTGTATGGATTCCAGTATATCCGAACGTCCCTTTAAAAATTTAAAAAAATCATTTAAAGAAGGAGACTTAGTAAAACTGTTTTTATATTCTTCCCATTTGACACTGGTAGGGCTGTCAAGTTTGGCTGAGACCAAGTGGATAATCAAAGTATCCCATGATTCGGTAGGTTCACCCAGCGTGTTAAGAGCGCGTAAATTTTTCGAGATATGATCTACTATGAATCTTAAACCTTTAGCAGAATCGCGATGCACTGGTTGAATATTTAGCAATGAGTTTAAATGGTTATTAATGAGCTGTTTTTCGTTGTTATATCTCTCACAGAGGAGACTCCACGCTTCTTTATAGTTAGCCGCGCTCACCTCTAAATTGCTAATGACACGAGAAGCCTCTCCTTCAAGATAAGAGTTCAAATAGTAGAACTTGTGAATTGGTTCAATTTTGTCATTAGTGTGAATCAGTGAAGAAAACGTGTCGCGAAACTCGAGCCATTTATAAAAGGTTCCATCAAAGTTTGCAATTTTAATAGTTGGTAACTTAAAACCACCACTGTGACGGCAAGAATTATCGCAATTGGATTTTGAATCACCATTGATCGATTGGTCAGTTTTAAAAAGGTTTTGATGCTTTTCCAAAAGACATTGAGTTTGTGCTATAAACAAAGAAAGATCCAACTCAATCTCTTCCCGTGTATCCAGTTCATTATCCAAATTGTTTTGATTTAATGATTCGATTGCTGATTGTAAATCGTTGAATTGACTGGCCATTTCGCGAAAACGCTCAAATCTGTGGGTGATTAAATAATAATCGGTTCGCTCCATGGACTCTAATTCGAAGTATGGACTCAAGAAGTTTTTATATTTCGTAATGCGACCCTTAACGGTACTTCGTTTGGTACATAATTCCTTTAAGTCATAGTTATTAGCATTCAAAGGTGGAATATTTAATTTTAATGCACTTTCTACAGGCGATTTCGGCAAAGGTTCACTACCTTTAGACATAATGACTATTTTATAATAATCAAAATCAATGCAAAAATCTAATCTCAAGCTTAACAAATTAGATAGGTAAGGAAAAAATAACGATACGTAAATTTCAATCCGGCTCACGCCTCGCCTTTGGTCAACTGCACAACAACTGGGCACCGGCCGAAGACAAAAGATCAGCTGACGCGACAACGAGTAGGCACTAGCCGGCAATCGCCCGGCGCTCGAGTGGATTCACAACTGGAATTTAGAATAATAATCTTTAAATGTACCTATTTTTAAATATTAGTCGTGAATTAAGCAAGGGCGCTGCGAAATTTATGATGCGGAAAAGGCCTACAATTTATTTAACTTGCAGAAATTTAATGTATGAAGATGACTTGCACTTTGAAATGAAGGAATTTTATTAGCCAATAGCCTGCTTCTTTGAAAGCTTGTTTGTTGAGTTAAATCGAATTAACACTTCAATTATAAAATATTAAGCGAAATAATATGGCTGAAGAATTAATTTATTTTTTACTTTAGGTATGGTGTAGATAAATAGCGTTTGCAATAACAAGTGGGCTGCGCGATTCTAGCAAGAATAGTTGCAATGAGACTTTAGTAAACGCACAAATGAAGAAATGGCAATGCTATTCAGGCAAAATGTAGCGGATTTATAAACGGAAATAAATTGAAAAGGTATAAATTGGGCACTTCCCTGGCTAAGCTGTAGCTGCGGCGCTGCAATCGGCTGACCGGCTGGCTTCAAGCTGGGTATTTTTCAATCCTGGTCAATGCACGGGTAAATCCAAATTGTTGATATTAAATATCCAAAATCATCCAAATTATTTTATTTTACGTTCTCGTATCTTCGAACGGTTGAGCGCAGTAGGGTAGCTTCGCGGTCGGACGGGTTCAAAGTTCGTCTCGGCGTTCTGCTCGCTCGGTAACTGTATTTCGTCGATGATATTGTTTCTTTATCACGTCGGGGTCACCAATGTTCCTTGCGGGATGGATCAATAAAAAATCTGACTCCAAAAATAACATGCGTGTAATGCTAAATCCACAATTTGAACCGCGGCCGAATTAAATAAATATTACGCTAATACAGTGTTCGCCTTGCGGCTGCTCTTGGCTAACAAGTAAAAAAGAGAAAGGTCCGTGAGTTGACGTCCCGCACTTCATACGGCACCATCGCCTTATTGCGCCACAACACCTACTCTCCCCAAACTATAAAACTCCAAATAAACTGAAAAGAATTTCTCTCCCCCATTTAAAAGCATTTTAATTAATTCACTCTCCTCCATCAAACAACAAAGCATCATAAAACATAGAAAACATCGTGTTTTCATGTAAATATATCGTGAAGAAACTTGCAGACATCTGTGAAGCAGTTCAATGACATGTGAGAAACTCTCAAATTAAAACAAACTGAGCCCGCGTTTGAACTACGGCTCAAGCTCTCTAACTCTGCGAAGAGGCCTGTGCCCTATAATAAGTTACATACATACCGAAATGATTATGAAGAGTCTCTCCCCCAACTATAAAATTGTAAATATTTAATGTCTATTCTTATTTACATAATACTCATTGCCCGCGACTTCGTTCGCGCAGTACTCGTTTATGGCTATCCCGCGGGAACAATGCAATTTTATAAGATAAAACTATCCAATGTGCTTCTTCGATAATAAATTTATCTGTGTACTGAAATTCACTCAAATCGGCTAAATGGTTTAGACGTGATGAGGTAACAAACAAACAAACAACAAACAGACCTACAAAATTTCGCATTTATAATTTTAATGGGATACATATTTAATGACGAAGGTTTATGTCCAACAGTGGACGCCCCACAGTTGACATGATGATGATGAAGATGATGTATTTAATAAGGACAATATTTCTCTAGAGAATAATTCTAACGTTTGTTGATAGAACCGATTTTTTTTTATTACTGGTTCAAACAGGATAAATAAAAATTATGAATTTAGAAATTACCTACATCAGTAATGCACAAGAAACAATGCAAGATTATGATCCTAGCCACCACGGATCGTATAGGTCTAATAATAACACTCTTAACCCAATGGTATAAGGATTACTTTTCTTAAACAAAAACAAAGAGCTGACAAATTGTGTGCGCGTAAGAACTGCACTCTGTTTTTTTTTTCTCTCAAAGCGGACAGACACGCTTATTACCTGAATTCAACACATGTTGTTAAGAACGGTCTATTGTCTATTAACATGGGACGTTATTTCTAAAAACTGTTCTGTTGTCGTCCCTCAAGGGATGATTTGACAACAAACTAAAGTTAAAAATGTAAATTTAAGAGAAAAACGATGCTTGTTGATTACTTTAAAATTTCATTAAAATAAAGATGCTTTTTGTGAACTAAACTAAAAGTGAAATTTAAAATATACCAAACGAAGTGAAAGTATTAGATTAGTCAATTAATTAAACTCAGCAAACAGTTAAAAAAAACACATCCCTTATCTACTTTCCATTCTCACGACAACAAATTGACTGTAAAACAGTCTTTAACCTACCTACCTACTACCTATTCTACTTGTCCAAATAAATAACCATAACTAGAAATACTTATAAAATACAAAATTAAACTGTGTTAAAATTAAAAAAAATGTAAAATAAACCCAACTATATCCTGGTTAATCACGGCACCTAATTGTAACGCCCCCCCTTATTTATAAATATAATTAAAAATATTATCTAGTTTTTTTTCTTTAAAAACACGTATGAATTAAATCGTATGAATTATTAAAAACCGCACGAGTACGTAATAAAATAAATTTTAATAAATAGGGAATTTTGCTGCGGACAAGTAGAATGAAATTTAAAAGGAAAATTAAGAAGGAAATTTGTTTTGGCCATGTGATCGTCTAGTGTCCTACGTTGTGAATAGTAAACCAAGCTCGTTTAGTAGAAGTAAGGGATGTCTATGAATACAACCTAATAAAACCTATCCAATAAAGAACAATCTCACTAAACGTAAATGGAACGTAATAACTATAAAATTCGTAATAAAAAATGACTGTCGCTATATTACCTGAAATTAAACATTTGTTAAAATTGTACACATTAGGTAATTATGAAGGAAAATAAGCAATTATGTTTTGTGTCAAGGCTAGGGCCCCACCTCCGCCCTGGAGTTTTCTCCCTGGCTATTTACCAGTAGCTGTGTCTCTCGTTCCATAGACCCTAAGAGACTCCAACACAAGACAGTAGAATTTACTTGTCAATAGTCGGTAAGTTACGTCACAGTTTATCAAAGGGAAAGAGGATGCAAGAAACCAGATTTCCTAGGTCTCTAATTACCCTATGCTGACCTTTTATATAGGTTCAGAAGGAAAACTACTTTAATAAATATTTGGGTGTTTCTTTGTTTTAATTAATGTAAATAATTAGGTACTTATAGAAACTGTTGTATTCTATTCATCACTGGTTTCAAATGTAAATAATGGGATCTAAGAAGTATAAAATATATACACCCATAATGCAATTCAAAATAAAGCAAATATTAATAGAGTCATAAAATCTCACAATTAAGACCAAAGTTTTAGATAAATTCTGTCAGTAATCTGTCATTAACTCAGACTGATATAACTTGATAAAATAATAATCAGTTGTAAACCAATAAATAAGTAAAGCACAAGTAGGTAGTTAATCTTCCCTTGGTTAGGTAAAGACAACTATGGATCGCTTTTGGTCGTATCCTGCTTTAAGTAAGTCTTGGTAAAATTTATAAGTACTGATTTGCTCATATTCTATCTCAGCAAATGACAGATTTTAAATTGTAATAACAGTAGTCTATTGTAAACAAAAACGATATCACCAAGAAGAAATTCGCCATCACAGGACACAAAATAACAATAATAAACACTAATAATCAAAACTATGTGAGCCGGTCTCACTTAATTAAATTAAATTAATCTTTTGCTTAAAACACAACTCGACTCTCAACTCTCACTACCATGACTTGACTGCCAACTCTCACTTCCATGACTTCACTGCCCTTCCACGACTTCCCCTTCAACCCTCAAGCTCCAAAACCAAAGCAAACTAACACAGTAAGAAATAAAAACAGTAGGCCAACTCTAGTAAACGAACGAATGCTGCTGCTTTGTTCAGCTCAGTCAGTATCATGAGTATTTAATTTTTACTATCGTGATATAATTTTCTTATTGTGTATAGAAACCATATGTTATATAAAGATTATGTGGTCTTTCATTTAAATGTAATGATTGTTATACACATCACTGATAAAATCAGATGAACTGTATAAATTATGATAGATTATACTGAACCATCATTATAGTATTTTTTAATAATTATTTATTCAACTAATAGTTGACAAATGGCGAAACATCTGTAGAAAAATGAACTCCTCTCTACAAGAGATCTCCTCCAGTCAACCTCTGAACGACTGCGAGAATTATTCACTGATCATTCAGCCAGAGAGTGAATATTAAAACCAGAACTAAATTAATATGAACATTGGTTTATATTTATAACCAAATGTGATCATTAGTTTAATGATAAATATTGCGATAGCCTTGTAATATATCAATATTTATTTTTTTATATGAAAGGAGTATTCTGTATGACATTATATATATAAGTGTCGCACATACACAGACTCAACGCTCACATGCAGCGTACAAGCAAGGCAAAATAGTGTACTGTTTTCTGTTTCCACTATGACATTTTTTTATGCCACTTGTAACCATATCGGCCTTTCAATGTCCCAGCTAAGGAATGTTTTGAAACTCATAAAATGTGTTAATTTATTACATGCCAGTAAACTAGCTTTTTCTCGCGACTTTGTCCGAGCTGAGATTAAATAAATCATTTGAGTTTAATAAACTCATAATAATATAATATATTTAATTATATTTGTGAATTTGACCGATTTTAAGGCTTGAATCGGTACACAGGTAGGTAGGTAAAGTGGATAAAATATATAAGGCTTTCTAAATAGGTCATCATCATCATCAGCCGGAAGACCTCCACTGCTGAACAAAGGTCTCCCCCTTATAACGCCACAATGAACAACAACTCGCCACTTGCATCCACCGGTGTCCCGCAACTCACGATGTCGTCAGTCCACCAGGTGGGAGGCCTGCCAACGCTTCGTCTTCCGGTTCATGGTCGCCACTCGACTCTTCCAACGGTTTTAAATAGGTATTATTCGTTTATTACCAGAACTCTCACGGACCGAAGTTAAAATTAATCCAACGATTATGATTGGATTAAGTAACTCATTTAAAACTTCAAGTAAAGAAGGAGTTAAGTAAGTTGAAGGGAAGTTTGTAAGCCACTTTTTATTCTGCCAATCCGTGCACGGCAGCTACGCTTGCGTAAGACACTTATCGTGTACGACACTTGTTACGTTTGAAAACAGTTTAGTTTTGAGAATGAACTCCTGAAGACTTTGAAAATTATGTTAACATTCCGCTAGGTGTTTATTGTAGAAATGGAAGGGGCAGGATCTCTATTGCGCACCCGACTGGTTTCCTGCGGTTTTCCTGCAATCTGCGCTTGAGGGGTGGGGTAACTCGAACCGGTGCGGGGCGGAGCGTGGCCATTCTGTATGTTATTACTATCATATATTCTGTGCCCTAGTACTCCCGATAGAACCAGTGGTACCATGGTTAGTACTGAATCAATCAATTAAACGATAACAAAACATTTCACGAGATTATATTTAACACGATTTAACTAAATCTAACCACTAGGTTATTTGGTTGTTATTTAATAGCTGAAGTATCTGCTTGGATGGAGAGTATCTGTTACTTTGTTCACGGACTTTAAAGATTAACCTCACTTTTAATAATACAAAAGCAAGTAAATGTTTGTAAGTCGCTGTCAATTTTAATATCATCTCGTTTCATTTGTCGTCGAGGGGCATAAGTACCATTATTACATTTGAAACAATCTTCAACTTTGTCTTTTTCTAAAGATAATCGTTTCAAAAGTAAAATGAAATTATTCTTTTCGATAGCGAGGCCTTGCTTGACTGTATAACTTTGTTTGAGATAAAACGAAAAGAAATATAAATTTGTTACTTATTGCCCTGTGCTTTTCAAGATAAAAAAGCACTTAAGTCCAAGTAAGAGTCGTATACTAAGGGTTCCGTGCAAAATAAAAACCAACCCAAAATCAGTTTTAGTATTTATATGAAAACCAAAATAATTTCTTATGGATGAGCATTTCCTATTCTTGTGCTGCTTTATTTCTTCGGTAAAAGGTTAAGGACGCATCTGCAAGATTCTGATATTTGTCAAAGTCAAACTCTGTTTTATTTTAAACATTTGTGAAAGATCAAAAAATTGAAGCAGTTTTGCAGGTGGTAGGATCTTGTGCAAGGTCCGCCCGGATGGCTACCACTTGCTCTACCTAAAGACCACATTTTTCATTTGCATTCAGTTTTTATGGAATAATCGAGAAAAACTAACAAACATGCAAAGTTGCCAGCTCAGCAGGTATGTGCTCTTAAAGCAAATAAATGCTCATGTACGAGCAGCAGAATTTTATTTAAATGCACAATCACACCCCATCCAGCACCCTCTAAACAACGAGACGTCTTCATTGTGATTCCAGAGACCTCAGATTTTATAGGACGGTGTGCGTACGCCTTTACGATGGCAATTCACAGCACCATCTCGCTCATAAAGCGTGTACAATTTTTTACTGGAAGTGAAACAATCTGTAGTAAACCCTTTAGGGGGGAAATAGGGTTGAGAAGTAGGGAGCGTCGTGAACAGCCTTGTGGTGGGTAATGTCTTTACTGTCAGTGTGAGATGAAGCAAATGTTTGTAGGGAACGTAGGTGAAATGAGATAGTACTCTGAACTGACGTGATTCGATTGTGAGTATTTTGCTAGATTTGGGGGAGACCTATGTAGACCTATGAACAACCAGTAGACATACTACAAAGTAGATGTGTAGTAGATGATTTTGCTAGCAAAAAATGACCAAGTGCAAATCGGGCTACGTACCGAGGATTCTGTAAATCTATATATATAAAAGAAAGTCGTGTTAGTTACACCACTTATAACTCAAGAACGGCAAAACAGATTTGGCTGAAAATTGGTAGGGAGGTAGCTTAGAGCCAGGAGACGGACATAGAATACTTTTTATCCCGATATTCCCACGGGATAGGGATAAAATCTTGAAATAACAAACGCTGGGCTTGGAGTCATTAAATTTAGTATGTAGGTAGGTGGACGTCTGGAATTACTCATAGGCGACTTTTTGACCCGATATTCCCACGGGATACCTAGGGATGAAATCTCGAAATAACAACCACTGGGACTAGAGCTCTAGAGCTAAATCTAGAGCTAGAGCTAAATTCGGTATGTAGGTAGCTCGACCAATGAAATAATACATATGCTATTTTTTAACCCGATATTCCCACGGGATAGGGATAAAATTTTGAAATAATAACCGCTACGCTTAGCGTCATGAAATTTGGTATATAGGTAGTTGGCCGTCTAGAATAACACATAGGCCACTTTTTGGCCCAATATTCCCACGGGATACCTAGGGATAAAATCTAGAAATAACAACCGCTGTGCTTAGAGCCATGAAATTTAGTATGTAGGTAGCTGGACCTCTGGAATAATAGATAGGCTACTTTTTATCTCGATATTCCCACGGGATAGGGATAAAATCTTGAAATAATAACCGCTGGGCTAAGAGTCATGAAATTTGGTATGAAGGTAACTCGATGTCTAGAATAACACATACGCTACTTTTTATCCGGATATTCTCACGGGATAGTTTTGAACTATTTTGAAAACAAATGACTTTCTGCCAAGTACCTATCATGCGGCGCATTCTTCTTGGCAATGATGGTCTTTCCGAAAGCGCTGGTAGTTTAAAAAATGACGTATAAAAGTGCCCATTGCGGCCTATTTACTGAATAAATGATTTGAATTTGGATAGGCAACATTTTTGAAATTTCAGCACTGGGTTTAGAGTCTTGAATTTTGTACAGCTTTTCACAACACAACCTCAATGAAGGAAGACCACGATATAAATTTTGGAAATTGCCAGGGGAATTTTTTAAAATCCTGAAAATTTCAAGTGCAACTACCAGACCGATTAGTTTACGCGTGCGAAGCCGCGGGTAAAAGCTAGTCTCTAATAAATGGAACTAGGTTAATCACGCAAAATAGTTGTACGTCCAATACCTGTACCTATACCTATCGAACTAGGTTAAAGTATACCTGTAATATCATAAAATACATAACCTTAACCACTACGCTGATGACAGAGCTATCAAAATTCCCAAACTTATTGCGAGGGACTTTTATACAAAAAAAAAATAATTTATTGAATCAGGCGTTACTTTGCGGAGGTCCATATCAATGAACTAAAAAAAAATAACTCGAATACACGCGCTTCATATTTCACCAAAAGCTTGGCAAGTGTAAAAAGAGATTATAAGTGACTTAAAACTTAAAGCCAATTTCATGTATTAAGCTGCTTCTACAGCAGTTTCCCAAACACCGCCTCTTCAAGGTCCTATCGGCTATTCGATATCAAATTTTACACTGGTTTTTGTGTGAACATTTTGACTGCGTCTATTTTACTTACCAAAAGCGAAAATTCAAAGTTATTGTTTGAGGCGAGAATAAAACCAAGGTCTCACAGTCGGCAAAACAAGCTCCGTAGCCATTTCATGAACAAAATTTTAAATAAAATGAAGGACTTTCATTCTGACTAAATATTTACTCCAACTTTCTTTTATTAATTAGAACTCAGCGCAAAAACGTGCCGCTGTTGTTGGGTATAGATCTATTTATTTCCCTCCGGAGTGAAACGTCAAAGTCGTAAAATGACCAGGTGCCCCGGTCGTAAAATATCCAAGTAGTAGAATGTCAAGATCGTTAAATAACCAAGTAGTAAAATGTCAAGATCGTTAAATAACCAAGTAGTAGAATGTCAAGATCGTTAAATAACCAAGTATTAGAATGTCAAGATCGTTAAATAACCAAGTAGTAGAATGTCAAGATCGTTAAGTAACCAAGTAGTAGAATGTCAAGATCGTTAAATAACCAAGTATTAGAATGTCAAGATCATTAAATCATACTCCGAATTTGAAAGTTTGAAAATGTATACATACATACATACATAAAGCTCACGCCTTGTTCCCATTGCACAGGGGTAGGAGGGTTACTCCGATTTCCGAAAACTGAAATTTCGTTATGTGCATGACGTTTTACGACTTATACATTTCTCGATTTGGACCGCCCGAGACTTAGACATTAGCATAGACTGGACATTTTACAACTTGGTCATTTCTCGATATGGACCGGCCGAGACTTAGACATTAGTATAGACTGGACATTTTACGACTTAGACATTTCTCGATTTGGACCGTGGGAGACTTAGACGTGGCACTACTTAGACGCTGTAAGATATTGACTTTTTATGATTTGGACGTAATTTCGACACTGGACATTTTAAGACTTTGACGTAACACTCCGGAGGGATTTATTTGATAAGGTAACTATTTTTAAGTTCGTTAGGGCAGATGATTCAATTAATATTTTTTTCGGTAAAATTTTCATTTCTAAGAGATATCTTGTAATTATTGTATTGCAAAAATAACTCTTTATTGAACATTAAACACACGAATTTAACAAATAACTCATATGATAACTCTTCCACTCAATCTTTGAACGATTGACATGTTATCGGAAACAAGAGTAGACACAACGAGTACAATAAGAGATAAAAGGACCAAAGAAGAACAATTATTTTTGCTAAGTGTACATACCATTTGTAGACTGAACTCACATTGTTTTTCGAACTAAATATATATATTCATAGATACTAACCAAGTTTCAATTCAGTGTCACTAACGGTTGAATAGTTACAACCTGCGAAAACGATCCTAGCAGGATCACCAGAATTCGACTACCAAATTTTTGTACTGTCACCAAATATACATAAGTACCTATGTCAGCTTATACTCATAAGATACTAGAAAGTGACCCAAATATGATTCGCAAATTTTGTCACATCAAAATTAAGAGTGCAAACAGTGCAGGTTAAAGCTTATAAAAATTAGCTAGTTACTGGACATCTGATACGCATCAAATAGAATAAACCCTACTAAAACAGTTTGTAAATTGGACCATTGGAAAAGTTCGTCTAAAAATAATTTCACTGAAAATTACTATAAAGCAAATTAACGTCATGTATTTTTATGTATTTTGCCAGGGTCCTGAGGCATTCTTCAAGAAGAAGCGATAGGTTGATGACTATGTTCAATTAATAGGCGGCGTGGGAAAAACCGTGGGCACAAGCTAATTTTGTTATAAACCTCAAAGCACTGAACTAACATTAAGCGCTACTCAACACGCCTACAGCCTCCAAATTAGGTTTTGTACGCACGCAGAATTTACTGAGTCGTTTATTAGGTTCCTTTTACGTCTTGAAATGGAAATTTAAAGTCAAAGTTCTTTCCGTAACCTTGTTGTTTGCTGATCTATACCGAATACAATCATAACACCCAGAGCAAACTTTAGCTTATCTTTGATACGGTGTTGTTTTTATAATCTTAAATTGAACTCACAATGGTGCAATATAAGCAATTAAACGAACGATCAAAACTGACAGCTGGCACCGATTTTATAGCCTGCATTTCGTCATATGAGATCTGAATGGGATAATAAAGTAGTATCACTGAATCACCAAGTATCCTCGATAAGCCAAAGGTTTACCATAAACACCAAAACAAAAACCAAACCAAAACAAAAAGTAACCACACATTGATTTAGTGTTACAAAGTGATATTGCAATATATTATGAACTTTTTTCTGACAACAATGTGTTGCGTTCAATAATTTGACACGAGAGAGAAGGAACTGTGTCGTCGAAGTCGAAGATACGATCGAAGTGCAAATTTTTGAATAAAAATAAAGTAGTGGTCATTTAAATAGTGATACATTGCTAATTTATTTAATAACCAAAATAAAGTCTTACTTGTTTTAATAAAACAAAATGAAAAAGTGTTAATGGGACCTTTAATTAACTCTTAAAGGTTGTGTATATACCAAAAATACACGCAGCATATTCACAACAAATACTTCTTCGCAAAACCGCTCACTAATACGCTTAAAAATATAAGCAACGATACATTTTAAGCGGCAAAGCCACCCAGCTCGCTTTTTCTAATAATTTCATTAAAAATCAGCCGCGCACGAATAAATGTGAACTAGCAATGAAAGGAGGATTTTTGAAAAATCTGCCGGCACTCGGTCGGCAAATTGGGTTTGCGGTGCACCGGGGCAGCGAGCAGACTGGTGAAGTATGGGAAGCTAAGAGTGTATTAGACTAGTTTATGAAAGCTCAGGAAATCGAAAGGAAAACTAAACAGGTAAACAGAATAAATTAACAGTTTGGATTCACTAATAGCTTTCAGTGATGTTATGTGAAGAAAACAAACTTTATGGGATAAAAAGGAAGAAAAGAGAGTTTAATGAAATAAAATACTGGACTAAAAAGTTTATAGCACAAAAGATATTATATGCACCAGCTAGGCGCACTCGATCATTACCCACTAACCAAAATAGAGAAATTATATTTAATATGACATAAAAATATTTAATAGCTACTTTATATTAATTTTAGGTTACGGCTCATTTAAATTTTCATTACTTGTCTGCTCTTGTTTTTGTTTTTGGCTGTCCTGTCAATTGTTCCAAGGGTTAACTGGAATAAATCCCATATAAACTGTTAATTCTTGCGTTTTATGTACAGTTAAGAGACATAGAATAAATACAATACAAATTATGAAATAGGCTTAAATAAAAAATCATCAGTTACACTTCACCCCTCATTTTTGCTTAACTTTAACTGGATTTATCCAGAAACTATCTGGCAGTGTGGCCGCGGCCTCAGGTTATCGAGTTAAGCCGTCCAATTATTTTAAAATCGGCCCAAAAGCGCCGCGGCCTCCGCCACGTTAATGGAATAACCTACCCTGATACCAAGCTCACGTTTACTGGTTGCGACACGATGTTTCTACGATCGCTCGCTTCTGTAGGTGATTGACGGGGAGCGGGATAGTTCGTGTATATATGTATGTCTATTTTTATGCCCTCTCGTAACTACTCAACGGCTGAATCGATTTCGATAAATGATACATCATTGGATTTTTGGATGGTGGATTTTTAGTGCCAAATTGTAAGTTTTCAAAAAAAAACCAAATCTATCGAGTAGGGTATCAAATGAACGCTAATAAATATCACATTCTAAATATAAATGGGTTATTGTAGTTTTAGGGGCTGTATCACCATCCATTGATTAGTGTGAACTGGCGGTTAAATGTGATACCGTCTCTGTCTATTCGAACAAAAATAGAGACGGCATCACATTTAACCGTCAGTTAACACTAATCAATGGATGGTGAAACAGCCCCTAAGTATTAATATACTAGCCGTTACCCGCGAATTCATCCGCGCGGAATTCTGTTACCGCTATCCCGCGGAAACTATGCGATTTTCCGGGATGAAACTATCCGTCCTTCTCTGCTATTTCTCTTTATCTTCTCTGTCTTCTCTGGATATGAAGATGAAGTCAAAATAAAAATAGAATCTAAACCTAAAACAAATTACCTAAAGAGTACCCCTTAGGCAGGGGTTGGACACTCCGCAGTTTAGGTACATTCAGCCGGCGACCTCACCGTGGGGTTCGCGGCAAAGGGTTGCCGCTTATTGTATTTTTCACATATGATGAGTTCTGTGACATTTGAAAATTTTCCGAATTACGCATACTATGTTCGCAAAATGTTTTTTAAAAATAATTTCTGTTTTGAAACAAAATAATCAAAAAAATCTAAAACTATTCTTTTTAAGAATATATAGCAATATCAGTGTCTGTTAAATAGCCTCCATCGAATACGATAGAAAAATATTTATTTTTTAAATGACGCAATGTTATCGGATTTTTTATTTTCTTGGAATAAATAAATAAATAAATCGGCAATTGCAGCGGTTCATTATTCGATAACAATGAACTAAGATATTTTAAATTTTTAAACAAAACTTGCAAGATTTTGTAAATGCGGCTATTTGGGAAGCGGCCGCAACCATCTTGTGCCTCTTGTGGCCAGTACTTGTCAGTATCATTGTCAGTAGGTACGAGTGCGTCTGCCGTGTACACGAGTCGAGTTTCCGTTTCATTTTCTTGGCATTGTATTTGTCATTGTTCATTTCTATTATTATTGTTGTTGACTTTTGTTACTGTTTCTCGCTAAGTTTGTTGTTATTTTTTGGCAAAATGCTGAAACGGTCCAAAACAGACTGTTTTGAACTCCTAGAGTCGGGGAGTTTGAACTTAATTCGTTTGAGGGATTACTTCGAGCGAGAACGACAAAACGGTGGCCCGGTGGACGGAAAACTGGAAGAATATATATATATATATATACAACAATATTTTATCAGCAACAGCAACCATTTTTAACAGACTTCAAAAAAGGAGGAGGTTCTATGTTTTTGGAAAAGTTGCATTAAGTATATTAAAATAAATATATATAATGGTTGCTGTTGCTGATAAAATATTGTTGTTTTGCAGCTTTAGCTTTTAAAGTGTATTTACTTATTTATTAAAGATAGCTTATTTAATTCATATTAATACCCACTGTTATCTTTATTCATCGGAGAGTGGGAACCCTGCGCTGTTGGCGCCAAACCTGTTTCGTGTCAACGGTGCCCAACGGAATATGAACGCTCGTGTAACATTATAAGTTACAATTTCGCGTGCATGTCGTAAGAGTAGACAACGATTTATACCTAAACTTGACTTTTGTTCGAGAGAGTCCCTTCTGTACGGTAGTACTATTGGTTATTCTGTGCCTTAGGCAAGGTCCCGAAGATGCTGGCAGCGTTTCCTCTTTGAATATCTAGGCTAATTCTTTGTCCGAGGAAGCTGCCAGCTCTTCGGTCACCTTCGATGGATGAAGTTTGAACGTGACGAGTGTTCCAGTTCACACGCTGAATCAATCGCATGGTGTAAATCTCACGCCGCGTGGTCAATGCGAAGAGGTGCCATTTTCGCGGAAATGCGAAATTGGTATTGCGGTCAGCCAGCGAGCATTAACTTCGTTTTGTACCCGCATCACAAATTTTATCTATTAGTTGCAGTACGTGCCAATAGAGGGCGTACATATCAAATGTGGCACGATAAATTAAGGCTTACCTGTTCCAAGCCAATGGGAATCTACAACCTGAGCAAGAGTAATTTTAAACGGGTATAATTTTATTGACCACCTAATAAATCCGTAATTTTAGAATTTTTTCACGAGAATTGAAATAAAATCCCGGAATTTCAATTCAACTGCTGTATCTAATGATTTACGCGGGCGAAGCCGCGGGTTAACGCTAGTTAATAATTATCATAATTATAACGACACGTATTGAGCTAAACTTAACTAGTTCTATTCTTGAGCCTCCATGCAAAAGGTACCATTATCTACTTAGTACCTACTAAAGATCAGAATGTAACCATGGTGGTTTGACCCATTATGGCCTCTTCAGCAGAAAATCGCGAAAATCAAACTCTTCGTCTTCCGGTTTGTAGTTGCCACTTGAGAATCCATATGCCCCAACGGGTATTGGTTCGACGGACCGATGTCACCCGCCATTGCCACCTCAACTTTCATAATATTCTTCAAGCTAATCGGCGGCTTTAGTTCTTCTGCGAATCCGTACATATCGCGGGTTCTATCGTGCAAAGAAACTCCGAGCACAGGTCTCTCCATAGTTCTTTGGGTGACTCTGAACCTCTCCAAGAGGCCAACAGTCAAGGACCATGGATACCTACTCGATTTCAATATTATAATTCCTATCGAAAATTTCCACGTTGTCAACTTTTAACAATATCGTATCCCAACAGCATAACATTTCAGTGTAAAATAGGACACGTAAGTTTAAACGTCGTATCAAGCTACCCGTATTGAAGCAAAATTGAATTTTGAGTTGATTTTACTAGCGCTCGGAGAGACTGGGGTAAACAGGCTCTACTGGGTAATAAAAGGCAAAATAAGGCGTCCCACGACAGCCCGGGTGATACTTGCTGATGGGAAATTATCCTTGTAATATATTGTGAATAGATGATAACTTAAAAAAAAACGATTTTATCGCAGATTGTGACAAAAGTGAAGAGCAAACAATTGTATAGGTGTTTTTTTTTTGGTTAGGTTCTCTAAGGTTAAGGTAAAGGCTAAGAAATAGCACCCTCATGTCACTACTACATTGACTGTCGATCTGTCACAGGTCTGTGTAACAAAAAACATAATACATAAAAAATAGGGGACCAATAATGATTCCGCACTACATACATTACGCTCAGCAGGGCCCTACCAAAACGACACACACACAAACATCACGCCTGTATTTCCAAATGGGGTAGGTAGAGCACATGAAACGTTATTGCTTCGGAGCCACTTTCAACAAATCTTAGATGTAAAATTTCAAACAAACGTTACCTACAATAGTGACAGGAATCAGAATCAGAATCAGAATTATTTATTTGTAAAACATAGGTAAACAAAAGGTTACTAGCCTATCGCCTACCTTTGTCGCCTTTGATTTATTTATTTATTTATATATTATATAGTTGGAGAGCGGACTGCAAAATTTCGGACCTACTTGATACCGCGATGAAATGTACAATGGTTTCCCATAAAACTGATGCTAAGTCCGAATGTAATAGTCTGCCACGGCGGAACTTGCCGAAAGTACCAAAAAAATGGTCACTTCCGGTGCGAAAAAAGGGGTGTCATTTTACCCATCTGATACCGAAATAATAGTCATGGCATCAGTTAGGAATTTACTGGTGGATACAGAAAAGCGAAATATGTCATCATTTTTCTTGCTGGAAGTGCTCGGCAGACGCTCTCAAAGGTGCCCATCAGGACCCCTAAATATACCCATCTGATACCAGCATGAAACTAATTCCAGACGGTAGGTATAAATCCTCATTACCGGAATATATAAGTCTGCCAGGGCTGTTCCTGCCGAAACACCTTGACATACGAGATTATGTGAGCAACCTCTACTCCGCTCAATATAGATATTTCAATTTCCATAAATCCGACAAACCCCAATTTTGGTGGAGACCTTGGGTACACCATTAGAAATAAAGTGTCAAAAGTCTCCATTGATCCCATGAGTGCAAAAAGTCATTGGGGATCAAAGTTCAAAATTTGAGGTTTTTTTTTGTTTTTCGAAAACGGTAAGTTTGTTCAAAAAGTAGCCGAGACAAAAATTATAGATCTTAAAATTATCTACAAAAATGATTTTCATACTTTTTTTCTCAGAATTACCATTCCCGAGATATCCCGATTCTAAAAGTTGAAGGAGTCAAGTTCTACATGATAACACATTTATGCCACGCATACCTATAAGGTGACTGGGTAATTTGACCTATTTCTTGAAAGGGGTTATTCTAGAGCTCATTTTCAATGTTTTTTCCAGTAAACCACGGATCGAAAATCCTCATTTCCGGAATATATATGTACAATCCGTGAGCTTTTAGAAAACCCTTCGGGTTTCGGGGGAAATCGGAAGGATTCGTTAGTAAAAAATGACAATTGTCTTTTTAACTCAGTAGCAATCCATCACGCGTAGAGTGCACTCGTTTTGTTTTCATTGATCTATATAGAGCAGTTAAAACCACCACTTACATATATTTATTTAGGTAGTTTGTTATTTTTCGGAAATTGATTTCCATGGCGAGTCAACTTAAGCAGGGTATTTCTGTAAATATCCAATCACTGGAAATAGTTTACAATGAATTTATAAATATTTTGTATATAAATTGAAATTTTTTAGAAAAAAGTTGGTCGTAAATATTTTAATAAGGTACAAGATCGAGTAATAGAAGCAACGGGGATTTCGAAACTTACATTAAAAAATATATAAAAGGAAAGCAGACCAAAAAAATTCACTTGACATACCCAAGAGAAGTAGATACAGTATAACAACAGCTCTATATACTTCCAAACAAAAGTAGTGTGTTGAGGCGGGGTGTTCTCAATTTAAATTGACGATGGAAGAATTCGAAAATGCTGATTTTGTTTTATTTGTATCATGACAAAAAGTCATATTGTATTAAAATTGGAAAATGATAAAGAAGCGTAATATTATTATAGTAAGGTTTATTTTGTGCTGATGGTTATTCTTTACATAACTTTTTACGGTAACTTTGAAAAGTTTTGCAAGTTGATAACAGAACAGAACCGCATATCACGATCGCGTGTCATCGTCTATACCCGAAGCATGCTTCTATAATCCGAAGGTTTTTTTAAGATCTCACGGAGTGTATACCTATTATAAGTTTGCCAAGTCTATTATTTCTGGTGTATAATAAAGAGTCATTATATTGTGTTTTAGGTATGTTTGGTTGTGTTGAATGAAACACCATAATTGATTGTATAGAAGATGATAGAAGTAGAAGAAGAAATGTATTCACAGAAAAAATGTCAAGTGAGTCAAGTTCTACATGAGAACTTGACTCCTTCAACTTTTAGAATCGGGATATCTCGGGAATGGTAATTCTGAGAAAAAAAGTATGAAAATCATTTTTGTAGATAATTTTAAGATCTATAATTTTTGTCTCGGCTACTTTTTGAACAAACTTACCGTTTTCGAAAAACAAAAAAAAAAACCTCAAATTTTGAACTTTGATCCCCAATTACTTTTTGCACTCATGGGATCAATGGAGACTTTTGACACTTTATTTCTAATGGTGTACCCAAGGTCTCCACCAAAATTGGGGTTTGTCGGATTTATGGAAATTGAAATATCTATATTGAGCGGAGTAGAGGTTGCTCACATAATCTCGTATGTCAAGGTGTTTCGGCAGGAATAGCCCTGGCAGACTTATATATTCCGGTAATGAGGATTTATACCTACCGTCTGGAATTGGTTTCATGCTGGTATCAGATGGGTATATTTAGGGGTCCTGATGGGCACCTTTGAGAGCGTCTGCCGAGCACTTCCAGCAAGAAAAATGATGACATATTTCGCTTTTCTGTATCCACCAGTAAATTCCTAACTGATGCCATGACTATTATTTCGGTATCAGATGGGTAAAATGACACCCCTTTTTTCGCACCGGAAGTGACCATTTTTTTGGTACTTTCGGCAAGTTCCGCCGTGGCAGACTATTACATTCGGACTTAGCATCAGTTTTATGGGAAACCATTGTACATTTCATCGCGGTATCAAGTAGGTCCAAAATTTTGCAGTCGGCTCTCCATCTATTAACAGTATAAATCCAAAGCGCTTACAATGTTAATTAATGACTAACTTAATTCAGGTAAAAATATTGCATAAGCTATTTATTTTAATGAGCAAAGCATTTACGACATCCACGGAAGAAATCATCATCATCATCACCATGTCAGCCGAAAGACGTCTACTGCTGGACATAGGCCTCCCCCAAGGCTCTCCACTCAGACCGGTCTTGTGCTTTCCGCATCCACCGCGATCCCGCGATCTTAACCAGGTCGTCGCTCCATCTTGTTGGAGGCCTATCGAAAGCTCGTCTCCCGGTCTACGTGTAAGGTGCAATTCTTAGTGTCGACCACATGGCACCAAACCCAAAAAAAAATAAAAAAAACAATTGAATTGCCTGTGACTCTGTCTGGTTCGTTTAAAATACAATACAACAAACCACAACTTTAGGTAAATTCAAACCCTCTTTCCTTTTAAATGTCATTACTAAATGTAATCTCAGAAACAGTACCTTTTCCAAGAAAACTCAAATGCAAACTGCCATTGTTGCACCGCCTCAAGCTCATGGCGCGTCACAAGCTCTGAGATAAAAGAACCAATTACTTAGTTGTCGCCGTGGTGGTAGCAATGCATTAAACATTGACACCGATGTACACTGTAAATTAATGAAATAAACTTTTTTGTATGGACGCCATAGGATACTTAAAGGAGGCTAAAGTTTACATAAAAAGCAATCGAGAGAATTATGATTCTATTACCCTTGACGACTTCAATAATAAATACTTGTAACTTGACATCTATGTAAAGTACATTATAATGTTGAGTGTAATTCAATATTTCCTGTAACAAGAGTTTGATAACTGGATCTTTAAAGGTACTCGATAGAATTTTCTAAAACACTCCTTTAATTTTGTAAATGCGGCAATTCAAACGGATGAAACGCTCCGATATTTCGAACTTCTTTCATCATTGACTGCTGAAAAAACTACGTATCATTAGAAAATTTTTGTTTTTTTTAATAAAAACATAAATAAATAAAAACTATTGCTTTTTCGATAACATCGATAAAAAGCGGTGCTCTCTCCTTATGATCTGTCAATAACTAGCCGCACGCAAAATTCCGGGCCCTAGTGATCAGAATAAACTTGTTAGACACAGCGCCATCTATAGTTCGTCTGCTGAACTAGATAGCTTGCTAATTAATAAAAATTATCGATACCCGTTTACATTCGGTAAATGCGGTGGCGCTAGTATCGCGCATCAACATGAATACGGTTTTTAAGTTTGTTTGTCACTGTTCCATTACAATCGGCTTCGAAGTAAAAAGTCCAAAAATCCAACCGATCTCTAATTTCGGGCATCCAATTTTACAAAACTAATTCTTCTTAGACGAAGTCGCCGGCAACATCTACTGTTCAATATATCTTTCTACTGTTATCATATACAATTTGACAGGAAGAATGGTGGAATCTAATTGTTATTCCGAGTGCATCAGACAGTATGGTATTAGTTTCAGAGGGCAATACAAACAATATTTCTAATTCCTCTTCTGTGGATGATATAGTTAAGATGTTTTTCATAAATAACCAGTATAATCCGCGGTGCGTGCTTGGAGATTTGTTGCCAGAGATAATACAATGCATTCACTCCCCTTATTTATTTCATTTCATTTCAGTTTTTCTTCCTTGAATGTTAATAAAGAGAGAAAATTATGGTTTAGCCCCTGACAAAATTTATTGCGAGAGGGCGTCGAAGCGTAGACGCGTTATAAAAACTTGTTTTGTACAAAAAAACAAGCTGGAGAAAAGTTGGCAGAGAGTTGTTTTTAATTTTAACACAAAATAATAAATAGATGTGTTTAGATGCATGATTAAATTGATTGAAAAAATCTTTGCCGAAAATCTTACTTTCATTTATAATGAAACTACATTGACATCTACCATCGACATCTATGTGTCGGCGGCCGATCGTAAAATCCACCATATCACTTGATGGCACCATTTCATGATGTGCCTAGGAATTTCGTGATCTGGTGAATTTTACGATCGGCCGCCGACAAATGTACCTTACAGCACTAGACTGGCTGTTTAAAACAAAACGCGCGGCGCATCAATAATCAATATTACTTTGACACAACCCCTGTCACGGACGTCAAAAAACTAATAGTGAACTGTTCACAAAACCGTCGCTGTGAACTGATTTTGCGCGCCATTTTGATCTAAGAAACATGCGCGGTCTAGTACATAGATGTCAATGCCATCAGAATCTGTGAGCTCTAGCTCAGCAGTAATTTTAAAGAATGGACAAGTGATAAATGACTCAAAACCTAATAGAAGCTGCAATCGAGAGCTATTCGACTCGTGCAATTGCACGCTTCAATATTCCTCCAAATTTATTTTGCTTGCATTGATTTTACATCCAAACTTCCGTATCTCGAAATAATACGATCATAAATTGGTGGAATGTGATTCACAAAATTAGAAGATAACTGACATTCTTACTTGTGTACGAGTACGACCATTGCTAGTAAAATAAAAGCTTCTATATCTTATCGACAAGTAAGAATTTTGTTTGTCGCTTCTTTGAAATAGGCCTTGTTTTTGCTAACTATAATTTAACCTACATCATAAATATCCAACTCAATCTGGCCATTACAATTGGGTGGAATTAAATTTGCGATATTTTTTATCCTGTAATAAATTGTAGCATTCGCTAATTATTTATTTATTCATCGATATATGTAAACTAACGATGATCTTTTACTTAAACAGGTGATAGCGTTGCTTAAACTGGGCCACTTTCTCCAAGAAACTGTGCCAATAGTGCTTACACAGGAAATTACATTAGATTTAGAGTATGTCATTCTGCGGATTGGTTATTTTACGAATAAAATATTGGTCATTTCGCGTATTAGTTATTATGAGAATTGGTCAAAGTGCGTATTGGTCAATATGCGCGTTTCAAATAAATAATATTGGTCATTACGCGTCAAGAGGGGTTCAACCGTGGTATTTATTTTGTATTGTTGCAAGATATAATCTAATCAGCCACCATAAAGAAAACGTAAGCTAAAAACTTCTAAAAAGCTCGTATTTTTAATCAATATGTAAACGAAAGTGAACCTTGTAGCGCTCTGAGTAATAAAGGACGTCAAGAAATCCACAAAGCAACGCTTAAACTCGAGCAAAAACATTTTCTTAACTAATGTAAATGGAAAAGTCTTTGAAAAGCAACAAGGGCGGTGCAGTCCTGGCTGTAGCAGGCTACTTTAGGAAATTAAAGCTAAAGAGACTGTGATAAGCGTGCCGTTCCGTAGGGAAGCTGTTAAGTCCACGTGACTTGGTGTTAAGATAGCAGCTGTCCTGTTTACTAGGATCAAGGATAAAGAGGTCGTTAACACAGGAACATGTCTTAACAATAAAGTTTAAAGGAATAATAGACGAAATCCGACCATCTTTATGTATCCTTACTATTATAAAGGGGAAAGTGAGATTGTTTCTTTGTTTGTTACGCTTTCACGCCGTAACGGAGCGACGGATTGACGTGATTTTTGGCACAGAGATAGTTTATGAACACGAGAGTGACATAGGCTACTTTTTATCCCGGAAAATGCACAGTTCTCGAAGGAACAGCGCGATAACCGAATACCACGCGGGCGGAGCCGCGGGTAAAAGCTAGTACTACAATACTTATAAATTTTGCAAAAAGATAAATATATTGTACAGAGAGCGGAATTTACATGACATTTTTTGACCTGTCATAGTGACTCTCACTTATCGACTCTACCTAAATAATGTAGTGTTAGGATTCGATTTGTGGTATTCGAACATGGCGGATGTAGACAATATCTAATTTTGCTATTTCTGTTTCTTTGGCTAGTTGAAGTATAATTTTGATAGTGTTTTATGCGGCGATTAACCTTAACAGTGATTACAAAATTCCATATTCCATATTTCCGCATACAATACGATTATTTTGACTTTAAACGCTGTAAACGATGTAGTTTAAAACCGGTAAATATGTCATCTATTTCTTTTATAGAAACAGTTGTTAAAATTACAATAGGAGAGTACGTTTTTCGACTATGTCTTTATTAGCTAAATTGCTAAATCAAACCAAAACCGAATCCGAAATCCCCAATTGCCTAAAAACTGTTTCGCTGCATTGCGACCTGCAGCAACCGTTGCGTCGGCCATTAATTTTTTATCGAGATCCCATCCAACACTAACCCGTAGCATAGGCTCTACTATCTGCGTCAATATGCACTAGTAATAAATTTATTTAGGATCCTTTAATTATTTTATTTAACCACTAACTTTTACGCGCGGAATTGCTAACTTAAAACGAATACGCATCATAAATAAAAATTTAATATAATTCTGAAATATCAACGCCTAACACAATACAACAACTAAGTACAAACGATGCACGGAACCTTGAAATTACCTACTTAAATTGCCTTAGGACAAGCAGTGGATGCAGGTGGCAACTTGTCGTTTACTGTGGCGTTCAAAAGGGGTTCAACAGTTGACATTTTCCGATTGATGATGATTGTTAAAGCATATAATTGGTCAACTACGAATATATAGTAATACGTCAATTTATATGATAGTATTCTGGATACCATTAAGTGAAGACCAGCAAAGCATAAACTAAAAGTACGTCTCACGTTGCTCGAAACAATTCGCTATCGTTGTTACTCGTAGTGATGTGCTCCAAATGTCCGCAGCAAAAAGGACAAAAAATAGAAAGGATGAAGGAAAATTCATTTCAAAGTCAAAAGTCAAAGTCAAATTCAAAATCTCTTTATTCAATTTAAGCTATGACAAGCACTTATGAACATCAAAAAATCTACCACCACTATTTATTGCCAACCATTAGGGAGGTTTTTAAAATACACAAGAAGGGTACACACTCTAAAACTAAGTTAACTTACTAACTATATGCGGGTTCTATAAAAGTTCGTGTGACATTATTTCTAATGTTGTTGAAGGGGAACTTTTATAAAAAATCCCGCCTTAACCTAAAAGTACCCTGCTTGCTACTCGACCCATTAATTTGCGGCAAATGGTTCTGCACCAACAAATTAAAAAATATATCCGCAATTATCTAATTCTTTTAACAGATCCTAAAAGAGATCTGTTGTAAAGAATTTTACTGCATACGTGTTGTTTTTATAAAAACAATAACATTCCTGCTCGTTTGACTATTAATAAAAACGAAACGTAATTTAGATTATACCAATTTCAATTGGATTTTACTTCCTAAAATAACAATTCTTAAGCATAGTTTATGCTTGACAGATCCTTTCAGTCATGTAACTTTTAATTTCCGAATTTTTATTTAAATTTTTACAGTGGGTTACTGTACTGTATAAGATTTTTTCTGATCCTCATCAAAATTTACTAGAACACAGAAAAAATTATATCAACATAATATCAAAAGTCCCTGTATTTTATTACCAGCTCTTTTTTATATCTTTATTCAATTTAGGCTATAACAAGCACTTATGAACGTCAAAAAAATCTACCACCCATCAACTACTATCTTATGTTTTTCTAATGTTCTAGTTTCGGTATGATTAGGAGGGGATAAGCAGGTGGTCCCACTGTTGTTGGGCACAGGCAGCTTTACATTTTGGCACTGATTTAGTGAGCTTAACATTAATTTGACTTGAGCAAGCGGCTATAAGTAAAAAACCGGCCAAGAGCGTGTCGGACACGCCCAAAATAGGGTTCCGGAGCCATTACGAAAAAATTAAGTAATATTTTTCTAAGGATTTCGTACTTTATACGGAATCTTCGAAGTATAGGTATATTTTATACCTTACGCTGCTATTTACTCATAAACTACTAATAATTCTCAAGCAAACTTAGCCGCTATAGTTTTCCTTGGAAGTTTAATATACTGACTACCATCCTGAATTTTTTCAAATTTTTCCACCCACCGGTTTAGATTTTAGAGGGGGGGGGACGCTCGATTTTAATGAAAATTTGCACTTTAAAGTTGAATATTTCGCAAACAAATGACTGAATCGAAAAATCGTTTTAGCAAACCCCTAATGGTTTTAAAATACCTATCCAACGATACCCCACAATATAGGGTTGGATGAGAAAAAAAAAATCACCGCCACTTTACGTCTATGGGAGGTACCCTAAAAAAAATTGTTTTTGAATTTTTAATTGTACTGTTTTGTCGGCATAGTTTACTTATATATTCGTGCAAAATTACAGCTTTCTAACATTGATAGTCTCTGAGCAAAGCCGCGGACGGACAGACAGACAGACAGACAGACAGACAGACAGACAGACAGACAGACAGACGGACAGACAGACAGACAGACAGACATGGCGAAACTATAAAGGTTCCGTTTTTGCCATTTTGGCTCCGGAACCCTAAAAAGATACAAATCAATATGAAGATTGGTTTTTTGGAATATTTTTGTATTTTTTATTCCAATTACAAATTTTTACTTTTACGTCATCCCGTAAAACCTAAATTGAAAATACGAACTGAAATATAGATGCCAGGAAACCAGAAATATTTCTGGTTCTTCTGTGCATCTAGTGCCAGTTAGTGCCAGTTTGTATTTTCAAATCCACGTATGCCTAGTATTAATACAATAATACAATATCCGATTCCGTATCCGCAGACATTTATTTTCAATGACGCAGCACATCACTGATCCCTTTACGAGGCAATAACTTTGCACTTAGCATTTATTCCTTGCTCGAGAACGCTGCTTAGCGTTTATAAAGGACTAAGTGTCTGCTTCAAACTATAAAAGTGATCTGTAGGTTTTACTTTGAAAAATGCGAAAGTAACTATCTTTTCACGCTTCTAACGCTGAATCAATTTATATGAAATTTGGTATGGACACAAGTCTCTTTACATTATACAGTGGTTTTTATGAAAAATTGCGATACAAAAAAAATCTGCAGCTAGAATCCCGAGCAAAGCTAAATAACCTCAACTGGATCCGACCACTGGAAGGAGGTCTAATTTGACTTTTTGACGCATCTGTGATATCCCTCGTGTTGGTAGGTGTCCATGGGCGGCGGTGATTGCTTCTCATCAGGAGACATGCATGCTGGTTTTCCCCTCTGATATATATAAATATATGTATATCCCTAATTAGTTTTTTTTTTTCTATGTAATTTTTGTGTTTTTTATGTGTCTTTTGTATACTTACTTAATTTGAATTTTACAGCGTATAGTAACTACGCTGCTATTGGCACACCGGTGTAATTAAAATTTGCTGTAATTTTTTGTTGACAAAAAAAAACTTAAAAGAAGTGACGTGAACAAACTACCAACAAAAGCACATCGCAAGAAAAAAACCTTGTCACAAACTTATAACACCCCTCTTTTTCCGTCGGGGGTTAAAAACAACAGAGCCACCGAGTCTTAACAATATTTTTCAGTTAAACTAATAGAAGAATAAGCTTCAAATCGTGCCCTTCCAACCGAAAGCCGGTTGCAAAAATACCAATTCAAATTCAAGTCGCAAAGCGAAGTACTTCTTAGTTAACATGGCAGGGCACCTCAAATATTGATAATGCGATTGTATTGCAGTCACGTTGCCGCCATATTGAGTGCAGCGAGTAATGCGCGGCGCGTGCGCGGGCGGCGGTTCAAGGCGGGAAGTTTTTGGCGTTGAGATTTGGAACGATTCAATTGTTTTTGTTTCAAGGATTACCGTGTCGTAAAAAGAAGAGTTTTATTAGTAGACTCCGTTTTCAAGTGGGCTGCCTAACATTAGTGATGAGCAGTATTGAGTTTTAGATAAATTTTGGAGTTCCCATACCTACATAAAACTACAACGTCGACACTTGGGTAGTTTTTATCTACGAATAAGGTTTTTATCTCAATAACGGGGTACGGCGCCACAAAATATAAATAACTATATCATGACTAAAATACCTACCTTATGTATAAAAATTGGCCAAATTGTATTTGACAATTTGTTTCATAATTGTTTTCCATATAAAAGAGTGATGTAGTAAAATTTTGCAACATAAAAACGTTGCTTCGCTCGCTTTTTAGCGATAAAAAAAAGACGGTCTTTTGTCTACCTGATTTTTTTATTTTTGTGATGTCTCTGTACTGTTTTTGGTGATCAATGAAGAATATTTGTATTGTATTGTATTGTATTGTTGCGAGATAAGAAAAATGCGAAGAAAAATTATGCCAACGATTGGTTTGCCAAATGAAACTTCGGCGAAAGGTTCGCTGCTAAGTGAAATTTGGCAAAACATATTTCGCCGAAATGGTAGTACACCAAGGTAGCCTTATGGATACAAATTTTTTTTTATTCGACTAGATGGCAAACGAGCAAGTGGGTCTCCTGATCGTAAGGGATCACCACCGCGCATAAACATCTGCAACATCAGGGATATTGCAGATGCGTTGCCGACCTAGAGGCCTAAGATGAGATACCTTAAGTGCCAGTAATTTCACCGTCTGCCTTACTCTCCACGCTGAAACGTAACAGTGCAAGCACTGATGCTTCACGGCAGGATTAGCGAGCAAGATGGTTGGTAGCATTCCGGGCGGACTTTCCACAAGATCTTACCACCTGCAAAACGCCACTGGTTTAACGCCAATTAGTAAACGGACTTTAATTTAAATCTTCAATCTTAATTTTAGTAAAATGAAGACAGTTTAAGACACTAGAAAATAAATATGTGACAGTTTATCCCGGAAAATTGCATTGTTCCCGTGGGATCACGATAAATGAATTCTTCACTAATGAGATCGCGAGCAAATTCCAGTAATAGTTTCTCGCGTAATTGTAAACTAGGTATCCTAGCCCACGTAGCCTAAATAATTCAAATAGTAATTATCTCTTGAAACCCTATCCGAAGCGGTCCGCCTGATGTTAAGCAATTACCGCCGCCTAGGATCGCTTGCAACACCCGAAGTATCACTCGCGCGTTGCCGACCCTGCATAAACCTTTTTATATCCCTTTTGAAGACCTCCATGCTGTAACTCGCTGGGACAGCCACGGCAGGAAGTTCATTCCGCAATCTAAGTGTTCTATGGAGAAAACACCTTTTGAACCAAACGGTGCGCGACTCCAACATGATTGTGGAGATGAACTCCCTGTCTATGGCGAGCGGTGCGATGGTAGAAATTTGCTGTATTGACATTGAAATAGAAATACCAACATTTATTACGACAGCCGGACAGATACGAGTTAGTTGTTATAGGCAAACCGCGTAACTGAGTCCTCGCCTGCGTGGTACAGGGGCGCGGGGGTAGGACGACAAAGGGGACTGAAGGAGGTGCGGGCGGCGAGCGTGAATAACGTGCTAAGAAGCGCCTGCCACCCGCACCTCCTTCAGTCCCCTTTGTCGTCCTACCCCCGCGCCCTTGTACCGCGCAGGCGAGGACTCAGTTACGCGGTTTTCCTATAATAATGACCCTAAACTATGAAGGTAGAGGTTTCAAGTACGATCCCCGCTATCGTTTTTTATTTTATTCCTTTTTAGGGTTCCGTACCCAAAGCTTGCCAACGAAATCCTGTCACTAAGACTACCCTGTCTATCTGTCCGTCCGTCCAATCAAAAAAAAATCCCGGAATTTCAATTGCAACTACCGGGTCGAACAGTTTAGCGTGCGAAGCCGCGGTTAAACGCTAGTAAACAATAACACCTTCATTACACCCTTAAAACCTGACAATTTCATCTGTCAACTTACCGGGCGTCCTAATGGCGGATTGAGCGAAATAACCTCGTCCTTTGTCACGAATTGGAGACCAACTACACGGCTTAAATCCCTCATTCCGCCATGGCCACACGACAATAGACCCTCAGCGTTGGACGTAAGGTTCCCGACGCTGTATTGGTTTATTGGCAGGTTTCAAACCTTCATAAATCGGGCTGGAGCCGCCATATGTTGGCTAGGGCCCCGCGTAACTCTTTTCCGAAACACGAATCACTCGGAGAGGTATCAGTTTGCAAAAATACGACCACTGCTCGCTAGTTTATTGCTCCATCAGATTAGGTTTTTAGGTGTAAATCTTATTACCTTACCGTCCCTAGTTTAAAGGTAAAAGGGCATTTCTATCTACCGTTGTACCCTTTACTTTTTTGGATGTCCCCTTATATTTTTTGCGATTTATTCATAAGATATTGATTTTATCCAGTTAAATGTTGCTTTTCTGTAAAATATATAAAATTGTCCCATCCTTAATTAAGTTAAATTCAGAGTAAATCACTGGTTTCCTGCATAAATCTTGTTTTTAAATATGGTAAAATCGTCCCGCCATACTGTCCCCTTCTCAAAATTCCATGTTTCAAGGGCAATTAACGCATATTTTTCTATGGCGGTAACACTAAGTAATACATTTCTGGGATAGTTTAAACTATAAGCAATACGTTTTTAATGAATAATAGCTTAAAGTAGTAGTAGTAGCTTTTTAAAGATCGAAGAAAATAGACTCCACGAGTAGCTAACCACGCAAAATACTAAGTAGGTACGTAGTTGATAAGACATTCCTAGACGTTCTACCTACAGTTTATTCGCCAAGAATTGGTAAGTACGATTAAGGTTGTAACTTGCGCTGCTGTTTCCCGGCCTCGGCAGTAATGTACTATTATATCCTTGTGCATAAATAATTATTATCAACTAGCTTTTGCCCGCGGCTCCGCCCGCGTGGTATTCGGTTATCACGCGCTGTTCCTTCGGGAACTGTGCATTTTTCTGGGATAAAAAGTAGCCTATGTCGCTCTCGGGCCCATAAACTATCTTTATGGCAAAAATCACGTCGATCCGTCACTTCGTTACAACGTGAAGGACAGACAAACACACAAACATACAATCACACTTTCACATTTATAATATTAAGTATGGATGCTAAAGGTTGGTCAATTATAAAAATACAAAACAATAGGCTGCACCTAACTGGACCCTATCTGAAACGCACGTGTACATAGTAAAAACATCGACGTACACACTTTATTCCCAAACGTCGGGTAAGTATCCTTTCGGCATGACGCACCACGGCGTATGATTTCGTTTCTATCTGTCCCTTCATGTCGTTAATGGTAGGTAAACTGAACCGGCGCGTGCGTGGGCATATTAATGTCCTCATTATAATAGCCCTAAACCTTTTATCTGCTTAGGGATAAATCTCGGGCCAATTGTCCTTTATGACCTGGAGAGGCGGAATTATTAAGTAAGGGAAGTAATGCGGGGTTGTGCATAAAGTTCTGACTTTGTCATGGAAATAGTTATGGAGAAATTAAAATTTGCTGATTTAATGGTATTTAAAGCCTGTAGAATTTGTAAAAGTGCGTTTCTTTGACGGGTATTAGTTGATGACGCGTTCACATGAACTTTCCCTTCTTTTTTTTTATTCGACTGGATGAAAACGAGCAAGTGGGTTTCTTTATGGTAAGAGATCACCAGCGCCCATAAACACCAGGGGTATTGCATACCTCAAGGCCTAAAGATGGGATACCTCAAGTGCCAGTAATTTCACCGGCTGTCTTACTCTCCACGCCGAAACACAACAGTGCAAGCACTACTGCTTCACGGCAGGATTAGCAAGCAAGATGGTGTTAGCAATCCGGGCGGACCTTGCACTAGGTCCTACCACCTGCCTTATTTATAGAAAATTACATAAAATGGCAATAATACTCCGTTCGCAAACACCGTGATTAGCTGTTCAGGGGTTTCCAACGTAAATAAAAAAAAACTTTAATCCCTAAGAGATTGATGAGGAGCTTTAGTCCTGATATGCAGAGACTAAAGTGACATTAGAAGAGCATGACAAGTGAAAATGAACAGTGATGAGCAGTGATGGTGGAACAGTTTGGCGGCCGAGGTTTTTCCGACTCATTACGATATGGCTACCTTCAAAAAGCGAGTGTACCATTTCTTGCAAGGCCGGCAACGCATCTGCAGTCCTGATGGTGCTGCGGATGTTTATGGGCGACGGTAATCACTTAACATCAGGTGAACCGTCTGCTCGTTTTTCTGCTATTACATAAAAAAAATGCAGCAGTTAGCTGTAATTCATTTTTTGCCCCATAAAATACTTTTAGCTAAAGCCTCGCTCAACTAAAACTGAGTTAATCAGTTGGTATAAATTCTGATGCAAAACCAGGGAAATGGAAATTTAAAGTTCCAAGAATTTCTCACGGAAGCTCTTTATTATTAAAACTATGAAATATTTATGCGGAACCGTCAGTATTTACATTTTATGGCCAAAGAATTGCCAAGTAAATTGTTTCATAAGCCGCTTCAATTATTTATAAAAATTCTACTTAGGTGGGTAAGTTTTGAAACCTTTTTAGGGTTCAATTTTCGAAGAGTGACAAACGGAACGAGGAATGTCGCAAATGAAGTGACTTGGCGCCGACTGTACCTGTAACATGAAACTACACTCCGTGAGCTTTTATTAAAACCTCCGGATTTCAGAAGCATACTTCGGGTATTGACGATGACACGTGATCGTGATATGCGGTTCTGTTTTGTTATCAACTTGCAAAACTTTTCAAAGTTACTGTAAAAAGTAAAGTATGTAAAGAATGACCATCAGTACAAAATAAACCTTACTGTAATAATATTACGCTTCTTTACCATTTTCTAATTTTAATACAATGTGACTTTTTTGTCATGTTACAAAATTAAAACAAAATCAGAATTTTTGAATTCTTCCATCGTTCATTTAAATAGAGAATACCCCGCCTTAACACACTACTTTTATTTGGAAGTATATAGAGCTGGTTACTATATCTTTTTTTGGTCTGCTTTCGTTTAATATTTTTTAATGTACTTTTCGAAATCTCTTTGCTTCTTTACTGTATGTTGGGTGTGGCCTGCAACACGGGAAAGTAATTAAAACATAGATCATACTCGTACTTATCAAAATGAACAACATTAGGTCAGCGACTTTTAGAAATAATTATTTTATTTTTATTACACTTTAAAGTTGATCTGTGTTCAAAAACTGACAATGACTCGGATCGGAGCTCTTGCAAGCTCACGCACGCCAAGCTAAATAGCCCTGTTCACATGCTTGTGCTTGTGAAAGCTAATCGAAGCTTGGCAAGCGTATAAATGTATACACACACTACTGTGTGCAAGTCCACTTTAGTCAACGCATATTTTATTCAGCCATCAACTTACGGCCAAATGCCGTGATCGGAGGAATTTTCAAAATGACCGCAGTGTTGACCGGCGCGGGCTCATTACCGGGTGTAGCGGGTGTAGCCGGGTATAAGCTATCCCGGACAGGACGAGATTTATAACCGGAAGAGGCAATATCGGGCCGCGCTAATGACGCACGCTCGCTGCCGGATACACAGGAAACAGGTGAGAAACAGTAAAAATCGGTAAACCCAGTCCTCTGTGCACCAGTCTCATTACCGTGGCACCTTTTCCCTAAGTTACACGGTAGTTAGATAAAATGCACAGATAAATGAGAAATGTATCTTTTTTCCGGATCTGTGCCCTCAGTCTAACTACCGTGTTTCTTTTCAGAAAAAAAAGTGACACGTTAATTTTAATGTAATTAGACTAGTGCAGATATAAAAATGACCGAAATGAAATACAGCTACAGTTGCATAAGGTAGGTATGGTTAAAAAATCAGTTAGCTGCTGAACTTTTTTGTTCACGGGCATTTTCAAAAAAAAGTGTTTTCATTTTTATGAAATTTTGGAAAATATGGTATTTCCTACTCAGAATCAAGAGCACAATCAATTCCAATTGTCCAAAAAAAACGTCGCAAAACTGTAATTTTTTTGGAACATTTTTTTAATTATCGGAATCAGTTGTGCTCTTGATTCAGAGTAGGAAAACCCAAATTATTCCCAAAGTTAAAAAAAGAAAGGGTTTACTTTTTTGAAAATTCCCTCATATCTAATATCCCCCGGAACTTGGTCACTATGAGTCTTTTTTTTATTCGACTGGATGGCAAACTAGAAAGTGGGTCTCCTGACGGTAAGAGATCACCACCGCCCATAAACATTTGCAACACCAGGGGTATTGCAGATGCGTTTCCAACCTAGAGGCCGGGGGAGATGGGATACCTCAAGTGCCAGTAGTTTCACCGTCTGTCTTACTCTCCACGCTGAAACACAACAGTGCAAGCACTGCAGCTTCAGCAAGATGGTGGTAGCAATCTGGGCGGACCTTGCACAAGGTCCTACCACCTGCAGATTTTGAAGAAGTCAGAGGTGCGAGCCGGGTTACCAGGTGGTAGGTGGTAGTGTTAATTCATAGTAGGTCATAAACCATTATAACCCAGAAAATATTCTGTATGCTGTGCCGGAAACATGCTCTTTTATCGGCGGAAGCGCCCGTAGCGCCATCTACGTTTCTTTCCGTGTGTTTCGCGGGATGGTGACGTCATTACCTTAGACAAATCGCTGGCTTTTGTACGCCTTACGTTCGCATTGAGGTGGCGTTGAAAAAATAACAGCGAAAGTGAAGCATTTTTTACTGAATGACGATAAAAAATTACACATCGTTTACATTAAACGTTTAAAAATTACAAGTCTCAAAGAGCTGACAGTTTCAGTTCATTTTTTTATGTCAAATAGCTGGCACACGAGCAGGCGGGTCACCTGATGGTAAGTGAACATCGCCGCCCATGGACGCCTCCGGATCTCCTGCTTACCGTACGAAGCACAAGACTGATTTGAGTGGAGAGCCTTGGAGCAGGCATATGTCCAGCAGTGGACGTCTTTCGGTTGACATATAAATCCATACCTCCATACTAATATTATAAATGCGAGAGTGTTTGTGTGTGTTGTTTGTCCGTCTTTCAGACGGAGCGACGAATTGACGTGATTTTTGGCATAGTTAAAGTTTATGGGCCAGAGAGTGACATAGGCTACTTTTGATTCCGAAAAAATGCACAGTTCCCGAGGGAACAGCGCGCGATAACCGAATACCACGCGGGCGGAGCCGCGGGCAAAAGCTAGTAATTTTATATTTTTGATTATGTTAGGTACTAATAAGAAATTTAAAAAAATAATCAAACTACGAGATGGACGGATGACTTGGATAAAGCCGCGGGTTCACGGTGGATGCAGGCCGCTTCCAACCGAAGCGACTGGAGGTCCATGGATTAGGCCTATGTCAATCAGTGGACGTCCACCGACTGATATGACGATAATGGTGACGAAAGCTGCGTGAAAATACACTCAGGGACAAATTTAGAGGAACGCATAAAAAAGTGGAACATTTTTTTTTTTTCTATTTTTCCTGGTAAAGCATTAAGTATGCGTCATGCTAATTTTTCTATGCGTTCCTCTAAATTTGTCCCTGAGTATAGTGATATCTAAAATTGCAGACATGAGTGAAGTTGCGCACTAAGCGTGTAACGAGCGCCGTTCCGCGCGAACTTCGCTCCAATTGCTGGGCTAATTTGTACGACGAGCGACAAGCGCGGCTCCGTTGTTACACGGCGCACGGCAACCGACACGCGACGTTAAATTCCTGTAAAATTATTAAAACAAAGGGTAAAAAACATGGCTGTGATAATTATCACACACAAGCTTCTGCTCGCGGCTATGCTCGCGTGGAATGTGGTCATGCATTTTTCTGGGATAAAAAGTAGCCTATATTACTCTGGCCCATAAACTATCTATATACATCACAAATATTTAACACAACTTTATTTTTTTCGCTAGGTTCGCTATTTGAAGGGATCGCTAATGCGGATCGGAACTATTTCCAAATATCCCTGTCCATGATATAATCATTAACTTTATAATAAGCCTGACATATTAACGTCTTCTTGATAACAGATTTGAAATTTGTACCCGTTTCGTTTGTAATATTTTTTGGAATTTTATTATAAAAACATATGCAATTTCCCAAAAACGACTTTTTGGTTTTAGTCAATCTGTAAGATTTTTTTTTTTATTTGACTGGAAGGCAAACGAGCAAGTGGGTCTCCTGGTGGTAAAAGATCACCACCGCCCATAAACACCACACACCAGGGGTATTGCAGATGTGTTGCCAACCTAGAGGCCTAAGATGGAATACCTCAAGTACCAGTAAAATCACCGGCTGTCTTACTCTCCACGCCAACACAACATTGCAAGCACTGCTGCTTCACGGCAGGATTAGCGAGCAAGGTGGTGGTAGCAATCCGGGCGGACCTTGCACAAGGTCCTACCACCTGCATGATGGAACTTTAAGCTTCCTTGTGTTTCTAGTAGGCTTTGGCTTATCTATTGAATCAGGCGTTACTTTGCGGAAGTCCATATCAATGAACTAAAAGAATTTCCTTGCTCACCCAAGCAAGGTCGCGGGTGAGACAGCAGGACCGTATATCCGTAAGACAGCAGGACCAACTTGGACCAGATTTGCCGCATCTAGGTCAACATGGAAATCCATGGAAGAGGCATATGTCCAGCAGTGGACGAATATATGCTGAGAAGAAGAAGAAGTAGAAGAAGAAGAATGGATACAACAATTTCAGGAGTTGTCAAGTAACGTATTATTAGTACAATGGAACCGCGTACCCGCTGAACTTTCAAACAAATTAACGCTGTCAGCAGTCGACGCGGCCTTTTGAGCCCGCGCTGATTGTGCATACTTTATCATAGTTTGCTCCATTCAAATGGCGGGAGACGGTTCAGCGAGACGAAAATTTATCTGCTTATTGGCTGTCAAGCAACAGTCAAGCATTATAATTTCTTCATCATCGTAAGCCGGAAGACTTCAACTGGTTGAACAAACTGTTTGAACAAGATAAATAACCTTAATCATGAAACTACCGTGAGACTCACTCATATTTAATGATATTATAACGGATAACTCACGTCTTAAATCGAGTTTAGCTGGACATGTTTCGGGTTAGGTATTTCGAAACCCTTCATCACTGGAGCACGCGACTCGGCGGCTGCCGCAACACTGTCCGACGAAACTAACACAGACGCACAACTACCCACATTTTTATCATCATTTTTATTGTCACTTTCAAATGTAGGGTAGCACACTACACTTACAACATCACTCCGTAAAGGCACGTTCACACCAACCGATCACATGAAACATGTTGAGCTAAACTCGATTTAAGACGTGAGTTATCCGTTATAATATCATTAAATAAGATAAATAACTTAACAGACAGACAGCAGAGTCTCTCAGTAATAGGGTTCCATTGGCACCCTTTGGGTACGGAACCCTAAAAATTGTTAATTTAAAAGTATTAATTTATTTAATAGTAGTTTTTACTTACTTCAAAAAAGACTGGCGCACAAACCCTTTATAACCTTCACAAAAAACATCGCAAAATTCAACGGTACAATTTAACATTCCCATTGAGACCCGCGTAAAGTAGTGTAAATGTGATACGAGAGCGAAGGTCGCTAGTTTACGGGTTAGGCCATGACAGACGGACAGACACGCGCCTAATGCATCCCACGGGACGCTCTTGTTTTACAAGTACCCGGAAACTTGAGCGTGCGGGTTATTTTATTATTAACGCAGAAGTTGGCAACTTAGCCGAAGGTTTATTAGCGCACGTTGGGAAGTCTCGGGAGTAATTTGATGCTTTTGGTGTTTATTAAAATTACTGAGGTAGAGGTGTTTCCATAAAGTTGTACCTACTTGGCTTCTGCAAAAGGTTATGTACTTATTTCTAGATAAATTATCATCTATTTATCGAGATTATTATTTAGTGTGAATTTTTAATAACCAAATAGTAATCAGACGATGTTTTTAGTGCGAATTTATGAAGCGAATTGCATAATTTATCTACCAAAATGTAATTAATTTATGCTTTTGGAGGAGTAGGTTCTTGTATTATGCTTACAATAATTTGGCGCGAGAGAGAAAATGAGCTGTGGCAGTTATCACGTCAGAAAGTGCGACGTTTCAAAGCCAAGAGCGTGTCAGACACGCCCGAAATAGGGTTCCGTAGCCATTACAAAAAAATCCATATAAATCCATACTAATGTTAAAAGTGTATTTGTACGAGTATGTTTGTGTATTTGTCAGTCTTTAACGCCGTAACGGAGCGACGGATTGACGTGATCTTTGGCTTAGAGATTAAATAGTTTATGGGCCCGAGAGTGACAAAAGCTAATTTTTATTTATCCCGGAAAAATGCACAGTTCCCAAGGGAGCAGCGCACGATAACCGTATACCATGCGGGCGGAGCCGCGAGCAAAAGCCAGTTAAGTAATATTTTTCTAAGTATATCTTATTTTGTAAGGAATGTTCTAAGTTTAGGTATATCTTATACCTTAGGCTGCTATTTACTCTTAAACTATAATATTTTTCACCTAAAAACTAACTTCAATATTACTTCATTTAAAAATATCCATCTGAACAATGAACTAAAATAATTTCTTTGCTCATTTTGAAGATGAGCTCAGAGAGAGTCAATGCAGTGAGGTGGTGGTGATAGATGGGTTTGTGTGATTTGTGTTTGTTCTTACAGTGTGAAGGTGAAGGAACTGCATGAACACGCATAATATTATCAGATATTATCTTGCATAAACTTAGCTATCATAAGGTCGTGCGTGAGCAAATAAATTCTTTTAGTTCATTGATAATATAGACCTTCGCAAAGTAACGCCTGATTCAATAAATTGTCCATATTCCCTAAACATAAATTGCTCATTGCATTAAGTCTTTGAGTTTCCTTAAGCACCTAAATCTTCCCTGCAAAAAGCCTAACACTGGCTGTCTCGTCGATGCATAATTATAACTAACGACTTTATAAATAGCAATATATCAAAATTAACTAACTCACTTTGTTGTCCCAAGACCGCTACGGCGCGCGGTTCGATCAGTATTAAACTTTGATTTATGTTTCCGAGCCGATATTTGCGAGAATCCGCAAAATTTGCTGTTAGGTCACAGTTCCAATTTAAATTTAAAGGGTTGTTTGTAGGCAAACGTAGTTTAGCTAATTGTAACGAGAATCGATGAAGAGCTAAAGCCGAGTTTACACTTGGGGCCATAATTCGAGAGACAACTTTGACAATTCATAGTACACAAGTGTTGCCACAGACAGGATAGTGCTGTTCGTGTCGATATTAAAAAATATCACGGCATTGGCTTCTATCGATATTTATCCATTATTTATGGTGACAATACCAAATTAGTTTAATAATTGACTTTGCAATGTAAGATCATTGAAAGAAGTGCAAATACAAACCAACGACAATTATTTCTTTTATTGTTTTGATTGACCTCACCTTAAATCCGCTTTATTTATTTTATATACACATGATATGATTGTTGTCACCAAGGGCGCTAACAAGTATTAATTTCATCATTACCTTCACAAGAGGCGCCATTTTGTCAACGATAATGTAGCGATTGGCGGGGGCAGGGGGACTACTACGAAATTCGAAGTTTTTATCGTACCGTCCCTCTCACTTTCATTTTAAATAATATTAACGCCAGCAGGATAGCAAGATACGGAGTTCGATTTTTACACTTCGTAGTATATAGGGCCAAGGGCGGGGGCCGGTGCGGGGCATTCGTCGATTTTTCACTTTGAATCGTAATGGATCGTAAACCTCAGCAGGGCTACTATGAAACTCAAAACTTGAAGTTCGTGTCGTGCGGTCCCTGTTACCCTTTTATACTATTTAATACGAGAGCGAGAGGGACCATACGATATGAACTTCGATTTTCGAACTTCGGAGTAGGCCCTCTGAAACGATTCACGGATTGGATCGTATGCTCTTGAATCCTTCTCACAAAAATCGTATCAAAAATTGATTTGAAATTTGTTTTTATTTTGACCATTTGAATATTGACCACACATTGGATTTAATCGTTAGAGCCATCGCTTTAATCACAATAAAATGAAATTATTATTCACACAGGACGATACTTACAGCATCATCATAATCATCATCCCAGCCTACATACGTCCCACTGCTGGGCACAGGCCTCCTTACAGCTTAATGAATGTAAAATAAATACAATTTAGCTGTGTATGACTTTTTTTAACTATCCGCATCTTGTTACATTATTTTTATGTATCTATTTGCTTCGGTTAGTAACATAAGCAATGCAGACTAGTAATGCGACTTTATTGCGGCATCCGTTTATAATCGATTTGTCTTCATTAAGATAGTAAATATTCAATACTTACTTATTATATCATAACAAATTAATAAATTGTCTGTAAATACGATTTAAAGGATACGATTCACTTTATTTCCGAATCGAATCGGTTGAAGATTATATTGAAATGAATAGATTAAAAAATTGCTACATCGTATCTATCGCTTAATCAATCATTATAAAAATCGAATCGTAACGTGCATCCCTAATTCGTGTACTTTTGTAACCTATTCGGCTTCCACTTCCCGGAGTGTTTGAATGTGTTTCGTGGTTTTCTGCATCTCTCGCTCACTGTGCGCATTTTATCTGTTACGTTTTTGTTTTGTTTGGTTAAATTTTCGTTGTTATATCTTTGTTACTTTGAATTGGTACAAAAAAATCCCTCTTAGCAAACCATTTAATCGAATCGACAATGAATATCGATATCGGCTACATCACTATTTAATTTCGTCGAACCCTGGTAACCCTTTACCTGTCATTGACTTGTCAAAGTTGTCTCTCGAATTATGGCCCCGAGATTAGACTTGCAAGAAAAATCGTGCGAGTTGCACTACTTTACACTGCGGCCCTCGATTAACCACTACAAACTCGTTGGCTTTACGGCTTCGCAATGTAGAGCCACTTGCACGATTTTTAGGGTTCCATAGCCAAATGGCAGAACGGAACCCTTATAGTTTCGCCATGTCTGTAAGGGAAGACTCTTGTTGCAGTGTCATTTAGACAGTTGACAGGAACGCTGCTGCTCCTTTGTCGTCTCCCTGTTTGTGTTTGGCCCAACGTTTCCCACTGCTGGGCACAGACGTTCTCATAGATTGCTGTTTCGTTTTGTATTCGTTATCCTTTCTTTTGGAATTACAATGAGTGGGTAAGTTTGTAATTTTCATGTAATTTTTAGGGTTCCGGAGCCAAAATGGCAAAAACGGAACCCTTATAGTTTCGCCATGTCTGTCTGTCTGTCTGTCTGTCCGTCCGCGGCTTTGCTCTGGGACTATCAATGCCAGAAAGCTGTAATTTTGCACGAATATATATGGAAACTATGCCAACAAAATGGTGCAATAAAAAATAAAAAAAAATTAGAGTACCTCCTCTTGTTATCATCGACACCATAAAGTTTATCATTTTGTTATTTAATTCGTGCATTAAGACCAAATTCATTTAAATATTACTCTTGATTCTCCTACAGTAATCCCTGGCCTCATAAATAGTCCCGAGCAAATTGAAAATTGTTGATTCTGGTTAATCCGGCCATTCACGGGCGTAAGCACTTCGTAACAACAACTTTTGCGTTGAGCAATGTCATGTTAATTTACTGTTTTAATATGGCTGAAATAAATAAATGTAACAGGAATCTCTAGCTTAAAGATACCACCAACATCATCATCAGCCGGAAGACGTTCACTGCTGAACAAAGCTCTCCCCCTTAGAACGCTGCTGTACCGTGCGAAACACCATGTGACCATGAGACCAGTGGGAACGCGAATGCCATCCGCTTGAGACACGCGTCTGTGAACTTTTTTGTGCAATAATGGAGCAACAAAAAAAGTTATCGTCGCAAGATATTTTCTGTGACAAATTTATAATATAACAACGACATTAAAATTAAAATATTTAAGTTATTAATTTATATTTCCATTCTTCCCATTTCGATCTCAACAATAAATCAAAAAATTAGATACGAGTGCCACAACCACGATAGTTTTTTGGTGCATAAGCCATAGTTGACAACCGCCGAGCCGCCGAGCGTAGGTATGAAAAGTAGAGTACATACAGGAGATTGACTTCTGAACTATGTGTATTTTGTGTCACGGGTGAGCAAAGTTATTGTTTAAGTCCCTTAAAATTATTTTTTAAAAATTATATTGCATTGAAAATCCTAATATGCGGTTAGGTTTTATGTAAGATGACTCCAAAAACCTTTCGGCGAGTCGACGCCCTCTGCCCTTTGTGGAGTGAAGGAAACTCGATGTTACCTAATATTTTACAAACACTCATTTAATTTCAGCTAAGCAAAATGGCCGACCCGTAAGCCGTGAAACAATAATTAATATTTCAGCTACCCATTTTCATTAGTGCTTGAACTAAAATGAGTTTTGTGTTTTAACACTGATGATTTTGGTGTTAGCGGTATTTGGTATTGAATTTTATTAAATTGATTACCAATTAATTACAACAATTTTTGAATTGCAGGTAGTAGGTAGGTTGTTGTGCAAGGTCCACCCGGATCGGTTTAAATTTTATAGGAGGGGGGGACGCTCGATTTTAGTGAAACTTTGCACTTTAAAGTATACTTATTTCGCAAACGAATCACTAAGTCGAAAAATCGTTTCAGGAATCACGTAATAGTTTTAAGAGACCTATCCAACGATACCCCCCACTACAAGGTTGGATAAGAAAAAAAATCACCCCTACTTTACGTCTATGGGAGGTACCGTAAAAAATTTTTTTTTTTTATTGTACCATTTTATCGGCATAGTTTGCGTATATTATATCCATGCAAAATTACAACTTTCTAGCATTGATATTCCCTGAGCAAAGCCGCAGACAGACGGACAGACAGACAGATATGGCGAAACTATAAGGGTTCCGTTTTTGCCATTTTGGCTACGGAACCCTAAAAAGGAGAAGGATATTATATTTTTTCTTACTAGGTTACCTGAAACTCCTCTTTGAAAATCAGCAGACCAGTCAAAAGGTGCTATAAAAGCCACTCTCTTATTAGTTCTATTACACAAGTAGCGCGGCGTAAAGTACATTGACACGGCGCGATGTGATAACTATATTAGAACATGCTTTAGTATTACGGAAATTGAAAGCTCTTCGCGCCCATAACTCTCTGCAAACGGTGCTCAAACTTTAAAGTCATAAAAAATAGTATAAGTTACTTTTAGTTAATAGCTGTGAGATATTTTTAAATCCGTGGTGGCCGAGTGGTTTGACCTATGACCACACAAGCAGAGGACCCCGGCTCACACGGCTGAATTTTTTCTATTCTATTTTTAAGTAATTCAATGGTGTGTGTCAAATTCCCAATCTGAATTACAGCCCAAGCCCTTTCGAGAGGAGGCCTGTCCCCAGCAGTGGGACGTACCTATAAATAGGCAGTGATGGGATTTTAAAATAAATTTTAGTCATGCATCATCTTTACTAAGTAATATATCATAGGGTTATAGGTTTTTTTTTTATGTAGCCCGTAATATTTCTCACTGCTGGGCAAAGGCCTACCCTTTCCTCCGCCACTATCCTGAGCATGCACCTGTCAATCGAGCTGAAATGCGCTCAGGTCGTCCTGCCGTCTCTGGGTCAGCTTCTACCCCTTTGGCCGTCCCTCGGAACCCATGCAGCAGACATGTCCAGTCCAGCCCAGCTTCAGCTTTATTTACTTAGCAATCACTATTTTACTTGTCAATCGACAACACCTATAAATATTTAAACATTTTTCATCTGCAGTCAGATTAATATGTTTATACACAATCTTATACCCACAAACATAAGTTTGAGGATCTCAGGCGCAAGAAGGTGTAGTGCCGCTCGCCGACGCTATTACGGCTAATGAAACCCTAGACTCCGATCAACACTGGTACACGCTGTACGAAGTATCCTCGAAAGACTAGCATTTTTCAACTTAAGAATATTTTACTCCCTTTAGAAGATTACACGATGTTCACAAAATCAGGTCAAAGACCAGCACTATGGAAAGCTATGCTGGGAGTTTTTTTGAGCGATAGAATCGGGCATAAAAAAAATGCAAGTTAAAATGGCGATTTGTTCCTGATTCATCATTATCCTAATTGATCATATTCCTAATTGGACACTTTCCTAACTGGTCATATTCCTAACGCGTCATATTCCTGATTCGTTATATTCTTTACTCGTCATACCATCACAAAATTAATTATAATATTTAAATCCTCTGTGGTAAATGATAAGAACAATACAGTACCAGAAACAGATCAAAGTTTTTATTCGACAAAATCTTAGTCGGTTAGGTAAAGGTTTTTTTTATGACCACCCAGAACCGATTCGGGGCACTAATTACATCGGTTGTGGGTGGTCTTAAAAAAAACCTTTACCTAACCGACTGTACGTACGTGTTCATAATTTCATTTGACTCTACAATGAAGATTTAATAATAATGACAAATCAGGAAAATGGCAAGTGGTCGTACATTGTGACATTCCAAGGGTGAGGCTTTTGGTCAAGGTTGACGTCTTCTGGCTCATGATGATGAAGAAGCTAATGCTAAAAGCGTGTTGATATCCATTTTCCAGTCTGTCCTTCTTCCGATGTATCCTAGTCGACTCCCGTCTCTGTTTTTTTTATTATTCGAATGAATGGCAAACGAGCAAGTGGGTCTCCTGATAGAGATCACCACCGCCCATAAACAGCAGCAACACCAGGGGTATTTTAGATGCGTTGCCTACCTAGAGGCATATGCGATACCTCAAGTGCCAGTAATTTCACCGGCTGGATTACTCTCCACGCCGAAATACAACAGTGGAAGCACTGCTGCTTCACGGCAGGATTAGCAAGCAAGATGGTGGTAGCAATCCGGGCGGACCTTGCACAAGGTCCTAACCTGCAAAACTCTGTTGTGTCGTCTCTGTCGTGAATATATTACGTTATCTAGAATGTGTCGGTAAATCGTCCGTAATGGCGCGTCTACACTAGACGGGTACAGCGGGCAACGAAGCTTGCGTTAGTATACCTCAGTGGTAGCCGCAGGTCTTGTAGATACGAAGCTGCAAAGTAAGTCTTGAGCGGAAAGCGGAAGTCTTTAAATCCATATTAAAATTTTAAGAAGAAACGGAGCGACGGATCGACGTGAGTTAGTAACAGTAACTAGTGTCACAAATACAAGTGCTAGTAAAATCTGTTTCACTAATGTTGCAACGGTAGATAGAAATGCCCTAGTACTTAGTTTCCTAGGTGAAAAAAATATTATCTTAGTAAGTATGTCAGTTAGATCATAAGGAAATATTAGACGTTTTTCTTTTTTCAATCAGACGAAAAACAAAGATGAAGCGCGGAAAACTTCAGAAGTGTAGCCCGTAGAATTTTTTTGACACGAGCTCATTAGGGTGAACTTTTTAAGGAAACAGAAGTGTAATATTTGTATTTAAATACGAATACACTGACAAACATACAAGTATACTGATTCTTGTCATTTACCACTCCTGGGATATTAAAAGTTTAAACAAACATTCCATTCATATTAAATTAAAACCTTAATTAAACCCTATTACTGAGAGACTCTGCTGTCTGTCTGTTAGGTTATTTATCTTATTTAATGATATTATAACGGATAACTCACGTCTTAAATCGAGTTTAGCTCGACATGTTTCGGGTTAGTGCGCGTGTTGCGGCAGCCGCCGAGTCGCGTGCTCCTGAGAAAAAGGGTTTCGAAATAGCCTGAAACATGTCCAGCTAAACTAGAAGACGTGAGTTATCCGTTACAATATCATTTAATATGAGTGAGTCTCACGGCAGGTAGTTTCATGATCAAACACTGCATTCATCATGTCGGCCGAAAGACGTCCCCTGCTGGACATAGGCCCCCAAGGCTCTCCACTCAGACCGGTCATGTGCTTTTCGCATCCACCGCGATCCCGCAATCTTAACCAGGTCGTCGCTCCATCTTGTTGGAGGCCTACCAACAGCTCGTCTGCATTACAACAGGGCATTACAGGGCAACATTGCATTACTTATTATTTATTTTTAGTAGTATTTAATCAGTGTTTGCACCACCGCGCATGTCGTTCAGGTCCAATCGTCGGCGGCACCTGCGCCGCCCCGACACTGCGCTGGCGCCTTGCCACTCGCCCGCTGGACGGCAATCAACTGGCCAGAATTCCACAACACTCATAAGGAGAGAAAAAAAGGTAAAATTCTCACTTAGCTAATTTTGGCTATGGGTCAAGAGCTCAAAAATACTCGCCATTCGTATTGTGAAGACAGGAAATAATGAAGACTTTATAGTGACCCTTGCCCGCGGCTCCGCCCACGTGGTATTCGGTTATCGCGCGCTGTTCCCTCGAGAACTATGCATTTTTTCCGGAATAAAAAGTAGCATATGTCACTCGCGGATCCATAAACTATCTCTATGCCAAAAATCACGTCGTTCCGTCGCTCCGTTACGGCGTGAAAGACGGACAAAAACACTATCGCATTTATAATATTAATAGTAAGTATAGTATATAGTATAGTATAGTATAGTATATAGTAACTATAGTATGGATACGGATTTGAACAAGGAATAATTAACAAAATACTATACCTACCTACTGAGCGGCAAAAAATCTGGCCCTAAAATATTTGCAGTTTAGGTAATTTTGTATGTAAGGTAGGAAAACTGAACTAGATGACTTAACATTCTTTACCAATACTTCAAGAAACATTTCAGTTTAAAACAGCCTACAGTAAAATGTGCCTGCGGGGTTGGAATGCTGCCAAACCTGAGCAGCCAGAAGCAGAAAATTCAGAATTTTTTATTCAAAATCTATGTGACTACTATATGGTAAGTGTTTCACTTTACCACCCTTTTTTGTGAGATTATAAATAGAAAGCACAAAATCATAAAAGTCCAGCCTTTTGCATATACAAATATGGAAATAATTCCGATCCGCATTAGCGATCCCTTCAAATAGCGAACCTACTGTGTTAAAAATAAAATTGTGTTAAATACTTGTAATATATAGTATATAGCTATCATTTATAAATGTTGTGAATCTGTTTAAAAAAAATACCTCGTTGAGTTTCTTGCCGGATTCTTCTCAACAGAGGTTTTTCCGAACCGGTGGTAGATTTTCTGACGTTCATAAAGTAGCCTAAATTGAATAACGAGATTTTGACTTTGACTTTGACAAGAAGGATGTCCGAAATGTATAAAATTTTTAGACAGTCAGTTAATAAATAATAGCATGTCGAGATTTATTTGTAGAAACATGACAACAACCGTGTCTTGAAGATTTGGCGCTGTGAGGGCGCGTCAAAGATAATAAAAATACCGAAGACACGTCAAAATAAACTTTTCACTTCTTATGTTCGTTTACTTCGTATTTATTCTGGATCACTAACTAACTAACTAACTAAATTGGCACAGCGACCCAAAGAGGGTCTTGGCCCCGAAACGAGAGCATGCCATCTGCCCCGATCGTGCGCAGCCTCTTGCCAGTCGTCGACTTCAAGGCGTCGCAGATCCGCTTGGACACTGTCCTCCCAGCGGTACCTGGGTCGCCCAACCGGGCGGCGACCAGTCGGTCGTCCCACGTACGCTCTCTTGGCAGCCCGATCCTCTCCCATTCGTAGTAGGTGGCCGAACCAGCGAAGTCTGTGCGATTTTGTTACGCCGATGATGTTGGGTTCAGCCACCAGCTCCTGGATCTCTATGTTCTTACGGATCCTCCACGTGCCGTCGTCTCTCTTGACAGGTCCCAGGATCTTACGCAAGACCTTCCTTTCCGCTACAAGGAGTTGATATTCCTCTTTTTGTGTTAGTGTCCAGGCCTCACAACCATACATAAGGACAGGTCTTACGACAGTTTTGTAGATCCTTAACTTTGTATTCCTGCTGAGAAGCCTGGACACTAACACCTTGTGGAGGGCTGCACTGCATCGCAGGGTGTTTTGGATGCGGATGTTTATCTCCTCCTCTCTGGTGTTAGTGTCGGTTATGGTGCATCCAAGATACCGAAATTTGTCAACTCCCTTGTATACGGTACCCCCAACATGAAGACTATCACGCCGAGCCCGTGCATTTTTGTATCGTTTCATGTGGAGATATTCTGTTTTTGTCTGGTTGATCCCTAAACCTATCTTAGACGCCTCCTGCTCCAAGACTCCGGCTGCTTCGGCCACCTCTTCCCGGCTTTCCCCTAATAAAGCAAGGTCATCTGCGTACCCTATCACCTTGTGCCTGCCGCTCAACTCAACACCTACGTCCAGTGCTAAGACTTTCCTGACGACATGTTCTAGGGCCAAATTGAAAAGCACTGGTGATAAGGCATCCCCTTGCTTTAGACCGGTCATTACCGGGAATTCTTCCGAGAGCTCTCCCCCTACTCTGACGCGCATTACACTATTCTTCGTTGCCGTAGTGATTATAGCAACTAGTTTTCTTGGAATGTTAAAATTCAAAAGAATGGAATATAGAGCCTCCCGATCTATACTGTCGTAGGCCTTTGTGAAGTCCACAAACAAAGAGTGAATGCTCTGTGCGTACTCCCATCTTTTTTGCATGAGCTGTCTCAGCAGGAAAATCTGGTCTATCGTGCCGCGATTTCTGCGAAAACCACACTGGTAATCCCCAAGGATTCTCTCAGCATATGGTTCTAGTCTGGCAAGCAGCACGTTAGACAAGACTTTGTACGCCGTATTCGTGTTTGTGTTGTATTCTGGATCACGACGACATAAAATAAATGATTTTTTGTGCTCTAGTGCATAAGTAAAATCTTTGTCTAAGACCAAGGAAATCACGAGTAAACAGCCACAAAAAAAAAATCCAAGTATTTCATTATTTCTGTAAATTTGAAATGAGAAATAAAAGTTAGGTACCTTGTAAGTGAACATTTTTTTCCACTGTTGCTTTTTCATTTCCTTGCAATTGGAGTGAAAAGAAGAGTGTATTACTCTAGCAGGCACTAAACCCATTTTCCCCTTCACTTGTCTATCGACCCTCGCCGTACTGGCTGGGATGGCTATATGAACGCCTCGGGTAAAATGGCTCGTTTTATGCTCTTGTTGTATAATGTACTCTTTCCTTGCAGTTCTAATAAAAATTTTATCTCAGAGATTGGAAAAACCAAGCAAGTCGTCTCCGATATCTTTGACTGTGAGCTTTACGGTAAAGGGAACCACCTGCACCACCTGCAAGGATATTCTACTGTGTGTGAAGTTCCCGGTGCACACTTAACTAGGCCTGGGAACTACGGCCCCAGCCCTCTTATTTTGGGACAAAGTCTGTGTAGTACTAGGGCGTGTATAAGGCAAAATAACTTGAAAACAGACAGGATATACAAAAGCATTTTTACGCAAGCTGAAAATGGAGACGCATCGCGCTCGCTCGTTCAATGAATTGTTATGCCTAATGTCCTATCTCTGAATTCCCTAATCTGGGTATCTAGGTAAAAACAAAGTTTCCTGCTTCCCTTATGCGGCAGATTTATGGCGCGCGCGGGACCAGAGCCATGATTCATGCTCGCATCATCATAAGAATAAAGGTATCATGCCTGTGACTTATGTTTTATGTTATATTAGGTACTAAACTAAGCGCCCACTTGCTCGTTTGCCATCCAGTCAAATAAAAAAAAAAGCGATCTGTCCTCAGAGGACCGGCAGTGCACCTGCGATTCTACATATTATTATTTATTAATTTGTTTTGACACAGTTAACGTGCGTCCAAACCGCTTCTTAAAAAACGGTGACGGCACGGAACCGAAGTGACGCACCGTATGCGCACCATTTTTATCGCATGGTCTCCATACCGTTTCTTAAAATACGGAACCGCAGTGACGCACCGTACGCACACCGTTTTTTGCATGCTCTCCACACCGCTGCTTAAAATACGCACACGGTGCGGAATCGTAGTGACGTGCCGTAAACGTCACGACTTTTGTTCGTTAAATAATAAAAATAAATAAATATCATGGGACACTTGACACCAATTGACCTAGTCCCAAACTAAGCAAAGCTTGTACTATGGACACTAGGCAATAGATAAACATACTTAAATACAGATATATAAAATTACTTAAATACATATTAAACATCCAAGACCCGAGAACAAACATTCGTATTATTCATACAAATAATAATTATCTGCTGGTAAAGACCTGAAGTTTACGACACGTTACTGCGATTCCGTATTTTAAGCAGCGGTGTGGAGAGCATGCGATAAAAACGGTGTGCATAGGGTGTGTCACTGCGATTCCGTGCCGTCACCGTTTTTTAAGCAGCTGTTTGGTCGCACCCTTACTCGTACAATTCGTTCATATTATATAATGCAAACAACCCTGCCCTGAGACCTAACAATTATACAGTTACATAAGACCCAAATAAGACCAATAACCATCAAATAAATGTTAACCGAGCATAACATTAAATAATTCACTTACCACGACGACGCCCTTCTAAATAATCTCTATGAAATCATCTACATAATAGTTCATAACTGAATCGAACAACCTCCCGGTCTTGTTTTCAACAGTGCAATGTGTTCCAATTTCCTATTGTTCAATCTATAATTTACACACACCAAAGTCTTTAACTTAAAGGAAATACAATTCAAAATTGTCTAAACTGAATGAGTGTGGTTTAAAAGCGAGCTTCAATTCCTTATTTAGTTAATTCTGCTCGCAACATACTAATTGTTCAAAGGTTAAGGTTGAATTTGTTGGGTTTTGAGTGTAGTGGGGAGCGTGAAAACTCCTAACTCAGTAATGTTATTCACCGAGAGATAATGATTATTAAAACATAGGCAAGCTGCTGTATCAAGTCAAGCGGATACGCGGGTAATGAATATTAATGGTAGGAGTTGCCAGTTGGGGAAAAAATGTTGCCACTAGAGGCAAATTGGAGGTTTAAACGGCTTGTTGCGCGAGTGATAGATTAGATAGTTTAGTTACTTGTTAAAGAACACTTTTATTAACCCGCCAAAAGAGGGGCGTTTGCAGGTGGTAGGACCTTGTGCAAGGTCCTCCCGGATTGCTACCACCATCTTGCTCGTTAATCCTGCCGTGAAACAGCTGTGCTTGCACTGTTGTGTTTCGGCGTAGAGGGTAAGACAGCCGGTGAAATTACTGGCACTTGAGGTATCCCATCTTAGGCCTCTAGGTTGGCAACGCATCGCAATATCGCCATTTATTTAGCCATTTTTGAGACATGGAATTTAAAAACCGGTTAAGATCGTGTCAGACACACTTGTAGCACGTTCCGTAGCCATTACGAAAAAAAATAGAAAGAAGAAAGAAAGCTCCGGTCAGTTTCTATGGGCGTACATAAAAAACAGGGTCGGTATTTTCATGTCAGTATTATTCGGCCCGGTAAAGAGCTTTTCAAAACGATCGAATCAAAGACACATAAATTCTTTTTTAATGTTTTTTTATTCTGGACTATGGAACAACCCGTAACCGACCGGACTGTCGTAATTTGGCAGTAGGTAAAGAAAACTTTCATTTTTTTAAATTAGGTAATTGATTCTAATCAAAAATCTGATAATTGTTCTGTTAATTAGAAAGGTTATTCCTATTAATATAAAAAGTTTCAAGCGTTTTTCGAAATTTGTCATCCATTCCCCATTATAGCATACTAGCTTTTGCCCGCGGCTCCGCCCGCATGGTATTCGGTTTTTTGGGATAAAAAGTAGCATATGCCACTCTCGGGACCATAAACTATCTCTATGCCAAAAATCACGATGATCCGTCGCTCCGTTACGGCGTGAAAGCGTAACACACAAACAAACAAACTCACTTTCCCCTTTATAATAAAATAGTAAGGATGATGATGATAAAACCTTTCAGTTTTCTATCTCTCTTTCGACGACATTCACAAATGATTGTTATAGCCTGAATTGAATAAAGATATTACTATGACTTTGACTTTGACGACTTTTGTCGAGGGTTGAATTTCATTCATTCTAAATTCTCGTTACAAGTACAAGTAAACGCTAATTTTATCAGCATCTTTACAATTGACATTGAAATAAAACAGTCTATTTTTGTAGGAAAATCTATATTCAAATGAACACTGCCAAAATAAGAAACTTGTATCAAATTCTACACCCAAAAGGCAGAGATATTACTAAGCTCTGAATAATTCAACGATTAGAGCTCGCGGGAATGTTGTCGGTAAATTGGATCTTGTATTAGAACTTGTATTTGTTGTGCTTGAGATGCTATACTGTATTATTTAAGGACGTAAACATGTTAGCGAAAATTTGCATGTGGTGTATCCTAATTAATTATTATAATTTGACGACCGGATGGCCTAGTGGTTAGAGAACCTGACTACGAAGCTTAAGGTCCCGGGTTCGAATCCCGGCCGGGGCAGATATTTGTATGAATAATACGAATGTTTGTTCTCGGGTCTTGGATGTTTAATATGTATTTAAGTATGTATTTATCTATATTAGTATGTTTATCCGTTGCCTAGTGTCCATAATACAAGCTTTGCTTAGTTTGGGACTAGGTCAATTGGTGTCAAGTGTCCCATGATATTTATTTATTATTTAAATCCGAACGTAACTCTGTTCGTATCTCTATCTCTGGGTTATCTATTCACGCTTAAACCACTGAACCTATTCAGATGAAATTTGATACGGAAATAGAGAAGCTAAAAACCGGCCAAGAGCGTGTCGGACACAACCACAATAAGATTCCGTAGCCATTGCGAAAAAAATAAGTCATATATTTCTACGGATTTCGTATTTTGTACGGAATATTCCAAGTTTAGGTATATTTTATCGGTTACCTTTACTTTACCGAATTTCATTTGCCCGAATTTCACTTGCCATACCAACGTTTGCCATAAAATATATAGAACCTTGCTGTTTTCAGGATTCTTTAAAATGTCATCATATAGAATGCAGTAGGTTAGGTTAGGTTAGTTTAATATCAACTCTGAAGAAATTACAATTTCAGACATAAATTACTTTATGGCAAATGAAAATTCTAGAAACTGATACATTCGGGCATATGAAATTCGGGCAAACGATAGAGAACCATATTTTATACCTTAGGCTGCTATTTACTCTTAAACTACTAATAATTCTCAAGAAAACTTAACCGTTATAGTTTTCCTTGTAAGTTTGATACACTTACTACCATCCTGAATTTTTCCAATTTTTTTTACCCACTGTCTTAGATTTCAGAGGGAGGGGACGCTCGATATTAATGAAAATTTTGCACTTCAAAGTTGACTAGTAACTTTGTGCCCGAATTCTTAAAAAATAGAGAAAAAGAATACGACAAGGTACAAAATTGATCACCTATTAACGCTGACGGCGTCCCATTTAAGCCCAATAAAAAAGCTGAGACCTCAAAAGTACTTCAAGTATAACATAGAACTAATGGCATGGCAAGGCCCAAAACCGTTTCCAACACGTTGAGGCTACCAAGTGGGGAAACTAAAAAATAAACCAGGCTAAAGACGCCGTAAAGTGGGGCTGCGTGTTGGACGACGCCCCGCGCTGTTAGGACTAGACGTGGTCTGAAGGAAAAGAGGTAGCAGTAGAGCGGTTCTCTGCCGTTTGGGAAAAATATATTTTTAAAAGAAATAAATAAATAAAACATTTATTGCCGCAAAAAAAAAAACAATTGATAAAGAAAAAAACATACCTACACTAAACCTAATCAGAAGGCAGTTTTTTGTGGCAAAAGGAGCGGACTCAGCATTTGCTGCGAGTGCAAGCGTAAGCGATGCAATGCAATGCGAATGCAGGCATTGCGCGGCGCTGATTTTCAGTCCACCTCCCTCCCCGCACTCCTTTCCGCTTTAACAAATAACAAATTTCGCAAATGTTTCATTTTCCAAGTATGAAATTTCTCCGAAACCGTATTATTTTCGGAACTTTCATAAAATAAACCTAATCTCACCTACTTTGCTCTATAAAACTACAAGAAAATATTCTGAGATTTTTTTTTATTTCGGAGATATTTGACACTTTGGAATATTTGGGAAAAAAAATGTGCGAAACGGCAGTACATGCAGAGCTCCTTCATTTCAGGTAATAACAAGTTTTTGTAGTGAAAATATTATTCATCATCATTACAATCATCCTGCCTAGACTAAGCATAGGACCAGGCAAAGTGGCGTGAAAAAAAAGAGGCCTTTACTCAGCAGTGAATGGAGGTGGGCTGATTTGATTTGATTAAGTGATTATATCAATCGAGGATCGTTTTAAGTCTTTGACATTCGTTTGACACGTTGTCTTTACTTCCTGTAGAAGTCATTACCAGCCATAGGACGTCCATTGTGGACATAGATCTCCCTTAAATACCTCCAATTGTATAGGCTGAAACCCGCCTGCATCCACCGTGAACCACGCGACTTTAACCAGATCGTCGGTCCATCTCATTGATGGACGTTTTACTAGTCTGTGCTTGCCGATCCGCGGCCTCTATTTGAGAACTTTTCAGTTCTAACAGCCATCTGTTCTCCGTGCTATATAGCCTGCCCATTGCCAGTTCAACGAGCTAATTCGCTTGTCTAGATCCCCCCGTTCTTCTATGTATCTCCTCATTTCAGATTCGATTCCGTTGAAAAACTCCGAGCATAGTTCTCTCCCCATGTACAGGTACAATAATAATAATAAATTCATTCATTTCAGGCAACTTGGCCCATACAATAAATACCTTACAGACTAACATACATATAATATTTACAATTAATAATACTTAAAACTAATTTGGTGACAAAACGGCGTGACCCCGTTGAGTCACCGTCCCCAACGTCGCATTTATCTGCGGCATGGTGCCCCGGAACCAATATCACAAGTCACAATATCACAGACTTGTGTGAGCACATTTGCAGCCTCGCATCTTGGTAGTACAGTGCAGGTCGCGGGTGCTGCTGCGGAGAGTGCAGCGAGGCTTAAGCACGGCAAGTATTCAGAGCTCAAGAACAATTACGACTTTGTACCTATAGCAGTCGAGACTGCGGGGCCTTGGTGTGTCGAAGCAAAGCGTTTCATTAGGGATCTGGGGCGGCGTATGAGGGACAGGGGCGGCGACCTGTGATCCGGTTCTTATCTGGTGCAGCATATAATCTTTAGCGATTCAGCGGAGCAATGCGGCAAGTATTAATGATACGTTTGGGTCTGGATTGCATCGGTCTCGTCGGGATTGCTTTGGGGTTTAGGTTAAGTTAGGTTAGACTAATGACGAAGCATGTTGCAGATCTACAATTTGTTTTGTTGACGAAGCCTGTTGCGGATATTGCGTTGTTTTGAAATTAATTTGAATTGGATAAAAAAATAATATCTCGCAGAAAATACCAACTTTGATCCGCTTATCTCTTATGTCTTGCCGCAGCGAGTTTACATTCCCTGTCAGTGCCGTCCGAGCTCAACGTACGGGTCACTCGCTGTATAACGCTCGTACGGTTTATTTCCCGGTGAAAACTGCCTGAAATTACATACCATAAGGTATTTACACGCTTATACCGCATTCACTTTGGGCACGTGAATTTATCAGGTAAAATTCAGGGAAAAATAGTGAAATTTAAATTTTTGCCTCGATCGACTTTATAACAAAGCTGTAAGCTTTAACAATAAGTTTGTAGATGTCATGGATCTGTTTATTACTGTCTTCTATAATCATCATCATCGTCATGTCAGCCGAAATTCGTCCACTGCTGGACATAGGCCTTCCCCAAGGCTCTCCACTCAGACCGGTCTTGTGCTTTTCGCATCCACCGCGATCCCACGATCTTAACCAGGTCGTCGCTCCACCTTGTTGGAGGCCTACCGACAGCTCGTCTCCCGGTCCGCGGACGCCATTCGAGAACCTTTTGACCCCATCGGCCATCAGTCCTGCGAGCAATGTGCCCCGCCCACTGCCACTTCAATTTCACAATTCTTCGGGCTATGTCAGTAACCTTAGTTCTACTGCGGATATCATCATTTCTGATTCTATCCCGCAGAGAAACCCCGAGCATAGCCCTCTCTATAGCCCTTTGAGTGACTCAAAATCCTTACTATTATAAAGGGGAAAGTGAGTTTGTTTGATTGTTTATTACGCTTTCACGCCGTAACGGAGCGACGGATTGACGTGATTTTTCGCATAGAGATAGTTTATGGACTTAGAGAGTGACATAGGCTACTTTTTATCCCGGAAAAATGCACAGTTCCCGAGGGAAAAGCGCGCGATAACCGAATACCACGCGGGCGGAGCCGCGGGCAAAAGCTAGTGAGATATAATAACAATATGAGTGTGTGTGTGTTATTCAATAGATACCTAAATAATTATAATTCAGTTAATAATTTTAGACATGAAAGAATTTCTGACGAATAAATTTCAGTCAAGTGTCATAACTATAAATTTTCAATACAAAACCTTTAAAATTATGCACCCATGTAATTGTATTTTTAATACTAAAATGTTAATTTCAGGGTTCAACGCCGTATACATTTCTATGATTATATCTTCACTTTTACGAAATAGTAGGAGCCTATCAAGTTCCCCGCTAACATAAGTTACCGCCCTCTTCACCACTAATGTAGTCGTTACCTCCATTCAAAGCATTCGCATTGTATTTTAGTTTTCCAAAAATAGATTTTGTCCAGTCATTTCCCGGAGCCACTGACGCACGCGCACCTGTTAAATTAAAATAAAACGATCCCAGGACAGAATCGACGCCGGGGAAAAATAGCCAGTCACTGCCCCGGGTCGACAGGGATGAGTCGCGAGAGAGGACACAAATATCGTACAAGATTGGTAACGGATATGCAAGGTAAAGGTGAAAAATATAAGCTAAGAAAATGATGATGATGATGATGATGATGATGATGATGATGATTTCTCCCGATTCACTATTGGATCGTGTAATAACAAATGTTATAATATATCTAGACATAATTCCTTTTAGCCGGAATATTGCGAACCCTATTCATTATTTGCACCTGCATTTACCGGTTTAGAAAATTGTGCTACTAATTTCAAGTTGACAACCTATACTTTTTGGGTACGTATCTAAATATCGGATGTTAAAATACCGAATGTATTAAAATATCGAACGGGTAATAATATCGAAACGGTATTTTTCTTTAGACTTTATTTTTTTTAGATTGTTATAAATCTAACCTAACCTAACCTAAGGGGTTCTATACGATGCCGTTTCAATGAATTCTGAGAAGTTTACAGTTTCCGAAAATAAACCTTTCAATATTATGAAACATTCGCTATTTTAATTTATTCGATATTTTAACATTCGATATTCAAATGCGTTCCCTACTTTTTTAAAGGAAATTATAGCGAAGTCGATTATTAAAAGGTTCCCTGGTACGCGAATCGTTCGACTGTATCAATTTCTTTTTTGACTTCCGAACTCTCTCCCGCCTCCTCCCTATCCCGGACACGGATCCTGTTGTGATTTATTAATCCCGGAGGAACAAAGGCGATCAGTTTTAATGGCGGGCTTTGGCGCTAAAGAAACGTTAATACCCACTGATTCTGCATAAATCTGGGCGATCGCTTGTCGCTGCTGTAAAGTTTGTTTATACTGGCATTACCGAATAATCCACATCATCGTGAGGGGCCGTCCTGTTTGAACACAGGGTCATCTCAAGGTCTTTACATACTACAACGTATCATGCCATGACCGTTATAATAATATAGTTTGTCTAATGAAAGCTGAACCCAGCTTTTTAGGGTTCCGGAGCCAAAATGGCAAAATCCCGTATAGTTTCGCCATGTCTGTCTGTCAGTCTGTCTGTCCGCGGCTTTGCTCAAGGACTATCAATGCTAGAAAGCTGTAATTTTGCACGGATATATAAGTAAACTATCGCGACAAAATAGTACAATTAAAAATTCAAAAACAAATTTTTAAGGGTACCTCCCATAGACGTAAAGTGGCGGTGATTTTTTTTTTCTCATCCGACCCTATAGTGTGGGGTAACGTTGGATAGGTATTTTAAAACCATTAGGGGTTTGCTAAAACGATTTTTCGATTCAGTAATTTGTTTGCGAAATATTCAACTTTAAAGTGCAAATTTTCATTAAAATCGACCGTCCCCCCCCCCTCTAAAATCTAAACCGGTAGGTGGAAAAATTAAAAAAAATTCAGGATGGTAGTCAGTATATCAAACTTTCAAGGAAAACTATAACGGCTAAGTTTGCTTGACAATTATTAGTAGTTTATGAGTAAATAGCCGCGTAAAATATACCTAAACTTGGAAGATTCCGAATAAGATACGAAATCCTTAGAAAAATACTAATTATTTTTTTCGTAATGGCTACGGAACCCTATTTTGGGCGTGTCCGACACGCTCTTGGCCGGTTTTTTTTATTCGACTGGATGGCAAACGAGCAAGTGAGTCTTCTAATGGTAAGAGATAACCACCGCCCATAAACATTGCAACACCCGAGGTATTGCAGATGTGTTGGCAACCTAGAGGCCTGGGGATACCTCAAGTGCCAGTAATTTTTCAGTGGCTGTCTTATTATTGGTACATATTTTCAATCATGGGCCATGGAAACCCGGTCATATGAAAGGCATTCATGGGACCGAAGCTAAAATTAAGAGGCCATTGGTACCATAAACGAGATGGGTGCAATTAGATCTATCTCCTGATACACCATGAGGATGTCCACAGGTCGTAACACATAGCCCTCTTTCGGGCAGTGGGATAAAAAGAGGCCAAACATACTAATGCTTACAAAACAGCATATGTCAATTAAGTTATAAAACAACGTGTCCCAATGCAATTACGTACACCCGTTTCCAAGCTTCGCATGAAACAACGAACGAACACATGAACAAACTTCTTAATTAAACGATTCGCATGCAAGGCTTCTTCTCACTTAAAAACTGACTTTGTTTTGTCATCATCTACATTATATCTATTATTCCAACATGACTGCCTGACAATGTACAGTCTAAATCTCTAGGGATTGAAGTTGAGACTGTCTAGACACACATTCCTCCAGTGTACTAGAGATCCCACAGGATAGTTAGGTTAAGTTATACTTATCATAGAGGAGTCACTGTACTCTTTAAAAGAGTACAGTGAAATTTTATACTCGTATTGACATTTGCATATCATCTTTTTTAAGGTTCCGTAGCCAAAACGGCAAAAACGGAACCATCATAGTTTCGCCATGTCTTTCTGTAGTATGCTGTAATTTTGCACGAATATATGTGAATCGTACCGACAAAATGGTATGATAAAAAATTCAAAAAATCCTCCCATAGACCTAAAGTGAGGAGTGATAAATGACTGCGAATAAATGACTTACTTACTTTACTTACTTGATGTTTTTATCTCATCCAACCTTGTAGTGTGGGGTATCGTTGGATAGGTCTTTTAAAACCATTAGGAAACCCTAAAAAACGCGCCAAGCACAAGTCGGATGGTCTAGGCCTCCCCCATAGACCTACATTTGGTTCGTTTGGAACCGGCTTGCATCTGTGAGTCTGGCTTTAACCAGGCCATCCGTCCTCACCGCGTGTGGTGGTGCCAACGGCGTTCTCCGTGCTACATGGCCTGCCCATTGCCACTTGATAATTAAGATGAGTTTCTTCGTTCCATTCTCCATACAAACGTAGTCCCGGTCTCATTTGAAAACTAGGCAACAGAAGTAGAGATTAAATTTTGTAAGTATGGACTAGACGTACCTATTTATTATGCCTGTGGTTTTCAGATTTTCATATAAATATGTAATATCAGAATTACAGAAGCTCAAAAAAGTCGACAAAAAAAAAGATAGCAACCTTGCACGAGAATTACAGACTGTGAAAGCGTTTTTACAAAAATCGAAAAACCACTGGCATAGAAAATATAATGAATATCTTGATTGTAAAATATCATTGATTTCTGTGCTATGCTTTTCGTATTTTAATATATTATAAGGATAACGAAATCCAAAATTCAACCGCCCAAATCTTGAAAAACCTTCAGCTATCTCGATATACATTAGCGTGAAGCGGAGAAGCGGGAGGTGATGTGCATAGGGGGGACGGCTGCGAGCGCTTATGTCACGAGCTATAAAGACAGCGATATCCAATCGAATACCTAACGTGGCCGTTCGGCCGGCAGGGAAACTTCTCTTAAACACTTTGCAAAGTATCTATAAAATTTATAAAATGTTTTTTTCTCTTTAAAGTATTAAGTTACACTCAGTGGACCTAAAGTGAAATCTTTGGTGTTTCACAATACCAAAGTCAAACAAGTGAGCAGCTATAACCGAAGTTGGGTGAAGTTTCTCGAAGTTTCCCGAAGTAATCCGAAACTCCACGAACGCGCCTCGCTGCAAGATTGGAACTTGCAAATGAAAGCTGTTCTTAAATGTAATAATATGGTAATTATTTCCAGCCTCCATGTTGTTTCAGGGCTTTTTATTAGGGTTCTGTATCCAAGGATACAGAAATAATCATATTAATTTCACTAAAATGTCCGTCTGTCTGCCTCACAGGTCTGTATTTCAAGCATAGTAATGTAAATCGTGGGCCTCGACTGGTACAGACAGTTTAAATTTACACATAAGTGTTTTTCAGTTGCCGCTACAAGTTAATGATTAAAAAAATAAAAACCGAACCAGGTAAAAAAAAAAAATAACAACTCTGGTACTGACGTCTTAAACATGTCGAGCTAAACTCGATTTAAGACGTGAGTTACCCGTTACAATTATCATTTTATATGTATGAGTGAATCTCACAGTAATTTCATGTGTTGCGTGTCTGTGTCTGTGTGTGTGTGTGTGTGTGTGTGTGTGTGTGTGTGTGTGTGTGTGTGCGTGCGTGCGTGCGTGCGTGCGTGCGTGCGTGCGTGCGTGCGTGCGTGCGTGCGTGCGTGCGTGCGTGCGTGCGTGCGTGCGTGCGTGTGTGTGTGTGTGGGGGGGATCTAGATAAAATCTCGAAATTTTATCCGCTGAAAAAATTCCCAATCCGCATATCAGAGAGGAGGCCTGTGCCCAGCAGTTGGACCTATATAGGCTGGGATGATGATGAAATATGAATATTATCGCTACGTAGAAAAACTTATGCCTTATTTGTAAAGTGTTTAGACGATGTTTCGTTATCCTTTTGTCCTACTTAGTGATTCATGCACTGCCATCCTAAAAGCTTTGAGATGTAGTGCCTTGCGCTGTGCTCTCGGTTTAGTTTAATTAAATTTATTTACTTATTCAAGCAGTGTAAGTACTTAACAGATATTTCACTAAACTAGTCAGTTTACATCTTTGGCCTAATTTATAATTCCCATCTGGCAAGATAGAATTGCTGCTTAGATTTGGCATTAAAGTTATCTTCATCATAAATTTTAAATTATGATTTGATTTCTATTTAATAACTACTTTATTATTACCATTTGAAAATTGAGTTAAATACTTGTAATGTATAGTATATGGATATCATTTATAAATATTGTGAATCTGTTTAAAAAAAAAATACCTCGTTGAGTTTCTTGCCGGATTCTACTCAACAGAGGTTTTTTTCCGAACCGGTGGTAGACTTTTTAACATTCATAAGTGCTTATCATAGCCTAAATTGAATAAAGAGATTTTGACTTTGACTTTGACCATCTTTCAATTTTTTTATACTATTGCTCTGAACTGTTTAATATAGAGTATAATAAAGAAAAAGTTTATTTTGCTTCAAACTTAATTTTACACTGACGGGCGTTTTCGTGTATAGATCCCTATTTTTCAATTTTGGAAAAAATATAGGTTTTCTTACTCAGAATCAAGATCACAATCGATTCCGATAGTTTAAAAAAATGTCCCCAAAAAAAGTCAGTTTTGTTACGTTTTTTTCATACACTACAGTATGGGCGTAACAAAACGGTTTTTTTTTTAATTATCGGAATCGATTATGCTCTTGATTCTGAGTAGGAAAACCCATATTTTTCCAAAATTGAAAAAAAAGCACATCAGTACACGAAAACTCCCGCTGAGATAATATCTACCTATCAAACTAAACCAAACTAAACTAACCCACTAAACTAAACACCTTACACTGAACCGTAAACTACTACTACTACTACTTACTGTAAACTAGATACCTTACCCTGGCATGCAGGCATTGTCATAAAACGCCAAAATTCATCTGAAATAGACGCGTAGACCTAAACGATGTTGAACATAACAATAAAATAGCGATAGCAATAAAAATCTGAATCTTATTTTTTTATGAATGAAGCTGTGTAAGCCTGTCTAGCATAGCAGGTATTCCAGGAACAGGGAACAATAACAACTGGGCAGGAATATCTAAATGTCTCACGGCGTACTAATAATGCCGATAGAGACAATCGTACGATGCTAGAGACGTGCCACTTTTGTATAGTGTTGCCGATCGATAGTCCACTATGAATAATATTTTGATATACTATCGATAGTCAAAATACCACAAACGGGACTTATCACGCTAACACACACAAGTAATATATGCCTCGACGTTTCGGCAACGTTACAGTTGCAGTGGTCATGTGTTTGTGGTATTTTGACTATGTGTGAGAATCACGAAATTTTAAAACGTTAGACTATCGATAGTTTGAGCAAAAGCTATAGTAATCTATAGTTATCGATTCTATCGATATCTATTTTCTTGTAATCTTGTTTATAATCCGATATTATTTTAATATAGGTCACAATCGATTGTTGAAAACTATCGATAGTATCGACATTATCGTAATTTTCTGTTCAGTACAATCGATAGTATCGATCTATCATCATGTCAGCCGAAAGACGTCCACTGCTGGACATAGGCCTCCCCCAAGGCTCTCCACTCAGACCGGTCTTGTGCTTTTCGCATCCACCGCGATCCCGCGATCTTAGCCAGGTCGTCGCTCCATCTTGTTGGAGGCCTACCGACAGCTCGTCTCCCGGTCCGCGGACGCCATTCGAGAACCTTCTGACCCCATCGGCCATCAGTCCTGCGTGCAATATGCCCCGCCCACTGCCACTTCAGTTTCGCAATTCTTCGGGCTATGTCAGTAACCTTAGTTCTACTGCGGATGTCATCATTTCTGATTCTATCACGCAGAGAAACCCCGAGCATAGCCCTCTCCATAGCCCTTTGAGTGACTTTGAGCTTCCTTATAAGGCCCATATATATCGATAGTATCGATAGTTTTGTGTTATAAGACAGCAATAATATCGATACTATCGATAGTATTGCATGAAAAGAGTTATCGATAATAGGCCTATCGATAGTATGACCTTTTTCCGATTAAAACTATCGATTGCAAACTATGGATTTTTCGGCAACACTATTTTTGTATCGATATCAGAAATATTAAGACCGAAATCTTGCAATGTAATTGAAAAGCTGCCCAGTGTATTGCAAATAAAATACGCAAGGAACCGGCTGATAGAAAGATTTAACATTTTCAAAAACAGTCAAAAGACCGTAAGCGAAGATATCTAAGTTTTTTTTTACGAAATCTATTACAACACTCTTTATAGAAAACGAAAGTGAAAAGTTAAAAAATTGAATGTAAGTGGGAAGAGCATAAAATACCTGCTCCTTTTTTGCAGTTACTTAAAAATTGTAACTACAGAGTTTTGTAGTGACCAAAATAATTCGTAGATGCGTGCGTGTGTTCGGAATTAAATCCTAAAACTTCAACCGCTACAAATAGGAACTTACTTAGAATACACCGATTACTGAAGGGATTGGCTTGACATTACGCCAGACCGGGAAGTATGAAAGTCAAGAGAGGCATTTGCATTGAGACAGTATGAACAGGCTATTTAAAAAATCGGCACCAAAACGGCGTCTTTCCAGCTTTAAAACTCAATAGGTACCTAAACTCAATACCTACGTATAGCGACGGTTGTCATCTGCCTCTCTACGGACTGAATACAAAGTCTCTCAGTTTCCTGCGTGTAATTTATTGTTTACAATACAGTAACATACGATGACTTAGACTTAGCTGTAACTAGTGTTTGCCCGTGGCTTCACACGTGGCACACGTAAATCATTAGATCCAGCAGCTGAATTAAAATTTAGGGATTTTTTCAAATTCCGTTGGGATTCCTGGAAATTGAATTGTGGTTTTTATTGACTGGTTATATTAAAAACAATCATGGCCAATTTCGTGACTCTGAGCCCAGCGGTTGTTATTTCGAGATTTTATCCCTATCCCGTGGGAATATCGGAACAAAAAGTAGCCTATGTTTTATTCGAGATGTCCAGCTAGGTATCTACATACCAAATTTCGGGTCGAGTCCCGTTGGCCTTACTTGCATTTAGCCTTGGCGAGCAGAGCACCTTAGTTATATTTTGTCCGGGTAGCAAAATGCCTTGGTCTGTAAAACGCCCTCATTGCTATAAGGTATAGTAGACGGAATGACTTAGCTGTAGGTACGACTTAATGTCATAATGTTAAGTAGGTCAATGGTCTGGTCTGGTAACTACTTGTGCATTTCACGACCTAGACTTTTTGCTAAGTAAGTTTTCCTAAAACTTAGACAATTTTGTAATCATGGCATTACATAATTATAACCAAGTCATTTTGAATACTTTTTTTTTTATTATTATTTGGCAAAAAAGTTAGTTACCAGGTGGTTTCTATGAATAAACTGAGTCGTCCGTCGAAAAAACAATGTCTACAAAATGATAAAATTTACAACATTTAGGAAGATCTAATTTTGAATACGAAATATCCAAATCATTCGGTCCTGATGAATCAATGATCCGATTGCGGTAATACATTAGTTGCATACTTGGTCAGTTTATTACTGAGCCGTTTTGCTCGCCAAGGCTAAATGCAAGTAAGGCCAACGGGACCCGACCTCAAGTTTCATCGAAATCCGTCCATACGTTTCAGCGTAAAGAGTAACAAACATTCTCACTCACTCACTCACAAACAATGTAGGATTATTATTAAGAAACCCGACTGTCGGCTCGTACCGTAAACCAACAATCGCATTTTAATGTTTCTCATCGTGTAACGTTCATATACATAAATTATTATAATAATACGCAATGAAAACATAACATTTATTCAAGATCTCGTTATTCCAGCAATAAAATGAATTCTTAATGGAATCTTCGACTCAGCTGTATTATGAGAAAACGCCGAGCTAGACACCTCAGCTGCTTCAAATAAATCCAATTTGCTTACAGAAATAGACAATTTATTTTTAAAAGATTACTTTTAGAGATGTATACCTATCATTTATTTGTTTTATTAATAGAACACGTCGACGAAATCTGAGATTTTTTTAAATACGAAAAACAGCTTTTTCCAGATACATCGGACGAGATTTGAACTCTGACCTCCTAGCCATAATAATGTTGAAACCATTTATTTTTGGTCAACATCGCCTACTTATACAATAAAATATCGTACAGACTTTATATACATAAATAGTAATAGGTATACACAATCAATAAATCCAAAATACTATCTAACTAATTAGGCAGTTAAACCTATGGTAAAATTGCGTTGCCTATCCCGGAAATACTGACCGCTCTTTTAAAATTATTTTCTTTCATTCTTTCTTTCTTTCTTGCATATCTACACCAATATTGGCGTGTGAAGTAAATATTACGATTATTTTTTTCATATACAATAGTCGTGATAGTAAAAGTTCGTCTTTGAACATGTGGCTGCGGTTCCGCCAAGGCGGAGATAAGCGGAGCGGAGAGAAGACGTGTAGCGAGCGACCAATCATATTAGTTGAATCCACATCTCGTCTCCGCCTCATTATCAGAAGGAGAAAGAAAATTTTGTTTGTTTCCTTATTGTTGTATAATATCTTTTTTGGGCCTACATTATAAATCCCCACAGCAAAAAAATAATTATCAACCGACATTAGTTAGACAAATTTACATCGCTGGACAAAGGTTTAGGGATTTCAAACTATCGCCAAGATGAATAGAGTTTACGCCTCACCGGGTTTCAAACCAACGAAGGGCAGCCCGCCATCTTGTTCCAAAGTCATTATTAATGAAATGGCTTACTGCCAGTTTTAATTAATCAACTTTCATTACGTTCCCGCCTTTAAAAGGCCAGGGCGCCTAAAATTAAATATTTTAACGGCAAAATAAAATGGCCGAAGGGTAAAAACAACTCAAGTATCGCTATAAAGCGCGAAGACAAATCTGACAACAAAATACATCCAGCTTTTCAAAGGCAGTGAAAATGTAATCTAGTTTGAATAATAAAATCTTTTATACGATTCTTTGTGTACGACGAGGCTTAAACACAGAAAAAAAAACTGTTCTGAATATTCTTAGTAAATTGAAAAGTTTCTTGGGAATAAAAAAAGAAGTCGCGCGCTGTCATGGCGGGCCAGGGAAACCGCTGGACGGAGAATTATTTATTTTAACCCGACGCTAAAAGAGGGATACACAGTGGAGAGGGGGATACAGCCTTTGTTATTGATATAGCTCAAATTGTAACCAGACGGAGATTTCATTGAACTAAAAGAATTTCTTTGCTCACCCGCGACCTTCAGATCGAAGATTTCATTGCTGTGAAACGATATTAAAACAAATAGTTAAAATACCAGAGCGTAATTAATTTTTAAACTTTTTCGAGCAGCTACTTAATGCGAACAATAATTTGATACGAGAAAAAAGCGTTCTGTGACTGCTGTGGCATCAACAAGTGCGACGTTTTAAATAAAAAAATAAAGAATTTGAACGACTAAAAAAAAGCATGAAAATATTTTTCTACCAGCATAAAGTCGGTGCCTCAGCACGAGCCAGCAGTGATGGACCTATATAGTCGTTAACCTCACGTATATCCATACAAATATTATAAATGCAAAAGTGTGTGTGTTTGTATGTTTGTCTGTCTTTCACGTCGAAATGGAGAAACGACGTGATTTTTGGCTTAGAGATAGTTTATGAGCCCGAGAGTGAAATAGGTTACTTTTGTTCTGGAAAAATGCACAGTTGCGCGATAACTGAATTCCACGCGGGCGAAGCCGCGGGTAAAAGCTAGTAATATATATATTGGGCTTCAATCACTCCTGCTGGGTCGTGCTGAGGCAGCGACTTCAGACTGGTATTGGCACTTTAGGATATGACAAATTCTGGAGTTGTCATATACCGTATTGTAAAGTAAGTAAGTTAGTACGGGCATAAAACAAATAAAGTACAAAAATCAATCTCATGTATGTACTTCACTTTTTATACCTACGCTTGGCGGTCGCTCTAGGGTTATCAACTATGGCTTATGCACAAATAGTAGATTGTACAACAAGAGCATAAAACGAGCCATTTTACCCGAGGCGTTCATATAGCCACCCGAGCCGGTACGGCGAGGGTGGATAGACACGTCGAGGGGAAAATAGGTTTAATGCTCGAGTTTTACACTCTGTTTTTCACTTCGATTGCGAGGAAATGAAATAGCAACAATGGAAACAATGATTCACTTTCTATGTACCTTTTATTTTTTATGCATTATTATAATAATTCCATTATTTTAATTTTACTGATTTATTATGAATGATTTGATTGATTTTTAGTTTTATATAAATTAAAAATTATTTATATAATATATAGAAAAAAAATTTGTTTGTGGCTGTTGACACCTGATTACCTTGGTCTTGAGTTGGTATTAGACGAAGATTTTATTTTATGCACTAGAGCATAACAAGTCATTTTATGTCGCCAAGATACAGCATAAACACGAACTTTACGAGCATGAGAAGTGAAAAAACTATTGTGGTAGTGGCACTCGTTTTATTTTGTTTGATTTATTGTTGAGAATGAAACTGCAAGAATGGAAATGTAAATTAATAATAAGTAACTAAAATATTTAAATGTTTTGTCATTGTTATATTGTATTAGGTACAAATTTGTCACAGAAAATGTCTTGCGACGATATCGGCAATGGCGAAATGCACGATTATTAGTTACTTATATTTGAAAGTGTTATAAAATTCGCATTTTCCATTATCACTTGCACAAAAAAGTTCACAGACGCGTGTCTCAAGCGGATGGCACTCGCGCTCGCACTGGTCCCAACCGGTCCGAGATATCCTGTCCGTGAATAGCGTCTATGAGTGCGTTACTCGAGCGCACTTTGTATGTAGATTGATTTCTGTAACCTATCTGTTTTTTGGTACGGGGGAGGCTATATCCAACAGTGGGCATCCACTGCTGATATGATGATAAAGTTAGTCCAGTAACCGCTGGTTTCGCGGCCTACCCCGAAGGTAAATCCTCTCTCTTGGATAATGCACGCGGGTTTGGAATTGTCACGCGAACTTGGTCTTTTCGTAATTGCACGGTTTAGTCTGGAGGGAAATTAATGACTAGCTTAATGGAGCAACGGGACTGCTCCTCTCTGTCCGTGCGCAGGTCTCGTTAATGAATCGGAAATGGAGGGTAAATGGCAAAGTACGGCGAGATTTGGAGGAGCTATTGATATAACAAGAGATTCTTGCTGAGATCAACTTTTTGGGTGCCGTAACAAGATAACTATAGTCAATTAGTTTGCTCACCCGACATTTTACGATGGCAAAGTCTATGCAAACAATGTGTGTTCATGTAGCTCCTCCACCTCCACAATGTAATAATACAAATACACACACACACAAACTCAACTATCGTGGGCCGAATCGGAACTACACGTCCCAAGAGTTTAAATTCAAATATTTATTTATAGGTTGTGAGTTTGTATACACAGGTTCTTATTATTACACTAGCTTTTGCCCGCAGCTTCGCCCGTGTGGAATTCGGTTTTGCGCAATGTTCCCTCGGCAACTGTGCATTTTTACCCGACTACGGCAAAGCCAAGGAAGGGTAATGATTTTAGCAGTCTATGTATGTTTGTATTTACGTATGTTCCAGCGTAGCGTCTACACTACTCATCCGATTTGAATAAATAAGGTGTCAATCGATTCGTTATTATACTCCGGGTAACATAGGATACCTTTTAACATAAAAAAAAATATGAGTCGGATTTTACATAACAAAAACAAGGCAACTAAAAAAAAATTTTTTGCGTAAGCTGGCGTGTGAGGCAGTTTTAGATAGGCCTTAAAAATTGATGTTGAAGTTCCTTAGTAGGTTTTAGGTTCAACGTAAGTGTTGAGGAGCTATTAGCTCTGAAAGTCGTCAAAATTGTATAAAGATAGAAATATAAAGTTATCTCGTATGAATTTCAATTGAGCGGCAACATTACATTAATTTTGTAGCAATATAGAGGTACAGTTTTAATAAACCGTTCCAATTCCAAACTAAATCCCAACAGAATTTACAATACAATAACTCCTTATTGCACACCAACACATAGTAAGCAGTACACAAAACACAGGTATATATAGAGATTTTCTAAGGTAAGCAATAGGCGGACTTATCGCTTCAGAGCGATCTCTTCCAGGTAACCTTTACAATGGACAGAAGTAAGGAATACATTTTAGCAGGTGGTGCAATACAGTAGATTAGAGCAATATAACACTAACTGATACAATACACATACACAACAAATCTAAATAGATAGATAGGTAGATATATACATAACAACATGTAATTTATAATAATATATGCATACAGCTTTTACTTTACTAGTTCGCCATTAGATATCGCTCTCAGGTGCAATCCCCATCCTACATCGCGTTGTTAAGATTTTTCCGAACTTAATGGGGTAACCGAAGATACTCAACATTTTAACAACTCAACCTCTAATAATTGTAGAAAAGCGTCGAAATGAATCACCGGAAACGATAACCTCCTCCTTTTTTTTAAGTCGGTTAAAAAAATGAAGGATGGAAAATAATAGAATCTATATATTTAAACAACGAGCAAATTAATCTCAAACACATAGAGAATAAATAAATAAATAATAAATATCACGGGACAATTCACACCAATTGACCTAGCCCCAAAGTAAGCTTAGCAAAGCTTGTGTTATGGGTACTAAGCAACGGATAAAAAAACCTAACACTGAACCTAAACTATCCGAGCCGCTTCTGCCCTGAAAAGTCCTGCTCGCTCGCTTCGCTCGCTCGCTGTCAGCGAGGCACCAGCTGGGGTGTACCAAGCGTGACACCTTCTTTTGGTACCTCGCTAGCAGCGAGCGAGCGGAGCGAGCGAGAAAGACGTTTCGGAGCAGAAACGACTCGGATAGTTTAGGTTCAGAAGGCTAAGGCGGTAGCGAAGCGCAGCGTAGCTCCCGACTTAGCCTTCGATGCTAGGTATTTTTTTGTAACAGCACAGAAAATGATAAATGTCAATCTACCCCTGCTTGAAAAAGTCAGAATGTTGTCAATTAAAAATAGATACAGCAGACTTTGGTGTAACTATGGTTTCTGTATTTTGATTTTCGGTATATTGATTGTCGATTATTTTATTTGTAATGATTATGACTGTTCGGTATTATGATTTTTCGGTCTTTCGGGTGTAGGTATTTTGATCTTCGGGATTGTAGTCTTCGGGTTTTAGGCTTCCGGTCAAATGGGTGTTCGGGATTTCATACTTTCGGCCATATATCCATTCGACGTTTTAATTTTCGGCCTTCCGTCCATAGGTCTTGTGAAATTCGGTCTTTCGTTTATCGGTATTATAATACATACCCATAATATGAGAGCATTATTCTGCTGACGCGCGTGCTCGTGAGGATTCTCAATCCACAAAAAAAAGACTGCACTCAGCGGAGGTACGCTTCATAAGTTAGAGAAGCAGAGTGGTCGCAGTCACGGGAACTCAGACTCACCGCGATGAGAGACTATGCCTCAGAGATCAGACAGGCAGAGTCGCCTCAATCACGGGAGCTCAGATTGACTAATATGAGACATGTTTGGTTTGAGAGGTAGTGGCAAAATTACTCTCCAAATGTTTCCACTTATTTGGTATTAGGGTGTCACAGTGTAGAAAGGCTGTAGTTGACGTTGGTAAACGTACTTTTGCAAAGGGTCAAGTATACGTTGCTTTAAGCAGAGTAAGATCGTTGGTTATTAATGATCTGAATCCGAGGAAACTTTTATGTAACCCTCATGATGCAGTGTCTTGGGAGGAGTTAGAGAGGCTAATAAATCTTTAAAGTAAAAGCCAATATTACTCAAGTAAAACATCAAAATAATTAAATAAAAAAAATAAGTTTAAAAAACTGAAACCCGACTACGGAAAAAGCGCTCTAAAAATTATGAAACAAGAAAATGGCCAAGAATTACACACAATTAGGTAATTTGCTCCTCCGTGACCACTAATTTGAACCTTCCACAAAGTAACGCCTGATTAAATCAAGCAAGAAAATATTGTTTTCTGAAATTCTTATACTTACACAGACATCAAAGGAGAGCCGTGGTCGCATGCCACCTTACCTTAAAGGGTTACTTAGCAATTCATTTCATGGTGGCATGTGACCACGGCTCTCCTTTGATGTCTGTGTAAGTATAAGAATTTCAGAAAACAATATTTTCTTGCTTGATTTAATCAGGCGTTACTTTGTGGAAGGTTCAAATTAGTGGTCACGGAGGAGCAAATTACCTAATTGTGTGTAATTCTTGACCATTTTCTTGTTTCATAATTTTTAGAGCGCTTTTTCCGTAGTCGGGTTTCAGTTTTTTAAACTTATTTTTTTTTTCGAGGTTAAAAATAGCCTATGTCGCTCTCTGACCCATAAACTATCTCTATGCCAAAAATGACGTCGATACAAAATACTGAAACATAATGTATTCATAATAATAATCAAGTCAGAACATTAAATTAGAGTTCAAAGAAGGGATGTATGTACGTAGGCTGGGATGATGCATCTATTACAATCATAGCTGGCAACTTTCAATTTTTTTCCTAAATTTCGAAAAGCTATAACCATGTTCTGAGTTCTGATGAAAGTTAAGCTGGACTTAAATTAATCTTTCGTATCATAAACTTTGCAGTGCCAGTTGAAGCATTGTCTGTACAAGAGCTTGTACATTATATTGTAAATATTGCAGTCAGAATGCTTTATATGCGTACCTAACGAACACGACACCGTACAAACGGAGCTAGGTTTATCTTGATATCTTGTACTCTAATTATGAGACGTTGCTACGTTTAAATTTAGTGTTAGTGTGTATGTAAATTTGCCCAAACTTGTATTTCATAGTAGGATGTAGAACGTAAATGTTAAAGATAACTGCAGTTGTAGAGACGCTCTATTTATGTAAAGTAGGTTTTCAGGTGATAGGACTTCGTGCAAGGTCCGCCCGGGTTGCTACCACCATCTTGCTCGCTAATCCTGCCGTGAAGCAGCAGTGCTTGCACTGTTGTGTTTCGGCATGGAGGGTAAGACAGCCGGTAAAATTACTGGCACTTGAGGAATTCCATCTTAGGCCTCTAGGTTGGCAATGCATCTACAATCCCCCTGGTGTTGCAGTTGCAGGTGTCTATGGGCGGTGGTGATCTCTTACCATCAGGAAACCTACTTGCTCGTTTGCCATCCAGTCGAATAAAAAAAAAATATTTTGGAATTAATTTTGAATATTTCCCACCCTCTTTTTTAAGGTTTTTTTAAAGAAAGAAAGAAAAACATTTATTCGTGACATTTACAAAGCAGATAAAAAAAGAAATATCGAAATCGAGACCAATTTTGTCCCGAAATAGTCCCAACTCAGCATGATGTCACCCTTACGGTCGAAGCTGGTGCTAGGCTGGTGATGATTTTCAGGCTCAGAGTCACGACGAGCTATGAGAAAAAAGTTAATCTATTTTTGGGGATTAATCTAATTTTGTTAATATGAAGCCTTGAGTAATGAAATAAATATTATTATAAATATGCTCGGAGTTTCTGTGCGGGATAGAATCCGGAACACGGAAATTAACCGAAGAACTAAAGTTACTGCCACAGCTCGAACAATAGTTTTTGGCCAGTTGACATTTGAAGTAATGTATAAAAAGTTATATTTATTGAAACAATATGTTTAATGAGTTTTCTAAACTTTATATTGAAACGAATAAAGTATTTACCTAATTTTTATAACTATTTTATTTCAAACGTGTATTCAAACAATAAATGGCTATAAACGGTATACTCGTAGTGGTCACAAACGGTACTTTTGCCTTGGCAATGGACGGGCCACATCGTTTGAAGAATAGATAACCATTGAGGAAGTAAAGTCCTCAAATACCGACCACGAAATGTAAGATGAGGTGTTGACAAGCCTTCCATTAGGCGGACAGACGACATCACGAGAGTTGCAGGCCAACGGTGGATGCAAGTGGCGAGTTGTCGTTGTTTGAATGGTAGGATCTATAAAAATCATTATCTTGGCGTCAAATCATTATCTACATCAAAACGTATAATTAATTCGCATGAATAATCAAATAGGGTAATTGCTTATTACCCTAATTTACGTATGAAGCGTTAATTAACATCACACATATTAAATGTGAGCTGTTATCATTCAAGGTATAATGTGATATCTTCCTTATCTATCTATCTATCTATATATATAAAAGGCAAACCTGACTCACTGGGTTATATATCAACGCACAGCCCAAACCGCTGGGCCTAGAAACTTGAAATTTGGTACAGAGGTTCCTTTTATGATCTAAGTGAGCACTAAGAAAGGATTTTTAGAAATTCATCCTCTAAGGGGGTGAAATGGGGGGGTGAAGCTTATATGCAATTTTGTCATTTTTGGACTTAGAAGTATGAAAATAGGTGTATAAGTTCTTGATTACAATTAAAAATGATCTGTCTAGGTGAAATGGATAAAATACCCCCCTAAAGGGGTAAATTGGGGGGGTAAAGTTTGTATGGAAATTTTCTCATTTCTAGACTTAGATGTATGAAAATAGGTATATAAGTTCTTGATTACAATTAAAAATTATCTGTGTAAGCGAAATGGATAATATTTCCCCCTAAAAGTGTTAAATGGGGGGGGGGGGAAAGTTTGTATGGAAATTTTCCCATTTCTGGACTTAGAACTATGGAAATAGGTGTATGTATAAGTTCACGATTATAATTAAAAATTATCTGTCCAGGTGAAATGGATAAAATTCCCCCCCCCCCTAAACGGATAAAATGGAGGGTGAATTAGAATTGAAAATTATCTGTGTAGGTGAAATAGATAAAATTATCCCCTAAAGGTGTAAGATTATATGGAAATTGTCTCATTTCTGGATTTAGATATATGAAAAATATAGGTATACAAGTTTTCGATTACAATTAAAAACTATCTATGTAGGTGAAATGGATAAAATTACCCCTAAAAGGGTAAAATGGGGGGTGAAGTTTGTATTGAAATTTTCTGATTTCTGGACTTAGCAGTATGAAAATTGCTATGAAGTATACCTATTGGTATTAAGGGTCCTGATAACAATTAAAAATTATCTCCGTAGGCAAAGATAAAGAAAGAAGAAGTAGCTTTCGACTTATTAGGGGGGAATTTTTATGAGACTTCCTTATTTCTACACTAAAAATATGGCTGGTCACCATTTACAATGATCCGTATGGTGTTGACGACTTCAATAAAGGAGGGGGTTTTTCATGCAATATGGAGGTTAATTAAATAAAACATATAGCCTGATAACTAAAATACACGCGGACGAAGTCGCGGGCAAAAGCTAGTATAAACATATGTCGTCCTCGTCAAACTGAACAAGATTAGTTCAGCGACTTTAAAATAACGGAGTCTGAATTTACCTTTTTTCATACCAATTAAATACAGCTATCAATGCACGCCGTCCTAGAACACAACTGACGTCACCTGTCCCCTACAAACGTCAAGCATTTTGCTTCATATTGCTTCTTCGAATAAACTTAAAAGTATAATAAAAATTAAAACTCTATTTTTTTTAAGTCGCTGAACTAATGTTGTTCAGTTTGAGAAGTATGAGTTTGAGAGTCACCAGCATGCGAGTGTGGAGCCCCAGTGCAGGACATAGAGCACATCATCGCCCACTGCCCACTCACTAAGTACGATGGTCAACCGGCAGACCTGCTTACCCTTGACAACGACGCAATCCAATGGATACAGAATGTAGATATTATATTGTGAATTTGAGCGATTGTATTTAATGTTAAGCCATACGAATAAATAAATAGAAGTATGATCTGTGCTTTAATTATTTTCTCATATCAAAGGCCACTCCAGGTATAAAAGGCGTAATTTAAAATGTATAAAGTTATATGTAGAAGGGGAAGAGAGTTGGTCTGTATCTTATCACATTAAGTACTGCAAAGACGTGTGTGTAGCTGTCACGCGATTGTTCAGTAACAGAAAACAGAATTAAAAATGTTGATTTACTGTTATTTGGGACAAATCGCTGGCCGAGTGTAACAGTGGCACAAGTCAAAATATTGAAATTTCGAGAAAAAGCACTTCAAAGTTTTGACAAGTGGACTTAAACCAGTAATATGAGCATATTATTTTAATTAAAGAAGTTAAATGCTTAAGTTTTGTTTTATATATTCTTGGTGGTATGATGCATTAGATTAAGACATAATATTATTTTAAAATATATTATTATAGCAATTATTTACACTCAAATATGGGTACTTAGAGATGTGCCTCTGTTGCACAACTTTTTTTTATGTTTTTTGAATTGTGCCTCTTAAAGTTATGAAATGATGTGGTCCTATTTCTTTGTTTAGGTATGAAAACGCTTTGTAAATCACTAAAAATAAAAAATACTTTTTTTTACTATTAATCGCGTCATCTTTAAACGACGTCTTGTAATAACCTAACCAACATAAAGTTGGAAAATCTCTGACTTGGTCACTTCGAATTTGAGATATTAAACTTTGAAGGAACTACGGAAAACGGCTAAACCAATTTTGATGAAACATGTCTACGCACCATCGCTATAAAACCTGATTTCAAATCCGCAAATCCGCATTCAAATCGGCCCACCCGTTTAAGAGCTATGGTGCCACAGACAGACACACAGACAGACAGACACAAAGATACACATAGCGGTCCAACTTATAACACCCCTCTTTTTGCGTTGGGGGTTAAAAATAGGTTCCAGGGGAGTCCCTTGACAACACAAATGTATTTTTTTATGTAATAGCAGACAAAGCAAACAGACGGTTCTCCTGATGCTAAGTGGTCACCGTCGCCTGTAGACATCAGCAGCATCATCAGGACTCCAGATGTGTTGCCGGCCTTGCAAAAAGCTATTGCTGAAGAGTTGGAAAAACCTCGGTCGCCAAAGTGTTCCATAAATTACATGTGCGAGGTAAAAAAGGAACGCTTAAGCACGATGGATGACCGCTACCCATCAATATGATGTTGATGAAAGCTACTTCTATATCGAAAATACAAACTGAAATATAGATGCATAGAAAAACTACACCACTGCTAGGGCTACTTTTATGCCGAGTAGAAAAGTTCAACGGAACTCCCCTTTATCGACCCTATAGAAAACGCAAAGAGAGCTAACATCTATACAGAGAGCTAGAGAGTCAAGCTTCCCAGTGTATTGGATCACCGATAATATGAGCCGCCCTACGCTACGCTGTAGACGATCTGATATTATACGAGGGAGGAGCTGATATTGAGGGGCACCAGACCAAAGGTGAGAGAAATACTCCAAGTGAGGCCGAATTCGAGCCCTGTACAGTTGACAATAGCTCGGCATGAAGTATTGTCTCGCTCGGCTGAGGACCCCAACTTTCTAGCAACAATTTTAGCTTTACTCACCTAAGAGAACAAGGGGGGAGTTTTCGAATCTAGGCGCTACGGTAAATGGCATTTTATTTGCGATAAATGCGCAGACCTGTGTCTTGATAGGGTTGAACTTGACTAGGTTATGTTTACCCCAGTCAAAAACCAGTTCCAGTATATTTTCCAAACCAGAAACATGTTGACAGCAACTCTCCTCTAATTCCGCTAGAGAAAGACTAAGCCTACCGGTATTGAAGTTGAATTTTTCACTCTTTTAGTTAACCTCTTGGATCCAGATTGTTGAGAAACAGTGTAAATGTAGGCCGCAATGGGAAAGAAGGAGGAGGAAACTCCATTTTCACTGTCGTCTTCAATGATTGTTAATTGAGAAGGGGAGTCTTATCTTTAAGTTTTTCTACATCAGTCCATTGAGAAGGATGACTTATTTTCAGGCGACATGGCTGCGTATTTTAAAAGCCAATTGGCTTTTTGACAAGAAATTTCCGTCGGTCTCTGGGGTATTCGATTAGTTACATTTCTTATGATGCGGCCACTATTTAGATTGTTTTTGGATGAAAAGGTTGTTATTCTTAGAGGCTTTGGGTTTTCCATGCGCTGTGGTGATGGATTTTCTGAAAATTGGAATTCAGTAATAGTAGTAATAGAGTTAAGTTTTCGTCAAGTATTTTTTTAATATTTATTTATGTATTATATTTATCTAATTAAGTATGTTTATCCGTTGTCTAGTACCCATGATACAAGTTTTACTTAGTTTAGGAGTAGATGAATTGGTATAAATTGACCAAGCAATTTATTTTAAAACTTTTTTTAAATTACTATTAAAGCCTGTAGTTACAGCTGTGGTAGTTTTGCTTGGAAATTCGTTCTGAATACTACTTTAACTTCTTAATATTTCACAAAATAATCTCTAAATCAACAAAATAGATTTCGCATGTATTGTACCTATGCGAAAACAATTTTTTACGTGCAAAAACTTTACTTACTTCCTGTTTCAGTGCACCCGATGGATATAATTTTCTTGAATGCATGTTTGGGTATAGTATATTGATTATTTTTGTTAAAGTTTTTACAGATAATAGGTACTAACTCAAAAAACTTCTCGTCAATTTCTGCAATATTGGCACAACTCAAAAGTGTGTCACTGTTGCATTAACACAGGCGGGCTTTATGCACAAGAACGAGCGGCACACTGAAGATGGGTCAGTATTGCAGGAACGAGATAGGTAATTTCCTTGTGTGCAGTAGTGGCACGGGAGTCATCTTTGGGTTGTTCTGGTAAACTTTTGAATTGGATTAATATTGTATGCTATAAAATACGCATCGTAGAACACGATTCTGGGCTTAACTAAAAAATCAGTTTTTTTGAATTGTGCCACTGTTGCACTCGGCCAGCGAAATGTAAAATTGACAACACGAAATTATACTTTACATCAAAGCAGAAAAATTACTATTCGAAATACATCAACAAGAACAATTTTCCATCCTGAAAATCGTCGAAAATGGAACCTTGTCCTATGGTTAAATTGACAAATTTGATGTATACCAAATAAGTTTAAAAAACTGAAACCCGACTACGGGAAAAAGCGCTCTAAAAATTATGAAACAAGAAAATGGACAAGAATTACACACAATTAGGCAATTTGCTCCTCCGTGACCACTAATGTGAACCTTCCACAAAGTAACGCCTGATTAAATCAAGCAAGAAAATATTATTTTCTGAAATTCTTATACTTACACAGACATCAAAGAAGAGCCGTGGTCACATGCCACCATGAAATGAATTGCTAAGTAACCCTTTAAGACAAGGTGGCATGCGACCACGGCTCTCCTTTGATGTCTGTGTAAGTATAAGAATTTCAGAAAATAATATTTTCTTGCTTGATTTAATCAGGCGTTACTTTGTGGAAGGTTCACATTAGTGGTCACGGAGGAGCAAATTGCCTAATTGTGTGTAATTCTTGACCATTTTCTTGTTTCATAATTTTTAGAGCGCTTTTTCCCGTAGTCGGGTTTCAGTTTTATAAACTTATTTTTTTTATTTAATTATTTTGATGTTTTACTTGCGTAATATTGGCTTTAACTTTAAAGATTTATTAGCCTCTCTAACTCCTCCAAAGACACTGCATCATTAGGGTTACATAAAAGTTTCTGCGGATTCAGATCATTGATATAGGTATAAACCCTCCAATGATCTTATTCTGCTTAAAGCAACGTATACTTGACCCTTTGCAAAAGTACGTTTACCAACGTCAACTACAGCCTTTCTGCACTGTGACACCCCAACACCAAATAAGTGGAAACATTTGGCGAGTAATTTTGCCACTACCTCTCAAACTAAACATGTCTCATATTAGTCAATCTGAGCTCCCGTGATTGAGGCGACTGTGCCTGTCTGATCTCTGAGGCATAGTCTCTCATCGCGGTGAGTCTGAGTTCCCGTGACTGCGGCCACTCTGCTTCTCTAACTTATGAAGCGTACCTCCGCTGAGTGCAGTCTTTTTTTTGTGGATTGAGAATCCTCGCGAGCACGCGCGTCAGCAGAATATGCTCGTGATTGAGAGAATTCACGCATACCTATGTAAGGCTTTTCTCTCTCTTTTATTTGACTTAATCTAGTTTCTCTATGTGTTTGAGATTAATTTGCTCATTGTTTAGATATGTAGATTCTATTACTTTCCATCCTTCGTTTTTTTAACAGACTTCAATAAAAGGAGGAGGTTATCGTTTCCGGTGATTCATTTCGATGCTTTTCCACAATTATTACGAGTAGAGGTTGAGTTGTTAAAATGTTGAGTATCTTTGGTTACCCCATTAAGTTAGAAATTTTTTAACAGCGCGATCTAGGATGGGGATTGCACCTGAGAGCGATATCTAATGGCGAACTAGTGAAGTAAAAGCTGTATACATATTTTATTACAAATAAATTATATGTTGTTATGTATATATCTACCTATCTATCTATTTAGATTTGTTGTGTATTTGTATTGTATGAGTTAGTGTTATATTGCTCTATTCTACTGTAAATTGCACCACCTGCTAAAATGTATTCCTTACTTCTGTCCATTGTAAAGGTTACCTGGAAGAGATCGCTCTGAAGCGATAAGTCCGCCTATTGCTTACCTTAGAAAATCTGTACTGCATACTATGTATTGATGTGCAATGAAGAGTTTTTGTATTGTAAATTCTGTTGGGGTTTGGTTTGGAATTGGAACGGTTTATTAAAACTGTACCTCTATATTGCTACAAAATTAATGCAATGCTGCCGCTCAATTGAAATCCATACGAGATAACTTTATATTTCTATCTTTACACAATTTTGATGACTTTCAGAGCTAATAGCTTCTCAACACTTACGTTGAACCTAAAACCTACTAAGGAACCTCAACATCAATTTTTAAGGCCTATCTAAAACTGCCTCACACGCCAGCTTACGCAAAAAATTTTTTTTTAGTCGCCCAGTTTTTGTTATGTAAAATCCGACTCATATTTTTTTTTATATTAAAAGGTATCCTATGTTACCCGGAGTATAATAACGAATCGATTGACACCTTATTTATTCAAATCGGATGAGTAGTGTAGACGCTACGCTGGAACATACGTAAATACAACAAACATACATACATAGACTGCTAAAATCATTACCCTTCCTTGGCTTTGCCGTAGTCGGGTAAAAAAGGGACCACTATATTTACGTAAACGCAGAAATATGACGAATCGTAAATATGTTCCAACCGAAATCATTTGTTTTGAGCCATTTTGAAGAAGTTATGACTTGATTTAGACAAAATTCACTTTTCGCTTATTTAATTTTGCCCCTAATTTTTAATAGACAATATTTGATTTGGGTTTAATAACAACAAAAATAAATTTGGTCGTAAATATTGGTCGGCACAATTACATTTTGACAAAATTCATATTCATTTTAGTCTGAATTCAAAATGGTCAATTCAAGAGGTCGTTTTTCCATTTGCACCGAATTGCAGTAAGTAAATCGAAATATTGTAGTTCACTGATATATGGACCTCCGCAAAGTTGTACTTGATCCATCAATAATGACGCATAGGTACAGTAATATTCCTCCGCCGTTTTTTCCATTTTCCCTTAAAACTTCCCACCAGTTGTTTTAAAGCTCCCACCTAAATCTTAATTTAGCTGCTTTCATAAACTCCGCAATATTATTTCTGGTCGGCGAGCCCATTTCACGCAACGACACAACTAAATATGAAAATATTACTTTAGCAAAAGTGCAAAGCAAAAGGGTCCTGAAATGCCATTATAAGGCCTCGTTTCCCTTCCGTGGGTATAAAGGGGAATTTATGTGCTTAATACTGTGGCTGCGGCCGCGATTCTGACCGATAAGTCAACGGTATTGGAATTATGACAAACAAAAAGATTTCGGGACACTTTCTGCTGTAACATGCCGTGATTTATAGGCGTAATCATTTTGGGCCTGTTTTTTTAGAAAAAACCAACCAAGTGCCTATCGGGCAACTTGTGATCTGTTTAAGTAAATATGTGAAATATCCAACACTAGATAGAGATTGGTAGAGCAAAAGTATCGTTTGTGGCCACTGTACCGCTTATGGCCATTTATTGTTTAAATATAAATACGTTTGAAATAAATATAAAGTAATAAATAATTACAAACTTTATTCGTTTCACTATAAACTTTTGAAAACTCACTAAGCATATTATTTTAATACTATGTTTAACTTTTTAAATATGACTTTAAATGTCAACTGGCCAAAAACGGGCTTAAGGTGGCCAAAACCGGTACTTCTGCCCTACCTACTGACAAAGACACAATATCAAGATTAGGTACAGACAGAAAAAACCGGCCAAGAGCAAAATTGCAAAAAAATTCAACTTTAAAGAGGAAAATTTCATTAAAATCGAGCGTCCCCCCCTCATCTAAAATATAAACCGGAGGGTGGAAAAATTTGACAAAATTCAGGATGGTAGTAAGTAAATCAAACTTACAAGAAAACTAAAACGGTTAAGTTTTCTTGAGAACTGTTAGTAGTTTAAGAGTATATAGCAGCCTAAGGTATAAAATATACCTAAACTTGGAATATTCTGTACAAAATACGAAATCCTTAGAGAAATATTACTTAATTTTTTCGTAATGGCTAGCGTGTCCCTTGGCCGGTTTTGAGATATTGGACATGTAGATTTAATGTAGTTCGTTAAATCGTCTGGAGCATAACAGTCGAAGAGCTCTACATACCATATTGTGCCTTTCCACGAAAGCCAGCCAAAACCGATACAAGCAAGCCCTCGCGTGGCCCAATAATTAGCATTTCTTCACGTTCAAAGTTGCTCGTATCGAAGTGTATTACCATAGTGTAATGGCGGTGATTTGGAAAGTAGGCCGCTTCGCCTGCCGTTGCCAAGTGTACTTGTTCTATTTACAGCGATTTACCAGCTTAATGTACGGTTGAGTAGAGGGGTTTCGGTATTATTTTAAGACAAAATTTGTCGCGATTTCCGTTTTTCTTTGTGTAAAATGTCACGAATATAATAGATAATAAATAAATATCAAGGGACAATTCACACCAATTGACCTAGTCCCAAAGTAAGCTTAGCAGAGCTTGTGTTATGGGTACTAAGCAACGGATAAATATAATTAAATATATTGATACATACATAAATACATATTAAACACCAAATACCCGAGAACAAACATTCGTATTTTTCATACAAATGTCTGCCCCGACACGGGAATCGAACCCGGAACCTCAAGCTTCGTAGTCAGGTTCTCTAACCACTAGGCCATCTGGTCGTCCAAAATGTTTTTCTTTTCTTTCCTTTTTTCCAAAAAACATAATTAGAAACACTTTGCTGTCCAATTTAAAACTAAAAACCTTTAAAGTTGAGCTATCTCCCGAACACAAATGGATTAAAATATAAATTCTTCATAGAAAAAAGATAACCACGAGTTCCAACGGCGAAAGGCACGGAACTATCTCATCCCATTTTTACCGAGAATTTCTTGGAAATAAATTTTATTGAGTTACAACCTTTTTTTAGCAAGACCGCTCTGCATAATTCGAACAAATCTGGTTGAAAAAGTTACACGGTTTTACTAGCAGCCAGCGAGATAAATGGTTTTAAAAGTGAATAATAGTCTAAGATACGAATATATGATAATACTAGCTTTTGCCCGCGGCTCCGCCCGCGTGGTATTCGGTTATCGCGCGCTCTTCCCTCGGGAACTGTGCATTTTCCGGGATAAAAAGTAGCCTATGTCACTCTCGGGCCCATAAACTATCTCTAAGTATGCTAAAAATCACGTCGATCCGTCGCTGGCAGCGGGACTAATTTAGCTTTGGCCTCAACTGCGCTTTCCATCAAGTCCATCACGGGTCAGTTTTATTTCAAAGAAAAACAAACTATGCTAGAAGAAAACCATTTCACTGATAATAATTACGAATATTTATAAAAGTATAGAACAACCACATAAATAATCTAAACTTTATTAAAAACCGTAAAAGTCCGGTTCGTTAGAGGTAATTTCCAAATAGAATAATGTAATAAAGGTCGTGAAGTATGAATCAAAGTTTAGGGTGCTTAACGGCGTTTAAATTTAATATTAAAAAAACACATCGTAGTTCCTCCTATGGTACTATCTGATGATGATACCACGGTAAAGAAGGGCAATCATCGGTTATGTTTTGATTTTTTATTACTTTGTTTAAGGCTCCAGACGTCAAAAAAACGGAACACTTTTTATTCGCCTATCTGTCTATCAAAATCGGGTTACCTATGTTTTACCAAAAAATGTTTGACAAATTATTACTTCCCAAAAAATTTTTCGTAGAATTTCATTTGCCAAATAATCGTTTGCCAAATTGACACTTGACAAATAATTATTACGCGAACCTAATGTTTGGCATGTTCATGTTTAAGCAATATCTGGTTTGCCAAATATTACTTTGACCAAATTTCATTTAGTCAAATATGTTATCGTGGCTGCTATAAAAAAAAACCTAACATCGAAGGCTAAGGCGGGAGCTACGCTTCGCTTCGCTCCCGCCTTAGCCTTCTAAACCTAACCTATCCGAGTCGCTTCAGCTCCGAATCGTCTTGCTCGCTCGCTTCGCTCGCTCGCTCGCACAAATTTTATTTTATTGTCTAATGTTTTTTTGCCTTTGCTAAATGACCAAATGCCATAATGTAATTTTTCGTAATAATATTTTGTCGAGTGAAAATTTGACGTAATGAAAATATTCGTATTAAAATTGTGCCAAAGTTTGCATTGCCAAACAAAAAGTTGCTAAAAATTGTTTGGGAAATGAAATTTGACCAAAATAAATTTGGTAAAACAACAGGCTCCCATCAAAATCATATTTATCAGCATCACGTGGACTTGTCAATCTCAAATTAATGCCGTTAGTATTTTAGTGACTGTAACCAGATCCGGTTAAGATCTAATAGTTAATGCTAAACTTAAAATTTATTGCGATATCACTTTATATTACTAGAACCAACATCTGTGATTACCTACTGTTTATTATTTGTATAAAAATTACACGCTACATAATGCAAATAAAATACAGGGTGAAATTTAGGACGTAATGTAATTAGTGTTTCGTGTTCATTTATTGCTGGGTAATATAATGAATTAACTCTTCCATACATTATTCATGATGTCGTATTTCAAAAATGTATAGAAACCAAAAATTTTTTCAGATTTATTTCAACAAAAGAGTTAATGCACTACGAGTATATTGCCCAGCATTAACTGAACATTGACGACCGGATGGCCGAGTGGTTAGAGAACCTGACTACGAAGCTTGAGGTCCCGGGTTCGAATCCCGGCCGGGGCAGATATTTGTATGAGTAATTCTATTGTTTGTTCTCGGGTCTTGGATGTTTAATATGTATTTAAGTATGTATTTATCTATATAAGTATGTTTATCCGTTGCCTAGTGTCCATAGTACAAGCTTTGCTTAGTTTGGGACTAGGTCAATTGGTGTCAAGTGTCCCATGATATTTATTTATTTATGAAACACTAATTTTGTATTACGTCCTAAACACCCTGTATTCAAGTATCCAATAAACAAAAACACAAAGTATCAACAACGGTCCTTAAAAATCACTTCTAACATTACGAACCAACACTACAGATGATTGTTAAACAAAACAATAGTCCTCGAAGTAGACGCTTGAACAAAGTAAGTTGAACAAAGTATGTTGAACAAAGTGAGCATAGTGTGAACAAAACGTGAACGAGCGCGACGCCGATCGAGAACAAAGAGCTTGCGAGTGCGTATGTGGGAATTTATTAACAAGTCGTTAGGCGCGGCTTGGGTTAGAAAATGACGCGTTTTTACTTACACCAGTGTTTTTTTTTTAATTTTCGCTATACCAAGAGCAATAAGGCTTATTTCTCTGAAGTAAACTCGGAGAGCTTGTTAGGACTCACGAAAGAGACACAATCTTAGGTCCTTTACTATTTAAATTCATTCTTAAAAATAGGTTGGAAGTTCAGAATCGTGTCATTATATATTCTGTGCTTACACCTAAATGTAAATGGATATAAATGGGTGCTGAGAGTGCACTTGCACCCGCCTGGCGTAGAAGAAAATACATAGAACAAGACTGAGATAAAGAAATCCGACTCATTGACTAGCTTTTGCCCGCGGCTCCGTCCGCGTAGTATTTGGTTATCGCGCGCAATTCAAGGATAAAAAGTAGCCTAATGTCACTTTCGGGCCCATAAACTATCTCTATGCCAAAAATCACGTCGATCCGTCGCTCCGTTACGGCGTGAAAGACGGACAAACACACAAACAAACAAACAAACAAAGGAAGACCGAAGACCAGCGCCTTTCGTAAGACCGGCAGATTGCTGATTTGGGACCATTTCGTGACATTTATTTAGTTTTTTTCTCTACTTTAGTTTTATTCATTGTTTGTCACGAATCAATGTTTTCTTTATTTTTTTCTTTCTTTCAAACATACAAACACACTTTCGCATTTATAATATTAGTATGTATTTTAACTTAAACCATCTGCAAGAGGCAATGTAAATTCAAGGTCACTCAGCGAGCTATGGAGAGCAATGCTAGGGGTTTCTTTGAAGGATATAATCCGAAATCACATTATCCGACACAGACCGAAAGTCACCGACGTTCTTCAGAGGATTAGTTTGCTGAAGTGGCGTTGGGCGGGCCACGTCTGTCGCAGGACCGATGAACGGTGGAGCAGACGATTCCTCGACTGTTTATTAATTTCGAAAAACAGTGCTAAAACCAGACCAGACGACCAGATGGCCTGGTGGTTAGAGAACCTGACTACGAAGCTTGAGGTCCGGGGTTCGATTCCCGTGTCGGGGCAGATATTTGTATGAAAAATACAAATGTTTGTTCTCGGGTCTTGGGTGTTTAATATATATTTAAGTATGTATCTATGTATATAATTATGTTTATCCGTTTCTTAGTACCCATAACACAAGCTTTGCTAAGCTTACTTTGAGGCTAGGTCAATTGGTGTGAATTGTGCAGTGATATTCATTTATTCATTCATTCAAAACCCTAAAACCTCGCTCCCTCCTGTGCCTGGGACCATGTCCGTAGCGATACGCCGGTGCTTCACTTCCGTCTCACACAACTAACTGTTACACAATTTACATGGTTTGTACAAAAGAGTGTGATACCTCCATATGACGTGCATTTGTTTCGCACACGTGCTGTAACAACTTTGTGGTATCCATTAATATCCAGCGTTAGCCGAGACCCTCTCCTATGTAAAATGTACGGAGTGTGAGGTCATTTTAAATGGTTACTGACATAGACAGACAGGTTAAAGGAATAAGTTTCAGATTTTTCTTATTCCTTTAAGAGCTTAATATTAAATTTCAAGTTTCTACGACAAACGGTACCTTATACGTTTTTTTTTTTATTCGACTGGAAGGAAAACGGGCAAGTGGGTCTCCTGGTAGTAAGAGATCACCAGCGCCCATAAACATCTGCAACACCTGCATCTGCATCTGTATTGCAGATGCGTTGCCAACCTAGAGGCCTAAGATGGAATACCTCAAGTGCCAGTAACTTCACCGGCTGTCTTACTCTCCACGCCGAAACACAACAGTGCAAGCACTGCTGCAAGCGAGCAAGATGGTGATAGCAATCCGGACGGACCTTGCACAAGGTCCTACCACCTGCAAAAACACACACGCACGTTGCACGTTTTTCATGTAATAGGTTACATCAATTTGTATGGAAGCATCTTTTTTGATGGCAGTATCTTTGGATTGCGGTGACTTAGAACAAAGACTTAGAAGTGTGAAGATTACTTTTTGGAGTCTTTTTGTATTTTTTATTTAAACTCCAATTTTTTGCTGAGGACCTGGGCACAATACACACAACTTAACTTAACTTAACTGTTACGTTTATTGTGACCTGGGTCCGATTCCCAGTGCTGGTCTATTTTTCTGGTTTTTCTGTGCATCCATGTTTCAGCTTGTGTTTTCGTGTGAAATATTTAGAAGTTTGATTTTATTATATTAATATTTTAAATTTAAATTAATACTTAACTGAAGTGGCAGTAGGCGGGGTACATTGCTCGCAGGACTGGGGTCAAAAGGTTCTCGAATGGCGTCCGCGTACCGGGAGACGAGCTGTCGGTAGGCCTCCAACAAGATGGAGCGACCACCTGGTCGCGGGATCGCAGTGGATGTGAAAAGCACAAGACCGGTCTGAGTGGAGAGCCTTGGGGAGGCCTATGTCCAGCAGTGGATGTCTTTCGGCTGACATGATGATGATGATGATGACGATGAAATACTTCCGCGCGTTATTGAGAAACGGATCTTAACATAAGGATAAACGGACAACAAAGCAATCCAATAAGGATTCCGTTTTTCCTCTTGACCCTAAAAATTAAAATACTTGCAATTAACTTTATGGAAAGCGAAAATTATTCTAATGATGTCGTAATCTGTAGTAAAAATGTAACTTAAATCACTAACACCGAAGCAACATTGAGTCGAACTCACTTTTTGCGTGACGGCAGCTAAAACGCATTTCCACGTAATTACCATAGTAATGGCCATAAAACGGGATTAAATAGCTCGTTGCGAGCCTTTAGAAGAAAAATTAAACAAAAATCCCCGACAAAGTAAAGTTTTAACAAGCATTAAACAAAGAATCAGCAGGTTGCCGGCGGGAGTAGGGAGGGGACACGATGGGTAGGTATGGATTTATAGAATAAGTTTTGTAAAAATTAAAAAAAAAACAAAATTGAAATATATATTATATTTCGGATAACACAAGATCCATTATTATGCACGCACAACAGAAGAAAGAAAGAAGAACGTGGAATTTATTTGAAATATAACAATGTTACAATTAAGTTTCATCGGCGGCCTCCGTATTAGACTCAAACAATAAAAATACATATTTTATTTAATCACAGAAATTAGTCGTAGATAATTTTAACCAATCATTTAATTAGCTTTTGACCCCAACTCTGTTTGTGTAGAATCCGCTTATCGCTATCCTGCAGAAATTATTGTGTGATTTTCCGGAGTTAATATTCTGTGTCTCAAATTGTATTATTATTCATATCAGAATAATTATTTGGCTTTGTCTTCGTCGTCTCACTCTTGGCAGAGTGGTCGTGGTCGTCACAACGGGGTGGTGGCAAGTTTATACAGTATTAGTAGTGATGGTGAATATTATAACAGTAAAAAAAAACAAGCTGTTTTTGCGTAGGTACCGTACTTTTAACCCGACTATCCAAATAAGGGGTTTTGTTAACTGTTATTTCATTGTATAATGTAAACTACGTACATAATTCGACTTTCAAAATTTGATCCATACTTACACAACTTGAAAAAAAACTTATTATTTTTTTGAAATCTAACTATTTTAACGCCAGCTTATTGTCGACGTCGGTATTTTTTCCCAATACTTACGCTTCGGCCGCTTTAGCAGCAAATAATACTCATATCCAGGTATTCAAAGTCAAAATATCTTTTTTCTATTTAGGCAGACCGTTGGGGGAGAAAAGTCCTCGAGTGGCGACCACGAATCGGAAGACGAAGCGTTGGCAGGCCTCCCACTAGGTGGACTGACGACATCGTGAGAGTTGCGGGAAACCGGTGGATATGCAAGTTTAGTGGCGAGTTGTCGTTCATTATGGCGTTCTAAGGGGGAGGCCTTTGTCCAGCAGTGGACATCTTCCGGCTGATGATGATGATGAATTTAGGCTATAACAAGCACTTATGAACATCAAAAAAATCTACCACCGGTTCAGAAAAAACCTCTGTTGAGAAGAATCCGGCAAGAAACTCAACGAGGTTTTTTTTTAATTAAAACTTGATACTCGTGTTAGCGGTTTTCCAAAGCCCCGCTCCCATCACTACTAGACCACAGATAAAGCATTCATTAAGGGGAATACCCACTAATTGTATTACCCGGGTTGCTGCGGCAGCGCAACTTTTAATTATTAACTGATATTTCAGAGGGAAATGTTACAGCATTATTTTTAACTAGTATTTGCCCATGGCCCGTTCATGTCGATTACTTCTGTGAATGAAAATCATAATCATAAAATAAGTAAAGTATCATTTCAGACGACCAGATGGCCTAGTGGTTAGAGTCCCTGACTACGAAGCTTGAGGTCCCGGGTTCGTTTCCCGTGTCGGGCAGATATTTGTATGAAAAAAACGAATGTTTGTTTTCGGGTCTTGGGTGTTTAATATGTATTTAAGTATGTCGCAGAATGGCTCAAAGCTTCATCAATAATGTTATCAGTGGGCATCTCTAAATATGGTTTGGATCCTCGAGGTAATAAAAGGCAGCTATACACTTAGTATATTATTAATTACACTAATTACACTATAACACGGAATTACACTATAACACAGTTTATAAGAAATTAAGAATCAATATCTCGGGTATCACTAATTTAGCACTATTTAAATAACAAACAATCAAGCGCGGGGCGCGTCCACACACGACCGTATCTCGAAAGGGCTCTGTTCCCGTTCGGATGTAAACCCATGGTGTAGCGCCATGGCCCGCTGGCAAGCCAAATCCGACCTTATATCGGTCATGATCCGACAAGTATGTATCTATCTATATAATTATGTTTATCCGTTGCTTAGTACCCATAACACAAGCTTTGCTAAGTTTACTTTGGGACTAGGTCAATTGGTGTGAATTGTCCCGTGATATTTATTTATTTATCATAAGCAGGTGTATGTAGTCGAAACGTTGAGGTATTACTCGTGTGATAGATGTAGGTGTACGATTAAATACACACTGAATAAAAATAAGGAGTTCGCAGTTTTTGATTTTTTTAATAACATAAAAAAATAATTAAAATAAATAAATTCAAAACAAGTTTAGCGTGATATTCAACCATGATTTTTTTTTTTAAAACAGATCTTCAGTAAACTTAGATATATTACTTATTACTAGCTTGTGCCCGCGGCTCAGCCCGCGTGGTATTCGCTTATCGCGCGCTGTTCCCTCGGGAACTGTGCATTTTTTCGGGATAAAAAGTAGCCTATGTCACTCTCGGGCCCTTAAACTATCTCTATGCCAAAAATCAAGTCGATCCGTCGCTCCATTTCGACGTGAAAGAAGGACAAACATACACACAAACATACAAACACACACTCTTTCGCATTTATAATATTAGTATGGATGGCAACACTACTGCACACAAAAGGGGTAAATACTTGGGTTTATTTGAGTAACAATATTTACAAATACAATAACAATAACCGACTTATCCCTCAGAGCAGTTTTAGTCTGACTCATAACTCAAGTAGAAACTTTTATTTAACACTAGCGTTTACCCGCGGCTTTGCACGCGTAAATCATTAGACACAGCCGGGATTTTATTAAATTCTCGTCGGAATTCCCTAAAATTACATTGTGGTTTTCATTGACGTTAAATAAGAACACCAATGCCAAATTTCATGACTTTAAATCCAGCGGTTGTTATTTCAAGATTTTATCCCTATTCCGTGGGAATATCGGGATAAAAAGTAGCCTATGTGTTCTTCCAGATGTTAAGTCCAGCGTTTATGAGTGCAAGATTTTATCCCTATCCCGTAGAAATATCTGGATAAAAACTGTCCTATGTTTTATCGAGGTTATAAACTAGCTTTTTACCATATTTCATCCAAATTCGTTCAACTGTTTCAGCGTGAAGGAGTAACAAACATACTCACTCACTCACTCACTCACAAACTTTAGAATTTATAATATACTCAGCGGCACAAAATTTGGCCCACCCTTCGTACAAAATTACCGATTCAGCATACATTTTAGGCCCTAGGGCCAGATTTTTTGCAGCTCATATATTAAGTAGGTATGATTTATGTTGTTCGTCTTATATGTTTATAGCTTACTAACTTTACCCGCGACTCCCTGCCCTGCGAAAAATGCGTTTAATACTATCAAAGAAAGAAAAAAAAATACATTTATTTAACGCCACAAAAACAAACATACAACAAATACAAGACAAACATGACGCTAAAAAGTCACTGCTATCACGAGTCACTGTTGTTTCCAGCAGTGGGATGAATATAGGCTGGGATGATGATGATGATTCCCAACTGGGAACCCAATCATACTTGTGATAGTCTAAAATGATTATCTAAAGATATTTTGACTTCGATTTTGAATATTTAAGAAAATTCAGCAAAATACCTGCATTACATCATCATCCCAGGATTTTATACGTCCCTCTGCGCTGGGCACAAGCCTTTTTCTAGAATGAGTTCCGTAGTTCCCATGCGGGCCCAGTGCGGATGGGGAACTTCACACACAAAACTGAATTGCTTCGCAGGTTTGTGCAGGATTTCTCACGTTTTCCTTCACCGTAAAGCTCGAATCAGAAATGAGGAGATACGTAGAAGAACAAGGGTCACCGACATAGCCAAGAGAATTAGCTTGTTGAAGTGACAATGGGCGGGCCATAGCACGGAAAGCAGATGCCCGTTGGGGCTGAAAAGTTCTCGAGTGGAGGCCGAGGATCGGCAAGCGCAGATGGACGGATGACCTGGCTAAAGCCGCGGGTTCACGGTGGATGCAGGCCGCTGCCAACCGAAGCAACTGGTGGTCTATGAGGGAGGCCTATGTCCAACAGTGGACGTCCTACGGCTGAGATGATGATGATGATGATGAAAGCTCGTACTTAATTTAGAATGAAATTTCGTGAAGAGATGCGAGTACGGATTTGAACCCACGATCCTCTGCTTGAGAGGACATACGCACCTTTAGAATGAAACCAACACAATTCGTATTCGTAACTTTGTATAAAACAAAACATGTTGAGTTTTGAAATGAGAACATTTTGAATTGCGACGGTTTTCGTTCTAAAGGTGTAGGTCAAATCACTAGGCCACCACTCTTTTAAGTATACGTTGATAAAGAGCAATTTAGAGTATTGTTTAAGGAAAAAGATGGTGTTAACTAACGATTTGTAAGGGAAGACACTTGTGTTACACAACACACACTTTACAGTAGTGCAGTATCATTTAGACCGTTGACAGGAACGCTGCTGCTCCTTTGTCGTCTCCCTGTTTGTGTTTGGTCTAACGTTTCCCACTGCTGGGCAGAAACGTCCTCATAGATTGCTGTTTCGTTTGATATTCGTTATTTTTTCTCTTGGAATTACAATGAGTGGGTAAGTTTGTAATTGTCATGACATTTTTTTTCTTGTTTTTATTTTTAAAAAAATCATCACTTTTTTTTCAAAAACATTTTTGTTTAAGGCTGTTCTTTTTTTTTGACTGTACTTTCATTGTCATCCAGATTAGATATCATTTACCGCTGTCCCGTAAGGACAATGCTGTCTTCCGGGATAAAGCTATCTTTTTACCCACGACGGAACGGAGAAGGTATATGCGTTTAGGGTGAGAGGTTGTTTGTTTGTTTGTTTGTTTGTTTGTGCGCAAACGAATGTTCACGTTTATCTCCAGAACGGTTTGACTGATTTAGATGCGGTTATCTGTAATGGCTTCGTAATTTATCGACGGTGGTTCTTAGATAGGTGTTATAGCGTTTGTCCGCTAGGGGGCGCTACAGTAATCATTTTTCACTCGAAAAAAGACCATCGAATGTTCCCAATTATCTTCAGAATGGATTGACTGTTGTTGATGTGGTTTTCCGTAATGGATTTGATGTTTATCTAAGATGGTTCTTAGATAGGTGTTGTAGTATTAACCCGCAAGGGGGCGCTATATTAAACATTTTCCATTTAACTCTAGAAAGATTTGACTGTCTTTGATATGGGTCTCTTTAAGGGGTTTTATGACTGTCTGTAATAGTTTTAGAAAAGCGTTCATATGTATATCAAGTAGGGTGCACGGCAGTGCCCCCGCCAAGATAAACAAAGGAGAAGATGGGGCACTACTAACTATTTTCACACCGTTTCGTCTTAACACTAGCTTTTATTTGACCTGCAATGTATGTAGGTACCTATGTAAATAATATACATATGTATGTTTGTATGCATGTTCGGGTCTTGCAAGTTAAATTTGCCACACTTTTAGTTATCGTATTATCTTGAATTTTGGCACACTAATGTAAATCTTGTAATAATACAATAATCTGATAGTGACATCCTGGTTATGTAGCCAGGATCGTCTCCACAGAAAGAAACTCTTTAATAGTTTACGGCACAGGCGCGGAACTTAAAAGAATTACCTATTAAATTTTATTGGCACTGTGTTTGTACGATAGAATAGACACAACTTGATATTGCAGCTAGGGTCGTCTTCCCACAAAGGAACTCCTCGATGGTTAATAGCACAAATACATAAAACTTTGCACGATTATTCAATTGCAATGACAATACATTATAAAATATGCCTATACAACAAACACCTGATGCTGTAGCTAGGGTTGTCTCCTCTTCCCTAGAGTTTCAAGAAAGCTAAAATTTTGTGTGACTTGGCCGTTTCATATTTAAATCTGTTCGTATGACATGTCAATTAAGACCCGTGAAGTAATTTTCTACCGAAAGTTGGTCAATCAGAAAGTCTGACCAATACGAGTATGGTAAAAAATTGAGTGTTAGATAATGTTATGGAATAGATGTATGAACGACCAAGCTGTACTTTTTAAATCAAGATGTAAGGCTAATAAAGTCAGGGCTCAGGCTCCGTTTCCACCAGGGATGTGCGAGAATTTGTTGCGAGGAATGTGTTTTTAAAAATATAATTCCGTTTTGTAAATTTACAATACAATTTATTTCAACTCAATTTCGAAAAATTACAAAACATTTGTTGAAATTTACCAAACGACTATCGGAATTCGTTTAGCAAAATTACAATACAAACAATGTAATTTTGCCAAACAAATTCTGTTGAAAATGGTTTGCAATTTTAAAATGATGTGTTGTAAATTTACTACACAATTAATTTCAACTCATTATTGAAAAATTACAAAACATTTTGTTGAAATTTACCAAACGACTATCGGAAATTCGTTTAACAAAATTACAATACAAATAATGTAATTTTGCCAAACAAATTCTTTTGAAAATGGTTTGCAATTTCAAAATGATGTGTTGTAAATTTACAACTATAACGAGGTTGACGATGCGACGGAAACGACAAATATAATTATACGGTTTAATAGACAAACTTCACTTACAACTGAGTGGTTTTATAGTATTCACTCGGAGAACAGCAGGCGTTTCGAGCGAGACACCGTACTGCAATCAGAGTCGTACTACGTTCAGAATTATATTGGAAGGTGTTCAATAACTTGAATGCAGCCAACCAAGTATAATGCTGTCCCTAACAAAAGACAACAAACGTTAAGTAAGCCGCGGTAGTCACAATTCTAAGGTTACGCATCGTTAGCGAGTTTATTTAGGGAGCAGCGCCATCTATCGGTGCACTCCCGTACTACTCAACGTAATTAATTTCAACTCATTATCGAAAAATTACAAAACATTCGTTGAATGGTAGCGATCGCAGGTAACGTATCGCTCTGAAAATGATGATCTACAGCTTATTTAAAGACTTAGTTTGAAAATTCAATTTAAACATTATAATACTAAAATTATTTATAGATTTTTAATGACTTCATAGTAATTTCAATACTAATGTTTTTCTGTAATTTTACAAAAAAAAAAAATTTTAGAGCAAATTGCAAACAGATTTCAAGAATTTTAGAAACTTTTGATTAAAAACTAATTAAGGGTTTGAAAAATTACTATTACGTATAAGAGAAATACACGTTTTAGTAGAATTACAATGTATAATGCAATTTCGAACTTGCGTTATAAAAATAGTAAAATTATACCTAGGTAAATCTTTAATAATTTCATCTTCTAAATTTTTTCATAATTTCACAAAATAAGTATTGTAAATCAAATTATAAACATTTTTTAAAAAATTTAAATTTTTTTGCTTGAAATTAATCAAAAATTTGAAAAAATTACAATACGTGTTAGAGAAGTAAAGACTTTGGGTAGAATTACAATACGTAATGCAATTTTCAAATTTGTGTTACAAAAATGATAAAATAGTTTGCAGATTCTTAATAATTTCATTCTAATTTGAGTTTCAACATATTTTCAAAATTTTATAAAAATAGTATAGTAAATCAAATTACAAACAATTTTTGTAAATTTTAAATCTTTTTGCCCGAAATTAATCAAAAGTTTAAAAAAATTACAATACGTGTCAGAAAAATAAAAACTTATGGTAGAATTATAATACGTATTGTAATTTTCAAATTTAAGTTACAAAAATAATAAAATTATTTGTAAATTCTTAATGATTTCATACTAATTTGTGTTTCAACTTTTTCGTAATTTCATAAAAAAAGTATTGTAAATCAAAATACAAAGAGTTATTCTAATTTTCAAATCATTTTGTTCAGAATTAATCAACAGTTTTAGAAAATAACAATACGTGTTAGAAAAATAAAAACTTTCGATAGAATTAGGTATAATACGTATTGTAATTTTCAAATTTAAGTTACAAAAATAATAAAATTATTTGTAAATTCTTAATGATTTCATACTAATTTGTGTTTCAACTTTTTTCGTAATTTCATAAAAAAAGTATTGTAAATCAAAATACAAAGAGTTATTCTAATTTTCAAATCATTTTGTTCAGAATTAATCAACAGTTTTAGAAAATAACAATACGTGTTAGAAAAATAAAAACTTTCGATAGAATTATAATACGTATTGTAATTTTCAAATTTGTGTTACAAAAATAATAAAATTATTTGTAAATTCTTAATGACTTCATAGTAATTTGAGTTTCAGCATTTATTCGTAATATCACAAAAAAAGTATTGTAAATCGGATTACAAACAATTTTGGTAAATTTACAACCTTTCATTAGAAATTCACCAACAGTTAGAAAAAATTACAATACGTGTAGGGTTATTGCATAAAGCTTCCAAAATTACAACTCATTATAGTAAGTTCCTTCACATGTTTTGTAATTTTACTCAAATTGTGTTATGTTTTGTATTAGTATACGTTGATTTGGAATTTTGCTGATATTTGTTTTGTAAAACAATTGTAATTTTACAAAAAATTTTAACAGTGTAGGTTCGTCTTCCCACAAAGGAACTCCTCGATGGTTAATAGCACAAATTCATAAAACTTTGCACGATTATTCAATTGCAATGACAATACATCATATGCCTACACAACACCTGATGCTGTAGCTAGGGTTGTCTCCTTTTCCGTAGAGTTTCAAGAAAGCTAAAATTTTGTATGACTTGGCCGTTTCATATTTAAATCTGTTCGTATGACATGTCAATTAAGACGTAAAGTAAGTAGGTCTATCAGAAAGTCTGACCAATACGAGTTTGTTAAAAAATTGAGTATTAGATAATGTCATGGAATAGATCTGAAGCTGTACTTTTTAAATCAAGATGTAAGGCTTATAAAGTCAGGGCTCAGGCTCCGTTTCCCCCAGAGATGTGCGAGGATTTGTTGCGAGGAATGTGTTTTTTATGAACCAATAGAAATATAACAGACTAACACAACATAATAGACTAGATAGACACTTAAAAAAGAAAGACTAAAAACACAAGTGCAATGATGTAGGTACACGCATCAGCTCTAAGAGCTGCTAGTGTATTATTTCAATAATAATAAGTAATAACATTTACCTCGCTTCACTCCGCTCAGCTTCCACCAGCGATGAGTGCAAGGATAGGGAAATGAAGCGTTTCTACTGGTTCATGAAAAACACATTCCTCGCAACACAACCTCGCAAATCTCTGGTGGAAACGCAGCCTCATGCAGCCACTTGGCTTTTCCTAGCGTTCGAAAACCTTTTTAAAATTTAAGCGTTATTTATGAGCTTGTTAGTAAGTGTTGTGAATATTAGCCTCTGATTTTACATAAAATGTTTTGGTGAAATGAATTATTTCTTTAAAAATTGTAAAATAAAAAGCAAAATTAAAAATTTTGAAAAAACCCACGACGGTTCCTAATAGAAAAAGGGTTAAATAATTTTAATGAACATCCCCCGACTAAAAATGATTACAAACGCAAAAAAATCCGTCGGGGGCTGCCATTACCATCTCTCTGTTATATTTAAATTAAAATGTTAAGAAAAGCTACTAAAAACATAACTATCTAATTTTAATTAATCACAAATTCATACAACTACACAATATTAGTAATCCAATGTTATTTCAGTAATAATGTTAAGAAAACTACCATGAATATCTTTCCCTCATAAAGTAGTACATTCCCCACACAATTATAATTTATTCATCACAAATTCATATAACTGCAAAATATAAGTTCATTTCGGTGCAGGTAATGGCAGCCCCCGACGGATGTTTTTGCGTTTGTAATCATTTTTAGTCGGGGGATGTTCATTAAAATTATTTAACCCTTTTTCTATTAGGAACCGTCGTGGGTTTTTTCAAAATTTTTAATTTTGCTTTTTATGTGTTCCGTAGGACGTCCACTGTTGGACATAGGCCTACCCATAGACCTCCAGTTGCTTCGGTTGGCAGCGGCCTGCATCCACCGTGAACCCGCGGCTTTAACCAGGTCATCCGTCCATCTCTTAGGTGTAGGTTCTACGCGGCGCTTGTTGATCTACGTTCTCCATTCGAGAACTTTTCGACCCTAACGGTCTTCTCAGGCTAGACGCACCAAAATGTCCTACCAACTAAAACACAGAGAAACCCGACCAACTATATAAAAATTTTGTTGCTTGCATTTTTCTATTAGCGAGTAAAACCAGAGCACCCGAAAAATCTTTGACGTTTTAAACAATCTTAGACTTCGTTTAGGAAAGTACGCATTGCTAATCTACATAATATAAAAATGAATCGCAAAATGTGTTGGTAAGCGCATAACTCGGGAACGACTGGTCCGATTTCGCTAATTCTTTTTTTATTATTTTTGTTACTGTCAGGAGAAGGTTTTTATGGAAGAAAATACATAAAAAATACAACGGGGGCGAAGCCGCGGTCAACAGCTAGTAATAAATAATAGTAATATATAAAAGTATAATTTTTGCCTGCGGCTCCGCCGCGTGGTATTCGGTTATTGCGCGCTGTTCCCTCGGTAACTGTTCATTTTTCCGGGATAAAAAGTAGCTTATGTCACTCTCGGGCCCATAAACAATCTCTATGCCAAAAATCACCTCGATCCGTCGCCCCGTTACGGAAAGACGGACAAACATACAAATACACTTTCGCATTGTAATATTAGTATGGATTTCTGAACAGGATTTAAACCCACACCCTCCTAAGGCTTTACGCGCCAGAAGCGTCATACCAACTTAACCATCCTTTAATATATTTTTTTTTTTCTTGAACAAGAGTATTGCTATTAAAAACAAATAATATAAATACACATTTAGTTATTATAGTTAAAATATGATAACATTGTTGTGGTTGAATCACAATTACGAAATTTAATGGTAAGCAGGAAAACTTTAAATAATAATTCATTTTTTCTATTGTGATAGTAAATTCATGTTTTTCCTCGAGTATTATCAGCATGATAGTGTGGCTACTACGGCGTTGTGGCCGGGGTTCCATCTAAGAGTCCGTAGGCAAAACAGAAAAATACACCACTTTTAGTTTTGCCCTATCCTGATATCCTTACTCTTCATCCGGCGCTTCCTTCATTCATCGTGACAACCAGATGGCCTAGTGGTTAGAGACCCTGACTACGAAGCTTGAGGTCCCGGATTCGATTCCCGTGTCGGGACAGATATTTGTATGAAAAATAGGAATGCTTGTTCTCGGGTCTTAGGTGTTTAATATGTATTTAGGTATGCATCTATATACATAATTATGTTTATCCGTTGCTTAGTACCCACAACACACAAGCTTTGCTAAGCTTACTTTGGGGCTAGGTCAATTGGTGTGAATCATCCCTTGATATTTGTTTATTTATTTTTTATTTATTTATCTGTCTGACTGTTTAACCAGACCCTTTTTTAATCCACGACGACAAAAAGGGGTGTTATAAGTTTGCTCGCTATGTGTGTCATATAGCTCTGGTACAGATACTTTAGATTTTGCAGGTGGTAGGACCTTGTGCAAGGTACGCCCGGATTGCTACCACCATCTTGCTCGCTAATCCTGCCGTGAAGCAGCAGTGCTTGTACTGTTGTGTTTCAGCGTGGAAAGTAAGAGCAAGAGTAAGAGCAAGTGGGTCTCCTGGTGGTAAGAGATCACCACCGTCCATAAACATCTGTAACACCAGGGGTATTGCAGATGCGTTGCCAACCTAGAGGCCTAAGATGGGATACCTCGAGTGCCAGTAATTTCACCGGCTGTCTTACTCTCCATGCCGAAACGCAATAGAGCAAGCACTGCTGCTTCACGGCAAGATTAGTGAGCAAGATGGTGGTAGCAATCCGGGCGGACCTTGCACAAGGTCCCACCACCTGCAAATATGATAGGAATTTGTTTAAAATTGATAGACCATTTATTTGGCTGATGATACATAAATCTCGAGGGACGGAGGCTTTTCAACTTTTATTTATTATTAGTTTTTTTTACAGGCAAGTATCGTCAAATGGACCTGTCGATCAGAAGCGGTTGCCATTCACTTTTGACCCAAGCGACTGGCACTACGACATGTCAGGACGAAAGCACATGCTCATCTTCAACAACTATGAGTTCAAAGATAGCGTGTACTTCCGATAGTAAGCAACACAGATTTACTGACGCTTAAACCACACGTAACGACTTGCGCGGCGAAAACGGCTTCCTCTCGCGCAAATTTAAAGTTGCAGAAAAAAAATATCTAAGTTGCATTTGCGCAAAATAATATTCTTCCAACAATCTTTAAATTGTATGTAGGTACTTGTTTTGTGTTTCGCCGTGGAGAGTTAGACAGCCGGTGAAATTACTGGCACTTGAGGTATTCCATCTTAGGCCTCTAGGTTGGCAACGCATCTGTAATACCCCTGGTGTTGCAGATTTTTATGGGCGGTTGTGATCTCTTACCATCAGGAGACACACTTGCTGTTTGCCTTCCTTCCAGTCGAATCCATAGTAATATTACAAATGCGAAAGTGTGTTTGTATGTTTGTGTGTTTGTTTGTTTGTATGTTTTTCCCTCTTTCACGCCGTAACGGAGCGACGGATCGACGTGATTTTTGGCATAGAGATAGTTTATGGGCCCGAGAGTGACATAGGCTACTTTTTACCCCGGAAAAATGCATAGTTCCCGAGGGAACAGCGCGCGATAACCGAATTCCACGCGGGCGGAGCCGCGGGCAAAAGCTAGTAAAAAATAAAGTAAAGTTGCCCAAATAAATCATCATCTACGTCTTTAACTATTTCTTGTTGCGTACTCCTCAAGAGGTTTTTTGTATCAGTAGTCGATTTTTTGACATTTCTAAGTGGAATTTTAATTTGATAATGTGATTACAGTGGTAAGCCGTCGACGCTCTACGGCACCGAGTTTGATATGCAGCTGCTAAGAGGAGCTTTCTCAAAGCTTGGCTTCAATGTCAAAGAGTACGTGAACAAAAACTACGATGAAATCCTCAACATCGTATCTCAATGTGAGTAAAAGGCTTTACTAATGTTTCGGCGAAAACTATTTAACCAAATTATTAGCTCCCAAACTATTTAAATGATATTGTAACGGATAACTGACACGTCTTAAATCGAGTTTAGCTTCAGATGTTTCGGGCTAGCGCACAACGCGCGCGTATTTTCGTTCATTCGGCGAAAGCTTGGTTGCTAAGTGAAAGGCAAAACATATTTCGCAGAAAAGGCAGTACACCGAGTGAAGAATGTCTCTCTCTTTTGGCCATCCCGCGAAAATTATGTCATTTTAGGGATAAAAACTATGTCCTTCACACGGTTTTAAACCATGTCCATATCCATCTAAATCAACTTAGCGGTTTGCATGAAGAGGCAACAGACAGACACTTGGAAAATGCTTTTGCCAAGGCTCGGATACCGGTTAAATTTCCAAACCGTTATCGTGTACTTGGCGCAAAACCTTTTCATTTTGGTTTCGTTCGCGAAACCGTTTTTTTGGGAACATTACCATAAAGTACTTGTTAGATTAACTGCTTTAGAACAATAAAAACCGGTTTATTCCGGCGCAGGTTAAACGTCGCTGCCTGCCGCCGGCCGTAGAGCTGCCGAATAAACCGGTTTATTTAAGTTATAATTAAGTTCTTTAAAATGTTCGCGTTCTTAAACTGTAATAAGCCGGTATTTACCGCTGTTTCATAAACCAGTTCTAAGCCTTGGCTTTTGCCATTTGGTGTTTCAGTGAGCGGACAAGACCACAGTGGTACTGCATGCGTATGTCTAGCGATATTGACGCATGGCGCGGATGACGACCTGGTAGCAGCCGCAGACCAGCCCTACAAGCTTAGTTCACTGCTGGGCATACTCCAGTACGGCAATGCTGGGCTAGTGGGCAAGCCCAAGATCCTGCTGGCTCAGGCGTGTCGCGGCGGGAAGTACGATACTGGACGTGTGCAGCTAGACAGTTGTAGTTCCAGGAGTACCATTCTTCCCACCCATGCTGACACGTTTGTCCTCTATTCTTCTGTCAAAGGTACTTAGTTGTCACTTTTAAGTACTTATGGTCAAAATACCGCCAACGGGACTTATCACGTTAACACACACAAGTAGAGTCTACTCGTGACCACGGCTACTGCAATGTTGCCGAAACGTCGAGGTAAATATTACTTGAAGGGTCCACGGAAAGAACATGTCTAGTCACCTAAGCAACTTTTTGAGTTATAGCAGTTTGAAAGTTAGTCATCACGAACAATTACTACGATTAGGTACAATACAATACAATAACTCTTTATTGCACACCAACATATAGCAAAAAAACCACCATTTCTTTAAAAGTTTTTTTTTATTCGACTGGAAGACAAACAAGCAAGTCGGTCAATTTAAAAAAATACGTTTTGTAATGTTTTCAGATTATTTAATTCAATGGTAAGTCATAGTACTTTTGTGATCTCTACATAGGTATCGAGATTAAAATCTCAATTGAAAAAAGTGACTAGACATGTTCTTTTCGTGGACCCTTCACTTGTACGTGTGAGCGTGATAAGTCCCGTTAGTGGTTTTTTGACTTTTAAGTACTATTTTATATAACCTGAAGTTTTCAGTGGGAGGAACACTTTTAAGAAAGAAAGAGTTTTATTTGTGAAAAATTGACACAATAGGAATGACTACGCCACACTAAAACAAAAGATTGCAAACAGTAAAGTTATGTATTGTTGCTTGTAACATAACTAGAGTGACTACATACCTAACCTAACCAACAAAATTTCGAAAACCCTCGACATTGTCACTTCAAAGTTCCATATTTCAAAAATGAAAAGTTCCATATTTCAAAAATGACTAAACCGATTTAGATGAAACATGTTTAAGAACCATTGCTAAAAAACCTGCTCTCAAATAAAAACAAGCGCATTCAAATTGGTCCGCCCGTTTAAGAGCTATGGTGCCACAGACAGAAACACACTTAGAGACACAAACACACATAATCGTGTTTTTTTTATTTTCGTATTTCTTTTTTGTTTTGTTTGTGTTTGCTGTTTTTTTTGTTGTATTTGTATGTCTTTGTGAATGTGAATAAATTAATAATGTCTTTCTTTCTTTCTTTCTTTCATTCGCTCAAAGGTTGACTGATAGACATCCTTCAAAGGGATAAGTTCGCTGTACATCTCAATCTTTGCTATAATACGCTTCACGACATTGCACTGTTTAACTTTCAGGTCATATATCTTGGGGCCACATGGACGGTTCGTGGCTGTTCAAGGAGCTATGCCCCGTTCTGGAGGGCGCTCATACCGAACTGGATTTGTTGCAGATGACGACAATCGCCGCTGGCCTCGTAGCGCGCAAGTGAGTAATGTTCTTCCATGATTTTTTTTGAAATCTTTTAGTATTTTTTAACCCCCAACGCAAAAAAGGGGTGTTATCAGTTTGACCGCTATGTGTGTCTGTGTGTCTGTCTGTGGCACTGTAGCTCTTAAGCGGGTGGACCAATTTGGATGCGGTTTTTTTTATTTGAAAGCTGGTTTTCTAGCGATGGTTTTTAGACATGTTTTATCAAAATCGGTTCAGCCGTTTTTGAGATATTGAACTTTAAAGTGACAAAGTCGGGGGTTTTCCAACTTTTTGTTGGTTAGGTTAGGTTAGGTTATTATTTTAATTCCAATCTTTTCCTTTTACGGTCATCCCGTAAAATCCATATCGAAACCCATATCGATTTCGATATGGGTTTTACGGGATGACCGTAAAAGTAATACAAAAAGATTCCAAAAACAAATCTTAATTTGATTGCGTAATAACGATATCTCTTGTCCGGGTGAGCGTTTAGTTCCGATGGAGTGCCGAAAAGTTTCTGAGGGCTACGGCATAGATGTCGCTAGTGTCGCTGCTTAAGTGGCTAAATAAGAAACAAACAAGCTGAGATATATGGTGCATAGGAGAAATTCGTGTCTGTACCGTTGTCCAGCGGTGGTGTAGCAGTATAGCACGCGGCACGAAATGCCAAGGACCTGACTTCGATTCCCAGCGCTGGTCTTATTTTTCTGGTTTTTCTGTGAACCTTTATTTCAGTTTGTATTTTCGATAGTGCTCTTCTCCACTCGTATGTATTTACAATATAAGCCCACTGTCACACTGACACTGTGACACTGTCTAACAACTGGTAGCATGGTGTACGGTTGTGTCACTCTGAAGATGAGCTCTGGTTGAGTTCGAAACGCGTCAGTGTGTTGTGGTGGTGGTGATAGATGGGTTTGTGTAATTTGTGTGTGTTTTTAGAGTGTGGAGGTGAAGGAACTCCATGAACACGCATAATTTGCATAGACTTAGCTATCTTAAGGTCGCGGGTGAGCAAAGAAATTATTTTAGTTCATTGATATGGACCTCCGCAAAGTAACGCCTGATTCAATAAATTAATATAAGCCCGATTCATCTATTCCCGTCACTACCTTTTCCTAAATACTTAATCCATTTTCTGATATGTTTCCCAAAATGTGTTTCTCCTAAAAGATAAGTTTGGCTTGATATCCATCCGTATTATCTGTTTCCAAAAAGACCTAATTCCGAAATGACCGTTTTCGTCACTACCTTTTCCCACAAATACACATACGTTTTGGGAAACGAATATCAAGATAAACGTAGCTTTACCCTTGTAATATCGACAAACTTTTAAAAACTCCAAAGGAAAATACTAGTATTGAATATTTTATGAATTGTTTTCGATGAAATGAAATTCGATAAATAGATTGTCGACATTTTAAGAGACACCCGTATTTGTGAAACCTCTTTACAATACGGAAAATGTGAGACGCTATGAGAAATAGGTCTTTTAGAAATGAGAAATAGATCTTTTGGCATAAGGATTCTACGAGAAACGGGTCTTTTGGTAAGTATATGGTTTTTTTTTGGCAAACAGTCGATTTATTAACCTGTTATTTTGGAACGGGTGTTTTGGGAAAGAATATTTTGGGAAAAGGATGGAACGTTTCGAAACCGATGATGGGTGGTATTATGCAATATTTTAATGTACGATTCTTCATTGTTTTCATTATCTTTATTCACAGATACGAGACGTACGTGGATGGTCGTCCGGAGTTGGGGAAAGTCAAGCAGATGCCAGAAATTCATTCTACCCTTACCAAGCTATTGCGTTTTTGTAACAAATCTAAGAAATGAAACTTTGTCGGGTGCTTAGCAAAGAGTGTTTTTATTTCGATCCTACAGGAAGTACCTAGTTTAAATTATCAAGTGAAAACATAAAAGTTTTTTATATTACTCATAATATTACTAGCTTTTTCCCGCGGCTTCGCCCGCGTGGAATTCGGCTATCGCGCGCTGTTCTGGAACTGTGCATTTTTCCGGGATAAAAAGTAGCCTATGTCACTCTCTGGCCCATAAACTATTTCTATGCCAAAAAAATCACGACTATCCGCCGCTCTGTTACTGAGTGAAAGTGTAACAAACAAACAAACTCACTTTCCCCTTCATAATTAGTAAGGAAGGATATAAGGCTTAATTCTGCATCTCAAATACCCCAAATCAAAGTTTCTTGCCAACCTGCACCTAAAAACCTTGCGATTAAACTATCCAATTAATATTTAGGGTTAATTCATGCAAACTAGATAGCGATAGTTACTGTAATTGCTTTCAGAATAATCCCGGAGTCATGGATAACGGATAATGGCGGTCATTACTCCCGTGCCATTAGTTATCCCTGGATTTAATCAAACACTTGGATTTTTGTGAAAAAATTGTCAATTTTGATCAGGGGACTTGATTGAATGTCGCAGCTGTGCGTTCAAATGATGTTATATTATTACGGGTAGGGTTTTGTATAGATTGTTTCAAGAATTCTGTAGCCAAAATGGAAAAAAAGGAACACGTATTTTGTCACGTGTATCTTGTAAACCGTTTGTTCAAAAAATATGCAAAAAATACGGAAAGGTAACGCTTAAGAAATACTTTTAATGAAAATTGGTTTTAACATGATCGGATATACCGTTTCTGAGTTATTGCCGAAAAACTGTGCTTCTCAACAAAAGGACGTAAGTGCCGTGAAGATACGCTCTTTTTCTGGTAATAGATTTTAAGACTGTAGTAGGTGTTTTAATTGTGTTATAACGCACTTAATATTACTTGATTTTTTTTGTAATGGCTACGGAACCCTATCTTGGGCATGTACGACACGCTCTTGGCCGGTTTTTTAGAGATTACCTTCTACAAACAAAAAACAAAGTTTTAATAAATATTATTAAAAACCCCTGACTTTTTCACTTCGAAGTTCAATATCCCAAAAACGACTGAACCGATTTTGATAAAACATATCTAAGAACCATCGCTAGAAATCCTGCTTTCAGTTAAAAAACCGCATTAAAATCAATCCATCCATTTAAGAGCCACGGTGCCACAAACAGACACACACACAGACACATTTAGCAGTCAAACTTATAACACCCCTCTTTTTTCGTCGGAGGTTAAAAACAGTAACACGAACATCCGTTAAATTCACGCCTATTTCCAACCCAAAGCTATTGAAAATAAATACAGACGTGAAACTCAATCAAACATAAAACAAACGATCCTACAGAAACATCAGCCAATAATCAATCGTATCAGTGCTACGTTGGGTTGTTTTTTCACGTCACAATGGTGCGTTCCATTTAGTTACAGCGACAAAGGCTGAATCATTTCTTCGTTATCAGAGCCTTTGAAATAAGGAGCGTGATTGTCCGCAGTCCATTGTCCTTGCTGCACAATGAGAGTTTCTTCGACGGCTGTTCTAAAGTGAATAGGAACGCAGAGGGACCACATGTAGTATTGTGGGTTGCCCCTGAGGGGTTCGTGATGCCCCTAGGGGCCGCGGGAATAAAAAGGAAGAGTATTAAAATAGAACACAATGAAGATTAAAAATATTTGGTACTGGTGATGTTATCGATGTAAGCTGTTTAAGATATTTTATTTTTCACCAGCCTTTACTTGCTTTATACGCGTAAATTTGTGCTCTAGCAATCTAGCAATTAATTTTAACGTACTAAATATTTTGTTACTAATAAGGTGGACAACACTTTTATGTGGAGAAGGCCAATTTGGTGATATAATTGTAACGTGTCGTTTTAAACACATAAAATTCGTTCGCGACCCTTATTATTGTTATCCTATTTTCTCCCATTGCTGAAAGAAGACCTGCCTACCGATACTTCCAATGCTTTCTGCCAACTTCATTATAAGGGCCAGTTCCTCAAGCCAAGAAGTAGTTCCAGCTTAGGTCTGCTAGGTTACTTTTTCGAGTTAGTGGGCATCCACTGGCTGACTCGGTAGTCCTTGTATGCTAAAAGAAATAAGTTTTTGGTAAAAATTTCATTTTTAATACAAGTTTTTTTGCTGAGTGTACTTTTTGTTGACTGCACTTTTCACCCAAACTTCATTTGCATACCAAATTTCAAGTTGATGCCATTAACCGTTGAAGAGTTCCGTCCAGCGGAGACGATCCTAGTTGCACTACCAGGAAGTCACTACCAGATTATTGCATTGTCACGCAATTTGCATAAGAATGCCAAATTTCAAAGTCAATCCAACTACTGGAAGTTGATCGGCTTTAACTTGCAAGATTTGATTAGAGACAGACAGGCAAATAACGGGACAGATGAAACTAAATAAAAGCTTGAAAAAAGAGTGGTCCTAAACTCCATTTCAATAGAATCTGACAATCCTGTAGACACAGCCTACTAATATGAACACCGGGCTGCCTAAGGCTTTGTGATGTGACTATTATTCTTTTTTGGTTCCTTTTAGATGATAATCATAACAACAGAGACGTATACTCAAGTGTGCCCGCGTTAGGGTGTCTTAAATGTGTAGGAAATTGACAGATTCTATTGAAATGTACTTTAACTTTTTAAATGTACTTTACTTTTAGTAGAACTACATAATTAAATTTTATAAACTTTTAATCAAAACTGATTGAAAACTACATTTTTAACACTCTGTTTCTGAATAATCTGTGCTAGAACCGCATCTATATGCTTTTATAATGATATTTATTTAAACATCGCACGTCGGAACTGGTTGGGGTGAAACTTCAGTCTTTGTATCTGCGTGCGGCGGTTAAAACGCTGTTTAATGAACGTGAGCGTGACAGAGTAGAGGAAGACAACACTTTTGAAATTACTGGCACTTGAGGTATTCCAACTTAGGCCTCTAGGTTGGCAACGCATCTGCAATACCCCTGGTGTTGCAGATGTTTATGGGCGGTGGTGACCTCTTACCACCAGGAGACCACTTGCTCGTTTGCCTTCCAGTCGAATTAAAAAAAAAATCTTTTATAATATTACTAGCTTTTGTCCGCGGCTCCGCCCGCGTGGTATTCGCGTTATCGCGCGCTGTTCCCTCGGAAACTGCATTTTTCGGGATAAAAAGTAGCCTATGTCACCTCGGGCCCATAAACTATTTCTATGCCAGAAATCACGTCGATCCGTCGCTCCGTTACGGCGTGAAAAGTGGGCAAACAAACACACAGGGAATCTAATTTATTTAAAACCAAAAATAAATCAATAAAACTAAAAATATAATTATTATAATAATGCATGAAAAATAAATGATACATGGAAAGTGAACAATTTTTTCCAATGTTGCTATTTTATTTCCTCACAATCTAAGTGAAAATCAGAGTGTAAAACTCGAGCATTAAACTATTTTCCCCTCGACGTGTCTATCCACCCTCGCCGTGCCGGCTCGGATAGCGGATGTTTTTGCGTTTGTAATCATTTTAGTCGGGGGATGTAAATAAAAATTATTTAACCCTTTTTCTATAGGAACCGTCGTGGGTTTTTTCAAAATTTTTAATTTTACTTTTTATTTTAAACTTTTTAAAGAAATAATTCATCTCACTTAAATAGGTATTTTATGTAAAATGAAAGGCTAATATTCACAACACTTACTTACATGCTCATATATGTATAACACTTTAGTTTTAAAAAGGTTTTCAAACGCTAGGAAAAGCCAAGTGGCTACATGAGGCTGCGTTCCCACCAGAGATGTGCGAGGATGTGTTGCGGGGAATGTATTTTTCTTGAACCAATAGAAACGTTTCATATCCCTATCCTGGCACTCATCTCTGGTGGAAGCTGAGCGGAGCGAAGCAAGGAAAATTAAATGTTTCTATTGGTTCATAAAAAACACCTTCTTCGCAACACATCCTCGCACATCGCTGGTGGAAAAGAAGCCTGAGCCCTGACTTTATAAAAAAAAAATGTAATGCTTGATGATTGATTGCTTTGAATGTTGTTTGCTTTTTTTTTGCTTGAAATAAATAGCTTAATTTTTTTTATTGACATGTCATACGAACAGATTTAAATATGAAACGGCCAAGCCATACTTTTTAAGCCAAAATAGGTATGTATAGGATTAGTAAGTAAGATCAGGCTTCAGGGGCTTAGCCTAAAATTTTACTAGTTTTTCTGCAAGCCCTGACCCCATTAACTAGGATTAGAGGTTTGAAGTCACATTTTTTTTATTTATGTGCAATTCCCAATCAGCGTACAATAATTTAGCTTTCTTGGAACTTTTGGGAAGAGGAAACCACCCTAGCTACAGCATCAGGTAGTTTATGGGGATATGATGTATTGTCATTGCAATTGAATAATCGTGCAAAGTTTTATGCATTTATGCTATCAACCATCGAAGAGTTCTTTTGTGGGAAGACGACCCTAGCTGCAACATCAAGTTGTGTCTATTCTATCATATAAACAGTGCCAATAAAATTTAATAGGTAATTCTGTTAAATTCCGTGCCTGTGCCGTAAACTATTGAAGAGTTTCTTTCTGTGGAGACGACCCTGGCTACATAACCTGGATGTCACTACCAGATTATTGTATTGTTACCAGATTTACATAAGTGTGCCAAATTTCAAGTCAATACGATAGCTGAAAGTGTGGAAAATTTAACTTGCAAGACCCTAATATGCATACAAACATACATATGTATAATATTATTTACATAGGTACCTACCTACATTGCAGGTCAATTAATAAAAGCTAGTATCAAGATGAAACGGTATGAAAATAGGTAGGTAGTGCCCCGTCTTTCTTTTTGTTCGTCTTGGCGGAGGCACTGCCGTGCACCCACCTTTATATACATGCCTTTCGAAAACTATTAAAGACAGTCATCAAACCCCTTAAAGAGACCCACATCAAAGACAGTCAAACCTTTCTAGAGCTAAATTGAAAATGTTTACTATAGCGCCCCCTTGCGGATTAATACTACAACACCTATCTAAGAACCATCTTAGATAAACATTAAATCCATTACGGAAAACCACATCAAAAACAGTCAATCCATTCTGAAGATAATTGGAAACATTCGATGGTCTTTTTTCGAGTGAAAAATGATTACTGTAGCGCCCCCTAGCGGACAAACGCTATAACTCCTATCTAAGAACCACCGTCTATAAATTACAAAGCTATTACAGAAAACCGCATCTAAATCAGTCAAACCGTTCTGGAGATAAACGTGAACATTCGTTTGCGCACAAACAAACAAACAAACAAACAAACAAACAAACAAACAACCTCTCACCCTAAACGCATATACCTTCTCCGTTCCGTCGTGGGTAAAAACCACGTCGATACATAGCTCCGTTACGGCGTGAAAGACGGACAAACATACACACAAACGATACAAACACACACACTTTCGCATTTATAATATTAGTATGGATATGGATATTTTGCTGATCTCGGATACGGCTCGAACGATTTCGATGAAATTTTGTACCTATGTAGGGGATTTTGGGGATGAAAAATCGATTTAGGTTGGTCTTATCTCTAGGAAAAGTGTTATCGAGTTTTAACTCGAGCGAAGCTATTTTTATTCTTCGTAATGTCACGTATGTTTTCTTTATTCTTTCTTTCTTTAATATAAATACGCAGCCCTCGGTGAGGATTGTACTCGTATTACGCCTTTTGGTGTAGAAATTCTGGGGCCTTGGGGGCCAGAGGCAAAACAGCTCTTCCGTGAGCTATCTTCTCAGCTGGTAGATACCTCAGGGGATCGGCGGGCTGGTGCTTACCTTGCACAATGCATCAGCCTAGCTATCCAGAGAGGTAATGCTGCCAGCCTTGGGAACGGTCCCCCAAAGCAGCAGGCTCGAAGACCTTTTTGTATTTAGTATAAGTTTTGTACTCGTAAATAGTAAGTAGTTGTGTTTTTTTTTAATTTTGTATGTGTTTGTCTGTGCTTTTCTGTTATGAAATAAATATCTTCATTATTAAGTAACTGAATTAATTGAAGTTTAAACACGGAGCAGGAGCTCCCTCGCTCTAGATGTCACAAACAAGTTAACTGGTGCAATGTCCACATTCAGTGGCACGCCTCAACAGATCTCAAAGCATCTCAGTCTCACTGCAACTGTGGTGCTGGAAACTTCCAATTAAAAAATACTAGTTGTTGCCTGCTACTTTGACTGCAAAAATTCATTCGGTGTCATGTGGAAAATATGCAATTTTAGTGTTTAAATGTTTGTTTACTCCGCCACTCAATAATGGTGACAATATTATTGGCACGGATAATACCGACATGAAAATACCGACCCAATATTTTGTGTACACGTCCATACGAACTGGTGTATAATATATTTTCTCCTTAAGTGTCATTTGTGATATTAAATACGTCATCGAGTCGTTTATTTTCAGCAATAACGTCATATTTTGCACGTAATTTCACCAAGGTAAAGTAAATTCAGTAGCTTTGGGAGCACTCAGTAGCTTTCAAATCGCTTGGGTGTGCATGTGAAGTGAAATGCGTCGGCGGACGTGTTTATTGCCAGCACGGTTGGTCCTGACGTTTCTCGCTTTCAAGCAATTTCAGATCTGCCGGAATATTTAGTATATGAAATCCCACTGCACTGCGATATTACCAATATTATTAATGCAAAAAATTGTGGATATGTGTGTGTATGTATGTATGTATGTATGTAAACTCTTTATTGCACATAAAAATAAAAATATATAAACACAGAGAGGAGAACAAAGGCGAGCTTATCCCTAAGAAGGGATCTCTTCCAGCTAACCTAATTACGAGAATACAATGTATTATAATAGAGCTTACGTGTGTGTGTGTGTGCTTACGTGTATTTGTGTAAAGTAAATAGCTAGACGTCTGAAATGGCATGAAGGCTACTTTTTATTCCGACATTCCCTTGGGATCCATCATCTAAAAGTCTGCGTTTTGTTGTACGGTCCAAAACATTGTTTCATTCACCTTTCAAATCATTATTTTCCTACTCGTACAATATTGACTACATGTTTTAAATACACCTAAACACACACACACACACACACACACACACACACACAATACACAACATAAAATTCCTTCTTGGATCATCACGGACTTTTTATTCCAATTTTAAAAAATTTCAAAGGTGATTTCGAAAACAGTACTCCTGAAAACTCAAAAAAGCAACCTGAGTTTGAACCCACAATCGAGACCATAGGTGAAGTTAGGGTACTAGAGCTTTTTATTTGAATTGGTAAAATATTCTGAAGACAAGGGAGAAAACGACCTCTTGAAAAGCTTTCGTTATTTATGCAAATCCGGTGTAAATAGCACGCGAACGGTGGATTGGATCCGGTACTTTACAATATGCTTCCCAAGAATTGCTCCGACGTGGAGTTATGCATTTGGGAGAAATGGCGGAAGTCCATCGGTTTTCGATGGAGTTTTTAGAAATCAGAATTTTTCAGTAATTAAAACAGCACCACTGAATGAATAATTTAATAAATAGCTGTATTCCGCGATATCACTACTACAGTACATGTGTTATGATAGTAGATTATTAATATAGAGCGTGTATTTTTGATACTAACTGAAACTCAAGGGTAGTTAGTGAAGGCCCTAATAATCATGTTTTATTATGTTTTAGTAAAAAAATGACTTATGATTTTCCTTACAAAATTAATTAGCACGCAATGTATCACTACATGATTCTACTTTGTTTTTATTCAAAACGTCGCACTTTTTAACGTGACAGCTGTCACAGAACGCTTTTCTCTCGTATCAACTTATTTCACGCATTACTTTGCTGCTCGAAAATATTTCAAAAATGAATTACGCTCTGGTAGTTAATTCTAAATTGACAATTTGTTTTGATATCGGTTTATAGCACTTAGATGATGAGATGATGTAAAGGTAGTTAATAAATCAGTCTTAGCAAGAACAACGAGTACCTATGATTGACACTCCTCTGTTCCATGAACATAACATGGCGCAGTCGGTAGGATTCAAACCTTAGCTCCCTAAGCCTTTATATAGGTCAAAGTACAGTAGAACCATTTGATTCCTGACCCACTGAAGAACGTTCTCACAGTAAGTGTCGTGATAAATTCCCTTGTCAAGCAATTCGACATCACTATGACTTTATCTATAAAAAGGTTCCACAATATTCAGTTGGTTTGATTGTATATTAAGTACATCAATAACTGCTGACATAGTCACATTTGGTGTACTGAAGCCTCGTTAAAATACTAGATTAAAATAAAACCTAACCAACATGGACCAGTTAAAAATCCCACACTTTGTCATTACACTCAAAAACGGCTGAACACCTTTTAACTAAACATATAACTACCACAAGAAAACTCGCTTTCAATTAAGAAAAATGACATCGACTTCGGTACATCCGTTTGAAAACTACGATGCCACAGACAGATAGATGACAGAAATCGTCGTCAAACTTATTATTATAACACCCCTCTTTTTGCATCAGGGGTTAAAACAACCTTTTCGCAAACTCCTGCATTTTAAGTAGATTCAAGACGAACAAACAGACAATCGGACGCTTATCATGCAACTATCTTTTTTTAGATTTTTGACAACGGAACCCTAAAAAATACACGCGGCCCAAAGAGGCCGTCTGTCTCAAACGTCAACACGTGGAAACGTAAATAAAGAACACGACACCCTCGGGCGACATGATCGTTAATGCCCCCGGATTTGCTCGCTCGTAAAAATCTCATCCAATAACTATACAGACACCTCGCAGTAAAAACTTTAGTGCCGCGTAAAGGGGGGTAAGACCAAGTGGCGCGGACGTCAGATGAACTACAAAATAGAGTCAATATCTCGTTGTACTTAGACGACGCCGCTCTGTACCTGAAAAATAAAAACCTAACATGATTAGTTATGAAAACAGTACATGAAAACTACATACATACATACATAAAATCACGCCTCTTTCCCAACGGGGTAGACCGAGACTACATCCTTCCACTTGCTACGATTCTGGCATACAACTCGCGCTTCCTCTACATTCATCAATCTTTTCATGCATGCATGAAAACTATATTATTATTATTATCTTTATTTATTTTTATTCTTAGGATTAGGTTTTTATAATAGTTATAAAAAGTAAAATACAGAAAAGTACATACAAAATAAAAAAATATAAAACCTAACCTAGTTTGCCGCCGGTTTATTATTTATTATTATCTTTATTTATTTTTATTCTTAGGATTAGGTTTTTATAATAGTTATAAAAAGTAAAATACAGATTATTATTATTATTATTATTGTTAGCCTATTTTGTCCCACTGCTGAGCAAAGCCCCCCCCCCCAATACTTCCACTGCTCTCTGTCCCCTGCATACAAGGGCCAGTCCTTCAAGAAGAAGTCTAGTTCATCCCGCCATCGCCGTCTAGGTCAGCCAGGTACGCCTTTTCGAGTTGGTGGGATATTATTATATTATATAAAATTTGCATGTGTTTAATAAACGATGCAACGAACGGGTAGCACGCATGTGTGTGTGACCAAGGCACAAGCATTAGTTTCGTATTAAAAATGCACTTCAGTTGACCTCTAACCGCCGTCGCTAACACCTGCATGTCAAGCATCCTAAAAGATAATCAATACGAGTTGAAGTCTTGTCTCTACTTTGTCGCCTAACATCAGCACCAACATCCAGCGCTTACACTCGTGTCGGCCTGTATTCGTCCTAGTGCACACACAGACACAGAGGTCTTCTCTCAAAGAGGAATGACCGTAGTAATTCCCTCGCGGTTCTGGTACGGATTGGGCACTCCGCACATACTGTTGAATGTCCTCGCAGATGTCTACAGGTTTTTTGCAACTACTATGAGTATAGTAGAAGCACGATGTTTTCCTTCAAGCTAAATCACATGGTAATGTCGCACATAAATTTCGAAACAATCAAAGTGCTCAGGCTTGAATTCACGACCTTTTGCTTAGAAGCCATTTGTAAAATCACTAGGCTTACCACGATTTACGGCCCAATAGAGTGTATCCTATACTATCAATTGTCTGCGACGCGATCTGAAAATTCATCATTTTTTGGAGTTCAAACTTCAGCATGGTCGGCGTTTCTCTCCCAAACAAAATGTAAACGTTTTCAAACATTTCCTCGAGGGCGTATTTAGTCACATGATTTTTGAAAGTCATAATGTTTGTCATAATTTTTGCTAATCATCATTTTTTTCACGCCGAAGCCGTACTTTTTTCACAAATATATGAATGGTCAATGGCAAAAAAAAATAGTTATGACAAGCAATGTAATGTATTGACAAATATTACATGACATTCAACAATTATGTAAACCAACAGAACCTCATTTCAACTCTCTTAGTTTATTTCTCAATGCTCTATGGAATTACGGAAGCTGTGAATCAAAGTAAAGGGTTTCAACCTAATAATGAAGTAAATGTAGTTCACAAAGCCAAAAATGACGGTTTTCTGACATATGACATGTATTATCACCATATTCACATTAAGTATGCCACAAGTCAACCCATCCACAGAAAAAGGTTCCAAGATTTTGACCCAAATAAAAAATAAAAAGGGCAAGCTAAATAAAATCTTGCGAAAATCCATATTTCCGAACCGAATTCAAAATCAAACTTTCAAATCCCACAAAACCTGTAATACTTCCGCAACAAAAGAATGTGTCCAATAAAAGATTCAACGTCGATATGGATCTAAGGAGACAATATTGCGGCTTCATAAAACAAGAGCAACCCTATTTTTATCGAACGAAACGTTTATGTTTTATTCGGTTTTATTTGATTGTATTCGGGTAAAGTGGCGAATAATTCGGTAACGCTTCAAGTAATTGTATCGGATTGTCTCACTTTATCGTTCGATTTATTCGCCATTGTTTTTTCAGTTGACGAGGTATTTGTGGGTTCAACAATGGCAGCGTTCTACGGGTGTTATCAATCACTGCGGGACGTTGTGTAGTATGATTTATTACAGTCAAATTGTGTAAAAAGTTTGTCTTTATTCAAATTAAATGTACACATACAAGTGACCTTAGCCTCTGGACAAAATAATGAAACCATGGATAAGACTGATACTTGGCAATATCTTGAAATAGTTATTTGTTTAATTAGAAACGAAAAAAAATCTACGAAATCAGATCATCCAAATACACAGGCTGCTCCAAAGTGATACATTGAAAACTGTTAATTTTTCGGTAAATATTGGACTGATTGTTATGATAAATATTTTGCAGTTTGGTTTTAAATGTGTTGCTAAGCCAGTAGTATTTATTGAATCAGGCGTTACTTTGCGGAGGTCCATATCAATGAACTAAAAGAATCTCTTTGCTTACCCGCGACCTTATGATAGCCAAGTTTAAGTAAGATATGCGTGTTTCACCGATCAACACCATCCATGATGGATGGGTTTGTACGATTTGAGTGTGTTATTACAGTGTGGAGGTGGAGGAACTACATGAACACATATCTTGCGGGTGAGCAAATAAATTCTTTTAGATCACTGGAAATTTTTGAAAACCTTTCATAAAGCTGATACTTAATGATTTTTTGTTTGGTTAGCTGCTAATTGTACATGCAAAGCCCTATGTCAAGACCAACTAATTTCCCTTTCCCAAATAGCATATTACGTTTAACTATATAATTATATTCATAGAGCACAAAACGGCCAAAGTCGTCTACTGTCAAAGCACATCCACATAAACATGAGCCCTCAATTGCCTTGAGTTTAATAGAAACAAAGGGCCAGACTACCTTGGATAGGTAGCGCAATATCCGTGTTCACCGAGCGCCGCGGGCAGTCATTTCGGTAAGTTCACGAAACAAGTAGTAACAGAGGGAACACTGCACAAATGGTACTAAACTACATACCCTGACAAGTTTGTGTGTGATGCTGAGGTTTCACTCAACTTTTAATTTCGCAACTGTTTAATATTTCTGAAACTGTAAATATTTCAGGATTTTTATAAAACTAACCAAACCTAAAGAGTTCTACACGATGGCCCTGAAATAAATCCTGAAATACTTACCTCCTGTTTCACCATCCATTGATTAAATTTATTTGTCGGACAAATGTAATGCCATCTCTGTTTATTTTGTTCGAATAGACGAAGAAGCCATCATATTTATCCGTCAAATAAAATGAATCAATGGGTTGTGAAACAGCCGCTTACAGTTTTAGATTTTGCGAGATGAAAAGTTGCGAATTGAATCAGGTTGCCAAACTTTAGTTGCGAAATGAATGGATATCATAATGATGATATCATAAAAAATACTAACTGAGCCATGGATGCACAGAAAAACCAGAAAAAGAGACCAGCGCTGGGAATCGAACCCAGGTCCTCAGCAATCCGTGCTGCGAGCTATAACAGGAATATAGACACGAATTTTTCCTATACATACATATCTCAGGTTGCTTTTATCTATGTACTACGCTTTACACTACTTAAACAGCAGCACTAGCGACATCTATGTTCCACTCTCATCGAGAGACGTCACATTCTTTCGGAACTATTTTTTTTTTCTTTCTTGGTGCCTAATATATAAGGTTGTATAAGATTGTCTGTTTTTTAGCTCCAATTTTATTTATTTTTGCTGTGCCGAATTTAGGTAAATAAATTCATTCTTTCTCACTTTCAAGTGAAGCATCTTCAAACACTTCTGCGCTCACGCAAACAGGATGTAGCTTAATCTCATATTCCGTAAGTACATATTCTGCGGCACAGAAAGGGAAACAAGCCTGCCTTTATGACAGTCTCTGCGGCCCTTGTGCTCTGTTCTATAAATAAAATTAGCAATAAAACACCCTTTACATACCACGTATTTGTAAACAAACAACTCATAATTTAAATTGTGAACTTTTATAACTGGTCAAAGTCAAATTCAAAATATCTTTATTCAATTTAGGCTTATAACAAGCACTTATGAATGTCAAAAAAAAACTATCAACTATAAAACTATCAACATGCATATTTTGCGTAAGCTTAGCTATCGTAAGGTCGCGGGTGAGCAAGGAAATTCTTTAAGTTCATTGATGTGGACCTCCGCAAAGTAACGCCTCATCATGTCAGCCGAAAGAATTCCACTGCTGGACATAGGCCTCCCCCAAGGCTCTTGAACCTCCTAAAGTAATGCCTGATTCAATAAATTATTTGAACTTGCTTTTGCCCGCGGCTTCGCCCGCGTGAAATTTGGTTATCGCGCGCTGTTCCCTGGGAAACTGTGCATTTACCGGGATAAAAAGTAGCCTATGTCACTCTCTGGCCAATAAACTATCTTTGTCGCTTCGTTTCCACGTAAAAGGCAGACAAACATACAAAGACTATGCTTAATTTCAAGACATAGAATGTTTTATAAAACATTTTTATCCCTTTTACGGGGATTGCAATAATTTAACTAAAAGCCGACCGCTTGCCCCTGTAAAATAGTGTTCTAAGTAAAAGTAATTAGGTGGTTCCACTGGTCTCTAATTGTAAGTTAAAATCATGTAACATAAAGGTTTAACTAAATGGTTTTAGGGTTCAAAATGCAGCGCAAGTTTAGTCACGTGGTAACTGAACGTTAACCAGGAAGTACAGCATTTTAATTTAAATGCTAATTTATAATGATAAAAATCTGAACATGAGTTGGAAAAGTGATTAAATTTATTATTGTGTTATAGTGCTCTATTGTGCTATAGCACCCTAGTGCTATAGTGGAAGCTCTGGTGGCCTGGCGGTTTGACGGGAACGCATCTGAATATAGAATGTTAAAATATCGAATATGTTAAAATATCGAATGGGTCATATTGATTAAATTTATTTGTCGGACAAATGTAATGCCATCTCTGTTTATTTTGTTCGAATAGACGAAGAAGCCATCATATTTATCCGTCAAATAAAATGAATCAATGGGTTGTGAAACAGCCGCTTACAGTTTTAGATTTTGCGAGATGAAAAGTTGCGAATTGAATCAGGTTGCCAAACTTTAGTTGCGAAATGAATGGATATCATAATGATGATATCATAAAAAATACTAACTGAGCCATGGATGCACAGAAAAACCAGAAAAAGAGACCAGCGCTGGGAATCGAACCCAGGTCCTCAGCAATCCGTGCTGCGAGCTATAACAGGAATATAGACACGAATTTTTCCTATACATACATATCTCAGGTTGCTTTTATCTATGTACTACGCTTTACACTACTTAAACAGCAGCACTAGCGACATCTATGTTCCACTCTCATCGAGAGACGTCACATTCTTTCGGAACTATTTTTTTTTTCTTTCTTGGTGCCTAATATATAAGGTTGTATAAGATTGTCTGTTTTTTAGCTCCAATTTTATTTATTTTTGCTGTGCCGAATTTAGGTAAATAAATTCATTCTTTCTCACTTTCAAGTGAAGCATCTTCAAACACTTCTGCGCTCACGCAAACAGGATGTAGCTTAATCTCATATTCCGTAAGTACATATTCTGCGGCACAGAAAGGGAAACAAGCCTGCCTTTATGACAGTCTCTGCGGCCCTTGTGCTCTGTTCTATAAATAAAATTAGCAATAAAACACCCTTTACATACCACGTATTTGTAAACAAACAACTCATAATTTAAATTGTGAACTTTTATAACTGGTCAAAGTCAAATTCAAAATATCTTTATTCAATTTAGGCTTATAACAAGCACTTATGAATGTCAAAAAAAAACTATCAACTATAAAACTATCAACATGCATATTTTGCGTAAGCTTAGCTATCGTAAGGTCGCGGGTGAGCAAGGAAATTCTTTAAGTTCATTGATGTGGACCTCCGCAAAGTAACGCCTCATCATGTCAGCCGAAAGAATTCCACTGCTGGACATAGGCCTCCCCCAAGGCTCTTGAACCTCCTAAAGTAATGCCTGATTCAATAAATTATTTGAACTTGCTTTTGCCCGCGGCTTCGCCCGCGTGAAATTTGGTTATCGCGCGCTGTTCCCTGGGAAACTGTGCATTTACCGGGATAAAAAGTAGCCTATGTCACTCTCTGGCCAATAAACTATCTTTGTCGCTTCGTTTCCACGTAAAAGGCAGACAAACATACAAAGACTATGCTTAATTTCAAGACATAGAATGTTTTATAAAACATTTTTATCCCTTTTACGGGGATTGCAATAATTTAACTAAAAGCCGACCGCTTGCCCCTGTAAAATAGTGTTCTAAGTAAAAGTAATTAGGTGGTTCCACTGGTCTCTAATTGTAAGTTAAAATCATGTAACATAAAGGTTTAACTAAATGGTTTTAGGGTTCAAAATGCAGCGCAAGTTTAGTCACGTGGTAACTGAACGTTAACCAGGAAGTACAGCATTTTAATTTAAATGCTAATTTATAATGATAAAAATCTGAACATGAGTTGGAAAAGTGATTAAATTTATTATTGTGTTATAGTGCTCTATTGTGCTATAGCACCCTAGTGCTATAGTGGAAGCTCTGGTGGCCTGGCGGTTTGACGGGAACGCATCTGAATATAGAATGTTAAAATATCGAATATGTTAAAATATCGAATGGGTCATATCGAAAGGTTCATTTTTTGAAACAGTAAACTTCTCAGGATTAATTAAAACGGCAACGTATAGAACCCCTTATGCTGGGGCCACACTAACGAGAAATGCCATTAATTATCTATGTCTTATGCTAAATCTTTCACTATCCATTCCGTCAAGCTGTGGAACGATTTACCCTTGTTCCTAAGGGAATCTCCGTCTGTGGCCTCGTTCAGGGAGAGGTTAAAGAAATTATGGCTGGACACTGACACCTGAGGCGAGACTATTTAATGTTTAATGTTTATTGTTCTGTGTCCGTTTTTGTAATGTGTATTAATGTTGTTTTTAATGTAAATAATTTTGTATTTATTTTCTTTGTATTTTGAGCATTTCTGTTTTTCTTTTTTCTTATCTTTACGGCACGTATTTTTTTAACTTCTGTCTATCCTCTATTGTAATATACTGTCCTCTCATAATTAGGTTAGCTGGAAGAGATCCCTTCTTAGGGATAAGCTCGCCTTTGTTCTCCTCTCTGTGTTTGTGTATTTTTATTTTTATGTGCAATAAAGAGTTTACATACATACATACATACATTATCGCGATAATGGACGTTAATCGTAAGTGTAGCCACGACTTAACGCGATAATTTGACAACGGCATTAACATCGCCGTTTGGCGTTAGACGATTGCTCAAGTGGCGGTACATGGGAATTCACGTTGAACGTTCAAGTGTAGCCACCCACTTTAGCGCGTTAAAAATTATCGCAATAATTATCGCGCCAATGGGCATTGACGTTAGCCGCTAGTGTGGCCCCAGCATTAGGTTAGGTTAGGTTAGGTTAGTTTTATAACAATCTATTAACACAGTCTTAAGAAAAATACCTTTTCGATATTATGACCCATTTGATATTTTAATACATTCGGTATTTTAACATTCGATATTCAGATACGTACTCGGTTTGACTCACACCTCCGAGTTTTTCAAAATTAATGTGCAAAATTACATTTAATTTACCACGAGCTTAACGGTGAAGAAAAACATCGTGAGGAAACAATGGAGTGTGTGAAGCTCCCTGTCCTCTGGGCCCGCATGGGAACTACGGCCTAAGCCCTCTCATTCTGAGAGGAGGCCTGTGCCCCAGCAGTTTGTATCAAAAATTCATAAAAATAACCTTCACGCTAAAACGGATGGACGTATTCAGATGAAATTTGGAACGTAGATAGCTGGACTTCTGGAATAACATAATTATAGGCTACTTTTTATCCCGATATTCTCACGAATAAAAAATATTCTCACAAATAAAATTCGAAATAGCAACCGCTGGATTTAGTAGTCATAAAATTTGGTATATATAAATTTGATATAGCCTGGACGCCTGAAATAACAGATGGCTACTTTTTATCCCGATATTCCCACGGAATAGGGATACAATCTTGAAAATTCTCCCGCTGAGCTTCGAATCTTGAAATTTTGAACAACTGTTCTTTTTTTAACAAAACCTCAATGAAAACCACGATATAAATTTTAGGAAATTCCCAGGGGAATTTTGTTAAATCCCGGAATATCGCAATTGTCGACCAGATCGAATAGTTAAATCATAAATGAATATTCATCCTACGTAACGTACGTCACAATAAATTTAGATAGGTTTAAATATAGTAATGACAGTCATGCATTATTCACGCACCTACGTCCCGTTATATTTAAGACTTTGCTGAACATTCCCCAGACTTGGATTTCCCGGTTCATAATGAAAACATATAGTTTACCTCATACGTATCATTATGACCTAATTTGCATCTCGTTGGACAAAAATGTGCTCATACACTGATTTCATCTTGTATAGGTATCCTGCCGTGACGGAGCAGTGCTTGCACTGCTGTGTTTTGGCGTGGAGAGTAAGACAGCCGGTGAAATTACTGGCAAGTTAGGTATTCCATCTTAGGCCTCTAGGTTGGCAACGGGTCTGCAATACCCATGGTGTTTTAGATGTTTATAGGCGGTGATCTCTTACCATCAGGAAACCCAGTTGCTTGTTTGCCATCCAGTCGAATAAAAAAAACATTTTACTTTAAAATTTCGTGTTTCATGAAGTTGTAAAGATTTTTTATGAATTTTATCCCTTGTTAACTTATCGCATTATTTTAATTTACTCTTACTATTGTCTGTATCTTTTTTTTTCCAACAAAGAGAAAAAAAAGCCTTCGTGTTAAAGGCTTGATGTGTCTGTGCATCTGACTGTGGCAACATAGCTTACAACGGATGGACCGATTCAGATGCGGATTATTCAAGGGGCTACCCGAGGTTTTCATAGATTTTTGACAAGTTTTAAATCGTATCTCCTACTTTTGTACTACAGATAGAATTATAAGTCAAACGGCTATCGGTTCTCCAATCATTTATCTCCATTTTTGTCTATCGGATGATATTATGATCAAAAAATCTACCACTGGTTCGGAAGAATCTCTTTCGAGAAGAACTACTACTTCTCCGCTAGCTCAGCGACTCGAAGTGTATTTTGGCCTTCGATAAGACGACAAGGCTTATCTTGTGAAATCTTCTTCCAGTTTTTTGCGTGTAGGGCAAGAAGTGTTTCTCCACTTCATCAAACCCCCAACTCGTAAAAGAATACGGCAAGAAATCCAACGAGGTATATGTTTTTGAATACAATGTTGTTGTGATGAATGAAGTGTTGTAATTGCCACGTAATAGATAAAGCGTAAATGCAAATGACGCTGCCACCGTAAAAACCCATTATCACCACTACTTTCATTGTTTAATTTATATTTACTATAGTCATTGTTTATGCGGTTTCAGATATTAATAATGCGACTGCAATTTCAATAACTCATGTATTCAATAATTATTAGTGTATTGGAAAGAAAATTACTTACTTACTAAATAGTAACCTGACTGACTGATAGACTCACATACAACGGACAGCCTAAACCACTACAAAAAAAAACTTATCTTACCTGGTAATGCTAGAAAAAATTGTACGCTCAAAATGAGCAACCTACTATAAACTACTATAAATTACTTACTTACTTTCAAGACTGCTTACGCAACCACATTTCTTGACAGTCATAGAGGTGCATCAAAAAGAGTTCTTGATATTGCCACGGGATAGAAGGTTAGTCAAAGATTTTTCTACGGGAGCTAAGCCGCGGAGTAAAGCTAGGTACGTTACACTCGGTTGCTTCTACTTTCACTAGATTGTTATACGACGTTTACCTTTACTTGCCCGAATTTCATTTGACCGAATTCCACTTGCGTACCATCAATAAATAAATAAATAAATATCATGGGACACTTGACACCAATTTGATCTAGTCCCAAACTAAGCAAAGCTTGTACTATGGGCACTAGGCAACGGATAAACATACTTATATAGATAAATACATACTTAAATATATATTGAACATCCAAGACCCGAGAACAAACATTCGTATTCGCATATACTTAGAACCGTGCTGTTTTCAGGATTTTTTTTAAGTTCCATCATATACAATGCAGTAGGTTAGATTAGGTTAGTTTAATTATCATCTCTGAAGAAATTACTACTTACCACTTTATGGTGTCTATGGGTGTGTTCATCTCTTACTATCAGGAGACCCTCGTTTACCATCCAGTCGAATAAAAAAAATGGAAATTCTAGAAAAGGATACATTTGGGCATATGAAATTCGGACCAACGATAGAGAACCGTTATACGACCGTTTGTAAGCCATCCTAGATCATGCGCACACCAATCAAATATTTAGGAGTCGAAGTGGTCGCCATGGCCCAAATCGGTCGGATCATCACCAATTTCGACATACATACAATTTGTGCGACGCCCTCGGTGTGAGAATTCGCCTAGGACTCTGCTTTAGATAGAAATATTTACCCACGGTTTTGCCCGAATGAACTATTTGGTTTACCTATTAAATTGGAATTTCCATAGCGCTAACAAAGCAGTGCTAAGTGTATTGGTAAATAAATACGCGTCACGGATTCACGAAGGTCTGAGTTCAATCACCGCTCTCAACCATTATGATTAATGTTCTATTTACAGTATATCTCAGACATATTACATTCCATGGCAGGGCACAGGCCTCCCCTCTGAATGAGAGGACTTGGGTGGACCGAATTCTCCCGGATCGGAAACTTCGCATACGTTATTGAAATGGCTTCCCAGGTTTGTACTTCTGGTAAAGTTCAAATGTAAATTCACACATGAATTTCGAAAATCTTAGAGATATGAGCTCAGACTCGAACCTACTAAAGTCTGTTTGAGAGGCTACAGGTCCAACCAAACAACTGTACGGCTTACTGCAAAGTTATCTCTCTTCTTAGTCACTACGCTTTTAACAGAGAGGTCATCATCATCATCATCAGCCGGAAGACGTTCACTGCTGGACAAAGGCCTCCCCCTTAGAACGCCACAATGAACGACAACTCGCCACTCGCATCCACCGGTTTCCCGCAACTCTCACGATGTCGTCAGTCCCCTGGTGGGAGGCCTGCCAACGCTTCGTCTTCCGGTTCGCGGTCGCCACTCGAGAACTTTTCTCCCCCAACGGTTATCTGTTCTTCGAGCGATGTGGCCTGCCCATTGCCACTTCAATTTGCATATTTTTCCAGCTATGTCAGTGACTTTAAATCTTCGACGAATTTCCGTATTCCGGATTCTATCGCGCAAATAAACTCCAAGCATAGCTCTCTCCATAGCTCGTCAAATGAGAATCTAGTGAACCTTCATGACGAGTTTTCATGACGACTTTCCCTTTCATATCCAATACTACTGCAGAGCTGGAGTCCAGTCGTAATCGGCAAGAGAGTGCTATCTGCCCACTCTCAAACTAGACCTCTTATCCCAGCCTATAAACGCCCCACTGCTGGGCACACGCCTCCTCTCAGAATCCTCAGCGAATACCTTAAATAGTTATTATACAGCGTGTACTTTTGATACTACCTCAAACTTTAAGGGTAGTTAGTGAAGGCCCTAATTATCAAATATTATGTTTTAGTAAAGAAAAATAACGTATTATTTTCTCTATAAAATTAATTAGCACGCAATGTATCACTACGTGATACTACTTTGTTTTTGTTCAAAACGTCGCACTTGTTGACATGACAGCTGTCACAGAACGCTTCTCTTTCGTATCAAATTATTGTACGCATTACATTGCTGTTCGAAAATATTTCAAAAATTAATTACTCTCTGGTAGCTAATTCTAAATTAAAAATTTGTTTTCATCTCTCCTGTTCGGAAAGTTTAATTTTCATGGGTAGATAGCCGGGTGGAAAATTACGTTTTCTCCTCTAGGGTGGAAAGTAATTTTTTTTTTAATTTCTAGGCTAGACGAGGTCGAAGATAATTGAGTTACGTCAATGTCATTTTTTTCACGTTTCGGCATGGCCATCTAGATGCACGTCGTGACCAACTCGATTTTTTTTTATTTATAGTCGGCCGTGGCAAGTGGCCAGTCGAAAAGGTACCGTTGGAGGTTGGATAGTTATAAGTAAATTCAATTTATTATTATTCTCGTTTTTTTGTAGTATTTTAGTTTCCTCACAGTTGAAATGACAAGTAGAGTGTCTAACTCGGGTGAAATAACCCATTTCCCCTCGAACTATTGGCGCTCTCACTTCGTTCGAGCGCCAGAAATACCTCGAGTGAAATGGGTCACTTTCCACCCTTGGTTATCAATCTACTATTTTGATATATCGGTTCACAGTAGTTAAATCTTCGTCTAGTTACATTTTGAGGTAGTATCAAAAATACACGCCGTAGAAACGTATCGCAACCGCACCGACCTGTGTTCTCAAATAAGTGAACTTCCTTATGTAAAACCCTTATTTACACATGCGTCATTAGTTGATTAATAAACGTTAGTATAAATGAAACCAACTCAGAAGAATCTAGCAAGTGGAGGCATCACATCGTTCCTATTAGCTAATGCATGTAAGTACAAATCCTTAACCAAAAAATACCTGTACCCTTAGTGTAAGTTTTCTGTTACAAAATACGTCTCGATCGCGTTCACGTTAAAATCTCAATTTGTATGGAAACACGAATATCGCAAACGTTCCGATAGAGGCGCTGTTGGTGTTTCCATACAAATTGAGATTTACATGCGGACGCGATCGAGACGTATTTTTAACCCCCGACGCAAAAAGAGGGGTGTTATAAGTTTGACCGCTATGTGTGTCTGTGTGTCTGTATGTCTGTGTGTCTGTGTGTCTGTGTGTCTGTGTGTCTGTCTGTGTGTCTGTCTGTGGCACCGTAGCTCTTAAGCGGGTGGACCGATTTGAATGCGGTTTTTTTTATTTGAAAGCTGGTTTTCTAGCGATGGTTCTTATGTAACCAAAAACTTACACTGAGGGACTGGTCGCAATAGAGCTTCATATGTATAGCGAGGTTATTCTGGCAGAACCGGATAAGTACACAATATTTATTTACTTACATGGTTTGGCTAGATAAATAAAGCAGAAAAAATTTAGTACCTACGCCTATATATGTAACTATTTTTTTTTTAATTTTTCGCTTATTCTGTTTTGCCAGAATATCATTGATAGACTGAAACTCGAAAACACGTGTTTTCCCAGAGACAATACTAGGCTAGGTCAATTTTATTATGTGCTAGCGAAAACCCCATAGCAAATTTCAGCAAAGTCGTTAGAGCCGTTTGCGAGATTTGGATTTCGCAAATCCCCGAAATAAATATCAGATTAAGATATGAGAAGTACCAAAGTCAAACGAGATGTAAATAACTCGCGCACTGAGGCTCCTCTCCTGGTTTAGAAACAAATTAAAATGGTGTTTTAGTAAAGTTTTTTCCTATACGTTGTTGTGGGATCTTGATAAAATTTTCAAACTTTGAAGAATAATCAAAGTTTCCAAGGAACCAAAGAAGAAACCAAAGTTCTTTTATTATCGTAGATTTTCCAAAATTATGATACTTACACTGCTCATTTAGTTTATAGCTTTTTCTACATGGCTTTGCTCTCCAAAAGACAAAAATTACGACAGTCTTTAGTATTCGCCATTATTGGTACAAAATATTAGTCATACTAGTTTAAAATGATCGCGTTTTTTTTAACAGACACGTCCTGCATCACCTGTGCGAGTCAAAAAAGAGAATTCCAAAGACCGCAACACACACGAAGAGAATGAAGCTCCTGATATTTTTAACAGCAATTGCGCTGTCGGCTGCTTTACCACGAAAAGACACGGCTGACTTAGCTAAAGATAATATAAGGCATACAAGACAAATCAGACAAGAACCAAACGCAGACTCTGAGAGTGCATGCTACAAGGGATACTGTTGGAAGTGGTGGTCGAGCCAATTTCTAGGTCTACCTGTAAGTGACTGGTGCTACACGACTAAAGGAAGTTCGCATAATTTTGATTACGCTCTATGTACTAAAGATGCGGAGTGTAATCCCAAGTGGGAATGTCGGGACCAGTCCAGTATAGATGTCTAAGTTTGCCATCTAATTTATGTAGTGCTACTGGATGGTTCAACGAACCGAAGCAGACTTTTGCTCCCGACACCAAAGAATGCGCTGAAGAAGAATGCTCTGCTCTGCTGGGTCACGTCTCACCACACCGGCTGCTCGAACTGGGCAATATCCTTCTTGACCTGGTCCATTTAAGCGGGCGTCTTCGACCTGGTCATCCATTGTACGCCCGCTTCACAGCTCGATCCTCGTCCATCCTCTAATGTAAGATAACATTTTAATGTTTTATGATTAATATACAATCGGTGGCGATATTGTGATTGCGAAATTCGCCAGTAATTGGGTTTTATACGGGTACCGGAGCTCGCAGCAGGGGCAGACCAAAAGGTGGTGGTACAATTTGTTCTCAAACTGGTAGAATTGTGCGAAAGACAGAAATGGATGGAACTAGAAAGGGGAGGTCTTTGAACAACTAGTGAGACACCTAATGACTAAATAAAATTAAAAAAGTTTCAACTGTTTTCTTATTTTCTCCCTGCTACTTCAAAGATACGCACTAATTTAAAGACAGGAAGACAGATAGTAACTTTTCAGGGCGGCCATTACATTCAGATTTCATTTTAATAAGCGTAACATACCTACACGTGATTAACATATAAAAACAATAATTGAAGGGAGGGAAACAGACGGCCGGATAGACAGAGGAATATCGAGGAGATAGCCAAAGATGATCAATGTAATGACTCTACTTGAGTAGTCGATAGTCTAGGCAAGACAGAGGTAATCATAATCCCATCAGATGACCCACTTGTTAGTTTACCTCCCTCTCATAATTAAAAAAATCATTTCAGGAACTCAAAGCATTGGCAGAGAGGCGTACAGAATGGTGGTACCACCGACAAGAGCTGGGCTGTTAAAATTTATGATGATGATTATAAAAAAATCTACCACCGATTCTGAAAATCTCTATTGAGAAGAACACGCCAGGAAACCGAATATCACATCCCAACTTATTGAGAACTAGTCCTGAAACATAACTGTTACTAATAAAAACATTACACCGAATATCGACTACATATTCGCGGTTAGTTGAACATATTCGCCCGCTCAGGGGCTCGTAGGAACTTGTGAAAGTATCAGTTTTCGGGAGTAACAGTATCGCCCCTTAAGTGGAGCGAGCTCTCAAGAACTTGCTATTATTTAGAGTTACATACTTTTGGAGTTCCGAAACGACTACAAAAGTTGGAAAGGTCAAGAGGGGTTTAGTACTATACTTAAGCAAAAGTCTGAGTAAGTCAAAGAAATAAAGCGTTTTGTAAGACAAGAAAAGCTGTGCGTGAAGCAATTCAGTAGTGTGTGGGAAGTGTTTAATTAGCAGTGGACTTGTGGAACTACAGTCCAAGCATTCTGAGTCTGAGAGGAGGTATGTGTCCATCACTGGGATATACGTGCATGCAAGTTACCTACATGTAGCTAGTCTTCTTTTAACTCGAAAAATCTTTTTTTTTTGTCTGTTTTCAGTAGGTACTAAAAAATATCCCGCACCGCGTACATTTTGCTTAGCACAGGGGCAAAAACTAGCAACAATCAGACAATGAGCGTCCTCTAGTCCGCATATAACGCCTGTGGATAACAAAACAGTAGAGGCCCCCAGGAGCAGCATTCCTGAAGCCTAGATTCTCGCTTTGCTACCGAAATAAGTTTTTGGTAAAAATATATAATCGTTTTTAATAGGTACAATCTTTTTTGCTGGCTACTTTTTGTCGACTTTACTCGTATTTGCATTGCCACCCAAACTACATTTGCATACCAAATTTGAAAGAAAGAAAGAAAGAAAAAAATATTTTGGCTCCATAAGTACTCCTAAGACTAAGACTAAAGCTAGCACTACAATTAACTATATAAGGTACTTGGTGACACGACAGGATACCAAAAAGGGTCTCCACTCAGCATGGTGTTGCCGCACATTATGTGCAGCAACGCAAAAGCAATCAAAAAGCAATGACTCTATGATGATGGAAAGCAATGTCTTTAACCGTTGAAGAGTATCATACCTACTGCTTAGACGATCCTGAACGGACTGCCAAACTGTGACTACCTAGCAGATTATTGTTCTTTCACGCAACTTACAGAAGTATACCAAATTTTAAGTCAATTCAACTACTGGAAGTTAATCGAATTTAACTTGCAAGATTTGATTACAGACAAACCGACAACGGGACAGATGAAACTAAATAAAAGCTTGTAAAATAAAACAGTCACCAACAATATTCATTACTTTTATTACAAAACTACGTCTTAAACTTCAACCAATAAGAACAAACAATATTTTCAAAACACATCCAACACGTACAAACTATAAAAGCAGAAATATGACGACAGCTTATACTTTTCCGTTTGTAAAGAAGCTTCATGTTAACTGTGGTGCCAACTTTAGCAAAATATCTCGGTTGGCAGCTGTGGATTTATATGGTATTGGCGCACTTGTCGCTAACATTGAAGCCAGTGTAAGTTGAGACGGGGACCTGAAGTTTTAGGATAGAAAGGGAGCTCCTATACGTTGGATGTGAAGGTTTAGCGGTTTTAAATTTTAGATTCGCGCGAAACGGGAAGGTGGACAATGTTGCCCTATCTTTAAAAGTGAAACACCGGTATACATCAGGAGTAGAGTACACTTGCGAGTGGTAAAATGTAACTATCAAATTTTAATAGTAAGCACTTAAGTAAATCTCTGATAATGTAAACCGACTCGCTGGGTGCCAAGATAAAGGCTCAGTCTAGTTTGGGGTCCGCCGGACACGTTACATAATAAACATTTTTCATTTTCAAATTAAAGTAATTGATTTATTTAGGGGAACAGGACTTAACTGGTCTGACTCCTAACTGGACTCCAACTGAACTCTGACTGAACTGCACTGAACACTTATTTACAAGCTTATATACTAAATCTTAATCTATTGCCTACGCTACTAATCTATGGAGACCTATCTATCTGAATCAATGCGCGTGAGATCAATAACGTACTCCTATCGGCACGATTCAGATAAGTCATGTGCCAGGCCAGCCCTGGTACATATCTTCCCCCTTAGGGAAAAACAAAAATATTACCTACTACAAAAAATACAATTAAAACTGACAATTATAACAATAACAACAATATAACCATTAAATAAGAACAATAGCATACAGAACAAACAATGGCTTTAGGAGGCTTATGGCATCTGGGCCGGCTCCTGTGAGTAACGTAACATATTCATTTAGGTATTTGGCAAAAACATTATATTCACTAGACTTAGTTTGGCTTGAATTGAGTGTGACGTACGCTCCGTTTTCTGCCGCTTATGTGCAGTCCACGTGACGTCATTCAATAATGAGGGAGGAGGCTTACGAATCGCTGTCGGCTCCTGCGACCTGGCTGCGATAGGCGTATTTACCTTGCCTATGTAAAGATCGATATTAGTACATAATTATGTGATCAAACATGAACGTGCTATAATATAATACAAACTCTTAGATTCGACTCTGGTATGCAGGCGTTGTAGGCTCTGCAACTCACGTCATAGCTTATAATTAAGTACGTATCAGTAGATTAATAAGAACAAGTAAGAATTAACACAATCTAAAAATTAAATACAATAAGGTACCTACGTTCTACATACTAACATTTATCACTGACAACCATCGCAAACAACTACATAAAAATTTAAATCACATCGCAAGACAGAAAATTTACAGTTGAAATACCAAAAAGCTAATAAAAAGAAAATTGTGTTCATAATAGTAGTAGGTACCCCAAAAGTCAACTCTAGGCATGCTTGCTTGTTACAAACACATAGGTCCAAGTTTATATCTTGTCTCCTAGTGCGGACGGTGCTGCGTGCGTTTCAGACGCGAAAATAAATAAATAAATGATTCCGTGGTGCAACCGATACCTTATATCACTTTTTCAGTCGATAATTGGCAGTTAAACGGACGAATACTTGTAAATAATAAATAAGAGCACGTAATGTCCACGATACCCAGAGTTAAAATTATAGTTTACCTGCTACTAATAAAATAACATAACGATAATTTTTTTTAAAGAAACATAATTAACACGAAATTAAAACGAAGCAATTTTGCGGCGTGATTGACCTTGATCTTGGATAATGACGATTTAGCACATTCTGCTGACGCTGCGTGCTGCATCGGTCGCTCTTGCTTGAGTTGCACTGTCGAACTACGTAGGCCGTTTGCCACGACTTTTGTAGTAATTCAGCGTTTCGTGTACGGGACGGAAGTGTGACATAATCGAATATATCGAGATAACTTTGTCGGTTTCTCTCGACCAGGAGATACTGAAACTCGTAGTCACTTACTTCGACGTCGCCTTGCCACGCTATTTCAGTGGAGATGATGATTTCTCGAGCCAAAATCACGGTTTTGAATTCTTCGATCAGGACCAGGATGATGATGTCTTCAACGGGAATCACGACGTCGATGCGCTCAGGTTGGATGTCAGGCTCATGTCGGACAGAGAAAGCGGCTCCGGGTCACCACCGAAGGCCGAAAAAGTGTCGGTCGATGCGCTTAACCGGGCAGGGCCGGGATAGGGATCGGGCCCGGGTCACCACCAGGGATCGGTGGTGACCCGAACACTCACGTCGGGTGCTCAGCCAGAAGCGGTGCTCGTTCGCGGGGTCACCACTTTAGGGGAACAGGACTTAACTGGTCTGACTCCTAACTGGACTCCAACTGAACTCTGACTGAACTGCACTGAACACTTATTTACAAGCTTATATACTAAATCTTAATCTATTGCCTACGCTACTAATCTATGGAGACCTATCTATCTGAATCAATGCGCGTGAGATCAATAACGTACTCCTATCGGCACGATTCAGATAAGTCATGTGCCAGGCCAGCCCTGGTACAATTTATTTTGGTTCTTCGATCTCTATTTTTAACCCCCGACGCAAAGGGGATAAGTTTGACCGCTATGTGTGTCTGTGTGTCTGTCTGTGGCACCGTAGCTCTTACACGTATAGACCGATTTGAATGCGTTTTTTATTATTTGAAATCAGATTTTATGTTTCATCAAAATCGGAGATGTAACTTTGATGTGACAAAGTCGGGGGTTTTCCAACTTTTTGTTGGTTAGGTTAGGTTATACCGACTGATACACAGGCAATAGAGCGTCTTCACCCTAATGGACTTGTGAGAAATATTGTATTGGTCCAAACGATGAACCATACCTAAACACCTTTATTTTCAATTAAAAACTACTTACCTACTTATTAATATCTAAAATTTTAATGTTCTAGCAACGCTGATATGATATGCATAGGAACCTGTTTTTTTAGCCAAAAAGCCCCTAAAAACTTTCATGGCAACTTTTCAAAGCCACTTAAAAAGTGTCGCTTCCAAATTTCGGGACAAAGTTTGCGCACCGCAAAATGGCCGGCTGTGTAATTTGTATGGAAATGTCTCTGCATCTATAACGTCTACTCTGAAGATAATTCAAACTCTACTTGTATACCCTATATTTTGGAGTAGCTCAATAGCAGTTTCACCACTATTTGAGATGTCATCATCATCATTATCTACGGCCTCATCATCATCATGTCAGCCGAAAGATCTACGGCCTAATTGTATTGTAATTTAATGTATAACTGTGTTAAATTTATTACATCATTTAACGATTCACACAAGCAGTGCCATCTAGTTCAACCTGATGGTACTGTTTTCCCTTAAGATCAACGAGATCTACGAAATTATTGTTTTTTATCAAAATAGCCCAACGAGGGCGCTGTAAAATTAGTATATAAGCATTGTCTCAGGGAAATACAAGCCCTTTTTTCGCCGCCACCGACTGCAACGGTCGGCACCAAAATTATTAATCTGTTTTCTTTATTCTTCCCAGAATTCCCTAAATTTAACAAACTGTTTATTACATATTTATATCTGATATTAAGACAATCATAATCATTGTCACCCCAGCCTATAAACGTCCCACTACTGGGCACAGGCCTCCTCTCGAAATGAGAGATGATTCAAAGAATTAGATGTACAAATGATCTACCCTGGTTAATCTTTGAGCGATTGAAAACAAGACTTAAGTTAAATTTTGAGCAAATTTAAGGATAAGACAAGGCTAGATCAATTTGTCATCCCCAAAAACCCTCACAATCAAAATTTCGTCGAAATCTTTGGAGCCGTTTCCGAGATTCGGACTGTACAACAATTAAAGGTATACATAAGATACATACAGGTACAAAATACAAAAAAATATCTTTATTTCCATCAACATGTCAGCCGAAAGACGTCCACTACTGGACATAGGCCTCCCTCAAGGCTCTCCACTCAGACAGGTCTTGTGCTTTTCGCATCCACCGCGATCCCGCGATCTTAACCAAGTCGTCGCTCCATCTTGTTAGAGGCCTACCGACAGCTCGTCTCCCGGTCCGCGAACGCCATTCGAGAACATTCTGACCCCATCGGCCATCAGTCCTGTGAGCAATGTGCCCCGCCCACTGCCACTTCAGTTTCGCAATTCTTCGGGTTATGTCAGTAACTTTAATTCTACTGCGGATATCATCATTTCTAATTATATCCCGCAGAGAAACCCCGAGGATAGCACTGTCCATAGCCCTTTGAGTGACTTTGAGCTTGACATGAAGCCCATCGTTAGCGCCCACGTCCCAGATCCAATATGTTATCACTCCACTCTTCACTCTCTGTCTTTATAGCCATAAATTGCATAGGTATAGGTAATTATGTAGTTGATGGGAAACGAGCAGCAGAAGATGGAGCGACGAGGTGGTTGGTTTCCGGGATCGCGGTGGATGTGGAAAATACAAGACCGGTCTGAATAGAGAGCCTTGGGGGAGGCCTATGTCCAGCAGTGGACATCTTTCGGCTGACATGATGATGATGAGATGTGTATGATGTGGAGAATGAAGCCTCCAGGTAAGCAATCAATGGGTTCACCCTCACTAGACCGAATTTCATAAAAGCTAATTTCACTAGACATATCAACGTTAGATATAATTTTCGTTAGCCCTAATATCATGACAGCTAAACTTGTATGTCCGAATTGCTTACTAGACCTAAAATTTTACATCCTAAAGTTTATTAGTACTAAACATTAAATGCTCTAATATTACTAAAACTAATAAGATTATTCCTAATGATTAATACACCTAAAGTTGTGAACCCTAATCTTTACTTGTACTAAATATTAAATGCTCTAATAATACTAAAACTAATAATGATTACTCCTAATGATTGTACACCTAAACTTCTGAACCCTAACGTTTACTTGAACTAAATATAAAATGAAATTTGTGCGAGCGAGCGAAGCGAGCGAGCAAGACGGTTCGGAGCAGAAGCGATTCGGATAGGTTAGGTTTAGAAGGCTAAGGCGGGAGCGAAGCGGAGCGTAGCTCCCGCCTTAGCCTTCGATGTTAGGTTTTTTTTTATAGCAGCCCAGATAACTCCCACTCGGAAAGTAGGTTGAATGCCATTCAATATGTTGCTAAATTAAGGTAAGTATTCCAATCAATACATTTGCTGAAAAATTGTTTCAGGTTTTTGATGTTAGGGCTAGTGAAATTAGGTACAACGTATATTCGGAATGCTAAAATTAGGGCTAAAGAATAGTTAAGAAAATTAAAATTCGGCTTTTTGATTTTAGGGTTAGTGAAATTAGGTACAAAGTAAATTCGGAATGCTAAAATTAGGGCTAATGAATATTAAGGAAAATAAAATTTTGGCTTTTTGATTTTAGGGTTAGTGAAATTAGGTACAACGTAAATTCGGAATGCCAAAATTAGGGCTAATGCATAGTTAGGAAAATTAAAAATTCGGCTTTTTGATTTTAGGGCTAGTGAAATTAGTGGCAGTGAAAATAGGATTAAATTTTTTCGGGCTTCCATAGGAGAACCCAATCAATGCCTGTATTGGAAAACTATAAGGGCAAAATATATCCAATCAAAATATAAATGTGGATGAGAGCCAAGTTCAATATGATTGTTGACTTTAACGACAAAAGAAGTGAGATCTAAATGGGTGCCAATTGCCAAGGAGCCAACTTCAATGGTCAGTCCTGAAATTTATTTATGACAATATCTCTTATTAACGACGTCAAAAGTGTGTTTCCGATTATCAGGTCGTAGAAAAAACAGGTCGAGCAATATTGCTCGTGCTAGTTCGGTACGGGGTGATAATGCACGGGGTGATAATCCTTATAAGCACGGATTATCAGGCCGTGCATTATTTGAGCTTGCATTAACAACTCGTAGAAACTACACTCACCTAGATCGAAAAGCCGGCGAAACAAAACCAAAACGTGTAACGACTCAATGGCGCTCGATCATATCGCATAATCATGTTTGTATTTAAATTTCACATTATTCACGTCCATGTAGGTAGTCTATAATCCTGCACTCCATCCTTCATATTTAATGCAATCCATTCATTAATTTAATGAACGCAGAGAGCAAACCATACAGCCATATTACATATTTTTCCCGATAGTGGCTTACCACAAGTTGTTGCAATTCCTATCGGACTGCATCTGTGCCCAACGATACCAATTTGTACGGTAACACGGCTCCATACGGGGTCAGTAGAATTCGCAGCAAATGCAATAGTATTTTGTTTGTGGCGTGTTTTAAAATTGCATTACAATGGAATGTTGCGTTGTTTTATTATGTTCCGTTGTTTTGCGGTGTTCAGAGTTAATACCATTTTGTTAGCAACTCACTTCATGACTTTTATTGCAAGGTTCTATACAGGTAAGGTTAAGGGCCGACAACGCACTGGCATGGCTTAAAGCGATGCGGGTGTCTATGGACAGTGGTGATCACTTAACATCGGGTGACCCACTAGTTCGTTTGTCTGGCCTCTAACATAAAAAAGGTCCCAAATGATGTGATGACACTTAATAAACAGGTGATAGTGCTGTTTAAAATTAACAACTTCCTCCAAGGAATATATGGTCGAAAAACGAAAAAAAAAACAGCCAAGAGCGTGTCGGACATACCCGAGATAGGTTTTCGTAGCCATTACGAAAAATTAAGTGATATTTTTCTAAGGACTTCGCATTTTGTAAGGAATATTCCAAGTTTAGGTATATTTTATACCTTAGGCTGCTATTTACTCTTCAACTAGTAATAATTCTCAAGAAAACTTAAACATTATGGGTAGTTTTCCTTATAAATTTTATATTATTTACTATCATCCTGAATTTTTTGTTCTACCCAACGGTTTAGATTTTAGAGGGAGGGATTTGCATTTTCAATTTGAACATTTTGCAAATACATCATTGCAGGTGGTAGGACCCTGTGCAAGGTCCGCCTGGATTGCTACCACCATCTTGTTCGCTAATCCTGCCGTGAAGCAGCAGTGCTTGCACTGTTGTGTTTCGGCGCGGAGAGTAAGACAGCCGGTGAAATTACTGGCACTTGAGGTATTCCAACTTAGGCCTCTAGGTTGGCAACGCATCTGCAATACCCCTGGTGTTGCAAATGTTTATGGGCGGTGGTGATCCCTTATCACCAGGAGAGCTACTTGCTCGTTTGCTTTCCAGTCGTATAAAAAAAAAAAAAATCGTTTTAGCAACCTAATGGTTTTAAAAGACCTATCCAACGCACACTACAAGAATCGATGAGAAAAAAATCACCCCCTTTTAGGTCTATGAGAGGTACTATAATTTATTTATTTTTTGAATTTTTTATTACACAATTTTTTTGGCATAGTTTACATATATTTTATGTATATTCGTGCAAAATTACAGCATTTAAGCATTGATAGACCCTGAGCAAAGCCGCGGACGGACAAACTGACAGATATGGCGAAACTATAAGGGTTCCGTTTTTGCCGTTTTGGCTACGGAACCTACGGTTCATCATCATCATTATATCAGCCGAAAGACGTCCACTGCTGGACATAGGCATGCCCTAAGGCTCTCCACTCAGACCGGTCTTGTGCTTTCCACATCCACCGTGATCCCGCGATCTTAACCAGGTCGTCGCTCCATCTTGTTGGAGGTCCTACTGACAGCTCGTCTCCCGGTCCGCGGACGCCATTCGAGAACTTTCTGACCCCATCGGCCATCAGTCCTGCGAGCAATGTACCCTGCCCACTGCCACTTCAGTTTCGCAATTTTTCGGACTATGTCGGTAACCTAGTTCTACTGCGGATATCATATTTTCTGATTCCATCCCGCAGAGAAACCCTGACCTCTCCATAGCCCTCTTCATAGAAATTAGCTGTTATTTGCAAGTAAAAAACTGAAATCAATCTAAATACATCTTGGCCTACAATCTGTATTGCGATGTTTGGCTAAGTAACCAAGTTTATTCCCCGTGGGCCCGTCTTCGGTCAGCTCGTTCATTATACGAGGGCTCGCAAGAGCAAAGTTACGAGGGACGTAAGGATATCTTTGCCTATTTAAGGTATACATCTACAATCATCATCATCATCATCTTGGCCTGTTAAGTCTCTCTGCTGGTTATAGTCGAACAAATAGAATCATGATCCGGGGCGCTACTAATGATATGTTGACATCTCATACTTTTTTCAAGGAAATCAAAGTGAAATTGAGTATTAACAGGTTCCACCCTAAGTCATGATTCAATCTGTTCGACTGTGCATGTCTTCGAGTGAGAGTTATGAGTTCAGAACCATTTTCAAAATATTGGTAGTTTTCGATATTCAGAAGTGCTTGTTATAGACTAAATTTTGAACATAAAACTATCGTGAAACTGCGCGTGTTGCAGCAGCCCCCAAGTCGCGTTGCTCCGAGGAGGAAGGGCTACGGATTAGCCCGAAACAGGTCGAGCTAAACTCGATTTAAGACGAGTTATCCGGGTGAATATATTTTTAATATGAGACTAAATTTAATGAAGATATTTTGACTTTGACTTTGTTACTTAATTCGAAATACTTAATCAGGAAATCATGTTACTTAATGTACGTTCCAATGCATAGTTAATGGAGGACAAAGAGACCAATGACAATATTTTTAAGTAGGTGTGTACGAGTATGTATTGCTCGGCTGTATCAGGAATGTGAGAATTCTTAAATTCCCGTGTGTGACATTATATTTCACAAACTAATATTAAAAATATTAAAATCTAAGGGCACGTTATTCAATTTAAAGCAACCCGTAACATATTATTCGTGGCGCCTAATCCCAAAACTTGTGGCTGTCGTAAAGAAAGCTTAATTAAACCGGCAACAGATTGCGCCTGACGTCGGATACATGCTAATGCCACAGATTATGAAAGGCTTTATAATGTTCATGTTGGATTTTGGCTTGATAATAATAATAATAATAATCTTTATTGCACACACTAAGTAATTAAGTAACAATAAAATTACAATGCGGAAATCGGGCACACCGTGATGTTACAAGAATCAACAGAGACCCCCAAACTAGGCAGAGCCTGTCTCTTGATGAAGTCTCAGGTTGGACTGAAACGAAAAGATTTTCCAAATAAAAACCTTGTACTTACGATTTTTCACTAAGATACCTTATATCTAAACCCCGTTATATAAGGCTAGTAGTTTCGGAGCAAAAACCCTTGAAAAAATGCCCTAACATTGTCGAATTCGGTCAAATAATTTATCAAACATACCGATTTCGTTTGAAAATCCCTTGCTAAATAAACTTTTCTTGCACTTCCGGCAGTCCTATGTCGGGCAATAAACAATCATCATTATAAAGTTTCACGGTCAGGTTTCTTATGTCTACCATCAAATAAATTTACCAACAGTTCGCAAAAAGCATTATTTTCCTTGGAAACGGCCGGAATATGAGTTAGGTAATGATATAGGGAGGGAATCCCTGGAGGCTGATACGCCATCCATCTTGTAGTCTCGGAATATTCACTAGTATGCTCATATTTAGTAGCTCAAAGTGGTTTTGTAAATCTACTTTTTTGTTTGTGGATACTTTGTCTTTGTAACTTGGGAAGTTTTATCACTGTTGGCATTTTAGTGCTGGATAGACAAATTGCTTGCTGGTTACGCAAATAGCTAGCTAATTAGAAGGTTTTACTAATGTTTCAGCGAATAACGTTTTGCAACCTGTTTCAGTACGAAACTTTTCATTTCCCAACTGTTTAATATTTCTGAAACTGTAAATATTTCAGGATTTTTTATAAAACTAACCTAACCTAAAGGGTTCTACACGATGGCCCTGAAATAAATCCAGAAATATTTACAGTTTTAAAGTCAGGTAAGAAAAAGTTTTATATTGTAAGATTTTCATATTTATTTATTTTATGGAACTGTATGGTAATGGGGGTCCTTTAAGCACGAGTGCCGACTACGCGTCGTTTCATAAATCTACATATTAAATCCTCTATCTCGTGTTCCGCGAACCATTGAGAATGACCTGCATTAACTCAACTAGCTAGGTATGTCTGCCCCACGAGAGACCTGCGCCTGCTCGTGCCCGCGGCGCGCAAGCTCCGGTGCTGTAATGATGTATGAAATCTCATTACGATACAGATATCTGTCTCGTTACGACCATGATGATACAGCCGTGTTCAGAATAAAATCCAATGTCGTAATGCTGGTCATTATGGTTTTGAACGCATAATGGAGGATTTACTATATGAGTATAGATAAACTGAATTATGTGATCAACAGCTTAAAGATTTTAAAAGGGTTTTATAACCCGTCAAAGTTCAAAGAAGCCATTAACAATGTTAATTAACTTCTGTCAGGGCCGATTTGTGTTTGTTTATTGTGAATACCAAACAGAATCCATACAAAGCTTAAACTTCGCACTATATCGCTGTGGCGCTTGAACGAATTTGGGTAACCTCACATCAATTGAAACCACATTTGTACAGAGTGTATAATAAACAGCGAGAACACTGCAGTTTAGGGCTTTGCACACCGCGTTTTCAAAACGCACCGTCGACGCGCGTTTCTAGCGATACAAAATACAAAGGCAAAGCGCACGCGAGTTATATGCTGCTCTATAGAAAAGAAAAAACCTCCGCAAAAATAAAAAAGAAACGCCCAAAAATAGCCTCCAAAAAAGGATAATTAAAAAGTAAAAAATAATTATGCACTACCTAGCTGTTGCCCGCGTCTTCATCTGCGAACAATTCGTTTATCCCTATCCCGCTGGAACCTATGCTGTTTCCCGCAAAATTAGCCTAAGTTAATTTAGTGTAAGTACCTAGTAATATTTCTTTGATCTAAGCGTCGTCGGTGTCGGGGGACCGCTAAGGTTAACAGGAAACTAAACTGCATATATTGTATTTTTTATAGTATTAACCTTAGCGGTCCCCCGACACCGACGACGCTTAGATCAAAGAAATATTACTAGGTACTTACACTAAATTAACTTAGGCTAATTTTGCGGGAAACAGCATAGGTTCCAGCGGGATAGGGATAAACGAATTGTTCGCAGATGAAGTCGTGGGCAACAGCTAGGTACTGCATAATTATTTTTTTCTTTTTAGTTGTCCTTTTTTGACGGCTTTTTTTTGGGCGTTTTTTTATTGTTGCGGTCGTTTTTTGGTCGGGGGTTTTTAAATATTTTTTTTATTTACGTATTATGTTAAAAGTCAAAATATCTTTATTCAATTTAAGCAAGAAGCATGTTGCAGTAATGAATGTCAAAAAAAATCTACCACCGATTCGGAAAAACCTCTGTTGAGAAGAATCCGGCAAAAAACTTAACGAGGTATATTTTTTTGAGCAGATTTACAATATTATTAAATGATATCTATACATCACAAATATTTAACACAAATGTATTTTTAACACTGGTTTGCAAGGCAAGTGAATTATCTTGCTCGTCATCATTTGCTCGCTCGCACCCAAACTCTAGTGCATTAGGCAGTCGGATCGATAATCGATTCGTATGGGAGATCAATTAATCACGGGAGCGGTATACAAGATGGAGGTACGACCTTGGATTACGGGATGCTAATTAACCTTGTTCCCTGTGAATAGCCTTACAGCACTGGAAGAGGCGAAATATGTAGAGATTTAGGTTAGCATTGGTCTCAAAAAAACAATATTTACTTTTATATTTTTAGGATTCCGTAGCCAAAATGGCAAAAACGGAACCCTTATAGTTTCGCCATCTCTGTCTGTCTGTCCGTCCGTCCGTGCTTTTCTCAGGGACTATCAATGCTAGAAAGCTGTAATTTTGCACGAATATATACGTAAACTATGTTGACAAAATGGTACAACAAAAAACCTTGTAGTGTGGAGTATTGTTGGATAGGTCCTAAAACCATTAGGGGGTTACTAAAACGACTTTTCGATTCCATAATTTTTTTGCAAAATATTCAAATTTTCAATAAAATCAAGCGTCCCCCCCCCCCTCTCTAAAATCTGAACAGCGGGTGGAAAAATTTGAAAAAATTCAGTATGATAGTAAGTATGTCAAATTTACAAGGAACACTATGGCGGTTAAGTTTTCTTGAGAGCTATTAGTAGTCTAAGAGTAAATAGCAGTCTAAGGTATACAATATACCTAAACTTGGAATATTCCGTACAAAATACGAAATCCTTAGAAAAATATTACTTAATTTTTTCGTAATGGCTACGGGACCCTACTTCAGGCGTGTCCGACATGCTCTTGGCCGGTTTTTCTGTAACCTTTTTGTTCTTCCTTTTGTACAATAAAGAGTATAAATAAACAAACGAACAATACGTACGCCCGAAATACATAACTCTGCTCTTGGCAATCAGGTACTAAAAACTTGCAAAAACGGTATAGATAAGAACGTTCACTATATCCCATTTAAATTACCTCATAAATTACTCTGAGCTGGCCTGGCCCCGGAACTTCAACAACATAAATTTACTTTAAAACAAATTAAACAAAAACAAAACTTAAACCTGACTTATTAAGAACTCCTAAATCAAATCACAGCCAGAGACAAAATTGAACAAGGGTGCTTAGTATGAATGAGTCAAACGCAGAGTTTGAGCGAATTGGTTGCTCTAAATGTATTTTTGTTTTACCAATAACCTAAGGAATAATAATAACGTGTTTTAAAAAAAAAGTGTACCCTTTCTTCTTTGAAATTTTGGAAAAATATGGTTTTTCCTACTCAGAATTAAGAGCACAATCGATTCCGATCGCTTAAAAATATGACACAAATTTTTCATAAAAAAAATTATGATTCAGATTGGTCACGCCTATATAAAAGTCACAAAAAATTACAGTTTATAATACTGAGTGTATGAAAAAAAAACGTTACAAAACTGTCATATTTTTGTGACTTTTTTAAACTATCGGAATCGATTGTGCTCTTGATTTTGAGTAGGAAAAACCATATTTACCCTAAATTAAAAAAAAAAAAACACTTTTTTTGAAAACCCCTAATAACGTTTGCGAAACAGAACTATATAGCCCAAGTCTAGTACTACAAGAATAAGAACGCTGCTGTATTATTAGGCACTTGTCTGACCGCCGGCGAAAAAGTAATTAGCTATCAACTATTTTCTCGCTCAAGAAACGAACAAGAGATATAGATCTTCTAAAACCGTAAAAGAGATACACATAGTACGAGTAGTGTAGTCGATTACTGGCAGTTCACAACGCCGGCGAGAAACTTCTCTCTCCACTAGTATGTCGCAGCGACAAGAGCGATCAAAAATAAAGCTCGCTTAGCCGATCGATACCTACTGGTTTGGCAGTCAGAACTCACTCTGAGAGAACAAACAGCCGTTATTTTACTAGCGAGTTAGTGCCCGTGTCGCAATAAAACTATAAGTACTAAACACTCGCTTCTCGCGACTCGCCGACGTTTCTAACTTCTAGCTCTCCTGTTTCTCTTTTATCGTCAGCGGTGGGACAAGTGCCTTAAAGTCGGAGACCGAGCAATCCCAAACACCATTACATTCTTCCATTCAAAAATCCTCACCCAATGGAAATCGCCTATAAGAACCATTACCACCTCAACTTGCAAATTAATTCAACTAATGATCCCCTCAATTCCAATTCAATAACGCTGATTTAGCTTTTACATAATCAATCGTAAAAGTTAATCAAATTCAATTAGCATAGCTCTCGGTACAAAAGGCCATCTTGACTATTCACCTGCATTCAATCCATTAGGTCCCATTCAGTCTGCATTCCGACAAAGGATTTTGCTTGAATACGTTTAATTTCCATGGAATATTCATACTAACGAGATCCTGAGAGTATTCCAATGTCCGCTCTTGAACGGCAGAAGATTAGAGAATATAAAAGACTGCTTTAGATTATCATTACTTTGAACCAGTGATTCTTACTTAGTACGTTTATTTATTTCGGGAATCTCGGAAACGCTTATTGTTTGTTTATTTAGTATAGTTATTTATGTTATTGTTCGTGTATGGAATGTCAAAGTTACATTCGTAGCACAAAGGTACCATCCTGGTACACGCGATTAGAATTTGCAAAACGTCTTACAATTTACAAGGACTTGATTATTTAAAGACATTGCTTTATAATCTCTCTCGTTGACCGTCTCTTTGTTCTCTAAGTCCATTACGAAAATATCGTCTTCAAGATCCGAATAATCTTGTTTTTGTGCCGGTTTAAAACAATTTGTCTCCCTGACGCCGTGAGCCGGCTGCGAAGATCGCGAACGGGTTACAATTGAAATGAGAAAGCATTTTTTGTAGAATTTATTGAAATTATCTACTGCATTGCTTATTTTTGATAGTTAATAACCACAGATATAGATTACACTAGATAACGCAAACACTTCAATCAGTATGAAAACCAACCGTGTCACTTTTTATTATCTACTGTGACGGCTCAAGAGCGAATTAGCGATGTGAGTTCCCCGATGTCCGCGCAAAATCGATTCAAATGCGCCGCCCGCTCGCGCTGTGGGGCTCGAGTCAGTCACAAGTCATGGTTAGTAAGTTAGCGGTCAGTCTTTGTATGGGGTCAACCCCGACGTTTGGTTGGGGTTCGGACATGCAAAGTAGCATTGCGTAATCTAGTGTAATCTATATCTGTGTTAAGAACTAAAGAAGAAATAAAATATAATTATTCACAATACAAGCACAGGCTATTTCGTAGCTTGAAACATGTCGAACTAAACTTGATTTAAGACGTGAGTTATCCGTTACAATATCATTAAACTAAACCTTCACGTTTACGTTTAAGTAAACTAGTCCTTCCTTCTTTCTGTAAAAAGGTTGCCTGGAAGAGATCGCTCTTAAGCGATAAGGCCGCCTATTGCTTACCTTGTAATTTTCTCTGTGTACCTGTTCTCTGTATCGCTTATTATTTCTGGTGTACAGTAAAGAGTATTTGTATTGTATTGTATTGTATCATTTAATATGAAGAGACTTCTCTTAAGCGGTAACATTACTTGCACCCATCATTGTGGTTTAGCCAGTTTCGTTTAATAATAATAATAATTCATTTATTTATTCAGACAACAAAGATCCATACATTATTAGTAATTTACTTATAACTATGTTAGTATACATATTGGACAAGTGATAGTGTGCTATTAATTAAATTTTGCATTATAGAGCACTCATCTCTTACAGCTATCTTCAGGAGGCTGTTAGTGCTATCACGTATTCTTGTCAGAAGCGATGCCTTTTTTTTCGTAGTACAGCATCAAAGCTATCTACTCGCGCTTCGGTAAACATGGTGGACGCACTGCAGAACCGTTTAAGCTTGGCAGTTGATCGTTCCAAATTTTTGTCCATCTGTGATAGTATTTTGATGAATAATTAGTGAAACAAAGTTTTCCTTTATTCCATTTCGTATCCAAAAGTACTACGTACCCCGATGAAGGTTTATAAAGCTCACAATATCGACATCAAACCCAAACCTATTTTAATCTAAAATTGACATCTCAGGAAACCCTCGAAAACTCTGATGAAAGAAATTAATGCAAGGTCAGGTCCGAATGGGTCCGACGGGTGAAAGGGTTTGCGAGGGTTTACTGGGGGTTGTTTAGTGATTCATCCATAACAATCTCTAATGAGGCAGGGAAATTACAGGTAATGCTGTAGTTTAGGACGCTGGGTCGGCCTTTTCGTAGTTTTTCACTGCGTAGTCTAAGTGGTTTTAGCTGTAAGTTGGAAAGTTGTTTAGATTGTTTAATGATGTGAAGCCAAGACTGGAAAGATTGTAGAATAGCTCCCCATCATTTACCTTTCTGCTCGAACAAATTGAATGGTCATCCAGGATGGAACCTTTTAATAATGATGTCACTATGATTTCCTTAACAAAATTATGAGATGTCAACATACATTAGTTGTAGCACAAAGGTTCCACCCTAGGTCATGATTCATGACCTATCTATCAATACTCCACACTATAAGATTGGATGAGAAAAAAAAAATCACCCCCACTTTACGTTAATGGGAAGTACTGGAAAAAAAAATAAATTTTTTTTTGCTGTACCATTTGGTCGGCATAGTTTAACATTCGTGCAAAATTACAGCTTTCTAGCATTGATAGTTTCTGAGCAAAGCCGCGGACGGACAGACAGGCAAGACAGACATGGCGAAACTATAAGGTTTCCGTTTTGCCATTTTGGCTAAGGAACCCTAAAAATGAGAATTTAAGGTCAAATCTGTCAACAGCTTTGAAATTAAATTACTCTAAGCATAACTGAACTTTAGGAGCGTTCTTGAAAATTTTCCCAGTCGATCGGGCAACCCATTCGGGCGAGAAATACCTTTTGCGCCCATTCGACTGCGTATGCCCAACTAAAGGGGGGGTATATTTAATCAACGGAATATAGTTCAATCATACGCTTCAGATTTACCAAAGAATTTGAATGTAAGTCTCAGGTCGTGGTCGTTCTCACGAGGTCAAGATATCCTTTTCATGGAGATTTATGTTGTAAATTTATGTGGCCATTGTGATTTACATGGTTTATTTATCCGTTGCTTATGTATTAATAACACAAGCTTTGCTAAGCTGACTTTGGGACTAGGTCAATTGGTGTGAATTGTCCCGTGATATTAATTAATTTTACTAGCCTTTGCCCGCGGCTCCGCCCGCGAGGAATTCGGTTATAGCGCGGTTCCCTCAAGAACTGTGAATTTTTCCGGGATTAAATTATGACACTATGTTATGTAGCAAAAAATAATTCTTATGATAAGATAAAGCCTTTCGATCGATATCCGATTCGATTACGATAAAGCTACAGGGTAATTTTTTTTCTCGTGTAGCGGATTCGATTCCCTGTTCAATCATGTAATTATTTAACCCTTTAACGCCCAGGACATTTTTTTTCTATTTTTCTTTGACTTATGCCGATATACGGGTTGTTTGACGTTTAAATGTCCCAAAAAAAATACTAAAAAAAATCCTATATCTTTATATACATAGAAAACATATGTTGAAAATACTCAACATTGCCCAACATTGAACGAAGAGGCTGTGAAGACGTATGTTGAATATACTCAACATTGTCCAACATTGTACGTACAACGTATGTTGAATATACTTAACATTGCTCGCGGTGAGGTAAGTATTCAATAACATATATTGTTAACAAATTCATATAATTAGACACATGTAAAGAAAAAATACAATTTCTTTTTACTCCTGAAGAGAGCCGCATATCAAATTTTGTACTTCATACTTATGTAGCCGCTATTGCAGTACTTACACCTTCCGTATGTCGTGAACTCCAGAACAGCCAGGCATTATTGACACATATTATATCATTCCTTAACAACAATACCTGAACATTGATCGCTAAACTGTACAATTTCATTTGGCGGTCTAGTTTTTCGCCCAAAGAATGGACAATCAGTATTTATACCACTTTATAAGGAAGGTTCGACAAAGGACGGCGGGAACCACCATACTTCTAATCTCCATACCATAGCTCTACTCTCATGCAGGCAAGGAAAAAGCAAGCAAAGTAAGTGTCCTTCACATAACCAACAGTCACCTGAAGCAATTTTTAGACTGATAAGTTCTTGACGAAGATGCAGGATTTGTCAAGAGATTTTGATACCAGGAAAATTGTTGAAAGGAGTAGAGAGTTCAATAATCCAGTAGTCCTTCCCTTTATTTACTATACAAAGTCATTTGACTGCATGCGTCCAGAGTGGAGCAAGCTATGGTTCATATCACAAGATATAAGAGCACCTGAACATATTGTAGGTTTAATTCAAGACTTGTACACTACCAACAAGAGCTAAGTAAAGTTCGGTGCAGATCCTTTCAAACTAGAAAAGGAGTCCGGCAGGGCTGCATGCTCTCACCCATGTTATTTAATAAATATGGAGAATACATCTTTAAAACCCTGCAAAGATGGAGCAAAGTGTTTGTTGAAAATTAACATTATGCTGACGACATTGTGCTATTGACCTCGTCAGTGCCGGGCATGCAAGAACTCGTGCATAGACTTAAAGCTGAGAACGAAGAACATGGTCTTGCAATCAACCGTAGCACGACCAAGTTGATGGTGGTAGATCACGCCGGCCTCCTCTCTGATACACAGACCATTCATGACATAAGCACTGCAGACAAATGTATACATTTGGGGTCGAAAATATGTGAAGATGGAATGAAGGACGGATTAGAAGGTGCATTGGGATGGGTAAATTTCCCATGAAACGGCTCAAGAAATTATGGCATGTTTCCAGAAACACAAAAATTTTAAAATAATGTAAATAAATGACTTGCAGTATAAATATAATGTAAATATATGTCTAGAAATTTGTTACTCATAGTTGGACGATGTTGAGAATACTCAACATGCATATCGAGTAGTTGATCTGTAGAAGTCTCGCAACGTTGAAAATACTCAACATGCATAATTAAAGTCTTATAGCAGGATATTTTAAGCTTTAAATTATTAGAAACATATTTATAAACAAAGCACATATCTTTAAATGTATATTAACGCACAAGTGAAGTTAGTTGAACACCGTAAAATATTTTTAAATAATTAATTCTTACTTGAGGTCCGCCGATGTTTTTCGGCATCGGTGTTATTTTGTCGCTAATTTTTAAAATTGATGCGCAAGAGCATTAAATCCAGGTTCTAAGATGCATTATAAAATGAAGACTCAGATTTAAAAATGAACTTTTGAAAATTAGCTACCAATACTCTATAATATTTTTTTGATTTCAATGTTGAGTATTCTCATCACTGCGAATTAAAGGGTTAAAAATCTATGAATGCAGTTTAAATTGTTTTTTAAATTAAAATAATGTATTCTTTCAATAAAATGTTCCATGTACAATATTTAAAGTACTTTCCCTCCATGTGGCATAGCTGTCCTACGGGACAGCCCTGTGTAACCTGCACCTCTTCAAGAAACTTTACTTAGCCAATCTTAAACTCAGTTTAAATCTCGTATGAAAAAACGTCTAATCTTATCACCAAGGTTAAAATACAGCAACAGAGATTTTGGCCCAATTATAACCACAAATGTAAGTATACTCGTTTCACATCTGGCAACTGTAAGAAACTGGCAGCAAATAGCAAAATGGCCCACTGTGGCGTCTGCGGCTCACTACGGCCCACTGTCGCCCACTCGGAAACTTTTCCGTCCCCAGCATTGGGGAACTTGTCACCGACGCGGGGCTAATGGATCGGACTTGTTTTGAAGCTGAACTATCGGTTGACTAGTAGACATAGAAATAATGTATCCGACTCATACGTTCTAAGTTAATTGGAAAGGCTTTTTACCATTTTTCTAATATTATTTATACTAGCCCAGCAAATTAGCTCGTTGAAGTGGCAATAGGCAGGTCATATAGCACAGAGAAAAGATGGCCGTTGGAGACGAAAAGCGTAAGACGTCGACCAACGAGATGGATGGACGACCTGGTTAAAGCCGCGGGTTCATGGTGGATGCAGGCCGCTGCCAACCGAAGCGACTGGAGTACCTATGTCCAACAGTGGACGTCCTGCAGCTGAGATGATGAATAAACATGCTAAGCCTAATCACATTCTGCTATATATTGCATGGACTGCATTGTAAGATTTCCTAAAATTATTAGCGCAGTTCTATCAGACATTGAGAAAACAACTGGTGGTAATATACCTATATCTTCAACAGCTATACGTCTCCATTATCGATGGTTAAGCTTTCAATACAGTTTATTCTGTATTTAATGTATTTAATGAACCTTTGAAGGGTAGGCGTCTGAACCAGTCAAGCGCGTGACCCCGGCGCCTCTATTCATCAGAGTGAACTGTTTATCACCCTGTACAATACAGGGTGAGTATCAAATAGCGAATCGATAAACAAGTTAGAATTGAGCAGGTGTGTGAGTACGTACATGAGTCGTTGTACGGCGACATTAATTTGACAGCTGACAGCCGTCAATGCGAAGCCTTTTTTTTTAACTCAAACAGCCCAAGGCACAAAACCTATTTTTTTTTATTCGATTGGATGGCAAACGAGCAAGTGGGTCTCCTGATGGTGAGAGATCACCACCGCCCATAAACACCTGCAACACCAAACGAAACGTGCGGTTCGCCGAAATTTGCCGAAGTGTCAAATTATTTTTACAAAGAAATGACAAGTGGTAATGCATTATAAGCCTACATCGATAGAAAATATATTACGCACCATCCCAGAAAACTTAAGGTACCCAGTTGTGAATTGAAGTTATTTTGAATCGCTGATTAAAAGGACCATGAATCAATTAGATTCATTTAAGTTAAAAGTCTATAACCATGGCTTCTGTCATGTTGAAAACATTATGATTAGCAGTGAAACTAAAATTTCACAATTTTACCAAAGTCCGATGAAAATTCAGCAATAGTTACACTTACAGTCTATGCATTGTAAAATTTCAAAATTATAATTATAGAGCAGTTAATATCCCACTGATATTATAAACTTCACAACAATTTTTTCCCATACTTAATAAGTGTAACAGCGTCAGTTAAAATAGTGATTTTAAAATTAGCTTAGTTTTTCAAAAACCTCTCTATCCCAGTTTTACCGCTCCGTTAAAGACTTTTCCCCTTTCAAACTAGTATTACCAAATAAAGTTGTATTGCAGGCCGAAGCCGAAATACTTCTGCCGTAAAACTTCGCCGAGCTCATAAAGTCCTTCGTATGCAGACGAAATGTACGTCAAAGCATACGCATAGTGCTTGAGAGTTGGCCGAGAAATCTCGGCGAAAATTTCATTAAATTATTATAAAGTACTTAAATGTAGTCAAAGTCAAAATCAAAATAACTTTATTCAATTTAGGCTATAACAAGCACTTAAAAATGTCAAAAAAAAACTACCACCAGTTCGGAAAAACCTCTGTTGAGAAGAATCCGGCAAGAAACTCAACGAGGTAGGTATATCTTTTTTTAAACAGATAATTAATTAAAAATTATCACAAGTATTTAACACAACTTTATTTTCAACACAGTGGGTTCGCTATTTGAAGGGATCGCTAATGCGAATCAGCATTATTTCCAAATATCCCTGTCCATGATAATAATCATTAACTTTATAATACGTGCCTTAGATAGGTATTAATATCCACTTGACAATACATCTGAAATTTGTATCTGTATTATTATTATAGGGTGTGAAGCTGGATGAGTCAAGGTGAGGACAGAGAGCCTATTCCGAAATTCGAAAATCGAAGCGCGTATAGTACTGTCCTCTCACTCTCGTATTAAATAGTATTTTTTAGGTTAGGTTAGGTAAAGTACTCAAACCGCTCTTAACTTCGTTTAAATAAAGACGTAGACCATCAAATAAATCCACTTTACTATTACCATCTATTACATTGTTTTTTTTTGCTTTTTATTCTGACATAAAATGTTATTTATGCCCGTTTTCTTCGGAGTAGCTTCCGACAAACTCATTTGGGATTAACTATCACAGCTGTGGGTAACAAATGGGATTCAGTGGGAAGTCTTAAGAAAATGCGTGTTTTTTAGGGTTACGTAGTCAACTAGGAACCCTTTATAGTTCCGCCATGTCTGTCCGTCCGTCCGCGGCTAAGCTCAGATACCGTTAGTACTAGATAGCTGTAATTTGGCATGAATATACCTTTATATCAATCACGCCGACAAAGTGGTAAAAAATAATAATTTTAGGGTACCTCCCATAGACCTTATGTGGGGGTGATTTTTTTTCTCGACTAACCTAGTGCCTATTGTGCCATAGGTCTTTTAAAATCATTAGGGGATTGATAAGATGATTTTTCTATTCAGTTCAAAAAGTTCACAGACGCGTGTCTCAAGCGGATGGCACTCGCGCTCGCACTGGTCCCAACCGGTCCGAGATATCGTGTCCGTGAACAGTGTCTATGTGTGCGTTGCTCGAGCGCACTTGTATGGAGATTGAATTCTGAAGCGTGTGTGAAAATCCCAAACCGTACTGCGTCCGCGTGGAAACTGAAATGCAAGCCCTCTCCTTCTAGAACGTATATTTTTTCTGCAAAGAATTTTGGCAGCAAATCGTATCTCATAAAACACAGCACCTAAAATTTTGCGAAATACAAATGTCAACCACACAATCCACTTAGCGTATGCATTCTGTTTCCTTTCCACTCAACCAATTTCCCCCACTTGGCGACACATTTTGTAAATCATGTCACTTTGCTCTGCTTCACTCTCGATTGCGGCTCAGCCATGTCGGGATAATGCCATAAGTGCAGGCCTTAGGCCCAGCACACACGGTGAAACGCAACTGCAACGACTCTTTTGAAATTATTGGTTTGAAACCAGTTTCAATCGTTTTCCAGACACGCCGCAATCACAATTCACAATTATAATACATTGTCTTCTCGTAATTAGGTTAGCTGGAAGAGATCCCTTCTTAGATAGATAGATAGATGTAAGGGATAAGCTCGCCTTTGTTCTCCTCTCTGTGTTTATATATTTTTATTTTTATGTGCAATAAAGACTTTACATACATACATACAATTATCATGATTATTCACAATCATTTCTGTTTTAAAATCGCTGGATCGCGGTGGATGCGAAAAGCACAAGATCAGTCTGAGTGGCGAGCCTTGGTGGCCTATGTATGTCCAGCAGCGGACGTCTTTCGGCTGACATGATGATGATGATGATGTTGATTTCTGTTTTGAGAACAGACTTCTACAAAATCAGTGGTGAAGAAGTTGCGGTTCTGTATTTGTATCTTCGTCAAAGGTGGCGTAAACGAAGAATTGTGTGGATAAATTCCTACTCTAGGGATGTATTCACACACTTCTACTTGTAGGGTTGTAATTTTCTCTGTGTAAGTACCTGTTTTCTGTATCGCTTACTATTTCTGGTGTACTAAAAAGAGTATTTGTATTGTATTGTATTGTATCCACACACTTCTCTGCATGAGCGGAACATTGAGAAGAATGTCAACTGCCGTATGTTTGTGGCTGCCAAAGCATTATCTTATGAGTAAAAGTCAACTTCCAACACAAAAATGTGTTTATCTTCGTCGTCAGCTATTTTCTTGCGCCGAAAAAGACGTAAGGTCGATGAAACGCAAATACGAGTTTCCTGCACGTTAGTTTCAATGCGACTGTTTTGCAACGCGTTTCAAATCAGATTCAAACTGAGTGCGTCATGTGTCTCTCAAAGGAGTCTTTGGTATAAACTCAAATGAAACTCAAAAGTAACTAGAAGTTGCAGTTTCGTCGCTAACTAAAAGTACTAAAGTAACTAGAAGTTCCAGTTGCGTTTCACCGTGTGTGCTAGGCCTAAATCTACGATATTCCATTTCAAAACTTCTTATCACACCGTCTCGCTCACGCTTATAGCATTCAAGAAAAGTGCGAGGGCGACACGCTACGAACTTTGAGTAGCATCCCAGATTGAGGAAAGTGGGGACATAGACGGTTATTTCTCGGGATCCGGTCTGTTTTACGCTATCCATTCGCCAACTTTTATCTCGCTCGATCGAGATGGAAATCTGTGATTAATGGCAACCTTTATTTACTCGGTTTTTTGCAGGAAATTTCGAATTGGGTTTCGAACGGGTGTTTAAAACGTAACCTACTTGGTAAGTTGCGCGAATTGCTTTTAAAATTAAACATCAGATTCCGCAGTCGTGTTGAAATTCTAAGATTTTATTTAGTTTCAAAAGGGGGTCAAAAGGTTCTCGAATGGCGTCCGCGGACCGGGAGACGAGCTGTCGGTAGGCCTCCAGCAAGATGGAGCGACGACCTGGTTAAGATCGCGGGATCGCGGTGGATGCAAAAAGCACAAGACCACCGGTCTGAGTGAAGAGCCTTGGGGGAGGTCTGTGTCCAGCAGTGGACGTCTTTCGGCTGACATGATGATGATGGTTTTGTTTCAAAACACCTCTAGACGCCTTAGAAGCCTTTCTTCAAGAATGGTCAACCCTCTGACCCACTTTACCTAGTCCTATGCCCAACGCGTATAGTTTCTATCAAAATCTGTGCCATAAGCAGCCAGGGGCCGCGTTACTTGCCGATAAATTAGCTGGCAACTAAGATAGTCAGCGGAAACTTGAAATTGCTTCCGAGTACAGTTATGTTGGAAAATGCTTGGTTCAAAGTTTAAATTTCCTTTCAAAATAAAGTACGAGTAATTGTTGGGAAATATGATATACATCGAACTTTATAATAAGCCTGTTATGCGGAAAATTTCTCTTTCAGAGAAGACGATAAAGGAGTAAGTTAAACAACAACCCGTCAAAAACATTCTGAAAAAAACTAGCCAAGTCTCGATGGAGCTGTTTGTTTATCTCTAAAAAGTAATAAAATTTAGACAAATTCGTGCCAAGTATAAGGTTCCTTACTCCGATTTCTTTATACTATTACTATAATAATAGTTAATGTTGTGTGACTTGGCCGTCGACTTATCCACTCACGTAAGTATAAAGAATGTTGAGTCTTAAGTCTTATCCAGTAAATGTTGAGACTCAATATAAAGAAATCGCAGGAAGGAACCTTAGACTTGACACGACTTTATCTAAATTTCATTACTCTTTAGAGATAAACAAGCAGCTCCATCGAGACTAGGCTAGTTTTTTACAGAATGTTCTTGGTGGGATTTCACTTCTTTTTGTAGTTTTCCCTTTATGTGGCCATTAAACCCTAACTCTGTACCAAATTTCAGCTCTCTGAGTTTATGGGAAGTACTAGTTTTATTTTGATTATCATGAGTGAGTGAGTAAGTGAATATCATAAATGCGAAACTTTGCTTTTGCTTAACTTCGGAACTAAATGACCTACAGACTTGAAATTTTGGATTTTAAGTATGTGATTATAGGCTTACTGGATGACGAACATTTCTGCATTCTGATCTTATCCAGAGGTTCTCAAATAGGGGCCTGAAAATGCGGAAAAATGGTGCCAGTAAAGGATGTTACGGCAGTGTTTGCTTCGCGTTCGACTTGGCCAGATTCAAACGGGGGGCTCCCGTAGAAAAAAAACGTAATTTCTTTGCCGTTATTTGCTAATGTTTAATGAATGGTTATATAGATGGTAAGGAACTCTTCGTGCCCGAGTCCGACTCTCACTTGGCCGGTTATTAATACTTTAGATTTTAGTATTAAAAAGAGGAGAATATTAAGCTCAACATAGTTTTGTTAGCTACAATGTGATTGTTATAATTGGTCCGAGTGTACACACTTGGCGTCTCACGCCACGGTGCGGCATGCGATGGCGCGTTTCACGGCAGCTGATGGGTGTGCTAACATGTAGCTATGAAACAGCTACCGGTGTTTAAAACTAGCATCGCTGTCGAACACGGAAATCACACTATCCGATTTTTGTATTTTGGCACGCTTTAATAATATTTAATGTAATCTATAAAATGAATGCCTGAAACAACTTTACTGTCTTTTTTACAAGCTTCTATTTAGATTCACCTGTCCGGGTTACTATCAAATTTATCTTATCGCTAAAGGACAATATAGCTGTAATATCTGGATTGTGTTATGTCTTTGTGACTACATAGACATGAATGCTAAATGCCTCTTTAGTAAAACGTCTGGATCTTAGAATGTTACAATTTAAAATGACCTAGCAGCAAAACGTCTTTATCATCGTATCTCTTTAATACTTAGTAGACATAAACGTTGTCTGTCTGTCTGGAATCAAATCTTGCAAGTTGGATTGACTGAAAATTTGGTGTACTCACGTAAATTACGTGACAATACAGTAATCTGGTATTGACATCCTGTTAATCCGACTAGGATCGTCTCCACAGGATGGAAGTTTTCAACGGTTAATGGCATCGACTTGAAATTTGATATGCAAACGTAGTTTAGGTGTCAATAGAAGTACAGCTAACAAAAATACAGTCAGCAAAAAACTTTTTTATTTTAAGTTAGTTTAATGCTTAAACTTAAAAGTACATTATTTATTGCACTTGTTCGTTTTTTGGAAAAAAAACAACAACATTGACAGGAAAATGGTCAGTGTTAAAATTATCTGAAGTAATTTCAACCTCGATAGACGCACCTACAGACAGAGAGACAGACACACGAGCGAGTCCCGTTTTTTCTTTTTATTGTCATCATCATCCCAGCCTGTATATGTCCCACTGCTGGGCTCTCAGAATGAGAGGGCTTGGGCCGTAGTTCCCACGCGGGCCCAGTACCCAGTGCAGCTTTTTAGGGTACAAAACTGCAAATGAAGACCTTTGTAGCATAAGTACTTACAGAGTATAAATGTTTTGAATTCCATTTTGGCCGTTCGCCTGCCATTCAGAAGAGTATTTAATTTCTAAGTTTCAGATCTTCTCTTTAGATGATTGTCTCGAACTTTCTCGAAGTCTTTGACAATAAAGTGTTGTTATTAAATAAATAGCTCTCTTATTCCTGTTAATTTGGACCGTGTGTGGAGCAGATTATGATGTTAAACATGTTAAATCAGCCCCTTGCTCGGCAAACTTTGCCGTAGCCAAAGGGTGGCTTTTAATTTCCTGTTTATAAGCCAACTCATACGCAAATACACGGGGCAGGGAAGAGAGGAGTGGCTTCTATTGATAGAGTCAAATGAGCCTTAAATGTTCCCGAAAAGACGACCAGAAGAGAATTCTTACGTGACAGGCGAAAAAACGAACATTGAAGAAGGTACTTATATATTTTTACTAGCTTTTGCCCGTAGCTCCGCCCGCGTGGTATTCGGCTATCGCGCGCTGTTCCCTCGGAAACTGTGCATTTTTCCGGGATAAAAAGTAGCCTATGTCACTCTCGGGACCATAAACTATCTCTATGCCAAAAATCACGACGATCCGTTGCTACGTTGTGAAATTGTAACAAACAAACAAACAAACAAACTCACTTTCCCCTTTATAATAGTAAGGATAAATTAATATTTTATTCACATAAATACAAGAATTTAAGAAAAAATAACCAGATAAAACTTAACTATAAGTAGGTAGGTGTATATTTTGTCTGATGCACAAGTATGGGTCGATCCGTCGCTCCGTTACGACATAAAAGACGGACAAACATACAAACACACTTTCGCATTTAGAATAATAATATTAGTATAGACTATAATTTTTATATTAAACATCTAACATCTTCAGAAATTCCAGAACTGACCTATTTTTTTTTATACGACTGGAAGGCAAACGAGCAAGTGGGTCTCCTGGTGGTAAGAGATCACCACCGCCCATAAACATCTGCAACACCAGGGGTATTGCAGATGCATACATACATACATTTTTTTTTTGTAATTGTCAACTTATACATACAACCATCACACAGCCAACATACAGCCATCTCCACGCGTAACCTACTCCGCGCAGCGCACTCATAATGCCGCGTTAACACTGTTAGGTGCTTAATATTCAATTTTGTGACTCGCACTGACTAAGAGACTTATTCCTTTATTCCGCGGAGCAAAATGAACTTTTGTCCTTTACTTTACGTCAAAGACACAAGTGGTAAGAGCGGTTACATCCCAAACATAATATTATATATAATAATAATAATAATAATAATGATGTTTATTGAGAAAATTTGTCAATAAAAAAATTGGGGACCTAGTGAAAAAGGGGTTAATTCTGCAGAAGTTGAACAGCTGATTTCGACTTAAACCCCTATACACATAAAATAGAAAATAGCTGTGTAATTTCTGCAGACTTAATACCTTTTTCACTAGGTCCCCAGTACATTGTTAATAGTATGTAACATGAGATGTAGGGTGATTAGTCCAAATATACGACACCCTGGTGTCTAAAGTAGGCTGAGCCTGTGCCTTAGACACCAGTTCCTTCCTATGCCATTACTAATTGACGAATGCAATTATTAACAACCATAAATACTGCAACAATAAAGAATAAATAAAAATAAAAACAGTTATTTCCTTAAATTCAAAAAACATTGTGGGTGTCAAACTAATATAAATTAAAATAAGAGGGTAAGAAGCATTGTGTTTGAACCAACTAGCAAAACAGGTATGAGGTACTGAGGTACAACCACTGAAAATATGTAAGTGATTGACGTCGTTTAAGAAGAGACGTTGTAGAGAAACCAAAGAGAAACCACGATCTTAAGATCGAATGTGTTCTCATAAGAACAGTTTGTTTGTTTTCTTCGTGCAAATCCACCGCTGTATATCTCCATCTTCAAGCCTCGAGGAATCTTCGTCGTCGTACTCCAGAGAGCGAAGACACGTTACACGCCGCAATCGAAGTACATCGGAGCTGCGACGACATAGATTCCTCCAGGCTTGAAGTTGAAGAAAATAAATATTGCTGAAGATAATACTGCGGTGATTTTTTTTTATTTTTTTATTTGTCTGTAAGGCAAACGAGCAAGTGGGTTTCCTGGTGGTAAGAGATCACCACCGCCCATAAACATCTGTAACACCAGGGGTATTGCAGATGCGTTGCCAACCTAGAGGCCTAAGTTGGAATACCTCAAGTGCCAGTAATTTCACCGGCTCTCTTACTCTCCGCGCCGAAACACAACAGTGCAAGCACTGCTGCTTCACAGCAGGATTAGCGAGCAAGATGGTGGTAGCAATCCGGGCGGACCTTGCACAAGGTCCTACCACCTGCAGCACGAAGAAAACAATCAAACGTAAGGAAGTAACTATATCGTCACTACTTTCTATTTATATCGAAACATTCCATTATTGTTAATAGTCGCTGTACTAATGTTGTTCAGTTTGAAGAGTACGATCTATGTTTTAATTATTTGCTCGTATTACAGGCCAACTATTCTCTTTAAGTTGGTTAATTTATTAAGACAGTGTATGCGTTTCCACCAGAGATGGGTGTGAGGATGTGTTGCAACGAATGTGTTTCTCATGAACCAATAGAAACCCGCTCCGCTCGGATGTTTCTACGAGAGTGGTGCTGTGCGAGGCTAGGCAAATAAAGCGTTTCTATTGGTTCATGAAAAACATATTCCTCGCACATCTCCGGTGGAAACGCAGCCTTAGTTTATTATAGCTGTTTCCAAAACCTCTTAGCTTCCATTCTTGGGTTAGATCTTAAAGGAATATTGGACAAAATTTCTCATCTCAACAACCCTCAAACCACTCTAACTATCCCTAGACTAGTTCGAGAGCGTTTCGAGGAATTGCTCTAAATTGTACTCGAAAATCAAATGGTCATGTTTACTGATATATTGGGTAACACTGTGCAAAAGATTTGTCCAGTTAAAATATTTATCCCATCAAAATATAAATGTGAAATGAGAGTCAAGTTCTATTACGTTATAGGTATGCCTTGATTGTTGACATTAACGACAAAAGAAGTGAGATCTAAAATGGGTGCCAAGTGCCAAGATGCAAGTTCAATGGTCAGTCCTGAAATGATTTTATAACAACATAAAATATAATTTCTTGATAATATATTTCGACGACCAGAAATGGCCTAGTGGTCAGAGAACCTGACTACCCCTACCAGGTTCGATTCCCAGATATTTGTATGAAAGATACGAATGTTTGCTCTCGGGTCTTGGGTGTTTAATGTATTTAAGTATGTATCTATCTATGTAATTATATTTATCCGTTGCTAGGTACCCATAACACAAGCTTTGCTAAGCTTACTTCGGGACTGGGTCAATTGGTGTGAATTGTCCCGTGATATTTATATTGAAGCCTAGGTCAGACTTGGCTAGTTCTCATTTACGAATTATTCTTATATTACCTTAACAAGAGCCCTATGTTCACAAGCCAAGTTTTCCAAAGAATAAAATAAGAACTTAAAGCTTTAAAACTTGCAAAGACTAATTATAATTTGTATATGAAAACTAGACAAGTCCGACCTTACATATATTATCTTTTTGCAAGTAACAAAAATACTCACTCACTCACAAACTTCAGAATTTATAATATTACTAGTAGTACGATAAACTTCATCATCATCATCATCATGTCAGCCGAAAAACTTCCACTGCTGGACATAGGCCTCCCCCAAGGCTCTCCACTCAGACCAGTCTTGTGTTTTCCGCATCCACGGTGATCCCGCGATCTTAACCAGGTCGTCGCTCCATGTTGTTAGAGGCCTACCGACAGCTCGTCTCCTTTTTGACCTCATCGGCCATCAGTTCTGCGAGCAATGTGGGGCCCACTGCCACTTCAGTTTCGCAATTCTTCGGGCTATGTCAGTAATCAGTAACCTTAGTTCTACTGCGGATATTATCATCATTTCTGATTCTATCCCGCAGAGATACTTAAAATGACGATATTCTATAAAGTTAGTGACTTTATGAAAAGTTTCCTATGATTGTTTATTCATTTTAAATCGTTCATGAAACGTTCAAGAAATAGCTTTCAAGCATAATTTAAATTTACATTGCAGCTTCAATAAACAAAATGCTACCCGTTAAATAACTTCCATCTTTATTCACAAGTAGCTGTTAATATTCAAGAGTGGTTCTCGATCACGGAGTACTTAAAAAAGGAGCAGGCAATATACGAATCTAACGTACCTAAGCGATATTAATGCTCTATAATACAGAAATTGAGCGATAATCGTGCAATGCATCGTCATGTTTCAATTTCGTAGACTGTTTCTGTTTTGGTGGAAATTCGTAGGAACATGAAAAAGTTGACATGAATGCATTTTATTTAATTTAACACATCATGTGTGGAATTACATTTGAAATTTACCACGAGCTTTGCGGTTAAGGAAAACATCGTGAGAAAACCTGCACAAACCTGAGAAGCAATTCAATGGTGCGTGTGAAGTTCCCAATCTGCACTGGGCCCACGTGGGAACTACGGTCCAAGCCCTCTCATTCTGAGAGGAGGCCTGTGCCCAGCAGTGGGACGTTTATAGGCTGGATGATGATGATGATGAAACACATCATTCGTTTGTCGACGGAGACACCTGGGCCTTTTACAAATAATTTCTTGGAATCCGTTGCTCAGAGCCATTAATCAAACTAACGCCTTGAAGTATCATTAATTAATTTTTCCACTACTTAATTTTAGCCGTGTGCAAACTACTCAATTAAATGAAACTTTAACACTACTTTTTACAGTGGCATCCAAAAGCCATTACATTACAATGGAGCGGTACAACTTAGAAATCTTTAAAAAACGAGCCTATCAGATGCTATCAGTCTCTCAAAGGGTCCGCAACGCACCTGTAATACCCCTCGTGTTCACTCACAGGTATCCATAGGCGGCGGTGGTTGCCTCGTTTTCCCACTTTTATATAAAACAGCTATTATGAAACTTTATCAAAATCTAATCCATAATCATTTCTCTCATAACAACATGATCTTAGCAGCAAAATTTTTCAGTATCTTGAACTGTAATGTACCAGATGGTTGAAGTAAATACGAATCGTATTTATATCTCTTAAGAGAGCAATACCCTTGGTGGAAGTTTTTGGTTACAAAATACGTCTCGATCGCGTTAAACGTTCCTCTAGAGGCGCTGTTCGTGTTTCCATACAAATTGAGATTTTAACGCGAACTCGTTCGAGATGTATTTTGTAACCGAAAACTTACACTAAGGGTACTGTATTGGTATCTCCCGTGGTAAGTATTTTATGATCGCAATCCATCTTGTTTTTCTCAAGGGCTGAATAAATATTAAATAACTGGCTTTTCTTGCAATCGCAATAACACTGCACTTCCAGGTTTTAATGGAAAACATAATTACACAGCGTCGAAGCACGCTCTCCAGTTCTTAGCGGACTTCGTTGTACTTGTTGGGTAATGCTCATTTTGATATTTGTTTTTAAAAGGGAGCTCAAGAACAGAATCTGTTGAATGAACTATTTTCTTTGATAAAAAATCAGTAATATTCAGAAAAACTATTCAGTTTTAACAAGAAGTTCCAATTTTTTTTACAGGTAAAACCGCTTATACTTCGGTAGATTTTTAGTAAAGTCATGTAAATTATTATAGATAGTATAAACTATTATATTATATTATAGCAGCGGTTCCTAACCTTTTTCAGCCGCGGACCCCCAAGGAAATCAAGTATAATGCCAAGGACCCCTGAGTAAAAAAAGATGCAATTTTCGGACGATATTATTTTTAATCAAATACCTTAACGGGACTTATCACGCTATTTGATACAATTATTATTTACGATATTATTTTTGTTAATGCTCTAAGTAAGATAGATGCGTATGGGACCGCGGACCCCCAAACAATGCTCGCGGACCCCCGGGGGTCCGCGGACCACAGGTTGGGAAACAATGTATTATAGTATTATTTTTCGCAGGTGGTAGGACCTTGCGCAAGGTTCGCCCGGATTGCTACCACCATCTTGCTCGCTAATCCTGCCGTGAAGCAGCAGTGCTTGCCCTGTTGTGTTTCGGTGCGGAGAGTAAGACAGCCGGTGAAATTACTGCCACTTGAGGTATTCCAACTTAGGCCTCCTAGGTTGCCTCTAGGTGCTGCCTGCCCAATGTCACAACGATCCTTGGTCAGTAATCCCACCGGGTGTGGCCTGTAATATGAGCAAATAATTAAAACAGATCATACGAGTACTCGACAAACTGAACAACATTGTTTTTTTTTTTAATTTATTAACTACAATTTACAAAAATAACAACTTATTTTTAGGGTGACAGACGATGTCAGTTTGTGTTCTAGAATATACCTAGTACCATCCACGAAGACGCATACAAACCACGGCACGCGTCATCGTGAATGACTCTACCTATAGCTGAGCAGTATCTGAGTTGTATGAAAAAGGAAAAATCAGAAGACTCCATTATTTTTAAAAGTCGCTGAACTAATCTTGTTCAGTTTGATGAGTACGTCACCAGCACGTCTGCCACAGCGGGACGTGAAAAAATATCCTGATAATTCCTTCCGGCCCTAAAAATAGAGTCGTATTGTATCAGATAAGGAAAAGCGCCGCCCGTCCGCGTAAGGATGTATACTTGGCAAGAGAGTGCATAATAATAATAGTTGTAAAATTAATTGTGCCTAGGTATCTAATAAATTTATTTTTATGTTTTTAAAGCCGCAAAATAAATTAGTTTTCTAGTTTACAAATTATCTATTTATTTATGTAGTCTTATGTAGTTAATGGTGTGTATTATGGTGTATCTTTATAACGCTCAGAGGGTTGCCTACGGTGCTGGCTGAAAATCAGCGCTGGGGTGTTTTTAACGCTTCAGCATCATGCTGAGCCAGTGTCCGATTCACAATCGCAATGACACATACCTGTGTGTTGTTTATTTGTACCAAATATTATTGTTGTCTTGTGTTGTGAATAAATGTATTTTCTTTCTTTCTTTTCTAGATATTTTGTGCACGCTATTGTGTCAGATATTGGTGCTGGTGACTATACGTTCTATGTTTTAATTTTTAGTATTACAGGCCACATCCGGTATAAAATACAACTTAGCTTCAATTGCAAAACGTTCCTTATTCATTTAACGTCCAAAAATTCCTCCAGGAACAAAGTAAAGTTGAAACCCGCTCAAAACTTGCAAAGAGCGTATCAACATAAAATTAAAAGTTAACAACAAGCTCAAAGTTCGTAAGTTAAACTCGAAGATTTATCGCCACAGTTATTCGGATAGGTATTCGAGACATTCTCATTACTGTAAAGTTTGTGACGCTAGTTGCTATCGATTAAAACGTTTTGTGATTATTTTGCGAGACAAAGGGTTTCGTATGTATAAATTACAATAGTTCTGAGTCGCCTTGAAAATTTTGTTGTGTAAATCTTTTGCTAAAAGCACTTACATGACTAAAACATGGCAATTTTTTGTCAAAGGCGAATAAAAAAACGTAAATGCATCAATAGACTTTTTAAGTGTTATTTATTCAGTCCTGCGACATCTGAGACAGTTGCTTAGAAAATCTTTTTAATGTAAAATAATTGTCTGACACAACTTCCAACTTTTGATGGATTTTTACCACCTAAAACTGTACGTTTGTTGAGTGATCTAAGAGACAATAGCCATTATCCATGGCAACGAACTAGATAAAACACAATAGTTAATTCATCCAACTATTGCAGACGGTTGTTTCATATTTCCAAATAGTAGGGATGTTTTTTACGACACACTTTTAAACAATTTTCCCAAAGGAAGAACAACGCCGTTCGCAAGACCGGCAATTTTTTGTTGATTTGGGACCATTTCGTGACATAACTAATTTCGTACTTTTTAATATCTCTTTTTTTGTTATGCTACGCTACTTTGTCACGAATAAAAGGATTTCTTTCTCTCTTTCTTTCGTTCTTTTGATGACAACCTTAGAGCAAACATAAAATAAAAACACATTTTAATAAATAAAAGTAACCTCGTTCTTATATTAAACAGTAGCGCAATTGACGGTAACAGCCAAAATGTTGAACAGAATCGTGAAATTCCCCAAAAGCCGTATTGTGGCGATGTCTGCAGCTAAATGAGTGCCTTTGATTGAGTAAGAGTGTAATTCTGCGGAAAATGCCCTGACGAGTTTTTTACCAAAGCCCTTCATTGTTGGGTTTCGTTTGAAAGGACAGAATGCTTAAGCTTGGGACTTGTTACTTCAGAAATGTTTTAATGTGGTGAAATGCGATGGTTGATTTCCAGTTTCGATATTGTTCTATTGGGAAGTTTGTTTTGGAATGGCTTTGGAGAGCGATAATGTGGTTTACATGTTTTTGATTTTTTTGTTATTACAGAAACTTTTAAGACCGTTTATACCTACTGAGCTGACAACATTGCATATTTGTTAGTTTTTCTTGATTACCTATTCCATAAAAATTTAATGAAAATTAAAAATGCTGTCTGACAGAACGCTTCTTAAACGTTAATGTGTCTACTCCAATAATTAATTATTCGTGACAGACTTATTTTCTTCAAAAATCGGCCGTAAAAATTAATTCGTTTTTAAATAAAATAAAATTCTATCACATAATAATATTATTATTGAAGTAGACACATTTAACATCATCATGTCAGCCGAAAGACGTCCACTGCTGGACATAGGCCTCCCCCAAGGCTCTCCACTTGGACCGGTCTTGTGCTTTTCGCATCCGCCGCGATCCTGCGATCTTAACCAGGTCGTCGCACTGAAACTGAAGTGGCAGTGGGCGGGGCACATTGCATGCAGGGCTGATGGCTGATCTGCCGCCTTAAGGAGAAAAACCATAAGTGACATTTTTTGCAAAATTTTCTTTTCACCAGCCTCGTACTCAGTATTTTTTCCTGAGTACGAGGCTGGTGAAAAGAAAATTTTGCAAAAAATGACACTTATGGTTTTTCTCCTTAAGGCGGCAGTATGGGGTCAGAAGGTTCTCGAATTGCGTCCGCGGACCGGGAGACGAGCTGTCGGTAGGCCTCCAACAAGATATTTAACTATATTAAGAATAGTTCTCTAAGACAACATTTTTAATTTTCATTCAATTTTTATGGAATAAACGAGAAAAACTAACAAAAATGCAATGTTGCCAACTTAGCCGGTATAAACGCTCTTAGGTTCGCCTGCTTCTTGCTGTCTGATAATTTACAATTTATCTATTTGAACGTTAGATACTAGGACTTGAATACTAAGCTATACTTAATTAAACACGCACGGTGAAAATTTGGAATAGCTAAGCTTGCAGTGCCAGTTTCCGGACCGCTACACAAATTGGATTTCAACACGCACGGTGAAAATTTGGAATAAGCTAACAGTGTCAGCTTCCAGACCGCTACAAATTGGGTATCTTCAAAAAATAAGCCTACTCATTTCTGAAAGGGACGGCAAAGCGCCCGTAATTCAGATTATGTTGTGAATATCCATGGGCGGCGGTGATTGTTTTCCATCAGGTGACTCACCTGCTCATTCGCCCCCTATCAAATAATAAAAAAACTTTTTGTTAAGTAACTGCTCACCCGCGACCTTTTTCATTGATATGGACCTCCACAAAGTAACGCCTGATTCGATAAATTATCTAAAATCATTTATTTTACAATCTAGGTAAATACATCCTAGAAATCACTTAGTTCTCAGTTAGTATGCGACCCATTACAAATTTTCATAACCACAAAACAATAATTCAACGTAATAATACCGTGGCATAACCGTCGCCTGTTCACCTGCCGTGTAAGTCACGCGCGTGATGTATGGCGAACGCGTGAAATACTGGCCGTGTGAAGGCTTAGACGTTGTTTGAAATATATTGCGTTATTTTTATTTAGGAAGGAAACAGGATTACTTTTGCCGCGCTTTTTTTTTCTTAATTCGCGTTTAGTTTTTAATTAAGGTCTGCCAGGCTTTTTTTGCAAGAGTAATTTTATTTAAACTCTCATACAGCTTTTTATTCGTAAGTATGATATTAAACATGAAGAAAAGAAAGAAAGGAAAATATTTACCCAGCTTTAAAAATAATAAAACACGTAATTATTTATGAGCAGAACTAAAGCACTAATTTTCAGGTGCAATAAAGCCAAAGGAGAAGGAGAAAGTAAAGTTTAAAATAATAATAATATAAGTTTTGTTTAGGTATAAATAATAGACGTGACACCCCTATCACGTATATTATCGTCTATACGAGCAGGCGGGTTTTCTGATGGAAATCAGTCACCGCCATCAGATTTTAATGTTTTTTACATGATATATGAAAGCAGCAAGGGTTAAGTATAAAAAATATTATATTTTCCATCCACAATTTTTTTTAATGGCTTTCATTCTTGCTGCTTGATTCCACAAAAATTCATGAAAATGTTTCAATGTCATCAAACTGCAGTAACAAAACGCTCCAAACGTCAATATGACACCAGCAATGACAGTCGACCTTAAGTTCAAAAACCAGTATTCGACTGAATTCCGCTTGCTGACGCCCGTTCCTTATAATTAGAAAAAAAAAAAAAAAATTTTGCTGAAACAAAAATTTTGTACTAAAATCGGAACTTATTATTTAACAGAACTATTATCTTTATTAAGTCTATGCATGAACAAAGTAAAACATTAAGATGACTTGTTTTTATTTCCTCGCGAACGTAGTTTCTGAACTTTTATTTCTCTGCCAATCTGTCACTTGCTGCTTGTTGCAAAACTTGGAAGATTTTTATTTCAATTGTGCGGTGAAAATTCAATTAAAAATATGTTGTAATTACGGACTAGAAACTGGAAATGGTTGACAGTAAGCAGTACAAATGTGTGAATTGCGGAGAAGCGGCAGCCGCCTTGTACAAAACTTACGGACCGTCTGTTCTCAAGCTAACCAAATGTGTAAGTAATCAAAAACATTCGTCGGCATGGGCAAATGTATTTGAAAAATCTTTCAGTGAAATCTTTGCGAGTGTTTGCCTTGCATACTACATATACCTTGTGTTTCATGTAGGTGTCTTTGTATAGTGTGTATGACAAAACAAGCGCTGGCGATCTGACCTAAAAAATCCATAGCCCTTCTTCTTTGGAGCAACGCGACTAAGCTCCTCAGCTACGGATTAGCCAGAAACATGTTGAGCTAAACTCAGTTTAAGGCATGAGTTATCTGGGTAATAAAAATAATTATATTCTTTTTTTTTTTCTATTTTTTTTTTGAGGCTAAAGTGCACCTGTGTGACTATGCCAGCCTCATTGAAAGACTAAAATAATTATATTCTCTGAGAATGTAGTTCTGATGTAAAAGTGTTGTATGTTTCAGGACAAATGTAACGGGATAGTAGACAAATACATTGAATATGACCCTGTTATTGTTATGATTGATCTGGTGCTGGTGTCACGAGAGGCTCAAAGACATGTTCTATATAACACAGAATTTAAGGTAAGATCCTATGTTATATCCTTAATTTAATTAGTGATTTTTGTAAGTATATTTAATTACTAGCTTTTGCCCGCGACTCCGTCCGTGTTGAATAGTTATTTTGGGAAGTATTTTTCCTTCCTTCCATATAAAATTTCATCCCCTATTTCATCCCTTCACAGGCCGAATTTTCAAAAATGCTCGAACTTATATCTATTTATAATAATAAACTTAAAACCTCTTTTTCGCGATAAAAGATAGCCTATGTTCTTTCCAAAGGTCTATTCTATCCCTGTACCAAATTTCATCAAAATCGGTTCAGCGGTTTTGGCGTGAAAGCGTAACAGACAGACAGACAGACAAGAGCTACTTTCGCATTTATAATATTAGTATGGATTTATATAAATGGCATCTTGACAAGGGCTCTAACAATTTTGTCAAAATTCCTATAAGACTCCTATTTTTCAATGTATTGACGAGAAGAAAAAAAAAAGAGGATTTCAAATCTTCCATTTTGAAATATACCCCATGTTACTCCTACAGTTATTTTATTTTTTATTTTAAGCCTCTTTATTCAAATGCAAATTTACAAGATAATTAAATATTTAAACGTAACAGCTTTTTTTTTTTCTACTCTTCAGCATCTGTGTGCCTGTTGGCAAAGGCCTCCCCCAACAGTCTCCAATCCCTCTCACATGCAGCTACTCTTGCCCATGTTCTGCCAGCCGCTCCGGCTATTTCGTCTTCCCAGCGACGAAATTGCCTTCCCTTGTTCCTTTTCCCATCTCTTGGGTACCATGCGGTTACAAGTTTGCTCCATTTATCTGGACCTCGCATGACTTGCCCGGCCCATTTCCATTTAGCTTTTTTAATGTTATGAGTCACATCTATCAACCCTGTTTTGGTTCAAAATTCTTCATTTCTTAGTTTGTCCATTCTCCTACAGTTATAATTAATCAAATGCTACCTCATTATGTCTTATTTCGGAACTCTAATATGACAAAAACTGTTCCTGTGTTGGTTGTTCAGGCTACAGAAAGGAGCAACGAAACAGACAAACGAGTACATACTGAAAAAAACCTTACTTCGGTTAATCAGATAAATTCATAGTAGCTCTCTTCATGTTCCAGGCATATTGGAAGCTGTTCATTATCCTCATAATGATCGAGACCTATGGGCTCTGGCGCAGTGACAGCCTTTTCAACATCGGCGTCAACACCATTTGTGGCATTCCGACTAACAGCAGCACATTAAATACTACACATCTGTGAGTATGTTCTACTTTGAGGCTACAGCACAGATATAGATTACACTAGATAACGCAAACACCTCAATCTGTATGAAAACCAACTGTGTCACTTTTTAATATCTACTGTGACGTCTCGAGAGCGAATTAGCGATGTGAATTCCTCAATGTATGCGCAAAATCGATTCAAATGCGCCGCCCGCCCGCGCGGACTCGAGTCAGTCACTAGTCATGATTAGTCAGATGGGTTATGGGAGGTATACCCTAAAAAGTCGGATTTAAAGTTGGAGTGATTTTTTTTCTCGACTAACCACATAGTTTGAGGTATTGTTAGATAGGTCTTTTATAACCATTGAATAAATGTCTTTTATAACATAGCTTTCTTTACATTACAGGGCCACGTATATCCCTATGGAGCTTGAAGTACCGGAGTCGTTCAAATCACAGTGCTCTGGTTGGCAGCCAGAGGTGAGAGTGGATGACACGGACCTCTTCATATGGGAGAGAGACTTCTACATACAGTTCCTTTCTACCTTCGCTGGTGAGTCATTGATAGAGTGTATATTTTATTGATAAACTGGTCTAAAATAAAAACTGAAACACAGAAAAATAAGACCAGAGCTAGGAATCGAACCCAGGTCCTCGGCATTCCGTGCCGCGTGCTATACCGCTACACCATCCAAAAATAACCTAACCAACAAAAAGTTGGAAAACCCCTGACTTTGTCACTTTAAAGTTCAATATCTCAAAAACGGCAGAACCGATTTTGATGAAACATGTCTAAGAACCATCGCTAGAAAATCTGCTATCAAATAAAAAAGCCGCATTCAAATCGGTCCACCCGTTTAAGAGCTGCGGTGCCACAGACAGACACACAGACAGACACACATAGCGGTCAAACTTATAGGTAACACCCCTCTTTTTGCGTCGGGCGGGGGTTAAAAAGGCAAAAGGCAAAGCCAATTGCCATCCAGTCCAATAAAAAAAAAATTACCACTGGACACGAATTTCTCCTATGCACCACATATGTCAGCTTGTTTGTTTCTTATTTAGTCACTTAAACAGTGACACTAGCGACATCTATGCTGTAGCCCTCATCGAGAAACTTTCAGCACTTCCATTGGAACTAACCGCTCACCCAGACAAGAGATGTCTAATTAAGATTGGTTTTTGAAATCTTTTTGTACTTTTTATTTCAACTCTAAATTTTTGTTACTTTTACGGCCATCCCGTAAAACCCATATCGAAAATACAAACTGAAATTTAGAGTGAGACCAAATCGTGACGATTGATTGTAAAGAGCCATAATACACTGTCGATTCATCGTTACGATATTCATGATTGCATGGGATTTCGTTGCGATCTCCGACATCATCTTCGATGAAGTAAATCGTTAACTTTCTTGAAATACACTATCAATTCGTCGTTTCGATCGGTCTTAAGCGACGGATCGTACAGACGAATCTTACCATGGGGCCCTTAACGACTGCTCTATTTTCTCAGTGTTTTTTTTCTGTCATTTCAGGAGTGACAGCGTTCATTCTCACGGTGCACGTCTCTATGTTGTGTCTGAAATCATTTGTCAAACAAAATGAAGGTACTTACTCAAAAATTATTACTATTATTTCTATGTACAGTCACACCAGCATTAATGTCACGGCCTTCTGGCCCTAGAAATTGATTCTACAAATGCTCTTCAACGCTAGAGTGAATAGACTGTTACTGAACCAGTGAGATACACCATAGAATCACGATTAGATTCATGTAAAAAAAGTCATATCAGATATTGATGCTGGCAACTGTCACTGTATGGTTTACTGTCATTTGGTGCAAATGGAAAATGTACAAATCGAAATTATACCACAGAATAAGTAACAGTACAAGTACAGAAGCTTCACTGCCATACAAAAGTGACGTTTAGGTGCATTGTGCCTTCTGTACTTGTACTATTACTTATTCTGTGATATAATTTCCTCTTGTTCTGAGAGGAAGCCTGTGCCCAGCAGTGAGACGTATACAGGCTGGGATGGATGGTATAATTTCGAGTTGTCTATTTTCCATTTGCACCAAATGTCAGTAAATCTTTTAGACGGTATTTTGGTGTCTAGGTTTGCTTATCAATGAAAAATTTAATTCATTTTTCTAGCAGTTACTTGTACAGTGATACTACGGTTTTCAAATATTGAAATTTAACCTATTATCTACTTTTTTTTACTCATTCGGTTCCTGCCATAAAGGAGTTGGATTTGTGGGCCAATCAACTTTTTTACCGATACTAATCTGTCCGCGACATTTTTCAAACAATTGCAGATTTTTGTGACTAAACGTGTTTTTTCTGTAATTTAATACATGGTGTACATACATTCCATTTTACGTAAGTTCAACCTATGAAACCGTGAAATATCTTGTTGGAAGTACAACTTTTTGGTAACGCCAAAGACAATTTTGGTAACGCAGGAGACGCCCAAAGTGTCGCTAAAATAGTTGATCAGCCCTTGTACATAAGAGCAATGCAAGTTTTTTTTGGTTGGCAGTTTCACTGTTTGTTGTTTTTTTTTTTGTAACATGAATGCAGTACTGATGGTCCCAAAGGAAGATCAGCGCCGTTCGCACGTTCGGCATTATGCTGATTTGGGACCATATCGTGACCGTGATACGTATTTTTTAGTTTTCTCCTATGTTTTTTTGTGTAATTGTCACAAAAAAGGCGGACTTTTTGAGCCCCGAGGCGATCTTTGATTCCCATATAATCCATATTTTACCACGTCAACACCTTTACAAGCACATTTACAAGCGAAGCGACTTACTACAACCTACTTTTATGTCTTGTGATTGTCTAAACGGATTCACTGAAAATCAGCGTCTTTGCATTTCATGTATCGACAAATGCTGAGTGAAATCCTTTTTTGGAATCACCTCAACAATAAATTCACTATACCTTTGTTTCTTAAACAGGCTTTGTAAATAATGTAATATTGTTGTGATGTTTTTCAAAATAAATAAATCATTCATTCATTCATTCATATCCGTCACGCAAACCTTTTTTTTTTCTATGCTTGCCAATACCAAACCCCCTGCCCTGTCTCCCCCTTTTCTTCCTTCCGGCTGTTGACGATTAGTGTGACGTGTTCCAGCGGCCCTGTCCCAGCTGTTGAAGGCGTTCTCTCTGTCTCACGTGAGTATCCTGCTGACGCTGCCGACGCTGGTGTGGGGCGCGGCGGGCGCGCCGCCCAGCACGCGCGCCGCCCACTACGCGCTCGTGTTCGTGTACGGGTTCACGGTGTACCTTAACACTTTCACGGGTGAGACTTCGGAGCAAAATGCACAAAAAAAAATTTAACCGACTACAATAGTAGATTGTACAACAAGAGCATAAAACGAGCCATTTTACCCGAGGCGTTCATATAGCCACCCGAGCCGGTAAGGCGAGGGTGGATAGACACGTCGAAGGGAAAATGGGTTTAATGCTCGAGTTTTACACTCTGCTTTTCACTTCGATGGCGAGTAAATGAAATAGCAACAGTGGAAACAATGATTCACTTTCTATGTACCTTTTATTTTTTATGCATTATTATAATAATTATGTTATTTTAATTTTACTGATTTATTACGATTGATTAGATTGATTTTTAATTTTATAGAAATTAAAAATTATTTTAAAAATGTATATAAACTTTTTTGTTTGTGGCTGTTGACACCTGATTACCTTGATCTTGAGTTAGTATTAGACGAAGATTTTATTTTATGCACTAGAGCATAAAAAGTCATTTTATGTCGCCTAGATACAGCATAAACACGAACTTTACGAGCATGAGAAGTGAAAAAACCATTTAAATAAGGGTCCATATCGGCTAGCATACTTATTGAAAGTCCGAATGTAATTTTTTTCAGAATGATCGTTTGTCATAACTCTGTTTTCTCTGAACCCAATGATTGTTTATAATTCTTATAAATAAAAAAAATAAAAACATTTGTTTCAGACAATTAAATCCATAATTTGTTAGTAACAAGGTTGACTTATGGCACGGTTGACTATGTTAGTTAATCATAATCAAATATTAATTTTAATTTTAAAATAAACCTAACCTAACCTAATTTTCTATAGGTGACCATTTAAAATTTTTAGAAAAATGTAAGGTTTCAGTGCGAATAAAATTCGGACAAACGATAATTCGGACAAAAAATACGCTATTACTAGTGAAGAGTATGCGAACTTTGGCGCTCCCTGAAAATAATTTTCTACCTGTCTGAAGTCAGTGCCTCAACACGAGGCAGCAGGAGTGGACTTATAGGTAGTCGCTTATGGGTAAGACCGCGAATTTTGACCAATTTGGACGTTTCAAATTTGGAAAGCTGATAAAAAAAAACTGGTAACTCCTAGAGGTTTCATTTTTTTTTTAATTATATTACGCGATATGAATTGTAAAGGTCGCAAATGAGATAATTCATTTAAACCCTTTTAAAAAAATAATAAAAATATATTTCCGTCCAAAACGTAACCTTATTACCTTATTATTTTCATGGTTTTTAATTTCTCATGATCATGATTTTGTTTAAACGAAATTTAATGATATAGCGATAGCTATACCGATTTCGGAATCATGATAATCAAATAATTTTCTTTTTTTATATTTATTTCTTTTCACGTGCCAAAAAACCACGTTTTCGTTACGAATACTTTGGTGACGCTTTATAAAGCTATTTTTAACGCCAATTTTGATAGAAATATGTTTTTGTGCACTAGAAACTAATACTCTAATAGGGCAACACATAAGAGATAAATAAATGTCATCAGTTTGTTTACAAACAGCCATCAAACGTGACGCGGAGAAAGTTTTTCGAAATAACGTCAAAAGTGCTTGTCCGATTTTAAGGGTAAGTAGTGATTATTTTTAACTGGTGTTTTTTCCTAAGATAGGGTAATCTTTTCCATGTAAGTAGCATGTATTATTATGTTCAAAATGTTGTTATTTCACCATGATAAACGTGTTTTTGTTCAAAATACGTTACACTTTCGTTACGATTACGTTACATTTTTACAAAATGCAACGTATTTTTTACATAACGTAACGAAAAAATGTGGTAAAGGGAAGTGCACACAGAAAAATTCTAACTTACACCAGTTTATTATTAGGTTTCCAATGACTACACAGTAAGTTAGTTAAATTGATATTTTTGAAGTTAAATAAATTTAAGCTTGTACAGTCGAAGTCACAAGCATGCTCACAACCACTTATCCAAATTCATTATGCTTATAAATGTGCACCTTATGGTCAGTGTTATAGAGGCATGTAAAGAGACACTTTTGGAAAGATATTTTGTCAACTAGAGGGTACTTCCACATTCAGTTTTAACTCTATAGATCCCATATAGGACAGGTTTAGGATCAGAGGCCTTATTGCCTAACGTTTCTGGAACTCGCGATCGCAATAAAATGACAGCTTTTGTATGCGAAATATGTCATTTGATTGCGATCACGAGTGTCAAAAACATTAGGCAATACGGCCTCTGGTCAGAAACTATATTATATAGATAATTTGTATATGTTTCTGTGTGGAACAATGGCGTCAATTTTAGGATAGTGAAATGTATAATGTGTTTTTAATAAGTTATGTCTATCAACTACAACTTTTGTCGAAAAAAAAACAAAAATAAAGTTCGAGTAAAAATAATAACTTCACTTTATTATATGACATGTATTTTTTTTATAGATACATTATCTAATGAGAATATTTGCCAGTATGATCCAGGCTTTATCAAAATTTACGTTACGTTTTATGATAACGTTACCTATTTTTTTTTATGTTATTTCTATGTCACATTGGTCAAAATTCGCGGCCTTATCCTTATCTCACCTACGCACTACATACATATTGGGCTTCGATCACTCCTGCTGGCCTATATGTAGTCGCAGGGGTTGTCTATTGTTTGACCGAAAGTTATATGCCATAATTTCATTATCCCGAACTCCACATGCCCGAAACTTCATTTGCTCGAATGTTTCGTTTACCAGAAAATTTATTTGATATATTCTTATTTTCCCGAAACTTCGATGCCATAACGATACGAATGCAATAAGTATTGTTTTCCATATTATTAAGTGCAATAATATCATTTAATAGAATATTTAAACGCCATACCAAATATTGTTTCTTTCTGAATTCATCGTGGCTACGTACGTGCGCGGAGCTCCTATTCCGCGTAGTTGAGATGTTGGTTTCTATTACTAATCTATCTATTATCTTTATTATCCGGGCTGTTATAAAAAAAAACCTAACATCGAAGGCTAAGGCGGGAGCTACGCTGCGCTTCGCTCCCGCCTTAGCCTTCTGAACCTAACCTATCCGAGTCGCTTCTGCTCCGAACCGTCTAGCTCGCTCGCTTCGCTCGCTCGCACAAATCAAATGTCGCAATTCTAACCTAACCTAATCTATGTGCTTAAAATTTACCTGATTCAAAGGCTTGTTTGACGTATGGGATTTATCAGTATATCCTCTTGACGTCCAAATGATATTATGGCATGTGATACTTATGGATTACAATGATTATGAAAAATGAAATTATTGAAAGTAACTTTATAGGAAACAAAGATTCTGCCATTTGATTAATATGGTAAAAATGAGTAGTGATAATGAATTTATAGGAAACAAAATTATGACGTTTGTATATTATAGCACATGAAATTCGTGCAAATGAAGTTCGGTCAAGTAAAGGGATACCAGTCGCAGGGCTATAGGTAGTGTGAGTGGACCTATAGGTAGTCGCCTAATTCACTACATATTGGGCTTCAATCACTCCTGCTGGCTCGTGCTGAGGCACCGACTTCAGACTGGTATAAAATTATTTTCATAGTTTTTGTAGGTTCAATTTTTTTGTTATAATTTTTTTTTCACCCTTTTTAGTGTAAATAATCTAAGATACAATAGTTTCATGTCGACTGCTCGTCACCTTTTACAAAAGATTGCTTTTCCCGACTAAATAGAAATAGTGTAAGTTTTTTTTTCCAAAACAACCGGGTTCGATTCCCGAGCTGAGTACATGCTTTTCTTAAATGCATGAATGCAGTTTTTCTTGTTATTAAAATTGATGTCATGATTCCTAAGAAGAAATTTTCGTATGTCGTATAGTTTCAGACTTTCCCATACTGACCGATATAAATGGGCCACCCTGTATAGGCTGGGATAGTTTTAACCTTTTTGTCTGTTCCAGTGCTGTACGAGTGTCCCCTCGTCATAACGACCCTCATTCTGACCGCCAGCAACTGCGCCAAATTCCTCACCACGTATTACTCCACGCCGCTCATTCGGAGGTTGCTGCAATAGTCGACCGACGCGCGAAGCACGAGCGAAGCGTCTCCGTTTGAGATTGGGAGAAAATACTTTTAACTGTCTAGCTGTCTGTTCTCTACATGTCGCATTGTTCAACCGACTCAGAAAAATTGTGAGGAGAAAGAACCTAAGTCTGAAAGTAGTTTGTTCAGAGTCTTTTAGAGAATAGATTATTTTATTCTTTAACACGTTCACTGCCCCGTACAAAATTATTTGACAGAGTCGTACCTACGTCCAATTGTGCTTCCACTTTGGGGACAGTTTAACCTTTTCGCCACCACGTCAAATACAAAAGACATCACCCATACGCCATACTTCTACATTGCGTCTGAAATTTAACCTTAACATTTAACGAAAGTTGCTTTTGCATTGAAGTACTTAACAGATTGTATTTAAAGATCGTTGGCGTGGAAAAGGTTAAAGTTGTGAACCCATAGTGGAAGCATGGACTCCTAAAAATAGGTTCATGACCATAGCTCGGACAGGTCATCACAAAAACAGATGTAGAATAGAAATAGAACAAGATTCAATGGAGTCGTTAATACATAAGATTATCTATCTATCTAATACCTTTAAAAGATCAATTCTTGTACCTATTTAGTTTGTACATTTCGGGGATCTCGGAAACTGCTCCAACGATTTCGAAGAAATTTGGTATGTGGGGGATTTTCGGGGATGACAAATTGATCTAGCTTGGTCTTATCTCTGAGAAAACGCTTATTATAGCGTTTTAACCCGAGCAAAGATCAGTCAATTTTTACCTTTTTTTAGTTGCATAAATGTCATAGTTTCGTCAAAGTGGCGTTCCTGAAACAGTTTTGTGACATATTAAATTATACTGTAACGGATAACTCACGTCTTAAATCGAGTTTAACTCGATTAGCTTTTAGTTTTGTGACAGTTGAAATTAATAACTAATTAGTGGTGGAATTAGAAGCAGTTAATAAGTGCGTATGGTCAATTTTAGGTTACCGTTATAAATTCTCGCTCTTTGCTTTGCAGTTTACATATGGAATAAAATAAACAAAATTCACATTATCACAGAGTATTTATTCAAAAATATATATTTTTCAACATTAATAATGCCATAGTTGGAGTGAGATACATTTTACAAGGCAAGAGTAGACATTGATGAATAAGCGTGTCCAGTCACGGGACCTATTTACCCTTTTCCAGGTGTAGTGCATATAGCCTTAACCTTAACAATATGGTACAAAATCAATTTAAACTATTATATTATATCCGCATTATATTATATGATATCCGCTGTAGAACTAAGGTTACTGACATAGCCCGAAGAATTGCGAAACTGAAGTGGCAGTGGGAGGGGCACATTGCACGCAGGACTGATGGCCGATGGGGTCAGAAGGTTCTCGAATGGCGTCCGCGGACCGGGAGACGAGCTGTCGGTAGGCCTCCAACAAGATGGAGCGACGACCTGGCTAAGATCGCGGGATCGCGGTGGATGCGAAAAGCACAAGACCGGTCTGAGTGGAGAGCCTTGGGGGAGGCCTATATGTCCAGCAGTGGACGTCTTTCGGCTGACATGATGATGATGATGATGATGATTATAATATAATTATTTGTTTTTAAATTAACCCTTTCGTTCCGGATGACGAGTTAACTCGTCTTGTGCGATGTGTTCTCAGATCCAGTAGACGAGTAAACTCGTCCTAAAAAAAATTACATTACATATATGAATATGGAAAACTGGGTAGATTTTGTATATGGCTTTGTCGGAACGAAAGGATTCCCTCATAGGTAAACAATATAAAACTGTGATTCATCTTGTGTAGCGTATCTAATGTGATGACGTCTCTGTTTGTTTTGTTCGAATAGACGGAGACGGCATCACATTTATCTGTTAAATAAAATAAATCAATGACTGGTGAAACAGTCCCTTGAACAATAAAAAAAAATGTCAAATGTTGTATTAAGTCAACACTATTTTCAGTAAAACAGATTTTTCAACTTTGTGTTTGTTTTCTTCGAAGGATGGTACCCAGATTTTAAATCATAATCATATCTATTAACTTACAAACAAGACTATTTAGTTTAAGCTAGCATATACTTAAAACCAAAATTACATAATATAGGGTAATGTGGGGTAATAGTTTCATGTAAAACTCAAAGAGATAGACACAGTCAAGGCCGTAGGGCGAATATTCAGCGTTTTTTTATCATTGGTGTATTCGCAGGCGTTATTAAAAGGGGTGATGCCCCATGTTGTTTTTTTATGAAAAATTAAAACAACACCGATACTGAATTGAGGAAATAATACTCCGGAATAGAATAAATTGTTAACACTTAACGGTTTAATGCAAAGAGAAAAAGATTACAATGACTTTTCAGGAAAGGGAACTTATACCAAGCAAAGACGGTGGCGCCACTAATGAGCAAAATGCGAACTATTTTGACTTAGAGATCTGTTTAGAAATTATGTTTATAATCGTCCAACATGAATTTAGCGTGATTAAAATTTTTGTGACTTGTCTTTCCGTTGTGCTATATAAACGTGGGACGCTAATGACGTTTGACCGAGCGCAGCGGTCAAAACGCTCGAATATTTGCCCCATAGATATATATGTAGGCACGTTACCAAAACGACATATCTCATACTTACTTACACCATTATGCTACTATACCTGTCGATTTTAAATACATATCGTCACTACTTTGAAAAAAGCTCCTGTCTAAAATCAATGTGTTAACAAAATTTAACCTTGACATAATGTTCATAAAGTCTCAGAAAATTATCTACGATATTAGGTACGAGTTTTTCTTAAAGTAGTGACGAGTATACTTATTTGATGCTATGGCTGTATAAATATTTATGCTCTCAAACTGTACCTATCCCTTAACTGAAACTTGAGAGAAAGTTTATAAAAAATCCAAAAAGATTATTAATGACACAGATATCAAATTCACATCTATTGCCAAGAAGACAATTAAATCTAAACCATATTATAAAAGTAATGATTATATCATGGAAAGGTATGCTTGGAAATAGTTCTGATCTGCATTGGCAATCCCTTACTTCAAATACTACTCAAAAGAATATAAATGCCACTTGAATTTTACTGGTAAAATGAAATCAAAAATATGTCAGCGATTTTAATTCAATATATTTAATTCAATGAAAAATATTTGTGCTGTGGTTATGTTGTATTCCATCCATCCCAGCCTATATACGTCCCACTGCTGGGCATAGGCCTCCTTTCAGAACAGGAGGGCTTGGGCCATAGTTCCCACGCGGGCCCAGTACGGATTTGGAACTTCACACGCACCATTGAATTGCTTCGCAGGTTTGTCCACCTGGAAACCTTTCCTCATGATGTTTTCCTTCACCGCAAAGCTCGTAAATTTCAAATGTAATTCGGCACATGAATTTCGGAAAATTCAGAGGTGCGAGCCGGGGTTTGAACCCACGACCTTCTACTTAAGAGGCGTAGGTCTAACGTCTAGGCCACCCCGGTTTATGTTGTATTAATAAAACCATTTTTGGACAATGAATGTTATAAAGAATTATATTTATTAGTAATTTCGTTTCACCCATGAAATTCACGAGGCCCTTATTTTCTTTTGAGGAGTATAGTATGTCATACATGTAAATATGTTAAATAATTGTGATGTATGTGTAAGTCATGAAATAACATTGTGAATTATGTTTAAATACTTAAACAAATAAACCTCCTTTAGGTAGTCACGTAAAAATACCTTATTGAGTTTCTTGCCAGGTTCTTCTCAACAGATATTTTTCTGAACCGATGGTAGATTTGATTTTTTACAAGGTGTTTGTTATAGTATAGTCTAGACTATTCAATTTTGAATAAAGATATTTTGACTTTGACTTAGACTTTAGACTGCATTGAAAAGGTTCCGCCAGCAAAAAAAAATGATTAGGTACTCCATGAACAAAAAAACTTACAAAGCTACATACTTACTAACGAAATTATACATATAGAAAATCAAAGTGTTTACAACCATGACAAGACGATTTCAGTTGCATTACTTGGACAGCGGCCAATATATTTCTAGACAATTTTGTTTACATAATTTGACATTACATTTAATTGAAAATACAAACTGAAATATAGATGCACAGAAAAACCAGAAAAGTAAGACCATCGCTGGGAATTGGACCCAGGTCTTCGGCATTCCGTACCGCATGCTACCGCTATGATACCGCTAGACCACCGCTGGACAACGGCTAGTGTCGCTGCTTAAGTGGCTAATAAGAAACAAACAAGCTGCGATGTGGTGCATAGGGGAAATTCGTGTCTGTACCGTTGTCCAGTGGTAGTGTAGCGGTATAGCACGCGGCACGGAATGCCAAGAATCTGGGTTCGATTCCCAGCACTGGTCTTATTTTTCTGGTTTTTCTTTGCATCTATATTTCAGTTTGTATTTTCAATTTAGGTTTTACAGGATTGACTGTAAAAGTAAAAAATTTGGAATTTAATTAAAAAAAAAATACAAAAGGTTCCAAAAAAACAATCTTAATGACCTTTAATTTTTAGCCATAACGCATTTCAAAATACCTCCCTTATTATTCTATTTAGGTAACATTTTTTTTAGAACCATCCACAGTACAGCACGGTTGCGCTGCGCGGATTCACTGCCCATACTATTTTTCAATAGGCTTCCAACCGCTCCGTGCAAACTGCATCAGCTAGGGTAGGCCCTAATACATTACATTCTGTCATGCAGACCCACGTCTGTGTAAATGAGTAATACTGTACTATTTCTCATTCTTTGCAGCACTTAAATGAAATAAAAAAGATTCAGTCTTTGGCATGTTTGAGCGCAAATTATACTTATAACAATTAAATTCACCAAAAATATACACATAATGGCATACAAATTAATATTAAATACACATCGGTTACATTATGACTACATACAATTAGAACAGAGAAGCTGTACATAAAAACTAATCAAGTGCAAGTGTAGGTATGTACAACTCAAACATGCAGTGTTGCATGAAACTATACACAGTTATGCTTCATAGCACTGAAACTAATGTCTGTTTACTACTTGTTTGCATAAAAATACACTCTGTGTAACAACAGTAAATCAATTTCAAGTTTTAAATTTGAAAAACCCAGGCGTTAATTTGCAGCATGTTCAACATAACGAAACATGTTTTAGAATACCTATCTTATTGTTAGAATCAAACACAACACTCAGTTCAATCAGAAAAAATACAAGGAAAGAGGAAAACTAACAGCGTTGTGTTCAAGTCTGAGTCATAAAATACATAGGTGCTTATCAAAACAATTTACATACCATCAGTGTTTGATTTCTGTGACTTAGTTATCACCAGTTGATGTCACATCCTTTTTGTTCTAACCAAGATAGTAAAGGACAGATGGTTGTATCAAATTATTGACCAAGCAACTGTTTGCATTCAATCAAATTTAAAGAAAAAATGGATGACTGAGTACAAAAGCATGAGCTACTAAGTGTTTTACTAAATATGCTTGTTTCCTATTAAATTACGACAAAAAATATCAGATCTACTATTAATCAGAAGTTCTTCTAATGCTAGGGTACTACCATTCACCGTTTTTCCACCAGTGATAATACCAGTGCAGTATGACAGACAGAAATTATGACTGCAAGTGCAAGGCTGTACATTTACCAGAAATGTATAAGCAAAATCAACCAATAAGAAAGCTCTTAGCAAAATTGAAGTGATCCTATTGGTAGATTTTCCTTGCATAGTAGTGAATGCCCAGCCGAATCCAACGGGAAAGTACAGGCCTTAAATAAAATCGAACACAACCAGTTATAAATATATTATATTGAAAAACTTGGTCAATAAAATGTTTAGCTTTACATTAACAGTATTATCCTAGCGTTACAAGCTGCCAAGGCATTCAGGGTGTTAGCGGGGGGTCGTCCTGCCCTATCATGACATCTTCGTACATGACATCACCATTCCGCTTAAGATTGATTTTCTGTTGCAAGTACTCGATTAAATTATATTTTCTAATAACTAACACGAGCCCACAGATGACTAAGGCTAGCGTGAATATGATAACGACGGCCGCCGTCGCGTCGTGGTGCGCTGAATAATCGTGGCCCGGTTCTTCACAATGTTTATCCACCATAACATACCCAGGAATACAATCGCATACGTGACTTGTTACATTGCAGATCTGATACTCCCACGGGCACGGCTCTATACTCGACGCGTCGCACGACAGGATATCATCTGTTAAAAAGAATAAACCTCTTAGGATAACATCCCGGACAAATTGGTTCAATTAAATAATCGTCAGCTACTTACCTTGCGTTCCTGAACAATATGCCGCGTTCAATATTAACGTTGCGATAACTTTGATCACTTTAAAAGTCTTGCCGCGTTTTGACTGCATCATCGTTGAGTATTTACATCACAAATTTATAACGGGAAACAATAGTTTTTGTCTACAACGAAGATGAACGATGTTCGATAGAATCGCGCAAGCAAAACAAGCTGTCATGTCATGCAGCTGTCAAAATATGTTTTGCTTTTTTAATTTTCTTTCTCTAACAAAAACAAAGGGATTAGGTTCAGACACCCACAGATCAAAATCATATCATATTTTTTTTCGTTTGATGCAAACTAAAAGAGGCAAAAGTCAATGATTGTTGCTAAACAAATAATGAATTAGATACAAAAGACCAAATGGTTAAAGTGGAATTTATCGAAACTCGCAGATCGGAGTTCGTATCGCACCGTCCGTTTCACCTGCGTATCAAACGGTACAAGTGTCAGAGGGACCGCACGACACGAACTTCGAGTTTCGTAGTAGCCCTGCGGAACTAAGCCATAATAACTAAACGCTCAATCACACGTTCCATTTCACGCAGGACACATCTTGTTTAACGCAATTTTTTTTTTATTTAATAAATATCAAATTGCTTGCTTTGTGAATAATGTAGGTAAATTACAGTGCGACAATATTATAGTGAACGTGGAAAAAATGCTACTAACGCCGCTATTTTGAAAAACTGCACTTTTGACATTTCACCGTGAACATTTTTTGTTTGTGGTGTTTTGGGATTAGGTAGATAATAAACTAGAAAATAGGTAGGTAAAGCACTAAATAATATACCTACAATAAAAAATAATCAATAATATTCATTAAAAATCCATATTAATTAATAAATGCGAAAGTGTGTGTGTTTGTATGTTTGTTTGTGTTTGTCCGTCTTTCACGTGGAAACAGAGCTACGGATCGACGTGATAGTTTATCATCGAAATAGTAAGTACCTGGAAGGTGCACTGTGCAGGAATAGCGAGCCGATTTCTTGGCGATAGAGATAGCTACCACAGGGTTATTTTATCTCACTCTATTAGTATGGCCATAATTTTATGCGATTAATGAGACATTCCTTCCTCCTAGTACTTCTTTGTCAGAAAAATATACTAAGGAGCAATAACCAGATTCTTTATTACTTGTATACCAAGTCCTTATGATACGGCTGGTAGAGATTAGAGAAAATACATTTTAGGTATGTACGTCGGTGCTAGTAACAGAAGTATTCACTTTTCTATAGGTACAACTAGTATGAAAAAGTGGATACATAAGTCAGTTAATTTAGTTTAATAAATGAATGAAGACTAAGTTGTCACTACAGAAAAAATCATTTATTAAATTAAACCACAATCACATTCTGAGAGGAGGCCTGTGCCCAGCAGTGGGACGTATATAATATAGGCTGGGATGATGATGATGATGATGATTACAAATTACAACAATGAAATAAAAATTAAGAAATTAATATTAAAGAAAACTAAATTAAATCAAACAATTAAAATCACTCACTCACTGTTGTCACTTAATTATATCGAGGGGTGAAAGGCTAATGGCGTTAAGCGACATTTTTGTAACTTTACAGGAGAGCGTTTTAAAGTTTTAAAATTTAGAAAAAAATTCGTAGTTTTTGAATTTATTAACTGATTTTGATTCTAAATACACAGTTTTTCTTAAAATTTAATACCGCTTCGAATGTTTAATATATCAATTTAATAAAACGAGAAAATAAAGAAATAAGTGTCGCTTGAGTTAAAAATTCTCCTTCCTCTTATTTTTTAGAGCAAGGAAAAACGACTTAAGCGACGTTTCAAGTCTTTTTTGGAATACAACTAAATGGTTTAAGAAACAACGACTAGGAATATCAGCGCAAGGCTAAATGACTTAAGAGGGTCGTAAATGTAGTTTTCGTGTAAAGCTAAAAGGTTTAACTGCCTTATTACAAGTGCAATAGATTATGGCTAATATGCTTAAAGTCCCATTTCACTAGTTTTTAAAAGCAGGAAAAGTAGCTTATGGAACGATTACTATTTTGTTCGTATTAATTTAAATCCCAGTAATTTCAAATTTTATCTGAGGTTGGTGTTTGAAACCGATATAAAAAGTATCAACATGAACATTGTAGAAAACAACAAAAAAGTAAGATAGAGAATAAAATGCAGAAAATGACGTCAAAAAATATTAGGTCAGACACAGAGATTGCAATCCGGATAATCCGAAGTTCGAAAATCCGGATTTTTTAGGATTTTATGCGTGAATTTTAAATCCGGATTTTCGATTCAAAAATCCGGATAACCGGATTTTTTAATTTACCTACTTATCAACCTTAATTTTTATATTTTTGCTACCTCAGAACTCCGTCATTTATGAGTCGATTTGAAGAAATTTTCATTCGTCTAGGAATGCTTTCAATTAGGTTTCATAAGCACCAAATCAGGATCTGATGATTGTATCCTAGGCAAATCGAGGGAACTCTTCACATATCGTTTTATTTAAATATTGTTCCTACAATATTTGAAGAGTTCTGCTTATGGTAATTTCGATATATTTAGGAATAACTCGTGCATTTGCTCTTGAAAATCATCATTTGTTGAAGTGGAACTGATGGTGAAGACCAAATTTGACCAATGGAGCGACTACTCAATAACAAGTACTTCACGGGTTGAATTTCAATTACTTTAACGCAGTTTAAGTGCAGTTCATATGGTGAAATGGAACGGGTGATGTGATAAATCACCAGGACTCCTCAATAATGAACGTCTCTGTACCGGAAAAAGTAATTTTACGTAAAAGGTGACGAGCAGTTGACATTAAACTATTGTATCTTAGATTTTTTACACTAAAAAGCGTGGAAGTGAAAGTGATTTTTTTTTAACAAAAAATAAAACCGACTACAAAAAGCCATGAAAATAATTTTCTATGAGTCTAAAGCTGAAGTCGGTGCCTCAGTACGTGCCAGCAGGAGTGATTGAAGCCCAATATACTCGTATAGTGGTAGACGGCATTTCTGTATTATCTTGCGGTCATGTGCGCCGGAGTTGTCTCTTGTTCTGACTCGCCTATATCGCTTGTCCCTGAGGACTGGTCAAGTTACGAAATCTTGGAAGATTGCCAATGTCAAACCTGTCCCTAAAAAAGGAAGTCGGGCCGACCCTGCCAACTACTGACCTATCGCAATCACCTCCATACTCTGTAAGATTATAGAGTATGTTTTGAACAAGCGTCTCCTTGCATACCTGGAAACCAACGACCTCCTCAGTGACCGTCATTCGGGTATCGGGTTTCGTCGAGGCCGGTCTACTGGGGATTTTCTTGTGTATTGCACTGACCTCTGGAGCGAAGCCATTGAGAAACATGGTGAGGGTCTTGACGTGTCTCTTGATATCTCTAAGGCTTTCGACAAGGACTGGTAAGCTTCCGGCATATGGTATTGCTCCTGGGCTTTGCATCTGGATCGAAGATTTCCTGAGGAACAGATCGATTTGGATTGTTGTTAATGGCTTCTCGTCCGATCTCCTTGGCATTAATACCGGTGTCCCTCAGGGGTCTGTGCTCTTCACGACTTTTTTTGCTGCACATCAACGATCTGCTGGTAACAAGCGGTTTCTTTGGGTGTGCAGATGACAGCACACAGTCTCGATGAGATACTTATCCGATGCGAAGTCTGGATCAAAGGTCCAATGTTTCAGGGAGTCGATGATCGAGGGGGTTAACTCTACCTTGGAGACTTTCCGGAATGTCCCCGTTCCGATTAACGACCGTCTTGAGCTCTTAGGGCTGATCTCTCATCCAATCTAAACTTCGGTCGCTACATCGAGCCTATGGTAAAGACTGCTGCCAAAAAACTGAGTATCCTCTCCAGGGTGAGACGGTACTTCACCTCGGAGCAGCTCTGAAATCTTTACAGAGCTCAAGTTCTCTCTTGCATGGAATACTGTTCCCAACTCTGGGATAGGTCTGCTAAATAGATATCAGCAGGATGCTTTGGACTCGTTGGACCGCCGAGCGAAGAAGATCATAGGCAGTGACTCACTCGTGGGGGCAAATCTTCTGAGTCTCGAACACCGTTGACGAGTGGCCTCCCTTTCGGTTTTTTATCGGTTACATTTCGGTGTGTGCGCGGAGGTTTTACATAACCTGATACCCTCTTCCTCTTTCCGTCACCGAACGACTAGGCGCGGCGAGCAGTTGCACCCTTATGTTGTAGACATTCCTCTATTACGCACGAAGCCGCTTGCCTCTTTTTTTATTATGCGGACGGCTAAGGAGTGGAACTCTCTGCCGAGGTCAGTTTTTCCAAAACGCTATAATCTGGACATCTTTAAGGTCAAAGTGAACAGACACCTTCTAGGCAAACGTGTGCCGTCTTAGGCCTCATCTTCGCCTTCCATCAAGCGAGATTGAGGTCAAACGTAAGCCTATTTTTCATAAAAATAAAGGTGAGGTATACGATTTCAGGTCCACTTCTGCTGGCTCGTGCCTCAGGCACCGACTTCAGACTGGTAGAAAATTATTTTTATAATTTTTTTCTAGTCGGTTCCATTTTTTGTGAAATTTTTTGTTTGTTGTTTTTTATTGGATTGTTGTTTTATTTTCAATAAAGAAGCCTTAAATTTGGATTTTTTTTTTTTTCATTTTTAACAAACACAGGCCAAGACCAGTAATAAAACAAACTTTTTTTACTAGTGTAGCAACTATAGAAGTGCTAAACCTTTTTTAAAACTAAATATTTACACCTGAAATAAGTTACATACATTTGTATAGAAAATCCGGATTTAATCCGGAATCCGGATTTAAGTTGCTGGAAATCCGAAAATCAGGATTTCCCAAAATGCGTCCGGATTGGCAATCCCTAGTCAGACAACTATAACAAAACTTATCAAAAATACAATTACCAGTATTTTAGCAACTATTATTATTATTTTTATTATACTTAATCATTACTTCAGTCAGCCAACTGTAAAAAACTTGACAAAACACAATTATTAAGTAATATTTTTAGAAACTAATAATTTTGATGCACTAAAAAAGAATCTTGTAAAAAAATTAAGAGAGTTAAACAAATTTAAACTTTAGGTTGAGTCTGATTCTGACGCACGTCTACTTTTCGCAAGTAGGTTTTAGATGCCAAAAACTTTTTAGGTTAGTCTTAAGCGACGTTGATCAACTGGTGTTATAGTTAAAAATATTAGCTGAACGCACATTGTAGTGAAGGAAAACGGATTCAAGTACATAAATATTTTTTATGTGTCAATTTATGTGACCGATTTCTTTCAAAATATACAGGAAATAATAACTTAAATAACCAGTTCACCTAATATTGGAGAAAGGCTAAATTGCTTTAAGTAGCTTTGTTAAGGTAAAATCGTCTAAGGTCAAATAATTGAAACGACGTGTTTTGTTTATTTTTGCTGCAGGCTAATTGATTCAAACGACAAGTTTCTTATATTTTTGTGGAAAGACATTTGTTTTAAGCGACTAGCTTCATACATTTCGGTCACAGGCTACTTGCATTAAGCGACATCTATTTGTGTATTACGGAGCAAGCTAAGTAATTCAACCAACCATTAGCTTTTGAAATAGAAAATGGAAAAAAGCTTTAAAAACCATTTGGCTTCTATGACGAGAAAGGAAAAACGGTTTAAGTCATTAGCCACAGTATTTTAATATAGCTTAAGTCAACCGTGTTAAGAAAAAAGGTAATTTTCGTGTCGTGAAAAACAGCGTCCAATCTATTTGCATCAAGCGACAAAAAATAGCTCCGATTGGCGTGAAACCCGGCTTAAAAGACGCGGAAAAATTTGCTGATTCCGAATATGTATATAACTCAATATCGCCCATAGTGTCGCTTAACGCCATTAGCCTTTCACCCCTCGATATACTTATTCATTATTTACTAGCTTTTACCAGCGGGTTCAAACGCGTAAACTGAATCGGTCCGGTAGTTTTAATTGAGATTTTCAGGATGTTTCCGAATTCCCTTGGAAATTTTCAAAATTTATAATAAAAATATAATATAATGTAGTAGGACTATTATTTTATGCATGTATGTATCATTCGTATTAGACAATACGTATGATGCGTATAAAATATTATATTATAATAAATATTACATATTAGCCATTTCAATACATCGTGAAAAGATTGTCACCCTAGTCTCAATAACGAAGGCGCCATCTTACTGTTTGGTGTGGCCATTGAGAAATTAATAAAACCTACCATCAAGTTAAAATTAGCTTATATAAAAAGATATAAAGCTTATTTCATTAAAAAAATTATATAAGGCTTGTAAATAATAATAATAATAATTATTATTGATTATTATAAATGTATACATTTTATTCAATGTTTTTAAAAGACAACGCTCACGAAACTAAAATTTACTAATTATTTATTATTTATTTCCTGGCAATAGTTAGAGAGGGACACACTGACTCCGTGCTTGCTATTTCACCCGGACCGGAGGCCCTTAGTTCTTATGTCAATGGCTTTGGGTCGGTTTTCGCTCGTCTGTTTTTGGAGTGTTCATTCCAGGTACTTACTATTTCGATGTAGTTTATGGGCCAGAGAGTGACATAGGCTACTTTTTATCCCGGGAAATTCAGTTTCCGAGAGAACAGCGCGCGATAACCGAATTCCACGCGGGGGAAGTTGCACGCAAAAGCTAGTTAGAAATAAAATAGAGCACACTTACGCAAACGTCCACCCACGCTCAATAAGATATATTATTTTGTCCATCGAAATAGTAAGTACCTACCTACACGAGACACGACATTATTAATAATTATGGATAGAGTAATGAGGTAAAGCGACATATCCCTACTAATAATATAAATGCGAAAGTAACTCTGTCTGTCTGTTACGCTTTCACGTCGAAACCATTGAACCGATTTAGATGAAATTTGGTATATAGGTAGTTTGAACCCCAAGGATCAACATAGGGTACCTTTTATTCCGGTAGAGGGCGCAACCGCGCGATAACCTAGATCCGCGCAGACGGAGTCGCAGGCATAAGCTAGTTAATTAATATCTGTCTGATTTACACAGGGTATCTACCTATCTCGGAAAAGTTTTATACTCGCGGGAAAAACGAAGGAGACAACTTTGTGTTTATAAAATATTCAAAACAGGAAAAATAAATAAAATTACCGTTGTATTTTGTTTGTACAAGTTTATTAAGTCCTGTGTGAAAGTTCTAGTTCGGTTTTAAAACAATGAACTTTATTGTAAAAAGGTGTGTGTGTTGTCTCAAGCAGAACGATTATGGATTAATAATTAAATAGTGATTTTGACGGAATAAATGGCTTATGAGTAGCTTTTCGTATACAATAATAAATAAATATAAAAGTCAGAAATTTATCTCTATACATACTTAACTTAAAATGTACCCAACCCTAATTAACTATCAGTCAAAATGTTTAATTTGTAACTCAGTCTATCCTAAAAATTGTACTCTTCCCCTTCGCCGTAGACATATTTTTCAGGAAGAACATAATCCTTGGGGTCGTGGCCGTGTGACTCGACGCCGCCGTTGCCATCGCTGGCTCCCTCTCTGTGAAAAAAAAAAACAATTTTATTGTGAGGCGGGAAGCGAACTGTCAAAACTAGAGTTGAGTTATACCGTATTTATAATGCAGAGCAGACTTACTATTGTGATGTGACAAGGATTTTAATAGATGTGGGTGATGTTGACGAATATTATTATTGTTGGTATGAATTTCGGATCACGTGCCCATGGAGACCCGGCCATTTTGAAAGCAATCGTGGGCCCGTAGCTAACACGAAGAGGCCTTTGGTATCATATTAAATAAGATGAGCGCAACTATGGAAATCTATCCCCTAATACACCATGAGAATGTGCTAGCGCACACAGTCCTTTACAGTTGCTATTGCCAGGCAAAAGCGACATGAAATTGGCTATGGGGTCGGGATGCTGTGGACAAGATTTTCCAGCTATTGAGCGAGATAACATTAATGGTTGCGTATATAATGAGGGCTACCGTTTTCGCGCTCACCAGTTGGCTCCACTGTAGACAAATGTCCTGTCTGAAGTATAGTGTGGTTAGTTTGTCATTACGGGCGTGAAAATAAAATTTACATACATCATATTTAATACCTTAAAACCGTACCATAGGAATATTGAGCGAGCATGCCACAGTGTGGTGTAATCTCGTTTTGTTCGAAAAAAAATTAGGACAAAGTTTCAGAACTGTCTCAAAACACAGACATTCATTGCCCCGTAACGCATTTTGTCAATTTCAGGTATTGCAAAATATTCACAAAATTATTCTAATTACAAATAAACTCACCGGATTTTTTTTTCGGAAATCTCTCGCTACACTATAATAGCGACTCTACTAGCAGTGAATTCATACGCTATAGATCTCATTGTGTACCGTCGTTCTGCTATTTACTTATTTAAAGATGAAGCTGAATTCGTATAGTCTATTTTTGTTAAGTATACAATCTCATTTCTTACCTCGTCATACCTAGAATAATTTCATTGCTAAAATGCGCGTCCCCTCTTTTGTATGCGAGCTAATATCTCTCCGCTTTCTGATTGGGAACGGAATAGTGTCCTCTAGCGCTTCAACACTGTCTAGAAGCGATCTATAATAAAAGCATTGTTCCTTAAGCATTAACACATAAAGCACGACCACCACCTTTGAAAACAATGAATAAGTATGTGCAGTCAGTAGCAGAAGTAAAAGAACAGTTGTGGTGCTCAAGAAGATGATCTAAACTCTCTCTTATTACCTTGGCAGTAGAGTCGTGCGTGAGTACATCAATTTCAGTGCCGTAACCGCTCATCCACTTTTGCTGCTGACTGAACAGTGAACCGATCCGATTCTTAATCCACCACACAATTGAGTTCACATTTTCGAGTTCAAAGAGTTTTGTGAGTTGCGAGTCGGGTATTTTCGTTCGCGTAATTTTGGTTTCATACAAGAGTCCTATTTGTGTACAATTTTGAGTCGCCGTGTGGATAAACTGGACTTTTTTATAGAGCCGAATGCAGCAGAAATACCTACGTGACCAAAAATACAAGACTAACAACTCAAAAAAAATGTGCTCGTCTGGATTCACCCAGTCTTGTGACGTTTTAGGCCATACAACTGACATTGAAACTTAGGGTGATAAAGAAATTTGTTAGTTGTCTAAATCTAAGCAAAAGCAACTTAATTTACTTGTATTGCTAGCTGTAGCTAAAAAACTGTTAAGTGGAAATTAAAAAGCAAAGCATAGATCACAGTGTGTATTCGCAACACCAGTCCAACAAGTATTCAACGCACTTGCGTTCACTTTGAGTATTTATGTAGATGATTTAATTCAACATTTCATTCTACCCTCATTTTATACTAACTGTGTGACAGAAAGACGTTGTGAAAATTATTGTGACTCCAAGTCTGTTGGACAATAAGGCCTCTGATGCGATTGCCAACGTCAAAGCATTAGACATACGGGCACTGATTACGAAATCATAGCAATTGAAAGACTTACTTTAACTCCTCATGAGTGACGTCCTTCAGGGGAATCCCATGGTGCACTTCCTCCTCTTCTTCCTCCTGCTCAGGCTTCCTGTACTTCTGGGCTGCAAACATAAATTAAGATAAATGAAACTGCACTGGTTCTAAGCAAAACATTTATTGAGCTATCGATATTCATACAAATGTATCAAAACTTTTAAAATAAAACCTACTTTAAAGTAAACAGGTACAAAAAATAGCTTCAGAGAATAATCGCTGTGTATAGGTGATTTAACCCCAAGTTTGAATTCCTTTGGGGGCACTATTCACTGTATCAAAACGATCACTCCACCACAACGTCAGCTATTATCAAATTAGACTTTATAGAAATATTAACTGTCTATTAAATATTAATTCCCACTGCATTAAAAAAATTGGAGTCTGAATTATAGTAGAGTGGTAATATTTAGTATCTGCACCTTTTGCTTGATTGGACCTTGTGACAGAACAGACGTTCCAGTAAAGAGGATATTTCGATTAAGTGGACATTTTAATCTGGACGTTATGATACCTACAGTAGACTTCCTGATGCAGTGGAATCTGTACACTCAAAGGTTTTAGGTAGTTTACTGCAGCAGCACACAAATACCCTTCATATCAAGTTTGGTTTCAAACTTTGTTAGCCGAACCATCTCACGAATCTCCGAAACAATTTCCAGGGTCTCCTAACAATTTTGGCTGACCTTCCCTCATCCTGCTCATCATCACCTTTCTCTTTCCTCTCATGCTGATGGCTGTAGGCACCCTGGTTGCCTCCATCGTCGTGCCCAAAGGAGTCTTGCTTCTCAAACTCATAGTTGTCTCCTGCCTTCTTGTGGTAACTGTCGAAGTGTTGGTAGCCCTTCTTGCCACCTCCTTGCTTCTTCCGGGAGTAGCCTATCTCACCATCTGCGTCGTTCTCGTAAGATTTGTGGTAATCTTGAGGCTGAAATATCGATGAAATCAATTTATATTCTTTTATATGGTACTAAAATTAGAACAGCCGAAACATGGATGCACAGAAAAACCAGAAAAATGGACCAGCGCTGGGAATCGAACCCAGGTCCTCAGCATTCCGTGCTGCGTGCTATTCCCCTACACCACCGCTGGATAGGAGACTAGACACGATTTTTTCCTATGCACCAATATTTCAACTTGCATTCTTTTCATAGTCACTTTAGCAGCGACACTAACTAATACACAGACTAATATATAGACTTTCACGGGATGACCGTAAAAGAAACAAAAATTTGGAGTTGAAATAAAATATACAAAAAGACTCCAAATAGTAATCTTAAAAAGAATTATGCCGGGTGAAAGAATGATACCTACTGAAACGAGAATTGAAATCCAAATTTCTTCCCTAACAGATTTGTTTCAAATACATCAAATTATTACAGGAATTAGTTACCATTTTCTAACATTTTTTTAAAGACTAGAGAGTCACTTACTGCAGCCGCCCTCACTTCCCGCACATACGATCCCACCGCCGCGGTATCATCAGCGACCTCCAGGTCCTCCAGGGTTATAGCAGGCATGCACGCCACCACGTGCAGCATAGCTACCGCTATGGGTATCAGTTTAAACGCCATTGTCGAACTCAATCCTGGAAAACAGGGTTCAATAATAAACTAAAACGCCCAAACCGTACGTACTCGTAAGTCATCTGTGAGAAAACGCCGAGTTTGCAAACAACCGTATGATTCTTTGCAACTTTTGGGTTTAAAAATTTTAAACGGAAATACAACATGCCGGGCGTTCATCTTCTCTTCTATAATTGATCCTCAAAGCCAAAAAACAAGTGAGCAATGTACCTAGTTAATAACTTTGTTGACTGACTTTTTTGACGAGCGAGTTCGATGCGATGTGTTGAACTAAAATACCGTGCATCGTCTAGTTGTCTAGATTTCTCCTCTACTGGTCACATGTCTCTTAAACTTTAGCAGGCATTGGACAATCCAGTGCTTGGTTTTTTTAACAGTGATGCTGTGGCGGTTGAAGACGTAAACTTCACTTACGAGATCTGCAGCTCACAAACTCACGAGTTTAGACGGTGCGAACAATATCGTCGTTACACTGCGGAGCTGCGAGGCCTTGAATTCGTAAATAAACGACCATAAACGGCAATGTACCATGTACTGATGGTACCATCAGCGAAATCTGTGCTTTACCTCCCTAAAGTTTATATTTAGTTTAGTTTAATCCCTCGCATGACATGAAACAATAATGCCAATAGACCTGCGTGTCAACTTGAAAGTTAGACTTTAGCAACATATTCATTTGATAGGAACTAGTTTAAACATTTATATACCACTTATTTGGCCGACCGTACCACCAACTCGCACGATATTCCTTGCAACACATACACACTAAGCTAATTTGGTTCAGAGCGCAATAAAGTTCAGTTTCCTTTTTCTGTTTATATTAACATTCTAGTTGTACTGAACTTAAATGAGGCCTTACGTGAACTATTACACCACCTTCCAAAATCAGCATAATTAAAAAAAAAAAATTTAAATTCAGAAACGAACTCACCTTATCCGTTGAGCAGTAAGACGGCTAAGCAGGGACTCTCGGCAATTTTCATTTGTAGGTATTTTATATAATTCAACATTGCACCGCTTCGATCTTTCACAAGACATTAACCCTAAAGCTATTGCTTACACTCTTGAAGAAAGGTCATTTTTTAACAGTAGACTCAAACAAATTGCGGTTGCAATGCCGCCGACCGATAAGTCGGGCAAGGTATTGCTCTATCAACGATTTAAATACGTTTAGAGCCGATTCAATTGAAATAGAGGCATTATATTTTAACTAACTTTTTCCCGCGGCTCCGCCCGCGTGGTATTCGGTTATCGCGCGCTGTTCCCTCGGGATCTGTGCATTTTTCCGGGATAAAAAGTAGCCTATATCACTCTCGGGCCATAAACTATCTCCATGCCAAAAATCATGTCGATCCGTCGCTCCATTACGGCGTTAAAGACGGACAAACATACAAACACACTTTGACATTTATAATATTAGTATGGATATGGATAGTATATGAAATGCCTAAATGCCAAGTTTTTACTTGTGAGATACTATAATTGGCTTTATTGACTCTATAAAATAAGTTTACTCTGTAAATTATAGCTGTTGGTTCTCCGAAAATAAATAAATAAATAAAAGATAGCCTATGTCCTTTCCCAAGGTCTATTCTATCTCTGTACCAAATTTCATCCAAATCGGTTCAGCGGTTTTGGCGTTAAAGCGTAACAGACAGACAGACAGAGTTACTTTCGCATTTATAATATTAGTATGGATAGTATGGATAAGAGTTTTGTCAAAGTAAAGGTAACGTAAAGTCACGACTTCGAAGAGTTGAAAGACCATTGGTTCTTATGCGTGTAGAGGAAAAATCCTGACATTGTCATTTCAAAGTTCAACATCTTTAATAACTGATGAAACTAAACTAGGAACCATCTCGATTACATAGCCTTTAACTAAAATAACCTAACCAACAAAAAGTTGGAAAACCGCCGACTTTGTCACTTTAAAGTTCAATATCTCAAAAATGGCTGAACCGATTTTGATGGAACATGTCTAAGAACCATCGCTAGAAAACCTGTTATAAAACAAAAAAAAACCACATTCAAATCGGTCCACCCGTTTACGTTTAAGAGCTACAGTGCCACAGACACACACATAGCGGTCAAACTTATAACACCCTTTTTTTTGCGTCGGGGATTAAAAAAAACATGAAAATTGGTCTATTCGTTAAGGAGTTGAGTACAGACAGACGCGGCAAACGTATAGAAAATCTTTATTTTGTAGTCGAAAAATTTCCAATGCTTTTTTCCCAACATGATTTTTTACTGAAGCTTATTTTCACAACCCCGTTTACCCCAATTTTAACTGACCCAGAAAAACATAGGTTAGGTTTAGGTTAGGTTAATGTTTGGATCGGCCAGAAGGGCTGAAACCACGCAAAAGTAGGAAAGACCTCCGTGCAAGCGCAGCTGCGTCGACACTGCAGGGCTACTACGAACCTCGAAACTCGAAGTTCGTGTCGTGCGGTCCCTTTGGCACTATTTAATACGACAGCGAGACGAACGATACGAACTTCGAATTTCGAGTTTCGTAGTAGCCCTGCGGTTCTTACTGCTGTCTATGTCATTATTAGAGAGCGGATTAAAAGTAGCGATTACAAGTTTAATGTGGATATGACTCACAGAACATTTTTTTTTAATTGTTCTATGATATGATAAGTCCGATTGGTTAGATAGATAGATATATTTATTCATTAGAATATCATGTTGTTTGTCTTACAGTTATCTTATTATTATTTACCGCAATACAATCTTATAGATAATTAAATTTAATAAATGTTATTCTTGCAACAAACTTAATGTGGAGAAAAATATTCTATTCTAACATGATTCTAACTAAAGGAGTTTTATACAGCTCAAACATAAGAAGAGATCCTATTTATTACGCACCTTTTTGACAAAAATAAATACTGACTTCTACTAGTCTTTTCAATATTAAACTTGTAACCGCTACTTGGAAGACGTCCACTGTTGAACAAAGCTTGCCCTAGAACATCAAAATAAACGACAACTCGCCACTTGCATGCTTTTGCGGTTTTGTCAGTCCCGTTTACCTTTACTTGCCCGAATTTCATTTGCCCGAATTTCACTTGCCATACCAAAATTTGCCATAAAATATATAGAACATGATAGAACCGTGCGGTTTTCAGGATTTTTTTATGTCATCATATATGTAGAATGCGGCAGGTTATGAAAAGTTAGTTTAATATCGACTGAAGAAATTCTCAGAAATAAATTACGAGTACTTTATAGCAAATGAAAATACTAAAAAAGGATACATACGGGCATATGAAACTCGGACAAAGGATAGGGAACCCGTCAGTTCACCTACTGGAAGGCCTGTCAATCAACGCTTCGTCTTCCGTTCCGGGGTTGCTACACGTGTTGTACTCTTGCCATTGTCTTAAAAGAAAACATTTTTAATTATCTCCAACCCGCAAAAATGTCAAAGAACAAACGGTTATTGTCAGTCAAGTCTAGAGCTTCTCGTTACATTTCATTAGCTCTCAATAGGTACCTATTTATCAAACCGTAATATTCGATGTCATAACGCCCCCAGGTAATTAGGTTAGGCACACTAAATTTAACAATACCTATTGTGCTGATTGAATCACTTTCATCTAGTTTTTATGTCCGATTGGGGCAGGTGACTGTGCAATTCATAGAATTTGTAACGTTTTGTGTAAGGTCGTTCCTTGTAATTGAATGACTTACACTGATGAAACTGTCTGGCAAGTTGATGGTAAAATTGAAAAACTAAAAATCTAGACGGTTACGAAGAAACCCTAGATTAAAGAATGATCCAGGCAATGTAGCTTCTGAGCCTAAGTACCTGCTCGTAATAATTGTTGAAATGAAAACTTTAATTCGTTTAGGACTTACGCTAAGAATAAATGAGTAAGAAAGCAACGCCTCTGTAAGGCTGTGTTGTGTTACCACCAGAGATGTGCGAAGATGTGTTACTTTTATCATCTTTTATGAACCAATAGAAACGCTTTGTTTACTAACCTATCCTCGTTCGCGTACTTTCTCTCAAGCTCTGAAAATCGGTGAAAATCGGTTCGCCGAGGACATTAAAAAGACAAAGACGAACAATATCACAACTTTATTTACAAGCCGTCATAAAGCCACCAAATTATCCTCATTCACTGTTGTATAACAGTAGTTTGATTTAATTTTGTTCGTGTAAAGCCATCGAAAATAATTTCTTCATCCGCCTGGTCTAGTGAATGCCGTGTAAACAGCTATGAAGTTGCCATGGATGTTTGTGGGCCTGAAATCAAAGCTATTTTGAAAAACATAATCCTAGTAATACCCTAATAATCTTTAGTATTTCACGCTAAATTATTTTATGAATGGATAAAAATTTATCCTCGGTTCGGAAAACTTCTGTTGAGAAGAATTTTGGCATATAGACTAAAATATAGACAGATTCCGATCTACTGCACTTCATCTAGACCTTCGTTCAAGCACAGAATGTCCTATTATAGGTTAGCTTGTATCTTCTACACTTTTTTCATAAGCAAGGACCTTATTAAACTGACCTGTACTTACCTGTTCGGATTTTGTTTTGACCGTTCTGAGCTTTCGACGTCGTTTATTTCCTCTGGGACAATATCATAAGATAATTGCCATTCTTTCCTGAGGTTAAAGTCCTCTAAAGCTTTTGCTCTGAAAATAAAAAAATAATCTAGAACGGCTAAAATATAAATTGTGTTCGTAGGGAAAATAAACCAGAATTTAGCAATTTAGCTATTCGACTAAATTTATTTGCTGAGAAAAAGATAAAACAATAATGAACAAAGAATAATTACGCACATAAATTTTGAAAAACTTAGACGAGCAATGACAGGCTCAAAATTAATTTATCAACCACGGTCTCTGAAGATATTCTGTCAAAATGATATTGTTGGTTAGGAAGACTATCTGGGTATGCGATTATTGTTGGCAATGCCAGCAGCTGCATCCACCAGTGTAACAGCGTGGCTACACTAGTACTGCCTTCAGATCTATCGAATAATGTTTTTCCATCGTATTTTGTCGGATAAATTCGTATTTATCTCGTTTTCTCAACTAAGAATACAAGGTCATCATCATGTCAGCTGAAAGACCTCCCAGAAGGCTCTGCACTCAGACCGCTCTTATGCTTTCCGCATCCACAGCGATCCCGCAATCTTAACCAGATCGTCGCTCCATCTTGTTGGAGGCCTACCGTCAGCTCGTCTCCCGGTCCGCGGACGTCATTCGAGAACCTTCTGACCCCATCAGCCATCAGTCCTGCGAGCAATGTGCCCCGTCCACTGCCACTTCATTTTCGCAATTCAAAGAAAGCAAGATAAAAAAGAAATTTTGCGACAAAACACGATAGCAAAATATTATTCATGACATCTGTACCCTCTTGGTAGCACAGCACTGCCCACCCGCGTGGCAGTAACAAACAAGCTGAGATATGTGGTGCATATGGAAAATTCGTGTCTGTACCGTTGTCCAGCAGTGGTGTAGCGGTATAGTACGCGGCACAGAATGCCGAGGATCTGGGTTCGATTCCCAGTGCTGGTCTTATTTTTCTGGTTTTTCTGTGCATCTATATTTCAGTTTGTATCTTCAACCCTTCCTTGCTTGCGTAAATACCTATACAGGTTGCGGTATCGCTCAACTTCAAAGGCGTCGGCCTACTGTAGGAAAAACTTGTTATACTGTGGCAAAGGTACTTACATGGACTCGCTAGTGACGTCAAACCTCAACAGCGGGAAGCCGACGTCCCTGCCGCGTTCGATACTGTTTTTGGCCAGCACGTTAATAATTTCCCCACTCTTTGGTATGTCAGGAGGCACAATCAGGATCACCTATGGGGTATATGTATGAGTATAAGTTTACCTTATTGCTGACGGAAATTTAACGCCCTGATGAATATGAATGAATGAAAGATGGGATACTTCAAGTGCCAGTAATTTCACCGGATGTCTTACTCTCCATGCCGAAATACAACAGTGCAAGTACTTCTGCTTCACGGTAGGATTAGCGAGCAAGATGGTGGTAGCAATCCGGGGGGACCTTGGACAACATCCTACCACCTGCTAAAATATGGTCATTAATGTAGCATTAATGACATAGGGATGTTGGCACCACCAATCAACTGACGTACTTTTTATGAGCTGTCAAAATCAAAACACAATTCTCCCCTACGGGAGACATACCTACATTTCTCCCTACTCTACAGGAGTGTGGCGATGATTTTCCGAAAATCGAATTTTACTGCAAGCGATTTTTCCATTCCCAATTTTTTTTTTCTGTTAGTTTTTACCAGGAGGGTAAATTTGTGAAAATCTGTGAAAGTCTATGTGTGCGTAGCTCGAACGTGTCCTCAGTCGCAACGCAAGTCTGATAGTCAACCACGCACACTAAGACTAAGACAACGTGTAAGTACGAGGTTTACTCGTGCACATTGATAATTAGCTGTCATGTGGAGGGGCGTGTCTTCGTGAGTCAACAGATCTGTACAACAGAGACATTTAACCATATGGCAGGTCCTGACTACAAAGTAAAGTACAGTCGACCCATGGAAGTTTCGTGCAAAGGATAAGCCAATAAAAGTCAAAGCTCAATTGATCGACCCGGCACCCGATCACCACCGCTAGTTAGTATTCCTTGGATTTGTATGGGCATGAGCTCATTACATCAACTCATCGCCACACTCCTCTACAGTTTCAATGGCAATAGCGAATTATGACGTCATTATCCGCCAACTCGATCAACTAACTATTTATTTGTTTTAAAGCAACAAAAAATCTATTTTACAGTAAATCGAAAATTAATCTGGTTTTAGGGGCTTAAATAAAGCGTTTTTTACTGGAGTTGTGCCTTCAAGTTATTTTTTAACGGCGTCAACATCCCTATTGTCAATATCTGACCTGCAATATATTATGAACGCGATATTTATCGTGCAACGCAGGTGCGCGCAGGCAGTGTGCAGTGAAGTGCATGAGACGGCGCGAGCGGGTGCAGCGAATGCACCTTGCCCAGCGCTCCAGCATGGCTGCGTCCCACGGACACACGGCTGTGCCCAGCGCCAGACCTCGGATCTGGTTCCACCCACGCCTGTTCTCATGCTGCTCGGCCACCATTGAATGACCTGGAGTTTAAATGTCGACGGCCGATCGTAAAGCCCGCCTGATCACAAAATTCCAAGGCACATCATGAAATGGATGATATGCCTAAAAATTGGCCGGGCATATCACGATGTGCCTGAGAAACAATACGGCAGATCGATTAGAGCAACGCAAGTTTTATACCGGGCACATCGTGATATGCTGAAAAAAAGAAAAATTTAAGGAGGACGAGCGAATCGAGGAGTGGTTAGTATGAATTGTGAACACTACCGCGTGGCCAGTGGCGCGGCAGCGGCCGGCGAAGTGCCAGAATCGATATGGAGGCGTTTCATGATATGCCAAGGAATTTCATGATCTGCCTAAACGTCACTATATAGGCAAATCGTTAAACGGTGAGTTTTTAACGATATGGCGGATGTCCCTTAGCCGATTCATGAAATGCGCCATTACACGATGTGCCTAAGAATTTCGTGACCTAGCGGATTTTACGATCGGCAGCCGGATAAATAAAATTGTCACAGTCTCTGAGCACGGCGTGCGAAGCTGATGCCATGTGATGTGCTTTCTTAGCTGCTCCCTCTATCCTACACACACTCAATATGAGCGAATGCCCTGGCCTCATAGCATTACAAAATGCGAGATAGGCACCACGAGTATGCGTCAGGCGTGAGCTTTATAGTGGCTTAGATAAGGGTGCAGTAAAACTTACACACACACGTTCTTACTTGTGGTAGTAAATATGGCGAAAAAGGCAACATCAGAATTAGACAAATAACGACATAGTGTTATCGTAGCACGAAAAGCGACTTAGTCGTAATTCTTCTTCGACATGACATAACGCAATTCCGATACACTGCGTTTTAGGTGTACAGCGACAAAAGGGGCATCTAGATGGTTGAGCAATTTTGTGGTAATCTTCAGTCTTTCGACTTTAATCTTGGAATCTTACCCTGAGCTAGCGCTCGGGCCACGTAGTCCCCCAGCACGAGGGGCGAGGCTGTCGGCACGTGAGGTCCGGGCCACACGCGCGCATTTTCGCGCACGAAACGGAGCACGCGCGGCACGTCCGACGGACGCGCGCGTCGTACGCGCAACCGCTCCTCGTCTTGTGTTCCTTGTACCTAAAGAAATCAAAGAAGCATTGGAGTCCAGTGTATATCTTCACTACTTTGAAAAAATCTCGTATCGAAAATCAATATGTCAACAAAATTGAACCTTGATGTAATGTCTATAAAGTTCACTCAGAGAAATTATCTATTTTGAGCTACGAGTTTTTTTTAAAGTAGTGACGATATGGTTTCTCCTTATCATGACCGAGGATTGCGAGCTCAAATCGGTTCTTGCACCTCTAATTTTTGTTTGTTTGTTTATACTCTTTATTGTACAAATAGGTTTCAAAAAAAGGCTAAGCACAAAGGCGGACATATCCCTGAAGGGATCTTTACTAGTCATTTTGAGTGGTAGAGAAGAACAATTAAATAAGGATTGACAAATAGAGCAAAGTATTTGAATAAATATATATACCCATGTAAACCCAAATATGTATGTAAATCTTTATGAAATTTATGTAAGAAATCACATTTAAAATTATCGCAAGATTTTCGGTGAAGAAATCTTAAAGAAACATGCATTATCATCCCGACAGGAGACTTGTGCCTGTGAATCCCTTTGACTCTTTGGCCCATTGAATTTGAACTGGTTCAAATAACCAGTCCTTTAATCCAGTGATCATAAATCCGTACCAATAGTATTAAATTAGAATTTGACTCACTTTACTTACAGCGGCTTTGCTGGCTTTGTCTGTTTTGGGTGTATCAGCACAATTTCGAACAACTAGGTTGTGGCATTGTTTTGTCTTCGGAAACCCCCGGAATGCGATTCTGGCAGAGAATGTTTTTATGAAGTTGAACATTGAGGACATGGCGGGGTTCCGAGGATATGGTCAGGAGTCAGATCCTGATCGACTTGGAGTAGTTCGTCATCGTGGCTCGCGTTTACGCTTGGAATTTAATAAATTTTACTAACCAATTTTATAATAATATGGTGACATAATGACGGCTCGAGCGGGACGTCGCTTTTAGTTTTTTTTGTTATGCACCGTTTAAGTTTTTAGAAAAAGGTTAATCCTAATTTTGAAAGGTTACATTCATAAAATAAAAATTTAAAATATCTAACACCTTTTTATTAAAAAAACGGAATTTAAATGTCCATTTAAAACAAAATTCAAGTATCTAAATGAATAACATCCTAGTTGTAATGACATGCTAGAAGACAGAAAAACACAAGAGACACACACTATAGCAGCATGCTGTCAATTTTGGCATAAACTTAAAATCATCAGCAAAAATAAAAAAACCTGACTAAAAACACAAAAAAAAAACAGCAAAAATCTAAATTTCAGTACAGATGATACAATATGAATCCTCTAATCCCTATAAGAGCGAGTGCCCTGTTCTGCATACCACGGATCCCCGCCATAAATCAGACCTTCAAGAGGTTCAGAAAACCCTCACCTTGTGACCTTGTGCCTCCGGATAGGAAACCGGTAACTGCAGATTTCTTTCATGACACTGTTTGCGGATCTAGTGACATGAGTCATTTGTAAACATTAAGAATAAAGCTTTTTTTCCTTGGACACGTACACAGCTGTAAGTTGTTTTGGTCTCGTCTTCAAGGACGTCGTTGACTACGTAAGATTTTTTTTACTCTTGAATTGAGTAAAAGAAATACAATCTTAGTACCTGAACTGAGAACTGAACGGTAGAAAGTGGTGACCATTGTACTGAAAGACGCAGCACAGATAAATATCTCGGCAAAGTGAACAGGTGGATACGGGCGGTACAAGCCAGTCATTTTTTTTATACCACGTCGGTAGCAAACAGGCATGCGCACCGCCTGATGTTAAGCAATTACCGCCGCCTAAGAACGCTTGCAATACCCGAAGTATCACTCGCGCGTTGCCGACCCTGCATAAAACTTTTTATACCCCTTTTAAGACCTCCGTGCTGCTGGGAAAACCACGACAGGAAGTTCATTCCACAATCTAAGTGTTCTATGGAGAAAACACCTTTTGAACCGAACGGTACGCGACCGTTGTGACTCCAACATCCTATCGGCTTATTATAATGTTGCATTAGCAAAACTTTCTAAGAAAATAAATTTTGAATTCCATCTAACCAGAATTTTCTTTGCCTTCCTACCCCCAGTGCTTTGACATCTGCAACTGCTCCGTGGAGCGGGGCAACAAGTGCCATGCCCGGATGATCAGCGCCTTCCTCTACGAGCACTATTGGACGCGCGAGCCCAGCGTCATCGGGCTCTGGATGGACATACACTCGCCCTATATCAAGATCCTGACCGACAAGTATTCGTATTCTGGTCAGTAGTGGTTTTTTTACAAATGTAACATATTGATATCTTCCGAAAACATCGAAACTTGTTGGTCCGTTCCTAACTTATGTATAATCGTGAGTTGAACCGTTTAATATCTCCCTATATATAACTGTAGTCTTTGGTTTAATATGTGTAAGCATCCACTAATCAGTTAGGTACTGTCAATCTAATTTTGATCTTAAAAATCGATATTAGATTTAGGTACGGTTTCTCCACTCACTGATAAATTTAATGTGGCAGATAATGATAAGTCTCTGTTTATTCGGACCAAATTAAAAACAAAGGCAACCTTAAAGACGAAGTTACGAGAACTCACTGTGATAATTAAAAACTGCCACAAAAATTCCAAACTCTGGCCATGCCACCCCACACTGATGCATTGCGCAATCATTTTTTTTTATTGCAAACGAGCAAGTGGGTCTCCTGCTGGTGGTAAGAGATCACCACCGCCCATAAACATCTGCAACACCAGGGGTATAGCAGATGCGTTGCCAACCTAGAGGCCTGAGATGGAATACCTCAAGTGCCAGTAATTTCTCCGTCTTCCTTCGGATTATTCGTAGTAGTTCCTTTGGCAGTACAAAAATTAGTATAAAAAGAGAAGAACTAAAGAGACTACTTCAAGTAATCCCATCTTCCAGGCGATCGTCTTCTAGCTCTAGAGCGTCTCCCTCGCACCACGGAGCGGAAGCTGGTTGGTGTTTCCGTGGGCAACAAGATCTTCCCCTGGGAGCCTGACGAGCTGGAGGAGTGGGCGCACGCGACCAGGTCGCTGCCCGAGCGGCATCGGATGTACTTCACCGCCCATTGCTATCGAAGCCCTAATATATTTAAGAAGTATAATGTGCAGTATATTTATGAGGTAAGTAAAGTCCTACAAGGAAGGAGGATAATACGAGTATGTATAAATTACTGAAACTAAGATAAATTTTTCATCATCACCATCATGTCAGCCGTATAAGACTCTCCACTCAGACCGGTCTTGTGCTTTTCGCATCCACCGCGATCCCGCGATCTTAGCCAGGTCGTCGCTCCATCTTGTTGGAGGCCTACCGACAGCTCGTATAAATAAATCTTTATAAAATTACAATTAAAACAAAATACTTAGGATAGAACATACAATAATCCAATATTAATTATTTATTCAGGCATTAATTACATATCACATAAACAGAAAAACTAAAACTAAACTACAACTAAAATAATACAATACTTAAACTAAACACAATAACTAAAAAATAAAACAAACTAAAAATCCCCTCCCTGCATCGTGCCCGGTTCAAAAGTCCCCATTATCCCGGCAGCATTGCCCCTCTGTACAGCAATGGACACCTGTTGAACCAGCCACGATCCAGACCGGGGATCGCACCCCCTATCCTTGAGACGCCGACCTAAATCCTTAAACAAACCAAGGGCCTCCGAACCCCAGGGCCCCGCTGTCTCCACCGCAACCGGTACAAAATCGTACACCGGCTCCAAGGCAGAATACTTCGCGTGCTTCAACCTCGCAGCATTTTCAGCCGCAGAACCAGCCACCCGCGAAGTTGATAATCCGATTGAATTACATTCTGTAACATTGTATCTATTGAGTTTAGGCATGTTGATTATACCTCTTCATAGAGTAGGTACATTAGTGACGATAATGTTTAATTGTTTAGTTACATGCGCGATTTAATCTGCTTCATGTAAATTGTCTAATGTAATAAATTGATGAGCCCTAACAGTTATAATTTGTTCTTTAAAAGTTTGTTTTTAAAAAAATATTTCGTTTTTTTTCCTTTTGAAGTTCATCAGAGTTTCGTAATTTTTCCAAGGTGGAGGTGATAGCGACAGCAGCTGAAGTGACGGGGCAGGGCGTGGGCAAGCTGCTGCTGACGACCGCGCTGGAACATGCGCACGAGTTGCGGATCCCAATGGTGCAGGTCACCTCTGTCAGCGCATACACGTAAGTAGGGGACACCGAGAAGAGTTGTGACAGAGGAGAGTAGTGACAAAGTCGATTTTTGGGAACTTATTAACTGCTAGCGAGCTTGCAACAGCCAGTGTTTGATAGTTCGAGACTTAAGCTAAGTAACGTGCGCTATTGCGAGCTCGATAGCAGTTAATAAATTCTAAAAAATCGACATTGACACTACTCTCCTCTTTCACAACTGGTCTCCCCTGTGCCTTTAGGCCTACCACTGCCGTAGCCAGCATGGGTGGCACCCAGAGAAAATTTGTAGATGTCATCCCAAAACTGGAATGACAAAAAACTTAGTTACTATGCAAGTAGGCACCTATTAAGTAGGTACTTATTATTGTTGATTGGCAGTTTCAGATTGATGTTATTTAGTGGTCTGTCACAGTTTGATGATTTTTTATAGGACCTACTGATGTTTACGGTCGGGTGTTACCCTAATATTATAATTGAAACCGGGCATTAGTCATAAAGTAAAGTAAAATTGCATTTTGTAACTTTTCAGTTCAAAAATATGCGAAAAAGTCGGCATGAAGAAGGAATGGTCGATGAAGTACTCTGAATTCGTAGACGATGCTGGACAACGCGTATTCTTTCCAAGAGACCCGCACCATACGGTTACAGTGTACATTAAGAAGTTTGAGCAAGGTTAAATCTAACTGTGGCTTGTAATCCCCGCCTTCAACTAAAAAAGGAGTAATGAGCGGAAACGGAAGTAACGGAGTAAGCTGAAGGAGCAATAGCTTATGATATCTTCTTCACTGTTGCGTGCATTAAGGGTAGGCAGCGTTAGTGCTAGCAATAATAAATATAGTTATATTTTTAAGCCTGGAGAAGCATCCCGATATTAGGCAAAGTTCTCCCTTCATTTTCTTCGCTCGTTCCAATTTGGAGCGGTGGCTCCAAAATACGTCTAGGTGTCCTCTTCGAGAAGTTCGTGCCTTTCTTCTTCATCATCATCATGTCAGCCAAAAGACGTCCACTGCTGGACATAGGCCTTCCCCAAGGCTCTCCACTCAGACCGTTCGTGTGCTTTTCGCATCCACCGCAATACTGCAATCTTAACCACGCGCCTTTCGCGTGCCTTTCTTAATCCTCGTTATTGCAAACAGCAAAAGACTGAAGCTTCGTGGCAATTAAAAAGAAAAAGGTAACTAGCGTTTTTCCAGTGTTGTCTTCTTGTCAGAAGATGCAGCTGACGTTGCTTCGTCATTGCTCGAGCGTTGCATCAACACGGCGCGGGCGCAGACAGCAAAACGGCAACGCTCGAAAAACGCCAGTGTGAGGATCCTCTTTGGTATAAACGAGCCCTTTATACAAAAGTAAAATGATGTCATCGCCTCATCGGGAAGTTGTCTATAGAAAAATGTTTTGCTTTCCTAGAGCGGCATTGTTACACTGATCGTGTTCTGCATTTTTCTAAAATACGAATGAACAAAATTTAAACAAACCGAGCTAAGGAAAGCACGCCGTCTAAAATGTCCGTAGACAGCTTCACATGTAGGTATTCTTAGGTCAGAATAATTATTTACAAATTTGAAAAAATTATAAAAAAACTGTAAATTTACTCTTTTGTAACGTTATGTAAGGTTTTCAATAAAAACAAGGAACAAATACTTATGTGTTTATTTTGTTTTATCAAAAAAATAGCATTAAAAATCCTCCTAATCGAAAAAAAATATTTTGATAATAATTTACATAGTAAAATTAAATACTATTTGATTGAGTTTATTACTCAATTGGAATTATTTTGCTCATCTTTGCATACAAAATATTACCTTTAGATAATAAAATCTAAAAGAAAAGACATTTGTTTCTATCATCGAATTATAATTCAATGGCTACGATATAAAAAAATATAAAAACAATAACAATATTTACACTAAAAATATTATTTACAGGGCGAGCCGACATGAATTCGTTTCTAAATACACTGAATTATGGTGAAACATGGTTTAAAATGCTGTTAAATAAATAACTCGAATCTAAATTTCACAGTGGCCCGCTGATTTCACGCAAGTTTGTAACCTGCGCCCGAGTGGACGTTACGTAAGTAATTCGAAACACTTCTTTAGCGGACTTTTTATTTCACTTTTTTACAAAAGTTAAGTGGGTTTAGACGTCTGATAATTTAACTGCCGATGTCGTAAGTTAATTTTAGTAGCGCCATGGTTAAACTAATCATTAGTTTTGCTGCCGTTGTTTGTTATAATGGGTTATCATTTCGTCTAAAAAGCAGTTGGTCTACGTAGCAAATTAGCAATTGGTCCAAGCAGCAAGTGGTCTAAGAAGCAAATGGTCTAAGTAGCAACATGTCTAAGTATCAAGTGGTCTAAGAAGGAAATGGTCTAAGTAGCAACTTGTCTAAGTATCAAATGGTCAAAATTTCTCTGACTAAAAGTCGACGGAGCTCCGCTTCGCGGTGCTTCTATTCCGCGTGCCTGAACGCAACTGTAACCTAACCTAACCTACCTATATTTTTACACGCTTTCTGCAAAAATAGGTTAGGACCAGTTGCTTTTTAGACCGCTTGCTACTTAGACCAGCTGCTTATGTAGAGAAAATGATACTGACCCGTTATAATTTAACTATAGATTTTACGGCGTTTAAGCAGCATATGAAATATGTATACACAAACATTTAAAAGTGCAATTTGACAATGATACTTTAAAGTTAATGATTCTTTTTATTCTGTAATTTATAACCTGTTAATCTTAATAAACATTTTCAGTGTTTGCGGTAGACTTCAGAATCTATTCGCATGTTGGTTAATTAAAATATTATTAACTTTATATTTATAAAGTTCAATATATATCGACATAATGAGGTATGGGACGAGACGAAGACAGGCCACCCACTAGATGGACGGCATCGTGAGAATTGCGGACAACCAATGGACGCTAGTGGCGAGTTGTCGTTCATTACGCCATTCTAAGGGGGAGGCCTTTGTTCAGCAGTCGACTGGAGCAGTTTTGGCTGATGATGATGAGGATCGGAAACCAGATAAATATGTTAATGTAGTACAACCTTCAGGTTAAAGCCGCAGGTACACGGTGGATGTAGGCCGCTTCCAACACAAGCAAAAGTGGACAGTCGCTTGTTTCTTTAGCATATTTCAACTTAGCATTCATCTATTCCAAAATGATCTGTCGATTTACAGTATGACTATAATCTCGTATACTTTAATCCTAAAATCATTGTCCTTATGCATGAACCATTTTTCAAAACTTCACAATAGAATAGCATACAAAAGGTAACACAGTCATGTCGAAATATTTCAGCCAGTGCTTGGGTCCAACTGTTACACTTTTATTAGTATGTTTAACTAGCCTGTACCATCTTTGCATGCGTAAACCATTAAGACTAACAACTGAATAAAAAATCCTAATAAATTCCCAAAAAATTATATCGTGATCTTCACTAGCGTTACATAGAAAAATCCGCGTACAATTTCATGTTTCGGCTAGCAGTTGAAATTTTGGAATTTTATCGTAATCCTATGAAAAAATTGGGATAAATCGCCTAGGCGGTAAATTCTAGACGCCCAGACGTAGCCAATTTCAAGAAGGAGTAGTAGCATCGACAACCTATGTACTTTACGGCACTAGGCTGACTGTTTAGAACAAAACGCGTGGCGCATCAATCATCAATAAGTATTACTTTGTCACAACCCCTGTCACGGACGTCAACAAACTACAGCGTGTATTTTTAATACTACCTCAAACTGTAACCAGCCGAAGATTTAAGTGATGTGAACCGATATCAAAACAAATTGTTAATTTAGAATTAACTAACAGAGCGTAATTAATTTTAGAAATATTTTCGAGCAGCAATGTAATGCGTACAAGAAGAGAGAAGCGTTCTGTGACAGCTGTCACGTCAACAAGTGCGACGTTTTGAATAAAAACAAAGTAGTATCGCGTAACGATACATTGCGTGCTAATTAATTTTGTAAGGAAAATAATAAGTTTAAATTTTTTACTAAAACGTAATAAAATGTGATTATTAGGGCCTTCACTAACTGCCCTTAACGTTTGAGGTAGTATTAAAAATACAGGCTGTATAGTGAAAGGAGATGAAAGGTTCACAAATCCGCGCTGTGAACAAATTTCGTGCGCCGTTTTGATGTAAGAAACATGCAAGTAATATTCACGCACGAATGCACAATGCAAACTCTTGCATTTATAATTTCAGTATGATTGGGGTTGACAAATAAAATTGCTTTAAGGCATTAACCCATTGAAGTGCATCACGTTAGAAAAGTAAAATAAAGAGGGTTTTTCGACAGGCGAAACGTCGTTAATGGCGTTAATATCGTGCGGTCCGTTTGACGTTTCAGCCTTGTTTGTGATTGGCTCATTTAGATATTTATCCAATCATGTATAAGCGTGACAGAAATGTCAAATGAACCTTATAATACTAACACCATCTATCAATATTTCGCCTGTTGAAAAACCTTTATTATAAATTTCCTAAGTGAAGAGCAACAGTCCAAGCCCGCTCAACAAAAAAAAGTTTAAAAACAAGCTTTTTTGTTTACTGTGCTTTTTGTTGACTTTACTTGCATTGTCATCCAGACTATTATTTCTGTACAAAAAATCAAGTCAATGCCACAAACCGTTGAGGATTCCGTCCTCCGGAGACGATCCTGGCCAGACTACCAGGATGTCATTAACTGATTATTGTTTTGTCACGCAATTTTACCATATTTCAAGTCGATCCAACTACCCAGGTACTGGAAGTTGGTTGAATTTAACTTGCAAGATTTTATTACAGACAGACAACAGGACAGGTGAAACTAAATAAAAGCTCGTAAAAAAGACCTATGCCCAGCCCTGAGGAGCGCATAGTCTGGATCATAAACAGTGGCTGAAATATTTCTGATTCATTTTGTGCAACCTGTGTAAGCTTAGAGCTTCTATACTAAACTAATTCATAATTCCACAGTAGTTAGGTTAATTCTTCTTCCCATGACTCCAATGCGCTCCTCCCTCCTTGCCTCCTTTCTTCCCGTGCTCCGAGTGCTTTGCGTGATGCTCTTCGTGCCCTGCTTTTCCGTTGTAGCCTTTATGGTCTGCGTCTAGGTGACCCTTGTTGCTGTAATAACAAAATAGATGACGTTTACAATACAATACAAATACTCTTTATTGTACACCAGAAATAGTAAGTGATACAGAAAACAGGTACACAGAGAAAATTACAAGGTAAGCAATAGGCGGCCCTATTGCTTAAGAGCGATCTCTTCCAGGCAAGCTTTAGTGAGTTTAGTGAGTTTCAAATAACAATAGAAGACTAAAAATTTCAGATTCAAAACCACCAAAAGTAGCCTAGAATTTTACGGAGTCAGGACAAAGCTATTACACGAAGCTTCATAATACAGAAAAAACTATCAAGGGACCACTATTTTGACACCAGAAAGAAAACCCACTTGATGAATATTTCGTTTTAGGTATCTTCCGGTGAAAAGCAAATGTAGGCGTTGAGATGATATTAAGAAAATCGCTGGACAATGTATTGTTGTGTAAGAATGCATGAAGTATCAAAACAAAGACAAGATCAAGACGTTAGGAAGTTCTAAAAAAATCGCACGGCTGCACGACTGTTTTACCTACTCGTCTTCTCGTGACCACGACTGCTGCAACGTGGCCGAAATATCGAACTAATTTTAGCAATATTTCATCATAATTAACTCTTCCTTACCAAAGCAGAGGCAATTATAGGACCACGTAGATTTTATGAACCCAATGCTTTCTAAGAGCATGGAACAAATTCCACTGAATTTTGTACCATAAATTCGACTTATTCAAACGTTATTCGTCACGAGGTTCCAGAAAATGTCCGTAATTAATTGTTTGTTGCAGTGAGTACCTACTTTAGGGGGATCTGTGGTATAATTTTTCTCAAAAATGTCCGTGAATGTCTTTATTAACCACATGTCAGAAAACCAGAGGGTGGTTCCCTCGGAAACTGTGCAATTTTCCGGGATGAAAAGTAGCCTATGTCACTTTCTGCCCCAAAAACTATCTCTATGCCAAAAATCACGTCGATCTGTCGAGGTTTCGACGTCAAAGACGGACAAACATACAAATACACACTTTCGCATTTATAATTATTAGTATGGATTAGATGCTGTGGCTATATTCATTTATGGGGTTGATTCTATTTTGTTTTTCTATTAAATGTCGATATGTCGGCGCATTCAAATCGATATTTATATATATTTTTTATCCCAAATGTACAAGTCAAGTCAACGCACATGAAAAGCACCACTGTATATAGGCGCACCACTGCATTATAGGACAGTCGGGTTTGTCTGATATCATGTTAAGGACGTGCGTTGATTTGTGATTTCAAACCCGTACCTGTATCCCTTCTTCCCTCGCTCCACGAAGTCGTGTCCGGCGTTGACGTGGTGCGCCTTCTTCTTGCCGCTCTCGTTGCTGGCGTGTTTGGCGTTGAACTTGCCGTAGCGGTGGTGCTCGCCGCTCTTGTGGTAGTCATCGTAGAACTTGTGCTCCTTGTGGAACTCATCCTTGTGGTATTTGTTGTGGTAGCCTGGAAAAGCGTTGGTGAATATATACAGCGTGTATTTTTAATACTACCTCAAACTTTAAGAGCTGTTAGTGAAGGCCATAATAATCACATTTTATTATGTTTTAGTAAAAAATTTAGACTTATTATTTTTCTTGCAAAATTAATTAGCACGCAATGTATCGTTACGCGATACTACTTTGTTTTTATTCAAAACGTCGCACTTGTTGACGTGACAGCTGTCACAGAACGCTTCTCTCTTCTTGTACGTATTACATTGCTGCTCGAAAATATTTCAAAAATTAATTACGCTCTGTTAGTTAATTCTAAATTAACAATTTGTTTTGATATCGGTTCACCACTTAAATCTTCGTCTGGTTACAGTTTGAGGATTAAAAATACATGCTGTATACAGGTTGTTCGGCAGATGACGGCTTTAAAAAGGATGGGGTACAGTAACAAAATTGGTGTCAATTTTACATTAATCCCGCCCATTTTTGCCAATGATTGTATCGCATACATTGAAAATTAAAGAAAGAAAGAAAATACATTCACAACACAAGACACAACAATAGTATTAAGTACGGGATCCCTTTGTTTTCCATACATTTTTTGTTCCGAATTTCGATGGTCAGAAATTGATATCCATATAATTTATAAACATAAACATCACTAGTCATAATTTTTGTTCAGTATAATGCTTATTAGCTCTAATATTAATGGCACATAATATTAAATTCTATAATCACAAAAGTCATACATTTTTAATCATAACGTTCAAAGAAATAACAATAATTATTCAGAAATAGATTAAGCCATATATTTCACCGTACTAATGGTTATTACTCATATCGTTTTAATCCCTAAAGTGTCTAGGTCTAATCAACCAAATCCATAATATTGATAGTATTTGATAGGCATAAAGATAAATACTCAGAAACATTTCTAGGCATACATTCCCAGCGCTGGTCTTATTTTTGCAGGTGGTAGGACCTAGTGTAAGGTTCGCCCGGATTGCTTGCTATCACCATCTTGCTCGCTAATCCTGCCGTGAAGTAGCAGTGCTTGCACTGTTGTGTTTCGGCGTGGAGAGTAAGACAGTCGTTGAAATTACTGGCACTTGAGGTATCCCATCTTAAGCCTCTAGGATGGCAACGCATGTGCAATACCCCTGGTGTTGCAGATGTTTAAGGGCGGTCGTGATCTCTTACCATCAGGAGACCCACTTGCTCGTTTTCCATCCAGTCGAATATAAAAAAAAACATTTCAAAGTGCTAATTCATCTACGACTTTAGATAATATGACTAATAGAAATTACGTTGAGAACAATTTGATTTGTGCGAGCGAGCGAAGCGAGCGAGCAAGACGTTTCGGAGCAGAAGCGACTCGGATAGGTTAGGTTTAGAAGGCTAAGGCGGGAGCGAAGCGGAGCGTAGCTCCCGCCTTAGCCTTCGATGTTAGGTATTTTTTTTATAGCAGCCCGGAATCGCTATGGATTAAAAAACTCAAAATAGGTTTAGTTAGCTTAGAACTACGACTCGTACACAAGAAAAGTGATACGAATAATTCAATACCTTCATATATTAATCATTATGACTTGTGAAAATAGACCTTATAACAATTATACTAAAATAGTTTATTGCCTTTAAAGTTATGACGTTAAAAATGTTATGTCTAACTTATCAGGAGGCTATTAATCATTATGACCTGTGAAAATAGACCTTATAACAACTATACTAAAATAGTTTATTGCCTTTAAAATTATGGAATGGCATACTATATGGACATCAAATATTTTGACCAACCAATTTTATGACTAACAATAATTATGACCTGCGAAAATCGGAACACCACTTTATACTGTTTAAAATGATGACTTAAGATAATATGACTTGCAAAAATTATGACGAATAACGTTATGGATTGTTAAAATCGGAGTTTAAATTTTATGGAATACAATAGAGACCCATTAAGTACAAATAGACAACACATAGGAAAGTATGCGTCATTGCGGTTGTGAATTACATTTAATTTTTACGAAAAAAAATTAATTAACAGTGATCATACTTTTAAAAAGTAGCAAAGCAAAAATAACTCAGTTATGCGACTAGAATCGAACCCTGGATTGAAAGCCCCATAGTCAGAAACTCCTTGTACATAATTCCTTATAAGGAAATCATTTCATATCTCAAACTCATAATTTAATATTATCTTAGTACCTTTACCCAAGTAAACAGAATGAACCTTCTTAAACCACTGTCTATTAAGAAACGTGAATTTGCGGTCGGGTGAAAGCAAATCGACGTTTACATAATCTTATTTGCTATTTCCTATTGTTATTGGACCTCAACTCTTATACTTATTCCGTATTTGTATAATGGAAATAAGTAGGTATTTAGAACAGTTTTACGACATACAATCTAATTTATAATAGGATGTAATAGATTGGTGGTGAAATAGAATTACATTAGCAGTTTACGTTACTTATGTTGATGTAATTATTCAGTTGCTTGGTATGTATTTCGGCAAAGGATTGATTAATTATTAATCAATCATTTTGACGTGGTAATTTGTTTTGTCACTAGTTTTTTTGCGTGCCTTGCTTAATCTCAATTTACTGCAATTTTTTTTATATTTCTATCAAAGTCTTTGATTTTTTTTAATACCACGTCGGTGGCAAACAGGCATGTCGCCCGCCTAATGTTAAGCAATTATCGCCGCCTGGGAACGCTTGTAACACCCGAAATATCGCTCGCGCGTTGCCGATGCCGAGCCTGTAAGTATAAACCTTTTTATACCCCTTTTGAAGACCTTCATGCTGTAACATAACAAATACTGCATTTCTTTTAAATTATGACAATATTCCTTTGACTTTACGGTTGTAAAGAAATTAAGCCAAATGCTGCAGAAATAATAAAAAAAGTTATTTAATAACTATTTTCTTAAATGAAAACTACCTATTCGTAAACATAAAAATAACCAAAATACCTTAACGGGACTTATCACGCTATGACTATGAGTGAGAATCACGAAAGTTTAAAACGTTATATAAAAATAACCATTAAGTAAATCAATAATCATTTGTCACAATATTTATAAAGGTCTTGCTGCTTCAACGCACACCGGTCACTCGACTCGTCTTTTTCCGTGTTCAAGGCCTCACTTTTTGTCGACAGTTTTTGCTGTCTGCAGTTGCAACTACAAAATGAAGAGTCGCATTGACACCAATTCTCATACATTACGAGTAGAACTAGGTAAATAATGCATTTCAGTTACAGCAGGGTTAAAGTACTTAATAATGTCCCTATTTCACATAATATTGATAGTCATATTATTATTATAAAATTGGGGAGCCTGTTGTTTTACCAAATTTATTTTGGTCAAATTTCATTTCCCAAACAATTTTTAGCAACTTTTTGTTTGGCAATGCAAACTTTGGCACAATTTTAATACGAATATTTTCATTACGTCAAATTTTCACTCGACAAAATATTATTACGAAAAATTACATTATGGCATTTGGTCATTTAGCAAATGCTTTAATAAGGCAAAAAAACATTAGACAATAAAATAAAATTTGTGCGAGCGAGCGAGCGAAGCGAGCGAGCAAGACGGTTCGGAGCAGAAGCGACTCGGATAGGTTAGGTTTAGAAGGCTAAGGCGGGAGCGAAGCGAAGCGTAGCTCCCGCCTTAGCCTTCGATGTTAGGTTTTTTTTTATAGCAGCCACGATAACATATTTGACTAAATGAAATTTGGTCAAAGTAATATTTGGCAAACCAGATATTGCTTAAACATGAACATACCAAACATTAGGTTCGCGTAATAATTATTTGTCAAGTGTCAATTTGGCAAACGATTATTTGGCAAATGAAATTCTACGAAAAATTTTTTGGGAAGTGATAATTTGTCAAACATTTTTTGGTAAAACATAGGTAACCCATAAAATTGACATTAATGATGCGATCCCACAGTGAACATCTCTTTACTTTATTATAGGTTTATCGCAGATTATTATTGTTTGAAGAAATAAACAGAGACAAGTGGCAAAAAAGAGAAGATCTTTGCCTTTAGGACACTCAATCATCATCATCATCATCTCAGCCGTAGAACGTCTATTGTTGGACATAAGCCTCCCCCATAGACCTGACCATAGAGTTGTCGGTAGACCTCCAAAAAGATGGAGCGACGACCTGGTTAAGATCGCGGGATCGCGGTGGATGCGAAAAGCACAAGACGACGTTGTTGGACGTCCTACGCTACACATGCAGACACTCAATAAACTCAGTAGGCCAAAAAGTTCACTCACCCTTGGTCTTATGTCCTTTCTTGTGGCCCTTCTTTTCATCGAAGTTGGATCCTCTGTGGCCATGGGCCTCCTCTTCGTGACTGCCCTTGTGGTCAGCATGGTCATGATGTTTCTTCTTCTTGCCTTCGGCTTCTTCGTACTCCTTGCGATGGTGTTCGTCCAGTTTGAAACCCTTGGCGCCTTTGTCAACGTGGTGGTCGGTTTTAAAGCCTTTAGTAGTCTGGAAGAAGTTTGATGACGATCAGAGAATATATAATATATTTTTTCGTAGGATTCGAGTGCGATCTTGAGTAATGGCACAATAAACGTAAACGTAACAGTAAGTTGTGTTTATTGTGGTAATGGTAAGTGAAAATCTATTCGCGAAACCATGCTTTCCGCATTTTGTGAATTTCGTGTGCTATTTCATGAAATTTTTAAAAATATAGTTTCATCGATATTTGCGATGGTGTCGCTAATGGATGCGATTCTACGCGCATGTCGGCTAAATTGTCTAAATCTCAATTTTCTAAATTTTAATTGACATTTAGACGGCTGATTTAACAAGTGCTATTCCAGAAAGTCACGCTGACCGGCTAGATAGATCGGCTAAAATAAGAAACGTCAGATTAAATTAGCGTTGTCATTTGATTATGACAGGTGCTCATAGAATAGCAAAGTGATTTAGCGACGTCTAAATAAAATTAGGAATTTTAGCGGCCGCTGTAGAATCGGGTCCTATGTCGAGTTTAAATAAAGGAAATATGAATGAACGCTGGCGTACAACTAGGCCTACAATATATTTTTTTTTTATGTAAAATAAAGTATTTGATTGATTGATTGATTGAAAAAGTTTTTGGTAAAAATAATTGCTGACTATGTTTTGTTGACTGGCCGTTAAAAATTCGGTCCTGTGGAGACGATCCTGGCTGGGATCAGGATTTCACTACCAGATTATTGTATTGTCACGCAATTTACATAAGTATACCAAATTTCAAGTCAATCCAACTACTCGTACTGGAAGTTGGTCAAATTTAACTTGCAAAACCTTATAAAACCCCTCTTTTTTTCGTCGGGGGTTAAAAATAACACTCATTATAAGACTCAAAGGTTTAATTTGAAATGGCATTTTTTTTTATTCCACTGGAAGGCAAACGAGCAAGTGGATCTCCTGGTGGTAAGAGATCACCACCGCCCATAAACATCTGCAACACCAGGGGTATTGCAGATGCGTTGCCAACCTAGAGGCCTAAGTTGGAATACCTCAAGTGCCAGTAATTTCACCGGCTGTCTTACTCTCCACGCCGAAACACAACAGTGCAAGCACTGCTGCTTCACGGCAGGATTAGCGAGCAAGATGGTGATAGCAATCCGGGCGGACCTTGCACAAGGTCCTACCACCTGCGAAATTTTTAAAGATCTGCCAGCAGGATCCTGTTTACAGTATATTATTGCCAAATTGCATTTTGTTTACTATTTTAAAAAAGTCAGTGCTCAGCAGTTATATCCCATTTCCCACTAATAATTATATTTGCGAAAGTTTGTAATTCTGTATATTTGTTAGTTACCTTATCTATCTATCACCTCTAAGCCACTAAACTGATATAGATGAAATACGATATAAAGATAGTTTGAGCCCCGAGGAAGGACATAGGATAGTTTTTATCCCGGAAAATTGCATAGTTCCCGCGGGATAGCGATAAACGAATTCAACGCGCATGGAGTCGCGGGCTACGGCCAGTCCTATTTGAAAACAATGTTTGTTTGTCCCTATTTATACTTTTTGTTTCGCGTACATCCGTACTAACGCACTTTAATTGCACATACATCCATACCAGGCTATATACGTCCCACTGCTGGACACAGGCCTCCTCTCAGAACAAAAGAGCTTGGCCCGTTGTTCCCACGTGGGCCCAGTGCGGATTGGGAACTTCACACGCACCGTTGAATTGCTTCGCAGGTTTGTGCAGGTTCTACCACTATGTTTTCGTTCACCGCAAAGCTCGTGGTAAATTTCAAATGTAATTCCGCACATGAATTTACAAAAACTGAGAGGTGCGAGCCGGGGTTTGAACCCACGACTCTCTGCTTGAGAGGCGATAGGTCAAACCACTAGGCCACTTGTAAGCAAAAATAATCTTTGCACTATTATTAATAACTAGCTACTGCCTGCGGCTTCGCCCTCTTTATTTTTTATATTGTTTAATACAAACCTTGTCCTGTCAATAAGGAACTCAAAAGAAAGAATTTTATCAGATTTGGGGCAGTCGTTTTGATTGTTTGCGCGTCCATAAATTTCGGCGATTTTTTTTTTTATTATATGTATACTAGCTTTTGCCCGCGGCTTCACCTGCGTGGGATTCGGTGATCGTGCTCTGTTTCCTCGGGAACTATGCATTTTGTCGGGATAAAAATAGCCTATGTCACTCTTGGGCCAATAAACTATCTCTATGCCAAAAATCAAGTCGATTCGTCTCTCCGTTTCGACGTGAAAGACTGACAAACATACACACAAACACACACTTTCGCATTTATAATATTAGCATAGTATGGATGGATACAGATTGGTCATTGATGGTGTACCAAAATAGTTGGTACCGTACCTATCTATACTGTACCAAAACGGCTGCATCTTTTGATTGCGTAGGCTTAGAAGTTTGATTTTTTTCACAGCTCCTAGGGGTAGTAGACCTCGGTATTTAATTATAAATTTCAGCTTGATACCTATACCTATACCCGAGAAAAAGGATCTTCATCAGGATCAGGACAGACAGGCAGACAGACAGACGGACGGACAAAAAGTGATCCTATAAGGGTTCCTTTTTTTCCTTTTGAGGCACGGAACATAAAATATAGATTAGATACCGCAGATAAAATATCTAGGTTTTTAGTTCCAGTAAAAATACACAAAATTGATTATGACAAAGAACATAGAACATACCTTTCCTCCTCTATGAGCATCATAGTGGCCATGTTTACTGTGCCCACCTCCCTGCTTGTGGCCTGTCGCGTGTTTGTTATGCTTGACCACCGCCGCTGCTTCCTGCTGGTCGCTTTCACCATCCAGCGGCACTGCTTCAACAGATGCAACGGGCCCTGAGGCCACATGGACAGGCACTGACGGCTCAGGCACGGGGCCTAGCCCAGGAGCTTGGACTATACCTATAGGATTCTTTATAGATGAAGGTACATCAGCAACTTTTAAAGACGCCTTTACTGGGACGAACTGCACCGGTTCCACGTATTGGATCGGCTTAGGAGGAAGCGCGTACTGAGCCTGCTGGTATTGCGTGGGTGATTGTTTAGACAACACATTAAAATTTGATGGTATGAATGCATTATGGTTAGAAGCCTGAGCGTTCTGAGTGGACGGCACAGATGACACAGGACGATACACAATAGGTGCACTCACGTCAGGATTTAAATATCTCGCGGAACTAGGTGCTCCTGGGGCAGCGTAGACTTTATGGTAGTGCTCAGCACTGGCTGCCAGCATCTCTTCGTAAGGAGGTGAAGAAGGATAGCCATCGTCTGTAGCTTCATGGACCTCGTATTGATGCACCTGCCGTGGCACTCTTACGTAATCGGCTGATCGTCGGACCCTGCTAACAGGTACGTCTTCATATGTGCACCGTTTGACTCGTATATGTTCTTCGTAAGGTCCTTCGTCGTGGACATCGCGTCGAGATCTGTAGTGCTCCTGGTTTTCATCGTATCTGTAATATTCCTCATCTTTCAGATCCCTTCGTGTTCTTTGTGAGGCATCACTTCCGTAATGCTCATGATTTTCCTCATTGTATGGTTCTTCTAACTCTTCTTCTTCAACCCAATCATCGGGTTGAGCAATTACGCTGACTGCGAGTAGGATCCAAAGGAACCTCATGGCTGAAGCTAGCACTTCACTGCACCTAGTTAAATTGAACCGAGTGGGTAGATTGAGACGGTCGCGCGATGCAACTGCGTTTTATTTCGCGGTAAGTAAATAATGATTGTTTGCGCAGGACGGGTGCGCGGGAGCCTTGTCAGAGCGGCACTGCGCGCGACGACGAACTCCGCTTAGAAAGCGTTGTAAACGCGTTAAGGTTCGATTATTTTCGCGATTTTTCGGAGAAATTCGGCCGTGAATTATTGGATTGACTTTTCCTAGGGAAGGCCGAGTTACACAATGACTCCGTTATGGTGGTAACTGGCCCGTGGATTATGCATGAACGCTGAATGAATTACAGTTTGCTAGGCATGGCATTATGTAAGTTATTATGAATATTGTAAGTTAGTGTCTATTTTGACAAAGAAATAGTGTACATAATTAATGTACGCGTTAGAATACAAGAAACTCACGAAAGTATCTAAAAAATCTACCAAGTGCGAGTTGGACTCGCGCACCAAGGGTTCCGTGCAAAGTAGGTGCAATTTACAAATATCCAGTGTTAGCATAGGTAGCGTACTCCTCTCTTAAATAATTTATTCGCGGTGTGGGATCATTTACATGGTCACTATCGTAGATAAATATATGTACCTATATGTATTTTTTTATTGTGAATTATAATTGTCTCGAGACCATTTCAAAATCATTCACCTATGATCTCATAGTAGTTTCAGCCCAAGTACTACTGAGCAATTTATTTATATTTTTACGTCTTTTTCACAGACCTACCAAATATACTCGTACACAAAAAACTTCAAGCCGTTTCGGAGGAGTTTGGTTACAAACGCTGTGACACGAGAATTTTATAATTATATTAGATACTAGCTTTTGCCCGCGGCTCCACCCATGTGGTATTTGGTTATCGCGCGCTGTTCCCTCGGGAATTGTGTAGTTTTCCGGGATAAAAATGGCCTATGTCACTCTCGGGCCCATAAACTATCTCTGTGCCAAAAATCACGTCGATCCGTCGCTCCGTTACGGCGTGAAAGACGGACAAACACACAAAACGTACAAACACACTTTCGCATTTATAATATATTAGTATGGGTCTAGATAGTTAGTATAGTAGGTATGGATTAGAAAAAAGAAGATTCATATTTTTGACCTAATGATGAGCCCTATTTGCAGGTGCTCATCATAGTAAATATTTAGCATACAATTTGCGTCATTCAATATATAAACAATACAACAATGTAGGCCTTATCATTTTATCTTGATAAAATAAACATAGTAAAAGTACCGTTTGTACTTTCTTTGTTACCGTAGGTCATGGCAGGTCGAACAGGCTTTTTTTTACAAGCTTTTTTTAGTTTCACCTGTCCCCTTGTCTGTCTGTCTGTCTGTAATCAAATCTTGCAAGTTGAATTCAACCAACTTCCAGTAGTTAGATTGACTTAAAATTCGGTATACTTATGTAAATTGCGAGACAATAAAATAATCTGGTAGTGACATCCTGGTAGTCCAGCCAGGATCGTCTCCACAGGACGCAACTCTTTAACATTTAATAAAACGTCGAGGTAAAAATTAGGTACTTGTGTGTAGCTTGAGGTCCCGGGTTCGAATCCCGGCCGGGGCAGATATTTGTATGAATAATTCAAATGTTTATTCTCGGGTCTTGGATGTTTAATATATATATGTATTTAAGTATGTATTTATCTGTATAAATATGTTTATCCGTTGCCTAGTGTCCATAATACAAGCTCTGCTTAGTTTGGGACTAGGTCAATAAGTGACTAGGTGATAAGTTCCGTTTGTGTTATTTTGACTATTTTAATTCTAGAAACAATGTTTTTATTCTACATGTCCCAAATTCTTAAGCTCTTGTATCACAACAAGCCAACCATTCCAACACCTAACCTTTTCAATTTACCAACGAACGTGCCTTATTCATTAAAAGAGGCACAATGAATAAACTATTGCGTTGATTAGATGACAAAAAGGTTTCCAAACAGCTGGAGCAACAGTGATTAAGCGATGAAATTAAATTGCCTAAGAATTGATTGGAATTTGATTAAACATTAACCAATAGGATCGCTAGAAACTCACCATAGAAGCAGGACGTAATTTGTTAGCCTTCTACATACTACACTTTTTAGGGTTCCGGAGCCAAAATGGCAAAAACGGAACCCTTATAGTTTCGCCATGTCTGTCTGTCTGTCTGTCTGTCTGTCCGTCCGCGGCTTTGCTCAGGGACTATCAATGCTAGAAAGCTGTAATTTTGCACGGATATATAGGTAAACTATGCCGACAAAATAGTACAATTAAAAATTCAAAAACAATTTTTTTTAGGGTACCTCCCATAGACGTAAAGTGGCGGTGATTTTTTTTTCTCATCCAACCCTATAGTGTGGGGTATCGTTGGATAGGTATTTTAAAACCATTAGGGGTTTGCTACAACAATTTTTCGATTCAGTAAAGCGTTTGCGAAATATTCAACTTTAAAGTGCAAATTTTCATTAAAATCGAGCGTCCCCCCCCCCCTCTAAAATCTAAACCGGTAGGTGGAAAAATTTGAAAAAATTCAGGATGGTAGTCAGTATATCAAACTTTCAAGGAAAACTATAACGGCTGTGTTTGCTTGAGAATTATTAGTAGTTTATGAGTAAATAGCAGCGTAAGGTATAAAATATACCTAAACTTGGATGTTTCCGTATAAAATACGAAATCCTTAGAAAAATATTACTTAATTTTTTCGTAATGGCTACGGAACCCTATTTTGGGCGTGTCCGACACGCTCTTGGCCGGTTTTCTATGCTTCTACAGTCTGTTCTGTATAGGAATGGACAGAACGAAAATAGGTTCTTTGTAATGCACGCTTTAGGAAGTCATTTAATAAATTGTATTTTTTAATTATAAAGTTAAGTCTAATTAATATATCGAAGACGTCAATATTGGTTTCAATTATTCATTTTGCCCGCGACTTCGTTCACGTAGAATCCGTTTATTGCTATCCTGAGGGAACTATGCATAATTTTCCGAGATAAAAAATATTCTATGACCTTCCCCAGGACTTCTGTATATCTATCTGTATACCGAATTTCACCGAAATCGGTTCAGCGGTTAAGATGTAAAGGGGTAGGTAACAAACATACAGACTTACAATCTTTGGCAATTATAATGAATATTAGTGAGATTAACTTTGCTATTTTTCATATAATAATTCGTGAATTATATCAAGAATTGGATGGTGTTTAAAAACACCTTAGATAAGCCAGAGACGATTGACGATCATGAAAGGACTATCAAAGAACAAGGACTGTCCCATGATCTGTATGATTTTGTCTACAAATTCTAAAATACAGTTAAATTTTGAGTTAGTTCCTAAGTTTTTTTTTTGTTAATTATGTAATTTTTAGTAGAAGGTTTTTTGCAGACTGTATTTTTTATTGATAGTACTGGAATTACATCTATACGTACTACATTCATGTACCAAATTTAAAAAAGATGATGCCATAAGCCGGACCACCAGGATGTCCCTACCAGATTATCGTGTTTCACTAGATTTACATCAGTAAGCGAAATAAGTCAATCCGACCACTAGAAGCAGGTTAAATTTGACTTCCAAGATTCGACCCGATAAAAGCTTGTAATACAATTCTTCTCTTACGAAACTCCATACTTCTATTAAATTTGTTAAATACACAATTACGTTTGTAAAGTACCGTAAAACCAATATCGTCTCCGAGGGCGTCTCGCACGACCGCCCATGTCGCAACGGACAAACGGATCAAAACAATTACAATAAACTATTATAATAATTCAATTGTGATAATAAACTCGTGCTTGACCTCTATTTTGGGATTGCGAAGTTGCCTAAATCCTAGTTTCCCAATGGTAGCATTTGGGTAGTGGAAGGAACCTATTTATAAAGTCTCTGTTCCGATCCGTATGACTTCAGAATAAAATAATAGCTTCGAGAAAAGGATGGGCCGTTTTTTTTTTATTCCACTGGATGGCAAACGAGCAAGTGGGTCTTCTGATGGTGAGATATCACCACCGCCCATAGACACCTGCAACATCAGGGGCATTGCAGATGCGTTGCCAACCTAGAGGCCTAAGATGGGATACCTCAAGTGTCAGTAATATCACTGGCTGTCTTACTCTCCACGCCGAAACACAACAGTGCAAGCACTGCTGCTTCACGGCAGGATTAGCGAGCAAGATGGTGGTAGCAATCCGGGCGGACCTTGCACGAGGTCCTACCATCTGCAGTACCTTTGTTTTGCTTGAATTGGCGGGGCTTCAAAATTCAAAATTCAAATTCAAATCATTTATTCAGTAAATAGGCCACAATGGGCACTTTTACACGTCATTTTTTTTAACTACCAGCGCTTTCGGAAAGACCATCATTGCCAAGAGAATGCGCCGCAAGAAACTTGGCAGAAAGTCATTTTTTCAAAATAAAATAATTACAAATAAAATACTTAAAAAGTACAGTATGCGATTAAAGAGAAAATTACAATAATAATAGTACAGGGATGTATGGGGTCCCTTAGTTACAAAACTGAAAACTAACTATATCTACGTTAAGCGGAAGTGTAGAATGCTTCCACCGTCATAAATGAAAAAAAAAAAATCTGAAATATACATTTCAGGTCAAGTAACCATTAAGCTTTTTGCATGCACCTGTTGCTCGCTACTCTCGCAAGATCATCAGTCCATCTAGTTGGAGGCTTGCCAACGTTTCATCTTTCGGGTTGTGGTCGCCATTGAAAGACCTTATTCCCTTAACAGTTATCTCTTCTACAAGCGATGTGGCCTGCCTATTAACACTTCAACTTGTATGAAAAATATTATAATATCCTTTGAGCTATGTAGGCGACTTTATAGTTCTCTGGCGAAATTCTGTATTCTATTGTTACTTCGGTCCGCTCAGACCGTATCTCCGTTTTCGCTCATTATTATTTTTAAGTGGAAAGTATGCATTGAGTTTAAGACGTTATTTTATAACTTTGTTACCAAACCAACCTTGTAAAATATTACAAAGACTTGTGTTTTTACTGACATTAGGATTAAAGCAAAACAACAGATTATTTCAATGTTTTATTTTTGTATCTTATTAAACAAATAAACACACTAAAAGCCATCGCGTGCATTTATCCACATGTTGGTACAGTAAACAGTTTAAATGTCTAACTAATTATTTACATACGGTTTCTATTTACAATATCGTTTACAACATCGCTTGGGATTCATGAAGAGTATTTCTTATCAGTTTGTATCTTTATTTGTTTTATCTTTATGCCTTATTTGCATACGAGTACTGCTGATGCATGGATTTTAGCTTCGCGTTGATAAAAATAGACCCCCTGTGTATCCCTTCTTAAAATATCCATTAATTAAATTAATTTAATGGATAAATGTGATCCCGTCTCTGTTTGTTTTGTTCGAATAGACGGAGACAGCATCACATTTATCCGTCAAGTAAAATTAATCAATGGGTGTTGAAATAGGCCCTTCGTCTTAGTTGTTTACTTGGTTTTTAACGGTTCAACTCACATAAACTCGGCGGAAGACAAAGTAGCGAAACGAATCTTCTATTCAGAACTGAGGGCTTATTGTTTACGCACTAGGAATTACAATCTTTTTCGCCATTTCTTTCTGACCCGAGGCATAGGATGAAGGTAGAAAGAGATGGAGAATGCAAAGCGAGTCATCTGATGAGAAATACCACCACCGCCTGAATACATCAGCCAAATATGTGGTCTACCACCCTAAAGTTGATAATCGTTTGCATGTCATAAAACAGTAATGCCAATAGACGTGTCTGTCAACTTGAAAGTTCGACTTCAGCGACATATTCATTTGATAGGAAGTTGTTTAAAAATTGATAGACCATATCTTTCGCTGATGGTACCTATACCAACAACTCAAGAGAACCACTGATCTATTTCCAGCCTGTAGGTAGAGAAAGTATTACTTTTCTTGAAAGCCCCGATGTCGTAATCTGGAAAGGTAGAAGTTGATTCCACAATGTCACTGAAGCTTAACTTAATAAGTCTTTATCAAATGGTCCGACACGAAGGGCGTGAAGGCCTCCGGATCTTTCATCTCTTTCTTACGCAACGAACAGCTCTTTTGCTTATGCCCCGTCTCAGACTTATTATGAATCGGTTTGTACTGAGCAGGTATAGACACACTCTTTTTGGCATCACATTCTTTTTGGCAAATAGTTTTGACATTGGCATTATCTACTTTAGGTTCATGTATAAAAGATTTAATGATTTTTGGCGTTGTCTTCATCTCATACTGGTTTAAATTGGGCTCCTTTATTTCCAGTTGGCTGTGGTGAAGGCATGTGGAGGTTGTCTGTAAAGGATAAACATATTTTTTAATTTTACCTTCTTTCTTGATAATACCGGATGTGACCTGTAATATGAGCAAATAATTAACACATAGATCATACTCGTCAAACTGAACAACATTAGTTCAGCGACTTTTAAAAATAATTAGTTTATTCATTTTTATTACACTTTTAAGTTTATTCAAAGAAGTAATGTAAGGAAAAAATTTTGACGTTTGTAGCGTTATACGATGGCGTTCATTGTTTTAATTTGTATGAAATAAGGAAAATTCAAAGATTCCATTAAACCCCCTTGCAAAAAAATAGGGCACCTAAGGTTTTTTAAATTTTTAGGCATTGAAGCTGAGAAAGTAAGTTTTCATACACATAAAATACAAAAACCATAGGTGCCCGTTTTTTTTTGCAAGGGGGTTTTTTAAAAGTCACTGAACTAACGTTGTTCAGTTTGACGAGGACGATCTATGTTTTAATTTTTTGCTCGTATTACACGCCACACCCGGTATAGGCCACCTGATGTGTTCTTATTGTCTATGACAGATTGTCAATTAATAAACAGCGTTCCTGAAGAAATGTGTTTGCTCTGAATCCTGGTATTTAATCGTATATTTCCATATCTATCAACTGGCGACGATGAGTATTGGAACCCTACCATGTTTCGACCCGAGAAATCAAGAGTGGGAAATATTTCGAAACCGGGTAAAACAATTTCTAAGCCTGAATGACATTACGGCCGAGGAAAAAAAGCGTGCTGTTTTGATAACTCATTTATCGGATGATGCGTACCTTTTACTACGAAATTTGAGTCATCCGAAGGAGGTAGAAACCTCGACTTTTGATGAGTTAGTAGAATACCTTGACAAGCACCTGACTCCAACGCGGGCGACCTTTGCGGACTTAAGTAACTTTTACAACGCAGTGCAAGCAGAGGAGGAATCTGTCGAGGATTGGGCGGCTCGATTGCGAGGCTTAGCCGTGCATTGTGCCTTCGGAGACTGCCTGGATAAGGTATATCGGGACAGATTTGTACTCGGGCTCAAACTTGGATCTGTACGAGACCGACTCTGCGAGCAAGACGCCAACAAGCTTACGTTTGCAAAAGCGCTAGAAATTGCGAAGCAAACAGTTACCGCGCGGGAGGCGAGGGCTACGGCGCCGAGAGCTTTTTCACCCGCCGCTGCTATGAAGGAAGAACCGCTGCTGTGGTCCGGCGCAGATCGAGCCGGCGCGGCTCAACGAAGACAGACTTCGCCGAATCGTTGCGCAGTGTGCGGCATGAAGGGTCATGCAGCTGAGAGGTGCCGCTACAAGAATTACCGCTGCCAAAGGTGCAAAGAAAAAGGCCATCTGAAGAAAATGTGCGGTGCAAAAGGAAAACCGGTCAAGAATATCAACTTGGAAACGGATTCGAGTTCGGACGAGGCGCCTATGGCAGTAGACTGCCGGGAATGTAAGGAGTGTCAGCTATTTAATTTGAGGTGTGTAGACAACGAACCTTATTTTGTAATAATCGTGGTAAATTGTAGTACAAAACTGAAAATGGAAATCGACTCTGGGTCTAGTACCAATGTTATTTCAAGGGAATTGTATTTGTCACATTTTGCTCACGAGCAATTATTGAAATGTAACATTCGTATGTGCTTTTACAATGGCCATAAAATTAAGCCTCTGGGGTATTTCATCACTAAAGTAGCGTACAATGGTATGACACACGAACTTAAGTTTTTTGTCGTCGAACACGGTGGACCCCCGCTATTAGGGCGAGATTTTATGGCAAAATTCAAATTATGTATCACTTCGATGAATAACAAAATTGACTTGGCAGCTGGTGACGTAGAAGTTCGAAATTTGGTTGAAAAATACAAAGGATTGTTTAGTAAGGAATTAGGTTGCTATACGCGTGCTGACGTTACTTTACAGTTGAAGGAAGGTGCGACGCCCAAGTTTTGCAAAGCGCGTCCATTACCGTTTGCGATCAAGGATAAGGTGGAGGCCGAACTCGAGAGGTTGGTTGAGGTCGGTATACTGGAGCCCGTGAACCACTCGGATTATGCAACTCCGATTGTTCCGGTGCCCAAGTCAAATGGTAGTATCAGAGTTTGTGCGGATTACTCGGTTACATTAAATAATGATATTTACGTTGACAAATATCCCCTACCAAGGATAGAAGAGATTTTTGCTAAGCTGAGCAATGGTCAACAATACTCCAAGTTAGACTGCAGTCAGGCGTATAATCAGTTAAGGCTGTCAGAGGAATCGCAAAAACTTACCACCATCAATACCACCAAAGGGTTATTCAAATATAAGAGGTTAGTTTTCGGCTTAGCGTGTGCTCCGGCGATTTTTCAGCGCACTATTGAAAACCTTTTGGCGGGAATAGATGGCGTAACAGTTTTCCTAGATGACGTTTGTGTGACAGGTCCGACTAAAGCCTTACATTTGGAGCGGTTGGAAAAAGTATTCCAACGATTTCAAGAATCTGGTCTCAGATTAGAAAAAACCAAATGTTCCTTTTTCCAGGATAGTGTTACTTATTTGGGTCACATTATCAGCAAGGACGGTTTGCAAAAGTCTCCAAAAAAAGTAGAGGCCATTGTCAACGTACCCGAGCCCAAAAACATTACTGATTTAAAACGATTCTTAGGTATGGCAAATTACTATCGCAATTTTGTTCCTAACGCGTCGTCTATCCTAGCACCACTCCACGAGCTACTGCGTGAGGGTGCGCGGTGGGAGTGGACGGAACGACAGCAGGCGGCCTTCGATGGAATGAAACGCGAGCTCAGCAGCTCGCGCGTGCTCGCGCACTTCGACCCGGCGGCGCAGCTGGTGCTGACCGTGGACGCGGGCCCGGCCGGCCTGGGCGCCGTGCTGGCTACCGTCGACGCCGCGGGCCGAGAGCGTCCGCTGGCTTTCGGTTCCAGGTCACTGTTGCAGAGCGAACGTAATTATAGCCAATTACAAAAGGAAGCCACGGCTATTGTCTTCGGTGTTAAACGCTTCCACCAATATTTGTATGGTCGACGTGATCCTTTTATTTTAAAAACCGATCATAAACCGTTGTTGGCAATATTTGGTAAAAAGGGAGGTATTTCAGTTACGACTGCATCGCGGTTGGTTAGGTATGCAGTTTTTCTTTCTGCGTATAATTTTAAAATACAGTATACTTCGGGCAAAGAAAATCCAGTCGCAGATTTCTTTTCAAGGAATCCGTTGGATCAGCGTGAGTCGGAACATCACGGAGATGTTGAACATTGGGCTCCGGCTTTAAATTCGCTCCAGTTGGAAGGACTACCCGTTACATACAGAGATATACGACAAGCGACTGCGAGCGACGGTGTTCTTAGCACTGTAATCAAATATGTCAATCATGGTTGGCCGCGAAAAATAGTCTGTAAAAATGTTTTACCTTATTTCCAGTGTAAAACAGACCTGGAGGTAGAAGATGGTTGTCTTCTACGAGGTCACAGAGTCGTGATTCCCACAGTGCACAGGAAGGACGTACTGCAGGAGTTACATCGAACTCATCAAGGCATAGTTCGAACAAAGAGTGTTGCACGATCTCGAGTGTGGTGGCCGGGCGTCGACCGCGACATCGAGCAGACGGTGGGCGCGTGCCGCGTGTGCGCGACTCTGCGCCCAGCGCCGCCGCGCGCGCCGCCGCAGCCCTGGCCGCGGCCCGCCGCGCCTTGGGTGCGTATACACCTGGACTACATGTCGGTGTCTCAGAATACATACCTTGTGGTGGTCGACGCTTTCAGCAAATGGCTGGAGTGTTTCGATATGTGTTGTGGAACAACGACGAAGCAGCTTATATTAAAGCTCAAATTTTTATTTTCTCGATTCGGCCTTCCCGAAACTATTGTATCCGACAATGATGCAAAAATCGCGTCCAATGAATTTCTCGAGTTTTGCAAAACTAATGGCATCGCGTACCTAACGTCTCCGATCTATCATCCATGCAGTAACGGCCAGGCGGAGAACAGCGTCCGCACGTGTAAGAGAATGTTGAAGGCAATTTTGAGCGCTTATTCTTGTAAATATAAAATTAATGAGAAGCTTCAGGAATATTTATTTGAGTACCGTAATACTACTCATTGCGCCACGGGAGCTTCCCCGGCTAAGTTAATGATGGGGCGTGATTTGCGTGGTAGACTAGACCTGTTAGTGCCGTCGAAGCATGAGGAGCCTCACCTTGTAACTGAAGCTAAAAGGTCATTCAACATAGGCGAGCTAGTGTGGTGTAGGTGTTACGTGGATAGAAAACCAATTTGGAAAAAAGGGACTATTTCAAAAAAGATTGGGAGTCGGATGTTTTTAATTCAATTAGAAGATAATGTTATTTGCAAACGACATATTGACCAGCTGATGCGTTACGTATCTAACGACGACGTGTCCGATGTGCGTGGCACGGAGCGTCGTGCGCTAAGATCACAGGCATCCTCACAGTCTGTCTTGTCGACACCTTTTCAACTGGTGGATGACGAAGGGTTAGGAGATGACTGGCAGGATGCGGTTGAGGGGGTGGAGCAGGTAGAGTCAGTAGAGCCAGAAACACAACAGGTAGAGTCAGCAGAACAATCGATAGTTGCGCCTGTTGAGGTTCCTTGTGACAGAGTTCTAAGACCAAAAAGAAATGTTAATTATAAAATATGATAGTCCTACTTTTGATACCTAGCTGTTATTTATGTTTTATAATAAGTCATTGTTTAATTTTGTTATGTGTTTTAATTTTAGGTTCCCCAACTAAGGGTGAAGGAGCTGATGTGTTCTTATTGTCTATGACAGATTGTCAATTAATAAACAGCGTTCCTGAAGAAATGTGTTTGCTCTGAATCCTGGTATTTAATCGTATATTTCCATATCTATCACCACCAAAGACTCTTCTTTGGTTATGTAATGTTAAGTCGTCAAGATAAACTGCATTACCTGTGGCGGCGGGTCCCTCGGGCGCGCGTAGAGTGCCGCGCGCCCCTCCAGCTCGCTGCGCAGGCGCCACGCGCGCGCCGCCAGCGCCCGCGAGCGCGCAGACCGCCCGTCTGAACGGACCACGTGCCATCTATATTGGAAGACATTTTATCAGAGACTGTCCGACTAAGGCTGAAAACAGTGCTCGACCGACGGTCAGCCCTGACCATTCTCGGTCAGCGTAGCTATTACATTTAACGTACAATTCAATAGAATCTGTCAATTTTCTACACACTTAACACACTCTAACGTCCCTGTTGTTGCAATTATCATCTAAAAGGAATCAAAAAAGAATAATTTAATAAATATTATCTGCTTAACAGAAACCTGGCTAAAAAAAGATTCAATGCAATTTAATGTAAATAATTATGCAATAGCTAGCGCCTTCTGCAGAGAATCTGCAGCAGGTGGCGGGTCTATCATATTAGTGAAAAATGGTTTAAAGTTCAAAGAACGCAAAGACCTGTCCAGCCTTTCTGTTGAACGTGTATGCGAGATCGCTTCTGCGGAAACGGAACAGTATTTAATTTTATGTATATATAGACCACCAAACTCGAATATTACTTTGTTTATAAATACTATGGAAGATGTTCTAAGGAAATCAGTAAAACGTAATAAAGCGCTGGTGGTTTGCGGGGACTTTAATATCGATATTTTATCACAATCCGTTGAAAAATACCAGTTTATTTCTGTTTTAAAATCTTTTAATTTAAATTTCTTATTTAATGAACCCACCAGAGTCACAACCACTTCGACCACATGTATAGACAACATTTGCTTAACTTGTAAGTATTTAGAAAAAGCTGTAATAAGTGGAGTACGGTCGGATCACAAAGCTCAAACAGTGAAGTTACCTCGGGCTAGGGGCGGTGTTAATCAAACCATAGAAATTAGGCCGTTGAACAAACAAAGACTTGACCGTCTCAAAACAAACATCGCGCAAAAAGTAAACAATTTAAAAGTATGCACTAAAAACCCAAACGAAAATTTCAAAATATTGTTAAATACTGTATGCGAAGAATACGATAAAACGTGTAGTAAAAAACGTATTAAAATAGGAAACAAACTGTCATTCAATGAATGGGCTACGCCTGGAATACGTAGGAGTAGGGACGTCTTATATGATCTTTATGATAAGAAATCATGTACTACTGATGAACGTTTCCACCAGTATGTTAGGGATTATTCAAAATTATTCAAAATTATATGTAATAAAGTAAAAGCAGCCCATGTAACTAATAAAATTAAGTCCTCTAATGATAAAATTAAAACAGTTTGGAAAATTATAAATACTGAAACCGGTCGACGTAAGAACGCGAAATCCTCTATATCACTAAAGATTAACAACGTATTAGAAACGGACGCGGTTAAAGTAGCTAACGAGTTTAATACCTACTTCTCTAAAATCCCCATCGAAACGACAAAATGTCTCGCGTCTTCCTCAAAGCTAGCTGAATCGCTCTTAAAAGAAAATGTATCTATTCCAAACATAAGTAACTTTAAATTCACGCATGTCTCTCCCGGTGACATCATTAGGACTTTTAAATTATTGAAAGTAAAAAAAACGGAAGACTTGTGGGGCGTCTCAGTTAAGGTTCTACAGTCTATTTTAGATGTCGTTGCTCCAACTTTAGCTTTTATTTTCAATAGCTGCATAGATGAAGGTGTATTTCCAGATTTGATGAAATATAGTAAAGTAGTTCCTATTTTTAAATCAGGTGATAAAGATAATCCCTCTGATTATCGTCCGGTGTCCATCCTATCAGCGTTTAGCAAAATATTCGAAAAAATAATGCTGACGCAAATGATCTCGCATTTAATACTCATAAAATCATGCATCCACAGCAGTTCGGATTCACAAAAGGCAGGTCTACTACAGACGCGGGTCATAGTTTAGTTAAATTCATTTTGCAAGCTTGGGAGGAATCACATGACGCTATAGGTGTATTCTGCGACCTCTCGAAAGCTTTTGATTGTGTGGATCATGATACTTTAATTTGTAAGTTAAATTTTTATGGCATTCGTGGCCTCGCTTTAGAACTCATTAAATCTTACCTCACACAAAGAAAGCAAAAGGTAGCGATTAACGGAGCGGTATCGGAGGAATCTGTGGTCGAAATGGGAGTGCCTCAAGGATCCATTCTTGCCCCATTCCTGTATCTTATTTATGTAAATGACCTAACTTATATGGTAAGCCAAAAGTCGGGTATCGTTATGTTTGCTGACGACACGTCTTTACTGTTCAAGGTTAGTAGAAAAGATACCGACTTCACTGAACCCAATGAAACCCTGTCCGTGATATCCGCATGGTTCGCTGCCAATAATTTGTTACTAAATCCTAAGAAAACCAAATGTATTAAATTCTCATTGATAAATTCATCTAACTCGAATTCAATTTCTAATATAAAGTTAAATGGGCAAACTATTGAATTTGTAAAATCAACAGTATTTTTAGGAATAACACTCGATTCTAAACTGCAGTGGGGACCTCATGTCACTGCAATCGCGGGTAGATTGAGCTCTGCTGCTTTTGCAGTTTGGAAAATACGGCAGCTAACCGATGTGGCGACGGCACGGTTGGTGTATTTTGCGTACTTTAATAGCATTATGTCGTACGGGCTTATTTTATGGGGATCTGCTGCAGACATCGAATCAATTTTTATCTTGCAAAAGAGAGCAGTTAGAGCAATTTATAATTTGAAGACGCGTGAATCTTTATGATCATTTTTTAAGGAAACTGGTATCCTAACCCTGCCGTCGCTTTATGTTTTTGAAATAATCATGTACGTTAGGAAGAACATATGTGATTTTCCCACTAACGTCGATAAGCCAAAGGCTACTAGAAACACAGGGAAGCTTAAAGTACCATCTTACAGACTGGCTAAAACCAAAAAGTCGTTTTTGGGAAGTTGCATACGTTTTTATAATAAAATTCCAAAAAATATTACTGAAGAAACTGATACAAAATTTAAATCTACTGTCAAAAAGACATTAATATCTAAGGCTTATTATAAAGTTAACGATTATATCATGGACAGGGATATTTGGAAATAATTCCGATCCGCACTAGCGATCCCTTCAAATAGTGAACCTACTGTGTTAAAAATAAAATTGTGTTAAATACTTGTAATGTATAGTACATAGATGTCATTTATAAATATTGTGAATCTGTTTTAAAAAAAAAAATACCTCGTTGAGTTTCTTGCCGGATTCTTCTCAACAGAGGTTTTTTTCCGAACCGGTGGTAGATTAAAAAAATGACGTGTAAAAGTGCCCATTGCGGCCTATTTGCTGAATAAATGATTTGACTTTGACTTTGACTTTTGAATAGTCAGCCCGGTGTTCATAATATTAGTAGGCTGGAAGTGTCCACAGGATTGTCAGATTCTATTGAATTGAAGTATAAGTCTATGAATGCGCACATAGCGATACTGACGGTACGTGAGTGATTTGGTGCGCGTACGGTCGGTTGAGCCGTCGGTCCGGCCCGGCGGCTATAAGATTGTTTCGTACCAAATTTCAAGATTCTGAGTTCACGGGAAGTACCCTGTAGGTTTTGATTCCCTTGCTATTGTCGAAAATTTGCAGCATAAACGGCTGTATCTTTTGATGGTGTTAGCTTAGAAGTTTGATTTTTTCACAGCTCATGGAGGTGAAGAAATTGTATGAATACACATTTCTTACATAAATGTAGCTATTGTAAGATCATGGGTGGGTGGGCAAAGGAATTCACAGTTCATTGAAGTGGGCCTCCTTAAATTAACGTATTGTCAGAAATTGTTATGGACTTCTTCTATACCTGGTCATCATCTGGAGCAGCCTGGCGCCCTGGCCGGCCTGCCGAAGCGCGAGGCACGCAGCCCTCAAAGCTGCCACACTGCGAGCCTCCTGAGCCCCGAAGGACAGTCTCAACGCAGAAGAATAGTAGTTTAAAGAAAGCGGGAGAAGACCTGCAAAAAATGACATTTAGGTCATCCATCATTCATGTCGGCTGTAGCAAGTCCACTGTTAGACATAGGTCTCTCTCATAGACCTTCAGTTCATCATCGTCATCATCATGTAAGCTGAAAGACGTCCACTGCTGGACATAGGCCTCCCCCAATACTCTCCACTCAAACCGGTCTTGTGCTTTTCGCGTCCACCGCGATCCCGCAATCTTAAACAGGTTGTCGCTCCATCTCAAGACCTCCAGTTGCTTCAGATGAATGCGGCCTGCATCCACCGTGAACCCTCCGCTTTAAACAGGTCATCTGTCCATCTCGTGGACGTTTATATTGGTGCCGAGCGTTGTTATTTAGGTCATAGCTAACTAGTTTTGAAACTGTGGAAAATGAATGGACAGATAACCTGGCTAAGCCATAGATTCACGGCGGATACAGGCTGCTTTCAATTAAAAGAAAAAAAAAGAAAGAAAGAAGAGATTCACTACAGAAGACACACAAATACGAGTGAACTGAAGCAACTGGAGTTCTATGTTTAAGATTAGATGCCTTACGGCTGATATGACATTGTTACGATTTTGTTGTATTCATTGATAGCGAAAAATAGAGATACATACTAGTAGATTATCTCACCTCTCCCTTTTAACCAATTTCCGTATAAAATATAGTGCTCCCAATTCCTAGGCTCTAGTTCGAGAAGTTTCTCTAGGATGCTTCTCTTCTCTTCTTCAGGCTTGAGCAAAAGCAGTTCCAGATAAGCCTGCACGAAGCGTGGTTCCAGAGTTATACATCGCTCCAGCATCTTCAAAGCATCTGATAGGCGGTTTTTTTTCCTAGAATCAATTAAGAAGGGGAGGATTATAAAACTAGTATTGTTCTCACAAAATAGAGGTCGAAAGTCCAAATCTAAGTCAGACACGGCGTAGTTTTTAACACGCTTTTATTAGGTAACTATGTAATGGAATCTAAGGTAACTAATTTAACCATCTTCCAAGGATCGTAGCGTAATTAAAATTGGCAGCTGTATGTAGTTCTGATGACAATACAATAATATGGTACGGTATGGTATGGTGATGATGTGCTTGCTTGATCGCTTGCTTCTTTGAAATGTTTATGGTTCACGCGAGCGAAGCCGCAGGTAAAAGTTAGTTTTTTATATATTTAACGATTTGCATTTGATTAAATTACTTAGCATTGTCGCCTAAAATAGCCTAATCTTATTTCGAATTTGCATTATGATAGGCGCATTATAGAAACAGTAATCGAGATATCTTTACCTGTAAAGTTTGGCAAGGTTATAATGCGCGTTGACATGGTCCCTGTTGTATTTCAAAGCTTGCAAGAAATGATGTTCCGCGCGTCCCGAAGCCAGCACCAATGTGCCCAGGTTGTTGTGGGCGCTCGCGTAACTGGGCCATAACCTGATGAGAAACACATTTACTACAATCATATGTACAATTTATAATTACTCGTACAATTTTAAACGAAAGACGATCACTGACTGTTAGACACTGAACTAAATAGCATCACGATATGCTTAGTTCCGATGAGAGCGATGCTCGGGAACACCCTTCGTGACCGAAAGCGTAACGAATGGATTCGAAATAAGACCAAAGTGAAAGACGTCATGGTGTAGCAAACAAAAAGTGGACATGGGCAGGACACATTGCGAGAATGGACGAGAGTCAATGGACAAGACGAGTCCTTGAATTGAGACCCAGAGCAGATACTTGGGGGCGCAGCAGACCACCGCAGGCACCGCAGCGCTGGGTGGACGACATTAGACGGCACGGAGGTCGAGACTGGATGAGACGGGCACAAGATCGCCAAGAGTGGTAGAAGAGAGAAGAGGCCTACATCCAAAATTAACACTACAACCAAAAGGCCACCATGATGATGATGATGCTTAGTTTCTTTCGCCTCCCCTTGATTGGAGTGAAGCGGCTTGTTCTTTGGCAACTTTTTCAAAAAAAATTGACAGGTTGATTGTCGCTTTTCGTCATTTGGCACCGATAGTAATCGCTCCACTTACGGATACCGAGGGACTATGCTGTAACTTTATTGGATGCAAGAACCTAGAAAGTGGTTAACATTCGAATTCTAATAACGTTAGCTGTTATGGTTTGTTAAGCCTGGTCTCGTGGAATTTTGCGTACTGATGTTACTTTTTTATAACGATAGTTGTATCCAGAAGTTGTATCATTCTCTTTTCCCATCCTTTCTTCTTTCTTTTATTTCGTACACTTAGTTTTGACGATACTATTAAATGAAATAGTCACTCTGTTTAGGCATAAACAAACAATATATTTATTACCTACTATTTACTACAACTACTACTTTTAATATTTATACGTACTTTAATGCTTCTTTGTAATGTTTGACGGCGTTCTCCTGCTGCTCCATGTCTTTTAAAAAATTAGCAAAGTTGTAGTGCAACTTGGCATTGTGAGGCAATACAGCCAAATCCGCTCTGTAATGAGAGAATTTTTTAATGAGCAGAGAACAAAAAATATGTAGCATCGAAGTGACAACATTAGATCAAGAAATGTCGGTTAGTCACTCAACGTAACTTTGAAAACAATGAATTGAAGTATTATGATAATGTATTATACAGTCATCTGCAATAATATCTGCCATAGCGGAGCGTGCAAAAACATCAGACACGTCACACCGGCCAGATATTTAGTTGCACACTTTATTGTGTCAGATATAGGTGCTACGGTGACTGTACTAATCGTTGAGTTTCTTGTCGGATTCTTCTCTACAGAGGTTTTTTCTGAACCGGTGGTAGATTTTTTTTGACGTTCGTAAGTGCTTGTTATAACCTAAATTGAATAAAGAGATGTTGACTTTGACTTTGACTATTAAGCTCATTGTTCTATATCCACCTCAACAGCGTCTCCCGCGTCCGCCAGTCCCCGTTCCTGAGCTGCGTCCGCGCCGCGCCGCCAGCCACCAGCACCGCGGCACCCACTAGCAGCCAGCGCCGGTCCCAGTGCCGCCACAGCAGCTGCAGCCCGTATGCTGTGAGGATCACTGATCCAACACTGGAATGAGAACGTGACGTTCAGTGAGGAAGAATAAATGAGGAGTTATAATTGGAAGAAAAAATGACTGTCAATATCGCAGTTCAAAACAGCTCAAAATCCATACTAATGTTATAAATGTGACAGTGTGTTTGTATGTTTGTGTATTTGTGTGTTTGTCCGTCTTTCACGCCGTAACGGAGCGACGGATCGACGTGATTTTTTGCATAGAGATAGTTTATGGGCCCGAGAGTGACATAGGCTACTTTTTATCCCGGAAAAAGCACGGTTCCCGAGGGAACAGCGCGCGATGACCGAATACCACGCGGGCGGAGCCGCGGGCAAAAGCTAGTTTGTTATAATGGATCTGACATTTTTTTCTTTTACGCATCAAAAAAGCACCTCTGCGCTACACGAAAGATTTCGGTAGATCCTTAAGAAATAAGTTTCTCCTTTTATTCAGCCAATATCCTCATGATGAGGATCGTGACCTCATTAAGTACCATCGAAAGTTTTAAGTCTTTTGAGCTGTGGATTAAGCACCAATAGACATATTTCTAGATTTTAGAATCTGCTCAAAAGGTCTTTTCGGTTTACACCCGGAGTCAATCACTCAAGAATCAAAATTATATGTTTTTAATAATGTTTAGATATGAAATGGTTCAAAATAAAAAAAGTTACGTGTGATAATTTCCAAAATCAAACCTTGGCAAGTAAAGAACTCTTTCAGCAACAACGAAGCCAACAGTGACCAGTAGATTGGAGGCCGGAAGGTAGGGGATCACCAGGAGCATCAGCCCGGCTACGGCAGGAGTGTGCCTTTGAAGCTGAAACAAAAAAAAAATATCAAAGAGCTTTATCAAAAAGTTGTTCTCTATTAAGAAAAGTTAGCACGCTTTGCTGCAAGAACCTACCTACGTAGATTAGATACTAGATAAGACAGCGCTAGAGACCAGGAGAGTTCTAGATGTTTTTGGACTTCCAGTCACCGCATCAATATTTGATACAACAAGGGGTATGTAAACTCTTTATTGCACATAAAAATAAAAATACAAATACACAGAGAGGAGAACAAGGGCGAGCTTATCCCTAAAAAGGGATCTCTTCCAGCTAACCTAGTTAAGAGTAGACTATTTATTATATAGAGGATAAGCAGACATTTAAAATTTCGTGCGTTAAAGAGAAAAACAGAAATAGAAAGAAAATAAATACAAAATTATTTACATTGAAACCAACATAAAACAAGTAAAACATATTTTATAAGACTCTAATTCTAGGGCCGGACCGGCCCTACCAGCATGCAGGACCTATCAGATATTTTTGCATGTTTCTCTGTAGCAGATAGATATTAATGATGATGACAGTACCAGGCGTCTAATATTTGCTTATCTACGAGTAATTGCGGTGTATATGGATTTTAGTACGCACCTCTAAATCCACCAAGCATCTATACGACAATGCAAGCAGAGCTATCAGGGCGGCACAGGTCAGCAGGTTCCGAGGGTCCCAGCCGCTGGTGACGAGCGGCACGGAGCCCATCTGCCAGTCGTGGCTGAGGGTCCACGGGCAAAGCAGCAGCCACCAGTTGAACGCTGCTAGGTAGCAGAATGTCATCAGCCTGGAAAAGACGATTAACAAGTTTTATCAGCTGGGAAGGTCCACTGTTGATAACTATGACATACACTTAGATCTACAGGCAAATGTTAAGCCTGCCAATGATACGTATTTATATTACGTCGAAAGGCGTACTGTCATATTAATTTTCCAAGATCAACGGCTAAAGGCATTGTGACCATTAATTAAGGGCAATTTTAGCTATTTAGCTGCACCGGGCAAATATATTTTTCATCGCTAAATGGAAGTTGATGCCCTGATAGCGAATGGCTACAAAATACAAATACAAATACAAATAATTTTATTTCGCTTAAAATATGGCACAAAAGATGGAACATAGTTTAGGGATCACATATGTCACCAGCTTTTGGCATGCAAAATATTTACTACAATTATTTTTGGCTAGGTTGGATGAAAAAAGCAAATGCCATCAACAAATTGAAGTTTTATTTCAAACATAGCAGTAAACATTTTAGCATAATATCTCCTTGCATCGAATCACAAGGATATCGATGCCTTAGTTCACACTCATACTAATTACAGTTTTGCAAATTTTACAGGAGAGCAATTTTAATGTTTGTACGTCAATATCTTATCAATGGTGGTGAAAAATGTTCAATTTATGACTTTCTATCTTAGAATAGGTCTTTGACATTATATAATGTCAAATATTTATTTACAATTATAAAGTCTTTATACTGCAAATTAAAGTTTAAGTAGCCCGCCCCCTCATTTAATACAAGTGTGCACGTCAAAAGTATGAAATCAATGCAGTTAAGACATTGGTGAAGTACTATAGTATGAATCAGTAAAGAATATGACTCGTCAAAATAAACATTTCAATAACAAAATAATCCTCGCAAAATGTTATTATATCGGACGAAAACGTTTTAAAAGAAGTAAACGCATCAATGCTTAATAAAATAATAGGAAACAATTTAACCATCGGCACTTACAACGATTGTGTCTTCAATACATTTTAGAACGGATCGTATTAAAATCGCTTAACACGTTTGGGCAGGCAACAAGTTCAACCAGAAGTGTTTTTAATCGATTTATAAAAGCACTTATGACAAACGTGTCCCAATTTTTTTTGTACTAAAATTACTTAATATATTATTGCAGACAAGAAAGTATAACTTCTCAATGGGACTAAATGTTCTTAGGATTGATGTACATTTCTTTGAATTGAAGCCTATCAACCTTAAATCACTTATGGTATACGTTCATCACATTTTAAAAAATTAATGGCTTTTAGTATAATATTACACGCATCCGTCGCACTTAGTATTATTGTGTCACATTGTTTTTAATAGAAGCACAAGGCTTTACTGATTTCTGAAAAGAGCAAACGACGCAGAATTTCATTTAATATATATGGCAATAAAAAAGTTAAATTTGATTTTTTTGTAATTAGTACGAGTGTGAACTAAGTCATCGATATAGTTCTGACCCTAACCTGGAAGAACAGTAAAATTTTAAGGTTAGCATCTTTCGAATCACAAGTTTAGTTCTGACCTGACAAAGAATGAAGGGTGGAAGGCTGGCGGGTTGTCCTGCGGCGAGAAGGCTGGCAGCGAGCCCTGCAGCACGGCGAGCCGGGCTGCGGCCAGCAGCGCCAGCGCACCGAGGGCCACCGACACCCGCGCGCATGCGCCTTCGCCTTTCCAGCGCCATTTCACCGTGAAAGAGCATCTGGAATTTACAAGTAGTACATTACTGCAGAGGCCATGAAGTAAGGGATTGATGGACAAGTTCGGGGTAGGAGGCCGAGTCGTAGATGACGCCGAATAAAACGAGTCCAGCAATCCCTGTTCTGGCCAAGGATTGTATAGTGCTTTTCTCAAACAACGTGAGGAAATATTTCATCCATCCAACCATCCATGCATCCATCCGTCCAATCCCCGTCCGTTCTCACGTCCGTCCTTCCGTCCTTCCGGCCATCCATCCATCCATTCATCCATCCATCCATTTATCCATGCATCGCATAGCAATATCGCAAATTTATGCTTACACAGTACCTAGGAGTGATTGGCTGTTTGTAATTTTTCCTTTGTCAGTTTAATGTTAGTAAGCAAATTTAAAGTTAGAGCAGCGGACAATAATGGATTTTCGTACATACTTCATGGCCTAGGACGAGAAGTTATGTAGGGAGCCATAAATGAGAAACTTCTTGTCTTCATTTCGTGACATTAACGCATGCATTTCCGAGCATGTTTGAGAAACACGTATTTATTGTAAGGTTTGTTATACAACGCCCCCTTACTGCTAAAAGCGACTAACTGCATCAATGAGTTTAGAGAAAAACGCATTTAAAGGTTTGACTTTAAGGTTCAAAGTTTAAGGTTTTTATTGATGCAGTTAGTCGCTTTTAGCAGTAAGGGGACGATAAATAGTGTAAGTTGCATTACGTTACGGGGCTTTAAAGCGAAGGAGTATAAAGGTAATTAATCAAACTAACATATCTTGCATCATTTGTATTGCTGGTCTAAACGACATAGGTTTAAAATATGGATAGGTTTTATTTGAATGGTCACATCTTTACCACTGAAAGAGTCTTTTGAATTTTTTTCTTTTTTTATTCGGCTGGATGGTAAACGAGCAAGTGGGTCTCCTGATTGTAAGAGATCACGACCGCCCATAAACATCTGCAACACCAGGAGGATTGAAGATGCTTTTCCAACCTAGAGGCCAGTAATTTCACTGGCTCTCTTACTTAACAGTGTAAGCACTGCTGGTTCACGGCAGGATTAGCGAGCAATTTACCGACACTTTAATGTTTTTGACAGCAATCCTTAATATGCATTACCTGAAATATTCTCAGGTATTTTTTTTTATAGCAAGTCATGTAAAATGTGCATTTTAAACCAGATTCAACCATATTAATCATTCTAATTTTCCTCTGTCTAGGGTCCATAACGTCTGAATCGTACAAAGAACGCTTCAGTACTGACGCGATCCGTATTGATGGTGTAGGGTGTGCGTGCAGTGATCCGGCCCAAGATACATAAGTAAATATCACGATAATTATCACAATATTTACTGACGTGTAGCGTTCGCCTTAGCTCACCTAGCTCCTGGCCAGCTCTTGTACAGGTTGAACGCGACGTTGAACAGCAGCGCCGTCAGCCCCGTCTCCTTAGCCAGCATACTCAGCGCCGCCAGCGCCACGCTCCACCAAGCCCGGTGCCGACCCGAACACCTGTAACCACGACGTAAAAAATTAGGCCGGGAATACAATATACCTAAAAATAGATTTATTTTCATCGCACTTGCTCGTAAACAGTGTCGTAACATGCAGGCTACCTTGCTTACAACCCCCCAAATAAAACCCTCGACCTTAATGTGCTTGTCATGAAGCCCAAGGTCGGTAAACGAGTCATTGCCTGTACTAATTTTCCTGTCATGAAGCCCAAGGCCAAAATACCACAACGGGACTTATCACGCTATTTTACACAAGAAATATTTACCTCGACGTTTCGGCAACATTACAGTTGCTGTGGTCACGAGTAGACTACTCGACGAGTAGAAACGTCGAGGTAAATATTACTTGTGTAAAATAGCGTGATAAATCCCGTTGTGGTATTTTGACTATGAGTGAAAATCACGAAAGTTTAAAACGTTATATGAAGCCCAAGGTCGGTAAACGAGTCATTGCCTGTACTAATTTTCCTGTCATGACGCCCAAGGTCGGTAAATGAGTCATTGACCGTACTAATTTTCCTGTCATGAAGCTCAAGATCGGTAAATGAGTCATGCCCGTACTAATTTTCCTGTCATGAAGCCCAAGGTTCGTAAATGAGTCATTGCCTGTACTAATTTTCCTGTCATGAAGCCCAAGGTTGGTAAATGAGTCATTACCTGTACTAATTTTCCTGTCATGAACCCAAGGTTGGTAACTGAGTCATTGCCTGTACTAATTTTCCTGTCATGAAGCCCAAGGTTGGTAAATGAGTCATTGCCTGTACTAATTTTCCTGTCATCCCAAGGTCGGTAAATGAGTCATCGCCCGTACTGATACTGCTGCGCGCCCTGCAGCTTGGTGCGTATCAGTAAGGTTACTACGAAACTCGAAGTTCGTGTCGTGCGATCCCTCTGACACTTATACCATCTTATACTATTTAATGTGAGAGCGAGACGTCTCGCCGAGACGGTACGACGCGAACTTCGAGTTTCGAGTTTCGTAGTAGTACTGCGGTCGTTTTGAAAAACAAAAACTTACAATATTTCTATTCGAATATCTTATACTTAGTGTTTAGGTCATAAGCAATAAGATATTAACGTCTTCTTGACAGTGGATTTGAACTTTTTATCTGTTTCGTTTATAATATTTTTTTGGAACTTTATTATAAAAACGTAGGTATGAAATTTCCCAAAAACGACTTTTTGGTTTTAGCCAGTCTGTAAGATGGAACTTTAAGCTTCCCTATGTTTCTGGTAGCCTTTGGCTTTGTATTAATAATTATCTAAGATCAACATATCGATATGAGCTGAATCAACGTAACGTCACTCGACTTTTGCTTCGAACGTTGAGCGGCGGAACATGTGTTTTTAAATCATCAGTGAAATTAATTACCAGCTAGCGAGTCTGACTCGCTTACCGAGGGTTCCATACAAAATTTTAGGAATAACAAAATAAACGCTTTATAGACTGCGGAATCTATAATATCCTGTGTTATCAGAGTTCCTGCTTCTAAATCCATACAAATAATAGTAATGTAAATGTGAAAGTGTGTGTGTTTGTATGTTTATGTGTTTGTCTGTCTTTCACGCCGTAACGGAGCGACGGATCGACGTGATTTTCGGCATAGAAATAGTTTATGGGCTCGAAAGAGTGACATACGCTACTTTTCATCCCGGAAAATGCACAGATTCCGTGGGTACAGGGCACAATAACTAAATACCACGATATCAAAATAAACGCTTTAGACTGTGGATTGTGGAATCTATAATATCCTGTGTTATCAAAGTTTCTGCTCCTAAATAACTTAAAATAAACGAAGGGTCTTTTTAACTATAATACATTCGCTGCCGCAATCGCTACCCGGCCCGGCTACGCTCGTAGCGCGTTAGCGTTTTTCCGCTTTACAGCCGAAACTGGCTACGAACAGAGAACGCACCTAGCATATTCCTGGAACTGAAAGTGATGATGTATAATAATAAACACTCTCACCAAATCTTAAGGATAGTCAGAGTCAAATGGAAGTAATAAAAAAAACGAAACAAGATTTAGCTGAGTACGGTGCACATACACACTCAGAGACAGAGATTGTCGTAAACTTTTGCATTTAGTATTAGTCTGATTAAACAAGATTGCACGACTCGCACCAAAAACAGAATAAAATGTGAAGCACACTCAGAACCATGCCATTTTAAACATTAATAAACAGAACGTGCCCGGAATTGATAAGGCACTTCGCACATCAGAATTTCCTTCTCAAATTAATGCAGCATTTCACACAATGTGCTTTGGCTTTATACGGGTGGGACTGTACGGAAAATGAGACTAAAACTTATTTCAACTCCAAATTTGTTAATTTTACGATTCCATGTTGTTACTCTTATCATCCCGTGAAATCCAATTCCAAAAACCAATCTTAATTTGATTGCTTATAATAGCGACATCTCTTGTCCGGGTGAGCGGTTAGTCCCGAAGGAATGTTGACGTCTCTTGATGAGAGCTAAAACATAGATGTCGCTAGGTCGCTGCTTAAGTGACTAAAACAGCAGGCTGAAATATGTGGTGCATGGGAGAAATTTGTGTCTAGACTCCTTTCCATTGGTGGTGTTGGTGTATGGCACGCAGCATACTTAGAATGCTGAGGACCTGGTTTCGATTCCCAGCGTCCAAGTGCTGGTCACCGTCCTATTAGCCGACATCTTTAAGTTTACGTCATTACCAATAAGGTGACAGCAGGGTGTCATCTATTGATCACTTTTATGTCAACTGGTGTTTTCTGCACCTACGAGTAAATACTTAATGAGAAGCTAAATAATTTTGACTATAAATTATTGAAACAATTTTGTTCTTAGATGTAACATACAACAAAGAAACTGAAGAAATGAACTGTGATTACTTACCATTAGGTTCTTCTACCGCACCCCTGTTTGTAGGTTTTATTGTAAAATATAACAGAACGCCTGACGCCTTATGGTTGTACACGGTTTTACTACTTTGCTAGGTAGTATTCTACGTAGATACGTGAATTAAGAAGGCGCTTGGAGTTTTTTTTTAACCCAACTAAGGCTGTACTTTATCTTTATTCATGTATAAGGAATCAAAAATGCCCCTTAACTTATTATCCTACATAATTATGTCAAATATTACAAACATTTTAGAAATATTATCTATCTGTCATAATACGAGGTTGTTCTTTTGCCAAAGTATTATCGCGTAGTTAAATTATTGACAAAATCACTTCAGTTTTTATTTTTCAAAATATTTTTTAAACTACTTATCCATTTCTTTCTAACTGACTTCAAAAGAGGAGGAGGTTATCAATTCGGATGTTTTTTTTTTATATAGAACGTATGCTGTAAATGATTTACAGGGGAGGTTGCCTGGAAGAGATCGCTCTTAAGTGATGAGGCCTCCTGGTGTTGCAGGAGTCTATGGGCGGTGGTGATCTCTTACCATCAAGAGACCCACTTGCTCGTTTGCCATCCAGTAGAATAAAAAAAAATTAACGTAACTAAAATTAACTTAAAATAGCTAGTAAATAAAATAAAAATTAAAACTAAAAATTAATATCTAACTTTGAACCCTTAGGTAGGGTGCTCATCAAGCAGGCAGCATTCCCACGTTGAGTTGGTATTATACTCGTAGCAAGTCTTTGTGCGAGAAAGCTGCCTGCGCGAGGGTCACCTGTTGCTCTCAGACGCTTACTTAGAGCTCCGTTGAGTCCTCGTAAGTTATGTATTTATATATTATAACACTAGCTTTTGCCCGCGGCTCCGCCCGCGTGGTATTCGGTTATCGCGCCCTGTTCCTTCGGGAACTGTGCAATTTCCAGGTAAAAAGTAGCCTATGTCACTCTCGGGCCCATAAACTGTCTCTTTGCCAAAAATTACGTCGATCCGTCGCTCTGTTACGGCGTGAAAGACGGACAAACACACAAACATACAAACACACTTTCACATTTATAATAATATATATTAGTATGGATAATTATTTTTTATCTCTTGTCAAGTACCCTTTAGTTCATGCTTTTGCTTACTTTGGGGCTAGGTCAATTAGGTAAGTATGTATGTAAATACTTCGTTGTACATAAAAGACAAAATAACACAAAAAGAAAACAACAAAACAAAGAGAGTACAAAGGCGATCTTATCACTAAAACGTGTCAAGTGTCCCACGGTATTAATTATTCTTATTAAAACCCTAATCAACTCCTAACTTATTCAGTTAGATATTTGAGTATTGAATAAAAGCTTGTAAAAAATCATAAAATCTGGATGAAATTCTCAAACCCAAGCATTTCATTGTGCTATCGTTCCATTCAACGAGAGCAGTTCCTTTTTTGTCACCGAATGGCGCTCTGTTTCCCAATAGCCCGATCACTCATTCCTGTACAATTTTATAGCTTGAAATTTCTATTTTCTACGTTGTAGCGTTCCATTTGGCTTTCGCTAATTCCAAGCACGAAGTGACGTAAATACGGATTCTCTTTGGCATCCGTTTTGAACTATTTCTCGTTGCACAAAACTTTAAAGCAAGAACAAAGCATTAAATTAGATTTCGTATCCGAGCCAGGCAGATTTTAATTCGTTCGTATTTTTTTACAAGCTTTTTACAAGCTTTTATTTAGTTACACCTATCCCGATGTCTTCTTGGAAGTTAAATTCGACCAACTTCCAGTAGTCGGATTGACTTGAAATTTGGTGTTATGTAAATTGCGTGACAATATAATAATCTTGTAGTGACACTGGTATTCCGGCCAGGGTTGTCTCTGCAGGACGAAACTCTTCAACGGTTAATTTTATCGACTTGAAAGTTGATGTGCAAATGTTGCTTGGGTGACAATGCAAGTACTACACTACTACTACGTAGTACTATTATTTATTCTGTGCTACTTTTTTTTTTTTTTATACGACTGGAAGGCAAACGAGCAAGTGGGTCTCCTGGTGGTAAGAGATCACCACCGCCCATAAACATCTGCAACACCAGAGGTATTGCAGATGCGTTGCCAACCTAGAGGCCTAAGTTGGAATACCTCAAGTGCCAGTAATTTCACCGGCTGTCTTACTGCAAGCACTGCTGCTTCACGGCAGGATTAGCGAGCAAGATGGTGGTAGCAATCCGGACGGACCTTGCACAAGGTCCTACCACCTGCAAAACTACTACTACTGGGCATATATCATAATATTGAACTTGGCTCTAATTTCAAATTGTCTACGAGACAATGTGCCTGAAGAGAGATTTCTCTATTACATACAGTGTTCTCCAAGCTAATCGAGGTATTTACGTACTAGTATCTGGGTCGTGTCCCTATCTTTACTTCAGTCTGTATTAAAATAAATGTTGGGCATATTTCTGCCATTTATTTTAAACCCACAAATCTGTCGCACAAAGAACATCAAGTTGTATTAGAAGTGAGATATTATGGTAATAAATGTAGGTGTGAGAGAGCAAAAACCTTTTAGTCACACTCTGTGTTTGGCTCAAAATAACCTGAAGAATTGTAAGAGTTTTTGTTTCTTCGAAACGTAATTAGGTGAAGAAACGTGGGAGGTCCCCAGCGTGGGGGGAGTCAGAAATATTCCTGCAACATTGAACAGTTTTAATGTATTTTTTACCCATTATAGGGCATTGACTTCTATTTATAAGCTTTTAATTATAACATGCCTCGTTAGGTCATAATCTTAGAAATCGAATTTATAATTAACTGCCAGTGGTTGGATTTTTGTCATCATCATCATCATCAGCTGGCTGCTGCTGGACATTGGCTTTTTCCATGGCGCGCCACAACACTCTGTCCTCAGCCCCTCGCATCCATCCGCTGCCAGCGACACTCATGATCATATCATGTCAGTTGTTTGACAATGCATAATTATATTAATTATACTTAGTAGCCGTTTAATTTTATCGTAGAAGACTGACAAACACACACATTCATGAGGTTTCGCATCTGTTTAAAAGTGGTAAAAGATTATTTTTTTTCGATCAAATCTTTAAACAAAAAAATTAAAACCGATCCGATAGTGAGTTCAATGATTAAAAAAAAACTTGTCTTAAAAACGCGCTACCATTTGTTTTTCATTAGTATCGTCAAAAAGTGACGAAGACATAAAATTACGTTAGTCTAAGTCTAACGCAAACTGCGGGCAAAAACTATACGCCTACAAAAAGCCTTTTCACGCTACCCCGATTGCTAAAAAATGCGATGCGAATGTTAGCAAAGCCGCGCGAAAAAGCTAGTATTACGTAACCTGGAATCTAATTTGACAGTACGAAATTCGCGTCAGTTTCAAATTACCAAATGACGTTTGAAATCCATATTTATCCCAATAACTGTAACGATCCCAATCCCCCGCTGATTGGGGATCGTATTACCTTCATTACCGGAATACCTATTTTCTGTTATCGACGTACCGAATTTTTACCCCTTTCCAAATTATTTTTAAGGGTATTTCGTTATTTATGTTAGGTATTTCTTTCCGTTACGCAATTAAATGATTTTATGTTGAATTGCTTTTTATTATTGTTTGTGATCAGAAAATCTACGTGTCCTTCTTTGCTATCCTCAATAATCTAATACATTGAAACGAGCAAATCTTGTATATAATATATTTATATATATTTCGAGGATCTCGAAAACGCTAAAACGATTTCGATGAAATTTAGTATGTAGAGGTTTTCGGGGATGACAAATCGATCTAGTTTGGTTTTATCGATTTTTATCGAGTTTTATCCCGAGCAAACTCTGTATATCTTTTACCTTTTCACACTAAAACTATTAAAACAATTTAGATTAAATTTGGTATTGAGATAGGTTAAGAACCTGGTAAAGAGATTGAGTACTTTTTATCCCGAAGAATTGTTAGTTCTTTCAGAATAGCTAACAAACAGGAGGGCCTAGAAGGTTTGGGGTAGGTCTATGCAGCAGTGAACGTCTTTCGGCTGATATGATGACATAACCTAACAAATAAATACTGTATCCATTCTATTTTGCAGGTGGAAGGACCTTTTGGAAGGTGGAAGGATTGCTACCACCACTTTGCTCGCTAATCCTGCCGTGAAGCAGCAGTGTTTGCACTGTTGTGTTTCGACGTGGAGAGTAAGACAGCCGGTGAAGTTATTGCCACTTGAGGTATCCCATCTTAGGCCTCTAGGTTGGCAATGCATCTGCAATACCCCTGGTGTTGCAGATGTTTATGGGCGGTGGTGATATCTTACCATCAGGAGACCCACTTGTACGTTTGCCATCCAGTCGAATAAAAAAAAAATTGTATTTGTGTACAATCTGATGACACCGGTTGCGATATTAACGTCCCGGGTAGGTTTTATAATCAGACCTCAAGCTGACTGAATTTTTTGTCATTTGTTCTCACCAAGACTATTTTAGTATTATTTCCGAAACGATGTAGGTACGGCCAAGTGGATGGCTAAGTGGTTAGAGAACCTGACTACAAAGCTTGAGGTCCCAGGTTCGAATCCCGGCCGGGGCAGATATTTGTATGAATAATACGAATGTTTGTTCTCGGGTCTTGGATGTTTAATATGTATTTAAGTATTTATTAGGTATATATAGGGCAACTTTTTACACCTTATAATTAAAGTAAAGCTTATTCACGCACTAGTCACATGACGTGACGCGTACCGCCTACGCCAGCTTACAACTTATCGAGGCCGCGACGAATGCGAGTAAAAGCGTGTCGGCAACTTTTCGGGCCGCCAAACCGCAAGTTATTCTCTAAGCCAAGTCCAAAGCCGATCCCAAACTGCCAAGACACGAGGGAAATGTGGCCAAGTTTTCTGTACAAGAACGCGCGTTCACACTGTGGCAAATTTTTGTACAAGTACTTGAGCTTTTTATAAATATGTTGACGCTACAATAATATTCGCTGAGGCTCATCTCTCTTTACAGTGACGTCACGAGTACGTCACGATTCATCCCCGGAGAGTGGCGGTTTAAACTGCATCGCACCGCCAAGGCATTACACATACATTATTTACTTGTATCAAATTATTGTACCTAGTTATATTAAAGTTATTGTGCATCATCCTGCGTTCTTCTACGAACCTGATACCCTGGCGCCTGGAGAGAGCTATATGAAAGAGGAGTGCCCTTACAAGATGATTTGTGTTTCTGCATGAACCGATTCCTAATTAATAAATAACCATAACTATAATATGGTTACGTCAATATTGTTGAATTCAAACTTATTAGAGATAGAGAGAGAGAGAAACATTTATTTATACATATTCGATACATATGAAAATATATTACATGGAAAGAGTTAAAAAATAACATCGAACAGCATAAAGTACAGTCCTCTTTTTGCGTTGGGGGTTAATAATAAGCCTTACATTTATACGACTAGGCATCCACATCATTACGCGCGGCAGAACACGTTATCTTTCAATGAGCTAAATCAGTTTAATTAAGTGATTATATGCTCAGCTATCTGAAAGCGGGTGTGTGTAGGATTAGCGTGAATTGGTTTAACACGGTTATGTTCCAATGTTGGCACTGTTGTTAGTTAAAAGATAAACCTTATGTCTCCTTGACCTAGTTTTGGTATAAGATGAAGAACCTGTGGCTTAGCATAGATCCTTGCGTCAACAGGTTACAATTGTAGAAGTGGTTTAATTGGGATGTGCTGGACTGTATTCTTTTACTACGATAATTTTATTACAGTTACCTTGTTCTTGATCACACTAAGTTTGGCTGCTAAATAACCAATCTTTTAAGAGATTTCTTTATTTTTTACCTAGTTAGAATGTAGAATGTAGATTCGTTTGCAGGGATAAGTTCAGCGTAGAAGGTCTATCAACAAGATGGACGGATGACCTGGTTAGGGGCACGGGCTCATGGTAGCTGCAGGCCGCTTCCAACAGAAGCAACTGAAGATTTATGGGGGAGGCCTATCTCCAACAATGGACGTCTATGGCTGATGTGATGATAATGATGAGGGATAACTTTGCCTTTAAAATAACTTTTCTTCCTCTGAATCCCGTTTTTTTTATTTTATTAAACACTCGTCTGCTTACACACATTAAAGGAAAATTTACTGTGTCTTAATGTTTTAAGAGTTCTGTAAACAAAGGGTGATAAACAAAGGGTGACCCCTGTTATTGTCGATTTGCTTTCCATCTATCTGCCTGTCACAGAGCGGTATCTTGGTACATCGTGTTTTTCTAAATTAATTTTATCTAAGGATTTCCTGAGAAATTAACTTCATTTGAGCTTTTTTGATCATTAAACTACCGTGAGACTCACTCATATTAAATGATATTGTAACGGATAACTCACGTCTTAAATTGAGTTAAACTCGACATGTTTCGGACTATTCATTTGAGCTGTTCAGTGTTCTTTTAAAGTTAACGGAGGTCAAAAAGGAGGAGGTCAAAATTTTCACGTAATATATTTTAAGACGACTGTGGTCTCAAACATAGCCCAGACAAGTAGCTCGCCTGTCCAAACGGTCCCCCCAAACTCCAAAACTCGCACAAAGCCGGTCAAGCTGGACATAACAACATTCCACAATTTTCCTCCCCGAATAATTAAAGATCCCGGGGGATGTATTCTAAGTGGCACGTCGAGTTTCCTTCAAGTAAGGCAAAAGTAAGGTAATTAGGGCATTGGAAATATTTGAGGAAATTATTTTCCATTTTTGTACAGTCGGCTGCAAAGAGGTCGATACGGCTAATGTTATAAAAATATGTATGCACGACTGGTAGCGTTAAGTGAATAAAGTCATGTATCCATATTTTTGTAATTTCGACCGTCGCGATCTCTTTGTTTAGTTGACTTTATGATCGAAAAAAACGGCATGGCTTACCAAAGTTTAACCTTGAATGCCTTACGGCAAAAAAAAAACGTGAAATTTATGTTGAAAAGATTCGAGATTCAATTATAATATATACTAAGTATCTCATAAACTTAATAATGAATATTCCAGCAGAAGGTCGGGCAAGTTTGAGCGAACACTGCTAAAAACGTTTTTCAGTATTGTTAATAATGCTCATGTACAGAATGAAATGCGTGACTTATTTTGAAGTACTTCGGAATAATTGTAAATAGACCTTCTATAAAAAATAAGCACATACTTATATTTAAACACATTTAAGCAATTCAAGACAAACATAACTTATCATCAGCAATACAGTATTCAGTATAAGCAGCATTAGACTAGAGTGAAATGGGCTGTTACTGACCCAATGAGATATACCATTGACCTCATCTGCACTTAACACCAAGATAGGGATCAATCACGAGCAGGAGTACGTTTAATGTAAAAACAAGTAATCAATCGAACGCGAAATGCGAAATGTAACTCAACTTGCACAATTATTTTTGCAGATATGAAACTGGGCTTGTGAACAAATAATTAACTTACCCATGATATAGCAGAATGGATGACAAAAAAAGTATGGATGCCAGGACGTCAGCTCGCCCAACTACGCCTGTCACCTGCAACAATACAAGTTAAAAATAACAAAGGTAGCTGCCAGAAATTCCACAAGGTTTGACCTGTCAGGGCAATGCATTTGCAGGACAGTTTGACAGAGAAATAGTTTACGCGATGTATAAATAATTCTAGAGTGACATGTTTCATTTGACATGCAACGCACAGTTGAAGTTTCGTTTGTTATTTTTAAAGTATCGTTTTTCGTTTGTTGTTTTTATTCAGTCTAGTTATGACCACGGCCAGTGCAATGTGGGCAAACATCGCCTTCGTTCAAAAATTATGACCATCATTAAATATCATTTATCACGCACCCATTCACGGGTCATTATCACAACTAGTAATTTAACTAGCATCGTCACCAGAAATCCGATCATTGACAGTTTTACAGGTCATAGCTCCAGTCCTATTGTCACCAGTTATATTTTCAAATCTACCCACCCCCGCAATCCCGCACTTCTTAAATCGCGTCACCACCCGTAAATCCTCACTAATTTTATTATTCTAGGCCCATTTCGACAATTACGAAGTCCGTAACGACAAAAATGCGACAATCTCAGCCTTGGAGCGTTTAATCCACAAACATTAGCTCTGTATCAGGCAATTACGGGCTGTAACTGCATTATGATTTCGTTTATTCCTAAACGGCCTGACGGGAGGGCCTTTACTGCCCATTAGAAATGTGAATTAGAATTGTGATCGAAGCGGCAGGCGGCTTAACGTTCCGGCGCAAGTTAGGGTACTTTAAACTGTTCTAGTTTTGGCTGGGTATTTTGGTGATTTAATGAGGACAAGTTTGAAAATGTTTGAAAGCAGTCGAATACTGCTCGTAGTTCTACAAGCGTTTCAGCCGCTATCAATGTAATTTACATAATAAGAAGTTAACTGTAGCTGGTGGAAGCTTGTCATAAAATTGTTAATTCTTTATCTGTCAGCTCGTGGTTGGAAAGCGAGAATGAATCTCTCTCATCTGTCTTTTGAGTTATGTCGCCTCCCCATTGTTATTTGAACTTAGATAATTCTCCTAGACAGAGGCACTACTAGAAGTTTGTCATCTTTAATTTTTTATCATTAGCAACTCAATACCGAAGATTGATTGCTCTCTCAGGATCATGACGCTTCTATGTACCTAACTAGCCCTAGCGCAGGCCTTGATCTTTTTGGGCTGTTACTGCACACTTGTCTCTTAAAGCTTATCTGGACCAGTAATACAACATTTCTTCTCTCTCTCTTCTCAGTCGCTAACTCTTGGCAAATAAGTCTTAATATTAGTGAAATATTGATTCTGGGCCCGCGTGGGAACTATGGCCCAAGCCCTCTCATTCCGAGAGGAGGCCTGTGCCCAGCAGTGGGACGTATATATATACGCTGAGATGATGATGATGATGATTGGTTGTATCAAAGTTGTTGAATAAATAAATAATAGTGGTGACCGGTAACATTAGCGGATACTGCTTCATGTAAACTTTTTGTTTGTGTAATATTTTATTTCTTTCTTTATTCTTCACCTATTAGGCACTAGCCCAGATCTGAGATTCTGGGATGTCTCATTTGAAATGGTGGATTACTTTGAGTTGATATCTTGATCTAGGTGCGAAAGTTTATTCAAAATGTACGCTTCGCTTTTATCTTATCCATTACACCAACCTCAAGGAGGGTAAAGCCGCTTCAAGGAACGATGACTGGCGGACTGCCTACTGCTACATTTAATATTTAATTAATACACAATTACATCCCTTCAAATAAACCGTTATGGGCAAGTGCTTATTTTGTTCTCTGCTCAAATTGCTTCGTTATACGATAACTTTAAGTAGTTGAATGTTTAAGACGGCATTGTTTCTGCTAGTTATGATACTGTGGCCTAGATAATAATTGAGGTTAGGTATTGGATCTTTTTTTATCTTTCTTTAGTATGCATTTTTGAGTTGACTTTTAATTTAAACACGGGGAGGCCTATGTCACACAGTGGACGTCTAGATTTGATATTTAGACTACGGCAGATTTAAAAAATCTTCAATGGATATTTCTATTGGCTCAGTTCTTGTAAACTTTTCAAAGTGGTGGAACTATTGGGGACTGAAACGTAATCCATTTTTTTTTTTTTATGGTATAGGGGGCAAACGAGCAGACGGATCGCCTGATGGTGAGCGATTACCGTCGCCCATGAACACCTGCAACACCAGAAGAGTCACAAGTGCGTTGCCGGCCTTTAAGGTAGAAGTACGCTCTTTTCTTGAAAGCTTGAAGGTTATATCGGTCCGGGAATACCGCAGGCGATAGTCCATCGATCCATACTAATATCATCTAATATTATAAATGCGAAAGTGTGTTTGTGTGTTTATTCGTCTTTCACGCCGTAACGGAGCAACGGATCGACGTGATTTTTGGCATAGAGATATTTTATGGGCTCGAGAGTGACATAGGTTATTTTTATCCCGGAAAAATGCACAGTTCCCAAGGGAACAGCGCGCAGTTAGTAACCGAATACCACGCGGGCGGAGCCACGGGCAAAAGCTAGTAAATATCATATTCATATTTCACTAATTGTGTGAACGTTTAAAGCTTTTGGAGTCACTATTTTACTGTGTGGAAATAATTTAAATAATTTCCAGTATGCTCTTTTGGCCTTTTCTTAAAAAAAAAAAATCTATGAGTGTGTGTGTCCAACCAAATATGGTTCTGGATAGGGTGATGTAGAAGTCAAGGGATTTATAAGTTAAATGTAATAATTATAACTGTGTACGTGCAGACACAATTGAAATTATTCAGCTGTCGGATCGGGACTTTTGTAATACTATACCCTTTTCGCAGAATCCATTACGTTTCGTTCTCTTTGTAATTATTTCGCATTTATAAGTCTTTTATCTGAGATTCCTTTGGATTAGGATAATTAGTTCGGAGAAATATTCAAGCTTAAGAATAAAAACTCATTTTTACGTAGATGGTAAATTAAAAACAGGTATCTAGGGGGTAAGGGGTATCGAAGTCGTTAAACCCCTGACAGAATGCTGTGATCGTCAGTTGACCATCAGTAGTGTATCTTGATGACTTTGTTAAGAAAATAGTGTGGTAGTTTCTGTTTGTCTTTCTCAGCCGAGCTGGAGGAATTTTTAGTTGGTAAAAGAGTGCTGCTGTCTACTCTCATGTTAACATTACATTAGTCGTGTTAAGAACCATGATGGCTTATGATGATGATATCTTCGCTGTAGCTGTTGGTTTGGTGGCTTAGTGGTTTTACGAAGTTTTACGAAATTCATGTGCGAAATTACATTTGAAATTTATCCGAGCTTTACGGTGAAGGAAAACATAGTGAGCACAAACCTGCGAAGCAATTCAATTGTGTGTGTGAAGTTCCCGATCCGTACTGGGACCGTGTGGGTATAGCCCAAGCCCTCTTATTCTGAGAGGAGGCCTGTGCTCAGCAGTGGGACGTGTGCTGGGATAATGAGTCGCTGTTTACGACACCCATGGAATGGGATGCGATATTCTAAGCCCGTTGAGGTAGGTACAGTCAGTATCAAAAGTAATAGCTGTAGCACTTTCATACTTTGTCGTTTTACAGCTACGTACTGAACCAATCAATGAGAGAGAGTTAAAAAGTAATCCACTACTTTTGATGCTGACTATACAATACAACGCCTTCTCATTCTAGATGCATTAAATAAATTGCTAAAGCTGAATGTTGTCTTTCTCTCATTTTTCAAAACAGTACCTAGTGAAGCTTGTCTAGATCTCCCTCTGCGTAGGTCTTAATGTCCTGACAAATTGGTCTAAAGGGACGTTATTAGGCAGCTCTGAATTTTCCAGAAAGTTCTACCGATGTTATGTCACCACTTTGAGAAATTACTTTTGCATTGGTACGTTTAGGAGGGATATGATTGAGTGCCGCGCATTAGCCGTTTTTTGACGAAAAAAACGATCTAAAGTACTTAAGTCCCCAATTTTCCCTATAATCGCGTGGGAACTACAGATCAAGTCCTCTTGTTTTGAGAGGAGCCTGTGTTCTGCAGTCGGACATATAAATATAGGTCAAGATGAACAAAACGTACTCAGTAAACCGGTGTGATATGTTTTGATTCCCATGGTTTCTTTAATGACGATATACAAATAAACTATACCTAATTATAACCTTTGAACTCGTATGAAACTTGATATTCTCCTCCATTCTTACAGTAGGTTGCGTGCGAGATACTATCACTTTTATTTCACCACTTTATTGGGTTAATTTTCAATATTTATGAATTTTCTCACTTTTACTTTCTGTCAATTTTACACAAAAGTTCAAACACGAAGTGACAGATACAAGGTAGTGCTTAAAGTGTAAACATATTTGACTTGTCGTACAAGTCTTCGTGTGAATTATGACTCGCACTCAGCCGATTTTCATTTATCTTAATAATCTTTCCTAAGGGCCCGGGCCCACTTAGCATCTTTCGAGCGTCGTCGTCGAGTAAACGCCCGCGCAGCGCCGACGTAACATTCACGTTGCGGCGTCGCGACGCTAGTACCCTTCAGCGTCTCTAGCGGAACGTTTGCGATGTTCGTGTTTCCATACAAATTGAGATTTTAACGCGAACGCGATCGAGACGTATTTTGTATCCGAAAACTTACACTAAGGGTACTGTGGCGTCTGAAAGACGTCGTCGTCTAGTAAACGCTCGCGCAGCGTCGACGCGGTGTCAATAGGGGAAGGGTGCTGCGCTGTCGCTGGCTAGACGCCGGCTGACAGTCGTCACCTGACGTCGAAGCGACGCAGCGCAGACGTAAATGAGACGCTGGCGTCCGAAAGACGCCACTGGCGTCGCGGCGCCACAACGTGAACGTTACGTCGGCGCTGCGCGGGCGTTTACGAGTCGACGACGTTTGACAGACGCTAAGTAGGCCCGGGCCCTTATTGTCTGTAAAATTTCCCGATAAAAACCAATAAATTTCCCATACATTTCGATATACATCACAATTTGGACGCTTCCAATCCAGTTCTACTCGACAACGAGAAATTTATTAAAAACCAGCGCACCGATCATTATATTTGATTGAAGAGACGTAAAAGTACACTCCGCTGCAATTAATTCACATGGCTGATTGCACAAATTAATTGCAATAACCTGCAGCCGCCTGTACGCGGTCGATGACAGTATTACATTATTCATTAAGCAGCGGTGAAGTAATGGAATGTTAAATTAATGTCACGGTAAAATTCTGGAAACATTTCAGTATTATTATGGGTGCTTATCTTGGGAAGTCTCTGTATACCTATATTTTCTGTACTGCTTACTTTTGTTGATGTTCAAAATTCAAAAATCAAAAAAATTCAAAATTATTTACTTTCAACTTTTGTGTTAAAACTAGTGTTGAATCCTCCTTTTAAGTGAAGCACTTGTAAGGAGGAATTCGCTCTTTCATACAAGTTGTTACTAAGTCAAAAATAATAACTATAATAGCTATTAACTAAGAATAGCTGGTATATTTTTTGACATTCATAAGTGCTTATTATAGCCTAAATTGAATAAAGAGATTTTGACTTTGACTTTGACTTTGAGCTCTTAAGATAGTTAATGCAACTGTTATTAAGCATTTCAATAAAATAACCTACACAGTTTACACACTAAGTAACAAACAAAATTGTTTTATCTTACTACTCAATGCGACAAACCTTTATAAATGAAAACTTAAGAAATCAAGAAATTAGAGGACAAAAGTACAAAATAATGTTCAATAAAGAGTTATTTTTTTTGGTTTACGTTTTTGAAATAATCATGTGCGTTATTAAGAATGTACGTATGTGAATTTCCCACTAATGTCGATAAGACAAAGGCTACTAGAAACACAAAGAAGCTCAAAGTTCCATCTTACAGACTGGCTAAAACCAAAAAGTCGTTGCTGGAAAATATGTAGAGGTAGCATAAGTTTTTATAATAAAATTTAAAAAAATATTACAAATTTAATAGATAAAAATTCAGATCTATTGTCAAGAAGACATTAATATCTAAGGCGTAATATAAAATTAATGATTGATTATGTCATGGACATTATATTTGGAAATAATTCCGATCCGTATTGGCGATTCCCTCAAATAGCGAACCTACTGTGTTAAAAATAAAGTTGTGTTAAATACTTGTGATGTATAGATATCATTTAATAATATTGTAAATCTGTTTAAAAAAATACCTTGTTGAATTTCTTGTCGGATTTTTCTCAACAGAGGTTTTTCCGAACCGGTTGATTTTTTTTGATATTCATAAGTGCTTGTTATAGCCTAAATTGAATAAAGATATTTTGACTTTGACTTTGAGTTTAGGTATTATACCTATTGTATTGTAGGTATTATGGGTGATTCACGGATCAGGACAAGCAGTCGCAAAAATTCTTGCATACAATGGTGGCCTTAAACGTTGTGAAGATTACTTACCTGTTTACTATCTACGCGTGATCAAAATATGTCTAGAAAGAAGGTCTGCAGAACACAGTTCCACTAGTAATTATACTTCTGTAGCCTCGACTATAAAAACTTTAATAACCATTTATTACTTTTCAAAGTTAATATTGGCTATGATGTAGCATTGGAACCAACTGATATAAATTGCATTGCCCAAGTTCCTGAGTTAAAAGCTCGGCGTCACCCGTGCAATCAGCGTTTAATGGCGAAAGTTTCAAGATTATTGCTATTCGATGGTACACCTTTAAACCCTGTTTCTCAGCTGTTTCAATCTTATTTTGAGGCCAGGTTTTAACCGATGTTAATTGATAATGCGTGATAAGTTTAAGGACATTATCATCATCCTTGGAATTATACCCCCGCCCCCTCCCCCCCATATACCTATAGTTGCTTCCATCCACCGAGAATCTGCGGCTTTAACCAGTACCATGTTACCATGAGTTTACAGTGACCATACTCGATAGCGACGGCGTAAATTGTATGGAGAATTGTAGGTACAGCACCTCTGCAAATTACGCCGTCGCTATCGAGTACGGTCCCTGTAAACTCATGGTAGTGGTACAGGTGTTTAAATATGCTTGGATCAATATGTATTGTAAGACAGTCTTTGCACATTACACCTTGTTCTCCGTGCGCAAACATACTACATAACCAGCACTGGAAGGGGTCAAATATTTCCTACTTCAAAGAGATTTCGGTAACTTTATAACGTTTTAAACTTTCGTGATTCTCACTCAGAGCTGCTGCTGCTGCTACTAGGCACGCCACACTTCAGTCTACTCGTGACCGCGGCCACTGCAATGTTGCCGAAACGACGACGTAAATATTACCTACTTGTGCGTGTTAGCGTGATAAGTCCCGTTGGTAACGTTACTGGTCACTTTTACAGTCAATTTAGGTTCTCATTGCTAATGGCGTGATATTCAAGTTTTCTTTTTCTTTTAAAACTATAACCCTTAAATAAATAAATAAATAAAAAGACATTTATTGCCACAACAGAAAATATACAGTGAACATAACAGACAGAAACACAACAAATAAAACGTAAAAAAAAGACATACAAAAATAAGAACAACAGATATGTGGCAATAGGCCCTTGATAGTTATATGGGTATTCAATTGAACCATTTACCCATTTTTGAGAAAATAGTGGGCAAGTATCAGACAGGTGGAAAAAAAAGTTTAGCGACAATAATATGCAACAAAACAGACGCAATTAAGTTATCAAGTTAAATTTTTTCCGTTTCATGCACGGAAGGTATTTCTATGAAAAGACTGTTATGCACTTTTTAATTGTACAAAATCTTCAGCTTCGTTTTCTTTCCAACACGCATATTTTGCGTAAACTTAACTATCATAAGGTCGCGGGTGAGCAAAGAAATTCTTTTAGTTCATCGACTTCTCTCCATTTACAATTTCACGTCAACAAATTAAATTAATCCCTGAGACGACGTCGCATGCGGCATATTTCTCATCGCACGATTGTTACTACCAAGCAACCAGGATTTTATTACGGCCCTGTATTCAATAACAATAATGGGAAAATCAAGGGAATTTCCCGGGGGAACTCTTCATTCCGGATGAGGGATGGTGCTAAATGTAATTCGTGATGTTTCTGAGAAACTTAGTAGTCTTAAGGGTATATCGTCCTTTACGATCTAATCCAGTGAACAAGATTTGCGAAGTTACCTTTTTCAAGCCCGTGCTTGGAACTAAGTAAAACCAGTTAAGTGCGTACGCAACAAATGTTGAATAATTAAGTTTTAGCGACTTTAATCTTTAATTTGCAAAATTTGCATATTTAGCTATAGTATGATGCTTTGCAATTACGTTGTACAAACTACTGCTGTTTTCTGAAATTAATAACTGAGCTCTTGATGACGGTGTAAGCATTCTACACTTTAGAACTAAGGAACCCCATACATCCCTGTATTATTATTATTATATTTATTGTAATTTTTTTCTTTAATTGTATACTTACTGTATTTTATTTGTAATTATTTTATTATGAAAAAATGACTTTCTGCTAAGTTTCTTGCGGCGCATTCTTCATGGCAATGATGGTCTTTCCGAAAGCGCTGGTAGTTTAAAAAATGACGTGTAAAAGTGCCCATTGCGGCCTATTTACTGAATAAATGATTTGAATTTTTTGAATAGCTAGGAATTGAAGGACGCAAACTAGCATTAAAAAAGCTTTCACCGCTTTCCTTAAGCTGCGAACATTAACACGGCTTTGCTTAACCATACCACCATGTTACTAGTATTTACTTTACCCGAAGCAACTAATAAATCTTTTTCTTCGCATTGTTTCGTCTCATTGTACAAGCCATTCAAACTGCAAAACCTTTACATAATATTATTTTAAATGACATAAATCAAGGCAGAATAAAGTGGTTAGATTAGAAACTTCCAACTTGCCTACCATTGCCGGACCGCGAGAGAGTTACCGACAAAGTTTCCCTTTCGTGATTAATGATTTCAGGCCGGATCAAAATTAATTTATAAGCAACTTAATTCAATGAGAAGCGACAACAGTTGCTATTTTATAACGAATTAACGGTGTTATGGAATGAATGGGTTGATTTGGTCAAGATTAACTTACACTACAAAGCGCGCAATTTATTCAAATTCAAATTCAAATCATTTATTCAGTAAATAGGCCGCAATAGGCACTTTTACACGTCATTTTTTTAAACTACCAGCGCTTTCGGAAAGACCATCATTGCCAAGAAGAATGCGCCGCAAGAAACTTGGCAGAAAGTCATTTTTTCAAAATAAAATAATTACAAATAAAATACTTAAAAACTACAGTAAACAATTAAACAAACAAATTACAAAAAAATAATTAAATAATAATACAGGGATTTATGGGGTCCCTTAGTTACAAAATTAAACACTAACTATATCTACGTTAAGCGGAAGTGTGGAATGCTTCCACCGTCATAAATGTAATAATAATAAAAAAAAAAACTGAAATATACATTTCAGGTCAAGTAACCATTAAGTTTTTGGATTCCGAAGGCAAGCTCACGTCTGCCGCCCCCAAAGTTAGCTCACGCGCACTCATGTCATGCTCTGAAAGCAGAGCGGTACCAAGGGCAGAACATCGTACGGACATATTATTCGGATGACAATGCAAATACAGTCAACAAAATGTACGTTTTAAACTTTCGTGATTTTCACACATATTAAATTATATTGACCGGATTACTCACGTCTTAAATCGAGTTTAGCTCGACATGTTTCGGGTTATTTCGAAACCCTTCATCACTGGAGCACGCGACTCGGCGGCTGCCGCAACACGCGCACTACGCGCCACCGCTCTGATCGCGCGACTGTCCGACGAAACTAACTCAGGCGCACAACTACCCACATTGAAGTCTCACGGTAGTTTCATGATCAAAATTTTCACACATAGTCAAAATACCACACTACTTATCACGCTAACACACACGAGTGACGAGTAATATTTACTTCGAGGTTTCGGCAACATTGCAGTGGCCGTGGTCACGAGTAGACTGAATGGGGTGTCAAGTCTGCCTAGCAGCGCGAGTCTTTCGAACTACCCGCACTTGATCACTTGATATTACTCCTGTGTTAGCGTGATAAGTCCCGTCGGTGGTATTTTGACAACAAAACATACAGTCGGCAAAAACAGCTTGATTTAAAAAATAAATTAATAACGACAATTCTTGTTTTTGTTTTTTTGCTTCAAGTTAGTGTTGATCCAGTTACAGAAGTCGCCATTGACAATATATGCTAGATAATTAACGATATTACCTATGCTTAAAGGATGATTACTTAATATTCATCAATTAAAATGTATGCTGTACACAGTTGATAACAATGCGCTGTATATTTCAAAACATAAAAATAATCACAGATAATAATAAAATACCACACTCTCCGGCCAGAAGTCGGGTACTATATCGTTATATGTAAATACAGCCAGAAAAAAGCATGTATTATTTAAAATTAAATTTTTAACACGAATTTGTTTACTCATAACAAAAAGGTTAGCGGTCAAAAACACTACTGGCCATTAAGAAAGACGACAAAATTTCAAAAATGGAATTATCGCACAGACTCAGCCATTTCGCGCCATAAACTATTTATCTAGAGCGGCCATGTTTTATTCGTTTTACGGTCCAAACCGCACCGGCGTCCACGGGGCGTCGTAAAAATTTGATGTCGGCTTTAGACGTATTGAGGCGTGCGCTGGAACGGGCGTAACCGAAATAATGTGTGTAAAATTTGAGACATGAAATTGGAACATGAGATATAGTGCACTCGTAAATACTTTTTGTTTACGTTTGCTTTGGCAAAGGAATAATATTGTTTGGATTTTGCAACTCGTCTTATTTTTAAATGAATGAATGAATGATTTATTTATTTTGAGAAACATCCCAAGCAGCAATTAAGTGTCGTGAACATCAATAAACCAGCGCATTTAGAACTTAAAGTTCTTTAGGAGACTTACAAGAGAGTTACAAAAAGATTTAGTCTTTATAAGAGCGGTTTACCAGTTATTATACAGCTCAAGCTGTATAAAAGCATTATTAAGGAATCCGCGTTAGCTTATGGTGTTTTAATAGAATATTAAAACTCTACTATAACACTTTAAGTATAGTGGGATACAGCAAGCTACTTTTATCTTTAAAGCTGTATAAAGGCTGTATTTTGCATGTAATTACTTACTTATTTCAGCTCTAAGTGTTATTATAGTATAATCTGACACTTATTTCTTTACAAGAGTATATGCCAACTCCGTTGTAAAACTAATTCTTATCGCGTAATTTTACACTCTTATATGTACAGTAGTTTTATAACTTCTGTCTAGGAAGACATTTAAGAACTAAAAAAATAAATTACAGCTATAGTACAGCTTTAGTCTGTATTACTGACAGTTACGAAACGGTTTTTGCGCATGTGCTTAAATTTCTGCCGCCCTGCTTGGAAATTTTGTTGTTAATCGCTACTGCAGCTGTAATAATGTGGAAAAAAAGGAAATTGTCTGGTGCAGTCAAAAGACGCATTAATAACGAATTTTTAAATATAAAAAACTACGACACAAATGACAATAGACCATCAACATCATCAGAAAACCATAGTACACCAATAAATCAGACAACGAATCAGTGTCAGTTCCATCGACATCCAACGAAGGTTCCGTGGCAGTAGAAATATTAAACAGTGAAAATCAGACAACGAATAATCCAGTGTCAGTTCCATCGACATCCAACGAAGGTTCCGTAGCAGTAGAAATATTAAACAGTGAAAATAAACATAGTGATTGTGACAAATTGTGTGTGGATTTAGACAAATCTTTGGAACCTGATGCTGAAGTTTGCCATGCCAAGAGATGGCGCCACCGGTCAAATTAAATCGCGCCAAAGTAACGGAGACTGCGCTAGGCGCTAGGAACTGTAGGAACGGATGTGATTTTGTAACGTTGTTCTTTTGTGAAAAGTCACAGTGACAGCTCCTGACGGCGAGTCACGGTGACATTGTCACCGTGACGTTATTTATCCCCCATGTCTAGCTTGCTCATTCTTGAAAAATGCGTTCTTAAATAGACAAGGATGCCAATCATTAACGGCCGCGACAACACTACGGAAGAAATTTTGTTCTGTCATTTACTCAAGTTTCACTGCTGCTGTGCGCTGGTATTTTTAAAAACCTCGTATTATACTTTGTACCGTAAATAAATTAATATTTTACGAATTAAATCAGTGTTTTTTCTACAAATATTTTTTTTATTTTGGTGATAAGTATCCTACTTCCTTCCTACTAATATTATTGATATATTTAATATTATAAACGCGAAAGTTTGTATGGATGGATGTTTGTTTGGGTGTATGTTCGTTACTCTTTCACGCAAAAACTACTAAACGGATTTCCATGAAATTTAGCATACAGGTATTATATACCCTGGAATAATACATAGGCTACTTTTTATCCCAATATTCCCACGGGATAGGGATAAAATCTCGAAATAAATCTTGAAATCTCCGCGGGTGTCATGACCACTCAACGGATTTTTTTTTAAATGGCCGCGACACTAAGTACGATATTTTTAAAAATGGCGGATGCCAACCGAAAGGCTAACTAAACAGTGTTTTTAGCCTTTCGGTTGGCATCCGAATTTTTCCAAATCTATATAGTAAATGGAAACCCTCGGAGTATACGCTATTTTTAATCATATACCTATATTGCCTGCATACTACGCCATTGCAAATTAATCCGCTTTGACCTCTGCAGGGTTTTTCATATCTTAATACGTATCTCTAAGGAGAATTATAGTTGATGTGTTAGGAACCGAAATACAGCATAAAGAATAAAAATATTCTAATATAAAACTGATTAAAAACCAAAAGCTGTATAATAGATTCCATTTATTCCGTAGTACAGCTACTGAGACTATAAGTCTCTCCAAATATTCTTAAGGCTGTTAAAAAAATTGTCGCCATTTTCTATTAAACAAAGAACATTTGAAAAGATAATTAAAGGAATACTTGACAATATTTGGCCATAACTAAGGTCGCATCGTGATTATTAGCTAAAATAATGATGACTGTGTCCTCCTTGCCTCTATTTAAAACTCTTTGATTTTATAACCTATAAAATAAAACTCTTTAACTTACCTTATTTGTCTTCTTTTATTTTTATTTTCAATATTCTTGGTGGCGCGTGAATATTTGGTTAAAAAACACACACTGCTTCACAATAAATATGAATTTGCATGTAAAATGCACATTCACCAACATCACAAACCGCGTTGATAATTCTTTGATATTATTTTTTCTAATACGATTAAAAAAGATTTCGCCATTATCAGCTTATAAGTAGCACTCGTGTCCTAAATCCACAACAAATATTTTTTATTCTTCTGAAATTATCTTTTAAAACCTATTTAGAACTTTTATTCTTACAAGAGGCTGTTAAGATACTATCTGTAGTGTTATAGTTTCCAATTACACCGAATAACAGCTCTTATACAGCTATTATTCTTACAAGAGGCTGGTAAGACTCTATCTGTAGTGTTATAGTTTCCAATTACACCGAATAACAGCTCTTATTCAGCTTTTATTCTCTTATTCAGCTCTTATAACGCTAAAAGCTGAATAATTTGGGCCCTTTTTGCACTTATAACGGCTGTATAAGCGCTTATACAGCCTTTATACAGCCTACTTAAACAGCGTTAAGTATAAACAGGAACCAATATACAGCTTCTATACAGCTTGTCATGCTACTTGGGATCACAATAATATTACAGTATTTACAAGGCCTGTCTAAGAAACAAAAGTATAGTGAATTTATTATTGAGGTGATTCAAAAAAATGATTTTCACTCAGCATTCGTCGATACATAAAATGCAAAGACGCTGATTTTCAGTGAATCTGTAATATCCTATCCTATGGTTTTTAATTACCTACCTCAGGCTAGCAAATAGGCACTATCGGCTATACATAACATAAGTAATTGCCTATATAAATAAATACATGCTTTAATACCCATTAAACGTCCAAGAGCCGAGAACAAACATTCATATTATTCAGACAAATATCTGCCCCGACCGGGAATCGAACCCGTGATCTCAAGCTTCATAGTCCGGTTCTCTAACCATTGGGCTATGCGGTCGCCAATACACACAAAAATTATATCATATCATTCTTTTTTTTATTCGACTGGATGGCAAACGAGCAAGTGGGTCCTCTGATGGTAAGAGATCACCACCGCCCATAAACATCTGCAACACCTGGGGTATTGCCGATGCGTTGCCGACATAGAGGCCTAAGATTGGATACCTCTAGTGCCAGTAATTTTACCGGGATCATCAGAAGACTCACTTGCTCATTTGCCATACAGTCGAATAAAAAAAAACCGTGAAGCCGTTTCAGCGTGAAGGAGTAACAAACATACTCACTCACTTACTGACAAACTTTCACATTTATAATATTAGTGGGATATAATAACAAAAGCATAGATATCTGAGTTTATCTAAATGAAGAAATCCCTATAAATAATAAATAATATAGGAATCTGTCATGAAATTACGTCTCTGAATTCCGATGTTTGTATGATTCAAAATCGCGAAAGCTGTAAATATTAGGCGCAGTTCCGTCAAAAATCCGATTTAGATTAATTCAATCGAACTCCACCAGTTATTTTGTTATATTTTCCGCTTCTCTTAAGAGTAGAGAGTAGGGTTGTAACGGAACTTCGCCTCCGCCTCCGTTACTGCGAAAGTTCCGCAAGAAATCGTATCTTCGCCTCCGCCTCCGCCTCCAAAACTTTTTTGCGGGGTTTTGACGGAGGTTTATTTCTCATTTTACTATCTCGGCGCGCAGCGGGAACGCGGTCGGGTGGGGGCGGGCGTATGTCAAATAACACATGACAGGAATCAACCTGCCTTGTTGCTTGGTCGTTGGTTGTTGGTCGTTGCATAGGGTTAATGTTTACCGGCCCGGATAACACCGACATGGAAATACCGGCCCTGTTCGTCGTGTACACGTCCATAGAAGCTCCTGTCAGTTTCTATGTGCGTGTACAGTCAGCTGCAGAGAAAGGGTACCCCCCTGTATGGCGCTAAGTATGGATACCGCCGTTACAGGGGGGTACCTTTTCTCTGCAGCTGGCTGACAAAAATCGGGGCCGGTATTTCCATATCGGTGTTATCCGGGCCGGTAAAGACTATCACCCGTTGCGTAATGTATATGTTTGATTGAACCGAGATTTTTTAAAGTGATTTTGTACAAAGTAATTATTTATTTAAGTCACAAGCACGATGCCGCCGAGAACGAGAGAGATTTGGCAGTTTTATAGAAAATTTTCAGATTTTTGAGTTGAATAAAGCATAAAGTACTAGTTTTTCCACATCCACTTTCACCTCCGCATCCGCCTCCGTTATCCTCCGCTTCCGCGGAGGCGAAACTCGTCGCCTCCGCCTCCACTAAGGCCTACGTTACAACCCTAATAGAGAGTATCTTGGTACTCTGGGTAATTGACCGGCCATTCGGTATGCTAATAGGCACCTACTTAGCTCTCGGACCTTTTAGATTATTTACAGAAAGCCTTTGATGTCAACGAAAGCCTAATTCCATTGCGAATTTTGGAATATTTAGAGGGATTTCTCCGTCAGGTGTATCCAAGACAGTGCTTAATCTAATTTAGGCTATAAGATGTTTTTCTTATTTAAATTTGTAGATGAAATGAATTATTACAATTCGATGGATATTAAAATGATAAAAATTCATTTTTACCCGACTGGCCGAAGGAAGGCTTATGTTTTTAGAGCGTACGTAGGTCGTATGTAGGTATATGTGTTTGTATGTATTATGTCAGATTTAAATAGGGTACGTAAGGTCAACCGGGGCTAATGCGCCACAATACTTTAAACAGCATATTTATCAGATTATAACAAACACATTATGTATCCTTAAAAAAAACCTACTAAGTAAACGTAGGTATAGGTACACGCAAAGGCTAAGCGCCTGCTTTAACACTCATTATAAATTTCATGTGACAAATAAATATGATGCCGTCTCTTTTTATTCAGATAGAACAATCAGAGACAGCATCACAATATCTGTCACATGAAATTTATCAGCGAGTGGTGAAAGACTCTAAGTATACTTAGTAACTCTAAAAAACCTGAAGTAATCCATTGACTTTCTCAACGTTAAATAACTAATCCTTTTTAAACTGAATCCGAAAAGCATCATTTTAGTCTGCGAAGTTGGTAACGAGCAAAGTTACCTAAAACCTAGATATCATTTAGATTTGTTTAATCGGAGCGCCGTCTACAAATTAGCTCGTAGTATTTTGTTAGTCAGAGTTACCGTCTACAATGGAGTTAGCAATCCTGTTTTGCAGAATCGTGAACTCGATGAGGCAAGTTTGGGTTTGTTCATGAAACAAATGAAGGTGAACTAGGGAGTCACTCTGAACACTTCTAATGTGAATTCAGTGACGCATTAATATTGTTTTCACTTCTCAGGCACTTGTCTCACCGCCGACGATGAGCGAGAAGCGAGTAGAGCGAGTAACTAGAAACGAGCGGGCGAGCAGCGAGAAGAGAGTGTAGTTTTGTCGCTTGACTGCAAGGGAGTGTTCGAGTGCGAGGGCAATTACTCGCTCCTATCGCTCGAGGGGTGCAGCCGCCAAGATAACATCGCTGAGCGAGTAGCGCTTAACTAGTTTCGTTGTCGCTGCGACAAAAGATGTAAGAGCGAGTTCTCATCAACTATTAATATACATATGTGTATCTTTTACTCACACAGGATTCCATATCTTTTGTTCGTTTTTTGGGCGAAAAAATAGTCGATAGCCAATCGCTTCCTCGCCAGCGGTGACACAAGTGCCTCATGCTCGTGAAGTTCGTGTTTATGCTGGATCTATGCGACATAAAATGACTTTTTATGCTCTAGTGCATAAAGTAAAATTTTCGTCTAAGATCAAGGCAATCGGGTGTTGTAAACAGCCGCGAACAAAAAAGTTTCGACACATTTTTTTTTAATAATTTTAATTCATACAAAACTTAAAATCAATCAAAAAAGATCAATAAAACTAGAATCCCACAAATACATTTCATGTTAAATGTTGCCAAGACGAGACCATGCAGCTGCCACTGTCAAAAAGTAATCAGATCTGTTGTAGAGCCAAGTTTCTAACCCTACGTGCCCAGCTCTAAATCTATAAGCCCTAATTTTAAACTAAAGTTGCGACGAAATGCTACAGCAGTAGCTCGTAGCGAATAGTTCGTAGCGCGTAGCAGCGTTTTCCCGCTATTAATATGGTAGGCGTGCGAACCGTGGACTAAACTGGCGAGTCGGCCGCACGGAAAGAGTTTAAAAGATTGTATATATTTTTAAGTTCAAGCCCATATGACGAATTGCAAAAGGCTCACCAGTTTAGTCCACGGTTTCAACAGATCAAACAGATCATCATCTTCGTCTTGGCCTATTTAACCGTTATTTGTTAGTTAACTGTCCCCAATGAGCGCCATTGCGACCCGTCCCCAGTGTAACGTGTAATCCATACACTAATCCATACTAATATTATAAATGCGAAAGTGTGTTTGTATGTTTGTCCGTCTTTCACGCCGTAACGGAGCGACGGATTGACGTGATTTTGGCATAGAGATAGTTCATGGGGCCGAGAGTGACATAGGCTACTTTTTATCCCGGAAAAATATACAATTCCCGAGGGAACAGCGCGCGATAACCGAATACCACGTGGGCGGAGCCTCGGGCAAAAGCTAGTATCGCACATAAAATAACAAAATTTCAACTTTTTTAAAGCTAGCCTTGTATAAATCCGCCTTTGTAAGATCCTACTTTGCAGCCGATTAATAGCTGCGAGCACAAAATCCTCTCAAATATTCAAATAAGTAACTAAAAGAACTCGAAGTATTCGTGACAAGCCGTAATTACCCGATTTACACGGACTCCTTCAAATCCTTAGAATTCAGATCGCCAATAATTTTTGAGCAAAAATTATTATAAAGAGGCAAATTTTATTCACGTTTAGAAGTGCTCGTTCACGAATGGGATCAGAAAGTTTGGGGAAACTTTTGCTAAACGAATGCTTCATGAATCATTGGGCATTTCCATAATAAATGGAAAATAAGAAATAAAGAATTGGAGCACTTAGAAAAAAAATTGCGTACATGCACGCCATTCCTGTTCCTAAACTTCCTGATAGAGTTGACTGAAAGAAAGAAAGAAAAATTAATGGTGGCTAGGTATTATGTACTGGTTTATCCAGGTGTTACTTAAAGCGTTTGAACAGTGCCCTTAGTCACTAAGGCTTAGTGTAAGTATTCGGTTACAAAATACGTCTCGATCGCGTTCGCGTTAAAATCTCAATTTGTATGGAAACACGAACAGCGCCTCTATCGGAACGTTTGCGATGTTCGTGTTTCCATACAAATTGAAATTTTAACGCGACGTATTTTGTAATCGAAAACTTACACTAAGGGTACCTACTGAGCTAAGATGTGAACAAAACGAAACTACCTTTATGGTGTGCTTTGCTATCTCGACTACGGAACCTTAGAAATAATCGTCTGACCGAAATCGAAAGTTCCAAGGAGGATTGGTTTTCCAGGCTCACTTATGATCCCAAGATCTAACCACTCGTGCGTTATAAAATATGCTGTAAAACGTTTTACGCGTTGTATCGACGCTTTACGGCCGGGAGGCCCCGTAAAGTTTTGATGGCACCCATTATGAAATATCACCAATGACCCGAAAGCAATCAAGATAATGCCGAGACAATAACATTACTGAGTTCGGTATTCGATTAAACGCGAAGTTCGACCGAAAGTCATTCCGTTAAAAGCCCCGTTCATAATTCAATAGTTGGTGGTAATGGGTTTAGTTCGGGTGTAAATATTGTACGTGTTTGCGGGCGCGACGAGTTCAAGATTTATGACGTGTCCTGGACATTAAAAAGCAATCCGCTTTGAGTGTTTGCCTTTATTTACATGTTTGGGAATAGTTGTCCCGTTTCCTCCTTTTGTGTGGTTACTCGCTGACAATTAATGGTAGTGAGACGGCGATGAATCTTGCCATGTTATTTTTTTCCTGTTGAAAATTAGTTCCAATGTTGCCGCTAGATGGCGCTGTCCCTGAAATAAACTAGCTAATGACATTCCGTTTTGATTCACTCAGTAAGGAGTGCGTCGCGAGCTATTATCAGTTCAAAAACAATCAGTGCAGGGTAGTAATAATATACGTCTAGTGCAGTTCCAGTCAACGGACATAGAGGTACGAAACGAACTAACTCCAACGACTTTCTTTAATAGTATTCCTCTCTCACCAAATGTGGATACGAAATGCGAAATGGGATGCGCAAAGCACAAGACCGGTCTGAGTGGAGAGCCTTGGGGGTGGCCTATGTCCAGCAGTGGACGTCTTTCGGCTGACATGATGATTTCTCTCTCACTGCACTTGGGGAATGAATACCATCTTTGGCCTGTAAGTAGATGATATAATATCCTAGACAGCGATTTACAACAAGTTGTTTAAAATTAAACACGGCATGTTTAATCATCATCATCTTCAGTAAAGACGTTGACTGTTGGACAATAGGCCTCCTATAATAGACCTCCAGTTATTGCAGTTGGAAGCGGCCAGCATATTATTATATCCGTGAATCTGCGGCTTTAGCCTAACCTCTCTGTATGCTTAGTGTAAGTTTTCGGTTACAAAATACGTCTCGATCGCGTTCGCGTTAAATTCTCAATTTGTATGGAAACACGAACAACAGCGCCTCTAGCGGAACGTTTGCGTGCGATGTTCGTGTTTCCATACAAATTGAGACCTAAGGCCGTATGCCTAATGTTTTTGACACTCGTGATCGCAATCAAATGACATATTTCGCATACAAAAGCTGTCATTTTATTGCGATCGCGAGTGTCAGAAACGTTAGGCAATAAGGCCTCTATTTTGTAACAGAAAATTTACACAAGTTTACCTACTGGTAGGTTCTACGCTGCGATTGGCGAGCCGCGGTATCTATTCGAAAACTTTTCGGCTTCAACGACCATTCGTTCTCCGTGCTATATGGCCTGCCTATCGCCACTTCAACGAACTAATTCGCTTATGTCCAACCGCTGCACGTTTATAGATTGAACTAGCTTTTGCCCGCGGCTCCGCCCGCGTGATATTCGGTTATCGCGCGCTGTTCCTCGGGAAAAGTAGCCTTATGTCACTCCCGGGCCCGTAAACTATCTCTATGCCAAAAATCACGTCGATCCGTCGTTCCGTTACGGCATGAAAGACGGACAAAAATACAAACACACAGAAATACAAACACACTTTCACATTTATAATATTAGTATGGATTATAATGATAATACAAGAGCCCGCCTGTGCGTATCCACTTTAAGCCTGGCTGTTTTTTGCCAAAATATCATAGGTACTGGAAAATTTTAAAGCTTTTGTTTTTTAAATTTTGCTTTCAATTTGGAACAATAAGTTTGAAATTTCATTCCTAAATTGATTTAGGTTTCACCCAAACCTTTATTTTTAAAACAGGCTCAGAACTGACCAAATTTATTTGGAATTGGCAGATTTACTAGTACAATGAGAGAATTAAATTGGAAATTACGAATTGGATTCTTTCTTATTCAAATTGAAGTTATTGTGCTTAAGAATAATGCGTACCGTAATGTTTCTGAGTTATTTGTATCTTTTCTCAGTATTTCCAATATCATAAAAGGCTTCGAAAGCTTAGAACGAACAGTAAATGTAAATAGGGGTGGAGAAAATTTGATTTTAGGATTCCCAAGGGTTTCCGACGGTATCTATGAGCCTTCACAATCTCTCCGTCCTTCTGTCACACGGCTGTACCTTTAAAACTCTGATAGGTATGTATGTGTATGTCGGTGGCCGATCGTAAAATCCGCCAGGCCAGATCACGAAATTCCTAGGCATATCGTGAAATGGCGCCATATCCGCGGCTTCGCCCACGTAGAATTCGGTTATCGCGCGCTGTTCCTTCGAGGATTGTGCATTTTTCCGGGATAAAAAGTAGCCTACGTCACTCTTTGGCTCATAAACTATCTCTATGTTAAAAATCACGATGATCCGTCGCTCCGTTTCGACGTGAAAGACGGACAAACATACACAAAAACATACAAACACACAACACAACATCCCTATTGTACACGGGGTCTTTTAGTACAAAATTAAGAACACGTAATTAGATCTCCCATCTGTCGTGCTCTACATGTTTAACATTAAAGAATTTGAGTGTGACGTGTTTGCTGATATATGGACGGTCATAGAAAGGAAGAGTATGGGTATATGTGAAACGATTTGTATATGTCGGCGGCCGATCGTAAAATCCGCCAGATCACGAAATTCCTAGGCATATCGTGAAATGGCGCCATTTCGTGAATTGGCTAAGGGACATCCGCCGTATCGTTCAAAACTCACCGTTTGACGATTTGCCTGGTGACATTTAGGCAGATCATGAAATTCCTAGGCATATCATGAAACGCCGCCATTTCATGAATTGGCTAGTTTAGGCAGATCATGAAATTCCTAGGCATATCATGAAATGCCGGCAAATCGTTTCTGGCTGTAGTAGTCACAATTCATACTAACCACTCCTCGCTTCGCTCGTCGTACCTATTTTTTATTTTTTTTCAGCATATCATGATATGCCCGGTATAAAGCTAGGAATATCGTCGAATGCGTTGCTCAAATCGATCTGCCGTATTGTTTCTCAGGCACATCGTGATATGCCTGAACAACTTTTAGGCATATCATGAAATGGCGCCATTTCATGATGTGCCTAGGAATTTCGTGATCTGGCTGATTTTACGATCGGCCGCCGACATATATAAAGAAAGAAAGAAAGAAAATAGATTTATTCACAACACAAGACACAACAATAGCATTAGGTACAAATAGACAACACATAGGAAATTATGCGTCGTTGCGGTTGTGAATCGGACACTGGCTCAGCATAATGCTGAAGCGTTAATAATAAACACCCCAGCGCTGATTTTCAGCCAGCACCGTTGGTGACCCCCGTATAAGTAATCAGCTGTAGGTATTTTTATTTTTGTTGAAATTGTTACGATTTTGTTACTTTTATTAATTAAGCTTATTCCCGTGACTTCGTCTGCGCTGATCTAGGTTATCGCGCGCCCTCTACCGGAATAAAAGGTATCCTATGTTGATGCTTGGGGTTCAAACTACCTACGTATTAAATTTCATCAAAATCGTTTCAGTGGTTTCGACGTGAAAGCGTAACAGACAGACAGACATACAGACAGACAGACAGACAGACAGAGTTACTTTCGCATTTATAATATTAGTAGGGATTGGTTTATCCTTATATAGTCTGTAATTATAAGTGTAAATATTTGTTTTGCCAACCTGTTACTTTAGTACTAAGACCTCTAATGTAGGTACTCGTAAATTGTTTTATTTTTGATCTTTAATCCCTACTAATATTATAAATATAAATGCGAAAGTAACTCTGTCTATCTGTCTGTCCTTCTGTCTGTCTGTTACGCTTTCACGTCGAAACCGCTGAACCGATTTTGATGAAATTTGGTACAGAGATAGTGTAAGCCCCAAGGATCAACATAGGATACTATTCATTCCGGTAGAGGGCGCCACCGCGCGATAACCTAGGTCCGCGCAGACGAAGTCGCGGGCATAAGCGAGTAAATAAATAGATTTAAAATTATGGAGAAACTTCGCAAAATTGCAGAATTTCCATTCGACTGTAGATTTAGTTACGAGTATTACACAATAGAGGTAGAAGTAAAGTGTAGCAAGATAACTTATACCAACTACAAACAACCAAGAAAAGAGATGCGAAATACTTAAATGCAACTGGTTGCAAGCATTGGAAGCTGCAGTTGCATCTTTTGATCTTTATGAAGATGTTTACGGTTCGCGGATCTCAAATATACGAGCTTTCGGATTCTAGATTTATTTTTATTCGCCTGTATTGTGTTGTAATGGTGCGTCCTGTGGCGACATTTCTATTAAGGTTTGTGAAAACGAATCGGTCAAAGGACTCAGAAAATAATTTATTGAATCAGGCGTTATTTTGCGGAGGTCTATAGTAATGAACTACAAACAATTATGTCGCTCACCCGCAAGCCTTATGATCTATGTCTATTTATTTTTTTATTTTTTTTATGGTATAGGGGGCAAACGAGCAGACGGATCGCCTGATGGTGAGCGATTACCGTCGCCCATGAACACCTGCAACACCAGAAGAGTCACAAGTGCGTTGCCGGCCTTTAAGGTCTATGTAATAAATGAGAAAACATTTATAGAAATAAAGAAAGAAAGAAAGAAAACATTTATTCGTATAACGTTTTAAACTTTCGTGATTCTCACTCATATTTATTTATTTTTTGTTTTATTTGATTTTTATTTTTATTTATTATTTTATTTATTTGTATTTTTGTGTAATAATAGCGTGATAAGTCCCGTATATGGTATTTTGACATTTATTCGTGACAAACATTAAGAACAATGGATAAAAAAATAAAGAATAAAACAAAATATAGTTAGGTAGGTATGCATGTCACAAAATAGTCCTAAATCAGCAATCTGCCGGTCTTGCGAACGACGCTGGTGTTCCTTTGGGACCATCTGGTCATCATACATTAAAAAATTACACAGTAAAATACAGTGAGAACGGTAAAAAAATCAGTTAAAAAAATAAAACTAAATAAAAAGCCGTGGTGGCCTAGTGATTTGACCTATCGCCTCTCAAGTAGAGGGTCGTGGGTTCAAACCCCGGCTCGCACCTCTGAGCTTTTCAAACTCATGTGCGGAATTACATTTGAGATTTACCACGAGCTTTGCGGTGAAGGAAAACATCGTGAGGAAACCTGCACAAACCTGAGAAGCAATTCAATGGTGCGTGTGAAGTTCCCAATCCGCACTGGGCCTGCGTGGGAACTATGGCCCAAGCCCTCTCATTCTGAGAGGAGGCCTGTGCCCAGCAGTGGGACGTATATAGGCTGGGATGATGATGATGATAATGCTATCTACCAAAAAAAAGACATAGGCAAAGGCCAGTCTTTACCCATTGACATTATATACAAATACGCAATACAACGCGGGAATGTTGCCAGCCTTCTGGGCACCATGAACAGCGACGGTGACCTAGGAGGGATTTTTTATTTATAGGTTAGGCTAGCTTGTATATTTTTTGTACATAGTCATATTTTTAAATGTTCAATGTATTGTGTATTATTGCTTATTGTTATAAATAGAAATTTAAATAAATACTACATATACAATAGAGGGAAAGAATACAATATGAACAATTAATAGTATAAGTGAATAATATGAATAATAATATGAAATGGTGCCATTTCATGATGTGCTTAGGAATTTCGTGATCTGGCGGATTTTACGATCAGCCGCAGACAGCAACGCATTCGTCGATATTCTTAGCTTTATACCGGGTATAACGTGATATTATCTGCCTAAACGTCACTAAGCAAATCGTCAAACGGTGAGTTTTAAACGATATGCATATGGGGGATGTCCCGTAACCATTCATTAATGGCGCCATTTCAAGATTGCCTAGGACTTTCGTGATCTGGCGGATTTTATGATCGGTCGCCGACATAGCACTAACACTGCGTGTTACCATTCGATATCCTATGTGAATAATTATCGTGTAAATTGTCTTATTATACTACTAGATTTTGCCCGTGGCTCCGCCCGCGTGGTATTAGGTTATCGTGCGCTGTTCGCTCAAGAACTGTGCATTTTTCCAGGATAAAAAGTAGCCTATGTGTCATTCTGGGGTCCATAAACTACCTCTATACCAAAAATCACCTCGATCCGTTGTCCGGTTACGGCGTGAATGACGGACAAACACACAAACATACAAACACACTTTCGCATTTATAATATTAAGTATGGATGAGAGATTGATCAATATTTCATCAATTAACAAAAACAAGCTTCATTGTAGCATTGAGCCATATTTTTACTTTAAACTTGGCAAAAGTACAGTGTGCGTATAATTCGAGAGGCAACTTCGCGAGCGCGCTCGGCACGTCCTAACTACAAAGTGGGCAGAATCGCTAAGAGCCCTAACTTCGGGGGCTGGGCCCAACATTGCCCAACTTTATGTACGTGGAGACAAATAGGGTTGACGTACCCAAGCTGCGCTAAGGTATATGTAAAATGTATAGGTATTTATGTAATGGTTTATATGTGTGGCTTCGCTTTAGAAAGAAGAATGGCTATAGGTCTCTATTATGTTTTAAGTCTTGGTATTCTCATCATCATCATTAATTTAAGAGCTTAGCTCTTGTCGGTGGAGTAATCGCCACTCTTTTCAGTTCTCTGCCAATGTTTTCAGCTCCTGGTACGACACGACATTGACTTTTTTCTTGGCTTGATCTATGAATGACTTGGTACCTATTCTATGATACACAAATTAATTTAAATCAGTTTCTGTGAAGTTAATAACGTTTGCTAATTTACGTGAATCTTTCTTAAATATTATTGCTTATTTATTCTTTACTAGCTGGTGCCCGAGGCTTCGGCCCCGGTGTAGTTTTTTTTTTTTAATTTTTAGGGTTCCGGAGTAAAAATGGCAAAAACGGAACCCTTATAGTTTCGCCATGTCTGTCTGTCTGTCTGGGACATGGACATAGGATAGTTTTTATCCCGTAAAATTGCATAATTCCCGCGTGATAGCGATAAACGAATACTACACGAACGGAGTCGCGGGCAACGCTAGTATTTCAATAATTTTAACTTTACAGTAACTTTGCCGACATTCTGTTTAACTTTGATCTCAGAAAATACTCTAAACTTGAAACCAACCAACCAACCACCAACCAACCTTGAACCAACTCGCTGATAGCTTACTAGAACTTTAACTACTTTATACTATCTGGAGTATCTGAAACTTAACTACTTAGTTTCCAATCAGCAATGGCTTCCTAGCTTTAGACTAATAAAACATTTGTGGGTTATCGAGCTTTAAAGTTGAACCTGTGGCCTTTGGCTGAAGATCCCAAGCTTATGTCTGAATTTTTAAGCCCTGACGCAAAAAGAGAGGTATAAATTTGACCGCTATGTGTGTCTGTGTGTCTGTGGCACCGTAGCTCTTAAACTGGTGGACCGATTTAAATGCGGTTTTTTTTTAATTGAAAGCAAGTTTTCTAGCAATGGTTCTTTGACAGGTTTTGTCAAAATCGGTTCAATCATTTTTGAGACATTTAACTTTGCTGTGACAAAGTCGGGGGTTTCCCAACTATTTGTTTGTCGGTTAGCTTATGTATACATTTTGTTAATTACCTAAATCTTTCAAGTATAACACTGGATGTTTACAGATACGGCCGTTTAAGCGTGTGACATACCTCATCATCATGTCTGCCGAAAGACGTCCACTGCTGGACATAGGCCTCCCCCAAGGCTCTCCACTCAGACCGGTCTTGCGCTTTTCGTATCCACCGCGATCCCGCAATCTTAACCTGGTCGTCGCTCCATCTTGTTGGAGGCCTACCGACAGCTCGTCTCCCGGTCCGCGGACGCCATTCGAGAAGCCCCATCAGCCATCAGTCCTGCGAGCAATGTGCCCCGTCTACTGCCACGTCAGTTTCGCAATTCTTACCCACCTACCAACACGAAAACCTCAGCGTGCGTGCCCGATTAATACTTGGCTGGTTTTGTTTTTATTACGGCGGTGGTTTTTAAAAAACGTCCAGGGCTACCCGATTGCCACTTCGATACGCGAGCACGAACCAATCCCTGTGCTAACGCAGTTTTCAATCAAGGCAGACAATGGCACAAACACTGTTTTTTTTCATCGAACCTATGAATACCAGTTTCAAAATGGCCGATAGCCTCGTAAATCGAATTCCCTTTTGGAGTTTTTAGTGAATCCCTTTATTTTTAGAGCAGGGTTTAGAATATTGATGGCGTTTGAGCCTGGAGTGTAAAATAGATGCACGTTTTGTAGGTTTTTTTAAATGCTATTTAGGTGAAAAGCTTAGGCAGGCACTTTAGTTTATTTTTTTATTATAAGCATAGGCTTGCCTTTTATCACAATCAGTCACTACGAACGAAAATAATTCCGATCCGCATAAGCGATCCCTTCAAATAGCGAACCTACTGTGTTAAAAATAAAGTTGTGTTAAATACTTTTAATGTATATAGATATCATTTATAAATACTTATTGTGAATCTGTGCTTAAAAAAATACCTCGTTGAGTTTTTTGCCGGATTCTTCTCAATAGAGGTTTTTCCGAACCGATGGTAGATTTTTTGACTTTCATTAGTGCTGCATTCAAGCATTGAATAAAGAGATTTTGACTTTGAAAAATGTGATTTCAGTTGACGTAAAATTATATTTTTAAATGTTACTCGTATTTATATTATTAAAAAAATGCGTTCACAGGTATAGTATTGCTTACTTGCTAAGATTTTACTTCGGCTTTGTATCCAATAGTTATTGAATTCAAATTAATATCAGAATTTAAAAATACAGCGTATATGTACAACATTGGAAACGACGGGGTGTTCAACAACAAAGGCCTGGCTTTTATAAAAGCTATATGGCTTTTATTCAGCGAACAACTATCAAATGCGACAGGCTGCGATTGCTTCTGCGAAATACGCGGCGGTGAAATAAAGCATCGGAAACAAAAAAGTGTATTTATTTTCAGGCAATTGATAAAATAGAAAAAAGCTAATGCTGCTGAAACGCAAAAACAAGGGTAGAAGAAGGATAATAACATTGCTAAGTTTGACCGCACCGGGACTTTTCTTTTATTTGACTGGATGGAAAACGAGTAAGTGAGTCTCCTGATGGTAAGAGATCACCACCGCCCATAAATACCAGGAGTATTGCAGATGCCTTGCCAACCTAGAGGCCTAAGATGGAATACCTCAAGTGCCAGTAATTTCACCGGCTCAAAATCCAATAATCTAATTTTTCTGGTCATATGTAGGAAGGTTTACCGTGCGATGGTTTTTTTTTCAACTTCTTAGGTTCAATACTTTTGGAGATAAACAAAAGGTGGTGGCTTAGTGGTCATTATTCATCAATTTTCTTAAACAAGTTAGAAACTATTTATTTAAAGCCCAGTTGTTGATCCCGATTGCGTCTGCGAAGAATTCTTTCAGCGCGCATTGCGGGAATAGTTAATTTTTGGGGATAAAAGATATCCCCTTCTTTATTTAGGTCTTCTAATATTTCAGTAGTCGACGTGTGAAAGCAGAACAAGCGGACAAACTTTTGCATTAATAATATAACATTAGTAAGGATTATGTAATAGCCAAAACTCAGACTATCACAATAAGTATTTCTTTGATGCAAGGCACGCATACAGTCGGTTTGAATTTTCTTGCCAATTAAATCCCCTAATTTTAAAATTCTTTTTCTTTTTGGTTACATTTGTATCCATTTTCGGATCACAAAACGCACACACGTACCAATTTTCAACTAAACTAGTCAATTTTTGAACAATCAAACCTTAAAAAGAAATACGAACAAAAATAAAAACAGAAAATAAAACTTACAACCGGCACGGAATTCCGGCTTTTAAAACAGGAAAAAGCTAAGCCTCCTAATTCTCCGAGTTTCGGAGAGAATTCCCGTTTCAGGGACACAATTAGCGCCCCCCCTCCCCCCGAATAAGAAGAACCTATTAAATGGCTGAAGCAGACATTGTTGGTGCCGAGTTTGGCTTAGAATTCTAAGTGTGTATTGTCAATACGCTGCTACTGAAATTTGAAGGTAACTCTGCCGTAGGATTTGGCGATTTTTACTTGGCTGAGTATTGCTGTCTTTGGCCATTGCGCATTGAAATTTTACTGGAAAGAAAAAGAGAGAGAAAGTTGGATAATAATTTGTACATATTCTGAGACGGAAGCTGAGTAGGAAGCCGTGGTGGCCTAGTGGTTTGACCTATCCCCTCTCAAGCAGAGGGTCGTGGGCTTGAACCCCATCGCGCACCTCTGAGTTTATCGAAATTCATGTGCGAAATCACATTTGAAATTTACCACGAGCGTTGCGGTGAAGGAAAAATCGTAAGGAAGCCTGCACGAACCTACGAAGCAATTCAATAGTGCGTGTGAAGTTCCCAATCCGCACTGGGCCCGCGTGGGAGCTATGGCCCAAGCCCTGTTGTTCTGAGAGAAGGCCTGTGCCCAGCAGTGGGACGTATTTAGGCTGTGATGGATGAATGGATGGATTTTGAGCGGAGCCCTGTGCCCAGCAGTGGGTCGTCTGTTGGCTGGGATGATGATGATGATGATATTCGATGCAACAGTAACAGCAATCGCGACTCGCGACCCATCCAAAATTGTGACCGGCTCAAACATTTCCAGTATTAAAAAAGTACCAAGGAAATAGAATTTGACGTGCATATACACTGAATATACTATGCTTTAGCATAACATCCTTCATACCATAAAATATATTCTGTGAATTAAAATTTTTTCATGAAATAGTACATTCGAAAAACATAACACTCTCCTTCGGCCAATCGGGTAAAAAAATATGGACTGAAAAGTGGAGATAGAGAAAGGTAGAGATAAGAAAGAGATAAATTCGCCTTTTTAACACGTATCTCAATGTTTTCATTTTGAAGATTACTCTTTGGAGTCTTTTTTTTTTTATTTCAACACCAAATTTTTTTTGTTTCTTTTACTTTCATCCCGTGAAAGTCTATATATGTTTCACACGAAAACACAAGCCGAAACATGGATCCAAAGAAAAACCAGAAAAATAGACCAGCGCTGGGAATCGAACCCAGGTCCTCAGCATTCCGTGCTGCGTGCTATTCCCCTACACCACCGCTGGACAGGAGACTAGACACGATTTTTTCCTATGCACCAATATTTCAACTTGCATTCTTTTCATAGTCACTTTAGCAGCGACACTAACGCCATCTATGAACTACATTCTCAACGAGAAACATTTTTCACTCCCTTCGGAACTATCCGCTCACCAGGGACAAGAGATGTCGCTATTAAGCAATCAAATCAAGCTTACTATTTGGAGTTTTCATTTTGTTTGTATAAGGGCTTACTTACACGCATATTTCCCAACACTCACAACGACCTACCTCTATTATTACAAACGGACTCATACAACCCTGTCGTTCCAAAAATGACATTACGGCCCGCAGTCCCTAATGGCGCATTAGCTAGTGCTCGCTGTGAGAGGGTTCTATCTGGACAATTTATCTGCTCCTTTACTGCCTCGTAAATTAACCGCATGATTGCAGACAGCAATAAATGTTATCGTTTTGTACGACCATTCGAATTTACGCGATAATATAATGGATATGAAACTGGGCGGATCAGGTCCCGTTCAAAAAGAAAAATCGGCCAAGAGCGTGTCGGACACGCCCAAAATAGGGTTCCGTAGCCATTATGAAAAAATTACGTAATATTTTTCTAAGGATTTCGTATTTTATAAGTTTAGGTATGTTTTATACCTACCTTAGGCTCCTATTTACTCTTAAACTACTAATAATTCTCAAGCAAACTCAGGCGTTATAGTTTTCCTTGAAAGTTTGATATACTTACTACAATCCCGATTTTTTTTAATTTTTCCACGCACTGATTTAGGTTTTCGAGAGGGGACGCTCGATTTTAATAAAAATTTCACAAACTCAAACAAACAAACTCACAACATTTATTGACAACAAAAACACACTACATCACAAGAAAAACACCGTATAAACATAAATAGGAGAAGAGGAATTTGCACTTTAAAGTTGAATATTTCGCAAACAAATCACTAAATCGAAAAAATGTTCTAGCAACCCCATAGTGGTTTTAAAAGACCTATCCAACGATACCCCACACTACAAGATTGGATGAGAAAAAAAATATCACTAGAGTGAAGATATTTTCAATGTAGGTTTCACGGGTGACCGTAAAAGTAAAAATTTGGAATTGAAATAAAAAATACAAAAAGATTCCAAAAAACCAATCGTAATCACTAGAGCATAAAAAGTAATTTTATGTCACCTAGATCCAGCATAAACATGAACTTTACGAGCATGATAAGTGAAAAATCATTTTACCACCCTTGAGTGATTTACTATTTCAATAATTTCCAGAGGTTACAAGGTGTCTAAAGTAATCTAACACGGGGGATTTAATTCCATGCAAAGATCCTCGTCTCACCTTACGACGTTAATTAATGCTAGATTCATGACTAAAGCGAGCTAACTACCTTAAAACTGATTTAGACTACGTTATCGCACCCAAACACCGTGTACATCGCTTGCTGCGAAACAAACGGTGTAACGCGTGTGCAGTAGTAACAAGCAATGTATTTGTTATCCTAGCAAACTGTCTAATCTCGAAGGCATTGTATTGGTGGAACTTGTACCTAACTAGAGAACAAAGCTGAGGCTAACTTATGCATTGTAAGGAGAACAAAAGGCGATCTATCTGTTGCAAGAGCTTGTGTACGTTTTGGAGTAGGTATTTGAGGTTGAGTCAAAACTCAGTCATACAATAACTACTATGATTCTAAAGACAAAATGAAACATTAGGCTGAAGAACGATTGAGGTTCAATTGATATTCATTTGAGTTCTTAAAATTACGCAAAAAATACATGAAATAAAAGTTTACTCCAAGTAGAATTTATCAGACTTTAAATAACTAGATCTTTTCAGATTTTTTCCCCCTTTTATCCCTTTTCGCCCTCTTACGTAGTACCACAAAAACTATTAAAGGTATAATTCCAATAATTGAATAGGCACTATACCGTAAGCGATTCGAACACAATCTGGGAGTAACGTAAAGACGTCGCATAAAAAATAAATCTCAAAAATGCGTCAAAACTGAGTATTAAGTAATTAGGCAGGCAGATTAGCAGGCAGATTAGGGTTAGTAGGCAGATTTATATGGCGCGTAGTTGTATCATTATAGTAATGTAATTTATTTACTGAGTAGTTTGTGGCGATAATTTAGCAACATTCTTTCTTCTCTTACATCTGTAGGTACTTACTTAAAGGCGTACACACACGTGTGGACACATGGCAGCAATTCTCTGAATTGTTTATATTTATTTCATCAGCCGCACCGATCCTGTGCTTTAAAACTTAACAAAAACAATCCAGTATTCAATTCAAGCCATTCAACGTAAGATGAATTGTGCTCAAGATTTGCTCAATATCCAACGCTCAACGCTTAACGCTCAATGTTCAGCCCGCAGTGTTCTCGAGCGGAACTAAGCCAAGAGGCTATTGTTACCTGATTTCGAGTTGCGCAGTAAATAGTGCCTATATTTAGTACATTCTCGATGACTGCAGGTCAAGTATGAAAGCCCTAAGCCGTAATTAGTGAATGAGACGTAAGTAATGCTTTAGTAGGAATCTGGACCTAAAATCAAATTTATAAATGTGCAAGTTTAAAAGTCCGCCTGTTTGTTTGTCACTTCATTACATCTAAGCCGCTGAACCGATTTAGATAAAATTTGGTATGCAGATAGTTTAAGTTTCGAGGAAGGATACAGGATAGTTTCTATCCCAGATAATTGCGTAATTCCCGTGGGATAGCGATGATTGAATTCTGCGCGGACGGAATCGCGGGTAGCAGCTAGTTAGCTCATAAACCAATTAATACTATTCTGGCAAATAAACTGTGTTTTTTTTTAGGTTTTTTTAGGTTTAAGATATTTATTTTCTCTTAAGAATATACAAATTCACTTACAGAGAAAATACATAGTAGGTAATTTGTTCCGTGCGTAGACTTAAATAACTAAGCATAATGATCATTTCATGCTATCATTACAATAACATTGCATGCATGAATTATATTAAATATACAATAAGATTTTATTACTATTAACATTAATTTACATTTATATACTCGTTGCAGTTAGATTGTAACTAGAGTTGCGGGTAGATTTGTGCAAGGCACAGTGCAAGCGCGCTTCACAAGAATAATCATTAAGGTAGTGGCGTACGTGCATTGGTTGGTTGTGATGTAGTGTGTTTTTGTTGTCAATAAATGTTGTGAGTTTGAGTTGGAGTTTGAAATTGACTTGATTCGATTTGTTTAATACCTATTAGGTACAGCCCTTTTTAAAGCACATAAAAAATTTCAGCTAAAATGTGGGTACTTTTAAATCCAGATAACGCAAACAGAAGTGTCACTCTTAAGTATCGCCTGCCGTGGACGCAGCGTAACGAGCGCAAGCTGTCAATAAACGGGAAAGGTCGCGGACGCCTTCGGAAAGTAATGAGGAGTGGACTTTCTGCTGCATTACACGCCTGTGATTTTGACGCGAGAAAAATATCATTTTCTTTTGTAAAAACTTGCATAATATGCTCCGTCTTTATTTAATTGGTTACGTAACTGAATATCGAACCTTCAAATACCGAATGTATTAAAATATAGAATGGGTCATAATATCGAAAAGGTTAAGACTGTATTTTTTAGATTTTTATAAATGATGCCGTTCTAATAAATCCTGAGGTTTTCGGTTTCAGAAAATACTTTCGATATTATGACCCATTCGATATTCAATGCGTACCCATTTAATTATATTATAAATAATGGTTTATTTAATTAAGATATATAATTTATTTATATTAGCTATAGTGGGAACGCTGCCAGCATCTTTGGAACTTTGCCTAAGGACTCATTTAAGAAAATTGTTGTAGTTTTTGTAATGTAGGTACTTTAAGTATGTTAATAGACATAGGTAATATAATTATTTAAAACCTAAGAAAACTATGAACAACTAAAGTACAATTTTTTGTCACCTTCTATGCCGAAAATCACTCGCAAGATTTGATTACATCCTGTAGAAATCTAGTTTTACTACCATGTTCAATGTACTCACAGAACATCCACATTAACAACGCCAAGGTGTTGTCACCCGTTCTACATAAAGGACACAGGAATTCCCCATAACATGACAACCGTATTAGCCGCGTGGGAAGACAGATCGCTGTTTCATAGCCGTCTCGTGGACGGGCTGTCGCCGCGTCGACGGGTTATTAGCTGCCAGGATTAATATAGTGTCCTATGTGTAGTACAGTGGTGTTTGTAGGACAGCTGTGTTGTGGAGGCTATGTAAATGGCTTTTATGTTGGGTCTTGAGATTTATGTAGTACTAATTGATGCCCGCAACGTCTGCAGATATTTTTAATTCGTTTATCGCTATTCTGCGGGATTAAAATTAAATAGGAATGGAATGGATTCCAGGGATTGAAAATAACATCATCATCCCCTATACGTACTATTACTGAGCAGAGGCTTCCCCTCACCATGAAAGAGCTGACATAATTCCCACGCGAACCCAGTGCGAATTATGAACTTCACACACACCTCGATTTTCTTCGCAGGTTTGTGCAGGTTTCATGATGTTTTAGTTTACCGTAAAGCTCGTAGTAAATTTTCAAATGTAATTCCGTACCTTTATTTCGGAAAAATCGGAGGTGCGAGCCGGGGTTTGAACCCACGATCCTCTGCTTAAACCACTCGGCCGCCTTGGTGGCTGCTTTCTTACGTACGGCGGGTACTTATATTATAATATTAGTAGGATATCACCAAACCCAAAAAAAAGCCGTAGTGGCCTAGTGGTTTGACCTATCGCCTCTCAAGCAGAGAGTCGTGGGTTCAAACCCCGACTTGCACCTCTGAGTTTTTCGAAATTCATGTGCGGAATTACATTTGAAATTTGCCACGAGCTTTGCGGTGAAGGAAAACATCGTGAGGAAACCTGCGAAGGAATTCAATGGTGCGTGTGACGTTCCCAATCCGCACTGGGCCCGCGTGGGAACTATGGCCCAAGCCCTCTTGTTCTAAGAGGAGGCCTGTGCCCAGCAGTGGGACGTATATAGGCTGGGATGGATGGATCACCAAACCCAAGAGAAAGTTAGAATTATCCTTGTACATATTTCAGTTTTGAACTACCTGAGAACTTTAATCAATTAAAGTTCGACTAGAGCGTGGGCGCAGTTTCAAATATTAGACAGAACTTGGTGTCGGATTCATAGTTTCGGTTAGCAAGGATTTTAGAAGTTTCTCGAACGAGTTACTGTACCTGAGGCTTTACGTTACACCAAGCTATCTCGAGAGTTTGGGGTTTTAATATGGTTCTAGTTCGGAGAGTTCCAGTGACGATCTAGAGATCTGCTATAGCCGGTAGTATCTGTAGAACTTTGTGTTCATTTTGAACTATTATTGTATTCCAATCCAATTTATGACAAGCGTAAGTAAAGACGCCATTAACCCGACCATAGACATTTAGTAATGTAAAAACCTAGAACAGAAATTATTCATTAATTAATACATCAACGTATTTTTGTCTAAGTATTTTTTTTCTTTTATTTACAATACTTGATTTAATTCCAAAGACATTATGAGTAAAAAAAATATGAACACTATCTGTTATGAATTCAGAAATTAGAAATAAAAATTTATGAACAAAAAAAGTATGAGATTTTTTTGATGAAGAATGATTATTATGAACACAAATCGGTAGTAAAATAGCGGTTACCTTGCAGTTAGAATGCAGTATGTCTGTACTGGCCCTAACCTAAATTTACTTTAAGAATTTCCGTCTAAGAACACGAAACAAATACCGTTAAAACCCCAAACCCGGTTAAATGAAAAGTAAAATACAAAGCCTATGCACAAATTATTTGCCTGCCAGTTAATGTATGAGAGAACAAACAGTATAATTCCATCAAATACAACGCTCGTGACCCAAAAATTTCTTTTCCTTGTTTATCTTTTGCAACCCTGCTCAAAAGTGGCGTCGTTAATTGCACAAGTGCTTGGCCGAATTTTCAAATTTGACTTTCGGCGACACTTTGAAGTTCGGCTTTAGTTAAACAAGTAACTGTTTACTAACGCAGCCTATTGTATGTTTTCAATGTGGCTGTTTCAAATTAAAACAAAACAAGTTGTTAAATTCTCCCACATTTTAATCAACAGATATATTTGTCGACTCGATTGACGTAGCACATCTCTATCTGTCGTTACGTACTTTTCGATTACTGTGGGCTCTATATTAAACTTAAATCAACTTGTTAGTTGCCATTTAAGTAAGTCACTATGATGAATAGAAAGACAGAGCACTATACCAAAGTCAAGGTCCTTTTCAATCTCATTGTCAAGGAATATAAAGTACCTACTTACACCAAAGTTTTTTTACATGGTTCAAAGGTCCTAAAAGAAAGTTTCTATGTGTATGTGTGTTTGATGTGACAGTGTAATGCATGCCGTCTTTGTTAAAATTATTCGAATAAGTGTGGTAAAACAAACCATAAATATTTTAAAACTTGTAATTTTATGCCATGAGAAGGCCTTTCCTCGTCATTTTTCACCTTTCCCGTTATCCGTCTGTCTGTCTATCTCTAATCAAATCTTGCAAGTTAAATTCAACCAGCTTCCAGTAGTCGGATCGATTTGAAATTTGGCATAGTTATGTAAATCACGTGACAATACAATAATCTAGTAGTGACATCCTGGTAGTCCAGACAAGATGGTCTCCGCAGGCCGGAACTCTTCAACGGTTAACAGCATCGACTTGAAATTTGGTATGCAAATGAAGTTAATGTTACAGTGCAAGAACAGACAGCAAAAAGTAGGTACAATCAGCAAAAAAGTTTGTATTAAAAATTATTTTTTTATGGTTAGGTTATTTACAATAATAGTGGTTTAACCCCCGATGCAAAAAGAGGGGTGTTATAAATTTGACCGATTTAGCCGTTTTTGAGATATTGAACTTTGAAGTGACCAAGTCGGGGGTTTCCCAAGTTTTTGTTGGTTAGGTTATAAAAATTTACAATATGTAGGTAAATTTAAATGTGTAAAAAAATGAATTCGGCCACATCAGGCCGGCACTGCCTGCATCGAGAAAGCTCTACAACGAACCCAATTACGTAAGATGTATTTCAAAGAATTCTCAGCTCTTGTACTCTTCGCGGTTTACTAATGTTTCGGCGAATAACGTTTGGCAACCTGGGCCATTAGTGTAAGTTTTCGGTCACAAAATACGTCTCTATCGCTTTCGCGTTAAAATCTCAATTTGTATGGAAACACGAACATCGCAAACGTTCCGCTAGAGGCGCTGTCCGTGTTTCCATACAAATTGAGATTTTAACGCAAACGCGATCGAGACGTATTTTGTTACCAAAAACTTACACTAAGGGCACTGTTTCATTTCCCAAATATTAATTTCCCAACTCTTTAATATTTCTAAAACTGTAAATATTTTAGGATTTTTATAAAACTGACCTAACCTAAAAGGTTCTACGCAATGGCTCTTAAATAAATCCTGAAATATTTACAGTTTTAGAGTTTGTGAAATGAAAAGTTGCGAAATGAAACAGGTTGCCAAACGTTACGTTGTGAAAAGGCAGTACTCGACTCTTCGCGTACCGCAGGCACTAAGGCAAAGGAACGTAACCCATAAAATCCTACTAATATTATAAAATGCAAAAGCTTGTAACTATTGTACCGTTTTTGTCAAACTTAAAACTTAGGATTGCTAAAAGTGGATCCGAAACGGTAACGTTTCGTGTGCTCTACGTGTGTGTATGTGTGTGTGTGTGTGTGTGTGTGTTTTGTGTGATGAAGCTATATTCACCGTACCACCGCTTAGTAAAATTTTAATGAATAAAGAGATCACTTTAATAGAGAAGTCAGAAAAACAGCGAATACTTTGTAAGTTTATAAATTATAAACAATATTTAATTTCCTCTTTGTTACGCGAAACGCATATTATCAAAGCAAATCTCTTAGTATAAACCAGTGGTTTATGAAATCGTTTAATTTCGCGTAAGATTTTTACATCTTGAAGCTAATTTAAGTTTGGAATCACGTACTTTAGAAGCCTGGCTATGCAATTAACTTTACCTTTAGAACATAATTAGATAGGTAATCGTAGCAGCTAAGTAAAATAATGTAGAAATAATTTAACAACGTTCTTCAGTGTCATGAAAAACTAGCTTTTGCCCGCGCCTTTGCGTTATGGTGCGCTGTTCCCACTGGAACCATGCATTTTTCCGGGATAAAAGTAGTCTATGTCACTCTTTGGTTCAAGAACTATCTCTATGTCAAAAATCACGTCGACTGTCACTCCGTTTCGACGTAAAAGACGGACAAACATACAAACACACACACTTTCGCATTTATAATATTAGTATGGATTAAACAAGTTGTTTACAATGCGGATCTCTGCTGAACTCTTCAAACTGCCCCGCTCCAAATTACAAATTGCACAGTTTTTAGGGTTCCGTAGCCAAAATGGCAAAAACGGAACCCTTTTAGTTTCGTCATGTCTGTCTGTCTGTCCGTCCGCGGCTTTGCTCAGGGACTATCAATGCTAGAAAGCTGTAATTTTGCACGAATATGTATGTAAACTATGCCGACAAAATGGTGCCTACAATAAAAAAAGAAAAAAATATTTTAAAAGTTAAAAAAAGGTCTTTTAAAACCATTAAAAGGTTGCTAAATCAGTTTTTCGATTCAATGTTTTTTTTTGCAAAATATTCAACTTTAAAGTGCAAATCTTCATTAAAATCCTGTAATTCCCACGGGCACCCAGTGCGGATTGGGAACTTTAGACACACCATTGTATTTACAGGCGTGAAACTCGTCAATTGGTATTAATTGTTGCGTGATATTTATTAATCAAAATGAAGTAAAAATAACGATAAAAAAAACTCCAAAATATTTCATATCTAAAAAGTTCAATATCTCAAAAACGGCTGAACCGATTTTGTCGAAACATATCTAAGAACCATTACTAGAAAACTTGCTTTAAAATTAAGGAAACTGCATCCAAATCGGTCCACCCGTTTAAGAGCTATGGTGCCACAGACAGACACACATAGCGGTTAAACTTATAACACCCCTCTTTTTGCGTCGGGTATTAACAAAACATAAAACATTACTGTAGCGCCCCCTAGCGGATAAACGCCATAACACCTATCGAAGAACCACCGAGAAGAGCATAAAATAGCAGAGCTACACAATTGTGTCGATTGTGCCAAATATAGAGTTTTATTTGCGGGATACGCAACCAATCTAAATATTTAATATCCAAGTTAACCGTGTCGGTGGAAATCATACCGCGGTAGCCGTAACAAACAATGGTTAATAACTAGCGGGTATGTTTTATTAACGTTATTACAACAACGTTAATTATCTACATAAAACCGTAATATGTTTGAACCCCATTGGTGAAGAGACGAGTCGCGCACAGTGCTGTGCGCGGAGAGTAGGTTAGATTCCCTACATTTTTCATTTTGTAGACTTTTACATTTTGTAGGCAAGACTGGAAAAGTAGAGAGGAGGCCTATGTCCGAAGACGGACGCTACAGCGCTGTAATAGATAGATAGAAACACAATATGTAAGTTGAATGACAATGCAAGTACAGTTAACAAAAACAGAAACAGCAAAAAAGCTTGAGTTACATTAATTTTTTACAGAACCTTATTTAAAAGAAGCCTCTTCGTTCCATTCTCCATACAAACGTAGTCCCGGTATCATTTAAAAACTAGGCAACAGAAGTAGATGATTTTTTTATATGGACAAGACGTAATTATCTATGCCTGTGGTTTTTCAGATTTTCATATAAATGTGTAATTCAGAATTACAGGAGCTCAAAAGTCAGCACAGATAGACACACATAGAATTATACATTAAAAACAGCGCATAGGTCGCGTTGCTACGTTTATTTATGCGTTTATGTACTAATAGGCAATAGTATGTATTTGCGTGGAAACAGTTTTGCTGTATTGTCCACACCACGCACGACCACGACCACACGACCACGACACGACCACGACCACGACCCACGACCACCACGACCACACCGACCCGACCACGACCCACACACACACACACACACACGACCACCCACACACACACACGACCACACCGACCCGACCGTACACACGACCCACACACACACACGACCCACGACCACACCGACCGTACCGTACCCACCGACCACCGACCGTACCGTCGTGACCGTATGGCTAAGTGGTTAGAGAACCTGACTACGAAGCTTGAGGTCCCGGGTTCGAATCCCGGCCGGGGCAGATATTTGTATGAATAATACGAATGTTTGTTCTCGGGTCTTGGATGTTTAATATGTATTTAAGTATTTATTTATCTATATAAGTATGTTTATCCGTTGCCTAGTACCCATAATACAAGCTTTGCTTAGTTTGGGACTAGGTCAATTGGTGTCAAGTGTCCCATGATATTTATTTATTATTATTTTATTTTTATTTTTTATTGTCTCCACTGTACTCATCCAACCAATCGCGTGTTTGCCGAACACTGTTTTAATTACGGTACTGTTTGAATTTGGAATGAATTGTTTTGGAATACCATGACTGTTCTCTCGGTTGTATAATATTTTAGATGAAAGATTTTTTAATATCGTTTACCTATAAAAGGTGTAGGTAAGTAGGGGAGACCGAGGAGAGTTGTGACAGAGGAGAGTAGTGAAAATCAGCGCTGGGGCGTTCTTAACGTAAGATATAGTTGTTAGTGTTTAGTTTTGTAACTAAGGGACCCCATACATCCCTGTTTTATTATTATTATTATTATTTTTGTAATTTTTTGTTTAATTGTTTACTGTAGTTTTTAAGTATTTTTTTTTTGTAATTATTTTATTTTGAAAAAATAACTTTCTGCCAAGTTTCTTGCGGTGCATTCTTCTTGGCACTGATGGTCTTTCCGAAAGCGCTGGTAGTTTAAAAAAAATGACTTGTAGAAGTGCCCATTGCGGCCTATTTACCGAATAAATGATTTGAATTTGAATTTTGAATTTGAATTTAACGTCTCAGCAGCTGAGCCAGTGTCCGATTTACAACCGCAATGACACATATCTTACTACCTATCTATTCTGTCACACTTAATAATATTGTTGTGTCTTGTGTAAGGTTGTCTATTGCTGTGTTGTGAATAAATGTATTTCTTTCTTTCTAGTGACAATGTCGATTTTTTGGAAATCATTACTAGCGCGCTCACAATAGCGCGCGTTTTTTAGTTCAAGTCTCGAACTATCAAACGCGTGCTGTTGCGAGCTTGCTAGCAATTAATAAGTTCCCAAAAATTGTCATTGTCACTACTTTCCTTTGTCACAACTCTCCTCAGTCTCCCCTACAGAATATAGAGATTGTGAATCATGAATTTTTGCATTCAATTGAATTTTCAGACACTTTTTATTCCGCTTCCGCACACGGCGCGTAGAGAGGTTGCTTAAAAGTACAAATTGGGCTCTTTTTTGGACTAGGTGCGCTTAAGTACTTTAATACATGAGCCACCATGGAACCATTTCACAGTAAGTAAACTTCACAGTGACATCGCATTAATTAACAAGGAAAGGCTAATTCTTTGTCCGAGGAAGCTGCCAGCTCTTCGGTCACCTGTGACGTCTCCTAATCTTTTTGAAATTAACTTCTAGGTTAGCTTGAAAAAATTCCTTTTAGGAATAAGTTCACCTTTGTACTCTTTTGGTTTGTTGTTTTCTTTTCGTATTACTTTGTGTTTTGTGTACAATAAAGTATTTACATAGAAACATACTTCTTTTAGTGACTGTGTTAACATAAGGTTTCCTATTAAATTGTACCCTTTTCAAACCTTTGGCAGCTGTAAACGCCTCAGAATGACTCTTGCTTCTTGCTTGAATACTTGTACCTGAAACGTTCAGCTAATTAACTACCTGTAAACAAACTTCAGCTGCCAGATTTGGTACATTCAAGGATTTTAAACATTTTACTTATCGATCATTGTAATACAAACTAGACTAGTGTATTTCAATACAGAAAGCAACAAGCGATGAGGATTGTATATTTACGCCGTTTGGTGTAGAAACTCTGGGGTCTTGGGGGCCAGAGGCAAAACAGCTCTTCCGTGAGCTATCCTCTCGGCTGGTAGATACCACTGGGGATCGGCGGGCTGGTGCTTACCTTGCACAACGCATCAGCCTAGCTATCCAGAGAGGTAATGCTGCCAGCCTCCTAGGCCACCCAAAGCAGCAGCCTTGATGACGTTTTCTATTTAGTGTAAGTTTTATAAATAGTTTAGTTTTAGTTTTATACAATAAAAATGTATAATTATTTTATAAGTTTGAAAATAAATTGATTACCTATACAGAAATGTAAATATTTAGATAGTTTAATGGAGTAATTTCAATATTTAAGACATCAATTGACGATGCTTTGTTTACATTTAGTTAAATATCTATCCAAACCAAGTATAGTGAGCAAACATAGAAACTGCAATATACTGCATCAGGCTATCGAAGTTTCTCAACCGGGACGCATAAATACGGCCTCTTACGCTCTTACTTTGGACTTATGAGCACTTATATCTGCTGAGCTGGCAACGTTGCATTTTTGTTAGTTTCTCTCGATTATTCCACAAAAATTGAATGAAAATTAAAAATGTGGTCAATTAATGTGTCTACTCCAATAGTTATTCGTTATAGACTTTTATATTCTTTTAAAACAAACAAAATGAGAACTAAACATGTGGTCTGGTAGAATTCTTATTAATATGTAGTTAATGTGTTTACTCCAATAGTTATTCGTTATAGACTTTTATATACTTTAAAAACTTAGATAATATAGACGGGATGCGCCTTTGACGTACCTTTACCTGCAACTTTTTCTGCCAAATCGTCCGGGGGGCGAAGAAACACGTATAGCACACTTCTAAGCATTGCCGCACACTCATGTCAAAAAAATTTGCGTTCCTACACATGCCTACCAAAACAAAATCGTAACACAAATGTAAAAATCGAACACACATTGACATTTTGTCGTAATCACACTGTTGTTTTAGACAAACACTTACATTCGAACTAGTGATGTGGCATGTGTAAAGACCGATTTAATTGAATGGGTAGCAAAGAAAGAATGAATGACTGAATTAAATTAATATATTTCAAATGAAAGTGGTCATCATGTAATAAAATTTTCATGAATTTTATTAGTTTTTCACTGCGGATTCACCTACTAGTAATTTTATTTCAGAAAATTTAAGAAATCTTTTCGTATATAAAAAAAATAAGACTTAAGACTCAACATTTTTTATATGTGAGTGGGTACAAGTCAACGGCCAAGTCACAACAACATTAACTATAATAATAAAGAAACCGTAGTAAGGAACCTTAGGCTTGGCACGACTTTGTCTAGATTTCATTACTTTTTAGAGATAAACAAGCAGCTCCATCGATACTTGGCTAGTTTTTTACAGAATGTTTGAATGTTTTTGGTGGGATACCAATTACTTTATAGAAAAAGCCGTAGTGACTAAGCTGTACGCTGAATGAAGGAAAATCCGATCTGAATCTGATCTGTTGTAATATTGTAATATTTGTGATGACACCACGTTGGGAGTCACTGTAATATTTCAGTGGTGTACCACCTCCTTAACGCACACGGCTACAATTGAGAAAATTATTCTATAATATTGAGACTTCAGGGTGTTGATTCGGCGGGATCCCGGAGCAACAAAGACATCAAGAATTTATTTAAATAGGCGCCAGACGCCTCTGTCGGCAAACGAATGATGTGCTTAAATAAAAGAACATATATTTCACAGTAAGAAAGAATGTTTATTCCGTTAAAGAAAATCAACGGTACAAAAAGTCAGTGAACGTCACCAAAAGGCAGTAACCTATACTTTATAAAATACCTCTTAAATTAAAACACCAGGTAGGTACAGAGATTCAGGCACCTCCTACTTTCACGTGTACGCCTAACTATTAATATTAAGAAAAGAAAAAGGTTGCCCACTGCCACTTCATCAACCAAAAAAGAGATACAGGTGAAACGTGAGGTAGGTACCGAAACCACAATACCCGCATACAGAATTACGTAAAACTACAACTAGAATTTCCTATGAAAATTGCACAGTTACTTATAAAAGTATCAAAACAGTTAAAATTTTCTTAATAGCAACTAGATAGAATATAACATATCAAATAGTAGTATGGATTCTACCACTGGTTGTGACACCTTGAATTTAAAAAAAATGGAACTAGATTAAAAGAAAATTTTGATAGCGTTGAGCTCATGTACGTGTACCACAAGTATAGTTCAATTGGGTGTCCCTAGAACTCTGAGGAGAACTAAGGGGGGAGAATTCAGTCAAGGGAATTGGTGTCTACGCCTATACTAGGGGGTAGACGATGAAATCATGGTTCGGAAAATAAGCTGCCTAACGTGAAACGGTTAACTTAAGTTCCTTACCACTACGGATTTATGATTGACACAGGGGCGTCAAGGAAATAAAATAAAATAAAATTTAATGAAAAGTGTAAATGGGTACTCGGTGGTTTTGTTTCCAACCGAGGGTGAGAGAACGTCAAGGGAAGGGTAGTTCCTACCAAAACGGGGGGAACTGATAAGTCATGGGTCAAGTAAAAAGACACCTAGCGTAGGGCGGCGAACTTAGTACCTTCACCACTACAAAAGTTTAAAATACCACGTCGGTAATAATAAAAAAAAAATAAGTAACTTGGGTATCCGGTGCCTTGCGACAACCGGGGGGGAATAAACGTCAAGGGAAGTGTTAGCTCCTGCCAGAAAGGGGGGAACTCTTATGTCATGGTTCAAGTAAGAAGACACCTAGCGGAGAACGGCGAACTTAATACTATTCCCACTACAGGGGGTTGAGGACACAGATGGAATGCCTCGGTGCTGAAGATAATCGGCTACTCCGTACACCGGACTGACTCACTGCAATAAGAACATTACAGCTCGCCAGCCGACCAAAAATACGGAGCGGTGGTTCGTAACCCGATTCGACCCTAGCACTATCAGGTCTACCACCTTAACGTGTAATTTAGTTTACAAGAGTGTCCTCATCATCACGGTCACACCGGGGCACAGAATACAAATTTAAAAAAAACTTACGTGGAAAGCATCTAGTTCAAACGTAAACGGATAACACAACCCAGCTTCTACGCTATAAACAGTGGACGGAATTCAGTACTTGAGGCCACCAAGGAAGTGTGCCGACGAAACCGGAACCCGAAACCGGACCAGAAGTGATGATGGAACTTTTCAGGAGAAAGAAAAAAAACCCTGGAACAATATTATTTCCAATTAAAAAACTAACATTAAGAAAATTGCACAGAGGGTAGACTTGTAGGTGACGCAACGGCAAGGCACATAAAAAAATGCCCGGAGGACTTACCCGAGGGGTTTTTCTTTAAAAGAGGAAGACGAGTCGCTACGGGGTCACCGCAGACCGCTTTTTGACTTCCAGTAGACCGTCAGACCTTAGCCTTCAGGGATTCATTGTGTGTCGACACGGCGCTGCTGGAAGGAAACCGTCAATGTAAAACACGAATTATCACCGCGATAGCCGGCGATGCAATACCGATAATATAACGGCCGTGTAGAACATCATAAAACTTACCTCTAATATGAAACAATTACGCTCGAGATGGCGTCAGCATGCCTTGTCGTGCCAATGCACCGACTGATCCTATAACAAGAAAAATACATTTTGACAATTCATCCAACGGATCTATACAAAAGAATACTAGGCCAGGAAACTTACCCATTTCCGCGCAGGATTAAAAAATTAAGACTTGTCCGCTCGTCGCGGGACAAACTTGAACAATGACCGGTCGGAATACAACTCCTCATCTCGCCATTAAAGAAAAAAGAAAAAAAAAAACACCGCTAGAACGGCCAACAGCTACCCTGTTTTTAAAAAAAACAAACCATAGAGAGATTTCCATATGTAACTACAAAGATACCGTAGATAGAATTATCAACAACCGTTATTCGTTTATACCGAATAATACCATAATTTTTTATGTTATAAGGAACATAAAATATAAAAACAAAATATGTTAATAAACGCCGGCCATAGACTAAAATTCATCGAACAAACACGACGACAAACAAAATGCCCGTGTCCAGTGACCCGGTCCATTTCACGCATGCGACGGATCGAAACTGACATGCCAGTGTATAAAATATTTCACTAACCGGCTTCCTAATAAATGTTAAAAAAAACAAGACAGCCAGAGGCGTGAACCTTTAACGAAAATTCCTACCCAAACTCTTAACCTAAAAAGAAACAAAGTAAGTGCCTAACCCTTTGACAGTCGCGAGACAACGCGGAACGGAACGCCGCTGTCCGATCTGTCAAATTTTACTTTGAGATAAAATGAAAAGTCCAGACCAAAATATTGGGTTTGTTTATATAAATTCGCCGCGATGAAACCGTTGGAGATATTCCAAGGAGCAGAGGAATACCACCCGCGATCATGTGTGCGCCCAAAGGTGAAAGTGCAGTGGTTTTGTGTTGCTTAGTGGTCATAAATAACACCGTGTTTGGAACACCAACGTTCGTGGATTATTTGTAAGGTAAAAACCTCTTATTATGGGTATAAAGTGCTACAGTTCATCGTTGGTTGGGTTAAAAAAAAATTTAAAAATTTTAAATTTTTAAATTTTTTTTTTTGATAAGTGTTTACCAAAAAAAAATGAGAAACTAATAGCTGACAAGGTATAACGAACGAACTATTCTAACAATAAAATCCTTAACCTATACCATGGTTTTATGTAGCCTACCGACGATCGTCATACTAAGTGAACACGTTCAAGTTAACAGCATGCACTATTCTACGGAATTAACTAAGTGTAATCATAGCAAATCTATAGCCTAAATCCTCCGAATTGTTGACACCGGAAGTCCTCGCAGTTCGAGTCGTTCCTAAGTGAAAATCCAATTCATGTTTCACTGTAACAGGATTGTAATTAACCTAAGAAGTTATAACTAAAGATTTACCCTAAATCCTTCAAAAAGTTACCACCGGAAACACTTATAAATCAAGTGATTCCTAAGTGAGTATACAATTTATGTTTCGCTATAACAGGATTTTACCTAAACTAATTACTTTGCGATGTCTACCAAATAGACTTTGGTATAACGCCACTGTTAAATATATATGGATACCCTTGGGGAAATCCACCAGGAAATCAGCCCTTATTCACGGCTCCTTCCCGCAAGAGACCGACCTAGTTGTACAGTCTAATGTAGTAAGTCTACAAGAAATGGTTAGCCTTAGTACCAGGACGTAACACATTTAAAAAAACAAAAGGAAAGGACTATTGGAGGCTATCCAATAGTGTTAGAGTTTCGTACTATTAGGACGAAGTTTAGAAGCGACCATTATAGGGGAGTCACCTTCAGGATTGAGGAGGGGCCTCACCCGGTCGAACGATGTCTTTGACATGGAAGTCTCCTAGGATCTTGCCATTCATTGACTTTAAAGTATACACAAGAGGTCCACGCTCCTTATGAATGACGCACTTTTCATAACGAGGGGATAATTTTGCTGAGAAATGTTTGGCCGCATTAGATAGCGGAAAACACCTTTTATAGACAATTTGTCCTTCTTTAAGTTGCACCGGACGCTTGCGCAAATTATAATATTTGGCATTCCGTGCATGAGCAGTTAAGAGAGACTGCCTTACCTTTTGAAATACGGTTTTCAACTCCTTGAGACTATCAGAAAAAATAGAGGTATCCCCCACAGTCAAAGTACCTTCATCTACAGGGTGATCGAGATTGTAGAAAGATCCATCTATGATCATCTCACGTCCGTGGGTCAAGAAATAAGGGGTATGTTTCGTTCCCTCATGAACAACAGTATTTAAGGCACACTGGATCTCCTGTATGTTCTTGTCCCAGTTTCTGTGGTCAGAACGCACGTATGACGCAATGGAACGCACCAAGTCACGGTTCACGCGCTCCGTTTGATTCACCTGAGGATGATAGCGTGGATTGTAGAAGACGTGCGGTACGTTGTATTTGGACATTAGGTCTCTGAAACTTTTGGAAACGAATTGGGGACCGTTATCAACGTAGACATATTTAGGGGTACCATGAGTCAGGAATATACCCTGCTCCATGCACTTAACGATAGCAGACGCAGTGACATTACGTAGTGGAAACAAAGTAACATATTTACTAAAATAGTCAGAACACACAAACAGGTACTGATTTCTCTGATAAGACGGAGGAAAAGGACCGAGAATATCACAAGAGACAGCTTCACCAGGCATCGAGATACGACGGGGATTACCCATCAAACCTGGGCGAGAAACGTTAACGGGTTTGTAAGTTTTACAAATTTCGCAGGAGTCCACGTAATCCTTCACATCCTGAAAGAGAGTAGGCCAAAAGTAAAGGTTAGCTATCCTGAAATGAGTCTTCGCCACACCAAAGTGTCCCGCAGATGCGTCATCATGACACTTCTGTAAAATAGAATTCCTGTCCTCATAAGGAACAACCAACTTCCAGTCAAATTGAGCTGTCAGGCGATATTTGTTCTTAGAGAGACGAAAGAGTTTGTTATTCTCTATTTTAAAATTAGGGAAAAGAGTAGGACTACTAGATACCTTAGCATACAGGTCCAAATACCAAGGATCCTGCGTGGAGTGTATATCTATGGTTCCGATTTGAATACGTGATAAGCAATCCGGAATGATGTGTTCCTTGCCTTTACGGTGTATAAGTTCGAAATTAAATTGACTAAGTCTACAAGCCCATCGGTTAAGACGGCCAGTTGGATTTTTAAGATTGGAGAACCACTTCAACGAAGCATGGTCAGTTACTATATAACATTTCCTCCCTTCCACATACGCTCGGTATTGTTCCAACGCATAGATCACCGCCAAGAGCTCTCTCTCTGTAACTGAGTAATTAGTTTCAGGAGCGTTTAAAGTACGGCTGCAGTATGCGATTGGATGATCACAATTATCTACGCGCTGAGTTAGCACGGCGCCAATTGCAAAGGAGGAAGCATCAGTGTGAATATAAAAAGGTTGGGAATAATCGGGGCATCTCAGTATCGGAGCAGACACAAGAGCAGACTTAAGTATATTAAAAGCATTGTCGGCCTCCTCAGACCAAACAAATTTAACCTTTTTACTGGTTAGTCGTGATAAAGGACGCGCTATTTGAGAGAAATTCTTAATAAACCGCCGGTACCACCCAGCCATTCCGAGGAAACGCTTGATGCCTTTGGCATCTTGAGGGATAGGAAAATTTAAAATTACTTCTATTTTAGAAGGATCAGTTCTCAAACCGTAACGGTCCACGACATATCCCAAGTATTTAAGTTCACTCCGACAGAACAACGATTTCTTCATATTGATAGTGAGATTGGCAGCTTTCAATTTTTCGAATACGGCCTTTAGTAAACGTAGGTGTTCATCAAAATCAGAAGTACAAATAATAATGTCATCTATGTAACAAAAAACTTTATTATCAAACTCAGCTGTGAAGAGGTTATCCATTAGACGCTGCATCGTCGCCGAAGCTCCCACCAAACCGAAACACATCCGATTATAATGATATAAACCACGACCAGGGACGGTAAACGCGGTTTTTTCTTTAGAGTCACTGCTCAAAGGAATTTGATGGTACGCTGCACTTAAGTCGAGTGAAGTAAGGTACTTAGCGTCACGCAAGTTATCCAAGATATAATTCACGTAGGGTAAAGGATATGCATCCGATTTTGAAACGGAATTTACCTTCCGGCTATCTAGACAAAGTCTCAAGTCACCATTAGATTTCTCGACCATCACTACTGGAGAATTCCACGGAGAATATGAAGGTTCTACAATACCGATTTCTAACATGCGGTCGAGTTCTTTTTCTAAAGCAGTCTGCTTACTAGGACTAAGTCGGTAATACTTTTGCTTTATAGGGCTACTTTCCCCCGTATTTATAACATGTTCTATTAAGTGAGTTTTGCCAAGACCGACTTTTTCAGTATCTATTTGACCATACAGCAGTTTAACTGCCTTTAATTGATTTTGTTGTTGCAAAGTTAATGAGTCCAAAGTGTTTAAACCAGATTCCACAGGAATATCAGACATACCAGAAATATTTTCCTCAGAAGTAAGACAAAAGATAACTTCAGGTGCCAAGCTAAAAGCTTTCCAAAAATTTAAACCAAATATAATAGGCGTAGTGATCTGAGGTTGAATGTTAAAGTTAACAATCTGAATTTTACCTTTATAATTAATAGGTAGGGACATGAATTTAGTACAAACCAGTTTTTGCCCATTGGCTACGCAGAGCGTTATTGGTCTGTTATGAGAAAGAATAGGAATGCCTAAGCGTGAGAAAGTTAAATGACTATTCATGCCAAGTATAGAACAGCTAGCACCAGAATCTAATAACCCTTTAACCTTTAGATCTAACACACTCACAGCAATATAAAGTCGAGTATCTCCCTTAGAAGGTTCAAAATAAATGGTCTTTTCTACACGTGAGGGAGTAAAAGAGGATCTGAATGATTTATTAGAGAAGACCGAGTTACTCAGTTTTTTGAATTAGAGTTGCATTTAGGACAGTCCGGTGTGCGTACACCCTTATTACCGCACTTAAAACACACGATGTCTCTAGATTTCCAGCAAGTACTAGTACTATGGTTTGTCATACCACATCGGTAACACGGTTGTTTGTGACCGTTCGGCAAGACGCCAGCAACGTGTCTTTTTGAAAAGTGAGACGTATTAGGATTCATAGGAGGATTTGGCTTGCGCTCCTTACCGTAGGAATTGGAATTAGTAGGCATAGAGGTATGACCGCTACCGGATGGTTTAGGCTCACGAAATTGACTAGCTTTGACCTGAGCCATTTCAATGCGCATACATAAGGATTTGAGCTGCTTGATGGAGTTCACGTCGTGCAAAGCCAACTCTTTGACATATTCCGGGCGTATATTGCGAGAAAGGATCTCGAGTTTCTCCGCTTCCGGAAACGGCTTCCCCAAACGGTCGAACATACCTAGAACGGTTGAAATAAAGAAAACGATAGTTTCGTCCTTCGCCTGGGTCCTCGAACGTATTTCCTGTAAGAGTTTAAAGTCTAGATCGGGAATGTCAAAATCCTCTTTGAGAGCTTTGACAACATCTCGATAAGTCTGTAGTTCAGCACGGTTAGCCCTAAACCACGACAAGGCAGGACCGTCAAAAATTTCCGCAAATCCGTCGTAAATACGATGTTCAGGAATTTTCCTAGCTATACGAAGCTCCTCCATACGTGTAAGAAAAATACGAGCACAAGAATCACCCCTATACTTCAAGTTTAAAGAATTTATATTGAAACTTTTTTCAGTTTTATAAATTATTTTCTTAACAACAAGTTCATTGACATCAGACGGCTCTTCATCACTGCTGCTATCCGAAGAAGGTGGGACGTTGCCCTGCAAGCGTTCTAAGATAGAATTCAAAGTAACCTGAAGCAACTGGGCTTCTTCAGTTTCTTTAGGTAAACGAGAAAGACGGCATAATAGGTATTTACACCTGGAGATTAGCCTACTAGCAGCAGCGCTAGCAATGTCCTCAGTAAGTTCAGCCTCAACTTCTACAGCTTTGTTTTGGCAAGTCGCAAGTTCTTTAGAAATATCTACTTCAGCCAACGAAGAAAATTTTAAACTACCACGGCGAGCCAGATTGGAAGTTTGCTTCAAAGCGTCTACCAAGCTGCTCCGCCTAGAAAGTGGATTTACAGGAAGTTTGCGAATAGATAATTCATGAGCTATCTCATCCTTATGAAGGTGAGAAACCTTACAGCCGGCTTTGAGAAAATCCATGTTTAAAATTGAAGTGTCTATTTAAGAGTAAAGTTATTTGAGAAAATTATTGTTATTATCAGTTTTTGAATTGTCACTTTTATTTATTCCTTTTACAAGGATCAGGAACAGGAACAAGAAACGCCTTTGCAGAAATATATTAATATAAGTGTCACATCCGGGTATGTATACCAATAGTGGACATACCAAAAGTATGTACCAGTTCAGTCAGAATATCCAAAGTGAAACTTAATTGAATATTTGAGGTAAAGCTCAAATGTTCAGATAAGCCACTGTTCAAGTTTCCATCAATGTACAGTATCCACCTATATATACGGTTTGAGTTCAGTAGTGCAAGTTAAGTATCATCAGTAAGTACTAAAATACTAAGTAAGTACTTAGAAAACTTAATTTCTAATATAAAACAACGACCAATCAGTATTCTGAGTCAAAGCTCAAGTAATCAGTTAAAGAACTGTTTAAGTTTGTTTAAAATAAAAGTAATTTATTGAATCAGGCGTTACTTTGCGGAGGTCCATATCAATGAACTAAAATGATTTCTTTGCTCACCCGCGACCTTAAGATAGCTAAGTCTATGCAAATTATGCGTGTTCATGCAGTTCCTCCACCTCCACACTGTAAGAACACACACAAATTACACAAACCCATCTATCACCACCACCACAACACACTGACGCGTTTCGAACTCAACCAGAGCTCATCTTCAGAGTGACACAACCGTACACCATGCTACCAGTTGTTAGTCTAACAACAAAAGTGTGTTGTGGTGGTGGTGATAGATGGGTTTGTGTAATTTGTGTGTGTTCTTACAGTGTGGAGGTGGAGGAACTGCATGAACACGCATAATTTGCATAGACTTAGCTATCTTAAGGTCGCGGGTGAGCAAAGAAATCATTTTAGTTCATTAAAATAAAAGTATTTCATTAAAAGCTATTAAAAGCATTACCTTTTAATTATAAGTCAATATTTAAGAAAAATAAAAAACTCAATTTCTATTATCAAGCACAGGATGCATCAGTATTTGAGTTAAAGCTCAAATAATTATCAGTAGAACTGTACCGGAGTACCAGAAGTAAAAGTATTTATTAAATCCTAGTTCACCTTCAAACTTCACCGTTAAGTAGTAAGATTGAAAACTTAATTTCTATTTTCATGAGAAATTGAAGCGTCAGAAATGTTGTCGGTTTATGTTAAAAGCAAGTATATAACCTGTAGTTACTATATAATTAACAATAAGTAAAAGTTATTCACTTAAAATTAAAGTATGGAAAAATGTTTATTTAAACACATCACTCTCCGGGCCAAACGTTGGGAACGCTACTGTAATATTGTAATATTTGTGATGACACCACGTTGGGAGTCACTGTAATATTTCAGTGGTGTACCACCTCCTTAACGCACACGGCTACAATTGAGAAAATTATTCTATAATATTGAGACTTCAGGGTGTTGATTCGGCGGGATCCCGGAGCAACAAAGACATCAAGAATTTATTTAAATAGGCGCCAGACGCCTCTGTCGGCAAACGAATGATGTGCTTAAATAAAAGAACATATATTTCACAGTAAGAAAGAATGTTTATTCCGTTAAAGAAAATCAACGGTACAAAAAGTCAGTGAACGTCACCAAAAGGCAGTAACCTATACTTTATAAAATACCTCTTAAATTAAAACACCAGGTAGGTACAGAGATTCAGGCACCTCCTACTTTCACGTGTACGCCTAACTATTAATATTAAGAAAAGAAAAAGGTTGCCCACTGCCACTTCATCAACCAAAAAAGAGATACAGGTGAAACGTGAGGTAGGTACCGAAACCACAATACCCGCATACAGAATTACGTAAAACTACAACTAGAATTTCCTATGAAAATTGCACAGTTACTTATAAAAGTATCAAAACAGTTAAAATTTTCTTAATAGCAACTAGATAGAATATAACATATCAAATAGTAGTATGGATTCTACCACTGGTTGTGACACCTTGAATTTAAAAAAAATGGAACTAGATTAAAAGAAAATTTTGATAGCGTTGAGCTCATGTACGTGTACCACAAGTATAGTTCAATTGGGTGTCCCTAGAACTCTGAGGAGAACTAAGGGGGGAGAATTCAGTCAAGGGAATTGGTGTCTACGCCTATACTAGGGGGTAGACGATGAAATCATGGTTCGGAAAATAAGCTGCCTAACGTGAAACGGTTAACTTAAGTTCCTTACCACTACGGATTTATGATTGACACAGGGGCGTCAAGGAAATAAAATAAAATAAAATTTAATGAAAAGTGTAAATGGGTACTCGGTGGTTTTGTTTCCAACCGAGGGTGAGAGAACGTCAAGGGAAGGGTAGTTCCTACCAAAACGGGGGGAACTGATAAGTCATGGGTCAAGTAAAAAGACACCTAGCGTAGGGCGGCGAACTTAGTACCTTCACCACTACAAAAGTTTAAAATACCACGTCGGTAATAATAAAAAAAAAATAAGTAACTTGGGTATCCGGTGCCTTGCGACAACCGGGGGGGAATAAACGTCAAGGGAAGTGTTAGCTCCTGCCAGAAAGGGGGGAACTCTTATGTCATGGTTCAAGTAAGAAGACACCTAGCGGAGAACGGCGAACTTAATACTATTCCCACTACAGGGGGTTGAGGACACAGATGGAATGCCTCGGTGCTGAAGATAATCGGCTACTCCGTACACCGGACTGACTCACTGCAATAAGAACATTACAGCTCGCCAGCCGACCAAAAATACGGAGCGGTGGTTCGTAACCCGATTCGACCCTAGCACTATCAGGTCTACCACCTTAACGTGTAATTTAGTTTACAAGAGTGTCCTCATCATCACGGTCACACCGGGGCACAGAATACAAATTTAAAAAAAACTTACGTGGAAAGCATCTAGTTCAAACGTAAACGGATAACACAACCCAGCTTCTACGCTATAAACAGTGGACGGAATTCAGTACTTGAGGCCACCAAGGAAGTGTGCCGACGAAACCGGAACCCGAAACCGGACCAGAAGTGATGATGGAACTTTTCAGGAGAAAGAAAAAAAACCCTGGAACAATATTATTTCCAATTAAAAAACTAACATTAAGAAAATTGCACAGAGGGTAGACTTGTAGGTGACGCAACGGCAAGGCACATAAAAAAATGCCCGGAGGACTTACCCGAGGGGTTTTTCTTTAAAAGAGGAAGACGAGTCGCTACGGGGTCACCGCAGACCGCTTTTTGACTTCCAGTAGACCGTCAGACCTTAGCCTTCAGGGATTCATTGTGTGTCGACACGGCGCTGCTGGAAGGAAACCGTCAATGTAAAACACGAATTATCACCGCGATAGCCGGCGATGCAATACCGATAATATAACGGCCGTGTAGAACATCATAAAACTTACCTCTAATATGAAACAATTACGCTCGAGATGGCGTCAGCATGCCTTGTCGTGCCAATGCACCGACTGATCCTATAACAAGAAAAATACATTTTGACAATTCATCCAACGGATCTATACAAAAGAATACTAGGCCAGGAAACTTACCCATTTCCGCGCAGGATTAAAAAATTAAGACTTGTCCGCTCGTCGCGGGACAAACTTGAACAATGACCGGTCGGAATACAACTCCTCATCTCGCCATTAAAGAAAAAAGAAAAAAAAAAACACCGCTAGAACGGCCAACAGCTACCCTGTTTTTAAAAAAAACAAACCATAGAGAGATTTCCATATGTAACTACAAAGATACCGTAGATAGAATTATCAACAACCGTTATTCGTTTATACCGAATAATACCATAATTTTTTATGTTATAAGGAACATAAAATATAAAAACAAAATATGTTAATAAACGCCGGCCATAGACTAAAATTCATCGAACAAACACGACGACAAACAAAATGCCCGTGTCCAGTGACCCGGTCCATTTCACGCATGCGACGGATCGAAACTGACATGCCAGTGTATAAAATATTTCACTAACCGGCTTCCTAATAAATGTTAAAAAAAACAAGACAGCCAGAGGCGTGAACCTTTAACGAAAATTCCTACCCAAACTCTTAACCTAAAAAGAAACAAAGTAAGTGCCTAACCCTTTGACAGTCGCGAGACAACGCGGAACGGAACGCCGCTGTCCGATCTGTCAAATTTTACTTTGAGATAAAATGAAAAGTCCAGACCAAAATATTGGGTTTGTTTATATAAATTCGCCGCGATGAAACCGTTGGAGATATTCCAAGGAGCAGAGGAATACCACCCGCGATCATGTGTGCGCCCAAAGGTGAAAGTGCAGTGGTTTTGTGTTGCTTAGTGGTCATAAATAACACCGTGTTTGGAACACCAACGTTCGTGGATTATTTGTAAGGTAAAAACCTCTTATTATGGGTATAAAGTGCTACAGTTCATCGTTGGTTGGGTTAAAAAAAAATTTAAAAATTTTAAATTTTTAAATTTTTTTTTTTGATAAGTGTTTACCAAAAAAAAATGAGAAACTAATAGCTGACAAGGTATAACGAACGAACTATTCTAACAATAAAATCCTTAACCTATACCATGGTTTTATGTAGCCTACCGACGATCGTCATACTAAGTGAACACGTTCAAGTTAACAGCATGCACTATTCTACGGAATTAACTAAGTGTAATCATAGCAAATCTATAGCCTAAATCCTCCGAATTGTTGACACCGGAAGTCCTCGCAGTTCGAGTCGTTCCTAAGTGAAAATCCAATTCATGTTTCACTGTAACAGGATTGTAATTAACCTAAGAAGTTATAACTAAAGATTTACCCTAAATCCTTCAAAAAGTTACCACCGGAAACACTTATAAATCAAGTGATTCCTAAGTGAGTATACAATTTATGTTTCGCTATAACAGGATTTTACCTAAACTAATTACTTTGCGATGTCTACCAAATAGACTTTGGTATAACGCCACTGTTAAATATATATGGATACCCTTGGGGAAATCCACCAGGAAATCAGCCCTTATTCACGGCTCCTTCCCGCAAGAGACCGACCTAGTTGTACAGTCTAATGTAGTAAGTCTACAAGAAATGGTTAGCCTTAGTACCAGGACGTAACACATTTAAAAAAACAAAAGGAAAGGACTATTGGAGGCTATCCAATAGTGTTAGAGTTTCGTACTATTAGGACGAAGTTTAGAAGCGACCATTATAGGGGAGTCACCTTCAGGATTGAGGAGGGGCCTCACCCGGTCGAACGATGTCTTTGACATGGAAGTCTCCTAGGATCTTGCCATTCATTGACTTTAAAGTATACACAAGAGGTCCACGCTCCTTATGAATGACGCACTTTTCATAACGAGGGGATAATTTTGCTGAGAAATGTTTGGCCGCATTAGATAGCGGAAAACACCTTTTATAGACAATTTGTCCTTCTTTAAGTTGCACCGGACGCTTGCGCAAATTATAATATTTGGCATTCCGTGCATGAGCAGTTAAGAGAGACTGCCTTACCTTTTGAAATACGGTTTTCAACTCCTTGAGACTATCAGAAAAAATAGAGGTATCCCCCACAGTCAAAGTACCTTCATCTACAGGGTGATCGAGATTGTAGAAAGATCCATCTATGATCATCTCACGTCCGTGGGTCAAGAAATAAGGGGTATGTTTCGTTCCCTCATGAACAACAGTATTTAAGGCACACTGGATCTCCTGTATGTTCTTGTCCCAGTTTCTGTGGTCAGAACGCACGTATGACGCAATGGAACGCACCAAGTCACGGTTCACGCGCTCCGTTTGATTCACCTGAGGATGATAGCGTGGATTGTAGAAGACGTGCGGTACGTTGTATTTGGACATTAGGTCTCTGAAACTTTTGGAAACGAATTGGGGACCGTTATCAACGTAGACATATTTAGGGGTACCATGAGTCAGGAATATACCCTGCTCCATGCACTTAACGATAGCAGACGCAGTGACATTACGTAGTGGAAACAAAGTAACATATTTACTAAAATAGTCAGAACACACAAACAGGTACTGATTTCTCTGATAAGACGGAGGAAAAGGACCGAGAATATCACAAGAGACAGCTTCACCAGGCATCGAGATACGACGGGGATTACCCATCAAACCTGGGCGAGAAACGTTAACGGGTTTGTAAGTTTTACAAATTTCGCAGGAGTCCACGTAATCCTTCACATCCTGAAAGAGAGTAGGCCAAAAGTAAAGGTTAGCTATCCTGAAATGAGTCTTCGCCACACCAAAGTGTCCCGCAGATGCGTCATCATGACACTTCTGTAAAATAGAATTCCTGTCCTCATAAGGAACAACCAACTTCCAGTCAAATTGAGCTGTCAGGCGATATTTGTTCTTAGAGAGACGAAAGAGTTTGTTATTCTCTATTTTAAAATTAGGGAAAAGAGTAGGACTACTAGATACCTTAGCATACAGGTCCAAATACCAAGGATCCTGCGTGGAGTGTATATCTATGGTTCCGATTTGAATACGTGATAAGCAATCCGGAATGATGTGTTCCTTGCCTTTACGGTGTATAAGTTCGAAATTAAATTGACTAAGTCTACAAGCCCATCGGTTAAGACGGCCAGTTGGATTTTTAAGATTGGAGAACCACTTCAACGAAGCATGGTCAGTTACTATATAACATTTCCTCCCTTCCACATACGCTCGGTATTGTTCCAACGCATAGATCACCGCCAAGAGCTCTCTCTCTGTAACTGAGTAATTAGTTTCAGGAGCGTTTAAAGTACGGCTGCAGTATGCGATTGGATGATCACAATTATCTACGCGCTGAGTTAGCACGGCGCCAATTGCAAAGGAGGAAGCATCAGTGTGAATATAAAAAGGTTGGGAATAATCGGGGCATCTCAGTATCGGAGCAGACACAAGAGCAGACTTAAGTATATTAAAAGCATTGTCGGCCTCCTCAGACCAAACAAATTTAACCTTTTTACTGGTTAGTCGTGATAAAGGACGCGCTATTTGAGAGAAATTCTTAATAAACCGCCGGTACCACCCAGCCATTCCGAGGAAACGCTTGATGCCTTTGGCATCTTGAGGGATAGGAAAATTTAAAATTACTTCTATTTTAGAAGGATCAGTTCTCAAACCGTAACGGTCCACGACATATCCCAAGTATTTAAGTTCACTCCGACAGAACAACGATTTCTTCATATTGATAGTGAGATTGGCAGCTTTCAATTTTTCGAATACGGCCTTTAGTAAACGTAGGTGTTCATCAAAATCAGAAGTACAAATAATAATGTCATCTATGTAACAAAAAACTTTATTATCAAACTCAGCTGTGAAGAGGTTATCCATTAGACGCTGCATCGTCGCCGAAGCTCCCACCAAACCGAAACACATCCGATTATAATGATATAAACCACGACCAGGGACGGTAAACGCGGTTTTTTCTTTAGAGTCACTGCTCAAAGGAATTTGATGGTACGCTGCACTTAAGTCGAGTGAAGTAAGGTACTTAGCGTCACGCAAGTTATCCAAGATATAATTCACGTAGGGTAAAGGATATGCATCCGATTTTGAAACGGAATTTACCTTCCGGCTATCTAGACAAAGTCTCAAGTCACCATTAGATTTCTCGACCATCACTACTGGAGAATTCCACGGAGAATATGAAGGTTCTACAATACCGATTTCTAACATGCGGTCGAGTTCTTTTTCTAAAGCAGTCTGCTTACTAGGACTAAGTCGGTAATACTTTTGCTTTATAGGGCTACTTTCCCCCGTATTTATAACATGTTCTATTAAGTGAGTTTTGCCAAGACCGACTTTTTCAGTATCTATTTGACCATACAGCAGTTTAACTGCCTTTAATTGATTTTGTTGTTGCAAAGTTAATGAGTCCAAAGTGTTTAAACCAGATTCCACAGGAATATCAGACATACCAGAAATATTTTCCTCAGAAGTAAGACAAAAGATAACTTCAGGTGCCAAGCTAAAAGCTTTCCAAAAATTTAAACCAAATATAATAGGCGTAGTGATCTGAGGTTGAATGTTAAAGTTAACAATCTGAATTTTACCTTTATAATTAATAGGTAGGGACATGAATTTAGTACAAACCAGTTTTTGCCCATTGGCTACGCAGAGCGTTATTGGTCTGTTATGAGAAAGAATAGGAATGCCTAAGCGTGAGAAAGTTAAATGACTATTCATGCCAAGTATAGAACAGCTAGCACCAGAATCTAATAACCCTTTAACCTTTAGATCTAACACACTCACAGCAATATAAAGTCGAGTATCTCCCTTAGAAGGTTCAAAATAAATGGTCTTTTCTACACGTGAGGGAGTAAAAGAGGATCTGAATGATTTATTAGAGAAGACCGAGTTACTCAGTTTTTTGAATTAGAGTTGCATTTAGGACAGTCCGGTGTGCGTACACCCTTATTACCGCACTTAAAACACACGATGTCTCTAGATTTCCAGCAAGTACTAGTACTATGGTTTGTCATACCACATCGGTAACACGGTTGTTTGTGACCGTTCGGCAAGACGCCAGCAACGTGTCTTTTTGAAAAGTGAGACGTATTAGGATTCATAGGAGGATTTGGCTTGCGCTCCTTACCGTAGGAATTGGAATTAGTAGGCATAGAGGTATGACCGCTACCGGATGGTTTAGGCTCACGAAATTGACTAGCTTTGACCTGAGCCATTTCAATGCGCATACATAAGGATTTGAGCTGCTTGATGGAGTTCACGTCGTGCAAAGCCAACTCTTTGACATATTCCGGGCGTATATTGCGAGAAAGGATCTCGAGTTTCTCCGCTTCCGGAAACGGCTTCCCCAAACGGTCGAACATACCTAGAACGGTTGAAATAAAGAAAACGATAGTTTCGTCCTTCGCCTGGGTCCTCGAACGTATTTCCTGTAAGAGTTTAAAGTCTAGATCGGGAATGTCAAAATCCTCTTTGAGAGCTTTGACAACATCTCGATAAGTCTGTAGTTCAGCACGGTTAGCCCTAAACCACGACAAGGCAGGACCGTCAAAAATTTCCGCAAATCCGTCGTAAATACGATGTTCAGGAATTTTCCTAGCTATACGAAGCTCCTCCATACGTGTAAGAAAAATACGAGCACAAGAATCACCCCTATACTTCAAGTTTAAAGAATTTATATTGAAACTTTTTTCAGTTTTATAAATTATTTTCTTAACAACAAGTTCATTGACATCAGACGGCTCTTCATCACTGCTGCTATCCGAAGAAGGTGGGACGTTGCCCTGCAAGCGTTCTAAGATAGAATTCAAAGTAACCTGAAGCAACTGGGCTTCTTCAGTTTCTTTAGGTAAACGAGAAAGACGGCATAATAGGTATTTACACCTGGAGATTAGCCTACTAGCAGCAGCGCTAGCAATGTCCTCAGTAAGTTCAGCCTCAACTTCTACAGCTTTGTTTTGGCAAGTCGCAAGTTCTTTAGAAATATCTACTTCAGCCAACGAAGAAAATTTTAAACTACCACGGCGAGCCAGATTGGAAGTTTGCTTCAAAGCGTCTACCAAGCTGCTCCGCCTAGAAAGTGGATTTACAGGAAGTTTGCGAATAGATAATTCATGAGCTATCTCATCCTTATGAAGGTGAGAAACCTTACAGCCGGCTTTGAGAAAATCCATGTTTAAAATTGAAGTGTCTATTTAAGAGTAAAGTTATTTGAGAAAATTATTGTTATTATCAGTTTTTGAATTGTCACTTTTATTTATTCCTTTTACAAGGATCAGGAACAGGAACAAGAAACGCCTTTGCAGAAATATATTAATATAAGTGTCACATCCGGGTATGTATACCAATAGTGGACATACCAAAAGTATGTACCAGTTCAGTCAGAATATCCAAAGTGAAACTTAATTGAATATTTGAGGTAAAGCTCAAATGTTCAGATAAGCCACTGTTCAAGTTTCCATCAATGTACAGTATCCACCTATATATACGGTTTGAGTTCAGTAGTGCAAGTTAAGTATCATCAGTAAGTACTAAAATACTAAGTAAGTACTTAGAAAACTTAATTTCTAATATAAAACAACGACCAATCAGTATTCTGAGTCAAAGCTCAAGTAATCAGTTAAAGAACTGTTTAAGTTTGTTTAAAATAAAAGTAATTTATTGAATCAGGCGTTACTTTGCGGAGGTCCATATCAATGAACTAAAATGATTTCTTTGCTCACCCGCGACCTTAAGATAGCTAAGTCTATGCAAATTATGCGTGTTCATGCAGTTCCTCCACCTCCACACTGTAAGAACACACACAAATTACACAAACCCATCTATCACCACCACCACAACACACTGACGCGTTTCGAACTCAACCAGAGCTCATCTTCAGAGTGACACAACCGTACACCATGCTACCAGTTGTTAGTCTAACAACAAAAGTGTGTTGTGGTGGTGGTGATAGATGGGTTTGTGTAATTTGTGTGTGTTCTTACAGTGTGGAGGTGGAGGAACTGCATGAACACGCATAATTTGCATAGACTTAGCTATCTTAAGGTCGCGGGTGAGCAAAGAAATCATTTTAGTTCATTAAAATAAAAGTATTTCATTAAAAGCTATTAAAAGCATTACCTTTTAATTATAAGTCAATATTTAAGAAAAATAAAAAACTCAATTTCTATTATCAAGCACAGGATGCATCAGTATTTGAGTTAAAGCTCAAATAATTATCAGTAGAACTGTACCGGAGTACCAGAAGTAAAAGTATTTATTAAATCCTAGTTCACCTTCAAACTTCACCGTTAAGTAGTAAGATTGAAAACTTAATTTCTATTTTCATGAGAAATTGAAGCGTCAGAAATGTTGTCGGTTTATGTTAAAAGCAAGTATATAACCTGTAGTTACTATATAATTAACAATAAGTAAAAGTTATTCACTTAAAATTAAAGTATGGAAAAATGTTTATTTAAACACATCACTCTCCGGGCCAAACGTTGGGAACGCTACTGTAATATTGTAATATTTGTGATGACACCACGTTGGGAGTCACTGTAATATTTCAGTGGTGTACCACCTCCTTAACGCACACGGCTACAATTGAGAAAATTATTCTATAATATTGAGACTTCAGGGTGTTGATTCGGCGGGATCCCGGAGCAACAAAGACATCAAGAATTTATTTAAATAGGCGCCAGACGCCTCTGTCGGCAAACGAATGATGTGCTTAAATAAAAGAACATATATTTCACAGTAAGAAAGAATGTTTATTCCGTTAAAGAAAATCAACGGTACAAAAAGTCAGTGAACGTCACCAAAAGGCACTAACCTATACTTTATAAAATACCTCTTAAATTAAAACACCAGGTAGGTACAGAGATTCAGGCACCTCCTACTTTCACGTGTACGCCTAACTATTAATATTAAGAAAAGAAAAAGGTTGCCCACTGCCACTTCATCAACCAAAAAAGAGATACAGGTGAAACGTGAGGTAGGTACCGAAACCACAATACCCGCATACAGAATTACGTAAAACTACAACTAGAATTTCCTATGAAAATTGCACAGTTACTTATAAAAGTATCAAAACAGTTAAAATTTTCTTAATAGCAACTAGATAGAATATAACATATCAAATAGTAGTATGGATTCTACCACTGGTTGTGACACCTTGAATTTAAAAAAAATGGAACTAGATTAAAAGAAAATTTTGATAGCGTTGAGCTCATGTACGTGTACCACAAGTATAGTTCAATTGGGTGTCCCTAGAACTCTGAGGAGAACTAAGGGGGGAGAATTCAGTCAAGGGAATTGGTGTCTACGCCTATACTAGGGGGTAGACGATGAAATCATGGTTCGGAAAATAAGCTGCCTAACGTGAAACGGTTAACTTAAGTTCCTTACCACTACGGATTTATGATTGACACAGGGGCGTCAAGGAAATAAAATAAAATAAAATTTAATGAAAAGTGTAAATGGGTACTCGGTGGTTTTGTTTCCAACCGAGGGTGAGAGAACGTCAAGGGAAGGGTAGTTCCTACCAAAACGGGGGGAACTGATAAGTCATGGGTCAAGTAAAAAGACACCTAGCGTAGGGCGGCGAACTTAGTACCTTCACCACTACAAAAGTTTAAAATACCACGTCGGTAATAATAAAAAAAAAATAAGTAACTTGGGTATCCGGTGCCTTGCGACAACCGGGGGGGAATAAACGTCAAGGGAAGTGTTAGCTCCTGCCAGAAAGGGGGGAACTCTTATGTCATGGTTCAAGTAAGAAGACACCTAGCGGAGAACGGCGAACTTAATACTATTCCCACTACAGGGGGTTGAGGACACAGATGGAATGCCTCGGTGCTGAAGATAATCGGCTACTCCGTACACCGGACTGACTCACTGCAATAAGAACATTACAGCTCGCCAGCCGACCAAAAATACGGAGCGGTGGTTCGTAACCCGATTCGACCCTAGCACTATCAGGTCTACCACCTTAACGTGTAATTTAGTTTACAAGAGTGTCCTCATCATCACGGTCACACCGGGGCACAGAATACAAATTTAAAAAAAACTTACGTGGAAAGCATCTAGTTCAAACGTAAACGGATAACACAACCCAGCTTCTACGCTATAAACAGTGGACGGAATTCAGTACTTGAGGCCACCAAGGAAGTGTGCCGACGAAACCGGAACCCGAAACCGGACCAGAAGTGATGATGGAACTTTTCAGGAGAAAGAAAAAAAACCCTGGAACAATATTATTTCCAATTAAAAAACTAACATTAAGAAAATTGCACAGAGGGTAGACTTGTAGGTGACGCAACGGCAAGGCACATAAAAAAATGCCCGGAGGACTTACCCGAGGGGTTTTTCTTTAAAAGAGGAAGACGAGTCGCTACGGGGTCACCGCAGACCGCTTTTTGACTTCCAGTAGACCGTCAGACCTTAGCCTTCAGGGATTCATTGTGTGTCGACACGGCGCTGCTGGAAGGAAACCGTCAATGTAAAACACGAATTATCACCGCGATAGCCGGCGATGCAATACCGATAATATAACGGCCGTGTAGAACATCATAAAACTTACCTCTAATATGAAACAATTACGCTCGAGATGGCGTCAGCATGCCTTGTCGTGCCAATGCACCGACTGATCCTATAACAAGAAAAATACATTTTGACAATTCATCCAACGGATCTATACAAAAGAATACTAGGCCAGGAAACTTACCCATTTCCGCGCAGGATTAAAAAATTAAGACTTGTCCGCTCGTCGCGGGACAAACTTGAACAATGACCGGTCGGAATACAACTCCTCATCTCGCCATTAAAGAAAAAAGAAAAAAAAAAAACACCGCTAGAACGGCCAACAGCTACCCTGTTTTTAAAAAAAACAAACCATAGAGAGATTTCCATATGTAACTACAAAGATACCGTAGATAGAATTATCAACAACCGTTATTCGTTTATACCGAATAATACCATAATTTTTTATGTTATAAGGAACATAAAATATAAAAACAAAATATGTTAATAAACGCCGGCCATAGACTAAAATTCATCGAACAAACACGACGACAAACAAAATGCCCGTGTCCAGTGACCCGGTCCATTTCACGCATGCGACGGATCGAAACTGACATGCCAGTGTATAAAATATTTCACTAACCGGCTTCCTAATAAATGTTAAAAAAAACAAGACAGCCAGAGGCGTGAACCTGTAACGAAAATTCCTACCCAAACTCTTAACCTAAAAAGAAACAAAGTAAGTGCCTAACCCTTTGACAGTCGCGAGACAACGCGGAACGGAACGCCGCTGTCCGATCTGTCAAATTTTACTTTGAGATAAAATGAAAAGTCCAGACCAAAATATTGGGTTTGTTTATATAAATTCGCCGCGATGAAACCGTTGGAGATATTCCAAGGAGCAGAGGAATACCACCCGCGATCATGTGTGCGCCCAAAGGTGAAAGTGCAGTGGTTTTGTGTTGCTTAGTGGTCATAAATAACACCGTGTTTGGAACACCAACGTTCGTGGATTATTTGTAAGGTAAAAACCTCTTATTATGGGTATAAAGTGCTACACTGTCTCTAATTTTCGGTTCTTTCGGAAAACTGTAAATATTATGATGTAATACATCACAAAAAAGTGTAGTTTTAAATAAAATTAAAATAAAACACAGGATAAATTTCATTCGTTCATCGGTTCAGTTCGTCTATGTCCCATCACTATCCTCGTGCCTAGTGATAGTTTGTTATTATTCTGTCATTTATATTACAAAATTTAATCTGATATATTATCGTTCTGGTAGTGTAAATTGGTGATTAAATTACTTAAGCGTGGAAAGAAACGCAGTCTTTCGTAACGCTAGACTTTGCTGACTTGCTTCTGCACGAAATCACAATACAAGACACCATTTTCCACGAGCTGTGCACACCGGGACGGACAATGAAAAATGACAACCTGCCCCTGTCAACTTTAGTTTTCATAAACGATAACGACCAAATGGTCATGTAGCATGGCAGAGGGGAAAAAGGTGTAAAGGCGCATCCCGTGTATATTATCTAAGTTTAAAAACGAACAAATTTGTATTAACGGTTTTTAAAGAAAATAAAAGTCTATCACGAATAATTATTGGAGTCGATACATTAACTTATATTTATTGTTAAGAAGATTTCTAACAGACCACATTTTTAATTTTCAGTCAATTTTTGTGGAATAATAGAGAAAAACTTACAAAAAATGCAACGTTGCCAGCTCAGCAGCTACAAACGCTCTTAAGTCCCCAAACCTCTGTCTGGAGAGAGATCTGTTTTATAAGGCCCTTACCTATAACTTCAATTCTTATAATTAGACCCATCATCCCAGCTTAAGTCTCACCGCTGACCGGCCTCATCTCAGAATGATAGAACTTGGGCCGTAGTTCCCACGCGGGCCCATTGCGGATTGATAACTTCACATACACCATTGAATTGCTTCTCAGGTTGTGTAGGTTTCCTCATGATCGCGGTAAATTTCAAATGTAATTTCGCACAGGATTTTCGAAAAACTCAGAGGTGCGAGCCGGGGTTTGAATCCACCATCTTCTGCTTGAGATGCCATAGTTCGAACTACTAGACCACACGGCTTAGACCCATTAGACCCGTTCCTATATTATATCTGGGCCAATCAACTTTTTAACCGACACTAACCTGTCCGCGACATTTTTCAAACAATTGCAGATTTTTGTAAGTAAACATGTTTTTCTGTAATTTAATAGTTGGTGTATATAAATACATGCAATCCTACGTAAGTTAAACCTATTAAGCCGGGAAATATCTTGTTGAAAGTACGATTTTTCGGTAACGGCAGAGACAATTTTAATAACGCAGGAGACGCCCAAAGTGTCGGTAAAATAGTTATTTTCCATGTGATGATGTGATAATCCTTTTATGATTATCTCTTAACCTCTATAATTTCACAAATAATTGCCGCTTAACCGAAATTTCTTTATTACGCGACCTAAGCGGCTATCACGTTATTTATGTTCTACAGGACCCCTGCTCGTTAACACGATTTACCTGCCGTATAATTCACTGCGGACCCCAAATAAACGCTTAGTGTCTAGTACTGTTTGTTTTCTGAAGATGTAGAAACCTTTTTACACAGCATCTAGTAAATAAATGAGATTTCGTTACGAAAAATCTATACAACAATTTCATAGTTTTTTTTGTGGACTTGAGTTTTGTCATAGAACAAGAATAGTACAAGTAGTTTTGTTGAATTGTTATCCGAAACACAAACATGATAAAGCCGAGTTCAGACTTGCAAGAAAAATCGTGCAAGTTGCATTACATTACATTACATTATTTAGACGACCAGATGGCCTAGTGGTTAGAGAACCTGCTACGAAGCTTGAGGTCCCGGGTTCGATTCCCGTGTTGGGGCAGATATTTGTATGAAAAATAAGAATGTTTGTTCTCGGGTCTTGGGTGTTTTAATACTATTTAAGTATGTGTCTATCTATATAATTATATTTATCCGTTGCTTAGTAACCATAACACAAGCTTTGCTAAGCTTGCTTTGGGACTAAGTCAATTGGTGTGAATTGTCCCGTGATATTTATTTATTTATTATTTATTTATTTTATTTTATTACGGCGCTCGATTGACCACAACAAAAACGTTGGCTTTACGGCCTCGCAGTGTCATGCAATTTGCACGATTTTTCTAGCCAGTCTAAAACTTAAGTCTCGGGTGCTGTAATAGTTAATGAGTGAAAATCACGAAAGTTGGTAGGACCTTGTGCAAGGTCCGCCCGGATTGCTACCACCATCTTGCTCGCTAATCCTCCCGTGAAGCAGCAGTGCTTGCACTGTTGTGTTTCGGCGTGGAGAGTAAGACAGCCGGTGAAATTACTGGTACTTGAGGAATCCCATCTTAGGCCTCTAGTTTGGTAACGCATCTGCAATACCCCTGGTGTTGCAGATTTTTATGGGCGGTGGTGATCTCTTACCATCAGGAGACCTACTTGCTCGTTTGCCATTCAGTCGAATAAAAAAAAAGATTAAAGCGCACGGATTCACCTGATCGAACGATCACAATGACTAATTTAGTTCAATATTTTTCCCCACAACTCCGTAGACCTTAAATCACACAAATACCAATCCCCCACAAACTAAACACGGCGATTTGTTCTGTTTATCCGGCGCAAACACAAACAACCTCTCAAATACCAAACATCGATATTCGTGTTGTAAGAGGAGTCTTGTTTAGACAAAGAAAAGCCTTTTTTCAACCAAGATAAACCAACATCCTTAGATAAACAAGGACGCAAAATAACAACCAAAGTTTGGTGTAACTAACACGCAAAGACAAGCCACTAGACGTCTTATAATTATCCTAATATTTTAGTACTTAGGCGATTGAAAAATCGCAAATTTATGTTATAAATTTACACTTTCTAATAAAAAAAGCTTGCACTATGGATACTAGGCAAATGATAAACGGATACTTTATATAGATAAATTCATACTAAACTTCATTTCAGTAGAATCTGACCACCAATGTAAACACCGGGCTGTCTAAGACTTTGTGATGTGACTATTATTCTTTTTTTGATTTTGTTTTAGATGATAATCACAACAACAGGGATTTATGTATAAAATATGATGAAGTGTGCCCACGTAGGGTGTCTTAAATGTGTAGAAAATTGTCAGATTCTATTGAAATGTACTTTAAAATGCATCCAAAGCCCGAGAACAAACATTTGTATTATTCATACAAATATCTGCCCCGGCCGGGAATCAAACCCGGGACCTCAAGCTTCGTAGTCTGGTTCTCTAACCACTGAATGATATTGATAAAAGCCGCATTAATATGAAAATCCGATGCATAGTTTCAAAATATCTAAGCGAAGGTGTTACATACATACAGACGGCGAAGATATTTTTTGTACTATGTAAAGAAGATAGTATAGATAACATATCGTATCATATATTGCTTTGCATCCATGTAACAAATTGAAACCATTGAAAATATTCCATTTGCAGAACCTTTTGATACGTCAAAGTCGGATCCAGATTTGGCACGCGCTAAGCCATTGAAATAAGGATTTTATTTTCATATCCTACGATCTTTATACGATGTTGAGACCAAATCAATAACACCGAAGAGTACTAAAAGCGAAATTTAGTGAGTGTGTAGGTACTGTGTTTCGCGCTAAAACGAGTGGTCGAATTTCACGAAATCACTCGAATAACACTAAACGAAAGCACTTATCCCTGTTTCCACGCAATCGAGACATACGCGTGTAAAGTCCCGAAATCTCCAACATTTTGTATCTATATCTATGTCCCTACATCATAAACAATACCTAACCATTCTTCAAACTCATTAAAAATTTCAAAATTCACAACGAGTCTTTATAATTCACGATGTAGTTTGTGGGAATTCCCGTGATGATTGAATTGATTAAACTTGCATTGTCACCAGAATTGCATATCCGAACCAAATTTCAAGTTAATTCAATATGGAGTATTTTGTCCTGCAGAAACGAATTTAAATACTTATATTTTAACAGCCATGTGCGTAACACTTGAATCCTATTCGCAGTCAGTATTTGCCGCTCTTATCAAATAAGTAAATGTTTAATATACTATCAAAATAAGCCAGCGTAACTAACTACCGCATATTATCTAGGTATTGGTGCCATCCAAGAAGACGAGTGATTTTGTCAAAACTAACCTAACCAACAAAAAGTTGGAAAACCCCCGACTTTATCACTTTAAAGTTCAATATCTCAAAAATGGCTGAACTGATTTTGATGCAACATATCTAAGAACTATTGTTAGTTAACCTGCTATCAAATAAAAAAACTGCATTCAAATCGGTCCATCCGTTTAAGAGCTACAGACAGACATACAAATACAAATAAAAATACAAATATAAGTCTATTTATTCACAGACAACACCCCTCTTTTTGCGTCGGGGGTTAAAAAAGAATCCCTGCGACAGGGTTCCACATATTATTATGAACGTACCTGAAGTGCTCAAAACTATTTTTGTAGAGATAGTGGTGCAAAAAAGTACATTTTACTGGCGAGTACCGTAATCTAGCCGAGAGGAACGAAAAAATGACAACATTGTGGAAACAGTAGCAGTAATTCAATTACTTTTATTACAAGTTTCGTAGATGTAGGAAAGCCAAAACCACTCGCGTACATTACGACTCGTAAGTTTATTAGTCAGCAAGTTGCCGGATCTTTTAAACATGCCTCCAGATTTAGGTGCAGCTTTTAAATTCTGGAAAGTTCGGGCGCTCGCCGGTTGAATAATTTAGCAGTTACAGGGAGTTCGCGTGTGTCGGTAATTACTTGGAATAATCCAGGTTTTTGAGTGAGTGCTAAGTTTTTAATGGCTGAAGAGAGGTTTATGGTTATGCGTATAACGCGTGTAGTTTTCAAAGTCAAAGTCAAAATCTCTTTATTCAATTTAGGCTGTAACTAGTACTTATGAACGTCAAAAAAATCTACACCGGTTCGGAAAAACCTCTGTTTTCGCGGGAAACGCTGGAAGTTTTGAGCGACGCGGTGTTTAGACGAGGTATTTGGTTTTATGTTATGAATGTGTAAGCACGACAATCTTTGTAAATATTAAAGGAGAAAATACTGTGCGTATAATTTGTTTATTTATTTATTAAGTTTCGAAAACGGCTCAATTTCGGAGGATAGACAGCAGTTGAAGTAGCGTGGGAGGATTTTTCTCAGCAGTGGGACTTTATTATAATTAACTTTATAAGAACCTTCTCCTGACAATAGCAAACACAACGAAAAAATAATTAGCGAAATCGGCCCAGATTCACGCGTGATGCCGTGACCAAGGGAAATAAGGATTCATTTTTATATTTTAAGATTAAAGATTTTATAATTTGGGCTCTATGTAGAATGCCTAAATCAAGAACTAATACTGCTAAAAAAAAACTTTTCACTTGACAAAGCACCTCATCGCTCCACTTTGTCCCACTTGAAATGTGAACTCGCCGAGATTCATACCTCAAAAGGACAAAGCCTGATGGATGGCGGCTGCGCGTGACTGTACCGTAGATTCGGGAGCACTTTAATGACCGAGCACGACTGTACGACTTATTTGCTCGACTAGAGCCAAACCAAAGGGTTATTTCATAAATATTTTTGCTATATAAAAGCAAACTTTTTAGTTAGTTAGGTAACTGTCTTTAATTCTTTAATTAAGTAATAAACAGCCTTTCATACGCTTTGTTAAAGAAAAACGATTTTTTTTCTTTATAAAAAAAACGCCAGCAAAAATTAAAAAAAAAAGTCTCCGAAATAGTCAAATAAAAAGTAAAAAATAATTATGCACTACCTAGCTGTTGCCCACGACTTCATCTGTGAAAAATTCGTTTATCCCTATCCCGCGGGGACTATGCTGATTTCCCGCAAAATTAGCCTAAGTTAATTTAGTATAAGTACCTAGTAATATTTTTTTATCTAAGCGTCGTGGGTGTCGGGGGACCGCTAAGGTTAACAGGAAACTACGTAATTATTATGTTGTATTTTTTAAAGTATAACCTTAGCGGTTCCCCGACACAAACATGGGTTTGAAGAAAAAAATTTTGATTTTCAGTTTTAAGTACGGGGACCCCCAAAATTTATTCTTTTTTTTTTCTATTTTCGTGTGAAAATCTCAATACGGTTCGCAGAATACATCTACTTACTATTTTCACCAGTATAGTTCTTATAGTTTCGCAAAAAAGTGGCTGTGACATATAGACGGACAGACCATAAGGGTTCCGTTTTTGCCATTTAGCTACGGAACCCTAAAAATGAATTACTAGGAAATTATAAAGTCGTATCATTGCATGTTACTAATTTAAACTAGTCTAAGCATTTCCTAAAACAAGACTAGAATAGTACCTACCTACGTCCCCACTACCTAAGTGTTCCCAGTATATTCACGAGAGTTAAGGTGTGCGCTACACCGAGAGCGGGACGTCGCGCACAGGCGCCTTAATTAAGGCTCCCTGCGAGGCCAATCTAACCGCGTTGGCGTAAATACGGGTAGTGCGAGAGCCCGCTGTGATATTTGGAGACTCACAATAGAAATATTCTTTCACTTAGCTTTTGCCCGCGGCTCCACCCGGGTGGTATTTGGTTATCGCGCGCTATTTCCTCGGGAACTGCATTTTTCCGGGATAAAATGAAGCTTATATCACTCATGGGCCCATAAATTATCTCTATGCCAAAAACCACGTCGATCCGTCACTCCGTTATGGCATGAAAGACGGACAAACACACTTTCGCATTTATAATATTAGCATGGATAATCATCATCATGTCAGCTGAAAGACGTCCACTGCTGGACATAGGCCTCCCCCAAGGCTCTCCACTCAGACTGGTCTTGTACTTTCCGCATCCACCATGACCCCGCGATCTTAATCAGTTCGTCGCTCTATCTTGTCGGAGGCCTGAGGAAGTATTCTTTACTAGAAGAGATTTCATGCTTAAATCGTTGAACTGATTTTGACTAAGTGACTTTAGACCGCTGAACTGAGACTCTAGGAAGGGCATAGAATTAGTATAGTTTTATTATAAACGAACTCCTCGCAGGAGGAGTCGTACGCAATAGTTAGTAGTAGCCATAACCATGAATAGCGTTGGTATTTAGTAAATAGGCTATTTTTGTAAAATACCAGAAATTTTTGATCAAGTAAAACAATTTGAATTGAAATTACCCGTGAGCATTGGGCTGGCACATTATTTGCTTGTATTAGCATCACAATTCCGCGCGGAAATACGTACGTTTTTAAGATAGATGGAAAGAGAGAGAGAGAGAGAGAGAGAGAGAGAGAGAGAGAGAGAGAGAGAGAGAGAGAGAGAGAGAGAGAGAGAGATTAATTTATTTACACGTAATATTCGATAAACTGGGAAAATTATATTGAACGCATACATAGTTACTACCTTGGATCTACTACATTTTTAACCCCCAACGCAAAAAGACGGGTGTTATAAGTTTGATCGCTATGTGTGTCTGTGTATCTGTGTCACCTTAAACGGGTGGACCGACTTGAATGCTTTTTTTTATTTGAAATCAGGTTCTTAGATACATTTCACCAAAATCGATTCAGCCTTTGAGATATTGAATTTTGAAGTGACAAATTCGTGGGTTTTTTTTGTTGGTTAAGTTATGTGTTATAACGACGTGATCTCATTCCCAGCAGGCGCTCGGCCTAGCTGTAAATTACCCCGCACTGACGCTATCTCCCGATAGCACGATGGTGTAAGGATAGACATAATTAACTCGCAAATAAATAAACCGTATCGCCGGATTAATCATGCTAACGAGCCACTCTGATTGCTTGATTAAGAATATTCTGATTTGTTTAAATAAACCTAAGATAGTCGAAGATCTACAGATGCAGTATATCGCCACTACTTTGAAAAAATCTCGTATCTAAAATCAATTGTGTCAACAAAATTGAACCTTGACATAATGAACATAAAGTTCACTCAGAAAAATTATTGATTTTGAGGTACGAGTTTTTTTTAAAGTAGTGACGATATACAAAAATACTCTTATATAAAAAATTGGCCAAGTGCAAGTCACGCATATCGGAGGGTTCCGTATAATTCCCGCAACGTTTCGTCTACCCTTCATGATGATGCATGTGACTGCGACGAAATATCGGAGCACCGATGATCACGATATCGTAGAAATATCAGGAGCACCGGTGATCACGGTATCTCGTAGAAATATCAGGAGCACCGGTGATCACGGTATGTCGTAGAAATATCAGGAGCACCTGTGGTCACGGTATCTCGTAGAAATATCAGGAGCACCGGTCATCATGGTTAGGTATGTCGTAGAAATATCAGGAGCACCCGTGATCACGGAATCTCATAGAAATATCAGGAGCACCGGTGATCACGGTATGCCGTAGAAATATCAGGAGCACCGGTGATCACGGTATGTCGTAGAAATATCAGGAGCACGCGTGATCACGATATCTCGAAGAAATATCAGGAGCACCGGTAATCACGGTATGTCATAGAAATATTAATAGCACCGGTAATTACGGTATCTTGTAGAAATATACGTCACCGTCGTCAACCGAAAGGCGTCCACTGCTGAACAGCGTTCCCTTTAACTCCTCAATAAGCAAAAACTTGTAACGTGTACCCGAAAAGTTTTTTTTTAAATCATACAACACAATACAATAATACAAATAGTAAGCGATACAGAAAACAGGTACTGAAGGAGAAAATTACAAAGTAAGCAATAGGACCAACTTCCTGGAATCTTGGATTTTTTTATTAATATTACACACTTGTAGTCTGTATAAAATGATTTTATTTTCTGGATGCGGAACCCTAAAAAAGATAATAAGGCAAACAGCCAGTGTCACGTAGCTCCGCCGTGTGCTGAGGTCAGTTCCCTAAGTCTCTTAACCTACTGAAGCTGAGCTCGAGAAATAATTAAGCTTGACAAATTGGGGCACGGGCTTATAAGTCTCGCAAAACTAAAGCACAAGCATGCTGTCTCCTTCATACTCGTTGAAAACGAGGAGGTGTGAGAGTAAGAGATCATTATCAATTTGAAATCGCCAGAGAATAAATCATATTTCGTAAGCTTCGGCTTCAAGGGATTAAGACTGTTATTTACGAGGGTCAAACTGAAAGTTCTTAGAAAATCAAAAACTGAGCAAACTAGCAAGTTATTAGTTTTATTATATCTTTTCAAAATAGTGTCCATTCACATCAATACACCGCTGCATCCGATGGAACCACTGAGAAAAGCACTTAGCCCAGTCGTCCTTAGGGGTCTCTTCGACGGCCTTTTGAAACGCACCCACTGCTTCCTCGGTGTTCATAAAAAGTTTTCCTCGAAGTTTTTCTTTTATTTTCGGGAATAAATAAAAATCGTAAGGTGCGAGGTCGGGGCTATACGGCGGGTGACCCAGTAATTCCACGTTTGACGTCACTAAATAGTCGATCGTTCGCCTGGCGGTGTGCGACGAGGCGTTGTCGTGGTGAAGAAGGATCCTACTTCGAGGTCGCTTCTCCCGAACTTTTTCCAATACAAGTGGCAAACAATTGTTAGTGTACCACTCTGCAGTAACTGTTTTTTGATCCTCTAAAGCAATTGTCGCATAGTGACCTGTCCTTCCGAAGAACGAGGCCACCATCTTTTTTCCCACGCTTCGACCTCTCTTCACTTTAGTTGGCAACTCCTCGAAAGGAAACACCCATTGAGCAGACTGTCTCTTGGTTTCTGGATCATAATAGTAAACCCAGCTTTCATCACCCGTAAGTATGTCGAAAACAGCATTTGAGTCACCTCCGTTAAATCTTTCAATCATTTCACGGCACCAATCAACCCGACGGAGTTTTTGGGCCTCGGTCAAATTATGAGGTATCCACCTCGCACAAAGCTTCCTGACCGCTAAATGTTCATGGAGGATTTTATGCACTTGACTCATACCGATGCCTAAGCTTGTCCGAATCTGCTGATACGTCACTCGTTTGTCAGTCTCTATCATACGCTGCACAACACTGATGTTATTTTCAGTCGTCGCCGTAGAAGGCCGTCCCTCACGCAGATCGTCGGTGAGATTAGTGCGACCACGTTTAAACTCATTAAACCAGTTGTAAATGGTCGCACGAGATGGAGCTTCATCATGAAAGGCCAATCGAAGTCTATCATAGCTTTCTTGTTGACTTAAATGACATCGAAAGTCATAAAAAATCATTGCACGAAAATTTTCGCGAGTTAAATTCATGTTGACGTGACACAGACAATTTTCAATTTGCCGCCAAATCGTAAAACTAATGACAAATGAATGAAATACATACTCAATAATATTGGCAAAGAGTTCCATTTTCAAAATTTAAACTTACTTTTTTATTATATTGTTTACAAGTGGCCAGTTCTAAAAACTTTCAGTGTCGCCCTCGTATTTGACGTGCATTTTACGAATTCTTTATTTGCTAGTAAATTTAAAGTTTTTTCTCATTTCTAGTGGAATGGAATTTTGCGCATGAAAAGCCTAACGATTTCCTATAAATGATTGCACAAGTGTGCCCTTTCCTAAGCAATAGAGAATGTGTGGAAAACAAACTCTTAAAATTAAATAATAACATGATGCAGAATTGGAAAATTAACAAAAAAGTTAAACCGACTCCAAAAAAATAAAAAAAAACACAAAATGGAACCGACTACAAAACCCTTGAAGATATTTTTCTAGGTTACCTAACTAGCTCGAAGTCAGTGCCTCAGCACGAGCCAGCAGGAGTGGAACAATATTAGTCGTCTACCTCACCTCCATGCAATGGGTTTCAATCAATTATGTAGGTGTTAAATTAAAATATATTTATTCAGTTGAGGTGTTTGAAAAAATCCTCCGTAACTCGACTTATCAAATAAAATATACATTATTAAGAAAAGCTCTGATTCGATTTGTGGCATCCGAACATGGCGGATGAAAACAATATTATAATTTTGCTATTTCTGTTTCTTTGCCTAGTTGAAGTATAATTTTGATAGTGTTTTATGCGGCGATTAACCTTAACAGTGAACAGTGATCACAAAATTCTATATTGCTCTAGTGTCTGACATTTTTTAATGCGCAAGTTGTCTCCACGTGGTTTCTGGAATTTTACTATCAAGTTGCAAAAACTACAACTACCGAACAACGTTCCTCTCAAAGAGATTACTTTGACACTGGCGAAATTGTCCTAATAAGGACAGAAAGCCATATTTTTAAAAGAGAAGAAGAAGACAAACTCTACCCTAAATCATTTTAAACAGACGAGAATAGCTACTTCACTTTAACTGAATAGAACTTATTCAACAAATAAACTAGCATTGTTCAGTGCTAACTCAAACTATAATTAAAACGTTCAAAGAGCGTTCCAGAAGAATAGACGCCATTTACATTTCAATTACAAGGTTGCTAAGTGGCTCCGCTAAGCTGGAGCATCTGTGTCAGTTTAACTGGGAATTTAAAACAAGTTACGACGGATGAGATAAAGGAATACTTGGATGCCTAGTGGCTTGAGTTATAGCAAAGCCTTTCAAATATATAGTCAGTCGTGCCTTATTTTATTCATTTATTGAGGAAAACAAACAGCAATACAATCATACATGAAGCTGACATTTAAATTGTTTAAGTGTTTATAATGCGTACGCTGAGCCCAATCCATTTATTACACTTAGTTAGCACTTAGTTTTATTTCTGTTATAGTTATAAGTTTAATGTAGAAAATGTCTTCCGTTTATTAATAACTAGCTTTTGCCCGCGGCTCCGCCCGCGTGGTATTCGGTTATCGCGCGCTGTTCCCTCGGGAACTGTGCATTTTTCCGGGATTAAAAAGTAGTAATAGATCACTTTCGGGACCATAAACTATCTCTATGCCAAAAATCACGACGATCCGTTGCTCCGTTACGGCATGAAAGCGTAACAAACAATCAAACAAACAAACTCACTTTCCTCTTTCTAATAGTAAAGGAAGGATGTCTATGTTGCTCTAAGTGTGTTAATAAAGGCTTATTCTATTCTTTTCTATTATGTTCTATATATTTTCATTAATATATATTTTTTTAAGGTTGCTAAGTGGCTCCGCTAAGCTGGAGCATCTGTGTCAGTTTAACTGGGAATTTAAAACAAGTTAAGTTAGGACGGATGAGATAAAGGAATACTTGGATGCCTAGTGGCTTGAGTTAATAGCAAAACCTTTCAAATAGTCGTGCCTTACTTTATTCTACACATTTGATTTGTTTCAGTGTTTATCATCGTCATCATGTCAGCCGAAAGACGTCCACTGCTGGACATAGGTAAGCCTCCCCCAAGGCTCTCCACTCAGACCGGTCTTGTGCTTTTCGCATCCACCGCGATCCCGCGATCTTAGCCAGGTCGTCGCTCCATCTTATTGGAGGCCTACCGACAGCTCGTCTCCCGGTCCGCGGACGCCATTCGAGAACCTTTTGACCCCATCGGCCATCAGTGCTGCGATCAATGTGCCCCGCCCACTGCCACTTCAGTTTCCTGATTCTATCCCGCAGAGAAACCCCGAGCATAGCCCTCTCTCTTTGAGTGACTTTGAAAAAATGCATGCATCTATTTTCATTAATATATTTCGAGCCATTTTCAGCGCTGCGACCAGTTTCGCAAGATAGACCAATTCCATATTTTAAAGTGTTTACATTTGTTGTAAACAAAAGCTGTACTACTTTTTGACAGTGACACGATCGATTGCTGTAAAGATACTGTACAGTCATAACCGACTTTCGGAGCCAATATGAACGTGAACCTTAAACTTGCTAAGCAACTACATGCTTTTAGTTTGAAGTTCTATCTAACAACAATCAGATTTTAAATTTAAATAAAAAAAAACCGCCGACACAAAAAACGCCAGCAAAAAAAATGCCGACAAAAAACGCTGCCAAAAAAGGACAAATAATTCTGCACTACCTAGCTATAGCCGCGACTTTATCTGCGGAGCATTCGTTTATAACTATCCCGCGGGGGCTATGCAGATTTCCCGCAAAATTTGTGTAAGTTAATTTAGCATAAGTACCTAGTAATATATTTTTTAACTAAGCATCGTCGGTGTCGGGGGACCGCTAAGGTAAAACGAAAACTAAAATATTATTATAGTATTAATCTCTAATCATGTCCCTCTTTTAGCGTCGCGGGTTAAAATAAAAATAGAGAAAAATTAAGTTGCTAAGAACGCCACAAGGTTAAAAATAGTTACATCTCAGCTACAGAAGCATTTAAATTGGATCAGCGCATAAGAACAACGATGCAAAAAAACTCGGAATAAAATTGCATTCTCAGCAAGTTTCCTCACATAGCTCCAGAATCTACATAATTGAACTAACGGATAAATAAAAAAAAACCTGGACATAAAACTACCGTGAGACTCACTCATATTAAATACACTGACCCGGCTAACTCACGCCTTAAATCGAGTTTAGCTCGACATGTTTCGGGCTAATCCGTAGCCCTTCCTCCTCGGAGCAACGCGACTCGGCGGCTGCTGCAACACGCGCACTGCGTGCCGCCGCTCTACTCGCGCGACTACCCGACGAAACTGACACCGGCACACAACTACCCGCGTTTTCATAATCATTTTCATTATAACTGTCAGATGTATAGCACACGACACTAACAACATGGCACTGTAAACTCTCTTTGTATTAGCCCGAAACATGTCAAGCTAAACTCGATTTAAGACCTGGGTTATCCGGGTCAATATAATTATTTAATATAAAAAAATCCTGTTGCAGATTCAAAACTCCCCATCCAATTTGGAACTAATTTTATACGTGACGAGCTGGGTGCATCCCGCCGTCCAATATCGGATGTTTTATGGCCAGTACAGGCGGTGGAAGTTTGTGATCAAGATTAAAATGGACAAGATTCTGTACACGCTCCACTTTATTATACTCAATATTTATTATGATATAGTGTACATGTAAATGAAGAGGAGTGTATCATTTCATTTATTTAGAGTATTGCTGCGTATAAACTCTAGTGCTTCTCTGTTTGAAGATAAATGTGATATTTCTCATACCTAGGTACTTAAAGTGAAAAGACAACATACTTAGTGTAATAACAGCTTTCATGTTGTTCCTCTTTTTAGGTTACAAATATTATTTATGTTATAAATTCTATAAACATAAGGTTACATGTGCTAAGTTTATTAGTAAGTAATATAACTTCACTGTTTTCAGAGCAACTCTGTCTAGCTCGTTTTTCACAGCTTAAATAACAAATGAAAACTGTGTGGAACACATAATTATTCAATACATCTTACTAACGTTTACCATATGGTAAAATACTGGGTATCTGTAAATATTTCGCAAAAATTTCAGCAATTTTATTGGCTTACGTTGACGAACACCTGTAAAGATGTTTTATCGTTTTTTTTTTTAAATACATAAACTCACTTAATAAGTAGGCTCAAAAATACATCTCCTGCAATAACTACAGGAACGAGGAATAAAGAGGCAAAGAAAATAATTCATCCCTTTAGAACACACGCACTTGTGGACACCCCATATCTACATAATATTAAGTAAACTAATTACTCACTGTACCTAATATAAAGAGCTGAATATTCGTAAAATCAAAAGTAGGTATTAGTAAGTTAGAGATAAAGCATTGGTACACTGCGTTTTTTCCATAATTCATCAATCGAACGCCGCAATATAAACATAGGATTGCCAAAATCTAACTTAGTGATGCACAGAAATAGTCCATTATGTTAGATTTACAAAAATTTAGAATGAAATTCCAGAAAATATGAAAGCTGAAGAAAAGCTTCATTTATTTAAACTTAGTGAAATAACCGACTTACTAAAAAAGCATATTAAACTATAGACGAACTTTTTAACGATAATGATAGAACTTGATATAAAATATTTACTTTAATATAAAATTGATATTGTATACTTATTGTTCGCCTCGCCCAACGATCACCACCACCAATGACCACCAATGAGGTGGAAGGACGACATTGCCGACAGACGGGTGGAGGATGGATGCATATGGCTGTCGATCGCCAGGCGTGGAGAAATGGAGAGGAGGCCTATGTCCGAAGACGGACGAACTAAGGGCTGCTACGGATGGATGGGTGGATAACTTATTGTTAAGATTACTTTGAAGTAGATAATTTATGTGACATTACCATGCCCGCCCAGGGCCCATATCATCGACTTTATAACCTACTAGACACCTAATGCAGGGCGAACACGTTCTGCTTCTTATTCAGACTAATACGTCTTACTTAAGACAACGGACCGCGATAGGCACTTCAGTACCGACCAGTCTGTGACCCGTGTACGTCTCCTACGCTAGAAGGAAATAAAATATTTAAACGGTTTAAACATGGCTCCGTCTACAGTAAAATGGTGTGGAAAGTGCAGCCAAACGTCAAGTTACTCTAAAGATGGCATAACATTTCATCGGTAAGCTCATTTTACTAATATAAACAACTAAAGATTCGATTTATTTAGAGCTCAAGTTAAACTGGTGGTTTTCCGTACCGAGGTCATAGCTTTTTTCAGTGCATCTTTTTCTTTCAAGGGTAAACTGTAAATACTATCCCGTTCTTTCATTGCTGGCACGTGTAAGCTAGTGTTGGGAAAGCATCACATCGATGTTATACATATACCCAAATAATTTTATTGATAAATAATAATAGTAGGTACCTAGGTCTTGTGTTTACAAGAAGTCGTGTGAACACTGAACAGTTAAGCAATATTATATATACAATTAAGCGTAGGTCTGTTTGTTTGTTTGTTCGTATCTTTAGACTTCTAATTAAGTAAATTATCCTTTTTATGGTGAAACTTTAATAGGTTGTTGTAAAATGACAAAAAAAAAGTTCTGAAAAGAAAAAGGTCAGGCATGAGTCGGATTTAAGGGATCAGGTACTTTTAATTAACTTAATGTTTTACAAGCTTTTTATTAACTTGCTTGTATGTAAGTACATATGTATCTTAATGTTCGGGTTAAGTCATGCAAGTTTTTTTTTATTCCACGTCGGTGGCAAACAGGCATGAGGCCCGCCTGATGTTAAGCAATTACCGCTGCCTAGGAACGCTTGCAACACCCGAAGTATCACTCGCGCGTAAATTAGACCCACTTAAAGTGGATGAATTGACTTGAAATCTAGTTACTTATTAAAGTCCGGTGACAATACCTACCCCTACTATTATTCCTACTTATGCGAAACTATCTGTCTGTCTAATAAACTACTCAACTACTGACCGATTTTGATGAAATTTGGTATGGAGATAGTTTGAGTTCCGGGTAAGGATAGAAGACAGTTTTTATCCCAAAAAACTGCATGATTCCCGCAAGATAGCGACTTCTAAGCAGTCGCGGGAAACAGCTAGTACAATAATTATGGTAGTGCAATTCTGGTCGTTCGACCAGAAGGGCTACTCCGAAACACAAAATTCGAAGTTCGTATCGCACCATCCCTCTCACTCTCGTATTAAATAACATAAGCGTAAGCGGGACGGTACAATGCGAACTTCGATTTTCGAATTTCGTGGTAGCCTTGCAGGATCGTCTCCGCAGGAGTGAACTCTTCAACGATTAGGTAATGGCACGGACTTAATATTAGGTAGTTACATGTGTAGAACTCCGATGACAATGCAAGTGCAGTTAGATACTTGTTTTTTTTTTAATGAAAACTGATTAATATATTTTTTGTAGATACCCTAAAGATCCGTCTATAAAAAAAAATGGATAAACGCGACCAGGCGTAGTAATTGGTTCCCTTCGGTGTACAGCTTAATTTGCTCTCGACATTTTGAGGAGGACTGTTTCATTGACAGGAAAAATAGTCGACGGTTACTGAGTTCCGCAATACCGACCCTGTATTTACCCATACTGGTAAGTTTTGAGATACCTACCTTGACTACCTACACCAGCTCCGTTATAATGGCATAAAACTTAGAGTGACGTACTTAGATACTTTATTTTTTATTTTGCTTTGCATTGCGTTGTTATGGTCACTTATTTGTAAGTTTATTATAATTATGAATATTATGATTACATATACATAGTGTTAAATAATTACGTGAATAAAATGTACATCTCCTTATTAGGATAAACATATATTTAGAATGACAATCCAAGTCATCAACAGCTGTAACTAGGAAACCATTCAAATCAAGTATGTGACACGCCTCCGCCGTGAATCAGAGGAGCAGGGAGTAGCTGGTCCAGGTGTCGGATCCACAGGAGTCCGCTGTCTGTCCTAATCTGGTAATGCACCTGTCCGAGACGGCGGACTACAGTGCCAAACTCCCATTTGGTTTTCGATACCGAGTAGTCTCTTGCTTGGACTCTGGCTCCGGGACTGAACTCTCTCCCGTCTGTACCGTGTCGAGGCTGTCTGGGGGGTGGTTTAGGGACTGCTCGGATCTTGGCAGCCAATCTTGTTCGTACTTCCCTTCCGAACATAATGACATATGGCGAGTCTCCTGAGGAAGTTGGTGTGGCTCGAAGTACATGTTTCACCAAACGAATTTTCTGTGAGATATCGCCACTCTCCCCCTCTAATTTATGCAGTGCTCGTTTGGCCGTCTGTACGAAACGTTCCGCTTGCCCGTTTGTAGCAGGGTGATAAGGGGCAATTGTTTTATGTGCAATACCAGAGGTATGTAAGAAATTTTCAAATTCTTGAGAGACAAATTGTCTACCGTTATCTGATACTACTGTATAGGGTAATCCAAAAATATCAAATAATCCATCTAATTTCTGAATACAGAACGAGCTTGTCATCGTTTTAGTAGGAATTATTTCCACCCATTTTGAAAAGGCGTCCACTACAATAAAAAGTTGATAGCCTGATATAGGTCCTGCAAAATCAATATGAATTCTTTGCCAAGGACCAGTTGGGTCTTCCCAATGATGTAGTGGGGCTTTAGGAGGTTCATTTTGGTGTAATCTGCAAGTTCGGCACGATTTCACTTTAGTTTCGATATCTTTATCAATATTTTTCCAATATACGAAGCTACGAGCAAGAAGTTTCATTTTTAAAATCCCAATATGGCCAATGTGAAGTTCGTCTAAAATTTGTTGTTGTAATTTTCGAGGAATTATTACTCTCGTACCCTTCAGAATACAGTCATTTTGCAGTGTCAATTCGTTGTCATTATATCCTGATTCTCTAAGTGAATTTCCCGATTGTAGCGTTTGAAACAAGTTCCGTAGTTCGGGGTCTTCTTTTGTTTCTTTGGAAATAATATCGGGCGAAATGTTTAATGTGTTTATCTGCCTTAATTGAAATATGCCATGTTGGTCAATATTACTGTCGTTAACTTTTTCAACGGGAAATCGTGAGAGGTAATCTGCATTGGAATGCTTTAAAGAACTTCTATATTCAATATTGTAGTCAAATCCAGATAGAAAATGTGCATAATGGAATAGCCTCATTGTACTCAATGTTGGTAAGGTTTGATGTGGATGGAAAATTGAAGTCAGTGGCTTGTGGTCTGTGATAAGGGTAAACTTGCGACCATAACAGTAGTGAAAGAATTTCTTTATTCCCCAGAAAATAGCAGTTGCTTCTTTGTCAATTTGACTGTATTTCTTTTCACTATTAGTTAGTGATCTAGAGGCAAATGCTATTGGGCGATCTGAGCCATCCGGTAGTCTATGGCTGAGTACTGCGCCCAGTCCTGTAGGTGACGCATCTGTTGCTATAATTAATGGTTTGTTCTGATCGAAGTGTAAAAGGACTCTTTCACTGATTATTTCTGTTTTGACATTCTTAAAGCTTTCTTCGCATTTGGAAGACCAAATAAATTTTGTACCTTTCTTCAGGAGTGCATTTAAAGGGCTAGTAATAGTTGCAAGGTTAGGTATAAATTTATTATAGTAATTTGCCATACCCAAAAAGGTTCGTAATTCGTTTACATTCGTTGGACGTTGCGCGTTGAAAATTGCTTTGACTTTATCTTGATTCTTATGTAATCCGTTTTTGTCAATTGTATGTCCCAAGTAATTTATACTTCTTTTGAAAAAGTTACATTTTTCCTTATTAAGTCGAAGGTTACTTTCTTTGAGTTTCTCCAAGACTTGTCTAAGTCTACGAAGTAGTTCTTCTTCTGTAGAGCCTTGTATAATAATATCATCGAAAAAGCATTTTACTCCATCTATGCCAAGTAATAATTGGTCCATAAACTTTTGCCAAAGGCTAGGGGCAACTTTAACTCCAAACATGAGTCGGTTTACCTTAAAAGTACCTTTATGTGTGCTTAAGGTTTGTAATAAGGCACTTTCTTCATCCATCACCATGTTCAAGTATGCTTGTGTGATGTCTAAGGTACAGAACAGTTGCCCGCCATTCATTTCCGCTAAAATATCTTCAATTATTGGAATTGGATATTGTTCGTCTTTTATAACTTTGTTTAATGTAATCTTATAGTCAGCACAAAGTCTGATGCTGCCGTTAGGTTTGACTATCGGAACGACAGGTGTGCCCCAGTCTGAGTGGTCTATCTTTGTAATAATCCCCAATTTTTCAAGGCGATTTATTTCGTCATCTACTTTGGTTCGTAATGCGTAAGGAATTCTGCGAGGTTTTATAAAGATCGGTTGTGAGTTTTCTGTAAGAGTGAGGTGGCCTCGAATGTTTGGAATTTCGCCCAAATTTGAATTAAATACAGTGGAATCGTACTCTTCTAGTAATTTTTCTAGTTTCGGTATGTTTTCACATTCTTGGACGGTTCTCATATCGGCAAGCGTGATGTTGAACTCTTTCATCCAACTTCGGCCGAGAATAGGGTCAACATTCTTGTCTATTATGTATAATTTTCCGTAGAAAGTCTGATTGCCATACATGCATTTGACATATACCACACCAGTGGGTTTAAATACTTCGCCTGTGTAAGTTCTTAGCTTCATGTTAGTAGTGAAAACTTTCTTTCTAATGTTGAGCTTTTTATAATCTTTTAATGATATAGTAGAAAGTGTAGCGCCAGTATCAAATTCCATATTGACTCTTGTACCTTCAATCTCAATCGGTATAATGAATTTGTCAGAGATTTCACTTTTTACTAAGTTGATCTCCGCTGTGCTATCGGCGCTGAGGCTGCTTGTAGAGTTATCCAGTAAGTTTGTATTATTACTTCTACGTCCTTGTAAGCAGACTCGAGCTAAGTGACCTTCTTTTTGGCACTTGCGACACGTGCTTTTTATGGCACCACATTCATTAGCTTTGTGATCGTGTTTACCACATCGATAACATTTGCCCTTCAGGTCTTTGATGGTTTGTGGATTTGAAGTATACTTTGGTGCTTTCGATACTTTATGCATATTGTCAAACGATGTTTGACGAATTGATACAGACATGGTTGAGTTTTCATTTTTTCCCTTTTCCATCAACGTGGCGGTATCCACTAAATTAGAAAACAGTGTCGTCTCCTTCTGTTGTAATATTTTTGTACGAATATCTCCATCTTTCAATCCCCGTATGAACTGTAGTGATAAGAATGATTCAATTGTAGGTTTTTTGCAGTGAGTACATTTGAATTCGCAATTTAGAGATAACTTTTTCAATTCTGATGCGTAGATTGCAACTGTTTCATCGGTTTGTTGTAAACGTGATATAAAATTATGTTGCGACGCCCATACGCTTGGTTTCGGGTCAATAAATTTATCCAAAATATCTGTAAGTTCTTCAAAATTCTTATCGATCGGTTCTTCGGGAGAACACAGGTCATATAATCTTTCGTGGATATCTGGAGGTAAAGTAGACAGTAAGGTATAAACTTTCGTTTTAGGATCAGTAATGTTATTAAGTAGGATATAAACGGAAAGCCGCTTTATGAAATTTTTGAAAGTCTCTTTGGCTTGAAATGGTTGGAAATTAATTCTCGGTTGTGCTTCATGACGGGCATTCGAGACGGAGGTTACTTGAGTTATAGTAGGCATATTACTTTCATTTTTGTACAGATTTATCAATCGTAAAATTTTTGTGCGTAAGTTCGTATAAATCTCGTCAATTTCATACCTGTATGCCATTTCTGCCTCAAGATCCTCCTCTTCCGTCTCCTCTTCTATTCGTGATTGTATATTTTGTAAGCCATCGTAAGTATTTTGTAGTGTAAGAAGTCGGGTTTCTAGTTCTTCGTAAGTATGTAAATTTTGTTCATCTTGAAATGTATTGTTCGTTTTAGTTAGTACACCGCGTAGGGTGGCACGCGCACGTTTGCCTTTCTTCAAATCAAACGACATCGTCGCCAATTTGTTAAATAATTACGTGAATAAAATGTACATCTCCTTATTAGGATAAACATATATTTAGAATGACAATCCAAGTCATCAACAGCTGTAACTAGGAAACCATTCAAATCAAGTATGTGACACATAGTATCAAATTTAGTACGTTTAATAGAATATTTTTGTGGCCCAGTAGGTAACTAGCCCAATAAGAAAGTATTAGGATCAATATTCAACCTAAAAAAACTTATTGTTCCAATTTATTTGCTTACTTACCTTAAAACGAAAATCATTTATATACTTAAGAGCAAACAAAACGTGTCATTTTGTATAGAAATGTATTAATTTCCAAAGTAACCCGCTTTCGATGCAACTGGGTACATAAAATATAAATCCAATAATTAAAGATTTAATTTGAGTATCACCTTTTATTACAGACGAACACAGTTGAATCCGAATTCATTAAACCCAGCACATCAAAAGACAGCTCTCAAAATACAGTACCAGACAGTTTATCTGAATTCATAAAACTTACAAATCTACCGGCATCGACGACGCCAAAAAGAAAAAAACATGGTACTGAAAGCCCTTCCAATTATAACAGTCCGACCAAGAAACGGTTATGTAGAAGAATCGTGGAATTGTCTGATAAAGTGGAACAGAAAAATAGACAAATAAAAAATTTAAAAGAAAAAGTAAGATATTTGCGCAAAAAACTGACTACTTTAAAATGCATCTTAAAAGAGTTAGAAAAAAAAAAATTAATAAATTCTGATAATGTGGATTTATTGAGTAAAATTGGAGTGACTAACAAAGAACTGGTGAAAAGACAAGTAATGAAAGCAAATAAAAAAGGTTCCATTATAAGAAAAAAATATTCAGCGGAGCTCAGAACTTTCGCGCTTACATTAAATTTTTACTCTACAAAGGCCTACAATTACGTTAGGAAAACCTTTCAAACATGTCTTCCGTCAACCAAAGCCATCAGCAAATGGTATCAAACTGTCGACGGAAAACCAGGATTTACCAAAGAAGCGTTTACTGCTCTCAAACACAAGGCTAGTCAGTGTAAAGACGATTTAGTATGTACATTAATCTTTGACGAGATGAAAATAAAAAACAAGGTTGAATATGTTCCTTCGACTCAGCGAACGTTTGGGTACGAAGATTTTGGTGGTGAAATTCAAACAGATTGCACTGATGAGTGTACAGAAGCATTGGTGTTGCTGGTGGTAGGGTTGAACAAGAGGTTCAAAGTACCTATTGGATATTTTTTAACAAAAGGTACTAAAGCAGACCAGAAACTTAATTTGGTTTTACAAGCAATACAACTGTGTCATGAAAGCAATGTAATTATTAAAGCTTTGACCTTTGATGGATGCCCGGCCAACATAGCAATGGCTAAGAAACTCGGATGCGTCCTAGACCCAGAAAACCTTAAAACTAGCTTTAAACACCCGATTACCAACGGTGATATTTATATATTTTTAGATCCCGTGCATATGTTGAAGCTCGTTAGAAATGCGTTTGAACATTACAAAATATTATATGACAAGAAGGGACGCAAAATCGAATGGGACTACATTAAATTATTGCAAGAGTTACAGGATCGAGAACAATTTCACTTAGCAAACAAATTACGGACAACACACATTCAATTCAAACAAAACATCATGAAAGTAAAACTAGCCGCCCAGCTTTTCAGTCGCAGCGTAGCAACGGCACTGCAGTTTTGTAAGATGGAACTGAAACTGCCTGCATTCCAAGATGTAGATGCAACAGCGGAAATGCTGCTTCTAATCAATGATTTATTTGATATACTGGATTCGAAAGTTCATGGTAATGGTCTTAAACGGGCACTTAATCGAGATAACGCATGCATTGTTTTCGAAAAGTTAGAGCAGTGCAAAGAATTTCTTCTGACTGTCGCTACAAAAAAAAACCAAATCAACAACATAAAACTGATCAAGTCGCCTCGAAGTACGGGATTTCTCGGATTTTGTGTAGCAATACAAAGTGTAAAAGAAATGTTTAACGACTTGGTTCTAGGCGAGAGTTCCTGTATCAAGTATGTGCCGTTCCACAAGATCTCGCAAGACCACTTAGAGTTGTTCTTCGCTAGTATGCGATCTCATGGAGGAAGCAACGATAATCCGACGCCGCGTTTGTTCGAAAGCATTTATAAAAAAACATTGGTACATACAGAGTTGGTTGAAATTTCGACAGGAAACTGTGTACCTTTGGAGCAGATATCAATATTGAACTGTTCGTCTGCATTACAAAGAATAAACTTGACTACAACGGCGGAAGATAAAGCAGAACAGAGTAATGCAGAGTCCGAGAGCCAACGAGACTTTGAAAGTGCCATAAAATCAATTTGCCTATCTCAGTTTGCTGAAAGTGCTATTGAGTACATAGCTGGTTTCGTAGTACATAGCTCTTTAATAAAACAGGTAAAATGTAAAACCTGCATGGGAGCACTCGTTACCTTAAATGAAGATAAATCCAGTCTGATAGCATATAGAGACAAAGGCGGTTTAATTTACCCGTCACAAACCGTTGTAAAAATTTGTCGACGTTGCGAAATGGTCATAAAATCCTATCTTAAAGACGGTAACCAAAATCAACCACGCAAAGCAGATATTTTAGCCAATAAAGCCTTAAGAAGTTTTATTGGTGAACAGTTATTTCCTGAAATAACTGATCACCAATATTATTCCGAAGAAACCAACCATGTTGTGGATTTATCCATAAGTGTCATGCAGAAGTATATATCTACAAGGTTGGCATTCTTGACAAAATCTACTCACCATAAACCCACAGTTCGAAGAATATATACTAAATTAATTCATTTTAAGAATAACTAAGAAACAAAATTAAATATTTACTTAAAGATATAATTAAAGATTTTATAAAATTTCATAGTATGTATTTCATTTATTTCCATCCAACACAATAATTTGAATTTAGTATTTTTATCAATTTAAAATGCAAACAGTGTCCCATCCCTAGTTACGCTCATGACCCGCCCCCTGGCCAATCAGCGTGCACTCGCGTCTCCCCGCGCGCCTCAGCGACTTGGCAGAATTGTTTCTTAGTAGAAATTCAAACATTAGGCGTCTAGTTAGGTTATAAAGTCGATGGCCCATATGAAACTAAAATGTACCTACTTAGTTATTAAGATCTGTACAATACCTACTATGGTTGCAATAAACGACTAAATGACTAAATGACAATATTATAAAGCACTTGCACGATTTTTCTTAAAAATCTAAAAAGGCTTTAGAAACGCGTGTTGATAGCGCGTTTTTCTTTCCATAGAGCTACAACAACTTGCGTTATATCGTGTTGGTGTCGATGCAAACGCGCGTCTTCGGTGCGTTTTAACCTCGTGCAACCCAATGTGCAATAGAATGTAGACAATAAGTTCAAGGGAATCAGGAATCTATGACCATGCTGCAAAGTAAAAATTATTTTGTTTTTCTATTGTTTTGCACCATGGCAGTTTGACGGAAGTTTGACTTTATTTTCTAAACAATTAGATTCTAAATGATTTGTCAATTTTTTAGGCCCGTAAAGACAAACAAGTCCTTCTTTTTGATCTTTCTCAAAAATCGCTAACGAGACACTTATCACCCTGTTTGCAGCGAATTAGGCATTCCTCTCGCATCAAATACCACGCGTATTGTGTTTGTATTTATCTTATCAAGTGTTTGTGTTTGAGTTGGCCGGGTCACGGGTACGCGGCTGTTTGCTCCCAGGTGGGGGCTTACGTCTGTGCTTTAGTTCTGAGAACCTAATTGAGGGGACGTAAGTCTGCTTAGGGTTTTGTGTCTTGAAAGTATTTGTACTGTTCACAAGTGTTGAACTTTCCGTGAAAAGCTGGGAAACACTAGACAAAGCTTAAAAAATTTGAATATTTTGCATTTTGATATTAAATAAATTTAGTTTTTGATTTATTTCTCGTTTATAAATTGTACGGAATCTCACAACAAGGCAGATTTTAGGCATAATTGCTATAATTTCTTACGTCTATCCACGTCTATCTTCTAAGCTTAACTATTTACGTAAAACTGGTCACTGTAATCCTTTCCGACGGTTGTATAAAAGAACAAACACGAAATTACGGCGACAAGGTAGTAAAAGTTAAATAGAATCTTTGACTTCGACTATACAATAAATTTACAATAACCCTCCTTTGAGCAGTCGGGCAAAAAGACAAAATTCATTCCTAAGCTCTGTTTTTATAAGTCAGCAATCCAAGACAACCTAAAACAGTCTACAGATGAGCTAGCACAGTGCTATGAATAATTCAGTGCATTCTGTTGGAGGAATATTGCATATAAATACATAAGCACATGTTGTGGCACCCTTCAGGACGTTCTACTAAGATGTTTTTAGGATAAAGATGTTTTAGGATAAATGCTTCGTATTTTAGCATTAGATAGAAGGTAAGTGATTATGACGTGTCTTTTGATTAAAAAACACTTTTGAAAAATAAGTCACAGCAAATAGTGTAGTTTTAATAGGATAGTATAGTTTTTAGGTGGCAAATAATGGCAAAAGCGGAACCCTTATAGTTGCGCCATGTCTGTCTGTCTGTCCGTCCGCGGCTTTGCTAATATATTATCATTTATCAATCACTCTTTTTGTGCGGTTGTTTAAAACATCACTGCGAAAACTATGAGAGTAATTCAGACAGAAAAGCAACCTAAGGTGACAAATATTTCCACGACTGTCCATTTACAGAAACAGTACAGCACAATCATAAAGATATAATAAAGCTCTCGACAGTGAGATGCGCCTCTGAAAAATGGAAAGAGCCCACAGTGCAATGAATTCCCACTGTGACAAGTTGATGGCTGCACTTTACGTGCTTCTAGCATTGCACAATGGGTTTCTGCTTTGTACCCTGTTCTAGTCCAGAGCACAATGCCTTTAGGTTTTGAGTATTCATTAAAAATATTGGATATCTTCCGACTTCTAGTTGTAGTCTACGGAAATATTCAAATATCGAGTCAAGTTATTTTTCTGTGTGCGTCTGTTTTTTTTGTCGATGAAAATATTTTTCAGAAATCGATCATTTATCAAATTAAGACGGTTTTATTTGGCCCCATTTACTTAAAAAAGTAACAGCTCTCGAGGTGAAAAATTAGCTTTTTTTTGCTATACAGAGTGAAACTTGAACGTGAATCAAAATTAGTATTTAATAGGTACTCAGTTAATGCTGGATAATATAGTGGAATCCATTTGTAGAAAATAGTCTGAAAAATATTGAGATTTCCAACCTTGTGATTTAATTTTTAACCTGTATAACGTATAACGGGATATAGCGACTTTGACAGTCGGGACCTATTAAATAACCTTAAACTCATTCCTATCCAATATGGGTCCCAACTTTCAAAGTCGCTATATCCTGTATTTAAATATACTACTTGTTATAGTTTAGGTCAATTACTTTCTACGCATTTTTTCTTCAGTTCAAATCAATCAGACTTGTTTTATTCTTTTTAGTTTTAAGAGTATTTTTACGCAGTCGGGTTGTTGATTTTTTTAATTGATGTTTTTCCTTTTGTACAATAAAGAGTATAAACAAACACTTACCGCTTCAGTATGTACAGGATGCACAGCGAACAGTAGCGCGGCGAACGCTGCGAACGGACGACGCAAGCGCGCAACGACCGCGCCCGTGCGCGCGACGAGCGCACAGCACGCCGCGTGCAGCGCGACGTTGCACGCGTGCCACCACCACGGCGACAGGCCGCAGAACAAGTAGTTTAGTCTGCAACAAGGACAATGTTTTTGTTAAAAAAAAAAATACAAGCTTTTTCTGCGGGATAGAATCAGAAATGATGATATCCGCAGTAGAACTAAGATAAGGTGACATAGCCCGAAGAATTGCGAAACAGAAGTGGCAGTGGGCAGGGCACATTGCACGCAGGACTGATGGCCGATGGGGTCAGAAGGTTCTCGAATGGCGTCCGCGGACCGGGAGACGAGCTGTCGGTAGGCCTCCAACAAGATGCAGCGACGACCTGGCTAAGATCGCGGAATCGCGGTGGATGCGAAAAGCACAAGACCGGTCTGAGTGGAGAGACTTGGGGGAGGCTGACATGGTGACAAGCTTTTTTTTGCTGACTGTACTTTTGTTGATTGCACTGCATTGTCATCTAATAGTTATTTATGCAAGTGTATCGTAATAGGGGTCCTTAAAACACGAGTGTGGTTTTATGAAACGAGGCGTAGCCGAGTGAAATGTTTTAACGCCTAATTACGTACAGTAATGCTGAAAAGTACAAATAAGAAAATCTCCCCTTTCTTTATGTCATCATATTCGTACCAATTCCTACGGTAAACCTTTATCAACCAAAACGTCAAACACAATCCTGTACGATCCCAATTAAACTCCGAAAGACTTTAAAACTCAAAACGTAACGTACAAGGTGAAACAAAACGTGACATCTCACGTTACGATGAATATATCATATTGTGAAACGTGAAACATGGAGTATAACTTAACGTATAAAGTTACGCTGAAAAGCGTGGTGGTGCAAGACGAGGCGTTTGCATGTAATTGTTTCCGGCTTCTCAAAGATGTAAAGACGTATTCTCTGGCGTTCTAAATACCGCTACTGAAACGCTTATACGGATGGTGTAAGTTAAGACTGTTATGAGACGTTATTTATTTTTAAGCGTAATATATAAGTACATCCCACAGATATAGATTGCACTAGATTACGCAAATGCATCTACTTCGCGTGTCTGAACCCCGACCAAACGTCGGGTTGACCCCATACAAAACTGACCGCTAACTGACTAATCATGACTAGTGACTGACTCGAGCCCCACGGCGAGGGCGGCGGCGCATTTGAATCATTTTGCGCTGACATCGGGGAATTCACATCGCTAATTCGCTCTTGAGAAGTCACACTAGATATAAAAAGTGACGCGGTTGGTTTTCATACAGATTGAGGTTTTTTGCGTTATCTAGTGTAATTTATATCTGTGGTACATCCCGTATAGAGGCATCCTGTGTAACAGTTGAACCTCTCAACCAATGTTCAGTTTTTTTCAAATGATTACAATTTGAAATACATCAACAACAACCAGGAAAACTTCCTAATCCTAAGTAGGTATCGTCGATAATTGAATCTTGTCTTATGGTAAAATTGACACATTGATATACTTATGCCGAAAAAAAACGACTAAGTATTTGTATTTACGCACACTCCGAAGTATTACCAATTCATACTAATATTATAAATGCGTAAGTGTATGTGTTTGCATGTTTGTCCGTCTTCCACGTCGAAACGGAGCGACGGATCGACGTGATTTTTGGCTTAGAGATGTTTATGGGCCAGAGGGTGACATAGGCTACTTTTTATCCCTAAAAAATACACAGTTCCTGAGGGAACAGCGCGCGATAACCGAATTCCACGTGGATGAAACCGCGGGCAAAAGCTAGTTCGTTCGTTTTGCGCCTACATATTAATTTTTAGCCTTAATTTTCGACATTCAATTATTGCCTTAATTTCGTATAATTTTACTCCTAATTTTATAATGAACAATATTTTTTTATTCCATTTGGACCAATTCACCCTGGACGTAATTCATTTTGGTATAATTTAAAAATGGTTAATTCAAGCGGAGAAAATTGTCCAAGTGCTTGCACCGAATGATAGTAAATATAATATTGTACTTGAACTGTCTGCAGTAATGGCATAGAGTAGGGCACCGCGCGGTGGGGCGCCCGCCCCAGGCGCCAGACTTAAACTATCCTTCCTTCCTTAACTTAAGAGTTATACTCTTGTCGGTGGAGTATCTTCCACACATCCCTCCTTTGAGCCATGTTTTTGACCTCTTGATACGACGCGACGCCGACTTTCTCCTTTATCTCCTTCCCCTCGATCTTTCTTTCCAAAATTGTTTTGAAGATGTCGTCGTGTCGTAAAACTTAAACTATACTTTCTAGAAAATTTCCCTAAAGTTGGAGGTGCCGTGGAAATCTCACCCAGGGCGTTAGAAATACTAAAACCGGCACTGGCTGTCATCATCGCTTATGCCGTGTACTTCACCCAAAACGCTTAAAGAGAGGGTTGAAAGGCTCGTATTGTCTGCGGAGGCGATGCAAACGCCCGGCAGACAATTGGATGGGAATAAAAGATATTCCGTCGTATGTCTGTATTTACAGTTCATTTACACTCATTTAGGGCGTGTCGGGATCGATACGAGCACTGTGGAAAAAGGCTTCAAAGTGGAAGAGAACGGAATGGGCAAATGTACTTAGTGAATCCTTTAGCATCGTACGTTCTCGGAGACATTCGTATTATGTCATGCTAATTCATTCAGCCCTCTTGTTCTGAGAGGAGGCCTGTGCCCAGCAGTGGGACGTATATTTATATGCTGGGATGATGATGATGAATTCATTCAGCCGGCTTCGTAGCACAATTTCTAAAATCAATATCCCTAAGTACGATATTCCTACAGACAAAACCCCGAAAACTAAAATTTATAATGAACAAATTTCTAAAAATGGTGGTCCTTATGCACTGTTTATCGAATTACTTTCTCTAAAAAATCAATATTTCTATGTAAAAAATATATAATGACAATAATTTGAATTCGATATAAATTTTATCTAAAACGCCAAATATCTACGTAAAAAAAGCCCAACGACAATTCTTCGAAGATCATTACAAATACAGAAAACAAACACGATAACAATTGTAGGTCTTGACTGGAGATGTTTTATAGATTGTTATGTTTAGGTAAATCTATACAATCCAGTGAAGCTCCATCGACTTTGTTACGCTATCTCTACGCTTTAGAAGCTTTAGCTAAAGTCAACTGAACGAAATACAAACGTCATTAGAATTATTGTGGACTAGTAATTTTGAACATTAGACATTTTAACGTGAGTTAAATGGAAGTGTGACAAACGTCGTTCAGATTTTCATGTAAGTGCTAGTAGGTTTTGTACATTAGAAATTTTAAACGTAGGTCAAATGAACATCGGACACGTGTCTTTAGGAATTTCGTAAGTACATTAATCGAGAAAAAATGTTAGGCAATACGGTCTCAGGTTCATCCGTCCATCATTGGTGGACGTCCACGCTGCGTTTGCCGATCTGCGGGCTCCATTCACACTCCGAACTGTTCCCTTAGTGTAAGTTTTCGGTTACAAAATACGTCTCGATCATCGCATCAACACAAACATCGCAAACGTTCCGCTAGAGGCGCTGTTCGTGTTTCCATACAAATTGAGATTTTAACGCGAACGCGATCGAGGCGTATTTTGTAACCAAAAACTTACACTAAGGGTGGTTCATCCGTCTATCATTGGTGGACGCCCACGCTGCGTTTGCCGATCTGCGAGCTCCATTCACGTTCCGATCTGAGACCTTATTGCCTAACGTTTCTGACACTCGCGATCGCAATTAAATGACAGTTTTTGTATTCAAAATATGTCATTTGATTGCGATCGCGAGTGTCAGAAATATTAGGCAATACGGCCTCTGTTCTCCGTTTCTTTTCTACAGAAACAAAGGCAGAGAACATAGCTAGTCTAAAACAGAATGATCGTATATTGAGGTCCCATTATTAAGCATACTAAGTCTCTCCCGTTGTAGCCGCGCACGCGTTGTTCATACATCACCCGTCGGCGGCAACGCGCCAAGGCCTCGTGCCAACGGCGGCGATATTACTATGCTTTTTACTTCCGACTCCAAAAAAAGGAGATTATTTGATTGTTTTTTTTATATTTGTTACCTCAAAAGTCATTTATGAAACAACTAGCCTGTTGACCGTGACTCCTTCTCTATCCCACGGGAATCCTGCGGTAAAGCGCAGTAGTGCTTGCACTGTTGTTCCGGCATGCAGAGTAAGACAGCCGGTGAAATTACTGGCACTTGAGGTATTCCATCTTAGGCCTCTTGGTTGGCAAGGCATCTGAAATACCCGGTGTTGCAGATGTTTATGGGTGGTGTTGATCTCTCACCATCAGGAGACCCACTTGCTCGTTCGCCAACCAGTCGAATAAAAAAAACTATAAAATTTTCCTGGATAAAAACTATTCTATATCCTTCCCCGGGACTCAAAACATCTGCATATCGAATTTCATCTAAATCGGTTTAGCGGTTTAGACGTGATTGAGTAACAAACATCCAAACCTCCAAACATCTTCACAAACTTTCACATTTATAATTTAGTTAGGAAAGTATGATCCCACCAAAAACATTACATGTAAAAAGCTGCAAGTCTCGCAACGCAATGCAGTTCTTGTAATGCTAAAAAGGTTTGAGATGCAATGTTATACCAAGTCGGTTATTTTTGTCAGTACCGGGGGCCAAGTCATTATGTGTTTAAAAAATAATTTGGTTTACTCTTTATTTGAGAACTATAAACTGTATTTTTCTATGGTTTTAAAATAAGCAAGTTGGTGAAAATCGAGTTCTATGGAAACCCCCCGGTACTGACAAAAATAACCGACTTGGTATAACATTGCATCTCAAACCTTTTTAGCATTACAAGAACTGCATTGCGTTGCGAGACTTGCAGCTTTTTACATGTAATGTTTTTGGTGGGATCTCATCACTTTTTGTAGGCAGTTCTTTTTTTTTCGGGTACTACTTCTTGTAATAACGCACTACTATCTTCATTTGTTTATCCTTCCTTGTCCATCGTCCATCGTCCATCCTCGTCTATCGTCTATCGTCCATTCTCGTCCATCGTCCATTCTCGTTCATCGTTCATCGTCCATCGTCCACTATCATCCATCGTTCATCCTTGTCCATCGTGTGCCATCCATTGTCTATCCTCGTCCACTATCCATCATCCATTCTCGTCTATCGTCCACCGTCCATCGTCTATCCTTGGTTATCGTCCATCGTCCATCCTCGTTCATCGTCTACAGTCCATCGTCCGTACCGACTGTCGTCGTCGTCGTCGTCGATCGTCGGTCGTCATCCGTCGTCCATCGTCGCCCATCGTTGAACTTCCGTCGTCCGTCTACCGTCTGTCGTCCATCGTACATCGTCCATCGTCCACCCTCCATCATCCGTCGTCGATCGTCGGTCATCGACCGTCATCCGTCGTCCGTTGTCTTGTCCGTCGTCGATCGTTGTCTTTTGTCCGTCGTCGCCATCGTCTATCGTTAGTTGTCCGTCGTCTGTCGGCATTCGTCTTCTGTCGTCGTCCGTCGTCTGTCATCGTCCGTTGTCCGTCATCGTCCGTCGTCGAACTTCCCTCGTCAGTCATCGTCTGTCGTCCGTCGTCGAACTTCCGTCGTCATCCATCGTCTTTCGTCGGTCGTTCGTCTTTCGCCCGTCTAACTTCCGTCATCCGTCGTCGTCCGTCGTTTTCTGTCCATCCATCGTCCGCACTGGGCTCGCGTGGGAACTAAGGCCCAAGCCCTCTTATTCTGAGAGGAGGCTTGTGCCCAGCAGTGGGACGCATATAGGCTGGGATGATGATGATGATGATCCATCGTCCGTCGCCCATCGTCCATCGTCCACACTCCATCGTCCAACGTCCATTTTCTACCCATCGTCCATCGACCATTATCCATTGTCCATCATCCATATTCCAATTTCCATCGTCCATCCTCGCGTCCACTCGCATCGCACACACATTCACAAACAAACGAACTTTGGTACTTATTACATTAGTAAGATAAACAATTTCATTTTAACCCTTAATACTCAGGTATTAAGACTCAACATTAATACGTATACAATACGACGACGTTCAATAAAGTCATTGCTGTGTAACTTTGTAATCGCTAGTATTTATATGGGATTACAAACTTACTTGTGCAGTTTATATAACTTTGAAACGTGACTGAAATTGCAACATTTTGGATTTTTTTGTGACCATGTAGGCTAAAAACTAATTATGTTTAAAATTTGGAGCTTGTGGGTCTGCTAGAAGTACCTTAGAATTATGATGATCAAAAGTCAGTGTATAGGTATGTCAGTGACAAAACTGAGGAACTTTAACATGTTATAGTTCTTAATCTACGTGTTCGAACTGAATGTAATTGATAATATATCTAAGTCCCATTAGGCCCTATAGGTAACTGAAAATTCAGGGTTCTAGCTTTAGCCATAACAAAAATACAGGGTGTTGAAAATAGCCTGAATGGCTTCGAGAAAAGTATGGTACGGCCGTGCCTTTGTTTTTTTTTGCTCGACTTGGCGGGGGCACTGCCGTGCCCCCAGATTTCAATTTTTGTTCTTGTTCAGAAATCAGAAATATTTATTTGCTGGAACACAGTTACAGAGATGTTATCATATAGATAGCATCGTTGGAATATGAATACGTCCAATAGGTCCCAATATTTTATATCACCAAGTCAGGATCTAAGTAATGAGTGAATCCTAGGAAAGTTGTTGGAGCTCTTCAAATATATTGTTACTTACAGTAGGTACCTAGGGATGACGACTGGGTTAAAAATATATCATTCTATTAAGTCCGACCATTTAGATTGTGGAAAAATATGGGACACGTATTTTTAGGGTTCCGTAGCCAAAATGGCTTTTGAGGAAAACTTTTGAGGAAAACTATAACGGCTAAATTTGCTTGAGAATTATCAGTAGTTTAAGAGTAAATATCAGCCTAAGGTATAAAAAAAAAACCTAAACTTGGAAGATTCCGTATAAAATACTACTTTAATATTACTTAATTTTTTCGTAATGGCTACGGAACCCTATTGGCGTGTCCGACACGCTCTTGGCCGGTTTTTCTATTTCACAAACTTACGAACAATAAGTCTACAGCTCATTTTACCTATAATTGTCCTATTGTCTGGAAATGTGTCCCTCGCCAGTCGCCAAGTCGCCTGCGGAGTAGCCAACTCTCACGGCGTCCTGTGATCGCTTGCGACAAACTTGGAGAGTTGAATACTAGAATAACTTTACTTTTCACGGGCCGTTGAACTTTATACCTCCAAGTCGCCTGCTGAGCTTTATTTTGAAGTGTTACTGGATCTTGTATGTAGTTTTAGAGTAAATAGCAATCTAAAGTATAAAATATACCTAAACTTGGAATATTCCGTACAAACAAAATAAGACATTCTTAGAAAAATATTACTTAATTTTTTCCTAATGGCTACGGAACCCTATTTCGGGCGTGTTCGACACTCTTTTGGCCGGTTTTTTTGGTTGAAATGCTATTTGTAAAATATGCAAAGATTTGGTGACTTAACAAGTTGTGATCAAGTAAAAATATGTACGAAAAAAATGTAAGATATAGGTTCTATACGAAGTGAAAGGGAGGATAAACTGTAGTTAGGCAATACATGGCAATACCAAGTAAAAATATAGGTACTGTAGGTATGTATTTGTAGACCAGTGGGCAGGGACAAGCGTAATTTATCTTCCAACGGCCGCCTTCCCGAATATGTCAGCAACAAATGCGGAGGCCTTGGTTACTTGACTTCCGTTACAGCTTGTATGATCCCAAAAATCCTTTATTTTTCAATTTCTACAGAAATAAGGAAGTAATAATAATAATAATAACTTTATTTATTTCTTCTCCACCACCAAGTTGCAAAAATAACAATGTACATTTCCTACTTAATACCTAATTAATTATTACAGACTTGTGTGGGGGAGACTGGTGCCCGAACTAGTTTTATAGGAGATGGTAGGAACGTGCGTGCGTGCGTGCGTGCGTGCGTGTGTGTGTGTACGTTCAGAGTGTGTGAGTGCGTACGTAGCTAATTGTGTGGTTCTATGCTATTGTATGTAGCAGGTTTTCTGTCGCATTATAATCCAAGCTCTGGAGCCAATTGGTTACGGTCATCTTACATCGACTTAGTTAAAGGATAGATAGTGACTTCGGTGCTAATTTTATTATATATGAAACCTCCTAGGAAACAGAAGAATTAAATAATAAGATTAGATAGAACTCAAGCTCAACTCAAGACTACTATAAAGCCATTTTAATATTTTTTTAATTAACGATGCAAAATATTACAAACCATTATTACTGTTGAAGTGAAAATACAAACTGAAACATGGATGCACAGAAAAAAACCAGAAAAAGAGACCAGCGCTAGTCTTACACTAGATTACGTAAATGCATCTACTTCGCGAGTCCGACCAAACGTCGGGGTTGGCCCCATACAAAGATTGCCCGCTAACTAACTAATCATGACTAGAGACTACTCGAGCCCCACGGCGCGGGAGGGCGGCGCATTTGAATTGATTTTGCGCGGACATCGGGAATTCACATGGCTAATTCGATCTTGAGACCTCAAAGTAGATATAAAAATATGAATTGGTTGGTATTCATACAGATTGAGGTATTTGCGTTATCTAGTGTAATCTTTAAATGTGGGGAGGCCTATATGCAACAGTGGACATGTTACTGCTGGATATGATATTAAATTGACACCTTTTTTTGGTGCAATATCGTGATGGTGTAAGTGAGCTTAAACAACATAAAGCTTCATTAAATTCTTGGCAACTAATAGGGTCGCAAGAGATGTCTTGAACTGCATTGGTTGTTACGGGCCGTTTGGCTAAATGACTGCATAAATTGTGCACGTAACGCACGCTGGTAACGCTGCGGTAACGTAGCGGCGCTGCGGTTACGTAACGCTGAAGTGTAATGAGACAATAACACGGTTGGACGTGTAATGGAACATCTGAAATTACTTGGAAATCTGAATTTGAATGTTAGGTCTTGTGGCGTAGATTATGCAATGCCACGAAATACAGAATATTGTAGATTTGCATTGCGTTGTCTCCATGTTAAAGTAGGTATTATTTACGGGAAGTTATTTTTTTTTATTCGATTGGAAGGCAAACGAGTAAGTGGGTCTCCTGGTCGTAAGAGATCACCACGCCCATAAACATCTGCAACACCAGGGTTATTGCAGATGCATTGCCAACCTAGAGGCCAAAGATGGAATACCTCAAGTGCCAGTAATTTCACCGGCTGTCTTACTCTCCACGCCGAAACACAACAGTGCAAGCACTGCTGCTTCCCGGCAGGATTAGCGAGCAAGATGGTGGTAAGCAATCCGGGCGGACCTTGCACATGGTCCTACCACCTGCAGTTATCTGAATCTTGGCAATAACTTTTTTATGCAGATGGTGTTAAAAATCTCTGTAGGTATGACAATTTAACCCATATTAAGGCTACTGATTACTAGTACACTACAAATGGAAGATATTTTTATTCCAAAATGTAAATTTAAGTTCTATAGGGAAGTTATGTAACAAGGCTCCATGTAGGTAACAAATATAACAAACAGATCGTCCTCGTCAAACTGAACAACATCAGTTCAGCGAATTTTTAAAATATTGGAGTGTTTGGATTTTCCTTTATCCATATTAAATACTGCTATCAATATATGCCATTCTAGAACACAATTACATAACTGACGACGCCTGTCACGCTACAAACATCAAGCATTTTGCTTTACATTGCTTCGTTACATAAACTTTAAAGTGTAATAGAAATTAAAAACTAATTATTTTTAAAAGTCGCTAAACTAAGGTTCATTTTAACTAGTATGATCTATGTTTTAATTACTTTTTCGTATTACAAGCCACACCCGGTATGTATAACCGACACAAAATATTAATTTTTAAATTTTTTTTCACTTTTATCGTGCCTATTATTAATCAGTACGTTAATGTAGGTTAATTATCTACTAACTAAATACTCCTTCTAATTAAATAAATCACATGTGAAGTCTGTATGTGTGTACACTTATGTACGTTTTTACTCGTTAACGCTAAATCAGCTGAATGAAATTAAACGAAATCCATTAGGTATATAGTGCCCGATGGTGCCTTTTTTTGCTTCCTTATTTACTTCTAAACTAATGCCAGTGCATGGAATATGCCTTGGAATACGCATTACAAACAATAACCATTGCTTACCACTGGAATCACCTCGATGTAGTCTCAGCAGATGCATTAGCGTATTATGGCTCTCGTTCCCGCCGGCCGGGTCTTGCTACAGCACCGCAGGGCAAGAGTGAATAAGACGAGGGTATGCGACAGATGATAAGACGTATGGACTTATCCGTTAATATATTTATGTGTAGTTATTGTATATCCGATCAAGAAATTAACACTTGAAGGTACAATTTCAGCTGTACTTGCCAGCTTAAAATCTTAAAAACTATTCTCCAGAACACAATACTGATATAGCCAATTAAATTAGCTTGTTGAAGTAGCAATGGGCAGGTCATGTAATACACAGAACCAGATGGCCGTTGGAGCTGAAAGGTTCTCGAATGGAGAACATGCTCAACCAGAACTCATCTTCAGAGCAAGACAACCGTATTATGCTACCAGATGTTAGACAGTGAGTGGTTGAGGTCGAAACGCGTCAGTGTAGTGTGGTGATGGTGATAGATGGGTTTGTGTGATTCGTGTGTGTTCTTACAGTGTGGAGGTGGAGGAACTGCATGAACACGCATATTTACTAATATTTTTTATCATTTTTTATTATTTTGTTTTACCATGTTTTATTTACTTTTTGGTGGCAATAAAGATTTTTTGAATTTGAATTTGAATTTGAATTTGAATTTAGCATAAACTTAGCTATCATAAGGTCGCGGGTGAGCAAAGAAATCCTTCTATTTCATTGATATGGACCTCCGCAAAGTAACGCCTGATTCAATAAATGGTCTTTAAATGCGTTCATGGGTATTTCAACGGGTAGGGCAGCAATTCGTCCGGGTTTCCCCGGATTTGTCCTAGTTTAGAGGGCGTCCGGGGAGCGTCCGGGCGAGGTCTCACTTGTAGTCCGGGTATAAAATATTTTTAATTTTTAGACCGATGCAATTATGATTTTTCGAAGAATTAATTTCCAGCAAGCTGCAAATTATTTTAATACCTTTATTAGGTTCTGTAATCCAAGTTTTCCCCCTTTCGAGGAGGTGTGCATAACTTTTGGGAGCCAAATAACGAAAATTTTGCTCTTTTTTCTGTTTTTGCTATTTTATAAAGTTCGTATTTTATATTAAAGAACGTTACATTTTGCGTTGATTAAGCATTTAAAAGTTCAAATCCGGTTCAGTGGCACAGCCGAAACTAAGGGTTACAAACCGAGTCGCGAACAAAAATGGCCCCCGAAGACAGGTTTAGTCATTCTTTCTGGTGGTGTACTGGAAACGGTTATAAGAAGAATGTTACTTTAGATCTTGAAGTAAAACAACGCTCTTCCAGCTACTTGCATTGCAGTCACGATCATATAGCAAACTCGAGCTGATGCATTCTTGTTATTTATCGCCGCACAAGCACTGGATGAGAGCAGCACTGAAACGCCGTAAATAGAGGATTGTACCTCAAGTGTGAGCCGACAAACTGAGTTTTATTCGAGTCTTTATAGCTATAACAACCATAGGAAATTGCTTGCGCTTTTCTGGAAAAAGAATGAGAGCTGTAAGAGCTTAGGATGTTTGACGCCGGGCTATCTAGAATAGTGGTGGGCAAAGTTTCTTCATGGGGGGGACAGAAACTTACCTTCACATATTTTTGAGGAGGGCCAGAATCACACCGTTCTATTATATATATTTTTATTTTGTTTTTGACAAATTTATGAATTTGTATTACGATCGCGGGCCATATAATGTAATGTAAACAATACCATCGTATTAAATATATCAAACTTGCAAGAAAACTATAACGGTAAAGTTTTCTTGAGAATCATTGGAAGTTTTAGGAGTAAATATCAGCCTAAGGTATAAAATATCCCTAAACTTGGAATATTCTATACAAAACACGAAATCCTTAGAAAAATATTCAGTACTTAATTTTTTCGTAATGGCTACGGAATCCTATTTCGGGCGTGTCCGACACGCTCTTGGACGGTTTTTTTAACACTGGTTTCCATCCATCTTTGTATTCATCATCATCATTATCATCAGCAGGAAGCCCACTGTTGGACATAGGTCTCTCCCAGACATAATTAATGCCTGCCCTTCACAAAACAAAATCTTGTATTACTACTTAAGTTTTTTTTAAACACAGAATGAGTGTTATTAGAAAAAAAAAAACAAACAAAAGTAATTTTAAAGTTAACTGATATTTAAATCACTAACACAGAGACATAACTTAAGGTATACTTAAAAGGCGGCGCCTCTAAAGCTTTCCCACATACGGCACCGGTAACGATAAAAAATGGCGTCCAGACTCTTCAGATAAATTGTAGTTAAGTTAACCAGGAGATAGGGGAATTAGCTTCGGAACGCGGGTTAGGTAATTAGGTTATGAGAAAAGCTATGTAATTTTACGTTCGAAGTTTAGTTAGAAAAAAATATTCAATGAACATGGGAAAAAGCGAGTCAGCTGGAAACTGGGGAGTTTTAATTATTTTATGTTTTGGTATACTTAGCGGCAAAAAAATTTGGACTTCAAATGTATGCAATAATAGGTAATTTTGTGTGCTAAACCTGGTTTGTGAATGAAACGGAGCAGTAGTTTTAAGCCTTTTTTGGCAAGCGAATTTATAAAGTTGATGCAAATCGTAAAAATTACGTCAGAAAAAATACAATAAACACATACGCCTGAGACCGTATTGCCTAATGTTTTTTACACTCGTGATCGCAATCAAATGACATATTTCGCATACAAAAGCTGTCATTTTATTGCGATCGCGAGTGTCAGAAACGTTAGGCAATAAGGCCTCTGTTTACGTTCGTCGTACGTCAACTGCCATAACATCTCATTTGTTCTTCACTCAAACTCAGTATTTTTTCTTCGTTAAAATTCAAACGTACATCATCTCATCACGCTTCAATACACGCATACCATACTCTACATTTAGCTGCGAATTTTTATGTAAAATGGGCCAAATTTTGTGCCGCTGGGTATATATTTTGTTAGTCTAAAAAAATTGCCAAGTTAATAATAAAATATGAAGTTTTTTGCGGCGCATTCTTCTTGGCAATGATGTCTTTCCGAAAGCGCTGCTGGTACAGTCGAGTCCATAAACATGTGAGCAAAATTTGATCAGAAACATCTGAACACGCATATATGCCGTTAACAATAGAGTCGCGTTCAGATATTTTTGTATATTTCACACGAAAACACAAGCCAGATCAGAAGGGCTACTCCGAAACACAAAATTCGAAGTTCGTGTCGTGCGGTCCCTCTGACACTTATACTATTTAATACGAGAGCGAGAAGGATCGCACGACACGAACTTCGAATTTTGTGTTTCGGAGTAGCCCTTCAGCGCTAGGAATCGAACCCAGACAATATATAGACTTCCACGAACTTACGAACGGCTTAATATATAGACTTTCACGGGATGACCGTAAAAGAAACAAAAAAATTTGGAGTTGAAATAAAAAATCCAAAAAGACTCCAAATAGTAATCTTCAGATATTTTTCAGAGAGAGAGAGAGAGAGAGAGAGAGAGAGAAAAACATTTATTTATACATATTCGTTACACATAACAATACATTACATGGAAAGAATTTAAAAAAAAAACATTGAACAGTATTAACAGTGTAGTTTTGATCAAATTTTTGCTCACAAGTTTATAAATCCGACTGTAGTATTAAGTTTTTCTGACACTTTGTACCAAGCAGTGGTTTAGGCTGAGATGAAGATAGAGACCCGATCCAATTCTATTCCTAGTCTGGTCCCGGTTTAACAACTAGTTTTGTTAGCAGCAACGCAATAGTGGAAGAAAATTACCAAAGAAAATTAGCACGGAATCCCCGAACCCTGAATTCTCACACACCCGGAATAATCCCAGTGGGACCATCCCGTGAGTTCCGGCATGCCGAAAAACTTCCGGATAGTACGAGTAAGCCAATAAACTTTTTGTCACTGTTATGAGATTTTTCAAACACTCGAAACTAAGTTCTAGATCTTTTTTGGATTGCTTAAAAAATACCAGTTTTTTTATGTTAGAGAGGCCAGACAAACGAACTAGTGGGTAGCCTGATGTTAAGTGATCACCACTGTCCATAGACACCCGCAGCGCTGTAAGCGATGCCAGTGTGTTGTCGGCCCTGCAGAAAAGTTATTGCCTACTTGACTTCGACGGATTAGTTTATTGCTATATGAAATAAAAACCAGGGTTCCGTACCTATATGTAAACGGGAATCGTGTGTTGAAGATACTTCCCGCTGTTTCCGAGTGATTTAAAACATCCAATGTAAGCAGAGCCCTGCTCCTAAGCAAAACGTACGCACTGTGGGGTCAGATTATATTAGTCTTGTCAGACAGAAAGACAGACATACGGGCAAAAAGTGATCCTATAAGGGTTCCGTTTTTGCTATTGAGGTACGGAACCGTAAAAATGAGCCCATTTCTGTCCGGTGTCATAAAAGGCGACTAAGGGACCTGTAGGACTTGCTAAGTCAGCGCCTTTTGCTGAGACGTGACAACTTAATTTATATTTCAGTTGCGTCAAGTTTTTTATCTATTAATCTTACATCCTTTTTAACACCCGACGCAAAAAAGGGGTGTTATAAGTTTGACCGCTATGTGTATCTGTCTGTCTGTGTGTCTGTCTGTGGCACCGTAGCTCTTAAACGGGTGGACCGATTTGAATGTGGTTTTTTTTATTTGATAGCAGGTTTTCTAGCGATTAGATATGTTTCATCAAAATCGGTTATACCGTTTTTGATATATTGAAGTGACAAAGTCGGGGGTTTTCCAACTTTTTGTTGGTTAGGTTATCTTTCTACCTACGGTGCTATGCTAACGCCTTTTACGTAGATTAAACATACGCTGTAAACTTCATCGAGTAGCGAGATGCGAGGTTGCCGGTATTACTACTTGTACTATTATCTATTCTGTGGTATTACGTATATGGCATACGGCTCGCTATAAGTCTATTCTGAAACCTTGGAAACACTGCACGCCAGTCTAATCCCAAGGGAAGCCACCGAACTCGACCCAAGTTCTACAGCCATCAGCATAAACAGGCATAGCAACCGAACCCCCACCGTCAAGGTAACTCACTCGCTCAACAAACTAACGTACGGCGCAAAATACACCCCAGAGCTCGTGGATAAAATTTTATTGTCAGAATTCATGTTCTCGCGTTTTCTAACCTTACTTCTATCGGCGTGAATTTGGCTTCCTGTTTTTTAGGGTTCCGTTCTCCCTTTATATGTCAGTCTGACAATAACCTTTTTCTCAAGAACGCAAAAATGATTTTGGAGCAGCAGTAGAAAAAATATAATTCTAATCCAACGCCATCAAAAAATAGCAGGGGTATTGAAACTAAAGGCAACTATTACTTATTCTATGCTAAAGACGATAGTACTATTACTTATTCTGTGCTAAAGGTTTCATACAGTTGTCCCAGAAATTTGAAAGGACACTGGAAATTTTGGTTTCAGTTAAATATCCTGAGAGTTTGATGTATTATAAATTTCAAAGATAAATTAAACTTTGAAAGGACTTGGAAACAGAGGTAGGGTGACAGCACCAATCATGGGCATGTTAAGCACAGTAGTATTCAGTAATGGACAGCAAGGATTCAATGCCTTATACTCGTATTCGATTCATATATTACACATACAAATTAGCACTGAACCCTTTGTACGCATCGGACTCCTTCGCACTTGGTTATTCTCTTTTATGGTCGACATGGTAAAAGCTTTGGATTTTTGTGAATTCAGAATGACGTACTAATAAAGCTCTTTGTTGGGATTACTCGGGGCATTTTGTATGTTTTTTAATTGCTTCGGTGAGGTGTTTATAGGTTGAATAAAAAACCGCCTGAAACGGGCTCCAGATTTATTTTGATGGCGTGTTTTATTACGTGGGTCAACCTATTATCTTGGTGTGTAACATGTTTCCCAAAAAAAAAGGTTTTTTATACAGGCATTTTTAATCCCCAACTTAAAAATATTGTATGATTAGCTTTAGCCCGCGGCTTCGCCCGCGTGGTATTCGGTTATCGCGCGCTTTTCCCTCGGGAACTGTGGAATTTTTCCGGGATAAAAAGTAGTCTATGTCACTCTCGGGCTCATAAACTATCTCTATGCCAAAAATTACGTCGGCGCTCCGTTACGGCGCGAAAGACGGACAAACATAAAAACATACAAAACACACTTTCGCATTTATAATATTAGTACTAGCTTTTGCGCGCGGCTCCGCCCGCGTGGTATTCGGTTATCGCGCGCTGTTCCCTCGGGAACTGTGCATTTTTACGGGATAAAAAGTAGCTTTTGTCACTCTCGGACCCATAATCTATCCCTATGCAATATCCCTGGTGTTGCAGATGTTTATGGGCGATGGTGATCTTTTACCACCAGGAGACCCACTTGCTCGTGGGCCATCCAGTCGAATAAAAAAAAATGCCAAAGATAACATCGATCCGTCACTCCGTTACGGCGTGAAAGACGGACAAATATACAAACACACAAACATACACTTTCGCATCTATAATATTAGTATGGATTATGTTTGTCTCGATGAATTAATTTAAGTTCCAGCAAATTACAAAACTAGTTTAACTTGCATCTGCAGTGAGATGAGTTCATTTTGACCGGGAGGATCGCGACTTTGCAACTTTGGAATTGAAGTCTCCTGAGTTTTCTGTCAGAAAAAGGAATAAGAAAGTTGGGAGATAAATATAAGAGCGTAATACAAAGGGCAATGCTTCAGGACTGTGTTTTTTAGAGTTCCATGCCCGAAGATTGATGTAACAGAACCCTATCGACAAAATTTTCCATGCAATTATTAAACCTACTCAAAAAATTTCACAAGAATCGGTTAAATACGGGGATCTGAGGCCGTATTGCCTAATGTTTCTGACACTCGCGATTGCAATCAAAATTACATATTTCGCATACAAAAACTGTCAGTTCCATCGATATAATATGTACTTACTAGATATCGCGATCCGAACACTCATTGTATTCCACTGCTTTGTACTTTGCACTGTACAAAAGACTTTAGTATGACTTTGACATTCATGAGCGGCGGACGAACTAGTTTTTGATTGAGACTCCGAATGTAGTCGTGAACCTGCACGTAAGTAACAATTCACTACTCAAGTAAGTAAAATTACATCTTGTACAAGTGATTAAGCAACTAATAATATTCTAATACCACAATAAAAACATTTTTTTAAATAAGACGTCACGCCATCTTACAATCATAGACTAAAAACGTGCAGATGTTCCGTTCCCATTCAGAATTGGTTGTAGGTAAAAAATTGTGACTGAACATGAATGACAATTCGTTTAATTGCTTTATTTATACCCAGTTTTATATTTTGTATGGTATTTAAACATATTGTTGACATGAACGTGCGTATCTATAGTATAAATCAATGGTCAGTTAATTGCGATCGCGAGTGTCAGAAACGTTAGGCAATAAGGCCTCTGTAGACAAACGAACTTCTTGCACTTTCATTATACTTTTTACTAGCTTTGCCCGCGACTTCGTCCGCGTGGACTTAGATTTAGATTAGAGGCCTGCCAACGCTTCGTCTTTCGGTTCAATGGTCGCCCACTCGAGGATTTTTCTCGCCCAACGGTTATGTGTTCTTTGAGTGATGTGGCTCGCCCATTGCCACTTCAACTTGCATATTTTCCAGCTATGTCGGTGACAATACAATACAATACAATTCAAATACTCTTTATTGTACACCAGAAATAATAAGCGATACAGAAAACAGGTACACAGAGAAAATTACAAGGTAAGCAATAGGCGGCCTTATCGCTGGTGACTTTAGTTCTTCGGAGAATTTCCGTATTCTGGATTCTATCGCGCAAAAAAACTCTAAGCATAGCTCTCTCCGTAGTTCGTTACGTGACTGTGAGCCTCTCTAAAAGGCCAACAATCAACGACCACGTCTCAGCGCCATAATTATTATTAAATTAACATAATCATTTCATTGCTTCCATCCATTTCTTAATGTCGTACTCTAAAAGTAAAATTAAATCTTAAACGGCGCCATTATAATTCAAAAACCATAAGCGATACTCATCAGTGCCAAAGCAAATATCAGAGCGTGTTTACGTTAGTTCAGTGGGCTCCGGAATAATAAATCCATTAACATCTCTGAGGGTAACAAATAGTGTACATATGTGCGTTTTCGCAGCGGGCCTAATGTAATCAACGCGAGTGGGTACGGTCAGAATAACAATGGCGGTGTGCTGACGTCACGTGACACGGTTGTTTTTTAGTTTAGGTATGTGCGATCAGTTGAACAACAGAACTTCTTTACATAATGTAAAATAAAGTGACTTCCCGCTGTCTGTACGCTTAGATCTTTTTCGGTGTTCACTATTAGTTAGTTAATTTTTCATCAGCTTATTGTTTTTAATAAAAATTATCCCGTCCCGGCTTCCCACGGGTGTAGTTTTTGGGTAATACAGCTGAATAATTTCAAGTGCCTTTGATTAGCGACCTTTTAAAGTTATTTGAGAATGCTTTTCATTTATGTGATTGATAGATTTTGGCATTTGACATAGACTCCATTGGAATATTGGGATTAATAAGCCAGTGTACTAAAAATCAGCACGGAAGAGTAATAAACACAACCAAATATTGATAAACTTTCGCGTTTGTGATGTTAATGAAAATAATTAGGATAATATTTTTTTTTAAATAATGTGATACATGGCTAAAAATTGATGATCTTTGCTCTAGCCACCTACCTCTATACCTCTAGGTATGTATCGTTATTTTTAATATGAAAGAAAGAAAATACATTTTATTCGCAAAAGTAACTTTAAGTAAATAACTTAAACGATACATAAATGACACAAATAAGGAAAGCAGTTACCATTTACGAAACGGGCCCACCTCAGCATAATGCCGGCTCAGGAGGTAGCGTTGGTCTTCTAATATGAGAGGAAGGCAAACAAGCAAAAGGGTCATTGATAGAAAACAACCTACCGACCATGAGTACAAAATACTCAAGTAATTATAAAAAAGTATTTGAGCAAAGCAGTAATGTCAATTTCATCTTCAATATAAAATATGTGTCCTAAGTAAAACGAAAGGCAGATAAATTAGAAAATGCAAAAGCACGGGTTTTTGTTTCGATCAAAATGCTTGAGTGCATTAAAAGCAATAAAACTACGATGGTAAATCAGCACTTAAGTTTTACGATGGCTATAAACAGACCGTCAACATAACAGTAAATTGCAATTGCTATCCCATCCACCTACGTATCATTCTTAATTAAACGCTGACATCATTTTTTTAAATTCTAAATGTAATTTAGTACAAGTTTTTTTTTACTGACTGTCATTTTTGCTGACGGTACTTAAATTGTTATAAAACTTACATAATATATATCAAATTTCAAGTAATATAATTAACTTTCAAGATTTGCAGCTTGAAACATGATTTTTAATTTCTAATATTTTCAGTGTTTAACAACGACTTTTAATCAAATATTTATACACACTGACAGACACTGGCACAAATTTAATAGTTCCCACATGACAGATCCAAGACTCACTTCACAGCCGCCATATTCACCTACAAGCCTGTTTATAATATTGGTAGTACAGATAATTTATTAATGTTCAATGCAGAATATAATAATGTATTGTATTGCTCATCAAATATAATTTAATATCAAAATTATGCAACCTTACCTTACCGCTTCATTTGACACTCCCTTATTCACCAATGACATCATCAAGAAATCATCCCTTGACGTAAACTTGACGAGTCTGATAAATACTTTGCTGTCGCTACGCAAGCTCATGAAAATTAATGCCGCTACGGCAAATCGTCCCCGTTTACCTCGATAGCCTGCGGGAAGATTATTTTCCCAGCGATTAGAGGCACAGAGGCCCGCTGAGTTAACGCACGTGTCCACATTTTGGATAATTCTCGAACCTACTATCGTCATGTTTAATTCGGATTTTACCTGTTATTTAAATTTGATTAAGTTTACTCATGTTGCGCTCGCAAATTGTAATATTAACGCTTATGTATAAGTACCCGTAATTTCTAAAGTAAGTGAATTGTAAAATTCTTTATGAGAATAAATTTATCTTTAAACCTATTATGTATAGTCGCCTTCATACATTTGTGAGCAACTATTTGCTATTCTATTTAATAACTCTTAATATTTAAGGCCTCATTTATCGGAGCATACTACCACATAATAAAAAGCAGCTATATTTAAATCTAGTGGTATTTTCAATAATTACAATGGAAATTGTGACGTATCGTGAAGTAAATAAGGTTGAATTTCTAACTCAATGCATGTGGTCACTAAATCGCCTGTACCTTATTAAGGGTTAATACAGTCAAGACCTTACACAATTGAGTCATTCTGCCTACTTGTGCATTTCAGGACCTAGACCTTTTTCTAAATAAGTCGTCCTGAAACTTAGATAATTTTTAATAGTGGTATTAAATAAACGAGTTATTTTGCATACATAAAGAACATACATACATGAAGCAAGCAGCAGTGCTTGCACTGTTGTGTTTCGGTGTGGAGAGTAAGACAGCCGGTGACGTTACAGGCACTTGAGGTATACTATCTTAGGCCTCTAGATTGGCAACGCATCTGCAATACCACTGGTGTTGCAGATGTTTATGGGTGGTGGTGATCTCTTACCATCAGGAGACACACACGCTCGTTTGCCATCCAATCAAATAAAAAAAACATGGCCAGTGTACTGTTGAGCCGTTTTGAATGCCAAATCTAAATGCAAGTAAGGTCTTCAGGATCCAAACCTTCAGGTTTACATTTATTTAATTAACAATTCGCCATCAAAACTTAGCACAGCAAGAGGAATATTTTTCATCTCCCAATACGTATATTTTCCATTTCATCTCACGTAAATGATATTCCTTCTGGATGGCCCCAGAACGATTCAGTGGTTCGGATAGTGACATGCCATGCTCCGATTACTTTAGTAGGGGAAAAGGTCACTTTTCAATAAGTTGACCTTTGTATTTCACTTTCGCGAGGACACACAAAAATTGTGTACCTATATGTTTTAAGACAATTTTCATGTGTTTTTCTGTACTATTTTTGTTTGGTTTATTTGTGTAAATTTTTCTGAAAGTATGTGTCTTATTCGTTAGTGAATGTCTTTTACTCCTCAAGTAGTGGTGGTAATAGATGGGTTTGTGTGATTTGTGTGTGTTCTTACAGTGTGGAGGTGGAGGAATTGCATGAACACGCATATTTTGAATAAGCTTAGCTATCATAAGGTCGCGGTTGAACAAGGAAATTCTTTTAGTTAATTGATATACATTAAATAAATTATTATTATTGATTAAATTATTAATTGATATACATTACAGCTCGAAAACACCCATTTGCCAATGACATATCGCACCCTTTGTGCAAGAAACGCGAAAGTCCTATTAGGTTTGTACGTGTTTTACGCGTTTCTTGCACGAAGGGTGCGATATTATGACCACGATAGATTGATTGTGGTCGATTGGCCTCCTATTGCTTACCTGCGAAAATCAGTGTTTTCTGTGTCTGTGAAATCTGTGTGCTGGTGTTCAATAGAGTCATTGTATTGTATTTGTTCGTCCCCAGCAGCCAACAGCCCTTACATATCTAGCAAATTTCTAGAGCTACTCGAAGAATTGCTTGTTTCAAGATATAAGATAAACAGGTCAAAACACCCGTTCGCTGTAAGTTTCTTCGCATTGACTATCTGCTTTTCAACGCTCAAACTCAATTGAATCGAACGCGAGAAACGCCCAATCCTTCCCAAATCAGTTTAATTCTGAACCCTTTCGACGCAAGAAACATAATACACCCTGTCTGTATGTATTTATATACGTAAGTGGGTAAAACTACCCATCTCAGTGGAGGGACGTGGCAGGTAACACAAGCTGTTTGTAGTTCTCATCAAAAGGAATCTGTAAGGGATTAAGTGATCGATATGGCTTACGTCTGCTGGATTTGACTTTGTACGGAAAAGAACTGTCAAAAGCGTGTTGGGCCACGTGTGATATGGTTTGCATGAAATTATCCACTATAGTTTTAATAATAATAATAATAATCCTAATTAAATATCATGGGACACTTGACATTGATGGATTAGCGTACCACTGGTCAGTTTCCTTACTCGTCAATCTCACTGATCTGACAAGTTTACTCATTAGACAGTTTCGTTAGGTTGACAATTTCCTTATTTGCCAGTTGACCTAGCCCCAAACCAAGCAAAGCTTGAACTATGGACACTAGGCAACGGATAAACATACTTAAATATAGATAAATAAATACTTAAATACATATTAAACATCCAAGACCCGAGAACAAACATTCGTATTATTCATACAAATATCTGCCCCGGCCGGGATTCGAACCTGGGACCTCAAGCTTCATAGTCAGGGTCCACCACCATCCCAACCACTTAGCCATCCGGTCGTCAACTACTTAGCCATCCAGTCGTCGTTTTGTTATTAGCGTTGGCAGGCCTCCCCCCAGGTGGACTGACGATATCGTGAGAGTTGCGGGAAATCTGTGGATGTAAGTGGCGAGTTGTCGTTCATTGTGGCGTTCTGAGAGGGAGGCATTTGTCCAGCAGTGGACGTTTTCCGGCTGATGATTATGATGATGATACTTTATACGCTTATTCTGGCGTTATTTTAGGCCATTCTGATTTTCTATCATTCAAAATGGATTACACTGAAAAAATAAGGATAGCTACTAGAGCTAAAAGACTTTTCAATATTTAGTTTTTTCGTAGTTTTCACCAGGCGTCGGATTTTTTAAAATATTTTTTACTAGCTTATGCCCACGGCCCGCGACTTCGTCTGCGCGGATCTAGGTTATCGCGCGGTGGCACCCTCTACCGGAATAAAAGGTATCCTATGTTGATCCTTTTGGGGCTCCAACTATCTGTGTACCAAATTTCATCAAAATCGGTTAAGTGGTTTCGACGTGAAAGCGTAACAGACAGACAGACAGAGTTACTTTCAAATCAAAATATACAGTCGGCTAAACACACGGTCGCAGGAGTGTCCAGGGCTAGCTGATTTCCAGCTTATAACTTTTCACTAATCACAAATATGCTAGTTTCATCGACCTGTCCCCTATAAAATGTTAACATAATCACAAAATTATGATTGTTTTTTTGGAGTCTCTTTGTATTTTTTATTTCAACTCCCAATTTGTTACTTTTACAAAAAAACTCCAAAAAACCAATCATAATTTTGATTGCTTAATAGCGACATCTCTTGTCTGGGTGAGCGGTTAGTTCCGAAAGAATGTGATGTCTCTCGATGAAAGCGAAACATAGATGTCGCTAGTACTGCTGCATAAGTAGCGTAGTAGAAAAAAGCAACCTGAGATATGTGTGCATAGGAAAAATTCGTGTCTAGTCTTCTGTCCCGCGCTGGTGTAGGGGAATAGCACGCAGCACGGAATGCTGAGGACCTGGGTTCGATTCTTTAGTCTCTTTTTCTGGTTTTTCTGTGCATCCATGTCTCAGTTTCTATTTTCGATATCAAAAATCAATAAATCAAAATCATTTATTCAGTAAATAGGCCGCAATGGGCACTTTTACACGTCATTTTTTAAACTACCAGCGCTTTCGGAAAGACCATCATTGCCAAGAAGAATGTGCCGCAAGAAACTTGGCAGAGAGTCATATAATCACAAAATCTCAGTTGCTTAGTTAACTCCAAAGTACTCATGCAAAGGCATCCATTTTTAATACTTCCATAATCAGGGGAGCGAGCCCGATCCGGCTAAATAAAGATTAGCTCCCCATTAATCCTTTCCGTTGAAAGTTTCATGCTCCATTTGAAGGGTTTAAATGGATTCCAGCCTTTGTTATTGCAAGAGCTGGACCCTTTTATGTATCTTGATGATTTTATAGGTTAATGACGTGCTAGCTGATTTGGGGTTGATTAACAATTAGCACTGGCTTTGGTTTGGTCCTGATAGTTTAAGCGTTGCAAAGCTGAAGTTGATTTGGTTAAGATACGGTTATAAGATGTTCAAAAATCCGTAATTCGTTTTTAGGGTTCCGTAGCCGAAGTGGCAAAAATGGAACCCTTATAGTTTCGCCATGTCTGTCTGTTTGTCTGTCTGTTTATCCGTCGGCGGCTTTGCTCAGGGACTATTAATGCTAGAAAGCTGTAATTTTGCACGAATATACGAGTATATGTGAATTATGCCGACAAAATGGTAAAAATTAAAATTAAAAAAAAAATTTTTTAGTGAACCTCCGATACAGATAAGTGCTTGCAAAATATTGAAGTTTAAAGTGAAAATTTTCATTTAAAATAGAGCGTGGGAATGCTCGATTTTACCCTCTAAAATCTAAACCGGTAGGTGGAAAATTTTGAAAAAAATTAAAATGGTAGTGTGTATAATCAAACTTACAAGGAAAACTATAGCCGTTAAGTTTTCTTGAGAATTATTAGTACTTTAAGAGTAAATAACAGATTAAGGTATAAAAAGGGCTGTTTCACCACCTATTGATTAGTCTTTGGTTAGTGTTAACTGATGGTTAAATGTGATGCCGTCTCTATTTGTTTTGTTCGAATAGACAGAGACGGCATCACATTTAACGGCCTGTTAACACTAATCAATGGATGGTGAAACAGCCCCTTAATCAGTGGTTAGACATACAGACAAGCAGCGGAGCCTTAATAGGGTTCCGTTGGCACCATTAGGGTGCGGAACTTTAAAAACACCTCATCCGAATTCACACGGAAATTATTTACCTGCTTTGCATGAGCTGCAGTTCTGAAGGTATGATAACAGCGTAGTGTAATCAGCGGTGCCACTTTTTTAACTTACATTTTAATTAGAAGGATGTTTGTAGTGAAAAAAGTTTACGTAAATATTTATTGTCTACATACGTATCACAAACCGGGGATTATGGACTGCATAAAGGTAATCAGTTTCGTTGGTTGATACATCGCTAAAGCGAATTAAATTTTATTATGACATTCCAATATTATTTAAAATGCCCGGCATTTGAATTGAAACTTCCAGATTTTACTGAAATCTCATCGGAATTCTCAAAAACCACATATATAATCTTCGCATGAGTGATTTGAAGAGCAGCTTTAAAAAAACATATTTCTAAACATTATAAAGGTTTTAGGATTTAAAAATCTGTCCAGTTGACTATTGTTGAATGACTATACAAACACACAAACACACGCACTCACAAACTATAAGCTAGATTTCTGAAATACTTTCTATCCAATATTCATCGTCATCGTCATCGAACGAGAGGGGTTGGACCGTAGTTACCTACGGTTTCCAGTTCTATCCAATACAATCAGAATCTAAATTGTCGGATTACAGTCCATAGAAAATTTCAAAAATTGAATTTTCACAAAAGACAAAGGGAGAGTAAAATTGTTTATTATCTAAATTTTTCTGGTTTAGACCTGTAATATTTAGGTCAAACCGTTTAAACAGCTGCAAAAAATAATAAACATGTGCCCTGACGTAGTAATATGAGGATGTGAGTGAGGAACATGTTTATAGCAGCACGTAATTTGAAACGTGCTGGGCATATTGTTGGTGCAAATAAAATGTACCACGAACGCTTGTAATGCCACAGTGAAAACAGCCGTAATGTAAAGTTAAGATTGCAAGGCTAAGCACTTTCCACGTTTTAATAATAATAATAATAATAATAAAGTTTTATTCGCAAGTATGACATTTATATTTTAAAGCACAAAATGACTTAAACTAAGCTAAAACTTAACACAAAATTTTAAAAGTTTTCGAAAAAAAAAAACATTATTATTACGAGCTTTTCTATTATGTGGTTTTTAATTTATTGTATTTGAGTGGACTCACTGTTAAGCTAAGTAATGACATAAGCTATTAGGATATTCAAAAGTGCTCATATACAAAATAACATTACACTGTGGGACACATAAAAATATAAAAAAATTAACTAACTTACCTAAGATCATATAACTCTGTCTGTCTGTCTGTCTGTCTATTACGCTTCCACGTCGAAACCACTGAACCGATTTTGATGAGCTTTGGAATATAGGTGGTTTGAATACCAAGGATCGATAGAGGATGCCTTTTATTCCGCTAGAGGGCGCCAGCACGCGATAACCTAGATCCGCGCAAACGAAGTCGCGGGCATAAGCTAGTACTAGCGGCGGAAGACCAGTGCTGGTTTTCAACCAGCGATATGCTAAGCCGGGACCTTTTTATAGCGGCAACACTTCTTATTGTTATTTTTCCTAACCTTAATGTGTCATTGCTGTTATAAATAAATTATTTTCTTTCTTTCTTTCTTCTCTTTATATATTTTAAAATCTGTCAAGCTGTTAAGGCTGCAGAGACAAGAAACAATAGACATCAACGCCCTAAAATTACCTTCCTTCGAGTAGTCTGGTAAAAAGTACAGTTAGCAAAAAAACTCTTGTAGTTATTAATTTTTGAAACAATACTTTTTTTTTTTGGCCGCCAGTGCATTCGCGTACTCGTATTCCATGCACAGCGTTGATTTTACACCCGCGATCTTCGTGCGAGGTGAAAACTAAATTCCAGCCGACCTCGTTTTTTCATAGCTTTTTATTAGGCTTTCAGGATTTATGAAGAAAGCTTTTAATAAATAATTAAGTTAAAAAGCAGACGAAGCTCTAACAAGCTTATTTGGATAATTTAATGGGTCTTGCTTTGTATTTTATTTACATGTTTCGGATACTGTCTGATAATTTAAGAAAAATAAGTCTCAAGAAAGCTAAAAACTAAAAGCACTTTAAAATTAAGAAGAAACTATTTTTTTTTTTTCGAAACTGTCCACAATTTCAACTCTAAACTTAGCAGTTGAAATTTCAAGATTTTATCCCTATCTCGTCAGAATATTGGGATAAAAAGTAGCCTATGTGTTATTCTAATCGTCCAGCTACCTACATACTAAATTTCATGACTCTAAGCCTATAGGTTGTTATTTGGAGATTTTATTCCTATCCAGCAAGAATATCAGGATGAAAAGTAGCCTATGTGTTATTTCAGATGTCTAGCTGTCTACACACCAAATTTCATCCAAATCCGTTGTGCACACACACAAACTTTCGCATTTATAATATAAGTAGGATTACAGATATTACTGCAGATAGATAGCAAAGGACCTAAACAAATATCATAAGATATTCAATAGCAAATAAACCTTTATGAAATTATACAGTTCTTTGAGACCTATCATTCGCTCAATAATCGACTGTGCCTTTTAATACGGGCTACTTCAAAGGACACGGAAACTGAATAAAAAGAGCCGTCTGATAAAGATTTTGCTGTTATAGTAATACTAGCATTTACACAGGGCTTTGCTCGCGTGCAACATGAGATTTGGCAAGTTTTGATTAGTGTTTTGACGGTTAAAAGTGATGCGGTCTCTATTTGTTGTGTTCGAATAGACAGAGACGGCATCACATGTAACTGTCAGTTAACACTAATCAATGGATGGTGAAACAATCCCTTAGTCTTTGTGATTTTTATTTGTGTGTAATTAACATTGTGTAAAAAACATTAATTTAAATTTTAAATTTTGAACTTTCATGAGCATAATACTTAGACATCTTATTTAAAGTAATATTATAAATGTGAAAGTGTGTGTGTTTGTATGTTTGTCCATCTTTCACGTCAAAATGGAGCGACGGATCGACGTGGTTTTTGGCACAGAGATAGTTTATAGGCCTGAGTGACGTAGGCTACTTTTGATCCCGAATGATTTAATAAGCATATTCCTCGAAATGGTTTTGGAATTAGACCACATTGTAAAAAAGTGATCAATGCCGCTAGATGGCGTTAGTATCATGAGGTCCACTTAACGTTTAACTTTGACGTTTGCTTGCGATTGGCTCATTTAGTTATTTATAACCAATCAAGAGCAAACGTCAAACGGACCTCACGATACTTATAAGGCCATCTAGGGGATTTGGTTTGTGGCATTCGAACATGGCGGATGTAGACAATATTTAATTTTGCTATTGCTGTTTCTTTGGCTAGTCGAAGTATAATTTTGATAGTGTTTTATGCGGCGATTAACCTTAACAGTGAACAGTGATCACAATATTCAATATTGCTCTCGTGTCTGACATTTTTTAATGCACAAGTTGTCTCCACGTGGTTTCTGGAACTTTACTATCAAGTTACAAAAACTACAATCACCGTACAACGTTGCCTCTCGAAAGAGAATACTTTGACACTGGCGAAATTTTAAAAGAGAAGAAGGCCATCTAGCGACGCCTCTGTGAGAACCCTCATTAATCCGCGCAAATCTGCGAGTGAAAGCTATTTAAATATAATTTTAAACTGCCAAAGCAAATAAGATAATCTCCCATTAATTCAAAATATAAGTCACACTTTGATTAATACTATGAAGCTTGTTAACGCTCGCAGGTACCGAGTGGAATTAAATAATTAATTTGATTATCCTATTCGTGAGTCACTTACTTCAAAGTCAGTGTCGTGGGTAATTTAATACGTTTCACTCAGTCTTCGTTAGCGTGAAAAACCCAATTTTATAAGCATAACGACGGGGAAGAAGTAAATTCTCCTATCTCACTCAGTAGGCTTGAGTGAGATAGGAGAATTTACTTCTTCCCCGTCGATAAGCAAAAGGGCTTTAAAGTAGCGTGCTTTGGTTCAGCTTCTAAAGCAATGGCTAAATAACCTTACCAACAAAAAGTAGGGAAACCCCCGACTTTGTCACTTCAAAGTTCTCAAAACCGGTTGAACCGATTCTGATGAAACATGTCTAAGGAAAACCTGACTCCAAATAAAAAAAAATCGCATTCAAATCGGTCCACCCGTTTAAGAGCTACGGTGCCACAGACAGACACACAGATTCACATAGCGGTCAAACTTATAATACCCCTCTATTTGCGTCGTGGGTTAAAGACTATACCTAGTGCCATCCACGAAGACGCGTGATTTTGTCAAAATTAGACATTAATGACATTGTAATGAGAACCATGGCACGCGTCATCGTGAATGACTCTACCTATAGAGCCTTTTTCTAAGGTATCAACCATGAGAATAATTAGTATTTCCATTCCATGAAATTAAATTGTAAGTCATACGGGCTCGAAAGAGACAAACGCATAGAAGGCTCGAAACGTTCCACATTTTTATACCGCTTAGTTACCTCGTACAGTCATCAGCCTTAATACACACACACAGCGTCGTGCAAAAATATCTGACACATCCTTCCGGCCCTAGAAATAGAGTAGTATCAGATATTATGCAAGCTTGTTGTGACAGATATTGGTGCTGGTGACTGTTACCCAAGGCTCGAAACCGGTTTATAAAACAGCGGTAAATACCGCTATATTTCGATTTAACTCCTAACTTTCATAAGAACGGGAACCTTTTTAAGAACTTAACTATAACCGAAAAAAAACCGGTTTATTCGACGAGTGACAGCTGGCCGGCAGGCGGCGGGCGGTGACGTTTATCCTGCGCCGGAATAAACTGGTTTTGAATGTTCTAAACCGGTTAAACTGACAATAACTTTATGGAAAAGTTCCCTTAACAACCGGTTTAAAAATAACGGTTTCGCAAACGAAACTAAAATGAAAAGGTTTTGCGCCAAGTAGGTACATGATAACGGTTTGGAAATTTAACCGATATCCGAGCCTTAACTGTACCTCTGTGTTCACTCAAACCGTGTTCACTCAAAACAACTTTCAGCAAAATTGCAGGCGCGAATAAAAACAATAGTAAACGCAATATATCACAGCGCAGCATCCGTTAAAAATAATTTATACCTAAACACGCTAACACACGCCGGGGCTATCTCACCCTTTTAATTAAACGAATTAATCAAACGCACCCCCCTCCCCTTACCCCCACTCGCGTCAATCTCGTGACGCGGCTTTTTACCATCTGCGTAGTAATTTTAATTAATACGGACCAAATAGGCTGCGAGTCCATGAAAATTGAGGTCCGCAATTCGTGGGGGCAGCGCGGAGTTCGAACGCGCTCTGATTGGTGGATTTTCGATGTGAGTTGTCTAAATTGAACGGTCTATTATTTTGAAAATGGGATCTTCCTTCGGACAGTCGGGTAAAAAGGAGAACTCGTCTTTTTGATTTTTTTTTTTGTATTGTTGTCTTTATTATCACCGCATTTGTACCATTCCGATAATTCTAGGTATGTTTTATTTGAAAAAAAAAACTATCGTAAAAGTTAAAGTTTTGTTTAGTATACATTTCATTACCAATCGTATTTATCGCCAATTATCATAAACTGTTAACGGGCGTCACTTGATCCACGAGTACTTTCAGTTCTTGTGAAACACGCAGCCCGTGGAGCGATCCGATGCGGCCATATTCCGATTTCGTCCTGGGGGTTACAACATGTCGTTTGGGTGTTCGCGTATTATACATATGTAAACTAGATAGACCGTGGCCTCGCCCCCGAGGAAAAGTATAAAATATTTACTTATATCAACAATGTAAGCAATCAACTTATTTTGTAAGAAATGAAAAAGTAATATAATTAAAAAACTACTTTTATTAAGTACTTTTATGTTAGTCGGTTACGGTACTGGTTTTTAGTTATCATAATTATAGAGAACTACCTTATGCCCGCGACTTTGTCTAAAAAAAGGTATCCTATGTATCCTTGGGGGCTCAAACTACTTATATACCAAATTTCATCAAAATCGGTTCAGTGGTTTCGTTCGACGTGAAAGCATAACAGACAGACAGACAGACAGAGTTACTTTGGCATTTAGTATATTAGTAGGGATTTGTTTTATACATCCATCGCTATACATGCACATAAATAATTTTAATGCCGCTGAAATATATATCGCAAACAGACACGCGAGTGATTTCCGATAGGAAATAGGATTTCGAGGAAAAATCTGCCACCGCACCGTCACCCCCGCAACCGTGTTAATATCTTTCTAGACTTGTTTATACTTGTTATGTTTACAATTTGTACAAACAAACATGTTCAAAAATGTTTGAAAATTTAAAAGAAAAAAATTCAGCTAAAATAAAAAATCAGACGGATAAGCGGAGGGGATTTTCCGATTTTACGTGAAGTTAAGTTGTGTGTTTGAATATCGAATGTTAAAATACCGAATGTATTAAAATATCGAATTGGTCATATTATCGAAAAAGTATTTCTGTTAAAGACTGTATTTTTTTAGATTGTTATAAATCTAACTTAAGCTAGCCATGCCGTTTTAATCAATCCTGAAAAGTTTTCGGTTTCAGAAAATAAACCTTTCGATATTATGACCCATTCGATATTTTATCATTCGATATTCAGATGCGTACCCGAAAGTGTGTTTATATTGCTTGTCCGTCTTTCACGTCAAAACGTAGACGGCTTGACGTGATTTTTGGCAGAGAGATAGTTTATGCGCCAAAGAATGACATAGGTCACTTTTTAACCCGGAAAAAATCACAGTTCCCGAGGGAACAGCGCGCGACAATCGAATTACACGCGGGCAAAGCCGCGGCTAAACGCTGTGCTATCATAAAACTATCTGTGACAACCACATGCAGTGACAACAAATAAATTTATTAATATTTGTATTTGCTGCCAACGGAAAATATTCCCATTGTTAACGCGTAGTTGATAATTTAAAAAATTGAGGTGGAAAAGCAAAATTATTATGAAACCCCATTGTGTTAGCAGAGTCAACAAAATAATTTTTCGCGCTACCTGCGTTTTTACAAGCCCCGCCGTCCCGGCGGTCATAAACCGAGTTACCTAACTCGTTTTTATTTACCAACAGTCAAAGTATACCCGTTGACTTTTAAAAATATAAAGCCGAAATTTTTTTGACGCAATTTTCACACAATATTATATATTATTGAAGCTTAAATCGAAATTGCTTGTAAATTCGATTGATTTACCGGAAAGCTCTTTAAAAGCAGCTAATTAAAACAAAGTTTGTACTCGTTAAACTGGACGACATTAGTTTCCGTAGTTGGCCATTTCACGCCATTTACAGTTGATTGATTCGAAGAAGCAATGTTATGTAAAGCAATATTTTCTATGGGAGCGCCAAAGTTCGCATACTCTTCGCTAGTCATACCGTAATTTTTGTCCGAATCATCGTTTGTCATAATTTTTTTCCCATTGAAACCTTAAAGTTTTTTGAAATGTTTAAATGGTCATCCTATAGAAAAGTATAGGTTAGGTTAGGTTTGTTTTATAACAATTCTGAACAATTATTGGATTCAGAGAAAAAAGAGTTATGACAAACGATCGTTCTGACAAACATTACATTCGGACTTCCAATAAGTATGCGAGCCGATATGGACCAATTTTCTACATTTTGTCGCGTGATAGGCGACGTTCGATTTGACTCTTAAGATGGCGTACATTGATAATATTACTTAAAAAAAATACAGTTCCAATTAAAATAGCACTCTTGTTTAATTTCTCCTTTACATTATCGGTCTGTCTGTACACATTAACACAATAAATACGCATAAACCTGTACAAAACAATATCAAACTTTTGATCTTCGCAGCAAACGCACAAAGTGACATAATTCATTAGGAAAGTTCTGACGAGTTTCCGACGGGTATTGGAACATTTTCTAATCAAACTGAAACTTTTGAAATTAATTGTTCTCACACAGTGCGTGGAACGTAACAGCAAAACGACCACACCAACCGTACCAGGAAATGACAGCATAAGGCACGTGTTTCAATGAAACGAACGAAAAATATAAATTGTGTCGGTTGACATGATGATGATGATGATGATGAGTCCAACGTTGTTTGACGCTTCAAGACTTAATTTGTCGCTGCGATGAGCTGTCAAAGATGAAACTCGCTCATAATGAGTTGTTTATTTTTTCTAAACTGCTGTATGTACATTGCTGTTATAAATAAATTATTTTCTTTCTTTTCTTTCTTTCTAATGCTCTTTTTACCATAATGATGCGAATCACAAGCATCATAACCCACTTCTACGGTTTATTGACGACAATGTGGTTAGTATGTACCCGTTTATTATTGTTTATGTGGAACGCTAAGCGAAACGTAGCTATTAAATTTGAAGTTTACTGGTTAGTCTTGCGTGATAGTATAGAGATGTAGAACTTTAATGAAAATAACGAGACTGTTATTACTGTAAATACAGCTCGTCAAGAGACTAAGCCAGCGACATGAAGAGAAAGTACGTGGGAAAGTACTTAATGTAAATAGGTTATTTTGATGGAACGAGATTTGGCATTTAGAAGATTTACTAAATACTAGCTTTTGCCCTCGGCAACGCCCGCGTGGTATTCGGTTATCGCTCGCTGTTCCCTCGGGAACTGTGCATTTTTCTGGGATAGAAAGTAGCCTATGTCACTCTCGCAACCATAAACTATCTCTATGCCAAAAATCACGACGATCCGTCGCTCCGTTACGGCGTGAAAGCGTAACAAAGAAACAAACAAACTCACTTACACCTTTATAATAGTAAGGATAACTTGCTTTGTCTGAGCTGTCGAACTGGCCCAAATGTGGAAAAAATATCCTTTATTTTTATGATGCCAATCGAAAGAATGGACAAAAAAAATGTAAATTTCAACTCGATTGGTTGCGTAATTTAAAAAAAAATTGGCTGTGCCTGACGAACGGATATGTAGGTAGGCAGACGTTAGTAATGAGAGTTCCGTTTTTTCCGGCAGTGTCTTACCATGCCAAAAAGTGTACACAGAGCTGGCTATACATCGCAAATTTGTGTTTAACTAATTGTTAAGGTAATGAGCATGCTGCATGCTATACCTAATGCACGCTATTTGTATGCCGCCAGGCAAAGCATAGTGATACAAATGAACGTAAACCTATAACCTGTATAAACCTATGTTTTGACAAATAAATAAAATTCTGATTCTGATTCTGTAAATAAGTTTTTGGTAAAAATTTCATTTTTAATACAACCTTTTTTGCTGACTTTACTTTTTATATAATAGTATAGTTAAACTACATTGTCATGACAAACTACATTGTCATACCAAATTTCAAGTCGATATCATTAGCCGTTGAAGAGTTCCGTCCTGTGGAGACATTCCTGGCCGGACTACCATAATGTCACTACCAGATTATTGTATTGTCACGCGATTTACATAAGTATACCAAATTTGAAGTCAATCAAACCACTGAAAGTTGGTCGAATTTAACCTGCAAGATTTAAACAGACAGACAGATAACGGGACAGGCGAAACTAAATAAAATCTTGTAAAAAAACAAAACACAAACATCAGTGTTCTCTTACTCGGTCTTTCCTCGTCCACAGCAAATAAGAATGTTCTTTTCATCTCTCCTGTTCGGAAAGTTTAATTTTCATGGGTAGATAGCCGGGTGGAAAATTGCGTTTTCACTTCTCATGCTCTAAAAGTAGGTCAATATAGCCTTACAAGGCGGGAGTAAAGTGAGTATTTTAGTCTCTAGGGAGTAAAAGTAATTATTTTTTTAATTTATTTCGAGTGACTTAGATAAACTCAAACAGGCAGTTCCTTGCAAAAAATAAGTTTGTGTGTGGACCATTTCCATGACGCAAATGTTACGTTCTTAGTCTACGTGGTCTTAGTTCTATGCTTTTTCCGCATAGAAGGTGGCGCCATTCTATTTTTTCGTTTGTGTATGGATGGACCATTTCGCCGATGCTATTTTGTTATATCTGTGTCTGGTTGGAAAAAAATACTTACCGTGAAAGATTTGAAATTGTTGTAGAGCGTAAATCGTAAACGATTAAAATAAATTGATTATTCTCACAATGTGATCAAGTGATAGTGAAAATTATGATGTCGAGTATAGAGCAAAATACATAATTGATAATCTTTTGCCGTCGAAATATAGAAACATTTATTTTAATTTTTTTACTAAGTCTTTTTGTAAACTGACTATTTTTTCTCGCGATCGAAGAGAAAAATAGAATTTTCACCGCGAGACTAAAAGTCAATATAAACCCTCGGATAAATAGACACCCTCGCTAAAGCTCGGGTGTCTAACCACCTTGGGTATACATTGGCTTATTTTAGTCTCTCGATAAAAAATATACTATTTCATCTCTAGGGTGGAAAGTAATTTTTTTGTGACCAACTCGTTTTTTTTTTATAGTTGGCCGTGGCAAGTGGCCAGTTCGAAAAGGCACCGTTGGAGGTTCATCATCATCATCATCATGGCGTCATAAGAAAGCTCAAAGTCACTCAAAGGGCTATGGAGAGGGCTATGCTCGGGATTTCTCTACGGGATAAAATCAGAAATGATGATATCCGCAGTAGAACTAAGGTTACTGACATAGCCCGAAGAATTGCGAAACTGAAGTGGCAGTGGGCGGGGCACATTGCACGCAGGACTGATGGCCGATGGGGTCAGAAGGTTCTCGAATGGCGTCCGCGGACCGGGAGACGAGCTGTCGGTAGGCCTTCAACAAGATGGAGCGACGACCTGGCTAAGATCGCGGGATCGCGGTGGATGCGAAAAGCACAAGACCGGTCTGAGTGGAGAGCCTTAGGGGAGGTCTATGTCCAGCAGTGGACGTCTTTCGGCTGACATGATGATGATGATTATTATTTTAATTTTTATGTAGTAAGTAATTTACTTTCCTCGCAGTCGAAATTAAAAGTAGAGTGTCTAACTCGGGTGAAATTACCCATATTTCCCCTCGAACTATTCTCACTTCGTTCGAGCGCCAGAAATATCTTGGGTGAAATGGGTCACTTTCCACCCTTGGTTATCAATATACTATTCAATCAAAAAGCAGTCGCGCTCTGACTCCCCGTGTTTAGAAGCTCTCGGGGTACAAGCACAAAGTTCGCAGTGGGTCCCACGAGACAGCGGCAGGTAATCGAAGAGCTGCCACCTGCCCAGGGCCCCGATGATAGAAAAAATACCAAATTTCACTTTCCATTTGGAGCCATAGAAGAAGCGGGCTGTTGTATTTTCATTTAGTAGGAATAAGTATAAGAAACATTTATTTCAGAACTGATATAATCAATAGGAATAACTATCTAAATAAGTTTTAAGAAAAAGTTGCAGGTGGTAGACCTTGTGCAAGGTCCGCCCGGATTGTTACCACCATATTGCTCGCTAATCCTGATGTGAAACAGCAGTGCTTGCACTGTTGTTGTATTTCGGCGTGGAGAGTAAGACAGCTGGTGAAATTACTGACACTTGAGGTATCCCATCTTAGGCCTTTAGGTTGGCAACGCATCTGCAATACCCCTGGTGTTTCAGATGTTTATGGGTGGTGGTGATCTCTTACCATCAGGAGACCCACTAGCTCGTTTGCCATCCAGTCGAATAAAAAAAAGGAATCCACTCAGCATTCCTCAGGCCACGGAAGGTGACTCGACGCTGACATTATGTGGATCGTAGTTGGCATGCGATACAGAACTAACCTCGAAGCGACTTACCCTACTTACCCTTACTTTTTGACTTGTTGTGATTTTAGCTTTATACGTAAGTCAAGATGGAGCGACCTGGTTAAGATCGCGGGATCGCGGTGGATGCGAAAAGCACAAGACCGGTCTGAATGGAGAGCCTTGGGGGAGGCCTATGTCCAGCAGTGGACGTCTTTCGGCTGACATGATGATGACGATGATGACGTAGGTTCATATCAATCAACAAACTAATTCAGATCACCTTGTTTTCATTGGGCAGCAGGCGCCATAAACAACTCAATACCCACTGGATTGAAGGTAGCCATCGGTAACGTTTAAGAAGTATCAGTGATGATAAATCAACTTAAGTCTTGCAAAGAAAGCAAGAAAGCAACATTGTATGTATGTATGTATGTATGTAAACTCTTTATTGCTCTTCATTGCTTGTGACAAGGACAATATCTAAAGCGTAAACACATTTTTTTTTACAAAATATTAGTGGTAAATGAGTCGGCGTCAGCAAATGCTGACAGTGGCTCAAACGAGCAAAATTCCAGCGCTCAACTTTTCAATCGGAACTCCAAGGATGGTGAGTAATGTAAACAATCACAGTGTTATTTCGATGACTAAAGACTAATGTTTTCTTACGTTTTTCTTACTAAGTCTACCCTCACTCACTCCTTGTGTTTAGAAGCTCTTGGGGTACAACGGAGAGTTCGCAGTGGGTCCCGTGAGACGGACAGGTAATCGAAGCGGTGCCACCTGCCCAGGGCCCCCGGTGATAGAAAAAACACAAAGTTTCACTTTCCATGTGGAGCCATAGAATAAGTGGGCTACTAACAACGCAGCATTAATTTATTCTGGAGTAATTTGTAGAGGGTAATTTTTCAATGAAGTAGTAACATTTACGATATCCGTTTGTGACAATAAGGTGGCGACGTTATTTGTTAGCAAGCGGAATATATAGGTATGGTAGTAAATCTCGCTAGGTTCGCTAGCAGGCGGGGTACTTAATGAAAAGTAATCAATGCCAACCATGGACATCCATAATAGATAAAAGTTGGGTTACAGATGCGTTTCTAAAAAAATTAAAAATTTTGAAAAAACCCACGACGGTTCCTATAGAAAAAGGGTTAAATAATTTTTATGAACATCCCCCGACTAAAAGTGATTACAGACGCATAAACATTAGTCGGGGGCTGCCATTACCTGCACGGAAATGAACTTATATTTTGCAATTTTGCGATTTGTGATGAATTAGGTATAATTGTGTGGGGAATGTACCTACTTTATGAGACAAAGATATTCATGGTAGTTTTATTAACATTACAACTGAAATAGCATTGGATTTCTAACCCCGAAATTAACTAATATTCTGTAGTTGTATGAATTTGTGATTAATTAAAATTGTATTTGGAATGCACTATGAGAGAAAGATAGTAATGTTTGTAGTAGCTTTTCTTAACATTTTAATTGAAAGGTAACAGAGAGTGCAGAGTGCAATGGCAGCCCCCGACGGATGTTTTTGCGTCTGTAATCACTTTTAGTCGGGGGATGTTCATAAAAATTATTTAACCCTTTTTCTATAGGAACCGTCGTGGGTTTTTTCAAAATTTTTAATTTTATTTTTATTTTAAACTTTTTAAAGAAATAATTAATCTCACTAAAACATTCTATGTAAAATGAGAGGCTAATATACACAGAACTTACTAACAAGCTCATAAATAACGCTTAAGTTTTAAAAAGGTTCTCAAACGCTAGGAAAAGCGAAGTGGGTACATGAGGTTGCGTTCCCACCAAAGATGTGCGAGGATGTAATGCGAGGAATGTGTTTTCATGTACCAATAGAAAAGTTTCATTTCCCTATCCTGGCACTCATCTGTGGTGGAAGCTGAGCGGAGTGAAGCAAGGAAAATGAAATGTTTCTATTGGTTCATAAAAAACACATTCCTTGCAACACATCCTCGCACATCGCACAAAAAGTATATCTTGGCCGTTCATAGATCTATTTCGTGGCATTATCTAGTCTCAATTTTTTACCACACTCGTATCGGTCAGACTTTCTGATAGACCTAATTACGGTAGGTAATTACTTCACGGGTCTTCATTGATATGACATACGAACACATTTAAATATGAAACGACCACGCCATACTCTTTAAGCCAAATTAGGTATGTATAGGATTAAACTCAAACTCACAATATTTATTGACAACAAAAACACACTACATCACAGCAAAAACAGTAAAAACATAAATAGGAGAAGAGAGAACAATTTGAGACGTTGTGCTGTAGTGTGATGCCAAAAGGACTCAGCTCAGTATGTGCCGTAGCCCTGTAACCAGATTAATGAGTAAGATCAGGCTTCAGAGGCTTAGCCTAAAATTTTACTAGTTTTTTTGCAAGCCCTGGTCCCATTAACAAGGATTGGAGGTTGGAAGCCACATTTTTTTTATTTATGTGCAATTCTCAATCAGCGTACAAAATTTTAGCTTTCTTGGAACTTTCGGGAAGAGGAGACAACCCTAGCCACAGCATCAGGTGGTGTATGGGCATATAATGTATTGTAATTACAATTGAATAATCGTGCAAAGTTTTATGCATTTGTGCTATCAACCATCGAGGAGTTCTTTCGTGGGAAGACGACCCTAGCTGCAACATCAAGTTGTATCTATTCTATCATATAAACACAGTGCCAATAAAATTTAATAGGTAATTCTGTTAAATTCCGCGCCTATGCCGTAAACTATTGAAGAGTTTCTTTCTGTGGAGACGATCCTGGCTACATAACCAGGATGTCACTACCAGATTATTGTATTGTTACCAGATTTATATAAGTATGCCAAATTTCAAGTCGATACAATAAATGAAAGTTTGGCAGATTTAACTTGTAGGACCCTAAAATGCATACAAACATACATAATTATGTATATTATTGATATAGGTACCTACATACATTGCAGGTCAAATAAAAGCTAGTATCAAGATGAAACGGTATGAAAATAGGTAGGTAGTGCCCCGTCTTCATTTTGTTTGTCTTGGCGGGGGCACTGCCGTGCGTCCACCTTTATATACATGTGAACGCCTTTCGAAAACTATTAAAGATCAAACCCCTTAAAGAGACTAACATCAAAGACAGTCAAACCTTTCTAGAGCTAAATGAAAAATGTTTACTGTAGCGCCCCCTTGCGGGTTAATACTATAACACCTATCTAAGAACCATCTTAGATAAACATCAAATCCATTACGGAAAACTACATTAAAAACAGTCAACCCATTCTGAAGATAATTGGGAACATTCGATGGTCATTTTTCGAGTGAAAAATGATTACTGTAGCGCCCCCTAGCGGACAAACGCCATAACACCTATCTAAGAACCACCGTCAATAAATTACAAAGCCATTACAGAAAACCGCATCTAAATTAGTCAATCCGTTCTGGAGATAAATGTGAACATTCGTTTGCGCACAAACAAACAAACAAACAACCTCTCACCCTAAACGCATATACCTTCTCCGTTCCGTCGTGGGTAAAAAGGGATCGCTACCGAATCCGTAAATGTCAAAATTTTTCGTATTTTTTCAACTAACCTCCGTTTCAACCAAGTTGTATTTTGTTGATAGGTCATTATTCGAGCCTCTCAACCACCTCAATTTTTGTAGTCACATTATTTCATGAATGAGCTGTAGAATTTCATGGCATTTTAGACAATTTTTTTAAAAATTAAAAAAATTGGCGGTAAACACTCATACAAGCTTTTTAAAAATGACAACTGAATCTAAAAGCTGAGATCGCGGGCTTCTATAGACGCAGCTTTGAAAAAAACAAAAAAAAAATGGAAGTGAAAGATACGCGCTCTCTCTGGCCCGACCGTCTACGGAGCCATTTAACCTGTAGGGACTAAACAAGGAATTTCCAATCCGCTCTCAAACTCGAAACGATGAACTCCGATCGCCTACCTGCGGAACCCTAATTACAATACCAGCTAGGGTTGTCACTTGCTTCATTGGCAAAGAGAGCGCAAAACGCGAGCGATGCTGAAAGCTGCTCTCCTCAACAGGTCGCACTTTCACAACAGATCCTCAGAGGATCCTCAGAGGGTAAAAAGTTCAAGTTTACACTTAAAAATCCCTACTAATATTATAAATGCGAAAGTAACTCTGTGTGTTTGTCAGTCTGTCTGTTTGTTACGCTTTCACATTGAAACCACTGAACCGATTTGGATGAAATTTGGTATATAGGTAGTTTTAGTTTTTCAAGGATCAACATAGGATACCTTTTATTCTGGTAGAGGGCGCCACCGCGCGATAACCTAGATCCGCGCAGACGGAGTCGCGGGCATAAGCTAGTTGGTTTATAAGTAACAGTTTTAATGATGCAAAAGAATTTTTTGCTCATTGAAATTAATAAGTATACCTGCGCGAAAGTAATTATGGCTGTTATTCGAGATAAATTTTATAATAAGTTTTTATATTGTACGTCCGAAATGGACAAACTGTTGAGACTTATTTATCTTTTGTAACCATCCTATTATGTACATAGTTATACAATAAAGTTTATTTCTGTTTCTATTCCTAATTCATAAAATGTTGTGAACAGAAATTTACTATTTTAATTTTATTGGCAAGGAAAACTGTCAATTCTAAATATACCATCGAAAGTGGAATCTTGTCCCTTGGCAAAATTGACAAATTTGATATACACCGTAAGAAATTATCTACTCGTATACTGCTTAATTCAAACTAAATTCACTTATTGCCTGTTTACTTTTTCTCCTTGAGTATTTATTAAATGAAATTCGGGCGCAATTATTAATTTTCAACAAAATTACATTTCGTAAAAATTCCCTTTGAACAACATTTATTTTATCTGAATTTAAAATTGTGAATCTATGTGGACGATTTTGTATTCGTGCTGATCGACAGTAAATCAACAGACATCTGCTTAAGATTACTTTTTGGAGTCTTTTTGTATTTTTATTTCAACTGCAAATTTTCGTTGCTTTTACGGTCATCCCGTGAAAGCGGTCATCCATCGGTAGTGTAGGGGAATAGCATGCGGCACGGATTGCTGAGGACCTGGGTTCAATTCCCAGCGCTGGTCTATTTTTCTGGTTTTTCTGTGCATCCATGTTTCAGCTTGTGTTTTCGTGTGAAATATATAGACAACTGTTTGTTTAGTGGCAACCCTTTTTCCCAAGAGCCTATTACTAAATAATGTATGAACAATGATCTTGTGAGATACCGAGAATGGACTAAGTTTCGCCAGATAATTAGGTTAATATTAACTAACAAACTTAGAACTGAGCAAGCTAAAGTTACCTTATTTCAGCCTCCGATTATAGACCAGTAATGAAAGTGGCATGAAAATCCGCCAAAATGCTTTCAGTGAAAGAAGGTTAGTTTGTTTTGCTCTCGACTTGACGCTTGAATTGAGATCTGGGAATCAACTATTTAACCGTCAGTTTGGGCGTCTCCTGCGTTACCAAAATTGTCTTTGGCGTTACCAAAAAATCGTACTTCCAACAAGATATTTCACGGTTTAATAGGTTGAACTTACGTAGGATGTATTCATGTAGCATGTATTCATGTATAACATCAATTTAATTAGATATACACATTATGTTTACTTACAAAAATCTGCAATTGATTGAAAAATGTCGCGGACAGATTAATGTGGGTAAAAAAGTTGATTGGCCTATCTACGAGTATAAGTATAGGTAACCGCGTTCTGTGAAGAAAATACTGAAATTTCAATTACAAGAACATGCTACATCCTAATGAAATTCATGAAGGACTTGGCGGATTATTCGTATTTGGACAGAAACGTAATTCACCGGAGTCGGATTTGACCTGAAAAGCATTTTACCTACCTGAGTCACTTTTGGCCAGAACGCGTTACCATAGCGTTACGACAGTAACACATTACTCCAAACACGCAGTTGACCATAAGTTGTGCATCATAAACTCAATTGGTCATTATTTAGGATTAATGACCAATTCCCAGACTTACCAAATATACACAAAAGTATTCATAAAAATCGGTCAAGCCGTTTCGGAGGAGTTTGGTTACAAACGCTGATGACACGAGAATTTCATACATTAGAAGATTTCTTGTTTCTCGACACTGCCATTTGTAGGTCTGATTTGAGGCGTGCTGGGGATTTTAATAAATTAAAATTGAATTGTCACATAAAAACGTGTATTGCGCTCGCACAGGTGCATAGAGAAGGGAAGGGAAAAAATCTTAAATCGAGCAACAGTCGACAATTGAGATAGTGCTGTACCTTATTGTTGGGGTTGCCAACACCACTACTTAAATCTACTAATATTATAAATGCGAAAAAAACTCTGTCTGTCTGTCTGTCTGTTACGCTTTCACGTCGAAACCACTGGACCGATTTTGATGAAATTTGGTACATAAGTAGTTTTAACCCCAAGGATCAACATAGGATACCTTTTATTCCGGTAGAGAGCGCCACCGCGAGATAACCTAACTCCGCGCAGACGAAGTCGCAGGCATAAGCTATTAGACAATATTTAAACATTTAAACAGATTTTTTTAAAGAGCGCATTTATTTCACTAGAAATTTAATTCTACTTCAAGATTTTAAGTTACTCAACTGAGTTCTAGACTACTATTTACTACGTATAGGTGAAACCTGTTGTATGTAGTACACAAAATTGTCATGGAGCTTAAGTCATTCAGTAAGTACACGTAACAAACTACTACATACAACAGGTTATTTATCAACTAATGTTTTTCACACTCGTTGCTTTTCGTTTAAATTTTAAATTCAAGTTTTTTTTTTATTACACAGAAGGTAACTTGGATACCTTTCAAAACTCCTAAGGTATTGTTATCACAATAAGATCTAGGCTGAGTGGATCGCAAGCATCAGTCACTGCCTCGCTCGACGCCGCAATTTATTATGAAGCGAAGATGGAAAGCGTTTAAACGATCTGGGGAAATTTTACGAGACAGTGAGATTTTCTTGTTAGGAAAGGAATCTTTGTGAAGTGTGTGACTTTTGGTAACACAGTGGAAAATTAATTTTAAGTAACGTTACTTTGTTTATTACTAGGTAACAAAATGGAAAAGAAACTATTCGATCTGGCATTTAGACTGCAATTTCGGAAGTTTAGTAAAGTCCCAAAAATTACAAAAAACACACAATGTGACATAACACACAAATTACAGGACGTCCCATGGTTACGAATACGCTAAATGGAGGGAAATTATCTTAAATATTGTAGAGAGAAACTCTTGATAAAGAATAATTATTTTTCGCCACTATTACATTTTGACGAAATTCTCTTCGGACAATATTTACTTTGATCTGAATTCAAAATAGTCAATTTATACTAAATCTGCTGAACTGTTTTGTTTGTGGTAACACCTTGATTTTAAAACAACTATGTAAACTGCATTCACAGTTTTTTAATAGTTTTTTTTTTTAGTTCAAATAAGTACTTAGAAGCTCTTAAAAAGCGTGTCAAAAATGTATACCTTGGTACACTCTTCATTATCCTCGATTGTAAGTAAAAGTATTTCAAAATATTGGTACCATTTTACTCTGGCTGTTTTTCGCCAAGTTTTTCGCGGCACATTCTTCTTGGCAACGGCCTATTTCAGGAAAAACGTTCTGCTTCTTTCTCTATGCACTGTTAACATTTCCAACTTAACGTATTTCCAAAAGTACGAGCATCGAAAATGATAACGTCATTATGAACCACTCAAATTAAGCGCGAACTCCCCTCCGAACCACAAGAGCCTGTTTGCGGGCGGCAATCAACGTCGAGCCGTGACGGCGTCACTCCCCGCGTGACGCGTCAATCCGCGTCAATCCGCGTCAAGCCGCGTCAATTCGTGTCAATTGACGGGCTACGAATAACGACGTGTTGATGCCTCGGTTGTTTTGAGATACTGTATTCGTGTTTGACCAAGTTAAAGTAGCGTTTCCATCGCTAATGTGCGAGGGTGTTTTGCGAGGGATGTGTTTTTCGTTAACCAATAGAAACGCGTCATTTACACATCCTCGCACAGCACATCTGTGGTGGAAATAGCTGAGTGTTTCTATTGGTTCATGAAAAACATTTTCCTCGCCACACATCCTGGCACATCTGTATAAAAAAAGAATTTTGAAAATCGGTCCACAATTGACTGAGTAATCGGTGTGTTCACACGTACATAAAAAAAATACAAACATTGGAACATAGAACCTCCCCCTTTATTGAAGTCGGTTAAAAATTAAAATTACGCGATCGAAAATACGCGACCAAGTCAAAAAATAACGTTTATTTGGCCTCGCCCTTATGATCTGTATCTCAAAAGGAACCCTTACAGGGTTTTGTTGTTCGTCTGTGCTAAGATTTATTTTCAGGGTTTCATTTGGGTGACAAACGGAACCCTTATTAATGTAGGTAGGTACAGTGAACGTCATAAATAAGTGATCATCTCTGTACCTTGTCGCTTTCAGTCGTTACATAATTTCGTATGGCTCTACAATCATGACGTTAAAGTGACAAGGTACAAAAGTGATCTTCTATTTATGACGTTGACTATACATTCGCCGCCTATCTGTCAGTCTGTCTATCGTTTGCCACAAGGCTATGTCTCAAGAAAAGTAATAGATGGACAGCTGAAATTTTATACAATACTAGCTTTTACCCACAGCTCCGCCCGCGTGGTATTCGGTTATCGCGCGCTGTTCCTTCGGGAACTGTGTATATTTCGGGATAAAAAGTAGTCTATAAAGTATCTAATATAGTTAGGTATAGTGCTAGTTTTAGTCTTAGTCTTAGGTGGTACTTATGGAGCCAAAATAATTTTTGCTTTCTTTCTTTCTTTATGTCATTTTTGGGCTCATAAAATATCTCTATTATACCAAAAATCACGTCGATCCGTCGCTTCGTTTCGACGTAAAAGACTGACAAACGTACACACAAAAGGTTTTTGTCCATTAGCAATGGACAGAAGAATTGCCCAGCTGTCCATTCCATGGGCATTGTAATTAATGGTCATCGAACGTGTCGGCATCATTAATACACGCTCCACGCATCATCGTAAGAACCAGTGCGTCAATGATGGATGACCGTACTAAGTAGCATATTGCGGGTTCAATTTCTGTTATAAGTACTTTTGACCCTCGTAAATTTCAAGGCATCCTGACATTAATCATTATCATCATCATCCCAGCCTGTATACGTCCCATAGTTGGCACAGGACTCTTCTCAAAATGAGAGGGCCTGGGCCGTAGTTCCCACGCGGGCCCTGTGCGGACCTTCACAGGCTCACTACAGTGATGGTCAACCGATGACGATGATTACTCCATGATGATTACTCGATGGTTAATTCGTGTTTGTGCCGTTGACCAGCAGTGGTGTAGCGGTATAGCACGCGGCACGGAATGCCGAGGACCTGGGTTCGATTCCCAGTGTTGGTCTTATTTTTCTGGTTTTTCTGTGCATCTATGTTTCGGTTTGTATTTTCAATTTAGGTTTCACGGGATGACCGTAAAAGTAAAAATTTCGAATTGAAATAAAAAATACAAAAAGATTCCAAAAAACCAATCATGATGATTACTCCGTCAAGAATGTAATGACTTAGAAAAAGAATAAGCATGACGACTGGGTTAAAAATATATCATTCTATTTAGTCCGACAGTTAGATTACGGAAAAATATGGGACACGTATTTTTTGGTTTATCTATTTATTAAAAATCGACAATGCCCCTAGTGGGCGATCTCCAGGGGTTTTTTTATTTGTAATTTATAAGTTTTGTAAGTAATTTCTTTGGTTATTTTATAGTCTTATTTAAATAAAACATTATATTCTGCCACTTAGCTTATAAGTGCTTGTTATAGCCTAAATTGAATAAAGATATTTTGACTTTTAAAAAAAAATCGACAAATGTATAGATCGTCAAACTTCCGAAACGGGGACTTGTGACGTCACTATAAGGTAAAAATCCTACCATATAGTCACGTCACTCGAAACTTTTATGCACTGTATCGTCGTCATTTTTTGTTTGTCAAACAAAAGAACAAAATATGCACAATATTTGTAAATTATCCATCCACCTGACGGACTAAACAGTTTTTTTTTATAGTCTAGCCTATTGGGTCCACTTTTCAAACCAACGGTTGCTATGCTTTGTTTAAATGCGAAGGTATTGAAGGTAATGCAGCTGAGATGAGCAGGAAATAGCATGCTCTCAATCCTTCCGCTTCTCGGTGTGGGATCGATCGTGCAATGGAAACCAATATAACGACGAGTATGAACTAAAAGAATTTCCTTGCTCACCCGCGACCTTATGATAGATAAGCTTATGCAAAATATGCGTGTACATGCAGTTCCTCCACCTCCACACTGTAAGAACACACACAAATTACACAAACCCATCTATCACCACCACCACATCACACTGGCGTGTTTTGAACTCAACCAGAGCTCATCTTCAGAGTAACACAACCGTACACCATGCTATATTATAAATGTGAAAGTAACTCCGTCTGTCTGTCTGTCTATCTGTTACGCTTTGACGTCGAAGCCGCTGAACCGATTTTGAAAAAAATTGGTATAAAGATAGTTTAAGCCCCAAGGATTAACATAGGATACTTTTTACGCCAGTAGAGGGCGCCACCGCGCGATAACCTAGGTCCGCGCAGACGAAGTCGCGGGCATACGCCAGTGTAAAATATACTCGTATGTGAGTACTTAGGGAGTTTATGGTGACAAACTAAAACGGTGATTGTGGTTTGTAAGTCTAAGTATCGGAGGAAGATTGCAAACATAATTTTGGTGAATTAAGTGAAAAAATGAAACTATATGTAACATAATTTGTAAGCAAGTATTTGTCCACACAAGTACATAAACAAAATAAGATATTATGACACATTCAAAAGAAAAACTTCCATTCAGTTCTTCATAAATGTTTTGAAATGGCGGAGATTGTAGAGATATTTTTGTAATCTGAAAGCAAAGCTCTGGAGGAGCCCGACCTTTCTACGAAGCAGGAGGAGCGTGTTGTTAAGGAAAATTATAAAAAGACAAGCTTAAGCCCGCATCTCCGCCCTCGTGAATTAATTCCCTATCCTGTGGGAGTTTGAAAAATCTTCCGTGCTCCATGCCTACAACGTAAGGAGAAAATTTGAGCAAAAATTCTGCTTTCTAGGTAAGGGTTTAGACTCAGCTTTGATGAGTCAATCAATAAGTTGAGATTTATATCTTTATACCAGCTATTAAGCCGTGGTGGCCTAGTGGTTTGAGCTATCGCCTCTCAAGCAGAGGGTTGTAGGTTCAAACCCCGGCTCGCTGAGTTTTTCGAAATTCATGTGCGGAATTACATTTGAAATTTACCACGAGCTTAACGGTGAAGGAAAATATCGTGAGGATACCTGCACAAATCTGCGAAGCAATTCAATGGTGCGTGTGAAGTTCCTAATCCGCACTGGGCCCGTTTGGAAACTATAGCCCAAGCCCTCTCATTCTGAGAGAAGGCCCGTGCCAAGCCAGTGGGACGTATATAGGCTGGGATGGATGGATGGATGATTAGAGGTATAAACCAGAAAAATGTAGATAATAATCTACAATTTTGCTCCCCCTTTGTCTATTGTCTTTTTAGCTATTGCATATTGAAGTGGTCCTTGCAACGAGAAACTATAATTCGTCAATCATAAGTTTACTCTTCCTCATGTAAGTTCCCGGTTCACGCCAGAGGCGGAGTTCCCCCATAAACATTCAACGCAAGCGGACCGGCATCGCTTAGGCGAAATTATACCCAGCGGATATTGGCTCGGTAATACGTCCGTGTCACGCGACCGTCTTGTTCAACAATACGTATTGGAAGTGAAACTTGGACGTACACTTGGGCCATATTGCGAAATTGTAGCAGACGCGTAGCTCTGGTCTCCATTGCAGACATTTTATTGGGGAACACCCAAATACTCCGAAAAATTTAATTCCGAATATGCCAATTCCGATTTTTCAAAACTCTGAATTTCACAATCCCTAAGACTAATAATTTCGTTTTTCATATTTATGCAGTGTACCCATTTTATTGAGTAGTAAATACGATGGTCAACTGTGTTTTCATCATCAGTTCCACTTCACCAATGAGATTTTCAAGAGCAAATGCACGAGTTACTACTAAATATTATCCAATTTACTATAGGTGTCCCTACAACAAAGAAAGAAAAAAAGAAAGAAGACATTTTTATTCACTAACACAGAAGACAGACATATACAGCAAAATTTATACTAAACCAAAATAATAATAATAATAATAAATCACACATGAAATAGATACCTACCTACATAATTTTGTGTGTCCCCGCGAAAATGAAACGGTCGCTGACTCAGCATTATGCTGAAGCGTGAACACTTAAAGAGTTGCCTCGATTTCCTTAAGATCCAATCATCAGATCCTGATTTGTTGCTTATGGGACCTAATTGAAGACTTTCCTAGACGAACGCAAAAAAAAAACAAATCTGTTTATAAATGACAGAGTTCTGAGGTAACAACCATAAAAAAACAACCGAATTGATAATCTCCTTCTTTTTTGAAGTCGTTAAAAAGTACACTTTGTACATATTTTATACAAGATATAATGCCTTTCGGTTGGCAGCGGCATGCATCCACCGTGCACCCGCGGCTTTAACCAGGTCATCCGTCCATCTCGTTGGTGGACGTCCTACGCTGCGCTTGCCGATCCGCGGCCTCCACTCGAGAACTTTTCGGCCCCAACGGCCATCTGCTCTCCGTGCTATATGGCCCGCCCATTGCCACTTCAACGAGCTAATCCGCTTGGCTATGTCGGTGACCCTTGTTCTTCTACGTATCTCCTCATTTCTGATCTATCGGGTGTGGAGGTCTATGGGGAGGCCTATGTCCAGCAGTGGACGTCCTACGGCTGAGATGATGATGATGATGATGATAATGCCTTTCCCACCTCTACATGTTTACTGAAACTTTGAACAAACCTCCCCGTTTACTTTGGTTTAATAGGACAAAACCACAGGTACAAACTAGTTAACGTTGTAATTGATTTCGTAACTGCGACCAAACAACGACATCAAACAGCTAACTCTCAAGCTTGCCGATAACTTATAATTAAATTTAAAATTAACTTTGAAAATATAAGTTAAGTGTTTTCTTGGTCGTAGGTATAATCGTAGTTATACCGGCTTATTTATAAAAAGTTTTAAATTGGTTTTGTGTTGTATTGTTTTTACTGTGCATAAAACACATACAATTTAAAGGGGGTACCATCGAAAATTAATGTATTATCATGTTAAAAAGCCGACGGTCAAAATATCGAAAAGTATGTTAGGTTAGGTTCGATATTTTGGCCATCTAAGTATATTTCAATTTTTAGGAATCCATAGCCAAAATGGCAAACACGGAACCATTATAGTTTCGCTATGTCTATCTGTCTATCTGATGTAGATTATCCTCCCATAGAAGTAGAGGGGGGGTGAATTTTTTTTCTCATTCAACCTTGTAGTGTTGTATATCGTTGGAGAGGTCTTTTAAAACCATTATGGGGTTGCTAAAATGATTTTTTGATTCAGTGATTTGTTTGCAAAATATTCAACTTTAAAGTGCAAATTTTCATTAAAATCTAGCGTCCCACCCCACCCCGATCTTAAATCTAAACCAGTAGGTGGAAAAATTAAAAAAAAACAGGATGGTAGTAAGTATATCAAATTCACAAGAAAAACTATAACGGTTAAGTTTTCTTAAGAATTAGTAGTAGTTTAAGAGTTAATAGCAGCCTAAGGTATAAAATATACCTAAACATGGAATATTCTGCACCGAATACGAAATCCTTAGAAATACAAAAAAAATTTCGTAATGGCTACGGAACTATTTCGGGCGTGTCCGACACGCTTTTGGTCAGTTTTTTACTGATATTCAGATACGTGCCCAAATTAACAGTTAACAAGAAAAATATGTACAAAAGTTAACTGTCGAACGATTGATCAGTGCCCCCAAAATCAAAATGTATTTAAATTTAAATTTATAATACTTTCACGCTTAGGCAACATAAATCTATTCTTATGATCCACTTTGCTGTGACAGACGACAGACACACGAAAATTTTCGAGGTCCATTTTGTCACCCAGATTTACGGAAACCCGTAAATCGAGATTAGTAGTTTGCATGCATTTTAAATAATCTTGAAAACTCGAAAGTTTTGTACAGTGAGTTCAGCAAAACTGCGCTTTTACATAACTTTGTAAATTCCAGAAAACTGTGCTGCGTATAAAAGTTCGGCCCTTGCGAAACTTTGATAGAAAGTGTGTTAGTGGTTTAAATTTATGTACGTTAGTGGAGCATGCTTTAGAAGAAGTCTTTGAATTGCCTGAAAGTTAACGTGATTTTTTAGCTTTAAAATTTTGTTTGTGTATTTTATTAAGTTTGACGAAGCATTTGGCTGAATATTTTTATGGTTTCATTATTCTTCAAAAAAAAAGTCAAAAGTCAAAATATCTTTATTCAATTTAGGCAAGCACTTATGATCGTCAAAAAAATGTAGCACCGGTTCGGAAGCAACCTCTGTTGTGTTGAGAAGAATCCGGCAAGAAACTCAATGAGGTATTTTTTTTAAACAGATTCATAATATCACTAAACCTTCCTTTTTTATGTGAACTGCTATTTTTCTATTTAATAAAAAAAATGATTGTAAATCTGTTAAAAAATATAGATATTATCTAGATGAGTTGATTTCCTGCCGGATTCAATTCAACAGATGTTTTCGAACTGATGATAGTTTTATTTGACATTTATAAATGCGTTATTTATAATCTAAATTGAACAAAGACATTTAAAGTTTGACTTTGATTTACTATAGTCATTCACATCACACACAATCTAGTCTTCGCATTTTGATTCATGGTAAATTATATACAAAATGCTTACTTCTTTAGTGATCGTACGTGCAAATATTATAATTGCCAAAGTTAGTACCTACGAAAGAAAAAGACTGCAGAAACATTTTATTTGTGAGTGTACCTAGCTGATTCTGTTACGTTTAACAATTATGATTTGGATATAGTGTATTTATTTAAACAATTATTTTAAATATGGACCTCCGCTACGTAAAACATGTATGTGAACAGCATATAAAAATCTCTATTTCATAAAATGTCATACCAAGCTATTGCTCATTTCTTGAATGCGATATAACCTAACCAAAAAAAAAGTTGCAAAACCTGGACTTTGTTACTTCAAAGTTCAATATCTCAAACAGCTTAACCGATTTTGATAACACATATCTAATAAAAACCATTGTTAGACATTGTTCTTTCAAAGAAAAAAACTGTTTTAAAATCGGTCCGCCCGTTTAAGACCTACGGCGCCAACAGACAGACACATAGTGGTCAAACTTGTTACACCCCTCTTTTTGCGTCGGGGGTTAAAAAAACTAAAAGCGGTTAAAACACTAGTAAAACTATCCGACCGTAACTTAGGTCCAAAACACTAACTCACAAAACTTAACCTACTAACATCAGAAAATACCTCAGAAGTCATTACCATCCATAACCTTTTCAAGGAGGCGTTTCACACGTCATAGAATGATTTGTGAGGGTAGGCCTATGTAAATCGACCGGCGGGATAAAATAAAAGTTCGGCCCGATTGAGTCGTCGAGCCTTTTTCTGTTCATTTCTCAATTCAACTCGTAGTTTCGTACTTTTATAGCTTAATTATATCTGAAAAAGCAATGGTGACTCAGTCATTTGACCTACTTGTCTCTCAAGCAGGCTGTGGGTTCGAGACCAGCCCTCACCTTTGAGTTTTCAGAATTATGTGCGAAAATTAACACTCGCATACTTGAATATCAGCTAGCTGCTTTGGATTCGTTAGAAAGGCGAGCGAAGAGCCTCATTGGCGTCGCCTGCGATGCGAATTTTCGTTACCAGAGCCTTCGTCAGCGCAGACTAGTGCTTTCCTTGTCGATGTTTTTTGCAGGGGTATTTAGTGAAACAAACACAACAACCCCTTTAAATTATTGAAAATACTTTGTATATAATAGTTATAAGTAAGATGAAATGCATAATATCTAAGCATGTCAATTTCACAAAAAAAGTGCCAGGTGATAGGTACTCCTTTGGAATTACCCATTTTGGGGAATTCAACGCATCCGTCGTGTCGAAGTTAGGACGTCCACATCACATTTTGTTTACAAGAGGAGCTAGGTGAGGTACCACATTTCGACTTAAAAATTGGTCAGTTTCTATACGTATGCGTTACAACTTAATAAATTATTGCTTGAAACCAATGTAAGTACAGATTTTATTATTACAATACAGTCCATTGTTTCGCCTCCATAAGCATGCAATATACATGAATTGATACATATTATATTTCACTGTCAAAAACCAGTGGTCATAACAGTGCCAACAAACAAGATTGACAAATATGATTGACACATTTCATATTAATAACCAATAGTAATGAATCAATAAACTAAAGTAATATCATTAACTCACAATAATACAATTTCATTTCATGTTAAATAGCTAATAAGACCCTTACCCTTTTTATAATAATAATAATAATAATAAGTCATTTATTTCGGACAGAATCCATAGAGGTTAGTTACAATGAAAAAATAAAAATAAAAATAAAAATGGTGTTAGTAGGTAGGTACCCTAGTGGTGGTAGGTTATCCTATTGAAGTGTACCCTAAAGGGGCCGTCCAAAGTAGCTCACAAACCATGTCGTCGACATAACTATCACGGTGGGACTTTGGTATGCAAGAACTAAAAGCTAGTGAGCTCGTGATTTGAAACTCTTTAAACTCTTTAGTAGGGCGAGAGCAAATTGGAATCATTACCGGTCGTAGTGAATAACGCTGGAAGGTAATGAGAAACGTAATTTACTGCGCCTCCTGCACCTGCACTTAGGTAGAAGGTATTTTTAGAATAAAATTAGTGAGTTAAACTGTAAGTTTTATTCAGTAATTGGATACATGGACTACCAAGGCTGAATTAATCAATTTGAATCACCATTATCATAAAATATTCGTTTTTTTTTTTAAAGTAATTTGTACTTTGATGTAGTTAACTTATTAAACATGTTACTATAGTATTAAATCATGTATTTTTGTGGCACGATCACAGTTTTTTTGGAGCTGCAGAGTTACAATGATAGAGAACAAAATTTTGTCAAATATACTAGTATACTTATATGTGCACCTCAATGTATAATGCAAATTGTTTTTAAATTAATGATATCTTACAGGCTGTAAAAGTTGTTCAAAATGCAGTCATAACTTTGCCACATTAGGTACGTTATAAACATCGGCCGGATACATGTATCAATTTCGATCGAATACTGGTGACGAACTTTTTGTATAAATATTATATAGGCTATAACTGGATTCCATCAAGACGTGAATTTATATCAAAAGGTGTTGAAAAAGTCTTTGGATTAAACTGTGTTTCCATCAATAATGTGCGAGGATGTGTTGCGAGGAATGTGTTTTTCATTAACCAACAGAAACGCTTTATTTACACATCTTCGCACAGCACATCTCTAACAGTTAAGCGGAGCAAAGTGAAGTGAATGAAGCATTTCTATTGGTTAGTGAAAAGCTCATTCTTGGCACTCAACACATCCTCGCACATTAAAGGTGGAAACGCTGCTTTATTGTCAGTATTGTAAGGTCAGAAGATGCGAGATAAATTAAAACAAAGCCAAGCGCAACTACCTATGTACTTTGAAAAATCACTTGTTTATGGCTCTAGAAATGTGATACCTACACCCTACTACTCTAGTCTACTCATATCTAAGCCATAGCAATATGGCCGCAACGTTGAAGTAATTTTAGCAATAATAAGAACAAGAAAAAACAAACAAAGAAGAACAAGTCCCGAGTATTTTAAAAACTGAAACATCACCAGAAAAATGCAAAAGTTTAAAAAGTTATACCTAGCATGAGCTTTAATCTAATGTTCATTGGCAATTTCGTACAATTTACTGTGTACTAATGGGCACCTTCGTGAAGAAGAGATCTCTACACAAAACTTTTAGCACTTTATGCTTTAAATTCATTGCACAACCGTTTGGCGGGGGACGGAAATGAGGTGCACAATAAAACAGTGTCGGCTGACAGTCATCAGTGATTTACCGCCGCTGATATTATTCAGAGGCTGCGGAACGAGTCATTACCGCGTTGTCATTACCCGGCCTTAAATAATTCAGTAATTTTATTTGTTGAAGCGTTACTGGGGGATTTTCGGGGATGAAAGGGAAATGACTGTTTCACATTTTGTTGTTTGTAAGTGGCAAAATATGAATTATTATTTTAATTTATAACATCACACGTATTTTACCGGGTAATCTATTCTATCATGACGCTAGCAGATATTGTGTCTGAATATCGAGACCTCATTAAATGATCGTGGTTAAGATATTCTGTAGAAAATGATGTCATTTATGTTAGATAATCTAGCATATTCAGGTTCAATTTAAGTGGCCGTTTACTTGGCAAAAGTGATGACCCGCTTTCATTACATTGGTATCGCTAAGTGTAATTGCGTTAAAAATCATGTGAGCGACTGAATAAAAATATACCTAAATCAAACAAATTATTTTTATTGAAGATTGTTATTTGCATTATAATACCAAGTTTAAGTCAATCCGACCAATAATGGTTGCAAAATTTGAGCTAAACACGTTGGTCATAAACATAATGTTATCAAAGCTGTAATTATTTTTCAACCATCTATTTTGTACTATTTTGATAATTTTTAAAAAGCCATGTCATTAAAAACAAAATCAGAAATTCTAAAACTGATTTCTTCATTAGACGAAGGTGTTTGAGCGTTTATAATTACAGCAGACGAGTTAAGCAGAACTTCATCGGATAGATAACGATGTCTATTTTCTAAGTAAAATCCTTTAGATACAGAATTCTAGGAAGAACTGGTATTGTGGATCGTTACCGCCCTTGTTTTGTTGGATCATTTATTAAAAGGTGGATCAAAGTATTTTGCTCAAGGACTGAGTAAAATGAATTTTGAGTTAGAAGATCAATTGAGTCAAAGTTAAATAAAATTTAAATACTAACAAACATTTTGCTAAATATTTCTAAATCATTTTTGAAAAAATACTTTTATCTCATTACCTTAGAACTAATGCAAACTATGTTAACTAAAGCAACAGAGTAAATATATTTGCATTCACATACGCGGTACACATATAATATCTCGCTCTAGGCAGTAAATAGCGAATAACTAAATACTTGTTAGTTGTTTAATGAGGTGCAATTAAGTGTTAAGTAAGGATTTATGTGCCGCTCCGTAATAATTAAAACTGAGCCTCAAATTATGCGGCGGTTTCGTGACCTTTTTGTGTTACGTTGGACAAAATTTGAAGTAACGCTTCAAGAATATAATTGGGTCATGTAATTATTTTCACAAAGAGCTTGGAGAAATTAGTGTCCGAGTCAAATTAAGGACATTTTAATTCTCGTTTTCAGTCTAAAAATACCTCCGATAAAAACTCGTTATAATCTGAAACGACTATGAAACCTGATAAAGGTGGTTTATGGGAAACAGCAGTCAAATAAGTAAAAAAGAGATAATGTTGGTCAAATTGCGGCCCAACCCCGGAAATCTCATTCAATAAGAATCCTTAACAAAACATTCCATGATACGGTTTGGACAGCTGTACAAAAATATCATTACTCCCATACAAAATACTATCGTTTGCAAAAGCAACAATATCAAATATGAGAAATATCAGCGAACCGTCACAAAGAAATCACTATGTCAGGATATGAGTTTCAATATGGCCTCCTTTTGCGGATTCACGACCGTTGAATTGGTTTTGTATCCCCTTTTTTTACTACACGTCTAATATCAAAAGGGGGAATTCTCATACAAATTTTACTTTGCAGCTCGATTGAGCATTAGTATGCAATTTTCAACTTTAGAAGTATTAACTTAGAGGTGTGAGGTCTTCTTGAGTTGTGCAGTTTTTCGCCATAGTTTTCGCAGCAATGAGGAGAGAAATGGGACGTGTGATATGTAGATTCAGACATTGCCGATGTTATTGTAAGGTGTTACTGGTTGTGTCGACAAATCGATTTGTCGTCGGGTCTCCGCTCGAGACATCCCGATATTGTTCAAACTCGGCATTTTTCGACACAAGTCAAGCATGAAGAGGTACAAAGGAAGGGCTCGTTACAGGTTGCTTGAGTTAACTCGTAACAATAATGCTTATGTGAGTATTTATAGAAAAAAAAAACAATAAATAAAAAAAAAACTAGCTGCCTTAAAAAGTACCAAAATGAAGAAAACAAACTAACTATACAGTGAGCTTGAACTCTGTTAAGTAGCTAACTTAAAGTTCAACAGTCGGGACCTATGAGGTGCTAAGAATTTTTGAGCTGGCCACGATTTGAATGGGTTGCGACTGTTAAACTTTAAGTTAGCTACTTAAGTTAGAGTTCTACGTAACGTACCTAACCACTAGACTTAGTTTTCTTCTTTTTAGTATTTTTAAGGCAACACAGGTAGGCAGGTTTTTTTTTTTCATTAATAGTTTTGTTTCACATTATTTAATTTTAGCTAGTTATTTTTATAGTAACTTGACGCAACTTATGCTAAAGTGTTGTGCTGCTCAAAGAACTGAGGGCGAAGCTAATGGTCTGTCTACCGCTGACATAATCTGCGGATGGTTCATCTTCTCTTCAATCTTGTTACATACCAAGACCAGCATCTCAACTTAGTTCCAAATGTGTCGCTAAGTAATAAAATTTTCTCCGTAACCTTATTTCATTCTGTCAATTTCATACCTGTGACAGTCAAACTTGATGCAGCGAGGCTCGACCCGGAAGTAGGTCAGGCGGAGACAATGGCCGTGATATGATAAACGTTACGGAGATGAGTGGATGGAAATGAAAAACGCGGGAAATTAAAAGGACGGGAATGATAGATGACGGAACTGTAATGACAGTGTTATTTCACTGTTGGTTTTATTATATCGTTATTAAATTTGTGTTTTTTTGGGGATCGTTTGATGTACTAAAATCATCATCATCATGTCAGCCAAAAAACGGCCACTGCTGGATATAGGCCTCCCCCAAGGCTCTCCACTCAGACCGGTCTTGTGCTTTCCGCATCCTCCGCGATCCCGCGATAATAACCAGATCGTCGCTCCATCTTGTTTGAGGCCTACCGACAGCTCGCCTCTCGGTCTGCGGACACCATTCGAGAACCTTCTGACCCCATCGGCCATTAGTCCTGGGAGCAATGTGCCTCGCCCACTACCACTTCAGTTTCGGAATTCTTCGGGCTATGTCTTTAACCTTATTTCTACTGCGGATATCATCATTTCTGATTCTATCCTGCACAGGGCTCTATCTCTTGGGCCGTAATAACTAGGCTCTTGAAATTTTCACAGATTATGTATTACTGTTAGACTGTTACTGCTATAACAAAAAATACTAAAAATGGAATAAAATAAATATTTAAGGGGGCTCCCATACAACATATGGTTATGGGCGGTGATGATCTCTTACCATCAGGAGACCCACATGCTTGTTTCCCATCCAGTCGAATAAAAAAAAATCTTTTTTTCCGTTTTTTGCTCGATGTTAATAACGGCAACGTAAACGCTTGAAATATTCACAAAATATTTAGTTGTAATCACTTAATTATATAAATAATTATTTAAAGGGGGCTCCGGAATTCAGCAAACTGTTTTTTTTTTGCCTTTTTTGCTATGTCTAATATTGTATAGATAATGGTACGGAACCCTTCGTACGCGAGTCCGGCTCGCACTTAGCCGGTTTTTTTGAGTTATACCCTACAGTAGCTAAGGATTACTCAGATTTAAAAATCCTTTACAAGACACGTTTCGTTAAGAAGCCAATTATTATGGCTTACCCCTCGATTTACCTAAATTGACTTTTTAAGATAAGGGCTTACGAAAAATTACGTAGTCAAATTCTGGCCGGTTTTAAATTTAATTTCGGATCGTCATGAATAGGTTTATTAAATTCCAAAGATATTTAACACTGTCGCTAGAGCTCCATATCTCGTACAGTGACCAGCGAGCACCAATATCTGATACAACAAGCGTTCATAAATATCTGACACGACTCTATTTCTAGTGCCGAAAGGACGTGTCAGATATTTTTGCACGCACCGCTCTGGCAGATATTATTGCTGGGGACTGTACTACGCTACCACGCCTCATTTCATAGGTACACAAAATCAGTAGTCACAAAACCAAATTAACTCTCAAAATTATACATGTAAGGTCTCAATCCTGACAAAAAGTATCGTCAAAATGTCAAAACCGATTAGCTTTCCCAGTATAAAACCCTCCAAATACTCAAGCTTCATTTCATCGCCTTTGCAGTTCTTTCAAAGTCGAGTTTCCCTTTGATATTTTCAAACCGATGAGAACGAAGCGTATGTCTCATTTTCCAAGCACAAAAAACGTTCAAACGGCGGAAATGATGCCATGATGAATTAACCCCTATTCGGGCCAAGTCAAGTTACTCCATTCTTCTCTTTTACTCTGAAGAGATGGTACTTTGGAGTGAGAAAGACGGTTGGAAAGAATTGTGTTTTTAGGTCGATAACGAATTGCGCGAGGGGGAAAAGGCTTTTCTCTAATAATTACTGTGAGACAGCAGTATCTGATCGATCGTGGTTTTGTCATAGTAATTTATGGTCTTGCACATTAAAGATGGTTACTATAATTAGTGACGGTTGCCATGATCTCACGATTAGGATTCTCTTTGATGATTTTAATTAAGTTTAATTATGTGCGGGACTTCCTTTTAATTATGATCGGCGGTGTGTGTAAGAGATTCAATGGGCTGTATTTTGAATATGCTCGCAATATTATCAAAGCTTTTGTGGAAAGGTTCGGCGGACCTTTTTTTACAAACTAGGTGATTATTAACTATTTCAAAGGCGTATTTTTAGCAGCAAATTTGACATAGTAAATATTATTTAGTCAAAAGAAAAACCGCAAACATTAGTAAATAAGAAAATGATATTTAAGCGTTATTTACTATTCCTTTCTTCATTTTTTTCAAAAGAAAAATAAAATATATATTTTTTAAGAAGAAGGAGCACTGCTTATGCTTATCCTGCTTATAAAAGGTGTTTTTTTTTGAGATAAATAAATATCTAATATTAATAAATCACTGAAAAATATTACTATCTGAAAGTGGTGAAGCAGTCTCTGTCATCTTTTTTCAATACAATGTATCTTGCTGTTTAGTATCCGAATCACGATGAAAGTCCCTGAAAACACAGATAACTTAAAGCACCACTATAACTACTTCAGAAACTCACCTAAAACTCAGCGTCGTTAACGGCCGATACGACTTGTGGCTCGCGGGATCCGACATCGGCGTGCCCCAGAAGTCGTTCTTAAACACCGCGAGCACCTCATTGCCACCGTTAACGTCCCCATTCGTCACTATGGCGGGGATATCGTCGTGAACGAACTCGCCGCTGAGCGCGTTGGCATAAGTCACCCCAGCTACTAAGGCCACCAAGCTGTATACAACCCAATCGTTCTCACACAGTGTTCTAAAAATCTTCGGGTTCTCTTCACGGACCGGCGGTAGTGGGCGACGACGCATTTTTAATTACATTTGCGCTTTTGTTTGATCGTTTTGCACTTGTTTTTGCGTTTTAGGAACACTTGCACTGTTTTGTTTTCACTTGTTTGTTAGTCGTCACTTTGTTTTATTAGTCAACTAAGCGACCTATTAAGTAAGATTAACGTTGTGTTAATGAGAAAAGAGAAACAATTTATGAAGTTAAATTCGCGTAATCACGTTTTTTGGATATTATCTCGACATAATAGTACCTACATTACTGCAGAGGCCATGAAGTAAGGGATTGATGGACGAGTTTGGGCTCGACGGCGAGTCGTAGCAAAACAAGTCCCGCAATCCCTATTCTGGCCGAGGATTGTATGTGCTTTTCTCAAACAGTGAGAGGAAAAATTTAAATAAAAATAACTAATAGTTCTAGTACATAATAGGTCAATTTGACGCCTTTTATATTTTTTAAACTTGCCGTTTGAAAAAGCTATTCGAGCACAATGTTTAACCGCACATAAAAATAATAGTGCCATAGACTTTTCTGTATGTCGCAAATATGCTTACAGTCTAGTGGTGGTTGGCTGTTTGTATTTTTTCCTTTGTCAGCTTAATGTTAGTAAGCAAATTAAAAAAAATTGAGCAGCGGATTGAATGCTGAAAGCTATTGTGTTTCGGCGTGGAGAGTAAAACAGCCGTAATTACTGGCACTTGAGTTATCCCATCTTAGGCCTCTAGGTTGGCAACGTATTTGCAATACTACTTGTGGGTGAGCATCTGCAAGACCCACATTTCCTGAACAAAAAAAAATTGCCCGGTTTTTTAAATGCTCATCATAACCACGTGCAAAACAATTTTGGTACTCAGTTTGCAACAGTAAATTATACGGTGGCCAGTCTGATGGATAGGGCGCATAAATCAACGGGGTCAGCCTCTGATGTCATATTCATGAGCCGGATAAACGGTCCGGGCAAAAAGCCGGGTATTCTTCGGAACGGGTAGTTATAACGATAATTTGGAGCCGATTAAGCATACAGCCATGTTATAAGACCCTGCCTCTGAGCCATTCTAATTTTAGGGTCAGTGGTTTCATATTATGTGGATAAGCTAACGCGCGTGGAGCGTGTAAGTTGGGATAGCGTTCAGTGGTGGCTTTGCTTCCTTAAATTATTATACAGTGTGGGAAACTACCTTAAATATTAAATGATATTGTAACGGATAACTCACATCTTAAATCGAGTTTAGCTGTCGAGTTTCGAAGTTATTTCGAAACCCTTCATCACTGGAGCACGCGACTCGGCGGCTGCCGCAACACGCGCACTACGCGCCACCGCTCTAGACGTGAGTTATCCGTTACAATATCATTTAATATGAGTGAGTCTAACGGTAGTTTCATGATTGAAACTACCTTAAATCCTTAACTTGACACATTTTATTTAAAGGAGACATTCCTTTATTATTATTATTATAAAGATTTTCCAGAACTCGCTTGCCTCGCCCGGGCTTCAAACCAACTAAAATTTCGAAAACGAACACTCGCTATTTAACTATACTAATCGATAGGATTATTATTAAGGATAAAATTTCTCTAACAAACATTTGGGCTTACTCTTGTGTGGTGTTTGCGTTATCTAGTGTAATCTATATCTGTGATTCAAGTACTATCAGAAAATCTGCTTGTGTGCTTTTTTTAGCCAAAAACTTACTGAAACAGGTTCAAGTGATTAATTAAATTCATTCCGCACCTGCCATCCCTATTTTAGGAATCCGTTTGCAAAACCAAATATCTGTTACATTTTCTTTTTTCTGTTAGTCAACTAGGAAATGTCTGTCCATCTGTCTGTTTGTTCGCGGCTAAGCTCAGAGACCGTTAGTACTAGAAAGCGGTAATTTGGCATAAATATATTATCAATGACGTCGACAAAGTGGTAAAATAATTTTTTTTAGGGATTATGGAAGGTCTCATTACACGTAAACTGGGGATTTTTTTCACTTCCACCCGATGTTGAGGTTGAGGGGTTTCCTTTTGGGGCTATCGTTGGATAGGTATTTGAAAATGAATAGATATTTTCAAAACCATTTTTTGATAAAGTTACCTGATATTTTAAAAAAATCGCGCCTCTACTCTAACTTTTAAACCGCACGTCTTAAAAAATACGAAAAAAAATCACGGAAGTTAAGCTTAGTAAAAATTTTGTAGGAAAATTATTTTCAACTAAATCAATTGTGCAGTTTCTAAGTTTTTGTAAGAAATGATTTAAACCTCCTTACCAGTGTCCTTTTTAAAGGACATTAAGCATTCATAAAGTAAGGCAAGGTCGGGAACTATAGAACCCTACCCTGATCATAGCCCACCATTCTCTTGAACGGTTTTAAGTTTACTTAAAGTGGTCCATTCGTGAGAAGCCAGTGACTACTTACTTTTTTTTATTTAAGTTTATCCTAGTGGATATTTTTAGATATTTAAACAACCGCTCTTACAACTATAATTTAAATTCTGAACCCTTCACGCTCGGGCTTTCGCGCACTTTTCTTTTTTCTTTCACTCGGAGTCAGACGGCCGTTTTATGTTCTAAAGCTCGGGACCTGAAACAAAGAGAGAGCTTTTAATTAATGTAAAAAGTACCGGCAAAATGCAGGAGGCCACTTAACCAGCGGAAACAGCCTGGGAACTTGTTAAGTGTATTTTTAAGGGGAAAACAGTGGTCTGAAAGAGGATACCGTGAATTTGACTTCGAAAATACAGCTGGTTTTAGCACAATTGTCATGTTTTTTCATCATCATGTCACCCGAAAAACGTCCACTGCTGGACATAGGCCTCCCCAAGGCTCTCCACTCAGACCGGTCTTGTGCTTTCCGCATCCACCGCGATCCCGCGATGTTAACCAGGTCGTCGCTCCATCTTGTTGGAGGACTACCGACAGTTCGTCAGCATGTTTCTTATGCTAGCTGTAGCCTGCAACTTTGCTTGTGTGCTGCAGGAACTTTGAGCTTACCCGAGATAAAAAAAAACAGAAAGTGGTTTCAATTGCAGTTTAGTAGCAGGAATGTTCCAAATATTGCCTTTTCGTGCAAAAAACACACGGACCTAGTTCCAAACTAAACAAAGCTATAGTACCAATAATACTGGTATTGTACTTATTTAAATATATCACAGACAGTAAGTTATCATCATCCCAGCCTATGTTATATACGTCCTACTCTCAGGCCCCCTCTCCGAATGAGAGGGCTTGGGCCATAGTTCCAACGCGGGCCCAGTGCGGTTTGGGAACTACACAGGCACCATTGAATCAATTTGCAGGTTTGTGCAGGTGTGTTTGACCGTGGTGGCCTAGTGGTTTGACCTCTTGCCTCTCAAGCAGAGGGCCGTTGGTTCAAACCCCTGCTATTTTACCACGAGCTTTGCGGTGAAGGAAAACATGGTGAGAAGACAGTTAAGTATTTAAACAAAATTTGAAACTAATATGTAAAACTATAGACAATAAAAAATAATTGAACTAAAAATCATACTTAAATCCACAATAAACATCTAAAACTAGTGACCGAATATTCATATTTTTTACAATAAATCCGACTCTACCAGAGATCGAACTCAGGCCTCGACCTTTGTAGTCAGGTGCTGTAACCACTACGCTATCCAGTCGTCAAAAATATATTTTACTAGCTTTTACCCGCGGCTCCGCCCACGTGGTTTTCGGTTATCGCGCGCTGTTCCAACGGGAACTGTGCATTTTCCGGGTAAAAAGTAGCCTATGTTACTCTCGAGCCCATAAACTATCTCTATGCCAAAAATCTTGTCGATCCGTTGCTCCGTTACGGCGTGAAAGACGGACAAACACACAAACACACTTTCGCATCTATAATAATGAATAATCTAGAGCAAAAATACTTTTAACAAACTAACTCAGCGGCATAGACAGTCGCAGTTATTATACCAATAAACATAAATACAACAAAGCTCTCTACGGGCATGGCAATAAATATGTCATAATATTAGGTAATAATTGCACATTTGCATTGCAAATCAGATTGGAATTCCTGCCCCAACGCTGCATGGAAAGTAGCTTTACACTTTTGAACTTTGTGACATTAACATGTTTAACATTACAATTTGGTTTATATAGACTGTCGAATGACTGTAAAAAGCATTTTTTTACCTTCTTTTTTCACAAAGGGAGTACTTTAGTCCCTAGGGTATAAAAGTTGTTATTTTTGCAATTTACTTCTAGTGACTTAGATAATCTCAAACAGCCAGTACTTGCTTAGTTTTTAGCATAAAATAAGATTGTGTGTGGACCATTTTCATGACGAAAATGTTATGTTCCTTAGTTTACGTAGCTTACTGTCATAGAGCGTATGAGTTTAAGTTCGAAATAAGATGGCGCCTCCGAAGTTATTATAATAAATTATAATAACAAAGAAGAAAAAATGATACAGAGTTATTGTATTGTATTGTAATAATGAGAAAATAGCATTAAGAAACTGAGATATTATTTAGTGTTTCTTATATTGTGAATGCTGAGAGAAAATGATTTTAATATTGCACGCCCCATTGAGATAGAACATAATAAGAACATTTTGTAGCACTAAAACTATGTTCTGGCAACAAACAAATATTTGAATTTGAATTTGAAGTATTTTCGCCAAGGAATTGTTATTGTACAAACCGACATCACGAGACCGCGCTAATTTTATACCGTTTATGCAAAACGCCTCAAAGTACGGTACATCCCACGTCCCAGTTCCGTAAATTGTTTTTTAAAACGTCGATTATCAAGATAAAGTTCAAAGTTTGTGAAAAATTTCCCCAAGGAAGAAAAGTTGGGGCCCCCGGGAGTCGTAATATGCCGTAGCATTGCCGGATGTCGGAACGTAACGTCTTACTTGGAATTTGCGGGATTCCTCACTTTATTTATTGAATGTCTGTACATTTTACTTTTTTTCCGGGTGGTGGGATCTGGTGCTACGTCCGGACCACTTTCACCTTACTAATTCTACCAGAAAGTAGCGGTTGCGCTGCTGAGTTTCTACGATGCAAGGAAAGCCTAGAATACACATTTTTTTTATTCAATTTAGTTTTATTCTCGCTATATTATTATTTTTGTTTATTAAGATTTATAAAAGTAGATAATAGTATTATAGAAAAATACTCGTTATAATGTAATTTTGAATAGGTATAGATTCTGAAAGACAGCAGTCTGGTGAAACCCTCTGCTTTCAGAGGACATAGGTCAATCCTAGGATACCATCGTTGTCGTACCTATCTTAATTTAAGGCTTTTTAGTAATCTAGTAAAAAAGAGATCCCGTTCAAACATTGGCAACGTGGAAAAATCTACCTTTTCGTCCTTCAGGAGTTCTTCCCACAAACTCTTGACGATCATCATCGTTTTTTAGGGTTCCGGAGCCAAAATGGAAAAAACGGAACCCTTATAGTTTCGCCATGTCTGTTTGTCTGTCTGTCTGTCTGTCTGTCCGTCCGCGACTTTGCTCAGGGACTATCAATGCTAGAAAGCTGTAATTTTGCACGGATATAAAGGTACAATTAAAAATTCAAAAACAATTTTTTTAGGGTACCTCCCATAGACGTAAAGTGGCGGTGATTATTTTTTTCTCATCCAACTCTATAGTGTGGGGTATCGTTGGATAGGTATTTTAAAACCATCAGGGATTTGCTAAAACGATTTTTCGATTCAGTCATTTGTTTGCGAAATATTCAACTTTAAAGTGCAAATTTTCATTAAAATCGAGCGTCCCCCCCCCTCTAAAATCTAAACCGGTGGATGGAAAAATTTGAAAAAATTCAGGATGGTAGTCAGTACATCAAACTTCCAAGGAAAACTATAACGGCTAAGTTTGCTTGAGAATTATTAGTAGTTTATGAGTAAATAGCAGCGTAAGGTATAAAATCGCACCCCCAACCGAATAAAGCGGTAATATGAAATGCCTTAGTTTACAGGAAAAATAAAAAAAGGAAAATCGCTCGTATTGCTTAAGTTTTTGATGAAATATTTATTGTTTTGATGAAAGGCTACGCTGAAATAAATAAGCTATTATATGGTTTTGACAGATTAAAATAACAATGCATAAAACTTTAAAAATAAAATAAACTATACATTACATTTATATTCACATGCGCATTTATGAGTTTTTTTTTTAAACTGTCTTTATTCGGCTAAACATGCTGGTAAAACAATTTTGTAACAAACACACACATACATTCTTAAGCAGTATTTGTGCCATAACTATGCGTCGTATTATATACGTTTCGTCTTTATTCGTGCACTTTTAACTAGTTATTATTTTAGTATTTTAATATTACTGCTTTATTTACTCAGTGACAATATCACGAAAATAAGTGTAAAAACTCTGTAAAAATGATTTCACAGGGGATCATCGCGATAAAACAAAGGATATAGTAATCAAACGTTGATTATATTAATGAAATATTAAGGAACAATCACTTTCATTATGAATATACCCAATAATAGAACGTAATCATGATAATTTCTTAAGTATTATCTGGACGTCAGTGAAAAACCAACAAAATCAGCAAAAACAGATAAATTAGTATTTATTGTACATGGAATGAGCTTAAATTAATCGAAATACGTATTTTGATTTCCAACAAATAAGTGTACAGATATTTTTTCAAGAACTAATCAAATTATTGGACATTTAATAAAATATTAACATAATTATATTTTTTCAAGTTATAACATTTTTTATTTGTACTAAAGTATATATTCGAACTTATTAACTGTATTCTCTCACTTCTAGAAAAATATTTCTTGTATAATCAACACAGAATAACTATGATAATCTAGTTAGTTATTTAAAATTAATTTTTAAGTTCAGATTGATCGTTACGTACTTAAACTTTTAAATGTGTACATTATTGTAGCTACATAATAATGCACTGATTAACACGTTATTTTTCTTTAAATCAACAAGGGATTTCTTAATATTATTAATCCTACTAATAATTAGAAATGAGAAAGTTTGTGAGTGAGTGAGTATGTTTGTTACTCTTTCACGCTGAAATGGCTGGACGGATTTAAATAAAATTTGGTATGTAGCTATCTGGACATCTAGATCTAGAATAAAACATAAGATACTTTTTATTTCGATATTCCCATGGGATAGGAATAAAATCTCGAAACAAAAGCGACTGGGCTTAGAGTTATGAAATTTGATATGATTGTTTTTATTATTAATGTAAAGTCAATTAAAACCATGATTTGACTTTCGGAAATTCCCACGAGAATTTTTAAAATCCTTAAATTTGAATCCAGCTACTGTACCTAATGATTTATGTGTGAAGTCGCGGGTAAACACTATTATTAGAAATATGAAAGTTTGTGAGTGAGCGAGTATGTGAGTGAGTATGTCTGTTACTTCTTTACGCTGAAGCGGCTAGAGAGATTTGTATGATATTTAGTGAAAAGTTAGTCTATAACCTGGATTAACATAGAATACTTTTGTCTCAATATTCTTACGGGATAGGGATAAAATCTTGAAATAACAACCGCTGGGTTTAGAGTCTTGAAATTTTGGACATTTGTTTGCATATCAACTTCAATGAAAACCACGATATAAATTTTGGGATTTCCCAGTGGAATTTTGTAAAATCCTGAAACTTTAATTGCGACTACAGATCGAATAGCTTAGCAGTGGGACGTATATATGCTGGGATGATGATGATCATGAGTGAGTATGGATTATAATAAATGTAGGTGCCGCTGATGAATGAATGTTTACGGAGGTACCGACTTTTGGTATGGTAGTTTTGTCATTGTCAGTTGAAACTAAACCTTATGGACCAGTTATAACCTACATAACTTGTTTTTCATTATTTCTAAGTTTTAATGATTACCACTCGTAATAACAGAAGTCATGTTCACTATTAGGTATGCTTTATGTTTTAGTCTGTGGTGCACTTTGAAAAGTCAGATCAGCTACATAGCACTTGTAACTGTCAAAAGCTCAAAACTATACTGTAATGTAAAGAGTTTAAAATCCTAAGATATACTGTATCTATAAGTATATCAACACAGGTCAAGTTTAATAAAACCTAGTATCTACTTAATAAACAGCAACATTACGTTAGGTACTTACAAGCATTTTGATCGTCGATCATGTTCAACATTCGTCAGCATCGCGAATTCCGTAAGTTTTTGTTGCAAAGAAGAGATGTTTTCAAAATATTATATTCACTTATTACACTCAACACTGTCATCTGCACTTTTCCCTATGACTGATAAAAACGGGATTCCCCGCTGGAGGGCGAACAGGCCTTACAAGCAAGCTTGCAAAACTAAATCGTTGGATATATAGTGCGAAGTACAATGACATAATGAACAAATACGTCCATAATTATTTAATAAAGTTTTGCAAATATCATTACAACATAGAAACAGTCACAAACCAGACAATAAAAGTACATTACATTAAAAACAGAAATCTATTGAACTTGTATAAATTCTTTACGTCTAGAGTGAAAGATTTGTTCAGTAAGAATAACGACGTAAAAGGTTGTACAATTCTACGTGTTCCTACTTCTTGGGCGAATAAAAATGTTTTAATTTCTAACGTCCTTATTCAGGTAACTTTTTCTATATCGAGGCCGCGTAATACATATATTGTAATGGTTTTGTTCTCCGACATAAACTAATTTTAATTTCGGAAGTATAAACACGTGTGTGTAAATATCTCCATGAATGTACGTCTGAGGAGTACGAAAAAAATTGACGTGATAGATGTTAATGTGCGGAATTCAAAAATGTAATAAAATTAAAAGTCGGGTAAAAAGTTTTACCGCTTTATTCGGTTGGGGGTGCGAAATATACCTAAACTTGGAATACGAAATCCTTAGAAAAATATTACTTATTTTTTTCGTAATGGATTTTGGGCGTGTCGGACACGCTCTTGGCCGGTTTTTATAATTTATTTCTTGTTTACACACACAGAGACACACAAATATCACGCCTGTATTCCCGAATGGGGTAGGCAGAGCACACGAACGTTACCGCTTCGGAGCCACTCTTAGCAACATAAGATTTTAAGTTTGAGAAAACGGTACAATAGTGACAAGTTGCTAGCCTGTCGCCTACGGTATACTTTAACCTATATCCTTGGTCGCCTCTTACGACATCCACGGGAGAAATGGAGAGGTGTACTCGTAATTCTAACCCGATATCACACGGGGTATTCGGTGGTTTCTTGTTAGAATTCTTGACAGAATATTATCAGCGCTGTAGGCGTCTAACGCCTCAGCATTACGCTGAGTCAGCGGCCGTTTCACTTTTGCGGGGACACACAAAATCGTGTATTTATATTTTTGTATTTCTTTTCTGTTTTAATTGTGTTTGCTATTTATTGATTTTTTTATTTGACTGGATGGAAAAGGAGCAAGTGGGTCTCCTGATGGTGAGAGATCACCACCGCCCATAGACACCTGCAACACCAGGGGGATTGCAGATGCGTGCCCAATCTAGAGGCCTAAGATGGGATACCTCAAGTGCCAGTTATTTCACCGACTGTCTTACAACAGTGCAAGCACTGCTATTTCACGGCAGGATTAGCGAGCAAAATGGTAGTAGCAATCCAGGCGGACCTTGCACAAGGTCCTGCCACCTGGTTTTGTATTTATTTATTTTTTTATTTGTGTTTGCTGTTTATTGCTTTTTGTTTTGATTTTGTTGTTTCTGTAAACGTCTTCTTTCTTTCATTCTATAAAGCTTTGACAAAATTACATCCAGCAATTTACCCTCGTATTCTTCGTCTTAACAAGTTTATATTCCCTTTCCCGGCGGATGTAGCAGAATGAACAGCCGCGTAATCAACTCCACGCATTGATTGGAAGCTATTAGTTGCTGTCCACAAAACTTGGGCCCAATCAATCATAATGTAATCCAATATTTGTCCAACGTGCGCCAACTAAGTCCCGATGATTGATTATTAACAGCCGACAAATGACACGTGTTTGTGGCAGTTGGCGATTTGTTTGGACAAACGTTGCTCGTTATTGTATTGATTGATTGTTTTTGGAGTAGTTTTTTTGTTTTGGTTTTGGAATTATAGAGTTGGTGATAGTTGCTTGGAAACTTGTCGGGTAATAATTATAGGCTTTTTGATGATCAAAGTTTTAATAGATACCTACTACTAAGGTTATAATTGTGAAAGTTTGTCAGAATGTGTGTATGTTTTTTATTAAGATTGTTTTTTTTTTGGAATCTTTTGTATTTTTTATTTCAACTCCAAATTTTTGTTACTTTTACGGTCATCCCGTAAAACCCATATTGAAAATACAAACTGAAATATAGATGCACAGAAAAACTAGAAAAAGAATAGGTGATGTTTTTTACTCTTTCCCGCTAAAACAGCTGTACATTGGATGAAACTTGCTACTTAGACAGTTGGATATCTGGAATAATTCATAGATTACTTTCTATCTGTATTTTTTATAAATTAATATAAGTTTGTAAATTTTAGAATTTCACCTGTGAAAATGACAGAAAAGTTATATTAATTATGTATAGTTGAACAAACTTATTGTGTGGGACTTTTAATAAGCAATTTCAATATTATGATTTCCTTGACAAAAGTATAGGATTTCAACATGACAAGAGTAGCACGAAGTTTCCACCGCAACATATTATTATAATTATGTTTATTCGACTGTATAAAAAATATGATCAGTCAAAAAAGTTAATTAGCAAAGAGTTAGTTTGTACAAGGTTTATATCAATGAACTGTCAAATATAACAGAAAAAAAGACCTAAGACAAACATTTCTAGTACATCTTATATCTTTCTATATCTTAGCGCTAATCCCAGAGCGAATAAGAGCAGAAACAAGCCGAGCTTGAGCAAAGCAATCGAATTAAAAATTCAACGCGTTCGAATATTCAAAAACAGAGCCAACTCGCTGAGTTATTCAACAGCGTTGTGCTGTAATGGGGCCCGTACATTGCGCACGACTTCTTAACACTTTCCCTGCCGTAGGACCCGCCGGTGGCCCATAGTTAAATAAATAAATGTCATGGGACAATTGACACCAATTTAATTTACTTAGCCCCAAATAAAGGGTATTTGATAGATGATTTCCTTTAAGAAAATAATTAACTATCATAAAACTGAGTTTGTATAATAAACTACATGATGTAATTGAATTAATAGTAGGTACCTATTGTTAAATATTATAGGGTGTACGTAGTGGTGGTATGAGTATAGGTAGGTATAGAAACAAAATGTTAAAAATAAGGAGTGTATTCGACAACAATCTTTGCAGTTTTGCGAAGTAGTTATTTGTCATAATCATAAAATAAATTTAATGTATTTTTTTTTGTTGAGATAATAAAAGCAAAGCTTGTACTATGGATACTAGGCAACAGATAAGCATACTTATAGAGATAAATAAGTGCATAAATTCATATTGAACGTCCAAGGCTCAAGAACAAAATATTCGCATTTTTCATACAAAACATTTCATACAAACATTTCATAGGTTCATGTTTTACTTCACTTGGCTACCGGGTCGCCAAAAACTGTGAGCAACTAAGTAAGTGGTATTTATTTATTTTTATGTAAAACATGAAGCTAAGAAATTACCAAGGTGGTTCAAATATGCAGAAACAAGTGTCAAGACTCGTTGGGTTATTCAAGAGTAGTTCGCTGGCAGATGCTGCGATGGTCCGAAGCCGTGCACACTGCTGACTAAGTTTTTTATATTTCGGAAGAATTTTATGGCATTTCAAGGTGAAATTCTGCCATCAATCAGAAAATAAGTATATTTTACATTACGTACAGATGTGTTGCGTCCATTTTAACGAATCATACATAATACAGGAACATGACATAACATTTTGCAGGTAGGACCTTGTGCAAGGTTGGCCCGGATTGCTACCACCATCTTGCTCGTTAATCGTGCCGTGAAGCAGCAGCGTTTGCACTGTTGTGTTTCGGCGTGGAGAGTAAGACAGCCGGTGAAATTACTGGCACTTGAGGTATTCCATCTTAGGCCTCTAGATTGGGAATGCATCTGCAATACCGCTGGTGTTGCAGATGTTTATGAGCGGTGGTGATCTCTTACCACCAGGAGACCCACTTGCTCGTTTTCCATCCAGTCGAATAAAAAAAGGAACATAATTATTGTGCTAGTCAATTTCATAAACATATCAAATACTTCTTTCCCGCATGAGTTTCACAAAATAAAAGGTAGCTAAGGCGGTAGTACATACAGTCACCAGTAGATAGATAGATAGATATAATCTTTATTCTTCAAAACAAAGACATGGTTTAGTAACTAAAGAGTAATAAAACTAACAATTCAGCACTTAAAAGTATGCCTGAAACAAGGTACTTACAATAGCAAATAAAAACATAAATTAGGTAACAATTAAACAGATCAGACATAAATGAGAAGCCATGTGATGCACTGAAGAACAGGCGCTGGCTCAGCATTGTGCTGCGGTAAGCCGCAGCGCTGATATTCTGCCAGTACCCATATCGAGTAAGGACGCCGATCAACGTGGTAAACTCAGCGCAATCTCGTCATCAAATGAGTTTTATTATACAGTGGGATCCTAAAGTAATTAGCAAAATTTATGAACCCTGAAATAACTTAAGTAGTATTTATTATTATTATTATTATTATTTTTAGATGAACAGAAAAAAAAAAAAAATGAGGTGAGGGGGGTTCAGAAAACTAATATCTGCCACAACAAAGCGTGCATAATTATTGTATCCGATACGGCTCTATATCTGGGGCCGACAAGCCGTATCATACTGCGTGTTACCGGCAGCCAGGCTTTTTTAGGGAGTTTAAAGTAACGTATTTATGTTAACTTAACCGTGGCATTAATTTAATTAATAAATAAAAATTCAGACTTTGTTAACTTTCTAAAAAAAATATAATTGCCAGGAGTGTACTGCAAAGTAAATTGACAAATAAATAATCAAATTTGTCAGCTGTCATTTACAGTGATGTGTTACTTTTCTGCACATTTCTGGCACTTGTATTTTATTTTAAAAGTTAACAAAGTCTGAATTTTAGTTTATTAATTAAATCAATGCCACGGTTAAGTTACAGAAATACGTTATTTTAATCTCCCTTTAAAAAAGCCTGGCGGCCAGTAACACACTGTATAATATATTTTTGCACGCTCCGTTATTAGCAGATGTTCATGTACGAGTAGACTGTTTACACACGCATGCATACACGGATTTTTAGTATTAATTAGCTTCTAAGGTTTCCCATTAGTGGTCGATGGCGTTAGCTAGCTCCGAAGTGTCACTTTATTGTTACCCTCTATTTTAATTATTAGTTAATAAGATGGGACCCAAATTGCACAACAAATTGCTGGCTGGTTTTGTTGGTGATTTTGTATTGGAATTCACTACCTAATTTTATTTGCTCGTGGTTTGTTGTGCAAATTTAGACCCAGGTGTGGTGGTTTGTGTTCCAAAAGAATTATGCTATAAGCAATAACTGAAACAAAGTTATGCGCCTGCATTGGTCATTATGTTAGACATTGTATGTGCAGTGAATCTCTTTTAATCTAATTACTGTGGTCATAACAAATGTATACGCCTGCCGTCAACTTTAAGAGGCGTCAATAGCCTGTAAGTACCCTTAATTTTAGCAAATTGATATAGTTGTTAAGTAGCAATTATATTCGATCCAATATGTACCTATTCTGTTATTAATAAAGAACTTTGAAAACAAACAAACAAGTATTAATAAGCTTCTAAGGTAAAACTTAAGGAGCCAGTGCGCACACACCGAGAGCGAAGGCGTCGTAATCTCGAATGGAATTTAAGAGTCGGCATTAGCATTTGAAATCGGGCCCCTGGAGGCGGAAATACGCCGGAACCCTCAGAGGATGCAACCAATAGAGTGATACGGGTTATCGTCGAGGACAGCGCAGATTAGCTTCATCATTAACTTCTTAATCTCATCATTATGCTTCATGCCTCTGTTAAAGTTCAAATCACTCCATAAGCATCTTATATCAGCACAAAATAATTCCTGTCATTCCCTTACGATAAGTACAAGCACGCACGCACGCACACTTACAACACACAGACATATCAATATACGCACACATAATACACACACTCTCACACACACAGACACATACGAACGCTCTGCGAATTCCTTGTTGTTCGCGTCCGACCTAAGAATGGAAATAAATAAAGAAAAATAATAATATCTCTATAATTATCACCCGTGTGGTGTCAGGTCAGAATTAGGAGAGGGGTCCATTTCTTCCATGGATATCGTAAGAGGCGACAAAGGGTATAAATTAATTATACCGTAGGCGACAAGCTAGCAACCTGTCACTATTATACCATTTTTATCAAACTTAAAACCTAAAATTGCTAAAAGTGGCTCTGAAGCCGTAACGTTTCGTGTACATTGCCTGCCCTATTTGGGAATACAGGCACAGTTTATATATAAACAGTATGGAAAATACGAAGCTACGATCGAAACTCACACAGACACGCGCTCTACACGGCCTCTAAGGGGGTCTCGCGGTACTGCAGTCTGTGTTCGTTTCGATCGATTTGTTCGTAGCTACCATACTGCTTTAGCTTATATATATACTATGATACAGACGTGATGTTTGTGTGTGTGTGTGTGTGTGTGTATATTATAATATCTGCTTGTTTGATAGTAATCGCCTGTTTTGGTGAAAAAAATTTAAACAAACTGTAAGACATTTTCTATTATACTGGTTAATTCCTCTACGTCGGAACCTAACTCGATTCGCTAATAGAAGTTCTGTTACACGTGGAAACTTGATTATTAACTTCGTTGGTTTTCGACACGTTTTAGATTAGAAATAGATTGTACGGACACTTTGTTTGGCTTTACGTGTAGTTTATGGGTCGGAAGTGAGATCGGGATGATATAAGGGATACATGTCACAAAATATTATAATATCAACCCTTGCGCGCAGTTTGAACGTGATTTTTGAGACAACAACGTTCAAATAGGCAAGTTCCTAGAAATATTATTACTAGCTTTAGCCCGCGGCTTCGCCCGCGTGAAATTCGGTTACCGCGCGCTGTTCCGTCGGGCACTGTCCTTTTGTTCCGGAATAAAAAGTAGCCCTTGTCACTCTCTGGCCTATCTAAACTATCTCTGTGCCAAAAGTCACGTCGATCCGTCGCTCCGTTACGGCGTGAAAGACGGACAAACATGCAAACACACACACTTTCGCATTTATAATATTAGGATGGATTAATAGTTCGTCACCTAGACTTTGAAAAAATACCGGATACCGATTTTTTAAAAGCTTTTATTTGATTTGCAATGTAGGTATGTTTGTTCAATGTATGTATCTATGTAAGTGCGGGTCAAATCTTGCAAGTTAAATTTGACCCACTTCCCAATTTCCGCATAAATGTGATAATCTGGTAGTGATTAATCTCCTGGTACTTCGGCCATGTCTCCGCAGGACACAACTCTTCAACGGTTAATGGCATCGACTTGCAATTTGGTATGTAAATGTAGTTTGGGTGACACATTTAGTTATCGCAATAGCCAATCGCAAGCAAGACCTTAACGTCAAGAAAGCCCCGCGATACTAACGCCATCTAGCGATATTTAGCCCTCACCAACCTGTTTAAATCATTTGCTCCTATTACAGGCACACCCTGTATATCGTAGATTCTACTGCTCAAACGGTATTTAGAGTTTTTTCATTTACTTTTAAAAATAATTGAATCCTTAGTTATCCCCTTTTTGATACAATTTAAATATTATTCAAATTTGCGCCATCCTAGAGCACAATATTGACGTCGCCTGTCATGATACAAACATTAGAAAAATGTTTTACATTGTTTCTTCGAATAAACTTTAAACTCAATTAATAGTTTAGTTTGAGGAGTATGGTCAATATTTAAATATTTATTGCTCCTATTACCTTAAGGCCCCATCTTGTGGCTCCTGGAATTTTATATAATATTAATATAATATTATAATATTCGTATTTTCAAATTGTACTACAATAAGCTGTAACAAAGGTATATCTAAAATAATAATTATTTGTTCAACTAGATACGCAATAAGATCCAAATACATTCTCAGAAACTGTATAATACCTAATAATTGCCCGGTAAAAGTCTCGTCATTTCATCCCATGGGAGAAAAAATAGATTGAAAAACAAATTCATTTCAGTATTTATTGTTTTCCATGAATTGTTGATTGAGTGAGCTCCAATTTTATTCAGGTTCGGATTGGAAAGCTTTGGAAAGAATACAATATGCAGGTAAACGTATGAGTCGGGCTTGTACACAAAAGTACAATTTTCGTCGTTAACCATCAAGTCAAAAAAAAAACAAAAATACACTTTTCTTGAGTGGTTACCTACCCCTTTTTTTTACTTTTTTGACATCAGCCTTTCATCTTATTATTTCACGATGCGAAATGCTACATCTGTGACTTATACCTTTGTATTTCCAACACCCGCGTATATACTTATACATACAAATAATATACACAAGTCACAGAAAAAACAGTTCAAGTCATGATTCACTCTGAAACGCTTTTTTTTAATTTTTATTACACTTTTAAGTTTATTGCTTGTTTATTTAAGTGTCCCATGATATTTCTTTATTTATTTATTCGAAGAAGCAATGTAAAGCAAAATGCTATTTGTAGCGTGACAGGCGACGTCAGTTGTATTCAAAGATGGCGTACATTGATAGCAGTATTTAATTTGTATGAAAAAAGAAAAATTCAAAGAATTTATTATTTTTAAAAGTCGCTGAACTAATGTTGTTTAGTTTGACGAGGACGATCTATGTTTTAATTTTTTGCTCGTATTACACGCCACACCCGGTATGTATGCATGTATGTATGTATGTACAAATATATTGGGGGAGGCCTATGTCCAGCAGTGGACGTCTTTCGGCTGACATGATGATGATGATGTATGTATGTAAACCCTTTATTGCACATAAAAATAAAAATTCAAAAACACAGAGAGGAGAACAAAGGCGAGCTTATCCCTGAAAAGGGATCTCTTATACCACGTCGGTGGCAAACAGGCATGCTATCCGCGGTCCGCCTGATGTTAAGCGGTTACCGTCGCTTAGGAACGCTTGCAACACCCGAAGCTTCCAGCTAACCTAATTAAGAGAAGACAATTTATTATAATAGAGGATAAGCAGACAGTAAACTCTTAAACCCTTTGGTATGTAAATTCTTTATTGTAAACAAACACTATTGATAACACATATCGCCGGATGAACGAATTTAAGTTTACTGTTCATATATAATAAACTTTATAACCCACAGCCTTACAAATTAACCCCACTATTAATTACCAACATGAAATAGCTGTACAACTTCCAAAACCGCTCCATTATCTCAAACAAGATGTAAATAACGTCATACAGCGGCAACAAACGACCCTTTGTCAAGAATATGGGGCGGAACAGAGTATTTGCGGTCAGCTCAGCGGCATGTTTTACACAGTGCTAACCGCAAACACTGGCGTTTTGTGCCCACTGTATCAGAAAGTCATACGAAAACGGCCGGCGGTGCAAGGGACGGACGACGAGCGTGGAAAGAATTTCATATTTGTGTAGTGTAAATGTGTCAATTACAATAGTATTTGCAATGCAGCAACAGGAGCACCACCACCATCCTGAGGGTCATTAGCGAAAATCCCATCCCATTATCCCATCCCATCCCATCTTAAAATCCCATCCCATCTTGAGGCACTGGGTACGAGCACATGTGCTTGTGCCTGGTGTTCCTCAGGGTGGTAGATTCTTAAATTGAAAATTATAATTACTAACATAGTTTTTAAGTGAATAATTTACTAACGCTCATGTGGACTCTAACGGAAGCGTAACGAATGGATTCGAAACAAGACTAAAGTGAAAGATGTCATGGCTGTTATAACAAAGAAAAAGTGGACATGGACAGGACACATTGCGAGAATGGACGAGAGTCGCTGGACAAGACGAGTCCTTGAATGGAGACCCAGAGCGGATACTCGGGAGCGCGGCAGGCCATCGCAGCGCTGGGTGGAGGACATTCGACGGCACGGAGGTCGAGACTGGATGAGACAGGCACAAGATCGCCAAGAGTGAAAGAAGAGGGAAGAGGCCTACGTCCAAGATTGGATAACCAAGAGGCCGCCGTGATGATGATGATGATTATGTGGACTATGTCTGCAATAAACTGATTTTTTTTTATTTTATAAATGAAATGAAATAAGTAGTTTATTTGAGGATCTAGATATGGTAAAATTAGTGTCATAGAGAGTGCTATTAACAATCCTAATGCGTTGTGACATGTCTAACCAGATGCACTTGGCACCCAAATATGTCTTGTATGTGTAATCTTAAAGTTTATTTTTTACCAAACATAATTAGTTACTTTAAATAAGATTGAATTAATAATTATTTTTTGAAGTGATTCACGTTTATTTACGTTTCGGTTTCACTGTTTGTAGTTTTTTAAGTTAGTTTGTAAAGTTCTGAGGGTCCCAAAAGAGGACCAGCGCCATCCGTAAAAGCAGCGGCATGCCATTAAAATTATTTAAATATTTTTCCTTCTTTCATTTTTCAATGCATGCGTCATCATTAAGAGTAGACACGCAATATCGACTCATTAAAGGTAATTACGGTCTACACCTCATAAAAAGCATAAGTACTAAATCATCAGTTAATAACCGTGAAACAAATCCGTTACTATCTGAACTTTACTCCGGCCCGGCCCGCCCCATTCAGCTACCATTCTACCCGCTCCCCGCTCCGCTCATCGCTCCGCTACATGCCCCGCTGCCCGCTTATCCCTTCCATAGTCCGCGGAGCAGCCAAAGCATTCGTCCGTTAACCGATATGAGGCGCAGTTTGAATTGCAAAACCACCTACTAGGAATTCGCTTGCTTAAAACAAAATGCACATTTTGTGCAGCGAGCGCTTGCTTCTGAAATATGACTTATTTATTCGATTCTGTCGGTGTTTCTTTTATTTATAGTGTACAAGGAAACTACAGAATAGGAATCGAATTGGCTTTGTTGGAATTTGGAATGATTCGTGTGCTCATACTTCTTGAAAGTTATTGTTCTTGCAACGTTTGTATGTAAGTTACAGAGTTCGAAACAGAAATGATCGCATTCTGCGTACAGCTTCGAAGAATACTAGTTGCCATAGTAACCTATGCCTACAGAACCCTCGGTGCGTGAGTGCAATACGCGCTTAGTCGTTTTTTTACCAAAGATCCAAGATTAGGTTTATGCACACCCGAAAGCGATCGGATAACATCGGAAACAATCGTGTCTCTCCGAAGTAAATCGGCCAGTATCGGCTAATATCGGGTGGTCGTTAGGCGCACCGTGAAATTGAAGTTCCGCCGTTATCTGAGGCTCGCCACTAACTAGGGGATAAGCTTTCAGATAGCAAAAGCATAAGATAAAGTTATCATTGATTGAATTTAATTTGTTTCTTTGCGTGCAAAAGTTGGATTTTATATAGATTCGTAACTTTCAGCTTTGATTTCGTCTAATTTCAAGATTTTAATTATACTTAAGCTTGAAATTAGATCTTAGCCTACGGGTCTGTTTGTGACGAGGTTTTCTAGCGATTGTTATTAGACATGGTCACAGTATATACCTATATAGCTAAAGCAGTATGGAAGTTACGAAGCTACGATCGAAACGAACACACTCACACAGACGCGCGCTCTTCACGGCCTCTGAGTGGCCTCTTGCCACTGCAGTACCGCGAGACCCCCTTAGAGGCAGTGTAGAGCGCGCGTCTGTGTGAGTGCGTTCGTTTCGGTCGATTTGTTCGTAGCTTTGCTTTAGCTTATACCAGGTGTGGCCTGTAATATAAGCAAAAAATTAAAACATAGATCATAATCCTTAAACTGAACAACATTAGTTCAGCGAATTTTAAAAATAATTAGTTTTTTATTTTTTATTACACTTTTAAGTTTATTCGCAGAAGCAATGTAAAACAAAATGCTTGATGTTTGTAGCGTGACAGGCGACGTCAGTTGTGTTCTAGGATGGCGTACATTGATGGCAGTATTTAATTTGTATGAAAAAAGGAAAATTCAAAGACTCCATTATTTTTAAAAGTCGCTCAACTAATGTTGTTCAGTTTAACGAGGACGATCTATTTTTTTAATTTTTTGCTCGTATTACAGGCCACACCCGGTATATATAATTTGATATAGTCATCAAAATCGGTTTAGCCGTTTTTTAAATATTGAACTTTGAAGTGACAAACTCGGGGTTTGTCCAACTCTTTGTTGGTTAGGCTATATTCAGTTAATTCCCCCCCCCCCCTCCCTAACGCCTTAACCCTCCACAAATCAGTTGATGCATACAACACCCCAAACAACAACCCTAATAGTTGCCAGCATTACGTTTATTACTGTCTCCACACTTACAGGAACCCAATCTTCCCAATTGAAGTCGCCCATAAAACACTGACCTACAATCTGATTCACTTGTACTTAATATTTACACCCCGAAAGGGTCCGGGTATTAAATCCGTGTATTTATGACCCGGGACCACAAAGCGTTTATTACCGGAGATGGCCTAAAAGATTACAGTCTTTGGATACAGGAATTTCTGCAGACACCCATTTCTGAAGGTTCCTAATTCTACGAATAATCGTTTCTACGGATTTCCTCTTCTACAGATTTCCATGCCTACACAGATTTTCAATTTTTAACCGACTTCAAAAAAAGGAGGAGGTTATCAATTCGGTTGTATGTTTTTTTTTATATATTTTTTTTATGTTTGTTACCTCAGAACTCCGTCATTTATGAACCGATTTGAATTTTTTTTTTTGCGTTCGTCTAGGAATGCTTTCAATTAGGTCCCATAAGCACCAAATCAGGATCTGATGATTGAATCCTAAGGAAATCGAGGGAACTCTTCAAATGTTGTAGGGACACCTATGGATATATTTAGTAGTAACTCGTGCATTTGCTCTTGAAAATCATTATTTGGTAAAGTGAAACTGACGATGAAGACCACAGTTGACCATCGGAGTTACTACTCAATAACAAGTATTTCATGGGTTGAAATTCAGTTACTTTAACACAGTTGCTAAGCAATTTATGCTCCCCGGAACGCATATGGTGAAATGGAATGGGTGGTGAAACACCAGGACTCCTCAATAATGAACATCTCTGCATCGGAAAAAGCAATTTTTCGTAAAAGGTGGTGAGCAGTTGACATTAAAGTATTAAATCTTAGATGCTTTACACTAAAAAGCGTGAAAAAAAAAATTATAACAAAAAATAGAACCGACTACAAAAAACCTTGAAAATAATTTTCTACCAGTCTGAAGTCGGTGCCTCAGCACGAGCCAGCTGGAGTGATTGGAGCCATTTACTCGTATAGTTGTAGGTGAGGTAGACGATTATGGTCCACTCCTGCTGGCTCGTGCTGAGGCACCGACTTCAGACTGGTAGAAAATTATTTTCATGGTTTTTTGTAGTCGGTTCTATTTTTTGTTATAAATTTTTTATTATAAAAAAAAGTTCTTAAATAATAAATAAATATCACGGAATATTTCAAACTAATTGATCTATTCGCAAACCAAGCAAAACTTGTCTTCTTGGTACTACTACTAGGCAACGGATAAACCAATTTATTTATTTATTATTTATTTACAAGCCTATAGGGGTGTCCCACTGCTGGGCAAAGGCCTCCCCCCATGTCCTCCACTCGACCCGGTCTTGGGCAATCTCTGACCAGCTACGGAGAAAGGCGTCCAGATCATCTCGCCATCGACGCCTGGGCCTGCCACGCCGCCGAAGTCCGTTTTGTGGTATCCAGTCTGTGGCTATTTTAGCCCACCTATTGGGTTCCATACGGCTGACGTGACCTGCCCAGTCCCATTTCAGCCTGGCAGTCTTGGCACCCACATCAGCAATGCGTGTTTTGGAGCGCAATACAGTGTTCCGGATCCGGTCAACCCGTTTCACTCCCAACATACTGCGCTCCATTGCTCTCTGGCAAACCTCCAATTTGGTCTTCTGTAACTCGGTAAGTGACCATGTTTGAGCACCGTAAGTTAGGACAGGCAGTATACACATGTCGACGAGCCTCCGCTTTAGGGCTAGCGGAAGATCGCCCTTCATGTGTTCTTTCATAGACCAATAGCTCTTCCAGGCGTTTTGGAACCGTCTTTCGACTTCTTTATCCTGTCTATGGCTGAAAGAGACTAATTGGCCTAAATAGGGATACTCGTCGACATATTGTAACAACTGCCCGTCTACCTCTACCTTACGTTTCGTGCTGTTGGTCATTACCTGAGTTTTTGACCGGTTCATTTTCAGACCAACTCGAAGGCTTGCAGAGCTTAGCTCTTGAAGCATTGTTTGTAATTCCGATGCAGATGCGGAGAACAGAACAATGTCGTCGGCGAATCTAAGATTAGTTAATCTTTTGTCGCCGACAACAATGCCCTTCGTCTCCCACAAGGCTGCCAGGCTGCGGAATACTTGCTCTAGGGTACTTGTGAAGAGTTTTGGAGATAATGGGTCGCCCTGTTTGACACCTCTTTCAATTTTAAATGACTGTCCAGTCGATTCCAGTTTTATGTCTGCTGTGCTGTTGTCGTAGATGAAGTTAATAAGGTCAATGTAGGTGGGTTCAATTCCTTGTAGGTGGAGTGCTTCAATTATGGATGGATGGGTGATACTATCGAATGCTTTCGAATAGTCGACGAAAGCGAGGTATAAAGGCTGGTTATATTCGTGACACTTTTCAATGATTTGATTCAGTGTGTGGAGATGGTCAGTGGTGGAAAAGCTAGAGCGAAAACCAGCTTGTTCCGGGGGCTGGTGTTGTTCTAATTGGTCTGCAATGCGAAACTCTATTATTTTTAAAAATGTTTTGTATAAATGAGAGACAAGGCTTATTGGGCGATATTTGTCGATGTCACTTTTATCCCCTTTTTTGTGGAGTAGTATGATGTTTGAATGGAGCATCAGCTTGGGAATCTGGCCCGTCTGGAGTATGGTATTAAATAGTTTTGTTAAATGTGGCAATAAAGTACGCTTCCCAAGAATCAAACTTTCCGCGCTGATTCCATCTGCTCCAGGACTTTTACCGAATTTCATGACTCGAAGAGCTCGGTTTACTTCACAGTCTGTTATTGGAGGGATGGTCTCTGGACAGCTGTAATCTCTGGTGGCAGTTATTTTCGATGGATCAGAATAAAGGTTTTTAAAATATGAAGTGCAAATCTCTAATATTCTATCTCTGCCATGTTGTTTTTTGCCATTTTCATCCACCAAGCCATTTATCCACGGCTTTGTTCCATGGTGGATTCCCTGTCTTGCAATTTTAAGTGAGGTATTTCGGCTCAACGCTGTCTTTACTGCGATTGTGTTGTAATTCCGAATATCGCGTCTGATGCTGCGTTTTACTTGTCTGTCCAAACTATTGTACCTTTGTGTGGCTATGGGTAGGATTCGTCTACGTTTTATTAATGCTAGAGTTTTGCTGGAGAGCTTTGCTTGTTTTTGGTGATTCGTTCTGATTTTACTACTTGCATAGTCAATACTGTTGAGGATCCGTTTGTATTGGTCTTCGACGTCGTCGGCGTCTAGGCTCAAACTGTCGAAGTGGTTTTCCAACTCTAAGTTGAACTGGTCATGGTTATTTGCAATGGTAAGTCTATCTAATATTTTGGGACGTTTTATGATTTTCTTTAAGCGTTGTATTTTGAAGTCGAAGGATAGTGTTGCGCGCAAAGGTCTATGATCGGAGCTGTAATTTATTGTGTTGATGATGTTTACATTTTTGATTATGCTTAGTTTAGGCGTCAATATATAGTCTATCTCATTTTTGGTTCTTCCGTCAGGTGAAATCCAGGTCCAGCGTCTTTGATTCTTTTTGTGGAAATAGCTGTTGCAGATTTTAAGACCTTGCCCAAAAGCAAACTGAATCAGACGACTGCCGCGTATGTTTCGGTCTCCTAGCCCGTGTGGTCCAATAACTTGGTCGTCGCCCTGCTCCCTTCTGATGCCTGTTTTGGCGTTGAAGTCGCCTAGAACTACGTTCCAGGTGCCGCGTTGTTCGTCGCAGGCTTTGTTGAGTAGGTCATAGAAATCCTCTGTTTCTTCATCGTCGTGGGAGGTTGTTGGTGCATATGCTTGAATTATTGTTAATGTGTGAAGTTTGCTTAATCTCAGTTTTACGACTGCAATTCTGTCAGAATATCCCCGGAACTCTATTATATTCTCTTTCCACTTCTTAGCCACCAAAAAGCCTACTCCGTATTGACCACTAGTAGATCCGTAATGATAAAAAATGTTGCTATCCCTCTCTGTAGTTTCTTCGCCCAGTCTTCTCACTTCTGAAAGACCTACTACGTCCCATTTTATATCATTTAGTGCGTTTTCTAATTCTAATAGTCTTTCATCCTGTAGTAAAGTGCGTACGTTGTATGTTATGACATTAAAAATATCAGTGTCCTTAATTCGAGCCAAGTTCGTGTGACGGGGGTTAATCGATGTTGTTATCGCCCGGGGATTCTTAGCACCCCTAGCTCCGAGAGTTCTTTGGCTACCGTCATCGCCAAGACCCCCGGAGCCGCCGGGAACTCGGGGCCTAGACGGGGAGTTAGACATTTCATGGGAGGGAAATGGACCATAAGCCCACCACGCTGGTCCAGTGCGGGTTGGTGGGTGATTCGTCAGAGCCTCGTTCGTTGATTAGCAGGGTGCACCGCGTGCAGGTGAGGTTGGCTTGAGGCCCATAGGGTGTATTTTGGGCCTCCTTACACCCCCAAATATAAACCAAATAATAATTAAAATTGGATAAACCAAACTTTACTTAAAACAGCGTGTATTTTTGATACTACCTCAAACTATAAGGGTAGTTAGTGAAGGCCCTAATAATAATATTTTATCATGATTTAGTATAACATTTTAACTTATTTTCCTTACAAATTAGAACGCAATGTATCACTACGTGATACTGCTTTGTTTTTATTATTCAAAACGTCGCACTTATTGATTTGTTTTGATGTTCATAGCACGTAAATCTTCGTCTGGTTACAGTTTGAGGTATATCAAAAATACACGCTATATTACTTACATATTAAAAATCTTAAAGTCAAAGTCAAAAATCTCTTTATTCAATTTAGGCTATGATAAGCACTTATGAAAAAAATCTACCACCGGTTCGGAAAAAACCTCTGTTGAGAAGAATCCGGCAAGAAACTTAACGAGGTATTTTTTTTTAAAACAGATTCACAATATTTATAAATGATATCTTATAAATATTGTGAATCTGTTTTTAAGACTCGTAAACAAAAATTCGCATTATTCATTCATATATCTGCCTCAACCAGGAATCGAACCTGTCTTGGTTGAGAACTTCACACGCACCATTACGAGTAAATTTCTAAATACTAAATTCGTAAATTTCTTTGCAGCTGTGTACAGATTCTTCACGACATTTTCCTTCAACGTAAAGCTCGTAATAAATTTCAAATACATTTCGCACTTAGAATGATCCAACTTAATTAATTAAGTAAAAGTAAAATACCCCGTCGAGCATAGTGTCGCCTACTGCGGGGCTATTCTTCTCCGTGGTCATTATTTTCGTTCTGCCCAAAATAGATCGGAGTGGAAGAGGTTGAAGGAGGCCTACACCAAGAATTTGGTAGAAGAAGGCTAAGAAGAAAATACCCCATCTTTAACTGCGGAGTAACCATGCACTTAGTAAATAAAACTTTTTGTTCTCAACAAAACTCTTTGTTTAAAACAAAAAGTTAATCTCACTAATACTGACACGATACGCCTTCTAACTGTTTCTGCTCACGTCTCCTGAACCACCCAGTAGATAAAGTCAACTCCAGTCACAATTCCATTACCCGGGACACTACATCTGTCCAACCCGGATTATCAATAACGAGGCTACAGCCTATTCTGGTTGGCCCTGGCCGCGTGTTACGACTGGGGACCCGGATTAAAAACCAAGGGTTTATTAATACAAGGGTTACTAATTAAGATGTTTGGGGCGCGATTCAATCGGATATTTTGATTATATAGTCAAAGTATTTAGTTATAAGATAACATTTATTTATTATAAAAGCCGCCCTCTTGTACTTCTAAATATTGCTGTGCCCAACAGGGTCCATGATGATCACATAATTTCCTTGTAACATCTGTAACCATACATTGTGGAAAAGCAATAAAATATTGAGTATTGAGTATATTTCAAGTTTTTTTTTAGATGCAGTATCGCTGGCCACTATGGAACTTTTTCATAGAAAATGTCGTAGTTATAATCGTATTTTTTTTTTGCTGACTCGTGCCGAGTTGATACGGGTAGAGAATTGTTGTCATGGTTTTGTGGAGTTGGTTAAATATTTCTATTTTTTTTATCCCTTTTCAGCAATTAAATTAGTATGTAATATTGCTACAGAGTTTAACGATTCTTTTAGGGTTCACTTTTTGTCCGTCTGTCTGTCTGTCTGTCAAGACCCTTTTTCTCGGGAACGCGTGGAGGTATCAAGCTGAAATTTATATAAAATATTGAGGTCTATACTGTCCTTTGGAGCTGTAAAAAAATCAAACTTTTAAGCTAACGCAATCAAAACATGCAGCCGCAAGCTGCAAATTTCCGCAAATTTTCGAAACTCGCAAGGGAATCAAGCCCTCGGAACCCTCGTTGTGCGAGTCCAACTCGCACTTGTTTTAATAGCCTTTGCCTTCTGAGATTTCATTTTGAGAAAAAGAAACCTCAAACTGACAACAATTAAATGTGATAGCAAATCAAATACTTCTGCTCTCTAATCTAAGATACTATTTCTACTGATTTACTACTTACGCGTCCAAAACTAAATCAAGTCATTTTTGACTGGTCCCCTTATCTTCTCAATTTAATAACGAGTAGGACCCAAACAATGTCAGAACAGTAATTCCCTGAGTTCAAGCGGTATCTCTGTCCCTCCAATAATTGTGGCAGATGGCATCTCGGTCGAATCAATTTGACAAATTGTGGGCCAAATGTAGCCAATAAGGGGAAAGCCGCAAACTTGTGTCGTTAGGCGACTACATCAACTAATATTGCTGGTTGTAGCCATATATAAATACTAGCTTTTGCCGGCGGCTTCGCCCGCGTAGAATTTGGTTATCGCGCGCTGTTCCCTCGGGAACTGTGCATTTTTTCGGGGTAAAAAGTAGGCTACGTCTCTCTCTGGCCCATTAACTATCTCTATGCCAAAAATCACGTCGATCCGTCGCTCCGTTTCGACGTGAACACAAACACACACACTTTCACATTTATAATAATAGTATGGATCTGTTTATTTTGATCTAGCTAGTCCTTCTAATACTATAAATGCAAGAGGTTGCGAGTATATTTGTGTGTGTATTTGTGAGTATATTTGTGTGTATATTTGTTACTCCTTCACGCTACAACAGCTTGACCGATACGCGTGAAATGCGGTATGTAAATCTGACGTCTGGATTAACACATTAGGCAATGATATTAATATATGTTACGTTCTTATACTTTGGCTAGTAAATTTGTGTGAAATTTTGTATTTAGATAGGTGGATGTTTGGTTTAACACGCAGGCTACTTTTTATCCCGATATTCTCACGCGATAGGGATAAAATATCAAAAAAAAAATCTGCGCCGTGGCCGCGCTGCCGCGCATTCCTGGCCGCTGCAGTGTAGATAAGCTACCTACCCATACAATACAACAACAATACAATAACTCTTTATTGCACACCAACATATAGCAAAAAAATTAAAGAAAACAGGTATATACACAGAGACTTTCTGAGGTAAGCAATAGGCCATAAATAGTACTTAGTATGTATTTAAGATTAATTAAAGTCTCAATGTAAGTGAAGTTTTTATATCTTCTTTTTGAGAAATAATGTTCTTAAACCTGAAACCGAAATTACAACCGTTGGGTTCAGAAATTCAGCACGGTTGTTTTTAAAACAGCCTTATCGCTTTACAATATTTTTTTGCAAACTTTAAGTACCCTCTTTTTGACTGTGCAATACATGTATTGTCATATTATAATGGTAACAAAGCTCGTAGTAAACTGAGCACATAGTCACACAACTTCCGTCTTCCCGCGCCTTTTTCACCCGACCTTAAAAAAATAAAATTTTATCTCCGCCTAACTGGCCGTCTCTTTCAAGCTAATGCTTTTTACCTCAATAAAATAGGGCATTAACTATGAATGGATCCGCGGCCTTCATATTATATTAAATAATGTTAACCTTTTATATGTAACGTTGCATTCTCGCGCTAAAAGAAACTTATTTCCCATTATGGTCCGATTCCCTGTGGCCTGTGGCGAACAATGTGGGCAGCAGGAATATGAAATTAAAGCCCTGACAAACAATCTTAGTAGTTATTAAATATGTTGACCCCGGATAGTCACGTCTTAAATCGAGTTTAGCTCGACTGTTTCGGGCTAATCCGTAGCCCTTCCTCCTTTTACTTGCTCCGATATCGTATCGTAGTCCGACACCGATATCGGATCGGATAATGTGAAAACGCTCTTATGATAAATTTAGTTATCAATGTCATCATGTAACGAGATCGCGTTCTGATTTATATTTATAAGGAAAAATAACAACTTTTAATAAAATAAATGAAAGTTAAATATATTGACCCGGATAGCTCACGTCATAGATCGAGTTTAGCTCGACATGTTTCGGGCTAATCCGTAGCCCTTCCTCCTCATAGCAATGTGACGCAACGCAGTGCGCGTGTTGCAGCAGCCGCCAAGTCGCGTTGCTCCGAGGAGGAAGGCCTACGGATTAGCCGGAAACATATCGAGCTATAAACTATAAACTCGATCTAAGACGTGAGTTATCCGGGTCAATATATTTAATATGAGTGAGTCTCACGGTAGTTTTATGTTCAAAATATTTATAACCTATATTACTCTTTCAGTTTCTGGTTAAAACAAAAATAAACGCTGTACTCATATAATATTAAAATTATACACTAAAAAGTCATTTTAACATACCAGAAACTTTCCAAATTACCTTCACAGTTGCTAATTCAACTAGCCATACTAAAAGTCTCTATAAATCGCGCCCGGTTTTTTATTAAACGTCAAACTTTTATAAAAGGCATTGGCGAAACAACTTCGAGCGGCTACAAAATACGTTCGCATAAAAGCGTTGCTAAAATCCTGTCAAATTTACTGCTAAAAAATGTCTATAAAATATCGGCTGTACAATATTTTATTATTGATGTCCCCAGGGTTGTAAAGAGCGAATTGAAACTTGGAAATTGTGCGCAATCAATGTAGAATAGGTAGATCCAAATGGGAGTTGGTCTTGTGTTGTTTGAATAATTTGTCAGGTAAACGTCAGACGTCGAAGTAACTGTAGCAGACTCCATATATTATTGCCGTATTTTTACTTGTTATAGGAAATATTTTCTATAGGAACAAATTTTCTTTCATATTTCTATAATATCGTTCGAAATAATTAAGTATGTTCATTAAATAGTCTATTTTATTAATTCGTTCATTATTTTCATTATAAATCTTAATTTACTGTTACTCTTTAAAGAAATAAGCATTAATAATTTCCAAACTCTGTTTCCATTCACGTTAAAGTAGTGACATCTCTAGGGACACGGCGTCAACAGGCTATCGAATAGAGAGCTTAAATCATGCCTTGTACAGATGTAGTTATAAAGTACAGTAGAAAGTTTAGCTACTCGACAATAGATGACATTATTACTGAACTAAGACCGCCACTGTGGCGACCTCTAGTGAGATGCGGTGAGAGTGTGTCGAGTTATAGTTATCGGGCTGTACCTAGCGAGGTTCCGCTACTCACCAATAGATGGCGCTATTTTTATAATTAAATGAAACCATCTGAGATTAATTAGAAATAATTTTATTCTCCTTTTGTAGTTTTACAGGCAAAAGCAACTAAAAACAAGTCTAAGAAGTCTACTCAATTGATTTACTAGCAAAGCGTACTAAAATAACTCTAATTATTTACAAAAATGTGTAGGTTAAGAAATTCTTCTTCAGCTCCCCATGTTTTCTTGAAAATTCCATTAAATCCTTTCTCCAATCCTGATTTCCTTCCATTTCCTGTTCCTCGTGCTGCCGTAGGCAATTTTGATTGTAAACTTCATAGGAAAGCACTGAAGTTTCCTGAAATATAAGTTTATTTAAAATTGCTCTAATGATATCCTAGATATAGCATTCTTGTTAAGAATATAAGCTAGATCTGAGTACTTTTGCTTTAATCTCATCCTAATAGTGACTCTGATACAGAATAAATAGTTTTAGTTCTGATTAGGCACTCAAATGATTCAAAATTAGTCATCTTTCAGTTTGAGAATTTTAACCCGAAGGCTGAAATTTTGTAAAGGCTAATATTAATAACTGTTTGTTATTTATAATCAAAATCCTTATAAATTCCATCCCTCATGACTTAGTACAGTATGTCTATACTATAAATACCTAAAGAAACTATATAGATTTTGATCAGGGAACAAAGTGAAATTTTCAAGTAGTGTAAAATTTTGCCGGTTGAATAATTTTTATGATTAAGCTTAGATTCTTGTTTTCTTTATAAATCTGTTCTTTATGCAGTCCATATACTATAATTTAACATAAATTACCTCATACAATTGACCGAATAAATCACAATTAACGTCTGAAAATTTCCATACTATGGAATATTTTGCTTAAGGATTTTTCACTATTAGATTTGTCTGTAAGTATGAAATTCTTATTAGGTTCTTACCTAAAACCGCCGTGGACAATTATAGGAGTAAAAATGTGTCGTTCCAATTAGAATTTCTTGTCATCCCATAGTAGTGTGGAAAACTAACCTATGAATGAAAACGCTTTTGGTCCATAATTTCTTGGATTCTATCTGAAACATAAAAATAACCTTATTACATAATAGAGAATGCTATTTTACATTAAGAAAATGCATTTTACCAGTGAAACAACTTTTCTTTTAGAAAATAATCATAACAAAACGGTTTGAACAAAACATAAACTAACCTCTGTCTTGGCGTAACATTTTTCCATCATTGAAAGGGTTTTTGCACTGAACTAATACTTGATTTTGGTAGTTTAGGAATCTAACCAGTAGTTTTAATAATTATAATCACATTCTATTTTGTAATTTAATAACAAATCCTGGCCAAACAGGCGAGTAAAGTTTACTTGACAACAGCTGATTCGAACTGTCTGAGACACTGTATTAGTAGGCACAGATGCAACTAGAAGCTGGTTTGATTAGGAATTTCATATATTTTTGTCCAAAAGTCAATATTTAATTGTTATCATAAAAATTATTTAAATTCAAATTATGTAACACTTTGTTTTTATAAAGTTTCCTAACATGAAAATCTTATAGCCAATAAGAAACCTGATATTTATGAACTGCCAATAAGAAAATGATATTTAGAAACAGCCAATTAGAGATCGAATTTAATACAATAGACTTGACCAAGATGGAGTCTATAAGAATTGCCACTTTTGCTTTTCCCACATTTTAGGGTAACTCTTTATAATTCAACGAGCTTTTCTTTGGTTAGCCCTGTTTATATATTTATTCATTTATCTGTTCAATTCTCTAATTGTTTGATTCAAAACGTAAAAGCTGGATTTTCCTTCCTATAGTGGGGTTGGTGGGCGTTAAGTGTGGCATGCCTGTGTGATTTTAGTAGTGGAACGGTGGTTTCATGTATTATGAAATTTAGGGGTACTAATAAACACAGTCGACCAAAACAATAAAAATCACAAATTATACTTGAATTATGAAATAAAAACTTTTGACTATCTAAAAGGATGATTGTCCTGTCAAATCAATTGTAAAAGCAATTGATTAACGCTTAAAAGGTTAATAATCTGCACTGGGTAAACGTGGGAGTTGAAGACCGGGCTTTCGCGGTCTGAGATGGGGTCTGTGCCCAGCGGTGGGACGTATATCGGTATGTGAGATGATGATGATGACCTTTTAATGTGGAGATTGCTAATTTTGATGGCAACACAGGGAGGATGTCAGTGGAAGGGGTGGTGTGTGATTCCGGTTTCGAGAACTTTCTAGAAGCTTGAGCTTATAAAAAGCCTGGCACGGTCAGTCTCGCTCTTTTTCCTTCTTCGGCTCTCGGCGCGTAAGCAGAAACTCTGCCCGTCAGGTATGTGGCTTCAGGTTTTGTCAAATTTTCCATTTTGTGAGCTTTTCTTTTCTTATTTAATTCTTATTGGAAAATAACAACGAGATGCTGCTGGTTTTCTAGCAGGATTTCAGTTATTTTCCGTAGTTTTCTTACTTAAATAACCCTGTAATCATCGGTCGATGGGCGTGTCTCGGCACGTGGCCGCTCTGGTTTCTGGGTGCCTTCAGGGTGGGTCTTGGTTGAGGATGTGGGCGCCTTATTCAGATCGCGACTGAATATTGGTGTTTCTTGCATTTTCTTCCAAGGATTCGCGTTGTTGGTATTCAGGGCTACGTAGCGTGCGAGTGTGGTGTGTCTGGATTCGCTTCACGACTTCCTTTTGCTATGGAAAGTTCTAGAACGTAAATTCACTCTTAAACTGCTCACAAAATTGGGTGCGGTTCCTATTGTTTTTGATACAAATGGGACTGTGCTGTGGCTGACACAATCTAAAAGCTGCTTCAACCTCCGTGCTCCGAGCAAGGTTGAAAATCTCTCGCGAAGTGTAGTCTAGGCAGGTAAAATAACAGTTTGATTTAGGATTCCGCGATTAATTAATTTTTGTGCGTAATAGGGTGTGTAATTTAGCTAGGAGCATGATGTGTGTTGTGCGTTGTGTAAAATGGGCATTTTGTGATGTGTTTTTTGTGTAGTGTTGTGATTACCAGGTGGGATTGTTTATTTACCTTATCAGGTAAATAAAAGGTAAGTGAGCATGTTTTTTTATATGGTTAGGAAGTATGTCAGATTTATGTGAAGCTCTTGGTTCCACTCTACTTCAATTCTGTCTGTCAGAAGATCCATTTTCTTAATAGATTATAAAAATTATTGTTAAAAGTCATGTTGGAACCGAGAATTTTTCTTAAATCAGACCATACTGCGCTAGGTAAATCATAGGGAAATTCTAGGGCTAGGAGGTAGGAATTTCTAGGGACCATTTTTTATGTTTGTGTGTGCTTTATGTGTGTAAATGCACGGCGAATGTGTTTTCCTTGTCATAATTTTGCTCCATTGTATGTATGGGAAAGTGTCTGTCACGAGAATTACTTCCTACATTTTTCACAAGTCTAAGATTGTTAGACTTCACCGAACTAAAATTATTTTCCTCGAGAATGACACAACCCATTCAGACAATGATTTTGTGTCCTGTGGCATGTGTTTTGCTACATAATTATTTATATTATATGGTATCTATGCATTTATGTCACACCACATACTTACACTCACTTCACACTAACTTGATAGTTATTTACTGTGTAACTCTGAATTTATCAGATCCAGATTATATTCAGAGTGAGGTAATTGTCTGTAATCTCTGTAGACTAATAATGCGCAATATTGGGTTACAGAGATGAGGTAATGCAGAGCTGCCTTAATTTTATAATAATTAGAATTCATAAAGTCTTATCTGGGTGCTTATTGTCCAGTAAGCGATCATATTTTAACAGTGTTTTACTTTAGGGCTTCCCGTGAGCTGTCACCTGGCCCGACCAGAGTCTGAATTTCGTCATCTCCCAGGTTGGCCCTAATAGCCTCCTTTGGTTGGTGTCGGGTTCTTACTGATTAGGTGGAAGGCTTATGAGCGACGATCCTAAGATCGCTTCTTATCGGCTATTTTACCCGTATGGTAAGCTACTAGCGAAGGCAGATTGGAGAATGAATAATGGTTTATTACACTTGAGCTGAGTTAGGCTGACCGGCCATCAGTAAAACCTGTGTAATTTAACATTTTCAAGCTCTAAGCAGATGTCATCGCTAAGCAGACGGTGTCCAGACTGAGCCTCCCTTCTGGGACCCTCAGTAGCGTTATGGCTCTTAAATTTAAGCTTACTTTGTAGTGCCAGGTAATCTCAGATTGGATCTGAATCCCCTGTTATGACAAAGCGAGATCTGTCCTCTTGTGTTTCAATCATATTATGGTCATTTATTGGACTAATATGTACACCTATGATATATGACTATTTGCCTATAGAATTGGGGAAGCTCTAGGTAACTGGTACTGGTTATCTGAGTAAATGAGTCTTATTGCAATGCTTATCATTTATCTCATGACAATTCCATTTGTCTATCATAACCTTACCTCTCCTTGTGAGTAACCTGATTTATATTTTATACTATTTAAACTATCCTATGTGTTCATGCAATGCAGCTTGAACTCAACATCCAGTTTTACTAAAATACTGATTCATGTGTTCGTGTACTGTCTGTATACACGGATATTCACAGCACACTATACAAATCCGTGGTGGTATGGTATCATGTCATCCACTTCTCATATCTCATTTCCTCACTTTGAATAATTGGGTCAGCTGTGGGGTTGCATTTCAAAGTAGTCATGACATTGTTGATACTTACATTTGTGAGCGGAGATGCTTGATGAAAAGATCTGTCTTCCTTATGGCTCCATATTGTTTGAGTGTGGACACTTACTTCAGGGTCGATATGTTATTATATCACCACAAACTTATTTCTTGTTCAGTGCGACTGGGATGGTTGTGGGCCGCATTCCAAAAGTAACTGTGACATTGTTGATACTTACATTAGTAAGCGTAGATGCTCAGCGAAAATGGCTTGCCGTCTCAACCCCCCGACTGCTCTGGGCAAAACCCTACACTTGTCATGTCTGTTTAACACAGCTTGACAATATCACAAACTTTGTAATTCACTGGTGTTGATCTATATAGACTTCCCAGTGGTTACACAACTAAAATCTGTGTGTATTGCACAGTGATGCAGCATATGAATCACGCATTGGTTGGATTGGATGTATTTCCTTCCACTTTTTGCTATTTTTTGGAATTGGGTTTACTCATTCCATCTAACCTGTCCTCTTTTGAGTTGACTTAAGCACCGTAGTTAGTGCAGTAAATGTAGACTCCTTCGGGTTATTTTTATCCGTTGGTGGCGCTGGCCGGGAGACAGGGGCGGTAGGAGCTCTCCCCGGGGCTCCGCGGAGCCCCGTTACCTTTTTCCAGTCAGCTCAAATCCGTTCCCGACCCTTAACACACTCTACCTACTCACTCACCCATATTATGCTCTATTTTTCACTATATTTGTTATGTGTATTGAATTCCAAATATCTAGCTTTAAATTACTTAATTTAGACACTTATATAGCGCCCTTATAGATATCTTGCTTGTTACAGACATACCACATAAAAGATCATTGGGATTACTAAAACAAAAAATTACACAACGTAGGAGTCCTAACTGCTAGATGATCACAATTTTATGGCCAAACCAATTCAATTAATTAGATTAATTTAATTTAATTAATAATTATTATGAATTTCTTTCATAGACATTTCCTTCATATATATATTATTTATATAAAATATTAGGGGAAACTCCCCGTCTCTCTCCATCCCGGGTACCTCCGTTACATAACTAACTTTAGAAAATACAAAAAAATAAAAATATTTACGTCTTAATTCCAATCGATATTATTATATCATCATCATCATGTCAGCCGAAAGACGTCCACTGCTGGATATAGGCCTCCCCAAGGCTCTCCACTCAGACCGGTCTTGTGCCTTAAAGTAATTTATTTCTGAAATAGTAATTTCTTAAGAGTTGATATTAAACTATTTAAACTGACCTAACCTATCGAACGACATTTTAAAAAATCCTGAAAATAGCACGGTTCTGTATAACTATTTTATGGCTAACGTCGGTACTCGGTATGGCAAGTAAAATTCGGGCAAATGAAATTCGGGCAAGTGAAGGTAAACGACTTCGAACACACCGTTGAACCGGTTCATAGGTTCTGCAGATTGCCTCATGACGTTTTCCTTTACAGATCGTAGTTTTCATATTTCGCAAGTGGATTTCGAAAAACTCGCAGATGCAATCCAATATTTTCTAATAATCTAACCTGACTGATGGAAACTGCGAGTAAAGCTTTCTTTAGGACACTGGCTTATTCTACCTACTTTGGCACGAAAAGGGCCTTTCATCTCCAAGCCCAATTTTTCATTTGAAGCCCAACGATCAAATAAAAAAATCCTGTTCCAACCAAAGGCCGTATTGCCTAATGCTTTTGACACTCGTGATCGCAATCAAATGACATATTTCGCATACAAAAGCTGTCATGTTATTGCGATCGCGAGTGTCAGAAACGTTAGGCAATAAGGCTTCAACATTACACGGCAGCTCAAATAAAAAATCACTAACGAAAACATCGACGTATTTTTACAGCTAAAGCCCATTTGCGAGTCCCGCGGGGGGCAACCCTAATACCGATGCAATCAATCGTTGTTACGCCCGAACTTTGTATCATAAACGACATTGGTGTTTGAATGGCTAATGGAGCTTAGCGCTATGTCCAATGCGGACCGCAGAGCGGCGGCTCGCGCAGTAAATACTTGGTGAACGGCGGCCATTTTTGGTCCAAACGCAGGTAACGAAACGATGAAGTTATGTTTAAATTTGCACAGTTTGAGGTGTAAAGTGCGGTTTGGAATTTGTAGTCGAATTCGCTTTTGCCGTGTGCAAATTCGATGAGGTAATTATAGGTGAGTTACTGGACTGAACAGTAATAAAGTTGTTTGTTTTACTTATTTTAATTATATGAACCGCCACACGAGTACTTTAACATTTTTTTTATAATGAGAACTATAAATAACGTCCAATGACTTTTCATGTCAATATAATAAAATAAAAATAAAAACATTGGATTATACTAATAGAACCTCCTCTTTTTTGGAAGTCGGTTAAATATTGCAATTAATTAAAAGTTCAATTTAGGATTTCCTGTAAAACGCAAAGAGGCATCTATAGGTAAGCGAGATTCAAAGTCACAAGTCAAAATGATATTTATTTTCTTAAAAACCATTATAATTATCAATTAATATACCACTGATTGGGAAAAACTTTTGTTGAGATTTATCCGACAAGAAACTCAACAATTTCTTTAACAGAGTAGAAAGAACATTAGAAACGATTTGTCATTGCAGATCTAAATTATAATTATATATTATTATGATTATAATTTTTTATTTTATGTGTATTACTATTGGGGAACTATATTATCTATTCACTTAAATTTAGATTGGTTACTAAACTGCGATACTCTAATTATTATATCCATCCCTAAGAAATATATTGGTCATCAAATTAATAAAATCTCATAGTCAAAATACCACAACGGGACTTATCACGCTATCTACGCTATGAGTGAGAATCACGAAAGTTTAAAACGTTTAATAAAATCTGTCTCTAAGTATGAGTCATCACAGATGTAAACCTGTATCCTAAATTATAGTTTGAACATCAAAATTCGTTCACCAAAATAACAGATCCGTCACCTAATAAATAGATTAGTTCCCTATCGATGCTTCTACCTATTCTACTATCTGGTTAGGTACGACGAAGAGCGAAGCGAGGAGGAATTTTAGGTAGAATTGCGACCCTTATAGTCAAATTTCAGTTCAATTATTTGATGATCAGTATTATTTTCCAGTGATTACAATTAATTTTTAGGAAGCCATTTCTATAATTGTTTGGTGATTCAGTTTTAGTGGCATATCTATTATTTTGGAACTTAATTTAATTATTTCATGATCAATATTATTTCCGAGTAATTTTTAAATAAAATTTAGGTACCTAACCGTTTCAATATTATATCATCATCATCATCATCAGCCGGAAGACGTCCACTGCTGGACAAAGGCCTCCCCCTTAGAACGCCATAATGAACGACAACTCGCCACTTGCATCCACCGGTTTCCCGCAAGTCTCACGATATCGTCAGTCCACCTGGTGGGAGGCCTGCCAACGCTTTGTCTTCCGGTTCGTGGTCGCCACTCGAGAACTTTTCTCCCCCAACGGTTATCTGTTCTTCGAGCGATGTGGCCCGCCCATTCCCACTTCAATCTGCATATTTTTCCAGCTATGTCAGTGACTTTAGTTCTTTGACGAATTTCCGTATTCCGGATTCTATCGCGCAAAGAAACTCCAAGCATAGCTCTCTCCATAGCTCGTTGCGTGACTCTGAGCTTCTCTAAGAGGCCAACAGTTAAGGACAAGGTCAATATTATATGGTGATCTACTATTTTAGAAACAAATATTATTTATTAGGTCGCCGAAAACGCGTTTATTAGGTGATCAATAAAATCATACCCTTATTATATGGTGTGCTATTGTGGTGTTCAATAAAGTGTCATTGTACTCTAAATCTAACCACAGATTAAGCTTTAACACACAGCCTTAAATTAAACTGGAACTAACAACCTGGTGGGCGTAGGGACTAATGTCCTTTTTAATGACGCCCAAATTTCCCTTCAAACTTTCATACACTCAATTTCAAAACAAAAGCGTAACTTCCATGAAAATTCATGTAAAACTTGGAAAGCCACTTAAGCCCTGTTTTATTGTAAGTCATTGTGGGGCTAATTTACTAGCGGTGAAGCAGCGCAGTGGCGTGAACTGAATATTTTCATTAGGCAATCGAGGCGAGATAAGCCCCTTTGAGCGATAATTTCGCCTTTGTGCATCTCTTTCTCTTGTTAACAGCTATTTTCATATGTTTTATGTACAATAAACAGTTTGCTATTCAACACAATACAATAAGCGTATCTTAAGCCCTAAAGAGGGCCACTACGAAGTTCGTATCGTACCGTCCCTCTCACACTCGTATCAAATAATATTAGTGTCAGCGGGACGGCAAGATACGACGCTCTAATTTTGCACTTCATGTATAGGGCCTGTAAGAAAAACCGTTTTTTTTTATTCGACTGAAGGGCAAACGAGTAAGTGGGTCTCCTGGTGGTAAGAGATCACCACCGCTCATAAACATCTGCAACACCATGCAGATGCGTTGCCAACCTCAGAGGCCTAGGATGGAATACCTCAAGTGCCAGTATATACTTTCACTGGCTGTCTTACTCTCCACGCCGAACCACAACAGTGCAAGCACTGCTGCTTCACGGCAGGATTAGCGAGCAAGATGGTGGTAGCAATCCGGGCGGACCTTGCACATGGTCCTACATGCATGTGAAACTTTCATTCCAGTCGTTCCCTCATGAGGCTCGTGGTCATCAACGGGTGGTTTACATTTGGATAGAATTTTCTTGCAAGTCTAAATTCGGCTTTGGGTGGGTATCACGTAGAAAATATGCAATCCATTAGGATCATCCATGATGGCCTAGTGGATATCCGTAGCGACTTAGTTCTTTAAGCTATGTCCTTAAATGAAGGCACCATGAATTCAAATCGGGACACACCTGTCAATTTTTAGAATTTTATGAGCGAAACTACTAACCTAATAAAAACCTAAAGTAATTCCTGATTCAATAAATTATTTAAATATGTATGTTCTAAAGCACCGCTGTAGATATAAAATATATACTTTCGAAAAGTAACCAGCGTCTCCTCTATCGATATAGAAACTTCCAACACAAGTTTTGGATAAAAGCCAAGTGAGAAACTTTGGGAAGTGTAAAATTTTACTTAGACTTGTTTTCAGTACGAATTTCGTAAAAAATCGATGCTTGCTTCCTCGACGTGAAGTGTGAAAGTGTGTTTGATTGATTGTCACGGAAAAATAATTTAATTTTCTTTGTATCATTAAAACAATACATAAGTGGGTACTTATTTTTTGCTATATGTTGGTGTGCAATAAAGAGTTATTGTATTGTATTGTATTGTATTGTACTTATTTAATAAAACACATGTATAGGTACGCGATAGCACTATACAGCACAACGTCTCTAATTGTTCTCTCTTCTCCTATTTATGTTCATACTGTGTTTTTGTTGTGATGTAGTGTGTTTTTGTTGTCAATAAAATGTTGTGAGTTTGATTTTGAGTTTCGATAGAATAGGTACATCTAGTTTTCTTATCATACAAACATGACCTGCCGGCCCGGCCGCGCAATATTTACTCCGTACGCCGCGTTCTTTTTGTTTTTAGTGACAACTTTGGCATTTTATTCTACTCGTATCGAACAAACAATAACATGTGTATGATTACCTAATGGTGACGTCACAAGCCCCCACTCCGGAAGTTTGATGATCTATTCCTTTGTAGATTTTTAATAATTTGATAAACCAAAACATACGTGTCCCATATTTTTCCATAACCTAATTTTCGAACTAAATAGAACGACATATTTTTAACCCAGTCGTCATCCTGCACAACTCTTTTCAAATTATAACCGCCTTAAAATAGTCTTTCTCTTACAAAGGCTCCGATATCGAATTGTTTTATTTCCATAGTGATCGAGCGCCATCGATCGGTCTAGCACGAGAATAATTCACCAGCTGCGACTAACATGGCTTTGAGTGAAGGTTTGAACCAATTTGCTGAACTAACTTGATTTTCTATGCAAAGACTCGTACAATCGGGTAAAACGATTCGTTATTTCTATGAGGAATAAGTTATAAGTAAGTGTCGAACTGTTTTGTTCCTGTCCTGACTTACCTGGGTTATTTTCACAGTAAATATCGGAAATAAACGGGTACTTTTTTAATTCTTCAAAAAATATTTTTATTGTTTGACAAATAAATACTTCCAACTCGAAGCTCATTGCAGAACAAAACGGTACTATGACCACCGCGTCGTCATGCACGCCCAGGCCCGGTATTTAACAAGATCTGAATGCCCGGTACCACGAAACTCAGCTCGCGCAGTAACAAGCGACGTCCGTCATACAGTTTGCGATAGTTTAGCGACAGTCGCTATTCAGAGAAGTTATCATAATACTGGCCAACTCTCGGCGAATAGGTAGTACTAAATACTTATTCAAAGCTTCACACAAATCCATCTATCGTGATTTGTCAATCGGTAATGCGTTTGCGTGCCGATTTGGGCCTGGGACCGACGACATAACAACTTTACTACAAAATTTTGAAGGCAGGATGTGAATTGTGAACTGGATTTTTGGGGTTTAGAAATAATAGAAACATTTTTAGTTTAAAAGTCTGTAATTTAATTTTCAATGTAATTTGTGAAAAGATATTTTGGGTTTCGTTGTCCTCATCCATACTAATATTATAGACAGTTTATGGGCCCAAGAGTGACATAAGCTACTTTTATCCCGGAAAAATGCACAGTTCCCGAGGGAACAGCGCGCGATAACCGAATACCACGCGGGCGGAGCCGCGGGCAAAAGCTAGTATTATAATAACAGTATAGCACAGAAATCAATGATATTTTGCAATCAAGTTCTTAATTATATTTTCTATGCCTGTAGTTTTTTGATTTTCGTAAAAATGCTGTAATAGTCTGTAATTCTCGTGCAAAGTTAACATTTTTTTTTGTCGACTTTTGAGCTCCTGTAATTCTGATATTACAAATTTATATGAAAATTTGAAGAACCATACTTACAAAATTTCATCTACTTCTGTTGCCTAGTTTTCAAATGAGGCCGGGACTACGTTTGTATGGAGAATGGAACGAAGAGACTTCTCTTAAAAACCGGACACTATGCAGAACCCTAAAGCGAACAAATGCATCCGTGATCACGTACCAATTCGTTATAATGGCCTCGCGTGCAGCGGCGTATGCCCGCCGTAATACCTCGAATTACCAGAGAACAGGCTGAGGAACCACTCCACGGTAAACTGAATACTTCACTGTAGCGAGTCATGAATCAAATAAAAGCTTTAGCAATGAGCTAAAATTGGTTTGCTCAGCCGCGACCTTACTTCATTGAAAATGAAAATGAAAAATAGAACCTCCTCTTTTTTAAGTCGGTTAATGAAAAAAATATATTCGAGACACAAATACAAATATAAAAAATAGATCCAGCAAAAAAAAAGTGTAATAAAATAAAATGAGAATAAAAAATAAAATAAATAAAAATAATACTTACTTTGAGGAGGTCCATCCATACTTCCATACTTACTTACTTACTAATATTATAAATGCGAAAGTGTGTTTGCATGTTTGTGTGTTTGTATGTTTGTCCGTCTTTCACGCCGTAACGGAGCGACGGATTGACGTGATTTTTGGCACAGAGATAGTTTATGGACCCGAGAGTGACAGGCTACTTTTCATCACGGAAAAATTCACAGTTCCCGAGGGAACAGCTCGCGGTAACGGGCGGAGCCGCGGGCAAAAGCTAGTACAAATATAAAAAAATTGATACAGCGATAATAATAATAAAGTGAAATAAAATAAAAAGAGAATACATAATAAAATAAATAAAAAATATTAAAAATACTTAATTACCGTATAGATTCAGGCGTTATTTTGCGGAGGTCCATGTTAAAATAAATGGAATATCTGTCTTGCACCTCCGCCAAGTAGTGAAGCCAAGTCGTGCGAAACAGCAACGCTTGAGTTGGAAAAAATGTTTCTTCATGCACTTTAATATACTGAATTGCTTATGCCTACTCCTACGGTAGAGCCAGCGCTGGTCTTCCGGTGAGACCATTGATATGAACCTCCCCGCGAAATAACGCCTAACTCAATAAATTATTATTTGACATACATTACAAAGCATGGAACACCTTGGCCGGCGATTACTGAGTCGGGAAAAATAAATGCATGACTTATGCGCTTCTTTCCTTCTTCTATATTACAGCATAATTTATTAAAAGAAGCTTATATTAGCTCATAAAGCCTTGCTAACCCAAGTTAGGTGTAAAAATATTCATCCTCTCAACTCCGTCAAAAGGCCATAACTCAAAAGGCCAACTTTATGCTCATAATAAAGGCCGTACTATACTGATATTACCTAGTCCTGGACACGGTTAATTTGATAAGCTATATTTATGTTCTACGCTGTCATTTTATGAATAAAAGGACAATTTTTTATTCATTATTTTTTTACTGTACTGGTTATAAGAGCTACCTTTCATACCAAATTTTAAAGAATGTCTGGAATTACTCTAAATGTTTTGATCCAAGTTTTTAATAATAAATCGTTTATTTCGATTACAAAACAGTTTTATCATTATCAAATTTCCGAAATAATAGCTAATTCGGAAATATGACATTCGGCAAAATAGGCTTCGTGGTTATAATAATCGGAATCTTGAATTTCGAATCTCGAATTAATATCAATCAATTTTTAAGTAAATTGACCTGTATGGGTAAGGTTAGGTTAGAATTGCGTCAAGGCGCAAAGCGCCTTAACTTCGCGGAATAGGAGCGCCGCAAAGCGGAACTCCGATGACCTTGTGTCACATTGCTGAAAATGACAACATTTACTACTTTTTAAGACCAATCTACCTACCTACATAGCTACCTACAACCTACACCTATTTAACCTACATAGCTTACGTTTAGAAGTCGGGATTTATTATTGATCAGTGTAATAATATTCGGAATTTTGAAAATCTGTATTCTAGTAATCGGAATTCGTACTTTTGACATTTCGGATTATTATTGAGTCGGACTTCTTATTTTTCGGTTTATACCCACCCGAGATATTTTTAATTTTAATTTTTATAAAAATCGGATTTATGAAGAATCGGAATAGTACGGGAGACCGAGGAGAGTTGTGACAAAGGCGAGAAGTAGTGACAACCTCGATTTTTGAAGCTTATGAACTGCTAACGAGCTCGCAATAGCGCGCGATTTTTAGTTCAAGTCTCGAACTATCAAACGCGTGCTGTAGCGAGCCTAGCTTGCTAGAAGTTAATTCATAAGTTTCCAAAAATCGACGTTATCCCTACTTTATTCTGTCACACCTCTCCTCGGTCTCCCCTAATATTAGAAGTTCTAAAACATTCGGAATTATAAAAATCGGTATTTTGAAGTTCGTGATTCCGACTTTCGGAATTTAGTTTTTAGTAATGGAGTAAAAAAGGAAAGCTTTACAAGAGGATAGCAAAGTACAGCAGCAGAGGCAGCTAGCCGCAAGTACCAACGAGGTAACCTTAATAACTCCGTCCCTCGGGACGGGATGACTGATGTTTCGCTAAAACAACCGTATCTTTTTTTCGCAGCAAAGTGCTATGGGGAGTAATGGGGCGGTTTTTTGCAGGTCTCCCGTTGAAATAAGGCGGGATTAAGACGGTGAAACTGACCGTTAAATATAAAATAACAAAAACATGGTCTAACGAACGTGCTGCTACAGAATATAATAATATAGTACTAACGTACAGAATGGCCACGCTCCGCCCCGCACCGGTTCGAGTTACCCCACCCCTCAAGCGCAGATTGCAGGAAAACCGCAGGAAAGCAACGCGATGTATGTCGGCCGCACGGCACTAAGATCGGGAGCAATAATTTTGGAAAATGGTAACGGTACCCTACCCACTTCCTTTTTCTAAATAAATAATGATTTCTGAAATTATCGCGATAGGTTAGCAATGCATCTGTAATACTTTGGTGTTGCAGATGTTTAAAGGCGGTGGTGACCTCTTACCATCAGGAGACGCACTTGCTAGTTTTCCATCTAGTCAAATAAAAAAAATATAACCTCCTCCTTTTCTGAAATCAGTTAAAATAAGTTTTGGCGTGGCAGTACTAGATCATACGACGTAAGTAAATTTGTTTATTTGGCAAGCATATTCCTTGAAGGACCTGTATATAAATAAATACACTAGGAGGTATTTTCCAAAATTCTCACGAATAGTAAACTCACTTTACAGAAGCATGCTGCGGTTATAAGCTAATTTACATACAAAAATTGTATCTATCAATTTACTTTTGCGTCAACATAGAATCTTCCCCAATTCCGTAAACTGACGCGAGAACGGACGCTGTCAACTTGCATCAAGAACAAAAAGGCGCAACTACATCCAGCGCTATCTATTTATCAAACGTACCGTCCTGATTTTAAGATATAATCTTGAATACGCAAGGATGTTAGTTAGCTCCCTTTAAGGGGAAAGGGTTTGTTTATAGGAAGATTCGGGCTCTGCAGACCCCACAAGGAGGTATCAATCTACTTAAAAATGAACAAAGCTGGAAAAAGTACGCGTTTTTATCTTGAGATGGGTCGAAAGGGGTCTAACTTATGTGAAACAGTATCCGGAATAGAATAGTAAGTGATACTTACTAAAATCACTTTTTCGTATAGTTAAAATGGTCTTGGATCACGGTTGTTCCTGGCCTGACGTAAAAGAGGGGTATTATAATTGGAATACTGTACTTATGGCCAATAACATTTCGTGTTTTTCACTTTTCGGACGTAAAAAATAGGATATACAAAAATCCATATTTTGAAATTCGGAAAAATAAATTTCGTGTTTTTAAGTAAGTAATCGAAATTATACGTCTTAAGAATTGTGAAAATCGGAATTAAATATTTCGGAGTATTTGGGTATACCCTCAAAAATCGGAATCGTTGTAGGATCAATTTCACGCCACGTCCGTCGAGACCCTTTTTGTCAAGAACACGTGGAGATATCAAATTAAAATTAAACTTAATACTGACCACAAACTGTGGGCAGGCTTCGGAATAATCGTAACTATATTTCTCAGCTTTGCAAGCTTTGCTGTGAAGGAAAACATCGTGAGGAAACCTGCACAAACCTGCGAAGCAATTCAATGGTGCGTGTGAAGTTCAATTCGCACTGGGCCCGCGTGGCAACTATGGCCCAAGCTCTCTCATTCTGAGTTTCTACTGGTTCATGACAAAAACGTTCCTCGCAATATTATGCTGAGCCAGTGTCCGATTCACAATCGCAAGACACATACCTTTGTGTTGTTTATGTCTACCAAATAATAGTATTGTTTTGTTGTGTTGTGAATAAATGTACCTTTTTTCTTTCTTTCTTTCTTTCGTTCTTTCTTTCAACACATCCTAAACCCAGCGCAGCCTAAACCCCTCCTTAAAGTCCCCACCTCATCGACCATCAGCACCCCACACCATTTTCCCAGCGCTTCGCCACTTAAAATCGAATTAACAGAACAAAACAGCTCATAAGCACAACAAAATCAATTCAATAAGCACTGATTGCCTCATTATCTATTCACCCATACTGCTGAGCTGTTTACTCACAAACCACTCATAATTCATTGATCCCTCAAAGGAGATAAAGAAGCCTATTGAAGCTATTCATAGGGCGATCCACGTAATAGCTCAAGAGGACCCTCAAAAGGATTATTATGATGTACGCCCTTGCGATTGATATGTAGACGGTTTTAGGGGTAATGAAAAAGGTTTCAAAAGGCACACGGTAACTTCTATAGGAGCGGCAGGAAAATGTGCAGGAACAGAGCAGTTTTGGCATAAGGTTTCACCAATTCATAAATATAAAAACTTACACACACACACAAACATCACGCCTGTATTCCCAAATGGGGGAGGCAGAGCACACGAAACGTTACCGCTTCGGAGCCACTTTTAGCAATTTTAGGTTTTAAGGTGTAACATGGCAAACCTCCGCGGTATGCAGCTGGCCGCTTACAAAAGAACAAAATTCAAATAAATTATTGATACTCTTTTGTTTTTTTTTCGTCATAGGCTCTACTATTTGGCAAGGCGTAAGCCAAAGAGTATTAGTACCATTGAGCTTCTAAATACCATAGTAAAATATTAATATCATTGATCAGGATCTATAAAGAAAGCCGAAATTTGGTTATTTATAGAAATAATTAATACTTTTCAACTTCTTTTTGTGTGATATTTTTGTATTTCCTTTTGTACAATAAAGAGTATTAATAAACAAACAAACAAACTTTTCACTTTGTGATAGCTAATTCACTGACTTTGACTTGTGATATAAAGGCTGCTACTATTACAGCCCTTCCTTTTTCCTGCTTTTTTAGATAATTTTTATCTTTTTAAATATTCGTCTCTCACCGAAACTTTTCTGTCTCAACGGTCCAATCCAACTAACAACGGTAAAAACTGGGTAACGAACTAGGCATTAATATTAAAGACTTCTTCTACCCTTTCCTAGAACGAAAAAATGTTTCAAATAAAAAATCAAGGTTCGTCCCGAAAGCTTCGGTCCAAAAAGCTTCCCACGTTGATAAAAAGCGACGTCACCAAAAGAGGTCAAACTCATTACGCCCCTCAAATTCGTAAAAAACCGACTTAGCCATCAGCCCAATCGGAGGCAACGTATCATCTTCCGATAATCATAGCTAAAATGAACAGTGAATTCACTAAATAAGGTTTACAAAACTTTGAACACTCCACACTTACATACAAAACCATACTGTCAGGTTTAAATGAATGGAAGTTGTGTACCTGAAACAGAAAAATAGATACATAGGTATTTACAATCAATTTGGCAACTATTTAAGGAATAATTCCTATAGTTTCTAAAAAAATGACTGAAAAATACTAACTATTCGATTAGTATAACTTATTTGTAGCATCTAATTTTTCGTGTATGTAGTATTTTACCCAAGACTCATTTCCCCGCGATCGATGTTTGCCTGATACTCTTATTAATTTGACACATAAATTGATGTTTGCACCAAAATACACTAATACAAGAAAACTACATAATAGCGACTAAACAAATAAACGATTGTAACAGAACGCTATAATTAAAATATGATCGAGGTGAAATGCGATTCGGTGAAACACGAAACTTATGCTTTTGAGGTAAAGAACTAACAAATGGGTTAATCTTGCCGTAAAGCAGCAGTGCTTGCACGGTTGTGTTTCGGCGTGAAGAGTAAGACAGCTGGTGAAATTACTGGCACTTGAGGTATCCCATCTTAGGCCTCTACGAGTAGGTTGGCAACGCATCTGTAATCCCCCTGGTATTGCATTTGTCTATGGGCGGTGGTGATCTCTTACCATCAGGAGGCCTACATGCTCGTTTGCCATCCAGTCGAATAAAAAAAAATCGAGGTGAAATGCTATTCGGTGAATCGCTACACGAAACTTATGCTTTTGAGGTAAAGAACTACCAAATGTTACTGACTATATACACCTTTTTGCAGGTGGTAGTACCTTGTGCAAGGTCCGCCCGGATTGCTACCACCACCTTGCTCGCTAATCTTGCCCTTCTTGCATCAGGCCCATATGCTTGTTTGCCATCCAGTCGAATAAAAAAAAACCTTTGTGGTTACTCTAGTGTAAGCTGTATAATCCGGCGGCAGCAGCAACTATCGGAGCAATCGCAAACGACCGCCATTACGCACTCTACTGGGCTGTTCCGCCGCCGACCGACACTTTAAACACCTACTAAAGGACAGTCATCAGCATCATCCTTTCATCAACCCAGCCTATATTCATATTCTAACTGACTTCTAACGGTTGACAAGGAATATAAAAACTTGACACGAGGGCAGTACTTCTACGTTTTATATTGCAACAATCTTTACATTGAAAATACAAACTGAAATTATAGATGCACAGAAAAACCAGAAAAATAAAATCAGTGCTGGGAATCGAACCTAGGTCCTCGGCATTCCGTGCCGCGTGCTATACCGCTACACCACCGCTGGACAGTGGTACAGACACGAATTTCTCCTATGCACCACATATCTTAGCTTGTTCGTTTCCTATTTAGCCACTTAAGTAGCAACACTAGCGACATCTATGATGTAGCCCTCATCGAGAAACTTTCAGCACTCCCATTGGAACTATCCGCTCACCCGGACAAGAGATGTCGTTACTAAGCAATCAAATTAAGATTGGTTTTTGGATTCTTTTTGTATTTTTTTTAGTTCTATACAGAATACTCAAGTAATTTACACACTTGTTTCAAATTTTAAGTTTACCTGATCAAGATAAACTTGCAAGATGCAAGAATTAATAAAGCTTGTAACAAAAAGTAGGGAAACCCCGACTTTGCCACTTAAAAATTAAATATCTCAGAAACGGCTAAACCGATTTTGATGAAACATATCTAAAAACCATTATTAGAAATTGTTCTTTCAAATAAAAAAAAAGGCATTAAAATCGATCCACCCGTTTAAGAGCTACGGTGCCACAGACAAACGGGCGTCGGGGTTAAAAATACTAGTCTTTTAATATCACAATCAATGAGTCGTATTACGCACGACCCGGCTATTCAGTATGGACGTGCAGGGGAAAAAATAGTAACGTCATCGTTTAGGCAACTATCTGTGGCGGGATTCACGCGCCATTTCCCGGGATCCCGGGAAGTGGGAACCTGCGGGGAGAGGGGAGCGGGGTAATGGATTGTAGTGCGTTAACGTGTCGTATCAGTGGACGGGATTAACGTGTTATGTGACTTTAGAGGTGAGATGAGTTTGGAAAAGTTTATTATACAGCTATCAATTGTTTTTTAAGGTTTCGTACCCAAAGGGTGCCAACGGAACTCTATTACTGAGACTCCGCTAGTGTTTTATGCGGCGATTAACCATAACAGTGAACAGTGATCACAAAATTTTATATTGCTCTGGTGTCTGACATTTTTAATGCGCAAGTTGTTTCCACGTGGTATCTGGAATTTTACTATCAAGTTGCAAAAACTGCAATAACCGTACAACGTCCCTCTCAAAGAGAGTACTTTGAAAGTGGCAAAATTGTCCTATTAATTAGAACAGAAAGCCATATTTTAAAAGAGAAGAAGAACAAGACTCCGCTGTCTGTCTGTCTGTCCGTCCGTCTGTCACAGGGCTCTATCTCTTGAGCCGTAATAGCAAGGCACTTGAAATTTTCACAGGTTATGAATTACTGCGGCCGCTATAAGAACAAATACTAAAAATGGAATGCTTATAGGATAACTTTGTTGCCAAGACCCTTTTTTCAAAGGGACTCGTGCAGATATCAAATTCATATGAAAAAATCAGATGTCGGAAACTGAAAAACCTATAGAGATCTTCCGATTGACTGATGTTAACAAACAACTTTAAACAATTACTCACAAAACAGAAAACAACACGCGATCCAAACGACACACTTGATGTCTATTCTAAAACGAAATAGCAATATAGTTACGTGTCCGCTCGCTCGCCCGGAGCGCGTTTGACAAGAACTGGTACCACGAAACTAGGTTTTCGCGGCGACAGTAGCTATTTCGACGCGTTATTATAATAACAATCGACTCATAGCGATTAAACTTTTAAAACAGCTAAGACCTCAATACCTGACGCCTCATGCTTAGTACTGCATTAGTATTCAGTGACCTAACATCCTGTCGATCACGATTAGTGTACCAGTCTAGAATTTTCCAAGCGGCGGCCCATTTTATTTTCCCTGAAGGTCCGGGAAATGTAATTTTCCCCGCTTGTACCGCGTTGTCAAGTGTACGTTTTGTTCTAGCGTGTTCGACTTCCAATTGTTTTGCCGGTAGAGTGAGCGTGTTTTGCTTTTGAAGTTGCAAAACAAAGAATTTATATAGCAGCCATACATAACAGAGAGCTTAATTTTAAACCATTCTTAATGGCTCATTTTTCTATTAGGTAACTTTTTAGTATTTGGTGTCTACTTTTGATGCAGATTGCGAACAGAACTTCATGGATAGATTTCCTCCACCTCCACACTATAAGAACACACATACCACCACCACACTACACCGACGCGTTTCAAACTCAATCTGAGCGCATCTTCAGAACAACACAACCGTACATCAATGCTACCAGGTGTTAGGCGGGTGAGCAAAAAAATTCTTTTAGTTCATCAATATGGACTTCCGTAAGACCTGATTCAACAAATTACTTAATTATGTGTTTAAAGCGCTAAAGTTTAAAAAAAAATTAAAATAACATTTCTTTAAAAAAAATATCGACATACCTTCTGTATGTCGATATATTCGCCATCATCGCAACACTTACGCATTCGTGTACCCTTAGTGTTAATTTTCGGTTACAAAAAACGTCTCGATCGCGTTCGCGTTTGAATCTCAATTTGTATGGAAACTCGAACATCGCAAACGTTCCGCTAGAGGCGCTGTTCGTGTTTCCGTACAAATTGAGATTGAGAATTGCGTACAACTCGCGCGCTATTTGTAGTATGAATGAATGAATGAATGAATGATAGTTTATTCGCTGAATATGGTTACAAACAGGTGGAATATAACAGTACTTAGTATCTAGCATATCCTACCTACGGAGTACGTACCTACTCCTAATTTAATAGGTAAGGGCTTAAAGTCCAAGAATTTTCACGAAATACGCCTTGAATATTACAATCTCACTAGGCAATTAATTTCTTGCTACAAACAGCTGGGATTTTCGAAACATGTTTTGTTTTAAGTCGGGCCTATTGTTTATTCAAAGAAATTGGGAGCAGGTTAGTACGACGTTTAATTATACTAGTTTTAATTACGCTGTTAATTGTAAAGTGGAATAAAGCAGTAATTAAAACCCTCGTCAAGTATCTTTTGAGTCTTTCACACGATGTCGGAGTCCGGAGTTGAATGGATTGTACTTGAAATAGAGTACGATGAATATCACGAATGGCCTTTGACTGAGAACGCATCTGAATATCGAATGTTAAAATTATCGAATATATTAAAATATCGAATGGGTCAAATATCGAAAGGTTTCGCTTATGATCCATTCGATATTTTAATACATTCGGTATTTCAACATTCGATATTTAGATAGGTGTGCGTACCTGTCTAAATATCGAATGTTAAAATACCGAATTGCCTTTGACCATGGCTCCGCACGCATTAGTTCCACTAAATTAATAGAAACAGTTTAAATTCATCTAATATCCTTAATAATATAATAAATGCGAAAGCGTGTGTGCTTGTATGTGTGTCCGTCTTTCACGCTGTAACGGAGCGACGGATCGACGTGATTTTTGGCATAAAGATAGTTTATAGGCCCGAGAGTGACTCCTCGTTGAAGTTTTTTGCCAGATTCTTCTCAACAGAGGTTTTTTCCGAACCGGTACTGTGCGGTGGTAGATTTTTTTGACGTTCATAAGAGTTGGGTTTGTGTAATTTGTGTGTGTTCTTACAGTGTGACGGTGGAGGAACTGCATGAACACGCATATTTTGCATTAACCTAGCTATCTTAAGGTCGCGGGTGAGCAAAGAAATTCTTTTAGTTCATCGCTAGTAATATAATAAAATCGCTCAAGATTGGAAGTAGGGTTCCGTAGCCATTACGAAAAAATTAAGTAATATTTTTCTAAGGATTTCGTATTTTGTACGGAATATTGCAAGTTTTAGGTATATTTTATACCTTAGGCTGCTATTTACTTTTAAACTACTAATAGTTCTCAAAAAAACTTGACCGCTATAGTTGTCTTGACCGTTATAGTATAGTTTTCCTTGTAAGTTTGATTTACTTACTACCATCCTGAATTTATTTCTCCAAATTATTCCACCGACCATTTCAGATTTTAGAGGGGGGGGGGGGGGGGGGGGGTGATTTATGAAAATTTGCATTTTAAAGTTGAATATAATAACTGAATCGAAAAATCATCCCCATTTTTCGTCTTTGGGACGTACTTTTTCTTAGAATTTTTTTGTTGTACCATTTTGTCGGCATACCTAGTTTCTATATATTCGTACAAATTAACAAATTTTTACCTTTGATAGTCTCTGAGCAAAGCCGCGGACGGACAGACAGACAGACATGGCGAAACTATAAGGGTTCCGTTTTTGCCATTTTCCTTATCAACTCCCCCCCCCCACTGGGCCATCGGTTGGCGTCCCTGGTTTCACGAGCTCATTCTATCGCATATCCAGGACAATCCATCCCGTAACGAATGGGCCAATGCTCGTTTATATATCCCGATCCTCGGGAAAATCCGTTTTGAGTTATTGCAATTCATAGAATGTGTTTATTCTGCTGGGTTCAGATTGAACAAAATCTTATTTAGTTTCCTTTAAATAAACTGTACAAAGTATATCGACGATTTTATAGTTTGAAAGCAATCCTCAGAATTATTTTGTATTGTGATAAGAGGATTCAAATTTCGTCAAATGAGAGTGTATTATGTGGTAATTTTTTTTTTTTGCAATGGCAAAATGTACGCTTTAGAAATTAATAATCAGTGTTAATAGTGTTTTCAGCGTTATTTTTCAGATAGTTACCGACATAAACAGATAAATAAAAAGAAGATTTACAGATTTTTCTTATTAATTATACTATACTAGCTTTTACCCGCGGCTTCGCACGCGTAAACTAATCGGTCTGGTAGTGGCAATTGAAATATCCCGTGGGAGTATAGGGATAAAAAATAGCGTATGTGTTATTCCAGACGTGCAGCTACCTACATACCAAATTTCATAACTTTTAGCCCAGCGGTTATTATTTCAAAATTTTATTCCTATCCCGTGGGAATATCGGGGTAAAAAAAAGGCCTATGTGTTATTCCAGAGGTTCAGCTACCTACACACCAAATTTCATGGCTCTAGGCCCAGTGGTTGTTACTTCGAGATGTTATCCTTTGATATCCCGTGGGAATTTCGGGTCAAAAAGTCGCTTATGTATTATTTCAGACGTGCAGCTCCCTACATATCAAATTTCATGACTCTAAGCCCAGCGTTTATTATTTCAAAATTTTATCCCGATCCCGTGGGAATATCAGGATAAAAAGTAGCCTTCGTGTTATTCCAGATGTCCAGCTACCTACATACCAAATTTCATAGCTCTAAGCCCAGCGGTTGTTTTTTCGAGATCTTATCCCTAGTTATCCCGTGGGAATATCGGGTCAAAAAGTCACCTATATGTTATTCCATACGTCCAACTACCTACATACCAAATTTCATGACTCTAAGCCCAGAGGTTCTTAGTTCGAGATTTTATCCCTATCCCGTGGGAATATCGGGATAAAAAGTAGCCGATGTCCTTTCCCAAGGTCTATTCTAACTCTGTACCAAATTTCATCCAAATCGGTTCAGCGGTTTTGGCGTGAAAGCGTAACAGACAGACAGACAGACAGACAGACAGACAGACAGACAGACAGAGTTCGCATTTATAATATTAGTATGGATGGATGAGCTAACTTCATACCAAATTTCTACTTCCTAGGCCAAGTTTTTCGGTAGCGGAAATTGACCTTTTGTTTTGATTGCGATGCCTTAGGCTTAGATGTTTAATGATGATAATGATATAATTTATAAATATTGTGAATCTGTTTTGAAAAAAAACCTCGTTGAGTTTCTTGCCAGATTCTTCTCAATAGAGATTTTTTTTGAACCGATGGGAGATTTTTTTGACGTTCATAAGTGCTTGTTATAGCCTAAATTGAACAGAGATTTTGACTTTTGAATGTTTTCACTGGTTTTATGACTGAAAATCTGTGTTCCAATAGTCTTTCTATCAACAATAAACTAAAAAAAATACTACACTACTCTAACTTTTTTTATCAAATTTTTTTATCAAATTTTCTATCTGGCTGGCTAGAAATTCGACAACATCTCGTGATCCTCGCTCTCCAAAAGAACATTCTAATTTCAAACGCAATCAAGTCTTCAAAACCGTAAATCTCCAAGCGAATCAACGCACACCATTCAGAGGCCTACTAAAGGCGTATTTCAGTCGAATTACAACACACATGTTGCTCGAGCTGGCACGTGACGCGAAATTAAGACGCGTCACATTTATTGTCGAGAAACGCCTCAGTGTCTGCATTACACAGAGTTTGGTTAACGGCTGAAGAGAAATTAAGGCTTAGATTTATCGCGTCAGCTGATGGGGTTTTGTTAAAAACTTTGAATGGGTTTCATACTTTTAAATTAGTATTACACGCTTTATAACACGATGTAACCTCGTAAGTATAGGTGTCGAATTTACTACATGGAGTACAAATTTTTCAATGAGCTCACTTTAAGCTTGTATAAGTATTTCCAAAACGTTACTGCCATGCGAAAACCATAACGTAACAAAATTTAAAAAAAATGTTTTATATTCTGTTCATGAGAAAATGTTGCAGTGCACGTTTGTACCTATTTAAAAAAAAATACTATGCAAATTTTTGCTGGAGGTTTTGACATGGCAGTGATAAAATTCACAATTTAGAATTCTCGGCTCAGTGTGTATAGAAAATTACCCATTGCAAAAAAAGTCAGGACTCACGAGGATAAGATACAATTTGTGTGAAAATGAATACTACAAATATTGTATCCTAATTCTAAAATAATTATAAGTCAAAATGTTTGTGAGTATGTATGTGCGTGCGTGAACATACCCAATTAAACGTGATTGTGCACAGAAACTCCAAAAACTCAGAGGTGCGAACCCCGGCTCGAACCACTAATCTGAGGCCGTAATTGCCTAATATTTCTGACGCTCGCGATCGCAATCAAATGACAGTTTTTGTATGAGAAATCTGCGAGCGTCAGAAACGTTAGCAATACGGCCGCTGCCGCTTGAAAATCCTCTGGTCAAACCGCTAGACAATCGGGACTTCTTATCCACCAGTTTTATCCATCAGTATTGCCAACCGCAGTCTAAAAACACGTTCTTTGAGCACCCAGCTTTCTTCCGATTGAGATAGAACCCCTCTCACGGTTCAGCAAGCAAGACCGCGGGCGTTTGGGAGAAGAGTATTAAACCAACTGGAGACGGCGTGCGCTTAAATCTAGTAAGACAAACTGACAGTTTCAGAGTGAGGAGGCAGATTGTGTCTATGATAAAACATGAAATTAGATTTCTGATAGTGAAGTAGAAAGTTATGTAGTTGTAATTCATTGCTATTTATGGTCTTCCCCAATGATTGAGTCTACCAAATTAATCTCTTCAAAGTCGCTGTCATCTTGACCGTGGTCGTGTTTATCGGTTGAACATTTGTATCGTATTCGAATCTTCTGACTATGTCAGTGGGAGATGAATATGGTCTTTTGTTCTCTACACCGCATTGCTGGAGATTGGAGTTCGTGATCAGCAATAAAGATCGGTGCTGTCTCTTACATCAGGTTTGTAAGTTGCCACGGATAGAGAGAGATATATTCATCCTATTCTAACACACTGGCACAGAATACGATATGGTTAACATACTAACGCAAATGTTGATTGTAATGCTTTTAAAATTCGAAATTAGATACCAAACGTCTATTTTAGTTTTGGAACCACAAGCACATCACAACACTCACAACACTCGCCCGTCACTCGGTTGCTAAATCGAAAAGATATGACCGCTAGTTATACTCAGCGTTTAACAGAAAAATAAGGCTGTTTGTCATCTCCGTTAGGTTTAATGCACTAAGTATGGATCGCAGGCATTCTCGCCATTTAACGCATCTGTTCCAAGACAAAAACGGCTTGCGGCAAACTTCTGTGTGACGCATTAACTTCATGCCTTGTTCTGCTTGCACAGGGTTCCAATTGGAGTTTACTTACTATGTTAGTTAGAACTTTGTGTTACTGAGGGGAGAGTGCGACGGAATTAGTTGGGTCACGTTTTTGGTGGAAGTTGGGAACAAGTGTCCGGAGTTGCAATTTGAAAGCCGACACGCAAAATTGTCGTGTAGCTATAGTTTCCGCTTTATCCTTATTAATCCTCATTTACTTTAAAGGCTGACCAGAATCAGAACCAGGACCAGAGGCCTTATTGCCTAACGTTTCTAACACTCGCAATCGCAATAAAATGGCAGCTTTTGTATGCGAAATATGTCATTTCATTGCGATCACGAGTGTCAAAAACGTTAGGCAATACGGCCTCAGGAATATAAAAAACTTGACGCGATGGCACTGCTACTTTTTATATTACAAATTCTTTACACTTACTTACTGAACGATACCTACCAGTCATATTGACAACGGTATCGGTGATGTTATTGAAAGGAATATTTTATAATCCCTCAGTTTTTTTCTATGACAAATACTTTTATACATTGTGATTTATTTTCCTTCCAAGGCTGTGGATAATCTTCAGGATTTTAACGCACAAAGACACAAAATAACACTTTAAAATACCACGCGCAAACAACTTTTTTTTTTTTTTAATGGCGTGCAAACAACGTTAAACTTTGACAGCAATATAGACAGATGACATTTGAATTCAGTGTTACCAGTGCAAGAAATTAGTTTTATTATTTTTCCGCAATATGGCGAGATTTTTTGTAATTCAGCCTTTAATACTCACATTAAAAGTTTTTTAAGGCCATAAATCGAACCATTATGCTACAATAGCGTTTTGATTACGTCACATTTTGCAATCCTTGCCCGCTATCAATTACCAGCAACATTTCAACGCCAATATTAGCAATAAAGCAGATGGCTGGAAATGAAATTCTTGCGAGCAATAACAGGCGTGCTAGTGCGGTCTGCCGGGATATTGCTTTACCCCACATTGCCCGTATTGGCTGAGAGATGGCACTGTTTACATCATCTATGGTGTCTACAGGCTGTCACACGGCTATGCGACAGACAAGGAGGGAAAGTATCTAGAATATTACTATTTATTTATTTCATAACATTTATACGGCATTACACTTATTGTAAATCAACAGAAGGCAAATCGTTTGTATGTATTTTTATTTCTAGGTAATTTTATTTTGTGTTGTTTATGATCACACGTGTATCCAATTTGTGTGCTCTCTTTCTGTCTATAAAGTGTCCGACACGCTCTTGGCCGATTTTTTTTTAATTTGCCGCGGTTTCTCGTGGATAGCTTTCGTTGGCCAGAGTCTAATTAAATGTATTTAAGATAATTTCCCTCAATGTGAAATTACTGGCACATGTCTTAGGCATCTAGGTTGGCAACGCATCTGCAATACCCCTGGTGTTGCAGATGTTTACGGGCGGTGGTGATCTCTTACCATCAGCAGACCCACTTGCTCGTTTACCATCCAGTCGATTAAAAAAAAAAAATGTGGCATAGCCGTGGGAAACTCTGTGAAAAGCTGGATTTTCACCAGACATGTGTTAAGATCCGTTGCGTGGACTTTCTTTGTCATGAACCAATAGTAACACTTCATTTAACTATCCTCGTTCAGCACAGCTCTGGTAGATTCAGCTTAGCGGAGCTACGATATGTAAACGAAACGTTTCTATTGTTTGAGGACAAACATAATCCTCTCACCACATCCTCGCACATCTCTAGTAAAAACCCGGCTTAATTGTCCTAAGACTTCAAGTGACATTAGAAAGTTATTTTTTTGATCATTTTTAGGGTTCCATAACCAAAGGGATTACTAAAATTTCACTGTCTGTCTGTCTGTCACCAGGCTAAATCCATGAATCGTAATAGCTTCACAAACTATGTATTTCTACCTACCAAAGACAACTACAAAGTAAAAAAATAATTACACAGTACCTAGTTGTTCTGCGAAAAATTCGTTTATGTTGATTATTCATTAGGCCAACATCATAAACAAGTCTGCAAAAATTCAGAACTACCGGGTTTGACGCATACTACCCCCATACTTTCAGGCGACAAAGTTACTGGATTACTTTGTAATAAAACATTATTCTACATTTCCGACGATAAACATTCGACAATCATTCAAAATTCCATTATGACTATCTTACCATCCTAGTCATCAAGTCGCGGCATGAATAAAACATAGGCCAAGTTGTGGAGTTCTCGAATAATTCCCTTGTAACCCGGCTGGAGTAATTACGCGCTTACACGTTACGGCACGTTACGTTTGAGACTCGCACGTTTACGCTGCGGGTGGTTGCGGAGAGAAAGTGTCAGCGGATGGTTGTGGTTTACATATTCTTCTACAAAGAAATAGGACGGACAGACTGACAGACAGACAAAAAGACAGACACGGCGAAACTATAAGGGTTCCGTACATTAAGCAACATTTTAGTTCGGACAGTACTTTTCTGCAAACATGCGGCACCTGTAGAATTGACGAACTAACTAATAATAGATAGATTAGCCAATGGAATAAGACACTTTCGGTCGACTACACCGACTACACAATAAAATCACATTGCACAGGCTTGACACGTCGAAACATGTTCTCGTGATGGAATTAATACCCGAATTACCTATCAAGTTCCTGATACGTGATTAGGGGTCGGAGTACTTGAGGAAGTAGGTCATGGGGCCAACTTTAGGATAACGCATCTTTAGAGCATTTTCACACTATCCGATCCGACGTCGGTATCAGACGATGATACGATATCGGGGCAAGTAAAATGGGTATGTATTATAATACTGACAAATCATAATACCTACAATTCAGAATACCGAATGTGTCCGAATGTACAAAATACCGATAACCCATACATCGAAGCTCGAAACATCTATTTTCAAATAATAATGGCGTGTAAAAGTGCCCATTGCGGCCTATTTGCTGAATAAATGATTTGAATTTGAATTTGAACCGAAAGTACAAAATCCCGAAAAGGTCCTGTATTATAATACCGAAAAATCATATTACCTACAATTGAAATATCTACGCTTAAAACATCGAAATTCAGAATACCGGAAGTACGAAATGCCGATAATCAATAAACCGAAGCTCAAAATATCTACTTTCAAATGACCGAAAGTACAAAATCCCGAACTAACTGACATTCACAGTACTATAATAATAATTTTCTGTGCTGTTACAAAAAAAAAACCTAACATCGAAGGCTAAGGCGGGAGCTACGCTGGGCTTCGCTCCCGCCTTAGCCTTCTGAACCTAAACTATCCGAGTCGCTTCTGCCCTGAAAAGTCCTGCTCGCTCACTTCGCTCGCTTGCATGTCAGCGATGCACCAGCTGGGGTGTGTACCAAAGGGGAGCCCCAGGACTAAAACAAATGACGTCGATGGGATGTCCTTATGACATACACTTTTTGTACCTCGCTAGCAGCGAGCGAGCGGAGCGAGCAAGGAAGACGTTTCGGAGCAGAAACGACTCGGATTGTTTAGGTTCAGAAGGCTAAGGCGGGAGCGAAGCGCAGCGTAGCTCCCGACTTAGCCTTCGATGTTAGGTATTTTTTTGTAACAGCACAGAAAATAATAAATGTCAATCTACCCCCGCTTGAAAAAGTCGGAATGTTGTCAATTAAAAACAGATACAGCAGACTTTGGTGTAACTATGGTTTCGGTATTTTTTATTTTCGGTATATTGATTGTCGATTATTTTATTTGTAGTGATTATGACTGTTCGGCATTATGATTTTTCGACCTATCGGGTGTAGGTATTTTGGTCTTCGGGATTGTAGTCTTCGGATTTTAGTCTTCCGGTCAAATGTAGGTATGTTCGGGATTTCAAACTTTCGGCCATATATCCATTCGACGTTTTATTATTCGGCCTTCCGTCCATAGGTCTTGTGAAATTCGGTCTTTCGTTTATCGGTATTATAATACATACCCTTAAATATTGTATGAAATATGTACCTGTCTTTCACATTGTCCCGCCCGATATCGGTTATCGGAGCCGATATCGATATGTTGGTAGCACCATCGGACGCCCCTGGGCTGTTGAACGTTTGTATGTGTGCTATGCGGGTATCTAAATTATCCCATAGGCCATTTTGAGCCGGCCGTATCGGAACGATTTTGGTCGTGTGCGACACGCTCTTGACCGGTTTTTTACTATTTGTTTCCCTTTATAAAAAAAACTCGTTTGAGCAGTCGGGTAATAAAATAACATAGCCAGAGACAGTAACGACATGATTGCGCAACAAAAACTGCGAATATACGCTAGTGTTTTGTTTAAAACAATAAGCAAACAAGCTTCAATATTCAAAACAGAACAAACTTACAACCGTTACTAATTATTCAAAAACGTTTTGTATATTTGAACGACCGCAGTGAAATTAACAATCAGGCAGAACAAAGAAAATTATCTTTACCGCTGCATCCCTAATTACAGGGATACGCCCACCAAAATCAAATACACCTTATCTCAAAACAACACGGTTCAAATTCGCATGCACAGATTTCGAACGTATATAAAAAACGTCGTAAGTAGAGAAGTGTCGCGCGAAGTGATATTAAAGCTTGTGTGTTGGTGATAAGGTTTAGATTTATGCGTGGTTATGAATTCAGTAGGGTTGAACAAAATCTCGTATTTCGTAGATTCCCATTGTTCTCCGATGTTAATGACATCACGGAAGAAGTAAGTTAATTAGGATATGACGAATTGCGTTTGATAAATCGCGGGACGCTCAAGTCAAGACGAGCCTTGGTTCTAATCTGCTTTGTTTTTGCTCACATTTCCTTAAAAAAAAAACTGCCAGTACTTCATCTCATCAAGCGTGATGTTAATATTGTGCGACTGGCATCGCGGGGTGGTATATCGTAGAGTCTATAATTGGTCGGTCAAAAACAGCGATGTAAAGCAAATACGTGGTAATTCTCGCTCATAAGTACAATTTTAATAGAATGCCAAGCGAGTGTGTTATGCGTGAGTTTTTTTATACAAATTTAGATTTTATATTTATAATAGTTTATTGTATGTGTATGGATGGAAGAAACCGTCTTTGCGGCCTCGAAATGAGCATTTTGCACAACACTAAGTAGAATTGAAATATGAAACTTCAACTTCTACTATTGAAAGAAAACTAAATACTTAATACTTACTAATATTACAAATGTCAAAGTGAGCATGATTGTTTTTGTTTATTCGACTGGAAGGCAAACGAGCAAGTGGGTCTCCTGGTGGTAAGAGATCACCACCGTATCCAGATATTTTAAAGTCTTCCGTTCGTTTGCATTTCATCCAAAGTATACGCGGCCCTTACAAATAAATTGAAAAGTATCGCAACCGCTAAGCTTGTAAGTAGCGGTAAAACAACAATATCAGCCATTCTCAAACAATCATTAAACTGTTGCAAATCACACGCTCACTGCAACAACGTCGTATCTTCCGTTCGCACGTAACTTCAAAAGTAAACCCTTCTTTTTAAGCAGAAAGGTCGACTTTCTATTACTCCAGTAGTTGAACTTAAGACTTTGTAACATTAAACAAGTGAAAGCCGATTACGAGCCATATCGGTCTTACAAGGGTCGCAGATTTGCGAAGCATATTTTGATATTTGATTTGATTCTTTAGTGGGAATAGAATTTGTTGGTAAGTAGATTTGAAAGTTCGAATAGCGGAAGAAGAGCCCCTCTAGTTTACAAAGTTAATACCAGGGTTCGATAATCAGTAAAGAAACTTAAACTGTGAGTAAATTCAAGATTGTTAAGTTCTAACTAGTTTTGCCGCTCACTTGAAAAAAATGTTAAAAGTTTAAAGATGGACGGATGATCTGGCTTAAACCGCAGGTTTACAGTGTATGGGGAGGTCTATGTCCAACAGTGGACGTCCTACGGCTAATACGATGATGATAATATTATTAAAGTCGTGCAAACGAGCAGGCTACTTCTCCACTGTTGTATTAGATTGGTAACAATGAAAAAACAAAGAACCTTCCTTCGGATAGGTCGGGTGAAAACAAGGTTTACATCAAGTTGGTTAAATGAGCTACTTATGCTAAAAAAGTGAGCTTCTAATGGTAAAAGCTTAATACTGGTTCCTTTTCAAGATTCCTTCGCAGCGTGGAAACCTGTAAATTACTTTTTATAGACACCAAATGTCAGTAACAAAAGTTTGTGTCCGTAACCTTTGGTAACAATGAGTTAGGTTGGCCCATCGTGCAGAGTACGTTGTAGCCATATTTTCTGGGCATTTCGCGAAAGGTCGAAATTGATTGTTTCCTGGCGCATGATCATGACTCATGTTCATATTTAATACTTATTAAGGAAAAATCCATACTTTAATATTATAAACGCGAAAGTGTGTGTTTGTATGTTCGTGTGTTTGTTCGACTTTCACGCCGTAACAGAGCGACGGATCGACGTGATTTTTGGCATAGAGATAGTTTCTGGTCCCGAGAGTGACATAGGCTACTTTTTATCCCGGAAAAATAAAGGTTATAAAGAAAAGTGTCCACAAAAATTAGACGGTTGAAACGCTCAAACAATGCGCCCCTATACACATTGCATGACACGAGCTGTCCTCACGTTCATAGGGGTTATACGAGGTATTAGTTCAGTAACTTCCCATAACTAACAATCGGACCACGAGACAAAGTTTTGTAGTTACTCGTAAGCCTTCTTACGATATAAGATGCGTGCCGTTGCCAGGCTCCGCCGTAACAGAAAGAGAAGGGTAAAAGTTTGAAGCCCTTTCTTGCATGTTACCATGGACTAAATGGTGTAATAAATAAACTATAATGTAGACAGTAAGACAAGTGAGTACACTGTCTACATTATAGTTCTATACAAGTCTTCTTCTTCTTCTCAGCCTTCTTCTACCAAATTCTTGGTGTAGGCCGCCTTCAACCTCTTCCACTCTAATCTATTTTGGGCAGTTAGAGTCTGTACAAGTAAACCTGTATATTTAGATCTCGAAATCTACAAACACACTTTCGCATTTATAATATTAGTATAGATACGCAAGCACATCGGCACCAGGAGATGCATCGCAGCATCTGTAATCGCATTGCAGAGTGCGAACCATCACAGACTTGCGACAAAACCTAGCTATAAATTGTCTCCTTCAAACAAGTTATTAGCCTCTTTAGCTTAGAGGAAAGAAAAACATGAGGCGTTCATGGAAAATACCAATAAAGCTTTTCCAATGAAACGAACATTGCAAAGATTCGACGAGCAGGAAATTTAAAAAAAAAGCGGAATTAATAATAATCATGTGTGGTTATATAAAAATAATCCATCCGGGGCTGCCATGTTGGATTTTCATTTTCATTTCCCCGTCTCCGTTTCCTTGTTTGTCTTTGGGTCCGTGCATAAATACCAATTTAGGAAAACGTTTTAAAAAAATATCTTTTAACTTTGTTTTGAGATGAGATGTTAATGTGTCAAATAATAATGAGATATCGCTCAGTGCTTTGAAACGTAATAATTTAAATAGGTAGCTGTGATATTGTGCGTTACTTGATGTTGAGTTAACTTTATAGGTATTATTGAAGGAAACAAGGGTGTTTGAAATTAAGGAAAATATTTGACTAAATAATTATTAGTGTAATGAATGAATGAAAAATTATAATTTGGTTCTGAAATGTATATTTCAGAATATAATTAGTGTTTAGTTTTGTAACTAAAGGACCCCGTATATCCCTGTATTATTAATTTTTGTATTTTTTCTTTAATTTTATAATGCCTGTATATTTTAAGTATTTTGTTTGTAATTATTTTATTATGAAAAAATGACTTTCTGCCAAGTTTCTTGCGGCGCATTCTTCTTGGCAATTATGGTCTTTCCGAAAGCGTTGGTAGTTTAAAAAATGCCCATTGCGGCCTATTTACTGAATAAATGATTTGAATTTGAATATTACAAAGCGAACTGCGTATAGGACAAAACAAAACCCAAATAGGGATGAACTAAAAGAATTTCTATGCACACCCGCGACCTAACCTTTTACCTTTAGGTCGTGGGTGAGCAAAGAAATTCTTTTAGTTCATTGATATGGACCTCCGCAAAGTAACGCCTGATTCAATAAATTATCCAAATAGGGATGTTGACACCACCAATCAACTGACGTATTATAAGCTGTTAAAACACAATTCTCCCATAGAGTTTCAATGGCAACAGCGCATAATGACGGCAACTCAATCAACTAACTATTTATTTGTTTTAAAGCTACCAAAAATCGAATTTTCCAGTAAATAGAAAATTCATCTGGTTTTCAGGGCTAAAATAAAGCGTTTTTTTTACTGGAGTTGTACCTCCGAATTATTTTTAATGACGTCATTTATCCCTATTTTAATACAACACAATAACTCATTATTGAACACCAATAAAAAGTTAGCTTTACAAAAAACACTACCGAGCAAGGACCAACGTTTTCCATTGAAAGCTGTCTCATTCCCATGGACCCTAGAATTACCATATTTCAAAGCAACCCCTTGAGGGGTGTAATTGCTGGTGTTGACACCCGGACGCGGTCATCCGCGCTCGAACTTGACCTGCGTTGACCCGCTGACGGCCCAGTAAATGGATTAGAAACTCAATATCTCACACTTAAAAGGTCATCACTATTTCACCCATTTAAAGGTATTTTAAATTCGGGTTCTAGAATATATCCTAGTGGTATAACTTAGCGATCTTTAAAAACCGGGCAAGAGCGTGTCGGACACGCCCGAGATAGGGTTCCGTAGCCATTACGAAAAAAATAAGTAATATTTTTCTAAGGATAGGAAGGAGGGTGGGTTTTTTTTTTCTCATCCAATCTTGTAGTGTGGGGTATCGTTGGATAGGTCTTTCAAAACCATTAGGGCGTTTCTAGAACGATTTTTCGGTTTAGTGATCTGTTTGCAAAAAAAATCGAGTGTCCCCTCCCCCCTCTAAAATCTAAACGGGTGGATGGAAAAACTTGAAAAAATTCAGGATGATACTAAGTATATCAAATTTACAAGAAAAACTATAACGGTTAAGTTTTCTTGAGAAATATTGGTAGTTTAAGTGTAAATAGCAGCGTAAGGTATAAAATATACATCAACTTGAAATATTCCGTACAAAATACGAAATCCTCAGAAAAATATTACTTAATTTTTATCGTAATGGCTACGAAACCCTATTTCGGGTGCGTCTGACACGCCCTTAGCCGGTTTTTTAATTTTCAATTTCATGTCGTTATTCTTCTGTGGTAATGTTAACAAATGTTTTATTAATACACATGTCCGTAATTGGATGAAAAAATGTGATTCAACTTTTTCTAATTGTCATATTACGTGACGAGCAATGCCGTTAATGCATTATTCCCTCCCATGATGACAACATCTACCTGTTGTTGTAAAAAAAATCATAACTAATAAAGAGAGTCCGGAATTTCCACGGCATTTTTTATCTGTCATAGTGACTTCCACTTATCAACTCTAGCTGAACGATATCGATAATGATATTATCATAGAATAATAATTGCAATATCTTTTATAAAGGCACTAATGGAATACTTATTTGCACTACAACAGACTTTAAATATGAAATTTAATTGTTAACTATTCATTGTTTTCATTGCATAATCCATATTTGTGTCTATTTCATACATACACCGCGTCGTATCGTCGTCGCGTCGCGCACCCGACTGCTTTCCTGCAGTTTTCCTACAATCTGCGCTCGAGGGGTGGCGGTAACTCGAACCGGTGCGGGGTGGAGCGTGGCCATTTTGTACGTTAGTACTATTATATATTGTGTACTCAAACAAGACCATGCTACATCCATTTCGTACACCGCGTACATTTATTTACAAACCAACTCGATCAAAAGCGAAATGAAATTAGCGACCTTTTTGTACACCTTTTAATCACCAAACCGTGTTGGGAACAAAAGAAGCCCCAACAAAAGCAAAACAAAAACTCGAATCAATTGAAACGTTTGATTCCAGGGAAAATCCCGGACGAGGCCGGCCGTAATGAACTAAGGAAAACCGCGAGTAATAAAATTAAGGAAAAAATAATGACTCCTTTTGATACTTATGTTTCCTTGTTTTTTCGCGATATAAATAACTTCCTTAACCCAGCGACCCCCAATTTTTGTAGGGTTTCGTTGCTAAATTGGCATAAACGGGAGTCTTATTTCTTTGTGTTCTTTTTATTCGACTGGATGGCAAACTAGCAAGTGGGTCTCCGGATGGTAAGAGATCACCACCGCCCACAAACACTCTACACCAGGGGGATTGCAGATGCGTTGCTAACCTAGAGGCCTAAAACAGTTCTACCAGACCACATTTCTAATTTTCATAATTTTTTTATGGAATAATCGAGAAAAACTATCAAAAATGCAACGTTGCTAGCTCCGCAGGTATAAACGGTTCTCTATCGTTTGCCAGAATTCCATATGCCCGAATGTATCGTTTTCTAGAATTTTCATTTGCCATAAAGTTTATTTCTGAAATAGTAATTTCTTCAGAGTTGATATTAAACTAACCTAACCTACTGCATTCTATCCATACTATAATATTATAAATGTTAAAGTGTGTTTGTATGTTTGTGTGTTTGTCCGTCTTTCACGCCGTAACGGAGCGACGGATCGACGTAATTTTTGGTATAGAGATAGTTTATGGGCCCGAGAATGACATGGGCTACTTTTTATCCCGAAAAATTCACAGAGCCGCGGGCAAAAGCTAGTACGATAATATTAAGAAAGCAGCACGGTTCTATATATTTTATGGCCAATGTTGGTATGGAAAGTGAAATTCGGGCAAGTAAAGGTAAACGGACTGCCAGAAACGTCTGGTTTGTGTAACGACACAAGTAAAGTCACGTTTAAAGACTAGTATAAAATAAAATAAAACTGCAAAAAGCCGATAGCTAACTCGCTAACTGGTTCGAACGATTTAAATTCAGCGTAGGCCGCGTAGCACCATCTACGAGCTGCTACGCGGCGTAGCGGTGCTACGGCGCACAGCACGTACGCAGTAATGTTGTGTAATACGCTATTTTGTACGTAACCGTATTTTTAGCTTTCGACGCAAAAAGAGGGGTGTAAAGTTAGACTGCTATGTGTCTGTGTGTCTGTGGCACCGTCGCTCTTAAACGGGTGGACCGATTTGAACGCGGTTTTAAATGAAATCAGGTTTTCTAACGATAGTATATAGTTATAGTTAGTTCTTAAGCATGTTTTGTCAAAATCGGTTGAGCCGGTTTTGAGATATTGAACTTTGAAGTAACAAAGTCGGAGGTTTTCCCAGCTTTTTGTTGTTTAAGCGATTCATGTTTAAGAATACGGTACAATTGCTAAATGGTATTTCTTTTATTCGACTAGATGGCAAACGAGCAAGTGGGTCTCCTGATGGTAAGAGATCACCACCGTCCATAAACATCTGCAACACCGGGGGTATTTCCTGTTTACTTAACTGGTGAAATCTTAACATATTCATTGACATGGTCGGACCATGCTCAAAACCGGGACGAATGGACATGGAGAAGGCTTAGGTTTTTGTTTTTACCTACGCTTGGACAATGCTGAATAATTTTTAATGTTTATTTGGGCAAAAAACGGTACAATATAGAAAAAAACTTAAGAAAATAAGATTTAAACGAAAAATAGACCAGCAAATATGCCACTATTAATTTACACAGTAGAGTAACACGTACAAACAACAAAAATGATAAATTAAAGAATAATTTAGTTGAACAAAACGAAACTAATGACAAAAACATAACCCTCCTTCTGGAAGTCAGGTTATAACATTTTTTTTATTAGTGGCTATTAATCTAGTAGGTATGGTTTGGTGATAAACAATACACAAAACAAACGAAAGTCTGCATTTTAGTAAGATATTCTACTAATAATCGGTTAAGGACAATTTGAAAATAATTACACAAAAATAATGCAATAGAAATAAGTTTTTGTTTCAAATATAATACATGCTTTTTTTGCTGACCGTACTTAATTTGCTATTTGTAAATGCTGTATAATATTAAAGTCAATCCAATAGTAATAAGAAGGTAAAACATTTTTTGCTATAATTTGACTTTAAAACATAATTATGTACAATCTAACGGCTAATGTGTAATAATATTTTCTCCGCGCTTCAAACGTATAAAAAAAACTATGTCGACTTAATTGCAATTGATCAGTTACAATAAAACCTTAGCACAAGCAAACAGTTCCGCAACCCAACACTAAAATAAAGACCTCATTAAAAACCCAATTATACATCATTAATTAACAAACTCCCAAAAACTAGCACCACTCTTAGTTAAACAAGCTTACCTTTCAAAGCATCCGTGATCACTCTCACATTTTTTTTAAAGTACGCTCACTATTTTATTCCCGATCCCGGAACGCGGGACAAAAACGCCTGGTCACCATGCCAGTCACAAGGGTACTGCGGAAAGCTGGACCCCGCATCATATCGTGACCAACACTAGACGCTGCCAGCGGCACGACTACCAAAGTCAATCTACATTGCTCGCTCGATTCACTCACCGTATACACGTAAGCGCACTAACCACGCAATGTAGTAGGATTGGTTGTGGAAAACCGTTGTATCCCGCATCATTGCGGCGCGCAAGCGCGGGGAACCGGGTAGTTACAGTCAGCTGACGAGGTTACTGTGTTAAATTCAACCCTCGCGGAGAAGATGCGTTTGTCTGTAATGAACTGTTTTTTTAAAGTGGCTTTGTAATTATCTCTTGTACTTTATCTGAAATAATTCGCATGTTATAAAGTCAAATTCAAAATATCTTCATTCAATTTAGGCTAAGAATTTAGGCTATAACAAGCAGTTATGAACGTCAAGAAATCTACCACCGCGCGGTTCGGAAAAAAACCTCTGTTGAGAAGAATCCGGCAAGAAACTCAACGACGTATTTTTTTTAAACAGATTCACAATATAAAAATAGTAACAACTGGCCTTTGCCCACAGCTCCGCCCGCGTGGTGTTCGGTTATCGCGCGCTGTTCCCCCGGGAACTGTGCATTTCTCCGGGATAAAAAGTAGCCTAGTACGGATTTCGACAACAGCAAGATAAAAGCTTGGAGGTGATGTAGGAGTACAAAATGCGCCTGGACTAGAAAAAAACCCGAGTTCGATTCCCGGCTCCAGGGTTGTTGATTTTTTAGTTAAAATATCACAAACAGGACTCGACGTTTCGACCACATTACATGGCCGTGGTCAAGAGTAGACGAGTAGTTTCAATTCATTCATTCATTTCCAATGTGTTCTAGTCATTGGACATAATTATTAATCAATTGTGGTTAAATATTCGTGACTAGTTCTTACACGCAGCTTTGCAAGGAAGCCCATTAGATACGGTAATTGGATTAGAATTTCCATATTATTTTTTTTGAAAAGTAAATTTACTATTATAGTATGTATGTATGTATGTAAAATTTTTATTGTACAAAAGAAAAAAACAAAACACAATTGACAAACTTTGAGATACTTATACAAAGGCGGACTTATCCCTTTAAGGGATCTCTACCAATCAACCTTTGAGTGTATTGTTCATAAAACACATGAAATTTAAACACAGACTTTACTTTACCTGTAATCAGACATTAGATATTAAGAGAGAAAACACACTTCTCCCATGCACCGCAACGTACGCAATGCATTATGAAATCTGGACCCTCATATTTATTGTTTGTACAGGGTCCAGATTTCATAATCCATTGCAAACGTTGCGTACGTGGGACAAGTGTTTTCCGTCATTACAATCAAATTCAGTTTGACATTATGTAGGTAACATTTCATAAAGGTAGTTAGTTACCTGGGCTGGGTAGTTTCAAAGTCCTAAGTTTACTTATCTAAGTTTGCGAGCATCAAATATGATAACAGAGGAAGTTGCCGAACTGAAATTGAGACAGATGAGTCAATGGCCGGAGAAGACAAGTCTGCGCTAGTAGAACGTCATTCTCAAGACAAATCTCAAAACTCGAACACCATATGTCTTCATAAAAGTTGCGGGCAACTGGTGAATCCCAGTCGCAAGTTGGCGTTCACGGTCGTTTTCGAAAAACGTAAACGTCTTCCGGCAGTTTTTTTTTTATTTGACTGGAAGGCAAACGAGCAAGTGGGTCTCTTGGTGGTAAGAGATCACCACCGCCCATAAACATCTGCAACACAAGGGGTATCGCAGATGCGTTGCCAACCTAAAGGCCTAAGTTGGAATACCTCGAGTGCCAGTAATTTCACCGGCTGTCATACTCTCCGCACCGAAACATAACAGTCGAAACAATGCAAATACTAGAATAAAATACCATATGCCTTCATAAAAGTTGCGGGCAACTAGTAAATCCTAGTCGTTTTTGAAAAACGTAAACGTCTTCCAGCAGTTCATTGATGATTATGCTAAAGACACAAGAAGTGTTCAAATTTTTCTAAAAGATTTCAGGAGGTTATTGGGTTAATTTTTAACTGAAAGCGTAGTCACACAATTGATGCGATACACTTTGAACCATCTATGAATTAAATGAAATATAATTGCCAAAATTAGTAAACCACAATCAAACAGCCCTGAAAAACATTTACAGGGTCGTTCAGTCAAACGAATTAGACCATCTACTGAAATATTTCTGAAGGATTTGAGTTTTCAAATCTTGTACATTTTCATTGATTACCATTTTGCGCAGGTAAGTTTTCCCTAGTCACGGTGGGTAAGTCCATCTTAAGTTAACCCCTACTGTTAACTCTAGATTTAAATTGTGAGACATATCGTTACCTATGTAGTCTTCTAAACAACAGAACACAACTTTAGGTAAGTTATCAACCCATTTATAAAAAAAAATTACAAAGAAAGTTCAAATTCGTTTCGTTAAGCGTGATAAGTCTCGACTGTAGTCCCGGTAGTAATACCTTACGACGGCTTAAGTATGAAAATGACAGCGTTGCCTACTTAAGTAATGCTACAGAATATATAATAAGTACTAACGTACTAACTGCCACCATCTTTGTTACCATGCCGCAGGGCCCATTTTTAGATATTATAGTTTTAGCTTATATAATTTTATTGCACCTAATATACCGCTACTTTTGGTGTACAATAAAGAGTAATTGTATTGTATACCTTTTAAAAATTAAATGTTCATAAATTGAGTAATGGTTGTTTTTTTAAACTGCCTACTGCTATTTCTTTAGCTATGCCTATTACTATGGCTACTTCGCAAAATGGCGGGTTCTTTGATAGTTCAATATCCATTATATCCCCTTTGATCTTCCACGCGCATCAGCCTCAATCATCCCTCAATGAATTAGATACTGTTTGAAGATGCATCATCAAGCTGCAAGATTTGATCGAATTCTGGTTTCTATTTATCAAACTAAGGTTTCAGTAAGGCAGCAAGTCATCTACATACATGTTACGTTACTACGTAACATTTCAACATTACTTTTGAAAAAAAAAACTTGTTGAGTTTCCTTTCAACTGAAGTTTTTCCAAACAGCTGGTAGAGTTTTTGACATTGAATGCTTGTTTACATATTTACACTGCGATATATTCATAAACTACTAGCCGTGGTGGCCTAGTGGTTTGACCTATCGCCTCTCAAGCAGAGGGTCGTGGGTTCAAATCCCGGCTCGCACCTCTGAGTTTTTCGAAATTCATGTGCGCAATTTGCCACGAGCTTTGCGGTGAAGGAAAACATCGTGAGGAAACCTGCACAAACCTGCGAAACAATTCAATGGTGCGTGTGAAGTTCCCAGTCCGCACTGGGCCCGCGTGGGAACTATGGCCCAAGCCCTCTCATTCCGAGAGGAGCCCTGTGCCCAGCAGTGGGACGTATATAGGCTGAGATGATGATATTCATAAAACATACATTCATAAAATTAAGCATAAGTGTGTGAGCAAGGCCTTAAATACGAGTATGTGTGAAGTCTACCATCGGTTCAAAAACACCTCTGTTGAGAAGAATCCGGAAAGAAACTCAACAAGGTATATATATTTTATTTTTTTAAACTCATTCGACTCCGGTCGACTCTGTAACCCCACCTGCGCTCCAAAACTTATGTCTTGAACGTAAAAAAAGCCACCGCAAAGCTTCAATGAGACTGAAACACATTTTCAACATAAAACAATTTATTCCAAATCATAACAACCCCGCAAACATCATCACATATTACGGCCCATTTCCACCATAATTACGCATCATAAGCATGTCCTAGGCCTTCTTGCATTTTATGGCCCGGGCCTTATCCGGCACTAAATCCGGTGATTGAATACAGCCTCGCTTCTAATTATTGCTAAGGAGCCCGGAATCGTAAAAAGGTTTTACGGCCCTGTTGAGATTTCTTGGCCCTGATACGATTCGTTGATTAAATGGATCCAGTTTGCAATTATAAAGGGTATTGCAATGTCGGTTTGTTATGGTCGAGTGAAATGATGGTTTAATACGGCCAGGCTTAATAAGGCCCATCATAAATGACGGAGGATATTGATTTATGTACATTACATAACATGGCTCCTTGTATTACAATGCGATTTCTCTATATCTGTTTTGTTATCTGTATGATTTTTGACATGTTTTTTCTTCTTAACGTTTATTCCTTTGATTTTATCAAAAACGTGTATAGAGCCATATATTTTGTTATGAGGATTAAAGTTTCTATCTATCTATCTGTAGAAAATTCCTTGGAGTTTTGTACTTTTTTTGTATTTTTTGTAGTTTTTTTTTGTATATTTTTCTTTTATGTGTTACTTGTCATTATTATTGTTGTAATTGTCTTATTGCTGTGTGTTGTGCTTGAAGATATTATATTTCAACTAGCTTTTGCCCGCGGCTCCGCCCGCGTGGTATTCGGTTATCGCGCGCTGTTCCCTCGAGAACTGTGCATTTTTCCGGGATTTTCAGACTTCTGCGTTGACTTGGAAGATGTTTTCATTTGTTTAAGACTTAGCCAGATCTCAGGTATATTATAGATTCATATATATATATAGATGACATGAGGTATTCTAGCAAGGATATATGCTTCTGTCTAGACCCTTTTACAACCCGTGGAGTTTTCAAGCTAAAATTAATAATAAAAAAAGGGTCTAGACAGAAAGACAGGCAGACAATTAACAAAGTGATCCAATAAAGGTTCTGCTCTGTTTCGTCCAACTAATGCAGGGTATGAAACCCAAAAAACTTCAGTGTCTGGCAAAAATACGATTCCTCTCATTTGGGATAACTCAAGTACCTTTCTCCTAAGTCTTCAGTTCGAAACTTTGCGTATCGAGTTCTCGATACTTGTAGGATTTCTTGTTCCGAACACAAATTAAAACGTGTCCTTCTGTCTTCAGACGCCCTGAACTTTCAGAAAGTTTCTTGTAAAAAACTGGGTCTAAATCGACGATAAAATGTTAACTTGAAATGTACCGCTTATCTCAACATGTTGTACATGGTGTGTAACCAAAATCCGGGGTTATTATGATTTTTATTCGGGATTTAAGAAACGGGAAACCAATATGCTAGTTGCAAGTTATAGATCATTTGTCCAACGGTGGGTATTTGCCAAAGTACACATAACCTATCACGTGCTATCACCTGAAAATATGGATATTGAAGTTTATAGCATACGTACCATTATGGCACCAAAATGCCAGGATAATATAGAAATATCAGTATCAGTAGCGTAAAAATAATGCTCAATTTTAACTTAGACTGTTGATCTGGGAGTGCGTATATCACATCAATATTATGACAAATAAATAGTTAAAGATTATGAAATTATGGCAAATGAAATCCGAGAAAACGATAAAGAATCGACAGAAAGTACACAGAAGAAAACTGATCTTATTTATAACGATATTCCATAATCTCGTTGTAGAACTGACCAGGCAGGATTGGCAGCAATTTCATAGGTAACCAGCTCACAACCATCCTTCACCGCGAGTGTTAGCGAAGTGTTCTACGGCTCCACTAGAATCCATATGCAAATGCAATTCTGCATGTGGCGGGCGCACTGCCTCGCTCCTTGACGGCGCATGATAAATGTGGTGCTTGGAAGTTTTGTTAGTTGTAAAAAGGTTACGTACTGGGTGGTGCGGGAGTATGTTGGCAGTTCGCGGTTTAGTTTAGTTCAAATATGTGTGTTGTAAAGTTAACTTAAAAAGTTGAACACGTGTTTAATATTCTGTAGATTAAAGTAGTGCTCGTTTAAGGCGTTATGTCAAAAAAAAACACTGGAGTTTACAAATAACCCAAATTATATTGTTTCATTTTACCAGATAATTCATGATTCAGTTATTGTGTTTTTTGGGTTTTACAAGATTTTATAAGTAATTAGAGTTTAAATTTAATTAAACTGCACGATTTGGTAGTTACTATTAATTTTGGGGATATTACAAAATTCCCATCATTAATTTCATTCAAACAACAAATAACAATGTTAAATCTTATAACTAAGACACTGCTTCTGATTGTAAAACGAGTTCTCAATCAGGAACCTCTTTAGTTTTCTATAGAACAATGACTCTTTTGTCAATATTCTTAAGCTCTAATTTTGCGTACTTGAGTATTCCATAGCGTGATGTCGCAGATGAGTGTGTAAATAATGTAGCAGATTTGATAAAACCATTTCTTGAATTAATGAACTAAAAGAATTTGCTTGCTCACCCGCGACCTTACGATAACTAACTTAGCCAACTATCTCTCTATCTCTTAGCTAGCTATCGTAAGGTCGCGGGTGAGCAAGGAAATTGATATGGCAAAGTAACGCCTGATTCAATAAACTATTTCTTGAATCAGGCAACAAGCAAAAGCCAGCAAAAAAACTCGCATAAGGAAATAAACCCCCTTGCAAAAAAAGGGCCACCTAATGATTTTTCAGATTTTTAGGCATTGAAGCTTAGAACGTAAGCTTTCATGCACATAAAATACAAAAACCATAGGTGCCCGTTTTTTTTTGGAAGGGGGTTTATTATTCCTCAAACGTTTTTAAACATTGGTGGAGGCTTATGTCCAACCAGCAAACGTCCTTCTGCTGATATGATGCTGATATTTCCAAACATATCATCTACATACATCATTAGAACAGGTGACATTATTCATTCGCATACCCGCGCGACGCCACATGCCGAGGTAGCGGAGACATGAGGGATGGCCGCACAGTTCAAATACCTTGAATTGTTTCTAGCTAACGTTAATTCTGCTACAGAATATACGGCAAAACTTCTAACACAAGTGACTTCGGATCAGGAAAAAATTTAATATTTTGCAACTTAGATTTTTTGTATTTAAGACGGTTTATGACTTAGAGACTTGGGAGCACCACCATAATTTTTGTCCGAATTATCGTTTGTCGTAATTTTTTTCCCACTGAAACCTTACATTATTCTTCCTATCTACTTGGATTTGTTGTGTATGTGTACTGTATGAATTGTTATGTTTTCTTGATATTGCTGTAATGTAATGTAAATTCACCACCTGCTTAAATTTATTCCTCACTTCTCCATTCCATTGTAAAGGTTGCCTGGAAGAGATCGCTCTGAAGCGATAAGGCCGCCTATTGCTTACCTCAGAAAGTCTCTGTGTATATACCTGTTTTCTGTAATTTTTTGCTATATGTTGGTGTGCAATAAAGAGTTATTGTATTGTATTGTATTGTATTATTTCTGAAATTATTTATATGGTCATCCTATAAAAATTATAGGTTAGGTTAGGTTTGTTTTATAACAATTCTGAATAATTATTAGATGCAGAGATAAAAGAGTTATGACGAACGATAATTAAGTACATTCTTAATTAAAAACTGGTAATTTTTTTAACTTGACATTTTGCACTTAGATTCTAAGTCTTAGAACATTTAGACAGTTTGCAACTTAAATACTTCATATCAAGACGAGTAAAAACGTGAAACTTAGTTAAAACTGAAAATTCGACATAAACGGTCTATATTATAACAGTAGGTAGTCGACTTACAGGTACGTTATTGAAATAACTTTATTATTCATAGAAATATTATCAAGCACAAACTAACTTTCTGCTCGCTTTTAAACTTGTACGGAACCCTCAACTTTCACTGTACCGTGTATTCAAAACTGTTAAGCCTCACAATCATCATTAGCATGTGGACTGCTAATGGGGTTCTTACCGTAAGGGCCCCTTAGACTAGGGCGCGAAATACTCTGAGATAATGACTCGCAAGCACTAAATAGCATGTTGCTTTGATACTCCGGAAACAACTCATTATGAGCTGGGTCCATATCAGCTCGCATACTTATTCGAAGTCCGAATGTAATGTTTGTCAGAACGATCGTTTGTCATAACGATCGTTTGTCATAATTTTTTTTCGAAGTCCAATAATTGTTCAGAATTGTTTTAAAACAAACCGAACCTACGGAACTTCCTTATTTCCTGGTTTTAGGGTTTCGTATCCAAAATGGCAAAAACGGAACCCTTTAGTTTCGCCATCTGTCTGTCTATCTGTCTGTCCGTCCGTCGGTCCATCCGCTATTTTGCTCTGAGTTTTACATATAAATGCTAGAAAGCTGTGATTTTGCACGGATATATCTAGCAACTGCGCAGACAAAATGGTGGAAAAAAAATGGATTTTATTACTCGTATAGTACCTCCCATAGAGGTAAAGTGGCTGATTTTTTTTCCTCGACTAACCCTTTACTGTGGAGTATCGTTGGATAGGTCTTTTAAAACCTTTACCAGGACGATTTATCTATACAGTGATCTATAATAATAATAATATTCCTTTATTTCAAGAAACATGACTCAAAGAAAATATAAAAACGCCGAATTCAGTTAAATTATTGATATTTCAAAATAATTATTTATAATTCAATCTATTCTGAAATTCTATCGCCGCATAGGCGCATATAAAACTTAAATGACTGAGTATATTTATGAAAGATTTCAGCTTTACAACAGTCTTTATGCTAAACTGGGGCAGACCTACGGAATTCTTAAAACAACTGAAACGTTAACATAATTGCATACATTTACATAACATTACACCTGTTTGCGAAATATTCAACTCAAAAGTGCATATTTTTTTATTTACATACAATTTATAGTGCGACACACAACAACAACAACATATAACAACAACATTTTATACAACAACAATAAACAATTTATAGTCATCTGTCTCGTATAAAATAATTTACAAAAGAATCACGACCTAACTTCATTAGCATCACTCAACTGTCCACTTCTTCTGTAATAAATCTCGAAATAATATGAAAAGAAAAACAGGGAAAGGCCCACAAAGAAAATTAATTAAGAATGTAAAACAGCTGAGGGGGCCTCGGCGTCAGTTTTATTCGCGTCTAATTTTGCTTTGCTGTGGTCCCGTGGTTTTATTATGTTTTGGACCGAAGCATGGCACTGCATAGAAGCATATTGCTCAACAACAATTTCTAGGAACTATAAACTGTGGCTGTGCAGTCGAACCATTTGTTTCCTGACCCGCCGTGGAACGTTCTCACAGTAAATGTTATAATAAATTCTGTTGTTAGGCAATGCGATATCACTACGACTCTTTCTACGAAAAGGTTCCAAAGTGGGTCACGATTCAGTTGGTTAGAGTGTAATAGTATAAGATAATGGATCGTTCAAAGTCATATTAAAGTAAAACCCCACACTTTTAATATTATTAGAAAGTGATCCTGAACTTTTTTAGTAAAAACGTACCTAAAAATGTCTCAACATTTAAAAGAACTTTAATCTCACTTATTTAATGATACAATACAAGATGACATCGAAGACGTAATCAGAAACTACTTTTTTAACTCGTTAATTTATAGCTATTTACATGCACTAGTCCTTATACGAAACAAAAACCGTTTATTTTTTGTTAAAACCATGATTCACTCCTTGATTTACACTGCATTGGTGATTTAATTAAGGGAAATATTAACAAAAACTAAACGGTTTTTCTTTCATGTGAGGACTAGTGCATGAAAATAGCTATCAATCAACGAGCCTAAAAAAGTAGTTTCTGATTACGTCTCCGACGTCACCCTGTATAGTATCCTTAACTAAATCCCGTAGAGTTGGCCCTGTTCACATCTCTCGAAGCTCCTTCCGATGTAGATGACAAATAATATTTTCTCATGCTCTAGTCTAGCTAGGGCATAAAGTAAAATCTTCATCTACGACCAAATTTATCAGGCGCCAAAACTTCCAAAGAAAAAGTTTATAAAATATAGCTTTTTAATTTGTTTTTTATAAAAATACATAGCTAAAAATAAAAAGATGTGGATCTGATTCGCAATTGGCCGACTTTATTCATCAAAAACTTTATTTTGTGTCCCTACTCACCCAACCTTACCCTTGGTACACCACAACCCGTACCCTCACACTTAACTTAAGTAGAACGTCTTTGTATGCAACCGCGGGGCACTAAATAAACCCAAAGGGTTCCTCATAAACAGGGCTCGAGGACCTTAATTACGAAGAATAAACACCATCACGCGTTTAGATTAGACAAATGCGTTTTGCGGGGAAACGATGATGATATTAAGGGCTCTCCTGGACATAACCTACGGAACATGCGAAGGGTTAAAAGATATTTTTCACTTCTCATGCTCGTAAAGTTCGTTTATGCTGGATCTAGGCGACATAAAATGACTTTTTATGCACTAATGCATAAAATAAAATCTTCTTCTAAGACCAACGTAACCAGGTGTCAACAGCCACAAACAAAATTTGAACTTTGACTTTGTACAAGGTAAGGTAGACAGATCAAGCGACTAATAAGCACTTAATTAAAGACACACTGTCTCTTAAAATATTTTTCTTTGTCAGTTTTTGTCTTTGCCATTTATTGACCCCAACCAACCAACCAATTTTCGACGAACACATAGTTCATCCTAGTTTGTTACGACATTATTAGTATATTGGTCCTTTTCTCTCTCGTGCCATAATTTATCTCTTCTCATTAGCTTTGCTTAAGCGTACTCACACTAAGACAACTTCAATAGAAGATAACGTAATTCGTTCCAAGCCGTAATAATCAAGCGTATTGAAATTACTTTTTACATTACAACCGAGAGCGAAAAGGGCAAATAACTACCGCCATCCTTCGTCCCATTCAAAGTAAACTCCACAAAACATCTGCTATAAACAAAGCAGCAATTCCCAACAATTTCATCATCATAATTTAATTCTACAGACAATAAAAGGCAACAATCGTTAGCCGGAGCTTGTCTCTGCAAAAATAATAATAACAGTAAAGTGTTACGAGCAGTTAAGAGGCGTAATGAAAGCGAGATATCAAAGGACAGGGATAGTTGACATTGGGGTAATGAGAGATTTCATAACGGCTTGCTAAGCTGGCTACATGTGTGTATTTTCTATGGAACTAGGTGTATATTTCACACGAAAACACAAGCTGAAACATGGATGCACAGAAAAGCCAGAAAAATTGACCAGCGCCAGTAAATGAAATAGCAACAATGGAAGCAATTGTTCACTTTCTATGTACCTTTTATTTTCATGCATTATTATATAATAATATTTTTTAATTTTATTGATTTATTTTGATTGAATTTTAGTTTTAAATAAACTAGAAATTATTTAAAAAACATATGTAGAAACTTTTTTGTTTATGGATATTGACTTGACACGTGATTACCTTGGTCTTAGACGAAGATTTTATTTTATGCAAAAAAAGTAATTTCATGTTGCCTACATAGATCCAACATAAACACGAACTTTACAAGAATGAGAAGTGAAAAATACTTTTTGTAAGAAAACGACTCGCCCAAACTATTTCCCGTTCCATGCATTTAATTTAATCAAGAATGGCAACACTGACACACGCCGCACGCTGCGGCCTGGCGGGCGATACAGGGTGCACCAAAGACGTTTGTGTCGGACACTCGATAGCCCTCTGCCATTGTGACTACACCCTTTGTAAGCCTTTGTGTGCGCGCTGAGATATTTTGTGTGGCTGTAGCTTATCTGTAGTAGAGACTGGCTTTTCGGCTTAAAGTTTCGGCTATCAGTTTTCGGCTTTATAGAATTTTGGTTTTTATTACCTAGAACTTTCCTTAACATACCGAAAAATACGTATTATCCTATTCTACTATCCATACTAATATTATAAATGCGAAAGTGTGTTTATATGTTTGTGTGATTGTCCGTCTTTCACGCCATAACGGAACGACGGATCGATGTGATTTTTGGCATAGAGATAGTTTATGGGTCCGAGAGTGACATACGTAGGCTATATTTATCCCGGAAAAATGCACAGTTCCCGAGGGAGCAGCGCGCGATAACTAACTAACTAACTGTCCAAGAACGGTGACGTACCGTACCTCGGCTTCTAAAGATGACGTGTTAACTTCATTTGCAAATAGATAGCGTTGTGCAAGCAAACGTTGTCCTTTCAAATGGTTACCGTAACCTTTTCAGGCCAAACTCTAAGATACATATTTATTTTCATCTCTCCTGATCGGAAAGTTTAATTTTCGTGGGTAGACAGCCAGGTGGAAAATTACCGTTTCCTTGTTATTTAGTAGAAGTACAGAATATCTAAATAATAATCAAAAATGTCATTCAATTCAGCTCGTTCATTAAAAAGTGACCACGAAAATTTAAACGGTTGAAACGCTATCACGGACAGGGATTTTGAAAATAGATTGACTTCAAATAGCATAATGTACTACTATTGAAAAAGTTAGTTTCACTAAATGAAACACTTGTGATTTAAATAATTATGTAAAATATGTTCTGAAAAAGATATCGAGGGTACCTATTCTGGCTGAACGAGATAAGTGCGCAATATTTATTTTTTATACGGTTTTGCTAGATAAATAAAGCCGAAAACATTAAATATTCCTATGTATGTAGCTTTTTCTTTAATTGCACTTATTCTGTTTTGCCAGAATACCCTCGATATGGTAATACTCTGTACGTATGATCACGTTATTCATTGCTTTGAAACTTCGGAAAGTAACGTCTGAAACAATCAAGTTTCAAAACTTTTTCGGCCTCGTCGTCGTCTAAAAGTCGGCTCTTGGTCAAGCTCTAGCCGTCACAAGCTTGGGATGACCTCAGCTTGTAGGATCGAATTTACAAGAACCTAGGCATGCCATTTTAGTATTTGTTGGCCTTTATAAGCAAAATAGCTTTGTAAGATATTTTCACGTCGGTCTATTGAAACATTATAATATATGAAATAAAGGCACTAATTTCTATAACAGAAATAAGTTCGCATGAGAGAAAATATCCTTTTTATTACGAATAAAATTTATTTTAAGTTTTATAATATCTAGGAGTTGGTCTAAAGTATTGTTATAAATTGAAACTTACAAACACAGTAAAGCTGTGGTAACCTTGTGAATCAAAAAATCGTGGATTCAAACCCTGCTCGGATCACGAAGTTTTCGAAATTCATGAACAAAATTACATTAGACGCCATTTAAAAAAAAAAAAAAAAAAAAAAACAAAATTACATTTGAAACTACGAGCTTTAGTGAAGGAAAACATCGTGAGGTGTGTGAAGATTCCAAACTCCACTCTCTCATTCTGAGAGGAGGCTTGGTGCCCAGCAGTGGGACATATATAGGCTGGGCTGATGGTGACAAATACACAAATTCAAATTCAAATTCAAAAACATTTATTTGTAAGAATACAGTAAAATGATCTTAAAATAGGTTTAGCACATGTATTCAGCATGCAAGCAAGCGTACAAATATTTAGTTCTAGGTCACTAAAAATCTAGGTTGTAATTTTTGTCAATATTATTTTATCTATCTACATTTTATTAATTCATAGGACATTTAATTATAAATTTGCTAGATTATTATTACATTATGTCATTTAATTAGTATTTGAAAATTTATAATTTCTTTTTATTTAAATAATCCTTAACACTATAAAAACATTCCTCCATTAGCCATTTTGTTAATTTACATTTAAACGTGTTTCCCGACAGAGTTTTTAAATGTTGTGGTAAATTATTAAAAATGATTATACTCATATTATATATATTTCTCTTATACATATCTTTGTGACAAGGAGGCTTGCACAAAAGAGACATAACATGTGCCCGTGTCCTCCTCGGCATGACGTCGCTGCGTTTTTTAAAATATTCAGGGTGCGAGTTAACAAAAACACATACATCCCTAATGTACAAACATGGCAGTGGTAAAATGTTTAAGTTTTTAAACAATGGTACACAACTGTCCCTCATCCGCGCGTTACATAACACCCTTATGCACTTTTTTTGGATTTTAAATACTCTGTCAATCTCTACACTAGAATTACTGACTTAGTAAAACATACGAATATCTTTTGAAATAATCCATCCATACCTACTAATATTACAAATGCGAAAGTGTGTGTGTTTGTGTGTATATTTGTCCATCTTTCACGCTGTAACGGAGCGACGGATTGACGTGATTCTTGGCATAGATATAGTTTATAGGCCCCGAGAGTGACTTAGGCTACTTTTTGTCCCGGAAAATGCATAGTTCCCAAGGAAACAGCGCGCGATAACCGAATACCACGCGGGCGGAGCCTAAAAGCTAGTAGACGATATTTGTAAATTTTCCCCTCATACTAATTCGAAATTTAAAGTACTTAAGTATTTGCAGTGTCTTAGTGGTTCAGTAACTAAGTTATACTGATTAAAGTCTTGTATAATAAGTATATCGAATCCAACTGGAATATGCAGCAGATGCAAATCTCACAATCCACTTGAACCCCTGGACGTCCGCAATTGGACACTCGAGCCTAAATAATGGTGGTGTGCTGCGAAATTGTCGTATCGGACTTCGGTATTGGGAACCGAGACTGAAGTGGGTCGGATTCTATAGCTATGGTTATTGTGTGACTAGCTTGTGGTGTATAGCTAGGGATGTAAGGGGGCATTTTTAGATGACGCAACGTATTTTTTTACAGAATTGGGTAATCCTGGGTTCCGTACTCAGAATCACGAGCACTATTGATTTTGGCGAAGAAAAAAACGTCCCCAATTTTCCATAAGAAATGTAAATGCGTCCATTTCGTCACGGTCACATATGCCTAGGAATTTCATGATCTGACTTAACGCCACTAGGCAAATCGTTAAACGGCGAGTTTTGAACGATATGGCGAGTCTCTTAACCAATTCATGAAATGGCGCCATTTCACGATATGCCCAGGAATTGCGTGATCTGGCGGATTTTACGATCGGCCGCCGACAGATATAAATTCTACAGTTCGTTCTCGATGAATACAGTGAGTCATCAGTGCAACTTAATTCAGTTAGCACATATAGGACAGGATATAACCGTTCCGTTCTTCTTCTTCTATTTTAAAATATGGCTTTCTGTCCTAATTAATAGGACAATTTCGCCAGTGTCAAAGTACTCTCTTTAAGAGGGACGTTGTACGGTGATTGTAGTTTTTGCAACTTGATAGTAAAATTCCAGAAACCACGTGGAAACAACTTGCGCATTAAAAATGTCAGACACGAGAGCAATATAAAATTTTGTGATCACTGTTCACTGTTAAGGTTAATCGCCGCATAAAACACTATCAAAATTATACTTCCACTAGCCAAAGAGACAGAAATAGCAAAATTAGATATCCGCCATGTTCGAATGCTACAAATCGAATCCAACCGTTGCGTTTAACTGGTCTTTGTGAACTTGACTTAAAAATAATTTAAAAAAAAATCATAACAGAAAAGTACAGAGTTATAACACATATACAAAATAAATAAAAAATACAACTACAGACTATCTACTTACAATTTACAAAACCTCATCATCATCATCATCATGGTGGCCTTTTGGTTATCCAATCTTGGACGTAGGCCTTTTCCCTCTTCTTCTACTCTTGGCGATCTTGTGCCCGTCTCATCCAGTCTCGACCTCCGTGCCGTCGAATGTCGTCCACCCAGCGCTGCCGTGGTCTGCCGCGCCCCCGCGTATCCGCTCTGGGTCTCCATTCAAGGACTCGTCTTGTCCAGCGACTTACAAAACTTATACTAAATAAAAAACGTTTTCAAGTCTGCTGCTTCGGGGGGCCGTTCCCAGGAGGCTGGCAGCATCACCTCTCTGGATAGCGTTGTACCAGCCGAGAAGATAGCAGACGGAAGAGCAGTTTTGCCTCTGGGCCCCACGGCCCCAGAGTTTCTACACCAAACGGCGTAAAAATACAATCCTGATTATAATTAGAAACGCTTTGGTTATAGTTATTAGGGGCACGTATTTGAATATCGAAATTTAAAATATCTAAGGTCAAAACGTCGACGGTCAAAATATCGAAAATCAGAATGTCGAATGATTATAAGGTCGAAATTCAAAATGTCGAAAGTATAAATTATCGAACGGTACTATTATCGAATGCTAAAATTTCGAAAATCCTAATATCGATGGATAAAATATCGAAAATTGAAATTTCGAACGATTCTAAGGTCGAAATTCTAAATATCGAATGTCTATAATACCGAAGCGTACAATAGTCGATTATTGATATGAAATTTAACTTTGGCACTCGCCGGCCGCTGCCGCGGCACGCTCGCTTCGCTCGCTCGGCTCGCGCTTGTTTTGGCCACAGTTGAACCTAACACGCTCCTCCTCGCTACGCTCGTCGTCGCACCTAAACTTTACGGTTGAATTAATCAGACTTCAGTTTTAAACTGTAGGTACTAAGCAATCTAATCTAAAAATTAGGTGCGACGACGAGCGCAGCGAGGAGGAGCGGTTAGGTTCAACCGTGACCAAACCAAGCACGAGCCGAGCGAGCGAAGCGAGCGTGCCGTGGCAGCGGCCGGCGAGTGCCAGAATCGAGTTCTATGCATTTTTCTTGATATTAAGATACTTCGCTATTTCAATTTTCGATATTTTAATATTTGGTTTTTTGACGGTTGATATTTTGTGTTTCGATATTAACATATATCGATCATTCGGCTGTAGATATTTTGAACTTTCGATATTTTAGCCGTTCGATATTTCGGTTTTAGGAATTCCAGACGTCGATATAATCATAGTAGATATTTAGATCATTCGATATTTTGATTTTCGATATTTTGACCGTCGACATTTTAACTTTAGATATTTTAAATTTCGATATTCAAATACGTGCCCGTTATTAGGCGGGGTGCCCATTGATGATACACTGCATTCATGACGCAATCGTGTTGTAATGAATTTCCCTGCAACAAAATATAAAATTGCAGGGCTCCCGTCATTGTAGCGTATGTCATTATCAGCAGAGGCCTCGAGTGATCCCTAGGTACGTTCGAGAGCGCTCGACGTGGCGCGAAACACGGCGAAATATAAAGTGACGTAACAAAGATATACAGGCTGGCCCATTTATATCGGTCAGTATGGGAAAGTCTGAAACTATACGACATACGAAAATTTCTTCTTAAGAAGCATGACATCGATTTTAATAACAAGAAAAACTGCATTCATGCATTTTAAAAAAACCTGTACTCAGCACGGGAATCGAACCCGGTTGTTTTAAAAAAAAAAAACTTACACTATTTCTATTTATATATCGATTGTGTACGTCTTAAGCAGTAAATATCTCCATGAAACATTATGTCTAAAATGAATAAAATGCATTGTTTTAACATACTTTAATTTATTTTAGTAGGTGTTCGAAGTGTCCACCGTTACAATATTCAACAAATTCTGGCATGTGAAATTGTCTCTATGGTTGTTTGCACCTCTTTGCTGGTAAAATTGATGTCATGGTTTCTAAGAAGAAATTTTCGTACTTACGTGGTATAGTTTTAGACTTTACAATACTGACCGATATAAATGGGCCACCCTGTATACGCTGCGTTTATGTGTATACAGCTTTAAGGAATCAGTTCAGTACCTACTAAAATACTGAGTAATTTTGAACCCAAATAGCAGGGGAAAAATGAGGGGTGTTTGAGTTTATATATAAGTTTGACGTCACTGTCTGTCTGTCCGTCCGTCCGTCCGTCCACGGCTTTGCTGAGAAACTATCAGTGCCAGAAAGCTGTAAAAGCAAATGTAATGACAAAATGGTAAAATTATATTTAAATAATCAAAAACCTAAAAGGAAACCCATTTAAGTCGTGACCCTAGGTTGAACTTTAAATTAAGTTTAACGCCGGAAATTAAGCAAGATTCATAAATACCTACCTAAGATTTCGATTATACAATTTAGGTATATTCGTAATTTAAAATTTGACTTTTTTTGTCGCTTTCTGTCATAGTTCGTAACAGTCGTACGTACCTACCACAGTGGCATTCCTGTAACCTAGCCAACAAAAAGTTAGAAAACCTCCGACTTTGTCACTTCAAAATCCAATATCTCAAAAGCTGAACCGATTTAAATGATACATGTCTAAGAACTATCGCTAAAAACCTTGGTTTCAAATAAAAAAACCGCATTCAAATCAGTCCACCCGTTTAAGAGCTACTGCACCACAGACAGACAGACACATAGCGGTCAAACTTATAACACGCCTCTTTTTGCGTCGAGGTCCATTAAAAACACAGTTTTGTGACATTTTTTTTTTTCTAAATATTTTATAAATGTATAGTGAAATTAGAAACGGTTCGAAGTTGACATGGTAAATTTTGTGTTACCATTATATAAATGTAATTTAAAAATATTGGTGTATAAATATTGTTCCATTACCGTGTTGCGATTGTTTTGCAGAGACTTGTCTCAGCTATTATCATTATTCCCCTTGTGTAAATAGCTAAAGTGCTTCTACCCACATATTAATTTGGCTTCAGCTAAGGATAATGAGACGCGGCGTAACTCAGTTTCAGCGTCGCTTGGCGCTAACTCCTGCCAGAGTCGGTTAGCTAATGCAGATATTCATATATATATCCATATATATCGCTATAATAATGTCATCGCTTCGAAGCGATAAGGCCGCCTGTTGCGTACCTCAAAGCGTCTGTTTATACCTGTGTTTTCTGTTGTCCAAGTATTTTGGATGGCGAGCAAGGCCATAAGTCAAACCACTCGGCCACCGCAGCTTCAACTACTACAGCCCTATACTACGAAGCGCAAAATCCTAACTTTGTATCTTACCGTCCGGCTCACGTTAACATTATTTTAATATGAGAGTAAGAGGGACTGTACGATTCCAACTTTGATTTTCAAATTTCATAGTAGCCCAATAGGGATGATGACGCCATTAAAAAATAATTCGAAGGCACGATGACAACTCCAGTAAAAAAGCGCTTTATTTTAGCCCTGAAAAGCAGATTAATTTTCGATTTACTGTAAAATTAGATTTTTTGTTGCTTTAAAACAAATAAATAGTTGATTGAGTTGGCGGATAATGACGTCATAATGGCAGCCATTGAAACTCTATGGGAGAATTGCGTTTTGACAGCTCATAAAAAGTACGTCAGTTGATTGGTGGTGTGAATATCTCTATTTTCATCCTGTTTGCTGTCGGTCGCTGATTGGCGCAAGTCCTTTACCGCAGAAGGCGGCAGTCAGCTACACATAAAAACAACTCTCGGCGGACATATTGGTACGGTTGTGCTCGGTTTTGTAAAATAAATATTAATTGTGATTATAGATATTGTTAATATGATTGTGTATAAATAATAACAAACTTTATACTCGTATGCCTTAAGACTAGCTAGTGAAGTGGCGGTGCGGACTATTGCCCCAAAAATAGAGTCGCATTTAGTATTCCAATCGAATCTATGACAAGCGTAAACCAAGACGCCATTAAACCAACCATAAACATTTAGTGATGTGAAAACCTAGAACCTATTGCAAATTAATTAATCTGTTCAGTAATCACTCTGGAACGATATAATTAATATTCTATTTACTTGTATTCACATTACACACACACTTCTCATTCAAGCAACCAATTTTGCTTACGTTACATTTCTTATATTTATCTCAAGTTTCACTTTACTTACATGTATACAGCTACCCGCTTGTTGTTTTGATTCCGTAGTTTACTATTATTGTTATGTTCCATCTTAAAAACTTTAAAGTTGGGTTGTTTAATGCTGGATCCCTCAGTACGGGGCACGACGAGTTGACTGAAACTATAACTGACACTGACGCAGACGTGGTTTGTATAAATGAGACTTGGCTTCGCTCCGGGCAGGAGGGTCGTGCGCCTACCGTGCCCGGTTATCGTTTGCGTCACGTGCCGCGGCCACCCGACGTCCGCGCGAGAGGAGGCGGAGTGGGGTTTTATTTGCGCCGAGGCATGAACGCGCGTACATTGCCGCATCCTCCTGCCGCGATGGTCGAGCAAATGTGGCTTAAGCTTACAATTAATATTAAGCAATTAATAGTAGGCACCGCGTATAGACCTCCGTGGCTCAGTGTTGACACTTTTTTTGACACCATTACTGACTCAGTTACATCGTTTACCAACTATGACCGCTTGATTTTACTTGGGGACTTTAACATAAATTATTCCGATCAAAATGACAGTAAATGTAAACAGTTGATGCAGTTTCTGACTACACTTAACTTGACGCAGTACGTAAGTGAACCGACTCACTTTACTAGCCATAGTGAAACGACCATAGACCTTGTATGCACTGACGCTCGCGTTGAGAATGTGGAGGTGAGGCATGTACCGGCACTCGGTGCTCATGCCTTCGTCACGACCGAGTTATGCATTAAAAAGCGTAAACAGACCCCAACCATGATCACTTATAGACCCTTAAAAGACATAAACTTTGTTGAATTCTACCGTGACCTTGACGAAATGGACTGGAGCCAGATTTATCGCCTTGAAGACATTAACGAAATGGTGAGACGCTTTAATGACCTTCTACTGGAACTTTTTGACAAACATGCACCGGAAAAAACGGTTGTGATGAAGGAGGCACCAAAACCATGGCTCACCAGTAATGTGAGGCTTATGATGAGTTTACGAAACGAAGCTCACTCAAGGTTTAAGCGAACCAAGTTGGACTCACATAAACAATACTACCTGGATCTGAAGCGCCTCGTCACTGCAGCAATACACAACGAGAAGCGTGCCTTCTTCGAACAACATATCAATTAAGCAATCCAAGCAAGACGTCAAAAACGAGTGTCAATTAATTAAATTGCGTTTTAAATATATTAATAACGCAAAAAGTGTATTTCAGTATTTAAAAGTCTTCTTTGTGCATCAATTAAGGCGTGTAAATGTTATCCAGCCGGACAGTGGCCTAGTACTATAAATACTATCAGTGTTAAAATTCAAACGCTCAACAAACGTCAAGTCGCTGGATCAACGACCGTAATTTAAAAAAAGGAAACATTGTTTTGTGCTGTTAAATAACCTGGGGAGTATTGTTATTGATTTTCATCCCTAGAATAAGTATTGCTATAGTTTTTCAATATCTATTTACCACGTTAATAAGTAAAATCCTGTATACCTACTTATGACTATACGCATGTCATTGTGTCATTGACCCACTCAGCTGTTTACCTGTTTCTTAGTAATTTTCTTACTTTAAATTTAATTAATACCTAGTATTCCTTTACTTTACTTTTCATTGTATTAGACTGCTCCTTCTGTCACTTTATCTATCAATACCTAGTTGTTACACTTCTATTCTTTTGTTTCATTCTTGACTGCTTATTTCATTGCTTTCTTTGCCTAGTATTCAGTTGCATTGTGGTTAGTTTCAGATCATCATAAGTAAGTCTCACTGTGGCAACACAGTAAGTACCCAGAGAACAAAACTTTGGAAACTGCGCTTTGATCCAAAAAGGAGTCATAGAAAATGACCACAAACGTACTGACCCGTAAGGCCGTGGCGCGCCAGCAGGAAATGCAGCTCAGAGCAACTCTTGAAGATTTGAAACACTACAAGAGTCTGTGTGCTCAACTGGAAAGGGAAAGAGAAGAAGGCGAGGTGGAGGTAGCAGGGATTGTGGACAAAAACACTCGACTGAAGAATCAACTGGGTGAACTTGACATACAGTACCACAACACCTATGAGCAGCTGGTGCAAATACAAGCAAAAATGGATTCATTTGAGGACTGTTCAGCTCATTATGAGCAAGCATTGAGGCGCATTGATGACTTAGGAAGTGAGCTAACGGAAGCTCACAGAGACATTCATGAACTCCAAATAGAATGTGAGCGTCACCAAGCTGCCGAAACTGATAGTCTGTATGAAGAATTAATGGGCAAAAGTTTATATGAAGGCATGATCTGCTCCAACAGTGGTTCACCCGTAGCGTCCCACTCTCAGTCAGTTATGTCAACAATTGATTTGACAAAAGATGATTCAACCACATCATGCTATTTGGTAAGTAATAAAACTCTAAAAAAATATATTAAAGTTAAGAAATTCATTAGGCGCACACAGAAATTTATAAATGCCAAACATTGTTTACAGAAAAATGTACATTTAATTAAAGAGCGCAGTTTGTTAATAAATAAACTTAAATCAACTCAAAATGAATTAAAAGCACGAGACTCTTTACATGACAGTATGACAAAGACCTTACTGTCAAAAATCAGTAGGTTAGAAGAATCACTTAGAGATATAAGCGCTAAATATGAAAGCAGCAAGCGTGAAATTAGTGAGCATGTCAGTGCTGCTACACAGTTAGTTGACATGTGTCGCTATAATGAAGAACGCTTTGACTCTTTTATTAATAATCATATGTGTGTTTGTTCGCATGAAACTTCGCCTGCACAAAGCCACATCATCGTGCCTCGAGCGCCGGTGCTGCGGTCCCCGTCGCCCGCCAGCCCCGCGCCGCCCACGCGGCCCCCATCGCCCGCGAGCCCCACGCCGCCAGAGCGGCCCCCGCCGCCGGCGAGCCCTCCGGCGCCCGCGAGCCCCCCGCCGCCCGCGAGCCTCCCGCAGCCCGCGCGCTCCCCCCCGGCTGTCGGAGCGCCGCCGCCCGTGAGCAACCCACCAACCACACGCCCCGAGCCGACCGCAAGCCCGCCGCCCGCGTCCATGGGCTCGCCGCTTCCTGCAAATCGTGCTGAGCCCGTGTCTCCGGCGGTATTGGTGCCCGCGACGTCCGCTGCAAGAAGCACTCAGCTGGCTGCAATGGCAAACTCAGGCACGCTACCTACCGCCAATACTGTCATGTACTCCGACGAGATTGGGGTGGGTTTTGGCCCCATACTCAACCAGCTCCTGGGGCAAAGGGTCGTAAACCACTGCCTACGCGGTGCTAGTCTCCAGCAGTTTGCCGATCGATTGCTTAAAGACAAATTCGACATTTCAACCACGTTGATCATCATGCTGGGTAACAGTCTACGCATTAAGAAATCTGGCTTTGAAGATTTACTACGTGCACTGTCAGTTGTGGAGCAGCGCGGTATTTATAAGATTATTTTATGTGCTTTCCCATATTCTAGTTCTTTGTCTTATGAGCGCAATGTTACAATATCCAAGTGGAATGCTATGTTGTATAATGTAACTTGTTATAATAATAAATATCAATTCTTTGACAGTAACAAATTCGTAAAACATTTTAAACTAAATGAATTGAAATTGTATTTGTCGAAAAAGTGTAAAGTAGCTACGGCAAAGTTATTAGCATTTAATATTGAACCTAGGTACGCAGCGGACGACGGCAGCGGGGCCGGACTCGCCGCGCGCGCGCCGCCCGCGGGCCGCCAGTCTTTAAACTAACGCGTGAGACAGCGGAGGAGCAACGTAGTTTTATTTTGATTCATCAAAATATACAAGGCTTCTCCAGCAAAATAACTGAAATCGGTTTATTCTTAGATGCATTAAATGTAGGAGTAATGTGTATTACTGAGCACTGGTTGAAACAACATGAACTACTATTGAATATTTGTAATTACAGAATCGCCAGTTCCTTTACTAGGAAATCGGCTATACATGGAGGCTCTATGATTATTGTTAAGGACGATTACAAGAGCAAAGAACTAAAAAATGTAGTTCAGCTGTCCATTGAACGAGTTATTGAAATTTCGTGTGTTGAATTAGAGAATCACATCATATTATGTATATATAGGCCGCCGTCCTCAGACTTTAGTCAGTTCGAGCCCGTGATGGAAGATGCTTTGAAACAAGTTTTTTCTAGTAGTAAATCTGTCATCGTATGTGGAGATTTTAATGTGAATTTACTAGACTCGGCAAATAGATATTCCGGAAGACTTTTGAATTTATTTAAATCATTTAACTTGTTTCATCTTTTTGAGGAACCGACGAGAGTAACGGCAAACACAGCTACATGTTTAGATAATATTTTCTGCAAGTGTGATGTTATGGACAAAGAAATAATAAACTGTTTCAATTCCGATCACAGCGGCCAAAAAGCCTGTTTTACAATACCTAAACAGACAAATGATCAAGTAGTAACCTACAGACCCGTTACAGAAGCCCGTGTAGAAAAATTCAAGGAAAATATTATCAACAGCGTTCCTGAGCCTTATTTGGAGGGAAGTGATCCTAACGTCCTATATAAGAACCTGTCTGCAGTAATTAATCGAGAGTTCGGAAAAGTTTTCAAATTAAGAACTAAAATGAGAAACGGGAACAAGGCAAAGTTTAGTGACTGGGCCACGGTCGGAATACATAAGAGTAGAACTAGGCTTTACGAGCTTTATGAAATGAAAAGCCACAGTCAAGACCCTTCGTTTATAGAATACGTTAGAAAATATTCCAAATTATTTAAAAAAGTATGTATTGCTGCCAAGGCTGATTATCTTAGTAATAAAGTTAAATCCGCTGATAATAAAGTAAAAGCTGTATGGAATGTAATAAATTCAGAAACAGGTAAATCTAAGCCCCGTAATTGTCAATTCCAATTAAAAGTGGATGATAGAATATTGACTTCAGATTTAGAAGTGGCGGGTGCTTTTGAAAATTTTTTCTCAGATATAGCTGTCAATACGACTCGCAATCTAAGGTCTTCCACTGTGCGGGCTAGCTCTTATCTAAATGAAATTGCGAAGGATAAACGTCTGAATTTTGATTTTCAACATACTAACTCTGAAGAAATTATAAAGACTTTTAAATCTTTGAAACTGAAGAATACAGAGGATCTTTGGGGTATTTCTGTTCGAGTTATGCAATCTGTTATCCATATTGTGGCACCGTACCTAGCCGTGATATTTAATAAGTGCATTAATGATGGTGTGTTCCCGGACTTAATGAAATATAGCAAAGTGATTCCATTGTTTAAAGCTGGGAGCTCATCTGATCCTGGCAACTTTCGTCCAATATCTGTGCTGCCTGTGCTGAGTAAAGTGTTTGAAAAGATCATGCTTAACCAGCTGCTTCGTCACTTTAATGTAAATAACCTACTACACAGTCAACAATTCGGTTTCACAAAAGGCCGTTCGACAACAGATGCAGCCGCAAGTCTCATGAAGTACATTTATGATGCATGGGAAAATTCGCAAGATGCAATAGGAATATTTTGCGACCTCTCCAAGGCCTTCGATTGCGTGGAACATGAGACGCTTATCCGCAAACTAGAACACTATGGACTTTCAGCTAAAGCACTGAAACTTGTTAAGTCTTATCTCAGCCAAAGAGTTCAAAAAGTGGACATAAATAGAACGCAGTCAGCTGGCTCAGCGGTGAAGCTTGGAGTTCCACAAGGATCCATTTTGGGTCCATTTCTCTTTCTGGTGTATATAAATGACCTGCCCCACTTGCTAGAACAGAAATGCAACATAGTATTGTTTGCAGATGATACTTCTTTGATATTCAAAGTAAACAGGCAACAAGAAGATCCAACACACATCAATGAGACTTTAGCAGAGGCGCTAAACTGGTTCACCGCTAATAATTTATTACTAAATGCAGCTAAAACTAAGTGTATAAAATTTTCGTTGCCTAATGTAAGACAGTTTGAAACAATTATTTCCTTAAACGGAGAGAATCTGAAACTTGTGCATGAGACTGTTTTTCTTGGTCTTACGTTAGATCGTAATTTACAATGGAGCCCGCATATTTCTGGTCTTGCTGGTAGATTGAGTTCTGCCGCCTATGCTGTACGAAGAATAAGGCAATTTACCAACGTAGAAACTGCCCGGCTAGTTTATTTCAGTTATTTTCACAGCATAATGTCCTACGGTATTCTGATTTGGGGCAAGGCAGCCGACATAGAAACTATCTTCATTCTACAGAAGAGGGCAGTCCGGTCTATCTACAACCTTGGCTCCCGAGATTCACTAAGAGAACGCTTTAAGGAGATAAACATCCTCACAGTAGCTTCACAGTACATACATGATGTGATATTGTATACACACAAGAATATCGAGTCCTTTAAGAAAGTGTCAGACGTACATGATATCAATACTCGTAATAAACATAAGCTTGCCGTTCCTAAATTTCGTCTACGGAAAGTAAGCAAATCTTTTGTGGGAAACTGCGTGAGATTTTACAATATAGTTCCCGTAGAAGCATGGAAATTGCCACACAACTCTTTTAAAGAATACATAAAGAGTGCACTCCTGAAGAAAGCTTACTATAAAGTTGAGGAGTACTTAAGTGATAATATGACATGGCCAAAACTGAAAGCCGATGAAAATTAGCATGTTGTTGAGTGATGTGATGTACTCGTGTTTGTGTGTGTGTGCGCGAGTGGGTCTCTGTGTGAGTGTCTGTGTGTGTTTATGTCGGTGTATTTGTATTGTGTAGTGTGACTTGGCAGTGTCCCGGCGCATTTCGTGTATAGTTTCGGGTTCTGTTGCCGTTGTCCGCGTTGCAGAATTTAATTTAAAATCATTTATTAGTTTGACATTTGGAGACCTTATACATCTCCATCTCTTTAGTTTAATAATTATTATTAATTTATGACCTTGGAGGCTTTTTACACCTCTGATGATTGTGTAATTTAATTAGTTTAATTATGTAGTTTAATTTGACGTTTAGAGACTATATACATCTCTGAATTATTTAGATTAGGAATTTTATTATTAACTCAGGGACTTTATACATCCCCTTGCTATATTTATATTGTATATTGTTAAGCTTATGGATTTTAAACTTGTATATTTTTAGTTTAATTTCTAGTCACAGGCTCGCGACGTCGAAGTTCCCAAGACGATCCCATAGAGCTTATGGGAACGGAAGCAATACCATGCCCTCGGTACCGCTCTGCTTTCAGAGCATGACATGAGTGCGTGTGAGCTAACTTTGGGGGCGGCAGACGTGAGCTTGCCTTCGGAATCCAAAAGCTTAACGGTTACTTGACCTGAAATGTATATTTCAGAATTAAATTATTATTATTATTATTTTTAATTTTGACAGTGGAAGCATTCTACACTTCCGCTGAACGTAGATATAGTTAGTGTTTAGTTTTGTAACTAAGGGACCCCATACATCCCTGTATTATTATTATTTTGTAATTTTTTTTTCTCTTTAATTGTATACTGTAGTTTTTAAGTATTTTATTTGTAATTATTTTATGATGAAAAAATGACTTTCTGCCAAGTTTCTTGCGGCGCATACTTCTTGGCAATGATGGTCTTTCCGAAAGCGCTGGTAGTTTAAAAAAAATGACGTGTAAAAGTGCCCATTGCGGCCTATTTGCTGAATAAATGATTTGAATTTGAATTTGAATTTGAATGACACGACAGACAGTAAAGCTCTCTGGAAAAATTTGAAACGCGCTGTTCTTCCAGAGCCACAAATGCAAAACGACCTGCCTGCGCATTTTAATGACCCTGACTTAATAAATCGCCATTTTCTTAACGTTCCAGGGCGGTCAGACGTGGCTATGTCAGACTTGACTTTCTACGAATTTCACAGACATGGAGACTCGACTTTTAAACTTACAACAACGACCTCGACGACTGTCGCTAAAATTATTGCTATGATAAAAACTACAGCAAAGGGACTGGACTCGATTTCTATTGACATGCTTCATTTGACATTCTCAAAGACTTCTGACATTTTGACATACATTATTAACAAAAGTATTACAACTATGACATTTCCAGAAGATTGGAAAAACGCCCGAGTGACCCCATTACCTAAGAAATCGAATCCAGCCGACCTATCCGATCTCCGTCCTGTCAGTATCCTCCCTTGTACTATAGGCCGCAAAAGTGGATGGACAATGCCAAAACATAATCGTCTGACGCGAGAAACGGCGCCATCTATGTGTTCGATGTGTATTAGCGGAATTCACTTATTTACTAACTTGTTAGTTTACCAAAATCCCGCTAGATGGCGCTAGTTTGTTGATTTTATAAGGGTTCAAAAAATATTTATTTTATCTTCATGTTAGAAAGACAAATTTCAACATCCTACTGCCCATTACACATGTTGTAATTATGTGTATAATCATTCACTTCAACTCTCGTGGCCAGCTAAACATGTGTCCCTGCCAGCTGCCAGGGTGGGACACCGTGGGATGCTACCTCCGTGTAACGACATTTCTGTCTCTTTCGTATTGTGCGAAAGTGTGTGAGAGGGAGAATTTTATTGTTTTCTTTACGGAGACCCATAATATGTTGCTTGTTTTTATCATCGAAACATCGACTTTACTAATCTCCAAGCAGTAAATTTACAAAAACACAAACTCAATATCGTCGCCTAATAGGATTTGAACTCGCGACATACGATTCTGTCGGAGCACTCTCAAACCACTCAGCCACTGATCTGTTATTTGAAGTCATGAAAATTGGATCTATAACTCTGGTCGCCTTAAAATTAATCGGTAAGTCATATTTTACGAAACTTAAAGAGGGTAGACTGAAGATCTTCAAACTACCAGGCTGTTTTTATTACTTTGTTTTAAACTTTGCTACCTACTTGTTCAGCTGTTCCTACTTCTCGTTCCATTGTCTCTTTCAAGTTGAATCTGCTTACTATCGTAGTTATTCTTTAAAATGATTAGTTTTCACCGCAATGTTGAAATGATTAAAAGGTGTGATAAAATTAATTAATATAAAGAAGTAAAAAATATTTCAGAAATTTCTAGAGAAACTGGAGTTGATGTGAGTTTTTTTTTTACGTTTATCCTACCATTTTTTTTTACAATAATTATATTTACTACATTATTTCATGTTTATTTATATTGTTACAGAAAAAAACAGTTATATTATGGATACGACGATATCAAGACGAATACCTTTTCTGCGGTTTTTGCTGCATCGCGCATCGTCAAAGATCGGTTCGACCACGACTCCTAGATACTATTCGAAACAATACCTACGCGAAACGACGGTGATCTCGTAGTGCCCAACATGGAATCTGGTCGTATAACCGTCAACCATGATGGGGATGGACGAGTGCTGCTGATCCGGGAGAACTTGTTAGAATACCCAGTCGAGCGAACGGTGGTGATTATGCCAGTTTGCTTCAGGAGACCATGTTGCCCACTGTTAGAATTGTTTATCCAGAAGAACAAGTGCCGTGCATAACGTTCATGCAAGATAACTGCTCAATACACCCGGTCGCGTATTATGCAAGACTGGTTTGATCAACACAAAAATAGTATTAAAGTAGTTTCTTGTCCTGCCAGATAACCGGATTTTAATCTCATTGAAAATATATGAGGTCTTATTGTCCAACGTTGAGATAACTAAAATGAGCGAACTCCGGAAACGTTAGAAGCTCACTGTGTAAAAATATGGGACAGTATTCGCGGGTCTAATCTGTGTAAAAATCTAGTTGCATCTACCTATGTGTTCCCGTCTGCAAGCAGTTATCGACAATCATGGTGGTTAAACTAGTTATTAAAATAAAATTGATAGTTTACGTGTAGACCGGGTTATATACTCAAACAATTATGTTATATATAAGTATTATAGAAACCAAAATAATTATCTTTATTTATGATTCTGTAGTATCACTTTGTTACGAAAAGTAATTATTTTATTATTATGAACAAAACATTTAATTACCAATGCCTTAATAGTTTTTTTTCGTGAGATAAGTGTGAAAGTTCAATATAATACGATTGTAATCTTATTATAACTGTCAGTAACACACTACAGTGGATCTACGCCATCAATTATTGTTATGTTTAAAACTGGAAAACTTCACTGTTTATATATAATTTATTAATTTATAATAACGCCTACGAGTCTTATGATAACCCGGTCTCACATAATATATACTTTCAAATCCTTTTTTTTTTATTGTGGTCGCTTCAATCCTCTTTCCAGAAACGGAAATGAATACTTAAGCGAATACCTCAATAAAATCTTAAAATACAAATTTTGGTCAAGTGCTAATTAAATAACTAAAAACCTCACACGACACCCCGAAAATATTTTTGTATTTTATTTTAAGTTAGTTGTTTGCGTTTATTTTTGAAAACCTTCATTATTTCTTAAAATAATTGTATCAGTAGTTCTACTTCATTTCTAACTTTACAGTTGTAATTTGTAATACCAGATTTAGAAGAAAGTCAAACTGACAGCCAAACGGCCAGTATTAAATTATCTAAGGGGTATGAAACATTCGTAAAACATATTTAATTGGCGTATGCATTCGTAATATTTAGACTGGGCACAAACACAACCTGAAGGGCTACTCGGAAACACAACGTTCGAAGTTCGTGTCGTGCGGTCCCTCTCACACTTATACTATTTAATACGAGAGCGAGAGGGATCGCACGACACGAACTTCGAACGTTGTGTTTCGGAGTAGCCCTTCTGATTTAAAACATCGTGTAATCGATTCTACTCTGGATTCTGAGTAAACTACTTTCTGGTTTTCAGTTATTTAATTAATAATAATATTTAGTATAACATTAATAACAGCACTGCCATATTTAATGAATAGAAATATTGTTTTAGGAATAAATTTTTTTATGTTTTAAACTTAAAAACGTGTATTATTTTTGTTGCAACCTTATCCTTTTTCAGATTGTTTTTTTGTTTCCATGTTAGTCATCTACAAAATTAAAATATAAAGTAATAAATAAAAAAAAAAACGAAAACATAATTCTGAACTGTAGGATACGAACTCGGGTTCATTTAAGAATTTTTCTAAGCAGCCGATCAACTGAGCTATCGGCACATACCAATATGAGGACAAAATATCAATCATATTCATACCGTGCATTAAGCGCGCCATCTAGTGCATTTGTGGTGAACAACTAACAAAATCGCCGCCTCTCGTGTGCAAGCGATTATAGAACGTAAGGTGTCCATCCACTTATGCAGGGCCGTGTACATCGAAGATAATAGAAAGGGTAATTTGTGATCAGCTGTCGGAATACCTAGAGAAAAACAGCATCTTGCCTGAACTACAGTCGGGTTTTCGCAAGGGTCGATCGACTGCTACTGCGTTACTCGATGTAGTCGATAACATCTTACAGGCGAGGGATGCTGGTAAAAGTACCATTTTGGTTCTTTTGGATTTTTCTAGGGCTTTTGATTGTATCAATTTGCCCTTGCTATTATCTAAGATGTCATATTATGGTTTTGAAGCTACGGCGATTAAGTGGTTTGACAGTTACTTGTCCGACCGAGCACAAGCGGTTGAGCTGCGGGGAATGCATGGTGGTGCTTTGCGGTCCTCCCTTAGTTCGTTGAGCAGAGGAGTGCCGCAAGGTTCGATCTTGGGTCCACTGCTCTTTATACTTTATAGCGCCGATATCGTTACTAGTATAGAGAGCAGTAAATACCATCTTTACGCTGATGACCTGCAGCTTTATGCATCTAGTATGCCTTCAGATGCAGTCAACAGCGTGGAGAACATTAATGCAGACCTTGATCGCGTTTTCTCTTGGTCGGGGAGGAACTGTCTAGCTCTTAATCCCCGAAAGTCCAAGTATCTTATATTTGGATCTAAGCATCAGATTCGTAATACTTTGAAAAATCTGGCTACCAAAGATGTTGCTATCATGGGCGAATCAATAGAAAGGGTAGATGTAGCAAGAAATCTTGGGCTAACTATGGATGGCGAGTTACGCTTCGAGAGCCATGTAGCTCAGTTAGTTAGCAGCTGCTTCTATCGCCTTCGGATTCTTTACAATATTCGTGACTACCTCAGTGTGGATTTGCGTGTCCAACTGTGTGAGTCATTGGTATTGTCTAGATTGAACTATTGCGATGTCGTTTATGATGGTTGTATACTTGGTAGTTCTAGGAGATTGATTCAACGAGTTCAAAACGCATGTGCTCGTTTTTGTTTCAAAGTCCCTCCTCGGTCCCATGTCACTCCGTACTTGAATGCTGCTGATCTTCTGAAAATGCAAGCCCGCAGGCGCTTGCACCTTGCGAGCCTTTTGTTCGGTGTAGTGCGGCATAAGACGCCTTCGTACCTTTTTGAAAAAATCACATGGTCAAAAAGTGTGCGCAGATTTAAGGCTATTATGCCTCCGCACAGGACGGCGGCGTTTCGAGGTAGTTTCAGATTTGCGGCGTCTAAGTGCTGGAATGACATCCCTCCTTCTATACTCGGAGTGACCAGCAGGTACACCTTTGGGCGAAAGATTAAAGGCTATTTGTTGGCATTTCAAAAGCTGTAATTCCTCTCCCTTCCAGCACTATTACACAAAACTTCTTTTTTGTTTCGATTGTTAATTTCATGTTTCCTTTTAACCCGGGTACCTAACGGTGTTGTATACTTGGCAAGTGGGTGTATTGTATAATAGTAATTATAATTAAGTTTATGTACTAATGTATTTCAAAGTGATAAAATATATAATATGTATCATAGTTCACAAGTTATCTATTTATGTAGTCTTTATGTATAGTAATAAAACTAAAGGATATCTTTGTAGCGGTCCGGGGGTCACCAACGGTGCTGGCTGAAAATCAGCGCTGAGGTGTTTATTATTAACGCTTCAGCATTATGCTGAGCCAGTGTCCGATTCACAACCTCAATGACGCATAATTTTCTATGTGTTGTCTATTTGTACTTAATGCTATTGTTGTGTCTTGTGTTGTGAATAAATGTATTTTCTTTCTTTCTTTCTTTCTTTAATTCGATTATTTATTAATTGAATAAAAAAAAGTTTCTGTTTAATCTTAAATCCTGGCTAAAAGAAAAATGTTTTTATAGTATTAAGCAATTTATGACATAGTAACTAATGTAAAGCTGACATGAATTATTGTATCTAGTTATGTAATTTAGAATCAAAATTTTTGCATGCCTATTAATGGTGAATTGTGCTGCTCTGTATGTATATTTTTTGTACTTATCATCTTCACGTACCATAATTCTGGCAAATAAATAAATACTATACTATACTAATAGATCAACGTATTTTAGTCTATTTTATTATTTAAAATACTTAATTCAAATTCTATAATATTTTACCAAGGTTTTACAATTTGACGTTGATTACGGAAGATACTTGATTTTATTCCAAACACTGTTTATTCAATTTTAAAAGCAGTAACTATTTTTTAAGGAAAGTAAATAAAAATCGCTTTTTCATCCGCGCATTAATCGATTTTTGAAATGTCAAATTTTCCTCCATGTACGCTAATCTATGTTACTACAGATTATACACATATGTTTTAATCAAGAAAAATGGCAGATTTTGACGAAGATTTTTTTAATGAAAAATAAATATTGAAATCAAAGTGTTATGGGTGAAAAAAGTGATTAATATAGTTGAAAGCCACAAATTACAGTAATGTGTTATTGATTCAATCCAGTGGGTGTTTACACAAGAATTTTGATGAGTTTGCTTACACTTTTAATAAATTGGATAGGCATAACGTATAGTTTGATTTATGGCCGCTTCGTTGAGTCAGAGATTGAGAGAGAAAGAGAGAGAGAGAGAAACAATTATTTTATACATATTCGATACACATAAAAATACATTAGATGGAAATAATAAAAATAACATCGAATAAAGTGGGCCCCACTCGGCATAATATTATTACGACAAGCCGCAACGCTGTTTTTCAGTGGGACTCATTTAAAAACTAGATTCTCTTCGTCAGAATCTAGAGATTGCTGTTGGTGACTGTACAGTCAAAGAAACTTAACTCGCGTACCGGGGTGGAACCTTTGTGCTTCTGGTGTCATATTGACGTTCCATACATCTGTCAAAGAAATCATAGCGAAAATGATTATGAGAAAGTCCCAACTTGGTACTTGATTTAGTTTCCTCGACTGTAAGTAGGTACAACCATTGACGCGCAGGTATCAAACAATTAAAGAATCAGAATTATCTGTTCCAACAACAATAACAAATATCAATGTATGTATCCATTTAATACGAAACTGAGAGAGTTTGTGTCTGGTGTGAAATTAAAAACATTTTGTTTCCAATACCGACTTACACTTGTCGCTCAGCCATTTTTTACCAGCCACTCATATTTAAAGAACCAAACTCAAAAACTCGGAAACAACTCAAACTTTAATGCTCTTAAAAAACCGGCCAGCCAACCTTTTAGTCTTGAAACCCTTGCAGCGACTCCGCGGATCGTTCCAGAACATTTTTATTTTCTTCCCTATTCTCTTAACATTCTGGTACATACAGGATGTCCCACGCCTATGTTTGATGAAGGGAAAGCATCTTGAATATAATAGACTTGAATTTTACTTAAAGGAAACTTCATTTTTATTCTTATAAAAATAAAAAATAAAAATTTAAAATGATAAATTGCAGACCAGGATCCATAGTTTATTTACATGAGTCTTATTTTAAAGGGTTAGTTAGTTTAAGGTTTAAAGGGTAAGGGGCTTAACCCTTTTAACTCTTTTAACCCTGTCTTCAAAATTTTTTAAATAATCGCCTATCTGAAACAGGAATCGAATCTGTAATTTTACGATACATTACATAAGTATTATAAATGGTAGCTCATGTAATTTGACATTTTGTAATTTCAGAAAAAATCATACGATTGCGTTTTATTACTACTCGGTGGATTCAATTCCGGGTTTAGACAAGGTGTTTTTCAAAAAACTTTAAATGCAGTTTAATGTTTTTAAACCCTGAAATTAGCAGCGTACAACACAATACAATACAAATACTCTTTATTGTACACCAGAAATAGTAAGCGATACAGAAAACATTACAAAATTTAAATTAGAGAAAATTACAAGGTAAGCAATAGGCAGTGTATCTAATAATGTCATTATTTAAGATAAACTTTTTGAATTTTTTTCAAGTTATTTTTGATAGCTCTAAAAGAATCCAACGAGCCTTGGATTGAGTACACTTGTCTCACCTTGCCAAGTTTAGGGTTAAAATCAAAATGAACTTCTTTCAGTAAAATTTCTCCAATATTTAAGACACTTTCCCTCCATGTGGCCTAGCCGTGGGACACCCTGTGTAATTCGTAGGCCCCAGGGTCTCGGTCGGCTTAAATTTGCCGCATTAATAACACGAGACCGCGACTCCTGTGTTTTTTCATTAAAACGCCTACAAAGGGTTGTTTGGTTCGCACTGGGGTGAAAGCACACGGGCTCGTTCTCAGACAAATGTAGATATTTCCGTAAAAAAAAACTCTCTTAAAAAAATTAAGAAGAAAAAAAGACGTAAAAACAAAAGAGAGCTACGCAAAGTTATTGATGAAATTATAGAAACAGGTTAATAACGGCATCAACATTACACCCTCGTGGCTTAAGAGAGAGCATCATTGTTTATGTATTTATTTATTTACATATTTTTAAAGCGTGTCAGGTGACGACAGTTGGGTTTAGGTTGGGTTACGCGTACAATACTATTTAATTTGTGTCAAAAAAAGAAAACCTGTAAAAATCTGTGTATTTTTAAAAGTCGCTTACTTAACTTATAATTTCATTCGTACATATCATCATCATCATTTCAGCCGAAAGACGTCCACTGCTGGACATAGGCCTCCCCCAAGGCTCTCCATTCAGACCAATCTTGTGCTCTCCGCGTCCACTGCGATCCCGCGATCTTAACCAGTATAGAAAATTCAAAATGAGACAAGGATGCACAGAAAAACTGTAAAAAGAGACCAGCGCTGGGAATCGAACCCAGGTCCTTAGCATTCCGTGCTGCGTGCCATACCCCATACTACCATTGGACACAAGTACAGACACAAATTTCTCCTATGCACACATATCTCAGGTTGCTTATTTCTGCTACGCTACTTAAGCAGCAACACTAGCGACATCTATGTTTCGCTCTTATCCCCAGATTCCCAGCGCTGGTCTCTTTTTCTGGTTTTTCTGTGCATCTATCTTTCTCACTTTGTATTTTTGATATGGTTTACGGGATGACCGTAAAAGTAACATTAGAGTTGAAATAAAAAAATACAAAAATACTCCAAATAACCAATCATACTTTAAGGCCGTCTTGCAAGAAAAAATAAATCTAAATTTAGCAGTTAAACCTGGCTTAAGCTTGACAGTTCCATACATTTTGACACTACTAAACTGGGCTTAATGCTAACTCGAAGTTTATGTGTTTACAGCAAGTAGCCATAAGAGTTCTTTGAAAGGCATGCTCGACAACTTCCCATCCCCTATTCGGCCAGTAAGAAAGAAACAGCTGATTAATTCCCGCAGTTACTCGGCCGCCGCGGCCAGCGAGGTGTTTTATCAAACGGATTTATCCCGGGACATGTGGGTAAGATTAGATGGGTTTTTGCCATACACATATTTAAGGAAAGGTTAAATCTTTGAGTCGGATCCTGGCTTAAATTATGATTAATATTAATATATGGAAATTCGAGGGTTTAAAGTTGACGTGGGAGTTGCGACGCGACGCGTATTTAATGCTTTATTATTGGTAAGTTCAAAAAGCTAGCGCAAATATTTTAATCAACTTACACTGGTTAAGAAACCTTAGAGACTGGTTCGGAATGAGTACCGGATCCCTCTTTCGAGCGGCAGTCTCTAAGGTTAAGATAGCCGTAATGATCGCCGACCTCCGATAGGAGAGGACAATGGAAGAAGAAGAACTTACACTGAATAAATTTAAAAAAATCCGCCATTTCGTTTTTCAAGAATTTTATGTACCCAGTGTCACTCGCGTCGTCAAGACGAATCCAGTGACGTATCATTTATCAAAATCGGTTCATCCGTTGAGTAGTTACGAGCGGACATAGGAAAGACATACATATATACATACATACGAGGCAAACACATAACCCTCCTTCTTCGCGGTCGGGTAAAAAAAAGGATAGCTGAACTAGGCTACTTGACGTTTAGCCAAAATTTACTAATTAGGAACCAATATAATGCTAATATTGCAAAACTGATTTTCTAAGACATCACCGTACTTTTAGCTACTAGTAGGCCTTAGTTTAGTAGCCACTCATGTTACGTTACAAGGTTACAAGCAACATTTTTTTGGTCTATGGGAGGAACTAAAAAAAAAAATATTTTTATTGTACCATTTTGTCGGCATAGTTTACATTTTACATTCGTGCAAAATTACAGCTTTCTAGCATTGATATTTCCTGAGCAAAGCCGCGGACGGACAGACGTTTACATTCCATTTTTGCCATTCTGGCTACGGAATCCTAAAAACAAGAGGTAATATATGGCATAGGTCACGTTGATCATAAATAAGTGCAGCATAGTTGAGTATGAATTTGATAATTCTAGAAGCATCTGCCAATTTTTCAGTCGTATTTATTTTTTACAAAATAACCGAAACGTTGACCAAGCTGAATTATACAAAACAATCGCAACGAAACAATCACAAATTAAATCAATTCAAATTCAAACTAAATATAGGTAGCACCATTGAATTCCCCATTGTTCACTGAGACCTCTTCCATTTGTTCAAAAGTTGACTGGCACTTCTAAACAAAAACAAAATACATCGCTTCATAAGGAAGAGCGTTTAATTGGGTTTTTGATTAATAAAGGTTTCCTGCGAAAGGACGGGGGAAATTTAAAAAGTTCCAGCCCAATCGAGTGAGAGCCAACCTAATTGTGTTTACGGGTACCCTCAACTTTTTCTATCTAAAGTTACGCCACTTCACGGTTATAAAAGTATTTAATTTCCCTCCAAAAGTGACACCGCACCCAATTCCAAATTTATTTTTAATTTTCAGAAGAGCCTGGAGCCGGTGTACTTATTTATTAACTGTTGAACTTAGTTTTTTACTTACAAGGAAGATTATTTTTCATTCCGTTTCATTGGAATGGAATATTACAAAAAGAAAGAAATACTTTTATTCACAACACAATAATTAGACAACACTCTACAAGACAAAATAATATTATTAAGTACAATAGTTTAGATAGTAAGATTAGGAAGAAATATCTTTATTTACACATATCCTATAAACTATACATAGTAATAACAAATAAATAAATAAATTGATTAACTATGAAAAAAAATAAAAATTGTCAAGTCAGTCTGTTAGATAGTAAGATAGTATGTGTTCATTACGCTAAGAACACCTTGATGGTTGGTTGGTCAGCTTCTGACCGTTATACTCGTAAATATATATACACACTATTAAGTATAATTATTATGAAAACTACATGAATAGATAATTTGTAAACAACCAAACGTATCTTTATGGCTTGAAGAAAAAGGAACAATTAAAATTAGATAAGTTAATAAAAATCGGATTTAGTTTTAGCTCATTATGATCTAGCGTCTGGTTGCCGCCGGGTCTATGGGTATTTTTACTAAAAAATTTACTAACTTACCCACCATTATAAATTTATCTCCGACCTGATAAAAACCGGCTAACTGAAAAGTCGGAACCGCGCACCAATGCTAGGTAGGTACATCTCTTCTCTTCTTCTCAAAATGCCACTCTATTACTGGAGGTTGGCCGCTAGCTCCGAAAATTTCTACCTATCTTGAGCCATCCGGAACAGTTGCTCTGCACTGCTGATCCTGGTCCACTCCCTAATATTCCGCAGCCATGATTTCTCCCGCCTTCCAGGGCGCCGCTTTCCCTATATATTGCCCATCATTTTTAGTTGTAGCAGCTGATATCTGTCATGGCGCAACACGTGCCCCAGATATTCGATCTTGCGCTTTTTCTCGGCGTGCAATAATTTTTGAATCATACCAGCACGCTGCAGCACCTTCTCGTTGCTTACTTTCTGGGTCCAGCTTATACGAAGCATGCGACGATAACACTACATCTCAAACGCTTCTAAGCGCCGCCTGGTCCCTTATGGTCCACGATTCGCTGCCGTACATAACCACAGGCCAAATGTAGCAATGTAGAGTATCCGCGTTCTGAGTCTTAGGGTGATTTGAGGTACATCTCAAGAAAATAAAATTAAGTCATACCTAGTATTTAAGTTCATAATACAGTTAATGAAAAGTCAATTATGCGCGGTAAAACAGTGTGTAAAAGGTTCTTAATTAAGGCATTTTTATTAGTCAGTAACTAAAGTATTTTTAATTAATTCGTACTTAGATAACAAAATAAGGTAAGTTAGTTTTCAAAAATATGGCTCACTCCATCAGAGCTGTCATTGCCAATTTGCTTAGTGTCTAGTTTATTTAAACGAAATACTTATGAGAAGGTCCAAAATAAGGTAAAAAAATAGGTTTTACAGTATGTCACGTCAATCTCACTCTCCAAGTTTAATAAGTGTGTTATATAAAGTACTATATAGTGTTTACCCGCGGCTTCACACACATAAATCATTAGGTCCAGCAGCTGAATTAAAAATCCAGGATTTTTAAAAATTCCTGTCGGAATTCACGAAAGTTAAATCGTTGTTTCCATTGACGTTACATTAAAAAAAATCATAGTCAAATTTGATGACTCTAGACCAGCTGTTATTAGTTCGAGATTTTATCCCTATCCCGTGGGAACATCGGAATAAGAAGTAGCCTATGTGTTATTTCAAACGTCCAGCTACCTTTTTAGAAAATTTCATGACTCTAAGCCCAGCGGTTGTTATTTAGAGATTTTATCCCTATCTCGTGGGAACATCGGGATAAAAAGTAGCCTATATTTTAATCCAGGTTATGGTTATAAACTAACTTTTGACCAAATTTCATCCAAATCCGTCCAGCCGTTTCAGCGTAAAGGAGTAACAAACATACTCACTCACTCACAAACTCACTCACTCACTCACAAACTCACTCACAAACTTTCACATTTATTAAGATAGGACAGGATAGGATGAAAGTTTTATTCCTATCAATGAACTTAACCATCTATCGAAAAAACACGGTGTAGAATCTGTGACTGAGCTCTGTGCAATCTCCGTTCGGAATGCAAAAGCACTTACAAAGAACATCTCGTGACGAATGGCCTATTAAAACCAGCTATGTGTAGTTGTTTGCTTAGGTACGGTTTTCTTCATCAGAGCAGCTATAAACGTATCGGTCGGAAGAATTTTTAATTTAGCAGCCTAATAGTCGGCAATATGTTGTCCGGGGACCTTTATCGCAAAACATAGGAGGCAGTAGGGACATTTTGAGCTTTGAACTTAGCAAAAATTATTTGTGATGTCAACAAAATTAATAAATTTCTAGTTTCGAATAGAAATTAAGAAAGCTATTAGAATAGTAAAAATGTAAAAAAAAAAAAATGTGAAAACTCGACTGCTTCATTTTTTTTTGATGCAAACCAAACATTCAAAAACTAGAACTATTAAAAGATAAGTGATGATGATGATGATGATCATCATCATCATCGTCAGCCGGAAGACGTCCACTGCTGGACAAAGGCCTCCCCTTAGAACGCCACAATGAACGACAACTCGCCACCTGCATCCACTGGTTTCCCGAAACTCTCACGATGTCGTCAGTCCACCTAGTGGGAGGCTTGCCAACGCTTCGTCTTCCGGTTCGTGGTTGCCACTCGAGGACTTTTCTCCCCCAATGGTAAAATTGCCCTAAATTTGCCCTATTTGGCCCTAAATAAATTATTGTACTGTTGTATTTTGTTGAAAAGAAAAGTCACATTAAATCCAACTCTACTGCTCCCACCAAAACCTATCGCACTGCGTTTCACTCCAGCTCTATGTACAGGGTGTGTCCGTATAAAGAAGCACCGAGGGCACAGGGTGCTCGCTTTTATTAAGAGGCTTTTGTGGATATAATCGGAACAAGAAGACGGGATCCAATTTATGGATAGATTGCATGCAATGGTCCCGAAAATAAAGGTTATTGTGGAATTTATATTGGAAACTAATTTTCCAGTCGACGTTTCATGGGTAAGAGGTGTTTCGCTTGATGAAATAAGACTTGGGTGGTTTTGTATTGCGTACAGATCAAGTGAATAATGGTTTGTATTTTGTTGGATACATTTGTATTTTTCTTGCTAGTTGAGAAAGCAAAATATTTATCATTACCATTAAAAACTTACTTGCTTGCAAACTTACTTACTTCTGTGCTGTATTGTACTATTTTGTCTTGTATTGTTTATATTGTTGTCGGGTATTGTTTGTACTGTTGGCAATTAAATATTTTCTTTCTTTCTTTCTTAGAAATAATTCACACAAAGATAAAGACCGGTCAAGAGCGTGTCGGACACACCCAAGGTCCCGTAGCTATTACGAAAAAATCAAGTACCTAATATTTTTCTAACGATTTCGTTTTTTGTACGGATCTTCCAAGTTTAGGTATATTTTAGACAGACACACATGGCAAAACTATAAGTGCTTTTGCCATTTTGGTCCTGGAATCCCAAAAAGGAAGGATGCACTCACGTGAACGTTATGATGATGACACTATCGAATAAAAATAAAAAAAATGTCTATTTCCAGCCTAACATTACGTCGATGCTCATCATCCCAGCCTATATACGTCCCACTGCTGGGCACAGGCCTCATAATGAGAGGATGAGAGGGCTTGGGCCGTAGTTCCCACGCGGACCCAGTCCGGATTGGGAACTTCACATGCACCATTGAAATGCTTCGCAGGTTTGTGCAGGTTTCCTCACGACGTTTTCCTTCACCGCAAAGCTCGTGGTAAATTTCAAATGTAATTCCGCACATGAATTTCGAAAAACTCAGAGGTGCGAGCCGGGGTTTGAACCCACGATCTGCTTGAGAGGCGATAGGTCAAACCACTAGGCCACCGTGACTTACTTCTTTTTTTTATGTAGCCTGTATTATGTCCCACTGCTGGGCAAAGGCCTCCCCTTTCCTCCGCCGCTCTTCCCTGTCCTGGGCATGCACCTGCCAATCGAGCTGAAAAGTACAACGTCGATGCTGTTTTTGCGAAAAAATTTGCGCTTTTTTTTTTTTTTTAACGTAACCCCGCAAATCTTGATAAAATTGGTATTAATCCGCGCGACGTGCGCGGGCGACTAAGCCCCAATTACGTGAGATTAATTAGTAATTAATTGTTGATACGCTCCGCTCTGCTCTGTCAATATTTTGGATGTCGATTTTGGAGCAAACGATCGCGTGCGAAATTAAGCACCCTGTATCTTTTAAAAATGATTATTAACGAACGACTACATCAAGTAGTTAAAAAAGTGCTTTCATTTGATGCCCATTTCATTTGTGTTATTGTTAGTACTCGTATATTTAAAAAAAGAACACTATATCAATTTTTTTAGATGGATGCTCTTTTTATAATTTTTATTTTTATAGTAACAATATTTAGTCAATTGTATTTAAGTCAAAGTCAAAATATCTTTATTCAATTTAGGCTTTAACAAGCACTTATGAATGTCAAAAAAATCTATCACCGGTTCGGAAAAACCTCTGCTGAGAAGAATCCGGCAAGAAACTCAACGAGGTATATTTTTTAAACAGATTCAAAATATTAATAAATTATATCTATTGTAAAATTGTATTGTAAAACTCTTTATTGTACATAAAAACACATGATAATAACAGAACACAGGATAATAAGATGTACAAAGGCGAACTTATCCCTTAAAGGGATCTCTTCCAGTTAACCTTTGAACGTTTGACAGGATATCAGACATAAGAGTAGACACTACAAGTACAATGAAAAGGTCAAAGAACACAAATTTAAATTAACTCAAAAATTCATTATAAATACACATAAATATATAGGTACACACTAATACATAATAATAAAGTCAATAAACTAATACATATCAACACAAATGAACTACATGCAAAGTTCATAATATACATATACACCACATATACACAAAAAAGAGCATACAACACTGCCTCCTTAAGATTTTACGATGAACTGTCAAGCCAGTGCGCCCTTAAGCGATTCCGCAAACTGGCAACCGACTGTGCCTGCCTGATATCACCCGGCAACCGATCTATATACTTTATACATCACAAGTATTTAAAACAACTTTATTTTTTTGAAGGGATCGCTAATGTGGATCGGAATTGGACGACCGGATGGCCTAGTGGTTAGAGAACCTGACTACGAAGCTTGAGGTCCCGGGTTCGAATCCCGGCCGGGGCAGATATTTTTATGAATAATACGAATGTTTGTTCTCGGGTCTTGGATGTTTAATATGTATTTAAGTATTTATTTATCTTTATTTAATTATGTTTATCCGTTGCCTAGTGTCCACAGTACAAGCTTTGCTTAGTTTGGGGCTAGGTCAATTGGTGTCGTGTCCCATATATATTCCAATAATTATTTCCAAAATTAGTTTTTTTTTAATTTATTGTCAATTTTGTCCCATGATATTTATTTTAAAAGCAACCGTTTCTCGCTACTCGCCCGCGGTAGGACTAACGCCTTAATCAACCAAAGCTTTACACTATTCAATATTGTCTTATCTGTACGCACGTTACAACATAAATAAGAACATTTGGAATTCGTCTAAAGACAACTGTACGATGTTTTCTACTAATTAGGCATTCATAGAATCGCGGAGTACTCTGCAAACATAGAGTTATAATGCAACAGAGTAGAAACTCTACTAATAGCTTTTAGAATTTTTGACGACCGGATGGCTAAGTGGTAAGAGAACCTGACTACGAAGCTTGAAGCCCCGGGTTCGAATCCCGGCCGGGGCAGATATTTGTATGAATAATACGAATGTTTATTCTCGGGTCTTGGACGTTTAATATGTATTTAAGTATTTGTTTATCTATATAAGTATGTTTATCCGTTGCCTAGTACCCATAGTACAAGCTTTGCTTAGTTTGGGACTAGGTCAATTTGTGTCAAAGTGTCCTAAGATATTGATTGATATTGATATTGAGAAATGCGAAAGTTTGTGAATATGTTTTTTATGTCAAAGAGCTGGTTTGTATGTATGTTTGATACTCCTTTATGCCAAAGCTGCTGCACGAATTTGAATTAAGTTTGGTATGCGAAATGCTAGACATCAAGAATAATGCGCAGGCTACTTTTACCCCAATGTAATAAAAACCGAAAGGAAAAAATAATCAACCTTTTTCTCCTTTCTCTCCTATTTACTTAATTAACCTTTCAATGTGGTAGAGCCTCACTCACTGGAACCACTTGCTGGCTGCAGTACGAATAGACCAGCTCGACAGGGTTAGTACCACACTCCCACAGAATACCGGCTGAAATAGTAGTTTTGCAACTGTTGTTTCGTACGGTGAGTGGGAGATCCAGAGGCCCAATCCCCCCCATTTCACCCCTTCCCCCACCTCCCCCTTAAGCTAACCCACCCCCTTTTAGGCCGGCAACGCAACAGTCTTAATAAAGCTGTAGGTGTCCATGGGCGGAGGTGACCACTAACCATCAGGTGACTCGTCTGTTCGTTTGCAAATTTGATGAAAAAAAATGTAGGTACTAGTTTGAAGTCTGCCTCAACAGATCTATAGATTAATTTCTCATTAGATAGTTTCAGTTAAAGATAAATTAGTTTTTAACCTAGGTGAGCTAGATTGTAAGAAAATATCATGATGGGACACTGCACACCTATTGTCCTAGTCGCAAACAAAGCAAAGCTTGTACTATGGGTACTAGGCAACGGATAAACATGCTTACATAAATAACTACATACTTAAATACATATTGAACATCCAAGACCCGAGAACAAACATTCTTATTATTCATACAAATATCTGCTCCGGCCGGGAATCGAATCCGGAACCCCAAGCTTCGTAGTCAGATTCCCTAACCACTTGGCCATCCGGTCGTCAAATGTAATGTAATAAAGCATTATATAGGCGCTTTTTAGTTAAAAAAAATATCATTTTAATACAAGCTTTTTTTTGCTGACTGTACTTTTTGTTGACAGTAGTAATTGCATTGTCACCCAAACTACATTTGCATACCAAATTGCAAGACGATGCTATTAAACGTTGAAGAGTTCCATCCTGCGGAGACGATCCTGGATGGACTTCAAGGATTACACTACTAGACTATTGTATTGTCACGCGATTTACATAAGTATTCCAAATTTCAATTCAATCTGACTACTGGAGGCAAATTTAACTTGCAAGATTGCAGACGACGGGGCAGGTGAAACTAAATAAAAGCTTGTAAAAAGTTCCACTATACTGTTCCTCGTGGAGTGATTGCGACCACTCCGGCAAAAGAAAGAGTAAATTTATTTGCCAAAATTGGGCACAGCATAAAAAAAAACACAATTAAAAATAAGACAACCTTATTACATACTCTTACATACTAAAAAAGAAAGAAAAAGACATTGTGCCGAAAGAAGCAAAAAGCATACTCAGCGTGTTGCCACGGCAAGCCGCAGCGCTGGTTTTCAGTATGACCTAAGAGTGTAGCGACGAGAAGAAAGTAGCAAAGTTGGTCAACAAGTATTGCCACTCTGGTTGCTCCATTCCTCAACGGCATTAAATGAACACGATATTGACGGAACACTCAACTCTGAGCAAATTAAATTCATCCCAAGTTGTTAAATTGGCAACTCGGCAAAGTTGGCGTCGTGAATCCTTTCAGAGAAACACAAAGTCTTGTTTTAATAATAAGGGAAACGTAAACCGCTGCATCAAGTGACGTCATCATCTGCCGGAAGACGTCCAAAGCTGAACAAAGGCCTCCCCTTGCGAACGCCAAGATTTTTTTTATTCAACTTGACGGTAAGCGAGCAATTGGGTGTCCTGATAGTAAAAGATCACCACCATAGACACCTAGTATAAGTATCAGAGGGATACACGACATAAACGTCGAGTTTCGTAGTAGCTCTGCAGCATATTGCGGCAAGCAGCAATGCTGGTTTTCAGTGGAACCCGTAAAAAACAAAACACAAAAACATAAACACGGTCATGACACGAACGCCAGCGGAAAGTGTAGTTCGCAGCGAAGCTTTAGTACAAACTAGAAGCATGTATGGCAACACTTGATCAGTTTACTCTGACTTAGACAATAGGGATGATGACTGGGTTAAAAGTATATCATTCTATTTAGTCCGACAGTTAGATTGTGGAAAAATATGGAACACGTATTTTTTGGTTTATCTATTTATTAAAAATCGACAAAGTTATAGATGAACAAACTTCCGGAGTGGGGGCTCGTGATGTCACTATCACATAAAAATCGTACCATTAGTGACGTCACTCAAAACTTCTAAGCACTGTATCTTCGTCATTTTTTGTTTGTCAAACAAAAGAAAAAATATGTGCACAATATTTTTAAATTATCCACCTGACGGAATAAACAGTTTTTTTTAGTCATCTAGCCTATAAGACGTTGAAAAATTAGGCCAAGATTTGATTATATTTATTGCAGTTATCAAACCTCAAACTGTAAAATTAAATGCAAACATCCTAGCCTCGTACGGCCCAGCGTCTTATATATAGGACTTAATATAATGTGGCATCGAACTCTCTCGTAAGTGACGTAAACTTTCGTGTTCATAAAACAATGACTTGGACCGCAGGAACGATGGTATAGTAAATTTTCTAAAGTTCGGTAGTGACTAAGAACAACAGCTAAACGATTCTTTGCCGCAAAAAATGCAGCTCCGCTTTGATTTTCAGAATATAATATAACCATCTGAACAATAAACTAAATAAAAACCCGGAATCGAACATTCCACTTTAAAATTCTTACGTACATCCGCCAAACTTTATTTATCGGGAATTACATATGTAGATTAGTTGGAAAGCGCGAGCAAGTCCAGAAAAACTCGCAAAGTAATTTTGTAGTTGCACGACAAATTTTTAATGAACGACTTGCATTGCAGCAACTCTGGACATGTTGTATATCCATTTAGATGCAAGTTGGAATGTTTTGGATTTGATTTTGTTGGCTGTATTTCGAATGTTTTATGTTACATTCTTATTTGCTTTATTTACCTGAGTCCCAACTTTTTCTAATTTATGTGGTCCTTAATACGGTATTTTTTAATTTGGACTACAATAACAGATACATTTTTCTAAGTAAATGTCTTTAAAAAGTTTTTTTTTTCATTGATTACCTGTTGATTGACCTAAATAAACTAATGTCCCGTTCTGAATCCAGAAATAAATGGTCACGTTATTAATACCTGAAAATCATAATTTTAGTAATTTTGAAAATTATTTAAGTATATTTGATATTATTATTATTTATTGTACTTAATTTAGTACATTCTGCAGTTATTACAACTGAGTTGTTCTTTAATAAGTACGCCTGCACTTACTAATGAACATCCATATCCATACTTCCATACTAATATTATAAATGCGAAAGTGTGTGTGTTTGTATGTTTACCGTCTTTGACGTCGAAACAGAGCGGTGGGTCGACGTGGTTTTTGGCATAGAGATAGTTTATAGACCCGAGCTACTTTTACAATTTGGCTACTTTTTATCCCAAAAAACGCACAGTTCCCGATGGAAAAGCACGCGATAACCGAATACCACGCGGGCGGAGCCGCGGGCAAAAGCTAGTAATAATATAAATACCAGCTTTTGCCGGCGAGTCCGTCTATGAAATAAAAAACAAACTATGCCATATTATTAAGTGTGAAGAGGTACAGATAAATACCTACATAGATATACTTTTGAATTTATAATATTAGTACCTAGGATAGGAGGACTTCCCATGAGTTTATTATATGGAGTCGATTCTGAGAAAATTTATTTTCAGAAGTGTTTTTTTTTCTCAAATTTTTAGTTCTTTTTTTTAATTCCATGGTTCTCTGCGCTAATAATAGTTAAACTCGACTTTCAATTGTTTCCCATTCACACATCCTCATCAGTCATCAATAACCCCCCTGTCCGCTCAAGGGCCGAGTGGGGGTGATGGACGTTTCCATTAGGGCCTTTGTTTCCGGCAGTGCGCTCGTGCCACTCGCAGAAGGCAGACGTTTATTGGGCGGCTGTTGATTCAGGTTGGATATGGGTCTTAAAAACGTTTGATGAGCCCCAAGTAGACTTAAATTGATATGGGAAGCGTTTGTTTGCGGTCGCTTCAAGTTCTGTCTTAAGGCTACCACACAGAGGCCACGCCATACAAAATACGCGTTCTTGAATCTACATACTTAGGCACGATGTCTGTACACGCGTCAATGTGTGCGTAAGATACACAGGGCTGACTATCGGAAAACCCTATAGTACTATAAGTGCTACCAATGACATTTAAAGGTATATGGCTTAGATAGTGCAAATAAATGTAATCGTTAATCTTACCTAACTATTTATTTAAACCTACAGAAAATGTGTCTGTTGTGTATGCATTCTTATTTTCAATGACAATAGACTACAAACTTAAACAAATTATTCGGTAGATAGTTATTTTTAGGTAGGTAGTTAAGGAAGTAGGTAGGGTAACGTTACCGTTTCGCAAAGTTATTGTTCCCGAACTTAGTGCCGTGCGGCTGACATACATCGCGTTGCGCATCCGACTGCTTTCCTGCGGTTTTCCTGCAATCCGCGTATGAGGGATGGGGTAACTCGAACCGGTGCGGGGCGGAGCGTGGCCATTCTGTACGTTAGTACTATTATATATTCTGTGGCTATATACAGGGTGTAAATCGGTCGGTATGGGAAAGTCTAATACTATAAGACATACGAAGAGCTGTTCTTAGGAAACATGTCATCGATTTTAGTAACAAGAAAAACTGCATTCATAAATTTAAAAAAAAACTTGTACTCAGTACGGGAATCAAACCCGGTCGTTTTGAAAAATAAAACTTACATTATTTCTATTTGGATATCGATAGGACATTAGCAATAAATGTTACTATGAAACACGATATCTAGAATGAATAAAAAGCATTGTATTTCATATATTATTTTACAATGTTAGTTTTATTTTTCGAAACGTCTGGGTTCGATTCTCGAGTTGATCACAAGTTTTTATTTAAACACTAGCTTTTGCCCGCGAGCCCGCGTAGTTTTAGGTTATCGCGCGTTATTCCCTCGGGAACTGTGCATTTTTCCGGGATAAAAAGTAGCCTATGTCACTCTCGGGCCCATAAACTATTTCTGTGCCAAAACTCACGTTGATCCGCCGCTCCGTTACGACGTACAAACACACAAACATACAAACAAACTTTCGCGTTTATAATATTAGTATGGATGGATATGAATGTATTTTTTCTTGTTGCTAAAATCGATGACATCGTTCCTAAGAGCAAATCCTCGTATAGCTCATAGTTTCAGACTTGCCCATACCGACCGATCTAAATGTTACATCCTGTACAAGCTACGCGTCTACACTCCGGTTTGGTGCGTTAGCCGGCGCCTGACCACATCCCAGCGTTAAATATTCATGAGACCACTCCTGAAATAATATTACTGCCTTCAGGATTAACCCTGCCCGTGTGTAATTGCTAAGCGATATTGTTTGTTGATTGAAATTATCTTTGGCATTGGTCAAGTTATGCGAGATCGGTATGTTTCGTATACAGAATTAATAATATCGTCTGTTTTTATTTCGAATCGATCTCGGTTTTTCGGGTTTGCTCAAAGCGCCAATAGAATGTCGTCCTTTCTTAGGTTGCGTGACATTTTTGTTATTGTTGGTGATGATTTTGATATTTCTAGCATCATTTGTCATTAACATTATTTGTCTAACATCTGGTAGCATGATGAACAGTTTCAACATTATATTTTGTTTAACATCAGTAGCATGATGAACAGTTGCGTTGCTCTGAGCATGAACTTAGAAGAGTTCGAAACGCGTCAGTGTAGTGTGTTGGTGTAATTTATATCTCGTTGAGTTTCTTGCCGGATTCTTCTCAACAGAGGTTTTTCCGAAACGGTGGTAGATTTTTTTGACATTCATAAAGTACTTGTTATAGCCTTAATTGAATAGAAATAAATATTTTGACTTTAACTTTGAATAGTTTGGTTTATGTGATTTGTGTGTGTTCTTACAGTGTGGAGGTATAGCTGGATGAACACACATTAGTAGCTATCGTTTTTTTTTTAATTTGTAATTCTTCTTATATATTTTTCCAAAAATACCTGATCTCTCAAATTGATCTCTGATCCCGTGATCAGAAAAAAAACATTAATCGATAGAGAATACAAATCGGAAACAACACGCAACTTTTCAAACAACTTTATTTAGGCAAGTGTGAGTCCAGCAGTCATATGGAAGGTTCTTTACAGACAAAATAACACCCCTCTTTTTGCGTCGGCGGTTAAAAAACAGATAGAAGACCTCTAACAAATGAATCACGAACACTCCAGCTTCATCATCTAACGATGTTAAAGTTTAACATGCTTACCGTAACACGAGTTCTCGCGGTTATCTGAAGTTAAAGTTGACTGAACGAGAACTACAGTGAAGCAAAAGCCTGCTTAAGAACATGCGCGAACCAAATTTTGTGTAACTTCGTTATATAACTATAGAAACTACAGAGCTCTATAAAATATACAGTAGCGTTAGGTTTACTGCTGTTTCGGCGAATAACGTTTGGCAACCTGTTTCATTTCGCAACTTTTCATTTTCCAACTATTTAATAGGTATTTCTGAAACTGTAAATATTTCGGAATTTTTATAAAACTAACCTAACCTAACCTAAAGGGTTCTACGCGATCGTCCTGAAATAAATCTTGAAATATTCACAGTTTTACAGTTTGCGAAATGAAAAGTTGCGAAATGAAACAGGTTGCCAAACGTTCCGTTGCGAAAAAGCAGTACTCGTAGCGTTATAACCAAAACTCGACAACAGAAGATATCGCAACAGCAGGACAAAACAAACAAAAAGCATTACAAAAAATATTACTAATGAAACGGATACAAAATTCAGATCTATTGTCAAGAAGACACAAGAAGACTATATCTAAGGCATATTGTAAAGTTAATGATTATATCATGGAAATGGATATTTAAAAATGATTCCGATTCACATTGGCGATCTCTTACTTCACATAGCGAATCTATTGTGTTAAAAAAAAATAACAAAAAGTAACACCGACTCCAAAAAAAATAACAAAAACCGGCCAAGAGAGTGTCGGACACACCCAAAATAGGGTTCCGTAGTCATCACGAAAAAAGTAAGTAATATTTTTCTAAGGATTTCGTATTTTATACGGAATCTTCCAAGTTTAGGTATATTTATACCTTACGCTGCTATTTACTCATAAACTACTAATAATTCTCAAGCAAACTTAACCGTTATAGTTTTTCTTGGAAGTTTGATATACTGACTACCACCCTGAATTTTTTCAAATTTTTCCACCCACCGGTTTATATTTTAGAGGGGGGGGGACGCTCGATTTTATGAAAATTTGCACTTTAAAGTTGAATATTTCGCAAACAAATGACTGAATCGGAAAATCGTTTTAGCAAATTTTAAAATACCTATCCAACGATACCCCACACTATAGGGTTGGATGAGAAAAAAAAATCACCGCCACTTTACGTCTATGGGAGGTACCCTAAAAAAAATAATTTTTGAATTTTTAATTGTACCTACTATTTTGTCGGCATAGTTTACCTATATATCCGTGCAAAATTACAGCTTTCTAGCACTGATAGTCCCTGAGCAAAGCCGCGGACGGACAGACGGACGGACAGACAGACGGACAGACAGACAGACAGACATGGCGAAACTATAAGGGTTTCGTTTTTGCCGTTTTGGCTCCGGAACCCTAAAAATGCATTAAACTTTATGTATTTTGATGCGTACCCTTCAATTCCTTATTTACTAAGTGCTGCTGCTTACTTAAATTGAACGTCTTGACCAATACATATATTTTCATAAATTAATTATTATTTCAAAGCAAACGTCCCCGCCGGCCGGCTGGAGCATTCCGACGCCGGCTCCGAACCCACGTCCCTACATTCCGGGCCCCGACCTGCACATTCCCGGGGTTCATTGAATTCTCGCGAACAATGTTTGCGAATCGCGAATAAAGGCTACCCACTGTCTAAATCTAGTGGGCGACGATCAGGATTCCGGGGAAATGTTTCAGGGGGTTTTTGTTGCTGTAGGGTTTTATATTTAACAAGTGTTGTGCTGCCAGTGCAAAGCTGAAAAATGTGTTATAAAAGTGTCTGGAGCATTGTATTAGGTATATGGAAATGAGACGTGGACAATGACTCAAAGGGACAGAGAAAGGCTAGAAATCTTTAAGATGTGGTGTTGGAGGAGAATGGAAAAGATTAGCTGGACAGAACGGAATACCAACGAAGACGTTCTTACCATAGTCAAAGAAAAAAGAATGTTACTGGAGACCATAAATTGCCGAAGGGGAAATATGATAAGACACTTGATACGACACAAACATTTCTTTCTTAACCTACTGGAAGTCAAAATAGAATGAAAACGAGGTAGACGAAGACCAAGATGGTCAATCTATATCCCAAGATATGATAACAGGTACCTAGATGCTCTTGCTTTTTTTTAGTAAAAGTGTTTTTTGTTCTTACAAAAACACCTTTATTAAAAAAAAATCCTACAACACCTATCTGTTATTCTCCTTGTACATTATATGTACGAGTATATGATACGTTACCGACTTATTTTGACTCTCGAAAACACAAAAGTATAACAAAATCAATATTTACTTTGTTAACAGTGCCATCCTATTCACTACCTACTAACACTACTACTTACTACTAAGTCCGCCTTTGTACTTACAACTTATTTTTGTGTGATATTTTTGTATTTCCTTTTTTGTACAATAAAGAGTATAAACAAACAAACAAACTACCTACTACCTTAGATCTCAACGTAAAAAAATCTTCTAACTTTATTATGATTCGTCGCAAAAACAGTTTTCTCTGCCATTTGGCTTCGACCTGGCTTAATCTGCCGTCGCGGCGAAAAAGTTTCCAAAATAACAGCAATATTTCTATTAAGCCATCACATATATTATTCTGCTCTTAAGCCGACTTCGCAGCGATAAAAACAAACGCCAAAGCAAATCTGTAGGTGTTACACGAGATAAACAGGGCACGAGCTTTTACATCCGACGACAATGTTTCGACGATGGGAATAAGTAAATGAACGATTTACTGTAAAATTTGATTCCTTTTTTGTTGCTTTAAAACAAATAAATAGTTAGTTGATTGAGTTACTGGATAGTGACGTCATAATTCGTTATTGCCATTGAAACTCTATGGGAGAATTGTGTTTTGACAGCTCATAAAAAGTACGTCAGTTGATTGGTGGTGTCAACATCCCTATTGCTACGGTGATTCGACTTTGATGCCGCCCGTAACGCAACCTTCTCCTATAAAACCCCGCGATACAAAACGCGCCGCTAAAACAAGAAGTCTCAACCTAGGGGTGAAATTAGAGCAGGGCGTCGATCACGACAGTAAAGAGGCGCAAATACGGGCTCGTAAAAAGCAACGGTCGTGAATTAACGAATGCTCCGGAATAATCGCCCGGGTAAAGGACTCCTATTACAGCTTAATTCAGTTTTTAGTTCCGTCGTGCTTTCATCTTTGCGCTGGCGATTTGTCTGAGTTTTATTGTCGCGATATAATTGAACGGAAACGGAAATATTCGAGGGTCGAGTAAATAGTAATTAACAACGTCGTAATGGGGGCGTTCGCGCTGTATTGGTTTGGTCAACTGAAGCTCGAGATATCGGTTTTCTGTTGGGTACATGGGTATAAGTACCTGGGCGACTGGGCCATGCGCAGAATTTTAAAGAAAAAGAAAGAAAGAAAATACATTTATTCACAACACAAGACAACAATACTATTTAGTACAAATAAACAACACAAAGGTATGTGTCATTGCGATTGTTAATCGGACACTGGCTCAGCATAATGCTGAAGCGTTAAAAACACCCCAGCGCTGATTTTCAGCCAGCTATTTTTTAGTTTGTAAAGTTGTGTGTTTTTAGAGAAGAGAAGAGAAGTATTCAAATAAGTATTAAAAGAAGTAATCACACAAAAATTTTGACAGTAAAATAAAAAAAATAGAAATTTAATAGGTAACGAAATTAAAACTGGAACCAATCTTTCACCAATCTTTTAAAAGACTCTATGGATGTAAAGTAGTTTAGTAATTTAAAAGTAGATCGTAAATAATACAGGGTGAAATTTAGGACGTAGGTAATACAAAATTAGTGTTTCATGCTCAGTTAATGTTGAAATAAGTCTGGAAAAAAAAAATGTTTTCTATACATTTTTGAAATACGAAATTATGAATAATGTATGGAAACCGGTAATTTCATCAGACTAATTTTTATTTTTTTTATGTTAGAGAGGCCAGACAAACGAACTAGTGGGTCACCTGATGTTAAGTGATCACCACTGTTCATAGACACCCGCAACGCTTTAAGCGATGCCAGTGCGTTGTCGGCCCTGCAGAAATTTATACACACGCCTCTTAAAGGCACCCAGATCGTAACTCGATGGGAAGACCCCAGCGGGAAGCGGGAAGCGGGAATTTCAACAAAAGAGTTATATATTTGCCCAGCATTAACTGAGCATGAAACACTAATTTTGTGTTACATCCTTAATTTCACCCTGTATGGTAATTAATATACCTACGCAAGAGAAAATAAAAACATTTAAGCAAAAAGAAAAAAAATAAGCCTAGAAGTCTGTTAATTAACTTAAGCTTCCAAATAACTTAAAAAAGTATTTTTTATTAAAGATACAAAAGAAGCAATTACTAGTTTCATTACTCGGAAATTGCAAATTGTTTTGTTACTCTTAAAAATACGACTCGTACAGCTAGCATGAAATGTCTGACGGGATAGAAACTAAAACTTAATTGGGTTTTAACTGTTAAATAAAGTCTTCATTGGTCTTGCCTACTTGTATTAAAATACAAGAAATACATTCTGAGATAAAATTATCTTGTATTTCACAGAGTTTCAAAATACCTCCTTATCAAAGACAGAGAGACAGACAAAGTGACTTTTATTACAGGCATACTAGCTTTTGTGCTGTAGCTGCTCGCGATTTCGTCCACTGATAAACTTCCCCGGGACTCAAACTATCTGTGATACCAAATTTCACTTTAAACAGTTCAGCGGTTTATACGTGAAGAGTTAACAAACAAACAAACTTTCGCTATAATTTTCGTGGGATAAGTGCCACGGGATCGGGGTGTATGCTTACAAAATTCCGAATTAGTAATTTCGTATTGCTCATAAATTTGGGTTTATATTATAATAATAAATAATAAATATCACGGGACAATTCACACCAATTGACCTAGTCCCAAAGTAAGCTTAGCAAAGCTTGTGTTATGGGTACTAAGCAACGGATAAACATAATTATATAGATAGATACATACTTGAATACATATTAAACACCCAAGACCCGACAACAAACATTCTTATTTTTCATACAAATATCTGCCCCGGCACGGGAATCGAACCCGGAGCCTCAAGCTTCGTAGTCAGGTTCTCTAACCACTTAGCCATCTGGTCGTCAAATTAAGATTGTTTTTTTGGAATCTTTTTGTATTTTTTTTATTACAGTTCCAAATTTTTGTTACTTTTACGGGTTACGGTTACGGTTTTACGGTCAGTTTATAATATTCGTGAGATAAATGCCACGTGAGGATTACAAAATTTCGAATTAGCAATTTCGTATTGCTCATGAATTTGGGTTTATAATGCATACATTATTATGATTAGTTATTAAAAAATGTTGCAAATAAACCTTTCATTTCCTCGCACAAAGAAGTTTGCATTTTGTTTGTTCTGTTTGTAAAGGGAGATAACGCGCTAAAAGCGAGCACGGAATCAATTCACCGCTCTAATTGAGCTCCATTGGGCTGCGAGACAGATCCGGCCATCTCAGTTTGTCTTAAGTTAAAGGAGAAATCCTAATACCATATAGGTACCTTTATTAAAAACTAAGCTATATCTAAATAAAAAAGGCCCCTGCGGCATTATGCCGAAGATGCTGGCAGCATTTCCTCGTTGAATCGCAAGACTATTTGATTTCCTATTAGGTTTATAACCTCCGACGCTAAAAAGGTGTTAAAAGTTCGACACTAATGTCTATCTGTCTGTCTGTGACATCGTAGCTCTCAAAACGAAAGAATTATTTCCATAGTTTTTTAAGTTTTTTTCCAGTGGTCAGACTGATTTTAAATTCTGTGTACATGTTTTATACATATAAGTTGGATAACAATGCAAGTAAGTATAAACAATATAACCTAACTAACTAACCTAATAGTATATTTAATATGAGTGATCTCACGGTAGTTTTATGTTCAAAACAACAAAAACCTGTATCAAAAATGAAACTTATTGTAATTAGATCATAAAAGAGTAACAAACAAGCTCACATTAACGTTCATAATATTTTATAGGGTCAGGTGTAATCTCTTACCTTGCATCCGGCCGTATTCGACGTGGACTTTTGTTAAAGAATTAGTGAAAAAGGCGCTTTATTCAGGCAACACTTGAGGCTTATCTCCTAAACGGTGGATCAAAGCGTATCTGCCAAATAAGCGGCTCTGTGCTTCCTCACTCCATGTTTTTTCAGGGGTCAAAGGATAGAGAACACTTTAAGTTCAAATTATTTTGTTCGTATACTTTGACGTATTTGGATGGAACCTTTATGGTATGAATGTCACGTTGATATTTTAGTATTCTTTGAGTTGGTTGTTAGGAGAGTCAATGGGAGATAAGTCCAAACTCTGAATACTACCAATTATTATTTATTCCCATATAGGACGAGTACACAGTCCAATGGGCGAGAGACTACTGGCGAGCCTGTCGGTAGCTAACCTATAAAGATATCGCTATATAGGTAGCTATACCACTGTGTCGCTACAATATCATTTACTTTTGTCAAGGAAATCATAGTGAAATGATCCTCTACACGCATAAGGACCAATATTCACTAAAGCTCCTAATGCCCGTATTATTAGCAGGGTTTATAAAATGCGAACAAAATTTGTTCAAAATGCTTGAAAAGGATTGTCATAATACCAATTGATTTTGCTCGCATTTTGGTACTCAAAACTGTGTTAATACCAGCTTCCAGAACCCTCCATTCGCTGGCCCGACTCTGGCATGCCCTTTGCTTTGAATATACCCTATATTTACAGAGCACTCCCTTTGATTCAAACGTTAAACTCTGTTTGTGTTTTTCTTTCGTAATTATCATGAAACGAATGTTTAATTTTCACTCACTTTTCTTCTGATTTAGGATTACACTGGTATGTGATTTAAATGTTTACATGTATGTTTTTGGACAGTTAACTGCATTAGTGGTTCGCTTAATCATAATGAGATCTGAAAGAATGGAATTCGCTCTGTATTTCCAAATAGATACAACCTAGAGCTTTTCATGGTGCGAGTGAATAAACTGTTACTGAACCAGTGAGATACTTACTCCTTTAGCCTCATCACGGATTAATTTTAGCACTCGTGCGTTGACTCTACATAGAACTGTCCTGGAGAATAACTCAGTAGAATTTTACGTCCTAAAAGGCAATACATAAAAATAAGAAAGAAAGAAGATACGTTTATTCGGAACAGTGACTTAAGATAATTAGGTAATTTTTTCAACAGTGTAGGTATAGGTTACTGTTCACGACACGGACCCACCTCAGCGTAATGCCGGCTCAAGAGCTGGCGCTGGTCTTCCGGTGGGACCGTGGGGCCGTTATTGAATGCTGCAAGTGCGACCGGACCGTGTCTAATTTATTGTAAACGCGACTAATAAAATTGTGGACTGTGTCTAATTGTGAAAATATGTTGATACTCTAGCCTTAATTCCTTTTGATGCTCAATTAATCATGCCCAAAAAACACGTCTCAAGTCCACTGCCTCAAGAAAGTACGGTACCAAAGAAAACGGAACCGTCCTCTCAAATGTCACATAATGAGTTTCACCTTTACACCGACGAAATACGTGCACGCAACGAGACCAAAATAAGGAGGTCTTTGTTGCGGAACATCTTAGGACGATTGGGAGTGCTGAGTGTTTTGGTTGGCCGTTGCCCGCATACTGATCACGTGCCTCGCTATATATTATGCAGGAAAGGGAGACCGCAGGCAGTAGGCACGCATCCACAACATCAGTCACACGTCGACCCAACTCAGCTCTTTAAAAGATCCGCACATATTCGCATATATCCGCAAATACCTAACACGGACTGTGGAATTAGGTTGTGGCCACTGCGTGATGGACTGGGGGATTAATAAATAATCTGCCGAGCAATGGTTTCGATGTTAAACGTCGGTTTGTTTAGAACAGTTCAGACGTGTCAGATTAAGGTTTTTCGGGATGCTAACTTTGGCGTAGCAATCTTAAAGGGCTTATATTGGATTGAGGCGGCTTAGATTTGGAAGTGCTTTGTCTCCTTTGTACGTTTAGCATATTTAGGGTCCTGTACCTGAACAAAAATGTCTAAAACATATTATACACGGACAATATCTGAATCATCTGTTGCATGCATGATTGTCTTTAGAGTAACGTGGGTTATCGGGCGAGAAGCAGAGGAGTATTTCACATGTATTTCAGAATTTTAGAATTTGATAAGAAGCCAAGTCTCATAAGACAATAAAGGAGAGAGTTTTAGTCGCTCTTGCCCATTTTTTTTTACGTTAAAAGGTCCTACCTTTATAATAATAGGTAGATAGGAGGTTTATGATTCTTTGATACCATGTACCATGTACGAAATACCATGATTGAATATTAGTCAAATAAGGTAGCAAGAAGTTGAAGTCGATACTATGAGTTTCTTGATGGATTCTTCTCAACAGAGATACACTCGATTTCTCACAGATAAAATACAATTTGGCTAATGCGGCTTTTGTTTGTTTTGAGAATCATTAATTTAAAAAAAAAATTGGCAACGCTGTGAAGTGTCAAAACGTCGACAATTTACTTGCTAAGCAGAAAAAGCAGAAAACGTAAGTTTTTTTTTTTGTTTGGACCTTGTACGGGTGGACATTTCTTATCAATGTGTTCTAGAAAGGTTTCTGTAAGTAGTTTCTGTTGTTCTCGTAGTAATAGGTTATTTTGTCTAGTGAAATACGTATTCTACATGTTTAGTTTATATATTCCCGGTTTGGTAAGTTAATTCAAAGTTAATGGTTATATACTCGTACAGGGAGTGAAACTTTGATGCCGGTGACAGCCGTATGAAATCAAGCTCCATACAAAATGTTTTTATCTAGATTATAGATAATCACTAACAACTTATTGGCCTCTTTAGTTTCATCATCATCACCATCATCTCAGTATTATTGATTCATCTCAACATATGTTGTGTATATTTTAGAAAAACACTACTATTTACCCCCCGTTTCAAAATCCATTTTTTTTTTTTTTTTTTTATTGTAATTCTGCAACATGGCAATCTGTTCAAGGAACAATAAGCCACTTTTTTATTTGATAGTTGCATCAGTTAAAATGTTATCTATGAGAGCCATTACACTGTTGGAAAATTTCTTTCCAGCTACTCTCTTTTTGATTTATTACTGGAATCTTTTAATAAGGTTAGGGATGTCATGTCTCTTTAATCGGGTATGTTGGAGTCCTCCAGTTCCGCTCAAAGTTTGGGCAAGTTTATTGACGTGGCTAGTCAGTTTCTCCTGGTACTTCAGGCTGCTTTGGGCTATTTCTTGCCGGATAGTTTTTATTCCCAGATCTAGGTACATGTACTTATTGCTAATACACTGGGGGATACCAAACATTGCCCTTAGTGTTTTACTCTGGAACCTTTCTAGAATGTCTATGTTGCTATTACTAGCGGTTCCCCACAACTGGATGCCGTAGGTCCAAATGGGTTTGATTACAGTTTTGTATAGTAAAAGTTTGTTGTTGTCATTTAACTGTGAATGGCGTCCTATTAGCCAGCTGAGGTTACGAATTTTTCCATCTAGTTGTTTCCTTTTGGTCCAGATATGTTTTTGCCACGTTAGTCTTCTGTCCATGTGCATTCCTAAATATTTTGCATTATCTACATGCGGTATCATTCTCCCGTTCAATGTTACGAATGGGCAGGTTTCTTTCCTTAAGGTAAATGTTACGTGAGCAGATTTGCTTTCATTAACCTTTATTCTCCACCTTTTAAGCCATAACTCTACGTCATTCAGGTGTTTTTGCAACAAAAGTGAAGCAGTATCCGGGTCAGAGTGACAGCAAGGCTGTATCATCAGCGTACGTCGCAATCGAAGTATGTGCGTTTGTAGGTATATCAGCTGTATATATGAGGTATAAGATTGGGCCCAGAATGCTACCCTGCGGGACACCAGATCCGATCTCATGAAGATCAGAATATTGGTCATTGTATTTTACCTGGAAACTCCTCCCATTTAAATACGATTTGAGCATGTGAAGAAAGCAGTGCGGCAAAGTCTTTTTAAGTTTGAAGATTAGGCCATCGTGCCATACTCTATCAAATGCCTGGCTGACGTCAAGAAATACCGCCGAGCAGTACAGTTTGTTTTCTAGGCTTCTATTGATAATGTCGACTATACGATGAACTTGTTCTATCGTTCCGTGCCTCTCACGGAAACCGAACTGGTGATCAGGTAACACCGTGGCTAGATGTTCCTTCATTCGGTTGAGCAGTATCCGCTCAAGGAGTTTTCCGACAACTGGCAATAAGCTGATGGGTCTATAGGAGGAAGTTTCATGTGCGGGTTTGCCAGGTTTCGCTATCATTATAACCTGTGCTATCTTCCACTGACCAGGAAAATGTTCAAGTTTTAAGCAGGCATTAATGATGTGTACCAACTTCATTATTCCTTTGTGTGGCAGCTCCTTTAGAAGTTTTGCATCGACAAGATCATAGCCTGGTGCTTTCCCCTCCTTTAAGTTTTTTATTTCTCGATATACTTCTCTAGGGCTTGTGCTTTTTAGAGGCAAACACATTTGATCTGCCATTTCAAGGTACTCTTTGACTTTCCCCCCGTGCTCGCTGCAACTCTCAGGGAGGGGTTGAAATACAGTACTTAGATGTTCCGCAAAGGCTGTTGCTTTTTCTAGATCAGATCTGGCCCACCCCCCTTTTTTGTTATTGATAGGTGGTACGTGGGCTTGCGGGTGCTTTAAGTTTTTGGTGACTTTCCATATCGAGTAGTTTGTTTCAGCGGTTGGATCCAGATTTGAGAGCATATTTTGGATGTTTTCATTTTCGAACTTGTTTATAAGGTTTTTAAGTTGGTCGGAGAATTTATTGAATATTGCTTTATCGCTAGGATATCTTGTCTTCTGCCAAATCCTTCGAAGTTTGCGCCGCTTCAGTATTTGCTCCTTTATCTCTCTAGGATAGGTGTTATGTTTTGGTGGCTTTCCTTTACTTTTTCGTTTAGGGGTAGCAATGCTAATAGCATTGTGAATGGAAATATTAAATTTCTCCACCTCATTTTCTAGGTCTTCAGCGGTACTTATTTTGCTTCTTAAGTTTGTTTCTGATGTTATTACCTCTCTATACACTTCCCAGTTTGTGGTTTTAGAGTATATTTTTGACGGTGGTTCCACTAAAGTTATGGTTGTGTTAATATTCAGAATGACTGGAGTGTGGTCTGATGTTAGGTCAACGCATGATTCCATCGTTACATAATTAATGTCTACGTTTTTGGTAATGAAGAAGTCCAGCAAATCGGGGGTCTTATTTGCATCGGTAGGCCAGTAGGTAGGCTCTCTCCCGGATAAGCATTCCAGTTTCATGTCTTTAGTTGTTTTAAAGAGTTGCCTTCCTCTTGTGTTGGTTAATCTGGAACCCCACTGAAGGTGCTTCGAATTCCAATCACCGGCGCTGACAAATCTTTTATTTAGTGTAGTAAAGTAGTTTCTAAAGTCTTGTGTTGTTATAGTATGTTTAGGTGGACAGTAAACTGCAGAGTACACAGTTTCATGACTGTCATCTACCAGTGCAATAGACGTTGCTTGTATTTTATCTGTGCTATATTCCTCCCACAAATAGTGCTTGATGTTGCTTTTAATAATTACTGCAGTACCACCGTGACTGTTTCCGGAGGGATGGTTGGTAGTGTAGATTTTATAGTTTTTAAACTTTACATGAGACTTTGGAGTAAATCGGGTTTCGGATATTAGTGCAATATCGATCAACTCTGTTTGAAGAAAGGTTTCAAATTCTTGACGTCGTTCCGTCAAGCCGTTGGCGTTCCAAGTCACAACTCGGAGATTGCGATTCATTTTTTTATGAGGCTGCTGACCATTTGAACCATACGGTCCATCATTTTGTCGAACATTTTTTCCATCATTACTAACATTGTGTCTTGCATTTTTTCCAGCATTGTTTCCATTATATCGGTCATGTTATTTTGGTCGTTTTTTCTTTCCAATGGAGTACCGGGTGATCTGGTCCTTGTAGCTTCAGCGTAAGATTTCTTTGACTTAAATCCACGTGAGGAGGCACTATCTGCATTGTCTTGCCTTATGGGTTGTTGTTCTTTGGATTTAGGAGCTGACTTTACAACTCTTTCTTTATATTGCTTGTAGATTTTACAACCTTTGTAGCTGGCTGGATGTTTCTCATCACAGTTTGCACAAGTGGCCTCAGTATCTGGCCTTTTTTTGCACTGAATAGTGGGGTGGTCGTTGCCACATTTGACGCAACGGAAGGGTCTGTGACACTGGTTTTTTGAATGACCAAACCTTTGGCATCTCTTACATTGAAGGATTTCCTTCTTTTTATAAGGGGCTTCAAAGGAAATTTTCATTTGATTCAAATATCTGACGTTAAAGATGTCTTTGTTATTCTGCTTTGGCTCTAGGTCAACATAGAACATAGGTAATGGTTCTTTTGTAACTCGGTGTCGTACATTAACTATTTGTCTCGTTTGGTGTCCAATACGTTCCAGTTCTTTTGATATTTCTGTGGTGTCTTCAGAAGCGTGGAGTCCACGCAGGACCACCCTGTATGCTCTCTCACTTTTTAGCTGATATGTGTAGTGTGCGATGTTGCTTGAAATGAAGTTTTCTCTGATAGTCTTATATGTTTGTATGTCTTTAGGCATTAATTTGATAATGTGCCCAGATTTTAAGGTGGTCATGGTGAACATGTCAGGTTTTATGAGTTCACCCAATTTCTCCTTCAGTGATGTTATGTTAAGTACACCTGTCACAAATATAGGTTCAGGTTTTGGTATGTATTCTTTAGCCTCCTTTTCCTCTTTTTCAGATTCCCTTGCTGTTATTTTGTCCAGGTCTTCGAAACTGTTTTGTGTGGATATCCGAAAAGCCGCGGTATTTTTAATCTTCTTGTTTATTTCACTTTGTTTAGGACTTGTGTCTTTCCTTTTCCTTCTCCTAGCAGGGAGTACATCTTTTTGCCATACTCCCGCATTCATGTTTTCTGTTTCACTCAGTATTGCTTGTTTTTCAACAGGCTTAGAGGTCTCCATAGGTAATGCTCCCACTGAGTTGCTTCTTGTTCTTTCGAACATTCTAGGATGTAGAGTTTGTTGAATTAGATTTGGTTTATGAGTCTTAATACTACTATCTCGAAAATTTTTCATTTTGTTCCCACGAGCATGGGTCGATATAAAAGGTCACAAGAAGGGTTACGCCCATCCTTTCTTGAAGGCAAATACTCACAGCGTTTGCCAGGTCCGCCGCGGTTGGCGCTCGAGACTAGATACCTACTAGCCATTCATCCTATTGGCGCGTCTCCCACCGTAGGATTAGGGTATTTTTTTATAGAGCTTTTCTTCCTCTTGACCCAGGCGATGAAGCCAAGGCCCCCGATCGCTAAGTAACGCGGTTGCGGGTTGGGTCGGTCATTTCCTACCAACTCTGGTCAGACTTGTTAGGTCTTCAGTGTCGGGTTATTTTACCGCCGCCTGAGACTCGGCGTTGTAATTCCTTTAGCACCACCCAGGAGGTACGTGTGGGGTAGTGGTTAGGTGTCTCCCACGGACGCGAATTACTTGACCTCCCAAAATCCAATCAAAATCAAAATCCATTGATAAAATTTATTTGACGGATAAATGTGATGGCGTCTCTTTTTGTTTTATTCGAATAGACGGAGATGGCATCACATTTATCCGTCAAATAAAATTTATTAATGAGTGGTGAAACAAAGCCTTAATAATAATAAGTATATCTTTATTGCCTCACCTTAAACTTATTCCCACAATTTTAGAAAGTTTCAAAACTATATAAAAAAACCACATAAAAACACAAATTAAAACAAAAAATTATAATTTAAAACCAAACAATAACTGACTTATGTAGGCAAACGGGTACCAGTCTTAGCTTTAGCTAGATTGCTGGTATATCCTCGTACCTACATTATTCCTTTGGGTAGGACATAAGAAATAAAAAATTCTAGCGAAGTATTTTTTACTGGCAACCCCAACGTGTTTATTATAACCTGTTATTTAGCTGTCAAAGTTCATAGTCTAAAATAGAAACGTCAACAGAAATCTGTCACTCTCCAAAAATGGCGGTGGAGAGTGGGCGTTTGTGCCTGCGCCCGCGCAAAGGTAAGTTTAATCTCAATAAATCTCGTTTTTTAATCACAATTAACATTCTATATGTGTAAAATATCAAAAATAAGTTAACATATTTACTTACTGGATGGTTATTTTTGAAAATTAATCAAAATCTTCCGTTTCATTATGCCCTAATGTTTTATGTCCTTTGCAAAGTACAAAAGGAGGTTATGGAGTATGCGAAATTCAGACTATATATGTACTTTGTACAGGACATAAGGAAAAAATAACATAATACTAATGAATTTTCCATCTTTTTCAGCATTAGCTGACCTAGATAGAGGAGATCATAGAAGTAATATCTAGATCGAAGGAAAGACCTACTTTTAAAGACGTATTTTTGACGTCACAAGTGTCATTTAGTGATGAGAAACATAAATTGCGCGAAGACAATCGAAAATTATTGATTACGTAGATTAGCGCCTTTTTTAAGTATGTAACAAGTGGTTATGAAACTACATAATAAAAGTACAATCATAATAAAATGTTAGAGCGTCTGTAAGCTCTACCCCCATGCACTTCACTGTGCCCAAATTACTTTGAACGGCATTTTTTGGTATTTTTCACTCGTTTCCGACTTCATTGCCACAATGTATTTATATTTTCACAAGCTGTTTTAAGCTCAACAGGATATCATCTTTCCAAAAAAACATGATATAACTGTTTTCCTGTTGGGGGAGTCGGGAAAAATTTCTAATCCAAGCACCAAAAGTAGTTTTACATGGGAGGCATTTTTCTGTCAATGTTGGCGACAGACCTTTTTAGAACCATGTTTTGTTATACTCTTTTTTATTGTCTATTTTTTATATCTTTTGTTTTATTGTTGTCAGTGTCATGTGTGTGTTTTTACGTATGTTTTTGCTGTATAATATGTGTGAGTTAAAATATAAATAAAAAACTAAAAATTGGTAAGCTTTCATATTTCTACCGTTTTCATTGGTCCTTCTCCCGTTAAATTAAATTAAACCAGTTAGTTATAAATTTTTCAAAATTCAAAATTGAATCACTATCTAAGTTCACTAAGATGGTTTTGACAAGAGCCATGGCGGCTTCGTCTGCAACCACGGCGGATCAAAATGAGCCGTCTTCCGCCGTCGAACAAATGAAACCGCCAAGGCAGCCATCCAATAAAAGTTCGCAACGCTCATCAGCTTCTCTTCAGGCCCAGCGACTTGCGGCTAAAGCACTTCACGCGCGTCGTGTTGCCGATTTAGAGGCCGAACGCGAGCGCGCGGACGCGGAGCGTTAGCGCGTCGCCGCAGAGCGTGAGCGCGCGGTCGTTGATATGCAATTACAAGCTGAATTAGCAGCCTTAGATGAAGCCGCCAGCCAGCAGTCATCATTTAAAAGCTCGATGATCGACAAATGGGTGACGGACACCGCGACGTCTAATCCGCCTTTAAGTCAACAGATGGAATTGCTGCTGCCTGCTCAACAACCCCAGCCAATATCGACGTTCGAACACGTGTCGTGTGCTGCGCTAACGTCGCCCGCGTGATGTGGCGAGCGCGCGCCTCATGTATCAGGCGCCGCCGCACTTCCAGCGCGCGAGCGCGCGTCGTATGCCGCGCTAACGTCGCCCGCGTGTTGTGGCGAGCGCGCGCCTCATGTATCAGGCGCCGCCGCACTTCCAGCGCGCGAGCGCGCGTCGTATGCTGCGCTAACGTCGCCCGCGTGTTGTGGCGAGCGCGCGCCTCATGTATCAGGCGCCGCCGCACTTCCAGCGCGCGAGCGCGCGTCGTATGCCGCGCTAACGTCGCCCGCGTGTTGTGGCGAGCGCGCGCCTCATGTATCAGGCGCCGCCGCACTTCCAGCGCGCGAGCGCGCGTCGTATGCCGCGCTAACGTCGCCCGCGTGTTGTGGCGAGCGCGCGCCTCATGTATCAGGCGCCGCCGCACTTCCAGCGCGCGAGCGCGCGTCGTATGCTGCGCTAACGTCGCCCGCGTGTTGTGGCGAGCGCGCGCCTCATGTATCAGGCGACGCCGCACTTCCAGCGCGCGAGCGCGCGCCGTATGCCGCGCTAACGTCGCCCGCGTGCTGTTGCGAGCGCGCGCCTCACGTGTCAGGCGCCGCCGCACTTCCAGCGCGCGAGCAACATACTAACACAAATACTTGCACTTTAGGCACACATGACACTTATTTTTGCACAAATAACAATAATACTCACGAGTTTCACACTTCGCACAAACATCCCAGTGACCTACGCAACTTGGCTGAGGTCATAAGTGACCTTGCCCGTAGCAGTGGGAAGGTAAGAGAAGTTAATTTACCTATATTTTCCGGTTCACCAACTCATTGGCTAACATTTCAGTCATCTTTTATAAATTCAAGGAATTCGTTTACGGCGACGGAAAATATAGGCCGTCTTAACAATGCTCTCAGGGGAGCCGCACGAGATGCTGTTGTTCCTCTCTTGGCTCTTTCACAAGATCCAAGCGAGATTATGGCGGCTCTTCAGGAGCAATTTGGACAGCCTGAACTTCTCATACGGCATTTGGTATCAGAAGTTAAAGCCATGTCCAGGCTGCCAACGTCTCTGGATGGTGGTAAGGAGCTTCATCAGCTTGCTTGTACGGTACGCAACTGCGTTCATACAATAAAAATGATAAATTCGGTAGAGTTCCTTGCCTCGCCAGAGCTGTTGCATAACGTGCTATCCAAATTAACCCCTCTACTACGTGAGAAATGGGTTGATTACGCATATGCTAATTCAAGCGGCAATGCATCTAAATTTAAATTAGAAATGCTTTCGGACTTTCTCACGCATCAGTCACGGGTTCATTTGAGATTTGGCCTTGTCCATGACAGCGTATGCTCAAAGGTCGTAGACAAGGCGCGCACACATACGTCTGTAAATGTCAGTCTAGATCAGGCCGACTTTACCGACGTATGCTATGCAACCTCGCCAAACCCCGTCACACAAAAAATAGTTCCATTTAAGCCCGCAGTGCTGCCATCTAGAGGCCGAAACCCGAGTGCCACACCACCAGTAAGGAATAGCGCCGAACTATCTACGGCAGCGCCATCTATCGCTTCTTGTAGTTACTGCCAGAAGACTGGACATTTAGTTGTCAAGTGCGATGAGTTTTTATCTCTATCTTTAGATGATAGATGGCGTTGGGCAAAAGATAATAAGGTGTGTCACTGTTGCCTAAAAAGAGGTGGTCATTTTTATCGGCGCTGTAAGGTGAACTGTGACGTGCCTGGCTGCAAGACCCACAGAAGGCACAACACATTGCTTCACACTGAATCCATTAATAAGTACCATTATGTGCAGTGATTCGGAACCAGAAGTCGACTACTAATAATCCTTCTGTGCTCGAGCTCCACGAAATAAAACCAGAGCACACTTTATCTCTACTTCTAACCGAGCGACCCCAATTACCGTCTCCTGTAGTGGCAGATTACTCGCACTTCTGCAAATGGATTCGTTTGGTTAGGGCCACTGCCCGCGCGCATCATTGCGCTAAATTATTTCGGCTATCTTCAAACAAAGCTCCAAATTCAAAATTACTTAGTGCCGTCCCCAGGGTTTCAACAAAAGTTTTACAACCCATGTCGTCACAAGAAATCCTGGAGGCCGAAAGGCACCTTTTATTGAAATCTCAACTGGATTCCTTTAACGAAGAATTCACGAGGCTTTTAACAGGTCTTCCCCCAACTAATCAAGGAAAACTTAAAAACCTCACTCTAAAGTTGGGTGAAGACGGCCTAATTCGTCTAAATGGCAGAATTGCCGCTATTTCTGAAGCACCCGCGCAGGATGTCAATCCCATTGTTCTGGACGGTCGACACCCAATTATTAGGTTACTTCTCGACCACTATCATAACAAATTTGGCCACGGCAACTTAGAGACCGTGGTTAACCTCCTGCGCGGGAAGTATTACATTTTAGCTTTACGCCCTAGTGTTAAGTCTGTCGCCAAACAATGTAGGCTTTGTAGGGCAAAAAAGCTTCTTCCGTCCGTGCCCAGATTTGGCGATCTACCGGAAGACAGATTGGCTCACCATCAGCGCCCCTTCTCTTTCACTGGCCTCGATTATTTTGGTCCGGTGGAGGTCGCAATAGGACGCCGGCGAGAGAAGCGTTGGGTGGCTCTTTTTACATGTCTTACCACCAGGGCTGTCCATTTAGACATCGTGGGATCTCTCTCAGCGGATGCGGCGATCATGGTACTGCGCCGATTTATCGCCCGTCGGGGATGCCCAGTACGGATAGTTTCCGATAATGGAACATCATTTGTGGGAGCAGCTAACCAGTTATCCGAAGTGTTCGATTTTGCGGCCAATAATAAAATTGAGTGGGCGTTCATACCCCCTGCAGCTCCATCAATGGGAGGATCCTGGGAGCGGCTGGTGCGTTCCATAAAGGCTGCTCTATCCGCAACCATCATCGGGAAGGCCCCCAAGGAAGAACTACTGGCCACATTGCTGCTCGAAGCGGAGGCGGTAGTCAATTCGCGTCCACTGACTCATGTACCAGTAGACTCAGAGACCCTCCAAGCCCTGACTCCATTTCATTTTCTCCTGGGTACACCGACTACAGAAGTATTGGTTCGCTGCACAGACGCTGACTTGCTCCGGCGCGTGGATTACAAAAAGGCGCTACGTCTTGCCGAAAGTTTCTGGGCCAGGTGGCTAAAAGAATACCTCCCAGCTTTAGTTCCTAGAAAGGCTGGAACGTCTCGACTCCCATTTCAATTGGATGATCCAGTTCTCATCGTAGACCAAAATTTACCACGGGGTACTTGGCCGAAGGGACGAATAAATAAAATATTTACTGGCCCAGATGGAACGGCCCGAGTGGTGGAGGTGGTCACCTGCAAAGGAGTAATGAAAAGGCCGGTACGCAAAATTATTCCTCTCCTGCTAGAACAGGATAAGGGGCTGCCACCTTAACTGTCGTTGGCCAAACGACTGGTGCTCTGCACCGGGGGGTAGTGTTGGCGACAGACCTTTTTAGAACCATGTTTTGTTATACTCTTTTTTATTGTCTATTTTTTATATCTTTTGTTTTATTGTTGTCAGTGTCATGTGTGTGTTTTTACGTATGTTTTTGCTGTATAATATGTGTGAGTTAAAATATAAATAAAAAACTAAAAATTGGTAAGCTTTCATATTTCTACCGTTTTCAGTCAAAAAGGAAAATTCGCCAAAGTTAAAAAACATTTCCAAACAAAGACAATATATTAAGCTATAAAGTAGAATGTCCAATTTAAGAAATATAATATGTATTTTTTTACATAAAAACCTAGCAAAGACCGTCAGAAGGCGTTGTTCAACATATTTCAGGTACTGTGAAATACATAAAGCTAAAACTTACAGACGCACGCCCTATTTTTAAATAAAATTAAATTGAATCTGTTATTTCAATAATAACAAAAAAATCTTCCGCTTAGACTATATATATTTAGACTGTTAATCTTAATATTTAAAGATTTTTATTGAATCTAATTAAAAATCATAATACCTACTAAGTTAGTCGGAAGGGCTGTTTATCAGCATTTTTTTATAAATTGATTAAAAATATATCTATATATTTTATATATTTTTTTAATTATGATTATGTCCCTAATATGCATTTACACAACCACTAATTAATTAAATAAAGTGCTGATTGAAAATTAGCATTCATTGCAAAGTAACACCAGATCATGCATGGCCAGATTTTATCGTGTACTCACTTTATCATGTTTCATTTTTTATTTTTAATAAAGGTTGAATGTTCCTCTAAGGCTTGTCTTATTCTCCTTTTATATTACCCAAGATTTTTCAGTTTTGAAGGCTTAGAAAGCTTTATGTTCTTTGCAAGGGACAACTTAATTGGACACTGATGTCCTTTGTAAAGTACATAGTGAAAAACTAGCAGGAAAAGCCGAAGATTTTTTCCTCTATTTTTCCTGAACATCTTATGCTCTAAGCAATATAATTTGAAAGTTTCAAAAAGATATTCCAAAAAAAGTACCTCTGGTAGGCAGGAGGATATACGCAGGGCTGATTTCCAGACTGGCCCCTTCTAATAATGACGTCACCCGCATCAAAGGTTCGCTCCCTGGTTGGTTACATACCTAATTTACATTGCTTACACGGTCATATTTGTACGGAACAATTTTAACATTTCCTTTTCTGGCTGCAACGAGATGAACGGATGACCTGTATAAAGCCGGGGGTGGATGCACGCCGCTGCCAACCGAAGCGACTGAAGGTCTATGGGGTAGACCTATGTCCAACAGTGGACGTCCCACGGCTAAGATGATGATAATGACGATGAATGTGGTCGAAATATCGAGGTAATTAAATCGAATAATTGCAAAACTAAAGTGGCAGTGGGTGGGGCACATTGCTCGCAGGACTGATGGTCGATGGGGTCAGAAGGTTCTCGAATGGCGTCCGCGGACCGGGAGACGAGCTGTCGGTAGGCCTCCAACAAGATGGAGCGACGACCTGGTTAAGATCGCGGGATCGCGGTGGATGCGGAAAACACAAGACCGGTCTGAATTGAGAGCCTTGGGGGTAGGATAGTTTTTATCCCGGAAAATTTCATAGTTCTAGCGGGGTAGCGGGGTAGCGGGGGGGGGGGGGGTTCCGGGGCACCATGCCGCAGACGAATGCGATGTCGGGGACGGTGACTCAACGGGGTCACGCCGTTTTGTCACCAAATTAGATTTAAATATTATTGTTTATAAATATGTATGTTAGTCTGTAAGGTATTTATTGTATGGGCCTAAGTTGCCCGAAATAAATAAATTTATTATTATTATTATTATTATAGTGAAAACCGAATTCTATGCACACGGAATCGCGGGCTACAGGCCAGTAATAATATTATATTAGTTGCGAGTGAGAATCGAAAAAGTTTAAAACATTATAGAAACACCATTTTAATGTCAGTAGTTGATTGCGTTGAATTAGAAGTTTAGCTTTTTCACAGCATCAAGATGCAGATTTGAATCACAAACCGGAAAGCGAAGCGATGGCAAGAATCCTTCTAGATGGACTGATGACATCGCCAGAGTTACTGACAACCACACGCTTTAATGTATGCACGCACTAGGTTTACTAATGTTTCGGCGAAAATTATTAAGCAAATTATTAGCGCCCAAACTATTTATCACATATTTTTATTTAGGCGAAATGTTCTTTCCCAACTCAACATTTCGTACTGTTATCATTTCCCAACGGAACTAATCATTTGATAAATTATTATTATGCAAATTATTACCTGGGATTTTTTAAAGATGTCATTTATGTTTTGGTCAACATGTATTGATTGGCATACCTTAACTTAGCAACATATTGAATGGCATCCAACCTACTTTCCTAGTGGCAGGTTATACTGGATGCTATAAAAAAAAACCTAACATCGAAGGCTAAGGCGGGAGCGAAGCGGAGCGCAGCTTCTAACTAACTTCTAACTATTCTATTCTAATCGATTGATACAAATAGCGAATTGCCGTTCATTGTAGCGTTCTAAGGAGGAGGCCTTTGTTCAACTGTGGACATCTTCCAGCTGATGATGATGGCCTCCCAAAAATACAATCAGTTTACTCTTGACCCTTGTCTATTACGGGATCCCACTTAATTTCCTGGGACCACCATAAAATCACAACTCGCTCAACAAATAACATGTACGCTGGACCGCAGCGCGAACTTGAACCTTATTCCGTTTTAATAAGGTGCAAGGGAAAAGCTGATAGCGTATGGCGGATTAATTGGTTCACACAATGCTGATTACAGCTAGGGCTGGCGAGTTATTACACACGTAATACGCCCGCTGCTCTAATGGCAGTAATAACGAACGAGAATCCAATAACTGGTGGCAACCCTGCTCGCTGATTGGCGCGTGGTTCAAGGTAAGATGGAAAGCGGTGCCAAAAAATTACAAGCCCAAATTGGGTAGGCAGAGCACACGAAACGTTACCGCTTCGGAGCCACTTCTGGTAATTTTAGGTTTTAAGTTTGACGGTACAATAGTGACAGGTTGCTAGCCTGTCGCCTACGGTATACCTTAACCTATATTCTCAGTCGCCTCTTACGACATCCACGCAAGAAATGGAGAGGTGTAATTCTAACCCGACACCACACGGGGGCCAAAAAAATTAACATTTAAAAAACGATTCTTATTTGGTCGAAAGTTGAAACCTGGAAAATTATTATCCCAGCATTATAAACATGTATACGTTCCACTGCTGGGCACAGGAAGCCTCTCAGAATGGGCTTGGGCTGCAGTTCCTACGCGGGCCCAGTGGGAATTGGCAACTACTTAACTTGGAAAATAAGGCCTTGACCAAAAATCTTGCATTTATTTAAAATGTCTGTCCTGATTTTCGTCACGTGCATTGAAATCTGCCACGACGTATCAAAAATTAGTTGCGTGTTTAGATAGCAAAGACTTTTAAAGGTCTAAAATAGTGATTCGATCTATCAAAGATAAAATTTGAACCAGCTGAAAAGAATAATCTTCTAATCTGATGACTGATAGTTAATCTCAAAGGTACAGTCACCAGCGTTAATATTTGCTACAGCAGAGCGTGCAATAATATCTGACACGTCCTTCCGGCCCTAGAAAGAGAATTTTGAAAGAGGATTATTGAATAAATTATCTTATCTTATCTTATCTTACTATTCTTAAAATGACGCGGTGATGAAAAAGCGTAAAATGCAGACTTTTTCATTGTGCCGCCGAGTTATCTAACAACACAAGCAATGTAAAACGCTCGCCGCGCCGCCGTTCGCGCGTATTACTATGTAGCACGGTATCCTCTTATGCCTTACACCACAAAACCCGGCGGTTACTCATTCATTGTCAGCAGCAGGACTTAGCAGCTCATGCCTATTAGGTACGATGCCGCGCAGGCGTAGGCTCCGGGAAATATGTAACATCATCATCATCATCATCATCAGCCCAGCAAAGGCTGGGACGTATAAAGATACGTTCCACCTTTAAAGGCTAGAATGATTTCAAGATTGGTTTTTGGAGTATTTTTTTATTTCAACTCCAAATTTTTGTTACTTTTACGGTCATCCCATAAAACTCATATTAAAACACACACACACAGTAACAAAATTTGGATTTAAAATAATACAAAAAGACTCCAAAATTATTGGTTTTTGAAGTCTTTGTGTAGGGGGTCTTTTGTAGTCTTTTTTAGTCCTTTTGTTTGTCAATGTTTATAGGGGGGTACTACATACACGTAACATTAGTTGAATTTTTTTTTTTAACTCGCATCAACATGTGGCACATAGTTCGACAGCTCTTTTGAAAAGATAGTAAGGTTTCTCAAAAACTTTTTTGATTAAGTGAAGATTTCCGGAAATAATCGCGCCCAAAATAGCAAAAATTGTGTCCCCCCCCCCCTCTATCTTGTAAACCGTTTTGTCCAAAAAATATGGAAAGCGAAAATTGCTTTCAACATGATTGGATATACCTTTTTTGACTTGCCGTGTAGTAGTAGGTTAAAAGGTAGACGCTACCGCTCATTGTAAGGTATAGTTTTTTTCCTATTTTGATTAGCGCTTTGGAGACCATGACATTGAGGCATCTACCACTAAGCAATAATTAAAAATATGTCTTTTGTCAGTGACTTTTGTTCTCTCTTTTGTTTGGATAAAAATATTTTTTATCCTACCCAGACTCTAAAGTCCCAACCTGGAAAGTTTTTCCCCAAAACTTGCCGGAGCCGCTGGCTACTGCTTGCCTACATTTAATACCCCCGCCCCCCCCCCCCTTTACCATTTCGTTTCCACCATTTAAATACCGCGTGCTATAATCATTATCGATATTGGCAACGCAGCGTCATTGCGTAGATACAACCCATAACCGTTTACGAGCCACCCAAACGGAATCCTGATTAAGCGATAAACTGGGTTCTCCCGCAACACTATATTTTACTTCTCTGTTTGAGGAAGAGGATAGAAATAGAACGTTATTTTTTATTTGCCCACTTCCGTTAAAGATTCTTGTCTCCTATACTATCTGATTTATTTAATCACAAACACTAAGGGGCGCTGTTTCACTATCCATTGATTAGTGTTAACTGACGGCCATCTCTATTTATTTAGTTCGAATAGGCGGAGACGGCATCACATTTAACCGTCAGTTAACACTTACACAAAACACATACACACAGTCATGGACATACTTACACAAAAAGACTTCGGAAAAGTCTATTCCCTGTTACAGTACCTCTAGTAGTAGTATAATTAATGATAATTTGTCTATGGTATTTTTTTTTATTTATGTTTACTTGCCAGTGACCATTATCGGAGTGGCTGCAGTTCCGTTTTAGCAACATTTTTATGATACAAGTGCTACCTATTATGGGATATACATAGACTATTGAATTTTGCAGACTCTTTTATTTTAGAAAAAAAAATAGGTATTTTAAATTTCTTCACAGATAACTTCTATCAATTTCAAGTCAGTTTTTTAAGTAAATACCAGGTTGAATTCGCGTGAAGAGGATTCCGTACTTTATTAAATAGGTATGTTATTTTCATAAATATCAGATATGTTTTGTGCGTAAGTAATAACTTACTTCTGGCTTTGTACTTAACTGCCCAACTGAGACCAAAGTCGCGAGCGTGTACAAAATGCAACAGTTAGCTTTATAAATAAATAGTTTTAATCTTCTAAGTAACCGTAAAAGGCAACGTAATTTGTAAGAGTAGGCAGATAAAATACAATTTCATAAGCACCTCAGTCGGTGAGCGCCACCATTCGTCTTTAGTACGCGCATGTGACAGCAGTGCAGTAGAGGAACTTTTTTGGAAGTAAAATACGATAAAGAAATTCAATCATTTTATTTCCTTGGACCTAGATGGCCGAATTTTGCTAAAAGTTCTTTTTTAGAAAGAAAGAAAGAAAGAAAATACATTTATTCACAACAAAAGACACAACAATAGCATTAAATAAAATTATGCGTCATTGCGGTTGTGAATCGGACACTGGCTCAGCATAATGCTGAATTAAGCGTTTTCATTTCTTCTTCTTATTTAAGAGTTATGCTCTTGTTGGTGTAGCCGATAAATAGCTCTTCAAAGCTTTACTTTTTTAAATTTAATCACAATAGATTCACAGTACCTACTTAAAAATGTTGTAAGCATTTTAAGTTTACTAAGAAAAAAGATGTACCTAGAAAATAAATAAAAAACTACACCGGGGGCGAAGCCACGGGCACCAGTTAATACCTACCTAATAATTTCAATCTAATGATAATAACTGAATTACGAAATTCTTACAAAAATATTACTTAATTTTTTTGTAATGGCTACGGAACCCTATCTTGGGCGTGTCCGACATCACAATACAAGTAATCTTAAGATTACTTGTATTACTTGTATTACACAATACAAGACATCACAATACAAGTAATCTAAGATTACTTGTATTACTTGTATTACACAATACAAGACATCACAATAAAAGTAATCTAAGATTACTTGTATTACTTGTATTACACAATACAAGACACCACAATACAAGTAATCTAAGATTACTTGTATTACTTGTATTGTGCCGACATGCTGTTGGTTGGTTTTTCTCCTTTGTAGTGAAAGCTGTCCAGAAACAGAGAAACAGAGAATACAAACTGTTGTGTTCTTGGCACTTAATGTGCTAGGCCAAACTGGGTTTTAAACTTACTCTTCTGCGTCTGTGGCGCTGCGCGCCGGCACCCCCGTAGCCCTATCGAATCTAATATTTATAGAGCCGTTCTTATTGTCGCTTCTATACGAATTTCTTTATTTATTTTCCTCTCGCATTCCAGATAAAAAGAACGAATGTAAAAATACGAATGTTACGAGTACCATTTGTTGGGGGTAATGTCCTGGAGTCTTACTTTAGACGGATGGTACTTTTAGGTACCTCACTTTGACTAGAGTGTGTTGTTCTTATGTATAAAATATATTAATATACATATGTCAAGAACCTGAACAAGTATTTTCGGAGAAACAGAATAAATATCAGAAGAGAAATAATTTTTATGTAATGATCGACGCAAATGGTTTTTCAGAAACTACTCTATACATGAAGCCTTACGTGTACTTACACCTTCTAAACAAGTAGATTTACATATACGTTGCCAGCTCTTTGAGAAAGATTAAGCTTATTATTACCCAAGTCTGAAAGATAGATTATGTGTTTTTGTTTATAAAAACAAGTTAAGTAGTGTAGGCCTATTACTGAGAATTATGAAGTTGGTTACTATTATACGTGGGTCCTGACTAATGAACTTCAAGTTACTGGTACCAGAGCTTTACTAGACTCACAGATTAGACTTATTTTTTTCCTTTCGAATTTTTATTTGAAGTGCCTGAAGACTAGATTTTTCGACCAGTGTGTGTTGCCAATGATGACATATGACGCTGAGACGTGGTCCTTGACTGTTGGCCTCTTAGAGAGGCTCAGGGTCACGCAACGACCTATGGAGAGAGTTATGCTTGGACTTTCTTTACGCGATAGAATCCGGAATACGGAAATTCGTCGAAAAACTAAAGTCACTGACAAAGCTGGAAAAATATACAAGTTGAAGTGGCAAATGGGCGGGCCACATCGCTCGAAAAACAGATAACCGTTGGGGGAGAAAAGTCTTCGAGTGGCAACCACGAACCGGAAGACGAAGCGTTGGCAGGCCTTCCACCAGGTGGACTGACGACATCGTGAAAGTTGCGGGAAACCGATGAATCCAAGAGGCGAGTCGTCGTTCAGTGTGGCGTTCTAACGGCCTCTCCCTCTTTATTCAGCAGGGGACGTCTTCCGGCTAATGTTGATGATAATGATGAATTTTTATTCAAAGCTTTTCAAAGGAAGACATGTTTTTTGTCATTTTTTATTCCCCTATTTATTTGAGCCCTTCCAAATTTTGAAAAAAGTTTTAAATTACGATGTCCCAAAACTCCCAAAATGTTCAAAAGAGCCCCAAAACTAATTCAAATCCAAAGTTAAGTCGCGTCCAAGGCAATAGTCATGATGCTGTACATCTTTTGCTTGGGCGATGAAGTCTTACACGCTAAATCGATCGAACATTGTTAGTTACTACTCCTCTGGTAATTTGTTGGGCTCACACGATACAGGCTCGACCTAGTGTGTGAACCACAGTTTAACTTTAGTTCATAAGTAGTATGGCGATTAATATTGCATTGTATATCTCTATGACTGTGAAATCTATTTTGGTAAATAAATCATTATCTTATCTTATCTTATCTTAAATATAAATGTGAATCTACCCTTAGGCTCTAAAACTGCAACCAAGACTGGCGCGGCTCTCCAACTCAGGCCGACAAGTTAATTTGAATATCCTCAACAATTCAGACACTAAAAGCATCCGGCGAGGCTCGTTGCTAGAATATTCTATCCGACGTACTTGTATCAGTAGGGTATGTAGTACGAATCTTGCCGTTCCACTGACGCTTATATGATTTAATACGAATGTAAGAGAGATAGAACGAACTTCGAATTTCGTAGTGTCTTAGCGAGAAGCTGTCACTTAGCGATCAAGAGACAGCCTGTCGCGATCCCAAGGTTGAAAGTAGTTCTATTGTTGACACGGCTTGTGTGTTCATTTATAGACGACGGTTTGATAGAATTTTGTTTCACTTTTAGGGTTCCGTAGCCAAAATGGCAAAAACGGAACCCTTATAGTTTCGCCGTATCTGTCCGTCTGTCCCTTTGCCCGTCTGTTCACCCGCGGTTTTGCTCAGAGATTATAAGTGCTAGAAAGCTATAATTTTGTACGGATATAGCATTGCATACCAATCAGCACATTGCAAGGAATGACGGTGACAACCTCGAGAAGTTAATTGTGACGGGTAAAGTGGATGGGAAGAGACCTCGTGGTCGCAGCCCAATACATTGGTCTGACCAGATTCACACTGCTCTTGACTCTACAGGTCATAACTCCCTCCACACCGCCAGAGACAGAAATGGATGGAAAAAGTTCGTGCGAGAGAAAGTGATTCAGAAGAACCTACATTACTGAGGAATACAACACAAGGAGAAGGAGAATGTAGCGATCATGCAGACAAATGGCACAAATAAGTATTAAAAAAAAATTTAGACTTAAAGTGGGGGTGATTTTTTTTCTCATTCAAGCCTATGGTGTGGGGTATCGGTGGATAGGTCTTTTAAAATCATTGGGGATTGAAGATGGTTTTTAGATTTAGTAAAATATACCTAAACTCGTGTAGTGTGGTGGTGGTGATAGATGGGTTTGTGTGATTTTTGTGTGTTCTTACAGAGTGGAGGTGGAGGAGCTGCATGAACACGCATATTTTGCATAAACGTAGCTATCATAAGGTCGCGGGTGAATAAAAAAATCTTTTAGTTCATTAATTATGGATCGCCGCAAAGTAACGCCTGATTCAATAAATTATTTGAATATGGAATGGACACAGATACTTATCTACCCTTAAAATAGTCCTAAATTATTAACTGATTTACTATCAAAGTAAGCTTCGACAGAATATTCTGCGCTAATACTAGCAAAGAAATATTGAACTAGATAGGGCCTGATAAATAAAGGAACGTCTAGATTCCTATATCGAACGTCTAGATACCTCGTTGAGTTTCTTGCCGGATTCTTCTCAACAGAGGTTTTTCCGAACCGGTGGTAGATTTTTTTGACGTTCATAAGTGCTTGTTATAGCCTAAATTGAAAAAAGATATTTTGACTTTGATTTTGATTCAAAAAATCATACAACATAACGCCAATGGAAACTACGAAAAATTCAACTACATAGTTATTCAGAGAGCTTAACTTTGGTGCGAGTGACGTCATAAACTTAAGTCACATATAGGATGAGGTACGTTCAAAATCCCTAAAATGTAAATACCTAGATAATTATTTTTTCACTTATATTCCAAATTCCGAAAGCTTAAAATAGTTATGTATGTATGGCAATGTCTAAAATTTTTAAAAAACTAACGTAATATACCGTAACCTACGTTTAAAAAACCCTAAAATCTAAATACAGCTAGGCAACGGATAAACATACTAAAATAGATAAATACATACTTAAATACATATTTAACATCCAAGACCCAATAAACATTCTTATTATTCATCCGGAACCTCAAGTTTCCTATTCAGGTTCTCTAACCACTTGGCCAACCGGTCGTCTATGTTCGTCGTGTTTAAATGATAAGTTTACCTTGGTCAAAAAACATTTCCAGGAAGTTTTACCTCTATAATGGATAATCCCCTGCACATCGTTCCCAGCGAGGCGTGTGAAGCGATTAGTTCTATTAATAGGTAATGCCGGCAATTCCGGAAATGGCGGGAATCGTCGCAGCCCAATTATTCAATTTTCAAAATGACGGGGGTTGCTCTGCTAATCTACGAATTTATATGACAAAGTACCTATAGGCATAAAATGTTTAAAAATTTAATCAGACTGGGTAAACCAGAATGGGTAGTTCTCCAAATTTAAAGATGCTCAACGTGCTATGGAAAGGGTGCACGGAGTTTCTCTGAAAGATCAAATTCGTAACGAAGTGATCCGATAGAGAACCAAAGTAATCGACATAGCACACCGCATTAGCACGCTGAAGTGGCAATGGGCCGGCCATATAACCCGAAGAACCGATAACCATAGGGGTAGGTAGACAAGTTCTTGAATCTTGAGTTGAGATCACGGATCGGCAAGCGTAGCGTAGGACGTCCTCAGACTCGTTGGAGCGATGATCTTCGCAGGGCGGTTTGCAAGAGCTGGATGAGAGTGGCCAAAGATCGTGCTCAGTGGCGTGCCGTGGGAGAGGCCTACGTCCGGCAGTGGACTACGAGTTTTCAACCGCTATCAGGTCCCTGTCGCTTATACTGAGAGTTATGCTTGTGGTTTCTCTACGGGATCGAATCAGAAATGAGGAGATACGTAGAAGAACAGGGGTCACCGACATAGCCAAGCGAATTAGCTCATTGAAGTAGCAATGGGCAGGCCATTATAAATAAAATAAAAAAATAAATAAATAAATAATAAATAAATAAATTTATTATTATTATTATTATTATAACACGGAGAACAGATGGTGGAACAGAAGGCTGGGGCCGAAAGGTTCTCGAGTAAAGACCACGGATCGGCAAGCGCAGCGTAGGATGTCCACCAACGAGATGGAGGGATGACCTGATTAAAGCCGGAGTTCACGGTGGATGCAATCGGCTTCCAACCGAGGCAACTGGAGGTCTGTTGGGGGAGGCCTATGTTCAACAGTGCCTATGGCTGATATGATGTTGATGATGATGATGATGATACTGCAGAAATTAGGTAGAATGGAAAGATTTAATAAAACAATGTGGTTTGAATGCAGTACAGTTACAATTCATAATTTTAATTTAGTGTTTTTTTTTCCAGGCAGAGTCGCGTACAGCGGCCAACCGATAGTGTCTTTCAACCTCGACATTAGCGGAATCATCGATAGTTTCGATGGAGCTATATTTTTTCTAAAAATTGAATTGAAAAATACATCTGCCGGGTCTGCTACTAAAACCTAAATCTACGAGTATGTCCAAAGCACCAAAACAAGTGCGTGTCAATAATAAATGCGATGAAATCAAATAAGCGTCGAATGGGACCATTAATCGTCATTAAAAACAAATAACCGTCTAATTCCTGGGCGCAATGATAAATGGGTAACAACGGCAATCCTATGACAGGCCTCAAGAGACGATGACGTCAAGTGCTTTAGTTAAATTGTTAAGCTTGATCTATACAAAGCCTATTATAGTTGTGTAAAATACCATATAGCTGGGTTTCTTCAACTTATAGAAGGTATCATGTGGAACATAGATAAATTTATTTATAAAAAAAAAAAACAAATAATAAATACAATAATTAACAGAAATTAATAGAAAAAGAACTAAAACTAACTTTACTCTAATCCAAAAAATCTATATTTACAAATATCACCCAAGTCGTTGCTATTGGGCAGGGTGCCCATAAGGCTGGCTGGGTTTCCTCGTTGTAGGTATCATGTTAGGTTTTATACTACTTTGCCTTAAAGGTTGCCTGGAAGAGATCGCTCTTAAGCGATAAGGTCGCCTATTGCTTACCTTGTAATTTTCTCTGTGTACCTGTTTTCTGTATCGCTTACTATCCCAGCCAACACAGATTAGCTGAATAAATTTTGCGTAAAAGCAATCTTTTGACTTTAAGCTGAATAAAATATTTGTATAACTTCTGTGTAAGCGCTTATGCAGATGATATTCAAGTAATTTGGGCACAAAATATCTTGCTTCAATTTGGATAACATTTGATTAATAGCCACATAGCAGCTGAATAAATGTACAACACACTGAATATCTTCTGCATAAATTCTAATTTTTCTTTAGTCCAGAAATTATACATCTTTTATGCAGTTGTTAATTTGTGAGTTCAGATGTTCAAATGATATTCAAAATTCCGATCTCAGGAGTAGTTTTATAAAGAAATTAAAAAATAAAATGAAATTATGTAATGGTCGCGATCACGGCTTCAAAAATTTAGTAAGTAAATTGTTTCATAAATTTTAAGTAAGTTTAAGGTGAATTATATAAACGCATGGCACTTTACTGTGAATTATCAATATGATTGATATGTATTTTTTGAGCGCCTTCAGATAAAGCTACAATTTAAAAGGTAAACAAATGTGAAATAATATTTAATTTTAATTATCTTTACTTTTTATCAAATTTTAGTCCCAGCAAATAATGAGAATCAAATTTTGTATGACTGCTAATGTCTCCTACACTCTAAACAAACTGTTTCATAAGATAAATCTTGAGGATTTTTATAAAAAGAGGTTATGTCGAACGTTAGTTAATGGCGGACGGCCAATTTGAATAAAAGTGTCTATTTCAGTGATTATTTTGCTTATTTCTGCATAATAGTTCACATGCGACTATATATCCAGAAATTATTTGGTTTAAAGTACAATAATTATACATTTCTCAGAGAAAGGTCTTAAATTACATAATGCAGTATACTCTTATTCAGCTTTTTATGGTTCTTTTTTTTATAGAAAATACATAAAGACAATTGTACGCTTATCGCGCTATAAGTTAGGTAAGACAAGGAGTTTATTTTCAATTATGCAGAAGTCAGCTGTGTAAAGAAGAAAAAATCTAAAATATTCAGCATCTGAATAAATTAGTACCAATTCGTACACTATGCAGCTTAAAGAAAATATTTTGTCTAATATTCAGCGTTTTGCTGTTTAACTGCTTTGCTCTAATATGTTATCCAGGACAATGCAAAAACTTCAGCTGCTGTGCAGATAATAGCTTTTTCAATTACTTTTATTTGAATATCGCTTGTTTAGCAGATTCTACTCTTGATTACTATTCAGCTTGAAAAAATACCGCGAACTTTATACAGAATTTAGTAAGCTTAAAATATTATTTTAATTTAAGAATTCTCTTATTCAAAATAAAGCCATAACGTCAGCTGTAACACAAAAGTAATAAAGCTTGACACTGCTTATTGTGGTATATTTTCGCTACTACCTGGCTTATGTGTTGGCTGGGATTTCTGGTGTACAATAAAGAGTATTTGTATTGTATTGTATTGTACTTCGTCTATTTTAATGATATTTTGACCGGGTCAGTTTGATTCAAACTTGCACGCTTATTTTATGATCAAGTATATACACCGAGAAAAATATTTTTGTATGGACCCCGGAGCTCCTATAATTCCTTGCCTTATATTTTACAAGTTTTTTGAACGCAATAAGGTCAAGGCGAATGGCCATGTCCATTTGACAACTTGCATCACGTCTGTGATTGGTTCGATTGGGCCAATCGCAAGCAAGACTATTTGAAATTCATTTTAAGATAAATTTATAATTTATTCTATCTGTACAATTTTGACGACTTTCAGAGCTAATAGCTCCTCAACACTTACGTTGAACCAAAAACCTACTAAGGAACCTCGACATCATTTTTAAGGCCTATCTAAAACTGCCACATATGCTAGTTTACGCAAAAGAAATTTCAGTTGCTCAGTTTCTGTTATGTAAAATCCGATTCATATTTTTTTATGTTAAAAGGTATGCTATGCTACTCGGAGCATAATAACAAAACGATTGATACCTTATTTATTAAAATCGGTTGAGTAATGTAGACGCTACGCTGGAACATACGCAAATAGAAACATAATAGACTGCTAAACATTACCCTTCCTTTGACTTTGCCGTAATCGGGTAAAGACGTTTGAAAACGTCAAACGGACCTCGCGATACTAACGCCATCTAGTGATATTTCATATAACAATGAGGGTACAAGGTTTTAAAAATTTACTAATCGTTTTCCGACCACTTCCCCATTGAGTTGAAATTTGGTATAAGGTACTTTATATAATTTTTGTTACTCTATGGGACACGGATGGGTAGTGGAGCGAAGGGTGTACCTGTGGCACCTTCCCAACACGGAACCCTGAAAATGAAGACGATGACGTTGCTGCAGCGAGCGCAGTTCCACGGCGCCAACCGACTAGCTGAGCCCAGACACAGGTACAGTTTAGAAAGAAAGAAAATTAAATTGATCACAACAACACCAGGCGCGTCAGTATTATTACAAATAGACAAAACGAATGAAGCAAAATAACGAAAGAAAAAAGTTTTTGGTTAAAATTTAATTTTTAATACAAGTTTTTTTTTCTGACTGTACTTTGTATTGACTGTATATTGTCACCCAAACTACATTTGAACGTGGAAGAGTTCCGTCCTGTGGAGACGATCCTGGGCGGACTACCAGGATGTCACTACCAGATATTGTATTGTCACGCGATTCACATTAGTACTCGTATACCAAATTGCAATTCAATTCAACTACTGGAAGTTAGTCGAATTTAACTTGCAAGATTTGATTACAAGTTTGGACCCCATTATTTTTAAAAGTCGCTGAACTAATGTTGTTCAGTTTGACTATGTTTTAATATTTGCTCGTATTACAGACCACACCCGGTATAAACAAACCTTTGTTTCAGGTAATTTATTGAATCAGGCGTTACTTTGCGGAGGTCCATATCAATGAACTAAAATAATTTCTTTGCTCACCCGCGACCTTAAGATAGCTAAGTCTATGCAAATTATGCGTGTTCATGCAGTTCCTCCACCTCCACACTGTACGAACACACACAAATTACACAAACCCATCTATCACCACCACCACAACTCACTGACGCGTTTCGAACTCAACCAGAGCTCATCCTCAGAGTGACACAACCGTACACCATGCTACCAGTTGTTAGACTAACAAACCACCACCACTGTTTTAATTTGTCAAACATAACAAAAAACTACCCGCAAAATATTAATAAATTTTAAATGTGATACAAAACTACCTTGATTTTTTAATTTTATTTATTTATTGTCAAGGCATGTTTAATAACTACCGTTACTAAAATTAGACCCAAGCCGTAGCAAGGGAGATGACACTAAATTTATTTGCTCATTAATAATAGACCCCATACTATTGTACCTAATTATCTCCATACATTCTAACACATCAAGACGAAACCCCTTGTCACAGTAATGTAACACTTCATACGAATCTGAGTCCGATATAGAATGATTTAATTCCAAAAAAAAAAAAATAATAATATATAATGAAATAATAAAATTTAATGTATCGGCATATAGGAACGGGCATCCTGATAGATCTAATTTTGCCAAGCATCTGTTGGAATTAAATCATTCTATATCGGACTCAGATTCGTATGAAGTGTTACATTACTGTGACAAGGGGTTTCGTCTTGATGTGTTAGAATGTATGGAGATAATTAGGTACAATAGTATGGGGTCTATTATTAATGAGCAAATAAATTTAGTGTCATCTCCCTTGCTACGGCTTGGGTCTAATTTTAGTAACGGTAGTTATTAAACATGCCTTGACAATAAATAAATAAAATTAAAAAATCAAGGTAGTTTTGTATCACATTTAAAATTTATTAATATTTTGCGGGTAGTTTTTTGTTATGTTTGACAAATTAAAACAGTGGTGGTGGTTTGTTAGTCTAACAACTGGTAGCATGGTGTACGGTTGTGTCACTCTGAGGATGAGCTCTGGTTGAGTTCGAAACGCGTCAGTGAGTTGTGGTGGTGGTGATAGATGGGTTTGTGTAATTTGTGTGTGTTCGTACAGTGTGGAGGTGGAGGAACTGCATGAACACGCATAATTTGCATAGACTTAGCTATCTTAAGGTCGCGGGTGAGCAAAGAAATTATTTTAGTTCTTTGTTTCAGGGTCTACTGGACCATCGCATTACTCTTACTGCTATGGCTAGCTCTGAGCATTCTGAGTGAGATGATAATGCGGTTCCTTAACACACCAACTCATCTCATCAAGCTTGACACCAACAGCGCCAAGATGCCTTTTCCCTCCGTCCTGGTCTGCCCAGAGGTCTCGTTCCCTCAGGAGAAGATCGACAAGTTGCTGGAAATTTCGTAATTTCTTTTTCACAAGCTCTTATTTGACTTGCAACTCGCACTTAGTTCGACTGTTAAAGTACCTAGTCAAGGACACAATCACGTACCAGGGTGGAACCTTTGAGCTGCTAATGTCATGTTGACGCTCCATACATTTGCCAAAGAAATTACACGGAAATTTATGATGAAAAGGTTCCACCCCGGTATGTGATTCAGATTCCTTGACTATACATATTTATATGGACTAGCTTTTTCCCGCGGCTCCACCCGCGTGGTATTCGGTTAACGTGCGCTATTCCCTCAGAAACTGTGCATTTTTCCGGGATAAAAAGTAGCCTACGTCACTCTCGGGATCATAAACTATCTCTATACCAAAAATCACGAAGATCCATCGCTCCGTCACGGCGTGAAAGCGTAACAAACAAACAAACTCACTTTCCCCTTTATAATAGTAAGGATTACCTACACAAAACTTAAATATTCGGAAACGTTAATTAAATAGCAAGAAAATTTTAAAGTACTTACAAGAATTAAAATGTGGAAGTCCAACTTACATTTAATGCTTGTTCCTTTATGAATCTGATTAGAAATAATAATTTTATTTCTATTGTTCACCACCAAGTTATACAAAAGCACATTACATACATACGTAGGGGAGTCTGGTGTTTGAACTAGGTGGGACCTGTGTCGGTTCACCAGATTATCCCACCCTCAAATGTACGCAACGATTGGACTTACAAATTGTTAATTACATTACCAATAATAATGTTATGACCTCTCCTATACCAGATGTAAAAAAAATTGCATTCATGACTCATTAATGTTTCAAAGTACGAAATAATACGTTAAAATTAAAAAAAAAAAACACCCGAATCTATAACCATAATATATGTCAGTCGGTTAAAAATGGAAAAAAGATAGTCTTAAATCTGGCACTTATTTGTGTCTAGACATACATGAGGTTAAAAACATTCGATTTGATATATTTTATGGTGAAACAAAACTGAATAAGTATCTACTTATAATTTTATTGTGGGTCATTGTTCATCCATCATCACCTCTCATATTTCGTTTTCTAGATTTTTTTATTGTAGTTTTTTATAATTATACAATTAAATTAAATGGCAAAACCTACTAAAAACTGGCAATATGAAGCCGTATTAAAAAAAACACCAAATAACAATTTTATTGTGACTATGACGACTATGAAGAGAAATAAGAGTGAATAGGTTTTGGCATCACTGCCTTAAATGACGAAACAATCGTAATTTCAACTTGTTCATCTCGGCTCTTTTTAATGTGCCGTTGCAAATGATATTCCGTCAAACCAAAGCCGATTCGGCTAATAAAGCGTATATTGCCTCGATCAATATTCATGTCATAATTATTACGGATGTTATTGAATTGCTCACCGAAGCCAGGCATTAATTGTTCGTGAGCAGAGCATATGGCAATATCAGCTTTCAACCGACTTGATCTCCCATCGATTTACGGGCATAAGGAGTAATTGAATATCTTGGACAAGTGAGGTGATGAATTTCACTGTTAATTATAATAATAAATCGTAGTTTGTTTGTAAAATTGTAGTTTTAACACAGAATATATCGTCACTGTAAAGGCAAAATTACTGAAACGCCAAAATGACATTTCGAGAAAAAGCCATTTAAAGTTTTTTTTTTACGAAAAAAAAAGATATCTTTTCATCTAATCATCCGATTTTTATAAAAGAAGTTTTTATGAAAACCTATTTGATTTATCTATGTTTATCACTAGGCTCCATATTATTTTGTGCACTATTTTAGGAAATAAGTGGCGCTTGAGTAATAATAACTTCTTTTTTAGTAAGTCAAAATTTCTTAAGTACCATCAGCTTAAACTTTCTTTGTAGTTTGAAAGTACTGATAACACATACATGTAGATATAAAAGTACGTGAAAGTTTCGTTTAATGTAGTATGGTTGCTGTCCAGGTGAAGTAAAATGACTGCAATTAAACGTGTTCCTTTTTCACACGTATGGTATTACTACTTAAAAGGCAAACACATAAATTAATAAGTGAGCCAAAATTCATTTAAAGTAAGTTTGGCAAAATTATTTATACGAAGAAAATGACTCCAGCGATAAATTTTCCTTTTTATAAGTACAATAAAACTACTGATAACTTTGTTTGAATCAAAAAAAGGCCATGCATTATACTGAAGTAGTTAAAATCTAATCATCACATAAACAAAAAATTACGTAACAACTGCAACTCAAATGAATGCTTCCAGTTTTTTAACTATGGTTAGTTTATTTGAAATTATCAGTTCTTAATACAAGGTATTTAAATAAAAAATAGTCATCGTGAAGTAGGTATCTACTTCTAGTACGACTCAGTAAGAACGTTTTATTTCTTACACTTGTCATAATGATTGAAGAAGAAGTTATTTTGCAACAAATGAAACAAGAAAGTCTCAACTTTTTTTGAATATATTAACGAATTATGTCGATGTTTACCTACCATAGTATGGTATTCACATTATGTATCATAGTATGGTATTCATAACATTAATAGGAACATTTTTTTTATAATAATGTCAATTAAGTATTCTTTATTGTAATTTATTTATTTCTTGTCGATTTACAATTGAATCAATTTTTATTTCTTAATTTTATTGACATGGATAAGTTTAGTATGTTTGTGTATCATTCCATGAGTCACAGACGGTTCTGACAGAATATCAGCGCTGCAGGCCTCTGACGCCTCAGCATAATGCTGAGTCAGCGGCCGTTTTACTTTTGTGGGGACACACAAAATCGTGTTTTTTCATTTTCGTCTTTTTATTTATTTATTGTTTTATTTGTGTTTGCTATTTATTTTTATTATTTTTTGTACTTGTGTGTCTTTCTGAATGTTAATAAATATCTTCTGTCTTTCTTTCTTTCTAAAATTGTGGCGCCAGATAAAGTTGAGTGGGTACCTATTATTATCAGTTGAGTACAAATTCTACTGAAAAAAAATTTAAATTTTTCTATTAAATATAAAATTAAATTTCCCCCGGAAAATTGACTTTTCTTTGTTTCGTGTTTTAATTGCTTTTTTGGAGGAATATATTTGCAAAATTTTGAATTCACAAATAAACCTAAACAATCATAATTTTGTACAAACTTTAAACCACTGTTTCACATCTTCATTCACATTTCAGCGTGTAGGAAAAAGTGAATTCCGTAGAAAACCACACTGTTGGCGATTGAATTGAAACAGGTTTCTATTATTCTGGGAATTGAATTTTATAAATCTTTCACTAATAGTTGTTTTTTGATTAGCTTAGCTGTTTCAAAAGTTAAAAAAAAAACATATAAAGTTTACATATTTCCCTATCCGACGGTTCCAAAAAACCAATATCCAATGGTATTGGTATCTAATGGTTCGAAACATCCTTCCTAAGAGCACCCAGTCAAGGATAGGATTATTTTTTAAAAACTGCTTTTAGTTCCCAAAATTAAAAATAACTGGATGGCTCAGTTACGTATACGTCATTCACTCGACAAAAACACGAAGGCAACTTTTCTTAGACGCCATGCTCGATCCGAATAAAAATAAAACAAAATTACTTTAATAGAGCTACTGTTATATTGTAAGAAAAGCACAAATACTGAAAGAGTTTTATTTATCACAAGATAAGAAGACAGTTTTACTTAAATTGCAGTTTTTGTATTTTTACGGTAAAGAGATATTACTTATGCGACACATGTGCAAAAAAGACCAAAAAGTATGGCTCTTCAGTAAACGAAAAAACAAAAGAACCGCCTTTTTACGGGTTACTGAAGCGCCACAAAAGTGCTCCGATAGCTACGTTACCCAGATAGATCGACGCAGAAAAATTCGCTGATTCCGAATATGTATATAACTCAATATGCCCAATTTGGCGGTTAAGTAATTTTGCCTTTCCAGTGACGATATATAATAGTACTAACGTACAGAATGTCACGAAAAACTAACCGCGCGCTTTACGCCAATAGACTGGATCAGCTGCTCAGGGAGCGGTCGTGTCCAGACATACTCATGGGGACGGGACAGATAGAAGAACAGGTAGGTATACTGACTGATAGTATCACAGACTCCTACCATGCTGCATGTCCTTTATCAACCCCGCCAGAGAGCACCAACAACAAGGTGAAATGGTGGGGACCTGAACTGGAAAGGCTCAGGAAAAAGGTAAGACAATTATTAAACAGAGCAATGAACACATGCGCGGATCTGGACTGGGACAATTACAAGGAAGCCAAGTCCAGATACAAAAAACGACTAAGGTACAGAAGCACCGAATCGTGGCGCAAATTCTGCAGCAGCATAGAGACCTGCGTACAGGCCAACAGGGTAAGGAAAGTCCTAGCAAACCAAACCAGTCAGGTAAGGGGCTCCCTAAAAAAGCCAGATAACACCTTCACCAGTACACCAGAGGAAGCAGAGCGCGTACTGGTACAAACACACTTTCCGGGCTGCCATATCATGCGCTCAGTCCACTGGTCTGAGGAGGAGACAGTTACAACCGAGGAGCACTGGCAACAAGCACTCGAGGTAATAAGCCCATCAAAGGTTAAATGGGCAATTAGTAGCTTCGACTCCTTTAAATCCCCAGGCCTGGATGAAATCTTCCCAGCACTTTTAAAGTGGGGAGGACATAGACTGATCCTAAGGCTCACCACCGTTTTCACGGCATGTTTAGCTCATAGATACATACCAAAACGGTGGAGGGAGGTAAAGGTAATATTCATCCCGAAACCAGGGAAAAGTGACTACTCCGACCCCAAAGCACACAGACCCATCAGTCTTACCTCGTTCCTGCTGAAGACTATGGAGAGGCTCTGTGACCGGGATCTGAGAGAACATGCCCTGGCTACAATACGCCTACATTCACACCAGCATGCGTACAGTCAAGGTAAATCAACAGAGTCAGCTCTACATGCAGTGGTCAGCAGAATAGAAGAGGCCATTGAAAACAAATCAATGTGCCTCGGCACCTTCATCGACATTGAAGGAGCCTTCGATAAGACCAACTTCAGCAGCATCACGTCGGCCCTGACGAGACACAGAGTGAATCCGGTCATGGTCGAATGGATAGGTAACATGCTTAGCAAAAGAATTGTCAAACTCAACTCGTCTGAGACACAACATGCACTGGTAGCCAGAGGATGTCCACAAGGAGGGGTGCTGTCACCACTACTGTGGAATATGGTAGTAAATGGCCTCATAACCAGACTCAACCAACACCACTACTACACGATCGGGTACGCTGACGATATTGCTATACTAATAAGCGGTAGAGTCAGCAGCACTGTATGTGACGTCACGCAGCAGGCAATACGGATCGTGGAACGATGGTGCATCGAAAACGAACTAACTGTCAACCCGAAGAAGACGGAACAGGTAATGTTCACTAACAAACGACTGCTGGGCAACTTTAACCCCCCCAGATTGTTCAATACGGAACTACAGTTCAGCTCAGAGGTAAAGTATCTAGGAGTAATACTGGATAGCAAACTGAACTGGAGTAGCCATCTCAACAACAAGATCGACAAAGCCACAGTGGCTTTCTGGCAGTGCCGTAGAATGATAGGTAAGCAATGGGGTTTATCACCCAAGATCACTCTATGGCTATACCAGTCAGTCATCAGACCTATAATCAGCTATGGCGCAGTGGTTTGGTGGCCAAGAACCAAACTAATCACCGTCGAAGCAAAGCTACAACGACTCCAGAGGCTGGCTTGCATGGCAACCACGGGCTGCATGAGGACTACTCCGACTGCGGCCCTGGAAGCTCTGCTCGGCCTGCCGCCGCTGCACCTGTTTATCCAGCAGGAGGCAGGGGCGACGGCGGTAAGGCTAAAAAAGCTAAACCTATGGAAAAGCGTAAGAGTTCCACACGCTAAACTGCTTGATGAACTGGTACACAGGGAACCACTCTTTGAGGCGGTCACCGACAGGATACCCAAACAGTACGTATTTGACAAAAAATACAAGATACAACTGCACGAAGACCCGGGTGAGGGACTCAACTTGAAAGAGCTAAGGATCTTCACGGACGGGTCAAAGACATCAACTGGTACAGGCTCTGGAACACATTCAGAGGATCTGAATATCAACATATCAACGCCACTAGGAGCCCATAATACCGTCTTCCAAGCGGAGTGTATGGGAATCATAATGGCAACTGCAGCGATTGACTCCAGAAAGGTACAGGATTTTCCTATCCGTATACTGTCTGACAGCAAATCGGTCTTGCAAGCCCTGCAGAGCGACACAATGACATCAGGGCTAATCTACGAGTGCCATCGAGCTCTGACGTTGGTAAGTGAGACAAACACCATAACACTACAATGGATAAAAGGACACAGTGGATCGCGAGGTAATGATGCGGCCGACCGATTGGCTAGAGGGGGGTCGGAAATGAAGAGCTTCGGACCCGAACCCATCCTACCTCTGCCCTTTGGATGGCTGCGTAGCAAACTGCGACACAATACCAAGGTAATGCACCAACAATATTGGACAAACCTAGACACATGCAGGCAAACCAGAGAAGCCCTCCCGACGATCAACCCCGGATTGTCCCGCAAGCTTCGCGGACTTAGGAGGGATCAACTCCGACTGCTGGTCGGTGCTCTTACTGGACACGCCTTGCTAAACAAGCACTTACATAATTTAGGTGTTACAGACAGCCCCCTGTGCAGAGCATGTATGGAGGCAGAAGAAACAGCCACCCACATCCTCCTGGAATGCTCTGGTGTGGCGAACTACAGGGCACTACACCTCGGGTCACCGAGGTCACTGCAGGAAGTCACCGGCAACGTGAAGGGTCTGCTAGGCTTCCTTCAGGAGCTAGGCTGGCATGAATAGTGCCACATAGCCTAATCACGCAAAAAAGGCGCACTAAGACGTCGAGTTGCGGAAAATAGCCCGCAAATACCTATACCTATACCTAACGTACAGAATGGCCACGCTCCGCCCCGCACCTGTTTGAGTTACTCCAGCCCTAAAGCGTAGATCGCGGGAAAACCGCAGGAAAGCAGTCCAAGCAGATATCCCTACTGGTGTAGAAGAAGAGAAAAATATTCCACATATCTCTATCAGGGGGGCTACAGCGGTGGGATAGGTGGAACAGGAGGGTTTTGTACTGATCGTCATTTTTGTAACCGACCCTTTAATTTTGCTCGTCAGTGTACTTTACAGTTTCAGAAAAGAAATCGTTCGTGCAAATGAAACAGTACAAAAAAGAATCATTTGGGAAAAACATTTTCGGTAAAAATCCATGAACTCATTTTTTAATTTTTCCCCCTTTCTAGAAAGTATCCTGAAAGCATGAATGAAACCTACATTCGACCTCTGATGCGGCAACTGGCAGCGTTCTTCTCTCCAGATGTTCCGTACAGTCTGCTAGAGCTGTCTGACGTCTTACAGTTCTTGGAATACAATGATTTAGACGTTGAAACAACGGGAGCTTTGCTCACGACCTCTTGCGAAGAAACTTTCATACGGTATGGTTCTGATGATAACCTCAAATCATAGAGTGACATTTTTATTAATAGTTCTATGAATAGAAAGCTAAAAAGATAAAATAAGTTTGTGCTCATAACTTTGTCAAATATTATCTCCAAATGTCATTTATGGGATTATCACATAAGTGCGACCCCGAGTGTGCGATGTACGATTGTGCGACATTTCTATTGAACGACAGTGCATTTCTCCGAAGTGCTAGTGTGCGATGTTTACTGTTCGACCGTACAAATGTACGACAGTGTCTATGTGCGAAGTTAAATTGTTCGACTTAATACTTACTGTTTGACAATACAAATGTACGACAGTATCTACATATGTGCGAAGTTAAATTGTACGCAAAAAGAACTGCTACCAGAAAAGTGGGTTAGGTTAGGTTAGAACTGCAAACCTTGCACAAAAGGAACTGCTACAAAATTGGGTTAAATTAGGTTAGAACTGCAACCCTTGCACATAAGGAACTGCTACACAAAATTGTGTTAGGTTAGGTTAGAACTATGACCCTTGCACAAAAGGAACTGCTAAGAACCAAAAAGTAACCTAGGTTATATATAACTGGGATCATTACTATTGCACAGACGTGCATCGCTTGATCATGCTTCGCACGTAAGATGCCTCGGACAAATACCATGTCGCACAGCCGTCCATAGCTTGATCCTAATCGTTTGTCGCACAAACGACACTCCGACCAAACGCGTGTCGCATTCTAGTAGTAAACCCGTCATTTATTCTGATCTTACCCGAAGTTACTTCCTAAGTTGTTTATTTTAGGTGTCGATTTAAAGGCTCAAACATTGACTGTGCTCAAATTTTCCACATGGAACTCACTCTCTATGGGTTCTGCTGTGTGTTTAACGGCAGGTCTCTTAAGAGGTAAGTAGGTACTAATAGTAACTCTTTTTTTAGTATTCCGTAGTTCTACCTACAGGAACCATTAATATTTAGTTGGTCTATGTCCGTTCATCAATCCGTTCACGGTTTAATTTAGAGACTTCCACTGCTAGAATACTGTAATTTTAGTTACTTATACGCATATATAGATTAGTTAGAATATACATAACATTTATGAAAAGAACAGAGCAATTAAAATAATGGACTTATTTAAAAGCCTGTTTATTGCTAGGACACGTATGGTCGAATAACAGTTGCATAAGTAGCAATTCCTAGCGTCATTTTAGGAGCAAAATAAAGAAACTTCGACCGATTCCTATATCATGCTATCGAATTTTCTCAACTCCGACGCGTATATACAACTTCTGACTTTCTTCCTAACATACGAGTATTTGCAACGCACACAAATAGAGATGGATAGTGTAGACATTAAAATAATAAAGTTTTTCAGAGAGCTGAAGCTTAACATTCGTCAAGACAACAAGTACAATGAATGGCACACCACCGAAGTAGGACCACTGTCTGGGCTCATGATGGCGATCAACCAGACACAGGTTTCTAACAACGTAGATCTTTCTTATAAGTGGGTGAGTGTTTTTAATAAATATTGCAGTTACCGTAAACTTTGTGTAATCCGAATTCGTTAACATGTTAGCTGCCTATCATACTTCAGCTGAGTTGGTTCCTCGCACACATTTGCTGCATAGACATCAGAATCTATCATAAGGTCACGAATGAGCAAACTAATTGTTTATCGTTCATTGATATGGACCTCCGCAAATAATATATAATAATAACGCCTGATTCAATGACAAAAAGAATGGTTGAAAAGCGTGTTCTCTCTCACCCATTTTGTTTCAGCTCATAGTCCAAAGTGGCCAACGTTACGTGGAAACATCGAAGAATGGGACCCCCATATCCCCGGGCACCGAGGAATGGGCAAGTTTCTGGGCAAGCCACCTTTTCATTGCCGAAGACTCACGGTTCCTGGGCGATAAAATCCGCGGATGTCAAATTGATAATTATAGGCCGCTTACATACTTTAGAGTTTACAGCAGGTGATTTTTTTGCGTATATTTCTTCAAATGCGTATTTCCCTACACTTGCCTAGCGTATTTTATCTGAAAAACCTGTTTTTGAACGAGGGTTGATCAAGGAAGAAACCAATGTGATCAACAAAAAAAAGACTGACCCAAGCACCTCACAGAGCCTAACGGAAGAGTGCATGCTCCTCTCTTAGCTTTTCAGGAAATGGCTGAAGCAAGATTCTGTTGGTAGAGCACAACAACTTCGTGCGCGGCTGTCCCTAGGAATGAGACGAAGTGGTGGAGGCGAGGTAGCACGTCTTAGCAGCACGTGTTTACAGACGGCTTCTCATAAAACACATATTTCCACCATTTCTTGTAAAACACCTCATCTAAAATTTAATTTAAATTTAGTCCCTTGACGTGACTCAACCCCAAGCATGTTTCACCATATTCTTGCCAAACTGAATAGTAAACAGTATAGTATAGTATAACAGTAAAAACATAATAATTGAAAAAATAAAAAAAGACGATAAAAAATACGAAGTAACTAAATTGAAAAATAAGCGGTTCGAGAACGGATTAAGAATTTGGCAAATGACGCCTTGTATGGTAAAAATAATTAAAATCAATGTTTATTATTATGGTGAAGCAGATACCATAGAATATATTGATGGTGATTTTGTTTCCTTCAATAGAAAATATGGAAAATAATAATATTGTCTATTACACAGAAAGTGTTGTCTTGTGGAATGTCAAATGTGGCTAATGATGGAGCGCTGCCAGTGCTTGCTGCCGGCGCATCACCGACCGAACGGTGTACCAATATGCCACGCTTTCAGCCTGCCCTGTGCAAGGAGGGCTCAAGGTACTTTTATAGGATTCGTAGTCATATGCGTATTCATATTCTGATTCATATACTTTTTTCTGTTCGGGCACTACTTTTTGTAGGTACGGCCTCATTATTTATTATAGTATTTATAGTCCATTGTCCATCCTCGTCGATAAAATCGAAGACATGGTTTCTAAGAACAGTTCTTTGTGTTTTATAGTTTCAGACTTTCCCGTACTGACCGATCTAAATGAGGCATCATGTATATATGTGATGTGATACAACATTTTATTTTCTGTTTTTGCCCTCACAGTAGCTGCTGACAGCGGCGTATGCGACTGTCCCTTTACATGCGAGTACCTGTCAGAGATGACTGAAACTACAACCTACAGGTTTTCGATGACTTTCAAGTCTTATGATGGCTTTTAGTAAGTACTACACAGAAACAAGGAATGTACTCCTTTATGAAATTCGAAAATATGAAATCGTATTTCTGCAAGTTTTCCGCAAAGGGCTATTTTACATTATGACACTTTTTAGCGCTTTCGGAAACTTGGCAGATAGTCATTTCTTTTACCTACAGATACTTTTTAAACTCCCATGAATGTAAGTCATGAACTTACCACGAAAATATAATTGACACAAACAGACAGACAACAAAGTGATCCTTATAAGGCTTCCGTTTCTTCTTTTGAGTTTCGAAACCCTAAAACTAAAAATAATAATTGAATATTAAGAAGTAAGCTGCGGTGGCCTAGTGGTTTGACCTATCGCCTCTCAACCAGAGGGTTGTGGGTTCAAACCCCGGCTCGCACTTCTGAGCTTTTCGAAATTCATGTGCGGAGTTACATTTGAAATTTACCACGAGCTTTGCGGTGAAGGAAAACATTGTGAGGAAACCTGCACTAACCTGCGAAGCAATTCAATGGTGCGTGTGAAGTTCCCAATCCGCACTGGGCCTGTGTGGGAACTATGGCCCAAGCCCTCTTATTCTGAGAGGAGGCCTGTGCTCAGCAATAGGACGTATATAGGCTGGAATGGATTAAGAATTAAAGGATAAAATTATATACTTCGATGCTAATTTTCTAATTATTCTTGACCTAATCTAGCCCTGAACGCATTTTATTTTCTTTCCCAGCGACGATTTGGATTTGAACCAGGTGACCGTGGTGCGGGTGTTCATCAAGAGCCATGAGGCGAAATCTTACGTGCAGCGCTCTTACTTCAGCTTTTTCGATTTATTCGGTAAGATGCTATGCGCTCGCGACTCGGTAAGGTTCTCTCGGAGTAAATATTCGATCAAATTCGTATAGGTAGGTATATGAAACCATGAGAAAGCCTTAGTATAAAACGCATAGACATTTAATTCCACCCTATGCGCCTAATTTTGGTGGATTGTGGGAAACTAGAGTTAAGTCTTCTAAATTTCATTTTTTTTTTCCGAGGTGATTGACCAAAACCGTAACCATAACGGTAGGTAATAAAGAGTCACGAGGTTTTCTCGCGGCGTGCACATTTCTGAGTCTGGTCTTTACGCGAACGAAGCAGTAGGTATTTGCTAGTATTTAATATTTCCCACATACCGGGTGTAGCCTGTAATATGAACAACATTAGTTTAGTGATTTTTTAAAAGTAGTCAGTTTTTTAATTTTTATTAAACTTTTAAGATTATTCGAAGAAGCAATGCAAAGCAAAATGCTTGATGTTTGTAGTGTGAAAGGCGATGTCAGTTGTGTTCAAGAATGGCGTACATTAATAGCAGTATTTAATTTGTATGAAAAAGGAAGATTCAAAGACTCCATTATTTTTAAAAGTCGTTGAACTAATGTTGTTCAGTTTGACGAGGAGGATCTATGTTTTAATTTTTTTGTCGTATCACAGGCCGCATCCGGTATAATGTCAAATAACTACGTACATAATTCTATTGCTCGCTAATGTTTTCTTATAAAATATATTATCACGCAATGTTTCACTATGACTTTAGCACAGCTGGGTGGAGTGTTCAACGTGTTCTTCGGATGCAGTATCCTGACGCTCTTGGAACTGCTCCAACTGGCCCGTTACAGCTGTCGCCGAGGTTCCAGGATCCAAGCAACCACACGAGATATTCTGAAGATAGTGGCTAAGAAGTCAATCGCATCTAGGCATACTGCCAAGAAAAAAAGACGCGTGGAAAAGCGGAAACGGAATAAAAAGAAAATTATACTATCTAAATTCAGGGGACTAAGCGAAGTAAATTTAAATTGACAAATAAAAATCTGAAAGAGCTTTTTTTCTTTGTGTATTCTATCTATTCACCACATCATTATGGTATGAGTAACAATGAATCTCAACGACAGATTTCTACTAGATTTCTACTATTTACCGTAGAAGGAAATAACTTCATTGATGAGTATTTCTCACAGAATCCATACTAATATTATAAATTCGAAAGTGTGTTTGTGTGTTTTTCCGTTTTTCACGCCGTAACGGAGCGACGGATCGACGTGATTTTTGGCATAGAGATAGTTTATGGGCCCGAGAGTCACATAAGCTACTTTTGATCCCGGAAAAATGCATAGTTCCCGAGGGAACAGCGTGCGATAACCGAATACCACGCGGGCGGAGCCGCGGGCAAAAGCTATAATTATATAATTAATTATCACCTTAAATAAACTTAATGTCAATTAGTGAAATTTTATATTAGCTTCGACTAATGTCCTAAATTTATGACGTTGGGCCTTACGAGTTTAAAAGTTGTTATGCAAGTGCAAAGGACATATATTTTGACAAATAATTTATTTCGGAAACTTTTACTCCGCACTGATATCATACAATGGTATAGCAGCTGAACCGTAGGAAATGGACTGTATTAACTACTTAAAATGCAAACGAAGAAATAATTAATATGATAAAATTGAAGTATATCTTCAGACAACCGCACAACACACAGCAATAAGACAACTAGAACAATAAATGACAAGTAACACATAAAAGAAAAATATAGAAAAAAAGAACTACAAAAATACACCAAAAAGTACAAAACTCCAAGGAGTTTGCTACAGCAGCATTGTCTAAAATTCAGATATTTCGCGCATTTTGTGGCTAAGAGCAAAACATCCGCTCTGGCGTCAAACACTTTGCCGCTGGTGCAATGTGCGCAAACACCAAGATGCCAGTTGCCACTAGAACGGATAGACATGGCCCGATATAAATCATTGCTAAGGAAATCGTCACTACTTTGAAAAAATCTCGTATCTAAAATAATAAGTCAACAAAATTGAACCTTGCCATAATGTTCATAAAGTTCTTCAGAAAATTATCTGTTTTGAGATACGAGTAGGTATTTTTAAAAGTAGTGACGAAATGCAGTGTTATTAACGAGTCGTCAAGACCAAATTTCAGGTACGCGCGAATATCAAAGTGAAATAAATATCGAATACGACTGCTACCCTTGCAGCAGTAAAAAAAAACTAAAAAGAAAGCTCTTATAGGATTATGAAAACCTAAGAAAAGTTTTAAAATCGAAAAAAATTATCTACCGTCTGTTTTTTTTTTATTCGACTGGATGGAAAACTGGCAAGTGGGTCTCCTAATGGTAAAAGATCACCACCGGTACCAGGAAGTGATATTGAACATTTTACTTTTGACAGGAATGTTTCAAGTGTGTAATTGTTAGATCGCACAAGGTTTCTTCAGTAAAGTAGATCTTGGGTCTAATCACGTTTGTCACCCCTAATGCAGGTGAGTCTATTACTCACCCATCTTAGGCCTCTAGGCACAGAATAAGCAATAGTACCGTGCTCTAAGTTGGCAACGCATATGTAATACTCCTGGTGTTGCAGATGTATACGGGTGGTGGTGATCTCTTACCATCAGAAGACCCACTTGCTCGTTTGCCATCCAGTTGAATAAAAAAAATTTGTTAGTCCTCCCACATAAGTAACCTATGTATGACATAATTACATTGCTATATTGAATGATGCTTGTAGTCTAATTGGGATGTCCCAATTTTTTACAAAGTATAATAAATCGAAAACCATTTGGAGAAATAGGCTTTGTGAAGCGTTTTCAGAAATCAGATTCCAAAAATATGATAATCTGAATTAAATAAATAAAATTTAAGTAATGACCTTCATTTGACCCCTGCAGTGTTACGTCATAAATGCAGGTCTAAAGGAAAGTCTACACTTTAAAGCAAATTGACAGTTTGAAATGTTGCTGTCCTGCTTATAATAGCAAAGAGTAACAAAGATGGAAATTTAATCACATGATGCGCATTCGGCTTTAAACAGTTGTCATTTTATCGTAAAGTCCGAAATGTATACGAGTATTACCAATGTATTTTCACAAATAAAAGTATTAAATAACTACGTTAAAAGTGAATATAAAAGAATTTAAATATCAGATTTTAATAAAAAATATGTATTTACTATCACACCATTAAACAAACCTACGAATAATCGAAGCTAAAAGAAGAGAAATAAATAAAAATATTTGTCATGGTTCATTTAGGACCGTGCCGTGCTTGTATGATTGTTGACTGTCACTTGACGTTCAGTAATGCTACAGATTATGTTATGTAAAAACTGAATTTTTCTAGGCAATGGAACGTGGCTGTCTCACTGTGACGTCATCCAGCTTATTTCGTAAAAAAATTAGAAAAAATTAAATACTCATCCAAATTCAAAATCGATGAAAAAGGTATCTTAAAATATGCTATTCTTTCCAAAAATAAGATAAAAACTATAGGTTATTTTTTTGGGACATCCCAATTACGAACCCTTTGGAACATGTCCATAATCTAAAATTCTGCGAAATTTTAATATTATATCGTCACTAATTTGAAAAAATCTCGTATCTCAAATTAATACGTCAGCAAAATTGACTCATAAAATAATATTCATAAAGTACACTCAGTAAAATTATCGATTTTAAGATACGGGCTTTTTTCAAAGTAGTGACGATGGTAGTCTTCCCAATAAGTAACATAATATATAAACTGTAGTCTTTGTAAGTAACTATATACAGGTAATTTGTTCTTGTACCAGCGCCTTTGGTTCAATCAATATTTTTTTATTAACATGATCTCATCATCATCATCATCATGTCAGCCGAAAGAAGTCCACTGCTGGACATAGGCCTCCCCCAAGGCTCTCCACTCAGACCGGTCTTGTGCTTTTCGCATCCACCACGATCCCGCGATCTTAGCCAGGTCGTCGCTCCATCTTGTTGAAGGCTTGTTCTTGTTGGATTAACATGATCTGCCCTGTCTATACCCATCTCGTTCTGTGATCCCAGTAACGTTGCAAATTGAAACTATCTGCGAGCAAACGCGGCGTCGGCGCCCACTCACTGTTTGTCCCATTCCTACCCATTGGGGCTCTATTTGCGCAGACTCCCATTAATGACTGGCCAAAAGCAATTTGCGGTTAAAAATACAAAGAGATTTTTAATTAAAGTAGAAAGCGCTTATGTACATTAAAAATGTTCGGTGGACAGAGCGCGTTTCAGATGGATCTGTTAAGGACATTAAGTCTCTTGACGAATCTCATCCGTATAAGTATCGGCGGCCGATCACGAAATTCCTGTGCATACCGTGAAATGGCGCCATTTCATGAATTGGCTAAAGGACATCTGCCATATCGTTCAAAACTGACCGTTTAACGATTTGCCTAGTGACGTTTAGGCAGATCATGAATTTCCTAGGCATATCATAAAAAGCCGTAATATCGGTTCTGGCACTTCGCCGGCCGCTGGCGCGGCACGCTCGCTTCGCTCGCTCGGCTCGTGGGTTGTGTTCACGATTCATACAAACCACTCGCGAGGAGTGGTCGTATCTAAATTTTTCTTTTTTTACCCGACTGCGACAGAAGGAGAGTTATGTTTTTTTCGGCATATCACGTTAGCAATAGGAATATCTACGAATGCGATGCTCTAATCGATATGTCGTATTGTTTTTAGGCACATCGTGATATACCTAGCCAACTTTTAGCCATATCATGAAATGACGTCATTTCACGATATGCCTAGGAATTTCGTGATCTGGCGGATTTTACGATCGGCCGCCGACATTATACATTTCTGCACTCGCCAGACAATAATTATTACTTAAGGCCGTTCCCTGAGCCAAATACGCAAAAGTAGCCCAAGAATGATCCTACTTTTCTACGAAACGTTGATATTTGTAGACGTGGGAAAAATATATATCATTCTTGATTATATTATCTTGTCAAAGACAGCTTTCGATACACGATTCATCACACTTCGCTCGATACAATTAATTCCCAAAGTAACCTCCAATGCGAATTTTTATTCCAACTTTACTTGTTTTTTTACTACGTGACACTATGAAACAAAAAATAGAGAAAAATCTATCATAACTTAAATAGTCCTTTGACAGCTTCCGAATTTCAATAATTTGAGGCAATATTTTTAAAATAAATAAAAATCGACAAATTCTATCGTAAAAAGATATTGACTTACGGCCTGCAATGTCTATCTCCGTCATTCTTTCGAAATGTGACAGTGACCGCTGAGCGCTCGTGCTAGACGGACATGTACTAAGTTTCCCCAAAAAAATACAAGATTTTATTTAATTTGCCTTGCAAATATATTATTGTAGTGTTACTTGTAAAAACTGTGTTGTGTGTCCTAATGATCTACCACCGTGTGCGTGTGTATTATGGGTAACAAACAATTGAACAAGAAGGAAAAATCTCGAAAGACAACTCATAAGATACTAAAAAACGATGGAACTAACGTAAGTAAAAAAATATATTTAATAAACAGTGAAAATAGTATTTATTTCGTTATAAAATTACTGATTTGCAAATTTAATTTTCTCTGAACAAACCAGAACAAACATTACAATCATGAATATGCATATAGTTCAGAATTTCACGCGCCACAGGAAAGCGTTGGTGGCGTAGTGGTTTCACCGATAGGATATATAGGAAGTAGGCGACCATAATCAGTCAAATGTGCCGAGAGTTCGAATCACAACTCGTAACTAAGCTTTTTGCTTTTTTATTTTTAGGTAAAAGAGAAAATTTGATATTTTTACAGCCGAACAAAATACAAAATCTTCGGACTCCATCGAGTGAGTATAATTAAATTACTTGACTTATGCTTTTTTATCCCTAACTACGTAACACAATACAAAACAATTTAGGTATCTTTATTTACAGACTGCAAATGGTGCAAATTTTTGCAGGTGGTAGGACCTTGTGCAAGGTCCGCCCGGATTGCTACCACCATCTTGATCGCTAATCCTGCCGTGAAGCAGCAGTGCTTGCACTGTTGTGTTTCGGCGCGGAGAGTAAGACAGCCGGTGAAATTACTGGCACTTGAGATATTCCAACTTAGGCCTCTAGGTTGGCAACGCATCTGCAATACCCCTGGTGTTGCAGATGTTTATGGGCGGTGGTGATCTCTTACCACCAGGAGACCCACTTGCTCGTTTTCCTTCCAGTCGAATAAAAAAAAATGGTAACGGAATCTCCGATTTTATCAACCGCTGGCACCTGTAGCGAGTAAGTTCTAATCTCCAATAGACTTTATTTATCCTTATAAATTTAAAAATACCTACCTACCTAGGTCGCACGTAAATTCGTGCGTTGCGATAAATACCTTACTACCCACAGCGGCGCGTACCTACGAAAAGAATGGTCGCGTAAACCTTAGTTTTTTTTTATTCGACTGGAAGGCATACGAGCAAGAGGGTCTCTTGGTGGTAAGAGATCACCACCGCCCATAAACATCTGCAACATCAGGGGTATTGCAGATGCGTTGCCAACCTAGAGGCCTAAGTTGGAATACCTCAAGTGCCAGTAATTGCACCGGCTATCTTACTCTCCGCGCCGAAACACAACAGTGCAAGCACTGCTGCTTCACGGCAGGATTAGCGATCAAGATGGTGGTAGCAATCGGGGTGGACCTTGCACAAGGTCCTACCACCTGCAAGTTAGATATAGTGAGTTAAAAAACCGGTGAAAATTAAAAACTGGTTAATAACCACATCGACGGATACAAAACCGGTTAACCGGTTTTTTGCAAACTGTTTAAAATTAAAGTATTAGACGATAATTTTACTATTATTGGTTGTTATTGATGTTAACGGCGTATTTTGTGAGATTTAAATATACTCTCTACTAATAAGGGAAGGTGGGTTACAGTGGATCATGAGTAACAGTGGTCCAGTTTAATGAAGTTTTAACTCATTTATTTATTAAATTGTTTAATAGTCTTTTATCACAAGTAAAAACAAAGCTAACCCACTAATATAAAATCACGATGTAAAAAAAAAATCAGTTAAAATTCAGTGTAATCAAGTGTAATCAGTGAAATCGTAAAATTATATGATAGAGTTTCATATCCAATATGCCATTGACTCTCACGAGATCACCAACTTTATTTTTGTTTTTTAACAGTCCTCCACTGTTGGCACACGCGTAGCTTTGCCTTTCGTTCGCCTTCTTGTCGTCGAATATATTTGACGATGTCTCCCCCAAAAATGCAATTTCGATTCGTCGTAAAATAAAAATTTTGACCACTGCTCAGGCGTCCAATCTTTGTATTTTTGTATCTTTGTCTTATTATTCAGAGAATAATATTATCCTTTGTATTAAATACATAGCTAGAATAACATTGTTTTAACTTCGCGTACCAGATTTGCGTCTAGGGAATGCAAACCGGGTAACAAACCGGTTAAAAACCGGTTATTTATAACTTTCGGCAGTTATTAACCAAATTGGAAATAGTCCTTAAATATGTGTAAATTGCCTAAAATAGATACCCCAGAATAATCTTCAGACTAGAAAACGACGAATATAGCGTGGGAACTTTTTTTTTTAAACAAGAATACACACTTGTATTTCTTTGTGTAGTGGACAACAAGAAGTTTCATCTTTTTAATTAAATTTCGTCATCAATGTGCTGATAAAACATACGAGCCAAAAGGAAAAATTACATTGCTGAAACTACAATACCGGTCAAAAGTTTAACTTCATTCTGTGACATTAGGTTTTCACATTAAATTATATTGATATTGAAATATAGCATATACTTTTAATTTATACGTTTCATTGGGCCCATGACTACCCAGTAAGAAAATAAATACTTATTCAAGGAATTGTTCTATTGTAAATATAATATTTTCTGTATTTCCTATGAAATTTTATGAATTCCGCAATTATTTAAAATGGGTCCTCAAAGTTGATCTGAGTGTCGAAACTCGTGCTCTTAATGTAGGTCTGTCCAATGAAGGCTTCACGAGTTCACGACACGAAAAATTGCTGAAAAATGAAGGTTTCCCAAACTGCTGTCATAAGTGCTTTGAAACGAAAACGTGATCTTAATTCCAGTCGATTTCGTTTAGGTACGCCAAGTCACGTCAAAAAGCGAAGACAATTTTATTTACCCCCAGAGCAAACGCCGACAAACTCGAACTGCTAAAGAAATTCGCGAAGAACTCAACGCCACCATCAGTCTGTATCCGTTTTGATGGTGGTGGAAGTATGTTACGTAAACAGAATATGGGTAAAAGATTGTAATGGGCTCGAAAATACAGAGATTGAACGCCTGAGCAGTGGTCTAAAGTTTTATTTTACGACGAATCGAAATTGCAATTTTTCGGGGGACATCATCAAATATATTCGACGACAAGAAGGCCAACGAAAGGCAACACTATGCGTGATGCCAACAGTGGAGGTCTGGATAACTGATCAGTTATATTCTGGAGATGTTTTGCGGGTGATAAGGTTGGTGATTTCGTGAGAGTCAATGGCATAATGGATATGAAACTCTATCATAACATTTTGCAACTTCACGCTTTTCCGTCCAAAAAACGAATTTTAACTGATATTTTTTTGTGATGTTTTATTAGTGGGTTAGGTTTGTTTTTACTTGTAATAAGAGACTATTAAATAATTTTATAAATAAATTAGTTAAAACTTCATTCAACCGGAATCACAGAAAATTTCATTTATTTAGAACTTAAATATGTACTTTTTTACTTACTAGGTGCCCGATGGGAACACACAAATACTCCCAAAATATTAAATTCCGAATTCGCTAATTCCGATTTTCACAATTCCTAAGACATATAATTCCGATTACTTAAAAACACGAATTTCATTTTTCCGAATTTCAAAATATCGATTGTTTTAAAAATTACACCGAAAAATTAAAAACACGAAATGTTATTGGCCTGAAGTACAGTATTCTGATTAGCAAATTTCCGAAAAGACATCGCCAATTCGGAAATATGATATTCGGCAAAATAAACTTCGTGGTTTTAATAATCGGAAACTTGAATTTCGAATCTTGAATAAATATCAATTTATTTAGGTAAATTGAACTGCATAGGACAGGTTAGGTTAGAATTGCGTCATGCATCGGAGCGGATGAAATTGTTTTCGCAATCATGAGCTTTTGAATGATGCCAGATGCAAACAATTAACGGCTTGTGACTCATATTTTTGGAGTTTGTTAGAATTAATTTTGGTTTGTTTTGTAAATTAAATTGTGTTTATTGTATGTAGTTTAAGGTTATGCAGAGCATTCAGCAAACAATGTCAACCAATGTCTCAGTGAATGACAGTGACGTGACACTGACATTCGCCATGGGCCACGGACCGGATATGACATGACAATCGATAGATTGTGCATGTCATATCGGGGTCGGTGGTCTATGGATGATGCAGGTTGGAGGTGGTTGTTGTGTGTATTTTGTTTTTATTGTTATTATTATATTATTTTTTAATTATTATTTTTTTTGTCATTTAGTTTTATATTTCAATTTTATTTCTTTTATTTTTTTAATTTTTGTCGCCTTCCATGAAGTCGCCAAGCGGTCGCAGCGGAAGACCAGCGTTGGCTTACACGGCCAACACTATGCTGAGCTGCGACCGTTTCGTGCCTTCGCATATTGTATTTCTTTTTTGTTTTCATTTGTACTATTTTAAGTGTGAAGCCCGAATAAAAATATTTCTATTCTATTCTATTCTATTCTAAAGCGCGAAGCGCCTTAACTGCGCGGAATAGGAGCTCGGTGTAACACATTGCTGCCGTGTCTGGCCTAAGTAACGTAAGTTGAGATACGTTAGTTACGCTTAACAGTGCTAAATCGTAATTTATGATGCTATATTATCTGATACATATCGGAGATTTTCATTTTATGCCATAATTCAATAAAAACACCGATAGCCAAACTAATGTATCTGGGATTTTTGTACGCACTTGTAACGGATATCTCCCGTATTTGAAATACGTTAGATATGTCATACAGAACTCGCCCGAATCGGACTTCGAATGTTGCCTAACTGCGGTATTTCTTGATAGGTACGTGAGATTGGCGTTACAAAAATGAAGAAAGCTGCGCGTAAACACTAGGAATCATTTAGTTTAGACAGGAATCTCGCACGTTTCACATGCAGTTGTAACGGTTTTTGTTTTAACTATAGTTTGTTTAGTGCCCGAATGTATTTTATTATGAAAAACAATGGGTGATCTACAGAGAAACATGATAATGCAGTTATCTAAGCGACAGAAGACTTTGGACACAAATATTAACAACATTAACCCGGTTAGTATTTACTACGATATTAAGCCCCGGTTTCAAGAAAATGACAATGACATGTTACCACGAGAGATAGTTCATCAGCAAATTAAGAATAAATACAAATCCTTTTGCTGTGATTAAAGGCAATAAAAAGTTTTCTAGCTTACACTTGACCTATTAGGTATTAATCTTCTTACCTATTTGTATATCTATAAAATAAAATAACGTGATTAGATAAAAGAGTCTATTCACTATTTAATTTACTTAATGTTCTGTTTCATGGTTCTAAAAATATTTCCGAGCTCATTTGCTGTATGTAAAAATACAGGTCATAGCCATTACACAGTTTTGGGCATTAAAAAGAGCGTGGTCATGCTTAACTAACGTATATGCAGATACGCAACTTTGCGTTACAGAACTTTGTATTGAAAGTAACGCCGTGTAAAGTTAAAAAACTTATTTTTTTCAATTTGATTTGTGGCACAGTGTTAAAATTAAAAATACATAGTCGCAATAATGTTTCTAACCTACTATGTAAATTTCAAATTTTAAACTTCATTAGTAAACGAGCAATGAGATGTGGATAAACAAAAACTTTGATCGCGTTTTTCTCGAATCGACTTTTTTGGACATACGTTACTTAGGCCTGACACGGCAGATTGCTGAAAATGAATAACAGTTATTACTTTTTTAGACCAATCTAACCTACCTAACCTATCCATAGCTTACGTTTAGAAGTCGGGATTTATTATTGATCGGTGTAATGTTACTCGGAATTTTGAAAATCGGTATTTTAGTAATCGGAATTCGTATTTTTGACATTTCGGATTATTATTGAGTCGAACTTCTTATTATTCGATGTATTAAAATTCGGAATTTTGCAAATCGTAATTTAAAAAATGACGATGTTTAAGTTTCGGATTTATAAAAAATCGGAATAGTCATAGTAGGACTTTTAAAACATTCGGAATTATAAAAATCGGTATTTTGAAGTTCGTGATTCCGACTTTCGGAATTTCTTAATTCTTCTTTTTCTGAATTTTTTTCGGTATTTATGTAGTGTACCCGTGCCCTATACACCGCAACACTACCTCTCGTTTCGATACTGAGACGATGACTAGTTTGGCAAGCGGGGGCGTAAGAGCAACAACTTCGAATCCACTCACGGGCATGCGTGTAATACACATAAAATTATACCAAAAGATCCACTGTTACCCATGATCCATTGTAACCCACCTTCCCCTATTAATACAGAGTATATTTAAATACTTATTTAAATCTCACAAAATACGCCGTTAACACCAATAGCAACCAAGAATAGTAAAATTATCGTTTTGAAATAGTTTGCAGAAAAACTGCTAAAAACCGGTTAACCAGTTTCGAATCCCTCAATACGGTTATTAACCGATTTTTGGTTTTCACTGGTTTTTTCATTCTCTATTCGCGTCGTAAATTGATTTATCACAAAGTTCTTATAATCTATCGTGCAGGGCTTACTTCTGTTTCTCTCGTTAGTTTTTTGCCACCGGTGCTTTATACAATATGTCCATGACAAATGTAAATGCTAACACATTTAATATATTTTCAGTTACAAATATCGTTCGATGTGGAAGAAGAGGTTCCTGACAAAACAGTTGATCGAAGAATTGTCGCAGTTATTAGTATTTTTTTTACAAAATTACGATCTATTTGCAATCATGGACCCTTAGAATGCGGTATTCAAAAGATGCAGTTCGTTGGAGAAGTACCTAAAACATGGGCTAACATCAAAATTTATGTTTCGGTGTAAAAACAATATTGTTTTTTTGAAATAAGAGTTGACTTCATTAAAATGAATATTTAATTTACACTATGCTCTATTTTATTACTTCAATTTGACTTTAACGCCATCTATGCGATCCAGCATGCTTTTTTCGGTCTGTTAGTTCAGTTGAGTCGCCACTTCTTACGTGGCGCTGTTGTATCGGCAATAATCGGCATTGTATCGAGGGGCGGGACGGCTGGCGCGGGGGAGGGGCTCGATTTTAGAATTCGTTTGGGTACGGGAACGGCCTTAACTATTCGTTCACAGACAAATACAGAGTCCATTGTCTCAAGTTGTGTATATTACTGACATTGACTAATTTACCGATGACCGATGACCATAAAAGTAACAAAAATTTAGAGTTGAAATAAAAATAAATAAATATCAAGGAACAATTCACACCAATTGACCTAGTCCCAAAGTAAGCTTAGCAAAGCTTATGTTATGGATACGAAGCAACGGATAAACATAATTATATAGATAGATACATACTTAAATACAGATTTAACACCCAAGACCCGAGAACAAACATTCGTATTTTTCATACAAATATCTACCCCGACACGGGAATCGAACCCGGGATCTCAAGCTTCGTAGTCAGGTTATCTAACCACTAGGCCATCTGGTCGTCTAAAAATACAAAACGATTCCAAAAACCAATCTTAATTCAATAAATACGTATAGAAATACGTTTCATATTTTAAACACTTGACTGTATTTACATCGGCCTCGACTGTACCAGTAAATAAAACGGCTAACCCATTTCGTAATCTCCAGAATTTTTCGTCTTGACCTGGCAAACAAAGCACAACATTTACCACCATACATCATCAGCTTAGCGCGCAACATTTTCCATTCACGATGGGCACAACAGCCAGAACAAAGGGCAAAAAGGTTGCTTCCGCCCTTCCCTAATTTATTGCAAGTGCGGCCAGTGTATAATTTTGGCATGAGCCCGAATAGTCGTTTCCGGAGTATGAAAAGTGAGTGTTTACTGAATTTTTACGCGACATGGCACGTACCTTTAGGCTGCCCATCCGTGAGAGAGAGAGCGGAGTTCTTTGCGAGGATAAAACTACTAATATATTTCCTTACCTAAGTAAAACCTTCTAATTTCCCAGCAAGTCCCACAGATTTTGCAGTTGGTAGAACCTTGTGCAAGGTCTGCCCGGATTGCTACCACCATCTTGCTCGCTAATCCTACCGTGAAGTAGCAGTGCTTGTACTGTTGTGTTTTGGCATGGAGAGTACTCGTAAGACAGTCGGCAAAATTACTGGCACTTGAGGTATCCCATCTTAGGCTTCTAGGTTGGCAATGCATCTGCAATACCCCTGGTGTTGCAGATGTTTATTATGGATGGTAGTGATCTCTTACCATCAGGAGATCCTCTTGCTCGTTTGCCATCCAATCGAATAATAAAAGATTTTTAGAGTACCTGTTTCATTGCATAAGAGCAGGCGCAACGCACTCCGCGATATAGATGCGCTTCTGTAAGTATCAAACACTCCACGCCGGCGTGGCATAACTCAGTCCGGCACGCACGCTTGCAAGCACTGATGCTTCACGGCAGGATTAGCGAGCAATAATGGTAATGGTAATGGTGGATGCAAGTAGCGAGTTGTCGTTCATTATGGCGTTCTAAGGGGAAGGCCTTTGTCCAGCAGTGGACGTCTTCCGGCTGATGATGATGATGATGAATGGTGATAGAGGTGTAGGACCTGAGAAATACTTTTGAAGTTCCAAGATCCAGACTTCGACCATCGCTGTGACACTGCAAAGTGACGGAATGCAGCAGCGCAGAAACCTTCTGAGTAATCCCACAAATCCCATTTAACTTTAAATAGTGTCGCGAAATTCATTCCCTGAACTAAACTAAGGCTTCCAAGTCCGCGCTATCTCGGTGGAGTTTTATCGAAATGAGTTGAAACACATTACAAATTCAATCTGTCGGCGCGAACTTTGCGTGGCGCGTCTGCGCCGGATGACTCGCGAATAGTTAGACGCCGGCGCAAGGGACGAGCTCCTGAGATACTTCTTAAAAAAATCTTTTTGGGTTATTTATTATACCTTCCGTCATGATATAGATTAATACATTCTGGGTGATATCTATTTACCATTGAACAGAGTTAAAATTATCTTACAAAAAAATTTCATGTTAAATGCTGCCAAGACGAGACCACTCGCACCGTCAAAAAGTAATCAGGTCTCTTATAGAGCCAAGTTTCTAACCCTACGTGCCAAGCTCTAAATCTATAAGCCCTAATTTTACACTAAAGTTGCGACGAAATAGTACAGCAGTAGCTCGTAGCGAGTAGTTCGTAGCGCGCAGCAGCGTTTTCCCGCTATTAATCTCGTAGGCGTGCAAACCGTGGACTAAACTGGCGAGTCGGCCGCAGATACGTTGCCAACCTAGAGGCCTAAGATAGGATACCTCAAGTGCCAGTAATTTCACCGGCTGTCTTACTCTCCACGCTGAAACACAACAGTGCTGCTTTACGGCAAGATTAGTGAGCAAGACAGTGGTAGCAATCCGGGCGGATCTTACACAAGATCCTACCACCTGCAAAATCTTATCAACGTGAATCATCATTGTTTCAAATACTTTAAATGATAGGAGGGTTAGATTAAGAAGAACATATGTGATTTTCCCACTAACGTCGATAAGCCAAAGGCTACTAGAAACACAGGGAAGCTTAAAGTTCCATCTTACAGACTGGCTCAAGCCAAAAAGTCGTTTTTGGGGAGTTGCATACGTTTTTATAATAAAATTCCAAAAAATATTACTAAAGAAACTGATACGAAATTTAAATCTACTGTCAAAAAGACGTTAATATCTAAGGCTTATTATAAAGTCAACGATTATAAATCATGGACAGGGATATTTGGAAATAATTCCGATCCGCATTAGCGATCCCTTCAAATAGCTAACCTACTGTGTTAAAAATAATATTGTGTGAAATGTATAGTATATAGATACCATTTATAAATATTGTGAATCTGTTTAAAAAAAAATACCTCGTTGAGTTTCTTGCCGGATTCTTCTCAACAGAGGTTTTTTCCGAACCGGTGTGGTAGATTTTTTGACGTTCATAAGTGCTTGTCATAGCCTAAATTGAATAAAGAGATTTTGACTTTAACTTTGACTTTGAGATATCTCTTTTATAAAATGGTCATAAATATCCGAGTCTCATGCCTTGCGCCGTGGCCGCACCACCATCCCAGCGACTCCGCAGCGATCCAACTAATTAGGATGACGCGATCGGCCCGCCAGGAATCCCGGCTCCACTAAAACTTGCATTTTCTTTGATCAATGGAAATAGTTTTGTCCTGGGAATTTAATTGCTTTTAAAGCAATTCGGCGTCATCCGTGAAGCGATGCACTTGATTTTGTTTACCAAGTAATTGGATTGCAAGTTGATTAGTTTACTTTTCGATGGTACCATACCAATCACGATCGGAATCACGATCCCTTAACCCCAATATTTGCAATTAACTCATCATCATCATTATGTCAGCTGAAAGACGGCCACTGCGGGACATAGGTCTCCCCCAAAGCTCTCCACTCAGCGTCTTATGCTTTCCGCATCCACCGCGATCCCGCGATCTCAACCAGGTCGTCGCTCCATCTTGTTGGAGGCCTACAGACACCTAGTCTCCCGGTCTGCGGCCGCCATTCGAGAACCTTCTGACCCCATCCACCATCAGTCCTGCAAGCAATGTGCCCCACCCACTACCACTTCTTTGTAAATAAATGCACGACTGCAAATATTTAACAAAGACGCAGCTATTTGGACAACTTGACCGCACTAATTCGTGGAGGAACAAATCAAGATTATCCATATTATTGTTTCCCATGAACCTCTGCAATTTATTTTGTGCTATCCGCAACCAAAAGGTAGGCAACACTGATACGAACTACGAAAACTTTTCCAGCTTTAAAAATACATTCAATTTACAATTCGCAGCAGTTCTTGAAGTATAACAACACTTGCAAAACAAAACGCAGAGCCCAATAGAGACCTAAAGCCGTGTAATATACTAGACAGACCTCGCATTTGGGGCTGGAACTTTCCAGAAAACTGCTGCCGTTTAGTCATAAATAAGGATCTGTGTCACGCTTTTATGCATAACGACAGCAATCGTGTCGTCGGCCATTTAACAGCGTTGCATGTAGAATCAAAGCGTCTTTAGTATGGACATTGCGGAACTGACATGGCAGTGGGCGGGGCACATTGCTTGTAGGACTGATGGCCGATGGGGTCAGAAGGTTCTCGAATGGCGTCCGCGGACCGGGAGACGAGGTGTCGGTAGGCCTCCGACAAGATGGAGCGACGATGACGTTGCATACGGAAAGCACCATCTGTGTGGAGAACAATGACTTGAACTTTCTCATAGCTTTTTTACGATTTATCGCTTACTGCATTCCGCGCTCAATCGTGACCGGGCCGTGACGGTAAATCGGTGCATATAAAAGTGTTTTGGAGACTGATCATTGCACAAGCGCACATGCACAAGCTTGGGAAGTTTCAAACAGGGCCGGAGTTCCAAGGACTTTGAGGCTCGCTGGCTACTGACGTCGTAATGTTCTTTATAGCATATTAGTTTACTTTCATTTGAATGAATCTTCTGTACATTACATAGTCCTACTAATTTTATAATGAATCCGAAAGTTTGTGAATATGTGTGTGAATAAATGCTCCTTTATACTAGAACAGATGGACGTATTAAGGGGAAATTTGATACGTACGAGTAAAAATAAGTCTCACTCTGAGAGGAAGCCTGTGCCCAGCAGTGGGACGTATATAGGCTGGGATGATGATGAAGAAAAATAATAGTAATTTAGTAGAAATAGTTTTTAGTAGATAATAATTCGGTGAAATCCCCAAATTTATACCGGGTGTGGCCTGCAATACGAACAAAAATATTAAAACATAGATTGTCCTCATCAAACTAAACGACATTAGTTTAGCGACTTAAAAATAATGGAGTCTTTGAATTTTCCTTTTTTCATACAAATTGAATAATGCTATCAATGTACGCCATCCTAGAACAAAACTGACGTCGCCTGTCACGCTACAAACATCAAGCATTTTACTTTACATTGCTTCTGCGAATAAACTTAAAAGTGTAATAAAAAATAAAAAACTAATTATTTTTAAAATTTGCTGAACTAATGATGTTCAGTTTGAGGAGTATGCCACACCAGGTATTTCACTGCCAGATCTAATGAATAACCTATTATACTCTGCTTACGTTAAAAAACAACGGGCTCAAGGGTGCATCATTTCAACATCGTGCACCGCTGAGTGGAGACCATTTCGGCTTCACATCATTATTTGTTTTTTCTTGTATTCTTTGTCATTTTGCAAATGTATTTTCTCTTTTTTGTCTTGATGTGTTGGCAGAATAAACATATTTCTATTCTATTCTATTTCTACTTGAAATCGCGCGGCGTGCAACGACTTCGGTCACTGGGAATAGCACAATCTAAGCAACCGCCGCAACAAGATATACAAATAGGATCGCCAGCTCGGAGATTAATTAAGTCCGCTTGCAACACTGTGGTAGCTGCCGATCCTGACAAATTACTTGCGTGCCACAATGTGAACGGAACACAGTGGTTCATAATGGGTCCATTATTAGGAGGATGCGATGTACTAGGTGGGAGTAATGAAATCTATCGCAGCGCTCTTAGTGGCCAAAAGTAGAAATAATGTAGGCTCTGTCATCTGTCATACTCATATGAATCTGTCATTAACAAAGCATTTGTGTAGACTTAACTGCCTAAATTTAGTAATCGATGTTTGTCTTCTTCAATTATTGAACACAGTCCCTGTTTTATTCTTGATTCACCTACATCCCGGACATGTCCAGCAGATACCAACAATTATTATTTTCCTTTTGAAATAGTTTGTGGTTGAAGATTTGTATTGAGTAACACACACAAAACCGGTCGTCAAAGTAATACGTATTTTGGTCTGAAAACGATAATTAATTTATTACTAGCGATACAAGAACAATTATACCGGGTGTGGCCTGTAATATAAGCAAAAAATTAAACCATAGATCATACTCCTCAAACTGAACAACATTAGTTCAGCGAATTTTAAAAATAATTAGTTTTTTTTATTTTTTATTACACTTTTAAGTTTATTCGCAGAAGCAATGTAAAGCAAAATGCTTGATGTTTGTAGCGTGACAGGCGACGTCAGTTGTGTTCTAGGATGGCGTATTTAATTTGTATGAAAAAAGGAAAATTCAAAGACTCCATTATTTTTAAAATCGCTCAACTAATGTTGTTAAGTTTAACGAGGACGATCTATGTTTTAATTTTTTGCTCGTATTACAGGCCACACCCGGTATATGATTACTGTTATTTAAAGAAACCATTAAAGTAGCTTTATCTTTTTGCCCGGAATTAAAAGCTTGGTCTTTAAAACTATGTATGGATAGTAAAAAAAAGGCAGGACTTACGAGGATAGGGTTCGACAATATAGTCCTAAAATGTACCCTGAATAGTTCACAGTTCCAGAAAAACTTATTTCCACATCAAATAATATTTCGGAGGAAAACTATGATCCCCTTTAACGACACCCACAGGAAGCAATCATCATCATCATCATCAGCCGGAAAACTTCCACTGCTGGACAAAGGCCCCCCCCCCATAGAACGACAACTCGCCACTTGCATCCACCGGTTCCCCGCAACTACGATGTTGTCAGTTCACCTGGTAGGAGGCCTGCCAACGCTTCGTCTTCCGGTTCGTGGTCACTCGATTACTTTTCTCCCCCAACGGTTTTCTCCCCCAACGGTTATCTGTTCTTCGAGCGATGTGGCCTGCCCATTGCCACTTCAATACAACCACACACAGGAAGGAATAGGTTCGTCATATTCTAAAACCGTGAATGGACTCTCAAAGCACTTAAACTACATTTAATTCTAGGAACTGGTTTAAGCCGCGGGTTCACGGTGGATGCAGGCCGCTGCCAACCGAAGCAACTGGAGGTCTATGAGGGAGGCCTATGTCCAACAGTGGACGTCCTACGGCTGAGATGATGATGATGTTGATGAATTGTAGGAACATTACTCACATAATTATTTCACATCGCGATATGCTCCACAACTTGAGAAGTCGAGCTGTTTAATCTAACTACTCGCAACCGAAGTAAGGAGTAAACATCAACACGTTTGCAAAGTTAATTACTGCCGCCAGGGGGCGCCAACTTCGTCGTTAATATCACAAATATTGTTAACTTTAAGTGGGAAAGTTTCGGCTGCGGTTTTTCTTTGAGTTTTGTGGGATAGTTTATGTTCTCCGTGTCCTAAGAGAGGTGACCGTGAAACTGGTTTCAGCCATAAACATCACAGACAAGGAAACTGCTACACTATTTTATTTCCTTACTAGTATTTACTCGCGGCTTCACACGCGTAAATCATTAGGTACAGTGGTTTAATTAAATTTCCGGGATTTTATTAAATTCTCGTGGGAATTCCCTAAAATTACATCGTGGTTTTCATTGACGTTAAATTAAAACACTTATGCCCAATTTTAGGATTCTAAACCAAGCTGTTGTTATTTCGAGATTTTATACCTATCCCGTGGAAATATCGGGATAAAAAATAGCGTATATGTTATTCCAGATGTCCAGCTACCGACATACCAAATTTCATGACCCCACCCTTTCATTATCCCTATGCCCTGGGAATATCGGGATAAAAAAAGTAGCTTAAATGTATTATTCCAGACGTCCGCTACCTACATACGAAATTTCATGACTGTAAGCCTAGCTGTTTTTATCCCTGTACCGTGGGAATATCGAGATAAGAAGCATCCTATGTAGTTATAAACTAAATTTTTGCCAAATTTCATCCCAATCCGTCCAGCCGTTTCAGCGTGAAGAAGTAACAAACATACTCACTCACTCACAAACGTTCACATTTATAATATTAGTAGGATTTATTTATTTTAGGAAACAAACAGCTTGAATTAATGCATAGTATAAAAGACATAAAAATATTACAATAGCTATAACAGTTTCTACTTTTAATAAGAAACAGCATGCTGCCCAAGAAATTATATTTGTTACCTCAGAACTCCGTCATTTATGAACCAATTTCAAAATTAAGATGACTATTTGGAGTCTTTGTATTTTTTATTTCAACTCCAAATTTTTTTGTCCAAATTGTTTGTTTTTTCGTGTGAAATACATAGAATTTCAAAATTGTTTTTTCGTTCGACTAGGAATACTCTCAATTAGGTCAAATAAGCACCAAATCACGATCTGGTGATTGGATTAATTTTTTTCGCGTTCTTGTGATAAATGTGAAAAACTACTTTTTGATACATTGACCGTTCTTTGATGAATATGATTTACGAGTGCTAATTTATGGGAAAAAATACAATTATATCACTGTGACGTCCGATTTCTAACTCGTCTTAAACAGATTTGTCTAAACCCATATTTTTCTTCCTCATACTTTTTTATTCTAGTGTCACAGGAAGCTCACTACTTCGTGCCTCTAATCAATTCCTGTGGCCGCGATTAAGCACGCTTGGCGGTACGCGCTAATCGCTCACCGCAGTCGCGCCAATAATTCTTATCTCCCGGACTTGGCTCTTTTTTGTCATGGCCTAACGAGCCTCCTCTTCTATCGCAGGCCGTAGCTTATACTGAAGCGGTTAAGGCTGGAGCTTTGGCTGGAGCTTTGAATTTATTAACGGTATATGAAATTGTGTTATTTGTAACTCAATGTAGGTCCTAAATTTTTTATTTCGTTTCTTAATACTGGCATAATATATGTATACCGGGTGTGGCGTGTAATAGGAGCAAGTAATTAAAACGTAGATCATACTCCTTTTAAACTAAAGGTAAAAAAAATCATCATCCTCTCTACAAGGTTAACATGAAATGTGCCAATCATATTTGTCAATATTGTTTGTTGTGTTAAGTACAGTTAAAACCACTGGTTCTTGACAAGTGAAATATGTAGGTAGGTATATTAAGGAATGTTGCATGCCTATGGAGGCGAAACAATGGACTATATTGTAATAATAACATCTGTAATTTTACATTGATTTCAAGCAATAAATGAATTGAATTGAATTGAAGGTGGAAAGTTGAGATGGGGCAGCAAGGGCAGCTACTAGATCCCTTGCTGCTACGCGAAAATGCTTTTTGGAGACCTTTACCAACTTTTTGAGTGATGACAATCGACATTCACAGATTTTTAATAAAATCTACAGTCAGTGAGAAAATCGTAAGATTTGCCTTTTTTTAATGCCAATCGGTCTCATTTCTATCAAGGATTAAAACACTCCTTGAGACCAACTAAGGTTAGAGTATTATAATACCCACAAATCAAAGAAAACTTTTTCCATACAGTTCGTAAGGTATTAATTTGCAGTAAAACTTTCGCATGTTGTTTTTTTACGAATATTGAATCCTTTATGCTTAAAGAAAATTAAACAGTATGTAGACAACTAAAAACTGAACATTATTACTAAAGTTAGTGTCTTACCTAGTATTACTGCCCCATCTCAACCTTCCACCCTGTATAAGTGTACTAGGAAGGCAGCAGTTCGATAGGGAGTAGCGACCGATAGTGAAAAACTACAATCCTCCACCAAGACCACGAGCGCTCTGTTGAGAGTATAGTAGGTAACTCTTATCTACTTATGCAAGTGCACTCAAACAACGCACACATAGACACTGCTCACGGACACGATATCTCGGACTGGTTGGGACCAGTTCGAGCGCGAGTGCCATCCGCTTGGGACACGCGTCTGTGAACTTATTTGTGCAATAATGGAGCAACAAAAAAAAATTATAACTATCTGTTCTGTGGACGGTTGTTTAAATTAAATAATCATGAATTTCGCCAAGAACAAAATCGTCGCAAGATATTTTCTGTGACAAATTTATAATATATATAAGGGATAAGTTCGCCTCTGTACATTTTTTTTGTCAATTGGGTTTTACTTATTTTGTACAATAAAGAGTTTACATACATACAATGACATCAAAATTAAAATATTTTAGTTATTAATTTATATTTCCATGCTTCCCGTTTCACTCTCAATAATAAATCAAACAACTAGATACAAGTGCCACTACCACGATAGTTTTTTGGTGCATAAGCCATAGTTGACAACCTTAGAGTGACCGCCGAGCGTAGGTATGAAAAGTGAAGTACATACAGGAGATTGACTTCTGAACTATCTATTTTGTGACCATACGATTCATTGATATGGTCTGATTCAATACATTGTTTCAGTTTAAACACTTGCTAAGTCTGGAGCCTGTCCCTAGCAACATCCCCGCGCCGCTACCTCTCCTGCTCCCGCTCCGCCCGCTCAGGAGCACAGCCCCGGCCCCTCTCACCTCCACTGCTCTAATTAATTTACTCCACGGAACCTTTACATGGCGCTCCGGGCGAAAAAAATACACTATACTCCTTCCTGATGAGATTATTTTTATTATAAGCTACGCAATTCCTAGAGGAATTCTTTGAATACAAAAATATAGGTTTGTTTTTTTATTTGACTGGATGGCAAACGAGCAAGTGGGTCTCTTAATAATAAGAGATCACCACCGCCCATAGACGCCTGCAACGCCAGGGGGATTGCCAGATGGGTTGCAAACCTAGAGGCCTAAGATAGGATACCTCAAGTGCCAGTAATGTCACCAGCTCTCTTACTCTCCACGCCGAAACGCAACAGTGCAAGCACTGTTGCTTGACGGCAGGATTAGCGAGCCAGATGGTGGTAACAATCCGGGCGGACCTTGCACAAGGCCCTACCACCTACCTACCTTTATTCCAGCCTATTATATGTCCTATGCTGGGCACAGGCCTTGTCAGAATAAGAGGGCTTGGGGCTTAGTTCCCACGCGGGCACAGTGCGGATGGGGAACTTCACACACATCAAACGCAGTTTAAATAGTACCTAGATCTATTCGCTATTAGAAGTTGGGAATCGAAAATGTCGGACAGAATTATTACAAAGCATCGCTATGCATAGATAACTATAATCATTCATTTTTTACAAGCCTTATTTTTTGTTCAGTTTCACCTGCCCCGTTGTTTGTATGTCTGTCTGACTGTCTGTAATCAAATCTTGCAAGTTAAATTTGACCAACTTCCAGTAGTCAGATTGACTTGAAATTTGGTATACTTATGAAAATTGCGTGACAATACAATTAATCTAGTAGTGACATCCTGGTAGTCCAGCCAGGATGGTCTCCACAGGATGGAACTCTTCAACGGTTAATAACATCGACTTGAAATTTGATATGCAATGTAATTTGGGTGACAATGTAAGTACAGTCAGCAAAACAAAGTTGTATTAAAAATGAAAATATTATGGTTAGGTTATTTATAATGCACCTTAAATATTAATGTACTAGCTTTTGCCCGCGGCTCCGCCCGCGTGGTATTCGGTTATCGCGCGTTGTTCCCTCGGGAACTATATTTATCCCTGTGGATAAAAAGTAGCCTATGTCACTCTCGGGCCCATAAACTATCTCTATGCCAATAGTCGGGCGAATATTCGAGCGTTTTGACCGCGCGGTTAAACGTCATTAGCGTCCCACGTTTTTATAGCACAACGGAAAGACAAGTCACGAGAATTTTAATCACGCTGAATTCAGCATCGGTATTGTGTTATTTTTTTATAAAAAAACAGCCCTGAGCATTAACTCTTTTAATAACACCTATGAAGACACTAATGACGAAAAAAAAACGCTGCAAAAACGCTGAATATTCACCCAGTCACGTCGATCCGTCGCTCCGTTACGGCGTGAAAGACGGACAAACACACAAACATACAAACACACACACTTTTGCATTTATAATATTATAGTAGCCTATGTCACTCTCGGGCCCATAAACAGCTATCTCTAAGCCAAAAATCACGTCGATCCGTCGCTCCGTTACGGCGTGAAAGACGAACAAACACACAAACACATATTTTCGCATTTATAATATAAGTATCGATTTCTTGACGACCAATTTCAATTTTGTATCTATGTGTGCATAATGCGTAATACTGAACTGCCCCCCAGTAGTAGGTACGCGCCAACTTTCCCCGACTACATCCTCAAATAAAGGTGTTTATCCACCGCCGACATTTCCTAGAGCTGCATCGATTACCCTCGCGTATTCCAGTCACGCCTTCCCTGAAAGCGTCTAAGATTGAATAAAACCGGCCTTTGCCCCGCCCATCCCAAAAAGGCGTATGTGCGCAGGAGTCTCCAATACACATACGTCATATTGAAAAGGCAAGATGGCCGCGTTATCGAATCATCTTCAGATCACCCGGCCGATTGAATCAGTGTTGTGTATTTACGGCATATTGATTATTTTGGCAAAATGTCGGGTTTTGTAGGACTATTTGAATGCTCTAGGGATTATGTCAAAGAACTCCGAAGGTTTTTTTCAATTGACGCGATGTAAAGGATGATTGTCAGCTTATAACTAACTAGCTTTTGCCCGCGGCTTTGCCCGCGTGGAATTCGGTTATCGCGCGCTGTTCCCACGGGAACTGAGCAATTTTTGGGATAAAAAGTAGCCTATGTCACTTTCAAGTCCATAAACTATCGTTATTCTACAAATCATGTCGATCCGCCGCTCCGTTTCGACGTGAAAGACAGACAAACATAAACACAAACACACAGAAATATAAACACACACACACTTTCGCATTGATAATATTAGTATGGATTATTCTCTAATATAAAATATTCCAAAATTATTTTCTGTTACCTTGTACAGTCGAACCAATGTTATCTTTATTATTAGACTAATCAAGTTGAATAGATAGGTAGGTCAACATAAACCAACATAGACAGTAGGTAAGAACAGTTAGCGTTCAGTTCGCGCCAAGTTTCTTGCGGCGCATTCTTTTTGGCAATGATGGTCTTTCCGAAAGCGCTGGTAGTTTAAAAAAAAATGACGTGTAAAAGTGCCCATTGCGGCCTATTTACTGAATAAATGATTTGAATTTTGAATTTGAATTTGAATTCGGTCAGTCTCATCGATCTCGCTGCCTTCGCTCGCTTCATCAGTCCATCACACCCAGTGACTTATTGACTGATATTATAAATTTTATTACAACAATTAAATATAATAGGAAACAAAATAAATAAAAACTACATAAACATACGTAACAAATTGAACAAATTGAATCATGACCCTAATTTAAAAAAAATAGAACCTAAATACTTGGTACCAATTTCAGTTTAATAAAATCAACGCATTTATTTATTTATTTCTGAGAAAAAGAGTCTAGACAGACAGACAGCAAAGTAATCCCTTAAGGATTTTCTTTTTGAAATACGGATCCCTAAAAACTTGTAATTAAAAGTATTAAAAACAAGATGAACTCACAACATGTGTACATACTATAGATAACAGTTATGGACTTTAATAATCCGCGTAAAGTTCATATGAAATGATAGTCAAAGCATAAAAAAACTTCTTATCTTAACTTGTATATTCGTCACAAGATAAAAAGAGTACGTTCAACTTGGTTCTTTTTTCCTCAAGAATATACAGGGTGTCCCAAAACTAGCACGTCACAGTGACACCAGAGGTAGGCCAGCTCAAGAGGACCCTAACCAACCTAACATGACCCCAGTAAAAGTTGCACGGTTTTCGAGTTATTAACGAAATAAAGATTTTTGGGGATACTCCCCTTTGTCTTGACATTTTTAGTACCAGCATCGACTTGGAAAGCTCTTAATAACAGTTTTTTATGTGTATCGAATTACGAATAGTTACTTCAGAAGTAGAAAGTGTTATTTTGGCAGTAACTACCGTAAAATGCTGAAAATAACTTCATTAATCTTGATTTAAGTTGCCTCAAAAACATGTGCCAAACAACATCTGCCATGAAAAAAAATTACTAGAAACGAAACAAACAAATAATGCCAATAAATTAGACATGTCAAGCAGATTCAGAAATGGTATGACACATGTATCTTATTGCAACAACATTAGGCATTCTTACCACTTTAGCGAAGCCCTATCAACCAACTTAAAACTGGAGCTCCGAAAGCAGTCCCTGCTAGTGGTACAAAAATACTGTGTACAGCGATGGCTCATCTATTATCTGATGCAATTATTTTTCCAAATGCACGAAGGCTAAATACTAATGTTTGTCTCCCTTTTCAAGGCTAGGACCGGATCCTAAAGAACCGGGTATAACATAAACAAAAAAAGTTGTAAAATCCCCAACTTTGTCACTTCAAAGTTCAATATTTCAAAAGCGGATGAAACGATTTTGATAGGACATGTCTTAGAACCATCGATAGAAAACCTGCTTTCAAATAAAAAAAACGCATTCAAATCGGTTTACGCGTTTAAGAGCTACAGTGGCACAGACAGACACGCAGACAGACAGACAGATAGACATAGTGGTCAAACTTATAAAACCCCTCTTTTTGCGCGGGTGGTTAAAAACAGGTTTATCTTTCATTCATGTATTGGAATAAATTTTCTTCACAATAAATGTTCAAATTGTCTCCCATGGACTCTGATGCACAAAAAACATCGTTTAATAAAATTTGCAATCCATAATAATAAGGATGCATAAGAAGGATTTTATGCAACCGATATAATAAGAGTCTAGGCAGCAGTCAACATGTGCGTCGGAGTAGCAGCTCAATGATAAATCTTCAAAGGGATAAATTTTCCGTACTAACTAATAAAGTACCAGAACTTAAGACCCGGGTATAATTTTGTCCCAGTCGCTGTGGAGATGGCAGGTCCATGGTGTTCCGAAGCAAAGATGTTCGTGAGGGCTTTGAGGTTGCGGATGCGCGAAAGGGGTTGTGATCCTAGGTCGGGCTCGGATTTGGTTCAACGAACACTAAGTTCACTCAAAAAATCATCGATTTTGAGGTACGAGCTTTTTTCAAAGTAGCGACGTTATTTATGCGATGATGCTACCAGATATTTAGTAGCATTGAGAATGATTGTGTTGCTTTGAAGACGAGCTCTGTTTGAGTTCAAAACGCGTCAGTGTAGTATGGTGGTGGTGATAGATGGATTTGTGTGATTGGTGTGTATTTTTGCAGTGTGGAGGAGGAGGAACTGAATGAACACACATTTCTAGTATAAACGTAGCTATCATAAGGTCGATGGTGAGCAAAGTAGGTGACTGTTTCAGTTCATTGATATGGAACTCTGCAAAGTAACGCCCGATTCAATAAATTAGTTATGTAACATGTTTTTACTTAACAGTGACGGCTTGCGGCATCAGCAAAGTGATAATAATGCCCAATGTTATTGCAGTAAGATACATGTGTCATACCATTTCTGAATCTGCATGACATGCCTAATTTATTGACGTTATTTGTTTGTTTCGTTTCTAGTATTTTTTTTTCATGGCAGATGGTTAAAGTTGAAATTCATGTTTTTGAGACAACTTAAATCAAGATTAATGAAGTTATTTTCAGCATTTTACGGTAGTTACTGCCAAAATAACACTTTCTACTTCTGAAGTAACTATTCGTGATTCGATACACATAAAAACTGTTATTAAAAGCTTTCCAAATCGATGCTGGTACTAAAAATGTCAAGACAAAGGGGAGTATCCCCAAAAATCTTTATTTCGTTAATAACTCGAAAACCGTGCAACTTTTACTGGGGTCATGTTAGGTTGGTTAGGGTCCTCTTGAGCTGGCCTACCTCTGGTGTCACTGTGACGTGCTAGTTTTGGGACACCCTGTATGTGAATAGTATTTTAATATTGACAATATTTAATATTCATACCTTAATATTTATTTTTTTGACGACCAGATGGCCTAGTGGTTAGAGAACCTGACTACGAAGCTTGAGGTCCCGGGTTCGATTCCCGTGTCGGGGCAAATATTTATTTTGTATGAAAGATACGAATGTTTGTCGGTATTTATGTGTTTATACGAATGTTTGTGAATGTTTGTTAGTCTTGGGTGTTTAATATGTATTTAAGTATGATATTTTCAGTGACTGTAACTGTAATATTGTGTAGTGCTGTTAGGCGTTATTGTGTAACACACTTGGAATCACAACCGTCATCACCACTTCTTTCTGTCACACGAAATAAGACGAAAGACAGAAAGAGATGAATGCAATCGCATACGTCAGCGTGTTTGGTGGCCTCTCAGCTACTGTACCACTACCAGAAGTTTACAGTGACCGTACTCGATAGCGACGGCATAAATTATTTGTATGGAGAATTTGTCAGCGCCTCTACAAATGATTACGCCGTCGCTATCGAGTACGGTCACTGTAAACTCATGGTCATGGCAATGGCACGGTGATAAGTGGAACACAACAAAACCGATGATCTCAGTTACCAATAATACTGCAAACCTCTAATAGTTATTTTTGCGCAAATATTTTGTTGTCTGCAGTGTTTTGTAGTTCTTCATCCCAGAAAGACGTGTTGTTAAGAATTTCACGAAGGTATGTACAGTCGCCATCAATAAATATTATCGTAAAAGATTATCAAATATTCCGGAGCAGCATTACATTTAAATAAATAAATTGCACTAGATAAAATTAAAAATTTCAGAACTTACTATTAGTCATTGATGTATAAGATCAATAAATTTAGAACACTCGAGCAAAAATTATCAGAAAGCCCAGAGCGTCAAAGGTTAGGGTTATCATAAAGATCTGATCTCATGTCCCATGTGTGTCTCATGTGTGTGATATTTATTTGTTTTCTTATGCAACTGCATCAAATACCTAGTATGTTTGTGTGGTATTATTTAAAAAAACCGGCTATGCCGATGAAATTACTGGCATCTGAGGTATCCCATCTTAGGCCTCTAGGTTGGCAACGCATCTGAAGTACCTCTGGTGTTGCAGATGTTTATGTGCGGTGGTAATCTCTTACCATCAGGAGACCCACTTGCTCGTGTGCCATCCAATCGAATAAAAAAAGTGCTAGTTGGACTTGCGCACGAAGGTAACAAACATCCAAGAACACTAACATTCGAAAATCCAAATCTTTCCTCTTTATAATATTAGTATAGATGTAGATGTCGTTTATTTAGTACTGCAAACACACACAGTCAAGTTTAAAAAAAAATGAAGACCACTCTGTCAGAGTCTAGCAACTTAGAAGAGGGATTATTACTCCCCACAAAAGTAATCAAAAACAGTTCTTTGACAGCGACATCAACATTAACGTTACAAACAAAAATGCTCGTCGTGATCCTCGCTGCTATCTTGCTGTTCGCGCTGCTGACATGGGTTAAGATGCTTCTGGACGTGAAGAGACTCAAGATACCAGGCCCACTACCCCTCCCCTTGATAGGGAACGGGCACTACCTGTTCGTCGATTCATCTCGTAAGTCATCATCATCAATGTCATCATCATCATGTCATCCGGAATAAAAACTCTCTTAAGATTTCAAATTATCTCCATACAAATTTCACCTTAATTGGTTCAGCGGCTTAAGCATGAAAACAGACGGGTACGCATCTGTATATCGAATTTTAAAATATCGAAACGTTTATTTTCTGAAACCGAAATCTTTTCGGGATTGATTAAAACGGCATCGTATAGAACCCCTTAGGTTAGGTTAGGTTAGATTTTTTTTTTTTTTTATACGACTGGAAGGCAAACGAGCAAGTGGGTCTCCTGGTGGTAAGATTTATAACAATCTAAAAAAAATACAGTCTTAAAAAACACCTTTTCGATATTATGACCCATTCGATATTTTTATACATTCGGTATTTTATCATTCGATATTCAGATACGTAACCAAACAGAGAGAGTTACTATTACTAAGGAGTCTTCAGTGAGTGTTACCTACTACCCGTGTGGTGTCGGGTTAGAATTACACCCCTCCATTTCTTCCGTGGATGTCGTAAGAGGTGACTGAGGATATAAGTTAAGGTATACCGTAGGCGACAGGCTAGCAACCTGTTACTATGGTACCGTTTTTGTCAAACTTAAAACCTGAAATTGCTAAGAGTGACTCCGAAGCGGTAACGTTTCCTGTGTTCTGCCTACTCTATTGGATACAGGCGTGATGTTCGTGTGTTGTGTGTGTGTTACCTACTATGAGCTAAATAGCTGATCACAAGACTGCTAATATTTCTTCAGAATTGTATTGCGTAGTTCTTGTCTCGGCATCAAGCAACGTTTATCATCTTTGGTTCAATCTCGTATCCTCACCTTTTTTGGTCACGTAAGCCGCCGAGGGGGTTATTGAGCGACTTGTGATGCAGGGAAAGGTTGAGGGTACCAGGCCACGAGGAAGATAGCCAATGAGGTGCACTGACCAAATAAAAGCGGCAGTAAATGACTCATCATCACTACATGAATGCACGAGGTAGGCAGCCATCAGGGAGGAGTGGCGGCGTGTGTTGTGAAGCTTGCCACCAACTCCTGAAGTGATGACCATGACCACTCTGTCGAGAGTGATACCGACAAAGAAAAGTTCTTGTTAGTTTCTGTGATTCTTAAATGGACTAATATTTTAGAGCTACTGACTGTATTCAGCAATTTCGCCAACGAGTACAATGACAGGGTGCGCTGCCACATCACCACAGAAATCTACGCCATGTTCTCCCACCCTAAATACGTGGAGGTGAGTACTAAACTAGTGAATTGAAAAAAACATGTCATGAGAATGCCATCTTTTTTTAAGTTTTTATGTGTAAAGTTTAGTAAGATTATGCCTTGCAGCAAAGAATCTGTTCGTAGAAACAGTGAACAAAATCTAATCATTAATTAAACAAGATTTTGACTTTGACTTTGAGATTTTGATTTTGACTTTGACATATATTTCATTTATTTTTCCCATGTTATCACTTATAAACGTTTATTTTTTTTCTTGATTATGTATTTAACGCTGTTGTCTTTATTTTATGAAATTTTCTTGTTTCAGCATATCATTTCAAGCACGGAAACCATCACGAAAGGCAAATCGTATTACTTCCTGCGGCCTTGGCTAGGGGATGGGCTTCTTACGGCGACAGGTAAATGGAGAAAATGACCTTTTCTTGTCAAACTTTAAACTTAAAATTGCTAAAAGTGGCTCCGAAGCGGTAACGTTTCGTGTGCTCTGCCTACCCCATTTAGGAATACAGGCGTGATGTTTGTGTCTGTGTGTAAATAAATAAAAAAGTAAATAATAATATCTCCCAAGGTCACAGATGGAAGTCCCACCGCAAGTTCCTGACCCCAGCTTTTCACTACAACATCCTGCATAGCTTCCTACCCGTGTTCCTGAAGAACACGAAGGTGCTGACTAACCAGCTCTGGCACCATGCTGATGGGACTGCCTTCGATCTGTTCCCCATTATGGCACTAGCTGCTTTGGATAATGTCACAGGTAAAGCATAATATCATCTCAGCCTAAAGAAAGCTGAACATAGGAAGAACTTTTAAACTTTTTTTTTTTTTTTTTTTTTTTTTTTATTATTATTAAAATAAAAAATAAAAATTCTTACTTACTTACTGAAAGTTTTATGCTGCGCATTCTTTTCCGGTCCTTCCGAAAGCGCTAGTAGGAAGTTTAAAACAATAAATTAAAAAAAAAACCGGCCAAGTGCGTGTCGAACACGCCTGAGATAGGGTTCCGTAGCCAATACGAAAAAATTAAGTAATATTTTTCTAAGGATTTCGTATTTTATACAGAATATTCCAAGTTTAGGTTTATTTTATACCTTAGACTGCTATTTACTTTTAAAGTACTATTTTATTTTATTTTCATTTATTTACTCTTAAAGTACTAATGATTCTCCAGAAAACTGAACCTTTGTAGTTTTCCTTGTAAGTTTGATATACTTACTACCATCCTGAATTTTTTAAAATTTTTCCACCCACCTGTTTAGACTTTAGAGGGGGGAGAGAAGGAAGAGTGAGCGGAGCGAGACGAGTTAAATGAAGCGTCCTCGCACATTATTGGTGCAAACGAAGCTTTATACAAAAACTTAATAACTTAGTGAACTATTTATTTATTAATAAAATAAATGTTTTAGAATCCATCATGGGGGTTTCTTTCAACGCTCTGAAGGACACGGAATCCAAATACGTGAAGGCCATCGAAACGTAAGTCACTAATGGCCACTTGCTGGAAACACATAAATCTCGAGTTAGCGTTAAGCTTAGTTTAGTAGTCTCAAAATGTATGGAACTGTCAAGCTTAAGCCAGGCTTAACAACTAAATCTAGATTTATTTTTACCTGCAAGTGGGTCTAAATCTGAGTTAGCATGTTCTTACCTAATTGCAATAGTTTTATCTCTTTGAAATTGTTGGTAATAACTCCAGAGTTTCTCCATCGCACCATTCGTAACTGACTTTATTTTCCGTCTCACCGCGTCAATAGCTGGCAGTCTTTTACCGATTTTAACTTTTACCGATACAACTTACACTGCATTTACACAATCGTGCGAATCACGAGGCGAATACCGAACACGCATATTAAGTATGTAAACAGTGCGCTCGCGTTGGAAGTTGTTTTTCGGACGGGAATCAAAGGACACGAATGTCGAACACGAATTTACTCTTTACTCATTCGGTGGAATTCAGTTGACAGCTAGTGTTCGGATCTCGGTCCCTTTATTTAAATTGGTTGGTGACGAACGTAATACCTACTCTTTTCTCAAAGGGCAACGCATCCGTGGCTCAGCTTATATTATGGATTGTACCGTGGGTGGTGGTGATTGCTTTCCATCAGGTGACCCGCTTGCTCATTTTCCCACTATTATATATTTAAAAAATACCCCCAAGTTTGAAACTGATTGTTACTGTGGCGACTACGCCTATTATTGGTTTGCATTAATTTTAAGTTCTTCATGTAATGTAAACATAGCCGGATCGCTTGGTTAGTTACGCGAGTGAATTGATACACACAGTCGCCGGCGTTCGGCGAACTTCGAGTATGCTCGTAGATTTCCGCTACGCGTAAAGAGCCGAGCGCCGGCCGACCGCATACGGGTTTACCCGACCTAAGCGCGAGTATGGTAATAACCAACCAGAGGCGTCCGGGCATTCACGGGCCAACCAGATGTGCGCCGGATTTACCCGAGTGTCGGCGAAGCACGCCGAACGTGAGCCGGCCAATTGTATCCGTGCCGAGTTTGCCCGGGCGCTGGCGGAATGCGCCGAGCGTGCACCGACCAATCGTATGCGGCGACAGGTCTGCCGAGCATGTCCGAACGCTGTACGAGTGCGCACGGGCACGCCCGAGCGCCGACTCCGTGTACCATCGTAGGAGATCGGTTTCTCGTGGCAGTCGCTGTCAAACCTTTCTCGGAGTCGGACGCTGCGCTTGCGCCACTACCGTTTGCCAACGCGATACGCTTTTGCTTACGCGATTTATGCTTTTTGCTTCTTATGCTTATGCTTGTTCTATACCTGACTTTTCCGTACTGTTAATTCTTCTGTGCTGTGATTTTTCCTTCTGAACTATTGTACTTTTTCTATATTTTTATATTATACAGTTTACGTGGGAAGAGTTCGTTTTTATTATTATAAACGTTAAGAGATCCCCACAGTTACCATCAGCCAAATGTGGTCTACCAACCTAAAGTTGATAATCGTTTGCATATCATAAAACGATAGTGCCAATAGATGTGTCTGTCAACTAGAAAGTTCGACTTTAGTGACATATTAATTTGATAGAAACTTGTTTAAAAATTGAAAGACCATTTATTTACTACTATGCTACTTTACCACGAATACTTTACTTTGCTTACTTTTTTTTTTACTTTACTTTGTCACGAATAAATGATTTCTTTCTTTCTTTCTTTCTTTTTATTTGGCTGATGGTACTTTACCCCACTTACAGGTTGAGCGAGATAGTCTCTTTGCGCCAGCGCAACCTCTTCTTAGGCAACGACTTCCTCTTCAGCCTGTCCTCCTACAAGGGGGAACAAAACAGGTCTCTGGAGATCTTACACGGACATACAAACAAAGTCATTCAGACTAGAAGACGCGAGCTGGAAAGTGCTGATGTTAGGATTCAAAGTGATGACAATATTGGTAAGTGCGCATTGTTATTTAAAATGACGCAACCTTTTTTTTTTCAGAATAGGGATGATGATGCCATTAAAAAATAATTCGAAGGCACAACTCCAGTAAAAAAACGCATTATTTTAGCCCTGAAAACCAGATTAATTTTCAATTTACTGTAAAATTAGATTTTTGTTACTTTAAAACAAATAAATAGTTACTTGATTGAGTTGCCGGATAGTGACGTCATAATTCGCTATTGCCATTGAAACTTTATGGGATAGTTGTGTTTTGACAGCTCATAAAAAGTACGTCAGTTGATTGGTGGTGTCAACATCCCTATTGGGTAATTCTGGGTTCTCCGTACTCAGAATCACGAGCACTATTTTTAACGAAGAAAAAAAACGTCCCCAATTTTCCTGGCGCGGATAAATGTGATGCCGTCTCCGTCTATCCGAACAAAACAAATAGAGACGGCATCACACTTAACCGATAGTTAACACTAATCAATGGATGGTGAAGCCCCTTAGCTTATTACATATGTATGGACAGTGCTTAAACTCAAATTCAAAATGTTTATTGCTAGGTCATGAGTTATTACATAGGTATTAAATCACCATAATATGTTTTGTTAACGGGTACATCATGTCCTGTCTCGGAGAGACGTGCAATAGTCTATTTAATACATATATCATTTCTAGGTATGAAAAATAAATATGCCTTCTTGGACTTGTTGCTACTGGCGGAAGTAGATGGCAAACCGATCAGCGACGAGGCAGTGAGGGAGGAAGTTGACACGTTCATGTTTGAGGTAACCATGCCACCATGATGGTGGCACTTCCTTTGACATCTCCTTCGCTCACGCTAGACATGAAATAGTACATCTCGTTCGTACACGCAAACACTTCGGTGAATATACCAAGTGAAGTGCCAGCATTATAAATAACAACAGGATCCTCCTTTTGGGCAGTCACAAAGACGACCTCTCTCTCAAGAGTTTAACGACTAAAAATTAAACCGCCGATGAAACTGAAAAGCAAAGAATTGAGGTTAAATAAGTGAGAAAGGAGAAAAAGGTTTATTCTTTGTTGCTTTTCGGCTTCTTCGGCGGTTTTAATAAAAATGTTAAAAAGTTTTTATATTATACTTTTTCACTCTCCAGGGGTATTTTTTTCCAAATTTATATAATACCAACATCAAGGCATATCCTACCTACCTAATAAAAGAAGAATTGTGAAAATCGGACTACTCTGTATAAAGTTATACCTGGTCATAACTACAGTCACGGTGGACGGATGACCTGGTTAAAGCCGCGGGTTCACGGTGGATGCAGGCCGCTGCCAACCGAAGCAACTGAAGGTCTATGGGGGAGGCCTATGTCCAGCAGTGGACGTCCTACGGCTGAGATGATGATGATGATAACTACAGTCAGTAAACTGAACAATCAATTCTCCCATTTTTCTACCTTTAGGGTATGAATATTCTTTCCAAATTTAAATAGGACAAAATTCCTTTATCGCTATCTCGCGGGAACTATACAATTTTCCAGGATAAAAACTACCCTATGTCTTTCCCCTACCTTTCATCTAAATCTGTTCAGTGGTTTAAACGTGACGAAGTAACAGACAAACAAGCAAACAGACTTACAAACTTTTGCATTTATAATCACCTAGGTACTCATTTTGTAATATTTGTATGTACTCGTATCACGGTGTGCGTCGAATTTACAAACTTTTTCATTTTTTTTACTTGGCTTTTTCCATTAAAATGTTGTATGTTATATCTGTTCAGGGTCATGACACCACCGCTTCAGGTATGGTCTACTCACTGTACTGCATAGCGAACCACCCAGAGGTCCAGCGAAAAGTGCTGGAGGAACAAAAGGAGATACTTGGTGATGACTCCGAAAGGGAACCGACTTATGCGTAAGTGTTTCATCCGTGAACTATGAACTTTTAAGGCGCTGACACACTGCTGCTAAAAAGCCGGGTACTCACCAGCGAGCTGTAACTGCGACCGTTTTGTACCATAGTTAGTAAAATAGAACAAGTACTTATGTACACACCCTTGAAAATGACAAAAACGATAACCTTATAGTCTGTCTGTCCGTGGCTTTGCTCAGGGACTATCAATGCTAGAAAGCCGTAATTTTATGTAAACTATGCCAACAAAAACAAAACAATAAAAAAGTAAAAATGTTATACTTATCGACTACTTTTGTTTTTCAGTGAATTACAACAGATGAAATATTTAGAGTGTGTTATCAAAGAATCACTTCGACTGTATCCTTCAGTGCCGTTAATTCAACGGCTCATGACGAAGGACATAGGTAAGTTATTGTGATGAAAAAAAATACAATAAGAGCCTGTTCTGACTTGTCGTGTATCCCTCTCGCTCTTGTATTAAATAGTATTAGTGTCAGAGGGACCGCACGACACGAACTTCGAGTTTCGTGGTAGCCCTGCAGTGGCGTAGCGTGAGTATCAGCAGGGCTACTGCGAAGTTCGTATAGTACCGTCCCTCTCGCTCTCGTATTAAATAGTATGAGTGTCAGAGGGACCGCGAACGAACTTCGAGTTTCATAGTAGCCCTGCATCCGCCCAGGGCGGAAGAAAATTTTGCCACCCTCTTAAGGTGATTTTCCACAGGCGAGGTGAGAATCTATACAAATTAAAAAAAAAACATTATTGAGGGTACTCGTTGTAATCGGTCCCGTCTGTACTCTATTTGTTCTAAGATGATTCAAATGACACATGATAATTATAGAAATTTGTGAGACGGTAACTGTTTTTTTCCTAGAGAGATATGTATGAGATACTGCTTGAAAAAATGAAATAACATTAAAACTGCTGATTGTTCGAATATTTGAACACAAATTTGTAAACAAATTGTTAAGTTACTAGTAGACACTGTGTTATATCAAGTAACTTACTTTCTTTAATGAGCGCCCTTACAATGTTGTTTCGATAAGCCGCAATTGCTAGAGGTGAGGGTTATCGGTAAAAATAAAAGCGGCAAAATAAACGAACTTATTATTAATTTGTAAGATTGTTCGTCAGAGTCGGAAAGTGACACTCCAAGTGTTGAATAAATTATATTTTAAATTTTGAATAAAACTCTCAGTTCGATAGCGTAACGTTTAAATCAACAAATAATGCTATTGCCACTTTTACCGCTAAGTACATGCAAAGGTATCGATAGTGGGTAACAATGGGTAAAGGTGCGTAACAGTAGGAGGGACTCTAGTTCTGTCAGTGTGGCATCTGTCATTGGATTCATGTTAGAACAAATATAATATAATCGGTCGGAATTATCGTCATCATCCCAGCCTCCCCCCCCCCCCCGACCTTCACGTCCTGCTGCTGAGCACAGCCCTCCTCTCGAAATGAGACCTCCACAGACCTTATATCGAAATAAAAATCGCTTCAAACTGTATGAGAACCTAGCGTGTCGATTTTTTCGTAACTGCGATGAGATCACGAGTGAGATTTAGTGATGGGAAATCAAGACCGCACGGCACAATACAATACAAAGACTCTTTATTGTACACCAGAAATAATAGTAAGCGATACAGAAAACAGATACACAGAGAAATAAAATTACAAGGTAAGCAATAGGCGGCCTTATCGCTTAGGAGCGATCTCTCCCAGGCAACCTTTTTTACAAAAAGAAGGAACGATACCGATTCAAAGGCGCTCGGTACCTATTCACAGGCGTGCCGTTGCGACTCGAGCGGCGGCTTTTTCAAAGCGCATCGTTCAATTCAAAGTTTGACCGTGGATGAAACTTTTTACACGCAAGGTAGGTCTTACGGTCTATCTCGATATATGGTCTGTGGAGACCTCTCAGAATGACTTTGGCCGTAGTACCCACGCGGGCAAAGTGTGAATCGGGAACTCCACACATGCCATTAATTTTTCATGGTATTTTCCCGCCCCCTAAATATTCCGCCCGGAGCTATGGTCGCAGATTGATCGATCGCAAACATTGCAATTAATATTGATTTTAGACGTCATGGGGATGCACCTGACGAGGAATACGTCTGTTATCCTGAACATATTCCACCTCCAGCGACATCCCGACGTGTATGAGGACCCGCTGACCTTCAAGCCAGAGCGGTTCCTAGAAGCTACGAAAGCAGGGAACGCTTATAATTGGATCCCGTTCAGTGCCGGGCCTAGGAACTGCATAGGTATATCACAAATTCATTTATCAGTTTGTAAAATATATCATGCATCTTTTTTTTAATGTGCATGTTAGTTAATTAAGTCTACCCGCTATTCGTTATTTGTTGAAGCGGTAAGGAGTGCGGGGAGGGGGCGGACTGAAAATCAGCGCTGCGCAATGCTGGCTTACGGTTGCACTCGCAGCAAATGCTGAGTCCGCTCTTTTTGCCACAAAAAACTGCCTTCTGATTAGGTTTCATGTTTATTTCTGATTAGGTTTAATATGTATGTTTTTTCTTTTTGAAATGTTTATATATTTTTTTAATTATTACTTATTTTTTTGTGGTAATAAATGATTTCTTTCTTTCTTTCTTTCTTTCTTAATTTGATGTAATTTATACGGAACCCTCGGTTTTTTTAAGTTTAAATAGTACTCGTATGTTACTAGGTCAAAAATTCGCCATGATGGAGCTGAAAGTGACCGTGGCAGCGATAGTTCGGCGCTTCCAACTGGCCTCATCCGGGATCGAACCAGAGCTCTGCGGGGCCCTCGTTCTGAAGGCCAAGAATGGTGTTACCATCAAGATGAAACCCAGGATATAAACACGAGGCACTACTGTAACGAAGACGAGCGGAGCGAGGCCGTATTGTGATTAATGTAACTTTTAATAATGAGATTGATGAGGACTGTAAAATGGGTGATTTTGCTACAATAGGGATGATGACACCACCAATCAACTGACGTACTTTTTATGAGCTGTCAAAACACAATTCTCCCATAGTTTCAATGGCAATAGCGAATTATGACGTCACTATCCGGCAACTCAATCAACTATTTATTTGTTTTAAAGCAACAAAAAATCTAATTTTACAGTAAATCGAAAATTTATCTGGTTTTCAGGGCTAAAATAAAGCATTTTTTTACTGTAGTTGTGACTTTGAATTATTTTTTAATGGCGTCATCATCCCTATTGGGACTCTCTTTTATGTCGCCACACTCTTGATAAAGTAGTCGTGGTTATCGGTTAGTATCAATAGTGAACCTTCATGATAACTTTCACGGAAAAATACTTTGGTGAATTGGAAAATTTGATTATCATCTGTATAGAATAATAGTTTTTAAGTAATCATTACCTAATAATACGACCAGTTAACATTAAACTATTGTATATAATATTAATTAAATACACTAAATTAGATATTGTAAAATAAAAGATTTTAATATAGTAAGTAGATAATAACAAATATGCTATACCCTACCAGGGTTCATGTTAACTTTAAGAGCTTATGTTACATGTACTTATGCAATAAATAAATAAAATAAATAAATAGCAAAGGAAACTTTAATAAATTAAACCAACTCCAAAAACCCATGACAATAGTATTCTACCAGTTTGTAGTTGGTGCCTCAGCACAAGCTAACATGGTTTTTGGAATCGGTTTAAATGTTTCATTCAATGACATTTAAACCAGGACGCACATTGCCGAACAAAATCCCCTTCAAAGAATGTCAGAACTATTGATTTTTTTGCGTGACAAATAAAATCATCTCACAAAAAATAATTAAAATAATACGAGACGAAATTTGAACCTAGTCTTTACTCTATTACGGGCGAATTTCGCTAGCGGCAAAACTCCACAACGCTTGACACTTGACAACAAAGTACTGAGAAAAAAGAAGGCCAGTTTTACCAAAGTGGCAGGCGAGCATTCTACCAACCTATCTACCTACTATCGACCTACCGATCGACCTATTGACCAACCTATCGACCTAACCTATCCCGGTGATCTGAACCAGTGATTTTAGGCCAGTGATTCAAACTGGCGCTCATTTGGCTCGGACATATTTGGGCGCGCGATTGTGAATCTACAGGTATAATTCATCAAAGGTTTCATTGTATATTTTTTATCACACTCTTCTCTATCCTAACCAATTCAGACAAAATTAAAAATCCCCGATAGTGTCGTTTCAAAATTCAATAAGGGCCAGTACAGACGCTGACCGCCTATACATTTTTAGGGTTCCGTAGCCAAAATGCAAAGAACGGAACCCTTATAGTTTCGCCATGTCTGTCTGTCTGTCTGTCTGTCTGTCCGTCCGTCCGCGGCTTTACTCAGAGACTATCAATGCTAGAAAGCTGTAATTTTGCCTGAATTTATATGTAAACTATGCCGACCAAATAGTACAATAAAGAATTTAAAAAAAAAATTTTTAGAGTACCTCCAATAGACTTAAAGTAGGAGTGATTTTTTTTCTCATCCAACCTTGTAGTGTGGGGTATCGTTAGGTAGGTCTTTAAATAAGGTACGGTAAGGTTTAGGTAAGGTCAGGTAAAGAAGGTCTTTAGGCAAATTATTAGGGGGTTGCTAAAACGATTTTTCAGTTCAGTGATTTTTTTCAAAATATTCAACTTTAAAGTGCAAATTTTCATTAAAATCGAGCGTCCCTCCCCCTCTAAAATCTAAACCAGTGGGTGGATTTTTTTTTTTAATTCAGGATAGTAGTAAGTATATCAAACTTACAAGGAAAACTATAATGGTTCAGTTTTCTTGACAATTATTAGTAGGTTAAGAGTAAATAGCGGCCTAAGATATAAAATATACCTAAACTTGGAATATTCTGTACAAAATACGAAATCCTTAGAAAGATATTACTAAATTTTTTCATAATGGCTATGGAACCCTGTTTTGGGCATGTACAAGCTCTTGGCCAGTTTTCTTGTTCACAACTATAGAAAGTCATATCAGTTTGACACGAGTTTGTACGGGCGTGAGTCCGACTTGTCCGACCGACAATGGGCACTTTTACACGTCATTTTTTTTTTAACTACCAGCGCTTTCGGAAAGACCATCATTGCCAAGAAGAATGCGCCGCATGAAACTTGGCAGAAAGTCATTTACAAGTCAAGTCAGTCAAGTCAGTCTTTCGTAGGTATAGTGCAGTAAATAAAGGTAGTGGACCCAGCAGTAATTCCTCAGCCCGAAAAAACTTGACAGTATGATAAAATATCAATAAATAAAGAGTATTGAATAAATATCCAAAAAAAAAAATGCTTCGTTCAAACTTTCTTCTACATAGACATACTCATGTAACGTATTGGAACAATATAATAATATGAAATATAAAAAAAATATATCCCAGCAGAAATTAAATTAAATTACTAATATAAACAGATTTCTGTTTCGTCACTACTTTGAAAAAATCTTGTATCTCAAATGAATACGTGAACGAAATTGAACCTTGGCGTAATGGTCATAAAGTGCACTCGGAAAAATTATCAATTTCGAGATACGAGTTTTTTAAAAGTAGTGACGATTTTTAGCTTATAAATACCTAACTTATGTGTTTTTTTATCATTTAGTTACGGCTCATACTATACAATAACCAAGCAAAATTTCATCGACTAAGGAATTAATGCTTGGGTCTCCATACAACAACTTCCTTCATTTACTGCACCATAATGTATTACATTGATGTCGTGTTTTGCGAACCACAAATGAGTCAGCTATTAAATGTACATTATATTGACAGTTTTGGGTACTGGGCTTAGGTTATTTATGCCCACATTTGCGAGCAGTGTCGTGAAAAGGATATGAACTTACCCATAAAGCTGTACAAACATTTAAAATAAATGTTTTTCAACTGGGCAAAAAAATATTATTTGACGTATTATCACATCAAGTGGAATTATTTGGATGCAAGGGCATGCAGGTCGGTATGTTTGTTTTAATGGTTCCGTGGTTCCGTAGCCAAAATGGTGTAATGGGGATCCTTACCAGTAGCGGTAGTAGTCATAGTTTGATCGGAAAGAATGACTTAATTACTAGGATAAACTTAGGCACAGAGACGACTCGCGTACTAGCAGTCAAGGTAGGTATATCATCTTAATTGTAGTTACTGAGGTATCGCCGAAAACATGTCTTTCTTACACAAAAAGGATGTAACTAAGTAATATGTATTTAAGTATTTATTTATCTATATTTAAGTATGTTTATCCGTTGCCTAGTATCCATAGTGCAAGCTTTGCTTAGTTTGGGACTAGGTCAATTGGTGTCAAGTGTCCCATGATATTTATTTATTTATTTATAACTTTCGCGATTTTCCTATAAAATACTAAGCGATCCATGTTTTAACGATTTTGAACTCTGTTTTTTTAATTTTAATTATTATGTTTACCATTTTGCTATTTTTCAAGCAGCATACTCGTATGTGCAAATATTTTTCAGAATGTAAGTTTAATTGCTGGCTATTCTTATGATCACCTTTATTTACTTTAGAACAGTGACAACAAAGTAAAAAAATGCTATAAATACAGCTGTGATTTTTTTTTTCAGGATAGTATCGTTTAATATTTTGTACCACGAAGATGCGTCTTCTATCGGGTAAATATATTATTTCAACTAGCTATTGCCCGCGGCTCCGCCCGCGCGGTATTCGGTTATCGCGCGCTGTTCCCTCGGGAACTGTGCATTTTTCCGGGATAAAAAGTAGCCTATGGCACTCTCGGGGCCATAAACTATCTCTATGCCAAAAATCACGTCGATCCGTCGCTCCATTACGGCGTGAAAGAGGGACAAACATACAAACATACAAACACACAAACATAGAAACACACAAACACACTTTCGCATTTATAATATTAGTATGGATATTTTATGGCATCCGCGCAAAAACATGGTGGGGGATTAAAAAAAACCGGCCAAGAGCGTGTCGGACACGCCCAAAATAGGGTTCCGTAGCCATTACGAAAAAATTAAGTAATATTTTTCTAAGGGTTTCGTATTTTATACGGAATCTTCCAAGTTTAGGTATATTTTATACCTTACTCTGCTATTTACTCATAAACTACTATAGTTCTCAAGCAAACTTAGCCGTTATAGTTTTCCTTGGAAGTTTGATATACTGACTACCATCCTGAATTTTTTCAAATTTTTCCTCTCACCGGGTTAGATTTTAGAGGGGGGGGACGCTCGATTTTAATGAAAATTTGAACTTTAAAGTTGAATATTTCGCAAACAGATGACTGAATCGAAAAATCGTTTAAGCAAACCCCTAATGGTTTTAAAATACCTATCCAACGATATACCACAATTATAGGGTTGAATGAGAAAAAAAAAACACTGCCACTTTACGTCCATGGGAGGTACCCTAAAAAAAATTTATTTTGAATTTTTAATTGTACTATTTTGTCGGCATAGTTTACCTATATATCCGTGCAAAATTACAGCTTTTATAGCATTGATAGTCTCTGAGCAAAGCCGCGGACGGACAGACAGACAGACAGACAGACATGGCGAAACTATAAGGGTTCCGTTTTTGCCATTTTGGCTCCGGAACCCTAATAAAGCTACTTATTAAGCTATTCTAAATAATATTGTATGTTATATAAGTAATACTTTTAAGCTACCATTTTCACTGAAATACCTACCAAAAATTGTATAATAAAATAAACTAAAAAATAAGTCAACCTGCTTTTTTAAATTGTCTATCTTATATACGGTTTCGAAATCATATTATCTGACTGCAGGACACTTGTGCTTTGGTGCTTGGGAATTTGTGTATCTGTAAAAATTTAGCGCAACGTTTTTATAATTATTTTTGTTTTCCAGGTATTTTTCTAGTGGTAGTAAGCCTGCTTGAGGTTTTTGGAACCGGCACGGTGTTACCTGAACCAGGCAACGACTGCAACTACTATTGTCCTATAGTTGGCGTCTCTCCAGTCTGCGGTACTGACGGTAACACCTACCCCAGCCTGTGCTATTTGGAGTGCTGGAGCAAAAAACTGAAACAGAATGGTCAGCCTCCCATCAGACAGAAAAGTCCGGGAAGATGCCCAGAGAAGACTTGCATTTGCCCAGCCAACATTGACCCTGTCTGCGGTACTAACGGACGGACGTACTCTAACGCATGTCTATTAGATTGTGAAAGTAAAAGGCTGGTGCGATATGGCTTCCCACCTATCTACATAAGGAGCAAAGGTAAATGTGACCACGGCTGTTTCTGTGCTGCCGTTGTCCAGCCAGTATGTGGCACTGACGGTCGCACCTATGGCAATCAATGTGAACTTGGTTGTGCAAGCAAAGTTCAGCAGCAGCTCGGTCGTCCACCTATCTTCATTTGGAGCTACGGTCCCTGCCCGCAGCCTTACTGCTACTGTCCTCTCTTCATTGCCCCCGTCTGCGGCACCGACGGTAGATCTTACAGGAACATTTGTTTCCTCGAATGTGCTGCCAGTCTTAACCAACACGGTGGACCACCTCTTGTAATCCGTTCCTATGGGCTCTGTCCGAAAGAGAGCTGCCTCTGTCCGGCCGATGTAAATCCAGTATGTGGTAGCGATGGCAACACTTACAACAATAGGTGCCAATTGAATTGCGAAAACGGCAGACGGTTTGCTATTGGGCAACCTCCTTTAACAATTTTGTACACTGGTCCTTGTAGACGCTGTATTTGTCCTAAAATCTACGCCCCTGTTTGTGGGAGCGATCACAAAACTTACTTTAATCTGTGCGAATTGAATTGCGAGAACCAAAGACGGGGGCATCTACATTTGCCACCCTTATCGTATACCATTGGGGAGTGTGGTTGCTTCTGCCCTCAGGTGTACCAGCCAGTTTGTGCGAGCAACTTTGTGACCTATGGTAACTTGTGTGAGCTGGGTTGTGAGAACAGGCGGCGGGTCCACGCGGGATGGCCACCACTATACGTGACGCAGCAGGGCGAGTGTGGCTGCAACTGCAACAACTTTAATCTGCCTGTCTGCGGCTCGGATAGAAAGACCTACAGGAACGTTTGCTGGTTCAACTGCGCTAACTTCAATCTCATCCGCAATGGGAGACCAGCCATATCCATAGTGAAAAACGGGCCTTGTTAGAAAATGTGTTGGAGGCATCCGAAAATATTGCTCTGCTTTTTATTAACTTTTTAAAACTGTTACTCTAAATTAAATATTGTTCTGCTTTTATTTACTTTTCAAAACTGTTACTCTAAATTAACGATTAAACTCAGTTGTTGTTTCAATTTCAAAAATATTCAATAAAAAATCTTTGAATTTATTTTTTGTCTAATTTAAAATATGAACACCACCACCCACTGGTACAAAAAAAGAATCGCTAGTCGCTTTACTTCGTTTCATTGATTAACTTTGCCTTGAACATTTTGTCGTCAGTAATGTCAAAAATTACCTGTCTATTATTTTACCATTGTCTCCGTGTCATATAGAAGCCTTAGTATATTACTGCCGAGGCCGGGAAACAGCAATTCGTGGATGAGTAGAGTTTGACGAACAAGGAACGAATCCACGAATTTCGATTTCCGCTGAGGCATTATCTGGGGGCACGGCAGTGCCCCCGCCAAGTCGAGCAAAACAAAACAAAGGCACTGCCGTACCATACTTTCCCGAAGCCATTCAGGCTATTTTTAAAACCCTGTATTTTTGTTATGGGCTAAATGGGAGTTACCTATAGGGCCTAATGGGACTTAGATATATTATCAATAACATTCAATTTAAACACGTAAATTAAGAACCATCACATGTTAAAATTCCTCATTTGTCACTTACATACCTACTCACTGACTCACGATCATCATAATTCTAAGGTACTTCTAACACACCCACAAGCTTCAAATTTTAAACATTGTTAGTTTTTAGCCTACATGGCCACAAAAAATCCAAAATGTTGCAATTTCAGTCACGTTTCAAAATTATATAAACTGCACAAGTAAGTTTGTAATCCCATATAAATACTTGCGAGTACAAAGTTACAAAGCAATGAGTTCATTGAACGTACTCGTATTGTATACGTATTAATGTTGAGTCTTAATATCTGAGTATTAAGGGTTAAAATTAAATTGTTAATCTTACTAATTTAATAAGTACCAAAGTTTATTTGTTTGTGAATATGTGAGTGCGTGTGACGATGGACAATGGATAATGGTCGATGGTCGATGGAGGGTGGAAAATGGACGTTGGACGATGAAAGGTGGACGATGGATGATGGGCGATGGACGATGGATGGTGGAGGATGAACAACGGATGACAGAAAAAAAAGCTGCCAAAAAACGACAACTAAAAAGTAAAAAATAATTATACGCCTAAAAAATAATTAGCCTGCTAATTTTGTGGGAAATCAGCATAGTCCCAGCGGAATAGGGATAAACGAATTGTTCGCAGATGAAGTCGCGGGCAACAGCTAGGTAGTGCATAATTATTTTTTACTCTTAAGTTGTCGTTTTTTTGGCAGCTTTTTTTGTCGGGGATTTTTAAAATTTGTAATTTTAGTTTTTTATAACTGCCACGCTAAATCAACGATTAAGCTCAGTTGTTGTTTTGAATTTTTGTTTGTTTATTTCAAAAATGATCAATAAAAAAATCTTCGAAATGTTTTTTTTTGTATAATTTAAAATGTGAACACCACCACCGACTGACACGAATGAGTAAAAATGTCGATAGCCAATGTATAATCTAAGTTTAAAAATATCAACATATTTGAATGCCAAATCTGCTTTAGTTATTGATCCTTTCTCCATAAAGCATTTATTTTACATAATCTAGATATTTTTCTAATCTAGACCCATTTTGTCTCCAGTAATGATAAAAATTATGCGTCTAATTTTAACATTATGTATGGGTATCGTATAGTAGAGAGGCCTTCACAAACATAGTACACGAATTTCTTCCATATAACACATAAATAAAAAAAACACTTCTCAGCCGCCCTGACAGCCGAAAAATTGTAGTATGAAATTCCATTACCATGCAGATTCGATTTGTGGCATTCGAACATGGCGGATGTAGACAATACATAATTTTGCTATTTCTGTTTCTTTGGCTAGTTGAAGTATAATTTTGATAGTGTTTTATGCGGCGATTAACCTTAACAGTGAACAGTGATCACAAAATTGTATACTTACTGCTCTCGTGTCTGACATTTTTTAATGCGCAAGTTGTTTCCACGTGGTTTCTGGAATTTTACTATCAAGTTACAAAAACTACAATCACCGTACAACGTTGCCTCTCGAAAGAGAATACATAGACACTGGCGAAATTGTCTTATTAATTAGGACAGAAGCCATATTTTAAAAAATAATGAATAAGAACATTACCATGCAGGTTTTTACTTTTCAACTTTGTAAGTCAATCTAAACAATTTATTGTCTGCGGAGGTCCATGTTGATCAATGAACTAAAAGAATTACCTAACGTTTTAAACTTTCGTGATGCTCACTCATAGTCAAAATACCACAAACGGGATTTATCACGCTATTATTAACAAGTTAAATTTACCTCGACGTTTCGGCAACTGCAATGTTGCCGAAACGTCGAGGTAAATTTAACGTAGTCACGAGTACACTGAAGTGTGGGGTGTCAAGTCCGCCTAGCTGCGCGAGTTCTTCGAACTACCCGCACTTGATCACTAATAGTACCGGCACTCGGGGAACCAGTAATGCTCGACCCTGTATTGCTCAGCCATCACTGTACGACCTGACAATACGAACTCATTTTGGATTTGAATTATCAAGTCGTACAATATTAGGTCGTGCATTATTAGGGTGTGCAAAATTTTGCTCGGCCTGTTAATGCTCGACCTGTCATTGTACGTCGTTATAATCGGAATCCAATCGAATCGAATTACTATAGATTTTGGGTTAGGTTGTGTTAGGTCGAATTGTGACCACAATGCGCGAGCCGAGCGAGCGTAGCGAGCGTGCCGCGGCAGCGGCCGGCGAAGCGCCAGGACCAAATTAAGTTATTTTCTACTAAATTTATCAATATTCGGTGTACACGAAATACAAATGATCAATCGTGAGAATCGATTGCTTGCTGTCAAAAATGTGCTCCGATTATTAGGTCGTACAATATCAGGTTGTCCAATAGCACCTCGAACATTATTAGTACAGGGTGATAAAGCTCGACCCGTATTCCAAGTGACATGTGATTGAATTATCAGGTCGTACATAAGCGGTCGAGCATTGACCTGGTTGTACATTACATACACCCGGCACTCGCATCACGAACTACCCGCACTTGGTCATTTTTATTAGTCATCCCATCACACCGACACACAACACTAACAACGTCCGATCGTCCCTCCGAACATTCATCCCGACGCTAACACTTATTAATAACAGGATTCCACGAAAATGAAAGCTTACACCCATCGTCCCGGTTGAAATTCTTATGCTTTTTTATTTCAACTGCTTTACGTGCCATTCTTGAGTAAAAATGACGTTCTGTGGACAGAATTTTGGGATGTGAAGCTCAATCCAGTGGTTTGTTCCTGACTCCAACAAATACTCGGCTATGGCTGACTTGTTTACCTGGCGATTTTTAACAGCTGCAATGTGTTCCTTGACCCTCTCAGCTATTGTTCTTTTGGTCTGTCCCATATAGGAACTACCACAACTACAATCACCACACACTTCAGTCTAATCGTGACCACGGCAACTGCAATGTCGCCGAAACGTCGAGGTAAATATTACTTGTTAATAATAGCATGATAAGTCCCGTTTGTGGTATTTTGACTAAGAATTACCTATTTATTTATTTTTACTTATTTATTTATTTCATAGGATTAAACATTTTGATAGATCGAATTTTGGCAAACATCTGTTAGAATTAAATCATTCTTTATTGGATTCGTATGAAGTGTCTTGCAAATCATTCTTTATTGGATTCGTATGAAGTGTCTTGCCGCAATAATGTACATTATTGCGGCAAGAGGTTTCGTCTTAATGTTTTAGAATACTTGGAGATAATGAGGTATAACAGTGTGGGGTCTATTATTAATGAACAGGTAAATTTAGTATCATCTCCTTTGCTACGGCTTGGGTCTAATTTCAGCAATGGTAGTTAACAAAGCACGCCTTGACAGGAAATAAACAAAAGATCAAGGTAGTTTTGTAGGACGGTTAATAGTATATTACTGCAGAGGGCGGGAAAAGTCATTTCGTAGATGAGTATGGTTTTGAAGGACGAGGCGTAGCCGAGTCCTTCAATAGAAACGAATCCACGAAATGACATTCCTGCCGAGGCCTGTATGCTGCTTTTCTCCAAATATGCGAGGAAAGAAACCCAAAAACATTATATTTATTCGGCACAATAAATACGATCTACACACAATCTACACAATACCTACAATCTAAACAAAATTAACACTTTTATAGTAATAAAAATAAACCTTACTGATAAAAGATGCTGCATGCCGTAAAAATAACACGGCAGAAAATCTTTGACAAAATGAAATTCACGTTCCCGCCTCAATTTCGATATTAAAGATTTGTGTCCGAATCGTATGTTTGGTTCCACATAAAATATAGTAATCAAAATAAATTAAAAGAAAAACTTATAGGACTAGTAAATATGAATTAGTTTTAGTTTAAGCGGCAATTCCTAAACGCACGACATAAAAAAACATATCTTTTTGTTGCAAAATATTTAGTAGTCCGAGAAGATAATTAAGTCTCAATAGGTTCACCTTATTATGATTTTGACACAATCATTTAGGCAGCTAAACGCAGAAAACTTTTTTTTTTAATCTCGGTTTTGTACGTGATTATTGAACAATTGGCTGGCTGTTTGGTGAATTTTCGGTCTTGGATGAAATTAAAAGTAAAAAATGTAACGAAAAATTTTATTCACAATGTGTTTATATGATAGAATTAGACACAACTTTATGTTGCAGATAGAGTCGTCTTCCCACAAAGAAACTCCTCGATGGTTGATAGCACAAATACGAAAAACTTTGCACGATTATTCAATTGCAACGACAATACGTTTATATTATGCCCATAGTGTAGGTACTGCCGTTTCACCAACATATTTAATTTTATAACAAAATATAATTTTATTACAACAAACGTTTATTAAGCAAACGTTTTATTTTGGCTAATATTGTATTCCAAAAAATGTTTGTTCAAAATGACATTTCGCACAAACCAACCACAAAAACTAACTGCAGCCAGAAAAGTAGCTTAGGTTAGAACTGCGTCTTCCGCACAGAAATGAACTGCTATCGGAAAAGTAGATGAGGTTAGACTGCGTCCCCCACAGAAACTAACTGCTACCAGAAAAGTAGGTTGGTTAGGTTAAAACTGCGTCCCCCGCAAAAACGAACAGCTATCAGAAAAGTAGGTTAGGTTAGGTTAGAACTGCGCCCCCCCACAGAAACGAACTGCTACCAGAAAAGTAGGTTAGGTTAGGTTAAAACTGTGTCCCCCGCAAAAACGAACAGCTATCAGAAAAGTAGGTTAGGTTAGGTTAGAACTGCGCCCCCCCACAAAAACGAACTGCTACCAGAAAAGTAGGTTAGATTAGGTTAAAACTGTGTCCCCCGCAAAAACGAACAGCTATCAGAAAAGTAGGTTAGGTTAGGTTAGAACTGCGCCTCCCCCACGAAAACGAACTGTTCCCAGAAAAGTAGGTTATTGTGTCATGCGATATTTTGGGAAGAGTACGTTATGCCAAACGATACATTTTACCAAATAATACTTGGCAATATAAAACATGACTAAGTAATTATTTGTGAAACAATAATTTGCCAAATAAAAATTTATTAACTGTAAAATTGCGATAAGCTTTTTTGCCAAATGATTATTTGAGTAAAATTTTTTGGGATGTGCTACTTTGGGAATAATTTTTTGGCCAAACATTAGTAATCCTATGCCCATACACCACCTGATACTGTAGCTAGGGTTGTCTCCTCTTCCCGAGAGTTCCAAGAAAGCTACAATTTTGTACGCTGATTGAGAATTGCACATAAATAAATAAAATGTGACTTCCAATCTCCAATCCTTGTTAATGGGGTCAGGGCTTTCAAAAAGAAACTAGTAAAATGTTAGGCTAAGAGCTTGTCCAGATGAGGCGATTTACGCGCGAGTGGACTCGCGCGTTTCATTTTATATTGCGTCCAGATGACGCGTTTTACGCGCGTTCCTAGACTGGGAGGGATTGCCAGTTAGAGCTTGTCCAGATGAGGCGATTTACGTGCGAGTGGACTCGCGCGTTTCATTTTATATTGCGTCCAGATGACGCGTTTTACGCGCGTTCCTACACTGGGAGGGATTGCCAGTTATAAAGGAGGACTCGCCATGGAGTCGCGCGTGGTAGTGGACGCAGCAATGGCGCCTGGGTATCTCAACTCGCGCGGCGCTCGCGCGTAGTACGTGCGAGTCGAGAGTCGCGCTCATTGCACGCGATTTACGCGCGAGTTGCGAAACGCACAGCATCATCTGGACGGGATATATGTAGCCCCAGTACCTCAGGAACGCGCGAGTGGACACGCGCGAGTCCACTCGCGCGTAAATCGCCTCATCTGGACAAGCTCTAAGCCCCTGAACACTGATCTTACTTACTAATCCTTTACATACTTTGGCTTGGCCGTTTCATATTTCAATCTGTTCGTATATCATGTCAATGAAGACCCGTGAAGTAATTTCCTACCGTAAGTAGGTTCATCAGAAAGTCTGACCGATACGAGTATGGTAAGAAATTGAGTGTTAGATAATGTCATGGAATAAGTAGATATGAACGGCCAAAACATACTTTTTAAATCAAGATCACTTTTTAAATCAGAAGTAAAGTCAGGGCTCAGGCTCCGTTTCAACCAGAGACGTGCGAGGATGTGTTGCGAGAAATTTGTTTTTTATGAACCCAATAGAAACATTTCATTTACCTCGCTTCGCATCGCTCAGCTTCTGGATGAGTGCGAGGATAGGGAAATGAAGCGTTTCTATTGGTTCATGAAAAACAAATTCCTCACACATCTATGGATGAAACGCAGCCTGATGCAGCCACTTGGCTTTTCCTAGCGTTTGAAAACCTTTTTTAAACTTAAGCGTTATTTATGAGCTTGTTAGTAAGTGTTGTGAATATTAGCCTCTAATTTTACAGAAAATGTTTTGGTGAGATTAATTAATTCTTTAAAAATTTTAAAATAAAAAGTAAAATTAAAAATTTTGAAAAAACCCACGACGGTTCCTAATAGAAAAAGGGTTAAATAATTTTTATGAACATCCCCCGACTAAAAGTGAAAACAAACGCAAAAACATCCGTCGGGGGCTGCCATTACTATCTCTCTGTTATATTCCAATTAAAATGTTAAGAAAAGCTACTACAAACATAGTGCATTCCAAATACAATTTTAATTAATCACAAATTCATACAACTACAAAATATTAGTTCTTAATTTAATGCTGCTCTATTTCAGTGAGAATGTTAAGAAAACTACCATGAATATCTTTGTCTCTTAAAGTAGGTACATTCCCCACACAATTATAATTCATCGCAAATTCATACAATTGCAAAATTTTAATTCATTTCGGGGCAGGTAGTGGCAGCCCCCGACGGATGTTTTTGCGTTTGTTATCACTTTTAGTCGGGGGATGTTCATAAAATAGGAACCGTCGTGGGTTTTTTCAAAAATTTTAATTTTACTTTTTATTTAAGTCCTAGTCTAAGATTCAATTTAGGAAGCAACAGCGTCTTTAAAATTGTCTCGAACATTGCCATTGTTTTTCTTTTTCGGACTTCAAGCACAACTTAAGTGACCGAATAAATGGTAACAAAAGAAAATGGATGAAGTAACTAAAAAGCGCTCAGTAGCCCTTTACACTGTAATTTAGTTATACCCATATGAGTTATACTGAGCTTCATAACATTACCTTTTTTTATTTAATTATTATTTCTATTGAAATGGCATTATGAATCATGTCGTGTACATTAAAAAAAAACGGCCAAGAGCGTGTCGGACACGCCGAAAATAGGGTTCCGTAGCCATTACGAAAAAAATTAATAATATTTTTCTACGGATTTCGTATTTTATACGGAATCTTCCAAGTTTAGGTATATTTTATACCTTACGCTGCTATTTACTCATAAACTACTAATAATTCTCAAGCAAACTTAGCCGTTATAGTTTTCCTTGGAAGTTCGATATATGTACTGACTACCTACTATCCTGAATTTTTTCAAATTTTTCCATCCACCGGTTTAGATTTTAGAGAGGAGGCGCTCGATTTTAATGGAAATTTGCATTTTAAAGTTGAATATTTCGCAAACGAATTACTGAATCGAAAAATCGTTTTAGCAAACCCCTAATGGTTTTAAAATACCTTTCCAACGATACTCCACACTATAGGGTTGAATAAGAAAAAAAAAATCACCGCCCTTTACGTCTATGGGACGTACCATAAAAAAAATTGTTTTTGAATTTTTAATTATACTTTTTTGTCGGCATAGTTTACCTATATATCCGTGCAAAATTACAGTTTTCTATCATCGATAGTCCCTGAGCAAAGCCGCGGACGGACAGACAGACAGACATGGCGAAACTATAGGTTCCGTTTTTGCCATTTTGGCTCCGGAACCCTAAAAAACAAGTATAAGAGCAACTTTTTGAAACCGTGCCTGAGCCTACGAACAAATAATATTATTGTATTCGTAGGCCTGAGCATTTAATTTAATATTTTAACGATTTTGCTTCCTTTCCTAGCATTAAATATTGGAGGAAACCACTATCCCACCAAAAACATTATTCTGTGGTATTATGATCCAATAAATGGGCCTTATTAAGGGTTAAAGTAATTCTAATTGAAGGTAGCGCTAGCCCTAATGACGTGCAGTTCGAGCGATACGAATAATACGAGTATGAAAGCGTTGAGAGCCTTGCGATGGCCAAGTCATTTGTGTTTAAAAAATAATTTGGCTTACTCTGTATTTGAGAACTATCAACTGTATTTTTCCACGGTTTTAAAATAAGCAAGTTGGTGAAAATCGAGTTCTTTGGACACCAACCGGTACTGAAAAGAATAACCGACTTGGTATAAACATTACATCTAAAATTTTTTTAGCATTACAAGAACTGCATTGCGTTGCGAGACTTGCAGTTTTTTACAGGTGCGGGAGACATGATAATAAACACAAGTTTACAGTTTAAAGGTTGATTTATTACTGGATCGTAATAGGGTACAGTGAGTGATATATATCTATACGTATAGCTAGGTTTGACACACACTTATAAAGCTACTCCACCTCATAATGTTTTTGGTCGGTCGTCGTCTTTTTTTTCCGTCGTCGAACTTCCGTCGTCATACATCGTCTTTCGTCGGTCGTTCGTCCTTCGCTCGTCTAACTTCCGTCATCCGTCATTGGTCATCGTCCGTTGTCCCTTATTCGTTATCATCCCTCGTCTGTCGTCCTTCGTCCGTCGTCGTCCATCGTTTTCTGTCAGCCGTCGACTGTCGTCCTTCGTCCGTCGGCATCCATCGTTTTCTGTCGTCCGTTGTTCATCCTCCACCATCTATCGTCCATCGCCCATCATCCATCGTCCACCTTTCATCGTCCAACGTCCATTTTCCACCCTCCATCGTCCATCGACCATTATCCATTGTCCATCGTCCATAATTTCCATCATCCATCCTCGTGTCCACTCGCATCACACGCACTCACACATTCACAAACAAATAAACTTTGGTACTTATTAAATTAGTAAGATTAACAATTTAATTTTAACCCTTAATACTCAGATATTAAGACTCAACATTAATACGTATACAATACGAGTACGTTCAATAAACTCATTACTTTGTAACTTTGTAATCGCAAGTATTTATATGGGATTACAAACTTACTTGTGCAGTTTATATAATTTTGAAACGTGACTGAAATTGCAACATTTTGGATTTTTTGTAGCCATGTAGGCTAAAAACTAACAATGTTTAAAATTTGAAGCTTGTGGGTGTGTTAGAAGTACCTTAGAATTATGATGACCGTGAGTCAGTGAGTAGGTATGTAAGTGACAAATGAGGAATTTTAACATGTGATGGTTCTTAATTTACGTGTTTAAATTGAATGTTATTGATAATATATCTAAGTCCCATTAGGCCCTATAGGTAACTCCCATTTAGCCCATAACAAAAATACAGGGTGTTGAAAATAGCCTGAATGGCTTCGAGAAAAGTATGGTACGGCCGTGCCTTTGTTTTGTTTTGCTCGACTTGGCGGGGGCACTGCCGTGCCCCCAGATAATGCCTCAGCGGAAATCGAAATTCGTGGATTCGTTCCTTGTTCATCAAACTCTACTCATCCACGAATTGCTGTTTCCCGGCCTCGGCAGTAATATACTAAGGCTTCTATACGACACGGAGACAATGGTAAAATAATAGACATAGGTAATTTTTGACATTACTGACGACAAAATGTTCAAGGCAAAGTTAGTCAATGAAACGAAGTAAAGCGACTAGCGATTCTTTTTTTGTACCAGTGGGTGGTGGTGTTCATATTTTAAATTAGACAAAAAATAAATTCAAAGATTTTTTATTGAATATTTTTGAAATTGAAACAACAACTGAGTTTAATCGTTAATTTAGAGTAACAGTTTTGAAAAGTAAATAAAAGCAGAACAATATTTAATTTAGAGTAACAGTTTTAAAAAGTTAATAAAAAGCAGAGCAATATTTTCGGATGCCTCCAACACATTTTCTAACAAGGCCCGTTTTTCACTATGGATATGGCTGGTCTCCCATTGCGGATGAGATTGAAGTTAGCGCAGTTGAACCAGCAAACGTTCCTGTAGGTCTTTCTATCCGAGCCGCAGACAGGCAGATTAAAGTTGTTGCAGTTGCAGCCACACTCGCCCTGCTGCGTCACGTATAGTGGTGGCCATCCCGCGTGGACCCGCCGCCTGTTCTCACAACCCAGCTCACATAAGTTACGATAGGTCACAAAGTTGCTCGCACAAACTGGCTGGTACACCTGAGGGCAGAAGCAACCACACTCCCCAATGGTATAAGATAAGGGTGGCAAATGTAGATGCCCCCGTCTTTGGTTCTCGCAATTCAATTCGCACAGATTAGAATAAGTTTTGTGATCGCTTCCACAAACAGGGGCGTAGTTTTGAGGACAAATACAGCCTCTACAAGGACCATTGTACAAAATTGTTAAAGGAGGTTGCCCAATAGCAAACCGTCTGCCGTTTTCGCAACTCAGTTGGCACCTATTGTTGTAAGCGTTGCCGTCGCTACCACATACTGGATTTACATCGGCCGGACAGAGGCAGCTCTCTTTCGGACAGAGCCCATAGGAACGGATTACAAGAGGTGGTCCACCGTGTTTAAGTCTGGCAGCACATTCGAGGAAACAAATGTTCCTGTAAGATCTACCGTCGGTGCCGCAGACGGGGGCAATGAAGAGAGGACAGTTGCAGTAAGGTTGCGGACAGGGACCGTAGCTCGAAATGAAGATAGGTGGACGACCGAGCTGCTGCTGAAATTTGCTTGCACAACCAAGTTCACATTGATTGCCATAGGTGCGACCGTCAGTGCCACATACTGGCTGGACAACGGCAGCACAGAAACAGCCGTGGTCACATTTACCTTTGCTCCTTATGTAGATAGGTGGGAAGCCATATCGCACCAGCCTTTTACTTTCACAATCCAATAGGCATGCGTTAGAGTATGTCCGTCCATTAGTACCGCAGACAGGGTCAACGTAGGCTGGGCAAATGCAAGTCTTCTCTGGGCATCTTCCCGGACTTTTCTGTCTGATAGGATGCTGACCATTCTGTTCCAGTTTTTTGCTCCAGCACTCCAAATAGCACAGGCTGGGGTAGGTGTTGCCGTCAGTGCCGCAGACTGGAGAGATGCCAACTATAGGACAGTAGTAGTTGCAGTCGTTGCCTGGTTCAGGTAACACCGTGCCGGTTACAAGAACCTCAAGCAGGCTTACTACCAGCAGAAAAATACCTGGAAAACAAAGATAATTATAAAAACGTTGCGCTAAATTTTAGAATATTCAAGGTCCCAAGCACCAAGGCACAAGTGTCCTGCAGTCTAATAATATGATATCGATACCGTATATAAGATAGACAATAAAAAAAAACAACAGGTTGACTTATTTTTTGCTAACTTTTTGATATTTGTTTGAAAATGTTAGCTTAAAAGTACTAATTATATAACATAGAATTATTATTTAGAATGGCTTTAATAGCTTTAATTTTTTTGAATTCCCCATCATACTTTTTTTCACGGACGCTATAAAATATTTAAATAGTATATTTACCCGATAGAAGACGCATCTTCGTGGTACCAAATATTAAATGATACTAACCTGAAAAAAACCGCAGCTGTATTTATAGTAGTTTTTTACTTTGTTGTTACTGTTCTAAAGTAAATAAAGGTGATCATAAGAATAGCCAGCAATTAAACTTACGTTCTGAAAAAAATATTTGCACATACGAGTATGCTGCTTGAAAAATAGAAAAATGATAAACATAATAATTAATGTATTTAAAAAAAACTCTTTACTTACTGAATATATGGCTAAGTATTTTTATAGCAAAATCGCGCTTTTTGTGTAAGAAAGACATGTTTTTGGCAATATCTCAGAAATTACAAGGCTTATAAATTTTTGTGCTTTTAGATGCGACGGCTGAAAAATTGGAGGGAAGGGGGGGAGAATTACAATGACACAAGTTGTAACGTTCACAGAAATGTCTACATACATAAATATTTAAGTACAGAAAAGAATCTAAATAATATAGGTACACACTGAATATTAAACATTACTTTCTAACAATAACTTGAAATGATTTAAAATAAAAAAGAACTATATACAAAAATTAAAATAAAACTAACCAACTTACAAAGTACAGAAATGTCAAATGTGTGAACTTTTAACGTTCGAGATATTAGTAATGCAATGCGTTAAGACGAGGGTGGTTTATCGCAGCCAACCGCTGCGAAGCTTGATAATGATCCACAGATTGATTCGAAACTCGTCGGGCATCCAGTCTTTTAATCTTCGATCAACTTTTAATATACGAGTCGCCTCTGTGCCTAATATCCTAGTAATTAACTCATTATTGCCGATTAAACTATGACTACTACTAATTTTACTAAAAGTTTTTATTTAGTTTCACCTGTCCCGTTGTCTGTTTGTCTGTCTGACTGTAGTCAAATCTTGCAAGTATAATTTGAGCATTTTTCCAGTAGTCAAATAGACTTGAAATTTTAAACATTTATATAAATCGCGTGACAATACAATAATCTGGTAGTGATATCCTGCTATTCCAGCCAGGATCGTCTCCGCAGGACGGAACTCTTCAACGGTTAAATGAATCGACTTGAAATTTAGTATGCAAATGCAGTTTGTGTGACCATGCAAATACTGTCAACAAAAAGTACAGTCAGCAAAAAAAGCTCTTATTAAAAATGTTTTTTTTTTTACCAAAAACTTGCAAGTTAAATTTGATCCACTTGCCGGTTTCCGATTGAGCTGAAATTTTACATATACATGTGGAAATCGAATGACAATGCATTATGAAGATTGAACTGGGAAATGTGATAAAACGAGGGAATCATCAGAACATGAGTTGTAAACAATTATAAAATGTTAGGTTGGTTTCGCTTCGTTTCCTTTTTGTTGTTTATTCCTTGATTCGTTTTTTTCTGGTTATAGACAAAAGGTAAAGGAGTATAACCTATGCTTGCATGAAAGCCATATTTGTTATAAATGTTTAGTGTTTTATTTTTTCTCTTTTAAACGGAATATTGTGTCGGTTTTCACTGTTTTTTGATATTTATTTTAATGTGTAATAAGTAAACGGATGGTCCCAAAGGAAGAACAGCGCCGCTCGCAAGTTCGGCAATTTTTGCCGTTTTTGGACCATTTCATGACATAACAATTTCGCACTTTTTAATATCTTTTTTTTTGTTATGCTATGCTACTTTGTCACGAATAAATGATTTCTTTCTTTCTTTCTTTCTTATTATGACGACAAGCTGATCTGATGATGAAGCTAGAAGGTGGCCATAGGAAGTCCGTAATGAAACGACACAAACCCATAGCGTTTGGGTTCCTTTTGACTTGGCGGGTACTTTGGTGCTAGACGGTAACCAGGGTCTGATGATGGAGCTGGAAGGTGACCATTGGAATACGGTAATTAAACGATGCAACCGCATCGAGTTTGGGCTCGTTTGATTCGTCTTGATCAGTTCTTTGGTCGGCGTGAACATGCGACCATCTAAAAAGTTAAAAATAGAATTTTAAAAAAAATGGAAAAATAAATTTAAGTAACATTTGTCACATCTGTGTAGTAAGAACGCTTTAGGGCGAATATTCGAGCGTTTTTACCGCGCGGTCAAACGTAATTAGCGTCCCACGTTTTTATAGCACAACGGAAAGACAGTCACAAGAATTTTAATCACGCTAAATTCAACATCGGTATTGTCTTCAAATTTCGTAAAAAAACAACCCTGGGCATTATTTCTTTGAATAACACCTACGAAGACACCAATGACAAAAAAAACGCTGCAAAAACGCTGATATTTGCCCTTTAGGTTCGCTTTTTATAATGACGAGTATCCACATAAGAGGTTATCTTGAATCTAAAGCATTCTTACTACATACATAATTATGACAAATATTACTTAAATGTATTTTTCCTTTTTAGTTCATTTCTTTTTTATAATAAAAGCTTGTTTTTAAAAATGTGTTTTCACTTATCATGCTCTAAAAGTAGGTCAATATAGTCTTACGAGGCGGGAGTAAAGTGAATACTTTAGTTCCTAGGGAGTAAAAGTCGTTATTTTTTAATTTACTTCCAGTGACTTAGATAAACTCAAAGCCAGTGCTTGCTTAGTTTTTGGCATAAAATAAGATTGTGTGTGGACCATTTTCATGATGAAAATGTTAAGTTCTTAGGCTACGTGGTCTTAGTTCTATGCTTTTTCCACATTCTATTTATTTCAGTTTGTGTATCGACCATTGCCGATGCGATTTTGTTATATCTGGTCTGGTTGGAAAAAAAATTAATATTGTTGTAGAGTGTATGTGCAAGTATTTTGGATGGCGAACAATTTTTTGAATTTTCATCCTCTTTGCTGTCGGTGGCTGATTGGCGCAAAGCCTTTGCCGCGCGCCTTCGACCGTAAAAAAGGCGGCAGTCGAACTATTAAAAAATATAACTCTCGGCGGACATATATTGGTGCGGTTGTGCTCGGTTTTGTAAAATAAATATTAATTGTGATTATATAGACATTGTAAATATTTTTGTGTGTAAATAATAAAAAACTTTGTACGTCTTAAAACTAGCTAGTTAAGTGACGGTGCGGACTATTGCGGCTTTACGGACTCTACCGAGCGTCATACATCGAAGTCGGCTTCATTGAGGTATGTTATTCAATGATTGTTCTCTAGACATAATGCTGCACAGAAGAGCAAATAAGCCACGGCCTTGGTAACAGTCACTATTCGAAGGTTTAATTTAACATATTTGGTCCATCGTCGCTCGGAGTTTTGTTTCGTTCTGTTGCAGTTTAGGTTAGTTGTAAATAAGTTATCTGCATAAAAACGGTGTTATACATTACAATACAAACGGTTACGGTGTTATTCAGCTTGTTTTGTTTTATTTCAATTCAAAATACTAAAAGAAAAATTTGTGTGAATACTTATTTTAGTTTTGCGGAATAATTTCATAATTTCATTGCATTCGACAGTCAATTGTTTTAAGCGTGGACACGGCCGGCCCCGGCTGACGCTTGCGTTCTAAATTCAAAATGGCAAAAATCAAAGCTTGCGAAGTAAAATTAAAATTAGAATGCGATTGGTTTAATGCTTCTGTCGAAATGATTAAATCGCCTGATTTTAGTTCGAGTATTTTAGCTGCGCGATTACGAAAATTAGAGGATCACTTTAATAACTTAACAATGGCATATGAAGGCTTACTAGAGGTTGAGTCGGATGAGGAAAAGATAAAGGAATATGATAGTCGGTACCGAAACGCTACTTTACAATATAACGAGTGTGAGGCCAAATCAGCTGAGCTGCCGATTTCTGTGGATAGTAGTAGCAACGGCGCAGCGGCCACGGCGGCGGCACAAGAGGCGGCGGCGCCTGCCCCGCGCCTGCCTCAGATTAATTTACCTCAGTTTGACGGTGATATCTTTCAGTGGGTCAGCTTTTATAGCTTATATTCCTCGTTAGTGTTGTCAAGGAAAGATATATCTGACACAGAGAAATTCCATTACTTAATTTCTCATGTACAAAATGAACCCAGATCGTTGATTCAGCACTTGCCTATGACGGCTTTATCTCTTGCCACGGCACTCGAAATTCTTACTTCGCGTTATCATAATAAGCGTTTGTTGTCCGATCGCCACATTTCGCGTATTTTGAATCTGCCACCATTGAAGAATCATAACGCATTAAGAACTAACATATTGAATCCTTTGCTCGAATCCACTCAGGCATTGAAAAGTTTTGGATTACCAGTTGATGAATGGAGTTATCTTTTATTGCATATTGCATTAACTAAGTTGCCGTTGGAGTTAAAAACACGATTTGAGCAAATATATGGTGGACTGAAAGAAAATTTACCAAGATTTGATGAATTAGTGGTTTTCTTGCAAAACGAATGTCATTTTATTGACACTGCCAATTCGTTTGATTCAATGACGAAACTATCGAATACATATAATATTAGTAACAATAATAATCGATTCGCAGAAAAACAGTGCGCATTCTGCTCAATGAATCATTCATTGCAAGATTGTTTTAAATTTAAAAAAGGCTCTCCTACTGACCGAAAGACTTGGGTGCGAAATAACAATCGGTGCTTCAGATGTTTCGGTAATCACTCAGCGGTAATGTGCAAGCAGTTTATTCCGTGTGCACGGTGCGGTAATGTTGGACATAATTATTTAATTTGTTCCATCGACATGAATCCGCAACGGAATGTGATTCAGTATCATGAGCCACAAGAACAACCCTTGCGGCGCACTCAGTGCGGGGGGGCGCGCGCCAGCAACAGCGCGGCGCTGTGCGGCACGGCGCAGGGGCCGCCGGCGGCGGCGGCGGGCCCCGCTGCGCAGTGCACGTGCTCTGTGCGCGAATTACCCGCACCAACTTGCGATAACTCTGAATAGCAACTAGTCACAAGTAATGTTTCAACGGATCCGGTTTTAGAAGATGATGTTATTTTACCTACAGTAATTGTAAATATTGTTTCAGCAAGTGGTGAACTTGTTAAAGCGCGGGCTTTATTAGATTTAGGTTCACAAGTCTCAGTTGTTCGGAGTGATTTTGTTAATTTGTTGGGGCTGAAGAAACATTACTCTGTGACACCGTTGACAGGTATAGGTGGTACTCAATCAAAAGGTGGCAACCATATTGTCACAATTAATTTTCGGTCGGAACGTAATGTGAATACTTTTATGTCGGTAAATGCGGTTGTTTTAAAATTACCTACTACGTATGTGGCGGCTCGGCTGGGTATTTCTAGCAAGGTAGGTATTTCGGATAGCGGTTTCGGTCATATGTCTAGGGTGGACATTATATTCGGTTGTGATATTCTCGGTGAAATTATTGAAGGTAACAAGGTTACTTTGCGGCCCGGCGGTCCTTATGCTATTGATACTATATTTGATTTTGCTCTCTTTGGGCCTTTACGTGGTAATGAAAGCGGTGCGGTACCTCGTAGTGTAGATTATTTTTCGGGTGTTTCTTTGGTTGAAGCGGTTGAACGATTTTGGAAGGCGGAGGAACCACCTATGGGTTCGATAAAAGATCCAATGGATGTCATCTGTGAACAATTGTTTGTTGAATCGGTGACGCGCGTTCGGACGGTGAATATATGGTTCGGTTACCTTTAGTTCCTGGTCACGCGACTTTAGGTGATTCTAAGCAAATTGCTGTTCGTCGGTTAATGTGTTTAGAAAAGCGTATGAGTGCGCAGCCTAAATTTAAAGAAAAATATACTGAATTTATGCGTGAGTATATGAAACTAGGACACATGCAGCCCTCGCAATTTGATATTAACTCGGGCCAGGAACACTACATTCTTGCGCATCATGGAGTATTCAAAAATTCGGGCGATACTGAAAAGATACGTGTAGTTTTTGACGGCAGTGTAAAAACAACTAGTGGAGCTAGCTTGAACGATTGCTTGTTTTCTGGAGAGATACTACAAAATGATATAACCAAAATTATTTTAAATTTTCGGGTTCCACTGTTTGTGTTTACAACTGATGTGAAAATGATGTTTAGGATGACTTGGATCCACCCCGACGATCGAAAATATCAATTGATTCTTTGGAGATGGAATCGGTCGGAACCGATTCGTATTTTTGAACTGACTACAAATACGTATGGGCTAAAATCGAGTCCCTATGTGGCAATTCGTAGTCTTCATCAGTTGGCAGTTGATGAGCAGGAGCGATATCCAAGAGCGGCCAAGATTTTGCTATCAAATTCATATGTTGATGATATTAATGGAGGTGCAGATTCTATTCAAGAAACTCAAGAGATCATGAACATGAACAACACTTAATTCATAACCAGCAGTTTTCATGATACAGCTCATGAAAACTGCTGGTTATGAATTAAGGAAATGGGCATCAAATGAACCTAGCTTGATATCTGACTTTCCGAAAGATCATTGTGAAACTCTTCGTTCTTTTGACGATGATACGGATTCTAGTTTTATCAAGGTGCTAGGCATTCAATGGAACCCTTCAACAGATAGTTTCACTTACAGGATTAACTTACCGTCTGAACAATCAAAAGTCACTCGACGTAGCATTTTGTCGTCTCTAGCGAAATTATTTGACCCAATGGGATGGATTTGTGCTGTGGTGTTTCGGATTAAATTACTTTTACAGGAATTATTAAGTGACGGAGCTAAACATGTTGAATGGGACACCCCTGCACCCAAAAATTTAGTTACGAAATGGAAGGCCATAATTTCAGATTTGCCGAATTTAAAGAAAGTTTCCATACCGCGTTGCTTGAAATCTAATAACGAGAAAAAATTCTCTTTGCATGGTTTTTGTGATGGGTCGTCCTGCGGATATGCAGCTGCGGTATATTTACGATCGGAAAATGATGATGGAGGAGTAATGGTTCGCTTGGTTACAGCTAAATCTCGTGTTGCTCCACTCAAAACTAAATTGACTATACCGCAACTGGAATTAAATGGTGCTGTCTTGCTTGTTAACTTGTTATCACATGTGTACAGATATTTGAGCGAGTTATCATTTATATTTTCGGACGTCATTGGATGGTGTGACAGCACTATCGTTTTAGCTTGGTTGCTCGTTCCTCCTCATAAATTGGAAGTTTTTCAAGGCAATAGAGTATCACAAATTAAAGATAAAAACTTGCCTATGATTTGGAGACACGTGCCAGGGGATTTAAATTGTGCAGATGTAGCTTCACGAGGATGTTCTGCAGCTCAGTTACTGGAGCATCCACTTTGGTGGGGCCCAGAGTGGTTACGCCAAGCTCGTGAATTGTGGCCTCACGATAAAAAAACGGAATTATCTACTGTATTACCGGGAATACGTTCAAAATCCATCAATGTTACGATTTCGGAAAAAGGATTTGATTTATTAAATCGTTACAGTTCATTCGTAAAACTAATAAACGTAACGATTTATGTTTACCGTTTTATAAATGCTTGTCGAAAGCGGACTAATGTCAACAAAAATCCTATTTTGGAACGTCGTATGGTGGTTAATAATTTAATAAGTATGGTTCAAAGAATACATTTTGATAACTATATTACAGATTTGACCGCAGGAAAACCTATTCGAGATTCTTTAAAAAAACTGAACTTATTTCTAGATAACGGATTGATTCGCGTAGGTGGGCGTTTATGTCATTCGGATTTGCCCTATACGGCGCGCCATCCTATTCTGCTTCCCGCTAAAAATAAGTTTACAGTATTGTTGGTTGAACATTACCATAGGATATTCTGTCACGTAGGAGCCAATACGCTGGCAGCAATTTTGTCTCGTAATTACTGGATATTAAACATGCGATATTTAACTAAGAGCGTAACATTTAAATGTGTGACATGTTTTAAAGCTAATCCACGGCAACATCAACCATTTATGGCTGACTTACCAGCTGACCGTGTTCGATCTTCACGTGCTTTTGAAGGAGTTGGGACAGATTTTGCGGGACCCATTCTCATTAAAAGCAGTGTCTTGAGAGGTGCTCGAATTCAAAAATGCTATTTGTGTGTTTTCGTGTGTTTGGCTACAAAAGCGGTACATTTAGAGGTAGTTTCGGAACTTTCTGTAGAAGGATTTGTGGCAACTTTATCTAGATTTGTCTCTCGAAGAGGTCTTCCATCCTTGATTCGCTCTGATTGTGGGACTAACTTTGTCGGGACAAACAAGTATTTGAAGGAGTTGTACATATTTTTAAGGGATAATCATTCTGAAATAGAACGTCAATCATCAAAAAGTAATATAATCTGGTTGTTTAACCCTCCCAGCAGCCCTAACATGGGAGGATTATTTGAAGCGGCCGTTAAGTCAGCGAAGACTCATATGCATCGTGTACTCGGGGAAAGACGACTCACCTTCGAGGAGCTGAGTACATTCTTCACCAAAGTAGAGGCTGTCATGAATTCCAGGCCGCTTTGTCCTCAGAGTTCGGACCCAGCTGATTTGGAAATTCTAACACCCGGTCATTTTTTAATCGGTCAACCTCTTGTATCATTGCCAGAATATCCATTTGAAGAAACAAATTTTAATCGGTTATCGCGTTTTCAACAAATTCAAAAAATGTCTCAACATTTTTGGTCTCGTTGGCGAAATGAATACCTTCATACGTTACAACAACGTCCTAAATGGACTTCGCGTTCGTCTGCTCCTAAAGTCAACGATTTAGTCTTGATAAAAGAGGATAATTACCCTCCTTTGCAATGGAAACGTGGTCGGATTATAAAACTATTGCCTGGACAGGACGGAACAGTTCGAGTAGTCGAGCTCAAAACTCAAAACGGTACATTAGTTAGGCCGGTATCAAAATTGTGTGTTTTGCCTTTAGATGGTGACTGTTAACTAATGCTTGGCTTGGTTCTGGGGGGGAAATATGTGCAAGTATTTTGGATGGCGAACAATTTTTTGAATTTTCATCCTCTTTGCTGTCGGTGGCTGATTGGCGCAAAGCCTTTGCCGCGCGCCTTCGACCGTAAAAAAGGCGGCAGTCGAACTATTAAAAAATATAACTCTCGGCGGACATATATTGGTGCGGTTGTGCTCGGTTTTGTAAAATAAATATTAATTGTGATTATATAGACATTGTAAATATTTTTGTGTGTAAATAATAAAAAACTTTGTACGTCTTAAAACTAGCTAGTTAAGTGACGGTGCGGACTATTGCGGCTTTACGGACTCTACCGAGCGTCATACATCGAAGTCGGCTTCATTGAGGTATGTTATTCAATGATTGTTCTCTAGACATAATGCTGCACAGAAGAGCAAATAAGCCACGGCCTTGGTAACAGTCACTATTCGAAGGTTTAATTTAACAGTGTAAATCATAAACGATAAAAACAAATTGATTTTTCTCACAATCGAAGTGAAAAAAAATAGAGTTCTCATTTTGAGACTAAAAGTCAATATATTATAAACCCTTGGATAAAAATAGACACCCGCGCTAAAGCTCGGGTGGCTAAGCACCTCGTGTATATATTGGCATATTTTAGTCGCTCGATAAAAAATATACTATTTTACCATTCTGGCTACAAAACCATTAAAACAAACACACCGACCAGCATGCCCTTGCATCCAAATAATTCCACTTGATGTGATAATACGTCAAATAATATTTTTTTGCCCTATTGAAAAACATTTATTTTGAATGTTTGTACAGCTTTTTGGGTAGGTTAATATCCTTTAATGATAAATTGACAAGCGTGAGCGAGTTGAAGATCTAGCCAGTTTAGAAGATTCCAGATTTTTGTACCTTTGTTTAACCCCCGACGCAAAAATAGGGGTGTTATATAAGCTTAAAAAATTTCAAGGGAAAATTTACACCAATTGACCTAGTCCCAAAGTAAGCTTAGCAAAGCTTGTGTTATGGGTACTAAGCAACGGATAAGTATAATAATATAGATAGATACATACTTCGGTTCAGTTACGTGGGTGCACACTCACCGGGGTTTAGCTGAAAACCAGCGCTGCAGCTCTGATTACAGGGCTACAGCACATGCTGAGCTGAGTACTTTTGGCATCACACTACAGCACAACGTCTCTAATTGTTCTCTCTTCTCCTATTTATGTTAATACTGTTATTGTTGTGATGTAGTGTGTCTTTGTTGTCAATAAATGTTGTGAGTTTGAGTTTGAGTTACTTAAATACATTATTAAACACCCAAACAAACACCCGAATGTTTATTACATTCGTATTTTTCTAACAAATATCTGACCCGCCACGGGAATCGAACCCGGGACCTCAAGCTTCATAGTCAGGTTTCTAACTACTAGGCCATCTGGTCGTCAGACCAGTGTATATCTGTCTTAGGGCCAGTACAACAGACGGATTGCGTTTCAACAGCAACGCAATCGCAACTGCCAACTGCCTATACATTCAATCATAGCCAGTGTGCAGTTGTGCCGATTGCAATGAAACTGCAGTGAAAAATGTATGGGCGGTCGGCAGTTGGCAATTATGCCGGTTGCTTAGGTATCTGAATATCGTATGTTAAAATAAATATCGAATGTATTGTAATATCGAATGGGTCAAATTATCGGAAGGGTATTTTTGTTAAGACTGTATTTTTTTATATTGTTATAATTCTAACCTAACTTAACCTAAGGGGTTCTTCCATTTTAATTAATCCTGAAAAGTTTTCGGTTTCAGAAAATAAACGTTTCGATATTATTCCCCATTCGCAGGGGCGGATCTACTTAGAGGCTTTTTGGGCTGCAGCCCAGGGCCCCGTGGATACAGAGGGCCCCCAACCTGAACTGAAAACAATAGAAGATATTGTCAATAATAAAAATTAACTAGAATTTTAAAAAATCCGAGTAATTAGATTTGAGTAATTAGGTAGGGCCCCTAAGCAGTAGGTATTAGCCCAGGGCCCCACAAATTCAAGATCCGCCCCTACCCATTCGATGAAGGAATTCAACTTTCGGCGAATCCAACTTATTGGGAATCTAACTTAATGGTCCGGAAGGATTCATTTAATAGGAACTTGTTTAAAAATTGATAGACCACTTATATGGCCGATGGACGGTAGCTGTGCTTAGTTTGGGCATTCTGTATTGAGTAATCTGTGGTCGCAGTCGTAAGATATTCTTATTATATTAGCATTAAGTAGGTATTTTAATGACATCACTCCTCTAATCCGTAGATATAATTATTTATTAGAGTAAAATAATTTATCTACTCTCGTATCGAAATATTCGAATTATAAAATTCAAAACGAGTTTATATTTACATACTTTTTTAAACACAATACCGAAATATTAAAAAAAAACTCATTACAACACTTTTCTTCTAACAAAATAATGTTATAATATAATTTTTTAAACCATTACGATACAGGGCAAATCCAAAAAGTTTATATCAAAAAGTTTTGATTCTAATTTTCACTTGTCTGTGGCAGTGCCCGCTTTAGCGCATGCGTGCACATGCTGCACATGCGCAGTGACGTACTGGGTTTTAGCGGCTTTAGCGCCATTTTCGATTCATTAGTGTCGTTTTGTTTTACAAATTTTCGTTCGTGGGAAAAATTCGTTTTTGCTTAAAGATGTCTGATATCAGTGAATGCGAAGAAAATTTGACTCTGCCCGATATTTTAGATGCGGGGAAGGAAATTACTCATAATTTACCAGCAAAGTGAAGGTCCTAGTATAAGTTCTGGTTGCAATGCAGGTAACACTCAATGGTTCTTGATCACATGATAGAGGATTTAATATACGAACGTAGATAAAATATTGTATGCAACTGTACGTAATTAGGCCTTAAAACACTCGTGTGACCCTTTTATGAAACTCAGCTATGTCTCGTTTCATGAAACCGCACTCGTATTTCAAGGACCCCTATTACGTTACAGTTGCATAAATAGCTATTAAGGATTATCATTTTTATACCCTAACAGGGTATCGTGTACCTACTATTTAATAATATGTCACCTAATGTAATGAACATGACTTATTAATGAATAAATGCATTATTATTAGAATTAATCTAGAAACCTGAAATTTGGGATATACGAGTAGGCAATTCTTTACAAGATGTAGGAAGGTACTAAGGAAGGATTTCCCAGTAATTCCAAGGGAACGAAGCACTCGGGAGATTTAAGTTTGTATGAGAAAAACTCATTCCTATGGAGTATTAATAAACACAACAATACAATACAAATACTCTTTATTGTACACCAGAAATAGTAAGAGAGATTGAGATTGCGTTCGTGCTGTATGTAGAGTGAGCCTGTGGAGTTTAGCGGCGAGAGAAGGATCTATACTGGGCCCAGCTCTGGGTTTGACTCTAAGTGCCTGCTCGGAGCTCTGCTGCTTCAGGAGCACAGGTGAGCGCGACCGCAATCGACTATTTCACGTAAATTGTGCCTTTATAAATCCTAAACTGGGAAACATACGTAAGAGATCATCATTGTTGGAAATCAGTCCATTCACAGTCAGTGGCGGCGCTAGGGCTAGGGGCCTCGCAGAATTTCGCCAATCATCCTGGCTTAGGTTTTTTTTTTACTGCGAAGTAAAAGGGGCCTCGCGAACTTGATGTTGCCGACGCCCACACGTGGTCTAGCGCCGCTACTGTTCATAGTTTCGTTTTAAGTCATATCTCTCGGGCATCGTGCCACATCTTTTGGTGCTGAAATATCGAAATCTTCGCGTACGAAGTCGCGGGCATAAGCTAGTATTTAAAATAAATGTTTTGCCACTGAGCAAAACATATTATTTGACGTAATAACGCAAATGTAATAGTCCAAGTACAAAAGCTTCTGTGCCGTACAAAACTGATGTTTTGGCATAAGAATCGCGCCTACTTTATAGCCTAAGATCCCACTATAAGACGACCTTCACCGAGCTGGTTAATGGATGAAAAGTATTTTATATTCAATTAAATATGTCAATAAAAATATTGCAAATGGGTTGTCTGAAAAATTTCAGTCCAGAATAAGATTTGACCTAGATAATTTATTTATAAACAAACAAACAATACAATACAATGATTAACAGAAATAAATAAAAAAAAAGAACTAAAACTAACTTACTCTAAACCTAAAAATCTATATTTACAAATATCACCCAAGTCGTTGCTATTGGGCAGGGTGCCCATAAGGCTGGCTGCGTTTCCTCGTTGTATGGCAATGCCAATACGTTGGCCGAGGAAAGAGCCAGCCCTATGGTCACCAGTGGAACGGCCAAGCTTCTTTTTTAAAAATTTAAAAAGTTTTCTTGCTTCGGGACCCCACGGAGAAAATTAATCATTTCACTGGTTTGGTTAATAGACAAATTCTATACCAATCGAAAGTATGAATCCCATAGAATATGCAAACTTTAGGTTGACTATTTTTTTCCCGTCACAGCTCTTCGGTAGGTTAAACAGGTAAATCGGTATTAGTGACTACTTGCAGCGGTGTGGTTAATAAATTTAAGTTTAATTAAAATAAAGATTATTTAATTACGAACACGGTATAGGGTTGTCTGCGAAAAATCTGTCCTGAATTCCGGTTGTCGAGTTATAGTGGGATCTTAGGCTATTATGTTTCTCTATCGCATAACTCGTGTTCACTCACGCTTGGCACGTGTAGTGCTAGGGTTGCCACAACCGGAATACACTTTTATACTTCATTAGGGTTCCGTAGCCAAAGTGGCAAAAACGGAACCCTTATAGTTTCGCCATGTCTGTCTCTCTGTCTGTCCGCGGCTTTGCTCTAGGACTATCAATGCTAGGAAGCTGTAATTTTGCACGAATACATATCGACGGTAAAAAGCAATCCTGCTGTAACCCACAAAATCCAAAGTGTTCACCAGAGCCCAAAAACTTTTGGGATTTTAGAAAAAAAATCATATCTCCTAAACTATTAATCCTATAAATGTCATTTTTAGAATAAGAATGCCTTTTTTTAATGGTTATCAAGTCGAATACCAAAAACTAACTAGAAGTTAGTTTTAGTCTATGTTTGTGTGGGTTACAGCATTAACACTTTTTTTTCTATTACGCAAATATGCTGTAAATGAAGGAGATAAATGTATGGGCGGCTCCAAAACAAGTATTTTACTTTAAAGCAAAACTGCTGTTATTACTTATCACAATTATTCATTTGCGTCAATTTTGACGTAAATGAAAAAAATCTATGTAACTAGGTGCACTTAATTGTTTTAAATGTAAGAAGATAAGAAAGGATAGTAAAATTAAAACGATGTAAGTATGGAGTGACATTTATTTAACGTCATTTTAAAATGTTTCAGAACATAAAGCACTTCTAAATTACTAATTGAGATCAAAAATTATAACATTTCTGACACCTAGTTAGGTAAAATAGACGCTGAATTACAGGAAATACTCTACTGCTATTTAGTTGTACATAAAATCTAGTGAAAAAATAACAGCATTCGTTTGAATAATAATAAGTACCTATCGGTATTTTTAGTGTCTTAATTATTTTTAAGATTTATTCAATTGCATCATCATTTTCTGAACTTAATTTAATTACCTTGCTACCCCGCGAAAACACGTGCAAGACAGCTAAGTATGTGCGACACAAATCATCATTCATCATCATCATGTCAGCCGAAAGACGTCCACTGCTGGACATAATCCTCCCCCAAGGCTCTCCACTCAGACCGGTCTTGTGCTTTTCGCATCCACCGCGATCCTGCGATCTTAGCCAGGTCGTCGCTCCATCTTGTTGGAGGCCTACCGACAGCTCGTCTCCCGGTCCGCGGACGCCATTCGAGAACCTTCTGACCCCATCGGCCATCAGACCTGCGTGCAATGTGCCCCGCCCACTGCCACTTCAGTTTCGCAATTTTTCGGGCTATGTCAGTAACCTTAGTTCTACTGCGGATATCATCATTTCTGATTCTATCCCGCAGAGAAACCCCGAGCATAGCCCTCTCCATAGCCCTTTGAGTAACTTAAAGCTTCCTTATGAGGCCCATCGTTAGCGCCCACGTCTCGGATCCGTATGTCATCACTGGCAACACACACTGGTCAAAGACTTTTGACTTCAAACACTGCGGTAATTTGGATGAAAAAACACTACGAAGCTTCCCGAACGCTGCCCAGCCGAGTCGGATTCGACGAGTGATCTCTTTCTCGAAGTTAGACCTACCTAACTGGACCGTCTGTCCTAGGTATACATAGTCGTCAACAACTTCGAGCGCAGAGCCTCCGACTATTACGGGAGTTGGCACTACATGAACATTAGACATGACTTTCGTCTTGTCCATGTTCATTCTCAGGCCAACTCGGTCGGAAACTCTGCTGAGGTCAGGGAGCATAGCACTGAGGTCCTCCATGGTCTCAGCCATGACTACAATATCGTCGGCGAATCGAAGGTGAGTGAGGTACTCGCCATTAATGTTGATGCCTCGTCCTTTCCAGTCCAAAACCTTAAAAGCATCCTCCAAGGCAGCGATGAACAGCTTCGGAGAGATGACATCTCCTTGTCTGACTCCCCGCTGCAAAGGAATAGGCTTCGTGCTCCGGTCCTGTAGTCGGACGGACATAGTGGCGTTTTCGTACAAGCACTTTAACACTTCGATATACCGGTAGTCAACTTGGCACCGCTGGAGAGCCTGTAGCACAGCCCAAGTCTCGATCGAATCGAAGCACCCCCTGCCCCGCCGTTACCATGGCCGCTACCGGAGCCAGGAATAGCAGGGCCGCCGGGGACTAGGGGTCTGGGCTCATTTTGTGGATTCATTATTTATTTATTTTTTTATCGTGTGCCTGGGGGGGAAAATGCCTTAGTCGCCACGCTTGGCAGGCGGGTTGGCGACCGCAGTAATACCCCATCGTTCGCGGAGGACGCTGCTGCCCATCCTCCGGTTTATCCCTTAGTCGCCTCTTACGACACCCACGGGAAGAGAGGGGGTGGTGTAATTCTCAACCGACACCACACGGTCCGACACATATTTTACTTACTTATTACTTACTTATTATATTTTCATGCAAAAACCCAAGCCCTCATCCTCTTTTACATGAATATTGATTAATGTGTGTTCATGAAAATGGACCTCCGCAAAGGTGATTCAATAAATTATTCATCATTTTCTATTTTATCTACGTCTTCTTCGTCTAAACCCGCTAAAACATCCTTTGCTTTATTGTTTACTTTCAAATTCGTCGCGGAGTAACTGAACAACATGCGGTAAGCCGCGGTCAAATCAGCGCGAGCGCGTGTTTCAAATGCGGTAAATGCGCATGATCAATAGACGACTACTGTATTGAAAAGGGCATAAATAGCAAATTTCGTAAAACTTAGTGTTTTCAATTTGGCGTAACTAGTCATTGTATATAATACCATATTTGTTTAGAATGTAGTAAACTACGATGATCAAAAGTTTGGTATCTAATAAATGTAGTAAACACGGTACGTTACTTAAATGTTATATGCAATTATGCTGTAACCCGCACTACTCAACATGTGTTGAGTAGTGAGTTGCGTTGTAACTACAAAGATCATATTATTTGCAAAAGTGAAATTGGTGTAAATTCCAAATGATAGAAAAATGCTGTTTTTCGTGCTATTTACAGCAAGTATTCAGTTGTCTTTTTGAAAAAATAGGGTAAACTCAAATGCTGTACAAAAACTTCTAGAGGTCGTAGAGCCACGAGAATAGGACCATTCGACGCAGAATTTTTTTCTGATTCTAAATATGAAATAAAAATTTTTTGTGAAGGGTGTGGTTTACAGCAAGATTGCTTTTTACCGTCGATATAAATAAACTATGCCGACAAAATGGTACAATAAAAAAATTAAAAAATATATTTTTTAGGATACCTCTCGTAGACGAAAGATGGGGGTGATTTTTTTTCTCATCCAACATTGTAACGTGGGGTATCGTTGGATAGGTCTTTTAAAATAACTACGGGGTTTTTAAAAGGAGTTTTCCATTTGTTTTTGCGAAATATTCAACTTTAAACTGAAAATGTTCATTAAAATCGAGCGTCCCCCGAAAAATTTGAATTAATTCAGGATGGTAGTAATTGTATCAAAATTTCAAGGAAAACTGTAACGGCTAAGTTTGCTTGAGAATTATTAGTAGTTTAAGAGTAAATAGCAGCCTAAGGTATAAAATATACCTAAACTTGCAATATTCCGTACAAAATACGAAATCCTTAGAAAAATATTACTTAATTTTTTCGTAATGGCTACGGAACCCTACTTCAGGCGTGTCTGACACGCTCTTGCTCGGTTTTTTTTAGCATTAGAAAGAAGGCAAGCGATCTGGACGTGTCGTTTTATTGAAAAACACTTATGAAAAATAAGTTTACCCTCTCATTATGGGAGGAGGCCTGTGCCCAGCAGTGAGTCGTAAATAGGCTGGAATGATGATGATGACCCGTGGCTTCGCACGCGTAACTATTCGATCTTTGTAGTTACAGTTGCAATTCCGGGATTTTACGAAATTCCCCTGAGAAATCCCAAAATTTATACCGTGGTCTTCTTTGAGGTTGTGTTAAGAACAACTGTACAAAATTTCATGACTCTAAACCCAGCGGTTGAAATTTCAAGATTTTATCCCTATCCCGCGGAAATATCTAAATAAAAAGTAGTCTATGTACCTATTATTTCAAATTCAAACGTCGAGCTACTTACATACCAAATTTCATGACTCTAAGCTCAGCGGTTGTTATTTCAAGATTTTATCTCTATCCCGTAGGAATATCGGGATAAAAAGTAGCCTATGTGTTATTCCAGACGTCCAGCTATCTTAGCACAAAATTTCATCCAAATGCGTCCAGCCATTTTAGCGTACAGGACATACACACACACACACACACACACAAACTTTCGCATTTATAATATTCATAATAATATAAGTATAATTAAAAGTCGGGATATGCGCGAAATAATTATTTCGAATCAATCCGTGAATCAATATCAAACTTGCGGCCGTTGGCGGCGAAAACTACTCTCTTCTCAACAGCATTACTGATTTCTCAGATAGGGTTGCACAATTTAACTGAATTTTACGAAAATTCACAATTTTTTCAGCCATTGCATCTAAAAATACTTACCTATAGAGAAATTCATAACCCCTGTAGTTTCTGCGATGTCGCCAAAAACATGTTTACCATTTTTTTTATTTTTCAAGCAACATTACTTGTGCAAATATTTTTTTCATATTGTAAAATAAATTGTTTGCTATTCTTTTACTCACCTTTGTTTACTTTAGAGCAGTGACAACAAAGTAAAAAAACAACTATAAATACAGCTGTGGATTGTTTTTCAAATTAATATCTTTTCATTTTTCTTACCGTGAAGATGCGGCTTCTATCAGGTTAATATTAATTATGATAATATTTAATAACTCCTTAATTTATTTATTTAGATTTTACTATATACATAGTTTTTACTTTTCTACCTCTGCCATCTCTGTCACCATAATATGTTCTCTTTGTAAACTCTGTGTAACCCATATATTATGTAAAACCTGCCCACCGTCCGATATACGGTACTGTTTGGAATACGTAAATTCGTCGAAGAACTAAAGTCACCGACATAGCTGGAAAAGTGTACAAGTCGTCACCACTTGGCAATGGGCGGGTCATATCGCTCGAATAACAGATAACCATTGGGCGAGAAAAATCCACGAGTGGCGACCATGAACCGGAAAACAAAGCGTGGGTAGGCCTCTCACCAGGTGGACTGACGACATCGTGAGAGTTGCGGGAAACCGGTGGATGCAAGTGGCGAGTTGTCGTTTAGTGTGGCGTTCTAACGGCGAGGCCTTTGTTAAGTAGTGGACGTCTTACGGCTAATAATGATGATGACAGTGAAATTCTGGTCACCCGGTCTTCCACAAAACATATATAACATAAGCCCAACTGTGTAGCAGCTTTGATAATACACTTGTAGAGAGTTCGAAACGCGTAGCATGTTGTATAGTGTTTGTGATAAATGGGCCTCTGAAATATGTATTAAGCAAATTAGAAATGTTGTAGTTTATTATTTAATTACTCGTATTTTTTTCGACAGTTTCTATCTTCAAAGTTCAAAATCAAAGGTTACCAGAATTATTAGAGCGTCTTAAACATGCTTTTTTATTTCCAGGGCTTTCGTTACTGCTCTTACACCTGCAGCCGTACATCCAGCCCTCTGAAGCCAACTCTCCGCGGCCAGTTATCCTCCCCCCTGATAACTGCAACTGCGACAGAACCTGGATCCATCCCGTCTGCAGCAACAGTTCTTATACCTACGGCAACGAATGCCAACTAAATTGCGAGAGCCAAGAGAGAGTCAGACGCGGACAATCGCCAATCGTAGTCCAATACATCGGCTTATGCGCAAGAGAGGGATGCATCTGCCCCGCTGCAGTCATCCCTGTCTGTGGATCCGATGGCATTACATACGAGAACGAATGCAGATTGAGCTGCGAAAGTGACAGGCAAGAGCGGCTCGGCTTGCACCCTATTTACACAAAGAGCAAAGGGGTATGCCCCAGCACTTGCAACTGTCCCATAGACATCATACCTTCTTGTGGCAGCGACGGCGTGACGTACTCCAGCTACTGCCTTATACAATGTGAGAACGTCAAACGCGCAAAGCTTGGTCTGCCGCCTATACTCAGAACCCCAGGTGCTTGCCCTGCTCCTAATTGCATCTGTCCGCAGTATATTAACCCAGTTTGCGGAACCGACGGCCGGACTTATTCTAATGAATGTCTACTGGTATGCGAAAGCAATAGACGGAAAAGGTTGGGCTTGCCTGGTATCAAAGTCAAGAGTCAAGGAAGGTGTCCCATTGTACCATGCAGATGTTCGTATATTATTCTGCCAGTTTGTGGAAGCAATGGACGAACGTACGACAATGAATGTTTGTTGAATTGCGCTAGCTGGAATCAGCAAAACAACGGAGGACCGCCAATCTACTTGGCTTATAGAGGCGCTTGTAAATCGCCAATATGCCAATGTCCTGTGACATATCAACCAGTTTGTGGCACGGACAGATTAACATACTGGAACGTCTGTTATCTCAATTGTGCTTCTTTCAATAACATTCAGAACGGCGGGGCGGCTATATTCCTCAGCAGAATTGGCAGATGCTGAGCTTTTCCGTCTTCGACATCTCGCACTCTCAGATTAACACCGCATCAACTCAGAATAATACACTATTTTAATTTAGACCTTCCAGAAATTTTATTAAGTCCAAATTAAAATGTTAATTACATTATTTTGAGTTGATACGGCCTTGATCTAGGAGTATAAGTGAGAATTGCTCTTGATTGATTATTGTCTCTTCACACTGATTTACTTTAGATTTCTAATACCTTATCCTGCTTATCCACCAAAGATATTGAGATAGCGGAGAGATGTGCTAAGAAAAAGTCAATAATAGAATTTATTATAATTATTAACTGTCAAAAATTATTTTCTAAACCTTGATCTTAGCTGCTTTCCTAATTTTAGATTTTTACCCACACACCATTCTGGTTTCTAATGTCAGATGTTTCTTGTTGTTTTATTATTATACATTATAATACAATCATATAATATCGTTTTTTTTTTCTTGTCTGCGGTTACTGCTACAAATATTTCCTTTTAACGATGAAGAATAAAAATTAAAGACCTATCGAAACAAGGTTACTCTTCAAAAACTTTTGTCAAAAGTTCAATAGGTATCTCAAAAACGGCTTAACCGATTTTGATGAAACATATTATTTAAGAACCATCGCTTAAAAAATCTGATATCAAATAGAAAAACCGTATCGAAAATACAAACTTAAATAAAGATGCACAGAAAAAAGAAAAACTAAAACATTTCTGATTCAAAAAGCCAATTTAAAAAAAACCGTATTCAAATCGGTCGCACCCGGATACACGCAGACACACATAGTGGTTAAATATATAACACCACTCTTTTTGCGTGGGGGGGTAAAAAAACTGAGATTGATCAATGTTTGAGTATCCAACCAAACAAAGGTCAATTTTTTTTTCTAGGGACACCTGACACCAATTGACCTAGTCCCAAACTAAGCAAATCTTGTACTATGGATACTAGGCAACGGATAAACATACTTATATAGATAAATACATACTTAAATACATATTAAACATCCAAGACCCGAGAATAAACATTCGTATTATTCATACAAATATCTGCCCTTCCGGGAATTGAATCCAGGACCTCGAGCTTCGTAGTCAGGTTCTCTAACCACTTGGCTATTCGGTTGACATAGCTTTGGTCTCCCGTTTTGTTCAAGTGGACTAGTTCAAGTCCTACAAGACGAAATACTTTGGATTAATTACTTAGGTCAATAACCCTATCGGTTACTGGGTAACCAGCTGCTTGAGAAAATAGCTAATCCGTGAGTAAATTGTCTTACAAAGCATCTCTTTATTTTATTTACAATCTCTTTTTAAAATTCCAATAACACAGTAGCCGCTCAAATTGGCCCGGAATTCCGAACTTTTTTATCTCCAAACAAGACAACTCCATTCCGCAGCCTTTGGGTATTATCGACGGAAGTCCCCCCCCCCCCCCCCTTGATAATCACCGGAAAAAGTAATGAATGCAGACATCTTCATTTTTCGCACTGCCAACTTTGGCTTTATAACAGCTTTGAAATAACAGTACTTATAAGGAGTTAAATGGCCCATGTAAATCGGTCAGTATCGGAAAGTCTGAAACTATAAGACATACGTAGATCTGTTCTTAGGAACCATGTCATCGATTTTAATAACAAGAAAAACTGCATTTATACATTAAAAAAAAACTTTTACTCAACTCTGGTATCGAACCCCGAATTTTTGAAAAATAAAACTTATTACAGAATATGAAAACAATTTATTCCTTCTAGATATCGTGTTTTAGAGTAGGTAACATTTGTTGCTTGTGACCTACACTATCGATAGCCAAATGGAAAAAATGTAAATTTTTGTTTTTCAAAACGATCTGCAGGACTACTACGAAACTCGAAGTTCGTATCGTACCGCCCCTCTCGCTCTCGTAATAAATAGTCTAAGTGTCAGAGGGACCGCACAACACGAACATCGAGTTTCGAGTTTCTTAGTAGCCTTGCTGGTTCGATTCCCGTACTGAGAAGAAGTTTTTTTTTATTATTTGAATGCAGTTTTTCTCGTTACTAAAATTGATGGCGTGGTTCCTAAGAACAGATCTTCTTATGTCTTATAGTTTCCGACTTTCCCACACTGACTGATCGAAATGAACCACCCTGTAGGTACTTTTGACAGCCTTAGACAACTGCTGAAGCTGTGCTGCAAGGCTACCACGAAATTCGAAAATCGAAGTTCGTAGCGTACCGTCCCGCCTACGCTTATGTTATTTAATACGAGAGTGAGTGAACTTCGAATTTCGTGTTTCGGAGTAGCCCTTCTGGAGTGAATATTCGAACGTTTTGACTGCTCGGTTAAACGTCATTAGTCATTAGGCTGACTGTCCATTGGAGCGGAGTGAGGCGGCTGAGCGGAGCGAGGGAGGCACGTCCAGCAGTAGACCGCTATAGGCTGATGGTGGTGATAATGATGAATAAAGAACTGGTTCTAGTCGAATGCTACATCTTGTGGCACCAGCTAAGAATGCAAAAGCCAAACTTAACTTTAAACAGACAAAGCGCGTTCCGAAGTCGCGTTCAACTTAAGACCTGCATAATAAGCTGTTAACATAACCAAAGACTGAACTGTGCAGGCAATCCTATGATTATGAACTGTGTTGCCACCCTACACGTTTCCCATAAAGCTGGGGAATAGTTTCTACAAGCTTAAATTGTATTTTTTCAAATCCTCATGAATCCTAACTTTTTTTTTACATATGTATTGACTAGTTAAGGCTAAAGCCGTTGTAAGCCACGTCTGGGTTTTAGCTTTGTTATTTTGGATATTATTTCACATCCTTAATTTTTTTTATTCAGTGACGAAAACAAAGGTATAGGTGACGCGTGCCGTGATTCTTATTAAAGAAAGAAAGAAGACATTTATTCACTGACACAGAAGATACACATATACAGCAAAATTTATACACAAACAAACCAAAAAAAATAAACCAAAAAAATAATAATATTAAATCACACATTAAATATACACCTACACAATTTTGTGGGTCCCCGCGAAAGTGAAACGTCAATTATAATGTATAATGTATGTAATGTATATTACAATGTCATCAATGTCAATTACAATGTATAAGGAGAAACTTATTGTTGGCCTACTAATTTATTTATTTTTGTTGTCGCCGTAAAATACAGTTTTCTACATACAGTCCCTGTGACAAAACAATAGACACCGTTGTAACGGCAATAGGGTTATATTTTGTCACTCTCTGAATACAAAACCCTAAAATGTTTACTGAAAAAAATACAGTTATTTTTTAATCCGACATTGCGATTATAATTCGTCTGGCAACACAGTAAATAAAGCACGTTCCGGAAGTGCAGAGCAATCCCGCGGGATCCGGGGGTAGCGCCGCCAACTGTTAATTCGCTCACTTTTTGAACACACACAACTTTCTGTCGGCAAGTTGCGGGAGCTTGTGTAAATTGAGACTTGTTGATGACGCTCGTATTCGTGAGGGAATTTTAACCGGACCAACGGAAAAACGGAACTCTAAGAGCTTCGTTCTGTCCGTCTGTCTATTCGTCCGTACGTCCCAGGCATTTTACTCAAAAAGTACAAGACGTATACCGGGCGTGGCCTGTAACATGAGCAAAAAATTTAAATGTAGATCGTCCTCGTCAAACTGGACAACATTAGTTTAGCGACTTTTAAAAGTAATAGAGTCCTCAATTTTTCCTTTTTTCATAAAAATTAAATACTGCTATCAATGTACACCATCCTAGAGCCCAATTATTGACGTTGCCTGTCACGCAAAAAACATCAAATATTTTGCTTTACATTGCTGCTTCTAATAAAATTTAAAGTTATGTAGATGTAATTTTAAAGATACCACTACTATTATTCTAGCAAGGCCCGTTTTTCATTATGAACATGGGTGGTCTCCCATGGCGGATGAGATTGAAGTTGGTGCAGTTGAACCAGCACACGTTCCTGTAGGTCTTTCCATCGGATCCGCAGACAGGTAGATGAAAGTTGTTGCAGTTGCAGCCACACTCGCCCTGCTGCGTCACGTATAGTGGTGCCAATCCCGCGTGGACCCGCCGCCTGTTCTCACAACCCAGCAGACACAAGCTACCATACCTCTTAAAGTTACTCGCACAAACTGGCTGGTACACCTGAGAACAGAAGCAACCACACTCCCCATCGGTGTATAACAAAGGTGGCAAATGTAGATAAGCCCTTCTTTGGTTCTCGCAATTTAATTCGCACAGATTAGAATAAGTTTTTCGGTCGCTCCCACAAACAGGGGCGTAGTTTTTAGGGCAAACACAGTCATTACAAGGACCATTGTACAAAATCCTTAAAGGAGGTTGCCCTAGAGCAAACCGTCTTCCGTTTTGACAACTTACTTGGCACTCATTGTTGTAAGTGTTGCCGTTGCTAACACATACTGGAGCTACAACTGCTGGACAGGTGCAGTTCTCCTCCGTACAGACCCCGTATGAACGGATTGTAAGAGGTGGGCCACCGCTTTGGTTTAGTTTAGCAGCGCATTCGAGGAAGCAAATGTTCCTGTAGGATCTGCCGTCGGTGCCGCAGACGGGAGCGATGAAGAGAGGACAGTTGCAGTAAAGCCGCGGGCAGGGACCGTAGCTCGAAATGAAGATAGGTGGACGACCGATCTGTTGCTGAATCTTACTTGCACAACCAAGTTCACATCCATTGCTATAGGTGCGACCGTCAGTGCCACATACTTGCTGGACAATGGCAGGACAGAAGCAACCGTCATCACATTTCCCTTTGCTTTTTACGTAGATAGGTGGGAAGCTGTATCGCACCAAACTTTTACTTTCACAATCCAATAGGCATGCGTTAGAGTATGTCCGTTTATTAGTACCGCAGACAGGGTCAACGTTGGTTGGGCAAATGCAAGTCGGCTCTGGGCATCTTCCCGGAGTTTTCTGTTTGACGGGAGGCTGTCCGTTCAGTGACAGTTTTTTGCTCCAGCACTCTAAATAGCACTGGCTGGGGTAGGTGTTGCCGTCAGTGCCGCAGACTGGAGAGACGCCAACTATAGGGCAGTAGTAGTTGCAGTCGTTGCCTGGGACAGGTACCACTGTTCCGATTCCAAGAACCTCAAGCAGGTTTGTTACCAGTAGGGAAATACCTGAAAAACAAAGATATTTATTGTAAAAACGTTGCGCTAAGCTTTTTCAGATACAGAAAGCCCATGAGTTTTTAAGATGATTATGGTGACATAGCCATATAAGAAGAGTTAAAAATTCAAAAACCCGACTGCGTAAATAATTCTGATAAGTAACCTAAAGTTCAACGATGATCGCGATTTTAAATGGATCCCGACTATTGAATTTTAAGTTAATTAGCAGAGTTATTTTATTATTACACTAGCTATTGCACGCAGCCCCGTCCGTGTAGAAGTATGAAAACTAGATTAGGTCCATTCTCAGGCCTACCGACATACATGAAAAATATTTATTTATTAGCTTTTGCCCGCGGCTTAGCCCGCGTGGAATTCGGTTTTCGCGCGCTGTCCCCTCGGGAACTGTGCGTTGTTTCGGTATAAAAAGTAGCCTGTGTCACCCTCGGGCCCATAAACTATCTCTATGCCAAAAATTACGTCGATCCACCGCTCCGTTGCGACGTGAAAGACAGACAAACATACACACAAACATACAAACACACACACTTCCGCATTTATAATATTATTATGGATTATTTATTTATTTTTATTCGACTGGATGGCAAACGAGCAAGTGGGTCTCCTGATGGAGCAGTGCGAGCGCGAGTGCCATCGGCTTGAGACACGCGTCTGTGAACTTTTTTGTGCAATAATGGAGAATGTGAATTTAATACGCTTTAAAAGGGGGAGGCAGCTGCCCCTCTTTGCCAAAATACAGACCTATTAGAACCTTCATGTCGGACCCAGTTACTTCTGACTGACGAGAGTTCCCGAGGAATATTTCATTTATACCTTTGTTTATTTGTTTACCTATAGCACTTTTATTATCATTAAACAAATGGCAAAAGATAAATGCAGGACATACCACATGTTTTTTATATGATATTTACTTATCGATGCTATTGTTGAAACCTTTTGATAGCTGCTTGAAATATTTCTCTTTTATATTTATCATCGTGCATTTTTTACTGTAATTATCTAGGACAATAAGCCAAGTGATTACGAATTCATTTGCAAAATTGTGTTTTACAAAGCATTTCAACACAGAAACACTTTGGAAAAAAAAATACGTGCTTAAGAAAAAAAAAAGGTAGAAAATAAAGCATTTGTCGTCCAACCCATTGATTGTTCATAATAAAATATCGTACATTTGGTAGTCGCTAAAGACAAAATGAATGAAAAGGGATGAAGACTTGCGTAGAAGGATGATGGTCACCGACACAGCCAAGATAATTAGCTCGTTGAAGAACGTAGAAACAACTAACAAGCATACCATTAAGTCATACAAAGTTGCTTTAGAAATTGCTTTAAAAACATTACCAAAACATTAATTACGTATAACTACTCTAATTTCAATTAACATTTACTTTCATTCTAATAATCGCACAAATTCACAAACTAGAAATAACGAGCTCTTTAACATTTACGAGTTCCCAAAGAAACCACAGGTCTCGCGGCAAAGATTCCCAAACTTGGGATCCACCTTAACTTGATATTCCGTTGTAAGCACGAACAAGCGCGACTTAAACAAATTAAACAAATTTAATTACAGATTGCCCCAAACAACGACATCCCACCACCTGAGAGCCGAAACTCCTTAATTGGATTTAGAAGTCGCCCGAAGTTTTAAAACGCCCCGAAACTCAACTTTGCACCCTTTGAAAAGTTCGCGGATAAAAAATACTGTTATTACGGTCATAATAACTGTTAAGCGTTGGACAGGGTGATCATTGTCCTGTAAAGACGGTAAAAATGAAACGCCTGTCAAAATGTAATAGCAAAAAGTTACCGCGGTGCTGCTTTGCGCGAACAAATTGTATTGTTCCGCGTAGGCGCTTGACTTTTACGATGTTTCATACATAATACAATTATGAAAGGCGAGACGGGCGACTCTATTGTCTTTATTTTTGAAAGCAATTAACTATAACTTAAGGAAGTTAGAGAATGTAATATCGTGTCAGTAGGTAGTTAATTAATAATACTTATTGAGCACGTATAAAATGATGCTCGATTTTATGTGGCATAATGTGTGTGTTGTAGGTATGTCAGAGACGCGCACTGCACTTACTTTTTAATGTTAGTTTATACTATGTATAAATGGTATAATACAAGAGCTAGTGACATACAAAACGTGACAGAGTTTATACTACTTATCTAACTAGCTTTTTCCCGCGGCTTCGCCCGCGTGGAATTCGGTAATCGCGCGCTGTTTCCTCGGGAACTGTGCATTTTTTCGGGATAAAAGTAGGTTATGTCACTCTCGGGCCCATAAACTATCTCTATGCCAAAAATCACGTCCATCCGTCGCTCAATTTCGAGGTGACAGACGGAAAACATACAAACACACACACTTTCGCAATTATAATATTACATTATTAAAAACTATGATTTTCTGACTTTGAAATATGAAAATATATGGAACCCTCGATGCGTGAATCCGACTCCCACCCACTAGACTGTTTTTTCTTTTTAAATACTAATACTGAACGGCAAAAAATCTGGCCCTCAAATTTATGCAAAATCGGTAATTTTATAATGAAGGGCGGGAATTTTTTTTTGCCGCTGAGTAGGTATATAAAAAAATAAAAATTTAACTCTACAAAAGTGCCTTACTCCTAGCCTATAAAATTAACTAATCAGAATGCTACGGTCATTTCACTTAACTGTGTTTCAGAATAGCTATATACATAAAGTCAACAAGCATACAGAAATCACAGCCATGTGTCTACGCGAAGTTTTTATTTCTTTAGTTTATTTTTTATATGTTCTTGGTGCGACAGAGAAGGATAAAGTGATACAAGACGTCGATTATTCCGGACTGGCGGGGGAAGCGGAACTGAACAAAAATGACATTCTCAATTTTCTCAATTCGACAAGAGTACGGGAATTGTACAAGTTGCAGTACGAAAGGCTTCTTGCTAGTCTCGTTGGTAATACTACCATTACAATACAATACAATAACTCTTTATTAAACACCGAGACATAGCATGTAGTACAGAAAATTACATAAGTACTTACATACAAGATACGCGCGAAAAAAACTTATCACTCCTTGCAGTTGGGTAAAAACAATAAACTACCTTATTATTTGTTCGTAGTTAACTATCTGTAGGTGGTGGTGGTGGTGGTGGGTGGTGGCAGGTGGAAGGTCCGCCCGGATTGCTACCACCATCTTGCTCGCTAATCCTGCCGTGAAGCAGCAGTGCTTGCACTGTTGTGTTTCGGCGTGAAGAGTAAGACAGCCGGTGAAATTACTGGCACTTGAGGTATCCCATCTTAGGCCTCTAGTTGGCAACGCATCTGCAATCCCCCTGGTGTTGCAGATGTTTATGGGCGGTGGTGATCTCTTACCATCAGGAGACCCACTTGCTCGTTTGTCGTCCAGTCGAATAAAAAAAAAACTATATAATATAGAGATTTTTCACGGTATAAGCAATAAGCGGCCTTTACAATACTTAGAAAGAAGTAGGTAAAGAGAAGATTTTTATTCGTATTAATATCATATCTATCTTCAATTAGTATAAAATAAAGTCACTTCGCGTCGTCTGTACCTATGTACTCTTAATTTTTTTTAAACTAAGCGTTGAAAAATTTGTCTTGTAAAGTACACGGAATTCAGCGACGCACCTCGGCTCCGTGCGGATTATTTTGGAAAATGATGCTGATAAAATGTGAAGTTCCTTTAATCAGGGTCCGACTGGCACTCGTCAGTTTTTCAAGTCAAGTCAAGTCAAAATATCTTTATTCAATTTAGGCTACAACAAGCACTTATGAACGTCAAAAAATCTACCACCGGTTCGTAAAAAACCTCCGTTGAGAAGAATCCGGCAAGAAACTCAACGAGGTATTTTTTTTTAAAAACAGATTCACAAAATTTATAAATGATAGCTATATTCTATACATTACAAGTATTTAACACAATTTTATTTTTAACACAGTTTTTCTTTTTAATTATAACTTATTTATGTTGTAGAAAATGATACTGACAAGTCCGGTAGAAGAGGTAAGTTTACATCTGGGTATATTAAACATTAAAGTCAGCAGTTCTGAAGGGCTACTCCGAAACACGAATTTCGAAGTTCGTATCGTACCGTCCCTCTCACTCTCGTATTAAATAACATAAGCGTAGGCGGAACGGTACGATACGAACTTTGATTTTCGAATTTCGTGGTAGCCTTGCTGACCCTTCTAGACGGAAGACACCTAACTGCTTCTCGTAGTTCATAGTTACTTAATTATCTGCCTGCTCTGCTATACTTGTTTTCAGCTGACTTTTGAACTTTTTACCCTTATTGTTACGAGTATACTAGCTTTTGCTCGCGGCTTCGCCCGCGTAGAATTAATAATAATAATAAAAAAATCTTTATTCATTAAGACAAAATTTCACAAGAGAGGAATTAACAATTAACAAGAAAGCATAGGTTAAACATTCGGTTATCGCGCTGTTCCCTCGGGAACTATGCATTTTTCGGGATAAAAAGTAGCCTATGTCACTCTCTGGCCTATAAACTATCTCTATGCCAAAACTCACGTCGATCCGTCCCTCCGTTTCAAGGTGAAAGATGGACAAACATACATAGAAACAGACAAACACACACACTTTCGCATTTATAATATTAGTATGGATTTTTCGAGCATATTATTATATACCAATAACCAGCACCAATGTCTGACACAACAAGCTTGCATTAACATCTAATACGACTCTATTTCTAGAGCCGGAAAGACGTGTCAGATATTTTTGCACGCTCCGCTATGGCAATTAATGCTGGTGACTGTACCTACATTATAATAATGAGCGTATACTCGTATATGTCGATTTCTTTGCTCTTATCTTTAGCATAGCTATAATTTTATTGAGCTATAATAAAGTAGGCTTATCATTAGATTCATCAAAACTGTTAGTAACATTATTTCATACTTTTTTGACGTTTCTTTGGGAACATAATATAAAATATAAAAAAAAAAAAAAAAAAATACGACAGCCTTAAAAATAACTTTAATTAAAAACCAAAATATAAAGATCAAGTCTAGTAGTCCAGAACAATGTTAGTAAATTAGGCTATTCTTACCCTGAGAAAGAGCAAAATTCGAACCGGAATGAGGACACCAAGTAAAGTTACAGATTAGGCTGGTGTATTAATTTTAAATCCTGCAAGTGGTATGCTACTGCCAGTTAACTATGTCTATATTGAAAGACAATAACAATAAAAAAACTACCTTTCCCAAAAAAAGTTTGCATGTTCATCAAAAATTGTTCATCAGTTAAATGTACCTACATCTTTGTATAATTTTAAAGATAAGTATATAAACAAAATTAAATATGTATTTAATTACTTCTAGAAAAATATGAGCGTACGGGACGCAACTACTTAGACAAACCCACGTCACTAGGTAAGTTTGCTGTTTATTGGACACAACGTCGGAACCATATCGAAAATACAAACTGAAATATAAATGCACAGAAAAACCAGAAAAATAAGACCAGCGCTGGGAATCGAATCCAGGTCCTCGGCGTCCCGTGCCGCGTGCTATATATACCTAAAAACTATTGTTAATCCGAAAAAGAAAAACAGAAATTCTAGTCTTTATTAGACCATCCGATGGTAAGCGAGCAGCACCTATGTACAAGATGAAGATCCGACACATTAGAGGATCGAAGAGGCATTGATAACCTAGAAAGCTAACACTACTTCGTCACACACCCCATGCCCCTGTATACACACCGGAGCAAACAGCACAAGCACTGCTTCTAAATAATTTCTATTGCTTTTAGATGTAGAGACGCGTCGCATCGTGGCTGGACGTAATACTTCCATCGCATCCGTGCCCTGGCAGGTGTCGCTGCGGGAAAAGACCTACCCCATCTGCGGGGGATCTATCGTCACGGATCTATGGATCCTCACCGCCGCCCACTGCTTACTCAGGTAGGTAACTCCTGACATAGGCGTGCATATTGGCACAGAATATATCATAGTACGTACAGAATGGCCACGCTCCGCCCCGCACCGGTTCGAGTTATCCCACCCCTCAAGCGCAGATTGCAGGAAAACCGCAGGAAAGCACTCGGGTGCGCAACGCGATGTATGTCGGCCGCACGGCACTAAGTTCGGGAGCAATAATTTTACGAAATAGTAACGGTACCCTACCTACTTCCTTTTTCTAATTAAATAATGATTTCTGAAATTATCACGATTAATACATAAAATAACTACCTACCGAATAATTTGTAATCGTATATCTATTGTGATTGAAAATAATTATAAGTATTGTATATTACAATATGCGGAGGCTGTGGAAGGCGCTGCCTACCCTGGAATTAAACCACTGCACGCTTCCTCCACGCCCGGAGTACCCTGGTATCCTAATCCTCATTGCTGCTAAAAAATTAAGAAATTAGTTAAAAGAAGTAAACGAAAGCAAATATATCTGTAGAAAGGATGTCTGGCTCTGAAGACGACTCGACCCCAAAAAAAGTCATTGCTGATGGTCGTGAGCCCCAAAATTATTTTCTGATCAATTATTTAGCATTTATAGCTTTGTGAACGTTTATACTCGTGTTGCCACGGATTTGATCTCTCCCTCCAGCGCATGGAGCTCGTTCTTTTTGGTCACTAATACTAAACCTTCCCTGTCATTAAGAGTTTTCGAGCGAGATACGTCGTCGTAGACATGCCCTGGCAGGTGACACTAAGAGAAAAGAACTATCCGTTCTGCGGAAGATCGCTTTTCATAGACCTGTCCTAGAGACGAACCTGAGAGACCCATAAATATCACCGATTGGGTTCCATGCAACGTGCACCGGAGCAGTGGCAAGCGAAAAAAAAAGATAATTTAGAAACATCTGTTTTTGTCAAATTTTCCGTAAAATAATGACGGTTGGAAGGAAGTGGAAGCTTTTTCCCATGAGTCGGACACCTCGGCTGAAAGCTATTTCAAAAGAAAAAAAATTGTGCTGCGAAAATATGACCAAACTAAAACCAATTCCTTTACTTACAGCTTTGAAACGAGCTCCAATACAACAAATTACAATCGAAACATCTTGTCTATCCGGCGGCATCCAAACACCGAACAAATAGATCTGGCATCGAATCCCCTTCCTTTACGCCCTCGCAAATTGTGCACAATTTCAATTTATCCCCAGAAGACGGAATAGTATTTTTTCCAATGCAAAACAGCAGGCCGCTGGGACCAGACGAATAAAGCTACCAAATGGGGGCATACGTTTTGCTCGCACTGTGTCCCAGTTTACGATTGCCCGAAGAAATTTATCGTCAGCTAGTTGGAAAACGATACGTCGTCGTCCAATATCCTTCGTATTAGGATGAACGCGTGTTTCTTCCGATTCTCGTCCGACAGGGTGCTATACGATCGCTTGTTACGGGAAATAGAATTCTTATTTTGCTCCACGGTTTGCTGTGTGATGGCAGTAAGGCAGTATTTACAAGCGTAGTTTTATCGTTATTTTTAATCGACTTCAAAAAAAGAGGAGGTTATCGATTCGGTTGTATTTTTCTTTATGTTTGTTACCTCAGAACTTCGTCATTTATGACATTATGAACGGATTTGATTATTTTTGCGATCTTCTAGGAATTTCTTCAATTAAGTCCCGAAAGCACCAAATTCGATGATCTAATGATTGGATCAGGAAATCAAGGGAACTCTTCTAATGTTGTAGGGACACCTATAGTAAATTGGATATAATAATGATTTTCAAGAGCAAATGCACGAGTTTTTCAAGATATAAGTAGGTACCTAGAAATTTCGTGATCTGGCGGATTTTACGATTGGCCGCTGACACAAATTTCCTCACGAGTGTTCGTTTACTGAAAAGCCTATGTATAGTAAATTTCAAATGCATCACAACCCCGGCTTTGAACTCACGACTCTCTATTTGAGAGGCCATAGCTCATACCACTTGGCTACCACGGCTGTTTTTCTTTCAGTGATCTAATTTTTGGAAAGCGTTTCGATTGATTTCAATGATTATCGTTGCTAACACTAATTGGCTTGAAGGTTAGTTTTTGCTAATTGTTTACGTATTATTAAATGGTCAAGGTTGAGCAGTTGTTGGTTCAAGGGCTTTGTTTTTTTAAATGATCATTGTTTTATTAACTTCACTAATTAACTCAGTATATTAAGGTTAAGGTTGGGTGCTTACAATATTAAAAGGAAGTACCTGGGTGACCGAGCTTCGCTCGGACTAAAACTCGGTATCAAGCGTTTTCCCAGAGATAAGATTAGATAAGATTCCCAAATTTTTGATTTATTTTGACCGTGATACACATACATACATACATACATCACATCACATCATACACACACATACACACACATAGTACATGTAGTGTACTACATTTCAAGCAAATAAATACATTTCATTTCATTTCATTTCGATACTACTACCGTTTTACCCGCCTGTTCCAGTGTGTAATAATGCATACAATAATTAATTGCGTCAACTTCTGATACAAGAGTAGTTTCTCTTTGAAGTGAAGTATTCATCCTTATTTAGTAGAAACGGGCCATCGTTCGTATGCTGCCGTGAAGCAGCAGTGCTTGCACTGTCGTGTTTCGGCGTGGAGAGTAAGACAGCCGGTGAAATTACAGGCGCTTGAGGTATCCCATCTTAGGCCTCTAGGCTGGCAATGCATCTGCAATACCCATGTGTTGCTCATGTTTATGGGCGGTGGTGATCTCTTACCATCAGGAGACCCACACTTGCTCGTTTTCCATCCAATAGAATAATTTAAAAAACACACACTGGAACGGGAGGGCAAAACGCTTGTGGGTCTTACTCTTCCTTGTTCCTCTTTCCGTCTTCAGGGCTCGTTCGAGCGACCTGAGCGTCCGTCTGGGGTCCTCGTGGAAGACCTTCGGCGGCGAGATGTACGACGTGCGCGAGTGTTTTGTGCATCCTCGGTACGTCAGCAAGACCAAGGTACGTAGCAGTCTATAGTCTGTTACCTCATCATCATCTCAGCCGTAGGACGTCCACTGTTGGACATAGGCCTCCCCCATAGACCTCCAGTTGCTTCGGTTGTCAGCGGCCTGCATCCGCCGTGAACCCGCGGCTTTAACCAGGTCATCCGTCCATCTCGTTTGTGGACGTCCCATGCTGCGCTTGCCGATCCGCGGCCTCCACTCGAGAACTTTTCGGCCCCAACGGCCATCTGCTCTCCGTGCTATATGGCCCGCCCATTGCCACTTCAACCAGCTAATTCTCTTGGCTATGTCGGTGACCCTTGTTTTTGTACGTACCTCCTCATTTCTGATTCGATCCCATAGAGAAACCCCAAGCATAGCTCTCTCCATAGCTCGCTGAGCAACTCTGAGCCTATTTATAAGGCCTACAGTAAAGCACTACGTCTCGGATCCATATGTCATCACTGGCAACACACATTGGTTCAAGACTCGTCTTAAGGCACTAAGGAATTTTCGACGAAAAGACATTGCGGAGTTTCCCAAACGCTGCCCATCCGAGTTGGATTCGGCGATTGACCTCCTTCTCGAAGTTGGACTTACCTAATTGGACGGTTTGTCCTAGGTATACCTACATACGTGTCAACAACTACTACACTACTATATTCTGTATAGACTATAGTCTGTTACCTACTTCAATTTAATTATGTTCAACCGAAGTTGATTTCGAGATTTTCGAGTACATAGATTTAAATATATTTGACTACAGAACTAATAATAAATAAGTAAGTGAAACGGTACAAACAGTTGTCAGATTAAATTACATAATATAAAAATGTAATAATCAAAATTTTACAAGTTTTTGTCAGCATCACTAATATTTAAACTTTAATATTATAATAACATTTATTTTGAAGAACAACCTAGCTACCAACCTGTCACTATTGTACCGTTTTTATCAAACTTTAAACCTAAAATTGCTAAAAGTGGCTCCGAAGCGGTAACGTTTCGTGTGCTCTGCCTACCCCATTTGGGAATACAGGCGTGATGTTTGTGTGTGTGTGTGTGTGTGTGTATTTTGAAGAATTTTGTTCAACTGGTTCTTAAAGCTAGGCAGATCCAATTTTTTTATGATCGTAGTAATTCATTATATTGTTTTGGAGCTATTACAACTACACTTTTCTTCATTAGAGCAGTGTTACATTAAGCGATACACAATGAAGGACTGCCGTGGCCAGCCCAGTCCCATTGAGCCTTATGTTTCTTTAGATGTAGTTAATTGTAGTTGAATGTTCCAGGTGAACGACGTAGGTCTGGTGGAGTTGTACTCCCCGCTGCGGTTCTCCCCGCGGGTGCTGCCGATCCGGATGGTCGCCCGGGACGTGAGGCTGCCGTCTCAGCAGCCCGCCATCGTGTCCGGCTGGGGAAAGCTGAAGGCAAGTGCTATATCGTCACTACTTTGAAAAAATCTAGTATCTCAAATCAATATGTCAACAAAATTGATCCTTGAAAAAATGGACATAAAGTTCACTCAGACTTATTAATTTTTAGAGATACGAGCTTTTTTAAAAGTAGTGACGATATGCACACTCCAAGTCGAACAAATTGATTCATGTGCCATGATGGAAACTTTTGATAAGCAATCGCAATGATTTCCTTGACAAAAGTATGCGATGTCAACATGCCATTAGTAACAATTACATTCGAAAACTCTACCGACTGCCAATGACTGCCATAAAAACTAAAAAAACTCTATCAAGTAGCTCATTTAAAGTTCAACAGTTGGGACCCATTACATTCGACTTAAGTATTTTCTAATAAATAAATAATATACATATTAAACATAACTTTCTAACAATAACTTAAAACAAAATAAAAATTTAACCTAAAACTAAAACAAATTGTCCAAAGAGTACCCCTTAGGCAAGGTCCCGAAGATGCTGGCAGCGTTTCCTCTTTGAATAGTTAGGCTAATTCTTTGTCCGATGAAGCTGCCAGCTCTTCGGTCACCTGTGACGTATTTAGTATTTTCTTCCTTTTAGTATATTCGATATTTTGACATTCGACATTCAGATGCGTACCCTTTGTGAAACGCACATAAATTATGCATCCAGGAAGGCGGCGCGAGCGCAACGTTTCTGCAGTCCTCGACGATACACACGATCGCGATGAAGCTGTGCAAGCGCTCGGGGCTGGACCGGAAGGCCATTGACCCCGCCTCCATGTTCTGCGCTGGCTCCTTCAGCCAGAACTCGCCGGATGCTTGCCAGGTTACAGTAGCAGTATAGTTAGCTTTTGACACAGTAGTGCAGTAGTACCATCACAGTATATATATAAGCTAAAGCAGTAGGGAAGCTACGAAGAAATCAATCAAAACGAACACACACAGACGCGCGCTCTACACGACCTCTAAGACCATGCAAATAAACAATTTATAATTTTCATTTTCAACTTTTAAAAAAACTTTAAAGTGACGTACCCGTGGTCCAACTAATTTGTCCAATCCGGAAATGTTATATTTCTATTTATTTATATATAAATACTTTATTTTAATACAAAAATTATAGGTTGGGTTTGTTAGTTCAAGAGCCAAATACCCAGAAAGAGGAGCTCCGCCCAAGGGCGCGTCGAAAGCAATTGCGTACAAAATCGTATACATATTTTTGCCCTTAGTTGGACAACGGGTCGGGAGGGCACTTCGGGAGGATTTTAGCCCGGATTGATGCTGCTAACTTTTCCCGAATCATTCTGTATCAATAGGGATGTTGACACCACCAATCAACTGACGTACCTACTTTTTATGAGCTGTCAAAACACAATTCTCCCGTAGAGTTTCAATGGCAATAGCGACTTATGACGTCATTATCCGGCAACTCAATCAACTAACTATTTATTTGTTTTAAAGAAAGAAAGAAAGACATTTATTCACATCCACAAAGACACACAAATACAACAACAACAAAAAAACAATAGACAGCAAACAAAACATAAAGGAAATACCAAAATAAAAATATACCATTTTGTGTAAGCAACAAAGAATAATGTTACAGTAAGTAAATCGAAAATTAATCTGGTTTTCAGGGCTAAAATAAAGCGTTTCTTTTACTGGAGTTGTGATTTCGAATTATTTCTTAATGGCGTCAACATCCCTATATCAATCTTCACCCTTTTTCCACTATGTCGCAATGTCGCGTCATAACAATAGACTTAAACCTTTGTTCTCAGGGCGACAGTGGCGGCCCGATAGTCCGGGAAGGCGTCCTCATAGGCGTCGTCTCTTGGGGCCTGGGCTGCGCACGTGGCAACTTCCCCGGCGTGTACACGCGACTCGCCTACCCCGTGATCTGGGACTGGGTCATGGGCCATATTACCAGGACTGACAAGTCGGAGAAGGCCTCGCTGTAGCTCTAGAGATATCGGATGTGTATGACCAGCAGGCTCAATTGGAGTTACTTTACGAAGTTGCTGGAGTACTAGACTTATTTTTGGAGTTCCGTACCTACCTCAAAAGGATAAAACGGAACCCTGTTTGTATGTCTGTCTGTCCGTCTGTCTGTTCAAGGTCCTTTTTTCCGAGAACGCGTGGAGGTATCAATGTACACACGACTTTATTAGCTTGAAATTAAGGCCAATACAATAGGTACAATAAATCCATCATTATATGTATGTAAAACTACCATGAGACTCACTCATATTAAATATATTGATCCGGATGGATAAATCACGTCTTAAATCGACTTTAGCTCGACATGTTTCGGGCTAATCCGTAGCCCTTCTTCCTCGGAGTGCGCGTGTTGTAGCAGCCGCCGAGTCGCGTTGCTCCGAGGAAGGATTTCGGACACGGCCACCCACGGCTTTTAGTCCCTGATTGAAAAGGTTTAATAGGTACCTAAATTATTATTATTTTTTACATAAATACTATAGTTCTTAATTATAAAATAAAAACAACAAGATAATCTTTATTTCGATTTATTCAAATAAACATTAACCGACACAGATATCCAACGTAGGTACAGTCAGCATCAAAATTAGCTGGTAAGTTTTTACTCTGTCACATTAACACATTTGTCAATCTTGTACGCGCTAAGTACAGTGGGGGTAGGAAAACCTTCGTCAGTTATTAAATTGATTCCTTTACAAAGTCATAGACTCTTAGTACGTTTTGAAACCAAAGTACTAAGTAGACAAGTGCATATCAAATTATATTTACTTGACATGATAACAAGAGTCAAAATAGTATACACCTCTAACATATATCTAGTTTCATATCAATACAAAACCTTTTTAATAAACAACTTCGTAAAAGTTTTAATCAAATAATGTTCTATTTAATTGTCAGTGTTTGTCAGTGCCAAGGTGTAGTTGTAGGGTGCCAATGGTCACCTGATTATGTTTAGCAGGTTGACAGGTTGACGCAGTATATCCTACTCAATCGGTAAAACAGATTAGTGCTCATACTGAGCAAAGAAAAATAGATTTTAAGGTGACGAACCTTTTTCTACTCCGACTGTACGTGGCTGTAAAACGGCAAAGTACAAAAGTAACCAGCTATTTTTGATGCTGAATGTACAGTCACCAACAGAATTTTCGGAGCGGCCAAAGTGATTAGTAATATCGATACATGAACTCTAATGCCTTAATAATAGCACAGTATAACAAGTTTTCCCTACAGTAGGACGACGCCTTTGAATTTGAGCGATATCGCAGCACCACTACCACGAGTTTACAGTGACCGTAGTACTCGATAGCGACGGCGTAAATTATTTGTAGAGACGCTGTACAATTCTCCATACAATAATTTACGCCGTCGTTATCGAGTACGATCACTGTAAACTCATGGTAGTGGTACTGTATTATATGTAGGTATTTACGCAAGTAAGGAAGGGTCGTCACAAATTTAAAATTTGGAGGATAGATTTGTCTTTTATGAATCGGTACATATTGGTATTGCGAAATTATGTAAAACAAAACTACTTAGGGGTGGCAACTTACTAGGGGTCAGAAGCATCAAAATATACTATATATGAAATGAAAAACATTTTATTTTCCACAAATTATACTTTCATAGATTAGTAACCGGCAAACACTTTCGGTTTCTAGACTTAATGGAATGAAAACTCCTGTTATTGAATTTAGTTATATAAAAAAGAAATAAATATAATTATATAAATATAGACGAAATCTTAGTTCCTTATTTATACGAGATGAAGATTTGCACGCACTCACAGCACATGTCGTATGCACCGTAATAATTTTTATTATAAATTTAAATGTTAAAAAAACACGATAGCCCTAGAAGACTTGTCCCAAGCTGTTAAGAACGGCGAAGTATGCAGCTGGGGCTCCTCCCACCCGCGTCTCACCCCTCACACCCCGCACGATTGGTCTGTCTAGACGACTCCGTCGGATTACTGTAGGGAAACTTGTTAGACTGCAATAATAGTGTATGCGCCGATATTTTTGACCACTTTGGCCGCTTTGAATCTGATGGCGACTATACTTTGTGAGCATTATTTTATCCACCCTACGACAATAGGTAACCTTAACTCCGACGATCGATGTATTTTTTAATTCCAGCCTCGTAAGGTTTGCAAATTTTCAGCGACGTAAATAAAAATATGTTTATACCTGAAAATTAATGGTTCTTAACTTATTAGGTACAGTCAGATGCAGAGAAAAGGTACCCCTCTGCAACGGCGGTATCCATACTACCGCCATTATAGAGGGGTACCCTTTCTCTGCAGCTGACTGTACAATGACGGTCTGCTAAGTAATTCTTTTGCCGATAAAAGGGCCAATCAACTTTTTTATCCACACTAATCTGTCCGCGACATTTTTCAAACAATTGCAGATTTTTGTAAGTAAACATGTTTTTTTCTGTACCTAATTTAATAGATGGTGTTACATTTTGCTTAAGATTAGGGCTCTTTATACGCTGGATGTATTAAATCACTCGAAAAAAGCGAGAAATATCTTCAATACACGATTCCTGTTTACTAACATACCTATAAATGTGTACGGAACCGTCGATGCGCGAATCCGACTCGCACTTGCCCTTTTTTTTTATTTCTCCTCCTAGCGCTTTTGGAAGGACCATTAAGCTTGTATTAAGTAAGAATTTGAATTTTTTTCTTTTAAAAGTTCTTCCTATGTTCCGCGCTTTCTTTAGGCTGAGATGATATTGGGCTAATCAACTATTTTACCGACACTTTGGGCATCTCCTGCGTTACCAAAATCGTCTCTAGCGTTACCAAAAAATCCTACTTTTCCCAGCAACTGGTAGGGGCTTCACGACCTCCCAAAGGTACCCTGTTATGACAAAACGCAGCAAACTTGAAAATCGTCGATTTGAGTAAGTGGCGTTTGAAAGTTCGTTCCTTCGTTCAAAACTTAACGTCATACGGTATAATGTCTTATCGAGTATCTCATCAATAGAACTATAGTGCTGTACCCTTAGTGTAAGTTTTTGGTTACAATATACGTCTCGATCGCGTTCGCGTTAAAATCTCAATTTATATGGGAACACGAACAGCGCCTCTAGCAGAACGTTGGTGATGTTTGTTTTTCACAGGTATAAATTGAGATTTTAACGCCAACGCGATCGAGACGTATTTTGTAACCGAAAACTTACACTAAGAGTACTGGACTGCGGATCGAACTAGTACCAAGCTAGCATGAACTAGAATATTCTAAGTGCTGTTATCACAAAACACTGTAACTGGGTTACATCCTTTTGTCATAACAGGGTCGGGAGTCACACGTTGAAAACACTTCTCTACAATGTATCCCAGACATCGGGTAGCTGTGTGGACGCGATACAAAACTAACACTTTAACGAACAACATCTCTTTCATTGTATTATTATTATTATGACAGTACAGTTTTGATGAGATTCAGCTGGAGAAAACATCTGTTTACAATTTTTTGTCAAAATAAATCTTAGAGCCCGGTCTCTTGTTACGTACGAACGGTGGCGCTGCGAGCGAATTCTGTACCCTTAGTGTAAGTTTTCGGTTACAAAATACGTCTCGGTCACATTCGCGTTAAAATCTCAATTTGTATGGAAACACGAACATCGCAAACGTTCCGCTAGAGGCGCTCTTCGTGTTTCCATATAAATTGAGATTTTACCACGAACGCGATCGAGACGTATTTTGTAACCGAAAACTTACACTAAAGGTACTGTACCATTACCATGAGTTTACAGTGACCGTACTCGATAGCGACGGCGTAAATTATTTGTATGGATAATTGTACAGCGCCTCTACAAATAATTTACGCCGTCGTTATCGAGTACGCTCACTGTAAACTCATGATAATAGTACAGTACCACTACCATGAGTTTACAGTGACTTTACTCGATAGCGACGGCGTAAATTATTTGTATGGATAATTGTACAGCGCCTCTGCAAATAATTTACGCCGTCGCTATCGAGCACGGTCACTGTAAACTCATGGTAGTGGTACGTTCATTCCACACTGAAAACGCCACGCCGCTATTCGCGCATAGTCGTAACCGAGCCGTGAGCGATTAAATAGAAAAGCAAGTAGGCCAAACATCATTATTCACCTTAAAATAACAAGAAACAGTTTAAAATTGCATGACAGTTCTATCACAAAACCCTGAATACTGCTCTTGGAACAAGTCCATTTTATAGGTAATTCTAGTGCCTGCTTGCAGCCACAAAACACAGATAGTTCAGAAAGCAATCTCCATACTCTCCATGCCTCCACGTCTCCATGTCCTCACGTCTCCATGCCCTCGAGCAACGCACACATGACATGCAAACGATTATCAACTTTAATGTGGTAGACCACATATTTGGCTAATGGTGCATACTCCCCAAATTAAAAAAAAACACAAGCAAACGAAATTTAATTTTATTTGCTTGCTTTCCTTCCAGATCTCTCCCATCAAAGTCTTAAACTTTTATAAGATATAAAAATGCTAGAAGTATAGTCCTGTAGATTCTGGTAAATGCTTTACATTTCATTATATTCTCTACTTACACTTTTTTACCCAACATCATCAGGAAGCCATAAGGTTCATCAATAGATGGCGTTAGTAGCCGGAAGGCTAAGTTCAGAAGAACGCGCGGTTGGCTCGCGCGCGGTTTGAGACTGTAACAAATCTACACTGTTGTTTATGATGGTCACGCGCGGTCATGTCAACAACAGCATTAATTTGTTACAATCTTAAACCGCGCGCCGAGCCAACCGCGCGTCAACGCGCGTTCATCTGAACTTAGCCTAATAGAAAATGATTCGAATTTTGAGGATAGAGAAGTATCAAAATGTAATAAAAACTAGTTATAGAACTAAAATTTACCTCCGCATTTTGTAACCATACATGCAAGAACGCTGGATCTGTGCGACTCAATCATTAGTTTCTAGCTAAAACCTATCCCCCTGTAACGTTTTTTTCTTTCAAGCTTGAGAACACCGAGCATCTCTTTTGTCTTTTCTTGTAGTGTCAGTCGTTGTCTTGTTAAGCTTTGAAAATTGACTCGTACTCGTAACAGTGTTCCAAACGCGTTAACGACGAGTGTACCTAGTATTAGCAACAGTTGTGTAAACGTGACATTTTAATTGAAATTAGTAAAATGAATAAATATATCGCACATAGAAGTAGTTTTTGTATGGGTACGTATCTGAATATCGAATGTTGAAATACCGAATGTATTAAAATATCGAATGGGTCATAATATCGAAAAGGTATTTTTCTTAAGACTGTATTTTTTTTAGATTGTTATAAATCTAATCTAACCTAAGGGGTTCTATACGTTGCCGTTTTAAGTAATCCTTTCGATATTATGACCCATTCGATATTTTAATATATTCGATATTTTAACATTCGATATTCTGATCCGTTCCCTTTTGTATCTACATTATGGTTGCGGAGCAGCAAGTTATTTCTTACTTTGGTTGGGGGATATTGTCATCCGTGACATAACAACAAATTTACTCATTCGTTCTGTGTAACATACTAGCTCCATTTATTATTCCAATGAGCTAGCTCGCTCTGCGACACACTAACTCCATCTATTGAACCACCTGCTACAATTTCTTTGCAATAACTGACTTCCTTTGACTTCGTCACAGATTATAAAATATCTTTGTAGACATACACATTTATTCACCTACACACTGTATATTAAACAGATTCCATAACCGAAATTATGGAGGTGCAATAAAAAAGTAATAAGATAACGTTTAAATTGAAAGTATAAGTACAAATATTTAAATTTATTTAGATGCCGTTAATATATAATCACAACTTGACGTTATAAAACATTTTTCACCCATTTAAGCCACTATAACAAAAGTATGAAATAATTTCAACATATTACATTATTATAACATTTTGTTTTATCTTCTTATTATATCGAACCATAATGAAATTCCCCTTATGTATCATTTATGATACACATAGCTGAGATGGTAGAAATAACTTACCCAGATACTTACCTAAACAAAACAAATATAGAAACCCTGTGCGCTTAATTTTACTATTTATAGCCTAATTTTCACTGTTTTATCACTTAGTACAAGAGTATATTTACATATTATAGTTTAATACACAATAAATTTGTAATTAAAAGTAAAATGTATGATAAATTATAACACAAAGCTAATAATACATCGTCTTACAAGAATACCCGGTCTTAGATTTTAGACTACTTTCTGTACCAAAATAGGTTCTTCCTTTAATTTAAATGAGTACTTTTTATTTTAATCGATCATAAGTTTTCTTCCAAAGAACCAATAAACCCAAATAGGTATTTTGTAACACTACGTAATATTAGTTTTACTGTACTTACAAGTTTTGTCACATTTTATGATATTGATCAATGAAAGTCAAAGAATCTCCGTAAAATTTAACAAAAAATTAAAATGTCATTCCTTTATAACATCATCCTAGCTATTAACATTTCCGACATGGCACATTTTAAGCATTAATAATTATATTTAAACATTATTGTATAAACGATATGTATAAAAATCAAACACAATTTGACAACAATTGACTTGAAAAACATGTATTTGCATTTTTTCCTACTTACGTATTTATTTATGTACGTGCTCTATAACAAGGGATCAGATGGATTAGCATTAGTGTTCGCATTAATATGGACCTGATCCAAAAATTAATCAGCCAAATAATCAATCAATTAATTATTTTATCTTTGACTCCTAGTAAATAAATCACAGAAACACAGAAGTTAAGTATTTATCTAGAACATAATAATATAATTGTACCTACTTACAGTGTAACTTAAATGATTAGGTTAATCAAATATTAATATTTCACACGAAAACACAAGCCGAAACATGAATGCACAGAAAAACCAGAAAAATAGACCAGCGCTGGGAATCGAACCCAGGTCCTCAGCATTCCGTGCTGCGTGCTATTCCCCTACACCACCACTGGACAGGAGACTAGACACGAATTTTTCCTATGCACCCATATTTCAACTTTTGGATTCTTTTTCATTTGTCACTTTAGCAGCGACACTAACGCCATCTATGGATCTACGTTCTCAACGAGAAACATTTTTTCCACTCCCGTCGAAGCTATCCGCTCACCAGGGACAAGAGATGTCGCTATTAAGCAATCAAATCAAGATTACGATTTGGAGTCTTTTTGTATTTTTTATTTCAACTCCAAATTTTTTGTTTCTTTTACGGTTATCCCGTGAAAGTTTAATATTTCACACGAAAACACAAGCCGAAACATGAATGCACAGAAAAACCAGAAAAATAGACCAGCGCTGGGAATCGAACCCAGGTCCTCAGCATTCCGTGCTGCGTGCTATTCCCCTACACCACCACTGGACAGGAGACTAGACACGAATTTTTCCTATGCACCCATATTTCAACTTTTGGATTCTTTTTCATTTGTCACTTTAGCAGCGACACTAACGCCATCTATGGATCTACGTTCTCAACGAGAAACATTTTTTCCACTCCCGTCGAAGCTATCCGCTCACCAGGGACAAGAGATGTCGCTATTAAGCAATCAAATCAAGATTACGATTTGGAGTCTTTTTGTATTTTTTATTTCAACTCCAAATTTTTTGTTTCTTTTACGGTTATCCCGTGAAAGTTTAATATTTCCAAATATTTGAAATATTAAAATCAAAATTGAAAATGTTTGAAATATTAAACTTTCACGGGATAACCGTAAAAGAAACAAAAAATTTGGAGTTGAAATAAAAAATACAAAAAGACTCCAAATCGTAATCTTGATTTGATTGCTTAATAGCGACATCTCTTGTCCCTGGTGAGCGGATAGCTTCGACGGGAGTGGAAAAAATGTTTCTCGTTGAGAACGTAGATCCATAGATGGCGTTAGTGTCGCTGCTAAAGTGACAAATGAAAAAGAATCCAAAAGTTGAAATATGGGTGCATAGGAAAAATTCGTGTCTAGTCTCCTGTCCAGTGGTGGTGTAGGGGAATAGCACGCAGCACGGAATACTGAGGACCTGGGTTCGATTCCCAGCGCTGGTCTATTTTTCTGGTTTTTCTGTGCATTCATGTTTCGGCTTGTGTTTTCGTGTGAAATATTAAACTTTCACGGGATAACCGTAAAAGAAACAAAAAATTTGGAGTTGAAATAAAAAATACAAAAAGACTCCAAATCGTAATCTTAATCAAATATTATTAAGATTAAAACATATACTTATTTGTAAACTAAAACTTGTACGTCACATAATGACAAAACACTGACACCCTCTTTCTTTCATACCACAAAATATGTACCATCTTTTTATGCAAATAATTACATGATATATTATTGTATAAAAAATATTTTAATTTCCATTTATTAATCATGTGCTAATTGCTATCTCCGGGAATTCAAATTCAATTTCAAGTAATTAATTAATTTATCTGTCGATTATTTTTGGAGTCATGTCCACAATATTGCGAACAATAATGTTAACCGTTCGATCCCTGTCTATAACTCATTTAGACAACATGGTGCGCAACATTGAAACTTAAATAACGTTACTTCTATGTGCGGAGACCAAAAGGCCAGACCAATTATCAAGTATGTTATTTTTTTTTTTTTCATTTTATTTATAAAGTATTGTTAGTCACAATTTTTTGATAACCCATCTAAACAGTCAGTTTAAAAAAAATAGTCTTCCGGTACTATATTCTATTGGTTAGGTTAGGCTCGTTTTATAACAATTATAAATAAAAAGAATTATGACAAACAATACGTTATGTCAAATATTACATTATGACTTTCAACAATTATACGAGCCGATATTGGAATGGACCCGTTGGACCATCACCAGAAAAACTAGGTGCGCAAAGTCTTCAGTGAAAATTCTGGACATTAAGTTTTCATGTGAACTGTTTCAAATGCTTCATTTTCCAAAAAACATGTTATTCTTACCCCAATACATTAGTACGAAGTTTACCTTAAAATATCGAATGGGTCATAATATCGAAAAGGTATTTTTGTTAAGACTGTATTTTTTTTAGATTGTTATAAATCTAATCTAACCTAACTTAACCAAAGGGGTTCTATACGATGCCGTTTTAAATAATCCTGAAAAGTTTTCGTTTTCAGAAAATAAACGTTTCGATATTATGACCCATTCGATATTTTAATATATTCGATATTTTAACATTCGATATTCAGATGCTTACCCAGTCAACTACATTGCTATTCTAGTCATAACTTAGGCAGACTTAGAGTTGTCTCATCTGACGGAAACTTTCTCCAGCTTATACGTAATTTGACAATTGGTCCGACCATTTAGACAGCGGGTCATCACCACATTAAACAACATTAATATGCTTAAATTAAAAAGCGAATGTTTAATAAGTACAATCAACAACCAGAATACCACGAATTCGACCATCAACAAACGAAACCAAATCTCGATATATCACGGGTAGAACTAAAAAGCATAGAACCTGTTTAGTCCAAGGCCTTTACGCAGCCAAGTACGCAACGACACACATTATAAGGCCGGGGCTGGATCTCCGGCCTGCTGAGGCCTATGCCTTCTTCGGCTGGGCCGGGGGCCTCCTCAATAGATGAAGAGGATCCCTCCTGTATCTCGCGAAGAGTTCCCTCTTGAAGGTCTCGAAATGTTTCCTGTTCTTTTCGTTCTGCTTCTCCCGCCAAAGGGGTCTGGTGCGCCGCGCCTGTAGCCCCCAGTGGATTGTGAAGATTGGAGACAGGACTCGAAACTGGTAGCCAATTAGGAACATTTCGTATACCTGAAATATAAAAGAGAAACTCGTCAAGAATAGAATAAAGAATGTCAATCGCCGTGTTCTTGGCATTGCGGAAGAGTTTAATCCTCGTATGAAGATTGAAAGATTGTAATAATTATTGACCAAGTGTATTTTCATTCAAACTACCGCAGTGTTTGAAGTGAAATGTTTTTGATCAGTGTGTGTTGCCAGTGATTACCTATTGACCTGAGACGTGGGCGCTAACGATGAGCCTCATTAGGAAGCTCAAAGTCACTCAGAAGGCTACGCTTGAGGTTTCTCTGCGGGATAGAATCAGAAATGATGATATCCGCAATAGAACTAAGGTTACCGACATAGCTCGAAGAATTGCAAAACTGAAGTGGCAGTAGACGGGGCACATTGCTCGCAGGACTGATGGCCGATGGGGTCAGAACTTCGGTTGAAAGACGTCCACTGATAGACACAGGCATCCCCCAAGGCTCTCCACTTAGACCGGTCTTATGCTTTCCACATACCCACCGCAATCCCGCGATCTTAACCAGGTCGTCGCTCCATCTTGTTGGTGGCCTACCGACAGCTCGTCTCCCGGTCCACGGACGCCATACGAGAACCTTCTGACAACAAGATGGAGCGACGACATGGTTAAGATCGCGGGATCGCGGTGGATGTGGAAAGCACAAGACCGGTCTGAGTGGAGAGCTTTGGGGGAGGCCTATGTCTATCAGTGGACGTCTTTCAGCTGACATGATGATGATGATGATGAAGTATCGTTTCAGCTTGGGAAAAAATGCTATAGCTGACCTGTCTGGACGTCTCCAGGATGTGTCCATATTTCTACAAGTTGCATTTTTCAACCAAGCAAATCAATTAGATATTATCTCCAATTCAATTGAATCTAACAATCCTGTAGACACTTCCAGCCTACTAATATGAACACCAGGCTGCCTAAGGCTTTGTGTTGTGACTATTATTACTTTTTTCAATCCTTTTACATGATAATTGCAACAACAGGGACATATAATCAAGCGTGCCCACGTTAGGGTGTGTTAAATGTGTAGAAAATTGTCAGATTCTATTGAATTGTACTTTATGTGTGTTATATTTTATGTAACAATTTGAACAAAATTCTATTGTTAAACCAAAATTTTGACTGATAACTTGATCTCGATATTTTTTATCGCGAAAATATTAACCTTTCCTCATAGAAGAGCAATATTAACCTGAAATATGACGAGCGAAGCTCGGTCACTCGGACACTTATATAATAATGATACGTGACTTACGGGACAACACATAAACACTCTGAAATCATTGCCAATATATTATTACGCAAGAATGTAGACAAGATATTATTAAGTATGTCATAATCCAGGGATGGTAGCAAGTGTATCAAACTTACAAGGAAAACTATAACGGTTAATTTTTCTTGAGAATTATTAGTAGCCTAAGGTATAAAAGATACCTAAACTTCGCATATTCCGTACAAAATACGAAATCCGTACAAAGTGTCCGACTCGCTCTTGGCCGGTTTTCTTTTGTCAATAAACAAAAAATGATGAAGATGTAGCCAATTGAAGTTCCGTGTAACATCACGCCGTGCGATACTTCCGGACTTTTGACGCGCCTCAGCTTTGTCATTTTTTGTTTGATTGAAAAAAAGGCGTCCAAGATTTATTCTGATAATCTAACTAGCGGACTACTTAATAGTAGATTGTAAAACTCGAGCATAAAAGGAGACATTTTACCCGAGACGTTCTTATAGGAATAGACACGTCGAGGGGAAAATGGGTTTACACTCTGCCTTTCACTTCGATTGCCGGCGATACCGGCTCGGGTGGCTATATGAACGTCTCGGGTAGAATGGCTAGTTTTATGCTCTTGTTGTACAATCTACTATTTTAGGACACTACCCTATTGCAATATACACACAGCGACACAAAATTTCGCCCACTCTACATACAAAATTACCTATATCTGCTGCATTTGAAGGCCAGATTTTTCCGCACAACATATGTAATTTTTTGTATTGATAGAGGTAAATATGGAAGCAGATCATTTGCCGAAATTAGCTTATATCTACACGAAGGTTACTTCTCCCCTATTTGGCAGATTTTAGAAAGAAAGAAAGAAGAAAGAAAGAAAATACATTATAAAAACTAACATAGAACAAATACAGACATACACGACGCTAAACAGGTCCCCACTTAGCATAATGCCACGGCAAGTCGTGACATTTTTGATTTGTTTTTGTTTCCAGAGCTACCTTGTAAAAGTTCTCGAAACGAGGGCGCGGCGTAGGACTTCCACCGAGATGGAGGATGACCTGGTTAAATCCGCAGGTTTCGCGGTAGACACAGGCCACTTCCAATCGAAGAATTGAGAAAGCCTACGTCCAACAGTGGACGATGTACAGCTAATATGATAATGATGAGCTAAAGTCGTGAACCCTAGCATTGCTAGTGCTACCACAATTTACTATGCCAAATGGCAACGCACTCGTTCTTGTCGATGCAGGATTACATTTATAATTCCACGCGATAACTATTCGCCAATACTTACTAGCAGAGCTGTCATCCCGCAAAATCTAAAATTATATAACCCACATAACGACAAAAATAACTCTACGGCACCTACTCGAAAAGTCATTAGTAAAAATCTGCACAGTCAATTAAATCTAAAGAAAACAACTTCAATTCTCAATATTTATTTAGAAACGTTCGAAAACAATGATTGCCAACGCTAACAAAAAATCTGGCACAGGAATGTTATATTTAAAGTTTATTTATATCACAGACGCTTGTTGGATAACTGATCCTATTTCTTCTGGTTAGAGTTGAGACCTTATTGCCTAACGCACTTGTACTCGTAATGAGGGCTATCGTTCTTTGTCTTTCTAGATGGCGCCACTATTGTGTGAGGTTTTTGAGTGTGGCTTTCAAAGTCTGTTAATTACAGGCGTGAAAACTAAGTTTAGATTAAAATCATATTCAATACATCTTAAAACCGTACCACAATTGCCATAATTAATTTCAGGTAATGCAAAATATTCACAAAATTATTCTAATTGTAAATAAACCCGCGTAGCTCACCCAAAAACTATGAGATTTGACATTTCGGAGTCCTCACGCTACACTAACGCCTCTAGCAGCAAATTCATACGCGATAGACCTCATTCCAATCGTTTTCACTTCTTTCTCTCACGCAGTAAAAGATGAAGGGAGAAAGAGACAATACGGCCACGGATTTTGATTAGATCCCAGTGTTTGTCGCTATCCAGTCTCTCAATGCTGCTATGTTGGTGAAGACTGTGGGAGAGAGAGGCAAAGCACAGCCTCTAGCGAAGGAAACCACTCCGAAAGCTGTTCCACGGAACACGGCAGGGCCGCCCGAGTCCCCCTGAAAAAAAAGTTTTTGTTAAAAAATACAAACTTTTTTATGGCTGTATACCGGACGTTGCCTTTCTCCTAGTCTCTAAGTAATTAAAGCTGAAAGGATTGATCACAAAGATGCACAAAACGTACACAAAATAATAATTTCTGAATTAATATTATTTCTTCTAAAAAGCAGTTGATCAACGTAGCAAATTAGCAATTGATCTAAGTATCAAGTGGTCTAAAATTCCTTGACTCAAAGTCGACGGAACTCCTTTTCCGCGAGGCTGAGTCGCTTCACGTCTTGACGCAACTCTAACCTAACCTATCTATATTTTTTCAATTTTTCAACAAAAACAGGTTAGGACCAGTTGCTTTTTAGACCAGTTGCTACTTAGACTACTTGTAGGTACTATTATCTATTCTGTGCTTAGACCAGCTGCTTTTTAGACGAAACTATACTAACCCGTTTACCAGTCCATAAAATATGCATTAGCTGCATTAGCATTTTTTTAGCTGCGATATCGAGGGCACACTGTAAAAACGTGAGGCACGTCATATCATTGCGTTTACAATGCGCCAGCACTATTTGAACCACAGTGTAGACGATACACGTTAAAAATGTAACGCTTTTCACGTCCTAGCAACGTAGTGTATTTTGAGCGTCGATGTGGAATACCTGACAAGAAGACACGCCTCCGATGAGGAAGTGGCCGCCGCAGAACATGTTGCTGGTGAGAGAGTCGCCGTACGACAGCCGGCACAACCAGTGCGGGACCACGGGCACGTTGGCCTCCATCATCAGACGAGGGATGCGCCGGCCGCGAGGCTGCAAGAGTTGCTACGGAGTCATGTATTGGCGTGCTTTGGGTCGAAGAGGCAGACAGGTTGGTAGTTTGCATCGCGGCCACAGATATCGATTACACTAGATAACGCAAACACCTCAATCTGTATGAAAACCAACCGTGTCACTTTTTTATATCCACTGTGACGTCTCAAGAGCGATGTAAATTTTCCAATGTCCGCGCAAAATCGATTAATGCGCCGCCCGTTCGCGCCGTGGGGCTCGAGTAGGTCACTAGTCATGATAAGTCAGTTAGTGCTCAGTCGTTGTATGGGGCCAACCCTTACGTTTGGTTGGGGTTCGGACACGCGACGTAGATGCATTTGCGTAATCTAGTGTAATCTATATCTCTGATCGCGGCAGCAGGGCATCAGCACTAGCACTGTCTACTTGCTGCCTAATCATGCCTACGCAGTCAATGCACGCCATAGCAAGTATAAGTAAACCCTTCGGTGTATAGTATAGTTTTGGAGATATTAAACTTTGAAATTACACTGTCGGGGATGTCTCAACTTTTCTAAGTTGGTTGTATTGATAAGTACCTATGAAACTATGCCCACTAGCACTTCTTCCCAAACGTCGCCATCGCGTGTCATTTATGCACTTGACATTCCATCCCTGACACTTCACTTGGTATTGCGTATTCGCGTTGTATTAGTGACATCTCCGTCACTCACGCTATCAACGATATAGTGCATCTCTTTCACACACGCAAATATTTCTGCGAATATGCCAAGTGAAGTGACACGGTGAAGGGTTACGGTCTGATAGTATGGTATGACACGGTGTAATGTAGCAGGCAGAGACTTTAAAAGATACCAGAGAAAGTCCTGTATTAGCTTACCGCTGTGAGCCCCCATCCGGTTACAGTCAACCTGACGAGCGGCACGGCCTGCCCCCGCGCCGGCAGCCGGATGGGCCGGATGGTGTTGCTCCAGGCCAGCGGCTGGGCCAGTCGCAGCACGGCGATGTCGTTGTCAAACTGCGGCCGGCCGTACTGCGGGTGGACCGTCACGTTGGCCACGCGGACGATGCGCCCGCCGGAATCGCGCCGCGTGCTGCCCACCCGTAGCCGGATGGCTGATGGGCTGACGCTAGGGACACAGTACATATATAAGATAAAGCAGTATGGAAGCTACGAACAAATCGATCGAAACGAACACACTTACACAGACGCGCGCTCTAGACGGCCTCTGAGAGGCCGGGGGCTTAGAGGCCGTGTGGAGCGCGCGTTTAGTTATGAGAGTGTGTTCGTTTCGATCGTAGCTTCCATACTGCTTTAGCTTATATATATTCTGTGCTAGGGAAGTTGGAAAAGAAATATGCCAGCAATTTTTCCAGTTTCCACCAGTAACTTTTCTCATGCATATTCTTATACTAAGTCCTAATTATTCCTAATTTGCCAGCCAAAAATGGCCGATCACTCAAATTGTTCCAAATTCGACTTGTAAAAGTTGTTTGTTTATATAAATTGTTAACTTCTCTAAAATAAATATGTCATCATCATCATCATCAGCTAGAAAACGTCCACTGCTGAACAAAGGCAATTAAAACGCCAAAATGAACGACTTGCATCCACCGGTTGAGTAAATCTTACTCCCGGCACACAATGAATAGATAAGTTATTAATGTTATTCTATTCTTTAGCAAATGGATGTAGTTATCTCTAGGTAATTCTTTCAGTAAACACTGACAGATATATTCGTGTTTCTTTGGAAAAAGTGTCATAAATCGGACGCAGAGAGAAATACGTCGCGACAACTAGCATGAATGTTACGACTAGAGTAGTTCTTGTCAACATTAATTTTGTTCGCTAGTCTTTATTTTTATGAAATCAAATAAGCTAGACTATGTGAGCGAGTTTATATTGCATCAAAATATTAGTAGATTATAATAAAAATTATTTCTGTTCTCGATCCCCTGCTGTATCGGAGTTTTGCTCCTATAAAGAATGTTGGCCATGGCCATGTCCCGTTTGCACTGCTGCAGCGGACACAAGTAATATGAAATATTTACTTTTAAGTCTGAACTGATGCTTTGTATTTGTAATTTTGATTGTGTGTTTGCAGTCCCAAATAGGGTTTTTATCTATCTTTCACCTATCTAAATCTCTTTTGTCTAGAGAGTAGAGAGTCAAAACTAATTCCGATACAACACCAGATGAAAAATAATCCAAAACACTTCAGCAAGTGGCTTTGATATTTTGAATTCATCCTGTCAATAACCTATAGAGTAATATAGGTAATTTTTTCCACAACTGTTTCCATACATTGGTTGATCCAATGAAAAATCTATTCAAGGGTGCTCAATAAGACGAACCTAATCATTTGCTGAATTATTCTGGATTAATTATACAGCACCTGGTATTTGAGCACCTTGGCCACTCCTTTATTGCCCATATACGTCCATGCTAGCTGTACAACAATATAATCAAATCGACTTACTTCTGCACGCAATGCGCTGCGGTCATCACGTAATCCTGGCTGATGATGAAACCTCCGCAGAAAGAGTTCCCATTCAGCACCATGGACACCTGGTAGGGATGTCTGGTGATGGAACTGGCGCGGCCACCGATAATCTGCCCGCTGAGCTCAGGGCATACGGCCTCCAAAGGTTCCAGCTCCACATTCTGAAGCTCTGCGTCTTCTGTGAGGGCCTCATCGGCTGTATCATCTACTGCATCCTGGAGATCTACAATTTCACAGCAATAGTTATAGCTACTATTATACTGATATACCTAGTTGAACTATATGTTTATAGAAAAAGCTTTTCCATCCAACTTTACGAATATGGTTGAATTCATTTACCCACACTAACATGAACATGAACAATGTTAGCTGTACTCGATTAAAATAGCACACACAAGTTCATCAGCTTTTTTTCTTTATCTGATATTACTGTCAAAACACCGATCTTATCCATACCAACATAACTCTAAAGTTTTACTTAAACGTACTGGTAAGTCCGTGCACATTTGGCTCGGCAAGCTTTTTCACTCATGTAGTGTTTGGTCAAAAAACTACGCCGACTTACCCCTGTGTCATCCTGGCCTTTAAGGAACCGATACTAACTGGCCAGCACTTGTATAATGTAAACAATGAACCCAAAATCACCACTAAGAACTAATCTGTTTCACACTTCAAACATCATCGTGGGATACATTTCACGATGGGCATCATTTCACTGAAACCTACGAGTAAATAGCATTACACAATAACGAAACTCAAACTTACCTACACCAGTGAGCAAGCACAGCAGTGCCACCGCCAAAACCCAAGTCATCTTGCACTGACTGGTAGATCAAATAGCCGAGATCGTACTGCTGCCGGCGCTATCATAATTGTCAAAACGGTTGGTCAACTTGACCGCAATAGGTAATTTCTCACGGTCAGTCACGGTCATGACCTTTGGGGGGTAAAATTCAGTTGACACGTCGGCGACGCAAAAAATATGAAAGCTGAATATCGTTAACATGCAGCCAAGATAGATTAATAACTTAAAACAGCATAATTTTAAGGGCCTATTTGGCACTCATTGATGAATTTTATTTGACAAATAAATGTGCTGATGTCTCCGTCTATTCGGACAAAACAAACAGAGACGGCATCAGAAATATCTGTCACATAAAATTAAGCAATGAATGCTGAAACAGGAGGTTTGGAAGTTTTTGTTTGTATAGAGGTTTTTTGCAAATGGGCATGGTGGTCATCTCATGGTAAGCATCTCTGCCACCCATAAATTCTTATGATTGCGATTTGCCCATAGTGAATCAATTTAAGCGTAACTATGGGGTAAAATTAAACCATGAATAGTTAAGTAAGACATTTTTTACGGGGTATTTAAAAAAAACTTAATAGCCCTTGATGATCAGTCTCCCCATGTTGTAGCTTACTGTATGCGTTAAAATATCGAGAACTCATCAGATGTCACACACAGTTACTACCATTTAAAAAAACCTCTCCCATTAAAAATTAAAAGAAAACTTTGGATTTTTTAGCTTAACTTCCCTTTCAATTATACTAACAACAAAAAAACTACGTAGTTTATCTCTCGTATTTTTATTATTTTGCGTTAAATAAAGTTTCATCATTTAAAAACTAATTTGTCCGTTACTTAGAAATCTTAAATTGGCACCAATGCCACAATAATTTCAAAACCAAAAACTTTTCAGATGATTTCCAGCATGTTTCACGCTTAAAAATCTGGCTTTCTAAAGAATTAATCAAGGATCAGACAAATAGGTATTTGTTATGTAGGTACATCTATCTACAACTCTTCATTATCGCCGTTCCCAAATATGATATTTATTTATTTATTCTGGAGAACTAACAGCTTAAGACATACATATTAAAGATAACAATACACACAGAAAGCCAATTACAGGTTCTTGACGATAATAGCCGTCATGACTCAGTTTACCCCATATGACCTAAATATATCAGGATTCAGGACGCCGGACATAAAGTCTAGCTTATCTTGGCTAACATAAATTATTTTAAATCAAAACAAATCATGCTACGTCACCCACACAAGCTTATTGAAATTCAGAAAATAAGCAACCTTTCGGGAAATTATCATTTTGTTAAAAATTACTGTTATTAAATACGTTTTTGTGTCTGTTAATTTACTTTGCCTCACTTTTAATCGCATAAAAGTAAAAAAGTAAACTGTGGTCTTAGGTATATCCTAATTCATGATCATAAGTGGGGAATACTCCGTCTAATTTAGTTCTTAGTTCAGCGTCCTGCTGTCCTGTACTCCAACGATCTTCGTCTTCCATGCCATTTTGACCGGCTTCGGAAGATCCTTGGCGTACACGACTTTCAGGCTCCCAGCAATTTCTCCCTCCCCAATTGCTGAGCTAAGCCATGCGAAGGTTTGGTTTAATTAATCGACTTCAAAACAAAAAGAAGGTTATTAACAAGTATATTATTGATAAAAGAATATTAGTAATTGTGTTCATTTACATACGTTACACGAAGAACACCTGTGAAAAATTGTTTCAAGGCTATTTAAGGTTTCGATACTTTACGGACAAATCCCGAATCTGTGGGAATATAGCTTATGTGATATTTCTCAGATCCAGTTATCCACATACCAAATTACATTAAAACACGAAAAGCCATTTCAGAGTAAAAGTATAACAAACAAACTTATACACGTACAAGCTTTCGTATTTAAAGTTTTAATAGCATATGCTCCAATTCGAAAGCCAATAACCTATTTATATAGTCATAGTAATCGTAACAGCGACATTTAAACGGTCGTTTATTAATAAACTTGAACTGGTGTCGGCGACGATGATTCAGCGACCTTCACCCCGCAGCGGACCGTGACGCGGCGGCCAAAAGGAAACGGAGAGCGGATCCGCAAAAATAATTGCAATAGAGATAGTTTATAGGCCAGAGAGTGACATAGGCTACTTTTTATCCCGGAAAAATGCACAGTTCCCGAGGGAACAGCGCGCGATAACCGGATTCCACGCGGGCGAAGCCGCGGGCAAAACCTATAAAAGGTGATTTATTTGATCAGCACTACGATACTTCTTATTCGTCCAACCCTGCCGCTTTAAATATGAACGCGTGACGGTTCAGCTCAGATCCCAAAGGAGGGTCTTGACGTTAAATGCAATAAAATTGTAACCGGAGCACAGACCCTGATATATTATTTATTTATTTGTTTTCAGCTCTTTTTGTGGAACCTTTATCGCCCCCTGGAGCCCGGCTGGCTGACGGATTCAGTTATTTGTATCTCCAGCAGAAAATACAGTGTTATTTGGTAAATTTAAATCTGTATGAAGATGATTTCATAATAGGGACAAAGTGAATATATACCTAGCACGTTCTAGTCTTTTTGACCGACTTCACGGTGGATTTTTTCAATGTTTTGGTACCACAGATCAATACCCTTAGTGTAAGTTTTCGGTTACAAAATACGTCTCTCAAATCTCAATTCATATGGAAACACGAACATCGCAAACGTTCTCATTGAGGCGCTGTTCGTGTTTCCATACAAGTTGAGATTTTAACGCGAGACGTAGGTATTTTATAACTGAAAACTTACACTAAGGGTGCAGAACTCTGTAATTGACAAACCAATTTCCGCACCAAAAATCAAATTGACAAGATTTCATTTTTTCAACACATGTAAATTACTACAGGAATCGAAAGAGTTTTGCCTCCTGAATATGGCAAAATATTTATTATAATTTATTTCTCCATATTTAAAAAAATATAAAATAATTAAAAAAATTATCTGTATTTGCCAATACTACGACAGAATAGATATGTTTCCTTTGCCTTTTGCACCAGAAAAAGGAGCTGTCATAATTATGACAACGTCTACTTCAGATTTACGCATGATTTACGTGATCTTTTTTTAATAGAGACTAGACAAAAGTAATGGATCTATTATATCGTAGTTTCGGAGTTAACCCTTGCCCTTTTCGAATAAGCACATCTTAAAAAATTTGTAATAAATTAATTAATAATCGTAGCGAAATTTTAAAAATATCAGCGTCTTTCTATTTCCAAGCAGAATACAGAGAACGAATCAAATTATAGTCTTAGAAATATGAAATGTTGTCAATTCAAAACGTTGATTCCATAAATAGACTGTATAGTGCTCTTTTACATACCACTTTTTTGTACTACCAGCGCTTGATTGAGTGCAGAAGAATGCGCCGCAAGAAACTTGGCAGTTAATGAACTAAAAGAATTTCCTTGCTCACCCGCGACCTTACGATAGCTAAGCTTATGCAAAATATGCGTGTTTTGTTTGGAAAAATATATGTGGGTACTTGAGGAGTTATAGTGGCAAATTAAAACGGTGGTTGTGGTTTGTTAATCTAACAACTGGTAGCATGGTGTACGGTTGAGTTACTCTGAAGATGAGCTCTGATTGAGTTCGAAACGCATCAGTGTGTTGTGGTGGTAGTGATAGATGGGTTTGTGTAATTTGTTTGTGTGTGGAGGTGGAGGAACTGCATGAACACGCATATTTTGCATAAGCTTAGCATCTTAAGGTCGCGGGTGAGCAAGGAAATTCCTTTAGTTCATTGATATGGACCGCCGCAAAGTAACGCCTGATTCAATATTAATTAAATTATTTAAAACTTGGCAGTTGTTAAGAAATTTATGTTCGTCACTTTTTACCCGACTGCAAGGAAATATTTATTATTATTATTTATTTATTTTGGTATTTAGATCTACGATTTGTTTTAACTGTTATCGGTGAATCTCCCGTGACTTGAAGCAGCTGTTGCAGCGGCTATTTTAACCGCTCTGTTCGTGATCATAGGCGACTCTATTGATTCGCTGAAATTGCATCAAGCAAAGCCCTTCACAAATAACTTTTTTCATTACATAAAACTAGTAACCTCATTTCCACGAACTACACGATGAATTAGGCAAGAGAAACTATTGTTGTCCCAATATTATAAAATGTAATATTTTAGTTAATCTATTGAAAAGTTATCACGATTCCGTGAAACCATGCTTACCCGTGTAAATATTCTTATTTGTATAATATTTTTTACGGTCATAATGTTTCTCATCATCAAACATCGAAATTAAGGGAGCAAATTTTTAAAACAGTTTAGGTGAAGTTTCTATACTAGAGATCGCTCCAAGTTTTATTTGTAAAAAATACATAGCAAGATTATCAAGTATAAAATAACGTGATGTTATGATATGATGCACTCCGTTTTGTGTTTATGCATAAAATATATACGTATACATATTTCTGATGTTCATTGTTAACCCTTGAATTGAAAGAACTCTTGAATTGAAGGGATGAAATGGCTTTTGTACATCTTATCAGTTTTCCTTTTCATGTGATTTAAGTGCATTTAAAGAGTACAATAAAATACTGTTTGGCCCGAAACTAACAACAAGTAAAATCAAACAAAGCTGAACAAACAAATTAAAACGGCGGTAAAGACGTTACCCGCGTCAGCTGAGAGCGCGGATTAGCGGAGCGATGCCGCGTTCTGATTGGTCCGGCGACCCGTTAATGCCCGCAACGTACACTAATTCAGCCCGGGTGTCGGGTTACGAGGCGGGAAATATTCTGCGCGTTCATAACCTCTGCTATTTTCATCGCGACATCGCGACGCTGTTTTTCGCACCTCTATATGCTTTAGTTTACTTTCTCATTTGATAACGAGAAGGATATAAAATATTAATAATTGGATATATTTTCATAACCACTGCAGTGGTACGGAAAGTCACTAAGTAATTTGCTCTCTAATTTCTTATTAAAAGATAAAGGTGCTTAAGGTCGGCGATTGTTTTTTTTTTTTCATTATAGAAGGTGTGACGTAGGTGTTCCCTTATCAATTTGAGCTCGCTTCCAGTTCAACCGCTGCTTTATATGTTGAATCATATCATGGTTGCAAAATTACTGACTTTGAAACTCAGACACTAACAGAGGCATTTTTTTAGTTGAACCACTATTATGCACCAGAGATTCAAATAAATCGTTGAAAAATATGGATCCGTGAAGCACAACGGCTCACTTGGTCACTCCAGGTTACTAGAGATCCGGTTAGAAGGACCATGTTCAAAGATATTTATGCTTGTTGTGTCAGATATTAATGCAGGTGACTGCACCCCGATATTTATAGAAATATAAAGTTAACAAAACCGAAAACTTTACCACTGTATACTTTAAATATGACAGAGAGCACGCAAACCTTTGTCATATACATAGCTTTTCAATTTCCGCTGTTCTCGGTGCCAACACCGTTCGCGTCACATCCGACCTGTCGCATTTAAATTACATTGTGAACATACAACAACAATGTTGACATGTCGTGACATATGAAAATTAAAAAAACATTGACAAAATCTCATCACATCACGACGCTACAAAACACTATAACACTAAATATAGGCTAACTAACACAAATCTATGGGCTACTTTTTAGTCGGAAAAAAACCCAAAACTACGTATGTACTTCCGACGGGATTACAACTGAGACTTTTTAGGGTTGTTGAAATTCACGATGTAATTATCGAGGATTCCCACGCAGTTATTGTCCTCAAAATCGACATGACAGTGACTCAACGGGGTTTTTTTTTATCAAATAGCCGGAAAACGAGCATGCGGGTCACCTGATGGTAAGCGATCACCGCCGCCCAACGCCATTTTTACTCATATATAAACTAAATATCAACTGAGACTTAACGTCCGTCTAAATAGTATAATGCAAAACTTACCACAAGGCAGATATCAACTTTTAACGATTGACATTATAAATTAAAATAATCGAAATTTTACGCGGGTATTACGTTACGAGGTTACGCTGAGTTGGGACAATTTCTTGATAATTTGTACCCAACCTGTTTCTTTTCTCCGTATTATATCGCTTGAATATCACGAATACCTATTACTTTCTTCCGTTCTTCTTCCTTTTTAAAAAGTATCTATAGGATATTGTCAATAGGGATGTTGTTGACACCACCAATCAACTGACGTACTTTATGAGCTGTCAAAACACAATTCTCCCATAGAGAGTTTCAATGACAATAGCGAATTATGACATCATTATCCGCCAACTCAATCTACTAACTATTTATTTGTTTTAAAGCAACTAAAAATCTAATTTTACAGTAAATCAAAAATTAATCTGGTTTTCAGGACTAAAATAAAGCGTTTTTTTGCTGGAGTTGTGCCTTCGAATTATTTTTTAATGGCGTCAACATCCCAATTTAATCAAATGAAAGGGATTTTAATAGCTCCACTGCAACTCCCCTGTCCTTTACTACGAAATGCAAAATTCCAACTTCGTATATTGCCTTCCCGTTGACGCTTATATTATTTAATACGAGAGTGAGAGGGACGGTACTAGTCCATAGTAGCCCCCGGTCCGCCCAGCTGGCATTCGCCAAATTAAATCTACCGGCTTTGCACTTTAATTAAGCTTTTCTCTCATCAAACGGCTACTGTCTCCATTACAGGACGGACTACAACTCGTTTGACAGTCTATAATAATTTTATTACGTGAAATAACACAATATTCGCTCGTGTAGAACTTTTGGCGACTTAGGTCTATAAGGAGAAATTACTAGGTTGACTTAGGTCTATCGGGAAAAATGACTAGGTAGACTAAGGTCTATCGGGAAAAATGACTAGGTTGACTTAGGTCTATCGGGAAAAATGACTAGGTCGCCTTGAGGTCTATGAGGAAAAATAACTACGTATAAAAATGACGAATTTATAAAATTAAATTGTCGAAGGAAGGCTATTTATGCCGAGATATAGAAATGACGATATTAACAAATTTTAATGTCAATGTGTAACTAACCTAACCAACAAAAAGTTGGAAAACCCCCGACTTTGTCACTTTAAAGTTCAATATCTCAAAAACGGCTAAACCGATTTTGATGAAACATGTCTAGGAACCATCGCTAGAAAATCTGCTATCAAGTAAAAAAACTGCATTCAAATCGGTCCACCCGTTTAAGAGCTACGGTGCCACAGACAGACATACAGACACACAGACAGACACACAGACACACATAGCGGTCAAACTTATAACACCCCTCTTTTTGCGTCGGGGGTTAAAAATGTCTATAACCCAGAAAGTATAAGTATAGAAATTTCAATATTTAAAAATGACAATATTATTTTGGCAAGATTATGATCCAGAACGTCTAAGTAAGTATAGATAATGGATACTATTTAAACGAGTGACTGTCAATTAAAGTTTTAAGTGACAAAAATAATTAATATTCTTGTTGGGTTTTGCCGCCCAAATTGTATCTTCGATAATGGTTGGTTTGCTTTTCTGATTCTTCGTTAAAATAAATTCTTTATCCTTTAACCGTTATAGTTTTCCTTGTAAGTTTGATATACTCACTACAAAACTGAATTTTTTCAAATTTTTCCTTCCACCGGTTTAGATTTTAGCAAAGCCACAGGCGGACAGACAGACAAACAGACATGGCGAAACTATAAGAGTTCCGTGTTTGCCATTTTGGCTACGGAACCCTAAAAATGTTTGCAATATTTAAGTTTGTGAATCATTTCGAGATACCGCTGTTGAATCCGCTTCCGATCTAAATGTGCGATTTTATAGTTAACCTTACCTACTCGGGACAAAAAGTTATCTAAACATTCCCGTGTGAACATCGGGGTCAGAATGTTGGCAATACGCCATGCACCTCGGAGCTCAGAACTACCAACGGGATGCGGGATACATCGACTATTCTAAAGAACTGCCGGAGTGAAAGATTCGGCATTACATCGCTACTGCTTCGGTACAATCGATTCATAAACCTGTGAGCAAAAATTTGATCAAAAACTCTATACTCCGTATACCTAATACAGATATTTTTGATTAAATTTTTGTTCGGAGGGAACATCGGACGTTGTTATTGTTGTGTGTCGGTGTGATAGGGTGACAAATAACAATGACCAAGTGCGGGTAGTTCGAAGGACCCGCGCTGCTAGGCAGACTTGACACCTCACAGAATCTGTCTATATCTGATATACAACCTTAAATGAACTGTGACTTGTGTCATAATAGTTGTAGTAATAACGGTGGCGAAGATGCAAATCTTAATAATGATGATGTACACGCATCTTCTTAATAACGGAATTCAGGAAACATGGCGATAATCTTGTTTTTAATTAAAGACAAAGATGCAATCTTCAAAAGAGTATTAAGTGAAACTTTAACTTATGAATCGCTTATTGTTGCATCACTGTTGATGGAATAGAGTGAAACAAAATGACTTGAACAAATAAGGCGGCAAAAATCACACAGAAAAATCTCACAGACGATAGGTACTTAACCATAATTATTGCGACAGTAAAAATACAACATACCTGAGTGTTCCTGGTGAACCCGTACCCCAGGAACCTCTCATCATGAGGCGGCGCAGTATCGGACGCGACGTAGAACGGCTCGTAGAGCAGCTCGAAGTTGGTCACGTTGTGACTGACGTGCGTGTGTGCACTCTCGTTGCCGCCCGACGCTTCCCACCTGGGGAAAACGAAGATGTTGTTGTCTCTAAAACCATCTTCAAAAGACAAAACTCATTAATAAAGCCCGAAATCTCTACTATAAATTCAGAAAATGCGATACGACAAACTCACCTCGTAAAGTTAGAAGCGTATTGATTGTAGATAAACACCTTCCTATGGAATGGTATCGCCAACTTCTTCCTCGACAGTCTCAGCAGCTCCGACTTGTTTGCGGGAAAATTTGCGACTCTCAGGTCGAGCTCATACGTGGGCACCACATATGCACACAGGGGACACTTTGGGGCATTCGCTAGAAACTTATCTAGAGCCTCAGCCATGCCCTTCGAGGGCACTATATCTACATCTACTAGGAAAACATAAGACGTCTGACAATTCTTCCTCGCTAAGTTCCTTAAATGGTTTTGAGGATATGGATGTCGGACTCTCCAGGCGATAGTATCCGCTTTGATCTCGTATGGTGGCAAAGGCTTGGCTTCGCAATCTCTCGCCCAGCTGGGTACATTGCCCTGCACTCCTGGCCTCTCAAAAGGAGTGACCACATGGAGCGCTATGCGCATGAAGACTTCTGGCTGACACCGGAACATCCACATCGTAAACGCTCTCAGCAGCCTCAGTTCGTCTCCTGCCACAAAAACGGCCACTGATATTGGTCCAGACCAGTGCGTCGCTATCCTGAGCAGCTCGTGAAGCCTTTCTATTGAGCTTTGAGTTGCCAGACAGACGCGGCGGTCAGCCGATAGATCCGCATATAGATCTCCGACTGCTGCGTAATCGAACATTTTGTAAGACCTGGAACCATCCCATCTGCCGAGACGCAGGTCTATCCGTGATATAGGGTCGTCATCGACCCCGTTGTTGCTGCCGTTGTCGGAGCAAGGTTCGCAGGTGGGGGGTTCGCTGGGGGGAGGGGTGGCGTGGGCGGGGCAGGAGGGGGGGTGAAGAAGCCAGATGTTTGCTGCAGCATTGTAGAGCACCAGAGCGATCGCTGTGATGGTCACGACGCTCCATTGACATCGCCATCGCCACTGTTGATCAAAAAATATTTATTAATGGTATGAACAAGAACCTGTAGTATAATTTGAGCATAGTGGGTGATCCGGGGTTGGTGGAGTCAGAAGATTCTCGAATGGCGACCACAGACAGGGAGACAAACTGTCGGTAGCCCTCCAAAAAGATGGAGCGACGACCTGGTTAAAATCGCAGGGTCGCGGTGGATGCGCAAAGCACAAAACCGGTCTGATTGGAGCGACTTGGGGGAGGCCTATGTCCAGCTGTGGACATCTTTCGGCTGACATGATGATGATGACTGGATGATCCAGATGTTACGTTGAGAAAAAGCAGAACAAACGGTAGCTATCAATAATTTTGTGAATCAGAAGGATGGTTACTTTGTGGAGGTCCATATCAATGAACTGAAACAAATACTTTCACCCGCGACCTTATGATAAGTATTAGATACATTTATGCAAGAAATGTGTGTTCATGCAGCAAACTCATCTATCACCACCACCATACGCATGCGTTTCGAACTTAGCCAGAGCTCATCTTCAGAGCAACACAACCGTTCACTGTGCTAAAAGATGTTAGACATCGCTCCGCCGAGTTATTTTCACTAGAGATGCGTTGACAGCGTCGGTACTATCCGGGCCCGCTAATACTGTCAGCCACGGAATAGAAAAAACTAGTGGAAATGCCAAAAGCTTCAACTTGTATCGAAACCCGTGTCGCCGGAAATGCGCACAAGCGCATTGGATACACACTTTGAAATCTTGGCGCTTATTGGTCATTAGCTTCTATTCGAAAAAAGGTAATAACTTCTGAGCCGGCAACATTAATTAGAACTTTAAATCGACGTTATACTTCTATATATCGCTGAGAGTCCATTGTGCAGCTACATAGCGCCACATCACCCTGAGTAGCGGAACTAATTTGACAAAATGTCATGATTGTCAAGTTAGTTTCGCTATTTACCAATAGGTGGCAAATTTTTTAAACGCTGTTTTTGACATGTCTCTTCTTTAATTACTAAAGTGATGGGCGTAGCACACCTACGGTGATATCGATATACCTACTTTATAGGTCAAAGATGAAAATAGGATTGACTATAAGTATTATGATTATAGGTACCTATTACATTCGCGTTATTCAAAGTTGACAACAATATTGACGAATCGGAAAACAGACAGTTATTGTGAGATATGTAAACCTTATTTGTATGAGGCAAAGTTGTTTTTACACGACTGCGAAGAAGAAGGGTTATGTGTTTGACCCGTATGTATGTATGTGTGTATGTAAATATGTATGTATTTTATGTATGTATGTCTAATTCATATGTCCTCATGTAATTACTTAACGACTGAACCGATTTTGATAAATCGAGTGACACTGGGTACATGAACTTCTTAAAAAATCAAAATGGCGGATTTTTAGCGCCAGAAAGTGTCTTAATTTTTTTTTATTCAAAGAATTCAATTTGAGATTAAACCTTAAACCTTTTAGCTCAGCTCAGCTCAGCTCATAAAGCTCAGTTTTCTATTGTGACCCACACTTTTAGATATTTTGGCTGCTACGCTACCAGTGGTGATGTGCGTGCTCCGATCTATTTGCACACAGTGGATGTCCTGAGCACTTTGATCGCTTTGATTGGGTCAATGTTAATGACTATTTGGATGTTTCCAAGTATTTAGTTATCATGATTGCTGCGTACTATGTGACTCTGACTTTAATAAGAATTTTTGAGCTGGTCGCGATTCGAATGGGTCCCTACTGTTGCAGTTTAAGTTAGCTACTTAACAGAGTTCTAGATCACTACGTCCTCTTCTTGTTTTCTTCTTTTTAGTATTTTTAACGCAGTCGGATTTAGATTTTTTTTAATTTTGATAGTTAACCTATTCACCGCTACAAAACACGAAGTAATGTAAGGCACAGAAAAACCAGCGACAAATCAACTTGATTTTTAATTTAATTGCAGAAGGATTAATTTCGAGTTGAATGTTGGTCATGTATAGATTACCGTGGCGCGTGAGACATTCCGTTGACTACTAGATGACTGGGACGGTGAAGACGTTAAACTTCTGAGTAATCCTTTAATGATTTTTATCAGTTTCTTGGAAAAAAAAAACAATTAAATATTTTTCTATCGACTGCGCTGTTATTGCAACGTTAAATAGCAAAACTGGGCGTGATTTATTATTAAATGTATTAGTAAAATGAATTTTACCCAACGCATGACACCACAGTGAGCGAGGTTGCAAAATATTTTTCATAGGTTTTTTTTTTACTTTTCTATTTCGTGCAGGAAAGGGATAAAAATTCAACTCAACAGAACACTCAGTCAACAAACGAAAGAAACAAACATCGATAATTTTATCGACAGCACCCAATCTCTACTTATGCGATGTCAATATTCCTATGCTGTCTAAATGGATAGGGAACATTCTCGAAATGCATCGTTTTAGGACAGAGACAAAAACCGACCTTATTGTATTCTGGTAAAGTTTATTTTTGTATGGTTCATTTTATGAAAGTGTCATACGGAATGGAAAAAAATATAAATTTATTAAATTAAAATGAAATACTCCTTGTCAATGATATGAAATGCCACCTTGGGTGATATTTTTCGTTCGGACATCGTTTTTACATTCTAAAATGGCACAGTAAGGCATATTTCTCTTATTATAAGTTTTTTTTCTTCTCAGCTCTCACAACCGTCACTCATAAGCATTTCCGGCGAACTGACCTATAGTTTGCGGAACTCCGCATACTAGTGGCACACGCGAAGCGGCTGCTTGACATTTCCACTAGTTTTTTCTATTCCGTGCTGTCAGCCGTCTAGCTGACTGTGGCGCCCAGTGGCGGCCAATGGTAGTCCACTGGCCACTTGTTATACGAAGCTATGGACAATAGCTACACCTCGGTGGCCGCCGCTCCTTAACCACCTCCTCCTTGCTTTTATAGTTACAAATTTGACAAATTTACATAATACACATATTATTATAATATACATTATGCATATCGTCACTACTTTGAAAAAATCTCGTACTTATCTCAAATCAAACGTCAACAAAATTGACCCTTGACGTACCTAATGGTCATAAAGATAAAGTGCACTCAGAAAATATATCCATTTTGAGATACGACTTTTTTTAAAGTAGTGACGATACTGTTCATACTTGCGGCTGTCAAATAGTACACTTACTTCGCCGGCCAACATTTTATTCCCTAGATCCAAACAAATCGCAGTCAAAGATAGTAGAAAATACCATGAAATAACGCTTATCTAACTGTTGAAATAATAGCGAAATTTCAAATCAATATCTTCCGAATTGATACTGAAACCGGTTCCGCTTAGTTGTCAAACAATTGTCAAAGCTGAAATTCACGTCAGAGTTGCCAGATACAGGCAAAGCCAAAGAGTTCTGTTATTTAAGGAGTTTTTACATAAATACTAAGGTATGTACAATACAATGGGTCCGAATAACTTTTTATAATAAACTAGCTTTTGCCCGCGGCTCCGCCCGCGTAGTATTCGGTTATCGCGCGCTGTTCCCTCGGGAACTGGGATAAAACGTAGCCTATGTCACTCTCGGGCCCATAAACTATCTCTATGCCAAAAATCACGTCGATCCATCGCTACATTTCGACGTGAAAGACGGACAAACACACAAACATACAAACACACTTTCGCATTTATAATATTAGTATAGATAATAGCCGAAAAAGACAAAAAATTCAGTTGATTTATTTTAAAAACGTGGCATGGGTTTAAACTACGGTCTACCTGAGGAGCTGAAGGAAGTGGCTCATGGGCAGGACATGTTGTTGCGTTCGTTACTACTTTCGAAGTCTAAACGCACTTTGTTTGCTGAATAGTAGATTGATAACCAAGGGTGGAAAGTGACCCATTTCACCCGAGATATGAACCATTTCACACGAAGTGAACAGTGAAGTGAAGTTCGAGGGGAAATGGGTTATTTCACCCGAGTTAGACACTCTACTTTTCATTTCGTCTGTGAGGAAACTAAAATACTACAAAAGAACGAGAATAATAATAAATTAAATTTACTTATACCTATCCAACCTCCAACGGTACCTTTTCGACTGACCACTTGCCATGGCCGACTATAAAAAAAAAACAAGTTGGTTACGACGTGCATCTAGATGGCCATGCCAAAACGTGAAAAAAAAAATGTCATTGCCGTAACTCAATTTTCTTCGATGTTGTGGCTAGTCGAAAAATTAAAAAAAAAATACTTTCCACCCTATACCCTGTCTATGTAACAGAGTTAGCAAAGCGTTCTCTCTGTTGCACTTTTGTATGCAAATGAAAGGGACAAGAAACTGTCAGTGGGCGTCAACAATCGCACGTCGATGGCGGGCTCGGCTTACATGCCGTTTGTTGGAATATTCGTAATATTTCTCGTGATTTTTGTTTGTAGTTAGAGGCACCACAAATAATTAACTTATTGGTCACATGACATTGTCATATCATGTTTATTCATCTATTAATCATAATTAAGTACTTTACGAGCCAGGTAAAAATTAGTAACCAAAGATAAGCACTCGAAAGCGTCCGCACCGTACGAGAGACAGAAGTTGACTAAATTTTGACAGGCATGTAAACCATAAAGGCATGTAAAACCTAGCTTCTGCCTGTGCATCGACCTTATCGCTGACCAATTACGTGCATTCTCTGTTTTCTAGTACTAACTCTGTTAAATAGACAGAGTATAGAGGAGAAAACGCAATTTTCCACCCGGCTATCTACCCATGAAAATTAAACTTTCCGAATAGGAGTGATGAAAATTTTAATGTTACTCACTATCTTGTCGTTCCTCAAGCCGGACATTGGTTTCTTCAGGTAATTGTACCGCATCTCTGCTGCTGGTAACTGTATCATCCAGACTGGGGCATCACTTTACGTGGGTAATTTTAGTCTGGAACAAAAACAATATTTATACTAAAATTTATTGTTGCGAGGTCGCTAAGACGGTCGAGAAGACGTCCACTGCTGGACAAAGGCCTCCCCCTTAGAACGCCATAATGAACGACAACTCGCCACTTGCATCCACCGGTTTCCCGCAACTCTCACGATGTCGTCAGTCCACCTTTTTTTTTTTTTTTTTTTTTTAACGACAGGAAATGCCTTACGCATACCCTCGCATCGTGGGGACGATGCAAGTGGTTATGTGGGACTCTCCTCTCCTCCCCCTTCCCGAGTGGAAGGAAGAAAAGAGGCCTACCTAGGGCATGGATACCGGTATTCGGTATTACCGTAAAACCGGGATACCGGACATTTTTTCCCCTTTTTTAATACCGGTATTAAAAATCTACAAAACCGGTTTTTCGGTATTTTAACTTGTGTTTAAAATAGTAAGCAGTCGACTCTAATTTCAAACAAGCAAGCACTTTAATAGTTTTTGTCTTCAGATTCACGGCTTTTGAAGTTACTTATCGCTTAATCTACTCTCAAATTTCAAATTTACAGTGCACAAGTTTGCTTTGTTTATTTATAGCGTAGGCTAGGCGGTGTTTTGCAGAATTTTCTTTGGCCGAATATCACTTACCAACCAACGTTTCGCCGACTTTGACAACTATTACCAAATTTTTATATGACAACGTGACGTGTCATTTGATCGAATTATTATAAAGCAGAATATCATAATGACTCAAAACGTTTGGAAACTCATTATTTATCAAATCTTTCACTGGGCCAAATAAGTCTTATTCGACGAGTGGTCTCTTTCTCGAAGTTGGACCTACCTAACTGGACCTTTTGTCCCAGGTATACATAGTGGTCAATAACTTCGAGCGCAGAGCCCCCGACTATTACGGGAGTTGGCACAATATGGATATTAGTTAGACATGATTTTCGTTTTTTTCATGTTCATTTTTAGGCTAACTCGTTTTCGGAAACTCTGCTGAGGTCAGCGAGCATAGTACTGTGGTCCTCCATGGTCTCAACTGCGACTACAATATCGTAGGCGAATCAAAGGCGAGTGAATTACCCGCCATTAATGTTGATGCCTTGTCCTTTCCAGTCCAGAACCCTAAGAGCATCCTCAAGCATGGGTTTAGTACCGTAGACCACATACATATGTGATCTAAGGTACTATAGCCTTTTCAGAAGCCGGCTTGTTCGGGAGGCTGGAAATCATCAAACGTGCGTGCGAAAAGATTTGTGATGACCCTGGAAAATAACTTCGGAAATGGATCTATTCTTCACCAAGGTGTTATCACCTTCTTTGAAGATGAGCACCACCACTGTCTTCTGTTTCATGCTTTCGGCGTTCTCCTCCCTTGGTGGAGAACCCGCCTTCAGGAGTTCAGCTGTAATTTCATCGTCACCCAGGGCTTTGTCATTCTTAAGCTGTTTGAGGGCCATACTAATCTCGTACAGGCTGACGTTCGGCCGGGGTGTCTTCGGTATAGTGTCGGGTTAATCTAGCCGTCGGGTCTTTAGTTAGATTTCGACGGGTGTTCGGGTTGTGGTGTCGCTATCCATAAAACCTCTCGACTTCCCCTAATAGCTCAGGTTTGGTTGAATAATGACTCTGCCGTCGTCGGTCTTCAACTTCATCAGCCGGCTTTGACTAACAGACAGATCCCTGGTAAACACCTTAGAGCCCCTGTTACGCTCAATAGCCTCTTCGATACTATTGGTATTAAATCGGCGTACATCGAATTTCAGAGACTTTGAGATCTGCCTATTGAACTGCCGATAGCGACAAGCGTCACCAGAGGACTGTAGTAGCATATCACGCCTCACCTCCATGAGCCCTAGGGCCAGAGTGCGAGAGCCTATTGGTTCTAGTATGCTGGGTTTTGAAGAAGTTAGACCCGACCGTATGGAATGGACAGCTTCCACAAACTCATCGCTGAAATCGTCCACGTCGCTATACCTAGACATTCGAAACGGTTTTGAAGTTTGAGCTGAAAGCTCTCGGGATTTTGGAGCTGAGCAGGTTCTGGGCGGAGCGTAGATTTCATCAGTAGAGACCTTACAAGCTTGAACTGGATAGGTAGGTATTCAATGAGGAGTCGTACAAGCAAAAGAATTATGCGAAAATTTGGTTGAGGACGAATAATCGGCGAAAAAATTTTCAGCGAACTATGGTTTTTATTTTAATACTTTCTTATTAAAAGAGAAGTTTATTAAACATCTTGCTTTACATTTATAGTGGTTATATTTCAACAAAACAACAGACTTATAAAGAAAGAAAGAAGAATAAGGGCAAAATACCGAAAAAATACCGAAATACCGGGATACCGGTTTTCAAATTTTGAATACCGGAATAATACCGGTATCGCCATAATACCCAATACCGCATAGCCCTAGGCCTACCCACTAAAACCTGTCGATGGTCCTCTTTGCTTTTGGCAGATGCCACGGGCGCACTTGACGTGTTTCAACCGCGACATCCGCAAGCTGGCCCCAGCTCTACAAGGCCGGGCATCATAGAGCCGGGGTCTCCGCGCCAAGAGGAAGGGGACCGACCATTGGTCCCCCCCTTAGACGTGTGGGCTGTTAAGGCTGGCAGGAAATCCCCATTTCCCACCAGCTAGCACCACTACGGGGAGGCGAGGGCGGCGATATATTGCCGTCTTCTCCTCCCCGCTCGTCTGCGCCGGAGCGGGGGTGCCAGGGGGTCTTCCTCGCGCTCCCGCTCTCTCTCCTCCTTCTGCGAAATGGTACTCAGTCCACCTGGTGGGAGGCCTGCCAACGCTTCGTCTTCCGGTTCGTGGTCGCCGATCGAGAACTTTTCTCCCCCAACGGTTATCTGCAGTAAATAAGTTCCCAGAAATCGACGTTGACACATCTCTCCTCTGACACAAGCTCACAACTCTCCTCGGTCTTCCCTAGCAAACCTAAACATATTATTTCAACGTGACATAACACCTAATGTATTCCTTTGTATTTCTTAGAAAAACGGTCTTGACAGATGGACTAAAAATTATCCTGTACCTAAGGGTTCCGTCTAGAAAACTTTTACAAAAGTATTTGGTCTAACTGATCAAACCTACTGAACTATTCCGAATAATATATATTTTTTTGTTAATAAGTACATCATCTCAGCCGTAGGACGTCCACTGTTGGACATAGGCCTCCCCCATAGACCTCCAGTTGCTTCGGTTGGCAGCGGCCTGCATCCACCGTGAACCCGCGGCTTTAACCAGGTCATCCGTCCATCTCGTTGGTGGACGTCCCATGCTGCGCTTGCCGATCCGCGGCCTCCACTCGAGAACTTTTCGGCCCCAACGGCCATCTGCTCTCCGTGCTATATGGCCCGCCCATTGCCACTTCAACGAGCTAATCCGCTTGGCTATGTTGGTGACCCTTGTTCTTCTACGTATCTCCTCATTTCTGATTCGATCCCGTAGAGAAACCCCAAGCATAGCTAATAAGCTAATAGCTAATAACTACATACTTACCTTGTAGATATTATAATGCAGACGAATTGTTAAACCACGGTCTTTAAAGCTACAGACCGACGTGAGGTCCGACTATTCTATGCAATGAGTGCTCACAAACTACTTAGCGTCCATTAGTAACTGTAAAAAGCTAACTTTCCTTTACCAAAATTCTATTGTCCTAAGCAAGTATGTACCTATGTACATAAGCCACTAGTGTAGTGTTGTGGCTGATATAACATAACATTCTCATAAGTGAGTACGTATGTTACTTAGACATTTTTTTTTATTCGACTGGAAGGCAAACGAGCAAGTGGGTCTCCTGGTGGTAAGAGATCACCACCGCCCATAAACATCTGCAACACCAGGGGTATTGCAGATGCGTTGCCAACCTAGAGGCCTAAGTTGGAATACCTCAAGTGCCAATAATTTCACCGGCTGTCTTACTCTTCGCGCCGAAACACAACAGTGCAAGCAACATGCAGCAGTGCATGTCGTGAAGTGCTGCTTCACGACATGGCATAACATAGACATGGGTAATCTCGACTCCGACAAGGGATCTGATTCACTAAATAAAGCTCCGGTGTCGGTACCGAATCCGCTTATCGACTCCGACTCCATTATTGACTCCGGTTCTTTCGAGCGATTATCAATTCGTCTATGGAGGTATACGAAGTACCGATTCGTCCTAATGACTCTTTTGAATCTGTGAGTCACTTCGGAGATACTACTGGCGATCCGGCTCCGGGGAGCGGCTCGAAATTGGTATCGTGCTATCCCTCTTCCTCTTGTAATAAATGCTATTAGCGTGATCGGGACGGAACATATCCGATCCGATGTGATTGAACGAAATTGAAGTAATCTGAGTGAGTGAGTGAGTGAGTCGCTCGGTCCAATAGGTTGGTCGGAGTTAATAACTCCTCGGAGTCGATAACATATAACATTTGAAAGGAGTCAATAAGGGATTCGGATCCGCTTAAGGATCTGACCCTTTTGAATCTTCAGATCCGGATTTACCCATCTCTAATGATACTCTTTTCAAATGTATATTTCAGAATTATTATTATTATTATTATTATTTTATTTTTTTTATCGATACAATCAATTTTTATTATTATTATTATCAGGGATGCATCCGATACCGATACCGATACCGATATAACGGCGATACTTCGGGTTAGCCGATATATCGGTATCGACGATATTTTTATGACCGATTCAACGATACTTTTTAATTTAAAAATGTAATGTAAACGAGCGTGTTGTCTCGTCTATTTCGTTGCAAAAGAGGCATGAACTATGGTCGGGGAAACCCCGCGCTTGTGAGTGTGTTGTTTCTCCCGCCCGCTTTGGCCTCCCAATATATCGAGAGATGCAGATCCATTCGTTTTCTGGCGCAATGATGTTTTATACCCAAACTTGAAAAAAATTGCGCAGAAGTACTTTAGTTTCCAAATGAGTTCTATTGCATCTGAGAGACTATTTTCCAGTGCAGGTCTTATTCAAACAGACTTGCAAAATCGCCTTTCTCCGCAAAACTTAAGATTACTTTGCTTTTTAAACAAAAATCTTATCAATGTTAATTTTAATTACTAAAATTTTTAATTGCCTAATTATTAACCTATGTCTCTACTTTTTATATTAATAAAAGAAAAATCTGACTTGTGATTTATTTATTATACCTTCATTTTTGAATTCACAGTAAGCGTATCGGTATCGGTATCGCCGATATTTTTATAAGAGTATCGGTATCGGTATCGTATCGGCGAAAAGGCGTATCGATGCATCCCTAATTATTATTATTTTAATTTATGACGATGGAAGCTTTCTACACTTCCACTGAACGTAGATATAGTTAGTGTTTAGTTTTGTAACTACGGGACCCCATACATCCCTTTATTATTATTATTTTTTGTATTTTTTTCCTTTAATTGTAAAAAATTACTTTCTGTCAAGTTTCTTGCGGCGCATTCTTCTTGGCAATGATGGTCTTTCCGAAAGCGCTGGTAGTTTAAAAAATTACGTGTAAAAGTGCCCATTGCGACCTATTTACTGAATAAATGATTTGAATTTGAATTCAGATCCGAATTTACCCCTCTCTACAACCCTAAAGTCCGGGGACTCGCGTGACTAAACTTTCCCCCCCATTATTCATAGGTAGCCTAATAGAAGCTATTTGGATAGCTTAATGGCCTCTTTACGCATCGAACGTACCTAATGGATAAATTACCTATTGTTATCAATATACGTACAAGGTTAATCAATACTAATTAGTGAGTCGGTCATTGTAGGCAAATGGTTTTTTTAGGGTTCTCTGCCTTAAATGGAAAACCGGTCAAGAGCGTGTCGGACATGCCCGAAATAGAGTTCTGTAGGTAATCATTACAAAAAAAATAAGTTTCGTATTTATAGGAGAGGTACTTAGAGATAATTTTTATTGTAACATACAGTCGGCATACTTTCTTGCATTGATAGTCCCTGAGCAAAACTGCGGACAGACAGACAGACATGGTGAAACTATAAGGGTTCCGTTTTTGCCACTTTGGCTACGGAACCCTAAAAAGGAAATGTTTATGGTTAAGGGGCTCCTAGACGGGCCATATTTTCACGAAAATGTATAGCTGCAATAGTGTGGCCGGCAGCATCAGCCAGCATTTACGGCCAGACTATGCAACATTCGGCAATATTTATAGTATGGCCGGGATATATTGCCACATATTTTTAGTGTGGCCGATGAATGTTTAGGGTTTCAGACATATTTCCGGAATAATCGCTTTGCAATCGAAAATACTGCAATATTTCTCAGCCACTTTTATTGTTGTCTCGCTATACGGCATAAGTGCGTCCCTTTCTTATGCTACGTGAAGTATGCCGCGATTCGCTCAAGTAGCATAGCTATGTTCGTGTTTGTTTCTGTTTAGTTTCGATGGCAGCAAAGTAAATGCGGACATCTAAATTTTTTCAAAAATGGTTTTTGTACAAAAAAATACTTATTTCCAGACTTAAAATATCTAACGTATCACGCTTATTGAAATAAGGTCGAATCCACATTTTTCTTGTTTTTTTTTTTTGTTTTGATTTTACTTTTAAAACAATGTAAGCTGCTGCAACGCGTATGAGTTCGTCAGCCATACTAGCCATGTATGTAGCCCATGTAAAGCCAAAATAATGAGCCATATACTGCTGCAGAAATATTGCCGAGATATACATTTTCCAGCCATATGCTGCATTAAAATGTATTTTGTATTGCCGGGATATAATCTGCAATGTTGTAACCACATAATTCATTAAAAGTATAGCCCGTCTAGGAGCCCCTTTAGGTTATTACAAACTTTTATTTAGTTTCACCTGTCCCGTTGTCTGTCTGTTTGTCTGTCTGTCTGTAATTAAATTTGACCAACTTCCAGTAGTTAGATTGACTTGAAATTTGGTATACTTATGTAAATTCTGTGACAGTACATTGATCTGGTAGTGACATCCTGGGGGTCCGGCCAGGATCGTCTCCACAGGACGAACTCTTCAACGGCTAATGGCATCGACTTGAAATTTGTTTAATGTAGTTTGGGTGACAATACAAGTACAGTCAACAAAAAAATTGTACCTATTAAAAACTATTTTTTTTTTCGAAAAAATCATTATTATTATAAGTTATTTTTTCAGAACAAAATGTATTATTTATTCCGTTCTTGTAAAAAAAAACTTTTTTGCAAAATTTCATGACAATCGGTGTTGAAGCGTAGGCAAGGGCATAAAAATTTTAGGTTGCCAAGGTGTCAAAAATATTCAAACACCTTTATGCCATTAATCATAAGGTCGATGTATATATATTTGTTGCTATGGCTATAGAAACGTACAGATATTTATACCCTTGATTTTATAATTGACTTTGTATCGACTACATAATTAATACATAGATACCCCATTCCAAGGCCCTGTCACTATATCTATAAGCAAGTGAATTTGTGTTGCTAAACTTCAAACTCTGATATAATAAGTATGTCCAGTAATGCCCACTCTACCTCCTTAGGGGAGTATCTCCCTTATTTGCCTTTTCTTTTGATACCAAAATCTAGAAAATTCTTAGAGTTGGTCTTATCTAAGTTTGAAGACTCTCGTAATTTTGCAAAAACAAACATTGCAACATAAATATCATTTTTGTAAAATAATTAAAGTAACAGACAACTTGCAAACATTGATAACACCGACAACAGCAGATAGATACGTCGAAGACATGTCAAAAACTAAAGTAATTAATTAAATAGGTACTTACTTATCTATGCAAAAAATTGCAACAATTATTAGATGAAAACAATTTTAATATAGTTGTAAACGTCACTTTGTTCACTATATTATAACACTGGCCACCAAAAAGCGTTACAAGTTATACAAAAATAACAATTCACTGATAAAACACTGCATATTTAATATTTTAGGTTAGGTTAAATTAGTTAAACTAAATCTGATAAAGTTTATCAACCCGCCGAGAACGTGACCAGTGTTTTATAATCTTTTTTTACCTAAATATGGTAAATTCAAGCTCGGTTTATCGGCGAAGGTTTAACATGTTATTATTTGGGGAAAATATAAATAGAGACTGGGTGGTGATGTTTGGTTCGCGCATGACCGTGTCTCGCACATGCGCATTCAGCCCACTGCCTCCCTTATCTTTAGGTGCACGGAATGATACAAAATTTGCATTAATACCTGAGTACCTAAGTTATATTATGAATTATTAAAAACAAACACGTTTTTCGAGCGCTATAGAAAACCCGCGTTTTTTGATCAACTTTGCAGGTGGTAGGACCTTGTGCAAGGTGCGCCCGGATTGCTACCACCATATTGCTCGCTAATCCTGCCGTGAAGCAGCAGTGCTTGCACTTTTGTGTTTCGGCGTGGAAAGTAAGACAGTCGGTGAAATTACTGGCCCTTGAGGTATCCCATCTTAGGCCTCTAGGTTGGCAACGCATCTGCAATACCCCTGGTATCGCAGATGTTTACGGGCGGTGGTGATCTCTTACCATCAGGAGATCCACGCTCGTTTCCCATCCAGTCAAATAAAAAAAAACTGCACTAAACTCAATTTAATTACACCGGAGCGAAAGTAACAAGCCTAGAGCCTAGTACCTACTAAGTTGTGTTGTTCTGATGATGAACTCTGATTAAATTTGAAACCTGTAGTGGTGATAGTTAAGCTACCTCTCATAGCGTCCTGACTGACCTTACGCTATGGTGTAATGGGATTTAGGAGAGCCCCCGATAGACGCGAGTCTTGTTAGGCTTCCACAGTCAACTAGGAAACTTTATAGTTTTGGCTATGTTTGTCCGTTTGTCTGTCTGGCCGCGGCTAATCCTAGAAAGCTGTGGGTAATTTAGTATACAGTCACGCCGACCGAGTGGTAAAAAAAAAATAGGGTTGGTACCTCTCATACGTACGAGTACACATACGTAAAGTAGAGATTTTTTTTTTCACTTCCACACTATGTTGTGGGGTATTGTTGGATAGGTGTTTGATAAAGTGAATATTTTCGAAGATATGTTAGGTTGGGTTAGTATTGTATGAACAATACGAATGTTTGTTTTCGGGTCTTGGATGTTCAATAAGTATGTATCCATCCATATAAGTATAACCATACTAAGTGTGTAGTGTGTTTGTGTGTTTGTATGTTTGTCCCTCTTTCACGCCATAACGGAGCGACGGATCGACGTGATTTTTGGCATAGAGATAGTTTATGGGCCCGAGAGTGACATAGGCTACTTTTTATCCCGGAAAAATGCATAGTTCCCGAGGGAACAGCGCGCGATAACCGAATCCCACGCGGGCGGAGCCGCGGGCAAAAGCTAGTTTATCTATATCAGAATGTTTATCCGTTGCCTAGTGTCCATAATACAAGCTTTGCTTCGTTTGGGATTAGGCCGATTGGTGTCAAGTGTCCCATGATAACGAAATATTATATAAAAAAACTTTATTTTTATTCCACTGGCAAACGAGCAAGTGGGTCTCCTGATGGTAACCACCATTGGGTATTGTAGATGCGTTGCCAACGTAAAGGCCTAAGATAAGATGCCTCAAGTGCCAGTAATTTCACCGGCTGTCTTACACTCCACGCCGAAACACAACAGTGCAAACACTGCTGCTTCACGGCAGGATTAGCGAGCAAATAAATACACTAGAAGAATAAATTTGTGTATCCAAAAACAATGGAGCCCATTTCAAGCAACTCAGTAATTAATTAGTTCACCATATTTTGTAAATAAGGTCAACCGGGGCTATGTCGCCCACGGGGCTAATACGTCCATTCCAATTATCATAAGAAAAACATCCTTTAGAACTACTCACGCCATTTTTTTAAAGGCTTTGGCACTAAAAGTACAAAAAATGGTCACTAGATGTCGTGGCCGAGCTCTTTTTTTAAAGTAATCCGCCAACGAGGTCAATTAGACGCTATAGCCCCGAATATTTTTGTTCGACTAATTACCCTAAACTATGGTTAGAATTTAGGGTACAACATAACACTTAATCTCAATAATTAAAATTATTCCGACGAAACCGATCATATAATACCAGTAAAAGACGCTTTAGCCCCACCTACGAAACACGTAGAAGTTATTAAAAATGCCATAAAATGGCTGGTTTGTAATAGTGACGCACGACACATTATATTTGCGAGAATTGCGAAAAATGTTTCTGATATCAAGTGATATTTATTTGATGTTCCTTTATTAAGTTACGTTGTTGTAAGATTAATTAATATAGATACAGAAATTAGATATTGTAATATAAAAGATTTTAATATAGTAAATAGGTAGATAATAAAATAACAACAAATGCTATACATATACCCTAACAGGGTTCATGTTAACTTTAAGAGCTTATGTTACATGTATGCAATAAATAAAATATATACTATAATATTATAAATGCGTGTGTAAATAGTGTGTTTGTGTGTTTGTTTGTGTGTTTGTCCGTCTTTCACGCCGTAACGGAGCGACTGATTAACGTGATTTTTGGCGGATTTGAACGGCTCGCCCGACACCAGCGCGTGCGCCAGCCCGCCCAAAGGGGAGCCCGCAGGGGACGCGCTGACAATCCATACTAATATTATAAATGCGAAAGTGTGTTTGTATGTTTGTCCCTCTTTCACGCCGTAACGGAGCGACGGATCGACGTGATTTTAGGCATAGATATAGTTTATGGACCCGAGAGTGACATAGGCTACTTTTTATCCCGGAAAAATGCACAGTTCCCGAGGGAACAGCGCGCGATAACCGAATACCACGCGGGCGGAGCCGCGGGAAAAAGCTAGTAAATAAAATAAATAAATTTAATAAAGTTATGTTGCATCCAAATGTGCAGACCTAACTCACGATTTGTTCAATCTCCGGCACTCTCCGGGCTGCCTAACAAAAATGTTCATTCCACGCTACTAGTAGTTAGGTACTATGTTTTAACTTACCACATTCCGATATCGTGATGAAAACTGCACGCTGTCGTGCTTTAATTCTGTGGATTTTATTTATTAAGAACACAGTTCAACAGACGTTTTTTAAAAAAATAATACGTCTTTTTTTTCTTAAAATCCTAGTTACGAAATGATTATTGATATGGACTGCCTTTCGTCATAGTACCTCATTGCACTTATACAAAACCGTTTTTCAAAAGATAAAATAAATTTGTAGAAGCGTTACATAAAACATCAAATTAGATACTTACCAAACCTTGCCGTTTAATTAGTAATCACAACTTCTATTAAAAGTATGATCATGGAACGGCGCAAAATAACGACTGATTTTGATTCTAACTAACGTGCAGAATATTAAATAAATTATAAAAACATATTACCTGACTTATTATCACAAAATTTTTCAATTACTACTTAACTCATCTACAACTAAAATTGCTTCAGATCTAGTCAAGCTGCTTTGAATTTTGTACAGTATTCCTAGATAATAACGTTTAAAATCGTTTATTAAGTCCATTAGCTAAACGTATTAGCACCCTTTCGACAAAACAAATACAAGGTATAACTGATGAATCGAATTGTTCACTCACGCAAAAGATCAAAAATAATTGTGTTGTAAACTCCTCGCCTTCTCCAGCTCCTTTGAGTAAACATGCCACACCACACAATCGTCGCAAGCTCATCGAAAATAAAATCAGTGACGGAGATCTTAAAGGCGCCGCTCGCCTTTTGTTCTCTAACGATGAGCTATCACCAGACACCCCTGACACCCTTCAGGCCTTACAGACAAAACATCCTTCAGCTCCAGATAACCCATATTTTCTCGACCCACCTACAGCAAGGCAATCATGCCTTCAAATTCAAAACAAAGATGTTATGGATGGCATTTTATCTTTTAAACCAGGTTCGGCTGCAGGTTTGGATGGGATCTCACCCCAACATTTGAAGGATTTAACTTCCCATTCTGTTGGCGATGCAGGTGAGCAACTTGTGAATTCTATTACAAAATTGATCAACTTTATGTATTCCGGCTCCGTCAATTCAGAAATAGTTCCTATTCTTTTCGGTGCAAACCTCATCGCCCTCACCAAAAAGGACGGAGGGGTGAGACCAATTGCTGTGGGCTCAACACTGCGTCGTCTGGCCTCCAAAATTGCAGTTCGGCATATTTTACCAAAATTAAATTCGGAATTTGAACCCGTACAATTAGGCTTCGGTGTAAAAGGAGGGTGTGAGGCAGCCGTCCATGCTCTGCGCTCTTTTTTGACTTATGGCCAGCCTGATGTGTTGATCAAAATTGACGTCAAAAACGCATTTAATTCGGTGAATAGGGATACCTTGTTAACGGAAATTAAACACCACGTCCCGGAAATATACAATTATCTGCTCCTCAGCTACGCTGACCCAACAAAATTATTGTATCGTTCTAATGAACAATCCTCAGAAGTAGGTTGTCAACAAGGTGATCCCCTTGGGCCTGCAATTTTTAGTTTAGCGATTAATCCAATAATCCAAAATTTAAATTCAAAATTTAACGTATGGTATTTGGACGACGGAACTCTAGGAGGTGATGTGGATACTGTGCTTTCAGACCTTTTCACAATCAAAAATAAATTTGAAAAAATCGGCTTGGAGCTTAATTTTACCAAATGCGAACTCTTTGTAAATAATTGTAATCTAAATATAAATGATATAAAAAATAAATTCAATATTCTGGCTCCAAACATAAAACTAGTTAACAGTAATTCCCTTTGCCTCTTAGGTTCCCCAATTTTTGAAGAATCTATTCCGGAATACATTGATAATTCTATTACTAAATTTCAAAATTATACTGACCGTCTCCTTGAAATTAGTCCACATTATGCACTTTGCATTTTAAAATTCTGTCTTTTCGTCCCAAAATTTATGTATGTGCTCCGTTGCTGTCCCTTTTGGAATCACCAAAACGTTTTAGCACCAGTGGACGACTTAATTAAAACAAGTTTAGATGCAATCCTTAATATACAGCTGAAGGAGCAATCTTGGACTCAAGCATCCCTGCCCATCCGTTACGGTGGTTTAGGGATTCGCAAAATTTCTGGCGTCGCTTTACCAGCTTTTCTATCTTCTGTGCATAGTTCAGCAAATCTCATAAGTAAAATTTTAAGGGCATTCCCTTCAAACTTTGAGATTGCTGGCTTGGCAGAAGCTAGAAATGCTTTCTTAATTGCTTGCCCAGGTCAAAATTTTCCGGTTTCTTTAAATTCCCAGAGGAGCTGGGATGACATTTTTTGCAAAATTACATATGACAATCTCTTGAGTTGCAGTACAGGTTCGGAACGTGCCAGGCTTCTGGCTGTGGGAACGCACGAGGCCGGCTACTGGCTTCACGCTTTCCCATCGTCAAATACGGGAACATTTCTTGAGCCTGACACGCTTCGAATTGTAACCTGTCTACGGCTCGGGGTTTCGGTCTGCGTTCCCCATAAGTGCCCCTGTGGCAATGACGTCGACCAGCTAGGACATCACGGACTCTCTTGCCAAAAGAGTGCAGGCCGCTTCTCCAGACATGCTGCACTTAATGACATAATACGCCGGTCCCTTGCCACCGCCAACGTGCCTTCGTTGCTTGAGCCCGCAGGTATTGCAAGAGACGATGGTAAGAGACCGGATGGTATGAGCCTGATTCCATGGAAGATGGGTCGTGTGCTTGTGTGGGACGCCACTTGTTCTGACACGCTGGCTCCTTCCCATCTCCATGGAACCTGCAACAGAGCCGGTGCAGCATCCGAAGCGGCTGAAAAGGCAAAAGTATCCAAATACAGGGGTCTAGGCACCGAATATGGCTTTGTCCCATTCGGTGTCGAGACCCTTGGTCCGTGGGGTCCTAGTGCCTTAAAACTTTTTAAGGAAATTTCTAAAAGGTTAGTAGACGTCACAGGTGACCGAAGAGCTGGCAGCTTCCTCGGACAAAGAATTAGCCTAGCTATTCAAAGAGGAAACGCTGCCAGCATCTTCGGGACCTTGCCTAAGGGGTACTCTTTGGACACTTTGTTTTAGTTTTAGGTTAAATTTTTATTTTATTTTAAGTTATTGTTAGAATGTTATGTTTAATAGTTATATTATTTAGTTTCTTTTATCAATAAAATTTTTCATAGGTATAACAGTATCACTTATTACTTGAAGTCTGGACTAGCTGCTAAACAAGAAGCCTGTTATTTATAAATTAATTTAAATTTTATATTTTGTCATTTTATTATTAGTACTCATTTTATTACCTGAAGTACTTAATTATATTATACTTAAAAATTTTAACAAGATAAATGTTTTCAGAAATCTCTTTAGCGTTAACGAAACGCCTCGTGACATTTAAGTACACTGACAGCGGGGCTACTATAAAATTCGTAAATCGAAGTTCGTGTCATTCCGTCCATTTGACACCGTCCTATGCTATTTAATACGAGTGCGAGAGGGACGGTAGTATAAGAAGTTTGATTTTCGTATTTCAGAGTAGGTCCGTTAACCGTTATTCAGTATGGTATGACAGTTTGACAGTGACAGTGACAGCTCGGTTTCAATGCTTCGCGGTTTGTATTCGCAGCGTGTTATTCACATGTTTTTTAAGACAAAAAATGTGATTAAGATTAAATTAAATACATTTATATAAGTGAGAGATCTTTACCAAGTGACTTTAATCATGTTCAAAGTGCCAGAATGGGGGGAAGATGTCCCCAAAATGAACATAAATTTTCAAAAAACAAATCTGGTAAGATCAGGATCCCTGCAGTTAATTGGTCTGATATAAGTGAAAAGAGGCTATATTTTATAGTTGTATCTAGTAATTAGCATCTTTCTCGCTTGTTTTATGGCTTAGTTCAGTATAAATACAACATTTATATATGAACTTCAGAGTGTAAACATAACCTTATCCCTATAAATTTCGCTCTTTTTAAAAATAATCGAGTCCTGCTTCATAGTCTTCGTAATTAGACACTAGTTAAGCTTAATAGTAGGTAAACATTATGTTATTTATCCGTCACTGTGATTTTTGCCTCTTCAATTCAAAATATCTAGTCAAAAATTTTGCAATTTTTTTTATTAAACAGTGTGAGGTAATCAAGTATTTTACAGGCAGATGTCATGCCCGGTAGTTGACAAACAATGGGACCTCCAGTCCCGTGGGACCTATGCCAGTAAAATTATTCCCTAATCTTCTTGATAATGCTAAAAATTGGCTTAACACTTGCATCTTCTAATACTGGTGTTAAATTTATTAAGTCGGCACCAAAATTATTAATCTGTTTTTCTTTATTCTTCCCAGAATTCCCTAAATTTAACAACTGGAGGGCCTGATTCAGCATTGCCTCCCTGGCTGGGCCCAGCCATGCCTAACTTGGACTGTGAATAATATTGATATTAATTTTTATTACAGAAGAAGACAGAAAAAAAAATGAAAATTCCACTAGCAAAAGATTCACCAGTAAAAGATGTTAATGGGATAAGTAAGAAGCAATCTACTAAAAAATCAACAGACAAGAGGAAACTTAAGAAAAGAAGGCAAAAGAACAGAGAACTGTATCAAAGGCTAAGCAACAGTCTGAATATTACTTCGGAAATAAGTTCAAATGATAATCAAAATACCACAAAACACGAAAGTTTAAAAAGTTCAAATGATAATCAACCTGGTAGATTTGTTTTGAATCCTAACAGACTAGAACTAGTAGAACATGTCGAAAACAAAGGAAATATTAAACCTAAAAAACTACAGAAGCAGAAAAATATAAAGCAAAAGATAAACATTCCAAATGGGAAAAAGAATGAAATTAAAAAATCAAATAAACGTAAACTTGAAACTCCTAACAACTCTGAAACTGACAATATGGAACTTGAAAACTTAGATATAAATGAAGCTGACGAGCTAATACTAAATGCTAAGAAAAAGAAGTTGGATGAAGCATTTAAGAATGAAGATAGAGAAGATGTCTTATTCAGTGAAAAACCCAAGATTAGTTCCAAAAAAGAACATATAAAGAAGGTTCTGGAAAAATCTAATAGCAATAGGAATTCTGTTAATGTTAGCAGCAATAATCTTAGAGAGAGAATGCTGGCCAAATTGCAAGGTATGTTTACAAATATTTACTGTATACTAATACTATCTGCTCGCGAGAGCATATTACAGCAGCCGTAGAGTGAAACCAAACTTGATTTAAGATGTGAGTTATCCAGGTGTATTGAATGAAACACAGTGTAGTGTGTGTGTAGTGTGTAGAGCAAACACCCGCAAGGGATCCTGCTTCATAGGTAAATGGTGTATAATATACTCAGTGGCACAAAATTTGGCCCACCTTTCATACAAAATTACTGATTTTGCATACATTTGAGAGCCACATTTTTTGCCGCTCAGTATATTTTGTAGAACATGCAATTTCCAGTGCAGTGCAATGCAGTGTTTCTTTTTGTTTGTTCTGTTGATTGTCTTTAGTAAACATTTTCAGCTGCTCAGTTTCGATACTTGAACGAGAAGCTCTACACATCATCCGGTACGGAAGCCAAGGAGCTGTTCCAAGCTGATCCTGCAGCATTTGAGACATACCACCAGGGTTACCAGCAGCAAATCAAGAAGTGGCCCGTCAACCCCCTGGATGTCATAGTTAAGAGGATTATGAAAATGTGAGTTGCAACTGTATTTTTGTATTTTCCTATTGGTAAAATCTTTTTCTTTTTTTTTAAGTTAGTTTTTAACCTGGATTAAAATATAGGATACTTTTTATACTATATTCAAACGGGATTGGGATAAAATCTCTAAACAAGAACCGCTGGGCTTAGAATCATGAAATTTGATATATAGGTAGTTGGACGTCTGGTATAATACATAGGCTACTTTTTATTATAATGAAAACCATGATGTAATTTTAGGGAATTCCCACGAGAATTTAATAAAATCATGGAATTTCAATTCAAATTAAAATCATTTGTTCAGTAAATAGGCGGCAATGGGCACTTTTCTTTTACACGTAATTTTTTAAACTACCAACGCTTTCGGAAATTCAACTGCTTTATCTAATGGCGTGCGAAGCCGCGGGTAAACGCTAGTATTATAAATGCGAAAGTAGCTCTGTCTGTCTATCTGTTACGCTTTCACGTCGAAACAACTGAACCGATTTTGATGAAATTTGGTATATAGGTAGTTTGAACTCCATGGATCAACATAGGATACCTTTCATTCCAGGCCCAAGACCCACACAATAGCCGACATGGGCTGCGGCTCAGCGACTCTGTCAAAACGGGTGCCCCAGAAGGTCCGATCCTTCGATTTGGTGGCCTCCGCGCCGGGAGTGGAAGTGTGTGATATGGCTCACACGCCACTGCTCAGCGGGTCCATGGACGTTGTGGTCTACTGCCTCGCTCTGATGGGCACGGAGCTGGGAGCTTACCTGGCTGAGGGGAACAGAGTGTTGAAGACTGGGTGAGTGTGATTGGTTCTTTGGAGTCTTTTTGTATTTGGTCGTTTTCAAAAAAAAGTATACCCTTTCTTTTTTTGAAATTTTGATAAAAATATAGTATTTCCTACTCAGAATCAAGAGCACAATCGATTTCGATAATTTAAAAATATGTCCCCAAAAAAATGTTTGTTACTTTTCCGGTCATCCCGTAAAATAAAAACCATATCGAACCGTACAGTAACAAAATTTGGAATCGAAATAAAAAATACCAAAAGACTCCAAAAAACCAATCTTAATTTGATTGCTTAATAACGACGTCTCTTGTCCGGGTGAGCGGTTAGTTCTAATGGAATGCCGAGTTTCTCGATGAGAGCATAGATATCGCTATCCAAGTAAATTCGAGCATTAAACCCATTTTCCCTTCGACGTCTCTATCCACCCTCGCCGTACTGGCTCGGGTGGCTATAAGAACGTCTCGGGTAAAATTGCTCACTTTATACTCTTGTATAATCCGCTATTTTTTCTGCAGAGGCCACCTCCTCATAGCCGAAGTCGAGTCCCGATTCGACTCCGTGGACGACTTCACGAGCCGCGTGGAGAAGCTTGGCTTCAAGCTGGTAAAAGCGGACCAGAGCCACCAGGTGTTCCACTTCCTGGAGTTCCGGAAGACCCAGGAGGCGCCCAAGAAGGCCAAGCATTTGCAGCTGACGCTAAAGCCCTGCTTGTACAAGCGGCGATAGGGCTCCTAGTGATTGGGAGCGCCAAAGTTCGCATACTATTCTCTAGTCATACCGTATTTTTGTCCGAATCATCGTTTGTCCGAATTTTTTTCGCACTGAAACCTTATATTTTTATATTCTTATATTCCTGTCAAACGTCCTAAGGTTAACTGGAAGAGATCCCTTTAAGGGATAAGTTCGCCTTTGTACATCTTATTATCCTTTGTTATGTTATTTTCATGTGTTTTGTATTGTACATAAAGAGTTTTACAATACAATACAATATTTTTCTAAAAAAAAAAATGGTCTTCCTATAGAAAACTATAGGTTAGGTTAGGTTTATTTTATAAGAATTCTAAACAATCGTTGGATTCAAAGAAAAAAGAGCTATGACAAACGATAATTCTGACAAAAACTACATTCGGACTTTCAATAAGTATGCGAACTGATATGGACCCTTCATGCTAAGTCACTTGAAAATACCACACGTTAATAATGTTAACATTGAAATTTTTAATTGAGATAATCTCTATTTCGGGGTCATAATCATAATTCATTATAGTCAGAAGTAGTAACTTACGTTATTTTTTGCCCATGAGGATTTTTGTAACAGGATAGTTGGCGCTAGTACACAAAATATCAGGTCATTTGTACCAGTATGGCGCTTCAGGGGTCTAATTACGGAATGACAAAAAGAAAATGATGGTCATAGCGCTGGTACCGGCGGCCCAATCGCGTGGGCGTTAATCAAATGTGTCGGATAAATAACGAGTGTCGAACGATTGGTCCACAAAACCATCATGATCCTACCATCCATCCATCCATGATCTTACCATCAGGAGACCCACTTGCTCGTTTGCCATCCAGTCGAATTAAAAAAAATGCTTTTTGGCCGATATTTGACGAAATCGAGACCGAGATCTCGGTCGGACCTTAGTGACTAGGCATGTTCTTTTCATGGACTTTTCAATTAACTAAATGAAATGAGCCATAAGCAAGACTAACGCCAAACGGCCCTCACGCTACTAACGCCATCTAGCGACATTACGCCTGTCAAGAAACCCTCATCGGCGTGCTTCGTACAAATATAAATATAATATTTGTTCTTTACATCAAAAGCATAAATTCTTTGTATTCACCTAACTAATCGCATTTCACCTCGAAGTAACAAAATTTCATTCGTATAATTAATTTGTAGCATCTCATTTTTCGTGTACTATTTTACCCTAGTCACATTTCGCCGCGATCAATGTTTACTTGGCACTCTAATTAATTTGTCGCGTTAATTGATGCACTAAAATATACTAATACACGATCGAGGTGAAATGCGACTAAAACTAATAGCGACTAATAAAAAAACACGATTGAGACAACGCGATACATGCACGATCGAGGTGAAATGCGACTAAAAAAATAAGTGAATCGCTACAAGGCATTTATGCTTTTGAGGTAAAGAACTAACAAATGAAATATAACATAAACATGTGATTGTTTAAGTGAAAATAAAACAAATTTTAATAATCCAATTGCATTTTATTAACGTAATAACACTTATCCTTACTTATAGATACAGTAACAATAATAAATGCATTATTTAAACATTTCATGAACCAAAAATATTATTTTCGATCAGTCTACAACAATTCTCTCCATACAATAAGCTATGACTAACTTTATATTGTGTAAGCATCGACATCTATTATAGTTTCTTACATCGAAACGGCGCACAAATTTTTTTCAGAGTGCGGATTTGTGAACCTTTCACTATAGTTTCTTGACGTCCGTGACAGAAGTTGTGTCAAAGCAAAATTTATTTCCAAACAGCCAGCTTAGTGCCATAAGGTGCATAGATGTCGATGTGTGGAAGTATGATTTTGCTGTCAGTTACAAATAATTCTTTACTTGATTAGCTATGCGTAGGGTTTGCTCCCGTGTACCGTTATATGGAATTCCGGGACTATAGGTTTATGCACACTGTATTCTTTCAGTGCAGACTTTGATTTATGTACTTAGTTTAGTGTTACTTGGGCGTTGTATCGGTTTCTATATTTAAATGGCTATCTAAAGATATCGTTTTTTAAGCTGGTAAGACCGCTTATTGTCTACCCTGTATTTTGATACTACCTCAAACTTTAAGGGCAGTTAGTGAAGGCCCTAATAATCACATTTTATTATGTTTTAGTAAAAAATTTAGACTTATATGGCCGACCAGATGGCTAAGTGGTTAGAGAACCTGACTACGAAGCTTGAGGTCCCGGGTTCGAATCCCGGCCGGGGCAGATATTTGTATGAATAATATGAATGTTTGTTCTCGGGTCTTGGATGTTTAATATGTATTTAAGTATTTATTTATCTATATTTAAGTATGTTTATCCGTTGCCTAGTGTCCATAGTACAAGCTTTGCTTAGTTTGGGACTAGGTCAATTGGTGTCAAGTGTCCCATGATATTTATTTTATTTTTTATATTTTTCTTATGAAATTAAATAGCACGCAATCAACTACGTTATATTACTTTGTTTTTATTCAAAACGTCGCACTTGTTCACGTGACAGCTGTCACAGAATACTTCTCTCGCGTATCGAATTATTTTACCCATTACATTGCTGCTCGAAAATATTTCAAAAAATAATTAAGTTCTGGTAGTCAATTCTAAATTAACAATTTGTTTTGTTATCCGTTCACATCACTTAAATCTTCGTCTGGTTACAGTTTGAGATAGTATCAAAAATACACGCTGTATTTGTGTTGTATTGGCCTCTGTCCAGCAGTGGATGATCGTAGAGCACTCTCACAGTAAGTGTCATAATTGAAAGTCCCTTGTCAAGCAACGCGTTGTGACCGACTTTTTCTACGACAAGGTTCCGCAGTGAGTCACGATTACGTTAGTTCGATAATACGTCATGCTTTTCATTACAGCTTCAAGTCCTCCATCACGTCTTCTGCTTCTGCGCGCAAATTTTCCACTTTCTCTATCAGCATCATCTGGAAATTAAAAGTTGAGGGTCCTATAAATAAGTTTTTGTAAAAAAAATACATTTTTCACTTCTCATGCTCGTAAAATTCGTGTTTATGCTGTATCTACGCGACATAAAATGACTTTTTATGCTCTAGTGCAATGGTTCCCAACCAATGGTCCGTGAACCACCAGTGGTCCACAGAAACCAAAATATGGTCCGCAAACGCTTTCAAATTTCGCGGCCCATTGATTAAAGTTTATTCTCGGATTGATTCACTTTTTAACCCCCGACGCAAAAAGAGGGGTGTTATGAGTTTCACCGCTATGTGTGTCTGTCTGTGGCACCGTAGCTCTTATTCTTTCTTGTAAGTAGTGGTCCCTGCCAACAACAAAGAAATCAGAGTGGTCCCTGGTCAAGAAAAGGTTGGGAACCACTGCTCTAGTGCATAAAATAAAATCTTCGTCTAATACCAACTCAAAACCAAGGTAAGCAGGTGTCAACAGCCACAAACAAAAAAGTTTCTATATATGTTTTTTTAATCATTTTTAATTGATATAAAACTAAAAATCAATTTAATCAATCATAACAATTCAGTAAAATTAAAATAATGGCATTATTATTATAATAAAAGGTACATAGAAAGTGAATAATTGTTTCCACTGTTGCTATTCCATTTCCTCGCCATCGAAGTGAAAAGCAGAGTGTAAAACTCTCTGGACTAGTGTTGCGAGCGTCCATCGGGCGCTAGACTTACCCTGGCGGCGCTGATGAGATGCTTGGCGGCTGCGCGGGGCAGGTGCGGCACGGCGGCCGACAACGTTTCGGCGGACGCCTTGGCGAGGTCCTCCACGCGCTTGTAACCGGCCCGCATCAGTTGCAACGCTCGCGCCTGCGGCACACGATAATCATGAAACGTAAATAATAAATATCATGGGACACTTCAGACCAAACCTTACCTACCCAACTCAAACCTAACCTAGTCCTAAACTAAGCGAAGCTTGTACTATGGATAAAGTCAAAGTCAAAATCTCTTTATTCAATTTAGGCTATGACAAGCACTTATGAACGTCAAAAAATCTACCACCGGTTCGGAAAAAATCTCTGTTGAGAATAATCCGGCAAGAAACTCAACGAGGTATTTTTTTTAGGGTTCCGGAGCCAAAATGGCAAAAACGGAACCCTTATAGTTTCGCCATGTCTGTCTGTCTGTCTGTCCGTCCGCGGCTTTGCTCAGGGACTATCAATGCTAGAAAGCTGTAATTTTGCACGGATATATAAGTAAACTATGCCGACAAAATAGTACAATTAAAAATTCAGAAAAAAAATGAAAAAATTCAGGATGGTAGTCAGTATACCAAACTTTCAAGGAAAACTATAACGGCTAAGTTTGCTTGAGAATTATTAGTAGTTTATGAGTAAATAGCAGCGTAAGGTATAAAATATACCTAAACTTGGAAGATTCCGTATAAAATACGAAATCCTTAGAAAAATATTACTTAATTTTTTCGTAAAGGCTACGGAACCCTATTTTGGGCGTGTCCGACACGCTCTTGGCCGGTTTTTTAAACAGATTCACAATATTTATAGATGATATATTCCAAATATCCCTGTCCATGATATAATCATTGACTTTATAATAAGCCTTAGATATTAACGTCTTTTTGACAGTAGATTTAAATTATGTATCAGTTTCTTTAGTAATATTTTTTGGAATTTTATTATAAAAACGTATGTAACTTCCCAAAAACGACGTTTTGGTTTTAGCCAGTCTGTAAGATGGAACTTTAAGCTTCCCTGTGTTTCTAGTAACCTTTGGCTTATCGACGTTAGTGGGAAAATAACATGTTCTTCCTAACGCGTACATGATTATTTCAAAAACATAAAGCGACGGCAGGGTTAGTAGGATACCAGTTTCCTTAAAAAAAAGATCTTAAAGATTCACGCGTCTATATGTAGATACTAAACAAAGGATAAATCCAAGGAACATAGGTCGAAAAACGATATTTTTTTCGTCTTTCCATAGTAAGTCGGTCAGCTAACCACTACATTTTGAGTGGGAGTCTGATTTTTTTTTCGTTTTTCGACCTGTGTTCCTTGGAAAAAGTGGTTCAGTTTAAGCAACACTATCACCTGTTTAAGTAAAAGATCAACGATTATCGATAAAGATTAATTAGGAATATCATGTAATTAATTGGGATGTCCCAAAAAAAATAACCTATAGTTTTTATCTTATTTTTGGAAAGAATAGGATATTTTAAGATACCTTTTTCATCGATTTTTAATTTGGATGAGTATTTAATTTTTTATATTTTTTTACGAAATAAGCTGGATGACGTCACAGTGAGACAGCCACGTTCCATTGCCTAGAAAAATTCAGTTTGTACATAACATAATCTGTGGCATTACTGAAAGTCAAGTGACAGTCAACAATCATACAAGCACGGCACGGTCCTAAATGAACCATGACAAATAGTTTCATTTATTTCTCTTCTTTTAGCTTCGATTATTCGTAGGTTTGTTTAATGGTGTGATAGTAAATACATATTTTTTATTAAAATCTGATATTTAAATTCTTTTATATTCAATTTTAACGTAGTTATTTAATACTTTTATTTGTGAAAATACATTGGTAATACTCGTATACATTTCGGACTTTACGATAAAATGACAAACTGTTTAAAGCCGAATGCGCATCATGTGATTAAATTTCCATCTTTGTCACTCTATGCTATTATAACCAGGACAGCAACATTTGAAACTGTCAATTTGCTTTAAAGTGTAGACTTTCCTTTAGACCTGCATTTGTGACGTAACACTGCAGGGGTCAAATGAAGGTCATAACTGAAATTTTATTTATTTAATTCAGATTATCATATTTTTGGAATCTGATTTCTGAAAACGCTTCACAAAGCCTATTTCTCCAAATGGTTTTCGATTTATTATACTTTGTAAAAAAATGGGACATCCCAAATGTTATGAAATAAACAGATATACATAGAAGAAGAAGAAGAAGAAAGACATTAAATGTGAATAAATTTTATTCACATTCACAGACACACAAATATAACAAAAAAAAAACAATAAGTAGACAACAAGCACAAACAAAACAAAAAGGAAATATCAAAATAAAAATACACGATTTTGTGTGTCCCCGCAAAAGTGTAACGGCCGCTGACTCAGCATAATCATTTTTTTTTATCGTTAGATTACATGCTGTATAATATGATATTGGCTCATGTGTGGTATGTAAAGAAATTGAAGCAATAAAAATAGTAAAATAGATTAGTAATGTGTACTCATTCCAAATCCAAAGCAGTAGGTACCTTTTTAACAGCCGGCAGCTCCATCAGCTGCGTCAGTTCCGGTGCGGCGCAGTGTACCAGCCGCGGGGCCAACTCGCCGAACAACGCTCTGGAAATAATACAATAAGGTTACTTTCCTAGATTGATCGAAGTAAAACATAGTACCAAACTACTAGTAGCGTGGAATGAACATTTTTGTTAGGCAGTCCGGAGATTGAACAAATCGTGAGTTAGGTCTGCACATTTGGATACAACATAACTTTATTTATTTATTTTATTTACTAGCTTTTGTCAGCGACTCCGCCCGCGTGGTGTTCGGTTATCGCGCGCTGTTCCCTCGAGAACTGTGCAATTTTTTGGAATAAAAAGTAGCCTATGTCACTCTCGGGCCCATAAACTATCTCTATGCTAATAATCACGTCGATCCGTCGCTTCGTTATGGCGTGAAAGCGTAATAAACACAAACACACTTACGCATTTATAATATTAGTATGGATTTAATCCGTTACTTAGATTATCAGAAGATATTGGATATGATATGTATTTTCTTCTTTTAAAATAAAATAAAATAAAAAATTGTTGCCACATCATAATTACCACATAATTACATACTTAGTTGAATTGAGTATCAATCAAATTCGGTACAAGATCGAAAAATTGAAAATAAATAAACCAGCTACGTTCCGGCATTGGGTACCAATCTCAGCGAATGCTGGCACATGGCAGCATACACCCAGCGCTGATTTTCAGACCGGCCCCTTTAGCGGAGGCTAGTTGTTACATTAGTTACAAAATCATTGTTTGAAGAGGTATGGTAAAAAAAGAAATTAAAATAACAAACGAAAGTAATCCATACACTAATATTATAAATGCGAAAGTGTGTTTGTGTGTTTCTCCGTCTTTCACGCCGTAACGGAGCGACAGATCGACGTGATTTCTGGCATAGAGATAGTTTATGGGCCCGAGAGTGACATAGGCTACTTTTTATCCCGGAAAAATTCGAGGAAACAGCGCGCGATAACCGAATACCACGCGGGCGGAGCCGCGGGGAAAAGCCAGTTACAAATAAAAAACAAGCGTGGTCTGGTCATGTGTTGAAAGTGTGATAGGTGTGTGGTTATGTGTTTGTGTGAGCGTGTGCGTGCGTGCGTGTGACGTGTTGTGTGTGTGAGAATGCGAGTCATTGTGAGTGCATTAGTGTGTGCTGTATCCAATGTACCCACTTGAACATCCACAGGTGCTCGAGCTCGTCGCAAAACCGTTGCGCGCACGCCGCCATCGCCGCCGCTGACGTCATCACAGCTTGCACGGTGCCTCGCGACACACAGTACCTGAAAACATCTCACTAATATTACAAACTATAGTGGTTACCCACAGCTTTGCGTTCACACACGTAAAACATTAGAATTGCAGCTGAATTAAAATTTTAAAAAATTCCCATGGAGATTCCCGAAAATTAAATCGTTTCTAATTTCACGACTAAGCAGTTGTCGTTTAGAAATTTTATCCCATGGGATTATCGGAATAAAAAGTAGCCTATGTTTTATTCCAGGTGTACAGCTATCTAAGTCGGGTCCGACACTGGACGACCGCCGTGCTGCCGGACCATGGATGTCAAAGTCAAAGTCAAAATCTCTTTTTTTCAATTTAGGCTATAACAAGCACTTATGAACGTCAAAAAATCTACCACCGGTTCGGAAAAAACCTCCGTTGAGAAGAATCCGGCAAGAAAATCAACGAGGTATTTTTTTTTTAAAACAGATTCACAAAATGTATAAATGATATCTATATACTATACTAATGTATACTTGTAATTAAGTATTTAACACAATTTTATTTTTAACACAGTAGGTTCGCAATTTGAAGTCGCTAATGCGGATCGGAATTATTTATTATTTCCAAACATCCCTGTCCATGATGATATAATCACTTTATAATAAGCCTAAAGCAATAAGCTATAAGCTTTAGCATATTAACGTCTTCTTGACAGTAGATTTAAATTTTGTATCAGAATGGTGAGACAAGGGTAAATTTACTGACTTGTCGGCGACAGCAGGGAAGGGCATCTGCTTCCACAGGTCATGCAGCATCAGCGCCACGTAGAAACGGGACAGCGCGCTCTCCGACACGTTCTGGAGAGTGAATATCAATCAAAATTGGTTAGTAGGGAGAACTCACAAATTATATATAAGAGATACCTTTGGTACGGTAGTAGTGTTGCGAAAAAACAGTTTTTGTTCTATCGTGAAGAAAAAACTGTGAAAAAAAAAACAAGTTTTTCTCTGGAGCATGGTACGGTACGGTGGTAGTCTTGCGAAAAAACTGTTTTTTTCATATCGTGAAAAAAAAACCCAAGTTTTTTTCTGGAGCATGTTTCATTACTAACTACTCAAGTTTTCGGTTATAACAAAAATACGCTGTGTAGATGGATATACATATACATACATCTTAAATTACAAGGCAGTCAAAAAACTTAGGTGAAAGACTTAAAATTGAACAATTTGTTCGTTATCTGAAGCAACTGGAGCTCTACGGGGGAAGCATAGGCAACGGGAGATTTTTTTTTGTTTTTAAGTAGTCTGTATAGTGTCCCACTGCTGGGCAAAGGCCTCCCCTCTTGACCTCCACAACTCTCGTTCTGACGCAATGTCAGGCCAGTCCTTTGCGTACTTGTCCAGATCGTCCCACGGCAACGGGAGATATGACGATAAAATTGTTCTTACCGTGATAGGTTTCCCGGTCATCATGCGGATCGCGTTCATCTCAGTGATGCCGAGGGTTTTGGCGGTCTGCACGCCCTCTTCGTCCAAACTGCAGTACTAAAAAAAATTACGTTCATCTGTTTAGTAAGCAACGTCAGACAGATAAATATTGACGTATTAGCATACAAGCAATTATAAGTTACTGAGACTGTCAGTAGTATTAGCATAGCAATGAGTAGTAGTGTCAAACGTATCAGCACACCAGTGAGTAGTAGTCCCAGTAGTATTAATATACCAGTGAGTAGTAGTGCCAGTTAGTATACCAGAGAGTAATTCCAGAAGTATTAATATACCAGTGAGTAGCAGTGCAAGTAGCATTAGTATAACAGTGAGTAGTAGTGTCAGTAGCATTAGTATACCAGTGAGTAGTACTGTTCGATGTTATTTTTTAATTCTTTCCATCTAATGTATTTTTATGTGTATCGAACATGTATATAAATAAATTTTTCTCTCTCTCTCTCTCTCTCTCTCTCATTCTAGTAGTGCCAGTAGTAGTATTGCCAGTCACATTAGTATAAAAATGAGTAGTAGTCCCAGTAACATCAGTATACCAGTGAGTAGTAGTGGCATTAGTATACCAGTGAGTAGTGCCAGCAGTACTAGTATACCAGCGAGTAGTAGTGCCTGTAGTCAGGGCGGGCGACGGCGGGCGGGGCCACCAGGTACAACAAGTGCAGACTGCCCAGCAGGACCAGGCCGCGCCCGGCTGACTCCAGGTCGTGCAGTAACTGCGTCGCCGCCGACAGCTCCAAACAGCCTGACGACGGGGAATAGCACAACGGTAAGGGCCGTGATATTGCTGACGTTTTTCGGAAAACTGACATAAATGAATCATCATGTCAGCCGAAAGACGTCCACTGCTGGACATAGGCCTCCCCCAAGGCTCTCCACTCAGACCGGTCTTGTGCTTTGCGCATCCACCGCGATCCCGCGATCTTAACCAGGTCGTCGCTCCATCTTGTTGGAGGCCTACCGACAGCTCGTCTCCCGGTCCGCGGACATAAATGAATGCTCGAAGCGATTTCGAAATCTAAGGAATTTAAAACACTTTTGCAGGTAGTAGGACCTTGTGCAAGGTTCGCTTGCATTGCTACCACTATCTTGCTCGCTAATCCTGCCGTGAAGCAGCAGTGCTCGCGCTGTTGTGTTTCGGCGTGGAGACTTACTACCATCTTGAATTTTTTCAAATTTTCCATCCATTCGATTTTAGAGGGGGGGGGACGCTCGATTTTATTGAAAATTCGCACTTTAAAGTTGAATATTTCGCAAACATATTACTGAATCGAAAAATACGTATCCAACTATACCCTACACTATAGAGTTTGAACAGAAAAAAAAAATCACCGCCACTTTACGTCTATGGGAGGTACCCTAAAAAAATTGTTTTTCAATTTTTAATTGTACTATTTTGTCGGCATAGTTTACCTATATATCCGTGCAAAATTACAGCTTTCTAGCATTGATAGTCCCTGAGCAAAGCCGCGGACGGACAGACAGACAGACATGGCGAAACTATAAGTCACCTTTGATGGCAGCCCGGCCGAGCTTGCTGACAACAAGCTTGCTGTTGCTGTACACGACGCACTGTCCCTTGTCGGTGCGGGCCGCGTCCGGCCGGGGGGCCGGCTGTCCGTCCGGCCGGGGGGCCGTCTGTCCGTCCGGCCGGGGGGCCGTCTGTCCGTCCACCTCCAGAGCGCCGCTCTGCATCAGAGAGCGGATGGACGCGTCGCAAACCTCCTTTATGTCTATCTCGGAACTGGAACAATGTAATTTGTTTTAAGTAATCTAAATAAAAATAAAGTTGTGTTAAATACTTTTAAATATTAATTAATTTTCGATTTACTGTAAAATTCGATTGTTGCTTTAAAACAAATAGTTGATTAGAGTTGCTGGATAATGACGTCATAATTCGCTATTGCCATCGAAACTCTATGGGAGAATTGTGTATTGAAAGTTCATAAAAAGTACGTCAGTTGATTGGTGGTGTCAACATTCCTATTGTCCAACTGACCTGGTAGAGATTCGATTTGTGGCATTCGAACATGGCGGATGTAGACAATATCTAATTTTGCTATTTCTGTTTCTTTGGCTAGTTGAAGTATAATTTTGATAGTATTTTATGCGGCGATTAACCTTAACAGTGAACAGTGATCACAAAATTCTATATTGCTCTCGTGTCTGACATTTTTTAATGCGCAAGTTGTCTCCACGTGGTTTCTGGAATTTTACTATCAAGTTACAAAATCTACAATCACCGTACAACGTTGCCTCTCAAAGAGAATACTTAGACACTGGCGAAGAACTGACCTGGTAGCCATAAAAGTGCACCCCAGCAGCTCCCTCAGGCTGTGCCTGGTGTCGGCCAGCCGGAGCGCGACCCCGCTCAGCAGCAGGCCGGCGCAGTGCGGCGCCAGCGCGCTGCCCACGGGCGGCAGGCCGGCGCGCAGCACGCCGCGCAGCGCGGGCCAGTCGCGCGCGCCGCAGATTATGATGCTCTCGCCTGCATACAAGATGATGACGGCATTGAAAAATAATTCGAAGGCAAGACTCCAGTAAAAAAACGCTTTATTTTAGCCCTAAGAGTTATGTTAAGCATTACATTATGACATGACAAACAATACATTATAACTCGTAGCGGTAACAAATCTTAATTAAACTATTGTTAATCTGTCTTCACATTCGCAGACTACCAAGTTACAGGCTCAGCCTCGTTTGGAGTCTGACGGAAAATTGTAACATTATTGTAATAAGTATTTTTGCCAAATAAATAAATATCAAATATCAAATATCAACTGACAATTTTCTACCAGTCGATATAGACCCCTCGAAGAAAAGATAACCCTTTGGGGACAAGCCCTCAAGTTGCGACCACGAACTGGTAGACGAAGCGTTAGCAGGCATCCCAATAGGACTGCCGACATCGTGAAAGTTGCGGGTAGCCGGTTGTCGCGAGTGGCAAGTTGCCGTTTATTGTGGCGTTCTAAAGGAGAGGCGGAGGCCTTTGTTAAGTGGAGTCTTCCGGCTGGGCACAGGCCTCCTCTCAGAACAAGACCTTAGATTAGTTTTCGATTTATTGTAAAATTAATTTTTTTGTTGCTTGAAAACAAATAAATAGTTTGTTGATTGAGTTGGCGAACAAATAGCGACTTGTGACGTCATAAGTCGCTATTTGTTCGCTAGTTACAGTACCTGTGGCGCAGTGTTATAGTACCAGTGGTGCAGTGTTACATTACCGGTGGCGCAGTGTTACAGTACCGGTGGTGCAGTGTTACAGTACCGGTGGTGCAGTGTTAGAGAATAGAGAATAGAATAATTTATTTGTCAAACATAGGTACAGATGAAAAGATGATAAAAATAAAATAACCCTGTATGTTTTACAGTACCGGTGGCGCAGTGTTACCGTACCGGTGGCGCAGTGTCCGGCGCGTCCCGCGCGGCCGCCCATCTGCCTGTCCCCGTACCGGTGGCGCAGTGTCCGGCGCGTCCCGCGCGGCCGCCCATCTGCCTGTCCCCGTACCGGTGGCGCAGTGTCCGGCGCGTCCCGCGCGGCCGCACATCTGCCTGTCCCCGTACCGGTGGCGCAGTGTCCGGCGCGTCCCGCGCGGCCGCCCATCTGCCTGTCCCCGTACCGGTGGCGCAGTGTCCGGCGCGTCCCGCGCGGCCGCCCATCTGCCTGTCCCCGTACCGGTGGCGCAGTGTCCGGCGCGTCCCGCGCGGCCGCCCATCTGCCTGTCCCCGTACCGGTGGCGCAGTGTCCGGCGCGTCCCGCGCGGCCGCCCATCTGCCTGTCCCCGTACCGGTGGCGCAGTGTCCGGCGCGTCCCGCGCGGCCGCACATCTGCCTGTCCCCGTACCGGTGGCGCAGTGTCCGGCGCGTCCCGCGCGGCCGCCCATCTGCCTGTCCCCGTACCGGTGGCGCAGTGTCCGGCGCGTCCCGCGCGGCCGCACATCTGCCTGTCCCCGTACCGGTGGCGCAGTGTCCGGCGCGTCCCGCGCGGCCGCCCATCTGCCTGTCCCCGTACCGGTGGCGCAGTGTCCGGCGCGTCCCGCGCGGCCGCACATCTGCCTGTCCCCGTACCGGTGGCGCAGTGTCCGGCGCGTCCCGCGCGGCCGCACATCTGCCTGTCCCCGTACCGGTGGCGCAGTGTCCGGCGCGTCCCGCGCAGCCGCCCATCTGCCTGTCCCCGTACCGGTGGCGCAGTGTCCGGCGCGTCCCGCGCGGCCGCACATCTGCCTGTCCCCGTACCGGTGGCGCAGTGTCCGGCGCGTCCCGCGCGGCCGCACATCTGCCTGTCCCCGTACCGGTGGCGCAGTGTCCGGCGCGTCCCGCGCGGCCGCCCATCTGCCTGTCCCCGTACCGGTGGCGCAGTGTCCGGCGCGTCCCGCGCGGCCGCACATCTGCCTGTCCCCGTACCGGTGGCGCAGTGTCCGGCGCGTCCCGCGCGGCCGCCCATCTGCCTGTCCCCGTACCGGTGGCGCAGTGTCCGGCGCGTCCCGCGCGGCCGCACATCTGCCTGTCCCCGTACCGGTGGCGCAGTGTCCGGCGCGTCCCGCGCGGCCGCCCATATGCCTGTCCCCGTACCGGTGGCGCAGTGTCCGGCGCGTCCCGCGCGGCCGCACATCTGCCTGTCCCCGTACCGGTGGCGCAGTGTCCGGCGCGTCCCGCGCGGCCGCACATCTGCCTGTCCCCGTACCGGTGGCGCAGTGTCCGGCGCGTCCCGCGCGGCCGCCCATCTGCCTGTCCCCGTACCGGTGGCGCAGTGTCCGGCGCGTCCCGCGCGGCCGCCCATCTGCCTGTCCCCGTACCGGTGGCGCAGTGTCCGGCGCGTCCCGCGCGGCCGCACATCTGCCTGTCCCCGTACCGGTGGCGCAGTGTCCGGCGCGTCCCGCGCGGCCGCCCATCTGCCTGTCCCCGTACCGGTGGCGCAGTGTCCGGCGCGTCCCGCGCGGCCGCACATCTGCCTGTCCCCGTACCGGTGGCGCAGTGTCCGGCGCGTCCCGCGCGGCCGCCCATCTGCCTGTCCCCGTACCGGTGGCGCAGTGTCCGGCGCGTCCCGCGCGGCCGCACATCTGCCTGTCCCCGTACCGGTGGCGCAGTGTCCGGCGCGTCCCGCGCGGCCGCCCATCTGCCTGTCCCCGTACCGGTGGCGCAGTGTCCGGCGCGTCCCGCGCGGCCGCACATCTGCCTGTCCCCGTACCGGTGGCGCAGTGTCCGGCGCGTCCCGCGCGGCCGCCCATCTGCCTGTCCCCGTACCGGTGGCGCAGTGTCCGGCGCGTCCCGCGCGGCCGCACATCTGCCTGTCCCCGTACCGGTGGCGCAGTGTCCGGCGCGTCCCGCGCGGCCGCACATCTGCCTGTCCCCGTACCGGTGGCGCAGTGTCCGGCGCGTCCCGCGCGGCCGCCCATCTGCCTGTCCCCGTACCGGTGGCGCAGTGTCCGGCGCGTCCCGCGCGGCCGCACATCTGCCTGTCCCCGTACCGGTGGCGCAGTGTCCGGCGCGTCCCGCGCGGCCGCCCATCTGCCTGTCCCCGTACCGGTGGCGCAGTGTCCGGCGCATCCCGCGCGGCCGCACATCTGCCTGTCCCCGTACCGGTGGCGCAGTGTCCGGCGCGTCCCGCGCGGCCGCCCATCTGCCTGTCCCCGTACCGGTGGCGCAGTGTCCGGCGCGTCCCGCGCGGCCGCACATCTGCCTGTCCCCGTACCGGTGGCGCAGTGTCCGGCGCGTCCCGCGCGGCCGCCCATCTGCCTGTCCCCGTACCGGTGGCGCAGTGTCCGGCGCGTCCCGCGCGGCCGCACATCTGCCTGTCCCCGTACCGGTGGCGCAGTGTCCGGCGCGTCCCGCGCGGCCGCACATCTGCCTGTCCCCGTACCGGTGGCGCAGTGTCCGGCGCGTCCCGCGCGGCCGCCCATCTGCCTGTCCCCGTACCGGTGGCGCAGTGTCCGGCGCGTCCCGCGCGGCCGCCCATCTGCCTGTCCCCGTACCGGTGGCGCAGTGTCCGGCGCGTCCCGCGCGGCCGCACATCTGCCTGTAGGAAGGCAGCGCGATGAACTGGCGGCCCACGAAGGGCGCGCGCACGATGACCCGCGACGCCGGCAGGTTCACGCCCGCGGCTAGGGTCGACGTACAGCACAGCACTGATATCACTCCGGACCTATTGAGGACAATGACAGATGGCTCTAATTTTGTTACATCGCATAACTAAACACTTAAATCGAATTACGTTGGGAGTGATTTATGTAGAAACTCCTTATGAGAATGCCACAAAAATATCAATACCAAATATAAAATACAATAGTAACTTCTTGACGGTTTCAGGCATTACTTTACAGATATCCACAACTATCTTAGTTCAAAGTTTTACACCAGAACAACAAGCAGCGGGGCGTTGAAAGAAATAATCATTTGTTTGCGAGAATTCAGCACAACAGGAAAAATAACCTTTAAATTAAAACAAGAACCTATATACAGTTTTTTTTTTTAATAAACACTGTGCCAAAAGAAGCAAAAAGGGGCCATCGTCATTGTAATGCCATGGCAAATCGCAGCGCTGGTTTTAAGTATGACCCTTTAATTTACAACTAATTTATCGACACGATCATCAAACGTCGTCAAGCGTTGTTTACCTGAAGGCCTGTTCCAGCAGGCTCCGCTCGTCGTTGGCCAGCCCGCTGTGGTGGTAGCCGACGCCGAGCCGCACGCAGCGCGCCAGGCCGCCGGCGGCGCCTTCGTTCCGGAGCGCCGTCTCTAACATCGCTGAGCGGTCTGTTTACCTGAACGCCTGTTCCAGCAGGCTCCGCTCGTCGTTGGCCAGCCCGCTGTGGTGGTAGCCGACGCCGAGCCGCACGCAGCGCGCCAGGCCGCCGGCGGCGCCTTCGTTCCGGAGCGCCGTCTCTAACGCTTCCCGCTCGACCGAACGGTGGAGAGCCATCTCTCTACAATGTTAACAATACTTTGGTGTCCGCTGTACAGACGAACCATTCGATTCCTGACCCACCGTAGTACGTTCTCACAGTCCATATGTCCATAGTTATTCTTTTGTCAAGCAATGCGATGTCAGTATGACTTTTCCTACGAAAAGATTTCACAGTGGGTCACGATTCAGTTGGTTCGAGTGTACATCCGTCAGATATATCGTCGAGGGTGAGGTACTTGAATATTTCGTAGCAGCGTTACTTTTCGATTCCAGATAAGGTTAATAGTATCAGAATATCCCACAGTATTTATTACAAATTCATTTTCTGATATTATTAACTTTATCTAATGTAACAAGATTATTTATGTATATGTAATGCGCTGCTCAGAAATATTTGAGTACCTCGTCCGCTACGATAAATATATCTAATGACAACTATAACATCTAACACATAAGTTCCCAACGTGTGGACGATGACGCTTTTTCGTGGGCTTTGAAAGTTATCAAGGAAAGGTAGGAGGATGGAGCAATGGCATTAGAAGACTTAGAAAAATTTGGAGGCATTACAAAGTAAGTAAAATAAAATGAGAAGGTTTAAAAATCTCAATGGGCAAATAATAAAAAAAAACTATGATCTCACTTTCTCTGCAGCTTGCAAAGCAAAGCGGCGACGTTCTCTGCATTCCGCTTGGTGGGGCAGAACACCAGGCAGGAACCCTCGGGGACTGTCTCCGACACCAGCCCGCCCAAGCAGTCGGGGTCCAGGGCTGTTGCCGCTGATGTGTACTGGGATTATGCAGAATTGGCATCAAAATTCAGACCATCAGAAGGAATTAACATTTCTCAACCTTATACTCTCAGGTCACTCGATTCACTCAAATCACTCGTTCTATACACGGGGAGGTAGAAAGAAAAGAATCATAAAATCAGACACTCCCTAGCTGTTCCCTGCCACTCGCTCACTCTTAAACAGTTTTAGCTCCAGCTTCCCACAATCCACCACCAATTGGACTCGGAGGCGGAAATCTCTTTTTCTATCACAAAAGGGAAGAAAACTAGAAGTTTCTATGATATATAACAGAAAGTGCTAATCTAGAACCTAATTCATTCCTATAGCTACTCACATCAAAGCTTATCTGGGTCATTATCCGAGCGTTTATACTGTATGATTTACGTGGGCAAATTTTTGTTGACATGGTAGAAAATTCTGTGACAGTTTCCACATTATCTAGTAGAAGGAAAGGACATCTAAAAATAATCGAAAATATCATCAAATTCTACACTCCAATCATAAATAAATGTGACCATAACAATGAAGCGGTCAAAACGCTCAAAAGTTGTCCTAACTGTATTTCTGACTAGACCTCTGCCTTCATCATATCTTTTTACAATATTGACATTAGCTTCACAGCATCCACTATCGCGCGGATAGAACAGCGGAATCTTTTTCGCTCCAATTAAATCATTTCTACAGCTACTCACGTCATATTTGAGCTCTCTTTCCGGCTCTATCTCCCCGTTGCTTGTCACTCTGTACAATGTAGACCCGAGCTTCACGTACTCCGAGAGTTCCACAGGGCGGAAATCTCTCTGGAAGATGTCAGCGCGCAGGAACTGAGCCACGGCCGGCAGGTTGCCTATCGTCGCGCTCATGCCCACGATCTGGATGCCTTCTGTTGGTAAAATAAAAAATTTAAACTGTATATTTATAAATATTTTATTGAACCAGGCGTTACTTTGCGGAGGTCTATATCAATGAACTAAAAGAATTTCTTTGCTCACCCGCGACCTTATGATAGCTAACTTTATGCAATAAGACAGGTCTGAAATCTATTTTTTATTTCTATACAGAAATACACACGTTTACATACGTAAACAATCTTAAATACCACACTGCGTACATTTTGCTTAGGAACGGAGCTCTGGCAGACTGGATACTGAAAATCATACATTTACAGACCAGTTTTCTTTCGTATTTATTAAATTATTTGAATACTTACGGTTAGCAAATAATACAGTGGAAAGCAAAGTTTCCAACGTCGCTCCGCGTTCAGACTCGCCAATTAGATGCAATTCGTCCACCTAAACACAATTTTTAAACACAGACAATTTAAATTCTATACACAATATTTTAAACTATGCAATTTTCCGGGATAAAACTATTCTATGTATAGAATAGAATATAAATGTTTACTCACACTTCGCACTTCGCAAATTACATACAACACAAAATAAACAAGTATAAAGTAAGTATTAATCATCATCATGTCAGCCGAAAGACGTCCACTGCTGGACATAGGCCTCCCCGAGGCTCTCCACTCAGACCGGCCTTGTGCTTTTCGCATGCACCGCGATCCCGCGATGTTAACCAGGTCGTCGCTCCATCTTGTTAGAGTTATGTAAGTATTAATATTAAATAGGTATTCGCGAAATTGCGAATATGTCCTTGTTCGGAACTTAAAAATATCTGTATACCGAATTTAATATAAATTGGTTCAGTGCTTTAGACGTGATGAAGTAACAAACAAACAGACTTACAAAGTTTCGCATTGATAATATTAATGGGATATTTCATCAGCTCACCACCATCAGTCCGATCTCACTCAGCCTCCCCAGCTCGATGAGACTCCGCACCAAAGCCAGCCCCTTCTCGATGGTGGCCACGTAGATACTATGCTTGCTCCGGCGCTTCTTTGGTGGTATGTGGCCCTTGCCTGCGGCATACTCTTCTACCAGGAAGTCTAGGTTTACAGCAAATGGAGAGAGGGACCATATCTGTGGAAATTACAAAGCTGAAGTACGTATTTTATCTATATGAATATATCATGTAAATAGTTTAGTTTATTAGATAGACACTGGTCTATTGTGTAATGCAATTATACAGGGTGTTCTCTAGCTACATGCAAAGCTTTGAGGGGGTGATAGCTGAGGTATTTTTTTACATTTTTAGCCTTATAGTCTTAGCGAGTGCTCCCTGAGTTTGGTTTTTACTTTTTATCTCAGATTTAGCAAGCAATGTGAATGATTGATACCTCAAAAGAAAGAACAATTAACAGGCATGTTTTTAAAAATGTTTGAACATTTCAAGGATTTTTTTTTATGGCACAGAAAAATGACTTTTCCAATCTAAGACATTTTTAGTAACTTCGAATGCCTACATTTTGTTTTTGTGGCAAGAAAGACACTTGATAATTATTTCATTTGGTCCAATATACATTAAACTACCTATCCAAAATAAAACATTTTGTTAAAAAATTAACACTCATTGGGGCAAAATTGACTCGAGACTATCAAATTCTGGGTATTTTCCTAAAATAAAAAAAAAATAAAAAAAAAAAAACAAATTTCGGCTAAGACATACATGGCTAAAAATGTTCATAAATACTTCAGCTATCACCCTCTTAAAGCTTTGCATGTAGTTACCAAACACCCTGTATAAACCATGTAAGGTCCAAGTAAAATTTTTGATTTATGAACATCAAACTTATGTCATTTATGATAGGGTTTAATTAAAAATTACAACAAGTCCTTTATAAAGGACTGTGGGCGTTAGGACTGTAACCCATTAGAAAAACAAACAAGAAAGTATCTTTTTAACAAATAAAATACTGAATTTTATACAAAATTACCTTCTCCTGCACAATAGCAACAAAAGGTAGTATGAAGAGAGCATTTTTCCTATTGTTCAAAACTTCTCGAAGCATCAGCACTTCAGCTACTAGCGTCTTACCCCCACTTGTGGGCAGAGCATAGATCAGGTTGCGTTTCTCTTTCACTGCAGGCAGGTTCAGGCATTCTTCTTGCCAGTCTTAAAAAGGAAAACATTAAAAATTACCAAATAATCATATATCAATAATTATCATATTGGATTTGTTGGACAAGTTTGTTGATTAATGTTTTTATTACTACTAAAGTAAAGGTGAAACTGTATAATACTACTATGTTCCTGCCAAACACAGTTTGTGTTAATTCATTACTTTTAGAAAACCTTGAACATCAAAATATATAATTTTTCTGGGATGTAATAAGACTGAAGACCTTATTCACTTTCTTGTGGAATGTGATCAGAATAAGGACATCAGAGTCAGGTATTTGGATGGTATGGGCTTGTTCAATAGAGGTATAAATGTAATTCTTGGTCAACCACTTTCAGAAGAAGCGATGCGAATTTACAGATTCATTGGACAGGCCTTTACATCCAGAGATGTGGTTTCAGTGCAAGGGAGAGTGTAATATCTGTCTGTAATGTGGTGTATATATCTGAGGCTTCCCATGAGGCTGACATAGTCACATTTGGTCTGCTAAAGCCTCGTTAAAATATCAGTCAAAGTCAAAGTATCAGTTAAAGTATCTATATTTATTTTTTTACAACTATATCTGTAATCTGAATTCCACGCACAATAAATAATAATGATTATGATTATGAGGAAAAAAAATAATAATATTCTTTCCGAGTGAACTATAAGCACATTATTTCAAGGATCAATTTTGATATGAGATTTTTTCAAAGTAGTGACAATATGTCAACTAATTATGGGTCAACAGGAACTTACCATAGAATTTTTCTATATTTCTGTAAGTTTTAAAAAAACTTTTTGTTTTAATAGGTAATCCATAGAAACTATTTACATTGTCTGCCAACAACTTTGCTTTCACTTTCGCATCTTCTTTGACAACACAACTTTCTTTTATATCAAGCAAGAAGGAGTCCTTTGTCTCAAAAAAGTTTTCTTTTGTTTCAAATAACAAACTTTGGCTCGGTATGAGTCCACAGTTGGACTCATTGACAGCGGCAAAGCTTTGTTCCATAGTCTTTCTAAAGTTCTTCTCACAATGAGACATCACAATATTATCTTCGTCAGACACAAATTGTTCTTGTATTGAATTATCCGCTGGGAATTTTTGTTCTACAGTCTTCTTGAAATTATCCTCGCAATTCGACGTCAAAATAACATTCTCATCACACACTGATTGTTCAAGTCTTGAATAAAACATGTCATCCGATATATCCTCAATCTCTGCTAAATCATTCGATGTAGAGTCTGCATTGGTCTTATTTTCCAATACAGATTCCCAGTTCTCTATATCTCTGATCACTGAACTGTTTAAAATTCCTGAAGAGTGAGGTATATCGCTACAAGCAGAAATGTTGTTGCCAGAGTCGCATAGGTACTCTATTTGATTGCAAGGTAATGGGGGAGAGTCACAGCGCTGTGAAGCTTCTTTGATCAACTGCAGATTACTCGGGTTACAATTGGAAAGAATATTCCGGCCGCTTTTGTTTGCAATTTTCGGAGACGGGCGTGAGATCCGGCTTACGCCAAGACGATGCCGCTTCGGCGTCGACGTGTTGTCTCTTGCTGATTTATTTAATGAAAACATTTTAAAACCACTTGATTTTACTTATCCATTTTGATTTTAATACGAAGAATTGATTATTTCTGATTTAAAACACTTAATTTAAAACATTTAATCTTGTAAACAACCTCATCGCATACGCATCGCGCGCAATCGCGCGGTACGACAATATTTTTAAAATATGAGTGACGTGACTTCAAATGACGGTTGCGTTTTGTTTATACACAAAGCACGTGCGCTGGACAAAAAATCAGATTTAACTGTTCATTTCACCTTTAAATGAACTAAAATAATTTCTTTGCTCACCCGCGACCTTAAGATAGCTAAGTCTATGCAAATTATGCGTGTTCTTGCAGTTCCTCCACCTCCACACTGTACGAACACACACAAATTACACAAAACCATCTATCACCACCACCACAACTCACTGACGCGTTTCGAACTCAACCAGAGCTCATCCTCAGAGTGACACAACCGTACACCATGCTACCAGTTGTTAGACTTACAAACCACCACCACTGTTTTAATTTGTCAAACAAAACAAAAAACTACCCGCAAAATATTAATAAATTTTAAATGTGATACAAAACTACCTTGATTTTTTAATTTTATTTATTTATTGTCAAGGCATGTTTAACTAACTATCGTTGCTAAAATTAGACCCAAGCCGTAGCAAGGGTGATGACACTAAATTTATTTGCTCATTAATAATAGACCCCATACTATTGTACCTAATTATCTCCATACATTCTAACACATCAAGACGAAACCCCTTAATGTACCATATAGTGAGACATTGGTTATTCTTAAAAACCATTTGGAAAGGAAGCGTTTACATCCGGGGGAGGTTTGTGAATTAATTAATTTGGTAACATTATGCATGAAGCAAAATTATTTCCGGTTTAATGGACATTATTATTTACAAAGTGATGGTTTAGCAATGGGGTCACCTTTGAGTCCATTAATGGCAGACATTTTTATGGATTACTTTGAAAATCAGTATATTGTAGGAAATAATAATATTGTGTATTATTATAGGTATGTTGATGATTTAATTCTGTGTTGGAGGGGAAGTAGGAGGCAACTTGATTTATTTGTGGATAATATCAATAATAAACATGTAAAAATAAAATTTAAAAAAGAAATAGAAGAAAATTTATCGCTTAATTTTTTAGATTTAACAATTACGAGATCAAACAATAAACAACAATTTAAAATTTATCGTAAAACCACATACACAGATGCTGTGATACCAGCATCATCTAATCATCCGTGGCAGCATAAGTTAGCAGCCTTTCATTGTTATGTACATAGATTATTAACTGTACCTCTTTCTAGGGTAAATTTTGATTCAGAGTTAAATACTATTTATCAGATAGCAACGTCAAATGGCTATACGAAATCGATGGTAGATGGTTTGGTTAGGAGGAAGCAAGCACGGATAGTGAATAGCATGCTTCACGCCGGGTTGCCTCCTCAGTCTTCTAACAAATACAGGTGTAGTATTTCATATATTGGTCGTTTGTCTGATAGAATTTATGACATTTTAAAATCTAACAATGTTAATGTAGCCTTTAAAACTAACAACTCTTTGTACTCTAAACTTTGTAACCACAAAGAGAAGATGGATAAAGGAACTAAATCGGGTGTATACAAGCTCACTTGTAATGACTGCAGTAAAGTATATGTAGGTCAGACCGGGCGCAGTTTTAATACTAGGTTTAAGGAGCATGTATCGGCATATAGGAACGGGCATCCTGATAGATCCAATTTTGCCAAGCATCTGTTGGAATTAAATCATTCTATATCGGACTCAGATTCGTATGAAGTGTTACATTACTGTGACAAGGGGTTTCGTCTTGATGTGTTAGAATGTATGGAGATAATTAGGTACAATAGTATGGGGTCTATTACTAATGAGCAAATAAATTTAGTGTCATCTCCCTTGCTACGGCTTGGGTCTAATTTTAGCAACGGTAGTTATTAAACATGCGTTGACAATAAATAAATAAAATTAAAAAATCAAGGTAGTTTTGTATCACATTTAAAATTTATTAATATTTTGCGGGTAGTTTTTTGTTTTGTTTGACAAATTAAAACAGTGGTGGTGGTTTGTAAGTCTAACAACTGGTAGCATGGTGTACGGTTGTGTCACTCTGAGGATGAGCTCTGGTTGAGTTCGAAACGCGTCAGTGAGTTGTGGTGGTGGTGATAGATGGTTTTGTGTAATTTGTGTGTGTTCGTACAGTGTGGAGGTGGAGGAATTGCATGAACACGCATAATTTGCATAGACTTAGCTATCTTAAGGTCGCGGGTGAGCAAAGAAATTATTTTAGTTCATTGATATGGACCTCCGCAAAGTAACGCCTGATTCAATAAATCATTTCACCTTTCACATGTTTTTAAGAATAATGTGGTGTAGAATGTCTAAAAAAATAGTTGACAAAATAAAAAAACCTAAAAAAAACCTAGGTGCCCATAACTCACCGCCATCTATCATAGTTATTCAAGATGAGCATTAAATATGGGGGAATAAAATGGAAAATGAACAGTAAAATTTTCACATGTTTTTAAATGAAAGAACGAAAGTACCGCTAGTAAGTACCGCTAATAAATGTAAGTACTTACCTGTAGGTATTTTTATTCCATTTGTGTTCGAAATACGGAGCAACATGTGGTAAGAGATCACCACCGCCCATAAACATCTGCAAAACCAGGGTATTGCAGATGCGTTGCCAAACTAGAGGCCAAAGATGGAATGCCTCAAGGCGCCCGTAATTTCACAGGCTGTCTTACTTTCCACGTCGAAACACAACAGTGCAAGCACTGCTGCTTCACGACAGGATTAGCGAGCAAGATGGTGGTAGCAATCCGGGCGGACCTTGCACAAGGTCCTACTACCTACCTGCATGTGCAAACTTGGCTTTACATTTTTACGGAGCACAAAAAGTATTGTTTATTGGCAATACATTCGGCATCCGAAAGCCAAGAGCGTAAATCGTTCTGCAGCTGTGTACCTACATAGATGGATGTATAAGTACCTATTTATAACTAAATTTAATACCTAATTATTCCTTTTGTTTTTTTTAGTTTTTTAGTTTTTTGATATTTTGTTTTTTTTTTTCTTTATAAATTTTTCATTTACGTTTTAATTTAATTTGTAATTTATTAATTGTACATTTTTGATTTTAATTGAATTAGGAATTTAATAATATTTTTATTAGAATCGTTAGTAGGTAGGTACTTCGGTAAGTATCGAATATTACTTTGTTTATAAATACTATGGAAGATGTTCTAAGGAAATCAGTAAAACGTAATAAAGCGCTGGTGGTTTGCGGGGACTTTAATATCGATATTTTATCACAATCCGTTGAAAAAGACCAGTTTATTTCTGTTTTAAAATCTTTTAATTTAAATTTCTTATTTAATGAACCCACCAGAGTCACAACCACTTCGACCACATGTATAGACAACATTTGCTTAACTTGTAAGTATTTAGAAAAAGCTGTAATCAGTGGAGTACGGTCGGATCACAAAGCTCAAACAGTGAAGTTACCTCGGGCTAGGGGCGGTGTTAATCAAACCATAGAAATTAGGCCGTTGAACAAACAAAGACTTGACCGTCTCAAAACAAACATCGCGCAAAAAGTAAACAATTTAAAAGTATGCACTAAAAACCCAAACGAAAATTTCAAAATATTGTTAAATACTGTATGCGAAGAATACGATAAAACGTGTAGTAAAAAACGTATTAAAATAGGAAACAAACTGTCATTCAATGAATGGGCTACGCCTGGAATACGTAGGAGTAGGGACGTCTTATATGATCTTTATGATAAGAAATCATGTACTACTGATGAACGTTTCCACCAGTATGTTAGGGATTATTCAAAATTATTCAAAATTATATGTAATAAAGTAAAAGCAGCCCATGTAACTAATAAAATTAAGTCCTCTAATGATAAAATTAAAACAGTTTGGAAAATTATAAATACTGAAACCGGTCGACGTAAGAACGCGGAATCCTCTATATCACTAAAGATTAACAACGTATTAGAAACGGACGCGGTTAAAATAGCTAACGAGTTTAATACCTTCTTCTCTAAAATCCCCATCGAAACGACAAAATGTCTCGCGTCTTCCTCAAAGCTAGCTGAATCGCTCTTAAAAGAAAATGTATCTATTCCAAACATAAGTAACTTTAAATTCACGCATGTCTCTCCCGGTGACATCATTAGGACTTTTAAATTATTGAAAGTAAAAAAAACGGAAGACTTGTGGGGCGTCTCAGTTAAGGTTCTACAGTCTATTTTAGATGTCGTTGCTACAACTTTAGCTTTTATTTTCAATAGCTGCATAGATGAAGGTGTATTTCCAGATTTGATGAAATATAGTAAAGTAGTTCCTATTTTTAAATCAGGTGATAAAGATAATCCCTCTGATTATCGTCCGGTGTCCATCCTATCAGCGTTTAGCAAAATATTCGAAAAAATAATGCTGACGCAAATGATCTCGCATTTTAATACTCATAAAATCATGCATCCACAGCAGTTCGGATTCACAAAAGGCAGGTCTACTACAGACGCGGGTCATAGTTTAGTTAAATTCATTTTGCAAGCTTGGGAGGAATCACATGACGCTATAGGTGTATTCTGCGACCTCTCGAAAGCTTTTGATTGTGTGGATCATGATACTTTAATTTGTAAGTTAAATTTTTATGGCATTCGTGGCCTCGCTTTAGAACTCATTAAATCTTACCTCACACAAAGAAAGCAAAAGGTAGCGATTAACGGAGCGGTATCGGAGGAATCTGTGGTCGAAATGGGAGTGCCTCAAGGATCCATTCTTGCCCCATTCCTGTATCTTATTTATGTAAATGACCTAACTTATATGGTAAGCCAAAAGTCGGGTATCGTTATGTTTGCTGACGACACGTCTTTACTGTTCAAGGTTAGTAGAAAAGATACCGACTTCACTGAACCCAATGAAACCCTGTCCGTGATATCCGCATGGTTCGCTGCCAATAATTTGTTACTAAATCCTAAGAAAACCAAATGTATTAAATTCTCATTGATAAATTCATCTAACTCGAATTCAATTTCTAATATAAAGTTAAATGGGCAAACTATTGAATTTGTAAAATCAACAGTATTTTTAGGAATAACACTCGATTCTAAACTGCAGTGGGGACCTCATGTCACTGCAATCGCGGGTAGATTGAGCTCTGCTGCTTTTGCAGTTTGGAAAATACGGCAGCTAACCGATGTGGCGACGGCACGGTTGGTGTATTTTGCGTACTTTAATAGCATTATGTCGTACGGGCTTATTTTATGGGGATCTGCTGCAGACATCGAATCAATTTTTATCTTGCAAAAGAGAGCAGTTAGAGCAATTTATAATTTGAAGACGCGTGAATCTTTAAGATCATTTTTTAAGGAAACTGGTATCCTAACCCTGCCGTCGCTTTATGTTTTTGAAATAATCATGTACGTTAGGAAGAACATATGTGATTTTCCCACTAACGTCGATAAGCCAAAGGCTACTAGAAACACAGGGAAGCTTAAAGTACCATCTCACAGACTGGCTAAAACCAAAAAGTCGTTTTTGGGAAGTTGCATACGTTTTTATAATAAAATTCCAAAAAATATTACTGAAGAAACTGATACAAAATTTAAATCTACTGTCAAAAAGACATTAATATCTAAGGCTTATTATAAAGTTAACGATTATATCATGGACAGGGATATTTGGAAATAATTCCGATCCGCACTAGCGATCCCTTCAAATAGTGAACCTACTGTGTTAAAAATAAAATTGTGTTAAATACTTGTAATGTATAGTACATAGATGTCATTTATAAATATTGTGAATCTGTTTTTAAAAAAAAAATACCTCGTTGAGTTTCTTGCCGGATTCTTCTCAACAGAGGTTTTTTTCCGAACCGGTGGTAGATTAAAAAAATGACGTGTAAAAGTGCCCATTGCGGCCTATTTGCTGAATAAATGATTTGACTTTGACTTGACTTTGAGTAATTAAGTACTAAGTATTCAGTGCGAATATTAGGTAGTTAATAAATAGATGAGTATAATTAATATATTTTTCATTTATTTTTCATATTTTTCAATATCAAATACCAGCTCCTACTCAGCTCTAAAGCAGTGTAAAGTCTAACTTCTAAGTCAACGTAATGAAAAGATACAGTCATTAATCCATACTAATAATTATAAATGCGAAAGTGTGTTTTTATGTTTGTGTGTTTCTTGTCCGTCTATCACGCCGTAACGGAGCGACGGATCGACGTGATTTTTGGCATAGAGATAGTTTATTTATGGGCCCGAGAGTGCCATAGGCTACTTTTTATCCCGGAAAAATGCACAGTTCCCGAGGGAACACCGCGCGATAACCGAATACCACGCGGCTGGAGCAGGGGGCAAAAGATAGTATCTATACATACAATAAAGCTGAAGAGAGTCGAAAGTCTGTACATGGAAGATATTTGAAGAAAAGTTAGCTGGGGATACTTAGAATCGATAACAGAACACGTTCCAATAGTTTTCAGAATTTTTGTCTGTTTATCTGTTTGTCGTTTTTTTGTACGCGCATCACGTGAGAACGGCTGAACGGATTTTGGTGCAAACTTTACTAATCTGTCGAGAAAATCCCCGGCCAAATTATAGGCTATCTAAATTCAACCCTTAGACTATAAAAATTCAACCCTTAAAAGAGGAGGTAGCCACTACACTCGATTGAGTTTGCACCTTCAAGTTTTCAAACACGTGCTATGACTATCGAGTACACCGCTATATTAACAGATGGCGCTGAAATTAATAACGTTGTGACATGATTAAGTCGCTGAGTAAGGAATTTAGAAGAGGGGGTACGGATATCAACAAATTTAATTGAATATTTTAAATGATAATGAACAAAATTAAACGATAGTAAATTAATTGCCACGCATTGCAGTGCCATTTTTTGGAGAACTGAGTAAACATTAAGTAATGAAGAATAAATGGGTTTACATAGTTACATAATGTAATATCGACACACATATAATTGCATAATTATTTGATATCATTTTATTACGATATAATACAAAATTATGAATTCACGGTGTACTGCCTTTTCGGCAAAATATGTTTCTCCAAATTTCACTAAGCAATCAATCTTTCGCCGAAGTTTCATTGGGCAAACCAATCGTTGGCATAACTTTACTTCGCATTTTTCTTATTTCGCAACATTTTAATATTGCAAAACTTTACTTCGTCACACTTTTACGTGGCAAATAATTATGTACCAAATGATTGGCTTAGACAAATAACAAATTGTCAAATAACATTTGACCAATTTATATGTTACAAAGACTTACTTCAAAATTTGTGCAAGCGAGCGAAGCGAGCGAGCAAGACGGTTCGGAGCAGAAGCGACTTGGATAGTTTAGTTCAGAAGGCTAAGGCGGGAGCGAAGCGGAGCGATATTACTTTGATTGTTAGGTTTTACTCATGGGCGCCGCAGGCGCCCAATATTGAAAGCGGCTGCGCCGCTTTATATTACTTTGATAGTTAGGCTTTAGGGACACATGGGCGCCGCAGGCGCCCAATATTGAAAGCGGCTGCGCCGCTTTATATTACTTTGATAGTTAGGCTTTACACATGGGCGCCGCAGGCGCCCAATAGTCAAAGCGGCTACGCTGCTGTGAATTATATCCTGCTAAAGACTCTAATATGGGCGCCGCAGGCGCCCAATAATGAAAGCGGCTGCGCCGCTTTATATTACTTTGATAGTTAGGCTTTACACATGGGCGCCGCAGGCGCCCAATATTGAAAGCGGCTGCGCCGCTTTATATTACTTTGATAGTTAGGCTTTACACATGGGCGCCGCAGGCGCCCAATATTGAAAGCGGCTGCGCCGCTTTATGTTATTTTGATAGTTAGGCTTTACACATGGGCGCCGCAGGCGCCCAATAGTCAAAGCGGCTACGCTGCTGTGAATTATATCCTCCTAAAGACTCTAATATGGGCGCCGCAGGCACCCAATAATGAAAGCGGCTGCGCCGCTTTATATTACTTTGATAGTTAGGCTTTACACATGGGCGCCTGCGGCGCCCAATATTGAAATCGGCTGCGCCGCTTTATATTACTTTGATTGTTAGGTTTTACACATGGGCGCCGCAGGCGCCCAATATTGAAAGCGGCTGCGCCGCTTTATGTTACTTTGATAGTTAGGCTTTACACATGGGCGCCGCAGGCGCCCAATAGTCAAAGCGGCTACGCTGCCGTGAATTATATCCTCCTAAAGACTCTAATATGGGCGCCTGCGCGCCCAATAATGAAAGCGGCTGCGCCGCTTTATATTACTTTGATAGTTAGGCTTTACACATGGGCGCCGCAGGCGCCCAATAGTCAAAGCAGCTACGCTGCTGTGAATTATATCCTCCTAAAGACTCTAATATGGGCGCCTGCGCGCCCAATAATGAAAGCGGCTGCGCCGCTTTATATTACTTTGATAGTTAGGCTTTACACATGGGCGCCGCAGGCGCCCATTATTGAAAGCGGCTGCGCCGCTTTATATTACTTTGATAGTTAAGCTTTACACATGGGCGCCGCAGGCGCCCAATATTGAAATCGGCTGCGCCGCTTTATATTACTTTGATAGTTAGGCTTTACACATGGGCGCCGCAGGCGCCCAATATTGAAAGCGGCTGCGCCGCTTTATGTTACTTTGATAGTTAGGCTTTACACATGGGCGCCGCAGGCGCCCAATAGTCAAAGCGGCTACGCTGCCGTGAATTATATCCTCCTAAAGACTCTAATATGGGCGCCTGCGCGCCCAATAATGAAAGCGGCTGCGCCGCTTTATATTACTTTGATAGTTAGGCTTTACACATGGGCGCCGCAGGCGCCCAATAGTCAAAGCAGCTACGCTGCTGTGAATTATATCCTCCTAAAGACTCTAATATGGGCGCCTGCGCGCCCAATAATGAAAGCGGCTGCGCCGCTTTATATTACTTTGATAGTTAGGCTTTACACATGGGCGCCGCAGGCGCCCATTATTGAAAGCGGCTGCGCCGCTTTATATTACTTTGATAGTTAAGCTTTACACATGGGCGCCGCAGGCGCCCAATATTGAAATCGGCTGCGCCGCTTTATATTACTTTGATAGTTAGGCTTTACACATGGGCGCCGCAGGCGCCCAATATTGAAAGCGGCTGCGCCGCTTTATGTTACTTTGATAGTTAGGCTTTACACATGGGCGCCGCAGGCGCCCAATAGTCAAAGCGGCTACGCTGCCGTGAATTATATCCTCCTAAAGACTCTAATATGGGCGCCTGCGCGCCCAATAATGAAAGCGGCTGCGCCGTTTTATATTACTTTGATAGTTAGGCTTTACACATGGGCGCCTGCGGCGCCCAATATTAAACGCGGCTGCGCCGCTTTATATTACTTTGATTGTTAGGTTTTACACATGGGCTACGCCGCTTTGAATTAGTATCTCGTCACAGCTGCCATAAGATTTTAAATTACTAGGGGCCATTAGGTAAGTAAAGGCGGCTGCGCCGCCCTATCTCTGCTCCTAGATCTAGCTAAAGCTGCACTGTTGCCGTTCCCCCACCTCCCCGACCAACCTCCCTGCAAAATACTCGGGGTATATATAGCCTCGGTTAAAAATTTCGTTGGCGCGATGCAGAACTTCGAAATTCAAAATATCGGAACACAATTTTTTATGAACACTAGTGGCCAGTATCATTGAACCACGTAGATTATAGTCCCAAATGCTGGTACTCACGTGCTCTGAATTTACCACTGGCTGGTTAGATCGGTGATTCCCGACAAAGTAGTTTTAAATAATATAATGTATTCCTAATTGGTGTCAATACATTTTTTTTTAAATTGATTTTCTATGGACGGCTTTTATCTAAATCAGTACCTATATGTTTACTTATATTTTTGTTTTGTGTTTGTAAAATTCGTTCCGATCCGATCCGATGCGAGCCGTTTAGTGGAAGTGGAAGAAGAGAGAAGCAATGTTATTACGTCTACCTACTAATATTATAAATAGGAAAGTTTGTGACTGTGTGTGCGTGCGTGATTGCATGTGTGTATGAAAGAAAGAAAAAACCGGCCAAGAGCGTGTCGGACACGCCCAAAATAGGGTTCCGTAGCCATTACGAAAAAATTAAGTAATATCTTTCTAAGGATTTCGTATTTTATATGGAGTATTTTATTCGTATTTTTGCAGGTGGTAGGACCAAGTGCAAGGTCCGCCCGGATTGCTACCACCATCTTGCTCGCTAATCCTGCCGTGAAGCAGCAGTGCTTGCGCTGTTGTGTTTCGGCGTGGAGAGTAAGACAGCCGGTGAAATTACTGGCACTTGAGGTATTCCATCTTAGGCCTCTAGGTTGGCAACGCATCTGCAATAACCCTGGTGTTGCAGATGTTTATGGGCAGTGGTGATCTCTTACCACCAGGAGACCCACTTGCTCGTTTGCCTTCCAGTCGAATAAAAAAAAAAAAATCTGCCAAGTTTAGGTATATTTTATACCTTACGCTGCTATTTACTCATAAAATACTAATAATTCTCAAGCAAACTTAGCCGTTATAGTTTTCCTTGGAAGTTTGATATACATTCAGTATATCAAACTTCAAAGGAAAACTATAACGGCTATGTTTGCTTGAGAATTATTAGTAGTTTATGAGTAAATAGCAGCGTAAGGTAAAAAATATACCTAAACTTGGAAGATTCCCTACAAAATACGAAATCCTTAGAAAAATATTACTTAATTTTTTCGTAGGTAATGGCTACGGAACTCTATTTTGGGCGTGTCCGACACGCTCTTGGCCGGTTTTATAAAACTAATCTACACGATGGCCCTGAAATAAGTCCTGAAATATTTACAGTTTTAGAGTTGCGAAATGAAAAGTTGCGAAAAGGCAGTACCTACCCGGAACTCAAGTGGTTCGACTAAAGGTTCCACTGTACTATGGAGTACTTTCTAAACATCGAAATCTACGCAGACGAAGTCGCGGGCAAAAGCTAGTTATGTATAAAAGTCTATTCGAGTCCTGAAACAATATACCTAATGTAAAATTTATGTTACTCCTAAAATTATATCGTCTACGTAGCACAGTCATAAACGGTAGGTACAACAAAATCAACAACACAATGAAATAAAGACGGATTTAGATTTAACGGCGCGTTATTCATCACGTCTCTTTTCAACTGTCTTAAATTTTTGACTGTGGTATTTATTGACGACCTCATGCATGGGCAAATAAGATAAGATAAGATAATGATTTATTTACCAAAATAGATTTCACAGTCATAGAGATTTACAATAGGTACAATGTTAATCGCCATACTACTTATGAACTAAGGTACTTACTTTAAGTACTTATTATTGTAGGTAATCGTAACTATTTGTTGGAGTGTTTTGATACAAACTTAAAACTAGCTACTAGGTGCCAACGAGCAGACGGAACGCGTGATAGTGAGCGATTACCGTCGCCCATGGACACCTGCAACACCACAAGAGTCACAAGTGCGTTGCCGGCCTTTAACGTAGGAGTACGCTCTTTTCTTGAAAGCTTGAAGGTCATATTAGCTTTACCGTTTGTTTTAGTCATTTTACATCAATTCTAGTTTCGCCTCGCCGGTGGAAAATCAGCTAGGTATGCTAACACGCGGTTTGTACAGAGCTGGTGGACACTGGACGCCTTTAGAGAATTGAACCAGCAGAACTGCTACGAAACTCGAAGTTCGTGTCGTGCTGTCCCTCTCGCTCTCATATTAAATACATAGTATAAGTGTCAGAGAGACCGCACGACACGAACTTCGAGTATCGGTTTCAGTAGCCCTGCTACACCCGCGCCCGCAGTTTTTACACATTTTTTAAACTACCAGCGCTTTCGGAAAGACCATCATTGCCAAGAAGAATGCGCCGCAAGAAACTCGGCAGAAAGTCATTTTTTCAAAATAAAATAATTACAAATAAAATACTTAAAAACTACAGTAGTTAAGAAACAAAAAATTACAAAAAATAATAACTAATAATACAGGGATGTATGGGGTCCCTTAGTGACAAAACTAAACACTAACTATATCTATATCTAGATAGGTAGGGCGCGGTGGGGCGACCGCCCAGGGCGCCAGACTTAGGCGCGCCCCTTTGATCCTCTCGCTCCTTGAGCGAAGCCCATACTTTCTAAAAAATTCACAAAAGTTGGGGGCGCGGTGGAAATCTCACCCAGGATGCTGGAAGTGCTAAAACTGGCACTGCCCTCTGATCCTAGAAGGGGTCTATTAAACCCTAGAGCCGCTACAGCGGAAGTATCGACTTTCACAACATGTAAAGCTATATCAGTGCATAAACGATCCGCCTATTGGATATTGACGTAAACTGCGAGTTGCATTTGAACTCATGCGTTATTTTGTGTATCAGATACGTCAATAAATACCGACAGTCGGAAGTTTCAGGGTTGCTATATTTTCAAAAACTTCCAGGCGTTTTGAAGCTGGAATAAAAAAAATTACACTTTCTTACCGATACGATTATACTTCAGTAGCGTAGAGTGAATAGGTATTTTCTTTGGGTGATCCGGAAACTGAGAGAAGCGTGAGTTTGGTCTCCGCCATACTTGTCATAACTCGTTATCATTCGTGTCTTGTAAAAATTAAGACATGTGGAAACTGAGTTGTTACGACACCACGCCACTGCTGCCAAATGTACATGGCCGAGCATGGATGCATTTTACACATGCGGATGTTGACTGCCATAGGTTATGGGTCCCACAGCGCTAACGAGACGAACGCGTTGAAACTTTGAAGTTCAACCTGTCCAGCGGCAAAAGCTACATCGGGCGTTTTTCCATTAGCCGGTCTGGTAGCGGCACGGCACCGGGGCTTCGTTTTTGGGCCGGTTTACGCCCAGAGTGGTACAGTAGTTACAGTACCTACTGAACTGACCGGACTTCAGCACAATTCACAAGGTGACCTTAGCCTCTGGACAAATAATGAAACCATGGACAAGACTGATACTTAGCAATATCTTTAAATAATTATTTGCTTAATTAGATAAGAAAAAAATCTATGAAATCAGATCATCCTAATACACAGGCTGCTCCAAAGTGGTACATTGAAAACCGTTAGTTTTTCGGTAAATATTGGACCTGATTGTTATGATACGTTGCAGTTTGGTTTTAAATATCTTGCTAAGCCAGTAGTATTCGTATTTGTCCAGAGGCTAAGGTCACCCAGTATACCTAGAACACGCAGTTTTAAATAAATAAATATCACGGGACAATTCACACCAATTGACCTAGTCCCAAAGTAAGCTTAGCCAAGCTTGTGTTATGGGTACTAAGCAACGGATAAACATAATTATATAGATAGATAGATACTTAAATACATATTAAACACCCAAGACCCGAGAACAAACATTCGTATTAGTTTTGCCGGGCCAGCACCGAGTGGGAAGTTTGCTACCTCGGCGACGGCGACAGCTTAGGCGCCGGTAAGTGAAAAAGCGACCCATACATTTTCATACGTTTTTGCTCCCCCGGCACGGCACGGGCCGGCTAATGGAAAAACACCCATCCGCGGAACACCCAGGGCATCCGCGCCGGCAGCCCTGAGCGGAGCCGGCAAGCCCCGCCCTTTCGCTGGTCCATAGAAACCGGAGCTGGCCAGCCAAAACGACGTCGCTATATTTAGCACGGCGGGAGAGCGCCGCCTCGGCCCGCCCGCCGCCAGAGCCGCTCCGGTCGTCGCGGACTCCACATTCCAACATCGCTGTGCTGTTCGAGGAACGGATCACTAACACCCGTGCGACGTAAGTTGCGGACAGTGACAGTGCTAGTGCTAAACCACAGGATTACCAAAGGTTTGCTAAGGATTAGTGTTGAGTGAGCAGTGTGTGCAGGGCGAAGACTACCGAGGATCTATTAATACCGCGCGCGCGCGCCGCGGAAATAGCGCCGCCTTGTATAGTGCGGATTACGTTACAGCAGGAACCGCCGTTTGTCAGTGGACGTGTTTTTTTAAGTTACACACACTCACACACACATTTTTTTTCGTTAATTTGAAAATACGTATCATTTTCTTTTGTGATTTTCAATTTGCTAAGTTGCTGATTTACTGTTCAAAAATACTTACAAAAAATCCTATTAATTGACTCGAATAAACTGTAGACCATCAATTATACCAAGTTAGTCCTTAAAATGTGCATTTTTTTTATAAGGAAGCAAGCAGGCATAAAACAATCGCTGAACCTCTTTTTTTCAGTATCAAAAATACCTAAACATGAGTGGCCAACGAAAACTTGCGCGAAATTTCATATTAGGTATACATATCAGATGACGACAATATCGAACTTAAAGTTTAATTTTTTTATTTACTCAAATCATAATCTTGTTCATTATTTGAAATTGAGACAAAGAAAATATACCTTTCATAGTAAACATGAAACACAAAACAAGATAAAAAAATAACAGTCAACGTACGATATTATAACACTCAGTGGTTGCATTGACGTTTAACAAAAACTTAAGTTAAAAACTAATTAAAGTTAAACAATTCTTATGATTGACCTTGAAATGTATCTTCTTTTAACATGAAAGACCGAAAATTAAACCTGATACAGACACTTAAGCTGAAGGATGTAACCTTGTTTGAAGATAATATTGATATCAAAGCAAATGATTAAAAATTAGAACAACATATTGAACTTGTAAATAAATTAATAGACTTCCAAAATACTGATAGGAATTAATAGGTTGCCTGGAAGAGATCGCTCTTAAGCGATAAGGCCGCCTATTGCTTACCTTGTAATTTTCTCTGTGTACCTGTTCTCTGTATCGCTTATTATTTCTGGTGTACAATAAAGAGTATTTGTATTGTATTGTATTGTATTGTACAAGATAATTTAAAAGTCCTGGGAGTATCTACAGCAGATAAAAAAATAATTTAGCATTGACTATGGAAAAGCAGTTGGATCCCATTAAATAAGATATAGAGAGGAGAATTCCAACGGATTAAACAAAATTCAAGGTCATCAGAAACTCGAATCCTAGGCAACAGGATCGTCCATTTTTACACTTTCGTTGAACGGTTGCCAACACTGTAGGTGTGCTTAATGGGCAACAGATAAACCGCTAAAAATAACCGTCTCATAAACAATATGCACGTTTTAAAGTTTTCACGTCATGCACCTACGCGCATTCTTAAACATTTGGCACAAGCAATCAATTAAAAGGTCCGATCGATGATTGAAAATTATCACGATATGCATCGTTTTGATGATTGTTATTTGGACGCGGAATTAAACGCAATAGATGCAATACGGAGTTATATTGATAAATTTTCAGTGGAGATAGTTAATTAAACAATCCGAATGCAAATTGATTCTGATTTTAGATAAATAATTGAACATGAACTGGATGCGGTCGCAAACGAAACAATTAAAAACATTAATGACTATGGAAGTAAAATAAATTTTAGTAATAATGCGATAGAGATTATTATACACATTTGCAAATGCGAAACAAATTGAGATGGATACTATTGAATTATTTTAAACAACTACTTACATTTTAAAAGAGTAGTTATGCAAGTCACTTATTCAAGACAAATTAAATGTACATTTGACTATTGAAGCTAGATGTTTAGAACTGGTTCACGATATTGTTTTAGAATGTTTCGCGATTAATAACAATTATGCATAAAGACAAACATCTGGAACAACATAGCAAAAATGTTGGCTTCAGCAACCTTCAGCGAGGAATTCGAAATCTAAGTAACTGATCTTTAATTTCATAATCGCGTTGAGTTCTTCGTGGCATAAGTAAACATTGATAGGCTTGTAATTTTATTTTTAAAGCAAACCTTCCTAATAAACAAAAATACAATTTTGTTACAAGAAAACCTGATCAACAAATTAACTATTTCGTTTTGCTTTACAGACTACATAATCCTCCGCCATGTCTGACGAAGAGGAATATTCGTAAGTACACACACTTGCTGCACTGCTGCACTAAATAATACACAATACACTACCGAAACAAACTTTGCTCACCAAGAATCCAAATAGTGTCTTAATCTTTATACCCTGAATGATCAGTTCTATCTGTTGATGTTTACATGTCACCCAAGATGTCTAACTTATCGTAAACACCTTGATTACTATATCTGTTTACCTATACATGTCAACAAGCATGCACAAAACCTGTGTTAATTACACCTCCGATGTTACATGTCAATTTATTCCCACAGTGGCTCCGAAGAGGAGGAAGTAGAAGAAGTCCACGAGACGTAAGTACAAAGCTAAACCCTCCATCTTCCGTCTTATCTTTTTTAAAAATTAGTTCTGATTAGATTTTGGTTTGGGTTTGGACCACTTCAGCTTCTCTGGGCCTGATGTCTTATGCCTTGGCAAGTCTTCATTTTCAGACAATCTATCTAGTAAAGGATACGCGAAAAAGATTCTCTATTTACCAGTGGATAGCTAGCATGACTGCAGGCTCTGTCCCCACTATGAGCTCCCAACTCTTGGGCTTGTTGCACGCCCTCACCTACTCCTATTTTTTTTCTTTGTTGCAGGAAGTAAGTGACGTGCCCTTTTGGTTGATCCGGCACTCACACTAACTTCGCTAATGTAGTTTAAGTTTCTTTAACGCCTCTAGCGCTTAAGTCTTCGCTTCTGTTGCTTCCAGAGGCGACTGACCCTTGCCGCTCGATGCGCTCGTCACCAATGCGCTTGTCTTATGGTTTCTCCTAACATTGTAGCACCAGGTCTTTGACCTTAACGGAAAGATCAGTGTAGTAACATCTGCCGTGAGTAAACTGATCTTTCTGCCGGCACTGAATGTCTAAAACCGTTTGAACTTATGTTTTCTTGTGGACGTTCGCACTAACATGGTAAGCTTTCTTTCTGTTCTTTTATGTCTTATGTGTTATATGATTATCTTTGGGACATATTCTAATCTGTATACTTTTTCTTTCCCTCGCTGGTGCCGTGGATACTTGCAGGCCCGCTCCTAAACAAGAGTAAGTAGAAAAGCCTAGTACTATTTAGATCGCTTCGCTTCTAGACGTATACGATTGGAATTGATTGGCAACAATTAACTTTATCAACTAACGACATCGTAGGAAAATTACTTCACAAAATTTTCTAAATGGCTTCACAAATTTGAAGTGCGTGCATTAACATCCACCGCCTACGATGATACAGACTTGTCTACACGACAGTAGTACGATGACTAGCGGCTGATTGTTGTTTTCTGTTTCTAGGAGTAGACCGTCGATCGCGTAAGTCGCACCGCTCTCTGTGGTGTCACTAACATGTAATCCTCTCATTAACTCGATAAGGCGCGGCCGCATTTTTTATTTAAAATCCCCTGAATTCCAATTATATCGACCAGATGACCGGCTGTGAGCAAACCGCACGCCGTCACGACTCGGGCTATTTTAAACCGTTGGTAGGCGTTCTATTTTCGAAATTGTGCTGGCAGCGCCCGCGCACGAAGTCGGTCAACCGGCGATCCGCCGGCCGCGGATCCTTGCATGGCCCGGACAGCATGACAGACGCATGACTATTTACTGTAACTGTAACATTATGTGTCTAAACACCACCCTTATGGTAATTTTAATTACCTTCTTATGTGTCATTAATTGCACTGAAACTAGAGATACCCACACAAATTCAATACTCACTATACAAGGTGTTTTGAAAGGCTTAGGCTAGTAAAATTCGCTTTTTCTAAAAGCGCCTTTTCTAAATGTATGTTTATGAAAAGTACATTTTACGGAAAAGGGAATGTTTTCTTTTTAGGAACGTAGGTCTTTACGAATCTAAGCCTTTTTGAATTGGTCAGGAATATTTCAGCAGAGCGTTGGACAAATTTGACTGAACACCCTTGTAAAAGTTTGTCCGGAATTTACAATCATGATTGATTATTCAATAATCAATTTGTTTCTATTACTCACCGAAGAACGCTCTTAAAGTGTCATAATGAATTCCCTTGTCCCGCAATGCAACGTTCCACGTTGGATCAAGATTCAGTTGGTTCGATAGTACGTCCACTAATGTTCAAGGCTTGACTAAATTTTGACTCAAAAAACCGATGAAAAACAGGAAGATAAACTAGAATAGAATAGAATAGAAATATTTTTATTCGGGCTTCGCACTTAAAATAGTACAGGGCAAATGAAAACAAAAAAGAAATACAATATGCGAAGGCACGAAACTACAGCGTTGTTTAGTCAAAGTGTCCCAAGTATCCGCTGAATTATTCCTGATGAATTTTAAGTCACAGTAGAAATTGCAGAAAAAGAGCACCCACAGCTTAATGTTGTCACTGTGATCCGACACTAAAAGCAACATATAGCAAGTTTTTAATTTGTCACGGCTATTTTCAGCAAAAGATGCAGACGAAATCTAATTTCTAGTCACAATATTACTATACGTCACATTAAAACAATTTAACAGTTCTAATGTTGCTATAACAAGAACAAACACTAAGGATTTAACATGTGCAGAATTTCGCTTAAATATTCAAAAGTCTAATTTAATGGACGAATAATTTGACACAACCGTAACACGAGTTTAATTCTCTATTTTATGTATCGTCAGCATTAAAAATTAACCGTTATAACAACGGTTTTTATAACATTAACCGAAAAAAAAATTATCTTATTGCCTTGATTTACAACTCTTCTTGTTTTACAGGGGCGAGGGAGACCCAGAATTCATTAAGGTGAGTAAAACATCGTAATCTGTTTACTATAAATAACAATTATGTTCTGTAAGTATTGGGTATCAAATTATTTCATCATTGTAAAATAACCTCTTCATTTTTTTTTCTGCCTGAAGTCAATCATTCATTCAATGAAATTAGTATAACCGTTTGTAGGTTACCGGGCTATCATCAAATCGTAAAACGTATAAATAGGAGCGGCCGCTCGGGCCGCACCTCCGCAAGACATTCCGGCAACTGTTTGTTTATTTCGAAACCTATCCTCGTATTTCAAATTTACATTTCTGTGAAACAGCGTCAAGACCAGAAGAGGTCGGACTTGGACGAGCAGTTGAAAGAGTACATCAACGAATGGCGCAAACAGAGGGCCAAGGAGGAGGATGAGCTCAAGCGTCTCAAGGAGAAGCAGGCTAAGCGCAAGGTGAGACCTACGTAGATGATACGGTACCAGTTAAGCTAACGCATTGTTGTTTATGTTGATGATATTATTGCACTGCAAGATCTTAATTATTCGTAGTTACCTGCAGATAAAGTTAAATTCATAGTAACTTTCGCGTTGAATATTATGCATTGCCAATAAGTACTGCAAAAATTATAAAGTAATAATTGTAAAAATTAAAACACAAACAAGATAACTTCTCCTTAGAGAGGAAAATTAAAGAAGTAATGTAATAATAAATCGAATGCTAACTATACTTTTTACCTCAGGTCTCCCGCGCTGAGGAAGAGAAGCGCCTCGCCCAGAAGAAGAAGGAAGATGAGGAGAGGAGAGTGCGCGAGATTGAGGAGAAGAAACAGCGCGACATCGAGGAGAAGAGGCAGCGACTGGAGGAGGCCGAGAAGAAGCGCCAGGCCATGCTCCAGGCCATGAAGGAGTCCAGCAAGACCGGCCCCAACTTCACCATCCAAAAGAAGAGCGACAACGTAAGCAAACACATCAATGCACTAATTATAAATGAGTTAGTCAAACGATCTTATGATTAGTTTTGTTCCTGAAAAAAATACTATTTTTTTTCACACCAGTAAATGTTCAATTTTCAAAATGAAAGCTGACAATCTGATCTAGGTACTTATGACCCACTAACTTATTCACAAATCAAAGAAGCAAAAAGTCCAAAACAATTTTACCTAAGCTTTGAACGTTCAACTAATTTATCCGTAACCCCAAGAGATCGAGGATCTAAGTTAGAAGTTTGGATATAACGTGAGCTAATTCAGTTCTTCTCCAACAGTTCGGCCTCACCAACGCTCAGCTCGAGCGTAACAAGACCAAGGAGCAGTTGGAAGAAGAGAAGAAAATCTCCCTCTCCATCCGCATCAAGCCCCTCAACATCGACAACCTGTCGACAGAGAAACTGCGCGTCAAAGCCCAGGAGCTGTGGGACTGCATCGTCAAGCTCGAGACCGAGAAATACGATCTTGAGGAGAGGCAAAAGAGGCAGGACTACGACGTAAGTTGCCACTTGCTTAAAACACTCTAAGAGAAAAGTAAGCCCGCATTAGTGGTCGTTAATTTTTCGTTTACAGATTGTATTACTTGGCAATTAGTTTGATGTAAAGAACATGCTTAGACATTTTCTGTCTAACTTTTTAACCTTTCTTAGCTTGGAACTGATAGCTTGTCAGTGTTTAATCTACACGACAAAGTAAACTAATTTCAAACTGTAAAATGCGCAATCCTGACAAATACAAATTAAGATGTTTAGTATAAAATTTCCGCTGAAGTAAATATTAACATTATAACATGAAATGCTTTCTTTTCAACAGTTAAAAGAGCTCAAAGAAAGACAAAAGCAACAGCTGAGGCACAAGGCTCTCAAAAAGGGTCTCGACCCGGAGGCACTCACAGGCAAGCACCCCGTAAGTAATAATGCTTCCTAAATTACACTATTTTTAAATTATCCTATGATGCCATTTCTTGCATTAACTTACTTACATTGTATCTGTTTTCAATATTTCCTGTATCCAGTAATTATTAATAAATGCCATCATTTCTTTCACCTAGGTACTATTCTAGTATATTCGGTGTCTAAAATAACATCTATGTATATCGTTATAGGATTATTATCATTTTAGTACTTAAGTACATTTGTTCTACATATTAGATTAAAGGCTTATTAATAGTACTTACTTAGGTACGATACAATTTTGATAAAGTCATTATTTGCTTGATTTTCAGCCCAAGATCCAAGTCGCGTCAAAATATGAGCGACGTGTCGACACACGGTCCTATGACGACAAAAAGAAACTCTTCGAGGGTGTAAGTTGCTATTAACCAATGGTCTTGTTAGAAATCTTTGTCACCAGATGAAGAACGGCTAATACTTTTTACACTTTTGTTGTAAAGAGGCAGAATATCAGATGAGAGCAGTATTCGAACTACCTACATCTGAAAAAAGATAAATAAAAAATACAAACAAAACAACTTTGATCTGCAAGTAAAAAAGGAAATACTGTCAAAATCTTTCATGCTATTAACACTTTTGTATAGAAAAACATTAGAGACATTCTAAAAAGATAACTCGAATTGAGAACCAGACTCGTGAAAGCCTTTGGCTATACCAAATAACCGTAGTCTACGAGTATATTTGATGTTAAAGCTGTAGTTTACTCTTTCACTATTGCCCCGAAGGTTAATTAAAATATGTAAATGCTTTCAACGCAGGGTCTCGATAACACGTTGGCTGAATATATGGATAAATTATGGACCGACAGGATGGAGGCGTTTATGAATAGGAATAAAAGTAAGCGGGACCCAAAAAGAAGCCCTGTGTGACTCTCGACGTTTATATCCCCGTCAGCCAAGCATGTCATCATGACACGTTTTGAATTCATTATGTCTGACCTGAAATACCTTATGAAATGTGTATTGAACATTACCGATTTGTTTTGAGCTCCTATTTCAAATTTATTTTAGATTTTTCACTGTCAAACGCTTACATAAAGTCAACTACTGTCAGACACTAAATTAATCTTGCATTATTTGCTTTAAATTACAACTCGGTTTTGTTCAGCAAAGGGTCATCCCCCTCCCGTGCTCCGAGCACATGTATATTGACCCTCGTGTGTTATGTGTACCCCTAGGACCTAGAGAAACTCAACAAGGACTTCCTCGAGAAGGTGTGGGCCGAGAGGTCCGAGCAGTTCGGAGGCAGGCAAAAGAGTAAGTAGCTATATAGAGTTTAGTACCTTACTGCTTTAACTGCTACCTCTTAATACTGTCTACGTCATAATGCTTAGTTACTATAGGTAAATGTTAATAATATTGATTGAATATGTTGATCTTTTCTTTCTAAATTAACCATTCATTGATGATGGCATATCTATGCTTAACCACAAAGGTTTTTTGTTCTATTGAAGCGATAAGGTAATAAATGAAGTTCCTAGTTGTTGGCGCCATGACTCTCTTGCTTGCATCTTTGCACTTCTTTGCGTTCCGTAAGTATACTGCTTTATTTTGTGTAATCCTGCATAATTATTAGTTTCCTTCATTTGTTAAAAAAAAATCTAGATTTAAGTTGATTGAACTGTATATTATACTAGAGTAACCATGTCCAAAAATCCAAACTAGGTTTGCTTTACCTTATAAGTAACCACAATCTTGTAAAGTTGTTAATTTCAGAGAACAAAATATTATATGAAATTACCATTATGTATTTGATCTACATATTAATCATTTTCAAACTATGCAATTTGATACGTTACTGTCAACGTACAATGAGCATTCCCACTAAACACGCAAGAGTAAAAGCTTGAATAAACTCTGAATCTAAACTCCTCACCGAACACCTCAATCTTTTATCATTGACAAACCACCAACTCATTGTGTTTCCTTCAACAGCGAGACTGCCCAAATGGTTCGGCGAGCGGCCTGGCAAGAAGAAGGGAGACCTGGACTCCCCCGAAGGCGAGGAAGACGTCAAGGCCGAGGTTGAGGACGATGAGCCCGTGTACGAGCCGGAGCCCGAGGAGGAAGAAGTTGTTGAGGAAGAAGAGGAAGAAGAAGAGGAGGAAGAGGAGGAGGAGGAAGAGGAAGAAGAGGAAGAAGAATAAGTAAGTGGAGTTTCTCTATATATGTATATCGACGCTTGAAAGCAGAAATTGACGATGCGATATTTTTTTGAGGTAGTGAGTTATATACATGTTTGGAATCAGTAAATTTTATCGATTCAAAATATGTATAACTCACTACCTCAAAAAAATGTCGCTTAGTCAATTTCTCCTTTCAAGCGTCGATATATAGATGAAGTTGATAAGATATGATAATTTATTCAATAAGCAGTACAAAATAACAATACTTATATAGGTACAATGTGTGTGTGATGAAAGGTCTCTATATTTAGATAGGATGATTATTTAGAAATGAAAAGGTTTACTGGAAAAGCTCCCTCTCTCGTACCACTCACCAATGGCTGTATGATATGTCAGTAGGACAATACTCCATGTAACATAAATATTAGATAAGAATTAAGAACACGCATATCATACTGATATGTCTGCATGGACCAATTCCCTTTGCCCTTTTACGAAGGAATAAAAAACCCAAGGCTCTCTTGTCTTATCTATGCTATATGCAATGCGTTTTGTTTACAGATTGAGCGCGCCGCAGCCACCCGAGGAAAAACTGGTCGACCCGCGGTCGCACTGTTTTGTAACCAAGCCATTAACTTATTATTATAAATTATTTTTATTATTTATACTGTCGCATCATCGTTACGGAACAAGGACATTTTTTACGTTTACACTCGCGTCTTGAAGAACTATGTCGCAATAAACTAATTTATTCATAAGGCTTACGTGTTATTTATTTTTGAAATCCCTAAGGTTATTGATACTTGTCTGTTTGTTTTTCTATCTCTCTGTTTTTAAATCTTTTAAAGATTCAAAACCATTTATTCAGGTCATAGGTTTAAATTTATATCAAATTGCTTTGCAATAATTTGACTAAATATTTTTTTGCATGTTGGAATAATTATCTATGGTAGACAACTCCAAAAAAGTGACAATACTACGCAATTCGAAAATAGAAGTTCGTATCGTTTTGGTGACGCAAATATAAGTAAGTACGATACGAACTTCAATTTTCGAATTTTGTTGTAGCCCCCTGTATTGGTGGGAAGCCATTATTTTATTCAGTTGTTTTCATCGTCTTTCTTCTGCCAAGCTGTGAAGTGCTTAGACACAAAATAATTTAATTTTTTGCATTTTTTCCTCGTAATGTGATGAAAACCATTGTGTGTATTCTTACGCCCCTTAAGGCATAATGTACTATTATTTTCATACACGAGTTATAATAATGATTACAAGTTATAACCTAATGCAATAGGGATGTTGGCACCACCAATCAATGACGCACTTTTTATGCGCTGTCAAAACACAATTCTCCCATAGAGTTTCAATGGCAATAGCGACTTATGACGTCGTAACTCACTATTTGTTCGCCATCTCAATCAACTAACTATTTATTTGTTCTAAAGCAACAAAAAGTCTAATTTTACAGTAAATCGAAAATTAATCTGATTTTCAGAGCTAAAATAAAGCGTTTTTTTTAGTGGAGTCGTGCCTTCGAATCGTTTTTAAACAGTGTCAACTCAACATCCCTATAGTGCCTAAATTATTATTAAGTTAATTAAATTATTGGAGAAGGATTGACACTCGCGTGAAGCGAGTGAAGAGAGTGTTAAAAAAACCCGATGTACTATTATAATAATAATGTTTATTCATCTATAATAATACGAATACATAATAGTCTAGGCGGCAGGGATGGTCGGCGGCGCTTTCTGCGTAGGGGCCTTGTGCATCATATTGATCTTGTCCCCTAGACTCAGCGCCATGCCCTGGAGTAGAACAAATAATCATTTAGTATACTTATTTAATGACGTAACGGACAAATATATCTAATGTCATTGGCATTGCTTCATACTTATCCTAAAATCCTATTGATGAATTCCTTTACAGATCTATTGAATTGTTCTTTTTCATCGTATTTTGTCTGATATGTTCGGATCTGTCTTGCTTTCTCAATTGAAGGGCCCACGGAAAGAACATGTCTAGTCACTTAAGCAACTTTTTGAGTTATAACGGTTTGAAAGTTAGTCATCACGAACAATTACTATGGTTGCAATTTCTGTAAAAGTGAAAAAGTACTCTTTTCAAATATCCATATTTAATTCAATGGTAAGTCATAGTACTTTGCGAGCTCTATATTTTGAGATTAAAATCTCAATATAAAAAAGGTGACTAGACATGTTCTTTCCGTGGACTCTTCAAGCTTCAGTAAACTTCGGTAAGCCAGCTGAGAAAGCAAGATAAATGAGAACTTTTCCGACAAACGGCAATACATCGTTCACTACGGGTCCATACCGGCTCGCATATATCGAAAGTCCGAATGTAATGATTTCAGAACGATCGTTTGTCATAACTCTTTTTTCTCTGAATCCAATAATTGTTCAGAATTGTTATAAAACAAACTTAACCTAACCTACAAAATTCTATAAAATGACAATTAAAAAAAAAAAATCAGAAAATTTCAAGGTTTCAATAGAAAAAAAATCATGACAAACGATTATTCGGACAAAAATTACGGTATGACTTGCGAAGAGTATGCGAACTTTAGCGCTCCCGCCTGGTTGTTACGATTCAATATATACAACCTCGTCACATTGTAATATAAACCATCCATGACGTATTTACCCTTTTCATACAAACAAAGAACATTAGAAGCGAAACTAACACACACGGGTAGCCAAAGATATTACAAATAGGTTTTACAATACAGCGTTTATTTTCGCCACTAATTTTGGCATTTTTTGGACCCCTTCTCCCCTCTTAGTGAGATTTAGTTCAATCCCTCTCCAAAATTCCAGACCAGACATTGCAATATCCATATTTTTAGAGCTATGCTATTTTGTGACGCTCGCATATATAATATAAATCTCCAGTCTCAGTTTTTTGTTTGTGCACCCTCAGCGCCTTAACACTCAATTCTCAGTCCTACCACCCCAATCTCAGCCTCCTGCCAGTGCACTCTCAGTCCCCTACCACCCCAGTATCAGTCCCCTGTCAGTGCACTCTCAGTCCCCTACCACCTGTATCAGTCCTCTGTCAGTGCACTCTCAGTCCCCTAACACCCCAGTGTCAGTCCCCTGTCAGTGCACTCTCAGTCCCCTACCACCCCAGTATCAGTCCCCTGTCAGTGCACTCTCAGTCCCCTACCACCCGTATCAGTCCTCTGTCAGTGCACTCTTAGTCCCCTAACACCCCAGTGTCAGTCCTCTGTCAGTGCACTCTCAGTCCCCTACCACTCCAGTCCCCTGTCAGTGCACTCTCAGTCCTCTACCACCCCAGTGTCAGTCCCCTGTCAGTGCACTCTCAGTCCCCTACCACCCCAGTGTCAGTCCCCTGTCAGTGCACTCTCAGTTCCCTGCCACTAAATTCTCAGTCCCCTGTCAATCCACTCTCAGTCCCCTACCACCCCAGTGTCAGTCCCCTGTCAGTGCACTCTCAGTCTCCTAACACCCCAGTGTCAGTCCCCTGTCAGTGCACTCTCAGTCCCCTACCACTCCAGTCCCCTGTCACTGCACTCTCAGTCCCCTACCACTCCAGTGTCAGTCCCCCGTCAGTGCACTCTCAGTCCCCTACCACTCCAGTGTCAGTCCCCTGTCAGTGCACTCTCAGTTCCCTGCCACTAAATTCTCAGTCACCTGTCAGTGCACTCTCATTCCCCCACCACTGTAGTGTCAGTCCCCGGTCAGTGCATTCTCAGTCCCCTACCACCCCAGTATCACTCCCCCTGGTACCTGGCTCTTGGCGCGGATGCGCACGTGTCCGGCGACGGGCCCGGCGCGGTGCAGCGGCTGCTCGACGCTGAGGTTGGCGAGCGCGTCCTCGCCGAATATCGAGCGCGCGTACATGTTCGCCGCCATGAAGCCGCACTGTCCCGACAACGCCTGCAATTTGACATAAGCTCATGTTCAGTCAACGATCGAGATGAAATGCAATTCGGTGAATCGCGATTTGTTAGATCGATTTCCCAAAAGATTTTTTCCGGACATACAGACGACGGGAGCGAATTATTTAGCAGTTCGCATTATGACAGATAAAGCAAACCACTTCGTTAGGGCTAACGGAACACTGAAGTACATAAGGGTGAAGACACTCCCCTAAGCAAGTCCGTTGTCCAATATTTTTCGATAATCTCTCGTAATTAGAACTCTAGGGCACTAGTTAGGTTATTGCAGCTAAGTCGGACCACTTGGTACATCACGTCATTACTTAAAAACTCGTACCTCAGAATCGACAATTTTTCTTTGTGAACTTTATGATCACTATGTCAAGGTTCAATTTTGTTGACATATTTTGATTTTAAATACGAGTTTTTTTCAAAGTGGTGACGATTATTTGGTTGGACCGTATGTTACCTTGTCCGGAGTGAGACACTTCATGTTGGTGGAAGCCAGCAGATGCTGCAAATACTCGCGCAAGTCCGTTATGTTGGTGTTGACTGACACCTGTAAACAAACAAATTAAGAGATACTGACAAAAAGTAACTAATTTTTTTATTAAAATCAAAAGACTCTCACAACAATTCGCAACTGTAATGACAAATTCTATCTTTATCTTTCGTGTTGTCTATTTGTAATAAATACTCCTCTGTCTTTTGTTGTTTTGAATTAATGTGATCTATTTTTTTTTTAAGCCGGGAGTGAAAAGCTCGTAGTACTCGGCTATAAAGATTGCTCATCAGTCTTCGAAAAGACAATTGGCTGTTCACAACAATTTCCGAACACTGGCGACCGTCCATCTATCATCGTATTTAATAAGTGACGTTTTAATATTATCAAATAAATACTGCACCTTTATGGACTTAATTAGTTTAATGACATGTAAACTTCGAATATCTATAGAGAGCTGTCGCAACTACTAGAAAAAGGATAGTTCCCTCTTTTTCCTAAAGATGTCATCGTACAATTTAAAGTTTTGGGAGGTTTCAACAACTCTTTATTATACATTTTCATCTAAATGCGTCCGTATCGGCTAGGGACCCCACGTGTCGGTTAGTAGCCCCCCATTGGCTAGGGGCCCCGCGTGCTTATAAAAGACATTAAAAATATTTTAGAGTGAAGATTTTATCGGATTTCTATCCTCAATGACAATAGGGATTGTTTTTTCCGAGATGTTTCGAAAAGCTACAAGAATTGCATTGCCTAGGGGCCCAGATATGGGTAATCCGGCCGTGGTAGAGTGAGGGCAGGGGTGGGGGTGACTGACCTTGTTCTCCCACTCGAACTCGGCCCACATCTGGCGGAAGTCTGCGTCGCTGCAGGAGGCCGGCTGGATGTAGTCCACGATGTCTATATGGATGTCATTGAGCACGACCACGCCGCGGTCCATGGACGCGCCGGTCACCTCGTACACTACGTCATAAATCATCATAACCAATCATTTATTTGTAAATAATAGGTATTACAGATAAAATTGAAATCGGCATCGTCGTGGCAAAGTAGGTACGTAATCTGCCACGGCAATGAATGGGTTAACCTACGCTTCTATTATATTCACGGGTGACAGTCTTTCCCGGCCCGGATAACACGGACATGGAAATACCGGCCCTGTTTTTTGTGTACACGCCCATAGAAACTGACAGGAGCTTCTATAGGCGTGTATACGAAAAACAGGGCCGGTATTTCCATGTCGGTATTATCTGGGCCGGGAAAGAGTGTCACCCATATTCACGGCATCCGAGATGAAATTGTAAGAAACAAAATGTTTGCTACCCTTTTTTTATTTACCACGTAATTGTTCAGATTATGTCATAAAATCTTCATTAGAAATTGTGTGAAATTGAGTGATTGGCCAAATATAGTTCTAGATAGGGAGATGTGGAAGTCAAGAGGAGAGGCCTTTGCCCAGCAGTGGGCCACAGTTATAGGCTAAATCCCTACTAATATTATAAATGCGAAAGTGTGTTTGTGTGTTTGTATGTTTGTGTATTTATCCGTCTTTCACGCCGTAACGGAGCGACGGGTCGACATGATTTTTGGCATAGAGCTAGTTTATGGGCCCGAGAGTGACATAGGCTACTTTTTATCCCGGAAAAATGCATAGTTTCCGAGGGAACAGCGCGCGATAACCGAATATAACCGAATACCACGCGGGCGGAGCCGCGGGCAAAAACTTCCTTCCTTAACTTAAGAGTTATACTCTTGTCGGTGGAGTATCTTCCACACATCCCTCCTTGGAGCCATGTCTTTGACCTCTTGATACGACACGACGCCGACTTTCTTCTTTATCTGATCGATATAGCTGCGCCTAGGTCGACCTCAAAAGCTAGTATAATAACAATAGAAATCGTACGCCCCTCGGCGTCAGCGGCATTTCCGTGTCCACCGCGACGCCGACGCGCGTCACCGGCACTAAACTCACCGATGTTCCCGAAGATGATCCCGTTCTCTGTGGACGCGACCTTGACGTGCGCCTTGATGGTGGCGAAGTCCCTCGGCGCGAGCACGACGGCGGCCGGCCGCTCCACCAGCCGCAGGTCGCCCAGCGTCGCCAGCTCCACGGTGCAGTTCTGCAGCGTGTCGTCTACGTACACATACAGCGTGATTACCATCATTATCATCAACAACAACATCAAAAACAACATCACCACGATCATAGAAAGAAAGAAAGAAAGAAAATAAATTTATTCACAACACAAGACAACAATACTATTTGGTACAAATAAACAACACAAAGATATGTGTCATTGCGGCTGTGAATCGGACACTAGCTCAGCATAATGCTGAAGAGTTAAAAACACCCCAGCGCTGATTTTCAGCCAGCACCGTAGGCAACCCTCTGAGCGTTATAAAAACACACTATATTATACACCATTAACTACATAAGACTACATAAATAAATAGATAATTAGTAAACTAGAAGAGTAATTTATTGTGCGACTTTAAAAACAATAAATTAAATTTATTAGATACGTAGATATAATTAATTTTACAACTATTATCATTATTATTATCATTTTCATCATTTATCATTTTCATCTTCAACAACAATATCAACGAAATCATCATCAGTATCACATAATTACTACATATTTTGTTACTAATAAATATGTCATGACATGAATTATCATGGCGGTTTGTTAAGGTGGCCATACACCATCCTTCCTATTGTCCAATTGACAATGTCGCGTTAGAACTGACCGTGTGTAGGCGTGAGTTGGCATGACAGTTATGCTTAAAGGCAAAATTAAATTTCAATGGGGAATGGATGAAAACTTTTCTAATATACCGGAAACAACAAACAGTTTTTTAAGTAGCATCAATTAGTTTTTAAAAATGATAGAGTTTTCTTTACAGCCAAATTACGCCAGTCCGGTCGGTTTCAGGTTGTTCCATAGCTTCGAACAATAAATTAAAAATATAATCATCGTCGTCGTCTCGTCGTCGAATCGTCTCTTTGACTTTGCATTCTCGTTCGTTTTGAAGGGTGAAGAGTTACCGGCCCGTATAATACCGACCCTGTTTTATACCCACAGTGGGCAGTGTGTCTCCTGTGACTCACCGGTCTGGTTGACGACGAGCACGTCGAGCACGATGTCGTACTGGTTGACGGCCACGATGCACTCCGCGTACACGGGGTCGCTGAACCCGGTCAGCTGCGTCACCTCGTGTGACTCACCGGTCTGGTTGACGACGAGCACGTCGAGCACGATGTCGTACTGGTTGACGGCCACGATGCACTCCGCGTACACGGGGTCGCTGAACCCGGTCAGCTGCGTCACCTCGTGTGACTCACCGGTCTGGTTGACGACGAGCACGTCGAGCACGATGTCGTACTGGTTGACGGCCACGATGCACTCCGCGTACACGGGGTCGCTGAACCCGGTCAGCTGCGTCACCTCGTGTGACTCACCGGTCTGGTTGACGACGAGCACGTCGAGCACGATGTCGTACTGGTTGACGGCCACGATGCACTCCGCGTACACGGGGTCGCTGAACCCGGTCAGCTGAGTCACCTTCGACAGCTTGCCCTTCTCCTCTGAACCGCCCGCCGCGCGGCCTACAACACAATAATCCATACTAATATTATAAATGCGAAAGTAACTGTCTGTCTGTCTGTCTGTTACGCTTTCACGCCAAAACCGCTGGACCGATTTTGATGAAATTTGGTACAAAGATAGACTAGACCTTGGGAAAGAACATAGGCTACATTTTATTCCGAAAAAAAGGCTTGAAGGGGTTGAAATAGGGGATGAAAATTTATATGGAAGTTCGTAATTTTTAAAGATAAAACCATGATACTTGACATTTAGGCAGTTAATAATCCCTACTTCGCTACTAATATTATAAATGCGAAAGTAACTCTGTCTGTCTGTCTGGTCTAACTTTTATTCCGGTACAGGGTGCCACCGCGCGAGCTAGTAATAAATAATTAATAATAAATATCACGGGACAATTCACACCAATTGACCTAGTCCCAAAGTAAGCTTAGCAAAGCTTGTGTTATGGACACTAGGCAACGGATAAACATACTTATATAGATAAATACATACTTAAATACACATTAAACATCCAAGACCCGAGAACAAACATTCGTATTATTCATACAAATATCTGCCCCGGCCGGGATTCGAACCCGGGACCTCAAGCTTCGTAGTCAGGTGCTCTAACCACTGGGCCATCCCGGTCGTCTGAATATAGAATACATCATCATTATCATGATCATCATCATATTAGCCTTTAGACGTCCACAGCTGGACATAGGCCTGCCCCAAGGCTCTCCACTCAGACCGGTCTTGTGCTTTTCGCATCCACCGCGATCCCGCGATCTTAACCAGGTCGTCGCTCCATCTTGTTGGAGGCCTCTCTTCTCCCGGTCCGCGGAAATTTTAAGGAAACTGGTATCCTAACCCTGCCGTCGCTTTATATTTTTGAAATAATCATGTACGTTAGGAAGACCATATGTGATTTTCCCACTAACGTCGATAAGTCAAAGGCTACTAGAAACACAGGGAAGCTTAAAGTTCCATCTTACAGACTGGCTAAAACCAAAAAGTCATTTTTGGGAAGTTGCATACGTTTTTATAATAAAATTCCAAAAAATATTACTGAAGAAACTGATACAAAATTTAAATCTACTGTCAAAAAGACGTTAATATCTAAGGCTTATTATAAAGTTAACGATTATATCATGGACAGGGATATTTGAAAATAATTCCGATCCGCACTAGCGATCCCTTCAAATAGTGAACCTACTGTGTTAAAAATAAAATTGTGTTAAATACTTGTAATGTATAGTATATAGATATCATTTATAAATATTGTGAATCTGTTTTTAAAAAAAAAATACCTCGTTGAGTTTCTTGCCGGATTCTTCTCAACAGAGGTTTTTTCCGAACCGGTGGTAGATTCTTTGACGTTCATAAGTGCTTATCACAGCCTAAATTGAATAAAGAGATTTTGACTTTGACTTTAATGGAAATGCTCCACCGGCACTGACTGTACGGACGGTACCTTCGAGCGCCTTGGACAGCGACAGCTCGAACATGTCGTGGTGCTGCGCGGCGGCGCCGGCGCCGGCCAGCGCCGCGAACGAGATGCCCGCCTCCACCGGCACTGACTTCTCCTCCTCCGCGTCTTCCTCCTGAAGACAAACATCCACTTTACAAGAACCCTCCTTATAGCTCACCATGAAGGCAACAAGGGACTGATGACAGGCCTTATTATCTAACGCGCGGAGTCTATCCATTGCTTTCGTTTCGCCATTGGAACTAACCGCTCACCCGGACAAGAGATATCGTTATTAAGCAATCAAATTAAGATTGTTTTTTTTAATCTTTTTGTATATTTTAATCAATTCCAATTTTTTTTTACTTTTACGGTACTCTTGTAAAACCTATATCGAAAATACAAACTGAAATATAGATGCACAGAAAAACCAGAAAAATAAGACCAGCGCTGGGAATCGAACTCAGGTCCTCGGCATTCCGTGCCGCGTGCTATAGCACCACTGCACGGCAGTGGTGTAGCGGTATACCGCTACACCACTGCTGGACAACGTTACGGTACAGACACGAATTTCCCTATGCACCATATAGGTATCTCAACTTGTTTGTTTCTTATTTAGCCACTTTTAGAAAGGAATCCCTGCTCCTTATAAACAAGTTACGCGAGACTGGTCATAGTTTAAATAGGAAATTAAACAGGTATTGGTAATGTTTAGCATATATATTTTTTAAATTATGCTGTGCACGGTGCGGTAAATTCGCGTCTCATATAAACCTTTAACAGGTTTCTTTTTCTGTAACGCGTCTTAGTTATAAATATTTTTTGTAAAGACTTAACCTATATTATAAAAAAAAGTTGCATGCTTAGAGGCATATCCAGGAGTAGTCTTTCGACTCATGACGACTGTTGGGTCTTTGAACAATGTAAATCCCAATGAAGGAGTTAAATCGTTTATTTCTTGTAACACATGGTAATTACACAAATAATTATTTTTAAGGAGCAGTTTTCTTTATAACTTTAACTTTTTTTTATTTCTTTTTATTCGACGCCATGTCGTACGAGAGAGAGTGACAGACATACGGCACTGAGTGAGACAGAGCATTTGCGTTTTTACTTGGTTACAACGACACTTACCTTAGCCTTAAGCAGAGTAATATGCACGAATTTAAAAGAAAACTGGACATTTATTTACTGAAGCATTGTTTTTATTCAGTTAGAGAATTTTTGACATCCCATGAGAAGTAATAATAGGTATTATCATAATTGTATTTAGGTATATTGTAATGTAATGTTGACATATTTTTTTTCCCCATTATTATTGTTTTGATTTTATTGTTTTATGATTTAACACTGTTGTAGGTAGACTTGAAGTTTTTATTTTTTATTGCCATATAATTAATTAATGTGTTAATTTTAATTTATACGTCGCAATCGCGGCAGAATGTGAGAGCCTTCTATACTTTTAAGAACCTTTTATCTTGTACCATGTTCTCTGTAAATAAATAAATTATCAATTATCATTACCTCTTTGCTGTCCACCTGGCTCGCCCGCTCGTGTAGCAGCTGCGTCAGCGCAGTACGCGACGACCCGGTGAGCGCCTCCCGCACGACCTCCGGGCGGGACGACGCCGCGCGCAGGCAGAGCGCCGCGTGCTCCAGGTCGTCGGCTGTCAAGCCCGTGCTCGCTGTCGCTGGAAGGACCAACAATTGTGAGTTCAATGACCTGCCGTGGGTCACTCACGTGGGTGGCTCAAGGCAAGTGTTAAGAATCGTTAAAAAATCAATTAATTTTTTATCCTAAATTCTTATTTCATTTTTTAATTATTATCAAAATTATGTACAATAAAATTATTTATATAAAAGCTACTTAAATGTAGTTAGTTAAATAATTATAAATCAATGTTATCATCAATTACAATCAATATAAAACTCATTTTTCTTCAATTGCGTTAAATGGAGTGGTTGTGTTGATATTTTTCTATATAGCAACATTGCATGTTTTGTATGAAACTTACGTATCATTCTTGTTACCTTAAAATTTCTCAAATTCATAATGACTTTACTTGTAACGTTCTTACAATTTAATTCCAAATTATACCAGCAAAATCTACAGTCCGCTTTTTATTCAAGACCGCATCCCGAAGAAACTAGGAGACACAAGTTTAGGGATTTTTACAGCAAGTTAAGGAAGGCAAAAGCTGCGTGAAATTGCAACATAATATATGTGGGAAGAATTACGTTTGAAAAAGTAATAGAAATTAAACAAGTTGACTTTATTTTGTATGGCATCAAAAATGCGTTTTTTTTTTGGTAACAAAAATATTACAAGAGGGTAAGAAATTTTTATCCTTTCGAATGCTGATTGTAAAAAAAAAACTGCACTTCCTTAAAAAGGAGCAAAAAGGTGTTTTTTCGGAGAGGGCTATTCAATAAGAATTTCAGCTCGATACTTCCACGCGTTTGTGAGAAAAAAAGTCGCGACAGAGAGACAGACGGACAACAAAATGATGCTATAAGGGTTCCGTTTATCTTTTCAAGGTACAGAAACTTAAAAATAATATCAAAAACGCGGATTCTCACGGAAATACTAAATAAATAAAAAACCGGCCAAGAGCGTGTCGGACACGCCCAAAATAGGGTTCTGTAGCCATTAGGAAAAAATTAAGTAATATTTTTTTAAGGATTTCGTATTTTATACGGAATCTTCCAAGTTTAGGTATATTTTATACCTTACGCTGCTATTTACTCATAAACTACTAATAATTCTCAAGCAAACTTAGCCGTTATAGTTTTCCTTGGAAGTTTGATATATTGACTACCATCCTGAATTTTTTCAAATTTTTCCACCCACCGGTTTAGATTTTAGAGGGGGGGCCGCTCGATTTTAATGAAAATTTTCACTTTAAAGTTGAATATTTCGCAAAAAAATTACTGAATCGAAAAATTGTCTTAGCAAACCCCTAATGGTTTTAAAATACCTATCCAACGATACCCCACACTATAGGGTTGGATGAGAAAAAAAAATCACCGCCACTTTACGTCTATGGGAGGTACCCTAAAAAAAATTGTTTTTGAATTTTTAATTGTACTGTTTTGTCGGCATAGTTTACCTATATAATAAATAAAATAAATAAAAAAATAAAAAAAATAAAATAAAAAAGCCTTTATTTCTTCCAGAATCTCGAGTTTACAAAGAATTGGTGTTAGTTACAAATAAAAATAAAAAATTTACTTAATTAACTTTAAATTTACTGTTAGTATGTAGGTTAAATATTTACCTATATACCCGTGCAAAATTACAGCTTTCTAGCATTGATAGTCCCTGAACAAAGCCGCGACCAGACAGACAGGCAGACATGGCGAAACTTTAAGGGTTCAGTTTTTGCCACTTTGGCTCCGGAACTTTAAAAAGATAGGCTTAAATTTTGGACGAAGCCGGCCCAAAGCATGCGTCCCGTTATAATCATCACTGACCGTCTCTCTTGTGCGCGGCGAGCAGCGCGGCGGCGAGGTGCAGCGCGCGGGCGGCGGCGCGCGCGTCCAGCTTCAGCGCCACCTTGCACAGCGCGGAGCACGCGCACGACGCCGTGAACGGCTCGCCCGACACCAGCGCGTGCGCCAGACCGCCCAAGGGAGAGCCCGCGGGGGACGCGCTGAAAGACAATAGTAGATTGATAACTAACGTGACCATTTATTTCTGGATTCAGAACGGGACATTAGTTCATTTAGGTCAATTAACAGGTAATCAATGAAAAAAAAATACTTTTATAAGACATTTATTTAGAAAAAGTTATGTGTTATTATAGTCCAAATTAAAAAGTATATATTAAAAATGTTTAGTTCTTCTTACGAGTATGAGAGGAACAAATTTGCTTTAACACAGCTGGTGATGCTTTTAAGTAAGAATGAAACTCTTGGCACGTTTTTTTTTATGTCCACCTTTGTTATTAAAGAACCTTTAGAACTGAATTTTCGCGCGATTTTTGAAAACGGGACAATTTCGCATCCCGGTTTTCATTTTGGGGACACCGGGACTCGTAATAAAAAAAAGGGACAGTCCCGTTCGAAACGGGACGTCTGGTCACTTTATTGATAACCAATGGTGGAAAGTGACCCATTTCACACGAGATATTTCTGGCGCTCGAACGAAGTTAATAGTTTCACCCGGTAATAGTTAATAGTTTAGTTAGTTCGTGGGGAAAAGAATAGTTTCACCCGAGTTAGACATTCTAATTTTCATTTCGACTGTGAGGAAAGTAAAATATTACAAAAAAAAAATTACTGATATCCAACCTCCAACGGTACCTTTTCGACTGGCGACTTGCCACGGCCGACTATAAAAAAAAATCGAGTTGGTCACGACCAAGGAGCTCATGAAAAAAAAACTGGAGGTTGAACGCCGAACGAAGAAGTTTGACCTTGAAACGCAATTTTCCACCCGGCTATCTACCCACGAAAATTAAACTTTCCGAGCAGGAGAGATGAAAAATAATATGAAATACAATGCCTTTTATTCATTCTAGATATCGTGTTTCATAATAACATTTATTGCTTATGGCCTACACTATCAATATCCAAATAGAAATAATGTAAATTTTATTTTTCAAAACGACCAGGATCGAGTACAAGTTTTTTTTTAATGTATGAATGCAGCTTTTCTTGTTACTAAAATCGAAGGCATGGTTCCTAAGAACAGATCTTCGTATGTGTTAGTTTCAAACTTTCCCATACTGACCGATCTTAATGAGACAGCCTGTATACTTAGTACTCGAAATTTTTTGTTTGATTTATGAAAAAAATACATGTCCAATTTTTTTTTTATCTAACCGAGTAGCTAAATAGAAAAATATTGTTTTCGCTTCTCATGCTCGTAAAGTTCGTGTTTATGCTGTATCTAAGCGACATAAAATGACTTTTTGCATACAATAAAATCTTCGTCCAATACCAACTCAAGACCAAGGTAATCAGGTGTCAACAGCCACAAAAAAAAAGTTTCTGTATATGTTTTAAATAATTTTTAATTTATATAAAACTAAAAATCAATCAAATCAATCATAAAAAATTAGTAAAATTAAAATAATGGAATTATTATAATAATGCATAAAAAATAAAAGGTACATAGAAAGTGAGTCGTTATTTCCACTGTTGCTATTTCATTTCCTCGCCATCGAAGTGAAAAGCAGAGTGTAAAACTCGAGCATCAAACCCATTTTCCCCTCGACGTGTCTATCCACCCTCGCCCTACCGGCTCAGGTGGGTATATGAACGCCTCGGGTAAAATGGCTCGTTTTATGCTCTTGTTGTACAATCTACTATTTACTCAGTTGAAATAAGTAGCGACTTACGCGGGCAGGTTGAAGGCAGACTGCGAGGCGTAAGTCCCGTCGCTGGTGACCAGCTGCCGCGGCGCCGACGTGTCCGGCTTAGCCTGCTCGCTCTCCTCCTACGAACATTTTTTATTAGCCTAGTTTTGTGTCCCACTGCTGGGCAAAGGCCTACAATACAATACAATACAAAGACTCTTTATTGTACACCAGAAATAGTAAGTGATACAGAAAACAAATACACAGAGAAAAAAATTACACGGTAAGCAATAGGCGGCCTTATCGCTTAAGAGCGATCTCTTCCAGGCAACCTTTTTACGGAAAGAAGGAAGGACTAGTTTACCAACCCTACCCCATACCCAAACCTACAGCCTACAAACATAACAAGATAATAAGATAAGTTTTTGGAGTCTTTTTGTATTTTTTATTTCAACTCCAAATTCCTGTGAAATTCAAAAAATTCAAATTTACCCGGGTTCGATTCCCAACGCTGGTTTTCTTTTTTTGGTTTTTTTTTCTGTATATCCATGTTTCGTTGGAATTTTTTCTTTAATCGTATACTGTAGTTTTTAAGTATTTTATTTGTAATTATTTTATTATGAAAAAACGACTTTCTGCCAAGTTTCTTGCGGCGCATTCTTCTTGGCAATGATGGTCTTTCCGAAAGCACTGGTAGTTTAAAAAATTACATGTAAAAGTGCCCATTGCGGCCTATTTACAGAACAAATGATTTGAATTTGAATTCAGATCCGAATCGTACGTTTCTATTATGGTTATGGTCAAGGACCGGAATTTTCATAGCAAAAATCTAATCTCAAGAGAGGGATTGACCATTGTGTTTTATCGACTATTCCAGTTATCGATTTTTCGCATGTTACCGACTTTTAACATCATTCTGTAAAAAACGATTAACAAATGGATAAAGTAATATCTTTCTCTTAATTCTAAATTATTCGTTTAAATGGTGACAATGTAGAGAAAATAATGATAATTCTTCGTAGCTACAGACAAGATGAAGAAAATATAATAAATTAGTACAAATATAGATTTCGATTCTGTTATTTTGAATGAAGGTTAGTCTATCGTCAGTTGCACTGTTCAACATTTCCGTTACGGTTTTATGTTTAAATTGTAACAAACACACGGGTCTATTTTTTTGGTAGCCTATAGTGTCCTGCTGCAGGACAAAGGCCTCCCTCATTATAGGTTTCATTATATTATCTAAAACATATCGTGCTCACTGATAATTAAATATCGACAGTCGATAAAATACAATGGTCAATCCCTCTTGACATTTGATTTTTGCTATGAAAATTCCGGTCCTTGGTTATTTATTTATTTATTCATAATAAAGACTTACAGTATACACCAAAGCGTCTCTATTACCAGCTAGATTACCAAAACACTTACGTAATTTATAGGTACATAATAAATAACTACATTAAACAGACATACACAAACATTTCCTTATTTTACTGAGAAGCGACTGCCAGTGGTCAGCGAATACATCAGCATCTGGGACCTGAGTCACCAATTGGTTCAGAAGCTCAATCGCCCTTGCGGTCGGCGAGTTTCTAGCGCGGCGCGTCCGGAACCCTTTAAGGGTAGCGAAGAGCCGACGGCGGCGGCGTACCCCCGTGCGACCATATTGTTCAGGCACGAATAATTAAAGAAGCGCGAACACAGACGGGTTGTTGACGGACTGTTGTTGTTATGGTGTAATAAGGCGTAGTGAACCTTTATATTATAAAAAATACCTTGTCTTTGTCTTTCCCGTTGGGCGTGGGTATGGCCTGCGCCAGTACGTCGAGCGTGGCGGCGGCGCGCTCCGCCGTGTCCGCGAACTCCGCCAGCAGCCAGAGGGCGGAGCGCGCTATCTTGCCCACTTTGATGGCGGGGACCACCTCTAGAAGTTTCTGTGGAACAGCACAAATTACATCCTTACTATTATAAAGGGAAAAATGAGTTTGTTTGTTTGTTACGCTTTCACGCCGTAACGGATCATCGTGATTTTTGGCATAGAGATAGTTTATGGTCCCGAGAGTGACATAGGCTACTTTTTATCCCTGAATAATGCACAGTTCCCGAGGGAAGAGCGCGCGATAACCGAATACCACGCGGGCGGAGCCGCGGGCAAAAGCTAGTAAGATATAAATATAATAATTCATTAGGGGTCTTATATGTTGATTTACTTGTGTCGTTAGTCATTAAATAACTAATTAAATCTGTTTAAAAAATATGAACCACACTACAGCTGCACACACTGGTTTTTTTCATGGTTCTTGCTACATCAGTTAGTGTAAACGAGCAGATTTTATTGTTTCCTTATTATTTTTTTTCAATATTTTCTTCAAAATAAAAAAACCAGCCGCGCTCAGTATAACTAGTATTAGATGAAAGTAAAAGGAGGTGATATTTGACTTGAAATATTGCAAGTATAAAACAAAAAGCAACAAGCTCTCTTCTGTCGTGAACACCATGTCGGCGTCGCCTCGCTACCTGCCCCTTACGGAAAAACCTTGTAAGAAGCCTTGTACCGACCCGGTACAGCAAAGGCCTAAAATCCGAGAACGCCAACAACGCTTCTCTCGTGAAGGCCATAAGGGTGACACTCTTTCCCGGCCCGGATAACACTGACATGTAAATACCAGCCCTGTTTTTTGTGTACTCGCCCTATAGTTATAGTTAGTGTATTGATAGATATAGTTAGTGTTTAGTTTTGTAACTAAAGGACCCCATACATCCCTGTATTATTATTATTTTGTTTTTTTTTTCTTTAATTGTATACTGTAGTTTTTAAGTATTTTATTTGTAATTATTTTATTATGAAAAAAATTACTTTCTGCCAAGTTTCTTGCGTCGCATTCTTCTTGGCAACGATGGTTTTTCCGAAAGCGCTGGTAGTTTAAAAAATGACGTGTAAAAGTGCCCATTGCGGCCTATTTACTGAATAAATGATTTGAATTTGAAGCTCCTGTCAGTTTCTATGGGCGAGTACACAAAAAACAGGGCCGGTATTTACATGGCGGTGTTATCCGGGCCGGGAAAGAGTGTCACCCGGTCATAACTCTCGCTCGGCTCGCTACACGCCACTTCCGTAAAAGCTTTGAAAGGAAGAACAGCCCCGTTCGCAAGACCGGCAATTTTGCTGATTTGGGACCATTTCGTGACATAACAATTTTGTTATGATTGGTTTTTTGGAATCTTTTTGTATTATTTATTTCAATTCCAAATTTTTTTTTTTACGGTCATCCCGTGAAACCTAAATTGAAAATACAAACCGAAACATAGGTTAGTTCCGAAGGAGATATTGAAGGCTTCTCGTTGAGAGTTAGACAATATAGATGGCGCTAGGTTAAGTTAAGTTAAGTTACAAAGTAAAGTAGAAACAAGCTGAGATATGTGATGCATAGGGAAATTCGTGTCAGTGCCGTTGACCAGCAGTGGTGTAGCGGTATAGCACGCGGCACGGAATGCCGAGGACCTGGGTTCGATTCCCAGTGTTGGTCTTATTTTTCTGGTTTTTCTGTGCATCTATGTTTCGGTTTGTATTTTCAATTTATAACAATTTTGCACTTTTTAATATCTTTTTTTTTTGTTATGCTATGCTACTTTGTCACGAATAAATGATTTCTTTCTTTTCTTTCTTTCTTTCTTTGTAGTAAGCCTTGTACCGACCTGGTAGAGCGAAGGCCTGAGGTCCGGGAAGGCCGCGAGCGCCTCCCTGGTGAACGCCATGACGTCAGCGGCGGCGGGCTCCGCCCCCTCCCCCACCATGTCCAGCAGCGCGGGCGCCACGCTGCCCGCCACTTCGGGGAACTGCCGAACAAAAGATACATTATTACATTTAGCAGCGCATTTGAATCGATTTTCTGCGGACATCGGGAAATTCACATCGCTGATTCGCTATTGAGACGTCACAGTAGATATGCGTTATCTAGTGTTATCAATATCTGTGGACCAGCCACACAGCTGCGCTAACTATGGAGACCAGCAGCTGGCGGTACTTGTTGGCGTCGTCGTGGTCGGCGCTGCCGGCGCGCGCGCCTTGTACAGGGCTGGTGTGACGTCACGAGGGCACTGACCTTCAGCGCGGCCTTGTGCATGGCTCGCACCAGCAGCTGGCGGTACTTGTTGGCGTCGTCGTGGTCGGCGCTGCCGGCGCGCGCGCCTTGTACAGGGCTGGTGTGACGTCACGAGGGCACTGACCTTCAGCGCGGCCTTGTGCATGGCTCGCACCAGCAGCTGGCGGTACTTGTTGGCGTCGTCGTGGTCGGCGCTGCCGGCGCGCGCGCCTTGTACAGGGCTGGTGTGACGTCACGAGGGCACTGACCTTCAGCGCGGCCTTGTGCATGGCTCGCACCAGCAGCTGGCGGTACTTGTTGGCGTCGTCGTGGTCGGCGCTGCCGGCGCGCGCGCCTTGTACAGGGCTGGTGTGACGTCACGAGGGCACTGACCTTCAGCGCGGCCTTGTGCATGGCTCGCACCAGCAGCTGGCGGTACTTGTTGGCGTCGTCGTGGTCGGCGCTGCCGGCGCGCGCGCCTTGTACAGGGCTGGTGTGACGTCACGAGGGCACTGACCTTCAGCGCGGCCTTGTGCATGGCTCGCACCAGCAGCTGGCGGTACTTGTTGGCGTCGTCGTGGTCGGCGCTGCCGGCGCGCGCGCCTTGTACAGGGCTGGTGTGACGTCACGAGGGCACTGACCTTCAGCGCGGCCTTGTGCATGGCTCGCACCAGCAGCTGGCGGTACTTGTTGGCGTCGTCGTGGTCGGCGCTGCCGGCGCGCGCGCCTTGTACAGGGCTGGTGTGACGTCACGAGGGCACTGACCTTCAGCGCGGCCTTGTGCATGGCTCGCACCAGCAGCTGGCGGTACTTGTTGGCGTCGTCGTGGTCGGCGCTGCCGGCGCGCGCGCCTTGTACAGGGCTGGTGTGACGTCACGAGGGCACTGACCTTCAGCGCGGCCTTGTGCATGGCTCGCACCAGCAGCTGGCGGTACTTGTTGGCGTCGTCGTGGTCGGCGCTGCCGGCGCGCGCGCCTTGTACAGGGCTGGTGTGACGTCACGAGGGCACTGACCTTCAGCGCGGCCTTGTGCATGGCTCGCACCAGCAGCTGGCGGTACTTGTTGGCGTCGTCGTGGTCGGCGCTGCCGGCGCGCGCCGCTTCCTTCCGCAACACTTGCACCAGCTCCTCCGCGTGACGGGAGCTCACCAGCTCCAGGGCTGAAAGGGAAAATCACTTCAGTAAGCACTTCATTTTTTTTTTGTCTATTCGGTGTCCCACCGCTGGGCAAAGGCCTCTTCTTTCTCGGTCTGAGTGAAGAGCCTTGGGCGAGGTCTATGTCCAGCAGCGGATGTCTTTCAGCTGACATGATGATGATGAGTTTTACCTGTCAGTAATCAAATCTTGCAAATTAAATTTGACCAACTTTCAGTAGTCAGATTGTCTTGACATTTGGTACACTTATGTAAACTGCGTGACAATACAATAATCTGGTAGTGACAACCTGGTAGTCCGGCCAGGATCGTCTCCACAGGATGGAATTCTTTAATGGTTACTGCCTTACTTGGTGGAGGCCTATGACCCTGAAATGTGGCAGCGCGCGCACGTCCCCCCCCCCCCTGTACTGACCGAGCGCGAGCGTCTGGCGGCGCACGTCCAGGTCGGACGAGCCCCCTGTACTGACCGAGCGCGAGCGTCTGGCGCCGCACGTCCAGGTCGGACGAGCCCCCTGTACTGACCGAGCGCGAGCGTCTGGCGCCGCACGTCCAGGTCGGACGAGCCCCCTGTACTGACCGAGCGCGAGCGTCTGGCGCCGCACGTCCAGGTCGGACGAGCCCCCTGTACTGACCGAGCGCGAGCGTCTGGCGCCGCACGTCCAGGTCGGACGAGCCCCCTGTACTGACCGAGCGCGAGCGTCTGGCGCCGCACGTCCAGGTCGGACGAGCCCCCTGTACTGACCGAGCGCGAGCGTCTGGCGCCGCACGTCCAGGTCGGACGAGCCCCCTGTACTGACCGAGCGCGAGCGTCTGGCGGCGCACGTCCAGGTCGGACGAGCCCCCTGTACTGACCGAGCGCGAGCGTCTGGCGGCGCACGTCCAGGTCGGACGAGCCCCCTGTACTGACCGAGCGCGAGCGTCTGGCGCCGCACGTCCAGGTCGGACGAGCCCCCTGTACTGACCGAGCGCGAGCGTCTGGCGCCGCACGTCCAGGTCGGACGAGCCCCCTGTACTGACCGAGCGCGAGCGTCTGGCGGCGCACGTCCAGGTCGGACGAGCCCCCTGTACTGACCGAGCGCGAGCGTCTGGCGCCGCACGTCCAGGTCGGACGAGCCCCCTGTACTGACCGAGCGCGAGCGTCTGGCGCCGCACGTCCAGGTCGGACGAGCCCCCTGTACTGACCGAGCGCGAGCGTCTGGCGCCGCACGTCCAGGTCGGACGAGCCCCCTGTACTGACCGAGCGCGAGCGTCTGGCGCCGCACGTCCAGGTCGGACGAGCCCCCTGTACTGACCGAGCGCGAGCGTCTGGCGCCGCACGTCCAGGTCGGACGAGCCCCCTGTACTGACCGAGCGCGAGCGTCTGGCGCCGCACGTCCAGGTCGGACGAGCCCCCTGTACTGACCGAGCGCGAGCGTCTGGCGCCGCACGTCCAGGTCGGACGAGCCCCCTGTACTGACCGAGCGCGAGCGTCTGGCGCCGCACGTCCAGGTCGGACGAGCCCCCTGTACTGACCGAGCGCGAGCGTCTGGCGGCGCACGTCCAGGTCGGACGAGCCCCCTGTACTGACCGAGCGCGAGCGTCTGGCGGCGCACGTCCAGGTCGGACGAGCCCCCTGTACTGACCGAGCGCGAGCGTCTGGCGCCGCACGTCCAGGTCGGACGAGCCCCCTGTACTGACCGAGCGCGAGCGTCTGGCGCCGCACGTCCAGGTCGGACGAGCCCCCTGTACTGACCGAGCGCGAGCGTCTGGCGCCGCACGTCCAGGTCGGACGAGCCCCCTGTACTGACCGAGCGCGAGCGTCTGGCGCCGCACGTCCAGGTCGGACGAGCCCCCTGTACTGACCGAGCGCGAGCGTCTGGCGCCGCACGTCCAGGTCGGACGAGCCCCCTGTACTGACCGAGCGCGAGCGTCTGGCGCCGCACGTCCAGGTCGGACGAGCCCCCTGTACTGACCGAGCGCGAGCGTCTGGCGCCGCACGTCCAGGTCGGACGAGCCCCCTGTACTGACCGAGCGCGAGCGTCTGGCGCCGCACGTCCAGGTCGGACGAGCCCCCTGTACTGACCGAGCGCGAGCGTCTGGCGCCGCACGTCCAGGTCGGACGAGCCCCCTGTACTGACCGAGCGCGAGCGTCTGGCGCCGCACGTCCAGGTCGGACGAGCCCCCTGTACTGACCGAGCGCGAGCGTCTGGCGCCGCACGTCCAGGTCGGACGAGCCCCCTGTACTGACCGAGCGCGAGCGTCTGGCGCCGCACGTCCAGGTCGGACGAGCCCCCTGTACTGACCGAGCGCGAGCGTCTGGCGCCGCACGTCCAGGTCGGACGAGCCCCCTGTACTGACCGAGCGCGAGCGTCTGGCGCCGCACGTCCAGGTCGGACGAGCCCCCTGTACTGACCGAGCGCGAGCGTCTGGCGCCGCACGTCCAGGTCGGACGAGCCCCCTGTACTGACCGAGCGCGAGCGTCTGGCGCCGCACGTCCAGGTCGGACGAGCCCCCTGTACTGACCGAGCGCGAGCGTCTGGCGCCGCACGTCCAGGTCGGACGAGCCCCCTGTACTGACCGAGCGCGAGCGTCTGGCGCCGCACGTCCAGGTCGGACGAGCCCCCTGTACTGACCGAGCGCGAGCGTCTGGCGCCGCACGTCCAGGTCGGACGAGCCCCCTGTACTGACCGAGCGCGAGCGTCTGGCGCCGCACGTCCAGGTCGGACGAGCCCCCTGTACTGACCGAGCGCGAGCGTCTGGCGCCGCACGTCCAGGTCGGACGAGCCCCCTGTACTGACCGAGCGCGAGCGTCTGGCGCCGCACGTCCAGGTCGGACGAGCCCCCTGTACTGACCGAGCGCGAGCGTCTGGCGCCGCACGTCCAGGTCGGACGAGCCCCCTGTACTGACCGAGCGCGAGCGTCTGGCGCCGCACGTCCAGGTCGGAGGAGGCGAGCACCCTGAGCACGTCCATGGCGAGCGGCGGCAGCGCGCGCGCGGCGGGCTCCCCCCCCCCGCGCCGCAGCGCGCTCAGCCGCCCCAGCACGATCAGCTTCACGTTGTTGTCGCTCTCCTTCACGATCAGGTCTATGTAGCACGCCGCCGCCGCCTGGAACAGGTAACAGTCATCACTTTTACGCACTGCGCGCGAGGAAGAAGGGCTACGGATTAGCTCGAAACATGTCGAGCTAAACTCGATTCAAGACGTGAGTTATCCGGGTCAAATGATAATGATAATGATAAATTTATTTGTCAAACATATATAGTCATTTGTCATTATATTATATTCCGTTTTTTGTCATTATATTATATTGTATGTTCAGTCGTTGTTGTAACGTATGTACAATCATAACAAAGTATTTAAGACATACACAAAAAAACTGATCGAAATAGCAGCGGGCGCGACGGTCAGCGTTCAGTAAGCCGTACACGGTCCGGATGAAGCAAGGACGCTCCGACGGCTTCGCGTGGCACACCTGCCTTGCAGCCCTAAACCAACTCACGGTAATAGCAGCGGGCGCGGCGGACAGCGTGACCAGAGTCCCGGCGGCCTCGTACCGCACGGCCGCGCTGCCGGCGTTCAGTAAACCGTACACGGTCCGGATGAAGCGGGAACGCTCCAACGGCTCCCCGTGGCACACCTCATTGCAGCCATAAAGCAACTCACGGTAATAGCAGCGGGCGCGGCGGACAGCGTGACCAGAGTCCCGGCGGCCTCGTACCGCACGGCCGCGCTGCCAGCGTTCAGTAAACCGTACACGGTCCTGATGAAGCGGGAACGCTCCGACGGATTCGCGTGGCACACCTGCATTATAAATTACAACTTTACATGTGGCTTCAACGCACTAGTTAGCTGTACTTGTATTTTCATCCCAATTACATATCCATACTAAGTTTCAAGGCAATGCTATTAACTACATCAAAGATTTTAACTGTAGTTATTAATTATTTTAATTGTAACTATTTTATTTTGAAAAAATTACTTACGGGCAAGAGACTAGTATTTCAGTATTATTGAATCAGATTTTCTCAACTAAATAATTCTAATTTGAATAGCCATGGGACTGTATAGACCGAGATGAGATGAAAAATAAGTTTTTGGTAAAAAAATGATTTTTAATATTTTTTTTGCTCACTGTACTTTTTGTTGACTGTACTTGTATTGTCACCCGAACTACATTCGCATACCAAATTTCAAGACGATGGCAGTAACCATTGAAGAGTTCCATTCTGTGGAGACGATCCTGGCCGGACTACCAGGATATCACTACCAGATTATTGTATTGTCACGCAGTTTACATAAGCGTACCAAATGGCAAGTCAATCTGACTACAGGAAGCTGGTCAAATTTAACTTGCAAGATTTGTTTACAGACAGGCAGACGATAGACAGACAACGGGACAGGTGAAACTCATCATCATCATCATGTCAGCCGAAAGACGTCCACTGCTAGGGACGGGCTCTCCACTCAGACCGGTCTTGTGCTTTCCGCATCCACCGCGATCCCGCGATCTTAGCCAGGTCGTCACTCCATCTTGTTGGAGGTCTACCGACCGCTCGTCTCGCGGTCCGTGGACGCCATTCAAGAACCCTTTGACCCCATCGGCCATCAGTCCTGCGAGCAATGTGCCCCGCTCACTGCCACTTCAGTTTCGCAATTCTTCGGGCTATGTCAGTAACCTTAGAACAGGTGAAACTAAATAAAAGCTTGCAAAATCCCATCACCTTATAGATCAGCTCGACGATCACCAACTGCAATATATCCCCGAAGCCGTGCACACTGTCCAGCCTAGACGCCAGGTAGGCCAGCGCCCTCTCCTGTTCCGCGTGGAGCAGCATGAGGAAAGCGTTCCTCTTGCAGGACATGTCCTGCTCGCTCTCGAGGAAGTTGGCGATCAGCTCCGGAGCGTCCGGGATGAGGAACTCGAAGTTTCTGGAAAGAAAATCGGGTAACAATCGGTTGGCGTAGTAGAACCTGTATCGAAAATACAAACTGAAATATAGATGCACAGAAAAACCAGAAAAATAAGATCAACGCTGGGAATCGAACCCAGGTCCTCGGCATTCCGTGCCGCGTGCTATTCCTTTCCTTCCTTTTTTTTTGTATACTGTAGTCCGGGTAAGCGGTTAGTTCCGATGGGGTGCTGAAAGTTTCTCGATGAGGGCTACAGCATAGATGTCGCTAGTGTCGCTCCTCTCCAAAAGGCCAACAGCCAAGCACCACGTCTCTGAGCCATAGAATATCACTGGCAACACACACTAATCAACTCTAGTCTTCAGGCACTTCTGAATATTGGCCGAGAAGACATCACGAAGTTTTCCGAACGCTGCCCATCCGAGTTGGATTCTTCGGGCGACCTCTTCGTCAAATTTGGACCGGCTCAGGATGACTTCGTCCACAGTACCATTTCGTCACCTTCTTAAATGGGCCTCATTCGCATATAGTCTACTGTTATGAATTCGCCAACATTCTTACATCGTCACTTTCCTATCTTGTCCGCTTTCTTACGTGGGCCACGGTACCAACTCGTCAACAGTCTTATTTCGACTACATTGCAGTGCTAACACGTCAACCTTCCAATTTAGACCACAGTGCCAGCTCGTCAACATCATTGCATCGTTCACTATCCAGACTAATCTTCTATAATATAAAAATGAATCGCAAAATGTGTTGGTAAGCGCATAACTCGGGAACGACTGGTCCGATTTCGCTAATTCTTTTTTTATTGTGTTTGTTACTGTCAGGAGAAGGTTTTTATGGAAGAAAATACATAAAAAATACAACGGGGGCGAAGCCGCGGGCAACAGCTAGTATACTTATAAATGCTCTATAACTGATAATTGAAAAGGGGCTTTTTTGCAGGGGCTCTCAGGATATTTAAACGCTTAAACTGACCATCTTTCTGTGAGACGTCTGGTAAACGTGAACGAGTTGGCACTGCTGACCAAGCAGTACTGTGGTCTATTAAAGTGGACAAGTTGGCACTGTGGTCCAGGGGCGGTCTTTATGAACAAGCATAAAAGCAGTGCCTACCCTAGCATCTTAACATAAATATTTATATTACTTATTAAATTAATTAAGTTACTTTTTATTTTACTTCATATTTATTAATGTTACTCGTTCGGTTCGTAATGTAACAACCTTAAAAAGAGCGCGCTGAGCGTTTGAATTTCCGCGCTTCACGACACGAACGACGTTACAATTGAATAAAATCGCCTAATCGCGCTGGTAAAGCACAGATCGGGTTTGCTTTTATCCGCGTACACTAATATACGCTACGCTTGTGTAAAAAGCATCGGTGAACTACGTACTGATAGAATTCAGACCACTACACTGACATTCAAACAAACAAGCATAGCCAAAGACTTACTTCTCTATACAAATCCAAGTCCGGCGGCCGAACCTGGGAAGTGAATACCAGAAGGGCTACTCCGAAACACAAAATTCGAAGTTCGTGTCGTGCGATCCCTCTCGCTCTCGTATTAAATAGTATAAGTGTCAGAGGGACCGCACGACACGAACTTCGAATTTTGTGTTTCGTAGTAGCCCTTCTGCTACATTAGAAGTTTATATCGCGCGATCGCGCCATCTCTTTCTCTCGTATTAAATATTGATAGCGTGAGCGAGATAGCCCGACACATTAAACGGACAAATTAAAAACGTCTTGATTTTGCATATTTACCTCAAACGCTCGCACTTTTCAATTTGTCAGGTTTTTTATTGTGGTCACAGAGAACATAATATAGGCACTGGTCCCACCGGCGGCTACAAGCTATTAGCGAGTAAAACTATAAACTACAAACGAGTGGGCGAGAGGCGAGAAGCGAGTATAGTTTTGCTAGTTTAGACGCTCGGCTATAAGCGAGTGTTTGCGTGCGACGGGCGATTACTCGCTGCACTAGCTCAGCCGGGGGGCTATTCGCCAATGACCTATACGATGTACAGTCGAGGTCGAATATAGTTAGTGTTTAATTTTGTAACTAAGGGACCCCATACATCCCTGTATTAGTATTTAATTATTTTTTTTGTAATTTTTTGTTAAATTGTTTACTTACTGTAGTTTTTAAGTAATTTATTTGTAATTATTTTATTTTGAAAAAATGACTTTCTGCCAAGTTTCTTGCGGCGCATTCTTCTTGGCAATGATGGTCTTTCCGAAAGCGCTGGTAGTTTAAAAAAATGACGTGTAAAAGTGCCCATTGCGGCCTATTTACTGAATAAATGATTTGAATATAAATTTGAAAATACATTTTCACCACACTAGCTAGTTTGAACTCACTGTATTCTTTTCTGAAATAATTAATTTTTTGCATCCTAATTTTTCTTGTCATTCTTTTAAAATATTCCTTTTTTTCTTCCGTCTCTTCAAAATTGCCACTGCCACTACACACACGCTTTAATAAAATACATCATCATCGTCATCCGAACTTGACAACAAAGATAGTTCGTATGATTGTTTTAAATTCATTGTATATACGTGCACTCGCATCCACTTTGAAAGGTAGAATGATCGCTCTGGTCGCCAAGCAGGCTTCGGCGAGTACCGTTGAGCTAGTTTTATAGTCGATAGCTTATCGCTGCGGTCAACTAGTAAACAGTGGTCCCACCGCCAGCTATCGGCGAGCTCGGCGGTCAACTAGTAAAATTCTGTACTAGAAACAGATGACAATCGGCGGGCGGCTAGTAAACAATTGTATGGAATTATCGCTTACTCGCCGGGCGGTGGGAGAGTATCCTCGCCGGCAGTGTGAACAGCCAGCTATGAACTATAAAAATATAACTCTCTCTTTTATGTACACGGAAGCGATTATCTTTTGTTCGTTTCTTGGGCTAGAAAATAGCCGATAGCTCATAGCTTACTAGCTCGCGGTGGGACCAGTGCCATACAGAGACACCACCTAGTACAAGCAAACGGTATCACCCTAATACTGGCTATACAACTGGCTATTTTTCTTTTCTTTATTTTACAATAGAAGGCACCACTGAGAACACAAATAACACGATACCTATATGCCATCTAGCGAGACACTAATGATACGGGTGTCGCTTGTTAGCCCAATATATAGCTTGACTAGGACATGACAGGGTTGGTAGATGGCGCTACGTTATATAACCTACTCACGGCCGCTGGTCAGTGCGTAAGGAATCGAGGTTTCGTAGATCCAAACCTATTCGTAATCTGCTGAAAACGCTGTCAGCCATATTAGTTTATAGATTATCTACAGCTTAGGGCTATACTACGAAACTCGAAGTTCGTATCGTACCGTCCCTCTCGCTCTCGTATTAAATAGTTTAAGTGTCAGAGGGACCGCACGACACGAACTTCAAGTTTCGAAGTAGAGTAGTGACGATATTATGTAGTTTTAATTTTTTTTTTATTCGACTGGAAGGCAAACGAACAAGTGGGTCTCCTGGTGGTAAGAGATCACCGACGCCCGTAAACATCTGCAACATCAGGGGTATTGCAGATGCGTTGCCAACCTAGAGGCCTAAGTTGGAATACCTCAAGTGCCAGTAATTTCACCGGCTGTCTTACTCTCCGCGCCGAAACACAACAGTGCAAGCACTGCTGCTTCACGGCAGGATTAGCGAGCAAGATGGTGGTAGCAATCCGGGCGGACCTTGCACAAGGTCCTACCACCTGCTATTATGCGATTATGCAATTATAGTATATAAGTGTTGTGTAGTGTATATACTTGGTTTGGTGTTTTTCAAAATCCTCTAATATCTCAGAAACGGTGCGTCCTAGCTCAAAAATAGCCAAATTTTCAACCCCCCTCCCAAACCCACCCCCCTACGGGACTACCCCGGACCCAACCCCAAAATTTCATCCCCCCCCCCACTTTTAGCACATTAACCAGCCTAAATCCATTGCGTCATACATAAATGTCAAGTCAAGTCAAGTCACAGCCAGAAGGGCTACTCCGAAACACAACGTTCGAAGTTCGTGTCGTGCGATCCCTCTCGCTCACGTATTAAATAGTATAAGTGTGAGAGAGATCGCACGATACGAACTTCGAACGTCGTTTTTCGGAGTAGCCCTTCAGCACAGTAGGCAGGCTACTCCGAAAATCGAAACTCGAAGTTCGTGTCGTGCGGTCCCTCTGACACTTATACTATTTATTACGAGAGCGAAAGAGACCGCACGACACGAACTTCGTGTTTCGAATTACATAGTAGCCCGCTGCAAGCGCATACCGGTTTTACGCCATCTAGCGTTACTTTTGCAAACTACTACGAAAACCTCATAGCTGAAACGTAGTCACATGTAGCCTATACTTTCGTATTCTCAATTTATTATTTATGATGTTTCTTATCTTCAAATTAAGGAGTTGAAATAAAGTTGATGTGAAGTTGTGTTTATAAAATATGCTATTCTTTATTTTAATATCAATATTTCTACTTAATTCGGTTTATTTACATTTTATAATTTACAGATGTTAATGGTAGTGCCATCTATTGCCGTTTTTTAGTACTAAATATATCTTGTATGAGTTGGTAGCCCATGTTGTGGTCAACTTAATTTGAACTTGAATTCGCTAAAAAACGAGCGCCATGTTTTGTTGCTTTGTTTATGTTTTTAAAGACCGGCTGATTATTTGTAGAATTATTGTTTTTTTATAGTGATTTTCTTTTGCAATTAAATTAGATTGTCGCGGGATAAAGATTTAAATAGTGATTTTGGTGAAATTGATTAAATAATTGTGTTTTAGTTGATCACGGCACGGTGTGTTGATCTCGTATGTTTACGAATTTAGTAGAGGTAAGTTTTCGTTCGATAACAAGTAAATAGTGAAAAAAAGTACTGTGTTCGTGCTTCCGCGGAAAGTACAGAGACACATTTTTAATTTCCATTGAAAAAGAGCTTTTAACTAACATCAAACGTTCACACACTTTCTATGACGCTGCCTTACAACGCTGTTTAAAAAAAGATAGGCGTGTAGATTTAATACATTTAAACTTATTTATTAAGGTGGTTTGTCACGGTCAGCTAGGCACTACAGCGCCAGTAGATGACGTTAGTGTGCAAATTCCACGTATTTTATTTTTTTAAGGAATGAAAATGTGGATATTTTTATAAAATAATGTACCTAGCGCCCGTAGAGTGAAATTTGTAATATATTCTACCAAGTTTCAGATGTATTTTAATTCAGAAAATACTTTCATTTGGGAATGCTGCAGTTTCGACTGATATTCTCGCACACATGCTTGCAATTTGATGTAAACAAAAGTCTTTGTTAATTTCGCTGACATGATCAAAGAGCAGAATGGCCTAGTTGTATAAGGCTCGAGTTTACCCTAAGAATAGCTTAGGAAGTTCGGGTTCAAACCCGTTGAACAATTAAGCTTTTTTTGTTTTTTTTTTTTATAGTTCTCTGTTAATGACGTTAATGTTTATTGAAATGTGTAGCAAAAAATTAATAAGACCTAATTTAGGCACATTTTTTTTTAAATTGTAAGCGAATCTATCTATGAATGCACAACTACAATACCTACTATGACACTTATTCCTCACATCTACTCAAGGGTTGCTTGGTAGAGATCCCTTCGAGGGATAAGTTCCTCTTTACAAAGTCAAGGAAACCGAATCACGTACCTGGGTGGAACCTTTTCATATTCAATTACGCTGTGATTTCTTTGGCAGATGTATGGGATGTCAACAATACATTAGTAGCACATGGGTTGCATATGGGTTATATATTTTTTACAATACAGTTTACATACTATGGGAAAATTAGTCATAATCATTATCATTATCCCTATACATACATACAGGCCTCCTCTCACAATGAGGGCTTGGTTTGGGCGTTGTTTTCAACGCAGGCCCAGTGTGAATTGAAATATAGCACACACCATTAATTATTTTACAGGGGGTTGCACGTTTCTTCACGATATTTTCCTTCTACGAAAAACGTGACCATATGAAATTAGACTTGTTTATTTTTATTTCAAATTTAATTGGTTGGGTAGTAATCGAAGGCCCTATTGAACAACAAATTAAAAAAATCCATCACTAAGTCAGTTTTTATTTGTTTATTTACATCAATCAATCAAATTAGCCCACATACAACTACTGCTGAGTGCCTCTTGCATTTTCACGCCACTTTTCCAGTCTTGTGCCAGTCTCATACACATCTGTAATTAAATATTTTTTTATGAAAACAAAACATATTTTGAAGAAGCATATTTTGTCAAATGAACTTTTCTCTGAACTCCAAAATTACCGAGATATTAAGCTCAAAATTTAAATCCGCTACCAAGGGTAAGGGTTCTGGAACTGTGCATTTTTCCAGGGTAAAAAATAGCTAATATCAATCTCTGACCAATAAACTATCTCTATGCCAAAAATCACGCCGACCCGTCGCTTCGTTTCGACGTGAAAAACGGACAAACATATAAACAAACACATACACTTTCGCATTTATAATATTAGTATGGAAGTAGGGATATGGTTTTCAACATTATCATCACCGTCATCATCTTCATATTATCCTCAGGACGTTCACCGGTGGACTTTAGGCCTCTTTCATACATATTTTCCCGAGTTGCCAATACTTAGGTAAGTACTCACCACGCTTGATAAGCGGGTTGGTGAGCGCAGTATATGTATGTTGTACTCAGTCTCTACAGTACTTACTTTTCAATTTCCTTATAATGCGTCTTTTCCGAGACTAGAGTATCGAGTATTGATGCTTTATATGTATTTTATTCGCAAAATTCGTGGCTTCATAGTTTCCAATGTGAATTATAATTCAGGTCAATACTTTGAAAATATAACTTCATTCACATTATAGATTATAGATAATTATAATTCCGCCAATTTCGAGGACAAATTACGATAATTTAATTTAGGAAAAAGTTACTCTAGTTTTTACAATGTCATGACAACTAACGAACAAAAAATTATGAAATAACCCGAAACATGTCGAGCTAAACTCGATTTAATACGTGAGTAATCCGGTCAATATAATTTAATATAATTTAAAAAATTATGACTTGACATTTGACAATTGAGATGCTTTTTTTATTTTTATTTTTTGGAAAAAGCTAAAGCCACAAGCCATGCAGCTTTTGTCTGATTTTATCACTACTAATTTATAATCCGTTAATGCAATTTTCCGTACTTATTTATTAATTCCTTCATGTTATGTCATTTTCTTCCTAATTTCTGTCGAAAATCCAAAGAATTGGCAATGCATTTGTTCGTTGCGCTTCAGTCTTTCGACTGACGGACTTTGTACCTATGGCCAGCAAAAATATTAAAAAAAATAGGGAAACGAGCTTCAAAATGGTAATTATGTAATTTTGATCAGACAAATCGAACCAAATCTGGCAACGTCGCTTATCATCGAATTGTCGGCGAGTTGACAACGTGGCTGAAACGCACACTACTAACCAAGCCGTTGGTGTACGATACTGTCGGCTGTTCACTCACATATTGACAAAAATGAACCAAAATAATCATTTAGATTAAGCTATTAATCAAAAGCTTTCTTAAGGTAAATAAAAAATGACGCAACTAGATAACGAAATAAACGTCAAGAGATGTGGTTTTAGTTTCAAATAATCTTTCAAGCGCAAATGGTTGGGAAAATTAGTTAGTATGGAAGTCGTGCCACCTTAATGTACATAATTTGTCGTTTTTTGTATAAAAACATTTTATCGTAACGGCTTTGCTTAAGGCCACTTCGGATATTTTCTGAGTGACCTGTTCTAATAATGCCTATTAATTACTCAGTTAGATAGTCGTGGTGATAAAAACCATTCGTCGAAATATATGCAATAAATTCTACGACTACACCATAGACTCGCTTGGCGGATTAACAGTCCCTAAACAACCAATTTCATGATTTTTTTTGACTCCATGTTTCCAAATATGTAACACTACCTATATGTAGGTTAGCAACCACAACGGCGAACTGTTTGTTTTGCGGGTATCCATGGTGCTTACGTACTATCTAGTTACCCACTTGCTCGTTTTCCACCCTATTGATAAACACTGCTGAACTTAGCTATGTTCTTTAGCTGGTCTTACGTTGAGGACCACTGCACGCCACTGCTGTGGTCGAAATAGAAATGTAGACAAAATGGGATATGGACTATATCTGAAAGTGGAGGAATCAGGAAGGTGACGATTTAGGAATTGTAGGCTAACGACATGACACTGTGGACGATTTAAGGTGACGAAATGGGATTGTGGACGAAGTCATCCTGAGCCGAAAAATCGATCGATTGGCCTAGTAGATACTGTTGATCGACGTCAACTAATCCATTCTACCATCGGTCGTTGGTCATCGATGATCGAGCGCGCCACTGGTGTAGAACAGGGGTCGCCAAACTACGGCCCGGGGGCAGAGTCCAGCCGTAACCTTGCATAACTCTCGATCGTCTCCAAGAAGCCAACAGTTAAGCACCACGTCTCTGGAGCTATTGGTTATCACTGGCAACACACACTGATCGACTCTAGTCTTCAGGCACTGCTGAATATTGGCCGAGAAGACATCACGAAGTTTCCCGAACGCTGCCCACCTTGCGCACTTGTGACTCTTTTGGTGTTGCAGGTGTCCATGGGCGACGGTAATCACTTACCATCAGGCGATCTGTCTACTCGTTTTCCTCCTATACCATAAAAAAAAACCCGAGTTGGATTCTTCGGGCGACCTCTTTGTTGAAGTTGGACCTACCCAATGAGGGCTATCGTTTTTTCTCTCACTAGATGGCGCCACTGTGGCGTGAGGTTTTTAAAAGTCTGTTATAACGGCCGTGAAAATAAAGTTTAGATTAAAATTATATTTAATACATTGTAAAACAGTGCCATAAACATATTGAGCAACCACAGTATTGCATAATCCCGTTTTGTTCGGAAAAAAGGGAGGACAAAAGTTTTCGAAAGACAAAACTGTCTCAAATTACAGACGTTCATTGCCCCTTATCGCATAATTGCCATAATTAATTTCAGATAATGCAAAATATTCACAAAATTATTCTAATTATAAATAAACCCGCGTAGCTCACACAAAAACTATGAGATTTGACATTTCGTTGACCTCACGCTACACTAGCGCCTCTAGCGGAAAATTCATTCGCGATAGCCCCCATTGGACAACTACTGGGCCTACCCAACTGACCTGTATATAGTGAATATGGCGAGCACAGCGTTCCGGCGGACGTAGGAGTGGCGGTGGTCGAGGCAGGCGCGGATGGCCGGCAGCAGGGGCTCCAGCAGCTCGGGCTCCTTCAGCTTGCACAGGAAGCGGAGCGTCGAGCCGCGGATGAACTCGTTGGGGTGTTGGAGGTCCTGCAAGGGGAAAAGTAGCCATTGTAAAAACATGGTAAAACTAATGAATTAATGGAGATGGAGCGACGACCTGGCTAAGATCGCGGGATCGCGGTGGATGCGAAAAGCACAAGACCGGTCTGAGTGGAGAGCCTTGGGGGAGGCAGTGGACGTCTTTCGGCTGACATGATGATGATGAATGAATTAAGATTATTTTTTGGAGTCTTTTTGTATTTTTTATTTCAACTCCAAATTTTTGTTACTTTTACGGCCATCGCGTAACGTAACGTCATCCCGTCAAAGTAACAAAAATTTGGAGTTTAAATAAAAAATATAAAGACTCCAAAAAGAAATCTTAATTTGATTGCTTAATAGCGACATCTCTTGTCCCTGGAGAGCGGATAGTACCGAGGGGAGTGTTTGATGTATCTCGATGAGAAACTAATAACATAGATGGCGTTAATGTCGCTGCTAAAGTGATGAAATACGAAAAGAATGCAAGTTGAAATGTTGGTGCATAGGAGAAATTCGTGTCTAGTCTCCTGTCCAGCGGTGGTGTAGGGGAATAGCATGCAGCACGGATTGCTGAGGACCTGGGTTCGATTCCCAGCGCTGGTCTATTTTTCTGGTTTTTCTGTGCATCCATGTTTCAGCTTGTGTTTTCATGTGAAAAATAAAAACAAATTAAACTTAGTGACTCAATATAGTCAAGTTTTGACTCTTTTCATATCCTTATGTTTTCGATATAAAAGTGTTTATTTACATTTGGAATTTGTCATGAAGACACAGAAGATATGCTTTTGTATACAGAAACTGCGAGGCACTTCAATTTATTCTTAAAGGAAGCTGTCTTATTCTTATATTTTACACCAAATCACTTAGATTCAAATTGCCTTGACATTTTTTTAGATTTGTGTTGTTAATATTTACCTATTCTGACATGGTTATTTTTTTAGTGTAGGTACTTTTGCATGCTATATTGCTAGATTTTAATAATAACTAGATAATTATCAATGAAAGTAGTTATCTTCTTAATTTCCAAACCTGCCACAGCCTGAGTATAAATTCGAGTTGGCTGTTGGCCGTTAGACGACGCTGCCCGACTCAGGTCCAACGGCTGCGTTCAGCATAAAGCGTAGGACCGTGTTGCACGAAACGACATGGTGGCCGTCTAAAATGGTCTCGCCGGAAGACCAGCGCTGGCTCCACCATAAGAGTCCGCATTTTATGCTGAGGCGGGACCATTTCGGGCGCAAGCAAATGTGTATTTTCAATTATTTTTCATTTATTGATTTTGTCCCGAATAAAAAATTTTCATTTTAATTTTCAATAAATACCAACCTTCCTGTAAGCATCGCAGACCAATATCATCTCTTGCATGAGTTTCCCATCAGCCGTGGTCTTGGGCACGATCTCCCAGAAGATGAGCAACAGCTTCTTGATGGTGTGGTCTTGGAGGGGCAGCACGAAGCGGATGATGACCATCAATAGCCCGGGGATCTTCTCCCCGGAGAGAATGATGCCGATGACCTTTTTGAGGGCCTCGATTTTCTTCTTCGTGTCGCCTTTCTCTGTTTGAATTAGAATTGGAATACAGAAAAATATATACTGAGCGGCCAAAATCTGGCCCTCAAATGTACGCAATAATCAAGGCTCGGAACCGGTTTATAAAATAGCGGTAAATACCGGTTTATTTTGGTTTAACGACGAACTTTTATAAGAACGCGAACGTTTTTAAGAACTAGCTATAACCTAAATAAACCGGTTTATTCGACGAGTGACAGCTGGCCGGCCGGCGCGGGCGGCGACGTTTATCCTGCGCCGGAATAAACCGGTTTTTATTGTTCTAAACCGGTTAATCTGACAAGAACTTTATGGAAATGTTCCCTTAAAAACCGGTCTAAAAATGTCGGTTTCGCGAACGAAACCATAAATGAAAAGGTTTTGCGCCAAGTACATGATAACGGTTTGGAAATATAACCGGTATCTAAGCCTTGGCAATGATAGATAATTTTATATTGTAGGCCAAATTTAGTGCCAGTGAGTACTTATAGTTTTCAAGTGATGAAATTGAAGAAATTGAGTACCCATTTGCAGACTATTGCATAACTAATTAGCACCTCTAATAATCAATTCATCATCCTTATCATCAACTGGAAGACATCCTCTATCTATTGAAAAAGTCGTTCCCTTAAAACCCTGTTGTTGTCCAATTTTTAATTACCAAACATGATCATGTTTAATGTAGCATTTGTAAATCATCACTGCTTTGAAAAAATCTTAAGTCAACACACCAATAGGAGTGCCCACTAACATAAAAAAACTAAAATTAAAAATTTTAAAAACCCCCGACAAAAAAACGCCCGCAAAATAAAAAAAAAAAACGAAAAAAAGGCGCCAAAAAAGAACAACTAAAAAGTAAAAAATAATTATGCACTACCTAGCTGTTGCCCGCGACTTCATCTGCGAAGAATTCATTTATCCCTATCCCGCGGGGACTATGGTGATTTCCCGCAAAGTTAGCCCAAGTTAATTTAGTATAAGTACCTAGTAATATTTTTTTTATCTAAGCGTCGTCGGTGTCGGGGGACCGCTAAGGTTAACAGGAAACTAAAGTGCATATGTTGTATTTTTAAAGTAGGTATTAACCTTAGCGGTCCCCCGACACCGACTACGCTTAGATAAAAAAAAATATTACTAGGTACTTATACTAAATTAACTTGGGCTAACTTTGCGGGAAATCACCATAGTCCCCGCGGGATAGGGATAAATGAATTCTTCGCAGATGAAGTCGCGGGCAACAGCTAGGTAGTGCATAATTATTTTTTACTTTTTAGTTGTTCTTTTTTGGCGCCTTTTTTTCGTTTTTTTTTTTATTTTGCGGGCGTTTTTTTGTCGGGGGTTTTTAAAATTTTTAATTTTAGTTTTTTTATTTCATGCTTTTTAAACTTTGTTATATTTATATTTTAAAGTGTACTAGTGTATTGAATATCCTGGCTGCAGCTCAGCTCGTGCACCACTGCATTGTATGTAGAATTAATTACTGATCAAAACTAATCCAAACACGACATATGTGCTATTATTTTTTCTAGTGTTCAAGTGTGCTGGATATCTTGGCTGCAGCATCAGCTCATCTTGTTGCCACCATTGCATTGTATATAGAATCAAAAACCGATCGAAACGAATCCAAACACGATATATCTGCTATGGATTTATCAAGAGTGTACCTACTGGTGTTTTGGATATCCTGGCTGCAGCATCAGGTCGAGAATTGCATAATCTTACATAGTTATATAGCATACATTGGTGTTTCAAATTTTACGTCCCAAATATGCTTGAAAGTAAAGTAAATACCCATTATGCATATGAAATTCCTACTGCAGCGAACAAAAGAGCTGATGATCTTCAAACGGCTGAACCGATTTTGATAAAACATGTCTAAGAACCATCGCCAAGAAACCAGCTTTCAAATAAAAAAAACCGCATTCAAATCAGTCCACCCGCTTAAGAGCTACAGTGCCACAGACAGACACACAGACAGACAGACACACAGACAGACACACAGACAGACACACAGACACACATAGCGGTCAAACTTATAACACCCCTTTTTTTGCGTCGGGGGTTAAAAATACAGAGGGAGGATAGAAGACTTCAAAACCCTCACGAGCGAAGTGGCAGAATACCTTACGAAGTGTAAATTTGTGAGCCATACGAAAATAAATAATAATTGGCTCTTGAAATAATCTTATATCTTTAAACAAGCAATTCTTGTACTTTTATTTATTTACTAGCTTTTCCCCGCGACTTCGTCCGCGTTACTTTAGTTATCAGGGCATAGGGGATGAATTACCAAAAATCCTTTCTTAGTGCTCACTTATATCATAAAAGGAACCCCTGTACCAAATTTCAAGTTTCTAGGCCCAGCGGTTTGGGCTGTGTGTTGATATATAACCCAGTGAGTCAGGTTTGCCTTTTATATATATAGATTTCAGGGATCTTAGAAACAGCTCTAATAATTTTGATGAAATTTGGAACAAAGGGGTTTTGGGGACAAACAGTCGATCTCTGGTCTTATCTCTAGGAAAACGCATGTTTTCGAATTTTACCCCAAAGGAAAAGATATTTATAAATTTCACTCACAAAAAATATCGAGAGGTACAAGCTTTTTTTTAGTAAAAGTAGTGACGAAATGCAAAAATACGAATTTAAAAAAACTCTTGTAAAAAGTAATATCTAGTCTTCCATAAACAACTCATCAGGGCTCCGGCATGGCACTGATGACATAATGATATTTACAATCACCTGGAGTGCTCAAAATCTTAACAATATTAAAAAAAAGTTATTTACCAAGGTCAAGCTTGAGCTGCATGTCATTGGAAGGTTCCGAGTCTGTCGGGAAGTTGATTAATGTGTAACATGGCTGCTCTACTCCCGCCATGTTCCTGAAATAACATTTTACGTAAGTTATAAGTACTTATAAGCCCCTGTCCCTATCCCTACCAGGCTGTCTCCAACTGGTAGGGATATATCGCACCCTTTGTGCAAGAAACGCGTAAAACACATACAAACCTAATGGGACTTACGCGTTTGCAATATGGATTTTTTTTCACCATGTCCCTACTGGTAGAAATAGGTGGGACCTATTTAGACTTTCTTATTTTACTGGGGATATGTGGAAATATTGACAAGGAAGCATAACTTTGGTGTGGGGTGAGTCATGTTGTGAAGGATATTCTTAAAACAAAATTACAGCACTGTAATTTATGTTAATGACACTTTAATTTAGTTGTGATGTAAATTTAAAATACCATGTGAATGAAATATTTTACTGTGTAATTTAATTGTAACAAAAAATATTTGTTTTTTTATACTTGCATAAATTTCTCATGTACACTCAGGGCAAATATAACTCTCAAATCTCCCACCAGTTACAAATTGGCGTTATGCTGGTCATAATCCTCATAACAGCAGATGGAGCATAATATTGTAAGGTAGATGACTTGTCCCATTTGTTGTTGGAATGTGCTCGGAACTCAGACTTGAGGAGAAGGGTCCTTGGGGGTTTGGGCCCCATGCACAATGGCCAAGTCAATTGTTAGCTCTCAGAGCCGGCTTCTGACAAAGCCATTTGCATTTACCACTTTTTTAATATGTCCTTTGCGTAAAGGAAATGAGCGAGCACCCATGAGGCTTACATGATCACCTGGAGTGTTCAAAGCGTCAACAAAAAGAAGAAAAAAATAATAATAATAAATGATTTTACTTTCTCATAGTAGTGTCAGCAGACTTGGGTGAACTTCAAGGTACGAAAGATTTATGAAGTAACTGGCTTTTGTCCGCGGATTCGCCCGCGTGAAATTCGGTTATCGCACGCTTTTCTCTCGGGAACTGTGCATTTTCCGGGATAAAAAGTAGCCTTTAGCTCGCTGGCCCATAAGCTATCTCTATGTCAAAAATCACTTCGATCTGTCGCTCCGTTTCGACGTGAAAGACAGAAAACATACACACAAACTTTCGCATTTATAATATTGGTATGGATTATACCCTGAAAACAATAAAATTTATGAGCAAACCATTTGCCAAATACATATATTATAAATATATATTGGGCTTCATTTTTTTTTACAATTTTAGTTCTTTACACCATAATGTGTGATATATTTTTTTTTTAATCAAAATCACTAGAGTTTTGCACTTACCTCTTTCATAATCTTATACTTTATAACTTCAAACTAAAACTCGGTTTTTTACACCCACAAACTTTGAAATCGTATATCTGAAAACTACGTATTTCCATGTTCAAACTTTAAAACTGATAAAAAAATAAGTTTACAACTTAAAGACCTAATTCTTTTTGTATTGAATAGAGCATCTTTTACTCGATACGCTGGTATCAATAACTCAATTCCGCCGAAGTGGTCCCTTTTGCCTGAGAACGACACAAATTGAGACATAACATGAAGCAAAAATAATGATCATAGCCATCAGTTAACATACGCTGCAGGTGACGACAAACCTGCGCAAAACTAAGACGAAACGTAATTAACATGATTGTAATTAAATTAACAACACTACGAATGAATGAATGTAATGAATCACTTTTATTACAACCTTATTAATTTAATCATTAACTTTTTTTACTTCATATGATTACTTAACGCCCTTAATGAGCAGAGCGATTTTTGTATAGGTACATAAGACGTTGTTAATTTGGTGATTTTAATTCTAATTCTAATATAATAATTTAGTCACGTAACAATTATAATAACTTAATAACTTATAAATGTTGAAAAACCCCGTCATTGTCATCAGTACTATTAAATTAAATTAATTGATACTTATTGTAATTAAGCTTCATTAGAAGAAGCAGTGGGGGTTATTTGACAAAACTACATGCAAAAATTGTTTAGCTTCAGTCTTGTTTTATCGACAGTCCTATGTGCACTTATTTCTGTGCGTTTGTAAAATAAAGTGGTCTGTAGATCTGTGATATTTTGACAAACATCGATACTGGATAATTAATTGATCGCTACTTAGAGTAAGTTACATTTTATTATATACTTTTTATTATATACGTAAAATGGCTGTTGGAGTCTTTTACAGAGTGCCAAACACTAACTACAGCACGTTTCATAACCAGCTAGATGGTGCTCTATCCATTTTTGTAGGAAGTTATGATGATGTCATTGTCACCGGTGACTTAAATCTGGATCTGCTCCAGACGGGCGCGAACTAATTAAGCTTTTTGACTCTTATGCGGAAATATGGACTCACGCAAGTAGTTTCGGAAGCGACACGCGTCACGCAAACCAGCGAAACGTTGTTAGACGTAATATGTTGTAAATCCAAACTGAAACCTACAGCTCTGACGGTTACGCATAATAAGGACCTGAGCGATCACGGGTTCATCTGTGTTGAGTTTCCACTCAGCGTTCTTAAGCCAAAGCCTCGATTTGTCGCATACCGACCGTTTGAACACTTCGACTCTGATACATATAGCTGGGCCGCTTCCATAACACCATGGGAATGGGTAACTGAGGAACGGGACGTGGACGCGATGGTCGCTAGGTTCAACACGCTTATTCTTGGGTTATTTGACCACTTTGTTCCAGTACGGACTCGGTCATTTAAAGATCCTCCTACGCCATGGATTACAGATGTAATAAAGAAGATGATGAAGGAACGGGATAAAGCTGAAATTAAGGCAAGAAAGTCTAAGACACCTGAAAATATTCGTAACTACCAATCTCTTCGTAATCTCGTAACATCAGCAAGAAGAAGCGAAAAAGCAGCATATATGTCGTGTAATATTAATAAACATATTCAAAACCCTAAAAGGATGTGGGGCGAAGTAAATAAGATCTTGGGACGGCAAGCACAGGATACAATACCTCCTCACTTACTTAACCCGGACAAAATTAACAGTTTTTTTGTTAACTCTGTGCCACCGTTTGATCACACTCTACAAACCGATGATGATGATGATGATCGGGCTCATAGTTGTGGTCCCATTGGAGAGTGCGATACTTGGCAGCTGCAAAGTGTCTCAAACGATGCAATCAGTCGCATCATCGGCTCCATCAATTCTAAAGCCGTCGGTAGCGACGGTATATCGATAAAAATGATCAAGCTCACACTACCGTATTCGCTTACGGCTATTGCATCTATCATAAATGCCTCACTGTTGTCCGGTAGGTACCCACGAGCATGGAAAACTTCGGTTGTTAGACCTATACCTAAAAAAACAAAAATAGAATCTTGTGGTGATCTCCGCCCGATTAGTATACTTCCTGCACTCTCTAAGATTCAGGAAAAAGTGGTGCTGGAGCAGTTAAGGACACGCTTAGAGAAAACCAAGGTAATACCTGAGGCTCAATCCGGCTTTCGGAGGCATCACAGTACTACTACGGCAGTCTCCCATGTAGTAGATGAAGTTTTAAATGCTTCTAACGAAGGGCGTGCAACTGTTTTGGTGCTGCTAGATTTCAGCCGCGCCTTTGACTGTATTCTAATTCCCACCTTGTTAGATAAAATGAAGAACTACGGTTTCTCTAAATCAGCTTGTCAATGGTTTACGAGTTATTTCAGTGACAGGGACCAGATCGTTGAATGTCCGGATGCTGGTGGCAGACCGTTGCGCTCGCTGCCCCTGAAGCTACGGAGAGGCGTGATCCAGGGATCAATACTAGGACCCACTCTGTACAGCTTGTATACGGCAGACATGCTCAAAGTTGTTAAACATTGCTCGTACCACATGTATGCGGATGACACTCAGTTATTTAAGCACGCCTTCCCAACTCCGCAGGATGTAGCACTGGCGGTATTGGAGATCAATGAGGATCTAGAGGCATTAGCTAACTGGTCTAGTAAAAATGGTCTTATGGTCAATCCTACCAAGTCAGTTTTCACGGTGCTGGGGACAAAACAGCAGAAAGAAAGGTCTCGTGCTGTAGGGATGGATGTGCGTTTATCGGGGTCGCCTATTTTGGAGCAGAGTCAGGTGAAGAATCTGGGATTAATCATTGAGGATTCGCTGAAATTTGAAGCCCATATCAACTCAAAATCAGCCAGATGCTTTGGAGCTCTAAAGTCACTTTACAAATTGAGACCATACCTCACAACGGAAGTGCGTGAACGGCTTGCGGATTCTCTAGTTTTGTCTCAGTTGGATTATGGTGATATAGTCTATGGTCCGTGTTTACTTAAAAAGACCCAACTCGCCATACAGCGCGTACAGAACGCTTGCGTACGTTTTTGTCAGAACATACCCCGTCGCTCTCACGTGAGTCCATATTTGAATAGGTCGGGCATCCTTAACATGTCGAACAGGCGCACTTTGAGAATGGCATCCATGATTTTCAATTTGAAGAATACTGGTGTCCCGCCTTATTTGGCGCGTAAGCTTATATGGACAGATCGCAGTAAAGCAGGTAGTTTGCGGTCACGGGGCCAGACGGTCCTCATTCCCCGGTCGCGTCTCCAGACATTTAGGGGTAGCTTTCGTTACGCTGCTTCTAAATGTTGGAATGACTTGCCGCCTCCAGTAAGAGACAGTGGGTCCCTGACAGACTTTCAAAGACGTTGTAAGGCCTGGTTACTTGGAGTGCAGAATGGGGGGTAATGGGGAAGATGATTTCCCTCTTTTCTTTTGATTATGTTTTTGTGATGTATCTTGGACTTAGAAAATCACCAATGTATGTATAAAAAAAAAAAAAATGGGCATGTAAATTAATGGTAGTTGCTATGGTTATGGTTTATGGGGGCGACTGAAAAACAGCGTCTGTTAGCCAAAGGACCTTGTTCTGCAAGGCGCAGGCATAAGCTGAGTCGCTTTCCCTTTTGATAGTTTGTACCTACTTATTATTTGTTATGTAACTATGTATGTAGAACTAGCAAACTATTGAATAAATATCTTATTATTATTATTATTATTATTACTAGCTTTTACCCGCGGCTTCGCACGCGTAAACTAATCGGTCTGGTAGTGGCAATTGAAATATCCCGTGGGAGTATAGGGATAAAAAATAGCGTATGTGTTATTCCAGACGTGCAGCTACCTACATACCAAATTTCATGACTTTTAGCCCAGCGGTTATTATTTCAAAATTTTATTCCTATCCCGTGGGAATATCGGGGTAAAAAATAGCCTATGTGTTATTCCAGAGGTTCAGCTACCTACACACCAAATTTCGTGGCTCTAAGCCCAGTGGTTGTTACTTCGAGATTTTAATCCTTTGATATCCCGTGGGAATTTCGGGTCAATAAGTCGCTTATGTATTATATCAGACGTGCAGCTCCCTACATATCAAATTTCATGACTCTAAGCCCAGCGGTTATTATTTCAAAATTTTATCCCTATCCCGTGGGAATATCAGGATAAAAAGTAGCCTTCGTGTTATGCCAGAGGTCCAGCTACCTATATACTAAATTTTATGGCTCTAAGCCCAGCAGTTGTTATTTCGAGATCTTATCCCTAGTTAACCCGTTGGGAATATTGGGTCTAAAAGTCACCTATGTGTTATTCCATACGTCCAACTACCTACATACCAAATTTCATGACTCTAAGCCCAGAGGTTCTTATTTCGAAATTTTATCCCTATCCCGTGGGAATATCAGGATAAAAAGTAGCCTTCATGTTATTCCAGAGGTCCAGATACCTACATACTAAATTTTATGGCTCTAAGCCCAGCGGTTGTTATTTCGAGATCTTATCCCTAGTTATCCCGTGGGAATATTGGGTCAAAAAGTCACCTATGTGTTATTCCATATGTCCAACTACCTACATACCAAATTTCATGACTCTAAGCCCAGAGGTTCTTATTTTGAGATTTTATCCCCATCCCGTGGGAATATCGGGATAAAAAGTAGCCTATGTCCTTTCTCAAGGTCTATTCTATCTCTGTACCAAATTTCATCCAAATCGACACCTATTGTCACAATTATAAACTTTGATTTTGTATGAAATGTTATTTAATGTGTTTTGTGGCAATAAATGTTTTTTCTTCTTCTTCTTCTTCAAATCGGTTCAGCGGTTTTGGCGTGAAAGCGTAACATACAGACAGACAGACAGACAGACAGACAGAGTTACTTTCGCATTTATAATATTATTATAGTATATATTATAGTATATAGTATGGAAGTATGGATTATCATTTCCGTCCGGTATTCACCAATGTTTGCTTATCAATTTAAAGGTTGTAATTCGAAATAATTTCACGTAGAATGAAGTTCAGACTGAAAGAAAGAAAGAAAGAAAGAAAATACATTTATTCACAACACAAGACAACAATACTATTTGGTACAAAAACTACACAAAGGTCTGTGTCATTGCGATTGTGAATCGGACACTGGCTCAGCATAATGCTGAAGCGTTAAAAACACCCCAGCGCTGATTTTCAGCCAGCACCATAGGCAAACCTCTGAACGTTATAAAGACATAACTACTATAATACACACCATCAACTACATAAGAATACATAAATAAATAGATAATTTATAAACTAGAAAACGAATTTATTGTGTGACTTTAAAAAACATAAAAATAAATTTATTAGATACGTGTAGACATAATTAATTTTACTACTATTATTATTATTATGCACTCTCTTGCCAAGTATACATCCTTACGCGGGCTAAAATGAAAAATTAACTTAAAGAAAACGAAACAAAAAGCAGTTTTGTGAAATAGTACTGGAAAGGAAAGGAATTAAGATTTTTGGAATGCCAACAAATAGCCTTTAAGCTTTCGCCCAAAGGTGTACCTGCTAGTCACTCCAAGGATGGGAGGAGGAATGTCATTCCAGCACTTAGACGCTGCAAATCTGAAACTACCTCGAAACGCCGCCGTCCTGTGCGGCGGCACAATAGCCTTAGATCTGCGCACACTTTTTGACCATGAGATTTTTTCAAAAAGGTACGAAGGCGTCTTGTGCCGCACTACACCAAACAAAAGGGTCGCAAGGTGCAAGCGCCTGCGAGCCTGCATTTTTAGCAGATCGGCAGCGCTCAAGTACGGAGTGACATGGGACCGGGGAGGAACTTTGAAACAAAAACGAGCACAAGCGTTTTGGACTCGTTGAATCAATCTCCTAGAACTACCAAGTATGCAACTATCATAGACGACATCGCAATAGACTCACATCGACTCGAATCGACTGCACATTCCATTTTGTAGGAAACTCAATATGAGCATTTACGGTAAAATTACAATAAAATGACGAAACATACAATATTTTTTTAAGCAAAACATGTATGACATTTACCTGTTTTATGTCCTAATGTACAGGGTTATATGCTTATCCAGTGCTATATAGCAGCATTCACACCACTAGGACTGTATGTTGAGGTTTTTTACACAGGATATGGGAGGAAATACAGAGAAAATTATAAATTGTTTGGTGACATGGATCCAATACGTGTCCACCGAGGAGTTTTTGACAGGTTGTTTTTTTTTTTTTAGTAGCCACGAATTGCCATTTAAATTATTGGTAAATACCCGGCTGCAGTCTACTGAATTATACCTACTAATAATACATACTAATATTATAAATGCGAGTGTATGCTTGTATGTTTGTCCGTCTTTCACGTTGAAACGGAGCGATGGATTGACGTGATTTTTTTCATAGAAATGTACAATTCTCGAAGGAACCGCGCCCGATAATTGAATTCCACGCGGGTGAAGCCCGGGCAAAATCTAATATTAGTATTATTTGTTCACATTATTTATACAATTTTACTATCTATCTCATTTTACAAGTTTCGCAGTTGGTAATAGGGCCTTATGCAAAGTCCGACCGGATAGCTACCACCATCTAGCTCGCTAATCCTGTCGTGAAACAGTAATGCTTGCACTGTTGTATTTTGGTGTGAAGAGTAAGACAGACGGTGAAATTACTGGCACTTGGTGTATTCCATCTTAGGCCTCTAGGTTGACAACGCATCTGCAATCGCCTTGGTGTTGCAGGTGTCTATGGGTGGTAGTGATCTCTTACCATCAGGAGACCCACTTGCTCGTTTGTCATCGAGTCGAATAAAAAAAGTTTTTTATAGATCAAATTAAAAATATCAAAATATGAGGTAAAAAAGTACTTTTGTATGAGAGTCCTTTTAACACTCCTGGAATCACAATCTTTTTTACTTCACCACTTCTTTTTGTCACACATAACAAGACGAGGGTAAAGGGAAAGAGATGTTCAATACGATCGCGAAAGGCAGTGCATACAGTCTCAGTTCTCAAAGATGCACCAGTACTTGTATTATCTATTCTGTGGCACCAGCCATAAAAGTTAGCAGATAATTTAAATATTTTGCTTTATAAATAATCCTATGCGAGAGCCGCAGCAGTCATAGCCGTACTTTGTTTAAAAAAAATTATGACCTTAATGCTGGCAAAATTGTCCCATTGGGCAGAAAGCTATTTATAAAAAAAAATGGTAGTTTGGCAGTGGACGTCTTTCGGCTCGGCTAATAGTAGTTTAGTGTGTCAGTTGTCTTAACCTATAGAATAGATGCTTATAATTCCAATTTGTTCTAGAGGTCAACATATAAGCACCAAAACTCGTAACTATAAACTGGCTTTCTAATAATTATTCTAATTATTTAAAAATCGGGCTTTTCTGCAAAAGTGGTTTTAAGTTTGACACCTCGTTATGAACATAAATTTACCACTAAAACAGGGAAAAAAAATTACATGGCAACATTATCTCCTTGAACTGTTCAAGCCACTTGTTAAAACGTTGAATTTGTGCAGTTCGGACCTAAAATAAATTGAGGTCGGCTGTCAATTGTCAAACAAACGTCAACATTTTGACAGTTTTAATCGCTACTGTGCTAAAAAAACGCAATGTTCTAATTCTAATTAGTACCAAATAAATCATAAACCAAACCAATGGTTTATCCGTAAACTCACCAACAATTAAAAACTGTGGAAATGGATATCCTAATAACACTAGCGTACCTGCTCTTCACAATATGCGTCATATACCCACCCACAGAATTCGTGTCTGCTGGTTTTACAATAGCGCAGCTGTTTGATAGCTACTTGGGGTCTGAGAACGTAAATTTCATGGGTTACCACATGAAGAGGATAACAATAACTGCGCTGGTTCACTCAGCGCTGCCTCTAGGTTACATTATATGCTTATATTTTGGCGGTGAAGGCGGGTCGTGGATGCTAGCGGCTTTTGCTGCGACTTCTATAATACCGCTACTAATGGTGTATAAGATAGTGTGCTGGTGGGAGAAGAAGACAAAACACCCGGCTGTGAGGGCCCTAGTGCCCTATGAGAGTGAGGGTAGTGACTGGAGGGTGGTTGCTGCACAACTTAATACGGAATTTAGAGGGTAATGCAAAATTTTAAAACAGTAAATATTATATGTTCCCATGAGGTTGAAACAGTCTCATTTAGTGCCATGTTAAAAAAAGAAACAAAAGAAAGAAGGCATTTATTCACTAACTAGCTTATGCCCGCGACTTCGTCTGCGCGGACCTAGGCTAAAGCGCGGTGGCGCCCTCTACCGGAATAAAAAGTATCCTATGTTGATCCTTGGGGCTTAAACTATCTCTATACCAAATTTCATCAAAATCGGTTCAGTGGTTTCAACATGAAAGCGTAACAGACAGACTGACATAGTTACTTTCGCATTTATAATATTAGTAGGGATATGGAAGACACACAAAAACAATAAAATTTACACAATCACACATAAATAAACAAAAAAAAAACAAAAACAGACTTGAAAGAAGTAACAACACATCATTTTGTGTGTCCCCGCAAAAGTAAATTCAAATGTGGAACTGAAATTTAAATTCTACTTCCAGACCTAACAGATAAAGGCTAGTGTTTCATGTTGGTATTTTTTTACAGCGTGGACAAGGTATCGGTCCCTCTGACGGCTACAAGCAAGCTGATAGCGACCGAGACGTGGCTGATCAAGGTGTCATCATACAGCCTCAATATTGTCAAGCAGAGTGACTGCGCCCTTGTCGCCACTAATGTGAGTGTCAGTGTTGCTATCATGTTAGACATAAGTGGCCAGTTTGGCTGAAAACGTTGCTATACTTGGTTTGGATAAGTATTTAACTAAATGTGAATGAACTTCAGCTGCCAGATTTGGTACATTCAAGGATTTTAAACATTTTATTTGTCTATCATTGTAACACAAACTAAACTAGTGTATTTCAATTCAGAAATGTAAATAAGTATGTGTATAAATGTATGTAAGTATGTGTTAAATACTTGTAATGTATAGTATATAGATATCATTTATAAATATTGTGAACTTGTTTTTAAAAAAAAAACAATACCTCGTTGAGTTTCTTGCGGATTCTTCTCAACAGAGGTTTTTTCCGAACCGGTGGTAGATTTTATGACGTTCATAAGTGCTTGTCATAGCCTAAATTGAATAAAGAGATTTTGACTTGACTTTGACTTTGACCCATTGTTTTGTTTACATTTACTTAAATACCTATCCAAACCAAGTATAAATGTATGAAAAGAAAAAAAATTACAATATCACTATGATCTAAAATAAATAAATATCATGGGACACTTGACACCAATTGACCTAGTCCCAAACTAAGCAAAGCTTGTACTATGGGTACTAGGCAACGGATAAACATACTTATATAGATAAATAAATACTTCAATACATATAAAATACTCAAGACACGAACAACACCCTCCTCCTGCAAACTAGCAATAATTTTATTTACAGACTGACATCCCAAACCTGACAGCCTCTGGTGAAGAAGAGACCCAATTCGTGAACATCCAAGTGATCCCGTCCCGTGATGAGATTTCTCCATTCATGTTCCGAGTGACCACGGCAGCCCTAAGAGATCTCCAGCCCCGGCTGGCTCAGCCCGTGAGAGTTCCAGCACATATATCGCTGATGCCAACAATGATTGAGCGTTTTGTGACTGTGTTTAAGCAGCATGTGGAGCAAAACCCTGTGTATTATGTCGATGAGGTAATTATTTAACACCTATAAGTTGCTTCAAACTTTAGGCATTGAGTTATAACTTCTAGGTTTTTAGGCCAGTGCGTAATGAAGGATATAACAACAATTGGTATAATTTTATTTGATATAATGTAATTTATTTTAAAAATCAAAATTATTGTTATTAATTCGTTTTGATGTAAGTACTTTGGGTTAGATTAGGTTAGGTTTATTTTATAAAAAAAAATCTGTTAACATCTCCTATCCTTTGAAATTATCTCAAATGTTATTATACCGATCATTACATAGCTTTTGTTAGGCTTTAGACTAAATCGTTAGTGAATCTTAGATGGTTAATTTTGGACCTTCTTGAAAATTTTACCAGTACTCATTTTGAAACAGATTCTTTAGACTACGCATCTTCCTGTCTCGCTCTTCTTTCCAGTGAGTCAAATTGCAGAGTGGCCTTGCTATCCAAATAAATACTGTTTTAGATCTTGCAAAAAACTGCTGACGTTATTCACTATTTAAGATTCTTCCAAAGATACTTAGTGATTTAAACTGACGAAAGTTTTGGCCTTGCTGCAACATGGGTACTAAAACGCGAATGTACAGCTTCATTTATTTTTTTGATAAATGGCGTTTGTCCGGCGGGACAATTCTGCCAGCATCATGGTTGAGAGCTACATATGATTCTGAGTCGATCCCTTTACCGCTTCTTTCAAGGCTGCAAAGCAATCCTAATATAGTCTGTGAGCCGCGTGATGAACCACATGTCCGATTGGCGGCTTTAATACAAAAAGAGTGATAGAAAGTCTTGAAAAGATAAGCCAGATAGTCGTTTAGTGATTCTTGCTAATAGTGATGTTAAACGTGGCGGTTCGTTCAGGAGCCCGAGGTGTGTATCGGGTGCATGCAGGCGCCCGCCGACGTGAAGCTGTCGCGGCGCTGCCTCTCGCCGCCGCCCGGCCTGCAGGGCGGCCCGCCCGAGTGCCAGCAGTGCCACTGCAGGTCAGTACTACCCAGGATATTCTACCACTTTCTTCCTCTACGTAGTCCACTTCTCGAATTAGACTTCAAATTAATCTACTTCTTCGGTGTCTGCAGGTATCCCCAGAAAGTTCAAAATTAGGGGTGCAAGCGCGGCTTCAAGCTTAAGACCAGCTGCTTAAATCATCTCTAGTTGAAACCACTAGGCTAGCAAAATTCTACCTATATTTGTCTACGCTGCTTGCCACGGATTACAAAAATACGGTTAATCGATAAAACGGAGATAGTATGATGTGTTATGACATGAAATGCTTTATTATCAGCGTAGCACAGAATGGTAAAATTAGTTGGTTCTAGGAAACGTCGTTTCTATTACCTACCCGTATATCAGAAACAACGTAGGATCCAATACAGTGCCTTGGGGAATCCTAAATGTGTTGTCATTTGTGTCGCTTTTATGAATACTTATTTATTTAATACCCTGTAATATCTATGTCTAATAGCTTCGTAACCATGTGAATGGAGCCCCCTGTGTAGCGGTCACGTCCATTTTTCAAAAGAAATCTATAAGTAAACTGTATCGAAGGCCTTTGCAAACACAAACATTGAGGTGCTTTATGATTACTATCGCTGCAACTTGCGATGCGAGATAAATTAGGGTGATTGCACTTATAGACTCAAGGCGAAGTCTTGGAAAATCATTTCCCCAACATCGATATTTCCTAAAAACGAAAATTATAATTATTATTACTTTTTGTACTCGAATTTTTTCCGATCAATGACGATATCTGCTTCAAAGAGTAACGGTTGAGAAGACGGCTTGGGTCCATGAAAAATGACAGCTTACTTTCTCTCCTGCAGTCTCTGGGGATAAGTTTAAGTCTGTAGAGCTATGACGACATGGTGTGTATAATGTCAGGGTGCTGTGGTGTTGTTCGTGCATGGCGCGATGGTGGGCGGCGCGCGCGGGCGCGGCGGGGGGGCCCCCCGCGGAGTGGCTCGCGGCGCGCTGCAGCTGCCCCGTGTGCCGCGCCGTCTGCTGTCTGCTGGACGTGTGCCCCGCCCTCACGAGGTCAGTGTACTGTCTAGTGGCGCGCTGCATTCACTGCCACCTGTCTTCCACAGGTGCCGCCGACGCACATGTGCGTTCAAAATGTATGACTATGACTGCGGTTCTGGATGAAGTTCCGAAAACGCATATGCGCGTCGGTGGCAGTGAATGCATTAATCTATATCCATACTAATATAATAAATGCGAAAGTGTGTGTGTTAGTCCGTCGATCCGTTTCGATGTGAACGACGGACAAATCGACGTGATTTTTGGCATAGAGATAGTTTTTGGGCCCGAGAGTGGCATAAGCTACTTTTTATACCGGAAAAATGCAGTTCCCGTAGGAACAGCGCGTGATAATCGAACTCCACGCGGGCGAAGCCGCGGGTAAAAGCTAGTTAGGTATATAATTAGTTAACAGTACATCATGTCCTGCTTCTGAGAGACGATTTGTAATAAATTATTCAATTATTCCCAATCTTTTGGGACACCGAAAATCTGTCATTACACTACATATTTATTTTATTGTCCTTACAGAACCCAGTCCAGTTAAGCTGCGCATAGAAGTGTATTTGCTGTAGCGGGCCTATATCAATTAATTTAATAATTAATAGACGCTGGCCAGCGAAAGACGAGAAACTGCGGAAATTTACAATGGCTTTAGCCGAAAAAAAACTGAATGTTTGATGTTAGAGAAAATGTACTATGACTTTACAATATCGTGTTAAATTAGTGACCGTACATTTGCAGGCAGATACCAGTTGAAAAGGTTAGGGCTCATAATGTCCCACTCGCAAAATGTCCCACCACCAAAATTACGTCCCTTTCGCAAATGGTCCCTTATGCAAAATATCCCATTCCCATTACGTCCCTTTCTCTAAACTTCCCTTTCTCAAAACGTCCCTTTGTTTTCGCAAAATGGCCCTTCTGAAAAAGCCCCTTTCGCAAAACGTCCCGTCTGCAAAATGTCCCGTTCACAAAACGTTTACCGCCACAACTAGGAATAGACAGCAGAAGTAAACGTACTCGTAGACTAAAGAGTTAAATAAGATTTGACCACGATTTTATCGTAAAACCTAGTTTATACGGGACATTTTGCGAACGTGACATTTTGCGAAAGGAACGTTTTGCGAACGGGACGTAATTTATGTGACGGGATTTGATAAGGGGGCATTTTGCAGAGAGGTCGTTTTGAGAATGGGACATTTATAAAAGGGACCTTTTGCGAAAGGGACAAAGGGATATTTTGCGAGTGAGAAATTATGAGCCCTAACCGTTAAAAACTGTCTAAAGAATATAAAAGTGGACCCGATTCTACAGCGGCCGCTAAAATTCCTAATTTTATTTAGACGTCGCTAAATCACTTTGCTATTCTATGAGCACCTGTCATAATCAAATGACAACGCTAATTTAATCTGACGTTTCTTATTTTAGCCGATCTATCTAGCCGGTCAGCGTGACTTTCTGGAATAGCACTTGTTAAATCAGCCGTCTAAATGTCAATTAAAATTTAGCCGACGTGCGCGTAGAATCGCATCCACTATCTACTGTATCTAATTCTAACGAATTTCACATTAACTATAGGAGTGATGAACGAGAATTTAGTGAAAATTTTACCGGCCAGTAATTATTACGTTGACGACTGTGCAATATTTTCTGATTTTAATAATTGCAAAATTGTGCTGTGAAAATAAACATTTTACGTATATATTTTGGGCGTGGTGCTATACTCATGTTAATTGTAAAATAAATCGAGTGAATTGTTTGTAATTACTCATTTTATGACATGGAAAATCAACATATTTGATTTTCAGACATTTTCTTTGTAATTTGGTGTATGTACATGATGTTGATGTAGGTAACTAGTTTTCAGTTGTCTACAGCAATACGGTACTTGACTTGACAACTGAATTTATCACATTCTTCCATTTTCCGAAACCGGAATTTTCAATATCGTTTATCAAGTATCAATCAAAATTGTGGACTGTTTTATTGATTTTTCTTAAGATCTATCAAAATCAAATGTAAAAGAATATTTAACGATTATTTAAAAAAAATCAATATTTTTACAAATCTGTTGCCAACATGGAGGGGTTCCCCGTGCTTCCAAACTAAGTTTTAATAAATAATTAACTTTTTTTCATATTAATGATGTACTCAATTAAAATCTTTATTGTTTTTTTTTTTAATACCTATTATGTTTTACTAAAACTTTGTACAATCGAGGAAACAATCGTGTACCAAGGTGGAACCTTTTTACAGTCAACTATAGTAGGACCAGCGAATAGTTAGCAGCATGACAGCAAAACTAAAAATTGACAACACTTTTTATCAATAAACAAATACGTAACATTCCTACATTCTACAAAATGATATTATATTGAATGAAAAGAGACAGCGTGGATTTTATCCTTAAAAAAAAAGATTCTAATTCGGTCACAATGATATAGTCAAAATCGGACTCAAGAAATTCAAATTCAAAGCTTACCGTTATAAAAAATAAAGAAAATCAAGGACATTGATGTGGAATGGTTTTTCCAAACCTATTTATCACGTATTCGTGCGAATGTGAATGCCTAGCTTTACAGTTGTCAATACCAAATTTACTTTAGGTAGCTACTGCTAGCTCGCTGGTCCTATTCTATGATTTCTTTGGCAGATGCATGAAATCGTCGGTGATACTGCAATACCACAATACACACACCTTGTACATATATGGTGGCCATACCGCGTAACTAGCTTTTTCCATAAGGTATAATTTCCACTGTACTAACAGACTAGCATTGCACTGTTCTGACATATTTATAACTTAACCAACTAAAAGTTGGGAAACCCCCGACTTTATCACTTCAAAGTTCAATATCTCAAAAACGGCTGAACCGATTTTGATAAAACATGTCTAAGAATCATCGCTTCAAAACCTGTCATCAAATAAAAAAACCGCATTCAAATCGGTCCACCCGTTTAAGAGCTACGATGCCACAGACAGACACACATAGCGGTCAAACTTATAAAACCCCTCTTTTTGCGTCGGGGGTTAGAAATTAAACCTTATGGATAAATTCTAGTTACGCGGCATGCAATGCCGCTGACAAAATGTCAACATTCCCCTGAGCGACTGTTTCTTTGGCTATGAAATGACACTATGAATTGTAAATGTACCTATATAAGAATGTAGGTAATTAGTTTTATAATATCGAATCGAATGGTAAGAATTGTAAATAAATGTGATCTGTAATTTTGTATATAATACTACATCTTTTATTTACGAATCCTATGTACAGTCAGCGTCATACGTAGTACGTAGCGTCCAAGATCACCAAATACTTGGAAACATACAAAATAGTCATTACCAGTGATTCAGTCAAAGCAGTCAAATTGTTGGAGACAATGTTAAAATATACCGGAGCACGCACATCACCACTGGTAGCGTAGCAGCCATAATAACCAAAAGTATGGGACACACTAGAAAACTGAGCTTTATTTAAAAGGTTTAAGGTGTAATCTCGAGTTGAGTGTGAAATAAATTAACAACTCATAAGATTCGACTTTTTGTTTTTGACAATCACCGAAAAGAGTACCAACTTGTCAGTGATCGTTCCCGATCGTTCGTTTTTTTCACATTTTTATTTACATTGTCAGAATTCCGGATTAACGGATTTCCTTTTAAATATGGCTTGAATTGGCCAGTATAATTACATTATAAAAGAGTTTTTATTTAATTAAAAAGGTGATGACATGTGCATTTTGAACCAAGAGACTGAAAATGGAACACCGTTCACATTCTATTAAAGAGGACTAACTAACTGGATCATTGGACCTTATACAGTATGTAATAAAGTCAATTTTCCTGTGGTGTCCCATACTTTTGGATAATTTGGCTGCTACCGTACTAATGTCGGCTTGAATGTTATAAAGTATTTGGCGACGTGCGTGCTCCGGTATATTTGTACACGATATGTCTCCAACAATTTGACCGCTTTGACTGAGTCACTGTTAATAACTATTTTGTATGTTTCCAAGTATTTGGTGATATTGACTGCTACGTACTATGTGACGCTGACTGTACAGACAATTCTAAGGCTGCGTCACCAGTTGTGCGCGGATGCGTTGCTAAGAATGTTTGTACTCGGGTCGACTCATTAAGTTAGCATCGATTTTCCCACAGGGTCAGCGTCGGCGAGTCACTCAGCGCCAGACGCCATTAGACTCACTGTCACTGTTCAGATCCTTATCTCAATGGATACTTAATGTGCTACCGGCCTTTGAACATGCATTTGGCGGGCACATGTCGCTTTGGACGAATAAAAGCTGAATAAAAGTGCAATTAAATGCCGGCCGCGACTACAGTGGCGCGAAGAGCGTTAGCAACCCAGCCTATAGAGGTTTAACCTTAGATAATATTATCTAAGGGTTTAACGCTTAGATAGCTTGGTATTGAAAACTCTGAAATTATAAGATCCCGAGTGGAGAACTTGTTTCGAGTTGTAATTGTTTTATTGCTTTTTTATTGTTTTATTCAATTTTAACATTTAATTGTTTTCTAAATTAATCTTTTGAGTATTCTTGACATTTTTCAGTATAAATTCTCGTAACTTTGACATGTACAAACTGTGATGTAATTTTATACTGGATGAATAAATAATCTAATCTAAGCACTAGACTAGTAGTCTCTAAGCTAGGCAGTCGACGGACGGACGGATAGACAGGACATACAAACATGGCGAAACCATAAGGGTTCCTTTTTTACTATTTTGGATACAGACACAGAAACAGTTATTATTATAAAAAAAAGCCGTGGTGGCCTAGTGGTTTGACCTATCGCCTCTCAAGCAGAGGGTCGTGGGTTCAAAACTCGGCTCGCACCTCTTGAGTTTTTCGGAATTAATGTGCGGAATTACATTTGAAATTTACCACGAGCTTTGCGGTGAAGGAAAACATCGTGAGGCAAGCTGCACAAACCTGCGAAGCAATTCAATGGTGCGTGTGAAGTTCCCAATCCGCACTGGGCCCGCGTGGGAACTATGGCCCAAGCCCTCTTGTTCTGAGAGGAGGCCTGTGCCCAGCAGTGGGACGTATACAGGCTGGGATGATGATGATGATGACAGAACCCTCAAACCGCTAGCCGCGTCGCTTATCGCCTGTGGTCGAGGCCGTTACTGTGGCTGATGAGATCGGTAAATTTAACCGTGAAGTGGGCGATTTGGTTTAGTCGTAGGTTGTGCTGGTGTTGTGTGACGGGGACACGCTGGCGGACTGCTGTTGGAGTACTACACGGCAAAAAATGTCTTAGTGCCAGCACTATCTACTTAAATTTAGGTAAGTACAGTCGAGGAAACTGAATCACGTCCTTTATTCGCTGGATACCAGATTCGCAAAACACCGGATGCTCAGAATACCAGATTCTCAGAATACCAAATTCTCAGAATACCAGGTCTCCATCAGGTGACCCGTCTGCTCGTTTGCCCCCTCTTATATAAAAAAAACCAGATTCTCAAAATACCATATTTTCAAAACTCCGGATTCTCAAAATAGCTGATATACCAGCATAGTTACTTATATCTGGTGGTCCGGTCAGGATCGTCTCCGCAGGACGGAACTCCTCAACGATTAATCGCATCGGAAACTACATTTCCGTACCAAATCAAATTTCTGTAGGACCGTGCAAGTCAACAAAACGTCGTCAGAAAGAAGCTTGTATTTAAAATTAAAATTTTGTCAGAAACTTGATAATATTATAAGTGCTAACCTCATATTTACGTTTTAGAACGAAGGACGAGAATTTCGGCATATTCCTCCGAATATGAGTGGTCAGACTTAAATATCAAAATGAGCATAAGTCGTGCCACCAGGCAGTTCTTCATGTCCACAACTCTTCACGGATTCAAGTACCTTTGCTCCAGTTTTCATTCGGATCGGTAAGTTTTAAACTCCAACAAAAAACTTTAACTATGTATCTGTGTGTGTGTTGTGTGCGAGGATATCCGACAGAACTAAAATCATCGACATAGCTCACCAGATAAGCAAACTGAAGTGGCAGTGAGCCGGCCATATCAGCTGAAGAACCGATAACCGCTGGGGCAAACGAGTTCTTGTGTGGAGACCGCGAATCGGCAAGTGTTGCATGGGAAACCCTCAGACTAGGTGGAGGTGGAGCGATGTTGTGTGCAACGAAATCCGACAGAACTAAAGTCATCGACATAGCGCACCAGATAAGAAAACTGAAGTGGCAATGGGCCCGCTATATCAGTCGAAGAACCGATAACCGCTGGGGTAAGCGAGTTCTGTGTGGAGACCACGAATCGGCAAGCGTTGCGTGGGATACTCTCAGACTAGGTGGAGCGATGATCTTCGCAAGGTGGTTGGCAAGAACTGGACGAGAGTGGCCGAGGATCGCGCTCATTGGCGTGCAATTGGAGAGGCCTATCTCCAGCAGTGGGCTATGGATATCTTTAGCCTCGTTGCTTTCAAAAACTGAAATAAAATTAGTAATCTCCAAGACATTCAGCTCCCGTGTTGGAGCTGCTGACAGGATCTTGACAATGTTGCAGCTAAGACTTCAAAATGTTGGTGGTTTAGTTTTAGTAGCATTTTTTAACCCCCAACGCAAAAAGAGGGGTGTTATATTATAAGTTTGATCACTATGTGTGTCTGTATGTCTGTGTGTGTGTCTGTCTGTGGCACCGTAGCTTTTAAACGGGTGGACCGACTTGAATGCGGTTTTTTTTTATTTGAAAGCAGGTGGTTTTTCAAAATCGGTTCAGCCGTTTTTGAGATATTGAACTTTGAAGTGACAAAGTCGGGGGTTTTCCAACTTTTTGTTATGTACCAGTGGTACCACTGGTACATAATAGGTTATGTACCAGTCACTAAATGAGGGTCTCGTGATGATGATGATGAAGCCAGTCAGCTTGTGAAAGGATCGCAGCCAGTATTGAAAGTAGAAGTCCCATACAATGACGCCTGCACAAATTAAAGGTAGATCCTCTTCCACCAAAACACATAGGCCATGCATGTCTGACATTGTCGTCAAACGGAAGCCTATTTCGTGCCTACACAATACCTATATTTACGAGGATTTATCAATACTCCAATCACCATTTGTACCTATAAATGCGGCTATAGGCCGATATCCAGTTATAACAAGTCCTACATGTGACGAGCCACCACATTCATTGACCTACAGGCTGCGACTGGCACGCGATGCTGTCTGGCATTATAAATGCTGCCCTTTGCCCGTGATTTCGTTGTCAGGGCGCGTTCGATTGTATCTTGATGATAGTATCGTGCTTTCATTACTATTTTTGATCCAGCATTGTAACTATTATGCAACGATTATGAGTGAGCTTCGCTCTTACATCACTTACACTTTATCACAGAATAGATAATAGTACAAGTAACTTTATGTAAAGCTTCATCATCATCATCCCAGATGTAAAGCTTACTGCCCGCAGTTTAATCCTGTTGTGGGACTCCTTATTGCGTGAAAAATTTACAAAATCTGTCTTTAGTCGTTGTCTTCGTAGTAAAAGAAAACCTACCAACATTTCAACTTTTTAGATCCAAAAATTTGGAGCCAAGTCTCTTCTTTAACATTATTAAGACCACACTTAAATAGAGATATGGTTCGGTACAGTTGCCATTAGATATTTCGGAGCTGCCAAGCATCATCATCCCAGCCTCTATAGGTCCCATTGCTGGGCACAGGCCTCCTCTCAAAATGAGAGGGCTCGAGCCGTAGTTCCCACGCTGGCCGCGGATTGAGAACTTCACAGACACCCCACCATTGAATTGCTTCTCGGGTAGGTATATCCAGGTACGGTACCCTCACGATATTTTCCTTCACCGTAAAACTCGTGGAATATTTGAAGCGTAATTACTGCCAGCGTTACTGTCTTCGTCTATTGCTTCATCATCATCATCATGTCAGCCGAAAGACGTCCACTGCTGGACATAGGCCTCCCCCAAGGCTCACCACTCAGACCGGTCTTGTGCTTTTCGCATCCACCGCAATCCTGCGATCTTAACCAGGTCGTCGCTCCATCTTGTTGGAGGCCTACCGACAGCTCGTCTCCCGGTCCGCGTCTATTGCTTAATTGTCATATTTCCCCCGTCAGTATCTGCTGGCTGTCATGGTGTGTGGCGAGCGCGTGCTGCGCGGGCACGCTGTGCGCCGTGCTGTGGGCGCGCTTCCTGCAGGTGCCCGCGCTGCTGACTCTAAACTCGGCCATGACGGCGCCGCTGCCCCTGCCCACAGTGGCCGTGTGTTTGCCTTCGCAGAACGTGGCCTGGCTGCTGGTGAGCCAATTGTGAGTTTATACGTTCTATTCTCTCAGCATTTTCAGGTTGTCGTGGTGTGGTGGGGTCGCCGTGCTGTTGGCGTGCTTAGGTACTATAAGTGCTTTTGCGGTGTCCTCTCTAATGAAGCTGCGCCGGTGGCCAAACAATCGATCAGTTTATTTGTCAAAACTTAGGTAAATAGGTACACCACAGATATAGATTACACTAGATTACGCAAATGCATCTGCTTCGCGTGTCCAAAGCCCAACCACACGTCGGGGTTGGTCCCATACAAAGACTGACCGCTAACTGATTAATCATGACTAGTGACTGATTCGAGCCCCACGGCGCGGGCGGGCGGCGCTTTTGAATCGATTTTGCGCGGACATCGGGGAATTCACATCGCTAATTCGCTCTTGAGACGTCACAGTAGATATAAAAAGTGACACGGTTGGTTTTCATACAGATTGAGGTGTTTGCGTTATCTACTGTAATATATCCGTGAGGTATACGTAGAGATCTAGGGCTGTTGCCAGCAGTCTGCACCTTTTGTCCGCGCTGCTAGTCTTTTTTCTGTTGTCCGCAGTGGGTAAAATAGGAAAACAAATTCCCACTAAATAGTCAGTAAGCCGATAAGAGCATAGCTCTTAAATTTAAGAAGAAGAAGAAGTCAGTAAACTATAAATGTTGGAGGCGAACACCTTTCTGTTCGCACAACGAATATCTTATTATAACCTTTATCATACTAAGGGTCTATGCTGTTTCACCATTTGTTTATCCGAATAAACAAACGGGCAGCACAAAGTAAAAAACATCCGGTAGTAAAGCCCCATTTAGACTATGCGAGAACTTGCATGCAAAGTTTCACTACATTACGGTATTTGTTTGATCAACTGTATTCATTGTTCCTCAAAAGTCTGCGATGTAATGCAACTTGCATGCAAGTTCTTGCATTGTCTCAATGGGGCTTAACTTAGTACAGCAACATCTTTCATTCTACCAGATCAAAAGACAAAGACGTCGTCCGTCGTCTCACTCACACCTTCACACGCATCTTAGAAGGCAAAGAAACAGAGAGAGACAACCTGCTGTCGCTGGAGCGGCTGCTCGATTCCAACAATGTCACAGTGCTCGAGGCGTTATACAGTTCCATGCCCCCGTGCTACCGACTGACCACGCTGTGTCGCTGGCAGAACACCGTGATGCCTTGCGAGGAACTGTTCCACTGGGAGTTGACGCAATTTGGCGTCTGCTGCGTCATGCAACCGAGCAGGTAGGTAAATCGGGAATCTTAGTGTCGGGGGAGCCTCCAATAGAGAGATCTCTCTCTCCAGGCAGGTGTTATGCCTGGGGACCGAAGTCCGAAGGCAGGCATAACACCTGCCTGGAGAGACCTGCCTGCCTCCCCCCACATTAGTTTAGGGTTCTTCTAGTGCACCTAAGTATAATAGTCTGTATATAGAATTTAATTTTCTGATTTATCTTTTTTGTTAAAGAATGAATAACTTAAAAAGGGAATCCGCTTGGGACAGCATAAAGAAACTGGCACTGGTGTTGCATTGCTCCAACAAAACATTTTTCTATGGATGTCGGGTAATGTCTGCCTTGTATTTATTATTATTTTAACCTGATTTAATTCATATTTAACATACGCTAAGGTTGTTATCTAAGCGGTACGTACAGGAACCTCGGAACTCGAGTTTTGCGGTCAGGATCTAACCAGTAGGCTATCTCAGTCGTAGGACGTCTACCTTAATGTTGGACATGGCCACCCCACCTCCAGTTGCTTCAGTTGGCGTTGGACGTCCTACGCTGCGCTTGCGGATCCGCGGTCTACATTCGTGATTCGGTTCCAACGGCCATCTGCTGTTCTCCTGCATGGTCCGCCTTGTCTTTGGTTTTAAATATCGGCACATACAACTTTTGACTCAACCACCATGGAATGTTCCAGTTCTTCACCCAGTACCAAGGTGAAGAGTCCATGAACTCCGTGGTGCTGACGCCAGGCTTTGAGTACCTCGCGCAGCTCACGTACCAGGCTGTGAGGGAGCGAAGCGACGACCAGATCATAGCCGGCACATGTGTCTCTGGCGAGTACTCGCAGACTGAGTGCGTGGTGAGGTTTTAAGATAAACCTTATACAGTTTATTAAGGCTCTATTTCCACCAGAGATGTGCGAGAATATATTGCGAGGAATGTGTTTTCATGGACCAATAGAAACGCATCTTTTACTCCGCCTCGTTGCGCTCAGCTGCTTCCACCAGAGATGTGTACGAGGATAGATAACTGAAGTGTTTCTATTGGTTATTGAAAACCATATTCCTCGCAACACATCCTCGCACATTGATGGTGGAAACGCTGCCTTTATCAGACGTTGCTCTGCGGAGGTCTATACAATAAATTTAAGATATACCTAGTGCACCATGCTAGAATGAAAGCCCTGTAATATCACCATCACCAAACTACGCTGACGCATTTTGAACTCAACTGGATGGAGTTTTATCATCAGAGCAACTACAACATAACCGTTCATCTTGCTACCAGTTTTTTTTTTTTTGTAAAATGGGGAATCTACATGGAGATCTGTGAAACTGGGAAACTGTAGAAATGGGAATATTTAGAAATGAGAATTTATTTAACTGAGAACAAATCTTCAAATGACCTTCGTGCTTCGTCTTGAGAGAAATTAAAAATATTACTTTTCAGGTTAAATGCATGGAGAGGAGATGTGGGTGCTCAAATCCGCTGAGGACTGTTTTTCAAGAGGAAATCAACGTGCCGCCGCCCTGTCCGCTGTCGCAGCTTAACTGTTTAAGGAACATTGGTAACGTTCTACGTCTTCTTGCCAACACGGCCCAAGGACGTTGTCAGAACCGCTCTAAACACCTTATGTCATATAGGTGAAATACCTACTTAAAGGGCTATGGAGAGGGCTATGCTCGGGGTTTCTCTTCGGGATAGAATCAGAAATGATGATGTCCGCAGTAGAACTAAGGTTACTGACATAGCCCAAAGAATTGCGAAACTAAAGTGGCAGTGGGCGGGGCACATTGCTCGCAGGACTGATGGCCGTTCTCGAATGGCGTCCGCGGACCGGGAGACGAGCTGTCTGTAGGCCTCCAACAAGATGGAGCGACGACCTGGTTAAGATCGCGGGATCGCGGCGGATGCGAAAAGCACAAGACCGGTCTGAGTGAAGAGCCTTGGAGGAGGCCTATGTCCAGCAGTGGACGTCTTTCGGCTGACATGATGATGACGATAACCTACTTAAATACTCGCCAAGCTTCTAGCACATTTATTGCATTCATTTAATTCCTTGATGTGTCATTAATTACCATTAAAACTTTAGTTCTAAAACATATGTAAAGTATACTGAGCGGCAAAAAATCTGGCCCTCAAATGTATGCAGAAATAGGTAATTTTGTTTGTAGATTGGGCCAAATATTGTGCCTCTGAGTATATCTTGATAGTAATAATATTTCACATTTTTTTTGCACCTTCGATTCGAACCGATTAGAATGAGCACGATTCCGTTACTTATACTGTGACTAAATCGGGGAATCCCCTTTCTTTAATTAAATGAATGGTACAATAATGACATCTTGTATACTATAGTTTTATTAAAATACCTAAATAAGACGGCAGCATAATTTTCTTCTGTCCCGGGCGGCTGAAACCCTCGCTACACCACTTTGCGGACAGCTCGTCTTAAGTGTTTTGGTTTTGGAACACTTTGTTTCAGACAATTCATCATGCGTCTGTATGCCTTCGTGTGGTAAGCTGACCACAGAGCTGTTCCTCGAAGACAACCGGCTGGAGTCAGTCGAACACACGGTAGATCCTTTATAGTAAGTAACTAGCTGTATCCGCGACTTATGACGCGTTTTAATTGACGCCATCTATTGGCTGGTAGCTAAACTACTTCGAAAGACTGCGAACTGGGAGCTAGCTACGAAATTCGAAAATCGAAGTTCGTATTGCACCGTCCCTTTCACTCTCGTTTTAAATAATATACAATCTGTGAGCTTTTAGAAAACCCTTCGGGTTTCGGGGGAAATCGGAAGAATTCGTTAGTAAAAAATGACAATTGTCTTTTTGACTCAGTAGCAATCCATCACGCGTAGAGTGCACTCGTTGTGTTTTCATTGATGTATATAGAGCAGTTAAAACCACCAATTGCATATATTTATTTAGGTAGTTTGTTATTTTTCGGAAATTGATTTCCATGGCGAGTCAACTTAAGCAGGGTATGTCTGTAAATAGCCAATCCCTGGAAATTGATTACAATATATTTATAAATATTTTGTATATAAGTTGAATTTTTTAAGAAAAAAGTGGTCGTAAAAATTTTAATAAGGTACTAGACCGTGTTATAGAAGCAACGGGGATTTCGAAAAGTGCATTAAAAAAATATAAAACGAAAGCAGACCAAAAAAATTCATTTGACATACCCAAGAGAAGTAGATACAGTATAACAACAGCTCTATATAATTCCAAACAAAAGTACTGTGTTGAGGCGGGGTGTTCTCAATTTAAATTGACGATGGAAGAATTCGAAAATGCTGATTTTGTTTTATTTGTATCATGACAAAAAGTCATATTGTATTAAAATTAGAAAAATATAAAGAAGCGTAATATTATTATAGTAAGGTTCATTATGTACTGATGGTTATTCTTTACATAACTTTTTACGGTAACTTTGAAAAGTTTTGCAAGTTGATAACAGAACAGAACCGCGTATCACGATCGCGTGTATTCGTCAATACCCGAAGCATGCTTCTAAAATCCGAAGGTTTTTTTAAGATCTCACGGACTGTAGGTAAGCGTCAGCGGGACGGCAAGACACGAAGTTCGAATTTTGCACTTCGTAGTAAAGGAAAGGGCCTGCTTTTTGTGTGTTCGTTCGGTCGATGCTATTTTTACATGACTACCTGAGGGAGGGTTATATTTTCCGGCATACTATGTATGTGTGTAATTGTGTATGTCTATTTATTTCATTCTCTCTGTAGCCTAAACTACTATATGAGGTATCATTAGATTCGTCAAAACTGTCAAAGTGTCATTTATTTATTTATTCATTATTAAATTTGTTTACACGGCATTACGGCAAACCACTATACCGAGAAACCAGGTTACTTAATACATATGAACTACTTAACATACAAACACATATAACTGACATAGGGTACCTATACCAATATGTTAAAATAGCAACCGCAAAAAATATGGTGGCGATTAAAATTTTCTAACTGTATAATATTGTTACAATACCTACCCATATGGGTATCAAAAATAAAAGCTTGAATGGAATGACAATGCTGGCACAGTCAACAAAAAAAGCTTAAGTATATAAAAGTATAATTTTAAGGAAAAACTTTTTTTTATTGATTAATTTACGTTTGTTTACTTCAGTTCAGGATTGAACGTGAGTGAGGTGACAGTCGTCCACCTTCGAGTGTTGGTTGATGAATCCAAGATCTTCACAAAGTTGCCCACACAAACTTGGTTCACTTTGTTATGTAAGTTCCAATTGTTTTTGTAGATAATTTATATTATTGTGATTGCGGCTAGGTGAGCTTATGAAATAAAGCACCAGTCTTGATCCGACCTTTTAGTATTATTCATGTGTTTCCACATCACGACATGGCGCAGTCGGTAGGATTAGAATAAAAAATTTGCTCGGTTCAAGGTGATTTATAGGTGAGGTGTGTGGGTATGTGGGTGTGTGTTTTGATAGGTAATTATTGTTTAATTAAACAGTACTTTGCGTTGGCGGTGGTTTTGATGACAATTACAACAATATGGTACCGTTGAGCTGATCTGACGATGAAGCCGGCGGCTATGCGCTAAGACAGAACAACGTCTCTTTGCCATGTTTTGATTAGGTAAATTATTTTTTAGTGCGGTTTATTATTACAGCGCGTTTTTTAGGTTTTTTATTATCATTAACTTTTTCGCAGGTGTGAAGGTTTGCGCACGATGTTTTTTTATCTAAAACTCACGGTAAATGTGAATGTAATTTCCACAGATATAGATTACACTAGATAACACAAACACCTCAATCTGTATGAAAGAAAACCAACCGTGTCACTTTTTTATATCTACTGTGACGTCTCAAGAGCGAATGAGCGACGTGAATTCCCCGATGTCCGCGCAAAATCGATTCAAATGCGCCGCCCGCCCGCGCCGTGGGTCTCGAGTCAGTCACTAGTCTTGATTAGTCAGTTAGCGGTCAGTCTTTGTATCGGGCCAACCGTTTGGTTGGGGTTCGGACACGCAAAGTAGATGCATTTGCGTAATCTAGTGTAATCTATATCTGTGGTAATTTCGAACATGCATTTCAAAAAACTCAGATTCATAGGTATTTGTGAAGTGCGTAATCCAGACTGGACTCGCGGTGGAACTAAGGCTCAATCCCTCTCATTCTGAGAGGAGGCCTGAGCTCAACAGTATGTACTCTACATAGGCTTAGATGACGATGATATTTTTTAATCCACAGTCGTATTTATTTTGTGAACAGCGTCACTGGGCGGCGTGTTCAACATGTTCCTGGGCGTCGGTCTGTTCAGCGCGCTGGAGCTGATATTCTTCCTCCTGGTGCGGATACCGACCGCCATCACGCACTACCCCGAAATGGACCTGCCGACCCGCACCCCCGTCCAGGACTTCCACTATAGAACCAAGAACACATTCGGCGCCAATAGAGTGTATAGAAATAAAAACTTTAATGTAGAAATTTAAAGTAAATTAGGTCTTTTGTAATTGAATAAATTTTGGTTTAGCATTTTTAGTTTTTCGCAATGTGAAATAACTGTTTGTGTTTTAGGTTTTTACTCACTGGCAATCGTGTACCTTATTATTACTTACCTTATAATGGTAAAAAACTGTACTTACTTAAATCTGCGGCAAGCGTGTTCTATATAAACTTGTATTCAATTAATTTAGGTTGTAAATTACAATATTGTCAATTATTAAAGTAAATTAATTCAAAAACTACCATGATTTTGTTTTATTGTATCCAGTTATAAACTAACAATACTATACTTAAGTTAATGTGCAATAGTAAAAAGTAGACATGCCATGACGCCATAATTGGTCTCAAATGGTCTCAAAATGGTACCATCGCATCAATTCTAAGGAATTTAAACGTTTCATACTAGGGTCTTTTCAGAATTTTAAAGTAAATTTTTAAGAGAACGATGATGGATGCACGGAATGAATTCCTTTATTTAGCGTGAAGAAAAAAAAATGAATGTCACTGTCAGTCTGACACTCAAATCAAATGTCAATTATTTTACTTTCACGTGGGCATCGTCGTTTATTTTATGCTGTATACATTTATTATAATTTCATCTCGTAAAGTAAAGTAATTAATAAGAACCATGTCTTCATGGAAAAAGGCCGCTAAGGCTCATCAGAAGACCCATAGAGAGCGGCATCAGCCCGAAGCGCGAAAACACTTGGGCTTGCTTGAAAAGAAGACCGACTACAAGAAACGCGCTAAAGACTACCATGATAAGGGCAAGACGCTCAAGATACTTCGTAAAAGGACGCTGGATAAGAATCCAGATGAGTTCTACTTTCATATGATCAACTCGCGAGTCAAAAATGGGGTAAGTTATCGCCTTAATTCTATACAGTTCTGGCGTACGTTATGTCGAGATTGTTATGACTAGTTCGTCCTCAAGATATAATTTTTCATACAGAGTGTATGGAAAACCGTTGGGTTATTGATAGACACATTTAATTTACAATATTGCAATTGTTTTCTAAATTGCAGATTATAACCTCCCACAAGTGCAAGTCTTTATAGTACCCAAATTTTTGCAAATACTACATTGCAACGACCTATTCCAAATATTCAACTTCTACTAAAATAATACAAGTTCTTACTATTACAAGTTCTTAGTACTCAATTTTTTAATATTTGCACCTGTAACAAAGTAGCCTATTTTTAAATTATCGACATTGCTCAGTAAATGTAAAGAACTGTTTGAATTGTGTGCCGAAAATGTACTATATTGACATCTACAACCAATGTAGCCAGTATTCTCTAGTCCATTCACACATTCACAGGTGGTAGGACCTTGTGCAAGGTCCGCCCGGATTGCTACCACCATCTTACTCGCTAATCCTGTCGTAAAGCAGCAGTGCTTGCACTGTTGTGTTTTGGCGCGGAGAGTAAGACAGCCGGTGAAATTACTGGCACTTGAGGTATTCCAACTTAGTCTTCTAGGTTGGCAACGCCCCTGGTTTTGCAGATGTTCATGGGCGGTGGTGATCTCTTACCACCAGGACTCACCAGGAGACCCATTTGCTCGTTTGCCTTCCAGTCGAATAAAAAAAAAAAACCATAAGAATACATGAGAACTTGGGGCTTCCAACATCATGGGCCCTTGAAAGAGGGTTTCGTTCATGACATACACTTTATTGCATTTCAAGAGAGCCCTGCTGCTGTTCAAGGGCTCTTGCATGCCCTTAAATAGCTTTCAATTCAGTAATGGAGACTAATTGCTCATCAACCATACAACTATTTATTATGACACAGCTGTTTATATGCTTTTCTAGGAACATCATGAGCTGGTGAAAGAAGAGGAACACACGTCAGAGCAGAAGAAGCTCATGCAGAGCCAGGATGTCAAGTACATTAACATGAAGCGCACGATGGAAAGCAGGAGAATCGCCCGTCTGCAGGTAGCCTTAATTTATACGTAATTGAGGGCTTAAAATACACCTGTCATTTGACTCCCAGGCCTCAAGGCCCAGGCCCTGGCCTGCAGAGCAAAAATTGACCTGTGAAGGCATTTCAATTTTGTACTAACATGTTGGTTCGCCAACCAGGTAATAGGTCAAGTAGTTTTTGTAATTAGGTGCCTCTATAATAATATCTAGTAGTGGTTCTGCACTGCCTCAGTCTTAAAAAGATTGCCCACCTAGAAAATCTTTTGACCAGCCTTGACTTAGGATGTAGGTAGCCTTCAGGCATACTAAGTACCCGTTACTGATTAGTGAGAATCTTTGAATGGGTCCTGACTGTTAGACTTAAGTTACTTTTTTTTTTTTTTTTTTAATGGCGTCTGTCCAATGGGACAATTTTGCCAGCGTCAAGGTTGAGAGCTACAAAAGATTCGCGATCTGTCTTAAATAAACAGGGTAGAAACGGCGCTGTGCTGTCAATTGACCGGTAGGGTTAGTTAGGGATACCTACAACAACAACAAATTGTTAATTATACTTATTGGACGGTACCCAATAGATTTATTTTTCCTTAGTCTTTTTAAGGCAGTTCAGGTTTTTACAGATATTGATGTCACGGGCCCCTTGTTCCTTACAGATAACCATGGCCAGATAACTGGTAATCTGTGAAGAATTTTTTTCTTCCAGTATAACTAGTTATCTCCAAAGATTTTATTTTCCCCACAGATAACTGTTTTTTTTAACGGTTATCTGTAAGGAAAATCCATTCCTTCCAGGTAACTAGCTATCTTCGGAGATTTTTTTTCCCCACAGATAACTGGTTTTTTTTAACGATTGACTCTAAGTATTCTTTATTTGTCCTATTTCATTACTGTACAATAAAAGTCAATAATATTAACTAATAAACGCATTTCTTACTAATATTATAAACGTGAAAGTCCTTAGAGTCAACCGTTAAAAAAAAACAGTTATCTGTGGGGAAAAGAAAATCCCCGGAGATAGCTAGTTAACTGGAAGGAATGGATTTTCTTTACAGATAACCGTTAAAAAAAACAGTTATCTGTGGGGAAAATAAATTCTTTGGAGATAACTAGTTATACTGGAAGAAAAAAATTCTTTGCAGATTACCAGTTATCTGGCCATGGTTATCTGTAAGGAACAAGGGTCACGGGCTTATGTTTTGATTTGTTACGCTGTTTTTCATACATTGCAGGCTAAAAATATATTAGGCTATAGTTTATATCTAGCGTTGAAGTAAAGAAGAGAGGTGTAACAGTATTTAAATTATTTTCACAGTCAGAACTGCACATGACCGACATAGCAGAGTCAACTCCGAACACACACACATTCTTCGTAGATGAGGATGAGGTGGAAAACTTTGACCTGGCGAAGAGGCTAGACACACATCCCGCTCTGCTTGGCAGGAAGTCCAACCGGCCCAGACTGGCAGACCTAGACAAGATACAACTGCCTAATGTTGATGAAAAGGTAAGTCACTGAGGCTACAAACGGATTTGGAAAATACCCATACCCATATTAAAGGGGTATTTTAAGTGGTACCTATGATACCCATATACCCTTTCGAATAAAAAACAAACCTGTGTTCTAGCCTCATTTGTCTCAAATAATATCAATAACTATCTATGAATCATTTTTCTGAAGCATATGAGCTATTATTGAATAAAAGAAGTGCTGGCATGCCAGATAACTGGCGAGCTAGAGGTATAGACTAATAGACACGCCTACATAGTGTCTGTTGTATTGTACTTGCTTGAAATACCATAAGTAAACATAAGTTTAAACGAAACTGACCCGAAACAAAGTACAGTATGGGGCATGCCAAAGTTCACATACTTTTCGCTAGTCATGCTGTATTGTTTGTCCGAACTATTGTTTCATAATTTTTTCCCCACTGAAACCATACATTTTTCTGAAATTTTTAAATGGTCATCCTATAGAAAAGTGTAGGTTCGGTTAGGTTTGTTTATTTGTTTTGTAACAGTTCTGAACAATATTCAGAGAAAAATAATTTTTTGGTAAAAATTTAATTTTTAATACAAGCTTGTTCTGCCGACTGTACTTTTTGTTGACTGTACTTACATTGTCACTGAAACTTAGTTTGCATACCAAATTTAACCATTAACCGTTGAAGAGTTCTGTCCTGCGGAAACGATCCTGGCCTGAACCAAGATTTCACTACCAGATTATTGTACAATCACGCAATTTACATAAGGCACTGGTCCCACCGGCGGCTACAAGCTATTAGCGAGTAAAACTATAAACTACAAACGAGTGGGCGAGAGGCGAGAAGCGAGTATAGTTTTGCTAGTTTAGACGCTCGGCTATAAGCGAGTGTTTGCGTGCGACGGGCGATTACTCGCTGCACTAGCTCAGCCGGGGGGCTATTCGCCAATGACCTATACGATGTACAGTCGAGGTCGAATATAGTTAGTGTTTAATTTTGTAACTAAGGGACCCCATACATCCCTGTATTAGTATTTAATTTTTTTTTTGTAATTTTTTGTTAAATTGTTTACTGTAGTTTTTAAGTATTTTATTTGTAATTATTTTATTTTGAAAAAATGACTTTCTGCCAAGTTTCTTGCGGCGCATTCTTCTTGGCAATGACGGTCTTTCCGAAAGCGCTGGTAGTTTAAAAAAAATGACGTGTAAAAGTGCCCATTGCGGCCTATTTACTGAATAAATGATTTAAATTTAAATTTGAAAATTCATTTTCACCACACTAGCTAGTTGGAACTCACTGTATTCTTTTCTGAAATAATTATGTTTTTGCATCCAAATTTTTCTTGTCATTCTTTTTAAAATATTCCTTTTTTTCTTCCATCTCTTCAAAATTGCCACTGCCACTACACACACGCTTTTATAAAATACATCATCATCGTCATCCGAACTTGACAACAAAGATAGTTCGTATGATTGTTTTAAATTCATTGTATATACGTGCACTCGCATCCACTTTGAAAGGTAGAATGATCGCTCTGATCGCCAAGCAGGCTTCGGCGAGTACACCGTTGAGCTAGTTTTATAGTCGATAGCTTATCGCTGCGGTCAACTAGTAAACAGTGGTCCCACCGCCAGCTATCGGCGAGCTCGGCGGTCAACTAGTAAAATTCTGTACTAGAAACAGATGACAATCGGCGGGCGGCTAGTAAACAATTGTATGGAATTATCGCTTACTCGCCGGGCGGTGGGAGAGTATCCTCGCCGGCAGTGTGAACAGCCAGCTATGAACTATAAAAATATAACTCTCTCTTTTATGTACACGGAAGCGATTATCTTTTGTTCGTTTCTTGGGCTAGAAAATAGCCGATAGCTCATAGCTTACTAGCTCGCGGTGGGACCAGTGCCTAAGTATACCAAATTTCAAGTCAATCCAACTACTGGAAGTTGGTCGAATTTAACTTGCAAGATTTGATTAAAGACACAATGGGACAGGTGAAACTAAATATACCAATCATTATTTTACAGACAATTGAAAACTTGAAGAAGAAAAAAGACAAGGTGTACAAGGAATTGTCGAAAAGGATAGACAGAGAAAAAGAATTGATGGTCATCCAGCAGAAAATGGAGATCAAGAAACATGTACAGAGTGCCAAAATTAAGCCGAAAAGGGTTAAAAAAGGCTCCAAATCTAATGCCCCTGTGTATGAATTCCAATATGTAAGGAAGAAATAAAAAAATGTGAGTTTATAAATTGGTTATTTTTAATTAATAATAAATAATTGTCATTATTATCAAAATGCACTCTATTTGATCATAAGATTAACTAAATAATACTGAATTTTCGCTAGGCTGATTGAGACATTTTGTAAATAAAAATACTGTTATGAATCTCAGACACAACAAGCAAAAATAAAATGCTGCTGGTTTTGAAATACAATAAAAAAACTAAGTAAATTCAATTCACCATTAGACATATCAAAGCAGTCTAAGCGTCCAAAATTATTGGAGTATTAACCAAGATACATATTTTACAATAGATAGTGTTTTTTTATTGAGCTAAGCCCATTTCCGGAATGTCTAACCAATGCACACTGCTTTTATTATTTTATATGTAAACTTTGAAAAATGCTAGAGCTACATCAAATATCAAATTATCAACATTGGTCAAAAGATTTTTTAACAACAGGTACATTTCTACCAGTATGAAATATCGAAAACCTAAGAATAATGAGCTTTAGTGGTTCATTAATATCTCAAAAGAAAATGGAGAAAATAAATGACACCATTTTTTATTTTGCTTCTCTTGAAAAATGGCGTTTTGGCTTTTACTACATTTCATACTGAAAGGGTTGATATACTAAAAATATTTTTGAGCTTTTAAGCAGCTTTGATATGTTTAATTTTATTAATGATGGTTAAACATTCTTAATGCCCATCATTTTTGTAAAACGTACAACTTGTTCTATCCTATTGGTTTCATAATTAATTCCAGCCTTTTTATTCCTCATGGTAATCAACAATTAACATAGTTATAGCTTAAAACTAATGGTTCTTATAAAAACTGTATCACATAGTCACATTCATCATCCCTTAAGCAATAATAGATAGCGCCAGTACTGCTGTACATCACATCATTAAAGAAACTTCTAATCAATTCTAATTGAAGGTAATTTTGCATCAAAGTTATTTTATCACTAAGAACTGTTGTCTTATGTGACATATATCTGTGTGATGCCGTCGCTGTTTATTTTGTTCATTAAACAGGGACGCCAACACAAATATACAGGGATCGTAAGATGCGAACAAATTCGATTAGAATTGTCATAATTGTCATACATGTCATGCATGACAATTATGACAACTTCAATGAATTTTGCTCGCAATTTACGAACCCTCGCTGTAGATATCCTTAATTAATTAATACGATAGACAAAGAGTGGTGGCCCTTAGTCAGTTTGTTGATTTTACATGTGTCAAACATGCAGTACAGTGCACGTGTGAATTGTGTAAATGTGCGTTGCGAATCCAATGTCACAGCCTCAAAAGGCAGTTTCGACGTAACGACATTTGACAAAAATTGACCCGAGTGTCCCGCGATCCAAATATGTCTGTAGGGTAACTTAAATACTTTCAATGGGTTACTTACTTCCGACTACAACCGTATTCTCGGTCTAACTCATGCTTAGACGTGTAGTGGCACCAAAACACAATACGTTCACCCTATAAGTATACTTTCCATTTGTATACAATTATAAAATCTTAGAATAAAAAACTATAGAAATAAGTACAAATGACTTCAGGCGACGCAGTAAAACTAATAATAACGAGGCGGTAAGTTCGCGGTAACCTATTGGAGATTATCGTGGACGTATGTGACGAATGCTTTTGACGTAGGTGTTTATTTAAACCGTTGCTTCTTTGTGGGTGACAATCCAAAGTCTTACTTGGCAATATTATAAACGCCTACCCATTAATGGAATCGCAGCTCGACCCACATTCACTACAACTAAGGGAATCACAAATTAGAATAGAACTAAAATGTTACATAATATCGTTCGAGACTCGTCAGTCTTCTGTTTCGAGGTCCAAACGGAACGGAACGGTAGCCATTGGAACTTCTCGACCGCCAATACCTACAGAGCTTCTTTCAAATCTCACCCTAAAAACATCACATACGTCCTGAATCACAGTCTTTGGTAATCACTATCACCACAGCACGCACTTGTGCTCCGGGTTCATGGGTGAGCCGAGGGGGCATTGCCACGCGTCTGCGAACTCTTTGGAGTTGCTGAGCGTGCCGATGACTCGGATCTTGTTGGGGCTGTGCACGCCTTCAACCATCTTGGATTTGAGAGCGCCCACTGTTGAGTTGCCGCACCATATCTGTTGGGGAATTTGTTGGGATGAGTAATGGTCACAGTAATAAGTAGACAAATACGATTTAGTCCCCCATAATCCTCCTTTAAAGCCTCTTGTGTTCATACCTGTGGAAAGCACGAGAAGAACAGCTGTTCGGGCGTCTACTGCGGCAGCCCAGGCAATGTGTCGTGCTACGGTCTCCCATTTGGTGAAACGACGGCAAGGTTGGCAATACTTTGTCTTACACCAAAGTCCCAGGCTTTTAAATCTCCCCCAGAATATTCCTTTAAAGTCTTTTGACAACTTATCTGTGCAACGTCCAAAAAGAGCAGCTCCGAACGGAGCTGCTGGGTTGCAGCTGGGTTTATACAGCGACAGTCCGGGTAGATTATATCTTGCCGCGGTCTCAGGTTTTGTAAAACTTTGGCAATACTCTACCCTACGTCACACCAGCGTCCTAGTCCCTTCAGAATCCTCCTCTAAAGTCTCCCGTGTTTATACCTGTGCAAAGCCCAAGAAGAACAGCTGTTCGGGCTTGTAGTGCGGCAGGCCGGGCAGCGTGTGGCGGCGCGCGGCGGGCTCGCGCTTGGTGAACAGCGTGTAGGCGTGCAGGGCGGCGCGCAGCCCGCCGTTGTCCGCGATGTTCTCGCCCTGCGTGTTGAACCCGTGCACCTGGACAACACCACTATATATTAAACGTGAAAGTTTGAAAGTCTGTTTGTTTCATCATCAACATCAGTCGAAATAAGTCCTCTGCTGAACAAAGGCCTCCCCCTTAGAATGCCGCTATGAACGACAACTCGCTACTTGCATTCGCTGGTTTCCTGCAACTCTCATCATGTAGTCAATCCACTTGGTGGGAGGCCAGTCACCGCTTCGTCTTCCGGTTCGTGGTCGCCACTCGAGGACTTTTCTCCCCTAACGGTTATCTGTTCTTCGAGCGGTGTGGCCCGCCGAAGCCGCCTGTGGCCGCCGCTGTTTTTTTGGTTGTTTATTTGTTACCTCTTCACATCTAAATAGCTGAACCGATTTTGATGAAGTTCGGTATACAGATAGTTGCAGACCCGGGAAAGGACATAGGACAGTTTTATCCCGGAAAATTGCAGTTTAATAAACGAATTCTAAGCGAACGGAGTCACGGGCGACCAGCACTGCTTCAGGTTGCCTTCCGCGTCGTAGCGTCGGGCTGGTCGTCATGGTAACCTTACCGTGTAGTTGGGCAGCTGCGGCAGATGGTAGCGTGAGTACTGGTCCACGATGCACTGCACGCGGCCGTGGTAGTGCTCCAGAGTGGCCGCTGACCACCACTGCTTCAGGTTGCCTTCCGCGTCGTAGCGTCGGGCTGGTCGTCATGGTAACCTTACCGTGTAGTTGGGCAGCTGCGGCAGATGGTAGCGTGAGTACTGGTCCACGATGCACTGCACGCGGCCGTGGTAGTGCTCCAGAGTGGCCGCTGACCACCACTGCTTCAGGTTGCCTTCCGCGTCGTAGCGTCGGGCTGGTCGTCATGGTAACCTTACCGTGTAGTTGGGCAGCTGCGGCAGATGGTAGCGTGAGTACTGGTCCACGATGCACTGCACGCGGCCGTGGTAGTGCTCCAGAGTGGCCGCTGACCACCACTGCTTCAGGTTGCCTTCCGCGTCGTAGCGTCGGGCTGGTCGTCATGGTAACCTTACCGTGTAGTTGGGCAGCTGCGGCAGATGGTAGCGTGAGTACTGGTCCACGATGCACTGCACGCGGCCGTGGTAGTGCTCCAGAGTGGCCGCTGACCACCACTGCTTCAGGTTGCCTTCCGCGTCGTAGCGTCGACCTGCCGAATATTCATTGGATCAAGGGTGAGGGTGGTGAGGACCAAAAAGTTGCACACCGTTAAAGCTGCGTTAGCACATAGTTATAATTTCAACTAACTTTTTCCATTGTGACACGAAAATTATCCATACAAATGTGTGATTAATTTTCGTGTCACAATGGAAAAAGTTAATGGAAATCAAAACTACGCGCTAACGCGAAGGTGTGCAACTTTAACGGTATGCAACTTTTTGGTCTTCACCCTCGAACTTTTTAGAGCTTGTTGCCATAGTAACACTTATTAAAAGTAAGATTTTATTGGGTATGAATCCACTAAAAGTTAGGAATTGTGAAAATTTCAAGGCAATTTCTTTATGGCTCATATCCTAAGCATGCTAATACATTATGCAAACATTTTTCTCATCATCATCATCATGTCAGCCGAAAGACGTCCACTGCTGGACATAGGCCTCCCCCAAAACAAAGTGTAAAAGTAGCCCCAAGACATGTAGGTTTCATATAAAACAGGCTTTCTAAAGTTGTGTTTTTATTTGTCGGTATTACCTTGATCATCAAATCCGTGCGTCACTTCATGACCCATTATGGCACCAATTGATCCGTAATTTATCGCTCTGAAACAAAACCGTGATAATAAAATATCTACATTTGTTCTTTACTTCATTCTGTTACATCATCATCAGCCGGAAGACATTCACTGTTCAACAAAGGCCTCCCCTTTAGAACACCACAATGAAAGACAACTCGCCACTTGTATCCACAGTTTGGTCGCAACTCTCACGATATCGTCAGTCCTTCTAGTGGGTGGCTTATGCCAACGCTTCGTCCTCTGGTTCGCTGTCGCCACTTGAGGACTTTTCTCCCCCAATAGTTTTCTGTTCTGCGAGTGACATGGCTTATATTAACACTTCAACTTGGATATTCTCCGAGCTATGTCGACGACTTTATTTCTTCGGTGATTTTCCGTAATTACAAAATACTCACTCGATCCCGTTACCGTAGAAAGGAGGCTGCAGTATTCCAGCCGGGAACGCTAAAATAAAAAAAACATGAAATTTTACTTGTGGAAAGACTGAGATAATGCCAGGAAAGAATAGAATGTTGTAAGTGAACTTACTGACTGAGTTGAGAGTGGCAGAGTAGAAAGCATTCACTGTTGTGGCTGTTGCCACCCACCTGGAAATGAACGGAAAATTATAAAAAAAACCGGTCAAGTGCAAGTCGATCTTGCAAACCAAGTTTTCCGTACAGTTACAGGAAAAATACTATGTGCTAAGAAGCAACTCAACATGCCGGAAGATAGAGGTAAGTTAACTTGAATTATTTAAGTATGAGTCATCATCATCATCTTAATCCTATAACAGTGCACTGCGGGACAAAGGCTTCTCGTAACACGAGCTATTTTACCATTTTGGACTTGTCGAATTCGGGTTCTACCGCCGATATTTTATGAACGTCACTCCGCCCACCAAGAGGGCGTCTTTACATAATTCAATTTTCGGTCTTGGACACGATTAGTCAACTTTTCTTACCTATTTCTGTCTGGTTTTTCTCTTAGCGTCTCCAAAGACTTTTTCACCGCAGCTTTCGTCAGCTTTAAGTAGATCTCGAATAAACTGTTCTCCACTACTTCAGCCTGTGAAAAAATAAAATTGACTCCTGAAATATGGTCCATTCAATTGCGGGATCTGGGCATTTTCACTTTAAATGGCGCTTTTTTTCTGAATTACTTAATTTTGGGTTCTTCTTACTCCTTAAATTATTGCCTTGCTCAGAATTATGAGAACTGTTGATCTGGACGAAGAAAAAGTGTCCCTATCTTTTTCTCAGTTTTGCAACTTTTTTCATAAAGTTTATGTGGGTCGTTACGATACGGACACATGAAAATTTTTTGGAAAACTGGGCACATTTCTTTCTTCGTCAAACTCAATACCGTTCATGATTCTGAGTAAGGAGAACCTAGATTAGCTAGTTCTGAAAAAAAAAAAGTGCCATTTGTGTGAATGCCCATCTAATGAATTACGCCTGCGAAGCCGCGAGTAAAATCTAGTGTTAAATAAAAGTTTTCCAATAAAATAAAGCAATCCAAGCAATATAGCACAGTATATACCTATATAAGCTAAAGCAGTATAACAGCTATGAAGCTATGATCGAAACGAACACACACACAGACGCGCGCTCTACACGGCCTCTAAGGGGGTGTCGCGGTACTGCGGTACTGTGGTGCAGAGTGTGTTCGTTTCGATTGTTTTTTTTTTCTTCTTTTTGTTGTGGTTTTGAACACTCCATGTGATCATGTCAGCCTCATGGGTGCTTGCTCATTTTCCTTACGCAAAAGATATATTAAAAAAGTGGTAGGTAAATGCAAATAGCTTTGTCAGATGCTGGCTCTGAGAGCCAACAATTGACTTGGCCATTGTGCATGGGGCCCAAACCCCCAAGGACCCTTCTCCTCAAGTCTGAGTTCCGAGCACATTCCAACAACAAAATTGTTCGTGGCTTCCATACTGCTTCAGCTTATATATATATATACTGTGAATAAAGCTGTACGGCTGTAGACTCACGTGCTTGTAATGCTTGTCGAGCTGTTCTGCGGTGAGCAGCCAGGCGGGGAACCCGACGAAGTTGCGGATGGCGCTGAGCTTGCTGAGCGTCTTCACGCGCGTGGTCGAGTCCATCCAGTCGAGCTCCTCCACCGCCTCCGCGAACGCCGCCCGGACGTCTTCCACCATCTCTATAGCCTGGAAAATGTCCACTTGTTCAGCAACAAAAAACCGCTTCAAACACGGCAGCAGCACCCCACGTTTTATATATGTTCACGCTATATTTTTGACATGTCCTAAATAGCAAGCGATTATCATTTTCTCCGATATCATCATCATCATCATGTCAGCCGAAAGACGTCCACTGCTGACATAGGCCTCCCCCAAGGCTCTCCACTCGGACCGGTCTTGTGCTTTGCGCATCCACCGCGATCCCGCGATCTTAACCAGGTCGTCGCTCCATCTTGTTGGAGGCCTACCGACAGCTCGTCTCACGGTCCGCGGACGCCATTCGAGAACCTTTGACACCATCGGCCATCAGTCCTGCGAGCAATGTCCCCGCAGTTATACCCGATGATTCGCGGAGGACGCTGCTGCCCATCCTCCAGTTTATCCCTTAGTCGCCTCTTACGACACCTACGGGAAGAGAGGGTGGTGTAATTCTCGATCGACACCAAACGGCAAGTTTCTCCGATATCACATGAGGCTAAAAACTCTAATCTGGTGACAGTTTTACGCTTCATCTTTGGTTATTAATATTTTACGTCTTGTCGTTTGGGTTATTAATTAACATAATCTACGGCTATTCATCCTAATATAGAATCGAGCTCGGGTTTAAACTCAGAATACTCTGCTTGATATTTAGGTCAAACCACTAAGCCATCACGGCTTTGTACTATTTTTTTTTTGCTGGTTTGCTTCCCTCTTATAATAAAAAAACCACTTGAGTTTGGCAATTCTTACTATGCCGCTATACTCGTATGAGGAGACAAAAGTCTTTTCGAACTCACCTTCTGTCTAGAAGTCTGATCAAAGTGCCTCTTCACGTACAAATAGCTCAGAGCCACTCCGAAATTCGCATTGACGTTGGCCGTACAGCTCTTCCACCTGGGAGTCCGCTGCTGCAGCCCGAAGACGGCGCGGCTGAAGGCAAAGCCGAGATCCCGGAAGGCGCTGAGGGTCATCGGGGCCACTGTTGAGAACACGCTCCACCAGAGGAAGCGTTCTGAAAATACAACGTTTCATCAAGCCTCTGTCACAAACGTTCGTGTCACATACCTAATACATCCTATCATATACATACCTATATACCTACCTCTAAAAAAGCTTAAGTCAAGATCTTTTAAAATGAAATTTACCGTGAACTTCACGGTGAAGCAACACATCACAAGAAAACCTGAACACACCTGCGCCTGCGACGAAAACGAAATAGAGCCCATTTGGAAACTACGGCCCAAGCCTTCTCATTCAAGGAGGAGGCCTGTGCCCTACAGAGGAACGTATAAAAGGTCAAAATGATGATGAAAGTAATTTAGACTTCGGTAATGGATGAGTATCGTACCTAATTACCCCCAGATCATGGTTTTGTTTGCAGATGGCTAAGGCCATTGGGGATGAAAATTTCTTTTTTTTTATTCGACAGATGGCAAACGAGCAAGTGGGTCTCCTGATGGTAAGAGATCACCACCGCCCATAAACATCTGCAACACCAGGGGTATTGCAGGTGCGTTGCTAACCTAGAGGCCTAAGATGGGATACCTCAAGTGCCAGTAATTTCACCGGCTATCTTACTCTCCACGCCGAAACAACAGTGCAAGCACTGCTGCTTCACTTCACGGCAGGATTAGCGAGCAAGATGGTGGTAGCAATCCGGGCGGACCTTGCACGAGGTCCTACCACCTGCAATTTCTATTATTTATTCTGAATAGAGACCGCTGATCGGTAAGCGCAGCGTAGGTCCACCAACAAGAACAAATGGCCTGGTTAAAGTCGTGGCTTCACGGTGGAAGCAGACCGCTTTCAACCGAAACAACTGGAAGTCTTGGGAGAGGCTTATCCTATCCAACAGTGGATATCCTACGACTTATATAATGATGATGAGTACTTTAAACGCCCGAAAATTATCGTTTGTTTTCCCAGCAACTTACCGACCACCACCGGTTTCGTATCCGATAGGAGAGTCGCCAGTTTCTGTAGATAAGGCAAGTCCATGACGATGACGCGGTCGGCGCTCGGGTCCAGAGTCACGCTTGTGTTTGCGAACACCAGCTCCAAATATTTCTCCCACTTGTGCTGTGAAAAAAGTAGAATGGGGTTGGATACAAACAGCTTACAATAATGTGAGGAAAAGAGCACAATATAGAGTATGGCACGCATGGAGTAGGCAGCAGGGTACGCAACACCAGTGCCGGCAAATTAAGCAATTGCTTACGGCATCACGTCTTAGGGGGCACCATAAACAGCACCAAAAAAAATTTGCTAGCACATAAAACGTAAGGCTGGTTACGGCTGCTTATACATGGGGGGAGGGGGAGGGGACAGGCGTGGGTTGCTTAGGGCATCAAATAGTCTTAACAACAAAAGTGTGCTCATGCAGTGTCGAGGAGCTCATCCACCTCCAAATTGTAAGAACACACACTAAATCACACAAACCTAACTATCACTAGCACACTACACTAACGCGTTTCGAACTCAACGAGAGTCCATCCTCAGAGTAACTATGCTACCAATTAGATGTTAGTGTTGTGTTAGGGTCTATTTATTGATGTGGAGCAAGCTTTACCTCCTTCCACTGCGCGGGCCCGCCTCCGGAGCCCTGCACCAGCTGCTGCACGCTGACTTCGTGGAACAGGTGGGTGCCGCTTCTTCGCACTTCTACAGGGGTCATGATCTGAAACACAAATCAGGATATCCTCGTTCACATCTTCTACTCCAGTAACGTATTTTATTCCGGTCCTAGGAAATTTGGAACTTTACTTTCAGAAGATTTTGTTGCTATTTTCACGGTTTCATGTAAGAAAATATTTTTTCTAAATTGTCACGAGCACCAATAACATCTGACGCAATATATCGATTGTCGAGTCGGTGGGACGTGTCAGATATTTTTGCAAGCATGCACTGTGGCAGATACTAAAGGTGACTGTGCCCAAGTAGATGGGAAAGAAAATGATTTTTTGGCCGATTGCATTGATTGCACAGAAACCAATCTAGTTAAGAGTTAAAACGAATCCACCTCGTGGGAACAAGAGACAATGGTGATGGTAAAAAAAGGTGAAGACAGTATTGTCTCCGTTCTTGTTGATAATTACCACATCCCAGATTTACGCAATAAATTGGGAAATATGTTCAATGTATAACGGTAGATAGATAATGAAATAGTTGTCCCAGTGTACAAACACATCCACACTAAGTAGACAGCAGACAGCTAGACATGGTCATCTACTTCAGTTGTTCAGAATAAATAGAACGATATCAAATGTGAGATGGTAACGAATAATTCAATAACTCAGCAATTTAACTGAACGACTGTAGAGGTATTATACTGACGACTGTAGAGACTGTAAAGATATATTAATTGGTAAACAAGAGACAGTTTTGGAACTAGCAAAAGAATAAATGGCTCTAGATGATTTTGCATGTAATACACAGCAGAACCGCATGCCAAGATGGAACCTTTTCTAAGCAGACTGTACTGACCTTAGCCAAACTCTTGCTGAAATCCACGATGTCGTCAGCGAAGGCGGTGGCATTAGTCGGTGGGTCGGCCGTGGCGACCATGTCTCTGATGTACTTGTGGTATTGCTCCAGCTCATGAGCGAACTGCTCGGGAGCCAGGAGGTAACGCTCGCTGAATCCGGGTGAAACCTGCTCGATCTGGAATAAAGTCAAAGGAGGAACTGGTCAGACAACAAAACCTAAGTACTTATCGTTATTTTTTTACTACGTGACTACTTGTATGTTAGTGAGCCAGTGTTCTTTGAAATGATAGCCATTGTAGCCGTGGTTCTGAAGTGGTCCGTTTCATTTTCTAACCATAATTAGGCATTCTCCTCTCCATGGATTTCCATGATGATGGGTTTTTTGCTAGCCGGAAGCAAAGCTCGTTTTCACTACCAGATCGTCCGTTCTTGCTGAAGGCCAACCAATCCTCCGACTTCTGATAATCGGTCACCACTCCCGAACCTTTTTACCCCTACGTTTCTTAAATCTACGATTAAATGATTCACCCACTTTCCATTTAAAGTGTACGAGTACAATTTGCTGATAGATCTATTTCGATGTGGTTTATTAATACGAATCCTAATGCCAATATTCGTAATTTCGTCCTTAATATTCAGTTAATTAAGTGGACGTCTAACTGCTGGTCGGTTACGTAGCATGACATCTAAACTGTGTTAGTAAGTTTCTATGTTTAATAATTTTATGCCTGCCATTCACAAAAAAGGTGGCGGTGGGATGTTTTCTATTGAGGATCTCAAACACTAGGACATTTATGTACCTTATGCCTCAATCTACTCAATCTTTGTCGAGAAAGTCTAGTCTTAATACCAGGTGTATCCAGTTATAGGTTCAGTTCGTCCTCACCACAACGCGGTTGCGGCTGGTGTTCCTGACATCTTCAGCGACTTGCACGCTCAGCAGCACACTGAGCCCCAGCAGGCGGCGGCCGCGCCCCGCCACCAGCTCCCAGCTGAAGTTAGAGGACACCTCCACCGGCGGCCTGGGGGGGAGGTTCAGCTCCTGAAGGATCCGCTGAATTGGTTTGATGCCCTCAGATTCCAGTTTATCTGGAAGGATTATGGATTACTTTGTAGTGCATTTATTCACAGGTACTACTAGGTTATCTTCATCATCTTCATCACCAGCTGCTGAACATTAACATTTGAATGGCCCTTTGAAAACCGATACAACTCCGATTGCCCACAAGTCTTGCAATGTCATGTCAGGGGAAGGCCTGCCAACTTTTGTGACCGCTACTTGAGAAACTTTTTCCCCCGATATTACCAGGTACATAAGGTAGGGTTTGGGCGTTTTCAAAAAAGTTTACCATGTCTTTTTTTTTGAAATTTTGGAAAAAATATGGTTTTTCCTACTCAGAATCAAGAGCACAATCGATTCCGATAGTTTAAAAAAATGACCTCAAAAAAATGCCAGTTTTGCGACGATTTTTTCATACACTTAGTATGGGCGTGACAAAACTAACTCATAAAAATTTGTATGAAAAACTGGGGACATTTTTTTTACGATCAGGATCGATTGTGCTCTTGATTCCGAGTAGGAAAAACCATATTTTTTCCAAAATTTCAAAAAAAAAACGTAAAGGGTACACTTTTTTTTTCAAAACGCCCATTTCAGTAGTTAGGCAGAAGAACTTTAATGCGACTATCCGAAGCATGTTGAGCTAAACTCGATTGAAGACATTCTGTTTCACTATGAGAGCAAACATTAGTGGCACTGCTGGTCACGTGTAGTCGTGTCTAAGGCATATCCATGTCTACTCACCAGTGTTGACACAGGTCCTGTAGAGCGCCTTGGCTTTGAGCACGCTGCTCGGGAGCCCCTCTTCATCCGGCATTTCCAGCAGTTCTCGCAGGTCCGAGACCAGTCGCTCCCGTAACCTGTACAGTACAAAACGTTATTGTTGCTCGGGTCTAGTCGGTTTTCTTCGTTTTTCTTAAGATTCAAATGAGGAGGAAAAGGAAAACCGATCATCATGTCTCTACATTTTATGAAGGCACAATATTACAAGAAATAGATAGCGCCGATATTTAAGATTAAAAATAGTGATAAGCCTCTCGTGACGTTGAAGAAAAGGACATAGGTAATGCCTTTCATAACGGGAGAAAAAGGAACATAAGATGTGTACACAAGAAATAATAATAATCGTAATAGCTCACAAACGGATAGATCGATTTCGAGGTGGTTTTTTAAGTGAAAGCGATTTTTCTTGTGATGGTTCAGTGGTGGGTCAGCCATTTTTGAGAAATTGGACTTTGAAAATGACAATGTAGGGGTATTCTAAATTTTTGCCCGACTGCCCGAAGCAGGGTTATGGTTTCTAAGTTGGTTCGTTACCTGGCGAGCTGGTCCCACGAGGTAGCCCACTCCGGGACAGGGTTCTTCTTGATCCAGCCGCCGCACGCGAACTCGTAGAAGTCCGTGCATGGCTCGACATCCTTGTTCAGGGCTGAGATTATCCTTGATGCTGGGAAGCAAAATAAATTGTGATAATTTTATATTGTGTATGTGGACGAGAGGAGTGGAGTAGTGTAAAAAAATAATAGATAACGGGTTCAAGTCCTGTCCGATCTAGATTTGAACTCTTGCCGCTTACAAGTCCAAACACTCTACCTACCGTTGAATCACCTCGCTGACGCAGTATATATTTGAATTTGAATCGAAATTACCGATCATATTGCGCAGGATATTTTCACTAAAAAAAATCATTATAATTCGAAAACATGAAAAGATCGGCTGCTCGCCCTCAAAAGCATCACTTAACTTCTTTAAAATCGTTACAACCCTTTCCAAGATCCCCCAAAATGAATAAAAGTACAGATATGACGACAGACGAAGATCATATTTAAAAATACTTATTTTTTTTTCTATTTGTAAGTTTTTTTTTATCAAATAGCTGGCCAACGAGGGATCACCTGATGGTAAGCGGTCACCGCCATGGACACCTACAGCATTATTAGGACTGCGGGTGCGTTGCCGGCCTAAAGGGGATGGAGATAGAGGAGAGTTAGGCCTCCGGATCTCCAACTCATTGTATGAAACACAGTAGCAAAACTACTATTTCAAGCCGGTATTCTGTGGGAGTGTAGTACTAACCCGCTCGAGCCGGCCCATTCGTACTACAGCCAGCAAGTGGTTACAGTAAGGCTCAAGAATTAGAAGATTGTAATCAAAAGTAGATATCCTAATAAATATTATAAATGCGAAATAAAATTTATTCGTTTGTTATACTTTCACGATCCACTTGACTAACATGGAGGTGTCATTATGTGGAGATAGGTACAGTCAGCTGCAGAGAAAGGGTACCCCCCTGTAATGGCGGTAGCATGGATACCGCCATTTACAGGGGGGGTACCTTTTCTCTGCAGCTGACTGTACTTATAGCTTGACACCCTAAAATGGACGTGCGATAGTTTTTATTCCGTTATATTTTGTTGCTGACTGTACCATTTTATAGTTTGAGGAGATGTTTTATGATAATGCAATCGAATGGGATTGCATGTATAAAACAATCCAATTAAATAGAGGTACTTAAAGGTAATTAATGTGTCCACTATACTACTATTAATTAAAGTGGAAAACAGAGACGAATTGTATCACAACAAATTCAAAAACTAAGACGTATAAAAACAATTGACGTCATAATTTTGAATCATTCGCTAAATATTCAAACACGTGCCGGTGAGATAAGTAATATGCGCAACAAAAGTGCAATTATTATGTTCCACAATAATAAAATGTCTCCATAATTAATGCATTTGTATCATTTTCCCGCGAAAACGGCGTAGTCTATGGTACACGTGGAATATTTAATCTGTGGCAGGTTTAATTGCAAACAAGTTCGAATTGCGATGATACAGATTCCATACTCTATGGTAATGCTATCAAGATGGCTCTAGAATGTGCATTTGTGCAATTACTCAATAATTATTACGTTTTAACTTGTAGATCGAAGGAAGCAGATGCGTTGGTATGGTGAATATGCATTGCTAATGTGTGAATTACTGTCGGTATGGCATTTTAATTTGTTTTTAATTTGTTTTCTTATGTTAATATTGCATTTTTTGCATAAATTGTTTTATAAAGCTGTGTTTACAACGTTTTTTCGATTATAATAATCACTAGCTTTTGCCCGCGGCTCCGCCCGCGTGGTATTCGGTTATCGCGCGCTGTTCCCTCGGGAACTGTGCATTTTTCCGGGATAAAAAGTAGCCTATGTCACTCTCGAGCCCATAAACTATCTCTATGCCGAAAATCACATCGATCCGTCGCTCCGTTACGCCGTGAAAGGCGGACAAACATACAAACACACAAACACACTTTCGCATTTAGAATATTAGTATAGATATGGATATGGATGTTCAGAAATGAAATATTGGCGCAATCAATATATAAGTACCCCTTTGTAACATTACATTCAACCCATTATCTAGCAAATAAAACCATTTCATTTCTGAACATCCATATCCATATCTATTATATTAGTTTTTAATTTTTTCGATTTTTATCAATCCGACAAATATTCTGGAATATTGTTCACTAAGGGTTGTAGTATCTGTGTATATACCTGTTTTCTGCAATTTTTTGCTATATGTTGGTGTGCAATAAAGAGTTATTGTATTGTATTGTATTGTATTGTATTGTAAGGGTATATTGGACGATCTGGCCTCGAGGCCTTTATTATCTAACGCGCTCGATATCCCAGTCGCTTTCACCACCTCTTTGTATCAAAAGATTCAGGATATCGATAAAAAAACCGGTCAAGAGCATGTCAGGCCATGCTCAGCGTAGGGTTCCTAGTTTTCGACCTAGCCTTAACTTTAAAAACTGATAAACTGAGCTCAACTTTTTTGGGGTTTCGGATTGAATATCTTCGAAAATATTCATTTTATCAAAAAATGGTTTTTGCAAATTCCTATCCAACGATACCCTACAACATCGGGTGGACGTGAAAAAAACTAAGGTAACCTAAAAAAAATATATTTTATTTTACCACTTTGAGCTCGAGCTTAGCCCCGGACAGACAAGGCGAAACTATAAGGGTTCCTAGTTGACTACGGAACCCTAAAAAGATGGCGAATGCGATCACAGCGCCCACACGTTAGATAATTCGGTATTTATGCAGGCTGATGTGGCAAGGATATGAGTAACATGGTGAACTCGTACTTTTTTTTTGGCTGTGCCATTGTGGGAGAACGAAGCACCTTTAGTACCAATGTACCTTACCTGCCTAAATAAATAAAAAACTGAATAATTAGCAGCTTAAATTTGAGAAGGGGGGGGGGTTATATTCTTTGCTCTCTTTGTCATTTTAATGAAATGTCATGTCAGTTACTAAATGGAAATGTTTTTGTTCGTCTGCAGGGTAAATGCACGCTAACCTTTTGATGAGTTATGTGCTATTGTTCCCCTGCAAGCTTCAAAACCGTGGGCGGAAACGTAAAGCATCCTCAAGCAGTGGTAATATTCTCGTGATATCCCTGAACTATAGCGAGCAGGATGTTACTCGCGATACCAAAGTCACGAACTTAAGACTACGTTACTACCAGAGATGTGCGAGGATGCGTTGCGAGGAATGATTTGTCATGAACCAATAGAAACCCACGCCATTCCATTTACCACGCTCCGCCGAGCTGTTTCACCAAAGATGTGCGGAGCTAGGATAGATAAATGAAGCGTCTTTTGGTTCCTGACAAACACGATACTCGCAATACATCCTCGCAACGCCAGTCCCTCCTAGTCGAAACGCAGCTAAATAATAGGAAGTTGATACAACAGTTATTCCAAGTTATTACATACATACAATACATACACATACATGCAATAAAATCACGCCTCTTTCCCAACGGGGTAGGCAGAGACTACATCCTTCTACTTACTACTATCCTGGTATACAATTCTCGCTTCCTCTACATTCATCAATCTTTTCATGCAATCATCAGGCCTTCCTCTTCCAACGTTCCCATTCGGCAAGTCAAGTCATTACTAAATAATAAAACCGGATTAATTCTTAATTAACAGCAAAAGTTTGTTACGCAACTTGTATTTCCTCTCTGGACAATGCCCTCACAAATGCCGACACACTCCTCGCTGATGACGGGCTGCGGGCTCCAGAGCTCTTACAGCACAAGCACAGCTGTGTACCTACAGTGCTAGAGCTGTCAGAGACAGCCTAAGCGTATCATTAAAGAATGAAGCTTCAGTGGGCTGACTCACCAGTGCCAACACTCTCCTCACTGACGCAGGGCCGCGGGCTCCAGTGATCTGATAGTACTAGCACGGCTGTGTACACTGCTAGAGCGGTCAGAGACAGCCTTAGCGTATCATTAAAGAATGAAGCTTCAGTGGGCTGACTCACCAGTGCCAACACACTCCTCACTGACGCAGGGCCGCGGGCTCCAGTGATCTGATAGTACTAGCACGGCTGTGTACACTGCTAGAGCCGTCAGAGACAGCCTTAGCGTATCATTAAAGAATGAAGCTTCAATGGGCTGACTCACCAGTGCCAACACACTCCTCACTGACGTAGGGCCGCGGGCTCCAGTGATCTGATAGTACTAGCACGGCTGTGTACACTGCTAGAGCCGTCAGAGACAGCCTTAGCGTATCATTAAAGAATGAAGCTTCAATGGGCTGACTCACCAGTGCCAACACACTCCTCGCTGACGCAGGGCCGCGGGCTCCAGTGGTCTGATAGTACCAGCACGGCTGTGTACACTGCTAGTGCGATCAGAGACAGTCCTAGCGCGCCGATTAGCACTGATGAACAGCGGACGGTGCGTTCCCTGAAACAAAAGGGGAAAATGATTTTAGAAAATGACTTTCACCAAAAAGAAATATTTTTATAAGACTTTAGGTACCTAAGACCCTATGCTATGGGGTTGAAATGAAAAATCCTTCCTTTTACGTATCGCTGAGGTATTGCAAATACTTTTGTCTTTTCTAAAACGTTATTCTTACGTTTCTCGCGTGCCGAATTAAGGTTTTCTAGTGCTAAGAACAGAGCTAAACAAGCCGTGGATAGACGAACACGCCGTAACTACATATGTATAAAGGTGCCTTTTTTTAAGTAAGTACCTAAGAATAGGAATATTTTTATTCGGTATTCGCAAACATATTCACATATACAGAAAAAATAAGAATATATAAATAAAAAAAATGCTATTTTGGCTACACACGGAACTCTTCACCGGTACAATAAGTTTTTTTTTAATTGTTGATATTTTTCCAGTTCTTTGTTGTTTTACGTATCTTTTATTAGCTCTACGCTCGTGCTATGTTAGTAGTCATATAGATAAAGCCTAGGAAGTGCTCCATAAAGTGAGTTTCACTCGAGGGACATCGACCTGCCAGTGGCCATGCGTCAGCTGCTTCCGGCCCGCTTTGCCCAACACAGTGTGCAAATTATTGTTTGTGTCCAAATTCACATAACAACGTGTGTTTGGATGCAATAAGCACGACCACGATGTAAAGTCAAGCGCAAAAATAGCGGAAAACCGGCCAAGAGCGTGTCGGACACGCCCAGAATAGGGTTCCGTAGCCATTACGAAAAAATTAAGTAATATTTTTCTAAGTATTTCGTATTTTATACGGAATCTTCCAAGTTTAGGTATATTTTATACCTTAAGCTTAAGCTGCTATTTACTCATAAACTACTAATAATTCTCAAGAAAACTTAGCCGTTATAGTTTTCCTTGGAAGTTTGATATACTGACCACCATCCTGAATTTTTTCAAATTTTTCCATCCACCGGTTTAGATTTTAATGAAAATTTGCACTTTAAAGTTGAATATTTCGCAAACAAATGACTGAATCGAAAAATCGTTTTAGCAAACCCCTAATGGTTTTAAAATACCTATCCAACGATATCCCACACTATAGGGTTAGATGAGAAAAAAGAAATCACCACCACTTTACGTCTATGGGAGGTACCCTAAAAAAAATTGTTTTTGAATTTTTAATTATACTGTTTTGTCGGCATGGTTTACCTATATATCCGTGCAAAATTACAGCTTTCTAGCATTGATAGTCTCTGAGCAAAGCCGCGGACGGACAGACAGACAGACAGACATGGCGAAACTATAAGGGTTCCGTTTTTGCCATTTTGGCTCCGGAACCCTAAAAATTGGTAGATGATAGGTGTAACTAAGTACTCGTACAGTCACCAGCACCAATATGTGACACAACAGGCGTGCATAAATATCTGATACGACTCTTCTAGGGCCGGAAGGTCGTGTCAGATATTTTTGCACACTCCGCTGTGGCAGATATTAATGCTGATATAATACGTAGCCAATTTTTTTCGGATGAAGGTCAAAGATGAAGCAGCGTCATATACCTACAGCTGCTTAGGGTGTGGTGTTTCATCGTTTTAGTAAATGACTTTGAAAAGTCACTTAATTAATTATGTATATATCTTCTTTATGTATTTTTATGTGTAATTTGAATTTTACAGCTCGTTGTTTTTTTAACTGAAATGTTGTGGGAAATTTTTGGACAAATAAATAATAAAATTATGTTATTTTAGAAGGGTTTCTTTAAGGTTAAGTTTTGTACTGAAACATTTTTTTGACTTTAAAATTGTTACTAATATTAAGTATATAATGCAAAAGTAAGAGTTACTTTTGTCTGTCTTTTACATTTAAACATTGAAAAGATAAAACCCTGGGAAGGACATACATAGGCAACACCTACATAGGATAGCTTTATTCCAGACAAATCCTTAGTTCCCACGGAACGTTTTACATGTATTTATCTAAAGCCAAGCCAAGTAAAGCCTAACAGCCACGGAATTAACAAATCCTTCGGGGACAAAACGCTACTAGGTAGGCACATAGTTCAATGATTGGTTTGAAGAATATTGATTCGAAGTTCTTATTTGAGTAAAGATCGATATTTAAACAATTGAGTTAGGGATACATTTTATTGTCCAACGCTATACGTTAGCAGAGCGTAAAATCACGCGATTTATGATGTTGCAGTTCTGCAAATCAGACTCACCGGCCCACATTCATTAATTTCCGAAAAATCTCTACTCAATTGAATTCCCCAAACCGCAACCGCTAACGGCCGAAAGTAATCGCGATCTCTATCGGAATAACGGTGACGCACAGGGCTGCCAACTGCGATACCTTGTTAAACTTGCTTCTGAGCAAGCGCAGCATAAGCTGAGCCTGTTCCTTTTGTCATCAAGTGCAAGGGACTGGCAAACACAAGTACTATATTAGTTTATTGTTTTTTTGTATTCTGTGTGGCTATCCTGTATTGATCATGTTGGCAAATAAATCAATCTTCTTCTTCTTCTTCTTCTTAAAGGTGTATCTAGACATGCGGTAGCGTGTCGAGCTAAGTTAAGTTCAAGCTAACAGAACTGGCGAGCAGCACTGTGTGTAAGTTTACCCAAACCATTTGGAGCCACTATTGACCCCCTCATAACTTAAAAACTATTCCACATAAACATGTCAAATTTGGCTCATTTATTGAGATTTGTGAGATACATTATATATGTGCTCTACATTTTAGAAACACACTTTAAACGGTTATTTAGATATTAACATCAAAAATCGACATTTTTACCACTGACTCATTTATTTATTTATTTATTTATTTATTTATTTATACTCATACCTATACATATACCGTAATAACAACGTCTCAAGCAAAAATATATTCTTTGTATAGTCGAGTTCATAACCAAGTGTGAACGACTCTATTGTAAACGGCGTAGAAGCCTGTTGAGATATTTATTATTTATTATTATTTATGATTAAATTTTTGCTCACAAGTTTACGAACTACTGTACCTATCAAAAAGCATGTTAAAATATTATGACTTTAATTTATTGAGTATTAATGACCACGTGAGATATAAAGTTTTATACCTATGCTGGACCAAGACCAAGTTACAATAATGTAGAGCACTCAGAGGGGTGCTCTGAAATTTGAAAATCGAAGTATCGTACCGTCCCTCTCACACTCGTATTAAATAGTATAAACGTCAGAGGGACGGAACGACACGAACTTCGATTTTCGAATTTCGTAGTAGCCCTGCGGTCACCATCGCTGTTTGAGTGATTTTAGGCCTACTTACAAGACCTAACAGTGAACGAATCTACTGCATATTTGCCCAGCCATTATATCGCAATTATACCGCAGAACACACAGTATACACTTTTGCATTTAAAATAATACTTAGTAAATTTTAAAACAGTTGGCAGCCCTGAAGTCGCGGCGCACGTGCGTACGCGCAGGACACGTACTCGCGGGTTCAGGGAGAGTGACACACGCGTAGACGAGCCAAACAGCCGCCATGCGGTCATTGTTGGAATAAAATATAAGGCACTTTGTTCAAATAAAGGCGCTTCGAAAGCGATACGAGAAGAAAATGTCTGCGTAGAAAAAAGCTTTTTTAATAGAGACAAATATACCTAGTTACATAGTTTTCATAAAATCACTATAAATTCAATTTTCATTTTCTTAATTTAACATTAGCTGTAAGTACGTATTTTGAAAAGAATAATAGGACTATATTTTGTCCACGACTCCGTCTGCAAAAAAGTTCGTTTATCGAATTTCGTAATTTCGTAATTTTCGTAAAGGCACCATTTTTTTTTCGGGTAGGGATTATTATATTTTAATAATATTTTTATAACTGAAAATTAAGATTAGTGGGATTTTCTACCTGCCAGGTGATCTCATAATATTCTGTCTTTTTTAAAATATGTATTATAGGTAAGTACTTAAATAAATGCGAACTTTTCGGAAAAAATGTGATGGCAAACATTTTCACTACATCTGTAGGTATGTCTTACATATTAGTATGTAGTAGGTACAGGCTCAAGCGGATATTTTCACTGATAAACAGATTTCACATTCACTAGCGCGACTTTGACCGTTCGCCGCGGGGAACTTGCAAAAAAACTAAAGTGTCATAATTCTATTGCAATTAGGTAGTTAGTGGAAATTGTTTCATTGGTGTTATAATAACTGGTGACGAAGAAATTTAATCATTTCATTATTTATTTTGTAATGTAACTTTGGATCTTTGGCATTTTTTGCATTTTTGTCACTTTCTGGCCCATAAACTATCTCTATGCCAAAAATTACGTCGATCCGTCGCTCCGTTTTGACGTGAAAGACGGACTTACAAACATACAAACACACACACTTTCGCATTTATGATATTAGTATAAATGAGAGCGAGAGGAACGGTACGATGCGAACTTCGATTTTCGTAGTAGCCCCCCTGGTTGAATTCTGCGTGTGTGATAAGTTCGGTATTTTTTTTATTTTGTTAGCCGCATGCAAAATACGCATGTTCCCATTACTCGCGTGGCACCGTTCGCACCGGCACAATGGCGGCGATGCGACGCGAATTCATTCATTCACTCATTCATTCTTTCATTCGCTACACTTTCCAGGTCCTTGTGAACGGGACTGGTTGATGCGACAAACAAGCTTGCTCTGGATTCTGTACAAAGGAAGCGAATTTTTAAGCGTTCTAAAAATGTTTTCCGTCGAACTTGGTAGGTATCTACCCAGTCGAGGAAATTGAACCTTAGAGGAGGTAGAACCTTTTCATAACAAATTTCGGTGTGATTTCTTTGGGATGGGATGTCAACATGACATTAGTAGGTAGCACAAAGGTTTCACGTTGGTACAGTCACTAGCCCAATATCTGACATAACAAGCGTGCATAAATATCTGATACGACTCTATTTCTAGGGCCGGAAGACCGTGTCAGATATTTTTGCACGCTCCGCTGTGGCAGATATTAATGCTGGTGACTGTACGTGATTCAGCAGTTCCCTTGACTGTATACCTACTTGACCAAAACCCGCTTACCACCCTAAAGACTCTTTTTTTTGTAGAATTATAAATTGAAAATACACACTGAAATAAGATGCACAGAAAAACCAGAAAAATAAGACCAACACTGGGAATCGAACCCATAGGTCCTCGGCATTCCGTGCCGCGTGCTAAAAAATACAAAAAGATTCCAAAAAAAAAAACAATCTTAAACAGAATTATGTCAAGACAATGTCATGGCAATTCCACATTTTAACCATTCCATACACACTCATCAATCATTCCTTGTCGAAGGGTGCTATTACCAACGCTTCCGACTCGCGGGTCATTGCCAGTCGATAATTATGCGGCGCGTGCCGTCGCTTTCCAAGCGATGGGGTTTTAAATTATCGAACGGTGAATTAAAATGCTTTTGTTTTCTGACTTCAGTAGACATCTGAAGAGGAATAGAAAAATTGTGTGTTTATATGTTGATTGTTTCGTATTGACACCCGGTTTATTGATTTCTGATTCACGTATTTTTTACAGGCTACAAGAGGTGTAGGTTTGAAAACTATCTGGCAATACGAAATTATTTTTCGTTTTAAAAAATCGTACCTTAGGAATCACTACGTGCACATGTCTCTCAGTGAGCATTGGGATCTCCACCATTGATTTTCTTCACGTGTCGCCCAAGTGACGCAACTCGAAAATAATTATCGCCGTTTATAAATCACGACCAAAAGTACGCACCATATCGCTCGCTCGTAATACTCCCCTTATAGGGTTACCACTTTCACCGCTAATCGCCTTGCATCATATTGTACGACCGTTTACATTGCTTTATGAATGTGGACGCAGATTGCTTTCACGCACATTAAAGGCCTGTTTCACCACTCATGGATAAATTTTATTTGACAGATACCTTTAGAAAATACAAACTGAAATATAGATGCACAGAAAAACCAAAAAATAAGACCAGCACTAGGAATCGAACCCAGGTCCTCGGCATTCCGTGCCGCGTGCTATATCGCTACACCACTGCTGGACAACGGTACAGACATGCACCACATATCTCAGCTTGTTTCTTTCTTATATAGCCACTTAAGCAGTGACGCTAGCGACATCTACATATACCGTAGCCCTCATCGAGAAACTTTCGTTACGATACGAACGAACGTGACGGTACGATACGAACTTCGAGTTTAGAGTTTTGTAGTAGCCCTGCCGGCATTAAAATCAACAAGGAAGGACTCAACATCTCGACAAAGCAGTCTCGGGTGAAGTATGACTGTGACAAATCAATTGTTGTCGCTTTCTTCCGACCATGTCCCTGTAACCTTGGCGGGAAGGGCCAGGCTCCATTGTAACCTTTGTGTACGATGTATAAATTAATTAAGAATCATTAGTCATTAGCCGTGTATCGAATGAATATTAAATTAAAAGCTTGAGCCCTTGTGAGTTGTTTTACAAGATTTTATTTACAATGCAAATGTTTCTGTTTGTTTGTTGTTGTGTGTTAAGGTTTAATCTTGTGAGTCGTTGACCTACTTCCTGTGGATGGATTGATGCGGAAGTGTGTTTGTATGTTTGTCCGTCTTTCACGCCGTAACGGAGCGACTAATCGACGTGATTTTTGGCATAGAGATAGTTTATGGGCCCGAGTGTGACATAGGCTACTTTTTATCCCGAGAGAACAACGCGCAATAACCGAATACCAAAAGGGCGGAGCCGCAGGCAAAAACTAGTTTGGTATAAATGTTTAGGTTAGATGATAATGCAAAGTACAGTCAATGAAAAAAGTTTCACTATAACAATATGAAATGTAATTTTAAACTTAAACGAGCATTTCTTGTACTTTTATATATTTCGAAAATCTTGGAAATTGTTCTAAGGATTTCGATGAAATTTGCCACGTTGGAGTTACGAGGGCAGACAATCGATCTAAAATAGTCACATTTCTCTGGGTGAATGCATGTCTTCGAGTTTCAGCGCAAAATAAATACATACTGGTCTGGGAGGGGGTAGGACGTCTAAATTTTGGAAGCTGCAAATCCTCATTTCTATTGCCAATGTAAAGTTGCATTGATGTACAGTCAAGTGTAAAAATTATGAACTTATTGAAAGTTTTAAAAATAAGTACCACAGACTCTTATTCCGACCCCAAAAGGCCGTAGTAAGTACTTAACATATTTTTGAGTGGTTCGAATAGATAATTATTTATTTTGCACTTGACTGTACCTACATATTTTGCCGCCAAAATGTTATTTTTCCTGTACCTACTAAATATTATGGTTTTATTAAGAAAGAAACAAAAAAGACATTTATTCATATTAACAAATAAAGAACAACAAAATTTAAAAATAAGTGTAAACAACAAAAACAAAAGAAAACAAAAAACAAACATGAAAATACATACTCGAAGATATTAAGGTAACCTATATATGTTGAATTTAGGTTATAATTACGTATGTTTACACATACGTACCCAAACTGCAGGCGTTTAACGCTTCAGCATAATGCTGAGTCAGCGACCGTTTCACTTTCGCAGGGACACACAAAATTATTGTGTTATTTCATGTTGATTTATTGTTATTATTATTTTTTGGTTTATTCGTGTATAAATTTTGCTGTATATGTATGTCTTCTGTGTTAGTGAATAAATGTCTTCTTTCCTTCTTCCTTTCTTTCTTTCTTTAAACCTTCTTTCTCGAGTCAATCGAGTAAACCACTGCCTTGTTTTCCACACCGATGTTTATTTTCCCATCAGGAAATATGGAAAAACAATTTGTATGGGAAGTGCATGCTTCGGTGATGAATGCGGATTGTCTCGATGTTATTGTTTCCGTGGCGACGTTCGAGAAATGATTACCTGTTTTATTTTTATTTAAATCACAACTATAGTTAACCAAGAAAGTGGCAACACTAATTTATGAAACTTCGATCGTTCATTGCAAATTACCGCTAAGACTTGTGTTTACAGGCCATTTTGTTTATTTGCAAGTTTATACTCGTAAGTCTTGGTTTAAAAAAAAAACTATTTTTCCATCACATCTATTTGTGACCTGGGACGAATGATGGATGATGGTATAAAATACAGTCAACAAAAAAACCGGCCAAGAGCGTGTCGGACACGCTCGAATTAGGGTTCCGTAGCCATTACGAAAAAAATCAAGTAATATTATATGCGTTATAACACAATTAAAACATTTACTACAGTCTTAAAATCTATTATCAGAAAAAGAGCGTAGCTTCACGGCACTTACGTCCTTTGTTGAGAAGCGCAGTTTTTCGGCAATACTTAACTCAAAAACGGTATATCCGATCATGTTGAAACCAATTTTCGTTGAAAGTATTTATTAAGCGTTACCTTTCCATATTTTTTTTTGCATATTTTTTGTACAAACGGTTTACAAGATAGAGGGGGGGGGACACAATTTTTGCTACTTTGGGAGCGATTATTTCCGAAAATCTTCACTTAATCAAAAAAGTTTTTGAGAAACCTTACTATCTTTTCAAAAGAGCTGTCGAACTGTGTGCCACACGTTGATGCGAGTTAAAAAAAAATTTTGCAATTTCTGTTACGTCGTGTATGGAGTGCAGCCCCTATAAATATTTATTTTTGTGATTTATAACAAAACTAAATAGTGGCTTTGACAGACATCTGTGCTCCTTTGAGTGCCTGTGACATACAGACGGACGGACAGACAGACAAACAGATAGATGGACTTGACGAAACTATAAGGGTTCCGTTTTTGCCATTTTGGCTCCGGAACCCTAAAAAAACAAAAAAAGGAAAAATTAAGAAGTTTGACAGTCCCACGCGAGATGATGATACTCGCAAACACGAGTATCACCACAGCATGACTCACTTCTCATGAACAGTTCAATGACCAAGGGTCAAAAGCGCGGATACTTCAATTTCTTTTTAAATTTTCCGCACACATTCCCTTACACAAATTTATGTGGCCGTAAAAAAATTATACAGAATGTCTTTGTTTTTGATGTTAAAGGGTTCCGTAGGTTCACGAGTGTTCATATTTTTAGTGTTTACAATTTTTTCCTCTATTAAAATCTTTGATTAGACATGGCACAGTACTATTCCTCTTATGCAAGAGTGTATTAGTCAGGTAATTTATTTACATGTTGCTGTGTAGGTATATAAGATGACACCTTGAAAAAGACAGGATAGTTTTTAGTCAAAATATCTCTAAGTATTAAATTTAGGCTACAACAAATACTTATGAATGTCAAAAAAGCTCGCTGGCAACAGCTGGTACCTAATAAAGTAGCTATAAATAAAGTAGAACTGTAATTTTTACTGCTCTACTCGTATTTCTGATTCAATACTATTTTTTATCACATTCGAATGGTTTTTCCGAGTGATGTAATTTCTATAATCGGTATCCTGGACTCAAAAACAGTAGGTACAGTCAACTACAAAGGTATCGATACGACCAAAGTTACAAAAATATGTATATACGACAATACAATACAATACAAAACTCTTTATTGCACACCAACACAAACACAGGTATATTTTTCTAATGTAAGCAATAGGCGGCTTTATTGCTTCAGAGTGATCTCACGACCTTATTGTTAAGTGAATAAAGTCGTTTATACATATTTTTTGTAACTTTGTCTCCGTTGACAGTCCGCATGTCTGTAACTAGTACCGATGTTTTTGTTTTTCGAAAAAATAAGCTACTAAATCTACTTTAAAAAAACACCTTTTTTCAAAAATCGCAAAGACCAGTAAAACAGGCGCAGTAGAGCGAAAAATACCTAAGTAAATAACAGATATACAAGAAATAAAAAGTTATACAAAGCAACTTAACTGATCAGTGATCCGTTTAAAATCAGTACCTATCAAGTGCAATAGGTACCTACTTTAACCAGGAAAAACTAAGTTTTTTGAGAAAAAAAAGTTAAGAGGTAGAGGGTTCTTTTGCATTTTTGATAACCTTGTATTTAGCTTGCCTTGTTCGTTTATTTATTTACTAGCCCTTACCCGCGACTCCGTCCGCGTAAAATGTTTTTCACTATCCCGCGGGAACTATGCAATTTTCCGGGATAAAAGCTCTCCTATGTCCTTCTCCGGAACTCACGCTATCTGTATACCGAATTTCATTTAAATCGGTTCAGTGGATTCGACGTGATAAAGTAGCAAACAAATAATCAAACAGACTAACAAACTTATTATATTGGATTAGTGGAATTTGGCTAAATTTGACCCACTTTCTGAGGTCGGACTGACTTCAATTTTGCCATACTGTTAGATGTTATGCTACGTAACCATTTTATGCGTAGTTAAAAGAATTCTATCCGCAACATTTAATTTTATTGTTCGCAGAACCCTTCATAAACCACTTGATATTATTCAGGGTTTTCCTTATTTTTATATTTCTCTACTAAATAAAAATCTTCAAGGAAATCGTGACCGGCATGAAGAGCGATAGGTAAAGTTTGTGCAAAACAAACCTTTTACGTTAATATGACTAAGGCATGAGATTAAGGCACATGTATACACTCATACCTACAGGGTGATTTTGTTTTAGTATACATTATTTTTAAACTGGGGTGGCAATCATCAGGTTCACTTTAGTGGTGAAGGTCGCGGGTGAGCTAGGAAATTCTTTTAGTTCATTGTAGCGATTACGTGTATCGATCATACTTCCTATAATAAATCGGTATTTCGTATTATATCTTATTACGTCGTGTTGCATGATATATGTCCGTAAAATGTTTACATGTAACACGCTCTAGTTTACATCATTTAACCAATTATACTAACACTCCGTTACTCGACACGTGCAAAATAGCTACGTCTTTTTTAGGGTTCCGTACCCTAAGGGTGACCAACGAAACCCTACTAATGTCGCTACACTGTCCTGTCTTACATTACAGACTTAAATAGATACGCAGCTGAAGTGTATGCCTTTTAGTAATTTTAATTCAATGTTGGGTTAAATGACATTGTAACGGATAAATCACGTCTTAAATCGAGTTTAGCTCGACATGTTTCGGGCTATTTCTACTATTTTTTATTTAATATGAGTGAGTCTCACGGTAGTTTCATGATCAAAGTGTTTGGTTAGTTTTTCAGGATTTTGAATTGTTCAAAGTGTACCGGCTTCGAAGGCGTGATTGCGAGTTTTTAATGAAAATAAGTATCTTTTAAAAAAATATTTTTACAAGCTGTACTTGCGTTTTCATCCAACTTACATGTATACCAAAACTCAAATCAGTCCGTCCCCTGGAAGTGGGTCAAAAAGAACTTGCAAGATTTGACTCTACAAACGGCTAGTTAAACAAAAGCTTGCAAAACCACCTTCACAGGAATCATAAATCAAGCTAACCTAACCAGATGCTCAAATATTCAGAATAAATTTTATGACACCCTATATTAGGTATATCAATCGACAATTATGAATTTCATTAATTTTATTACTCACTAGCTTATGCCCGCGACTTCGTCTGCGCGGATCTAGGTTATCGCGCGGTGGCGCCCTCTACCGGAATAAAAAGTGTCCCATGTTCATCCTTGGGGTTCAAACTACCTATCTATATACCAAATTTCATCAAAATCGGTTCAGTGGTTTCGACGTGAAGCGTTACATACAGACAGACAGACAGAATTACTTTCGCATTTATAATTTTAAGTAGGGATTCTTTTAAACTATGTATTTTGACACGTTCCCGTTCCATACACGGCAAGATGTATAATTTCTGAAGCAAATGCAGTCAACCGTTAGCATGCTAATTTGTGTTTAAGCTACCCTAATTAACTTTGTGTGTTCGAGCCAGTTTCAGTGTTTGGCTAAATTAAGACTGTTCTACAAATTCTTTGTGTGCGTTGCGGTTTACCGTAGTATTTGTACCAGCTGTATAAACTGTATCTACTATTTAGTAAAGGTTAACGGCATACAGAACAGAACTAAGTGTAGCCAGGCGATTATTCCGTAAATATAACAGATGTCAGAAAAGTTTAATAATAACAATATGATATATTTTATCAATCCCTACTAATATTATAAATGAGAAAGTAACTTTGTCTGGCTGTCTGTTACGCTGTCTGATTTATATGAAATTTGGTATAGAGATAGTTTAAGCCCCAAGGATCAACATAGGATACTTTTTATTCCGGTAGAGGGCGCCACCGCGCGATAACCTAGATCGGCGCAGATGAAGTCGCGGGCATAAGCTATTAATTATATTTAGTACCTATATATGATTACATAATATATTTATCTATAATAATAATTTTATTAATAATAATAATTTTTATATAATAATAATAATTACCTGACTACACTTAACGATTACACCCTGTATCTGTCAAGCAAAACAAAACAAAAGGCACGGCCGTACTATACTTTTCTGCATATATTTACTGACACGGGATCTAAATCTATTGTTCCATTCCTGAGCGAGTAAATAATTTATAGCTTATCGCTTCCTCGCCGGTAGTAGGACATGTGCCTAATACGCTGAAAATATACCTAGTGCCATCCACGAAGACGCATGATTTTATCAAAATTAGACATTAATGACATTGTAATAAGAACCACGGCACGCGTCAACGTGAATGACTCTACCTATATGTAGGAATCACGGAACCCAGCCAGTTGCATCGGAAACGTGTTAGTTACATGTGAACCGCTTTTTGCGATGCCATTGTCTTTTTATAACAATCACTTATTAAGATGACGCTGTTCTTCGTTCTAATATTTAAAACACAGTGTTAATAAATATTTTTTGTTCAAAATTTATTTTTCAATTCAAGCTTTTTTGCTGCATGTACTTTTTAACCCCCGGCCCCAACACAAGAAGGGGGTGTTATAAGTTTGAGGCCAATATCTGTCTGTCTGTCAGTCTGTCTGTCTGTGGCATCTTAGCGCTCAAACGGATGGAATGATTGCGATGTGGTTTTTTCTTAGCTATGTTTCATATAATCGATTCAGTCATTTTTGAAATATTGAACTCTGAATTCAAGCTTTTTTGCTGACTGTACTTACCCAGTGTTTCTTCTTGGCTGTACCTACATACTTGCGTAATATATGGTCATCCAAACTACGTCATTTCCAATCTGTCATTTCCAACACTTTTTTTTATTTAGTCGGTGAAAGGGGAAGCTTCGCCACAAATATAATTCTGTGCGAATGAATTCGCGGACAAAAGCCCATAGACTATGTAAAACAGCGCTCCTCAGCAAAAGCATACATGGAATGGCACCAAAAGTCTACAACAAGTTACCGAATAAAATACTGCAACTGGACGACATTAGACAATTTAAAGTGGCGCTCTATAATTTTCTGGCTGTGGAAGCATGTTATTCCGTTCAAGAATATTTGATAAACTGTTTTTAGGATTATTTATAAGTATTTATATTTTTTTATGATTATGATGCATGTAAAGCTGTAGTTATATTTGTATGCCATGTGGCGAGACATAGTGATACAGTTAACTACCTAATTTAACATCTATTGACATAACCTATGTTTGACTTGACATTTTTTTTCTTTTTTTCTTAGTTAATCAATTTATTAGTCTTAAATTTTCATTTTTTATTAAGTACTAATTTAATAGGTACATCAATATTGCTTAGTAAATAAAATTGCTTGTTCCACTAAAAAAAATATTTAACAAATAAATAAATTTAAATTTGAATCATTGTTACTTATCTCTTTTGAATTAGCATTAAATTAAAGACTTGACCTTAAACAGATCTAACCAGGTAATTACGAGGCTACTTAGTTATTAAACGGGTATTTATTATAACAGGGCCAACACGGATCCTTCTATATTTAGATGAAATAAAAAGATTTTACTGCCCAATTTGAAGATAACAAGAAATAGTTAAAAGTTTAGAATTTTGGAAGGGGAACAAAAGGTTTTAGTAATATGAACTGAGTACCTATAAGACAAATGTTGAATTTATTTGATTCTTTTGTACCTATTCGAAAAAGAAGTCTCAGATAATTTCAAGTATCGCCTTGACCCGCTTGGTAAGGCTTGAGTTACACTTCCGAAAGTTTCACGATAATTTATTTTGATTTGCATCGTAGGGTACAGTATGTACAGTATATTATATTTTTTCGAAATATAGGTATCAATATCGCTTGTTTGTATGTTTTTTTTTTCAAAAAATATCAATATCCCTTAATTTTTTTTAAACGGATTGCGAGTTATTGTTTCACTGTAAGTAAGTGCACCTAATAAAATCCGCAGCCGTTTGTGTACACTTATTGAATGAATTTTGAAATAACTACTTTTCAAACTTTTCTTTTGAGAGCCTTTAAAATTTTTCTTAGTTAGGTCTATTGATGCAGAAACTTACATAAATAATAAAGAACATACTTACTTCATCAACTATAATTTAAAAAATATGTTATTCTTAACTTAATAATCTGTTAAAGCATTAGTCAAGTGTGACAAAGTTACGTTAAAAATTGACGCTGTTTACAATTTAGAACAACACTATTTACATACACTCTCTACATGTCTAATTAAATCTCGGTACGTTGTGTGAACACAGCTCAAAAATTTCACGGTGTAGCTACATAAATAATGTTTTGCTTTGTTTAGAAGATTCTCCTGCATTATTGCACAATCAACTTAAAAGACCATGAAAACCGCTTGCACATTTTACTATCGCAGACCAAGTACTGTCAATGTTAGATTTTGCTATTTGGTATTCATTGTCATGTAACTTTATTTCTTAGTCCGAAGTGTCGTAAAACTTCTCATCTAGTAAATAATAGTGAACCTATATTTTGTAAGAGATGAATTTGTTTACGTCACCATTGTTGTAAAATGATGTACCTAGATAATTTCGTTTCTAGGGTTCCGCAGAGAGACAACCGGTTTTATAAGACTAAACTAAAACCCCTCCGGAGTGTAACGTCAAAGTCGTAAAATGACCAGGTGCCCCGGTCGTAAAATATCCAAGTAGTAGAATGTCAAGATCGTTAAATAACCAAGTAGTAGAATGTCAAGATCGTTAAATAACCAAGTAGTAGAATGTCAAGATCGTTAAATAACCAAGTATTAGAATGTCAAGATCGTTAAATAACCAAGTATTAGAATGTCAAGATCGTTAAATAACCAAGTAGTAGAATATCAAGATCGTTAAATAACCAAGTAGTAAAATGTCAAGATTATTAAATCATACTCCGAATTTGAAAGTGTGAAAATGTATACATACATACATACATAAAGCTCACTCCTTGTTCCCACTGCACAGGGGTAGGAGGGTTACTCCGATTTCCGAAAACTGAAATTTCGTTATGTGCATGACGTTTTACGACTTATACATTTCTCGATTTGGACCGGCCAAGACTTAGACATTCGCATAGACTGGACATTTTACAACTTGGTCATTTCTCGATATGGACCGGCCGAGACTTAGACGTTAGTATAGACTGGACATTTTACGACTTAGACATTTCTCGATTTGGACCGTGGGAGACTTGGACGTGGCACTACTTAGACGCTGTAAGATATTGACTTCTTATGACTTGGACGTAATTTCGACACTGGACATTTTACGACTTTGACGTAACACTCCGGAGGGAAACCCCTCCGGAGTGTAACGTCAAAGTCGTAAAATGACCAGGTGCCCCGGTCGTAAAATATCCAAGTAGTAGAATGTCAAGATCGTTAAATAACCAAGTAGTAGAATGTCAAGATCGTTAAATAACCAAGTAGTAGAATGTCAAGATCGTTAAATAACCAAGTATTAGAATGTCAAGATCGTTAAATAACCAAGTATTAGAATGTCAAGATCGTTAAATAACCAAGTAGTAGAATGTCAAGATCGTTAAATAACCAAGTAGTAAAATGTCAAGATTATTAAATCATACTCCGAATTTGAAAGTGTGAAAATGTATACATACATACATACATAAAGCTCACTCCTTGTTCCCACTGCACAGGGGTAGGAGGGTTACTCCGATTTCCGAAAACTGAAATTTCGTTATGTGCATGACGTTTTACGACTTATACATTTCTCGATTTGGACCGGCCAAGACTTAGACATTCGCATAGACTGGACATTTTACAACTTGGTCATTTCTCGATATGGACCGGCCGAGACTTAGACGTTAGTATAGACTGGACATTTTACGACTTAGACATTTCTCGATTTGGACCGTGGGAGACTTGGACGTGGCACTACTTAGACGCTGTAAGATATTGACTTCTTATGACTTGGACGTAATTTCGACACTGGACATTTTACGACTTTGACGTAACACTCCGGAGGGACTAAAACTGTGGCTCTTTAATTTCCATTAATTGAACGAAGTAAGTTTGTATAATTCACGTTATTTGTACGAAAACACACTTTCAAAAAGGTTGTTTTACGCGTATCGACTTGGACGTCAAGTTCAAAGGATTGCAGATTGCAGACCTAAGTACTTATACGATATCAATTCAATTTAATTATGACCCCCACGCGGTCTTATGAAAAAGGGTCCTTACTTACACAGAGGTGGTATATGAAGTGATCCGTTAAAGTGCAACAACAAGATATGTAGGTACGAGTAACTATACAAGGTGACCTTAGCCTCTGGACAAATAATGAAACCATGGATTAGACTGATACTTAACAATATCTTAAAATAGTTATTTGCTTAATTAGACAAGAAAAAAAATCTATGAAATCAGATCACCCAAATACACAGGTTGCTCCGAAGTGATAATTGAAAACCGTTAGTTCTTCGGTAAATATTGGACTGATTGTTATGCTACTTTGCAGTTTGGTTTTAAATATCTTGCTAAGCCAGGTAGTATTCGTATTTATCCAGAGGCTAAGGTCACCCAGTATGAAATAGCTTGACCAAACAACATGTGAGAGATAGGTACACTCACCGAGTCATAAGTCCGCCTTCTTGTTCGTTCGGCTAGGTGGGACGGAAGGGTTCCTAACACACCAACGGAGCTGGAGGGCTACTACAAAATTCGACAATCGTACCGTCCCTCTCACTCTCGTATTAAATAATATTAGCGTCAGCGGGAGAGCAAGATACGAATTTCGAATTTTGCACTTTGTCAGTACCACTACCATGAGTTTACAGTGACCGTACTCGATAACGACGGCGTAAATTATTGTATGCAGAATTGTAGAGCGCCTCTACAAATAATTTACGCCGTCGCTATCGAGTACGGTCACTGTAAACTCATTTACCACCACCATGAGTTTACAGTGACCGTACGCGATAGCGACGGCATAAATTATTGTATGGAGAATTGTAGAGCGCCTCTATAAATAATTTACGCCGTCGCTTTCGAGTATGATCACTGTACACTCATGTACCACTACCATGAGTTAACAGTGACCGTACTCGATAACGACGGCGTAAATTATTGTATGCAGAATTGTAGAGCGCCTCTATAAATAATTTACGCCGTCGCTATCGAGTACGGTCACCGTAAACTCATGTATCACTACCATGACGGCGTAAATTATTGTATGGAGAATTGTACAGCGCCTCTACAAACAATTTACGCCGTCGCTATCGAGTACGGTCACTGTACACTCAAGTACCACTACCATGAGTTTATTTTATAGTGACCGTACTCGATAGCAACGGCATATTTTATTGTATGGAGAATTTTCCAGCGTCTCTACAAATAATTTACGCCGTCGCTATCGAGATTGGTCACTGTACACTCATTTACCACTACCATGAGTTTATTTTATAGTGACCGTACTCGATAGCGACGGCGTAAATTATTGTATGGAGAATTGTACAACGCCTCTACAAATAATTTACGCCGTCGCTATCGAGTATGATCACTGTACACTCATGTACCACTACCATGAGTTTATAGTGACCGTACTCGAAAGCGACGGCGTAAATTATTGTATGGAGAATTGTAGAGCACCTCTATAAATAATTTACGCCGTCGCTATCGAGTACGATCACTGTAAAGTCATGTACCACTACTATGAGTTTACAGTAACCGTACTCAATAGTGACGGCGTAAATTATTGTATGGAGAATTTTACAGCGCCTCTACAAATAATTTACGCCGTCGCTATCGAGTACGGTCACTGTAAACTCATGTACCACTACCATGAGTTTACAGTGACCGTAATAGCGACGGCGTAAATTACTGTATCGATAATTGTACAGAGCCTTTAAAATAATTTACGCCGATAGCGACGGCGTAAATTATTGTATGGAGAATTGTTCAGCGTCTCTACAAATAATTTACGCCGTCGCTATCGAGTACGGTCACTGTAAACTCATGGTGGTACAGGGCCAATTCGCAGCCAAAAATCTCTCCGCATTTAACGCGGTGTCAACGCTCGAATTAAAGTATAATCCGAAGGTCACTCACAATTTCTCCTCGAGCTTGTCGACCGGCGCGCGCGCCGAATGGTGGCTCTCCGCGTCGATGTCCTTGACCTGCGCAAACAGTTTGACGTTAGGTGATATGATAAAAATGATAATTAAATGAATTGATTAGATAAATAATTAGTACCTAAATCGCGAATTTAGGGGATTCTAAAAATACCTACGTATTGAAAATTTAATTGTATTCACATATATACAAGAATTTAAGAAAAAATAACCATGTAAAACTTAACTATAAACTAACTAAGTACCTTACTTAAAAACTTAATACCTACTAAATTAAATCTAAAAAAGTAATTGTAATAAATTAAAATGATTTAATTCCGGGCCTTGTTTTAACAAATTTAAGAAAATAATTAAATACACCTTCATAAACCTTTGTTTTCTTAGGTTATGTATTTTAGGCTAGGCACTTTTGAGTCTTAATGTCAACAACATGGACTTTATAGCCTTTAAATATGAGACTACTAGCTCGGAGAGTCTAGGCTCTCGAATAAACTAGACTCGAGAGCTTAAGAGCTTTTTAGGCTTTTAGTCCTCCAGACGTCAAGAATCGAAACGAGCCTAAAAAAGACTTAAGACTCAACTCTCTTGGAACACAATTTCCTGCATAAAATGCCGGCTTCAACCAACCTGTCGATTATAATAGAGATGACACGACGCGTCCACTAAGGTCACGCGCAGTCACGGACGTTACGTCACTTAGCTGACGCCGCTAATTACCGTCAAGGCATGCGCCCGCGCATCCTTGGGGGAGATAACGTATCACACGCATAGATACGCAGTTGTTTAGCACAGTGTGCTAGTTCCTTAAGCCTAAATAGGGTAGTTAGAAGGAAAATGTATTTTTATTTGTTTGTTTTTTAATTTGGCGACAACTGAAAGAAAGAAAGAAATGAAAGAAAGAAAATACATTTATTCACAACACAAGGCAACAATACTACAACAACAACTGCGCGAAGTAGCGGAGCCCCCTAACACAAGTATTGTCATACTTACCAGGGGGTGCCAGCCATATTGTTTATATAGGTTAAGTTTTGAAAATAAACATTTTTTTTTATTTTGATTTGATTTATTGTCAAAATACCATATACCGTGGTCTACTCGTGACCATGGCAACTGTAACATTGCCGAAACGTCGAGGTAAATATTACTTGTGTAAAAATAGCGTGATAAGTCCCGTATATGGTATTTTGACTATGAGTAAGAATCACGAAAGTTTAAAACGTTTGATTTGATTTGTTTTACTTTACAATATTACTCCTGCTTAACGAAATTCAGGATTCCATTCCAGCCTATATACGCCCCACTGCTTGGTACAGGCCTCCTCTCAGAACAAGAGAGCTTGGGCCATAGTTCCCACGCGGGCCCAGTGCGACCCTCTGTTTGAGAGGCGACAGGTCAAACCATTGGTTAAAAAAAATTAAAAGACTATTTCCGGATGTTATAATATTTTAAGCAAAGGAACATTAAACGAGTAAATCCATACTAATACCATGCTAATACTAAGCTTTGCTTAGTTTGGGACTAGTTCAATTGGTGTCAATTGTCTCATGATATTTATTTATTATTATTATTTATTACTAGCTGTTGCCCGCGGCTTCGCCCCCGTTGTATTTTTACAGTAACCTTTTTCTGACAGTAAGGAATCCAACAAAAAAAGAATTAGCGAAATTGGACCAGTTGTTCCCGAGTTTTGCGCTTACCAACACATTTTACGATTCAGATTATACCTAAATGCAAAAGTGTGTGTGTGTTTATGTTTGTCCGTCGTAATGGCAAAGAGATGATTAAAATTTATGGGCCAGAGAGTGACATAGGCTACTTTTTATCCCAGAAAAATGCACAGTTCCCGAGGGAACAGCGCGCGATAACCGAACCTCACGCATTACGTAGTTATTCCGTGCCCGAGTGGCAGGCAAAAGCTAGTTACCCGATAAATTGGTAAAAACCTAGTAACTTCTTTAAAAAAAACGATCAAACAATGTTTGCTAATCAAGCAAACGCCGCGGAACTCAGCACAGTTTTACGTAAAAACATAAAAACAAATAAAAACGGGGAAGTAATTTGAAAGTGAAATAAAATGTGCAATATTTTTACTCTACATTAGTCTAGTCGCGCTTGCGCCACTCCGCTCGGTCGGGTAAATTGCGACACGCTGTCCTAATCTCGTACCTAATTAACGGTTGAATCTGTTTGTAAACAATATTGGAACAAGGAAGATTTAATTAGTCTAATGCTAAGGCTTCACTATTAAATTAAAAAAAAGTTGAAAAAAAAAAAATACCTTTACTCGTATACAAGGTGACCTTAGCCTCTGGATAAATAATGAAACGGGATAGATAAGACTGATATTTAGCAATAAGTATCTTAAAATAGTTATTTGCTTAATTAGACAAGAAAAACAATCTATGAAATCAAATCATCCAAATACACAGGTTGCTCCAAAGTGATACATTGAAAACCGTTAGTTTTTCGGTAAATATTGGACTGATTGTTATGATACTTTGCAACTTGGTTATATCTTGCTAAGCTAGTAGTATTCGTATTTGTCTGGAGGCTAAGGTCACCGAGTATAGTAGACGTCACAGGTGATCGAAGAGCTTCCTCGAACAAAGAATTAGCCTAGCTATTCAAATAGAAAATGCTGCCAGCATCTTCGGGACCTTGCCTAAGGGGTACCCTTTAGGTAATTTGTTTTAGTTTTAGGTTCTATTTTTATTTTGTGTAAGTTTATTATTTTATGTAGTTAAGTTTAGTTAAGTTATTTTTAGGATATTTTTTATTTAACTTGTATCAATAAAGACCATCTGAAATTTAGCGAAAAAAAAGGTACTTATTTTCATCCTCCAAAAAAATCCCGAAAAAAAAGCCGCCAAAAAAAAGACAACTAAAAAATAAAAAATAATTATGCACTACTAGCTGTTGCCCGCGACTTTATCTGCGAACAATTCGTGTATCCCTATCCCGCTGGGATTATGCTGATTTCCTGTAAAATTAGCCTAAGTTAATTTAGTATAAATATCTAGTAATATTTTTTTTATGATTGTTTTTTGGAATCTTTTTGTATTTTTTATTTCAATTCCAAATTTTTACTTTTACCAAAAATTAATTAATTAATTAATTAATTTTATTTTATTTTTTATTTTTACGTTGACCAGCAGTGGTGTAGCGGTATAGCACGCGGCACGGAATGCCGAGGACCTGGGTTCGATTCCCAGTGTTGGTCTTATTTTTCTGGTTTTTCTGTGCATCTATGTTTCGGTTTGTATTTTCAATATTTTTTTTATCTAAGCGTCGTCGGTGTCGGGGGACCGCTGTACGTTAATTTGTGAATGCGTGCGTTATTCGAATGTCACTATTATCGGCGCCTGAGCAGCTATTATGTCATAACGTAATGTTCTACTTCCATTATGGATAGGGTTATCGACGCTTGTAATTTTTAATTCAGTTGTTTACCTCTCGTGTGTTAAAGACACGGATGTGTGTAAAATATAAGACTCTTTCCATTTTTCTTTCAAACTGTTTTTTTTTATTTCTATGATGTTTCTGTAAATAAAGAAAGAATGTAAAAAAAAGAATTTCTTTAAAGTTATTGCGAGAGGGACAGTACGATACGAACTTCTAGTTTCATAGTAGGCCAGGTGTTTTGCTTTGAAACTCGTTATAATACTATTAGGTATTAAGTCATTTCATTTCTTAATATTATTTTATTCCTAAATCCGCGTGCTTAGTATAGGGAACTACATATTATTATAATATCCTTGCAAAATTGCAGCTTTATAGCACTTACTTAAGTAACTTGATCATGACCTCTAAATTAAGCTCGTGGACGGACTGATGGACCAAATATCGTATCTGTTAGGTACTTCCTTGCCACTAGCGTAATGCAAAATTTAAAAAAAAACTATTTTTTGAAGTAAATACTTATTTGCGATTAGCGTGTTTAGCAACCCTACTGTTGCCCTAATTTACACGTGCACTTTTTGCCTTTTACAGTTGCATACAATGTGTGTCGAAAACTATTTGTGGTTTTAAAGGTTTTTTAACCTAATTTGCTTATTTACCTTAACAAACAGTATGTATAAACCATATACGTGAAGCAAATATACTAAAATACATATTATTTTATTATACTCCATCTCATTTAGGTGTAATTAAAAAAATATGGTTAAATCTACGCTTGTTTTTCAGTAATCCAATGTCGGAAGTGAAATATAAGTAGGTACTAACTAATTATTAACACTTAATTATTATTAAGCTCAGCTTTTTAATGTAGAAGTTAACACAGTTTTTAGTAAAACCTTTGTCGTATTAAAAACATACGAATATGAATTTATAATGTGAAATGAAACAAAGTAATAGTGGCTCCGATGACGCCATAAATTTGTCAATTTTTCAAAAAATTTAATCGAAAAACAAACTTGTACGATATTAGAATTAAAGTCCAACCAAGGTTAATGTCCAAGTGCTAGTCACTGTCCTATTAGTTCTCATCCTAAGGTGCCATCTATTGGGCTATATTAGCATGTTGAATACTAGGACATTCACTAAACCTTACGACATTAAATCTTACCCTATTAGAAACGTCTGCTTTTTGAAACAAACACAAGCTGAAGTGAAGTGGGCGAAAAACAAGACAATTATGATGTCACTGCAGTTATGTTTAGTTTATAATCGAAGTTTCCTTGCACCTACTGACCGCAAAATTCCAAAGGGCTCGTGATGAAGACAAGATTCTTGGAGATGTTTAAATTATTCACTATGGAAACAAACGTGGACGAGTCATCGTGTGTATCACTAGCATCAATATTAAGTTTAATAAAGAATTATTGGCGAAAATACAAGCTGAAACATGGATGTCCGGGTGAGCGGTTAGTTCCGAAAGAGTGTTGATGTTTCTCGATGAGGACTAAAACATAGATGCCGCTAGTGTCGCTGCGTATGTGACTAAATAAGAAACAAACAAGCTGAGATATGTGCATAGGAGAAATTTGTGTTTGTACTCCTGTTCACTGGTGGTGTTGGGCTAGAGCATGGAGCACGTAATGCTGAGGACCTATGTTCGATTCGCAGCGCTGCTCTCTTTTTCTGGTTTTTCTGTGCATCCATGGTTCAGTTTATATTTTCGATATGGATTTCACGGGATGACCATAAAAGTAACAAATTAGGAGTTGAAATAAAAAATACAAAAAGACTCCAAAAAACCATCTTAAAGAATCATTGTATTGTGTTGTATCGCACAGAACCTTCTTCAGGCGAGTTCAACTCACACTTGTCCGGTTCTATTTCAAGTTTAAATCATTAGCGGTTCAGTCTTTTGTTATATTTCGACACCTCCTACGTATACTGGTATAAGTGCAAAATTGCGATTTTACAGGAGAGCTGTACAAAGCTTCCTTAGTTCGTAACTTTCTTGTCTTTACAGATAATTTTACAAAATTTTGGATTGGTAGTAAGGAAAGTGCTTTACTTTAGTCTACATTAATAGAACTTTGAAATTAATGGTAGTTTTTGAGAAAATGGCAGATGCACTTGTGTACGCGTATTTGACATGTTATAGTTGTGTGGTATACTGAGCTAAGTACCACTTGCCCCAGTATACGGCGAAAGTAATTAATCATTAAAATGTAATATATTTTTGTTTTATACATAGATAATTACATGACGTAGTCATAAGGATTGAAAAGAAAAAGGAAGTACTTATTTTTTGCCCGTCATCATTACTTTATTGACATATATGTCACTTGTACCAATATACACTTGAATTAATATCACTCGTATCACTATACAGTTTATTATATTTTAAGTTTTCTGTGCAAAAATGCTTGAAATGGAATAAAAAAGAAGTGTGAATTCGAATGATTTATGCAATTCTTTAATTCTGCTAGAAAATTGTATACAGTTTTATAATAATCACACAGTTTGCTTTTCCTTATGTCAAGTAATAAAATAAAAAAATATTGAACCATGGTAAGTAATTGAAAACAAGTTAGTAACATAATAAGAAAATTGTTATTAAGTAAGAATACATGTTAAGAATGATGATGTGGTGCCGATAATTTATAGTCATAATGGCGGAGTCGCTGGAGGAGCTCAGTACTATGCTTAGTGACCTCAGTATCGTCTCCCAACAGGTGGGTCTTAAGATGAACATGGACAAGACTAAAATCATGTCAAATGTCCATGTCACACCCGTGCCGGTTATCGTTGGGAGCGATGCACTCGAAGTTGTTGACCACTATGTTTACCTTGGACAAGTTATCCAATTGGGTAGATCCAACTTTGAAAAAGAGGTCGCCCGAAGAATCAATACAATACAATACAAATACTCTTTATTGTACACCAGAAATAATAAGCGATACAGAAAACAGGAACACAGAAAATTACAAGGTAAGCAATAGGCGGCCTTATCGCTTAACAGCGATCTCTTCCAGGCAACCTTTTTTACAGAAAGAAGGAAGGACTACCAACTCGGATGGGCAGCGTTCGGGAAACTTCGTGATGTTTTCTCGTCCAATAATCCACAGTGCCTGAAGACTAGAGTCTTCGACCAGTGTGTGTTGCCAGTGATGACTTATGGCGCTGAGACGTGGTCCTTGGCTGTTGGCCTCTTAGAGAGGCTCAGAGTCACGCAACGAGCTATGGAGAGAGCTATGCTTAGAGTTTCTTTGCGCGATGGAATCCGGAATGCGGAAGTTCGTCGAAGAACTAAAGTCACTGACATAGCTGGAAAAATATGCAAATTGAAGTGGCAATGGGCAGGCCACATCGCTCGAAGAACAGTTAACCGTTGGGGGAGAAAAGTTCTTGAGTGGCGACCACGAACCGGAAGACGAAGCGTTGGCAGGCCTCCCACCAGGTGGACTGACAATATCGTAAGAGTTACGGGAAACCGGTGGATGCAAGTGGCGAGTTGTCGTTCATTGTGGCGTTCTATGGGGGAGGCTTTTGTCCAGCAGTGGACGTCTTTCGGCTGATGATGATGTCATGTTAAGAATAGTCTTATTGATTACTTACTTTTGTACCTTGTCACTTTAACGTCATGTTTGAAAAGCCATACAAAATTTTGTAACGACTGAAAGTGACAAGGTACAAAAGTGATCACTTATCTTTAACATTGACTATATCTAACAACTATTAAAAAATGTATAAATACACCATGCTATCTATAAAGATTTAATCTTTGATCACAATAGGTAATAGCACTGGCCCTTAATTTACTTCAATAAGTTGACATTATTGATACACTGAACAAAACTTCATCCCGTAAAGATTCGGCTCTTGGCGGCAGCGGTGAAAATAAACATAATTATACATTTTAATTAACGATTTATTCACGTAAACCAGTATATGCGGGTAAATACCATTTTATGAATGAGAATTTTGAATTTTAACGTAAATTTAAGTGTACAATTATATGATAAGCCTTATTAAACTGCCTTATTTTACTGCTCGAATTACGGCCTTGTGGTTCATTTAAAACCATTGAAACTATATTTTTCCCTCTCTCCTGCTTCATTTTGCAATGATATTACTTATTTTACATTAAATTACAAGTAAAATACCATAAAAATCATTTATTTAACATAATATAGACTTAATTGTGCATGTAGCCTCATCAACTATCGTTTAAGCTCACTGAGACAACGTCCAAATGCTTCGATGGCGAGCATGCATACTGAGGCAACTGCCCGCTACACCACACGAGCACCGCCCCTCCACAATATCTGTGCCGCGTATATAAGTGCAAGCGACCTGCCTCAGTATACGTCGTACCGATTGACAAAAGGGTGTTAGATGCAATCATATACGTTACTTTATTTCCGAAACTAATAGGAATATTCGTACGAAATTTCTGTGGCAGGTAGATTTTAGTATTTTAGTAATAAATCTGCAAAAAACCGAAAATCTCCAATTTGTCAGTTGTATCAGTATACGTAGGAGGTATCGATTTCTGCACTTGCAAAAACGTAACCGTTCAAACGCTCGGCTGGCCGTGACAGACCGCGAGCGAAACTTGTTTTCCAAAAGAAACCTCAAGTTCAAGATAAATGACGCCGCAACAGTAATCTGCATTGGTTAACCGACGAAAGTGGGCCCTTTGCAGTTCAATGAAATAATCCGGAAATGGATATATAATTTTACTGCTCTATTTTTTGTTTCATTTGTTTCAGCATAGCTCTATTGGGACCGTCGACAACAACGCCCATCCATCACCCATGAATGTCATCTTACGGCAATTCTTCACGTATTTTTTTTGTATTTTATTGTTTGCCGCGTGGTATTCGGTTATCGCGCGCTGTTCCGTCGGGAACTGCGCATTTTTCCGGGATAAAAAGTAGCCTATGTCACTCTCGGGCCCTTAAAATATCTGTATGCCAAAAATCACGTCGATCCGTCGCTCCGTTACGGCGTGAAAGACGGACAAACACACTTTCGCATTTATAATATTTAGTATGGATTTTGTTGTTCTTGTGTCTACCGTACTTTTGGAAATCTGTATTATAATTTGCAATCACTATCAGAGTGCGATGGCGGGGCGTTCGGTTGTAATATTCGAGCTAATATGAAACAGGGCACAAGGAATACCGAGCGGGAAATAAGCGTTACACTGTGTGCCCTCTTTCACGTTAGCTCGAATGTTACAACCGATACCGCCTCCGCGCCGCATCGCTCCACCTCCGGCGTGAGTGTGTTTCTAGCTTTAGTGTTTTTACAATCCATAACAAAACTTGTTAAGATCATATTTTATCTCAAAACAATCATTGTTTACCTACTGCAAAACCATACAATCTGACAGCTCATAGTGCTGTGATTGTTTCAGCTCCTGTAGGACGTCTTGTAGGCTTTCTTAAATCTCGATTTAAGGCTTAAACTGACAGTTATGGCCACTTGCTGGAAACACATAAATCTCGAGTTAGCGTTAAGCTTAGTTTAGTAGTGTCAAAATGTATGGATCTGTTAAGCTTAATCCAGGCTTAACAACTAAATCTAGATATATTTTTACCTGCAAGTGGGTCTTATTGTATGGATCTGTCAGGACTGAAGACCTCTTAAACCTATATTAAAAAGCCTGCAAGTACCCCTTAGTATTATCATGTATTAAGATGGGTCACTAGTAGAATGACTAGATCGCAAAATGACCACATCGCATAAAGGCTGCATCGCAAATGTGCTTCAACGCAAAAATCCTAAATCGCTAAATGACTGGATCTTAGTAAGTCTAGATCGTAAAATGGCCACTTCGCGTAGCGGCTACATCGCAAATGTGCTTCATCGCAGAATGCCAGAATTGCTATATGACTACATCATGATTTGACTAGGTCGTAAAATGACTACATCTCTAAAATACCTTGATCCGTATAATGACAATATAGTAAAATAAACATAACGCTAAAAGCCTAGGTCATAAAAAGTCTAAGTCGCAAAATGCTACCTATTACGTACAGTCGGTTAGATTAGACATGGCAATGTGGACATTTTAATATTTAGTCATGATACAACCAAAGCATTGTTCGCGTATAAAATAAAACAATTATGCAGTTAGCATAGTAAAGCGTTTTAGTAGAAATGTCAATACAAGCGAATTGAAAAATCGAATGATGCATCTTTCGATTGTTTTATTTCAAATTATCTTATTTATTTCAAGTGGCCTTGAATTCAATAATAAACATTATCAAAGAGTACGTAATATATGCAATAAATAGGTATTTAAAAGTAGTTAAATTTTGTAGCGTCTTTGTAAGTACCGAGTTTGGATGACTTCATTATTTTATATAAATTTTCCTGTTTTTTTTTAAAGATAAAGATAAAGATAAAGATAATTTATTTGTCAAACATGAGTTCCTATATACAATTATTAAATTGAATATAAAGATGTACAATAATTTGATGTCCTGTTCTTCATGTCTTGCCTTTCAGCATACAAATGTTTACTTATGAATATATGAATTTAAATAATTATACAATAAAAAAATAGGAAATAATTAAATTACAATCAATATTACATTTATGTTATATAAATCATTTTGCATTAAATACTATTGAGTGGAACATTTTGAAAACAATATCTAGTCTATATTATCTAGTAGATATTCGTTAACAGAATAATATGCCTTGTCGATTAAAAAATCTTTCAATGCTTTTTTGAAACTAGGTAATACTTCCTTCTCTGTAACAGTTTAAACTTGAATTTTAATAAACATGAAATGTGAAATACAAAATTTCATGTATATCCTTAGAGGCTTAGAGCAACGCGGGATTCCTACGGAAGGGAGTAGTCATTCGCCGCGTTCTCCTCTGTCAAAGTACAAGCCCAACTGGGCATACGAATTTTATAAAACAAGGCGCGCTTGGATTTCAAACGAGATCGAATCGAGTCGCGCGTGAAGTTGAGTATAAGAAAAAGTAGTTTGAGACGCCCCGGATATATCATTATTAATATATTGAGCGTAACTGTACCGACTTTCGACGACGTAGTCATTGTATGACTTAGCTATAATGATATTTACACTTTTTTAGATCATGACCGGGAGCGATTTGGTAATTTTGCGACTTGGACATTGTGAGATATGGACTTGATGAGATGAAGGCCAGTTAAGATTCTGACATTATGAAACGTTGACTAGCAGCGATGTAGTCATTTTGCGACTCGGACAGTATGAGATGATGACTAGATGAGATAAAGTCATTTTGCGAGTCGGTCATTTTGAGATATGGACTATGAGCGATGTGGTCATTTTGCGATCTAGTCATTCTACTAGTGACCCGTCATTACATATCCGTCAACCTTCGGTACCTTGACAATCTGAATAGAAATCTCAAAATCTGCAAGTAATCGCTAACATTTCGATATGAAACTATGAAAGATAGTTTAGGTCGTAATCAAGTCGTTATCTGCTCCACACCGGAACGGAACCAGCAGGCGGGCCCAAACACGAAAACCATGGCCAAGATGAAAGATTTTCTAAGGAGTTCGTATTTTATACGGAATCTTCCAAGTTTAGGTATATTTAATACCTTAGGCTGCTATTTACTCTTAAACTACTAATAATTCTCAAGCAAACTTAGCGGTTATTAACCTTTCCCCTTTCCTTGAAAGTTTGATATACTTACTACCATCCTGAATTTTTGGAACAATAAAAATGGTGTTAATAGATCTATTAACAGTTAACCAGCACTGAACACCTGATTTAGTACCTAATCATAATTCCTAAAGAACATAACACACCATTGATTCGCTTGACTGAAACCTCATGGTAAAATTCAAACTTGGATGTGTCTTATTTGTGTGGGCGTTTGATACACAATAATATGCATTTAGGTATGTTAATCCGTTGCCTAGTAGTTACCCATAGGCCATAACGTGCCATAACACAGTAATATTTATTACGTATTTATTTGTTTAATTAAAGAATCATCTTGTTTATATTGTTTCTATAAGGCAACAGCCGGTATCGCCAGGTCAACATGTATCTGTAAGACTTGGTATACATATATTGATACTAACCTATACCAATTGCTTCCTTGCCGTTACTATTAATACACAAGACCAGAAATGCTAAAAGCGTCGAGATGCTATCCGCTATAATCAAAGTAATTAAACGACGAGCTGAATAAAACATGCTCTATGCATTATTCAACGGAGGCGTCTTCGTCTCTTCCCTGGGAAGTCTCAAAACATGGTATTATTGTCAACGACTGTTAAGGTGCTGGATGAGTATAAGTGTATATATAGGTAGTGTGTATATACTTGTAACTGAACACAAAGGAACACAAGGGACAGAATAGAAAGAATTCCGTTTTTAAAAAATACAAAAAGATTCCAAAACACCAATCTTAATTTGATTGCTTAGTAACGATATCTCTTGTCCGGGTGAGCGGTTAGTTCCAATGGAATGCCGAAAGTTTCTCGATGAGGGCTACGGTATAGATGTCGCTAGCGTCACTGCTAAATTGGCTAAATAAGAAACAAACAAGCTAAGATATGTGGTGCATGGGGGAAAATTCGTGTCTGTACCGTTGTCCAGCGGTGGTGTAGGTAGAGGTGTAGCACGCGGCACGGAATGCCGGGGGCCTGGGTTCGATTCCCAGTGCTGGTCTTATTTTTCTGGTTTTTCAGTTTATATTTTCAATATAGGTTTTACAGGATGACCGTAAAAGTAAAAATTTGGAATTGAAATCTCTACTTGAGAGATCCTATTTTGGTTTTATTGATACTGTAAAATAAGTTTACTCTATAAATTATAGCTGTTGGTTCTCCGAAAATAAATAAATAAATACAAAAAGATTCAAAAAACCAATCTTGCTTCTGTTTTTGCCATTTTGACTACGGAACCCTAAAAACGTCAGTACTCTGCCAGTATGGGAGCGCCATGGGATCACGGGCATTCAGCCATGATGCTCCCTGATTACAGAATGTTACGATGGAGGAAAGAAAAGGGTCATAAACACTCTGATCCCCCTGCAAATATTTTAGGTTTTAGCTTTCCTTTTCCTTTTATATTTATTTACTATCACACGTAGCTATAAAAATAAAAAGTTTTGGTTGCGAAATAAATTTTTTCCCTAACACCAAAAACATAAAGAATTTTTTTTACAAAAAAGTAAAACCGACTCCAAAACCCTTGAAGATATTTTCCTAGGTACCTACTAGCTGGAAGTCGGTGCCTCAGCAACATAGAACCTCCTCTTTTTTTGAAGTTGGTTAAAAACACTCTTGACCTGAGTGTTTTCCCCATAGTGTCACCATAGTACCTCGGCCATCTCTTACTTTCCATTTGTCATCGCATTTTATCAGTTCGGATAATGACATATTAGTTGCACAAGCGTTACGTCGCCGTAACAGTCGGGTGCGCACGCGTCTATTGTTAGACAGACTTCCTAGGCGCAGATTGTCATACTATGAACTTAGCGAGCTACTTAGATAAATGCTAAATGGCAATAGCGATGATTTGCAAATGGTGATTGGGCTTTGTGCAAGAGTTGCATGCGAAAGTTTGCGAGTCTGTTTGTTTGTTACCTCTTCACGTCTAAATCACTGAACCGATTAAGATGAAATTCGGTATACTTACAGATACATAGTTTTGCCCGAAATTTTATTTTTTATTTTTTTATTTGACTGGATGGCAAACGAGCAAGTGGGTCTCCTGATGGTAAGAGAATACCACCGCCCATAGACACCTACAACACCAGGAGGATTCTAGATGCGTTGCCAACCTAGAGGCCTAAGATGAGATACCTCGAGTGCTAGTAATTTCACCGGCTGTCTTACTCTCCACGCCGAAACACAACAGTCCAAGCACTGCTGCTTCACGGCAGAATTAGCGAGCAAGATGGTGGTAGCAATCCGGGCGGACCTTGCATGGTCCTACCACCCGCAACTGCATAATTCCCACGGGATAGCAATAAACGGAGGCCTGGATTTTTGTGTGAAAATATCAGTATTATAGAATTTTGAATGGGTAGCCGATGGTCCTCGGGTGGGCACTAGACCATACTGGGGTGGGCACAGACCACCCAGCCGCCCCTCTATAATACGCCAATGGAATTCTACGCGGACGGAGTCCCGGGCAACTCTGTTATTATGTGTATGTGTACGATAATAAAATATAGTGCACCATATTAGAATAATATTGCAATAATGTTTTGAAACACTTGAAATTGAAAAAGCCTCAATCAATTTATAAAAATGTAACCTCCATATTTATAAAAAAATAGAAATCTATGTTTTTATGATCTTTCTAAAAAACTGGCTAAGTGTGAGTCGGATTCGTGCATCGAGAGTTCAGTACAAATTTATAGGCATCAAATACTTTAATTTTTATTTTATACAAACGGATTACGTTAATGGTACAATTAAAGTATACCTACTAAACTATCCTAAAAAAAACTTAACTACTTATATATACAACTTGTCTTGTCCGTCTTGTCAAATCCCTGCGCAAGTGTGCCCATAAGGCTGCATTTCCGCTCTGGATCGTGACCCCAATACGTTGGGCGAGAAATGCACGCAGCCCTATGGTCATTGGTAATTTCAATTTTTTTTATTTCACCAAAAAGTTTGTGTGCGTCCGAATTTATAGGTATACTTGTAGTTATGTATGACGATGATGATATTATAAGGAGTGTATCACTTAAGTAGTTATCGGATTAGTATACTAAGCACTGTTAGTGGATTTGTCGTGACTTCCAGGGTTATCACTAACGATAGCTTTTGAAACTACTTACCTGTCAGCCTAAAGACACAATATTTTTGCTTTACATGTAGTTATTTGATCATTCTGCATAAACGTAGCTATCATAAGGTCGCGTCGCGGGTGAGCAAAGTAACGCCTGATTCAATTAATCATTACTTTTTTTCTGTTACACAATTGCAATGAATCGGCCAAGCTTCATATTTTGACGAAGGTCCATCTCTCATCTCCATTCGAGAATTAATAAGTACCTATACAAGGTGATCTTAGCCTCTGGACAAATAATAAAACCATGGATAAGACTGATACTTAACTTCTTAAAATAGTTATTTGCTTGATTAGACAAGAAAAAAAAATCTATGAAATCAGATCATCCAAATACACTGGCTGCTCCAAAGTGATACATTGAAAACCGTTAGTTTTTCGGTAAATATTAGACTGATTGTTATGATATTTTGCAGTTTGGTTTTAAATATCTTGCTTATAATACTCGTATTTGTCCAGAGGCTAAGGTCACTCAGTATATTCACTATTCAGCCCCAACGGCAATCTGTTGTCCGTGTCATGTTTTCCGTGCTATATGACCTGCTTGCCCATTGCCACTTCAACGAACTACGTATGTATGTAAGTCCTAAAGATATTCATCCAACTAGTGGCAGCCCTGTCGTGTGAGGCAACCGGAGGATGCCCCGGCGCATCAGTTATGCAAGGCCATGAGCTTTTACCGCCGCGCCCGCTATGGCTGTGCGTGTACATTATACACATTATACTTAGTGCAACGCATTTGTAAGCTTTTAACACGTTGAATGCCTACGCGGTCAATGTTGTTCGACACTCAATTATAATATTATTGCCATACAATTTAATATTTTTTTTTATTTATTTTTTAAAGTTAGTTTTTAGAAAAGGTCCTCACTGAATATCAGCGCTACGGCTTGCCGTAGCATTATGCTGAGTGGGGACCTATTTAGCGTCATGTTCTTTATTTGTTCTATGTTTTTTTATGGCGTTAAATAAATGTATTTTCTTTCTTTCTTATTATCTTGCCTAACTTCACTTAAAAAAAAAAGGATAACTGAACTAGTATGGCTACTTGACGTTTAGCTTACGTTCAGCCAAAATTTACCAATTAGGAACCAAAATTATGCTAATTTTTTGTAAGACATCACCTAACTTTTAGCTACTAGTAGGACTTAGTTTTGTAGTCACTCAAGTTATGTTACAAGCAACAAATTTTTTTCCTATTTTTGTGTGAAAATCTTAATGCGGTTCACAGAATACCTACATACCAAGTTTCAATAGTTTCTTATGGTTTCGGAAAAAAAGTGGTTGTGACATACGGACGGACAGACAAACAGACATGACGAATCCATAAAGGTTCCGTTTTTTGCCATTTGGCTACAGAACCCTAAAAAGTGTATATCGCATCCTGTAAACTTCTCAAATACTGAATTTAAATCGGAAGAATTTCGAAAACATGTCCAAAATATTTAATCTTTGATAACGCACTAATCCAAATATCTAAACGTACAGACGACGTGATCGAAATGAGCAAACCAAAGCGGGTCAATACTTTCGTGGTCGGAACTAACGATCGGAATTGATATCCAGCACAATGCTTATGACGTAAGCGACATTCGGCGTAATTACTGTGAAATAATACAGATGTAATTGCATCACTGGTGTACTAGTGTTTTAGTCTATATATTTGTTATGGATATGGATCTTCATGCTATGTGTTAGGTATATTAAGTAAGTAATATCCAACAAACGATGTTTTTTCTCCTAACTCCCAGAATCCTTTATAAATGCCTTATTTTTATTTGAACTTCAAACTCTATCATAAATTTAAAAAAAAACTACTAGACTTCGAGCTAGTAAGTAGGTACCTAGAAAAATATTTTCAAGGGTTTTGTAGTCGGTTAAATTTTTTGCTATTTTTTAATTTTTTGGAGTCGGTTTTACTTTTTTGTTAAAAATTTTCTTTATCTAATTATATGGTTTTCAGGAAAAAGCAATGAGAATAAAACCTATTAGTATTATGTGCCACCTAGTGCCATCCACGAAGACGTGTGATTTTGTCAAAATTAGCCAGTAATGTAATGACATTTGTTATAAGAACCACGGCACGCGTCATCGTGAATGACTCTACCTATAGTAGTTAGTACTATCACTCGTAGTACTGGTAGTAGTAGAGCGATAGTGTATGGTTTGGTAATAGGTGTGTTTGTTTCTTTTGTACAATAAGGAGTTTACATACATACATATAATTATTATACTCTTTAGGTACCGCATTTAAGAAGAAGAAAGAAGAAGAGTTAAGAAATTTTACAAGAAGAAGAGAAATAAGTAAAGGAAAAACTTCGAAAAACCAATCCGAAAAATAGTTTTCTTTGTAAAAACTTTTATTTAGTTTCACCTGTCCTGTTGTCTGTCTGTCTGTACCTAATCAAATCTTGCAAGTTATAAATTCGATCAACGCCCAGTAGTTGGGTTGACTTGAAATTTGGTATACTTATGTAAATTGCGTGACAATACAATAATCTGGTATTGACTTCCTGGTAGTCCGGCCAGGATTGTCTCTACAGGACGGAACTCTTCAACGATTAATGGCATGGACTTGAAATTTGGTAGGTATGCAAATTTAGTTTGGGTGACAAAACAAGTACAGTCATCAAAAAAAACCTATTTCATTACAATATTCACTATGTAGCACGAAGTTATTTTTGGTAGCTTTTAATTTGGGTACGTATCTGAATATCGAATCTTAAAATACCGAATGTATTAAAATATCGAATGGGTCATAATATTGAAAAGATATTTTTTTTAAGACTTTTTTTTTAGATTGTTATAAATCTAACCTAACCTAACCTAAGGGGTTCTATACGATGCCGTTTTAATAAATCCTGAAAAGTTTACGGTTTCAGAAAATAAACCTTTCGATATTATGACCCATTCGATATTTTAATATATTCGATATTTTAACATTCGATATTCAGATGCGTTCCCTTTTATTTTTCTACGGAACCAACAGTTCAGTTCATTTTGGTTATTTAAATATGAATGCGTGTTATCTTTGCAAGTCATGTAAGAAACGCGAAACCGTAATCGATTGTTTACTATGTTTGTATCACAGATCAGTCGCTGCTCATTCAATTGAATATAAGATTAACGTAACTGTATGTTTGTCCATTGTTCCGCCAACTAGGTGTCAGTGTCGGTAATGTCAACGACCTTAGGATCTCATCCAGTTATGGAGCCTAACGGACATAATTTGATAGTCGAACGTGCAAAAACTTGCAGATAATTTAAGTGTCAAAAACGATCATTGATTTTTTTGCGTAAGTGACAGGTACATTGTGTCGCTTACGCATATTTACCACGTTATAAGATGTTAATCAGCAAGGCTACCACGAAATTCGAAAATCGAAGTTCGTATCGTACCGTCCCGCCTACGCTTATGTTATTTAATACGAGAGTGAGAGGGATGGTAAGATACGAACTTCGAATTTTGTGTTTCGGAGTAGCCCTTCAGTTGGTCCTTATTGCACTGCCTTATACGGCAGGACCGTTTTTCAGAACGGCACGTCAGACGGATGATCACAGCGGAAATAACGGAGTAACCTTAATCGGGATACATTACAACGGGACCCCATAAAGAACCTCGCTATTATCCGTCGGACACTGACATAATACCATCGTACCATGCCGTTGGCAGAAATGGGCCAGAAACAAATAAACTTTTGTCGCTTCTTTAAAAAAGAACGTTCTTTGATCGCGGTTAGTGTTATTCCGATTGTTTTGTTTTCATTATTTGAAATAAACTACGAATGTATAGTCCTCCACACCTGTTTCTATGACGGCAACCCTGACTAAATACATATAACGATTGTATAAAAATTTTGCAAAAAAAATAATATTATAACAAAGAAAAAGCTTATTTTCTAGCGTGCGCTCTAATATGGCTCGCTAGACCGAACTTAGTCTTGAAAACTCTATCGCAGGGTGCACAATAGAGGTGGTCCTATGAATTGTATGTATAAATGTAGGAGGGCTTGGGTCTGTGTTTTTAAATTTGGCGTTTTGCTGTCAAGCGGTTATTTTCAAAAGTGCCAATCGATTTTACCTAAAATCATATTTTATTAGGTACCTAGTTTATTTGTGAGCTATCCACGAGTACCATTTAACAAGCTTGAAATCAAATTGGGTTCTCTTTGCCATGTTTTTTTTTCGCTGGTTTCCTTGAGCCGAATAAACCTATGTATGCTCTACAGGATGACGTTTTGAACGTGACAAAAAATAAATTAATTTATACAGGAATAATATACATTTTATTTTCAACAGAATAAACAAAAATATACAAGGTGCCCAGAAAGAAGGCTGGACGTATTTCCTCGCTTTATAGCGATACTTAATCGCTGTGCAAAATAGTTTATACATGTTTCATTCTTTTATTAAAATTACTTGTTTTTAAGATAAGTAGTTGTCTTGTGTTTGTCTTGTAGCTTATGATGGTTACGAGTATGTTCCAATAAAACGGTGTATTGAGCTCTTTTATAGCACAAACAATAAGAAAATTCTGAATGTCTTAATTTTCATATCGGTCTGACCATGTCATAACCATCTAAAATAAATTCACACTGCGTACAGTCGAGTCCATAAACTTGTGACCAAAAATTTGATCAAAAATATCTAAACACGCTTCTACGCCGTTGACAATAAAGTGGCGTTCAAATTTTTCTGCTCCAATTTTTGGTCGCGAGTTTATGAACTCAACTGTACATTTTGCTTGCTTTGTACAAATTGTCCCGAACCCTCGGTGCCCGAATCCGTTTTTATTATTATTAGAACTCTACCTACTGTCAATACAAATTCACTGTCAATACAAATTGACGATTTCAATACAAATTCTTATAACTGACATTTATGTGAATTATAATGTAATGATGTATTGAATGAATAAATAAACTAAACTAAACTAATTACTTTAAACTTGTGTGAATTGTGTTTTGTGTGTTAATTTTCAAAACAATACTTAGCATCCAATAAGAATGGAACTCATATGCATTATTATTTGACACGTCGATAAGAAACTTGCATTTCGAGTCATCGAGACGTGAAGTCTACCCTCAATACATCATCATGATACGATCTGGTGGCTCGCTCCCAAAACCGCCATCACTGTCACGCTAAATTTTAAACTCCATGTATTTAAGCCAATGGCCTAATATAGGTATAGTCAGCGTCACATACAAGGGAACCATTTTCTTAAAGTCGAGCTTCCACCGTCCGACGATACCCGACACTGTAAGGTTAGACGAGAAAAAGGAACACTCCCATTTTATTTTACCACTTTGTCGCTACTTTGTCGGCATAATTGCTAGTATCTAAACCACGGACGGAAGGCGAAACTATAAGGGTTTCGTTTTTGGCATTTTGGCTACGAAACATATTATGCTTTTTATTACCTAAATTGAAATAAAATATTTCGACTTTGACTGCAAAGTTAGTAACAAAGTTTTTAGACGGTAACATTTTTATCCATTCCTTTCCAGTCGTTCCCTCATGACTGAGGATCGTGGTCAACAGGCGGTCTCCATTTGGATAGGATTATTTGTTTCCATCGGCTTCTGTCCATGGCAGCCCTGACGACGGAGCTAAACCTTGGGGCTTTGGAGTCCCTAATTTGATCGGTCCATCTGGTAGGAGATCTGCCCCGGGCTCGTTTACCATTCGTATTCCCAACTACGATCAGCTTCTCTAGGCTCTCATCACCCCTTCTCATTATGTGGCCAAAATATGAAAGGATTCGTTAGTGACATATCGTGGACAGACGAGTTTTTATCTTGAGCTGTGAGAGGATCGACGCATTTGTTCGCTTGGCCAACATTTTTATAGTTAGATGGGAATTTCCAGAAATGAGGTCGAATCTTTAGTGAAGATTAACGCGTTACTAAAATGTCACCTGGCCGCTGTGCCGTGGTAAATATAGACAGGAGAAATCAGGATATATTTAGTTGTCTACCCTATACTCAATGTAGATAGGTACTAGGTGCAGGGTGCAAGTGAGCGAGATACTGTGGATAATAATGAGGTGGCATGACACGGGCAAAGGATATGTAAAGAGGCCATCTTTAAGCCTTTTGTTTGACTTATACGTACCAAGCCCTTAAGGAACCCTAAAAAATGATAAATAGAATTCCAAATTAAAGGTTAACTTCGTGTCTACATCTAGAGATAAATTTTAACATATTCTGCGCTCGCTATATGCATAGATTCGCGTCTTATTTTAGCACTCGCCCGAAAAATTGCATATCTTACAATTTCACAGGTATTTCGAACGCAACTTGTGCGTCTCGGACATAGCTGCCGAAGTTAAGTAAAATGCATATATCTACTCGGGTTGCAGCTTGTTTGTTATGAAAATATTCAAGTGACATAATGTAAATATTACTCCGTTGACAATGGCAGCCGAATTCAATCGACAGTGTAGACGATTTCTTTTACAAATGTTTTCATTTACGATGACATAAATACGTATTATTATTCACTACCGTATCGACTGCAATTTGGGCAAATCGTAATATTTTTATCTTCATTATCTTTAACGTTATAAGCACTATACTTAAGTAGATCCAGTAAGCTAGAAAGCAACCTACGAAGAAAAAACGAAATTATCGATCAATAAACGCAAAAAAACAAACGACAAACTTCACTCAATTAATTAGAGATGAAGCAGTAAGGTAATTCGAATAATTGTAAATATCCGCTGTATTAAAATCTGCATATTCATGATTTCTTATTAAGTAGTTGCTTAATTAAAACCTCTTTAAAACTGCTCCAAACTGATAACAAGACAAGCTCCTGTATCTTAAAACACAATGGATTTTAAAATTAAGCTGCATGCATTCTCATTAAAAGGTCATATTTGGTAAAAAAACGTCAATGTTGCCGGTCACAGTTGGGTGATGAGACTCATTGTCGTCTTGCGTGCTCCGACCAAGGTCCGTAACTTCATGGAGGCTTATTAATTAATTTTCCTCTTTCTGTACATAAAGTTAGCAATAAATACTGAATTATAGACTTACGTGTAGTGTACTTTAATACTTAATTAGGTACTCCATTTATTTGGCTTTGTTGGACGATATTTGGCGATATAAGTGCAAGGAATTTGTATAAATTTTAAATGTTTACGAGGAATGTTACATCCTCACTTACGTGATCATGATAAAATAATTGTAAGCCTATTGAGAAAAAAAATAGAACTTTCCAAATCAGATTAAATCTATTTATTATACGCAAAGCTAATTATTTGTGCAGTCATTATTACGTATGATATTATGATTGACTTGAATGCATGTAATTTTGCTTTCATAGCTGCGGAACCCTAAACGCGAGTATACCAGAAGGTGTTCAAATTAATACAATTTAATTTATTAATAATTAATACTTATAACAATTAGGTATTAAGTAAGTATCAAGTTTTTGTTTTCTTTCTTTTTGTGAGTGTGTTAGTCTAAACGCCGGCAAAGTTCACAAGAGATTTCCTTTATTTTTTTTTAATTATTACTTAGCCTGGATCAGTACCCTACTGCTGGACAAACACCTTCTCCATTCGTCCCGGTTTAGCAAATTGGTTAAATAAAAAAATGCCGCAGATTTTTGTTAAATCTAAAAAATACTAAATAAATATAATTAAAATATTTCTAACCCAAAACCTACCTTATATTTCATCTTGCTTTATATTGTTTCCACTTTAAAATATAAAACACGCACAAAATAAATATAAGTAACGCACTTCGTAAACTCAAAAGATCGAAGAAGAGCGCGCGAACGGACCGCGAACCAACCGCGCATGCGTGCAACGGTGACAATGGCTGCGGGAGTCCGCGCGCGGCAGTTTTGCTTCCCGCCAACTGAATACTATCACAACACTTCTTGGTGCTGCACCACAAAACTTTCCACGGCGAGAGACGAAATCCTACTATTCCTACTGCATGCTATGTAAATGAGATTTGGATACTATTTGTACCGCCACAAAAGAAAATAATCGCAGTTTACATGTAAGTTTCATTAAACAAAAAATTAAATTAGCAAGCAAAAGCAAACAGATATAGAACTAAAAAGAATCCTGAGCAACTTAAATATTTCAGTTTTACTTTTTCTTTTAAAATTATTATAAGACGTACCTACAGAAATCCTTCAATCGACTATCATGCATTTTCCTGTTAATTGCATTCGATAATTAGGCGAGTACTAACTTACCTGACTATTTAAAAAAAACGGACCTCACGATATTTTAACGCCATCTCGCGATATTTCGCCTCTGTGAAAACCCTTATTTATTTATTTATTTATTTTTATCAATTGCATACATGTAACATCAGCTCTTATAGTTAACATTAACCCTGGTAGGGTATAGCATTTGTTGTTATAATTATTCATCTATTTACTACATTAAATCTTCTATTTTACAAATCTAATTACTGTACCTATATTAATTAATTTTACAATAACATAACTTAATACAGGAACATCAAATATCACTTGAGAAATTGAGATCAGAAACACTTGAGATCAGAAGCTAATTTACTAATAATTACAAACCATCCTCCATAAATTCCGAGATCGTTTATTATATAGGTATGTAATGTACATCATGAAATTCATGAACATAACTTAGTAAATAGCATGTAGTCTATGTACATACCTACCTAATTCAAGAAAAGGACTCGGAGATAATAAATCAGCTCGCATACTTATCGGAAGTCCGAATATAATGTTTATCAGAACGATTATTTGCCATAAATCTTTTTTCTCAGAATCCAACAATGGGGGCTATCGCGAATGAATTTTCCGCTAGAGGCGCTAGTGTAGCGTGAGGTCAACGAAATGTCAAATCTCATAGTTTTTGGGTGAGCTACGCGGGTTTATTTATAATTAGAATAATTTTGTGAATATTTTGCATTATCTGAAATTAATTATGGCAATTATGCGATAAGGGGCAATGAACGTCTGTAATTTGAGACAGTTTTGTCTTTCGAAAACTTTTGTCCTCCCTTTTTTCCGAACAAAACGGGATTATGCAATACTGTGGTTGCTCGATATGTTTATGGCACTGTTTTACAATGTATTATATATGATTTTAATCTAAACTTTGTTTTCACGGCCGTTATAACAGACTTTTAAAAACCTCACGCAACAGTGGCGCCATCTAGTGAGAGAAAAAACGATAGCCCTCATTGTTTATACCTAATTGTTATAAAACTAACCTAACCTAACCTAGTTTTCTGTAGGATGACCATTTAAAATTTTCAGAAAGCTGTAAAAAATTATGACAAACGATGATTCGGACAAAAATTACGGTATGACTAGCAAAGAGTATGCGAACTTTAGCGCTCCCATAATAAATATTTTCACTGTCGAATTTGCCTGTAATTTTACTAAAAATTTAATTAACTACGTACACCCATAGAGGTAAAAAAAAACAGCTCTACCACATACCTACAGAAAGTAGAGTACAGTCTTTTAAAGCCAATGTTAAATTTAATTTGTGCTGTAGTTTTACACACAAACTAATTTTCGGGTGACGTATTTCATAAGACTAATCAAGACTGGAGAAAATTTTTAACCGACTTCTAAAAAGGAGGAGGTTATAAATTCGGTTGTATTTTTTTTAGGGTTCCGGAGCCAAAATGGCAAAAACGGAACCCTTATAGTTTCGCCATGTCTGTCTGTCTGTCTGTCTGTCTGTCTGTCTGTCTGTCCGTCCGCGGCTTTGCTCAGAGACTATCAATGCTAGAAATTTGTAATTTTGCACGAATATATAAGTAAACTATGCCGACAAAACAGTACAATTAAAAATTCAAAAACAATTTTTTTTAGGGTACCTCCCATGGACGTAAAGTGGCGGTGATTTTTTTTTTCTCATCCAACCCTATAGTGTGGGATATCGTTGGATAGGTATTTTAAAACCATTAGGGGGTTGCTAAAACGATTTTTCGATTCAGTCATTTGTTTGCGAAATATTCAACTTTAAAGTGCAAATTTTCATTAAAATCGAGCGTCCCCCCCCCTCTAAAATCTAAACCGGTGGGTGGAAAAAATTTAAAAAATTCAGGATGATAGTCAGTATATTAAACTTCCAAGGAAAACTATAGCGGCTAAGTTTGCTTGAGAATTATTAGTAGTTTATGATTAAATAGCAGCGTAAGGTATAAAATATACCTATACTTCGAAGATTCCGTATAAAGTACGAAATCCTTAGAAAAATATTACTTAATTTTTTCGTAATGGCTCCGGAACCCTATTTTGGGCGTGTCCGACACGCTCTTGGCCGGTTTTTTTTTCTTTGTTTGTTACCTCAGAACTCCGTCGTTTATAAACCGATTTGAATTTTTTTTTTGCTGGCTCGTGCTGAGGCATCAACCGACTTCAAACTGGTAGAAAATTATTATCATCTTTTTTTGTAGCCGGTTCAATTTTTTTCTTATATTTTTTTTCTACTTCTCTGCATACACTTTACATCACCACAATTCATTCATCACTTTCATTATGATATTTTCAAGTGCCGTAATTTTAATAACTTTTCTTTAGAAAAAAAAAAACATTTTAATACAAGCTTATAAATAAAAGCAATAAAAGCTTGTATAAAAAGTGTTCGCAGGTGCGGTCCGAATGGGGCCCGGGTCACAGGGGACATGACCCCCCACCCCAAATCGTACATGTCAAATTAAAATATGTTCTAAAAATTTACAAAATAAAAAAAGCATTTTTTTGCTAATAGCCGCGATGTATTAGTACCCCCTCCACAATTTCAGGCTGCGTCCGCGCCTGATTATTATTCGTAGGTATATCTCACAAGATTGCTCGCAGTAAAGTTTTATGAAAGCGGGCCTGTGTCGGTGCAACGACCTACCTCTAATGCTAGCTAATGTTCGAAGCCGAAGGTGAAGGTGCAAAACAAATGAAGTATGACACCGCGGTGCTGAAACCCAGTTCAGCAATCGAGTTTAGATCATCTGATTTTTTAGTTTTGTCATCTTTCTTTGGTAATGCCTGCGTTTATTTACGCATCGAAATATTTTTTCAGACTTTGCAATTCTGACTTTGCAGTACAAGGTCGCAGCGAGCGTTTTTTAAGGCTCAGTAGTTCTAAGAAACCGTTAGTTTCACCATGTAAGTAACCTTTCTGTACCTTTTTTGCGATGTGGAAATATTTTACTTTAGTTTCCGTGGAAAGTAGTTATGTGGGGCTCTCTCACTTTAGGCAGTAGGTATACTGCCGTTATGGGAGCACCATGGAACTGATATCGAATCATGACGCTTCCCAAACCTTTCTCCCCTACTCGTAAAGGAGATTTTTTTTATGCCTATCTCATAGTGTGGGGTATTGTCGAACAGGTTTGTCTGTCAAGATCCTTTGTCAGTTTAGGTACATGTTTAAGAAATATTTATGGTGAAATTTGAAGTGTCTATTTTTAGCGGTTTTTTTCGGAAGAAAGCGGAAGTAATTTCAGAATATTTTTTTATTGTTATTTTTTCATTTATGACGGTGGAAGCATTCTACACTTCCGCTTAACGTAGATATAGTTAGTGTTTAATTTTGTAACTAAGGGACCCCATACATCCCTGTATTATTGTTTAATTATTGTTTTGTAATTTTTTGTTTAATTGTTTACTGTGGTTTTTAAGAATTTTATTTGTAATTATTTTATTTTGAAAAAATGACTTTCTGCTAAGTTTCTTGCGGCGCATTCTTCTTGGCAATGATGGTCTTTTCGAAAGCGCTGGTAGTTTAAAAAAGAATTACGTGTAAAAGTGCCCATTGCGGCCTATTTACTGAATAAATGATTTGAATTTGAATTTGAATATCCGACTCGCTCTTGCCCGGTTTTTCTACGCCACGTGACATGACAAGACACGCTCACTCGCACGTGTCTGCTTTGTTTTTCCTCTATTTAACTCTCGGATACTCAAGAAACTATTATATAATATTTTTATATAAATACGAGTAAATAAATAAATATCTAGTCACGGGACACTTGACACCAATTGCTAAGCTTATGTTATATTTGCATGTAAGATCGCGGTCGAAAATTGCAAAACTTTAAAACATTAAGGTTGACTGGTAGAGATCGATCCCTAGAAGTTCACCTTTGTATTATGTAGATATCTCAACATTTGTACTCAAATCTTGTTTGTTTATTTATTTTGTACAATAAAATGCTTACAAACATACATTATGCGTAAATTTATTTTTCGGTGACTTTAGTTTGGTAATGGAATTCCGTAAGTATTAAAGACTCTATCGTGCAAAGAAACTCCGAGCCAGCATTGCTCCCTCCAAATTACTTAAGTACCTCAGTAGGTAAGTAGTATTTTTACCCGACTGTCCAAAGGAGGGTTAGGTTTTTTATTCATTATTATCATCATCATCTTCTCAGCCGTAGAACGTCCACTAAGCTATTGGACATAGGTCACCCCTACCTATATGTAGACCTCTAGTCGCTTCGGTTGGTAGCGGCCTGCATCCACCGTGAACCCGCGGCTTTACCAGGTCATCCGTCCATCTCGTTGGTGGATGTCCTACACTGCGCTTGCCGATCCACGGTCTCCACTCGAGAACTTTTCAGCCCCAACCTCTCCGTGCTATAATAATAATATGGCCTGCCCATTGTTACTTCAACGAACTAATTAAGTTAACATCGGAATACCTACAGAAAACATCGCGAGGATACCCACACACACAAGTTCAATGTGTATGTGGAATTCTCAATCCGCACTGGGCCCAAGTGGGAACTACGTTCCAAGTTCTCTTATTCCGAGAGCCCGAAGGGCTACCCCGAAACACAAAATTCGAAGTTCGTGTCGTGCGATCCCTCTCGCTCTCGTATTAAATAGCATAAGTGTCAGAGGGACCGCACGACACTAACTTCGACTTTTGTATTTCGGAGTAGCCCTTCTGTACCCAGCAGTCGGACGTATCTACAATAAGGTCTTCGGACGTACAATACGATTTTACGCACATTGGTAAATTACGTCGCAGAATAAATACGTAGGCACTGCGTTATAAGTATAGATGGGAAGCCGGTTTTTAACGTTTTTAACCGTCGGGTTTTTAACGGATTTTTTGGTTAAAAACGGTTAATAACCATTTTGAGCGGGTTACTTTGGTACATTACGGAATTTTTTGTACTGTGTTTATACTTAATTAAAATAAACTAAGTAATTATTTAATTTTATTGATAAAAAATATTAAATTTATTAGGTGATTGCGGTGATTGTTAGTATTGCATAGTGGCGTTTATGACTGTTTGAATGACGTTTATGAAATTAAGTATTTATAGTAGGTACCAGTGCCATATCATAGGTAGGTATGCATCTCAAATTAGTTCAGATTCCGATTTATGGATTATGTACCTAAACAATCTAAAATAAATGTCAAACACTAACAAAAAAACAGAAAAAGCTATCCACTTACCACCAAGCTTCAATACGACCTGCGGTTAAATAACCATAGTTAACCGGTTAAGTATTGGTAGCTAACGACAAATTTTGTTAAATAACCGTAGTCTACCGTTAGTTTCCATCTATAGTTATAAGCCCACACGCTCTATTGTGCGTCCGTTTATCCATCTATCTGTAATAACTGTCCATTCATTATCTGTAAAATATTGGTACTTTTATAGATTTTTTTTTCTGTCTATGTTTTCTAAAATGTAATGACCCCATACCCTCCTGAGTCCTGACTGTTTCTAACTAACTTAGTGCTTAAGACAAGACCTAGATGTAGTTGCACTATTTTTCATATTATTTTGAAATTTTGAGAACTCTTTATTCAATAAACAATTTGTGCCTTGAAAAGTACATTCGGGCCTTTATTCTTTGTGTTAATTGGTCCTTTATGAAGTACGCGAAAACTCAGGAGGATACTGCGTAGGTACCTATATTTTTCTTAGGAGCAGGGTTCTGCTAATACTGGTATCCATTTATAGGTATGTTTTTAAACAGGACACCGGTACACGAGTCCAAATCGCGTTTGATTTGTTTTTATAGGCAAATGTACAATACAATATAATACAAATATCCTTTATTGCACACCATAAAGCAGTACAAAAAACTTATAAAACAAACACTTAGATTCAGGGTAGACAATAGGCGGTACCCTGGCCGCCCTGCGCTCCATCACTCAAATCACTGATATAGATCGAACGGCGTCGAAGCAGTGGGACTGGGCTGGCCATGTTTGCCACATTTAAGCCAAATAACCACCGAGCGGACGCGCACCAACTCGAATAGCGGACCTGGCAGACCCAGACGGTGCCGGTGATGGCGGGATGAACTATAATAGACACTTCTTGAAGGACTGGCCCTTTAATATTATGCATTGGACAGAGAGCAGTGGAAGTATAAATTATAGCAAAATGGTATATAATATTATACGAGGGAAGGCTTAATAATAATCTACGAGCATAACCTGTTAGGTACCTACTTTAAGTGTAAAGTCACAGAATAGATAATAGTTAGTAAAATAAGTACACTAACACGCCGCGCTTGACTTTCGGTCAAGTTTCACGCGACCTTCGATTGATCAACCGTTTAAAAGGTACTCAAAGTAACATAATTTGCAAGCGATCTGCTTCAAAAGGCAAGTTCATCGATTTCTTAATTCAATCGTTTCTCAACCGCACTGCGTTTTAGGGATCCATACCTCAAGAAGAAATTATAGAAATTTATAAGATCAGTTGAGCTGTCAAGCAAGACTACGTATTTGTGTGTGGGGATCATGGTGGGGATACGCCGCAATATAAAGAGATCTCTCCCCAGACAGATGTTACCCTACACCACGTTAGTACTATTATAAATATTATAATATTCTGTGCCTACATCTGGGAACGAAGTGCGAAAAAAGAGCGTCCGAGTAGCACCGTATTCCGATAGCACGATACCACAATGCAAGATGTTGGCAGGAGTTTTCATAATTACCTTTTTGCTCACTAGATAGCGGTAGGAGTCACTCAAGACATCTTAAGATTCTATAGGCCTTATGTGATTCTTGTAATCACACCGTTTAATGATTTTCTAGGGATTCCTAGATATAACATGTAGAGCTGCCATTTCATGTTTTGGCCAGTTTAGGCAGATCATGAAATTCCTAGGCATATCATGAAACGCCGCCATATCGGTTCTGCACTGCAGGGCTACTATGAAACCCGGAACTCGAAGTTCGTATCGTACCGTCCCTCTCGCTCTCATATTAAACAGTATAAGTGTCAGAGGGATCGCATGACACGAACTTCGAGTTTCATAGTAGCCCCTGCTGGCACTTCGCCGGCCGCTACCGCTGCACACTAATCATACCGCTGATGGATTGAGAGAGAGATAGAGAGAGAAAGAAGAACAGATAGCATCGTAATCGCATCACAACACGACAGATAAATGAAATGCGGTTTTTTTTAGTAATGTTTCTTTAATCATTATGGAGCTATGGAAATATTCTACTAAAATTTGGATGTTTAAAGTTAAAGTTTAATAGGCATTTTAATATAACCATTAATAAAAAAAGCTTTAATTAAACCGCATTCACATTTTATCTGTCGTGTTGTGTTGTGATGTCTAGGGAACTCGCAAGTCGAAGTTCGTATCGTGCCGCTCCTCTCGCTCTCGTGTTAAATAGTATAAGTGTCAGAGGGACCGCACGACACGAACTAGTACTTACTATTTCGATGCTAAATCCCTTTGCTTTTGCCAGAGACCATAAACAACCTAAAATAATAAAAAATAATAATAATAAGATGGCGTCGATAGCAGCGACGCATTCGCTTTTTTGTTTCGGTAAAATAAATAACACGATTTATTGATAAACTGTGAAATAATTCCTTAAACATTACGCTTAAATGTGTCTGTAGCTATTGTGACTATTAATTGTGCCACAGTTATCACTAGTGATACTGTAATTAGTGTGTAAAGTAAAGTCAAACATGTCGCGAGACATGCGGAAAGGTTATTACAACCGTGATTGGGAGAGAGACCGGGAACGCGAAAGGGACCGCGATCGTGACCGCGAATACCGACGCCCATTGCCTCCCAAACGAAGCCACAGCCCCCTTATTAAGGAGGAGAAGCCCCGCAGCCGCTCACCGCTTCGTATTAAAGGTGACAAAGACATGCTGGACGAAAACATTTTGAGTGAAATCTCCAAACTGCCGGAGCCCAGTGAGCTGTGGGAGCCCAATCAGTTCCAAGACGCTGGGTTTGCTCCACCACCACCCTTCCAGCCACCAGAGGTAATTTTTGATATGAAAGTAAATCTAGAACTGGAACCGCGATGCCACTGTTGACAGTGCAAATATCAATCAATCTTTTATTGTGACTATAAGTTCAGATATTACATAAAGTTGCAGTTATGGCATATAATTTATAGATAACATGGTGTTTAAAATTTTCTTTTAGTGTGCCAAAATTTTTCTTGGTCCTTAAATGAATTGTTACCCTTTGGTGCTCATAGGTAATCATTGTATTATGTCAGCTAAAGACAGATCTTCTAAAGCATGTATGCACTGTAATAAAAAAATACCATTACAATACAAAATAAAATCTCTTTTCAGCCAAACCCTCCATACAACAACTATCCACCACAACCTTATGCTGGCATCTACGATGACTTCCCGACAGTTGCATCCATCCCTCCAGCGCCTCAGGCACCTGACATCAGCAGCTGGAATCAGCTGTCCCTGCCACCTCCGCCCACAGCACCGCCGCAGTTCAACATAGAGGAGCAGATTAAGAAAGAAGGTATGATAGTCTTAGTATTACGGATCCCGGAATTATGATGTACTAGCCTGAAATTAACGCAGCTGCCACCTGACTTCCACAGGTGCCACCGACGCACACGTGCGTTCAAAATGTATGAATAATTATGACAGCAACACTGGGTGAAGTTCCGAAAACGCATATGTGCGTCGGTGGCAGTTGGCCCGTTATCAGGCTAATCTTAATAATAATCCATATTATTATACAGGATACAGCAACAGCCTTTTTAGTGTGGAATTTTTTTAATGGAACCAACTAATTCTGTCAAGAACCTGTTCTTTATCATGATCAACGTAATAGGAAAAATAAAATATGACAATAGAGTATTTTATTTATTTATTTTAATTAATAATTGAATTTTATTTTAGTTTTACCTGTTTTATTTTAAAACACATTGTCTATAGTTTTTAATGGAGGCTGGGGCCCCTTTTGTCCATGGGGCCCTGGGCTGCAGCACTTCAGTAGATCTGGCCCTGGGAGCTTCTCGTCTACCCCTTAAAAACAGGTGCTCTAACTGATGATATCTAGGCGGTGTCATGAGACACGGTTTGTTTTACTCCTCTAGGAGTAATTAGTTCCAGATTCGGAACCAATTTAATAGAGGCTAGATACAGATACAACATAAAATAATTGAAATTAAATAAGGTCATCTGTACAGTCGTTGGGTCAGGTGGTACTTTGCAAGGATCAATGATTAACAACAATAACAACTTTGTACATTGCTACTCTGTACCAAAATCACTCTGTTTTGTGAAATAGCAAAGTAGAAGGTTGTAGATCACAGGTAGAGTCAGTGATAATGCCTGGTACTAGGTAAGATTGAAGTGAACCATAACTTGTTACACATATTATAATTTAACTATCATACATACTAAAATCACAGGAAAATGTATTTACCTAAATATCTATTAATTTTCAGCCTTATTGTATCAATTGTAAGGTATAAAATTGGTGAAGACAGAAGACTGGTTGTAGTGAATTGCATGCACCCTGCTTTACTCATTACTATGTTGATATGGAGCATGACATTACGGTATATAAAACAAGAACTCATTTTTAGCAGTTTACATTGCAAAGATGACATTATTTTTATAGAACATGAAAGTAAAGAGCTTGAGTCATCTATGAAGAAAGAAGCAGCAAATAAAAAAAAAACGATTATACCAGCAAAATATTTCATAAGTTCCAATTTTAATCACCCAGATATTTGTTATCTATGTTCATATTTTTTTATGTATTCTACTTTATGTGATGTGTGGCTAACAAATGTACAAACTGAAATATGACTGATAAGATAATTAATCCTCATGGCAACCCGTGCCTTATATGTGTATGTAGAACTAATTGTTATTAGTATTTTATAGAATTAGGTTTAGTTTCGAACCATGTTTCCGAAATGTTAACTGCATGCTTTCTATAAATTGTAAATTGACAATGCCCATTTTGCTAAAAGCAACAAGGGTTTGTGGGCTGCATTTGTATTTTTTATTTCAGGTTTTTTTCCAGCTATTCAAATCTTGAAATGTTTTTCTGACTTAAAGATTAACTGTGAAGTATCTTTCTTGAAAACATTCTTCTTAAATGTTTAGCAATTGATGCATCCATTAAAATAATTGCTTCCAAGTTATCTACCGTTTTCCTTTCCTACAATTTTTGTACTGCCACAAACATGTTTTTTTTTCTAAACAAAACGTTGTTTTCAAGCAATCTTCATTCAAATCAATTGGCTAATGTGACTGTAAATATCTAATTCAACAGTAAGTTTCCACATTTGCTATATTGAGTGTGATGTCACGTAACATAATTAAAACGGGTCTACATTAACTGGCATAACATTAATTGTCCTAACATGAAAACGCGTAACAGCCGTCGCATAATAATTAAACGCAGAACATTGAAGTGGGATACTTATGTATGTAAACTCTTTATTGTACAAAATAAGTAAACAAACATGATTGACAAACATTGAGATATGAAATAACATAAAATCAATGTCACATTGTTCGTTATGACTATATTAATCATGCTAGCAAATCAAGTGTTATTAAAGAATTTTAGGTTAGGTATACATTATAATTTATCTCAGCTCATTTCATGAATTATCAAAATATTAAAATTAAGTGAAACAGGCACTTCAAAATAAACAACACTAATTTACAAATAACAATAAAAATAATCCTACACATGTAACTTGAATTATGAATTAAATTGTGCATACTAACTTTAAATTAAGACCAATTGTTTATATAAACACAAAGTTTATGCAATTCTAAATTATTGTTATGCGGATTTTATTTATCTGTTTAAATACATTAATTTGAAAATGCTAATTGAATGTTATACTTACTAAAGTTGTACTAAGTTACTGTAATGTATTGTTATGCATTTTAATGTAGGCCCAATTACATCCATATCAAATCATCCAAATACATTACATCGCAAAAGTTATGTAACATCACACTTATTCCAACTAACCAATCAGCTTACGATATTCTTTCTCATTCAGCCGCCATAGAGTCGGAAATGCGTCACCAGAAAGCGGCACTGTCGAAACAGCGAGAGGATTACATGAAAAAGGCGGGGATCTTGAAAAAGGAACTCGAAACACTGAAGGACCAACGCAACGAGCTCCGCGGCGACCCGAAACGTTCCCCCAGCCCGGACACTAAACGGTTTTTGAAGGAAAACACTAAGCTGCAGGTTTGCGAACATAGCCAATTTAAAATATCAATACACACAGTTTAAATATATACGCCTATTGTTAATTTAAGATTCTTAGTTGTGTAGCTTCGCTTGCCCTCTTAGAGCTTGCCACACAACTGGGTATCAGCTCCTGCGTTTGTTTAGTTGGAGATTCAGAACAAGTTGAAGACAATCAACAATGTGGTGGACATGCTCAATGGGATCATCGGCGAGGAGGCGGCGGAGGCGGCTCGGCTCGACTCCGACGACTCCGGAGAACGCGAAAAGATCAAGAGAAAATCCAGGTTCGTACTACCTTTACCAATACGTTGTCTTGTTGAGCTGAAATTTAACAATATTTGCACGCGGAGAGGACTAAATTTTAGTTAAACAAGACAGACTTTTATTAAGGTTATGTACAAATTTGTTGTTTTGAAATACATCCCCCCAAGCAGGAATGCCCGAGACGCTTTCGTGAACCCTGAAGTTTGCTTTCACAGTGGCACAGTGGTGCTAAAATTTCAATGAAGAGATGACTATACAATGAGGAAGGAAACGTTGAGATGTATCCAACTTCTTTCTGTATAAGCTTTTAGGTTAGTTCACCTGGAAGGTATTTGATTTCTGCTTTTATTGTCTTGCTGTGTGCAATGTCTTAAGTAGAAACTGGATTGGTCAACTTTTTCTTGTTACTTTGTTGCCATGCTAAGTCCACTAAATAACTTAACTTCTTTTAAAGAGCACGGACCCTGACATAAGAAAAAGTTGACCGATTCAGCTAGAAATTTATATGTCGATGGCGCCAACACTGTCAAATGATAGACGGCACCATGAAGCATATATTTATGTATTTACATTAACTTTTAACTATAAGTTTATTTGTAATTGTATGTGAAATGAATATACGTTTTTGTGTGGAATAAATGTTGATTCAAACAATCGCACATTTTCTTTTCCTTTTGGTTTGTTTTTTTGTGGTACTTCCGGCCGACTTTCTAGAAGAACGAAGAGTCCGCAGAAAAAAAAAGAGCAATGACAGAGCGTTCCAGAGTTCCGATTTTTGCGATTTGTGGAAATCTGTCTCGATTTAGTTTTTAAACTCGGCTTAATAGTGTAAGAAACTTTCAAGCTTATACCAGAGGGTTCATTGCGTAACATTTCTGATACTCGCGATTACAATAAATAGACAGTTTTTTCTTACAAAAACTGTTGTTTGATTGTGATCGCGAGTGTCAGACACGTTACACATTGGTTCTTTGATGGCATATTTGTCTAGTGCACTTTAAATCACCATCACATCTTTTTGTCCATAAATGTGAGGGTAAAAAGAGATGATGGACCTAATCACGAGCTTCCACGCGTAAGAGAATGTAGCCTCACATTCAACAACAAAATCTAGATAGGTATATTATTTTTCCTGCGAGTCGTTCTTATTACACTATGAGGACGTTTGAACTGAACAAAAAGTTTATTGACAAAATATTTTCTAACGGTTGTAATAGAAGTTATTTTGTTAACGGAATGGTCGATCAAAATGATAGGTATTTTTTTTAAAAAACAAGACTAAGTAATGAGTTCAATCTCACTTTATCTGTTTATTAACTTAGAACACCAGAAAAAAATAATATCATTTACGTATCAAAAACAAACAAGAATTGCCGTAAAAAATAAGTTTGTATAATTTAAATATAGATTAAAGAAAATTGCAACAAGTTTTTTAGATTCATTTACACAATTGTTCAAAGAATGATCCAAAACTTATCCTAGGACTATTTAATTATCTAGTCTAGATTAATATTATTCGCATGCATTTAATTTTAATGACATGCTAAATATGACTGCTGTTCTTGATCAAATAAACGATTCCTGAATCAAAACGCTGACGAAAAAAAGTTAACACTTCAATTATCAAATACAACAATCCAATGGAGTATGTTTCACTATTGTCTATTATTTCTAAACGATTCACTTTTGCTTTTATATTTCAACTCGTATCGCACTTCGCAGGTCGCCGACCAACAAGAAGTTCAACTACGTATACTATGATCCTGAGATGCACTGGTGCAGGGTGTGCAACGAGTTCCCTTCCACTGCTAAGGATTACTTGAACCATCTGCACTCGCAGGCGCATCAGAAGTAAGAGATTATGCAATTGACTTGGAAACACCTTTTTCTTTTTTTTTTTTAAATGGCTTTTGTTACAATGGGATAATTTTGCCAGTGTCAAGGTTGAAAACTACTTACAGATGTTACTGTCGTTTTTTTCATTACTCTGGTTGTCAGGAGCGTCCGGTTCATTATTTGCATTTGATTAATTATGACAGAATGGCGGCAGCGCACATGGAGGCGCCCTGGCACAGCGTGACTACTGTCAACGAGGGCTTCCCCAGTTTCCCCTCCGCGCCCACCAAAAGGACGCCTATAAGAGGTAACTTGTTACTTAAGCTTTCACTTTTTAGGTTTTTTTTTAGTGTTGCCACTGTTACAGCTTCGCCCTGTATTACTCGAGCCTGCCACTTCGTCAGGGCAAACACTTATAGCATAATCATGTGCGAAAAAACATAGTTTTCACTAAGTTTTTCGCATTTTCTGTTGATTTTTCCTTTTGGCAAAATAAACTATTTCATTTCATTTCATTTTGATAAAAGGAGAAGTAAGTAAAGCACTATCTATTTGTTGTAAAACCTTTTGGATTCCCTATCGAACCGTAAACGAAGACTGGCAAAAGACTATAAATGTCCCAAAGGAATAAATAGACACCTGTGTGTGTGAATAGGTACCTGTGGCAGTCTGTTTCTACTCCACAAATTTCACTCCTGCCTTCTAATGTTACTAAGTTCAGGTATTCAAGTGATGTTGCATTTAATATCTTATCTTCTTCCCAAGGTCTACAGTTCTTCGTGCCTTCGACGGCGTGGTACTGCAAGCTCTGCGATCAGTTTATAGGCGACTTGCACTGTGCCTCCGCACATCTCAAATCCATAGTTCACTCCAAAAATTACACGGTGAGTGTCATACTCATTATAAATTGCTTTTCCATTTTTTTTAATAGACCCCAAGCATTTTGGCTGAGGCCCATAGGCTTAAGGGGATCACGTGCCCCAATGTGCTTCGATCTGAATTCCTTAGTTTTCTAATGTTTTTTGTAGCTTATATTAACAACAACGGCTTTAAGCAACATAGTATCCTATATTTACTTCAAAGTTCATTGTCTTCGAGATATTTGGCATCAATGTTAAACAATTTTAGGCCAAAAAACTGGTTTTCTGGCTATATCTTTCGTGTTAATTAGTTTCTAATGAAAACCCTCGACACATTTTTAGAGACGTCAAAGACGAACCCAAATGTGTAGATTTCGTATATCTTAGATCTTTCACGTCAATAGAGATACGAAATAAGTGTTTTTTTTTTTGGACAATGTTTTAAAAAATCATACAAAATTAGGTATAAATTTTTTTCAAAATCCGGTAGACAAAAATGGAGATAAAAAATTGAAGAACCGATAGCCGTTTGACTTATAATTCTACGAGTATCTCTACTACAAAAGTAGGAGATACGATTCATAACTTGTCAAAAACCGATGAAAACCTCGCGTAGCCCCTGTGCCTAGTTAGTACAGTCACACGCCTGTATCAATACCTGACACTACAAAGAATAGAATAGATTTATTTGGTGTTAAAAAGTTTGTACATGAAATCTTAATCTAAATAAAACAGTAGTTAACAAAGCGCCAAAATAGATGCCACTCAGTAAATGCCGATGTCTGAATTTCTTCAGTCATGGCGCTGGTTTTCAGAGCGTGCATAAATATCTGATACGACTATTTTTAAGGCCGGTAAGGGCCTGATTATTCATCACATTATAACTTTTTCCAGAACTTCGTAGAACAGAATCCCCACTGGGAGACAGATTGGATGTCGGACCGGCAGAAGGCGTTCGAGAAAGCTCGCGGCAGCAAGGCCAAGAAGGAAGAGGAGCCCACCAAAGCCGCGGCCGCCGCCGCCGCCGCAGCCAGCCGATACGCCGCGCACACTATCACCTTTAACAAAGGTAGAGGCAACAAACCGTGCTCGTCTGCCATTGAGGGCTGTTTCACCATCATCAGGTTGAACTTGATGCCGTCTCTATTTATTTTGTTCAAATAGACGGAGACGGTATCACATTTAACCGTCACACTAATCAATGGATGATGAAACAGCCCCTGAATCAAGTCAAATGCAATGAAATAATTTATTTTGCTTTCGGGTCTAAAGAACCCATACGTTACTAGTAACATACAACACAGAAAATAATGATACTGAACTAAACACTAAATAAAAGGGTTGATCAACTTTTTCTTGTCCCTTGTTGCCATGATTATATCTTCTGGAAAACTCTTTTCTCGTAAAAACATGAGTTTCTATGTTTTTTGTGATTAAAATTCGTAGAGCGTACATTTTTGTCGACAAGCCCATTATTTTATGAACTATCATTTAAGCACATTATTAGTAGCATATTAAGAGTTTTTTCAAGAAACTATCACTATTGTGTGTAAATTAAAGTTGGTTTGGGCATGTAGAGAGAATGAATGCAAACAGATTGACTAGGCAGATCTATAAGACGAGCGTAAATGGGAACGTTGGGAGAGGAAGACCTAGACGAACGTAACACGATCAAATCGGGGACGTGCAGGTCGGGTCAGGAGTACTCTGAACCGAACTGCATGCATGAAAAGATTGATGAATGTAGAGGAAGCAAGAGTTGCGTCCAGTGGAAGGATGTAGTCTGCCTACCCCGTTGTTAAAGAGGGGGTGATTTTATGTAATATGTATGTATCACTATTGTCTCTTGGAGAAAGGGGCATAATAACAAACAAGAAAAAGTTGATTGAGCCAAAAATACACGACTTAATTGCACGCCCAACCAGCTCGCCAGTACCGCTGCGCCAGATACTTAAAATGCTGTTCTAGCTGTAATGAAGGCGATTGGTTAATGATGTGACTGTTTCCCGCAATTAATTCGTGCAAAATTATCTCTAGATTGTATTTAAACTTTATTCATCAGACGGGTTCCACACCAAACGAAAAGACAGTCCGCCGCCGCCGGTAGAAGAAAAGGAAAAGAAAAAGAAGAAAGAGAAGAAGGAGAAGAAAAAGAAAAGCAAGAGAAAGAAGAGCACCAGCAGCAGCTCGTCCAGTTCTTCTAGTAGCTCGGACAGTGACGCCGCCGCTAAGAAGAAAAAGAAACGTGAGTTTGTTTTTACCAATTCCCGTTCCATTTTGGATCGACTCTGCATGTTCCCGGAGTCCCCTACAAACAAAGTTTAGATTATTTCCCTATTCCATTTCACCCTTACATGTATTACCTGCAAAGATTGTTAGTTAGGGATTGTTCTCATCTGTATTCATACTAATATTCCATCCATCCATCCCAGCCTATATACGTCCCAATGCTGGGCACAGGCCTTTCAGAACAAAGGCCATAGTCTTGCTTGGGCCATAGTCCCCACGCGGGCCCAGTTCGGATTCGGAACTTCACACGCACCATTGAATTGCTTCCCAGGTTTGTACAGGTTTCCTCACGATGTTTTCTTTCACCGCAAAGCTCGTGGTAAATTTCAAATGTAATTCCGCACATGAATTTCGAAAAACTCAATATTTGTGAGCCGGGGCTTGAACTTACGACCCTCTGCTTGAGAGGCGATAGGTCAAATCACTAGGCCACCACGGCTTCATATTAATATTATAAATACGAAAGTATGTATGTGTTTGTGTATTTTTGGCATAGAGTTTGTGGGCCCGAGAGTGACATAGGCTACTTTGGCATGAGCGAACGCATGCGACAGCTACAGGCATGCCAGTAGCGAAAAGAAAGACTCCAATTGCATACAAGTTTAACTTGCAAATGTATTCATTGTGTGCCGGTTACTTCTACACGCCATAACTAATATGCAAGCTACTGATCTGTTTTACGCCATGTGTATTTCCGGCTTATAATACTGCGTGTCCAGGGCAAGCGGACGCGCGCCTCAACGAGAGCGACCGCCAGCTGCTGGACTCGCTGAAGAGCCGCATGACGCGCGACCGCGACCGCGACCGCGAGCCCACGCCGCGCGACTCCCGCGACCCGCGCGACCTGCGCGACTTGCGCGACCGCATCGCACCCGACAGCAGGAAGAGGTAACCCGTCTAAACGTACAGATAGTTCGACTCAGTTGTGCGCGCGGCTCTATGTGTGCGTGCGCTTGTTAATATACATTTTTCATTTATGTGGCAGTGACGCGAGCGAATAGATAGACGACGGCCGCATCACTGCCACACAATAGTAGATTGATAACCAAGGGTGGAAAGTGACCCGTCTCACCCGAGATATTTCTGGCGCTCGAACGAAGTGAGAGCGCCAATAGTTCGAGGGGAAATGGGTTATTTCACCCGAGTTAGACACTACTTTTCATTTCGACTGTGAGGAAACTAAAATACTACAAAAAAACGAGAATAATAATAAATTGAATTTACTTATACCTATCCAACCTCCAACGGTACCTTTTCGACTGGCCTCTAGATGGCCATGCCGAAACGTGAAAAAAAATGTCATTGACGTAACTCAATTATCTTAATGTCGTGGCTAGCCGAAAAATTAAAAAAAATTACTTTCCACCCTAGAGGAGAAAACGCAATTTTCCACCCGGCTATCTACCCATGAAAATTAAACTTTCCGAACAGGAGAGATGAAAATGAAAGTTGTATATTTACAAGCGCACGCACACATAGGGCCGCGCGCACAACTGAGTTGAACTATCTGTAGCATTCTAAATTTGCCGGCTGCGACCTGCCCCCTGTACCATCAGCCGAATAAGTGGTCTATCAATTTTTACACAAGATCCTGTCAAATGAATATGGCCCTAAAGTTGAACTTTCAAGTTGACGGACACGTCTATTGGCATCATTGTTTTATGACATGCAAACGATTATCGTCATTATCCGGCAACTCAATCAACTAACTATTTATTTGTTTTAAAGCAACAAAAAAACTAATTTTACAGTAAATCGGAAATTAATCTGGTTTTCAGGGCTAAAATTAAGCGTTTTTTACTGGAGTTGTGCCTTCGAATTATTTTTTAATGGCGTCAACATAATACTTTTTTTTGCAAATATATGTCTTCTATGCTATGTAATCTGCGCACTTTAAAATGCTTTTTATTACGGTTCCGTACCCAAAGGGTGCCAACGGGACCCTATTACTGAGACTCCGCTGTCTGTCTGTCTGTCCGTCCGTCTGTCACAGGGCTCTATCTCTTAAGCCGTAAAAGTTAGACACTTGAAATTTTCACAGATCATGTATTACTGTGGCCGCTCTAACAACAAATACTAAAAATAAAATAAAGTTACAAATTAAAGGGGGTCGTCATACAAGAAACGTGTTTTTTTTTTCAGCGTTTTTTGGTTGCTAGGCGTTATTATGCCTTGCTAAGGCGACCGAGTCGCCGAGCAACGGCTAGCTATGTCGATTGAATATTTACCTTTAGGTTTACGATTTTAATTGTGTTTTATAAAAGTTTCGATTATATAATTAGTGAATGTCTGGTTTATTCGTTTTTGTGCAAAATTGATGAAGCAATTCATAAACCACAAACCTCAATGAAGCCAAGTTTGATAAAGCGCTCGTCAAATCCACACTGTTTACCTATTGTTTTTTTACACAAAAAAAAAATCATACTAAGTATTTAACACTATTTACAAGGTTTATAATACGTTTTAAAATTTATTCACACTAGTCGAGCTTCTTATTATTTAATTACACAACGTACGAAGTCCGCCGAATTTCCCGCGAATGAACTTTGACAGAATATTTTTTTTTTCAAGCCGCTTGCAGCGCCGCGCAGGCAAAGATTTCCGAAGCAACCAGCCAGAACCAGAGAGGTTGATAATTCAAATTGTTTTTTATTCAAAATACTTGCACAAGTGCTTACATTTCGGCGATATTTTTTAATCATAAATCATTTACATATTTTGTGGTAAGAAAGAAAGAGAAGCTTTTCTTAAGGTTTCTCTGTTTGTTTATTTATTTATTTATCGTTTTTTTGGGTCAGATCTTGGAAGCTAAATTTCATCCACTTCCAGTGGTCCGATTGACTTGAAATTTGGCATACGTATGTAAATTTGGAGACAATATAATAATCTGGTAGTGACATCTTGGTGGTCCTGCCAGGATCGCCTCTGCAGGAGGGAACTCCTCAATAGTTAATAGTACTGACTTGAAATTTGGTACAAGTATGTAGTTTAGACGACAATACAAGTACAGTCAACAAAAAGTACATTCGGCAAAAAAAGCTTGTATTAAAAATGAAATTTACAAGCATTACATTTATTTGCAGTGTGATGTAACTAGGTATGTTTGCTCGGGTGGAATCTTTCAATTCAAATTTGAAGTAGATATCTTCAACCGATTGAGCTGAAATTTTACACATGTATAAATCCGATGCCAATGCAATATTTGACATAGAGGTGACCACAGGAACTCTGTGATAAAACGACACGACCGCATCGAGTTTGGACTCGTTTGATTCTTGACGAGTACTTTGGTAACCAGGGACAAAAAGTACCGCCAGCAAAAAAGCTTGTATTAGATTTTTTTAGAAAAAAATATAACTGAACTATTTGTTTTTAAAACATTGTACGGAGGTGCGGAACCCTTCATGCGCGAGTTGCACTCGCACTTGACCGATTTTTATCGTTACAGAGAGTCTGACAGGCGGTCGGACCGGTCGCGTGAGTCTTCCCGCGCGCGCGGCGACTCCCGCGCGCGCTCGCCGTCGCGCCACACGTCGCGCTCCAGCCCCGGACGGAAGCCCGAGATCAGGAAGATGCCCTTTATCGGTGAGGACCAAGCTACGCATTCACCAACACACCAGTTTAGGCTATGGTCTCCTCTAAACGACGCTTACCCCTTTTCATTATAGGGCAACGGTCACTCTTGCAACCATAAGACGTCCATATAATCGTAATCCATAAGACTCAAAATTAATTGTGTTCACATACTGTTATAATGTGTTCAAAGCCTTAATAACTTATTGGATAGATTTTGAAAAAGATTGGCGCGAAAATTTTCTTGCTCTTTAAAAGGGCTCTCCTTTGGTATGCCGTGTGATCCGTCCAGGCCATGCCCCCAATGTAATGTGTGCCTTATGCTTACGTAATTAGAGTCCAACTTTCTTCGGATCCATCACGGGCCCGCCCAATGTAATTTGATCAAAATCAATCATATACAAAATAGCGAGATTTAATAACCAAAATACCATCAAGAGTTTTGAAACGTCTATTGCAAAAAATTACATTCACTACCGCACATGCACGCATACAGATGTAGATTACACAAGAGTACACAAATGGTTTGCATACAGATTGAGGTGTTTGCGTTATCTAGTGTAATCTATATCTGTTCACGCATATGACCAATCGTGAGCAACGACTGAAATGTTCTCGTACGTCGGAACGTTGACGCTGACGTTAGACGTCGTGTATTTCATATTATATAGGAGACCATAGCCCTAGATATTTAAACGCTCATTCTGGGGTCAGTTCTGTCCACCATTGTGGTTTTCTGTCATTCGAAACGGCAATCCATTGATATGACTATTTCTCAAAAAATGACCATTTTCAGTTGACCACAAAAAAAACCTGACTCTATGTTAACACAAAAAAATAAGTAATATTATAGTCCGTGAGCCCAGCCCCTAGTTACCTACGTAACATGACATCACGATAAGATGCATGGCACACGGTGGAGAAAGTTGTGCTGAGCAAGAATCAAAAAACTAACGCACTTAAAATTAGCCGGAAGTTTGAGAAAATCCTTCACTTCCGGTCAAAATTTTAAGGTCAATTTACGTCAAGTGACATCATTACGAAACACATGGCATCCTGAAGCCCTTTATCCGTAAGGAGGGGCAACATAAGTCTGTCAGTTCTGAAATAGCCGGAAGTGCCTGACAGACTAAGGCAAAGATGACCCCCAAAAATGATTTCTTACGTCATAATATGACATCGCGACCAAAATTATTACAAAAGTTTCGTAATGTAGTGTCTTTAATAATAAATAAGTCTGCCAAGCGTTTTTTAGCCGGAAGTCCTTTAAAAGTGTTATTTTATCTGCAAGGAAAATGTAATCGTTTCGTTATCATATTAAATGAGTATGATTTAACAAATTATGATCGATTAACAAGGATTATGGACTCATTCGTCGTGGTCGGTATATTTAGTATGTAAGAAAAAAAAATACAATCTTTTATTTTATTTCACCTGTCCCGTTGTCTGTAATCAAATCTCGCACGTATAGTTATTTGGATCTAAGTACTTTCAGTGGTTGGACTGAGTTGAAATTTGGCATTGTAATATAAAACTGGTGGCAAAGAATCATCTGCTCGTGGAATTCCGGTAATCATCACCAGGTCAGAATTGTCTCCACTGGAGAGAACTGTTTAACGGTGAATGGTATAGACCAGCGGTTCCTAACCTTTTTCAGCCGCGGACCCCCAAGGAAATCAAGCATACTGCCTAGGACCCCTGAGTGACAACATTATTTTTGTTAATGCTCTAAGTAAGATAGATGCGTATGGGACCGCGGACCCCCAAACATATGATCGCGGACCCCCGGGGGTCCGCGGACCACAGGTTGGGAATCAATGGTATAGACTTAAAATTACACGAATGGATTTCCGATAGCAATACAAGTAGGTACAGTCAGCAAAAAAACTTCTACTATTTTTTTTTTTTTATGGGAACTAATAGTTTCAGTGAGTTTCAGTAGAGTGTCAGTTCCGAAATTGCTGGAAGTGCCTGATAGACGGTGGCAAAATAAAAAATATAAATGGTTTAGTCTGCAATAAAACTTCTACTAAATATTTTAAGATCAATTTACGTCATGTAACAACATTCCGTAACACGTGTCGTGGCAGCATGAAGCCCTTTATCCGTAGAGAGGGGCAACAGGAAGTCTCTCAGTTCTGAAATAGCCGGAAGTGCCTGACAGACTGTGGCAAAGATGACACCCCAAAAACCATTTCTTACGTCATATGACATCGCGACCAAAATTATTACAAAAGTTTCGTAATATTAGTTTCTTTAATAATAAATAAGTCTGCCAAGCGTTTTTTAGCCCTAAGTCCTTTAAAAGTGTTTTTTTAACTGCAAGGAAAGTGTAATAGTATCATGTTAAATGAGAGTAATTTAACAAATTATGATCGATTAACAAGGATTATCGACTCATTTCGCCATGTCTGTCTATCTTGTCTGTCCGTCCGTCCACGGCTTTGCTTAGAGACTATCAATGCTAAAAAGCTGTCATTTTGCATGAATATTTATGTTAAATATGCCAACAAAACAGTACAATCAAAATAAAAAAAAAATTTTTTTGGGAGGTTCTCTAAAATTTTTTTTCAATTTTTATTATACAGTTTTGTAGACATAGTTTACAAAACATTACTATAGAAAATTTTTGGGTGGTAGGTACTCTAAATTTTTTTTTTATTCTAAAAATGATTTTTTAACTGTTTTGTAAACTATGTCTACAAAACTGTAAAAAAATTTTTTAATTTTTATTGTTCTGTTTTGTTGGCATAGTTAACATAAATATTCATGCAAAATTACAGCTTTTTAGCATTGATAGTCTCTAAGCAAAGCCGCGGACGGACGGACAGACAGACAGACAGATCGACAGACATGGCGAAATGAGTCGATAATCCTTGTTAATCGATCATAATTTGTTAAATTATTCTCATTTAACATGATACTATTACACTTGCCCTGCAGTTAAAAAAAAACACTTTTAAAGTACTTGGGGCTAAAAAACGCTTGGCAGACTTATTTATTATTAAAGACACTAATTATTACGAAACTTTTGTAATAATTTTGGTCGCGATGTCATATGACGTAAGAAATCGTTTTTGGGGTGTCATCTTTGCCACAGTTTGTCAGGCACTTCCGGCTATTTCAGAACTGACAGACTTCTGTTGCCCCTCTCTACGGATAAAGGGCTTCATGCTGCCACGTGTTTCGGAATGTTGTTACATGACGTAAATTGATCTTAAAATATTTAGTAGAAGTTTTATTGAAGAAGAAGAAGAAAAATTTATTCGAAACACACAATGCAACAACACCAGATATTGCAGACTAAACCATTTATATTTTTTATTTTGCCACCGTCTTTCAGGCACTTCCAGCAATTTCGGAACTGACACTCTACTGAAGACAAGGTGTGGTGTGAGACAAGGGGACGTTATATCCCCCAAATTGTTCACAAATGCATTGGAGGATGTGTTCAAGACGCTGGACTGGAGGAGGCGCGGCATTAACCTAAATGGCGAGTACCTTTCACACTTGCGATTTGCAGATGATATCGTCATCGTGGCCGAAACGCTGCAAGATTGGCAACATATGCTGAATGGACTAGCTGATTCTTCCCAATGCGTTGGTCTTCGGATGAACCTGGATAAAACCAAGGTTATGTTCAATGAACATGTAAGTCCGGAACCAATTGCAGTTCAAGGCAGTGTTCTCGAAGTGGTCAAGGAGTATGTTTACCTCGGGAAAACTATGCAGTTAGGTAAAAACAACTTCGAGAAAGAGGCCAACAGAAGAATACAGTTGGGATAGGCAGCATATGGGAAACTGCGTCAAGTCTTCACATCCCCAATTCCACAGAGTCTGAAGACGAAAGTCTTCAATCAGTGCATCTTACCCGTCATGACATACGGTGCCGAAACATGGACGCTCACGGTAGGGCTGGTCCACAAATATAAAGTTGCTCAACGCGCCATGGAAAGGGCTATGCTCGGAGTTTCTCTGAAAGATCGAATTCGTACACGAAGTAATCCGACAGAGAACCAAAGTTATCGACATAGCCCACCGCATTAGCACGGTGAAGTGGCAATGGGCTGGTCATATAACCCGAAGAACCGATAACCGTTGGGGTAGACGAGTTCTTGAGTGGAGACCACGGATCGGCAAACGTAGCGTAGGACGCCCTCAGACTCGGTGGTGCGATGATCTTCGTAGGGTGGCTGGCAAGAGCTGGATGAGAGTGGCCGAGGATCGTGCTCAGTGGCGTGCAATGGGAGAGGCCTATGTCCAGCAGTGGACGAACATAGGCTGATGATGATGATGATGATGATGACTCTACTGAAACTCACTGAAACTATTAGTTCCCATAAAAAAATATTTAGTAGAAGTTTTTTTGCTGACTGTACCTACTTGTATTGCTATCGGAAATCCATTCGTGTAATTTTAAGTCTATACCATTCACCGTTAAACAGTTCTCTCCTGTGGAGACAATTCTGACCTGGTGATGATTACCGGAATTTCACGAGCAGATGATTCTTTGCCACCAGTTTTATATTACAATGCCAAATTTCAACTCAGTCCAACGTCCAACCACTGAAAGTACTTAGATCCAAATAACTATACGTGCGAGATTTGATTACAGACAACGGGACAGGTGAAATAAAATAAAAGATTGTATTTTTTTTTCTTACATACTAAATATACCGACCACGACGAATGAGTCCATAATCCTTGTTAATCGATCATAATTTGTTAAATCATACTCATTTAATATGATAACGAAACGATTACATTTTCCTTGCAGATAAAATAACACTTTTAAAGGACTTCCGGCTAAAAAACGCTTGGCAGACTTATTTATTATTAAAGACACTACATTACGAAACTTTTGTAATAATTTTGGTCGCGATGTCATATGACGTAAGAAATCGTTTTTGGGGGTCACTTTGCCTTAGTCTGTCAGGCACTTCCGGCTATTTCAGAACTGACAGACTTATGTTGCCCCTCTCTACGGATAAAGGGCTTCATGATGCCACGTGTTTCGTAATGATGTCACATGACGTAAATTGTCCTTAAAATTTTGACCGGAAGTTAAGGATTTTCTCAAACTTCCGGCTAATTTTAAGTGCGTTAGTTTTTTGATTCTAGCTCAGCACAACTTTCTCCATCGTGTGCCATGCATCTTATCGTGATGTCATGTTACGTAGGTAACTAGGGGCTGGGCTCACGGACTATTATGTCAAAAACCAACAAATCCCTGTGGTAAGGGTGATAAAAAGTCAGATAATCTTTGTTGTTCGATCCAATACAAAGTTTCGATGTACTACGAAATTACGATTATTTTCCTCACCAGATTTCGTGGCGTTTTCCTGACGTCAAGAAATTTTGGATGTTTTATGCAGTTCATGTTTTATGATCTCGTCCTTAGTGTTAATAATTTCTTGAAAAACTGATTTTTTTGTCAATTTCATGACGGGACAACTTTTTGAGAAATACTCATTATTTGATTAGATTTAAATTTCACCAGTCCGTACCATCAGTTCGTCAGGGCCCTCGGGTTAATTAAGGGCCCTAGCCCACGGCGACTTATGCGAAATAGAAAAAATAAATATAAAAATCATTTATTCGTGTCAAAGTAAAAATTGACATGACGGCATCGCTACTAACGCGCGTTAGTCGCATTTTCAATTTGCAACGCGCTACTGACGTGCGTGCGAAATTGGGAAGAGAACGGAAGGGGGGGGGGGGGGTGAAGGTGCGATAGTATTGCGTTTGCATCGCGACTGAATAGTGCTTATGTAGGCGAGGGCACACAGCTAGATATATAAGCTAAAGCAGTATGGAAGCTACGAAGCTACGATCGAAACGACCACACTCACACAGACGCGCGCTCTACACGGTCTCTAAGGCCGTCCCCTCAGAGCCTGTGTAGAGCGCGCATCTGTGTGAGTGTGGTCGTTTCGATCGTAGCTTCGGAGCTTCCATACTGCTTTAGCTTATATATATACTGTGTCGCGACTGTATCGATACGAACGCGTTGCAGCATCGCTACAAAAAGTCAAAAAACCGCAAATTACAGTTTCTTACTTCTTTCTTCCTTTTTACTGTTCTATGGTTATTAATTAAATGAATTCTACACGAAAGAGGTCACGGGGAAAAACTAGTACGTACATAAAACACAGATGATTCTAGTTTGCAGCTTGTTGTATGGCACATTCATTTCCCTAAATATTTTAATAGAGATTGAAAAAGAGTATCAATTTATTATAATACTTATAATATGCATCTTTTAAAAAAACTTCACTCGGCTTATTTGTCAGTTTTAGGTAGGAATTTAAGGAGGCATACAGCCTTATATAATACTTCCCTCTGTCTACCGCGCAGAATAGATCCAACTTACACTAACACGTAGATATTTTGTATGCGCCGGTACCGACGCGACGACCGCAATGGCGCGGAATGAGATGCTTTAAAACGGTTGCTCAAAGTCATGCAGATTGACTAACACAGCTTATGAGCAAAGATTATGACAAAAGTGGCATGCACACCGACATTATAGCTCTAAAATGTATGCAACCCACCCAATATGGAACCGTGGAGTAAGGCCGCGTTTACACCAGAGATGTGCGAGGTAGTTAAACGGTAAAAGGATGCGTGGCGAGGAAATGTAGCGGCCTCTTTTCGAGTGAAGGGGTGTGATGCGACGGGAGCAGTGCGAGCGCACTGCGGGCCGCTACTATACTTCGTTTTTTTAGCATTAGAAAGAAGCTAAGCGATCTTGACGTGTATTTTTTATTGAAAAACACAACAAAGCAAATATGTAACAATAGTGATGTTGACACCACCAATCAACTGACGTACTTTTTATGAGCTGTCAAAACACAAATTCTCCCATAGAGTTGCAATGGCAATAGCGACTTATGTCGTCATTATTCGGCAACTCAATCAACTAACTATTAACAGCAACAAAAAATCTAATTTTACAGTAAATCGAAAATTAATCTGGTTTTCAGGGGTAAAATAAAACGTTTGGAGTCGTGCCTTCGAATAATTTTCTTAATGGCGTCAACATTCCTATTGTTACTGTTTTTCTTTAAAAGTTTTTCAATAAAAAGACTTCAAGATTGTTTACCCATTTTCTAATGCTAAATATATACATAGACTGCTAAAATCATTACTCTGCCTTTGGCTATGCCGTAGTCGAGTAAAAAACGAAGTATATTGGTTAGTAAAGAGCTATTCCTCCCAATGGTCGCATCTCTGGTGGCGCAGCCATGGGCGGGTGCTTTAAAGCGGCCTGTTGGTTGCAGAGCGGGGCGTGACGTCGCGCGCGGTCCGGCTGCTCTCAGAGTTCGTGGCGCACGACCGCGCCGACATATTCGGGGAGAGCATGGCCTCGCTCCGGGACAAAATAAACTCGTTCCTCGACGAGCGCTACACGGGGACGGACTGGTCGCTTTGAATAAACTAATCGTTGATCACTTGTGGTTTCTGTTTGCGCATCTAAAACGCCCAAGGCTCTTCGCAGAGTTCATAAAGTAGTGAGCAAAAATTTGATTAGAAATATTCTAAACGTGCTTCTACACCGTTAATAGACACAGTATATAAGCTAAAGCAGTGGGAAGCTACGAACAAATCGATCGAAACGAACACACTCACACAGACGCGCGCTCTACACGGCCTCTAAGGGGGTCTCGCTGTACTGCAGTACCCATCGCCCCCAACGTGGCTGTGTAGGACGCGCGTCTGTGTGAGTGTTCGTTTTGATCATAGCTTCGTAGCTTCCTTACTGCTTTAGCTTATATATATAGTGTTCAGTTATTTTTGATCAAATTTTTGCTCATAACTTTAATTATATGAACTCGACTATATGATTTTAGTTTCTAAACGACTGCCTAGTGCCCGTGTATGAACCTCTTTTATTTGACTTAAAATCTAATTGTGGTTGAAACTGTCTGTTAAAAATGTCATTTTTATTAAAAGCTTCTTTTGCTGACTGTACATGTATTGTCTAACTGACGTAATGTATACTAAATTTCAAGTCGATTCATCCTCTGGAAGTGGGTCATATACTTGCAAGATTTGATCGAACAAACAGGGTAAATTGAATAAAAGCTTGTAAAATAGATTACCAATTCGACTCGTATGTGTAAAAAAAAAAAAACAGAAAAGTATATGATTGCAAAAAAATGGTATTGCGCCAGTTGTTTAGAAGCTAAAATAGTAAAATATCGAAGATTGGCGTAGTCTTGTGTACCTACGACGGCCCTCCTACAACAACGCTAAGCTTACATTTAAGACCGAGTTTGGTCTAGCAAACAATTATCACTGCTGATGCTAGAAAAAACTATACTTTAATATTGTAATTATTTGAAAATTGGTTTTTAGTCAGAGAATTTACTTGTACAATAAAATTTAGCTCTGCATATAATGGGGACCTAGTGAAAAAGGGGTTAATTCTGCAGAAGTTGAACAGTTGATTTCGACTTAAACCCCTCTACACATAAAATAGAAAATAGCTGTGTAATTTTTGCAGACTTAACCCCCTTTTCACTAGGACCCCAGTAGCTTAATGCATGCTCTGATGAGTTGTGTATTGCAGATTAATACTTAGTGGAATATTATACATACTTTTTCGCCTTCGGATAAATACGAACGAAATACCTCTATTGCTATACAATATAAAACATAAATGATTTAGATTACAAAACGACATAGCTCGAACTAGGATTGTCAGTATTTTGAATCCATGATCATTTACGAATTCATACATATCATCAAATTGGCGACCATAAACAAGTCTAAACATAAAGATCATACTGGTAAGTTGATAACGAATCGATTTATTAACCTGTTTGAAATCTACCTTTTAGTTACGATAGTTTTTTTTTTTTTTTCAGGTAAAATGCCTGTGTACAAAAACCTGACCAAAACGGCAAAGACTGAAGAGCAAAAGAAAGAAGAACAGAAAAAGAAGGAAGACGATGAATCCACCAAGAAGAGACGAGAGGAAATGGACGCTGAGATTCAGAAGAAGGTAAGCTGATCACGTATTTAGCTGGAGAGTCAAACACACAAACACACTTTCGCATTTATAATTTTACTAGCTTTTGTCCGCGGCTTCGCCCGCGTAGTATTCGGTTATCGCGCGCTGTTCTTTGGGAACTGTGCATTTTTCCGAGATAAAAAGTAGCCTATGTCACTCTCGGGCCCATAAACTATCTCTATGCCAAAAATCACGTCGATCCGTCGTTCCGTTATGGCGTGAAAGACGGACAAACACACTTTCGCATTTATAATATTAGTATGGATTATGGATGGATTCCAACCACTCAAAAATATGTTACTGCGACCATATTGCGTCGAAAAAAAATTTTTTTATTCGACTGGAAGGTAAACGAGCAAGTAGGTCTCCTGGTGGTAAGAGATCACCACCGCCCATAAACATCTGCAACACCAGGGTTATTGCAGAGGCTTAAGTTGGAATACCTCAAGTGCCAGTAATTTCACCGGCTGTCTTACTCTCCACGCCAAAACAACAGTGCAAGCAATGCTCCTTCACGGCAGGATTAGCGAGCAAGATGGTGGTAGCAATCCGAGCGGACCTTGCACATGGTCCTACCACCTGCAAAAGAGAATAAGAGTCTGTGGTACAAGTAGCGGCACGAGAGTCTAGCGCTGAGTGAACCGTGGAAGGGATAGCTGCGCATGGGTGCATGGGCGCGGGGGACGTAATGCGACTGGAAAGCCAATCGGCGCTACGCGCGCCCGCCCTTCCCCCTGTGATACCTTACTTTTGACTTCTGCGCAATAACGGTCAGCGCTAAACTCTCGTGCCGCTACTTGTACTTATTATTGAAACTTTGAATGAGCTCATATTTTTACCCGACTGCAAGGAGAGGTATTGTTTTTACACTTGACTTTACTTGAGTCAGTTCTCTTATTAATCAGGTGGCGGAGTTCAAGGAGAAGATAGCGAAGGCGCAGATAGCTCAGGAGCTGGGCCCGCCGGCCGTGGCGCTGCCCACGTCGCTGGGCACGCCCGTGCCCTTCCTGGCGCCGCCCGCGCCGCCGCCGCCGCAGCCCGCCGCGCTGCTGCCGTGAGTACAATACAATACGTCATCATCATGTCAGCCGAAAGACGTCCACTGCCTCCCCCAAGGCTCTCCACTCAGACCGGTCTTGTGCTTTACGCATCCACCGCGATCCCGCGATCTTAGCCAGGTCGTCGCTCCATCTTGTTGGAGGCCTACCGACAGCTCGTCTCCCGGTCCGCGGACGCCATTCGAAAACCTTCTGACCCCATCGGCCATCAGTCCTGCGAGCAATGTGCCCCGCCCACTGCCACTTCAGTTTCGCAATTATTTGGGCTATTATCATAACTATACTGTAGCATTGTTCTGTGGTAGGCAGTGCTAGTTTGTACCGCAGTAGCGCGTCGCGAGAAACCTGAAGGTGCCGCCTATCCTGGGATTGAGCCATTGCACGCCTATGCCATCATAATTATCATGAAATTGTAATTCCTACACATATTATCATGAAACGCTGCCGTTTCATAAGCCGACTAGCTAATACCGTCCATATCGTTCAAAGTTACTATTCTACGTTCAATTAATGAAGGTACCGAAAGCCTACAGATAAAGATAAAAATTTATATGCCTACGCCAACATAGGAACGAAAAATAACGTTAATTAATAAGTTTGTCTCTTTTACTCGCTTCGCTCGCTCAGTACGCGCGTTGTGGGGCGACCCGTTTTGAGAGTTTGCACGACACAATTCTCCTGATATGCAACAGTAATTTTCCCACGTGTAAGACTGGTGTTGAACTTGTTCCAGCACGCCGTCGCCCAGCAACCTGTCGAAGGACTTCCAGGACGCGCTGGACATCATCTTCCCGTCGGAGGTGAAGAAGCAGGCCGAGCTGGCGCAGCAGGAGCTGTTCGCGGCGCTGCCCTTCGGGCCGCTCGGCATGCCGCCCTTCCCTCTGATGCAGCCGCCGCTCATGCAGCCGCCCCAGCTGCCAGGTACAGTCCGCGTCATACAGTACGAGCTGGCCAGCAGGAGCTGTTCGCGGCGCTGCCCTTCGGGCCGCTCGGCATGCCGCCCTTCCCTCTGATGCAGCCGCCGCTCATGCAGCCGCCCCAGCTGCCAGGTACAGTCCGCGTCATACAGTACGAGCTGGCCAGCAGGAGCTGTTCGCGGCGCTGCCCTTCGGGCCGCTCGGCATGCCGCCCTTCCCTCTGATGCAGCCGCCGCTCATGCAGCCGCCCCAGCTGCCAGGTACAGTCCGCGTCATACAGTACGAGCTGGCCAGCAGGAGCTGTTCGCGGCGCTGCCCTTCGGGCCGCTCGGCATGCCGCCCTTCCCTCTGATGCAGCCGCCGCTCATGCAGCCGCCCCAGCTGCCAGGTACAGTCCGCGTCATACAGTACGAGCTGGCCAGCAGGAGCTGTTCGCGGCGCTGCCCTTCGGGCCGCTCGGCATGCCGCCCTTCCCTCTGATGCAGCCGCCGCTCATGCAGCCGCCCCAGCTGCCAGGTACAGTCCGCGTCATACAGTACGAGCTGGCCAGCAGGAGCTGTTCGCGGCGCTGCCCTTCGGGCCGCTCGGCATGCCGCCCTTCCCTCTGATGCAGCCGCCGCTCATGCAGCCGCCCCAGCTGCCAGGTACAGTCCGCGTCATACAGTACGAGCTGGCCAGCAGGAGCTGTTCGCGGCGCTGCCCTTCGGGCCGCTCGGCATGCCGCCCTTCCCTCTGATGCAGCCGCCGCTCATGCAGCCGCCCCAGCTGCCAGGTACAGTCCGCGTCATACAGTACGAGCTGGCCAGCAGGAGCTGTTCGCGGCGCTGCCCTTCGGGCCGCTCGGCATGCCGCCCTTCCCTCTGATGCAGCCGCCCCAGCTGCCAGGTACCTGATCATTGTTTGACTCGGGCTGTTCTTTGCGAAGGCATAGCAAAAGAGAACAAGTTGGTTCACTGTGAACAAAAGGTACATCGCGCGGTTTCAATGTGTGCGCGCCGGTTGGCGCCGGTACGCACGCACCCGCCGCACGCACACACTAATAATTTAAGGAGGATTAAGTTTTCTATAGTCAAGGCTGCGCTGCCGTCGGTGCCGTACGTTTCGATTTTAGCTCGCTCGTCTTGCGCTCGCTTCGCAAGATGATCACCTTTTACGTTCACGTACTCGTACTTACGTATTTTTTGTATTGGGTATGTTGTAAATTTGTAGTAAATCATCATCATCGTCCCAGCCTATATACTTCCCACTGCTGAGATGGGTGCTAAAATCACTGGTTTTATTAACCAGTGACGTGATTCTTGTCACCAGTTTCGTTTTGTTTCGCTCAAATCACGTAACGAGCCATACCTAGAGTTGTGACCTTTAAGCTTGAAGATATAACAGACAGTTAATTTCGTAGATATGATATTAGTATGGCTAGTATAACATTGTATTCGTGTTCAAGACCCTTTAATCTATAATATAAAAATGAATCGCAAAATGTGTTGGTAAGCGCATAACTCGGGAACGACTGGTCCGATTTCGCTAATTTTTTTTTTGTTGTGTTCGCTACTGTCAGGAGAGGGTTTTCATGGAAGAAAAAAAATACAACGGGGGCGAAGCCGCGGGCAACAGCTAGTTATAAAAAAAAAGTATGTGAGTTGAAAAAAAAATCATGAAATAATTCATAATTGTGCAATATTTTTCTCGTATCCATAGGTATGATGATGGGCTTCGACATGAACCCGTCCCTGTTCGGGCCGCGACCGTCGCTCTACGACACGCACGTGCCCCTCGTGCCCAGCCCCAAGCCGCGCCAGAACAAACGGCCCAACAACAACAACAAACAGAAACAGAACCAAAACCAGAACCAGAAGAATCAGAACCAGAAGAACCAGAATCAACAGAACCAGAACCAGCAAAATCAGAACCAGAATCAGCAGAATCAGAGTCAACAGAACCAGAGTCAACAGAACCAGAGTCCACAAAAGAACGAAACACAGAACCAGAGCAAACCGCCCGAGAAACCGGAGGAAAACGGTCCCGTGGCTAAGAAGAAGGAAGAGTTGGATGAATTAGCGTTGTTAGGCATCGACGCTGGCGATGTGGCCGGCATGTAGGCGTGATGGTGACGTTCCTCGTTGTCGTGTCACAGGGATTGTATTATTAGAGCGCGATCAGATTAGGAAGGGAACTGGGGGGATACTACGAAATTCAAAATCGAAGTTCGCATCGTACCGTCCCTCTCAAGCTCGTGTTAAAATCCGCGTCAACGGGACGACAAGGTACGTAGTTCAAATTTTGTACTTCGTAGTATAGGGTCTTGTAATGCATGGGAGCCATACACACGTGTAACGTTTTGTTTCGACGCTAACAATATTTTGTGACATTGTCCGTATTTTTCAATCCCGTTCAAAACGTGGTCTTAGAAGGATATTGTGCTGATTATTGTAGATATTATTGTAAGATAGGGATAGGGTTATTTCAGAATTGTCAAAAGGTCAATATCAAAATTACAAAGTTAATCAATCACGGGTATGATAAAATTTATATGTTTTATTCCTTTGCAATAATAGAGATGACGACGCCATTAAAAAATAATTCGAAGGCACAACTTCAGTAAAAAAACGCTTTATTTTAGCCCTGAAAACCAGATTAATTTTAGATTTACTGTAAAATTAGATCTTTTGTTGCTTTAAAACAAATAAATAGTTAGTTGATTGAGTTGCCCGATAGTAACGTAATAATTCGCTATTGCCATTGAAACTCTATGGGAGAAGTTTTGACAGCTCATAAAAAGTACGTCAGTTTATTGGTGGTGTCGACATCCCTATTGGCTTATTCTGAAAAGACGGCCAAGCGCGGGACTGCCACGCGAAAGGTTTCGGTTCGTGTTACAAACACTGGTTATTCAAATTATAGAGGTCGTCTTATTCTTATTAACATTTTTGTATAATTACAAAAATCAGACTTTAAAAATCATACATTTAGCGACGTTGAAACCAAATGTATATAATAATTAAATTAATATGCGGACTCGATTATGTTTTTTTTTTTATCAACAGGGAATCTATACCATAATGTGTTGTATGATTGTTTCATACAATTTTTACTTAGTAAAGCTAGATATTTTTTTACGGAACAGAAAAGCTGTTATTGACTTTTTTATCAAAATTGTATCGGCATGTATAATTTTTGTAATACTTAACGTATTTCTTATATGTTTAGGTTTCTTTTCTAAGTTCCTCCCTGATTTCACTTATGTATTTTTGTATCGATGCAAGTGCTAGTAAATGAAATGAATTGATTACATTATCGGTGATTTATTTCTCACAAGTCTTTGACCGCGACTTCGCTCGCGTTAGCCTAGCCATCTGGAAGTAAGTTTATTAAATACCCTTGGGAACATTTTTTTTTAATGTCTATTTGGGTATAAACGGTACAATATGGCTAGTTACAAATGAAATCTTAGATAATACACCAACCAGTAAAGTTAACACAGGTTATTATTACATATACATATGTTGTATGACAAACCACCTGCTCAAGTGCAAAAAGCAAATTAAGTGGTTTTTATTTGTGTTGCTTTTGTGTTTAAGTAACGCACTCGTGTAAAATTTCATCTCCAGAGTTAGCGGTAAATATTTTGTAATTTTACATGGATCTCATGGGAATATCGAGATAAAAACCAGCCAATGTTATTCCAGCTATACTAAATTATCTACATCCAAATACATCCGCCCGTTTTCACGTGCAGTACCACTACCACGAGTTTACAGTGACCGTACTCGATAGCGACGGCGTGAATTATTTGTATGGAGAATTGTACAGCGCCTCTACAAATAATTTACGTCGCTGTCGAGTACGGACTTTCTATAACTTCTTTTTTCTTAGATTTTTTTTCGGAAACGTCGAATAAACTTTTCTTTAAAATCAATGGCTGAGATCTCGTGGTCCAAATCAAAAAAAAATCAACGTACTTTTTATATGGAGCAAGACGAGATCTAAGAATTTTCGTTTCTAATATAACTTCATTTTAAAACGTATAAAATAAAATTGCTGTAGAAACGCGCCCAGACCACCGTTCTTGCTTTCTCTACTCTTGTCACAGAATAAAATAAATAGTACAAGTAGTTCAGGGTAGACAAAATCGACATGACTTCGGTAGAAGTGTTCTCCGAGGATAATTTAGTGACAGACCCATACGAAGATGAGGAAGCGGCGGAGTACTGGGACAAGGTACAATTTATTATTAATATACCTGCTTTTTAAATTTAAAAAGGAAAAACAAATTGAATATTATAGAACTCAATAGTATAGAAGTAAAAGTCCAACAGACTGGACCCATTACCTACCAAGATTTTTTCCTCCCGCCATACCTCTTGAGTTGGTAACGATTTTGAATAGGGTCATATTATCTACTTTGTGCCATAGTTGACAACCTTAGAGCGACCGCCGAGCGTAGGTATGGAAAGTGAAGTACATACAGGAGATTGACTTCTGAACACTATCTGTGTTTTGTGCTCCAGGCGTCAGATGGCACAGGATTGGAATGCCTTTCCAGTTTCCAATGCAAAATAAAATTATGACGCTTTTTGAGAAGCGCGAAAGCTGTGTAGACTATCGCGCTCTACCTTGACCAACGGCTAGAGTCAGCGGTGATTGTGCTCAACAGAGGTTTTTTCCGAACCGGTGGTAGATTTTTTGAGATAATAGGTGCTTGTTACCTAATAGCCTAAATTGATAAAGATATTTTGACTTTGAAAGTATGTGTAGGGACGTTTTCATTGCTAAGTTCATGGAAGTGACTTGAATAAATCTTATTGAAATCGAATCAGTTAAAACCGGATCTTTTATCACATCTAAGCCTTATTATCGGCTCTATATAAAACAAAACACTATTCAAACGAATCGACCAACGTAACGATACAAATCACCAAATATTTTTTATTTAAACTAGTCTTTAGTCCGTGGTGTTAGAGTCGTGAATTGGCATTGTGTTGGTAGCGAACATTGATTTTAAATTGGTGTTGATTGAACGTGACTTGAGACCGTATCGCGAGATGTGTGACGTCACTGCCCGGTTGTACAATCTTGATAATTAATTATTGTCCGTTAACCAAAGTAACTAGGTAAACAGGCTTCAAAATTTTAAGTAATATTTTGTGATTTTTAGGGTACCGGAGCCAAAATGGCAAAAACGGAACCCTTAGGTATAGTTTCGCCATGTCTGTCCGTCCGCGGCTTTGCTCAAGGACTATCAATGCTAGAAAGCTGTAATTTTGGACGGATATACCTACCTATACATATGTAAACTATGCCGATAAAATGGTACAATAAAAAAGTCAAATAAATATTTTTTAGGATACCTCCCATAGACATAAATTAGGGGTGATTTTTTTTCTCATCCAATTCTATAGTGTGGGGTATCGTTGGATAGGTCTCTTAAAACCATTACGGGGTTGCTAAAACGATTTATTGTCACCAGATTTACATAAGTTTACTAAATTTCAAGTCAATCTGACTACTGGAAGTGGGTCAATTTTAACTTGCGAGATTTGACCCAAATAAAAAGCTTGTAAAATATAGAGGTATGACGCAAGATTGTGTCGGGTGGCACTTCAAGTTTAAGATAGTAAAACTGCAAATAATGTAAACTAAGAAACTGCAAGTCATTTCCTTTGGTGGGGCCGATTTTATAAACCACATAATTAATTAGTACCTATATCTTCCGCCGTCTAACTTTGCCTAAAAGTTCATTGCCACGTCTAGTACCTACCACAAAAACTATAAAGGTATAATTCCAATTAATTGAATAGGCACTATACCTACAGTTAAGCGATTCGAACACAATCCGGGAGTAACATAGACGTTGCATAAAAAAAATATCTTAAAAATGCGTCAAAACTGAGTATTAAGTAATGAACTTTTAGGCAGATTTATATGGCGCGTGGTATAGCTGTATTTTGCGTACCCCAAAACAAGAACCTTATTTACTTACCTTAGGCCGCGGCCACATGTAATCGCTTTACAGCTGAAAAAAAAAACCTCTTCCATTTCGGCAAAAACACTGTTTTTTTTTCATTCACTCCTGTTTCTTTTATTTGTGCCACTGCCACGACTGCTACTAAATGAGATTAAGAAATCAGCTTCCAAGACCAAGATCAATCCTGGAAGAAACCATCTTGTCGCTGTTGCTCGACGCAGCGACTTGACGCTTACTTTTTTGAGTTGCGGAAAATTCAAAATTACCTTCAAAATGGGGTCAGGTGACCACATTTATCGCTGCAATCGATTGCATATGGAGGCACCTTTATTTACCGAAACAGGCGTTACTTTGCGGGGGTCCATATCATACTTATAAGATTGCGGGTGAGGAAAGTAATTGTTGTACTTCCTTATAGTAACACATTGTTGTCCGTCTGTCGAGACACTTTCTCAGAAACGCGTGGAATTATATCCAGGTGACATTAACATTAATTAAATACTTAGGACTCAGGTCTGCTACCCATTGGAGTTGTGGAAAAAACAAGTTTAAGTTAACGCTATTAAAAGATACAGTCATTTCAAACGGTGTTACATGGTGTTACTCTGTGTTAGTTACCATACAAAAGACAAAAGTTGAGCCGTTAAACTCTGAATATAGTGGCGCTTTGTTAACAGACTGAATTGGAAAATAAATGTACTTACTCGTATAGGGAAAAAGTCGTTAGTGTATTAAATCGATCAGGGTTTTCCGATTGACATTAGTAATAGGAAATGCGTACGATTTGTAAACCACGACTCTTAATTACTCGGTGGTATTATGCCCGCATGCACCACAGAATTAGTACTTACCTACAAGTTTCATTTCATACCTTCACATATATGACCTATAGTTTAGATAACGTTTCATAATCAGCCGGAAGATGTACACTTTTGAACAAAAGCCTCCCCCTCAGAACGCCACAATGAACGTCAACTTTCCGCTTCTATCCAGCAGTTGCCAGCAACTCGCGTGTCGACAGTCGACCTAGCAACTTGTCTTGCTTGGCCTTGCAAAGCTTGTCGCTTCGTCTTCCGATTCGTGGTCGCCACTCGAAGACTTTTCTCCCTCAGGTTATCTGTTCTTCGAGCGATGTGGCCCGCCCATTGCCAATGTAACTTGCATATTCTTCAAGCTACGTCGATGACTTTAGTTCTCCACGTGAATTTCCGTATTCCGGATTCTATCCCGCAAAAAAACTCAGCATAGCTCTCTCCATAGCTCATATCGTGACTCTGAGCCTCTGCAAGAGCCTAGACCAGCAGTTAAGGACTAGGTTATGCAACAAAAATTTTACCCCCTTATTCATAAACGACAATCAAACCTATTTTAGTTAAAATGTCGCTAAAATTCGTTTATCCTTATCTGTCACTTCGACATTTGTATTTGTTAGAAAGGGACAAATCATTTGTTAGTTAACATAGGCTTGTTAAGTTTTATGAATAAGGGGGTTAAGCTCTACAAAATTTTATAGCTCCAAAATTGTGAAGCTTAATTGTTATTTCCAGTCTACAATAGTATCCCACTGCTGGGCAAAGGCTTAAAATTATTGTCTGTAAATTTTTGTGCGTTCCCCATTTTTTTGACGAAGAGCTTACCCAACTTTCTCACATCCTCCACCTTTAATTTTCCGTAAAGAAGTTTTTAGCTCTAATAAGTTTGTCTGATAGAATCTTCTATAGCTAAATAGATTAGGTTGCCGATTTGCATTGCAGATACATTTCCCGACGGATTTTTAACAGAAATTTGTCATGCATTCTTCAACAAAATGTACCTACATACCTGCTAAAGTTTGCATGCTTAATTAAGTAGAATATGGCCGAGTTTATTAGTAATAATAAAACACCCTTTATAACCCATATTCCGCAAATAAAAATCATTTCATTTCATTTAATTTCTATGTGATAGTGATAGAGAAACAAGCCCGGCTCGCGCGATGTATCACTTAGTGTCAAATCAGGCTCTTTTTATCCCATACATCCACATCATAGTATACAAGTGATAAAATACATCTCGCATAGCGGTGTTTTCGCATGTATTATTGTCGCGGTCCGCTTCGCGAGAAGTCGTGTTTCGTGAGTGCCTGATATTGCATCATACTGTGAGTGTTGTTTACGATTTTAACGCGTAACTTTGAAATTATTTGCTATTGATTTACGGTACACTTTGTAATTTACAATTGGTGTTTTTATATTAAATCCATACTTTTAAATCGCACGTGTAATTAAGAAATAGAGAATATTGAAGCAACTGAATCGCGCATGAGCCACTGTGGAACCTTTTAACAGTAAAAGTCATAGTGACGTCACTCGTGTAGCATGACTCGATAAGGGAATTTATTGTGAAACACTGTGAGGATTTCCCGTGGCGGGTCAGGAATCAAAAGGTTCGGTGATACATGGTGTGACCGCTACCTAATAATCCTATTGTTCCATAAAAACAATTTTGTATATTTTTATTTACATATTTTTTTTAATTAGCAATCAAATTTATTCGGATTGTTGCCTGCAGCTAGGTTTCACTTGTCACTCTCGGGCTCATAAACTACCTCTATGCCAAAAATCACGTCGATCCGTCGATCCGTCGCTCCGTTACGGCGTGAAAGACGGACAAATTTATAATTATTAGTATGGATATGGATTAGCGGAGCAGCGTGTTTTTATTTTTATTCGACTGGAAGGAAAACGAGCTAGTGGGTCTCTTGGTGGTAAGAGATCACCACCGCCCATAAACATCTGCAACACCAGGGGTATTGCAGATGCGTTGCCAACCTAGAGGCCTAAGTTGGAGTTTTATGTTATAATAATAATTAAATCATTTATTGCCACAGAAAATAAGACTACACAGTAAAAAAAAAATCCACGTAAGTAGGTGCGGCAATGGGCTCAGACTCAGCATACAGATATAGGTAGGTTGCGAGCAAAGGAAACTTGCAGCGCTGATTTTCAGCTTGCGCTCGTATCAATAATCTGCTGCAATATTTCCGATTAGGTACTCACAATTCGTATAGGTAACGTAAGTTTATCTTAACGGTTCTGTTAAAATGTCTATGTTTCGCTTCAAGTTAAATGATAAGACTGTTTCAAAACAATTTTGAGTATATTTTCATGCGATTTACTTTGTTTAATAGTTTTTCAAGTAGACTAAAGTAATAATAAAATATAAGTATAGGTACAGTCAACTAAAAAGAGTTCAATACAGCTAAAGTTACAAAAATGTAGGTATACTTATTTACAACTCGATCCTTGTTTTTGATTGCTCTTCTCTACCACTCAAAGGTTGACTGGCAGAGAACACTTCAGGGATAAGTCCGCCTTTGTACATAAAACTTTTTTTTTCCTTCTTGTACAGTAAAGAGTATAAACAAACAAACCACCTTACCGTTTATTGAATAAGGTCGTCTATATACATATTTTTGCAAAGTTACAAAGTTCAAAGTTTTATGATCCGTATCTACAGGTATCTATCGATATCGAAATTGAAAATACAAACCGAAACATAGATGCACAGAAAAACCAGAAAAATAAGACCAACACTGGGAATCGAACCCAGGTCCTCGGCATTCCGTGCCGCGTGCTATACCGCTACACCACTGCTGGTCAACGGCACAGACACGAATTTCCCTATGCATCACATATTTCAGCTTGTTTTTACTTTACTTTGACTTAAGCAGTTACCTAGCGCCATCTATATTGTCTAACTCTCAACGAGAAGCCTTCAATATCTCCTTCGGAACTAACCGTTCACCCGGACAAGAGATGTCGCTATTAAGCAATCAAATTATGATTGATTTTTTGGAATCTTTTTGTATTTTTTATTTCAATTCCAAATTTTTACTTTTACGAAGATTACGAATACGATTTTACGATTTATTTTTTATTTTTTTTCTTTTTTTCCGGGTGAACGGTTAGTTCTATCGATATCCTTGCGTAGCTATAAAGTAAATTTGACAAAACTTCACCACTTCCAGTAAACAATGACATCAATGGCGGACAAGGTGTTCCACCCCCGTTCGGAGGGCATCCCCTCCGAGGGTGTAATGGATCAGTACGCAGACGGGAAGGCAGCGAAGGTGTGGAAGAAGTTCGTGGGAGACAGCAATCAGAGAACGCAGAATTATAAGGACTTCTTGATTGGGCTGCTCCGGGCCAATGGGTGCGTGAAGATCTTAGATGCTGCCTGCGGGACTGGGTAAGAAAAGTTATACTTTCTTCTTTTTCGCTTCTGCAACTCTTTAAAAGCGGGTCACCCAAAATATGGAAATACAGCTGGAAACAGACTCGGTGCGGCGCGGCGCTGAGGCTGAAACCACCAGTTGTAATATTCAAGCTAAAGTGAAAGAGGCCACACAGAATACCGCGCGGTATTCTTTGTGGCCTCTTTTATGTTAGCTCGAATATTACAACCGGTACAGCCTCCGCGCCGCACCGCACCACCCTGTCACCGCTCTCTGTGTGTTTCAAGCTTACATCATGAGCATTTATGTCAGGCGTAAGACGTGTCCAGAACACGTGTCCTAAAGTAAACTATGTAAACAACTATGTTGGGTTCTACAAACTTGATATGACAATAACTGCCTCTATATATATATATTTTTGTTTTCATGTATTTTTGCCCTGTTTCTATTTTAAGTGCGAAGCAGGAATAAAAATATCAGGGTGTCCACATTCTGGAAAGTCAGGGAAAGTCAGGGAAATGTCAGGGAAGCTTAAGGTGGTCAGGGAAAGTCAGTGAAATCGAGGGGATACCTGGAAAGTCAGGGAAAATTGAGATTTAATCAAAAAATGAGCCACACCCCTGACCTGGGTTTGGGACACGGTTAGGATGTGAAGGGGCTATTCACGCCGTCCGTACTTTTGCGGCGGATCCAGAGAATGCGGGTAGCGTCATTGTGAAACTGGATCTGAAGAATGCTTTTAACACATTGGAGAGGGGCATCCTATTGAACGAAGTATTGGAGAATATTCCGGTGCTCTATCCTTTCTTTCGCCAGGTATATCACCTGCCAACCAATCTCTTCCATGGATCTGACATTATTCTTTCGCAGGTTGGTGCTCAGCAGGGAGACCCTCTTGGTCCTCTCACTTTCAGCCTCGATATCCATAAGGTCATCGCCGAGCTCAAGTCCCCCCTCAATGTATGGCACCTCAATGATGGTACCATCGGGGGTAACCCAGAGGAGGTGGAGCAAGACTTGCTCGTTTTGTTGCCTCGCCTGAGAGATTTGGGACGGGAAGTGAATACCACCATGTGTGAGTTTTCCTCTTGTGGTCAGGAGTCGTGTCCTCTCTTTTGTCTTCGTTGCTTCCGGGCCTCAAGGAGCTTAACACTGACTCATTTTGTTTACTTGGTGCACCCATATTTCCTTCTGCAGTTCCTGAGGCGCTTGAAATTCGCAGGAATCTCCTTCTGTTCGCTAGTGAACCTCTCAAGGTTATTGTCTTCGACGACACAACGGGGGGTATTAAATCCAAAGTACTCAAAATGGAATTTAATAATAATTAAAAAAAAAACAGCAAGTATCGTGCGTATAGAAACGTGATGGCGAAGCGAAATAACATACGGTAGAAGACAATTATAAAATAAGGCTCAGGGCCTAGCTACTTAGGGCATACTGAAAGTTTCTGGAACTGGCCACTTATAAAAAGAAAATTGAAAAACCAATAATAGGATTTGAAAAAATAACTCTCGGGCAGTATTTTACTTTTTAATTTGCGAGCCTGTCATTTGTTTTTTCATCGTGGCGTGGGGTTGAAATTTGGGTGTCGCTGTTGCAATGAATTTAAGTCGTGAAAATTTTCGATCTATGATTTTTTACGATTTGCGATGTGGCTTAAGTCAGCAAGAGAGTTGTCAAAGACTTCTATTTGCATTTGGCGATGAAGCCCCATGTCGTAGCTCTGTCTATTTGTGGTTTAGTGAGTTTAGACGAGGACGTGACCATCTCCATGACGATGAACGTGAAGGCCGGCCAGCGACTGCGGTTACCGATATTAATATTGATACTGCACGACAACTAATTGAAACTGACAAAAAAAATACATGTCAGAAAATTCTTACTACCTTAGGCATTAGAATGAGCCAGGTGCAAAAGATATTGCATTTGCATCTGAAGGTTCGGAAACTTTGCACTCGATAGATACCGCATGATTTATTGGAAGACCAGAAACGACTGCGTGTAGAGTGGTGCCGCAAAATGATAAAAAAAATTGACGGAGGACAATCAATGGCTGTATATAACATCGTGACAGGTGACGAAACCTGGGTATACTGCTTTGAACCGGAAAGAAAAAGTCAATCGGCTGAATAGGTCTTTCCTTTTGAAAATCTACCGACGAAAGTAAAAAAAAGTCGAAGCACAGATAAGAAATGGTTGCTTCGTTTTTCGTCAAATCGGGACATTACACCACTGTATCACTTGAAAACCAAAGGACAGTAACTGCAGATTGGTATGTGAACACGTGCTTGCCCAAAGTGTTTGTCAAAATTCGCGAAAAGCGTCCCCGTAGCAAAATAGTCCTTCATCACAACAACGCGTCGGCACATTCCGCTAAAGCTACGAATGCGTATTTGGAGGCCTCGATGTAGAATTAATGACTCATCCGCCATACAGCCCTGATCTGGCACCGTGCGATTTCTTTTTGTTCCCGAAGGTTAAAGATAAACTCAGAGGTTTACGGTATACAAGCTCGGAAATGGCAGTGAATGCTTTCCACGAGGCCATCGAAGAGGTCCCTAAGGAAGACAGGACCCACTGCTTTGCACAATGGTTCCAGCGAATGCAAAAGTGAGTAAATAGGGAGGGCAGATACTTAAAAAAACAATAAATGTGTCATAACGATAATTCGTAGTCTTATTTATTAGAATCCAGAAACTTTCAGTATGGCCCACGTACATTGTTGTAATCTTTGTGATGGTCTTGCATTTCCATCAGGCGCTCGTACAGTTATTAATCCACATGTAGCTCTGGCGCTTCTGCAGAAGTGTTTTGCCGTCCCAAAGGTAAACTACCTCCTGCGTAGGGCCCCAGCTTGGTTGTTCCTCGACGACATCGGTTCATTTGACGCGGCCATTAAGTTGGCGATCGAGTGAATAACCCATGTCTCCCTGAGCGATAACCAATGGGCGCAGGCTGCTCTGCCGATTCGGCACGGGGGCATTGGGGTGCGGCGTTTGCGGGATGTGAGCTTGCCGGCCTTGGATCTCTGGATGGCGACAGGGCCAGCATACCGTAGGTGTGTGGCCGACGCCGTGGTGGCGGGGTCGGCTCTCAACCCGGGGGCGACCGTGCCTGAGAACTCTGCAGTCCAGCGTGGGTGGGATGATGTGGGGTGTAGAACGACTCTCGATCGTCTCATTGGGGGCGCCACGGGTGCGGATCTCGCGAGACTCTTGGCGGTATCGCGGTCAGAATCAGGGGTATGGCTGCACGCGCTACCTTCGCCTCAATTAGGCACTTTGCTCGATAGTGACTCGTTGCTCTCCGCCTGGGCTGCGATGTAGTCAAGCTCATGTTTGCATCTGCGGTACCATGGTGGAAGCTATACTAGGCGATTTAGAAACTTTGACACCAGAGTTGTCGGGTCGATTATCGAATTGTATAATTATCAGATATTTTTCATTTTGCTTAAAAACTACACAAATAAAACATACCTACTTGCCTACTGAATGACTAAATTTGGTCAGGGAAATTTTAAAAAATGGTCAGGGAAAGTCAGGGAAAAGTCAGGGAATTTTTTTGAACATTAGCTGTGGACACCCTGAATATTTCTATTCTATTCTATTCTATATTTTAGCTTTTTATCCTCAAATGCACAAAGTAAAACCAAACATTTCAAAATTATATTTTCAATTTTTTTTTCATGTCTGTTGGCACCTGATTGCCTTTGTCTTAGACCAGGGTTTCTTAACGTGAGGTCCACGGACCCCTTAGGGGTCCGTAGCATGTGTATCAGGGGTCCGCAGTAGGCCAGTCTCTTAACGTATTTACTAGGAAATTTCCAAAAATATTTCTTGACAGGGGTCCGTGGGATTGTTTAAGTTGTAAAATGGTCTGTGACTGCAAAAAGCTTAAGAAACCCTGTCTTAGATGAAGACTTTACTTTATGCACTAGAGCATAAAAAGCAATTTTTCGTCGCCTCAATCCCGCATACGAATGTGAAGTTTACAAGGCATGAGATGTGAGAACTAATTTTACCTTCGACTTTATGTATCAACAACCCTCGCCGTCAGATTTGGAAATTCTATAGCCCTGTTTGACCACTAAAGAATCTGTAGTTAACTCACCATCTTTCTTTTACCTACAATACAAAATCTCGGACCTCCTCCACGATAAGAGGAGCTAGCAATAAGATATCATCAGTAACACAAATAACAAGATAAAGACTCACAATATTATGTTATGATATGATGTAACCGTGATGATAAGGCCCACGGGTGATAGGTCAGATGGTTGTCGTCGTAATTAGGAAAATAGACACTTGAAATTGTACGGGAAAGAATCTGATGCAAAACATAACATAGATGTGACTACTTTAGCAACGTTTTACAGCTAAACTCAATGAACTAAAATAATTTACTTGCTCACCCGCGACCTTACGATAGCTAAGCTTACCTATGCAAATCATATGCGTGTTCATGCAGTTCCTCCACCTCCACACTGTAATAACACACACAATTTACACAAACCCGTCTATCACCACCACCACATCACACTGACGCGTTTCGAACTCAACCAGAGCTCATTGTCAGAGTAATACAACCGTACACCATGCTACCGTTGTTAGACTCAAACAACTGACAACAACAACTGTCAAACACTGTTAGCATTACGGTATCCTACGGACATTTAAGATACTCAAAAACCGGCCTAGAGACAGACAGACAGATAGACATTGCGAAACCATAAGGGTTCCGTTTTTGCCATTTTGGCTTCGGAACCCTAAAAACTGTTTATGGTGTGCTAGTGCTGCACTCTAACGGCAGAAAACCTCAGTAATATTCCCTATTGCAAGCACGACCGACGGACTTCATGATAGTAACGCCATCTAGCGAAATTTCGCCTCACAAATAGTCCTTTGCTTGAGAAACCATCAGCCATGGTTACCAGAGGCCTTATTGCCTAACGTTTCTGACACTCGCGATCGCAATAAAATGACAGCTTTTGTATGCGAAACATGTCATTTGATTGCGATCACGAATGTCAAAAACATTAGGCAATACGGCCTCTGGTTTACCACGAAATCGATCAATAACTTTAGTTACATATATTTGGTTAATTATTGCTTATATCCATTTCAGGATAGACTCCATGATGCTGGTGGACGAGGGCTTCAAGGTCGTCTCCGTGGACGCGTCCGACAAGATGCTCAAACACGCGCTAAAAGCTCGCTGGGAGAAAAGGAAGAACCCCAAATATGATGAGTGGGGTAGGTAGAAAAATCGTTAACATCTTGCGTTAAATCTTTTTCATCATACTTGCTCGTAAACAACCCCCGAATATAAATTTGCAACCTCCCAAATAAACCCTTGACCTTAATAGTGCTTGTCATGAAACCCGTGGTCAGTAAATGAGTCATTGCCCGTAGAAATTTTCTGGTGTAGCAGCAGGGTCTCTAAGCTGTTTCTTAGACATGTTTCATCGAAATCGGTTTAGCCGTTTTTGAGACATTGAACTTCGTTTTACAGGAAGTTGATTGAAATTCATAGATCACTTGTTTGGCTGACCGTACCTGAGCGACCGAGCTCTGATTGGGAAAAAATGAAATGAAAATTTATTGCGTATGAATTAAGGTTTTAGATTGCAGTTACATATGCTTTTTAAACTTAAGTTTCACTTAAACCTACCTTACAGGATTCCTTAAAGGATATTCTGTGAATTTAACTTATTTAACTTAATACATTAGGTACCTGTTAAATTTCTCATTTCAGTAATCGAAGAAGCTAACTGGGAAACTCTCCACCGCGACGTGCAATCCTTCCTACCAGACCCTTCCTTCGACGCCGTCATCTGCCTTGGCAATTCGTTCGCTCATCTCCTGGACGAGTTCGAAGACCAGCGCGTCCAGAGGCGCGCTCTGGAGAACTTCGCCAAGTGCCTGAAGCCAGGGGGGCTGTTGTTTATTGACCATAGGAACTACGACGCCATAATCGATAGTGGGGCTACGCCAGGACATTCGATCTACTACAATGTGAGCTGGCAATTTTTTTGTACAGTCACCTACATAACTGCCACAGCGGAGCGTGCAAAAATATCTGACACGTCCTTTCGGCCCTAGAAGAGTCGTATCAGATATTTATGCACGCTTTTTTAGGGTTCCGGAGCCAAAATGGCATGCAAAAACGGAACCCTTATAGTTTCGCCATGTCTGTCTGTCTGTCTGTCCGTCTGTCTGTCTGTCCGTCTGTCTGTCTGTCCGTCCGCGGCTTTGCTCAGAGACTATCAATGTTAGAAAGCTGTAATTTTGCACGAATATATAAGTAAACTATGCCGACAAAACAGTACAATTAAAAATTCAAAAACAATTTTTTTTAGGGTACCTCCCATAGACGTAAAGTGGCGGTGATTTTTTTTTTTCTCATCCAACCCTATAGTGTGGGGTATCGTTGGATAGGTATTTTAAAACCATTAGGGGTTTGCTAAAACGATTTTTCGATTCAGTCATTTGTTTGCGAAATATTCAACTTTAAAGTGCAAATTTTCATTAAAATCGAGCGTCCCCGCCCCTCTAAAATCTAAACCGGTGGGTGGAAAAATTTGAAAAAATTCAGGATGGTAGTCAGTATATTAAACTTTCAAGGAAAACTATAGCGGCTAAGTTTGCTTGAGAATTATTAGTAGTTTATGAGTAAATAGCAGCGTAAGGTATAAAATATACCTATACTTCGAAGATTCCGTATAAAGTACGAAATCCTTAGAAAAATATTACTTAATTTTTTCGTAATGGCTCCGGAACCCTATTTTGGGCGTGTCCGACACGCTCTTGGCCGGTTTTTTGTCTCAGATATTAGTGCTGGTGACTGTTCCGTTCCACCTATAAGTACTAAAAAAGATGAATTTAAAATGATTTCATTTCTTATGCTCCTTAACTTCATATTTTATGCTGAATGAAGGCTACATTACCTAACGATTTTTTTAAAGAGCAAAGCTACTTAAACAACTAAAGTTAATAAAATAAAGATTTTTCTACGTGTTTTATGTTGATAAACTAGTAAACTAAGCAATTCTAACAAGTGCTGTTGTTTAATGTCCTCGTAATTACAGTAAAAAAAACAGAATATATAAATTGTTCAGAAACCTATTTTACCCTCATCTTAACCATCAACCCTCACTGCGGATCGTGTAGATAAAGACGTCTCGGGTGAAATGATTTCTTTATGCACGTTATACATATTTACCTAATACTAGCTTTTGCCTGCGGCTCCGCCCGCGTGGTATTCGGTTATCGCGTGCTGTTCCCTCGGGAACTGTGCATTTTTCCGGGATAAAAAGTACGGGACAAGTCACTTTCGGGCCCATATTATCTCTATGCCAAAAATCTCGTCGATCCGTGGCTACGTTACGGTGTGAAAGACAGACAAACACACAAACATACAAACACACTTTCGCATTTATAATATTAGTATGGATTATTTCAGTGCAAGTACCCAGTGGACATAAAGACGTCGGTGCTGGTGGTGGGCGGGCGGCCCGAGCTGATCACGCTGGACTACTGCATCGGCGGTACGGAGGATGGCGACGACGCGAATCGGAGGTAGCTACAATGTATTCTTCTCATCAGCATCATTGCATCTGTTAAACGTCCTTTAGGACTGGCTTTAGGCGCATGTCACACAGAAGAGACGCGTTGGAGGCGCGTTGCAGACGGGCGGACACGGGGCGAGGGCCGTCTCCGCCATGGGCGTACACAAGGGGGCAAGGGGGGCAACCGCCCCCTCTGGATTTTGTTTACCTCCCTACTATCTACTGTTGAAAATACAAAATGAAATATAGATGCACAGATAAACCAGAAAAATAAGACCAGCGCTGGAAATCGAACCCAGGTTCTCGGCATTCCGTGCCGCGTGCTATGCCGCTACAACACCGCTGGACAACGGTACAGATACGAATTGCTCCTATGCACCACATATCTCAGCTTGTTTGTTTCTTATTTAGCCACTTAAGCAGCGACACTAGCGACATCTATGCCGTAGCCCTCAGCGAGAAATTTTTTGTCACACTCACGCTCACCCGGATAAGAGATATGGTTTTTGGAATCTTTTTGTATTTTTTATTTCAATTCCAAATTTTTGTTACTTTTACGGCGTTCTTTTTGTTTTTCTCTCTGTGCTTTACACTATAACAATACAATGACTCTTTCATTTAATTAATGTTTTTGTTCCAGCGAATTCCGTCTGTGCTACTACCCGCATAAGTTAGACAAATTCACGAAAATGCTAGACGAAGCATTCGGGGTAGGAAGCAAGCACAGCATATACGGTGACTTCAAGCCTTTAGACCAAGTTCCTGTGCCTGGCTTCTACATACACGTTATAGAAAAACCTAAATAATTTTGATGTAACGGTCAAACTAACTCAATATAAACCACAGCTATAGATTACATTAGATAACGCAAACAGCTCAATCTGTATGAAAACCAATCGTGTCACTTTTTTTTATCGACTGTGATGTCTCAAGAGCGAATTAGCGATGTGGATTCCCCGATGTCCGCGCAAAATCGATTCAAATGCGCCACCCGCCCGTGCTGTGGGGCTCGAATCAGTCAATAGTCATGATAAGTCAGTTAGCAGCGGTCATTCTTTGCATGGGGCCAAACCTGAAGTTTGATCGGGGTTCGGACACGCGAAGTAGATGCATTTGCGTAGTCTAGTGTAATCTATATCTGTGATATAACCTCCTGAAATATTTCAGAAGATTTTGACGACGGTATCTGTATATTTAATTCATAATGTACCATCAACCAAATAAATGGTCTATAAATTTTTAAACAAATTTTAAACAAAATCAAATAAATATGGTGCTAAAGTCGAACTTTCAAGTTGACAGACACGTTTATTGGCATTATTGTTTTATAACATCGTATGTACCTATTATCAAGTTTAGGGTGGTAGACCACATATTTGGCAGATGGTGCCTAGGTATAGTTTGTTATATACGTTGCATAATGAAATAAAATCTTTATTTACAACTGTGCACGGGAAGACATACCCCCTTATTCATAAACGACAATCAAACCTATTTTAGTTAAAATGCCGCTAAAGTTCGTTTGTCCTTATCTGTCACTTCGACATTTGTATTTGTTAGAAAGGGACAAAGCATTTGTTAGTTAACATAGGCTTGTTAAGTTTTATGAATAAGGGGGTTAATATATGGTTGATGTGGTTACAAAAAAAATCTTTTAAACTAAAAAATATTTTTACCCTAAGTGTACTTAACTATTTTTTAGTTTTCAAGAAAACTTTTCTGTTGACTGTTGACATTTGTTTATATATTTATATTACCTAATTTCAAGTCCATCCGACCACTGAAAGTAGATGAAATTCGAGACATTTACCTAAACTACTTAACAAAGATACGTGCATGTAAAATATACTGTACAATCGAGTTCATAACATGTGAGAAAAAATTTGATTTAAAATATCTGAACACGCCGTTAACAAAAGAGTCATGTTCAGATATTTTTGGTAAAAATTTTGCCCACACGTTTATAAACTCGACCGGTCATGTAAAAAAAATATCGATAAAGGATAATATTTAAATAAAATATCTTGTGCTAGTCGTTTTAGGATAAGATTTTTATATTTAATGCTTATTCATTTTATTGACACAGTACCGTTTGTGGTGTAGTCATCTGCCACAGCGGAGCGTGCAAAAATAAGTGACACGTCCTTCCGGCCCTAGAAATAGAGTCGTGTCAGATATTTATGCACGCTTGTTGTGTCAGATATGGGTGCTGGTGACTACTTGGATGGTACAGTTAAGGGCAAAAATATGTATACTTACACTTTAGTACCTTTTCACTTTAACCGCTGTGACAGTTCATCTTAGGCAGTTCAAATAATAATATCATGGGACACTTAATATGACGAAAATAGACAAGGTACTAAAGTGTACATATACATACTTTTGCCCTTGACTAACTACTCAGAAAAAGCACATTTCATAAAAATACTGATTGACTATTTATTATATACAATTTATTTTGTAAGATAAGTTAGGTGGATATGTGCTGTTAAATAAATTTTACTCTGTTTTTAATTTCGTTATTATTTTGTACCCACGGAAGTCTTCTTTTGAAAAGAAAGATTGCTATTCACAATTACTTTCATACTTTAATGAGGTAAGAATGTAAATTAGTTTTGATGCTACATAGACCAACTTTGCTCACACACATTGCTCGCAGGACTGATGGCCGACGGGGTCAGAAGGTTCTCAAATGGCGTCCGCGGACCGGGAGACGAGCTGTCGGTAGACCTCCAACAAGATGGAGCGACGACCTGGTTAAGATCGCAGGATCGCGGTGGATGCGAAAAGCACAAGAGCGGTCTGAGTGGAGAGCCTTGGGGCAGGCCTATGTCCAGCTGTGGACGTCTTTCGGCTGACATGATGATAGACCAACTCCTTTTTAGACGAAATGATATTAATTCGGCAAATGGACGTTAGAAAGAATCTGATGCATTGGTGTTGCAACACTTGCAATTTTTTTTTTACCGCTATCGATATTAAACATTAAACAGTTGAATAAAGGTGGCATTTATTTTCAGTGACAACAGGGGTTTTTGTCACCGAACCAATCGATAAAGGTAGTTTTCATGAGTTATCAAACAAAAATAAAAAATCACATAAATAAAAAATGTTTTTCGTTATACAAATATTGTAATCACCTATTTTCTGAAAAATATGTGTGACTATTTTACTCTTGAGATGGATGAAAGAGAAGACTATATACTTTATCGGCAATTATCAAAATGAGTATCGAACAATATGAATATGACTTGTTTATCTATAGAGTTCAAACACGAGAAGAAGTGGAATAATTTATTCATTCGAATTATAGTAATATAAAAGAACATAATGCGGTTTAACTTAATTCGGGCCTTAACATAATGCAGAGATGGGCAGGACCCAATCCAATTGACATTTTCTACTAGTCTGGGATTTAAAAAAACTTCAGAACCAATACTAACTTTTGGAGTATTCAGGAAAAAAAATACTGAAATTTAAGAGTGTATGACACCTGTGTTATAAAATAATCAGCTACCAAGTGTCTTTTGAGCATGAAATCACATGCTATCAGCCACTAAAAGTTTTCTTATAGCCACAATATACTTTGTATGTATGCATAAAAACTCTTTATTGCACATAAAAATAAAATACAAAAAAATACAAATACACAGAAAGGAGAGCAAACCCTTTACTTTGTCCCCTGTAAACCTGTCTCTGGTAATCCATTCAGCACGAGAGAAGAGTCACATATTCGTGCCAGCTGCCCTCATGCCTATATCGTCCCCGTAGAGCGAAAAGTCACTAAATCGTATTTTGCTGTTTTGAGACTATAACTTTAAACCTCTGTATCTCAAAACAGTAAAATAAGACTTAGTGACTTTACACTCTACGGGGACGATATTTGCTAAGTCCTGCCCATCTCCCAAAGAGAATTAAATCTAAACTAGAGCTAAGTCTACGAGCCCACGATGATGTTGTTGATGGGGATGTGTATAAGCTTCACAAAGAACCCGATGAAGCCCATGATGCAGAAACCGATGGCAGTCGCGATGGCAATCTTTTGGAATTCTGGAAATTAAAAATATATCATGTAAATATTTTTGCACTCTAATTTTTGTACTTAATTTTAAGGATTTCTTGTCAAGAATTGTTTTATTAAAGTGCGCTTCAGCTAGAACATCATCATCCCAGCCTATATACGTCCCACTGCTGGGCACAGGCCTCCTCTCAGATTGAGAGGGCTTGGGCCATAGTTCCCATGCAGGCCCAGTGCGGATTGGGAACTTCACACGCACCATTGAATTGCTTCTCAGGTTTGTGCAGGTTTCCTCACGATGTTTTCCTTCACCGCAAAGCTTGTGGTAAATTTAAAATGTAATTCCGCACATGAATTTCGAAAAACTCAGAGATGCGAGCCGGGGTTTGTACCCATGACCCTCTACTTGAGAGGCGATAGGTCAAACCACTAGGCCACCACGGCTTAGCTAGAATATATTTATTGAAAAAAAAAGAGCAAGTAATTGAAATTGGGTTTTCATCAAAAATCGCTTCCTAACACCAGTCTCATTGGTGAACCCCATCCAATCCAATACATCATACAATTCCATTATTTGGGTGGATCAACTATTCTTTGCTGTTATTCTGTCCCGTCAGCCAGGGGACAAAAGTAGTAGGTACAGTTTAATAGAAGAAATGTTGTGTCACATTATACTAACATGCTTATTAGATGACCAATAATAGAAGGGGCTTGAAACTACCTCAAAAACGCATGTTTCATAAATTTTAATCCTATAAACTTACGGTTAAAAGAGTGACTCAGGAGACCGTAACTATAGCAACGAGTGACAAGAAAAAGTTGATCGACCCATTTGCATTAGACAAATACTTGGAATGAAGCTGAGGCCGCATTTTCTAACATTTCTGATGTTCGTGATTGCAATTAAACTGTCATTTGGTTGCCATAGTGAGCATAAGAAATTTAAGGGGATACAGCCTCTGTTTTGGATGGATAAGGCTGTGTTCAATAGCCAGGTCCCCACAGAGCTAGCAGCCTAGTGAGGCAAGTGCATGAAGCAGGATTTGGACAGGAAAATGGTGGCCTTAGAGGTGGCTCACACATTGGTGACGTAGCTGATACTTTTAAAATTCAAAACAATTTATGTATTGCTTTTGGGTCAAACATCTTTGTCCCATGGCCTTGAATTATTTAGTAGATAACAGTCACCATTTAGAATTAGATTATACAAAAATAACTTTACAAGCATGAAGGTAAAAAAACTACCACAAATTTCATCAACACTGAAGCAAATGTATCAAATAATTTATGTTACATGCTAGTATATAATATACCATTCTGCCCCTACTAGGGGTAAAAGGTAAGGACTTTTACTGGAGACTGTTACTAAATAAAATATAATTGGTATTTAATTTTTTTTTCATATAATATAAAAGAGTAACTTAGAATTTTATAATGACTACTATTCTAATCAGTAAACTGCAGTGTAGAGGTATATGCTGTGGCTGTAAATCAATAGATATTATGGCAAAGTGCCCATGAAACTGTTTGTAGACCACCGTATTGACAGCTTGTATGGTCAAGTGTAAAAATATGACTTATTCAAAGTTTAAAAAATAAGTATCACACTCTTGTACCGACGCAATAAGGCCGTAGTAACATATTTTTCAGCGGTTCGAATATACTTATTTTTGCAAAATAGGTTAAACAGAAACGTACTCAACACTGCTTGTGGGTAAACATTGATTGCCCTTTTCCGGCGATATCGATCTTTATTAACTATACGCACCTTTTCTGTCAGGCTTGGTGCATCTCCTGACCAGCCTCAAGGAATCCTTAGCGAACTGCTTGCCAGGCTCCACGAATTTCGCGATCTGATCCATTCTGAAAATTAGGACGCAGCTTTAGACAATTTTCACATTTACAACAGCGCTCACTGTAATAACTTCACTAAAAAAATCACACTTACATATTCAGTAATTAGATTTTACAGAGTTCTAGTTAAAAAAACTGAGTTACAGCGTCAATTTTCAACCAGTAAATGTCCGCTTTCGAGAGAGAACGGCACGAAAACGAAATAATAAACGTCAGCTAGCCACGTATCGAAAAATTTCACGCACGTCACCAGGTTTAGTGATGTGCTAACGTAAACATTAGAATTATCGATTTGTCTTAAGTATGACAATAAAGCGAGTTGCGTTACATTATTCTAAAATATGTGATGTAAATCAATTATTTATGTAAATTTTTTGAGTGAATATTATTTAGTAAAGCTTATTAGCACCAGTTTTTCGTCATATTTTAAATATTTTACTGAAACATCGATCCTTACAATGCAGTAGGTAAGACAAGTATCTCATCACTAGTATAAAATAAAGTATGGCATTAGAAACATAAAACATTCGGTAACATTAGCTATAGTTTTTTTGAATGTTTTATGTTCTCTCACATTCGTGCATTCCTATTAGATAAATTAAATAATTATTAGCTTGAGCCCAATAGCATAGCCCAATAGCATCCAACGTTAGAAAAACGAACATCATTGTATAAGGCTAGCTGTGTTCAAGAATTAACAAAAATATTCTAAAAACTGTGTGAATCCTTTATTTATTTTGATATCAGCTTTTTCACACCACTGACTTGTTTGGTCTTCCAGAAAGGAAAACTCTTGATACAAAACCTGCCGACATATAAAAAAATAAAAATTCTTCGTATTTTTCTGTTCCGTGGTATTTTCTGAACTAAAAAATACGATACGAAACGAAAATGTTATGTCAATGTCAATCAGAATGTCAAAAGTGAAAATAAGCGTATTGTTGTTGAATTATTTTTCTCACAATATTTTACTTTTGTTTTTATATTGGTGTAATCTTACGATATAATTTTATTATTATATTCTAAGCAAACTTATTAACTGTACATTTGAATATATATAGGGTTAATCATGTATGCAATAGAGAAGAAATTTGAAATCGAAATGAAGTTGAAAAAGGTTTGTGAATTTGAATATAAGAAATATCTTGATTTATAACACCCTAAAATTAATTACTTCAAAATTTTCACATTCTACTTTGTACTTAACAAAAGTAGGCTGTAGGCATTTATTATTTAGTCTAATGGAATCACTGCACCTTAGAAATTTTATATTATAACATATTGAATGGGCGTATTCAACCTTTGCTTTAAGTATAAACACACAAACTCAATTAAAGATTAGTAAGAATTTTTTTTGAAAGGTTTGTGAGCCATATTATAAGTATTATAATGATAGCCAAACCAAAGCAAGGCAAATTATTTTCTTCTTGGTGTTGTGTATGGGTTTGTTGTTTAACTCCGCAAGTAATAGAAGTTTTTGTTAAATTATTAGGAGATGAGCAACATCCAGGAGTTGAAGGCAGCAGCCAATAAGAGTTCTTCATTAGCGTCTGATGTCTGCAACGTCTTGGGCGCTTGCGAGCAGCGGCTGCAGCAGCTTGAGACAGCTGTGTTGCCACTGTATGGAGACACAGCAAGGCTGCAGCAGATTCATCACAGTATGTTGATAAATTTAGCCTTTTAATACTCATCCTACCCAGGGCTTCATGAAGGATTAGGGGCACCTAAAGAGAAGAAAAGGCTGTATGGAAAAAAATTAAAAGTTTTGACCTGCTTAAATATTTTTTTTTTTGAAATCTGTTTTGTGAATGCCCAACCCTGAGGCCTGAACCTATGAAAACTTGGGTCTTCTTGGAATAATTTGGTAAATGCCAAGTAAACAAATGAATAAGTCCCTTTCAACAAGCTTTTATTAACTTACCCACCCTCTTTGTTGTTGTTGGATCAAATCTTGCAAGTTCATTTTGATCCACTGCACGGATTGTCTTGAAATTTGGAACACAATTATGTAACTTGGATGACAATTCAAGTACAGTCTACAAAAAGTTCAATGAGCAAAAATAGTTTGATTAAAAATTAAATTTTCTACAAGCACAGAAACTTACATTTATTTTTATTAACTTACATATTTATATTTATACACACACACAACTCTTTTTCACAGTTTTATGATATTAAGTACTATTACTGAATTATTAGATAATTTAATAATTTTTTCCTTTTCCTTTTCAATAAAAATGTTTCAGTAAAAATTTTGTCATATTGAATAAAGATTTTATTATTATTTATTTTTGTTTATTTCTTTAGACATGGAGCGCACAGTGAAGGCCCTTGACCATGTGATAAACTACTACATGGTGTCTCGAGAGCTCGCTGACCTCATCCTGGCAGGACCCCACACTCACAGCTCAGACACGCTCAACATTTATCTGGAGGTATAGTATTTGCCTAAGTATAGCATAGGTCCTTGCCAACAGGCACACTGAGATGAGAGACATCCTGTGACAACTTCAACCTACAACAAATTCAAAAGTCTAAAGATCAGATCTCTCACCAAGTTCGAAGGGCTAAATAAATATATAGTATTTATAGTATTCTTTTTTTTATGTAGCCTGTATTATGTCATAGTATTCTGAAGGCAAAAATCAACTTACTCGTATATTGCTAGTTATAGGAAAAACACTAGGGATTAAGTTACCTCTTGTATGTAGTGTAGTGTACAGAACTGATATAGAAATTACATCCTTTTTACAAGCTTTTATTTAGTTTCACTTGTCCTGTTGTCTGTCTGTCTGTCTGTAATCAAATCTTGCTAGTTAAATTCGACCAACTTCCAGTAGTTGGATTGTCTTGAAATTCAGTATACTTATGTAAATTGCATGACAATACAATAATCTGGTAGTGTCATCTTGGTAGTCAGGCCAGGATCGTTTCCGCAGGACAGAACTTGTTCAACGGTTCAGGCATTGACTTGAAATTTGGTGTGCAAATGTAGTTTAGGTGACAATACAAGTACAGTCAACAAAAAGTAAAGTTGGCAAAAAAACATTGTATTAAAAATGAACTTTTTACCAAAAAGTTTTAGGTTTCTGAACCTCAAAAGAAAATGGAACCCTTGTCTGTCTGACTGTCTGTCTGTCACAGCCAATCGAAGCTACTGGACCGACCGATTGAGTTGAATTTTGGTACCTATTCGTTGAGTTCAATACACTCTTGCCCAATTATTTACCAATACCTTTAGTGTTCTCTGCCAATTTTCTTGGTACGTTAGGAAGGTTTTTTTTAATTTTGCAATTGATAAATAAGTAATTTAATCCCGTATTTATTTACAGGCATTAGACAAACTGGCAGAAGCACAGAATTATTTCAACAAAAATAATCCCACTAGCGTTGAACTGGAAAATATTGTAAGTATAATGTTTTCCCTTTTTATTGATTTTTTATTCCATCAAGTAACATTTTTTTTGTAAATTAAAAGTATTTGGGCGACTCTTGGGCTCGAAGTCAAAAACACGAATAAGATAAGACCAAGCTGGACTGATTGTTAGTCCTCCAAAACTCCCACATACCAAATTTCATTCAAATCAGAAAGAGAAAAGAGAATGACAGGGAGAAGGAGAGTTTTTCAGTGGGACCCACTTAAAACTAACCGAATGCATACACTACACCCCAGTGGAAAGTAGTTCGCAATAGAAACTTACAAAGCAGAAGCATGTATGGCAACACCTTGATCAGTTCAGTTGTATTTTTTTTTATTGAGGATTTGAACACTCCAGGTGGGCAAGTCAGCCTCATTTTCCTACACAAGGGACATATCAAAAAAGTGCAAATAGCTTTGTCAGATGTTGGCTCGAGCCAACAATTGACCTGGCCATTGTGCATGGGACCCAAATAGGCTGGAATGATGATGATGATGTGGGTTCGGATCCCGTCCAGGGTATCCAATTTATCGTTTTTATTCCAATTTTTTGTTTTTAAACTTTCACTTTGTCAATTGTAGAATCAGCTATACAACAGCGGAGTGCTGAAGTTGGAAGCTGCTTTCGAGGAGCTGCTGAATAGGAACACGAGGCCTGTGTCCCCGACAACCCTCATGGACATGATCGCCCTCGAAGAAGGTACGTTCAGGGGCTGTTTATTATCCATTGATTAGTGTTAACCAAGGCTCGGAACCGGTTTATAAAATAGCGGTAAATACCGGTTTATTTCGGTTTAACTCCGAACGTTTTTAAGAACTTAACTATAACCTAAATAAACCGGTTTATTTGACGAGTGACAGCAGGCCGGCCGGCGGCGGGCGGCGACGTTTATATTGCGCCGGAATAAACTGGTTTTTATTGTTCTAAACCGGTTAATCTAACAAGAACTTTGTGGAAATATGCCCTTAAAAACCTACATGATAACGGTTTGGAAATTTAACCGGTATCCGAGCCTTGGTTACTGTAACGTGTCAAGCGGCCATATAGAAAGAAAGAAGACATTTATTCACTAACACAAAAGACACACATATATAGCAAAATTTACACAAATGAACCAAAAAAATAATAAAGAAATAATAATAAATCGCACATGAAATATATACACAATTTTGTGTCCCCGCGAAAGTGAAACGGTCGCTGACTCATCATCATGCTGAAGCGTTAGACGCCTACAGCGCTGATGGGTGACAGTCTCTACCGGCATGAAAATATCGACATGTAAATACCGGCCCTGTTTTTTGTGTACACGCCCATACAAACTGACAGGAGCTTCTATGGGCGAGTACATGAAAAACAGGGCCGGTGTTTACATGTCGGTGTTAGCCGGGCCGGTAAAGACTGTCACCAGCGCTGATCGCGTACCGTTGTAGCATCGATATATACTTACTAGATATCGCGATCCGAACACTCATTGTGTTCCACTGCTTTGCACCTTGCACTGTGCAAATGACTTTAGTGTGACTTTGACATTCATGAGCGGCGAACGGACTAGTTTTTGATTGAGACTCCGAAGGTAAGCGTGAACCTGCACGTAAGTAACAATTCACTACTTAAGTAAGTTAAATTACATCTCGTTCAAGTGATTACGCAACTAATAATATTGTAATACCACAATAATTTTTTTTTTTAAATAAGACGTCACGCCATCTTACAATCATAGACTAAAAAACGTGCAGACGTTCCGTTCCTATTCAGAATTGGTTGTAGGTAAAAAATTGTGACTGAATATGAATGACAATTCGTTTAATTGCTTTATTTATACCCAGTTTGATATTTTGAATATTTATTTTATGTTATTTCTTTTTGGTCTAAATAATATCAAAATTTTTTTTTCGAAAATATCTATTTTGTATTTTAGCATTATAATTCCGTTTTGTAGGTAAAATAGCTGTGTCACTTCTGCGGTGTAAAATCTATATAGCGATGACGTCTTGTGACAGTCCGGTTGAAAACGGTAGAAAAAATAAGAACTTACCAGTTTTTTAGTTTTATATATATTTTAATTACTCGCCCACAAAATTATACATGACACAAGTAAAACACATACTGACATAACAACAAAACAAATGATATCAAAAATAGACATTAAATAAGAGTAAAACATGGTTCTAAAAAGGTCTGTCGCCAATACCGGTATTTGAACATATTGTTGACATGAACGTTCGTGTCTATAGAATATAAGTCAATGCGTTGTAGACTCGAGCGTGGACAGCGTGAGCGTGTCCAACAGCGGCTCCAACACGTCGTCAGCCCTAGAAGCCCTACGTGCCGCGGCGGGCTGGCTGAGCGCGGCGGGGCGCGCGCCCGCGGCGGCGCTGCTGGCCGCGCGGGCGCCGGCCGCCAAGGCTTCGTTGCAGGCCTTCCGGGACCATCTGAAGGCGCGCTCCGTCCCTCACGACCCTATCATGGTGAATATAATGCGGTTTTACCTCCTGTGCCGTATTTCGCGAAGCTACAAGTTACAATTTACAAGCAGCAGTATCTTTTCAATGCATACTGTTGAACAAAAACTACCGCTTGTTAATTGTAACTTGTAGCTTCGTGAAATAGGGCACTGGAGTTTTAAGTGATAATATTAGTACATATTGTTAGCAATAGAACTTAAATCTTTTGAAAATGGAATAAAGTGTCATTCTTGTGACGCAGGAACAATAATGGCGATTTTCATAGCAATATGTGTGACACTCGTGACACTGATACGTCATGGCGAATACGCTACAGAAATACTACTTTTACAATCCAGTTGTCCATATGCACTAAATAATAAAATTACTATACACACACACATACGAGTACATAAAATTAAAAAAGTTTGAAAAGATGTTTTTTTTTTTGTCATACGAATTTTTCCTAAGAAAAAGAAGGAAAACGACGAGCCCCGTGCGACATTTCTTCTCATTTTTTTATTTTCTGATTAGTGGTTATCTAAACACTTATGAACATCAAATACTCCTGTAGCCTATAAATTTTCACACACCGTCAGGCGTTTAATTTTAACTCTGTTCTAGAGAGCCAAAAACATGCTTCACCGCTCCGACAGCACTACAAAGAAAACGAGCAAAATACAAAAAGTGTGAGTACCTAACCTACCTACCTATTACCTACCTATCTACCTACCTATTACGTACAGTCGGAGTAAAAAAAGGTTCGTCATCCTAAGATCTATTTTCCTTTGCTCAGTATGAGCGCTAATCTGCTTTACCGATTGAGTAGGACATACTGCGTCAACCTGTCAACCTGAAACATAATCAGGTGACCATAGACACCCTACAACTACCCTTTGGCACTGACAAACACTGACAATTAAATAGAAAATTATTTGATTAAAATTTTTACGAAGTTGCTTATTAAAAAGGTTTTGTATTGATATGAAACTAGACATATGTTAGAGGTGTATACTATTTTGACCCTTGCTATCATGTCCAGTAAGTATTATTTGATATGCACTTGTCTTCTTAGTACTTTGTTTTTCAAAACGTACTAAGAGTCTATGACTTTGTAAAGGAATCAATTTAATAACTGACGAAGGTTTTCCTACCCCCACTGTACCTATTGCTTACCTTGTAATTTTATCTGTGTACCTGTTTTTCTGTATCACTTATTATTTCTAGTGTACAATAAAGAGTATTTGTATTGTACCTCTACTGTCAGATAGCAACTTTTGTGTTGATAAACAGCTGTTAGAAGAATATATGGGACGATTCATACATGATAGAGCATTGTTGTTGCAGTATAGAGAAGAAAGCCAACAAGATAATCCAAAAGGCGTCTCAGACGTTCGAGAATTCAACCGGCCTGGCGATCGGGCCGCGGCGCTCAGTCAGCGAGTCTTGTAAGATTAGATTCTATAGTAAAACCTTCATAATTAATTGGTTTCGTCTCTCTTATCACGGTGCTTAATACCACCACCTATTTATATGTATTCAGAAAGAAAGAAGACATTTATTCATTAACACAGAAGACACACGTATGCACCAAAATTTACACAAGTAAACCAAAAAAAAAAACACACATGAAATATATACACAATTTTGTGTGTCCCCGCGAAAGTGAAACGGTCGCTGACTCGGCATTATGCTGAAGCGTTAGACGCCTGCAGCGCTGATTTTCTGCCAGAACCGTCCAGTATTCCAGGTATATTGTCACACAAATGTAACAGGGGTCACTCATATGCGTACAAACATTCGACAGTTAGACATTTGCTTGCATGTAAATTAGACGCCGTAATAAATTATTTTTTATATTGAGTGTGTGGAAAAAAGGTCCGTATACTCAATATATTGCTTCCATGAATTAATGGGGTTACGCAAAGGTTTGAGATTTGCACGTTTTGATATTCACCTGTATTAATATCTGCCACAGCGGAGCGTACAAAAATATCTGACACGTCCTACTGACCCCAGGAATAGAGTCGTATCAGGTATAAACAAACACAATGAGACCCAAGAGATATTCGAAATAAAAATAATCTTTGCATCTGTTGCTCTATAATGTTTCGTTGCTTCGCGTATTCGTGCGAATATGAGTACTTAGCCTTACTGTCTATTAGCGTTTCGATATTTTGATTTTTGAAGAAAAATTCACTGATTCGTTTTCTAGATACGGAGGAGTCGTTCGAGGCCCTCGAGGAGTGGGAGGCGATGGTGGCGGGGTCGGTGGCGGCGGCGCTGGTGCGGCTGGCGCGGCTCGAGCAGCGCGCGCTGCTCGGGCTGGTCCCGCTGCCCAGGCTGCCCGCGCTGCTGCTCGACGTGCTCCGCGACTGCTTCGCGCTGCTCGCGCAGGCTGTGGAGGTACGGCCCGGACTAGTGCGCTAAGGGACTGCTTCGCGCTGCTGACGCTCTAGCGATATTTCGCCTGTCAAGAAGCCCTCACGCTGAGAGATCTGTGCCCCTTAGTCGGACGTTTATGTTGACGATTGTGTTTAGTCGGACGTTTATGTTGACGATTGTGTTTAGTCGGACGTTTATGTTGACGATTGTGTTTAGTCGGACGTTTATGTTGACGATTGTGTTTAGTCGGACGTTTATGTTGACGATTGTGTTTAGTCGGACGTTTATGTTGACGATTGTGTTTAGTCGGACGTTTATGTTGACGATTGTGTTTAGTCGGACGTTTATGTTGACGATTGTGTTTAGTCGGATGTTTATGTTGACGATTGTGTTTAGTCGGACGTTTATGTTGACGATTGTGTTTAGTCGGACGTTTATGTTGACGATTGTGTTTAGTCGGATGTTTATGTTGACGATTGTGTTTAGTCGATCGTTTATGTTGACGATTGTGTTTAGTAGTTTATGTTGACGATTGTGTTTAGTCGGTCGTTTATGTTGACGATTGTGTTTAGTAGTTTATGTTGACGATTGTGTTTAGTCGGTCGTTTATGTTGACGATTGTGTTTAGTAGTTTATGTTGACGATTGTGTTTAGTCGGTCGTTTATGTTGACGATTGTGTTTAGTAGTTTATGTTGACGATTGTGTTTAGTAGTTTATGTTGACGATTGTGTTTAGTCGGTCGTTTATGTTGACGATTGTGTTTAGTAGTTTATGTTGACGATTGTGTTTAGTAGTTTATGTTGACGATTGTTTGCAGCGCGCGTGCACTCGCAGCCGTCGCGCGTGCGCCCGCAGCTCGGCGGGCGCGTCGGCGTGCTGGACGCTGCTGGCGCGGCTTCAGAGACTGCAGCCCGACATGCAGCGCGCGCTGCAGCCGGCCGAGCCCGCGCCCTACACCGCCGTGCTGCACAGCTGCCACGCGCACGTGAGTGCTCCACACTGCCAGGCGGCGCGGCGCGTGCTGGACGCTGCTGGCGCGGCTTCAGAGACTGCAGCCCGACATGCAGCGCGCGCTGCAGCCGGCCGAGCCCGCGCCCTACACCGCCGTGCTGCACAGCTGCCACGCGCACGTGAGTGCTCCACACTGCCAGGCGGCGCGGCGCGTGCTGGACGCTGCTGGCGCGGCTTCAGAGACTGCAGCCCGACATGCAGCGCGCGCTGCAGCCGGCCGAGCCCGCGCCCTACACCGCCGTGCTGCACAGCTGCCACGCGCACGTGAGTGCTCCACACTGCCAGGCGGCGCGGCGCGTGCTGGACGCTGCTACAGCTCGTAAATTGTTACCCCCTTATTCATAAAACTTAACAAGCCTATGTTAACTAACAAATGCTTTGTCCCTTTCTAACAAATACAAATGTCGAAGTGACAGATAAGGACAAACGAATTTTAGCGGCATTTTAACTAAAATAGGTTTGATTGTCGTTTATGAATAAGGGGGTTAGTTATAATGTCATGTTTGACATAACTCTTTTCAGAATAGGCTAAAAGACTAAAAATAACTGTTTAGTCCGTCAGGTAGAAATTTAAAAATATTGTGCACATATTTTTTCTTTTGTTTGACAAACAAAAAATGTCGAGGATACAGTGCTTAGAAGTTTCGAGTGACGTCACTATATGGTAGGATTTTTACTTTATAGTGACGTCACAAGCTTCCACACCGGAAGTTTGATATTCTATAACTTTATCGATTTTTAATAAATAGATAAACCAAAAAATACGTGTTCCATATTTTTCCATAGTCTAACTGTCGGACTAAATAGAATGATATATTTTTAACCCATTCGTCATCCCTTTTGTTAAGCTATAAAATTGTACAAGATACAAATGTACGGTTTAGCGGGAAAAAAATTGACTATTACATTATGACTTACAAAATTATGACAGTCAAAAATCCTCTTTCAATCACAGATCAGGAATTTTAGAAAGAACATGTTTTTTTTTTGCTCTGACTCAAAAGTAGGTACAATCGATTCTGATAGTTTAAAAAAATGTCCCAAAACAAAACTTATTAGTAGCTTTATTGAAAAAAAAAATCATCTTACATAATTTCAAAAACTTGAGATTTGTAACGTTTTTTTCATGCACTCTGTACGGGCTTTGAAAAACTGACCAGCAAAATTTGCATGAAAAAATTAAATACATTTTTCAAAAAAAGGTAACCTTTTTTTTAAACGCCCAAAAATGTCGTTTATTGAGGGATATGTAGTTGAAGAAAATTAGATTGAAATGTATGGAAAAATTGGCAAAATTAAAGCAAGAGGTTTATCTATCAGGATATGTAGGTTATGGAGAAAAAATAAATTTTACCCACTCTCCCCCCCCTCCGGGGGGAGCGTCACCCCCCCGCGCCCCTGAATATATCCCGGACCGCGGTATTTTCCATTATAAAAGAAAACCGTACACGATACATAAAAAGTGTATAGGAACGAAATAATCCTAGATAAATTTACTATAAACCTTTCATACATACAAAAGCGATACCACTTACAGTTTCAGCGCAATCTGGCACCAAATACGAACATTTTTATTAATTTATCCAGTTTTTTTTGGTAATTGTTTAGTTTTTTCAATTATTTCACACTTTACCGCCAAGATATGTATGACTTAAGTAAAGAACAGGATATCTTCTTTATAAAAAGGTATAATTCATTTCTAAACTCATTCATTTGACGCTGCTATGCTATTTTGAAAATTCACCATCATCAGCTACTGCGACATTAACTTAGGAAAAAGTACCAAAAAAAAAAAACTATTTAGTCCGTAAGTAAGATTATAATAAAATATTACACATTTTTTAGGGTTCCGTAGCCAAAATGGCAAAAGCGGAACCCTCATAGTTGCGCCATGTCTGTCTGTCTGTCTGTCTGTCCGTCCGCGGCTTTGCTCAGATATTATCAATGCTAGAAAGCTGTAATTTTGCACGAACATATATGTAAACTATGCCGACAAAACAGTGTAATAAAAAAATTAAAAAAAAAAATTTTTCTTAGTACCTCCCATAGACGTAAAGTGGGGGTGTTTTTTTTTTCTCATCCAACCTTGTAGTGTGGGGTATCGTTGGATAGGTTTTTTAAAATCATTAGGGGGTTGCTAAAACAATTTTTCCATTCAGTGATTCATTTGCAAAATATTAAACTTTAAAGCGCAAATTTTCATTAACATCGGGCGTTCCCCCCTCTAAAATCTAAACCAGTGGGTAGAAAAAATTAAAAAAAATTCACGACGATAGTAAGTATATCAAACTTGCAAGGAAAACTATAACGGTTAAGTTTTCTTGAGAATTATTAGTAGTTTAAGAATAAATTGCAGCCTAAGGTATAAATATACCTAAACCGTCCGTCTGTCATAGCCAATTTGATCCGAAACTACTAGACCGATTGAATTCAAATTTAGTTCACCTATGTAAATTGATGACCCAAACACGGACGTGTAAAGTAAATTAATTAATTTTAAACACGGGGCCAGTTTGGGAGGGGGGGGGGGGGGGGTAAATTAGAAAAAAAATGTAGAAACTATATCATGTGACATATCAAATGAAAGGGTACATTATGCAAATCTCAAATATATATTTTTCATTATTTTAAATTAATCCGTTTTGAAGTTATTTAAGAAAATAGGTTTAAATTGACCATTTCCCCGCCCCTATCCCCTAAAAGCCCAGTAGGGCCTACATTTTTTTTTGAAATACAGAAAATAGGTCCATACCTATAGCTTATAGGAAAACATATGAGAATCTAATTGTATTTAAAGTAACACCATTTAACCAGTATGGACATTTATATTTCGCTGAATGGCCAAATGAACTAAATTAAAAAAATAGCATAGCAATGGTAAATGAAAGATTTTAGAAATTAATTATACCTTTTTATAAAGAAAATATTCTATTCTTTACTTCTGTCATACATATCTTGGCGGTAAAAGGTGAAGTTTTTGAGAAAACTAACCTTTTAGCCGAAAAAATCGATTAATTATAAAAAAAGTTAATATTTGGTATCATATTGCGCTGGAACTATAAGTGATATCGCTTTTAAATGTATGAAAGGTTTATACTAAATTTATCAAGGATTATTTCGTTCCTACACACTTTTTATGTATCGTGTACGGTTTTCTTTTATAATGGAAAATACCGCGGTCCGGGACATATTCGAGGGCGCGGGGGGGTGACGCTCCCCCCGGAGGGGGGGGGGGAGAGTGGGTAAAATTTATTTTTTCTCTATAATTTATTGAATCAGGCGTTACTTTGCGGAGGTCCATATCAATGAACTAAAAGAATTTCTTTGCTCACCCGCGACCTTGAGATAGCTAATTCTATGCAAATTATGCGTGTTCATGCAGTTCCTCCACCTCCACACTGAAAGAACACACACAAATTACACAAACCCATCTATCACCACCACCACAATACACTGACGCGTTTCGAACTCAACCAGAGCTCATCTTCAGAGTGACACAACCTTACACCATGCTACCAGTTGTTAGACTAACAAACCATCACCACTGTTTTAATTTGCCAAACAAAACAAAAAACTACCCGCAAATTATTAATAAATTTTAACTGTGCTACAAAACTACCTTGATTTTTTAATTTTTATTTACTTATTGTCAAGGCATGTTTAACTAACTACCGTTGCTAAAATTAGACCCAAGCCGTAGCAAGGGTGATGACACTAAATTTATTTGCTCATTAATAATGGACCCCATACTATTGTACCTAATTATCTCCATACATTCTAACACATCAAGACGAAACCCCTTGTCACAGTAATGTAACACTTCATACGAATCTGAGTCCGATATAGAATGATTTAATTCTAACAGATGTTTAGCAAAATTAGATCTATCAGGATGCTCGTTCCTATATGCCGATACATGCTCTTTAAACCTAGTATTAAAACTGCGCCCTGTCTGTCCTACATATACTTTACTGCAGTCATTACAAGTGAGCTTGTATACACCCGATTTAGTTCCATTATCCACCTTCTCTTTGTGGTTACAAAGTTTAGAGTACAAAGAGTTGTTAGTTTTAAAGGCTACATTTACATTGTTTGATTTTAAAATGTCATAAATTCTATCAGACAAACGACCAACATATGAAATGCTACACCTATATTTGTTTGAAGACTGAGAAGGCAACCCGGCGTGAAGCATGCTATTCACTATCCGAGCCTGCTTCCTCTTAACCAAACCATCTACCATTGATTTTGTATAGCCATTTGACGTTGCCATCTGATAAATAATATTTAACTCTGATTCAAAATTTTTCTTAGACAGAGGTACTGTTAACAATCTAGATGGGAGAGGAACGGGCATCCTGATAGATCTAATTTTGCTAAACATCTGTTAGAATTAAATCATTCTATATCGGACTCAGATTCGTATGAAGTGTTACATTACTGTGACAAGGGGTTTCGTCTTGATGTGTTAGAATGTATGGAGATAATTAGGTACAATAGTATGGGGTCCATTATTAATGAGCAAATAAATTTAGTGTCATCACCCTTGCTACGGCTTGGGTCTAATTTTAGCAACGGTAGTTAGTTAAACATGCCTTGACAATAAGTAAATAAAAATTAAAAAATCAAGGTAGTTTTGTAGCACAGTTAAAATTTATTAATAATTTGCGGGTAGTTTTTTGTTTTGTTTGGCAAATTAAAACAGTGGTGATGGTTTGTTAGTCTAACAACTGGTAGCATGGTGTAAGGTTGTGTCACTCTGAAGATGAGCTCTGGTTGAGTTCGAAACGCGTCAGTGTATTGTGGTGGTGGTGATAGATGGGTTTGTGTAATTTGTGTGTGTTCTTTCAGTGTGGAGGTGGAGGAACTGCATGAACACGCATAATTTGCATAGACTTAGCTATCTCAAGGTCGCGGGTGAGCAAAGAAATTCTTTTAGTTCATTTTTCTCTATAACCTACATATCCTGACAGATAAACCTCTTGCTTAAATTTTGCCAAATTTTGATCTAATTTTGGTGTTGCAGTGCCTGAAATCTCTGGAAGAGTGGGTGGAAGGCGTCCGTAGCGACTCTGCCGCCGGAGCAGTGGACGGGACCGTGCACCAGCTGTGTGTGGCCGCGCTCGCTCACTGCACCACGCTGGCCAACCATCACAATACTATCGGTGAGGGCAGATGTTGTACAGCGACGGCCGGCCGGCACGAGGGACGGTACCGTGCACCAATCACTTTGTGTGTTTTTCAGGGATTTTATCAACTCACTAAACAAATCCGGTGAAAAGAAAAAGTATGCTGCCTTTTTTTGGCTAATTTGATTTAAGCTGAAGATTAGTAAATCGAAAACTAATCTAGTTTTCAGGGTTAAAATAAAGCGTTTTTTACTGGAGTTATGCCTTCGAATTATTTTTTAATGGCGTCATCATCCCTATTCTGTTGCCCTCAGGTCCCGCGTTAGCGACGGAACCAGCGTACGCCCGCGCCGTGTCCCAGCTGCCCGCCGTACAAGACCGCAACGCGGCGTTGCTCGCCCTCTACGTGCGCAAAGTGCTCGCGCAGCTCAATCTGGCGCTGCGCACCAAGAGCGAACAGTACCCTGACGCGCTGAAGGCCATATTTCTGCTTAATAATACGCTGTATTTATTGCAGGTCAGTTTTTAGGGTTCCGTAGGAAAATTGGCAAAAACGGAACCCTTATAGTTTCGCCATGTCTGTCCGTCTGCGGCTTTGCTCAGGGACTATCAGTGCTAGAAAGCTGTAATTTTGCACGAATGTATATGTAAATTATGCCGACAAAACAGTACAATAAAAAAATCAAAAAACATTTCTTTTTGGAATACCTCTCATAGATAGTAAAGTGGGGGTGTTTTTTTTTTTCTCATCCAATCGTGCAGTGTGGGATATCGTTGGATAGGTCTTTTAAAATCATTAGGGGGTTGCTAAAACGATATTTCGATTTTGTGATGTATTTGCGAAATATTCAACTTTAAAGTGCAAATTTTCATTAAAATCGAGCGTCCCCCCCCTCTAAAATCTAAACTGGTGGGTGGAAAAATTTGAAAAAGCTCAGAATGGTAATAAGTATATCAAACTTTCAAGGTAAACTATAACGGCTAAGTTTGCTTGAGAATTATTAGTAGTTTAAGAATAATAGCAGTCTGAGGTATAAAATATACCTAAACTTGGAACATTCCGTACAAAATACGAAATCCTTAGAAAAATATTACTTTTTTTTTCTCGCCTGCGATTCGGGTATATATAAACATCTCGGGTAAAATAGCGCGTTTTATGCACTGGTTATATAATCTACTATTTGCTTTGGCAGGGTCTACAACGCAGCGGTTTGTTGGATGTGCTGGTGACGGTAGAGCCGGATTGCGAAGCCAGCTACCGTGCCATGCTCGCGGATTATAAGAACAATTATTTGCAGAGGTTGGTATAGCCTAAACAACAAAAAGTTGGAAAACCTCGTCTGTCACTTCAAAGTTCAATATTTCAGAACCGAATCGATTTTGATGAAACATGCCTAAGAACCATCCCTGAAAAAACCTGCTTTGAAAAAAAAAACCGCATTCAAATTGGTCCACCCGTTTGAGAGCTACGTTGCCACAGATAGACAGAGAGACACACAGCGGTCAAACTTTTAACAGCCCTCTTTTTGCGTCGGGAGTTAAAAAATATATATCATATCAGCCGTAGGGCGTCCACTGCTTCGGTTAGAAGCGGTGTGCTTCCACCGTAAGCCCAATCAAGTAGGTTTGTATGAAATAAGTTTTTGGTGAAAAAAACATTTTTAATCCAAGCTTTTTTTTAGTGACGGTTACTTTTTGTTGACTGTATCTGTATTGTGCAGGTGGTAGGACCTTGTGCAAGGTCCGCCCGGATTGCTACCACCATCTTGCTCGCTAATGCTGCCGTGAAGCAGCAGTGCTTGCACTGTTGTGTTTCGGCGTGGAGAGTAAGACAGCCGGTGAAATTACTGGCACTTGAGGTATTCCATCTTAGGCCTCTAGGTTGGCAACGCATCTGCAATACCCCTGTTGTTGCAGATGTTTATTGGAGGTGGTGATCTCTTACCACCAGGAGACCCACTTGCTCGTTTGCCTTCCAGTGGAATAAAAAAAATGTCCCCCAAACTATATTTGCATACCAGATTTCACGTTATGCTGTAGATTGCACTAAATTTATAATTGTGTTTGTTTTTTTGGTAGTTGGAACAAGTTGCTGGCTCATACGGTGCTGGAAGAGGCCCCTCCTCCCAAACTGAGGGACCGCGATCGGCAGATATTGAAGGATAAGTTTGCTGTGAGTACTCCTTAATTCCAGTTTAGAAGTGCGAGAAAAAAACTTGCAACTTGCACTAAGCCCAGTTTAGAGTTGGTTTCGTTTTTGCTATTTCGGCTACGGAACCCTAAAAAAGTATTGTTATGTGAATTTTCCTTATTGCCATTTCAACATATTGAGCCAAGCGTTACTTTGCGGAGGTCCATATCAATGAACTAAAACAATTATTTTGCTCAGCCGCGACCTTAAGGTCTAAAGGTCTTAAATAAAGCTAGGTCGGTTTAAGGTCGTGGATGACTGCTCAATTGTTTTAATAATAATAAAAAAATCATTTATTTCGGGCCACTTGGCCCATACAATAAATACTTTACAGACTAACATACATATTTATAAATTAATAATATTTAAAACTAATTAGGCGACAAAAAGGCGTGACCCCGTTGAGTCACCGTCCCCGACGTCGCATTCATCTGCGGCATGGTGCCCCGGAACCGCCGGAACACGACGTCTTTCGGCCAGAAGGCAGCACTCGCGATGGCCCCCATCAGCAGCCGCGGCACGCGCACCACAAACCATTACCTCATCAGCATCATCATCATCTCAGCCGTAGGACGTCCACTGTTGGACATAGGCCTCCCCCATAGACCTCCAGTTGCCTCGGTTGGCGGCGGCCTGCATCCACCGTGAACCCGCGGCTTTAACCAGGTCATAAGTGCCACTTCAACGAGCTAATTCGCTTGGCTATGTCGGTGACCCTTGTTCTTCTACGTATCTCCTCATTTCTGAACGATTACCTAATCGATGTTAACTTGTCATTGGTATTGATGACATCATCATCATCATCTGGTATTTGCAGTCGTTCAACCGCGAGTGGGAGGAGTGCACAAAAGCGCAACGCAGCTACAGCGTGCCGGACCCAGAGTTGCGTGAAGCCCTCAAGAGAGACAACAAGGAGACTCTGCTGCCGCCATACACCAAGTTCTATGATACCTACGGGGCCCTGCCGTTCTCCAAGAACCCTGATAAATACGTCAAGTACAGCCCTGTACAAGTGAGTGTTGATAGAAATAGGAGCTCCGCGGGGCGCAGCCTTCAAAGCTGATATTGTCAAAAGTTCTGAGATATACGGTTATATTGGGAATTATTTGAGTTGTCCCGATCTCGTTAACATCCAACCTTTCGAACAAAGCCGTTGTATTCTATTATGTCCTCACGTGCATAATCCTCAGTTTAAAATGAAATGATATATAAAATAGCTCATTGAAATAACGACTTTATTATTTACAATAGAGAGTTCATTTTAAATAAAACTTTGTTGGTAGATAATGTTTTTCAATATTGAATGCGTCGTAGACAAGCAGCTTCATGGAAAAGTATTATCTGCGAGCGTGTATTTGTTTTAAAATGCAGTTTCTGCTGTAGACAATAAAGTCGTTATTTCAATGAGCTTTTTTATTTAATATTTTCATTCATTCTAATCTGAGTATTATGCGGTTGAGGGCACAATAGAATGAAATAGAAGCTCCGCCGAATACCTGTGGCCAAATTGCATAAAGTAGAAGCAAATAGCAATCAGTGAACTACAAGATAAAATTGCTAATACTATTCGATTTAACTTTATTATGTAGTTGGACCCTGATGTTAACTGGCGCTAACTGTACATATAAACCCCCTTGCAATAAAAACGGGCACCTATGGCTTTTGTATTTTATGTGCATGAAAGCTTACTTTCTAAGCTTCAATGCCTAAAAATCTGAAAAAAAAAATAGGCGCCCGTTCTTTTTGCAAGGGGGTTTATAAAGGTAGATAATTATTGTACAATTTCTTTTTCAGATCGCTACTCAGCTGGACGGTTACTTCGACGAAGCAGCCTAGTGCCTGATCTATTTAGTAACAAAGTATTATACTCACATATTTATTCCATTTATTTATAAATAAAACACATTTTTAATAATATTGTCGTTTATTTTTCTAATGCCCTCTCGTCGCCTTGCCTCCTCTCTTCCTGGGCCACTGAAACAAAATTTAACAGTGAACTATTTAAGTGTAAATTCTAGGTATGTGGGCGTTTTAAAAAAAAGTGTACCCTTTCTTTTTTTTTGAAATTTTGGAAAAAATATGGTTTTTCCTACTCAGAATCAAGAGCACAATCGATTCCGATGGTTTGAAAAAATGTCCCAAAAAAATGTCAGTTTTGCGACGATTTTTTTCATACACTTAGTATTGGCGTGACAAAACTGACTCATAAAAAATTGCATGAAAAACTGGGGACATTTTTTTTACGATCGGGATCGATTGTGCTCTTGATTTTGAGGAAAAACCATATATTTTTTCCAAAATTGGAAAAAAAAAAAACGTAAAGGGTACACTTTTAAAACGTCCACATACAATTTGGTACTGAACTAAATGGTCTAAGGTCCGAACTTGAAAAGATCTTCACCGCTCTGATAATAGATTGAAACCTACTTTATATTAAATTTAGTATATTAGAAATGGATTTGCTAAAAATATCCTGGACAGGCTATTTTTAATTATCTTTTAAAAAATATTTTTAATAAATTTTTGTTGCATCATTGAGATAATAAGAAAATTTTAAGTATAAAACCTATAGAATATGCGGACATTGGGTTTGCTATAGTTTACTAACATTAGGTACTGGGTTGCCAGGTACGAGTATAAACTTAAATTGATGCGATATGAAACTTTACTTCGAGCCAACATTATTAGTCGTTCGTTCAGCAAAAAATACCAACATCTGTATGGTACAACTATTGTAATCATTACTCTTCCTTTGGCTTTGCCGTAGTCGAGTAAAAAAGACAGACGGACGGATATTCAGGCTCCGTTTCTTCCCAAGCGGAGCGGAGATATAATCGACTAAGTCACATTAGTTAAAATACACGACGTATTGCCGCATGCCATATTACCGAAGAGTTCATAAAATTGTGAGCAAAAATTTGATCAAATATATCTAAACACGCTTTTACCGTTAACAATAAAGTCGTTTTCAGATATTTTTGATCAACATTTTGCTCACCAGTTTATAAACTCGGCTGTACAAGGCGAAAGAAGGGTGAGATAAAAAGCGGCAAATACACTGAGTCAGCAAAAGTGTAGAGAACACGGTAGTCGCCGCATGCCAGTAATTTCACCGGATGTCTTACCCTCCACGCCGAAACAACAGTGCGAGCACTGCTGCTTCACGGCAGGATTAGCGAGCAAGATGGTGGTAGCAATCCGGGCGGACCTTGCACAAGATCCTACCACCTGGTCCTACTTGGTAGACAGTGTAAGATAATAATATTTATTGACAATGACAATTACGAATAGTATGCATTCTAAGGATCGTATGCATTCTATGAATCCTAAGGATCTGTTTCACCATTCTTTGACAGGTTTCTATTTTATGTCAGTCAGCTGCTCGCAACTTCATCCGCATCTCGTGGGAAATTTACATTTTCCTAGTATAAAATCTTTATTCGTTGATAATATGTATAGCTTTCTATGTGAAAGATTTTTTTAAATCGGTTCTAGAGTTTCTAAGTCTGGGATTTATCCGAAGAAAAGTGAAACAAACCCTAAAGTCAGTTCGCCGAAAGTTGATAAAGTAATTTTACCAATTAAAACATAACGACGACACACTTGAAATACATTCCGTAATGAAATGACAATATGGCCGCTGCATCCGCTCGCCCGCCCGTAATCGCTTGACAACAACTGCGTGACCCAGTGCGCCCATCATACAAGTTTGTGATTGACTGTCAAGACATCACAATATTTATCAATTCTCGGCGAGTTGATTACCTATAAATGGCTTTCAGAGACGACCCATAGGAATTTCAAGTAGTAACTCGTCGGAATACGTCACCACGCGTTCTCGCGCTCAACCCGCCCCGACCGTCTCGGGTCGAGTGCGACTCGATCGCGACTCACAGCCTTATTCATAAAAAGTTAGAGACTCCTTGAAGGCTCCTTGAAGACCCGATGCTAAAAAACATGATTCATAAACGTCTGTTAGCGCTAATCAGTCGATCAAGGCTCTGCTAAAGTTAGAGGACCGTAGACCCTCCTTTATCTCCCTGCTAAGTCACAAAATGGCCGCCAAAAATTTGAACAGCTGACTTTGAAAAGACTAAAAAACCATACCGAAGTTATTTTCATGGATGTTTACGCAAAGATTAAAAAAAAATCAGGAAAAATTATTTTCGGGAATTTGTATTTAAAAATCCTCTAATAATATGAAAAAAGTAAAATTAGTATTTATTTATTTATATAATTAATATTTATTTATTTATTAATTCTCGATAAGGCCATTTTTTGTCTTTGATTTGTCAAGAGTGCCAACATAACGCGTCTAATCAGTCTATCAGCAGCTCAACAACTAGCAGACTGCTAGCAAGCGTTTATGAATCATACTTCTTGACAAACGTCAAACAAGCTTAATCAGTCTGTTAACTAACAGACCGATCAAACCTCAATTAAGGCTTTTTTATGAATAAGGCTGTCACAAATTACCTGTCTCCGGCCGCCGTTCCCCGCTCCTCGCAACTAACGACAAACAAACAACTTCTTTGTAGGCACAGTACATTTTCGTTAACCACATATCGTTTACCTGTTCGCCTGTGACATGTGCGGCGACTATTTGATGCACTTTCAATATACATGCGTCCGCGATTGAACGTATGTATCAAGTGATACGCAAATTATGATTTGTTTATTTTAAATTGGCGCATTCTCAAAAAATCTCCAGTGACATCCTTGATGTCCACATGCTGATGAGTACAGTACTATCAGAAATATAAGCAATCTAAGGCAATCTTGTCCGCACCGACGGGTGCCTACAAAAGTCGAAGAAACCGAACATAAGCAATCCAACAAAGAACTTGTTGAATCACATAATAAGTAGAATATCGTCACTACTTTGAAAAAATCTCGTATCTAAAATCAATATGTCAACAAAATTGGACCTTGATGTAATGTCTATAAAGTTCACTCAGAAAAATTTTCTATTGTGAGCTACGAATTTTTTTATTTAAAGTAGTGACGATATGCAAAAATGCAATGATGAACTCATTCTCACTCATGTCCAAATGACAACTGACGCGCCGCCGCCGAACAAAATGGCGGTCGCCGCGAAATGGCGCGTAAAATTTTTACTAATGGTGGCAGATTTTACTTTAATTTTTATAATTGGCGGAAATATGATGAAGAAGAACAATAACGAAATGCTTGCTGTTCGTTGCAACTTATATTTCTGGTAGTACTACACTTCGGGTAGATTTCAAGGCGGTCTACCAATACAAAAGAATGATCGTGAAATTTACCATCACTTCTGACTTAAAATCCCCCCCCCCCCCCCCTTTTCTGACAATTACTAGGCTTTGCCCGCGGTTTCGCCGGCTAAGACTTTGGTAGGACAGACGGACGGGATTCAAGACCCCGTAGGTACTCAAAAGAACATGGAAGTGAAGTTTCAATCATTTTATTAGGCACTTTAACCTCTTCACTGTCCTAGTCATCCAGGGTTTGTTCCCACAGTTCTATTGACAGTACTATTTTAGGACTGTCAATAGAACCAGTGGGAACACACCGTCATCCAGTCGTGACAGACAATGGCATGCCTCACACGCCACTGTCATCTATACATGACCAACATTCAACTCGAAATTAATGCAATGGAATTAAAAATCAGGTTGATTTGTCGCTGGTTTTTCTGTTGCCTCCTCTACATATCGCCGGATGCGTCGGCAGATTGTATCTGCGGATGCGTCCGCCGAGGTGTAGAGAGTGGTTTTTGCTTGTCTGTGGTAGGTATTAAACGTCGGCCGATGCATCTGCCACTCATCCGTTTGGTGTCGGTTTTTCGACAAGGATCAAAGGGTGATAGCGCGAACGCAACGCGCCTGACCACACGTCTGCCGATGTGTGGACGGATCGCAATTTATCCGAAGATATGGTTGCGGATCCATCTGCCGACGCATCCGTCGATATGTAGAGGAGGCATGTGGCGTATAGAGCACGTCACTTCGTTTGTTCTATGGCGGTGAAGAGGTTACACAAAGGTGACTTGTTTTTGTCGCAAACATCTACGTACAGCCGAGGTCATTTATTATTAGGCACTTATGTGTGGATAAAAACATTAAGGACTTTAAATTCAATGAAACAATCAGTGTCACTGTTTTTTGATGCAGGAATTTTCAAAAAATTGCTTTTATATTGTCAGCTATACTTATCTTATACGTAGTAGTTACATTTTCTTTTATTTAAAAGGTGCCTTAATAACCTGACTGAAACAACCATGTCCTTTTTCATTTTTTCATCGGAATAAGCGGCGGTATAGTTTTTTTTGGTTTGGCAAAGCAATGGACAAATTGCAACTGTAAACCTATCATTTTAGTAGCTCGAAATAAAAACGACTCACTGCTATTTGGTCTAAAAGGAAAATCACAACGTGTTTTATTAATGAGTTATACAAAACAAATTGATTTTTATTACATATTATCTTAATAATTTAGATAATAGAATTATGACTTAATTCTTGATTATTATAAAAATAACCTTATCACAAAGTAAGCTTAGTCAAAATTTCATTACAAATATGCTTAATTATGTCTACAAATAGGCTAAAACAACTTTAGATTCCATTACTTTTTATCCAATTTCAGGACGTTCATTTCGAGCGGACGATTTTTCTTTTAGTCCAAATAACAATGAATCATAAAAAGAATAGTTGTAGCTGAATATTTCTCAAAAAAATATGTACACAACGAAAAAGTTGCAACGAAATAGTAACGAACGAACAGAACGTGCACCAAATGCATAACTAGAGTAGGTAAATATGTGTTGAAAAGAACTAGTAAAATATCGTCTTAAAACCCGAGTGACTTCAAAAAACTGAAAAGAAAAACAAGTTTAGTAGTCTAGAACTCTGCCAAGTGGGCCAAACAACTTTTTTACCGACACTAATCTGCCCGCGACATTTTTCAAACAATTGCTGATTTTTGTGAGTAAACGTGTTTTTTCGGTAATATAATAGACGGTGTACAAGAATACATGCCATCCTACGTAATTTCAACCTATTAAACCGTGAAGTATGATTTTTTGGTAACGCCGGAGACAATTTTGGTAACGCAGGAGACGCCCAAAGTGTCGGTAAAAAAGTTGATTGGCCCAAGTAACTAAAACTTCAACAGTAATTGACGTAAGTAATTGGTCTACTGTTGGATTTTAAGTTACTTAACAGAGTTCTAGACTACTAAACTTGTTTTGCCTTGACGACAAGTCGTCCGTCATTACTCAAAAAAAAAAACTCGTGCCTTAAAATAGATAATTTGTCTTAGTGAACTTTATGAACATTATATCAAGGTTTAATTTTGTTGACATATTGGGGTGACACTCTTTCCCGGCCCGGATAACACCGACATGGAAATACCGGCCCTGTTTTTTGTGTACACGCCCATAGAAACTGACAGGAGCTTCTATGGGCGTGTACACGAAAAACGGGGCTGGTATTTACATGTCGGTATTATCCGGGCCGGGAAAGAGTGTTACCCACATATTGTTTTTAGATACTAGATTTTTTCAAAGTAGTGACGAAATGTCGCCAGGGCAAAACAAGTCTAATAGTCTAGAATCCTGTTAAGTAAGTTAAAATTCAAAAGTAGACCAATTACTTACTTCAATTACTGTTGAAGTTTAAGTTACTTAGCAGAGTTCTAGGCTACTGAATGGCACTTCGCCTTTCTTTTTTTCAACGTTGCAGCCGTGCAAAGCCTGGGCAGATCAATAGTTAATGATGATAATGTAATAAATAACCTAACACCCTTAGTAGAGCACTGAGTGTACACTCGTCAGTGTACAATTGAGTTCATATACTTGTGAGCGAAAATTTGATCAAAAATATCTGAAAAAAAAATTCTGCACCGTTAATTCTAGATATTTTTGATCAAATTAATGCTCACGCTCAGAGGGTTGCCTACGGTGCTGGCTGAAAATCAGCGCTGGGGTGTTTTTTTAACTCTTCAGCATTATGCTGAGCCAGTGTCCGATTCACAATCGCAATGACACATACCTACCTTTGTGTTGTTTATTTGTACCAAATAGTATTGTTGTCTTGTGTTGTGAATAAATGTATTTTCTTTTCTTTCTTTCTTTCTTTCTTTCTTTCTTTCTCACAAATTTATAAACTCGACTGTGCAATTTCATTGCAAATTGTTCGTCACAAACTTTTTTGAGAAATACTTAGTAAGTTAGCAAGTAGCAAAGATTTTTTTAAAACTTTTATGTTTTCTTACCTTTATGGCCTGTGGCGGCGTCTTCTGCCGCATTACAGGCTTCTTCGGCTCTTTTATGACAGAGTTCGGATAGACGGTGAAGGCGCAGGGCAGCGTTTTGCGAAATCTAAACAAAATTGGGACTGTCTGTCATCTATATCACTCTAGAGACTAGCCCCCTTATTCATAAACGACAATCAAACCTATTTTAGTTAAAATGCCGCTAAAATTCGTTTGTCCTTATCTGTCACTTCGACATTTGTATTTGTTAGAAAGGGACAAAGCATTTGTTAGTTAACATAGGCTTGTTAAGTTTTATGAATAAGGGGGTAGAAATATAGATGTATAGAAAAACCAGAAAAATAAGACTAGCGCTGGGAATCGAACCCAGGCACTCGGCATTCCGTGCCGCGTGCTATACCGCTACACCACCGCTGGACAACGGTACTGACACGAATTTCTCCTATGCACCACATATCTCAGCTTTTTTGTTTCTTAGCCACTTAAGCAGCGACACTAGCGACATCTATGCCGTAGCCCTCATCGAGAAACTTTTCGGCACTCCATCGGAACTAACCGCTCACCCGGACAAGAGATATCGTTACTAAGCAATCAAATTAAGATTGGTTTTTGGTATCTTTTGTATTTTTTTATTTCATATTAAATGATATTGTAACGGATAACTCACGTCTTAAATCGAGTTTAGCTCGACTGTTTCGGGCTATTTCGAAACCCTTCATCTATGGAGCACGCGACTCGGCGGCTGCCGCAACACGCGCACTACGCGCCACCGCTCTGCTCGCGCGACTCAACATGTCGAGCTAAACTCGATTTAAGACGTGAGTTATCCGTTACAATAACATTTACTTAATATGAGTGAGTCTCACGGTAGTTTCATGATCAAATTTTTTTATTTCAATTCCAAATTTTTGTTACTTTTACGGTCATCCCGTAAAACCTATATCGAAAATACAGATTGAAATATTGTTTTTTTTTATTCGACTGGAAGGCAAACGAGCAAGTGGGTCTCCTGGTGGTAAGAGATCACTACCGCCCATAAACATCTGCAACATCAGGGGTATTGCAGATGCGTTGCCAACCTAGAGGCCTAAGTTGGAATACCTTAAGTGCCAGTAATTAACTACTTTGAAAAAATCTCGTACCTATCTAAAATCAATATGTCAACAAAATTGAACCATGATATCTATAAAATAATAATAATATATAATATCTATGAAGTTCACTCAGAAAAATTATCTATTTCGAGCTACGAGTTTTTTTTAAAGTAGTGTCGAAATACAAACTGAAATATAGATGCACAGACGGACTTACTTGTGGTACGGCAGCAGTTCCGCGGTGATGAGCGGCGGGGTCCGGACGCTCTTGGCCTCGTCCTCTTCGGCCAGCGTGGAGCAGTCGTAGCTCAGCAGCAGCTTCTGATCCCGGCCCGTGCTGCGCGGCGCGTACAGCAGGGCGTTGTCGCCGTGGCTTGGCTGGAACGTTTGGGAGGCTTTTGACATAGACATAGACATAACTTTCAGCCTTATTCATAAAAAGTTAGAGCCTCCTTGAAGGCTCCTTGATGACCCGATGCTAAAAAACGTGATTCATAAACGTCTGTTAGCACTAATCAGTCGATCAAGGCTCTGCTAAAGTTAGTGGACCGTGGACCCTCCTTTATCTCCCTGCTAAGTCACAAAATGGCCGCCACAGATTTGAACAGCTGACTTTGACAAGAGCAAAAAACCATACCGAAGATATAGATGGAGGAATACGCAAAGATTAAAAAAAATCAGGAAAAATTATTTTCAGGAATTTGTTTTTAAAAATCCTCTAATAATATAAAAAAAATTAAATTAGGATGATTAATGTCTTTTTGCACTTAGTTTAGGTCTACTAAAACACGCGGATCGGAAATGGCTTTTTGCAAATTAATTAAATATGTACTAAGTTTAAACTTAAAATTACTAACAGTAACAGTAACAGTTTTGTATGATTGATCAATGAGGGCTATCGTTTTTTATCTCACTAGATGGCGCCACTGTTGCGTGAGGTTTTTAAAAGTCTGTTATAACGGGCGTGAAAACAAAGTTTAGATTAAAATCATATTTAATACATTGTAAAACAGTGCCATAAAACATATCGAGCAACCACAGTATTGCATAATCCCGTTTTGTTCGGAAAAAGAGGAGAACAAAAGTTTACGAAAGACAAAACTGTCTCAAATTACAGACGTTCATTGCCCCTTATCGCATAATTGCCATAATTAATTTCAGGTAATGCAAAATTTTTACAAAATTATTCTAAATATAAATAAACCCGCGTAGCTCACCCAAAAACTATGAGATTTGACATTTCGTTGACCTCACGCCACACTAGCGCCTCTAGCGGCGAATTAATACGCGATAGCCCTCATTGACGACCGGATAGCCAAGTGGTAAGCACCTGACTACGAAGTTTGAGGTCCCGGGTTGCAAGGTCCTTGCAGGTCCGCCCGGATTGCTACCACCATCTTACTCGCTAATTCTGCCGTGAAGCTGCAGTGCTTGCTTGTGTTTCTGCGTGGAGAGTCAGACAGCCGGTGAAATTACTGGCAGTTGAGGTATCCCATCTTAGGCCTCTAGGTTGGCAACGCATCTGCAATACCCCTGGTGTTGCAAGTGTTTATGGGCGGTGGTGATCTCTCACCATCAGGAGATCCACTTGCTCGTTTGCCATCCAGTCAAATAAAAAAAAAGGTCGCGGGTTCGACACCGGCTATGGCAGATATTTGTATGTATAATACGAATGTTTGTTCTTGGGTCTTGGACGTTTGATATGTATTTGAATATGTACTTATCTATATAAGTATGTTTACCCGTTGCCTAATATGCATAGTACAGTCGTGTTCATAAAGTTGTGAGCAAAAATTTCGAAAAAAATATCTGAACACGTGGCAAGTACCGATTCATCCCTTCACTACGTCAAAATTCTACCCCCTTTCCCTTACCCTACTATCCAACTCTTTTATGGTCTAACCGGGGGTAGGAAAAAAAAACCAGTCACATTCGTTCATCTCTGCGGCGCGTTGGGTCGAGCTCCTGCTCTCTTCGACGTTTTCTTCGCAAAATAAGATACGAATCCAGCATAAAACACCCTGGGGTGGAAGAATCAAAGAAGAAAAGCAAGCGTCCAACAACATCCAGCACGCAAGGGGGAGAAAATTCGAACCAGGTTAGACCCCTTCACTTTCCTTCTACTTCGCCTCCCCAACACGCTTCTTGCCGTTCCATTTAAGAAGAAGAGTCTCATTGTAGTTTCATGATCACACACGTACCTCGTGAGCCATGACGTAGTGTCCCGGCATGAGTCCTTGCAGCTGGTCCAAGGCCGTGTGCACGCAGTTCGTGACGACGCCTGTGTGGTCGCCGTAGTATTCTTTGAACTCTTGATGCTGCAACTCGTCTATTGCTATAACGTCGCCGCATTGCGCGTCTATCCTGACTGAAGACAAGATAAACAGTTTTCTTTTTTCAGACCATACTGCCGTGCTCGAACTAAAAGACGGCTAAGTGACATTTGGCCAAAATTGAGATGGCTTAGACTCATCGATGCGGCTTTTTTCTCTCTTTCGATCTGTATATGAAAAGTCAATTTTGGCCAAATGTCACTTAGCCGTCTTTTAGTTCGAGCACGGCAGCATACCGAACCTTTGGTCCTGAGGCCATATCCTCCCAGCTTATATACGTCCCGCTGCTGGAAACAGGCCTCCTCTCAGAATGAGAGGGCTTGGGAAATAGTTCCCACGCAAGCCCAGTGCGGATTGGGAACATCACATTGGGATTGGGAGGTTGTGCAGGTTTCCTCACGATGTTTTCCTTCACCGCAAAGCTCGTGGTAAATTGTCAAATGTAATTCCGCACATAATATGAATTTCGAAAAAGTCACAGATGCGAGCCGGGGTTTGAACCCACGATCTGCTTGAGAGGCGATAGGTCAAACCACTGGGCCACCACGGCTCAGAGGCCGAGGCCGTATTGCCTAATGTAAATGACGCTCGCGATCGCAATCAAATGACAGATTTCGCATACAAAACTGTCATTTGATCGCGATCGCGAGCATCAGAAACGTTAGGCAATACGATTACTGATTCCTTTTAGGTCTGAAACTTATTTAAATACCTAAATTGTTACGTTACAGGACAGGGGTTGCGACCCCCGCTCCGGGTCATAACTGGTTCAGCAGGTAGCGCTGGCCATTCAGCGGGGTAATGCGGCCGGCATTATGGGCATGTTTGAGCCGGGTACGACGCGGAATGGGGTGTTTTAGGTTGTAGGTTAGGTTTTAGTTTGTAGGTTTAGCATAGATTTAAGTTGTTTTTTTTTGTTAATTAACTTGTATTTTTATTTATTAAATAAATTTATGGTAGAATTAAATATTGGAATCAAATATTGGAAGCTTAATTTGACCATTTAGAATGGTTGGATTGAGTCACATTATTTTCCTGCCAAATCTTATTTATACCTTTAAACGAGCGATTCTCGTATATATTTATTATGGGGATCTCGGAAACGGCTCAAACGATTTCGATAAAATTTGGTGTGTAGAGGTTTTCGGGGATGAAAAAACGATCTAACTTGGTCTTATTTCTGGAAAAACGCTTGTTACCAAGTTTATTTAAATGTTGAAATGGATGTAAGTTCCGTGAAATTCTGATGGCCAGGATCGTCTTCGCAGGATGTAACTCTTCAACAGTTTATGGTATCAATTTTAATCTTTGTACGTTGTAGTTCTGATTCTGACAGTCAACAAAAGGTACCAGCAAAAACTTGTAGTAGATATGTTTTTCATATAAAAAAATATTTGTTTTGATGAAACTTTCTTCAAATAAGATTCTCAATTATACCTCAAGAGGCTGCGCACGATCGGGACATATGGCATGCTCTCGTTTCGGAGGCCAAGACCCTCTTTGGGTCGCTGAGCCAAATTAATTAGTTTTAGTTAATTATTCCTCACCATTAATGACTGAGGCGTTTTGTCTGAGTGCGAGCGAGAGGGCGAGACTCCTGATCCTATCCTCGCTCTGCTTGCTCGCGCCTAGGTCGGCCTGATACTCCGGTATTGGTTCGAGCAATACCTCACCCGATGAACCCTGGAAAAACGAGAACAATGTGTTTGTTTTACTTATTTTGTACAATAAAGAGTCTAAATACATACATACAATATTATCCAAATTAACATTTAAAATTAACTAGCTTTTGCCCGCGGCTCCGCCCGCGTGTTATTCGGTTATCGCTGTTCCGTTTGTGCATTTTTCCGGAGTAAAAAGTAGCCAATGTCACTCTTGGGCCCATAAACTATCTCTATGCCAAAAATCACGTCAATCCGTCGCTCCGTTACGGCGTGAAAGACGGACAAACACACAAACACACTTTCGCATTTATAATATTGTTTGTTTGTTTGTTTATACTCTTTATTGTACAAAAAGGAAATACAAAAATAACACACAAAAGAAAGTGCTAAGTACAAAGGCGGACTTATCCCTGAAGGGATCTCTGCCAGAAGCAAAATATAATATAATAAAAAATAAATAATATTATTAAAATATTAGTAAAAAAGTATTGTGATAAAAGTAGTTATGCCGAATAAGTGTTATATAATTCAATTTAATGTTTTTAAATAGTTATGCATTTTGTTGTTATGCTAAACTTTTATTAACTCATATGATTTATGTAACAACTTTTCGATTAATATTATAATATATATATTTTTTTATTTATTTATTAAAGATCAAAAATAAAACAAGTTACATTACAGGTCTTAGTCTTAAAGAGTAACAGGTTGGCAAAACAAATAGGTTTTATTTTTTTTTCTCTGTGTATTTATTTTGTTTTTTGCATCGCTTACTAATGCTAATGCAATGCTAACGCTAATGTACAATAAAGAGTCTTTGTATTGTTTTGTATTGTATTTTATAGGTATTTACGCTTATAATTACAGACTATAAGGATAAACTATAATCAATAATAGTAACAAAAAGGTAACAATTTTAATAAAAATAATAAAAATTTGAAAATTTGAATATGCTGGTACTTATAGCTGACTTAAACTTACATACAAATCGTTTCACATATATACTCTTTCTATCACCGTCCATACACCAACAAACACATCACACTCAAACTCTTTAATCTAAATATATAAAACTCAAAGGTGACTGACTGACTGACTGACTGACTGACATAGTGATCTATCAACGCACAGCCCAAACCACTGGACGGATCGGGCTGAAATTTGCCATGCAGGTAGATGTTATGACGTAGGCATCCGCTAAGAAAGGATTTTTGGAAATTCCCACGGGAACGGGAAAAATCGGGATTTATATCTTCGATTCCAAATGACCCTATCTCAGTAACTATAATAACTAGACTCTTCAAATTTGATACACAAGTAGGTATTACATTAACTAAAACATTTATTTCAGGATTTTTAGAAATTCCCGCAGGATAAGGAAATAACGGGATTTATATATTCAGTTCAACGGAATCCCATGAACAATAATTACTAGACTCTTTAAAATTGGCATAAAAGTAGGTGATTACAATAGTAAAAAACGATTTTAAAGGATTTTTAGAAATTCCCACGGGATAAGGAAAAAACGGGATTTACATTCAGTTCAACGGGATGGATTTTTCGTTTTACTGGTTGTAGAAAACTTAAATTTAGCATTTAAGTTCCTTGAGAAGTGCAGGGGAGCAGTACAAAAGGATTTCCCAAAATTCTGACGGAAACGGGAAAAAACGGGATTTTTCGTTTTACTGGTCGTAGAAGGCTGAAATTTGGCATGTAGGTTACATGAGGAGTATAGGGAAGCATTAAAGAGATAAGTTCCCGAAATTCCCACGGGAAAGAGAAAACACGGGATTTTTCATTTTACTGGACGTAGAAAGCTGATTGGCATGTAGATTGCTTGGAAAGTGTAGAGGAGCATTGAGAGAGAAATTTACAAAATTCCTACTTATTCCTATCCCACGGGAATCCTAAGCAAGGTTTTCTAAAATTACACCCCTGACCTGAAGATGTAAAACAGGGCTTCAAAAATTATTTTTAAATTCGAAAATTTGCAAATATAATCCTTCGAAAAATCAATTAAAATACGAAAATAAAGATCGTAGAAAGTAAATCTGTGTACCCCAAATTTAACGCGAGCGAAGCCGCGGGCAAAAGCTAGTATTAATTTAAAATCACAAAAACTATCAACATTCCCAATATTAAATGGTTATACGGATAACTCACGTCTTAAATCGAGTTTAGCTCGACATTGTTTCGGGCTATTTCGTAGCCCTTGTTCAAAGGAACACGCGACTCAGCGTGAAGAAGATCTACGAAATAAACTCGATTTAAGACGTGAGTTCTCCGTTACAATATCATTTAAAATGAGTGAGTCTCGCATTCGAGTCTTGTATTCAATAAGCTTGTGTTATGGGTACTAAGCAACGGATAAACATAATTATATAGATAGATACATACTTAAATACATATTAAACACCCAAGACCCGAGAACAAACATTCGTATTTTTCATTCAAATATCTGCCCCGACACGGGAATCGAACCCGGGACCTCAAGCTTCGTAGTCAGGGTCTCTAATCACTAGGCCATCTGGTCGTCTAAACCGATGGACTTACCCTGAACTTGTGCGCGCAGTGTACCATAACATTATAGTGCTCCGAACTCTTATTGTTTCTTATCTGCCATTTGCGAAACGAGCGAGGCGGCGGTCGCTCGAATACAGAATCTGTATAGAAAACTATGAATGACTATCCCTAAATTATATAGACTTTTCTTGGCGATTTAGTTTTTTTAATTTTAAAATTTAAAAAAAGAAACAACAGTCTGTTGAACAGACTGAAAGAGCCACTAGCCCAAATAACTAAATATATCGAATACCTTTACTTGCCCGAATTTCACTTTCCATACCAACGTTTGCCATAAAATATATAGAACCGTACTGTTTTCAAGATTTTTTATGATGCCATCTTATAGAATGCGCAGGTTAGGTTAGGTTAGTTTAATATCAACTCTGAAGAAAATACCATTTCAGAAATAAATTACTTTATGGCAAATGAAAATTCTAGAAAACGATACATTCGGGCATATGAAGTTCGGGCAAACATTAGACAACCTAAAAATATACTTGGATACCAATTAAAAATTGCATTATGAGCGTTTATACCTTTTTTTCCTTTCTTTAAAAACCGTTAATAAAAATTTGTTCGTTTTTAAAGAATATAAAAGTCTACCACGAATAATTATTAGAGTAGACACATTAACTTATAAACCCCTTGCAAAAAAAACGGGCACCTAAGGTTTTGTACTTTATGTTCATGAAAGTTTACTTTCTAAGCTTCAATGCCTAAAAATCTGAAAAACCATAGGTGCCCTATTTTTTTGCAAGAGGGTTTATAAATTAGGAGATTAGTCAAACCACGTTTTTAATTTTCATTCAATTTTTATGGAATAATCGGGAAAAACTAACAAAACTGCAACGTTACCAGCTCAGCAGGTATAAACGCTCCTAAGCTAATAAACACATAGCTACAAGCGAGCAGGGATTCAATAAAATTATGAAAAAGAAGAAATGCAAATATTAATTTTGTTTTATTTGTTGGTAGATTTTTAGATTAATTTAGAAATAAGTTCACGCTATTTAAATAATAAATAAATAAATAAATAAATATCATGGGACATTTGACACCAATTGACCTAGTTCCAAACTAAGCAAAGCTTGTACCATGGATACTAGGCAACGGATAAACATACTTAAATATAGATAAATAAATACTTAAATACATGTTAAACACCCAGGACCCGAGAACAAACATACGTATTACAAAATCTTACCCTTGCATGTGCAACAATAAATGCCGTATCCATCGCTGCTCTTGTTCTTATCTTGCTTCTCTTTCGTTTTCTTGGCCTTTCCATCATCTACCTGTCTCATGTCCACATCTGATTGGTTGTCTGAATCTTTGCTCTTATTTTTCGCCACAATGCTCGATAGCGGAGCGTCGTCATCTAAAAGAACGAAACCGTAAGGGATCTTATATGGTTTATATCAATTAAATTTATTATAAAGTGTAAGCAAACGATTTTATCCGATTTTTTATATAAACACCTAGTGGATCGAATCAATAACACATTCATCTATAATTCGTGTCTTTTAACTAAACGTATAATCACTTTTTTTCACCAAAATTCACTTGATTTCAATTTTCAATATTTAATTGTCATTTGAAAAATCTTCGTCAAAATCTGACGTTATTTCTTGAATGAAACATGGGTATAATCTGTAGTAGCATAGACTAGCGTAGAGATGGTGGAAAATTCGACATTTTAAAAATGTATTAAAGCTCGATTTGATAAGCGATTTTTATTTACTTTCGTAAATAATTGAATAAACAGTCTTTGGAACTAAATCAAGTATTGTAAATAATAAAACACAAAAATACTTTGATCTAGTCAATCAATAAATTAATCGATTTACTGAACAGATTAATTATTTTGCACCAGGTTCTAGGTTTTCACTTCACTAAATGTCTATGGTCGGGTAAAAGGCGTCTTTGTATCTTTTTCTTTCTCTAAATGTCGTCAAAAGAAACTGGACCTTTTTGTGTTCATGCTAAGAGTGTTATTTGAACAAAAATAATTAATTTTTAACTAAACGTAAACAAAACAACGTCAATTGGTGTATTAAATATTGAAATTCCCCCATTAAACTATCTAAACATTTACATTTCTGTATTGAAATACACTAGTCTAGTTTGTATTACAATGATAGCTAAGAATTTTTTTTAAAAACCTTGAATGTACCAAATCTAGCAGCTGAAGTTTGTTTACATTTAGTTAAACACCTATCCAAACCAAGTATAATCTCAATAATTTAACTATCTCAAAAGCTGTTTACCGAAGTCGATAAAAAGATTGTCCTCGTCATCACTGCAAGCCTCCATCCAGGAGTTGTCCAACGCTTTCTGAGCATCACTGTCATTCTGCATAGCTTGAGGCTCCTCTTTGTCCATGGCTTTCAACATCTTGGACATTTCTGAAGGGCTGAAAATAAAGTTTTCGCCAAAAGTTAGATAAATACCTGTGACACTTGCAATGGCTTTTTCTAAAATAACAATTTCATACTTTTCAATATCTTTCTTTTTTGTTATGCTATGCTACTTTGTCACGAATAAATGATTTCTTTCTTTCTTTCTTTTTTTCTATACTTTCTATATTTTGTTTTCTTTTCTTTTTATGACGAAAATCAATTTTTGTGAGAGTGGAAGATTTTAACGATCACAAATTGGAACATTATTTGGATTATGGACAACTAGCTATTGCCCGCGACTCCTGCGCAGAATTCACTACCCCGCAGGTACTATACATTTTTTAAGGATAAAAGTAGCACATAATGTGTCCTTACTCGGTTCTCCAACTGTCCTCATACCGAATTTAGTCTACATCGGTTCAGCGGTTTAAACGTGAGAAGGTAACAGACAAATAACTTTACCATTTATAATAGGCTAGACGACTAAAAAAAACTTTAGTCCGTCAAGTGGATAATTTAAAAATAATGGATGCGATTTTACGCGCACGTCGGCTAAATTGTCTAAATCTAAATTTTCTAAATTTTAATTGACATTTAGACGGCGGATTTAACAAGTGCTATGCTTTAACAATTTAGCGATGTCATTTGATTATGATTGGTGCTCATAGAATAGCAAAGTGATTTAGCGACGTCTAAATAAAATTAGGAATTTTAGCGGCCGCTGTAGAATCGGGTCCAATGAGCACTTATTTTTAATTTTGTTTGACAAACAAAAAATGACGAGGATACAGTGCTTAGAAGTTTCGAGTGACGTCACTATAGGATTTTTATTACCTTATAGTGACGTTACAAGCCCCCACTCCGGAAGTTTGATTATCTATACCTTTGTCGATTTTTAATAAATAGATAAACCAAAAAATACGTGTCCCATATTTTTCCATAATCTAACTGTCGGACTAAATAGAATGATATATTTTTAAACCAGTCGTCATCCCTATTGTATACTTACGGCACTAAAGCGAACTCTAGCAGATGCCTGTACGCTCGGAAAGTCCTGATGAGCACGTTTTCTCTCTTGTTGGAGAACTCACTTCCCAGTATTATCACACGACACGAATCACCATCTAAAATCAACAAAAGAACAACAACTTTAAAAATTTTCAGTCATCCTACTAGCGGACTCCTACTAATATTTTAAATGCGAAAGTTTGTGAGAATTTTTGTTATTCTTTCACGCTAAAACGGCTGGACGGATTTGGATGAAATTTGATACGTTGATAGCTGACAGTCTAGAATAACATATAGGGTACCTTTTATCCCGATATTCCCACGGGAGTGTGATAAAATCTTGAAATCTTAAATTCTAGGATTAGATGCACGAAATTTTCCATCCGTATACGCAAATATTGATGAAATCGCCGATGGATTTTTGGGAATTCCCGTGGGAATTTATTAAACTCCCGGAATTTCAACGCACAAAGCCGTACAGTCTAGTAAGTAATATTTCTCGGCACTTAATCTCGACTAGTATTTACCGCTGAAATATACTTTCACATTTAGACCACATCACTCTCAATACATTTCCACTAGTGATCGAGATGCTTTAGCACAATAATTACAGTCATCATCAACATCATCAGCCGGAAGACGTCCACTGCTGAACAAAGGCCTCCCCCATAGAACGCCACAATGAACGACAACTCGCCACTTGGATCCACCGGTTTCCCGCCTCTCTCACGATGTCGTCAATAATAAATACAGTGTTGTGTAGTGTTATAATAATTACAGTGTTATTGCCTTACCTGGTGTAGGCACATCCACCACAGACACAGGCAAGGCCCAGCCCCGTCGCTGCACAAGACATCGCAGCGCTCCCTCGCCGCTCACAAACTGTACATCGTTGTCAGCCACGACATCTTACACTCTCAATACATTTCCACTAGTGATTGAGGTGCTTTAGCACTGTGGCGTCCAGATAAACAATTACCCCCTAGCCGCAGTCGGTTCCATGTGCTGGCAATACTTAAACATCTGCACACCGGCGCGAGGAACTGCGCGGCGTATTCATTATTTGAATTGCCCAAAAGGCCTGTCAACGAGCGGAGCCTCACTCCTTCCGGCGGCGCGGTGCCGAACAGAGCTCCTATCCATACGCGAAACTCATAACCTTCATTTTGTCTGATCCCATATTTCATTGTAAATACTTTCCTTTTTGATATTATTTTATTATACGTTCGTGTGCCCCTAAATTACTTTTCATTGAATCATCGAGGCCTCAGGAGGCGCACCTACAGCACAATAATTACAGTGTTATTGCCTTACCTGGTGTTGGCACATCCACCACAGACACAGGCAAGGCCCAGCCTCGTCGCTGCACGAGACATCGCAACGCTCCCTCGCCGCACACAAACTGTACCCCGTTGTCTGCTGCGTATTGCGCCAACTCTCTATGTACTTCTGTTAGAGGCAGGATTGAAATGGTTTTTTCACCTGCAGAGATTTGTATATGTCAGTTCCAGCTATAATATATAAAAAGTGGATTGTGCGATAGCCACCAGAGCCTTAATTTTCCGCCTCAGCTAAGTTGTATTTAGCTGAGGCAGAAAATTAAGGTAAAAATTGTATAATTAATTGACAAAATGGTAAAGTAACGCCCGAATCAATCATGCAAGTATTATAAGTACAGACCAAGGTGCACACATATTTTCAATATGTCGAACACTAATTTAGATAAACTGTGGAATATGTTTTTTTTTCAATACATTTGCTCGAAAAATTCACTTTCAAAGGATGTAGTACAAATACATGGCTCGTAAGCTGATTTTAGCTCTAGTGGGATTTATGCAGTTTTTTTTTTGAAATCTCCATTTTAAAAGTTTACAAGCATAGGGTTTTAAACGACAAAAATAAAAAAGGGCAACGTAGGTCGAACGTAGATAAATATAAAAATATACAAAACTAAGGAATGAATTTGAAAAATTGATTGTAATTATTACAAACTGTAATTTTATTACCACAGATTTTAATGATTTCCAACTTTTATCTATTCGAAAAAATCGCAGTGGCTGAACGCATCGAACCTTTGCCTGACAATTGTAGCTAACCTAACTAAAAACAAAACTTACGCTTGCGCATTAAGGACGCGCCACTTTTTGTAAAAATGCGTTGTTTTGTTTTTATTTTTCAATTCTGTGTTATTAATTGCCTCACAAATGTATTGAAAAACGTCGTATGATACCCGGTTGGCAAGGTTTTACAAATTCGTGACGATGAAAACTCTCGCCTTACGGCTCGGGTTCATCACTCGTCAAGCTATTTGTAAAACCTTACTTACCACCCTCGTATTACAATTTTTTTTATTCGACTGGATGGCAAACGAGCATGTGAGCCTCCTGATGGTAAGAGATCACCACCGCCCATAGACACCTGCAACACCAGGGGGATTGCAGATGCGTTGCCAACCTAGAGGCCTAAGATGGGATACCTCAATGAACTAAAATAATTTCTTTGCTCACCCGCGACCTTAAGATAGCTAAGTCTATGCAAATTATGCGTGTTCATGCAGTTCCTCCACCTCCACACTATACGAACACACACAAATTACACAAACCCATCTATCACCACCACCACAACTCACTGACGCGTTTCGAACTCAACCAGAGCTCATCCTCAGAGTGACACAACCGTACACCATGCTACCAGTTGTTAGACTAACAAACCACCACCACTGTTTTCATTTGTCAAACAAAACAAAAAACTACCCGCAAAATATTAATAAATTTTAAATGTGATACAAAACTACCTTGATTTTTTAATTTTATTTATTTATTGTCAAGGCATGTTTAATAACTACCGTTGCTAAAATTAGACCCAAGCCGTAGCAAGGGAGATGACACTAAATTTATTTGCTCACATAATACATAATATGTAGGTCAGACCGGGCGCAGTTTTAATACTAGGTTTAAGGAGCATGTATCGGCATATAGGAACGGGCATCCTGATAGATCCAATTTTGCCAAGCATCTGTTGGAATTAAATCATTCTATATCGGACTCAGATTCGTATGAAGTGTTACATTACTGTGACAAGGGGTTTCGTCTTGATGTGTTAGAATGTATGGAGATAATTAGGTACAATAGTATGGGGTCTATTATTAATGAGCAAATAAATTTAGTGTCATCTCCCTTGCTACGGCTTGGGTCTAATTTTAGCAACGGTAGTTATTAAACATGCCTTGACAATAAATAAATAAAATTAAAAAATCAAGGTAGTTTTGTATCACATTTAAAATTTATTAATATTTTGCGGGTAGTTTTTTGTTTTGTTTGACAAATGAAAACAGTGGTGGTGGTTTGTTAGTCTAACAACTGGTAGCATGGTGTACGGTTGTGTCACTCTGAGGATGAGCTCTGGTTGAGTTCGAAACGCGTCAGTGAGTTGTGGTGGTGGTGATAGATGGGTTTGTGTAATTTGTGTGTGTTCGTACAGTGTGGAGGTGGAGGAACTGCATGAACACGCATAATTTGCATAGACTTAGCTATCTTAAGGTCGCGGGTGAGCAAAGAAATTATTTTAGTTCATTGATATGGACCTCCGCAAAGTAACGCCTGATTCAATAAATTATTTAAAATCGGGATACCTCAAGCCAGTAATTTCACAGGCTGTATTACTCTCCACGCCGAAACACAAGTGTGCAAGAACTGCTGTTTCACGGGAAGATTAGCGAGCAAGATGGTGGTAGCAATCAGGGCGGACCTTTTATTTATTTTTTTATATTCGACTGGAAGGCAAACGAGCAAGTGGGTTTCCTTGTGACGACCAGATGGCCCAGTGGTTAGAGCACCTGACTACGAAGCTTGAGGTCCCGGGTTCGAATCCCGGCCGGGGCAGATATTTGTATGAATAATACGAATGTTTGTTCTCGGGTCTTGGATGTTTAATATGTATTTAAGTATGTATTTATCTATATAAGTATGTTTATCCGTTGCTTAGTACCCATAACACAAGCTTTGCTAAGCTTACTTTGGGAATAGGTCAATTGGTGTGAATTGTCCCGTGATATTTATTATTTATTTATTTATTATTGTGGTAAGAGATCACCACCGCCCATAAACATCTGCAATACCAGGGCCATTGCAGATACGTTGCCTACCTAGAGGCCTATGTTGGAGTACCTTGCACAAGGTCCTACCACCTGCCCACCACAAATAACTATTACCTGGCAACACAAAGCGTACAGGGTGCTCCTCGCAAGGCTCGGGCAGCGAACAGGGCCGGAACACAGTCATTCGCTTCTGTATCCTCTCCGGGTACATCGCCTTTGGCAGATCCGACACGTTAACCTGTAATAATGTATTTGTATTTATTTATTACAAAAATGTTTCTACTGTACAAATAAACCGGCCAAGTGCGAGTCGACCGAGGGTTCCGTACAAACATGTAGGTAGTAACTTTCAAACCAACTCTTCAGGGCGCCCAAGATATAGGCACTGCCTTTTTTTTTTTTTTTTTTTTTTTTTTTTTATCCTGGGGAAAATCCTTTACGGACTTCACCGGCCCGGGGAGACCGGTGGGCATGTGGGAATCCCGCCCCAGAAGGGGGCGGTGTACCCACTAAAAACCCCAGCATGTTCCCTTTTGCTGCCTTTGCAGCCGGGCTGTGGGAACTTTCTGCATCCATGGCCCGGCAGCACGACAGTTGTCCTTTCTTGGACCCAGCACAGGAGATAAGCCTCCTTCCTCCACCGCTGTAGGCACGCCGGAACATTTGGCGCGCCTACCAGCTCGGGGACCTTACCAGCGGAGGACGGGCATCCCCGTGCCCGTCACCCGCAGTCCCTATTAGGGCGGGATTGCGCGGTTATAGTTTAACCGCCGTCGCCCGACTCGCCTGCGGCGCATGGGCTGAGAGGTCGGGTCCTCTTCCCGCTCGCGCTCCGCTCCCTCTTTTATCGCCATCACCTCCTCGCAGAAGGAGGCCATGGCGATCCACGACCTCTCGTTGTCGGTCATGGATTTAACAACGGCCGGCAGCGAGAGGTCGTTCCCTATCACTGCCTTGAGGCTGGCTCTTTGCCCGTCAAAGGCGGGACACACTTGCAGCGTGTGCTGCGCGGTGTCCTCCGCCCCGCCGCAGTGGTGGCACATTGGTGTTGTCTCCCTCCTTGCGATCTTACACAGGTACTTGCCGAAGCAGAAGATATAGGCACTGCCTAGTTTGGGGCCCGCTGACACTGTATTTTATATTATACTGTTTCTGCATCAATAAAAATTTTTCATTTAATTTTTCGAAATTATTAAAAATATTTTTATTATATGAGGTATCAAAAGATTTACAGTTTTCGCAATTTTTCCTTTATCTGTGCTATAAGACGTTGCTTCGTACCAAATTTCAAGATTCTGAGTTCACGGGAAGTACCCTGTAGGTTTTGATTCAATTGCGAGTTTCGAAAATTTGCAGCATAAACGGCTGTATCTTTTGATTGCGTTGGCTTAGAAGTTTGTTTTTCTCACAGCTCCAAGGGACAGTAGACCTCAGTATTTGATATAAATTTCAGCTTGATACCTCCACGCGTTCCTGAGAAAGAGGGTCTTGACAGACGGACGGACAACAAATTGATCCTTTAACCTCCTGGGGTTCAAAGTGATAATGCTAGTACATATTGTTAGCAATAGAACTTATGTCTTTTGAAAAAGGAATAAAGTGTCATTTTCTCTGTATCATTCAAATTTAAAAAAAATCAACTTTATTTATGAGACATTACGTTTTAAATTTTGATGTCATATTTTGCTGTATGGTGGGCCGCAGGAGGATAAGGGTTCCATTTTTCGAGGCACGGAACCCTAAAAATTACACTGACTCCTACACTAGGCAAGGTCTGTTTTATCCCGATTTTATCTCGACCCCATAGGGATATCGGTATAAAAGTAGTCGATATAGTATTCCAGACGTCCAGCTTCCCACTTATCAAATTTCATCCCAATTCATTGATATTTCGAAAATGGAACGTCAACTTATCTATAAGGATACATTACAATACAATACGAGTACAACAGCTCATTCTTAAGTTTTTTACCTATAGGTACATCTGTAGTAGGATTTTAAGAGCGTAACCTGCTGAGCTGGCAACGTTGCATTTTTGATAGTTTTTCTCGATTATTCCATAAAAATTTAATAAAAATTAAAAATGTTTTCTGATAGAACACTTCTTGATATATGTATAAGTTAATATGTCTACTCCAATAATAATTATTCGTCATAGACTGTTATTTTCTTTAAAAACCGTTTATAAACATTAATTCGTTTTTATAAGTATATGCGTCAATTAACTTTTTTACTGACACTAATCTGTCCGCGACATTTTTCAAAATTGCAGATTTTAGTAAGTAAACATGGTTTTTCTGTAATTTAATAGATACCATCTATTAAATTACAGAAAAACCATGTTTACTTACATGAATAAATACATGCCATCTTACGTAAGTTCAACCTATTAAACCATGAAATACCTTGTTGGAAGTACGATTTTTTGGTAACGTCAGACAATTTTGGTAACGCAGGAGACGCCCAAAGTGTCGGTAAAATAGTTGATTGGCCCTCCTGCATGCTACTCGACCCATTAAATTGCGCCAAATGTTTCGGGTATCAGCATAATGCTGACAGTGTCAGCTCTACAGACTGACACTTCAGCGCTGTTTTTCAGCCAGAACCTGTTATACTCACACTAATAAAATCCTTCAGCGGCACCATTTCGAACTCCCCGTTGGACTCCAGGGCTAATTGCGCCACCACCTCGAACGTCGTGGGATACCCCTTCATCTGGTGTGCCCGCATTTTGAACTCCGCCTCGTACACCGACTCTATCTGAGGCTTGGGCCTCAGCGCCCGGATGCAGTTGCCATTGGTCCATAGCGTTTTTGCCCACTCTATGTATTCTTGCTGCTCCTTTGCATATGCCTCCTTTACTTCCTGTTGAAATAAGAAATATATCGAAGAATTGCGAAACTGACGTGGCAGTGGGCGGGGCACATTACTCGCAGGACTGATGGCCGATGGGGTCAGGTTCTCGAATGGCGTCCGCGGACCGGGAGACGAGGTGTCGGTAGGCCTCCCACAAGGAGTGTAGTATTCGCCAACAGTCTGTTTTGCAGTTTGGCGAAGTATTTTTCAAAAATTCAATGTATTTCTTTTTGTTGATATAAATGAAAAAAAGATGGAGCGACGACCTGGTTAAGATCGCGGGATCGCGGTGGATGCGAAAAGCACAAAACCGGTTTGATTGGAGAGCCTTGGGGGAGGCCTATGTCCAGCAGTGGACGTCTTTCGGCTGACATGATGATGATGATAAGAAATATATATAAGATATATAGAAGAGCGAAGAAAACGAGGCGACCTTATAGAGACACATAAAATTTGGCACGGTCACTACAATGTTCCTAACATCAAAAACTTTTTCACTTCTCATGCTCGTAAAGTTCATATTTATGCTGGATCTAGGCGACATAAAATGCCTTTTTATGCACTAGTGCATAAAGTAAAATCTTCGTCTAACTAAGACCAAGGTAATCAGGTGTCAACAGCCGCAAACAAAGAAGTTTCTACATGTTTTTTTTAAATAATTTTTAATTTATTTTAAACTAATAATCAATCAAAATAAATCAATAAAACTAAAAAAAAAAAATATATAAAAATAATGCATGCAAAATAAAAGGTAAACAGAAAGTGAACAATTGTTTCTACTGTTGCTATTCATTTCTTTGCAATCTCAGTGAAAAGCAGAGTGTTAAACTCTGGCATGAAACCCATTTTCCCCTCGACGTGACTATCCACCCTCGCCGTGCCGGCTCGGGTGGCTATTTAAACGTCTTGGGTAAAATGGCTCCTTTTATGCTCTCGTTGTACAATCTACTATTTAAGGTTAGTGAAAATACTCGTTTGGGAGGGCATTCCTTGAGACTGATCAAGCAACCAAAATGCAACCAACCCTAGGAAACATTTCTTACCCTATCGTGTTGTTAACTCGTGGAATGCTCTCCCCGAGCTTGTGATAAGTAAACCTTCAGTGACCAGATTTACTATACACTATTTATTAAAATAGAAGCCGTGGTGGCCTAGTGGTTTGACCTATCGCCTCTCAAGCTGAGGGTCGTGGGTTCAAACCCCGGCTCGCACTTCTGAGTTTTTCGAAATTCATGTGCGCAATTTACCACGAGCTTTGCGGTGAAGGAAAACATCGTGAGGAAACCTGCACAAACGTACGAAGCAATTCAATGGTGCGTGAGAAGTTCCCAATCCGCACTGGGCCCGCGTGGGAACTACGGCTCAAGCCCTCTAATTCCTGAGGAGGCCTGTGCCCAGCAGTGGCATACATAGACTGGGATGATGATGATGATGACGAACTAAAATATTTTAATTTTAATTTCAATGTTATATTATAAATTTGTCACAGAAAATATTTTGCGAGGATTTCGTTATTGGCGAACGATTATTTAATTTAAACAACCGTCCACTGAACAGTTATAATATAAGTTTTTTTTTTGTTGCGGCATTATTGCACAAAAAAGTTCACAGACGCGCTCGCACTGTTCCCAACCGGGCCGAGATATCGTGTCCGTGAGCAGTATCTGTGTGCGTTGCTCGAGCGCACTTTCGCAGGTGGTAGGACCTTGTGCAAGGTCCGCCCGGATTGCTACCACCATCTTGCTCGCTAATCCTGCCGTGAAGCAGCAGTGCTTGCACTGTTGTGTTTCGGCGTGGAGAGTAAGACAGCCGGTGAAATTACTGGCACTTGAGGCATTCCATCTTAGGCTTCTAGGTTGGCAACGCATCTGCAATACCCCTGGTGTTGCAGATGTTTATGGGCGGTGGTGATCTCTTACCACCAGGAGACCCACTTGCTCGTTTGCCTTCCAGTAGAATAAAAAAAAAAAACTTGTATGGAGATTGACTTCTGAACTGTCTGTGTTTTGTGGAAACATAGATAGCGGTGGCAGCCAGAGCTGATCTAACCTCAAAAACCTGATAGTCCATCTTGATAGGGCGCGGCATGAACTCGTCCGGCAGTATGGTGTGTCGTCGCGCGCAGAGCACTCGTAAACAGTGCGCGTGCTGTTGCTGCGAGAGGCTGGAGACACGCGGGTACGGCGGCGACGGACGCAGGCCCGGGACGTAGATGCGGTGGCAGCCTGTCTCCTGGAACACAGTCACTTTTCACAGTCACTGACTGAATGCTCCTCTCATCCACTCAAAGGTTGACTGGAAGAGATCCCTTAAAGGGATAAGTTCGCCTTTGTACATATTTGTTTTTTGTCAATTGTGCTTTGCTTATTTTGTACAATAAAGAGTTTACATACATACATACTTTTTGAGATTCTTTACCCGAAGAACCGATAACTGGACTGGATTTGGACGACCGGATGGCCAAGTGGTTAGAGAACCTGACTACAAAGCCTGAGGTCCCGGGTTCGAATCCCGGCCGGGGCAAATATTTGTATGATGAATACGAATGTTTGTTCTCGGGTCTTGGATGTTTAATATGTATTTAAGTATGTATTTATCTATATAAGTATGTTTATCCGTTGCTTAGTACCCATAACACAAGCTTTGCTAAGCTTACTTTGGGGCTAGGTCAATTGGTGTGAATTGTCCCGTGATATATATTTATTATTATTATTATTTATAACTGTTGGAGTAGTCGAGTTCTTGAGTGGTGACCACGGATCGGCAAACGTTTTATTTATTTGGTTTGACATAGATAGACAGTTTAATTTAATTGGATGTAATGTGTTAATTTGAAATGAAACAGAAGTTAATTAATTAATTAGGCAGTGTACATGAATGTCATGGAAATTAATTAAATTAATTTGATTTAGTGTAATGTAATAATAGTATATCTTATCTGCTTACTACCATAGTCTCATAAGAATATTGTATAAACTAACAATACTTGGATCTACTCAGTTATCCAAAAATAAGTTATTTTTTATTTTTTTTTATTTTTTGTAGCGTAGGACGTCCTCAGACTCGGTGGTGCGATGATCTTCGCAGGGTGGCTGGCAAGAGCTGGATGAGAGTGGCCGAGGATCGTGCTCAGTGGCGTGCCATGGGAGAGGCCTATGTTCAGCAGTGGCCGAACATAGGCTGATGATAATGATGACCTCGAAAGGAACAAACGGAACCCTTATAGTTTCGTCAAGTCCGTCTGTCTGTCCGTCCGTATGTGACAGGCATTTTACTCGAAAACTACAAGATGTATATCAATGGAATTTGAAGTACAGATGTCTTGTCAGAGCCGCTATTTAGTTTTGTATGAAATTACAAAAATAAATATTTATAGGGGGGGTACTCCATACACGTAACAGAAATTGTTTTTTTTTAACTCTCATCAACGCCCGCGCGCACACACACACACGCACGCACGCACGCACGCACGCACGCACGCACGCACGCACGCACGCACGAACGCACGCACGCACGCACGCACGCACGCACGCACGCACGCACGCACACACACACACGCACACACACACACACACACACACACACACACACACACACACACACACACACACACACACACACACACACACACATATATATGGCACATAGTTCGACAGCTCTTTTGAAAAGATAGTAAGGTTTCTCAAAAACTTTTTTGACTAAGTGAAGATTTCCGGAAATAATCGCTCCCAAAGTAGCAAAAATTGTGTCTCTATCTTGTAAACCCCTGGTCCAAAAAATATGCAAAAAATATGGAAAGGTAACGCTTAATAAATACTTTCAACGAAAATTGGTTTCAACATGATCGCATATACCGTTTTTGAGTTATTGTCGAAAAACTGCGCTTCTCAACAAAAGGACTTAAGTGCCGTAAAGATACGCTCTTTTTCTGGTCATAGATTTTAAGACTGTAGTGTTTTAATTGTGTTATGCACATAATATTACTTGTTTTCGTAATGGCTACGGAACCCTATCTTGGGCGTGTCCGACACACTCTTGTTTTTTATTTAGTTTAATTTTATACCCATATTATTTTGTGTGTCACAAATATTTTTTTTTTCTTTCTTTCTTTCTAAATTCGTCCTGCATCTTCCATTACCAGACAACTCAAAATAATATTCACTGCATCATTGAACAGGTTTTTTTTTAATCTAGTATTTTAACAAGGCTTTAGTACACCAAATGTGACTATGTCAGCCTCATGGGGAGCCTCAGTTATATACACCACACTACAAATTTTACTCTCTTCCTTGCACTGAAGCCTCTCTGGATGCAAAGGCCTGTCTAATGAACCTGTAAATCAGCATCGCTTCTTCTGAAAGTGGTCGACTTAGAATTACATTTACACCTCCATTGAAAAAGCCCATACCATCCAAATACCTGTTGAAGTTGAGGTTGAATTGAAGGTTGCGGTTAAAACAAATAATTAGCCTTACGTTATTCCTCCTATGGAATATTGTGTCCCAGTCTAGCCCTGGCCTCCTGGGTTCATCCTCCGAGTCGCTGGACATCAAAGGGTTGAAGAATTTATTTTGCAATATTTTCTCCGTGACACAGCTGTCAAGCTCTTGCTCTGTCAAGAAGTTAATGGTGTCAGGCGTTGATGTGCACCTGAAATTATTATTATTATTTAGGGGCTGTTTCACCATTGATTGATTAGTGTTAACTGACGGTAAAATGCGATGCCGTCTCTTTCTTTTCGAACACACAAATAGAGATTATATGGAAAGAAATATTTGAAAATAATTCCGATCCGCAGACATTTTAATAGAATTTCGTTTAACAGACATTTTTCCTCATATTATCGTTTCATAGAATAATACACAAAAAATTTAAATCATTGATTTTTGTTACAAACATAATTTTTTTTGGATATTCATATCATAGAATAACAATGATTGATGATGACATTCTTTATTCTCATATTATTAAGTTAATATAAAACTTATTACCATAAAAAATATGTAATCGTTTTCTGATGTGGTCTCAGTTCTAACCTAACCTAACCAACTTTTCTGGTAGGTAGCGATTTCTAATCTATTTTAATATATTATACTGAACGAGCAATATTTGTTACAAAATAATTCTACTATTTGATAACTTTGATAAATAATAAAATGAGTTTATTTAATTAATTGAATAGTTATTCTACAAAATATGTTTTATTCAATTAAACAGTCATTGAACAATAAGATTCATAGTTAAATTACAAGGACCAAATATTATACAAAACTTTTTCTGCTAAATGGAGTTCTAGGTATGAAATTATTGTCCGTGAAAGAAGGGAACACCGAATATAACTGATTTTTTGCAAGTACTAACTTTTCGCAACATAACGTTTGGCAACCTGTTTCATTTCGCAACTTTTCATTTCGCAAACTCTAAAACTGTAAATATTTCAGGATTTATTCCAGGGCCATCATGTAGAACTCTTTAGGTTAGATTAGGTTACTTTTAAAAAAATCCTGAAATATTTATAGTTTCAGAAATATTTGTTGGGAAATGAAAAGTTGCGAAATGAAATAGGTTGCCAAACGTTTTTCGCCGAAACATTAGTAAACCGATTTTTTGATTTTGATCCTAGAGATTGTAGGTTGAACTAAAGAGAAAAGCCTTCCCCGAGTTTTGCTTGTGCTGCTCCAGTTTAAAGCCCATGCTTGAGTCAAGAATTGGGAGGCCAGAGGTACTATATCGTGGCAACTTGATAATAGGTACATTACTCAACAAGTAAATTAATAAAGAGATTTCGCAATGCAGACATAACTACCCGTCGATAAAGAATTTCTTAGTTCTCCTATGAATAAAATGCACTACAATACCACCACTACTGTAATAGATGAACTGTGTGTTTTTTATATATTTATCTGCAATACTTTATAAGAGTAAAGCTTTAGATATCACAAATTGTTTTGAAAACACCAAAACAATCAGTTGTGAACGTGAACCACAAAATGATTCCTAAATTTGTCTACTTACCAGTCGTATTGTCGTATGTGTTCCATTGTTCAATTAAAAGTATTAATTCCTTAGATAATATAACGAATAGCACGTGTTTTATTACCCGACTGCAAGGAGAGGTATTGTTTTAAAATTTTAGTTTGTCAATCAAAACACTGTTTTCTCACACCGCCGGTATTTCACGCTCACGCATGTCTATTGAAATGTCAATGTCACTATTTCTTATGGAGCAAAGTTGGTGCAAATAATACTTAGTAGTTGTATAAAAAAGTAATTAAAATACAACCTTCCGTAGTTCACACAAAGTTGAATTTAGCTTAAATTTTTGAGATATAAGCTAAAGCGGTAATACGGAAACTTCATCACTCTGACTCTCATGCCAAATTGACATTGACAGTTCGTTTGACGTTTGCGAGGGTTGAAGCGAGGGTCCGAAATAGGCTTAAGGGCTGTGGTGGTTGTGGATGGTTTCATTGATTTTATTTGACAGATAAATGTGATGCCATCTCTGTTTGCTTTGTTCGAATAGACGCAGACGGCATCAGATTTATCTGTCAAATAAAATCAATGAATCCGTGAAATAAATTTAACCAATGGATGGTGCAACAGGAAAATTATAAATTAAAAAGAAATAGCCTTTGCCCGCGTCTTCGCTCGCGTGGAATTCGGTTATTACACGCTGTTCTCTCGGGAACTGTGCATTTGTCCGGGATAAAAAGTAGTCTAATAATAATTTATTTATTTGCATAAAATATGGTTACATAATATTGTATGTTAAAGGTATGTATACAGTGTGTTGCATGACCAGGCATATATTCTGCTGCACATGCAACATACAATCGAATATTTATTGACTCAGTCTAAAGCTATGAATATTTATCTAGAAGTCTAAGGTTCTATCACTCTCTGGGATATAAACTATCTGTACGCTAAAAATCACGACGATCCGTCGCTCCGTTTCGCATATACAAATATACACAAACCCACACACTTTCGAATTTATAATATTACTATGGATTTAGTGCACAAACTACTGTTTTATCTGCGAGTGTAGCATTATTGCTCATAACATCTGATTTACGGTGCAATGCTGACATAATTGCCGTGATTAACGCACTCTGCTTATTAAATTCCGTCATAGCTTGCATATGACGGAGTTTATGTGTGACCTAACATATTAAGGCCCACATAGTTCAGTGGCGGTTTTAGCTCTTACAGCGCCCTGGGCGAGATTATCACGGCGCCCCCAACTTTTGGGAATTTTCTAAAAGGTATAGGCGTCATGCGCTCCTTTAAGTCCGGCGCCATGGAAATTGACCCCCCGCGCCCTACCCTAGCACCGCTACTGCTGTGCTTATTGGGCGAATATTCGAGCGTTTTGACCGCGCGGTAAACGTCATTAGCGTCCCACGTTTATATAGCACAACGGAAAGACAAGTCACAAGAATTTTAATCACGCTTACTTCAGTATCGGTGTTGTTTTAATTTTTCATTAAAAACAACACTGGGCATCATCCCTTTTAATAACGCCTGCGAAGAGACCAATGACAAAATAAAACCGCTGCAAAAATGCTGAATATTCGCCCTATTAAGTTTTTAGGGTTCCGGAGCCAAAAAGGCAAAAACGGTACACTTATAGTTTCGTCAAGTCCTTCTGTCTGTCTGTCCATCGGTCCGTATGTCATAGGCATTTTACTCGAAAACTACAAGATGTACTATAACGCTTAATAAATGCTTTCAACGAAAATTGGCTTCAACATGATCGAATATACCGATTTTGAGTTATTTGCTAAAAAATTGCGCTTCTCAACAAAAGGACGGAAGTGCCGTGAAGATACGCTCTTTTTCTGGCTAAGGTAGATTTTATAGATAGATTTTGGAGATAGATTTTAAGACTGTAGTAAGTGTTTTAATTTTGCTATAACGCACATAATATTACTTTATTTTTTTCGTAATGGCTACGGAACCCTATCTTGGGCGTGTCCGACACGCTCTTGGCCGGTTTTATATATTTCAAACATATTACGGAGTCTTAGTACTTGTACTTAGTATTTTCCATGTCTGCTCTGGTCTGGTAGTCATTATTCTCAGGCCTAAACGTAGGCCCCGTATAATCGCACCTTTAGCGCGGGCCGCGCCAAGCGGGCGCAGTAGTGAAGTAAACAGAGAGCGAGGAGGATCGCTCCCGTGAGTCCGAGGGGGGCTATTCTGGACACATAATATTGCTTTTTTTCGTTCCTTGGCATATACTTAAAGCACTTTCAGTAATTTTGCGATATGCTGACTTCACTTCGGGAGTTGCGTGCGAAAGTGTCAATTTTAAAACCGCCAACTGTGTAAATATGTGATTTCTTGAAATAAAAATGTAATAAGTTTTTTGCTGAATACAAAATGGTAAAAACGGAACCCTTATAGATTCGCCATGTCTGTCTGTCTGTCCGTTCGCGGCTTTGTCTCTGTGTTGTTATGTTAGATGTTCATCATCATCATCATCAGCCGGAAGACGTCCACTGCTGGACAAAGGCCTCCCCCTTAGATCGCCATAATGAAAGACAACTCGCCACTTGCATCCACCGGTTTCCCGCAACTCTCACGATATCGTCAGTCCACCTGGTGGGAGGTCTGCCAACGCTTCGTCTTCCGGTTCGTGGTCGCCACTCGAGAACTTTTCTCCCCCAACGGTTATCTGTTCTTCGAGCGATGTGGCCCGCCCATTGCCACTTCAATCTGCATATTTTTCCAGCTATGTCAGTGACTTTAGTTCTTCGACGAATTTCCGTATTCCGGATTCTACCGCGCAAAGAAACTCCAAGCATAGCTCTCTCCATAGCTCGTTGCGTGACTCTGAGCTTCTCTAAGAGGCCAACAGTCAAGGACCACGTCATGTTAGATGTTAGAAAGCTGAAATTTTGCACGAATGTATAAACTATGCCGACAAAATAGTACAATAGAAATAAAATAAAAAAAATAAAAAATGCAAACCCCCGACTTTGTCACTTCAAAGCTCAATATCTTAAAAACGGTTGAACCGATTTTGATGAAACATGTCTAAGAACCATCGCTAGAAAATCTACTTTCAAATAAAAAAAAACCGCATTCAAATCAGCTTACCCGTTTAAGAGCTACGGAGCCACAGACAGACATAGCGGTCAAACTTAACACCCCCTTTTTGCGTTGGGGGTAAAAAATAAATGAAATTGTCTACTGCTTCCTCAATACGCCCCGCACTGGCCAGCATTAGCCCCTTGTATTGCAATATATTTTTTTCATGAGATGTGTACTTAGGACGCGCGGGCGGCGATAAAATTACGATTTACGGTTATCACCGGGATCACGGCTTTGAGAATTGGCACTGCTTTATAAAGAAACTGGCCGGTTATTGTTTTGGTTATGGAACGCTATTTCTTGGGCTTTTCTGGGGTTCGCTTACCTGGGGATAGCATCTATATAACCTACTAGCTTATGCCCGCGACTTCGTCTGCACGTTTCTAGGTTATCGCGCGGTGGCGCCCTCTACCGGAATAAAAGGTATCCTATGTTGATCCCTGGGGTTCAAACTACCTATATATATATGTTGGTATGGGTATTGCAGATGCGTTGCCAACCTAGAGGCCTAAGATGGGATACCTCAAGTGCCGGTAATTTCACCGGCTGTCTTATTCTCCACGCCGAAACACAGCAGTGCAAGCACTGCCGCTCCCTCTGACACTTATACTATTTAATACGCGAGCGAGAGAGACCGCATGACACGAACTTCGAGTTTCGAGTTTCGAGGTAGCCCAGCAAAGCCCATAGCAACACATCACGTTCGCCGTCGCCGGAAATGACGTAAATGACGACGATGACAGTAATAAGCTTATTACAAACACACGAGCCACTCAAAAAATCATCTCCGAATCCCATTTCCCAACTAAAACCAGGTCAGTTATTATAAACCCGAAGCAATCGCGACGCGTGTTTCACGGCCCAGTTACCATGACGCAAACCCGAAACTTATTGAATAGGGAATCGGGATCCAATAAAAAAGCTGTCAAACCCAAAGTATTCTGGGACAGGTGTAGACGTAATCTTTGCGTGGCACGGCGGCCACGTGAGGGACCCACAATTATTGGGAGCGTAAACTTTATTTATTTGATAGAAACACTCTATTTTGAGGAGCTTTATTGGGTGTCGCCCGTGTCGCAAGGGCTCAGTGAGGCAATAACATGTTATAGTTTCAATTGTTCTAATTTCGAGCTCGGAATACGGAAATTTGTCTGTTTCCATTTTTATTCATTCTGCATTCCATTGACCCGCACGAAGCGGTTCCTTTCATCTTTTATAATGCTGCTAAGTGTGTTTGTATGTTTGTGTCTTTGTCCGTCTTTGACGCCGTAACGGGGCGACGAATCGACGTGATTTTTGGCATAGAGATAGTTTATGGGCCCAAGAGTGACATAGGCTCCTTTTTATCCCGGAAAAATGCACAGTTCCCGAGGGAACAGCGCGCGATAACCGAATACCACGCGGGAGGAGCCGCGGGCAAAAGCTAGTCGTCTATATTTCCTTATAGATACAACATGCGAGTACAACCTAGGACTCTACAAGGCTAAGGTGAATAAGCTGTTACTGAACCAGTGAGATACACCTTTTTTTATTCGACTGGAAGGCAAACGAACAAATGGGTCTCCTGGTGGCAAGAGATCACCACCGCCCATAAACATCTGCAACACCAGGGGTATTGCATATGCGTTGCCTGCATATGAAATATGTTCCATATGAGGCCTGAGATGGAATACCTCAAGTGCCAGTAATTTCACCGGCTGTCTTACTCTCCACACCGAAACAAAACAGTGCAAGCACTGCTGCTTTACGGCAGGATTAGCGGGCAAGATGGTGGTAGCAATCCGGGCGGACCTTGCACAAGTAACTTACGAATATGTAAAAAAACCATCGAAGAACCAAAAGTCATCGACATAGCTCAATACGAGTATGCTAGTTCGAACTGTTGAAGGATAGAAGGTCGACGTGTTAGCTAGATTTTCTCTAGGTATACTGATGACATTGCGAGAATTGCTGGCAACCGGTGCATGCAATTAGAAATTGTCATTCGCTGTGGCATACTAAGAGGGAGACCTTTGTTAAACAGTGTACATCCACGGGATCCATGTAAATTCCCCAGTAAGTCCAGAGACTTGAAATTTTGTTTCTGTCATTCCCAAGAAAATCCAGAAAGGGCCAGTCGGTGGCCCATGAGGGGACAAGTCGAGATAGAGAAAAGTATGAAATGTAGGTAAAGTCGAGAGCACGTGAGGCTTTTCACGTTTAGTACGAGCCTTACATCTACGGCTATTGTAAATACTTTAGTTTGGTTGCTTTACATTTTGGAACTTTTTCGAATCTCTAAGGGGGGGGGGGGGGGCTGTCCCTCCCTGCCCCCCTTGGCGACGCCCTTGGCATTTAGTAAAATCCCAGAATTTTAATATGACTGCCAGATTTAATAGAAACTGCGGGGAAACAATCACTGGTTATAACTCGTAGCTTCGAACATTGTAAAAATGGTGACCATTATCTAAGATGATTACGGTAAATCCGCGACGCTAAGCTTGGGGGGTAAAAGGCAAAGATAACTCCCAAATCTTCAGTAGGTGAAATAATCATAAAACGAGACGGAATAAGTATTATCGTACCGTCACAAGTTTCAGCACGTAGTATATTGGCTCACTAACTACCGAAAGCATAAACGGGTGACTAGGTAATTAGTACTAAGCGCAAGACTGTTGAAACGACTGTTGACACGACTAAAATGACATGTTAAAGTTGTTGCTAAATGCTTCTCACTCTAACAGGTATTTAGAGAAAGGGACGAGAATAGCGCCAGTCACAAGGTACTGCTCGAGTCGGGTAATGAGCACTAATTCTATATAGCATAAAAGCCAGCAAATGGTCGTAAAACTCGCTCGATTGAGTCTACACATTGTGTTCGGAAACGCCGCGGTGTTTTATCCAGGTGCCCAAAGAATGGTGCAAGTGGGTTAAATTCGACTTAAAATACGAGACAAACACATAACCCTCCTTCTTCGCAGTCGGGTAAAAACAGAAGACTACCTACACTTACTTATACCAATATATTCGTATATGGCAAGTTGAATGAAAATGAAAAAAATTATTCAGGACAAAATAAATCCATATACTAATATTATAAATGCGAAAGTGTGTTTGTATGTTTGTGTGTTTGTCTTTCACGCCGTAACAGAGCGACGGATTGACGTGATTTTTGGCATAGAGATAGTTTATGGGCCCGAGAGTGACATAGGCTACTTTTTATCCCGGAAAATTGCAGAGTTCCCGAGGGAACAGCGCGCGATAACCGAATACCACGCGGGCGGAGCCGCGGGCAAAAGCTAGTAAAAAATAATTGAAAATACATATTTGCTTGCGCCCAAAGTTAATTCCCAATCCGCACTGGGTCCGCGTGGGAACTATGGCTCCTAACCCTCTCAGTCTAAGGACCTTCTCTCAGCCTGTGCCTAGCATTGCGACGTAAATAGCCCGTAAATAGGCTGGGATGGATGATTGGCTGGAAGTTAATTAAAAGCTGCACGGCAGCTACATTTCGTCGGACAAGTCGGAGTTACATAGTTAACTCTGGTCCGCAAACGCTCATGTGGTATTGGCGGCTGTATAGTATTTATAAAAGCCATATTTATCCCCCAGTGCGTGCTGGTACGTGACCTATAGTGCCGTCACTGATTATCCTTCCCGTGACGCTCGGCACGCAGCACACGTCTCGCTGACGCGCCGGTGCGTCACGACATTACGCGTCCACACAGCAAACAAATCACTTACCCCCAACACATTCCAATTAGACTCTTGTTACTACGTTCTGTAAGGTTAGTTTAAGGGTGGTAAGTCGGATGATTGTGACGTTTCGAGTGGGATTGTTTTGTGGTCAGGTCAATTTGTAAATCTTGTGCTGACGTGTATTTGCGATACAAATAGTGTTGATTAGGTATACCGTGAGATGGTTAATTTCATAGATGTTTTTGGCTTGAGTACATAATTAATTAACAGTATTTACCTTCTTACCAAAAACATCGATTTTAAACGATATTTTACTACGAGTATGGACGTAAGAAGTCTCTTTAGATAAACGATCTATATTGATGAAATAATGACGACATTTTGCAAATTATTTATACTGTAGACGTTTACCTATGTCTAATGTTTATAAGATTTCAAAGTAAAATTGAGTCGTACTACTCGTAGGATTAACTATAATAACGAATACGACACGCGAAGAATTTGAATGCCATTTTAACCGGCATTTCGTAGAAGCTTTTACATTATATCAAGTTCAAGAACGTAGGAGAACGGCAAATACCTCTTAGGTAAAACGTGTTTCAAAATAAAGCATTAGTCATTGCTTAAAGACTTAGTTATGACTACGAGCGACCACGGCGAGCGTTTACCTTATTCATTGCGCGATCGATTCCTGTCCATTGATTAGTTAAGATGGTAGAACCGCGCAGTGAACTTTTCAGAACGGCATTGCGGAGACTATGAGTTATATGTACAAATACTCTTTATTGTACACTGGATACAGAAAAACATGCACACAGAGAAAATTACAAGGTAAGCAATAGGCTGCCTTATCGCTTAATATGTACCTCAGTACATAATATACCCTTTCTAGGATAGTACCTGTTTCAAGAGCGCTACATATAACTTAGAACCATTAAAAACGAGCCTATTAATCTCTGGGAAAGGGCCGTTTTTTGTGATATCCTTCGTGCTGTGGGTGTCTATGGGCGACAGTACTGCTTACTATCAGGTGACCCACATGCTCATTTTCATCTTCCCATCTATGTATACTCTATCTATAAAATTCTACCTATAAAACAGTAGTGACTGGCTGACTGACAGATAACTGGCATGTACGCAGATTATCATAGAGAAAGTTTATTTATTAGATAGAAAACATATTTATTTAAACTTTGTTTCATCGAGTCACAGTGATGATTACGACGATGACGCCCTGTAGCCCTAAAAAAAAATCGCTCCTCGATCGCGTGATGTCGCGTCCGTCCCGTAAAACACGGCCGATGACGTCACTCCATTCCCAAGATGAATAGAGTGTCACCCGCTTTTTATCTCGAGCAACTCAAAAAGGTCGCCCCGGAGTCACTTGATAAATAACCGGAGAATGAGGGATGATCTGGATTCCAGCTAATTATTATATTCCCTCATTCCACTGTGAGGACTGCGTGTTATAAATGGAGTTATTTTCATTAATTAAGGCGTTGCTTGAAGGTTTTTTTTTTCACAATCAAGAGGGATAAGAGCTCTCTTGACTGAGGCGGATGAAGCTGGCTGTCTATTTGATATAGGATGATTTGATTCCTGACCCATCGTAAAACATTCATTCAGTAAATTTCATAGTTAGTTCCACTTTTGAACATGAAATCACCGTGAGACTCACTCATATTAATAAATGAGTTTAGCTCAACATGCTCGACATGCTCGGCGTGTGTCGGCAGCCGCTGAGTCGCCTGCTCCCTTGAAGAAGGGCTACGAAATAGCCCGAAACATGTAGAGCTAAACTCGATTTAAGACGTGAGTTATCCGTTACAATGTCATTTAATATGAGTCAGTTCCACTGTGAAGTAATTTTTAGGGTTTCGCAGTCAAACCGAGACAAACAGAACACATAATAATATAGTTTCGTCCGGTCCATCCGTCCGCCCGTCCGTATGTTACAGGTATTTTGCTCATAACTACAAAAAAAAATTTAAAGGATTCATTATTATGCCAAATCTGTTAAGCAAATTCATATATTTAAAGACAATTTAAGGTTATGTAAAAGAAGGCCTACATTAAGTGTATGTAACCAACCAATTCTTTAAGTCATCGCTCTACTACTAAATAGAGAACAACTGAAAGTCTATCAATGTTGAGATAATATCAAACACTTTAAAGATAATACAGCAAATGTCAAATCTCAATCAATAGGTTGCTCTAAAGATTGTTGATTGAAGCTCTCAAGTAAAGACCGATGACTTGGCAATTTAATACAAACAGGATAAGATATGATAAAGAAATTACTTAACATTTAAATCCAAATCCAACGATATATGACCTGATAATCAAACAGTAAGCTTTGATCAGAAAAACAAACACCGACCTTATTTTATTTATTTTTTCTGGCGAGAATTTTCTATTGAATTTCGCAACAAAGAGAGGTCATACAGATGTATTGTGTTATCAAGAAATCGGGGCATGTTTCAAAAAACGCGAACGTAAATATTACCTACTATGAAAACCATAATTTTGTGTTTGATTGACTTCTATTAAAAATTCTAAGATCCCTATGTATTCAGCACTAAGTCGACAAAAACGGAAGCAATAAAATATCACTTTGTTATTCGTCTGCCCGTCAGGACCCTTTTTGTCAGGAATCAGGAACACGTAGAGATAAAGCTGAAATTAAAATAAGTTTTTGGTAAAAATTTCATTGTTAAGACGAAGAAGAACCCTCGGCGCGCGATTTGCACCTATCAATCAACATCATATCAGCCGTAGGACTTCCACTGTTGGACATAGGCAACCCCATTTTGCACTGAATCCTATTTTTTTTTTACTTGGAAAACTTCTTACGGTTACCAACAAAATACGGCCCCTAAAGATAAATAACACTCAACAAAGCACGTTACGGCTAATCGTTTTCCGGTCCAAGTGCACAAGAGTAATTAAATGGCTCCTTTCAACGGAAAGATTTATTTTCATTATCCGGCAATGTTGTCCGCGATCTTGCCGGAAAAATATGGCCGACGGCGATTCATATTCATAATGTCGGGGATATAATTAGTTTTCATTATTCAAGCCCTCATCTTGCGAAGTGGAGCGGCCCATGGCGCTGATCTTAAAGTTTGAAGATTTAAAAAGCACGACGATGAAATTCCTATGAAAGTTTAATAAGAAGGTTTGATGTTACGATGGTTTGGTTCCGATTTCAAAAAGTCGGAACTTCCGATTGATTTTACGCTTCTGATTTCGACGTCGGCTGCGACATTTCTGTTCAGAGGCCTCATTGTCTATCGCATTCAGAATTACAGTCGTTTTTCTTCTGCTATCTGTCACACGGTATAGTATGATGATAGATAGAGATGGCGAATGCTGTCGTGAGCACTCGGATGTTGGACAACACGGCCTTAGCTGTCTGCTGTACCACCTGCGTATTGAGTATGTTTTTGGAATATGAACAACCATTTTAGCCAATAATACGCCAGTAAAAACGCGCAAGTAAAATCTTGGGGAGATATTGATCAAACGTGGAAAGGATGGTGAAGCATGGTGAAGGATGGTGATTATCAATAAATTAATGTCTCTGCATAAAAAAAAAACAATATCGTATTTAGTTGAATGAGACGTCTAGTTCTGTCATTTGGCTTAGCCACAGAATTTAGAGTTTGTGTCCTTTAAAATATAAACGATTTTTTTTTATTTAAAATTTATACTCCTTTTTCAAATTTTCCATTCATGCTGTAGAATAAATCCCAGAAGGCCATTCGTGCGTGAAAAGGTTTTCCTTGGAGGTTCAAGTTGGTGCTTATGTTCATGCAATGCCATTTCTTGGGTGTGATGGGCGTCCAAGAGACAGGCAGCAGCTCTGAAGTCTCAGGGGTAGGATTTCTGCAAAAGAAATAATATGTAGGATATGTAGAGAAGAATGTGAAGAATTAGATAAACCCTAAACAAAACAACAACAAAACAATAGTGTAAACAGTGGGCGTTCTACGGCTGATAACGATGATTTGCAAAAGAAAGAAATGGTTGACATTTTTAGGATTTCGTAGCCAAATGTCAAATTGGAGCCCTAGTGCTGGTACTAGCCTACGTCCGTTCGTTTGTCCGTCTGTCATCTTCATATTTTCATAGTAATACCATACAAATTGTTAAAAATATTTTTAAATCCCCCTTGCGGATTCCGCGGATCGGCAAGCGCAGCGTAGGACATCCAACAGCGGATGGATAGGTGACCTGGTTAATGTTGCGGGTTTCAGGTGGATGCAAGCCGTTTCTAACTGAAGTAACTTGAGGTCCATGGAGGAGGCCTATGTCCACTTGGCCAGCTTAATTTTGAGATACAGGCACAGATCGCGTCATCAGCCAAATATGTGGTCTACCACCTTAAAGTTGATAATCGTTTGCAGTCATAAAACAATAATGCCAATAGACATGTTTGTCAACTTGAAAGCTCGACTTTAGCGACATATTCATTTGATAGGAACTTGTTTAAAAATTCATAGACCACTTAATTGTCTTATTGTACATTGGTCACGCATGGTACGCGAGCACAAAATTAAAACAAATTTTAAAATGAATGAGATACTTTATACGTACCCATATTTAACGAAATTAGTCCACATCGTAGTCATCCTGTCGATAACAGTCTGGTCTTCTTCAGTTGGTTCCTCTGGGATAGACGAGGGATCAAATATATAACCCAATTCATCGGCGTGAGCCACCCCTGGCGCATTTAATATACCGTTCGAATGTTTTACATAATTTCTACCACCTGCATAAGTAAATATGTAGAAGAAAATTTTTTCAGCTCCACTTTTAATATATTTCCTCATAGCGCGCTGTGTAGCATGAACATAAGTAAAATCTGATTCGAAGTCAATAACACGCCATCTGTCATCTTCAGTCATCACGTCGTCGCCGACGTAAAAGTTTCTTACGACCTCAACCATTGCGTTCAAACCTTCACCAAAATGAAATGTTTTGTTCAATTCTACTTCAAACACATTAAGGTTTCTAAAAAAATCAGAGTTCTGATTAACATATTTGGCTAACATTTCTTTGTCTACGGTTCCAATCAATACTGGAATATTAGAAACTTTCGGTCTATCGGCATTTGCGGGATGCTCGGGTATGAATGCTTCTACTCCTTCAAATTTCTTCTCAACACACGATCTGAACTCTAATCCCAGTTCCAACGTTGCTGCTATGACTAAATTAGTATCAACAGTAGCTAGAAATGATAAAGCTTCATCTAAAACACTAGTAACAAATCCAAAATGTGCAGCTAGCTTCAGTAGCTTCGTGTTATCTGATTCAATAAGTCTAGCAGGAGTTAAAGCAACCCCACTCTGTAGTATTACTTTACTAAAGAGTTTAGTTCCAGGATACATAAGATGAAAATCTGTAGATGCACCTCCAGCACTCTGTCCAGCCAGAGTGACTTGAGTGGGATCTCCTCCGAATGCTCTGATATTAGCTTGAACCCACTTCAGAGCTGCGATTTGGTCTTTCAATCCTTGGTTACCAGGAATTTCTGGAGTGTCAAGGCACATAAACCCGTAAACACCCACGCGATAGTTGATAGTTACTAAAATAATGTCATGTCGGACTAGAAACTTTGGTCCGTAAATCTCTCTACCGAAAGCTCCTCTTTGTAAGAAGCCGCCGTGTATCCAGACCATCACAGGGAGGAGGTTGCCAGAGTGAGCGGAGTCAGGGGTGAACACGTTGAGTTGGAGGCAGTCTAGAGTTCCAGCTATTGTGTTGGCGTTGACGTCTTGAGGACAGAGTGCCGAGTCGTCGTAAGCCTCGAATGTTTCTTCGAATATCGGGTGTGGCATTGATGACTGGAACGAGCATAAAAATCATTTAGATGTTAATTATTAAAGAAAAGGACAAGAAAACAAAGAGAGAGAGAGGAAAACATTTATTTACACATTCGATAGACAAAAAATACATTAAAAGGAAATAATAAATACAAATGAACATCAAATAGTAAAAATTGGGCCCCACTAGGCGTAATGTTGCCGCAACTCTGTTTTTCAGTGGAAGCTACTTAAAATATAATAAGTACATAATAACATGAACACACACTGTGATGACTCTGTATTAGCTTAGCAGTCGAGGTATGTCCGACATGTTTCGAACGAATTCGTGGATGAAATTTAATCCCATTAATTTCCTACTTTCCTACTGGGATTATAATCCATACCAATATTATAAATGCGAAAGTGTGTTTGTATGTTTGTCCGTTTTTCACGCCGTAACGGAGCGACGGATCGCCGTGATTTTTGGCATAGAGATTGTTGACGCGTAGCGTATGTGTGCAGCACTCACACACGCTTACCTCGCGAATGACTTTTGAAATGACAGCAGCGACCCCTCCACACAATCATCTTAAACCGTCAATTGCACCGGACGCATGAAATATTTTTGTATTACTGTTTTACGTATTAAATGCATGTAAATTCAAAAAAGGATTTCTATATTCCTGCAAACCACCACCGTACGTCATCTACAAGACGCTCCAGTTCAACATTTGGTCCTACGACCCGAATTCGAAGCAAGAACCAGCTCAAGAACAAAGGAACGCGCAAGACGACGAACCGTTACGTGGATGGTTCAAAAGAAGACTTCGCCATCAAAATTCTTACGCCTTGAAAATTGTTAAAAGTGAAGAGTGATACACATAAAAGTGAAGAATCACGCCTACTTCGACGGGAACATCCGTGAGATCCTGAGGGAGTAGCGTTATCGTGAGTTCGTTCCAATTATTCCGTTAGTCGCGTCCCGTGCCCTTCATAAATAATTGTTGCACATTAAATGCACAATCATAATTAATGCATAATTGCTTAACTTCTTAAGTTTAGTACATATTTCCTATAGCTTATTAATCCCCGTTTGTCTTATACCTACCCGTTTCATAAAAATAAATATAAAAGATTCAAGTTCCGGCCCTAACTAAAATATTTGTTCAATTCAAGTGTAATAATAAAACGTAGTTTAAATAATTAATAACGTTAAACAAGTTAAAATTGGTAAAATAACTTTAACTTACTACAATTTAAACTGGTATTCATACATACCTACCTACCCTCCGTGGTAAATATAAACATTAATATTATAAAATTATATTCATTACTTTGCTTATTTATTTTCATTTGCAATTAGCATTTTATTCTCGAAGTAAACGATCCACCCGTCTGTGCTATGACCTACTTATTTTAGCTAACATCAACGTTTTATGCATATTCCAGCTGATTGCGTTGCACGCGCTCGCGCGGGGTGCTTGACCTTGCCGTTGCATCTCGCCCGGTGACACAGCTGACGACCTGTGGCTTGCTACTTTACCTACGCGCTCGCATTCTTTGCTGCACTCTCATTAGCGAATTTAAGTATTGCACTTTTATAATTTTTTCTTTGCACTTTATTTCTTCTTCAACTAATTGTTTTACTTACAGCGTTAAATGCCGTTGCATTTCGTAAGTAATTCATAATTAAGTGTTTATTAAGAGATGGATCTTAAAACATTAAGTAGGCAACGAGCTACGTTAAAGGCTAAATTAACTCAGTTTAAAACTTATTTAGACGCTGTTAGTGCTTGTTCACAGTTGAGTACCTTACAGATTAATGAACTTAACTTCCGATTAGCTAAAATTGAAGACCTTTATTCAGATTATGATCGCGTACAGACTGATATAGAAAATCTAACTGAAATTCCAGACGACCAGTACGAAGAAAGAGAAGCGTTCGAGACGAAATATTTCGGCGTGGTCGCACTCGCGCGGGAGGTGGCGGCACGCAGCGAGCCCCCTGCGCGCGCTGACTCCGACTCCAGGTCGGTCACAGGCTCTTGTGTGCACCCAGGTAGGCCCAGTCTGCGCTTACCTACCATAACCCTACCGACTTTCTCGGGTCAATATCATAACTGGCTGGAATTTCACGATACTTTTAGCTCACTTATTCATTTAGATGATTCAATGCCTAAAATAAACAAATTCCACTATTTGCGCGCAGCGTTAAAAGACAGTGCTGCTTTAATAGTTCGTTCTCTCGACTTTTCAGCCGAAAATTACGATGTGGCTTGGAGCTTACTTTGCGATAGATTTAACAATAAGAGGCTCCTTGTTAACAATCACATACAAGCTATTTTTAATATAGAAATCATACCTAAAGAATCGGCAAGTGCATTACGTAACATTATAGACACCGTAAATCGAAATCTTCGTGCGCTTAAGACACTCAACTTACCCACGGAGCATTGGGATACAATTATTATATACGTAATATCAAACAAATTAGATGCAACAACCAGTCGTGAATGGGAAACTCACCGTAACACACTTAAGGAGTTGCCCTCACTCGAAACTTTCTTAAATTTCATAAAAAATCGTTCAGATCTCTTAGAAACCATGGCAGACATGCAAACAAAGCGCAGGCATAGTGATGTGACACATAATCGACAAAAATCATTAGTTGTCAATTCGCACGCTTATTCCCCGCCCGCAAATAAACAGTTCGTTTGTCCATTGTGCAGGGACAATCACGCTATTTATCGTTGCGCAAAATTCAGAGCTTATACAATTGATGTCAGGATGCAAAAGGCTAAATCATTAAAATTATGCCTAAATTGTTTACGCCAAGGCCATAACTCTAACGTATGCAAGATAGGACCGTGTCGTATTTGTAACAAGCTGCAAAACAGCTTACTTCATTCTCACGACTCCCCTGCTGGTGCGGCCCCGCCTGCGCCGCTCAGTAGCGTGGCCCTGTGCGCGGCCGCGCCGGCGGCGCCGGAGCCGCTCATGTTAACTGAAACAGAAACCTATTCCGAAGACATACCTTCTCATGATGTTGTCCTATCAGCTGTTCACAGCAGCTGTGTGCTGTTGTCTACAGCACTAGTTTACGTGCAAGGCAATGATCGTAAAAAACACACAGTGCGTGTTTTATTAGATAACGGCAGTACCTCAAGCTTTATCACAGAAAAGTTACTTACAAAACTTAATTTACCTACAGTTTCGACCTCTTCCCTAGTTGAAGGGTTGAACATGCAAACGTCACGCTTATCTAAAAAATGTACCGTCATGTTATCTTCTCTTATATCTTCGTATGGAACTACTACAAATTGTTTTGTTGTTCCACGCATAACTCAATCATTACCGATGGTGCGTCTCAATAAAAAAATATTAAATATTCCATCTAACATAACTCTGGCCGACCCAACCTTTAATGTTCCATCTGATGTGGACATGCTTCTTGGTGCGGACATCTTTTGGAGCGTGCTAGGGTCTCACAATATTTCCTTAGGCAAAAACATGCCAACCTTAAGCAAAACCGAATTTGGCTGGTTAATTTCCGGACTAGTCAAACAAACAAACATTAAATCACAAACTACAGTCCATTGCAACCATGCTATCATTACTAATGATCAACTGCATGAGCAGTTGACCGAGTTTTTTAAACAGGAGCACATCCCTGAGCGTAGTCGAATTTCAATGGAAGAGCAACAATGCGAACGAAACTTTATAAACACAACTTGTCGTGATTCTGATGGAAGGTTCATTGTTACTATCCCATTGAAAGAGTCTCCATCTAAATTAGGTGACTCGTATGATCGAGCTCTGGCTAGGTTTATATCATTAGAGCGTAGATTTAGCAGAGATGCATCATTTAAAAAATTATACCAAGACTTTATGCAAGAATATATCAACTTAGGGCATATGGTAGAAAATAAAAATCCTGAGGGTGACACACATACATACATACTACCCCATCATGGTGTCGTGCGCGAGACAAGCTTGTCCACAAAGTTGAGAGCCGTGTTCGACGGGTCCGCTGTCACAACGACTGGTTTGTCGGTGAACGACATTCAAATGGTCGGCCCAACCGTACAGGACGACCTTATTAGTATTTTAATCAGAATGCGCCAGCATAAATTTGTAGCAACAGCAGACGTAGAGAAAATGTACCGTATGGTATTGATTAATGAGGAGCAACAACAATTACAACAAATATTATGGCGGCGTGAGCCCCACGAACGTCTGAAACAATATAAATTAAGAACTGTAACATATGGATGTGCTTCATCTCCTTACCTTGCTACCAGATGTTTAAAACAACTAGGATTGGATAGTCCCAATCAGACCATTTCAGAAATCATTCAACACGACTTCTACGTTGATGATCTAATCACTGGAGCATCAACGAAGGAAGAATTGATCACTATTTGCAAAGACATCATAAAACAGCTTAAACGTGGTCAATTTTACTTACGAAAGTGGCATTCAAATCACCCACAGATAATCAATGAAATCATTAACGATGACAATTGTGATGAGCTACTTAATCTTGGTAATAACGAATATTCAAAAACATTAGGCTTGCTGTGGGCTTGCAAAGAAGATAAATTGTTGTACTCGGTTAACATTAAAGAAGACAGTCATATAAGTAAACGTCACATATTAGCTATCACGTCACAGATCTTCGACCCGTTAGGCTTGGTAAATCCTTGCATACTTACAGCCAAGGTTATACTACAAAAGTTGTGGGCTGCAAAAATTACATGGGACGAAGCAGTGCCCTTTGAAATTTGTAAAACTTGGAATAATTTTGTAGATTCATTACAATATCTTAATAAAATTAAAATTCCAAGATGTGTTCTTGGTGATTCTCCTAAATGTATTGAAATACATACATTTAGCGACGCGTCACTTGCAGCATTTTCAGCATGCGTGTATTTAAAAACAGTTTCACAAAATAATACTGTTTCAGTTCACTTAATAACGGCAAAAAGCCGTGTAGCTCCACTTAAGCCCACAACAGTTCCTCGGCTTGAATTAAATGGCGCTGTTCTCGCTTGCAAGCTTGTGGAGAAGGTAAAGGCATCATTTAGACTGCAAATATCCAATTGTACCTACTGGTGCGACTCCACAATCGTGTTAGGTTGGATTCGATCGCCAAAACAACACTTACTTAAACCGTATGTATTCAATAGGTTACAAGAAATCTTAGACAGGTCTGAACCATCTTCATGGCAATACGTGCCAACCAAACTAAATCCAGCCGACATAGGCTCACGCGGTGCTAGCGCCGTACAGCTCGAGAAGAGCTCCTTGTGGTGGACAGGTCCACCATTCCTGTTACAGGATAAACAAACATGGCCTATACAACCCATTAGTTCTACAGACACTGAGTTACCGGAATTCAAGGTGCAGTGTAACTTAAATTCTGACAAACCAGATTTTTTCACACATATCTCGAACTGTATAAAACGATTCTCCAACTTCAACAAATTACAACGTGTTGTAGCCTATGTTCAACGATTCTTACATAATTACCTTTGTGCTGATGACAAACGAACTGGTTATTTGAAACTGAATGAACTTAATTCGTCCCTGAACGCCTTATGTAGATTTGCCCAACGCGAAACATTTTCCAATGAATTAAGAAAATTGAAATCAAATTTGCCATTACCGACTAAAAATAACCTTATTAAATTAAATCCATTCTTTAACTCAGCTGATTCCCTACTCAGAGTAGGTGGCAGGCTATCAAATTCTTATTACGACTTTGACACAAAACACCCAATATTGCTCCATTCATCTCATCATATTTCAACATTATTACTTAAATATTATCACAACATACTCATGCATGCCGGGCCACAACTCATTCTATCCACATCACGTCATAAGTTTTGGATTATTGGTGGTAGAAATTTGGCTAGGATGGTGGTACATAAATGCATCAAGTGTTGCCGGTTTTCAGGAAAGGTCAAACAACCTATAATGGGTAATCTTCCTGAAGAACGACTTCATGCTGAATTTCCTTTTTCAAGCACTGCCGTTGATTATGCCGGTCCAGTGATGATATTGAACCGAAAGGGCAGAGGTAGTAAGCTAATGAAATCATATTTGTGCATTTTTGTTTGTATGGCCATAAAGGCTGTACACATTGAGCTTGTGACTGACCTGAGCAGTGATACGTTTCTAGCAGCATTACATAGATTCATCGCGCGCAGGGGAAAGCCAATAAACGTTTTCTCTGATAATGGTAGATGTTTTGTAGGCGCAAGTAATGATCTAGCTAACTTTTTCAAACAAAATTTAAACAGTATTAATGAACAAGTATCTAAGCTGTCAATAAATTTCCACTTTTCTCCAGCATATTCGCCACATTTTAATGGTTTGGCCGAGAGTGCAGTAAAGTCTGTAAAGCACCATCTTAAGCGTACAGTAGCATGTGCAAATTTAACGTACGAAGAACTTATCACAGTTCTAGCACAGATCGAGTCGATCCTAAATTCGAGACCCCTCACTCCGTTATCTTCAAATCCTATGGATCTTACAGCCCTTACCCCGTCACATTTTCTCATTGGACGACCGGTAGCGTTACTTCCCTCTCCTCACGTCGAGGAAACTGCGGCTCCACATACACTTTCACGATACCTGAGGACACAGCAGCTCAAAGCTCATTTCTGGAATCGATTTTACAAGGAATACATCACAGAACTTCAACAACGTCAGAAATGGAGCAAAGATGGCGGACAACTTACCTTGGGCGAAATGGTGCTCGTCAAGGATGACCGGCTGCCTCCCAATCAATGGCTGCTTGGGCGTGTAACGCGCCTGTACCCCGGCACCGACGGTGTCACCCGCGTCGCCGACGTACTCACCGTGTCTGGGACTCTACGACGTGCCTTCAATCGGCTCTGCCCGCTGCCAGTAGAGGACCAGAACTGCACTCCTGGGGGCCAACATGTTGACGCGTAGCGTATGTGTGCAGCACTCACACACGCTTACCTCGCGAATGACTTTTGAAATGACAGCAGCGACCCCTCCACACAATCATCTTAAACCGTCAATTGCACCGGACGCATGAAATATTTTTGTATTACTGTTTTACGTATTAAATGCATGTAAATTCAAAAAAGGATTTCTATATTCCTGCAAACCACCACCGTACGTCATCTACAAGACGCTCCAGTTCAACAGAGATAGTTTATGGGTCCGAGAATGACATAGGCTACTTTTCATCCCGGAAAAATGCATAGTTCCACACATAACCGAATTCCACGCGGGTGGAGCCGCGGGCAAAAGCTAGTATAAATGCGAAAGTTTGTAAGTCTCTTCGTTTGTTTGTTACTTCATCTCATCACTTTCACGAATTCGGTATATACATCTATAGTCATACGTATAATATGTATAGAGTCCCGGAGAAGGCAATAGGATAGTTTTTATCCCCGAAAATTGCATAGTTCCCGCGGGATAGGGATAAACGAATCCTGCGCGAACGGAGTCGCGAGTAACGGTTTGTCGTGATATGCAGTAAATAAATGAAATGAAATTCTTACAACACGACAATCGTGTCGCGAATGTCTTGACTATACGTGACTGACCTTGTAATTAAGATGTCGTTAAATCATTTACATCTCAATCCCCCTCGTATGACTAATACATACTTTTGTTGCTTGAGTACCTACATAAGCGAAGCAAATAAAAAAAAACCTAAAGATTTTTTTGTCACCAATAAAGAAAGAAAGGAAACTATTGACAAAAAAGTAAAATCGACTTCAAAAAAATACAGAAATAAGAAAAAATGGAACCGACTACAAACACTTGAAAATATTTTTCTAGGGGCACTTACTAGCTCGAAGAGGATTCAATTTGTAGCATTCGAACATGGCGGATGTAGATAATATCTAATTTTCCTATTTCTGTTTTTTTGGCTGGTTGAAGTATAAATTTGATAGTGTTTTATGCGGCGATTAAACTTAACAGTAAACAGTGATCACAAAATTCTATATTGCTCTCGTGTCTGACATTTTTTAATGTGCAAGTTGTCTTCACGTGGTTTCTGGAATTTTACTATCAAGTTGCAATAACTACAATCACCGCACAACGTCCCTCTCAATAAGAGTACTTTGACACTGGCGAAAGTGTCATATTAATTAGGACAGAAAGCCATATTTTAAAAGAGAAGAAGAACGTCTACTAGCTCGAAGTCGGTGACTGAGTACGAGCCCATTCGAGTTCCCTAGGATCCCATCACCAGATCTTGACTTGGTCCTCAGAAGAGTACTCTTACGAATAAAAAATAATTTTGAAAATCAGTCCACAATTGACTGAGTAATCAGTGAACACCAGGTGAACACACATAAAAAAAATACAAATATTGCGTCGTTGCTACTGCATATTACCGCATAACTAGCTTTTTCCATAAGGTAGAATTTTCATTGTCAGAACAGTACAATAATAGTACTGTTCTGACAGTCAAAATTATACCCTATGGAAACAGCTAGTTACGCGGTATTCCAGTAGCAACGACGATTGGAACATAGGACGTCCTAATTTTTTGAAGTCGGTTAAAAATGTAAATTAAATTATTACAAAACTAGCTTTTGCCCGCGGCTCTACCCGCGTCGGTTATCGCGCACTGTTTCCTCGGGAAATGTGCATTTTTCCGGGATAAAAAGTAGCCTATGTCACTTCCGGGCCCATAAACTATCTCTATGCCAAAAATCACGTCGATCCGTAGCTCCGTTACGGCGTGAAAGACGGAGAAACACACAAACATACAAACACACTTTGGCATTTATAATATTAAGTATAGTATAGTATAGTATAGTATGGATATGAACAATAATATCACAACTCACCTTAAAAGGATTAGCTTTATCCACAATTGCATATGGTATCCCCAGAAACATGGAGTAGTTCCCATCCGGAGCTCTCAATCCTCGAATTAGCCCTACATTAGTGCTAACTAAGGGATCGGTTCTTAAATAACAAAACACACTTTCTATGAACAGAAGTGCACACAATATTTTTAAAAACGACATCTTCCTCCGTCGAGTGATCGATTGAGACTGTTTATTTCGTTGTAAATAGTACAGTTACGTTTTTAAGGTTCCGTAACTGGGCGTTTTCAAAAAGAGGCGTACCCTTCCATTATTTTTGAAATTTTGGAAAAAATATCGTTTTTCTTACTCAGAATGAAGAGTACAATCGATTCTGGTAGTTTAAAAAATTGTCCCCAAAAAAATGACAGTTTTGCGACGTTTTTTTCATATATAAAATTATGTTTCTGTCATAAAATTATGTATGAAAAAATGGGGACTTTTTTTAGACGATCGGAATCGATTGTGCTCTTGATTCTGAGTAAAAACCCTATATTTTTCCAAAATTTAAAAAAAAAAGGAACGGGTACACTTTTTTTTGAAAACGCCCACTACCTTATAACCTAACTAACAAAAAGTTGGAAAAGCCCCGACTTTGTCATTTCAAAGTTCAATATTTCAAAAACGGCTAAATCGATTTTGATCAAATATGTCTAAGAACCATCGCTAGAAAACCTACTTTCTTTAACAAAAAACGCATTCAAACGTTCCACCCGTTTAACAGCTACGGGGACACAGAAAGACACACAGACACACACAGACAGACATAGCGGTCAAACTTTTAACACCCCTCTTTTTGCGTCGGGGGTTAAAAAATAACACCATCAAGCCCATGACGACTCAATTTTTTCCAATAAGTAAAACCAACGTTACTAAATAGAAGCGGAACCACAGTATATATAAGCTAAAGCAGTATGGAAGCTCGTAGCTTATAAATATTCTGTTGCGGAACCCTCGAAGCGTGCGTCGAACTCGATCGGTTTTTCTTACAGTCTTATCTGTTACGTTTACGACGGTTCGATATTGTGGATTCACATATCTTATATACATAATCATGTTAAGATTAAGATTGCGACCCCCTTGATTAGTGATAAAGGCTCTACTGTATTTCTCATACCTTTTAGTTACATTGCGGGGCCGCGTGACTACGCTTTCATAAGTGACCAGTCAATGACGGCAATATACTCAATATGAAGGACTTTGAGGCTTTCATTTACGATTAGCAATACATTGCGGGTTTTAAATAAGCCGTTGCATCACGAGTAGTCCTGTAGCCCCGCAATCTATAGCATGGATAGATTTACTCATAGGTGCAGATTGGTAGGACCTTGTGCAAGGTCCGCCCGGATTGCTACCACCATCTTGCTCGCTAATCCTGCCGTAAAGCAGCTGCTTGCACTGTTGTGTTTCGGCATGGAGAGTAAGGCAGCCGGTGAAATTACTGGCGCTTGAGGTATCCCATCTTAGGTCTCTAGGTTGGCAACGCATCTGAATTTTTAACCCCCCCCCCCCCCCCCTGTAATTTCTTTGTGGATTTACAGTTCAAACACGACGGCTCAATTCAGTAACCACCACTTTTATTAATTCAACAAACCCTGTCTTACATTGATACTGACTTTCATTAAACTATTCAAACATCAGCCTACCATCTAGTTTTATTCTCATATAAAGCAAAAAACGCGTCCCAAAAAGCCATTCTTCGGAAGTAGGGAAGCTGTTGCATCCTCACGAATTCATTGAGCACGGCGTATGAAGGCTCGGCCTGCCCTGCTGAGGAGTGCCAGGTGAAGGGGAGCAGTTCACTTGCCTGAGGGGTTGGGTTGCTGAAACAAGAAAAGTAGGTGAGAATAGCCTGTTCAGAATCCCGTGGACTGCGCACCGCACCAACATTTCGATCCTTAAAGAGCTTAACATTCAAGAGAGATTATCGTCAACTGTGCATATTATGAATCCTTTGGACACATGTCATCACCAGTAACGAGGACTCCTTGGAACGGCTTGTGGTGCAGGGGAAAGTCGAGGGTGAAAGATCTCGCGGGCGCTCTCCTACACGGTGGACAGACCTCATCAAATCTGTGACGTACTCTAATATGGTCTCACTCTGCTAGACATCGGGTTACTTGGCGACGCGTCGCGAGAGCAGCAGTGGCACAGGAGTCGATCAACCGAAGCATGACCAGGACCACTCTGTCAAGAGTGAACGACTAAGAAGAAGAAGAGGTGAGAGTAGACCAGAGGTCGGTAAGTTTTGGGCTGGCAAGGGCCATGGTGTGTAAATGAGGTAAATGGGGGCCATGTTCGTTCATGATTTGTAGGTAGGTATTTATCTACAAAGGATGGAAAGAATCCGGAATACCACGCTGTGCTCAAAAATAAGCATGGATTTTTTTAGTTACTATCTAATTAAATCAACGATATATAATTATAACCTCTGCAAAGTAAGTAACGCTTGAATCATTCAATTTTCTAAATAGATATCTACTCTAAAATGGACCATTTCTCGGAATATAGGTATTGTGTGTGCCGAATTTCAACAACAGTAAAGTCGACAAAGTTTTTTACCATTTTTATGACTCAACGTTCTGTTGATTAGTAAATGAAAACAGTGATAAAACTGATATTAAAATGGGTGGTATAAAAATTTAGTCGACTATACAGAATGTAATTTTACCTGGTTTTTGCAAAGTCGGTCCACATAGTTGTCATCCGGTAAATAATCATGTTGTCCATAGACGTTGTAGGTAAATCGTAGTAGGACTGATGGAACAAATAGCCGATCTCATCGGCATGCGTTGCACCAGTTGTTGATGTCATATTCAGTCTATATTTCATGTAATTCCTTGCTCCTGCGTAGTCGAACATGTATAAATACACCGGAGCAGAACTACTTTGTAAATAGTGTCTACTGCTCCTTATACTGGGATATACAAATGTAAAATCAGAATCAAACTCGATCATTTCATCCACAGTAGCCCCTCCTATTTCTTCACTTCCAATATAAAAATGCCTGACTATTTTCTCAGCGTTGACCAATTCTTCGTCATCTAGGTTAAAGTAATCTCTAATTTTCGCTTTAAAAGTTTTTTTGCTTCTCTCGAAATAATCTTCAGGTGATTGTAAATAGTTGTACATGTTTCGCAATTGTTCTCTACTATTAAAACCAATAATAACTGGCATGGAAAAATTGGTTTGTTTTAAAAGGCGGCTAGGTTTATCCTTAATCATAGCTCTTATGCCTTCAAACTCATGTTCCACTATAGGTTTAAATGATTCTCCGTATCCGATTCCTATAGTTGCTTTAATTACATCATGAGCGTCAGACTGTGATATAAATTTGAGAGCTTCATCAACATTATCGGTCTCGAATCCCATGTATCCAGCTAGTTTCAATGGTGAGTACAAGTCTGGTTCCCTCATTACCCAATCACAAAGAACAGTGCCGCTCTGCATTATAGCTCTATGAAACAAGCCTTCAGAATATCCTGATAGTAAGTGAAATTCCACTGATGCGGCACCAGCGCTCTCACCAAATAGAGTTATATTACTATCGTCGCCACCGAATGCAGCTATATTATCCTTAACCCACTGCAATGCTGCAAGTTGATCTCGTAATCCTGCATTACCTGGGATGTCAGTGGTGTTAAGGGACATGAATCCATATGGTCCGAGTCTGTAGTTGAAAGTGACTAATATAACTCCCATTCTGACGAGGAACTTTGGACCGTATGAATGCCTGTTAGAGTTCCATCGTCTGAAGCCGCCTCCATGGATCCACACCATGACTGGTAGTCGATTGTGTGAGGTGGCTTCATCAGAGACGTATACGTTGAGTCGCAGGCAATCCAGGCTGCCTACGATAGTAAAGTCTTGGTCATCTTGCTGGGGACATATCGCTGAATCGTCTGTAGCATCAAATGTTTCTTCGAAAGGTGGTACTTTTAATGTGTGCTGTTAAAAAAAGAATGAACTATAAAAACAGACAAAGTTAATATGTAAAGTAGGCTGCAGAGAAATGTAGATGGTGGGCAATTGATAAAAAAAAAAACTAAATTTAGTCTTTAATCTTGGTTTAAGTTTGACAGTATTGGAGGCAGTATAGCGCCTATATTAATACTGGCTCAATAATGATGTAATCTTATTACATGTTTAAACGAAGAATGGTTGACACAGCAACCGTATAAACTGTTATTGTTCTTGTGTGCTCACGAACTGACACACGTCGTGCTTGTATTTTTAATTTATTTTTACCTTTAATATACGCTATTTCTTCTACTAATCTGCACAATTTCATTTGGTTATGGGCCCAGGACGTCCTGAGCGTATAGTAGTCCAGAAATAACGTGAAAAGTTATTAAAGTGTAAATAAAAGTGGTTTGAAGTTGTAAAAATTTTCCCCGTCACAATATGTCAGACGACAACAGCTGTTCGATCGGCATAAGCGGAATAAGGAAATTGAAAGGTTCGTCCGATTACCCAAACTGGAAATTTTTGGTGAGGAATTACTTGGAAAATAAAAACTGGTGGGAAGTAATTTCAAAGGATGTGGTAGACGATGACGTGGATAGGAAAGCACGAACAACGATTTGTTTGTTGTTGGAACCTGAGTGCTTTACTCACGTCTACAATGCCAAATCTGCCAAGCAAGTCTGGAGTAATCTACAGAAAGCTTACGAAGACAAGGGTTGGGGAAGACGAATCTGCATTCAACGAGAGCTGTTCAGTAGCAGGTTAGAGAACTTTGACTGCATTGAAAGCTATATCTCGAGAGTTACGTTCCTTGCACAGCAATTATCGGATATCGATTCACCGATAAAAGATGACTGGATCATATCGATTTTGCTTGGTGGACTGACCCCTGAGTACGGCCCACTCATCATGGCTGTAGATAACAGCGGTACAGAGATCACGTTGGAGCAAATAAAAACGAAATTACTGCAAGAAGGAAGTAGACAGAGCAACTTAAATACAAACCACGAACAAGCCCTAGTTACAAGAAGAGCACAGAACGATGCCAGATCACGCCCCAAAACCGTTGATCGCAAGCAGAAGTTTGTTTACAAGTGCTACAAGTGCCACAAGCAAGGACACAAGGCGTCCGAATGCGAAGAGCGGAAGAAAACCGCGAATGTCTGCCTGAATGCTAAGGAGGCGATTAACAAAGACAAGTGGTATCTTGACAGTGGATGCTCAAATCACATGACTCACGATAAGAGCAGGTTGTTGTCTTACAAAACCGAGAACGGCAACATGAAAATTTCAGTAGCGAATGGTGAAAAGCTACGCGTACAAGGACGAGGGAACGCTGAGCCTCGAGTCGGCGCAGAAAAATTATTTTTGAATAATGTTTTACATGTTCCCGATTTATCCATGAACTTAATATCGGTTAGCGATTTGACCAAGAAGAATTATTGTGTTAATTTTGACAAAGGAGGTTGCACGATTCAAAAACAGAATCGGTCTATTGCAAGATGTCATGAAGTTGACGGAATTTACGAGTTGGAAGAAAACAAAAACAACGTCGTCAATTTGACATTGTCAAAACAAAACGAAAATATTTCGAACATTTGGCATAAACGACTAGCGCATTTAAGTGAAAATTACATGAATAAATTGAAAAACCTTGTTACGGGATTGGAATTTCGAAGCTGTGATTTGACCGAACCATGTATTGCGTGTATCGAAGGAAAGACATGCAAGAGTCCCTTTAAAAACAAAGGTACGAGAGCGAGCGATATTTTAGAGCTCGTGCATACTGATATTTGTGGTCCGATGGAAGAACCATCATTTGGAGGTTCGAAGTATGTCCTACTTTTTATTGATGATTATACTCGGAAGACGCATGTTTATTTTTTGAAAAATAAAAGTCAAACCTTCGATAAATTCCGTGAATATAAGGCGGAAGTTGAGAAGCAGACGAGTAGGTCAATAAAGTGCCTTAGATCTGATAATGGAACAGAGTACTGTAATGGTAAATTCAGAAATTTTTTGAAGTCGGCAGGTATCAAACACCAGACGACTGTACCTTATACACCTGAACAAAATTCGGTCTCGGAAAGAGCGAACCGCACAATTATCGAGAAGGCGAGGACATTATTATCGGAAGCAAAATTGAGCAAAAAATATTGGGCAGAGGCTGTAAATACAGTTGTTTATTTGAAAAACAGGAGTCCCACAAAAGCTTTGAGCGATGCTGTACCGGAGAAGCTATGGACTGGAAAAGATGTAGATGTAAGTCATCTGAAAATCTTTGGTTGTTTGGCTTTTAGTTTGAAACCAAAACAAAAGCGACGCAAACTAGACATAAAAACTGAAACAATGGTATTCATTGGATATCCAGAAAATCAAAAAGGCTATTGTTTGATGAATCCAAGGACTGGGAAGGTTTCTACAGCGAGAAATGTCAAATTTTTAGAAAATATTTTTCTTCAAGATTTGAAAGTTGACAATTCTGTGGTACGCTTAAGCCTTGATACAGAGTCAGTTGTACAGTCTAGTGTACGCAACGAAAACAACGATGGAGTCGATACTTCGGAGGTGCATGATGACAGTTCGTCCAATAACACTGTCAACCAAGAGGTACTATCAGAGGAGGATGTACCGAGTGTACCCGAGCAGAGAGTACCTGAAGAGGAAGTTGCTGAAGAAGAAGCGGCGTTACCTCAACCTGTTAAAAGGAGGTATCCTGTGAGAGAGCGTAAGCCAGTCGATCGTTACGGCTGTAACGTCATGTGTGCTATGGAAAGCGTAATTAATGACGATCCATTGACAGTAGAAGAAGCGTTGGCCAGGCCTGATGGTTATCTGTGGCAAAAAGCAATGGACGAAGAGCTAAAGTCACTAAAAGAGAACCAGACTTGGAAATTGGTCGATCTTCCAGCTGATAAGAAGCCAATTCAGTGCAAATGGGTCTTCAAAATCAAGAAAGATAGCGACGGCAAGGTAACCAAGTACAAAGCTAGATTGGTAGTCAAAGGTTTCACGCAGGTACGTGGCATAGACTATGGTGAAACTTATTCTCCTGTAGTTAGAAGCTCTACATTGCGAATGTTATTTTCTTTAGCGGTTGAATACAATTGGTTTATTGATCAATGGGATGTGACTACTGCGTTCTTATACGGTAAAATTAAAGAGGACATTTATATGCGTCAACCCAAAGGAGCAGTAACCAGTGGTCAAGAAACTAAAGTATGTAAGCTACAGCGATCATTGTACGGGTTGAAACAAGCATCGAACGCTTGGTTCAACGAATTGGACAAAGAGATGCTAGCTTTAGGTTTTATACAATCTAAACAAGAACCGTGTTTGTACCAGAAGCATCTTAAACATAATAAGAGGCTAGTGGTAGTTATTTACGTAGATGATATCTTCGTATTTGGAAATTGTGAACGAGAAAAGCAAAAATTAAAATCTGGTTTGCTTGAAAAGTTCAAGGTGAAAGACCTAGGCGCGGCTAGACATGTTCTAGGAATGAGACTGAGGCGGGATAAAGATGTGATTTATCTAGATCAGGAGCAGTTCATTTTAAACGTCATAAATGATTTTAACATGACAGATGCTAAGCCGGTTAACACTCCGATGGAAGTGGGAATCAAGCTTGAAAAGTCAGCTGATTCACACTGCGATCTGCCATATCAAAATTTGATAGGATGTCTAAATTATTTAGCCTGTAATACGCGACCGGACATAGCGCATGCAGTGAGTGCACTTTCGCAATTTAACTCGTGCTATGATGAGACGCACTTTAAATGCGCAAAGCGAGTCCTTAGGTATTTGAAGGGTACGTCTAATCTTTGCCTTACTTTTAGGAAGTCGGGAGACTTAGACTTACGAGGCTATGTAGACGCAGATTGGGGCGGAGCGCTAGATAGGAAATCTTTCACTGGGTTAATTTTCAAATTGGGGAAGAACGTCGTTACCTGGGAGAGTAGGAAACAAGCAACCGTATCCTTATCCTCCACAGAGGCAGAATACGTAGGACTAAGTCAAGCTGCAAAGGAAGCGCTTTACTTACGTACTTTACTAAACAGTCTCCTAACGACTGTGGATAGTAATAAGGCGGTCGTCATTTACAATGACAACCAGTCTGCGCATAAAATTGCAACTAACAAAATGATGCATAACAGGACAAAGCATATTGACATAAAGTATCATTTTATACGGGAATGTGTTCTGAGTAATAAAGTTGAGATCAGGTACATGTCAACCGATAAAATGATAGCGGACATCTTAACTAAATCCGTGAATGGCCCGAAACTAAAAGTTTTCTTAGGAGAATTAACTTTGAAAAATTATTCCAATAAGGGGGCGGATGAATAGTTAGTAGATGTTGTATTATTTTATGTTTGGAATGTTTTGTGTATATTGAATTAATTTTTCTTCTTTGTTATGCTGATGTTCATTTGTTAGGTTAGTTAAGTTTTGTATATATTTTGTTTGTTACTGAATTAAGGAGTAGCAGTAGGTACAGGCAGGTGAAAAACTGTTTAATTTAATTTAATTTAAATGTGTAAAGTACGAAAGCTGTACTAAATGTGGGTATACGTTTGTAGGTATACGAGTAGGTTGCCTGTGTGTTACATGTAATAGATTAAGGGGGCGTATTGGAGGCAGTATAGCGCCTATATTAATACTGGCTCAATAATGATGTAATCTTATTACATGTTTAAACGAAGAATGGTTGACACAGCAACCGTATAAACTGTTATTGTTCTTGTGTGCTCACGAACTGACACACGTCGTGCTTGTATTTTTAATTTATTTTTACCTTTAATATACGCTATTTCTTCTACTAATCTGCACAATTTCATTTGACAGTAACTCATTATTAAAATTGATGTCAACGAATCTTTACCATTCAATTTGTCCTTCGAAGTCCAATAAAAAGTTTTTTTTTTCACTTACAGGTCAAGTAGCAAGATTATCTGGAAAATTGAATTTATCTAGGTCAAGGTCAAATTCTACTTCAAGTCCTAATTAATCCAGTCCTTTCTTATAGAATATATTATATTATTAAGGCTTTAGATATGTTCCACTGCTGGGCAAAGTCCTCCCCCCATTAACGCTATTCTGACCAGTCATTAAGAAACAAGTCTAGGTTATCCCGCCAGCACCATTATCTTCCTCTTTCCTTACCCTTCCCTACTCCTTCGCTACCCATTTTGCTTCCCCTGATCCAATCTTATTGATTCCTTCTTTGATAATAATCTTGATTGTACTTACCCCGAAAGGATTATTCTCGTCGATTTTAGCGTACGGTATCCCCAAAAAATTAGCAAACTTGCCATCATCAGCTTTAAAACCCTGGACTAAGCCGTTCTCAGTTAAAACTAAAGGATCTATGCACATAACATTACTTATAAATATTGTTAAAATAAACCAAACTATGTACTTCATCTTTGAAGTTGTGATATCAAATGCTACAAGATTGATAAAGTGATAAATTCTGAGATAGGTACTTACTATTGAAGTGTGGTATGACGTGTTTCATAAAAAGTGCTCTAAACTCATGTGCTCGTATGTACTTGAATGCAGTTAATACAACGTGCAGAAGTAACATTTGTAAACCATCTGAGTTTATATATAAAAAAAAAAAAATTACAAGCTTTTTTGATGACTGTACTTTTTGTTGACTGTATTAACTATTTAACTGTTATGTTTCGGTGCGGAGAGTAAGACAGCCGGTGAAATTACTGGCACTTGAGTTATTCCAAATTAGGCCTCTAGGTTGGCAACGCATCTGCAATACCCCTGGTGTTGCAGATGTTTATGGGCAGTGGTGATCTGATCTCTTACCACCCCAGAGATCCACTTGCTCGTTTGCCTCCAAGTAAAAAAAAAAAAAATTGTCATCCAACTCATTTTTTTTTATTCAAATGTAATTCTGCGTATGAATTTCGAAAAACTCCGAGGTGCGAGCGGGGGTTTGAACTCACGATCGTCTGCTTCAGAGGTGATGGGACATGCAAATCCATATAAAGAATACTAACCGCTCGCGGCGAGGCGGTGCGGGTCGGGTGCTGGGTGGAGCTAATGAGCTGTGACCGTTATCGCACTGTTGTCAGTGTTTTTTTTTTTTTTATACGACTGGATGGCAAACGAGCAAGTGGGTCTCCTGGTGGTAAGAGATCACCACCGCCCATAAACATCCAACACCAAGGGTATTGCAGATGCGTTGCCAACCTAGAGACCTAAGTTGGAATACCTCAAGTGCCAGTAATTTCACCGGCTGTCTTACTCTCCGCGCCGAAACACAACAGTGCAAGCACTGCTGCTTCACGGCAGGATTAGCGAGCAAGATGGTGGTAGCAATCCGGGCGGACCTTGCACAAGGTCCTACCACCTGCAGACTGTACTCAAATCTAGACATTGGAACTTTCTATTGTCAATTTTCTTTCGTATTTGTTTTTTTCTCTATTTTCTAAAATATTTGCAGCACACACTGTCAATGTCGAATTACTTTAATATAATTCTCAGTGAGAGCTGTCGAGGAGGTAGATGAATGTGATTTATAAGAAGTTAGAACTTAAGAAATATAATTGTGCATATATTTCTGTTTGTTCTCCAAATCCCTACTAATATTATAAATGCGAAAGTAACTCTATCTGTCTGTCTGTTACGCTTTCACGTCGAAACCACTGGACCGATTTTGATGAAATTTGGTACATAGGTAGTTTGAAACCCAAGGATCAACATAGGATATCTTTTATTCCGGTAGAGGGCGCCACCGCGCGATAACCTAACTCCGCGCAGACGAAGTCGCGGGCATAAGCTAGTAAAACTATAAAACTATAAAAGCTACGCAAATGCCAAGTTCTGCTCTTCTAATCCACCTCCACAAGCAAACATGACCTTTATTACTCAACTTGTAAACATAAACACTCCCAAGCACAGCTTTACAACTGTTAACTTTTTCCCCTCCTAAGCAATAAATAAACAATACGCTCATAATTAAAGCAAATCCTTAACAGCCATAAATAATCATTTAGCTGTAACTGTAAATTTTAAGACCTAATAAGAAGTAAACAAAAAGTGAAGTCCGTCATGAGTTATTGGGCACAATAAGCCTTAGAGCCCCCGTAATAGATCGCTGTTCGAGAAAGTTCCGCTTGTTTGAACACCTGGACGTGGGTTTGAGGACCTTGCCGGGTAGGCTGCCGCACAAAAGGATAGTAAATAGGCTATTTTTTAAACAGAACAATTTAGAATTTTGAACATAAAACTACCGTGAGACTCACTTATATTAAATACTAGCTTTTGCCCGCGACTTCGTCCGCGTGTACTTTAATTATCAGGCTATATGTTTTATTTAATTAACCTCCATATTGTATGAAAAACCCCCTCCAACACCATACGGATAATTTTAAATGGTGACCAGCCATATTTTTAGTGTAGAAATAAGGAAGTTTCATAAAAACTCCCCCCTAATAAGTCGAAAGCTACTTCTTCTTTCTTTATCTTTGCCTACGGAGATAATTTTTATTTGTTATCAGGACCCTTAATACCAATAAGTAAATGTATACTTACCTAATAGCAATTTTCATACTGCTAAGTCCAGAAATCAGAAAATTTCAATACAAACTTCACCCCGCATTTTACCCTTTTAGGGGTAATTTTATCCATTTCACCTACATAGATAGTTTTTAATTGTAATCGAAAACTTGTATACCTATATTTTTCATATGTCTAAATCCAGAAATGAGACAATTTCCATTATAAACTTTACCCCCCATTATACACCTTTAGGGGATAATTTTATCTATTTCACCTACACAGATAATTTTAAATTGTAATCGAGAACTTGTATACCTATTTTCATACTTCTAAGTCCAGAAATGAGAAAAATTCTATATAATCTTTACCCTCCATTTTATCCCTTTAGAGGGGGAATTTTATCCATTTCATCTGGGCAGATAATTTTTAATTGTAATCGAGAACTTATACACCTATTTTTATAGTTCTAAGGCCAGAAATGGGAAAACTTCCATACAAACTTTACCCCCCCCATTTTACCCCATTAGGGGGGAATTTTATCCATTTCATATACTCAGATAGTTTTTGATTGTAATCGAGAACCTATATACCTATTTTCATAGTTCTAAGTCCAGAAATGGGAAAATTTCCATACAAACTTTACCCCCCCCCCCATTTTACCCCATTAGGGGGGAATTTTATCCATTTCATATACTCAGATAATTTTTGATTGTAATCGAGAACCTATATACCTATTTTCATAGATCTAATTCCAGAAATGAAAAATTTTCTATACAAACTTTACCCCCCCATTTTACACTTTTAGGGGGGAATTTTATCCATTTCGCTTACACAGATAATTTTTAATTGTAATCGAGAACTTATATACCTATTTTCATACTTCTAAGTCCAGAAATGAGAAAATTTCCATACGAATTTTACCCCCCTATTTTACCCCATTAGGGGGGTATTTTATCCATTTCACCTAGACAGATCATTTTTAATTGTAATCAAGAACTTATACACTTATTTTCATACTTCTAAGTCCAAAAATGACAAAATTGCATATAAGCTTCACCCCCCCATTTCACCCCTTTAGGGGATGAATTTCTAAAAATCCTTTCTTAGTGCTCACTTACATCATAAAAGGAACCTCTGTACCAAAGTTCAAGTTTCTAGGTCCAGCGGTTTGGGCTGTGCGTTGATATATAACCCAGTGAGTCAGGTTTGCCTTTTATATATATAGATATATTCCGGATAACTCACGTCTTAAATCGAGTTTAGCTCGACATGTTTCGGACCAATGCGACTCGGCGGCTTCGGGGGGTCTTGTCGCGCGAGCAGGGCGGCGGCGCGCAGTGCGCGTGTTGCAGCAGCCGCCGAGTCGCGTTGCTCCGAAGAAAAAGGGCTACGGATTAGCCCGAAACATGTCGAGCTAAACTCGATTTAAAAAGACGTGAGTTGTCCGGAAATATATAATTTAATATGAGAACAATTTAGATATTGTTTTTTTTTATTATTCGACTGGATGGCAAACGAGCAACTAGGTCTCCTGATGGTAAGAGATCACCACCGCCCATAAACATCTGCAACACCAGGGATATAGCAGATGCGTTGCCAATCTAGAGGCCTAAGATGGGATACCTCAAGGCCAGTCATTTCACCAGCTGTCTTACTTTCCACGCCGAAACACAACAGTACAAGCACTGCTGCTTCACGGTAGGATAAGCGAGCAAGATGGTGGTAGCAATCCGGGCGGACCTTGCACAAGGTCCTACCACCTGCATTTGCTTCCGTCTTAACGGTAAATGTGTTTCCTTCGTGTTTACTCTTACTCGTATATTTACATTTCATTGCATTGAAATCAAGATAAACAGTCTTCCTCTGACATTTTATTGAAAAATATTTGTATGATGTCTTGGCAATTGAATTTTAATCTCTTGTAGTGATTAAATTGACTTGAATGTGCTGACGGTTAAATGTGATGCCATCTCCGTCTATTCGAACAAAACAAATAGAGACGGCATCAAATTTAATTGTCAGTTAACACTAATCCATGGATGGTGAAACAGCCCCTTAAACTCACACTGACTCAGAGTGAGAATTGCAGCACAATAGTTGTTATGTGTTCTCTATTTCTTTTTCTTTTTTTTTGTGTATGCGTAGGTAGGTTTATTTACATGTAGTTTGTATGTAGTCTATTGATATTGATATGTATTAGTTTATTGTTTATTTATTGTTGTGTATTAGTGTGTACTCATTATAAGTATGTGTAGGTATTTATTTATTTATTTTTGATGTACTGTTTAGATTAATTTAAAATTTTCGGTTCTTTTATCATTCCACTGTAGTGTCTACTCTTGTTTCTGTTGTCCTTTCAATCGTTCAAAGGTTAACTGGAAGAGATCCCTTTAAGGGATAAGTTCGCCTTTGTACATGTTTTTCTCTTCTAAATTGTAAATTTCATATGTTTTATATGAGATCGCGTCAGAGAAAAGGAACCCCCCTTTGGTAATGACATCAAAGCGTTCAATATTTTTGTCACGTTACGTAGGAAGCCAGTTGGTCTAGTGGATAGATAGTTGGCTTCAACCTGCCTCGTCTTACTAAGGTTCTCAGTTCAAGCCCCCTGCGGCTTGAGACCTTTTTGTTTTTCTTTTTTGTTTTTATTAATCACCTGCCGTTGATTAATATTAGAGATCTTTGTTAAAATAGGCATGAGGTATAAAAAAAGATAGGTATGTTGCAAACGCAATATTTGTTTATTTATCCATAGATTTCTAGGTCGGTAGGTATAGGTATACAGTTTTCAATCTGTGTTAAAATATGATTATTTACTTAGGTTTTATATTCAACTAAATTTACTAATAGAAACACTTGCTTTCGCATACATCATATTAATTTATAAAAACAACACATATTTTAGACTGTTAACATTAATTGTCGCTGTGATTACTGAGGAAGAACCAACATGCTAAACTTAATAGTATAGCAATTTACATCTTTCTCTTTTATCACAGTTTCTGATAACCTTTTTGACACAACACATTAAGACAATACCTATGTGAGGTCAGATGGTGCATCATTAACAAATGACTCGTCAACAAGGGTAATTTGACTGATCATAATAAAGGTATGTTTATTATTGATCAACTACGAAATAACAATAATAGGAATAATAACACTTAATAGGAATTTTAACACTTGCTCTTTCGTTCTAATGCTGTTTTATTGGTTAGTAATTAATGTTCCTTTTAGTAACGGAGAGGATAGCTCTCACTGTCTTTTATACTTCTTGAAGCCGCTCGAAACCACTTTGAAACATGTATCACTATTACACAACAGTTCCCATGTTTCATTTACCTCATTATCCAAATTCTTATTAGATCTTATCTCACTGGAGTCCCAATTCAATACCATCTGACCCCACAAGTTTTCTATTGGATTTAGGTCCGGACTTTTAGTCAGCCATTCAAACACCGTTATGTTTTTTTGGTAATTTAGCCAGTCTCTGACGATTTTGGACTTATGCACTGAAGAATTATCGTGAACCAGGTAAATTTGTCCTTCAGGATAAGTCACACGCACTGACGGCAGCATTACGTCCTTTAACACTTCAAGATATCGCTCACTGTTCATGCGGCCGCCTATTTCCACTAGCTCGCCTGGTCCCATTGAAGACATCCATCCCCAGTAGGTAACCTAAAACATTCAAACCTTTTAAAATATGTTGCAACATGGTGATCTAAGAAAACTTCAAAATAATATTAGGTAAATACACGCCTTGAACGTATCCCTTCTTAATATTATAAATGCGAAAGTAACTCTGTCTGTCTGTCTGTCGGTCTGTCTGTCTGTCTGTCGGTTACGCTTTCACGTTAAAACCACTGAACCAATTTTGATGAAAGTTGGTATAGAGATAGCTTAAGCCCCAAGGATCAACATAGGATACTTTTTGTTCCAGTAGAGGGCGCCACCGCGCGATAATCTAGGTCCGCGCAGTCGAAGTCGCGGGCATATGCTAGTAATATTATAAATGCGAAAATAACTCTGTCTGTCGGTCTGTCTGCCTGTCTGTTACGCTTTCACGTCGAAACCGCTGGACTGAATTTGATGAAATTTGGTATAGAGATAGTTTAAGCCCTAAGGATGAACATAGAATACTTTTTATTCAGGTAGAGGACGCCACCGCGCAATAACCTAGGTCCGCGCAGACGACGTCGCGGGCATAAGCTAGTTTTAAATAAATGTGTTAATTACACAAAAATTGTAAAAAGATTTTATTATTATTTACCTAGTGTTAATCGCCTGCTTGTTCTGAGATCTAACACGTTGTTGGGGGATACCTCTCCCCGCTCCCCACTTCATCTCCAAAAAATTTTTCGGCCATCCATGACTGACTTAAAGCACTTTTCGTCCGTAAATATAACTATTTCGTTTCCCCAGTCGAAATTTAAGTAACGAGTGGCAAAGTTTACTCTGTTGGTGCGGTGGTCGTCAGTAAGCTTAATTTTTCTGGCCGGATTATAATTATGGATATTCGCCGCGTGTAAATATCGTCGAACTGTTCTGAGAGACACCCAAAAGTTTCAGATAACATTTCACATAACCCGTCGCTTGATACCTTTGCTTTGTAGGTATTGATCTGTTTTTCTCTGTATAAAAGAAAACAATAATATTAGAAATACATACATGAAAAGTGCAATTGGTCAGAAATATTTCAACAATAAATATTATTATTTAAAACTTACCGTTACGTTCATATCCCGTGCTATTTTTTTTATAAAATATCTTATTTTTGTTCCCAGAGAACAACAATTATAGCCTTCAAAAAAGTTGTTAATCGAAATAATAAAAGCTTTTCGTGAACTTAATAAATCGGACAATATTACAACGTGGAGATATTCACACAAGGAGATCGACACGAAACGTAACGATTTGTAAATTTCGTTAAAAATATACCCTCAGGTTAGTAAATGGGACTCATAAAGTGTATTATCCTACATTCAACCTTAAGTAGCAGTTTAATACAGCAGTCTTCGATAATTCTCTGAAATTACAATAAGGTAGTGCAACAATCGGTAATAAACGTAATCTATCTGTTCATATCTATACGCATTAGCTAGAACAGGATGCAAAGATTAAGTAAACTACAAATAAATCTGCCACCCTCAAAGACTCAATACGAAAAACAAAGTTAGAACTCAGTATATCTACAGTCGCTATCTCTTTGAAAGTCGCTATTTACTGTGCGATAAGGTTGTCTTTGCTTTGGAGCTTGGTGCATATCTACTGAATACTAATGACAATGGCACGCAACTAGGAACTATTAATTTTGCAACCATCGTCAGGTATTGAAATGGCCTAGCGGCAAATCGAAGTGTTCGACCTGTGCGCTGCTCGCAGTGAACCGAGTTCGATTCCGAGGATTTTCGATGGGGGAAATTTATTACATTTAAAAGAGATATTTTTGATAATTGTCATTCACCGCTTGGTGAAAATGGACTGTGAATGTGAATGTAACTTGCAATGCGAGTATTGAATGTTATAAGAATTATGAGTTGATGTCCGCTCGTGCAATAACAATAAAACAATTGTTACCTACACAATTCGGATCGTATTCGAATATTATTACGAAGGTTCTCTTGTCTCACTCACACCACCGAAGATCGTATCAATTCAAATGTGGTTAAAAAAATATAAATGATCAATATCTTTTTTTTTCAACTTATTTAAATTATCAGAAAAATACTACAAAAAAATAAATAAACCAAAAACATAAATAAAACAAAAAGTGGATTTGAACCCGAGTCCTCCCTTTGATGCACTTGTCTCAGAGCTCGCGATAGTTAACCGCAGGGCCAGACTGATCTGTCACGTGTCACACAGAGGGGTTCCTTTTCTCTGACGCGATCTGTACAATAAAGAGAGTTACAATACAATACAATACAATACAAATTCTTTCGTCCTGAGAAGGCGTGTTCTCAGAATTGAACGTATTTATATGGGCCAGGATTTGTATGGCAGCCGGAATAAGGTTGGGTAAGCACTAGTTAAATTAATACAATTAGCTGTTCCGCGCAAGTTCGTCGCTAGTGGCTACCGGGCTTAACCCACTAATGATGCGAAATTATCGCCAACGCTGATTACAGCAAAAATGCTTCTATTAATAATAAAATAATAATAAAATCATTTTTTGGCACAGAAAATAAGACTACACAGTAAAAAAAAACAATTTCACGTAAGTAGGTGGCAATGGGCTCAGGCTCAGCATAAGCTGCGAGCAAAAGCAGATGGTAGAACCATGTGCAAGGTGCGCCCGGATTGCTACCACTATCTTGCTCGCTAATCCTGCCGTGAAGCAGCAGTGCTTGCACTGTTGTGTTTCGGCGTGGAGAGTAAGACAGCCGGTGAAATTACTGGCCCTTGAGGTATTCCATCTTAGGCCTCTAGGTTGGCAACGCATCTGCAATAACCCTGGTGTTGCAGATGTTTATGGGCGGTGATGATCTCTTACTACCAGGAGAACCACTTGCTCGTTTGCCTTCCAGTCAAATAAAAAAAAAAAAAAGATACTTGCAGCGCTGATTTTCAGCCTGCGCCCGTCCCACAGCGTAAAATTTAACTATAGAACCGTCTAAAGGCTGCATTGTTGCTAGTATACTTTTGTTACTATCAAAAATATACCAGCTACATACTTTTCTAGAACAGAGCTAATCTAACCCAGTGGTTAGTTCAAGTAACCCTGTAACTGAAATAGGTATTCCGGTAGGCTAAGAACACCCTGTAATACTTCGTCAGTTTTTGGAAATGACTGAAACTACTAGCATGTTTTCTAAGACCTCTAATAATTGCATAAATGAACATGATCGCAACAAATTAATGTAAATATGAAATTATGATATTACTTATTGTTTCATTTTCAACCTCATCATCATCATCATCATCATGTCAGCCGAAAGACGTCCATTGCTGGACATAGGCCTCCCCCAAGGCTCTCCACTCAGACCGGTCTTGTGCTTTCAGCATCCACCGCGATCCCGCGATCTTAGCCAGGTCGTCGCTCCATCTTGTTGGAGACCTACTGACAGCTCGTCTCCTGGTCCGCGGACGCCATTCGAGAACCTTCTGACCCCATCGGCCATCAGTCCTGCGAGCAATGTGCCCCGCCCACTGCCACTTCAGTTTCGGAATTCTTCGGGCTATGTCGGTAACCTTAGTTCTACTGCGGATATCATTATTTCTAATTCTATTCCTCAGAGAAACCCCGAGCATAGTCCTCTGAGTCAACCCCATGGTTCAGTCATTTTACGAAAGATCCAAAAACTAAATCGACAATGTAATCCATGTATTACACCTAAAAATCTGACCACGTTAAACCCGCTTAGAATATATAAATATTTCACGAGGATCGGTTGAGCAATGAGACCCGGTAGAGGAGAGCAGCTCATGTAATTATTTTTGAACAAACTGTGTAGCGGAGACAATTTACTCAGGCTTCGCATTCACTTAGTCAATTGGTAATATTTATTATTTACGTGTGTGAGCTGTCGGTAGGCCTACAACAAGATGGAGCGTCGACCTGGTTAAGATCGCAAGATCGCGGTGGATGCGGAAAGCACAAGACCGGTCTGAGTGGAGAGCCTTTTGGGAGGCCTATATCCAGCAGTGGACGTCTTTCGGCTGACATGATGATGATGATGATGATGACTTGTATTCTTGTATTAATAAGAGCTTTTGCGAAGCTACAAACTCAATATTATTCAACATATAAGCACAGTTAAACGTAATAAGTACGCTTAATTACTTTCCTCGTTAAAGCTATCGCGAAATACTAAACTGTAATATGAATACAGTGCAATAGTATGAAGTATTGTGCGACATTATTTTGATATTGAATAATATAGAGTTTATCGCCAAATATTATACATACCGAGTATTCCTGAAACCAATGGTCAAACAGAGAGGATGATTAGAACAATTCATAAGAAACCAGAGGGTCTGTCTTACTAAGTCGCTACTCTCTGATAAAACGTAAAATCTTTATGTGACATACTCGTATACCTGATGTCGTCTCTGCTATATATACACTATATATACACTAACATAAAACTTATTGTCAAAGTTATATCAAAAAAGTCATTAATCGTCTTATTGCCTAAATAAAAAGGGAACTCCTTCACTTTAATTTACCTAAGACAATACCTGCCACGTTTATTTAACGCCTCTCTTAATGAGCAACGGGATGGCAAGCCATTAATTTTAAATTGCTCTATCTCTCTCCATCAAAATAGAAGGACACGGTACAAAATAATTAATTATTACCGGGGAGTAACAATTCGGTTAATACTTTGTTACGAAGGTCTCTTGTTTCTTTATTAACGTTGGAATTTAAAGCATTCGTCGTAAAAATATTTATAAGGAATTCTTTGTATTCAAGCAACAGGATCCATGAGCTTATGAAAGACAAATTGCTGAAAACTGATGATGTAAGTACTCCATGTCATGTCCGACAAAGGCGAAACTTTGCTTGTTTATCATGTGCCTTAATATAGCTGGCAAAGCCAAACTTTGTTTTAAAGGTCCTAGACACCACTATTGTTACATCCATAAATATCCATACTAATATTATAAATGCGAAAGTGTGTTTGTCCGTCTTTCACGCCGAACGGAGCGACGGATCAACGTGATTTTCGGCAGAGATGGTTTATGGGCCCGAGAGTGACATAGGCTACTTTTTATTCCGGAAAAATCTGACAGTTTCCGAGGGAACAGCGTGCGATAATCGAATACCACGCGGGCGGAGCTGCGAGCAAAAGCTATTGTATTGTATAAGTGTAGGACGGTATCGGGCGGGTCTTCGTAATTTGACGTTTGGCATCCATATGTTCTAAGCAATGCGTCCCAAAATTTGCAACAGCCTTATTTGCAGAGCTGCGCCATTCCAGTCTCTGCTTGGCGAGATCTTCCCAACACTCAGGTGGTAGGACCTTTGCACAAGGTTTTCATTTACGATTAGCAATACATTGCGGGTTTTAAATAAGCCGTTGCATCACGAGTAGTCCAGTAGCCCCGCAATCTATAGAATGGATAGATTTACTCATAGGTGCAAGTGGTAGGACCTTGTGCAAGGTCCGCCTGGATTGCTACCACCATCTTGCTCGCTAATCCTGTCGTGAAGCGGCAGTGCTTGCACTGTGTTTCGGCGTGAAGAGTAAGACAACCGGTGAAATTACTGGCACTTGAGGTATCCCATCTTAGGCCTCTAGGTTGGCAACGCATCTGCAATACCCCTGGTGTAGCAGATGTTTATGGGAGGTGGTGATCTCTTACCACCAGGAGACCCACTTGCTCTTTTGCCATCCAATCGAATAAAAAAAACACTGAAGGCGTCCGAGAAGAGGCGTGTGGATAGATGACCTACGCATATGAGGTGAAGTAACCAGTAATACTTAGGATGCCTAGGGCAAGCTAATCTTAGTGCTCTCAATTTAGCTCAACGCTCGAACCAAAGTTACTTGACAACACTCCAAAGCACTCTATACTGTAAATATTTGATAAGAAACTAATGGTGTGCATGCCAAAAATACCAATTTGGGCAGTTGGTAGACCGAAGTTGGTGTCAGTCTAGCCAGCTATTTGGAATGTTTGTGGAACAATCGACGAGTTTACAAACTCACCTGAAAATAGCGTACAGCGCTGCGTTTCCAACAGAGATTTATTCATTACTAGCTTTCGCCCGCGGCTCTGCCCGCGTGGCATTCGGTTATCGTGCGCTGTTCCCTCGGGAACTGTGCATTTTTCTGGGATAAAAAGTAGTCTATGTCACTCTCGGGCCCATAAACAATGTCTATGCCAAAAATCACGTCGACCCGTCGCTTCGTTACGGCATGAAAGACGGACAAACATACAAACACACATACACTTTCGCATTTATAATATTAAGTATGGATATGGATTTATTTATTTATTTATCAACAAACAATTACAGCATTACAGTTAAAAACACCAATGCGCTTTAAAATTTATATTATACAAAACAAAAAGATATATAAGAAATACAAAAATTACATATAAAAAACCGGCCAAGAGCGTGTCGGACACGTCCGAAATAGGGTTCCGTAGCCATTTGAAAAAATTAAGTAATATTTTTCTAAGGATGCCGTGTCCCGTTATTTTCATTGCCTGTTACTTTCCTACTACGTCATGTCATGTCATGTGTGTGTCGTCATGTGATACAGTGTAGTGGGAGACCTTTAAGGACCTTTTCACTTCTCATGCTCTTAAAATGTTACTTTAGTCTCTGCATATCGGGACTAAAGTTCCTTTTTATTCTCTAGGAATTTAAATATATATTTTTTTAATTTACGTTGGAAACCCCTGAACAGGCAACACGGTGCTTGCGAATCGAGGATTTTTAGGCGTGGAAATAACCTCAAAATGACAAATGTGCAAAAATATTTAAAAAAAAACAGCTCCTACTTTTATGTAGTTTTAGATGCAATCTTGACATAACCTAAACCTACCTATGTTTCTGTGTCGGGCGACTCTGATTGCGAAAAAACGCTACTGTAATACGCTTCAGTAAAGCATATTGAAAAAAAAAACGCATTTCCTCGCATTCAAAGTGAAAAGTAGAGTTTAACGCGACACTAAACAACCATAAAATGCCACTCGAACTATAGCCACCCTCGCTCTGCTCGGATGGCTAAACATCTCGTGTCAATATGGCTTGTTTTAGTCTCTTGTTGAACAATCTACTATTGCTTATCTGTTGATGACGGTGATGCTGATGACAGATGCATCATATTGGAAGGTTATACCAATATAGAGCGTGAATCTCTTGTCTCTTCTTCTATGCTATGCTATGCTATGCTATGCTATGCTAGTAATCGCCACTCCGTACGGTCTTTGGCCAGCTGTTTGAATTCCTGATACGACAGGACACCCACCCTTTCCTTCACCTGTGTGTGTGAATCTCTTGTAGTCGCGTAAAATTGCTTTTTAATACCGAGACTGTAATAAGATCAATCTGGGCGGCAATCGAAACTGTCTCTGTACTACGTAGCCCAAAATTCGAACATCGTATCTTGCCATCCCGCAGATGCGTATATTGTTTAATACGAGAGTGACAAGGACGGTACGATAGTAATTTCGATTTTGGAATTTCGTATTATCCCTGTTTGGGATCAATCCCCGCTCAGCTGGTCCCTGGGGGCGCTGGGGATCAGGCGAAGATTGCTCCCGTCGAACGGGGAGATATTGCCCTGAAATTGTATTGTTTCCTGCAAAATATGATGAGCCATTAACGGGATTTGCCATTTAATAGCCGTGGTGGCCTAGTGGTTTGACCTATCGCCTATCAAGCAGAGTATCGTGGATTCAAACCCCGGCTCGCACCTCTGAGTTTTTCGAGATTCATGCGCGGAATTGCATTTGAAAACCACGAGCTTTGCGGTGAAGGAAAACATCGTGAGGAAACCTGTATAAACTTGCGGAGCATTTCAATGGTGCGTGTGAAGTTCCCAATCTGCACTGGGACCTGGTCAAACCACTAGGCCACCACGGCTACTAGGCCCACGGCTCAAATGAGCATAAATTCTACGAATTTTATTCACGAATTAAAATGAATTTTCTACATTAGACAACTCTTTTATTTTCCTCGTTTGTATACAGCGTATTATTTTTGATTTCCGTTAACTTTAAGGGGCAACAGTCAAGAATTAACATAATTACCTAATTATGCGTTGTAAACAATGTAAAGTTTTTGATTTATGACTTTTTTTAAGTCGGTGGCCTTTGATGAATTATAATTGTCCGTAGCTAAAATGTGTTCAATAGGCTAGACTACTAAAAAAAATATATTTAGTCCGTTAGGTGGATAATATAAAAATATTGTGCAAATATAAAAAAAAAGACGAGGATACAATGCTTAGAAGTTTCGAGTGACGTCACTATGGTAGGATTTTTAGTTTATAGTGACGTCACAACACACTCCGGAAGTTTGATGATCATTTACACCTTTGTCGATTTTTTATAAATAGATAAACCAAAAAGTACCTGTCCCATATTTTTCCATAATCTAACTGTCGGACTAAATAGAATGATATGTTTTTAAACCAGTCGTCATCCCTATTCACATATATTATTTAGCAAAAGAATGTTCATAGTAAATTTTTATGATGTCTATTTTAAGTATCGCGTCAATCTCGCTCTTTTACAAATATATATTTTTTGTGTTGCCCAAAAACTAAAATAACCAGATCGTTTCGTTTTCGTACCTATACACCGTGTTTTTCTTGATATCCGCCAACTGCACATGGCTCAGTTCCAGTTAAACTTTTTTGAATATCCTACACAAAATGACCCTTTATTTTTACTCATCTGTAGGTATACTTTATAAAAAACGACAGCACAACAGCCGTCCAAACACATTACCATTCACTACGCCGAGACCGCATCGTATTTCAGAATTTACAATTACGCGTTGAATACAACATGCATTTTAGCGGTTTCACTCGAGGCCGAGAGGTTTTTAAATATATATTGCTAGTTCAAGCTGCTCTATTAATATTACATGAGCTCGCCTTGTCGGAAATGCCGGATCGCCACCTAAGAACTGTAGACCGGGAGCCGTTGGGGAATCAATTAAAACAGCTACAATTTTCAGCATTGATTCTATGAAATTTAACAAATCATATTTCGTATTAAATATATTGAGATAGATAACTCACGTCTTAAATCGAGTTGAGTGCGCGTGTTGCAGCAGCCGCCGAGTCACGTTGCTCCGAAGAGGAAGGGCTACGGATTAGCCTGAAACATGTCTAGTTAAACTCAATTTAAGACGTGAGTTATTCAGGTCAATATATTTTAATATGAGTGAGTCTCATGATAGTTTTATGTTCAAAATCATTTCATCATAATATTTGCCAACCAAACTAGTTCGACTAGCTGAAGTATGTTCATAGTATTTCTATGTAGGTATAAAATCTCTTAATAACTTTTGAGTTTATTGTGATTATTTCTTATTTTTACTGCACGTAATTTTCATGTTTTGAAATTTACTGAGTGTGTCAATAATGCTGCAAATTTTCACTGACTGTTAAATACTTACAACATAATTACTTACATACCCATGCTAAATTTAAGCTTTATAGCGGCTTAGGGTAGATACTATTTTTAAATAGTAATTAGTCTCTATGTTAAGCCACGGACGGACAGACGGCATATTGAGGTTCCTGCAGGGTTCAGGAGACATAAAACAATCATCATATCTCATTACCTTTTATTCTAGTTGCCTAAGAATTTCCTTAGTTGAATTAACTTTTTATCACACAGCTCCCGGTCCACGTGCAATTTTCAAAATGTCCGTCTCAGGTGGACGTTTTATTTGATGCTTTGAGTCGGCACTACCGCCAACATTGCATTCAGTTATAAATGCAGTCTCTTTTAAAACTTTTGCTCCAAACGGGTACGTATTTTTGTCAAAAATTCATTACTAAAGTTCCTTTCAGTCGCATGTTTTGAGGGTGTAGCCTCATGAATAGAAATAAAAAAGTTACAAATGTTGACAAATTTAATTATTATTATACTTTTTCGTCTTGTTTAATATTCATCATTTTTTGCACGCCTACTCTTATAAGGTAATTGTCATGATTGAGACTATCAATGTTATATACTTCTAACATCTCAATATGAACATGATGTCTTGCAAATAAAATAAATTTCATTTCAATTACCTAATTTCATTTACAAATCACTTTAATTTTAATTACAATAAGCCAGGTAGGTGACAGGTTACACCCTTATCGGCCTATTTTAGTCCACTGCTGGACATAGGCCTCTCCAATAGCACGCCACTGAGTATGATCCTTGGCCACTCTCGTCCAGTTCTTACCAGCCACCTTACGAAAATCGCTCCACCTAATCTGAAAGAAACTCCTTTGCCCCAGCGGTTATCGGTTCTTCGACTGATATGGCCGGCCCACTGCCACTTCAGTTATCATTAGTTGTGATATAGTCAATCACGGGCTAGTTTCGTGGTAATAAATGATTTCTTTGTATTTTTTTTTGAAATTTCAACTGTCTACCTACGGTTTTTGAGATACAACCGTGTGGTAGTCGTATAGAGTTGTGGATAATGCTCATTTCGAGGCTTAAAGACTCGAACGCTTAAGACTCCAGAGTCTTAAGAGAGGTTTCCCTTAGGTATTCGTTTGGGATATTGCTGTCTTTATCGCTCGTGACATAAGCGCTCGCAACCGTTCCCCCCATGCGCATCCCCTCCCGCTTCACCGCTTCCCGCTAACGTATATCGAGATAGCTGCAGGCTTTCAACATTGGGACGGTTGAATTTTTGGTTTCGTTGTCCTCATATTATACGAAAAGTATAGCACAGAAATCAATGATATTTTACAATCAAGATCTTCATTATATTTTCTATGTCTGTGGTTTTTCGATTTTTATAAAAATGCTTTAATAGTCTGTAATTCTCGTGCAAACTTGACATCTTTTTTTTGTCGACTTTTGAGCTCCTGTAATTCTGATATTACACATTTATATGAAAATCAATCAACTTTTTTACCGAAAATTTGGGCGTCTCCTGCGTTACGAAAATTGTCTCTGGCGTTACCAAAAAACCTGGACAACCTGGTTAAGATCGCGAGATCGCGGTGGATGCGAAAAGCACAAGACCTTGGAGAGCCTTGGGAGAGGCCTATGTCCAGCAGTGGACATCTTACGGCTGACATGATGATGATGATGGTGGTTACCAAAAAATCGTACTTCCAACAAGATATTTCACGGTTTAATAGGTTGAACTTACGTAGGATGTAATGTATTCATGTACACCATCTGTTTAATTACAGAAAAAACATGTTTACCTACTTACAAAAATCTGCAATTGTTTGAAAAATTTCGCGGCCAGATTAGTGTCGGTAAAAAGTTGATTAGGCCATCTGCTGTTTTTGTTTATGTTTACTGTATTGATAGATATTTTTAATGTGGCAATCATCATCATCATCCCAGCCTATATACGTGTCACTGCTGACCGCAGGCCTCCTCTCAGAAAGAGAGGGCTCGGGCCATAGTTCCCACTTGGGAACTTCACAAGCACCATTGACTTGCTTCGCAGGTTTGCGCAGGACTGCCCACGATGTTTTCCTTCACCGCAAAGCTCGTGGTAGTGTGGCAATATATGCATATTATTATTGTTATTATTTTTATTATTATAGCCCTCGCGTTCTTTGCAGTCGGGTAAAAAGAAACAGAAACAAAACAATCGTGCCGCGTCTAAGCCCGATCTATCTGCACTCGTCCCGGCAGCGATTTGGCGTTATTTTTCGTAGTGCGCCGCAATATCGGCTTAATTAAGCGACTGCAAACATTTGCCGAGCACTCCGCGCTCAAATGAGTCTGTCGGCGCGGGCGCCGCGTCCCACGGAGCTGTGGGAACAGGCGCTTAGTGATACTATGAAAACAATTAATGTAGGTTTTTGTTAGAGCTTGGCTGCACTTTGGTTTCAAGTAGGATTCATTCATTAGAAAGAAAGAAAATACATTTATTTAACGCCATAACACCATCATTTTTTTGGACATGTGACGCGACGTAGGGGGGACTCGGTGGAGCGACTGGTGGTGCAGGGCCGGGTGAATGGCAGCAGATCACGTGGACGTTCACCATTGCGATGGATGGACCAAATCAAGTCGTTGGCAGACAAATCCCTCAACGAATGCGCAAGACAGGCCTCAGCAAGGGATAAATGGCGGACGGTAGTGAAGCGCTACCGAGCGTCTCGCGTGACCACGACTGCTCTGCCAAGAGCAAGCGACTGAGAAGAAAACAAACATAGAATAAACAAAGACATACATGACGCTAATTAGGTCCCCACTCAGCATAATGCCACGGCAAGTCGTGGCGCTGATTTTCAGTGGGGACCTTATCTAAAAGCTAACTTAAAAATAAAAGTAAAAAATAAGAAAAAAATCATTTACCTAGGTATTATTCATTGTTGTCATGTTTTTATATTAATTAAGTTGTTGCATTGCAATTTATTTCAAGTCAGTCCATAACACCATGGCATACAATAACTTTTATCTATAAGTACCTACATAATAGTAAATCCTCCATTATGCGTTCGAAAACCATAGATAATGACCAGCATTACGACATTGGATTCTATTATGAACATGGCAGTATAGTAATGGTCATTATGATACAGATATTTATTTGTTCGCCGGCTAGATTGGCTAATATTACAAATTCTGTTTGTCGGTACACGCTACACAGATCGTGTCCCGGAACGTATCATTCAAATATTACTTAACACTTTGAGTAGGGGCATGAATAGTTACGAATGTACACTACAGTACCACTACCATGACATGAGTTTACAGTGACCGTACTCGATAGCGACTCGATATCTTCGACTCCGTGGCTAATCGAAAAACTAAAAAAAAACAACTTTCCATCCTAGAGATGAAAATGCAATTTTCTACCCGACTATCTACGCATGGAAATTAAACTTTCCGAACAGGAGAGATGAAATAGTAGATTGATAACCAAGGGTGGAAAGTGACCCATTTCACTCGAGATATTTCTGGCGCTCGAACGAAGTGAGAGCGCCAATAGTTCGAGGGGAAATAGGTAATTTCACCCGAGTTAGACACTCTACTTTTCATTTCGACTGCGAGGAAAGTAAACTACTACAAAAAAAGAGAATAATAATAAATTGAATTTATATCTATAATTTTGTACCCCTACTTTTGTTATTGTTGTAACTTATAAAACATATTTGTATGTACAACATAGTATAGTTAGTTTGTAACTATTGATAAAGATTTTTTGTAATGGAAGAGTTGGGTCCCCTGACACAGGTATTTTATATTTACTAGGAGATTCCAACCTTTGTACCGTGAACCATGTACTTTTAACTTAATAAATATATTTCATTTTCATTTTTTTCATTATATCCAACCTCCAACGGTACCTTTTCGACCTGGCCACTTGCCACGGCCGACTATAAAAAAAAATCGAGTTGGTCACAACGTGCATCTAGATGGCCATGCCGAAACGTGAAAAAACAGTGTCATAGACGTAACTCAATTTTTTATATTCGACTTCGTGGCTAACCGAAAAATTAAAACAAAATAGGAGAGACGAAAAAACATTAATTACTCACTTGCATACGAATGCAAACGAATTCACAAACTTTAACATACAAATATTAGTCGTAGGATAAAACGAGCATACTTATAAGGATAAAAAGTTATCTTTATCTGATATTTCGAGTACGTGCCGAGGAGTACTTAATACTTACTAATAACCCTCATTAACTACTTCCCTACTATTACTATCTGATTAAAGTTTAACTCCAACTAGAGTTCACAGATCAAAAAATCAAAAATCCGGAGAGAAATCCTGACATTTCATGAAAATTCCGGACTTTTTTGTAAATAGTTACGTATACTTATTGTATTTAGTTAATATATACATTTTAACAAATATAGATAATTATAATCCAACGTCACAAATTACAAATTAAACAATAACCTAGTCAAATAACTCGCCCTAATGCCATTCCCGGCGCATTTTTGTAAATGTAATATATCAATGTTAATGTTATTCTTTCAGTCTAATGTATTTTATGTGTATCGAATATGTGTAAAAAATGTTTCTCTTTCTCTCTCTCTCTCTTTCTAATGTCGTTATGCATCGTGCATGTGAATAAACGAAGCAAATTTTCGTTCTGGCGCGCGTGCGGATAATTTGATTTATTTATTTTTTATTTAACTCTTCACTTAATTGTAGAAATTCTGGACGCTTTAAGATTCCCTCCGCTTTCCGGAAAACGACCTATGTTCGGAAAATTCCGGATGTATGGCAACCCTAACTCCAACCGTGTTACTAAAGAATTTTTTATCTCGACTTAAACTATTTCACTTTAATAAATGGGCTCTGGGTATTGAACTGAAAAATTATAAACTAGGTTGATTGTAAGAGATTCTTTAAAAGGCTCAGTTTTTCTTTGTATGTGTATCGCATCGTTTGTCACTGTGTTTGTTTCTCTATTTTAAACCCTCGTAAGTGTGATCAATGTCTGTCATTAGCATAGTAACTCTCAAATGGACGGACGGATTTTAATGCGTTTTTCTACATGAAAGCAAGTTTCTTTGCGGTGGTTCTTGGCTACATTTCATTAAAATTAGTTCAGCAATTTTCTAAACAACAACAAACAGGGCAAGTTATAAAAGCTATTATACATAGTCCACAAGTTATTATTAACATTATTAAGAAAAAACTCGCAGTTTTCGTTGAAACTTCAGAACCAAAAAACGGTTTATTCATTCACTAATTTCGAGTGTCATTCCCAAGCTTCTAGTTAACTTCGTCCCGCTCTAGCGCGCGATGGTGCGTGTGCTTGAGCGGGACGGCCGCGTATGAACGTGCAGATTCCAACGTCATGAGTTGACGTTTGCCCGCGACAGGTAATTTTCCTCCCACCGCACACAGCAGCCAAGAGCGAGTCGTTTTCTTCGCGGGTTCTGCAGGGCTACCACGAAACTCGAAGTTCGTATCGTGCGGTTTCTCTGACACTTATATTATTTAATACGAGAGCGAGAGAGACTGCACGACACGAACTTCGAGTTTCGTAGTAGCCCTGCTGACCACGGAAGAATAAAAGTTCTGAACCTATTTATTAAACTATGAAGTACAACATTATTTAACACGAGAATAAAGGGGATGGTGCGATACGATCTTCGATTTTCGTAGTAGCCCCTCAGTACAAAAAAGAGGTGTTTACTTAACTTTTAAAACCTTAGAATACGATGTTAATATCACAGTGGAGCATGCAAAAATATCTGTCACGCACGTCCTATCAGCTCTAGATACAGAGTCGTATCAGATATGGTATCCAATTATTTGACAAAAAACGTTTCAACAAATATTCATTTAACAAACGTTTCGCAAACTTTTGTTTCACAAATTAATCGTTTTATAAAACCACATTTCACAAACTCTTTATTTGACAAACGATCATTTATATTTATTACAAATTATTACTTGGTTAACTATTCATTTATTATTTCCGTCGTTTGACAAAATCACGTTTGTCAAATCAACGTTTAGCAAAAAAACCGTTTAATAAAATTATCACATTACATTAAACACTTTATTCAGAGTAATTAGAGGTGCCGGTCGCTCAGGTTAACTTGGTTAAGAAAGAGGTTATGTTAGGTTAGAATTGAGACCCAAAAAAAACTAACTCTTGCCAGTACAGTTGCTTAGGTTAGGTTAGAACTGCAATCCTAAGAACAACAAACTGCTGCCAGTACAGTACGTTGGGTTAGGTTAGAACTACGATAGAAAAATTAACTACTGTGAGTATAAAATAGTTGGTTAGGTTAGGTTAGAACTACGAACTTAAGCAATGCTAAACGAGAACGAGCCATGAAAACTGAATCCTACCAATTTGAACATGTCATGTAGATAGTTTGTCAAATAATCATTCATATAAATTTGTGTTTTGTAAAATAACTATGTTTGAAAAATGAGTTGTTTGGATAATAAAAATTATTTAAATGATGATATTTATCATAATAATGTGTTTGTACTGTGACAAGTTTTTTAGAAGTATAAGAGTATTTATCAAATTACCATTGAAATGAGCAGATTGTGATATGAAATGGTTTTGAAATGATTAGTTTGTGTAACTTTGTTTGCCAAATGGCAGTAAACCATCAGGGCCTAAGGTGGCCAAAACCGGTACTTCTGGCCTACATAATAATTTTCTGCCGAATAAAGGTTCTTCTCTCGTCCCTACAGAACCATAATAAGAATGATAAGTATAATGACGTATAGTCGGACAGGAGGAAAGGTAAAAATATGCTATCAACATTATATTCGATTGTGAAGTTTGCGAGTTCTTTTGCTCTATAAACTCAATGGAATATTGTTCCGGGTGAAAATAAAAATATAGAAAGAGGAAGATTGCCGGAAAGAGGAGCGTAGGTAGGCGAAGACACTCGTGGCTGAAGAATATACGAGACTGGTTTTACTGCAGTGCCAGTTCCTTGTTTAGAGCGGCGGCCTCCAAAATCGGAATCGCCATGATGTTGTCCAACCTACGATAGGAGAGGAATGGGAAGAAGAAAACTAATAACTATTGATAACAATGTTGCCATTTCAAATATTTTTTTACCCTAACGTTACGCGAAATTACCCTAAATCAGGCTCTTTTATTTATTTTTTACCTAATTTTTTTTAATAAAAACGAATACAACAAGTGCGATTTATTAATCAACTAATACGAGTAGCTGTTTACACCGTTTCGAAACATTCTTGGAATGAATCCATTATAGTCTTGGCTTCTACGTCATCTGCAGTAATTGTTTTCTTGAAACCTTCCTTTTTATTCGAAAATAAATAAATAAATAAATAAATATCATGGGACACTTGACACCAATTGATCTAGTCCCAAACTAAGCAAAGCTTGTACTATGGGCACTAGGCAACGGATAAACATACTTATATAGATAAATACATACTTAAATACATATTGAACATCCATGACCCGACATAAACAAATATTATTTCTATTTTTTTTCTATTTTAAAACTTTTATACACTAAAAATACCCTAATTAATTTTCTACCCCAAAAAATACCCTAAACGCGTGAAGATACCATAAATTTAGGGTAAATTACCCTAAGGTGTGGACACTGATTGATAAAATCTCCCTAGCCGTTCAGACAGCAGCCAACATGTCTCATCATGAAATAAACTCAACAAGTAAGAACAAGTTGGGGCAAGAACTAATTTCCGCCACGTGTGCCTTGCCGTGACTGCCATGACATTCTCGATATTTTGTAAAGATTCCGAATGAAATTGAAGGTTTTAGTATTAAAAGGAAATTAAAGTGTCCAATAGGGATGTTGACGCCATTAAAAAATAATTCGAAGGCATTTATCCACCAAAAAAAACGCTTTATTTTAGCCCTGAAAACCAAAATAATTTTCGATTTACTTACTGTAAAATTAGATTTTTTGTTGCTTTAAAACAAATAAATAGTTGATTGAGTTGGCGAACAAATAGCGACTTAACGTCATAAGTCGCTATTGCCATTGAAACTCTATGGGAGGATTGTGTTTTGACAGCTCATAAAAAGTACGTCAGTTGATGTCATCATCCCTATTACTTTTGGACAGGCGTCTTTGACACAGGGGGCTACTACGAAATTTTAAAATAGAAGTTCGTGTCGTACCGTTTACCGTCCCTCTCACTCTCGTATTAAATAATGTAAGTGTCAGCGGGACGGCATGATACGAAGTTCGAATCCCAACTCATCATCATATCAGCCATAGGACGTCCACTGTTGGACATAGTCCTCTCCTTAGACCTCGAGTTGCTTCAGTGAACCCGCGGCTTTAACCAGTTTCTCTGTCCATGACGACACAGACGACCAAGTGGTAAAAGGAGACTACGAAGCTTGAGGTCCCGGGTTCGATTCCCGGCCGGGGCAGATATTTAGGCAGATATGAATAGGTAATACGAATGTTTGTTCTCGGGTCTTCGATGTTTAATATGTATTTAAGTATTGATCCATAATATCTATCTGATTGTGTGGTTAATTTTTGGGTCACAACGGAAAACTTTCATAAACATTAATAAAATTAAGCGCTAAAATGTAAACATATTTGAACTCCCTTAAAACATATCGAAATACTATACAATTCATAGAACTGCATACTCAATGCGTTACGAGGATATTTCTTCTATGTTATCAGTGCATGTGCAATTTTTAACAGTCTGGAGGGCCGTAAATTATATTAACGCGTACGGCGATAAATGTCAGCGGCAGCAAACGGCGCCGCCGGGAGTCGGCGTCAGCTGCGGGCGGCTGTGACGCGGGGCAGGGGCGGCGGCGACGCGGTCAGCGACGCGGTCAGCGTGTTAAAGCGCTTTCTACAGACGTGAAAAGCGTAGACGCAATGACTCGAAGGCAGGTTGGCTGGTGTGAATGGAGGCGATGTACAGCGTCTCTAATTTTTCTCTCTTCTCCTATTTATTTAAAAAAATCAGGATGGTAAGGTAAGTATATCAAAGTTACAAGAAAACTATTCAGTACAGTTTTCTTGAGAATTATTTATTATCTAGTAGTTTAAGAGTAAATAGCAGCCTAAGGTATAAAATATAGCTAAACTTGGAATATTCCGTACAAAATACGAAACCTCTACAAAAATTGACTAAATTTTTTCGTAATGGCTACGGAATCTATCTCGGGCGTGTCCGACAACGCTCTCGGCCGGTTTTGATGTGATGTAGTGTGTTTTTGCTGTCAATAAATGTTGTGAGTTTGAGTTTGATGTGGTCTAGTTAAATAACGTGTATGTTGTATGGACTAGTAGAGCGAAATTTACAAGCGGCAGCGAACGGCGCCACCGGGAGTCTCAGCGTCAGATGCAAGGCAGGAGCGGCAGCGACGCGGTTACCGTTTTAAAGCGCGTTTCTACAGACGTGAGAATCCGAAACCGCAATGACTCGAAGGCTGGTGTTAATGGTAGCGATGTGGTCCAGTTAAATTACGTATGTTGTATGGGCTAGTAGAGCGAATATTGCCGGGCAGCTGTGACGCGGGGCAGGAGCGGCAGCGACACGGTTTTCAGTTGTCAAATGACCGTGGTGCCAGGCATAAGCGGCAGCGATATGATCGTTTTGTCAGCTATGAAACGTCCCCTTTATCGTATACATATAACATATAACTGTACTGTTGTGAGATGAATAAACAGCACTGATGGTTGCTTTTCTTTTGTGCTAACTGTATCTCTAATATTTACTTATTTACTGTTGTCTATCTGTATGCGGAAAATTTTTGCGACATTGACATCTCATCTAACTATTTTCGATCAATTTTACTGAGTAAATTATGTAAATTAAATTATTAATTTTCTGAGTACAAATTTAAATTTTTAACGAATGTAAATTTTACAGTGTTTGAACTCGTATTTATAAGTATAAATAAATGTCAGCAGCAACATACTGTGCCGCCGGGAGCCTGAGTCAACTGCTATGTAGGGCGTGGTGCGAAATATTAGCGCCAGCGATTTAGTCGCTTGGAGCGTTTTAGTAAGAAATGGTGAACGTGGTTGTGGTTTCGAGTACGTCAGACTACTGTAGCCTCAGGGGTTCATGTTTTAGTATGATTATGTGTGAATGAAACGTTTGAGTTAGTATTAACTCATCAAATTTTGTAATTTAGTAATTTTAGTTTTTTTTTCCTTTTCTTAACTGTAGGTATTTTTATAATATGTAAGATTTATTCTAGTGCAAAATTTATTTGTGTTAATGGAATAAAGAGATATGACTATGACTACAAATTCTGCGGTATTAACACAGATTCTACTACTATGTTTTATCTTTTATTAAAATTGTACATGCAAGTTTTTCATGATATCATATTAATATTGTATTATTCTTGTAACCGTATCAAACTAAGCCAACTCTTGAGAGATATCCCTTCACGATTCGGTAAAATACATAAAAGGATAGGTTTACTTAAGCATTGCAACATTAATTGCAATATTCTTTAAATTTTTTCTTTGATAACACTGCCATACGCTTTTATAAATATAAGTTAAGTTTCTTGCGGGTTCTTCTTAACAAAGGTTTTTCCAAACAGTTGGTACTTAAATTGCTTGATATTCAACAGTGCTTGTCATCCCAATGATGTCATCCCAAATAAAAATGGCTTAATGTCAAAATTTTGACATTGAATGTGGATAATAAATTGAAACAGCTTCCCGCTCGTACGTTACGCCGCGTCAAAAACGTGCACTATCGAAAATTCGGTTCATTAAAAATGTACCCGAACTATCGTCGACGTATCGAAATTTCGTCCCTGGAGGGCTACTCCGAAACACAACGTTCGAAGTTCGTGTCGTGCGGTCCCTCTCACACTTATACTATTTAATACGAGAGCGAGAGGGATCGCACGACACCGAACTTCGAACGTTGTGTTTCGGAGTAGCCTTCCTGGGCTGTACCGGACGCGAGCATTATGCAAAATGCAATATAATATTTACTATCCTAAGAATTGAGAGAATTAATTTATTTAGTATTCAGTATTTAGTTAATTGCAACATTTCTTACAGTGCAAGGGTCTTTTCTAAAGCTCTGGTACTGTAGATAGATAGATAAAGAACTTTATTTCCACAACACATACACGGCTTAGTAAATAAGAAACAATTGTGAAGTGACATAAAAAATATTAAAATGACTTAAAAACTAACATGCAACAGTTCCGAACGTTATAGAAAACAATGTAATATTTATTAATTTATCAATTTAAGAGAGCCATGTGATGATGTGGAGAACAAGCGCTGACTCAGCATGTACTGCGGCTATGGGTGGCCACAGAGCTGATATTCTGTCAGAGACCTGGGATAGTGCCAACGTGCTTCCCTATAAGTTTTATTTTGCCACTTGCCAAACATTCAAATTTGAAAGAAATTTTTTTCGAGACAGAACACTAGATAACATATTGGGAGAAGAATGGACAGAAAAGAATCTATGCGGAATGTTAAACCAAATAAACCAAATAGTGATAAACACACCCACATTATTTATTTATGAGCGAGGAAGGTTCAGGTAAGGTAAAAAAATAATTGGAAACAGTGATATTACAGATAACTCGATTCTTTGATTGAGCGTATCCCTAAGCTTGAGTCTTGGTACGAGTACCTATACTCTCTCTTTGGGTAATGCCGTGCTAACCTAATGCAATTTTTTGATTCAAAATAAAAGTCAAAGTTAAAATCTCTTTCTTCAATTTAGGCTATAAAAAGCACTTATGAACGTCAAAAAATCTACCACCGGTTCGGAAAAAACCTCTGTTGAGAAGAATCCGGCAAGAAACTGAACGAGGTATTTTTTTTAAAACAGATTTTTAATATTTATAAATCATATCTATATACTATACCTACATTACAAGTATTTATCACAATTTTATTTTTAACATAGTAGGTTCGCTATTTGAAGGGATCGCTAATGCGGATCGGAATTATTTCCAAATATCCCTGTCCATCATGATATAATCATTGACTTTATAATAAGCCTTAGATATTAACGTCTTCTTGACAGTAGATTTAAATTTTGTATCAGTTTCTTTAGTAATATTTTTTGGAATTTTATTATAAAAACGTACGCAATTTCCCAAAAACGACTCTTTAGTTTCAGCCAGACTGTAAGACCATGATTAAACCTGAGCTATCATATTTAACTTTGTTGCTATATTTAAAGGCAATAAGTACTACTGCTTACCGCTTCAACAAAAAACTAATTACGCATTAATGAACTCACGCGCAGATCGCGATAGCGCGGATGACACTGCAGCTAAACTCCTGCTGGTGCAAAATTAGTGCACGCATCGATGCGGTTCGGTTAGAGCCACAGCTCCAGCGGAAACAAAGAATAGCCTCTAACTAACAAAAAGTTGGAAAAAGGCCGACTTTGTCACTTCAAAGTTTAATATCTCAAAAACGGCTGAACCGATTTTGATGAAACATATCTAAGTACAATCACTAGAAAATTTGGTTTCAAACAAAAAAACCGCATTCAAATCGGTTTACCCATTTAAGAGCTACGCTTATTATAATAAAGTTAATGATTATATCATGGACAGGGATATTTGGAAATAATCCCGATCCGCATTAGCGATCCCTTCAAATAGCGAACCTACTGTGTTAAAAATAAATTTGTGTTAAATACTTGTGTTGTATATAGATATCATTTATAAATATTGTGAATCTGTTTAAATAAAATATACCTCTTTGAATTTCTTGCCGGATTCTTCTCAACAGAGGTTTTTCCAAACCAGTGGTAGATTTTTTTTGACATTCAAAAGTGCTTGTTATAGCCTAAATTGAATAATGATATTTTGACTTTTTTTGAGTATTTATTGCACGAAACTTCATCTTTAACAATACTCTCATATTTTGATTTTCTGTCGGCACCACTGCCCGCTGCCGGCCTGGCGCACGCAGGCACCACAGCACGAGCCACTATCAGTCCCCTGGGGCCCGCTTTATTTGCATTCTTGATTAAAAACAGATAAATACGTCGCACGCAACCCAGGCGATAAATTTTGAGTAAAATTTGATGCCAATATGTAAAGTCTTCTCGTCCAATATACCGCAGTGCCTGAAGACTAGTCTTCGACTAGTGTGTGTTGCCAGTGATGACTTATGATGCTGAGATGTGGTCCTTGACTGTTGGCCTCTTAGAGAGGCTCAGAGTCACGCTACGAGATATGGAGAGAGCTATGCTTGGAGTTTCTTTGCGCGATAGAATCCGGAATACGGAAATTCGTCTAAGAAACGAAAGTTACCGACATAGCTGGAAAATTTAGATAAAATTCGGTATACAAATACTTTGAGTTCCAGAACAGGCCATAGGATAGTTTTTATCCTGGAAAATAGCATAGTTCTTGCGGGATAGCGATAAACGAATTCAACGCAGATAGAGTCCCGGGCAGCAGCTAGTAATATTATTATAGAAAAACCCCACCGTCTAATTGTTTCATAAGAAATTTAATTAAATCGATCACTGATTACAGAATTCAATTCGCGTCAGCCTCATCGGAAATTCATAAGTTGAGGAAAGTATGCTCTAACTCGATTGCCTTGATTGGCTTCCGGTAATTTAGCACTCGTAATAAGCCTTTGATCAAAGAGGACGGCGTCCATTTATCTTTCTGCACTCAACTCGTACATCGTTTGTTTTTGCTATTGAAGTGGTGACGTAGTTTTAAGTACGAGTATACCGAGTGTGGCCTGTAATAGGAGCAAATAAATAAAACGTAGATCGTAATCGTCAGACTGGACAATATTAGTTTTAGTTGCGCTAATTTTTAAAATAATATTACAAAATTTAAGAAGTAAGAATTCTATTACAGATGATAAAATGTCTACCACTTTGTCATGCTTTTGTTATTAGTTAAGTAAATTGATAAATAAAACCAGTATGAATAATCTTTTGCCAAGAAGACATAAATAGATATACTTATTAGTTTGTCAAGTATATTACTATTATGTAAACCAAATTAAATGTCAAATAAATAAAACCTATTACCTAATAAAAAATTTAAAAAGTAAAATCGTCAAAAAAATTACATAATACAATACATTTGAAAAAAAACAAACCATATCAAACTATTTAATACATTACGTTATCATTTTTTTATGTAAACTGTTATATATTTATAATCACAAACTTTAATGTAAAATTTATTATATAATAAAAACACATTAAATTGCACTAAAAGTAAATAATTAGCAATGATTTAACAGTTAATCTTGATGTCAATCATTATTAAATTCATAAGTCGATAAGTTGTTAAGATTAATCAACATTATCAATAAAAATACATAAGCCATTATTCATACCTTGTAACGATTGGAAATGTCAATCAGTACTATCAAACCAATTGAATCATGGCCAGCTGTGGAATCTTTTCACAGTAAAAATCATCGTTACACCGCATAGCTCGACAAAAGAATTAGTTACGAAACTCACTGTGAGAAAGTCCTGCTGCGGTATAAGGTTTAAATGGTTCGAAATGCACATTGTTTTATTTTAGCGTTTTGAAGACATTTCTAATAATATAATAAATTTTGTTTATTTTCTTGCAATATTATGACATGACACCACCAATCAACTGATTTACTTTTTATGAGCTGTCAAAACACAATTCTCCCATAGAGTTTCAATGGCAATAACGAATTATGACGTCACTATCCGGCAACTCAATCAACTAACTATTTATTTGTTTTAAAGCAACAAAAATCTAATTTTACATCGAAAACTAATCTGGTTTTCAAGGCTAAAATAAAGCGTTTTTACTGGAATCGTGAATTATTTTTTAATGGCGTCAACATCTCTATTAACAGTCATGTACATTTATTCGTTTGTACAATCTGCGTACTCATTGTCGAAATGAAATGATGTGGATATTGCGTATGTACATTTTGACTGGTTAGCACATTATGCGTGAAGTGTATTTTGCGTATTGTATATTATCGGCCGAAGCGTTACTGTTTTCTAAGATTATTAAGATACTGTCTTAAACTGGTAATATTCATTTAACACAGCTAATTGGTGAGCGGATTGAGCGTTATCGCAAATTATATCGATCCATACGTGCCCGTTAATACGAACTGACAAAGACATATGAAGTTACTGCTGTAATATTAGTTAGGACTAATAAATTCAGTTTTGAAAATTTCTAGGTACAGTTTAGTAGTAGATAGTTTATGTAATTAAGTCATAACCTGACCAACAAAAGGTGGAAAACCCCTGACTTATATTTCAAAAACGGCTAAACCGATTTAAGTGAAACATGTCTAAGAACTGTCGCTAGAAAACCAGATTTAAAAAAACCGGCCAAGAGCGTGTCCCATAATAGGGTTCCATAGCCATTATGAAATAATAAAGTAATTTTTATCTCAGGATTTCGTATTTTGTACAGAATATTCCAAGGTTAGGTATATTTTATACCTTTGGCTGCTATTTACTCTTAAACTACTAATAATTCTCAAGAAAACTTAACCGTTATAGTTTTCCTTGTAAGTTTGATATACTTACTACCATCCCGAATTTTTGCAAATTTTTCCACCCACCGGTTTAGATTTTAGATTTTAATGAAAATTTGCACTTTAAAGTTGAATATTTTGCAAACGAATCCTGAACCGAAAAATCATTTTAGCAACCCCCCTAATGGTTTTATGCTCTTGTTGTGCAATCTACTATTGGTTTCATTGACGTCGCATCAACGGTCACTGGCGAATTAAAAAGTATTACTTATCCTGAAGACCCACACGGGCAGGGAGGAACTAAAAAAAAAGTCTTAACCTAAGATGTAAGTACTCGTACCTTCCTACATACAAAATCACTGATTTCTCTTAGAAACAACTCAAGATAAATACAAATAATAAAACGACAAGTTATTTCCAGAATTATCGAATTGTGATTATTGTGATGTTATCTTATGATAAAATAAGCAAATAGATTATGTATTATAAATTTATGAGATTATTCAACCACTGGTCACTAACGTTTGTCATCTCAATCCAAAATGGAGCTGCGCTGGACATTTGTATTCAGCGTTCTGATTTCCACATCCTTTGTTGGAGCTGTACCAAGTGTTCCATTGGAAGATGATGGTCTAGTTGTGAATACTAACGTCGGACCCATACGAGGGCTGAGGGCAGAAGATGGAGACTATACCATGTTTCTCGGAATACCGTATGCTGATGTTAACGCAGATAACCCTTTCGGTGTAAGTATTGAAACTAATTCTCATCATGCATTTTAGAACTTAAAAATTAGTAGAATTTTTAACAGCCGATGCGAAAAGAGGGGCGTTATAAGGAATGGAGAGATTTAAATTTTTACGAAAAGTGAATTTGCCTGGAGTTGTTCTTAGCTATGTTTTATTAAAAACGGTCCAGCCGTTTTTAAATATCAAGTCCAATTTAAACCGCGAGTGGAGCGGACTTACTACGATTGACTGTAAGAAAGTACTTACATTAAACCTCTATAAAGTTGCTTGATGTAAGTTGAACTACGTCAGTCATGCATCCGCTCTGTTCGCAGTAGAAAATAACCGTCGGGGGTTTTGTAACTTTTACAAGTACAATATTTAAGAAACTTTCCCTCCATGTGGCATGTGGCATAGTCTTGGGATACCCTGTATCTAAATCTTCGCAAAATAGCGCCTGATTCGATAAATTATTTATTAATCCATGTAAAACCCTTGCTCATAAAAAATATCTTGCACATTTTCAGCTATCAACTCCACATCCGCAATTTGAAGACGTATTTGATGCATACAACGACTCAGTAATATGTCCTCAAACTAGTGGCAGAACTGGCTCATCAATCGACTGCTTGCACCTTCACATTTATGTCCCAGATTCTGCTAGTGCACAGAACCCCCTTCCAGTGTTAATCTGGATTCATGGTGGTACTTTCACGTCAGGAAGTGGAAATCGGTTCGAGTACGGACCCAGTTTCATCGTCAGACACGACGTCATTTTAGTATCCATCAACTACCGACTAGGAGTCTACGGGTTCATGTGTCTTAATATACCTGAGGTACCAGGTAACCAGGGTCTAAAAGATCAAGTACTAGCGCTGAAATGGGTCAAACAAAACATTGGAGCGTTCGGTGGAGATGACACTAAAATAACTATAGCTGGAAACAGCGCCGGTGGAATGTCAACAGATTATCACTTGCATTTTAACAAGGAGGAACTATTTCACCAGACGATACATCAAAGTGGAGTGACTTCTATAAAGACTTCAATAGCTGATTCGGATCCCACAGTGCCCTTAAGATTAGCAGAGTATTGGAACTATATTCCGAATAACATATTAGATGCTTTATCGTTTCTTGCCACTTTAGATTTTCATCAAGTCCTTGAAGCCAACACTGCACTGCGTATTAGCTATAGACCTTGCGTTGAGAAAGAGTTTGATAACGTTGAACGCTACATTACTGAGTATCCGGTTAATTCAGATGTACCTAGAGTAAAGGACGTAAAAGTTTTGATTGGTTTTACTAATGACGAGCAGTTGCTTGCAATGATGAATACAAACGCTGCGACATTTGAAAACACAGACTACGTCACGAATTTACTTGATATCAATTTTGATTTTGAAGGTGAAAGTGAACTATTTGATAACATGAAAAATATCGTAAGACATTTTTACTTAGCAGATGACGGTAACAATGCAGAAAATCGAAGACCAGTTATAGATATGGCTGCAGATTTACGTACCGTCCATCCAACTATAAGAAGCGTAAAAAAATTCTTAGATAACGGTGTTGAGACTATGTTTTTGTATGTATTTTCCTACTCAGGTGGAAGAAATTTAAGAAAAATAACATCTAATGTAGTAGAAGGAGGTGCAGTTCATCAAGATGAACTGGGATATCTGTTCGATGTTTCTTTCATGGAGAAACCCATGAATCCTAATGACGAACTAATCGTGGACCGGATGACCAGTCTTTGGACTAACTTTGTTAAGTACGGGTGCGTAGAATGAAGTTGCTACTTTCTGACCGTGATCCTAATTTGCACTTACCGACTCTTATTTTTTGTCTTATAGAGCGGAAAATCATATATTATTCAGAGAATACACTTCTATATTCTCCGATCGATTGTGACTTCATTAATCTGTACAAATGTTATAAGTAACATGTTGCATGTTATCTGTAACAGGAGCAAAAAATTAAAATACAAGTTCTGCTCCTCAAATGGAACTACTTGAGTTCTGCAACTTTCAAAAATTAAGTAATTTTGTCATTTGTATTGTTCCAAAGAGATTAAATGGTATTTTCAATGTACGGCATCCAATAGCCTAAATGAAATTGGACGTCACGTAACAAAATAACGGATTCCGCAATACATTGCTTGTCGAATTAAACTTGAAACAATAATAAAAATCATAATGTAAGTTATATTCAAAAGTTGTAGAACTAAATTAGCTCAAGATGAAGAGAGGAAGCTGTGGTTTAATTTTTTGCTCCTGTTACAGGGTCCAACTTGTATGATTGTATCATAGTCAAATATTTCATCGAAGTATTTTTTTCCTAATTTTACTGAATACCTTTTATGCAGATTAGATGATCAGATGGATTTAAGCGTTCTAATAAGACCCCAAAAAAATAAGTATCCTTATCAGTATTAATTTCACGAAAACAAGTATATTTTACAGGAACCCAACGCCGGAGGTAACAGAGCAGGTTCCAATGCTATGGCCATCAGTGACCCCAGACAAATGGCACTTCCTAGAGGTAGACACAGAGCTACAAGTCTCCAGTAGACCTTTCCATGACCGCATGGCTTTCCTTGACCTCTTCTACAAAAAGAATGAGGAATACCGTAAGAACTTTAAGAGAGAGCAAGCGGCATCCTCTGGAAGAAGTGTCTTATTAGACATTAGTTTACCATTGTTGTTTCTTATTAAATACTTTCTATAACTAAACAGTTATTTGGAGGTTTTATTTTTGACTGTATCCATTTTTACCGGTCTGCCCGTACGAAGGTTTTGTTTTTCGAGCGTATGTATGTATGTCTATTTTTTTGGTCGTCTCTGTAGCCTAAACTGCTGGACGATTTTCAACAAGTTATGAATAAGATTCGTCAATATTATTGAAGCGACATTAGGGTTTAAAATATTTAAAAATGGCTTCCGCGATAAAAAATATATAGGCTTTTTTTATTATAACTATATGGTATGGGTATCACAGTATCGAATGTTCATTGGCGCGACTGTTACTGGATGGAATATTCACTGGGTCGAAAAACATAGAAAAAATAAATCCATAAATCGAGCAGAAAAAGAAATAAATAAGTCATAACATGTACCTACATAATTTCAGATTGCTCTTAGAAAAATCTCGAGATAAATCCCATCCCATCCCACTATCCCAATAATATTATAAACGCGAAAGTTTGTATGGATGGCAGGATGTTTGTTTGGATGTTTGTTCGTTAGTCTTTCACGCAAAAACTACTAAACGGATTTGAATGAATCTTTACAATAATATACATTAGAATAAGTAACACAAAAGCTATAATTTATATAGATATTGTGTAAATTCTGAACGTGCGGCACGCATTGAAACATTTAATATTGCGTTTCTAAATCGCAAAATATGCATTTAAACAACAAAAAATTTGGTATATAGAAGTGTATAGCAACTGCGTAGGTACTTTTCTATATATGTATATATCAATAGGCCAGGATTTGACCACAATCCCGTCTGGTGGCACACTCGTTTGCTTGCTCGCTTGATTGCTTGCTTTCTTGAAATACTTATGGTTTACGCGAGCAAAACCGTAGGTAAAAGCTTCATATATATAAAACAGTAGCGCGACTGACTGACAGACAATTCACAGCCCAAAGCACTAATCGAATATGGAATAAATCGGACAGCTAAAGTTATACAGCTATGAATATAGTGCTTATGTGCACGAATTATCATGCCGTGCATTATCACCCCGTACCGAACTGGATCTGGCTGTTTGCTTCTGAAATCTTTGCCCTCGCAAGGCAGGGCGCGGCTATAAAAAAATAAAATTAAAAAAAATCATTCGCGGGAAATTCGGCGACTTCGTATGTTGTGTAATTAAATAATAAGAAGCTCGACTAGAGTGAATAAATTTTAAAACGTATTATAAACCTTGTAAATAGTGTTAAATACTTAGTGTGATTTTTTTTAGTGTAAAAAAACAATAGGTAAACAGTGAATTAGCACAGTGCGGATTTGACGAATGCTTTATCAAACTTGGCTTCATTGAGGTTTGTGGTTTATAAATTGCTTGATTAATTTTGCACAAAACGAATAAACCAGACATTCACTAATTATATAATCGAAACTTTTATAAAACATCATTAAAATTGCAAACCTAAAGATAAATATTCGACTCGGCCGCCTTAGCAACGGATAATAACACCTAGCAACCAAAAAACGCGAAAAAACCCAGTTTCTTGTATGATGACCCCCTTCAATTTGTAACTTTATTTTATTTTTAGTATTTGTTGTTATAGCAAGGAACCAATAATGTACGCGCAACAATGTATCCGAAGCATTATGTCTTCCAATTAATCATGCCTTACGATTTCCGTGATGGAAAAAAATACCTAACGAAGGGCGAGAGCGGCGAGCGAGAACTTAACCCGGCCAGGTCTGATTTGCTCCGACTAAGTATGTCGATCTCGCTCGCTGCGCTCGCTCAATCTGCGGCGAAAAAATATGTATTGATTCGAATCGATTGGATTCAGATTATCACTTTACATGTACATTACAGCGCGCGCAATATTTTGTACTCCCTGATTATGCGCGACCGTGATAATGTACCGCATGATAACCCTGAAATTTTAAAGATAGGTATATTCTTTCTTTCGTACTAAGGAAGGATTTCCCAACTATTTTGAGGGAACGAAACATTCGGGACCATTAAGTTAGTATGAAAATTTGAGTTTGTATGTTTTTTTATAAAAAAATATTTATTCAATAGTTTGCTAACAAGTTTATAAATAGGTACATAACAAATAATTAGACTTACTTATGATTAATTGATTTTGATTGATTACTTGTGATTACTGTGATGTTATCTTACGATAAAATAAGCACAGAGATTATATATTATATATTTATGAGATTGCTGAACCATCTCACTCAAAATGGAGCTGCGCTGGACATTTGTATTCAGCATTTTGATTTTCACATTTTTTGTTGAAGCTGTACCAAGTGTTCCATTGGAAGATGATGGTTTAGTTGTGAATACTAACGTCGGACCCATACGAGGACTGAGGGCAGAAGATGGAGACTATACCATGTTTCTCGGAGTACCGTATGCTGATGTTGACGCAGACAACCCTTTTGGTGTAAGTATTGAAACTAATTCTCATCATGCATTTTAAAACTTCAAAATTACTAGGTTGTTAACAGCTGACGCAAAAATGTTTGTCTGTGGCATCTTTACTCTATTGCGTGCGTAATTAGTGTAATGTAGCAAGATAATTGGTTTTAGATAATGGATGAAACACATTGAGTTTTTCCAAATTCATGTGCGATTTTCCATTTCATTTCCATTTCAAATTTACCACGAGCTAATACGGTGAAAGAAAACATCGTGAGGAAACCTAGACAAACCTGCGAATTAATTAAATGGTGTGTGTGAAGTTCCCAATCCGCACAGGGCCCGCATGGGAACTACAACCCAAGCTCTCTCATTCCAAGAGGAGGCCTGTGAGATGTATATAGAGTCTGGCATGATGAATGGATCTGAACCTACACAAAATAACGCCTGATACGATAAATTACTTATTAATCGTTTCGAACACCTTGCTCACAAAAAAAACATATATTTTTTTCAGCCAGCGACTCCACATCCGCAATTTGAAGACGTATTTGACGCATATAACGACTCAGTAATATGTCCTCAAACTGGTAGCAGAACCGCATACTCATCAATCGACTGCTTGCAACTTCACATTTACGTGCCAGATTCTGCTAGCGTACAGAACCCCCTTCCAGTGTTAATCTGGATTCATGGTGGTTCTTTCACAGCAGGAAGTGGAAATCGGTACGAGTTTGGACCCAGTTTTATAGTCAGACACGACGTCATTTTAGTATCCATTAACTACCGACTAGGAGTCTATGGGTTCATGTGTCTTGATACACCTGAGTTACCAGGTAACCAGGGTCTAAAAGATCAAGTGCTTGCACTGAAGTGGATCAAACAAAACATTGCAGCGTTCGGCGGAGATGACACCAAAATTACTCTATCTGGAAACAGTGCCGGTGGAATGTCAACAGATTATCACTTGCATTATACCCAGGAAGAATTATTTCACCAAACGATACATCAAAGCGGCGTAACATCTGTACAGACATCAATGGCTGATTCCGATCCCACAGTGCCTTTAAGATTGGCAGAATATTTGAACCATACTCCAAATGATATATCGGATGCTTTATCGTTTCTCGCCACTGTAGATATCCATACAGTTCTTGGGGCCACCAATGCATTGCGTATTACCTTTAGACCTTGTGTTGAGAAACAGTTTGATAACGTTGAACACTACATTACTGAGTATCCGGTTAATATAGATGTACCGAGAGTAAAGGACATAAAAGTTTTGATTGGTTTTAATAATGACGAGCAGTTCCTTGGAATGATGAATACTAATCCTGAGACCTTTGAAAACGCAGACTACGTAACCAGTTTAATTAATACTAATTTTAATTTTGAAGGTGAAAGTGAACTATTTGATAACATGAAAAATGTTGTAACACATTTCTACTTAGCAGATGACGGTAACAACGCAGAAAATCGCAGACCAGTTATAGATATGGCTTCAGATTTTCGTTTTAATCATCCAACCATAAGAAGTGTAAAAAAATTCTTAGACAACGGTGTCGAGACCATGTTTTTGTATGTATTTTCATACTCAGGAGGAAGAAATTTGAGAAAAATGACATCTAATGTAGTAGGTGGAGGTGCAGTTCATCAAGATGAACTGGGATATCTGTTCGATGTTTCTTTCATGGAGAAACCCATGGATCCTAATGACGAATTGATCGTGGACCGGATGACCAGTCTTTGGACTAACTTTGTTAAATACGGGTGCGTAGAATGAAATTGCTTCTTTCTGACCGTGATCTAAATTTGCACATACTAACTCTTATTTTTGTCTTATAGAGTGGAAAATTACATAAATATATTCTCCGATCAATTTTGAATTAATTACTTAATCTTGAGAAATTTTCGTGATAAATTATTATGATTGCTTTATATTAGAATTATATAGATTTTCATTTTTTGCCAAAAACACTGCATAATATTAAGTTTAATAATCCAGCAAAAGGAACATAATTTTTCACTAAGGGCAATTTTACTATGATTACACTTTAATAATTTAGTATCAATTTTACGAAACAGCTATCTTATAAAAGTATAATTTACAGGAATCCAACGCCGGAGGTAACAGAGCTGGTCCCGATGCTATGGCCATCAGTCACTGCAGACAAATGGCACTTCCTAGAAATGAACACAGAGCTCCAAGTCTCCACCAGACCTTTTCATGACCGTATGGCTTTCCTTGACCTCTTCTACAAAAAGAATGAGCAGTACCAAATAGGCTTTAATATAGAGCAAGCACCATCCTCTGGAAGAAGTGTCATATTAGACATTAGTTTACCATTGTTGTTTCTTATTAAATACTTTTTGTAACTGAATAGTTATTTGGAGGTTTTATTTTTGACTGTATCCATTTTTTACTCGACTGCCCGACGGAAGGTTTTGTTTTTGGAGCGTATGTATGTATGTTTCTATAGCCTAGTTTGCTGGATATTTTTTTACATGTTATGAAGTTAGTTTTTAACATGTTAAATTCATCGAAATTGTTGGAGCGACATAAAAAAAGAGGGTTTATAGTTTTTGAAAATGACTCCTACGATAAAAAATATCAAGGCTTATTTTTTAAATTAAAACTATACGGATATCAAATGAAAGCTAATAAATTATTAGCTTATTATTATTTTATTATTAGCTTTCATTTGATACCCATGTACTAATAATTAGTTCATTCCAAATACTCATAACACTTTTAAGCTACTATTTTCACAGGAAGGTCAAAACGACAAATCATACAGGTTCGGATACGTACTTTTGGAATATGCTATCGAATGTTCATTGGCGCGACTGTTACTGGATCCAATATTCACTGGGTCGAAAAGCATAGTAACAGTAAATCGACAAATCAAACAGAGAAAGAAATAAATAAGTCCTAACATTTACCTGCATAATTTCTGATTATTCTTAAAAAAAAACTCAAGATAAAATTAAATGTAATAATACGTCAAATTATTTCCAGACCTTTGAATTGTGGTTGATGTGATGTTATCTTACGATAAAAAAAGCACAGAGACTATATATTCGTGAGATTGTTCAAGCATTGGTCACAAACATTCGTCACCTTAATTCAAAATGGAGCTGCGCTTGACATTTGTATTTAGCATTTTGAGTTTCACATTTTTCGTTGAAGCTGTACCAAGTGTTCCATTGGAAGATGACAGTCTAGTTGTGAACACTAACGTCGGACCCATACGAGGACTGAGGGCAGAAGATGGAGACTATACCATGTTTCTCGGAGTACCGTATGCTGATGTTGACGCAGATAAGCCCTTTGGTGTAAGTATTGAAACTAATTCTCATCATCATGATGACATCATGCATTTTAAAACTTCGAAATTACTAGGATTGTTAATAGCCGACACAAAAAGAGGGTGTTATAATTTGGACACTAGTGTTTCTCTGATTGTCTATGGCATCTTTATTCTCCAAGGGATGGACCGATTCCAAATGCGGTGTATTACCATAAAGCGAGTCTCTTTGCGGTGGTTCTTAGCTATGTTTAATTAAAATGGGTTCAGCCGTTTTGAGGTATAGAACTCTGAAATGACATTGTCGGGGGTTTTATAACTTTCCTAAGATAGGTTATTTCTGAATCTTCTCATTATAGCTAATTTTTCTGATTAAAGTCACTTGATATGGGTTTAAACTTGTGGAAGATTTAATTATTTTGCACAAACTAAAGAGTGATTGTGTGTGTGCGTGATTAGTCGTAGTGTAGCAAGATAATTAGTTTTGGTTAATGGATCTGAACCTCCGCAAAATAACGCCTGATTCGATAAATTATTTATTAATCATTTCGAAACCCTTGCTCATAAAAAAATCATACATGTTTTCAGCCAGCGACTCCACATCCGCAATTTGAAGACGTATTTGATGCACACAATGACTCAATAATATGCCCTCAAACCAGTAGCAGAACTGCATACTCATCACTTGACTGCTTGCATCTCCATATTTACGTCCCAGATTCTGCTAGCGCACAGAACCCCCTTCCAGTGTTAATCTGGATTCATGGTGGTTCGTTCACATTAGGAAGTGGAAATCGGCACGAGTTTGGACCTAGTTTCATCGTCAGACACGACGTCATTTTAGTATCCATCAACTACCGACTAGGAGTCTACGGGTTCATGTGTCTTGATACACCTGAGGTACCAGGTAACCAGGGACTAAAAGATCAAGTGCTAGCGCTGAAGTGGATCAAACAAAACATTGCAGCGTTCGGCGGAGATGACACCAAAATAACTTTATCTGGAAACAGTGCCGGTGGAATGTCAACAGATTATCACTTGCATTATAACCAGGAGGAACTATTTCATCAAACAATACATCAAAGCGGCGTGACTTCTGTACAGACTTCAATGGCTGATTCGGATCCCACAGTGCCCTTAAGATTAGCACAGTATTTGAACTATAATCCAAATGATATATCGGATGCTTTATCGTTTCTCGCCACTGTAGATATACATCAAGTTCTAGAAGCCACTAATGCATTGCGTATTACCTTTAGGCCTTGCGTTGAGAAACAGTTTGATAACGTTGAACACTACATTACTGAGTATCCGGTTAATATAGATGTACCTAGAGTAAAGGACATAAAAGTTTTGATTGGTTTTAATAATGACGAGCAGTTCCTTGGATTGACGACTACTAACGCGGAGACCTTTGAAAATACGAACTATGTAACCAGTTTAATTGATATCAATTTTAATTTCGAAGGTGAAAGTGAACTATTTGATAACATGAAAAATATCATAACACATTTCTACTTAGCCGATGACGGTAACAACGCAGAAAATCGCAGACCAGTTATAGACATGTCTTCAGATTTGCGTTTTAACCATCCAACGATAAGAAGTGTAAAAAAATTCTTAGACAACGGTGTTGAGACTATGTTTTTCTATTTATTTTCGTACTCAGGTGGAAGAAATTTAAGAAAGGTATCGTTTAATGTAGTAGATGGAGGTGCAGTTCATCAAGATGAACTGGGATATCTGTTTGATGTTTCGTTTTTGGAGAAACCCATGGATCCTAATGACGAACTGATCGTGGACCGGATGACCAGTCTTTGGACTAACTTTGTAAAATATGGGTACGTAGCTTGAAGTTACTAGTTTCTGATGGTGATTTAAATTAGCACTGACTCTTAATTTTGTTTTATAGATCGAAAAAATATATTTTATTTAGTGAAAATACCTCTATATTCTTCCTCGACCTGACTCAAATAATCTTTAAAAAAAATCATAATTTGTCGCATTATATTAGATATTATGACTGTTTAATATTTGGTTGAAGTGTTTTTCTACTTTTACTGAATAAATCTTTTCGGACAATCATCTTGTCTGAAAAAGCAAAATGAAAAGGCTTAAATCCATCTGGATTTAAGCACTCTTATACGACACCAAAAATAAATTTTATATGTCCTAAAATTGATTTATTATCAATTTGACGAATCAGTTATCTAAAAAAAAATATTTTACAGGAACCCAACGCCGGAGGTAACAGAGCTGGTCCCGATGCTATGGCCATCAGTGACTCCAGACAAATGGCACTTCCTAGAGATTAACACAGAGCTCCAAGTCTCCACTAGACCTTTTCATGACCGTATGGCTTTCCTTGACCTCTTCTACAAAAAGAATGAGCAGTACCAAATTGGCTTTAAGAGAGAGCAAGCACCATCCTCTGGAAGAAGTGTTATACTAGACATTAGTTTACCATTGTTGTTTCTTATTAAATACTTTCTATAACTGAATTAAAATTGGAAGTTTTATTTTTGACTGTATCCATTTTTTACTCGACTGCCAGAAGAAAGGTTTTGTTTTTGTAGCATTCCGTAGCCAAAATGGAAAAAACGGAACCCTTATAGTTTCGCCATGTCTGTCTGTCTGTCTGTAACTTGGAATATTCCATACAAAATACGAAATCCTTAGGAACATTATTACTTAATTTTTTCATAATGGCTACGGAATCCTATTTCGGGCGTGTCCGACACGCAAGAGGCCAAGAAGGCCGGTTTTTAGGGTTCCGGAGCCAAAATTGCAAAAACTGAACCCTTATTCAGCCCCTTATTCCCTTGCTCAGGGACTATCAATGCTAGAGAGCTGTAATTTTGCACGGATATATAGGTGAAATATGCCGACGAAATAGTACAATTAAAAATTCAAAAACAATTTTTTTAGGGTACCTCCCATAGACGTAAAGTGGCGGTGATTTAATTTTTTCTCATCCAACCCTATAGTGTGGGGTATCGTTGGATAGGTATTTTAAAAGCATTACGGGTTTGATAAACGATTTTTCGATTCAGTAATTTGTTTGCGAAATATTCAAATTTAAAGTCCAAATTTTCATTAAAATCGAGCTTCCTCCCCCCCTCTAAAATCTAAATCGGTGGGTGGAAAAATTTAAAAAAATTCAGGACGGTAGTCAGTATATCAAACTTCCAAGGAAAACTATAACGGCTAAGCTTGCTTGAGAATTATTAGTCGTTTATGAGTAAATTATAGCAGCGTAAGGTATAAAATGTTGGTACAACAGTAAGGTCCGTGGGGTGGCCGGACAAGAATAGCTCCCCCCCCGTCTCATCCCGTTGGGTGTCGTAGAAGGCGACTAAGGGAGAAATTCAGAGGACGGGCAGCAGCGTCTTCTGCGTACACCATCAGCATAATACTGCGATCCCCAAGCCGCCTGCCAAGCGTGGGGATTATGGCAACCCCCCCCCCCAAATGATAGGTACAAATAGGCCGCGGCCCCCAGTCCCCGGCAGCTCCTTTATCCCTGGCCTTGGTAGCGGGCCAGGTTACGGAGGAGCAGGGGGTGCGAAGAATCTCCGGGTGACTCCCCGCTACCATCCCCACCGGACATTGGCCCTGGCCACGCACAACATTCGCACGCTGAGGACGGACGAGAAAATTATTGAGCTGGAGGAGGAATTAAGTAGGTTGCGTTGGGACATCATGGGATTATCGGAAGTCCGACGAGAGGGGCAGGATACGATAATCCTGGAGTCTGGTAACATGCTCTTCTTCCGGGAAGGAGACCGAAAGTCTCAGGGTGGTGTCGGGTTTCTCGTCCGCAAGTCCCTCATTAATAGCGTGGTAAAAGTCGATAGTGTGTCGAGCAGGGTAGCATACCTGATACTCAGAATCACCGACAGGTATTCGTTGAAGGTTATCCAGGTATATGCGCCAACCTCAACACACCCTGACGATGAAGTAGAGGCTATGTATGAAGAAATCTCTCAAGCCATACATTCCTCCGAGACATATTTCACCGTTGTTATGGGGGACTTCAATGCTAAGGTGGGCACTCAGAATGGCGATGAGTTGAGAGTGGGGCCGTATGGTTATGGGCAGCGGAACCAAAGGGGCCAGCGGCTGGTCGACTTCTTGGAGAAGGAGGAGCTCTACGTGATGAACTCCTTTTTCCAGAAGCGACCATCCAGGAAGTGGACGTGGATCGGCCCCGATGGTTCAGTCAAAAATGAGATTGACTTCATTATGACGACCAAGAAGCGTATATTCAGTGATGTCTCTGTGATCAACGGGGTGAAAACCGGAAGCGATCATCGTATTGTCAGAGGCACACTGAATATTAATGTGAAGCTAGAACGGTCACGTCTGATGAAGTCCACACTCCGTCCTTGTCCTGCCCAAATCCAGAACCCCGAAAGCTTTCAACTCGTATTGCATAATCGCTTTCAGTGCCTAGCTGAATGCAAAACAGCGGACGAGATCAACAACGGGCTGGTGGAAACTGTTCAGGCCGTAGGGTCTCAATTCTTTAAGACTCCGCGCCGTAAAAGACCTCAGAAGCTCTCCAATGAAACCATTAAATTAATGGAACTTCGGGACGATATGAGGCTGCAATCTTCAACTGACATGTCGGAATATGGCAGACTTAATAGACGAATATCAAAATCCATGCGACACGATGTGCGTGCCTTTAATACTGCACGTATTAAGGAAGCAATTGAGCGGAATCAGGGCTCTAAAGTGTTTGCAAAGAATTCGTCTATTGGGAAAAGCCAAATGACTAAGTTGAAGATCGACGATGGCAGTATCATCTCATCGAAACCGGAGTTGTTGAGAGAGCTCGAAAGGTTTTACGAACAGTTATATGCCTCGACACAGAAGCCCGTTGTGGATGCAGCTCAAGATACCAGAGCTAAACTAACCCGTCATTACACTGAAGACATCCCAGACATCAGCCTGTACGAGATTAGAGTGGCTCTCAAACAACTTAAAAACAACAAGGCTCCGGGGGATGACGGAATCACGACAGAACTTCTGAGAGCGGGTGGTAAACCGGTACTTGTAGTCCTCCAGAGGTTATTTAATTCCGTCATACTCGAGGGTACTACGCCGGAAGCATGGCACAGGAGTGTGGTGGTGCTCTTCTTCAAAAAAGGCGACAATACCTTATTGAAGAACTATAGACCCATCTCACTCCTGAGTCATGTATACAAGTTGTTTTCGAGGGTCATTACGAATCGTCTCGAGCGAAGGTTCGATGATTTCCAGCCTCCCGAGCAAGCTGGATTCCGCAAAGGCTTTAGCACCATAGACCACATTCACACCCTCCGCCAGATTATACAGAAGACCGAGGAGTATAATCGGCCACTATGTTTAGCGTTTGTGGACTATGAGAAAGCCTTCGATTCAATCGAGACCTGGGCTGTATTGCAGTCCCTTCAGCGATGCCATATTGACTATAGATACATCGAGGTGTTAAAGAGTTTGTACAGCAGCGCCACCATGTCGATCCGGTTGCAGGACGAGAGTACACAACCAATCCAACTGCAGCGAGGTGTGAGACAGGGAGACGTTATTTCTCCGAAACTGTTCACAAATGCGTTGGAGGACGTTTTCAAGCTCTTGGACTGGAACAGGTTCGGCATCAATATCAACGGCGAGTACATCACCCATCTTCGTTTTGCCGATGATATAGTTATAATGGCAGAGTCGCTGGAGGAGCTCAATACTATGCTCAGTGACCTCAGTATCGTCTCCCAACAGGTGGGTCTTAAGATGAACATGGACAAGACTAAAATCATGTCAAATGTCCATGTCACACCCGTGCCGGTTATCGTTGGGAACGATGCACTCGAAGTTGTTGACCACTATGTTTACCTTGGACAAGTTGTCCAATTGGGTAGGTCCAACTTCGAAAAAGAGGTCGCCCGAAGAATCCAACTCGGATGGGCTGCGTTCGGGAAACTTCGTGATGTCTTCTCGTCCAATATTCCGCAATGCCTGAAGACTAAAGTCTTCGACCAGTGTGTGTTGCCAGTGATGACTTATGGCGCTGAGACGTGGTCCTTGACTGTTGGCCTCTTAGAGAGGCTCAGAGTCACGCAACGAGCTATGGAGAGAGCTATGCTTGGAGTTTCTTTGCGCGATAGAATCCGGAATACGGAAATTCGTCGAAGAACTAAAGTCACTGACATAGCTGGAAAAATATGCAAATTGAAGTGGCAATGGGCGGGCCACATCGCTCGAAGAACAGATAACCGTTGGGGGAGAAAAGTTCTCGAGTGGCGACCACGAACCGGAAGACGAAGCGTTGGCAGGCCTCCCACCAGGTGGACTGACGACATCGTGAGAGTTGCGGGAAACCGGTGGATGCAAGTGGCGAGTTGTCGTTCATTATGGCGTTCTAAGGGGGAGGCCTTTGTCCAGCAGTGGACGTCTTCCGGCTGATGATGAAGGTATAAAATATACCTAAACTTGGAAGATTCCGTATAAAATACGAAATCCTTAGAAAAGTATTACTTAATTTTTCGTAATGGCTACGGAACCCTATTTTGGGCGTGACCGACACGCTCTTGGCCGGTTTTAATACTTCTATTTTCAGTATAAAATTGGACCTATTTTCTTGTGTGATTTTGCTTATCTTACCGTCTAAAGATCAAGTGATTGAGATCTCTAAAAAAAATTATATTATCGTGGAAAATCATCAATCAAGATTAATTTTATGTCAAACAAAACCGGTACTAATTAATTACAGTGCTGGAATGCATTATGATTTCATTATGATCATCAAGTATTTTTAGTTTAAAATACCACGCACAGGACTTGTCACGTTAACAAACATGAGTAATATTTACCTCGACGTTTCGGCAACTTTACAGTGGCCGTAGTCATAAGTAGACTGAAGTGTGGGGTGTCAAGTCTACGAGTCTACGAGTGCCGGTACTATTTGCGATCGAGTTCAGTCTACTCGTGACCACGGCCACTGTAATGTTGCCGAAACGTTGAGGTAAATATTACTAAATTGAAAATACAAACCGAAACATAGATGCACAGTAAAACCAGAAAAATAAGATCAACACTGGGAATCGAACCCAGGTCCTCGGCATTCCGTGCCGCGTGCTATACCGCTACACCACCGCTGGTCAACGGCACAGACACCAATTTCCCTATGCATCACATATCTCAATCTGTTTACTTTGTCACTTAAGCAGTGACCTAGCGCCATCTATAGGTATTGTCTAACTCTCAACGAGAAGCCTTCAATATCTCCTTCAAATATTACTCCTGTGTAGCGTGATAAGTCCTGTGCGTGGTATTTTGACTACGAGTGGAAATCACGATCATATCATAATCACGAACGAATATATGCTGGGTTGATATTGATGGAGGCCTATGACCAAAAGTAGACTTCCTACGGCTGACATGATGATAATGATGATGACAAAATCAAATTAGGAATAGGAAAATTCACAGAGTAATCATACTAAGCGATATATCTCAAGCTCAGGAATTTGCAAACTCAAGTGGTAAGTAGAGGGCACATTTCTTGAAGAACTGATGATTGTCGGAGACAATGTGTTCTTGATTGGCAATTGGGGATCACAAGACATTGCTTAGTGGCCCTGCACAAGATGTGATGACATGGTGTAGTTAGCTTCAGCCTGATTGTCACAGGAACGACCGTTGTAGTGTTTTTTTAAGGAAGCCTAAGACCAGCAGTAAACGTCATTCGCCTAATGATGATGGCGGCAGAAATGCTTCACAGATTATTGCTTTCGTGAATGTTAATGTTAAGTGAAATATTACAGGGTTAGCGGTTAAAATTTAAATACTTTTTATCTAGTTACAAAACATATTTAATAGCACACAACAGCGGTAAGCTGACCCCAAGTATGACGTTATTCGCAGATGATGGCGCTTCTTCTTGGTCGATGCCTATTCGGTACTGCTCGTTTTTCTTGTAGAAGAGATCGAGGAATGCCATTCGATCGTGGAGAGGTCTAGAGGAGACTCGCAACTCCGTGTCCATTTCTAGGTAATGCCATTTATCGTGAGTTACAGGAGGCCATGTCAAAGAAACTAGTTCTGTCACGTCTGGCGTTGGGTTCCTGAAAAAAAAAACATTTGCGACTATCAAAGAAGATATAGCTGAGAGACTGGCTATATTTGATGATGTAATCGCTTCTTGAATATAATTATGAGCTCATACCTATCAGAGCCGAGGTTCTTTAAAATCATTTTATGTATTACTAGCTTATGCCCGCGACTTCGTCTGCGCGGACGTAGATTATCGCGCGGTGGCGCCCTCTACCGGAATAAAAAGTATCCTATGTTAGTCCTTGGGGCTTAAACTATCTCTATACTAAATATCATCAAAATCGGTTCAGCGGTTTTGACGTGAAAGCGTAACAGACAGACAGACAGACAGACAGAGTTACTTTCACATTTATAATTATTAGTAGGGATTGCAAAGAATACGTGAAAATATATCCAAAAACAACAGCATGTTGTGTTACCAAAAATATTACTATAAATTAGAATTAGGAATTACACCTAAATATTTTTCTAGCTTCGTGAATAACACTCGAAACGTCGCTGCAGATTTAAACTTAATGAAGACTAAGAAAATTTGATCTTTAACAAATGAAAACGTCGTTGTTCACGTAACATTAAAACAGATACCTATCTAAAAACCCTTGTAATTTTTTTCTATGTATTAATCAATTCAGTTTGTTAAACTTACCCGTATTTAACAAAGTTAGTCCAAAGGCTGGTCATCCTGTCCACAACAAGTTGGTCAATAGAATCTAAAGGCTTTTCCATGTAAGAAATATCAAACAGATATCCCAATTCATCTGCGTGAGCAGCTCCGCCACTAGTTACATTTACTCGCTGTTTGACAAAATTTCTATTACCAGAATAGGAGAATAAATACAAATACATCGTATCTACATCAAATTTCAAATATTTTCTAACGCTTCTTATTGTAGGATGATTGAAACCAAAATCCGAAACCATATCTATTACTGGTCTTCTTTGTTCAGCATTGTTTTCTTCGTCTGCTAAATAAAAGTGTTGTATAATGTCTTTCATCTCATTAAAGAGTTCATTTTCACCTTCGAAGTTGAAATTAGAATTTAACAAAAGGTTCACATAATCTGTGTTTTCAAACACATCATTGGCTGGACTATTTTGAGCAACATACATTTCATCGTTATTGAAACCAATTAATATTTTTATGTTATTCACCCCGGGAACGTCCACATTGACTGGATATTCTGTAACATAGCCGTCTTCAAATTCTTTTTCAACACAGGGTCTAAAACTCATACTCAATGCATTGGTGGCTTCAATAATTCGATCCGTGTCTACTGTTGCAAGGTATGCCAAAGCTTCTGTTAGATCATTTGGGCTAAAGTTGAAATGTTCTGCTAATCTTAAAGGCACTGTTGGATCTGACTTTGTCATTGAACTTGCTACTGAAGTAACACCACTTTGTAACATTGCTTGATGAAATAAATCTCTACGTCCAAAGTGTAAATGATAGTCTATAGACATTCCACCTGCGCTGTTTCCCGCTACTGTTATTTTTGTGTCGTCTCCACCAAACGCTGCAATATTGTTTTTGATCCAATTCAGCGCTAACACTTGATCTTTCAGCCCCTGATTACCAGGCACCTCAGGTGTATCAAGACACATGAAGCCGTAGAGTCCTACTCGATAGTTAAGTGTTACCAAAATGACGTCGTGCCTTACCAAGAAATTAGGCCCATACACAAATCTATTGGCATATCCCGTTGTGAACGCGCCACCATGAATCCAGACTAACACAGGACGTAAGTTTTGATCACTAGCCGAGTTTGGGATATAAATGTGAAGGTGCAAGCAATCCAGTGATCCAACTATGGTTCTGTTGTGCTCTTCTATCTGAGGGCATATTGCTGAGTCATCGTAGGCATCGAATATGTTTTCGAAATTTGGATGAGGAGAAGCAGGCTGCAAAGGAGAGAATCAGTATTAAATCTATGATAAAATAAATAAATATAATTTCATGGGACTATTAAAACCAATTGACTATTCCAATAAGCAAAGCTTGTGTTTGTGAGTACTAGGTGATGGATAAATTAAACATAATAATATATAAGTAATTACTTATTGCACACCCAAGACCCTAAGTGAGTCAATCGTATATTATCATACAAAATTTGACACAATCGGAGTTTGAACCCGGAATCTCGAGCTTTGTAGTCAGGTTTTCTAACCACAAGGTTGTATAGTCGCCATAAGATTTCTGGGTCCATGAAACGAACTAAGTAATATTGTTCAGTTCACAGTTAAAATTTTAAACAACATTTTCACTCAATACTTACACCAAAAGGATTATTTTTGTCAACATCGGCGTATGGGATTCCCAAAAACATGGTGTAATCTCCGTCTTCTGCCCTCATTCCTCTTATGCTCCCAACGCCAGTATTCACTACGAGGTCGGACCCATCATCTTCTAGCTGATGAACTCTTGGAACAGCTGCAACATTGTAAAAAATAAAAATGCTGAAAGTGAATGTCCAGCGAAGTACCATGTTGATTAAGATGAAGAATATAAATGAGCAAAATGATTTGAATATGATAAAATTTTAATTTATATGGCGTAGCAATTATATTCGAGATTAGATTACTTATTCGAATCACAATTGGATGTAGGTGAAGTATCGCTAGATGATTTCCTAATACGTCAGATAAACAAAACATTTTACCTACTTGATCTTTTTTTAGGGTTCTGTCGCCAAAATGGCAAAAACGGAACCCTTATAGTTTCGCCATGTCTGTCTGTCCGCGGCTTTGCTCAGGGACTACTAATGCTAGAAAGCTGTAATTTTGCACGAATATATATGCAAATTATGCCGACAAAATGGTACAATGATATAACTTTAGAGCAGAAAGGTCGATAAGGCTTTCAGAAGTATTGGTAGCTCTTATGGTCTACCATTTGACCGGCCTACACAGTCAGATGTAACATCATTGGTATTGCATTTTTACCGATTTCTGGTCTACTATTTGACCGGCCTCCACAGTCAGATGTAACATCATTGGTATTGCATTTTAACCAATTTCTGGTCTACTATTTGACCGGCCTACACAGTCAGACGTGACATGCTGGTATAAAAGACGCCAATAAGAAAAGCAATAAAATAATAAGTACCTATGTGGCCTTTCATACATTTTTAGTTTCAATGTTATTGATAAACGTAATAGCAATAGCGATAAACGAAATCGTTACGTTACTTGCGTCATTAATGATATAAATTACCTACGATATACTATCTTTTTAGAGACTTTAATATTTGTAGATGTTGATTGGCAAGTTATCCAAAACACAGCATGAGAAAGTAAGGAAAATGCGCGGAAAAATTATACTTCACTTTATTTGCTATCTTCTATTATACAATATAATACAATACTCTTTATTTTACACCAGAAATAATAAGCGATACAGAAAACAGGTACTTACACAGAGAAAATTACAAGGTAAGCAATAGGCGGCCTTATCACTTAAGAGCGATCTCTTCCAGGCAACCTTTTTACAGAAAGAAGGAAGGACTAGTTTACAGTAGGTGATGCATTAACAGTAGATCAGAAAACGAAAAAGCAACAAAAACACATATACACATACACATTATTGCACTGAACTAAAAGAATTTCCTTGCTCACTCGCGACTTGCGACCTTACGATAGCTAAGCTTATGCAAAATATGCGTGTTCAGTTCATGCAGTTCTTCCACCGTAAGAACACACACAAATTACACAAACTCATCTATCACCACCACCACTACACACTGACACGTTTCGAACTCAACCAGAGCTCATCTTCAGAGTAACACAACCGTACACCATGCTACCAGTTGTTAGACTCAAACAACTGGTACTGGTACTGGTGGTTGAGTCTAACAACAGTGTGGAGGTGGAGGAACTGCATGAACACGCATATTTTGCATAAGCTTAGCTATCGTAAGGTCGCGGGTGAGCAAGAAAATTCTTTTAGTTCATTGATATGGACCTCCGCAAAGTAACGCCTGATTCAATAAATTACATAATATAATACACGTCTAAAATAAAAATAGGCAATGGGATAAAGAGTCACATATGAATAAACGAATAAATAAATATACTAGGATAAATCTAATTATTACACGATGACAGATGACAGATTATTCGTTAATTATAAAATAGTGAAGCATTTTTTGCTGGATCAATGGTTACACTACTAAACAAATAGTGACTTATAATTGCAGTAAAAGTACTGAAAGGACCAGTATATTTTGATTTGTCTAATCTTGTCGTAACATCTCACCAAATCATTGTTATCATATTAATATTTTAATTAGTCGATAATAATAATCATCGGCCACTGAAACATGGCGTAGTAAACTAATCTCTATCAAAATGGTTTCGTGCAGTGTCTTGTTAATTTTGAGTCTTATAATTCTCACAAATCAACATTGGGGAGTTGTTGCAAAAGTAAATAGTTGGCAAGACGAAATATCGAGTCCTGTTGTGGATACTAATGTCGGATACATTAGAGGATTAAAGGCAGACGACGGAGACTACTCTATGTTCATGGGCATACCGTATGCTGAAGTTGATAAAGACAACGTTTTTGGTGTAAGTGATTTGGTATTTGAAATTTTACATGTATTTACAATTAGGTAGAACACGACACAATAATTTAAAAACAAGATACTTACAAAAATAAATATTTTGTGTAAAAAAAATATTAGTTGCTTTGAAACAAATAAATAGTTCGTTAAATGTGTTGCCAAATGCCAAATAAGTTAACTAGTTGAGTTTCTTGTCGGATTTTTTGCAACCGAGGTTTTCCGAAGCGGTGGTAGATTTTTTTTGACATTCATAGGTGCTTGTTATAGCCTAAATTGAATCAAGATATGACTTTGAAGTAAAACGTTATTTGCAATACCTAGGAATTGCCATAAAAAATCTTTAAGGGGCTTCAAACACGGTGATTCATCTTTACAATCCGTCGTTACAAATCGATCGAAACGACCAATCGATAGTGTATGTCAATATCGTCAACGAGTGATCGAAGCGATTAATCTTACCTTGTACCCATGGAGCCTCTAAGTGTGGTTTTACAGTGACGCTTTCGCCAGCGCGGTTGGTAAGCGTCGCGGGCCACGAGCTTTTTGTCTCTTGGAGCGTTACATAGTTTAACGTTCCTTTCGTTTGATCGTACATAGTTTTAGGGGCCGTGCTTACCACCTGCGCTGTTTTGACAGCCCTTGAAAAGTAGGTAATTTTAATGGTGGTCACCCACCCTGTTTTTTATTTAAAACAAATAAACATCTTGTAATATTCTTATAAATTACTTTCAGCCAGCTATCCCTCATCCAAGATTTGCAAATATTTTTAACGCCTACAACGACTCTGCCGTATGCCCTCAAATAGATGAGCTAAGCCAAGAAGTAGTTGGATCGTTAGACTGCTTACACCTCAATATTTACGTGCCAAACAGTGCCAGTGTAGACAAACCGGTGTCAGTTTTAGTGTGGATATATGGAGGTGGTTTCTATACAGGATTTGCAGGAAGATTCATCTACGGGCCAAAGTATTTGGTTAGAAATGATGTTATACTTGTAACTGTGAATTACAGACTCGGTCCATTTGGCTTCATGTGTCTGGATATCTCAGACGTAAACGGCAATCAAGGTCTCAAAGATCAAGTCATAGCGCTGAGATGGATTAACAAAAACATAGCGGCCTTTGGTGGGGATGCTACCAAAATTACTATAAGTGGAAACAGTGCCGGTGGAATATCCGCAGATTTTCATGTGCACTATGGAAAGGAAAAGCTCTTCAGCAGAATTATATCTCAAAGTGGTGTAGCTCTATCAACTAGTTTAATTTGGGATGCTGATCTAAGAGCCCCTTTTAAACTAGCAGAACATTTGAATTACACAACAAATGGCTTAAAAGATGCGCTTTCGTATCTAAATACTGTAAATGCGCATGATGTTATTGCAGCTGCAAATGAAATTGGTGTAATATTTGGACCTTGTGTTGAAAAAGAATTCAGTGGTACAGATAATTACATTACGAAGCACCCACTGTATGTGGAAATTTCGGGAATAAAAGATATCGAAGTTTTAATGGGATTTACTAACGATGAAATGTACTCAGTTTTCTTTTCAATGCCCGACATGGCTTTCCAGGTCATCGATTTTGTAGAGAACGCTATTAATAGTGGTTTTGATTTTAAAGATAACGATGAAACTTTTACTCAAATGAAAGAAATAGTAACACATTTTTACTTTGGTGATGAAAATATAACTTCAAATGCAAGACAGCAAGTTACAGACATGGTGTCTGATTTTGCTTTTAATTTTGGAACAATAAGAACTGTCAATAAGTATATAGAAAATGGGATTCAAACATTATATTTATACTTATTTTCGTACTCTGGTGACAGAAATTTGTCTAAGAATAGAGCGAATATAACGAGTGGCGGGGCTGCTCATACAGATGAACTTGGATATTTGTTTGATGTTTCTTACATGGAGACGTCTCTGAGTTTCGAAGATAAGCTTATTATAGATAGAATAACTAAGCTATGGACTAACTTTGTTAAATATGGGTACGTAAAGGACTATTTTCCACAAATTTTACCAACTTTCCCATAATTTTCCGTTCTCGTTATCTGTTACTCGTTTCTGTGCTTTTATTTATCTCTTTACTTTATGTTTCAGGAATCCAACACCTACGGTAACGCAACTTGTTCCAGTACATTGGCCCAATGTAACCCGGGATAGGTGGTACTATTTAGAACTCGATACGACGCTTCGAGTCTCTAGTAGACCATTTCATGACCGCATGGCCTTTCTTAATCTCTTTTATAAAGAGAACGAACGCTACCAAAAAGGCTTCAAACTCGCAACGTCGTCAGCAAGACATGTCAAGTTGGATATTCTTTTATTAATATTACTTGTTCCTCGGTATTTATTAGTGTAAGTAGTGTTTGATTAGTTTTAAAGACTTAAAGTATGAGTAGTGTTTTTTTGAATATAGTAATATTAAGCTAATATAAGAAGTGTTACATTATTTTAAAGTTTTTTTTTAAAGATTAAGTTAGGTAAATAATAACTGTTTGTCTGTCCCTGACTTAATGCTCCTCTCCACTCAAAAGTTGACTGGTAGAGATTCCTTAAAGATATAAGTTCGCTTGTGTACATATATCTTATTGTTTGTCAATTGTGATTGTTTACTTATTTTGTACAATAAAGAGTTTACATACATATACATAACTTGTCTACAATTAGTTTTCGCTCAATCAATCCAAATCTGTAAACTATACAATAAATAGTTAATAAAACTACCGATTTGCTTATTATTATTTACTTAAAGTAATCACAGATCCCAATCCGCACTGGGCCCGCGTGGGTACTATGGCCCAAGCCCTCTTGTTATGAGAGGAGGCCTGTGCCCAGCAGTAAGACGTATATAGCCAGGGATGATGGTGATGAATCACAGAAAATATTTTAAAGCAAACAACAAAGGAAAGCTTATGTTTAAAACGACATTTTGAGCAGAGGATGGCTCCTGTTCTGGTTCGTAGCCGCGCTGGAACTGCTCATTCTTCTTGAAAAAGAGATCGAGGAAGGCCATACGATCGTGGAAGGGCCGGGTGGATACTTCCAATTCTGTGTTTATATCCATGTAGTGCCATTTCTCCTTTGTCACTCTCGGCCACTCGATCGGGACCAGTTCTGATACTGCTGGTGTTGGGTTCCTGAAAAAATATCAAAGAAGTTCCTACATTTAAAGTCAAAACTATAGTTTGTTAGATTAAGTAACTTTTACTGTCTTTTTGCAATCTCGTATAATTTAAAATAATTATACTAGAGTCAAAATCTATTAATAATTAAAGTGGTTGCTATAGGTAATAAAATTGGATGCTGAACTTACCCGTATTTAGCAAAATTGGCCCACAAGTAAGTAATTCTGTCGACAATGAGCTGGTCGTCTGGAATCATTGGTTTTTCCATGTAAGAAATGTCAAACAAATAACCAATTTCGTCTGCGTGTGCTGCCCCACCACCCGTTATATTGACCCTATGTTTGACAAAATTTCTTTCACCGGAGTATGAAAGGACGTATAGATACATGTTTTCAACTTCATTGTCCAAATATTTCTTGACAGCTCTTAATGTGCCATGATTAAAGCCGAAATCAGAACCCATATCTGTTACTTGCTGTCTCATTTCTGCAGTGATATCTTCGTCACCGAAGTAAAAGTGTGTCACAATTTCCCTCATTTGAGTTAACCGTTCTTCATCGTCTCCAAAATCAAATCTACCATTTATAGAGCTGAGTACAAAATCTGACGCAGCAAAAACAGCATCGGGCATAGAAGAATAAACGGCATACATTTCATCATTATTAAAACCGATTAAAACATCAATATCCTTTACTCTTGGTACGTCCAAATGAAGCGGGTGTACGGTCACATAATTATTGGCGTTAGTGAATTCTTTTTCGATGCAAGGACCAAAAGTTACACCGGCTTCATCGGCTGCAGCAATGACGTCATGTGGATTAACTGTACTCAAATACGATAGTGCGTCTTTAACATCGGTTGGTGTGTAATTTAATTGGTCAGCTATTCTTAAAGGTGCTGTAGGATCGCCATCTCCTACTGTAATTGCTGCTATTACACCACTTTGAGGTATAATTCGTTTGAAAAGATCTTCCTTTCCGTAGTGTAAATGGAAATCCGCAGACATACCACCTGCACTGTTGCCGCTTATTGTAACTTTTGTCGCATCTCCACCAAATGCTCCAATATTTTCCTTGATCCATCTTAATGCCAAGATTTGATCTTTGAGGCCTTCGTTACCGGGTACTTCAGGAATATCAAGACACATGAAGCCATATGGACCAATTCTGTAGTTAAAAGTGACAACAATGACATCATGTCTCACCAAAAAACTGGGTCCGTACAGGAATCTCCCAGCGAATCCGATTCTGAACATGCCTCCATATATCCAGACAAATACAGGTAATGGATTTTGGGCGCTGGCACTATCTGGTACGTATATGTTGATATGCAAGCAGTCTAACGTACCGACTATGGTGTGGTTAAATTCTTCAGTTTGAGGGCATATTGCCGAATCATCATATGCGTCGAAGGTACTTTCAAATCTTGGATAAGGCAATGCGGGCTGAAATATAAAATAGAAGTTATTTGTCATTGTTTTTCTCACCGCATATTTATGAAATGTAATAGGAGATTAGCATGCTTATTAAGCAAACGCGTTCATTATTGCTACTACCATTTTCCATTCCATTCAAGTCTTAGGAATATTAGTTAACAGCGGGACAGTCAACTAAATAGCATGCTGCTAAAAAGTATGCTTAATATGAGCACATCCTAAACACACGTAGTAGGTACACGAAAAAAAAAGAATTCTTTGACCAAGAATATTCATAATCTCAGGAATATTGCTTAATCGAATTTTTTTTGTTAGATTATAGTTTTAACCCGAGACAATATTTTTGTCTTTATCCAATACAATATGGCGTCCGGCTATAGGTATACGAAATATCATTGTCTTGGCCTAGGTTATTCGAATTAATCTAAGACATCCTTTTTTCCCGTGTAGTTTTGCTCATTAACAATAAGTTTTTGTGTTAGTAACGAGCATATGTATATACCAAGACATGTTCATAGTTATGATTACTTTCGTCCTTAATGGAATTAAAATACTACAATAGTTCGTATTTGTACCTAAAAAAAAAAAAAAAAAATTTCCTAAAGCTATTTTATGGCAGAAAATTTACATGGATGACCAAAGAACAAATAACAAATACTTACCCCAAAAACATTTTCTCTGTTCACTTCTGCATATGGTATTCCCATAAACATAGAATAATCCCCATCGTCAGCTCTTAGCCCCCGTATGGATCCAACGTTAGTATTCACTACAGGTCCCGATGCATCATCATCAAATGAAACCACTCTTGGGATTGCAGCAGTATTTTGTACAACTACTATAACAATATAAGCAACTAAAACAATCTTGTTCGCCATACTTCTTTTAAATAAATGACGCATTAAAGTGTTAAAATATTTTTCAATTATCTTTTTATTATAACATTATTTGATTAGATTATAGTATATACGGTGGGGGCACTTTTTAGGGTTCCGTAGACAAAATGGCAAAAACGGAACCCTTATAGTTTTGCCATGTCTGCCTACTGTGTCCGTCTGTCCGCGGCTTTTCTCAGAGACTATCAATGCTAAGAAAGCTGTAATTTTGCACGAATATATATGTTAAGTATGCCGACAAAACAGTACAATAAAAAATAAAAAAATAAAATTTTTTTAGAGTACCTCCCGTAGACGTAAAGTGGGGGTGATTTTTTTTTATCCAACCTTGTAGTGTGGGTATCGTTGGATAGGTCTTTTGAAATCATTAGGCGGTGCTAAAATGATTTTTCGATTCAGTGATTTGTTTGAAAAATATTTAACTTTATAGTGAAAGTTTTCATTAAAATCGAGCGTTCCCCCCTCTAAAATCTAAGCCGGGGGGTGGAAAAATTTGGAAAAAATCAGAATGGTATAAGTATATCAAACTTACAAGGAAAACTATAACGGTTCAGTTTTTTTGAGAATTATTAGTAGTTGAAGAGTAAATAGCAGCCTAAGGTTTAAAATATACGAAAAAAATAAAATAAAAAAATAAATAAAATGCAATAAATGAATTATGAATTATGAATATACCTAAACTTGGAATATTCCGCACAAAATACGAAATCCTTAGAAGAATATGACTTAATTTTTTCGTAATGGCTACGGAATTCTATCTCGCGTGTGTCCGACACGCTCTTGGCCGGTTTTTATCTTGACGGTACTGAATTTAATATTTTATTACCGCGATATTGCTTAACAGCTTATTGGTGGGTGATCTAAAATTATATAATTTAATTCCAAAGCTAATTCCTTTATCTACATTACGTGTTGCTTTGCTTTTAATAATCCCACGTTTATGAAAATACTGATAATAAGTTTTAATTAATTTAACTTTTGTCTTTTACCTTTCAGTCACTGGTTTTAAAATGGTTCTGTTCTTGTCTCGACAAGCCTCAATTAAGATTACTTTTTGGAAGACTTTCACGGGATGACCGGAAAAGTAACAAAAGATAGATAAGATAAGATAAGATAATGATTTATTTACCAAAATAGATGTTACAGTCATAGAGATATACAATGCAACATTAATCGCCATACTACTTATGAGCTAAAGTTTAACTGTGGTTAAAGTTTAAAATTTGGAGTTGAAATAAAAAATACAAAAAGACTCCAAAAAGTAATCTTAATTTAATTGCTTAATAGCGACATCTCTTGTCCCTGGTGAGCGGATAGTTCCGATGGGAGTGTTTAATGTATCTCGATGAGAAACTAGTGACATTGATGGTGTTAGTGTAAAGTGACTATGAAAAGAATGCAAGTTGAAATGTTGGTGCATAGGAGAAATTCGTGTCTAGTCTCCTGTCCAGCTGTGGTGTAGGGGTTAGCACGCAGCACGGATTGCTGAGGACATGGGTTCGATTCCCAGTGCTGGTCTATTTTTCAGGTTTTTCTGTGCTTCCATGTTTCAGCTTGTGCTTTTGTGTGAAATATATCGACAAGCTTCGTTATTTTACTTGCAAATCCATGCTAGATTCTCTGACTATCTCTGTCGTTGTAGTCAGGAAGTAGAGTCCTAGTCTAGAGTTTGACAGCTCAGATCTACTTAATGTTTAAGATTTTTGACATAAATTTCGGTTTGGATTGCCTGTAACAAGCCTGTAACAGAAAATTACAGTGAACAACATTATTATTTCTTACGATATACACAGAGATACTTGTAAGATCTTTAATTTTCAAAATCTATCTACAGTAAATGTTAAGCTGACAGCAAAATGCACAACAAAACTGTTGAAAAGCATAACGTTTAAAATACATAAATAACTTTTCATAATACCGTTCTGAATGAAATGGAATGATAAAAGTTCACACTAACATTTATTATAACGATAGAGGGCACAAAATCATTTTACATACTTAGTTATTTACAGTGGAACATTTTTTTGAAGTCGGTTAAAAATAGGCTACTTCAGTATTTCATGGAGGCGCGCTTATACTATGTCCCATTCATTTACTTTTCGTTGTCATAAAAAATGTGCAGTGTTATTTATTTAGGTACTGAAAATAAATATTGAACTGTGCCAATTTGCCCCTATGTTTCCCTATTATGACGTCACTGCCATGAGATAACGAGGTCTTTATGATACATGCCTTGGTTGTAGACTTCACTGACAAAAGAAGTGTGATAATAAATGGGTACCAAGTTCAATGGTCTGTCCTGAAATTTACTTGTAATAACATAAAATATTTTATAACAACTTAAAATATATATTTCTTCTTATAACTTGAAATAATATTTTATATTGAAGTCTAAGGTCTAACTTGGCTAGTTCTCATAAATATATTTGAATCATTATTAAGTGCCTACTAAAACAGTCATGCAAAGGTAAGGTTGCCATAAGTGTGCAGATTCAAAGAGCGGGGCAAAGAAAAAGTAGTAAAGGCAGAAAAAAAAGGAGGAACTTGTTTTACAACATTAAGTAACAATAAAGGTATAGTCCTTGCCTAAACATAAAACAAATTTTAACACAGTCATTCCAATACCAGCAGGCCGCCAGTCAGGTTCTCTGTTCGTAAGCGCTTTTCGGTAAAACGTGGAAAATGCACGTTGTCGGCTGTTATAGCTTAGCAATATATGATTATTTACCCCTTCTAAATAACTATTATTTTTAAACCGGGACAATTTGCTTATCGGCCGGGACGCTGGGACTCCATGTTGTTTGCACTACGACATTTGAATATTGAAAATAATTAGCAAAACCGAATTGGGCAAGATATAGGTTTCACTTACAGTTTGTTCTGGCTCTTTTCCTCAGTCCTTGGGACACATTTAAGACACAATCACAGCACTTTCAGAGTTTTTATGAATAATTTAAAAGAGCGCGCGCCGGCCGGCATTCATTTCGAGCTGTCAAATTTGCGCAACTGACTGGTGGCGCCGCCGTGCGGGAGAAAGCGGAAAGTTCATTCAGCCAGTATGTTTTTGATATGTGCAGGAGGTTTTAATGCACATATTACTAATTATATCTGCCCAATGTAACGTACATAAACCCCCCACCGGGAATCTACCCCAGATTCCCCAGTTTACAAACCAAACCAGGGATGGTATTGAATAAGGTAAGTGGACTGTATAGTGTAAGTATTTGTTGACTTAGTGAACTAAACACGTGTAGCTGTAAATTGAGTAAAATAAATGACTTATTTCGAACCTAAAATTGTCATAAATTTGACACCTTCTTGCGTCAAATTCATGCAAAGAAACAAAGAAAAATAAAAATTATGCTGAATCCAATTCCATGGGAAGTGGACTAAGCTTTACAACGGGTCGCGTGTATTCGCCATTCTGGGTTTTTACTTTTACCACCCGTACAACTCCATCAGCTCCTGGATAAAGTTCCGTCACGCGACCGAGAGGCCATTGAAGCGGAGGAGCGTCAGCATGAATAAGAACGAGTTCGCCAACTTGAATATTACGACTATTCCTATGCCATTTTTGTCGCTGCTGCAGCGTGTGCAGATAATCATTTCGCCACAATTTCCAAAATTGTTGGGAACTTTGTTGTACTAGCTGCCAGCGAGTTAGTCCGTAAGTTGGTTCGTCTAAGAGATCATACTCTGGAACGGCTAATAGAGAACGACCGACTAAGAAATGGCCGGGCGTGAGCGCCTCGAACTCGGACGGGTCGCTCGACGCACTTGTTAAGGGGCGAGAGTTCAGCACTGCTTCGACACGAGCAAAGAGAGTGCTTAACTCTTCGAACGACAGCGATCGCGTACCCACGACGCGCTTTAGAAGGAGCTTGGCCCCTTTTATGGCACTTTCATACATCCCACCGAAATGGCTTCCAGTAGGCGGATTGTAAGTCCATTTAACACTACGATTATTGAAACCGGTTAAAACATCTTCAGTACTTTGGTTAAAAAAGTTAGTGATTTCCGCGAGTTGCCTACCAGCGGACACGAAGTTTTTTCCGTTGTCGGATACAACGGTTTGACATAAACCACGTCTAGCAGTGAAACGATCGAAAGCTGCGAAAAAACATTCAGTTGAAAGTGCACTGAGAACCTCAGTGTGCACCGCGCGAGTTGAAAAGCAGACGAAAATTAAAAGATAGGACTTTGATATTTTCGCATTACGTCTGTTACTCTCTTTCGTATAGAAGGGACCGCCTATGTCAACACCGACAGTGTGAAAAGCATGGATACCTTCAACGCGGAATTTCGGTAAGTTGCCCATGATAGGCTGTATGTGTGAAGGATTGACTTTAAAACACCTAATACATTTCCTAAAACGAGATCTTACAACGCATTTTCCGGAAATAATCCAGTATTTCTGACTGATTACACTGTGCAATGTACGCGGACCGATATGTAAATAAATTTTATGAAAATAGTCGATAAGAATATTTGTAAAGTTGCACTTTTTGGGAAGCAATAATGGATACTTCTTTTGATACGGTAGTTCGGCGAGAGACAACCTACCCCCCACCCTGAGAAAACCGAGGGGGTCGACATAAGGTGCTAACCTTTTGAGTGATGAACTACAGCTGTAACCGTTTGAAATTGCTTCGAGATCAGCTGCAAAATGCTCTCGCTGAACTGATTTGATGAGCACATCGTGTGCGTTCTTTAAATCTGATAGAGACGAAGGACCCGTGTTCCTATTAGACTTCGTCGATCTACAATTGTTGATAAACTGAAAACAACGAGCTAAGACCTTTTGAAGTTTGCTAAAACTCGAATATTTTTCAGTTAAATCATAAACAAGATTTGAGTCACGTGTTGTGTTTTGCACGCTAGTTTGAGCCAAAGTCGCGCATGGAATTTTGAGTTCTGGCACATTTGCCGATTTAAATTGATCAATTGATTTTACTGGCCAATTCTCTCTTGGTGCGTCTAGCCAGCTCGGTCCTCCGAGCCACTCCGCTGTCGATAACAGCACGGAAGGTAGCGCTCCGCGCGAGCACACGTCAGCGGGGTTGGACGCGCCGCTCACGTGAAACCAACAATCGCTTTGCACGGTCTCCAAAATTTTGGAAACACGCGAAGCCACAAAGGTTTTGAGATTATAACTGGGTGTATTCAACCAACTCAGCACCACAGAGGAATCGGTAAACAAGAGTATTTCATGAACAGGAATTCGTTCAGACAATATTGACTTCGTATATTTGACTAACTTGACTAACAAATGCGCAGCCATTAGCTCGAGACGTGGAATGGTCACTGTCTTCAAGGGTGCAACCTTGGATTTTGCAATGACTAGACTGACCTTCGAATTACCTTGATTGTTAAAACTACGCAAATAGATGACCGCAGCTATTCCTTGAACTGAAGCATCGCAGAATCCTAGTATCTGGTAGTAGCTGTGCTGTTTGACAGTAACCTGGCGCTCGTGGCTAAAATTCGACAACAGCGGGAGCTCTGACATGTAGGTGAGCCACTCCTTTTCCAGTTCCGGAGGCAGCCGCTCATCCCAACCCAGCTGTTGGAGCCAGAGTTTCTGCATGAAGCATTTCGCGTAGAATATGCAAGGAGCCACGAAACCTAAGGGATCATACTGACGACCAATCTGTGACAAAACACTACGCTTGGTGATCGCCTGTGAAGCTGGAAGTGGATGGAATACGAAGGAAAACACATCTTCGGCGGGTCGCCACTGCAGACCTAAAACTTTTATGGATAGGTCCTTGTCATCCTCGAATGCAATGGGCGTTTCGCGGTGATCAGCTGGAACCCGAGCCAGTACCTGGGGACAGTTGCTGGCCCACTTACGAAGCAGAAATCCTCCTCCACTCAGCAACTCTAACAGTTCATCCTGTAGCCTAGCTGCTTCATCATAGCTGCTCACTGACCACAGAAGGTCATCGACGAAGAAACCCTTTTTTAGAACCTTGCTCGCTAAAGGATACTTCTCGCAGTCGTCGTCAGCCAGTTGATGCAGGACTCGGATCGCTAGGTACGGACTGCTAGCAACGCCGTATGTGATCGTGTTTAACTCATACACCTTTAAAGGTTGATCAGGTTGAAACCTCCACAAGATGTGTTGGTAATTGCGTTGAGATTTTTCGATCAAGGTCATTCGAAACATTTTACAAATGTCACTTGACAAGCAAATTTCATGTATACGAAAATTTATTAAAATCTCATTAATATCTGCTTGAAGCTTAGGACCGGCGTAAACGACTGAATTTAAAGAATTATTATTTGTCGTTTTGCATGAGGCGTCAAAAACTACTCGGAGTTTTGTCGTGGTACTTGACGGTCGGAGAATACAAAAGTGAGGAATTATGTACTTAGAATCCACAGTACCAAAATCACCTACGCAAGTCATGTGACCAAGGCTTTCATATTCGGACATGAATTTATTATATTCTTCCTTAAGTTCCGGAAGACGATTCAGCTTTGTTTCTAAATTGTTGAAACGACGTAACGCTTGTGGAGTCGAATCGCCGAGATCAAAACTGGGTTTGAACGGGTACTTCACTGTATAACGTCCCGTAGTATCGCGACTGTGTTCGTTTTGGAACAATTGTTCGACATACAAATCTTCTGGTTTTTTAGTGACGTCATACGGCACGTTTTCAGTCTCCCAGAAAGAGTTCATGATTTTATCGATACTACTAGTTTTATTAGCAGAGAACAAGTTGAGCGAGGCTGTATTTGACTCACAATCGTCACTCAGTACTGTCTGACCAGTAATGACATATCCGAATATGGAATGCATCGCGACGGGCAAACCCGGGTCACGTGGTAGTATATTTTGACCGTCATAAATGTAGGGGAACAAGTCACCTGCGATCAACAAGTACACTGGAGCCGCCGAAAAGTAGTTCGGGTCAGCTAACTCGAGATTTTTGAAATTATTGATAACTTTGTTTGACAAGTTTACTGTAGGTAAGTTGCTAGTTATGTTACTTACGACAACAGTATCAGTGCTAAGCACCGGACCAGATGAGTTTCGTGGTTTAATTGAACATGTAACCAGACCGAAATCTTGCACTGGCGCACCTCCCAGACCCATGGGTTCAAACTGACACTTGCGTCGAGGCAAACCCAGGCGCTGGGCACACTCTTTTGTCATATAACCGGACATGGCACCGCTGTCAATGACTGCACGTACGGCGTGGTAAGTTCCCCATCGATCTGCGACGTGCACCATGGCAGTGCCTAACAGCACGGTTGAATTTGACGAACAAGTCAAGCCGACGTTTGGCATTGACTTTTGACTTTGATCTTGACCATTTGAAACGTTTTGAATACTTGAAATGTTTTGACCACTTGAAATGTTTTGACTACTTGAATCGTTTTGATTAATTGATGAATTTTGAACAGTTGGAACTGTATCTAAGTGAATACTGTGATGGTGCGGTTGTTTACACAGCACACAACGCACTTTTGACGTACACTCGGACAACGAATGCTGACGAAAGCAATTTTCGCATAATTGAAGCTGTTTCACTTTGTCAAGACGCTGCACCGGTGTTAAATCAAAAAACTCGAAACATCGATAAGTTGAATGCGGTTTGTCGCAAAATAGACATCTATTTGATCGTTCGCTATTATTCTTACTCACAGCTGACAAGCACGGCTTTTGGAACTGCTTCGGTGCACTACTGTAATTAGCAGCATTATTATTATTTGTTCGAACAAAATTCGGCTTTGCAGAGGTGTTAGGAACACTCTTAGGCGTAAACTGAATTTTTGATGTACTAATTTTAACCTCAGACATTTCCAAAACACGCGCCTGTTTCTCCACGAAATTAATCAGCTGTTCGTAAGTAGGTATATCGGTTTGATCTACAGATTGTTCGAATTCGCGCCTAGTGACGGGGTCTAAATTTCGCAATCCCATATAAAACAGTATGAAACTCGATAGGTTACTGATTTTCAAAAGTTTCAATGCTTTAACACACTCTTGATACGTTTGTAAAAATGTGTTTAGACCAGTAGCCGACTCAGTTGACAAAGGCTTAAATTGAAACAGCCGATCTAAATAGCTCGTAGCTAAGGCACGAGTGTTCTCAAATTTTTTGACTAGCAAAGCCCATACTATCGGATAATTATCGGCCGTCACTGGCATCCCTTTGACCACAGTCAATGCCGAACCGCTGACTGCGGAGAGCAGGTAATAAAACTTCTCAATGTTCGTAATATCATTGTTGTTATGAATTAAACTCGTAAACGTGTCATAGAATGTTTGCCAGTTTTCTAATTTGCTATCGAAATGGAACAATTCTAGTTTAGGCAGCCGCGGCTTAGCCGACCGCGAGTCTGGCCCGGCAGCGCCCGGGCCGCGGCCCGCGGAGCGCGACGAAGGTCCGCTACCGCTGCCGTCACACGATTGCCAAGTGTCGCTATTAGCCTCCGCTACACTCAGAATACGGAAATACATGTCGTCAAAGGTTTGAATTTCTTGATAATTTGGTTTAAATTTCGGGTTTTGTTTCTTATTATAAGAATTTAACTCGAATATGCATTGTTCGAAACATTCCCGAGTCGAATGAAGTTCTTTAAGTCGCAAATTAAATTCGGTTAAACGCTCTGGTGGAGTTGATTTGGATAGTTCAAATAACGTTTGACATCGTATAAAAAGCAGTTCTTTTTTGTTGATAAGTTGTTCGACATCGAATTCTTTTTCGTCCATTTCGAATTAAAAAACAAAAGACGCGCGCGACGCGTTGCAAAGAACGAAAATTGAAAACGTTTATTTTATACGTATTATTCTAGGTAAATAACTTAGATTAGAAATAAGCCTGTTACCTTAAAACTGCGTGAAATGTGTGTTTTATGTGTATGAATGTGTATTTAGTTTGCAAACTGAGGATGCGGTTCGATTGACCAAAATGTTTGCACTACGACATTTGAATATTGAAAATAATTAGCAAAACCGAATTGGGCAAGATATAGGTTTCACTTACAGTTTGTTCTGGCTCTTTTCCTCAGTCCTTGGGACACATTTAAGACACAATCACAGCACTTTCAGAGTTTTTATGAATAATTTAAAAGAGCGCGCGCCGGCCGGCATTCATTTCGAGCTGTCAAATTTGCGCAACTGACTGGTGGCGCCGCCGTGCGGGAGAAAGCGGAAAGTTCATTCAGCCAGTATGTTTTTGATATGTGCAGGAGGTTTTAATGCACATATTACTAATTATATCTGCCCAATGTAACGTACACATGTTTCAAGCCGGGACATGTCCCGGTGTACCGGGACGTATGGCAAACCCTTTGCAAGGGTCCTATGTTCAATGGCTATTTACGAGATCTATTAATGTAGTACTTAGTTGCTACAAGTGTCAGTAATTTAATTGATCGTTGGGCGTACCCGTATTTAACGAAATTCTAAAATAATGTAATAATCAGTGGTTTTTTCAAGAACAAAATGTCATATCAATAATTAATTTAATCTGCGTAAGCTGCCCCACCTCCCTTCACATTGATCCTGTATTTCATAAAATTTCTTTTACCTAAATATGAATAGAAGTATAGATACATTGTACATGTTTTTAACTTCGTTGTCGAAATATTTGATTAATGCTGAAATCAGAAGCCATATAATATGATGCTTGGTGCCTCAGCACTGTAGTTATATCATCGTCACCAAAGTAGAAGTGTGTAAGAATCACTTTCATTTTTAGCTAACCGTTTGTCATTATCCCTGTTGGACATAGGTCTCCCCCATACACCTCCAGTTGCCGCGGTTGGCAGCGGCCTGCATCCACCGTGAACCCGCGGGTCAAATCAAATCAAATTTACTATTTATATAATCAAGTACAAAATCTGTCACAGAAAACTCATCATCGGGTATATTACTCATAACTTTATATATTTCCTCCTTAATTAAACCGATTAAAACATCAGTAAGTATCTTTTACTCTTGGTAAGTCCAAATGAAGCAGGTGCACAGTCTCATAATCATTGACTTCAGTAAATTATTTTTCGATGCAAGGAGAATATGTTACACGTGCTTTATCGTCTGCAGCGATGACGTCATGTGGATTAACTGTAGTCAAATACGATAGTGCATCTTTAACGTAATTTATTGTGTGATTTAATTGATCAGATCTGATAATCGTAAAGGTGCTGTAGGATAGTTTTCTTTTGAAACAAAAGGTTGTTTTATTCTCAAATTCCAAAAAAGGCTTCAGGGAACAGCAACTTCAACAATAGTCTTCTTAATCTTCTTGTAAACCTCAAAATTCCATACAATTACAATAACTTGCGCAAACGAGCATGAGTATCAACAGCAGAGCTGTAAAGTGTTGCCGTAATTGCTGCCATAATGTAAACGGGACTGGCGTAATGTAAATGAGGCATTTGCAGATGATCACGCCGACTTTATTAATATGCGGCTGACTGTGACACTGAATCTACGTGTTTTATGCGTCGTTTTAATAGACTGAGCTTTATTAGGTAAATTGCCCTCGGGATGTTTTTTGTGCCTTTAACTTTTAGGCGTTTGCTGGAAAAATAAATCTTGATGATGTCAGTTGTTTTTTTTCATGAAAGCGGGTGAGCCATACTTGTAGTTGTATATAATGCATATAGGAATAGACACGCGCTTTTGTGTGCGTAACTATGGATAGCGTTAGGAACCAATTGAGCCAATCGCAAGCAAGAATGTAACGTCAAACGGACTTCTCGATACTAACGCCATCTAGTGATATTTAGTGTCAAAAACCCTCATTGTGCCTCGATACCGCGGTCGCAGCGATTTCGGCCATGATTAGTGCCCAGCCGATTCCCACCACGTGTCGATAATCAAGAAAGTTGGCCGACGACGCCGGCACGTGATATCTATTCTGCCAATAAGGCACGTGACAAAGAGTGGCCGTTGGAGGAAGAATTTCAGAAGCGACACTGCTTTGTTTGTACCAAAAACTTGGAGCCCTAAATCCAGTTATTTCAAGACGGAGCAGCATTTTACTCTTTACGAAGCACCGGATTATGGTGAATTATAAGATTCCATTGGCCCACAAGAGAATCGCTTCGTGTTTCTAATTGTGAACTGCTAAGAAATGGAATCCGCTCCCATGGTCTGTATTTACAGATAGAACTACCCTCGAGTAGCCCTAGTTTGTAGGGATTTTCGAGGGTAAAGTGAATAGGACCTTTTTTCCCTTATGTGCACTTTTCATCAAGTGAAATACGAGTAGGAGTCAATCACGGGTGTAAGTTTGGTGTAAAAAAAACCGACCACCACCACTACCACTTTGTCGGCGTGACTGATTTCATGCTGTTATTCGGGTACTAGCGGTCTCTGAGCTTAGCCGCGGGCCGACAGACAGACGGACAGAGATGGCGAAACTATAAGGGTTCCTGGTTCACTACGAAACCCTAAAAAAGACGTTAGGATACGTCTTTTTTAGGGTTTAGGCTTTTTTAGGGTTATTTTGGAGGCGGTACTTTACACGACAGCCGCAATACAGTTTTCATTTTTATTTGACTGCAGCAAAAGCCAAAAAGATTATGTGTTTCTTACCCAGAGTTTCAACACACACAGTATTCAAATTGTAAATTGCATCGAGAGTATCGATGCAATTTACAATTTGATTGCAATTGACAATTCTTATTCTGCTTGAACTAGGCTTGAACCTATGTACCTATAAAGTAGGTATCTTTTTTGAACATGAAACTACCGTGTCTTAAATCGAGTTTAGCTTGACATGTTTCGGGCTCTTTCGTAGTCCTTCTTCAAAGGAGCACGCGACCCGGCGGCTGTCATAACACGCGCAATATGCGCCACCGCTCTGATCGCGCGACACATATCAAACAAAAGATGTCAAGCTAAACTCGATTTAAGACGTGAGTTATCCGTTAAAATATCATTTAAAGTAGGTATCTACAAAAACCCGACTACCTAAAAAAAAGTAAAAGTAAGAAAATAAGTCTTGTGGTCTAAAACTCTGTTATGTAGCTAATTTAAAGCTCAACAGGTCGGGACCCATTACTAAGAATTTTTGAGCTGGTCACGAATTGACAACATTTCATATTTCTAAGACCATAATTTGATTCGTTCTCTATATTCTGCTTCGAAAAAGAAAGACGCTGATATTTTTAAAATTTCGCTACGATTATTAATTAATTTATTAAAAAAAATTTAAGATGTGCTTATTCGAAAAGGGCTTAACTTCAAAACTACGATATAATAGATCTGTTAAACCGTGATTTTAGTTTTGTTTTGTATCGATAGATGTCACTATCTCGTCTTAATGAAAAGCTGAATCACGCTGTTAAGATTTTTCCGGCAGCCTATAAAAGGGCTGTCAATCAGATTAAAGTTGTCATTTCCTAAGCAACCGTGGTTTGAATAACATGTGCGTTCTACGTTTAAACATGGTCCTTCGAGTTGGATTGGCCTAGTGGAGTAGCGGCTCCGGGTGTATCAAGCACTGAAGTGGCGGTGGTTTGCTGTCAAAAGTGCTAGAGGCGGGAAAAGCCTCCGACGTCATCGTGCACACCGGAAGGGACGTGAGTGACGTGTGATAATAGTCAAGTGCGAAACTGTGAGTACATTTAATTATTACGTAGTGCAACTGTCAAAGACTTGTAAAATTTTCAAGAAAATATTTGGACTTAGCAAATTTAGAAGTAGTTTAGCGACTTAGAATAGTTTCAAGAAAAGTGGAACTACGGGGAATCCACGCCCATTTTCAGTCAGAGTTTAAAGTCGCTAAACACTTAGAAAAATTTCAAGATGGAAATTTATATCAAACTTCAGATTGATTTATATAAACGAATCGAAAAGGCACAAGTGAACTTTAAGAAGTCTCCAAAAGATCGACTTGCCTCAGCAGATTACATCGGTACTAGAATCATAACATTAGAAAAACTGTGGGCAGAGTTCTCATCGACACATACAAAGATTGTTCAAGAGTGTGATGATGAACTTATCAATTCTAGTACTTATGTCAAAACTGAACTGTATGAGTCTACTGAAGAATTGTACACAGACTACATGTACGAACTGAAATCCGCATTAACAAGAATAAAGTCGACCAGTTTCTCTTCAGCAAGCAGCAGCGGCTCATTCGTTACAGCAGCGTCAGCAATTCAGAGCAAGAGTAACGATCTGATTAAATTGCCCAAGATTTCAATTCCATCGTTTTCGGGAAAGTATTCCGAATGGATCAGTTTTCGCGACTTATTTGTTTCACTGATCCATAAAAACGAGTCCCTTGATAACGTCCAGAAGTTGCACTATCTGAAAGCGCACTTAACCGGTGAAGCTGAACAACTTTTACGTCACGTCCAGATCACGCAAGACAATTACCAGTTATGTTGGAACCAGCTTGAAAAGCGCTACAATAACAAGAAATACTTGTCAAATTGTATCTTGAAGAGACTTTTAAGTCAGAAAAACATCATCACAGAATCTTCAAGCGCGCTTAAAGAGTTGTTAGACACGACAAATGAGTGTTTATATTCATTGCGAAACTTAGGTATAGACATAAGTACGTGGGACATAATTGTGATTCACATAATGTGTCTAAAGTTAGATAGCGAGTCTAGGAAACATTGGGAACTCAAAGTTAGCGAGTCATCAGATGATTTACCCACACTGAAGCAGTTTCAGGACTTTTTAGAAACTAGATTCAGAGCACTTGAGTTTATTGATCCCAAACTGCAAAAAAGTAATTTTGTTCAGAAAAGTCCTGTCAGTGTGCGGGTACATCATGTGATAGACGTTTCATGTGCTTACTGTTCCGAAAGTCACAAATTATGTAATTGCAAAGGTTTCGCAAAGGTTGAAGTTGACACTCGACGTGATTTCATCCAATCCAACAATCTGTGCTTCAATTGTCTAGGCTTAGGTCACAATGCTTTTTCATGCCGTATCCCCACTAGATGCCGTATTTGTAAGCGCAAGCATCATTCTTTGTTGCACCCCAAAAATGTTACCACCTCAACCGATTCTGAAGTAAAGCCAATACACTCGGTTGAGAATAATGTTGTAACGCACTCTACAACAGTTGCTTCAGGTGATGACCACGCATCAAGCGTTACAGCCTGTGTTTCGACCAGCCGTAGTCAAGTTTTGTTGGCGACGGCATTAGTAAGCGCTCAGTCGAAATCAGGATCAGGCATTACGCTTAGATGTTTACTCGACCAAGGTTCCCAGGCTTCGTTAATTACGGAGTCAGCAGTCCAGTTGCTAGGACTCAAGAAAATTCCCCACAAAAGTAACATTTCAGGATTAGGAGGTGAAGGAAACCCAACAATGGTTTCCAAGTCGGTGGTGAATGTGAAGATAGCATCACTTCATGATCCTGAATATGAGGTTGAGATTCATGCTTTTGTGTTGGGCAAACTCACTTCGGCTCTACCTGATAAAGGAGCGGTTGTGGAGTTATGGTCAGAGTTATCAGGTTTAAAACTAGCTGATCCGTCATTCAATGTTCCAGGCAAAATTGATATGCTGCTGGGAGCAGACGTGTATGGACGGATACTGCTCGATGGTATCATCAAAGCTCCATTGGGAGCACCCATCGCCCAACGAACCGCTTTGGGCTGGATCCTTTCTGGGCCGATTCATTTTGATGAATTGGATTTACACAAAAAAGTCTGCGTTAACCACATTCATGTAAATAAAAACGAGCTGCTCAAAAAGTTTTGGGAGCTCGAGGCAGATAATTTTGTAACGGATCCCAAGCTGCACTACACCGACGAGCAGAAGTGCGAGGAAATATTTGCTGCTACTACAATTCGTGATAGCACAGATCGGTATGTAGTGAAACTTCTATGTCATAATTCAAGTCCCAGTTGTCAACACGGCAACTTTGAAGCCATAGCTACTAAATGCTCCAACCAACAAAAGAAGAGATTTGCTAAGGATGCTCAAATCAAGAAAAGCTACGCAGAGGTGATAAACGATCTTGGTCACGCGGAGATTGTGCCAAAAGAAGAACAAAACAAGGCTGGTGTTGTAATTTTACCTCATCATCCAGTGGTCCAAGAGAATAGAACAGCAGCGAAGCTACGTGTTGTGTTCAACGCTTCGTATCCTGGAACCATCGGTGTCTCACTACAACAAAACCTGTTAGTTGGGTTAAGATTACAACCTGATCTATGGCACATAATTCTTCGATGTCGGTGTCATCCTGTTTGTCTTGTGGCAGATCTTATGAACACGTACAGACAGGTGAAGGTAGATCTAGACGACGCAGATTGTCAGCGCATCCTCTGGTGTAAAAATCCTGAAAATAAGTTGAAGTCCTTAGGGTCACATGTCTGCTCAAAAGAGAATCTAGCAGATTATATTTCGCCAGGATCTCAGCAACTGCAAAATGAACTGCTCTGGAAAGAAGATACGGAATGGCTTAAACAGAAAGATATTAGCTATAGAAAAATTATATATAGAGAAACTTATGTAGGAGAAAAATCTAATAAACTATATGTAAATACCTGTGAAGTGAACGATGGCAGCACTGAAGATTTTGGTGAAATGTTGAGCTCCAAGTTTTCTGAGTTAAGAAAATTCATCCGTGTGCTAGCCTTCTGTAAAAGATTGAAAAAGTTAGCTAGAAAAGAAGTTGTTGATAAGTGGTTAGCAAGTAAAGACATACAGGATAGTTTGGGGACTTGCATTAAACTTGTTCATAGTAAACATTTTGAAGAAGAGCTGGAAAACCTGAAAGAAAAGAAAAAGATTAGTAAAAAAAGTATACTTACCTCGTTGAATCCTTGGATTGATGTTCCTATACCAATACCATTAACGAGTGATCATTTTCTGGTAGGCGAGCCTCTTGTGCTGAATGCAGACTCCAACTATGAGGCTTTAAATGTAAAGAATTTAAGACTATGGCAATATTGGCAACTAACACGATAGATGGTTCAAAAATTTATGGCTTCGTTGGTCGCGTGAATATCTCACACAATTTCACCATCGGCATCGCTACAGATGGGTGAATCAAACACCTGAACCAACTGTTGGTGATATTGTTTTAATTAAAGAAGATCATATGCCTCCGACACGGTGGTTGTATGGCATTGTAGTTGAGAAGCACCCAGGGTCGGATGGAATCACGCGAGTGGTTAGGTTACGTTGCAAAGGCAATAATATTATTAAAGGATCTGTTCGCAAAATTTGTTTCTTGCCTATAAAGTCATAATTTGTATTCTGTTAGTGTTAGAGTAAATATGGTTTTGTATTGTGTAAATTAATTGGCTTTATTTGTGGAGCAATTGTTTCAATTTTATTGTGTTTTGTATAGAAACAGTCAGTTATGTAAGTAAGTTATGAAATTTTTATTGTGCTGTGTAGTATCAGTCGTTGAGTTGCATATTATTGATATGCATGTTATGAATATTGTGAATTTAAGTTATGTTAATGTTCAAGTTAGTTTTGTGTATTGTGATTCTGTTTGTTTTGTGACTTTATTTTTACACTGCCTCATGGTGGGCGGAATTAAGGACAATATTTTTTTAATTTGTCCTTGGTGGGCGGTATGTTAAACCGTGATTTTAGTTTTGTTTTGTATCGATAGATGTCACTATCTCGTCTTAATGAAAAGCTGAATCACGCTGTTAAGATTTTTCCGGCAGCCTATAAAAGGGCTGTCAATCAGATTAAAGTTGTCATTTCCTAAGCAACCGTGGTTTGAATAACATGTGCGTTCTACGTTTAAACAAGATCCATTACTTTTCTCTAGTCTCTATTAAAAAAAGATCACGTAAATCATGCGTAAATCTGAAGAAGACGTTGTCAAAATTATGACAGCTCCTTTTTCTGGTGCAAAAGGCAAACGAAACATATCTTTTCTGTCGTAGTATTGGCAAATTCGGATACATTTTTTAATTATTTTGTATTTTTTTAAATATGGAGAAATAAATTATAATAAATATTTTGCCATGTTCAGGAGGCAAAACTCTTTCGATTCCTGTAGTAATTTACAGGTGTTGAAAAAATGAAATCTTGTCAATTGAATGGATCCCAACGGTTAAACTGTAAATTAGCTACTTAACAGAGCTCTAGACCACTAGACGTATTTTCTTCCTTTTAGTTTTTAAGGCGGTCAGGTTCTTTTGATCATTTAAGTTTTTTTTTTTTTATATTTTTGTGAAAATGATAGATTAAGGCCGAGTACGCACTATGCGGCGAACCGCGCGATTTTAGCGCACCGTCTCTTTCTCAAGCGATATTTTGAAGAGGGATGGCACGCTAAAACCGCGCGGTTTAAAAGTATTATAACTCATATGTATTTAGAGTGAGCTTTTTATTAGCTTTCATTTGATACCCATATTGCTATACAAATTTTAACACAATACAAGATCACGTTGTATACAGTTGACCAAAGCAAGCTCGGTTCTCAAAACGGCCAGGCCTATTAAAGCCAGTAGCACGGCTGGCTCTGAATGCCTCTGATTGACTCACATTTACATGATAGTAGCATGGGCCTTTACCAAATACAATAGTTTGCTGAGCCTCAATAAGGCACAGGTTGAATCGAACTAGCAAATCGTCTAGATACATCTACGTACCTATACGGCAAGGCGAGGTACTCGACAATATTTTAAAGCTGGCTCAAAAGTACGAAATGAAGTATGGACTTCTAAAATTAGTCAAATAAAGTAAACTAAGACTGATAAGAAGTGTAAAGAAAACGAAGAATCTTATTATTCTACTAGCTTTTGCCCGCGGTTCCGCCCGCGTGGAATTCGGTTATCGCATGCTGTTCCCTCGGGAACTGTGCTTTTTTCCGGGATAAAAAGTAGCCTACCTATGTCACTGTGTTTGTATGTGTATCAAGTGGTTTGTAGGTTTGTCCGTCTTTCACGCCGTAACGGAGCGACGGATCGACGTGATTTTTGGCAGAGAGATAGTTTATGGGTTCGAGAGTGACATAGACTACTTTTTATCCCGGAAAAATGCACAGTTCCCAAGGGAACGGCGCGCGATAACCGAATACCGAATAAGAAATAAATGAAACAAAAAATAGAGAAATAAGTATTACAATGAAAAAAAAAATAAACTAAAATGCAATGCCAACCTTACATTTGGATTAATTCTAGTTGCAAGAAACAAAAGACAACAGAAACAAAAAAAAAACTTTAACCTCGATACTGTATGGAATTCGAAATTATACCCAAGAGAAATTTTTAAGCCATTCTAGCAATCAGAACTACAAAAATCACGTTTTGTAACGTAAACCAATACAGCATAAATCATTGTAGTAAGTACATATTTTGATATCATTTGAGCTCTAAAAAATCGAACTCTCGCAATCATACGAGTATTCGCGATATCCAGTGAGGTATTTTGCGTACATCTTGTAGAATTTGTCTAGGAAAGCCATCCTGTTGTGGAAGGGATCTTTCTCCGCAGTCATCTTCGAGTCTATGTTCAGGTAATTCCACTGGTATCTTGTGGCTGGCACCCACGGCACTGGCAGCAACTCCGAAGTCTCAGGAGTAGGATTTCTAAAAGTTAAGAGATGACCAAGTGAATTAGCTGGATGAAGTGGTAATGGGCAGGCCATATAGCACGGAGAACAGATAGTCGTTTGCGGATTGGAAAGCGCAGCGTAGGACGTCCACTAACGGAATAACCTGGTTAAAGTAGCAGGTTCACGTTGCTAAAAGCTAAAAGTCTATGGAGGAGGCCTATGTCCAACAGTGGACGTCCTATGGTTGATATGATGATGATGACCTTACATTTTTTGAAAAAGACAGTCAAGTTTTATTTGATTGACGATGTCAAAAAATAATGAGAATTTTTTTTTCATAACATATAATCCAAAAAAAAAAATTGCAGTGTTTGTAAATACGTACGTACCCGTATTTAGCAAAGTTTGTCCACATGGCAGTAACTCTATCAATGATGATTTGATCCTCTTTGGGATCGATAGTTTTCAAGAAAGACACATCCCATAAGTAGCTCAGTCCATCGCCATGAGCGGCACCACCGTACGTGATGTTCTTTAAATATTTAATGTAATTTCTTTGTCCGACGTAAGAAAACATGTATGAAAATATATCTTCAGCCCCACTATCAATGTATTTTCTGAGGTTTCGCAGCGCTGGATATACATAACGGTAATCTAAGCAGAAGTCCAAAACCAGACGCTTTGTTTCTTCACTTAATGCTTTACCACCAAAATAAAAATTTCTGATTTTATGCGACATTTCAGCACTAGTTTGGTTATCGACACTGAAATCATTGTTTATATTTTCACGGAGATAATCATGTTTCTCAAAATATTCAGTGTTATACTCATTGTAAGAAATCACGCATTCGTCGTTGTTGAAACCAAATAAAAGTGGTATTTTTTTCGCCTGCAAATTAATCGGGTAGTCAGTCAAAAATGATTCCGTGTCATCAAATTCATTTTCCACGCATGGTCCAAATTCTAATTTCAATTCCTGTGTACTCGAAATAACAAGGCTTGAGTTAACTGAAGCTAAGAATCTCAAGGCATCAATGACATCACTTGTTGCAAAACCCAGATGTTCACTTAATTGTAACGCGGTGTCGTTACTAACTTTTTTATACCCTCTAGGATTCTGACTGGTTCCACTCAGTAAAATAGCTTGATTGAAAAGATCGTCTTGATTTAAACGAACATGGAAATCAACAGCCACTGCGCCAGCGCTTTCACCAAATATTGTTATTTTACTAACATCACCACCGAATGCCTCTATATTGTCTCTTACCCATTCCAAGGCTATCCTTTGATCTTTTAGTCCCTGATTGCCGGGAGCTGCTGGTGTATCAAGACATATGAAACCATACGGACCTAGTCTATAGTTAAGCGTAACTAAGATGACATTATATCGAACCAAGAACTTAGGTCCGTAGACAATTCTTCCCGATGTTCCAGATTTGAATTTGCCGCCATGAATCCAAACAAGCACAGGCAGGTTGCTGGATGAAGCGGCTTCTGGTACGTAAATGTTGAGGTGCAAGCAGTCGAGGGTGCCGATTATTTCAGTCTCGTTAAACTCAGATATTTGAGGGCAGGCTGCTGAATCATCAAATGCTTCAAATGTGTCTTCGAACTTGGGATAGGGATCTGATGGCTAGAAGGAAAGACATGATTTTGTCATGAATAATGTTTTGAAGGATTCGTGCCTGAAGGTTTCAAACGGAGCCTTATTGCTGTCACTATGTCAGCCTGTCCATCTATCTTCTGTTTGAAAGGTTTTTACAGACAAACGGTTAGTATTACAGTCTTTAAATTATCACTTGCATCAACAACGATAAATTAAAAAAATCAAAAACCCAACTGCATTAAAAAATACTAAAAAGATGGTAACAAGACGTCGACGTATTGGTCAAAAACTCTGTTAAGTAGAGAGCTAACTTAAACTTTAACAGTATGGACCCATTAGGTTGAACCTACTAAAATTTCTGAGCTGGTCACGATTTGAATAGATCCCGACTGCTGAAGTTTAAGTTAGCTACTTAACAGAGTTCTAGACCTCTATGTCGACGTCTTGTTTCCATCTTTTTAGTATTTTTTAACGCGGTTGGGTTTTTGATTTGTTTAATTTATTGTTTTATTTAACAATGAATTGTATATATTTTTGTAATCTCTTTTTAAATCCCTTCATAATTTATTTACACGAGTTCTTTTTACTGTTTTTTTTTTCGGTCGACTGTAACTGAATTGACTTCCAATCTACTTATAAATTTCAAAACGGGAATATAGGGTAAGTGGATCATAATGAACAATTTAATAAATAATGAAAATTATATGACTTTTATGGTAGAACTTAACAAAATACAAACGTACTTAATCATGGGCATGTTCATACTTATCAAAGTTATTACTTGCTCACGTGGTTCTAGTTTCTAAGTCGTGACATAAAAATATCACCATTATGGCGTCGTAGAAATACTCATAACTGTGACAGCCAGTGCATTTATTTCCATTACTAGTCGTTACCCACGACTCCGTCCACGTAGGATCCGGTTTTCACAGTAACTAATTTTCTGGGATAAAAACTATCCCATCCGAGGAAGGCCTCGGGACGCAAACTATCTGTAAGTATACCGAATTTCATCGAAATCGCTTCGGCGGTTTAGACGTGATGGAGTAACAAACAAACAGACTCACAAACATTCGCATTAATAATATACTAGCTTTTTCCCGCGTCTTCGCCCGCGTGGAAGTCCCCTCGGGAACTGTACATTTTTCCGCGATAAAATGCCTATGTCACTCTCTGACCCATAAACTATCTCTATGCCAAAAATCACGTAGATCCGTCGCTCAGTTTCGAACAAACATACAAACACACACACTTTCGCATTTATAATATTAAGTATGGAACTATGGACACTACTACTTGTACACTACTTTAGTGCAGTAAATACAGGTAGTGGACCCAACAGTAAATCCTCAGCCAGAAAAAACTTGACAGTATGATAAAGTATGAATAAAAAAAGAGTATTGTATAAATATCCAAAAAAAAATAAAAAAAAAATTCTCCGTTCAAACTTTCTTCAACATGACATACTCATGTAACTAATTGGAACAATATATGAAATATAAAAAAAAATATCCCAGCAGAAATTAAATCAAATTACTAATATAAACAGATTTGTGTTTCGTCACTACTTTGAAAAAATCTCGTATCTCAAATCAATACGTGAACGAAATTGAACCTTGATGTAATGGTCATAAAGTGCACTCGGAAAAATTATCCATTTCGAGATACGAGTTTTTTAAAAGTAGTGACGATTTTTAGCTTATAAATACCTAACTTAGGCGTTTTTTTTTTGGATTTTTTATATTTTGGTTACGGCTCATACTATACAATAACCAAGCAAAATTTCATCGACTGAGGAATTAATGCTTGGGTCTCCATCCAATAACTTCCTTCATTTACTGCACCAACTTGTACTATTATCTATTCTGTGCTATGGATAAGGTAGGATTTCTCGCCTATCGTTTGTTTATTTCAGTTAGTATTGTATTGTTTTGTTCAACACTTCATTGTACGTAAAACATGAAATATAAGTTTAGAAGAGAAAGAGATGTACACATGCGAACTTATCCCTTAAGGAATCTCCTCCAGTTTTTTTTTATTCGACTGAATGGCAAACGAACATTGGGGCTACTGATGGTAAGAGATTACCACCGCCCATAGACACCTGCAACACCAGGAGGATTGCAGATGCGTTGCCAACCTAGAGGCTTAAGATGGGATACCTCAAGTGCCAGTAATTTCACCGGTTGTCTTACTCTCCACGTCGAAACACAACAGTGCAAGCACTACTTCACGGAAGGATTAGCGAGCAAGATGGCGGTAGCAATCTGGGCGGCCCTTGTGCTAGGTCCTACCACTTGCAGTCTGCCTTAACCTTTGAACGATTGTTAATAATGTATTGACTCCTTTATTAGCTAATATACTTACTCCAGTGGCAATGGGCGGGCCACATCGCTCGAAGAACAGATAACCGTTGGGGGAGAAAAGTTCTCGGGTGGCGACCACGAACCGGAAGACGAAGCGTTGGCAGGCCTCCCACCAGGTGGACTGACCGTGAGAGTTGCGGGAAACCGGTGGATGCAAGTGGCGAGTTGTCGTTCATTATGGCGTTCTAAGGGGGAGGCATTTGTCCAGCAGTGGACGACTTCCGGCTGATGATGATGATGATGATGATACTTACTCCAAACGGATTTGTCTCGTCCACTTTAGCGTAAGGGATACCAAGGAACATGTTGTAGTCTCCATCCGTGGCCGCCATTCCTCGGATCCGCCCCACTCTGGTGTTTACTATAAGCGGCCCGCTTGACAACGCCTCGACAAGGCTTAAAATAACTATGGCACCAACTAATTCCAACAAAATCATTTTTTCAATGGAATGGAAATTGATACCAATATGAAATTGTGTCCGTGTTGTAGAATGTTAGGTTAATGAGTGGAAGAATATTTTGTGGAGTGATATCATCGAGAAATAATTAAATAGAGTGGTTATTCGTTCTCATTAATCTGTGTATCAGTTTCATTACCGTGACACTATTTCCGTAGCAATGACACGGTGATTAGACTTCAGTGCACAGGTAAATGAGAACAGTCGCCATACTTCATCCTTCTTTTTTTTTGTTGTGTCTTGTGTAGGGTTGTCTATTGCTGTGTTGTGAATAAATGTATTTCTTTATTTTTTATAGATCTGTGCATTTAATCTAATTACCATGACGCTTTTGCGATTTGGATAGGGATAAAATCTTGAATTTTTAACTGCAGGGTTAAGGGTTTAGTCATGAATTTGTACAGTTGTTCTTAACACAACCTCAATGAAGATCGCTATATATAAATGTTTGGATTCCCCATTGGAATTTGGTAAACACCCGGAATTTCAATTGTTACTACCAGATCGAATAGTTTACGCGTGCGAAGCCGCGGGAAAACTCTATTAGTGAATAAAATTGAGTGTACTAGGTATGCTATGCAATGAATAAGTAAATATATATAATTATGCTGTATTTTGATCTTTAACTTGAACTTTAGTGTCATGCTTTGGTTTATGTTTACCCAACTTTAGTTTTTTGCACTGTTGTGTTTCGGCGAGGAGGGTAAGACAGCCAGTGAAATTACCGGCACTTGAGGTATCCCATCTTAGGACTCTAGGTTGGCAACGCATCTGAAATACCTCTGGCTGTCTGGCGGTGGTGATCGCTTACCATCATCCAGTCAAATAAAAAAAACTTTTGGCCGGCCAATGCATACTAATATAATAAATGCGAAAGTGTGTGTTTTCGTATGTTTGTGTGTTTGTTCGTCTTTCAAGCCGTAACGGAGCGACGGATCGACGTGATTTTTGGCTTAGAGATAGTTTATGGGCCCGAGAATGACAGCTACTTTTTATCCCGGAAAAATGCACAGTTTCCGAAGGAACAGCGCGCGATAACCGAATACTACGCGAGCGGAGCCGCAGGCAAAACCTACTCGTAGTATAAAGATTACGAAAGTCTTATTTTTTTTACTGTTAGTTATTAAAATTTTACTCTATTGGTCATATGCTCGATAATTAATATAGATACAGGTGCCGTAGATTCATACATTGTGATGTTTATTTTATATTGATATGTTAATTTATCTATCAAATCTACTTATTTTAAACGAGAAATTCTAGTATATTATAATATAATCATAATGTCGGAAACGGCTCCGGATTTCAATGAAATTTGGTATGTAGGGGTTTTCGGGGATGAAAAATCGATCTAGTTTGGTCTTATCTCTGGGAAAACGCTTGTTAACGAGTTTAAGCCCGAACAAAGCTCGGTCGGCTACGTACTAACTAAAATATAAGATTATTCATTTATTCTTTCATTCCCATTCACGTCCACTGTTTGGAAATAGACTTCCGATAAATAGACTATGTCACAGTAAAAAATATGTCACAAAATTGAAGTTATTAAAGGATCGGATATGTGTAATATCTAAGTACAAGTCGAAAACAAAATTGACTCTTGTACATTTGTTCATCAAGTTTGATCAGAAAAAAATATCGATTTTGAGGTACGAGCTTTTTAAAAGTAGAAATGATAATACAAGCGTTATATTATGCGCATTTCTATTTAATTTTCTCTCCAATTTGACATGAATGTGGTCAAAGTCAAAATATTTTAATTCAATTTAGGCAAACATATAACAATTATGATATCCGCAGTAAAACTATGGTTACCGACATAGCCCGAAGAATTGCGAAACTGAAGTGGCAGTGAGCGGGGCACATTGCACGTAGGACTGATGGCCGATGGGGTCAGAAGGTTCTCGAATGGCGTCCGCGGACCGGGAGATGAGCTGTCGGTAGGCCTCCAACAAGATGGAGCGACGACCTGGTTACGAACGTGGGGGATGCGGAAAGCACAAAACCGGACGAGTGGAGAGCCTTGGGGGAGACCTATTTCCAGCAGTGGACGTATTTCGGATGAAACATATAACAACACATTCACAACAAGCACTTATGAATTTAAAAAAAACCTTCTTTAGAACGAGGTAAGTATATTTTTTCGTTCTTTCTTTCTTGCCAGCATTGTAAGTTACATTTAAGCCTGTAAAAACATCGTCATTCCACCACGTATCTGCCTCACGCATATAAAAATGATTGACTTAGAGCGAAATAAATTCCATTCGGCGGTGATGACGCTGAGGGGGAATCAGGGCGTTTGATCTCAGCAACGCACGTGACCGGAATTCCACTGGGACAAGAAACACACTATATTCCTCGAGAAAAACCGACCAAGTATAATTCGGACTTGAGCGCCGACGGTTCTTTACAAGTGTCAAAGCTTTATTTTATTACTAACTTATGCCCGCGACTTCGTCTGCGTGGATCTAGGTTACCGCGCGGCGGCGCCCTCTACCGGAATAAAAACCCTTTGGCTGCGTACGTAACCGAAATTTCGTAACCAGTTGCGGAAGAAAACTTTTCGGTCTTGTTTGAAACCGGTTGCTAACGAAAAGTATTTTCTTCTTATGGGAAACCAGTTACAAACGAACACTTTAGGGTAAAATATGCCATATAGCATGAAGAACAGATGACCGTTGTACCGAAAAGTTCTCGAATGGAGACCGTGGATCGGCAAGCGCAGCGTAGGACGTCCACCCAGGATATGGTCAGATAACCTGGTTAAAACCGCGGGCTCACGGTGGATGCAGGTCGCTTCTAACCGAAGCAACTAGAGGTCTATGGGGGAAGTGTCAAAAAGTGGACGTCCTATGGCTGATATGCTGATGATGTTGACTAATTCAATAAAGATAAAGTTTGTGCATATGTTTGTTGCTGCTTGGTGGCAAGATTAGTGAACAAGATGATGGTAGTAATCTAAACGGACGTCCTACAATTCGTAACGTCGCAGATCGATCATCACCTGTACCACTACCATAATTTTACAGTGACCGTACTCGATAGCGACGGCGTAAATAACTTATATGGAGAATTAATTGTACAGCGCCTCTACAAATTATTTACGTCGTCGCTATCGAGTACGGTCACTGTCAAGGGTAAGCAGGTGTGCCAGTTGACCATCGTATTTAGTGAGTGGGCAGTGGGCGATGATGTCTTGCACTGGGGTTCCACACTCGCATGCTGGTGACTCTCTCCCCCCACATTTGTGCATAAATGCTCGGCTTCGGCCACAGCCCGTTCTCATCTTGTACAACTGGCACCAGTCCTTCCTGGGAAGCGAGAAACCTGGGAAAGAGATTGTATTTAATATTAAGCCATACAAATAAATAAATAACGATCACTGTAAACTCATGGTAATGGTACTGAGGTTCATTCGAGTCATCCATTATTTAATGGAGTCATGGAACGATTAAATCGTATAATCAAAGGTCGATCCTCATTAATTAGTTTCCTGATTCTTACCTACTTTGCAAGTATAAAACATAGTTATATAATAATTATGACGTCGTAAAAAATTTAAAATCCTTCTTCCGTCCAACCGGAACGCACATAATATACCAATCTCAATAATAGCTTTTCATTTCCATCGGCCGGAGCGAAAAACTTCATGAAAATTTGATTCCGGCCATTTTTGTGGAGTATTTTCAAGAGTATATCAAGAGTGACCCGGTGAATGGGTGACCGGTTGAATGGCGACCGGTGACCGAACGGAAGTTGGCTCGCATCTGCCGGCCTGGCCGGATGTATCCTGCTCTTCGCTCGCTCCATTGTCATCCTGTTTTGTATTTTTAAAAAGTTTTCGGAGATTCACTGGCCAGTGTGTTACTTAGTTATTTTACTGAGGTATTGGTGCCTCCTAAAACACATACAAACATTTTAAGCTTTGTTAAATTATATGTATAGAACTGGCCAAATGTAAAACATCTTTTTTAATAACGTATATCTTTAATGGGTTAACTTAGAATCTAATTTTTTCATTGCTGTAGCAAACCTGACTACTTACTTCATATTCATTTAATCTTGATACCTCTACGGATTCCTGAAAGAAGGGTCTTGACAGACGTACAGACGAACAGACAGATATATCGACGGTAGAAAGCAATCCTGCTGTAACCCGCAAAATCCAAAGTGTTCACCAGAGCCCAAAAACTTTTGGGATTTTAGAAAAAAAATCATATCTCCTAAACTATTAATCCTATAAATGTCATTTTTAGAATAAGAATGCCTTTTTTGATTGTTTATCAAGTTGAATACCAAAAACTAACTAAAAGTTAGTTTTAGTCTATGTTTGTGTGGGTTACAGCATTAACACTTTTTTTTCTATTACGCAAATATGCTGTAAATGAAGGAGATAATTGTATGGGCGGCTCCAAAACAAGTATTTTACTTTAAAGCAAAACTGCTGTTATTACTTATCACAATTATTCATTTGTGTCAATTTTGACGTAAATGAAAAAAATCTATGTAACTAGGTGCACTTAATTGTTCTAAATGTAAGAAGATAAGAAACGATAGTAAAATTAAAACGATGTAAGTATGGAGTGACATTTATTTAACGTCATTTTAAAATGTTTCAGAATATAAAACACTTCTAAATTACTAAATGAGATCAAAAATTATAACATTTCTGACACCTAGTTAGGTAACAATAGACGCTGAATCACAAGAAATACTCTACTGCTATTTAGTTGTACATTAAATCTAGTGAAAAAATAACAGCATTCGTTTTAATAATAATAAGTACATAACGGTATTTTTAGAGTCTTAATTATTTTTAAGATTTATTCAATTGCATCATCATTTTCTGAACTTAATTGAATTACCTTGCTACCCCGCGAAAAACACGTGCAAGACAGCTAAGTATGTGCGACACATATATTACTTACTTATTATTATTTTCATGCAAAAACCCAAGACCTCATCCTCTTTCACATGAACATTGATTCATGTGTGTTCATTAAAATGGACCTCCGCAAAGTTGATTCAATAAATTATTCATGAATTCATCATTTTCTATTTTATTTACGTCTTCTTCGTCTGAACCCGCTAAAAAATCCTTTGCTTTATTGTTTACTTTCAAATTCGTCGCGGAGTAACTGAACGACATGCGGTAGGCCGCGGTCAAATCAGCACGAGCACGTGTTTCAAATGCGGTAAATGCGCATGATCAATATACGACTACTGTATTGAAAAGGGCATAAATAGCAAATTTCGTAAAACTTAGTGTTTTCAATTTGGCGTAACTAGTCATTGTATATAATACCATATTTGTTTAGAATGTAGTAAACTACGATGATCAAAAGATTAGTATCTAATAAATGTAGTAAACACGGTACGTTACTTAAATGTTATATGCAATTATGCTGTAACCCGCACTACTCAACATGTGTTGAGTAGTGAGTTGCGTTGTAACTACAAAGATCATATTCTTTGCAAAAGTGAAATTGGTGTAAATTCCAAATGATAGAAAAATGCTGTTTTTCGTACTATTTACAGCAAGTATTCAGTTGTCTTTTTGAGAAAATAGGGTAAACTCAAATGCTGTACAAAAACTTCTAGAGGTCGTAGAGCCACGAGAATATAGGACCATTCGACGCAGAATTTTTTTCTGATTCTAAATATGAAATAAAAAAAATTGTGAAGGGTGTGGTTTACAGCAAGATAGCTTTTTACCGTCGATATGGTCAATGAAGTGATCCTATAAGGAATGAAATTTAGATTAGACTAATATCAAAGGGAGGTCATTTCTGGGACTAGAAATTGTTTTGATGAAAATGAAACAGTCATAGGGTTCGTACGCTTACAATAAATTATTTTCAAGTTTTTGATAAAATAAGCCCTTATTATTATAATTTTTTTTCGTAAATTACATATGGCTGAGATAGAAACCTTAAAAGATTGTTATTTTGAAAAACTACTACTACCTGGGATATAAAAAATTATGGATAACGTGTGAAAGTAGACTGCAACCTTTTTTTTTTTTATTTGACTAGAAGGCAAACGAGCAAGTGGGTCTCCTGGTGGTGAGAGATCATCACCGCTCATAAACATCTGCAACACCAGGGGTATTGCAGATGTGATGCCAACCTAGAGGCCTAAGTTGGAATACCTCATCATCATTATCATCATCAGCCGGAAGACGTCCACTGCTGGACAAAGGCCTCCCCTTTAGAACGCCATAATGAACGACAACTCGCACTTGCATCCACCGGTTTCCCGCAACTCTCACGATATCGTCAGTCCACCTGGTGGGAGGTCTGCCAACGCTTCGTCTTCCGGTTCGTGGTCGCCACTCGAGAACTTTTCTCCCCCAACGGTTATCTGTTCTTCGAGCGATGTGGCCCGCCCATTGCCACTTCAACCTGCATATTTTTCCAGCTATGTCAGTGACTTTAGTTCTTCGACGAATTTCCGTATTCCGGATTCTATCGCGCAAAGAAACTCCAAGCATAGCTCTCTCTGGAATACCTCAAGTGCCAGTAATTTCACCGGCTGTCTTACTCTCCGCGCCGAAACACAACAGTGCAAGCACTGCTGCTTCACGGCAGAATTAGCGAGCAAGATAGTGGTAGCAATCCGGGCGGACATTGCACAAGGTCCTACCACCTGTAAAACCACCTGTCACTATTGTACCTTTTTTGTCAAACTTAAAACATAAAATTGCTAAAAGTGACTCCGAAGCGGTAACGTTTCGTGTGCTCTGCCTACCCCATTTGGGAATACAGTTGTGATGTCTGTGCGTGTGAAAATAACAAATTTTTCGAATGATTTCATCATTGCACATGATCTTTGTATCAATCACTATCATTATGAAACCTGTCTATGATCTCTTGATGCCTAGCTTATCATTACTTTACAGATCACTTAGTCAAGCTTAACGCAAGCTTTTAATGTTTACGTATTCAGAAAAGTAATTCATATGTATGACCTCACCCGTCACCAATCATAATTCGTCACATACTCTAAAACTTGAAAAAGTATACCATGAACCAAATAGGCATGAAGTTTACACCTGATTTAATCCATTATATAAACCTTACCCATCATGAGTACCTACTTCTATAATTTTTCGACTTCACAGAATTATTTAAAACTCACTTGTCACAAGTTGTGTTGAAATAGAAAACTATGCATTGTAAACCAATTTGTGCTTTAGTTATTGTATGGCAATATGTTGGTGCAGTGCTATGGGTGGATCCTATAGTATATAGTAAAGTCGGATTGATCCGGGGACAGGCGGCCGCAGACGGAGACTACAACATGTTTCTGGGAATACCATATGCTAAAGTCAATGATACAAATCCTTTTGGAGTAAGTGGATGTAACCTAACCACTCACATGCTTTTGGCAACTCTAGTTCCTCTTGCCGCTCTTTTTTGTTAATAAATAGAGTTCAACTCAAAAATTCGAAACATGTGAGTGGTTAAATTAAAAAATTAAACAGCAACTAAACTGTATTGAAATCGGTATTGATATTATTGCTCAGTTTTGTATTGAATGTTTGCGATACCATTTCATCACTATTTACCGGTAGGCAGTAAACCCATTGTTTATAATAAGTAACTATTGAAAACATTCGGTACAAATACTTACATGAAATAGGAAGATCATTAAAACCTTTCCTTTTTTTCAGCCATCAGCTCCCTATCCCGCGTTTAATGACATTTTTGAAGCATTCAATGATTCGGTAATATGTCCTCAAGTATCAGAGTTCGACAACACAAAAATAGTCGGCACTCTCGATTGCTTGCGCCTTAACGTTTACGTACCCATCGCTGCTTCCTCCGACAGCCGATTGCCTGTTCTTGTCTGGTTCCATGGCGGTCAATTCATATCTGGATTTTCAGGAAGATTTCTCTACGGACCTAAGTTCTTAGTTAGACATGATGTCATCTTAGTAACGCTTAACTATAGATTAGGTCCGTACGGCTTCATGTGCCTTGAAACACCAGCGGTACCCGGAAACCAAGGACTAAAAGATCAAAAAATTGCCTTGAAATGGATTAAAGATAACATAGCAGCATTCGGTGGTGATACGAATAAAATAACAATATTTGGCGAAAGTTCTGGCGCAGCGGCTGTAGACTTCCACGTTCATTCAGATCAAGATGATCTTTTCAATCAAGCGATTTTGCAGAGCGGAAATATTTTTTATCCTGTGAAGTATAAAAAAGCAAATAATGACGCTGCATTACTATTAAGTGAACATCTTGGTCTAGTAACAAGCAATGTCCACGATGCCTTATCATTCTTAGCTTCAGTTAATTCAAGCCTCATAATTGCCAGCTCACGTGAATTAGGGTTATCATTTGCACCGTGTGTAGAAAATAACTTTGAAGATGTTGTATCATTTTTGAATGATTATCCGTTTAATTTGAAATCTAAAAGAATACCGCTTCTAATGGGTTTCAGCAACGACGAATGTCTGATACAATACAATGATTTAAGCGCTGAATATTTTGCGGAACACGATTATATCTATGAAAGTTTAAGCGGTGATTTTAATGATGTTAACCAAATTGGTGATGAAATGTCGATGATACTTAAAAGCTTTTACTTTGGTGCCAAAGCAATATGTGAAGATACGAGGCGCCAAGTTTTGAACTTCTGTTTAGATTTTCAATACATATATCCAGCGCTAAGAAGCATCAGAAAATTATCTGATGGTGGAACTCAAGGCATTTATTTATACATGTTTTCTTACGTCGGAGAAAGAAATTATATAAAATTTTTAAGAAACATCACATATGGTGGTGCCTCTCATGGTGATGATCTGAGTTACTTATTTGATGTATCGTTCTTGAAAACTATCATGCCAGATAAGGATCAAATTGTCACTGACAGAATCACTACTTTGTGGACAAACTTCGCTAAATATGGGTACGTATTACAAATAAGCGCATCTATAAAATAAAAAAAATGTTACAAAAAATTTAATCGACTACAAAAACCATGAAAATAATTTTTTACTAGTCTGAAGTCGGTGCCTCAGCACGAGCCAGCTTTTTTAAATTTTTATTACACTTCTAAGTTTATTCGAAGAAGAAATGTAAAGCAAAACGCTTGATGTTTGTAGCATAACAAATGAAGTCAGTTGTGTTCTAGGATGGTGTACAATAGTAGTACTTAAATTGTATGAAAAAAGGAAAATTCAAAAAAATCTGAATTAGAATCAGAATCAGAATTATTTATTTGTAAAACAGGTAAACAAAATACAGGTGGAAAAAAATTACAGTTTCACTATGTTTTGCCTGTTGGCGTACAAATATAAATTGAAAGTGAAGACAAAGACTCCATTATTTTAAAAAGTCGCTGAAGTTGTGTTGTTCTCTTTGACACGGGTGACGGTAATTTTTTTGCTCGTAGGCCACAACCGGTACCTATGATATGATGATTTTCACTAAAAAAAGGTTCCTTAATTACCTATCACCTTACAGAAATCCAACTCCTGAGACGTCACAGCTGCTGCCGGTCACGTGGGTGCCAGCTTCAAGAGACCGGTGGAACTACCTGAATATAGACTCGGAGCTGACCATGGAGACCAGACCCTTCCACGACAGGATTGCCTTCCTGGACTTGTTCTACAAAATGTACGAGAAATATCAAAATGAATATAATGCCACGAACATACTTTGAAGCTGAAGTTATAAAGACTAAGTACTTACCAGTGGTTTATGATTTAAAAAAAATCATGTGACTAAAAGCAGCCAGAAACTGTAATATTTTCGGGCTGTAAATACAAACATAAGTTAATACAATTTAATTTAACAAAATAATATCAACTTAAAACTATAGAAAACGTGTAAACTAAAACCTAACCTACAACCTAAACCCCACCATTCTGCGCCGTAAATTGTAAATGTTTTTTTTTTCAAACATGACACGAAATATTGACGTTGTGTTAGAAATAATAGGTCGATGTTCAAAATATCGAAAATTAAAATATAGATTGTATCACAATATCGAAAGTTGTTATACTTACTTATGGTCAAAATGTCTAAGATTGAAATGTCGAAAATTAAAATATCGTACTAACAAATCTGCTTTATTTATTGCTCCTTTCCTCATAGCATAATCTAGTCATTTTTAGCACTCACTGGCGGCTACCGAGGCTCGCTCGCTTCACTCGCTCGGCTCGTGCGCTGCTGTGGTCACAACCTCGACCTAGTCGACCCTGTCACGTGTTCCCTACTATATAATATTATAAATGCGAAAGTAACTCTGTCCGTCTGTCTGTCTGTCTGTCTGTTACGCTTTCACGTCGAAACCACTGAACCGATTTTGATGAAATTTGATATACAGGCCCGCCCATTGCCACTTCAACGAGCTAATCCGCTTGGCTATGTCGGTGACCCTTGTTCTTCTACGTATCTCCTCATTTCTGATTCGATCCCGTAGAGAAATCCCAAGCATAGCTCTCTCTATAGCTCGCTGAGCAAGTCTGAGCCTATTCATAAGGCCTACAGTAAAGCACCATGTCTCGGATCCATATGTCATCACAATATGATATATATACATATGGCAATGGGCGGGCCATATAGCACGGAGAGCAGATGGCCGTTGGGGCCGAAAAGTTCTCGAGTAGAGGCCGCGGATCGGCAAGCGCAGCGTAGGACGTCCACCAACGAGATGGATGGATGACCTGGTTAAAGCCGCGGGTTCACGGTGGATGCAGGCCGCTGCCAACCGAAGCAACTGGAGGTCTATGGGGGAGGCCTATGTCCAGCAGTGGACGTCCTACGGCTGAGATGATGATAATGATGATGATATACAGGTAGTTTGAACCCGAAGGATCAACATAGGATGCCTTTTATTCCGGTAGAGGGCGCCACCGCGCGACAACCTAGATCCGCGCAGACGAAGTCGCGGGCATAAGCTAGTAGTTCACACAATAGGATATTCGATACTCTGTACTTCGATATTTATATCTTTCGATGTCACTTTTGTAGATAAATATATTTTCGATACATTGGACGTAGATTATAGCCATTTGACAATATAAACTTTCGCTATTTTAATTTTGATATTTTGAATATCGATATTTTACATGTAGGTATTTAAACTTTCGATATTCAAATAATTATGTAACCGTGTCGAAATCATGCAGCTGTAGGTAATTTTTCCAGTTATTTTAGCATGAACACACACACGCACACATAATATTCATACATTGGCGCGAGCGCTCGCACGCACACACTAACCCATATACAAAAAAATTGCATTTAGAGGTATAATATTCGTAGTATTGAATAGTTACGTATTTAGCTTAGTACAAACATTCTTAAAAGGCACTTTAGGTTAAGTTCAAACAATTCCCTGAATACTTGTAATCAAACGAGTTCGGAAAGTCTTGCCTTTGACAGATTAAATTACTGTCTGTCAAAGTGATATGCAAACTCTTGACGCTTAATCAGACGAATTGGCTTTACCTAGTTGAAATTATGGTGTACTACCGTTTGAACAAAATGTTTTCCCATAAATTTTACTTCCCAAAAAACTTTTATTTGGCTTAATTATCAGTTGAAATTATTTTACTTCGTCAAGTTTTACTAAAAGAAACGTTTTCTTTGGCTAAAATTATATTTAAAAAAATACCTTTTTTCTAAATTATCGCTTCTCACACTGATACATTTGGCAGATGATAATTTATGCTTAATCACTCTTAAAAAGAACAGTTAAAATATTTAAAATTCAAGAAATAGGAAACGATAATTTTACCATTAAAAGCTTTCATTCTTTGTCGCCGATACGCGTCTTTCGAATTTTCGTCTCCTACTATTTGCTGAATTTAAAATTTTGAGCTTTACTCTTATTGTAAGTTTTCGGTTACAAAATACGTCTCAATTGAGTTCGCGTTCGAATCTCAATTTGTATGGAAACACGAAAATCGCAAACGTTCCGCTAGAGGCGCTGTTCGTGTTTCCATACAAATTTATATTTTGACGTGAACGCGATCGAAACGTATTTTGCAACCGAAAACTTACCTACACTAAGGGTACCTACTGTTCTTGTTTTGAACCTTACACGGTCCAAATTTAGCTTGTTCGTGTACTAGTAAGTTGTATAACCTTACCCAAGAAATACGTCTTAGTACGTTTGATAATCTAACTTGCTGACTAATTACGTATATTTTTATCCAGCTTACTACTCACTTCGTGCACACTCCAAAATATATCCACCCTCTGCAAACGACTTACATTAAAAATTCCCCTCGCCCGTCCAACTTTAAAAAACAAGAACTAAAATTCCTAAATCTCCAACAGGATAACATATTCCGCGCGGTGTCCCCAAGTTGTGATCTCGAGGTGGATTATTCCAATCCAGGGATTATCTTATCCCCCGTTTATAAGGCGATCCTTATCCTATCTTTGAGATCAATAATGGACACCGTGGAGTGAATCCCCTTTAGGGATAAAAGGTGTTAAATGGTGGTTATGTTTCCGATTCTATTTGCATAACATTTATTTTTGAGATGCCCCGCTGAGATGCTCAAACTGCTAGAAGAGATTTTTCAACATTTATTTAAGAGATAGCAGTTTTATTTCATTAAAACATGGTTGATAGACTCTTTCCACACAAAAAATTATTAGTTTAGTCAGTATCTATTAGTTTTGTATAATGTAATGTACCTACTGTAACTATTGTGCATGATATTGTTAAACGAGTGTTTGGTTCGCCAACAAATTGTTTTGCAATTTGGCGAAGTACTACTTATGATAAAAAAAAATACTAGAAATAGGGGAGACCGAGGAGAGTTGTGGTAAAGGAGAGTGGTGACAACGTTGATTTTTGGAAACTTATTAACTGCTAGTGAGCTTAGGCTTGGGGGGTTGCTGAAACGATTTTTCGATTCAGTGATTTCCAAAATATCCAACTTTAAAGTGCAAAGTTTCATTTAAATTGAGCGTCCGTCACCCCTTTAAAATCTAAAGCGGTGGGTGGAAAAATTTGGAAAAATTCAGGATGGTAGTAAGTACATCAAACTCACAAGGACAACTAGGTATAAGTAACGGTTAAGTTTGCTTGGTAATTATTAGTAGCTTAAGAGTAAATAGCAGCCTAAGGTATAAAATTGACTAATACGAGAACGAAGACTAAAATGCGAAATCCTTTGAAAAAATATTACTTAAGTATTTATTTATTTCGTAATGGCATGTTCGGCACGCTCTTGGCCGGTTTTTATACTACATTAAAATCACCCCTGATCGAAGTTTCATAATCAATAGGTAAAAATAAAAAAGCACTCCGTTACATGTCGCCCACTGTGATTAAACGCATTTGCGGCGTGTAATGTGATAAGGTCCCGTCGGCGGCAGCACGAGCGCCGATTGGAACTGTGTCGGCGCGAGCAATTTTCAATTTGGCGCCACCTGCGCGATGCGGCTGCAATATTAATCCCAGGACGCCATGCGCTATGGGATAGGCTAAGAGCTGTGTAATAATAATTAACAGCTTTTTCCCAAAAATGTGCACAGAAATAAAGTTGTCTTTATTATGTCTGATTTGTAGATCAGAAGGCGAAGTGGGCGTTTTCAGAAAAAGTTGTTGAAATTACTTTTTTTTTAGATTCGGGTGAAATTTCGTTTTCCTACCCAGAATCAGGAGCAAAATCGATTGTAATAGGAAAGAAAAAGCGCCGCAGGTTTTTCATAATTATATAATTTTGTGTTATCCATTAATTTAAATTTTGAATTACACTACCACCATAGAAACGTTATATGAAAACGGTAACGTAATGAAAAAGAAAATCTTGGAACACTTACTAGAAAAATAAAATTTCATTCAAATCTAAAAAATAAATCATTTGAGCAACTATTTCTGAAAACGCCAAGTACCTACATTGTTGTCGAAAATATTTCCTTCCCAATATTATAAGTGTGACAGTAACTCTGCGTGTCTTTCTGTCTGTTAACTCTTCACGCTGAAATTGCTGAACCAATTTAATTAAATTTGGTATTGAGATAGCTTGTGATCCTGGAAAGAATTAATAATATATTTTTACTGTAAATAGTATAATGAGTTAATTAAACAGCGTGTATTTTTGATACAACCTCAAACTTGAAGGGTAGTTAGTGAAGACCTCAATAATCACATTTCATTGTTTTAGTAAAAAAAAAGACTGATTTTCCTAAAATATATTAGCACGCAATGTATCACTAGGTGTGGTGTTACTACTTCGTTTTTATTCAAAACGTCGCACTTGATAACGTGACAGCTATAACAGAACGCTTCTGTCTCTTATAAAAATTATTGTATGCATTACATTGGTTATAAAAAAAAACATAAATTTATTACGCTCTATAATGGCAGTTAATTTATTTAAATCTACGTCTGGTTACAGTTTGAGGCTATATCAACAAATACACGCTATATATGAGGTAATGTTTCTCTCAAGGGAGTTCCCTTGAGAGAAATTAAAAAAAAAAAAGAAATTTAACGGTTTAACCTAATGCAGACCCAAAATAACCTAATGTAGACCTAATCGTGAGTCGAACCATTTAATTTTTATTGAAATTTATTAATTTTAATAAATATATTTTTGTGCTCACAGCTCCTGGTGTATGCAAAGCGTGCGCGGAATCCGGGGTGAGCTGAATCACAGCCGAATCATTTTTATCTGCGCTTCATACAGCCACTACAGGCGAACAATTCAGAATAACCTCTCTCCGAATCAATGGGTTCAAAAGTCATCGAATTGATTTTTTTAAGGTATCAAAAAAGTTACTCGAAAGATTTCTTTCAGAATTTGAGCTAGTTTAAATCGCCTTGCAACAAAATTGAAAAGATAATCTCATGATAATGTATGAGACATCAGTCTAACGTCTAACTGTCTCGTACATTACGTACTTATTGTGCCCACGATATATCATGTTTCTCAAAAAAAAAATATCCCTAGGTTTCAAAAATACGTCTCGAAAAAGATGCCAAAATATCCAATGTTCATTTGTTACGTTTACTTTATCTATATATATAAAAGGCAAACCTGACTCACTGGGTTATATATCAACGCACAGCCCAAACCGCTGGGCCTAGAAACTTGAAATTTGGTACAGAGGTTCTGTTTATGATGTAAGTGAGCACTAAGAAAGGATTTTTAGAAATTCATCCCCTAAGGGGGTGAAATGGGGGGGTGAAGCTTATATGGAACTTTCTCATTTCTGGACTTAGAAGTATGAAAATAGGTGTATAAGTTTTCGATTACCATAAAAAATTATGTGTGTAGCTAAAATGGATAAAATTTTCCCCTAAAGGGGTAAAATGGGGGGTAAAGTTTGTATGGAAATTTTCTAATTTCTGGACTTAGAAGTTAGAAGTATGAAAATAGGGTGTATAAGTTTCTCGATTACAATTAAAAATTATCTGTGTAGGTGAAATGGATAAAATTTCCCTCTAAAGGGGTAAAAAAGCGCGCGATAACCGAATTCCACGCGAGCGAAGCCGCAGGCAAAAGCTAGTACAACATATACCCAAGTGAATTTGGGATAAAGTAGAATAACCCGAAGTATCATTAAACCCCTCCCAAAAGATGAAAATAACTGTTTTTTTTTCCGACAGTATTTTAAAAGTAGAGCCCCCAAGTCACAAAGAAAACACAATAATACCCGTGCTCTGTATTCGAAAACAACATCCTGGCTACTTCACCAATACCCGTGCAAAGTTCATTTATAACCCAAACAATCCACAAGCGTTCCATCAAATACTTCGTTACCTCAAAGAGTTAGCATTATCTCCATGTACCCGCCCCAAATTATTTTAATATCGCGATCTCGAAAATATGCGCCGCTTCGTACTGCCAAAACTTTATTCAACTTCTCAATAAATTTTCCGAATACCTACAACGAAATATTCCAAAGCCTGTTATGGTGTTTTAATTAATTTTGAGGTGATGAGCATTTTTTAAAGGGATTATTGGAGGAATTTCGTAATGGGAGCTTTTGTTTAGGTCCATCGGAAGGTATTTTCAATAACCCCCGGGCCTTTCAAGAGGGCTTACGTACTTGAGTGTTGGTAAATAAGCTGCCCTATTTATAGTTTTATAAATAAGAAGTTGAACAGAATTTTTACAGGAGATTAAAGGAAACTAAGGTGTTTTAGGATGAGTTTTTATGGCAGTTACGTGGGGCAAAGATGTGAGGAATGCGATTAAACACGTTAGTTAAACTCAACGTCTCACTCACGTTGCAGGTGGTAGGCCCTCGTGCAAGGTCCGCTCGGATTGCTACCACCATCTTGGTCGCTAATCCTGCTGTGAAGCAGCAGTGCTTGCACTGTTGTGTTTCGGCGTGGAGAGTAAGACAGCCGGTGAAATTACTGGCACTTGAGGAATCCCATCTTAGGTCTCTAGGTTGGCAACGCATCTACAATCTCCCTGGTGTTTCAGGTGTCTATGGGCGGTGGTGATCTCTTACCATCAGGAGACCCACTTGTTCGTTTGCCATCCAGTCGAATAAAAAAAATAAAAAAACTGCAGAATCCCGCAGATTTCCACTAACATGATTGGTCGATTCCGCATGACTTTTTTTGTCCGGTCTAGCAGAGTGTCCGTCTGGTAGGGTTTCCGTTTCAGCTTGAAAAAAAACCCGACTTTGTCACTTCAAAGTTCAATATTTTAAAAACGGCTAAACCGATGAAACGTGTCTAAGAAGCTAGAAAATTTGATTTCAAATAAAAAAAAAACCGTTTAAGAGCCATGGTGCCACAGACAGACACAGATATACAGATACACATAGCAGCCAAACTTATAACACACCTCTTTTTGCGTCAGGGGTTAAAAAGATCGTCAAGAATGTTCCAACCTTTAGCCTTTAGGGAGCTTGGGAGTGTGTGCGAGTTAGTACGGCTTGTTCGATACAGCGCCATCAATACGTTCGTCTGCTGAACTAGATAGCTTGCTAATTAATAATTAAAAAACTAAAAAACACGCTTTTAAAAGTAATTGAACTAAAAAGTCAAAAATAAAACTGTAATAATCAATTGAAAAATTCATATTATTGTACAAAAAGCGTGGGGTGCTTGTCATAATAACTACGGATATAATAAACTATAAATAAAATATTTGCAACAATCAAAATCAAGCCCCCCACGCTTTTTGTACAATAATATGAATTTTTCAATTGATTATTACAGTTTTATTTTTGACTTTTTAGTTCAATTACTTTTAAAAGCGTGTTTTTTTAGTTTTTTAAACTATAATTTATTTTATACTTTTTAGTTTGAATGGGAAACTGTTATGAAATTATTGCATTGTCATCGGTCCTTGATACGTTTGCAAAGTTTCAAATTAATCAGACTTCTGGAAACTGGTGAAAATTAAGTTCAAAGATTCCGTTACATACATACATAAATAGTTAGTTACAACCCAAGCTAATAAAAGCGTGTTAAAAAAAATGATCGATGCCCCTTGACATGAGATTTCATTAGTTCCAAAATAAAACACAAATGTGGTGGCGCTAGTATCGCGCATCAATATAAATAAGGTTTTTAAGTTTATTTGTCACTGTTCCAATTGCAATCGGCTTCGAAGTAAAAAGTCCAAAAATCCAACCGATCTCTCATTTCGGGCACCCAATTTTACACGGCTACAGAACTACGGGAAGTATTTTGCATTGACGGATCAAAACGAGGAAATGGAAATTATTAGAACTTTCATAATTATTTATTCAAAAGTAACTCTATTCTAACATCCATGCTGGATGTTTAATCCACCTTTGCTTTTTACCTTCCTTTGTGTTTGCGTGTTAAATTTATTAAACTCTGATGTTTATTTACAAAGCAAAACTATATCTGGGAATACGGATGTATTCCCAGCACAATTTAAAATAGAATAGTTATGCACAAACTGCTTTAATCAACTATTTTCAATACGAGCAAAATGTAAATACTGAGGGGCAGGAAATCTGGCCCACAAATGTATGCAGTAATAGGTAATTTTGTATGTAGAGTGGGCCAAATTTTCTGCCGCTGAGTATACATTGGGCAGCGATGTTTGAACTATGCACAATTGAAGGCACAGTTTGAATTCTACGCAGACGTAATCGCGGGCAACAGGCTAGTATTGTAATAGTTGACCGGAGGATTTAACCGTCGTGTTGACAACAACTGAACTTTGTTGGCCGTAGCCAGGCAATGTTGTTTGAAATTCCATTACTGTCCTCTGATTTGAAATTAGAACAAATGTTCAATAAGTGCTATACAAAGACGTACTTCGCGTCCTATCATCACGAAGTAAGGACGACATTTTCCTTGGTTGTTTGAGAAAAATAAAATAGGTATAGGTTGTTATTGCTTAAATTGTATTTTTTTCTCCTGTACTCCTGTATACCTACTTGTTTTCTATATCGCTTACTATTATGGTGTACAATAAAGAGTCATTGTAGGTATTGCATTGTTGTATTGAGCGAAGATTAACAAAAATGTCACAGAAAAATATCTTCAATTTCTTTAGTTATAACAAAAATACAAATTAATGTTTTACCAACGTAGGCCAACACAATTAATTTAAAGTAAATAATAATAGCAAACATCTATGAACACAGGGGAAAGTCGCGATCTCTCCTTCTTATCTCTGGTCTTGATCTTCCGGTCTTCTAAGTTTTGGTCCAGCGTTTCAGCCTGGAGCACTGTGTCCGGGAGAGAGTTGTCCGCTGTGTCTGGTACAAGGAGCGTCAGGAGTCCGGCCGTGAGGGACACCAGGCCGAACACAATGGCCGGCAGTCCAGACCAGTAGGCAAGCTAAAAACATAAAGAAGAAGGAAGAAAGACCAACTTAACTAATTTAGAAAAGCCTGCCAAGTGTGAGCCGGACTCACACACGAAGTGTTCCGTACCATCTATTACAGCGTCGTATCAATATCGTTTATTTTTTTAGTCGCTATAAATTTTAGTCGCATTTCACCTCGAATTTGCAAAGTATCGCGTTGAGTCTCAATCGTGTTGTTTTTAAATCGCTATTAGTTTTAGTTGCATTACTCCTCGATTGTGACGTATCTTAGTGCAAACATCAATTAACTCGACAAATTAATTAAGAGTCCCAAGCAAAAATCGATCGCGGCGAAATGCGTCTAGGGTAAAATACTACACGAAAAATTAGATTCTATAAATTAAATAAACTAAAAATTGCGCTACGCCAAAAATTGTGTCAAGTACAAGATTCTATGTAAATTTTGTTAGTTCGAAGTGAAATGGTATCGGTGAATCGCTACAAGGAATTTATGCTTTTGAGATAAAAAAAAATAACAAATGGAGGTTGCTATAATGAAAGCGCTGATGTCTCTTATTATTTCTGTTCTATGTCAAAGTTTCAAAATTCGAATGCAGAAATACAATGGCGTTTACAACAGCTCAGCGATGATTTTCAGCCGGCGCTGCCGTTGTGGATCATGAAACATATTTAATTGGCTTTAAAAACATTAAATTGATTTCTGTTATATTCCCAGGCCAGGCCATTTCTGTAATTTTTACTTTAAAATCTGTAATTTTGAACATGAAACTACAGTGAGACTCATATTAAATGAAGTAACGGAAAAATCACGTCTTTAATCGAGTTTAGCTCAACTGTTTCGGACTATTTCGTAGGCCTTCTTCAAAGAAGCAAGCGACTCGGCGGCTGCCCCAACACGCGCGCTACAAACTTTAGCTAAACTCGATTTAAGACGTGAGTTACCCGTTACAATATCATTTAACATCATTTTTATTATCATTTATCATTTATTTTTATTCAATATCATGCTGAGTTGGGACCATTTCGTGACAAAATTTGTTGATGTTTGTTGTTTTTGTTTGAATTTGTAAAACGTCACGAATAAATGTTTTCTTTCTTTCTTTTCTTTCTTTCTTTATTTAATATTAAAAATCTGTAGTTCTCATTCTTACCAATAGCGGTGTCTGCGGAGCGACGATGGATCCAATCCGACCCACGGAAGAACAGAGGGCGTGCATAGAGTTCCTGATGTAAGTGGGGAACAGCTCTGATGTGAAGATGTACGTGATGGTGAAGTATAATGATGACATGAACTTGCCCGCCATATACACGGTGATTGAAAGCCAGGGAAGATCTGGGAATATAAGTTCACAGTTTGGAAAACTATGCACAACAGTCATCAAAAGGTAAGGAAGATCAGTCTGTAACTAACTAAATGATATCCGCGGTAGAACTAAGGTTACCGACATAGCCCAGAATTACGAAACTGAAGTAATAAAAAAAAAGAACGACGACCTGGTTAAGATCGCGGGATCGCGTTGGATGCGGAAAGCACAAGACCGGTCTAAGTGGCAAGCCTTGGGGAGGCCTATGTCCAGCAGTGGACGTCTTTTGGCTGACATGATGATGAATAACATAAAAGTGAACGTTGCAATGTTTGCTTGTTTGTTATTCTTTCAAGATCATAGTAGGTATACGTTTGGGCCCTTGTATTTTAGCTAATTATCTCTCTCGCTTTAGAGCCGACTAACTTAATAAAGCTACAAAATTTTTAGGGGTTTTCAAAATCAGCCAAACTAAATTAGGGTACACTATTTAAAAAACAATCAAAAGGCAGGGCAAAAGCTTGGCAAGAGAATAAAAAAAACTCTTACCGTCAGAAATAAACGGCTGAAAGACGCACAATATAGCACACGCCACAAACGTCATCACCAGAGGCATCTTCCTTTTAAACTTAATTAGGATCAGGGTCTTAATGATATTCGCAGGAACATCAATGATGGACGTCAACGCATAATTAATGTACTTGTTCCCTTGTAAGGTCACTGAGTTTATTGTCAATCCATGGTTCACAAAAGTCGAGGCAATCCACCATACCGAGCACACGAAAAACCTCTTTAACATCGTCTTTGATCTAAACGTATCTGATAACACTTTCCCAAAGCTAGCTCCTTTTACTTCCTCATAATGTATATTGTCCAATTCTTCAGCGTCTAGTTTTATTTTATTGATCTTAGCAGCACTATTTAAAATGGTTACTGCCGCCTCTTTTCTTCCTTTCATTAGCAACCATCTAGGACTTTCATCTATGAAGAATGAATAAAAGATGAAGAATAGTCCTGGTATATAGATGACACGTAGGAATGTCCTCCAGTAGGGAACAAGCCAGAATGTGAAGGGAAACATTATTCCACCGAAGATGTAGCCGAAGTTGGTCATGAAAATCAACTGGACTCGATTCTTGGTTGCTACCATTTCGATAGCTGAAAGAAAAATTAACGTCTAAAATTTAATCATGGATACTTATTATGTAAGCAAACGCACAAGGCTAGTTTGTAGAAAATAGCGAAATAAGTTGGTACGAGTATACTGGCTTCTAAATGAAACTAAGTCGTAATAGACTATGACTATAGTTTGAGCTATATCCTTTTAAGCAGAGAGTAATACATTTGAACCCGGGCCCGGACCTCTTTAGTTTTTCGGAATATATGTGCAAAATTAAATTTTAAATTTACTGTGAGATTTAAGGCGAAGGAAAACATAGGTATTCAGAAAATATGCACGCCTCTGTGGTGAAATTCAATGGTGTATTTTTTTTATTCGACTGGATGGCAAACGAGCAAGTGTAATACCAAGGGTACCTATTGCAGATGCGTTGCCAACCTAGAGGCTTAAGATGGGATACCTCAAGTGCTAGTAATTTCACCGGCTGTCTTACTCTCTTCGCCGAAACACAACAGTGCAAGCACTGTTATTTCACAGATGTTATTGCACAAGGTCCTAGCACCCGCAAACAATTAATTATATGAATTTTCCCCTCCACACTGGATTCACATGCAGACTACGTGGCCATGCCCTCTCTGAAGAAGGAGGTCTGGGCTTTTTAGTGGGACGTGTATACAGTGTGCTTGTATCAAAATGAAAAAGAACATTAATAGAGATTAAGAGCTTACATAACATGTAAGCCGGTGAGGTAGGGTCTCCTATGACTGCCTCCAGGAACTCCACGCTGATGTACAGCCAGTAGTTTGTGATAAAGCTCCGCATCAGCCCACAAGACGCTCCGAGGACCGCGGTTATCACCAGCAGAGTCTTCCTTCCATACCTAAAATCAAATGGTATCAAAGAAAACATCTTCAAGAAGACTTTCAACTTTCACAATCTATCGAAGCGCAGCAGAGATCTTTTTTTCGACCACATCACGAGTGACTAAAGAGACGGCGTTTATGATGGTCAATATTTGATTCATCCTTAACATTTTTTTTATATTTAATTTACAACTTCCAACGATTTTACCAAATTATTTGTCGACCTTACGGGCGGCCTACTAACACTTTGCTAGAAATAGTGCCATTTTATACTGAACGAGGAAGATGATTTTATTGTAAATTTTCATGAAGAATTTCTTGTTATACTTGGTATCAACAATGTTTCAGTCCTTCTGGCACATGTCCTAGGTATGAATGTGTATTTTACCTGTCAGAGAGAGGTCCAACGATCAACAAGCCGAGCATGTAGCCGAAGCTGTGTACCGTGCCGACCAGCGTCCTTTTCCATTCTTGGCACGCCAAGTCAAACTGAAAATAGTACAGGTTTTTCTATAGATGCTTCGTTTAAGTTCACACCACGTAACGTCTTTACCAGCACTTTACTTGTATATATGACCCATCAGATATTCTTATTCTTAGATATTCTTTATTTTCCAATGACATGTACCAGTATGATACATAGTTGTTGGAACGAAACGCAGGGTTTTAAGAGGAGACTGCGGCCGCAGGACCAGACCATAAAAATAATGTCAAAAGAAACTGTTACTGCGAAGCATCTTTCTTTTTTTCAAATTGCTACCATCCATTCATGATGTATTTGTATCAATATTATTCATTTTATTTTTTCTTCAAAATTTCATTTTTTTTAATTACTTCAACCCCTAAACAATAGTCGTTATAAATATTATTAGTCCTATATTATATGCATGCCATCGGGACCCCTCTTCGGGTGAGGTTCAGGTGAGTGCCTATTCCAGAGATTGCTATTCGTCGCGGTTTTTTGCCAGCTTAAACCAATTACTTGTTCCAATGGTCTCTATTTCGTCCTTCCACCTTGCTTTTGGTCGACCCCTGTTTCTGTGTCCATGAGGTCCCTTTCATACTGATAGTCACAGTCTTCGTCCACCTGTTGTCAGTGTAGCGTGCCTCGTGGCCCGTCTACCTCCAGTAAATAAAGAATATAGGTAGAGTCATTAACGATGACGCGTGCCGTGGTCCTTATTACAATGTCATTAATGGCTAATTTTGACAAAATCACGCGTCTTCGTGGATGGCACTAGGTATACCCGTGCAAAATTTCATATTTTAACAGTAACTAAATAATGATTTATACGTTTAAAAACAAATCTCGAGATCTCCCTACATACACTAATTTCTTAATTTGAATCCGTCGAATCCATCTAGCGGTTTTCGCACTTATGAAAGAGTAACAAACATTTACAGATTCACAAGCTTGCACATTTACAATAGATTAGTAGGATCAGTACTTACTTCTGCTACAAAACTATCGGGATAGTCGTAGATCCATTCACTGCACTGACTGCCACTGCTGCTGCAGCCCTTCCATTCCTTGCTTCTGCTAGTGTCATTGAGAACGTCATCAAGCGTATCATATTTGCAACTGAAATAGAAATACTTTTGATTTTAACGACTTTCTCAAAAGATTTTTTTTTAGGTTGCATGTTTCATTTTGAGGTAAAGAAACTAAAAAAAAGTTCTTACTCGCGAACCTTTCTCCACAATGCAACGTGGTCTTTAAATGTAAACAAACTTCAACTGCCAGATTTGGTATGTTCAAGGATTTTAAACATTTTACTTATCTATCATTGTACAACAAACTAGAATAGTGTATTGAAATACAGAAATGTAAATGTTTAGATAATTTAACAGGGGATTTTCAATATTTAAGACTCCAATTGACGTTGTTTTGTTTACATTTTAGTTAAATACTTATCCAAACCAAGTATAGCCATTGCCCTGTCTATTAATTGTCAAATAAGGACTAGTAACTTTTTTGTATTTCTATCATCATCATCATCATCGTCCCAGCCTGTAGGTATACGTCTTACTGCTGGGCACAGGCCTTTTCTCACAATGAATGTTGGTGTGAATTGTCCCGTGATATTTATTTATTTTTTATTTATTTTATTTTTAATCAGAGAGCTATGGCTATCGCTATCGAATATGTGTAAACAAAAGTTTATCTCTCTCTTTATAACTTCTTCCTCTTGTACTATTTAATCCTTGTCTAGTATGATATAATCCTAATGCTCTTTAGATAATTATAATAGTTTAAAGTATAGTGATAAAACCACTACATTTTGCCTACAACTTTGTCTACGCTGATAAGGGCCAACCAATAAAGAAAAGCCAGGTAACATGATTGCTCAACTATAGGTTAAGTTGGGTTAGTATTTTGTCAACGTGTGCTAGCGCCTTAACGAGGCGGAGCTTCGTCGACTTCCTCAGAGTCGTTAAATTCATTATGAATATTATTTGCTTTCCACACATAAAATTAGTGGTAACAATACTCGGAATAAAATTTTATACCTACAATACAATCGACAAAATAATTTTATACCATAGTTACAAATTTTATACTAAACAATTTATCGACCAAAAATATTATGACAAACAATTTCGACCAAAAAATTATAGCCAATTCAATATTTAGACAAAACGTTTTTATGCAAAAGAATTTTAGACCAGCCGATATACATGCACCCATCCCCACCATCCAGTCATTCTAACGCTTACAAATAATCAAAGACAAACTCATACACTTTCGCATTCATAATATTAATAAGGTTATAAGATTATTGATGTGCTCAAGAAAAGTAATATATGCTTAGTAACTTTGTAATACAATTTGTTTTGAGTGCACACTTAAAACAATTTTATCTATATGGTTTTATATATCAAACGTTAGACTAAACCTTATCTTAGGATTAAGCTGTCATTAATACATTGTAATACAACTCAAGAGCACTCAGAGATGAATCTTAGTAAGTAATAACACCTTAGAGGTCATCAGTATAATATAATTGTGTGGCTTTTCCGGTGCCTATGACAAAAAGGAAAAAAAAAAACAACAAATTTTAATCTCTAGACTAGAACTGTTATTTCAAGCATTAAAGGAATTCAATTGAATTAACTTATAAAATACATTTTAATTTGTACAGCGGGGACTCATCTACATGGATAATTCCGTACAAAACACAAAATCTCTGCTATTAGGTACCTACCTATTTCTACACTTGAAATTTGTACTTTTAAGAAAAAAGTAAAACATTATAAGAAAATGATCAGCATTCAAAATCAAGTTAAGTCAAATTCAAAATATATTTATTCAATTTAGACTACCTATATAACTAAGACCATATGAATGTCAAAAAAAATCTACCACCGGTTCGGAAAAACTTCTGTTGAGAAGAATCCGGCATGAAATTTAACGAGGTATTTTAAATTGATACTGTCTTAATAATATGGTAGGGAGACTGAGGGGAGTTGTACAGAGAAGAGTAGTGACAACCTCGATTTTTGGAAACTTGCCTAATAACTGTTAGCGAGCTCGCAACAGCGCCCGTTTGATAGTTCGAGACTTGAACTAAAAAATGCGCCCTATTGCGAGCTCGCTATCAGCTCCAAAATCGACGTTGTCACTACTCTCCTCTGTCACAACTCTCCTCGGTCCCCCTACATGCAGGCTGCTTCAAACCGAAGCAACTGAAGATCTATGGGGGAGGCCTATATTCAGTGGCACTCCTATGGCTGATTATGATGGATTATAAAAAAACTAAAAAATATACTTACTGGTATCCAACCTCCTCAGCCACGAAGATATAATTGACGTAATATATGCTGTTAGGAGCGTAAAGAAGCGCTAAAAGTACCGCACTCAGCACATGATAGCGCCCTGTAACACTGAACTGGTCTAAGAAGTCGTCTAGATACACTTTGCCTTTTTCAACAGTAGTCATCACGGAGTTTGGGATTTGCAAATGTTAACACTGCTCTATCATGTTTTAAGAAAGAGATGTAAAAGGTACTATTGTAGTTTTATTAGTTGCCCTTCGAAAACTAAATCTTTGGGAAGAAACAAGCCTTATTATTGTCTAAAACACTTAAAATTGCTATAATTTTCAGCACTTTTTTATGGCAATAGTGTAAAACGAAGATGAAAAGAGATGGTAAATTCGATTGCGAATATCAGGGCGTTAGACAATACGGCATTGAATATTTGTTATTAACCGATGTCCAAAAAGAGGAAGTTTTCGTTTGGCTTATAGTTTTTTACGTTTGTTTCGTCAGAATTCCCTTCTAACACTACTTGTACTCTTGGTATACTTCCCGATTGGTCTATACTCTATATTAATTTAGAAGACGAAAGTTTAGGTTTATTAAGTCGTTTTTGTTTTGTTTAATACGATTAATTATTTTCTTTAATCAAGTTTAAAGGTTTTGTAGTGTCAGTAAATGACTGATATTAATAATCAACTCGGGATAATCGGGTTTGTTACAGCACTGAAATATTTTTAAGGTCTGATTTTCAGTATTTATTCACGCATACGATGAAACACAATTTTTCTACAGACAGCAGTGTCTGGCACAATTGTTCTTATTTTTTTTTATTAAGTTTAATTTTTTTTTCACACTACAATGATTTGCCGAAGGTTTTGATTCCACACGGCCGCTTATGTCAAGCTATTTATAATGAATGCTTGGTAGGCACAGCTATACATACAAATAATAAATAGTAACATACAAAGTACACTATGAAATAACCGCTGTCACTTACACATCACATTTACATTGTATCGGATATCATTATCTCAACCCATTAATCCCACCAGTATTATATGGAAATGGAAAATTTGTACTTGTGTGCGCGTGTGTGCTTAATAGGTACTTTAATGGCCACTTGGCTGGAAACACATAAATCTCGAGTTAGCGTTGAGCTTAGTTCAGTAGTGTCTAAAGTATGGAACTGTCAAGCCTAAACCAGGCTTAAAAACTAAATCTAGATTTATTTTTACCTGCAAGTGGGTCTAAGAAACTTATACTAATTTAAGAAAAAACGACACTGGAAGTAAATATATTTAAAAATATGTTTAAAACTAAAGTTTCGAACTGTCTTTCCTATTTCTGAGTTGATTTTTCCTATCTTCCAAGGGTTGTTCTAAGGTTTCAGCCTGAATCACAGTGTCCGGGAGAGAGTTGTCCGCTGTGTCTGGTACAAGGAGCGTCAGGAGCCCTGCCGTGAGGGACACCAGGCCGAACACGGTGGCCGGCATTCCGGACCAGTAGGCGGCCTGGAAAATATACAATACAATACAATACAATACAATACAATACAATGCAGTACAATACAATACAATTCAATTCAATACAATACAATGCAATACAAGAGAAAGAAAGAAAGAAAGAAAAACATTTATTCGTGACGTTTTACAAATTAAAGAGGAAGAAAAACAACAAATATCAACAAATTTTGTCACGAAATGGTCCCAACTCAGCATGATGTCAACCTTGCGGCCGACGCTGGTCTACCGTTGGAACCAATACAATACAATACAATACAATACAAACAATACAATACAAAGACTCTTTATTGTACACCAGAAATAGTAAGCGATACAGAAAACAGATACACAGAGAAAAAAATGCAAGGTAAGTAATAGGCGGTCTTATCGCTTAAGAGCCTTCTCTTCCAGGCAACCTACAAGGTTACACCAAGCTTATACAAGGTTAGCCATAGTCTAGCTGCGCTAGATGTTACTAAGCGCTCGGCGTTTTAAAAAAAAGTGTACTTTTTTTTTAATTTTGGAAAAAATATGGTTTTTCCTATTCAGAATCAAGAGCACAATCGATTCCGATCGTTTGAAAAAATGTACCCTCAAACATACAGACGGACACACAGACACGCATAGCGGTCAAACTTATAACACCCCTCTGTTGCGTTAGGGGGTTAAAAATAACCTTTTTACATTCTAATCAGTTTAGCCTGAAGTAATTTTTAGGTTTAAACTTACTAATAATGGAGTCTGCGGGGCCACAATGGATCCAATCCTTCCCACGGAAGAACATAGGGCATGCATGGAATTCCTGGTGTAAGTGGGGAACAGCTCCGACGTGAAGATGTACGTAATTGTGAAGTAGAACGAGGACATAAGCTTGCCTGCCATGTACACGGTTATCGACAACCAGGGGAGATCTGGAAAATTAACATGGTTAGAATTATCAGTGTCCTAATCGTCCCATTGCTGAGTGCAGGCATCCTGCCTGAGAGGGTTATCACGTAGCTCCCACGCGGGTCCTTTGCAGATTGGGAACTTCACACGCACCATTGATAATTCAATTCTCAGTTTTATATCACGGCTAGTCACGAGCGTTATTTTTTATTAATTAACGCTCTAGGTCACAATGTTTTCCTTCACCAAATTGCTCGTGGATTTCAAATATAATTTTGCACACGCGAGCCTGGATTGAAAAAATACGATCTTCTTGAGAGACCAAGGTCAAACCACTAGGTCAACACGGCTTATCTTGTAAAGATTAAGAGTATATAAATCAATTTATTTAATTACCCGGCAATTACTAGTTTCTAATGATTCAATATTGATTGAGATTGTATTGAAAATAACCGCTAACTTTTCGGAATTTATGTGCGAAATCACGTTTGAATCATCAGATTTAAGGTGGAGGCAAACATTGTAGAGCAATCTGTACTGCGATAAAATTTAAGTGCATGTGTTTCCAATTGGACCCACCGTGGGAACTACGACCCTAGTCCTCTCGTTTTGTGGGGAGGCCTGTGCCCTGCAGTGGGACATATATAGGCATATGATGATGATGATGAAGTTTCAAATTTAAGAAGTCTAAGTCATGCAGGTACTCTTCAACATACCACATCACAGAACATGACAGCATTTCCAAATGTAAAAGCGTGTGTTCAGATATTTTTGACTACGTAAAAAGCTCTCGTGTTTTGTAATGGCGACTGATCATACGATGCGCTTATCAATAAAATTTTGCTGTCTATAAAAAGCAAATAAAGTAAGAAGCTACAATCCCTTCTTACATACAAGGCAACACTCACCACCAGAAACGTACGGCTGACAGACACACAACACAGCACATGCCACAAACGTGATCACCAAAGGCACCTTTCTTTTGAACTTGAGCAGGATCAGGGTCACAATAACGTAGCCAGGCACGTCAATAATAGATATCAACGCGTAATTAATATACTTATTCCCTTGTAAGGCCACTGAATTTATAGTCAATCCATGGTTCACAAAAGTTGAGGCTATCCACCACACCGAGCACACAAAAAACCTCTTCAACATCGCCTTCGACTTAAAAGTATCAACTAACACTTTTCCAAAACCAGCTTCTTTCTCCTCCTCGTAATATATATTGTCCAATTCTTCAGCGTCTAGTTTTATTTTATTGGTCTTAGCAGCATTCCCTAAAATTGATATCGCTGCGTCTTTTCTCCCTTTGATGAGTAACCATCTTGGGCTTTCATCTAGGAAGAATAAGTAAAAGATGAAGAGAAGTCCTGGTCCGTAGACAACGCGTAAAAATGACCTCCAGTTTGAAACTTGCCAGAATATAAGGGGTAATAGTATTCCACCGAAGCTATAGCCGAGGCTGGTCATGATTACGAACAGAACTCGCTTCTCAGTTGCCACTATTTCAATGCCTGAAAGTAAAACAAAATATAATTAGGTGTAAATATAAGTACTTTAATTTTGATATTTTTTTACAAGCTTTTATTTAGTTCCAACTGTCTCTTTGTTTATTTGTTTGTCTATTTATCAGTCTGTCTGTCTATCTATCAGTCTGTCTGTCTGTAATCAAATCTTGCAAGTTAAATTTGACCAACTTCCAGCAGTTAGCAGACGGAAGGGGCTATCCTATAAGGATTCTGTTTTTGCTGATTGAGGTACAGAAGTTAGCTTCGTGGGTATTCTCTAGCCCTGTATCTGACTCTGAATCACCCGTTACTCCATACAAGCAGAATTAAAGAAAGCAAGAAAATATTTAATTGCCAACAGTACAAACAATACCAGACAACAATATAAACAATACAAGACAAAAGAAAGAAAGAAAAAAAGTAAGAACGAAAGAAAGAAAGAAAACATTTGTAGCGACTCCTACCGCTATCTAGTGAACAACGATAGAAACTCCGACCATGTTCTACATCGCGCTATCGAAGTTTCTCATGCGGTCGCATATATACAAGTTCCAACGCTCGTCCTTCGAACTTCGGTCCCCAGGCATAACACCTGCCTGGAGAGAGATGTCTCTATAATATTGGAGCCTCCCCCCACACATTTATTGCTCCGTGCATTTATTTGTGACATGGTAAGATTGCTTAAGAATAAAAGAAATGGTAATGCATGTCACGAAATGGTCCCAAATCAGCAATCTGTAAGTCTGGCGCTGGTATGTACCGCCTCCGACCTCCACTTCCACCTCTGACCATCGGAAGTAATATTTACCTAATATGAGACAACTATATCGAAAATACAAACCAAAATATAGATGCACAGAAAAACCAGAAAAATAAGACCAGTGCTGGAAGTCGAGCCCAGGTCCTTGGCATTCCGTGCCGCGTGCTATACCGCTACACCACCACTGGACATTCCACCTGGGTTCAGTTTACAGCACTGGTCTTATGTTTCTAGTTTTCCTGTGCATCTATATTTCAGTTTGTATTTTCGATATGGGTTTTACGGGATGACTGTAAAAGTAACAGAAAATTGGAGTTGAAATCCCTACTTCCCTACTAATACTAATAATATACTAATTACTAATGTTAAGTACTAATTACTAATCACTAATATTACTAATTACTAAGTATATTAAGATTACGATTCGGAGTCTTTTTGTATTTTTTATTTCAACTCCAAATTTTTGTTTTTCTTTTACGGTCATCCCGTGAATGTTTAAATATTTCACACGAAAACACAAGCCGAAACATGAATGCACAGAAAAACCAGAAAAATAGACCAGCGCTGGGAATCGAACCCAGGTCCTCAGCATTCCGTGCCGCGTGCTATACCGCTACACCACCACTGGACATTCCACCTGGGTTCAGTTTACAGCACTGGTCTTATGTTTCTAGTTTTCCTGAGCATCTATATTTCTGTTTGTATTTTCGATATGGGTTTTACGGGATGACTGTAAAAGTAACAGAAAATTGGAGTTGAAATCCCTACTTCCCTACTAATACTAATAATATACTAATTACTAATGTTAAGTACTAATTACTAATCACTAATATTACTAATTACTAAGTATATTACTAATACATATTTACTAATCCATACATATAAATGCGAAAGTAACTCTGTCTGTCTGTCTGTTACGCTTTCACGTCGAAACCGCTGAACCGATTTTGATGAAATTTGGCATAGAGATAGTTTAAGCCCCAAGGATCAACATAGGATACTTTTTATTCCAGTAGAGGGCGCCACCGCGCGATAACCTAGGTCCGCGCAGACGAAGTCGCTGGCATAAGCTAGTAAAAAAATACTCCAAAGACCAATCTTAATGAGACAACTACATACCCAACATGTAAGCTGGTGAGCAAGGGTCTCCTATGAGTGCTTCCAGGACTTCCATGCTGATGTACAGCCAGTAATTGGTGATGAAACTCCGCGTCAGCCCACAAACCCCTCCCAGAACCGCAGTCACCACTAGTATAGTCTTCCTGCCATACCTAAAATCAAATAAAGGAGAAAGAAGAAAAATATGGACCAAAAACTGGTTTTGGCCTCAGGCGACCCCAGAGCTGGCACTTACCTCTCGCATAGATTAGCAATAACAGTTCAGAGAGGTAATGCTGCCAGTGTCTTGGGGTCAATGCCTGAGGCAGAAAATTTGGATGATATTTTTATTTTGTAATATTAGTTTAGTTTATATACAGTTTTAGTTGGTTGATTATAATTATAATTTGGACCAAAAAACAATAAATTTAAAAAATCAAAAACCCGATTGAAAAATACTAAAAAGATGGAAACAAGTCTAAGTGGGCTAGATCTTTGTTAAGTAGCTAACTTAAAGTTCTACCGTCGGGACCCATTAGAAAAATTTTGAGCGTTACGATTTAAATGGGTCCCGACTTTTAAACTTTAAGTTAGCTAACCACTAGACTTGTTTCCATCTTTTTAGTATTTTTAAGGCAGTCGGGTTGTTGATTTTTTAATTTTTTCGTAATGGCTACGGAACCCTATTTTGGGCGTATCCGACACGCTCTTGGCCGGTTTTATCAAACTTAAAACCTAAAATTGCTAAAAGTGGCTCCGAAGCGGTAGCGTATCGTGTGCTCTGCCTACCCCATTTGGGAATACAGGCGTGATGAATGTGTGTGTAACAAAAAGTTGGAAAACCCCCGACTGTGTCACTTCAAAGTTTAATAGGTATCTCAAAAACCACAAAACCGATTTTGGTGAAAAATGTCTAAAAATCATCGCTAGAAACCTTGCTTATAAATAAAAAAAACCGTATTCAAGCGGTCCACCCGTTTAAGAGCTACGGTGCCACAGACAGTAGCGGTCAAACTTTTACCTTCTTTTAGCGTCGGGAGGTTTACAAAGCAAGGCCAATTGGTGTCTTAAATACCTATTGAATTTCCCCCATTAAACTATATAAGCATTCACATTTCTGTATTGAAATGCACTAGTCTAGTTTGTATTAGAATCTTTTACTTATCTATATAAGTAAAATTAATAAAAACCTTGAATATGTACCAAATTTGCCAGCTGAAGTGTGTTTGCATTTATATTTCACACGAAAACACAAGCTGAAACATGGATGCACAGAAAAACCAGAAAAATAGGCCAGCGCTGGGAATCGAACCCAGGTCCTCAGCAATCCGTGCTGCGTGCTATTCCCCTACATCACCGCTGGACAGGAGACTAGACACGAATTTCTCTTATGCACCTACATTTCAACTTGCATTCTTTTCATAGTCACTTTAGCAGCGACACTAACGCTATCTATGTTACTAGTTTCTCATCGAGATACATTTTACATTCTCATCGGAAATATCCGCACACCAGGGACAAGAGATGTCGCTACTAAGCAATCAAATTAAGATTAATTTTGGAGTCTTTTTTGTATTTGTGTAATATATAGACTTTCACGGGATGACGGTAAAAGTAACAAAAAAATTTGGAGTTGATATAAAAAAATACAAAAAATACTCCAAAAGTATCTAATCTTGTTTACATTTAGTTAAATACCTGTCCAAACCAAGTAAAGGCTAAATGGTCGTCAGACTAGTTAATAAATCGAAGTCGTTATCTTACCTGTATGAACAGGAAAGTAAATTTTTATTTCTTTATCCTTATAATGACGTATTATTTATAAGGGTCCACATAGTCAAAATACCACAAACGGGACTTATCACGACAAAACACACGAGTGATATTTACCTCGACGTTTCGACCCCATTATAGCGGCCGTGGTCACGATTACACGAAATACGAGTACATAAGAGTCATATAAAATGACTTTTTATGCTCTCGTGCTTAAAGTAAAATTTTCGTCTAAGACTAAGGCATTAGGTGTAAACAGCAACAAACGAGGAAGTTTCTAAGTACATTTTTTTGATAATTTTTAATTTATGTACAACTAAAAATCAATCAAATTAAACTAAAAATGTATAATTATAATAGCAATGCGTGAATAATAATTAAAAGGTACAGAACAAGAAAACAATTGTTTCCACTGTTGCTTTCATTTCCTCGCCATCGAAGTGAAAAGCAAAGTGGAAAAATCGAGCATTAAACCTATTTTCCCCTCGACGAACGAGGACCTATATGACCTCGACGAATATGCACCTCTCGGGGGAAATGGCTCGTTTTATGCTCTTGTTGTATAATCTACCTACTATTAAAGTGCGTTTGTTTACCTATCAGAGAGAGGTCCAACGATCAACAATCCGAGCATGTAGCCGAAGCTATGCATCGTGCCCAGCAGAGTCCTCTTCCATTCTTGGCACGCCAGGTCGAACTGAAATAAACAAACACTAGCCTTTACCTCGTTAGTCGCTTAGGGCCTTATCACACTTACGATTTGCGGGCGAATTGAAAGCGAGGCGAGCGCGCAGCGAGTTCGCTGCGAGTGCGTAAAGAATTCACCGCGAGTGCGTACGAGAGACCGAGGCGAGTTGTGACAGAGGAGAGTAGTGACAATGTCGATTTTATGGAAATCAAGTCATAGTTCAAGTCTCGAACTAGAAAACGCGTGCTGTTGCGAGCTTGCAGGTTTTTTTTAACGGTATACTGTAGTTCTTAAGTATTTTATATGTAATTATTTTATTTTGAAAAAAAAATGACTTTCTGCCAAGTTTCTTGCGCCGCATTCTTTTTGGCAATGATGGTCTTTCCGAAAGCGCTGGTAGTTTAAAAAATGAAATGTAAGAGTGCCCATTGCGGCCTATTTACTGAATAAATGATTTTGATTTTAATAAGTTCCCAAAAAACTACCGTGAGGCTCACTCATATTAAATAAATGTTCCGGATAACTCACGTCTTAAATCGAGTTTAGCTCGACATGTTCGACATGCTCGACATGCACTGCGCGTGTTGTAGCAGCCGCCGAGTCGCGTTGCTCCGAAGAAGAAGGGCTACGGATTAGCCCGTAACATGTCGAGCTAAACTCGATTTAAGACGTGAGTTATCCGGAACATTTATTTAATAAGTTCCCAAAAATCGACGTTGTCACTACTTTCCTCAGTCACAACTCTCCTCGGTCTCTCCTAACGGTTTCGTCACGAGCGCGCAAGGAATTCGCTGAGTTCTTGCGGAAATCAACATGGCGTCCTAGCCCCAGTTCTAGCAACCCTACCAAAATAGGTAACAATTTTGCACCTTCTTAAGAAGTTTTGTCTCTGTCAAAAAAATCAAAATCAAAAATCAAAATGTACTTTATTTGCTAGAATACAGTCAAGCGGATGTTCATATGTCTTACAATTTGTGTGCAGTGTATTCTGCCTGCTAATGGGCATGCAAATATTTAGTCTTAATTACATTCTTAACTTTAATAAATATCATGAGGCTTATAATCTAAGTATTCTTTTATGGAGTAAAATGCATTCTGAGTCAAAAAATTGAATAAAAGTTTCTTAAACTCTTGCCTTTCAGATGCTCTTTTAAATTCAGGTAACTTATTATACAATCTTGGTGCCATACCGAATACACTTTTGCACATAGGGCTGTTTACGATTTTATGTCGCTGCCGTACACTATTAAAAACAGAAAATTGGTTAATGTTTGACTTAACATACATAGCTGTTTCGAATATATATAAACAGGTACCAGGGTCTGTACCGTTTTATTCCTGTGTTATTACGCTTGCGATGACCTGCGCGTCATCTGCGTATAGAACATATGTCTCTACCATGCAATGAGGAGAAAGATGAACAGAGCGTCTTGATTAAGATACTATGTACGTCAAGGGCAAAAATATGTATACAATTTAGTACCTTGTCACTTTAGCCACTGGACAGTTCATATAGGGCAGTTCAAATATGACGAAAATAGACAAGGTACTAAAGTGTATACGTATTATTGCCCTTGACTGAAAATCGCAAATCTTATGGAGAAATTACTGATTTACGTTTTAATACTACGAAACATACCTTAATTATTCGTATAAATTGAAACGGGTAACTGTTGAAACTACCTTATATTATGTACTACCATCTAAGTTACACAGTTAAACAATAAAAAATATTCTGATTCTGATTCTGATTCTGAATTATATATTTTTTAATTAATCTAATCAAATAATTTACAATTACAACATTCCTAAGAAGGAACTATTCTCAGTAAATCCGTTTTTGTCCCGAAGGTAGGGACATTTTTTCATCCCTAAAAACCCCTACATACCAAATTTCATCGAAATCGTTGGAGCCGTTTACGACAGCCCCGAAATATTTAAATACAAGAATTTCTCTTTTAAAGGTCCACTGGTGGTCCCTGGGAGAACTCGAAGTGGATCGCGAAGCCATCAACAATGAATGGCAAAACGACGCGCCACTCAAGTAGCGGTCGCAACCGTTCATTCATTTACAATTATACTGTTACCGTGTATTACCTTCAAACAGTTGGTGGTCCATGGCAAGACAGAAATTTTGACAAATGGTCCCTCCTGACTAAAAGGTTAAGAACCGCTGTATTAGATACTTTTACTTATACTTAGTCTACTATCCATTGGTAAAAATCTACATGGATGTGACTGAGTCTCCGTTGGTAGATATAAGTATATTTTTTGTTATATTTAGTTATGTAGTTAGGAAGCATCATCATCATCATCATCTCAGCCTGTATACGTCCCACTGCTGGGCACAGGCCTCCTCTCGGAATGAGAGGGCTTGGGCCATAGTTCCCACGCGGGCCCAGTGCGGATTGGGAACTTCACACACACCATTGAATTGCTTCGCAGGTTTGTGCACGTTTCCTCACAATGTTTTCCTTCACCGCAAAGCTCGTGGTAAATTGCGCACATGAATTTCGAAAAACTGAGAGGTGCGAGCCGGGATTTGAACCCACGACCCTCTGCTTGAGAGGCGCTAGGTCAAACCACTAGGCCACCACGGCTATGAAGCATCACTTTGCACAAAAATTTTGACATCAGAGCGCGACGCCAACAAACTGTTTTATAGTTTGGCGTGCTGTTAATAAATTGTTATGTATGTGCTAATATTAATAAATAAATAAATAAAAGATAGATATAGATACCTCTGCTACAAAACTATTGGGATTGTCGTAGATCCATTCACTGCATTGACTTCTTTCAGCAGCACCACACCCCTTCCACTCCCTGCTACTGTTAGTGCCACTATCATTAGAGTAACTGTCCTTGCAACTGAAAAATAAAATACATTTTTCACTTCTCATGCTCGTAAAGTTCGTGTTTATGCTGTATCTAGGCGACCTAAAATGACTCTTTATACACTAGTCTCACTAGTGCATAAAATAAAATCTTCGTCTAGCGGCCCCTAAACGGTCAATTATATTGTGCAATATCGCGAATTGTGCAATATTATTGACCGTTTAGGGTTAATATTGAAGATTGCACAATGATTGACCAAAAGTTTCAGCGAGTTTAATTTTTATTGCACCATATTTTTATATTGCATCGTGTAGGGTCAGTATTGCACAATATAATTCAATACTATACTAAACACGAAAACATTGTGCAGTTCGTATTATTGTGCAATACAATTGCTCGTTTGGATTCAGAGCGCCTTTCAATCTTATTGTGCAATAAAAAGTATTGTACAATGTTATTGTAGGTCTAGGGGCCGCCTAATACCAACTCAAGACCAAGGTGTCAATCAGGTGTCAACAGCCACAAACAAAAAAGTTTCTATATATTTTATTTTTATGGTTGTACTTTAGTGCCTTGGTGTCTGGGCTGCCCCTTAGCGTGGGACGTCACCTGTGTAGATACATTGGCTCCGTCCCACGTTAACGGTTCTGCACGGAAGCCTGGGTCCGCCGCAGAGCAGGCCCAAACTATTAAGTGTCGCAAATACGCATTTCTGTCCAACAATTACATATTTGCGGCACTTGCAATTGAAACTTTGGGCCCATGGTCGTCCGACACCAAAAAGTTTGTTAAAGAAGTGTCGGACAAGCTCTTCGGCGTCTCAGGGGACCGTAGGGCCGGTAGCTTCTTTGCCCAGCGCCTAAGTTTGGCTGTGCAAAGAGGCAATGCGGCCTCAGTCCTGGGGACAATGCCCCAAGTGGGCGATCTAAAGGGCTTTTTTTATTTGTAATTTATAAGTTTTGTAAGTAATTTCTTTGGTTATTTTATAGTCTTATTTAAATAAAACTTTTAATAATTTTTGATTTACATATACCTAACTAAAAATCAATCAAATCAATCATAATAAATCAGTAAAATTTAAATAATGGAATTATTATAATAATGCATAAAAAATAAAAGTTACAATTCACTTTCTAGAATTATTGTTTCCATTCTTGCGAAGTGAAAAGCAGAGTTTAAAACTCGAGCGTTAAACCCACTCGCCCATGGACCAGCGGTGGTGTAGGGGAATAGCACGCAGCACGGATTGCTGAGGACCTGGGTTCGATTCCCAGCGCTGATCTATTTTTCTGATTTTTCTGTGCATCCATGTTACAGCTTGACTGTGTTTTCGTGTGAAATATATAGACTTTCACGGGATGACCGTAAAAGTAACAAAAATTTGGAGTTGAAATAGAAAAATACAAAAATACTCCAAAATGTAATCTCAATATCTTGTGTTTATGTTTTGTGTATTCTGGCAAATAAATAATAATAATAATTATTATTATTATTTGTAGCCAAAGTACATTTCACAATGATTAATTTCATTAAGCTCAAACACGACTTAGTTATGTTGTTTTATAACAGAGTTCCGTTGCCTACCTTCTGGCTTCAGCATCAGATCAGTTGGAAAGAATCATTAACTTAAAGCTTCTTCTTACTCGCTAATCTAGGTATGTTAATCATGATCGTTTATAGACGAGCGAGCATTACTTAGCTTTAACGAGTTCCATTGGTCATCTACTGTCTTCTTCATCAGGTCCAGGTTACTAAATGATACTTTCTGAACTTATCATAATGTTAAAAATGCCAAAATCACCATAGGTGTGTCTATAACATTTGTGGTTTCCGTCATCAGATCTTGACTTGATGACAATGGAACTACCCCAGAAAAGTACCCTTTCGAAAGAAAAGATAATGCTGAAAATCGGTCCAACATTGACTAAGTTATCGGTGAACATAAATAAAAAAAAATACAAACATTGGAACATAGAAACTCCTTTTTTGAAGTCGGTTAAAAATACGAAATCCTTAGAAAAGTAATACTCAGTTTTTTCGTAATGGCTACGGAACCCTGTTTCAGGCGTGTCCGACACGCTCTTGGCCAGTTTTTTCCATGTACAGTCGTGGCTAATGATACTTTTACACTGTAAGCTATCTGAGCTGATACAGTGAAACTAATGGGCCCCTCACCTTATTCACAGTGGAACCCTGAAAAAATGCCTGATTTGTGACACGTGTAAATATTATTAAAAAGGCACACACATTTAAGACATTTGTACACGCATTTTAGACACAGTACTTGACAACAAACAACCTCTCGCTAACATAGCGTGAAGTGCGTTCTGTGTAATACAGCCAGGGTTCCGTAGTCAAAATGGAAAACGGAACCCTTATAGTTTCGCCATGTTTGTCTGTCTGTCTGTCCATCTACGGCTTTGCTCAGGGACTATCAATGCTAGAAAGCTGTAATTTTGCATGAATACATAATATGTAAACTATGCCGACAAAATGGTACAATAAAAATTAAAAAAAAAAACTCGTAGACTTAGTGTGGGTGATTTTTTTCTCTCATCCAATCTTGTAGTGTGGGGTATCATTGGATAGGTCTTTTAAAACCGATTTTTCTATTCAGTGATTTGTTTGCAAAATATTTAACTTTAAAGTGCAAATTTTCATTAAAATCCAGCGTCCCCTCCCCCCCCCTCTAAAATCTGAACCAGTGGGTGGAAAAATTTGGAATAAATCAGGATGGTAGTAAATATACCAAAGTTACGAAGAAAACTATAACGGTTAAGTTTTCTTGAGAATTATTAGTAGTTTAAGAGTAAATAGCAGCAAGGTAAAAAATATATTTTTTTTTTATTCGACTGGATGGCAAACGAGCAAGTGGGTCTCCTGATGGTAAGAGATCACCACCGCCCATAAACATCTGCAGCACCAGGGTTATTGCAGATGCGTTGCCAACCTAGAGGCCTAAGATGGGATACCTCAAGTGCTAGTAATTTCACCGGCTGTCAAACTACAAAATACGAAATCCTTAGAAAAATACGACTTAATTTTTTCGTAATGGCTATGGAACCCTATTTCGGGCGTCTCCGACACGCTTTTGGCCGGTTTTTATCTGTCCCGATATTAGAAAGAAAGAAAGAAAGAAAATACCTTTATTCACAACACAAGACAACAATATTATTTGCCGCGGGCAAAAGCTAGTAAACAAAATAAATAGTCTGTAAAGTAGGCGGTACGAAGTTCGCAATAATAAGTATTAGACAAAACGCACTTCACGCTATGCTAGCGAGAGGTGTGTTTGTTGCCAGTAGGTACTGTATCGAAAATGCGCGTACAAACAGTAGCCTTTTGAATAGTAATATTTACACGCGTCACAAATCAGGTACTTTTTCAGGGTACCAATGTGAATAAGGTGAGGAACCCATTAGCTTCACTGTCTTAGCTCAGATAAATATAGCTTTTGCCAGCGGCTCCGCCCTCGTGGTATTCGGTTATCGCGCGCTATTCCCCCAGGAACTGTGCATTTTTCCGGGATAAAAAGTAGCCTATGTCACTCTCGGCCAAAAATCACGTCGAACTGTCGCTCCGTTACGGTGTGAAAGACGGACAAACACACAAACATACAAACACGCTTTTGCATTTATAATAATATTAGTATGGATATACATATATGTTTTTGTGTTTGTCTGTCTTTCGCACCGTAACGGAGGGACAGTTCGCCGTGATTTTTGCCCGAGAGTGTCGATATGCGATTACGAACTTGACATTAAGGTTGTGAATATATATATTTTTGTAACTTTGGGCATGTCGATATCTTTGTAGCTGACTGTACATCTTTGCTTATCCCCCTTATTCATAAAACTTAACAAGCCTATGTTAACTAACAAATGCTTTGTCCCTTTCTATCAAATACAAATGTCGAAGTGACAGATAAGGACAAACGAATTTAAGCGGCATTTTAACTAAAATAGGTTTGATTGTCGTTTATGAATAAGGGGGTATGCCATTACAATGTAATTTAGAACTACGCTACGCTAGTTGAATATTGTGTGACAAGTGTCACGCAGAGTTTTTAAATATTTATTTATTTTATTTATTTCTTTCCTTGCAAAATACAGGGTGTTTCCGGGGTAAGTACAAATATAAAACAACAAAACAAGAAAAACAGAAAAACGGTGAAATTATAATCTAAAAATTAATATTATAACTCTTAATTATCAATAACAAAACATCGCACGCTCCAGCTTAGAATAGGCCTATGCTCAGTTGTAACAGTAATAGAAACGGCTACGGGCACGGGGAAGCCCGTCCCCTGTCGTCAGGGTCCCCGAGCTGGTAGGCGCGCCAAGTGTTCCGGCGCGCCTACAGCGGTGGAGTTGTCTTAAGGTCCACCTGAGATGAGTCCATTACTGGACAACCGTCGTGCACCCGGGCCATGGATGCTTACAGTTCCCACAGCCCGGATGCGAAACGATGGCGAAGAGGAACACCCTGGGGTTTTAGTGGGTACACCATCCCGTTCTGGGGCGGGATTCCCACATGCCCACCGGTTGCCCCGGGCCGGTGATATCCTTAAAGGATTTCCCAGGTAAAAAAAAAAGTAATAGAAACGACTGTATTAATTTTATGACTGCTTTGCCCAAATTTTAGGGTTTCGAAACATTAGATATTCTTTTATTATTATTTAATTCCTTTGGTTATATTACAAAGAACATTGTCATTAGGTTTTTTTATTTAAATCGAAATAAATACTAAAGTGTATAATCTATATATATAAAATTCAAAGTCCTGACTGACTGACTGACTGATATATCAACGCACAGCCCAAACCACTGGACCTAGAGACTTGAAATTTTGCATATAGATACCTTATACAATGTAGGCATCCACTAAGGAAGGATTTTTGGAAATTCCCACGGGAACGGGAAAAATCGGGATTTATATAATTCGATTCTGAGTGACCCTAATCTCAGTAACTATAATAACTAGACTCTTCAAATTTGATACAAAGATAGGTATAATAATAATTAAAACATAAATTTCAGGATTCTTGGGAATTCCCACGGGATAAGGAAAAAACGGGATTTATATATTCAGTTTAACGGAATCCCATGAACAATAATTACGAGACTCTTCAAATTTGGCATCGAAGTAGGTGATTATAATAGTAAAAAATTATAAGGAAAATGATAAGGAAAAAACGGGATTTATATTTAGTTCAACGGGATGAAATCTTTGTTTTACTGGTCGTAGAAAATAGTAATTAGCATTTAGGTTCCTTTGGGGGGTGTAGGAGAGGACTACAAAAGGATTTCCCGAAATTCTGACGGGAGCGGGAAAAAACGGGATTTTTCGTTTTTCTGGTCGTAGAAAGCTGAAATTTGGCATGTAGGTTGCTTGAGGAGTGTAGGAAAGCATTAAAGAGATAATTTTCCGAAATTCCCACGGGAAAGGGAAACAACGGAATTTTTCGCTTAACGGGTGCAAAAAGCTGAAAATCGGCATGTATTACTTGGGGAGTGTAGAAGAGCATTGAGAGTGGAATTTTTCGTTTCACTGGTCATACAAAACTGGAAATTGGCATGAAGGTTATTTGGGGAGTGTAAGGGAGCACTAAAAAAGAATATCCCGAAATTCTGACGGGAACGGGAAAAAACGGGATTTTTCGTTTGACTAGACGCAGAATGCTGAAAATCGGCATGTGGAAGTCTTAGGGAGTGTGTAGAGGAGCATTGAGAGAGGACTTTAGATAATTCCCAAGGGAACGGGAAAAACGAGATTTTTCGTTTTACGGGTCGTTGAAAGCTGAAATTTGGCAAGTGGGTTCTTTGGGGAGTGTAGGGGAGCGTTGAGAGAGAATTTCCCGAAAATTATTACCGGAACGGGAAAATCGAAATTTTTCTTTTTCTTTCTTATTTATTTAAAAAAATATTTTTTTATTTGAAAGAGTCCCGTGATATAGCCCACGGGAATCCTATGTCGCATAGGTACGAAGTCGCGTGCAAAAAAAAAGTAGGTTTTCTAAAATTACATCCTTTGACTTGAAGATGACAGGGCTTCAAAATCGATTTTTAAATTGGAAAATTTGCAAATGTAATCCTCCGAAAAATCAATTAAAACACGAAAATAAAGATCGTAGAAAGTAAATCTGTGTTCCCAAATTTAACGCGAGCGAAGCCGCGGGAAAAAGCTAGTTTATTCATAAAACTCATTTTACCCTCAACATAACTTTCAACGCCTCAGCTCCAATGGATATAACGTCTCGGGTGAAATGGCACGTTTTATGCACTTGTTCTAAAATCAATGTTTTAGCTAAATTAATGAAAAATTACACTTACTGATATCCAATTTCCTCAGCAACGAAGATATAATTGACATAATAAATATTGTTAGAAAGATTAATTAGCCCTATTAATAGCGCTGTAAGTACATGATAGCGCCCTATAACACTAAACTTAGCTAGAATATCGTCCAAGCACACTTTATTTTTTTCAGTCATAGCGGATTTTTTTAGACCAGCATTAGACAAAATTGCAGCGTTCTATTTTTAAAAGGAAGGAATTATGACTTCCGATTGATGCCGTCCGTTATTAGTGTCCGCTGGCCTTGTAAATTGAACGACTATCAGACCTATTCAGTTTATGAAATCCTATAGTATTCTTAAAAAAAAAAACTCTAAAGTTTAATTTTTAATAGTTACTTTTTATCACTATTTTTAACAAATGAAAATTAAACACTGTTTACACGATGCAATTTGAAAGACAAATTTCAGTGAATTTAAAAAAAAATGTTTTTTTTTTATAGCGCGTCTCGACAATTTGCCGAAGGTTTTGGCCCTATACGGCCACTAGTGCCAAGCTGTTTCTAGTGACTGCTTATAAGACACAAATGTACACAAATAAAAGTTGATATACAAAACGTGACTAATGAACGTTATCACAGCGCGATACATCACATTTTACATTGTACTAGGCACCAACATCACGTACTGCAAAACGATAATGGGTTTCTATAAACAACATAGTACATACGGTTTTTTTTTTATAACACAGAAAGGACTCTTACTGAAAGTACTTGTGACTACGTCTGTCAGCGAATAATTCGGATATTTCGCGCGCGCAGTATAACATTTTTTTAGAATAAAAACTATCCTTTGTCTATTCCAGGATCTCAAACTAATTCCATTTTTGGCACAATAAATATATATATTTTTTTATTTTAAAATAAAAATAAATTGTAAAATGTGTAAGCGCAAAACTCAGGAACGACTGGTCCGATTTCGCTAATTCTTTTTTTGTTGCGTTCGTTACTGTCAAGAGAAGGTTTTTATGGAAGAAAATACAGAGAAAATACAACGGGATGAAGCCACGGGCAACAGCTGGTTTAATTTTAAAGTGATTAGTTCAAATTAAATCAAATTAGCGTTACATTAAATGATTACAAATTAAATTAAACTGAACAGAGACAAATTATATAAAAAATATTTTACGTCAAATTAAAGTTAGCTCTTTTATAAAATAAACTATCACATTTAAGTCTGAGTGGAGAGCTTTGGGGGAGGCCTATGTCCAGCAGTGGACGTCTTTCGGCTGACATGATGATGATGATTTAAGTACTCAGGGATTTTCACTTTTTTTTTATTCGACTGGATGGCAAACGAGTTGGGTCTCCTGATGACGTGAGTTATCCGAAATATTGCAAGCGTTGACATTACATGGCAAACTATGTCAATGTATTCCCGGAACAGTTAAACAGTAATAAAATTGTAATTTTTTCCCCTAGGGATAAAGTTTAGTTGACCTAGTTAGTGCTTTTCTATTTTTTTTTAGAGACTAGGCCGTTTTCTGTGTTAGTTTGACTTTCTTCTAATAACCTAACCAAGAAAAAGTTGGTAAACCCCCGATATTGTCACTTCATAGTTCAAAATATCTCAAAAACGGCTGGCTTTGATAAAACATGTTAAAAACCATCGCCAGAAAACCTGCTATAAATACAACCATTTATTAGCTACGGTGCCACGGTCAGACAGACAGACACACATAGCAGTCAAACTTATAACACCCCTCTTTTTGCGTCGGGGGTTAAGAAGCGGTGAAGCGCAACTGACAAGTACAAAAATACGAGTGTAGAGTTTGAAATTTAGTAGAAATACCGACTTAGCAAAACAAGAATATGTTTCAAATAATTGAGATGCAGTTTCCGCATCAAACTACTTTAAAGTAAAAAAGGGTTTTTGTGGTTTTTGCAGCGTCATATTTAACTTCTTGAATGTAAAATTAACATAAAACACAACAATAGCCACTTCTATTGTGAATTTCATTACTCTACACCAGTAACATTTCTGTGACGCATTTCAACACTACAAGATTGATATTAGAAGTTAGTAACTGTTTATTTTTATTCGAGTGCCTTTTGTGCTCTCGTTGTGTCATCCTCATTGTGTGACGGACAATGGGTACTAAAACGAGCGAGTTGAGTCGATCACGGTTGTTGGATCAAAATGACCCGTCTATTGCATTTTAATGTTTAAAAATAGCGTGTTAAAATCGAAATTAAATACAATACAGTAATGTTTTTTTTATTGAACATCATGACAGTATGTCATGTTAGAAGTAAGTATAGAAAACGTAAATAATGTAATTAGGTTAATGAACTATTTTCTTGTATATCCTTTATATTGCGTGGAAAAAACTTCTTACGGTATTTTTATTATGACTTTTAATATTGTTATTGATCGTTGGTAATTAGATTTTTTATTTTATTTTATGACGGTGGAAGCACTCTTCTACACTTCCACTGAACATAGATATAATTACATGTTTAATCTCAGTTTTATAACTATGGGACCCCATACCTCCCTGTATTATTATTATTCTTTTCTTGTAATCTTTTTTTAAATTTGATACTGTACTTTTCTACCAAGTTTCTTGCGGCGCATTCATCTTGGCAATATCATTCTTACCAAAATGGCCGGTAGTTTAAAAAAACACGTGAAAAAGTGCCAAATGCGGCCTATGTATTTACTGAATAAATATTTGAATTTGTCAATTTACTTCATCTAAAAAAATATTTAACAGACTCGTTTACTAAAGAAGAATTCGCAGAAAAATAAAAGGGAAAAGTTCGCGGTTACATTAAGATATGGGATAGGTAAAATTTTTATGGAGTCCCTTTGCGAGGTTTTTAAGATAACCCTGTCGCTGCCTGTCACAGCTTCAAGCAGGCATGAAAAGGCTCGTCCAACACATTCCTGGGGCGGGCGCAGTGTTGACTCTACTTTTAAAATATTTAACACTGGCTTTTATCAACTGCTTTACTGCCACACACTTACTTAATTGCCACTTAACCTAAAATAGAATTCATTTACCTTCGTAAAATCCAAGTTCTCCTGTATCTTCACGTTCTGACTTTCTCCCGCTGTGTTATCAGCCAAACTCCACAACAGCAAGCAGACAACATAAAAAAAAACAAATATCTATTAGACGACCAAATGGTCTAGTGGTTAGAGAACCTGACTACGAAGCTGGAGGCCCCGGGTTTGATTCCTGTGTCGGGACAGATATTTGTATGAAAAATACGAATGTTTGGTCTCGGGTCTTGGGTGTTTGATTATGCATTCAAGTATGTATCATCATCATCGTCATCATCTCAGCCGTAGGACGTCCGCTGTAGGACATAGGCCTCCCCCATAGTATGTATATACCTATGCAATTATATTAATTATCCGTTGCTTAGTACCCATAACACAAGCTTTTTTTTGCTATGCTTACTTTGGGACTAGGTCAATTGGTGTGAGTTGTCCCGTGACATTTATTTATTTATTTTATTTACATCGGACAGTCTAATTGAAATTCTACCAACTATCCACGCAAATTTAAAAAGGATATCGCCACTCATTCACGTTGTATGACTAACTAGACTTAGCTGTTAAGGGGATCCCATACCCCAGTGACCTTCGATCTGAATTCTTTAGTTTTCTAATGTTTTTTTGTAGCTTATTATATTAACAACAACGGCTTTAAGCAATATAGTATCAAAACTTTACTTTTTAGAGATATTTGGCATCAAACTTGAATAATTTTAGGAAAAAAATTTGTTTATGGCCATAACTTTTGTGTTAATTAGCTTCAAATGAAAACTCTCGACACGTTTTTAAAGACGTCAAAGACGAACCCAAATAATAATATGTAGATTTCGTATATGTTAGATCTTTCACGTGAATAGAGATACGAAATTACTGTTTTTTTAGACAATAAAGTATTAATTTTTTTCAAAATCCGAAATGGAGATAAAAGATTGGAGACTTCTGCTCTGGTTGTTGCTGCTGTTAAGTTCTGGTCAAATTCGAAACGCGTCATTTTGGTGTGGTGGTGGTGATAGATGGGTTTGTTTGATTCGTGAGTCGCGGCTGAACAAAGAATTATTTTAGTTTATAATATGGACCTCCGCAAAGTAACGCCTGATTCAATAAATTATTCGAATAACTCACGTCTGAAATCGAGTTTAGCTGGACATGTTTCTGGCTAATCCGTAGTCTTCTCGGCGGCTCCTTGAAAAAGGGCTACGGATTAGCCCGAAACATGTCGAGATAAACTCGATTTGGGACATGAGTTATCCGAAATATTCATTTGATGCAAGCGTTGACATTACATGGCAAACTATGTCAATGTATTCCCGGAACATTTAAACAGTGATAAAATTGTAACTTTTTCCTCTAGGGATAAAGTTTAGTCGACCTAGTTAGTGCTTTTCTATTTTTTTTTAGAGACTAGGCCGTTTTACTAGGAGCTGCATGAACACGCATAATTTTGTATTAGCTTGGCTATCATAAAGGTCGCGGGGAGCAAGGAAATTCTTTAAGTTCATTGACATGGACCTCCGCAAAGTAACGCCTGATTCAATAAATTATTTCGCAATGTTTTTAAATATCAATTACTCTGTAGGTGTACTCAGTAGGCGCTCGCGTAGGCATAAAACATGACAGTGGACTTCAAAAGTCGAATGTTACCCATGACCTCAATTAAGCACTATTTTGTTGCATAAGAACTTGTGACTTAGAGATCTTTGAAAAACCGGCTAAGTCCGAGTCGGACTCGCGCACGAAGGGTTCCGTACTATCTATACAACATTAGACATTAGCAAACAACCGGCAAAAAATCAAGTTGGTTGTATGGGAGGGAGCCCCCCTTGAATATTTATAATATTATTTTAATTCAATTATTTATTTTTAAAGTATTAGGTATATGTAGATCTAAAGATTCTGTGAATATTTCAAGTGTCTACCTGTTGCCGTTAATATTATTATTATTATTATTATTTTCATTAAAGATCTCCACCTACCACCATCTTGCTCGCTACTCCTGCCGTGAAGCAGCAGTGTTTGCACTGTTGTGTTTTGGCGTGGAGAGTAAGACAGCCGGTGAAATTACTGGCACTTGAGGTACCACCATCTTGCTCGCTACTCCTGCCGTGAAGCAGCAGTGCTTGCACTATTGTGTTTCGGCGTGGAGAGTAAGACAGCCGGTGAAATTACTGGCACTTGAGGTACCACCATCTTGCTCGCTATTCCTGCCGTGAAGCAGCAGTGCTTGCACTGTTGTGTTTCGGCGTGGAGAGTAAGACAACCGGTGAAATTACTGGCTCTTCAGGTATCCTATCTTAGGCCTCTAGGTTGGCAACGCATCTGCAATTCCCCTGGTGTTGCAGATGTTTATGGGCGGTGGTGATAATTATCTTAACATCAGGATCAGGAGCCCCTCTTGCTCGTTTGCCATCCAGTTGAATATTTTTTTTAATTCTGTTTGCTTGCGGAGAAAGGCAAAGGGTTGTGTTCATTTACGATTCACCAAGTCTTACCATCGTTAGAAAGGGATGTAAGGCACTCCCGTGGGCTACCGTTTCTAACTCACCTAATATAATTACACTAGTCCCAGTGACAGATCACATGCCAACACACGTCTGTATGAATCAGTTATCAACAATTCGGCCCGGCCCAAGTTCGAAATGCAATTAGAGAATTCGTGTGTCACATACTGAGCGATCCGTTGATGTGTAGGCGGTTTGTTAAGGTAGGTAAGCATGTAGATTTGTATTTTTAAGGTCTCTACCAATTACACCATAGGTATTATAATATGAAATTAATAGCAACGTGTCAGGCAAAAATATATTGTACTAGTTTTTGCCCGCGGCTGTTCCCTCGGGAACTGTGCATTTCATCGGAATAAAAAGTGGCCTGTGTTACTCTCTGGCCCATAAACTATATCTATGCCAAAAATCACGTGGATCCGTCACTACACACAAACATATGAACACACTTTCGTATTTATAATATTAGTATAGTATGGATTAGTATTAGTACAATCCGTGAGCTTTTAGAAAACCCTTCGGGTTTCGGGGGAAATCGGAAGAATTCGTTAGTAAAAAATGACAATCGACTTTTTGACTCAGTAGCAATCCATCACGCGTAGAGTGCACTCGTTGTGTTTTCATTGATTTATATAGATCAGTTAAAACCACCAATTGCATATATTTATTTAGGTAGTTTGTTATTTTTCGGAAATTGATTTCCATGGCGAGTCAACTTAAGCAGGGTATGTCTGTAAATAGGCAATCACTGGAAACTGTTTACAATGTATTTATAAATATTTTGTATGTAAGTTGAATTTTTTTAAGAAAAAGTGGTCGTAAATATTTTAATAAGGTACAAGACCGAGTTATAGAAGCAACGGGGATTTCGAAAAGTACATAAAAAAAAACGAAAGCAGGCCAAAAAAATTCATTTGACATACCCAAGAGAAGTAGATACAGTATAACAACAGCTCTATGTACTTCCAAACAAAAGTACTGTATTGAGGCGGGGTGTTCTCAATTTAAATTGACGATGGAAGAATTCGAAAATGCTGATTTTGTTTTATTTGTATCATGACAAAAAGTCATATTGTATTAAAATTAGAAAAAGATAAAGAAGCGTAATATTATTACAGTAAGGTTTATTTTGTACCTACTGATGGTTATTCTTTACATAACTTTTTACGGTAACTTTGAAAAGTTTTGCAAGTTGATAACAGAACAGAACCGAATATCACGATCGCGTGTCATCGTCTATACCCAAGGCATGCTTCTAAAATCCGAAGGTTTTTTTAAGATCTCACGGAGTGTATGGATGTGTAATATTTGACGACCGTATGGCCAAGGTTAGAGAACCTGACTACGAAGCTTGAGGTCCCGGGTTTGAATCCCGGCCGGGGCAGATGTTTGTATGAATATACGAATGTTTGCTCTCGGGTCTTGGATGTTTAATATGTATTTAAGTTTGTAGTTATCTATATAGTAAGTATGTTTACCCGTTGCCTAGTATCAATAGTACAAGTTTTGCTTAGTTTGAAATAGGTCAATTGGTGTCAAGTGTCCCAGGATATTTATTTATAAATGTGTCTATGTGTTACCTATTTGAATACATTACATTTCACACAAATATGAAAATGCCATGGATCTGTCATTTTCCTACAAAAGTGTCCAAGTGACATTACTTTCGTTTAATCCATTCATGTCAGCTCTTGTGAATCGACCTGTACCTATTTCTGATCGAAGTTTTTTATCTGTGAAAGTCTTATTTTTTTAATTTGCTGCTATTTCATGCTGCCAGGACGTTCGCTATTCTAAAGGGTGGTTTCATAAAGTTTTATTGACCTTTAAACAAGACGAGTTATTTCAATCCACCAGGGCTTTGAGAGAAAATTGTCAAGAGTTTCACTCAAGTCGCGAGAGTTGGCTTGAATTGTAGCACATACAGCGTGATTTAATTTTTGCCGGCACAACACGGTCAAGTGAGCAGGCGAGTAGGATCGCGAAACTTTGTGCTCCTTGGCTGTGGGGTACAAGGCAAAGGTTCTTGGAGAGTTACCTATACCGGGTGACCTTAGTCTCTGGACAAATAGGAATACTACTGGCTTAGCAAGATATTGATTGAAAAACCAAACTGCAAAGTATCATAACAATAAGTCCAATATTTACCGAAAAACTAACGGTTTTCAATGTATCACTTTGAAGCAGCCTGTGTATTTGGATGATCTGATTTCATAGATTTTTTTTCCTTGTTTAATTAAGCAAATAATTTATTAAGATATTGCTAAGCATCAGTCTTATCCATAGTTTCATAATTTGTCCAGAAGCTAAGGTCACCTTGTATTTGTCGCTTACTCAAAAATCGGATTGACGGGGGCAATAATGTACCTACTAGTGCCAGTGATTAATTAAAAGTCGACTAAAAGTTTATCGACATCGATAAAAGTTTTTTTTTTTTAACTATCATTATCATACCTAACTAATGGCTATGTTTGAATACTAACGTCATATCCATATCCATACTAATATTATAAATGAAAAAGTGTGTTCGTATGTTTGTCCGTCTTTCACGCCGTAACGGAGTGACGGATCGACGTGATTTTTGGCATAGAGATAGTTTATGGGCCCGAGAGTGACACAGGAGGCTACTTTTTATCCCGGAAAAATGCACAGTTCCCGAGGGAACAGCGCGCGATAACCGAATACCACGCGGGCGGAGCGTTTGAATCCTCGGGTCAAAATATTATTCATAAAAAATTTCAAATAGTGTTAGAGAAAAACGTCGGCATTTCAACTTTAAAAACATGTTTAATATGTATTTAAATATTTATTTATCTATACCTATTTAAGTATGTTTATCCGTTGCCTAGTGTCCATAGTACAAGCTTTGCTTAGTTTGGGACTAGGTCAATTGGTGTCAACTGTCCCATGATATTTATTTATTTATTTATTTATTTATTAAATTATTTGGTATCCGTTTAAAAGTTTGCGAGGCGACCCGATAGCTAAGGTTGTTAGTGACCCTGACTACAAAGCTCTCAAAGCAGGACTCAAATTATCTGTATACCGAATTCCATCTAAATCAGTTCAGCGGCTTAGACGTGATGAGGTAACAAACAAACAAATAGACTTACAAACTTTCGCATTTATAAAATTAGTGGGATAGGATTGATAAGTACCTTCACAAAGTAACACAATTCAATAATATATTCTAACTAATATTATAAAGTTTATTAAGATAGAAATTGGTAGATCAAAAAGCAGAAATACAAACTAAATTAAAAACTAAAAGTAAAATAAAGGTAACTAATAACTAAACTATAACCTAGAAAAAATTAGTCAATGGAACCCCCCGCGGCATGGACCCAAAGATGCTGGCAGCATTTCCTCGCTGTATAGCTATGCTGAAACGTTGTGCGAGGAAACTGCCAGCTCTTCTGTCCCCTGTGGTATCAATAAGCCGTTTACACAATTCTTTAAAAAATTGTTTTGCGCTGGGCCCTCACGGACCTAAGATCTCAACCCCGACTAATTAAGTTAAAGTCAAGAAGAATAACACCCGTATTTACCTATAAACGAGTCATTACTTGTTGCTAAGTAAATGCTTAAGTAAAGAAAATGGTGACTATGACTTGGCTAAGCAATCTAACATTTGACAGTTCAAATTTCAAGCAAAAGTTCAACTATAGAAAAAAAATCGTTACTTGAGTAATTACTTTTACTCAAGTGATGGCCTTTACTTCTCTATAAATACGGGTGTAAATCGCTGGCTCTTGTACCTTAGGCTCTCGGCTATTGGCACGCGTAAACCGGATTAGCGGAGTTAGGGCAGTATGTGCCGCTCCTTGGCGGGATTCGATTAGCTAACTCGCGGCCTGATGAGCAGCCGCGGAGACTGGCGACGTGTCAAGTCGTGGGCTAACTTCAGACTAGCGACCCTACACGGTATACTCAATGTATATGTCGCAGGCTTTGTCGCAGGGATCTGATAAAAACAGAGATTTGATCAAATTCCTCAGGGATATGATCAACTCCCGGGAGATGAGATAAAGAGTGCCTTAAAAAAATCTAAAAACAAGAAAACAAGTCTAGTGGGTTAGAACTAAGTAGCTAACTTAAGGATCAACAGAGTCGGGACCCATTCACATCGTGACCAGCTCAAAAATTCTTAGTACATAATGGGTCCCGACTGTTAGCTACTTAATAAAAGTTCTAGGCCACAAGACTTGTTTTCTTCTTTTTAGTATTTTTTAAGACAGTCGGATTTTTTGACTTTTTTGTCTTAGATCTAAGGTTTATAGACGTGCGGTTTATGAAGACGAAATGAAAAGCAAGTGTACCTACTAAAAAGAAAAAGTATAAGTACCTAGTAAATTTCCGCGGTTAGTTTTTTTTATTCCACTGGATGGAAAACGAGCAAGTGGGTCTTCTGATGATGAGAGATCACCACCGCCCATAGACAACTGCAACACCAGGCGGATTGCAGGTGCGTTGCCAACCTAGAGGGCTAAGATGGGATACTTCAAGTGCTAGTAATTTCACCGGCTATCTTACTCTTCACGCCGAAACACAACAATGCAAGCACTGCTGCTTCACGACAGGATTAGCGAGCAAGATGGTGGTAGCAATCCGGGCGGACCTTGCACAAAGTCCTACCACCTGCAAAAAAAGTTGTTTGTGGCCAGCATTGTGCCATTAAAAAAGCAGATATTAAAACAATATGGCTTTTGTATTAAAAATCGTAATCGGTGTAATAAATATTGTTTTAAACCGATATCTTTGGCCGCAGGCCTTTATGCAAATAGTTTGTGGGGATTAAAGGGATTGATGGAACTGTTAAAAAAAACATTTTTGGAATTAACAGCATTTTACATTGAATATGAATACTGCGTTTTTTTTATTGTTTGCTGTGTTTTGTAAATATTTTACGTTTTTAGTAAATATGTGAAAGTGCTAAAATACAATATGACCTTTACAAAACCCAATAGATAAAATTACATTATTGCAAAAAATAATAAAAAATAATTCTTCAGTGCACATGCTCGTAAAGTTCGTGTTTATGCTGGATCTAGGTGACATAAAATGACTGTTTATGCTCTAGTGCATAAAGTAAAACCTTCGTCTAAGACCAAGGCAACCAGCCACAAAAAGAGAAGTTTCTACATATATTCTTTAATAACTTTTATTGTAAATAATACAAAAAATCAATCAAATCAATCAAAATAGATCAAAAAACTAATAAATGATGAACAATGAAAGGTACGTAGTAAGTGAACAATTGTTTCTACTGAATGCCATCGAAGTGAAAGCAGAGTGTAAAACTCGAACATTAAACCCATTTTCCCCTCGACGTGTCTATCCACCCTCGCCGTACCTGCTCGGGTGGCTATTTAAACGCCTCGGGGAAAATGGCTCGTTTTATGCTCTTGTTGTACAATCTATTATTGAATAATGATTCTAAAAATACACATGCAATTGGTTGTGATTTTTATGCCGTTTAGATAATTTGAAACTTAACTTGTAGAGTTCCGTACAAAATATGTATTAAAAATCATAAACCATTGTTGAATATACAGATGAAATAAACATAATGTGTTGTTCTTTCCACCACAATGTTAGAAAGAAAAAACTTCGTTGAGTTTCTTGCCGGATTCTTCTCATAAGAGCTTTTCCGAACCGGTGTAGAGATTTTAAACCGCTGGGGGAGAAAGTCCTCGATTGGCAACCATGAACCAGAAGACGAGGCGTTTGAAGGCCTCCACCAGGAGTACTGTTGTTATTGTGAGAGTTGACCCGTCTGCTCATTTGCCCCCTCTTATATATATAAAAAAAAAAGTTGCGGGCAACCGGTGTTAGCGGCTAGTTGACGTTCCTTGTGGCATTCTAAGGGGATAGGACTTTATTCAACAATGGACTTTTCCGGCTGATGATGATGATTAAGTACAGCGAGAAAAAATGCTACGTAACCCCTAAAAATATCTTCTCAATATTCCACCGCCCCGCCTCCTCCCAACCTGAACAGGTAACACATTTCACCGTCTACATAATTACTTTTACAATTTTTACATCCATATGCAAAAACGAAAATTTGAAATTCAATATCGGCTCGCCGCTTCTTGTTTGGGCCTGCTGCGCTACTCCGAAACACGAAATTCGAAGTTCGTATCGTGCCATCCCTCTCACTCTCGTATTAAATAACATAAGCCCAGGCGGGACGGTACGATACGAACTTCGATTTTCGAATTTCGTGGTAGCCTTGCTGGCACGGCAAATAATGTCGAATACATTAGGCTGAATATATTTTTTTATGAAACATGTCGGTTTTGCGAGTAAAACAGCTGACGGTTGGTTTTGGGATAGGTACACGACAAAATGAAAAAGCTGGTCAAGTGTGTGTCAGACTTGTGCACCGAGGTTCCGTGTACATTTTTTAATAATAGAAAAAAGTTTTTGGCAAAAAAAATTATTTTTTTATTTATTCCACTGGAAGGCAAATTTGTAATACTTACAAGCTTTTTTGCTGACAGTACTTTTTGTTGTCTGTACTTGTATTGTCACCTGAGCTACCATTTGCATACCTTTCAAGACGATGCCATTAACCGTTCAAGAGTTCCGCCCTGTGGAGAAGATCCTGGCTGGACTACCAGGATATCATACCAGGTTATTGTATTGTCAAGCAATTTACATAAGTACACCAAATATCAAGTCAATCTAACTACTAGAAGTTGGCCGAATTTAACTTGTAAGATTTGATTACGACAGACAGGCAATGGGACAGGTGAAACTAAATAAAAACTTGTAAAAGCCGCTAACAAATTGTTTTAGTTTTTGAGATATAGCCCTGTGACAGACATACAGACGGTTAACGACAGTTACAGACAGTATTGCAGGTGGTACGACCTTGTGCAAGATCCGCCCGGATTGCTACCACCATCTTGCTCGCTAATTCTGCCGTGAAGCAGCAGTGCTTGCACTGTTGTGTTTCGGCGCGGAGAGTAAGACAGCCGGTAAAATTACTGGCACTTGAGGTATTCCAACTTAGGCCTCTAGGTTGGCAACGCATCTGCAATACCCCTGGTGTTGCAGATGTTTATAGGCGGTGGAGATTTCTTACCACCAGGAGACCCACTTGCCCGTTTGCCTTTTAGAAAAAAAAAAAAAAGTAACAGAGTCTCGTTTGTCACTCTTCGCGTACGGGACCCTAAAAAAGTACACCATCTATTTTAATGAAATGTCATGGCGTCACCTTTTTGGACAAGTAATTAGCTGATTTTGCCTTTTTATAGGTATGAAGTTGACATAATATTAATATACCTATATTATATCAACCGCTTGAATATTTTTCGATCGGTATTCCTGGGATGTAATAATTTGCTAGGTATCACTGACGTCACGCATGAAATTCCAACATAATATTTTTCTATTTTTATACATGAATTGGGATTTTTAATTATAGATTCTTATATTTACAATGACATCATAATTGTAAGAACATAATTTTAATATGATTAATTAATTACTTAGCAAAAAATATCAAGCGAAAGTGTTTGTCTCTCATTAATAAATACCTACTATAATACCTATTATCCATCGAATACATAATTTGATATTACGTCCTAAGGGATATAAATCTGATTTCGGTATACCCTATCTTTAATTAAATAATTATTATCAATGGAATTAACTGATTAAATGTACACGCGTATTTATTTAATTACTTTTACTTTTTCCGTCTCATCATGATATAAAAGTCGTAATGATGATCATAATCTCATGAAAAAAATAAATGACGTCCTTTTTTCATAAATATTCCGTAAATATCACACATGAAATAATATCATTGGAAAACTTTAACCAAGCATCATAATTATACCTAAAAGTAAATAACAAGAGGCGGATAAGCAATTTTTAGTTATTCATTATCCAGGTAGAATTGCTACAATACTCAAAAAATTATTCACCTGTATTTTTCGAGTTGCTGACAACTGTAATTCTTTGAATGTGTAAAAGTGCTGTCAGACCGGCAAGGCCAAGTATGAATCAGAATCGCGCACCGAGGCTTCCGTATACATTTGTAGGTATCTATATCTATGAATTTACAGTATTAGGAGAGCTTTGCAGGATCGGATCATTCTAAATAGTTCCTGATTGTAGGCAGACGAAAAAAATCATGATGTTCAAACTTTTCCTACGAGAATAGGGAGCTACCTACCTTCATACCAAATAAGAAGTTTCTAGGACAAACGAAAGTGCGAAAATAGGTTTTTTAGTTACATATAATTTTTTTTTTTACTGCCTCAAGGGGTAACAGATCTGAGATTTTGATATTAGTGTCAGTTTGATTCTTAAATAAATAAATATTATCATTGGACAGGTTGACACCAACTGAACTAGTCCCAAACAAAGCAAACCCCGCGTTCCTAAGCAAAATGGTCTTGACAGATGAACAAATAGACAACAAATTGAACCTAAACTCCATTTCAATAGAATTTAACAATCCTGTGGACACTTCCAAGGCACTAATATGAACACCGGGTTGCCTAGGTCTTGGTGATATGCCTAATTCTTTTTGATTCCTTTTAGATTATAATCACATCGACAGGGACATACTTAATTAAGTATGCACACGTTGGGGTATCTTAAATGTCTAGAAAATTGACAGATTATATTGAAGTCTAGTTTATGAAGGGTTCAGTTTTTTCCTTCTGAGATGTAGAATACTAAAAACATAATGTAAAACAAATAAATGAAACTACAACCCTTTAGCACAAAAGTATTGTGGTAGGAGATGACCGAAGTAAAAAGATTGTTGTTTGATCAATCTCTGCAAAGCAACACTTGACCTCACTCAATCAATTATTATAAATCAAATAAATACTTAATAAACTAGCTACAATTATCTTCGAAATCCAATCTGATATTCTTCGTACATCTTGTAAAACAGATCCAGGAAAGCCATCCTGTCATTGAAGGGTCTGGTCTCCATAGTCAGCTCCGAGTCTATATTCAGGTAGTTCCACCGGTCTCTTGCAACTGGAACCCACGTGACCGGCAGCAACTCTGAAGTTTCAGGAGTGGGATTCCTAAAAATATACCATAATAAGGTCATAACATATTCTAAGGTCACCATCATCATTATCTCCGCACGTACTTGTCCTACTGCAGGGAATAGGCCTTCTCTCAGAATAAAGGGGTTTGGGCCGTAATTACTACGCAGGCCCAACTTGGATGTGGAATTTCAGATACACCATTAATTTGCTTAGCAGATTCGTGCCGGTTTACCTCACGATATTTTTCCTTCTTTGTAAACCTTCAGATAAATTGCAAATGTAACGGTTGGGGTATGAAACGCAAAATTATTTTAGTTTAGTCGAGTTCTTCTGTTTGTCTGCTTATAAATTCATAAGCCACAGGAATTCTACTCAAAAAATACTAATTTGTTCCTGGGGAGCACTACGAGATTGGAAATCGAAGTTCGTATCGTACCGTCTCTCTCACTCTCGTATTAAATAATATAAGCGTCAGCGGGACGGCAAGATCTGAAGTTCGAATTTTGTACTTGGTAGTAAGGACTGAGTACGTACTGAAGTTTTGGCAGTCAATTTACGAACCGGTGGAAATTACATTTGCTGAATCTATGATTATAATTTGAACAGAAAAATGTTTTACCCATATTTTACAAAGTTAGCCCATAGAGTAGTCATCCTGTCGACTACCAGTTGATCCTCATCAGGCATAATCGAGGCCAGAAACTCCACATCAAAGAGATAGCTGATCTCGTCAGCATGAGCGGCTCCCCCAAAGGTAATATTGTTTCTGTATTTAACGAAATTCCTTTCTCCGTCGTACGAAAACACGTAAGAGTATATCGGGTGAGCACCATTTTCAAAAAACTTGATGATAGTTCTTCGAGTTGAATGCAAAAAATCTAAGTCTGAAGCTATATTTATAATTGGACGTCTAGTATCTACACTTTCTGGTTCATCGCCCATGTAGAAACGTCGGATGTCTCCTGCTGCTTCTTCAAATTTATCATCGAAATTAAAATTGCTCCTTATGAGGTCATCAATCACGCTTGATTGCGCGAAGAAATCATCACCGGCATGAGCATATCTAGACAGCCACTCATCATTGGTGAACCCAATCAAAATCGGTATATTATTGACCTCTGGATTCCTCAAGTTTACGGGATAATCTCCTAAAAATCTTTCCACGTTATCAAAAGACTTTTCTACGCAATATCTGAAGTTAAGATTAAGTTCAACACTTGCAGCGATAACACGGTCTGTGTCGATTGTGGCGAGGAATGATAAGGCATCAGTAACATCTTGCGTTACATATCCGAGTCGCTCCGCCAATCTTAGTGGTCCTTCGTTGAAAGGATTACGTAACATACTAAGCGACAATACTACTCCACTCTGTAATATAGCCTGATTGAACAAATTTTCATGGGTTGAATGAATATGATGATCTACTGACATCGAACCAGCACTTTCACCAAAGAGCGTAATTTTATTAACATCTCCTCCAAAGGATTCTATGTTGTCCTTTACCCATTTCAAAGCCAACCTTTGGTCTTTGAGTCCTTGATTACCAGGTACTTCTGGTATATCGAGACACATGAAACCGTATGGACCCACTCGATAATTGAGGGTGACCAACAAGATGTCATGCCTGACAAGGAATCTAGGGCCGTGGACGTATCTCCCAGCGAAACCAATTTGTAATCCCCCACCATATATCCAAACTAGAACAGGCAAGGGGTTACTAGAACTGGCGGCATTGGGAACGTAAACGTTGAGGTGCAAGCAGTCGAGGTTCCCGACTATGGTGTTGTTGAATTCTTCAACTTAAGGGCAGATTGCTGAGTCATCGAAAGCATCGAAGGTGTCCTCGAAGTTGGGATGAGGAACTGAGGGCTGTAAAAATAAACAAACAAAAATACTAACGTATTAATGTCAAAATATTTTTTTATTTTTTTTTAGCCCTTTGCCCAGCAGTGGGACACAATTATAGGCTAAATATAATAATAATAATAATAATAACATAAGTAAGTCATTCTGTTTTCTTATCTTTGTTAAAGAAAACAATAAAATTTAAAGAAGTTGAGTACTTTTGGAGAGACAAATAATATTTCTTTTCATTTGACATTTTGTTAAGATTGTTAGCGTCATTTATAATTATACTGACTCACCCCAAATGGATTCTTCTCATCAACTCTGGCATAAGGTATGCCCATAAACATAGAGTAGTCTCCATCTTCTGCTTGCAATCCACGAATCAGTCCCACCTTGAGTCAAAAGCAAGCACTTTAAAAATTTTAGAACTAACATTAAGACAAACAGAATATTGGACAAGAGCTGGTTTGCTGAAGACCTTCTAGAAAATTGTATCATAGTGTTAGTATAGTACTACATTTTTGGTACCATATCTAGACACGCGGTAGCGTGTCAAGCAAAATTCAAGCTAACAGAACTTCAAACTCAAGCTACAGCAACGTGTGTAATTTTACCCGGACCATTTAGAGCCACTATTGACCCCCTCATAACTCAAAAACTGTTTTACATGAATGTGTCAAATTTAGCTTATTTATTGAAACTTGTGAGATACATAATGTGCTTCAAATTTCATTAGCACACCTCAAACGATTATTTAGATATTAAAATCCAAAAATAGACATTCTTATCACTGATTCAATATGTCTTAAGTTTGTAAGAAGAAATTATATTTTAAGTTGTTATAAAATAATTTCAGGACTGACCATTAAACTTGGCACCTTGGCACTTGGCCCATTTAGATCTCACTTCTTTTGTTGTTAAAGTCAATAATCAAGGCATATAACATAATAATGAACTTGGCTCTCATTTTACATTTATGTTTTAATGGGATAAGATGTTGCTGTCGTTTCACTTTTCCTTACTTTCACATAACTGATTGCGATTCTTGGGGCGAACTAAGTAAGCCGCAGGTGGTAAGACCTTGTGCAAGGTCCGCCCGGATTGCTACCACCATCTTGCTCGCTAATCCTGCCGTGAAGCAGCAGTGCTTACACGTGTTTCGACGTGGAGAGTAAGACAGCCGGTGAAATTACTGACACTTGAGGTATCCCATCTTAGGCCTCTAGGTTGACAACGCATCTCCAATACCCCTGGTGTTGCAGATGTTTATGGGTGATGGTGATCTCTTACCATCAGGACCACTTGCTCGTTTGCCATCCAGTCGAATAAAAAAAAAAGTGATGATGATAAACTGTTTCTCACTACTGAATTCAAGTTCTTCCTCCTATTGCCTTACCTTGGTATGAACCAGGGGATCCGTTCTTATAGCAGCACTGGCATATTGGAATGCAAGTAGGCTTAGTAAGATGAACGTCATGGTTGTTTACTTTACTATTGTATATTGAATTACTGAATATTTATATTCGAAGATTGGTCTTATCTATTGAGATTATCGATTGGATAAGTGCGAGAGAGTTTTATGAGAAGTGGTTCTAATTTAATTAGAACGAGATCTATCAGTTGGGGTGTTGGAGGTTTTAGTTTTGTTTAGTTACTACTTTTATGTGATGCTTTAATATGTCCGCGGATTTTTTCACAAAGAGCAACCCCGGTGGTTTCAATACTGTAGTTTCGAAAAAACAAAAATAATCACTCCTAAATGTTTCCTCGTTCTCATCAAAACTTCTCTCCCGGGGCCCATAACAAATTACAAACAAATAGTGTTAGTAAGTTTCAATACAAAACCGCTAATAGGTACTAACTATTATTAGCTTGTAATTTGTTCTGCAATTGGGCCCTGGACATAACTGTTTCGATTTAAGTTCACACGATATTGGAGGAGAGCACGTTTAGCCTGATGGCACTATCCGTCGCACAGGTATAAAAAAAAACTACCGGCATGCGTAGCAGCGGAGCAAGTTATAAGCTATAGTTATAACCATACTAATATTATAAATACGAAAGTGTGTTTGTGGACTTGTCCGTCTTTCACGCCGTAACGAAGCGACGGATCGACGTGATTTTTGGCATAGAGATCGATTGTGGGCCCGAGAGTGACAAAGGCTACTTTTTATCCCGAAAAAACGCACAGTTCCCGAGGGAACAGCGCGTGATAACCAAATACCACGCGGGCGGAACCACGGGCAAAAGCTAGTATATATACATAAGAGGGGGCAAACGAGCAGACGGGTCACCTGAAGGATAGTTGACTGGATATGGACTTCTAGCTAGCTGTAATCAATCAATAATTAATGATGATTGATGATAAATTGGATTGACGTCATCACGGCTCGCGGAACCCTAATACACAGTGTCCTTAGTATACCTATCGAATAGTCGCATGCGCCGGAATTATAACGTGGGGTCGCTTATACTTATTTACTATAAGACTTCGATAAGATACACGGACGGCGAATGTTATTAAGTAGATAAGTTCAGATAACAAGAAGACTGCAGATGTGGGAATGTACTTTGAGACGGTGCCCTTTATGTCGCATAATATTAATTGTGCATAACATTGAACTGGCATAATTTATAAAAAAGCATAACAATTATCTATATATATAAAAATCAATTGCTGTTCGTTAGTCTCGCTAAAACTCGAGAACGGCTGGACCGATTTGGCTAATTTTTGTTTTGAATTATTTATGGAAGTCCAGAGAAGGTTTAAAAGGTGAGTAAATATGAAAAAAAAACAAATGAGGCGGTACGAAGTTTGCCGGGTCAGCTAGTATAACATTAATAATGAAGTATAATTGAATTTATGTTTAGTTCGCCAATGTATAGGTATCTTATTATAATATTATTTTCTGTTAATTTTATGTCTTTTTTTCCACAAACTGACACATATTGCATTATACGAGGGTCAAACTGAAAGTTCTTAGAAAATCAAAAACTGAGCAAACTAGCAACTTATTAGTTTTATTATATCTTTTCAAAATAGTGTCCATTCACATCAATACACCGCTGCATCCGATGGAACCACTGAGAAAAGCACTTAGCCCAGTCGTCCTTAGGGGTCTCTTCGACGGCCTTTTGAAACGCACCCACTGCTTCCTCGGTGTTCATAAAAAGTTTTCCTCGAAGTTTTTCTTTTATTTTCGGGAATAAATAAAAATCGCAAGGTGCGAGGTCGGGGCTATACGGCGGGTGACCCAGTAATTCCACGTTTGACGTCACTAAATAGTCGATCGTTCGCCTGGCGGTGTGCGACGAGGCGTTGTCGTGGTGAAGAAGGATCCTACTTCGAGGTCGCTTCTCCCGAACTTTTTCCAATACAAGTGGCAAACAATTGTTAGTGTACCACTCTGCAGTAACTGTTTTTTGATCCTCTAAAGCAATTGTCGCATAGTGACCTGTCCTTCCGAAGAACGAGGCCACCATCTTTTTTCCCACGCTTCGACCTCTCTTCACTTTAGTTGGCAACTCCTCGAAAGGAAACACCCATTGAGCAGACTGTCTCTTGGTTTCTGGATCATAACAGTAAACCCAGCTTTCGTCACCCGTAAGTATGTCGAAAACAGCATTTGAGTCACCTCCGTTAAATCTTTCAATCATTTCACGGCACCAATCAACCCGACGGAGTTTTTGGGCCTCGGTCAAATTATGAGGTATCCACCTCGCACAAAGCTTCCTGACCGCTAAATGTTCATGGAGGATTTTATGCACTTGACTCATACCGATGCCTAAGCTTGTCCGAATCTGCTGATACGTCACTCTTTTGTCAGTCTCTATCATACGCTGCACAACACTGATGTTATTTTCAGTCGTCGCCGTAGAAGGCCGTCCCTCACGCAGATCGTCGGTGAGATTAGTGCGACCACGTTTAAACTCATTAAACCAGTTGTAAACGGTCGCACGAGATGGAGCTTCATCATGAAAGGCCAATCGAAGTCTATCATAGCTTTCTTGTTGACTTAAATGACATCGAAAGTCATAAAAAATCATTGCACGAAAATTTTCGCGAGTTAAATTCATGTTGACGTGACACAGACAATTTTCAATTTGCCGCCAAATCGTAAAACTAATGACAAATGAATGAAATATATACTCAATAATATTGGCAAAGAGTTCCATTTTCAAAATTTAAACTTACTTTTTTATTATATTGTTTACAAGTGGCCAGTTCTAAAAACTTTCAGTATCGCCCTCGTATATTTTATTAAGATAGAAATAAATCAAAACACAGAAATAATACTAAATATTACAAAGCTGAAGCTGAGTCCTTTGGCATCACACTACAGCACAACGTCTCTAATTGTTGTATCTTCTCCTATTTATGTTTTTACTGTTTTTGCTGTGATTTAGTGTGTTTTTGTTGTCAATAAATGTTGTGAGTTTTTGTTTTGAGCTTTATTTATCTAAAAAACCGGCCAAGAGTGTGTCGGTTCCATACAAAGTTGCCCCTGGTCCTTTAACCCTTTCGTTCCGGCAAAGCCATACACAAAATCTACCCAGTTTTCCATATTCAGTGAATTGATACCTGCACCTCAGTCCTGTAGGCGAGTTAACTCGTTCACAGAAATGAAGCTCTTACGTCCGAAAGACAACTTAACTCGGCTACGTAAAACACTTTTCAGAGTCGGTAGACGAGATAACTCGTTGGCTTGGTACTTACCTACAGTTATTGTTCTCCATGTTGTTTGTTCAAAACGTAACTATTTAGACACATGCGTAACGAATATTCTTGGGGTAGACTAATAAGTTTATTCACTAGTTGGCAACATTAAAATAACTGCAGCAAATAAATATGGCTCAAAACTAAGAGTACAGGAAGCAATGTGTCCGGTTGTGCAAGTGACTGTCGATTGCCCTAATCTAGGATGTAATGTAATTTTTTTTAAGACGAGTTTACTCGTCTACCGGATCTGAGAGCACATCGCACAAGACGAGTTAACTCGTCAACCGGAACGAAAGGGTTAATGACCAAACTGAGAACACAAAATTAGCCTTATGACGTAACAAAAGACTGTCAATATGTTTTCTGAGCGTTCTCAACTTTCATTCTGAATTCACGATCCTGTGTGAGGTGCCAAGGGATAAAATACAAGGCTACCACAGCGATTATAACTATATTTAACGGAAAATAGTCATGCTCAACCTCAAAGACGCAGGACGCAGTATCAAATATGTAGGTAGCGAAATTGAATTCCTGCAGCGAATCTTGAGTTGCAACATTACTTGGGTTTCTTGTACGGGCATAGTCGCGATTCGTCTCACGTTGTCGATCGAAACTAACCTTTATCGAATTAGGAGACGTAAATCTAGATTTGTGGTATAAAACTACTATAAAACGGTTAATATCTATCAGTAACCTGGAGTGTAAGATTTTTGTTTGGCAAGCGGGAGAGTGAGAGAACTAAGCGTACCTACTTGTTAAACATTCAGATACGGAAACTTTCAGTTAGTTTTTAGTTACCAGTACCAATATTTAATACTACTCTTTATGAACTAAAAGAATTTTCTGGCTCCCCCGCGACCTTATGATAGCCAAGCTTATGCAAAATTTGCGTGTTCATGCAGTTCCTCCACCTCCACACTGTAAGAACACACACATAATATAATTATACACAGTTATAATTCCCATTAACTTTGCGATTGTGACATAAAAATTAACCATACAAATGTATGATTAATTTTCGTGTCACAATGGAAAAGTAGATATATTCGTTTAAACTAATCGATATCTATAGATAGAGTCACCAGCACAATATCTGACACAACAAGCGTGCATAAATATCTGATACGACTCTATTTCTAGGGCCGGAAGGACGTGTCAGATATTTTTGCACGTTCCGCTGTGGCAGATATTATTGCAGATGATTGTACTAATAACAATTAAATTTTCTATATTAATAATAATAATAATAACGTTTATTGCACTCAAAAATACAAACAAATGTCACATTACATAAACTTAGGTTTGTAGAAAAAGATCTTAAGTAGGTGGTCAAACTTTCGACCCCTAAACTAGGTTTAAACCTGTACCTTAGGGGCTTGAGTTAGTCCGAAATTGGTGTCTTATACAAACAATGTTCTTGGACAGTAACAGCATATTGATGATTCGGTTTTAATACCAATATTGTGCTCTATTATTTTACGATACAGTTAAAAAATAACTTATTAACACGTTTACATAACAAATAAATATCTTTATTTAGCACGGACCACAGTATAACGCTCCGCAGAATTAGCTGGCGACTTCGCAATTCCAATTGAGGCGCTCTCAGTGTTTTAGTACTTCAAGTCGGACTCTACAACTCGGAGAGCCTTCAAACTTATCTCATAATGAACCCAGCTGCTCTTGAATTAAGAGCACTAATTAAATGTCTTTGCTGAAAGAATTATGAATATATTAGAAAGGTATACTTAGCATTAACTTCTTGAGAACTTTTAATTAGTAGGAATTAGTGAATACGTTTTCGGGTCAAGATTTTGAAGCTGAACTCAGGAAATGTGTCAATATGCGGTATGTAACCTACTATAACTGAGCTAAGATATATCATACCTACATAATATTGAACTTGGCTCTCATTTCACTTTTATGTTTTGATGGGATATCATTACTTTTTGTACAGAAATAATTTCATTTAAAAATTATAATATAACTAGCTTATGCCCGCGACTTCGTCTGCGCGGACCTAGGTTATCGCGCGGTGGCGCCCTCTACCGGAATAAAAAGTATTCTATATTGATCCTTAGGGCTTAAACTATCTCTATACCAAATTTCATCTAAATCGGTTCAGCGGTTTCGACGTGAAAGCGTAACAGACAGACAGACAGACAGACAGAAAGACAGGTTACTTCATAGTTACGCATTTTTAATATTAGTAGGGATGATAAAAATTTACTACTTTCTTATTTATTCTTTTACATTCACCCAACTACCTATCTGGATCCCAAATTTGAACTTTCTAGGTCATTTAGAATTGGGTTAAAATTTTGAGATACCTATAGGCGACTCAGCGATAAAAATGTTGATTTTTGGATGACCGTTTTTAGGTGTATTTATGAAATATGAAGCACATAATGTGAGCCAAATCGTTTTTGAGTTATTTGGGGGTCAAAAGTGGCTCCAAATGGTTCGGGTAAAATTACGCACGGTACAGAAAGCCTACTCTGAAGCTCGAAACTCGAAGTTCGCATCGTACCGTCCCCATCGCTCCCGTATTAAATAGTATAAGTGTCAGAGGGACCGCAAGACACGAACTTCGAGTTACTAGTAATACTCACAAAAAAAACTTTATGAAATAAGTAAATAAAATTATCTTCTTTAGTAAACATATTCATTATTACCCGACTTCAAGGAGAGTTTTGTATATCAACTGAAGATACTGAATAAACTATTTTTCATTTTTCATTTTCATCAACGTAAGTAAGCAAGGTAAAGCGGCCAAATACCAGCCATTTACCCTATAGCTTTCAAATACTTTAAAGTTTGGTCACATCTGATCGCCCCACAAAACCACCTCCAACTTAAAAGTCTCAGCAAGTTTCTCTTCACCACGTAAGCAATACCGCGTCAAAATATCAATTTATTCGCTCCAGAGTACCGAGACTTTGATATATCAGCACCAACCGCACAAACCAGGGTCTGGCTGCATTCCCGTCACGTTTGATGCGAGTCGATGCCAATATTGAATCGAGTCGAATCGAGTAGAATCGAGTCAGCCGATCCGAATGGATTGCGTCGTCGCGCTTATAACTGGGAATATTTTTAAGCTGTGGTCGGAAAATGCTGGCTGGATTTATGACACGTTGTAATTTTTATTTTTAATTCGACTGTGGTTTTCATTAATGGCCAGTATTTGTCACTTGCTGACCGGAATGTGCCACAAAAAAAAAATAAAGCATGCTAGTTTTTAATAATATCAAAATTAAAAGTAGATAATTAAAATTTATGAGAAAGTATGCATAGATTCTCGTATTGAATGAAACTTCAAAAGGCGAGTTTATAACATTTATTGCAAGGACAGCAACTCACCCACAGTTCTAATAATGCTGTAGGTGTCCTTGGGGGGCGGTGATTTCTTACCATCAGATGACCCGCCTGCTCGTTTGCCAGCTGTTCGATAAAGTATGGATATCTTTTGACTTCGACGTACATACTGCGTCAAACAAAAAAAATGCGACTAAGTTCCTTCACTTTTGATAGTGTGTGTTTTCCTTTGTGTACAGTAAAAACTAACCGAGCGACCTCCTGAAAATCTGGAAGTATTTGAAGATCTGTCTATTTTCATGCTCCTGCTGAATTTATCTCAAACATAAAAGCGTTGTTTTATAGCATTGATCATAAAATTCTTTAAGGCGTTTCTGCGTGATAAATAATCTTGGATAATCAGATTTTTGATTTAAAAGTTGTGTGCCCCTGTTTTAGTGATTGGAATTTAAACTTAACGAATAAAATTTTAAGGTTTATAAAATTATGTATGCCGCTCTCCAAAGGGCAAAAGGTGGTGGTAGGTATAATTTACTGAATCAGGCAATGATATTATAATTTATCATGTTACTATCGTTTATTTAGAAGCTCACTGGAATCAGGTGTTACCTTGCCGTACAATAAAAGTAATCTAAGATTACTTGTATTGTGCTTGCCGAGTCCATAATTTTATTATCAATGGACTTGGCCTACCCGCGACTTTATGATACTTAAGTTAATGCAACAAATAATAGGACGATATAGTCGAAATAAAAAAAACTTATAATTAATGTATTTAATGTATTTGTATTTTAATTCAACTGGAATGCGTCACAATACTTTAAACAGCACATTTATCAGATTATAACAAACACATTATGTATGTATGTATGTATGTAGACTCTTTATTGTACAAAATAAGTAAAATACAGTTGACAAAAAAAAACAAATATATACAAAGGCGAACTGATCCCTTAAAGGGAATCTCTTCCGGTCAACCTTTGAGTGGATGAGAGGAGCATCCTTAAAAGTTATAATTTATGATACTACAAGCTAGCATTATTTGATCTAATTTAATATTTTAGTGCCCTTTCATGCCATTTTTAATAACTTCTACGTGTAGGTAAAGTACGTTTCTATTACAGCTGGATTTTTTTGGAAACTACGAGTAATATCCCCAGTTGAAATAAGAAAGGGGAAGCTTTTGCCCTGCAGTGGGACACATGAAAAGCTATTAAAAAATATATATATTGTATATCCAGGTGGGGTGAAAGCATCTTTTACTGGTATTAGGTATGTGATTGGATTGGTCGGAATGATTTTAATCAAGATAACTTTATAAAAGCACACGATAAAGTTACGATTAAGTTTAGGGTAATTAGTTGAACAAAAATATTCGGGGCTATAGCGTCAAATTGACCTCGTTGACGGATTACTAAAAAAATAAAGCTCGGCCACAACATCTAGTAAAACATCGCGTAAAACGGAAAACTCATTGTAAAAGTTGAAGAGATTAAAAATTTTCTTTTTATTTTTAAAACATAATAATATATTTGAGTGATTTTTGTTTATTATAACGAAATCTTATCCCATAGAGATATTTATTTTTTTGCTCTTTCGGGATCCAATTTTTTTTATAAATTATTGGCCTGAAACGTTCATGGCGTGGAATGGAAAAAACGCAAGTGTCACCGTACCCATACCAAGTACTGTATGTAGAGTACTCCTGTGTTATATCTTAGCCGTGGCTGCAATGTCTGCCTTAGTATGATAGTAACCCGGAGACCTTGTACAAGGCTCTTGGACCCGAGAAACCTACATAAAGGACAGAATTGTATTGTGCTCGTCAGCAACATGACTTGTGCGGGTCTGTGGTCGCCGCGTGGCGCATAAAAGTAAACGAGGTGGCTTACTCTATTTCGGTATCGGTGCTTGAGGCCTACAATACAAGAGGAAGAGAGCAGAAGGCAGAATGGATGTGGCATTTTTGACGAAGAATGTCTTCGTGGATACTTACAGCCTTATTCATAAAAAATCCTTAATTGAGGTTTGATCGGCCTGTTAGTTAACAGACTGATTAAGCTTGTTTGACGTTTGTCAAGAGGTATGATTCATAAACGTCTGCTAGCAGTCTGCTAGTTGCTGAGCTGCTGATAGACTGATTAGACGCGTTATGTTGGCACTCTTGACAAATCAAAGACAAAAAATGGCCTTATCGAGAATTAAAAAAAAATTGACAGCAGTGACAGCAGAGATGTTTGTTTTCCCGCCATTTCCGATCCGCGTGTTTAAGTAGACCTAAACTAAACTAAGTGCAAAAAGCCGTAACTATGTTAATCATCCTAATTTAATTTTTTTCATATTATTAGAGGATTTTAAAATGCAAATTCCTGAAAATAAATTTTCCTGTTTTTTTTTAATCTTTGCGTAAACTTCCATAAAAATATCATCGGTATGGTTTTTGGCTCTTGTCAAAGTCAGCTGTTCAAATTTGTGGCAGCCATTTTGTGACTTAGCAGGGAGATAAAGGATCGTAGGGTCTACGGTCCACCAACTTTAGCAGAGCCTTGATCGACTGATTAGCGCTAACAGACGTTTATGAATCACGTTTTTTAGCATCGGGACATCAAGGAGCCTTCAAGGAGGCTCTAACTTTTTATGAATAAGGCTGTTAGACTGTAGAATGGCTAAAACCAAAAAAAAAAATTGATGTAATTAGCAATACTCGTCTGTCGTCTAAAATTTACGATGTTCACTTAACAGTATGCTCACCGTTACGTGGGCAGGGCACAGTCGTTGTGCACAGTTTCAATAAATATCCAGTGTTAGTTAAATATTCATAGTATGGGGTCATTGTAGATGATTATTTAATGAAAACAAGCGTTGAGAATTAGTTAAATACTTTCTATTCTCCCCACTGATATTCAATAAGGATCTCTGTATCCAAATGCGATGGCGCGCGCTTGTCACTTCGCGCTCCACGGCCGCCGTAAGCCCGCCGAGCCAATCAAGCCGAATGTTTCGAGCCGCAGTATCGCGCCCTGAGCTGCTCCTTATTTCGTAGAGGCCCTACCACAGGCACTGTTGGAAAGAAAGAAAGAAAATATTCATTTGCCAACAATACAGACAATAAATTAAAAGAAAAAAAAAAACGCTTTTATTTACACGCTCTAAAAAGAAGAAAATAAAATTTTCCTTACAAATTTTAACTATGAAGGTACAACCACATTGTAGGTACACAACTTATATGGTCATAAAAGCTTGTCGCGATGATCAATGTTTAATTAATTGAAATTTTATTAATTTAAACTTAAGACAAGAGTATAGCTCTTAAATTTAAGAAGAAGAAGAAACTTAACAGATTTCACATAAATCAATAATTAGGTACTAGTTTATTAACAAGAAAATCATAGTTCATAGTTAAAATGTAAAAGGAAATTTTTCTTTTTTCTTTTTAGATCGTTAAAATTCAAGCTTTTTGAAAGTTTTTTTTTTTTTGCTTTTAATTTATATTTTACTTTTTAGTTATCGCTGGCTAGGTTTCAATTAATTTTTTCAATTTTCAATTTCAATATTTGGCATACCATTCCAAGCATTATGCGGAAAAGGTATAATGACTTCAAAAGATTTTTGAATCATTTAATGTTTTATTTTATATTTTTTTGATATTTCTGTGAAAATGGTTGATTAAAAGTATTCTAAACCATATATATTTATAATGGGTTAATTATTATCTTTCATTTGATACTCATATTGTTACAATACAAATATAGGTATTTTTTTTATTCCTCCGTCATATTTTTTTTCGCAGACGCCATATTGAAATATTATATACCCTATACTCCGACAGTTATGACGAACCCAATGATACCTTAAACGTTAAGAGCCGTTTAGGCTGCAGCGAGGACCAAAGAAATGGACATACATACCTGTCTAAATACATACATACGCTCGAAAAACATAACCCTCCTTTCGGGCAGTCGGGTAAAAAAACGGTAAACGCAGTACCGTTAGTAGGAGAGTCGCAAGTTACCCACGTCATCCCGAAACTTGCCTGTAACAGCGGGCCCATCTCGAATAAAACGTCTATCGGGAATTGAATTGTCGATCTTCGGACAACCCTTCTTATTTGAATACGTTGGGACGAAGTGGTTAAAAACTATGCCCGCCTATGGTCTTGGGATCGTTTACTTGATTGTGTGCTGTCTTCATAATAATAATCATCATCATACCGCAGGACGTCCACTGCCGGACATAGGGTAGCCCATACACTTTTAGTTCAGTTGAAGCAATGGGCATTATAGCAGGAGATTGTTTTTTTTTATCTTTTAATAACGATAGGTATTTCTTGTCCGGCTGAGTGGTTAGTTCCGATGGTGTGCCGAAATTTTTTGGATGAGGGCTACGGCATAGATGTCGCTAGTGTCGCTGCTCAAGTGGCTAAATAAGAAACAAACAAGCTGAGATATGTGGTGCATAGGGGAAATTCGTGTCTGTTCCGTTGTTTAGCGGTGGTGTAGGGGTATAGCACGCGGCACGAAATGCCGAGGATCTGGGTTCGATTCCCAGTGCTGGTCTTATTTTTCTGGTTTTTCTGTGCATCTATATTTCAGTTTGTATTTTCAATATAGCAGGAGAACCAATGGCCGTTGGGGCCGAAAAGTTCCCGTCTTAAATGCGGTGTTCATAATTAGTTAGATATTTTTTTCGCCTTATCCGGGTGTCATTTTTGCATGTTGAAATAAGCTTGTAAAATGTCAATTTCTAGTTCCGAGTTGGACTCAAGGTTCATAAAAGAATGCAGGCAGTGCAAAATGTTGATGTCGAGATAAGATCGCCGATGAGATTGTAGCGACAACGGCGAGATTGCAAAATTACATGACAAGATACCCAGTGCCATGGCAAGATTATTGCAACATTCCAAACGTACCAGTACGTGAACAATACGACATCTTAGCAGTAGTCTGGACAAGAAGTCCTTTACGACCTCCATTGTTTTAGTCCCTAAACACAACTATTTTCAAAATTTGGGATATAAAGAACAAAGAAATTACTTTGTATAATCATAGAGGCAGTAAATATAAAGTATGGTAGAAAACACCGGTATTCAAGCAACCCATAATTTTTATTCCCTTTATTGCCTTGAAAAAAAAAAAGACATACGGCGTAAAAGCTATAATTTATTCAAAGTGTCCTTTACGACCACCAAATATTTTACCGTTTATTTTGATTTCTTAAGGCCGCAGCCTAATATAATGAAAAGTATGGAATAGTATGATTGTTTTACTGCTTGAAGCGGCCTTATTTATTGCCATAAGAAGAAGTTAAGCTATCCTACACGACCCATTGGAAGCAAAAATTGTGATAATGTGATTTACACCCTAGTGAATCAAAAGTTTAGTAAGTCTTAAAGTACATGTCGTGATTCAATCCTCGTGTTTTCACCAGGACGTATAGTGTACGTATCTCTGTAACCATACAGTTTGCATCCAATTGGAGTATACTAACAAAAACGACAAGAAATTCTAAGCTCTTCGTCAATAGAAGACTTTATGTAACATATATTTTTTCCAGTTTTTTTGCTTCTCCTGAAAAGTTGTGTTTTGTGCTTTACGCCCTTTGAGCCCTAAGGTATTGATATTTTCGAATATACTAAATTTATTATGAACTACATTTCATTCTATTATCAGACCGGTGCAGATCTTTTCAAGTTCGGATCATACAAGTAAATGCCCCTAAAATCTTTTGAATCCCCATAAACTACTGTTAACCTTTCACCAAAAATCAAAGTGCAAAAGAACAGTTCACATGAATGTCACGAAGTCGTAAAACGCGTAATATACCATTCAAAGGGCTCGGCGTTAAATATACAAAAGGTATATAAAACTGATATAGCGCTTTGGGCCTCATTGCTGGGCCATCGTAAAAACCTTACGGCAGGTACGCGGCAGAGGGCTACTACGAAATTCGAAAATCTAAGTTCGTATCATACTGTCCCTTTCACTCTCGTATTATATAATATTAGTGTAAACGGGACGGCAAGATATGAAGTTCAAATTTTGCACTTCTTATAATATAGGGGCAAGCCCCGGGCGACAATAAAACGACAGTAAATATGTAACGTTTATATTAGATCAGGCATATTTTGATGTCTAGCAGCGAACAGTATGGATCTCGGGTATCCTTAAAGCCGTCTTAGGATGGTGCGTTTCGATTTTGTGACGCGATTCTGCTTTTGTGACGTCGTTAGGTTCGCCAAGTTTTGATCATGAATCCTTAAATTTGAGATAGGCAAAGTATTTTTGATATGAAACTACCGCCAGACTCATTTATATTTAATGAAATAAATCCCGATGTTTACGTCTTCACTTGATCCGGATTATGCTGGAAAAAGCAAAAAAAACAAATCGAAGGAATCTTCATATGATTTTTATAGACTTGGAAAAAGCATTCGACCATGTCCCACGAGATCTTATTTGGGAAGCTCTTCGAGAGCAGCTGGTACCTGAGGGTTATGTGACCCTTATTCGGGACATGTACGAAACTGTCACTACCCAAGTGAAGAGTCCAGCAGGGTTGGGCGAGGGGTTTGTGCTTCGGGTTGGAGTGCACCAGGGTTTCACTCTCAGTCCACTATTATTTAACACTACAATGGACCATCTGACAAAACGTTGCCAAAGACCCTTGCCGTGGAACATCCTGTACACAGATGATGTTGTCCTGGTCTCAGACGAGATAGAAGACCTGCAGCAGAACTTCAACTCTTGGATCCTAGCACTCGAAAGTAATGGTCTGAGAATAAGTAGGAAAAAGACCGAGCACATGTCCTGTGTATTTGATGATACTACGGATCCTGACAGCTTAAGTGTGTCTATCGGAACAACACCAGTACCTACGGTGACTCACTTCAAATATCTAGGCTCAATAATCAGCAGTGATGGAAAAATTGATAGTGACGTCACGCACAGAACTACGACTGGCTGGCTGAAATGGCGACAACTCACAGGTGTGATGTGCGACAAGAAAATGCCAATTAGCGTCAAAGGCAAAATGTACAAAACAGCCATACGACCTGCAATGTTGTACGGTACGGAATGTTGGGCGACCAACAAACAACACCTCAACAAACTACACACTGCAGAAATGAGGATGCTGCGCTGGTCGGGGGGTATTACTCTGTTGGATAAAGTTCGGAACGAGTACGTGAGGGGCAGTTTCAGGGTTGCTCCAATAATAGATAAAGTCAAGGAGAAACGCCTCAGATGGTATGGTCACGTTCAGAGACGGCCGGAAGACCACATCGTTAAGCTTGCCCTAAATTTGCCAGTGACGAAGCGAGGACGTGGAAGACCACCCTCCACTTGGCTGACGACGGTCGAGAAAGACCTCATGGAAGCGGGACTGGACGCGAGCATGGCACATGACCGTGCGAAGTGGAAATTGCGGACGAGGAAGGCCGACCCCAAGTAGATGGGACAAGGTCTAGCCCGGATGATGATGTTTACGTCTTCACTTGAGTTTAGCTTGACATGTTTCGGGCTAATTCGTAGCCCTTCTTCTTGGAGCAACGCGACTCGGCGGCTACTGCAACACGCGCACTGTGCGCGATCGGTCTGCTCGAACGACAAGTCAAAGGATTATCCATACTAATATTATAAACGCGAAAGGTTGTGTTTTGTGTGTTTGTTCGTCTTTCACGCCGTAACGGAGCAACAGATCGACGTGATTTTTGGCATTGAGATAGTTTATGGGCCCGAGAGTCACATAGGCTACTTTTTATCCCAGAAAAATGCATAGTTCCCGAGGGAACAGCGCGCGATAACCGAATACCATGCGGACGGAGCCGCGGGCAAAAGCTAGTATTATTATATGATGTAGAAAGAAAGATAGCTATGCTACTTAGGTAAAAAACTTAAAAACATGATCTTCTATGTACTAGAATAGAATTGATATGACACTTAAGTAATTTTTTGAATGTGGAACTTCGATTTATTTATAATGTGTTACCGGCAGCAGGCTTTTGTTAAAGGAGGTTAAAGCAACGTATTTCTGTAACTTAACTATTATTTATTTATTTATTTGTCAACAAAAAATTACAGCATTACAATTAAAACGCGCTGTAAAATTCTAACTAAAAATTTTAAATACAATAAGGTATACTTACTATAAAATACACAAATTACTTAATTTTTTTAAAGGGATAGGTGAGGTATGAGCTGCACAACACACTCACTACTATTATGTATCGAATACATATGTAGTTTTAAGGTTGTGGAATAAACTCAGTATTTACCTACTCTATATAAACCAGTGCATACCTACTACTTATCTCCCAACTCTACACGTCACCCTGTATAGTTTTTAAATCCTTAACAAATTCTGCGAAAACATCTTTATCTCTGATTGCGTTTATTTATAAGAAGATCAATTTTTTTCATTGCGTCAAGTTGCAGCATACTGGAGTGTTTGATTTTAATTTCACCTCGCGTTCTTGCGAAATGGTTTTGATAGACATAAGAAATGATACACAGACAGACAAACGGATAGCAAATTGACTATAATATAAAGGTTCTATTTTTACCGAATGAGGTCCAAAATCCTAGAAAGGAAAAAACGGAAACAAACAAAGTGGAGAGTCTCCACGAGACGCAGAAAAAGTAGCGGGCAAAGGTTAGTCATGTGATAGAGAGCTTACCTCATTGCAAAATTATTTGTCGCATCATCCATAGTAATATTATAAATGCGAAAGTGTGTTTGTATGTTTGTGTGTTTGTATGTTTGCCCGTCTTTCTCGCCATATCGGAGTAACGGATCGACGTGATTTTTGGCATAGAGATAGTTTATGGGCCCGAGAGTGACAGAGGCTACTTTTTATCCGGAAAAAATGCATAGTTCCCAAGGGAACAGCGCGCGATAACCGAATTCCACGCGGGCGGTGCCGCGGGCAAAAGCTAGTGTCCTTGTAAATTTAAAAATCATCTTTGTTGCTATCTGCCCCACTTCTACTATCTTCCAATAGATAAATTCAGTGTAAGTACATCTGGTAGCTGAAGATCGCATGATCAATGTCAAATAAGATCTCGTAAGATGACGTTCTGTAGATTTATTTGTGTAGTAATCGTTCTGTTCCAATATGTTGGAGCTGTTCCACGCGTGGATCCCCTGGTGGACAGCAAGGCTGGACTGATCCGAGGACAGGCGGCGACTGATGGAGACTACTCCATGTTTCTGGGTATCCCCTATGCAAGAGTTGACGAAGGGAATCCATTTGGAGTAAGTACATTAGCTTTTGTGTGCTTAACTAACAAGCGTGGACAGGCCTCCCACCAGTTGGACTGACGACATCGCGAGAGGTGGGATGTCCCTTGTTTTACCGACAAACTTTACATCGAATATCATTTCATCGAAAAAGTTTCATGGAAAATTTAGTTATAGTTCATTGCAATTTTTATTATTTCGTAAAAAAAAACTGTTGTTAGGAATATTATTTGGCAGATGATTCGTCTTGCAAGAATTTTAAATGACAGAATTACAAAAAATCGATGTTCATTTCTACGCAGTTTTATTACTTAGAACACATTGTAAAATAATTGACAAGATTTCATTTTTTCAACACCGGTAAATTACGATAGGAATCGAAAGAGTTTTGCCTCCTGAACATAGCAAAATATTTATTATAATTTATTTCTCCATATTTAAAAAAATACAAAATAATTAAAAAATGTGTCTGAATTTGCCAATACTACGACAGAATAGATATGTTTCCATTGCCTTTTGCACCAGAAAAAGGAGCTGTCATAATTTTGACAACGGCTACTTCAGATTTACGCATGATTTACGTGGTCTTTTTTTTAATAGAGACTAGACAAAAGTAATGGATCTATTATATCGTAGTTTTGGAGTTAAGCCCTTTTCGAATAAGCACATCTTAAAAAAATCGTAATAAATTAATTAATAATCGTAGCGAAATTTTAAAAATATTAGCGTCTTTCTATTTCCAAGCAGAATACAGAGAACGAATCAAATTATAGTCTTAGAAATATGAAATGTTGTCAATTGACAACATGTACTACAGTCGAGGAAACTGAGCCGTGTACTATGGTAGAACCTTTTCATATTTTTAGATAGATGTTAGAATTTTTTGTTTTTAGTGAAACAAATGTAATTCATTAATTAAGTCTTCTCTATATTTCGTGTTAGTAGGTTGGAATTTAACCAGGATTGGATTTTCTGCAGACCCTCATTAGCAGCACTGTTAACCGAGTCCCAACTCGTTCCAGTGAAAAACACCACAGTATCATCCGCGTACGAAACCACCTGGCCATTATTTGATTGTAGGTTTGTGAGATCATTGATATAGATCAAAAAAAGTGTGGGGCCAAACACACTGCCTTGGGGAAGCCAAATAGCACCCTTAAATCCTCACTAACGTATTTGCCGACCTTTACTCTCTGGTTCCGGTCTCTCAAGTAGTCACGCAGAAGCTCAAGAGGTTTACCCCTAATTCCATTGAGTTCTACCTTGTTTACAAGAGTGGCGAGGGAGACAGTATCGAAGGCTTTTTTTAGGTCAAGGAAAACAGCTAGACACTTCCTACCTTTGTCAACTTCTTTGTAAATAGATGCAGTAACATTGAGTATTGCATCTTCAAAACACTTTATTGTTTTTATTTACTAAGTAATCAGTAGTTGGAGGCGTTAAAGCAGAACAGTCAACTCTGTCTGCGAAAAATTCGTCTATCTAGTCTCGTTAAAAAGATCCTATACTTTCCGGAATAAAAACAACCCAAATATTATGTTCTTTCAACTCTAAGAAGTCTCAAACTACCTCCATAGCATATTTCATAAAAATCGTTTTAGAGGTTTAAGCGTCAAGAGTATACATACAGGATTTTATGAGTAGGATGCTAAGGTTTTTTTTTAAATACGTTTACTACTAGATATTAGAGTTAGGAAAGATTTAATTTCTCCTGCGGTTTTTCTTCACAATGACTTTTATTATTGATTATGATCAGGTTTTTCTTATCGATTGTCAATGATGTCTTTAGTACTCGTAAATCATTGCACGAGTCTGAGTGATCACTATTAATTAAAGGTATCTTATCACAGCTATCATGTCTCATGCCACAATTAAGATAGTTAATTATATTGTCATCATTAAATTGAAAAACTTCACTGTATATTTTAATAGATAGTTTAATAACAATAGATAAGATTTTTTTAACGAAGTCTTGTTAAGAAAGCTTTGAATGGATTCAAGTGCTATTTTGTCAACTCAACATTAAACCAAGCAAAACAAAACCTTTGCCTTCCTGCGCTGTACATTACAGGAGGATTGCTGGTCGAATAGATATAGATGTTGACGATCCCTGTTCGCGGCAGATGTTTTTATAGTGTTTTTCTCAGATGAAGCCAAGGAGATACAAGAAAAAAACACTTATTTAAATTTAAAACTACGTGTATTTAGGTATAAACCATGGTATTTGTTTTTTTCTATTCTCGACAAAATACTCTTTTTTAACTATTTTTTGTTAGCTTTCTTACGAAGGAATGTTTCTTCGACCAAATCCCTGAGATGATTTAATTTATTAAAAAATTACGATACTAACCATATTAATTGGTTATTTTAATAAATTATTAAAAATAAATATCAATCCTTGTTTATCGTACCTATATTGAGTATTTAATTTTAATGTAATTAATCAATCTAGTCAAATAAGACATTACAAGTAAATAGTATGTATACATTCACAAAACTAAATGAAATAAAATAAAATTGAAATCAGAAGTAATTACTTTCATTATCATTCAAATTTATCTGCAGCAAATGTTAAATCAGATTCACTTGAAGTTCGTTGAAGTCCGACTTCTAAAATTGGATTACAATTTCGCGTCCTTGGAGACGAGAGACGAGGAAGCTGGTGTCGGAATTGAACCAATGATTGCGAGCTCGGGAAGGTGATTCCTGCTCTGGGTCGTACCTGGTGCAGTAGGTGGCTCGTCATCAAGGCAATGCTTCTAGTGTTACCGAATATTTTCCCTTGTTACGGGAGCGGCCATTTAAATGACATTGAAAGTAAAAATGAAAAGTAATATAATAATTAATTGCATAAAAAGCTTACAAAAAAGTGTTTACGGCTCTGAATCCTGTTCTAGGAGTACCTGTGTTACAGGATTATATTTACAACTAGCTGTTGCCCGCGGCTTCGCCCCCGTTGTATTTTTTACGTATTTTCTTCCATAAAAACCTTCTCCTGACAGTAACAAACACAATAAAAAAAGAATTAGCGAAATCGGACCAGTCGTTCCCGAGTTATGCGCTTAGCAACACATTTTGCGATTCATTTTTATATTATAGATATAATTTCATTAGACAGTCGTAGACTAATTATGTGAGTAAAATAAAAGATTGTTAAAAAGAGCTGTTTTATTTGTTACAGCCTTCGGTTCCTTATCCTGTATTTGAAGATACATTTGAAGCTTTTGAAGACTCAGCAGTCTGCCCTCAAGTATCAGAATTCGATAACAATGCAATAGTCGGTACCACTGACTGCTTGCAGCTCAACGTCTATGTACCTACTTCTGCAACGTCCAGTAACCGTTTGCCTGTGCTAGTCTGGATCCATGGCGGAGGATTCACTTTTGGCTTCTCAGGAAGAAATGTTTTTGGTCCAAAGTTCTTACTCCGACATGATGTCGTCTTAGTTACGCTTAATTACAGGCTAGGCCCGTATGGTTTCATGTGTGTCGACTCACCAGTAGCATCTGGAAACCAGGGACTGAAAGACCAACAATTAGCATTGCGATGGGTGAAAGAAAACATAGAAGCGTTCGGTGGTGATGCTAACAAAATAACAATATTTGGTGAAAGCGCTGGCTCGGGATCAGTAGATTTCCATGTTCATTCAGATCGAGATTTATTCCATCAGGCTATTTTACAGAGTGGAACTATCCTTGGTCCCTGGGCAATTCAGAATCCTGGTAATGATGGAGCTTTAAAATTGGCTGAACATCTAGGACTACCCACCAGTGACGTAGACGCTGCTTTGTCTTTCCTGGCTTCAGTGGATTCAAGCGTTATCATTGCTGCTACGCGTGATTTAGATTTGTTGTTCAGACCGTGTGTAGAAAAGAATTTTGACGGCGTAGAACCATTTTTAACAGATTATCCAGTAAATTTACTAGCGCCTAAAGCTAGACGAGTTCCGTTGTTAATTGGTTTTAACAGCGATGAAGGTTTTGTTTTTCAAAGCGAATTTGATTCGAATTATTTGACAAAAACTTTAAAGGAATCCTTCAATTTTGACTCTGAAACTCTAGATGAAATGTCAGAGATTGTTAGACATTACTACTTTGGTGATGAAGATATAAGCGATGAATCACAGCATCATATTTTGGACTTAGCCTCTGACTTTCAGTTTTTACACCCAACGCAGAGAATCTTGAGAAGGTTCTTTGATAATGGAGCTCAAAGTATATTTTCTTACATGTTTTCTTACTTGGGAGAAAGGAATTACTACAAAAATTTTAACAACATCACTTATGGCGGGGCGGCGCATGCTGACGAACTGGGTTATTTATTCGACCCGTACTTTCTAGATGGTATCATGCCGGAGGAAGATCAAGTCATAGTCGACAGAATCACTACTTTATGGACCAATTTCGCTAAATACGGGTATGTAACATGTATGTTTAGGATTGCACTGTCCGTCATCTTCCGTATGAATGTTTTTGTGAATCTATTTAGATTTGTTGTCTTTATGTATTATTTTTTATTTTTTTTATTCGACTGGAAGGCAAACGAGCAAGTGGGTCTCCTGGTGGTAAGAGATCACCACCGCCCATAAACATCTGCAACACCAGGGGTATTGCAGATGCGTTGCCAACCTAGAGGCCTAAGTTGGAATACCTCAAGTGCCAGTAATTTCACCGGCTGTCTTACTCTCCGCGCCGAAACACAACAGTGCAAGCACTGCTGTTTCACGGCAGGATTAGCGAGCAAGATGGTGATAGCAATCCGGGCGGACCTTGCACAAGGTCCTACCACCTGTAAAATGTATTGAGTATGATGTTTAATTTAGGTATTTTTGATATTGCTGTAGTCTAAATGTAAATACTACCACCTGCTAAAATCAATTACTCACTTATCTACTCGTATTGTAAAGGTTGCTTGAAAGAGATCGCTAAGGCCGCTTATTGCTTACTTTGGAAAATCTCTATGTACCTGTGTTTTTTGTACTGCTTAATATTTGTTGGTGTTCAATATAGACTCATTGTATTATACTCGTATTGTGCCATCGAAAACGTGATTGTTGAGTCACTTGCCACTGTTCGTAATTTAGCAGAGTTATTTAATATATGAAGTAAATATTGTAATTATAACCGGCCAAGAGCGTGTCGGACACGCCAAAAATAGGGTTACGTAGCCATTACAAAAAAATTAAGTAATATTTTTCTAAGGATTTCGTATTTTATACGGAACCTTCCAAGTTTAGGTATATTTTATACCTTACGCTGCTGCCTATTTGCTCATTAACTACTATTAATTCTCAAGCAACCTTAACCGTTATAGATTTCCTTGGAAGTTTGATATACTGACTACCATCCTGAATTTTTTCAAATTTTTCCACCCACCGGTTTAGATTTTAGACAGGGGGACGCTCGATTTTAATGAAAATTTGCACTTTAAAGTTGAATATTTCATCGTTGAATATTGAAAAATCGTCTTAGCAAACCCCTAATGGTTTTAAAATACCTTTTTTATTGTACTATTTTGTCGGCATAGTTTACCTATATATGTATTCGTGTTGAATTACAGCTTTCTAGCATTGATAGTCCCTGAGCAAAGCCGCGGACGGACAGACAGACAGAGAGACAGACATGGTGAAACTGTAAGGGTTCCGTTTTTGCCATTTTGGCTCCAGAACCCTAAAAACCAGAATAGTATTGCTAGGCCAAGTTATAAGCAGTAGTATGTGGCCCAACAATCCCTTTTCGCGAGTGCACTTGCATATTTCACCTCATTTTATGAGTTCTTACATTATTTTTAAATATATAAATCTTTTCTTGTGGTTGAAACCATTAAATGTTGACATTTTTCGGAACTTAACATTACAGTAAATTACTGTCTCGTTTATTAAATAAAGCAGGCGGCCTTATATTGTAGAAATAATGTCGCTTCAATAGAAATTTAGCAAGATTTGGCCAAGTAACATCAGTCACATATGTAGACACTCTCCTTCGAATGTAGCGCAGATTATTTGAATGCGAACTCTAGACTCTAGAGTCTAGATTTAACGCAACCTAGTTCATTTTCCTTTTCTTTTCTTTGTGTCAACATAACTTCATTTTAAATTTCAGGAACCCCACTCCTGAGACTTCGGAGCTGCTGCCAGTGACGTGGGTGCCAGCCACAAGAGACCGGTGGAACTACCTGAATATAGACTCGGAGCTGACCATGGAGACCCGACCCTTCCACGACAGGATGGCTTTCCTGGACCTGTTCTATAAAATGAACGAGCAATATCAAATTGGATACCACAGGAGTGATAATTAGGTCTTTTGGGCCATTTAGACACTTTTTATTAGGCAATTATGATCATTTTGTAAATATCAGTAAATTTACTACAAAATTATCTAGGGTTTATAAATTTAGGTATGCTGTATTAGCAAATTATTCAAGATTAAATTTTTTTCGGCTAACTGGTGTTTTTTTTTTAAATCCTAAGATCAACTACATATAAACAAGTAACAAAACACACTGCATATTTTCTCACATAACTCTTGGAGCCCTGTAATTAGTAATAGTTCAAACATGTTGCTCTTACCAGTTTACATCATAATTATCATAACTTTAACATTAAGGTTTTTGTAACTTTGACAATATCGATATCTTTGTAGTTGTCTGTACGTCAGAATTTTTTATTGATTGTTAAGAAAAATATTATGAAACCGACGTAGAATGATTTTGAGTTAATACCCATACACAAACTAAATACAAGAGCAATATCCAAAATTACATACAAGATACGCGCGAAAAACAATACCTCTCCTTGCAGTCGGGTAATGATACCTTATCTACTGAGGTAGTGCACTGATTTCGACGATGATTAAGTTCTTTTTCTTACGCTAATCTTTGAACAATAACAATATCAAGTATATACTGATTACTTGGTATCTATTGATCTATTAATGATTATTAATATCTTGTAAATGATAAAAACATTTTTTTAGGTAAATGACATCATCTTTTATTGAGCAATACCTATTGAAATCTGAAAGGACACGTAAGCGGAAACTAATTTATTTTCTAGACAATTTGTTTCGAATTAACATTTTCAAAATATTTTATCCAGTGTCTGCTTCCATATTTGAACCTTAACAAATATCAAAATAAAATGAAATTTTTATCCATAGTTTTGATCAATTTTGAGACATAAGTAACAACTTATGTAGTGTATCAAGCACTTTATCATTTTTAACCAACAGAGGGTTATTTAAAACATTTTCTTTAAAAGAAAAAAAGGATGATGAAATAAATAAATGATTGCCACATTGACAAGTAAGTGAAGATAGTATCTCATGTTTTAAGTCGTATTAATGATAATTGAACACGAAAATGTTTATTAGAGACACACATCATAAATACAACTAATACAAAATTAAAAATATAAAATTAATGTGTACACGAAAAGGTGCTACCTCAGTATAAATGCATGCCTGGGGTAGAATCAGCGTGGAATAGTCTTCCGGCAAGACCATTGATATTGGACCTTCGAGTGATAAATGAACTTCTTTGTCGACTGTACATACCGAATAGAAAGCATAAAACTGGTTGTTGATAACTAGTGAAGTATAAGAAAGATACAAATAAAATATTTATTGAATCAGGCGTTACTTTGCGGAAGTCCATATCAATGAACTAAAAGAATTTCCTTGCTCAACCAGTCAGTGTGATGTCGTGGTGGTGATAGATGGGTTTGTGTAATTTGTGTGTGTTCTTACAGTGTGGAGGTGGAGGAACTGCATGAACACGCATATTTTGCATAAGTTTAGCTATCGTAAGGTCGCGGGTGAGCAGGGAAATTATTTTAGTTCATTTGAATAAAAATAATGTCAGTAAAAACATGAATGACAAAATATGAAAAATCAAAGGAATAAAATTACGTGCAAAAACCTCCACAGAGAAGGCTTAATAACATTAGTAAGTTTGTAGTAAATATCAAAAATAGGAACTTAATTAACACTGAATTCGTAATAAATAGTGTTGCTGTGGTTGTTTTCTATGCGGGGAGACAGTCCACGCTTCTTCAAGCAAAATAAATAAACAAGACGGAATATGTAACACTAATTGTCATAGTCCCAAAGTAAGCAAAGCTTGTGTTACGAGTTATAGTCGTAAGTCATGGCAACGGATACATAAATAGGTAGATGTTTCATGCTTAAATACATATTAAACACTCTAGACTCTAGAATAGATTCGTATTTTTGAGATAGCAAATCAGAATCTTCCTTCAGAATACCTATTTTACTCTTTGGTCTGAACCATTGAAAAACTACTTACGTATAACCAACCCGTTCTCGAGTTATCATTTTTTATTCATGTGCGGTCAAGGACTTTAATTCATGAGCCACCAGGGAACCTTTTAAAAGGAAAAGTCATTACAAATTTCCTTGTTAATTAATGCTATGTCACTGTGACGTTTACTGTAAAATGGTTCCATGATGATACACAGTTTAAAGTCTTCGACCATACCTATGAGTTGCATTAAATTTGATGTAGGTTGAATAAAAAAAACATATTAAATAATTATCACTAAAAATTAATCTGTCAATCTTACTGATCACTGAAAAAAATTATAATGATCACAAAGATAGTTAACGGGAAACCCAAGATTAAATTCACGATAAGCGCATCTAAGTAATATAAATTATTTATCGCAAGATAATCTTATAACACAATTCGTTATAAATACCGAAGGATTTCACATTTATCATCATTGAGCTGGGTTTGTGGGAAAAATGATGTTCCATTCATTGGTTCTTACCTTCATCGTATCCCAATATGTTGGGGCAGTTCCTACACTGGGTCCTTTAGTGGACAGCAATGTGGGGCTGATACGGGGCCAGCGAGCGACCGATGGTGACTACTCCATGTTCTTGGGTATCCCATATGCTAAGGTCAACGCCAGCAATCCTTTTGGAGTAAGTTTTTTAGACAATAATAGTTATTTATGCAACTGTATCGTAATAGGGGTCCTTAAAACACGAGTGTGATTTTATGAAACGAGGCGTAGCCAAGTTTCATAATAGGGTAACATGAGTGTTTTAAGGCCTAATTACGTACAGTTGCAAACAATATTTTCTCAACATCTATATATTAAAACCTCTATTATGTGTACAAGAACCATTGAGAATGACCTGCATTAAAGAGAACTAGGTGCCCCACGAGCTGCGCCCGCTGCGCACGCGACGACGTGCTGCGGTAACCTTAGTGTAAATCTCAATTTGTATGGAAATACGAACATTGCAAACGTTCCACTGGTCGTACCTAATGGTCATTACGATACAGAAACACACATACAGCCGTGTTCATAATAGAATCCAATATCGTAATGCTGGACATTATGGAGGATTTACTGTATGGGTGTATATAAATGAATTTTTCGGTACTTTTTAAATACAAAACCATTTCCTGATACTTGATTACAGTCATGTCAGCGAAGTTCTAAGTATATAGGTATCGAATTTGATGCACATCTAACCAATAGAGGTGGCTATAAATTGACTTGATAAAAAAAACGGAATCTAGTCGTGCAGCCATTAGAAGCTTTTACAAGAACCAAATACTGGAAGTGAATCAAAATTCACTTAAATATTTGATTTTGGTTCTGATTGTTTTTCTCCTAAGATACAATGAATGTTAAATGACAATATACGGCGGCAATTAACTTGAAAATTAATTTAAAATTGACTTGAAATTTGGTACTAATACGTTGTTTGAAATGGCAATGGAAGCAATAATAAATTGGTATTGAAAATGGTGACTTTCAGCCGACTTCAAATAAACTAACCATAAAAATTTAATTTTTATACAAGGTTTTTTTGCTGGCTGTACTTTTTGTTGACTGTACTTGCATTGTCACCCAAATGACATTTGCATACGTTGAAGAGTTCCGTCCTGCGGAGACGATCCTGGCTATCTAGCTAGAAGGTTTAAGAAGTCAGTTCCACTTCGTTACATTTTTTTTTCATGTTTTTTTTTTCAACTAAAGAATGAGGCTTTGTTATTTTACCTTAAATACATGAATCGATAATTCTAATGTTACATAGTTAATGATTAAGCAATCTTATAGTTTCCTGGTTCGTGAGTTGGTTTAGTTTCAGAACATAACAGCCCTTTTACTGGCTCGTTATAAATTATTAAATTTGGTATGTATACGTAAACGTAAGGCGGCGATAAGATAACACATAGCTCAAATTATTGTTTTGTAAACATTCTTAACACTATCCAGTAGTGTATCGAGTTACAATCAGTAAAATTTTATGAAGGGGTGCTAATTTTTTTCGAGACCTTGTTCTAAAAATCGATGAACTGCAGCTGTTTTATTTTATTATCAGTAAATCAGTAATAGTTTACGGAAAATATATTTTTTTAATTATTAAAATGACAGTTCTAGAATTGAACGGTAGATAATCAAAAAGCCTTCGCATAAAGAGAAAAAATAAGTGACTATTGTTTTTTTGTGATCAGTTTTAGGATTTTTCAAAACATAACGTCATGACAGAAAGTTTACTTACAATTTATTTTTATTTTTTATTTTATAGGTGTCAGTTCCTCAGCCGAAGTTTGAAGGAATCTTCGAGGCAATTGATGACTCAGTGTACTGCCCACAAATAGATGAATTTAGCAACACTTTTGCTGGTGCTGTTGATTGCCTACACCTGAACGTATACGCGCCCAACTCTGCTAGCTCCGAAAACCGTTTACCTGTGCTTGTTTGGATCTTTGGAGGAGGATTCAATGTTGGCAATTATGGAAGAACTGTCTACGGGCCACGGTATCTGGTTAGACATGACGTGATTCTAGTAACGGTGAACTATCGACTAGGTGCATATGGCTTCATGTGCCTTGATGACCCTTTAGTACCCGGGAACCAAGGACTAAGAGACCAACGATTAGGCTTGAAATGGGTCAAAAATAACATAGAAGCTTTTGGGGGAGATTCTAACAAAATAACTATTTTTGGGGAAAGTGCTGGTGGGGCGTCTGTTGATTTCCAACTCCACCGGCCGCAAGAAAATCTTTTCAATCAAGCTATTTTGCAAAGTGGAAACGTTTTGAACCCCTGGGCCGTACTAAACTCGGGTAATGAAGCTCCTCTTATATTAGCAGAACATTTCGGTGTTGTAACGGATGACGTTACACAAGCAGTGTCATTTTTAGCAACAGTTAGTCCAAATCGTATTATTGATGCCTCAAATCTGTTAGGTTTGGTGTTCCGGCCTTGCGTTGAAAAGAAGTTTGAAAATGTTGAACAGTTTTTGTCGAGTCATCCAGTTAATTTACAAACACCAATCGCTGCAGAAGTACCAATCTTGATTGGGTTCACTGATGATGAAGGGGTCGCTTTTTATGGTAATTTAGATGTAGAACTTCTCGAACAACTTGATATTGTCGCTGAAAATGTTGTGGAAAGTTTTAATTTTGACGACGAGCTCTATAAAGAAATGACCGACAGCCTTAGACATTTCTACTTTGGCGATGAAGAACCTAGTGAAGAAACAAGACGTTCAGTTATAAACGTCAGCTCTGATGTCGGTTTTGCTAATCCAACGCAAAGAAGTATTAAGAAATATCTTGCAAGTGGTGCTGAATCTGTGTATTCGTACGTGTTTTCATACGTTGGACAAAGAAATTATATGAAATATTTTAGTAATATCACTATTGGAGGGGCGGCTCACGCTGATGAGTTGAGTTATTTGTTTGACGTTTTAGATATAAAAGACATTATGCCAGACGAAGACCAAGTCATCGTGGATAGGATGACCACTTTGTGGACCAATTTTGCTAAATTTGGGTACGTATTTTGTAATTTGATGTTACTGGTGTTGTCCTTAAGGCAATTACTACCTGGGTTTTTTGACAGAGATTTCTTGTATATACGCATCTTATAAATAGAAAGATCAAATTTTTAAGCTATGCGTGAATAACTAGAGGATTAAAAAATTCTAAAATTGGAATGGTTAAAAATTTTGCAGTCTACTAGCATAACCACGTAATTGAATAACAGAATTAAAACCTATTAACTGAACTGCGTTGGTACCTACTCTGTTTTCTTTTGTTTTGTCTGAATGAATGAATGATAATCTATTCGCTGAATATGGTTACAACAGGTGGAATATACTCGTAACCTCTGATTTGTCTGCCACAGCGGAGCGTGCAAAAATATCTGACACGTCCTTCCGGCCCTAGAAATAGAGTCGTATCCTTAGATTAGTCGTATCACATATTTAAAAAGAGAGACGAAACGAGCTGTCGATAGGCCTCCAACAAGATGGAGTGACGACCTGGTTAAGATCGCAGGATCGCGGTGGATGCGAAAAGCACAAGACCAGTCTGAGTGGAGAGCCTTGGGGGAGGCCTATGTCCAGCAGTGGACGTCTTTCGGCTGACATGATGATGATGATATTTAAAAAACCAAATATCTTTCAGAAATCCAACTCCTGATACTTCGGAGCTGCTGCCAGTGACGTGGGTGCCAGCCACAAGAGACCGGTGGAACTACCTGAATATAGACTCGGAGCTAACCATGGAGGCTCGACCCTTCAATGACAGGATGGCTTTTCTAGAGCTGTTCTATAGGATGTACGAGAAAAACCAGATTGGTTACAGTGAAAATACTGCTTAATATAAATTGTGTACCTTAAATTTTCTTCATTCACAATACATAATTGAGAGTAAAAACTTTTATTTATTTGTTCCCATATGCTCAATAGACCTTTTTGGCTTCAAAAATAGAGAATTTGCTAAATTAGTATATTTTTAATTTTTCATTTCCTTGCCGTCGTCGTTTCAAAACTTGGAGTTTTTTAAACAAATTTAATTCTGATCGCCAAACATTTACAAATGCTGTATTGTATTAATAAATACATTATATAGAATATAATGTCTCAAAATTTATGTTAACGTTCATTTAATTTAGGTATATGATCGACTGTATGAAGATGGAGTACATACACACACTCGTACCTATGTGTACACACCCACACCATAAAACTTTACATTTATACTAAAGTTAAATTACTTACTTAATTAGGAATCAAATCAAAAATACAACATCATCTTTACTTGTTTACTTTGTGCATACATACCGGGTGTGGCCTGTAATACGAGCAAAAAATTAAAACATAGATCGTCCTCGTTAAATTGAACAACATTAGTTGAGCGACTTTTAAAAATAATGGAGTCTTTGAATTTTCCTTTTTTCATACAAATTAAATACCGCCATCCTAGAACATAACTGACGTCGCCTGTCACGCTACAAACATCAAGCATTTTGCTTTACATTGCTTCTGCGAATAAACTTAAAAGTGTAATAAAAATTAAAAACGAATTAGTTTCAATTTTTTGCTTATATTACAGGCCACACCCATATTACACCACATATTAGTGAAAACTTTGCTAGCTTATGATTTACCTTCATGTATATTGATTTTATATATGACTAATGCTGTTTGTATTCCTCAAATAAAGAAAATAAAAACTTAGGTGATTTATCACCAACAGTCTAAATACTCAAATAAGTTTTATCCAGCCACTGTGCTGTCCTTAAAAAAACACATACTTTGTTTGACAGATGCATCAGAGTTTAGTTAACTTCATTTAACCATTATATAGGGTGAAATTTAGGACGAAATACAAAATTAGTATTTCATGCTCAGTTAATGCTGGGTAATACGAGTATAGTGCATTTACTCTTGTTAAAATAAGTCTGAAAAAAAAAATGTGGTTTCTATACATCATCGAAATACAAAATCATGAATAATGCATAGAAACCGGAAATTTCATCGGAATAATTTTCAACAAAAGATTACCCAGCAATAATTGAGCTTGAAATACTAATTTTGTATTACGTCCTAAATTTCACCCTGTATTCTTTCTATTACTTATATAAAAGTGCTTGTTCTGACTGATTCCTCATCGCCCAACTGAAACTACTGGAGGCAAAAACATGAAATTTTGGCATAAATATTTCTTGAGGTCATGGAGATCGACCATGAAAGGATAAGTTTGTATACGTAACTCCGTAATTTTTGAAGCTAGAATTTTGAAACTAGTACTCTCCGAGGTCTCTTCCTCATCATCTGCACCTCCAGTATTCCCTGGCCAGCGTAACGGCTGCTCAAGAGGCTCCGTCCAGCACTTCCAGACGTCGCTCCACCGTGCCACCCCGACACCCGGGTCAAGGGAAGTGCCTGCCAGAAACTCCTGAACCAACCATTTGTACAAACATTCAGCCTGAAGTCTCATGCCGCTTTAAGTAGGAGAGCCTAATTTTTAAGGAATCAAATAAATCGTGTTTTCAGATCATTCATTGTTTACTTTCTCTCCTACAAACTGCACCGCTAGCCGCCAAACGCGACAATATATACCTACCTAACACGTGTTCCATGCTTACCCGACAGCTACTTCTGCTTTACTTTAGCAGAAAAACTAAAATTAAAATTTTTAAAAACCCCCGACAAAAAAAGCCGCCAAAAAACGACAACTAAAAAGTAAAAAATAATTATGCACTACCTAGCTGTTGCCCGCGACTTCATCTGCGAACAATTCGTTTATCCCTATTCCGCTGGGACTATGCTGCTTTCCCGCAAAATAAGCCTAAGTTAATTTAGTATAAGTACCTAGTAATATTCTTTTTATCTAAGCGTCGTCGGTGTCGGGGGACCGCTAAGGTTAACAGAAACTAAAGTACATATGTTGTATTTTTTAAAGTATTAACCTTAGCGGTCCACCGACACCGACGACGCTTAGATAAAAAGAATATTACTAGGTACTTATACTAAATTAACTAAGGCTAATTTTGCGGGAAAGCAGCATAGTCCCAGCGGAATAGGGATAAACGAATTGTTCGCAGATGAAGTCGCGGGCAACATCTAGGTAGTGCATAATTATTTTTTACTTTTTAGTTGTCGTTATTTGGCGGCTTTTTTTGTCGGGGGCTTTTAAAATTTTTAATTTTAGTTTTTTTTATTTCATGTTTTTTAAACAGCTCGTCGTGTTGCTACCACTGCATTGTATGTTGAATCAATTTCTGATCAAAACGAATCCAAACACGACATATGTGCTATTATTTTTTATAGTGTATTAATGTGCTGGATATCTTGGCTGCAGCATCAGCTCATCCTGTTGCCACTTTTAAATTGTATGTAGAATCAAATACTGATCGAAACGAATCCAAACACGATATATCTGCTATGGTTTTATCAAGAGTGTATCTACTAGTGTTCTGGATATCCTGGCTGCAGCGTCAGGCCGAGAACTGCATAATCTTACATAGTTACATAGCATACATGGGTGTTTCAAGTTTTAGGTCCCAAATATGCTTGAAAGTAAAGTAAATACCCATTATGCGTCTAAGATTCCTACCGCAGCGAACAAGAGCTGATGATCTTGAAACGGCTAAACCGATTTTGATGAAACATGTCTAAGAACCATCGCTAGAAAACCAGCTTTCAAATAAAAAAAACCGCATTGAAATCGGTCCACCCGCTTAAGAGCTACGGTGCCACAGACAGACACACAGACAGACAGACAGACACACAGACATACACACAGACACACAGACACACATAGCGGTCAAACTTATAACACCCCTCTTTTTGCGTCGGGGGTTAAAAACAGGCACAATTTAATAAATATGTCCTCATTAGTTATATATATATTTTTAACGATAAGCTTATTTTATTATGGGAACTTTATTTTTTGTCACTTAAATTTAGATTTGCCACTAAACTGCATGCAATACCCTTAATATTATAGGTAACTATCCCTAAGAAATCTGGGGGCACGGTAGTGCCCCGCCAAGTCGAGCGCAAAGCAAACACTGCCGTACCATCCTTAACTTGAACCATTTCGCCGCATTTTCGGGCCCCTATTTGAGAGCCTCTGGATAAGACCAGAATGCAGAAATTTTCGTCATTCAGTAAGCTATAATCACATACTTAAAATCCAAAATTTCAAGTCTGTAGGTAATTATTTCGGAAGTTAAGCGAAAGCGAAGTTACGCATTTATGACACTCACTCACTCATGATCATCAAAATAGAACTAGTACTTCCCATAAACTCAGAGAGAGGAAATTTGGTACAGACTTAGGGTTTAATGACCACATAAAAGAAAAACTATAAAAACTGGGATAATCGATGATCTGGAGTACATGAAAAAAAAACTAATGAAAAAAATAAAATAAATCAAAAAGCCCACGTTTCTACAAATAGAATTTAAATCCCACCAAAAACATTCTGTAAAAAACTAGCCAAGTCTTGATGGAGCTGCTTGTTTATCTCTAAAAAGTAATGAAATCTAGACGAAGTCGTGCCAAGTCTAAGGTTCCTTTCTGCGATTTCTTTATTATTATAGTTAATGTTGTGTGACTTGGCCGTTGACTTGTACCCACAAACGTATAAAGAATGTTCAGTCTAGTCTTATCCGGAGTCCGACCAAAAACATTCTGTAAAAAACTAGCCAAGTCTCGACTCGATGGAGCTGCTTATTTATCTCTAAAAAGTAATGAAATCTAGACAAAGTCGTGCCAAGTCTAAGGTTCCTTACTGCGATTTCTTTATATTGTCCGCGTATTGAGACTCAACATTAACTGGACTAAACTTAAGGACTCAACATTCTTTACACGTGAGTGGGTACAACACTCTTCAGCCCAGAAATAGAGACAACTTGAACGATCCATAATTTATTTTTTTTGTTTTTACGTGCATTTATAAAAACGTGATTTTTTTGTGTTTTTTAAACTATTTGTTTTGTATACTGAGCGGCAAAAAATCTGGCCCTCAAATGTACCTATGCACAAATAGGCAATTTTGTATGTAGAGTTGGCCAAATTTATTTCCGCTGAGTATATCATTTTTTTGGTATTGTAACCGATACTACGCACCTTCAGAATTGTACCGAATCAATTCGAAATAATAACCTTTCAATAATAAACTTTTTGCACCAAAACAACTAAGTATGTATATTTTTTTACAATCAAATAACAGATGAGTGTAATTATTTTTAATACCGGATCTTAAACTTAAAATTTTATGACTATCTTTTAGCTCTTCAATGGTAGCTAAACCGAACCGAACGTGGAACAATTTTCTTAATTATTAAGAAATATATTTTAGTAAATAACGTTGAATGAATTTGAGTTAGACTTACCCATGCACAAACTAAGTACAACATCAATATCTAAAGTCACACTTGTAGTCCTGTACTACTCTTTCGTTCGCTGTCATTTTGAGTATGCTCCAGCAGTCTGGAACTTATGTATTCGATTTATACGTCCAGAGGGTCCAAAAGAAATTTATAAAACATCTTTACTATCGTTTAGGTGTTGACTTTAATTCGATTTAGAGAATATGCCGTAAGTTTCTTCAGAGTAGATGCTTGATTAAATACCAATTTTGTTTCTTTTTAAAAATTTAAACTATCCAATTGATAGCCCTGTCTTGCTCAGTAAGATTCACCTTCGATGCCCTAATCGTGAATTCCGCCGAAAAAACTTATATGTACAACTTTTCAGAACTCACCTTGCCAAAAACTCATTTATTTCTCGCGCTTGTCATTCCTATAATCGTTGTTATAGTGATAGACATAGAATTGTTTAACGTTAATTTAAATAAAAATATAATTTGCTTAAACTGTCCTGATTTATGATGAAGAATTTATTGTAGTTGTTGCACATAATGTTGAGTAACGCTAATTATGTTTTTATTATTGTAACTAATTATTCTATATTATATTTTTGTGACCTTACGCAAATCCGCCATATTCAGCTGGGAGGCTGTTTTTTTTTATTATGATGTGAACGCTGTTTTGTGAATGTTCTACCACACTTTATTATTTGTTCATGAGTTTTGTATGACTGTTTCTGTTCCAAAAAAAATAAAAAAAAACCTAATTAATTGAGAGTACGATGTGCACTGATTTTGGCGCTGATTAATATATTTTCTTACCTACTCTGTATCTGTGAACGATGTCATTAACAAATCTATTGATGATTATTGATATTATCTTTTAAACGATAATAATGATTTTTTAGGTGAATGACATCATCTTTTACTGAGCAATACCTATTGAAATCTTAAAAGACACGTAAGCGTAACTAATTTATTAACCGACATCGAAAAAGGAGGAGACTATTAATTCCGATGATTTTTTGTGTTTATCTCAAAACTCCGTTATTTTTTATCCAGTTTCAATTTTTTTTCGCAGGAATGAGATTACTTTCAATAGGGATATTGCTCTACTGACACCACCAATCAACTGACGTACTTTTTATGAGCTGTCAAAACACAATTCTACAATAGAATTTCAGTGGCAATCGCGAATTATGACGTCATAACACGCTATTTGTTCGCCAACTCAATCAACTAACTATTCATTTGTTTGAAAGCAACAAAAAATCTAATTTTACAGTAAATCGAAAACTAATCTGGTTATCACGGCTGAAATAAAGCGTTTTTTTACTGGAGTCGTGCCTTCGAATTATTTTTAATGGCGTCAATCGACTAGGTTTGATCTACTTCAAGACATTCATTATAGTGGATTAAGTGTTTTATCATTTCTATGACAGTTTATAATAATATTTAAAAAAAAAAAGGTTGATTGTCGCATTGACACGTAAGTAAAGATATTATTTAATGTTACAAGTCGTACAATTGACGTTAAACTTTCCAGTGGTAAAAGAGTTTCTATGTTGCCTGTACACCGCCCTGCATAAGTGGATGGACACCTTACGTTCTATAATCGCTTGCACACGAGAGGCGGCGATTTTGTTAGTTGTTCACGACAAATGCACTAGATGGCGCGCTTAATGCACGGTATGAATATGATTGATATTTTGTCCTCATATTGGTATGTGCCGATAGCTCAGTTGATCGGCTGCTTAGAAATATTCTTAAATGAACCCGAGTTCGTATCCTACAGTTCAGAATTATGTTTTCGTTTTTAGTGTTTTTTTTTTATTTATTACTTTATATTTTAATTTTGTAGATAACTAACATGGAAACAAAAAACAATCTGAAAAAGGATAAGGTTGCAACAAAAATAATACACGTTTTGAAGTTTAAAACATAAAATTTTTTTATTCCTAAAACAATATTTCTATTCATTAAATATGGCAGTGCTGTTATTAATGTTATACTAAATATTATTATTAATTAAATAACTGAAAACCAGAAAGTAGTTTACTCAGAATCCAGAGTAGAATCGATTACACGATGTTTTAAATCAGGTTGTGTTTGTGCCCAGTCTAAATATTACGAATGCATACGCCAATTAAAAATGTTTTACGAATGTTTCATACCCCTTAGATAATTTAATACTGGCCGTTTGGCTGTCAGTTTGACTTTCTTCTAAATCTGGTATTACAAATTACAACTGTAAAGTTAGAAATGAAGTAGAACTACTGATACAATTATTATAAGAAATAATGAAGGTTTTCAAAAATAAACGCAAACAACTAACTTAAAATAAAATACAAAAATATTTTCGGGGTGTCGTGTGAGGTTTTTAGTTATTTAATTAGCACTTGACCAAAACTTGTATTTTAAGATTTTATTGAGGTATTCGCTTAAGTATTCATTTCCGTTTCTGGAAAGAGGATTGAAGCGACCACAATAAAAAAAAATGTATTTGAAAGTATATATATGTGAGACCGGGTTATCATAAGACTCGTAGGCGTTATTATAAATTTTATATAAACAGTGAAGTTTTCCAGTTTTAAACATAACAATAATTGATGGTGTAGATCCACTGTAGTGTGTTACTGACAGTTATAATAAGATTACAGTCGTATTACTTATATTAGACTTTCACACTTATCTCACAAAAAAAAACTATTAAGGCATTGGTTATTAAATGTTTTGTTCATAATAATAAAATAATTACTTTTCGTAACAAAGTGATATTACAGGATCATAAATAAAGATAATTATTTTGGTTTCTATAATACTTATATATAACATGATTGTTTGAGTATATAACCCGGTCTACACGTAAACTATCAATTTTATTTTAATAACTAGTTTAACCACCATGATTGTCGATAACTGCTTGCAGACGGGAACAGATAGATGCAACTAGATTTTCACACAGATTAGACTCGCGAATACTGTCCCATATTTTTACACAGTGAGCTTCTAACGTTTCCGGAGTTCGCTCATTTTAGTTATCTCAACGTTGGACAATAAGACCCCATATATTTTCAATGAGATTAAAATCCGGTTATCTGGCAGGACAAGAAACTACTTTAATATTATTTTTGTGTTGATCAAACCAGTCTTGCATAATACGCGACCGGTGTATTGAGCAGTTATCTTGCACGAACGTTATGCACGGCACTTGTTCTTCTGGATAAACAATTCTAACAGTGGGCAACATGGTCTCCTGAAGCAAACTGGCATAATCACCACCGTTCGCTCGACTGGGTATTCTAACAAGTTCTCCCGGATCAGCGGCACTCATCCATCCCCATGGTTGACGGTTATACGACCAGATTCCATGTTGGGCACTACGAGATCACCGTCGTTTCGCGTAGGTATTGTTTCGAATAGTATCTAGGAGTCGTGGTCGAACCGATCTTTGACGATGCAGCAAAAACCGCAGAAAAGGTATTCGTCTTGATATTGTCGTATCCATAATATAACTGTTTTTTTCTGTAACAATATAAATAAACATGAAATAATGTAATGTAAATATAATTGTTGTAAAAAAAAATGGTAGGATAAACGTAAAAAAAACTCACATCAACTCCAGTTTCTCTAGAAATTTCTGAAATATTTTTTACTTCTTTATATAAATTCATTTTATCACACCTTTTAATCATTTCAACATTGCGATGAAAACTAATCATTATAAAGAATAACTACGATAGTAAGCAGATTCAACTTGAAAGAGACAATCGAACGAGAAGTAGGAACAGCTGAACAAGTAGGTAGTAAAGTTTAAAACAAAGTAATAAAAACAGCCTGGTAGTTTGAAGATCTTCAGTCTACCCTCTTTAAGTTTCGTAAAATATGACTTACCGATTAATTTTAAGACGACCAGAGTTATAGATCCAATTTTCATGACTTCAAATAACAGATCAGTGGCTGAGTGGTTTGAGAGTGCTCCGACAGAATCGTATGTCGCGAGTTCAAATCCTATTAGGCGACGATATTGAGTTTGTGTTTTTGTAAATTTACTGCTTGGAGATTAGTAAAGTCGATGTTTCGATGATAAAAACAAGCAACATATTATGGGTCTACGTAAAGAAATCAATAATATTCTCCCTCTCACACACTTTCGCACAATACGAAAGAGACAGAAATGTCGTTACACGAAGGTAGCATCCCACGGTGTCCCACCCTGGCAGCTGGCAGGGACACATGTTTAGCTGGCCACGAGAGTTGAAGTGAATGATTATACACACAATTACAACATGTGTAATGGGCAGTAGGATGTTGAAATTTGTCTTTCTAACATGAAGATAAAATAAATATTTTTTGATCCCTTAAAAAATCAACAAACTAGCGCCATCTAGCGGGATTTTGGTAAACTAACAAGTTAGTAAATAAGTGAATTCCGCTAATACACATCGAACACTTAGATGGCGCCGTTTCTCGCGTCAGACGATTATGTTTTGGCATCCACTTTTGCGGCCTATAGTACATTATTGAACACAAAATATCAGACTGGTTTACAACCGACGAAGATACTAGTAAAATAAAAATAAAAATATAAAAACATAATATACTTACCAAAAAACGTGCAAAGACAAAACAGGAAAAATCGAATGAACAAAACCACGTGCAAGCACGGAAAGGCTAAGTAAGATTATTGCATTCGTCATCATCATCATTGGTATATGTCATATTATTATATAAAAATCATTGCGGCAGTGTCTATGGTGGTGCGACTTCCACGCACGCAGCACAATACATACAATACGATACACACAACTTAGATTACTTTTATTGTGCACGCAGCTTGTAAGACCGTTTTTTTGGTTCGTATTCTTATTCTTTATACTCGTACAAATATTTTCCCCATTCGTAGACCGAATTCGGGCTCTCAAGCTTTGTAGTAGGTTCACTCTCAAATGGGTTTCAAATCAGAATCTTCCTTCGGAACTACCTATTTACTCTTTCATCTCAACCATAGGTATACTTACTACGTGCGAGCCCATTCTGGAGTCATTACTGATCATTTTTGTAAGTTGTTTTAAATTTCATGTCGGTTGAATAAAAAATAAATGTCACTAAAACTTAATTTGTCAATTTTACTGATCACTAGTAATATGTTATTAAAATTATTACAATAATAATCAGAACCCCAAGATTAAATACACGATAAGCGCATCTAAGTGATATAAATTATTTATCTTAAGATAATCTTATAGCACAATTCGTTATATATACCGAAGGATTTCACATTTGTCATCATTGAGCTGGGTTTGTGGGAAAAATGATGTTCCATTCGTTGGTTCTTACCTTTATCATATCCCAATATGTTGGGGCAGTTCCTGCACTGGGTCCTTTGGTGGACAGCAATGTGGGGCTGATACGGGGCCAGCGAGCGACCGATGGTGACTACTCCATGTTCTTGGGTATCCCATATGCTAAGGTCAACGCCAGCAATCCTTTTGGAGTAAGTTGTTTAGACAATAATAGTTATTTATGCAACTGTATCGTAATAGGGGTCCTTAAAACATGAGTGTGATTTTATGAAACGAGGCGTAGCGGAGTTCCATAATAGGATCACACGAGTGTTTTAAGGCCTAATTACGTACAGTTGCAAACAATATTTTCTCATCATCCATATATTAAAACCTGTATTATGTGTATAAAAACCATTGAGAATTACCTGCATTAACGAGAACTAGGTGCCCCATGAGCTGCGCCCGCTGCGCGCGCGACGACGTGCTGCTGTACCCTTAGTGTAAGTTTTCGGTTACAAAAAACGTATCGTTCGCGTTCATGTAAAATCTCAAATTAAGATTTTAACGCGAACGCGATCGAGACGTATTTTGTAACCGAAAATTTACACTAAGGGCACTGCTCGTGCGTGCAGGCGGCGCGGCGTGCGTAAGTGCCCCCGGTGCTGTAATGATGAATGAAACCCCGATATAGATTTCTGTATCATAATGGTCATTACGATACAGAAACACACATACAGCCGTGTTCATAATAGAATCCAATATCGTAATGCTGGACATAGTCTATAGTTTTTGAATGCATAATGGAGGATTTACTATATGGGTGTATATAAATGAAATTTTCGGTACTTTTTAAATACAAAACCATTTCCTGATATGCTTGATTATAGGCATGTCAGCGAAGTTCTAAGTGTATAAGTATTAAATTTGATGCACATCTAACCAATAGAGGTGGCTTTAAATTGACTTGAAAAAAAAACGGAGTCTAGTCGTGGTTATAGACATTACAAGCTTTTACAAGAATCAAATACCTACTGGAAGTGAATCAAAATTCACTTTAATATTTGATTTTGGTTCTGATTGTTTTTCTCCTAAGATACAATGAATGTTAAATAACAATGTTTTAATATAGATAGATAGATAGATAGATTTATTTATTACCTTTTGAAAAAATACATTATAAATACATGTCAGTTAATTACAAGAAATTCACAAAAGGATCGTCAAAAGTATACAAAAAATAAATCTTATTACAATAAATTGTCAGCCAGAATACAAATAAAAAATAGAATTTAAAATGTCAAATTAGAGTTCAATTCAATAATAATAATTAAAATCAATAAGAATATACTTAAATCTAAGTCAAATTTATGCAATAGGAATAATGAATAAAATGTACAAGAAAATAATTAAAATGTCAAAATCAATAAAATTAATATAAAATAAAAATTTACTTCACAAAACTGTGAAAAATGTCAACAAAACAAAAAGTACAAAACAAGGTACATAAAAACAAAAATAAAACATAAAATATCAGCATAAAATTTCACTGTACTCTTTTAAAGAATACAATGACTTATACAGCGACTTTATACGGCGGCAATTAACTTGAAAATGAACTTAAAATTGACTTGGAATTTGGTACTAATACGTTGTTTGAAATGGCAATGGAAGCAGTAATAAATTGGTATTGAAAATGGTGACTTTCAACCGACTTCAAATAAACTAACCATAAAAATTTAATTTTTATACAAGCTTTTTTTGCTGGCTGGACTTTTTGTTGACTGTACTTGCATTGTCACCCAAATGACATTTGCATACGTTGAAGAGTTCCGTCCTGCGGAGACGATCCTGGCTATCTAGCTAGAAGGTTTAAGAAGTCAGTTCCACTTCGTTACATTTTTTTTTTCATGTTTTTTTTTTCAACTAAAGAATGAGGCTTTGTTATTTTACCTTAAATACATGAATCGATAATTCTAATGTTACATAATTAATGATTAAGCAATCTTATAGTTTCCTGGTTCGTGAGTTGGTTTAGTTTCTCAACATAACAGCCCTTTTACTGGCTCGTTATAAATTATTAAATTTGGTATGTATACGTAAACGTAAGGCGGCGATAAGATAACACATAGCTCAAATTATTGTTTTGTAAACATTCTTAACACTATCCAGTAGTGTATCGAGTTACAATCAGTAAAATTTTATGAAGGGGTGCTAATTTTTTTCGAGACCTTGTTCTAAAAATCGATGAACTGCAGCTGTTTTATTTTATTATCAGTAAATCAGTAATAGTTTACGGAAAATATATTTTTTTAATTATTAAAATGACAGTTCTATTTTCAAAACATAACGTCATGACAGAAAGTTTACTTACAATTTATTTTTATTTTTTATTTTATAGGTGTCAGTTCCTCAGCCGAAGTTTGAAGGAATCTTCAAGGCAATTGATGACTCAGTGTACTGCCCACAAATAGATGAATTTAGCAACACTTTTGCTGGTGCTGTTGATTGCCTACACCTGAACGTATACGCGCCCAACTCTGCTAGCTCCGAAAACCGTTTACCTGTGCTTGTTTGGATCTTTGGAGGAGGATTCAATCTTGGCAATTATGGAAGAACTGTCTACGGGCCACGGTATCTGGTTAGACATGACGTGATTCTAGTAACGGTGAACTATCGACTAGGTGCATATGGCTTCATGTGCCTTGATGACCCTATAGTACCCGGGAACCAAGGACTAAGAGACCAACGATTAGGCTTACAATGGGTCAAAAATAACATAGAAGCTTTTGGGGGAGATTCTAACAGAATAACTATGTTTGGGGAAAGTGCTGGTGGGGCGTCTGTTGATTTCCAACTCCACCGGCCCCAAGAAAATCTTTTCAATCAAGCTATTTTGCAAAGTGGAAACGTTTTGAACCCCTGGGCCGTACTAAACTCGGGTAATGAAGCTCCTCTTATATTAGCAGAACATTTCGGTGTTGTAACGGATGACGTCACACAAGCAGTGTCATTTTTAGCAACAGTTAGTCCAAATCGTATTATTGATGCCTCAAATCTGTTAGGTTTGGTGTTCCGGCCTTGCGTTGAAAAGAAGTTTGAAAATGTTGAACAGTTTTTGTCGAGTCATCCAGTTAATTTACAAACACCAATCGCTGCAGAAGTACCAATCTTGATTGGGTTCAATGATGACGAAGGGGTCGCTTTTTATGGTAATTTAGATGTAGAACTTCTAGAACAACTTGATATTGTCGCTGAAAATGTCGTGGAAAGTTTTACTTTTGACGACGAGCTTTATAAAGAAATGACCGATAGCCTTAGACATTTCTACTTTGGCGATGAAGAACCTAGTGAAGAAACAAGACGTTCAGTTATAAACGTCAGCTCTGATGTCGGTTTTGCTAATCCAACGCAAAGAAGTATTAAGAAATATCTTGCAAGTGGTGCTGAATCTGTGTATTCGTACGTGTTTTCATACGTTGGACAAAGAAATTATATGAAATATTTTAGTAATGTCACTATTGGAGGGGCGGCTCACGCTGATGAGTTGAGTTATTTGTTTGACGTTTTAGATATAAAAGACATTATGCCAGACGAAGACCAAGTCATCGTGGATAGGATGACCACTTTGTGGACCAACTTTGCTAAATTTGGGTACGTATTTTGTAATTTGATGTAACTGGTGTTGTCCTTATATAAGGCAATTACCACCTGGGTTTTCTGGCACAGATTTCTTGTATTTGCGCATCTTATAAATAGAAAGATAAAAAAAATTAACTATGCTTTAATAAGTAGAGGATTAAAAAAAAACATCCTAAAATTTGAATGGTTAAAAAGTATGCAGTCTACAAGCTTGATCACGTAATTGAATAACATAATCAAAACTTATTAACTGAATAACAGCGTTGGTACTCTGTTTTCTTTTGTACTGTCTGAATGAATGATAATTTATTCGCTGAATATGGTTACAACAGGTGGAATATAACCTCTGCTCTGTTTCTCACAGCGGAGCGTGCAAAAATATCTGACACGTCCTTCCGGCCCTAGAAATAGAGTCGTATCTATAGATTAATCGTATCACATATTTAAAAACCAAAATATCTTTCAGAAATCCAACTCCTGAGACTTCGGAGCTGCTGCCAGTGACGTGGGTGCCAGCCACAAGAGACCGGTGGAATTACCTGAATATAGACTCGGAGCTGACCATGGAGGCCCGACCCTTCAATGACAGGATGGCTTTTCTAGAGCTGTTCTATAGGATGTACGAGAAAAACCAGATTGGTTACAGTGAAAATACTGCTTAATGTTAATTTTGGAACGATATAACTCAGGCTCCCATTGTACCTTATCACTGTCATTTTGTAAATTTCCTTCATTCACAATACATAATTGAGAATTAAAACTTGCTTTTATTTTATTTATTTCAATATGCTCACAAGATCTTTTTGATTTCAAAAATAAAGAACAACTTGCTAAATAAGTAAAAAAATCAATACAAAAATAGGTACCTACGCATATTATAAGAAATAATAACAGGGAATAAAACTTAACTTTAAACTAAATACCAAACTTAAAAATAAGTAAAAAAAACTGAAAATCGACTACTAGGATGTGTTGAGAGGAATGTGTTTTTTATGAACCAACAGAAACATTTAATTTTCCTTGCTTCGCTCCGCTCAGCTTCCACCAGAGATGAGTACCAGGATAGGGATATGAAACGTTTCTATTGGTTCATGAAAAACACATTCCTCGCAACACATCCTCGCACATCTCTGGTGGGAACGCAGCCTCATGTAGCCACTTGGCTTTTCCTAGCGTTTGAAAACCTTTTTAAAACTAGAGCGTTATTTATGAGCAAGTAAGTAAGTGTTGTGAATATTAGCCTTTCATTTTACATAAAATATTTAAGTGAGATGAATTATTTCTTTAAAAAGTTTAAAATAAAAAGTAAAATTAAAAATTTTGAAAAACCCACGACGGTTCCTAGAGAAAAAGGGTTAAATAATTTTTATAAACATCCCCCGACTAAAATGATTACAAACGCAAAAACATCCGTCGGGGGCTGCCATTGCCATTTCTCTGTTATATTTCAATTAAAATGTTAAGAAAAGTTACTACAAACAACTAGCTCTCTCATAATGCATTCCAAATACAATTTTAATTAATCACAAATTCATAGAACTACAGAATATTAGTTAATTTCGGGGTGAGTAATCCAATGCTATTTCAGTTACAATGTTAAGAGTTCTACTTACGGTGAATATCTTTGTCTCATAAAGTAGGTACATTCCTCACACAATTATAACAACACACACAATTGCAAAATACAAACTCAACAAACTCATACAATTGCAAAATATAAGTTCATTTCGGTGCAGGTAATGGCAGCCTCCGACGGATGTTTTTGCGTTTGTAATCATTTTAGTCGGGGGATGTTTATAAAAATTATTTAACCCTTTTTCTCTAGGAACCGTCGTGGGTTTTTCAAAATTTTTAATTTTACTTTTTATTTATCGCATGCTCTCCACATCGTTGCTTAAAATACGGAATTGCAGTGATGTGCCGTAAACATCAGGACTTTACCGAACAAAAGTAGTGACGTTTACGGCACGTCACTGCAATTCTGCACCGTTTGCGTATTTTGAGCGGCGGTGTGGATATCATGCAATAAAAACGGTGCGCATACGACGCGTCACTGCGATTCCGTACCGTCAACGTTTTTTAAACAACGGTGTGGCCGCTCCTTCACACGGTAGCGTGTTACCGAATTCAAAGTACTCAAAATAAGTTTCATCTAGCCACCCACAGTGCTGTCCTTAAAAAACAGATAAAGTAAAGTGTTTGATAGATGCATCGGAGTTAAGATAACTTCATTTATCTGAAGATAAACTAACCACTCTGTCAAAGGCACTTGAATTCGCCAATGTCAAGTTGGATCTGAAGAGAAAATGACGTTCTATTTTATTTTAGCAATAGTTGTTTTATTTCAATATGTTGGGGCAGTTCCGCGAGTGGATCCCCTTGTGGACAGTAAGGTGGGGTTGATACGAGGACAAGTGGCCACCGATGGAGACTACTCCATGTTCCTCGGTATTCCTTACGCGAAAGTCGATGAAGCCAATCCGTTCGGGGTAAGTTAAGTAAGGGAATCATTAAAAGGAAGGTTTATTAATTCTAATGCCTTGTATAGTTGACCCAGTAAGTGATGTATCATTTAAATGACAGTTCCTACAGCACAATAAGAATAATAAGGCTGATTTTAACTTGTAAGTGAACGTAGTTTTTAACTTTTGAAGGCATACATAACTGACTTTAGGGTGGTGGATATAAAATATTAATTAATAGGAATGGCGACACCCGTTAATCAACTCAGGTACTTTTTATCGAAACATGATGTTCCGTAGGTAGATTTTGGTTGGCTTGGCTTTTTACCTTTTACTTTTTTTATGTAATTTTACATATATTATTTTCACAACATCCCAGCCTATATACGTCCAACTGCTGGGCACAGGCCTCTCCTCAGAATGACAGGGCTTGGGCCATAGTTCCCATGCGGGCCCAGTTCGGATCGGCAACTTCACACGTACCATTGAATTGCTTCACAGGTTTGTGCAGGTTTCCTCACGATGTTTTCCTTCACCGCAAAGCTCGTGGTAAATTTCAAATATATTTCCGCCGATGAATTTCGAAAAACTCAGAGGTGCTAGCCGGAGTTTGAACCCACAATCGTCTGCATGAGAGGCGATAGGTCAAACCACTAGGCCACCATGGTTTTTTTAACATATTTTCAAAGTGATTACAATTACTTGGTATTTAATTCGATACTTCTGCACCGAAAAAAAAAACAAATGTGATTCCTTTTAATCAGTTCTTTGATGCAATAGGTACTAGGTGCCTATCCCTACTACTACTACGTGCCTATTACTACTACGGTACTAGGTCCCGCTATCATTCAAACTTTAACGACTCCATTGTGATTTGTGTTCTATATTGCACAGTATTACATAGCTTTTACGGTTCAAAGTTTTTGGTGCTCAGCTCATCTAGTACGGAACTTTACAAAGAGTGAAAATTTTAGATTTTCTCAACTCAATATCCTTATTTACTATTTCAGCCATCGGCTCCCTATCCAGCTTTCGAAGACACGTTCTCTGCTTTTGATGACTCGGCTATTTGCCCTCAAGTAGAAGAATTCAACAACACTATAGTCGGGACACTTGACTGTCTGCATCTCAACGTGTACGTTCCTACTGCTGCTTCTTCTAGAAACCGTTTGCCTGTCCTCGTTTGGATCTATGGTGGTGGTTTTGAAATTGGTTTTGCGGGACGATATCTTTACGGTCCAAAGTTTTTGGTCAGGCATGATATCATCTTGGTTACACTTAACTATCGCCTAGGACCGTACGGTTTCATGTGCCTTGATACACCTGCGGCACCCGGAAACCAGGGACTCAAAGATCAACAACTAGCTCTAAGATGGGTTAGAGATAACATAGAAGCATTCGGTGGCGATGCTGACAAAATAACCATATTCGGTGAAAGTGCTGGTTCGGCGTCAGTAGATTTTCACCTATATCAAGAACAAGAAAACTTGTTTCAACAAGCTATAATGCAGAGTGGGACTGTTCTGAATCCCTGGGCAGTAACCAACCCTGGTAACGAAGGACCATTAAAATTGGCTGAACATCTTGGTGTTGTCACAGATGATGTAAGTGAGGCATTATCATTCTTAGCCACAGTTGATACAAAGCTTGTTATAGCTGCTACACAAGAGCTGGGCTTGACGTTCCGACCGTGTGTAGAGAAGAACTTTGATGATGTTGTACCGTTTATAACAGAACATCCAATCAACTTGCCTGTACCAAATGCTCGATTTGTCAAACTTTTCATTGGATTCAATAACGACGAAGGACTAGCTTACTATGGAAATACGGATGCTGGGTCTTTATCACAATTAGATATTGTTGGTGATTCTTTAAATGAAGCTTTTGATTTCGATAGTCACACTTATGAAGAAATGTCAGAAATTCTTAGACATTTTTACTTCGGTGACAAGGATGTGAGTGAAGATACCCGGCGTCAAGTTATAGATTTATGCTCAGATATACGTTTTGGTCATCCAACGCAGAGAAGCCTTCGTAAATACTACGACAATGGGGCTAACACTATATTCTCATACTTATTTTCATACGCCAGTGAAAGAAATTTTGTAAAATATAACAACAAAATAACTATCGGCGGCGCGTCTCATGCTGATGAAATAAGTTATTTATTTGACGTTGCATACATGAAACAAATTATGTCAGATGAAGAACAAGTCGTAGTTGACAGGGTGACAACTTTATGGGCCAATTTCGTAAAACATGGGTATGTACAATTTTTTTAAGCAACAGTTTAATAGAAAAATTGCCATTAAATGTTTTTCAAATTCCTAATGTTTATAGTTTTAATTTAGACTGTACTTAGTGACTACCCTAAATTCCATTTCTTAACTTTCAGAGACCCAACTCCAGAGACTACCGACTTGCTACCAGTGAAATGGGTTCCGGCTACCAGAGACAGGTGGAACTACTTGAATATAGACGCTGAATTGACTATGGAGAGCAGACCTTTTAATGACAGGATGGCTTTCTTAGACCTCTTCTACAAGATGAACGAAAACTTCCAGAGAGGCATAAACCAAAATGATGCTTAGAAAACCTTTGATACTTTTGTGGTGTTTTCATAATTTTGTTAAATTAGGTATTTTATTATAGTTTTCATCAATGTAATATCAACAAAACAAAAGCGTAGTAATAAAATGATTTCGGTCTTGAAAGAAACGATCTTACTGAGACATTTATCTTTAATTCTTGGTCCATAGCCTGTAGATGCTACAATCAAAATACCTTCGGGGCTTGACGTTTAAATCGTGTACACGTAGAAATCACTTTTGGTATTGAGAGAAATATCATTCTCTGAAGTCATTGACGAGCGATTAGCCTAGTGGTTAGACTGCAAAACTTAGGATCCGGGGTCGATTTATTTACGCAAGTATATTTTTCCGTTGTTTGGGGAACCTTTAAAACAAACTGTGATTAAGAAATGTAATTATTTATTAATACCCCGCTTAAGCTTTGATTACTTTAAAACTAGGTGAATTGGTGCAACACTGTCCCGTAATATAAACAAAGTCGTGTTAGTTACCTACACCATTAATAACTCAAGAACGGATAGACCATATTTATGATTTTTGTGTTTTTGGATTTGTCTTCGTCAAGTATAGATAATAAGTAATATAAAAATTAGAAAATAAACGGAAAAATAGAATAAAAGAAAAACATTTTCCCAAAAAAATGCTCAAATGGGTTCCGTAACTGTCAAATATTTAATGTTCATCCCGTGTCGATATAAACTCTCCCCTCAAATCAAAGAACGTATTTAAATAAATAAGACCCGTTAGATGACGTTGTTTTTGGTACATTATCATAATTTTTGTGCAGTGTTTTTTCGGGCAGGAGAACTTCTGTCGGGTCCGTTAGTTGATATAAAAATGCTTGGTTTCTACTTTTACAGACTCATATTACTTTTTACCCGTCTGCAAGGAGAGGTATTGTTACCTGTATAGTAGAATTACAAAAGAATACACATACCGTTCAAAAGATTATAACCACGTGACAGGCGATCGGACCGAAGAGACTTAATAATAGGACCTTATTGACAAAATTAGCATACGGGACCCATAAAATGTCGTGTCTCAACCAGTCTGTAAAATAACAGGCATTCTTGAGATTGAAAGCTTTACTTACATGCATATTATCTATTCTTTACCAGTAATTTAGAAGGCATTTTGGTAGATTCATCAAAATAGTAAACGAAATATATTTCAGTCAAACTAATTAATGAGATAAGATCGCTTTTATAAACAGCTGGAAAATAATCACAGGAAACAAAAGCATACCACAGTTTTCGCTCGCTGCAATGCTTGAATCTGTTGGTAGAGTAACATCTGAATAGAAAATGACGGGTTGCAAATTTATATTTACAATTGTCATTTTAATCCAATATTATATTGGAGCAGTTCCAAGAGTGGTTCCCTTGGTGGACAGCAAGGCGGGATTGATCCGAGGACAGGCGGATGCAGATGGAAACTACAACATGTTCCTGGGCATACCTTACGCTAAAGTTGACGAGGCAAATCCTTTTGGAGTAAGTACCTCAGAAGCACAGCCGTCTAGTGGTTGAAACTATGATGACCTTTTAAACAGAACGTTTAGATTTTTGAAATTAATTATGAGATTAACTTTGAACCCTTATTTAAAACCTTTGAGGGTTGAATTTCGAAAATCTCTTCTTTGTAGATCTCTAAGAATCTCAAGAATATGTCTGCCAAATTCAATTTACGTGGCTCCGTTAGTTTTGATTGGTAACTGGATGATGATAAATCAAAAAGGGCAAACTGTTTATAAGTAGGAGAAGATGATATATTTGAAATTTACCATGAGCTTTACGTCGGAAGAAAATATTGTTATATCTGCACGCATCTACGAAGAATTTCAATTGTGTGTATGAAGTTCTGAATCTCATCTGGGCCCGCGAATCAAGTCTACTCATTTTGAAAGAAGGCATGTGCCCAATAGTGGCGATTATTGTATTATATGCATTTTGAACGGTATAATATACCGAGGTGATGAGATTGTGACCTTAGAAGTCTTGACATAAATACCTAAAAAATTGAAACGTTCAAAATCACCCATTTAAGCAGCATTTTCTATGTATATAAAAGGCAAACCTGACTCACTGGGTTATTATCAACGCACAGCCCAAACCGCTGGGCCTAGAAACTTGAAATTTGGTACAGAGGTTTTTTTTATGATGTAAGTGAGCACTAAGAAAGGATTTTTCGAAATTAATCCAGTAAGGGGGTGAAATGGAGGTGTGAAGCTTATATGGAACATTCTCATTTCTGGACTTAGAAGTATGAAAATAGGTACATAAGTTCTCGATTACCATTAAAAATTATCTGTGTAGGTGAAGTGGATAAAATTTTTCCCTAAAGGGGTAAAATGGGGGGTAAAGTTTGTATGGAAATTTTCCTTCTAAAAAAGCGCGCGATAACCGAATTCTACGCGGGCGAAGCCGCAGGCAAAAGCTAGTCACAAATAATGTGCGAGGATGCGTTGCGAGGGATGTGTTTTTCACTAACCAATAGAAACATTTCATTTATACATACTCGCACAGGTTAACTCTTATAGAAACAGCGAGCGGAGCGAGGCGAGGTAAATAAAACGTTTCTTCTTTTGGTAAAGTGCCCTTTGCAGCCACTATATAAATATAAATGCACTATAGAAAAGGTTTGAATTTCAAATTTGATTTGATTTTAATTTAGATCGTCTAAGGGCCGGCTAATTTAATTACACAAAAATTAAAATAACTTCTGTAATGAAGATGAAAACAACATAGTTATTTTATGTATGGGTCGGCGGCTGATCGTAAAATCCGCTAGACCACGAAATTCCTAGGTATATTATGAAATGCCGCCATTTCATAAACTGGCTAAGGGACGTCCGCGTCCGCCATATCGTTCAAAACTTACCGCTTCGCTCGTCGTATTAAAATTTTTCTTTTTTTGGCATATCACGATGTACCTGGTATAAAGCTAGGAATATCGACGAATGCGTTGCTCTTATCGATCTGCCGTATTGTTTCTTATGCACATCGTGATATGCCAGGTCAACTTTTAGCCATAATCATGAAATGGCGCCATTTCATGATATGCCTAGGAATTTCTTGATCTGGCGGATTTTACAATAGAAAGTAAAAAGATTCTGAATATATTATGAGTGAACAATGTTTTCTACATTATCTTCTGATTATCAAAGACTATTATAATCGTGGGAAATTTCTAAAATAAAATTACAAAATATAGTTCAAGTTAGTAACTGAAATATATTTTCTGTTCCAGCCCTCATACCCGGTGCCTGTGTTCGAGGACATTTTTGAAGCTTTTGACGATTCAGCAATGTGCCCTCAATTAGATACAGTAGCTGGAACTCTCGACTGTCTACACCTCAATGTCTACGTGCCCACCACAGCAACCTCATCTAATCAACTGCCTGTACTTGTCTGGATTCATACAGGAGCATTTACCAGCGGATCCTCAGGACGAGCGGTTTACGGTCCAAAGTACTTGGTTAGGCATGATATCATCTTGGTAACAATAAACTACCGTTTGGGTCCGTACGGATTCTTGTGTCTTGATACACCAGCTGTTCCTGGCAACCAAGGACTGAAAGACCAACAGTTAGCGTTAAAATGGATCAAAGATAACATTGAAGCGTTTGGTGGCGACTCTAATAGAATTACTCTATTTGGACAAAGCGCTGGTTCAAAATCAATAGATTTTCATATTCATTTATCGGAAGAGATTTTATTTAACCAAGCAATCCTGCAGAGTGGAACAATTCTTACTCCAGGCTTAGTAACAAATCCTGGTCGAGAAGCGGCTTTCAAGTTAGCTGAACATCTTGGTCACGTCACAAGTGATGTCGATGATGCGCTGTCATTCATTAATACTATTGATACAAATACCATCATTGCTAGTGTGAATGAACTGGGTCTACATTTTGAAATATGCATTGAGCAACAATTTGATGGCGTGAAAGCACTAGTGACAGATCATCCAGTTAACCTACAAGTACCAAATGTTAGGAATATACCACTTTTAGTTGGGTGCACTAATGATGAAGAGCTTATAACGTATGGAAATGTTAATGATGATTATTTGAGAAACTCAGATCTTATCGGAGATATCATCAAAAACAGTTTCAATTTTACAAATGATACATATTTTAATGAAATGAAAGAATTAGTTAAACAGTTTTACTTCGGAGATAAAGATGTTAGTATAGAAACATTACGAGAAGTCATAGACATGGCGTCAGATTTCAGAGCGGTGAGCCCTCTACAAAGAAGCATAAGAAAATATTTCGGAATCGGAGCCGACAGCATATTTTACTATATTTTTTCTTATGATGGAGAAAGAAATTTTATGAAGAATGTTTTGAATATTTCATTTGGTGGAGCGGCGCACATTGATGAGATCGGATATTTGTTCGACGTAGCTGTTTTGCAAGCTGCAATGCTGCAAGATGATCAAATAATGGTGGACAGGATGACTACGTTGTGGACTAATTTTGTAAAATACGGGTAAGTACCTGGGACTTTCTGGTCCCTTTCTAAATTATTTATTTCAAAAATTACTTCTAAATTTATACTTCTGGAAAAATCATTACGATTTGGTACAGCGTACGGTACGGTACGTGCTTAACAATATCTGAACACTTAATGACAAACTTAGTTACTAACCAACAAAAACAAAACATGGAGAAAATAAATAAATTAATTTGCTTGACTAAACCACGTACATATAACATGATAGTTTTGATAAAATAAGAACAAATACCAAAAAAAATAATTACCAGATAGTTTCTACCAATGAACTGAGCTACCCATCGAAGTTAACTGGAATAAAAATAGCTGTTTATGCAACTGTAACGTAATAGGGGTCCTTGTAACACGAGTGTGGTTTCATGAAACGAGGCGTGGCGTAGCCGAGTTTCATAAAAGGGTCACACGAGTGTTTTAAGGCCTAATTACGTACAGTTGCATACAATATTTTATCTACGTTCATATATTAAATCCTCTATCATGTGTTCAAGAACCATTGAGTGTTACCTGCATTGCAACCAGAACTTCTACTAGGACCTTCACTTTGCTGGTAAATTATAAGTCATTTCTTTCCCCGCATCTAAAATATCGGGCAGAGTCAAATTTTCTTCGCATTCACTAATATCAGACATCTTTAAGCAAAAACTATTTTTTCAAACGAACGAAAATTTGTAAAACTAAACGACACTAATGAATCGAAAATGGCGCTAAAGCCGCTAAAACCCAGTACGTCACTGCGCATGTGCGGCATGTGCACGCATGCGCTAAAGCGGGCACTGCCACAGACAAGTGAAAATTAGAATCAAAACTTTTTGATATAAACTTTTTGGATTTGCCCTGTATTGTAATGGTTTAAAAAATTATATTATAACATTATTTTGTTAGAAGAAAAGTGTTGAAATGAGTTTTTTTTTTAATATTTCGGTATTGTGTTTAAAGAAGTATGTAAATATAAACTCGTTTCGAATTTTATAATTCGAATATTTCGATATGAGAGTAGATAAAAAATTGTATGTATGTACCTACAAGGTGTCCAATTTTATTTATACTGCGGTTAAAAAATGTTTCCATATATTGATTGATGTAAGTGTACCACATCAAATGCAGAATTTATACTTTGATTTCGTACAAAGAACCAGATAAGTATATAGTGATTAACCGAACCGAACTACGCAGAAAAGTTTCTCAAAATTTCTGTATTTTAAAAACACAAAAAAATTAATAATTATTAAGTTCATCAATATTAGCCGGAAGACTTTCACTTCTGAGCAAAAGCCCTCTTACTTAAGACGTCACGACAAACGATAAAACGCCACTTTCACCTGTTACATGCAACCGACTGTTGCACAATGTTCAGTTCACCTAGTGGAAGGCTTATTCTTCGCTTCGATTAATTAATTTAATGACAATTTTTGTAAAAACAAAAAGATTTCAAAAACCAATCTTAATTTGATTGCTTAATAATGACATCTCTTGTCCGGGTGAGCGGTTAGTTCCAATGTAAGTGCTGAAAGTTTCTTGATGAGGGCTACAGCATAGATGTCGTTAGTGTCGCTGCTTAAGTGACTAAAATAAGAAACAAATAAGCTGTGATATGTGGTGCATAGGAGAAATTCGTGTCTATACTACTGTCCAGTGGTGGTGTGGCGGTATAGCATGCGGCACGGATTGCCGAGGACCTGGGTTCGATTCACATCTGATCACTGGTGTTATTTTTCTGGTTTTTCTGAGCATTTATATTTCAGTTTGTATTTTCATTGTAATGTTTCTTTAGAAACCCAACTCCAGAAACTAGCGACCTGTTGCCGATAAAATGGATCCCGGCCACAAGAGACAAATGGAATTACCTGAACCTAGGGTCTGAAATGACCCTGGACACCAGGCCTTTCAACAAGAGAATGGCTTTTATTGAATTATTTTATTTGATGAACGAAAAGTACCAAGTAGGTTATCATGATGAAAGGGATTAAATAGCAATGTTATTTAACTAAATCAGAAATACAAGGTGTTATTTAAATAACTGAAATACAAGGTGTTAAATTAAATAACTGAAATAAAAGGTGTTAATTAAATAACTGAAATACAAGTTGTTAATTAAATAACTGAAAACCTGAAAGTAGTTTGCTCAGAATCGAGAGTAGAATTGATTACACTATGTTTTAAATAAGGTTGTATTTGTATTTTAAAATACTTTTTTTATTGTGTCCAGTCTAGAGTGCAACAGGCGCTAATTAATTATTTCAGCGAGGTTGCATACTATTTCGATAATTTAATACTGGCCGTTTTACTGTCAATGTGTAATTTTCTTCTAAAAACGTCAAAGCGCCGCTGACAAATACAAATTATGAGTGTAGAGTTAGTTGAAGTAGAATTAGTAACTTTTTTTTTATTCGACTGGATGGCAAACGTGCTCGTTTGACTTGAGTGGACTTGGCAAAACATACGAATATTTTTTAAAGTAATTATGAAATTAAAAAATAAATGTAATGAACTGACTATGGAAAAAATAGGTGCCCGAGGTTTTTAGTTATTTAATTAACACCTTGTATATTAGATTTCAAATGTTTTTTTTATTTTATCCCACTAATCCCAATAATATAATAAATGCGAAATTTTGTAAGTGTGTTTATATTTGTTTGTCTATTTGTTTATTTGTTTGTTAAAATATCATCACGTCTAAACCACTGAACCAATTTACATGAAGTTCGGTATAAAGATAGAGTCCCGGAGAAGGATATAGGAAAGTTTTTATCCCGGAAAATTTTATAGTTCCAACGGGATATTGAAAACTAAATTCTACGCAGACGGAGTCGCGGGTAACAGGCTAGTTTTTTTATATTTAAAGACTGACAAATTGCAAAAAATATGGCGAAATTTGCACCATCTGTTATTCAATAGATAAACCGCAGCACTTTGATATAAAACAATACATATTTTTTGTTGATACGTTATCGTTACATTTTGGATGTGTCGCAGTAAACTACTTTTTGCAAACAAAAAGTTATTATTATTATTTTCCTAAGGAAGGGGTGTAAATGACATACACAAAATGCAGTTTTGCATCAACTACTGTATTTACAACGTTTTAAACTTTTCTGAGACAATGCAACGACGACGACTGCAATGTTGCCGAAACGTCGAGGTAAATATTATTTGTGTGTGTTAGCGTGATAAGTCCCGTTGGTGGTATTTTGACTACTGTATTTACGATGTAATATAGAAAAATTATAATAATAAAATTGCAATATAAACTGTCGGTAATAAAAGTACTTAATCATCCTAAACAGTTGAGATAACTCTGAAATAATTGAGATAATTCATCAAGATAACAATAATTTTATTTCCACCCTGATTACATTTTGCCCGTTGCTACTCGTACACTAGATTCCGATAGGAAATGACGTGTTTTAAAATTATATTTCCGATCGTTATTTTACTCCAATATGTTGGAGCTGTGGTGCGGGAAGATCTTGTGGTTGACAGCAAAGCGGGGCTGATCCGAGGACAAGCTGCCACTGATGGAGACTACTCCATGTTTTTGGGCATTCCTTACGCTAAAGTTGACGAAGCAAATCCTTTTGGAGTAAGTACAATTACAAGAACTCTATTATTACTTCTTCGATTAAAGTACAAGAAATAAAAAACATAGGCAAGTTTGTGTGTGTTTTTGGTTACTTCTCTTTTTGTTGTGTGTATTAAAAACACTATTTGAAAAAGTGCCCTTTTTGCAAAGGTGCAAGCGTTTTGTTTAAGTGCTTCACATTATTTTGGATAAAAATGTAATTTATTTACATTTATGAGCTCCAATGTATAGTAAAGTAGGTATGTACGAAGCGAATGTGCCCAACTATAAAAAAATAGTGAGTTGAAACGTACAACTTCGTCAAGTCGTTTGTATGTTGAAAATGGGCGATTTAAAAAAAAGTGTACCTTTTTTTTTGAAATTTTGGAAAAATATGGTTTTTCCTATCAAGAGACGCAATCGATTCCGATAGCCTAAAAAATTTCCCGAAAAAAAAATCACTTTTGCGATTTTTTTTTCATGCTTATACTCTGTATGGGCGTGAAAAAATTGACTTTTAAAATATTGTATGAAAAAATGGAGACATACTAAAAATCAGAATCGATTTTGCTCTTGATTCTGAGTAGGAAAAGCCATAAATTTTCCAAAATTTGAAACAAAGAAAATTACACTTTTAATTTAATTTTTTTATTATAAATTGCAAAATAAAAAATCATTTAGTTATTAAAGAAAAAAGAAAAATAAAACTAAAACTAACTTAAATTTGATAATATCCATTAGCGATCATTCTGCAGCCAGCACTATAATAAGCACCATATTCAAAGACAAAAAATTCAAAATATCTTTATTTAATTTAGGCTATAATAAGCACTTAGGAATGTCAAAGAAAATCTACGACTATTATAGTGCACCTAAAAAGATTATTGATTTATTAGGCACCACGCGTAGGTACTCTTATCTTCTTTTATCATACACAGAACTTGAAACGATACTTCATCTTGATCAAAAATTTAATTGATTGCTTCAGGACTCATTTGCAAAGGAATGATTGAAACCCATTTACATAAATGTAACTGAACCTTTTTACAAATTTTTAATTTGCATCTTTCCTATTGTGTTTTGGATGACAGCGAAAATAGTCAACAAAAAGTATAGTCCGGAAAAAGCTGGCATGATTTATTTTTTTTAATAAAAAAATACTTGTGACTGAAATTACTGACCGTATTTCTATTAATTTCAGTTTTGATCACATCCTTTGTTTTAGATTTAATTGATAAACTTACGAGTACTAATTGAATAAAATACTAAATTGGGAATCTGTTGCCTAATTAAAAATGTATATCCTTCTTTCAGCCCGCAGCTCCGATGCCTGTCTTTGACGAGATTTTCGACGCATTTGATGACACAGCAATGTGCCCTCAAAGGCAAGAATTCGTAAATATCATTTCTGGGTCCCTCGACTGCTTGCATCTGAATATCTACGTACCAAACACTGCATCCAGCAACCCTGTCCCCGTTCTAGTTTGGATCTTCGGTGGTGCATACACAACTGGGTTTGCCGGGCGTGACGTCTACGGACCAAAGTTCTTAGTCAGACATGATATAATCCTGGTAACCATGAACTACCGCTTAGGCCCATACGGATTTCTATGTCTTGATATACCAGCTGTACCTGGGAACCAAGGGCTCAAAGACCAACAACTAGCGTTGAGATGGATCAAGGACAATATTGAAGCATTCGGGGGTGATGCAAATAAAATAACTATATTTGGACAAAGCGCTGGGGGAAAGTCAATAGATTTTCACATACACTTGTCTGAAGAAAATTTATTCCATCAAGCTATTTTACAGAGTGGATCTATTCTGACTCCTGGCTTAATAAATAATCCAGGCAATGAAGCGGCTTTCAGATTAGCTGAACATCTTGGTCATGCCACAAATGATGTCGGCGATGCTCTGTCATTCATTAGTACCATTGATACGAATACTATCATTGCTAGTGTACACGCACTGGGTTTACATTTTGAAATATGTGTTGAAAAACAATTCGATGGTGTTGAAACACTTGTGGTTGATCATCCTATAAACATGAAATTACCACAAAATAAAGATATACCGATATTAATTGGGTGTAATAACGATGAAGAGCTCATCGGGATTGGCCGTGCGAACCATAGTAACCCGCAAATGGTTGAAAATATTTTAAGAAGAAGTTTTGACTTTGATGACGCTACGCTAAATGAAATGGAGGAATATGTTAAAAAGTTTTATTACGGAGATAAAGATATGACCGAACTTCATAGGAGAGAAGGTTTAAATATTGGATCAGACTTTCGTGCCGTTGAGCCTTTACAAAGAACAATTAGGAAATATTTTGAAAATAAAGCAAATATTTTCTATTACATGTTTTCTTATGTTGGAGAAAGAAATTTTATAAGACACATGAGGAATATCACGTTCGGAGGAGCAGCACATACTGATGAAGTTGGCTATTTATTTGATGTGTCCGTTTTGGAAGATATTATGCCACAAGAAGATCAGATAATGGTCGACAGGATTACAACTTTATGGGCAAATTTTGTGAAATATGGGTAGGTATTTAAAAATCCAGGTTCTTGCGTCGTTTTATGAAATCTATTTTAATGGATTATAGGTACTGGGCATACAATTTGCATCACATTTCATAATAATTTATCTTGGCTTTAAATCATCTCTAGAAAACTTGATTTCAAATAAAAAAACGCATTCAAATCGCTCAACCCTTTTGAGAGTTACGGTGCCACAGACAGACACATATAGCGATCAAACTTATAACACCTCTCTTCTTGTAAAAAATAGCTGTGCGGCTTGCCGTAACATATTATACTGAGTGGGGCTCACTTTATTCGATGTTATTTTTATTTTTTCCATCTAATTTATTTTTATGTGTATCGAATTTGTGTAAAAAAATGTTTATCTCTCTATCTTGCGTCGAGGGTCAAAAACTTTTATTTTCCACCTTAAATATCATACGAATGAAAAATTCACCTTTTTTCAGGGATCCCACTCCAGAGGTGACAGATTTGCTGCCAGTAAAATGGCTCCCAGCCACCAGGGACAAGTGGAACTTCCTGGACATAGGCTCGGACCTGACTCTGTCAACCAGACCATTTAATAAGCGGATGGCTTTCCTAGAACTACTCTTTATTATGAATTATGAATACCAAATTGGATACCGCAAGGATAATGATGATTAAACTCTTATGAGTGTCTAAAATGCATCAGAATCAGAATCATAATCGGAATCAGAATAAATTTTATTGCAAAAACTATGTTGGTACAATGCAATGGTGTTGTATTTATAATAATCAGAACGTACTCATTGTGATCTCTGTATAAAAGTAAAAGATTTAGAGAAAATAGTTGTGTTTTTATTAAAATACGATACACATGATAAACGTTCATCAAATGGTATATTTCAGCCACCTAACACCTTAGCTCTAGTAAAATCAAGATTTATTAAAATAAGCAATTATTTTGCATTAAAAATTAGATCAGGTAATTTGCAAATGAATCTTCAATTAATCCACCAAAATTTATCACCGAGATTGTAAAGTTTTACAAAAATTAATCTTTAATAATTCTGTAAAAATCAGGCAAAATTGCAATAAGCCAAACTTCCTATTAACCCTCATTAATTCTGCAATACAATGTCAACTGCAAAAATATTTTCTAAGGGTTGACATTGTGCCTACATATTGCAGAATCAATGAGGGTTTACACACTATTGTATAACAGCATCCGACTAGCATTTGAGAGTTATTGAACGGTGAAGTGGCAAGGATAGTACGTCTTTCGGCTAGGTGGAGTGATGATTAGAGAAAGGTAGGTATTTAGCAGAAGCTGGGTGCATCAGAGAGAAGATAGGGTAAGGCCGCTTTTTTTCGCCAAAAAAAAAAAAATCTGATACCTCATAAAGACGTTAAATGGGGGTTGTTTTTTTTTTCTCGACTAACCCTACAGTTTGGGATATCCTTGGATAGGTCTTTTAACCATTAGGGGATTGCTAAGACGATTTTTCGATTTACTGATCTGCTTGCGAAATATTCAACTTTCAAATGAAAATTATCATTAAAATCGAGCATTTAAAATCTAATCTGTTGGGTGGAAAATTGAAAAAAAAATCAGGATGATAATAAATATATATTAAACTAACTTTTGCCCGCGGCTCCGCCCGCGTGGTGTTCGGTTATCACTCGCTGTTCCCTCGGGAACATTTTTTCGGGATATAAAGTAGCCTATGTCACTCTTGGGCCTATAAACTATCTCTATGCCAAAAATCACGTCGATCCGTTGCTCTTTTATGGCGTGAAAGACGGACAAACATACAAACACACAAACACACTTTCGCATTTATAATATTAGTATAAGTATAAGTATATGGATGGATGGATTTACAAGAAAAATTACAATGGCTAAGATTGTTTGAGAATTATTAATAGTTTAGGAGTAAATATACATAAACCTAAACTTGATACTCCCTTCACCTTTCCGTCACGGAACAACTAGGCGCGGCGAGCAGTTTCACCCTTATGTTATAGACATTCCTCCATTGCGCACGAAGCGGTTTGCCTCTTCTTTCATTATGCGGACGGCTAAGGAGTGGAACTCTCTGCTGAGGTCAGTTTTTCCGGAACGCTATAATCTGGACATCTTTAAAGTGAACAGACACCTTCTAGGCAAACCTGTATCATCTTAGGCCTCATCTTCGCCTTCCATCTAGCGACATTGAGGCCAAACGTATGCCTATTTTTTATAAAAATAAATAGGTAAATATTTTCTTTCATTTCATTTTAATGATTATCTGATTCTGATTAGGTATTCAAAATACATGAAGACGTGACTCAACTTGATCATGATTGACGTCTCCGAAGATTTTAATCTTTTAATACTCTGCACTGTACGAAAATTATCAAATGGAAAATTACAATTAGACATTCTAAATTACATTAATATTACATGAAATTTTGAAAATGATATTGTTTGGTTTTTTGTTTTTTCTCTTCTAAAATCTTTATAATTGACTCACTTAATCCATACTTAATATTATAAATGCGAAAGTGTGTTTGTGTGTTTGTCCGTCTTTCACGCCGTAACGGAGCGACGGATCGACGTGATTTTTGGCATAGGGATAGTTTATGGGCCCGAGAGTGACATAGGCTACTTTTGATCCCGGAAAAATGCACAGTTCTCGAGGGAACAGCGCGCGATAACCAAATACCACGCGGGCAAAAGCTAGTAATCTATACATATAAAATGTTTTGTCGTAAATGACTGACTGATAGATCAATGCACAGCCTAAACCGTTGATAGTAGAGACCTGAAACTTGGAGAATGATTGTGTTCTTCGTATGACGTAGGCATCCGATAACAAAGATTTTTCCGAAATTCTACCCGTAAGAGTGAAAAAAGGGGCAAATTTTGAATGGGTCAACGTGATTCCTTGGTTCAATCTACTTCAAATTTTGTATAAGCATTCTCAAATAAAATTGATGGGTGACGCGTTTCGTATTGTATTGTAATTCATCCCCTAACGGGGTTAAAAAGGAATAGAAACAATGAATAGAAAGTTATTGGGGGGGGGGGGGGGGGGGGATGGGGCGATGATTTGCCTCGAAGTTGCTATGAATACTCCTTATGCTTTTGATGTAAATTACATTTTATATTGACATAATTATGGAAAAGTCAATTTGTATTAATTTAAAAAAAGTTTCAGCTCATAATATGTAAAAGCTTAATGCAATATAAATATATTATAATATAATATAAATATAATATACTATCACCGTGCTTTATTAGTACCGTATTAGATAGGATACGCCCTCAGAAATTTGAAATGGTAAGGACTAGAATAGAACATTTTGGTTGTCTATTATTTTCATTTATCTCAGAATCTATTTCTATTTTCGACGGTAAAAATATATGAGGTAAACGTCCGAGTGCTCGACACGATAATGCCCAATAGACACCCTCCTGTCACCTCTATTGCTAATGGCAATAAGATTAAAGATGAAGCGACGACCTGGCTAAGATCGCGGGATCGCGGTGGATGCGAAAAGCACAAGACCGGTCTGAGTGGAGAGCCTTGGGGGAGGCGTATGTCCAGCAGTGGACGTCTTTCGGCTGACATGATGATGATGAATAAGATTAAAGATGCCAATTGTTGGGACAGTGACGAGCGCTCGTATGTTTACCTTACTATGACTATTTAGAACTAAATTGACACATAGGCTAACTAGTAGTTGTAAAAAAAAATAGTGAATTAAAAATGAACAAAAAAAGGGAAAATGACTTGTTAGCTTAGATACCTAAATATTTTGTAATCGGTGATCATTAATTACACATTCCTATTAAACAATTATTATTTAATACCTATCCACGACGATTTGTAATGAGTTTAAAAATAGGTACATCAAAGTTATTGTTATCAAATAATATTGGCTTAAAATGATTTTGATAAGGATTTCCGTGCACTTCAACGATTTTATTTTAATGTAATACTAGCTTTTAACCGTAGCTTCGCTCGCGTGAACCAAAAACAGTTCAAAGAAGCAAGCAATTAAGCAAGCACGCAAGCTAGCACGCATGCAAGCATGCGAGCAAACATCTAAGAAAGCTTGCAAGTGAGCATGCTTCACTCGCGTGAACCATAAACATTTCAAAGAAGCAAGCAATCAAGCAAGCATACAAGCAAGCATGCAAGTGAGCATGTAAGCAATCAAGCATATAGGCAAACATGTGTGCCAGCAAGCAAGCCAGTATGCAAGCAAACTCGCTAGCAAGCAAGCATATAAGCAAACATGCATTCAAGCATGCAAGCAAGCATATAGGCATACATGCATCAAGCATACAAACAACAAATCAAGCAAGCATAGTCTCAAATGTGCAAAAATAGTGCAAGCGAGCATGCATTCAAGGCTGTATTCAAGCATTATTTCATCATCATCATCATCATCAGCCGGAAGACGTCCACTGCTGGACAAAGGCCTTTCCCTTAGAACGCCATAATGAACGACAACTCGCCACTTGCATCCACCGGTTTCCCGCAACTCCCACCATATCGTCAGCATTATTTAATTTAAGTAAATACCCATTGATCACTGCGTTCGTGTGAATCATTAGATACAGCGCTTTAATTTATTTCTGGGATTTTACAAAATTCCCGTGGGAATTCCTTGAAATTATCGTGGTTTTCATTGACATTGCATAAAAAAACCACCCCAAATTTGATTAAAAAATTAAATTAAAATTCATTTATTTCAAGTAAAAAACTCGTATGCAATACAAAAATCAAAATAAAATAAAATAATAATAATAATAATAAATAATAATAAATCACCACCCTTAAGGCCTCAATGGTTAACACATTACTCCAAGCTCCCAAGGAGATATTATCCCTATCCCGTGGGAATATCGGGATAAAAAGTAGCCTACGTTTTATTCCTGATGTCCAACTATCTACATACCAATTTTCAATCAAATCCGTTCAGCTGTTTTAGCGTTAAGGAGTAACAAACATACTCATTCACACACTCACTCACAAACTTTCGCATTTATAATATTAGTAGGATAGGATCGCATTCTTTAGCTGACGTGTCTTTGATGGAATACCATTTTACAATCTTTGCATTTAGAATTCGACTAATTCATCAAGATAATCATATTATTATTTCAATGCATTTTACCGCTTGTAATTGCACATTGCTGGGTACTATTTGAAAAGAAAATGACGTGTTCTAAACTTTTCTTTTCTGTCGTTCTTTTTTTAAATTATGTTGGAGCAACGTTGGGAGACCCTATTGTGGACACGAAGGTTGGTCTGATTCGAGGACTGCCAGCGACAGATGGAGACTACAACATGTTCTTGGGTATCCCTTATGCTAAAGTTGATGAGGAGAACCCTTTCAGAGTAAGTTATTACTACAGTAAAAAACATATTTATCTGAAAGTTGTTTAATGCGAGATAATAATATTTTAAAAGTTCATGTAATAAAGATTTTTTTTTCCTAGCCCTCACACCCTATGCCTGTATTTGAAGAAACATTTGAAGCTTTTGATGATTCAGCGATCTGCCCTCAAATAGAAGAGTTTAATAAAACTATAGTCGGGACTCTCGACTGCCTTCACCTCAACATTTATGTCCCAACTACTGCAATTTCCGACGGTCCCTTGCCTGTGCTAGTCTGGCTCTATGGCGGTGCATACACTACTGGGTTTGCAGGACGATATCTGTATGGTCCAAAGTTCTTAGTCAGACATGATATCATCTTGGTCACACTCAATTACCGAGTGGGCCCTTACGGTTTTTTGTGTCTCGATATACCAGCCGTCACTGGTAACCAAGGATTAAAAGACCAACAGATAGCTTTAAGGTGGATTAAAGAGAATATAGAAGCTTTTGGAGGTAATCCAAATAAAATAACGGCCTTTGGGCAGAGTGCAGGTGGAAAATCTATAGATTTTCACATTCACTTAACTGAGGAAACGTTGTTTCAACAGGCTATATTTCAAAGTGGATCAATTTTGACTCCAGGTTTAGTAAACAACCCTGGAAATGACGCTGCATTTATGTTGGCTGAACATCTTGGACATGCTACCACTGATTTAAATGACGCCTTATTATTCCTTAATACAATAGGTACAGATGATGTTATTGCTAGTGTAAATGAACTAAATTTACATTTTGAACTTTGTGTTGAGAAGCAATTTGATGGCGTGGACACATTTCTAACAGATTACCCAGTAAACATACAAGTACCGAAAGATAAAAATATAGCGCTTTTGATTGGGTGTAATAATGACGAAGAACTAATTCGCTACGGCCGCGGTGCTAATTTTAGCAATCCAAGTAGCATTGACACTATCATCAGAAGAAGTTTTGATTTCGATGACGATACATTTGATGAAATGAGAAAAATTGTTACACAGTTTTATTTTGGAGATGAAGAATTAAGTGACGATACATTGAGACAAGCTTTAGATTTAGGCTCGGACTTTCGTGCAGTAAGTCCCCTACAACGAACCATTAAAAAATATTTCAATAGTGGGACAGATGAAATATTTTATTACATGTTTTCTTATGCTGGAGAAAGAAATTTAATTAAATATATGGACAATTTTACTTTTGGCGGAGCAGCGCATACAGATGAAGTTGGATATTTGTTTGACGTGTCATTTTTGCAGAATGTAATGCCGCCGGAAGATCAGATAATGGTTGACAGAATTACTACTTTGTGGGCAAATTTTGTAAAATTTGGGTACGTGCCAATAATGTTTCCCAAGTTTCCTTTTTTATTTATGATTAAGTCTTAATTTAAATCTTTGTTTTTTAGAAACCCCACACCTGAGCTCACAGATTTGCTGCCAGTAAGATGGCTTCCAGCTACCAGAGACAAGTGGAATTTCTTAAACATAGATTCAGAACTGAATTTGTCGACGAGACCCTTTAATAAGAGAATGGCTTTCCTGGACTTACTGTACGTGACGAACGAAAAATATCAAGTGGGGTACCGTGATAAAAGTGATTTCTAGCATAAAATAAATAAATAAAAGCATATAAGCAGTAAAAAAAAAAATACCTATAAAAGAAGAGTAATTTGAAATACCCTTTCACTCTTTTTTAGTACCTGTAGTAAATTTACTGACCAAATACCATGCTGAATAAGTAAAGTGGGTTTATGCATTTTCGTTTGTTCATTAGAAGTTCTTAGTACTTACATACATTTTGTCTTCTACTAAAGCAAACTGTTTAATCTGCAAATCGAACAACTGGTTGAAATCACAATTTTATAGCTTCCAAAATCCCTATTGCAAAAAAGAAAGAGAGAATTATTTTCATTCCATCAGTATCACCACCTTACAGTAGTAAGACTAAAACACTAAAATAAGATGGTCAGACAACAGAGTTGAATAAATGTTTAGTAACATAAACATTTATTCAATTCATAACATGGTCAGACAACAGAATTGAATAAATGTTTGCCTTACTCGTAATAGTTTTATTCAAAACATTGATACAAATCAAGAGATTGCCAACTTGATTTTTACGTTTTGCACGGTCTTTCGGTCAATTTACGCCTTGAAATTTTTGAGATAAGGAATAATTACGCCACAAAACGAACAGTGTTTCATATTGCATCATAATTAAAATATACTAATTATCAAAGTTAATATTTCTTTTAAAATAATCTAATTCAATCATTTTTAGGGTGCTGTACCATAAGAGTAATAAACGGAACCCTATTAATGTTGCTTCGCGGTCAGATAAACTCTTCATTGCACAAAATAAGTAAACAAACGCATTTGACAAACATTACATAACATAAAGACTCCTGTGTAATCATTAAAGACAAAAAAAGGTGTTTAATGAAAGCCGACATTACTATTGCTATGCTGTCCATCTGTCAGTCTGTCACAATGCTGCATCTCCAGAAATGAAATGAAATTATATTTATTTTTATTGCCACTTCGACGGCAAATAATAAATATAAATAAGATTAAGTTATTTTTGATATAATCTGCTCCAAAAAGTTTTTTTACCAGCTTTACCGATCGACCGTGTCTATTATCCGTGTGCAGTATATTTATTTATCCCAATTATAATTCTGAGTTTGAAGTTTGTATGTTTAACCATCATGGAGATATTTAGAAACAAAAAAGGGGCCCATACAAGCAACGACACAACAACTGTAGGTGGGCAAATATTCATCGTTTTTGTAGCGTTTTTTGTCATTAGTATCTTTGCAAGTGTTATTAAGAGGTAATGCCCAGAGTTGTTTTTTTTTATGAAAATTCAAGACAGTACCGATGCTGAATTTAGCGTGATTAAAGTTATTGTGGCTTCTCTTTCCGTTGTGCTATATAAACGTGGGACGCTAATGACGATCGTCCGCGCGGTCAAAACGCTCGAATATTCGCCCAGGTACTTCAGAACTTGAACAGGTACCTGGACCTTATCAGTTTTTATTTAGAGAAGTACGGAACTCTCGATGTGCGGGTCCTCTCACGCTTAGCTGGTTTGTTTCTGATAATTGAGTATCTTAACTTAATCTATTACAGATTATATTAAAATTATAGCCTTATCTTAGCCTAGCGATTGATCTAATATTATCTTAAGTCTTCACATGGAGACACGATTATGAATAATATAGATTTGAATTGACATATCAAATATGTGATAGAACATGATCTATAAAATTTAAAACCATGCAAAAACAGTCTTGAAATGAAAGATAATCATGACATTTTTTTTTAAATATCGAAATATGTAAGAATGACAAACAATTACTGAAACAATAATTTAATTATATGATTCATAAATACTACCAGGTTCGCTACAAAAGTGTTCGTCAAAATGGTTCTCTATCGTTTGCACCATTTTCTATAATTTTCATTTGCCATAAAGTAATTTATTTCTGAAATAGTAATTTCTTCTTCAGGGTTGATATTAAACTAACCTAACCCTTACCTACTGCATTCTATTATGATGACATTTAAAATAAACTTGAACACATTCTAAATATATATTTTATGGTAAACGTTGGTATTACAAGTGAAATTCGGGCAAATGAAATTGGGGCAAGTAAAGGTAAACGAGTCAAATACCACAAACGGGACTTATCACACTAACACACACGATTTATTCTTCTTCTCTTTTAAAATATGGCTTCTGTCCATCGATATATATGCTTCTGTCCCAATTGATAGGACAATTTCGCCAGTGTCAAAGTATTCTCTTTCGAGAGGCAACGTTGTACGGTGATTGTAGTTTTTGTAACTTGATAGTAAAATTCCAGACACCACGTGGAAACAACTTGCGTATTAAAAAATGTCAGACACGAGAGCAATATTGAATTTTGTGATCACTGTTCACTGTTAAGGTTAATCGCCGCGTAAAACACTATCAAAATTATACTTCAACTAGCCAAAGAAACAGAAATAGCAAAATTAGAGATTGTCTACATCCTCCATGTTCGAATGCCACAAATCGAATCCACACACGATTTATATTTACCTCGACGTTATAAATAAATGTCGGCGTCAAATATGACAAATAAAAATGACCAAGGGCGGGTAGTTCGTGATACGAGTGCCGGTACTATTTGTAATCACGTGCGGGTAGTTTGAAAGACTCGCACTGCTGAGCAGACTTGACACCCCACACTTCAGTCTACTCGTGACCACGGCTACTGTAATGTGATCGAAACGTTGAAACCGATGGTGGTGTTTTGACTATGAGTGAAATTCACGAAAGTTTAAAACTTTCTTTACTTATTAAAAGAAAGCCATAAAAAAATATATTCGTAATCCTGCTGATAATGAGCTTCCAAATATTGAAGAACATAAAACAAAACCTCCTGTTTGGCTATTTATAAGGTTGCATTCTAATTATGAAATCGTAAATATTTAAATCAAAAACCGATGACATGATCCGTTCTTATGCATCAATTAATTAATTCATAATCTTATCGGAGAATATTGATAAATTATGAAATATTTCGCCACTCAGTATTTCTTGTGCGTCAGTCATATGACAATGGCGCGTAACACATTTTTAATTTTAAGTGTTGTGTTAGCATTTCGAAATGCTGAAGCTATACCAAAAGTTAGACCTCTAGAGGATGATGGGTACCCTGTCGTGAATACCAATGTAGGATCCATTCGAGGACTTAGAGCTGAAGACGGGGACTATTCTATGTTCATGGGTATACCTTTTGCTGAAGTTCATAGAGATAATCCATTTGGTGTAAGTACTAAAGTTTAACATTTCATAACTTTAAAGGCTATGTAGCAAGAGCTAGTTTTACTTACTAGACATATTGTATTTCAGAATGCCATTCCATATCCAAACTTTGAAGAGACATTTGATGCTTTTGACGACTCCGCTATATGCCCTCAAACAGAAGAATTCAACCACACTATAGTAGGTACGATTGACTGCCTGCATGTCAATGTATACGTGCCTGACGGTGCGAGCCCTCAGAACAAGTTACCAGTCTTTGTTTGGATATTTGGAGGTGGTTTTTCAATAGGTTTTGCTGGCAGATTCCTCTATGGACCAAGCTATTTAGTAAGGCATGACATAATTTTCGTAACATTCAACTATCGTCTGGGTCCATATGGTTTTATGTGTTTGGATATCCCGGAAGTACCCGGTAACCAGGGATTGAAAGATCAAGTGCTAGCGCTCAGATGGATCAGGGACAATATAGCTGCTTTCGGCGGAGATGAAACAAAAATAACCATTGGTGGGAACAGTGCAGGTGGGATGTCGGCTGATTTTCATTTGTATTACGGTAAAGATGAGAATCTTTTCCATAAAATCATTCCTCAAAGCGGTGTTAGTTTAGTTGCTGGATCAGTAGGAACAGGAGATCCTACAGCACCTTTGAAACTTGCCGAATACTTTGACCACACAACAAGTGATCTGAATGATGCCTTATCGTTTCTTGCCACCGTAGACCCCCATCGACTCATTGCCGCAACAGCTGAAACAGAAGTATCATTTTCCGTTTGCATCGAAAAAGAATTCAATAATGTAGATAGTTTTGTTACTACTCACCCAGTCAACACAAAAATTCCAAGAGTAAAAGATATTGAAGTTTTGATCGGTTTTAACAACGATGAATTGTTTTCTGGTTTTGCTCTTTTGCCTGATAATATATTTGCGATGGGCGATTTTGTTGGTACTTCGTTGAATACTAATTTTGACTTTGAGGGGGAAGAAGATCTTTATAATGAAATGAAAGAAATCGTAACACATTTTTACTTCGGAGATGAAGATATCGATGTGCAGCTGAAACAAGAAATAATAGACATGTCAGGTGATTTCTTCTTCAGTCATCCCACCTTGAGAACTGTTAAGAAGTATTTGGACAATGGAGTTGAAAACATGTATCTGTATTTGTTTTCGTATTCTGGTGGAAGGAACTTTGCTAAACATAGGCTTAATTTAGAAGGTGGTGGAGCCACTCACGCTGACGAACTTGGTTATCTGTTTGACATTCAATACATGGAGAAACCTTTAGATCCTGCAGATCAACTCATTGTGGACAGGATGACCGAAATGTGGGCTAACTTCGTTAAGTACGGGTACGTACAAAATGAAAAATTAAGCTTTTGATAAGGTATCACTGTGACAATTAAAAATTCTATGACTTGTTCATCTATCCGTTTGATAAAATATTATCTAATTTATATCACGAGCATAACAATGCCTTTTAGTATTTTTAAGTACGAGTATTTCATGCGACTGTATTTTGTTTGTTTATATTTTATGACGCGTTCTAAGAAAATTAATGGGAATGATTACGAATACCTACACTACTCAATCTATTAACTTTTATGCAATATTGTTCAAATTATGATTTATTTTTAATCCCACTTCTAAACATTACTATAAATGTGTCCGTGTGTATGTAACGTTTAAACGGTTGGAGGGGTTTAGTTGAAATTGTTTCCACGGGGTAGTGTTTCAATAATCCTGGGTAATCAATTTTAAATTAAACGTCAGGAATATGGATACTTAAGTCTACTTTTAACTACATCATTTTTTTAGTTCATTTTGTAGTTACATTTGTTTATTGTAAGAATATTAATTTTTTACCACTTTTGGCTTAATGTAATCTATCAAATTTAATATTATGGTTAGATGGTATCTTGCAGGTGGTAGGACCTTGTGCAAGGTCCGCCCTAATTGCTACCACCATCTTGCTCGCTAATCCTGCCGTGAAGCAACTGTGCTTGCGCCATTGTGTTTCGGCATGGAGAGTAAGATAGCCGATGAAATTACTGGCACTTAAAGTATTTCATCTTAGGCCTCTAGGTTGGCTACGCATCTGTAATACCCCTGGTGTTGCAGATGTTTATGAGCGATGGTGATCTCTTACCATCTAGTCGAATAAAAAAAAATCAGGTACATTGTAGTGCAGTTACTAGCATGCTTGGTGCGTAAAGTTAGGAGATACCAGCTTGAAACCCATCCAATACAACCGAGAATTTTCTTCATATACGAACTTTGTAAATCATACGCACAAAAAATGTGCTCAGGTTACATAACACAATAATAGGAATAAAAGCATGATACTCGTAATGTTCTTAAAATAAATTCTACTTCTGACAAATACTTTTCCTTCTAGTGATCCAACGCCAGCGCCAACAGAACTAGTCCCCGTTCACTGGCCTTCAGTCACCAGAGACAAGTGGCACTACTTGGAGCTGGACACAGAAGTCCGAGTGTCTACAAGACCCTTCCAGGAGCGCATGGCCTTCCTTGATCTCTTTTACAAGAAGAACGAACGGTTCCAACGAGGATATGAAGAACCTGGTGCAGAACCTTCTTCTGCTAGGAACATCGTGTTGGACATAAGCTTGCCGTTATTGATTGCTCTTCGATATTTTCTGTAGTTGACTTGAGCTATTTTTTTACGTCGTTGCTGTTACACCAAAATCTCTTATTTGAAAAAAGTTATTAAATGTTTGATAAATGATAATGTTCAAATCAAGAACATGAAACAGTTTTATTTAACTTATCGTTTCAGAGAGCCTGCTCCGAATTTCGAAAATCGAAGTTTGTATGGTACCATCAATCTCTCTCACTCTCTTATTAAATAGTATAAGTCTGAGAGAGACGGAACGACACGAACTTCGATTTTCTAATTTCGTAGTACCTAGCCTCGCTGATGTGGGGTAAATCGAGTAATTAAATTTTGGTGCACACCTAAGGTTTTGATGACAATAATATTTATTTTAGTTAATTCAAAATGGCCTCTACCTATCATAAAATGGTAGATAGCAAATATTTTGGAAACCCTTTAAAATGAGTGACCTCAAAAAAAGTAATTGTAGAAAAATTTAAAACTAATTAAAGCCGCAAGTCAATTAGGGGTTAAGATTGGTTTTTGGAGTCTTTTAGTATTTTTTTATTTCAAATCCAGATTTTGTTACTTTTACGGTCATCCCGTAAAATCTATATCGAAAATACAAACTGAAACATAGATGCACAGAAAAACCGGAAAAAAAGACCAGAATTGAACCCAGGTCCTCAGCATTCGGTGCTGCGTGCTATACCTATATACTGAACAGGAGTACAGACACAAATTTCTCCTATGCACCACATATCTTAGCTTGTTGGTTTTTCTTATTTAGTCACTTAAGCAGCGACACTATACCTTTGCTCAGAATAGACTAACCATAATAGTAATAATAAACAGTTCAACTTGGAACCGTTACTTAATGTTGCCATCTACCCGCTATTATTAAAATCTTCATCCCTCACAAACAATCGCTGAAACCATTAATAGTTTAATGCATTTGCGCGAATTATAGCAGATGGCTTGAGATGGCTAATGAGCGCCTGATGTCTAATTGCCCGGGCCATTACGGTCGTTCGTATGCATCGTGTGTCAAAATGGGTTTCTTTGTGGGCTTTCGGCTAACGTGGCTGAATTGCTAATTGGTTATTTTAACCGGTTAATTAAATACTCAGCGTTGAAAAACGTTACATTCGCATGACATAATTTTATACATTTTTCAATACTCAAAAACCGTAGGTTCCAGTTTGGTTTGAAGACCGAATCGCCAAATGGTTAGAAAAGCTGACTACGTATATTGAGGTCCCGGGTTCGATTCCCGACCGGGGCAGAATATTTGTATCGGTAGTACGAATATTCGCTCTTGCGTCTTGGATTTTTAATATGTACGATTATACGTATACTGGGTGTGACTGTAATACGAGCAAAAAATTAAAACATAGATCGCCCTCGTCAAATGAAACAACATTAGTTCAGCCACTTTTAAAGATGATGGAGTCTTTGAATTTTCTTTTTTCATATAAATTAAATACTGCTGTCAATATACACCATCCTTGAACACAGCAGACGTCACCTGTCACTTTAGGAACATCAAGCGTTTTGCTTTACATTGCTTCTTCGAACAAACTTAAAGTGTAATAAAAATGTAATAAAAATTAAAAAGCTAATTATTTTTAAAAGTCGTTGAACTAATGTTGTTCAGTTTGTGGAGTATGTTTTTATTTATTTACTCATATTACAGGCTACACCCGGTATACGTATGTATTTATCTATATAGGTAAGTATGTTTATCCGTTGCCTAGTATCTTTAATAGTAAGCTTTGCTTAGTTTGGGACTAGGCCAATTGGTGTCTAGTGTGCCATCCCATGATATTTATTTATTTATTCACTTAGTTTTAGGTACGATTTTGCGGGTTACGTAGCCAAAATGGAAAAAACGGAACCCTTATAGTTTCGCCATGTCTTTCTGTCTCTCTGTCTGTCTGTCCCACGGAATAGAAAAAACTAGTGGAAATGCCAAAAGCTTCAACTTGTATCGAAACCCGTGTCGCCGGAAATGCGCACAAGCGCATTGGATACACACTTTGAAATCTTGGCGCTTATTGGTCATTAGCTTCTATTCGAAAAAAGGTAATAACTTCTGAGCCGGCAACATTAATTAGAACTTTAAATCGACGTTACACTTCTATATATCGCTGAGAGTCCATTGTGCAGCTACATAGCGCCACATCACCCTGAGTAGCGGAACTAATTTGACAAAATGTCATGATTGTCAAGTTAGTTTCGCTATTTACCAATAGGTGGCAAATTTTTTAAACGCTGTTTTTGACATGTCTCTTCTTTAATTACTAAAGTGATGGGCGTAGCACACCTACGGTGATATCGATATACCTACTTTATAGGTCAAAGATGAAAATAGGATTGACTATAAGTATTATGATTATAGGTACCTATTACATTCGCGTTATTCAAAGTTGACAACAATATTGACGAATCGGAAAACAGACAGTTATTGTGAGATATATAAACCTTATTTGTATGAGGCAAAGTTGTTTTTACACGACTGCGAAGAAGAAGGGTTATGTGTTTGACCCGTATGTATATATGTGTGTATGTAAATATGTATGTATTTTATGTATGTATGTCTAATTCATATGTCCTCATGTAATTACTTAACGACTGAACCGATTTTGATAAATCGAGTGACACTGGGTACATGAACTTCTTAAAAAATCAAAATGGCGGATTTTTAGCGCCAAAAAGTGTCTTAATTTTTTTTTATTCAAAGAATTCAATTTGAGATTAAACCTTAAACCTTTTAAATATAAATAAAGCTCAGTTTTCTATTGTGACCCACACTTTTAGATATTTTGGCTGCTACGCTACCAGTGGTGATGTGCGTGCTCCGATCTATTTGCACACAGTGGATGTCCTGAGCACTTTGATCGCTTTGATTGGGTCAATGTTAATGACTATTTGGATGTTTCCAAGTATTTAGTTATCATGATTGCTGCGTACTATGTGACTCTGACTATGTGCGTACTATGTGACTAATAAGAATTTTTGAGCTGGTCGCGATTCGAATGGGTCCCTACTGTTGCAGTTTAAGTTAGCTACTTAACAGAGTTCTAGATCACTACGTCCTCTTCTTGTTTTCTTCTTTTTAGTATTTTTAACGCAGTCGGATTTAGATTTTTTTAATTTATTGTTTTTTGATAGTTAACCTATTCACCGCTACAAAACACGAAGTAATGTAAGGCACAGAAAAACCAGCGACAAATCAACTTGATTTTTAATTTAATTGCAGAAGGATTAATTTCGAGTTGAATTTTGGTCATGTATAGATAGATTACCGTGGCGCGTGAGACATTCCGTTGACTATTAGATGACTGGGACGGTGAAGACGTTAAACTTCTGAGTAATCCTTTAATGATTTTTATCAGTTTCTTGGAAAAAAAAACAATTAAATATTTTTCTATCGACTGCGCTGTCATTGCAACGTTAAATAGCAAAACTGGGCGTGATTTATTATTAAATGTATTAGTAAAATGAATTTTACCCAACGCATGACACCACAGTGTGCGAGGTCGCAAAATATTTTTCATAGGTTTTTTTTTTACTTTTCTATTTCGTGCAGGAAAGGGATAAAAATTCAACTCAACAGAACACTCAGTCAACAAACGAAAGAAACAAACATCGATAATTTTATCGACAACACCCAATCTCTACTTATGCGATGTCAATATTCCTATGCTGTGTAAATGGATAGGGAACATTCTCGAAATGCATCGTTTTAGGACAGAGACAAAAACCGACCTTATTGTATTCTGGTAAAGTTTATTTTTGTATGGTTCATTTTATGAAAGTGTCATACGGAATGGAAAAAAATATAAATTTATTAAATTAAAATGAAATACTCCTTGTCAATGATATGAAATGCCACCTTGGGTGATATTTTTCGTTCGGACATCGTTTTTACATTCTAAAATGGCACAGTAAGGCATATTTCTCTTATTTTAAGTTTTTTTTCTTCTCAGCTCTCACAACCGTCACTCATAAGCATTTCCGGCGAACTGACCTACAGTTTGCGGAACTCCGCATACTAGTGGCACACGCGAAGCGGCTGCTTGACATTTCCACTAGTTTTTTCTATTCCGTGGTCACATGCATTTTACTCGAAAACTACAAGATTCAATGAAATTTGGAGTACAGATGTATTGTCAAAGCCGCTATTTAGTTTTGTAGTTAAATTACAAAAATAGATATTTATAGGAGGGCACTCCATACACGTAACAGTAATTGAAATTATTTTATTTTATTAACTGGCATCGACATGTGGTACATGGTTCGACAGCTCTTTTGAAAAGATAGTGAAGTTTCTCAAAAACAAATTTGATTAAGTGAAGATTTCCGGAAATAATCGCTCCCAAAGTATGTAGCAAAAATTGTGTCCCCCCCTCTATCTTGCTATCCGTCGCTCCGTTACGGTGTGAAAGACGGCCAAACACACAAACATACAAACACGCATTTATAATATTAAGAACCTATGGATATGTGCATGCAAAGATATTGTTTGACGTAAATAGACTACAAACTGTAACTCAAGTACCCCATCAAAACCGGCATAGCGCTCCAAATCTCCAATCTTCGAAATCATCAAACAGCAATTTGGAATCTTCAGCAATAAAATGAAGTGAAAATGAGCTGTGAGCGCAATTAGCCAAATGGACCAAAGCCCGGGAAAAATCCCGCGAATCCCGGACCCTGGGTGCCGCCGATCGTCCTTTATCGCCCCCACATTGGTAGACAATTTGAGGGAATGGCCGGCGGTGCGGGCAAGAGCACAGCGCACGGAAAACAGACGTCGCATTAAAAAAGGAACTGCTGAACCAGTGCCCTTATCTTATCTTATCTTATCTTAAATTCAGGGGTCCCCTCCTTCGCACTTACTCCATTGCTTTTATCACCTTCTTCAGTGCCTTAAAGTCTCCTGGTGCGGGGTATCCGACGCCAAAGAGCCTCATTCTTAATCTGGCGAGAGCGTAACATTCACACCAGTGCCCTTAGTGTAAGTTTTCGGTTGCGAAATTACGTCTCGATCGCATCGTGTTAAAATCTCAATTTGTATGGAAACACGAACATCGCAAACGTTCTGCTAGAGGCGCTGTTCGTGTTTCCATACAAATTGAGATTTTAACGCGAACGCGATCGAGACGTATTTTGTAACCGAAAACTAACACTATGGGTACAGAGGCTGTATTGCCTAACGTTTCTGACACTTGCGACCGCAATCAATTTATTGTCAGATTCAGCATACAAAAACTGTCATTTGATTGCTGCCTCTGTAAGAAAAACCCTGCCAGTTGAAATACATTGCGGGGCAGTAAAGCGAAACATTTTCAAGTAATCAATCGAGTGCCGCAACGTAACTAAAGTAATTGGACCGGACTTCTTCGACGTTTAGTAAGTGCTTGTTTTTCAATCCAATTCAAGTTATTAATTGATTCGATTTATGGCATTCGAACATGGCGGACGTAGTCAATGTATAATTTTGCTATTTCTATTTCTTTGGCTAGTTGAAGTATAATTTTGATAGTGTTTTATGCAGCGATTAACCTTAACAGTGAACAGTGATCACAAAATTCTATATTGCTCTCGTGTCTGACATTTTTTAATGCGCAAGTTGTCTCCACGTGGTTTCTGGAATTTAACTATCAAGTTGCAAAAACTACAACTACCGAACAACGTCCCTCTCAAAGAGAGTACCTTGACACTGGCGAAATTGTCCTAATAAGGACAGAAAGCCATATTTTAAAAGAGAAGAAGAAGAAGTTATTAATTTCAGGCAGAAATACCCATAATTAATGTTAGTTTTAAAGTACACTTACATTTGTTATGACCTACATCGCTGATTTTTCAATCATCTGATAAATTATAAAATGTTATCTGTCTGATAATTGGTTATCTATTTTTCAACTCTACTTCAGAAGGGTAAACGACTAAAACATGTTGCATAAACGAATTTTAGTGCAATATCGATCATTTTCGTATTCTCTAACAGGTCGCCTCTGTCAGTTAAAATTTGAGGCTGTGATCAATGTTAGTTGTTTGGTGATACTTTATTAAAAGCTTTATGCACATTTTTACGCAAAAGATGATTAAAAAAGAGAAAGTGCGGCAAATGATTACCCGTCGTGAATTTAGTCTACAAAATTATAAACAAATACTCAAAAAGCAGGAGACATACGCCGTGTCAAACAAAGACAAGATACGAACCGGGAATATCGGGATAAAAGTAACATATATGTTATTCCAGATCTGCAACTCGATAGTAAATTTCTTTCAAATTTGTCCAATTTTAAGTAGCCTTCCACCAATACTGTGCGAGGAATGTGTTTATCACTACCCAATAGAAACGCTTCATATACCTCGCCTGTCACCTCACTCCGCTCAGCTGTTTCCACCAGAAATGTGCTGTGCGAGGCGAGATAAATAAAGCGTTTTTATTGGTACATAAAAAACACAAATCCTCGCAACATAACGCACATCTTTAGTGAAAACACGGACATAGCGTGAAGGAGTAACATGTTTATAACATGCAAATAATTACGCATTCAAAAACTTGCGCATTTGTAATATTTAGTAGTAAAGCATGTAATGGTTGTACAGTTGGTTGTAATCTGCGTCCCTGAAACAGTTGGAATGTCCACCCCCGAATTATCCATGCAAATGCCGACCAATGATAGGGACGTTGCACTTTACTTTAAAATCACGATTGGATGCCAAAAATTAAATTCGAATGAACAGTGAAATTTATGCGCGGAACTCATTTCCATTTTTGTATTTAAATTAAAGTTTTCACGGCTCAAAAGCTGTAGAGATTTAGTTGATTGAATATTGAATAATAGAAGAGCTGGTGTGATTGATTAAACGTTGATCCCTCCAGCCATTATTTTAAATGGAGAGCGAATTAAGGTGTAAATTTGCGTGATGTATAATTACCATTTATTATTCAGTGCCCTTTAATATATACCCATGATGTACACTACACACATGTACTTATTAACTCTAGAGCTTAATCTAGAGCTTTGATTAATAACAGAACACGATTTGTAGAAATTTTAGGGATACTGACAACCTAAGTGTCTTCTCTTCTTCTTCTTCTCAGCATATATTCGTCCACTGCTGGACATATGCCTCTTCCATGGATTTCCATGTTGACCTAGATGCGGCAGATCTGGTCCAAGTTGGTCCTGCTGTCTTACGGATACCTACCTACGGTACTTACGGTTACCTAACAATAAGTGAAATCCAGCTTAATTCTGGCGACTTTAAAAAAAAAAGCCATATGATTCAACGTGACTCGTGGTTTAACGTGAGGAAAACATCATGAGGAAACCTGCACAAACCTGCGAAGCAATTCAATGGTGCGTGTGAAGTTCCGAATTCGCACTGGGCCCGCGTGGGAACTATGGCCCAAGCCCTCTCATTCCGAGAGGAGGCCTGTGCCCAGCAATGGGACGTATATAGGCTGAGATGATGATGATTTAACGTGGATATTTTACCTTTTTATAAAGCGGGTCGCCAAGCTGAAGTGGCAATGGGCTGGTCACGTTGCCCGAAAAACAGACTCGTGGTGCAAGGTTTTGTTGGAATGGAGGCCGTGGGGGTGCAAGAGACTGGTTGGAAGACCTCAAAAGCGTTGGAGGGATGACATCGAGAGAGTTGCGGGCAGTAACTAGATGAAGGCGGGTCAGAATAGAGCGACGTGAAGAAAGCTGAAGGAGGTCTACACCAAATTGGTTGAGAGAGGCTTGAGATGATGAAGATGATTATGATTTTACTTGCGAAGCAGTTATGTTAAATAAATAAAGAAATAAAATAAATAAATATCATGGGACACTTGACACCAATTGACCTAGTCCCAAACTAAGCAAAGCTTGTACTAAGGGTACTAGGCAATGGATAAACATACTAAATAAATAAATGATGTGTGAAATTCCCTGTCCATATTGTTTGGTGTGGGCACTGCACTGCAAGCCCAAACCAGCATCTAAACACAATATTGAGCGCTAGGCGGGAGATAACAGGGATGCCGATGACGTCAGATACATTTGCTAAGGTAAAGCAAACATTCAACTAAACTCGACGTCCGCAGTAAACAAAACATAACAGTTGTGCTTGAGCGCTGCTTAGTACAATAAACAGTTCTCCGGCTGAAATCTCTTACAAATTCCCGCTACATTAGTATAATGACATGTGCAAAATGCATGAAAAGCATGCCGAGCCGCAACCGCAGCGGCAGTAAACATCGTATCAACAGTACACCAAGTTCGTTTTTCTTAAGACATTTCATGGCGCCATCTTAAAGTTATAGCCACGTCGTCATTTTAAAATCAAATAGTTTTAGCCAGTAGTAGCAATAAAAAAAAATCCTATGCAGTAAGGATTTTGAATACCTAATAAAGATTTATTTTTCATGAGAAAGTCAAAATTTCTTATACCTATGCTAAATTTAGCCGCGGTTTTGTCCAGGTCATCCGTCCATCTTACTTGCCAATCCTCGGTCTCCATTCCCGGCCGGGGCAGATATTTGTATGAATAGTACGAATTTTTGATCTCGGGTCTTGGATGTTTAATATGTGTTTAAGTATGGATTTATCTATAGAAGTTTAGTGTGTTTACTGGTTGTCTTATAGTATTAAAGTAAAAGCTTTGCTTAGTTTGGAACTAGCTGAATTGGTGTCAGATGTCCCATGATATTTATTTATATTCTTACTAGCTTTTGCCCGCGGCTCCAGCCGCGGGGTATTCGGTTATCGCACGCTTTTCCCTCGGGAACTGTGTATTTTTCCGGGATAAAAAGTAGCCTATGTCACTTTCGGGCCCATAAACTATCTCTAAATCAGGTCGATCCGTCACTCTGTTACGGCGTGAAAGACGGACAAACATACAAACACACTTTCGCATTTATAATATTAGTATGGATAAATATGTTGTAAACTAGTCCTTCCTTCTTTCTGTAAAAAAGGTTGCCTGGAAGAGATCGCTCTTAAGCGAAAAGGCCGCCTATTGCTTACCTTGTCATTTTTATCTCTGTGTATATGTTTTCTGTATCGCTTACTATTTCTGGCGTACAACAAAGAGTCTTTGTATTGTATTGTATACCTACTTGGTACAGTGATCATTTAAAATTGATATTTTTAAAACAAACCAATCTTTTATTTGAATACCTACTGTTCCACCTGGAACACCGTGGCTCAGCAGGGAGCATGCATTTACAGAACATAATATATGAAAAATAAAACGCACAGAATAACGTTTAAGAAAAGAACAAAACGTGAGTCGTAACATATAAATATGCTGCCCCGAAGAATACCGCTGTCTGTTTTTGCCACTGCCTGGAACGAGATTGTTAGCATCCAACTAAGAATAGATTTAATGGTTAACTTTTAGTGTCTACATATTATTATTCTAAAAGATAAGCTATCCATACTTAATATTATAAATACGAAAGTGTGTTTGTATGGTTGTGTGTTTGTCCGACTTTCACGCCGTAATGGAGAGACAGATCAACGTGATTTTTGGCATAGAGATAGTTTATGGGCCCGAGAGTGACATAGGCTACTTTTTATCCTGGAAAAATGCACAGTTCCCGAGGGAGCAGCGCGCGATAACTGAATACCACGCGGACGGAGCCGCGTAAAAAAGCTAGTTTGGTATAAAATACTAATAATAATAGTTTGGTAAATTGCGTGACAATACAATAATCTGGTAGTGACATCCCGGTACACTTTGTAAGAAATAAGTTTTTGGTAAAAAGGTATATTATAATATTATATTAATTTAAAGGTATATAAGTATTTTTGGTATTTTAATACAAGCTTTTTTTTGTTGACTTTACTTTTCGTTGGATGTACTTGCATTGTCACTCAAACTACATTTGCATACTAAATTCCAAGTCGATGCTATTAACCGTTGAAGAGCTCTGTTCCGTGTGTGGAGATGATCCTGGTCGGACTATCAAGATCTTACTACCAGATTATTGAATTGTCACGCAATTTATATAAGTATACAAATTTGAAGGCAATACGATGAAAAGCGGGTCAAATTTAACTTGCAAGATTTGACCCGCAGATACATAGATAGGTACATTTATACAAGATACGTTGCAAGTTAAAAATAATAAAAGCTTTTAATTATGAATAAAAGTGACCAAGTTTTAAACATAATCGTAAGTTAATATTACAAAGTACTTTTCCTCAACATGTCTCAAAAGGTCACAAAGAAATTCGCCATTTATTGTGAAAAGTTGTAAGGACGGGATTTTGCATGGCCTATCATGCTCAAAATATAGTCTCACTCGCACAAAACCGGTAAAAACATTAAAACGTAACATTCTTGGACTCTCTCTAAGATTTGAATTCCTAAAGATACGCAAAAACGTAGAATCAACCGGATTTAAATAATCTAAAGCAACATCTAAACAAAAGAAACACCTTTCCTAACACGCTTTGTGCGGACTTTAAAATAGTTTTTTTAGTGGTCAGTGCCCCGAACGACCCGCTAAAAGTAAGCACCATTAACCTTTTTCTTCACATTCGCTGAAAGAAATGCGGATAACAACAAAAATTCCCTTGTTCGCCTACCGGAAGATAATTAGTTTTAATTAACCCACGACTCGGGGACTTATTCCGGTGTGATCCCCTAAACTGGTAGGGCACAAGATTTTATAATATTTACGTCCCAATCGGATCCCCTGTGCGCAAATTAAGTCCATAAATTTAATAGCTGAAAATTTTAATAAATTTCGACAGAAGATTATTTTCACTTTACTCATTATTATTATTAACATGAAGCTCAGACTAGTGATAATGGTATTTTTGTTTGCTCAAGGGATCTGATGGGGATAAAAATATTGTATAAATTCACGGGGTATCGGGGGACTGGATCGGAACAAGCCGGCTCAGGTGGAGGAAAAGCAAGGAAAACCCTTTAATTAGAGCTGCTGTTTTTGTTAGTTACAGTTTTAACAATGCACCCGGGAAATTTTTTGTGGATAATTTCGGAGTTGATAGCGAATGTTTTAATTGAAATTTGCGGGACTAGTGAGAGCAACTTGGTTTATTTTAGCCTAGCTTATTTAAAAACATTGGTAAATTTTATTATGTACGTTCATAATTATGCAAGAAACCCTTAGTTCAAGCTCGATATCCATACCAATATTATAAATGCGAAAGTGTGTTTGTGTGTTTGTATGTTTGTCCGTCTTTCACGCCGTAACGGAGCGATGGATCAACGTGATTTTTGGCATAAAGATAGCTTATGGGCCCGAGAGTGACATAAGGCTACTTTTTATCCCGGAAAAGTGCACAGTTCCCGAGGAAACAGCGCGCGATAACCGAATACCGCGCGGAAGGAGCCGCGGGTAAAAGCTAGTAGTTTAATAAGTTTTGTCTGAACTAAGCCGAAGTTCAACACTAAATCCAGATTTAATATTTAAGTTCTACTGTTTGAGCTACATACGCTAAAGGTAATTCATTTATCGGCCACCGTTTTACAGCACTAAAACGAGGAACCCTGAAACTAAAAGATATTTAATCGATTTACGCGCCGCGCCCAAGAAGTTGGCTGCTACTCGTGCCAAATAAAGAACCTAGAATTGAATTAAACTTGATAAAGATTCCTACCAGATCTGATGCTAATTGCACGGCGAACTCCGTGCAAGTGACTTGACTATTTGTTACCAAGCTGTTTTTCTCCTTTACAAATGACTTACTAATTATTTCTGTGAACTGTGAATAGTAGAGTCAACAAGAATAATTTAAATTGAGACTGGCAACTAAAATTGCCCGTGCCGTGGTTTTAGAATAGGATTCATCTCTTCCTGTTGGTGTCACAAAAGGCGATTAAAGGAACTGATGTAATAGTGGACAGTGCTCTTTATTGTCCACTACGAACTCTGAACTCCAGCCCTGCGGTCGTGAAAGGCATGGCATTACACTGTTTTTCTATGATCGTAATGAAGGTTCACTGCTAATCCACATCGAATAATCACTACCACTCTTTCAAGAGTGTAGCAACTTAGAAGAGATAAAAGTATTTATTAAATTTAACTAAACCCCCTTGCAAAAAAAACGGGCACCTATGGTTTTTCAGATTTTTAGGTATTGAAGCTTGGAAAGTAAGCTTTCATGCACATAAAATACAAAAACCATAGGTGCCCGTTTTTTTTGCAAGGGGGTTTATTTTGTATGAAAATAATTACACACTACAAAATATAAAAGAACTAAAAATAAATCCAAACTTAAAAAACAAAAACAAAAAACAAAAATTACAAATTAAATAAAATAACAAATCAAATCACAAAATTACAAAACAAAAATTGAAAAAAATAATAAGAATTTGAATACTACAAATAAACACTAATAATCAAAAGAAACCTTACAATGTTAATTGAAATAAAATTAAACATACAAACGTCGAAATAAAAAACTGAAAACTGAAACCTATATAACACAAAGTACAAACTAAGACCTAAACTACAAGCTAAAAAACAGGCATTTTAAGTTATGTAAGGGTCAAAAAAACGTAAAGATCAAGTTAATTTTAGTCTACATTGTAGATTCATCTACAGTCAAACAATACCCCCTAACCCGTACCATATTGATCTCTGAACCTAAGCTTGCCCACCAATATAAGGGTCCCTTTCCACCAGAGCTGTGATTATCATCATCATCATCAGCCTATGTTCGTCCACTGCTGACATAGGCCTCTCCCATGGCACGCCAATGAGCACCACTGACCACGATACACGGCCACTCTCATCCAGCTCTTGCCAGCCACCCTGCGAAGATCATCGCACCACCCAGTCTGAGGACGTCCTACGCTACGTTTGCCGATCCGAGCTGCGCTCAGTGCCGGACTATTAAGACTATTTGATGCCCTGCGGCACCTCCCCCCTTCCTATCCATAAGTAAGTAGCCGTAACCAGCCTTACCTTTAATGTGTAATCGACAAAGGTATAGATCATCAAACTTCCGGAGTGGGGGCTTGTGACGTCACTATTAGGTAAAAGTCGTACCACATAGTGACTTCACTCGAAACTTCTAAGCACTGTATCCTCGTCATTTTTTGTTCGTCAAAGAAAATAAAAAATTACGAGTATAATATTTTTTAATTATGGACTAAACAGTTTTATTAAACTTATTTTTCAAGTATTTTTCAATAAAAAGACACGTCAAGCTTACCTTCTTTCTAATGCTAAAATAACCTAACCAAAGAAAAGTTGGAGAACCCCCAGCTTTGTTACTTCAAAGTTCAATACCTATCTCAAAAACGGCTGAACTGATTTTGATAAAACATATCTAAGAACCATCGCTAGAAATTTTGTTTTCAATAAGAAAAACTGCATTCAAATCGGTTTACCCGTTTAAGAGCTACGGTGCCACAGACAAACAGACACAGACATATAGACAAACAGACACAAATAGCGCTCAAACTTCTAACACCCCTTTTTTTGCATCGGGGGTTAAAAATGAAGTATAAGCATGCTCATATTAACATGGGAAACATTTTTCTAACAAAGTGTATCACGATGTCTCCCGACTAAAAAGTTGACGGATCCAAAAACATCAGTTGGATCTGTTTAAAAATTTGATTGAATGATAATGATACACGTAGCATCTCTGGTGGAAAGGCACCCTAAAGCGCGACCCCGAATACGAAACCGTCTCAGATACAATAAAAAAAATCGTCCCATATCTTTTGTATTAACTTTTTTATGTACCTACAGGACTTTGATGCCGAAGGGTTGAGATTGCATTTTGTTATCGGACCGTGTTTTCATATTTCGTCTAAACATTTTGCCCGAAAGTTTAGCTGAATCCGATTATTCGGATATCGGGATTCGATTGTTCCCTCGGCGAGCGGCGTCCTATTGCATTGTATTCAATTTTTATCTTTGGAATTTATGTCGATGATATAATATGTAACTAGGTAGGTAGAGATTGTCTAAGATAAAATAACGCGGATGACCGGATGGCCGAGTGGTTAGAGAACCTGACTACGAAGCTTGAGGTCCCGGGTTCGAATCCCGGCCGGGGCAGATATTTGTATGAATAATACGAATGTTTGTTCTCGGGTCTTGGATGTTTAATATGTATTTAAGTATGTATTTACCTATATAAGTATGTTTATCCGTTGCCTAGTACCCATAGTACAAGCTTTGCTTAGTTTGGGATTAGGTCAATTGGTGTCAAGTGTCCCATGATATTTATTTATTTATTTATTTTATTTAGTTAATTGGGCCAATCAACTTTTTACCGACACTAATCTGTCCGCGAATTTTTTCAAACAATTGCAGATTTTTGTAAGTAAAGATGTTTTTTCTGTTATTTAATAGATGGTGTACATGAATACACACACGCCATCCTACGTAAGTTCAACCTATTAAACCGTGAAATATCTTGTTGGAAGTACGATTTTTTGATAACGCCAGAGACAATTTTGGTAACGCAGGAGACGCCCAAAGTGTCGGTAAAAAAGTTGATTGGCCCAATTACGAGCTCTTATTTAGTTTCACATGTGCCGTTGTCTGTCTGTCTGTAATCAAATCTTGCAAGTTATAAATTCGATCAACTTCCAGTAGTTGGGTTGATTTGTTTGTCTACTTATGTAAATACTGAACACAAATATTGAATATGTCGGCCCGGAGGGATTTACACCTGACGACTCAGGTGCATAAAATTATATATACACAACGACCGCAATACTTGTATGACAAGTTTACGTGGCCTAGGTCGAGACGCGAGCGGGGTGTCCGCAGCATGCACGCCAACAAGGTTATCATCCCTAAACACAGGTCCGTGGGGTTTAGAGGGAGTTTTCGTTTCCGTGCCTCTAAGATATGGAACGATCTTCCTCCCCCGTTGCGAACCAACATGTCTTTTCCAGTCTTCAAGGGAAAAATTAGGAAAATGCTAATTTCAGTGCAAACTGGGACCTAGAATGGAAATGAATGCTACCCCGAAAATCCACAGGAACCCCCCTAGGAATATAAGTGCCATCTCTTATAGAAAGGAAGTGCCAGATCTCCCCTTTTTCTTCTTTTTAGGGCCCCCTTACATACGCAAATAGTTGCTATTTCTTTTTTTTTGTAATGGTTTTTTAGAAATAGAAATAGAAATAGAAATCGTTTATTTCTTAGAATATTTTTCTTATATTTGAATACTTTCGCATGTTTACCCTTCCCGTACTTTGCTATGTAAACATGTCGCGAGACGGGCGCAGGCTGAAAATCAGCGCCGCCGGTTTCGTCGACCGGCAGCATGTAAATGCTGAGCTTGAGCCTATTGCCACATATCTGTTGTTTTTATTTTTGTATGTCTTTTTTTTTATGTTTTATTTGTTGTGTTTCTGTCAGTTATGTTCATTGTATATTTTTTTTTGTGGCAATAAATGTCTTTTTTTTTTTTTTAAATTGCGTGACAGTACAATTATCTGGTAGTAACATCCTGGTAAGCCCCCCAGGATCGTCTCCACAGGACGGAACTCTTCAATGGTTAATGGCATCGACTTGAAATTTGGTATACAAATATACTTTGGGTGACAATACAAGTACAGTCAGCGAAAAGCTTGTATTCAAAATGATTTTTTTGCCAAAAACTTATTTGACTAGATAATTGACTTCCAACAATGTCGTAAAAGTCGTAATGCATTGCGTGTGTTACTAATTAAACGTTTAGTGGTACCAGTCTCGTCTGCGCAATTAACAGAGAAATCGCCCCCTTTGGGCGACACTACGAAATTCAAAATTCGTATCGTACCGTCCCTCTCACTCTCGTATTAAGTAATTTTTTTTTTTTATTCCACTGGAAGGCAAACGAGCAAGTGGGTCTCCTGGTGGTAAGAGATCACCACCACCCATAAACATCTGAAACACCAAGGGTATTGCAGATGCGTTGCCAACCTAGAGGCCTGAGATGGAATACCTCAAGTGAAAATAAAAAGTGAGTGAGTGTAATATAAGCGTCAGCAGGATGGCAAGATAAGAAGTTCGAATTTTGCATAATTATTAATTATTATCCCGTGTGGTGTCGGGTTAGAATCACACCTCTCCATTTCTTCCGTGGATGTCGTAAGAGGCGACTGAGGATAAAGGTTAAGGTATACCGTAGGCGAGACGCTAGCAACCTGTCACTATTGTACCGTTTTTGTCAAACTTAATACCTTAAATTGCTAAAAGTGGCTCCAAAGCGGTAAGGTTTCGTGTGCTCTGCCTACCCCAATTGGGATTACAGGCGTGAATGTTTGTGTGTGTGTGTATTAATTATTATAATCGTAATATTCGTAATACGGGCAGCAACTAGGGGGTTACTTCAGTTCCAAGTTTGTATCATGCCATCCTTCTTACCCTCTAAATATTACTATTAGCGAGAGCGGGACGACGCGATACAACAGTATAAGGCCAAGACGTTGCCAACTCATCCGCATTCCGACCCAGGATGAAACAAAAAACTTAACTTTCCTAACTTTTTTTCTACAAAGCGGGAGGTTCTTGCGAACAACAAAGATGCATTAAAATTCACTTTGAAGTTAGTCCGCTAATGAAACGTTGGATTGCTACAGTGCGGATGTTTTGGTAACGCAAAAGAAGACAAAAAACCGGTTTTAGTAGTAAATTCAGTACGAAATAAGTTTTTGGTAAAAAAATAATTTTTCATACAACTTTTTTACTGACTGTACTTTTTGTTGACTGTACCTGTATTGTCACTCAAACTACATTTGCATACTAAATTCTAAGTGGATGCTATTAACCGCTGAAGAGTTCTGTTCCATCCTGTGGAAACGATGCTGGCTGGACTATCAGGATGTCACTGCCGATTATTGTATTGTCACGCAATTTACATAAGTATACCAAATTTCAGGACAATCCAACTACTGGAAGTTGGTCGAATTTAACTTGCAAGATTTAATTACAGACAGATAGACAACGGAACAGGTGAAACCAAATAAAAGCTTAAGAAGGACAATAACAAGAACTTAATACAAAACAAATCAGAATATGACCACTTTCAATTTTGAGTTTCAACTTTGTGATGATGATGATGATGTATAGGGTTTTGATAAAAACTAGGCGTGTTAAGTAAGATGTTCAAATTGAATTGACTTGAATGATTGGTTTTATCTTTTCTCTAGAACAGCTTAGGGATTTGATCAAATTGCTAAGAGAAATGATGAAATCCATCGGACATTGCCAAAATTCTATCATTCCCCTAAAACGTCTCGGAGACTTGATCAAAGCACTGAATTCCGCAAGGGAAATGATACAACGCGATGTTTTTTTATCATATCCCGGGACTTGATCATATCTCTGAGGTAGTTGGTCATTCCCTACATAGTTTAGGGATTTCATGAAATCACTAGAAGTGTTTAGTAAAATGTTCGAATCTAGTTGACTTAAATAACTCGTTTTATCTTTTCCCTAAAACAGCTCAGGGATTTGATCAAATTGCTAAGGGAAATGAAGAAATCCATCGGCCATTGCTATAATTATATCATATCATTCCCCTAAAACGGCTCGGAGACTTGATCAAATCAATGAACTCCGCAAGGGAAATGATACAAGGCGATGTTTTTTTATCATCTCCCGGGACTTTATCATATCCCTGAGGAATTTGATCAAAGCCCTGTTTTCATCATTTGTCTGCGACAGTATTCTGTGACAATGTGATAAAAAGCTGCAACAACTCCTTGGCGGTTTGCCGAGAAATTAGTCAAATCCGAGCCAAGTTAGCAGATCGGTAATGAGTCCCGGCTAATAAACTTGAAGGAAAACTCGGCTAAAAAGGAATGACAAAAAAACATCACCACTTTACAAGTAGGAGAACCTAACCCTCAGTTTTTAACCCCCGACGAAAAAAGAGGGGCGTTATAAGTTTGACTGCTATGTGTGTCTGTGTGTTTATCTGTTGCACCGTAGCTGTTAAGCCGGTGGACTGATTTGGATGCGGATTTTTTATTTGAAAGCAGAGTTAGAGCTAGATCACGGGAACGCGGTGGATGTAGAAAGCACAAGACCGGTGTGAGTGGAGAGCCTTGGGGGAGGCCTATTTCCAGCAGTGGACGTCTTTCGACTGACATAATGATGATGATGAAAAAATCTTTTTAACTGCGAAAACATGATTACATTTAAGACGACTACATTTAAGAGAAGTTTCCCTGCCGCCCGCGCGGCCGCGTTAGTTAATTCGTTTGGGATATTGGTGTCTTTATCGCTCGTGACATAAGCGCTCGCAGCCGTCCCCCCATGCACATCCCCTCCCGCTTCACCGCTTCCCGCTAAAATACGAGTATATCGAGATAGCTGTAGGCTTTTCAAGATTTGGGCGGTTCAATTTTGGGTTTTGTTGTCCTCATATTATACGAAAAGTATAGCACCGAAATCAATGATATTTTACAATCAAGGTCTCCATTATATTTTCTATGACTGTGGTTTTTTAGATTTTTGTAAAAAACGCATTAATAGTCTGTAATTCTCGTGCAAAGTTGACATTATATTTTTTCGACTTTTGAGCTCCTGTAATTTTGATATTACACTTTTATATGAAAATCTGAAAAAACACAGGCATAGATAATTATGTCTAACTAGTCCATACTTACAAAATTTCATATACTTCTGTTGCCAAGTTTTCAAATGAGACCGGGACCACGTTTGTATGAAGAATGGAACGAAGAGACCTCTTAAAAACTTTACTTTTTTTATACGACTGGAAGGCAAACGAGCAAGTGGGTCTCCTGGTGGTAAGAGATCACCACCACCCATAAACATCTGCATCACCAGGGGTATTGCAGATGCGTTGCCAACCTAGAGGCCTAAGTTGGAATACTTAGAGCATAGAATCCTCCCTTAAAGGAACGCTCAATCTTGTCTCTAGTTACTTGTTAGTGTAATTGAGATACCCCGTTTAAGTCGGGTGTAAAAATCCAGCCAGTTACGAGGCGGTGTCGGGTTCGAATCTCTGGAGGAAAGTACTAAGTGTCATAAAGTACCTATTTATATTTATTCAGGATTCTGTACAGTCCGTATTAAAAATATCTGCCACTAGTGTTGTTAAAAGCCGTGGTGGCCTAGTGGTTTGACCTATCGCCTCTCAAGCAGAGGGTCGTGGGTTCAAACCCCAGCTCGCACCTCTGAGTTTTTTCCAAATTCATATGCGGAATTATATTTGAAATTTACTACGAGATTTGCGGTGAAGGAAAACATCGGGAGGAAACCTGCACAAACCTGCGGAGCAATTCAATGGTGCGAGTGAAGTTCCCGATCCGCACTGGGCCCGCGTGGCTACTATGGCCCAAGCGCTCTCATTCTGAGAGGAGGCCTGTGCCCGGCAGTGGGACGTATATAGGACGTATACGTGGGACGGAGGAGATTTGGGCCTCCGGATCTCCCACTCACCGTACAAAACACAGTAGCAAAACTACTATTTGATGAGCATTTTATTGTATAACGTTTACATTAAACCTACCTATGTAAAAGATGGTCCCATTTTACAAGACCCGCGTGTCCCGTGAGGCGAATTGTCAAGTTAACGCAAACTTGTGCAAGAACGTGTCGATAAGTAGAAAGTAAGTTAACACTTAGTGGGCCGAAACATAGTTTAAGAACGTAAAACATCTGCGAGCTAAAACATTGAGGGCCAAAAATGTGTGCGCGAAGCTACACTCATACACATAGCACTCTCTTTTTTTGTTGCCTGGGGGAAATCTGCTGCCAGATTAACCTCACCATGGGGAGGCGTTGAGGTTATGTGGAATTTTTACCCACTAAAACTCTCGGGTAGTTTCTTCGTTGCCGCCTAGCCAGCGACGTAGCGGTTCAGGTATAATTCCCACTAAATTCAACACGTGAATACACTTCTAGACCAAGAGTATATTTAAATGAAAATAACACCCCATTTTGATTTAACTTCATTCAATTTCTGGAGAGTCTATAAAATGGTAGATTATATAACACAGTTGGCAGCAGCACTCTCTAGTGCCAACCAAACTACGGACTTCAGTTCTGCGGTGCAAGGGAAAGCCACCAACCACACTATTTCCCGTAGTCGTAATTAATTTTCAAGTTCTTCATCCGACCATCACGACACGACCACTCTTACAAAGATTAGTAGCGATTTTAAAAAAGAAAATAAAAGCTGAAATAGTTGCGGATAGTGAGCCATGAACAAGGCACGAATTACAGGTGGCACGAATGCAATGTTTAAAAAAATTAAGTGATAGTCGTATTATAAGAAGTATTACGTACTTATTTGTAAATAAACATTAAGAGATCTATTAGAACAGAACTCACACAGTGACAAGTGACATTACATTCGTTCAGCTCATTCGTGTCAGCTCGACCTGTATCCTACAGCGTTGAAGATATCACACTTCTACCTTTTTACTGCGGCCACAAGTTGAAATAATGGAGAATTTCGGCATGACAGTTTGTCAGGCGAGACTTGCCGTTTAAATGTGTTTCGGACTTTTGCTCGCGCGACATAAGTTTTTTGTATCGTACAAAATAAACGTTTCCGATGGCTCATTGTCATCATCTTGGTCTTTACATGATGGTATAAGTCTGGTAATATAGTGAACGGATATGTTGCTCTGAAGATGAACTTTAGTTTAGTTCGAAACGTGTCTTGTGGTGGCGATGATAGTTAGGTTTATGTGATTTGTGTTTGTTCTTATAGTGTGGAGGTGGAGGAACTGCTTGAACACACGAATTTTGAAAATTTTGATGATAATATCCCTTTCGGAACTGGTGAATACAATTTTATTGTGGTTCCTAAGATTCGCCTTTTTCAAAAATATTCATATAATTAACATTTTTATGTTCAACATATCTTTTTAAATAATTACTTATTTTCCAATAGGCATGCAATAGACAGAGAAGCATAAAGTAGGCACGATTCTTATACCAAATCGTCACTTTTGGGCCAATTAACTATTTTACCGACACTTTGAGCGTCTCCTGCATTACCAAAAATTGTCTCCGGCGTTACCAAAAAATAGTAATATCAACAAGATATTTCCCGGTTTAATAGGTTCAACTTACGTAGGATAGCAAGTATTTATGTACACCATCCATTAAATTACAGAAAAAACATGTTTACTTACAAAAATCTGCGATTGTTTGAAAAATGTCGCGGACAGATTAGTGTCGGTAAAAAAGTGGATTGGCCCTTTTGTACGGCAGAGAAGCTTCTGTATCTTGTACTATATTCTATTACTTATTCCATGGTGATACCATCTGCAATTTTTTTTAATTTGCCGCGGTTTCGCAGGTTCATCTTTCACTAGCCAAACTCTACTTACATGTGAAGCACAATAAATAAGTATCACTATCGTAAATAAGGCCGGCCGCGGACAGGTGAGAGAGAATTAGAAAAAATGTAGACATGCCCGGTCCCACGGGAGCCGTTAATGAATTGGCCCGGTCGTTTCACCGGAACGCTGCCTTGATATATCGACGTGGTACGAAATACGTATCTGGAGACCTTAGACTTAGGCTGCCTTGACACGGATGTTTCTATTAGTGCCCGTTGTTTGATCAGTAGTTAGATACTAATAGTTAAAGTTCTTTTGAAATGCAAGCACTTTTATATCACCTCTATAAAACAAAACAAAGGTCACCACAAAGACCAAGATGGTTGTCCTCCAGGCTTACATCATGAGCGAGCGTCCTTTTGTACGGAGCTGAAACCAGAAGCCGTATTGCTTAACGTTTCTGGCGCTCGCGATCACAATAAAATGACAGTTTTTGTATGCGAAATCTGTCAATTGATTGCGATCGCGAGCGTCAGAAACGTTAGGCAATACAGCCTCTGGACAATGTATGCAAAACAAGAGCTTCGGTTAAACTCTTTCTCCATGCGCTGTTTGCGTAGGATCCTGGGTAATTGGCAAGACAGGGTCACTGACGAGAGGGTTCTAGAAATTGTACAGCTGCCTAGCCTAACCGCTCTTCTCAAACAGAGACGCTTACGCTGGCTAGGGCATGTGAATAGAATGGAGCCCTCTCGATTACCACGTCATGTCTTACTCGGCGCATTGACTAATGCCAAGAGAAACGTCAAACCTTTGCTCAGATTTAAGGACTGCGCTGAGCGAAACATGTCCACCTTCCTTCCTGCCTTCAAAATTGACCACATTGACTGGGAAAAGTTGGTGGAGAAATGCACAGATTGGCGCGGACGTGTATTGGAGGGTCACAAGCACTGCAATGAGGTCTGGCTCGAGGCACTTGCTGACAAGAGACGGAAACGACACCAAGGCGATTCTGCCAACATCCGCAGATTTCTCTTGTCTGGCCTGTGGGCCAACATGTCGCCATCGCCTCGGTCTGGTCAGCTACTAAAGACATTGTGCACAGGCAACACGCCAAACTTCGTCTGGAATAGACGCGTAGGCCTGATAATGATAAAGCAATTATAATTTACCTTTATGACCAGTGTAGACCAGTTGTAGAACTATAAGGTGGAAAATATGGGCCGTTTTGGCGCTACAAGAGATCTGCAGCCGCTTATAGAACCACTATATATTTCTAACTAAAGGAGCCGTGGGTGTTATAAAAATCCTATATCCAGCTACTAAGCAGCTTCTTATAGCGCTTGTGTGCTAGTTGGGAAGAACTATACTTATTTGCCTTACGATGCCTTGCTGACCTATCTCCAGCAGTAGACGTCTTTCGGCTAACATGATGATGATGATGATTCGCCTTACTTCTCATTTAAAACCATGCACCACAGTTACGCCCGGTTTTCTTTTATGTAGATATATTTAATTAACGCCTTGATGTTTATGAGCGTTATAAAAATCCTTTATCCAGCTACTAAGCAGGTTCTTATAGTACTTACTTGTGTGCTAGTTGGGAACGAACTACACTTATTCGCCTTACTTCTCCTTTAAAACCATGCACCATAGTTATATCCGGTTTTCTGTTAGGTATTTAATGAACGTCTTGATTTTTCTGAGCGTTATAAAAATTATTTATCCGGCTACTAAGAAGCTTTCTTAAAGTGCTTATGTACTAATTGGGAATGAACTACACTTACCTTGCTTCTCTTCTAAAACAATGCACCACATTTACATCCGGTTATTTAGTTAATATCTTGTGTATTATTACAATAACCCCCCCCCCCCCCATGACCACAAACAGTGTCATCAGCCATAACGAGATTCCCAACTGTAACTAGCCCTCTTACTCGATTGGCCGGAAGCTTCTATCTACGTAAGCTCTCTGAATTAACTCGGGAGCTTTCGTTGCCAAGAGCTTAACCTTTGTAAACAATTTCTACGTAGCGGTTTATTTTAAGCTTGGTTCGAATAGTAGCGTTAATCAACATCAATGGAATACGATTAGTTTAGGATTTTGCTTTAGAACAGTAAATCTGTTCGGTTGTACGGTAGCTCTTCATATTGCCTAGCATCGTTATCCTAATGTAAAGTTTGTCCTAATGATCGCTTGTCCTAATTCGCTATGTGCGTGACATCAGCGCCACCTAGCGTCCGCAAATAGTTTAGTTTACTTTGGTTTATTTAGTCATTCAACATAACAATTTGGCGGGTTTTGAAATTTGATTACGACATTGTGACAATGACACCTTATTTATTAAAATCGGACGCGTAGTCTAGATGCTACGGTGGAACATACGTAAATACAAACATACATAGACTGCTAAAATCATTACTCTTCTTCAAAATGAAACCTATCACGTATTCATTCATTTTTAATACAAAATTACGTGATAACGTGATTTGGGTGGACAAAGGGCTGTGAATTCATTTTTGGTCATTAAAATTAAATGAGGTAAGTAAAATTTATCCAAAAAGTGTGTTTTATTTTGGTTAGGTCAGGGTTTGTTTACTTCATGTTTAGTTGGAAATAAAAAAAAATCGGTCATTAAAATTAAATGAGGTAAGTAAAATTTACCCAAAAAGTGTGTTTTATTTTGGTTGTGTCAGGGTTTGTGTACTTCATGTTTCGTCGGACTTTTATTGTAAAACAATACAATAAAGCTGCTTTAATGGTTTCTTTAAATAATAGTCAACATAATAATATAATTGTTCTTGTACCGCTATATAGTAATAAATTAAATATCGTTTTCAGATCAAACTACCTACGTATTATTTTGACGACGGTTTTGTTTGTATTAGTCAATATAAAATTTCAACCACAAACCATTTCAAAAGGAAAATTGTTGGTATCTGCTTGACATGTCCGGAATGTATAGGACTTAACAAAGAACTGTGTTCAATAATTCAGGAAGACAAACATCTATTGCTAAAATTAGATAGTTAAGTCTACACAAATTGCTTTGTTAATGACAGATTCATATGAGTATGACAGATAATAGAGCCTACATTATTTCTACTTTTTGCCACATGAGCGCTGCGATAGATTTCATTACCCGCACCTAGTACAGTCAGCTGCAGAGAAAGGGTACCCCACTGTAATGGCGGTAGTATGGATACCGCCGTTACAGGGGGGTACCTTTTTTCTGCAGTTGACTGTACTTAAAAATATTTATAAAAAATATATATCAGAAACCTCATTGTGTCGGTTACTTATTAATGGGTTAGGTTTGGTTAAGTTAATTTTATAAATTTCTTGAATAATCGACGGTTTCATACAATTAACAATTTAAAACAGTCGACGATAGAATAAACATTACCTACATTAGGACAAACAATCATAGGACGACCAATATAGACCCTTGTAAGTACAGGAAATGCATAAAATACGGCATTTTTCCCGAGACGCTATCCATTCTCATCATCATCATCATGTCAGCCGAAAGACGTCCACTGCTGGACATAGGCCTCTCCCAAGGCTCTCCACTCAGACCGGTCTCGTGCTTTTTGCATCAAATTCAAATTCAAATTCAAATCATTTATTCAGCAAATAGGCCGCAATGGGCACTTTTTACACGTCATTTTTTTAATCTACCACCGGTTCGGAAAAAAACCTCTGTTGAGAAGAATCCGGCAAGAAACTCAACGAGGTATTTTTTTTTTTAAAAAAGCAGATTCACAATATTTATAAATGATACCTATGTACTATACATTACAAGTATTTAACACAATTACACATCCACCGCGATCCTGCGATCCCAACCAGATCATCGCTCCATCTTGTTGGAGGCCTACCGACAGCTCGTCTCCCGGTCCGCGGACGCCATTCGAAAGCCTTCTGACCCCATCGACCATCAGCCCTGCGAGCAATGTGCCCCGCCCACTGCCATTTCAGTTTCGCAATTCTTCGGGCTATCCATTCTGAACGCAGGTAATTACAAGTAACTTTACTAATGCATTTCCTGCCACCGACGACGCATATTCGTTTTCGGAACTTGACCCAGTGCCGCTGGCATAATTATTGATACATCTTGAACGCACATGTGCGTTGGTGGCACCTGTGGAAGTGGTGTGAATCTTAGTTCAAAATAATTTCCAACTCTCCTTACTATTTCGCCTTATCTCTTGGACTATAAACATAGATCAATACTTTCTAAGAAAGAGCAAGGCTCGGAACCGGTTTTTAAAATAGCTGTAAATACTGGTTTATTTTGGTTGAACTCCGAACTTTCGTAAGAACACGAACGTTTTTAAGAGCTTAACTATAACCTAAATAAACCGGTTTATTCGACGAGAGACAGCTGGCCGGCCGGCGGCGGGTTGCGATGTTTATTAAAATTTTTCTTTTCTTCTTTTTTTTTTTCTTTTTTTTATAATACGCCGGAATAAACCGTTCTAAACCGGTTAATCTGACAAGAACGTCATGGAAATGATCCGTTAAAAACCGGTTTTAAAAATAACGGTTTCGCGAACGAAACCAAAATGAAAAGGTTTTACGCCAAGTACATGATAACAGTTTGAAAATTTAACCGGTACCCGAGCCTTGAGAAAGAGTACTTAAACCAATTCTACTTTGTTTATTCAAGAAACTTGTGGCATCAAAGATACGACTATGAATGCTCTCGGGCATGGCCTAGTACATCGATACAGAATATTATTTCCTAGTGTGCTACGAAGGCGAATAACTCCAGCATTTTATGCCTTCCGCAGCACGTTATTTTCAATTCCCGATATCAATATGCACAATTTTATGGCCGCTAGTGCTTATCGGTTGCTTTTTGTGCACAGTTTATATCATGAAGCGGAGAAGACATAGACATAGATATAGACATAACTTTATTTCGACATCAAACTTAAAATAATACATAATTTACAGAAAAGAGAAATATTTCGTAATGTCGAAAAGGAATTGACTCAGCATAAAAAAAGCTATATAAAAAAAAAGTTATATAGCCTCCCAAACCCATAATATATATGTTTTTAACAGATGCTTTACCTACCTAACTACTCATATTAAATTATATTGTGTCTGAGCCCTCCATTCTGAGAGGAGGCCAGTGCCCAGCAGTGGGACGTATGTAGGCTGGGATGATGATGATGATTAAATTATATTATTACTACATTTTGCCAGCGGCTCTTCCCGCGTGGTATTCGGTTATCGCGCGCTGTCCCCTCGGGAACTGTGCATTTTTCCGGGATAAAAAGTAGCCTATGTCACTCTCGGGCCCATAAACTATGTCTATGCCAAAAATCACGTAGATCCGTCGCTCCGTTACGGCGTGAAAGACGGACCCTCTCGTTCCCAGAGGAGGCCTGTGCCCAGCAGTGGGACGTATATAGGCTAGGATGATGATGATGATGACAAACAAATTTCACGTCTGAACTAGGTATTTATGACACTAGCTAGCTGTAGGTAAAGTTGTCAGCAAATTTAATGCTCATGTTCTTTGATTCACTTACGTACAAAAAACTATAAAAACTACAAAAATAATTTAATTTTTTCAGCCTAAAGCCCTGTAAAACTGTGAAAAATTATATTCTCATAATCATTTCTCATACAATCTAAGGTCATACACAACCAAACCCCGAATCCCTCCAATCCCCCAGTCCAAAAACCCCAATTATAGTAAATTCCCCACGTCCATCTCTAATTAATAGTCTTCTTTTGAAACGGGATACAATGACCACTCGTTATCATAGGGCCCATTGTCCGCCATCTGTCCCGGACTTATCCTGATAATTAATTAATAATTAAGGGCCACTCTATTATCCTTTAATTTCTGCTCCTCATTTCTTTAATGCGCGCCCATTGAGCGCACGACGTGTGGGACACGGGTAATTTAAAAAGGAAATTCGACCTAATTTTCTTTTGAAAAGTTGGGCACGCAAATTGCTTGATGACTGTTGAGTTTTTGAAATTAAGTGTGGTTGAAGATCATTGTCATTTAACACGTTCACGGACACTTTTTAGGGTTCCAGAGCCAAAATGGAAAAAACGGAACTCTAAGTTTCGTCAAGTCCGTCTGTCTGTCTGTCCGTCCGCAGCTTTGCTCAGAGACTATCAATGCAAGAAAGCTGTAATATTGCACGAATATATTGTAAGCCATGCCTACAAAATTGTATAATAAAAATATTTTTTTAGAGTACCTTCCATAGATGTAAAAGTGGGGGTGATTTTTTTCTGATCTAATCTTGTAGTGCGGGGTGTCGTTGGATAAGGTCTTTTAAAACCATTAGGGGGTTCTAAGATTTTCCGATTCTGCGATTTGCCATTTTGGCTACGGAACCCTAAAAACCTAGAAATATGTCCCATTTCAACTAGAAACAATGTCTGAATACAATCACCATTTCAAACGCTCAATAGACCATAGAAATTGGGACGCATCGCTAGAAAATGGAAACACAATTTCCATTCAGTGAATGAGTGCTCCAGTTTCTTCTAGCTTTTGTCTGGCCTACAAAGCTGGAACCCAATCAGGGATCTGTCCAAACGTCGCCCAGTGGACGGTGTGGGCTGGCTTTTCTTTTTCGCACTGGCCGGGTGTCTGGATCGAAATTAACAGGAGATAAAGCGGGGCAGAGGGTTGGCTAGATCGGATAATTTTGAATCTGAAAAAAATCTGCGTTAAAAGACTTTAAGGGGCTGTTTCACCATCCATTGATCAGTGTTAACTGACGGTTAAATGTGATGCCATCTCTATTTGTTTTGTTCGAATAGATGGAGATGGCATCACATTTAACCGTGAGTTAACACTAATCAATAGATGGTGAAACAGCCCCTAAATATAAAGATAGAACATCTCAGTTTTGAACTCCGGTGATATTTAATAAAGAACTATACGGCGTAAATGTTTTCGTGATCGTTTTATTATACATGAAAAAAATCCATGCTAATATTATAAATGCGAAAGTGTGTTTGTATGTTTGTCCGTTTTCACGTCAAAACGAAGCGACGGATCGACGTGATTTGGCATAGAGATAGTTTATGGGCCAGAGAGTGACATGCTGCTTTTTGTCCCGGGAAAATGCACAGTTCCCGAGGGAGTAGCGCCCAATAACCGAATTCCACGCGGGCATAAGATAGTGTTTTTATATTTTTGAACAACTATGTTTTGTCTCGTCTGTTGGACTTACTCTTTAGTTGAAGTAAACCCGTTTGGCTGCGCAAGAATTGATTACAAAAGGCTTATTGAATATTCTTAACGATTGGCTAGAGGAACGAGTTCTACGGTTAAAATGCCAGCTTGTATAAATCTAACAAACTATTGAATAAGAAACCTAAGGGTATTTGCACAGCGCATTAAACGCGCCTTCGATGCGCGTTTGTATCGATAGAAACGCGATACGCTCGCGAGTTGTATAGCTTCTCTATAGAAAGAAACGCGAGCTGTCAAGCCGTAAATCTAAAACGTACACCTCTTATTTGACTGATACTAGTACCACATTATCGATTATGCAGAATTTATCAGTGTGAGACATTAGGTAACCTATACCGGGTATGGCCTGTAATATGAGCAAATAATTAAAGCATAGATCATATTCCTCAAACTGAAAAATCCAAAATTCAAATTTTTTAATTTTATTCTAATAAGTTACATTGGCATTTTTAATTTTCAATTGATATTAATTGTTTCAGTGGTTGTGTTGATTCACCAAATCAGTTTCCAAAATCTTATCCTAATATAATTTATAAGAATATTTGTTACTAACGAAGTTTGTGATTTGTGATTACCTTTTGACATCTATGGGCGTTAAACGCCTGATAATAAATGAATTTAATTTAATTTTGAACAATATTAGTTCAGCGACTTTTAAAAATTATTATTTTTTTAATTTTTATCACACTTTTAAGTTTATCCGAAGAAGCAATGTAAAGCAAACTGCTTCATGTTTGTAGCGTGACAGGCGACGCCAGTAAGGTTCTAGGACGGCGTACATTGATAGCAGTATTTAATTTGTATGAAAAAGGAAAAACTCAAAGACTCTATTATTTTAAAAAGTCGCTGAACTGAAGTTGTTTAGTTTGGCGAGGACGATGCATGCTTAAATTTTTTGCTCGTATTACAGGCCACACCCGGTATAAACTAACTATAATCGATCGGTTAAAGAAACACCGACCAATCCCGAGTCGAACCCACGCACCGAGGTTTCCGCACAGCTGAATCAATCAATCAATCCGTTACAAATTATTGAATAAATTTTATTTCTCTTGATAGAAATTCGCTCAACAGCTGTCGATGGCGATATTTTCTGTGTTCGCCCCATGTGTGGGGTGGTGGAATTTTGTGATAAGTCCCCGTGGAACACCTAATGTTACTCCCATTGATGTAAGCTGGAAGAGACGGCGGGGGACTATTCTTAAATACATTCGAAAAAAAAATAAAAAAAAATTTAATATGTTTGAAGGAAATTATGTTAATTTGGAGAGCTGTAAGTAGCTGTAGTTTTTTTACGTCTTTGCCAGTTAGTGTGTAAGTATAGATTGTATAATTGTTGATGTGTATATTTGTTCGTACTGACAATAAGGTTTTTCATTGTTACTAACAAGATATGGATAATCGCCGAAATAAAAGTATTATTATTATATTTTAATAATTACGCGATAGAATCAGAAATACGGGAATTTCCCGAAGAACTAAAGTCCCGGTCATAGTGAAAGTGGTGGCCACATCGCTCGAAGAACTGAAAACTGTTGGGGGAGAAAAGTCCTCGAGCAGCGACCACGAACCGGCAGACGAAGCGTTGGAATGCCTACTACTAGGTGGACCGACAACATCGCAAGAGTTGCGGGCAACCAGTGGACGCAAATGGCGAGTTGCCGTTCATTGTGCCACGCCTCCGCCTCTGCCTTTGTTCAACACTGGACGCCTTAGGGTTGATAATGATGACGATGGATGATTTTCAGACGATGACGATGACAATTCCGTAGCTTTGTACATCAACAATCAAAAAATATGCACCAATTTTTATTTCGCTTTTCAAATTATTAATTCCTACGAGCAAACTCAATGTTGTTCTAAAATAGCACCCGAACCGCAAAGCACATTATCAAAACTACCCCCACTCATTAAACTCCAGCACAAGCACAAAGCCACCTAGCCCACATCGATCAAAAACGACATCCACTTACCGCCATTACATATATTTATTACACACAAATTCACTCGTAAATTGTCGTTCAATTCGCGTAATAGGCCCCTATTCCGCAACTGCGAGGGTGTCAGAGTTTGACATCGCGGGTCTCGTTACTTCTTTTATTGCGGGAAGTTTCGTCTTCGGGGATGTCGAGTGGGCTGATAATGTCGTTCACGCAACCGCGAATGATTTTGAGAATAGGCGCTTTGTGCGCGTTTTATGCGTTTATTGACGTGAAGATGCTTCCCTATGTTGGAAGGGAGGGGATTAGCATTGTTGTCGTTTTCGTTTTTCACCCCCAACATGTAAAAAGAAAGGCGTTTTTATTTTTATTTTATTTATTTGGGGCATCAACAGCAATACAGTACATTAAAATAGGACTGAGGTACTAAAAAGAAAGCCAATAACAGATGTCCACAGTAATACAGTTAGCGAATCATACTTAAAACTTAAAACATACAATCACAGACAGATTATAAGATTGACGCTAACGACTGTCTGTCTCTATTATTTTAAACATAAATCCTCTGGGTAGACCGGTAAATATATCTGATTCGAGATGAAGTAAAATTGTCATTAAGTAAAGGTGCGTCCAAACCGCTGCTTAAAAAACGGTGACGGCACGGAAACACAGTAACGCTCCGTATAGTCTCCATTTTTATCACAATATTTGAATTTGAATTTGAAAATAAAAAGCAGCCTACGGTATATAATATACTTACCTTTACTTGGAAGATTCCGTATAAAATACGAAATCCTAACCTATTTTTTTTCGTAAAGGCTACGGAATCTATCCCGGACGTGTTCGACACGCTCTTGGCCGGTTTTTAAGCAGCGATTTGGTCTTAAATGGCACAAGCAAGCCTTTAGTCCAAAGTTTAACAGTACACCTCCATTAATGGTTAGAGCAGCGTCGCCTCGACAAGACCTCGGTTAATCTTCGGTTAACTTGTAGTTTACTTAAGCACTTGCAAATACCTATTCTGAGAATAACTTCTATAGGAAATTGTCAGAACATTAGCTTGTCATATCTGATTACTATCAAAGAGTTATTTGGTCTGTTTGTATTAAAGCCGCCTTTTGCTTACTCGTACCTTGGTAAATCTCTATAATACTTGTGTTTTTAACCCCCGAAGGAAAAAGAGGGATGTTATAAGTTTGACCGCTACGTGTGTCTATCTGTGACACCGTAGCTCTTAAACGGGTGCATCGATTTTAATGCAGTTTTTTATTTGACAGCAGGTTTTCTAGCGATGGTTCTTAGACATGTTTTATCAAAATCAGTTCAGCCAGTCCAGCTTTTTGTTGGTTAGGTTAGGTTATTCTCAAGATAAGTCATGGGCAACATATTTTCTCTCTGCTCTCCACGCCGAAACAACAATGCAAGCACTACTGCTTCACGGCAGGATTAGCGAGCAAGACGGTGGTAGCAATCCGTGCGGACCTTGCACAAGGTCCTGCCACATGCAAGTCTATTCGTAATGTTGCAGTTATAATTAAGCACAGGGAGCCGTTTACTTTAGAATACGGTGCCTAAACTAGCAACTGCACTCCGCACCCAGAGTCGCTCATTATGACTGCGGCTCTGAGCTGCGGCTTGACAAACTATCAATGACGTCGCTGTCACGATGATACTTGAGTCTTTCGGGTACTACAGTCAAGTTGACAAGAAGAGTTGACAAATTCGTTGTTGACAAGCTTTTACCTGTTGCCGTTATTAATATATTATCAAATTTTTAATAATAATGGACATTGTAATTTTATTATTTACTTATTTTCTTTACTTATTTTAGTGTGTTTTAATTATTAATTCTGAAATTCTAATGGATATTTAGTTGAAGGTTTTAACATAATTTATTTCAATTTATAAATATAGATGTAGCGGTAACAAATCTTAATTAAACTATTGTTAATCTGTCTTCACATTCACAGATTACCAAGTTACAGGCTCAGCTCAGTTTGGAGTCTGACGGAATATTGTAACATTATTGTAATAAGTATTTTTGCCAAATAAATAAATAAATATCATATCATATCATATCGAGCCAAAAACGGCAAAAAAATTGTTTATTGTACGGGAGCCCCTTAAATATTTATTTTATCCTATTTTTTGTATTTGTCGTTATAGCGGCCATAGTAACACGTAATCTGTGAAAATTTCAAGTGCCTTGCCATTACGGCTCAAGAGATAGAGCCCTGTGACAGACAGCGGAGTCTCAGTAATAAATAGGGTTCCGTTGGCACCCTTTGGGTACGGAATCCTAAAAACTAAGTTGTTGGTTACAGCAGCAGTTGGTTCAAAATTGTGACCAGCTCAACAATTCCCAGTATGATCCCGACGGTGCAAGTTAATTAACGAGTTTTTGGCTACTAAACTTGGTTTAGTCCATTTAATTTATTCAATAAAAATCGGCCAAGTGCGATTTGAACTCGCGCATCGGGGGTCCCGTACAAATTTGTCGGTATTTATGAATAATAATCCATACTAATATTATAAATGCGAAAGTGTGTTTGTGTGTTTGTATGTTTGTCCCTCTTTCACGCCGTAACGGAGCGACGTATCGACATAATTTTTGGCATAGGGGTAGTTTATGAGCCCGAGAGTGACATAGGCTACTTTTTATCCCGGAAAAATTCACAGTTCCCGAGGGAACAGCGCGCGATGACCGAATACCACGCGGGCGGAGCCGCGGGCAAAAGCTAGTAATAATAATAAAGCCTTTTATTTCCTTAATACATTTAAATTAATAATAATAATTAGATTTATGATCATGCAATTTATAATTCACATTTTTTTTAAACAATGTTTAAAAAACATGCTTTTCTTTGTTACATTATCAAGGACCTCTTTATAGAGTAAAGGCCTCCATTTTTGTCTACATAGATCTGTCATTTCCTTTTTCAGACCAATTTTTTCCTGTTGCTTTTAAAATTTCATCAAAAACCATCTCTCCGCCGGTCTACCTCTGGTTCTCTTGCCTACAGGCCCCTTCCATAAAGTTATCTTTTTAGCCCAACTGAATATTAAGTGCGAATTTCATAGTTATAGGTCAGCGGAAGCCGTGGTGGTTTGACCTATCGCCTCTCAAGCAGAGAGTCGTGGGTTCAAATCCCGGCTCGCACCTCTGAGTTTTTCGAAATTCATGTGCGCAATTTACCACGAGCTTTGCGGTGAAGGAAAACATCGTGAGGAAACCTGCACAAACCTGCGAAGCAATTCAATGGTGCGTGTGAAGTTCCCAATCCGCACTGTGCCCAGCAGTGGGACGTATATAGGCTGAGATGATGATAATGATGAGGTCAGCGGAAAGTTCCGATTCCCTTGAGAATGTCGAAATATATGTTTTTATAGAAAAACCTAAATTTTTAGGGTTTGTCATTTTCATAAAAATCAAAGCTATCACTTTAAAAAATAACTCATAAAACCGCTAACCAAAGCTCAGACACAGGCGTCCACACAACGAATCTGATACCTCATTAAATGCAACAGCTTCCTCAGGTTATAATTTGCAGCACATTCCCAGTTATCCGCAGTGGCCGTGGCAAGTATCTGTTAGGAACAGATAAGGAGGAGCTCATTGAGATTTTAGCTTTCTACGGCAGCCTGTTAAGCGGCCATCTTTTATTTTCAAGCGATTTCGTAATGGTTTGTTTGGTTGACTTTATAGTAAAGTTTCTCTTAAAAAAAACCTTTTAGGGTTCAGTGGTCAACTGCGAACCCTTATATATAGTTTCGCCATATCTGTTCGTATGTCCGTCCGCGGCTAATCTCAGAGACCGTTAGTATTAGAAAGAGTAATTTGGCATAAATATACATATCAGTCACGTCGACAGTGGTAGAATTAAAAAAAATTAGGATACCTCCCATAGACGTAAAGTACCTAGGGTTGATTCTTTTTTTCTCGACTAACCCTACAATGTGGGATACCGTTAGATAGGTCTTTTAGGACCATTGGGGGGTTGCTAAGACCATTTTTCTATTCAGTGATCTGTTTGCGAAATATTCAACTTTAAAGTGCAAATTTTCATTGAAATCGAGCGTCTCCCCTATTTAAAATCTAAAACGGTATAAATAAAATAAAAATATATCACATTTTCAAGGAAAATTACAGCGGCTAAGATTGCTTGACAATTATTAGTAGCTTAAGGTATAAAACATACCTAAACTTGGAAGATTCCGTATATACCGCGAAAGCCTTAGAAAAATATTGCCTACTTCTTTTTTTCTTAATGGTTACGGAAATCTATCCTGGGCGTGTCCGACACGTTCTTGGCCGTTTTTTTATAAAAGTGTTTCGGCTCTGATTATATTTTATGTAATATATGACCTATACCAAATTTCAAGTCATTCCAACCATGATCCGATATGATCTATTACAAGTATAACATGTCGAATCTCTCTGTCTAATTGACGACGACAGCGTGATATTTTTTAAGTTATTTAAAAGTTATTCCACGACTCCCTCTGTATTAAAGTTCCAGTCCTGTAGAAGGCAAAATGCTAGCCGGATAACTAATTGAACCATATTAACAGTATCCTAACAGCACCCTTTGCCTACGGTACCCTAGCAATGCCAGAAACATTCAAATAGAGAAATTCCAGGCGCAATCCAATCTGAATCGATTACGAGCAATGAATCGATGCAATCGAGCCGAATTCGAAGTGTCCGATTTTAACTGGACGATGTATTTGAAAATTCAATTAAGTATTCGGAACTTAATCGCCCTGTTTTTGAGCTGTTGAAAACATGGCTTTGATTTAAAGTAAACACAAATGAAAACCGGCAACTTAAAGTGCCTACTGTCAGCATTAAAGCTAGTGAACATGAAACTTCACAATAGGGAATATTACTGAAATTTTCTCCCGTCAGAGTGCAGCACTAGCACAAAATCGTAAATAGGTTTTTTGAGCATCTTAAATGCCATAAAATTAAATATCACATTATTTCCATTTTTTTAAATATAGCTCTATCGTTACTATCGATGATGTAAAATATCATGTTGTTTTGTTACTAATAAATATATTATTATCACGTTGGATGAGAAAAAAAAATCACCCCCACTTTACGTCTATGTGAGATAGGTACTCTAAAAAAAAAGTTTTTTTAATTTTTTATTGTTTTGTTTTGTCGGCATAGTTTACATATAATCATCGTGCAAAATTACAGCTTTCTAGCATTAGACAGACAGACAGTAATGGCGAAATTATAAGGGTTCCGTTTTTGTCATTTTGGCTACGGAACCCTAAAAATGAGGTGTAAAAGTGCCCATTGCGGCCTATTTACTGAATAAATGATTTGAATTTGAATTTCGAATTCGAAGTAACTAGAGCTCTGTGAGAGAGACCTATGTCCAACAATAAATGTCCTATGGCTATCTAAAGTAGTCCAATTTAGTTAGTTTAGTTCTCAAGTGGAGGCCGTGGATCGGCAAGTGCAGCGTACGACGTCCACCAACGAGATGGACGGATGACCTGGTTGAAACCGCGGGTTCACGGTGGATGCAGGCCGCTGCCAACCGAAGAAATCGAATTTAAGTAGTTGACTGAAATAACATTCTGAAGTAGCACTTTCTTACATAAGTATCACTAATTGGCACAAGGCGATAGTCAAGACTAATAAGTGCCATCTCGCTTCAGCACGCCATCTCACTCCAATTGTAAGACCATTGCCAGGTAAGTGCCTGCATTTACCCAAAGTGTTACCTTAGCGCAAGTGTAAGCAATTCCTCGACTGACGCGATCCATCGCCCGCAGATTCAATAACATGCACCATGCCGTGATATAGAAGATAGAACTGGTAAATTGATTGTGAGACTATAAGCCAGTGTGCTAGATGTTGAACTTTTGGTAATACTATATAAAAAAAGTAAAGAAAGAGAGAAAGATAAAAACAGTGACAAATTTTCCCGAACTGGCCCCCACGGCAGCGCCCGTTTCACTTTTACACACACAAAATCATGTATTTTTGCCACCATCTTGCTCGCTAATCCTGCCGTAAAGCAGCAGTGCTTGCACTGTTGTGTTTCGGTGTGGGGAGTAAGACAGCCTGTGAAATTACTGGCATTTGAGGTATCCCATATTAGGCCTCTAGGTAGGCAACACGTCTGCAATACAAACTGCAACATGCATACTGCAACACCCTGGTGTTGCAGATGTTTATGGGCAGTGGTGACCTCTTACCATCAGGAGACCCACTTGCTCGCATCCATCCAGTCGAATAAAAAAAAATTGTATTTCTTTTTCGTTTTTTTTTTGTTTTATTTGTTTGCTGTTAATTGTTGTTTTTTAGTTATGTTGTAGGTATTTGTGTGTCTTTGCGTTATGTGAATAAATGTCTTCTATTCTATTCAATTAAGCATAATGATCCTTTAGTTAAATAATTAGCCCTAAATAGATCGTGAGATCTACCGATTATGATAAAATTTGTCGAGTGAAAGTGTAAAATCCACTTTAAAATCATTTTTTGATGTATCTTGTGTTAACACAAGCCCTCTTTTTCTGAGAGGAAGCCTCTGCCCCACAGTGGGACGTATATAGGTTTGGATTCCGAATGTAAGTTTATGCCTGTCACTCTCAAAGTTAGCTCTCACGCACACATGTCCTGCTCTAAAAGCAGAACAGTACCCGGGAGAATATCGACAAAGTAGTCCTTGTAAATTGCTGCTACAATGTGGCCGAAAAGTGGAAGTATTACTAGTATTTTAAAATTTTACTTAAATTTGGAATGTGCTATTAAATCTGTTATACCCAGTTGTTTATTTCTATAGCTACTCCTAGCGCCATCTAGTGAGCACATATAGAAACTCCAAATATGTCCTACATCCCCCCCCCGATGGCCGAGTGGTTAGAGAACCTGACTACGAAGCTTGAGGTCTCGGGTTCGAATCCCGACCGGGGCAGATATTTGTACGAATAATACGAATGTTTGCTCTCGGGTCTTGGATGTTTAATATGTATTTAAGTATGTATTTATCTATATAAGTATGTTTATCCGTAGTACAAGCTTTGCTTAGTTTGGGACTAGGTCAATTGGTGTCAAGTGTCCCATGATATTTTTTTTTATCGCGCTATCGAAGTTTCACAACTAGGATGCGTTTGACTACCGACACTCGGCCTTCGGACTGTAGGAGGACCGGAGACCGACCCCAGGCATAACACCTGCCTGAAGAGAGATCTCTCTATTGAAGCCTCCCCCCCCACATTTGTATTAGTCTTAGCCCTTAATATCAAAAATGTATGGCCCATCTTGCAACCAAATACTCGTCTACATCCCTGGTCCATACATACTGCACGTCTCATGCACAGACTGTAGAGCACTCTGCTCCACTGATCTGCCATTAACTGGCTTTAATGTTGGTAGCCAACGTTGGAGCCAAATTGGATGTCCTTGCCAATATTCCATTTCGATGAAAGTTATGTGGATGATTGTATTGAGAGTGGTAGACACAAAACAAATCCAAAAGTAAGTACAACATGATGCTACGGTACCTAAATACATTATATCATATCAGCAGCATTTACGGCTTCGTGTCGTAAAGATTGTGAATCGCTTTAAGTGTCTTATGTAACAAAAAAAGTGTTCCAATCTTTTCACGTTTAAATTGCCCCGACTTCTCCTTTTTAATCAAATTAAAAAAGGAGGAGGTTATCATTTCGGTGGTTATCATTTCGGTGGTTTTTTTTTCATGTTTGTTACCTCAGTACTGTTTATGAACCGATATGAAAAAAAAATTTGCTTTCGTCTAGGAACCATAACCACCAAATCAGGGTCTGATGATTGGATCTTAAGGAAATTGAGGGAACTCTTCAAATGTTATAGGGATACCTATAGTAAAATTCGATATATTTAGTAGTAACTCGTGCATTTGTTCTTGAAAATCATCATTTGGTGAAGTGATGATGATGAGAACCAGAGTTGACCATCGGAGTTACTACTCAATAGTATTTCACGGGTTGTATTTTAATTACTTTGACACAGTTGCTAAGAAACTTATGGTTCTCGTAATGGATATACTAAAATGGGTGGTGAAGCACCAGGGCTCGTCAATAATGAACGTTTGAACATCTATAAAAGTAATCTTTCGTAAAAGGTGACGAGCAGTTGATATTAAACTATTATATCTTAGAGTATTTACACTAAAAAGCGTGAAAAAAAAATGTTACAAAAAAAATTAACTGAGGAGTGAGCTTATAGTCATCTACCTCACCTACGCACTACGTGTCGGGTTTCAGTCACTCCTGCTGGCTCGTGCTGATTACTTAACCACCAATAATGTGCAAGGATGTGTTGCGAGGAATGTGTTTTTCATTAACCAATAGAAACGTTTCATATCCACATCCTCGCACAGCATATCTCTGGTGAGAACTGCTGAGCGGAGCAAGGTGATATAAACAAAGCGTTTCTATAAAAATATATTTCTTACAACACATCCTCGCACATCTCTGGTGGAAACGCTGCTTTAACGCGAGACCTTTATGATCGCATTCATCATCCCTTTTTACCTTCGTCTTATACCGTGTGACAGAAAGAGACGGCGTACACGATTGTGATTCCAAGATCGTTAGACAAATAAAGCACTTGCCGGTTCTAATAAAGCAGAGAAACCAATTTCGAAATTTAGGCAAAAAAATACGCGATCAACTCTGTTCCTTCCTTCATTCATGTACCTATGAATCGGTAGGTTAATATAATTTAGTGGTCAGGTCATAAAAATGTTTGCACGGCTTACGAAATTTGCCTGATTGAAAAAATAATAGACGTTCTATTCCGGAGGGTAATAAAAACAATTAACATAGGATAACATAGCGAGAGCGTCGTGTTTTTCCACGGGCACCAAACGGTTGTTTTTCAACGAAGATATATCGATTTGCGAGAAAATTGGATTTCGTTTAACTCTATTTTTATTCTGACGCACTCCTATAAAAATTACTGCTTATATTTTTAAGTCAAAGTTTCAACTCTAAGCAATAAAAGCGCAAGAAATTATACTTTCTTTTTTGTATAAACGTTATCAATTAGCATTTCTTTTCCACGCAAGCGGGCAGTTGGATTCACAATTTTTCCACTACCTGGCTCCAAAATATCGGATCATAAAAATAAACAACGATGACGATTTCTAAAAGCATCGGGTTGTGTACGCTTTGATATAACCTTGGTATAATATTTTTTATATATTTTTTTGGCAAATTTCACAAACGCTTATTGCGCAATCATAATTTCCTATATCTATTTTCTATAGAAAATTATAAGACAAATCAGTTCCAAAAACACAAACAATATCGCACACCGATATAACCTCTGTGCACATGCATGAAGCAAAGCTCGCGTCGCAAGCCACCGCGATAGCGCGGACTGGCACCAAAGAATCGCAAGCGTTCCAAATTCAAAAGCGTTCAGTGCAGCGTTTGGCTTTAGACATGTCGGTGACCAGAACCGTTGACAGATCAAAATGGCGGCGTAAAAAATGTATAAAAACGCCGCCGGACGATGACAATGACTGCGCCAGCTTGGCTTGGTTGCTAAGCTTCAGGTTAGATGAAATAGTGAACGTGAAAGTACCTGATGACGAGCCGTACGTCATTGAACCTAGGCTGCCAGAGCCACCGCCTGCTGCGAGGAAGCCTCCGTACACATACCCTGAACTCATAGAACGGGCGCTGAGGGAAAATGGAGAGCTGACTGTGTCTGCGATATACCAATGGATCTCGTGAGTGTTTTGATATAGATAGATAACTTTATTCGATATCAAAAAGTAAGTGGTTCACAAAATAATAATACAAATTACAAAATATCTAATGAAGTGGAAGAGGAACTCAGCATTTTGCTGTTTTAAAAGTTTTTTTTGAATTATAAACCTTGATAATTGACGTGTTTAGTTTGATTTTTATTTTGTACTAAGTAATTTATTTCATCATTTGAAAATTTCAATGCTAAATTGCCCCGTCGTTGCCATCTAAAAGCAATAGGTACAACGTCAACGACCGGAATAGCTGGAAAAAGTGGAGGTATTGTAGCAAAAACGTTCCACATCCCTCGACTTCGTCAGTTAGTTACACTAGGTTTAAACTTGACAGTTCCATATCGACACCACTAAATTGAGTTTAACAAGCGGTAAATCAAGGTTTTTATTTTTCTAGCAGCGGCCACGTGTTAGTAAATATTTGCAAACAAAATGTGTTGTAAAAGTTTGTAAAAGCTCTATAAATTCCATTAGTTACTTTCAAAGTTCTTTAAATAAATAAATGAGCTATTTCAAATACTTCATAGTTTTATATTAAATCTATAATACGTTATTTGGATAGCATTAGTCTTGAAAGATTTAATTTTATTTAATTTAAACTCAATTGAAATCACTGTAGAGTCTAAATTGAAAGTGCCCTTTAACATTATTCTTCAAGTTAATCTAGTTGGTCTAGCTTATAGTGCCAAAGTTTTAAGTGTTGCATTTCTAGAACTTTACGTTTATGACAAAATCAATAAGAAATTTAAGTAACGGTCAAGTGCGAGTGGGAATTTCTTTCCTTTTCCTGCAAACTCTTCTGTGTCTATTGTTTTTTCCTGTGACAAAATGTAGCTTATGCCAATCAGGGAGAGTGTAGATTTTTTAGAGTTCCGTAGGTAGGTCAATCATATTTTTAGTGTGGCTGGTTATCATGTAACAAAAAGTATAATTTCAGTAGCTTTTGCCCGCGGCTCCGCCCGCATGGTATTCGGTTATCGCGCGCTTTTCCCTCGGGAACTGTGCATTTTGCTGAGATAAAAGTAGCTCATGTCGCTCTCGGACCCAACTATCTCTATGCCAAAAGCCACGTCGATCCGTCGCTCCGTTACGGCGTGAAAGATGGACAAACATACAAATACACTTTCGCATTTTTAATATTAGTATGGATGGGGCATTTACTAAAAATTAGGAGTTATGATAGTTTTAAGGTTATTCCTTCACGGCCCGTCTCCTCATCATGCTAGTTACTACGTTACAAACATTTCTCTAAGCAAATGTCCTGATCACTAATGTCACCCGAATTAGGTACGGGACAGAATAACAACACACAAAAAACGGCCAAGAGCGTGTCGGATACGCCTGAAATAAGGTTCCGTAGCCATTACGAAAAAATTACGTAATATTTTTCTAAGGATTTCGTTATGTTGTACGAAATATTCCAAGTTTAGGTATATTTTATACCTTAGGCTGCTATTTACTCTTAAACTACTACTAATTCTAAAGAAAATTAACTATTATAGTTTTTCTTGAAAGTTTGATACCTATACTACTATCCTTAATTTTTTCCCAATTTTTCCACCTACCGCTTTAGATTTTAGAGGAGGCGGGACGCTCGATTTTAATGAAAATTTGCACTTTAAAGTTGAATATTTTGTAAACAAATCACTGAATCGAATAATAGCAACCCCCCAATGAGTTTAAAAGACCTATCCAACGATACCCCATACTACAAGGTTGGATGAGAAAAAAAAATCACCCCCAATATAGGTACGTCTATGGAAACTGCTCTAAATTTTTTTTCTTTTTTTATTGTACCTACAAGTTTGTCGGCATAGTTTCCATATACATTCGTTAAAAATTACAGCTTTCTAGCATTTACAGTCCCTGAGCAAAGCCGTGGACGGACAAACAGACAGACATGGCGAAACTATAAGGGTTCCGTTTTTGCCATTTTGGCTACGGAACCCTAAAAATTAAACCCATGCCGGGCGGGTAGCTTAAAGATCATCTCTTTTAAACTGAACCCTAGAAAGCTGCTCATGTAATCTCCGTGACGTGACACGATATTACAATTATAATCACGGTATAACCCGATAAGTGCGTTATCGGGCTGATTTAATATTTGGATTTAGATTGTTATTCGAGCGGAAAAAGGGGCTTTTATTAATACTTAACTACATGGGTAGCATGAGTAGCTTTAGTGAACAGAACCCATCAAAACATAAATATGTGAAACAAGAATCAAGTTCAATATTATGATACAAGGTGACCTTAGCCTCTGGACAAATAATGAAACCATGGATAAGGCTGATACTAAGGGCCTGTTGTTTGATCATTAGTTAAACTAAATAATGGACCCGATTCTACAGCGGCCGCTAAAATTCCTAATTTTATTTAGACGTCGCTAAATCACTTTGCTATTCTATGAGCACCTGTCATAATCAAATGACAACGCTAATTTAATCTGACGTTTCTTATTTTAGCCGATCTATCTAGCCGGTCAGCGTGACTTTCTGGAATAGCACTTGTTAAATCAACCGTCTAAATGTCAATTAAAATTTAGAAAATTTAGATTTTGACAATTTAGCCGACGTGCGCGTAGAATCGCATCCAATATGTAGTTAAAATGTATTGCAAAAATAACAATATTATAGTTAACACATTTCAACGGAAATTTAACTATAGTAACTTTAACTACTGATCAAACAACGGGCCCTTAGCAATACCTTAAAATAGTTATTTGCTTAATTAGACAAGAAAAAAAATCTATGAAATGAGATCATCCAAATACACAGGCTGCTCCAAAGCGATACATTGAAAACTGTTCGTTTTTCGGTAAATATTGGACTGATTGTTATGATACTTGCTAAGCCAGTAGTATTCATATTTGTCCACAGGCTAAGGTCACCCAGTATTATGCCTTGATTGTTGACTTTAATGACAAAAGAACCAAATGATCCAAATGATTGATGACGATGATGATGATGATGAATGATGATGATGATGAAATGAATGATCTAAATGGGTTCCAAGTGCCAAGGTGCCAAGTTCGATGGTCAGTCCTGAAATTTATTTATAACAATATAAAATATTTTTTAACAACTTAAAATATAATTTCTTCTTATAACTTAGGATAATACATTGAAGCTTAAGGTCTGACTTGGCTAGTTCTTTATTTTAAGGTGTGAAGTGAATCATGAATAAATATATTTCTATGTCTATTTCTATTTGTATTTCTTATTTACTAACTTGTGCCCGTGTCTCCGCCCGCGTGGTATTCGGCTATCGCACGCTGTTTCTTCGGGAACTGAGCATTTTTCCGGGTTAAAAGTACTCTGTGTCACTCTCGGGCCCATAAACCATATACCGTACGTTATGGCGTGAAAGACGGACAAACATACACACACACTTCCGCATTTATAATATTAGTATGGATAAGCAAGGCAGTCTTAAAAAAACTTTCTTATTCTTTCGAACAGATTTGCTACTGAATCCAGCGTGTTCTAAATTCAATTAAATTTCATCGTTCTTTATTGTATAAACAAAAACCATAAACAAATTTGATCGTCTCCCCCACGTGACCTGCATGTCGTTGATAAGTGAGGGGCAAACGGTGGCCAAGCGGGGCGATTAATACCCACAGGTGTATGTTTCATTGAAACAGGGGCCCTACTTCGAAATTCCGTGTTCGTATTGCACCGTCCCTCTCTTTCTGCTGTTGAATACTATAAGCGTGGGCAGGATGGCACGACACTTTACTTAAAATTTCGAACTTAGCAATGTGAGACCAGAGGCCGTGTTGTCTAATGTTTTTGACACTCGCGATCGCAATCGAATGACATATTTCGCATACAAAAGCTGTCATTTCATTGCGATCGCGAGCGTCAGAAACGTTAGGCAATAAGGCCTCAGATTTTGTTTTTACAAGATAGGAGTTATTTTCAATTAATAAGCCGTGGTGTCTGAGTGGTTTTACCTATCGCCTCTCAAGCAGAAGGTCGTGGGTTCAAACCCCGGCTCGCACCTCTGTTTTTCGAAATTCATGTGCGGAATTAAATTTGAAATTTACCACGAGCTTTGCGGTCAAGGAAAACATCGTAAGGAAACCTACACAAATCTCTGAAGCAATTCAATGGTGCTTGTGAAGTTCCAAATTTGCAGTGGACCCGCGTGGGAAGTACGGCCCAAGCCCTTTCAATCTGAGAGGAGGCCTGTGCCCAGCAGTGGGACGTAAATAGGCTGGGATGATGATGACAATGAGTTACTTTGAATTATACCACAGGTTATAATCATCATCCTCAATCAAAATACATCCATTACCGAAAAACGCCTCCCCATTAAGCAGCGTTTGCACCAATCATGTGCGAGGATGTGTTGCGAGGAATGTTTTTCATTAACCAATAGAAATGCTTCATTTACACATCCTCGCGCAACACATCTCTAGTAGAACACTAGAGCGGAGCGAAGATATTGTGTTAATGAGGCATTTCTATTAGTTTATGAAAAACACATTCCTTATAACACATAGGTACTCGCATATTATTGGTGGAACTGTTTTAGAATATTTGTCATAGAAAATAATACCTAATTATAATTTTTAACTTTCTCGCTCATTGCAACGTCATGACATTTTTCAAGCTTTTGTTAGAGTACCTAAGTACCGTCACCAGCACCAATATCTGACACGACAATATCTGACGTCTCTATTTCTAGTGCTGGAAGGACGTGTCAGATATTTTTGCACGCTCCACTGTGGCAGATATTAATGCTAGTGACTGTACATTCACCCCTTCTACACTGCTTTGTTTTTTACAAGCTTTTCTTCAACTTGCCCTGTTTTTATTTGTTTGTTTGGGTCAAATCTTGGAAGCTAAACTAGACCAACTTCCAATGATCCGATTGATTTGAAATTTGGCACACTTATGTAAATCTGATGACAATACAATAATCTGGTAGTGGAATCCCGGTAGTCCGGCTAGGATCATCTCCGCAGAATGGAACTCCTCAACGGTAAATGGCATCGACTTGAAATTTGGTACGGAAATGTAGCTTGGATGACAACGCAAGTACAGTCAGCTGCAGAGAAAGACACAGAAGAGAGAGAGAGTACATCATCATCATCATCATGGCGGCCTTTTGGTTATCCAATCTTGGACGTAGGCCTCTTCCCTCTTCTTCCACCCTTGGTGATCTTGTGCCCGTCTTATCCAGTCTTGACCTCCGTGCCGTCGAATGCCGTCCACTCAGCACTGCAAACAAAAACAAAAAGTACAAGTAAAGCTTATTAAAAATGTAATAAAACTGTTAACAAAAACTTATTACCATTAGAAATATGGTAAACAATCTTGACTTGTATTTCAATCAGGGCTTTCATATGAAACTAACTTTAACAGTGGCGCTTTTATTATTCGACGGGAGAAAGTCCTGGATAAAACCATCGACAGTATTTGTTAATTATAATCACTCTCCTCGGATATTAGCATATTTGTACCAATTTCCTGTTATAAGCGTTATTCGGTTCCGCTTGGCGGGCAATCGATGCCGCGGCGACGGTGCCAGGCGCCGGCTCGCGTGTCTGCTTTGTTGTCATCATGCTCGAGGGCTCATAAGGCTCCGGATTTAACTACGATTGTAGAAAAATAGATAAAAGGCGGGTTATATTCACCCTCGGTTTGGGATTTTGTTTCGAAAATCGCTGTTTTGTTGTCCAAGAAATAATAATAAATAATAATTTATTATTTATTATTTGACGGATAAATAATTATGATGCCATCTCCGTCTATTGGAACAAAACAAACAGAGACGGCATCACATTTATCCGTCAAATAAATTTATCAATAGATGGTGAAACAGGGGGTAAGAGTTGTAATAATTATCAAATATCATAATGTCAAAAAAAATTAAATACAAGGAAAAATATGCTATGTTCTTAAAAATCAACATGTCAAAAATAACATTATATTATATATTATTGTTATTGAAAACAGACAAGAATCACATTATTTTTTTATTAACGCTGTAGTTGAAAAACTCCTTCATTGAGAAAAAACAATTATTTAGAAGCTATTCATTCAACTCGAACTTAACTTGTTGCCCTGCATTTCTTTTATGTCGTTGTATGTTTTGTGTTTTAGCAAAATAAGTCGCCGAAGCAAAGTAGGTATCATGTAGATAAACTCCATATATTGTAGAAAAATAAAGAAAGAATCGTTATTGTCAATTTTTTTATTAAAATAATCCGGACAACTCACGTCATAAATTAAGTATTTCATTTCTCTTTATATTTCGGGCTAATTCGTAGCCAATCTTCACGAAGAAATTCAATGCGATGCACGCCACCGCTCTGCTCGCGCGACTAATCTCATTTGATATAAGTGGATAGGAGGATTTGATATAGGTGGTAGTTTAAAGTTCAAAATCAAAATAGGTAAATTTTTTAACATATACGATGCACAAATAATACCTATTTACAATAAATAACACTTGTTCCTAATATTAAAAGATATGGTGTGAGCCACATCTTCAAACTTCTCTGAACGGGCGGTATTCTCCACGGAACACGGGTAGTAATATAAAGAAATCCGTAACATATTGAAAAGTTTACTTATCGTGGGATTCTAAGAAACAGGAAAAGTTACCTTCAACGGACAAAACAACATGAATTTAAGAAAATTCTCTTTTTTTGCCACCTACTCATCATCATCATCATCTCAGCTTATTATACGTCCCACTGCTGGGCACAGGCCTCCTCTCAAAACGAGGGCTTTGGGCCATAGTTCCCACGCGGGCCTAGTGCGCATTGGGAACTTCACGCGCACCATTGAATTGCTTCGCAGGTTGTGCAGGTTTCCTCACGATGTTTTCCTTTACCGCAAAGCTCGTGGTAATACAGTATGGAGGTGGAGGAACTGCATGAACACGCATATTTTGCATAAGCTCAGCTATCGTAAGGTCGTGGGTGAGCAAGGAAATTCTTTTAGTTCATTGATATGGACCTCCGCAAAATAACGCCTGATTCAATAAATTACTTTTTTCATTTCTCCAACAGTGACCGTTTCCCCTACTACAAGGCTAACGACGAGCGCTGGAAGAATTCCGTCCGCCACAACCTCTCTATCAACCCCCACTTCAGGAAGGGGGCGCGGGCTCCGCAAGGTGCCGGCCACCTTTGGTCTCTAGCTGCCAATGCATTAGATCTGCTGCCTATGAGAACACAGATAATTGTAGGGGAAGAAGAGGAAATACACGAGGCACACGTCATCGAATGCCCCAAGGTGAGGTTTTGTGTCTCATTTTGTTTATAACGTACGAGTACGGTTACTGAATACTGATCACAATTGCCATGATAAGCGTTGGGAAAATTGCACTGGAAAATAGTCGGTCAACCTTCACTTCGGGAAAGGGGTAAAGAAGGATCTGGCTGGCAATGAAGATATAGTTATTATAATGATAGAACTAGAGGAAATGTGTACAATAAACAAGTCATTGAAACCCTCAAAGCTAGGTTTTGAATTGTTTTGTCTAAAAAGTCCTTATAGTGGTTTCTGAATGACAGCATTTTATATCAAAGTTGTTAAGGATCTAGGTGACATCACGCGTGTAGAAAATGTGCTGAACAATTTACAAAAAAGCTGATCCGGTTTAAGTTCAATTTGGTGCGGAGATAGTTGAGTCCCTTGAAAGGTCTTATGATACTTTTTATCCCGGGAAATGGCATAGTAAGCAAGATAAAGATAAAAAAAATCATCGCAAATAGAGTTGCGGGTAACAACTAGTATTGGAAACATACTGAACCGTTGTCTCTTTACAACTGCATACGCAGCAGAACATCCTATTGATTCCTAGAATGTATCCTATTCCAAATTCACTTAACCTTTTAACCGCCAATACGTTTTCGTTCGTACGTGCCCGTGTCGTCACCTACACCGAAACTATAAATAACATTTTGTCTCAATTATAAGACTGCGGCAAATTGAGCTGGATAATTTGTGTCTTCTAATTCAGACAATGGCGGTTAAAGGGTTAAAAAATGGCGATGGTCATTAAAATTTCACAAACTGCCTCGACAGCTGTAAATTTTGAAATGGCTTTCTATTTTTCTTTTTAATTTCAGGTCATAGTCTTGGATGAGGCGGCGATCGCAGCGGCCAGTATCCTTCCCGATCAAGATTTATTCTCGGGTAGTACAAGTGAGTTTTTTTTCAAGTCTTATTTATTGCCGTCATCAACATTCGGCCTCATTGGAGGCTGAGTACCTGGCAGCCATCTTTAAAAAGGTTTGCCGGGAACGTGTGGGTACGTTTTCAGGGTCATAAAAAGGTTTTTGAAGGCTAAGATTGATATTGAGATGAAGTAGTTGTTACATTTTACAAGATTTTCCTTAACTTGCCCTGTTTGTTGTTGTTGGATCAAAAAAAAAAGAATTCAAATCAAAATTAGAATCTAACTAACACATAACATTTAACATTTTGATCCGCTTTCAGTGGTCAGATTTACTTAAAATGTGTTAAATGTACACGTAAGTTGGGTGACAATGCAAAAATACAATAAAAAAAAAGTAAATTCAGCATAAAAAGCTTGCTTTAAATTTGATTTGATTTGATTGTCAGTATCTGAATCATTGTCATATGATTCATGTACCTACTGACAAACAAGCCTATTGTACTAGTAAAAGTGCTGAACTATTTTCTTTATTTTATTTTATTTCATTTTTAGGGTTCCGTACCCAAAGGGTGCCAACGAGACCCTATTACTGAGACTTCGCTGTCTGTCTGTCTGTCTGTCTGTCTGTCTGTCTGTCTGTCCGTCTGTCACAGGGCTCTATTTCTTAAGCCGTAAAAGTTGGACACTTGAAATTTTCACAGATTATGTATTACTGTGGCCGCTATAACAACAAATACTAAAAATAAAATAAAGTTACAAATTAAAGGGGGTCGTCATACAAGAAACGTGTTTTTTTTAGCGTTTTTTGGTTGCTAAGCTTGATTAGCCGTTGCTAAGGCGATCGAGTCGAGGTAAATACTTTTAGGTTTTGTGATTTTAATGATGTTTTATAAAAGTTTCTATAATATAATTAGTTACTGTCTGATTTATTAGTTTTTGTGCAAAATTAATGAAGTAATTTATGAACCACAAACCTCGATGAAGGCAACTTTAATAATCCGCTCGCGCGCGCTCGTCAAATTCGCACTGTACTAATGATAATGTTTACCTATTGTTTTTTTACACTAAAAAAATCATATTAAGTATTTAACACTTTACAAGGTTTATAACACAGTTTAAAATTTATTCACACTAAGTTGTGCTTCTTATTATTTAATTATTTTAATTACACAACATACGAAGGCCTCAGAATTTCCCGCGAATAAACTGAGCTGACAAGCCAATTTTATATTTTAACCCGCGCGTGGCGCGTGACAATAGCTTCAGAAGCAAACAGCCAGAACTAAAGAGGATGAGAATTAAAATTATTTTTTATTCAAAATACTTGCACAGGTGCTTAAGTATATTTTGGAATTTTTTAGAAGATTTTCTTTAGATTGCCCTGTTTGTTTATTTATTTTTTTATCGTTTTTTTGGGTCAAATCTTGGAAGCTAAATTTCATCCACTTCCAGTGGTCCGGGTCGTGGGTTCAAATCCCGGCTCGCACCTCTGAGTTTTTCGAAATTCATGTGCGCAATTTACCACGAGCTTTGCGGTGAAGGAAAACATCGTGAGGAAACCTGCACAAACCTGCGAAGCAATTCAATGGTGCGTGTGAAGTTCCCAATCCGCACTGGGCCCGCGTGGGAACTATGGCCCAAGCCCTCTCATTCCGAGAGGAGGCCTGTGCCCAGCAGTGGGACGTATATAGGCTGAGATACCGGATAGATACCAGTGGTCCGATTGACTTGACATACTTATGTAAATTTGGTGACAATACAATAATCTGGTAGTGTCACCTTGGTGGTCCTGCCTGGATCGCCTCTGCAGGAAGGAACTCCTCAATAGTTAATAGTACCGACTTGAAATTTGGTACAGATATGTAGTTGAGATTATTAGAAGCCGTGGTGGCCTAGTGGTTTGACCTATCGCCTCTCAAGCAGGGGGTCGTGGGTTCAAACCCCGGCTCGCACCTCTGAGTTTTTCAAAATACATGTGCGGCATTACATTTGAAATTTACCACGAGCTTTGCGGTGAAGGAAAACATCATAAGGAAACCTGCACAAACCTGCGAAGCAATTCAATGGTGCGTGTGAAGTTCTCAATCCGCACTGGGCCCGCGTGGGAACTATGGCCCAAGCCCTCTCATTCTGAGAGGAGGCCTGTGCCCAGCAGTGGGACGTATATAGGCTGGGATGATGATGTAGTTCAGATGACAATGCAGGTTGAGTCAACAAAATGTACATCCGGCAAGAAAAGCTTGTATTCAAAATGATTTTTTTAACAAAAACTTATTGTGATGTAACTGGGTATGTCTGCTCAGGTGGAATATTTCAACTCAAATTTGAAGTGGATACCTACCTATCTTCAACCGATTGAGCTGAAATTTAACACGCATGTATAAATCTGATGACAATGCAATTATGACATAGAGTTGATCTGATGATAAGGCTGTGATAAGGCTAGCCGAATGTCTATGGTCACCCGCTGCGGGTGACCATAGACATTCTAGATTTTGGTTTCATTTGATTCGTCTTCTTGTCGACGACCTACTTTGGTAACCAGGGACAAAAAGTACCGCCAGCAAAGCAGCTTGTATTAAATTTTGTTTAGAAAAAAATATTACTTATCTATTTGTTTTTAAAACATTGTACAGAGGTGCGGAACCCTTCATGCGCGAGTCACTCGCACTCGCACTTGACCGATTTTTTCTTTATTTGTTTGTTTCACTAACACTACAGTAAGCATCGTACATTTAACTAACACCATGTACAATATTTATAAGTAATACTAACAACTTATGGATCCTAGTTATCTGAATAAATAAATTTTATTATTATTATTATTATTATTATTAAAAATTTAGGTTTAACAGAAATTTGACTAATGCCATATTTCATGAAGCTAAATGTTACATTTTACAAGCGGTAGTCTTTGTTTAATAGTATGCATTGAAAAGAGACTACTTGTAAAATTGTAACTTGCAGCTTCGTGAAATGGGCCACAGAACTATTATTTGCCCAACAGTGGACGTCTTCTGGTTTCTGTAATGATGATGATGATGATGGATGACGTACACGGACTCTAAATCCAAAAAGCCCTTGTCTTGTTAAGCTTTGTGATGCCAGTGACAATTTTAAAATGCACAAGTTAAGCATAAGTTGGCTAAAATATTCGATCAACCATTTGTTAACTACTAAATGTTGATCGAAGGCTGAATTAATGAGTTCATTTAAAGTGAAGTTTATGCTTGAATTTTTTTAAATTGAATGCTGAAATGGCGGTGACAGTTCGTTGGATGAAGTTAAAATAATATTATTGAAGCAAAAGTGTCAATGCACATCAAACTTGTCTGCATGTTCAACAGTTTGGGATTATATTTCCAGCTTTACTTCATCTGCAACTTCGCTCGCGTCAATACCATTAGATCTGGTCTCTATACTACGAAGTGCAAATTCGAATCCTGCCGTCTCGTTGACGCTTGTATTATTTAATACAAGAGTGAGAGGGACGGACTATTTTCTAAATTTGTAACGCAAACCTGACTCAGCTTTAATGTCATGTCAAGATTTTATCGACAAATATCTACAAACAAAATATCGACTACGAAAACTAATTCTTCTTTCACAACATAATCATCAATATCATCATACTTACAATAATTGATTGTCACGCGACGTTTGTCACTGACGATAGTCATGCTGGTGAACTTGGGGCCAGACGATTGATTGAAATACTGGGGTTTCACTAAATTCGATATGAAATTTAGAATTCTGTTTGTTCTTTTCAGTGTTTCTCAACCCTGTGTCTACCGAGCAGGTGGTTCGTGAATGTGGACTGATAACTGCGGATTAGCGGGATACATCAAGAATAATGCACAAAAAAAAAAATGAATTTTATGTAAAAAACAATTTCACAAAAAAAATATTTCAAGCGGTGAGTTTGACTACTCAGAGGTGTGGTTAAAGGATCAGTTGAAATTTTTATGTTAAAATATGAAAATGAAAAATAGTAATGTTAATTTGAGATTTTAGTACCTTATTAGGTATATTCTAACGCCGTATTTAACACGTTCTTTGTGTGCATAAGAAAAGGTTTGACAATGATGCAAGATGCAAGTAAAAACTGTACCACAGTATATAAATACAACTACAAAGATATCGATACTGTCAAAGTTACAAAAATAAAAATCAATAAAGGCGTGTAAACTATTGTAATTTTAGTCTTATAAATCTTTTTGCAGTTGACTGTATAGTGAAGGTCAAAGGATACCGTCATTACACTTTCAAAAAAATGCTCGTAACTATCTCAAATCAATGCGTCATTTTTTATTACTTATCAATTTTTAGGTACGATTTTTTTTAAGAGTACCTATAATACTTTATCGTTGTCACTACATATTTTTACGCGACTGCAAGGAGAGGTAATGTTTTTTGTGACTCTTCGCAAGAAGCCGTGTTTCTATCACTGAGGATATTTAGCCATGGAACGTGTTAATAGCGGTGGTATTTGTTTATACCTTGTTATGAAATACGGCCCAGGTCTGTGAACTTTGAAGATAAAAGTTCAATAGCAATCAAACCTAGTCATACGGGATGTAGACCACAATCACCCTTAATGAGCTTCGGATACTTCGACGTATCTAACTTGCGTCAACTGGAAGACTAACGGAATAGAAGAAATGTCAAACGCAACGCAAAGCGAATTAAGTGAGGAAATGGCATGTCGATAAGACACGCTGCTCCTATATCTGTAGCATAATAACACGATTGCTGTCTACATCTCGAAGAAAACACGTCTAATATAATTAACAGCGAATATTTAAAAACTAGTCATAGTTTACGAACATAAATTTAATTATAATGAATTAAGTTATACACGTCAAAAGTTCTTTGTTTCTGTTGAGGTATTCATAATAATAGGTAATATCTATGAAGATATTTTGTATTATAGTAACTATAATTATAAAAACTATAATTGTTATAATTTTATCGCAGGTTTTACTTTTAGTCACGATGACTTAATAATGACTATTATATACGTTTCTTTCTAACCACAGGGTTGGTACTATGGTAACTGTATAAAAAAAATGTTGTTCGATCCACAGCAAAATGTCTCCCTGAGGTTTACTCGAACAAAGAATCTGTAAAGCAGTTTTCGTTTTAACACGTTGGCTGCCATAAGCGTGACCGTGGGATCACTTACCTAATTAACTATTTATGTGGCAATGAGCATCACAGCTTAGGTGGGATGTCAAAAGCTCGTTTTTTTGGGGATTATCCATCAGCTATAGGATATCCACTGTTGGAAAAAGCCCCCCCCCCCCCCAATTATTTATCAAAAATAGAAATAGTTTAGTTTTCGTAAATACTAAAGAGTCTCAGTCTGGCTGTTTGGCGCATCAATCATCAATATTACTTTGACATAATCCCTGTCACGGGCGTCAAGAAACTAAAGTGAATGGTTCACAATCCGCGCTGTGAACACATTTTGTGCGCCGTTTTGATGTAAGAAACATGCAGTCTATACATGGATGTCGAATTGTCGATGATTTACAGTTTGACTCTCTTCTTCTTTAACTTAAGAGTTATACTCTTGTCGGTAGTAATCTTCCACATGTCTTCCACACATCCCTCCTATGAGACATCCGTTTGACCTCTTGGTACGACGCGACGCGAGTTTGACTCTAGTCCCCTGAAAAATGAACTTTTGATCCCACCGCTGATACCCATGGCAGGCAACGTGTTAAGATTTCTGTCGCACCATACACAACAACTAAAAATTTACGTTCTTTTTTGCCAATGTTGAGCACTGAAGGGCTACTCCGAAACACGAAATTCGAAGTTCGTATCGTATCGTCCCTCTCACTCTCGTATAAATAACATAAGCGTAGGCGGGACGGTACGATATGAACTTCGATTTTCGAATTTCGTGGTAGCCTTGCTGGTTCAATGCATGCAGTCAGTTCGTCGAAGGAGGTTATTTTCTTTTTTATGATATCTTGTCGCTCCATATCTGCGTAGTAGGATAAGATTTTCATTTTCGTCATCAATGACGATGGTGTAGAAAAGAAAGAAAAATGTGAAATGGATAAAAGTTCTTAGGAACTTAGCCGACTGGATTTTAGTGTATTTTCGTCTGTAATCTTCAGTATATAAGGCTGGTGTTTAGTAGATGTAACTAAGATGGAGTTTTTTTACAATAAATAGAATTAAAATGAGACATTATCTTTGATTTAATCGAACCTGAGTTGAACTATGTGATTTCCAATCGACCGAAGAACATTCTCACAGTGTGTCATAATAAATTATCTTATCGAGCAATGCGATGTCACGAGGACTTTTTTTTAACCCCCGATGCAAAAATAGGGGTGCTATAAGTTTGACTGCTATGTGTGTCTGTGTGTCTGTCTGCCTGTTTGGAGCACTGTAGCTATTGAACAGGTGGATCTATTTGAATTATTTGTTTGAAAGCAGGTTTTCTAGTAATGGTTTTTAGACATGTTTTATCAGAATCGGTGCAGCCGTTTTTGAGATATTGAACTTTGACGTGACAAAGTCTGAGGTTTTCCAACTTTTTGTTGGTTAGGTTAGGTTAGGTTAGCAAAAGTGATAAAGTGTTAGACAGTTTTATCGTGTTTTATATCGTTATATAACTTTTATAACAGCCAATGGGAGGACCATAAGCATGAAAAAAAAAGTCACTTGGAACAAAAGCGGTATAATTTTTGTACCTATTAAAAAATCTCTTCTCGCGACTCGGGGCCCTCACTTCAAAGACACGCCTGAAATGTCAAGTACTTTATGGTTTGATTATGTATGTTTTATTTTTAACCGACTTCAAAAAAAGGAGGAGGTTATCAATTCGGTTGTATGCTTTTTTTTTTATTTTTTTTTATGTTTGTTACCTCAGAACTCCGTCGTTTGTGACCCGATTTGAAAATTTTTTTTTGCGATCGTCTAGGAATGCTTTCAATTAGGTCCCATAAGCACCAAATCAGGATCTGATGATTGGATCCTAAGGAAATCGAGGAAACTCTTCAAAAAGTGACGACCGGATGGCCGAGTGGTTGGAGAACCTGACTACGAAGCTTGAGGTCCCGGGTTCGAATCCCGGCCGGGGCAGATATTTGTATGAATAATACGAATGTTTGTTCTCGGGTCTTGGATGTTTAATATGTATTTAAGTATGTAATTATCTATATAAGTATGTTTATCCGTTGCCTAGTACCCATAGTACAAGCTTTGCTTAGTTTGGGATTAGGTCAATTGGTGTCAAGTGTCCCATGATATTTATTTATTTATTTATTTCAATATTGTAGGGACACCTGTGGTAATTTGGATATATTTTGCAGTAACTCGTGCATTTGCTCTTGAAAATCATAATTTGGTGAAGTAGAACTGATGATGAAGACCACATTTGACCAACAGAGCTACTACTCAATAACAAGTACTTCACGGGTTGAATTTCAATTACTTTAACACAGTTGATAAGCAATTTATGCTCGTCGTAATGCATATGGTAAAATGGAATGGGTGGTGAAGCACCAGGACTCCTCAATAATGAACGTCTCTGCATCAGAAAAAGCAATCTTTCGTAAAAGGTGTCAAGCAGTTGACATTAAGCTATTGTATTTTAGATTATTAACACTAAAAAGCGTGAAAAAAAAATTTTATAACAAAAAATTGAACCGACTACAAAAAAACATGAAAATAATTTTCTACCAGTCTGAAGAGGGAACTATGGCCCAAGCCCTCTCATTCTGAGTGGAGGCCTGTGCCCAGCAGTGGGACGTATATAGGCTGGGACGAAACTGAAGTCGGTGCCTCAGTACGAGACAGCAGGAGTGATTGAAGTCTAATATATAAAGTATGGGTATGTATATGGGTAGTATGTATAAGGTATGTAGGTGAAGAAGACGACTATAGGTCCACTCCTGCTGGCTCGTGCTGAGGCACCGACTTTAGTTTCGTCCCAGCCTATATATGTCCCACTGCTGGGCACAGGCCTCCACTCAGAATGAGAGGGCTTGGGCCATAGTTCCCTCTTCAGACTGGTAGAAAATTATTTTCATGTTTTTTTGTAGTCGGTTCAATTTTTTGTTATAATTTTTTTTTATATATTTTGATACAGCATGACACAACACAAAATGTTTATAGCCGAGTTTAGACTTGCAAGAAAAATCGTGCAAGTTGCATAACATTGCACCGCTTGATTGACCACTACAAGCTCGTTGGCTTTACGACATCGGAATGTAATGCAACTTGCGAGATTTTTCTTGCAAGTCTAAACTCGACTTAACTCTGTGGTTTAACGGTTGCCCAAGTTTTCATAGTACAATCGAGGACATAAATACACCACAGCCACAACGCCAGATTTATATTTTAGACGTCTTAGTAACGTAAATATTTGTTCAATCAATAAATAATATAAATAAATGAAAAAAAAATTGACTGAACATAATGTAAAATTTTTAAGGCGTAGGACGTAGAAAAACGTTATGTCATTGTTAATTATGTTCAGTTAAAGAGAGTACTTTGACACTGGCGACATTGTCCTAATAAGGACAGAAAGCCATATTTTAAAAGAGAAGAAGAAGAAGAAGAGGTACATTTTTGTAATCCAATAAAAGCTCTAAATTAAGTACAGTACTACGGACTCACTGCCGATAAATCACACCTACAAAGTGACTATAATTCAAAATCTTCTCACAAAACATTTTCAAAGTTGGAATCCCCTTGTTTTATGACCGTTAGTGGCATTGCCTTGTGGGCGTGGCGCCATCTATTACCAGTGGCGGTAAATTACAGCTCTAAGTCGTATGGCCTTCTCATGTAGGTTCGGCTTATGGGATCCTATGAGAATTCTATTGTGAAGGTGTTATGTTAGGTGTGAATGCTTTATGGGAAGTATTTGTTCTTTGGAATATTGGAGTAATTAGGGTCGAAGTGATAATAGCTTTTAATTCTATTGTTAGAACTTCTGCCGTATAAGTACCACAGGTATTTGTTTACGATAATCTTAAATCCAGTACCCTTAGTGTAAGTTTTCGGTTCCAAAATACTTACGTCTCGTTCGCGTTAAAATCTCAATTTGTATGGAAACATGAACAGCGCCTCTACCGAAACGTTTGCGATGTTCGTGTTTTTATACAAATTAAGATTTTAACGCGGACGCAATCGAGACGTATTTTGTAACCGAAAACTTACAATAAGGATACAGTTCAAATCATCATAATTCATCCCAGCTTGCAATAGGTCTCACTGCATGGCATAGTGCTCTTCATAGAATTAGAGGCTGTGAGATGTAGTTCCTACGTGGGCTTAGTGCGAATAAGGGTTTCTGAACAATAAAAGTAATCTAAGTTGTGTGTATGTTATGTGTCTAATTTAAGTTGTGTGTTTGTGGTTTCTGTGATAAGCTAGTTGGCGATAGTACCTATCAATTCAATTTTTAGAAAAAATATAGCTCGATGATTCCTCCAATATTACTGCAATTTTCTGCCGTCAAAATGCAGCGCTAGCACAAAACATTAAAAAAATTTTTGAGTATCTTAAATGACAATATCTTAGATGAATGATTGGTCTCGCGCTCGCTCGACTAGATACCGCCGGCGTACTTGTCAAATGAAGCAACAAATAGTACGCCGGAATCGGCGTACCCGGCTCCAACCCGGCTCAGTCGCGTTGCAGACTGTGCGTAAGGTGCGTCTCCGAATGTTTTGCTAAATTTTGGTCATAAACCGAATTAAAATGCCAGTTTGCGCAATGAAACTGTGTAAAAATAATACTTCCAAAAATAAGATGGACACTGGGATCACATACCATCAGTAAATATCGTATAATTTCGAAATTACAAAATAAAATAACATGAACCCGAAACGCCATCCAGTGTTGCCGCGTACACAAAAATAAAATCCCCGTGGTTGAGATTTTAATCAATTGAATTTTATTATTATCATCATTTAATAACTTATTTCATTTATCTAACGTAATTATTATATATACATAACCTAGTTCTATATTATTTAATGTTTATCTTTGTAATATATATGTCGGCGGCCGATCGTAAAATCCGCCAGATCACGAAATTCCTAGGCATATCGTGAAATGGCGCCATTTCATGAATTGGCTAAGGGACGTTTTAGTGACGTTTAGGCAGATCATGAAATTCCTAGGCATATCATAAAACGCCGCCATTTCATGATTTGGCTAGTTTAGGCAGGTCATGAAATTCCTAGGCATGTCATGAAACGCCGCCATTTCGTGATTTGGCTAGATTAGGCAGATCATGAAATTCCTAGGCATATCATGAAACGCCACCAAATCGTTTCTGGCACTTCGCCGGCCGTTGCCGCGGCGCGCTCGCTTCGCTCGCTAGGCTCGTGCGTAGTGGTCACAATTCATACTAACCACTCCTCGCTTCGCTCGTCGTACCTATTTTTTTCTTTTTTTCAGCATATCACGATATGCCCAGTATAAAGCTAGGAATATCGTCGAATGCGTTGGTCTAATCGATCTGCCGTATTGTTTCTCAGGCACATCGTGATATGCCTGGACAACTTTTAGGCATATCATTTAATGGCACCATTTCATGATGTGCCTAGGAATTTCGTGATCTGGCGGATTTTACGATCGGCCGCCGACATAATACATCCTTTGAAAGTGAATTATTCGACCAAAAATGTAGGTATTGAAAAATGTTTTTTTACCCATTTTCCTGAAATGTTAACTTTTTACCTGACTGCCCGAAGGAGGGTTATGTTTTTCGAGCGTATGTATGTATGTCATCATATCAATAACTCAATACCGACAACAAGGTACCTTTTTCCAGATAACGCCACGTATTATTATTAAAAGTGAGGCCTGATCATTGATATACCTACATACCTACCATTTTTCTAAAGAAAAAACCTATGCCAAAACGAACAACATATTAAAACATTCATTTTAATTACTTGTTAATTTCTAAGTATTTCCCAAGATACATTTTATAACCAGTAACTTAATAGACCACAGCATAATAATAATATATTTTCCCAATACTTCGGGTAACAGTGGAGCAGCTGGCAACACAATTCGTCACGCACACTAGCATCCTTGCAAATTGTCTTACACCGTTCTTACACACACTACAATATTGAGTTGCCTCATTCAGGGAACTTTAAATGTTAGGTAGGGGGGTATCTAGTCGAGCGAGCGCGCGAGACCAATCATTCATCTAAGGACAATATATTATGTTAATGCAATTATTTTTTTGGAAATATCGTTACTAGGTATCGATGTAAATAAATATATCATGTTATTTTGTTATTTATATAATAATATCATATATCATGATTTCTAAAAGTGCTAAGTAATCACCTTTGGTCACGACATGATCTGTCATGGTGACAAAATATAAAGAGAACTGACGTTGTCATGGAGGTTTGCGCTAGTGTCGCCCCCTGCACAGAGCTTTGCCTAATATGCCCTATGTCGAGTCGAGGTTGAAAAATACGCTAACAATACGTCAATAAACGATGGGCGCTTGTATAGTGAAGTCCGTTTGACAATTACGACATTAAGGTACGGCACTATTTTGATTGGTTAAATAACCAAATGAGCCAATCACAAGCAAAACCATAATGTCAAACGAATCTCTCGATACCAACGCCCTCTAGCGATAATTCACCTGTCAAGAAAGTCTCCATTGGAAACTTTACACATACCATTGAATTGCTTCACAGGCTTGTTGCAGAATTCATGTAATTTTGTTGTTCGGAAGAGATATAAGAGCGAGTGCCTAAAAGTTGTCAAATAACTTCATATTTAAATATTCCAGTAAATACAAGTTAAAATTCCACAAAACACTGCGGGCGTTTTTTCCGTATCCCTTGTAATAAAAACTTTTTTCATCACCGTGTAGGCTTATTGAAAATAACAATGTCGCGGGTCTCTTTTTTATTGTAAATGACTTGCGGGACGGGGCCTGGGTTATGATGTTGGATTCGCGGTCTCAAATTGTATAAAATAACGTTGGCCGAAGTGAAATTAGAATGGTTTGGCAATTCATGCCATATGGAGTTTATTTTGACGACTGAATAGTCAAGTGGAGAAACTGACTATGAAGCTTGAGGTTCCACGTTTGATCCCCGGTCGTGGCCAAAGCAAGCGCACTTTTAGGGACGTTTGCTTGATATGTGTAAAACTCCCTAATAGATCGATTGGAGTCTAGAAAAAAAAAATACATAGCGCAATTAGTGCAAGGTACGCTGAGCACACGAGAGGGGTGTCGGATCGCCGCGCTCTCTCACTTGTATTACACCGAATAATCTGTGTGCTGAATCACACAAATTTTCTACCACTTAAACTTTCTCATTAGCACAAGCTTTCAGAACAAAAGTGTACATTAACTGACCGCTCCCTACCCGGCGGCAAACGGAAGGGTTGAGCGTTACTCGCGGTCTATTCGAGCCGCTAATAGGCAGTTCACGTGATGGCCCCAATAAAGGATAGTAATTAATACTGTTGCTAAATGGTTTAATGCGCCTTTGTCAGTCTGAATTGGCACGAATTGGTGTATTATCTTAACATTTTAACATTAACAAGCCTTTAGGCATCAGGGTTAACTACAGTAGTAGTAAACTACACTAATTTACTGGTGTGTTTACACTAGTTCTATTGACAGGTAGCTTATTTATGTAGATGACATATTTCTATGAAACTTTTACAATTAAATTACATAATCAACAACTGACTGTCAGCCCAAGAGCTCTTAGCGATTGTTGGTCTGTATACACACACTTATATGCAGCATTTACACACAGTGCAGCGAAGCACATTTGTCCTAGGCATCTACAGAGAGCATATCAGTATTTAAAAACACTAGAAAGGGCTCGCATGAGCGCACCTCTGTAGTGAGTGTAGAAGTTTATAAAAAATCCGACAGATGACGCTCTTCCGTCAAGTGATGCTCTTAAACGAGATGTTGAGATTTTTCTTCGAAGGATAACACTCGGTTGATTTAAGATAGTAAACTCGGCCTCTCTCGAAAGTCATCTGAGGCAGCAGCAACAGTCCTTTTGAAAAAAAAAAATAGTTAAGCTATCACAGCAGCGGCACTCAGCATTGTAAAAACAGTGAAAAGTTTTACAATACATCAGAGAAGTCAAGAATGGTTAAGGTGGTTAAGGTGAAGTTTTTTGGACTGACCTGTGGTGTGCTATAAAGAATATTTGTATTGTATTGTGATGTACACTAATTACGGAGATTTTGCGTCCAAAGACGCCTTACCGATGCATCTCTCACCTAACCTAACTCACCTAAGCTTGCTTTCTCTTAATTCGCTGCTTTTAAAGTAGACAGGTAAGTAGTGTTTTTTTGCTCCGGGGTGCTTCAGAAATATCTCACCCTTCACTGCTGCAAGTTGGTAAAGTGATATTTGATCTTTGACTGATGTGATGTGCGTATGTTGCCATAAGCCTTTGTCTGACAGTTGGCGTCTTTCTTATAATCTAGCTTCATAGAGCCTTATTACAATTGAATAAAACATCTTTTTCAGTAGCCACCATTTACAGGATTATAACTTTTAAAAAATATTTTTGCTTGTCTCGATTCCAGTATAAAATGCTCTTTGATCTGTGCGAACTAGCGAACTGTTCATAGATATGAAAGCGGGTATTATAGAACTGGCTGAATATAGGACCGAGATATATTTGACTGTACGGGTATGTTATACATGTCATTCTTTATTAACGTTCAGAGTAGACAAGATTAGAATTATATTTTTGAACTTTATTATTAACTGGGTAACTGTGTTCAATAACAATCTATTCGAAGTCGCATTTGAAGATTTTTTTTATATATTTACGAATATTAAATTGTTATGTTATTAAATTAATAAAAAAAATCCGATATTTTTTTTTGGATCTAAGAATACCCTTTATTTTTAAACTGTTTTATTTTTAACTAGTTGCTTACACTGGTTTTGCAAGGGTAGTTAACTTTTTATATATTTCAATTACTTACATTTTCTTTCATAAAAAGCTTGCCTTAAAAATGTTCAAACATGGCAAAGTGTAAGTCTACCGTACAACTTTATTGAAGTTTTGTGCTTACACGCATTCCGCAATAAATTTTATTTATATAAATTGCTACTCTGTAATGGGATGAATACATAGACAAAGAATTTCCTTTTTTTGTTTTTCTCAAAGTTTCAATTAAATGAGCGGAAAAATTTAGTATACCTAGGATTAAATTCAAATAAAAAAAATTTACAAAACATAACAGCTCATGCTTCATTTTATTATAAAACGAAATATGCATAGCCAACGCGATCAAACAAAACACGTCACGTGCATCAAAAATGACTAAAATTAGACATCCAAAACTAAAAAATCCGATCGAGAAACAGTTCAATGTAGTAACCCGGTACCATTACTTCTTATTCTTCATCATATTCGCAAGCAAGTTGCCAGGCCTTTGGCATATTTTGAACCTAATATTCCTATCTCCACCGATGAAATACTATTGTAACTCTAATGTCACAGGCACTAATGAGTCAAATACTTGCCCATGTGATGAGCCCTCTTGGGACCGAACTGTGTTTTCCGAAACTGTGCAGACTAAATTCGGTATATACTGTGAAAAGTCCTGGCTGATTAGTTTCTCTGAAAGCATGTCATACGTCGGCTTGTTGGTGGGCTCATTATTATTTGGATTTTTATCTGACAGGTACTTTGATGATTGCGTTTAATGATTCTTTTATTGGAACTCTAATAATCCTATATCCTAATATCCTTCTTATCTGTAAATCAAAATGTATACATACGTGTGTATCCGGCATGATAGTACCTCTGTCTGATATTTATGACTAAAATAACTTTTTTCTCACCATTCGAACTCGGTAAAATCACTTACATTCATATCTGCCACAGCGGACCATTTAGAAATCTCTGAAATGTCCTACCAGCCCTAAATATTATGACATATTTCATAGAACAACGAATAATTAAGAATGTAAAAAAAATTTAAAACTTATTAACCAGACTAAGGGGCTGTTTCACCACCTATTGAATAATTTTATTTCAAGGATAAATGTGATACCGTCTCCGTCTATTCGAACAAAACAAATAGAGACAGCATCACATTTAACCGTCAGTTAACACTAATCAATGGATGGTGAAACAGCCCCTTACAATTGAAGGATTGATAATCCTTTGATATTTAAACATTCATTAAGGAACAACCATTTTCTAGATACGGCCGCCTTTCCATGTTCACAACCTGCTGCCTAGTCCTCGCTGTAGCAGGCTGCCTCGTCAGCGTGATGCCAACCATGACGCCCTTCATCATCATGAGGTTCTTCGAAGGCATGGGAGCTGGTGGCGCCATCGTTACTGCCTACGTCCTCTGTATAGAATACTGCGGAGTCCGTCATAGAGAAACTGTCACTGCTCTCTTCCACATTCCTATAAACCTGGGACACATCACTTTAGCTGGAATGTCGTATTTGCTTAGAAACTGTGATGAGTTTCAACTAGCTATTTCGATACCCATGTTTTTATTCGTGGCTGCAAGATGGCTCGTCATGGAGTCACCAAAATGGCTGTTGGATAATGACCATTGCGAAGAAGCTATAGTAGTCATGGAGAAGTTTTGTAATTTGTGAGTTTTGCGGTTATTTATAAACTAATTTATCTTACCATGATCAACCGTCATATTATGGTTTGGTCTGGTTTTTACGATATTGGAATATTTGCAGACTTTCTATTTTTTTTATTATGTCATTGATTTCTTCACAGTGAGCTTTTACAAAATACATAAAGAGATGAAATTAAAACAACACAATAGGTATGTAAAGTTTTGGTTTGTCCAAAATGAACTGGAAGTAACATTACCAATCCACTCTAATCATGTTCACATACATTCTACAATACATGCAACCGGCTAGAAAAATCGTTCAAACTGCATTATCTTATCTAAGCTTTACAGCCTCGCAATATATTGCAACTTGCACAATCTTCTTCCAGGTCAAAACTGGGTTAAAGAAGCACCAGAAATATTAAAGCAAATAGGATTAGCTATTAGGGTGTAATATATTTTTATTTAATCAATTACAAATTTTAACTACTCCATTTGTTTCAGCAATAGAGGTTCCTGTGAAACGATTAGAGCTGAAATAGAAGCATATTTCACAGAAATCAAGAATAAAAAAGAGCACAGAATCAAGTTCTATCAAATCTTCAAATACAAGAAGCAATGTTTGAACCTTGGTTGCATGTCAATCATATATTTCGTATGTGGCATGGGTTATTACGGAGTATCACAGTTTATAGGGAAAATGAGTGGTAATATTCACCTAAATGTAGCAATATCTGGAGCTTTACTACTGCCTGGAACAATAGCTAGCATATTTTTACTCCAGTGGTTAGCAAGGAGACCGTTACTTATAGCAACCAACTTTCTATCAGGACTATTCATGATTATTGTAATTAGTTTCCCTGAAAATTTTCCCTGGGTCAGAGTTATAGTGGCTTGTATCTGCAACTGTTTCTTCTTCATGTCTTTCATTACCGTATTTTTGTACGGCGTTGAACTGTTTCCTACTTCAGTACGTAATTCTGTACTAGGTTTCTTATCTTTCTTGTCAAGGTTCGGGCAAATCGTTGCTCCTCAAGTTAATGCCTTTTCTCCTATTATAGCTGGTAGTATATTTGCAAGTTTGGCAATTCTAGGTGCTATTGCAACTTTTCCTTTACCTGAGACAAAGAACACAGAATTACCATCGACTTTGGAAGACTCTAATACTTTAAGTCGAAAAGTTGTTCATTTAGAAGAAGATCCTGGACCAAAGTTCATACCTCCACGACCACAAACTTCGCAATGAGCCACATGCACATGTAAAGTCAAATTATATTCTCAAGTTCTACTTCAACATGATTATTACGCTGTAGGTATTATCTCGATTTTAAAGCTGAAATACAATTATTTATTTATTAGGTACTGTCTTTTTTTTCATGCGGTTTGGTTTCCTTTTAACGAGATAGTAATGTTTATTTAAGTTTCTTGCAACAATTAAATTTTAACTATGTTACAGGGCATGCACCGGGTACTACCCGGTTCCTTTGAGGTTTACGTATGCATCACATGCCCTTTACATCTCTCTTTGAGTAGTTCCTGGCATTTTATGACATAAGTAAAACATCTCATAATCATAAGCAGAGACCAAATCAAGAAATAGAGAAACCTTGATAATGTTTCACTGAGTGAATGAATCCACTGTCATGTTCGTCGTCTATTTTACGTCACAAACATTGGCCCTCTTTGTCCCTTCTTAAAGCACGTTTATGATCCTCATGGCACATGTCTACCAAATTTCAAGTCTCTAGCTCTAGCTGTGCATCGCCTGTTTGTCAGTAAAACATTCAGTCACATTACTCTTCTATGAGCATGTGACTTCAACCATATACACAGCATAACACAACCTTACCACAGTATATATATCTAAGTACTGCAGTACCGCGAGACCCCCTCAGAGGCCGTGTAGAGCGCGCGTCTGTGTGAGTGTGTTCGTTTCGATCGATTTGTTCGTAGCTTCCGTACTGCTTTAGCTTATATATTATATACTCGTACTGTGACCTTACATTATAGTAATGTTTGAATATAGTTAACCTTTTACTACTATCCGAAAAAAGTGCCTATAATTTCTCAGTAACGTAAAGTATTATGTTATTATTTTTTTCTGCAAGTAGTTTTAAATCATCAACTGATTGATCAGCATCATCCTATTGCATCGCGTCGCGTTTGCCGACTGCCAAATCCATTAAACCGGTGGGTTGCAGTTTTAAAATTTTCACATAATAATTTACAATTTCGCGCAACTGTAGTGTAATAAACGGCTGGCGAATATGCCGAGTGGCCGATGCAAATGGATTCGGATGCAGTTCTAAGGTCAACAAAACGTGAAGAATGGAAGTGGCTGCAATTTAAATGATTCAAATATTATAGAGCGCTATAATGAGCTATAATGTATGTATGTATGTAAACTCTTTATTGCACATAGAAAGAAAAAAAGAAAGAAACTCATTCACATTCACAAAGACACATAAATAAAAAAAAAAGATAGTAAACACAAACAAAACAAAAAGGAAATATTAAAATAAAAATACACAATTTTATGTGTCCCCGCAAAAGTGAAACGGTCGCTGACTCAGCATAATGCTGAGGCGTTAGACGTTTGCAGCCTGCAGCGCTGATATTCTGTCAGAACCGTCTGTGACTCAAGGAATGATACATAAATACACTCAAAATATGTGTAAATATAAACATGAAAATACTAAAACACAGAGAGGAGAACAAAGGTGAGCTTGTCCCTAAAAAGGGATCTCTTCCGGCTAACCTAGTTAAGAGAAGATAATTTATTACAATAGAGGATAAGCAGATAGTAATAATGCATAATAGTACCGCTGGAGGAGTAAACTCCTCGAGTGGCGACCACGAACCAGAAGACAAAACAGTGGTCGGCCTCCCACTAGGAGGACTGATGACATTGTGAGAAGTGCCGGTGGTTACTAGTGACGAGTTGTTCATTGTGGCGTTGTAAGGGGGCTCTATAGATATTATTGCTAATCTACAATTATAATAAATAACTTCTCTTGATGATGATGATGATGATGAACTTCTCTTACCAAATTAGTTGAACTTAAACTAGTAAATTTCATTACAGAAACAATGTGGTGCATCAAATTAAAAATTACGGGCCTTAGCAATGAAAGAGAAAAAGTTCGCAGGCTTGCTTGTTACGATGCTATTTACGTGCAAATGTGCCGAAAAACTGTTACTGATTTAATAGATCTAGTAAAAGTACATCCTTGTGCGGCGCGTTCTGTTGTAAATTTATTGCTACTCATAATAGCAGTATTAAAAGGTAGGAACCGTTAATGCCATATAATTTACAATAGGCTTGAAATTCAATGGTCAATGTTCGAAACATTTCTCAATGTATTGCTTCTATTGTTATGGAGGCCATTTCATCTTTGATAAAAATCGTTCAATACTTAAGCCGAATTTACACAGCGAGCGGAGCGAACGCATTAATAAATGACTTAGTTATATTCCTATGGATTCAAAAATAAACACATTTCTCGCAACACATCCTCACACATCTTTGGTGGAAGCACAGCTTAAACTACCACTATACCCTCGTTTTTTTTTGAGTTCCGTAGTCAACTGTCCGTCTGTCTGTCCGCGGCTAAGCTCAGAGACCCTAAGTACTAGAAAACTGTAATTTGTCGTGAATATACATATCAGTCGCGCTGCCAAAGTGGTACAATAAAAAAAAGGAAAAAAATTTTTTTAGGATACCTCCCATAGACGTGAAGTGTGGGTGATTTTTTTTCTCGACTGACCTTATATTGTGAGCTATTGTTGGATAGGTTTAATAAAAAAATTCTATTCAGTAATCTGTTTGCGAAATATTCAACTTTAAGATGTAAACTTTCATTGAAATCGAGCGTCCCCCCCTCCAAAATCTAAAACTGTTGGGTGGAAAAATTTGAAAAAATTCGGAATGGTAGTAAATATATTATCAAATTTACAAGGAAAATTATAGCGGCTAAAATTGCTTGAGAATTATTAGTAAATAGCAGCCTAAAGGTAGAAAATATATCTAAACTTGGAAGATTCAGTACACAATACGAAATCCTTAGAAAAATATTATTTGATTTTTTTCGTAATGGTTACGGAATCCTATTCTGGGCGTGTACGACACGCTCTTGGCCTTTTTTTAGCATTAGAAAGAAGGTAATCCATCTTGATGTGTCTTTTTATTGAAAAACAATTTTGAAAAAAAAATCACAGCAAATACGAGTATGTAATAATTAGCAAGGGCATACGTACGATCATTACATGCTTTTGATATTATTAGTAATAGATACTGCTTTTTAAAAACTTTTATAAATAAAAAAAAACCTGACAAGATGTTTACCTTTTTTCTAACGCTATAAAAACGAAGTATAGTATGGCAATAACACTTCTTTATTTGTTTCTTACATACTCATGTATTTTACAAATATACAACTTCAATACTTGGAAACTAGCAAGCGGAACGCTCGTAATAACAATATTTATGTTAGTTTCCATCCAACCAGCAGAGTTCAACTTTCAGTATACTTTAAAACTGTGAAGTGAAACTTAAAGATCGCAATCAAAGTTCAACTTCGATGGTAAAGTCTGTTTTGTGTGTTTAAGTCGGTTGCTTGTTATCGTTGTGGTTAGCTTATATACTTAGCTTGCGCCTGTGGTTTTGTCTTCGTAGAATTGTCCCCTTTACCATAGAAATTTTACAAAACTGTCTTGATTTCTTGACTACATTATGTAGACAATTTTATCGAAAATATAGATATAGGTTTTACGGGATGACTGTAAAAGGAACAAAAATTTGTAATTGAAATAAAAAATATTCCAAGAACCAATCTTAATTTGATTGCTTAATAACGATATCTCTCGTCCGGGTGAGCGGTTAGTTCCGATGGAGTGCCGAAAAGTTTCTCGATGAGGGCTACAGCATAGATGTCGCTAGTTTCGCTGCTTAAGTGGCTAAAATAAGAAACAAACGAGCTGAGATATATGGTGCATAGGAGAAATTCGTGTCTGTACCGTTGCTCAGCGGTGGTGTAGCACGTGGCACGAAATGCCGAGGACCTGACTTCGATTCTCAGCGCTGGTCTTATTTTTCTGGTTAATCCGACTCACAAACTGTACCATATATAATACCGTACGAATTTACTTAGTAGGATGTTGCTCGTCCATATAAGAACGATTTGACTTTCCAGAGTCCATGTAAGTATCGACCACGATGTGTGAAATAGTGGCAAAGCGGACGCGGCCGTCCCAAACGGGCGTACTTTTTTCATTACACAACCTTCAGTGCGGGGCCGAGAGAGAAGCGATCTACTGAACAACATTTTTCTGCCCACTAAACTGTAAACTAGAAGATTCTACCTTATTTGGTATAGTATACGAGTAAGTGTATTTTGTTACTGTGATGTGTATTTTGTTTCTTTTCTCATGAGTCGTGTTACTTGAAATAAATGAATATTATTTTTTTTTTTTTATTAATTATTATTTGAAGCCTGTAGAGGTGTCCCACTGCTGGGCAAAGGCCTCCCCCCATGTCCTCCACTCGACCCGGTCTTGGGCAATCTCTGACCAGCTGCGAAGAAAAGCGTCCAGATCATCTCGCCATCGACGCCTGGGCCTGCCACGCCGCCGAAGTCCGTTTTGTGGTATCCAGTCTGTAGCTATTTTAGCCCACCTATTGGGTTCCATACGGCTGACGTGACCTGCCCAGTCCCATTTCAGCCTGGCAGTCTTGGCACCCACATCAGCAATGCGTGTTTTGGCGCGCAATACAGTGTTCCGGATCCGGTCAACCCTTTTCACTCCCAACATACTGCGCTCCATTGCTCTCTGGCAAACCTTCAATTTGGTCTTCTGTAACTCAGTAAGTGACCATGTTTGAGCACCGTAAGTTAGGACAGGCAGTATACATATGTCGACGAGCCTCCGCTTTAGGGCTAGCGGAAGATCGCCCTTCATGTGTTCTTTCATAGACCAATAGCTCTTCCAGGCGTTTTGGATCCGTCTTTCGACTTCTTTATCCTGTCTGTGGCTGAAAGAGACTAATTGGCCTAAATAGGGATACTCGTCGACATATTGTAACAACTGCCCGTCTACCTCTACCTTACGTTTCGTGCTGTTGGTCATTACCTGAGTTTTTGACCGGTTCATTTTCAGACCAACTCGAAGGCTTGCAGAGCTTAGCTCTTGAAGCATTGTTTGTAATTCCGATGTAGATGAGGAGAACAGGACAATGTCGTCGGCGAATCTAAGATTTGTTAATCTTTTGTCGCCGACAACAATGCCCTTCGTTTCCCACAAGGCTGCCAGGCTGCGGAATACTTGCTCTAGGGTACTCGTGAAGAGTTTTGGAGATAATGGGTCGCCCTGTTTGACACCTCTCTCAATTTTAAATGGCTGTCCAGTCGATTGCAGCTTTATGTCTGCTGTGCTGTTATCATATATGAATATTATTATATAATAATATTATTACATAAATGAATATTATTATTTATTATTATTTTATTATTTATTTATTTATTATTATTATGTTTTTGGCATAATCTCCTATCGCATAGTGTCGTTTGGCATAATTATCACATTGCAACAACTTATAACGTATAAACTCGTTAGTACAAATCTCATATCGCATTTTCGGCCTAGCAAGTTGTGTGATGTGAGTAAAGATTACTTTTCTGGTATTCGCTCGTTTCTTTGTCAGGTCATGCTTCCAACCTGACCTAAACTGCTTCTCTGTTCGTAATTGATTTCTGTGTGGGGTTTTTCTTGGGACAATATTGCGATGCTTTCGTTATGCATAATTATGTGAAATGAGTCTTATGCGAAATGACACTAATGCCAAGTATATATTATTATGCTATGTAATTAATTATTATAGAAAAGAAGTTTATTCGACGCGTGTTATGCTAAATAAGTTTCAGGCCAACAAGATTTATGCTAGGATCCATCGTAGGATCATCTAAAACAATTAATGGGGGTTTTATTGGATTTTATTCAAGTTTAATTGGATCTACTACTAATAAAAAACAGGTCCAATATAAAGTACAAAATTCGAACTTCGTGTCTTGCCATCCCGTTGACGCAATATTACTTAATGCGAGAGTGAGAGGGACGGTACGATACGAACTTCGATTTTTGAATTTCGTAGCACGCAACAATGTTGCCACCTCAGATTTTTTTACCATAACAGTACGCGAAATGATCATAAATTGGCACTTGTATTTTTTTTGTTCACCTTAGTTCTTTTAGAGATAAGTTCGCCTTTGTACTCTTTTGGTTTGTTGTTTTCTTTTTGTATTACTTTGTGTTTTATGTACAATAAAGTATTTACATACATACATACATACATGATTTTATTTGTCACGCAAACAAATCAATAGTTCTGACATTCTTTGAACTGATTTTGTTCGGCAGTGTGCGTCCTGGTTTAAATGTCATTATCATGTCATTGTCCAGAGCCTAGCCCGCTGTTGTCCTGGCCCCGTGCTAAGTACTAAGCTGTCGCGCCTGTTTTATTGTTTCGGCCGGGACCTAACACTTGTTATTGTTGGTGCTCAGCACTTTTTGCCACGATTTGTGGATTTTGTTTCGAGTCGTTACCGTAATTTGGGGTTGTGTTTAATGGAACTTTTCTAATCTAAAGTTGGTATGGTTTATCGTCGTGCAGATGGTTGAGTGCCTTGTTTTTAACTAACGAAAGGTAGATGTTGGAAATCAGTTTCGAAAAGGCTTAGAGGCTTGTGCATTACGTACTTGGATACCTACTAAGAAAGTAGTAGTAGTAGTAGTAGTTCCTGACAATGTACTACAGTTCATCTCATTTCTGCTCTTAGCTCTCGTTACACTGAATTCCGTACAATTAAAACACGAATCATAATTACTCAGTACTTAAAAAAAAAGTTACTTTTTTAAGATTAAAAATTCTCTAAAAAATTAATAGTGACTTTTATAACTATATTTTAGTTTTGAGCTTCAAAAACTTCTATGACCTACAAGAACGATAACTTCATAAAATTCAAATCTCTATTTATAAATTTTATAGTCAAGAAAATATGTGCCTACCGCAGAAAGACATTTTTTCCCCGGCAATGCCTTATCTATCGTTTGAATGAAATGACGCAAACGTCAGTTGCAGGCTTGAGCTGTTCCCATTCATTCACGCTTTGTTGAACCCTTTGCATTAAAACTGTCGACGGGTTTATTTTAACAGGTTGTTTTCACTCAAACACTTTAAGACCAAACTTTGACTTTGTGTCATACTAGATTACGTCCACTGCTTTGTCGCCGTTGCAAATTTCTGACAGGAACTTGGGGAATTAGGTGTGTAATCATTAGCATAACAGAAATTGTGCTAATTTTATAATAAGCGCAGCGACTAAAGATTTATTTAGCATCCGCAACGGAACGTTTCTTTTTAAGATTGGTTTTTTGGAGTCTTTTTGTATTTTTTATTTCAATTCCAAATTTTTACTTTTACGGCCATCCCGTGAAACTTAAATTGAAAATACAAACCGAAACATAGATGCACAGAAAAATAAGACCAACACTGGGAATCGAACCCAGGTCCTCGGCATTCCGTGCCGCGTGCTACACCGCTACACCACTGCTGGTCAACGGCACAGACACGGATTTTCCCTATGCATCCCATATCTCAGTATGTTTTGTTTCATATATCGTCACTTAAGCAGTGACCTAGCGCCATCTATACTATAGCTCTCAGCGAGAAGCCTTCAGCCCTCCATCGGAATTAACCGCTCACCCGGACAAGAGAAACCCGGGCGTCTCTTTTTGTATGTAAGCAACGGGTTAATAGAACAGCTTCTATTAAACTAATATGCCATCTTTACAATACCAGCAAATTTTGTAAAAACAACAATTATTGTAACTAGGCTTACCGATATATTATTTTCAAAATTGATAACTTGGCGACTAATTCTACCTCTAATTTTCTTTTTATATACTAACGAAATGCATAAATTTCATAATACCTACATAATAATTATGCAGATTACGTTTCAACTAGAAAAAAATAAACGATTGACGTACAACATAATCGCATAATAAACATTACACATTACATTTTATTTAATTAACGAAATGTAACCGAGTGGCATAATCAAATGTTACTATGCATGTCGGATACTACGCAAAATGACATTATTTTTTATAAATAAAAAAAATACAGAAATTGTTTTTTTTTTATTATTCGACTGTTATGCTAAAAAAGTTTTAAGTAGATTCAATTTGTGGCATTCGAACATGGCGGATGTAGACAATATCTAATTTTGCTATTTCTGTTTCTTTGGCTAGTTGAAGTATAATTTTGATAGTGTTTTATGCGGCGATTAACCTTAACAGTGAACAATGATCACAAAATTCTATATTGCTAGATTAAAAAATATATATGTGTAGTAATAAAAAATATATAGTCTATAGTGGTAGATTAAAAAAATGACGTGTAAAAGTGCCCATTGCGGCCTATTTGCTGAATAAATGATTTGAATTTGAAAATTTGTCTGAAATTTTTTAATGCGCAAGTTGTCTCTTCGTGGTTTCTGGAATTTTATCAAGTTATTAAAACTACAATCACCGTACAACGTTGCCTCTCGCTCGAAAGAGAATACTTAGACACTGCCGAAATTGTCCTATTAATTTGGACAGAAGCCATATTTTAAAAGAGAAGAAGAAGTGTTAAGTAATTTACACGGTATGCTAATCAACAGTTATGCAATTCGTTGTTAGCTAAACCTTGATTATCTATATATATAAAAGGCAATCTTCTATATATATAAAAGGCAAACCTGACTGGGTTATATATCAACGCACAGCCCAAACCGCTGGGCCTAGAAACTTGAAATTTGGTACAGAGGTTCTTTTTATGATGTAAGTGAGCACTAAGAAAGGATTTTTAGAAATTCATCCCCTAAGGGGGTGAAATAGGGGGGTGAAGCTTATATGGAACTTTCTCATTTCTGGACTTAGAAGTATGAAAACGTAAAATGGATTTATTTACAAAATAAAAAACAGGTACACAACAATATTTACAATAACAACTTAACTTAACTATGGAAAAAACACAATACAATATTAAATACTAACCTAACACAATAAACACTAACCTAGTCAAATAATTCGCCCCTTGCCATTCCCGGCGCAAAGGTGCCCATAACGCTCGCGGCATTACCACGTTGGATAGCTATGGACAGCCTTTGCATCAGAAATGACTCGGAGCGAGGGTCCTCCCCTTTTTGCCTGAGTCGACGGCCCAAATCACACACAAAACGCTTTGCATCCGCTCCCCAGCATCCCGTCGTTTCCACCGCCAAGGGAATGAATATATACCCCGAACCCAACGGGGCATACTTCTCCCGCTTCACTGCCGCCTGAGATTCGGCCGCCGCTCCCGCCGCGCGTGTAGTGCGACCGAGATGGGAGGCGGCGAAGGTGCTGACACACGTAGCGTCCCACACCAAACACCGCCCCCTCTCCCACGGCACCAACGTCAGGCCATCGGGCCGCTTGCCGTCCGTACGGCTAAGGCCCGGTGGCTCAAGCACGGATGGAACGCCAGCCGACCTGAGGGCTCTTTGGACAATATCGTTGAGAGCATGGTGACGCGGGTGCCTGCCAGCACATCGACGGCAACTCAACGCGTGATGACCGTTAGCCTCCACCAAGGTACCGCAGATGCATACATGAGGTTGACATACATCGCAACCCAGGCGGAGAGCCACTGACACACGCAACGAGTCACTATCCAGCAAAGTGCCTAATTGAGGCGAAGGTAGCGCGTGCAGCCATGCCCCTGATTCTGACCGCGATACCGCCAAGAGTCTCGCGAGATCCGCACCCGTGGCGCCCCCAATGAGACGATCGAGAGTCGCTCTACACCCCACATCATCCCACCCACGCTGGACTGCAGGGTTCTCAGGCACGGTCGCCCCCAGATTGAGAGCCGACCACGCCACCACGGCGTCGGCCACATACGGTATGCTTGCTCTGTCGCCATTCAAAGATAGAATATTAGCGACCAAGCCTGCCACCCCATGTGCCGACGCCAAGAAGGCCGGCAAGCTCACATCCCGCAAACGCCGCACCCCAATGCCACCATGCCGAATCGGCAGAGCAGCCTGCGCCCATTGGTCATCGCTCAGGGAGACGTTGGTTATCGACTCGACCGCTGACTTAATGGCTGCGTCAAATGAACCGATGTCGTCGGGGAACAACCAAGCTGGGGCCGTACGCAGGAGGTAGGTTACCTTTGGGACGGCAAAACACTTCTGCAGCAGCGCCAGAGCTACATGTGGATTAATAACCTTGAGACGTTCACTAGCCAACAAAAGGAGATTCCTGCGAATTCCAAGCGCCTCAGGAACTGCAGAAGGAAATATGGGTGCACCAAGTAAACAAAATGAGTCAGTGTTAAGCTCCCTGAGGCCCGGAAGTAACGAAGAGAAATGAGAGAAGAGAGGACACGACTCCTGACCACAAGGGAAAAACTCACACTTGGTCGTATTCACCTCCAGACCCAAATCCCTCAGGCGAGGCAACAAAACGAGCAAGTCTTGCTCCACCTCCTCTGGCTTACCCCCGATGGTACCATCATCGAGGTACCATACATTGAGGGGGGACCGGAGCTCGGCGATGACCTTATGGATAGCGAGGCTGAAAGTGAGAGGACCAAGAGGGTCTCCCTGCTGAGCACCAACCTGCGAAAGAATAAGGTCTGATCCATGGAAGAGATTGGTTGGCATGTGATAAACCTGGCGAAGAAAAGGATAGAGCGCCGGAATATTCTCCAATACTTCGCTCAATAGGATGTCCCTCTCCAGTGTGTTGAAAGCATTCTTCAGATCCAGTTTCACAATGACGCTACCCGCATTCTCTGGATCCGCCGCAAAAGTGCGGACGGCGTGAATAGCCCCTTCACACCCTAACCGCGTCCCAAACCCCACCTGATGTGGCTGTAGATAGGAAGCCATATCTCCCCTCACGGCACGGCACCCAAGCTTAGCGACGAGACGACGAAAAGTGCTACCCACAGCTATCGGCCTCAGCCCCCCCTCCTTCTTCTTCAAGGCGCACAAAGTAGCCCCATACAAGTAGGGACATACCTGCGGGTTTAGCATCCCACTAAGTAAGAAATTACATAGTCTTGCCAAGGCCTCCAACAAACGCACCCCACCGTCCCCCGCAGCGCTAGAAGTCAACTCCTTCAAAAGGATCGGGCGAATGCCATCCAACCCCGCAGCCGAGCCACTATGGAAAGATCCGACTGCCAGAGCCACATCCTCTGCCTTAACCACCAAGGCCGGGACGTCTTTATCCGGCTCCGGCGGGATACACAGAGGACGGGACGGACTCGGATGCTTCGATTGCAATGCCGCTAAGGTGTCCGGCCCCGATGGAGCGATTGTGTCCTCGCTCATAAGCAATCGAACCGCTCCCCTCAAATCACCCTCATGAACTTTGGCCTCAATAGTTTTAGTAAGAGACAGCGACCGAGAGGCAGCTGTACAATCATCACATGATAAGTGCCAAAAAGCATCAATGTTTGCCTTAACCTTCGATGTAAGAGATCCCGAGCCGGACATTTCAGGTGTTCTTAAGGCCCTGTAAGAGAAAGTCAGGAGAGAGCACCACTCGTCCACCCCGTTGACGGTAATGCATTTGTCAATAATCCCACACAACTTACTAGCCGCCAAACTCCTCGCCCCCTTCGGAATGTGACGAAGAACTCGTACAGATTCCTTAAACATGGGGAGTTGGTCCAGCGTGCAACTATCCGTACGAACATCCGGATGGACCCCCTGCAATGAAACTCCCGCAATGGCTGCACTAATCGGCTCGGCGGCGGCACGAGCGGGCCGCGGGACATGAGGACGGGAAACATCTTTATGCATGCGCGTAATGTGCACACTAAGGCCCCGCGACGTAAAAAGTCGGGACGAGTCATGACAATAAGGGCATGTCGACTCGGACTGGGAACTCATGGTTCACAAATAAAATGAAAAAGTTCAATTATAATTTAAAAAAATAATAATGATAAAAACCAAAATAAGTACTACCCAAATAATTCTCCAATTAACAAAAACATAAACTGAATTTAATATTAATTACTTCGCTCAATAGCCCCCAACAGAACATACCATAGCAAGCTTAACAAAACTTCGTCAGTGAAAAGAAAACTATCAATTCATTAATAATACAGAAATCTACAAATCTAAAGTAAATAAATAAACAATGTCAAAATTAAAATAACATAATAACATTAAAGGAAAAAATAATATGTCCTTTGAAAAAAATAATTACAAGAATTCAAGAATACATTAAAAAAAAATTACATTAAAAATATTAAAATAATAATAAAAAAAAAAACAACAACAAATAACAATCGAATTAAGTAAAGAAAATTTGCTGCAATCATTCCGGATCACCCAAACTGCCTCCAGTCCACCACAGCCTCCCAGCCCCAGCGACGGGTACGTGCCCAATAGGCTACCAATCCAGAGGTAGCAGCCGTAATAGTCGACGACCCGGCGACCAGAGTCGGATTGACGCAGCGTTTATACCGCCCGTTTGAAGAGCTATGCGCAGGATTCAGCATTAAGTTATCCGGCAACACTGCGGCACCCGTCACGCTGACAGTGTAGGCGTCGTCCTATCAGCTGATAGATGCATAGCACCAAAAATGTCCTGCACCACCACACAAAGTGCCACAGCGCGGTGTTTTAGCCATGATTATAATTGGAACTTGCACAGGTAATTAAAAGCATGCGGCAATGTATATTAAAGCGGCAATGTAAAGCATCCAATGTATCAACCCAGCTCCCAGCCCAATGAGTACCCAAGCGACCACTGATAAGTCAGCGAGAATAACGACGTAAGCGCCGTGTATATCGCGTCGCTTACGCGTACAACCACTGCACTCTGTTAAAGCCGGCGCTGCTTCTTCGCGCACGGAATTTGAAATTTATACAAACGGTCACTTAGCCACTAAAGATGCTTTTGTTTATAACTTCTAAATTACTTTATAAAAATCAATTCTGTTTTCACTGTCACGTATTTAATTACACTAGCTAAATTCTAGTCACTATTTCTTTGATCAAGCACTGTTTTAGACTGGATAAATGATTTTTTATTGAAGAGTAACTTAACGTAGATGTTGCTTATAACAGCGCCGCGGCGAAACGTCTAAAAAAAACTCTAAACGTCGTCTAAACGTCGAAAAAAAAGTATGAAAATAGGTGTTTAAGTTTTCGATTACCATTAAAAATTATCTGTGTAGGTGAAATGGATAAAATTTTCCACTAAAGGGGTAAAAGGGGGGGTAAAGTTTGTATGGAAATTTTCTATTTTCTGGACTTAGAAGTATGAAAATAGGTGTATAAGTTCTCGATTACAACTAAAAATTATCTGTGTAGGTGAAATGGATAAAATTTCCCTCTAAAGTGGTAAAATAGCGCGCGATAGCCGAATCCCACGCGGGCGAAGCCGCAGGCAAAAGCTAGTGATTTATAATATTAGCCCGCTAGTTAATAATGTGTACTCGTAGTACGTACATTTAATAAGTACATAATGTAAGGACAACTTACAATGCACACTAAACAGCTGCGTTACAATGACGTTTAATAATCCCACACAATCGCTGTACAAACAGTCTCGATCGCAATCACACGATCAACCTCCATGAGGAACGATTTCCGACCACACCATAGAGCTCGGCTGTAGCGTTGATGGGGAGAGAAGCGATAAGCGGGGCGATGATAGATGATAGGCTTGATTATATTTTTGTCGACTTTAATATTACTATACCCCACCGGGGTCCATGAAGATCTTTATACTAATTGTAACATCAGATTATAATACCATGGTTGTAATGAAATGAATAAATGAATAAATAAATGAGCGGGAAATGCATGTACGTATAGAAGTACAACTATTTATTGTAGGTACTTAACGAATGAAAAACAGATTGCAATGAGAAACAGATGTACCTAAGCAAATTTATCTCAGGGATAAATTACAGGTTAACCTTTGAACGATTGGCAGAACAACAAAAAAAAAGTAGACGCGTCAAGAACAGTAAAAAACCCTTAATCTAAAATTAATCTAAAAAATAAAAACCGGCCAAGAGCGTGTCGGACACGCCCAAAATAGGGTTCCGGAGCCATTACGAAAAAATTAAGTAATATTTTTCTAAGGATTTCGTACTTTATACGGAATCTTCGAAGTATAGGTATATTTTATACCTTACGCTGCTATTTACTCATAAACTACTAATAATTCTCAAGCAAACTTAGCCGCTATAGTTTTCCTTGAAAGTTTAATATACGGACTACCATCCTGAATTTTTTCAAATTTTTCCACCCACCGGTTTAGATTTTAGAGGGGGGGGGGACGCTCGATTTTAATGAAAATTTGCACTTTAAAGTTGAATATTTCGCAAACAAATGACTAAATCGAAAAATCGTTTTAGCAAACCCCTAATGGTTTTAAAATACCTATCCAACGATACCCCACACTATAGGGTTGGATGAGAAAAAAAAAATCACCGCCACTTTACGTCTATGGGAGGTACCCTAAAAAAAATTGTTTTTGAATTTTTAATTATACTTTTTTGTCGGCATAGTTTACTTATATATTCGTGCAAAATTACAGCTTTCTAACATTGATAGTCTCTGAGCAAAGCCGCGGACGGACAGACAGACAGACAGACGGACAGACAGACAGACATGGCGAAACTATAAGGGTTCCGTTTTTGCCATTTTGGCTCCGGAACCCTAAAAATGACACATAAGGTACTCGTAAGAACGAAGACATATAAGAGACGGTGCCGCAACGGGGTCACGCCATTTCAACATTTATGTACAATACAATACAATAACTTTTTATTGAACACCAACACAAACTCGTAGTAAGTAGTAAACAGAAAACACAAGTGTATATTTTTTAATATTTTGTTTTTCATTAACAAAATTATAATATATGCTAGGTCATACTGCCATTGCTGCCCCAAATAAATGGATTTATTATTATTCATAAAGTTATAAATGCACTATGATTGCTGTGCCCTTACAGGGTTCACGTTTGACTCTGTATTGACTTGATCTTAAAAACTATGTACCTACAACGTGAAATGCAATAAAATTTGAATTTGAATTTGAAAAATGTCATCCGCCTACCCGTTACCCGCTATCCGCTACCGCTCCTCCCACCACAAAGCAGTGCTACTAACATTTCATTGTCATATCTGCGGAAACTTAATACCCGCCAGAGATTGAGAGCCCATTGTTGGGCGACTCATCATACTGATATTACGGTTTAGTTGTGGGCTGAGATTAAATGCAGTCGCGTGTGCCCAGCATAATTGGAACTGTCATACAATAGACTTAGAACAGAACACTGATAATTGTTTGTTTCACATTCTATCTCCTATTAACTAATTTGCGTTTATAATTTGCAGTTTACTACGGAATCGAAGAAAAAAACAAGAGAAAGTGGCATGGCAACGAAACAGTTTAATTTACTTACGTTAATTTTGATTTAACAGTTCGAGTAGCATTCCGTAGTTAGACAGATTTAAATAGAGATGTTGACACCTTCAATCAACTGAGGTACTTTTTCTGTCAAAACACAATTCTCCCATTAGTACATGGAAATCGTACCGAAAAAGAAGTGTTGCCTTGCATCAAATGAGGTAGTTCTAATTTTTATATGAGTTGGTAGTGGTGAATTTGGTTATGTCAAATCCAAGTTTTCCACCTCGAAAGCCTTCCGGATCATTGTCAAATACTTGAAAAATCTTTAAAATTTTGTAGTTTTTTCCGTTTTTGTCAATTTTTACCACCAAGGACTTACGTTACGGCAAAAATGACTAAGGACTATTTTAAAAAGACTAAATTTCCAATCAAATGAAACTAATTTTATTTCGGTACTTTAAATAGTTTCTATGATACAGCTATTCAAAAGTTGACGAAAATTCCAAAAAAATTAATTTAACAGTTTTTTTTAGTTTTTGACCATTTTTACCCCTAGAGAGTGGGCTTATGCGAAAAATTACTGTGCAGGTATTAAAGTCTATTAAATTCCCAACAAAATGAGATCAACTATGTCAACTTACACCTGATAGTTCCTGAGACACACTTGTTCAAAGTAGTTCAGATAAGTAAACAATTATGTACTATAAGGGTTTACAAAATGAAGTACGCCCTGTTAGTGAAATAATTATAATTACTTATATTGCTTATTTCACTAACAGAGTGTACATCATTTTGCAAACCCTTTTATACTCCATTTAATTTAAGATTTGATTTAACGGTCAAAGTGTAACACGCGTTTCTCGGTATTTCGAACACAAATTGACTAAAAACACTTACATGTACATTTATTAGCGGTATTTATTATATTTTTAATATAGAAGTTAACACAATTTTAAATACTTTCATTGTTTCATTTAAAAACGTGTGCAAATTTCACTGTTAAGTTTCAAATGTTAAAATAAATGGAGTATAGTAAATACTTGTTTACTTACTTCAACCACTTTGAACAGCTGTGTCTCAGGAACTCTCAGGTCTAAGTTGACAAAATTGGTCACATTTTGTTAATAATTTGGTGGACTTTAATAAATACAAGTAACTTTTCGCATAAGCCCACTTTTTAAGGGTAAAAATTGTTAAAAACTGAAAAAACTGTAATATTTCTTTTATTTGGAAATTGCGCAAACTGTTCAATAGCCGTATCATAGCGGTATTTATTACATGTTTAGTATAGAAGTTAAGACAATTTTATGTAGTTTCATTGTTTTATTTAAAAACGTGAGCAAATATCACCATTCAGTTTCAAATGTTAAAATAAATGGAGTTTAGTCCATAATTGCTTGCTTACCTCAACCACTTTGAACAGCTGTGTCTCAGGAACTCTCAGGTTTAAGTTGACAAAATTGGTCACATTTTGTTAATAATTTAGTGGACTTTAATAACTATAAAGTAACTTTTCACATAAGCCCACTCTTTAGGGGTAAAAATTGTTAAAAACTGAAAAAACTGTAATATTTCCTTTATTTGGAAATTGAGCAAACTGTTCAATAGCCGTATCATAGCGGTATTTATTACATGTTTTGTATAGAAGTTAACATAATCTTATGTAGTTTCATTGTTTCATTTAAAAACGTGTGCAAATTTCACCGTTCAGTTTCAAATGTTAAAATAAATGGAGTATAGTACATAATTGCTTGCTTACCTCAACCACTTTGAACAGCTGTGTCTCAGGAACTCTCAGGTCTAAGTTGACAAAATTGGTCACATTTTGTTAATGATTTAGTGGACTTTAATAACTACACAGTAACTTTTCGCATAAGCCTACTCTTTAGGGGTAAAAATGGTCGAAAACTAAAAAAAACTGTAATATTTCCTTTTGTTGGAAATTGCGCTAACTTTTCAATAGCCGTATCATAGAAACTATTTGAACTACCAAAACCAAATTAGTCTCATTTGATTGGAAATTTAGTCTACTTAAAATTGTCACTAGTAACTTTGGCCGTAACGTAAGCCCTTGATGGTAAAAATTGCCAAAAACGGAAAAAACTACAAAATTTTAATGAATTTTCAAGTATTTGACAATGATCCGGAAGGCTTTCGAGGTGGAAAACTTGGATTTGACATAACCAATTTCACCACTACCAACTCATATAAAAATTAGAACTACCTCATTTGATGCAAGGTAAAAAGTACCAATTCCATGTACTACATAGAGTTTCAATGACAATAGCGACTTATGACGTTATTATTCGCCAACTCAATCACCATATTCAGTAATCATATTTATTTTGTTATATTTATTTGTTTTGAGGCAAGAGAAAAAGATAATTGAAAAAAAAAACGAATTATTTTAAAAACCCGTTGAACTAAATGTTGTTCAGTTTGAAGAGTATGATCTATATTTTAATTATTTGCTCGTATCAGCCCACACCCGGTATAAAGTAGAATAAAATGCTATGCCATCCCAACGTCGTACAGTAAACACGTCGTGTTTATCTCAAAGCATCCTGTTATCTAGTGAAAAGGAAATAGAAAATATATTTTCTGCACAGGAGATGACTTTGTTGCTCTTGTTACTACGTTCTGCGTCCCACCGGATTTTAATCCATACTAATATTATAAATGCGAAAGTGTGTTTGTATGTTTGTGTGTTTGTCCGTCTTTCACGCCGTAACGGAGCGACTTTTGGCATGGAGATAGTTTATGGACCCGAGAGTGACATAGGCTACTTTTTATCTCGAAAGAATGCACAGTTCCCAAAGGAACAGCGCGCGATAACCGAATACCACGCGGGCGGAGCCGCGGGCAAAAGCTAGTGAAAAATATTGTTTTGGGTTCCGTACCCTAAAAAAGAAACGTTGTACGTCTTTTAAAATTTGATTTGATTTGATGGATAAAATCGGAAGGAAAACAAATTTTTATGAAAGATGAAATAAATATTATAAATATTATTATTATTTTATTATTATAAAAATAGAGATTTCGTAGGCGACAGGCTAGCAACATTAACTATTGTACCGTTTTTGTCAAACTTTAAACCTAAAATTGCTAAAAGTGGCTCCGAAGCGGTAACGTTTCGTGTGCTCTGCCTACCCCATTGGGAATACAAGCGTGATATTTGTGTGTGTAGAGATTTCATTTTCTCAAAGAATATTACATTTGAAAAATAATGCTTGAATTTTTTAACAGTTTACAGAAAAATCATATTTAACGAATTAGGATTTTTTTTTTGCTGCTGAACCACCAAGATTTTTTAACTAAACTTGGCACTGTAGAAGAAAAAGGCCGTAATTGAGGGCATATTTTGTTTTCTCATTGCTGAAGCCTTTAATTTATTAGACAAATACATTTCAATTATTATTCCCGTAACAGTAAACACCCTTATAAGTAATTCCTATAATACAAGGCCGTGAACAGAACCTAGCACAAAGCTGTTCTGCATCCGGTAGAAAATGACAAGGAAGCACCTTATTAACAATATAGTTCAAAAGCTTTCAAGTATTCCAGTTCACTCCGGATGCAACTCCCAAGTAGTTATTCTACCCATTTACGGGAGCCGGTCGGCATTCACTTATTTATCCTATTGGTGCCAAAACTCGAAGTTACTCCTATCCTAGTACCTATACGCCTGAGTTAAGTTTATTACTTACTATACTTTAGATTTTTGTTTCAGACGGTACGAGTATATCGTGGAAAAAAATAGTTTTTTTTATAAAACCTTGCAAGAAATTTCGTGCAAGTTGCATAAGGATGACGTTAAAAAATTCCTAATTAGTTTTTTTGTAACAATGTGTTTCTTGTGTTTCTATGTATTTTTTGTGTTTTTTTTTTTTATGTTAGAGAGGCCAGACAAACGAACTAGTGGGTCACCTGATGTTAAGTGATCGCCACTGTCCATAGACACCCGCAACGCTTTAAGCGATGCCAGTGCGTTGTCGGCCCTAATGTAGTGTATAGTTAGAAATTTTACAGTGCAGTGCGTTTACTAACTGTAATGTTATATTTTTTTATTGATAAATAAATAAATTACTTTGCGGCGCTCGTTTGATTTCTACAAACTCGTTGTCTTTAGGGCGCTGTTGCGTGAGATAGAGTGAGATGTTTCTCACTCTATTAAAAAGTGTCGGCGGGACGGTATAGTCACCAGCACCAATATCTGACGCAACAAGCGTGCATAAATATCTGATACGACTCTTCTAGGGCCGGAAGGACGTGTCAGTTATTTTTGCACGCTCCGCTGTGGCAGATATTAATGCTGGTGACTGTACAATATGAACTTCGATTTCAGAATTTCGTAGCAGCCCTGCAGAAGCCGTATTGTCTAAATTTCCTGGTACGCCCTATCGTCGCTGGATTCTCTGGCACCCACCAAATCATTAAACATTCCGTTATTTAACTCAATTAGTGGATCATTAGCATTTATCGATACAAAACAGAACAATTATCTAATTATGTATATTGTTGACTTTTTATTTTGTAGATAAAACTAAATTTGATTTGTTCATAAATACAAACTGCCAGGAAAGTCTGCGGTCACATCTGATTCGAAACTATTCATTTTTAATAGTGATGAGAAATGAGCAAAGTGAAAATGTTCTAATTGTACATACGTGAAAGTGAGTATGTTTGTTTGAATTCATACTAATATACTAATACTAATCAATGTGTGTGTGTTTGTGCGTTTGCATTTTTGTTCGTTTGTCCGTTTTTCACGTCGAAACGGAGCGACAGATCGACGTGATTTTTGGCATAGAGATATTTATGGGCCCGAGAGTGACATAGGCTACTTTAATCCCGGACTAATGCACAGTTTCCGAGGGAACAGCGCGATAACCGAAACCACGCGGGCGGAGCCGCTGGCAAAATTTGATATTCCGCAATCGAATGAGTAAAACAACTGCGCCGTGGTATCCAGTCCGTAATGTGTTAAAAATAAAACTGTATTAAATATTTGTAATGTATAGCATGTACCTATATAGATATTATTTATAAATGTTATGAATCTGTTTTTAAAAAAAAAATACCTCGTTGAGTTTCTTGCCGGATTCTTCTCAACAGAGGTTTTTTCCGAAATGGTGGTAGATTTTTTGACGTTCATAAGTGCTTGTTATAGCCTAAATTTAAATTGAATACTGAGATTTTGACTTTGACTTTTGTAATCACAAGAGCAAAACAGCGGTGTGTATGCAACTTATTTTAATATTGTTACAGGAACTATCAAATATGCGACTAAAATACTGGAATATGGGAGAGCTGTTGCAGTTGACGATATTAGTAATATTACGTTTATCGCTTTTAGAAATTAAAATAGAGTTTACCTACATATCAAGAAAGAAGATGAAGTCGTTACGCAATAAAGCATAAATACATTTTTTTTTATTAATTAATCCAAAATCTTTTGAGATTAAAAAACCCCCGATTTTGTCACTTAAAAGTTCAATATCTCAAAAACGGCTGGACCGATTTTGATAAAACTGTCTAAGAACCATCGCTAGAAAACTTGCTTTCAATCTAAAAAACCGCATTCAAATCGATCCACCCAGCTGTGGTGCCACAGACATTCAGACACAGACACACAGCGGTCAAACTTATAAACACCCCTCTGTTTGCGTCGGGAGTTACCAGTTAGCACCATTGAATTGCTTCGCAGGTTTGTATAGGTTTCTTCACGATGTTTTCCTTCACCGCAAAGCTCGTGGTAAATTTCAAATGTAATTTCGCACATGAATTTCGAAAAACTCAGAGGTGCGAGCCGGGGTTTGAACCCACGACCCTCTGCTTGAGAGGCGATAGGTCAAACCACTAGGCCACCACGGCTTCGGGTGGGAACTATGGCCCAAGCCCTCTTGTTCTGAGAGGAGACCTGTGCTCAGCAGTAGGACGTATGGATGGGATGGATGTATGGAAAGTAAAGTAAAGTAAAAAAAAAGCACAGTCAGCAAACCAAGCTTGTATTTTTTTTTTACCAAAAACTTATTGGTTATGCGTTTGGTCGATTTTGTACATCGGCCGTCCCAGTGGAAGCGTATCCTTAGGCCCTTAGAGAATCAGCCTAACACAAGCTTAAAGGTAAAACATCTTGGGACATTTAGCATTCGCTTTGTGAACTGAATAACCGAGAAGTGCCTTCAAATCTAATCTCTAGTAACAAAACAATAGAGTCTATTTTAGATTAGCACACCGTAGAAATTCCGACAACCGTTACCGCTGTACATAATTTAAACTTTATTATCTGAGGGATATGGTGTTGTTTTGTGTGACTTAGTTTAAATGATTCACCACTTTTTAATAGTTGATCAAAGTTCTGTGTAGAAGGATCGTTAGGCTGCATTGCCACCAGAGATATGAAAAGATGTGTTACGAGGAATACGTGTGTCATGAATTAATAGAAATGTAGTTTGGATTTTGGAGTCTTTTGTAGTTTTATTTCAACTCCAAATTTTGTTGTTTTTACGGTAATAGAAATGCTTTATTTACCTATACTCGTATAGCACAGCTCTAGTGATAACAGCTGAGCGGAGCGAGGATAAGGTAAATATAGTAGATTGTATAACAGGAGCATAAAACAAGCCATTTTTCACTTCTCATGCTCGTAAAGTTCGTGTTTAATACTGTATCTAGGCGAGATAAAATTACTTTTATGCTCTAGTGCATAAAGTAAAATCTTCGTCTAAGACCAAGGTATTAATGTCTCAACAGCCCCAAACAAAAAAGTTTCTACATATTTTTTTTATCATTTTTAGTTTATATAAAATGTTAAAATCAATCATACTTAATAAATCAATAAAACCTAAAAAATAAAATTATACAGATATGCATAAAAATAAAAGGTTAAGTAAGTGAAAAATTGTTTCCACTGTTGCTATTTCATGTGAAAAGCAGAGTGTAAAACTCAAGGCATTAAACACATTTTCCCCTCGACGTGTCTATCCACCCTCACCGTGCCGACTCGGGTGGCTATATGAACGTCTTAGATAAAATGACTCGTTTTATGCCCTTGTTGTACAATCTACTATTTATTGGTTCATGATAAACACATCCGCAACGCACCCTCGCACATCTTTGTTGGAAACGCAGCTTAAAGTAAATCTTTGAATTAATTATATGTGCTATCTTTATACCTCGAAATCTCTGAGGAAATACGTATCTAACGATATTTGTGAATTAAGTTGTTACTAAACTGTCAATGAAATCGGTGACATAATTATTATTATTCATTATCTCTAAGTATTTAGTGTAATTATTATATTAAATACATTATCTCATAGCATAATTTGATACTTCCGGCTTACCCTAAAAGTTAACCCTAAAATGCTCTAAAACGGATGTTCAGCCCTGGAAACTATCCGCTAAGGTACTTACGTCACGAGATATAAGGCGAGTATCAAGCCCGCAAGTGATTTATGCACTGCAAGCGCGCGCCCGCCGATAACGTCTCGTGTGTAAGCAGCTTAATTTGGCCAGTTTTGGTGCTTAATTAAGTTAGTACTGAACTAAAGGGGTTAATTAGATACCTAAAAGTTATGGCTCAATTCAAACTAAAAACTATGGGTCAATTGGGCACCTTAAGTTTTCTGGAATGTTCTAGTAGTGATGACGATGATGATGATGATGAATGTTCTTAATGAGAAAAAAAATACTTACAATTACTGCGAAAACAATTTTTTTTTATTCGACTGGAAGGCAAACGAGCAAGTGGGTCTCCTGGTGGTAAAAGATCACCACTCTGCCCATAAACATCCGTTGCCAACCTAGAGGTATAAGATGGAATACCTCAAGTGCCAGTAATTGCACCGGCTGTCTTATTTTCCACGCCGAAACACAACAGTGCAAGCACTGCTGCTTCACGGCAGGATTAGCGAACAAGATGGTGGTAGCAATTCGGGTGGACCTCGCACGAGGTCCTACCACCTGAAAAATTATATAGTTAGCATATTATTATGGCCTAGATTCTAACCGTTTCATGTTCCAAAATTGCATTACACACATGCAACTGGCGATGACAATCGTCTCAAGAGATCCCGGCGTTAACCCGTCGCCTGCAGCCACGGCGTGCACGGAACGTCGTGTCGTGTAATTTACTCGCTTGTCTTTTGACCCGTTCCCGTTCGCAGTCACTTGGTTCAAACTTAAGCTTAATGGATCTTTCAACTAAAAGTGACTAAAGAGACAAAAGTAACTAAGAGTAACGGTACAGTTATATTATTAAAACCGGCCAAGAGCGTGTCAGATACGCCCGAAGTAGGGTTCAGTAGCCATCACGAAAAAATTAAGTCTTATTTTTCGAAGGATTTCGTATTTTGTACGGAATATAACAAGTTTAGGTATAATTTATACCTTAGGCTGCTATTTACTCTCAAACTACTAAATCTTCTCAAGAAAAATGAACCGTTGTAGTCTTGTAAGTTTGATATATTTACTACCATCCTAATTTTTTTTTTAATTTTTCCACTAATCGGTTTAGATTTTAGAGGGGGGGAGGTACGCTCGATTTTAATGAAAATTTGCACAAAACACCCCTACTTTTTACGCCTAATGGCAGACAAGTACATTAAAAAAAATTTTTTATTTTTTTTATTATACTGTAAAATAGTACAAACAACAGTACACAGTAATTCACCAGTAAAGAGTAATTCAAATGTATTTCGCACATGAATTTAGTAAAATTCAGAGGTGCGGGCCAGGGTTTGAACCCACGAACCTCTGCTTGAGAGGCGATAGGTCAAACCACTAGGCCACCACGGCTTAAATGGAGGTGGTTATTTACCACTAAATACCGCGTTCATTACCGCGGCACTAGGTCAGCCCTTCTGGGGTGGAACCCCCTTATTCCATGGAAATTCCAAAAAATCCGTTTTTAGCCCAATCTCATGATCAGGAAAATTTTCTTTGTCTAGTCTCTAATTTCAGTGATTCAGGACGTGTTATGTCTCTCTTCTATGAGTATACATAAACTTCTGATCTTGTAAAACTATTTCTCCACGTCCATTCATCACAGCTAGTGGGCGCTATAGATATGTACCAGTGGAAGTCGTTCGGTTATCTCCACTAACATTTGCGAGGTAAAAGGAATCCTTGAGCGCTGTTTTGGTCACACTGCTGCAAATATATTTCATACATTGAAATGTGTGGTTTTAGTGTTATTTTACTTATACTTCATTCATGCACTGCACTTGTACTGCATTCATGCAATACATTAGTACAATACATTAAAAAACTTGTAGGTATTCATTTCGGAAATACAATCCGTGAGCTTTTAGAAAAACCTTCGGGTTTCGGGAGAAATCGGGAGGATTCGTTAATAGAAAATGACAATTGTCTTTTTGACTTAGTAGCAATCCAGCACGCGGAGAGTGCACTCGTTGCTTTTTCATTGATTTATATAGAGCAGTTAAAACCACCACTAACTCATTTAATCAGTTAGTTATTTTTCGAAAATTGATTTCCGTGGGGAGTCAACTTAAACAGGGTATTTCTGTAAATAGCCAATCACAGAAATTGTTTATCTATACATATAATAAAGTTGAAGAGGGTCGAAAGTCTGTACCTACATGGAAGATATTTTAAGAAAAGTTAGCTGGGGATACTTAGAATCGATAACAGAACACGTTCCAATAGTTTTTAGAATTTTTGTCTGTTTGTCTGTTTATCTGTTTGTCGTTTTTTTGTACGCGCATCACGTGAGAACGGCTGAACGGATTTTGGTGCAAACTTTACTAATCTGTCGAGAAAATCCCCGGCCAAATTATAGGCTATCAAAATTCAACCCTTAGACTATAAAAATTCAACCCTTAAAAGAGGAGGTAGCCACTACACTCGATTGAGTTTGCACCTTCAAGTTTTCAAATAAGTGCTATGACTATCGAGTACCCCGCTATACTAACAGATGGCGCTGAAATTAATAACGTTGTGACATGATTAAGTCCCTGAGTAAGGATTTTGCCAAATTAAGAAATTTAGAAGAGGGGGTACGGATATCAACAAATTTAATTGAATATTTTAAATGATAATGAACAAAATTAAATGATAGTAAATTAATTGCAACACATTGCAGTGCCATTTTTTGGAGAACTGAGTAAACATTAAGTAATGAAGAATAAATGGGTTTACATAGTTACATAATGTAATATCGACACACATATAATTGCATAATTATTTGATATCATTTTATTACGATATAATACAAAATTATGAATTCACGGTGTATTGCCTTTTCGGCGAAATATGTTTCTTCAAATTTCACTAAGCAACCAATCTTTCGCCGAAGTTTCATTTGGCAAACCAATCGTTGGCATAACTTTACTTCGCATTTTTCTTATTTCGCAACATTTTAATATTGCAAAATTTTACTTCGTCACACTTTTACGTGGCAAATAATTATGTAGCAAATGATTGGCTTAGACAAATAACAAATTGTCAAATAACATTTGACCAATTTATAATTGTTACAAAGATGTACTTCAAAATTTGTGCGAGCGAGCGAAGCGAGCGAGCAAGACGGTTCGGAGCAGAAGCGACTTGGATAGTTTAGGTTCAGCTAGCCTTCGATGTTAGTTTTTTTTTATAGCAGCCAGTATAATAACAATAATTCTCAAGCAAACTTAGCCATTATAGTTTTTCATGGAAGTTTGATATACTGACTAGGTAGTCAGGATAGGTAGGTAGGATACGTATCCTACCTACCTATCCTGAAATTTTTCAAATTTTTCCACCCACCGCTTTAGATTTTAGAGTGGGGGGGGGGACGCTCGATTTTAATGAAAATTTGCACTTTAAAGTTTAATATTTCGCAAACACATTACTGAATCGGAAAATCGTTTTAGCAAACCCTTAATAGTTTTAAATCCTGAAAAAATGAAAGCGGCTGCGCCGCTTTATGTTATTTCGATAGTTAGGCTTTACACATGGGCGCCGCAGGCGCCCAGTAGTCAAAGCGGCTACGCTGCTGTGAATTATATCCTCCTAAAGACTCTAATTTGGGCGCTGCAGGCGCCCAATATTGAAAGCGGCGGCGCCGCTTTATATTACTTTGATAGTTAGGCTTTACACATGGGCGCCGCAGGCGTCCAATATTGAAAGCGGCTGCGCCGCTTTATATTATACTTTGATAGTTAGGCTTTACACATGGGCGCCGCAGGCGCCCAATATTGAAAGCGGCTGCGCCGCTTTATAATATTATACTTTGATAGTTACACATGGGCGCCGCAGGCGCCCAATATTGAAAGCGGCTGCGCCGCTTTATATTATACTTTGATAGTTAGGCTTTACATATGGGCGCCGCAGGCGCCCAATATTGAAAGCGGCTGCGCCGCTTTATATTACTTTGATAGTTAGGCTTTACACATGGGCGCCGCAGGCGCCCAATATTTGAAAGCGGCTGTGCCGCTTTATATTACTATGACAGTCCCGTGCTATTTCGAGGGCACATCAGGTGCCCATTGTTCAAAGCGGCTACGCCGCTTTGAATTAGTATCTCGTCACAGCTGCCATAAGATTTTAAATTACTAGGGGCCATTAGGTAAGTAAAGGCGGCTGCGCCGCCCTATCTCTGCTCCTAGATCTAGCTAAAGCTGCACTGTTGCCGTTCCCCCACCTCCCCGACCAACCTCCCTGCAAAATACTCGGGGTATATATAGCCTCGGTTAAAAATTTCGTTAGCGCGATGCAGAACTTCGAAATTCAAAATATCGGAACACAATTTTTTATGAACACTAGTGGCCAGTATCATTGAACCACGTAGATTATAGTCCCAAATGCTGGTACTTACGTGCTCTGAATTTACCACTGGCTGGTTAGATCGCTGATTCCCGACAAAGTAGTCCTACTAATCCTACTAATATTATAAATGTGAAAGTTTGTGAGTGAGTGAGGATGTGAGTGAGTGAGGATGTGAGTGAGTAAGTATGTTTGTTACTTCTTCACGCTAAAACGGCTGGACTGATTTGGATGAAATTTGGCAAAAAGTTAGTTTATAACCTGGATTAAAACATAGAATACTTTTTATCCCGATATTCCCACGGGATAGGGATAAAATCTCGAAATAACAACCGCTGGGCTTGGAGTCATGAAATTTAGTATGTAGGTAGTTGGACGTTTGGAATTACTCATAGGTGACTTTTTGACCCGATATTCCCACGGGATACCTAGGGATGAAATCTCAAAATAACAACCACTGGAACTAGAGCCATAAAATTCGGTATATAGGTAGCTGGACCTCTGAAATACTACATATGCTATTTTTTAACCCGATATTCCCACGGGATAGGGATAAAATCTTGAAATAATGACCGCTAGGCTTAGAGTCATGAAATTTGGTATGTAGGTAGTTAGCCGTCTGGAATAACACATAGGCCACTTTTTGACCCAATATTCCCACGGGATACCTAGGGATAAAATCTAGAAATAACAACCGCTGTGCTTAGAGCCATGAAATTTAGTATGTAGATAGCTGGACCTCTGGAATAATAGATAGGCTACTTTTTATCTCGATATTCCCACGGGATAGGGATAAAATCTTGGAATAATAACCGTTGGGCTTAGAGTCATAAAATTTGGAATGTAGGTAGCCGGAAGTCTGGAATGACACATAAGCGACTTTTTGATCCAATATTCCCACGGGATACCTAGGGATGAAATCTCGAAATAACAACCACTGTGCTTAGAGCCATGAAATTCGGTGTGTAGGTAGCTGGACCTTTGAAATAATACATAGGCTATTTTTTATCCCGATATTCCCACGGAATATGGATAAAATCTCGAAATAACAACTGCTGGGCTTAGATTCATGAAATTTGGTATGTAGGTAGTTGAACGTCTCAAATAACACATAGGCTTCTTTTTATCCGGATATTCCCACGGGATAGTTTTATAACTAAGGGACCGAATACATCCCCGTTTTATTAGTTTACGCGTGCGAAGCCGCGGGTAAAAGCTAGTATTATTATAAATGTGAAAATTTGTGAGTGAGTGAGTGAGTGAGTAAGTATGTTTGTTACTCCTTCACGCTAAAACGGCTTGACGGATTTGGATGAAAATTGCTATGTAGATAGTTGAATATCTGGAATAAAACATAGGCTACTTTTCATCTCGATATTCCCACGGGATAGGGATAAAATCTTGAAATAAGAACCTCTGGCCTTAGAGTCATGAAATTTGGTATGTAGGTAGTTGGAAGTCTGGAATAACACATAGGTGACTTTTTGACCCGATATTCCCACGGGATAGCTAGGGATAAAATCTCAAAATAACAACCGCGGGGCTTAGAGCCATAAAATTTAGTATGTAGGTAGCTGGACCTCTGGAATAACACGAAGGCTACTTTTTATCCTGATATTCCCACGGGATAGGGATAAAGTTTCGTAATAATAACGGCTGGGCTTAGAATCATGAAATTTGGTATGTAGGTAGCTGCACGTCTGGAATAATACATGAGCGACTTTTTGACTCGAAATTCCCACGGGATACCTAGGAATAAAATATCGAAGTAACAACCACTGGGCTTAGAGCCATTAAATTTGGTGTGTAGGTAGCTGGACCTCTGACATAATACATAAGCTATCTTTTACCCCGATATTCCCACGGGATACTTAGGGATAAAATCTCAAAGTAACAACCACTGGGCTTAGAGCCATGAAATTTGGTGTGTAGGTAGCTGCACGTCTGGAATCATACATAAGTGACTTTTTGACCCGATATTCCCACGAGATACCTAGGGATAAAATCTCGAAATAACAACCGCTAGGTTTAGAGTCATGAAATTTGGTATGTAGATAGCTAAACATCTGGAATAAGACAAACGCTACTTTTTGACCCGATATTCCCACGGGATACCTAGGGATAAAATCTTGAAATAACAACCACTGGGCTTAGAGCTATGAAATTTAGTGTGTAGGTAGCTGAACCTGTGGAAAAACACATAGGCTATTTTTTACAGCAATATTCCCACGGGATAGGGATAAAATCTTGAAATAATAACCGCTGGGCTTAGAGTCATGAAATTTGGTATGTAGGTAGCTGGACATCTGGAATAAGACAAACGCTACTTTTTGACCCGATATTCCCACGGGATATCTAGGGATAAAATCTTGAAACAATAACCGCTGGGCTTATAGCCACGAAATCTGGTGTGTAGGTAGCTGGACCTCTGTAATAACACATACGCTACTTTTTATCCCGATACTCCAACGGGATAGTTTTGTAACTAAAGGACCCCATACATGCCTGTATTATTATTATTTTCATTAATTGTATACTATAGTTTTTAAGTATTTTATTTGTTGTTGTTTTATTTTATTTTGACGAAGCCGCGGGTAAAAGCTAGTTTTAAATAATATAATGTATTCCTAATTGGTGTCAATACATTTTTAAAATTGATTTTCTATGGACGGCTTTTATCTAAATCAGTTATTTGTTAATATGACGTATAGGTATATGTTTACTTATATTTTTGTTTTGTGTTTGTAAAATTCGTTCCGATCCGATCCGATGCGAGCCGTTTAGTGGAAGTGGAAGAAGAGATCAGCAATGTTATTACGTCTACCTACTAATATTATATATAGGAAAGTTTGTGACTGTGTGTGCGTGCATGATTGCATGTGTGTATGAAAGAAAGAAAAAACCGGCCAAGAGCGTGTCGGACACGCCCAAAATAGGGTTCCGTAGCCATTACGAAAAAATTAAGTAATATTTTTCTAAGGATTTCGTATTTTATACGGAATCTACCAAGTTTAGGTATATTTTATACCTTACGCTGCTATTTACTCATAAACTACTAATAATTTTTGCACCCTTTTGTATATAACAAGATATGCACGATGTATTGTGTTGAGGACTGGTCTTGCTCAAAGGTGCGCTCAACATTACATCAAAAGTTGCTGCTACTGTCTTATGATGACACAGAGAACATTTTTAAGTCATGCATTTGATAAACATTCTCACGCGCACAATCACACATACACACACTCACACACACTCACACACACACACACACACACACACACACACACACACACACACACACACACACACACACAAACACACACACACACACACACACACACCATTTTTAGGGTACCTCCCATAGACGTAAAGTGGTGGTGATTTTTTCTTCTCATCCAACCCTATAGTGTGGGGTATCGTTGGATAGGTATTTTAAAACCATTAGGGGTTTGCTAAAACGATTTTTCAAGTCAGTAAAGCGTTTGCGAAATATTCAACTTTAAAGTGCAAATTTCATTAAAATCGAGCGTTCCCCCCTCTAAAATCTAAACCGGTGGGTGGAAAAATTTGAAAAAATTCAGGATGGTATTCAGTATATCAAACTTCCAAGGAAAACTATAACGGTTAAGTTTGCTTGAGAATTATTAGTATTTTATGAGTAAATAGCAGTGTAAGGTAAAAAATATAACTAAACTTGGAAGATTCCCTACAAAATACGAAATCCTTAGAAAAATATTACTTAATTTTTTCGTAATGGCTACGGAACTCTATTTTGGGCGTGTCCGACACGCTCTTGGCCGGTTTTATAAAACTAATCTACACGATGGCCCTGAAATAAGTCCTGAAATATTTACAGTTTTAGAGTTGCGAAATGAAAAGTTGCGAAAAGGCAGTACCCGGAACTCAAATGGTTCGACTAAAGGTTCCACTGTACTATGGAGTACTTTCTAAACATCGAAATCTACGCAGACGAAGTCGCGGGCAAAAGCTAGTAATGTACCTAATATAAATATTTTTTTCACTTCTCATGCTCGTAAAGTTCGTGTGCTGTATCTAGGCGACATAAAATGACTTTTTATGCTCTAGTGCATAAAATAAAATCTTCGTCTAATACCAACTATAGACCAAGGTAATCAGGTGTCAACAGCCACAAACAAAAAAGTTTCCATATATTTTTTAAATATTTTTTAATTTATATAAAACTGAAAATCAGTCTAATCAATCATAATAAATCAGTAAAATTAAAATAATTGAATTATTATAATAATGCATAAAAATAAAAGGTACATAGAAAGTGAATCATTGTTTCCACTGATGCTATTTTATTTCCTGGCCATCGAAGTGAAAAGCAGAGTGTAAAACCTCGCCGCGCCGGCTCGGACGGCTATATGAACGCCTCGGGTAAAATGGCTCGTTTTATGCTCTTGTTGTACAATCTACTAATTAAAGAAGCTGAATGATTCAAGAAAAGAGTTGATTGTAAATATTATTTTAATAAAGTTCGAGACCGAGTCACACAAGCAACGGGGATTTTGAAAAGTACATTTAAAAAATATTAAACGAAGCAGACCAAAAAAATTCATTTAACATACCCAACTAGAGCATAAAAAGTCATTTCATGTCGCCTAGATACAGCATAAACACGAACTTTACGAGCATGAGAATGAGTGAAGTGAATCGGTTCACTTCAAAAAAAATCATTTGACATACCCAAGAGAAGTAAACACGGTATAACAACTCTATACACTTCCAAACAAAATCACTGTGTTAAGTCAGGGTGTTCTCTATTTAAATTAACGATGGAAGAATTCGAAAATGCTGATTTCGTTTTCTTTGTATCATGACAAAAAGTCATATTGTATTAATGTTAGAAAAACATAAACAAGCTTAATATAATCAAAATAAGGTTTATTTTGTACTGGTGGTTATTCTTTACATAACTTTTTACGGTAACTTCTAAAAGTTTTGCAAGTTGATAACAGAATAGAACCACGTATCACGATCGCGTGTCATCGTCAATATAAATAAAATAAAAATAAATAAATAAATATAACGGGACAATTCACACTAATTGACCTCCGAAGTATGCTTCTAAAATACGAAGGTTTTTTTAAGATCTCACGGAGTGTAAAACTTAGGTACGTAGGTAATTGAATAATTTTCACACTAAGTTTCTGGCAACAGGTTAGTGAGTTTGTATAGAATAATCATAGTACGTTTATAGAATACCTATGTACATGTAGAGATACTGAAAAAAAAAGAGCTTGAAATTCCATCGTCCAAAAACTTTTAACATTCCGCTACCTTTCCTCACATCGGTTTAGAATTTAAATGCCACAGTTTAAACGGGAATTTTCTGTGCGGAAAACAACGTCACAGTGAATAAAGGTGCAGTGGTCCATATAACTGGCTGACACAACAAAAATACTGCAATTTTTATTACCTAATTATTATTATTGTGTGCCCTTACAGGGCGTCATGGACCAACTGAAATAACTGAAACACCTTTTATAACTATGTACATGACTTTACAATGAATAAATGAATATGAATATGAATAATAGGTACATATCAATTCCATCTATCCATCCATCCATCCGATCGCATCGCATCGCAATATCGCAAATGCTTACATGTGCAAGTGGTGGTTGGCTGTTTGTAATTTTTCCTTTGTCAGTTTAATGTTAGTATGTAAGCAAATTTAAAAAGTTAGAGCAGCGGACAGTAATGGATTTTCATACATATTTCATGGCCTAGGCCAAGAAGTTATGTAGCGAGCCATAAATGAGAAACTTCATGTCTTCATTTTTCATGACGTATATTTCCGAGCATGTTTGAGATAAAATCGTAAGTATATGAAATTCAAACCAAAGTCATAAAGTGTTGGCGACTGGCTGCGGTGCGACCTTTTTTTACCATTTTTCAATGTCTTGTTTTTAAATACGTTTTTTTACTATGATTGTCAGTTGTGTTTGTTTGCCCGATCTGTCGGCTCCTATAAATAATATTGTGATTTCTTATTAAATTACCTATCTTTAAACACGTGTTTCCATCAATCCTTCCATTAGTTTACATACAGTCTACCATTAGCTATCACACTACAAAGTAATTGCATTTCATTTTGCTTAGTATTTCATAGAAATAGAAATAGAAAAACGTTTATTCACACATTTCACAAATTACATAAAAATAAATACACAAAATAAACAAGTATAATGACAGTATTTGTGAAATCGCGAAACGGTCCCAGCTCAGCATAGTGTTGGCCGTAGAGGCCAACGCTGGTCTTCCGCTGTGACCGCTTGGCGACTTCACGGAAGGCGACACATTCAAATAAAAAGAAACAAACAGAAAGTAATATAATTTAGCCACAATAATAACAATAATTAAAACAAGCAGAACACAAAACCAGACAAAAGAAACGTGTACAGTACAATAATAAATTATAAACAAAACAGTAAAAGGGTCGACACACCACTCAACCGTCCATAGAGCATAGACCACAGACGTCGATATGCACAATCTGCCAATTGTCATGTCATATCTCATCTGTGGCCTATGCCGAATGTCAGTGTCACTGAACAGAATTGGTTACTGCTGTGCTTGACTAACCTTAAAACAAACATATAAAGACAAACGACAAAAGACAAGTGTTAATAAATAATTGAAACAAATTAAAAAATAAGACTCAAAAGCCGTTAATTGTCTGCACCTAACATCATTCGAAGGCTCATGACTTCATTGAATTAATATTGGACATAATTCGTCAGAATTGTTTAATTTACCATGAATAGCGAATTATTAAATGAACTATCTGGATATTAAACGGACTATAATGAAAGTTAACAACTAACCAGGAACTAAAGGCGAAGTTGAGTGTAACCGCTACTGATTCGCTACGCCCAAAGCCCGTTAGTGGCAGTTCATAAAACTTGTGCGACATAATATTTAGTGAATGCCCCAGTTTTAGTCTGTATTGCTACTTCTTCATCTTCTCTTTTAAAATATGACTTTTCTGTCATAATTAATAGGACAATTTCGCCAGTGTCTAAGTATTCTCATTGAGAGGCAACGTTGTACGGTGATTGTAGTTTTTGTAACTTGATAGTAAAATTCCAGAAACCACGTGGAGACACCTTGCGCATTAAAAAATGACAGACACGAGAGCAATATAGAATTTAGTGATCACTGTTCACTGTTAATGGTAATCGCCGCATAAAACACTATCAAAATTATACTTCAACTAGCCAAAGAAACTGGGTATCTGTATTGCCACTTCTTCTAAGTTGGTACACTCTTCACGGTAGAGTCGTGGTTGTCAGTTGAGAATTGGCCGCCAAGCATCGACATTTCTATGTACCTTACGGCACTAGATTGCTCTTTGGTACAAAGCGCGCGGCGCATCAATCATCCATGTTACTTTGACACAACCCTGTCGTGGACGTCAACAAACTAAATTGAACTGTTCACAAAACCGCGCTGTGAACTGTTTTTGTGCGCCGTTTTGGTGTAAGAACATGCAGTTTAGTACATAAATGTTAAAGTCTCAGACAGTCGTGACTTTCTTGGAAAACAGTGTGATAGTCTCGACTGTCATATTAACATTCAACACAACACAGTGTTATAAACAGGGCGTCTCTGGCCATGGGGCTTTAAATCCAGGGTTCGATTCTAGTAGAACGATTGCTTGCCTTAGTTTTTTTTCTATGTAACTTTTTCTGTACTACTTATTATGTTATGGTGTTTAATATATATAAGGTATAACTGGTACATATGACTCTAATAATAAGATTATAGTATCTATATTTCTAGATTATAGACACCGACTAATCCTGCCGTAAAGCAGCAGTGCTTACACTGTTGTGTTTCGGCGTGGAGAGTAAAAAGGCCGGTGAAATTACTAGCACTTGAGGTATTCCATCTTAGGCCTCTAGGTTGGCAACTGGAATACCCCTGGTGTTGCAGATGTTTATGGGCGGTGGTGATCTCTTACCGCCAGGAGACCCACTTGTTCGTTTTCCTTCCAGTCGAATAAAAAAAAGACTTTATCATATATTGAACGAAGTGATGTCTGATTTACCACAAAGTTATAAATAGCAAATCAGAATCAAATAAACATAAGGCGTCTGCGACATAATAAAGCATGTTCAGCAAATACAGGATATTTGCTGATACAGTCTCACCGTCAACACGAGCATATCCAACTCAGCACATCAGTCTTACGTTGATTTTCGTCTCGAAATATCGGGGTTATAAACATATTTTTTGCAACTAGAACATTAGTCACTGCCGTAGATACGTGGAGTGCGGTACTCAGAAATGTATCAATCAATTCTCTGTTCGTGTGAACTGGCGTGTTACTGAGGAAGTTGTCGGGGCGTGGAAAAGAGTGAATAAGTTTTGTTGAACGTTTCATTAGAATTCTGTACCTTAAAAGGAAGAAACGGGATCTTTATAAGATTAATTTGTCATTCATTTATATTAAATGATATTGTAATGGATAACTCACGTCTTAAATCAGTCGCGCGAGCAGAGCGGTGGCGCGTGTGCGCGTGTTGTAGGGTCGCGTGCTTCAGTGATGTAGGGTTTCTAAATAACCAGAAACAATATCATTTAATATGAGTGAGTCTCACGGTAGTTTCATGATCAAAATTGTAATTCATTTGTCCGGCTGTTACAACCCTTCTTCTTAGGAAGACTCGAAATACCTAAATATATAGCTGAAATCAATCTCAAATAAGTACTATGTTGTCTATTGAAGCAATGACAGTTCTAATTTTTAAGTCAACAAAATTAAAAGATACAGTCTTTGTTCTTTATAGGTGTTGCCATATAAATTTTCCTAACCATAAAGCCCATAGAATACTTTCTGCGTTCCTAGTAAATTAATATTTGGTATTAAGGGTATATTTCATGATGTAATGTTCTTGCTCAAATCTGCTAAGTAAGTTAGGATTTCCTTCCAATTATCAGATTGACATGTCATTTTTTTTGGCAAAACTTAAGGGCCTACGCTAGCTAGCGCGGGTGCACGCAGCGTGCGCACGCCTGGCGGGTCGGGTACATGTAAAATCCGTCGCACGCGCCGCGAGCAGTTAGCGCTGCTCATACTATTGTTCGATAGGCCTCCACCCGCTCCGTGCAAACCGCGTCAGCTAGCGTAGGCCCTTATATTTTCATTTCTGTTTTGTATGCATTAACCACATGGAACGTCTAAATTTGGAATGATCGATGGAAAAGTCTTCGGATCCATCATCGGGCATTTATTTCAACGAAAATGTTGCGAGAAAACAAATCTTTCGTCTTTGAAAGCCAATGCGTGTTTTGTATCTTTGCACTTAGGTATTGAGTAATTTAAAACTCCCAGGAGTCTGAACATCTTAATTTGTTTCGTTGTATGTGTAGTATCATCATCATCATCATCAGCCTATGTTCGTCCACTGCTGGACATAGGCATCTCCAATGGCACGCCATTGAGTACTTTCCTCGGCCACTCTCATCCAGCTCTTGCCAGCCACCTTGCGGAGATCATCGCTCCACTGAGTCTGAGGACGTCCTACACTACGTTTGCCGATCCGTGGTCTACACTCAAGAACTATCCTCTTTCTTTTTAGGATTCCGTACCCAAAGGGTGCCAAATGAATCCTTTTACTGAGACTCCGCTGTCACACTTGAAATTTTCACAGATTATGTATTACTGTGGCCACTAACAACGAATACTAAAACAGAATAAAATTCGCGCGCGCCGCACTCAAATCACATTACTTAATTGTTTACGATGTTCGAGTTATTCTAATGCTAATGAAATGATATTAATATTCTAGCAAAGACATGCATATTAACTGTACTCCTGTCCAGTGGTGGTGTAGCGGTATAGCACACAGCACGGTAATGCTGAGGACCCGGGTTCAATTCCCAGCGCTGGTCTCTTTTTCTGGTTTTTGTGTGCATCTATGTTTCAGTTTGTATTCTCGATGTGGATTTTACGGGATGACCATAAAAGTAACAAAAACTTGGAGTTGAATTAAAAAAAGACTCCAAAAACCAATTTTAGTAGTCTTTTTGACAGACGATGTCAAAGATGACCCCCAAAAACGATTTCCTACGTCATGCATTTAACTTTTTCCACCGTGTGCCATGCATCTTATCGTGATGTCTGTTACGTAGGCAATTTGGGGCTGGGCTCACGGATTATATTTTACGTATAAAGCCGGGTCCAGACGAGTGTAACGTGTAATGTAATCTATCGTGTAATGTAACACGAATTCTACGTGTGGACGTCACTACGAGCATTAAATGTAACGCTCGCGCGGCGCTCGGTGTTGATCCATCGGCTGTCGGTTTTTCGCGCGAACACAAAGGCGCTCGCAGTGCCGTCCACACTGTTGACGCTAAATTACACGTAATGTTACATTACACGTTACACTCGTCTAGACCCGGCTTAAAGTTACCCTATTGGTAATGGTTTCATAAATTTTATTTCACAAAATATTTGCTCCTATTCCAGGGCAAAACAGATACACCACAGCACACCTCGGGGCTGTCTATTTGCACAATTTCATTCTCAAACAACAGCCTAACTTATTTCAAATATTTACAATTGATGCCGAACGCGCAAACAAAGAATTCTCTTTTATTTCAATCTCACGTTCATGTTACGGGGAGTTATGGGACCTAGGAAATTTCCATAAACGGCTATTTTTTAACCCCCGACGTAAAAAGTGGGGTGTCGTAATTTTTACCGCTACGTGTGCCTGTGTATCTATCTGTGGCACTGTAGCTCTTAAATGGACGCACCGATTTGACTGCGGTTTTTTTATTTGAAAACAGGTTTTCTAGCAATGGTTCTTAGATAATTATGTTTCATTAAAATCGGTTTTGCCATTTTTGAGATATTCAGCTTTGCACAATTTCATTCTCAAACAACAGCCTAACTTATTTCAAATATTTACAATTGATGCCGAACGCGCAAACAAAGAATTCTCTTTTATTTCAATCTCACGTTCATGTTACGGGGAGTTATGGGACCTAGCAAATTTGCATAAACAGCTATTTTATAAACCCCGACGCAAAAAGATGGGTATCGTAATTTTTACCGCTATGTGTGTCTGTGTGTCTATCTGTGGCACTGTAGCTCTTAAATAGACGCACCGATTTGATTGCGGTTTTTTTATTTGAAAACAGGTTTTCTAGCAATGGTTCTTAGATAATATGTTTCATTAAAATCGGTTTTGCCATTTTTGAGATATTCAGCTTTGAACTGACAAAGTCGGCGGTTTTCCAACTTTTGTTGGTTAGGTTATTTTTCACAAACTTTCATAAACATAAAATCATTCTCAAGGCGTAATCCTATTAATATTTTAAATATAACCGTTTGAAAATATGACTGTGTCGCATGAATATTTTTTTACGATGTTTTTTATTTTTCGTGTACCATTGTGTTTTCTATGATTTCCTGGTTTCCAATTAAGCTGAAATTTGGTATTACTTATGTAAATTTTCTGATGATACAATAAATTATTGGTCCGCTTACGATAGTCTCTGCAGGATGGAACTTTTTATCGATTAATCAAGCTTGAAAATCGGTAAGTATATAGGTTGGATGAATTTTATTGTCATCCAACAATGAGCCCAATACAGTCAATCAAAATTATTTTCTTAACAAAGACTTCTTTAGTTATGAATAACTTAAATTTCGTTCAGTGACCTGACCACAGTTTGTGTTAATTTGAAACATATCGATGAATCAACGAGGACCTTTAAATCATCCTTGCAGCAAGAACGCTTAACGTAAACACCAGTACAGTTCGCGCTGTCGTTGACTGTCACTGGATATCACGACGATGACGCATTTCATAGTACTCTGGTTAAATTTATGGTACTCACAGTGTTGTTACACAATGAAACAGGGTCCATGTCAGCTCGCATACTTATCGGAAGTCCGAATGTGATGTTTGTCAGAACAATCGTTTTTCATAACTCTTTTTCCTCAGAATAAAATAATTGTTCAGAATTGTTATAAAACAAACCTAACTTAACCTATTAGTTTTCTATAAAATTACCATTTAAAAATTTCAGAAAACTGTAAGGTTTCAGTGGAAAAAAAAATATGACAAACGATGATTCGGACAAAATTTATAATGGTATGACTAGCGAAGATTATGCAAACTTTGGCGCTCCCAATGAAACAATGTACTATAATAATTCAAATTTTGTTTTAGATTTGCTGATTCTTTATTTAACGTACTTACTCGAACTTCTTTTTGAGCCTAGGTATTTTATAATGGTATTATGTGCAGGATACGTTAGACCAAAATTAGGTACATAGAGGGTAAACGAGTAGGTAAGCATTTTGTGTGGTCTGCATGATAGGTTGAGTCTGTATGATATTTATGAATTTATGTGTTTTTGAAAAAGGGATTTGCTAGCAGAGTGAAATTAATGAAAAGAATAGGAAGAAAGAAAAAAAAAATTTAATCTTAACAACACGGATAAAAAACTAGCATGTCACGAAATGATTCCAAATCCGCAAACTTCCGGCCTTGCCAACAAAGCTGATCTTTCCTTGGGCTGAAACGAACGAAGTATCTCCCAGATTTTTCTGCAATATTCAGATATTTCACCCTACCAGCGACATAATATCCCCGTTCACATTGAATACAAACTTGGGTAGAGGTGCCCGATTGTTTTCACTTTGCATACTGTATTCACGACCATAATGTTTACACGCGCTGATCAATATTTTTACTGTGACGAGAAAAGTGTATGAACTAAGAACAATTTCTTTGTTACCTCTCTTTGTTGGTCTGGCTGTGGAGTATAAAATCCCCCTCAATTTTTTTTTTATTTTTTTTTTGTATTTTATATGCAACGTCTACGAACAAATAATAAGTCAGGAAGCGTAACTCAGAACAAATTCCACACATGTCATAAAGTGGCCATACTTCAAACCAAAACGAGTTATGATTCAAATACGAATAATTCCTGTAGTTCCAAATAGACGTGTTTGTTGATTGGTGAAAATTCAGAAAGAACGCGTGATGCAAATTCAAATTCAAAATCTTTATTGCTTTCACGTAGTGTACAGATCTTACAATAGACACAGTTAAGTATAACGTGAACCCTGCAAGGGCATTGCAATCATTTAATAATATTAAATAATGTCAATGAAGGAATAGCAATGTCAGATGACGCGAAGAGCACGATTTTTAAGCCCCACATACTAAGAACACGTAAGGCCATTTTTTAACGCAGTTTCAATCCCTGACATATTATATTCGTAGTGCAAGATTAATGAAAATTCCCTTGGGAACTTAGTAAAATCCTAGAAATTTAATTCAACTGGTGGTTTACGCGTACTAAGCCGGTGGTAAGCACTATATAAGACACAGTGACTAGTACCACTATCTGAAACATAAAAGCGTGCATACGAGTAAATGAGTCATATAGAAGTAAATTCAGCAACATTCACTTATTTACAAGCCTTTTCTTAGCTTGCCTTTTTATTAATTTATTGTAAACTAGCTTTATGCCCGCGACTTCGTCTGCACGGATGTAGGTTATAGCGCGGTGGCGCCCTTTACCGGAATAATAGGTATCCTATGTTGATCCTTGAAGTTCAAACTACTTATATACCAAATTTCATCAAAATTGGTTCAGTGGTTTCGACGTGAAAGCGTAACAGGCAGATAGACAGACAAACAGAGTTACTTTCGCATTTATAATATTAGTAGGGAAGTAGGGATTTTTGGGTCAAATCTTGGAAGCTAATTTGACCCACTTCTAGGAGTTTGATTGACTTTAAATTTGGCATACTTATGTAAATTTGGTGACAATACAATAATCTGGTAGTGACATCTTGGTAGTCCTGCCAGGATCGTCTCCGCAGGACAGAACTCTTCAATGGATAGTACCGACTTGAAACTTGGCACGGATATGCAGTTTAGATGATAATGCAAGTACAGTCAACAAAAAACTCTTGTATTATTATTATTTTTTAACAGAAACTTATAACTTAGGAAATGCTGCATGAAGTGTCAATAAAAAAAAATTGTCCTGAATTTGCTTCTACTTATATACGATTTAAAAATCTGGTTTGGCTCTACTTTTAGAGCCGATAGGATGTGTCGGATATTATTGCACACTTGTTGTGCAGATATTTAAGGTAATTGACTTAACCTATAATCTAAAAACTCATAAGCTTCTCCATTTTTAATATTGGTAGGATTTGAGAGATGAACACACACTGGAAACAGTTGAAACGCAATGAGGCGCATCTCTTTTGGAAGCCTCCCAAATCTGCAGCGGTCGATAGCACACTGTCTGAAAACAGGTCTGACTTTTTTGTACTACTTCAGGTTAGCAGGGTCTATTAATACCTAATATTCTAATGTAATGTAGGAGCTGGCAGCTTCCTTGGACAAAGAATCAGTCTAACTAACCTAGCGTAGCCAAGCCTAGGAAGGCAGTGGCCGATGCAATCCGGCTCTTTCATGAGACACTGGCTATCTCTGCACACACCTATGCCTCCATCCCAACGGCTCATTTAAATCTATTTTTTTGACATTTAATTTATTAATTTTGTGATAAATTTTTATTTAAAATTCTAGTAATAAATATAACAAGAGAATATCAAGTAAACCTTATTAGTTATCCAAAACTAAACCATGCTTAATCTATCGTGAATTATTAAAAACTCCAGTTTTCATTTTATTACAGATTAATAGATTAAATTAATCCAAACTTGACTGAATAGGTATTAGGTATAATCCTCGCAGTGCAGATACAAACGAGAGCTTTGTTCCTTTATGACACAGGATTATTGTACTAATTACAAAGGATGTATTAACTATTCATACGATTAATACATCAAGATTATAGCACGAACTATTTGCCTAAAATCAAAATCACGTTAATTTTGTAAGTAGACCACAATGATGTCCGCATGATATCCGCATTATACCGGGTGTGGCCTGTAATACGAGCAAAAAATTAAAACAAAGATTGTCCTCGTTAAACTGAACAACATTAGTTCAGCGACTTTTAAAAATAATGGAGTCTTGAAAAATTCTTTTTTTCATACATAATTAAATACTGCCATCAATGTACGCCATCTTAGAACACAACTGACGTCGCCTGTCACGTTACAAACATCAAGCATTTTGCTTTACATTGCTTCTTCGATTAAACTTAAAAGTGTAATAAAAATTAAAAAACTGATTATTTTTAAAATTCGCTGAACTAATGTTGTTCAGTTTGAGAAGTATGACCTATATTTTAGTAGTAGTAGTGTGTGTAAGGGGGTGTAAGGGGGTCCATACAACATCTTACGGGCCTCAAGTCAACCTCACCTGCACGTGGTGCACCCTGCCAAATAACAGACGAGGCTCTGACGACCCACCAACACGCACTGGACCAGCGCGGTGGGCTTATGGTCCAACCCCCCTCTCATGAAATGAGCAACTCCCCGTTTAGGCCCCGAGTGCCCGGCGGTTCCAGGGACTTCGGTGATAGTGGTAGCCGGAGAGACCTTGGGACCAGGGGTGCGAAGAATCCCCGGGCGAAAAGATTACCTCACCACAAAGCGACGAAAGCGAATGGCAAAAAGGACTCTGATTTTCTTAATGTAGTAACCTACAATGTCCGAACACTGGCGAAAGATGAACGTCTTGTCGAACTTCAGAATGCACTCGAAGACATTAAGTGGGACATTGTAGGCCTTTCTGAAGTAAGAAGAAATGGCGAGGAGACTATAGAGAACGATACTGGCATTTTCTACCACTTTGGAACCACTGGTGGACTGTATGGGGTCGGATTTCTGGTGGCGAAGAAGTGGAAATACAACATTGTTGAATTTATTGGGTATTCTGAGAGGATTGCAGTTCTTAAATTTAAAATTACAGAAAAACATACTTTAACTCTCGTCCAAACGTACGCCCCAACGTCAACTCACACTGATGACGAACTGGAGGAGTTTTACGATCTCTTGAACAGGGCTTGCGATGAACACCGAAGCACTTGGAATATAGTTATCGGTGATTTCAACGCTAAGGTCGGCGCAAGGCAAAAACTGGATAACGAAGACGTAATTGGGTCACATGGGCTAGGCACCCGAAACATGCGTGGTACTCGTTTAATCCAGTTTGCCTTTGGACAGAGCCTTAAGATTAGTAACAGCTTCTTCCACAAAAAAGATCAGAGGCGTTGGACCTGGGTTTCCCCAGATGGCAAGACCAAGAACGAAATTGATTATGTGCTCACTTCTAATCAAAACATAATAAAAGATGTGGGAATAATTAACAGGATTAAATTCAGCTCAGACCATCGACCTGTACGTGCCAAACTCTTTTTCAATTTAAAAATCCACAGAAAATCCTTATTTAGCCATCGCATCAAGAATTTAGATAAGTCTACCATATTAAACAATAGTACTAAATTTAATTTGGAGTTAACAAATCACTTCTCTACCTTAGAAATGGATGTTAACGATGTCGAGGTTCTATATAAAAACATTATTGCAGGAATTCAACGAGCTAGTAATAGTGTTCAAAAAGAAAGTACAAAATTTAAAAAACTGACGGAAAAAACTAAAGAACTATTAGATAAGAGAAGCAAAATGGAGAGAGGAACAAAAGAGTATAGCATATTGGACAGACGAGTAAAGCGTAACATAAGAAAAGATATCCGACGTTGCAACACACAATTAGTTGAAGAGGCCCTAATTAAGAACCGTGCTCTCAGAATAGCCAAGAAAGGAATTTCGAAATCCAAATCATGGATCACTAGTTTGAAGGATGAGAATGGCACACAGCACCGCAATCGTAGCAAAGTTCTGGATATATGCACCCAATTTTATAAATTACTATATTCAGATAGTTCCAAAGATAGTCCTAGTCTCGAGTGCTTCCGTCCTGATACCGTCCCCTTGATAACTCATGATGAAATTAACGCCGTCCTTAAAACAATGTCGTACGGAAAAAGCCCAGGTGCGGATGGTGTCACTACTGAGGCGCTGAGGCTGGGAAAATCAGTTCTGCTACCCCACATCACAAGGTTATTTAATACAATATTATTTACTGGTAAATTGCCACCCATGTTTTGCCATTCCAATATAGTAGTTCTGCACAAAAAAGGCGATAAAAGTGACATTGGCAACTATCGTCCCATAAGCCTAACCTCTCACCTTTATAAAGCATTTATAAAAGTTATTGAGCGTCGCATTGCCGGGCAATTGGACAAGAACCAGCCAGTGGAGCAGGCCGGTTTTCGCCCCGGGTTTTTCCACCACCGATCACCTCCACACTCTAAACCAAATCATAGAGAAAGTAAATGAATTCAACGTTCCTCTGTATCTTGCGTTCGTAGACTACTCTAAAGCATTTGACAGCTTAACACATTCTGCAATTGTTACAGCCCTACGTAACCAAGATATAGAGCCCATATACATCAATCTCCTTCAATCCATTTACAGCAATAGCACAGCAGATATCAAGCTCCAAACTTCAGGCCAGTCTTTTCCTATCGAGAAAGGTGTTAAGCAGGGTGACCTGCTGTCTCCCAAACTGTTCACCAGCGCCCTCGAAGAACTCTCTAAAAGCTTAGGAGTCTTATGGGAAAACAGGGGCATAGTTGTTGGTGACAAGAGATTAACTAATCTCCGGTTCGCTGACGACATCGTCCTTTTTTCCCAAACAGCCCAAGACCTCGAATTAATGCTCCAAGAACTGAGCACTGCAAGCCTTAGGATTGGACTAGCGATGAATAGGTCAAAAACCCAACTTATGACCAACAGCACGAAACGAAGGGTCTCGGTAGATGGGCAGACAATACAATATGTTGACGAGTATATATACTTGGGCCAAGTAGTCTCTTTCAGCAACCGACAAGATAAAGAAGTCGAAAGACGCGTCGAAAATACCTGGAAGAGCTACTGGTCCATGAAACAGCTTATGAAGGGAAACCTTCCAATAACACTTAAGCGGAAACTCGTCGACATGTGTATTCTGCCCGTCCTAACCTACGGTGCACAAACATGGTCCCTGACCGAAAATCAAAAGTCCAAACTTAAGGTTTGCCAGAGAGCGATAGAGCGTAGCATATTAGGTGTGAAACGGATGGACAGAATCCGGAACACTACGCTGCGCTCAAAAACGCGCATAACCGACGTTGGGAAAAAGACGGCTAAGCTAAAATGGGACTGGGCTGGACACGTCTGCCGCATGCACCCACAAAGGTGGGCTCGCACAGTTACTTGGTGGGTGCCGGAGAACGGCCAGCGACATCGAGGCAGACCGAGAAGGAGATGGCGGGATGATCTGGACACGTACGCCAAGGACTGGCCTGACATTGCGTCAGAACGAGAGTTGTGGAGGTCAAGAGGGGAGGCCTTTGCCCAGCAGTGGGACACTATACAGGCTACTTAAAAAAAAAAAAAAAAAAAGTGTGTGTAGTGATATCCTTCTTCCTTGTCTATGGTTTTTTTTTCTTCGTCTGACTGGGGCAAAGGAACTGGCTCATGCATACATATTTACCGCCTGAGCTCCACAGAAAACCAGCGTTACTGCACATAATGAGCAACAACATATATGCCGAGTGGAGACCCTTTTTGGTATCCTGTCCTGTCACCAAGTAATAAAGTTCTTTCTTTCTTTCAGTAGAACTAAGGTTACCGACATAGCCCGAAGAATTGCGAAACTGAAGTGTCAGTGGGCGGGGCATGTTGCTCGCAGGACTGATAGCCAATAGGTTAGAAGGTTCTCGAATGCCGTCCACGGACTGGGAGACGAGCTGTCGGCAGGCCTCCAACAAGATGGAGCGACGACCTGGTTAAGATGACGGGATCGCGTTGGATGCGGAAAGCACGAAACTGGTCTGAGTGGAGAGCCCTATGTCCAGCAGTGGACGTCTTTCGGCTGACATGATGATGATGATGATGGTGATGATAAGACCACGAAGGAGTATTTTTTAATATGTCACCTTTTTTAATTTTGCATTAGGATCAAAACAACATCAAGGTAAACGTACGAGTGCTCGTCAGTGTCCCAATCGTTGGCATTTCAAATCTCTTGTCATTAGCAATAGAGATGACAGAAGGGTGTAGTCTATTGGCTATTACGGCATTAGCGTGTCGAGCGTTTACCTTACCAGAAGATTCGATTTGTAGCGTTCGAACATGGCGGATGTAGTCAATATCTAATTTTGCTATTTCTGTTTCTTTGGCTAGTTGAAGTATAATTTTGATAGTGTTTTAAGCGGCGATTAACCTTAACAGTGAACAGTGATCGCGAAATTCTATATTTCTCTCGTGTCTGATATTTTTCAATGCGCAAATTGTCTCCACGTAGTTTCTGGAATTTTACTATCAAGTTGCAAAAACTATAATCACCGTACAACGTCCCTCTCAAAGAGAGTACTTTGACAGAAAGCCATATTTTAAAAGAGAAGACCTTACCAGAAAGAATGTAATTTCAGAAACTTTGCAGGAACTGGAATTAAGCCCAAATATAAATCCAAGCGGAATCTTATAGCTTGAGGTATTAAATGTTTATATATTTATTTTCAATAAAAATAGCGAGCATCTAAACATGCCACAAAACGCAGCGATAAAGTGAAGTCAAATAAAACACGTTAAGGATGGCACACATATTCTTTACAATGAGAAGATAAATATAAAACTATACGGTGGCGAAAATGTAGAATTTCGAGAGCGCAAAGGCGGCTAAAGCGGAGGAAATTGTATGTAAACGTGGAGCTAGCGACTATGCTGGCCTTGGTACGGGAGAGTTACTCGCTCACTGGCTGGTAAGTGAAAAAAAAAAGCCGTCAAAGTCAAAGTTAAAATATCTTTATTCAATTTAGGCTATAACAAGCATTTATGAATGGTAGCCATGGTAGCCTAAAGTGTATTAGACCCATTCAAGAACTTGCATACAAGTTGCATTACAGACTGAGAGACAATGAATTCAGTTGATCAAACAAATACCGTATTGTAATATATTGTAGTGTCTTGTGTTGTGAATAAATTTATTTCTTTCTCACAATATGTAGCTAACCTAATAAATGTGGCTTTATTATCACAAGCACAAATTTATGTACATAATTACATTAAGCTTTTACCTAATCAAAGCTAAGGTTAAATTTTTAAGAAAGATTACCATTAAACATTAAACAATACATTTGGACCTTGGGGCCAAAGGCTGGCAAGAGTTGGCTCATCGCAAATTGTGGCGTAATCTGGTGTTGGCGGCAAAGACTCACTTTGGGTCACTACGCCCTGGTAGTAAGTAAGTACAGCTAAGTTATGCTATGCCCATAATTAGTTTAGGGTCTAATAGATTCTATAATTCATAAGTACATGGCTAAAATTCGATAATCAGCGTTTTCCCAGAGATAAGACCCAGCTAGATCATAAGTACCAAATTTATTATTAATCCATAGTTAATAATATTATAAATGCGAAAGTGTGTTTGTGTGTTTGTCCGTCTGTCACGCCGTAACGGAGCGACGTATCGACGTGATTTTTGGCATAGAGACAGTTTATGGGCCTGAGACATATGCTACTTTTTATTCCGAAAAAATGCACAGTTCCCGAGGGAACAGCGCAAGATAGCCGAATACCACGCGGGCGGAGCCGCGGGCGGAGCCGCGGGCAAAAGCTAGTAGGTATATTTAAAAATACAAGATTTGCTCACTTAAAGGTATTAGATATATTAAATAAACAAAACGTCAATATTCTGTCACTAATAAGTTAGCAACTCGCTCTACTTTACTCTCCTGTTCCAACGTATCTTCAAAGAAAAAGGAAATACTAAGGGAAAACTGCGGCGCATCAGAAAAGTGGAACTTATAATGGTTGCTAACACCACTTTATACGTGGAACTCGGAGCCTTGTCTCCTGGACTAGGTTGTTCTATACGTAGTCTAGGAGACTATTAAAGTTTTAATCTAGAGTTTGGTTTAGTTTAGTTAGGAAAGTGTTTGGTGTTGTGGAAACTGTGGTAAATACTGTTTTTGAGATTTTTAACCGACCTAATAGGAGGAAGTTCTATGTTACAATGTTTGTATTTTTTTGTAGTATATAATGTGATGGTTAGTGTAATTTGAGCATCAAAGCTTGTACTTTATCTGTGTGTCATGTTTAATTATGTTATTATCAGTAGAATTTTTGTTTGGTCTTCAGTCAGTAACTCGGAAGCACTTCTCCGTATCTTTATTAGCATCATCCTCGTCAGCCAAAAGACTTCCACTGGCTAGTCATAGCCCCTAATACCACAAAGTCCAATCCTGCGCCGCTCCTCCCATTACATGTGAATCCTCTAAATTCTACGACTTTTACCAGGTCATCAATCGGCTACCAACGTATTGTCTGTTGCTCTGTTTTTCGGGCAATCTGCCTCGCTTACTGTCAATTAAGTTCACCAATTTTATGGACCATGTCACTAATAATAATATTAAATCGTTTAAAGTCAAAGTCAAAATATCTTTATTTAACAAGTACTTATGAAGTCAAAAAAATCTACCACTGGTTCGGAAAAAACCTCTAATAAGAAGAATCCGGCAAGAAACTCAACGAGGTAATTCAGGTAACATGACCCATACAATAAATACCTTACAGACTAATATACTATATCTTCTTAATGTATAAAAATAAATCCCTATTTCCTTTTATCATGACGTCACGCGTGAACGGCTGGACCGATTTCGCTAATTCTTTTTTGTTTTTGTGTTTGATATTGTCAAGAGAAGGTTCTTATAATAGAAGATTTAGAAAATTAAAAAAAAAACTTCACCGCGGACGAAGCCGCAGGCATAGTTATAAAAAAAAACAAAATTAGGTGGCTGGTGGCCTACCATCAACTAACTAGGGCCCTGGTAACTAGGTCCTTGGTATCGTATTCATCTGCGGCATGGTGCCCCGGAACCGCCGGACATGACGTCTTTCGGCCAGAAGGCAACACTCACGATGGTCCTCATCAGCAGCCGCGGCATGCGCACCACAAACGAGCTAAAGTGCACGTAGTGGCACTAGTGTATTTGGTTACATTAGTGACATTAGAGATGGCCATCACTCCGTGTGTAACCAGCGCAACACTAGATTGAATCCACCAATTGAAAACACACATTGCTTATACACAAATACACAGGTAAGACCTAAGAGACGTCGCGACTTTCAAACGATACAAACGGAATGCGAAATTTACAGGAGAAAAATTCCACGTATACTTTTCGATTTAGGATAAACGTTGGAATATGAGTCTTAAGATTGCTCTGCAGAGTTGATATTACTTTTCGCCGTAAAAGCGTAAATTTGTAAAAGCATTCAAAGAGTAAGGAGAATGTTAGAATGTGTTTCTTCGTGTCTCTTGTCTTATTATTATTTTAACATGAGAAAGATAAATATGCAAGATTAATACCTGTTAACTCTGAAGTTGAAAGACTTCATACAAACTTATCCTAATTCAAAAAATACAAAAGTAACTCTCTTTGTCTGTCACTAGTTCAGGCTTAAGCCACTGAACTTATAGTTATAGATGAGATTTGGTATGAATATAGTTCGAGACCCTGAAAAAGCCATAAATAAATTGTAAAAATATCATACTTGACAACAATTACCTAGTCCCAAACTAAGCAAAGCTTGTACTACAGATACTAGGCAACGAATAAACATACTATATGGCACTGGTCCCACCGCGAGCTATTAAGCTATGAGCTATCGGCTATTTTCTAGCCCAAGAAACGAACAAAAGATAATCGCTTCCGTGTACATAAAAGAGAGAGTTATATTTTTATAGTTCATAGCTGGCTGTTCACACTGCCGGCGAGGATACTCTCCCACCGCCCGGCGAGTAAGCGATAATTCCATACAATTGTTTACTAGCCGCCCGCCGATTGTCATCTGTTTCTAGTACAGAATTTTACTAGTTGACCGCCGAGCTCGCTGATAGCTGGCGGTGGGACCACTGTTTACTAGTTGACCGCAGCGATTAAGCTATCGACTATAAAACTAGCTCAACGGTACTCGCCGAAGCCTGCTTGGCGATCAGAGCGATCATTCTACCTTTCAAAGTGGATGCGAGTGCACGTATATACAATGAATTTAAAACAATCATACGAACTATCTTTGTTGTCAAGTTCGGATGACGATGATGATGTATTTTATAAAAGCGTGTGTGTAGTGGCAGTGGCAATTTTGAAGAGACGGAAGAAAAAAAGGAATATTTTAAAAAGAATGACAAGAAAAATTTGGATGCAAAAAATTAATTATTTCAGAAAAGAATACAGTGAGTTCAAACTAGCTAGTGTGGTGAAAATGAATTTTCAAATTTAAATTCAAATCATTTATTCAGTAAATAGGCCGCAATGGGCACTTTTACACGTCATTTTTTTTAAACTACCAGCGCTTTCGGAAAGACCATCATTGCCAAGAAGAATGCGCCGCAAGAAACTTGGCAGAAAGTCATTTTTTCAAAATAAAATAATTATAAATAAAATACTTAAAAACTACAGTAAACAATTTAACAAAAAATTACAACAAAAAAAATTAAATAACAATACAGGGATGTATGGGGTCCCTTAGTTACAAAATTAAACACTAACTATATTCGACCTCGACTGTACATCGTATAGGTCATTGGCGAATAGCCCCCCGGCTGAGCTAGTGCAGCGAGTAATCGCCCGTCGCACGCAAACACTCGCTTATAGCCGAGCGTCTAAACTAGCAAAACTGTACTCGCTTCTCGCCTCTCGCCCACTCGTTTGTAGTTTATAGTTTTACTCGCTAATAGTTTGTAGCCGCCGGTGGGACCAGTGCCTATACGAGTAGATAAATACGTCCATACTAATAATATAAATCCGAAAGTATTTGTATGTATGTCCCGAGGGAACAGGGCGCGATAATCGAATACCACCCGGGCGGAGCCGCGGGCAAAAGCTAGTATTTAAATAAATATTAAACATCCAAGACCCAAAAATAAACATTTGTATTGTTCATACAAATATCTACGTCGGCCGGGAATCGAACCCTGGAATTTAATCTTCGTAGTCAGGTTCGACATAGAAAATGTCTTCGCAGATGGAGTCGCAGGCAGCATCTAGTTAGGAATAAACTTTAAACCTTACGAGAAAAAAATTAAAACTGAACTACGTTATCGTTGCTGTAAGTGAACAGATGAACTAAACCGAATAAACTATCGGTGGTATTGAAAAGTAAGTTTCTTTGAAAAGTCGCTACAGAGCAGGCTCTGTATTACGAAGTACGAAATTCGAACTTAGTATCTTGCCGTCCCACTGACGCTTATGTTATTAAATACGAGAGTGAAAGGGATGGTACGATACGAACTTCGATTTTCGAATTTCATAGGCTCTACCTCTACGGCGTAGCGCTTGCTACGAAGGCTACGTTTTTAAACGTAGCAACTGAAAACAACCTTTTACTTTTGAAAGTCGGATAAACGAAGTTGACAAACTTTTAGGCCCTGACGCAAAAAAAGGAATGTTATAAATTTTACGCCAATGTCTATCTGTTTGTCCATGGCTTCGTAACTTTCAAATAGATGAATCGATTTCAATGCAGTTTTTTTTCGTTTTACGTAAAAACGAGTTGCTTTGAAGTAAAAAAAATATGCCATAATTATGTTTATATTACGAAACTACCTTTCAAATGATATCCTGCTTTTATTCTCTTATTCTAACATAGTCTTAATAATTAAGTACACTTACCCCCTGTTTCACCATCTATTGATAAATTTTATTTGACGGATAAATATGATGCCATCTCCGTCTATTGGAACAAAACAAACAGAGACGGCATCACATTTATCCGTCAAATAAATTTATCAATAGATGGTGAAACAGGGGGTTACTAACTTATAAATTTATTATTTTAGAACATAACATAACTGTTTCATAATCCCGAGGTGGGAGTAAACAGTTGCGACATAGGTCATACTATTGCAGCTGCTTACGATCCAATTATTTTAAAACATGTATTTTATTAAGTTCAATAAAAAAAAAATTCTTAGCTACGTTTGATAAAATTGGTTCAGCCGTTTTTAAGAACTTTGTAATGACAATGTCGCGGGGTTCTCAATTTGTTTTTATCATTGTTCAAGTTGTTTATATCATTGAGTATAGAATTCATGGTCTATAGTAGGAGTTTCTCTGAAGCATCGAATTCGGAACGAGGAGATACGACAGAGAACTAAAGTCATCGACATAGCTCACCGGATAAGCAAACCGAAGTAGCAGTGGGCTGGCAATATCAGCCAAAGAACCGATAACCGCTGGGTTAAACGAGTTCTTGAGTGGGAATCTGCGAATGCGTCACCTTCAGACTAGGTAGAGCGATAATGTTCGCAAGGTGGCTGGCAAGAACTGAATTAGGGTAAATTAAAAGAATTTCCTTGCTCATCCGCGACCTTACGATAGCTAAACTTATGCAAAATATGCGTGTTCTTGCAGTTCCTCCACTTCCACACTGTAAGAAAACACACAAATTACGCAAACCCATCTATCACCAACACCACATCACACTGACAAGTTTCGAACTCAACCAGAGCTCATCTTCAGAGTAACACAACCATGTTACCAGTTGTTAGACTAACAAACCACAACCACCGTTTTAATTTGTCACTATAACTCCCCAAGTACCCACATATATTTTTCAAACAAAACAAAAACTACCCGCAAAATATTAATAAATTTGAACTGTACTACAAAACTACCTTGATTTTTTAAATTATTTATTTAGGATTAGAGTGGCCGAGGATCCTGCTCAGTGGCGTGCAATTAATGAGGCCTATGTTCAGCAGTGGACTAAGATAGACCGTAGGATTTCATAGTGATCTTACTAATATTATACGTGCGCAACTTTCACATATAACACTAGTAGGATAATAAATTGCAAGTCTAACCATTTAGACATTATGAAACAAAACACGGCCAGTATTCCCAACTGTAAACATATATCACTCGTTACGTAACAGACGTGAGGTTCGAAAGCTCCGTGCGTAAAGTACAGTTAATTCAATGTCACACAAGGACACAATGAAACTCCGGGGGAGACGGAAAAAGTTGCCAGATTCTGGAAGCTCAGCGGAGACATCAACAGTAGGTCAGAAGTATCAAATTACTGAACTAGACTATTATATCTATCTATAGCAGCTCTTGTTGCGTCCGTCTTCGAACGTAGGCCTCCTCTTCACGTTTCCACGTCTGTCGGTCCCCTGCCACCTTCATCCAGTTAATGCCGGCTTGCTGCCGGATGTCATCCGTCCATCTCTTAGGAGGTCTTCCTCTACCGCGGGTGTTGGCACGTGGTCTCCACTCCACTGGAACTGTGGAACTAGACTATTATAGTCTTACATTTAGTAGCATTGTAAACGGTTGTGTTGCTGAAGATGAATTTTAGTTGTAAAGTCGCAGGTGAGCAAAGTTAAAAAAAAGTAAAAGTAAGTTTGTTGTTAGTTCGTTTCTTGCATTTCTCATGGTCATTTCAAACAGCTGTTGCCCAAGACTTCGTCCCCTTCGAATTCGTTTATCGCTATCCCGCGGGAATTATGAAATTTTCCCGAATAAAAACTGTGTTATGTACGTCCACAGGACATACAAAGTGCCAGAACCGATATGGCGGTGTTTCATGATATGCCTACAAATTTCATGATCTGCCTGAATGACACTAGGCAAATCGTTAAACGGTGAATTTTGTACCACATTATGTACCTTAGCCAATTCATGAAATGGCCCCATTTCACGATATGCCTGGGAATTCTAATCTGGCGGATTTTACGATTGGCCGCCGACATGAATACCGAATTTTTTCTAAATCGTTTGAGCGGTTAAAGAGGTAACAAACACAGACTTACAAACTTTCGCATCTATAGGTAATATTACAAGGAAGTTGCAGGGCCGACAAGGCACTGGCATCGCTTAAAGCGATGCGGGTGTCTATGGACAGTGGTGATCGCGTAACATCACAGGTGACCCACTAGTTCGTTTGTCTGGCCTCTCTAACATAAAAAAAGTAAGATGACCTACTGCTTCTTTCTCCACTCGTCCTTCCGTGTCTCGGGTGACAAGGCGGCCGGCACTTATCGGGACTCTCCCGAGTTCGCAAAAACGGAACGAGCTGCTAATGTGACAAAGCTCGAGGTGAGACGTTTGAAGTTAGCGTTTTATACGTCGCGAAATGTTGCCACATTAAATTAAACTGGTTCTTTTTTGTGAAAAAAGTGTGCTCGTTATTAGATATAGCGCATCTTTAGAAAATTTGAAATATTCACATTAGTAAAATAAACTTTGTATAAAACAAAACATGATTGCGTTTTAAAATGAGAACATTTTGAATTGTGTCGGTTTTGTTCTAAATGTGCGTTAGGTACAAGTTGACACAAGTCCTAATAGAACATGTGATAAAGTTTGTGAAATGTTTTGGGTGTTCGTTACTCGATTACGGTAGAAATCTAAAAATATTTATTTAAGGTAATTTTTGTAACCCATACCTATCATCCAAAATTTGTGAAATTAAATAGGTAATATGAAAAAATAATATTAAATGAAATTTCTCAATTAATTTATCCATACTATATATTAATATTATAAATGCGAAAGTGTGTGTGTTTGTATGCTTGTGTGTTTGTCTGTCTTTCACGCCGTAACGGAGCGACGGATCGACTTGATTTTTGGCATAGAGATAGTTTACGTTCCCGAGAGTGACATAGGCTTTTTGTTCCGGAAAAATGCACAGTTCCCGAGGGAACAGCGAGCGATAACCGAATACTACACGGGCGGAGACGCGGGCAAAAGCTAGTATTACAATAATTTCGTTTACTCATCCTCAGAGCAACAAGTCTGTTCACCATGTTATCAGATGTTAGATGTTGTGTATGTCCAACATCTGTAGCACGGTGGATGGTTGTTTAAACATACGCCGCTGAATGCTTCGCAGGTTTGAGCAGGTTTTTTACATTTTCTATCACGTAAAGTTCGCGATACATTTCAAAAGTTATCGCACATAAATTCCGAAAAACTCAAAGGTCCTGAACTCGAAAGATCCTCAATCCTCTGTTACTAGGCAATAGTTCAAACCACTAATCTACCACGGCTCTTTAATATAAAAGAACCCTAAAAACACAATATTTACCGGTAATCCTTCTCCCCTGATCTTAATTTAAAGACCCCTTAATGACAGCCACAAAGCACGTGACGCTAAATTTTGAATCTCTTGAGACATTTAACTGCAACTTTAACTCCAGTTTGAGATAAACAGGCCGTTAAGACAAACTGGAGACCATTTCGGTAGTGAGTTCGGAAGTTAAAGTAAATACTGAATAAGCTTTTTGATAATTAGACAACAAAGAATTAAAAATTGTCGATAAAAGTGTAATTTATTGAACCAGGCGTTACTTTGCGGAGGTCCATATCAATGAACTAAAAGAATTTCAAAAATTCAAAGATTTTAAAGAGTTTTTAGTCTAACAACTGGTAGCATGGTGCACGGTTGTGTAACTCTGAAGATGAGTTCTAGTTGAGTTCGAAGCGCGTCAGTCCGAGTCACCTTATACTAACATGCTTATTAGATGACCAGTAATAGAGGGGGCTTAAAACGACCACAAAAATGTTTGTTTGGTAATTGGTTTCTTTAATCCTATAAACTTACGGTTTAAAGAGAGACTCAGGAGACCGTAACTATAGCAACGAGTGACAAGAAAAAGTCGATCGACCCATTTTCGAAATGGTTTTCGGGATAAAATAAAAAACACAAAAAGATTCCAAAAAAACCAATCACAGGCCATAGGTCAAACCACTGGAATACGACAGGTCTTATTTCATTTGAAAAAGCAAGAGCCAAAACACAGTTCTTTTTATACAGTCCCGAGAGACCGGACGGTGGCCTACAATCGTTTGAGCTAGACGCCGACTGAAAACTGAAAATTGAAGTTAACACAGCGTAGATCCTTTGAGATGGCGTATCACGGCCAGCTAGAACCGCCTTAGGGAGCTAAAGTTTTAGTTGCAGTCGCATGTTCTATAACGTTTGCATTACGAGAAAAGTGAACCGGGACTATGTCGTCTACGGGGCTAATGCGTCCATTCCAATTATCATAAGAAAAACATCCTTTAGAATTCACGCCATTTTTATTTTAAAAGCTTTGCAACTAAAAGTACAAAAAATTATCACCTAGATGTCGTGGGAGGTACCTACCCTAAACTAAGGCTAGAATTTAGCGTACAACATATTAATAATAATTAACTCAAGGCTCGGATACCGGTTCAATTGCGTAGAATTCGGTTATGCTATTCCGCGGGAACTAAAGATTTTCCGGGATAAAAGCATTATCTTATGTCCCTCCCTGGGACTCGAACTATTTGTATGGAGAATTTTATCTGAATTGGTTCCACGGCTTAGACGTGATGGATGAAGTAACAAACAAACAATCTAAGAAACAAACAGTCTTCGCGTTTATAACAGATATTAGTGGGATTTAATCAGTCAGTTAGATTATACTTTTGGTTGAAGCAAAAATATTGTAAGATTGTATTTTGTATTGTAACTCTTTATTGTACATAAAGCATATGAAATTTACAATTAACAAGAGAAAGAGATGTACAAAAGCAACACATTCAAAGCCAAATACATTCCAAAGGGCGTTGAAAACCAAAATCAAATACTGAAAATGGTGCCTAGAATATAAATTCCGATCCTAACTCAATATAACCCTAGGTGATAAATCAGCGTCAAACTTAGAGTCGTAAATAGCTTAACCTATTATAAACCGTCGGATCCACTTATCGTTGGGTCTGAGAATTAATTTTACAACCAAGTTAGTGCGTAAACATGGAGATTTACTTTGAAATTGATATTAACGTCGCTTATTAATTAATTTAAGGTTTGTTAAGTCTATACGCCGAGAATTTATAAGTACTATGATAATGTCTTGGAATAACGACAATCGCTTAGCTATCGCAAACTATATGAAGAGTGTCGTTTACCGCAGCCCGGACTGAGTATCATGGTACAAGACATTCAGTTCTTGTTTAACATGGCCCGGGCAAGCGAGCGGACGCGAGATATACTGCCATTTTGCTCTGGAATGGGCTTCGATACTGTGGTTTGGGTATTCACTTGTTATTTTACCAACAAATGAAATGAACACAATTTTTCTCATCAATTCAAAACAGTAAAAATGTATTCCACGAGCTCGAAGCAACCTTATATTCCAAGGCCCAAGATTATTCGTCAACACACGTCCCGATTTGATTTGGCGGCTCACTATTTTTTCATATCATTTTTTTTCCATATCACATTTTTTTATCACATTTCCGTTTTCAATATTCGCCGCGGCGCCCGATGATGTCGAACGTGATGTTTTATTCATTGGGAGAGGTCAAGCGTTACGGGATGCGAGGAAAAAACACAATATGACAGCCGAGATATTGTGGCTTTTTATTATTCGTCTGTGGAATGATTAGGGGATGATTTTGGGGACAAGTTACGAGGAAACGAGCGTTTTCGATGATAGTCTGTGGTCACCGGCACAGATTATAAAATAGTAACTACGGAACATCAGGGCTACTCCGAAACTCGAAGTTCGTGTCGTGCGATCCCTGTCGCTCTCGTATCAAATAGTATAAGTGTCAGAGGGACCACACGACACGAAATTCGAGTTTCGAGTTGCAGATTGGACACTCGATTTTAGAAGCTGTTATATTCTAATACAGCCGCTTCTCCGCCCAAAGGAATTATTAGGAGTCTCTGAGTGGGATTATAATATAAGTATCTTATATCTCTAAGCGAGCTATTCTTGTATATTGCTTTACTTATTTCGATTGTCCTTCGATATAGCTTAGTCTCATTTCTGGGAAAAGGTGTGTTTTTGAATTCTAACCCGAGCGCAGCTCTCTCGCCGTTTTCGTCGGTAGTTTTAATATTAAATGAGCTTATTGCTTTGATAAATATCACGAAATCCTTAATACCAATAATTGATCTAGTCACAAAATTAGCAAAACTTGCGTTATGATGGGTTCTTCCTGGGCAACGGATTAAATACATGTTAAACTTCAAAAACTCGAGAGAAAACATGTATTTTTCATACAGATATCTCCCTCTACCAGGGATTGAATCCGTAACCTTAAGATTTATATTCAGGTTTTTTAACGACCGTGAACTTTAAAATAAAGTGTGCAGACTTCCGACTGGACTGACGACATCGTAAGATTTGTGAGCGACTGGTGGACGCAAGTGGCTAGTTGTCGTTCATAAAAATGTGCCGTTTCGAGGGCTCTTATTCAACAGTGGACGACTTCCGGATATACTGCCGCTTCGGCAAAATATGTTTTGCCAAATTTCACTTCCCAAAAAACTTATCGCACAAGTTTAGTTTACCAAACGAATATTTAGCAAATTAGCATACTAGCATTTCGCATTCCATTCATTTGGTCAAATTATCATCTGGCATGACTTTACATTTTTAAGATTTATTATTGCAAACGTACTATTATTCTAAAAAAATGTTTGTTCAAAATAACACTTCGCACACGAACCAACCACAGAAACCAACTGCTACCAGAAAAGTAGGTCTGGTTTTTCTGTGCATCTATATTTCAGTTTGTATTTTCAATCACAGACGTTGTGTCACTGGCATCGGAATGTAGGTATTACATCTGTTAGAAGTGACTGCTGTGGGATATGCGTAGGCATAGTATAAGAGCTTAACGGATCGTTGCTAGGGCAAGTTTTAAATTTCAGTTAAGGAAACTGGGTAATCGAATCTAAGATCATTTCAGATTAGACCATCCAATATTAATAAAACTATCGATGTTGTCGAACCGAAAACAGCTTAAATAGTTGAAATTAATTACTACCTGCCCTAAGCTGGCCGACAAATATGTCTTTCGGGCAACTCGTAGCGGTATGAATTTATAATAAATTGAATGCTAAACCCGCCCCGGGCTGCAGGAGGCAAATTTATTCAGAAATATGAGGGGCCCAGGGATGCCAGAGATATAAGTTCTACAAGAAACGATATCGCACTAATACAACTTAATAATCCAACTTAGTTTTTAAATACTAACATAATTTTTTAAGATTGCTACTAACAAAAATGAGATCTATGTTATTTTTATAAATAAAATTATAATTATTATTATTATAATACTTAGTAACATAAAAAAAAAATATTTGTCCGAACGTAATTTGGTCCGCGGACCGGGAGACGAGCTGTCAGTAGGCCTCCAACAAGATGGAGCGACGACCTGGTTAAGATGCGAAAAGCACAAGATCGGTCTGAGTGAAGAGCCTTGGGGGAGGCCTATGTCCAGCAGTGGACGTCTTTCGGCTGACATGATGATGATGAATTTGGTACTGGCCATCAACAATGCCCTGTAATACTTAGAGAGTCGGACGACGAAACGATATCGGCGCAAGTAAAAATGTATGAAATATGTACCTGTCTTTCACATTGTCCGGCCCGATATCGGATATCGGAGCCAACACCGATATGTTGGCGGCACTATCGGACGCCCGTGGGCTGTCGGACAATAATGTTTGTATGTGTGCGACTCGTGTATCTTAATTGTCTCTGTGTCCTCAGAGCCCAACGCGTGGTGGCCATTTTGAGTCGGCCGTATCGGAACGATTTTGTCGGAAATATTTGAAAACAGCACATGGTGTCGCCTATCGGGTGTCGTCCACCGTCGTCCGATACTGATATCGGATCGGATAATGTGAAAACGCTGTTATTAGATAGATATCGACGGTTAAAAGGCTATTTGATTCAAGCGGCATTTTGAAAACTTTACAGGAGAGCGTTTTAAAGATTTAAAAAAATCACTGTTCCTAAAATACTTCACAAAAATGTAAGAGTGACCCCAATTATAAAGCGGTTAATTTTTGATACACCTAAAACAAATAAAATATAGTTGTAAACTGTTCAAGTCAAGACTCAAATTAAAATAAAATTAATAATAAATTGTTTCCTCGACCTCGTGCAAGATTCGCCCGGATTGCTACCACCATCTTGCTCGCTATTCCTGCCGTGAAGCAGTAGTGCTTGCTCAGTTGTGTTTCGGCGTGGAGAATAAGACACCCAGTGAAATGACTGGAACTTGAGGTATCCCACTTAGGCCTCTAGGTTGGCAACGCATCTGCAATACCCCTGGTGTTGCACATGTTTATGGGCGGTGGTGATCTCTTACCATCAGGAGACCCACTTGCTCGTTTTCCATCCAGTCGTATAAAAAAAAAACTCAAATAGGTAGCCACCCGTGTTGATTTGTGTTCATTTGCATGTAATTTAAATGCCATTTTTATTGCTAGGTGAAAGAATAAACAGATTTTAGTACTTTAATTAGTATAAATAATAAACTACCTAATATAAAGGAATCAAGGAAAATTAGCACAAGTCAAATTGTTTCATATACCTACTAGTTTAGGTAAGACCGATTCAAATAAATGAAATATTGTTAAAATGATGATAAGGTAACAAACAAACAAACAGACTTACAAACTTTCGCATTTATAATATTAGCATTTGTACTTGTACTATTATCTATTCTGTGATATTAGTGAGAAGTGACATAGTAGGGTCACTTCTAGTAAACTAATGGTATAAGCCAGATAAGCCCGTAAAGCGAAAACAATACAGCCACCGCAGCTATAAGGTAAGCGGGCAGGCAGACTGTGCCGAACCTTTTAAAAATACACTTGCAACGTGGTGCCTCTCACTGGCCACTTTACCTTTGTGAAACGGAACTTTGTGCAGCACTGGCCAGTAACAATACTTGGAGAAAGGAAAAATAATATAGATATTTTTTTGCTTCTCATGCTCGTGAACTTTGTATTAATGCTGGCCGTAAGCAAACTGAAATTACATTTTCACTTCTCATGCTCGTAAAGTTCACATTTATGCTGAATTTAGGCGACTTAAAATGACTTTTTATGCACTAGTGCATAAAGTAAAATCTTCGTCTAAGACCATGGTAATCAGGTGTCAACAGCCACAAACAAAAAAGTTTCTATATATTTTTTTTAAATAATTTCTAATTTATTTAAAACTAAAAAACGTATTTATATAATAATGCATGAAAAATAAAAGGTACATTGAAAGTGAACAATTGCTTCCACTGTTGCTATTTCATTTTCTCGCAATCTAAGTTAAAAGCAGAGTGTAAAACTCAACCATTGAACCCATTTTCCCCTCGACGTGTCTATCCACCCTTGCCGTGCCGGCTCGGGTGGCTATATGAACGTCTTGGGTAAAATGGCTCGTAAATAGTAAAAATGGTTTTATGCTCTTGTTGTACAATCTACTGATTATGTCCCGGCCGTAGAATACCGGCATGGAAATACCGATCCGATATTTCGTGCACACCCCCATTAGTACAAACTGGTATCAGACTTACAAGAGTTTCTATGGGTGTGTACACGAAATATCAGACCGGTGTTTCCATGACTACCCTACACTTCAGTTTACTAGTGACTATATATACGGCTACTGTAATGTGGTTGAAACGTCGAGGAAAATATTACTCATGTGCTTTAACGTGATATTAAGTAAGTTCCAAGGATTGGGCGTTCCTACACGTCTCCTCTCCTCTTCGTTGGTCTTCGTGTCAGTAGAGCCACAGCCTTAAACTAGCCTTGTAGATTGTCCTTAACATATTCAGTCTCAGCTTTCTTATAAAGATGAGTAACAATTACTTTACCGCGGCCGTCACCTCGAAGCAAGGAACGCAGACACACCCGAATATTAGGGGTGGTAGAAACCTCTGCCACGCATGAATATCAAATGATCCGACATCACACGAGACGCCGTTGATATGTAGATATCAATCTTGCCTAAACACGGTTGTTCGCGGAACGTTTTTATTAAAAATAAACGCGCGCCCTTGTCTTGGGTTGAATACCAGAATGTATTACACGGTTCGCGGAGCGCGGTAGGCTTAGAGTTACTATGGAACATTTTTAATATTAAATATATCATCATCATTATCCCCGTAGCTATCTATAATAGAAATATGAAAGTTGCTGAGCTGATGACCTCTTAGAACTCTCTCTCCCCCTTAGAACGCCATAATGAACGACAACCCGCCACTGTCTTGTATCCACACATTTTCCCGTAACTCTTGCAATGGCGTCTTTCCACCTAGTGGGAGGCCTGCCAGCGCTTAATCTCCCGGTTCGTGATCACCACTCGAGGAATTTTCTCCCCCAATACTTCGAGCGATTTGGCCCGCCCGTGGTCACATCAACTTGCATATTTTTTTAGCTATGTCGATGATTTTAGTTCTTCAGAGAATTTTTGTATTTCTGATCGTATACACCACAACAACGAATGGAAGGTGGCACAAAATGAATCCTGAATAGTTCGTTCAGTGTTTCAGGAATTCCAGACAAACAGACTTGGTACTCAGACCGCTATGTAGATGTGTATGACACACTAATAACTACATAAGACTATACCAATAGATAGTAGATTATATACTAGATTATGAAACACGTTAAAGTACATTTTAACATGTAAACCATCGCGGTCGTCCAACGCAATTAACGGGACTTTTCGCCTTATATCTGAAGTAGAACTCGCTACAAACTCGCCTTTTTATCGCATAGAATTCCAAAAGTAACGCTCCGTTTAATACCCGTTCATTTGGCTCCGTCATTTGTCAGTGCAGTGTTACTTCAAGACGCTAAGAGCTCAAACGTCACGCTACGTAATATGAGGTAAGAGACGACCGAGCATGATAATATACCTACACTTCATTTACGTGCTTTAAATCTCCGTTATCTAGAAATGGAAACTAATAATCCAAATCAAGGGTTATCGACAAGCGATCCCTTAGATCTTATTCGTATTTTTCCACAGTTTTATTGGGATTTCTTTGGCTTTCTTTCCTTTCCTCTTGGAGACAGTGGGTGTCATGTCGTATCAGAAGTCAAGCAGCTGGCCGAAGATCTTACGGTTACTCTACGGACAAAAGCGCGTACTTGTGACTATTCTCTAATCTATGACTTAGCTCTTAAATTTAAGAAAAATGTTTATCTATGTACAAAATCCTTGAATATGATGTTTCACTACCTTCAACAAGACAGATTAATTTGAAATTTGGTACACTTAATGTCATCAGATATTTCGGAGCGATAAAGGTGGTCAAAAATATCGGCAATATAATTAAGTGTTATCGATAAGGTATTAGAGTTCATGTATCGATATTTTTGATCATTTGACCTCTTGAAATATCTGATGGCGACCGTACTACCGAGCCTAACCGATTTAATGCTGGAGCCAGAAGCTAGGCATTTTTTTCAAAAATTGAGCGCCCCCTCCCCTCTAAAATCTAAACTGGTGGGTGGAAAAATTAGGAAAAATTCAGGATAGTAGTAAGTATATTCTCCTATTTATGTTTATACTGTGTTTTTGTTGTGATGTAGTGTGTTTTTGCTGTCAATAAATGTTGTGTTTGAGTTTAAGTTTGAGTTTGTATATCAAACTTTCAAGGAAAACTATAACGGCTTACTTTGCTTGAGAACTATTAGTAGTTTAAGAGTAAATAGCAGCCTAACGTATAAAATATACCTAAACTTGGAAGATTCCGTATAAAATACGAAATCTTTAGAAAAATAGTAATAAAATCTTTCATAATGGCTACAGAACTCCATTTCGGGAGTATTCGACACGCTCTTGGTCAGTTTTTTTTTGTAATTATTTCTTCAAACATTCTTATCCTTTTACAAGCCCCTTGTTTATTATTAATGAATGTGGTTTTTAGTTTGCATTTGAAAAGGAATCAAGATAAGTGAAGAACAAACAAGTCGTTCCTGCTTCTGCGACAGCGTTAATATCAAAGAGTTAAAGGATAAAAATCTCTTTGAAGTTTTGGGGAAAAGTGCAGGAGTCGAAATAATTTATGTCTGTGTGAGACGTTTCAAAACGTGTTTTGAATAATTTCCATGCTATTTTTGAGGGTGACAGCATATTATTTTAAGCAGGGGCCGGAATTATTTTTAAACCGGTTTTTAAGGGAAAATTTCCATAAAGTTTTTGTCAGATTAACCGGTTTAGAAGAATAAAAACCGGTTTATTCCGGCGCAGGATAAAGGTAAGCGTCCACTGATTCGGATCGTACGCTTCGGATGTATCCGATTTGTTGCTTTGTATAGAAATGTGGACGCACTTGTATGACTCTCTATACAAAGAATACCACAATCGTTTGATGCGATACGCCCGAACCGTACGATGCGGATCAATGGAAGCTTAGCTTACGACGAGTTGTCTCACTCGTCGAATAAACCGGTTTATTTAGGTTATACAGGATACTTCTGGAGTTAAACCGAAATAAACCGGTATTTACTGCTATTTTATAAACCGGTTCCAAGCCTTGCTTAACAATACTTACCGGGCATCCTGTGTGTTTCAATACCAGTCGCAAACAACCGCCATAGTTCACTATCCATTTAACACGTTCACTGCGGGAAGAGGCACAAAGAGCCCCATGCGTGGCCGAAACTCGGTGCGGCAGCGAAAATGGTGTACTTTCGTACGGTGCGGGAAGGGTATCTTGGGCAATCATTGGAGTAGGACAGAGACAAATATTGTTTTGTGTATAACTTCAAAATTTTAACAATATAGCATACTTAGTTTACGTGAGGGGCACATTGGACCTCACCAGCACTGAATGACTTGTTTTTCTTTTCTGTGCTGGACGGGGTCCAATAGACCTTCGACCCCTCGCGCACCCCTTCAGCACTTATTGTTTACCAATGTCAACAGGTAGTGATGAGCCGCATATGAACCGCGATAGTGTGTTGTCTTGTCCTCGTTTACGTACATATTGATTGTGTGAATTTCAAGAGTTTGTGAAGGAAAATGAGTGCAAAGAGGACCAGAAGGAAGCTGGATGCTAAAGAATGCTTCAATTCGTGCTCTGCAAACACTATATCGTAATTTATTTAGTTAGGTTAAAGACGTAAATAGGTCCCCTACTCACGTAAGTCCATCCACTAGTCGACAGCTATCACTTAGATTACAAACTTTGAAGTCCACTGAACAACGGAACCCAGAAAGAGGTTTTTCTCGGGGGGCATATTAATTAAAACTATTTATTTCAACAAATATTAATTCATTCATTAAATTCTTAGTCGATAATTATTATAATGTCGTAAGCATGTCCCATCCCTAATAGAGCCTCAGTCGGTCAATTCGGTGCGGCAAAAGGTCTAAAAGACCCCTTTACTTTGAATATTTTTTAAAAATAGTTCTAAAAGTCCGAGACCGGGGCGAAGCCAGAACCATATTGCTGAATAGATGTAGATGGCCTAGGTATAAATCTATATGCAGTATGATAAACCTCCAGGGTAAAATATTCGATTTTCTTTTTCTTGCGTGATGGGGCACAATGGACCTAGTGCCGCACTGAAATTTAAGTAGGGTAGGGGCTCTTTGGACCTGTTACCGCACCAAAATCACAAACACGTAAATCAGTCCCGCAGTCAACGTGTTAAGACAAAAGAATTATGAATGCATACATACTCCTTTTGAGACAGACTAAGAACTGGCTAGTGAAACGCCACGAATAGCTTCCAAGATAAACGAAAATATTTATATTTGAATTTAGAATAGCACCGACGAAGACAGTTTGTTCCGCTACGGGCCCCGGGGAGCGGTCGTGATCGTGCCTTTGTAGTCCTGTAAACGAAGTCTTCTATAGACTCCTATGATCATATTTGAATATACTATTTCTGAGAATAGTTCTGCGGGTGATACTAAAGCAACTTAGGCTGCGTTTACATTCGTATAATGAATTTTACGTGTAAATAGCGCGATGCTTGTGTAGACGTTTCATGCAATGTATGAGGTGTCACCTCTGACTGATTACCTCTATACAAGCACTAATTACACGAAAAGTTGGTTAAAATATGGTTATATTTAGTTCATCAGTTTTTTTATCAGAAAATATTGAAGACGTATTTTCTTTTTTGTCAATCAAATGAAAAATTACCAAAATTAACCGCGTCAAAGTTTGAAAATTATTTAGAGACTTGTGATCAGAACTAAAACGATTTTTTTTTAATGAAAAAACTTTTTAATGAACTATTTTTCTCAGAACAAGAGGGCTTGGGCCATAGTTCCCACGCCGGCCCAGTGCGGATTGGGAACTTCACAGACACCATTGAATTGCTTCTCAAATTGTCCAGGTTCCACCATAAAGCTCGTGGTAAACTTTGATTGTAATTTTGCACATGAATTTTGAAAAAATCAGGGGTGCGAGCCGGGGTTTGAACCCACGACCCTCTGCTTGAGAGTCGATAGGTCAAACTACTAGGCCACCACGGCTTTTTGTATATTTATTTCTGTATATTATTTTTGTATATTTCCTATTTCAATCTTATTTCATCTAAATAAAATCAAGTGAAGTGCAAATATAAATATTTTCGTGCGAAAACCTGGGCTTTGAAAAGTAAATGAACAAATACTAAAAGTAAAAACGCGGGATTTAATTTAAACGAAATAAAACCTGCGCCATTCCTTGACCTCACTTTGAAGTGCATTTCTAATTTGTACCTGCCAGGGTTCCGTGGTCGTTATTTTCAGTAGAACCATTCATAATGTTATCAAAATCGAAAACAGCTTTTAGCCAGAGGTGGCAACTAGTATTAACACAGGCTAGTATTCGTAGCAACTCTAAATCGTGAAATACACTAAGCGATATCTGTACCTATCTGAATGTATACCTACTCTTAAGTATCTTTTAATATCGCTTCCTAAACCGGGTGTGGCCTGTAATATAAGCAAAAAATTAAAACATAGATCATACTCCTCAAACTGAACAACATTAGTTCAGAGAATTTTATAACTAATTATTTTTTTTATTTTTTATTACACTTTAAAGTTTATTCGCAGAAGCAATGTAAAGCAAAATGCTTGATGTTTGTAGTGTGACAGGCGACGTCAGTTGTGTTCTAGGATGGCGTACATTGATGGCAGTATTTAATTGGTATGAAAAAAGGAAAATTCAAAGACTCCATTATTTTTAAAAGTCGCTCAACTAATGTTGTTCAGTTTAACGAGGACGATCTATGTTTTAATTTTTTGCTCGTATTACAGGCTTCACCCGGTATAATTCTATAGACTAACAACACACAGCACAGATAATTTATATTTTATCGTAAAGTATCTGCGGAGACTGACATATATCGAAAGATGGTGCGGATATTATTTGCGTATACAAATTAGCTAACTTACTTGCTCAACCTAATATCTGGTCACATTAAGTATTTCAGATTCCATCGTGCAAAGAAACTCCAAGCATAGCTCTCTCCATAGCTCGTTGCGTGACTCTGAGTCTCTCTAAGAGGCCAACAGTCAAGGACCATGTTTCAGCGCCATAAGTCATCACTGGCACCACACACTACTCGAAGACTCTAGTCGGGAAGAAATCAGGAAGTTTTCCGAACGCTGCCCATCCGAGTTGGAACATAAAGTATCTGCGGAGACTGACATATATCGAAAGATGGTGCGGATATTATTTGCGTATACAAATTAGTTAACTTACTTGCTCAACCTCATATCTGGTCACATTAAGTATTTCAGATTCCATCGTGCAAAGAAACTCCAAGCATAGCTCTCTCCATAGCTCGTTGCGTGACTCGGAGCCTCTCTAAGAGGTCAACAGTCAAGGACCACGTGTCAGCGCCATAAGTCATCACTAGCAAAACACACTGGTCGAAGACTCTAGTCGGGAAAAAATCAGGAAGTTTTCCGAACGCTGCCCATCCGAGTTGGATTCTTCGGGCGACCTCTTTTTCGAAGTTGGACCTACCAAATTGGACAGCTTGTCCAAGGTAAACATAGCGATCAACAACTTCGAGTGCTTCGTTCCCAAACCAGCACGGGTCTGACATGGACATTTGACAAGTTTTTATAGTATAAATATCTGCGTATTACGCAGACAAAATATGGGATACCATTTGTATAGTGTGTGACACGCGTAATGAAGGTTTCTTTACAGTTGAAATATCCCTAGATGGCGTTAATAACGAGAGGTCCGTTTGATGTTACACTCTTACTTGCGATTGGCTCATTAAGTTATGTCAATCACAAAGTGACGTAAATGTCAAAGTTGACAAACAAACCTCATGATACTAGGGCCAACTACCCTGTCACAGAAACACTAATTATTGAGAACTTTTTGTTTTATTCGAATGGATGGCAAACACCAGGGGGATTGCAGATAAGTTGTCAACCTAGAGGCATAAGATCAAGAATAAGAATAAGCTCAAGTGCCAGTAATTTCACCGGCTGTCTTACTCTCCAGGCCGAAACACAACAGTGCAAACACTGCTGTTTCACGGCAGAATTAGGGAGCAAGATGGTGGTAGCAATCCGGGCGGACCTTGCACAAGGTCCTACCACCTGCAAAAGAACTATTATTTGAAACTAATAGTAACTATATCTTTTGTTTATAACGGTCAAATTGTACCATAATAATAATTCATTTATTTATTCAGACAAAAAAGATCCATACATTATTAGTAATTAACTTATAACTATGTTAGTATACATATTGGACAAGGTGATAGTGTGCTATTAATTAAATTTTGCATTATAGAGCACTCATCTCTTACAGCTATCATCTTTAAGAGGCTGTTGTTGCTGCCACGTATTCATCATTGTTTTCATTGATAAAACACTCTGTTTCATTACGCATACTTAAGAATCCACCGTAAGAAAATTCGCTTTCAAAATAAAAAACACAGTGGCAGTTTCACAGACAGACAATGGTTTCAAACTTCATGACAAACTTTTTTTGCTACGATTAAAAAAAAATCTTAAATTAATTCGGAACACTCTTCACCCCGCAAGTATACGGTTAAATTAATGACAGCATAAAAATCCAACCCACACTTTACTACTCAAACGATTTTATGTTCCATTCGCCTTTGAGCGTTCCAGAGCCCTGTACAGTAATTAACACATACGGTTGACAAACGCGGTAAAAACTATGGCGTATATTCCACAACCTCGCTTTTAACTAAAAGTACACTGCTCTGCATTACATGCAGGCTAACTTGGTTGCAGTCCTCTTAGTAAAACAGAAGGACCTTTTTTGAGTACCTAAAAAGTTAGAATATTTTTTACTCGCGACCTTCGATAGCTACCTAGTTATATTATGTAAGTTCAAGCAGTTCCTCCACCTCCACACTGTAAGAACATATTATTACACACACACACACACACACACACACACACACACGTTCGTTGCATAGACGTAGTTAGTATAAATAAGGTCACAGGTGAGCAAAGTAATATAATGAATTTATTGAATCAAGCGTTATTTTGCAGTGGTCCATGTCAATGAACTAAAAGAATTTCTTTCCTCACCTGCGACCTTATGATATATATAATTTTATGTAAGATATGCCTGTTCATGCAGTTTCTCCACCTCCACACTGTAAGAACACACACAAATCACACAAACCCACCACACTACACTAGTTTTTTTTTTTACTTCATTAATAAAATTTTTAGATATAGTTCAGACTTCCGCAAGGTAACCCCTGCTTTGAAAAATTATTTACGATTCCATCACTGAATGTGACGGTTGAATCATAGCACACAGCAGTTTCAATAGACTAGTTACATCCTGGTCACATGAGTAGTTCAAAAAATTAAGCCCATAAAGCATAAATTCTGAATAACCACCATAATAGCTTAATTGAATAGATACAGCCGATTCACGCAGTCGGCTATCACGAAGACATAAATAAAATAATGACCCAAAAACTTTCAACTTAAGCAAACACATAAATTGTTTCAAGAGAGGAATTCTTTGAGCGTAACAAAGCGCTAACTTTCTTGCTTACAATCTCGTCTTTATTACCAATAGGTAAAGTCCATTTTCAGGGATCGAAAAGTGGAAAATTCAACGATCACGCCAGCTATGTGCAACTTTAAATATACACGTGCCGAAGCTCCTATTGCTGAGGTGGTACGGTTGTTTATTTTCATTTCTGGGGGTGTTATATGGTTTTGTCAGTGGTATATTTGTTACCCTCTTCTACGGAACGACGAGATAATTTATTGAGGTACGGTGACCACTTTTTTCTCACCCTTTACTCTGTTTGTCTGTAAGTAGTGATCGTCTTATGTCTAGTTCGTAAAAAGTTAAGCGAAGTGTTTTGGATGGCCTAAGGGAATTTATTTATTTGTAACTCAATTAATTTGTTTACGATAGGGTGGACTTTAGAGCGTAAAAACAGTTATTAATAACATGGCGATGACTGGGTTGTTTATTTATAGACGTCAGTTTTTGTTTAGTGTTAAAATGAAAGAATAAAAACAATTATAACCATAGTATGTTTTTTTTTCTTTCTGGGATCTATTGCTCGATCAGTGGATATATTATTATGAATAATCTGAGTATGAATCAGAGTCGCGTAACTATTGAGGATTTCGAACAAAGCTAACAAAATAAAGTTAAGCAATTCACAGTATTTCTAATGTATTGTTAACTCCTTGCCAAGTTTCACAATTCTAACTTAACAGAAAATGCACTAACACACACATTTTTTGTTTGAAAATACACTTTTAAAAGTTTATTCTCATATAGGTATTTTGATGATGTCAATGCACTAGCTTTCGCACGTGGTTTCTCTGTTGCAGAACTCTTCATCCCGTGGGAATTTCCCAAAAATTATTTCTCATTCCTAGTCTGCATTTTGATGAAGTCAGTACCTTAATATTACAATTGTTAATTTCATGCCAAGTGCACCATTAACCTGTTAATCTATATATATAAAAGGCAAACCTGACTCACTGGGTTATATATCAACGCACAGCCCAAACCGCTGGGCCTAGAAACTTGAAATTTGGTACAGAGGTTCCTTTTATGATGTAAGTGAGCACTAAGAAAGGATTTTGAGAAATTCATCCCCTAAGGGGGTGAAATGGGGGGGTGAAGCTTATATGCAATTTTGTCATTTTTGGACTTAGAAGTATGAAAATAGGTGTATAATTTCTTGATTACAATTAAAAATGATCTGTCTAGGTGAAATGGATAAAATACCCCCCTAAATGGGTGAAATGGGGGGGTAAAGTTTGTATGGAAATTTTCTCATTTCTGGACTTAGAAGTATGAAAATAGGTATATAAGTTCTCGATTACAATTAAAAAATATCTGTGTAAGCGAAATGGATAAAATTCTCCCCTAAAAGTGTAAAATGGGGGGGAAAAGTTTGTATGGAAATTTTCTCATTTCTGGAATTAGATCTGTGAAAACAGGTATATAAGTTCTCGATTACAATCAAAAATTGTCTGAGTATATGAAATGGATAAAATTCCCCCCTAATGGGGTAAAATGGGGGGGTAAAGTTTGTATGGAAAATTTTCCATTTCTGGACTTAGAACTATGAAAATAGGTATACAAGTTCTCGATTACAATTTAAAATTATCTGTGTAGGTGAAATAGATAAAATTATCCCCTAAAGGGGTAAATGGGGGGGTAAAGGTTATATGGAAATTGTCTTTTTTTTCTAATTTTATTACATACACTTACTTAATTTACATATCCACTCGCCAAACTGATATTACAGTTTGTTGGCGAGAATGCAAATCAAAAAGAAATCAATGAGAATGCGTTGAATCTCATTTCTGGATTTAGATATATGAAAAATATAGGTATACAAGTTTTCGATTACAATTAAAAACTATCTATGTAGGTGAAATGGATAAAATTAGCCCTAAAAGGGTAAAATGGGGGGTGAAGTTTGTACTGAAATTTTCTGATTTCTGGACTTAGCAGTATGAAAATAATACATATACCTATTGGTATTAAGGGTCCTGATAACAAATAAAAATTATCTCCGTAGGCAAAGATAAAGAAAGAAGAAGTAGCTTTCGACTTATTAGGGGGGAGTTTTTTGAGACTTCCTTATTTCTACACTAAAAATATGGCTGGTCACTATTTAAAATGACCCGTATGGTGTTGACGACTTCAATAAGGGAAGGGGTTTTTCATACAATATGGAGGTTAATTAAATAAAACATATAGCCTGATAACTAAAGTACACGCGGACGAAGTCGCGGGCAAAAGCTAGTATAATATAATATCGAATATCTTCTCAAAACAAAGGATTAAAAAATATATCCGCGTTCAAAAAAAAGCTGCCAGTTCTGATAAAATATGGCCCATGTGATACGCAAGCTACAGGACACTGGCTGTTTGCCAGCTTTTTTCAATTTTGGAACAGTTTTAATCAGGGAAATGTTAAAGCAGCGAATTCGTTTTTTAAAATTTCGATGGCCAGTGTCAATTGCGTTGAGTTGAAAACAAAAAAGGACTAATGCGTAGTACGTTTCACACTCCACCCATAAAATATCTGAGAGATTATTATGTAATGAAATTTAAAATTATCAATTTTTGTTTAGAAACAAAGTTCTGTATTCAAATTATCTACTTGAAATCTGAGTGGAGTTCGTTATTTATTTAAATCTGTTCTAATGAACGTTTTTGTTAACAACAAATTAACAAAAACATTCATCGGAATATTTATTTTTAGTGGAGATTCTTGTTCATGGTTTAAACGTTTTCTCAAGACAATAAGGAACTCTGAAAAAATACTACTTATTAGCTTATCAAAAGAACAGAATATATTCAGCCTTCTACCACAACCCAATGTTGTTAGACAGAGACCTGATAAACCAGACAACAACAACTAACAACTGGTAGCATGGTGTACGGTTGTGTCACTCTGAAGATGAGCTCTGGTTGAGTTCGAAACGCGTCAGTGTGTTGTGGTGGTGGTGATAGATGGGTTTGTGTAATTTGTGCGTGTTCTTACAGTGTGGAGGTGGAGGAACTGCATGAACACGCATAATTTGCATAGACTTAGCTATCTTAAGGTCGCGGGTGAGCAAAGAAATTCTTTTAGTTCATTGAGCAAACTTCTCACAACATAATGAAAAAAATAATCATTGAAAATACTGATACAATATTATAAAATACAATACAATAGCTCTTTATTGCACACCAATATAGTAAGCAGTACAAAAAACACAGGTTTATACAATGAGATTTTCTAAGATAAGCAATAGGTGGCCTTATCGCTTCAGAGCGATCTTCGACTGATGTGCATTGGCGAACCCAGGAGGGGGGGGGGGCGCAAGGAGGGGCAGCTGTCCCCCCTGGATTATGTTTACCCCCTTCTAACATCAAACACCCCTGCAATGACACATACCTATGATATACAGTCCAGATACGTACATAGGTACCTATAGGTCCTGGCTCAGCAAATTTCTGGTTGAAAACCAGCACTGGTCTTAGTACTAGTGCTGGTAACTATTCTATACGAGTCCGACTGGAACTGCGCCGGCATTTTTCTTGGTAATCAAAATATTTCCCACTACAGGTACACTGTAACTCAACAGTTCCGCACGAGCTACTGTCAAGCCAGTAGGCTTGGCGCGGAGCCAGTGAGCTCGCAATTAGCAAGAACTACCGCTGCATACTAAATTGTGAAACAAAGACTAAACTTTGAAGCAAAAACGGGCAACTTGGTCCTGCTGCTATTGTCTACATTGTGCCAATCGGGTTCAGTTGTTTTTGTACGTTCGATTCACGAACAGTTAAACGCGGATGCCACATCGTGCTGTTTGTCTTTTGTTTCTATTCTTTTTTTAAATCGACTATAAAAATAAAAAGAATATAATAGAACACTTTTAAAAGCTAAATGCCTTGTTGCACCGCTCGTTTACAAATTATAGTGACATATTTATTCAATTTTAAATAAATATATTATTTAAATTAAAAAAAAAGCGAACATGTAATACACGGCTATCCTTATATATAGTATCTACCCATTGTTGCAGTGTAGTTCAAAGAATCTCTTCAAGAAGGACTATTATCTACGTGTCCTTAGGAATTACTGTAGGTTTCAGTAACGATAACATCATTAGAAGGTGGACTGCTGATGGGGACCATCGCGAGTGCTGCCTTCTGGCCGAAAGACGTCGTGTTCCGGCGGTTCCGGGGCACCATGCCGCAGATGAATGCGACGTCGGGGACGGTGACTCAACGGGGTCACGCCGTTTTGTCACCAAATTAGATTTAAATATTATTGTTTATAAATATGTATGTTAGTCTGTAAGGTATTTATTGTATGGGCCTAAGTTGTCCGAAATAAATAAATTTATTATTATTATTATTATTATTGGGGAGGTTATAATGTACGAGAAGAAATCATTGGAAGGTATCCACGTGTCCTTCTTGAAAAGATTCTTTGAACCAGTATATTTTGTTAGGTGTATTCCTGAGGCAAAGTAAACTATACCAAAAATCGTCCTTGGCCACCGTGTTAATTAAACAATTTTTTTAGTAAATCGAGCTTAATTATTTTTAAAATAAACCAGTTCTACATGCAGGAATATAACTTGCACGACAAAAGCGCGGGCAAACGTCATCGAGACTTTTAGCTGGCAAACCTTACTTTTTCTAATCAATGTGACAAGCTTGAGGCATTATGTCAACACTTATTTAAGACGTTGTTAGCTGTAAGCTTCTGCGCAATTTTTAACTTCAATTAAGTATGCCGTTGGGAACTTCAAGTCGTTTAAATTTTAGTTCCTTTCCTCCTGATGCGATTGTCTATGATTGCTTACCATCAGGTAACCCGCACGCTCGTTTGACCCCTCTGCCCCATATCATCCCAGCCTATATACGTCCCACTGCTGGGCACAAGCCTCCTCTCAGAACAAGAGGACTTAGGCCATAGTTCCCACGCGGGCCCAGTGCGGATTGAGAACATCCCACGCACCATTGAATTGCTTCGCAGGTTTGTGCAGGTTTCCTCACGATGTTTTCCTTCACCGCAAAGCTCGTGGTAAATTTCAAATGTAATTCCGCACATGAATTTCGAAAAACTCAGAGGTGCGAGCCGGGGTTGGAACCCACGACCCTCTGCTTGAGAGGCGATATGCCAAACCACTAGGCCATCATGGCTCCCCTATATCGATTCTAAAAGGTCCTCCAAACACAATAATATAAAAAACACAGGATTATTCCCTAACTCCAAATTCGGCCAAATTTTCCCAAATTAACAACCTAATTGCAAATGGATTCCAAAATATCCCATCGCGCAAAATTGTCATTCCCTGAGCACAATTCCCCCCTCCAAATTCTGGACACGCACACCATATTTGTCTGTAAAATTGCCGCTCAGCAAAAATATGAACATTATAATCTCCCCAGAGTTACTCAACCGTAATTGGTTTATAATTCATTCCCCTACTTTTTAGAGTTCCGTGCCTCGGTAGGAAAAACGGATCTTATGATGTCAATTCGTTTTTCGGCTTTCGAAAAGTCGACGATCTGATAACACAAGTTTTGCTTACTTTGGGACGAGATCGATTGGTGTCAAGTGGATCGTGACATTTTTTTTTTAGTTTTGATTGACACTTGAAAAAAATAGAAACTTATTTGAAAGTTTCCATTATTTTGATCATGAAACTACCGTGAGACTCACTAACTTAATACTTGACTTAATATGAGACTTAATATGAGTTTCCATTATATTTATAGTCTTCTGAACTTAGGTACATCAATAAATTATTATTTGTTGATAAATGTTTATTGTTCGAAATTAGTTAACTAAGTAGTTGAATTAGTTTAAGTGATCTGTATTTTAATTTATTTTATTTTGGTCGACAAAATTTTGTTGCGCGTTAATCGATTTTCAATGTAAAAAACGCCAAACATTACAAGAATATTTCGAATCAATTAAAAAATAATCAAAAACCCGACTGCCTTAAAAAGCTTTTAAGTTAAAACTAAAATGAAATGAATTTTTTTGTAGGTTACCTCTCGATCATTCCTTCGCCGTAAAGTGCACGGTTGATTTAAATACTAACATAGATTCCGATAACCTCATAGGTAGGAACCCAGGTTCGAACCCAGGACCCCTGCTTGAAAGGCCTCAAGTCCAATCACTAATGGATTATTAATCGAGCGTTTATGCCGTTTGATTTACGTGGGTACATTTATTTGAAATAGTAAAATATTCTGTTACAGTTTCTAGGTTATCTAGGAGAATTACTAATAAATAAAAATAAATAATAATAAAAAAATATGACCACAAAAATGAAGCGGTTGATTCTCTAGGCTCCCATGCCGGCCACGACTGTTCCTTCTACAACTTCTTAATATTATAATTTTTATTCGGTAGAACAGCGAGCGAAGAGGCTCATCGGTGTTGCCTGCGACGCGGATTTTTTTCGTCAGAGCCTTCGTCATCGCAGAAGGGTAAGATAAAGATAAGATAAGATAATTTATTCAATATTTTGCAGTACAAAATAACAATAAATACAATGTTTTACAAAATTCTATGAAACACGTTTGCCTGCACTAGAGTTACTAGAAAACTCTGTGTCGCAGGCTTAAAGCGCTAGCATAAAATAAAATTAAAAATAATTTATCTAAGCTTAACAGTAGGAACAATTTTTTTTTAACAGTACAAATAGATATTATGAAATTATACAGACTTAAAAAGGTAAAAATGTGGCTTTCCTGTCGGTATTCTACAGGCTACATTTCGGAGAATGTGCTTCGGAACTGAACGACCTTATTCCACCTGCTCTTTTCTTGCACAGGTCGACCAGAAGTAGGCGGGGTCTCCACCCTTAAGTTGTCAGTATTCCCAAAATCCGCACAAAGCGTTTTCGCTCTTCCTTCATCAACCGCACTGCAAAAAAGTGCAATTCCCTGCTTGCGACTGTGTTTCTTGAACACTACAATTTGGCCGCTTTCATATCTACAGTGAGTGAGCATATACAAGGCAAGCGTGCTCTATCGTAGGCCTCATCCTCGCTTTCCATCAGGCGTGATTGTGGTCAAACGCAAGCCTATACTGTTAAAAAAAATCGTTTGGTAGGGAATCATCGAAGCGCAAGCCCGACTCGTCCTTGGACGGTTTTTACTTTTCCGCCTCGAGAAATCTTATTTTCGTGTTTTGATAAAGGCGGGTTGCTACAAGGCAGCAATGCTAATAAGGCTTTAGGTATATTTAATTTTGAATTCACGGATTGTGTTCTTTACAAGCTTTTGTTTTAATTTATTATTTTACGTATGAGTACCTATGTTTGTATGCTTATCAATCTATTGATGTAATTTTCAGGTGGTAGGAGTAGGACCTTGTGCAAGTTCCGCCCGGATTGCTACCACCATCTTGCTCGCTTATCCTGCCCTGAAGCAGCAGTGCTGGCACTGTTGTGTTTCGACGTGGAGAGTAAGACAGCCGGTGAAATTACTGGCACTTGAGGTATCCCAACTTAGGCCTATAGGTTGGCAACGCATCTGCAATCCCTCTGGTGTCTGGTGGGCGGTGGTGATCTCTTACCATCAGGAGACCCACTTGCTCGTGTGCCATCCAGTTGAATAAAAATAAGTAATATAGAAGTAAATCATGATTACTATATTTCATAGATCTATACCCAACTATCACTAACACCATACAAGACTAACAAGTTTAAAACTCTATAGGAGTTCGTTCTCAATTCTACGCATACGAAGCGAACGAAATCCTTTAAAGTTTATTAAGAAAGAATCATTTGAATTGCACCAACTGCCTGGTGGTTGCCTTGAAGAGACCGCTGCTAAGCAATAAGGCTACCTATTTTTTAACTTGTTTTTTTCTTTGCACCTTTGTTTTTCGTACCGTTTACGGTATTCTAGAGTTCAATATGTACATAAATTATTGTATTTTATTGTTCTTGTCTTCAATTTTGAGACGGGTAATGCTGCAAATTGAATTAAAAAAACAAAGTTAATTCATCTGTTTAGAAGTTATGATACTACAGGTGGACACACAGATACACAGAGACGTACCTGCGTTAAACCGAATACACGCCTCCTTGCGTCAGGGATTTCAAAAAGTACCCATTCTCGTCTGGGTTTACATATTAATGTTTCAACCTACCTCAAAAGGAGCAAGCTCCCGAAAGATCAAAGATGTGTCTATCTGTCTGTCTATTACAACTATAACTGACTTTCTAAGAAACCTTTTCGTTGCAATAGTTAGTACAGTCAGTATCATAAGTGCTTGAGCGATTCGTCATTATCAACATTTAAACACTTTAGACGGTGGAGAAGTAGGGAATATGCATGGAACAAAAACATTCACTAACATGATACAAAAAAAAAAAAGTATAACGTTAGAAAAATCCTTATGGTGTTGAAAATAAGGAAGGAAAGATATACTTTCTATTGTCTATGTGTTATTTGGGGCACGTATTTGAATATCGAAATTTAAAATATCTAAAGTTAAAACGCCCACGGTCGAAATACCGAAAATCAAAATATCGAATGATCTAAATGTCTACTATCATTATATCGACGTTTGGAATTCCTAAAGCTGAAATATCTAACGGCTAAAATATCGAAAGTTCAAAACATATACAACTGAATAATCGATACATGTTAACGAAACACAAAATATCAACCGTCAAAAAACTAATATTAAAATATCGAAAATTGAAATAGTATAGTATCGACATTGACTTATACTATGGACACGCACGTTCATGTCAACAATATGTTCAAATACCGGACTGTCACAAGTACTTACGTGCAGGTTCACGCCTACATTCGGAGTCTCAATCAAAAACTAGTTCGTCCGCCGCTCATGAATGTCAAAGTCATAACTAAAGTCCTTTGCACAGTGCAAGGTGCAAAGCAGTGGAACACAATGAGTGTTCGGATCGCGATCGCTTACTAGATAGTAAGTACATATATATCGATGAGTATCGAAGTGTCTTAATATCAATAAAAATGCATAGAACTCGATTCTGTTTGTTTTGCCTAACACCTCCTGCTTGTCCTGTTTGTCCTCCTCGCTGCGCTCATCGTCGCACCAAATTTTTAGGTTAGATTACGTTGTACCTAGAATTCAAAACTGAAGTTTGATTAATTCAACCGAAAAGTTTAAATACGATGACGAGCGTAGCGAGGAGGAGCATGTCAGGTTAGGTTAGGCGAGTGCCAAAGTTAAATTTAGTATCAGTAAATCATTTGAAGTCTAACAATAGCACTTGTATTGCTGACTGTCCATTTTCTTTAGCGGTCGCTTTGAAATTATGTTTAAGAAATGTATTAAGGTACCTTTGTAACTGTCAGTCGAGCTCACAAATAGTCAAAGGAATTCAACTTTATGCCAACGCTCGGATTGCTGTATGTGGCAAGAGTGGGATGATTGCTTACTACATTACATAGTTCATCATCATCCCAGCCTATAGACGTCCCACTGTTGGGTACAGGCCTCCTTTAAAAACAAGAGGGCTTCATTAAATTGCTTCGCAGGTTGTGCAGGTTTCCTCACGAGTTTGCCTTCACCGCAAAACTCGTGGTAAATTTTAAATGTAATTCCGCACATGAATTTTAAAAAACTTAGAGGTGCGAGCCTGGATTTGAACTCACGACCCTCTGCTTCAGAGGCGATAGGTCAAACCAATAGGCCACCGCGGTTTTTATCCATAGCCAACATAATCGACATAGCCAAGCGAATTAGCTTATTGAAGTGGTAACTAATAGGCAGGCCATATACGAGATGGCCCCATACAAAGACTGACTAATCATGACCAGTGACTGACTCGAGCCCCACTGAATCGATTTTACGCGGACATCGGGGAATTCACATCGCTAATTCGGTCTTGAGGTCACAGTAGATATAAAAAAGTGACACGGTTGGTTTTCATACAGATTGAGGTGTTTGCGTTATCTAATGTAATTTATATCTGTGCCTATGACCAACACTAATCGTCCTACAGCTAATAATGATGATGATGATTGAATATCTTCGCATGTTAGTGTAGAAGCCTACTCTACTGGTACGGTAAGAGTGGCTCAACGTGTACTTGGCCTTATAATAACCTAACCAACAAAAAGTTGGAAAGCCCCGTCTTTGTCACCTCAAAGTCTAATATCTCAAAAACGGTTGAACCGATTTTGATGAAACATGCTTAAGAAGAATTTCTAGAAAACTTGTTTTCAAGTTTAAGAACTACGGTGCCACAGACTGACACACAGATAGACAGACACACGTAGTGGTCAAACTTATAATAACACCCTTCTTTTTGCGTTGGGGGTTAAAAACTGGAATTATTACGTTACGAGAAAATAAGCGATGATTTTTGCATGTTTTTCAGGAGTTCATCAAAAATGCAAACCTTCATGAAAATGTATGCAATCTGGGTCCTGAAAATTCCAAGCGTTAGCGAAAAATCGGCCACACGTTTGTGATGCAGATTCGTCGTCGGTGCACTTTCTAATCTTATTTGTTTTCAGTTGCAAGTACTTTAGTTGCGTAGTCCGCCATTTTGGTTTTGTTCGGGTTACTGTAAGTATTGATTTGCGAATGATTTTGTGGAAATATTTTGTTTAAATAAAATATAATATTTTATTTTTATTTTATTTATTTTGAGCATCATGGTACTTACAGTACTGTAACAGTACATTATAATAGGACTAAGGTGCTAAACAGAAAGCCAAATAATAACAGGATTTTTATAACGGCCCGTTCAATTTTTGATTTGAAACAAATAACCAGCAAAAACAAGTTGACTTTTCGAACTAATTGAATAAATTATCAAAGCAGTTAATTATTTTTTAATCAGTCATTAAAAATGAAAGACTTCATGGCACTGCGTTAAACCAATGACGGTCGGCTTTGATGATTGAATCATGAAACCACAGCCATCCCCGGTATCTATTTACATTTTCTGTTTGCTACATCTACCAAATATGCAGTCAATAAAAACCTTGGTGTGTGTTCGAGGGGAAATGGGTTATTTCACCCGAGTTAGACACTCTACTTTTCATTTCGACTGTGAAGAAACTAAAATACTACAAAAAAATGAGAATAATAATAAATTGAATTTACTTATACCTATCCAACCTCCAACGGTACCTTTTCGACTGGCCACTTGGCATGGCCGACTATAAAAACAAATCGAGTTGGTCACGACGTGCATCTACATGGCCATGCCGAAATGTGAAAAAAAAATGTCATTGACGTAACTCAATTATCTTCGATGTCGTGGCTAGCCGAAAAATTAAAAAAAAAATTACTTTCCACCCTAGAGGAGAAAACGCAATTTTCCACCCGGCTATCTACCCATGAAAATTAAACTTTCCGAACAGGAGAGATGAAAACATAGAAACACACTTTCGCATTTATAATATTAGTAAGTAAGTAAGTATGGATGTAAGATTTTTCATTGTATTCTCCGTGGACAATATTTGTACTATTACGAATCAAGTGCCTATAATTAAGACTCGTTCCAACTTCTATCTTTTATTCTGTGACTGAGACCCCAGCACTTTAATCTAAGGAACTCTTAAAAATGATAATGAAAACAAAATCCCTGGAACGAGAAAAAGAAAGGGTTTCATTCAATTACTCTCGTTCAATCGGACGCCTTGATTGCCCGACGCCCGAGGTGACGAAAGTTGAAAAAAACTTTAGCAAAAAGAATAAAATTCCATCCACCCGAAACGTACTAAAACATTCTAAAAAAAACCCCTCTACTTTTCCATGTAATCAAAAATGCAAATCTCTCAGTAAAAATTATGCTGATTTTACAACGTTTTTTTCGTTGGCGTAACTGATTTTCATTTTCGGAGCTTTGTTGGTAATTTTGGCGAGTTAACTGGAATTTTTAACTAGATTACGTAAGCGGAAATACTCTATATGTCTGGTGTGGCTAGTGGTGTGCTGTGTTTGGAAAGATTCTTCATAAAATGCCCGCATTTTAACTGAGGAAAATTCTGACTCAAGCTTTTTCTTGCTTTATAAACAGAAAAATTTACTTTATTTGTATTCGCAGCAAAATTAATATCGTCCTTAGTGAAATTTGTTGAAACATTTTTTTTTATTCGACGACGAGCAAGTGGGTCTCCTAATGGTAAGAGATCACCGCCGCCCATAAACATCTGCAACACAAGTATTGAAAATGCGTTGCCAACCTAGAGGCCTAAGATGGGATTCCTCAAAAGCCAGTAATTTCACCGGCTGTCTTACTCTCCACGCCGAAACACAACAGTGAAAGCACTACTGCTCCACGGCAGGATTAGCGAGCAGGATGGTAGTAGCAATCCGGGCGGACCTTGCACAAGGTCCCACCACCTGCATATTATGATATTTTGTAATAATACAAAAATTTTCATCATCATGATCTACTACTACATACGCACTACTAGGCACAGGCCTCCTTTTCGAATAAGAGAACTTAATTCCTAGGCGAGCCCATTGGAAATTGGGAACTTCACACACACACCATTGAATTGCTTCGCAGGTTCATGCAAAATTAAATGTAATTTTGCACATGATTCACGTAAAACTTAGAGGAGCGAGCCTAGCTTTGAACCCACTTTCCTCTGCTTAAGAGTCCATACGTCAAACAAATGTACTTAAAACTGTAAACAAAAAATGTATAACAAAAAATAGAACCGACTACAAAAAAACCATGAAAATAATTTTCTACCAGTCTGAAGTCGGTGCCTCAGCACAAGCCAGCAGGAGTGGGCCTATAATCTTCAAATATTGGAAGAGGTCCCTCGATTTCCTTAGGATCCAATCATCAGATCCAGATTTGGTGCTTATTGAAGGCATTCCTAGACGAACGAAAAAAAAAATTCAAATCGGTTCATTAATGACGGAGTTCTGAGGTAACAAACATAAAAAAATACAACCGAATTGATAACCCCCTCTTTTTTTTGAAGGCGGGTTAAAAGTCCATATGATTTTAACGAAGCTGCTCACAAAATCTCTCGAGAAGAAAGAAAAATGCGACCTGTAGAGAAAACCTGAACTTTTGTTTAGAGAAGAAGAAAACTACAGACAAAAAACAGAGAAGCTGAAACAAAGATGCTTCGCTCGCGCTTCGCACTCCCTCGGTCAATTACACAAAACCGCCAGCAACCTGTAATTCCTGTAATTGTTTGACCACAACACATCATTAGTCGCGCTCGCGCGGCTACCGTGCCACTATTAGAGATAACCGGTTGACATTTACTGTGCGATAATTAACTCTCATAACAGAATTTTGCCGTTTAGCTTTGATTTACCCAACTGGTAAATTCTTACCTATACAATTCCTATCCATCCCGCGGTATACATTTTTCGGGATAAAACTACCCTACGTTCTTCCCCGGGACTCAAACTATCTGTAAGTATACTAAATGTTATCTATTTAAATTGTTTCAGCGGTTTAGACGTGATAAGGTAACAAACAAACAAATTTATACATTTTTACACCTATACAAGTAAATTCCTATACAGGGTGTTGCCTGTAATATGAGCAAATAATTAGAACATCCATACTAATATTTATAAATACGAAAGTGTGTTTGTGTGTTTGTCCGTCTTTCACGCCATAACGGAGCGACGGATCGACGTGATTTTTGGCATAGATATAGTTTATGGGCCCGAGAATGACACAGGCTATTTTTTATCCCGGAAAAATGCACAGTTCCCGAGGGAACAGCGCGCGATAACCGAATACCACGCGGATGGAGCCGCGGGCAAAAGCTAGTAGATCATACTTCTCAAACTAACCAACGTCAGTTCAGCGACTTTTAAAAATAATAAGTTCTTTAATTTTTATCACTCTTTTAAGTTTATTCTAAGAAGCAATGTAAAGTTAAATGCTTGATGTTTGTAGTGTGACAGGTGACGTTAGTTGTGTTCTAGGATGGCGTACATTGATAGGAGGAAGCATGAATAGTATGTACACAGTCGATATCACCGTTTCGACGAATTTATAAATAATATTTTTAAATTTAGTATACTAATAAGAATAATAGAGCGGCAAAGAATCTTGTTTCTCTAGACACAGATATTAGACAATTTTAAGTTAATTTTCATACTGAAATTATTTGCCAGTTTTTTTTTTTATCTAAACTATAGACATCGACAACCCTAAGCGTCTGCGCCGGAGTAGGCAGTTAAGTCTCCTAAAGGGTCGGAGTGTACATACTTGTTCTATTTTATTATGGCAGCGCTCCCTACTACTAACTGCGAACTCCAGACTTCACTGTAGGGTGTGAAAGGGGAAACTGCCATACTATTTGCTCAAGATAGTCGTACGTAATTCTTCTTCTTCTCTTTTAAAATATGGCTTTCTGTCCTAATTAATAGGGAAATTTTGCCAGTGTCAAAGTACTCTCTTTGAGAGGGACGTTGTACGGTGATTGTAGTTTTTGCAACTCGATAGGAAAATTCCAGACACCACGTGGAAACAACTTGCGCATTAAAAAATGCCAGACACGAGAACAATATACAATTTTGTGATCACTGCTCACTGTTAAGGTTAATCGCCGCATAAAACACTGTCAAAATTATACTTCAACTAGCCAAAGAAACAGAAATAGCAAAATTAGATAGTGTCTACATCCGCCATGTTCGAATGCCACAAATCAAATCCTCGTACATAATTAAGGTTTATTAATAACCTTTAACCGACGGCCACTACCATTCTGTCAAGATTGTGTGACTAAGAAGAAGTGCATGTGTGTTCTCATTTTATTCTATTCTATCTACTTTTCAACGCTTAAACGGCATAAGACGGAATTGAACAGAATATACACAATAGGATACAATACACACAGAACAAATAACTGTTAACTTTGCTAACAGTCACCGATAAATCAAGACAAGTTGTATAATCAATAAAACACACGTTTCGGGGCAATAAGTTAACACTTTTCTGCTCGCACATTCGATCACACACTGGCTGAGTGAGGACTGTACTACACTTACAGTCGAATAATAACTACATGGTGAAAATTTCTGCTGACAAATTAATTCATAATAATAAGAAAAGTAATTGTTTTAGTTCATTAATATATACCTCCGCAAAGTAACGCCTGATGCAATGAATTTTATACAAGGTCAATGCGTTACAATACTTTAAACAGCATATTTATCAGATTATAACAAACATATTATGTATCCTTAAAAGCTATAATAACTTATGGTAGGTACAAGCTAGTATATTTGATCTAATTTCGTATTTTAGTGCCATTTTATGGCATTTTTAATAACTTTGCCTAAAAGTTCATTGCCACAATTAGTATCACAAAAACTATAAATGTATAATTCCAATAGGTAATTGAATAGGCACTATACCGTTAAGCGATCCGAACACAATCCGGGAGTAACGTAAAGACGTCGCATAAAAATGTATTTTAAAGATGCATCAAAACTGATTACTTATTAAGTAATGAACTTTTAGGCAGATTTATACAGCGCGTGGTATAGATTATTTTATTGTCCCTGAACTGATTTTTACTAGGTGAAAAATATTTTAATTTCTTAATATTTGCATAGTTTTTCGCTGAACACAAAATAAAATAAAAATATTCATATTTTGCAGCGAACTGTACCGAAACGTAAGTTTAATGAAGAAACACGGCTGGTAATATTTTTCGGTGAACGTACTTTGTTTTGTGTCAAATGTATTTTTAGTTGCTCGCTTTCACAACTTTGCGCTATTTGTTATTTATATTAAAGCCTCTGTAACTTTTGCAAAAGCAAACTTATTATGTTTAACAGATTTATGTATATAGATTTATGTCTACATTTATCAGATCTATGTAATTTAAATTTTAATTTATTCAATAACTGTCCCACTTATTATTTCTCTGTATTTATTTTTAAAATTATTATCATCATCATTATTTAAATTCATTACTAACATAGTTATAAGATGACATTGTAAGCTAACAAAACTATGGATTCTTTGTGATCTGAAGTAAACGATTTTTATTTTTATTTTATTTTAACTAAATATGAAAAAAAAATCTTTCTCTGTAAATCCCATAATCTTCATTGTATTGTATTGTAAATGGACCTTAACGGGTTAAGTACTCCTACTTTCCATATCCTACTATCTTAATTTTATAAATTTGAAAGTTTGTGAGTGAGTGAGTGAGTATGGCTGTTACTTCTTCACGCTGAAACGGCTAAACGAATTTCGATGAAATTTAGCAAAATGTTAGTTTAAAGTACAAGACCGGTCTGAGTGGAGAGCGTTGAGGGAGGCCTATGTCCAGCAGTGGACGACTTTCGTCTGACATGATGATGATGATCAATTTAACTGTCAGGTCTAATTGTTTACACAAGCGATGCCACAGATAAAGCCTAGTGTCTGTACTTTTTGTTTTCTTTATTTGCATTGTCATCTAACCTACATAATGTATACCAAATTTCAAGCCATTGAAAGTGGATCAAAATGAACTTGCAAGATTTGGTTTAAGTACTAATGTTTCGGCGAATAACGTTTGGCAACCTGTTTCATTTCGCAACTTATCATTTCCCAATTGTTTCATCATCATCATCCCAGCCTATATACGTCCCAGTGCTGGACACAGGCCTCCTCTCAGAACAAGAAGGCTTGGGCCATAGTTCCCACGCGGCCCCAGTATGGATTGGGAACTTCCCAATTCCCAATTGTTTAATATTTCTGAAACTGTAAATATTACAGAATTTTTATAAAACAAACCAAACCTAACCTAGGATTCTACACGATGGCACTGAAATAGATCCTAAAATATTTACAGTTTTAGAGTTTGCGAAATGAAAAGTTGCGAAAAGGCAGTCCCCGGCAAGATTTGACCCAAGTAATGCAAGTAAAATAGCTTGTAACAAAAGTACAGTGCGACTTAGACGGCAATATAAATCCTCCCTCATTCCATCACCAGACGTCTTGTAACCGTCACGAACCACCGACATTCTTAAGCAGGGTATTTGTATTCGTCGCATAATCGCGAGCGCATCATTAAGACTCACATCGGAGGATTTAAAAGACCTCGTTCCACAGGGAAATGGAAATGCACTTAATGCATACGTAATCAAATTATGTTGGTGCGAAGCGCTGCCCCGCCATTGAGTCGCTGTCACACCGTGACGTCGAACGAAGATTTACAATAGGTACTTATGTCTGTTAAAAATTGCATTTCTAAGATTATCTTTTTTGCTGACTGTACATTTTGTTGATATTTCCATTGTCAAATTTCAAGTCGATCCCATTAAGAGTTGAGGAGTTCTGTCCTGCGGAGACGATCCTGGCTTAACCATCAGGATGTCACTACCGGATTATTGTATTGTCACCAAATTTACACAAATTATACCTAATTTACAGCATACTCCTATTTACAGTGTGTAACTGGAACTGGCAGCTAAGCTTTATTTTACGGGAGGTTAAAGTAATATATTTCTGTAACTTAACCCTGATATTAATTTAATTAAAAAACTAAACTAAAACTTGCAACTGCCTGCCTGATAATTTATATAATAATAATAAAATTCAGACTTATTTAATTTTCTAACATTATCATGATTGTCAGAAATATACAGCAAAGTAAATTGACAAGTAAGTGTAAATAAAAGCCGACAAATGCTGTGATTATTACTTGCAAATTTACTTTGCTGTACATTGCTGGTAATTATAATTTTGTTGGATAGTAAACAGAATCTCAATTTTAGTTTATCAATTAAATTTATATCATGATCAAGTTACTGAAATAAATTACTTTAACCTCCCTAAAAAAATCCTGGCTGGCGGTTACACACTGTACAATTATGTACTAAGAGTATATCCTTCGTGTTGTCTATTTGTAATAATATGTTTGTATAAGTATAATACAAAAAGAAAAGAAACAAAATACAATAGACAAACTTAGATAAACTTAACACCAGGTGTGGCCTGTAATACAAGCAAATAATTAAAACATAGATGATACTCGTCAAACTGAACAACATTAGTTCAGCGACTTTAAAAAATAATTAGTTTTTAATTTTTATTACACCTATGAGTTTATTCGAAGAAGCAACGTAAAGCAAAACGCTTGACGTTTGTAGCGTGCCAGACGCCGTCAGGTTGTGTTCTAGGATGGCGTACATTGATAGCAATAATTAATTTGTATGAAAAAGGGAAAATTCAAAGACTCAATTATTTTTAAAAATCTCTAAACTAATGTTGTTCAGTTTGACGAGGACGATTCAAGTTTTAATTTTTTGCTCGCATTACAGGCTACACCCGGTATAATAATACTACAAATAAAACAATACTTAATATAATATATTAGTGTCTTGGGTTGTTTTGAATAAATATATTTTCTTTCTTTCTTCCTACTTTCTCGGCTGTGGTGTGACGAGCGCTCTAGTACAGCAACATACGTCAGATTGTGTAACCAAAGTGTAACCTGTTAGATACTAACGAGCGCTGAAAAGCGTGGAAAACTTCTATATCCAAGGTGCAAAATTATTAATATGTTCCCGTACATGATAATGAGCAGGATCATAATGAAACTAATATACTAACTAAATACGTACGTACTCGTACTTAAAAACTTAATACCAAACTAATTTTAAAAAAAGTTGGCAACATCCCTTCGTTGAATCAATATTAATACCTACTTTTAAAAAACTGGCCAAATTTGAATCGGTGTTACGGCAGAAATAAAACTGTTTCAACTATCTGACAACTGACTGTACTTTAAGAACTTGCACACATACGCACGTAAAGGCAGCGTAGGATGTCCTCAGACTCAGTGGTGCGATGATCTTCGCAAGGTGGCTGTCAAGGTCAAGAGCTGGATGAGAGTGGCCGAGGATCGTGCTCAGTGGCGTGCCATGGGAGAGGCTTACGTCCAGCAGTGGACGAACATAGGCTGATGATGATGACACATGCACTTGAAGAGGTCAGTTTGCTTTTTTTGAGATGTATATAGCCTTTGGTGCGCAAGTCCGATTACCATTTGCTTTGCCATTTTATTTTGCTTCGTGTTTCAAGATAATAAATTTTAAAAAACCTTTTTTTTTTAATAGTCGCATGACTGCCGCTGCCCGCCCCGATCTAAATCGTTTTATTACGGGAAAAAATAGTTGATACCTATCACACAAATAACAATAAAAAATAAAATCATTTACTTTCCATATAGTTAACGACAAAGGTGGCTTACAAAACTTTATTACTTACACAATCAAAGAGTGCGCCACAACAGGTAAGGACTAACGTTAAATAGAAATAATAAATTAGTTGCAAACAAGGCTCGGAACCGGTTTATAAAACAGCGGTAAATACCGGTTTATTTCGGTTTAACTCCGAACTTTCATAAGAACGCGAATGTTTTTAAGAACTTAACCTAAACCACCTAAATAAACCGATCTATTCGACGAGTGACAGCTGGCCGGCCGGCGGCGGGCGGCGACGTTTATCCTGCGCCGGAATAAACCGGTTTTATTTGTTCTAAACCGGTTAATCTGACATGAACTTTATGAAAATTTTCCCTTAAAACCGGTTTAAAAATAACGGTTTCGCAAACGAAACCAAAATGAAAAGGTTTTGCACCAAGTACATGTTAACGGTTTGGAAATTTAACCGGTATCCGAGCCTTGGTTGCAAGTGTCGATATCGCAAGCCTTATTTACAGAGAGCTCTAAGTGCACTTGAGACCCTTTATACTACCTCCGTTGTGAGGAATTAGTTCTCAGATGCACTGTGATACAAGAGATTATGTTGTATTACGCAACGAGCGAGTGGATGAATATTCGAGCGGTTTGAACGCTCGGCCAAACGTTATTTACCAATTATATGTTTAAGGCCGAAGACGGACTGCCGAGTTTTAAACCGCGTGCCTTTTTTTATACAAAAGAACTTAAAACCGCTAGTGCGGCCGCTTGCATACAAGTCGCGAGATTTTTTATAACGCTTGATTTAGAATCTGTATTCATTTTTTTGTCGTAAATAAAGAATTACATACTTACATAGGTACAAGATACGCGCGAAAAACAATCTCTCCTTGCAGTCGGGTAGAAAAAAACCTCAGACTTTGTCACTTTAAAGTTCAATATCTCAAAAACATCTGAACCGACTTTGATGAAATATACAAACAATCATCGCTAGAAAACTTTCTTTCAAGTAAAAAAACCGCATTCAAATTGATCCACCCGTTTAAGAGCTATGGTGCCACACACACATAGCGGTCAAACTTATAACTTACTAGCGTTTACCCGCGGCTTCGCACGCGTTATAAGTTCGAGATTTTATCCCTACCCTATGGGAAAATCTGGATAAAAAGTAGCCTATGTGTTATTGCAGACGTCCAGCTACCTATATACCAAATTTCATGACTCTAAGCTCAGCGGTTGTTATTTAGAGATTTTATCCCTATTCCGTGGGAATATCGAGATAAAAAGTATCCTTTGTTTCAATCCAGGTTGTAAACTAACTTTGTGCCAAATTTCATCCAAATCCGTCCAGCCGTTTCAGCGTGAAGAAGTAACAAACATACTCACTCACTCACTCACTCACTCACTCACTCACTCACTCACTCACAAACTTTCACATTTATAATATTATTAGTAGGAAGTAGGATAACTAAGTAACTTGTAATTTATAACTAAGTCCTCTTTTTGCGTCGGGGGTAACCAATTTACGAGGTATGACATCTTAGTACGATACTACATCTTTGTCTCAAGCTGTGTCTACGTGCCTCTGCAAGCGAAACACAGATACTGAGAATACTATATCCTTACTAACATTATAAATGAGAAAGTAACTCTGTCTGCTTATCTGATACATCTTTATGCTTTAAACCACTGAACCAATTTAGAAGATATTTCAAACAGTTTTACGCCTATTCGTGAGAAAATCATGAAAATAATGAACGTTCGCATAAAAAAACACTACGCTAATTTTGTTATACGAGGTTTTCACACGGCTGTGGCGTTTTACATGTCCTGTTTTATACGACCAGAGCTCTCAGAAAAACCATCATCGCCAAGAAGAATGCGCTGCAAAAAAATTGGTACAGCCAATTTTTAAAACAATACTTATATTATAACTAGCTTATGTCCACGACTTCGTCTGTGTGGCTCTAGATTATCGCGTGGTGGCGCCCTCTACCGGAATAAAAGGTATCCTATGTTAATCCTTGGGGTTCAAACTACCTACGTACCAAATTTCATCAAAATCGGTTCAGTGCTTTCGACGTGAAAGCATAACAGAGATAGACAAACAGAGTAACTTTCGCATTAAAAATATTAAGTAGGGATTCTTTTAACCATTAAAAGCTTGTCAGTGATTTGTGTGATTATTTAAAAAAAGTATATATTTTATTTTTCTTTAAAGTAAAGAAATGAGTCATAGCTAATAATAGGGACGTTATTCAGTATGTAATTTCATTCATATAGCCTTCATATTTATTTATAACTAGCTGATCCGGCAAACTTCGTACCGCCTCATTTTTTTTTCATAGTTACTCACCTTTTAAACCTTCCCTGGACTTCCACAAATAATTCAAAACATAAATTAGCCGAATCGGTCCAGCCGTTCTCGAGTTTTAGCGAGATTAACGAACAGCAATTGATTTTTATATATATATAGATTCCCGATCAAAAATGCCTATAATGTACAGACCGCCGGACAGATCGACAAACAGTACTACGGAAAGTTTTGTTTCTACCATTTTGGCTACGGAATTCAAACTAACTGTGGCCGTAAAGATCTTCCAAAACCAACCATCACAGCTTTAGATAGGGCTCGAAATAGGGCTTAAAGCTAACAAATGTTTACGGACAAAGTAGTTCAGTTGTGCCGGTGAAAAACAAACACTTGGCAAATTTAATTGGCTGTTATGGAGCGTATTTGTTTCTAGAACGTTCTATACTTCATTCCATAGTCTCTTAAAGGTCTCAAATGCTATTTGGTAGCGTCTGGAACATTTTTGTCTAGACATCTCTTTGAGTATTTATACGCAAAGAGACATCTAGTCATTTAGGCCCCATTTGGGTGACGACCAAAAAGTTGCCCACTTTAAGAGAAGTCTCTTCGTTCCATTCTCCATACAAATAGTCTAGGTCTCATTTGAAAACTAGGCAACAGAAGTAGATGAAATTTTGTAAGTATGGACTAAATGTAATTATCTATGCCTGTGGTATTTCAGATTTTCATAAAAATGTGTAACATCAGAATTACAGGAGTTCAAAAGTCGCAAAAAAAAGATGTCAACTTTGCACAGTAATTACAGACTATTAAAGCATTTTTACAAAAATCGACAAACCACAGGCATAGAAAATGTAAGAAGATCTTGATTGTAAGATATCATTGATTTCTGTGCTATACTTTTCATATAATTTGAGGACAACAAAACCCAAAATTCGACCGCCCAAATCTTGAAAAGCCTACAGCTATCTCGGTATACATTAGCGGGAAGCGGAGAAGCGGGAGGGGATGTGCAGGGGGAGACGGCTGCGAGCGCATATGTCACGAGCGATAAAGAAAGCAATATCCTAAACGAATACCTAACGCGGCCGCGCGGCCGGCTGGGCAACTTCTCTTAATCATTATTTTTCTCTCCAATTTATTCGTTCCAGCTCTTGTGAATTGACCAATAGTATAATCGTGTGTTTTTACTCGTGCTATGTGTGGTTACTATCTGGAAAGAGATATCGTTCTCGAAACGTTCCTAAAGGGTTACTCCGAAACACAAAATTCGAAGTTCGTGTCGTGCGGTCCCTCTGACACTTATACTATTTAATACGAGAGCGAGAGGGATCGCACGACACGAACTTCGAATTTTGTGTTTCGGAGTAGCCTACCTGTTGCCGCTGCCTTCATACGTATCAAGTGCATACGTGCTCAGTTGGTTTAAGTTCTTTAAAAGGATTGCTTACCGTATGCGCATCATACGGTAAGCAATCCTTTTCGTTTTGTTTACCTTTTCTCCAACCTTCTCTTTCTCTCTCTTAGGGGTTTAGATTTTTTCAAACTTATTTCCTTGGCCTATATTTATTTACACACAAAGTATACTAAAAATCAAAGCCACTGGCCTTGTGGTTTAATGTTTAACCTATCGCCTCTGAAGCAGAGTATCGTGGGTTCAAACCCCAGGTCGCACCTCTGAGTTTTTCGAAATTCATGTGCGGAATTTACATTTCAAATTTACCACGAGCTTTTCGGTGAATTAAAACATCGTGAGAAAGCCTGCGAATCAATTCAATGATGCGTGTGAAGTTCCCAATCCGCGTTGGGCCCGCGTGGGAACTATGGCCCAAGCCCTCTTGTTCTGAGATGAGGCCTGTGCCCATCAGTGGGACGTATATAGGCTGGAATCGTAACCACTTCCAGTAGAAATAGACTCTAAGAACACAAATTAAGGAAAAAGTATGAAAAATCACCGAAACTTAATTACCTACTAATTGGTAATTGCATATTTTTAAATGTGATATTATGAGCTGCATAGAATAATTTAAGCGCAAACCTATTAAAATTGATCTGTAATTATTAATAAGTTGAATGCAAAATTAATTTACTCTGCAGGCTTATGCAAAACGCAATTAAAACCAATTGCAATATTCCTAATAGAAGATTATTAACAGAATAAATTAGTTTTAGTGTACTTTTTGTATCATCATCCCAGCCTATATACGTCCCATTGCTGGGCACGCCTCCTCTCAGAATGAGAGGGCTTGGGCCGCAGTTCCCACGCGTTGCCAACGCGGATTGGGAACTTCGCACGCACCATCGAATTGCTTCGCAGGTTTGTACAGGGTTCCTCACGATGTTTTCAACGCAAAGCTCGTGGTAAATTTGAAATGTAAATCCCGTACATGAATTTCGAAAAATTCAGAGGTGCGACCTGGGGTTTCAACCCACGATCCTCTGCTTCAGAGGCGATAGGTTAAACATTAAACAACTAGGCAACCAAGTTGATTTCTGAACGTGTGACAGATTAAAGCGGGCGGTGAAAAAACAAAAACGGTCTTTTGTAGAAAGCGAAAATAAACGTATTCATTCGGAGATCTTCTTGTTTAATTGCAATCTTTTATCTTAAAAGTTATCTATTTGCATCTATCATCTACTTTGAAATAAAACTCGGAAAATAATCAAAAAGTTTAATGTTCAGTACATTCAAAGCATTGTCATGTGCCTTTAACGCTATCATTAACTTATCAATTACATTATTATTTACACTTAATGTATCAAGATCACTGTTATCGTTATTTAAAATATATCGTTTGAATGTATGATCTAGTACATTATTTTTACATGAAGCAATTATCGTATTTCATTTAGCCGGAAAACACCGGTGTGTATTACTAGGCCTTTGAGATCAATGATCGAGAGAAAAGTATATTTTTAAAGGATCATTTGAAAATTATGGCCGATGGGTTACAAATATATAATGCTTTCCTTAAGATCATTGACCCAAGATAGATCATAATTCAACCCAGTCACATAATTGTTACTATGTTTCATTATAAAACTAACGAAAAAAGTATATACCTAACGACGATTGAGCCCTTGGAAATGCATGGATTTATAAAATTCAATTGGGACGTATAATGTCCTTTGTTTTAAAAGAAAATAGACTCACAAAAAACATAAAGTAAAAAAAAAACTATCAATTGCGGTATACAAATTATTCTCAAACTTACTAATCATAATATACCTGGAGTTATAAGGTAGGAGATCTAAGAAATTATAGTCAACGGAAGTGCCATCAACCTACCTGAAATTTTTTTCACAAAATCAATAAGAAATACTTAAAAACTACATTTTTGTTATTTGTTGTTTCAGAGCTGTCAGATACTTGTTATGTGACTGAGTGAAACCTGTGAAATTTGTATGCGTACAATATTATACTAATTAGCTCAAAATCTGTGCACGCTTATAAAAATGCCCAACCCGAAAACTTTGACAAAAATATATTTCCCTCAATTCAATTTGCTTTCTACTTCAAGTTTATTATTTTCTATCTAATGAAATAGATCTAAGAAATTTCAGTAGAGAACAAGTTACAGAAAAATAATTTAATTCAATAGTTGAATTAATTTGTCTACAAATCAAACGAACAAAATGAAATATGTAATAATCATATTCTGAGGAATGAAATTGTTTATGAAATTTCTGAGATCGATTTATCACTTATTTTTAATATTTATCTTAGCGATATTGTCGCTTTCACTAACGTTTGGTAACACAAGGAATCAGAATTAGATCACAAGCATGTAAACCACATTGTCAAAATTGTATCAAACACACTGTATTACAATCAAACCAAAAACACAGTTGTAGCTAAAACTAAAGGTCGACAAAAATGAGGTCGTGCAAATATGCTGATGGACGATTCGGTCAAAATTTCAATTCAGAAAAACATTTATTTTCATTTTAATGCTAAGCGGTCTTTTAAAATTATTACTTAAAAAAATAACATTCAAAACTCATCCAAATTCCTTCGTTTTAAAGCAGGTTCAATTCAAAACGTTTTCATCAAAATATGCTCAAGGGGTGCACCTATGCTAGGTATCACATCAGTATTACCAACTGTCTTGTCTTTTCTATGGATAGCACATTTTTTATCTTTATGTCCAGTTTCTGATTTATTGTGAGTAGTCTTAATTTGGGTGGCTATTGATACATTCCTCTTTTTGGTCCCACACGTCTTACACACGCACACTTTGTCATCACTGTTGTCACTTTTTTTTGGAATAACTACACTGTCTTTACTACGCTCTTTTTTATTATGTTTTACTAGTTCTTCTTTGTTCTGATTGGTGTCTTCAATTAATTTCTTATCTACAACTGTTAGTTGATTGTGGTCGAAACATCTTGTTGATTTCTGTTGGAATAAAAATAGAGATTACTATACTTGAAAAATCTACGTAGGTATTTAACTAAACGTAAACAAAACACTGGTTAAGATCGCGTGATCACGTTGGATGCGGAAAGCACAAGACCAGTCTTAGTGGAGAACCTTGGAGGAGGCCTATGTCCAGCAGTAAACGTCTTTCGGTTGACATGATGAAACAAAATAATTTCAATTGGTGTTTTAAATATTGAAATTCCACCATCAAACTATGTAAACATTTACATTTCTATTTTGAAATATACCTAGTCTAGTTTATATTACAATCCGCCAGCTGATGTTTGTTTACATTTAGTTAATTACCTATCCAAATTAAGTATAAGTAGCTGTTAAAAATAAATATTAATTTCAAGTTCTTAGTGTTTTTTCTAATTTATAACCGAACATGAACTTAACGTTGAAGACAAATATCTCGTGGAAACTTACATACATTTAAAAATTCAAAGTTGACAATCTGTATTAGGCGCACAAGTGAATTACAGCTCCAGCTGTCTCATCATGATAGGACTCCTGTGCGATCGACGTGTGATGATCAATAGGTGACCTTCATCATCAACGCTGTTTATATTGACGATGTTTTTACAACAAAATTATTGACTTTTACAAATAAAGCAACTTCCCAACAGTTATCTCACTCACAGTAGGATTAACAGCCTTGGAGTATATTTGGACTCGTCCCTCCAGTTCCATTTTGAGCCTCCAGTCTCTCAAATACATGTGGGCAGCCGCTGCATCGTGCCAACCTCGTCGCCATGTGTGCCACCTACGATTTATAATTCATGTTATAATAATACATATAATAAAAATGAAAGCCTGTTCCACAAATTGTTGATAAGTTTCTGATATCTTGTGTGACAGACATATTTGATACTGTATACGGCACGTAATGTAACCTGATAAGGTTATTGGAATAAAATAAACATTACGTGCTATGCGCTGCGTGCCGATTGATTTATTGGCATTGCATTCATTTCCAAATTAAATTTTGTAGGTACATCTAAATAAATCACAGAACAGAACATATAAATAAAAGAATATTAGTTTTGCGAAACAGATGAAAATAAATAATTTCTAAGTTTTATTTGCCTATCTATCTTAACTTAGGGCATGTTAATCAAAGGAAAATTTTACCACTTTAGGTAGGTAGGTATACTTTTTTCGACTTTAAGTATTTTCAAAATGAAGTATAATTTATGACTATTAAAATTCAATCATCTGTTGTAACCCTAATACAAGTAGTTACTTTAGTTAAAATTGGTGGTAAGTAATTAATAATTTATATTTTTAAAACTGTTAAAATATATTCATTGCAAAGTCTCTAACTAGAACATCATGAATTTTTCGACGTCAAGAGAAGAACAACTGGAGTTTGGCAACGAACCTCGACAAAAGTTGCAGGATCCTCGACTTCTGGCCTAAGGAGCGGTACATGAGCGCAGCGCTGCGTATCGATATCAGGTCACCCCTGACTGCGCGTGCGACGGTGCGATGCTTGAAGCTAAGGCGGGCCGCTTCAAGGAAGAATTTGGAGGCCACGATGGGAATATCTGAGTTCACATAAGGATGAATTAAATTAGAATAAAAATTTGCAAAAATATGGCTTTTAGAGCAGCTTAAATTAACATAAAAAAACAATAATAAATTAACAGTCATAACTCTATGGCAAACATTACCTATTTATTACAATTATTTAGTTTTTATCATTTAACTAAGTTTATTTAACTATGTCTGCATCCCGTGGGAAGTTGACAATATTATTTATAATAATATCTTGCGATAAAAAAAACGTCTTTTTAGTTCAGATGTTTTTGGTCATCAATTTCATGTGAAATCATCTAAATATCATCTACAAACCAAACTTCTCGAGTAGCCTTCTAGTTTTTGCCTTCAAACATTTTAACTTCATGATCCATTGGATCTACCAACCTTTGTTCTTCAACCAGCTTCCGTACAGCACGTAATGCTCCCAATTTCCCGGCTCCAATTGCAGAAGCCTCCTCAGGATCGCTAGCCGGTCAGCTTCAGGCTTCAGAGCGAGCAGTTCCACGTGAGCTTGCACGAATCGTGGCTGTAGCCAGATGCATTTCTCCAGCATTCTGATCGCCTGGTCGTTACGGCCGCTTTTTCTAAAGAAAAATTACGTTTTTGAACAGGATAAAGTCACTCAATTAATATTAAAGCGTCTTTCTCTACTAAAATTGAATGGGTTTCATCATCATCAGCTACTGGACATAGTCCTCTACCAATAGCAGACTACTGAGCTCCATCTTCAGCTGTCGTCCAATCCCTGCCCACTGTTTTACAAATATCATCACTACACCTAGCTAAGTACATGGCCGATGTAATATATTAGCCGTCACGCCAGAATGACAGACATGACATTTATTTAATTTTTCTGGGCGCAGCAGAACGTACATAAGTAAGTAATCTTATGCATAATAGACTTGCGTTTGACAACAATCACTGTTAACACCTTAAAAACGAAGGTATGGTTTACGATGGAGAACGCTTGGAAACGACCGAGTGCTAGCATTCAGCGAACTAAGAAGCAGGATATTCCACTCTTCATGATCATCATTACATCAGCCGTAAAGCCTCCACTGTTGGAGACAGAATTCCCCCATAGACCTCAAGTTGCCTCAGTTGAAAGCAGCCTGCAGGGATACTACGAAACTCGAAACTCGAAGTTCGTGTCGTGCGGTCCCTCTGTCACTTATACTATTTAATACGAGAGCAAGAGGGACGGTACGATACGAACTTCGACTGTCGAGTTTCGTAATAGCTCAGCTGCATTCACTGTGAACCCGTCGCTTTAATTCCACTCCGCAGATGTCTGGAACAAAAGGTGATTAAAGCCGCATTATAGCTTTGTTTGATTTGTACATACTTGTATAGTTTCCCGAGGTTGTAGTGTGCGTTGACGTGCCTCCTGTTGTACTTGATAGCTTGCAAGAAGTGTTGTTCTGCGTTCTCCACACCATTCACCAGTGTTCCTATGTTGTTATGAGCGCTGGCATACGTAGGCCATAACCTGTGGGAGTTAATTAGGTATTGATTTAAAATGTGATAATATTTGTATTATTACCAAAATTTCTAGACCTTGATCTGGCAGTAAACGTAATTATATTTTCGTCCCCAGCTCCATCTTAAAGTTAATTAGGCCTCATAAGTTGTACTGTGAAATTAAATATTAATTTAAAATATTTGACATAAAATTCTAATACTCCTTTAAAAAGTTCTGTTTTTTTAGAAACTCTTGAAATATTTTTTGAATAATCAAGGCTTGTTTGATCAACAAGTCAATTAAAATTTTAACTTTTCATTACTTTACTAAAACGGGCATAAGTAATTTAGCTTTACAATGTAATATTTAAGCTTTACATTTTTTGCTACAAATTTATTAAAAGTCGTAGAATTTTTACATCTATAAAAATGTTTAAGATAAATTCTGTATCCGAAATCAGATCTTTTATTTCTTCCTGTCTGACTAAAATTTATGGAAGCAAGCAACAAGGATATTTTGCTTCTAAATCGCACGTGTGCTTTAGGTATTTTGCGTGAATGTGATACAGTACTAACTAATGTCAACCACTCGCTGTCGGCGGTGCCATAAATCATCGGTGCACTAGGGAGGGAATTTTAGATATATCATAGTTTTAAAGTGCACATCCCGGCTTTATACAGTGTACTAATGGAATCAACTCATCCCTGTAGGTTTCATCTATCTCACTTAGTTTTCTAAAAAGATTTTTAATCCAAAATGTTCAGTTTGCCCTAAACCTTTTCAAATGTTTTCATGTAAACCTTGTAACACTTGAAACACAAAAAAAAAATAGACAAACTAAATAACTTTGATACAAATGCCATTAATTGACTCAGTCTTGTAAAGTCGAGTTGATAAACTTCTGAGCAAGAATTTAATCAAAAATATCTGAACACGACTCTGTTTTTAACGGCGTAGAAGCATGCTCAGAAAATTTTGATCGAATTTTTGCTCACAATTTTATGAACTCGACTGTACCGAGGGTTCTAGGCAACGGATAATCGTAGGTACTCATCATGTACCTATAGATAGTTAAATATGTAAAAAAAAAAACAATACATGAGAATAAATATTTAATGTTAATAATATAAATATCCATACGATTAAGAACAATATAAGTCGTGGTGGCTTAGTGGTTTGACCTATCGCCTCTCAAGCAGAGGGTCATGGGTTCAATGAGAGTAATTCAATGGTGCGTGTGAAGTTGCCAATCCGCACTGGGCCTGCGTGGGAACTACGGCCCAAGCCCTCTGATTCTGAGAGGAGGTTTGTGCCCAGGAATGGGACACGTATTATATAGGCTGGGATGATGAAGGCTGGGGCTACCAGCTTTCGTAATCGTATGCATATTTGTCACGTGAAACTTTTAAACTGTGCAATTATGAACTCAGTCGTTACCTCAAGGCTTCTTTATAATGCTTGATAGCGTTGTCTTGTTGCTCTGTTTCGCGTAAGAAGTTGGCAAAATTGTAGTGAAGCTTGGCGTTTTGAGGCAAAGTTGCCAAATCCGCTCTGCAAACAAAACACATTTAGTGGTGATTTACCCGTACTTTCAGAGGCACATAGTGAATTTTCGAGGTGTGAATCGTAGAGTTTAAGTTATTAAATGGTGTTAAAATGCATATCCTACTATTATCCTGAAAAATTGCAGTTTCTGTGGGATAGCCACAAACGAATTCTTCTTAGACAAAGTGTAACAAAAAAATGCCGGCCAAGAGCGTGATGGACACGCCCGAAATGGATTCATTAGCCATTACAAAAATATAAAGTGAAAATTTTCTAAAGATTTCGTATTTTGTACGGAATATTTCAAGTTACCGTTATAGTTTTCCTTGTAATTTTGATATACTTACTACCATCCTGATTTTTTTTTAATTTTTCCACCCACCGGCTTAGATTTTAGAGCGCGGAGGGTGATCGATTTTAATGAAAAATTTCTCTTTAAGGTTGAATATTTTACAAACACATCACTGAATCGAAAAATCGTTTTAGCGAGCGTTTTAGAAGACCTATCCAACGATACCCCACACTATAAGGTCGGATGAGAAAAAAAAACACCTCCACTTTACGTCTATTCCTCCCACTCAAGAATTTTTTTTAAATTTTTATTACTGTATACCATTTTTTTGTCATAGTTTACATATATATTCGTGCAAAATTACAGCTTTATAGCATTGATACTCCCTGAGCAAAGCCGCGGAGCCATTTTGGCTACGGAACCCTAATAAAGTATTACTCTGTACACTCAAATGAAATAACATATTAATCTAAACCGTAAAAACCCGCAGATATTGCAGCAGGTTATCAAACAATAAAGTATTACGTTTCAAATTTATTGAAAGTGATACTCGAAAGATAAAATCGCATTCGATAAAAGTCCCAACAGATTGTATTTTACTTAAACTGTCGAACTTTCCAGACGAATAACAAATGCACTTAATCTCGAGTCGTTTCGCTAACGGCGCTTTTCAGACGATCAAATAAGACTGTATTAAATATTAATCACAAAGGACTAAAGCAGTAAACAAGCGCCAAGTGAACTTTTGAAGTATGCAAATAAAATTTGCACGTAGATGCTTAACGAATTAATAGGCAAAAGTATTATAACATTTCAATGTATATACAAAATAGACTTATTCTCATGGCGAAATTCGAAATAGCCCGAAACATGTCCAGCTAAACTCGATTTAAGACGTGAGTTATCCGTTACAATATCATTTAAAATGCGTGAGTCTCACGGTAGTTTCATGATCAAAATCCTCTTCTCGATTGCAAATAAAACTACTTTCAAGTTTCAGTGTTCTGTTAATAATATATTATTGTAAATACGATACGGTCTTTGTCATTCATACTTTGCTCATACATTGTATTTTAATTCGAAATATGAATCATTGTTATCCCATCTGTTTGCGACCCCCGTTTACAACCGCACCATTAAAACTAAATTCATTGAACGTCTGTGGACGGCTTTAATTCTCTCGTAAAACTGCATGAAGCGTCTTTACGAACGTGTATAGCCGGCATTAGCAATATTATTTTTATTGCCACTAAAAACGTAAGGTTCAACGTGGAAGCAGTAAATACGTTATGTTTTCAATTTTGTGCAATTTATAACGGTACGATAGATGGCGTTATTTTCAATCTTAAATAGATCATACTTGAATAATTTTTTCCAACTTGCTCGGGAATGTTATCATTAGTGTTGGAAAAATCGTCCGGTAAGTACATCGTTATACGCGTTGATGCGATAGTAAATTAAAAAAAAGTGGCATTACTTCCCGGACATGTCCGGGAAGTGCTTATTATTGTGAAGGTTTTTTACTTTTAAATTTTCATCCAAGACCGAATATTCTGTTTTTCAGCGTATTTGGTCGAAAAGTTTGTATTCAGTTCTGGCTTCCTGAAGTTTACTGAAGCGAAAGAGAAAGCAAGATATATACTTACAGCCTTATTCATAAAAACTTAGAGCCTCCTTGAAGGCTCCTTGATGTCCCGATGCCAAAAAACGTGATTCATAAACGTCTGTTAGCGCTAATCAGTCGATCAAGGCTCTGCTAAAGTTAGTGGACCGTAGACCCTCCTTTATCTCTCTGCTAAGTCACAAAATGGCCGCCACAAATTTGAACAGCTGACTTTGACAAGAGCAAAAAACCATACCGATGATATTTTTATGGAAGTTTACGCAAAGATTAAAAAAAAATCAGGAAAATTTATTTTCAGGAATTTTTATTTAAAAATCCTCTAATAATATGAAAAAAATAAAATTACAATGATTAAAATAGTTACGGCTTTTTGCACTTAGTTTAGGTCTACTAAAACACGCGGATCGGAAATGGCGGGAAAACAAACATCTCTGCTGTCACTGCTGTCAATTTTTTTTTTTTAATTCTCGATAAGGCTATTTTTTGTCTTTGATTTGTCAAGAGTGCCAACATAACGCGTCTAATCAGTCTATCAGCAGCTCATCAGCTAGCAGACTGTTAACAAGCGTTTATGAATCATACTTCTTGACAAACGTCAAACAAGCTTAATCAGTCTGTTAACTAACAGACTGATCAAGCCTCAATTAAGGATTTTTTATGAATAACGCTGTTATACTCCAATTCAATAGAATCTAGCAATCCTGTAGACACTTCCAGCCTTCTAATATATGAACATCGGGCTGCCTAAGGCTTTGTGATGTGACTTTTATTCTTTTTTGATTCCTTTTAGATGATAATTGCAACAAGAGGGACATATATAATCAAGCGTGCCCACGTTAGGGTGTGTTAAATGTGTAGAAAATTGTTAGATTCTATTGAATTGTACTTTACGAACTTTTCCAGCAAAATACTTAACTATATTGATAACGTAGCCACTTAACAACCTTGTCGCATATTTTTGACAGTACAAAGCCTACGAGTACTAAATTAACACTGCAAGCTTAAAAATATCCAAACATACAACAAGCCTAATCCTGCAAGACTTATCAGCAGTTAACAGACGGCCGCAGCACGAAATGACAGCTGTCAAAACGAGTTTAGCTGGTTTAGGCCCGACCATTACTGGGCATTGATATGGAGATTGCTCATAATAATTGAGAGATTTGTTCTGAAATATTTGCACATTAGTCGGTTAAGTAAAGTTTTTTTAAACAGGTGCAGGTTCTATTTATTTTTTGATAGTTCTACCGACCCTAAAGAGCGAGCTGTTGGCAGCACCAAACATAAATTATTCTATTCTCTGTCATTTACCGCTCTCATCTTGAATTGCCATTTTAATGTCAGACGCGTGTGTGTGTACACGTGTTAAAGTTAACACACACATACACAAACATCACGCCTGTATTCCCAAATGGGGTAGGTAGAGCACACGAAACGTTACCGCTTCGGAGCCACTTTAGCAATTTTAGGTTTTAAGTTTGACAAAAAACGGTACAATAGTGACAGGTTGCCAGCCTGTCGCCTACATCGTAAGACGCGACTGAAGATATAGGTTAAGATATACCGTTACGGACATCCTCGGAATTAATAGGAAGAAAAGCCACACCATATTTTTTCTTTTTAGAGCATCAAAGTAAAAGCTTATGTCTCTATAATTTTTCTTTAATTTTTTTATGGCACACCGCCTGAGTGTGGGTTGGTGGCAGCGTCAGTATATAACCATGTACCATGAAACTCACCTCAACAACGTAGCTCTGTCCCGCCAGTCCGCGTTTCTTCTGTAAGTCTTCGCAACACCGCTGGCAGCTAGCACGGCGAGGCCTACCACGAGGAAGACCTTGGTACCGGGCTTAGAGTACCACATGAGCTGGACTCCGTACGCTGTAATAATGACGCTGCCAACACTGCAATAAGACATCATCATTACAATAATCATATCGGAAGTAGGATGTCCACCGATGGACATACCTTCCTGAGAAAATATGGGGTTTTTGTCTTGGCTTCCGCTCAGTGTTGGAACTCGAAAAACACACATAGTGGACGAAAAACTTTAAACACTGACTCGTAATTACATAAAAGATTATTATATAGTCCTTTACATCGGTTTCTATGACGGTGACCCTGACTAAAGCAATATAACTATTTCTTTTATAAACTTATACTAAAAGCAAAACTTACTTCTTAGCGTGAGCCCTTATATTCCCCGCTGATATAACCGCTTTAAGATTATTGATCTTATATATTATATAACTTAAAAAACCCCTGACTCTGTCACTTCAAAGTTCAATATTTCAAAAGCCGATTTTGATGAAACATGTCTAATACTTAACCATCGGTAGAAAACCTGGTTTCAAATAAAAAAACCGCATTCAAATCGATCCACCCGTTTAAGAGCTACAGTGCCACAGACACAAGTAGGGGTCAAACTTATATCACCCCTCTTTTTGCGTCGGGGGTTGAAAAGAAAGACCCAAGCCGTCCTATAAATGTACATACAATTCACAAGGCCTACACTAGTACACCTTGCGATAGTGTTATTAAAACTAAGTTCGGTCTAGCAATATAACATTACTGACCTAGGTATGTAAAGCACCCGTTCCGCGATGACAAATCCAACGGTCACCAGCAAATTGCTGGCAGGCACGAACGGTATCACCAGCAGCATCAACCCGATCACTGCTGGCGTATGCCTCTGAACCTTTAAAAAAAATCTCTAATTTCTTGCCGGATCTCAACAGAGGTTTTACCGAACCAGTGGTAGATTGTGCCGTCAAAAATCTTTTTCATCACACTTGCACGTAAACAGTATCGAAACATACAGGTTAACTTGGCCGTAATGCCCTACATAAAACCCTCGACCTTTTTTCCTGTCGTGAAACCCAAGGCCGGTAAATGAGATATTGCGCGTACTAATATTGCTGCTTGCAGGAGGACATGCGCACGCGCGTCAAGCGTATTCTGCAGGAGGGGGAGGGTAAGGGGCCAAGAGCGCAGCCAGGGGTATCGGCAATTTTTGTAAAAATAATAGTTTTTCTTTTATAAATAATACAATTTTACTCGCAAATGTGATGAAAAATATTGACATACAACGGGCGGTACTAGAATTACGAACATCGACTCATTAACGCCCACAGTCTTCGAACTTTGGGCTTCTAATAGACTCTCGTTCGTAATTCCTTATTTACCACCCTTAAAACACTATGTACTATTAATCTATGTACGTACTCAAGTAATAAAGGGAAATTCTTTTAGTTCATTGATAAGGACCTCTGCAAAGTAACGCCTGATTCAATAAATTTAAAGGTTTCAGATTTACTAGAAGAAAAAAAAGAAGCTTATTGAGGCAATTTAAAATTAACTAATCCAAGTTATACGAGTACAATACAAAAGATAAGAGTTGTTACAATACCATGCACGGTTTATAATCTAACCTCTAAATCAGCTATACACCTATAGCACAGCAACAACAGGGCTCCAAAGGCAGCGCAAGTGAGCAAGTTCCGAGGGTCCCAGCCGCTCGTGATAATGGGCACGGAACCCATCTGCCAGTCGTGGCTGAGGGACCATGGGCACAGCAGCAGCCACCAGTTGAACGCTGCTAGGTAGCAGAAGGTCATCAACCTGTTGGGGATCAGTTAATACAATTACCTGCTGTGTTACCATTCAATTGATTAAAACTGACACATTAATATGATGCCGTCTCTGTTTGTTTTGTTCGAATAGACGGAGAGAGCATCAGACACTGGGCCCACGTGAGAACTACGACCCAAGCTTATTCTACACATATAAAGGAACATATAAAGGCTGGAATAATGCGAATTCAAATCACTGATTTTGAGAATTTCAAGAAAATATAGGAAAATCTAGATTAAATTATTAATATTAAATTAAGAAGGACTACTGCGACTATGGTAACAGATTATTATGAAAAAGACAAAAGGAAGGAAGAAGAAATAGATAAATAGCAATTACACCGACAAGATAACAACTTTTAAATGATTCAGATATTGAGAGAGGCTAAACAGGCGAGTAATGGTTGTACTCGTCTTTGGATTAAGTAAGTAAAAAAAAAAAAATTTAATAAAAAATAAATAAAATAAATAAATATCACGGGACCATTCACACCAATTGACGTAGTCCTAAAGTAAGCTTAGCAAAGCTTGTGTTATGGGTGCTAAGCAATGTGTATGGGTTTTTGCAAGAATTCAATCTTACCTCACAAAAAAGCTACCATGAAACGCTGCAGGGTTATCCTGCGATGAAAATATAGGAAGAGTCCCTTGCAGCAGGGCGAGTCGCAGGCATATAAGCAGGGTTAGAGAAACCACCACCTTCACCGAGCGTATTGAGAGGCCCGTGCATTTCTTCTCAATCTTCAGAGAGCACAGTGATCTAGAAATAAAATTAATATATTAGATTACCACCCTGACATAGCCCGAAGAATAGCAAAACTGAAATAGCAGTGGGCGGGGCTCATTGCTCGCAGGGCTGTTGGCCGATGGGGTCAAAAGTTTCTCGAATGGCGTCCGCGGACCGGGAGACGAGCTGTCGGTAGGCCTCCAACAAGATGAAGCGACGACCTGGTTAAGATCGCGGGATCGCGGTGGATGCGAAAAGCACAAGACTGGTCTGAGTGTAGAGCCTTGGGGGAAGCCTATGTCCAGCAGTGGACGTCTTTCGGCTGACATGATGAGATTAGCAACCTAACTTGAGTCGTTTTTAAACCACTGATACTGTAAAGCCGAGTTTAGGTTTGCAAGAAAAATCGTGCAAGTTGCATTACATTGCGGTGCTCGATTGACCACTACAAACTCGTTGGCTTTACGGCCTCGCAATGTAATGCAACTTGCACGATTCTCTTGCAAGTCTAAACTCAGCTACGAACGCCATTTATAAATTGCTAAACATTACGGGCTCGTGCAACTCAAATGCACGTCTACAGAACCGTTCAAATTTCGCTGTGCATTTTCAAATTCACCAGAGACTTGCTCTGGACTTTTATTGAGACTTTAAAAGGTCCCATTTGGCGGTAAATGCTGTCTTGTTTTACTTCCATTCTATAAATAAAATATGGAGCGCCATGTCAGTACAGAGTAAAGTTCGTGACGACATCGAAGTTTTGACGTCTGTTTGGTGAGACAAGGTACTTAAGTTAAGTGTATGTTGTTCTTAATGGGTTATGGAGATGGTTGTGTTTGCTTGGATTTTACTTGGAGTAGGACAGTAAGGATGAGAATGATGAATAATATTGTAATGGCGTCAAAGTAGGTAGAAAACGAGATAGCTAACGTTGCTTAGATTATAATGTTATGCACAGTTAATGGAAGTGATAGATAGAGATATTGGGGAGCATGACGTGGTTTTAAAACCATGGAGTTGCCATACATTAAAAAAATTTTTGACAATCAACAACAAAGTAAGTATATTAATTTATTGGTCAATACATATTACGCTCTTTTAATTAATCTTAATAAATACTTTAAAATATATATTGATTAATTAATTATGCACTATTAACACGGCTATGATCGAAGTTCAAAAAGTTTGTCGACGAATTTATTGCCCGTATAATAATTACAAATGGTGACCCATTAATTTTGTGTTGATATAAAAATTTTGACGTAGTCGTTTTGATTATAATTGGTTTGGATACGTGTTTAAATAAATGTAAGCAAAACAACGTCAATTGATGTCTTAAATATTGAAATTACTCCATTAAACTATCTAAAAATTTACATTTATGTATTGAACTACACTGGTCTAGTTTGTATTAAAATTATAGGCAAGTAAAATGTTTTAAATCCGTGAATGTACTACATATCTGGGAGCTGTTTGTTTATGTTTAGTATAATTAAATTCTAGTTAACCTGGACCAACTTTTTGAATTTTGCTGTTTGGCTTTAGAAATGTTTTTTAACAAAATGTTTAGAGAGCGACTTCATATATTTTAGAACATCAGCGTACTCTAGTGTTAACAGAATAAAACCTTTACCTTTTTACGAACGGCCAACACCTATAGAAGTCGAAGGCTAAATTCAGCAGTAGTATGGTGACACCTGTCTCCTTGGCCAGCATACTAAGAGCCCCAAGTAGTATGCTTAGCCACACGCATTTCTTATTACTTGTAGGTCTGTAACAAATGGTCAAACTAGTTAATTTCTTTTCATTATGTTTTTAGAATTCCGTAATCAAAACGTCTGTCTGTCTGTCTCTCCATCCGCGACTTTTCTCAGGGACTATCAATGCTAGAAAGCTGTTATTTTGCACGAATATATATGTAAACCATCCCGACAAAATGGTACATTAAAAAATTCTAAAAAAAAATTTTTTTAGAGTACCTCCCATAGACGTAGTGGGGGTGAAATTAAGTAAATAGCAGCCTAAGGTATAAAATATACCTTAACTTGGAATATTCCGTACAAAACACGAATTCCTTTGAAAAATAAGTATTACCATGTATTAATGATTTTTTTCGTAATGGCTACATCTGACACGCTCTTGGCCGGTTTTTTTATTGGTTACTAGTTTATGCCCGCGACTTCGTCTGCGCGGATCTAGGTTACCGCGTGGTTTCGCTCTGTACCGGAATAAAAAGGTTTGCTATGTTGATCCTTGGGGTTCACACTGCCTATAAGTATACCAAATTTTATCAAAATCGGTTCAGTGGTTTCGATGTGAAAGCGACAGGCAGACAGGCAGAGTTACTTTCGCATTTATAATATTAGTAGGGAATGACACTGTTACACAGTGACAGAGTAAATGAACAATTTGGCGTAGGTTTCACCTTTGTAACTAGCTGTTTATCAAGGTACAAAAACATCTGAATCGAAGCCAGAGACTCTAGAAACGTTTGTAAAATCCGAACAAAGGTCGATTAAGCATCCACGTTTCCGAATTTAGCACAGCCGGAGATTAATTACCTAATGCCTTAATAAGTATTAAAGTTATTAATTTTCTCGTTTCACTAATTTACCGGGACGTAGCGGCAAGCTCCAGATTCAGAAATTTAGATTAAATTAACTTTCGATTATGTTGTTAGGGATAATATCTGGTGAATTTTGGAGGTCGAATCACGAGTTAGAGCGCTTTCGCTTTTTGGGTTTAAACAAACCTACTAATAATATTATTAATGCTTAAGTTTGTTTATCTTCTTCTTCTCTACTATATAAAAATAAGTCGGGTTTTCCTTCCTGACGCTATAACTCCAGAACGCAAGAAAAAATTTCAAAGGTTTTGCATTCGTTGGAAAGGTCTCGTGCTCCGTGAGGTTTATAGCAAAGAAAATTCAGGAAAAATTTAAAAAGAAAAGCGAGAAAATATTTTTTCACATACAGTTCTCGAGGGAACAGCGCGCGATAACCGAATTCCACGCGGGCGGAGCCGCGGGCAAAAGCTAGTGTATGTATATTTTCCACGCCAAAACAGCTGGATAGATCGCATTTAAATCGGTTCCCCCACTTAAGAGCTACGGTGCCACAGACATACACAAAAACACACATAGCGGTCAAACTTATAACCACTCTTTTTGCGTCAGGGGTTAAAAAACACGCTGCCAATGCGCAACTTTAAAACGGTTAAAAAACGCGGTGTGCAAAGTAAAGACTTTAATGATGATGTTAAGAGTAACATTGCACAGGTTTTTTACAAAGTAAATGTAGAAAATTATACAAAAAAATTAGGAATTATAACTAAATAGAATCCACTTGTTGCATTCGCATGCAAGTACTACTGGACTTTACATTTTACAGTCGACAAAGCAATCGAATACCACAATAGAGAAATGTCTCTCCAGGCGGATGTTATTATGTTGCAGCTATAGGACTTTTAATAAGAACAAAAACAAACAAAATGTTTTATAAACATATGTTCCCAATAAGTTCCCAATCCGCTCTAGGCCCGCGTGGGAACTATGGCCCAAGCCCTCTCATTCTGAGAGGAGGCCTGTGCCCAGCTGTGGGACGCATATAGGCTGAGGTGATGATATATAAACATATGAAAAACTTACCTATGATAAACTAGTAACGAAGAAAGGAAGAATATGCAGGCTAGCACGTCGGCTCTCCCCACAACTCCGGCCACCTGGTGAATAAAATAACCTTTAGATTGTCAGTATTTGTAACTATGTAAGTATATCTTTTACGAATTACGTCTACGTATCGATAGATTCAATAACCTCCTCCCTTTTTTGAAGTCGGTTAATAATTATAATTATAAATTCATTTATTTCGGGCAACTTGGCCAATACAATAAATACCTTACAGACTAACATACATATTTATAATCAATTTCATTTTTATATAATACGAGTATTCAAAAGTAATTAGGTGACAAAACGGCTTGTACCCGTTGATTCACCGTCTCATCCGATTCCATTTTAGGCCTCTGGGTTGGCAAAGCATCTGCTATATCCTAGTGTTGCAGATATTTAGGGGCGATGGTGATCTCTTACAATCAGGAGACCCACTTGCTAGTTTACCCATTTGTTCGACATGACTCAAAATGTAGTTGGCGAAATATTTTTTTTATTCTCGGTGAGCTCGGAATAAGTAAAAGAATATTCTCAATCTAAAACGTCGAGACATGAAATCAAAGAGCGTCTGCTAAATAATAAGTGTAGGGCGCCAAGGGGCCTACTACAGTTCACTTGGCGAAGTTCTCTCGGATTCCATTTTAAATTTTCAGCAACACTTTTCTATAAAAGGTCGGAGTTTTCCTTACGCAAGACAATAAACAATAAGGGCTGCAGTCCACTGGACGGTGTAAAGTATAACCGCGATAAATTATTACCGAAGCTTTAATTAGGTAGATTATTTTCCTTACTATGTCTTATGTTTTAAACGTGCTAGGTATTATTGATATTCGTTTATTTCAGGAACCTCTGAAACAGCTCTAAATTAATGCGATTGATTTCGGGTGTGAAAAATTAGTTAATACTGGTCTGTTAGTTAAACTTTTTAAGGCTAGATGGCTATGCTGGCATATCTGTAGATTCAATTGATTAATGATTAATTTGAAATAAGTTCTGAAATTAAATATGGACCTTTTCTAATATTTGAAATGATTTCGCAACAAGGCTCGGTTACCGGTTAAATTTCCAAACCGTTATCATGTACTTGGCGCAAAACCTTTTTATTTTGGTTTTGTACGCGAAACCGTTATTTTTAAACCGGTTTAAAAAGGGAACATTTTCATAAAGTTCTTGTCAGATTAACCGGTTTATAACAATAAAAACCGGTTTATACCGGCGCAGGATAAACGTCGCCGCCCGCCGCCGACCGGCCAGCCGTCACTCGCCGAATAAACCGGTTTATTTAGGTTATAGTTAAGTTCTTAAAAACGTTCGCGTTCTTATGAAAGTTCAGAGTTAAACCGAAATAAACCGGTATTTACCGCTATTTTATAAACCGGTTCCGATCCTTCTTTCGCAATCGGTTGATTCACAAGAGCTGTAACAAATGGATTGAATGAATGAATAAAAGTATCTGTGTATTACATGAAAATGACATGCATCAGTCAGTTTCCTACAAAAGTGTCTAAGTGACATTACTATCGTTCAATCCATTCGTGCCAGCTCTTGTGAATCGACCTGTACCTTCCCAAAATATCGACTATCTTCTCCCGTTTCAGTGGACAATGCACTTAATCTCGCTCTTGCTTCATAATACATTTACAACCCGCGTACCTAAAGCGACTCTCTGTCTCACCTAAATGATGGATGAGGGAGCGAGATAAATGCGCAAGCGTATACGGACGTGTTTTATTTCCATGAATATGAAATTATATTTCCCCCCTGACGTTTGTTTATTGTAAAAGTCGTGTTATTACCGTTCTTATAGCCATAATGAATCTTTTCGAGACCCTGCTGAACTATTCCGTGAAAAACGAAGGCTATAAAGCGATGCTTGGGTTTTTGGATTTATAATTTTTTGGAAAGTTAAGTTATAGTTTTGCAGCTTGATTAAACCAAGAACTGATAAATAAAGTTTCATAAGCGCACTGGGTAGTGTGTTGGCAGTACACTTTGTATCATAGTATTTTGTCTTATGATAGGTAAAATATTGAAGTTATTTTGGGAATAAAAAATATATTCGGATTCTAGGTTTAACAGTGTGCCTACTTGCTATACACGCCAAGAGTACAGTCAAGGCCAAAAATATCTATACACTTTAGTACCTTGTCTATTTTCGTCATATTTGAGCCGCCATAATATAATAATATGAACTGTCACAGTGGTTAAAGTGACAAGGTACTAAAGTGTATACATATTTTTGCCCTTGAACACAGGGCTCCCACCCGATACACACACACCTCTTGCCAAAAACTGTAATCGATTGTAGCAAAAACGTATTTTAATCAGTAAATTGATCATCAAACTAACTTATAAACACGTTCAGCAATTCACCCCGTATTCATTTAAATTCTAATAAATAAAAAAAAAAAAAAAATTCAATAATAAATAATAAATTTTAATAAATAATTCAATCTAAGATAACACTTACTGCCTCTGTATGTACAGGGTGCACAGCGAACAGAAGCGCCGCGAGCGCAGCGAACGGACGCTGCAACCGCGCTATGGTCACGCACGCGCGCGCGACGAGCGCGCAGCACGCAGCGTGCAACGTGACGTTACACGCGTGCCACCACCACGGCCGGAGGCCCGCTAGAGCGTGGTTTAATCTGTAACAAAAAAAATCAAATTCTAATTCTAATTGAAATCATTTATTCAGTGAATATAGGCCGCAAGGGCACTTTTACACGTAATTTTTAAACTACCAGCGCTTTCCTAAAGACCATCATTGCCAAGAAGAATGCGCCGCAAGAAACTTGGCAGAAAGTCATTTTTTCATAATAAAATAATTACAAATAAAATACCTAAAAACTACAGTATACGATTAAAGAAAAAAATACAATAAAAAAAATACAAAGGATAAATTAATAAAAATAAGTATATAGAAATCGGGCGCTTAAAAAATGCAAAAGACTGATTGATACAACTAGAGAATAAAGGGCGGGCAGCCAGCCAGCCAGTATGAAAGAAATAAGAAAAAATATAATAATTATTATTATTTTATTGTTTTGGGAAACATACAGCACTATTTTTTACAGTTGAAATATCACATCTCGAATTATACATGAGCCAAAACAGTACAATAAGAACAGTATAGTAAGAAGTGTCTTTATTGAATACTAAGAAACATAAGTATATGCTGTACCAAATTATATGTTTAACGCTTCTGAGGACACTTCAAAGTGTCGGCGTTTATGAAAAATAGCCAACGAAAAGTAGTGACTATGGAGGTAATAACACATTTTACAGCAACGACATGGCCACGCCTATGTTAAACAGTGGTTTGCAATGGATATTAATTAACCAAATTTCATATGTAAGTTGTTAACAAATCTGTATATAGCTTACTAGCTTATGCCCGCGACTTCGTCTGCGCGGATCTAGTTTATCGCGTGGTGGCGCCCTCTACCGAAATAAAAGGTATCCTATGTTGATTCTTGGGGTTTAAACTACCTATGTGCCAAATTTCATCAAAATCGGTTCAGTGGTTTCGACGTGAAAGCGTAACAGACAGACAGACAGACAGACAGAAAGACAGAGTTACTTTCGCATTTATAATATTAAGTAGGGACTAGTAGGGATTGTATTTGTTATAACCGCAAACTGTAAGGGTAGTTAGTCAAAGCCCTAACAAAAAATACATTGCTGCTAAAAAAAACTAAATAATTCGTCTTCTGTGAATTAATTGTTAGGTGTATTAGAAATAAAAAAAATATGTTAGCGGCCGATAGTAAAATCCGCCAAATCACGAAATTCCTAGGAATACCATGAAATGGCACCATTTCATGAATTGGCTAAGGAACATCTGCCATATCGTTGAAATCTCACCGTTTAACGATTTGCCTGGGTGACGTTTCGGCAGATCATGAAATTCCTAGGCATAATAATATCATGAAACGCGCCATTATCGGCTCTGGTACTTCGCCGGCCGCTACCGCGGCACGCTCGCTTCGCTCTTCCAGCTCGTGCCTGGTGGTCACAATTCATACTAACCACTACTCGCTTCTCTCGTCGTACCTATTTTTTTTTCGGCATATATAAATGGCGCTGTTTCACGATATGCCTAGGAATTTTGTAATCTGGCGGATTTCACGATCGGCCACCGACAAATATATACTATTTTAAAAGTCACTGTACTAATATTTGACACATTTGACATTCGGTTAGATGAATTCGACAGATATACCACCCGGTATTATCTGTCAAACAAATGAATGATTGAAAAGTATTTATTTGTCATAAATCTTACATTGTTTTTTTGTACATAGCCTTGCAAAACTGTTTACACAGTTTGTCTGCGGAATACAGCCTCTATTAGAATATAAAATTTCTAGCCCTATTGGTTTAAACTGTGCGTTACCTGTCTGTCAGTAACGTTATATACCATTTTGTCGATAACAGTTAGAACGTTTCTTTTTCCAGTTTTTTTTTACTTAAACCAATATTGAAGTTGAATCTAAATATAGACACGCCAATGTTTATTAACAAATGCTTATTGTAATACCATCATTTTCGTTTCATTTGAGGTCACCAGTATGAACTGTATTATAAAGAAGTTAAGGCTTATTTTTTGTGTTGTATATTCCAGAACCAACTTGTAAAGTAAGTAAGTAGAGTTGGATGTTGATACAAGTCACTAGTGTTGACGGTTGATTAATGATTTTATATCTTTTCTACTAAAAGGGATTTGAAAATGTTGGTACTGAAGCCGACTTTGGTAGCAAAACAGTTGACGAAACCAAAGGTAAAATCGTCAATACTTTGAAACAGTCTCGTATTTTAGATCAATAGTCCGCAAAATTAACCCTTGAAATAATGTAGATAGAGTTCCATTTGAAAAAATTAGTTATTTCGAGATAAGAGCTTTTTATTTGTAAGTTAGTGACGAAGTATGTTTCTTGATCTATGTTTCGGGATATAAAATACAACTGAAGTGCTGTTCTCCACTTTTTTTAAGTCAGTTAGTAATAGCTTTAAACGCTCTAAAATTATAAACAATAAAAAAATATATATATTATTAGGTGTTAGCATATACATCTAATAATATACCTAATTTAATGACGAGGTTTGCATTTGGAATCATGAAATTCTTCAATTTTTGTCAATTTAAGGGTGTGACCGGTTTTCCTCTTAAAAAATGTCCATATTTTTGGCTAAATAAAGCCGACATGGAACGTCCCATCCTTAACCTTAATTCTAAATTGATCCTTCAAGTTACTTGTTAATATTTGCCCAGGGCCTCATAAAATAAATAAGTGTATTATAAATACGTATCCTTGACCTGGCATCGATCGGAGCTCACTAGGACGACAGAAAATTACATGTAGGTAACATTCTGTATTATTTAAATGATAGAGAACTTACACAGGATTTTTTAAGGTTCAAAGATGATTTTTCTGATAATCAATTAATATCAGTAAAAAAATTCTTACTTTGGAAAGCGAAGTTTTAGGTTAGGCCATCTTTTCGTTGTTAATAACAATAATTTACATGATAACCCGTGACTAGCCCTACCTTTGTTATTTTCTTTGTACCATCAGCCATTATGTGGTCTACCGCCGTAAAGTTGATAACCGTATGCATGGCGTAAGATAATAATGCCGATAGACGTGTCTGTCAACTTGAAAGTTCGACTTTAGCGACATATTTATTTCTTGGAAACTAGTTTAAAAATAGATAGCCCACTTATTTGGCTGACTTGTACCTACGTATAAGAAGTCCTACCTTACCAAGATATTTTAAGAGAAGTTTCTCTGCCGGCCGCGCGGCCGCGATAGGTATTCGTTTGGAATATTGCTGTCTTTATCGCTCGTGACATAAGCGCTCGCAGCCGTCTCCTCATGCACATCCCCTCCCGCTTCTCCACTTCTCGCTAAAATACGTCAAGATAGCTGTAGGCTTTCCAAGATTTGGGCGGTTGAAGTTTGGGTTTCGTTGTCCTCACTATGTATTATACGAAAAGTATAGCACAGAAATCAATTTTTTATTTATCGTATGGAATACGTGTCACTGCAAAACTGTGCAAGAAATATAAATGAAAACTAAACATTAAAACTTAAATCTAGATCTTTTAAAATATTCCACGGCTTTCTCTGACAGCTTCTTGAGGTCATCTATGTGTCCATCGAACTTAGTGATCGGGCATTCCAGTACCATGTGATGGTCCGTCTGTTCCGGGTGGCCACATTCGCAAGCCGCCGACTCGCACCAGCCCCATTTACTCCTATGGTACGCGGAGTTCCCAACATTGGTTCGGAAGCGGTTGGCCAGGCACCACACTCGGGGCTGCGTTTCGAAGCCCGGGGGTCTTTCGCGGGGGTTCAACTCAAATAAGTCAGGTGGCTCTACCTTCGTATGCCATTCGCTAAGCCAAGCGTTCCGCATTTCCCAGGCAGGGTCTCTGGAGTGTATTTTGGATACTGGTGGGTGGCGAGATTTTAACCTTTGGGTTGCCGCAGGTAGGTCTTTATTAGCCGGTAAGGTTGGGTCCCCGCATATCTTGTCCAGCTGGCGATGGAGGCATTGTTCTCGGCGCAGGTGCGGCGGAGCAATATTGCTGAGTGCAGCAACCAGTGCGTGGACATTTATATGAAAATCTGAAAAACCACAGGCATAGATAATTACGGCTAGTCCATACATACAAAATTTCATCTATTTCTGTTGCCTAGTTTTCAAATGAGACGGAGACTATATTTGTATGGAGAAAGGAACGAAGAGACTTCTCTTAAAAGAAATATATTGAAAATACTTACGCAAAAAACATTCGCGAGTTCAGCATTCATAGTAACGTCTCGGGCGGATATTTTTCACGCTTCCTGCTTTTATAGAGGCACCGTTCTGAGGTAAATTGTGGGGAAAAAGGTCTCACGTAGTCACTCACCGAGATTACCGACGCGTTTGTAAATAGAAACAGTGTTGCCGTTCCATTTACCAGCCAGTTCGCATACTTGGCATGCTAAAATAGAATCACGAGCCAAATGAAGCAATGGAACTTGTCATGTTCTGAATCGACTCGCGATTGTTGCGCCGTGGTATTATGGAGTAGGTGTTTAAATAGATACCGATTTCTAGTTATATTTATCAGTGAGTTTACATACTTGGAATAATACCATGAAAGGCAGCGATCCCTCTCCTTTTTTAACTTGGTAGTTGGGTGTCGAGGAATCGAGTGTCAGAGTGGAACCTTTTCATAATCACTTTTACTGTGATTTCTTTGATAAATGTATGGGATTTCAACATGACATCAGCAGCACAAAGGTTTCACCCTGGTACATGATTCAGTTTCTTTGGCTGTACTTCTTTTGAATTGTTTGGTTTGTATATGTCGGCGACCGATCGTAAAATCCGCCAGATCATGAAATTCCTAGGCACATCATGAAATGGCACCATTTCATGATATGTTTGAGAAACAATTACGGCAGATCGATTAGAGCAACGCATTCGTCGATATTCCTAGCTTTATACCGGTCATATCGTGATATGCTGAAAAAAAGAAAAAATTAGGTACGACGAGGTTAGTATGAAATTTGACCACTTAATGGCTGCCACTCAGCGCTGTCCAAACCATCTAGGGGTACATTTTGGTGACATTAAAAACTATCCTCTACATGCATATTAAATAAATTATTTTATGAAATTTTAATGTTTAATACATTAAACTAGTTTGTTAAGTCGTTTATAACTCGAAACAGAAGACTGATTTTCATTTTCTTTCTCATTTTCTTCAGGAATACTAAGAAAACCGACAAACCCGAGCAACATTTGACGACCGGATCTCCAAATGGTTAGAGAACTTTGACTGCGAAGTTTCAGGTCCCGAGTTCGATTCCCGGCCTGGGCAGATATTTTTATGAATAATACGAGTGTTTGTTCTCGGGTCTTGGATATTTAATATTGTATTTAAGTATGTATTTATCTATATTAGCATGTTTATCCGTTGCCTAATATTCATAGTTCAAGCTTTGATTAGTTTGGGACTAGGTCAAGTGTAAACCTAAGACAGCCGTTGAAATTACTGGCACTTGAGGTATCCCATCTTAAGCCTCTAGGTTGGCAACGCATCTGCAATACCCCCGGTTTTACAGATGTTTATGGGCGGTGGTGATCTCTTACCATCAGGAGACCCACTTACTCGTTTGTCATCCAGTTAAATAAAAAACACTTCTGGATGGCGTCGTTTGTGTGAAACGAAATTTTGTTCTCCTGTATCTCAGTTGACTTCAATATGGCGCTCCCTTTTCTACTCCTGACAAAAACAAACTCTTTTCCAACACGATCCTAAAATTGGAACACGGCCTAATCAAAAGTTACCTCCAACGAAACTGTCACAATACGAGGTTATGACATATTCGATTCGCATTACTTTTATACGTAAAAGTTGATTGAATCGGTTTTTAAGGTCATCACGAAATAATAGGGATTATGTTACGAAATTGAGTCGCTCCTCGCCATTTTACGGCTTGCAATAAGGTTTGATTGGTCCTTTTTATCTGTTGGTTGAAAAATACACTTATGTTTTTTATGGCGCTGGCAACTTTTGGTTAGAGACGCGCTTCGCTGCCGTATTTACCGATAACTTTTGCAATGTTGCCTTATTGAAATTTTGCTATTACTTTGGTGGATTCATTATATTTTGTAAAAAAAGATACCAGTCACGTTTTTTACTAATATACCGTAATCAGGATTACCAGTGACAAAAAACTTTGTAGCCTTAATTGTAAACTGCGGGTTCGCGCCTCCGAATTATTAAAAACATGTAAAATTTACCAAGATTTTTAGCGAAGGCAAACTTGGTAAAAAATCAGTACCTACACATTTGCGAATCTGTTTCATTTGATTGCTAAATAATTTCTGATACATGAAAAAGAGTGCTCCCTTCCCGTAAAAAGATTTATTTTTATTATTTAATACCCAAACAAAGTAGCGGCCATCATGAAATACCTATACTTAATTCTAAATTTTTGACTAACTTCGTTTTGTAATTTTTAAGTATTTTTTTTTCTCTTTGTATCTATTTTCTGTTTCGCTTACTATTTCTGGTGTACAATAAAGAGTCTTTGTATTGTATTGTAAAATTACTGTGACATACGAATGGACGGACGGGCAGGACGAAACTTGAAGGGTTCCGTTTTTGTCGTTTAAACTACGGAAGACTAAAAAGTTAACCATGAAATGTAGTTGCTAAAATTACAATTCTGTAGCCTTATTTTCTTCGACTTCGATTTTCTGTTTTTCATCCATTGAAAGAAAGAAAGAAAATACATTTATTTTACGCCATAAAAAAAAACATAGAACAAAATACAAGACATACATGACGCTAAACAGGTCCCCACTCAGCATAATGCCACGGCAAGCCGTGGCGCTGATTTTCAGTGAGGACCTTATCTAGAAACTAACTTAAAACTAAACTCAACTTAAATTGCTTACAAACACAAGCTTTTTCCGATTAAAAACTAAACCAATTTTTAATCCCCAATCACGTCAATCATCTAGAGCACTGACAGCACGTGCTATCTGCTCACAAAAGCGCCATTAGCAGACAATAAAATACGGACACAAAGGGACAATGTACAGCAATTCGAAGTAGTCATTATAAAACATTTAGGCACACGCTATACTATTGTGGCACGCAATTGCATTTTTTAATTTTTATGAACATGAATAGTTTATGAATCTGCGGGCTAGATGGCGTTGGTAGCTGTGTATAAGAGTTGAATGCACTGGACGTGAAGAGAGTTATAAAATAAAGGATCAGGACTCGAATCATTGTGCGCAATAATGTGGACATGACTGCAAAGTCTATTAAATAATTAATTACTTATAATGAAAAACGTAATTAAATTATTTATTAAAAAGGTCAGATAAATACAAAATAATACCGGTCATACCCAATAAACTTGCCTTTGATCCACGATGATCAACCGAGCATTAAATCCATATATTTTGGGGGAAGCCGGTGTTCAGCAGTGGACACCATTCGGCTGACATGATGAAATCCGTATTCCCCTCGATGTGTCTATCTACTCTCGCCGTACCGTTTCAGGTGGCTACATGAACGTCTCGGGTAAAACGGCTTGTTTTGTGCTCTTGTTGTACAAGTTAGTATTACTACCCAAATAGCTTAACAAAGCTGGGTACTAAGGTGAAAACAAAGTAAACGGCCGTTTGAAAATTCCACAGAGCTACAAACAGAGTAACCTTCGTAATAACGACTCAATAATTAGAATCTATCGCATCGAGAAAACCCTCGATAAACGGGAAACCAAGCCACGTACGGCAAAACGACGACCGCTCAGACTATCTCGGGCGCTCGGTCTATTAAAAAGCAATCAAGGGATGCAGTTTGTGCTCTGATACTTCGCAGTGGGCTGATTGCTGGTGTTCGGGTGTGAAGATTTTGTTTATAGAGCTAGTGGCCTAGAGAGCCGTGGTGGCCTAGCGGTTTGACCTATTGCCTCCCACACAGAGAATCATGGGTTCAAACCCGGGCTCGCATCTCTGAGTTTTTCGAAATTCATGTGCGAAAAACTTTTGTATTTACCTTATTATATTATTATTACGAGCTTTGCGGTGAAGAAGAGCATAGTAAGGAAACCTGTACAATTCAATGGTGTGTCTCGCATAGGAACTGCGGCCCAAGTGCTCTCATTCTGATAGGAGGCCTCTACCCAGCAGTGGGAGGATATAGACGATTGTTAGCTATTATTAAAATACATATTTGACCACATTGTCATTAGTATTGTCATTCTGGAACAGATAGATACATTTACTTCCATATGAAGAAAGACATTATAAATACCTAAACGAAAAATAATAATATATGATAATAGAAAAACAATAAAATGTCAGTAAAAAATAGAATTACAATGTCAAATTAGAATTAAATTTAAAAATGATAACAATAATTTTGAACCCTAGTGATAAATGGGTTAAGTCTGCAGAAGTTACAAAGCTATTTTCTATTTTATGTGTAAAGAGGTTGGGTGTATGTATTGTACGACCTGGTCAATGCTCGACCGATTTTGTACGACCTGATAATTCAATCACATGTCACTTGGAATACGGGTCGAGTTTTATCACCCTGTACCAATAATGTTCGATGTGCTATTGGACAACCTGATATTGTACGACCTAATAATCGGAGCACACTTTTGACAGCAAGCAATCTGTTCTCACATTGATCATTTGTTTCTCGTGTACACCGAATATTAACAAATTTCGCCGGCCGCTACCGCGGCACGCTCGCTGCGTTCGCTCGGCTCGCGCATTGTGGTCACAATTGAACCTAACACAAATCTATAGTCATTCGATTCGATTGGATTCCGATTATTAGGTCGTACAATAACAGGTCGAGCATTAACAGGCCGAGCAAAAATTTGGACACCCTAATAATGCACGACCTAATATTGTACGACTTGATAATTCAAATCCAAAATGAGTTCGTATTATCAGGTCGTACAGGCTGAGCAATGCAGGGTCGAGCATTACTGGTCCCCAAGAGGTTTAAGTCGAAATCAGATGTTCAACTTCTGCAGAGTAACAAGTAACCACTTTTTCATATGGGCCCCAGAATTAAGGGTAAAAACACAAAAGTTGAAATTACAATTACTATATCAAATATTAACAACGAATCATGTTTCCAGTTACATAATAATGTTGCACCGAGTTAATTGGCAACAGACTCGTCAACTGCAGCCAATGCAGTGGTTGTCAAGTGCAGGAAATATTAATACCCGCAGGCACGCGATCGCGAGGCTTTCAACTTTCTGCCCGAAATGCAGGTGCTGCGGTCTGAAGTCGTAGATGAGGTAGATACATCACTTTTACACGTTTTCGATCAAAATCAAACGTTTTTTTTCTGTAAGTAGACCACAAAGGGCTCTTTTAAATGTCACTTTTTTTACTGCTGGTGCCTTAGATGAATGATTGGTCTCGCGCTCGCTCGACTAGATACCGCCGGCGTACTTGTCAAATGAAGCAACAAATAGTACGCCGAAATCGGCGTACCCGGCTCCAACCCGGCTCAGTCGCGTCGCAGACTGTGCGTAAGGTGCGTCTCCGAATGTTTTGCTAAATTTTGGTCATAAACCGAATTAAAATGCCAGTTTGCGCAGTGAAACTGTGTAAAAATAATACTTCCAAAAATAAGAAGGACACTGGGATCACATACCATCAGTAAATATCGTATAATTTCGAAATTACAAAATAAAATAACATGAACCCGAAACGCCATCCAGTGTTGCCGCGTACACAAAAATCAAATCCCCGTGGTTGAGATTTTAATCAATTGAATTTTATTATTATCATCATTTTTAAAAACTTATTTCATTTATCTAACGTAATTATTATATATACATAACCTAGTTCTATATTATTTAATGTTTATCTTTGTAATATATATGCCGGCGGCCGATCGTAAAATCCGCCAGATCACGAAATTCCTAGGCATATCGTGAAATGGCGCCATTTCATGAATTGGCTAAGGGACATCTGCCATATCGTTCAAAACTCACCGTTTGACGATTTGCCTAGTGACGTTTAGGCAGATCATGAAATTCCTAGGCATATCATGAAACGCCGCCATTTCATGATTTGGCTAGTTTAGGCAGGTCATGAAATTCGTAGGCATATCATGAAACGCCGCCATTTCGTGATTTGGCTAGTTTAGGCAGATCACGAAATTCCTAGGCATATCGTGAAATGGCGCCATTTCATGAATTGGCTAAGGGACATCCGCCATATCGTTCAAAACTCACCGTTTTTCGATTTGCTTAGTGACGTTTAGGCAGATCATGAAATTCCTAGGCACATCATGAAACGCCGCCATTTCATGATTTGGCTAGTTTAGGCAGGTCATGAAATTCCTAGGCATATCATGAAACGCCGCCATTTCATGATTTGGCTAGTTTAGACAGGTCATGAAATTCCTAGGCATATCATGAAACGCCGCCATTTCGTGATTTGGCTAGTTTAGGCAGATTACGAAATTCCTAGGCATATCATGAAACGCCAACAAATCGTTTCTGGCACTTCGCCGGCCGTTGCCACGGCGCGCTCGCTTCGCTCGCTCGGCTCGTGCGTAGTGGTAACAATTCATACTAACCACTGCTCGCTTCGCTCGTCGTACCTATTTTTTTCTTTTTTTCAGCATATCACGATAATAATAATATAATAATAATATAATAATAACGTTTATTGTACTCAAAAACACAAACAAATGTTACATTACAAATATGCCCAGTATAAAGCTAGGAATATCGTCGAATGCGTTGGTCTAATCGATCTGCCGTATTGTTTCTCAGGCACATCGTGATATGCCTGGACAACTTTTAGGCATATCATTTAATGGCGCCATTTCATGATGTGCCAAGGAATTTCGTGACCTGGCGGATTTTACGATCGGCCGCCGACATAATATATCCTTTGAAAGTGAATTATTCGACCAAAAATGTAGGTATTGAAAAATGTTTTTTTACCCATTTTCCTGAAATGTTAACTTTTTACCTGACTGCCCGAAGAAGGGTTATGTTTTTCGAGCGTATGTATGTATGTCATCATATCAATAAATCAATACCGACAACAAGGTACCTTTTTCCAGATAACGCCACGTATTATTATTAAAAAAGAGGCCTGATCATTGATATACCTACATACCTACCATTTTTCTAAAGAAAAAACCTACGCCAAAACGAACAACATATTAAAACATTCACTTTTAATTACTTGTTAATTTCTAAGTATTTCCCAAGATACATTTTATAACCACTAACTTAATTAATAGACCAAATGCAGCATAATATATTTTCCCAATACTTCGGGTAACAGTGGAGCAGCTGGCAACACAATTCGTCACGCACACTAGCATCCTTGCAAATAACGTTCTTACACACACTACAATATTGAGTTGCCTCATTCACGGAACTTAAAATTTTAGGTAGGGCGGTATCTAGTCGAGCGAGCGCGCGAGACCAATCATTCATCTAAGGCTGGTGCTTTCATCAAGACCATCATTGCCAAGCGGATTGCGCCGTAAGAAACTTGTCAGAAAGTCATTTAAAACATATCTATATTGTAATTAATTACAATTAGGTATCTTAACTATGAAAGCTAGCAAAACAAAATAAATTGAAATTATGTTGATAAAAAATTAAAATTACGTAATACCCTAAAGTAAATCTTAGGTCTCTTGATCGGCCACGCATCTGCAATCCCCCTGGTGTTGCAGGTGTCTAAGGGCGGGGGTGATCTCTTACCATCAGGAAACGCACTGCTTGTTTACCATCTAGTCGAACAAAAAAAATTCAGGGATGAGGGCTCTTAGTTAAACACCAATTAAGTTACTAACTAGTTAAATATCTTAACTAGAATCTACTTCAAATACCAAAACTATATAGTCGGGCCGTTTGCTGACTTAAAAATGTGAGTTGCACCGAGTTAATTTTTAGTTTATAAATAACTAGTTTTTGCCCGCGGCTCCTCCCGCGTGGTATTCGGTTATCGCGCGCTATTCCCTCGGGAACTGTGCATTTTTCCGGGATAAAAAGTAGCCTATGTCACTCTCGGGCCCATAAACTATCTCGATGCCAGAAATTACGTCGATCCGTCGCTCCGTTACGGCGTAAAAGACGGACAAAATACAAACACACAATCATACAAACACACTTCCGCATTTATAATATTAGTATATGGATGTCTAAAGAAAGTTTAAGTAATGTTAATTATCGCCCTAATTAATTTTGTACTAAAATCAGAGCGATAATTTTGTAACACAAGCATTAACTACCTATTATGTATTATCTTCACTGGTGCAATTTCAAATCGACCCCTGCTTCACTTCAACTCATCATCCAACAAAACTACCCATTTCAAACTGACGTAGCTTTCCACATCTAAACTGCGCACCTTTGAAGTTTGGACAGGCCGATGGAAATGTCTTGAATTTTGACTTGCAAGGCAGGTCGAACCTCCCATAAACAACCTTAAAATGTTACTCGCTCTACACGAAGCACCTTACGTTCTCAATCCAATGGTTTAAAGGAAGGTGCTAAGCGCATTCTATTAACAGCCCGGCTACGACGCGCTTCCATTTTCTGTGTTCATTACGCGCGCTGTAAGGAAACCACCGGGCGGCGGGCATACTGGCCGCGCAGTGAATCGAGAAAGCGCTTTCTAAGCCGCTGATTGTGAGTAATCGTGGTCAAGGAATAATACAGTGAGCTAATTGCGGCTTATGCCGTGAAACTGATATGACGGGTTAAAAGGAAATATCACGAGAGCCGGTGCAGCTCAGTCAAAATGTCAGTTCGGTAACATGGGTATATTTAGTTTGTGAGGTACCTACCTCACACCTATAAGTACGACTACTTAGACTGCGTTTATGACGTGTACTACTGAGGAACAAAGAGCTGAAATGGGTAAGGACTCTGCTTTTGCAAGAGTTGAATTATTTAAAGGGAAGTAATACCTATTGATTCATAAACATTACAAATTACAGGGCAGATGTTGATTTTGAAAAAAAGTCGTGGTTTGGCTTCTCCAAGTAGGGTCTTTGATGTCTGTGTTTACGTGTATTTGTAATGTTTTTATTTACACACACACACACACACACACACACACACACACACACACACACAAACATCTCGCCTGTATTCCCAAATGGGGTAGACAGAGCGAGCACACGAAACGTTACCGCTTCGGAGCCACTTTTAGCAATCTTAGGTTTTAAGTTTGACAAAAACGGTACAATAGTGACAGGCCTTTCGCCCAGTCGCCTCTTACCCACAGAAGAAATAGAGAGCTGTGTAATCCTAACCCAAAACTACACGGGCATTTAGTGTGCAATAAAGATTCATTGATATTCATTGTATTGTATTGCACTGTTCATGTCCTTTATTCTGAAAATTATAACCGTCCTCAAAAGCTTTGACACCTTTAGCTTTTCACAGGGATTTGGTGATAGTTAATGGTATAGATGTTGATAAATAACTAAGGTTACTGATATAGCAATATGCCCCGCCCACTGCCACTTCAGTTTCGCAATTCTTCGGGCTATGTCAGTAACCTTAGTTCTACTACGAATATCATCATTTCTGATTCTATCCCTCAGAGAAACCCCGAGCATAGCCCGCAGGACTGACAGCTGATGGGGTCAGAAGGTTCTCGAATGGCGTCCGCGGACCGGGAGACGAGCTGTCGGTAGGCCTCCAACAAGATGGAGCGACGAATTGGTTAAGATCGATGGATCGCGGTGGATGCGAAAAGCACAAGACCGGTCTGAGTGGAGAGTCTTGGGGGAGGCCTATGTCCAGCAGTGGACGTCTTTTGGCTGACATGATGATGATGTTGATAAATAACATGACTATGTCATGTATGGCCCGGAATACACTGTAACTTGTCCTATAACATGTTCTACCGCAAACTTGTTGATTATTCAAACGCATCAGCAAACTGAGCAAACTGTTCTGACTGCATTGATAAACTTTATCGAACTACATGCATCATGAATAGCTGTTATAACTTTTCGGTAGTTGTAATGAGATGCATTTAATGTGTGTTGTGAGATATTCACGTACAAACATAAAAATTGCTCTCCTGTAAAATTTTCAAAACTGAAATTAGTATGAGTGTGAACTAAGGCATCAATTTATCCGTTGCTTTGTACCCATAGCAAAAGCTTAAATTTGCTAAGCTTACTTTGAGAATAGGTCAATTCGTGTGAATTGTCCCGTGATTAAAAAAAAAGACATTTGCTTACCAAGTCAACAAAAGCATGCCATTCCAGCCCTCACTATCAATTCAATTTGTCTTGCAGAGACATGTCTGCATAAAAATAAAGCCGGAGCAACACTGGCTGAACCGTGGAATACGACCGTGTAATATTACTCCGGTAATAAACCACGCGTGCAATATGGCGGCTGCCATAGCGCGCGCGGAATAATGATACAGGAGAAAAATAAGGTGAACTGACGTATTAAAAATCAATGAAAGCAGAAGTTATGGTTGTAAGTTAAGCACCAGCCGGATAATAAGATTAAACGCCTATAATACAGGGTGACTCTTAGTGTTTTTTTTTTATGTAAGAGAGGGTAAACGCGCATGCGAGTCACCTGGTCCTGATGGGAAGCAATCACTGCCGCCCATGGGCACCCTGTCAACACGAGGCTCAAGTGCGTTGCCGGCCCTTTGAGTTTTTGAAAGATTGATGTTTTTTGATGATCCCTAAAATGTACCACTCCGGAAACACTATCTTAGGAAGCTGGTTTCATAGCTTGAGGTCCCGGGTTCGAATCCCAACCGGGTCACATATTTGTTTGAATAATACGAATGCTTGTTCTCGGATCTTGGATGTTTAATATGTATTTAAGTATGTATTTATTTTTATAAGTGGGTGGTAGGACCTTGAGCTAGATCTTGCTCGCTAATCCTGCGTGAAGCAGCAGTGCTTGCACTGTTCGTGTTTCGGCGTGGAGAGTACCTAAGACAGCCGGTGAAATTACTGGCACTTGAGATATTCCATCTTAGGCCTCTAGTTTGGCAACGCAACTGCAATACCCCTGGTGTTGCAGATTTATGGGCGGTGGTGATCTCTTACCATATGCCCCACTTACTTGTTTGCCATCCAGTCGAATAAAAAAAAGACCTCATTGTTTTACTATTTTTAATCACAGTTCTACATCAGAGGAAAAAAGGCCGATTGTCACATTGTAAGTGAAAATAGTCTTCTTTAGTTAGTCTTACAAGTGACTTTAAACCCTAGGATGACAAGAAAATTTCTTGAACGTTCTAAATACTATGAGTCCCTGTCCTAAGCTGTGGATGGATGTACAGTCAACTACAAAAAGAACTAGTTGATGGGGTGACTAATAAAAATGACCAAGTGCGGGTAGTTCGTGATACGAGTGCCGGTACTATTAGTGATCAAGTGCGGGTAGTTCGAAGAACTCGCGCTGCTAGGCGGACTTGACACCCCACACTTCAGTCTACTCGTGACCACGGCAACTGCAATGTTGCCGAAACGTCGAGGTAAATATTACTCGTTAATAATAGCGTGATAAGTCCCGTTTGTGGTATTTTGACTATAACTACAAAAAGATTGATACGGGCAAAGTTACAAAAATATGTATGACTTTATTAACTTACCATTAAGATCGTGTCTGTACCCCTAGTGTATTTTTTCGGTTACAAAATACGTCTCGATCGCGTTCGCGTTAAAATCTCAATTTGTATGGAAACACGAACAGCGCCTCCTAGCGAAACGTTTGCGATGTTCGTGTAACGCGAACGCGATCGAGACGTATTTTGTAACCGGAAACTTACACTAAGGGTACTGTACATTTTAGTAAACTGTAGAATGCGTTTCTGCCCTTCAGACCACGGAGCCTTAAAGACTTTGCTCTCTAGGCTGTTCCACTAGATGGCAAATGTAACTCGGATCTATAATTAAACGACACCTAGTACAAAAGGCCCCCAAAGGGGACATTTGAACCGCGCAGTGACAATGGCCGTGACTTGTGTTTTTTCCGACGCGTGATAAATGGCACGGCACGGCGACGCGACAGACGCTTAGGGGCCTCGGACTGAGTTTCGATTTTGTCTCAAGCTATCTCATTTTTCATGAATGTAAGTACTTGGATGTAATTTTGTTATGAAAACATTTTTAGGTCAGACCTTAGATGGTATCTCTACGATTTTATTATAGACGCAAAAGTTGTGTGTATCTACGTGTGTTTCAGGGACGAATTTTGGTGGGCGAAGTGCCCAAGTAATTTGACGTTTCACCAAGTTAAACCTAGTCGGGGTGTGGGGATTCTGACAAAGATTCATCATGATTCTCGGCATACTATATTTCGACGTGATATAATTTATTTAAATCGACATTTATTACTCGTTTACTTGTAAAGTATACAACTTTGATTTATCTTCATGATAATTATCTCAAGAAAATAGTGCAGCGGTTTCGCTTTGCCTTCCACGTCGCAGTGCTTAAGCCCGGAGTTCTTAGTTGGCAATAGAGAGCGTTGGTGCCCACCCTCACATCATAATTTTATAGTTAGAGTAACTTTATAAATAAAATTTGTCACTTAAAGGTCTATGGGCAAAGTTGTTGACAGAGGGCAAAGTTACATTAGACGATACTTAACGTTAAATGTGGCCTTTACTATAAATATTAGACTTGAGGCTACCGGGTCGGTATACAAAAGGATGAACGCACGTAAATTATTTTATTTGGTTCACCGCGTTAAAAGGTATTCTGTGTACCCAATTCCGTTTCCTCTTCCGTATTTTCGGGTAGATAAAATTATAGAGAGCTAGCCTAATTCTGTAATATCTCAAAGTTTATTATAGACATGGAAGCGTTTTGTATTAGGTAATTTAACATTTAACCCAAAAATATGGGCGGAAATAGGCGCCAGTCTTTTTATGCGTCAATAAATTCAAAAAAGTTTTTTTTTTTATTTCTAAAGGTGCGTATTTTTCCTGCTTCTTCATAGATAACTTACGATTTACAATAAGTACATAATATGCACTCCTGAAACCGAATGTGCTTCCATATTTATTTCATTTAAATAATTTTATACTTCCGTACATTGAAGTACTTATGTATTTTTTTTAATCATAAACATTGAAAAAACATCAAACTTTAAAGCAATTAAAAATTAAAAATTCAAACCGTGTTAAAAAAAACAGAATAAACTTTGCCCATAATTGAAAATACAAAACAGTTACAATGAAATCCACTTCATTTATAAACACTGCACAGCGTACTACGCGATCAGATTCGCCACTCACCTGTCGGCGTGTTTGGCGAGCACTTAAACAGCACTGTTTACAGAACAAACAATTTTTCAAGCGCTAAATGTAACCAGTGACGCGGGGACAGCTAACGGAGGGCTGCAATAGGACTTTCTTTTATTTGTAAGATGTCGGTTGGATCGCAGGTTCCATAGTAAATAAAAATATTTTTCAGTATGCATTGTTTTTCTAAGTAAAATATCGTATATTTTGGTCGATGTACTTTCAATGATGGTCTTTTAATCAGTTTATCATTTATTTGATAAAAGTCTGTAGATATTATACAATACAGGTGACAAAAGGTTGCTATTCTCTACCACTCAAAGGTTGACTGGCAGATATCCCTTTAGGGATAAGTCCGCCTCTGTACTTAGCACTTTCTTTTTGTGTGATATTTTTGTATTTCCCTTTTGTACAGTCAGCGGCAGAGAAAGGGTACCCCCCTGTAATGGCGGTAAGTATGGATACCGCCGTTACAGGGGGGGTACCTTTTCTCTGCAGCTGACTGTACAATAAAGAGTATAAACAAACAAACAAACGAAAAACTTAGATATACCCCACTTTTGTCGTTTATGGCGTACATAGAAAGGGTTGCACAAAGAACAAACACTTTCTCTTTTAGTAAGCACTGGTGGTGTAAAACACTTACTTAAAAAAAGTAATTAAAAAATCAATAGGTTATTTGAATAAATAAGTGGGCGAAATGCGACTCGCAACATATAAAGACGTAGAGGTACATAATTACAAACATTACAAATTATATAAAAACTGGTAAATATAGCAACAAAACGATTTAGCTCAATGTCGCATTGAAATAACTTTCAAAAACTTAAAATGTTTTTAAGCCCACGCAATAAGACCACATTTTCAGACCGTCACTGTGGGAGATAATGACAAAAAAAAAAACCTTACAGAAACTCGTCCATGGAACGCACTCGTAAGCATGACGTCTTTGTAATTTTTCACTGTAATTCTTCGTCACAATCCCGAATTCAGAGTCATGTGACAAATGACTGTCGTGACTGTACGAGGCAGTATTTAGCAAAATCCTTGGGTTACTCAGAATGGGTTTGCGTTATGCAAGAATGAGGTTTGGTAAAATATTTTGTGTCCACAATAGCCTTTGTGTAGTACTAGTAAGTGCCTGTTAAAAATGTTACTTTTGATGCAAACTTTTTTGGTGACATCACTTTTTGTTGACTGTACTTACACTGTCTAAATTGACATCAAACTTAAAGGTAGGGGAGGGGGGCCCAAAGTGAGCACCTTTAGAGGAACTGCGAAAAAAGTATGAAGAAAATATCAGTATCACTTAGCTTTAAATGCTATTTAAAGCTGAAGTTATCGTAGTTTAATTATACATACTTAAATGTTCTGCAAAGTTTAGAAAAACTAATAAAAATAACAAATTGCGAAAACTTTACTTTTGCTCGCTTTGCCCGAGGCGGAGCCCAAAGCGGGCACCGCTTTTGGGCAATGCGAGCACCCTTCATTAATGCAATAACTATAAAATATTTATTTGAGATTGGATAAAAACTACGTCGATCACATCAACAAAACTCCAGTGATTAGATGTAGACTTTAATCAGAGTCAAAACATAACAAATTTAACAAAAAATGGTAGCCATTGCTTTTGACATTGACTCTTCATCTCTAGCACCTTGTTCACTTTTTCTTTTATAATTATTGATCATCTAAAACAAATAAAGCAATGAAAAAAAGCAAGTTAAGCGTTTTATAAACACAAAAACAAATAAATCGCTTTAATATGCCTAACGGGCACAGTAGGCACATGCTCACTTTGCCCTGCCCGCTTTGCCTTTTCGACCAAATCCACATTATACTCGAGCCTATCTTCAAATATTTCGCGCACATTCAAGAACATTTTACCAAAACAAAGCTAAATAACTGTCAATACATATTACAATTAACGTTTTTCAACAGCGTCCTCACAAATCCGCAAAACACTCGATACATACCTTGTATTTTTCATATCTGGACTGATCAAATCGTAATTTTTGTCACTACACGCGCACGGTCGCTAACAGCGGCGGTGGGCGCCTGCGGCAGGTGGAGCGGGGTGGGGCGGATATCGCCACGCAGTCAGGCCGCCATTGTCCTTATATTTTCAAAATGAGCGCCAATGCTCGCTTTGGGCACTATGCTCGCTTTGGGCCCCCCTCCCCTACATTATTTATATGTTTCGGCATTTAGTTGTAGTTAAAATATCTCGAGAAAGCAACCGAATAGAATCTCACTACTCCGAATATCTCCTACTGATCGACGTATATACTTACTTACTTAGTCTCAAGATAATGATAGTTGAATTCTTTGGACTTTAACAACATAAATGCTTAATTTAAAATAACAAAAAAAAATGTAAAATTCAACTTAACTACCCGCTCACCCTGAAGAAGGTCTTCTGCAAAGGCAGAAACTTTATAATTGTGAGATAACTTGTTAAATGCTAGTTATCAACTTATCATTATTAAAATGGACTCTACGTGATCATGTCGAATGAATAAATGTAAAAAAAAATACAATTAAAGGCGCTTTTTAAACAAATTAAGCGTTATTTGATTTCAGTTTTATTGACTTAAGATACTTATTAGAAAAAGATTTTAATTTTTTTTTTGGTAAATTACGCCAGTAAATAATCCAAATACAATAAACAAATTAGCACCATATAACGTAGTGATATGCGATACTCGGTACTACTGCATAATAAATGCAAATTTCCATAATTCATCTACACTTACAGCAACATGGAACCAAACGAAGCTAAAAACTGTAGGCTTTTATTGACGTAGAATCTAAGGCAATTTTAGTTATTAAAAATTAGAAAAAAAAAGAATCTACACATTTTGGTTGTTTTTTTTTAATAATCGAACAGAAACCATAGCCAATACAGCGGCCAGTAACAAATGTGCCACCGCGCAGTGCCCGCGCAATATCACTAAATCAAAAAAAAAGAAATTCCGATTTCGCTCGCTCGATCCAATTTCGAACTATGAAAGAATTACCGTTGTAATTTTTTTAGCGCGTAATTTTGGCATGAGATTTTTGATCAGAGAATGAACTTTCATACAGTTCTATGGCTTTATACATCTTCTATTACATTATTAATTAGAAACAAGATGGAATAGTGTAAAAACTAAAAATACACTTTAATGGTAAACCCGCATGATTGCTCCATCATTGGGCTCTGGATAAAATTCTTAGTTAAAGTGCACCCTAGGACTATTTCAAACGAGCCCAAACATATTTTAGTTGCATACTTAGCAGTCGTGGTAAAAATATCTAAACTGACTTTTAAAAGTAGAATTCAAAACTATCAATTATTAAAAAAAAACTATTGGTAGGTATGGTTTGCTAAGTCGCGGGGACACACAAAATTGTGTTTATGTATTAAGACTATTTTCAAATAAAACACATTGTTAGAAAATAAATGATTTTGATAAAATTATTTTTGATTTTGATTTCATGGTGTTTTTCTGTATTATTATTTTTTTTTTGGTTAATTTTTGTACATTTATAATATTCTGTTTCTTCTCATGTGTGTTAGTGAATAAATCTTTCGAATCGATTTTTTTTTATTGTAATAATTGCATGTGTAATAGCGTAAATTGCAATCATTGTGATAGATTTTTTTTATATTTGTGACCCTTTTGTATTTAAGCAACGAAACGTTTTCTTTCCTGGTTAAAGGTATGATACGAGTAAATCAACTTTACTCTCGCTTGTGAGCAAACTAGTTTAAGGTTTTTATTTACTTAAGTAACCGCTTGTACATTCAAAAAATGGAAGTAATTAATTGTTTAATCCAAAAAGTGGGTGTAATTAGTTGTTTAGCTTAATAACAAAAAAAAAACTTATCAAGCCTTACAATCCAACTATTCACAAATTCAGAGTAAAATGCTGAAAATGTTAAACTCCTCTCTCAAAACCATGAACACAAAAGAAACGCGACAAACCGAAGCAAAGGAGCCCGTGCCTAGAGATTATTAAAAAAAAAAAACAAAGCAAAAGCGATCCCGCACAGTTGATTGCAGGCGCTCATTTGAAACTGCGAAAAATTTGAAAATCGTACACGATCGTCTCCTAGTTTAACAGTATTTTTTATGCACGTACTAGCTTATGCCCGCGACTTCGTCTGCGCGGACCTAGGTTATCGCGCGGTGGCGCCCTCTACCGGAATAAAAAGTATCCTATGTTGATCCTTGGGACTCAAATTTTCTCTATACCAAATTTCATCAAAATCGGTTCAGCGGTTTCGACGTGAAAGCGTAACAGACAGACAGACAGACAGACAGTTACTTTCGCATTTATAATATTAGTAGGGATTAATAGAGACGGGGTCAGAACCAATGCCGCCATTATGACACGAACTTATATAAGAGGACAATATTTATACGGTACGTCATGTAACATTATTACCCAGGCCTTATCAGAAATGAATAAAAGCACTGAAGTAAATAACGCACGTAATTAAAGCTACCTAATACCTCAATATTTGGCCGAAAATAACGTGATCGTCTAGTTCTAAACACTTAGGACCCTGTGATACGTTGTGTAAATTAATTATTTAAACCGCAAAGTATAAAAATACTTAGTTTCAAAAAATCAAAGTTATAAGATGTTATATAATTCCGTTAGAATAATAAAGTCAAGTAGATGTTATGAGTAATCAGTCGTCGCCTCTGCTTCCTCGCCGAAACAACGTCGCACCTAGGAGAAATACCCGAACACAAGGGGACCCTTTGGAATAAGACCTTTAGGTCGTATGGGGAAATCCTAATCGATTTGAAAATCTAGGCCTCCCAGCACGCCTCAATAGCCTAGCCACACACATAGATCGTTAGAGGGCCCCTGCCCGATCTCATGTGTCCAACAAAGCCTTCGGAACAATCCTAATCCCCCTAAAAATATCTTCTTTCGAACCGTCACGCTTTTGAGTACAAAATCACACACACCCACATACACGAACCCACAATCACATACGTTCACATATACACGCCAAGTTACGCTCGCTACTTCATGCTGATTTTACGCTCACAAAGTCTTACTCTATGCTGATTTTACGCTTCCCTACTCTCGAAAGCTGCCGCGGGTTTGTCCGTGTCAAAGAACTAGAAAGTGTTGTAGACATGTACAAGGTGGTCTGAATACCATTTAAATGAATATAATATCTACCGTTTCTGTGAACTCCAGTAAAAGGATACAGCTCTAACCAGTCTTCACACAAGACGCAGACGGTCTGGGTCGAAAGGCCGAGACGACGCACCTCAGAGTCACCAGCAAAAATCATAAACACTCAAATGGCTCAGGGCTTGTGTGTGTACCTAGTGTGTGTGAAGAACTCAAAGAGTTCTAGTGTGTGTGACGTATTGCTGTCCGGTTTATCCAGGAGCTAATCTCAGCCAAATAACCTTCTTGCAAGTGTGTTAACTAGTGTGTGTATTTTGAATAAATAAAATGTGGTGTGTACCTAGTGTGTGTTGTGAAATTGAATAATTTCACGTGTAATGTTGTGCAGTGTAACAGAATGTGTGTGAAGTGTAACAGTAATATCCTACTAGGTTTTCTAGGTTGACACAGACTAGAATCAAACAAGCAACGCTACGTGTGACACAGTAATTCGATGAAATGTCAGGTTGAGTGAATGACGCAGAGTAGTGAGTTAGATAATATACACTCTTCCCTTTACTCCAACGAAATTACAGTGACACCTTAAAAACTAATCAAATTAAGCGGTATCAAATTAATTACGCTCACAAAGAAATTCTTGTCACTTTTACACTCATTCACTCTTTCATTCTTTGTACAATAAATTTCACTCAACGCAGCTCTGCTTCACGATGAACGACTCAAACACGCCGAAAACAAAGACAACCAAACGAATAACTAAATTACCGTCCGCCCCTAGTAACTATAATTATATCCTAACTATTCAGAAAATACTACTAAAATATAACTACAAACTTAGAACTACTATTCAATTGCTCGCCCCTACTATTTGTAAAACAAAAGTACCTTAGTCGATTAAGTAATTAAAAAAAAATGTGTTATAATTAATTAAGTTTCGATTACGAGTCAGTGATTGGTTAAATTTATATTTCAATAGTTCAATAAAGTACCTAGAAGTATAATAGAAAAAAATATATTTATAGTCAACTCAGATTTCAGTTTATGACACTAATAATAATTGTATCAAAATTATATCTAAAACTTAGCTGCCGATAATATTATCGTCCTGATTAACGCCGAGTCTCAACTACTGCAAGATCGAGCTATCTCGACCTGCCTCACGAACAAAGAGTCTAGTCCACAAAACGCACTTAACACTACAATACACTATACACAGTTTGTTAATAAGTCCACGTATTCATACGATCGAAATCGAGATTCGCTCTCGTATATTTTATCGTTTTATTTTATTTAACAAATAAACAGATACACTAACTTTTATACTATGAATTAATTTTAACACATATGAAAGTAATAACACCGTAGCGTCTCGCGTCCCGAAATTAACTAACTTCCAAACCTCCTTCCAAAACAAAGGTCTCCTTGCCCTATCCCTACTATCAAAACTATAATATAAAAAATCATGCATTCGAATTTCGAGAATGTTCCACAAACTCCCATAAATCTATAACTTTATTAGTTTACTTGAGCAAAAATGAACACGGCCGGTCTCACGCACTCGAACGCATAATCGTTAACACTTAAAAACAAAATTCTCGGACCTCTTAGACCACTTGTAGGCGATGCAATAAATTTACATTCTTTATGGTGTTTCATTTTTTTTTAAATGCAAGTAAATATGTTATTATACATAGACGCCTAATATATAAATAAATAATATTGTTACCAAGCTTGTATAAGCGTTGGTTACAGTCACCAGTATATCAAATAGAGATAAAATGAAATTCAGCAATGCACACACTCCCCAAAGGAAATGAATCAGCTTTTAATATCGCATTTAACTCCGTGTACATATTTTATAGACATAAGTCACGTTTGCTCTCGCTTACACATGTAAGCGTTTATGCAAACTCGTAGTCTGTTAACTAACCACATATTTTGAAAGCTTTGTGGCCCAGAACACATTGTTTGAAATTTAAAACCGACTGCCTCATAACTCGGTGGGAATTGTACTTTCCTTAGAAAACGGCGAGAGGAACAGTTTGAGATATGGTAAACTTTAGTAACGATGTTATATTGCGAGAACGTTTTATTTAATATCAACATTTAGGTAGTTATTATAATATTTTTTTATAAATGAGGAAATTCGTGGTTGCCGAATGAAAGTAGTATCTCCAATCAAAAACGAAACAGTTAGGTACCACAGCTCATTAAAACGTTCTAATTTCAAAAACCTTTTCCAAAACGGGGAATAACGCACTTTTTTACGCAGATTTTGGAGGAGAAAGGCAGCTTTTACAAACTAGTGAGGTGAAAAATGACAATGTAATTGGAAAAACGTTGAGATATTTACATGCACAAAAGAGAACTTATTGTTGATTATCTATTCCTGTGCATCTATATTATTTTTGTTATTCTTTTACACTAAAGCCAATGATGAAGTTATAGTACACGGATACTTTTGTCACTGAAAAAACACATAGGTTACTTTTTTTACCCACGACGGAACGGAGAAGGTATATGCGTTTAGGGTGAGAGGTTGTTTGTTTGTTTGTTTGTTTGTTTGTTTGTTTGTTTGTTTGTGCGCAAACGAATGTTCACGTTTATCTCCAGAACGGTTTGACTGATTTAGATGCGGTTTTCTGTAATGGCTTCGTAATTTATCGGCGGTGGTTCTTAGATAGGTATTATAGCGTTTGTCCGCTAGGGGGCGCTACAGTAATCATTTTTCACTCGAAGAAAGACCATCGAATGTTCACGTTTATCTCCAGAACGGTTTGACTGATTTAGATGCGGTTTTCTGTAATGGCTTCGTAATTTATCGGCGGTGGTTCTTAGATAGGTATTATAGCATTTGTCCGCTAGGGGGAGCTACAGTAATCATTTTTCACTCGAAGAAAGACCATCGAATGTTCCCAATTATCTTCAGAATGGATTGACTGTTTTGATGTAGTTTTCCGTAATGGATTTGATGTTTATCAAAGATGGTTCTTAGGTAGGTGTTGTAGTATTAACCCGCAAGGGGGCGCTATAGTAAACATTTTCCATTTAGCTCTAGAAAGATTTGACTGTCTTTGATATGGGTCTCTTTAAGGGGTTCGATGACTGTCTGTAATAGTTTTAGAAAGGCGTTCATATGTATATCAAGGAGGGTGCACGGTAGTGCCCCCGCCAAGATAAACAAAAAAGAAGAGGGGGCACTAACAAACTATTTTCACACCGTTTCGTCTTAACACTAGCTTTTCTTTGACTTGCAATGTATGTAGGTACCTATGTAAATAATATACATATGTATGTTTGTATGCATGTTTGGGTCTTGCAAGTTAAATTTGCCACACTTTTAGCTATCGTATTATCTTGAATTTTGGCACACTAATGTAAATCTTGTAATAATATAATAATCTGGTAGTGACATCCTGGTTATGTAGCCAGGATCGTCTCCACAGAAAGAAACTCTTCAATAGTTTACGGCAAACGCGCGGAACTTAACAGAATCACCTATTAAATTTTATTGGCACTGCGTTTGTACGATGGAATAGACACAACTTGATGTTGCAGCTAAGATCGTCTTCCCACAAAGGAACTCCTCGATGGTTAATAGCACAAATACATAAAACTTTGCACGATTATTCAATTGCAATGACAATACATTATATGCCTGTACAACACCTGATGCTGTAGCTAGGGTTGTCTCCTCTTCCCTAGAGTTTCAAGAAAGCTAAAATTTTGTATGACTTGGCCGTTTCATATTTAAATCTGTTCTTATGACATGTCAATTAAGACCCGTGAAGTAATTCCCTATCGTAAGTAGGTCTATCAGAAAGTCTGACCAATACGAGTATGGTAAAAAATTGAGTGTTAGATAATGTCATCTATGAACGGCCAAGCTGTACTTTTTAAATCAAGATGTAAGGCTAATAAAGTCAGGGCTCAGGCTCCGTTTCCACCAGGGATGTGCGAGGATTTGTTGCGAGGAATGTGTTTTTTATGAACCAATAGAAACATAACATTTACCTCGCTTCACTCCGCTCAGCTTCCACCAGAGATGAGTGCAAGGATAGGAAAATGAAGCGTTTCTACTGGTTCATGAAAAACCATCGAAATAGTAAGTACCTGGAATGAACACTCCAAAAACAGACGAGCAAAAACCGACCTAAATCCATTGACATAAGAACTAAGGGCCTCCGGTCCGGGTGAAATAGCAAGCACGGAGTCAGTGTGTCCCTCTCTAACTATTGCCAGGAAATTAATAATAAATAATTAGTAAATTTTTAGTTTCGTGAGCGTTGTCTTTTAAAAACATTGAATAAAATGTATACATTTATAATAAGTAATAATTACACAATATCATTTTTTTTTCATGAAATAAGCTTTACATCTTTTTACATGAGCTAATTTTAACTTGATGGTAGGTTTTATTAATTTCTCAATGGCCACACCAAACAGTAAGATGGCGCCTTCGTTATGGAGACTAGGGTGACAATCTTTTCACGATGTATTCACATGGTTAATATGTAATATTTATTATAATATAATATTTTATACCCATCATACGTATTGTCTAATACGAATGATACATACATGCATAAAATAATAATCCTACTACATTATATTATATTATTATTATAAATTTTGAAAAATTCCACGGGAATATGGAAAAATCCTGAAAATTTCAATTAAAAGTACCGGACCAATTCAGTTTACGCGTGTGAAGCCGCTGGTAAAAGCTAGTAAATAATGAATAAGTAAATAATTAAGTGACAACAGTGAGTGAGTGAGTTAAATTTTTTGATTTAATTTAGTTTTATTTAATGTTAATTTTGTAATTTTTATTTAATTGTTGTAATTTGTAATTATCATCATCATCATCCCAGCTTATATACGTCCCACTGCTGGGCACAGGCCTCCTCTCAGAATGTGATTGTGGTTTAATTTGATAAATGTTTTTTTCTGTAGTGACAACTTAGTCTTCATTCATTTATTAAACTAAATTAACTGACTTATGTGTCCACTTTTTCATACTATTGTATTTTTCACCTAAGATGAGTTCTGTGACATTTGAAAATTTTCCGAATTACGTATACTATGTTCGCAAAATATATTTTAAAAATAATTTCTATTTTGAAACAAATTAATTAAAAAAAAAACTGTTATTTTTAAAAATATATAGCAATATAAGTGTCTGTTAAATAGCCTCCATTGAATACGATACAAAAATATTTATTTTTTTTATATAACGCAATGTGTGAAACGGAACAGAGTAGTGACGTGACACAACATTATCGGCAATTGCAGCGGTTCATTATTCGATAACAGTGAACTTAGATATTTTACATTTTTAAACAAAACTTGCAAAATTTTATAAACGCGGCTATTTGCGACGCGGCCGCAACCATCTTGTGCCTCTTGTGGCCAGTACTTGTCAGTATCATTGTCAGTAAGTATGAGTACGTCTGCCGTGTATACGAGTTGAGTTTCCGTTGCATTTTCTTTGCATTGTGTTTGTTATTGTTCATTTCTATTATTATTGTTGTTGACTTTTGTTACTGTTTCTTGTTGAGTTTGTTGTTATTTTTTGGCAAAATGCTGAAACAGTCCAAAAAAGAGTGTTTTGAACTCCCAGAGTCGGGAGTTTGTAATTCGTTTGAGGGATTATTTCGAGCGAGAACGAGAGAGTGGCCCGGTGGGCGGAAAACTGGAAAATAAATATATATTTTTTAATATAATGCAACTTTTTCAAAAATAAGTACTAATAACTCTTAGAAAAATCTATGGTTCACTCGATCAATGATACATCTCTAAAACTGTCAAACTCTAAACGTCACAGAACTCATCATAGGTGAAAAATAATATAGTTGTACCTATAGAAAAGTGAATACTTCTGTTACTAGCACCGACGTACATACCTAAAATTTATTTGCTCTAGTCTCTACCAGCCGTATCATAAGGACTTGGTATACAAGTAATAAAGAATCTGGTTATTGCTACTTAGTATATTTTTCTGACAAAGAAGAACTAGGAGGAAGGAATGTCTCATTAATCGCATAAAATTATGGTCATACTAATAGAGTGAGATAAAATAACCCTGTGGTAGCTATCTCTATCGCCAAGCAATCGGCTCGCTATTCCTGCACAGTGCACATTCCAGGTCCTTACTATTTCGATGTGAAAAACACATTCCTCGCAACACAACCTCGCACATCTCTGGTGGAAACGCAGCCTCATGCAGCCACTTGGCTTTTCCTAGCGTTTGAATACCTTTTTAAAATTTAAGCGTTATTTATGGGGTTGTTAGTAAGTGTTGTGAATCTGATTTTACATAAAATGTTTTGGTGAGATGAATTATTTCTTTAAAATTTTTAAAATAAAAAGCAAAATTAAAAATTTTGAAAAAACCCACGACGGTTCCTAATAGAAAAAGGGTTAAATAATTTTTATGAACATCCCCCGACTAAAAGTGATTACAAACGCAAAAACATCCGTCGGGGGCTGCCATTACTATCTCTCTGTTATATTTAAATTAAAATGTTAAGAAAAGCTACTACAAACATAACTATCCAATTTTAATTAATCACAAATTCATACAACTGCACAATATTAGTAATCCAATGTTAAAAACTACCATGAATATCTTTCCCTCATAAAGTAGTACATTCCCCTCACAATTATAATTCATCACAAATTCATACAACTGCAAAATATAAGTTCATTTCGGTGCAGGTGATGGCAGCCCCCGACGGATGTTTTTGCGTTTGTAATCACTTTTAGTCGGGGGATGTTCATAAAAATTATTTAACCCTTTTTCTATTAGGAACCGTCGTGGGTTTTTTCAAAATTTTTAATTTTGCTTTTTATTTTAACCTGATAGTCTCACGAGATTGAGATGTTGTAAAATACCGAAACCTCTACCGCGTTAGAGAAGTGGAGTTTACACAGCCTTCAATGCAACGTTAATTAAGATCACAGTATAATTTTGGATATTTAAAGTCTTCGACAGTCGATTTCTATCAAATTTTAAAGTCCCACGGGGATTCAAATAAAAGGTAATCATATCAGGTAGAACGCGTTTACTGCTCCAAAACTTAAATTTGTAAATGTGCTCTTAAAACATAAATTGTTAATACCTACCTGAAGTAGTCAGGCGTGGCAAAACCATTATGAACGCGAAACTTTTCGCAGCTAACTCCCATTTTAGTCAAGTTCTGTCGAAGTGAAATAATAAAGCCTTTTGTTTGATAACAAAATGGAAAAAGTTGTAATAAGGAGCAAGATTTCACTGTTTCATGAAACTAACTAGACTTCATGTCTTACAAAATGTAGCTTTAGATAATAGGTGACACTATCTTTTACCTCCTGTTTGGCTTGCTTGCCCTATCCAAAATGAAAGTCAAAATAATTTTATTAAATTTAGGATATAACACTTATATAAAAGACTTATGAATGTCAAAAAATTACTAGGAGTTCAGAAAAACTTCTGTTTATAAGAATCGGGCAAAAAACTGTACAGGATATTTTTTATTTACCCACGACGGAACGGAGAAGGTATATGCGTTTAGGGTGAGAGGTTGTTTGTTTGTTTGTTTGTTTGTTTGTGCGCAAACGAATGTTCACGTTTATCTCCAGAACGGTTTGACTGATTTAGATGCGGTTTTCTGTAATGGCTTCGTAATTTATCGACGGTGGTTCTTAGATAGGTATTATAGCGTTTGTCCGCTAGGGGGCGCTACAGTAATCATTTTTCACTCGAAAAAAGACCATCGAATGTTGCCAATTATCTTCAGAATGGATTGACTGTTGTTGATGTGGTTTTCCGTAATGGATTTGATGTTTATCCAAGATGGTTCTTAGATAGGTGTTGTAGTATTAACCCGCAAGGGGGCGCTATAGTAAACATTTTCCATTTAGCTCTAGAAAGATTTGACTGTCTTTGATATGGGTCTCTTTAAGGGGTTTCATGACTGTCTGTAATAGTTTTAGAAAGGCGTTCAAATGTATATCAAGGATGGCGCACGGCAGTGCCCCCGCCAAGATAAACAAAAAAAATACGGGACACTAACTAATTATTTTCACACCGTTTCGTCTTAACACTAGCTTTTATTTGACCGGCAATGTATGAAGGTACCTATGTAAATAATATACATAAAAATATGTATGTTTGTATGCATGTTCGGTCGGGTCTTGCAAGTTAAATTTGCCACACTTTTAGTTATCGTATTGTCTTGAATTTTGGCACACTGATGTTAATCTTGTAATAATACAATAATCTGGTAGTGACCTCCTGGTTATTTAGCCAGGATCGTCTCCACAGAAAGAAACTCTTCAATAGTTTACGGCACAGGCGCGGAACTTAACAGAATTACCTATTAAATTTTATTGGCACTGTGTTTGTACGATAGAATAGACACAACTTGATATTGCAGCTAGGGTCGTCTTCCCACAAAGGAACTCCTCGATGGTTAATAGCACAAATACATAAAACTTTGCACGATTTTTCAAGTGCAATGACAATACATTATATGCCTTTACAACACCTGATGCTGTAGCTAGGGTTGTCTCCTCTTCCCTAGAGTTTCAAGAAAGCTAAAATTTTGACTTGGCCGTTTCATATTTAAATCTGTTCGTATGACATGTCAATTAAGACCCGTGAAGTAATTTCCTTCCGTAAGTAGGTCTATCAGAAAGTCTGACCGATACGAATATGATAAAAAAATTGAGTGTTAGATAATGTCATGGAATAGATCTATGAACGGCCAAGCTGTACTTTTTAAATCAAGATGTAAGGCTAATAATGTCAGAGCTCAGGCTCCGTTTCCACCAGGGATGTGCGAGGATTTGTTGCGAGGAATGTGTTTTTTTATGAACCAATAGAAACATAATTTAACATTTACCTCGCTTCACTCCGCTCAGCTTCCACCAGAGATGAGTGCAAGGCTAGGGAAATGAAGCGTTTCTACTGGTTCATGAAAATCACATTCCTTGCAACACAACCTCGCACATCTCTGGTGGAAACGCAGCCTCATGCAGCCACTTGGGTTTTCCTAGCGTTTGAAAACCTTTTTAAAATTTAAGCGTTATTTATGAGGTTGTTAGTAAGTGTTGTGAATATTAGCCTCTGATTTTACATAAAATGTTTTGGTGAGATGAATTATTTCTTTAAAAATTTTAAAATAAAAAGCAAAATTAAAAATTTTGAAAAAACCCACGACGGTTCCTAATAGAAAAAGGGTTAAATAATTTTTATGAACATCCCCCGACTTAAAGTGATTACAAACGCAAAAACATCCGTCGGGGGCTGCCATTACTATTTCTCTGTTATATTTAAATTAAAATGTTAAGAAAAGCTACTACAAACATAACTATCCAATTTTAATTAATCACAAATTCATACAACTACACAATATTACTAATCCACTGTTATTTCAGTTATAATGTTAAGTAAACTACCATGAATATATTTCCCTCATAAAGTAGTACATTCCCCACACAATTATAATTCATCACAAATTCATACAACTGCAAAATATAAGTTCATTTCGGTGCAGGTAATGGCAGCCCCCGACGGATGTTTTTGCGTTTGTAATCACTTTAAGTCGGGGGATGTTCATAAAAATTATTTAACCCTTTTTCTATTAGGAACCGTCGTGGGTTTTTTCAAAATTTTTAATTTTGCTTTTTATTTCACACAGCAACACACGAATACGAAATGCGGATTCATAAAATTAGGAGGATTACTAGCTTAATCTTCGAGCGAACCACAGCGAATTTTATATCAAAAAACTAAACTTTCAAATAAGAAGCCTTCGTATCTTCTAAATGAAAAGTAGGCTCAGCCTTCTTGACGTATGAGACTTGCGTAACACGAGACGTCCTGAAATGAGGGTACTTCATCACTTGGCTTGTTTATGAGTGCTTCGGGAATGTTCGATAGACTTCGGGCCACTTCGGCGTTCTTGCGATGAGAAATGATGTGACGTGTTCGCGTACCGATTTGAAGTGAATCAGGTGTGCTTTGATTTATATTATACGGTTTTTGTAAGCTTTAGGGCGGAAAAAATGGGGATACGGTTTTTGGGGTAGCTGTTAGTTAAAAGTTATAAGATCAAGTTTTATAATAAACCCCAGTCTATCTCTACCAACAATCTTTACTACATGTTAAAATCCATTTTGTACAACATCAGTACTTCCAATGATTCCAATTCCAAAACATTCAAAATTCACATAAACCAATTCCTAGAGCCATTTCACGCTATCGTCATTTGAAATATGGACCCTAAATTGGGCCCATTAGCTAAATTTCCAAAGCATTTAAACTGGATTTATCCTAAATGCTCACTAATGTCCATTGTCCAGGCTATGTACAATGTACAGCGCTGCTACAATCGTGGTGAGGGTACAACGGCACGGGGGTTTCTTCGGGCTAATAACTTATATTATGTGTAAATTACGTTTCTGTAAAAGCTGGAATTTTTAGACGCTACAACCCCAGGCGGGGTGAAAACGTCTTTTACTAGTAAGTATTATGTGAACTCTATTCTTATAATCAATCTTTTGACACTGACCAAAAGAAATTACTTTCAAGAACCGCATCTGCATAGCATAACGACATCTGCCGCCATTATCTAAAGACAAAGGCAGCTAAAATATGTACAGTGAAGTATGGCGGGGACGGCTGCAATTTTCATCTTACAGCAAAATTGCAAAGATCTTCACTTTACAGCACAATATGGCGGCGTTTAAGTGTAGAGACTTTAATGGTTTAGATTAGATAATTTATAATGGTGTTGACCATGGATGAAATGACGGACAGCGTAGTGGTTAATGAAGCTGACTACGAAGCTTGAGGTCCCGAGTTCTATCCCCGGTGTCCGAGTTTTGCATTGTTTAATAAGTAATTTAGGTTCCTCTCAATCTCGTTTCAAGCTGTGGTTTACTTAGTTCGTTATTTTCAAAATAAATTTTGTTTCCTGAACACTACAATTTGGCCGCTTTCAAGTCTAGGGTGAATAAGCATTTACTAGACAAGCGTGCTCCATCGTAGGCCTCAACCTAGCTCTCCACCGCAAAAGCATGCCTAAAAAAAATATGATGAACTGTAGACAACAGCTTTTCGTGTATTATTTGTCGTGAACCAATAAAAACGCTTCAATTTACTTATCCTAGCGCCATCGAGCTGTTTCAACTAGGGATTTGCTGAGCGAAAATAAGTGAATAAAGCGTTTCTTTGACTCATGACAAACAGATTCCTGGCTAAACATCTCTGGTGGAAGCACAGTCTTACGGTGACGGAAACCTACACAAGCCTGTGAAGTAATTCAATGGTGCTGGTGCGTATGAAGTTCCCAATCCGCATTGGGCCGAAGCTTTCTCATTCTGAGAAGAAGCCTATCCCCAGCAGTGGGAAATAGACTCGGATGGTGAACCTACTTTGACATCACAAGCAGATTTCAATAATGCCGCAGTAGAATCGAATGCTTTTGTTTGAATACTCACACTGAATGTAATCCAGTCTCACTTATTACTTGGTACACAGCCAGCAGCAGAAGTAGATAAGCTTGCGATGCTTAAAACGATCTAAACACTCTTATTTCCATGGCGGTAGATACCAATCTGTTTTGTGGTAGAGCCGTGTGCGCATTGAGCACCGTAACCGCTCATCCACTTCTGTTGCTGACTGTAGGTACAGGTATACACAAATCGTTTACATGTTACGTTTGTGTGCCCCGCAATATCTTTTCAAAGCCGATGAATCGTGAAATTGCAGGAAGCAATAGGAGGTACAGATTGCAGCATTAAGACAACGTTTGTACAGTTAAGAGCTCTTGCGTGCATTATCGGAAAGACTTAAACAAAAGGTTGGTACTTTAACGAATGGTCGCCTGTTTCATTGATCCATCTACTTACTCGTACCATAAAATTATTCCTACTTTATAAGGATTTGAATTAACTTTGTGCCGTGTGGTGTCGGTTGAGAATTACACCACCCCCTCTCTTCCCGTGGGTGTCGTAAGAGGCGACTAAGGGATAAACCGGAGGATGGGCCGCAGCGTCTTCCGCGAACGATCGGGTATAACTGTGGTCGCTAACCCGCCTGCCAAGCGTGGCGACTAAGGCATTTTCCCCCTAAGGTATGAGCCTTGGGAGAGGCCTATGTCCAGCAGTGGACGTATTTCGGCTGAAATGATGATGATGATGAATTAACTTTCGTCTATAGATTAGATAGCTGTACGTCTGGATTAACACAAAGGTTACTTTTTAACTCGATATTCTCTCGAAATCGGGATAAAATCTCGAAAATAGGTGAATAGAGGTGATTCTATATGCCTGTGTTTTCTGTATTGCTTACTAAAAATGTATGTACGTATGTAAATACTTTATTGCACATGAAACACAAAAATAATACAAAAAGAAAACAAAAAGATAACAAAGGCGAACTTATCGCTAAAAAGGATATTTTCAAGCTAACCTGTAATGTGCTGGTGTTCAACAAAGAGTCATTGTATTGTAAAGTGCTAAAAAATTAAGTACCAATACGTTTACAGCAGATAGTACACCTCTAGAAGTAAACTTTTAAGTATAAAATATTTAAAAGTTTATGTTACTTTTTGGAGATAATTAGAGAATATACTTTAGTCCGTCAAAACACCCTGTTATTGAGAGAATTAATAGCCAGTGATTATACTTCTTTAAAAGTCTTGGCTATCACCAGTAACTGACCAATTCACTTAGAAAAATAAATGTCAAAGTCACATAATGCTTACTAATAGTTTTCCCGCCAATCGTTGACGTTCATGAATCATGACAAACACGGGTTCACTTGGCAGAAAGTGTTAAATATCGTGTCACTCAAATGCACAGGCTGATTATGTTTGGGCGGAATGACAATTTATTTATTTTGTTCAGGAAATTAAAACAAAAATAAATATCACATTTTTTTTATAAATTTTTACTTGTATTTAAAGTTTATTATTTTGATCTCGTTTAACATCTCTTAAATATTGGTACTTAATTTGTTAGCACCTTATATCCATCCATCCATCCCAGCCTAAGCATAAGTCCCACTGCTGGATACAGGCCTCCTCTCAGAACAACAGGACGCAATGGGCCCGCGTGGGAACTATGGCCCAAGCCCTCTTGTTCTGTGAGGAGGCCTGTGCACCTTATATATTTTTTGAGAATTTCCATTGGAATTTTGTAAAACAATCGGAATCTTAATGCAGCTGCCAGATCTATTTGGTACGCGTGCGAAGCCACAAGTAAATGCTGGTATTTCTAATAATTTAAAGTCAATATTATCCGATTTCGCTAGGGGAAAAAATTCCGCCCGTCAAACGTTTTTCGGGTAAATAAGATTTTAATCCTTGTTATTTAGGTCACGGTGGAGGCGTCATTGGTAACAATTTCGCCATAACGACGAGCTTGGAATTTTCCTTATTTACAGGATATTTCAAACCTATCATTGATTGATCGTTCCAATGAGAAAATATCAAGCAACCGTTTAATTTGAGGTTATTGATGTCTTCATCAAAAACAAGATATTTAAGATTTGAAACACGGATGTGTATTGAAAAAAGCGTTTTAGAAGGAACAAAAGGAAAAATGAATCTGAATCAAAGAAACGATAATTAGGTAACGGTTGGATTTACATGGACATTCACCATCATTAATATCTGCCACAACGGAGTGTGAAAAAATATCTGACACGTCCTTCCGGCCCTAGAAATAGAGTTTTATCAGATATTTTAAGCACTCTTATTGTGTCTGATGGGTGGTGGTGACTCTACTATTATTATTCCAGTAACCCAGAATGATGGACTGAGCTGACGCCAGAATGAGCACGTAACCGAAGTCATAAGCTTCCTGGACTTACATCAATAGTAAAAAAAGTTTTGTTTCTTATTTACACGCGCAGAGTTTAAGAGGGAAAGAAATATAGGTCATTAAAGTAGCCTCTTGGCTTATGGAATGGTTTCCTTGTCCCAGTTATAATAAAGCACACAGTACGTACATTATTATTACAAAGCGTGTAGGTAGTAACAAGCACTTTCTAACTCCTACACATTTTCATTTTCTGCCCCGTCGAACATTGTTCTTCGCACAAAAGAAACACTTTCTAATATGAACGTTACATTAAATTCAAATTTTGTTGGCCCATGAAATTTATTTACGTTCGTGAGTCTAATGTCTGTTTGGATTATCTACTTGAGTTTAAGTAAAGATGCACATATGAAATTAACATTTGCAATACCACTTAGGATTTTTTTTGGGAACTATATTCTCCGTCACTTAAATTTAGATTTGTCACTAAACTGCGGTAACTATTTAATGTATCTACCTATCCCTAAGAAATATATTGGTCATCACATTAATCAAATCAAACTGTTGTCAAAAAGGGTTATAGCTCAAAGAGCCGTAAGTCATGTTGAATGAATGAATGAAAAAGTATTTATTTGTACATTGTTTTTTTGTACATAGCCCTGCAAACCTGTTTACACAGTTTGGCTGCAAGATACAGCCTCTATTAGAATATAAAAGAATGTAATCTTATTACATAATTGTTTATAGGTAAGTAATTATTGTTACAACTGTGTCTTATGGAAGAGTTTCTATAAGATAATTTTTGAGTATCTTTTTAAATTTATTTTTTATAGTTTCTAGGCGGACGTTATCAGGTAAGGTGTTAAACAAATACGGTAGTCTTTTGTTTAATGTTCTGTCGCCTAAGTAGTTGGTCACTCGGGGCACTTCATATTTACCTGAGGACACCGACCTAGTACTATGACTATGGTGATCAATACTAAATTACGCTCCAGATTGCTATGATTATTTATGGCTACTAGCTTAGATTATATACAACACTAGATGGACCGTCGGCGGCATGAAAACGTCCCCAAAAAATATAAGCCAACTGTTGGCTTATAAGTCATTTTCCCCCCCCCTCAGTCTGCATTGTGACACCGTAGGTGACGTATGCGGAGCGCGCAATACAAAAGTGCCGAAATATGACCAAATGTGCTATAAAAGTGTGCCGCAATTATAAAGGCGGGATTAAAAATCCTAATAACGTGACTTTCCATCGGTAAGTACTCCAGAATCCATAACATTTCGTAAGAAAAGATTAAATTATTTAGGTTAGAATTGTGTGACATTTTTTATAGGTGATACCAGTTTCCAGTGCAAAATTCCCCACAATTCAGTCAAAATCGTACTGAAAAGTTTGTATTGGGCACAAAGTCGAAAAATATCGATTTCACCTGAACCTGAACAGTTTTTCGCGATGTCTGTCTGTTTTAGTTTTATTAATTCATTTTTTATTTGATTAAGTTCGCCATTACTTTTACTAGCGTCTAATTTTCGTCGTGTCGTAATAATTTTCCCCCAAATTTTGGGGGATTTGACATTACGTGGTATCATTTAGCACGCACACAGTGACAACCGGATTGACGTAACTCGAGTGTAAAGACGAAGCTGTCACGTGGTCGCCACGCACACAAACAAGAAAAAGAGTGGACGTTTTCAATCGCATTGTTTCTTACTGAGGCTCGGTCTAGTGTTGTATATAGTCTAAGGCTACTAGGTATTTATGTTTTAGTCTAACAGGAAGTATTTTTGTTGGCACTAGGTCATGTTGTATATCTTAATTTGGACTTATTGTTCCCAAAAATTTTTTTTTATTCGACCGGATGGCAAATTGGTTAAGGTATACCGTAGGCGACAGGCCAGCAACCTGTCACTATTGTACCATTTTTGTTAAACTTAAAAGCTAAAAGTGGCTCCGAAGCGGTAACGTTTCGTGTGCTCTGCCTACCCCATTTGGGAAGGCGTGATGTCTCTGTGTGTGTGTGAAAAATAACAGTTCTTACCAATTAAGTAGCAAAGAAAATTCCAGATGTTTTCAGGTGAAATAGGTCGCTCCCTCTATATTTTTAACCGGGCCGCACGTACAATGACAAAGCAACCCGACCAAGCGGAAAATAGTATCACATGGAATTCGATACGTAACAAGTAAAACGTACATTTCCTAAGAAAATGGATGCAACTTTAGTAGTTTCTTTTAGCGAAACGAATTAGAGTTAAGACTGGAGGTTTGTGGAATGTAAAGGCATTCTGTTAGAACTGTTGTCCATTTTGGAGTGGGATAAATTGAGTACTTTGTTTGTTTTGACTGGTTGTTTTAAAAGAGTCAGCACTGTAGCAAATGACTGTTTATTTTGAAACATTAGGATACTTTAATTATGACTTCATTAAGCTTGAGCCATCACTACGCTTACGTGGAAAAAAAAACTGCATCGAAGTAGGTCCATCTATTTCAAAGCTATGCTGCCACAGACCGAGATTTTTTTTATTCGACTGGATGGCAAACGAGCAAGTGAGTCTCCTGATGGTAAGAGATCACCACCTTCCATAGACATCTGCAACACCAGGGGTCAAACTTATAACACTCCTGTTAAAAAGACAGACCAAGTAATAAAAAAATCCGCTTTTACCATTTCAACTACAGAAGCCCAAAAACAGAAAATTACAGTTATTTTTCTCATTAATAAACATAATGCAAGTTAACCTATGAATAAGTTAAGCCCGTCGCCCCGGTTTAGGAATGTGAGCAACGAACCTGTCAGATCGTGTTGGTTCTGGTTAAACTAACAACTTCGTTGACAGTTCCGCGCCAGTGTTGCCAGGGTGATAAGGATTACGAATAAAATGACGATCAAGCGTCAACCGCGTTTGTAATTTGAAGGCCGCGCGAATACTTTTTTTTTTAATGTTTAAACCTCTGTCACTAGGTTAGGTGCTTACAGATATTATAAATGCGAAACTACATAACTGTATACTTGGTTTGGATAGCTATTTAACTAAATGTAAACAAACTTCAGCTGCCAGACTTGGTATAGGTAGGTATTCAAGGTTTTTATAAATTTAATTTATCTATCATTACTATAAACCAGTAATACAAAGTAGTCTACTGTATTTCAATACAGAAATTGAAATGTTTAGATAGTTTAATGGGGGAATTTAAATATTTAAGACACCAGTTGACGATGTTTTGTTTACATTTAGTAAAACACAATACAATACAATACAATACAATAACTCTTTATTGCACACCAACATATAGCAAAAAATTACAGAAAACAGGTATATACACAGAGACTTAATCATCATTCAAAACACCTTACCTGTCCTAACCAATTCATAGTTTGTTACCTGTTCACGCTTAAATCTTTGAACTAATTAAGATGTAAATTCGTATAGAGATACTTTGAAACTCAGGGAAGGACATAAGATAACTTTAATATCATATATAATAGGTACCGCGGGATTGCGATAGCCTAATTCTTTGCAGAAAAAGTTGCGGGCAACAGTTAGTATTTAAAAAATATGTAAAAATCACGTTTAATAACTGCTCATCGGTCAATAATAGCAACCAGGGTTTGTCAAAGGACTCGCCATAATAACTTACGAGTTGGCTATTAAAGTTGTAAACCTTATCTTATTTAAAAGGTTCCAGTCATCAAGAAAATTATATTTAGGGGTTCTTAAATTTCTCTTAGGACATTTTACATAGCTCAAACAAAAGCTTGTCGCGCTCCTGAATTCGTTTAAATCAAGTTGATTCTAATCCTTAAGATAACGCGTTCCCGAAGAGTTAGGAACTCATGATAAAACTCACTTTTCTAAAGGCTGAATGCGTCGTCATATTTACCCGGAGATTACATTATAAATGGCGTAAGTTGGCGGACTGGGTTTATTATAACAATACGCATTGTGCCGGGTAAAGACCCTTATATTTACCCCAAGTATACAACGTAACAACTGCCTAAAAAACCAAACGATTTAAGAGTTTAACACCGTGATAAGTAAGCTCAATAATAGCAGATCTCTTTAGGTGGTTGGGTCCTTTTTGGGGGAGGATGGCGATATTTATTGTGGGTACGAAATTAATTTAGCCTTAACCAATAAAATGTTGGTCGATATTATATTTATTAGAGCTATTATGGGAGTGTTCGTGGTTGTATGGATTAGACGTGGGACTAATGGGGGGAGTGAAATGTGGCCTTTATAAAGGAATTTGATCACCCGGTTCAATACCCTTACAGTTAAGGCGGAAACTCCTAGTGACTTTCTGCTCTTCTGCTTGGCGGTTGCAAGTGTGATGTTTTTAAATAGGTACCCAGAGGTTGCGCCATAGTTTTTAAATTGAAGGATTATTCGGTACTCTTCAGAGGTTTTTTTTTAATCGACTTTTACACAAGGTGCTTCGCTTTATCAGATGGGGTGGGGTTCAAAGAGACGGCTGTCAATCTGATTTTTAAACACTTTTGTTTAGAAACTACAACATTTTTTTAGGACCTTTATGTACAAATAAAGATTTACTTACTTACAACTACAACTATAATACAGCAGGGATTTAGATGGAATTTGGTTCGTCTATTGTAGAGTTTTTTATTAGCGGAAGACTATTGCAGGTGGTAGGACCTTGTGCAAGGTCCGCCTGGATTGCTACCACCATCTCGCTCGCTAATCCTGCCGTGAAGCAGCAGTACTGCACTGTGTGTTTCGGCATGGAGAGTTAGACGGCCAGTGAAATTACTGGCACTTGAGGTATGCCATCTTAGGCCTCTAGGTTGGCAATTCATCTACAATACTCCTAGTGTAGCAGATGTTTATGGGCGGTGGTGATATCTCTCTCGTTTGCCATCCAGTCGATTAAAAAAAAATACTATTTCTCATTCTGTTATTCCCACCATATTTTATTGGGCTTCACAGATGAAAAATCCTAAGAACCACTCAATACAGAAACGTAATATTATGCTTCCTTTTTCGGGTTCCGTACCCAAAGGGTAAAAACGAAAACCATTACTAACAGCCGTATTTTTATTAAAGAAGTAAAGGCCATTTTGAGTAAAAGTAATTACTCAAGTAACGATTTTTATTCTATAGTTGAGCTTTTGCTTGAAAATTGAACTGTCAAGTTTTTGTACTGCTTTATGGTGTGCAATAAAGAATATTTGTATTTGTATTTGTCAAATGTTAAATTGCTTAGCCAAGTCATAGTCACCATTTTCTTTATTTAAGCATTTACGTAGCAACAAGTAATGACTCGTTTATAAATACGGGTGTAAGACTTCGCTGTTCATCCGTCCGTCCGTTTGCCTGGTTGGCTGTCTGTAGGCTGTAGGTAACTCATGAACCGTGATAGTTAGACAGTTGAAACTTTCACAGATTAGGTATGTATAACTGTAGCCGATATAACAATAAATACTCAAAACCAGAATAAAATAAATATTTAAGGGAATAAATATTTAATTGGAGCCCCCATACAACCAACGTGATTTTTAGGATTCCATCGCATCAATGGCAAAAACGGAACCCTATAGTTTCGCCATGAAAACTATAACGGTATTGTTTTCTTTAGAATTATTAGTAGTTTAAGAGTAAATAGCAGCCTAAGGTATAAAATATACCTAAACTTGGTATATTCCGTACAAAATACGAAATCGTTGGAAAAATATTGCTTAATTAATGAATGTTGCATAGAGTTACGGAACCCTTCGTGCGCGAGTCTCACTCGCACTTGACCGGTTTTTTCATAAAAACGTATTTGGATAGTTATTTGAATATTTGCTAGTTCTTATTGATCATATTAGCTATGAAATAAATACTCATTACATTCTTATTCTTATGCCAAGAGTGATCGTCAAATCCAAGAAACGGAGTAGAATTCCCTTGGTACGTTAGCAAATTGGACATCAATAAAGTCAAGCAAAATACACATTTAAGTAAACAAATCAAACACAACAATATTTTATTACAGCCACATGACAACCAACCACCGTTATTTTTATCGAAGCCTTCCATAATGACATAATTCAAGACTGAAAAACGTCAAACCACTATCGGCTCCGACGACAAAACGTCGTCGTTTCAAATACGAAATGAAGCACCGTAACCTTCGATACTAAGGTCTCTATTGCTTTATTTCTACATTTACGAAGCGTAGATTTATTTGCAGGCTATTGCGTGCGTTCTTACAGTAAAGGTACCAGTTAAAATGTAACCGTTGGGTTAGAATAAGTCGGTACGGCCCGGTACCGCGTGTGACACTTTTGTGGGGAAATGATACGCTAAATTAGACTCCTTTGCATATATAAATGGAAGACGGTAAGTCATTCGACACGCATGAAGGATTAAATGTATTTTGTTGTCAGTTGCGTTCTGTTGGGGTGGATGTTTAATGTTTAAAGGTGTTTGTATATTACTGTATTTCTTAGCTAAAACACAGTAAGCTCAAGCAGTATGGAAGCTACGATCGAAACTTTAAATAAAAATAACATCGAAAATATATCATCTTAGTATATTGGGCCCCGTTTGGTAGGGTTGCGGAAAACCTTTTCTTACTATCTTTAAGTATCCAGCAGATTCAACTTACACTTTTTTTTTTAATCATAAAAGCATTTGGCCTGTATGTCCAACCCGGAGCCACAGGCCAGACCTCCTCTCAGCATGAGAGGACATGGGCTGTTACCATTTATCGAAATTCGTTTTTTCACATTTCAACATTAAAAATAAACGTAGTTTTACTTCAAAGGGGTTTTTGTACTTTGCGAGTCATTTCTGCCACATTCCGTAACACCGCGTTCAAAAGCATAGTTATTATAAATGCGTTTCTATGTTCCTTTGACGACCATTACGCACTAACAAGGGAAGGGAGATGTCATTAGTAACAAAATTAATGACGGTTTCTACCTTTTTAATTATTTTTAAGCGTATTTTCCCTGTCCCTTTGAGTCGGTCTGCAAGTTTGTTATAAATATTCTACGCTTCACTATTTTTCAGCTTCGCAACCGAGTATTAAAATTTAGGGACGTGAAATTGTTTTTTGGAATTTTTCTATTGATATTGATATGCAATGCAAAGGCAACTATAATAGTAGATTGTTGCACCAAGCAGAAAGTTATTTACTATTGAACCGAGTGCCGATTTGGAGCCCGAGCGTTAGCGAGGGCTTTTAAAAGCACGAGGGCAATATAAATTACTTAATGCAAGGTGCATAATCTGCTTTTCTTTCAACTCTTACAGAAAAGTTCCGCTTTGTGCTGGGTATTCAGTGCGGTTATGATAAAATTAAAGCATTAGGTTGTTGGAAGAAAATTAATTTTCTCTCCCACTACTTTACGATGGCACGTCTATCACTCCGCCTCATCACTGCGTTTCGAACTCATCCAGAGTTGATCATCAGAGCAACACGACCATTCTCGGTTCGTAATATCGCGGGTGAGCAAAATAATTGGTTTATAGATCTTTTATATGGATAGGTTTGGGACACCATATAACATATTATAGTTAGTGTTTAGTTTTGTAACTAAGGAACCCCGAATACATCCCTGTGTTATTATTCTTTTATTTGTAATTATTTCATTTTGTAAAAATGACTTTCTGCCAAGTTTCTTGCGGCGCATTCTTCTCAGTAATGATGGTCTTTCCGAAAGCGCTGGCAGTTTAAAAAAACGCGTAAACGTGCCCATAGCGGCCTATTTACTGCATAAATTTGAATTTCGAATTACATCACATTACGAAATAACGTCATGTTAAATCACACTACCTTTGTCCCTGTCTTGTACGCCTACAAAGGCACACGTCAGCGTAATAAACTCGCGACATTCGACTTCGCGACGTCCCGTTTCATTACCGTCACATTAATTTTAAACAAAAGGCGATGTTTCACAAAAATATCCGTGTGACAGTTACAGGATGGCACACGAAAGACGGAATGCTGGCACGACAGAAATCTGCTCCTTGAAGGGCTTGGGACAAGTGATAAGCGGAAACTACTGACTTATATTCTACCGTACGGTAGTACTTATATATTGATGGCGGAAACACAAATGAGTTAGCGGTTTTAAGAAGGCGGTTAAGCAGCTTTTCCACCAATAATGTGCGAGGAATGTGTTTTTAACTCCCGACGCAAAAAGAGGGGTGTTATAAGTTTGACCGCTATGTGTGTCTGTGTGTCAGTCTGTAGCACCGTAGCGGGTACCGACGCATCTGAATATCGAATGTCAAAATGTCGAATATATTAAAACATCCAATGGGTCATAATATCGAATGGTTTATTTTCGGAAACCGAAAACTTATCAGGATTGTTTAAAACGGCATCGTATAGATGCCGTTTAGATCCCTTAGGTTAGGTTAGGTCAGATTAATAACAATCTACAAAAAAAACAGTCCTAAGAAAAATACCTTTTCGATATTATGACCCATTCGATATTTTAATACATTCGGTATTTTAACATTCGATATTCATATACGTACCCTATTGTTATAAACTCAATTTTCAACGTTTAACTAAAGTCCGTTATTTCACGTGAATAATCCAGTTTTCCAGTAAAACGATTTAATCTCAAAGCGTATCCGTAAAACACAAAGCGTGTGACAGAGTTAACTATGACGACAAACACATTGCTGAGCAGTAAACAGCCACTCACGACGCTGCTTGCACTGCGTCGTGGGGCACTTATCACAGGAGTCACCGAGAACCGGGCAGCGCCGTTAGATCCCCAAATAAATGGTGAACTTTATATTAAAAAAAAAACTTTGCTTTATTTTTATTATTTGTACTTAAATACACATTTTAAATATTTAAAGTGACATTTCCGACGCTGAAATAGAGCAAAATCACTTATGACATGTTTCTCATATGAAAATCCTTCGTTTAATTAATAATTTTGTTTTCTTTTTACTTTTTGTTTAATTTTTTTCCACTTTTAGTGTACTGGCTATTTACACACTTTGTAAAAAGTAGATGCACAATAATGGGCTCTTGGTGAGAACCTAAAAAGAACCCTGAAAAAATAAACAGGCAATAAATTCTGATTACGAGAAATTATTATATATGGAGTTGTTTCGCTTTTATATTGATTCTTATTTTGGTATAAGTTTATAGAGAGGGTGAAATCGTGACGCATTTCAGCCATTGTATCTTTAGAAAATATTTATTATTATTATTTATTAAGAATCAATGAATTAAGACTAATTAATTATTTTACTATACCACTATGGCTGAGTGTGGCTATCTTTTCAACAAGGGAATTTTAAATAATTTATTGAATCAGGCGTTATTTTGCAGAGATCCATATCAATGAACTACTTAAATAATTAATGAATTAATGGTCACGGGTAAGAAAAGTAATTGTTTATTGTAAGATCATTTAAAATTTGTTCTAGTTCATGTTCATATTTTGATCTCGCAAAAGAGAAGCCGTTTTAACCGCTTCGCCACGTTTCCCGAAACCGTAATAACTTGATGCCTCGACCTCAACCAAAAGCGATGCAACGATTCTACTAACGCCAGAACTGAATCTAAGTGTTTATATTATACGTTTTTGTACTGCTTTATGGTGTGCAATAAAGAATATTTGTATTGTATTGTATTGTCAGCTCCAGTTGTAAATTCTCCATGCACTGAGTGGACGAACTTAGATTGCATTATGCTTGTACGCTCTCACGCAGCCTTTATGACGGACTTTAGAACTTGTTTCACGACTTGTGATCCGTTAAAATTATAAGGACCATAAAGTCTAGATTATCTTTCAGTTTACGCGCAAACGAGTGAAATAGCAGATACTTTAAACGGCAATAGCTCTTTCAGATTCAGGATAACACTGATGGCGGATGGCGTTTTTATTTCGAAAAAGAACGTTTAATAAAAATTTGGTGTTCAGTAAAGTTTTTTAATGATAAATAATAATAAATAATTTAAAGTCAGGAAGGTGTTAAGTTCCCTAGAGACCCCAATGAAGTTAAGAACAATCACTGATTAGAAATTAAGAAAAAATGGCAAGTGTCACTAACCACTTGGCCATCCGGTCGTCAAAAATCTTTAAAAACTTTATTCGTTTCAGTACCTATAATAAACTTTTGAAAACTCACTAAACATATTTTAATACTATAACTTTTTATATTATTATTATGACTGCAAATATCAACTGGCCACCACAACTCTAGAAGAAAAACTGAGCGGAGCGACGATAAGCAATGAAGCGTTTCTATTGGTTCATGAAATAGTACATTGTGTCTTTAGGGCGGTAAATAAGAAATTACGAACGAGAGCCTATTAGAAGCCCGAAAGTCGAAGACAAGCAGTACGCCATGCAGTAATACAGTCATTTACCGACCTTGGGCTTCATGACAAGAAAATTAGTACGGGCAATGACTCACTTACCGACTACGGGTTTCATGACAAGCACATTAAGGTCGAGGGTTTTATTTGGGGGGTTGCAACCAAGGTAGCCTGCATGTTACGACACTGTTTACGAGCAAGTGTGATGAAAAACACATTTTTTTTTATTCGACTGGTCTCCTGATGGTGAGAGATCACCACCACCCATAGACACCTGCAACACCAGGGGGATTGCAGTTGCGTTGCCAACCTAGAAGCCTAAGATGGGATACCTCAAGTGCCAGTAATTTCACCGGCTGTCTTACTCTCCACGCCGAAACACAACAGTGCAAGCACTGCTGCTTCACGGCAAGATTAGCGAGCAAGATGGTGGTAGCAATCCGGGCGGACCTTGCACGAGGTCCTTACCACATTCCTCGCAAGTCACCCTCGCACCTCTGGTGGAAACGCCTTTATGCCTTTTACCACACTATGGGAAGCGATGGATCCATCCTAGTCCAAAACCGGGCAATGACTTTGCTATCCGCTCCCCTCTCCTAACTCGCACCACACAATTCAAATAAAAAACGTTCGCGTGCCTCCGTCCATTAATTCAGTGCGTGAAAGGAGATGCGTAACGTCGCGATTATGAATGATGACGCATGGCTTCACGAGTTTTCAGATTCGCACTAAATAATGGATTTGAGCTTTGAAACAACCCAGTTGAGCTCGTCTTTTTAGTAATAGCAAAAATTTTACCTTTATGTCACTCTACTTTTTAGGGTTTCGTAGCCAAAATGGCAAAAATGGAACCCTTATAGTTTCGCCATGTTTGTCTGTCTGTCCGTCTGTCTGTCCGTAGCTTTGCTCAGGGACTATCAATGCTACAAAGCTGTAATTTTGCACGAATATGCCGACAAAATGGTAGAATAAAAAAGATATAAAAATGTTTTTTAGAGTACCTCCCATAGACTAAAGTGGGGGTAATTTTTTTTTCTCATCTAATCGTTGGATAGCTCTTTTAAAACCATTAGGAGTTGCTAAAATGATTTCCAATTTTGGGATTCGTTTGCAAAATATTCAACTTTAAAGTGCAAATTATCATTAATATCGGGCGTCCCCCCCTCTAAAATCTACACCGGTGGGTGGAATAATTAAAAAAAATTCAGGATGGTATTAAGTATGTACCTATATCAAACTTTCACTTCATTATTAACAAGATCGAAAACGTGCTTGATTTCGAAAATGAATCTACTAAGTTACTCAAGCATCAATAAAGTAGCTAAGTACATGTTTCTAAAGAGCTAAGTGAACTTGAAAGTTTCAATCTAACTATAAGTCTAAGTTGGAAACCGAAAACATTGAAGCAAGTCAGCTTAAACTAAGGTATGAAGACTCAGGGCCTTGACTTGAGTGTTACGATTCTCTTACAGGAGATAATTATTTGGTAACTAGCTTTTGCCCGCGGTTCCGCCCGCGTGGCATTCGGTTATTGCGCGCTGTTCCCTCGGGAACTGACATTTTTCCGGGATAAAAAGTAGCCTATGTCACTCTCGGGCCTGTAAATTATCTCTATACCAAAAATCACGTCAATCCGTCGCTCCGTTACGGCGTGAAAGACGGAAAAACACACAAACATACAAACACACTTTCGAATTATTAGTTAGTATGGATGGATTTGATCGCGGATCGCGGTTACAGGTAAAAAGCACTAGACCGGTCTAAGTGGAGAGCCTTGAGGGAGGCCAGCAGTGGACGGACGTCTTTCGGCTGACATGATGATGATGATTTATATATTCAAATTACAACTTAGGTACCACAGAATATATAAACATTCTCCCTAAACTGCTACGTTTGATGGCGAGACGGACTCAGTTTCATGCAATCTTAACCTATCAAATTTATCCTATTTTTAACGTTTTGTTCCACGTTATCAGAAATAAATATTTTCTTTATCTTTCTATTCGTTTAGTACAGAGAGGAGAAGACCAAAATAGACATTAAGTACTTATGGTAATAAAACATAAGGGCGAAGATTCAGCGTATTTGCAGCGTTTGTTTTTTGTCATAGTGTCTTCACATGACAATGTGTTATTAAAAGAGCTAATGCTCAGGGTTTCAATCAATCTTTTATTTATAAACAAACAAACAATACAATACAATGATTAACAGAAATGAATAAAAAAAGGAACTATAACTAACTTACTCTAAACCTAAAAATCTATATTTACAAATATCGCCCAAGTCGTTGCTACTGGGCAGGGTGCCCATAAGGCTGGCTGCATTTCCTTAGGGTTGTTTTTTTATAAAAATTTATGACAATGCCGATGCTGAATTTAGTGTGATTAAAATTCTTGTGACTTATCTTTCCGTTGTGCTATAATAAACGTGGGACGCTAATGACGTTTGACCGCGTGGTCAAAACGCTCAAATATTCACCCATAACCCTCTTCGGTCAGTCTGGTAAAAAGGCAAGTCACTGAAGCACGTCCGTTAAACTTTCCCGCCACATTTCTCGGAAAGCCATTCGTTCACAGACATTTATTTGCTAAGGTAATTATTATAGTTAAATAGAACCGTGGCGCGTATTGTACCAACCCGTGCCAGGATTCCGGACTCTGAATACATAAGTCATTGTTATATTCCTTGCTGGAAGGGCTAAGGGTAGAAAATTTTCATTTCATAAAGAAACCTTCGAGTACCTAAAGCCTAATGTAAGAAATTGTTGGCTGGGTTTTCATCACTTAAGCTCTGAAAGTAGGTTGCTGGAAAAAACTTGAAATCCGTGTTTTAAATTCGATTTACATCTTTATTAGAGATGTAAGTAAATTTAAAAATCAAATAGTGGTCCTTTGTACCCACAAAAACATTTCATGTTAAATGTTGCCAAGACGAGACCATGACGCTCGCACTGTCAAAAAGTAATCAGATCTCTTGTAGAGCCAAGTTTCTAACCCTATGTGCCCAGCTCTAAATCTATAAGCCCTAATTTTACACTAAAGTTGTGACCAAATACTACAGCAGTAGCTCGTAGCGAGTAGTTCGTAGCGCGTAGCAGCGTTTTCGCGCCATTAATCTCGTAGGCGTGCAAACCGTGGACTAAACTGGCGAGTCGGCCGAACTCAACAAATTTCTTTATTTTCTCAATAAACAGAATACATTTTTAAAGAAATTATCTGCCAAACTGTATAACAGTTTGTTGGCAAAAAAAAAATAGCTCTCTAACACTGCCCCGAAGACTCATTAACTCCACATCCGCCAGGTCATGCACTGTATCACATTATTAATTTAATATATTTTACTCGTTAACATTAAAAGTCATAAATAAATATCATGGGACACTTGACACCAATTGACCTAGTCCCAAACTAAGCAAAGCTTGTACTATGGACACTAGGCAACAACGGATAAACATACTTAAATACAGATAAATAAATACTTAAATACATATTAAACATCCAAGACCCGAGAACAAACATTCGTATTATTCATATAAGTATCTGCCCCGGCCGGGATTCGAACCCGGGACTTCAAGCTTCGTAGTCAGGTACTCTAACCACTTAGCCATCCGGTCGTTATTACTAGTTTTATTCAAGAAACAATTTTTAAGTATATTTTTATATGTAATCTTAGAAGTTTTAAAGCACTTATAGTACTGTAGGATTTTGCGATAGTCAGCCCTGTGTATCTTACGCACACATTAACGCGTGTACAGACGTCGTACCTATGTAGATTCAAGAACGTGTATTTTGTAGGTCGTGGCCGTGTGGTACCACTTCCAGTGTACCGTGCTCGAGCATTAATAACTTGGTAGCGGGCTGCCAAAATTTCGAAGCACCTAATTGGGCGCAACCACGCCAGGAGGCTCCGACTATGCCTATTTAAATAACAGCCTGTCGATAGTCTGATACGCTTGTATGTTGATTTATACATGACTAGTGTTCCGTGGTTTCGCACGCGTAATTCATTAGATACAACAGCTGAATTGAAATTCCAGTAAAATATTAACTGAAATATTGATGCACAGAAAAACCAAAAAATAAGACCAGCGGTCTTAGGTTTTACGGGATAACTGTAAAAGTAACAAAAATTTGGAATTGAAATAAAAATACTTTCAAAAAGATAATTCCGGGATTTTACAAAATTTCCGTCGGAATTACATAGTGATATTTATTGACGTTGCGTTATTAACAATAGTGCAACGATAACAGTGCAACAGGGTAGCTTGAAGTCCCGGGTTCGAATCCCGGCCGGGGCAGATATATTTTTTAAATAAATAAATATCAGGGGACACTTGACACCAATTGCCCTAGTGCCAAACTAAGCAAAGCTACTATGGATACTAGGCAACGGTAAACATACTTATGTAAATAAATACATACTTAATTATTAAACATCCAAGACCTAAGAACAAACATTCGTATTTTTCATACAAATATCTGCCCCAGCTGGGTATCGAACACGGGACCTCAAGCTTCGTAATCAGGTTCTCTAACCACTTGGCCATCCGGTCGTCTAGAATACATTTCCCTGTCACGTTTTCAGACGATGCCATTAACCATTGAGGAGTTTCGTCCTGCAGAAACAATCCGGGCTACATTAGGATGTCACTACCAGATTATAGTATTGTCACCAGATTTACATAAAGTACTATGCTACAACGCAATCCGAACACTAGAAATGGATCAAATTTAACTTGCAAAATTTGACCCGTACCTACATACATAACAGTGGCACAATTACGTTTTAAACTTTCGTGATTCTCACTCATAGTCAAATACCTTAACGGGACTTATCACATTATCTTATTATCTTATTGTCTACTCGTGACCACGGCAGCTGAAATGTTGCCGAAACGTCGAGGTAAATAATAATTGTATCAAATACCTAGCGTGATAAGTCTATATATATATTTATTATAAGTATATTTGACTATGAGTGACACAATTGACAATTAATACTAATATTATAAATGCGGAAGAGTGAGTGTTTGTATGTTTGTGTGTTTGTCCGTCTTTCACGCCGTAACGGAGCGACGGATCGACGTGATTTTTGGCATAGAGATAGTTTATGAGACCAAGAGTGACAGGCTGCTTTTTATCCCGGAAAATGCACAGTTCCTGAGGGAACAGCGCGCGATAACCGAACACCACGCAGGCGGAGCCGCGGGCCAAAGCTATATATTAAAATAATATTAAAAACTAAATTAAAAACTAAAATTAAGCCACTTAAATAAAAATATTGCCACCACCATAATTAAAACAAAGCATATTTACAATGCTGTCGCATTAATATGTTGGTATTTGCAAATCATTCGTTACGACCTGATTCACACAACACTTGGCACAGCATACACTCAAAATGAAAATTGAATGACCCAGCGGTATGCGGAAACTCAAAAATACATCCTAACCGAAATTGGCAACAAAACCCTCATCCATATTTGTCACTGGCAACTACATTTGTTACAACCATTGCCAACGTAAGAATAAAAACAAACAAAGTGAACGTACGAACGTTGCATCTTACATAAATTAGAGAGAGGGTTTACCTTGGTAGTAAAAGCCAAGGGAGACGCGAATGTATGGCCAACATAAGGGATAAAGCCGTATCCATTGTGGTTGGGTGCGGTACACGGTGCTGGCTGAAAGCGATTCAGAAAAATAAGTTATTTGAAACTAAAAAATTAAAAAAAAAGCTGGCCGTAAAAAAAAGTTGGAATAAGTAAATTAAAAGAAAACAATAATGTCTGCGAACAATCCGAGAGATCGTGAATCATGTCGCTAAAAAAATCAAATAAATATCTATAAAGGGATAATTGACGCCAATTGACCTATTCCCATACTAAGCAAAGCTTGTACTATGGGTACTAAGCAATCATACATCATTTTAATTAATATAATACAGTGGATTAATCATGTTTTAATATACCTATCACATAATCGCGCGACGGACTGTCAGACACCATCAGACCATTAATCTTTATGCATAATTATTAATATTATGTAATACGTGAATATTCCTCTGCATTAATTACCTGTATTAACAATGTGCGTCCTAGTCTCATAGTAAAACTAAGATTACTTGCAAATAAATATTTGCCTATACAATCCAAAAACTAAAAACATTTTGTAAAACATACGTTGGTAATGTCTATTTTCTGAGAGCAACATTTTTCTTCTAACTCCCGCCCATCCCGTAAGGGGCAAAATCGCAAAACACTTAGGTAGGTATATAATATTTTTATTGTAATCCCGACCCCGCTTAGAAAGCAAAGGGGACCCACTAAATAAAAATATTTCCCCAACATCGTCTGTATTATTGCAAGGCTCACGTTACTGTAACTCGTACAATATCTCTGAAGCTAAAGATGTTTCTGCCTTTCATGAATTTGGAATGTTTTTGTAAGCAAGCGTACTTTTTACGTTGTTCCGTGTAAGAGAAATGGTTGAAAGGCTGTGAGGATCAGATTGGTGTGAGTTAAGCAACGTTGATACTGGCATGGTTTTGGATGGGTGACCGTTGCTTTGAGATTTGTGTAGTGTATGTCAAGTGTTAAAATTATTTAAAAGTTCTATTTTTTAAAAGCGCTACTAAGTTTTCAATCTCTTCAGTCGTTTGTACTAACTTAAACATGATGAAAAATGATGGAAAAAAATCAAGCTCGTTTCGATAAAGAAATTTTAGAGCAGTCTTGGAGATAATAAAGATTTAGATGGGGTGTATAAAAAACACAAAAAATTATTGCTAGCTAAAAGGTTTTTTTTTATTCGACTGGATGCCAAACGAGCAAGTGGATCCCCTGATGGTAAGAGATCACCACCGCCCATAAACATCTGCAACACCAGGGGTAAGGTGTCTGATTATGCATGTTAAGACGAATCTATTATAAAGACGTAAAGTTAGACCGACTTAGAAGAAATTTGGTATACAGAGTCCGCTTTTGCCGTAAAAAACTGTTTTACTGATTAGGTTTAGTGTATGTTTTTCTTTTTCAACTGTTTTTATTTCATTTTTTTGTGGCAATGAATGATTTCTTTCTTTCTTTCATTCATTCATTCTGATATATTAGGTAAGTCCCAGGCAAGGACATAGTATAGTTTTTATCCCGGAAAGTTGCATAATTCCCGCGAGATAGCGATAAACGAAGTCTACTCTACAGGTGCAGAGTTGCGGGCAACAGCAAGTACATACAAACAAAAAACTTCACTGCCTTGTTTTTTTTTTTTAATAAAAGTTAAGAAAAAAGAGTCTAAGGTCAAGAGGTAAGATAAGGTCGTGAATTAAATTCGTGTTTTGCTCCGCGTACCTTGATTTTAGAGCAGCGATAAGTTTGTTGAGTCAAAAGTAAGTACGAGTAAACTTTAACAATCGAGACCCATTAAAAATTGTGCCCAGCTTGAAATTTCCTAGGAATGGTTCCCGACTGTTGAAGTTTAAGTTCTTTAACAGAATACTTTAAGTTTTTTTAAGACAGTCGGTATTTTTTCCTTAATTTTTTTTACCGCTCCTGTGGAAACGGTGCATCAAAAATGTTAACATAAACATATTTTAAAATGGGCTTTATTAGCTTTCATTTGATATCCGGGCCAATCAACTATTTTACCTACACTTAGGGCGTCTCCTGCGTCACCAAAATGTCCTTCGGCGTTATCAAAAAATCGTACTTCCAACAAGATATTTCACGGTTCAATAGGTTGAACTTACGTAGGATGGCATGTATTCATGTACACCATCTATTAAAAATTATAGAAAAAACATGACAATGTTTACTTACAAAAATCTGCAATTATTTGAAAAATGTCGCGGACAGATTAGTGTCGGTAAAAAAGTTGATTGGCCCATCCACATTTAGATATTTAAAATTCATCTCAATTTCCACCACATGCGATAAGTTACGAGCGACGTAATTTTAAAAATCACTCCCCGTAAACTGAGTCCGCATTCCCGCATCGTATTTCAAAACAGTAGACATTTTTACGAAACATTTCTACCCGACATTTTATTGCAACGGAATCTCCAATGATAAATTGAGCGAGCGCGGTCAAATTAAGCGGCGGACGGTATAAATTGCTGATATTAATCTATGTCACTTAATACTCCATAAACCCAGACCGAGACGAATTACGAGGCGTCTTGATAATTGCCCTCCTTCGGGGTAGGAACGCAGCGGATGTAAGCAAATAGTCACATATCTGTCTGCTGAGTTAATTTTGTTGGTGGGATGTTGTGTTCGTCTAACATCTGTGTACAGTCGGTTCCGTAACATATGTATCCACTTTTCTATTCTTTTATTATCTTTCTTTAGGGTACCGACTGTACAAAGGCCTCTTTACGTCTGGATTTACTCTGAGTGGGACCCAACTTATACCGTTCGATTTTTTTTTAATTCTAACTTTTTTTTTTATTCAACTGGATGGCAAACGAGCAAGTGGGTCTCCTGATGGTAAGAGATCACCACCGCCCATAAACATCTGCAACACCAGGGGTATTGTAAATGCGTTGCCAACCTAGATTTTTCTAGTTGCCTAAGATGGGATACCTCAAGTGCCAGTAATTTCACCGGCTGTCTTACTCTCCACGCCGAAACACAACAGTGCAAGCACTGGTGCTTCACGGCAGGATTAGCGAGTAAAATGGTGGTAAAAATCCGGGCGGACCTTGCACAAGGTCCTACCACCTGCAAATAATATGTGTATGTAATATGTGTGTGTATGTGTAGGTAATATTATGTGAATATGTGTATGTTTCTCTCTCTTTCTCTCTCTCTCTCTCTCTTTCTATCATAAAATTAACATCAGATTTTTTACTTTTTTTCTCTGAAGTGTCCAGTACCCGGTGAAAAGTGCAGATGACTACGAGAGAGTAACGGTGACTTATTAAGAGAGGTCAGTAATAATGGTAACACTGAAACTATACGATATTGTTGATTAATTCATGATAAGAAGTTAAAAATGAATTAAATATTTTCAACCAGGCAAAATGTAATCAATATTGCGGTCTCACGCAATTACCGTACTGTGTAATTAATGACAATTAATGATTATTATTAAAACTAACGACTCTGGAATCTGGATACATATGAGTAATTTCGATTTCATTTTATTTTTATTTGACTGGATGGCAAACAAAGTGGGTCTCCCGATGGTAAGAGATTACCACCGTGCATAGACACCTGCAACACTAGGGGGATTGCAGATGCGTTGCCAACGTAGAGGTGTAACAGAAAGAAGTGGTGAGATTGTGATCTCGAGTGGGTAGACAGTAAGGCCTCTGATCACAGATTAATAGTTGCGTGACAAGGGAGCAAAACGGTGTATTTACGGTGAGGGCGGTATGAATCCAGAATGTAGCGAAAGATTTTTCAATAGAATCCTGGGGGTAGCGAGGCATTCTGTAGAATCCTTAAGACTCCTTAAGATCATTAAGAAAATAAAAAAGTAAAAGTAATTCTAAACATACCTAATTAAAGAGCGACCAGCATAGAAAATAGCGTGGGTTACAATTAGCAACTTCAAAAAATTTCATTTGCAATATAAAACCTAGCAAAGCCTTGAACAGAAAAGTTGCACTTTGCACCCTCTCGTCAGGGAGGAAAAGTTACTTTTCTGAATGAGAGGTGTGAAAGAATAACTTTTATGTCCACCAACGAGATGCACGGATGAACTATTATTTAGCAGGCAGATCGCTTCCAACCGAAGCAACTGGAGGTTTACGATGGAGGTCTATGTCCAACAGTGGACGACTGGGCGTCCTACTGCTAATACGATGATGCCGTAATCTTGTATAATATCCTAGAATTCACTGCCTCCTAAATTTAATTAAGTTACTAAGAGTATAAGCAAACAGGTTTATACATTAATTGACTAAAGCGCGCGGTGAGTTAATACAGTATATTCCATAACATTACTGAGTTTTGTTTATTATATTAGTGCCGAAACGAGAGCACTAATTAAGTAGGCTGTTTAGTTTGTAACATAATATCTAGACAGCGTGTTGTTATATCGGCTTATCTAGTTTTTAAATATAAAATCAGTTCGCTAAGAGTGAAGACACATCTATCAGCATCAAATCGCATTTAGTTGGATGCAAGGCTCGGATACCGGTTAAATTTCCAAACCGTTATCATGTACTTGGCGCAAAACCTTTTCATTTTGGTTTCGTTCGCGTAACCGTTATTTTTAAACCGGTTTTTAAGGGAAAATTTGCACAAGTTCTTGTCAGATTAACCGGTTTAGAACAGTAAAAACCACCAGCTGTCATTTATCGATTAAACCGGTTTATTTAGGTTATAGTTAAGTTCTTAAAGACGTTCGCGTTCTTATGAAAGTTCGGAGTTAAACCGAAATAAACTGTTATTTACCGCTATTTTATAAACTGGTTCCGAGCCATGGTTGGATGATTTTGGACACACTATACGCATCGCAAGTTAATGTATGTTGTTACATGTTTTCAGCTACTAAAGAACGCTATCGCAGGCTTTTATCTGATAAAGGACACCATCACCGCAGATGAAGTTGAAACTATAAACGTACCGATAATATCTTCACCCTAATGCTGTCCACATTGGTTTTATTTTTACAAGCTCATATTTAGCTTGCCCTGTTTGTTTACTTATTTGGGTCAAATCTTGAAGCTGTATTTGACCCACTTTCAGTGTTCTAATCTACTTGAAATTTGTCACAGTTATTTAAATCTGGTGATAATACAATACAATTTTTCAGTTATAGTATTTTTTAACTCCCTACAATTTTTGTCGGTAATTGTAACGTAAAAATTTGATTTGTTGATATTTTCATTTTACTAAAATGACAGTAAATCATTTTATGTCTTGAAGTGTCGCTGTAATAACGTTAATATGCTAGCATTACGATTCAAAGTCAAAGTCAAATATCTTTATTCAATTAAGCCTACAACAAGAACTTTATGAATATCAAATAAATCTACCACCAGTTCGGAAAACCTTCTGTTGAGAAGAACCCGACAAGAAACTCAACGAGGTATATTATTGAATGATATCTATACATCACAAGTATTTAACACAACTTTATTTTTAACACAACAGTTTCGCTATTTGAAGGGATCGCCAATGCGGATCGGAATTATTTCCAAATATCCCTGTCCATGCTATAATCATTAACTTTATATTACGTTTGATTCGATAGTCTTTAAACACCAATTATTTTTGTTATACAAAGTGACCTTGGTTAGCTTCTGGACAAATAATGAAACCATGGATAAGACTGATACTTAGCAATATCTTAAAATGGTTATTTGCTTAATTAGACAAGAAAAAACATCTATGAAATCAGATCATCCAAATACACAGGCTGCTCCAAAGTGATACATTGAAAACCGTTAGTTTTTCGGTAAATATTGGACTGATTGTTATGATATTTTGCAGTTTGGTTTTAAATATCTTGCTAAGCCAGCAGTATTCGTATTTGTCCAGAGGCTAAGGTCACCCAGTATTATTAGCCATTCTGTTAAGTAAACTAACGAAAGTTATGACACCAATCTGAGACGTAAACGATAGTCAATAATTTTACCAGCACCAGTGTGACTTTCTACATCCTGGAGCGTGTCCAAGTCAATATAAAGTGGAATCCTAGCAAACTTAAAACAAACAGTGGCCTAACTTAATTTATCGTACCTATGTAGGGCCAGTATAGACGGACTGCATTGCAACCGCAATTTAACCGCAACTGCCGACTGCTCATACATTTTTATCACAGTCAGCGTGCAGTTGTGCTGACTGTAATGGAACTGCAATGACATAAATGTATGGGCTATCGGCAGCTTGAACGACCCTGTGCAGTTGTAATTAGAGATGAAACGGATAGTGGTTTTGCCGGATACCGGATATTCGGCGGGACTGTTGGCCGGATAGCCTGATATATTCTGCCTAGTTTTATGTACAATTAATTTAAGCTAATTTGAACATGCGCATGACATTGGGCCCGCGTGGGAACTATGGCCCAAGCCCTCTTGTTCTGAGAGAAGGTCTGTGCCCAGCAGTGGAAAGTAATTACAGCCACTACTGAAAAAAGCCTCCCCATTAAGCAGCGTTTGCACCAATAATGTGCGACGATGTGTTGCGAGGAATGTTTTTCATTAACCAATAGAAACGCTTCATTTATACATCCTCGCACAACACATCTATAGGCTGGGGTGGATTTATTACTTTTACAAATGAAAAATTTAAGAAATCAATTGATTTAGGTTAATTGACATCAATTTCCTAATTTTAGTTAAGTGATTAATTTAGGTTAAATTTAGTTTGTATAATTGTAGCCACGAGCGTTAATTTGAGTCAGAAGAATGTTTTTAAGAAATAGCTTTAAATAAAAGATAAAGCTTCTCTTTACAAGTTTAAATATTTTTTAAAGTTGTTATTGAAAATTATACATCACTAGTGTTTAATAATTCACGGAACGTAATAACCAGCCGACTCTATTGGCTTGAATAGGCATAGGTACAATTCCTTCCTAGTCTTAGTGCTTCAAACGTAAAGGCATCTAGCATTGCATAGCCTCTATCAACATTAAGGGGCTTTTTTACCATCCATTGATTAGTGTTAACTGACGGTTAAATTTGATGCCGTCTCTATTTATTTTGTTCGAATAGACGGGGACGGCATCACATTTAACCGTCAGTTAACGCTAATCAATGGATGGTGAAATAGCCTATATCGATTTCTAAGGTCCGTTACATACTACATTCGAACAACATGATCCTCCGGGACATATAGTGTGTGTTTCTGGTCGAATAATTAGGTATTATGAACTATTCAGATACTAAGGTATTGTTTCATGTATGACTGATAATCTCAAAGCTCGGATACCGGTTAAATTTCCAAACCGATATCATGGTACTTAGCGCAAGACATTTTAGTTTCGTTCGCGAAACCTTTATTTTTAAACTGGTTTTTAAGGGAACATTTCCATAAAATTCTTGTTAGATTAACCGGTTTAGAACAATAAAAACCGATTTATTCCGGCGCAGGATAAACGTCGCCGCCCGCCGCCGGCCGGCCAGCTGTCACTCGTCGAATAAACCGGTTTATTTAGGTTATAGTTAAGTTCTTAAAACCGTTCGCGTTCTTATGAAAGTTCAGAGTTAAACCGGAATAAACGCGTATTCACCGCTATTTTATAAACCAGTTCCGAGCCTTAAATCTCACATAACTTATGATATGAGAAATATAAATTTCACGCAAGCCAAAACCGTAAATAGTTTAAAAACCATAAATATTCCAGTTCATTGTATAAAGAAATGCAGCTCGACTTAAATATTCAGTAAGTTTTTTTCAAAAACATAATTTACATATAATACTTCCTTTTTTGCAGACTCAACTTATTGTTAACTTTGACTGTATTGTCATCACACATCGGTACCAAGTTTCAAGTCGATGCCATTAACCGTTGAAGAGTCTTTTCCTGGTCAGATGATTTTAGCCGGACCACTAGAATGGTACCTATGTACTACCAGAATAATAATTTTATCCCCAAATTTATATACGTAGGTAAACCTAATTTCCTTTTAGGAGATAAAATGCTTCACTTTAAAACGAAAACATCCACTGCATATTGTCAAATTATAATAATAATCCATACTACTACACCCATAATAATTCATATTATAATGATAATCCATACTATTAATAAAATAAAGTTAAAACTAGATTACATTATTTCGTTTGTAACTTTGTACTTGTTCATTTTTAAACGCTTAAAAATCATTAATTTATGTCATTCCACTCACACGTGATATCTTTATATTAAAAGTCTCTATTAATCCAGATACTGTTCCCACTTCATCAAACTGCATACAGATACTGCACCATGCGATTCGAACTGTCGAAGTGATATTGACTTTACAATTACCAACCAACCATACAATGCATTGAGGCATCCATCAAAGAGACGGACAGTGCGTACAACTAGGCATTATTTAAACACTGTTTAGTTAATAATTGCCATCGGACTGCACCTAATAGAGACGAAATATCACACAATTTGTTCGAAAACTAAATCTCCAAACTATTACATTCGTATTATTCATACAAATAACTGCCCCGGCCGGTAATTGAACCCGGGACCTCACGCTTCGTAATCAGGGTCTCTAACCACTTGTCCATCTGTCGTCTGATGGTTATCCGGTTTTTATTTTGTATTTTTTTTATTTTACCTACAACGGAAAAATAACGAAATAATTCCTAATAATTTAAGCGACGGACGGACTCAAAGTTAAAGTAAAATATCTTTATTCAATTTAGGCTATAGCAAGCACTTATAAATGTCAAAAAAATCTACCACCACCGGACTATTCTATATAAGCTTTTTTTACCCAAGAATTTTCTCAATCACCTGAATCCAGACCAATTTCAGCAGATTAGTACCCCTTTGTCACGGCCTCCTATTTAGCACTGTAACCTACACAGAAGCTCTAATTGACATACCATTGTTCATAGATACCCTTGCAACCTGCAACTGATTCCTCTCGAACATTCCGCAATACTCTGATTGAAAACCCGCATTTGTGCATTGTCCATTAACCGTTTTGACTGGAAATGTTTAAAGTCGGTTAATGGAAAGCAGCGATGGAAAGGGCTCATACGATGTTACGGTTTCTAATTGGTTTTGAGGTGTCGGTATCATCGAGCTTTTGTGGGCTTGGTAGTCAAGTCACAGAGCATAACAATGTGTCTTTGTCACAATATTTTTATTTAATAGGTACGAATTATGTTCAGGGTTTCTTTAAATTTTCAGCTTGGCTTAATTTGACTAAATTTGTATACACCTGTAAAGTTTTTTTTTCATCAAAATGTTTTATTCAAAGTTTGTATTATGACATTGATGCAATTTTGAACATGAAATTCCCGTGAGACTCACTCATATTAAATGATATCGTTACAATATCGAGAGAATATCAATATATTCGAGAGAATATGAGAGAGTGAGATCGAGTTTAGCTCGACTGTTTCGGGCTATTTCGTAGCCCTTCTTCCAGGGAGCACGCGACTCGGTGTCTTCCGCAACACGCGCACTACGCCATAGTCCATACGAAATAGCCTGAAACATGTCGAGCTAAACTCGATTTAAAACGTGAGTTATCCGTTACAATATCATTTAATTTGACATTGATGCAGTAAACTTTGACCATCGCTCAATATAAGGAAGTATTTGCCAACCACAATAAAAAAAAAAACAAAAAACATATTTTACTGTTTCCTGTCCACTGCATACAAGGACCAGTGATATTCAATCAAATCATCTCAACTATTTTCTGAAATATTCCAAAACCATTTGGAGACGTATACGAGTGAGTAAGGATAAGGTACTTCTACCTCTGCTTATGGGGTTCGTAAAAATCGATGCTCCGCCGACATCAACTATCGGTGAGGAAATGCTCACATACTATAAAAACAAGATTACACGGTACGACGCGACGCACAGACTAGACGAATAAAGATGGCTGACTCGCAAAAAAACAGGTGTCAATATTAAATTTTGGTTGCCTGGAAGAACTCACACCGAAAACATAAAGTCGCAAATTATTGGAAATTTGTTGCTTTACACATACCAGGGCTTGGAATCAGGTTAATTTTCAAATCCGACGGCTACATTTTGAGAGCGGAATCAAAATAATGGTTTCGTCTTTATTTTTTTCTCTAACCGGTTAATGTTTGGGAATAGTTTCAGGAAACGAAACGTACTAACCGGTTTAAGAGTGGTTTTCTTTTGTATGGGGTAACTGGCCGTTCATGATCATCGAATAAGGGATAGACTACGATGATCTTCCTTATTTCATATTGATTGACGTTACGGGCGTGCATAATGATCCTGAATCAGTACCAAGAAACCGATTAGAAATAGCATTTCTAAATGAATACGGTCGCATGAAACCCAAATTAAATAGATACTTACCGGTTTTGCCGAAATAAATACCGGTTAATTTGTAACCGGCTACGAGCTCGCATAAATGGTACAGCCGTATTAAAATGTAAAGTTTTTAAGTACTTACGTATTTAGTTATCGGTTACTTTAGGCGAGTAAATTTTATTAAGATTTTATTGAACTGACTTCGAAATGGTGCTTTCGGTGTTAAAGAAACAACGGTAATTATAGATAGTAACATCAGATAAATCACATGCAAATAACCGTTTCGCATTTCGTCCGTTATTCTTAGCAAGACGTCTATATTTTGACGCATTCCCAATAATTGGACTGTCTGTATGATATCTTCTCTGCGGCCTCTTGACTCGCGCCCTTAGCTATTGGTTTTTACGAAAGCCCCGCGCGTAATCCGGTTTCGCGTGTTTGTTCATATTCTTGCGGTATAAGTTTTCTGTTTTGTTTGAGGTCTGATTAGTGAGGCGGGGAGGGGATAGTTGGCGCTTGGCACAGTTGAGACGCGGGGTCGGTTGTAACGGTTTCATATGAAGAAAAGGATAATAACGGGTGTAGTAGCCTGTAATATGAGAAAATAATTAACACATAGATTATACTCTTCAAACTGAAGAACATTAGTTCAGCGACTTTTAAAAATAATTAGTTTTGAATTTTTATTACACTTTAAAGTTTAATACGAACAAGCAATGTACAGCAAAATTCCTATTTTTTGTGGGGTGACAAGCGATGTCAGTTGTATTCTGTTGTATGTTTATAGCAATATTTACTAATGAAAACACACTTGAAAATTAAAAGTTATAAGATTTTGTACCAAACGTATAAACACTTGCCTTTCTAATTACGCTCTTCAAAGTTTACTAAAACCTTTTATTTCTTACCGAAACTCTATGAAATACTCGACATTAACTCAACAACACATACAGCATGCTCCAAATTCCCAAAATTGCAACCCTTTTAAAAAGCCAAACCACGGGGCACGTCCCCAACGTCATGATACGAATTTTATAGGATTGCGCATTCGGCAAAAGAGATAGGGGCACTCTTTGTGAGCGCACGGGTGTCGCGCTATCATAATTTATTAGAGCAGTGTCCTGCAGGTGGTTTATCTATCCTGCTAACATATCTATGGATACGGTGAAAAATGGTTTTGTCGATTAAAAATGCGAGAATTTGCAGTAATGCGAGTTGAATTCAGTGATAATTCACCTTTGTAGACCTTAATAGGTCTAAGGGCTGTATTTCACCTGGACATCATGGCTGCGCAACCAATCGCCGCCACCAACAAAATGTATGCAGCCTTGCGCAACTAAGTGGACATCAGGTGAAATACCCTTCATAGAGTTCCACATTTTTTTTCCCAACGGATTGTCATAATTAAATCATAGGTTAGTGATGGCAATGCTTGTGTACCTATATTATATGGACTCTGTCTGCAATAAACTGATTTTATTTTTTTATTTATTTATATTAACTGCGAAGTAATATAACTAGCTACTTACTTACGTTTCTGTTACTCTCCGGATTGCATGTTAACGAAAATACTACGCTAATAATAGTAGTAGTGAGTTCTATACTCAGACAAATCTCGGAATTGTTTTCAACAACAACAAACATGTCCGTCCACGACAAAGATAATCGTTATTTTTAAAACATACCTTAAACATTACGATTTTCTTGCTATTAGATTTGTTTTTGTATATTTTTTTAAATTTCGTTGCAATAATCGTATGCAATTTCACACGAACGACTTTTTGGTTGTAGACAGCCTGTAAGACTGAACAAGGCTCGTGACACGAACAAAGACGCAGGTGACAGCTAGTCCCAAATATATGGAGGGTAGGTGGGAATAGATAGCCCGGCTATTGACAAATCGAGGGTCGCAGTGTTAAAACAGTGCTCAGGGTGAGAGATGTGGAGATTACGTTTTAGGGAATAACCTATTGGGACATCCTGTAACTGTGGTTTACGCTTGTGCGAATATTTTAATACTACTTTCATTCAAATCATTCATTCAATTTAAATCATTTATTCAGTAAATAGGCCGCAATGGGCACTTTTACACGTAATGTTTTTAAACTACCAGCGCTTTCGGAAAGACTACTTTCGGATAAACTTTCACGGGATGACCGTAAAAGAAACAAAAATTTGGAGTTGAAATAAAAAATACAAAAAGGCTCCAAATAGTAATCTTGGAAAGACTACCATTGCCAAAAAAAATGCGCTGCAAATAACTTGACAGAAGGTCATTTTATCATAATAAAATAATTACACATAAAATACTTAAAACTACAGTATGCAACTAAAGAAAAAATTACAAAAAAATAATAATACAGGGATGTATGGGGTTCCTTAGTTACAAAACTAAACACTAACTCTATCCACGTTCCGTGGAAGTGTAGAATGGTTCCACCTTCATAAATAAAAATAATAATAATAATTCTGGCCTGACATTGCCTCAGAACGAGAGTTGTGGAGGTCAAAAGGAAAGGAGGGAGGTCTTTGCCCAGCAGTGGGACACTATACAGGCTACTTAAATAATAATAATAATTCTGAAATATACATTTCAGGTTAAGTAACCATTAAGCTTTTGGATTCCGAAGACAAGCTCACGTCTGCCGCCCCCAAAGTTAGCTCACACGCACTTATGCCTTGCTCTGAAAGCAGAGTCTGTAGTACCGAGGGCATGGTATTGTTTCCGTTCCCATAAAAACGTATCCCCGCCACTAGCCACCCAGAGCTCTTTTTACATGCGTTGACTTGTACACAGTAGTTCAAAATGAGACTTACCTAAAAGATAGCGTCGTCAGCGGCCGGTAACTCTTATGACTGTTCACATCACTCATGGGCGTCCCCCAAAAATCATCCAAGAACACTTGCCGCAAAGAATTTGTTCCTATTACGTCACCATTAGTAACAATCGCGGGGATGTCATCATGCACGAATTCACCACTCAAACTGTTAACGTAGCTAAGGACGGCGGTGGTCGTCACCATGCAATAGATAACCAGGTCGCTGTTGAACTTCGGTGGTTCTTCGCGTACCGTTGGGAGCGATCGCCGCTTCATTTTCGGTGTTCTAATGCGTACTGTCACATTTCGGCACTTGCACATTTATGTTATCTGAAACAAAAGAGATTTTTTATTATTATTTATTGAATCAAGCGTTACTTTGCGGAGGCTTATGTCAATCAGTCAATTAATTTACGTGAAATAATCAGTTAATTAACCAAGAGTATAAAAAAAATATTTGGATCACCCGCGACGACGCTCAAAACACGTCAGTGTAATGTGGTGTTAAGAGCGTCCACTTTTCTGCGTAGACAGATGGCATGCTCTCGTTTCGGAGGCCAAGACCACCTTTGGGTCCCTAAGCCAACATAGTTAGTTAGTTAATATTACAAAATAAAAATGTCATTCAAATTTTCTGCTTCAGGCATTAACCCCAAGACACTTGCATTATGACAATAATGTTTTTATTTTATTTTATTTATTATTAAAAAACTGTACTACGAAGTTCAAATTCAAGTTTCGTACGTCATTGGATGGAGCTGGCACTCGTCGAATAAACCGGTTTATTTAGGTTCTCAAAAACGTTCGCGTTCTTATAAAAGTTCGGAGTTAAACCGAAATAAACCGATATTTACCGCTATTTTATAAACCGGTTCCGAGCCTTGACGCCGACTGGTCTATATCACAGAACTCACGTAAACCGAACTGAAGAAACTGAATTACATACAAATTCAATTCACATTCTATTTATTGTAATTACGATTGATTCCAGGTTTAAAGAGCTCGTCATAAACATGCGTCCGAGTCAGTCATGCCGCGGAGCTAATCTAAATAACTATTTTTCAATAAGGCAAGCAATACCGACGCTATGAATTTCACGTAGCCTACACTGAAGGCCCGGTACGTGCGCGAAATATATGAAAAATAAAGCGCTTTACTGTTTTAGATCCAAGGGGCTACGTAATTCGAAATCGCAGTTCCTATCGTTCCGTCCCTCTCACTCTCGTATTCAACAATATTAGCGTAAACGGGATGGCAAGATACGAAGTTAGAATTTTGTACTTCGTATAGTGAACGGCTCATCTTCGCCTTCCATCAAGCGAGATTGAGGCCAAACGTAAGCCTATTTTTATTTAAAAAAAACCTGACACATTGCACAATTATGAAGTTTTTGAATATTAAAAATGAATATTAAAAAAAATGCTATATTTACTATTCTGCCGCACGCAACAGGTTAAACATTGCATTTTTGTCTATACTTCATGATCACCAAATAATTCGCCGACAATTTTTACGCAGATTATTGATTGACAGACAACGTTTCGCTGAGTAACTGTACGCTTAAGAATTTGTTAGCAGATGTATTGTTTCGCAGACTAACGTTTCGTAACTCAACCTTTAGCAGTTGGCTTATGACTTAGTAAGTCGAACAACTATTAACAGAAATTCGTTCCACCATTTTTGTGTTTATTTGATTTGTAAACTAGTGACTTTAACTGCAAATCAAAGTCAGACCTTAGTTTTTTTTGTATTTTTATTTATATATTTATTTTGAAGGTTAATTATACAAATACTCTGAGTAAAACTCGATCGCCGTGGTATAGGATACAATTAAATATCTGGTTCAATTAATCGAATTGCTAATCGCTTTGTTATGCATAATAACAACAGCAATCAGAATGCAAATTAAGCAATAATAGAAATGAACGGTTAGTACACAAAAGCGCATCTCATTTTAATGCACACATCGAAAACAGTTAAGGTAAATGATTCGATTCGACGAGGGCTTAAGTATACTTCATTTAATTTAGATTTAGAAACCACAACAACATTATATTGCGGCTCGTGAACTGTAATCTCTTTACAATTTGTAGTAGAGTAACAATTGAGGACACGCAAATAAAGTGGCATTAAAACAATTTTATTTTGCGGCTCCCAGACTATTGTACTGGACTATTTGCTAGGTAAGAAAAAAATTACCAGACGCAATATAATGTTATTGTGGTTTCTAATTCTAAATTAACTATTACATTTTAATTATATTTTTAACAATATTGTACGCCCAAAACGGGTAACTGTTGAAACTGCCTAACACTCGTATGTACTACCATCTAAGTTACACAGTCAAACCATAAAAATATTCTGATTCTGATTCACTAAATCAAATTAAAGCTCCATTTTTACGTCAACTGGCGTGGATAAGGATAAGGGTCCTTTCGCCGCACAGACTCTAGCACCTACATTGTATAAAACCTATTCACCAACAGTCTGGGGTTCGCACGTCTGCCACATTTTTCCAATGGATCGATATCGTTATTACGCGTCTAGTTGAACAAACATATTCTAGAGAGACACGCTCCCGCATATTAAATATTGTCTCGACGTATAATTTTGCCATGTGAAGAATTCTTTGAGTTTAAAAAAATACCAACTCCTGAATTTGTCACATTTATTATATAGCATGTAAGTGAGCATGCATGTAAGTGTGTATATATTTTATTATTTTGCAGGTGGTAGGACCTTGTGCAATGTCCGCCCGGATTGCTAACACCATTTTTCTCGCTAATCCTGCCGTGAAGCAGCAGTGCTTGCACTGTGTTTCGGCGTGGAGATTAAGACAGCCAGCGAAATTACTGCCACTTGAGGTGTCCCATCTTAGGCCTCTAGGTTGGCAACGCGTCTGCAATGCCCCTGGTGTTTCAAACGTTTATGGGCGGTGGTGATCTCTTACCATCAGGAGACCACTCGCTCGTTTGCCATCCAGTCAAATAAAAAAAAATGAAAATATTTATAGATATAATAGCCACTTCTTTTGTTGTTGAAAATTAGATTTACAGTAATTATTTGAAAAATATATATTGACCTAAGATGACCTAAGACGCTTTTCTCTATGCAGCAGGTATGCGTCTGCGTGAGGTATGACGCTCACAGATATAGATTACGCAAATGCATCTATTTCGCGTGTCCGAACCCCGACCAAACCTCGGGGTTGGCCCCATACAAAGACTGACCGCTAACTGACTAATCATGACCAGTGACTGACTCGAGCGTGACGCGGGCGGGCGGAGTATTTGAATCGATCTTGCGCGGACATCGGGGAATCCGCATCGCTAATTCGTTGTTGAGACGTCACAGTAGTTATAAAAAAGTGACACGGTTGGTTTTCATACAGATTGAGGTGTTTGCGTTATCTAGTGGAATTTATATCTGTGATGACGCTGCTGAAAGTCACTGACGCCTGCCAGAACCATAATCATAAAACCTAGAAAACAATACTTAACTTCACATTCCAAAAAAGATATCAATTACATATAGTTAATTACTTTACACGCGCAACATTTCTATAAATACAGCACATTAATAAATCGGATACGAAAGCGTAGTTCGCTACCGTTTATTAATTCAGTATAGTAAGTGATAAACCGAGTACCGTATATTATTAGCTAATACTCTAACAGGCTTGACTTCGTTAAACATCAATATTGTAACATCCAAAATTGAAGCATTACATTACGTTAATCATCGCTTAGCGCGCTCCGCAGGGTGTTTGACATGGCGACGAGGATGTTCAATTACTATGTTAAATTATTGACTAGACAAGATTACGATGCAGTTCCAGAATAATCTTACTGCTTTACGGTGTTTAGTAGTTGAGACGTGCGGTTGCTGTCTGTCAATCAAATAGTCAAAAACTACTACTATCATGTAGCATGTACTATGCTGAGTTGCGACCGTTTTGTGCTTTCGCATAATTATTGCTTTTTGTTTTTGTTTTATGTATTTTTATTCTGTTTTATCATGCGAAGCATGAATAAATATATTTCTATTCTATTCTATTCTATTCTATGTAAATTTGGTACTACTTTCATACAATGCAATAATGCATGAAACATAGGTATATACATCTACATAGAGCAGAGTACAGGTATATACATATTGTTACAATTCAAACTAATTATACTAATTACGAATTTATAGTTTTCCATACAATGTAAACGAAATATAACAAACAAAAAAAAATTATAAAACTTTATGATTATTTTTAATACTTAATTCTTAATAAATAATTTATTAAATAGAAAAAATAGGTAATTTCTTTAAATTCTTGTATTTATTATCAATAGGTATAAGTAATAGTAAGAGTAAGACAGCCGGTGAAATTATTGGTCCTTGAGGTATCCCATCTTAGGCCTCTAGGTTGGCAACGCATCTGCAATCGAAAATACTAACTGAAATATAGATGCACAGAAAAATAAGAACAGCGCTGGGAATCGAACCCCTCCCCCCCAATCCCCCTGGTGTTGCAGGTGTATGGGCGGTGGTAATCTCTTACCATCAGGAGATCCACTTCTTCGCGCCATCCAGTCGAATAAAAAAAAAGTTTAGGTAACGAATTACTTGGTATCAATATTTATGTCTCAACATATTGCGTATAAAAAGCTTCAAACTTACATGCAGCCTGCATTAGACAAAATATTATTATTTAACAAAATCTAAATCTAAATCACTGAATTGTATACTTTTGCGGTTAGAAAATTATAAAGCTGTACTGTAAATTGTGTGATCCAATTTTCTTTCTTTGTTAGTCAATTTTGATTGAATTTTAACTGAACCTGCACATACCTCCCTGTTTTCCTTTTTTCTATAAGCCCAGCCATAATTTTCCACTTAATTAGCGAACGTTGTCAAACACCCGGCTTGATGAAGTTATCCGACGCTTGTATAATTAATTACTGGAATACTTCCCGTACACGATAATTAATGGCGATCATTCGTTCGCTATCGAATTCAGTTTCGATAATTTATGATATATAATAATCATTAGTCAGCAAACTATGCAAGATAATGAGAACGTGTGTGCAAATACATCATTTAACTACTTTGCTGGTTTATAATATAACGTTTAAAACTTTCTTGATTCTCACTCATAGTCAAAATACCACAACGGGACTTATCACGCTATTTTACACAAGTAATATTTACCTCGACCTTTCGGTAACATTACATTATTACATTACACTATTACAACACATTGACAACACATTACACATACATTATACAGTGCCGGTACTATTAGTGATCAAGGTGGGGCTTGTCACCCCACACTTTCAGTCTACTCGTGACCACGGCAACTGTAATGTTGCCGAAACGTCGAGGTAAATATTACTTGTGTAAAATAGCGTGATAAGTCCCGTTGTGGTATTTTGACTACTTTGCTGGTGTATGCCGGTTCGGTGTAGAACCCTTAAGTTACCTACTACGTTAGTTTTATAAAAATCCTGAAATATTTACAATTTTAGAAATATTAAACAATTAGTAAATGAAAATTCGCGGAACAAAACATGTTGCTAAAAACTTATGGGTGGTATTCCGGGTTCAAACCGAGTATTTTTTTTTTATTAGACTGGAAGGCAAACGAGCAAGTGGGTCTCCTGGTGGTAAGAGATCACCACCACCCATAAACATCTGCAATACCAGGGGTATTTCTTTACGGCTATACGTACTTTTTATCTTGTGTCTTTAAAGAGCTATTCATATCGTATTATATAATTTATAATTAGTTTCGAAAACTAATCTACTTAATGATTTCGCCAAATTTGCTGGAGGATATTTAATTAAAGCTAATAATTAGTTCAATCCATACTAATATTATAAATTCGAAACTTTGTGTTTGTGTGTATGTTTGTCCGATTTTAACGTGAAACGGAGCGATGGATCGACGTGATTTTTGGCATATAGTTTATGGGCCAGAGAGTGACGTAGGGTACTTTTTATCCCTGAAAAATGCACAGTTCCCGAGGGAACCGCGCGCGATAACCGAATTCCACGCAGGCGAAGCCGTGGGCAAAAGCTAGAATAAACATAAATATTTATACTACTTTTAAGCCATAATGTTCACAGTAAAATATCAAAAATACTTATGTGTCAGTGTTGGATTTGCAAGTCGGAGATAATCTCAGTCAGACTTAGTTTTTTTATTTAAAACTTATGCACTTTTTACTTTTAAATGACGACTGGATGCCCAAGTGGTTAGAGAACCTGACAATGAAGCCTGAGGTCCCGGGTTCGATCCCCGGCCGGGGCAGATATTTGTATGAATAATACGAACGTTGGGTTCTCAGGTCTTGGATGTTTAATATGTTTTTAAGTATGTATCTAAGTGTTTATATTTAAGTTTTTGTACTGCTTTATGGTGTGCAATAAAGAATATTTGCATTTGTATTTGTATTTATCTGTATATAAGTATGTTAATCCGTTGTCTAGTACCCATAGTACAAGCTTTGCTTAGTTTGTGACTAGGTCAATTGGTGTCAAGTGTCCCAGATATTTATTTTATATATTTAAAGCTTATTTAAATACGCGTAATCTCCAAATCACTTGATTTAAACATTAAATGGGACAGATAAATTAATGACTTAAGCTCAAAGTTACGTGTGAACGCGACAACATTAGCATTTTGATTTAATTTCACTAAAAGCCTCAGACATGTCTAGACAAGCCACAGACAGGCTCACGTCTCCAACATGCTCTAATTTACTTGTGTCTTCAAGACAAGACTTCAAGTTGTTGATCCAAGCGCTATAAGTAGTAGTTATTGCCGACGAATAAAATTTGCTTGTTTTAAATTCATTTATTTCATGCAGTGAAGGATTACGAAGTGGTAATGTTTCGTGTGCTCTGCCTACCCCATTATGGGAATACAGGCGTGATGTTTGTATGTTTGTTTGTAGGATTACGAGTAAGCAAATTAAGCAATAGCTTACGGCATCACATGGGGGTCATCATAAACATCACAAAAAAGAATTTGCTAGCACATAAAAGGGAAATAAAGTCATCGACATAGCTCACCGGATAAGCAAACTGAAGTGTCAGTGGGGCAGCCATATCATCAAAAAAACGGGACGGAGCCCTTATAGAATCACGTCGCTGTCAGTCCGTCTGTCTATCTGTCAAGTCTGTTTATCTCGGGAACGCGTTCAAGTATCGAGCTGAAATTAAAACTATATAAATACTCAGGTCTACAGTCCGTTAAATCTGTGACAAAATCTAACTTCCACACAAGTCAAGGTAATTAAAACATACAGTTATTAAGATAGGAGTTTTCATACGAATTGCTTTAACCAAAAAAATTACAGGGTACTACTTCCGGCTGTCCTACAAACATGTTATTTTGTATGAAGGTAGCGCTTAGAGCACTTACAATCAATAAAAAAAGTCTGAAAATCATAATTTTTCATGTATGTCATTTAATTTTATGAATAAATTATTTAGTTAGGTACACGACTAGCACTGATTAAAGCTCGAAACACGACGTCAGTAATCATTTAATCAATCAATCGGATTAATTTATCATCGTCATTTGATTATCGATATTAGTAAGTAATATTAGTCATCTATCATTCGAGTGTTGAAATTAATAACCGCTAATATACCGAATGCGGTAGAAATTCGTCTATATTAAGTAATAACTTTTGGTTAATAGGTCATCACCATCCTAGCCTATACGTCCCACTGCTGGGCACAGACCTCCTCTCTGAATGAGAGGGCGGCCGTAGTTCCCACGCGGGCCCAGTGCGGATTGAGAGCCGGCAGCCTTACACCACAATACACACAACTTAAACTGTTTCAGCTTGCCTCCGCCTCCGTCTCCACCACCGTCTCCGCCTCCGTCTCCGCTAAGGTCTCCGCTACAACCCTAGTCTCAAATACGAGCCGTAGTCTGTGAGTAAACTTTTTAAACCACACATTGTTATCTCGACATCGAGTGGACACAGCCTCCATGAATTTAATTTAGCGGTCGCTTTATAGACGTGACGTGAGTCGCCTACCGTAGAAGGGGCTGGCTGGGGTAAGGAGAAAGTATCTGGCAATTTATTTTCTGAGCTATATTTTTTTTCCGACGAAAGTTCAAGGGCGAACGTTGTGTTGTGAGAGTAGCCAATTACCCATACTATGCATATATACCTTACTATGTGTCATAATAGAAGTATAGTCAGCAACATCCTCTTCAACTGAAAACCGTACAGACTTTTTTTATTTATGTACTTCATGCAGCTCTCCTAAAGTAAAGTATTAAGTGACTTTGCTTCTAATATAAGTCATAAATCAGAATTTTTTCAAAAGATAGCTATTCCTTTGACTGAACACCTCTGTAAATATTTATCGAGATTTATTTTAACGATTTTCAAAATACAGTGTCAAACTTTATGTTAAATCAAAAATTCTAATGTATTTTTTTACAGGGATTTTCAGTCAATATTACCTGAATTCCAAATTAAATTTAAGATAGGTACGTTGTGTATAACTTCATACATAAACTGTCAATTTTCTGATGTGAAAATTCACCTGGTTAGGTTAGTAGAGTAACTAATTTGCTTGAAAAAAAAAACACCTGATATTTTTTACCGAAAATCTATATAACGAGAGCGAGGTTTACTCAGATTTTGATCCTGTACGAGCGCGTTATTGTTGCATTTTTTTTTTCAAATAACTTATCAAACTCTTAGCCAAAGTTATAAAATATAGATAGTTGTTAAAATTCAGAATGAAAGGTTCAAAAAAGCTAAGAACACATTTTTTCACCAAACTGCATGACAGTTTAAATTTCTAATCCTTATAATATTGACATTAGTAGGTACTGAGTAGGTACAGTCAAACAAATCGATTCATATTCCAGGGTGGAACCTCTTTGAACAATCAATTTCGCTGTAATTTACTTGAAAAAATTATGAGATGTCTACAGGACATTAGCAGCACAAAGGTTGCAACTTGATAAATGATACAGTTTGTACGACTGTACACCAATACAATAAACTTCTAAAATTCTTTGTTTCCTCAAACCACGCAAGTCTAGTCATGTAGGTAAGCACCTACATTTAAACCACACACAAACATCCTTAATATTCGCAAACCGTACCAGACAAAACAATTCCATCCAAATACCAGCTACATAGAGATGGCCGACGTCAACGTCCGAAATATTTGGAATACAGGACCGGAGCAAAGCCGGGCCTTTATAAATATGTTATGAACGACCTCAGCTCCCCGCGGTATGAGAGAATTTATACCCCGGCCAGCTAATTACGGTTTGTAATTTAGAGTATCGATTTTAAATCGTGTTTTGGTAATGGAAGAATGAACTAAAGTCACTGACATAGCTGGAAAAATATGCAGATTGAAGTGGCAATGGGCGGGCCACATCGCTCGAAGAACAGAGGGGAGAAAAGTTCTCGAGTGGCGACCACGAACCGGAAGACGAAGCGTTGGCAGGCCTCCCACCAGGTGGACTGAAGACATCGTGAGAGTTGCGGGAAACCGGTGGATGCAAGTGGCGAGTTGTCGTTCATTATGGCGTTCTAAGGGGGAGGACTTTGTCCAGCAGTGGACGTCTTCCGGCTGATGCTGATGATGATGGTGAATGGAAGAATGGTGAGGTTATAGGTGTCAACTTTAGAATATCTGCGCGAGCGCTGGACAGGTCAGTATTGAAAGTAAAACTGCGTAGCGTAGGACGTCCACCAACGAGATGGAGAGATGACCTGGTTAAAGCCGCGGGTTCATGATGGATGTAGACCACTTCCAACTGAAGTAACTAGAGGTCTATGGGGGAGGCCTTTGCCAACAGTGGATGTCCTATGGCTGAAAGTAACGATGATGATGTTGATGATGATGACTTTATATTCCGGTATATTACATAGCTTCCGCGGGATAGCTTTGAACGAATTTATGTCAGACTAAATTGCGTGAAATACGAGTATATCATACACGTTTATGAACAATTCCCGTTGGAAACTTACTGAATGGAACTTGATTTAAATTCTCTTAAAAATTTCCGGAATTTTCCTATTTTTACCCGACTGCCCGAAGGAGGGTTATGTTTTTATTTAGAATATGCTACAACTTGTATAGTAAGATTGGTGTTTTGGAATCTTTATGTATTTATTATTTCAATTCCAAATTTTTGTTACTTTTACGGTCACCCCTATAAACGGTCAAACCCTATATTGAAAATACAAACTTAAATATAGATGCACAGAAAACCGGAAAAATAAGATCAGCGCTGGGATTCGTTTCTCAGCTCTGATCTTATTTTTCTGGTTTTTCTGTGCATCTATATGTTTGTATTTTCGATATAACTTGTATATTGCTAAGAGCCCTACGTTAAGATAGTACACTTTGGAAGCTCAGCATTTTTCACAAGCACCAAAGCACCGTGTTCAAATTTCCTCCCCAGAATAAGGTCAGCACAAGGGCTCATTACAATGGTTACTGTCTACCCCGCCAGGGATTGTATCCTTAGGCATATAAAGATGCTGTGAAAGCCTATTTCACGTATGGAAGGCTCTCACTTTAGGAATAACGGAAATTAAAGGTTCCCGAGAAGACGGAAATAAAATACTAAAATATAATGCGCGAACGAGATAGATATGCTGTAAATACTTATGGATTTAGCTGTTTACGGCTGACGAAAGTGATAGAACTAGGTTATGGTGCACCGTATTCCAAAACGGGAAAGAAGATTGAAATCCCAAATTCTATAGACATTACTGAAAATCATTAAATTTTAATTAAGACACGTTCATCAGTAATAAAAGACAAGAAGATACATTGAAGGATGTAACGTTCCAAATTTAGGAACGAAAATACAAAAAGTATTCTTTTAACATATTCGTCATCATCGTCCGGAAGATCCACTGTAGAACAATAGCCTTCCCTTACGACAACTCTCCACTTGCATACACCGGTTGCCCGCAGCTCTCGTGATGTCGGCCGTCCACCTAGTAGCAGGTCTGGCAACATTTCGTCCTCCGGTTCGTGGTCGAGGACTTTTGAGCGACGTAGCCCGCTCATCGCCACTTCAACTTGCATATTCTTCCTTCACGCTATATCGATGACGTTGTTTCAACAATATTAAGTACCTATGTTCCCAGTAATCCATGTCGCTTAGCTCAAAATAATACCAGCCAATTCCACGACAATTTGCTGCTAGTGTCGTTTGGAAGCACTTGTTATTTGGTCTGATTATTTGAAGCCAGGACGCGTCGCCAAGCCTTTGTGCGGGGGACAATCAGATGCCTTTTGTGTTGCCCACTCGATAGGGCTGTCATCTTCATTGTTTCACTGCGACACTAGACAGCGCAGTGTGAAACCTAACATGGTAGCGACAAATTGTCGGTTAAAATATATTTATGTTATCTTCTTCGCTCGCAAGCTGTGATTAAGTAATTATTCTAACATAAATACCTATGCAAGACGCATTAAGCTTATATTTCGACAGAAATGCAAGCAACAAGATCACGGATACGGAAAAACATGTACTCCGTTAATAAACAATAATTCGTTTTTAAAGAATATAAAAGTCTATCACGAATAATTATTTCAGTAGGAACATTAACTTGTATATTAAGAAGAGTTCTATCGAGCACATGTCTAATTTTCATAATTCTTTTATGGAATATTCGAGAAAAACTAACAAAAATGCAACGTTGCCAGCTCAGCAGATATATACGCTCTTAACAACGACAATTAGTAGGACACACACAGGCATTGATTTTTTCATTTTCATTTTAAAAGAAATAGGTACAGTGATTATATTGTAGGTTCAAATGATGGCCTTCAACCAAAACTAAAATTGTCTAATGTCTAACTAACAATGAATCTTTAAAAGTTGTAAAAGCCAACAATTAACAAAGCGATGGAGCTAAAATTCCAGCTTTCGTGTTCTAAGTCTATTATTTCGTAAGCAGTTTAAGACCATTTGAAATGTATCAACCCTAATTCCATTGTATAACGATACCGTACGATTTATTGTTGGTACACGTAGTTTTATTCAGTTTCACTTGAATTCACAGTGTACACGATAAAAGTATTAACTCTGTTGGAAACTGGAAAAAGTGTGTGAACTTTCTTGAAAAATGTGTTGTACATTGTTTTAAAGAACGAGCGCAATTCTTAGTTAGTGTTTTGTTCGCTTAGAACGTTTACCGGTTTATTTTAAACTGTTTTGTCCATCTATACTAATAGTAATCATTATAAATGTAAAAAATACTCTGTATTGCTTCTTCACGCTCAAATCTAGATAAATTTAGTGTAGAAATAGAATGAGAGCCTGGGAAGGTCAAAGGATAGTTTTTAGATGACCAGATGGCCAAGTGGTTAGAGGACCCGACTACGAAGCTTAAGATCCCGGGTTCGATTCCCGGCCGGGGCAGATATTTGTATGAATAATGCGAATGTTTGTTCTCGGGTATGTAATGTTTATCCTTTGCCTAGTATCCATAGTGTAGGTACATGCTTTGCTTAGTTTGGGACTAGGTCAATTAGTGTCAAGTGTCCCACGATATTTAGTTTATTTTATTTATTTATCCCTAACGGATTCTTTGTAGACTAAGGGCCTATTTTATCTCACCACTTGTCGACTAACTTCTAATTTGAAATAAAAAGTAATCCCGTCTTTGTTTATTCGGACAAAACAAACAGAGACGGTATCAATGATATCCGTAACGGAGCGAAGGTTCGACGTGATTTTTGGCATAGAGATAGTTTATGGGCCCGAGAGTAGTTTATGGGACCTAGGCTACTTTTTATCCGCGGGCGATAACCGAATACCACGCAGGCGGAGCCGCGGGCAAAAGCTAGTATAATTTGATGGAAAGAATAATTATGACAAATGAAGTAAAAAAAAATCCTTGCTCACCCGCGACCTTAAAATACCTAAGGTCGCGCGTGAGCAAGGAAATTGTTTTAGTTCATTGATATGGACCTCCGCAAAGTAACGCCTGATTCAATAAATCCCTACTAATATTATAAATGCGAAAGTAACTCTGTCTGTCTGTCTGTTTGTTACGCTTTCACGTCGAAACTGCTGAACCGATTTTGATGAAATTTGGTATAGAGATAGTTTAAGCCCCAAGGATCAACATAGGATACTTTTTATTCCGGTAGAGGGCGCCACCGCGTGATAACCTAGATTCGCACAGACGAAGTCGCGGGCACAAGCTAGGTAGTTAGAATATAAGTTTGTTTTTATCCTCGAAAATATAGGTTGGTGAAAAGGGGTGTATGAGAATTTAATCACTTTTGAAATTAGAAACTTATAATCACCACCACACTACGCTAAACACGTTTCATGCATATATTTGTTGAATAAATGTAGCCATCGTAAGATCGCGGATGAATAATGTAATTGTAAAGATTTTTTTTTTTAATCTTTTTGTATTTTTTATTTCAATTCCAAATATTTGTTACGGGTGAGCGGTTAGTTCCTATGGGGTGCCGAAAAAGTTTTTCGAAGAGGGCTACGGCGTAGATGCCGCTAGTGTCGCTGCTTAAGTGGCTAAATAAAGAAATAAACAAGCTGAGATATATGGTGCATAGGAGAAATTCGTGTCTGTACCGTTTTCCAGCGGTAATGTAACGGTATAGCACGCGGCACGGAATGCCGAGGACCTGGGTTCGATTCCCAGCGCTGGTCTTATTTTTCTGGTTTTTCTGTGCATCTATATTTCAGCTTGTATTTCCAATACAATTCTTTACAGTTAATTGAAAAGATAAACAGTTAATTTTTAACCTCCCTTTTTGCTGTTTTAAAACATACAAAGCAAGCCGGCGCTTGTTAAGCCTGATTACATTGTCACTAGTAAACAAACAACTCGAATAAACACCGCCTATTGAATTTTGTACTAACTGAATTACTCATTATCGCAACGATTGCTCGACGCTATAGGGCATTTCTATCTACCGTTGTATCCTGAGTTTATATCTCCGATTTCAACTAAATTTGGAAGGTAGACTCAGTCCATGATTGCGAGCTGGAAAATGGAAAAACCGGGCCTCCGGGTCTCCAGGTGTGTCCCCAAAATATTGTATGGATGTGTCCGTTTTGTTACGAAAATAATTAAGATTTTTTTTTAACACACACACACACACACACACACACACACACACACACACACACATTTGTTTACCCCGGATCCATTCCAGTCCAGTCGTTCCCTCATGACTGAGGATCGTGGTCATCAACGAGCGATCTACATTTGGATAGGATTATTTGTTTCCATCGGTTTCTGTCCATGGCAGCCCTGACAACGGAGCTAAACCTCTTGGACCTGGAGTCCCTAATTTGATCGGTCCATCTGGAAGGAGATCTGCCCCGGGCTCGTTTACCATTCGTATTCCCAACTACGATCAGTTTCTCTAGGCTCTCATCACCCCTTCGCATTATGTGGCCAAAATATGAAAGGACTCGTTGGTGACACATCGTGGACAGACGAGATTTTATATTGAGTTGTGAGAGGATAGATGCATTTGTTCGCGTGGCTATCCAAGATATCGTCACCTTGCTTGCCGCAACATTATGCAGAGTGGGCCCCAATTTATAGTATTCGATGTTTGTTTTTCAATATTATTTCTTTCTTTTTTTTTTTATTTCACTGGAAGGCAAACGAGCAAGTGGGTCTCCTGGTGGTAAGAGATCACCACCACCCATAAACATCTGCAACACCAGGGGTATTGCAGATGCGTTGCCAACCTAGAGGTCTAAGTTGGAATACCTCAAGTGCCAGTAATTTCACCGGCTGTCTTACTCTCCGCGCCGAAACACAACAGTGCAAGCACTGCTGCTTCACGGCAGGATTAGCGAGCAAGCCCTGCAAGTCCTGCAGACGTGTCCTTACGTGTTTTTTCTGTATATCGAATCTCTCTCTCTCTCTCTCACACACACACACACACACACACCATTAGACGAGCAAAAACATACGAAAATCAACCTTAAATATTCCGAAAACATCCCATAGATTTAACACAGCTGGCTCCAACGTCCGTTGCCCGAAACATACCTTGTTTAACAATTTATAAAGTGAAATTAACAGGACAAAATATTTTCCTGACGAATAACGTGTTTTAATGCAAATGTGCATAATTAATGACGGTATACATATTTCATGATGTTACTTTAAACCAGAAAATTTGTAGTAAAAATATTTTTAACGTAAACTGACAAAGTTACCCTGGAAATATTTTTTTAAGTGAAATAATATCGAGTGAGTAAATATGGGAATTTTTGTTTCCAAAATTTCATCTCTACGTCTTACTACTAAAGGGCCACAAAACAGGTTTTGTGGCACAGGTCTCCTCTTCGAATAAAAAGGCGTGCGGCGTAGTTCCCATACGAAATGCGTACGGATAAGGACCTTCACACACGACATTGAATTAGGGCTAAAACACAGGCGAAATACCGCTAGGTGGTGTTAGTATCGTGAGGTTTTTACCCGACTGCAAAGAAGGTTATGTGTTTGACCCGTATGTATGTCTATTCCTATGTCCTCCCGTAACTACTCAACCGTGAGGAAACATGCACACACCGTCGAAGAATTTAATGGTGAATGTGAAGTTTCTAGTCCGCACTAAGCCCCCGTAGCAACTACCGCCCAAGTCCTCTTATTCTGAGAGGAGGGCTGTGCCTTGCAGTGGGACAAATAAAGGCTGAGATGATGATGATAACAGAACAAGACGCTATTATGAACCCCCGACGCAAAAAGAGGGGTGTTATAAGTTTGACCGCTATGTGTGTCTGTCTGTGGCACCGTAGCTCTGAAAGGGGTGGACCGATTTGAATGCGGTTTTTTATTTGATAACAGGTTTTCTAGCGATAGTTTTTAGACATGTTGCATTAAAATCGGTTCAGCCGTTTTAGAGATATTGAACTTGAGATTCGGGGTTTTCCAACTTTTTCTTGGTTAGTTTTTTCATTGTTTCACTGGAACGAAGCCGTAAACTAATAAATGCGAAAGTATGTGTGTTTGTACTTTTATCTATCTTTCATTTTCTTTCATGTTCCTTTTTATTTATTTTTTATGGTATAGGACGTATATGGTATAGATGGATCGTGGCCCATGGACACCTGCATCACCAGAAGAGTCACAAGTGTGTTGCCGACCTTTAAGGTAGGAGTACGCTCATCAAAATATTTATGTATGTGATTTTTGGCATAGAGATAGTTTATGGGCCAGAGAGTGACGTAGGCTACTTTTTACCCCGGAAAATGCACAGTTCCCGAGGGAACAGCGCGCGATACCCGAATTCCACGCGGGCAAAGCCGCGGGCAAAAGCTAGTTTTGCTATAATACTGTATCTGGGCCCCTGGAGTGATACAATTTACACTTCCGCACGCTCATCAAAATCATTATTTAAACATACAATTTTACCCGTGTATTTTGAATTTGCTTAAATATATTCATGAATCGAATTCGGAATGGCAAATTTAAACCTTAAGCTGCAATTCTGGGTGCGATAGGTTATGTAAATAGCATTTTGTGGCGCAAACGTCGAGATTACCGAACGTATGCGAGTAATTATTATTTCAACAAAACATTTTCATTTAAAAACTCTGGTCAAGTATCACGAGCTTGTGGTGGTGATGTAGTTGAGGTATGATGTAATATTTAACATACATACAACAGAAAAACATCACGCCTGTATTCCCAAATGGGGTAAGCAGAGCACACGAAACTTTACCGCTTCAGAGCCACTTTTTAGCAATTATAAGTTTGAAGTTTGACAAAAACGTTACAATAGTGACATGTTGCTAGCCTGTTGCCTACGGTATACTTAACCTACGAGTATATCCTCAGTCGCCTCTTACGACATCCACGGAAGAAATGCAATGGTGTAATTCTAACCCAATACCACACAGGTAATATTTAAGGAGTACTAATACCGGGTGTGGCTTGTAACACTAGCAAATAATTAAAACATAGATCGTACTAACATTAGTTCAGCGACATTTAAAAATAATTGTTTTTTATTTTATTTTTATTAAATTAAAATTTATTCGAAGAAGCAATTTGTTTGTAGCGCGACGGGCGATATCAGTTGGGTTACGTTAGTAGGATGCTGTACTTTGATAACAGTATTTAATTGGTACGAATAAGGGAAATCCAAAGATGCCATTATTTTTAAAAGTCGCTGAAGTAATGTTGTTCAGTTTGACGAGTACGGTCTATGTTTTAATTATTTGCTCGTATTACAGGACACAACCGGTACAGACGTAATGAATAATCTTTAGTTACCTACACTTAGTATTTTCTCAGAAATTTCTCGTCCGTATTTGTCATGCTACTTCAGTCAGCCTCAATAAGTCGAAAGCCAATCGTATCCTCGCCGGCGGTGAGACAACTGCCTTACTCACCTAGTTGCCTATCGAAAATGTTCACTGCAGTCAAAAGTAATTAATTAAATTCAGGTCACCAAATAATGCAGGTATCTGAATTATTAATGAAATGGTTCGTACAAGTAGCTTCGAAGTCTCAATGAATAAATTAGATCCCACAGAGTTTTGGATAACAATTTCATATTCCCTGATTGCTGCCGTTCTGTCTTGGAATAGTAATGAGGTTTTGTTTGCATGCGGCTTTTAGGGTTCCGTCTTTAAGAGTGCCAATGGGATCCTATTACGAAGGCTCTGTTACCATCTGTCACAAGGCTGTTACTTTCGAACCTTGATAGGGCTAACAGGGGAAGAATAGACTCTACTTCTCGGCAACCACACCGGACGAAGTATTGGCTGTCCTCTACGTATAGATGGACTGACCGCTGGATGTCCAAAGACATGAATTGGTGGATCGTTCAAAGGGTGGCCTTGCTCAACAGGTGGACGTCCGGCTGATGATGATTACGGTAAGGAGTTGGAATGTTTCGCGTACGAGCATTACGGTTCCCCTCTTGTAGAGATCTTTAACTGGGGGCAAAGGTTGGGCTAGTGTATCCTACGCAATTAATGTTAATTAATTTGTATTGTTTTACCATGGAGATGGCGGGACGATCTGGACACGTACGCAAAGGACTGGCCTGACATTGCATAGAACGAGAGTTGTGAAGGTCAAGAGGGGAGGCCTTTGCACAGCAGTGGGACACTATATAGGCTAAGTAAAGAAAAATAAAAAATGTTTTACCAAACGACGGCCAAATAAAGGGTGATTTTGTCTTTTTCAACCTCGACATTACAGAAGTCATCGATGGGAACCCTTATTAGACGAGTTTGACTCCCGCTTGGCGTATTTTTCTTTATGCTGAGCACATTTTTTAAATTTCGTTTTAATGTATTTGGGTAGGCAAGTCTGCTTTAAAAGAGATCGTTGGCATGAAAGATAACAAAGGAGCAAATAATGATGGCTCATACTCGAAATTTCACCAAGTTTTATTGAGAAAAAAATTATAATAATGGTTAAGAAAACTAAAACTTGCTATAATGGTAATCCTGCCTGAATGCTCCATTATCAGATCCTGGGTATCTTTGTACAACGGTAAGGTTTTTGATTTTGATATATTTAATCCACTAGATGTTGATATTATCTTGTCAGCCGAAAAACATCCACTGCTGGACATAGGCCTCCCCCAAGGCTCTCCACTCAGACCGGTCTTGTGCTTTTTGCATCCACCGCGATCCCCCGATCTTAACCAGGTCGTCCCTCCATCTTTGGAGGCCTACCAGCAACCTACCGACGGCCTACTACCGAGAGACAGATGTTGATATGCAGTGTTTTGAACAATATTGTATCGCTTTGGCGATATTTTCGTATGTTAGTTTAGGTCAACCAGATAAGTCGTCTACGGGGCTAATGCGTCCATTCCAATTCGGTTCATTTCATGAAATTCGGTTTTCACTATCCCGATGGAACTATGGAATTTTCCGGGATAAAAACTATCCCACGTCCTTCCCCGGGACTCAAACTGTCTGTATACCGAGTCTGATCTAAATCGGTGCAGCTGTTTAGACGTGATGAAGTAACAAATAAACAAACAGACTTGCAAACTTTCACATTTATTATATTAGTGGGATTTAAACATCATAAACTATACTCCAATTCAATAAAATCTAACAATCCTGTAGACACTTCCAGCCTTCTAATATGAACACCAAGCTGCCTAAGGCTTTGTGATGTGACTATTATTCTTTTTTGATTCCTTTTAGATGATAATTGCAACAACAGGGACATATATAATCAAGCATGCCCACGTCAGGGTATGTTAAATGTGTAGAAAATTGTTAGATTCTATTGAATTGTACTTTGTAAATCGATAGAAACGACCTTTTTCAAAAACCCATGTCCTACATCATGAACCAAGCAAACACGTTTAGTAAATCAAAATCCAGTTTTATCCGGCCCAGTCCAGTCAAGTGGCACCTTAACAAGCTGTTGTTCATGACTAATACGAAACTACGAGTAATTTTCAATACATTGCTCGTGTTATGAACCTACGAGAACATAGCGAGGAACTTGACCGCGCAATGGACAGAGTGTGTTTAGAAAAGTCGTGCAAGTCGCGGTACCGTGATCCGTCGTTTTCGTGGCCATACTCGCAAATTACCGAAGGGTGCAAACGACCTACCGTAAAGCGGCGTTCACGTGGTGTAAATAGTAAAATTGTTTATTTATTTAATTTAGATCTATGAAACTGGTAGAGTAACTTCAGTCGCAAGTTGCTCTGATTGTCGTAGTTGCATTTTTTCAGTTCCATTTATTTTATACAGTAAGGTTTACTCAAATTGTCCTATACTCGCAAAACATTCAAAAAATCCCGTACTTTACTATGTAAACATGTCGCGAGACGGGCGCAGGCTGAAAATCAGCGCCGCCGGTTTCGTCAACCGGCAGCATGTAAATGCTGAGCTTGAGCCTATTGCCACATATCTGTTGTTTTTATTTTTGTATGTCTTTTTTTATGTTTTATTTGTTGTGTTTCTGTCAGTTATGTTCATTGTATTTTTTTTTTGTGGCAATAAATGTCTTTTTATTTATTTATTTTTTATTTAAAATATGATGTAATTTTACTAATATGGCAATTTTCAACATAAAATTTTCAGAGTAGGTAGGTAGTTATTTATTTTGGATAACTTTTTTTTAATTATTGTAAAAGTTAACTCAAAATCTTTCTAGCCACACATCACAACCGACGATAGGTAAATAATGGATATTTTTCATTTGATATTTTTCTTGATTTTTTTTTTAATTTAGAAAATAATTAAGGAGTCAAGCATTTTAATATTTTTGTGTTAAAATTGAATTTAGTAAGTAGTGTCATCAAAATTTAAAATACATTTACGAATGCATAAAATAAGAGTCTCTACATTCGCTCTTCAGCATACATAAACATTTTTTTACAAGCTTTTATGTAGTTTCTCATGTTTTGGTGTCTGTATAAATTTAAATAATGCGATTCAAACTTAATTTACTTCTAGTGGGCTCATAAACTTGAATTTTTGTGTAGACGTTATAGGTCGACCAGAAAGCACAGAAACAAATTAAGTTTCTATTAAAAAATTTTTTTTTTTGAGAATAAAAGTACCAATGTAAACTTATCTTTACAGTTGTCCAGCGGTCAGAAACGGCATGTTTGCCGCCCGCACAGTTTTATTAGCCGTTGCGACGTTAACGGCTAACAATGGCCGCTAGTAATGACTGTTTTACGTTCCTACGCTGGATTTTACTTATCTCTAAGTTATGTATGTCATGATTGAAAATCTCATTTTATGGCTTTAAAGGTTACTTACTTAGATTTCTTACAGTAGCTTGTTGGTTCGTCCAAATGTGTGGTATAAAAGTTTAAGAGACAGTAGAGTGAGAAAAGTGTGAATTAGTAATGTCTTAGTACGCAACATGTTCACAAGCTTTACTATACTTGTCATCACTGACGTCATTTAAGTTAGACCACCCGGTCGGAATAATAATTGAGTTTTTACTGCACTAAGTTACAACGTACGTTGCAATAGTGTTTTTGTTCTATTCCTCTAATGTACAGTGAAATCGGAGATAAAAACGGATTATTCATCTATTATCAAATGAGACACAAGTCTTCAAACATGATGCGATATGCTTTATCGATCAAAAAGTTACGTAAATGCTTTTCACGTGAAAGAAAGAAAGAAAGATAAATATAAAGAAAGAAAGGGAGAAAGAAATAAATAAAGAAAGAAAACAATATTTATTTATAACAGCAGTGATACACAGGTTAAAAAAAATAATAATATTGATATGGACCTCTGCAAAGTAACGCCTCGCCTGATTCAATAATTTAGAAAAAAATATAATAAGAAGTAATAAGAAAACGATTTTGAATGCCAATTTCACGTATTCCATATGTAATCTCTACTTCAGATCCCACTACATTGCGTGGGTTTCTCCACGATGTTTTCCTCCACTGCAAAGTTCATGGTAAATTTCAAATGAGTTTCGCAAATAAATTCCGAAAGACAGACCCAGCCGGATTTCATCAAATCACTAAACTATATTTTTACTTTTCGATTCTAGCTTAACAAATTTAGCGATTTTAATAAAAGCTTAAAATAATTATAGCCCATGCACAAAACACGGCTAAAAATATATCAAAACCCAGTTAAGTTATTAAAAACCGCATCCATCCGAAAACTTAAGCCTATTTTAATGAAAACCAAAGAAAAGCCATAAAACCCTCAGACACCCATAATCACGCTATGGTCAGAACGGAGTTAACACCGTGGTATTTATCGAACATAAAAAGGGGGTAGTTTTCCTCGAGGGTCAGGGTACGCTTAAGGAGATTAACTGGAGCTGTAATGATGTGATAAAAGATGGGGTAAATTAAATTGGGTTAACGTGGGAAATTATCTTTTTTGTGCAAATTTTTGTTGCTCGTTTTGCCACCCAGTCTAATAAAAAAAAATACCAGGCAAAGCATTTGGAATATTATTTTAAGTATAAAATACCCAACAGTGGCGAAGCGTTCATAGAACTCCGCTCTGATTACATGACTACAGCACATGCTGAGCTGAGTCCTTTTGGTATCACACTACAGCACAACGTCTCTAATAGGGATGTTGACACCACCAATCAACTGACGTACTTTTTATGAGCTGTCAAAACACAATTCTCCCATAGAGTTTCAATGGCAATAGCGACTTATGACGTCATTATCCGGCAACTCAATCGACTATTTATTTGTTTTAAAGCAACGAAAAATCTAATTTTACAATAAATCGAAAATTATTCTGGTTTTCATGGCTAAAATAAAGCGTTTTTTACTGGAGTTGTACCTTTGAATTATTTTTTAATAGCGTCATCATTCCTATTGTTCTCTCTTCTCCTATTTCTGTTTTTACTGTGTTTTTGTTGCCAATAAATGTTTGTGAGTTTGAGTTTGAGCTTGAAAACTCTATTCCCACCAGCTTGGCCAAAATTTACAAAATAGAACAATAGACAGAATTAACGAAAGACGCAAGCGATTTTTGCTTCGACTTTACCACGGAAATAGCTGACGCTACGTTACTGGTAGCCAATCAGTCTCCCCCCCCCCCTCCAAAATCTCAACCAGTGGCTGGAAAATTTTTGAAATTTTGTATTTGTGAGACTGAACAAATGACTCAGCAGAACAATTTAACTATGTCGGCAAGCCCGCATCTGGATTATAACCTTCTTGTTAAGACCCTTCCCCGGCCAGCGTAGCGCGCAAATAACCCACTATTTACGGCACTCAAGGATTTGTTTAATTGATCTGTAAAAACCGGTCAAGCGTGAGTCGGACACACCCACTAAGTGAAGGGTCCACGGAAAAAACAAGTCTAGTCACCTATTTTTTAAATTGAGATTTTAATTTCAAAATGTAGAGCTCACAAAGTACTATGTCTTACCATTGAATTAAATAATCTGAAAACATTATAAAATGTTTTTTTTCTACTTTAAAAAAAATGGTAACCATAGTAATAGTTCGTGATGACTAACTTTCAAACCCATATAACTCAAAAAGTTGCTTAGGTGACAGACATGTTCTTTCCTTCACCTGGTTAAAATAGGTCAATCTTGATGTGTGGAATTACATTTGAAATTTACCATGCCCGCGCCCGCGTGGGAACTGTGGTCAAGCCCTCTTGTTCTGAGAAGAGGCCTGTGCCCAACAGTAGGACGTGGGCTGGGATGATGATAATGATGAACCAGAAAACTACCTATGTAAATAGAACATGGGACGTACAAAGGCTGGGATGATGATGATGAACCAGAATACTGCCCATGTAAATAGAACACTTACCGATTAAATAGAGAGTAATAAAATAACCGACCGCAAAACTCTCCTTACCGAACCACATAAACTATCTTTTATCTCTCCTACTCTCTAGAAAAATGATAAAGACCATTCCAGTACCAGTTTTTGTCTGAAACAATTTCCACCCAATCGAGACAAAGGACACCAGCCCCTATTCTCAAAGCGTTTCAGTCCATCGCAATTTTTTCGTACACGACACCGTTTTAAGATTCCGAACCGAGCCACTTTATCGAGTATTGGCTATAATTTCCACTTAAGTTTTCTTTTATAAAGTTGGTAGCACTTATAAAAAGTCAGAGTCCCGGGGGTGTATTATTTGTTCGGCGACTCGAAATGTAATCGAGTCGATGGTGTATAAAGTTTGGCTTTGTTTCCTTGTTTATGTGAAATAAAATAAAATTATAGATTATTTTTGTGCGAAATATAATGTGAGTGGACAATCAATGCTTAGGGAGCATTTATCCTTCCGTATTATTGCTAAAGTGATTTTGTTTATATTTTATGTTTCTGTAGTGTTATAAATTTACACATTATACATAGGCATATGTATGGTTAGATTTATATACTGGGTCTAAATAATGAAGGTAGTTAAAATCTAAGATACAGTCACATATTTCTCTGAGACTATTGTTAATCTGTAGGAAACTAAAACTAAACTATTTATAATATTGATTTAAATAAATAATAATTTAACAATTCAGCAACCAGAATAAAAAGGATAAGCAACTATACAAACATGCTCTTTTGAAATTGATGTGTGTGTAGCCATTTATAATCCTCAAATATATTTACATTTCCATTTATTTTAAATTAAAGCATATTTATTTATTCTCCTTCGGAACCATAGCCGATGTTACCGTTTTATTGTAGTTTAATCATGTTCCTTATCCATTCAAATTCAATAAATCATAGAGCAAAACACAGCGAAGACTTGTGCTATGCCAAATTCTGAAGAGGCACTCGACAAAACCAGTTGGACTAGACACTGCGAATGCATCTCGGCCATGATTTATCGCTCGAGATGTAGTAAACCCCCAGTCGATTTCATAAATCACGAGATGATCTTAACTCCTCGATATTTCGGGAAGTGTTAATAAAATTTTAGTATTTTTGTTTCTTATAGACTGTACAATGTTTGAAGTATAGTTTTCTTTATATTTTTTTTTGTATGCAGAGGTGGGCCATATTTTGTGCCAGTGAGTACCTATATATTAAGTCATTGCGGTAGTTTGCATTCTATCTCTTTCTAGTTAAAATGAAATTACCAAAATAATAACAGATTTTTAATTTAAAAATTATAATGAGGTACTAACATAGCTTTTAACTGAACAATGTACTAACGGTTAAATTATATGGACTCTGTCTGCAATAAACTGATTTTATTTTATTTTATTATAGACTTTCTAGATTCGTCATGGCATAAAACGTCATAGTTCATTTCTTTTCTCTCTCTCTCTCCCTGTCTCTCTTTCGAAAGTTAACAAATACGTTAGGGGATACCGAGGAGAGTTGTGCCAGAGGAGAGTAGTGACAACGTCGATTTTTGGAACGTATTAACTGCTGGCGAGCTCGAAATAGCGCGGGTTTTAGTTCAAGTCTCAAAAGTCGATCAAACGCGTACGGAGCGAGCTTGCTAGCAGTTAATAAGTTCCCAAAAATCGACGTTGTCACTACTCTCCTCTGTCACATTTTTCCTCGTTCTTCCCTACTTTAAGTTCCCTTAAAAAAAGCATGGTTGCCGGTAACACACTGTATAAAGATAGAATGGAACAAGTAAAAAACATACTTGCATGGTCCTCATTGTGGCGGGCTTTGGGGGTAGGTAGCCTATGCCAGCGATGGAAGTCTTTCAATTGAATAACGATGACGATCAACTTTCTTAAAAATTTAACAGTAAGTATTTCGAAATCAAAAATGATTTACGGAACACTCAAAGAAAATGCGAATAACAACATAAATATTAATGAATGAGAGATAGACGATGAATCACACAGAATTTATGGTCCAAAATAACAATTCATGTTTTGTTTATTCGCTCGTAAATAAACAAATGTACATAATGGCGTTTTCATGAGATGGGAATTTGGTTTTGCATTATATCGTTTTGTTCTGACTATTTTGATGCATAATGCTTAGTGAACTGCGTGAGACTTATTTACTGTATTTATTTTCCAACTTAATTTATCATATTGTAGAAACATTAATCATCATCATCATGTCAGCCGAAAGACGTCCACTGCTGGACATAGGCCTCCCCCAAGGCTCTCCACTCAGACCGGTCTTGTGCTTTTTCGCATCCACCGCGATCCCGCGATCTTAGCCAGGTCGTCGCTCCATCAGAAACATTAATAATGTTATTCAATAGCATTAGATACCCTCTTTCTCCCTTCTCTTCTTTCTTTCTTCTTTATTTTTTATATTCTGTATGTATACTCCATAACATATTATTAATGCGAAAGTGTGTGTGTTTGCATGTTTGTATGTATGTCCATCTTTCACGTCGAAACTGTGTTTTTTTGGCACAGAGATAGCATGGTCCTGAGAGTGACATACTCGTAGGCTACTTATTATCCCGGAAAATGCACATTTCCCGAAGAAACAGCGCGCGATAACCGAATCCCACGCCCACGAGAGAGAAGCCAAGTTTCTTGCCGGATGTTTCTCAGTCGTGGTTTTTTTCTGACCACTTTACGGTGAAGTAAAACATCGTGAGGAAACCTGCACAATCCTGCGAAGCAATTCAATGGTGTGCGTGAAGTCCCCGATCTGCACTGGGCCCGCGTGGGACGGCCCAAGCCCTCTCATTCCGAGAGTGGGCCGATTAACAGTGGGACGTATATAGGGTTGCTAACTTTTTTTACAAGACAAAGTACATATATTTACGTCTGAGAAGAGAAATTAAAGAGTATTTTAGAAAATTTAACAGTATTTCATTCTTTTCATGTTTTAAAGACAAATATTTGGGTGCTTCATGCACAAGTTATCAACTTAGTATCATTTTTAGAAGCCTCACAGAACTCGACAGAATCAAAACTAAAATTAAGATAAGTAAGGAGGTAATTTTTTATTAAATTAACATACATACATACAACATTGGCAGATTCGTTCTGAACCACCACTATTGTGACTATATATAAACGAATGTTTTTACTGCGCATGTATTGGTACTTTGTTTTGATGCTGAAAACAGTATTTTACATACTTTATTTTAGTTCAACGGTAAAAAGTATAATGTAGTGAAAAACATTATAATACTGTTTTTAACCGTATAGTTGGCAACCCAAGACGTATATAGGGTGGGATGATGATGATGATTTCAAATACAACGAAACTAATCGACTTTAAAGCTAAGTAGACAGCGTAAGAACCAGTTAAATCTATACACGTCTCTAATCCAAAGTTCCGTGTTAATTCAAAGGGATGTTCTAGTTTGAGCAAGCATGGATCAGGCAACAAGTTGTCAAATGAATGTCAGCGCAAACTCCAGTAATTAGTGCCGGGTGTCACAAGTTGTGTACGGTTAGGAGAACACTACGAGCAGAACATATCAGTTGTTACAATTTAACTTGAGTGAGTTGAGAGCTTTGTGTCGCGAAATCTACCTTCTGTTGTAAACGGGGATCATTTATCAACGGAGTTCAAAGAAAGAGGTCTTTAATTCGTCTATATGTTGTTTTTACATGCTAGATCTTGCCTGCGATTCTCTGTCCGCGTACAATTCGTTTATCGCTATTCCGTGGTAACTGTGCAGTTTTCCGGGATACAAACTATTCTTTGTCCTTCTCCGGGACTTCAGCTGTTTAGGCGGTAGAGATATCAAACAAAACTGATTTGAAAACTTTCAAATTTACAGGGCAATTTTTTTTTAACGCGATCCAAAATTAGTGCTTCATGGTCATTTAGTGGTGAACAATATAATACATTGACCCATTTGTTGGATTACGATGTAAATCTCACCCTGTTTAATATCAGTATGGGATCCAAAAAACGCCAGTTTAATTTTTGAGAAACTTTAAGAAAACATTCTACAGGTCACATGAGGTTAAATTCTCCAAGACACTAGTGATCTAGATCACAGAGCTTGCTAGCTCTAATTGTTTACAATAATGCGTGCGTGCGTGCGTGAAGCGTTTTTAATTCACACGTATAATACCAAAAAAAAGTCAAAAAAGGTATCAAAATAAGGTAAAAAAATATTAATTATGAAAATACGTCATTAATAACTACACATATGGGTTAATAATAATATCCTAATAGTAAGACATGGTGACCTAGTATCATTTCTTTGGCATACTTCATTCTAATAAAATATCATTTTTTTTCCTAGCGTTATCATTTTTTAATTTTAAAAGTTTTTTTTTTTCTTTCTGATTCATTAGAAGTGGAAGCAAGTGTGCCCATAAACGGTGCAATCATGTATTTCACGGAAATCCCATTGCAGTGGCGGAAAGGCTGTAAATTGGTTGGGTTTTTCCTGCCTTTTTATTTCCTGTCCATTGAAGATTAATATCAAAAATTGTAAATCATCTTTGTTACAAAGTTGTGGAAGTTTGTCACATCATTTTCGGATATATTTGAGTGCGTGTTAGCATACTATTTTCATGTAAGATTAAGAAACACCTTCCACTGTCGCCAAAGCGTAAAGTCATCGATATGTGCATTCTGTCTATCCTAACTTACGACACTCAAACTTAACTGAAGCTCAAAAGTCCAGTCGCAAGGTTTGCCAACGGGCAATGGAGCGCAGTATTTTGGGTGTTTGTAGAACTGACCGCATCAGAAACACTGAACTGCGCTCCAAAATCCGCGTTGCAGGTGGGTGCTAAGACCGCTTAGCTAAAGTGCAACTGTGCTGGTCAGGTCTGCCGTTGCTGTAACTTTTTATTGCTATTATTATTGTTAGCCTATTTTGTCCCACTGCTGAGCAAAGGCCTCCCCCTAATACTTCCACTGCTCTCTGTCCCGTCCATACAAGGGCCAGACCCTCAAGAAGAAGTCTAGTTCATCCCGCCATCACCGTTTAGGTCTGCCAGGTCGCCTTTTCGAGTTGGTGGGCATCCACTCGGTGGTTATCTTGGCCCACAACTCATCTGGCATGCGACAAAAAATAAATATTATTATTCTTAACCATTAAATTTTTACTAAGCTTATCTGCTACCCAAAAATATCCATAAAAGTCTAGCAACACCTTTATGAAGTTCTTCCGTATCACGTGGCAACCAGTCACTCGCTCATGGTAACAGTAAAAAGGAGCCAAAATATCCAAACACTCTTCAACAGATTATTCTTTTGACGGCCCCAATACGGCGCCGATGAGGCCGACGATCTTGAATATAATAGAGCCTTAATCCAACGCCGCAGCGAAGTAATTTAAAGAAAAATAACATTAGCAATTCAGATTGCTTCTGCGGAGGCATTATTAAGTGTCAAAGTGGGAAAAGTGAGGCAAATTGACTTTTGGATCGTGATTTATCTGATCGAGTGTGATAATCGGACGGTTATGGGTTGAGTTGTTCAGATTAATAATGGGAGCGTTTTAAGGGTTATTTTTTGGTAATTGTCTTTGTGTGAAGGGCGATTGAAAATCCTTTTTTCATACGTAAAATAAAGTATCATCGACATGATTTTTCAACAAAAACTTGCCAAATAGGTATTAGCTTTCTCTCTTTATATCTTTTACGAAGTACTGATGAAAAATAATGGCGCGTTTTAAATAGGTACACATAGTTGTCATCTATCGAAATCTGGTAAAAGTTTAATATTTACTTACTATAAAACATATTTTATAATTGTATAGGTACTTTATCTCAAGGGGACCATGCTTTTTGATAAAAGTAGCTTAAGCATTTTAAGTTAAACTCTGTTCTAAATTTTATGCACCGGCGTAAAAAGTAACAGAAAACTATCGCTTTTGTAATATTATAGGGCTGGTCCACATATTTAAAGTTGCTCAACGTGCTATGGAAAGGGCTATGCTCGGAGTTTCTCTAAAAGATCGGATTGGTAACGAAGTGATCTGACAGAGAACCAAAGTTATCGGCAAACGTAGCGTAGGACGTCCTCAGACTATCGCAAGGTGGCTGGCAAGAGCTGGATGAGAGTGGCCGAGGATCGTGCTCAGTGGCGTGCCATGGGAGAGGCCTATGTCCAGCAGTGGACGAACATAGGCTGATGATGATGATGATGAGATTATAGCGATACGCGATAGCAGTAGAAAACTACTCTGTAGTAAGGAAGGGAAGGGAAGGAGTATACGTATTCTGGGACACTACCCCAATATTTCAAAGGTTTGCTTACGTAAGAATGCGATACAAATCTAGCTTTCGCGCCATCAACACATTTAGACGGTTTAAAGGGCATGTGCGTCTTAACGACTGTAGCAAAGTCGTCATAAAGCGACGCTAATTTGCGTTTAATGCGGGATGCGGGCACGTGAAAGAATGTGTAATGCGATTGCCGGGATATTCGTTGCTCGATTCAAAACCTCCGCTTGGAATATGCACTAACAGAGTTATTATTATCATAATCATAATCATTTCTTTATTTCTGAGAATATGGTACAATATAGGTGAGTAAGGTGTTAAATAGTTCAGCATATTCTGCCGTCATTGGCGTAGAAATATTTTACATCATTAAAATAAAAATTTAAAACATTAGGTATTAATAATAAACAGTTTACATAAAGAAAGAAAGATTATTTTTTTAGATTATTCTGTATGAAGTTCTTTCTTTTGTATACTAACCCCCTACGGATGTTATCCGAAAAAATAATAATTAGACTTTTGTTTCATATGCATCATATATAAAAAAGACGCCCGGCTTAATAGACTTTACTTTTGCGTAAATCCTACTAATATTATAATCCTCCTTCTTCGCAGTCGGGTAAAAAGTAAATACATTGGATTATTTTACTTAATGTGGTTTTTTAACAGTTAACTCATGTAATTAATACAACGCGGAAAAATTTCATTCATAGGCGTTTTCGTGTAGATTTTCCCTTTCTTTTTTTTCCATTTTGGAAAAATATGGCTTTTCCTAATTAGAATCAAGAGCATAAAGAAATTCCGGTAGTTTAAAAAAATGTCCCCATTTTTTCATAAAAAAAATTATAAGTAGGTAAGTTTTGTTACGCCCATACTGATTGTATGAAAAAAACGTAACAAAACTGTAATTTTTGGGACATTTTTTAAACAATCGGAATCAAGAGTGCGGTCACTCTTGGTTCTAAATAGGAAAAGCCATATTTTTTCCCAAAATAGAAAAAAAAGACACATCTGTACAAGAAAACACCCACACTGCTTCTTAAAATATCAAAGAATAATTAACTAGATAGCACACCCCTCCGTACATGAAGTGTATGTTTTACGTCAAGGCGTCTAAAATCGAATACAATCGAATGGTTCGACCAATATTTGGTGTTTGCTCGTCGACAGCGCGAACCCAATCCGCCACACCTTGTTATGGGGTTTTCACTCCCTAATGGGTTATTCGAGTAGCTCCAATAACTTAGCGACACATTCTTGTGTTAGCCAATTGTAACAAAAAAAGAAGAGTTTTCATTCACTTTAACCCCTAATTTGACAAAAAAGTTGTGAGTAAAGCCTCGTCGTAAATTTGGATTCCTAAAAATTTTGTGTATAAAAAAAAACAAAAAGCAAGCCTTAAATGTTGTCAAATATACTTCACACTGCCAAATTAAGGGTAAGAAAGGAATAGGTGTATTTACTGGCTATGTAAGAAAAGAAAACTTAAAATTTGTTTTTAAAAATGATGATTAGGTAACGCAAAATATAGTTGCTAGTTTTTAACATGAAACTACCGTGAGACTCACTCATATTAAATGATAAGGTAACGGATAACTCACGTCTTAAATCGAGTTTAGCTCATTCATTTAATATAATAAGTTGCTAGGTACATTTAGAGAAATATAGCGACAAATCACTCCGTCGTTTATCAATGTAAGTTATTTATATTAACAATATTTTAAACGGCTGTAATTTATTATTTTAATTTATCCACACGACTGCGCCATTAAAAAAAAAACAACGCAATATTTTGCAATTCTTTATTTATCTAACCTGCTTCTATTCATATTGATTTTGCGTAGGACGATTCGTTCGCAAAAAATCAGAAATAGAGACAGAGAATTAGAAAAAAAAACAACCTGAGATATATGGTGCATAGGAGAAATTTGTGTCTTACTCCTGTCCAGTGTTAGTGTAGTGTGCACGCAGCACGGAATGCTAAGGACCTGGGTTCAATTCCCAACGCCGGTTTTTTTCTGGTTTTTCTGTGCATCTATGAATCAGTTTGTATTTTCGATATGAATTTTACTGGATGTCCGTAAAAGTAACAAAATTTGGAATTGAAATAAAAAAATACAAAAAGACTCCGAAAACTAATCTTAGCCTATAATGTCACTAATGTTACTCCCGGGATCCTGCCATCAAAATACCTACTAAAATTTATTTAAATCCGTCGTGTCCTTTTAGCGTGAGCATATATATGTAGTGTGTATGTATATGTAGACGTAGAACCAATAAAGTCTGGGCTACAACATTCAAATTACATTTACGAAATTGGCACATTGAATATGATTATAACTAGTTCCTCTAGTGTAAACTCTACTTACAGTAAATATTGAAGCTCGACGCAATTAGCTATAGGTCTGTTAATTATTATTCGGGATTTAGGGTAATATCAACATTTCAGCGCGAATACTATTAGAAAGGTAGGTATATACATCATAGGAATCACTAACGTTTCGTAACTAACGTTTGGCAACCTAATTCATGTCGCAACTATTCATTTCGCAACTGTTTAATATTTCTGAAACTGTCAATATTTCAGAATTTTTATAAAACTAACCTAACTCAACCTAAAGGGTTCTACACAATGACATTTAAACCAGGACGCACATTGCCGAACAAAATCCCCTTCAAAGAATGTCAGAACTATTGATTTGTTTGCGTGACAAATAAAATCATCTCACAAAAAATAATTACAATAATACGAGACGAAATTTGAACCTAGTCTTTACTCTATTACGGGCGAATTTCGCTAGCGGCAAAACTACACAACGCTTGACACTTGACAACAACGTACTGAGAAAAAAGAAGGCCAATTTTACCAAAGTGGCAGGCGAGCATTCTACCAACCTATCTACCTACTATCGACCTACCGATCGACCTATCGACCAACCTATCGACCTAACCTATCCCGGTGATCTGAACCAGTGATTTTAGGCCAGTGATTCAAACTGGCGCTCATTTGGCTAGGACATATTTGGGCGCGCGATTGTGAATCTACAGGTATAATTCATCAAAGGTTCTACACGATGGCCCTGAAATAAATCCTAAAATATTCACATTTTTAGAGTTTGCGAAATGAAAAGTTGCGGAATTAATCTGTATCACTAACATGAGTTTACAGTGACCGTACTTGATAGCGACGGTGTAAATTATTTGTAGAATCTGTACAATTCTGCATACAAATACTTTACGCCGTCGCTATCGAGTTCGGTTACTGCAAACTCATGGTATTGGTTGCCAAACGTTTGTTGCGAAATGAACGGATGCCATATCATAGACTCTATATGACAGAGAACCTATTAGCTACCAAAATAAATCTGTCAGTGGCATCGTAGCTCTTACATGGATGTACTGATTTCGATGCGGTTTTTACATGTAAAAACGATATGTAAAAGAACAAGCCTACACGGCTAGAGGCAGAGCTCTTGCTCACGGCAAATTTAGTTCCAACACCGCCACTGCCTGTCTTCATATCCACAAATCTGTGAAGGCATCTCATCATAACCGAATATGATACAAGACCCGCCGCACACGTTGCGATTTGCAGCGATTACAGTTCGCGCTCACGTCCCCGTTTTACAGCCAACCGCACGTGTGCGCCCGGCTTGCGTTATATTATTCATACATTCTGTCTATACTTCCACACGCAATCTAGAATGGCACATTACTGCGTAAATGACGGAACTTTATGTGGACGACTTAAGGTTTATATTTACGTGGTTTAATGCTGGATGATATTGTTCAATTGTGAGTGCATAATTTGGTGTAGGTTAGTATTTTGCATGTAATGGTTGCGGTTTGGTCTTTTGTATTGTATGGAAATTTAGAGATAGCAAATTGCATTGTGATGATGTCATAATAGAAGGTATTTTCTTCTTTTTAGAATCTGTGTTTGTATTATACATTTTTTTTGTACTGCTTTATGGTGTGCAATAAAGAATATTTGTATTGTATTATCCATACTAATATTATAAATGCGAAAATGTGTTTGTATGTTTGTATGTTTCTCCCTCTTTCACGCCGTAACGGAGCGACGGATCGACGTGATTTTTGGCATAAAGATAGTTTATGGGCCCGAGAGTGACATAGGCTACTTTTTATCCAAAAGCTAGTATTGTATATTCTACTTTTTACCTGCAGCTTTGCTTGCGTAAGCCGTTAGACCTAGCAGTCGAGTATAAACTCCAGAATTTCACAAATACTTTGGTAATTCCCGAAACATCTCATCGTCGGTATCGGTCTCCACTCGAGAACTTTTCGTCCCCAACGACCATCTATCTCCGTGCTATATGGCCTGCCCATTGCCACTTCAAAGAACTAATTCTGACGACCGTATGGCTGAGCACCTGACTACGAAGCTTGAGGTCCCGGGTTCGAATCCCGGCCGGGGCAGATATTTGTATGAATAATACGAATGTTTGTACTCGGGTCTTGGATTTTTAAATATGTATTTAAGTATTTATTTATCTATATTTAAGTACCTATGTTTATCCGTTGCCTAGTGTCCATAGTACAAGCTTTGCTTAGTTTGGGACTAGGTAAATTGGTGTCAAGTGGCCCATGATAATTATTTATTTATTAATTCGCAAAGAAAAAATAGGCTTATGTTTGGCCTCAATCTCGCTTGATGGAAAACGAAGATGAGGCTTAAGATGGTACACGTTTGCCTAGAAGGTGTCTGTTCACTTTGACCTTAAAGATGTCCAGGTTATAGCGTTTCAGAAAAATTGACCTCGGCAGAGAGTCCCACTCCTTAGCCATTCACATAGTGAAAGAAGAGGCAAACCGCTTCGTGCGGTAACTATGTCGGTAAGAATAAGAATAAGAATAAGAATAAGAATAAATTTATTTATAATACATTAATGAAAGTTCAGACATTGAGATATCCGGCGGACCCCGAACTAGGCAAGGAGCCTGTATCTCGGGGCCCTAAGAGTGAGTTGAACAGATTAGGCACATAAATATAATTCAAGTGACATGTTACTAGAAATAGACAACTAAAAAGAACAATACTAATAATAAAGAATAATTAATTACAAAGGGTGCACTTACAAAATAAAATAAAAACAAAAAGCAAAACAAAACAATCCAAAACGGTGTGTGTGTGTGTGTGTGTGTGTGTGTGTGTGTGTGTGCGCGTGTGTGTGCGTGTGTGTGCGTGTGTGTGCTTGGTGTGTGTGTGTGTGTGTGTGTGTGTGTGTGTGTGTGTGTGTGTGTGTGTGTGTGTGTGTGTGTGTGTGTGTGCGTGTGTGTGTGTGCGTGTGTGTGTGTGCGTGCGTGTGTGCGTGTGTGTGCGTGTGTGTTTAAGTCCGTATATGAAGAAGAGCTTCGGTGTCATCGTAAGACATGTTTACCAGCCACTTTTTCAAAACCGAGTGAACCAGACTTAGTGTGGACTGCTGAATATCCAAAATCCTACAAACGTTGTTATAGATTCGGAGATGCATGTAACCTTTGTTCTTCTACGTATCTCCTTATTTCTGATTCGATTCCGTAGAGAAACCCCAAGCATAGCTCTCTCCATAGCTCGCTGAGTAATTCTGAGCCTATTTATAAGGCCTATAGTGAAGCATCACGTCTCGGATCCATACGTCATCACTGGCAACACACATCGGACTTTCGTTTTAAGGCACTGAGTAATTTTGGACGAGAAGACATTACAAGAGTTTCCGAGTTGAATTCTGACCTCCTTCTCGAAGTTGGACTTACCTAATTGGATGGTTAAACATAGATTATTTTGCTTATATTAAAACGTAAAAGTTTAATTGACTCTTATAATTACCCGCTAGAGGTATCAGTCGCAGATGATCCACTCTTTCGTAATACTTTGTTGTTCGTACCTGACTCTAATTAAAAATATGGTTATGGCATGTTTGATGCATAATCTCAGATTAAATTTAAACAGCGCAGCGTTTAAGAGCGTTTTTACCTGCTGAGCTGGCAACATTGCATTTTTGTTAGTTTTTCTCGATTATTCCATAAAAAATTAATGAAAATTAAAGATGTGTAACCGGTGGTGATCTCTCACCATCAGGAGACTCACTTGCTCGTTTGCCATCCAGTCGAATAAAAAAAACAGAAGTAGCTGATAGAAACGGCCACATTTCATGAAGTTTCCACGGGATAAGAACCAGAACCCGGAATCAGGGGTCAAGCCGCGGGCTCTACAATACCTCTTGTAAGCCCCTCTGAGAGATCTCATGATCTTATTAAAGGAGCGACCACACCGCTGCTCAAAATACGCAGCTTTAAAAAAAACTCCTTATTGAGTATGGCTCACGAGCGATTTGCCCACCCGTTCCAGTATGTTATGAATATTGATTCATACGAACGATGGCACGTTTCTACTAATATAAGGATGAATACTTCACTTAAAAGAGAAACTAGTTGTATCAGAAGTTAACGCAAATAATTATCGTATGCATCAATACATAATACACTGGAACGGGTGGGCAAAACGTTCGTGAGCCGCAACCTATTACAAACCAAAATAGCATAATTCTTTTGTACCTACTAAGTTAATAAGTTTTTTTATTTAAGATTTTATAACAAAGGCTTGTGAAGTGGGAGTCCTTATATACCTTAGACTCAAAATAATATTCTTATTAATATTCTACAGTGCTTAGGTATTCTTATTTACGGCATGCCACCGCGATTCCGCACCGTCAGTGTATTTCGAACAGCGGTGTGGTAGCTCCTTTAACCTTGATATTAATTCCAATCCAAGTGACAGGCATCGCTTTTCACAAGGGACACAGCTGCGCGATTGTAATTAACAGCTAGTTCACTTTTAATGAAGATTATGTATTATGAATATAACTGTTTTTTTTGTACGGCTTACTGTATTGGTATGCAATAAAGAGCTATTGTATTGTATTGTATTGTATTGTATTGTATTGTATTGTATTGTATTGTATTGTATTGTATGTATGCGGACTTCGTATCCATCAGAGATGTGCGATGATGTGTTTTTCACTAACCAATAGAAAATTGTCATTTAAATATCCTCGCGCAGCGCAGTTCTAGTGGAAACAGCCCGATGGAGCGAGAATAGCTAAACGAAGCGTTTCTATTGGTTTATGACAAATATTCTTCATAACGCATTGCACATCTCTGGTGGAATCACTGCCTAAGACACATAAAAGCAGATTAAAATGAGAAACATAATGTATTAATAACAACATTTTATAATAACGTTCGACAAGTTAACAAAAACAAGATGTTTAAGAATTGTAAAGTTTGTGAAAATTTTCATTTTAACGCACTACCATGTTAAATAAAAAATAAGCTGACTGTAAAAAAATCATTTTTAATGCAGGTTCTTTTTGTTGACTGTACTGTACTTGCATTGACATCTAAACTACATTTGCATGCCAAATTTTAATTCGATGCTATTAACCGTTGAAGAGTTCTGTCCTGCGGAGAAGATCCAAGCTGGACTACCACGATGTCACTACTAGATTATTGTTTTGTCACGGGATTTACATAAATATTCCAAATTTCAAGCCAATCTGCATACTGGAAGTTGGTCAAATGTAACTTGCAAGATTTGATTACAGACTGACAAAAAAGACAGACAGACAACGGGACAGGTGAAACTAAATAAAAGCTTGTAAAAATGAAAACAAAATACGCTGACCGAACCAAATCACCGCATCCAAACACTGGCAGTTGGTAAAATTCGACTTTCAAAGCTTGTCCCATACATCCACGACCAGCAATGCGCATCAATTTACTCGCAGAATTAAATAATCAATTCATTGGTAATAATTTGGACTTTGAATAGAAAAATATAGCCACTTGTTAGACATTGTTGTTTTAGTACATAATAGATCTTTTAACAATTATTTTTTGTGCGGAAATATTTTTGCTGGTCTTAAATATTTATTCCATAAGCTGTAGTCAAAGTGGCCGCGCTGTTCGCGCCACAGACAACACGGCCCCGAACAATAATTACACAAACTTTTGTTCTCAAAATGATTTGAGCTCTCAAAGTTTTTAATCGCGCTATCAAATTCATACTCCGGTTATGATTCTGCTGACAACAGGATTTATACCGGCAAGGACACGTTTTGGAGGGGGATGAGCGGATAAGGACTTCAGATAATAAATAGGGTCATCATCATCATCCCAGCCTAACGTCCCCACTGCTGGGCAGTTGGGCACAGGCCTCTTCTCAGAATGAGAGGGCTTGGGCCATAGTTCCCACGCGGGCCCAGTGCGGATTGGGAACATCACACGCACCATTGAATTGCCTCGCAGGTATGTCCGGGTTTCCTAACGATGTTTTCCTTCACCGCTCGTGGTAAATTTGTAACATGTAAAATAATTTTATTTATACGACAAAAATCCCTGATAAAAAGGAGAAAAAAGCTACTTCAGGCTTTATTTTCTTCTGGGAATACATCCTTTCAATTCGAACTCTATAAATAAAGGGAGCATCCTGTTTTTGATAACAGGTCGTTCACCTTACACGTGTTGACCTGGAACTTTCGAATTCTAAATAAAAGCTTCTTTGATGTTGTCATCCCGCTTAATGAGTTTTGTAGGGAATTTTGTTTTCAATGCAATGTTTTTACCGACTGTACACGTACATGGGCCAATCAACTATTTTACAGACACTTTGGGCGTCTCCTGCGTTACCAAAATTGTCTCTGGCGTTACCGAAATATCGTACTTCCAACCAGATATTTCACGGTTTAATAGGTTGAACTTATGTAGGATGGCATGTATTCATGTACCTACAACATCTATTAAATTACGGAAAAAAAAAAACATTTTTACTTAGAAAAAACTACAATAAAATTGTTTGAAAAATGTCGCGGATAGATTAGTGTGTGTGAAAAGTTAATTGGCTTACTGATGTATCAGTAGTTTGAAGAGAATATTTTTCTTCAAACAACACGGAAACAAAGATTCATGGAGGGAGCTGTGCTGGGCATCACACTGCTTGCTTGATCACATCCCCAATTCTGAAATTCGGAAATGGCAGGGCTACTCCGAAAAACGAAATTTGAAGTTCGTATCGTACCGTCCCTCTCACTCTCGTATTAAATAACATAAGCGTAGGCGGGACGGTACAATACGAACTTCGATTTTCGAATTTCGTGGTAGCCTTGCTGGAGTTGTAGATGTGGCAAGACAGTAACACAATAGAGATGTTGACGCCATTAAAAAATAATTCGAAGGCACAACTCCAGTAAAGTACCTACCAGTATTTAATTGCGTGGTCCAGTATTATGTAGGTATTATATTTCATGTTGATTTATTATTATTATTATTATTTGATTTATTAGCGTATAAATTTGCTGTATATGTGTGTCTTCTGTGTTAGTGAATAAATGTCTTCTTTCTTTCTTTCTTTAAAGAAAGAAAGAAAGAAGACTTTTAGCCCTGAAAACCAGATTCATTTTCGATTTACTGTAAAATTAGATTTTTGGTTGCTTTAAAACAAATAAGTAGTTGATTGAGTTGCCGGATAATGACGACATAATCTGCTATTGCCATTGAAACTCTATGGGAGAATTGTGTTTTGACAGCTCATAAAAAGTACGTCAGTTGATTGGTGGTGTCAACTTCCCTATTGAAGTGGAGATGGACGGGTTACTTGGCGAGACGCACTAACAACAGGTGGTCGAAAGCAGTTACGGAGTGGCCAAGCTTGGGTCGAAAACGGTGGGCAGACCAGACCAGGGCAGGATGACATCTGACAATCAATCGGTAAACTGTGAATGAGACTAACAACGACCGGGGAAAGTGGCGTGAAAATGAAGAGGCCTTTTTACTTAGCAGTGGGCGGATGTGGGCTGATTTGATTGATGAACACGGACAACAACGGAAGCATAGGTACCTTATAAGTTCGAAATAGAACTCGGAAAAGGTGAGTTATTTTGTGTGCAAAGCTGCAAGTAAACACTAGTGTCAAATAAAAGCTTAAGTTATTCTAAAGGAGTTCATGTAAAATACATGATCATGTAACTCCTTTAGAATAATATTGTCGGGAATAGTGCAAAACTGCTCATCTGCTATGTAGTATCATAATAATCCTTCATATGGAATAATTAAAGAGGCACAGACTGATTGCCTTGTACAGCAAACACCATGGGTATCTGACAGAATAATAATATCAGCATATACTGAGTCAGCGCCTATTCTAGACATCGTCACAGGGCTCTTAATTTAAAGAATAACAAGACAAGTTTGTGCTAGTTTTAAGTTAAAAGGTATTATTGTATATTTTTTATTGTACTTTGAGCTGTTTTAAATAAAGATTATAATCTGTCTATCTAGTATAAAGCTACTGTTACGAGCAGTTTTACACATTTATTCATATTTGTTTCATTTCAACAAATTTGGAGTAAAAATTTGAAATTATCTAATCTAGTATTACACAATATCCCCTAAGACGTCTAAAAAATCCACTATCCTAAACTGCGCCCACAAAACCACATAATTAAATTGCAAACTCGATTCCAACGTCCAAAGCCGGTAGGACCAATTTTACATCAAATTCTAAAATCGTACACGTGCGCTCTAGAAAATTCATAAGCAATTAGAGCAATGGTTGCGGCGCGGGAATTTTCCAAACTTGCAATAATTGATTCCGCGGCAAAAATTAACAACTGCAATGCGCCTGTGCCCGGTATTACACGACAACGGTTATTAATTGTACGCAGGGTACAAGTTATAAGCTTTTTTTTATCAAATAGCTGGAAAACTGCGAAACTGAAGTGGCAGTGGGCGGGGCACATTGCACGCAGGACTGATGGCCGATGGGGTCAGAAGGTTCTCGAATGGCGTCCGCGGACCGGGAGACGAGCTGTCGGTAGGCCTCCAACAAGATGGAGCGACGACCTGGCTAAGATCGCGGGATCGCGGTGGATGCGAAAAGCACAAGACCGGTCTGAATGGAGAGCCTTGGGGGAGGCCTATGTCCAGCAGTGGACGTCTTTCGGCTGACATGATGATGATGAGCTGGAAAACGAGCATACGAGTCACCTGATAAGCGATCATTGCCACCCATGGACACTTGCGGCATTATTACGACTGCGGGTGCATTGCGGGCGGGGGTAGTTGGGTCTCTCGATCTCCCACTCAACGTACGAAGTACAGCAAAACTACTATTTCACACTGGTACTCTGTGGGAGTGTGGTACATTCAACGTCATAAATAAGCAATCACTTTTGTACCTTGTCACTTTAACGTCATTTTTGAAAAGCCATACCAACTTGTGTAACGACTGAGCAGTCTATCTTTGGTGGAAACAAAGGTTTATAATTATTGTCATCGTTACTAATGTAATTATATACAGGGTGAAATTTAGGACGTAAGTAATACAAAATTAGTGTTTCGTGCTCAGTTACCTATATTCCGCAAATAAAAATCATTTAATTTCATTTTTTTATTGCTGGGCAATATAATAAGTACTTCCATTAACTCTTTTTTTGAAATTAGTCTGATCAAATTTCCGTTTCCATACATTATTCATGATTCCATATTTTTAAATTGTTTAGAAATAACAATTTTTTTCAGACTTGTTTCAACAAACGAGTAAATGCACTATATTGCCCAGCATTAACTGAGCATGAAACACTAATTTTCTATTCCGTCCTAAATTTCACCCTGTATTTTTCTTTCTATTTGTTTTTATTGTATATTGTGTGTTATTTATTAAATTTATACTTCTTTGATGCAGGGAATAATATGTTTCAGTTTCTGTATCACTCAATGGCGAATAGCTACCTACAATATCAAAGACAAAAAACTATGTGTCGAACCTACAGCCGAGGTCCTTTTATGATTCGTATTTTGGATTCGAGAAACTTTGTCGACTTTTCAGTTTAAAAGAAGATTATTATCATCATAAAAAACTGCAAGAAATGTTGCTTTAAAAACTTTAACTTAAACCAACTGTTACTTTGAAAACTTAAACTTAGCTGTTGTTGCTTGCTGGAATCTTAAGTCATGCAAATTTTATGCACCAATAACTATAATATTTGATCAAGTATCAGTACCTAACAAAATTATCCTTGTAGTACATATTGGGTTATCAGTACAATACCATTACGAAAGAATTAAGTTATTTTTCTAAGAATTTCGTATTTTGTACGGAATATTCCAAGTTTATATAACCTTAGGCCGCTATTTACTCTTAAACTACTAATAATTCTCAAAAAAACAACCGTTACAGTTTTCCTTGTAAGCTTGATATACTTAGTGTCAACCTGAATTTTTTAGAATTTTTTCACCCACCGGTTTAGATTTTAGAGATGGGGGCGCGCTAGATTTTAATGAAAATTTGCACTTAAAAATTAAATATTTTGCAAACTAATCACTGAATCGGAAAATCGTCGAACACTACAAGGTTGGGTGAAAAAAAAAAAATCTCCACTTTACGTCTATGGAAGGTACTCTAATAAAAATTGTTGAAGGAAACCGACACGCGACGCGACAGTCAAAATCTTTTAAATACAACCAAACACAACCTTTAAAGTTATAAAACCAACTTTTACACCACAATTCCATATTCTACCACAATACTAGTAGCTCTCGTGTTCTTACCTGGAATGAGTGCAATCATGCATAACTCAAGTTTATGGGCAATTGGAGAAATGTGCAATAGTTTGATGGCAAGAGCCACCAATAAAGGGCGGCAACGAATAAGGAACTGAAGCTGTTTTTCTTGTGGGCATAAAATTAACGACTTCGAGTCATGAAACTCATGTTTCCTTCGAATAGTTACCGGACATGAGCTTAACATATTCGTCACATACTTATACATGTTTTCATAATGTTTATTATTAATAATATTATTAATACTAGCTCTTACCCGCGGCTCCGCCCGCGTGGTATTCGGTTATTGCGCGCTGTTCCCTCGGGAACTGTGCATTTTTCCGGGATAAAAAGTAGCAAATGTCACTCTCGGGCCCAAAAACTATCTCTATGCCAAAAATCACGTCGATCCGTCGCTGTGTTACGGCGTGAAAGACGGACAAAGACACAAACACACTTTCGCATTTATAATATTAATATGGATTAGTATGCATAAGTTATTATTATCATGTTAATTAAATTTCTTGCACTGCCATGGTGCATTCTTCTTGGCAATGATTGTCTTTCCGAAAGCGCTGGTAATAACCATAAAAGTGACTTTTAAAAGTGTCCTTCGCAGCTTACTTGAAGAATAAATTAAACGTTTTGATTTTTTGGATTCTTTTTTATCATCGGGTATCGTCTTCCGCCGCCTATCTTTACCTAAAAGTTCATTGCCACGTCTAGTTATACCACAAAAATTATAAAGGTATAATTCCATTGATTGAATAGGCACTATACCGTTAAGCGATTCGAACACAATCCGGGAATAACGTAAAGGCGTCGCATAAAAAATGTATCTCAAAAACGCGTCAAAACTGAGTAATGAACTTTTAAGCAGATTTATATGGCGCGTGGTATAGCTGGTCGTGGTGGCCTAGTGGTTTGACCTATTGCCTCTCAAGCAGAGGGTCGTGGGTTCAAATCCCGGCTCGCACCTCTGAGTTTTTCGAAATTCATGTGCGCAATTTACCACGAGCTTTGCGGTGAAGGAAAACATCGTGAGGAAACCTGCACAAACCTGCGAAGCAATTCAATGGTGCGTGTGAAGTTCCCAATCCGCACTGGGCCCGCGTGGGAACTATGGCCCAAGCCCTCTCATTCCGAGAGGAGGCCTGTGCCCAGCAGTGGGACGTATATAGGCTGAGATGATGATGATGATGATGATACTGGTTTGTTTACATTTAAGAGTATCAATAAGAAAAAAAAACTAAAATCCTTGCCTATCCAGGCGCAAAACCCTTTTACTTTTTTTATGACTCAAAACTGTGCCGCAGCTCACATTTGGAAATACGGTGACCTACAATGTTGCTTACCTCCAGAGGTTCATATAACTGAAATAAAATGTGGCCAAAGCACGATTTACTGGGATATGGTTCCACGTAACGAGCCCTCAGCTGGAGCGTTAGGACTTTTTTACGGTCACCTTGTTCCAAATGTGATTATGTGACTAGCCTACGGGGAGTGGGTATTTCACTTGACATGTCGCTTGCGATGCTTGGGATGTTTTGGTAGTAAAAAGAAACGAAAAACTTGCCTTTGCTTGTTAAAGTTAAATAGAGTTGGAAACAATTTCATCATCATCATCATCTCAGCCGTAGGACGTCCACGTTGAGCATAGGCTTCCCCCATAACAAAACAATTTAACCTGTGAAAATTGTATGTGAATTTTACAAGCTTTTATTTAGTTTCAACTGTCCCGTTGTCTTTATGTCTGTAATCAAATCTTGCAAGTTAAATTCGACCAACTTCCAGTAGTCGGGTTGGCTTGAAATTTGCGTACTTATGTAAATCACGTGACAATACAATAATCTAGTAGTGACATCCTGGTAGTTCAGCCAGGATCGTCTCCGCAGGACGGAACTCTTCAACGGTTAATAGCATCGGCTTTAAATTTGGTATGCAAATGTAGTTCGGATGACAATGCAAGTAAAAAAAACAAAACGTACAATACTTAAGCAAAAAGAGCTGGTATTAAAAATGCCATTTTTACCAAAAACTTGCAAGTTATGATTGTCTTTAAGAAGAGAAAAATTTCTGTTTATGAAACATATTGCATTGTTTGTTTTTCAAATTATACCCCTTTAATGTTTTCGGTTTCCATTTGAAAACATCGCTAGGAAACCTGTACAAGCCTGAGAAGCAATCCAATGTATTAAGTTCCCAATTCGCACGGGGCCCGCGTGGGAACTATGGCCCACACCCTCTCGTTCTGAAAGGAGGCCTGTGCCAAGCAGTCGGACGTATATCTTCTTTTGCTTCTTGTAATCAATTACATTTATGAAATAGGAAAACACGACGTTTATCACCAAGTTGATTTGATTAAATATGTTAGAAGCCATTTTGTTCTCGAATCAGCGTTTAAAGCTAGCTTTCAACTCCATCCATAAAGGAATTGATTAATTCGGCTCCTGAAAAAATCTAACAGAATTTTCCAATAAAAACGGCAGTCTATCGTGAATGTGAATAACGAATATTTTTTACAAGTGAATATTTTTGACTCGAAATAAAATTGTTCAAAAATGCTTCAAGTTTTTAACGAAATTTCCAACTATTTCCATGAAAATCTTTGTCCAGCTACGAGTAATTTGCTTTGCTCGCCACTAAATGGATTAATAAAATCTAATAACCGATTACCTCCAAAAACTTTAAATAAAAGCTAAAGTAAAAACTAGTTCAATCAATACCCTTTTAAAATAAATAGAATTAATTAAGTTTGCAGGTGGTAGGATCTTGTGCAAGATCCGCCCGGATTGCTATCACCATCTTGCTCGGTAATTCTGCCGTGAAGCAGCAGTGCTTCCACTGTTGTGTTTCGGCGTGGAGAGTAAAACAGCCGATGAAATTACTGGCACTTGAGGCCATCTCAGGCCTCTAGGTTGGCAACGCATCTGCAATACTCCTGGTGTTGCAGATGTTTATGGGCGGTGGTGATTTCTTACCACCAGGAGACCCACTCGCTCGTTTGCCATCCAGTCGAATAAAAAAAAATAACTACTAAGTATAGTTAACTAAGAGTTTTAAGGAGTATTTAGTATTTATTTGATTTTTTTTGCCTTGCTTGCTCCGTCTACAATATCAGAGGGAAGTATTAAGGAATCTGAAGCAGCTGTTAAGAAGACAGCCCATTCGTTCTGCCGCTTAACGTGATTTTCATGCGAGTTCGATTCAGGGGCGCAGTGCGAGTCGAACTACAGAACGGGTTCCGTATACACCCATGCCAAACAATTTAATATATATTTTTTATTTTTTTTAAGTTAGTTTTTAGATAAGGTCCTCACTGAAAATCAGCGCCACGGCATTATGCTGAGTGGGGACCTATTTAACGTCATGTATGTCTTTATTTATTCTATGTTTTTTTTATGGTGTTAAATAAATGTATTTTCTTTCTTTCTTTCTTTCTTTATAAAAATTAAAAAGTCTAGAAAATTGTTTTTTTTTTTCGGATAAAGTAAACATGATTAAGACTCGTTGGAGTGTAAGTCATGTGGTCTGATGATAAAGGCGGCTTTAGAGGGTATTTTATTTTACTTTTTTCAGTAAAATTCGTCTGAAATTAAATAAAGAACATTGCTGATCGTTTTTTCAAACAAAACATTGATTGCAGAATTTAAAAAAAAATCATAATGTAATAAATAAATATCACGGGACAATTGACACCAATTGACCTAGTCCCAAACTAAGCAAAGCTAGTACTATGTGTAGGGCAACGTCTAAAGATACTTGTATAGGTAAATACATACTAAACATCCAAGACCGTATCAGTATCTATAATATACAAATATCTGCCTCGACCAGGGATCAAACTCAGGACCTCAAGCTGCATTGTCACGTTCTTTAACCACTTGTCTATACGAACGTCGAATAGCTCATAATGAAAACCATCCTGCCGTTTAGGTTTCAAGGAGGACCAACAAAATAGACATACACACTCTAAAAACATAATTCCCTTCGGATAGTCTGTTAAAAAGAGATTTTACCGAACTAAAAAAAACTCCTTGTTTAGAAAACAACTTAGCAAATAATCCATTTCACGCAACGGCGGATTCCCAAAACGTCTCCCGCCTCAGCGAGCTATAAATTAACTTAGAACGAAAACTTTATCTACATTTATATAGAACTAGCTTTTACCCGCGGCTTCGCCCGCGTGAACCATCCTATAAACATTTCAAAGAAGCAAGCAATCAAGCAAGCATGCCAGTGAGCATGTAAAAGAGCACGTACTTAATTATGCAAGAAATAGTGCAAGGAACTTTCCTTATGCATACTTATGCATTCAAGGTTGCATCTGCCTGCGTGCAGACATGGACATGGACATTTTCTAATTTCTGGACTTAGAAGTATGAAAATCCATATGAATGCGAAAGTGTGTGTGTTTGTACGTTTGTATGTATGTTTGTCGGTCTTAAACGTCGAAACAGAGCGACGGGTCGTCGTGATTTTTGGTATAGAAATAGTTTATGGGCCAGAGAGTGACATAGGCTACTTTTTATCCCGGAAAATTGCACAGTTCCTGAGAGAGCAGTGCGCGATAACCGAATTCCACGCGGGTGAAGCCGCAGGCAAAAGCTAGTAACTCATATGACTTGCGACTCACTCATTTACTTCTGTTAAGCGAGTGGTGATGGCAAAGTACACAATTTAATAGAAAAGGGCGCCAACACGACATGAGAATGAAAAAAATCCCAATGTCTCAGAGTGGATCAAAAGCTAGAAATCTATTGCAATATGTGTCTGTAAACAACGTTCCGAGACTTGTTGTCCTCTGCGTATATGTGAAGATTTCTAGCTCTAGATACACGCGAGCAGCCAACGTAGAGCTGCCCGTGCGAAAAACACGGGGTGCCCAAGTGAATGCCAGCTACTTTCAACGTTTGCCCTTGACTCTTATTTATAGTGATGGAGAAGGCCACTTTCAAGGGGAACTGCAAGCGTTTGAATTGAAAAGGCAAGCTTGTTGGGATAATGGGAATTCGTGGTATTAATACTGTTTCTCCTTTGGCTCCACCGGTAATGATGGTGGCCTGCACGATGTGCCTTTTCAGCTCCGTGACACGTAACCTGGTGCCATTGCACAATCTTGGTGCATCAAGGTTACGCATCAGTATGACAGGCACACCCACTTTCAGCTCCAGCTTATGAGACGGTACCCCCGAAAGCTCTAATGAGTTTAAGAACTCTACCGGGTATGTAGTTGCGTCATCACTTGCCATCACTGTATCGATTGACGTGTAGGTGGTAACCTCACCTGATACTTTATCAATAACTTTTTTATTGATATTTCCCACAGATTCGTTCTTGGGCGCTAAGATTGCTCTTTCACATAGCCACTCCTCGTTGCCCAAGTTTTGTTGTAGATTTGGAAAAACCTCTTTAATAAGGTTATCTTCTGAGCTTACAACATTACAGAAGTGACTTTCAAATTTGATTAGGCCTTCCGTATCTATTGCCATGCGGCCTTCTCCGATCTTGAGTAGGTTCTCAGCAAAGAGCCCAGACTCTTGGTCGTTGTAAAGCTGGACTCTCATGTTAGTAGTTAAGTATAGTTTCTCCACCTTTGCCCACATTGGGGAAGCCTTGAGGCATGCGTTGATTTCGTCTGCTGCAGTACCTCGTTCGATAACTGGCAGCGTTTGCCGGAAGTCGCCTGCGAGCAAAACGACCACTCCACCCATTAACATCCGGTTACTGCGGATGTCTTGTAAGCTTCGATCAAGCGCTTCGATCGCACGCTTGTGTGACATCGTGCATTCATCCCACACGATTAATTTGCATCGCTGCAACAAAGCGCCACGACCACTGCTCTTACTTATATTGCAAATGGGCGTTTCCTCACTCGCAAGGTTCAGCGGAAGTTTGAATACCGAGTGGGCAGTTCTACCTCCGCTGAGCAAGGTCGCGGCTATCCCAGAAGACGCTACTGCTAGCGCGACATTCCTGTCCTTGCGCAACTGCGCCAGCAGCAAATTCAACAGGAATGTCTTGCCAGTTCCCCCTGGTGCGTCCAAAAAATACAAACCACCTTCTCCGCTCTCCACGCGACTCAAAATTTTATTATAAATTTCTCTCTGCTCCTGTAAAAGTTGGGGCTCAGTTTGGTTGACTTCAATCCCCAAGGCCGCGGTATCGTAACTGAGCTCCCTTATCAAATCAGTGGACAGCTCTTCCCTTCTTTGAGGGGTGGGCATATTGAAGTCAGACAGTCTTTTTCCCGCCATTGAAAAGACTTTGGTCTCGATTATTTTCAGTGCCTCGTTAAAATATATACTGTCATGAGCCTGTGCTGTCCCTTGATATCTGTGTGCGATGTCTTCCGATAGAGCGGTTTTATATTTGTCCCAAAGTTGCAGGGGATTCGAAAGTCCGCAGGTGCTTAATATAATAGCGAAGAGCTCTCTTAACCTGGCTGCAGACCGGCATAAAACGGCATCCTCCATCGTAGAGTCCCAATGACCGTCATCTTCCAAAAGTCCTATTGTCTCACACGCTTCCCGGAACGTGGCTTTTTCCTGTCCGTTGACTGTTTTGAGGGCCTGAAAACTGACAGGACCTCGGACGCGGGTTAGCAACAACCGTACACAGTAGCACTCAAATTGTGTGACGTGTACGGTGTACATTCTGCCTAGGGCATCTGACGCCTTTACGCCATGCCAGCCTTCGACGGAGATACCTTGCACACGACGCTTCCATTTCTTCTGCGACGCGTTCCATGTGTAATATTTTGGCACTTCTGCGTAAAGCAAAGTTCGAGCAAAGTCGTCTGTCTGACACAGGTTGAAAAACGCGGTGAGGGTGGTCGTGGGTGGTGTAGCTACTCGATCGCGCAAATTGGCCTCTGTGAAATAAACGCGCTCACCGTTGGGTAGATGCACAGCAAGATGAGTGACCGTCGGGTGTCTCTCATGTAGCGGTAATCCTAATATCCGCCATGCCGCTTCGTTGCTGCTAACATATCGACCCGCTCTAAATGTTTGCACTTCGTCTCTTGGGGCGACGTTAGGATTGCCCTGCTGTTGCACACTAAATATCGCCTGGTCACTGCCTTTGTTGATATACTTGCAAATGTATTTAATTGCCTGGACCGAGTTACAAAACTCCACATTAATGTGGGCATTAAATATTTTGGAAAGGAGCGGTGAGTACGGGACCACCCAGCTGTTGTCTACTACGACTTCTTGCGCGGTACCTCTCACTGTTATTGTGACCGTACGTCCCCCATCCTCCGGTCCTCTGCGTCTGTACAACGGATACCCGTTATCGTTCGTTTGAGTCTCCTTTAACAACGCCCGAGGATACTTTTTGCTACATTTTCTGTCTTTCATGCAAGGGGATGCAGGGTTCAACACTCCGCAAGGGCCGTGGATCATGCTTTTAGTGACCGTGTCATATAAAGGTTTATCCACATTGGGATCGGGCAGCTCTGCTGATATCACTGCATCGATTTGGTTCGGTCGCAATTTTTCTTTTAACCACAGCAGCAAGTGCACATGGGGCAATCCGCGTTTTTGCCATTCAATCGAATACATGAAACATTGTGACTCACCAAAAACATGCCCTTTTGTGAGGAGAGCCACCAGTTTTTCCACTTTAATTTTAAAAACACGCGCAATGATATCGTGGCGGTCCGTTGGTCTTTGCCCATCCATCAGTTCTTCTTTGATCTCAGTCCAGGCTGGATTGCACGTGAATGTGAGGAATAAATCTGGCCGCCCATATTTCTGAACATAGGAAAAAGCGTCCTGGGTATATGCGTGGAGGTATCGTGGACTATTTACGACCGACGACGGAAGGATCACCATCTGCCCTAAGTCATTTGAATTCACATTGCCGTCGTTTGCGATGGCATCTTGAAGATGGATGTAATTTTCTGCACGTAACTTACTTTGGTTTAGCGATATAAACCTCAGACGCTCACTCTCTATCTTCACGTACATGTCAACCAAAAATTGCGACAAAAGTACCCTACACCTCAGCGGCAAGTTGAAATCGTGCTCGCGGACCATCAGGTGAAACGCGTAGAAATCCATGCAGGACACTTTTTTGTTCGGGTTCGGTCGCCCTGTAGACGGGTTCGTTTGAGGAATACTAAAGTGATATCCTTCTTGCCCTTTCCAAAACAAAATGGGATACTGTAGAGCATCGTAGAAGCGGTGCGTGTCAGCGATCCTGGCGAGAGAATCATCATGCTTGCGCAAGACTATATCCCTCGGGGCGGTGAGGTCAGTGCCTGCGACCACAGCCGCTATTTCGGCGACGGCTGGCGCATTGTAGCGCCGCGCGTGCTGCCCGCTAGGCACGCGGTCTGCGTGGATCACTACCTTGCAGTTTTCATCGGGCATATTCTCTAAAGCTATTTTAAACTCGTGCACCAATACATTGTGATCATGCAGCACTTTTTGTATTTTCAGTACAGTCGCTCGTTCGAGTCCCTGAATAATTCGACATCGTCTATCAGACTCCGCCTCGGCGTCACCCATAAAGTATACTTGCAAAAATTGTGCTGAACCGTTAGAAGGAGGTAAAAGAGACCCTATTTTATGGTGCACTTGCCCCTGCACCGTAAAGGTCGGTGAAAATCCAGGCATAGCGAGGATCCTATCTGCCCCAAAGGAGGTCATGTGAAAACAGGAATTATATTTTTTGATACGGTTCAAGAAGCGCTTTGATTCATCGGTCTCGCCAGAAAATAATTCCTTTAAAGGCTCGACAGGTTCCTCTAGTGTGGAAATGGCTACCTTGCCCCCAGAACAACACATTCCTACCGTTTCCTCCTTCCATTTCAATGCAGCACAAAATCTGCAAGCCTTGTTCATACGATCAATTTTGATGAGCCTGTGGTTTCTATAATCTAAAGTTGGATCATAGTCAAAAGCACATTTTTTAAAAACTCCCCAGTTATTCCTTGCAAATATTTCCCGACGTTCAGCTTGTCGTTGTGCAACAGCGAGTCTGCGCACGTTTGCTTCTTCGACTGTTTCAGAGGCACGCTGCGATGCCATAAGTTGCGCGTGCTGCTGACGTCGAAAAGCCGCCTCCTCTGGTGTTTCAGAGGCACGCTGCGATGCCATAAGTTGTGCGTGCTGTTGACGTCGAGAAGCCGCCTCCTCTGGTGTTTCAGAGGCACGCTGATATGCCATTAGCTCCGCGTGATGCTGACGTCGAGAAGCTGCGTCCTCTGGTGTTTCAGAGGCACGCTGAGATGCCATAAGCTCCGCGTGATGCTGACGTCGAGAAGCCGCCTCTTCTGGTGTTTCAGAGGCACGCTGCGATGCCATAAGTTGCGCGTGCTGCTGACGTCGAAGAACCGCCTCCTCTGGTGTTGCAGAGGCACGCTGCGATGCCACAAGTTGCGCGTGCTGCTGACGTCGAGAAGCTGCCTCTTCTGGTGTTTCAGAGGCACGCTGCGACGCCATAAATTCCGCGTGCTGCTGACGTCGAGTAGCTGCCTCCGCTGGTGTTTCAGAGACACGCTGCGATGCCACAAGTTGCGCGTGCTGCTGACGTCGAGAAGCCGCCTCTTCTGGTGTTTCAGAGGCACGCTGCGATGCCATAAGTTGCGCGTGCTGCTGACGTCGAAGAACCGCCTCCTCTGGTGTTTCAGAGGCACGCTGCGATGCCACAAGTTGCGCGTGCTGCTGACGTCGAGAAGTCGTCTCCTCTGGTGTTTCAGAGGCACGCTGCGATGCCATACGCTCTGCGTGCTGCTGACGCCGAGAAGCCGCCTCCTCGAGCGTCTCAGAGGCACGTTGAGATGCAATGCGATCAGAATTCTGCTGGCGTCGAGCATCAGCTTGCGCCAATGTTTCAGCCACTCGAGCATTGGCCTGGCGTTCCGCCTGCTCAATCCTCCGCTGTTCAGCAGAAGCCGATGTTTCTTGTTGTCTAGCTATTTTCATAGCTCGAGCTTTTTGTGAGCTATGCGAAAGATTCGACTTGCGTTTGCGAGTCATTATAAATTTAAGAAGTTATAAATATATATTACTATCAAACTGAACAACAAAACTTAGTTGAAAACTAAAACATAAAAGTCGTAACCTAATCGAAAGAACCTGATGTTGACTTATGTATGACCCTAAATACCCTTATTAAATAAGTAACTAATTAAACCGACCATCAAATAATATAATTAAACCAAAGTATTTTTTGAATTATGAACACCTAGTCAATGTATTTTTAAAAGAAGCAACAAAACCTAAGAATTCAACAACGACAACAACTATTAGAGAGAAAGTAAACTTTTAGCGATTTATTAATATTTTATTGCTTGTTGCTTCAAATTACTTATAGATTCTAAGTTAGTCAAACGATAGCGTGATGTAATCTACAGGCAGCGCCATCTTTTGGATGTTTTTATAACTAATCGGAATTGTATCGGTGCAATTGCAATGTGCTCGGTGCAATTTTGTGGGTTTCGAAAGCAAAATATTAATCGCTCGTGTGTCGAATTTTTGAAAATAAATCTCTCTCTCTCTCTCTCTCTCAAATTTCCTTCCTATTAAATCCCATTATGTTCTTCATTTACGTACCTACGTATACATATTTTTTTAGATTTTGTGATTCAAATTAAGAGTTTTGTGTTAAGAACATCGTCGTCATCATCATCCCAGCCTATCCTAGTCTTGCTGGGCATTGTTGTGCACAGGCGTCCTCTCAGGCTTAGAGGGCTTGGACCGTAGCTCCCACGCGGGCCCAATGCGGAATGGGAACTTCAGACATACCATTAAATTACTTTGCAGGGTTGTGCAGATTTCCTCACGAACAACTGTCCAAAATTTCAAGACTAAGCCCGGCGGTTGAAATTTCAACATTTTATCCCGTGGGAATGTCGGGATAGAAAGTAGACTATGTGTTATTCCAGAAGTCCAGTGTAACGTTGTGTTTTCTTCCATGACTCGAACTGCCCGAGATTCGATTAATCTGGCAATTATTTCAATATATTTTTTCCAGCTGGTAACTGGAAGAAGGATTGTGTTGACGGGGTCATCTCTGATTGGAGCATTTAAGTAAACAATTTTGTAGGGATGTCAGTTCAGGGATTTTTATCGGATTTCGGGGGAAATAGAACTTATTTATTTATTTGTGGAATAACATTTATTTAATTTACATTCATCAGGATTTGATACAGAATCGAAGGCTAATAACATCTAGTCATAATTTGGCATAGTAAATGTTTTCCCCACAATTGGTGGGATTCGGGGGAATTTCTTAGGGGCTTTTGATAGTCCAAGCGATGTTCATACAGACTTTGAGTAGGGCTGTACTGGAGCCTCCATTCCTCTTGACTTAGGCCTCCATCATGCGTGAGAGCTAGATCATTTTCCATCGAAGAAGAGACGAGGGTGACAGCCCCCATTCTGAATTTTAGTGGCCTCTGTGGCACAAACGCAGTCCATTTAAATTTTATTTTTGTGCAGCAAGTGAATTGTAAGTAAATTTGGTTACTGAAATATTGATTAGATTCAGTGTAGTTCATGCGGCATTATTCTCATCCCTGTGGTTAATTTCAGCAAACAATTCCTTGCATGCGGCTGAGGGTGGGAAGACCAGCGTCGAGTTAATCCTGGGCTTCAGTTGATTTACTCCGGTAAGAATCATCCAGATCACTTAACCTCTTTGCCACATGCTTTTGCCTTTTTTTTGCAAGTATCTAATCGAAGCAATTTCTTCTTCCTTCCAGCCGGTTAGGGTTTTCAGTTAATATTTTCATTTAATATTTTCATTTAATATTTACATTAATTCTTCAGTTAAAATTAAGAGTTTCATTAGAATTCCATTTAGAATTTTTCTAAATTAATTTTGTGGCATGATGATGCACATCATTTGGGTTTAGACCTTATATTTTGCACCTCCAGTTGAGAGCTTAAGGTTTAGATAAACTCTAATTTCCGGGCTAGGTTTTCATTTCTGTGTTCTGAGAACTAGCCATTTTTCTGTTGCATCATTGCCTTGGCTGTGCCTTCTGCACCTGCTTTTGCCACGTCTTTTCTTCCGTTGCTGAGACCAGAAGACTGTTCTGCATCCCGTGGGACCCGTGCGGCCAGCACCAGGGTCAGCGCATAGAGACGACGCCCCAGAGCATCGCGTTTGTCTCACACTGTGGTCGTCCTTCGGCTGCCGGACTGGTGTCATAGGGAGGTAGCTTCTGGCCAGGTCTGTAAAACATTTATGTATATTAATTAGGGAAGTTATGATTTAAATTCAGTAGTTGAAAATTGAAATTGATGGCAAGTTTTGATTTCCTTAGGGACTAACACCATTAGGCTTAAATAAATTGTGAAACTAGAATATAAGAACCGCCTTCTGCATCACACCCGCTTGCGGCTGAGCTAAATCTATTTTTGTAAATTGTCTGGTAATCTACTACAAGTGGTTTCACATATTTATATAACTTTACGCTGTATAGAGTCGAAAGAGCAATAAAGATTGTGTTTACATACTAACATTTTTAATTTATATCCTTTAGATAGAGCCCTAATTATTCAGAGCACACCTCCAGACAATATTTATGTATTTTCAGTGTAGCAACAGCTACTTTCAGTTTTATTCAGACATTCCGCATTGCCCCTTGGCTGTAACCCTGTCCGGGCTTATTTTCCGTACGGCACAAGGTGGCAATTGGCGCCCAACCGTTAATTTTGAGTTATTTTGAGTGCTTTGAGTAATTTTGGCTAATTTTTTTTGTGTAGAAATCAACTGCCATCAATTTTCAATACTTAAGGTTTAGTTTGTCAGGTTGAAACCAAATATTTACCTTTGAATGTAGTAGTCAAGCACATTTATGCCTTATTTTATTAAAAATTTCACAGTTGTAGTTATTGTTTCCAATATTTTCACCATAAATTGATATTTAGTAACATTTTCATAGTAAAAGTAACCTATAAATTTGCGAAAGTAAACGAACTTTCTTTGACAATTAAAGTGTCACATCATCACTTTTAGTATACCTATAGCTTTTTATACACTTATATTCCAGATTATCTATGAAAGGAAACCTAGTTTTGTTCAATTAACTTAATTTTTTTTTGATGGTGAAAAATATACATTGAAAAACAAAATCATTGTGAAATATTGCATATTTAATTTTGTAATCATTTATGCTACAACTTTATGACAAAATTATGGCCTAGAATTATAAATTGTGTGTGCATAGTGCTTAGACAGTGTCATTTTTTTTTCTTACTGCATTTTCTACCTACTAGCAGTTTATTACTAGTATTTACCTTCAAAGACTACATGCTTACCTTTTATTTATAGCAGCATAATTACTGCCATTTTATGCTATTTAATTGTGTTAAATGCTACATTTGTGCCAGCTAATTGTGATATTAATAAGTATTTGGGGAATAAAACTATAAATTTTGCAATAGTAATTTAATAAGAACTTATATTTTGTGAATAACAAATATAAACAATTGTGAAAACATATTAAACAATAGTAACTAAAATTTGTAAGCCATTAATTTCAATTCAATTTAGTACACAAATTTCAGTAAATTATGGAAAGAGTTATACAATTTTATTCACTTTTGAAAGATGAGTTGATTTATGAAGTTAAAATCAGATCAGAAACACCACTTAGTACTGTTGATGGTTTGAGAAAGCAACTTAAGAAATTGATTGTTGAATGTCCTTCGGAGGCTATTTTGGATACTGACTTTGCTGTTGATTCCGAGCTAAAAACAATCACTGACAAGTTGATTGAACTGAGGTCATGTGTTAACAGGTACTCTGCAACATCTGATAGGTACTCATTAAATAGGTCAAAGGCTTTGGGTTATCATTTATATCATCGCTTGTTTAGAATACACGTTGACTCGGATGAGGCTAGGCTTCAAGTTAAATCTGAACTTTCATCGGAGTTAGAGTCACTGTTGGCTATTGTTGAATTTGAAACTCCAATACCATCTCCAGGTACAGTTGAGGACAACCAGATGTTTTCTTCACATTCACAACAACAATCACAACAACAATTTGAGTGTTCCGGCGATAAAAATGTTTCAAAATGGGGTGTTAAATTCAATGGCACCACAGACGTCAGGTCATTTTTAGAACGCATAGGTGAACTTCAGTTGGCTTTTGGTGTTTCAGATTGTAAATTATTCAACTCAGCGGCACAATTGTTTGTTGATAAAGCATTGTTTTGGTTTAGAGGCATAAGGCAGGAAGTTTCAACCTGGAACGAAATAAAGGAATTATTATTGAGGGAATTTGATCCAATTGATTATGATTATAGGTTATTAAGTGAAATTCAGTCTAGAACACAGGGAGTGGACGAACCTGTTCACATTTATTTTGCGGTTATGTCTTGCTTATTTTCACGTCGTAAGGTACCGCTTTCTGAGGAAGCCAAGCTAGAAATACTGCTGCATAATATTAGGCCCAGCTTTTCACAACAGCTAGCGTTGGTAAACATTACCTCAGTAGCGGAACTGAAGGAAAATTGTCGTAAAGTAGAAGCAGCGCGACAGCGAGCTGAGATGTTTTCGGAACCTTCCGCGAGGACATCCTCGAACATACTTGGTAGTGAGTTTTTGTATAAAGGCAAAGCCAAGCCCATAAATTCAGTTTCTGTTCCCACTGCCAAGAGTTCCGAAAGTAAATCGCAGTCATGTTTTGCTTGTGCGCAGCGTACTACGAACGCTTCTGTCAATGTTCCCAAACAATCGTATGTTCCATCCACGCAGGCACGGGAACCCGTTTGTTATAAATGCGGCAAAACACGGCATAATTTTAAGTATTGTAAGGCAAAACCAAGTTCTGATAAACAAATCAGATGTTTTGGCTGTGGAATGACAAATGTCAAAATAGCTACTTGTCAAAATTGTAGTGTTCACAATAAAGCTAAAAAGGCTGGTTCACACTCCCAGACAAAAAACTGATTGACCAGAATCGTAGTTTAAAAAATATTAATAGTAAATCTATTTCAAAATTTTGTAATTTTAATTCGATCGCTACGGTTCTGTTTGCACCAAATAAAGATGATATTCGGCCATATTTAAAGTTTAGAGTCAATAGTTTTGAAATTTTCGGATTACTCGATAGTGGAGCGTCAATTTCGATTTTAGGTAACAACGCTCACCTCGATTTTGTGAAATTTGGTTTTAGTATACAAAATACACAACCAACATCGTGTCATGTTGCAACTGGCGTACAAGTCGACACAATTGGGTACATTTTTGTTCCGGTAACATTTAATAATGTAACACACGTTATTAAATTTTTTGTTATACCCACTATTGTTTCAGACGTCATTTTGGGAGTAGATTTTTGGAAATGTTTTAATTTAGCGCCAGAAATATTTGACAACATTGACTATATTGTGACACCACAGACGTACTTCAGGAACTGTGGCATTAATTCTGAACCAGTACATACGATTCAGTCATACGATCATTTGACTCCGGCACAGCGCGAACTAGCAGACGCAGTAGTGAGGAAATTTAGGGACATTTCTTTTGAGGAAAAGGGGCTAGGTAGAACTAGTTTGGCTGAGCACACTATCGACACTGGTGATGCGCCACCGGTAAAGGTAAAACAGTACCCACTTTCACCGGAGAAACGTGCAGTTTTAAGCGCCGAGCTCGATAGGATGCTTCAGTTAGACGTAGTTACCCCTTGCGAAAGTCCGTGGAATAACCCTGCGTTATTAGTGCGTAAGTCAAACGGTGACTGGCGTTTTTGTTTAGATTGTAGGAAATTAAATTCGGTCACGAAGGGGGACTCGTATTCTATTCCGTACATTCCGCAAATTTTAGATAGTTTAAAAGAAGCGAAGTACCTGACGTCGATCGATTTAAGTTCCTCATTCTGGCAAATACCTTTGGCAGAAAGTTCACAGGAAAAGACTAGTTTTTCCGTACCGGGTCGCGGACTTTTTAAATTTAAAGTCATGCCTTTTGGGTTATGTGGAGCACCTGCAAGACAGCAGCGGCTCATGGATAGGTTGATCGATCACAACATTACGAGTGACATCGAAAACGGTTTAGCCTTTTGTTATATTGATGACATAGTGATCTGTTCATCAGATTTTCAGACCCATTTGGTACTTTTGAATAGAGTTTTGGAAAAATTGAAAATTGCCAATTTAACGATTAATTTTGAGAAGTCCAAGTTCTTCAGAAACTCTCTGAAGTACCTTGGATATGTCGTAGATGAGTTCGGGTTGCGTACTGATCCCGAAAAAGTCGCGGCAATTTTGAATTTTCCCATTCCGACCACTTCTCGGGAAGTTAAGGTATTTTTAGGGACGTGCTCGTGGTACCGTCGATTTATTCGAAACTTTTCGACTATAGCCGCACCTTTAAATAAACTTACGGCGAAAGGGAAGAATGTTCCTGCCTTTCGGTGGACTGAAGAAGCAGAACAGGCCTTCAATTCATTGAAGAACGCATTGGTGTCGGCACCTATTTTGGCGGTGCCCGATTTCAGTAAGCCTTTTGTTGTGCACTGCGATGCTTCTTCATATGGATTGGGTGGCATGCTTAGTCAGACCATCGATGGACACGAGCATCCTATCGCTTACGTCAGTCGTTCTTTAAATAAAAATGAACGAAATTACAGCGCGACCGAGAGGGAGGCTTTAGCTGTTTTGTTTTCCGTTGAAAAATTTCAGGCGTATTTGGGCTCGCGTCATTTTAAGGTCATAACTGACCATGCGTCACTTAAGTGGTTCATGAACCTGGAGAACCCGTCAGGCCGTTTAGCTCGTTGGGGGTGCAGACTGTCTCAATATGATTTTGAAATTGAGCACAGGAAAGGCACCGACAACGTAGTACCTGACGCGTTGTCTAGGCTCATGAAGGTTGACGCTATAAACACGACGAGCACTAATGACGTTGCGAACGACCCGTGGTACGAAAACATTTTGAACGGTTGTAAGTCATTTCCTGCGAACTTTCCAAATTTCTGTATTAAGGACGGCATATTACTTAGATTATGTAAGAGTAAATACAATTTACTCTGTGAATTCGACTGGAAGGTGGTAGTGCCGAAGAGCGACCGATTAAGAATTTTGAAAGTAAATCATTGCGAGCCTACAGCCGCGCATTTAGGAGTTTTCAAAACTCATCGGCGGTTGTCCTTGACATATTTTTGGCCAGGCATGCATAAGGATGTCGTTGAATTTGTAAAGGCGTGTGATGTTTGTTCCGCCTACAAGCATTCACAAAAACTGACTCCAGGGTTGATGGGCCAGCCAAAAGTATGTCATAGACCATTCCAAGTAGTCTCGATAGACTTAGTAGGTCCACTACCGCGCTCTCGGTCGGGTTACACGTTTTTGTTTGTAGTGACATGCTGCTTTTCGAAATACACCTTGATGTTTCCACTGCGCCGTGCAACTAGTGCTTTAGTTGCCAAACATTTTGAGAACCACGTTATCTTGGCACATGGGGTACCAGAAACCGTTGTAACTGACAACGGAGTCCAGTTTACAGGTACAGAATTCAGGCAACTCCTGAAAAAGTACAATGTACCAAAAGTACATTATGGTCCACGCTTCACGGCTCAAGTGAATTTGGTAGAACGGTACAACAAAGTTATTATGACTGCAGTAGCTTCATACGTAGAAGAAAACCACCGCTCCTGGGACGAGCACCTGCACCGTATTCAGTTTGCCATAAACAGTGCAGTGAACGAGTCCACAGGGTTTTCTCCATTCTTCCTAGTACACGCTAGAGAACCAGTCATAAATGGGTCATTCTACCGAGACACCGATCAAGATTATAGCGTTGGTGTTCCGCGGGAGGAGTATGCCGGTGAATTCGGATGTTTAAAATCAATTTTTGAGCAGGTTAGGTCTCATCTTTTAAAAGCGCATAGCACTAACTCTAAGTATTATAATTTAAGACGCCGTTCAGCTAAATTTTCAGAAGGGGACGTAGTTTGGAAACGTTCTTACGTACAAAGTGACGCACAAAAATTTAAGATGGCAAAGCTCGCGCCAAAGTACGTAAAATGTAGAGTTAAGAAAGTCTTGTCTCCTTTAGTTTATGAATTGGAGAGGATGGATGGTCATCCTATTGGTTCTTGGCACATTAAAGACCTGAAAGCGTAAAAACGTTTCCACTCAGCTGGTGAACAGTGGACGCGCGGCCCGCATTACGATTTATTTTGATCGCCGCGCCGCCATTGTTGACTACGCGTGAGAAGACGTCACAGTAGCAGAGGTGATTCGAGCGGTGGACGCACGGCCGTTTGCTTCGGCCGGCTGCCGTGCTGCCATGGTTCGGAACATTGACGTTACTTGGATCAATTCCTTAAGATAAGAGCTTAGCATTTGAGTGTTAAATATTACGATATATTTAATCACAAACTGTTAGGTGTGGTGCACAGTCATAGCTGTGGCACTACTACTGTGAGCGTGATGTATGATAGAGTATTTAGGTAGACATTGATGGATTCTTAGGGCGGCTCTATCTTAACTCAACATCATCAAGAGTAGTCTGTAATATGTGTACAAGCAAAGTTATGTATACCTTTGGTACCTTGGGTACCTCACCAAGTTATAATAGTTTATGTCATTCCGTGTTTCGCATTTAACTTAGCGGGGTTCCGTGCATGAGTGGATGCGATGTTTTGTTGCACGGTGATTATTTTGTTTTGGTATCTCGAGCCCGGGCGAGATAGATTTCGTTTCCTCAGACAGCAGGTAGCGGATATTTTGGTTCTGTAATTCCTTGGAGACAATGAATTTGTATCCAAGATGTTTAGGTAATCTTGGTGAAGGGTTTTGGTTATATTTAGTAACTTTTTCGAGATGTTTAGGTAGAGATATTTCGGAACAAAGGTTTTGTTTATATTTCGTTAGGTTTTGATAGTAGTTATGACTTTTGTGTTAGGTTTTGCCCGGACAAGAAGAGTCTATATTGAGGAATGCTGAACATCGGTCCTGGTTGTTGGTAATTAGCCTCTTCAGCACAACATTGCCGTTGTGCTGGGGATGCTAATGGTTTGGTTCACAAATATGGAATGGTTGCATTTTGGTTATTTTGGTTTTTAGTAAGATACAAAGGGTTTTGGTATATAACTTTGGTAATCCATACTCTTGGATGTTATATACAATTTTTGTCCTTTAAAATAGATTCATTAAGCACAATCATAGTTTTAATTTTGATAGGTATTCTTCTAAACATTTAAGTTATGTTCTGTAGCTGCGTAGGTTGTTCGAGCCTTGGGTTGGTTCTTGCATGGGAGATTTTGTTGACCTCCTAGGTTGTAGAGCAGAGCGCTGAGGGCAGCGTACGGTTCACCTACGTTGAACCTTAAGTGGGGAAGGGGGGTATTGTAACGTTGTGTTTTCTTCCATGACTCGAACTGCCCGAGATTCGATTAATCTGGCAATTATTTCAATATATTTTTTCCAGCTGGTAACTGGAAGAAGGATTGTGTTGACGGGGTCATCTCTGATTGGAGCATTTAAGTAAACAATTTTGTAGGGATGTCAGTTCAGGGATTTTTATCGGATTTCGGGGGAAATAGAACTTATTTATTTATTTGTGGAATAACATTTATTTAATTTACATTCATCAGGATTTGATACAGAATCGAAGGCTAATAACATCTAGTCATAATTTGGCATAGTAAATGTTTTCCCCACAATTGGTGGGATTCGGGGGAATTTCTTAGGGGCTTTTGATAGTCCAAGCGATGTTCATACAGACTTTGAGTAGGGCTGTACTGGAGCCTCCATTCCTCTTGACTTAGGCCTCCATCATGCGTGAGAGCTAGATCATTTTCCATCGAAGAAGAGACGAGGGTGACAGCCCCCATTCTGAATTTTAGTGGCCTCTGTGGCACAAACGCAGTCCATTTAAATTTTATTTTTGTGCAGCAAGTGAATTGTAAGTAAATTTGGTTACTGAAATATTGATTAGATTCAGTGTAGTTCATGCGGCATTATTCTCATCCCTGTGGTTAATTTCAGCAAACAATTCCTTGCATGCGGCTGAGGGTGGGAAGACCAGCGTCGAGTTAATCCTGGGCTTCAGTTGATTTACTCCGGTAAGAATCATCCAGATCACTTAACCTCTTTGCCACATGCTTTTGCCTTTTTTTTTGCAAGTATCTAATCGAAGCAATTTCTTCTTCCTTCCAGCCGGTTAGGGTTTTCAGTTAATATTTTCATTTAATATTTTCATTTAATATTTACATTAATTCTTCAGTTAAAATTAAGAGTTTCATTAGAATTCCATTTAGAATTTTTCTAAATTAATTTTGTGGCATGATGATGCACATCATTTGGGTTTAGACCTTATATTTTGCACCTCCAGTTGAGAGCTTAAGGTTTAGATAAACTCTAATTTCCGGGCTAGGTTTTCATTTCTGTGTTCTGAGAACTAGCCATTTTTCTGTTGCATCATTGCCTTGGCTGTGCCTTCTGCACCTGCTTTTGCCACGTCTTTTCTTCCGTTGCTGAGACCAGAAGACTGTTCTGCATCCCGTGGGACCCGTGCGGCCAGCACCAGGGTCAGCGCATAGAGACGACGCCCCAGAGCATCGCGTTTGTCTCACACTGTGGTCGTCCTTCGGCTGCCGGACTGGTGTCATAGGGAGGTAGCTTCTGGCCAGGTCTGTAAAACATTTATGTATATTAATTAGGGAAGTTATGATTTAAATTCAGTAGTTGAAAATTGAAATTGATGGCAAGTTTTGATTTCCTTAGGGACTAACACCATTAGGCTTAAATAAATTGTGAAACTAGAATATAAGAACCGCCTTCTGCATCACACCCGCTTGCGGCTGAGCTAAATCTATTTTTGTAAATTGTCTGGTAATCTACTACAAGTGGTTTCACATATTTATATAACTTTACGCTGTATAGAGTCGAAAGAGCAATAAAGATTGTGTTTACATACTAACATTTTTAATTTATATCCTTTAGATAGAGCCCTAATTATTCAGAGCACACCTCCAGACAATATTTATGTATTTTCAGTGTAGCAACAGCTACTTTCAGTTTTATTCAGACATTCCGCATTGCCCCTTGGCTGTAACCCTGTCCGGGCTTATTTTCCGTACGGCACAAGGTGGCACCAGCTATCTACATAACAAATTTCATGACTTTAAGCCCAGCGTTTGTTATTTCTAGATTTTATCCCTATCCCGTGGGAATATCGGGATAAAAAGTAGCATGTGATATTTCAGACGTCCAGCTATTCCAGAAGTCCAGCTATCTACATACCAAATTTCATGTCTATAAACCCAGCGGTTGTTATTTCTAGATTTTATCCCTATCCCGTGGGAACATCGGGATAAAAAGTAGCCTATGTTTTACTCCAGATGTCCAGCTATCTACATACCAAATTTCATCCAAATCCGTCCAGCCAATTCAGCGTGAAGGAGTAACAAACATACTCACTCACTCACTCACATCCTCACTCACTCACATCCTCACTCACAAACTTTCACATTTATAATATTAGTAGGATAGTTCCAACAAAGGGGACCGGAACAATTTGTCGCGTTTTTGTTTCAACACAAATGATGTGCGTGTTCTTTGTCGCCTATGTGATAATATCTACCTTTAGTCGCACCATGAATTAGTGTTTAGGGTCTTTTCAAAGATGATTTAGAACTGTGAGTACGCTGTTCGTGGAGTTAGGGATGATAACTGGGGGTTATAAAGCCGCGAGTTCACAGTGGATTCAGGACGCTACCAACTAAAGCAACTGAAGGTCTATGGGAGAGGCCATTTTTTTTATTGGACTTGGTGGCAAACGAGCAAACAAGTGAGTCTCCTGATGGTCCTGATCATCACCGCCCATAAACATCTGCAACACCAGGGGTATTAAAGATGCGTTGCTAACCTAGAGGCCTAAGATGGGATACCTCAAGTGCCAGTAATTTGACCGGCTGTCTTACTCTTCACGCCGAAACACAACATTGTAAGCACGGCTGCTTCACGGCAGGATTAGCGAGCAAGATGGTGGTAGCAATCCGGGCGGACCTTGCATAAGGTCCTACCACCTGCAAAGTTGCACCATGAATTAGTGTTTAGGGTCTTTTCAAAGATAATTTAGATCTGTGAGTGCGCTGTTTATGGAGTTAGGGATGAAAACTGGGTGTTATAAAGCCGCGATTTCACAGTGGATTCAGACCACTACCAACCAACCAAAGCAACTGAAGGTCTATGGGAGAGGTCACGTCCAACAGTCAACGTCCTAGGGCTTATATGGTGATGATGTTTTATATGATGTTCTGGTGTTTCGGACGGGATTCAAACCCACACATTTTAAGGATACACGCGCCCAAGGTCTCTACCAACATGACTACCGCGAAGCCGATAAATCTAGTATGACACCAAAGTGTCAACTTTTAATGACAACGAAAGACAAATACGATGCTGTTATGCTGTTAAATTGATTTTTCTTATGTTAAATAGCTGGCTCTCTGGTCTTCCCCCGGGTCACAAAAGGGTGAACAGGAAGGCCACACAAAATAAGCACAAAAATAGTTAATCTATGCCACTATTTAAAGACAGCCTTCTGTTTTGCTGACGATCACCCTTCGTACCAGGCTTTGACTGCGAGCATCCATGATTGTCAAATTCTCGCATGCATGTGCTTCGTTCTACAGTCAATCAATGACCGGAAGACTATGGTAGTGGCACAGGCACCGCACAGGACTGTGCGGCTGTGCATATCGTGAGATGGCACGCCCCCGTTAAAAAATAAGAATCACATCTCAGAGCCATAGACCATCAATATCATGGTGTATGAATTGGACACACTCACAAAATTTAGCATACTAGGGAACTAATTTTTCTGCAGTTAACAGTTTTAATCCATCCGAATCTCCGTTGAACAAACATCAAGGCGGTAAAACTGAGTTCTCTTTTACAGTTCGTTGGTTTTTAAACGAATACGCGACAAGCCCTGACTTTATGATAATAATCCTCGCCCTTTAGGCCTAAGCACTAAGAGCAGTCCATAAATATTCCGCAGTTGGTTTACTCTATGAATTAATTAGGCGGCTGTGGTTGAATCGTAAGATTATGGAGTTACTTGGGGGTGATTTAAAGAGGGAGAAATAATGAAGTTCTTTAATGGACTGTCTTTGAACAATGCGATCACTGAATCGTTTTTGCGACATTTTATTCACGATTCGCGACCAGTTAGTTGGTTTGGGTGTCCTTGATAATTCAATTTTGTTCGAGGATACTATTGATGAATACCCTACCATTATGTACTATCAAGATTTTGCATAATTTGGGATTATTCTCTAAAATATATTTCAAAAGAAAACATGTTGTATTGGAAGATTACGCTTGCCGCAAGGATCAATTTTAGGACCTCAACTATTTTATCTTTACATCTTTAAACGTAACGTCGCAATGTAGTATAGGTAAAAATGCCTATACTGTACTAAATAATTGTGTTTTATTATTATTATGTAAATCTTAATAATCGCGTGCTACAGTTAATTAAGCATGATTATGGTAAAATAATGAAATCATAAAATAAGTTACGGCTGGTTATGAATTATGCTGATCTAACTCACCAGATTAGCTCTTAATGTGTACTCAAAGCCATCCCTATCGCTGTTGTTCTATTTAAGACGTCACTCAATAAACTACCGATTAGCCTAGTGCTAAGTGAACCCGATTACGAAGCTTGAGCTCCCGAGGTATTGTATATGTAAAACACATTTTTTCTACTGTAGAATCTTGGGTGCTTAATTTATGACTGTATTTTACCTACCTTGATATATCTATATATTTAAGTATGCGTAGCGATAGAGTATTGCTTCTTACAATATATTTAATACCCACTAGCTATAGAGTCTCTAGTCTCAGAAGTCTCTCACCCACCACTGAAAACTATAATGTAGGGGAAACCAAGGAGAGTCGATTCAGAGGAGAGCAGTGACAATGTCGATTTTTTAAAACTTATTAACTGATATAAGAGCTCGCAATAGAACATGTGCTTTAGTTCAAGTCTGGATATATCAAACACGCGCTGTTGCGAGTTTGCTAGCAGTAAATAAGTTCCCAAAAATCGACGATGTCACAACTTTCCTCTGTCACAACTCTCCTCGGTCTCCCTTAGGCTTAAGTCCTAAATAAAATCATGCTACGAAAAATCTGCCATTTAGAACAACCTTGAAGAATTCAGTGAATATTTCTTAAATAAATATTTTTATCCATTGCCTAGTAACCATGGAACAAGCTTTGCTTACTTTGAAACTAGGTCAGTTAGTTTCAAATGTCCCGTTTACTATTACTGAATACTAAACAACTTGAACACAAAAAAACACACTGTTCAAAACAATCATTACCACTAGAGAAAATAGACATAATTATGATAAAGGAAACACATTATTGACATCTGTTTCTTGACCACATTAGAAACAAATATCGCTTAAAAAGTCCATAATGTTATGCGGAAGGTTGTCATTATCACTTTTAACATAGCGTCTCTCTTTCCTTCTGATTTGGTTGAATAAGGACGCACGTATCGACAAACTTAGCCACACCAGCGCTTTGCTGGGCCCTTAATGTGACCTCGAAAACATAATTATATATCAATTTGTGTTATTCGGCTGCCATTAAGTGGTACAAAGAGACATTAACTATGTCGCCGTGCCTCGATTTTATCGCGTTACGCTTAGCGAAGATTGATTGATATAATATGTCACAAGTGGTAGAGTGGCACAGTTGGTCGGCCCGACTTGACGTATGGGATGTTTGGTCTTTAGTCGGTAAACTGCTCATAATGTGGACGAGGCGCAACAGCGCCGAACTGACAAGGTAAACTGAAAAGGGGAAATCGATGGTGTACAGTTCAACGGTTTAAGAGTGAAAAGGTAACAGTCAACCAGAGTTACTTTCGCATTTATACTCGTAGTATCAGTACGGATGTTGGCAGGAGACACGAAAATAAATGACATGAGTATAGTTGTAAAACTAAACTTAACAACAATTTATTCAAGGTGGGATAAGAACAAAAACATATCCATATTTGAGCAAAATGAAGCAATTCATGGAACATTTAATTTACTTTATTTATGAAGTAACATAACTAGTTAAGGACCTCAACAGTAAATAAAACACATGTTATAAAAAAATACATAAACCAAGATAATATGCTACATGTTTCTTCATAGAAACCAACCTGAAACAAGTAGTTGAACTTGATATCAGAATACTTCGTTAATTAAACATTGTAAGTGTTTCTAAAAGTGGTGTCGTAGCCAAAAATAAAAATAATTGTATACTAGTAGACTAACTGCTATTTATATGAAATAATTGTTGTTTTAGTCTACTTCGAGCACTAAACTTAGACATTATTATTCCTTAAATAATGCCAGTGAAATGTCACGACATAAAAATAGGCAAACTCGTCAATTATGTTGATCTTTTGCAGCATGAAAGACGGCAAACTCGCAAGTGCCTGATGGTAATCATCAACTCCATCCATTAAACATCCTCAATACCAGAAAATTTGAAGGGAAACGTTGACAACCTAGAAGACTATGATAATTGCCTCTTATTATGTCTCTGATTTCATCTTTACTCCGTACACTAACAAGTTGAGAAGAGAAGACGATGCATGAGACGTTTCTCAGAGTCAGGATAAGCGAAACAAAATATTGTGGGAGCGATCCCGACAAAGGTTGTACTTACTCGTACACTTGCAAACTACATTCTCGCGAAACATATTTTAAATTGAAAATACAAACTGAAATATAGATGCACAGAAAAACCAGAAAAATAAGACCAGCGCTGGGATATGTGGTGAATAATAGGGGAAATTCATTCATTTTCAATTTAGGTTTTACGAGATGACCACAAAAGTAAAAAAATTGGAATTGAAATAAAAAAAATACAAAAAGATTCCAAAAAAACCCATCTTAATTGGGCCAATCAACTTTTTTACCGACACTAATCTGTCCAAGACATTTTTCGAACAATTGCAGATTTTTATAAGTAAACATGTTTTTTCTCTAATTTAATAGATGGTGTACATGAATACATGCCATCCTGCGTAAGGTCAACCTATTAGAACGTGCAATATCTTGTTGGAAGTTCGATTTTTTGGTAACTCCAGAGACAATTTTGGTAACGCAGGAGACGCCCAAAGTGTCGGTAAAATAGTTGATTGGCCCAATTACATATTTTAAAGTTTAGACGACCAGATGGCCAACAGTATTAAGAAAACCTGACTACGAAGCTTGAGGTCCCGGATTTGATTCCCGGCCGGGGCAGATATTTGTATGAATACCTACCTAATACGAATGTTTGTTCTCGACTCTTGGATGCTTAAGTATATATTTACCTATATAATTAAGTTTATCCTTTGCCTAGTACCCATAGTACAAGCTTTGCCTAGTTTGAGACTAGGTCAATTGGTGTCAAGTGTCCCATGATTTTTATTATTATTTAATTATTAAAGTACTGCGGAAGGGTTCAAAAGATTTTACAATTTTTATTTCCGATCTATATAAGCAATAAAACCACCTTTTGTCTCATAATCATCACTATTGAACTGCTCCACAGGTGTGTGCAGGTTTCTTCTCACGTTGTTGTCTTTCGCCGTACCTAAAGCTCGTGGTAAACTAAAAATGTAATTCCGCACGTCATCATCATCATCAGCCTATGTTCGTCCACTGCTGGACATAGGCTTCTCCCATAGCACGCCACTGAGCATGATCCTGGCCACTCTCATCCAGCTCTTGTCCACACGTAATTCCGTACGTAATGTTGAAAAACTTAGATTTTTCAGGCCCGGGTTTCGATTAATCCTCGGCTTGACAGGCCAAATAATTAAACAACCACGACTTATGTTCTCATTCTATTATTGCGAAATTGAAGACGATAACAAATACAAAAAATAACCTAATATCTTAAAGATTTTCTTCCCACACAATTTAAGCTCATCACTAAATAAGTAGCAGTCCATCTTTATTTTCTTTATTTTAGTCCACAGCCGCCCACATCCTAATTTAGGTCAATTTGTCGAACCCGTAAGTACATCGATCGTGATTTTTAACTCCCGAAACAAAAAAAAGGGATGTTTTATTTTTACGTGTCTGTGCAATTGAGATGGTTCTCAGTTTCTTCTACATCTCCCAATTCCCCAATACCGATCCCGATTTCCCAGCATACATTTAGCATTATCCCCAATTTATACTATTCGATGCTTTTTTAATTAGGTATTATTTTTCTTTCTAACGTGTTTTTTTTCAGTGTATTCTCTCTCTCTCTCTCTCTCTCTCTCTCTCTCTCTCTCTTCTATGTTGCTACTCATTAATGAAGATCAGTAAAAATATGCCAGAATATTTCAGCAGCTTGTTTGGTTCGAAGCTTGATAAAAAACGTTTTTTTTAACTGTTGCTGTCAATATTTCAAATAAGTAGTTGATTGTTAAAAAAAAACTGTTTATGTTAATAAAAATTGCATAATTAACTTGATAAACATTAAAAGATTTTTTGAGTTAATGAGTGTATAAAATTTGTTTGTATACCTACAATGTGATTAAAATTTGTTTGTATACCTACAATGTGATCATAATTTAATACTTAGTTCCAACATTGCTAAATAAATTGTTCAAAAGTATGCTTTTAAGATTGAATACATTTCGAATCAAAAATTTCTTCGAAAGCCTTTACAAGGGTGTTCAATTAAACCAAGTCACTACATAAACCTTGAAAACAACAAATTTATTTTCTTTACACAGCCGTATGACAGGGCTAATAACCTTTTAACTCCCTATTGGCCTCATCATTAAAAAATACATTTATGTCGTTAACATCAATAAATTAAACTTCCAAAAGTAGATTCTCCTCTTGCGGCTCAACTTCAATCGATAAATAGAAAATAAAACCCCCGTTACCTCCTACCCACATAAAAATCGTTTTTTCCCAATTACTATTCTACGTAGGTACCACAGCCCATAGCAATTTGAACTGTAAGCAATGGGAACTAAGCTCTTTTTCCCAAGCAGCCCCGTTTCGGGTGTTGAAAGACTCCATTTAAGGTTAACGATGCCTTATTAGCGATAACGGTGGCGATTGTTATTTCTTGTTCTTTTGTCAACGAGAAAATGCAAGGAAATGAATTAAGAGCTTTTTTAATTTGATCAAAACGCTTCCCAGGGGAACGGGCCTTTGTGGTAACGTTGTTTATCTTCGCTATTTACTTATGTAGTTTGAGAACCGTGTCCAGTTTCTAGGAAAATATTGCTGTTGTGTACGGGGGTGCTGCTAGTTGCGTTACGGACGTTTTTGGGGTCTTAAACTTTAATAATTTAAGTACGAGGAACAATGTGTAAAATGTTATATGGATAAACAAAGTTTCTTACATCATCATCATCATCAAATCAGCCGTAGAAACTCCACTGTTGGACAAAGGCCTCTATTGATTAAGTTAGAAGCGGCTTCCATTTGTCTAAATTTATTAATAATCTAATCATAAAAATTTCAATTTGCATACCAAATTTCAAGTCGATGCTATTGACCGTTGAAGAGTTTCGTCCTGCGGAGACGATCCTGGCTAGACTACCAAGATGTCACTATAAGATTATTGTATTGTCACGTGATTTACATAAGTATGCCAAATTTCAAGTCAATCCGACTACTGGAAGTTGCTCGAATTTAACATGCAAGATTTGACTACAGACAGACTGACAGACAGACAGACAACGCGACAGGTGGAACTAAATACAAGCTTGTAAAAAGAGTAGGATTAAGATCTACCTCAAACACAAAATGTGTTTAACGCGGCATTATTACTTTATTATGTTTTGTTAAAGATAATTAATGTTTTGTATACTTAGTTCGTTGCCCAAATAAGATGTCGGTAACTCTAAGTGTATTTTCTTGAATTATTCAAAAGCAACCGTAGTTTGATTATCATCGGTGTATTTGATTTGAATATACATCCTCTATTACACAGTTCAGTAAACCCGATGACCTAACTACTAAAAAATACCAAAGAAAATTCTGAGTTTATAGGTAAATCTACCGCACAAAATGTAAATGAAGGACCCGGTACATTGAACTAAGACTGGGTTTATCAAAATGTTCAACCCTAGCGGAGCTTACTACGGCTCCAATTGTAATCCACCCCAGGGTTGCTACCGACTGAGTCAACAAGATAAAGCAGCCTCCATTCGTAGGTAAGTAAACATGTAATTCATACAAAGCTGGGACAACCCTACCTCGTTTGGGTAATTGCGAGGGCTGCTAGTAAGTGGCGATGGTGGGTTTTAACCGAAACGATGTGATAGATTTGACGAATTTGTTTCCGTGTGTGCTTACTTGGGAATAGCAACGGAAGGTAAATACAATGGATCGATTGCATCTTTCAGTTTCACCATTTAAAGCGGGTGGATACGGTTACACAAGTGATTAAACTCGTGCGGCTCAATATGTTATATAATGTACGTTCAAGGGAATTAAGAATCTATAACAATGTAACAAAGTAAAAAATCTTTTGTTTTTCTATTGTTCAACACCATGGCAGTTTGACAACAGTTGGACTTTATTCTTGAAACAATTGGATTCTAATTGCTTTGTAAATTTTTTTCAAAATATTTATGTGGTGGGCTCCGGGAGGTTATATAGCATTATAATTTACATTATAAATAGCAACGTGTTGTATAAATCATTACTCTTCCTTTGGCTTTGCCGCAGTCGAGTAATGAAGATGCATTTTTTTACTTGATGTTTGAAAAAAAAAACTTCTGCCAAGTTTCTTGAGATGAATTTTCCTTGACATTGATGGTCTTTCCAAAATCAGTGGTTGACCCAAAATATATATGTAAATGACCACTTTGAGCCTATTTGCAAAATAAGTGATGTTGATATTTCCGACAGCTTTTCACATCTATTCAGTAAGGTTTCAATTACATTAGCCGTTTTACTGCAATAAGGTATGTTGGTTTAAGCGATTAAGTACCATTTTTACAGTGAAGTAATTTGAACGGTTTGTTAAGCTACATTTGTATGTTTGTCAAGGCCAAATTTTGAAAGTCAAATTACGCATTGGTTGAAATCAGGTACCTTTATGTTGATTGGATATTAATGCAAAAAAAAAAACAAATATCGCGCCTATATTCCCAAATGGGGTAGGCAGAGCACACAAAACGTTACCGCTTCGGAGTCACTGTTAGCAATTTTAGGTTTTAAGTTTGACAAAAACGGTACAGTAGTGACAGGTTGCTAGCCTGTCGCCTACGGTATACCTTATCCTATATCTTCAGTCGCCTATTACGACATCCACGGAAGAAATGCAGAGGTGTAATTCTAACCCACACACCACCCACAAAATAAAAATAGGTAATGCAATTTTTCATTTTTTTTATTCGACTGGATGGAAAACGAGCAAATGGGTCTCCTGATGATAAGAGATCACCACCGCCCATAAACATTGCATCTCCAGAGGTATTGCAAATGCGTTGCCAACCTAGAGGCCTAATGTGATGTAATGATGGGATACCTCAAATGCCCGTAATTTCACCGGCTGTCTTGTTCTCCACGCCGAAACAGAACAGTGCAAGCACTGCTGCTTCACGGCAGAATTAGCGAGCAAGATGGTGGTATCAATCCAGGCGGACCTTGCACAAGGTACTACCACCTGTATTTTCATTTTTTTTTTCATTTAAAGTTAAAGAAGCCCACACTGATATGCAAGAAGACTTTTCGAATTTTTACTTACTACTAACGAATACAGGTCATTCCGTCCTTAAGCTTGGAAATATTCACGACAGGATCCCAGTGACATAATTTTATTTACGCCGAGATTTGCCTTTCGCCAGACAAAGTTTTAACAACTTTCAGTATAAGCGAGACGGAATCAAATTATTTTTGAATCTTGCTCAGTGTCTTGGTAATTTTATCACCCGAAATGAGCTCATTTTGAATATTAAAATAAAAACACTCTTTGAATTTCTACTGTAAGTAATTGGAACAAGTTACATTTTACTTGCTGATTGTACTAATAGTGTTATCTTGGACTTTTCTTTAACAGAAGATACAACAATATGATAGGAAACAAAATAAATAAAACTATATTTGTATTGGGTCGAGTTATTTAGCTAAACTAGAGCTTTTCAAGCGATTATAACTTCCTTTCCCACTAATATAATAAATGCGAAAGTTTGTAAGTCTGTTTGTTTGTTTGTTATTTTATCACGTCTAAACCGCTGAACCGATTTAGATGAAAATCGGTATACAAATATTTTGAGTACCGGGAAAGAACACAGGTTAGTTTTTAATCGGAAGATTTCATGGTTCCAGCAGAATAGTGAAAGTTTTACGTTGTCAATACTCTCCTCTGTCAGAGCTCTTCTCGGTCTCCCTACGAATTCTACAATATACTGCCGCTTTAAATTATCAATGCCGTACTAAAGACATAACATAGAAAACCTTTTAAATGGGATTAAATAGAGGATGCCATCAAACTAAACTAGTGTAAATATAAATAAACTATTTACAATAGTCTGATGGCGTCTTTGTGGTTCATTAGAACTTTGCGTTGGCGAGATGTATTGTAACAATACAGCATTCTGATTTTTCATTGCTTCACTTTTGTCTACTATCATCATCATCATCATGTCAGCGGAAAGACGTCCACTGCTGCACATAGGCCTCCCCCAAGGCTCTCTACTCAGACTGGTCTTGTGCTTTTCGCATCCACCGCGATCCCGCGATCTTAACCAGGTCGTCGCTCCGGTCCCGGTTGTCAACTATCGAAGAGCGCTAAAGAATCTAATACTGTACTGTTCATAAAAAACAATTACCCAAAAGATAAGAATTATGATAGTACACGTTCATAATTATAACTCAAAAATGACTCCCGACTCCGATAGTAATAAATGGGACAGCGTTAATTATTAAATAGTTGAAGGTTGTCACCACATTTATCAAAACACTTTCCTGGACGACAAAACAAAAGGGGTTGTAACGCTCATCCAAACAGGTCAAGTCTTACAACCAAACATACATAAAGAAGCAAACAAACACAAAGTTAAGCGCTCGTAAATCCGCCTCACTTCAGCCACTAAACAAAAGAAAATATTAAACTGGAAAATTTCAGGCTATTATTGGAAGTAAACAATTGTTGCAAAAGGGAGGGCCACCATCTTCCCAGCTCCTTTGTCCGCGGCCCTAACTTAATGCGTGTTATTGTTAGAGATTCCATTAAGTTAATCTACTTATACTGGCCCAGACATTGTGCTAGTTCAACAACAACCTGAGCCTGCACAAAATTTTAACAAAGCCGGCCTAACACAACAGTATTATACACGCGATAATTTAAGAAGTGCTTGCCGATCTGCTAAAGCGATGCGGCGATTCTCCAAAGCTCGAGTCACCAAAATAGTTTATGTCCATTAGATAAATGATGGTGTCATACTTAAGTCATAAGTTTATTGGATTCTTAAATGTCAATCACCACAGTCTCTCTGTTGTCCGTATACGGAAATTCGGCAAATAACTCAAAAGTCACCGATATAACTCAGAGAAAACAAAAGTTGAAGTGCCAATAGGCAAATAAAATTGCTCGAAAAAACATTTATCGTCGGAGAATAGAGATTCTCGGATAGCTACTACAAATCGGAAGATCTAACATTGGCAGGCCATCGTAAGAGTTGCAGACAGCTGATACATCATCATCATTATCATCCCAGCCTATATACGTCCCACTGCTGGGCACAGGCCTCCTCTCAAAATGAGAGGGCTTGGGCCATAGTTCCCACCCGGGCCCAGTGCGGATTGGGAACTTCACACGCACCATTGAATTGCTTCGCAGGTTTGTGCAGGTTTCCTCACGATGTTTTCCTTCACCGCAAAGCTAGTGGTAAATTTCAAATGTAATTCCGCACATGAATTTCGAAAAACTCAGAGGTGCGAGCCGGGGTTTGAACCCACGACCCTCTGCTTGAGAGGCGATAGGTCAAACCACTAGGCCACCACGGCTTTTAGCTGATACATTCTGGTAGCAAAATGTTATTTATTTAGCGTTCTTAGGGGGATATCTTTATTCAACAGTAGAGGTCTTGTGACCTGATGATAGTGATGTGATCTAGAAGGCCGGGTGAGATTGGTCGCTTTTGAAACCCAACGAGACGAGATGAAGAACAAGAAACTAGACCAAGATAAAACAGTTCTTCGGAAGTCATTTGCCCACAGAAGCAAAATATAACTCATAGAGCTTGATGTGGACTAATATGACAGGGTGGTTACGAGTAGAATGAAGTGTGAAGTATGTGTGAAGTGTGAGTGGACACTTCAGTCTACTCATGACGAAAATCACTGCAATGTGGAAAGTCGTGATAGGTAATGAATACTCGTCTAAGCAAGATAAATTCCGAGTTTCGTTATATTTATTTTCAGTAAAAATACTTGTACTACTACGTATTCTGTGGTAAAAGTTGCTAAAAATAGAAAATCCCTCCTTACTCCCTCGAAATTACTCTCTTGGCCAAAATAGGCTTCGAGTGTCTCTTCTTTGTTTTGTATTAGTACCATTTATTATCTTTCCAATGCGGAATTTCAAGATGGATAGAACAGGTGAATAGCAAAATTAGAAATTCAATCACGAGGGCGTTATTGTCGAAGTTTCAATGAAATTGTAAACAAGGATTTCTTATAGGTCCTTATTTCATTTAAGTTAGTAACAATCCTTTGGGTAAATGTTTTCTCTGAGGTTTTGAATTACAAGTCATTTTTATTAAATCATCATTATCACACCTATCATCATCATCATCATCACGCCTTCTACTGACATAGGCCCTCATACATCTCCAGTTGCTTTGTTTGGAAGCGGTGTCTCTTACTCTCTACACTCATTTTATATAATCTGTACTGTATTGTACTGTTTTATCTTGTATTGTTTACATTGTTGTCTTGTATTGTTTGTACTGTTGGCAATTAAATATTTTCTTTCTTTCTTTCTCTTTGTATGTCACGGAATCTTTATTCCTCTTCGTCAGTGTTCCGCCAACATCTCTACACAGTAAATAATGTTAAACATACTTAATAAATACACCTTCTTAGTAACAGGAAAACTCAATTTAAAAATCCAAGAGGTGGATGGATTAGGGGCCCTAATCCGGGCCCCGGGTGCCCGCGCGCGTTTGCTCGTAATTAGCCGCGTGTGCCCCCGATACGGGCCCTGGGATTATGCTATATCAATACCCACAGTACCTTGTTAAAAGTGTCAATAAAGATGGGGATTGATATATACTTAATAAAAGTAAAGATTTAAATAAGTAGATAGTAGAGGAGTGGGATACTGGTTGGGTAAATTTAAACTAACATGCGATATTATTTAGATACAATTTAATTTTCGTCAAGTTATTAAAATTAAGATAAATACACAAAGGTCAGACAAAAACACAATCAGTCAAACAAACTGCCCCGCGTCATACCTGGTGCAAAGGTGCCCATTACACTCGCCGCGTTGCCGCGTTGAACCGCGATAGACAACCTTTGCACCAGAAACGACCCAGAGCGGGGGTCAAGACCTATTTAATTATATTAAGATATATTTAATTATATTAAGTTCTGGAAAAGGACATTAGTTTTTAACCCCCGACGCAAAAATAGGGGGTGTTATAAGTTTGACCGCCATGTGTGTCTGTGTGTCTGTCTGTGGAACCGTAGCTCTTAATCGAGTTAACCGATTTTAATGTGTTTTTTTTATTTCATAGCAGGTTTTCTAGCAATAATTCTTAGATATGTTTCATCAAAATCGATTTAGCCGTTTTTGAGATATTGAAGTTTGAATTGACCAAGTCGGAGGTTTTCTAACTTTTTGTTGCTTAGATTATAAGGTGTAACGCGTCAATAAAAACCATAATAAGTACAGTTTTTGAAAATTCCCAAGAAAACTTAATGAAAACCTAGAATTTTAATTCAGCTACTGGATCTAATGGTTTTCGCGTGCAAAGCCGCGGGTAAAAACTAGTGTTCAATAAATGTAATTAGCACATGATACGAGTATTCTATTTTCCTGAACTATCGAACATTCTCGCTTAACTTCTGTAGAGGAACAAAAAATATCTTTCCGTTCCACTTTTCGCTTCGTATTTTAAAAGGCATGTAATTAAATAAAGTGAAATGAATGATGAAACTTTTTACATTTCAGTGGTAGTCGTTTATTCAGTGTATTTGCATAATTAAATGAATAAGTTTTCTTTAGTTATTTTGTGCTCTCGCTGTAATAGTTTTTGGGGTTCCAAAACAAAACCCTCATAGAATGACTCTCCGTCTTTTATTTACCCTTTTTCTCAGTGCGTGGAAATATCAAGGTGGAAATAATAATTAAATACTCAGGTATGCTACCCCTTGAACCAGTAAAAATATTTTTGAATTCCTTTAGGACCTACAAACATTGTCAGATAAAAAAAAGTAGGTTTCAGTGGGCATAAGTTTTTTTTTTATACAATAGGCTTGCGTTTGGCCACAATCACGTCTGATCGAAAGCGATAATAAGGCCTACGATGGAGCACGCTTGCCTAGTAAATACTCATTCCCCTAAACCTTGAAAGCAGACAAATTGTAGTGTTCAGGAAACAGTCGCAGGCTAATTAAAATATTTTTCGTCAATCTATTATTTCATGTCTATCTGATCTCTAATGACTTTTCTTTATCTAAGCACCATAGTAAATAAATGGCCTGTTAATACTTTCATTCTGTTTTGATCAAAGTTCCATGATAAATTAGGAATAAAAAAAGGTAAAAGTCTAAAAAAGTTTACCATGCCTGATTTTATATGGTACCGATAAATTTCTCAAATACTACTTTCCCACAAGTTCATTCGGTCAGGGGTCGCGAACATTTCGTCGCGTGCCACGTGGCGGGTGCATAATAAAATGTTTACGATCGCTTTTCGGACTGCATCGTTTTAAAAATATTAATTTTACGACTTCTGCGAATGCCGTAATAGGTTAATTGAAAATGCAAAGCTTTTCGAATTCAATTTTAAATTGCAGGCGTTTATATTAAAACGTGTAAATGTTTAAAAACATTTAAGTAATTAATGGTTGGAAGCAAAAAGTTTTTGACATCAAATTGTAGTGTAAAATTTTCAATTCTAAAATAACGCTTAATCACTTGAATTATTTGAGACAAAATTAAAATCTGTAATAATATTTTTAAAGTAGTTTTTATGCTTAGAATAAGTTAATTTTACTTATATTTTTATTTGTTTTTTTTTTGTAATGACAAATTTGTTATTTATTTTACACTTATATATTGTGTTTCAATAAATATTATTTCAAGTAGATACCTAGTTCATTTCATCTTAATCAATGTACCTAACTTAATTATAACGTCGTAAAATGAGTTTTAAAAAATACATATTTAATCAAATGAAGCACCATCATCACGGCCATTGATCTAGCTGATTGAAATCTGAAAAGGAATCTTACTGTACAAAGATCAAACTATTCCCAAAAAATAACTGAAAGAATCCTTTTCACGTCCTTTTTACCTTTCAAAATAGATACAAAGAACTGAAACGCTACGTTATTTAATCAAAGTGAATGAAGGAAAAATTTCAAAGGCTCGAGGAAAATTATCTTTGAAAGGAGGGCATACTATCATATATATAATGCACGCTGGGAACCATACCTTAATCATATTAACACTTGTTTTCTCAATGATATTTATATGTTATTGGGAACTACTTACATTGGGCACTGTCGATATAACTCTATTTTGAAATTTTATTTCAACTTTTACAAAACTGTGGTTTGCAGTCAAGATAATAAGATTCAAGATGGAGATGGATTCAGAATCGGTCCATAGAACAATAACGTGACAGCTGAGACAAATTTCATCATATTTTTATTTTGAAATTGCTCGTTAAGTTCAATACAAAGTACGAGTAAATTAAAAGGAAACTTAGCCCTGTGTGATCTTATATGAGCCAGAGATAAACGTAGGTTTTTCTACTTAAACTTATTTGCTTGCAGCTGTCGGTCTGTCTTTTATGTAAAACACTAATCTATGTTAGCCAGTTTGATAAACAAAAGTTTCAATTTAAAGAAAAAATTTGTCACTGATGTGTGCATATTCCCCTAAATGATAAAGCTCATAATTTCAAATGTAGATTGTGCACAAACTCTGAAAAAGTCAGAGGTGCGAGCCTAGTTTCAAACCCACGACCCTCTGATTGAGAGACCTGGATCAAAATATTCTTACATTTCCACGTACCTATAGTATTATACGTGTGTAGCACTGTACTAAAAAAATGTTTTCCGCAGGTAATTTTGAGACTGCATTACGTGAACATTACACATAAAGGTGATATTTATATTTAGCAAAATATTCATACGACGTGAGAAGGCCTGCCTAAAAATAGACTTATCTGAGCAACAATTTTAAAAACAAACAAAACAACATTTAACTTCCTGAAGGCGAGCTTTCAAAAACCGAACGAAAAAATAAACAACTCATCCCAGCTCCGAAAATAATGATGTCGATAGAGAAATACGAAGTTCCATCTCAACTCTCCGCGTAACGAACCGTTAAGAAATCAAATTTGAGAAGTCAGATTAAAAAGTAGACCGGAACACGAATTCCCTTAATACCCATGATATATTTAAATGTAATTTACAAGACTTACCTACATTTCCGAGTGTTTCTACACAGTCACTAAGCACAGTTTAATTCACGAAATATAATGTCTCGGCGGTATACGATACGTGCGCCGCGTGGAACGGTTGATTTTTAGGCACAACCGCCCTTTCAGGCAGCTGCCTATCGACTGAAGATCGTAAAGGCTGTTTCAGGTTCGCGGACAAGCTGCAGTATCAACGACGCTTGCGCCCTGCAACTGTTACTGTAACATCTTGCAATCAAGTTCTTAGAATTATGCTAATTTCAGTCGTACTCTGTTGCGTTAAGCGTTTTTTTGAATTGCTTTTTATCCAGCGCCACATGTTCTGAGAGAACCCGTGTTTGGGTTTGCAATGAGGGGAGTTTCGTGGTCGATTTGCCTAATCAAACTTACTGACTTGCTATCATTTGAATCAGGAGTTTTGAAGTTTACTATTGAGAATCCATTTATTAAATGAAAGTTAATCCGGATAACCCGCGTCTTAAATGGAGTATAGCTCGACATTACTATTTATTAATCGTTTATTTCATATGACACGTAAATTGTTACAGAATGAATTGCATTTCCAAAGTGCGTAGCAGTTTGTTAGTGTTGGTTGTTTGTTGGGGTTTGTTGATTTGTTGGGTTTGTTGACATGTGAACTTTCATTTAATATGAGTGAGTTTCATGGTAGTTTCATGCTCAGAATCCATGCAAATGGCGATACGAGCTTGGCATAAAGATTAGGCCGCTAATAAATCATACGAAAACTCTTTCTATTTGTTGCCTCTTCACGCTCAAACCGCTGTAATGAAAAAAAAATGAAAAAAAATATTCGAGACAAAATACCAAAGCACAAAAAGGGTCTGACTGAACAGATTTAGATGAAAAATTGGTATGAAGACGGTGGATGCAGGCCGCTGCCAACCGAAGCAACTGGAGGTCTATGGGGGAGGCCTATGTCCAACAGTGGACGTCCTACGGCTGAGATGATGATGATTATTTTATTTATTCCTTATGCTACGGAATCATAAAAACGATTGTAGTAGTTGATACGATTAACAAATAATATTATGAATCAATTCGAATAAAAAAGCAATAATTACAAATCCCTTCTATCCTGCGGAAATTTTCAAAAATCCCATCTCAACAGCAACTCTTATGATTCTCAAGGAGTATACCTATTTATCAATTAATAAGTCTCTATATCAGTTATGGGGTGCGTATCTAAATATCGAAAGTTAAAATACCGAATGTATTAAAATATCGAATGGGTCATAATATCGAAAAGGTATTTTTCTTAACACTGTTATTTTAGATTGTTATAAATCTAACCTAACTTAAGGGGTTCTATACGATGCCGTTTTAATGAATCCTGAGAAGTTTTTGGTTTCAGAAAATAAACCTTTCGATATTATGATCCATTCGATATTTTAATATATTTGATATTTTAACATTCGATATTCGGATGCGTTCCCTAGCTATCAGTCAGCGTTACGTGATTATACTCGTAGTTTGTGGTCAAATGCTAGCCTAATTTCTGCATAATAACAATCCATACTAATATTATAAATACGAAAGTGTGTGTGTTTGTATGTTTGTCTGTGGTTGTCCATCTTTCACGTCGAAACGGAGCGACGGATCGACGTGATTTTTAGCATAGTGATAGTTTATGGGCCAGAGAGCGACATAGGCTAATTTTTATTCAAGAAAAATGCACAGTCCCGAGGGAACAGCGCAATAACCGGATTCCACGCGGGCGAAGCCGCGGGCAAAAGCTAGTTACAAATATTTATTACCGTGTGACTTGGTTTTAGAGCTTCATTCCTCCTAATTCTGATGTAGGTATCAAAATAATGGTAGTTTTCACGATATTACGAGTAAATGATATTGTGACGGACGGATAACTCACGAATTAAATCGAGTGCGCGTGTTGCGGCAGCCGCCGAGTCGCGTGCTTCTTTGAAGAAGGGCTACGAAATAGCCCGAAACATGTCGAGCCAGACTCGATTTTAGACGTGAGTTATCTATTACAATATCATTTAATATGAGTGAGTCTTACCGTAGTTTCATGTTCGAAATAGTTTTCAAGGCTTGCAAACAAAACTAAATAAATAAGTAAGTACCAATTTAATATTCCGCAGTCATAGCTCGCACCCCATTCGCGTGTCAAATCATAGCGAATGATCTATAGATCCCCCGCAGCGTTTAGCGCCCCTGCTAACGCCCTAGCACATTATAGTAATGCTGGGGAGCCACTTGAGAGACAATTGTCACGATTTATCGTAACGGTATAGTAATTCTTTATATCGATATTGTAGGTTTTTATTCGTTTGGCAGTTATTTTTTACGTTAAATAAATTACTTGACACATTAATGTTGGTTTGTATTTGTAAATTTTAAGTTGATTTTGATGTAATTATTAACAAATTTAATAAACTTAAATTTTAATTAGAGTTTCTTTTTTATAGTAATTTATTTTCAAAACATTAAAAAATATAGTTAGATGACGGTAAAGTAACAAAAATAGGAGTGAAATAAAAAATACAAAAAGACGCCAAAAACCAATCTTAATTACAGCATTACCAATAAACAAACACCAATGCACTGTAAAATTCAAATTATATCCATGATGTTAATCAAGCTTTATGAGATGTTGCAGTTCAATGTAGATCCAGCATTATTTCAATATAAATCGCGAGTCACTCGCATGAATAAATGATTAAATTGAATTTTTGGCAGATAACTAACTTCATGGGGTGAGATAATGGTATCGCCTAAAATAGTGGGCCATAAAAATACCGGTCAAGAGCGAGTCTAACTCCCGTACTCCTCAGTACGAACCCTCGTACTGAACCCTCGTTCAGTACAAATTTGTAGGTATTGTACTGACCCCACACTTCGTGTATCAAACTTTGTGAATTTATTTTAATCATGAGTAACCTCTTTGGGAAAATTTTTTGTTTGAAAGTGGATAGCAAGAATGTCAAAAGAAAAAAGAAAAGAAGGGATTGGGTTGTCAAGTGTCATGGAAAGAAAGATGTGCTAACCAAAATTAAATAAAATAAAATGTGAATTCTTTGATAACGCAATGAAAAGGCCTAGAAATCCATATATTAACTTAAAACCAATAATTAAAAATGGGGTACGGAGGTTACAAACGGTTTCAGTGAAAATTAAATAAAATCTAGTTTGACAGTCGTTGTATATTCGCATAGCAAGGTCGCTACGTATAGGATTTCAAACTCCGAACAAAACATAACACCCGGAGTTATAAGGAATGGATTACTAGGTCTTATCGTCGTGATAGAAGTGTAAATAGGTGTCCAATAGTGCAAGGCTGTGTGTGCTGGTGACGTGAGTTATTTACAATTGCTTTTGCCCTTTAATATTATGAGTTTCAGCGGACTGAGTGGCTACGGGGAGGATAGTGACAGTTGCTGTCATCATGACGAGAGGAGGAGGAACTGGTTGAAGACTATGAAGATACGCAAGTCTGGATTGATGGCGTGTAAGTTGAAGTTGAATTGAATTAAATAAATGTGATTTTATTGAAATATAAAAATTATGAAAACGAAAGACAAATTACTCGGGATTTGATGGAATAGTAAACATTGCTTATAATTAATTGCTCGAGCTTGCCCCGCGGTTAATACGCCCCAAAATACATAAAGCTTTGAATTGTGCGGTTCCTACAATAATATTTAATTTCATGCTGGCGTCGACATCCAACGTGATGGAGATATCCTGGCTGGCTGTGTGGTGTGATGTGCAACGGGACGTGATTGGAGTATTGGCGTGCGGTCCGAGTGCTGATGGCGGTTCCTGGATGTCCCTAGCTAAGTCCTTCCCTTATCCCAGTAGTTAATGATGTTACGACATAACAGCGTCAGAACAGTGAGGAGTATGTCGGGATCCTACCACTGTTATTGTATTCTGATTTGAGCTAATTATACAATTTGTAGATAGAAGTAAAGTACAGTTGGTCATAATTATATTATGATTTCCACGTAATCTGACATTTGTTGTCACAATGTTATAAATTTGAAAGACCAGCATTTAGACATAATGTCTATGACATTTTGATAGAATGTCTAATAAATTCAAACCGAGATGGAACCGCGACACTCCTGAGATCTCATTTCAAATCGGTCTTTGGTTCTATACGAACGTATACAATAATTTTATAAATAATTTATCCGTGTTCTAAATTTTAAACTTTCAAAATATAAAGAATAAATAACACCAGTCTAAATTCAAAAGACCTAAATTTAAATATTTGAAATTTAGAAGTCAAATTCAAATGATCGAATTGATTCAAATACGGGTCATTACTGTTCTGTTCTGCTGACGTTACGGAGTGTTACGAAGACATTGAATTGTTGAATATTTTTAACGAACATTATCTTCAATTGATTTAAACTATATTACTATTGACGGTACTGAAGTTACCATCGGTGTGTGGATACTATAGCGAAGAACTAATATATTTGTGGCACAAATATAAGACAGTGAGTAATACATTAGTAAAATTAAAATTGAATATCAAAACTGCTTATATATTATAACATGCTAGAAACTCCAAAGTTAATGGAAACGAGATATTAATAATTGACTTCAGCTTATTGTGTAATTGTTTATATTTCCTCAATGTTTCTTCCAAATTGCCCTGCGTATTTGGCCTAACTTTACAAATAAGCTATTTGGACCTAGAACCGGGGTGTATCACGGTCTCTACAATTATCTATACTAAACCTGATTACTTAATTTTGTCACCATTCTAATGATTTTAATAGAAACCCAGATAGCTCGGGAAGGATAGCTATACAATTCTATACTTACTATTGTATCCAGCTGGTGGAGCGAATGGAACTAGTGTGCCACAGATACGAGTACTAATCTAGCTGGCTGGGTATTAATGGTCGGTATTGCGCGCATGGATACTGTACAAAGTACCCTTACAGACTCCACAAACCATTATGATCGATGTTTCACAATGGAGTCTGTAGATTATTCAAAATTGTGTTTGGGGACCGAGGGTCTTCAGATACATGTGGTCACCAGGGGTCAATTCCACCTCTGGCCGCTGAACGTTGCATCCTCTTTGTCGGACTAACCACCCGGCAATACGGACTCTGTCCGATGGGGTTGTTTACTACTCACTTGGCAATAGGGCTAAAGTGGGGTTGCGGTTAAACAAGGTCTAACGACTAATAGTGGCGTTGGGAGTCCTTGTGGGGCATGTGGGGGGAAGGAGACTTTCTCTCTCTTGGTTGTGGACACAAATTGTGGAACGCGTCGTAATAACACAAACATGATTCCGAGTTGTTCTTCCTGACGCTAGTCTGTTAGAGGTTGGGGGGGGGGAAGAGGAGACCGTAGGTGTATAGGATAGTCACTCAGGAAAAGGTTAGGGATTAACAAAGCCTGCCTCGGGAGTGACTATGATTTTGTTCTCCACTCATTCATTTGAAGACGAGGTACGCACGTGATTGACATACGACATTAATTCAATCCCCTCACGAGGTGCCGAGGCAGCCCGTGGGGGAGTGACCAGTACGGTGACGAGCTCCACAGGCCCGGGCGGGGAGGGGCCCGGCCTATACGGCATAAATCACCTCTTTTTATATTAATTAAGTGGAAATATAATCAAATATAGATAGTAGCAATAATAATTTCTTATATTAAACGAAATAACTTTTGAGTTTCCTGTATGTATAACCAACGCTTTCTCAAAGAGGTAGTTACTCTACTAAATAGCCCTCTCACTCGGTTCGATCCTAGGTCTACTATAAATTATTATACAACTAAGGGTTCCTACAAACAGACGATGGCCGTAATTATACTTAGATAAAAGTATATAAATAAAAATATAGTGTCTACCCCTATTGGGAACAGTACAAATTGGTGCCGTGACCAGGATCCTGAGTCTCAAGTAGCGGGCTGTTAAGAAAAAAAAAAAAAGAGAAAAAAAAAAAAAAAAAAAAAAAAAAAAATTTTTTTTTTTGGTATTCATAGCTTTGAAATTTCAGGTTTGACATGGCCAATACGCTAAGAAAAGGAAAGGGAACGTTTACCGTTGTGTTAGAGGGTAATATTGGTTGTGGGAAGTCGACCCTATTAGAGTCTCTGCATACCAATAAGATGGTGACCGTTTTACCAGAACCTGTCCAAAAATGGCAAAATGTAAAGGGCGTCAACCTCTTCAAATTAATGGTAGAAGACCCCAAGCGGTGGGCTTATGTATTCCAAAATTATGTGGTGTCGACTCTGCTAGAACATCACACCTTGCGAGTAGAAACGCCAATTAAGATAATAGAAAGGTCAATATTTAGTGCGAGGCATTGTTTTATGAAAATACTACGTGAAAACGAGTTGATACACCCTGTAGAGGCGGAGATATTCGAGAATTGGATCTCGTTTGTCAAGGAAAAGGCTTTAGCTAATGTAGATTTGGGAATTTACGTACGAAGTTCCCCGGAGGTGGTTTTACAAAGAATAAAAACTAGAGGTAGAATAGAGGAAAGTGCTATTACACTTGATTATATAAACCGATTGCACGAAAAACATGAGCATTGGCTAACGGGGAATGCTTGGAAGGACTCTTTCCAAGAGTTACGTATTATAGATGGTGATAGAGGAATAGCGGATGTTGTAAAACAATATATGTCGATAGAAGAAGAAATCAAACAACAATGGTGAATTAAGATCAATCGGGGCTATTAGTAAAGAAAATTTTAATGTATTACAGAAACACAACTATGAGCAAAATGATCCAAGCTGGCAAGGAAATGCGTGCTAAGGCGAAGGCTGCTGGAGCGACACCTGGAATAGTGAAGAAAACAACACCTGCTACTGGGGGTTCGTCTGCGATGGCACTCATGATGCGGAACATGCGTAGGACAATTGGGCAACTGCATTTAAAGGTATCGGAGCTGCAGGGAAAAATGCAGGAAGAACCAGTGCGGGATAAGGTTAGAGAAACAATGCCTCAACTCGCAATGTATCCAGTGATAGATGGAAGGTTGGATAAACCCAAATACCCCGGAAGGTACGACGTACATCCAGTTACCTTCATAGAGGACCTATTTTCGTACCTAAGAAGGTTGCCGACTAAAGAACATGTAATCGACAATATTATCGGGTGCTTAGAAGGAGATGTCAGGCGGTGGGCGAGAATTTATAAGGATCGTTGGGACAACGAGGAAGATTTTAAAGCTGATTTCATGGATACTTATTGGGGAGAGTCTGAACAAAATCAATTAAGACGGAATATAGTGTGTGGAGTGTGGGAGAAGAATACTCATAAATCCATGATGGGTTACTTTATTTCACTAGCAGGACAAGCAAAAATGTTGAGTACGCCTCTTATGGAAAATCAATTAGTTAATGATTTAATGCACCATTTCCCTAGAGAAGTACAATATGCCTGGAGGATGAGGAAAGGGGAATCGATAATAGAAGCCACTGAATTCTTAAGAGATTTGGATGACGTAGATAAACAGGACCGTTATGTGGAAGGTGGAAGCTCTAATCAAACCCTACCAGGAATGAAGCGAGGGATGCCTGCGCCTGGGAAATCAAATTTTGGAAATAAGAAGCCGAAAATAATCGCTAATTTGGAGATAAACGAAGAAGAAGAGCAGGAGAGGTGTAAAGATAGTGGTAAGAATTTAAACTAATGTTAGCTAGTCCAGATGCTCCGGGATTAGCTTATAAACATAGGGGCAACTATTTTAGGTTTGCGCTACGGCAGATGTTGTCATCGGGATGGGTGCCAGGAGTAGGGTTAGGAAAAAGGGAAAATGGGAAATTATACCCTGTAGTAGCAACAGGCGTGAGGACGAAATTGGATAAATCAGGATTTGGCTTTATCCCCACGGACGTGGAGGATCAGATACCAACCAATTTTGAGGGACTGTCGAGCTTGTCTCTTAACTTAGCAGGTAGGCCGGTAGTAGTAGAACCCATGCAGAATTTTGTCACAGCGTCGTTATTTGATGAAGAGGTTTCTTTTGAGGAAATAGGGCATAAAATCAAAGCTGAAATTTGGTTAGAGATTTTAGGGAATAAAATACGTTGTCTAATAGATACGGGGAGTGAAGTTAGTTGTATTTCTGAGGAATTATTTGAATGGTTACAGTCGAGAGGAGATGTACAACTACCCTCATTGCCGGTAAAGCCTATACAAATAAGAGGGGCGGTAGGGCAGAAGAGTTTAAAAATACAGCAATTATGTTCCATAGAAATAAAAATTCAAGAGGTAATTTTCGATACGGGACTGTTAGTTGTTCCTAGGTTGACTGTACCGGTAATTTTAGGGTTCGACTGGCTGTTGTCATACAAAGCTATTATTACATTACAAGATCCTAGATCACTAATGTTGGAAATGAAGGGGGGAAGAATTACCGTGCCTTTCATTGAGGAAGACCAAAGAATTGCAGCCATTAGGTCATTACAGTTGGAAAACGATGGTGAGGCTAACCACGAAGTATGCGAGGTAGATTTTTTAGACAGAATTAAAGCGGGTATAGAATTGACCGTTGACATGAGGAAATCATTGAAGCAGATTTTAGAGGCCCATAGGATAGTGTTCACCAAGCGAATTGGTAGGGCAAATTGTTATACTCATCACATTAGTATGCATGAGCATGTCCCGAGAATTAATCGGTCTTATCCCATCCCTTATGCATACCGATCCAAGGTAGAAGATAAATTACAGGAAATGGTAGATATGGGTATTATTTCGAGAGGTTCAACACCGTATAGTAGTCCACTCACATTTACTTCCAAAACTGATGGGACTATTCGAATATTATTAGATGCCAGGGAAATTAACAAATATATGGTAGCGGAATCAGAGGCTCCTCCAATGCAGATAGATATTCTAAATGCATTTCACGGGGTTAAGTACATAACTATTATAGATTTGAATAATGCTTATTTTCAAATCCCGATTTCAGAAACAAGTAGACAGTATACAGGTTTCACTGTTAATGGGAAGTCTTATATGTATAATGTATTGCCACAGGGATTGAAAACGTCAGTTGGAAGTTTTAGCCGGGCTATGGATGTAATATTAGGTCCGAGTGTTAGAAGTTTCTGTGTAAATTATTTAGATGATCTAGCTATACTAACCGGCGGTCAGTGGGAGGATCATTTGGAACAAATAGATCTGGTATTAGAACGGTTGGAAAGAGCGGGATTAACATGTAATTTAGAAAAGTGTAAATTTGCATGTCAGGAAGTTAAGATGTTAGGTCACATTGTATCTACCGAGGGAATTCGAACGGACCCAGCTAAGGTCGAGTCAATTCAAAAGTTCCCTACCCCGAAAAAGGTGAAACATGTTAGGGCATTCTTAGGTTTATGTAATTATTATCGGAGGTTTATTCCAAATTATAGTAGTCTAATAGTTCCCCTGACGAAATTATTGAAGAAAGGGCAAAGTTGGTATTGGGATGAGGAGTTAGATAAGGCGTTTTGGAATTTGAAACAAGAATTTTCGACTACCATCCTTTTGTCTCATCCAGACGTGAGTAAACCTTACTATTTGCAGACTGATAGTTCAGGAGTAGGTATTGCGGGGGTATTGTATCAGTACGATGAAAAAGGAGAAATACGAATTTTAAGCTTTTGTAGTAGATCATTAAGGGGTTCGGAATTAAGATGGACTGTTACTGAGCAAGAGTTTTGGGCCATAATTTATGGAATAAAGAAATTTGAGACATACTTGCGGGGAGCCGAGTTAATTATTAGGACAGATCACAAGGCGTTAGTGTTTGTTAAGAACATTAGGTTATACAACAGTCGGATCACTAGGTGGATATTATATTTAGAACAATTTAACTATACTGTAGAACATGTCAAGGGGACGGAGAACATAGGGGTAGACATTTTATCTAGATTTCCGAATGATGGGGAGATACAGGAGGGGAAATTGTGGTATCCGAGTATAATGTACATGGGAGTGCAAGAAAATAAAGAATTACAGGATAAATTAGGGGAAATGGCCCAACTACAAGATAGGGATAATGTGATAAGGGGCATAAAAAATAGGCTGTCGAATCCAGGACTAGAGGGAGTAAATGATCGGTTAGCGCGGATAGCAAGCCGTTGTATCACAGAGAATGGAATTCTTTATTTCAATAGGCTGGATAGTCCAAACAGAGTATTGTATTTACCAGAAATTTTACAGGCGGAGGTATGTAGGCAGGTTCACTTAGAATTGGGGCACTTAGGAGTTTATAAAATGATAAAATATTTACAGGACAGATTCTACTGGCTAAAGATGAGGGAAACAATCAGAGATTTTGTTAGGAGTTGTCATCTTTGTCAATTGTCAAAGGTAGACAATATTAAGTATGTAGGTACTTGTAAGTCAATTATATCCGAGAATCCAGGTGACTTAGTGATGGCGGACCTCTATGGGCCGTTGCCGATATCGAGAGGAGGAATTTCGCATATATTTGTCATACAAGATTCTTTCACTAAATATATAAAACTATATGGGTTGAAGGCGGCAACAGCAAGGGCAGTGGTGTCTAGGATGCGAGATTTTGCATTAACAATAAAACCAAAGAAGGTTATGACAGATCGAGGGAGGCAATTTATAGGGGATGTATGGAGATTAGGATTGCGCGGTATTGGTGTGAAGACAATCTATACTTCTATTAGAAACCCGAGACCTAATACTGCAGAAGTGGTGAATAAACAGTTAGGAAAGTTTTTCAGAATTTATTGTCATGAACAACATAGGAGCTGGGGATGTTGGTTGAAAAAGATTGAGGAGTTGTACAATAATACTCTCCACTTGAGTACGGGTTTCACCCCTAATGAGGTCCTTAGCGGGAATTCGACGCAACTTTCAATAGACCGATCTTTAATAAATTTTACGAAAAATAAGAGCGTTAATGAAATACGTGAACAAGTTAGGGTAAATTTACGTAGTGCTAGTAAGAAACGTCAGGATAGATTCAACAAGAATCACAACTTGATTCAATACCAAATAGGGGACTTGGTTAAAGTCCGTAGACTAAATAAATCTGACTCGTTGAGTGGAAGGATTAAGAAATTTGAATTGATATACGATGGACCCTATATAGTTGCAGATAGGTACTATGAGAATGTATATGTACTCGTGCACCCAGAAACACTAGTAGAAAAGGGGTTGTTTAATGCTGTACACTTGGCACGATATTATGTCTAGTGGGAAGTCTTACATTAGAGGTTTATAGTGACTTGTTGTCAGTTTTGTGTTGACATGTGAATAGGGAACTTGTTTATAGTTGTGAAAGGGATAAATAATTTCAAGAACAATATTGAGTTGTAAAATATTGTAATAATTTTAGATTATTATTAAGGTGGTTTAGAATGCGGATAAAATTGGATGTATTGATTTGTAGAATTATTAAACGTTACTGAAAATATTTTGGTGTTTGATTGTAATTAGAAGTTAGTTATAGGGAAGTATAGTTTGGGGGGGGAGGTAGATGGGGGGTAAGGTAATTGAATAGCTACTGACAGTTGAATGAATGATCATTAGGGACAGGGAAATTAACGTGTTATGAGTTGGGACAGAATAGATGATGAGCTAAGTATACAGGGTGTGTGTAACTGAGGTATGGACGAAATATACAGGGTGTGGAAATGTGATTGCGCTTAAAATAAATTAACTTTATGAATATTATATGATAAGTATAGAATTAAATCTCGATTTAAAAGAATGAAATAGAGATTTAAGGGGGGGGATTGTACTGACCCCACACTTCGTGTATCAAACTTTGTGAATTTATTTTAATCATGAGTAACCTCTTTGGGAAAATTTTTTGTTTGAAAGTGGATAGCAAGAATGTCAAAAGAAAAAAGAAAAGAAGGGATTGGGTTGTCAAGTGTCATGGAAAGAAAGATGTGCTAACCAAAATTAAATAAAATAAAATGTGAATTCTTTGATAACGCAATGAAAAGGCCTAGAAATCCATATATTAACTTAAAACCAATAATTAAAAATGGGGTACGGAGGTTACAAACGGTTTCAGTGAAAATTAAATAAAATCTAGTTTGACAGTCGTTGTATATTCGCATAGCAAGGTCGCTACGTATAGGATTTCAAACTCCGAACAAAACATAACACCCGGAGTTATAAGGAATGGATTACTAGGTCTTATCGTCGTGATAGAAGTGTAAATAGGTGTCCAATAGTGCAAGGCTGTGTGTGCTGGTGACGTGAGTTATTTACAATTGCTTTTGCCCTTTAATATTATGAGTTTCAGCGGACTGAGTGGCTACGGGGAGGATAGTGACAGTTGCTGTCATCATGACGAGAGGAGGAGGAACTGGTTGAAGACTATGAAGATACGCAAGTCTGGATTGATGGCGTGTAAGTTGAAGTTGAATTGAATTAAATAAATGTGATTTTATTGAAATATAAAAATTATGAAAACGAAAGACAAATTACTCGGGATTTGATGGAATAGTAAACATTGCTTATAATTAATTGCTCGAGCTTGCCCCGCGGTTAATACGCCCCAAAATACATAAAGCTTTGAATTGTGCGGTTCCTACAATAATATTTAATTTCATGCTGGCGTCGACATCCAACGTGATGGAGATATCCTGGCTGGCTGTGTGGTGTGATGTGCAACGGGACGTGATTGGAGTATTGGCGTGCGGTCCGAGTGCTGATGGCGGTTCCTGGATGTCCCTAGCTAAGTCCTTCCCTTATCCCAGTAGTTAATGATGTTACGACATAACAGCGTCAGAACAGTGAGGAGTATGTCGGGATCCTACCACTGTTATTGTATTCTGATTTGAGCTAATTATACAATTTGTAGATAGAAGTAAAGTACAGTTGGTCATAATTATATTATGATTTCCACGTAATCTGACATTTGTTGTCACAATGTTATAAATTTGAAAGACCAGCATTTAGACATAATGTCTATGACATTTTGATAGAATGTCTAATAAATTCAAACCGAGATGGAACCGCGACACTCCTGAGATCTCATTTCAAATCGGTCTTTGGTTCTATACGAACGTATACAATAATTTTATAAATAATTTATCCGTGTTCTAAATTTTAAACTTTCAAAATATAAAGAATAAATAACACCAGTCTAAATTCAAAAGACCTAAATTTAAATATTTGAAATTTAGAAGTCAAATTCAAATGATCGAATTGATTCAAATACGGGTCATTACTGTTCTGTTCTGCTGACGTTACGGAGTGTTACGAAGACATTGAATTGTTGAATATTTTTAACGAACATTATCTTCAATTGATTTAAACTATATTACTATTGACGGTACTGAAGTTACCATCGGTGTGTGGATACTATAGCGAAGAACTAATATATTTGTGGCACAAATATAAGACAGTGAGTAATACATTAGTAAAATTAAAATTGAATATCAAAACTGCTTATATATTATAACATGCTAGAAACTCCAAAGTTAATGGAAACGAGATATTAATAATTGACTTCAGCTTATTGTGTAATTGTTTATATTTCCTCAATGTTTCTTCCAAATTGCCCTGCGTATTTGGCCTAACTTTACAAATAAGCTATTTGGACCTAGAACCGGGGTGTATCACGGTCTCTACAATTATCTATACTAAACCTGATTACTTAATTTTGTCACCATTCTAATGATTTTAATAGAAACCCAGATAGCTCGGGAAGGATAGCTATACAATTCTATACTTACTATTGTATCCAGCTGGTGGAGCGAATGGAACTAGTGTGCCACAGATACGAGTACTAATCTAGCTGGCTGGGTATTAATGGTCGGTATTGCGCGCATGGATACTGTACAAAGTACCCTTACAGACTCCACAAACCATTATGATCGATGTTTCACAATGGAGTCTGTAGATTATTCAAAATTGTGTTTGGGGACCGAGGGTCTTCAGATACATGTGGTCACCAGGGGTCAATTCCACCTCTGGCCGCTGAACGTTGCATCCTCTTTGTCGGACTAACCACCCGGCAATACGGACTCTGTCCGATGGGGTTGTTTACTACTCACTTGGCAATAGGGCTAAAGTGGGGTTGCGGTTAAACAAGGTCTAACGACTAATAGTGGCGTTGGGAGTCCTTGTGGGGCATGTGGGGGGAAGGAGACTTTCTCTCTCTTGGTTGTGGACACAAATTGTGGAACGCGTCGTAATAACACAAACATGATTCCGAGTTGTTCTTCCTGACGCTAGTCTGTTAGAGGTTGGGGGGGGGGAAGAGGAGACCGTAGGTGTATAGGATAGTCACTCAGGAAAAGGTTAGGGATTAACAAAGCCTGCCTCGGGAGTGACTATGATTTTGTTCTCCACTCATTCATTTGAAGACGAGGTACGCACGTGATTGACATACGACATTAATTCAATCCCCTCACGAGGTGCCGAGGCAGCCCGTGGGGGAGTGACCAGTACGGTGACGAGCTCCACAGGCCCGGGCGGGGAGGGGCCCGGCCTATACGGCATAAATCACCTCTTTTTATATTAATTAAGTGGAAATATAATCAAATATAGATAGTAGCAATAATAATTTCTTATATTAAACGAAATAACTTTTGAGTTTCCTGTATGTATAACCAACGCTTTCTCAAAGAGGTAGTTACTCTACTAAATAGCCCTCTCACTCGGTTCGATCCTAGGTCTACTATAAATTATTATACAACTAAGGGTTCCTACAAACAGACGATGGCCGTAATTATACTTAGATAAAAGTATATAAATAAAAATATAGTGTCTACCCCTATTGGGAACAGTACAGTATCTATGAATTCCAGTGTTAGCAGAGCCTCTCTCCTAAGCAAAATTTATGCAGTGTGGGGTCATCTTAGATGGTTAATGATATCGACAGACAGTGTATATATTGGACCAGAGTAAATGACCAGATGGCCTAGTGGTTAGAGAGTCTGACTAAGAAGCTCGAAGTAATAGGTTTGATTCCCGTGTCGGGGCAGACATTTATATGAAAATACAAATGTTTGTTCTCGGGTCTTGGGTCTTGATGATCGTGATTACATGTGACACTTTAATTTATTTGATACTTTATAAGATAGGTTTTAATTCTAACTCTAATTTTGTTTCACCAACACACACACCAACATACACCCGAATTGAGAACCTCCTCCTTTTTTGAAGTCGGTTAAGTAAAGTATCATTTCAGCTGTAAGTTTAACAAAAAGGCAGACTTTCCTCATTTCTCCCAAACGTAGCAATCTAAATATTATAATTCTCTCTCCTAAAGAACAATATGATATCCACTTTACACAACCAGGAGCACTCTCTATAAAATACCACTCAACAGAAAGAGTAATAAAATACTGAGACAATATTATGTACAATCATCTCAGGAAAGGTGTTTTAAGAGATTTTTTTTCTGTATTCCTGAAAAAGAACACAATGAGCTAAATTCCCCTTTGTTTGGGAAATAAAACAACTTGGGAAAATTGAAAACGATACAGTTCAAACACCTGAACCTGAGTGACGGGATTCATAATGGGATGGATGTTTCTTTTACCACAAAGGACAATGTATTGACTATCTCTTTTCAGCGGTTTCAACCCCGAGAAAAAATAAAAAAGCATGGTGGACGATGCTCAATATAAAATTCCGTCGCCGTCACAGATAAAGATTACACTAGAAAACGCAAATATTATTCTATTTATTAAAGATGCGACGTACAGTTGAATAAACTAATTCATGTCATATGATGTATCAGGATGGAACCTTTCAATAATCGATTTCACTATAATTTCCTTGACAAAAGTATGAGATGCCAACATTACATTAGTAACACAAAGGTTCCATTGGTACAAGATTCAATTCGTTCGACTGCACTAGGTCAAATGCGTAGAACTTTTCTAAATTAAAATGACGCGTTCTTCTGTGACATATAAAAATTTCAACACTTGCCTCTTATTTTTTTTTAAATAAACGCTCAACAAACGCCGTTGTATGGTTATGGTTCCCTTTGACTTTTGTTAGTGACGTTTAAAATTAAAACTCAACTGTCAGTGTTGCTGTCAATAAAATTTAGTCCTTACGGTTTTATGTGTTTTCCAAATTGAAGAGATCATGTTTTCGTCTGAAGTGATGTTATTATTTCAGGATAAATCAAGTAAGTACTTGTTTTCATCGTTTCAGAACAAATCAGCTTCTGCATATTTTTCCCTATTTAACCTGGTTTGTGCCTCTGCGCTTGCGCATGACAACACTCAGGATCTGTCATTTTTTTTTCTCTGAAGGCCGCCGTCCGAGGGGCTCCAGAGCTTTCTTTTCCTTTTGGCTATTGCCGCGGACGTTTGTCCTTTTTTCCTTTACAAACGAGTGTGTTTTCTCACCTCACCTCGTATTTTATTCTATTTTAAAAAACGAACGCTCTGAGCATAATTTCGCAAACGCGACGCCAAATGTCGCGAGGTAAGTTTCCTTTTTATTTAGAATTTATTTTGGCGGTAGCTTCGGTACTGCAAGTGGTAACCGGACTTTGTTCATTGCAGCTTAATAGTGGACGTGGACTTGCTGAAACCTCCGGAGAGTCGACAGACGTCAACTCCAGCCTGGCCAGCTGAAGCAGGACCTTCATTCCTCTCCGGTGAGTCCAACAATTTCGACCACAGAACCCTAGGAACCAGTTGCCCATTGGACAACTTGCGTCTCGTCCTACCATCACCTTTTTTTTATTATCCTAATCCTGGGTTTTCTCTTCCAGGAGGTTTTTTTTAGTTCCCGTCTGCAGCTTCCACCTACGGAGGTTCCTTTTTTTTGGAGTTTCAAGTTTGAGGTCCGCCCTCTGCCTGGGCCAATTTTTCATCGGGTTGGACGAGTCCCCGCGGGCTCCCGTTGCCCATCTCTCCAGGACACCTTCGTAGCCACCAAACCCGTGGGTAATTCTCCGGGCCGAGGTACACTCAAACCTTATTTTTCTTTTACCTTTCAAATTCTGGTCCAGCCGCCGTATCGGCTGGTGGCGCTCAACATTTTACTTAACCAAACCTACTAAGCGAGCAAAATTGTACAAGCGAACGAGCATTCGGTTGAGATAACCCAAACGACCCACCAGCTCTATATAACCACTGACTAGCCGCGAGCCTTTTTTTTTAAATGCATTGTTTTATTTCTGGTACTAATAAATCAATTGTCCGGAAACCGTTGTTTTTTTTTAAATTTTCTACCTCATCGACTTAGACGTCACAGTGGCGCCCAACGTGGGGCTTTAGTTTGGGTTAAATTCTATGTCGTTACTAGCTGTAGAAATTCTCGACTGAACTTTCTGCTTGTTTTTTTTGTTCGCTTATATGTACTTTAATGAGTAATGACTATTGTAAAGTTTGTAGTAAACAAAGTAACATGTTGAGTTTGTAATCAACAATTACATTTTTACCTTTCTAAACAATTTGTACTAAAAGTATGTTTACATTTAGTTGAGTTTGTAATCAACTATTTCACTTTATTTCTTTATAAAAAGTTGTGGGTGTACTTATAATTTAAATTGTGGGTAGCTTATTAAGAGCCGCCATTTTGTATAGCCGAATGAAGTGTTATAGAATTAGCCCAACTGACTTGAATTAGCAATATAATACAATAATTACAATAATTTTCCCTTTTGGTAGCTTGTACAGTCAGCCTCAATAATAAAGTAACCTATAGTATTTTATATTGTCATCGCGTTTCAAACACCAATTGCTTGAAATTTTAGAGATAAATACTTTAAACCTTCTTAATTACAATTAACTTCAGTAAAATTAATTAATGTACTCAGTACTGTTTACTAGTAATTTTTGGTACAGTCAGTGATAATTATTGTTTGTACTTTTGGTAAAAATCTAAAAACTTATTGTTGCCTTTCTGTAGTCACTTATAATTTATAGTACAGTCAGTAACAATTTTTTTGTGAACTTGTTAATAATTAAAAAAAATATATATATAGGTACATTTATGTGTAGTGCTGCTTTCCTGCAGTAATTTAATAATATTAGGTACAGTCAGTAAACATTTTTCTTTTGAACCTTTTTTTTTAAATTAAAAGAAAAAGCTTTAGTGTTGCTTTTCTAAAGTTTGTTAGTAATACTTGGTACAGTCTATAGTCAGTACATTTCACGTTTTGAACTTTGTTAAAAAAAAATATAGTGCTGTTTTTCTGCAATTAATAATATTTGGTATAATCAGAAACATTTTTTTGTGAACACTTTGGTCTGAAGTTTAAGAGTACATGTTACATTTCTGCGGTTGGTTACGAAATTAAGTACAGTCAGCTAGATATTTTTGTGTATTTTCGTTAAAAAATTAAATGTTGTGTATTTTCGTTAAAAATTAAAATACCTTGTTACATTTCTGCGGTTGGTTACGAAATTAAGTACAGTCAGCTGCATATTTTGTGTATTTCTGTTAAAAAATTAAAATATATTTTTACATTTCTGGGTCGGTTACGAGATTTAGTACAGTCAGCTGCATATTTTGTGCATTTTTGTTAAAGAATAAATTTTGTGTATTATTTGTTAAAAAAAAATAATTAAAATATTGCTGTATTTCTGCAGTTGGTTATAACTTTCGGTACAGTCGGCGACAAAAATTTTTGTGTGGTTATAACTTTCGGTACAGTCGGCGACAAATTTTTTTTGTGTGGTTATAACTTTCGGTATAGTCGGCGTCAATTTTTTTTGTGTGCTTTGAAGCGAACTCTGGTACTGGACAGCTACGCAGTGGAGTTGTGGTCGCAGAAATAAAAGATTTTGAAAATTTAAATGGCTTTTACTTGCCTTAAAAAGAATTACAAAAGAAAGTGATAGATAAATTAACAAGACTGTGTTTGACGCAAGTCTATTGGCGAGTGAAGGGCGGCGGCGCGGCTCCCGCGCCGGTCGCCGTATGCGTGTGTGAGTGCGCCGTCGACACGCACACATGCTAGGCGTTAACATGCTGCCGCCCCAGGAACGACGTTCTGGTCCATCACTGGTAGCGGGCATAATCGGTTGAAGGCTCGTCGCAGCGTCCCCGACGTGGTCAGCACGTCGGCCACGCGCGTCACGCCGTCCGAGCCGGGGTGAAGGCGCGTTACGCGCCCCAGCAGCCATCGGCTTGGAGGCAGCCGGTCGTCTCTCACCAGCACCATCTCTCCCAGTTGCAGTTGCCCTTTCTGTGTGCGCCACTTCTGACGTTTTTGCAGTTCTGAAATATACTCCTTATAATATCTTGTCCAGAAGTGAGCTTTTAATTGTTGAGTCCTCATATACCGTGAGAGAGTAGGTATTGTTGAAGGGTCTACTTCCTGAGGAGAGGGTAATAATGTTAGCGTTCGTCCAATAAGGAAATGAGATGGGGTGAGAGCTGAAAGATCTGTAGGATCTGAAGACAATGGAGTTAGAGGCCTCGAGTTCAAGATAGCCTCGATCTGTGTGAGAACTGTGTTCATCTCTTCATACGTTAAGTTTGCAAATGAGAGAACTCTTTTCAAGTGATACTTTACGGATTTTACCGAGGCCTCGGCCAAAGAATTGAAATGAGGGCTGTATGCTGGTGAGAATTTAAAATGAATGCCCATGCACGATGCTTCACTGCTGATTTTATCAGAATTTAATTTAATGAATTTAGCTAACTCATTGCACGCGCCCACAAAACAAGTTCCGTTATCTGAATAAATAGTACAGGGTTTTCCCCTTCGGGCTATGAATCTACTCAATGCAGCTATAAAAGTTGAACTACTTAAATCGCTTACAAGTTCTATATGCACTGCCTTAATTGCCATACATACAAATATACATAGGTACGATTTTATTAATGAGCTGCCTCTGCCCTTACGGTTTAATATCATGACTGGCCCCGCGTAGTCTACAGCTGTATTGCAGAATGGATATTCTGTTTGAAGGCGATGCTCAGGAAGGTTGCCCATGATTGGTTGTTTAATTTTTCCTGAAAAACGACTGCATTTAATACAAGCATGGACAGTCTTTCTGGCAAGGTTTCTACCATTCAAGAACCAGAATTTATGACGTAACGTAGCTAATAACGTTTGTGGACCCACATGCATCAATATAGTATGATAGTGCCTAAAGATCAATGTGGCAATGTGATGACGTGAATCTAGTACAATAGGATGTTTAAAATCGTAGTCATAAAATGAGTTTCTGAGTCTGCCACCAACTCTAATCAAACAGTCGTCACTGTTGTAAAATGGATTTAAATTAAGTAGTCTAGTTTTGCTCGGGAGCGGTTTATCTTGTTTCAATAAGTTGTATTCGCAATAGAATGACTCGAGTTGAGCAAACCTGCATAATGAATTTAAAGATGAATTTAACTCAGTAATTGTGAAATGCCCAGTCCGTTTATCGTGAGGGTAAAAAAGATTATGTATAAACCGTTGTACATAAGCTATCACGCGTCGTAATTTACAAAAACTAGAAAAACGTTTAATGAAATTTGAATAATATGTCACGTGATCCTCACTCTTAATATTTAAGTTACATTGGACTTTGAGCTCTGGTAGCTCATCGTCTCTTCTAGGTGATGGTTGCTTGGGCCACTCAGATTCAGGTAATAAAAGAAATGGAGGTCCTGACCACCACAGGGCACAGTGCTCTAATTGCTGGGCGTCTGCGCCGCGTGACCCGACGTCAGCTGGGTTGAGCTTGGTAGGCACATAGCGCCATGTAGATGGTTCGGACCTCTCGGCGATCTCGCTTATTCTGTTAAAAACAAATGGTTTTAATAAATGTGCTTTAGTTGATTTTATCCAACCTAGGACAATTGTGGAGTCGCTCCAAAAGGTACAATTGTTTATGTTCAATCTAAGCGATGTTTTGACTTTCTCCGCCATTCGAACGGCGAGGAGGGCCCCGCATAGCTCCAGACGAGGCACTGTCATTGGTTTTAATGGTGCTACTCGGCTCTTTGCCGTTACGAGATAAATGGATGTATTATTATTAGTAATGCATCTTATGTAAACACATGTGGCATAAGCATGTGTTGAGGCGTCGCTAAAGGTATGTATTTCGATTGATAAAGGACAATCATTTAAGATGTATCTGGGGATTTTAATGTTATTTATGTAACTTAATGACTTTATGAACTTAGACCACATGGCTTCAATTTCAGAAGGTACTACGGCATCCCATGTTATTTTTAATGACCATAGTTTCTGTAAAATAATTTTAGCTACGAGTAAACATGGATTGATTAAACCTAAGGGGTCAAAGATCTGTGACATAATTGATAATATGGAGCGCTTGCTAATATGTTTAATTTCTTTATCGCTTACTGAGAACAGCAGAGCGTCTTCTTTGCAAGACCAAAGTAATCCTAATGTTTTAGAGTATTCTTTGTTACTTAAATTGAGCAACTCATCACTGCTGCTGCTCTCACCAACTATTTGATTGATAATGTTTGCACTGTTAGAGTGCCATTTTCGTAGATAAAACTGACCGCTTTCTAACTGCTTGGATATGCCCTTGCAAATGTTAATCAGCTGATTTTCAGTCGCTGCACCTGTTATAAGGTCATCAACATAAAAATCATGAGTAATTACTTTAGCCAGGTCTTTATTAGGGCATTCGTTACCTAGCTGCACCAGACACCGCGTCGCGAGATAGGGTGCCGAAGCTGTACCGTAGGTAACGGTATTTAATTTATATTGTTTTAATTGTTCATGAGGCTCGAATCGCCATAGAATTTGCTGTAGCGCTTGTTGTGATTCTATAACTTTAATCATACGGTACATCTTCTCAACGTCCGCAGTTGCGACAAACTTGTGCTGGCGAAATCTGATCAAGATGCTGACAAGATCATCTTGCACGGTCGGACCGACCATCTGTATGTTATTAAAAGAGACGCCAGATGTCGTCACTGCGGATGCATCGTAAACTACTCTTAATTTTGTGGATAGACTTGATTCTCGCACAACACCGTGATGGGGCACTATGTAGGTATGAGCGTCATTTTTATAATTTTCATTAATTGACATATGACCTAAGTCAATGTATTCTTTAATAAATTTACAATATTGTTCTTTAAATTTAGGTTCACGTTTGAATCTACGTTCCAAGGACAGGAACCTGGACAGAGCTTGCTCGTACGAGTCGCCTAATTTTTCAGGCGATTCTTTCAATGGAATAGTCACTTGAAAGCGCCCATCTGGCAAACGAATTGTATTTTTTATGAAGCTCTGTTCACATTCCTGCTCTTCCTTTGATATTTGTTTACGACTAGGAACCGATTCTAATTCAAAAAATTTCGTTAATTGAGTTTGTAATTGATCATCGTAATTATTTGAAACTAAGTGATTGCAATGGACTGTAGTTGTTTTATTAAAAGCTTCAGCTTGACCTGAAATTAACCAACCTAATTTGGTTTTACTTAATATGGGTTTATTTTTACCCAGCGATATATTTTGGGAACAAAGTATTGTCCAAAATATATCAGCTCCGAGGAGCATATCTATTTGAGAAGGTGCGTAAAATGTAGGATCCGCTAATGTTATGTTTTGAGGTATATTTAATGACTGATAATCCACTTGTGTGGTAGGTAATAATTGGGTAATGCGGGGGACGACCAAGCAATTAATGTTCTCGGTGTATGAATTTACTAGCGACGATATAAGGACGTCACAGCGCTTTGACAAGCGTGATAATTGGAGATTTAACCCTTCAACTAATGTCGAGGTTGAAGAAGTCTGTAATTTTAATTTAGCACATAGGCTTTCTGTAATGAAACTGGAGGTGCTGCCATTGTCTAATAAGGCACGCACTTTATGATGTTTACCATTGTTATCGGTAACTTTAATTAAAGCTGTGGATAATAATACACAATTACTATGAACAGCTGATAAAACAATGTCTTGAGGAGGACTAATCGGTTGTCCTTGGGGTTCAGAGTTCAAAGCTGAGTGTAATATAACGTCATTGTTTAGGGGTACATCTTGAGATGTGGGACCTTTGTTATGATTATGCAACAAGCTGTTGCACTTTAATTTACATGAGCGGCAAGGATCCAGCCTGCATGCACCAGCGGCATGTCCCTGACGTAAGCAATTTAAACATAATTTAAGCGCCTTAGCCTTCTCCACTCTCTTGTCCAAAGGAAGAGATATAAATTTTTGACAGCGATAGATCGCGTGATTATTTTTACAAAGGGGACAAAGATAACTACGCGCAGGAGGCGAATATGTACTTGCCACAAATGATTTTTGACGGACGTGAGTAGGATCACTAGATCTACGCTTTTTATTAGCCTCCTCCATTGTTTCCAACAAATCAGCGCGATTCTTTAAAAAATCATGAAAATCCGTCAATGTGGGTAGCTCTTTAAAATTATTGCGATGAGTTTCCCATTCCCGATTTGTAACTGAATCCAGTTTATTGGAAACAATGTGAATAATTAGGATGTCCCAGTGATCAGTAGGGAGTTTGAGCGTTTTAAGTGCTCTCAGATTTTTATTAACAGTATCAATGAGACCCCGTAATGACCTAGAAGATTCCTTTGCTAAGGAATCCAAATTAAAAATTGCTTGAATATGATTATTCACGAGTAATCTCTTATTATTGTAACGTTCACAAAGCAGGTTCCAAGCTACCTCGTAATTATCACCTGAGAAGTCGAGGCTTCGAATAATTAAAGCGGCACCATCCTTAAGAGCGGCCCGTAAATAATGAAATTTACTTATTGCAGGTATAGATTTATCTGAATGAATGAGACTACTAAAGGTGTCATGGAATTCCAGCCAGTCCTGATAATTTCCCGAAAAGGCAGGCAAATGAATAACAGGTAATTTAATATTTGGCCTACCTTCGCGTGCAGTGCAACAAGAACCTGTGAGCGAGGAGCCGCTGCTGCCGGCCCCGCGCGCCGGCGTCGGCGCCAGCAGCTCGCGTGCGCGCGCCAGCACGCTGAAGTATTGCGTCTCGAACGTTTCGCGTTCCTCGAACTGCTCGTCTGGAATTTCACACGAATTTTCTATTTCACTTTGGATGCTATCATAATCACCGTAAAGTTCTTCAATTTTTGACAAACGGGCATTTAATTCATTTGTTTGTAGTCCACTCAAAACTGCGCAACTTTCAACGGTTTCTAAATAATTTTGAAATAGCGTAAGCTTAGCCTTATGAGAAGCACGCTTTTTAATTAAGCCTTTAACGTCCATAATTAAAGAAAAGAAAGGAAGCCTTTATAAAGAATTTTGGATGCAAGATCGATAATGATTTAAAAGAATGCGCCGAAATATGCAGTGCAACGAGTCGCTAAAATTCAATAGGTAAAAGATTAAGGTCGTTTATGCAATAATTAGATGAAAGAAATCAATAAAATACTTAAATCAGCATAAATGAAGCGAAGTGCAGGTGCGCGCATAAAAAAATATGAGGTAGATAGCAACAGCAATTGTTCGACCGAGGCTCCGGGCCGGGCGCAAACCGGTTCTCGAGCGAGCGGCTACCGCCGCGATCCAGCGGGCGATCGATGGAACGTTCTAGAACATATGAAAATGAAAATAATTTAGCGAAACCAGTTCGCACACAGATCAATGCGATCCTAAAGCTCTGAAACTCTGAAATTTATTAATTTTTTGTTTTAATGATTAGGCAATTAATTATGAAATTATGAACAACAAAAAAAAAGAAAGTTCACAAAAACGGCAGGTACAGCAGTGGTAGGTAGCCAGCCCGTCGCCCTAATATCCTAAGTCGCCTCTTACGACATCCACGGAAGAACTGGAGTGGTGCAATTCTAACCCGACACCACACGGGGAAATAGTTAATAAACTTTACGTTAATTAACTTTAATTTCTTAATTTAATCAACAGAATAATGGATCTGAGATACGTAATTATTAATGAGTAAAAACCACAAAATAACGGATTTGTGGGAATAGGTAATTAATTAGAGTAAGTAGTCACAAAATAAAGGATTTGTAACTATATAATAATTATCTGACTGCCAATAGGCTGAAATAATTAAGGGGAGTAAATATTGGAACGAACTCACAATAATACCGCTACTCCTAGGAACTCAACCGTTTCTCGAATCTTCCTTGCAGGTAGATAGGTAGGTAGGTAGGTTCTTAATTCTTGATATTTCTTAATGTTCTTCTTAATATTCTTGTTAATATTCTTCTTAATGTTTCTTAATGTTCTTCTTAGCGTCGCTCGCTTTCGTGCTTCGTTCGTATTTTTCTACGTTACACGGGCTCCACGGCAGCGCAGTATTTCCTTCGTTCTTAGTATTTCGTACTGGCGTAATTATCCAGGATCGTAGGACCAAAATGAAGCGAACTCTGGTACTGGACAGCTACGCAGTGGAGTTGTGGTCGCAGAAATAAAAGATTTTGAAAATTTAAATGGCTTTTACTTGCCTTAAAAAGAATTACAAAAGAAAGTGATAGATAAATTAACAAGACTGTGTTTGACGCAAGTCTATTGGCGAGTGAAGGGCGGCGGCGCGGCTCCCGCGCCGGTCGCCGTATGCGTGTGTGAGTGCGCCGTCGACACGCACACATGCTAGGCGTTAACATGCTTTAAAAAAAAAACAGTTACATTGCTGCATTTCTGAAGTCAGTCAATAGCGATTGTAAATTAGTGTCGACTAATTTTTTTTCTTTCTTAATCTTTATTGGCATCTACCTGCTATTGCACGAATAGGAAATGGAGGAACGTCCTATTATATGGAATTTATTACATAAAGATGAGTTAGCTTATGAGGTCCGCATTAGGAGTACTGTACCTGCGGAGGATGTGAACACTTTACGCACACAGTTACGTAAACTCGTGAAGGAATACCCTTCAGATGAAATTGTAAATTTTGTGGGTGATATGGCTGAAGAGCTTGATAGCACATCATGTAAACTTAAGGAGTTATCTCAACTGATTGCACCTTCGTCACGTACTTTAACATTAAAGGCCTTAAACCGAATTCAAGCCTTAGCGCACCACCTTTTTCACCGTCTAACGCGAATCACCCCGGATGAAGCTAACCTTACCTCATATCAAGAGCAAATGGATATGCTCAATAAATTTTTGTCTAAGCTTGATAATTTATTTCAGATTTTTAAAACAAGCACTCAACAGTATCAGGTACCTGATGAACCACTTATTGAGGTTGTTACTCCAGCTCCCATAACTTTAAATAAATACCAAACTATCGGCTCGCTTAACTTAAAATATGATGGTCGAACTTGTGTTAGGGTTTTTCTTCAGCGACTTGAGGAACTTTGTAGCTCACGTGGTATTCCAGCGGACAGGTTGTTCGTTTCAGCCGTCGAGTTGTTCGAGGGAGATGCGTTGCAGTGGTACAGATCTGTGAAACCTGATTGTTCTTCATGGGCTCAGCTGGAATCGTTGCTTTTGGCGGAATTTTTACCTTTCGATTATGACAGGCGGTTGCTGAGGGAAATTCGCAGTCGAACCCAGGGTCCACGCGAAAGCATATGTTCGTATCTTAGCGTAATGCTAAATTATTTTAGTCGGTTGACGTTACCTCTTACTGAAAGGGAGAAGTTTGATATCGTGTATTTGAACATAAGGCCGGAATATTCCGTTCCCTTGGCATTGGATCCCGTGGAATCTCTTAGTGACCTTAAGCGTGTTTGTCGTGTTCTTGAGGACAGCTGGCATCGTGCTAATACTTTTGTGGAACCTCCAAAACCTTCTACGAGTGCGCTTGCCCCAGACCTATGTTTCAAATCGGTTTTGAAGCCTAGGGTAGAGATAGCCTCGGCGAAAATATTTTGTCCTCGTTGCAGGGTAGATACCCATACTCTTCGGGAATGTCGATTGAAAGACATTGTTTGCTTTCGATGCGGGAAAAAGGGTGTGAGGAGTCCCTCTTGCCCTGACTGTTTAATTAAGTCCTCTAATTCGGGAAATCAATCAAAAAACGAATAAACTCGAACCGTTTTAGCAAATCCGTTTCGAGTTCCTTCGGTCGTAAACGTGGGAACTCTTCTCGTGATAGTGTTAATGGAGACGGTGTGAAGCTTAACGCATTTGTTTCTTCCAGCGTTTCTGCGGTTCGGAATTTTGTTGATCGTGGGGACGACCGTCCTTATATTTCTTTAGTTATTTATAACCATCGTTTGGATGGGTTACTTGATTCAGGTTCTTCGATTTCTATATTGGGATCGGACCTGTCCGATTTGTTCTTGTCTTTGGGAGCTCCGCTACACGGTTGCCGTGATATTACTTACATTGCCACCGCTAACGACTCCCAGGCAACGGTAAAAGGATATTTATCTTTACCGGTTAAGGTTCGTAACTTAACTCGTGTTATTAAGTTTTATGTTATACCGGATGTGACTACTTCATTGATTTTAGGCGTTGATTTTTGGAAAGCCTTTAACATAGCTCCAAATTTATTTAAAGACTTTAGCGTTAACAAGGATGTCACGACCCAGAATTTTGTTTCTGAGGTTCGGCTGCATTCCTTTGATCATCTTAACCCTGATCAAAGAGTAATTGCAGATAATATGATACGTAATTTTGAAAGCATTTCTTTTGAAAGGAAAGGTCTAGGGCGTACGGATCTACTTGTTCACACCATTGATACTGGCGATTGTAAACCTATAAAGCAGCGATATTATCCCATCTCACCTCATCGGCTGGTAGAATTGAATCGGCAGTTAGACGAAATGCTGGCACAGGATGTGGTCGAAGCTAGCACGAGTGCTTGGAACAACCCGACTCTTTTTACGCCCAAGTCTAACGGTGAATTACGTTTCTGCATTGATAGTCGCAAATTGAATTCAGTGAGTAAGCATGATGCCTATCCTTTACCTTACGTTTCTGGTATCCTTGACCAGTTAAGAGATGCTAGGTTTCTTTCTTCTATTGATTTAAAAAGTGCATTTTGGCAAATACCGCTTGATGAGCAATCGAAAGAGCGTACCGCGTTTACCGTCCCCGGTCGTGGTCTTTTTCAATTTAAAGTGATGTGTTTTGGTTTGACAGGCGCTCCAGCGACGCAGCAGAGGTTGATGGACAAATTGTTTGGACCCGAATTTAATGGTAGGCTTTTCGTTTATTTGGATGACATCATCGTTGTTAGTGAAACGTTTGATGATCATATTTCTTTGCTTAACCGTGTTTTTGATCGTTTAAAATCTGCTAATTTGACCATTAATTTCGGCAAATCTAATTTTTTTCGAAGTGAACTAAAATATCTTGGATACGTGGTAGATGAGCGAGGGTTACGCACGGATCCATCTAAAATACAATCTATTGTAGACTACCCTACTCCGTGTAATCGTAAAGAGGTAAAGATGTTTTTAGGTACCGCTTCTTATTATAGACGTTTTATTCAAAATTTCAGTGACATTGCCGCTCCTTTGAATGCGCTGACGAGCACACGTAAGAACGCGCCTCCTTTTGTTTGGTCTGATGACGCTGACAAGTCGTTTCAGAAGTTGAAGTCTGCCTTAGTGTCAGCCCCCATTTTGTCTTGTCCCGATTTTTCCAAACCCTTTGCTGTGCATTGCGATGCTTCTGGGTACGGTATTGGTGGAACCTTGACGCAGACATCTGCGGACGGTCAGGAACACCCAATTGCTTTCGCCAGCCGATCTTTGAACAAGGCCGAGAGGAATTATTCGGCTACAGAAAGGGAAGCTTTGGCAGTAGTATTTTCTATAGAACATTTTCGTCCTTATTTGGAGGGAGGTCAACGTTTTCAAGTGGTAACTGATCATTCAAGTTTAAAATGGTTTTTCAATTTAACTAATCCCACTGGACGCTTAGCCCGTTGGGGATGTCGTCTTTCACCTTACGATTTTGAAATTGTTCACCGCAAGGGTAAGGAACATGTTGTCCCAGACGCGTTGTCGCGTGCTGTTCCAATTTTGGAGATTCACGCTTGCGATTGGTATAACAAACTTTATCAAAAATGCGAACGGTTTCCCACTTCTTGTCCAAATTTCATTATTAACGACGGCAAATTGTATCGTTACTCCAAAAATAAATTTCACTTTTCTAATGAATTCGATTGGAAGGAAGTAGTTCCTTCTGACCGTCGGTCTGAATTGCTACAGTCTTGTCATTGTGATGAACTTGTTCATCTTGGAACGTTTAAAACTTATAAGCGTCTTTCTCAGAATTATTACTGGCCTGATTTATACCAGGATGTTGTAAACTTTATTAAAAATTGTGACGTGTGTTCTGCTTATAAACACTCTCAGAAACCACCAGCAGGTCTTATGGGTAATCCCAAAGTCTGTTCCCGTCCTTTTGAATCAATTAGTATGGATTTGGTGGGTCCATTGCCACGTTCTCGCGCTGGTTATACGTATATTTTTACGGTTGTTTGTTGTTTTTCTAAATACGTTTTATTGTTTCCTTTGCGGCGAGCCGTGGGGAAAACTATAGCACAGCGGCTTGAGGATGAAGTCTTTCTTAAGCACGGCATACCGCGCACCGTTATAGCAGACCACGGAACGCAGTTCACTGGAAGGGAGTTGAATGCTTTGTTTGAGAAATACGACATTCCGCAGGTTCATTTAATTCCACGTCATTGTCCTCAAGTTTCTACCGTAGAACGTTACCACCGTACTTTAATGACGGCCGTTTCTATTTTGGTCCAACAAGATCACCGTTCGTGGGATACTACATTGCCTAAGGTCCAATTTGCCCTAAATACAACTGTTAACGAATCTACTAGGTTCACTCCTTTTTTCTTGGTACATGGTCGCGAAGCTATTCCCTGTGGTAAGGTTTACGTTAGTCAAAGAACCTCACAGTTAGATTTTTCCTGTGCTTCACCCGAAGATTACGCTGCTAAATTAGGAGGCTTGCACGATATTTTTGATAGGGTTTTGTCCGCTTTAGCTAAGTCTCATGAGCGAAATGCTCGTAATTACAACAAAGGACGTCGGTCAAATGAATACGAAGTAGGAGATGTTGTGTGGAAAAAAACGTTCCCTCAGAGTGATGCCAGTAAATTCTTCATGGCAAAACTCGCACCTCGTTATGAGAAATGTCGTGTGTTATGTAAACATTCCCCTCTGGTATACGAGCTAGAAAGTGTCGTTACTGGTAAGAATTTAGGTTTTTGGCACATTCAACACCTTAAAGGTGATTAACTTTACTCATTGCATAGACTTATGCTTCTATTCTGCTGTAGACGCTGGACGTGCAGTCCGTTGTTGTTTTACCTCTCACTGCACCGCCAGGGTCTCATCTCAGTGTTGTCTATAGTTTAGTTTGTTTACTTGTTCAGTCAGTAGCTTCTCTGATTAAGCTCTTGACTGGTAAGACGTGTAGGTTCGATAAGGTGTTATGTTTTTTTCCCTTATCCTTCGATAGGGTGTTATTTTTTTTTCCTTATCCTTTGATGAGGTGTTATTTTCTTTATCCTTTTTTGTGGGATGTTTTTTTTCCTCGTTCAGTCCGTAGCTGTTTAATAAAGCTCTCGACTGGTAATGCGCGTGGGTTCGATAGGGTGTTGTTTCTTTTATCCTTTGTTAGGAGTTATTGTACCTTTCTATAGGATGTTGCTTTCTATCCTACGATAGGAACTATCTTAGGTTTACTTCGCTTTGCGTGGTTTTCTTTTTTTTATTGTTATTCTTTTGTTAAGAATTGATGTTATGGTGAGTTGAGTTGCTTGGTATTTCTTGCCGGCGTCTCTACTGTTTGTGAGTCAGGACATTGGACGTTTTCCTTTGAGTCTCGCGTCCAGATGTTGATTTTGGATTCTCGGTGTGTTGTAGAAGCTGGGGGCCAGCTTAAAATTTTGCCTCACGTCAAAATTTTCCTTGGGTTGGGGGGGTACTGTGACATATAAAAATTTCAACACTTGCCTCTTATTTTTTTTTAAATAAACGCTCAACAAACGCCGTTGTATGGTTATGGTTCCCTTTGACTTTTGTTAGTGACGTTTAAAATTAAAACTCAACTGTCAGTGTTGCTGTCAATAAAATTTAGTCCTTACGGTTTTATGTGTTTTCCAAATTGAAGAGATCATGTTTTCGTCTGAAGTGATGTTATTATTTCAGGATAAATCAAGTAAGTACTTGTGTTGGGGAATTTCCTTCGATAGCAAGAGAGAAATGAAAACACTCACCGAAGTTTCAGGAACGCTGCTCCTGGGGGCCCCCGGTGTTTGTTCGTCCACAGGCGTTATATCAGGACTTGAGTACACCGATTTCTGGTTTGTGCTAGGTTTTTGGGAATTTTTAATTTGGATTTTGAGCGGAGCGGTGACGCTGCACGCACACGGCGGTAAGGCGGTTTTTCGAAGAGAATAAAATTTGATGTTGGCAGCACTGTCTTAGAAATGCTGCGTTTCGTTATTCCTTTTTCAAAAGCGTTTGGTTCGTATCTACATTCAAACTTGCTATCGATTCAGCTGAATTAAAATTAGTTAGAAAAAAATGACCATCTTGTGCTAGCTAGACGGTAAATCTATAGAAATACGGAACATGCCGCCGACCATAAAATAATGCTTATTTTATTAAGAAACTATGCTAACTTAATACTATAACATGCAATGAAATAGTAACGAAAAGCCTACTCAAGAGGCAATGGGCAGACCTTGACGACTGGTCGCCTAGTTACGGTATTACCGATGCGTACAGTGACGACGCGTGTAACGCCATCCTCGCCCGGGTGCAGCTGCTGCACGCGTGCTAGACGCCACTGCAACGGCGGTAGCGTGTTGTCGATCAACACGACCACAGAACCCTCGCGGAGGGGTGTACGAGTCTCGTCGTGCAACCATTTACTTCGCTGTTGTAGCTGGTGGAGATACTCTACACTCCAGCGTTTCCAAAAATGTTGGACAGCTTGCTGAATAACCTGCCATCTGACGAGGCGGTTAGGATTATCGTTAGAAAGGTCAAATTCTGGAAGTGCGTTTAATGGTTGCCCGATGAGAAAATGTCCGGGTGTGAGCGGTAACGGATCTGAGGGATCGTTACTTAAACTACTGAGCGGTCGCGAATTGAGAACCGCCTCGATCTGGCACAGTAGTGTGTTAAATTCGTCCTGTGTAAGTGTTAGTGTACCGATGACACGATGTAAGTGCGTTTTCAGGGAACGCACGGCCGATTCATAAATCCCCCCGAAATGACTCGCATAGGGCGGATTGAAATGCCAAGTAATGGCCAAGTCAGTCAACCGATTATTGATTAAAGTTTCGTTAACTTCGTTACGGAGAAACGAGTAAAGTTCCGCTAGATAACGGTCACATCCGACGAAATTACGACCGTTGTCAGAATAAATATCGGAACAGAGTCCTCGACGAGAAATGAATCGGCGTAACGCGTTGAGAAATGAATCGGTTGACAGATCTGGAACGAGTTCCAAGTGAATAGCCTTCGTTGACATGCAAACGAAGACGCATACATAAGATTTAAATATCTTAGCATTTTTAAATCTGCTAGATTTAAGATTAAAGTGCCCGGCGAAATCTATCCCTACATGTAGGAACGGACGCAGAGAACGGACTCTGGCGGCCGGCAGTTCAGCCATCGGTGGCTGCGGCGCGACCGGTCGCGCGCGGAAGCAGCGCACACAGCGGCGCGTGCGCATACGAACTGCGTCACGTGCGCACAAGATCCAGTAGGTCTGTGCAAGCAAATATTGTAAAGTTTGAGGACCGACATGCAGATGTGTCGTATGGTAAAAATCTATCAGTAAGTTGGTAAAATGGTGTCGTTTTGGTAAAATAATTTGATGCCTAGCGTCGTATGAAACATTGGCACGATTTATTCTGCCGCCGACCCTGAGCAGTCCGGCGTCATCTATGAAAGGTTTAAGTTTTTGAAGACGTTTAGTACATCTATCGTCGTCTTGAAGACGCGAGATGTCGGCTGAAAATTGTTCCGATTGAACTAGTAAAATTATTCGATTGAGAGCCTGCTTAGTCTCGGGAATGGTAACAAACTTAGTCGAGTAAGATTGCGTTTTTCGACATTTATGATAAAATCGAAAGATTAATGCTACGACACGCAACATTTTAGGCAATGAAGAAAACCTTTCAAGAAACTCGAGATTAGAGTCACTCGTATGAGTGACGAGAGTGTGTTTACGACGTTCTTCGTCAGTGTGACAATTGATGTGAGACATCGGCCATTCTGGCTGCGGCTTAGTGAGCCAGGAGGGTCCATGAAACCATTGTTGATGGTCCAAACGTGAAGGAAGAACCCCTCGGGACGCGGGGTCCGCGGGGTTGTCAGCAGATCGCACGTGATGCCACTGTGCGGCAGGCACGTTGCTTGTAGTTTCCGCGATACGGTTACAAACATAAGTTCGCCACTTGTCGGGGGAAGAACGGAGCCAAGCAAGTGTGATTGATGAATCGCACCAAGCAAATACTTGATTAAATGATAAGACATTGCTGTAAGCAGTGATTACCCTTTTAATGAGTTTGGATAAGAGCAGAGCACCGCATAGTTCCAAGCGTGGAACCGATAGGCGTTTCAAAGGCGCAACCTTTGTCTTGCTAAGAAGAAGATGTGAGGTGATGACACCGTCCGAATCAGTGACACGAATATATACGCAGGCAGAATACGCCTTCTCGGAGGCATCCGAAAACCCATGAAGTTGCACGTCATGAACGCTTGGCAGAACATGACGAGGTAATGAAATATTTTGAAGCAACGGAAGTTCATCAAGAAATTGATACCACATATCACAGATTCCCTGAGGAGGAGCTTCGTCCCATCCCGTACCTGACACCCACAGAAGTTGAATTAAATGCTTGACATATAAAGTAATGGGACTAAGAAAACCCAAAGGATCGTAAATCTTTGCGATTTCGGCAAGCATGATACGTTTTGTACATCTACGCGTAGGTATGTCCGTTTTATAAGTAAAAGTATCCGATTTCGGATTCCATTTGAGTCCTAGTACTTTTACTGAAGGGTCAGTATCAAGTGCGGAAAGTATTAAGGAATCGTCTTGATGATCGTTATTGTTTAAAACGTGAGATAAAAATTCAGAGCTATTGCTGGTCCATTTGCGGAGTTCGAACGTTCCCGCCTTGCAAATGGACGTGAGCTGACGTTGAAGAATTAAGGCTTGGTCCAGTGTATCAGCACCGGTTACTACGTCATCGACGAAGACATTGTTAAGAAGCACTTGCGACGCAAGTGGAAACTTGGCTGCTTCGTCAATCGCTAATTGACGAAGTGTCCGTAGGGCCAGAAATGGCGCCGAGGCAACGCCAAAAGTCACCGTGCAGAGGCGGTATTCCTGTACAGGATCAAGAGGAGAGAATCGCCAAAGGATTCGTTGTAAGTCGCGATGTTCCTTGCAGACATTGATGAAGCGATACATCATTTTGATGTCAGCTGTAAAAACGATTTTATGAAGCCGATATTTTAAAAGAACTTCGGAAATGTCTTGATGAAGCTTCTGTCCTGTAAGGAGATTGTCATTAAGTGAACGACCCGAAGATGTCTTACATGAAGCATCATACACCACACGTAGCCGTGTAGTGGCCGCCGACCTTTTCACCACGCAGTGATGAGGAACATAGTAAGGAGTTATGTTACTGTTCGCTGAATCAGAGACAGGCTCCATGTGACCCATGTCCAAGTACTCTTGGAGACATTTGTTGTATTCTGCTCGTAAAACAGAATCACGTGCTAATCGGGCCTCTAGTTTGGATAAACGTGAGAGGGCGATATTTCGAGATTCACCCAAAGGAGGCGCATTCTCCTTGAAGGGAAGCGAAACCGTGTACTTACCGGTAGAATCGCGTTTGTGAGTATTCACGAAAATGGACTCGCACAAAGCGTCATCTTTTGAAAGATGAGTCTCCTCTGGAATAGACTCCAGTTCCCAAAACCTTTGGAGTTGAATATCCAACTGACACGTACTGAGATTAGTACTAACCAGTCCGCGCGAAGTATGGGAAATTCTACCGTTGAGTAGGTAGCCAAAGATACTATTAATAGCCACAGGAGTTCCCTGCGGGCCTTTAATGTTATCGTGCAGCAGTATGCTGTCACTGTAGTCGGACCCCAGCAGGAGCTCGACAGGACGCGCAGAACGCAGTTCTGGATCCGCTAAAGAAAGACCTTGAAGGTGTGGAATTTGTTCGAATGAACTCGGAATGTTCGGAACGTAACTAGTTATTTTTGGTAAAACTAAAGCTTCGATGTACAGCTTCGGTTCAGGTTTGTCGTGAGGTGTAACTTCACACATAACGTAACCACGCGGCCGCTCGTTGCTGTCGCCGATGCCCGAGACAGTCGTGCTGGCGTGCGCGGGGCGCCGCGGCAGGCCGAGCCGCTGCACGCACGACTCCGTGATGAGCGTGGCTTGCGAGCCCTGGTCCACGAGAGCGCGCACGGGACGCGCCGCCGCTAGCGGAGCGTCCGTGGAACGAATATTGACCAGCGCGGTGGTCAACAAAACCGTACAATTTTTGTTATTAGTTGGACCCGAATCCCCATGCAATGGAGTGGGAGAAGACTCAGTGTCCGCTACCGAGCGTGACTCGGGGGACGTGGAACATTCCGTCGTCAGTGTGACGTTTTGAGCGGGCATATCCTCATGTAATGAGGAGTGATGCCGCTGCGAGCAAACGCGGCAACTGTGGCGCGAATTACAATCCTTTGTTTCGTGACCGAAAAACAAACAATTGTTACAAATATTATTTTCTGTTATGAAACGTTTTCGTTCAATTAAATTGAGTTTTTTAAAGTTATCACATTTGTATAACGGATGAGAATTAATTTTGCAGAACAAGCATTTAATTTTATTTAAATAATCAATTGAAGTTGCGGCGTGAACACTCATGGTTCGCACGGGACGTGAAAAGGAAGAGTTAGAAGATTGTGACAAGTTCTGCTTGTAATGCTGTGCATCGGAATGCGAGCGCGAGAGTGATAACGCGCGGCGCGCGGCGTGCGCGTGGCGGGAGGCTGGGCTGAGCGGCGCCGGCGGCGGCGGCGGGCCGCCGAGCGCGGACCGCGCCGCGCCGGCCGCGCTCGCCAGTCGCGCAGACGACATCACCTCCGTCGTTGATAGTTCCTTGTTAAGGAAAACTACTAATTCCTTGACATTAGGAATGTCGCTTGCCGATTGTAACGACAATTCAAAACGTCTCCGAATATTAGGCGTAATTTTGCGCAGCAAAATGTTTAAAAGAACAAAACTCCAGTCAGACACTGGAAATCCTAAAGAATATAACGCCGTAATGTTCTCGTGGTAGGTATTTAACAAGTTACGTAAGCTCGGTTCAATGTTTTTATCATTGACCGGTTCGACATCAAATATATCATTGAAATGCTTAGTTGCAATAATGCGTTTATTGTCATAACGATTCATTAACACTTGTAAAGCGTTATCATAATTGGACTCAGTTACTGGAATAGATTTTATTAAATTATAGGGTTCACCCCTTAGCGACAAAAGTAAATAACGAAACCGTTCGACGTTAGTTAAGGAATCGTTATCATGCACGAGAGATTTATATAAATCATAAAAGGCATTCCATTCGGTTAATTTACCCTCAAATGATTGCAACGACAGTGTAGGTAACTTGACATGAGCCTTGTTAAGGTCTCGCGCATCATGGCCGCAAGCCCCCGTCATGCTAACGGTACTTTGTCTACGCGTCTCCTTCATAGTATCCAAAATTGTTTGAACTTCATAATACAGCGTATCGAACTGGTTACGCGTTGCTAAATGTTGATCTTTATCGAAAGTGTTAAGTTTTACCGAAAGTTTTTCGATTTTTGCTTGAACTTGGAAGAATGTTTTTTTGATAGAATTTAAATCTTTAACACGCACTCTGAATTCAGATAAATTGCTAGAACAATCTACAATACGTTGGATACCATTTAGGGCTAGATCACGTTCGAACGTTAGTTGTTCAAGTTCCATCGTGAATTATTCGAAATAAATAATTTTATTATTTATGTAGTTAGGTAGGTAGGTAGCTACTTGTTAAATTATCGTGTAAAGTCGTTTGAGTAAAATGAAAGTTAAAGAGTAAAATGTTTTTGTCGTAAACCAAAAGGAGAAGTTAAAATTTAACACGTTGTGTCAAATAGAATAAAATTATTTTTCAAGTACGAAAATACGAGAAAAGCTACAGGTGGGTCATGTACGAAAATACAATGGCCGCTAGAAATGGGTTCGGTACGCAATACCAAAACCGCTAGAAAATAGTATTTAAGCAAATACTTCTTCAGTATAAATCATCAGTATGCAATTATAAATTTAAACTTTAACTTTGATTTTAGCAGACGCCGTGTCGCCTCGCAATGGCGCCGAGCAGGCGGGCGTTACCAACTACCGCGCCGTGCGGTCAGAAAATAATGAAATGTAATTTCGAAAATATCGCTCAAAACCTAATGAAACTATATATAATTAGGAAGATCTCGTTGAGATCTCACTGTACACACCGGTATTATCGCAAAATAATACGCGAGATGGTCGGAAACTCGATATTAATATTTATGGCTGGCGGTAGATCCCGCGCTGCGCGCATAGAATTTTGTTACGAGTATTGCAATAGCTAGCACAAATAGGTGAAACGCGAATGTAAACAAATTCACCAGATATAATAAACGATATATCCGGCTCGAAACTTATGTTGGGGAATTTCCTTCGATAGCAAGAGAGAAATGAAAACACTCACCGAAGTTTCAGGAACGCTGCTCCTGGGGGCCCCCGGTGTTTGTTCGTCCACAGGCGTTATATCAGGACTTGAGTACACCGATTTCTGGTTTGTGCTAGGTTTTTGGGAATTTTTAATTTGGATTTTGAGCGGAGCGGTGACGCTGCACGCACACGGCGGTAAGGCGGTTTTTCGAAGAGAATAAAATTTGATGTTGGCAGCACTGTCTTAGAAATGCTGCGTTTCGTTATTCCTTTTTCAAAAGCGTTTGGTTCGTATCTACATTCAAACTTGCTATCGATTCAGCTGAATTAAAATTAGTTAGAAAAAAATGACCATCTTGTGCTAGCTAGACGGTAAATCTATAGAAATACGGAACAACTTGTTTTCATCGTTTCAGAACAAATCAGCTTCTGCATATTTTTCCCTATTTAACCTGGTTTGTGCCTCTGCGCTTGCGCATGACAACACTCAGGATCTGTCATTTTTTTTTCTCTGAAGGCCGCCGTCCGAGGGGCTCCAGAGCTTTCTTTTCCTTTTGGCTATTGCCGCGGACGTTTGTCCTTTTTTCCTTTACAAACGAGTGTGTTTTCTCACCTCACCTCGTATTTTATTCTATTTTAAAAAACGAACGCTCTGAGCATAATTTCGCAAACGCGACGCCAAATGTCGCGAGGTAAGTTTCCTTTTTATTTAGAATTTATTTTGGCGGTAGCTTCGGTACTGCAAGTGGTAACCGGACTTTGTTCATTGCAGCTTAATAGTGGACGTGGACTTGCTGAAACCTCCGGAGAGTCGACAGACGTCAACTCCAGCCTGGCCAGCTGAAGCAGGACCTTCATTCCTCTCCGGTGAGTCCAACAATTTCGACCACAGAACCCTAGGAACCAGTTGCCCATTGGACAACTTGCGTCTCGTCCTACCATCACCTTTTTTTTATTATCCTAATCCTGGGTTTTCTCTTCCAGGAGGTTTTTTTTAGTTCCCGTCTGCAGCTTCCACCTACGGAGGTTCCTTTTTTTTGGAGTTTCAAGTTTGAGGTCCGCCCTCTGCCTGGGCCAATTTTTCATCGGGTTGGACGAGTCCCCGCGGGCTCCCGTTGCCCATCTCTCCAGGACACCTTCGTAGCCACCAAACCCGTGGGTAATTCTCCGGGCCGAGGTACACTCAAACCTTATTTTTCTTTTACCTTTCAAATTCTGGTCCAGCCGCCGTATCGGCTGGTGGCGCTCAACATTTTACTTAACCAAACCTACTAAGCGAGCAAAATTGTACAAGCGAACGAGCATTCGGTTGAGATAACCCAAACGACCCACCAGCTCTATATAACCACTGACTAGCCGCGAGCCTTTTTTTTTAAATGCATTGTTTTATTTCTGGTACTAATAAATCAATTGTCCGGAAACCGTTGTTTTTTTTTAAATTTTCTACCTCATCGACTTAGACGTCACACTTCACTCAACTAAATCAGTTCATACTAATTATAGTCTGTAACGTTTTTTTTTCGCATTAGAATAACGAATCGATTGACATCTTATTTATTAAAATCGGACGAGTAGTCTAGATGCTACGGTGGAATATACGTAAATACAAACATACATAGACTGCTAAAATCATAACTCCTCCTTTGACTTTGCCGCAGTCGAGAGAGAAGGGTAAACAATCTTAACGAGTATTTTTATTGACACTTTAAAAATCAGTTAATATTCATCATGTCAGCCAAAAGACGTCCACTGCTGGACATAGGCTTCCCCTTCAGACCGGTCTTGTGCTTTCCGCATCCACCGCGATCCCGCGATCTTAACCAGGTCGTCGCACCATCTTGTTGGAGGCCTACCGACAGCTCGTCTCCCGGTCCGCGGACTCCAAGAATAATATTACCAAGAACCATACTTAGTATATATAATATATATGGTCCATGATATTACTTATGATACGAAAAGAATATAAATGATTATGTATACCTATACATAATTGTTACAATATTTGCTGTGACTGATTTTTCAAAACTGTTTTTCACTAAATAGACACCCCAAGATCGCTTACCTTCTTTCTAATGCTAAAAAAAACGAAGTATAATGATTTACACGTGCAAAGAAGGGAGTAAAGTCTGGCTACAAATAAATTATTTAACTTTATTTTGGTATATAATTTTCTAAGTCACAGTCGAACTTTGAGGAAGCAAGCGGGAGATGGGTGCCATCAAACAGCGGAAGTATGGGCGATTGCACGAAAACATGCCTTCGCTTGATTTATTTCATGATGTAAAAACAAATTTATTTTTTGCTACTAAAATTATATGAGAGTGGAAATCCTATTGATATTACCCATAACACAAGCTTTGCTAAGCTTACTTTGGGGCTAGGTCAATTGGTGTGAATTGTCCAGTGATATTTATTTATTTATTTATTTATTTATTACAGATATGCAAAAGTTTGCGTTTGTGCGTTTGGCATATCTCTCTAAATGTAAATAAGCGGGGCAATAGATATAGATTTTGAAGGAAATCATCGTGAGGAAACCTGCACAAACCTGCGAAGCAATTCAATGGTGCGTGTGAAGTTCCCTATCCGTACTGGGCCCGCGTGGAAATGGCCCAAGCCCTCTTGTTCTAAGAGGAGGCCTGTGCCCAGCCGTGGGACGTATATAGGTTCGGAGGATGATGATGAGTAAAGGTAATGGAAAATTTACAAATGTTTTTTTACCAAAATTCTAAAAAACTCAGAACTCAGTGCAAGCCCGAGCTTGAACCCAGACACTGCTTAAGACTCTAGGCACCACAAGGATACCACGTCTTATCCGCAAATATAGGTACATCCCCTGTTTGTTTGTTTATACTCTTTATTGTACAAAAAGGAAATCAAAAATATCGCACAAAAAGAAAGTGCTAAGTATAAAGGCGGACTTATCCCTGAAGGGTCTCAGCCGTCAACCTTTGAGTGGTAGAGAAAAGCAATCGAAAAAAAAAATAAGAATCCCTTCAGGATCACTATATCCGATATTTTATTACCCACGACGGAACGGAGAAGGTATATGCGTTTAGGGTGAGAGGTTGTTTGTTTGTTTGTTTGTTTGTGCGCAAACGAATGTTCACGTTTATCTCCAGAACGGTTTGACTGATTTAGATGCGGTTTTCTGTAATGGCTTCGTAATTTATCGACGGTGGTTCTTAGATAGGTGTTATAGCGTTTGTCCGCTAGGGGGCGCTACAGTAATCATTTTTCACTCGAAAAAAGACCATCGAATGTTGCCAATTATCTTCAGAATGGATTGACTGTTGTTGATGTGGTTTTCCGTAATGGATTTGATGTTTATCCAAGATGGTTCTTAGATAGGTGTTGTAGTATTAACCCGCAAGGGGGCGCTATAGTAAACATTTTCCATTTAGCTCTAGAAAGATTTGACTGTCTTTGATATGGGTCTCTTTAAGGGGTTTCATGACTGTCTGTAATAGTTTTAGAAAGGCGTTCATATGTATATCAAGGAGGGTGCACGGCAGTGCCCCCGCCAAGATAAACAAAAAAAAAGACGGGGCACTAACTAACTATTTTCACACCGTTTCGTCTTAACACTAGCTTTTATTTGACCTGCAATGTATGTAGGTACCTATGTAAATAATATGTATGTTTGTATGCATGTTCGGGTCTTGCAAGTTAAATTTGCCACACTTTTAGTTATCGTATTGTCTTGAATTTTGGCACACTAATGTTAATCTTGTAATAATACAATAATCTGGTAGTGACCTCCTGGTTATTTAGCCAGGATCGTCTCCATAGAAAGAAACTCTTCAATAGTTTATGGCACAGGCGCGGAACTTAACAGAATTACCTATTAAATTTTATTGGCACTGTGTTTGTACGATAGAATAGACACAACTTGATATTGCAGCTAGGGTCGTTTTTCCACAAAGGAACTCCTCGATGGTTAATAGCACAAATACATAAAACTTTGCACGATTATTCAAGTGCAATGACAATACATTATATGCCTATAGAACACCTGATGCTGTAGCTAGGGTTGTCTCCTCTTCCCTAGAGTTTCAAGAAAGCTAAAATTTTGTATGACTTGGCCGTTTCATATTTAAATCTGTTCGTATGACATGTCCATTAAGACCCGTGAAGTAATTTCCTACCGTAAGTAGGTCTATCAGAAAGTCTGACCGATACGAGTATGGTAAAAAATTGAGTGTTAGATAATGTCATGGAATATATCCATGAACGGCCAAGCTGTACTTTTTAAATCAAGATGTAAGGCTAATAAAGTCAGGGCTCAGGCTCCGTTTCCACCAGGGATGTGCGAGGATTTGTTGCGAGGAATGTGTTTTTTTATGAACCAATAGAAACATAATTTAACATTTACCTCGCTTCACTTCGCTCAGCTTCCACCAGAGATGAGTGCAAGGATAGGGAAATGAAGCGTTTCTACTGGTTCATGAAAATCACATTCCTTGCAACACAACCTCGCACATCTCTGGTGGAAACGCAGCCTCATGCAGCCACTTGGCTTTTCCTAGCGTTTGAAAACCTTTTTACAATTTAAGCGTTATTTATGAGGTTGTTAGTAAGTGTTGTGAATATTAGCCTCTGATTTTACAAAAATGTTTTGGTGAGATAAATTATTTCTCTAAAAATTTTAAAATAAAAAGCAAAATTAAAAATTTTGAAAAAACCCGCGACGGTTCCTAATAGAAAAAGGGTTAAATAATTTTTATGAACATCCCCCGACTTAAAGTGATTACAAACGCAAAAACATCCGTCGGGGGCTGCCATTACTATTTCTCTGTTATATTTAAATTAAAATGTTAAGAAAAGCTACTACAAACATAACTATCCAATTTTAATTAATCACAAATTCATACAACTACACAATATTACTAATCCAATGTTATTTCAGTTATAATGTTAAGTAAACTACCATGAATATCTTTCCGTCATAAAGTAGTACATTCCCCACACAATTATAATTCATCACAAATTCATACAACTGCAAAATATAAGTTCATTTCGGTGCAGGTAATGGCAGCCCCCGACGGATGATTTTGCGTTTGTAATCACTTTAAGTCGGGGGATGTTCATAAAAATTATTTAACCCTTTTTCTATTAGGAACCGTCGTGGGTTTTTTCAAAATTTTTAATTTTGCTTTTTTTATTATTTATAATTCTCAGTAACTTAAAATAAAATAAAAATTTAACCTAAAACTAAAACAAATTGTCCAAAGTCCCCTTAAGCAACGTCCCGAAGATGCTGGCAGCGTTTCCTCTTTGAATAGCTAGGCTAATTCTTTGTCCGAGGAAGCTGCCAGCTCTTCGGTCACCTGTGACGTCTTGTTAGAAAGTTATGTTTAATATTCAGTGTGTATATTATTTAGTTTCTTTTATCATTATTTGAAGATCAATATTATTCTCAGTCCACTCCCTCACAATACTAGGTACTCGAACACAATTTAAGCCGGGCCGTTGTAAATACTTATCTAAAACTCGATCAGCCGCCATTATCGCGCGCCTTAAAATCATCGCGAGAGGCGAGATCTCGAAACGTCATTAAAATGTAAAACTTGGCCTGGCAGTGTAAATAAGGCCCGGGCCTAAGGCGCGGTCGGACTGCGACAAGTTTTGGGGACAATTAAAGGCTTCATACAAATAATAGCCTTTACACGATACAAATATTGTTTACTAGCTTATGCCCGCTACTTCGTCTGCGTGGATCTAGGTTATCGCGCGGTGGCGCCCTCTACCGGAATAAAAGGTATCCTATGTCAATTCTTGGGGTTCAAACTACCTACATACCAAATTTCATCAAAATCGGTTCAGTGGTTTCGACGTGAAAGCGTAACAGACAGACAGAGAGACAGACAGATAAACAGAGTTACTTTCGCATTTATAATATTAGTAGGAATTGCATGAAACAAACCAGTGCTATTTAACCAAACCACAAAAATCATGGTAAATATGCGATATTATTTTGAACATGAAACTACCGTGACACTCACTCATATTAAATGATATTGTAACGGATAACTCACGTCTTAAATCGAGTTTAGCTTGACATGTTTTGGGCTATTTCGTAGCCCTTCTTCAAGGGAGCACGCGACTCAGCGGCTGCCGCAACACGCGCACTACACCCTTGAAGAACGGCTACGAAATAGCCCGAAATATATTGAGCTAAACTTGATTTAAGACGCGAGTTATCCGTTACAATATCATTTAATAGGCGATGTTTTTGCTTAAAATCGATGTCTCCCAGACAGCTATTTTTATAAGAACTAATAAAAAATATGCATTACGTTACAGTTGTTGGACAAAGCACATAATATTATGTAGACAGGAGAACTTAAAACAATAGTAATAAAATAAACAGAAAAGTAATATACAAACTTATAAATAAATACGGTACAGTCAAACCATTTTATACCTGACCCATTGTAGAACGTATTTACAGTGAGTGTCATAATAAATTCCCTTGTCAAGCAATACGACTTTTGTCCTAAAAGGTTCCATAGTGTCACGATTAACTCAACCAATCAAACCCCCTTGCAAAAAAATAGTTATAGCTTAGAAAGTAAGCTTTCATGAACATAAAATACAAAAAACATAGGTGCCCATTTTTTTTGGAAGGGGGTTTATATGGGTACTTATTGTACTTATACTCGTAATAAACATCAGTGATGAATTAGACAAAGTTCGTTGGTATCTGACAAAAGATTAGTTAGAATTAAGATAATGATGAGAGATAGAGTCAGGATGTAGGACTAAATTTCATCTGAAGTTCAACACTTAAAGCGTGAAGAGCTATCGCTCCTTGGGACCGGCACCACCAAAGGCCGATCTATTGTCGCAAACTTAATGTATTGTATGTTTTTTTACATACTTTTTGACGGGTGGCGATACATTGTTTTTTTTTTCTTTCTTTCAAAGATATAGAGTTACTTTCGTATTTACAATATTAGTACGGATAAACGAAAACAACGATATGTGTCGCTTTACAAGCGTACTATGGCCCCACTTCTCGAACTCCATTCACCCTTTCAAAAACGTATCGCGCTCTCAAGCCTGAACTTTCCTTACTCGAAAGCCTTAAGGACCGGATCTAATTCTTTAATTATAAAATGCAAATTCCCTTGAATCTGCTACGGCAATCAATGTCTCCCCAAAGACGTTTATGGGGTGGAAAGTTGATAGAACCACTAAAGTCTGAATAAACTGCTTTAAGAATTGGGACCGTGCTCTACGTGGCTAGGTTCGCGATAGGGCCCGAAGTTTTCTGGCAACGTGCTCGTTTAATGGTGATGGGTAGATTTGAATGGAATCCGCGGTGGTTTTTAATGAAGTCAGCTGGTTAACTTGGAGTCGTAGGTACTAAATTACCTATGTATGTATTGAGTATTCAGTATTTATTCATTGCAACAACTTTTACAAAAAAATAAAAAATGATTCCCTGTTGGAGCGTGGCAATTTTAAAATTAATTACATTAACGAACTTATACATAACTTATTATATCCTATTATGATTGGTTCTTTGGAATCTTTTTGTATTTTTTGTTTCAATTCCAAATTTTTACTTTTACGGTCATCCCGTGAAACCTAAATTGACCAGCAGCGGTATAGCGGTATAGCGGTATAGCACGCGGCACGGAATGCCGAGGACCTGGGTTCGATTCCCAGTGTTGGTCTTATTTTTCTGGTTTTTCTGTGCATCTATGTTTCGGTTTGTATAATTTTCAATTTACTATATCCTATTTTTTAACCACATGTAATCTTTAGCAAGAGGTTAAAGGAACACTTATAAATTAACTAGCTTTTGCCCGCGGCTCCACCCGCGTGGTAGTCGGTTATCGCGCGCTGTTCCCTCGGGAACTGTGCATTTTTCCGGGGTAAAAAGTAGCCTATGCCACTCTCGGGTCCATAAACTATCATATATAACGCGACTCGGCGGCTGCTGCAACACGCGCGCAGCCGCCGAGTCGCGTTGCTTCGAGGAGGAAGGGCTACGGATTTGCCCGAAACATGTCGAGCTAAACTCGATTTAAGACGTGAGTTATCCGGGTCAATATATTTAATGTGGTTTTCATTGATATTACATTATAAACAAACGTATCTTTCATGACTCTAAGCCCAGCGGTTGTTGTTTCGAGATATCATCCATATTCCGTGGGAATATCGAAATTAAAAGTAAAATACCAAATTCCATCCAAATCTATCCAGACGTTTCAGCGTGCAGGAGTAACAAACATACTCACTCACTCACAAACTTTCACATTTGTAATATTAGTAGTAGGTATTTCAAATTAATTCAATTAAACTTGTCGAGTTGTATCGTCCATTTATTTTTATTGGCAAATTAACTTAGTGAGTTTAACTTTGAAAGCAAATTGTGAAGCGAATCGAACCAGAAATTATTCTGTAAATATTTATAATTTGACTTAACTTTTGACCTAAATGAGTCAGTTTGTACAAAGTTTAAATGCAAGCGTCCAAGGGCCTTGAAACTTCCTCCAAGCTCCGGAATCGGGACACTGTAATATTGATAATGAAGGTTACCTCGGAGAACTTGCCTTGTTAGTTTTAATAATTAATTTATAATATTTTGTGACGGGATGAAAGGAAGGAAAGTTGAAGGTTATTGTTTGGGAGATTTAATTATTTCGTAGTTACATAATGTAGACGACCAGATGGCCTAGTGGTTAGAGAACCTGACTACGAAGCTTGAGGTTCCGGGTTCAATTCCCGTGTCGCGGCAGATACTTGTATGAAAAACAGGAATGTTTGTTCTCGGGTCTTGGGTGTTTAATAATATGTATTTTTGTATGTATCTATCTAAATAGCCCCAGCTTTGGTAAGCTTACTTTGGGACTACAGGTCAATTTTACACATAGCGACTTTTTTTTAAACAGTATAAACTTGCGTTTGGCCACAATCACACCTGATGGAAAGCGAGGATGAGGCCTACGATGGAGCACGCTTGACTAGTAAATGCTCATTCACCCTGGACTTGAAAGCGGCCAAATTGTAGTGTTCAGGAAACACAGTCGCAGGCAGGGAATTCCACTCTTTTGCTGTGCGGTTGATAAAGGAAGAGCGAAAACGCTTTGTTGGGATTTTGGGAATACTGAAAACGTAAGGGTGGAGAATACTGACATAGCTGGAAAAATATGCAAATTGAAGTGGCAATGGCCAGGCCACATCGCTCGAAGAACAGATAAACGTTGGGGGAGAAAAGTCTTCGAGTGGCGACCACGAACCGGCAGACGAAGCATTGACAGGCCTTTCACCAGGTGGACTGACGACATTGTGAGAGCTTTGGGAAACCGGTGGATGCAAGTGGTGAATTATCGTTCATTGTGGCGCTCTAAGGGGGAGGCCTTTGTCCAGCAGTGGACGTCTTCCGGCTGATGATGATGATGAAGGGTGGAGACCCCGCCTACTTCTGGTCGATCTGTGGAAGAAAGGAGCAGGTGGAATAAGGTCGTGCAGAAACTCTAGCTTTTATAATATTAGTAGAATTCAATGTTTTAGACAATCGCGGTTATTACTAATTTTATGATCACGAAACGTCTCGTGGTCATGGCGCATGCAACTGTGCCGAAATATCGAGCTTCTCTAAAATCAAGGTATGCGGAACAAAACTCTAGTCAAAATCATGAAAATAGTAGGATTTCGGTGTTGCTTATTTCCTCTGTGTTTAGTATTTAATTTTGTCCTGCCTCTTTCTTAATTTTGAACACAAGCCTCGTCCTCAGTAATGGAACGAGCTTCGTTCTTAAGATTTTTATCAAGCTTTTGTAATAATTTGACGATTTGTCCTACCTTTATCTAAATTTATTCATCCAAGCCTATCGCGATAGGCGCATATTTCAGCCCATTTGATATCTTTTGTTCGTCTCTGGGACCAGGTTTTGAATCGATCTACTTGGAGATAGTGTTTCAGTGTCTTATAATATTAAGATCCCTTCACTCGGTAGGTATTTGCTTGAAAGGGGTATTGATTTGGAAAACAATAATTTTACTAATTTCCACTTTGCAAGCAAAAAAAATCATAACAATAAACTGCATACTTTCTAAGAAAACAAACATCAAACCTGTATTCACCGGCGTCACCATCCATCCTAAAGCACCCACTCTGTAGCATTTTTAGCCCACCGCAGTGGATGCATTCGGCTGGCGTGTCTGACCCATTCCCACTTCAACCTAGCTGCCTTTGCACCAACATCGAAAATGCGTGTTTTACTACACATATATAAAAGTTCTCGAGTGTAGACCATGAACCGGAAGACGAAGCGTTGGCAGGCCTCCCACCAGATGGACTGACATCGTGAGAGTTGCGGAAAAGCAGTTGAAGCAAGTGGCGAGATGTCGTTCATTCAAGGAGGAGCCCTTTGTTCAGCAGTGGACCTGTCCCAGCTGATGATGATGATATAATCTAATATACCGGGTGTGGCCTGTAATATGAGCAAATAATTAAAACAATAATATATCATACTCGTCACACTGAACAACATTAGTTCAGCGACTTTAAAAAAAGTTTTTTCGAATTTTTATTTCACTTTTAAGTTTATTCGGAGAGCAATGTAAAGCAAAATGCTTGATGTTTGTAGCACGACGGGCGGCGTTAGTTGTGTTCTAGGATGGCGTTCATTGATAGCAGCATTTAATTTGTGTGAGAAAAGCAAAATTCAAAAACGCCATTATTTTTTTTGCTGAACTAATGTTGTTCAGATTGACGAGGACGATCTATGTTTTTTTTGCTCGTATTACAGGCCACACCCGGTATATTGGTAACATACATAAATAATGCTCAAACTAGTAACTCAAGAATTCAACTTGCCTGTTTTTTACCAGCACTCAATACAAATACCCAGCAACAAATTTATTCAAACGTCCCCTGTGCCCCACGAACGTACACAGGAAAACACTTAGCCCTAAAACGGGTTACCTTCCCGGTGTCAAAGCCTTCAACGTAATTTTCTTTGATTTAATAGGCTAGACTTAAATAAAGTGAATTTGGAAAAAATGGAGACGTGAGTTGCCAAGCGGTACGGTTTTTGAAAATGAAAAACATCTCGATTTCTGGATGTCGTTCGAACTCTCTGGCTTTACCACTGCCTATAAAGAAAGAAATGATCTTGTCAGACAAATTAATCAATATCTCACCTACTGGTAACATAGTATGCCTAAGATAACTCGCTGGTTCAGTAACAGCCTATTCACTATGGCCTTGAATAGCCCTAAATTGTATCTATCCGGAAAAACAGACGACAGATTCCTTTCAAAGACTGCTTCCCTTTTCTTCGCTTTCTGCCCCATCGGTAGCTGGATATTTTGAGAGTGGGGTAAGATGTATACAAATCAATAGCCCTATCCAGTATTTTATAACTTAAGTACGAAATTGTCTGAAAGGTTCACGAGAAATAAAAAAGCTAATTACTAAAATGTAAATATCAATACATGCGCAAATCGGCAATATATTGTGAAAGCATTTAAGGGAGTAGGAACTAATAATCATCTGGATTGAAAACATTGAGAAATATGTCGGATTACACCATAACCAAAGCTACCATTGCATAAAACTTGAACCAAGTCGTTAATAAATCCGAATTCACGTATTTGATTCTGAAAGTTCGCAGATGCCGCCTTAATAAAACCGAATCAATGCTCGCTCAGACCCAGCAGCCACGAATCACATCAAGGTGCAGAGAGGTGGTTAAAGTTTCTGATTTTTGCAACGATAGTCAACATTTTTGTTGCTAATTAGCATTGAGCAATAACGTTTCATGTTTAAAGAAAACTACACAGCCAGAGCTATAATGAAATTAGATACAAGTATTAAATCAATCTTGTTACATCTTTGACTATATAAGTCCCACTAGTCTTCCTCAGTTCAAACTTCCCCTTTAAAGGCGAGGAGAACTGTAACAATTAAAAACGCAAGGAGAAATTGTCGGTCTCACGGTGGTAGGTAGGACTAAGTCATATTCATATTTTAACGCAGAGCATCGCGGGTTTGTACTAGGGCTCGTTTTTGAAAATTTTGTAGAAAAGTATATTTAAAATCTTCCTTTAGCTTTTCGGTGAAGTCTTGTGCTTTTCGCATCCACCGCGATCCCGAGATCTTAACCAGGATGTCGCTCCATCTTGGAGGCTTACCGACAGCTCGTCCGAGAACCTTTTGACCCCATCGGCCAACAGGCCGTTTTTCGGTAAATAAAACTTTTTTTCACCTGTGAAACATTTTAATTATATTGTGTTAAGTTCTAAATTTGCAATGGGTCCAAATAAGTACTACAGGCCAAACCCTGTCCTTCCGAGAGGATACCTTAGCAGTGCTCGAAGATGAGACGATGACCAACCCAGTACCATTTGATTTTAGCGGTCTTAGCACTCACATCTGCTGTCTAGGTTTTAAAGCATAGCTTTTTTTTTAATCGACTGGATGGTAATCGAGCAAGTGGGTCTCCTGATGGTAAGAGATCACCATCGCCTAGAAACATCTGCAACATGACGGGTATTGCAGATGCGTTGCCAACCTATAGGCCTAAGCTGGGATACCTCAAGTGCCAGTAATTTCACCGGCAGGTCTTACTCTCTACGCAAAAACACAACAGTGCAAGTACTGTTGCTTCACGGCAGGATTACCGTAGCGAGCAAGATGGTGGTATCAATCCGGGTGGGCCTTGCACAAGGTCCTTCCACCTGCAAAACCACGGTCCCAAAGAAGACCAACGCCGTTCGCACGGGCGGCATTATGCTGATTTGGGACCATTTCGTGACCGTGATAAGTATTTTTTTAGTTTAATTATACCTATATTATTTTGTGTCACGAATAGATGTTTTTTCTTTCTTTTAAAAGTTCCGTATTTTTATGAGATTTAGATAATCTGGAGGATTGAAGTTGCGGGTGACACTATTTCCCGGCCCGGATAATACAGGGATGGAAACCTGTTTTTCCGATGGAGACCCTGTTTTTCGTGCACACGCCCGTAGAAGCGTCTGTCAGTTTCTATGGGCGTGTACACAAAAAACTGGGCCAGTATTTCCATGTCGGTGTTATCCGGGCCGGGAAAGAGTGTCACCCGAAGTTGCCTCCAAACCTCCTACATCCATGTCGCCGTCACGCGGGATTTTCATAATGCCAAATCGCTCTAATCGATATTAACTGCGACGTCACAACTCCGGGGCCGAATTCATCATCCGTATTAAATTAGGGATTCCCTTATAAATTACCTGGAAGCAGTCTTTTTAACTAAGTCAAAAAATGACGATAATCTTGACAAAACGGCCGGAGGAGGGGCGGACCATTCATCATAGGAAGCGAGTCTGTTTTCTTTTTTGCGCGATTTATAAGTTTCGTTTGTCGTAAATTCGCGCTCCTTGCGATCTTTATAACAATGTTATTCAGCTTTATAAGTTATTGGGGAGATTGCTGCTATTTAGGAGGGCGTGCTATTTTCGTTGATTTTTTAGACATACTCGTACTTGGCCTCATGTTCTTAAAGTTTCTTCTTCGATTTACCTACACTTTTTTGTTTGCAAAATAATCGACTTTAAAGTACAAATTTTCATTAAAATCGAACGTCACCCTCTAACTCCCCCCCCCCCCCCCCTCTAACGACACTTCACTGCGATTCCGTACCGTCGCCGTTTTTTAAGCAGCTGTTTGGTAATCATCATTATCATCATCATGTCAGCCGAAAGACGTCCACTGCTAAACATAGGCCTCCACTCAGACCGGTCTTGTGCTTTTCGAATCCACCGCGATCCCGCGATCTTAACCAGGTCGTCGCTCCATCTTGTTGGAGACCTACCGACAGCTCGTCTCCATGCTGTTTGGTCGCACCTTAATAACTGTACTGGACCTACCCATAAAGCGTACAGGAAAGTTTGATTCTTCTTCTTCCGGTGCCCTCTCCTATCGGAGGTCGGCGATCATTAGGGCTATCCTAACCTTAGAGACTGCCGCTCGAAAGAGGGATCTGGTGCTCATTCCGAACCAGTCTCTAAGATTTCTTAACCAGCGTCTACGTCCAGGTGGTTAACGTCCTTGTATCTTCCCCTGGATAATAAGCTGAAGCAGACCATAGGTACTTGTTGTTACGCATTATATGTCCCAAATACAACAGCTTCCTCTGTTTTATAGTACGTATCACTTCCAAGCTTTGATTGCTAAAACAAAATCCAAATAGAATATCTAATTTATTGAATCAGGCGTTACTTTGCGGAGGTCCATATCAATGAACTAAAAGACTTTCTTAATTAAACTTGACTTTCTTTCTTTCTTTCTTTTTTTTCTTTCTTTGACTTTCTTTGCATAATTTGCATAGACTTAGCTATCTTAAGGTCGCGGGTGAGCAAAGAAAGTCTTTTAGTTCATTAAATAGAATATCCACTACTTCCATCGGCCGGCAGCCACTATGCGGCCTACCGCACATCCCAAAGTGTTTACGTATTTTACATGAAGCTTTAAATATTACCGAGTCAGCGAACCAATCAGCTGGCGCTGTTTGTATTTTGCGCGTCCATTTACCGGTAGTAAGCTATCGTGTCCCGTTGGCCAGTATTAGGCAAATATTGACCATGGCTTCTGCTTTTGTACTACGTGATTCAGGTGCATTCACGGTTTGGGATTAGAATTGGGTAGATTCCAAAGTACTTAACATTTTTAGGGTTCCATAGGGCCATATGCCTATGACATAGGCAAAATGGCAAAAGCGGAACCCTTATAGTTTCACCATGTCTGTCTGTCCGTCCGTTACTCAGACTATCAATGCTAGAAAGCTGTTATTTTGCACGAATATATATGTAAACTATGCCGACAAAAAATACAATAAAAAAAAAAAAATTTAGAGTAGGTACCTCCCGTAGACGTAAAGTGGGAGTGATTATTTTTTTCTCATCCAACCTTGTAGTGTGGGGTATCGTTGGATAGTTCTTTTGAAACCATTAGGGGGTTGCGAAAACGATTTTTCGATTCAGTGATTTGTTTGCAAAATATTCAACTTTAAAGTGCAAATTTTCACCTCTAAAATCCAATATTTTATCAAAGTCAATCAATCATGTCAAGTAACGTGAAATTCCTCCAAAATTTAAGACATCAGTTCACGTTGCTTTTTTACATTTAGTTAAATACCTATCCAAAACCAAGTATAGAAAAGTTGAAAAAACGACTAAACCGATTTCAATTAATCAATAGCTGATACTACATATAAGAAAACTCGCTTACCTACGCGTAAAAACTACATCGAAATCGGTCCATGCCTTTAATAGCTATACGATCCTACAATTAGACATCATCATCATCATCACCCACCTGTGCCCACTGCTGGGCACAGGCCTCCTCTTAGAACAAGAGGGATTGGGCCATAGTTCCCACGCAGGCCCAGTGCGGATTGGGAACTTCACATGCACCATTGAATTGCTTCGCAGATTTGTGCAGGCTTCCTCACGATGTTTTCCTTCACCGCAAAGCTCGTTGTAAATTTCGAATATAATTCCGCACATGAATTTCGAAAAACTCAGAGGTGCGAGCCGGGGTTTGAACCCACGACCCTCTGCTTGAGAGGCAACATTAAAAATTAGACAAAAGACAATCGATTTGGCAAAATTAGGCATATATCGGCGTTAAGCTTACAACCCCCCTTTTTCCGTGGGGGGTTAAAATACAATTTATTGAACACCATTGGGCTATACAATAAGTTAACATAAGTTCTTGAAACCGTGTTATGTTGTTACTAAATTGCAGTTGATAAACACGAGTACTGTGGTTAATAGATACTGAGCGAGCGGTTTGCTGAACTAAGTTTAACAGAACCTATACGTAAACTACCTCCGTTAACTATAAGTTATAACTAACTGGTGCAAGTTTTAAAGTATATCACAGAGGTAGTAATTCCTGGTAAAAATATGATAAACAAATGATTTTCTAATCTAAACTGCTCATCTACGCGTAGCGTTTATTTATAAGGGAATAAATGTAGACAAATAGTAAAAAAACTGGCCAAGAGCGTGTTGCACACGCCCAAAATAAATAGGGTTCCATAGCCATTGCGATAGTATTTTTCGAATTAATATTTTCTATGAATTTTGTATTTTGTTCGGAAGCTTACAAGCTTAAGTATGTTTTTTCCTTACGCTGCTCTTTAAAATTAGACTAAGTACTAATAAAATTCTCAAGCAAACTTAGCCGTTATAGTTTTCCTTGTATAGTTGACAATCACTTCCATCACGATTTTTCATACCAACAGTTTAACTTTTAGAGGGGGGGCGCTCGATTTTAATGGAAAGTTGCTCTTAAAAAGTTGAATATATCTAATTCGAAAACAAGTAACTAGATCATAAAATCGTCGACACAACCCTGCAATTATTTTAAAAAACCTATCCAATGCCGGTACCCACAATATTGGTTTAGACGAGAAAAAAATCACCCCCACTTTACGTGTATTGGAGAAACCTTAAAAAATCATTTTCACCTCACTAGCTCGAAAATGCTATCTTTATCCTTCGAAATCTGCGTGGAAAGTAGCTTTTTATCCTCTAGGCTGGAAAGAGTTTTTGAAATTCGAACGTTATCGTGAACGGCTGCCCCCCTTGAAAATACATCGACCGCTTACTCTCACAACCTCGTATCTGGCCACAAAATTGCTATACATAGAACCATCTTTATGTTAAGTACGATAGTGTTTATTTGTTGTATACAATTCGGGTAGATACGAGGTTGAGGAAGAAAGCGTTAAAAATTTACGTGTTCACAAAGAAAGTTCGTCATACATTTGTTGAAGTACCTAATATTGAAATCTGTTAATTAATGTGTTATTTTATTCTTATTACTAAACAATTATTTTGTAATTTTACTTTTAATTTTTAGTACACCTCGATACTTATATGCCATGCAATCCTTTTCAAAATAAGAACTGTATGTACGTACCCACTGTAATACCGTTATATCGATTTGGATTGTAAATACTATTATACCTTTATAATACTAAAAATGTTTGATAAGTGGATACTAAAAACGACTTATTAAAAACTACTTGCACAGTTTTTCTTCCATTTGCCATTTTCTCGCTGTAGTGAGGTGAAAAATTGTGTGTTTCGCTCGGCTGTAAAGTTGTTTAGCGTCTCATGCTTTTAAAACCCTCGACTGCGCTCAGGATTCTTCATTTGAACCACTCGCTTCGCTCGTGGTTCAATCCTAGAATCCTTCGCTTGCTCGGGTTTCAATATATGCACTCGCGCCAAACAGACACTTTCCAGCCTTGCATAACAAAGAACTATTTTTTTATCAATTTGTCGGCATAAAGCCATACTACGTATCCATTGCTACGTTAGTACTATTATATATTCTGTGATGCCAGTACACATATTCGTACAAATTTACAGTTTTCTAGCACTGTTAGTCTGTGAGCAAAGCCGTGGACGGACAGACAGACAGACGTTTTGTTCGGCACGTATTGCCACAGAAAATGCGGGCTTAAATCCAGTTTGGAGCAACTAGAAATCATTTTCGTTTTTAAATCCCTACTTCCCTTACTAATATTATAAATGCGAAAGTAACTCTGTCTGTCTTTGATGAGATGAAATTTGATATATAGGTAGTTTGAACCCCAAGGATGAACATAGGATACCTTTTATTCCGGTAGAGGGCGCCACCGCGCTATAACCTAGATCCGCGCAGACAAAGTCGCGGGCATAAGGTAGTATCTTATATTTCTTTAAACGAATACGTTTCTAGTAAAAAGCATGTTCCAAATTCGAAGTTAACTTTTTAAAACCGTTTACGATAAACGGTGGACATTCCATGCTCATGTTGAACACCAAAAGCACCCAGTAAACGTTTAACATTAACCCTTCATTTTACAACGGCGATAAAATTAACGACACACCAAACCGGCGGGAAAACGATGATCTTGAACAGACCATTCGGTCCAAACGAAACAAACAAACGAACGTGTCTTATCTGTGGCATTCATTAAAAGCCGTAACCGTTAACGGTTCGAGTACATTGCGGCGGTTTTAACAGTAGCTCGAATATTATGTTAAGTGGAAATGGCACGCCATTTACAATGTAGCCTACACTGTGGCTTTTGGATGTTTGGATTCTGCTCTTGTCTTTTTTTTTTAATTTTAGTTGACTAACGAATGATTTCTATCTTACCTGATTATAAATGCTTAGTGGTAAGTATTCGTTATAAAAAAAAAATTGGAACATAGAACCTCCTCCTTTTTTGAAGTCGGCTAAAAATACAGTTTCTTCGAGTCAAAACGACAGTAAGTTTAGTTTTGGGGTTTTTTACGTCTAAACGACTATATTGCTCTCGCTTCATTCATCCATCTGTCTGAGTTTCCCTCTGTCATGTAGCTGTACTTCATATCTGTTTGAAAGAGCTTTTTGGTGTTTATTATGTCAATCTATGATAATGGTCACTTGTCGGGTGAGTAATTAGCCAGTGTACGTCTGTCTGTTTGTTGCATTGTAGCTCTTAAACGGATACACCGATTTCGATGCTATTTTGTATAGTGCACCACATACCGGCTGTTCGCAACTCTCATGATGTGTCAATACTTTTTATTTGACTAGGTATTTCATAAAAAGTTGTCCATTGTCAGTTTTGTTGTCCACTTACAAAAAATAATTCCTGACGCTTTTTCAACATAAAGAATAAGTAATATTGTGTTCAAATATATACAAAATCTTGTGGTAAAAGTGATAAAAAGTCAGATAAATATGCATTGTTGGATCCAATAGAAAGTTTCGATGTAGTTACAAAATTACGATTTCCTCACAAGATTTCAAAACCTTTCCTGACGTCAAGAAATTTTGGTTGTTTTGTACAGTTTATGTTTTATGATCTTGTCGTTAGTGTTAATAATTTCTTGAAAAACTCATTTCTTGTCAACTTGACGGGACAACTTTTTGAGAAATATTTCTTTTACCAACTAGTCGCCGACTATTCGCTAATCAAAACTTTGGTCGGATAGGCGGATAGTCGGCATCCCCGACTATAATCGGTACATCTCTATTGTAACCTAATAATAAATATAATCAATTTTTATTTTATCTTTTCTTTCTTATTTATTATTTTTTCTTTGTTTCTTATAGTTATTTTTTTTCTCTCTCTTCATTTTATTTACTTACATATAGATTAGTGGTTTATTTATTATATTTGTGTATCGTTCCGTGAGTCACAGACGGTTCTGGCAGAAAATCAGCGCTGTAGGCGTCTAGCGCTTCAGCATAATGCTGAGTCAGCGACCGTTTCACTTTCGCGGGGACACACAAAATTGTGTATATATTTCATGTGCGATTTATTATTTTTATTTCTTTATTATTTTTTTGGTTCTTTTGTGTAAATTTTGCTGTATATGTGTGTCTTTTGTGTTAGTGAATAAATGTCTTCTTTCTTTCTTTCTTTCTTTCTTAACCTAATCGATTATGGATATTTTATTCATGAACTTCAACAGCGCAATGTATTTGGTCCTTCAATATGACATTTATCTGAAAGCAACTGCCGGAAGGGTAAACGCGGCAGTGGCAGATCGGTCCCTGACGCAGCGAAGGGCTGTTTACACGCACCTGGACCCTGAACGGGTTTAGGGGTTTACAAAATAATTAAACGTACCGCTATAACACAAGTATAATAGTAAAACAAGTTACAATGAAAGATGTAAAAAATATTCATAAAAATTTGTCAATAAAAACAGAAAAAAATACATTGGAGAAAAGCCCACATAAAGTAGCAAACATATTTAATGAATTTTATGCTTCAGTAGGCAAAAAAATATCAGATACTGATAGCGACGACATAGGCACTCCTACCGGCCGACCTGTCGTCCAACCAGCTTTAAACTCCATGTTTTTACAACCTGCCACAGAAAAAGAAGTGCGTGAATTAATACAGCGTCTACCCAATAAATACAGTTGTGGGGTTGATGAAATACCCTCGATTTTAATGAAGGTTTGTATTGACGAACTTACCCCTCCGTTAACTCGATTAGTCAATCAATCATTTACAGAATGTTGCTTCCCGGACAAATTAAAAATAGCTAAAATCAAACCAATTTTAAAAAAAGGTGGAAAATCTTATGACCCCAGCGAATACAGACCTATTGCACTTTTCCCCGTACCATCTAAAATATTTGAAAAATGTATGACAAACCGCATCTACAGTTTTCTGGAAAAATATCAACTACTAGACAAAAACCAATTCGGATTTCGTAAAAAGCATTCCACCACTCTCGCAGCTTATACTTATGTGCAGGAAATACTAAATTCTTTGAGAGATAAGGAAAGTGCAGTGGGACTACTGTTAGACATGTCAAAAGCATACGACCGAGTGTCTCATACAATTTTAATACAGAAACTAAATGCGATTGGAGTTCGTGGCAACTCACTAAACTGGATGAAGTCGTATTTATCGAACCGTAAACAGTATGTTGAAATCGAACATCTTGACATTCACTCTAAACAAATAAAAACCGTTAAATCAGAAATTAAACTTATAGATAGTTCTATTCCTCAGGGTAGTGTGTTGGGATGTGTACTCTTTCTTGTCTATATAAACGACCTTCCAAAAATTACAAATCAAAAGTGTGTAATGTTTGCGGATGATGTTTCCCTGTTGTTTAAATTCCCTAACAAACATGACCATGACTTGACAATAGAAGAAACTTATAATACAGTTACACATTGGCTAAGAGATCATAACCTACTAATAAACAAAAATAAAACAAAAATTATTCAATTCAGACCGTGGCAGAAACCACCTATCGACCTAAACAATATTCTAAATAAACTGAACATCGAAGAAGTAACCCATTGCACCCTGTTAGGACTCACACTAGACTCACATTTAAACTGGAAAAACCATATAGAAAAAACGAAATCTAAACTGTCCCAGTTCGTATACGCGTTGGGTGTCCTCAAGACTAACACCAACCTTACGTGTGCGCTGTCGGTGTACCACGCGCGCGCCGTCTCGTGGCTGCGCTACGGGCTGCTGCTGTGGGGGTGCAGCACAGATGCCCATAAACTGTTTGTTATGCAAAAGAAATGTCTCCGAATCTTAGCAAATATCTGCCAACCAAATAGCTGTAGACCATATTTTAAAAAGTTTAAATTATTGACACTCCCCTCTTTGTATATTTTGGAAGTAGCCTTGTTCGTCAGAAATAATATTCACCTTTTTAAATTTTCAAATAACATGCGACGTAAACATGACCTAGTCCTCCCTGAACCAAAATTAAGTATTTTTTAAAAACGGGCCATATTACAAAGCGATACAATTATACAATAGAATTCCCATAGATTTAAGAACTGAACAAAATAACATATCCTTTAATAAAAAGTTTAAAAAATTCCTAATAGATAAATGTTACTACTCGATCTCGGAATTTATGGAGGATGGTTTGTAATTATTAGTAAATTAGCTTCTGATCTCAAGTGTTTCTGATCTCAATTTCTCAAGTGATATTTGATGTTCCTGTATTAAGTTATGTTATTGTAAAATTAATTAATATAGGTACAGTAATTAGATTTGTAAAATAGAAGATTTAATGTAGTAAAGAGATGAATAATTATAACAACAAATGCTATACCCTACCAGGGTTCATGTTAACTATAAGAGCTGATGTTACATGTATGCAATTAATAAAAATAAATAAAATAAATAAATATACTAGTACCTATACTAATAGGAAAGGTGTTCATTTTTTTATCAAATGATGATGATGAAAAAGGCCCCTGTGGCATGGTTCCAAAAATGCTGGCAGCATTTCCTCGCTGTATAGCGATGCCAAGACGCTATGCGAGGAAGCTGCCAGCCCTCTTGTCTCCGGTGGCGTCGACCAGTCTTTTTTCCAGAGATTAAATAAATTTAAAAAAAAGTTCAGTATGAAAGCCGCAAAGCAACAAAAATTGCCGTTAAACTTATAAAACTCCTCTTTTGTGCGTGAGGTTAAAGGCTGACCAGAATTATAAAAAATACTTCTCCATGTTGTGGAAAACCAATACCTATCTAGAACTAATTTCTTGCACTGGCAATACTAAATTCAAATGTCATTCTGTATATTGCCGTCAAAGTTTAATGTTGTTTGCGCGTGGTATTTTGAAGTGTTTTTTTGTGTTTTTATGCGTTAAAATGCCGAAAATTATCCATATCCTTGGAAGGAAAATAATTCACAATGCATAAAAGTATTTGTCACAGAAAAGGTCTGAGGGATTATAAAATATTCCTTTAAATAACATCACCGACACCGTTGTCAATTTGACTGGTAGATAGGTATCATAGTAAGAATGTTGCAATATAAAACGTCGAAGTGCTCAGTCCGGTTTTTTATATTCCTAGTCAGCCTTTAAAAGCAGTAAGTGGCAGAATTGCAAAAATTTTCACGTTAACCAAAAACGACCACGCACGCTATTAGGCATGCGTTCAATATTCAACGATCGCGCAGTATAAACAGACCCGTTATTAATATTTTAAAGTTCGTTTTACTTTAACGGCTGCGTTAAAACGAATGAACGCAGCGGTTGGGTTAATGTACTCACAACTGGCCTTTGTGTGCAAACACGGGATTGAAAAATCTGTATGTTTTAGCACGAGTATAAAATATGTATGTATGTATGTAAACTCTTTATTGCACATAAAAATAAAAATACACAAACACAGAGAGGAGAACAAAGGCGAGCTTATCCCTAAGAAGGGATCTCTTCCAGCTAACCTAATTACGAGAAGACAATATATTACAATAGAGGATATAGACAGAAGGTTAAAAATACGTGCCGTAAAGATAAGAAAAATGAAAAACAGAAATACTCAAAATACAAAGAAAATAAATACAAAATTATTTACATTAACAATGTAAATAATTATTAATGTTTTGGGAAGGGATGATGAGAGCCTAGAGAAGCTGATCGTAGTTGGAAATACGAATGGAAAGCGAGCCCGGGGCAGATCTCCTACCAGATGGACCGATCAAATTAGGGACTCCTAGGCCCCGAGGTTTAGCTCCGTCGTCAGGGCTGCCATGGACAGAAGCCGATGGAAACAAATAATCCTATCCAAATGTAGACCGCCCGTTGATGACCACGATCCTTAGTCAAGAGGGAACGTCTGGAATGAATGGAATGCTTTGGGAGCTGCGATAATCTTTAAACTAAGTATACTTGCTTTGGATAGGTATTGACGACCGGATGGCCAAGTGTTTAGAGAACCTGACTACGAAGCTTGAGGTCCCGGGTTCGATTCCCGGTCGGGGCAGATATTTATATGAATAATACAAATGTTTGTTCTCGGGTCATGGATGTTTAATATGTATTTAAGTATGTATTTATCTAATTGGGTATGTTTATCCGTTGCCTAGTATCCATAGTACAAGCTTTGCTTAGTTTGGGACTAGGTCAATTGGTGTCAAGTGCCCCCCGATATTTATTTGTTATTTAACTAAATGTAAACAAAACAACATCAATTGGTGTCTTAAATAATGAAATTCCTCCATTAAACTATCAAAACTTTTACATTTCTGTATTACAATGGTAAGATATGTTTGAAATCCTTGAATGTACTAAATATCTAGCAGCTAAAGTTTGTTTACATATTTAGTTAAATGCCTATCCAAACCAAGTGCAGTAATGTGTCACGTATGTTCCCATTCATAATAAAGTAAGAAAGCAAAAAAAGATAAACAAGGAAAACAATGAAAAGAAAAAATAAATAAAAAAGGATAAGTGTAGGTATTCTTAAGTGTATTTACTAATATATTATGTGTCTTTTGTTACACCAAATAAATGATTTGAATTTGAATTAGATTTTTGATTAAGGAAAGGATTACTGTTGCGGAACACTTAGCATGGTCCAACATACTTACTCTTAGCCGGTTTTTTCTTAGGAAGGCAAACCTAAACAAAGTGGCGTCTAAAAGTAACAGAAAACTAGAAACTTGTGCTCAAGGTGTGATTACAGCTAGGTTATTTTAAACTCCTGGCTCTGGTACACTTGAAGCCGTGCGCTTGAAGTTCCCAGTGAAATTTCGTAGTGTTATTTAAAACTACGTTGGGAACTTGAGACCGGTTACATGAACTTTACTATTTATTGAAAGTAGATTTATAACTAAGACTAGCTTTTGCCCGCGGCTCCGCCCGCGTGGTATTCGGTTATCGCGCGCCTCGGGAACTGTGCATTTTTCCGGGATAAAAAGTAGCCTATGTCACTCTCGGACCCATAAACTATATCTATGCCAAAAATCACGTCGATCTATCGCTCCGTTACGGCGTGAAAGACGGACAAACATACAAACATACTGTTGTTGAGACTTGCCTCGTCAGCATCATCAGCCGGCAGATCACTGCTGAACAAAAGCCTACCTTACACCACAATGGCGGACAGGGTTGACTATCGCAAAACCCTAATAAGTGCTACCAATGACATTTAAAGGTTGTATGGCTTAGATAGTGCAAATAAATGTAATCGTTAATCTTATCTATTTATTTAAACCTACTTAAAATGTGTCTGTCTGTGAATTAAAGCATTTTTATTTTCAATTGCAATAGATATACGACTACAAATTTAAACGAATTATTCGGAGGGTAGTTATTTCATGTATTAATCGCGATAATTTCAAAAATCTATATTTATTTAGAAAATGGAAGTAGGTAGGACACCGTTATCATTTCGTAAAATAATTGTACGTACTCTTTGTCCCAAAATTTTCATAAAAGCGAGATAAAACCATGAAAATAAAAATTAAAACGTTTAGTTCTGTAAACAGGCTACAAAAGGCTTTTTTATATGTCACATTTTATATTACCATCTACATACCTCTAATATAAAAAAAAATATATAAAAAAAAAAGTAAGCCTTTATTTACTATTTACGTTTAACTTATTTGACAATACTTAGTGTAAGTTGAAAAAGTGGCAGGAAAATAAAAAGAAAATCGTACCTGTTATATATTTAATTGTAAACCCATGAAGATACAATATGGGCTTTCGACTAAATGTACAACGTGTTCAATCACAAGAGTGTTAAACATCCCAAATTCAATAACCGATGTCTAGTGATGTCCCTCTGATTAAATTATAAAGCGATTACGCATAACGGACAGGTATAGTCACAGTATATAAAACCTCACAGTGGAGAGTCCAGACTCTATCACTTAATGCAAACTTCCATAGAACAAGACTCCACAAATCAATACATCCTAATCCATACTTCCATACTATACTATACTCTAATATTATAAATGCAAAAATGTGTGTTTGTGTGTGGACAAACACACAAACACACATTTTTGTCTTTCACGTCAAAACGGAGCAATGGATCGACGTGATTTTTGGCATAGAGATAGTTTATGGGCCAGAAACTGACATAGGCTACTTACGAGTACCTATTATCACTTTTACATTGAGGAGGAAGCATGACAGCAGAAGTATCCATCAATCATATTATTTGTATTACTAATATAGGCGTATTTAATACAAATAACGTAATAGCGTATTTAAGCCGTGGTGGCCTAGTGGTTTGACCTATCGCCTCTCAAGCTGAGGGTCGTGGGTTCAAATCCCGGCTCGCACCTCTGAGTTTTTCGAAATTCATGTGCGCAATTTACCACGAGCTTTGCGGTGAAGGAAAACATCGTGAGGAAACCTGCACAAACCTGCGAAGCAATTCAATGGTGCGTGTGAAGTTCCCAATCCGCACTGGGCCCGCGTGGGAACTATGGCCCAAGCCCTCTCATTCCGAGAGGAGGCCTGTGCCCAGCAGTGGGACGTATATAGGCTGAGATGATGATGATGATTTAATACAAATATACGACGTTGTCCGTTCAGTCTTGAAACCTTTGGTCTTGAATCCATAGGGTCCTAGTGTTTTGCAGCTTCAGTTGAAACTGCGCACTTACTGGCACATTTTATTCCCACTATGTCTAATCCTTGCTAGTAACTCCAAGCCCATGGCTCCTAAAACCCTCCTTCGTCCCATACAATACGCAACTTTGGGCATTCTGTTCATAATGATTGATCATCGCTCTTTGTAACAAATTACCGACTCTAAGTGTAAATTAGGTAATCAAGGAACTTCGTTATAATTGGGTTTGTAAGATCATCTAGTGGATTAGGGATTTTGAAGTTTAATTGCAATTAAGCGTAATCGCGTTGAAATTATGTCGATTCGGAAAAGTATTGTTGTAATTTGGAATAACGATTAGCTTATTTATCAAATTTAAGTCTCCTAAAATTCGTTTCGCGGATCAGCAAGCGCAGCGTAGAACGTCCACCAACGTGATGAACGGATGATCTGGTTAAAGTCGCGGGTTCACGGTGGATGCATTCCGCTGCATCGAATCGAAAAATTGTTTTAGTAACCCCCTAATGCCTTTAAAAGACCTATCCAAAGATACCACACACTACAAGGTTGGATGAGAATCAAAAATCAGCCCCACTTTACGTCTATGGGAGGTACTGTAAAAAAAATTTTTTTTGCTTTTTTTTATTATACCATTTTGTCAGCATAGTTTACATAATAATATGCATATATTCGTGCAAAATTACAGCTTTCTAGCATTGATAGTCTCTGATAAAAGCTGCGGACGAATAGACAGACACGGCGAAACTATAAGGGTTCTCTTTTTGCCATTTTGGCTACGGAACCCTAAAAAAGATGTTGTGCCGAAAGAAGCATAAAGCCGCAGGTCTGGTCTTCAATATGACCTTTTAGTAGTAGTATTGTATTGTAGTTAGTAGTGCTAGTAGCTAGGTGTAGTATAGTGATTAAGTAACTTTTTAATTTGCGGACTTACTTCGATTACTATAAATCAGCACCTTTTAACAGTAAGGTCGTGACGTTGTGTTTCGTTTTGGTACAGTTGGCGCACGGAATTAAACAATGCGATTCGCTGTACAGTTCCAGTAATGGTATCACAGAAGAGAGTACTTCTTGTTCTCGACAGCATTAGAGTTAAAAGCAAAATAGACATCGCTTTCAAATTGGCGATGGTTGAAACTTTGAAATGGAATTACTGAATAAGTGTTCAGTTACAAATTATAATTTTAGTTTCGTTTTGTCGCTGTGAAAATTGTCTCAGTAGTCACTAGCTTTATGAATTTGCTTAAAATAATATTATAAGAATAACAGCCAAATAATTTAAATAATTTATTCAGTAAATAGGCCGCAATGGGCACGTTTCACATGTCATTTTTTAAACTACTAGCCCTCTCGGAAAGACCATCATTGCCAAGAAGAAAGCGCCACAAGAAACTTGGCAGAAAATAAAACAATTACAAATAAAATACTTGAAAACCACAGTATAAAATTAAAGAAAAAAGTAGATTAAACAAAAGAATAGATAATGCAGGGATTTATAATACAGGGACTTTGAAGTGACAAAGTCGAGGTTTTTCCAACTTTTTGTTGGTTTAGGTTATCTAATTATTTCAAGTTCTCAGCAAAATAAAGATTTGTGAACCATTTTTGAATTTGAAAGTAAATAAACTATCAAAACACAATAACAATCGAGAATCAGAAGTAGCGCCGCGCTTCCCGAGTATTTACTTCACACAACACAAACGAAATGGGATCTTCCTTGAACATTTAAAATTTTCTTTACACGAATGGATCCCAATAAAAGCGGACGATTTTGTAAAATATTCACTTGCACGGGCTTACAAAAATGGAGTTGCGATGCAGTGTCCACACCTTAGGGTAATTTACCCTAAATTTAGGGTATTTTTACGTGTTTAGGGTACTTTTTGGGGTAGAAAATTATTTAGGGCATTTTTAGGGTAAAAGTTTTCGAATAAAATGTACGGTTTCAAGAAAAAAAATACTGAAGATGACATAGAAGCCAAGACTAATTATGAATGCATTCCAAGAACTTTCCGAAACTGTAGTAGTTCAGCTATTAGTTTCTTAATAAATCGCATTTATTTGATTTGTTTTTATTTAGAAAAGAAATTAGGGTAAAAAAAATAAAAGTGGCTAATTTAGGGTAATTTTGCGTAGCGTTAGGGTAAAAAATATATCTGAGGTAGCAACACTGCTGCGATACAATAAAAAATAATAGCTTTAGACCTCTACCTCTACACTAACACATTTACAAGCGAAGTAACTGCACGTCGTCGGTGGCCCGAGTGAAAATCTTTTCTAAATGCATACCTACGGACTTCTGGGTCAGACGTTAGTGTCATCTAAACCACCGCGTAAGTAATACCGTTATAGTTCTATCTACAGGCGACAGATCAATGTGTCTATCTCTCATTAACTGCCACAGTTTACGAAAGTGACTCTCATCTATGTTTAAAACTACGTCAATTAGAAAAAAATTAACAAAACATGAAACTGACTTCAAAAACCTTTAAAATAATTCTCTACTAGTTTGAATTCGGTGCCTCAGCACGACCCAGCAGGAGTGGAACTATAGTCGTTTACCTCACCTACATAAAATATGTATTTGGCTTTCATCACTCCTGCTGGCTCGTGCTGAGGCACCGACTTCAAACTAGTAGAAAATTATTTTCAAGGTTTTTTGAAATTGAGAAACTCCTCCTTTTTTGAAGCCGGTTGAAAATTTAGGGCTAAGGACGCTAGATATCAACCATGTCTCAAGAATCATTCGCTGTTTGTCCCTAAATATTTATCATGTGAAGATTAATTACTATTGTAAGTAGTTATTATTATTTCATTCTCATACTTACTTTATGTGGTAAAAGCCTTACTGTAACCACTTGCTGATTTAAGTACAAATGGGCCGACTCGACCGGGTTAGTACCACACTCGCACAGAATAGTGGTGAGAAATAGTAGTTTTGCTACTGCATTTCGTACGGTGAGTGGGAGATCCGAAGGCCCAACTCCCCTCTCTTTTAGGCCGGCAACGCACCCGCAGTCCTAATAACGCTGTAGGTGTCCATGGGCGGTGGTAATCACTTACCATCAAGTGACCCGCATGCTCGTTTGCCAGGTATTTCACATAAAAAATACACACACCCACTCGTATCGTCATTTAACCTATTCATCTATCTTACTTATCCTAACACTTCAAAGCCGTTTCAAATTGGCTCACACCCCATTATGTATTTTAGAATGAAAATATTACATTAACTTGTACGCCTTAATACTACCCAAACCCCAATATTCGGAAATGCTATAATAATACGCCCACAAGACAAACTAAACCCAAGACTGCCCAAACCTCTCAATATTACAGAAACCTGGCTACGTCTGGCATCGTTGGTACTCAAGGGTTTTAATGACGGACTTTTAATGGCTTTCTACTGAAATAAAACAAACTTCCAACAAAGTTAATTAGCTTAGTTGATCGAAAACTTAAATAAGGGATGATAGGGTAAAAATTAACTTTGGACAAAGGTGGACCCTTTCGGGAAGTTCGAACAACACGGTGATTGAGGTGATTTTAGTTTTGAATGTAACTGGGCTTCAACTTGTAAAAGACTACAGCAAAAAAGTATTTAGGTTAGTTAGTTAGTAGTTAATGAACTAAAATGATTTCTTTGCTCACCCGCGACCTTAAGATAGCTAAGTCTATGCAAATTATGCGTGTTCATGCAGTTCCTCCACCTCCACACTGTAAGAACACACACAAATTACACAAACCCATCTATCACCACCACCACAACACACTGACGCGTTTCGAACTCAACCAGAGCTCATCTTCAGAGTGACACAACCGTACACCATGCTACCAGTTGTTAGACTAACAAACCACCACCACTGTTTTAATTTGCCAAACAAAACAAAAAACTACCCGCAAAATATTAATAAATTTTAACTATGCTACAAAACTACCTTGATTTTTTAATTTTTATTTATTTTTAGTCAAGGCATGTTTTACTAACTATCGTTGCTAAAATTAGACCCAAGCCGTAGCAAGGGAGATGACACTAAATTTATTTACCTCTCTCTAGGGAAAATTTTAATTCAGAGTTAAATACTATTTATCAGATAGCAACGTCAAATGGCTATACAAAATCAATGGTAGATGGTTTGGTTAAGAGGAAGCAGGCACGGATAGTAAATAGCATGCTTCACGCCGGGTTGCCTTCTCAGTCTACAAACAAATATAGGTGCAGTATTTCATATGTTGGTCGTTTGTCTGATAGAATTTATGACATTTTAAAATCAAACAATGTTAATGTAGCCTTTAAAACTAACAACTCTTTGTACTCTAAACTTTGTAACCACAAAGAGAAGGTGGATAAAGGAACTAAATCGGGTGTATACAAGCTCACTTGTAATGACTGCAGTAAGGTATATATAGGTCAGACCGGGCGCAGTTTTAATACTAGGTTTAAAGAGCATGTATCGGCATATAGGAACGAACATCCTGATAGATCTAATTTTGCCAAGCATCTGTTAGAATTAAATCATTCAATATCAGACTCAGATTCGTATGAAGTGTTGCATTACTGTGATAAGGGGTTTCGTCTCGACGTGTTAGAATGTATGGAGATAATTAGGTACAATAGTATGGGGTCTATTATTAATGAGCAAATAAATTTAGTGTCATCTCCCTTGCTACGGCTTGGGTCTAATTTTAGCAACGATAGTTAGTAAAACATGCCTTGACTAAAAATAAATAAAAATTAAAAAATCAAGGTAGTTTTGTAGCATAGTTAAAATTTATTAATATTTTGCGGGTAGTTTTTTGTTTTGTTTGGCAAATTAAAACAGTGGTGGTGGTTTGTTAGTCTAACAACTGGTAGCATGGTGTACGGTTGTGTCACTCTGAAGATGAGCTCTGGTTGAGTTCGAAACGCGTCAGTGTGTTGTGGTGGTGGTGATAGATGGGTTTGTGTAATTTGTGTGTGTTCTTACAGTGTGGAGGTGGAGGAACTGCATGAACACGCATAATTTGCATAGACTTAGCTATCTTAAGGTCGCGGGTGAGCAAAGAAATCATTTTAGTTCATTGATATGGACCTCCGCAAAGTAACGCCTGATTCAATAAATTAGTTAGTAGTTATTTATATACCTACTCGATTCTTGAGTCCTGCAAACCGCATTCATAAAATCTAAGATGTTAACTCTACCTTGCCTTTATGTCAATGAGATGTCAATTTATATACCGGGTGTGGCCTGTAATATAAGCAAAAAATTAAAACATAGATCATACTCCTCAAACTGAACAACATTAGTACAGCGAATTTTAAAAATAATATTTTTTTTATTTTTTATTACACTTTTAAGTTTATTCGCAGAAGCAATGTAAAGCAAAATGCTTGATGTTTGTAGCGTGACAGGCGACGTCAGTTGTGTTCTAGGATGGCGTACATTGATGGAAGTATTTAATTTGTATGAAAAAAGGAAAATTCAAAGACTCCATTATTTTTAAAAGTCGCTCAACTAATGTTGTTCAGTTTACCGAGGACGATCTATGTTTTAATTTTTTGCTCGTATTACCGGCCACACCTGATAAAATGTAACATAACATGTATACCGTAAAAGGAGGCTACTTTGCACCGATTTTTGCTCCAAATTCCGTAATCTGTGTTTTATTCTAAAATTATTATGCTGTAGGTAGTATGTTCATATATGTATTTATGTAAAGTAGATCAGCCCTACTTATCATGCTGGCTTGCTTAGACTGCTTACTGATTAGTCGTAGATAAATAAATTACCATTGGGTATGATAACAATGCAGCAGTAGAGTAGTTCATTTTGTACACGAAATCAGTGTGCACTTATCTTGTGAACGTATGTACATATCCGATAATCGTAAAGATCCTGGGTGCTTGTGCACTACAAGTCTGGACCGAAAAAACGGCCCGGAATAGGGAAAAGTACACTATAGTATGTAAATTTGGTTACGTATCTGAATATCGAATATTAAAATACCGAATGTATTAAAATATCGAATGGATCATAATATCGAAAAGGTATTTCTGTTAAGGCTGTATATGTTTTTAGATTATTATAAATCTAACCTAACCTAAGGGGTTCTTTACGATGCCGTTTTATTCAATCCTGAAAAGTTTTCGGTTTCAAAACATAAACCTTTCGATATTATGACCCATTCGATATTTTAATATATCTGTGGCTCCAGTGAAAAGGGGTACAAGTCTGAATTTGGCCAAATCGAGTTATATAGACCAAAAAACACAAAAAAAAATAACGCATCGAATGGTGTAAACGGATCTAAGATATCTTTTAAAACAACGGACTTTTCTGGTGGTCAAGGGTACAACTACTTTAAAAAAATTAGCAACAGAGGGTGGTTGTTGAGTTGTATTTCTATTAACTAAAGTTTTGTTTGTGATTTATGACCTAAATCTAGTTGTACGTGCTGTTTTTTTCATATGACGGGTGTATAAAATTCTAAGTACACTTGAACCCCTAAAACAAGAACAAATTTATTTAGTTTACATTGATACAAGTTGAATTCAATTCCTTAACACAAAAATATCAAAATAAAATGTAAGATTAAGTCGAGCTGCGCCCGTTTTCACAAATCGAATATAAAAAAGTTTACGTGGAAAAGGATATAAATCATTGCGCGAGGGAATGAGCGGGTGAGTGGGGCACCACGGCGCTCACGCATGGGCCACAAGCGTGTGCACTAACTTGTGCAGGCAGAACGCGCTTGCAAGCTGCTCAGTCGACGGTTGCGCGAGAAAGTTATATCCTTTTACACAAATTTTATTTCTAAACTAATATTGCACATAATATTAATTTTAAGGGTATTAATTAAGATATATCCCTTGACACGAAGGTCATACAAGCCTAAAATAAATATTTTTTTTTAGAATGACGAGTAGACAACGTATCAATTTAATGCTCAGTCTTGTAGAGAGAAAAAAATGATAATGCCGATCCGTTTCCTTTACTTGCTCGAATTTCATTTGCCTGAATTTCACTTGCAATGCCAACGTTTGCCATAAAATATATAGAACCGTGCTGTTTTCAGGTTTTTTAAAACGTTATCATATAGAAAGCGGTAGGTTAGGTTAGGTTGGTTTAATATCAACTCCGTAGAATTATTATTTCAGAAATAAATTACTTTATGGCAAATGAAAATTCTAGAAAACAATATATTCAGAAATGTGAAATCAGAGTAAATGATAGAGAACCATTTCTGTGTAAAAGAGTGCATCGGAAAAATCAGAAACCCACATTGTCATTTTTGAGCAACATGGCTTCGAAGTATTGTAATAAAAATGTTCAATATTGCTATTGTTTAAGCAACGAGGCCGACGAAGCAGTATCGAATCTTTCAATTTCATTGTTCATCTCTTATTCTTGAATAGAGTGATCGGCACTGGTTCTCTATCGTTTGCTTGGATTTCATATGCCTGAATGTATCGTTTTCTAGAATTTTCATTTGTCATAAAGTAACTAACTATAACCCTTTAAACACAGAAATACAAGACATAATAGTAAATATTTCTTCGACAAATAGTGGCAATGAAAATAGCAAAGATTCAAGCAAGCATACGTGGAAAACTTACATGGAAATTCACCACCCAATAGACAAATTTCAACTTGCTAGGACTTGCAATAAAATATGCATTTATAGTCATTGAACTGCATGCTGGCTTGTTTTTGGATTTTGCCAGCTTACTGAAAGGGTTTGAAAAAGGCAAAATTCGCTAAATTTAAGTACAAAACGTATGATAACAATCATTGGCACACGGACGACGCGGAAAATCCCGTCTATCTAGTGTGTTTGCATATCCCACTACTATGATGAACCATTGCCCAATTCTAAAGGAAAAAAAAAACAAGATTTAATGTCTCTCATACCGCTGATTAACCCTTCTGTGAGGAAATTTTACGAAGTTTTAATCTGCAATGATGAAACTGTCGATACGCATCCATTGATACCGACAGTAGACAGCTTAGCTTAGAGATTTTCAGTGTTATAAAAAAATAAGATGTTCTTTGTAATTGCATGTTACAAGACAATTTAATATTATTTTAACGTCTTATGGATGGACATACATAAATACTAATTATGAAAAATTTAAAGTTAGTTTTTTAAGTTTGCATGTTGAGATTTTTTAATTTTTTTTAGTAGGTATTTTTGAATGGATATATAAATACTTTCATTATGTTTTTCATTTACTCAACTTGGATACAAGTAGCATTTTGAATTTCCCACTATTATTTAAGTCTACTTATATTTAACAACACAATAAAACAAAATGGTGCAAAAGGTTACATGTCTGATAAGTTTGTAATTAAGTCCAAAGAACTACACAAATTGAAAAATAAAATCATTTTCTACATCATTAGTTAGTAAAATAGTCTTCTGTGGATAATATTGTACATGTACTACAAAAAACATTCCGGATGCGTACCCTTTTTCACTTCGTATAAAATTACGAAAACTTGGTGAATAACGATATATATAACCACTTGAACCATTTTACACATATTTTTATACTTTTATTTTGGATACAAGTAGTTAATTTATAAACTAATAGATCAAGAGTAAAAATAACATTCCCATAAGAAAGAACGCAATTAATTTAGTCCTTCAACATACCACAGTTATTAGTTTATGTAAAGATACAAGTGTAATGAACGTAAGTTTGAATCATCTCCGGCGTAACTGTTTTTTGCGTCTCCTGTAAACTTGGGTTTTTCGACATGTACCCCTTTTCACTGGAGCCACAGATATTTCATATTTTAACTTTCGATATTCAGATGCGTACCCTGTAAATTTATGCCGAGCCATATCGACACTTTTGTCCACTTTTCCCTATTCCGGACCGTTTTTTTCCGGTCCAGTCTTGTAGAGCATAAACGACCAGATCAGCAGGCGGACGTCTTTCGGCTGATTAGACGATGATGAAAAGTAACTGTCCTTGTCTTTTCAATGAAAAATGCACGGAACAAACAATGTACGCAATAAAAGCCAGAAGTTGTCGCCTCGGAGTTCAAGGAAAGTTCCAATACAGGAGCCTCGCCATTAGAATACGCTCGCGGCATCTAAAAGGCTAAACAGTTACATTATTCAACGTGTGGCTTTAGAATCGGCGCCAAAGGTTTAAAACGGCGTTTGTTTCGGTGTTAAAGGCAAGTTTTGGGGTGGGATATTTTTTGGTTATTGACAACATTGAAATTGATACCTTCTTAGAATTGATGCCAAGGCCACTTACTCCAGGTTGCTAAATCTGTAAGGCAGTCATTGAGTCAGCTTCTTTTTCCACGTATCTATGTCGGCGGCCGATCGTAAAATCCACCAGATCACGAAATTCCTAGGCATATCGTGAAAAGCCGCCATTTCATGATATTCCTAAAAGTTGCCCAATCATATCGCGATAAATAATACGGCAAATAATACGCCCTGTACCCCCCTGTGCCCCTGTGCCCCCTGTGCTGTGTGTGCCTGTGCTGCTGTAATACGGCCTATGAAATAATACGGCAGATCGATTAGAGCAACGCACTCGTCGATATTTCTAGTTCTATACCGAGCACATCTTAATATGCTGAAAAAAAGAAAAAATTAGGTACAACCAACGAAGCGAGGAGTGATTAATATGAATTGTGTCCACAACGCACGAGCCGAGGGAGCGAAGCGAGCGTGCCTCGGCTGCCAAAGAAGTGCCAGAACCGATATGGCGGCGTTTCATGACATGCCTAGGAATTTCAAGATCTCCCTGAACGTCACTAGGCAAATCGTTAAACGGTGACTTTTGAACGATGTGGCGGATGTCCCATATGATAGCCAGTTCATAAAATGGCGGCGTTTCACGCTATGCTTATAAATTTCGTGATCTGACGGATTTTACGATCGGCCGCCGACATATACATAGAAAGATTCAAAGATGTGTTTATAAACGACATTCTGTTGTACTTTTTAGAATTTTGAACATGAAACTACCGTGAATTTTTAGAATTTCATGTAAATTTATATTTAGTGTTCTAAACTAAGTGGCCGCCTTACGCCGACTGGCTAATTGACCAGCGGTCAGTAATTTGCGGGACTCCGCAGCGTCTAGCGGTGCCTTGCTATTTATTGCCTGCTCTGGGATTTATGCTCGCTCGCTACGTAGACGACATTATAATAGCTCCTAAGGACTTTAGCAGGATTTGGGATTTTGTGTACACATTGGTGTCCAAAATACAGTTAAAAGTATATTTTTAACTTAGTTATTTATAGGTTTTTTATTTATTTCAATTGTACATTCAATAATTTGTTTTAATGTGTATAATTATAAATTACAAGTTAGAAGGCTACCGTTCGAAAATAAAAACATATTTATACTGAACATGTAAATAATGAAGTCATTGTTTTATTTATTGAAATTGTAGAAATGTACCTATTGCAAATTTGTACAAGTTTTTTTAATGTTTTTGAAAAGGGTTGCGTATGAATCCCGACGTATTTTCAATTATAGAAAATAATTGCTCAAATATGTATATTAAGTATATCATTTCTTCTGTTTACTCGTAGTCTTTTTACAGAATCAAAATTTTGTTTCGCAGTGCTTTGGGTTTATTATTGTGTTGTGAGATGTATTAAATTAAAATAAATTTAAAGATGAAAAATAACAAAAGTTCCTTTTTTTTTCACAAAATAACACACAACTGAAAACACAAGCTTTAAATATATGTGTATCGAAATCACTCCGCTCAAGTATAAATCAAACGCATACAGAAATAAATATAGCGATAAGATTCTGAAAAGGAATGTTTATTTTAAATGTATTATTTATTAGTCTACGTCATGCCAAGGACCGGTCGTTCGTCCATGACCAACAACAGAGGGAGCAAGCGAAAGAAAATGTATTAAAAATCAGTGATTCGACGCGAGGCCGGCCACATGTGGTGTTACTACGGTCACCTTAGCTTTACGTTTTTTTATTTTTTTTCATTTAATAAAGCCATAAATTGTGTGTATAAGATACATGCTGATGTTATGCAATACAAATAGAATCAACACACTTTTACCCAGTGGGTGTAGCTAGATACATTTCACTTAATAACTAACATTTAAAATTATAATATTCATCTAAGCTATAGGGACATAACTCGATAGCAAACTTTTTCAGAGCTGACAAAAATTTTGAGTTTGATAGCATTTAAGGGTAGTTTTTTTTTTAATGCTCTCATGTGTAGACTGAATATTTACTATCTGGGTGACCGAGTTTTGTTCGGACTAAAACTCGATAATAACCATTTTCCCATAAATAAGACCTAGCTAGAAAACCCCCACATTCCAAACTTAATCGAAATCGTTAGAGTCGTTTCCGAGATTCTGATTATAATGTATTTATAATATATATACAAGAATTCCTCGTTTAAAGCTTCCTATGAATTTATTATACACAGCATTACTAAATCGAGTTGTTATCGCCTTCTCTCGTAGTAACGCATCAAAGAGCATAAATCGAAGATTTTGGAACCCTGCCCGCAGTTTCCGTTCTCTATAATTCTTCTTACATTTGCTCAAATAATATTATTATTGTCATTATCCATCAACATGATAACGTATTAGTGTATTTGTAAATAGAAATAGTTATTTGATATTATTTGGCATAACACGTTCATTGTCGGTTGTTAACGATAATTGGGATGGATGCGAAAGGGTCTTTTTTTGCTTTATTTTCATTCAATATTGCAGAATAAGATATTATTTAACAAGATTGGAATTGTTGCAGCATTATATGTAAGCATTTTACGCTTCTGCAGTTAAGAAAGTTTGTTAGAACTCGTGAAAACTGTTTATGTTGATGATTTCATATCATGGGCGATATGCCTTCTTCAAATGAGTTGAAAGTTAAGTTCATTGATATCATGTTTAAAATGTAGAGATGCTATTTCATTCCGATATTCCCATCAGCCAAAGTCTATTGACGTTAAATTTTTCAGGAGTGCTCTTCATGATACAACATAAACGCAAGAATTCTGGCAAACTCTGACGCAAATTTAGTTGATTCCCAGAACCAACCTGGAACTGTCAAATCTGTTATTTTATCTAACTACATTTTAAATACGCGCAACATGGTGTATTGCGCGTATTTCAAATGTAAAAATATTGGCAGTAAGCCTTAACTATCTTCCCAACTATCACGCTTTTGTACAAATCTACATGACAATACACATCACTCTCTAGTCGCAGGGCCTAACTAAGTCTTCTGTTTTAGTTCCCAAATGCCTTCCCGAAATGAAGTGCCTTCAAATTCAGGTCGGGGGAGTATTCAAATGAAACAATGTAGTCGTAACGAGGAACAATAAAGATTTGCATAACTGAGAACTATTTGCTAGAGTCTTTGTAATGTACAAGCTATGCTTATTATAGGCTTTTATTTGACTTGCAACGTTTGTTAAGTATAATGTGGTGCCAGCGAACAGTTTTCCCGCCATTTCCTGCTACCGCCTTGAAGATTTTTAACTCTTTAGTTTAAATAAATTAATATCATGGGACACTTGACGCCAATTGACCTAGTCCCAAACTAAGCAAAGCTTGTACTATGGACATTAGGTAACGGATAAACATACTTATATAGATAAATACATACTTAAATACATGGTAAACATCCAAGACCAGAGAACAAAAATTCGTATTATTCATACAAATATCTGCCCTGGCTGGGATTCAAACCCGGGACCTCAAGCTTCGTAGTCAAGTTCTCTAACCACTCGGCCATACGGTCGTCCGGTCGTCCGGTCGTTTTAATCGCACGTATTCATCTCACAGACAAGACTAAAACAAGATCCAAAATCGTTCATCCCTTAAAACACCCATGTAGCAAATTTCATCTCGCCATATAAACATCCCACTGCAGGGCACATGCCTCCCCTCACAACGAAAGGGCTTGGGCCGTAGTTTCCATGTGAGTCCAGGAACATCACACACACAATTTAATTTCTTCACAGGTGTGTGCAGGTTTCCTTCCATATTTTTCTCTACGTTAAATCTTGTGCCAAATTCAAATATGATTTCGTCACATAAATTTCGAAATACGCAGATATGCGAGGACGGGTTTGAACGCACGATCCTCTGCTAGATAGGCTATAGGTCAAACCACTAGGTCACCACGACTGTTAAATAGCAAATTTAATAAAAAATATCAGAGCCGTTTCCAAGATGGCTGAAAAAAAATACAATGCAAAATAAATTACTTCATTTCATTTCATTTCAATGGTCCCTTGGTCAATAATTAACTAGTTTGTTGAAATAAATGAATTACGCGTATACTAAATACAGATATCCCGTTAACAGTCCCTCAACAAATCAGGACAGAGCGCGTATCGTGCGTGTATCACGGAAGTGTTTAGCAACCGGCCGCGCGTGTGTTGTAATTTTTATAACACCCTGTTTGTGAAGCCGCGTTAGGTATTCGTTTGGGATATTGCTGTCTTTATCGCTCGTGATATAAGCGCTCGCAGCCGTCCCCCCATGCACATCCCCTCCCACTTCACCGCTTCCAGCTAATGTATATCGAGATTGCTGTAGGCTATTCAAGATTTGGGCAGTTGAATGTTGGGTTTCATTATCCTCATATTATACGAGAAGCATAGCACAGAAATCAATGCTATTTTACAATCAAGATATTGATTATATTTTCTATGCCTGTGCTTTTTTCGATTTTTGTAAAAATATTTTAATAGTCTGTAATTCTCCTGCAAAGTTGACATCTTTTTTCGGTCTACTTTTGAGCTCCTGTAATTCTGATATTACACATTTATATGAAAACTAGCTTTTGGCCGTGGTTCCGCCCGCGTGGAATTCGGTTATCGCGCGCTGTTCCCTCGGGAACTGTGCATTTTTCCGGGATAAAAAGTAGCCTATGTCACTCTCGGGCCCATAAACTATATCTATGCCAAAAATCACATCGATCCATCGCTCCGTTACGGCGTGAGAGACGGACAAACACACAAACATACAAATACACAAATACACTTTCGCATTTGTAATATTAGTATGGATTTTTTTTATTCGACTGAAAGGCAAACGAGCAATTGGGTCTCCTGGTGGTAAGAGATCACCACCGCCCATAAACATTTAAAAAAACCAGAGGTATTGCAGATGCGTTGCCAAACCTACCTAAGTACCGATTGTGTGATCGTCCTACCCCCATAGCTTCGCATGTGCGCGCGCCCTAAACTACAACACATAAGGAACGAAAACTTGGACTATTAAGATAAGACAAATCGTTTCTTGGTTATTACAAATCGTTTTTTAATGTCGCACCCAGATATGTGCGCTAAGTGAAACGTCTGTTTTAATAAATCATCCTGATTAATTGAGTTTGTTTGGGAGTTTTTAAACGGTTTCGAAGTAGGTTGCTGATGTTAATTGTTTGCTTGGTTTTTACAGGCTTCTATTTATTTTCACCTGTGTCCTGTTTTCTGTTTGTAATGAAATTTTAGAAGTCAGATCTGACCCGCTTCCAATTGTTATATTGACATTTGTCGAAGAGAACAAATAAGGAAAACGTCTTTTTGGTGGTATAAAGCATATAATAGGGATGTTGACACTGACTGACTGACTAACTGACGTACTTTTTATGAGCTGTCAAAAGACAATTTTCTTATAGAGTCTCAATGGCAATACCTAGCGACTTAAATTATGACGTCATTATCTGCCAGCTCAATCAACTAACTATTTATTTGTTTTAAAGCAACAAAAAATCTAATTTTACAGTAAATCGAAAATTAATCTGGTTTTCAGGGCTAAAATAAAGCGTTTTGTTACTGGAGTTGTGTCTTCGGATTATTTTTTATTTAATGGTGTCAACATCCCTGTTGGACGTAATCCAAAAAGTAACCAACACCTCCCCCAAAATTGAGATAAGTATGCAAATGCAACAAGTGAGTAAAATTCACTCTATCGAGTTGATAGATAACTTTATCTTTCCGCTACATTTTTTTCGCAAATATTTAGGTGCACAGCTATTTCCGACCTTCTATGCTACCACAAACACGTGTTGTCTGAAAGTAAAAGCTGTTCAATAACCGGCGAGCAAGTACTTCATTACGTAGCAGGGCTCTGTCACCATAGCCGGCCGTACAAATAAAGAGTTGCTTGGTCGGCAAAGGCGCCGTCATAATGGAGGACCGAAACGCGGCGTTTTTCTAAGAACGCAAATTAAAATTTGTTTATTTATTAGACAGCATTGTTGATCCGTTAGTAGCATTTTAAAATAATTATTGATTGTAGTAAATTTTCTCAAAAGGATAACTTATTTTTGTCTGTGTTGAGTACTACAACTACAAAGGACCTGCCGTATTAACACCACCTCATACTTGTCACATGAAATGCGAACAACACAATGTCTTGAAAATTATTAAATAAGCACGGCAAATTCAGATCACAATATCTTTATCCTTATTATTTACACGTATGCATTCATTTTGAGCTTCAATTCTCATTTTTAACGCATGGCATTGTATGTTTTTTTTTTATTTATCTATACAAGAAATAAATAAAAGTCCACAGTAAGAGTAGCTTAGGAAGCAAACTAAAACCGAACACGGTTTATTTGTATTTATCATTTCATTACTTACTCTAGAAATAAGTTTATCCGCTTACACAATGCGTTCTTATGTTACTTATTACATCTGTTAATCTGTAAATGTATCAAAAACGCTGCGTTTTCCTTCGTCCTAAAGCCATAACTCACAAACTTCTGATATTAGCGGACACATCGTGTATTTAGACGCGTCACGCGCCTAACCAAGCAACTTCACCGATGTTTGATAGAGTTGCGCTGAAACAGTGTAGTGTAAATTACTTTGATAATAAGTGAGACACAAGTATAAATAACTGGTAAAAGCTTTTGACAATTTTGACTGTCAGCAATTGTATTTTTTCTTATATAGTTACGAAGCTAACGAAGCTCCTGGCTTAATTCCAAGTAAACCCAAAATACAGCGTCAATTGAGTCTACGATAGTAAAGGTGTCAAAAACGCTGCGTTTTCCCGCCGTCCTAAGGCCGCAACTCACGAGCGTCTGAAATTAGCGGACGCACCGCGTAGTCGCGTCACGCGCCTAATCAAGCAACTTCACCGAAGTTTGATGGAGTTTCGCGGGAACGGTGTAAATTACTTTGATAACGAGACGTGACCTGACTCATCTGTACGCGTCTTTACTTGAGACGTTTGGGAGGATTCTGCGATTGTTTTTTTTTTCAATATTTTAGTTTTTTCCCTTTGAATGAACTAAAATGATTTCTTTGCTCACCCGCGACCTTAAGATAGCTAAGTCTATGCAAATTATGCGTGTTCATGCAGTTCCTCCACCTCCACACTGTAAGAACACACACAAATTACACAAACCCATCTATCACCACCACCACAACACACTGACGCGTTTCGAACTCAACCAGAGCTCATCTTCAGAGTGACACAACCGTACACCATGCTACCAGTTGTTAGACTAACAAACCACCACCACTGTTTTAATTTGCCAAACAAAACAAAAAACTACCCGCAAAATATTAATAAATTTTAACTATGCTACAAAACTACCTTGATTTTTTAATTTTTATTTATTTTTAGTCAAGGCATGTTTTACTAACTATCGTTGCTAAAATTAGACCCAAGCCGTAGCAAGGGAGATGACACTAAATTTATTTGCTCATTAATAATAGACCCCATACTATTGTACCTAATTATCTCCATACATTCTAACACGTCGAGACGAAACCCCTTATCACAGTAATGCAACACTTCATACGAATCTGAGTCTGATATTGAATGATTTAATTCTAACAGATGCTTGGCAAAATTAGATCTATCAGGATGTTCGTTCCTATATGCCGATACATGCTCTTTAAACCTAGTATTAAAACTGCGCCCGGTCTGACCTATATATACCTTACTGCAGTCATTACAAGTGAGCTTGTATACACCCGATTTAGTTCCTTTATCCACCTTCTCTTTGTGGTTACAAAGTTTAGAGTACAAAGAGTTGTTAGTTTTAAAGGCTACATTAACATTGTTTGATTTTAAAATGTCATAAATTCTATCAGACAAACGACCAACATATGAAATACTGCACCTATATTTGTTTGTAGACTGAGAAGGCAACCCGGCGTGAAGCATGCTATTTACTATCCGTGCCTGCTTCCTCCTTCCTCTTCTTCCGCAAAGTAACGCCTGATTCAATAAATTATTTTTCCCTTTGATCAGTGGTCACGAAGTTTAAATTCGTCATCATCATCATCATAGCCTGTGTAAGTGCCAACGCTGACAGGGCTCGTATTAGAATGAAAGGGCTTGGACCATAGCTCGCAAGCGGGTTCAGTGGGAACGAAATCTTCACACACATACTATTAAATAGCTTCGCAGGTTGTGCAGGTTTCCTGACGAGGTTTTCCGTCACCGTAACTACATTTCAAATTTGACACTGACGCGTGAACTTGTGGACATTTGTAGGTATATTGCCCGTCCTGACCTACGGTACGCAAACATGGACTTTCACTGAGAACCAGAAATGCAAACTCAAGTTTTGCCAACGAGCTATAAAAAAAATATTTTAAAAACTCAGATGTGGATTCGAACTCGAACCCACGATCTTTTCTGCTTGGGCGGCAGAACCACTAGGTCGCCAGGGCTAATTCTTCCTCTATTTCAAATTATTTTACTGTAATTTTTGAGAGAGAGAGAGAGAGAGAAGCATTTATTTACACATACATTAAATGGAAAGAAAAAAAAATAACATTGAATAAAGTGGGCCCCACTCAGCATAATGCTACGGCAAGCCGCAACGCTGTTTTTCAATGGGACCCATTTAAAAACTAAAACATATAAAACATAGAACACACTATGACGACACGAACGCCAGCGGAAAGAAGTTCGCAAAGAAACTTTCAATCCGGAAGCATGTATGGCAACACTCGATCAGTTTAAATATTTTCGAAACAGTTACACCGCTAAACCTCAACAAGTCAGGCCAGGATTGTTGTGTAATATTTACAATAATTTCAATAATAATGATATTGTAATCCATTACAATAACTCTCGATAAACTATAAAAACATTGCAAAAATAAAAGAAACATTCTTGATTAAAGACCCGTTTTCTACGTAATCCTTCAGAATAAATAAACATTTTCGCAAATATTATCTTAAGTATATTGGTATTTTCTTAGTAGGGTGGCTCCTAAACAAATTCCAAAGAAGCTCCCGCCAGCACTGGAACGTAAATTACGATAAGAACGCACCTTCCACTATTCACGGCTTAGTGCGAGCGCCCGTGGCTGGAATGCTTACCACACAAAATATTCTTAAGTATCAAGTCATAGGACTCAAAAGGAAAAAATGTTACTCCTATCACTTTTTTGTCTGTCTGTCCGTTGTCAAGACTTTCTCTCAGGAACGCGTAAAAATAACAACCTGATATAACTATCAAATATTCACGTCTGGTATCTCTTGAAGCAGTAAAAATAATCAAACTGCTAAGTCAACTTCTAAGGTACTTCTAGCCGTCCTAGAAGCTTGAAATTTGGTATGAAAGTAGCTCCTACAGTGCAGTTATAACGAAAGTCTGCAAATTTTAATTTTTCTGCCTGTCTAAGTCATTAACCATCTAAAACGGGTGGATGTGTACGAGAAAGCCGTTATTGATTTTTTTTGTTTTTATATTTTAAAAGATTTTTTTTTTTTATTTTGTTCAGATTAAGGATATGTCATAAAAATGTTGTAACACTGGACCACTTAAGTAAGACCGCATGATGTTTGTTATTACAGATGTTTTGATCACTGTTCTTGATATTGTTCTAGTTATGTTTATACGAGTATTCTTACATGATGACTTATGAAATACAGCAGTGGCCTTTCGAACTATCACAATAGCTCCGGAAAATCGCATCAAAGCTATTAAAACCTAGACAGGCGAGGTTCCTTAAGACCCTGCAAGTTCCATGATTTTATTTTTCATTATTTCGCAATGTACCGCCAGAGATGATCGCTTTTTCAATTTAACTTACCAGGCTTAAAGTTCTGAGTAAAACCCAACACTGAATGTAGACACGGGAATCTCTGTCATATATAAGTTTTTTTCTAGAATAGTCATACTTATTGAACTAGAGAACGCGAATAATTTCAGTTTCAAGAAAATAAATAAAAATAAAAACATTTTATTGAAGACGGAATCCACATAAGCGTTATCGGCGTTTCAATTTTGTCGAAAATGCCTTCGCACGGCTGTCTGCTCTCTTCTGTTATAGTTCTCCCCTGTGTCTTCAATAAACTGTTTTATTTTTATTTATTTAACAACAGTTGTGCTCTTTTCTGTATCTGTGTGTGTATGTGTAGGTCAAATTTCTCAATCGGATCTAGCGACTTTTTATAAGCAGGTTAGATAAATTATAAAAAAAAACTTTTAAAACAAAAAAAAATAACAGTCTGGTAGTTTAACAGTTGGGACACGGTAAATTTATCTATATCCTCGAGATTTTTCGCAACAGGTAGCCTACGCTAGCCATATTACCTGTCTGGGCTACTAGGTATTTGTAGTCCTTGAGAAATAAACAAAAGCTGCGAAATCACCTAAGGCCAGATCTAGACGTTTCTATCTAAACAATCTTGTAAAGCTCATCTTTTACTTTCCTAGGCTCAGTTTTATGATTAAATCTTAAAAAAAACACAAGTGCTTTCATTTCTTATCTGTACCCTTTACTGGTAATGCTTCTTTTTCATCAGATCTTACAAGAACACTAGTTTATTTTTTGGAATAAGCGCGACAAATACCTTACTCTGCTGAGATAGCGTTTTCTTTAATTTCTTTGATATTAAAACGAAACAGTTGCTGATGGCACATTTTAATATAAGCGCATGCACTCAGTCTTGCTTCGTAATTTTTGCTCAAAACATGATTAAATTGTACACTCACAAATTGAGATTTAGAAAGAATGAAAGAAAAATGATTTATTAACGGTCCCAACAGTAAATAATAATAATAAATAAATAAATAAAAATATCATGGGACACTGACACCAATTGACAGCAGTACCACCAGCAGACACAAAATAGTAGATTGATAACCAAGGGTGGAAAGTGAGCCATTTCACCCGAGATATTTCTGGCGCTCGAATGAAGTGAGAGCGCCAATAGTTCGAGGGGAAATGGGTTATTTCACCCGAGTTAGACACTCTACTTTTAATTTCGACTGTGAGGAAACTAAAATACTACAAAAAAACGAGAATAATAATAAATTGAATTTACTTATACCTATCCAACCTCCAACGGTACCTTTTCGACTGGCCACTTGGCACGGCCAACTATAAAAAAAAGTCGAGTTGGTCACGACGTGCATCTAGATGGCCATGCCGAAACGTGAAAAAAAATGTCATTGACGTAACTCAATTATATTCGATGTCGTGGCTAGCCGAAAAATTAAAAAAAAATTCCTTTCCACCCTAGAGGAGAAAACGCAATTTTCCACCCGGCTATCTACCCATGAAAATTAAACTTTCCGAACAGGAGAGATGAAAAACAATAATATTACTATGTAAGCATAATCTACATCGTATGGTGATGACACCAATTGTCACCGAAAAAGGGTCTCTACTCACTCACAAAATAAGCATGTCCTTCACATTACACCTTTCTAAGTCGTTTTACTCTTAACAGAGTGGTCGTAGGCGTCGTTTGAGATACTATAGCGAACCTTTATGACAACTTTCTTAGTAACATAGTGGTGATTTTTCCTTATCAACACCCAGTACCCAGTGCTGGAATCCGGGTTCGTAGAGAGTCGTAGTTCGTAGTTGAGTCTCACAGTAAGTGCTTGAATCCAACTTACACTTGGCCATTTTTACATGAATTTAAAACTCGTCCTGTCCAGTCGCCATAGGCGCATTTATCAATGAAATGGAATACTGACAAAACAAAACGCACACGTTTAAAATGCACACAATAACAGTTTTTTCATTCAGAAAATGTGTTTTCATTCAAAAAACTGTACAACAAACGAAAACTAACCTTGTTGAGAATTCTTAAGGGCTATTACTTTTTCTAGAGCTATTTTTATAGGTTGGTGAACGATATGTCAGCTCTGACTAAAAATTACAGGCAGACGCTTTTCTATGACAGAATAGATATGAAAAACAAAACAATAACCGTTTGTTTGCCGTAAATGTCGGTTTTAAACGAAAAAAACCTGAGGCCGTTTTGCGTAACGTTTCTGGCACTCGCGATAACAATTAAATGACAGTTTCTGCATGCAAAAACATTATACAATAAACCCTCTGGACACACCTGCAAAGAAATCCAATGTTGCGTCTGAGGTTTCCCATCAGCACTGAGATAGAGGAGGCCTGTGCAGCGCTATGGAATATATACAATATTATATTTGTTTATAGGCGAAGATGATTATGATGAACTATATAATAAACTAGCTTTTGCCCGCGGCTCCGCCCGCATGGTATTCTGTTATCGCGCGCTGTTCCATCGGGAATTGTGCATTTTCCAGGATAAAAGTAACCTATGTCACTCTCGGGCCCATAAACTATCTCTATGCCAAAAATCACGTCGATCCGTTGCTCCGTTTCGACGTGAAAGACGGACAAACACAAAAACATACAAACACACACAATTTCGCATTTATAATATTAGTATGGATTATATTTGTGTACAGGCGAAGATGATGATGATGAATCAATAAAAATAATAACTGTATATGCTTATCATAATCATCCGGAAGCAATCCACTGTAACAGTGGAATAAAATCCTTCCTCTCTGAACACCACAATGACGGACAACTCGTCATTTACATCCACTGGTTGCCTGCAACTCTTAACATGTTCGTTTTCGTTAGTTTTTATTTGATATGCTGTGAAGTATTTATTGCGATATTACTGTCGTATTTTTTTTAAATAGGCTTACGTTTGGCCTCAATCTCGCTGATGGCATAATAATATGGTTGTTACCTTACGGGAAACTAAATTGCAACAACTTTGGTTCAATTAAATTCTTCAAATCTTAAAGTAAGTTCTTTAAGGGGCTGTTTCACCATCCATTGATTAGTGCTAACTGACGGTTAAATGTGCTACCGTCTCCGTCTATTCGAACAAAACAAATAGAGACGGCATCACATTTAACCGCCAGTTAAAACTAATCAATCGATGGCGAAACAGCCCCTTAAAGAACTCAAACAAAACAAATAGAGACGCCATCACATTTAACCATCAGTTAACACTAATCAATGGATGGTGAAACAGCCCCTTCTTTCGTCTTTTATTGTAGTAAAACATTAACTCGAAGGAGTATATCTTTCAACAATATTTGCTGAGAAGTTGTCGATGAAAAAAGACGCCGAATATAGACAGCACCGCCCATCCCCACTTCACAACCACGTTTTATTTTCATACCCCAATAGTCTTACGAAAAATACTTAATACAATAAAAGAAACACTACATGAAGCAATATTATCTCCCATTCAATAGACTGGAAAGCCATCCGATAGCAACATCGCAGGGAAAATATTTTGACAACTTTTTTAGGATTCCCAAACGGCTGGAAGCTTTATCGCTGTATGTGAACATGGCCGACTTTCGAGTAGGCAAAGAGTAATTTATTATTTGTAGACTGTGAGCGTTTTCACATTATCCGGTCCCATATGAATGGGTCCCACTGAAAAACAGCGTTGCGGCTTGTAATGTATTTTTATGTGTATCGAATATGTATAAATAAATGTCTGTCTCTCTCTCTCTCTCTCTCTCATATCGGCATTGGATGACGCTACGATATTGGGGCAAGTAAAATGTATGAAATTGTACCTATCTTTCACATTGTCCAGCCCGATATCGGATATCGGAGCCGACACCGATATGTTGGCGGCACCATCGAACGCCCGTGGGCTGTCGGACGATAATGTTTGTAAGTCTGTGTGCTATGCGTTTATCTAAATTGTCTCTGTGTGCGCATAGGCCGATGTGTGGCGGCCATTTTGAGCCGGTGTCGGCTATCGGGTGTCGTCCGTCATCGTCCGATACCAATATCGGATCGGATAATATGAAAACGCTTTGAGGCCTATGCTCGGAGTTTCTTTGCGCGATAGACTTCGATTACACAATAACTCTGGCGTCATTTCAGTCCAACATTGTGGTTTAGAGTCATTTACATTGGATTGACGAATGTTTCAAAAACAAAAGAGTTAAAATACAATTCAATACAATACAATTGATTTTCATCAGTCTTGACCATCAGTCCGTTAGTCCGTGAATGTCACACGATAATTCTGTCGTCATTCTGACCAGAATGGTGGACTGAACTGAACCTAGAATTAACGTATAGGTAACCGAAGTCACAAAATTTGGAATATGGAAATTCACAGAAAAACGTCACCAACGTCGCTCAAAGAATAGAATTATTTATTGTTTATTTAACAGTTGCGCAATTATTTTGTTCTTTACAGCGCTTTGATTTTTACTATCTATCTAACGCTTTGTTTTTCTATTCATAAATAGGTAGATAAATAAACTTATGATGTGTGTTAAGTTGACTCTTTTGGTACAAATATGTAGTTGAGATCATATTCCAAGTATTCATATTCATTTCACATTGCAATTTGTACAATTATTGTACGTCTCAAAGTAAATATACTGGTAGGTTGTACATGATACCCTGTCAGGGCACTGCAGTTTTCATTACATTCTAAATAGTTTAATGATTTGTTCGATACACTATTTGAACGGAGTTTGAAATACTTTTTTATGTAAGCAATGTAAATCCACAAAAATCAGTTTCAATATTCTGTTATTAACTTTAGTTTGCGCTTCTGCGACTGTTGTTCTTTGACTAGAAGCTTATCGAACGCATGTGAAAAACATGAACTGACAAAACAGTTGTTTCAGGGAATAGAAAAATACTATTATCTAACGTATCTAACGTTTCACTGTTTATACTTTTTTGTCCAAATAGGGTAATTCATGTGCGACATTTTTTGAAGGACCATGCGTCAAAATAGTCTAAAAACCATGAGAGCTGAGAGATAGTAGACTAAAAAGGTCTGCTTATCTAGTTTATTTCATTCTATGGGACAAAGTTCAATTCCATTTCATAACTGAATACAGGGTGAAATTTAGGACGTAATACGAAATTAGTGTTTCGTGCTCGATTATTGTTGGGTAATATAATGCATTAAATCTTTTGTTGAAATTAGTCCGATGATATTTCCGGTCGTCTTACATTATTCTTGGTTTCGTATTTCAATAATTCAAAGTCAAAGTCAAAATCTCTTTATTCAATTTAGGCTATGATAAGCACTTATGAACGTCAAAAAATCTACCACCGGGTCGGAAAAAACCTCTGTTGAGAAGAATCCGGCAAGAAACTCAACGAGGTATTTTTTTTTAAAACAGATTCACAATATTTATAAATGATATCCAATGTTTAGAAACCACAATTTTTTTCAGACTTATTTCAACAAAAGAGGAATTTCACTATATTACCCAGCATTAACTGAGCATGAAACACTAATTTTGTATTACGTCCTAAATTTCGCCCTGTACATATTTTAGTCAGAATATCGGTAGAACACCTTACATAAAATCTTGCTTGTATGAAATCTTGGAAATGTTAAGTCTAAAAACATATTTTTGTTTTATACAATACTCTGAATAAAACTTATCCCAATTTTGCAATGGAACTGAACTTGGTGCCCATAGAACAAAATGAAGTAAATAAGCAGACCTTTTTAGTGACCTAACTGTAAGCTAACAATTTTCAGCTCTGTTGGTTTCTGGTACACTTCCCATATAAAGTTGCCCATGGTCCACCACAAGCTTTGCGGTGAAGCTGAGCAATGAACTTATAAAAGTTGAGATGATGATGAAACTGATGTAATATAAATAGGGTGTAGTGTTGCCACTTGACCCGCTTGATCGAACAATACAATTTTAATGACCAGCCAGTTAATTAAAGTGGGCGTCATTGCGCGATTCATTATCGAACTCCATTACTACAAGTCCTTGTAACTTAACGAGTGATTAAACTACTAATTACGATAACTATCGCACGGTTACAATACTCCTGGTGTTGCAGATGTTTATGGGCGGTGGTGATCTCTTACCATTAGGAGACCCACTTGATCGTTTATCATCCAGTCGAATAAAAAAATATTTTTGTACTTTAGTACACTGTCGCAGTATGCCATCTGACAATTTTATTACAAAAGTTCAAACAAGAAGTGACAGCGGCAAGGTAGTAAAGTCTATAGACATCTGCTGTGACGTCGTCTGTACTCTTACTGTGAAATCTCTTTTTTTTTTATTCGACTGGAAGGCAAACGAGCAAGTGGGTCTCCTGGTGGTAAGAGATCACCACCGCCCATAAACATCTGCAACACCAGGGGTATTGCAGATGCGTTGCCAACCTAGAGGGCTAAGTTGGAATACCTCAAGTGCCAGTAATTTCACCGGTTGTCTTACTCTCCGCGCCCAAACACAACAGTGCAAGCACTGCTGCTTCACAGCAGGATTAGCGAGCAAGATGGTGGTAGCAATCCGGGCGGACCTTGCACAAGGTCCTACCACCTGCAAACTTACATTCATAAGTGTTTGTTGCCTAAGTTGAATAAAGATATTTTGACTTTGAATTTTTTTAGGATTTCTTTAACCCCTGATGCAAAAAGAGGGTGTTATAAGTTTGACCGCTATGTGATTTACTTTTTATTTCTAAAACCTTAATAAATTTTGAGCATAATTTTTTGTTGAAGGAATCTTTAGCTCACTGGCTACCAGAAAAAGAAATTGGCTGTCCTAGTGCAAGCATGTACTTTTTTTTAACAAGTGCCACTTTTAGGTCGAAAGTCAGTGTTTTTTCGAAAAAAAATTAATCTAGAATAACTCGAGTACTACTGAATTTCGACCCCTGGTTGACTGGGCCAAAAACATTACATATAAGCTCTAAAATAACCCCTTATAAAGAATAGGACGAATTACCATTCACACTGTATTCTGAACGTAATTTAACTAAGTTAGAAAATATCACTTGTTTAAGATTGCGGGATCGCGGTGGATGCGGAAAGCACAAGACCGGTCTGAGTGGAGAGCCTTGGGGGAGGCCTATGTCCAGCAGTGGACATCTTTCGGCTGACATGATGATGATGAGAAAATGTCATGAATGAAATGAAGCCTACAGCTCATTCATAAAAAAATGTGTCCACGAAAATTGAGGCGATTTAAACGCTCGAATAACCCTAATAGCAACGCGGGGCAGCAATTTGCGATGCCCAGTTTTAGTCACTCCATGAAATAAGGTCCCGACTCACAAAGCTGGTCATTACTAATCCTTTTAATTAGCCTTTGAGCCCTTCAATTGCTTACGAATGAACTAGTATAGGAGCCAATAGATTAGTGAGGATATGCCCTGTGAAAAAAGTCACTTTGTTTTTTTTTTACACACACAACACAGGGGGAGGCCTCTTAGAACATCACAATGATCGACACCTCGCCTTTTTCATCTACCGGTCGCAATGTCATCAGTCCACCTAGTGGAAAGCCTGCCAACGCTTCGCCTGCTGGTTCGTGGTCACTCGTGGATCTTTCACCCCAACCTACCTACTACCTGCGTGTACAGTCGTGTTTATACAGTTGTGAGCAAAATTTTGATCAAACATTATCTGAACACGACTATTGTTAACGGTGTAGAAGCGTGGTCACATATTTTTAATCAAATTTTTGCTCACAAGTTTACTAACTCAACTGTACCTGCTTCGAGCAATGTGGCTCATCCATTGCAACTTCAACTTGCAACTATGACCTTGTCGAGCAATCTGATTGGAAAGCCCCCTAACATTAGCAACTATTATTAAAAACCGGTGTCTTCTCAGTGCCCGCACAGTGTCTACTTAACGCGTCGCAAAGCAACTGCGTTTTTAAAACGTCAGCCTCTTATTACTCGTTCAACGTTGCGTGTGTGCAATCGGTGCCGTGATGACAGTAGCGTTTTCGGAATCTGCGCTCTACTGAGTAAAAAACAATACCACTCCTTTCAGTCGGGTAGTAAAATTTAAAAAAGTCACTTATGTCGTAATCTCTGCGTGGTACTTTGCGTTTGCGCTGCAGTTATTTGAATTGTCATACAATCTAAATATCCGAAGCAATGTTTCAAGTGCATTTATTTCAGCCCAATCTGATACCAGAAAGTGGTCAAAAATGGTTTGCAAATTTTAAAACCAAAGTTGCATGTTCAATATTATATTTTTTTTTTTTATTCCACTGGAAGGCAAACGCGCAAGTGGCCAAGCAAGTGGCAAGTGAGCAAGTGGGTCTCCTGGTGATTGTATGTTCAATAAAAGCTTGCAATACAAAAATTAAAACTAATACTCAAAGGTATGTCCATATAAATCTTACTTCTACCTTTAAACGCCGCGTCATCGAATCCCCACAAAGTGGAATTGTACGTACACGAAAAATGTTAATACACCACTTACGGCTTAATTAAAATGTCCCATACTTAATGAATGGCCGGGTGACGGTGCTACGAAATGGCGTAGCTGATTGCTACGGCGTAGAGGCGCTACGAAATTGTATAGCCATTTAAATTTGCGTAATTTATTTTGTGTTTAAGTGAATTGTGAATGATTTAGGCAATAGTGGTTTTAGGACATTTTACGGTCATGTAAAAAGTATGTGTATTCAAATTGCTCTCTTCTATACCCTTTTTTTTTAATTCGACCGGATGGCAAGCGAGCCAATTGGGTCTCCTGATGGTAAGAGATCACCACCGCCCATAAACATCCGCAACACCAGGGGTATTGCACCACCACATATCTCAGCTTGTTAGTTTCTTATTTAGTCACTTAAGCCGCAACGCTAGCGACATCTATGCTGTAAGTAGCCCTCATCGAGAAACTTTCAGCACTTTCATTGGATTTAACCGCTGACCCGCACAAGAGATGTCGTAATTAAGCACTCTTTGTGTATTGACGACAGAAAAATGGAAAATATTCAAACAATTGCAGATTTTTGTAAGTAAATATGTTTTTTCCGTAATTTAATCTGTGGCGTACCTACATGAATACATGCCATTCTACGTAAGTTCAACCTATTAAACCGTGAAATATCTTGTTAGAAGTACGATGTTTTGGTAACGCCAGAGACAATTTCGGTAACGCAGGAGAAGCCCAAAGTGTCAGTAAAAAAGTTGATTGGCCCAAATACGTTGTCCAATAGTTTTTGATAATTACTAAAAAAAAATCTCTTTCACCATACAAACTAGACTAGTGCATTTCAATACAAAAATTATATCAAGATAAAGGAATATAATTATGACACCAATTGACGTTGTTTCGTTATATTTGGGGTTGGGGCCTGTTTCACCATTTGTCAACTAACTTTAAGTGGTGGATAAGTGATGCCGTCTCTGTTTGTTTTGTCCGAATAAACAAAGACGGCATTACTTTTATCTGACACTTAAAGTTAATCGACAAGTGATGAAATAGGCCCTTTACTAAATACCTATCCAAACCAAGTGTAATGTAATGTAGCCACCAAACTTCCCGCTTGATAATCATCATCATCATCATCTCAGCCGTAGGACGTCCACTGCTGGACATAAACCTCCCCCATAGACCTCCAGTTGCTTTGGTTGGCAGCGGCCTGCATCCACCGTGAACCCGCTTTAACCAGGCCATCCGTCCATCTCGTTGGTGGACGTCCTACTCCGCCCGCTTGATAATAGTATCTACTAATAACAAAAGCAAATGGCATCTTGGAAAATGTTTCTTTGTTTATTATTGTAACGGCACCCTTCATATTTATTCGGTGGAATATAAGAAAAATATGTTTGGAGATATCTAGTAACACTCCAACAATATTGCTGATCGGAAATATAACGCAGCCAAATTGGATTTGAACAGTCGCTGAATAAATAAAAATATTTATCGTGCAGAAATGTGACGGAGAAGTTAAAGATGACTGAAATAAAACTAACGGGTCAATGGTTGCCGTGAAAAGTGAGGGAGGAAAATATCAAAGTGCTAGGATGTTTAGATCACTAAGATACGATAATGGATTTAAGCAGATCGAAAAGGGTTACAGCTATACTCCTATTTTTCCCGAAAGTTATTTATTTTTTTATCCACTTAACAGTCCGACGATACCATGGTATCCAAAACCAAAATGCTTCAAACTGTCCATGGATACTTTAGTACCGTGAAGCTTAACTTTTTTTTTTCAAAAGTATACACGCGTGAATAGCAGTATATTTTATTATATTTGTATTCTATTTTTTCTTGTCTTTCATTAAATTTGTTAATTTTTAAACCCATGAGGTAAAAAACAGCGGTGTTAAGTTTGAAGCCGAAATCAGTCTGTATTAAATGATATTGTAACGGATAACTCACGTCTTAAATTTCGTTGGCGTGTTGCGGCAGCCGCCGAGTCACGTTGCTCCTAGAAAGAAGGGCTCCGGATTAGCCCGAAATATGTCAATCTAAACTCAATTTAAGACGTGAGTTATCCATTACAATATCATTTGATATGAGTGAGTTCATTAGTTGTTGAGTTTCAGAGGTTTTTTCCGAACCGGTGGTAGATTTTATTGACATTTATAAGTCCTTGTTATAGCCTAAATTGAATAAAGATATTTTGACTTTGACTTTGACTTTGAGTCACAAGGTAGTTTCATGTTCAAAGTCAGTCTGCATCGTAGCTTCCAAACAGATGGGCCGATTTCGTTGCGATTTTTTTGTGAATGTAAGTTTGAGACAATTTCATGGGCTTTCAACTTTCCTAAGTTGGTTCATTAACTTTATCTTGTTTACATTCTGACCCTAAAATATAGACTAACAGCATTTCAAGCTGGTTAGAAGCACTATATTGTATGAATAACAAGTTAAACTTCGCTCTTGAAGTGTTGATGCAAGCAAACAGGCACTTAGGGCGAACGCCGGCTCAGGTAACAAATGAACGTCGGCTTGCGATATGTATGGGTGTGCGAACGGTACACACTACATGGACTTGTTTTGTAGAGGAGCTGTTTCACCATCCATTGTTTAGTGTTAACTGACGGTTAAATGTAATACCGTCTCTATTTGTTTTGTTCGAATAGACGAAGACATCACATTTAACCGTCAGTTACGAATGTTTGTTCTCGGGTCTTGGATGTTTAATATGTATTTATGTATTTATTTATATATATATATATATATATATATAAGTATGTTTATCCGTTGCCTATGCCTAGTACCCATAGTACAAGCTCTGCTTAGTTTGGGACTAGGTCAATTGGTGTCAAGTGTCCCATGATATTTATTATTATTATTTTATTATTAGTTAACACTAATCAGTGGGTGGCGAAACAGCCCCTTAAGGTTACAGCTCATTACCACCCAGTACCTGACCAGCACCGCCTCGACTTTCGGCGTCCACTCGTTGTCGACAGGTGGTCCACGCGCGGACGGCGCGTTGACAACAAGTGGACATCGCGCGCGATCCACGAATTTTCGAGTGGCGGGGGGTAACTGATTTTGATGAAACATGTCTATGAACCATCGCTAGAATCCTGCTTTAAAAAAAACTGATTCAAATTGGTCCACTCGTTTAAGGTGCCACAGATACGACACACATAGCGGTCAAACTTATAACACCCCTTTTTTGCATCGGGGGTTAAAAATCGTCCAATGACGATTACCTGCTATTGTGAGTATTGTGTAATCAAAGGGATTGTTTTAAAATGAATCTGTTGTAGTTTGCTTATTTTCACTTTAAATATCGTAATTATATCACCTAATGTGTACCGTGCTCCAGCCGACCACAGACCATACATCAGCGGCAGCACTGGGCGCGAATGACTGAGTAAACCCTCGGCGTCTGATTTTACGTTACAATCTTCAGAGTAGACCCTCTGGCCATATTTAAAAATGTTAGTTGTGGAAGATACCTTGTAACGATACTTTACTACACAAACCGTTTGGGCCATAACAAAAAAAAACGGTACTACAGAAAACAAAACCATGGACTTTGGCCCTTCCGGGCCTTAACCCGCAAAAAAAACCTTAGTACAGTCTAGGTCAAAGATACAATACATTTTACTATTTACCTTGTCGCAGTCTTGTCTAGGTCAAAGATACAATACATTTTACTATTTACCTTGTCGCAGTCACTTTTTCGGTGAACTTTTGTATGAAATTGTCAGACGACATGACATGTGACGTGGAAAGGAGAGTTATCTACTCTTTCACGCGAAAAACACTTACAGGCACGTTAGTAATTTCTGTACTGTCGAGGTCAAAGATATCTTTACACTTTACCACCTTGTCATTGTATATACAATAAGGGGGTTAAAAACATACAAACGATATGTGTAGCTCCCAAATCGTACTAGATCCAACATCCCAAACACTCTCATTCTGAAAAGTCTGCAGCCTGCGTCACGTAGATGACGACGATGATGATGATGATATCTTTGTGAACAAAGTTCTACCTACACATGGCTTGGACCCCAGCGGCCCTAAACCCGTCCACCGCGTCCACAGATGGATGTGGCCTTGTTTTCAGGTACGCTCAACACTTTGTCTCGCTTGTGTTTGTGGGCGAATAGGCCGAGAGCCATCGGATACTTTTTAAATACATTAATTTTTCCATGCATTGAGTAGTTTTTGGCACCAGTAGTATATTGATATAAGTGCTTGTTTAGCCTCCATCGAATAAAAAAAAATTGACTTTCACATTTGATTTATTTATTTTCGAAGATCTAACAGCTATAAATTTGAGAATAACAGAATGATATCGGGATAAAAGTAATTTGTGTATACTTCTAGCTATCTGCGTATCAAATTTGGTCCAAATGCATTCTGCCGTTTTAAAACTAAAAAAAGAAGGAAAAACCCACTAAACACACGCACACACTTTCGCATTTATAATATTAGGTAAACTGAAGGCTGAGTTAACGTCAAAACCAACGCGGTGGACAGATACCATTAAATTACCATTCAGAGGCTGCGTCACCATCCATTGGTTAGTGTTAACTGACGGTTAAAATGTGATGCCGTCTCCGTCTTTTTAAACAAAACAAACAGAGACTGCATCACATTTAACCGTCAGTTAACACTAATCAACAGATGATGAAACAGCTCCTAAATCTATCATCAAGATCCCAATAGTAAAATGCGCTCGCCAAGTAGCCAATAGAGACCGGTGGAGAAAGATCGCGAAGACAGCGGCCGCAATGACGGGCGACCCCTCACGATAAGTGTAAGATATAGAATCCTTGGGGGCCAGAGGCAAAACAGCTCTTCCGTCAGCTATCTTCTCGGCTGGTAGATACCTCAGGGAATCGGCGGGCTGGTGCTTACCTTGCACAACGCATCAGCCTAGCAATCCATAGAAGTAATGCTGCCAGCCTCCTAGGAACGGCCCCCCAAAGCAGCAGCCTTAAAGACATTTTCTATTTAGTATAAGTTTTGTAAATAGTAAGTAAATAGTGTACCTAGTTGTATTTTTTTTTGTATATGTGTTATAACTGGGACAGATGGCATACCTACTCTCGTTTCGAAGGCCAAGACCCTCTTTGGGTCGCTGAGCCAAATTAGTTAGTTTGTTTTTAGTTATAACTCTGTGCTTTTCTGTTATGAAATAAATACTTATATGATATTTACCTTGAAAAAAAAAAGAAGAGAAAGAATATTGGGATTGTTGTTTTTAGAACGACAGCGCCTGCTGCACTAGGCGTAATGTGTCAGCCATCGATTGCGCGGCGTGGCAATAACTCAGCGCGGCCGCCGCACTAAATCTCGTGCGACAATATTGGTCGCTCGTGTCACTAGCTCAAAGACATTGTGTCATGCCACGCACGGGCTCATGATCGCCGTTTGTTTTTGGCGCTAGACGCATCATATTGCTCGTAATTAGAGACACGTATCTCGTGTCATCATCATCATGTCAGCCGAAAGACGTCCACTGCTGGACATAGGCCTCCCCCAAGGCTCTCCAATCAGACTAGTCTTGTGCTTTTTGCATCCACCGCGATCCCGCGATCTTAACCAGGTCGTCGCTCCATCTTGTTGGAGGCCTACTGCCAGCTCGTCTCCCGGTCCGCAGACGCCATTCGAGAACCTTTTGACCCCATCGGCCATCAGTCCTATCTCGTATGTGCTCATTGAAGTGGCAATTAACAGGCCATATTATATACCGACTGCCGGTCGTAAAATTCGCCAGATCACGATTGTGAAATGGCGCCATTTCATGAATTAGCTAAGGGCCCCGCCATATCGTTGAAAACTCTACGTTCAACGATTTGCCCAGTGGCGTTTAGGCAGATCATGAAACGCTGCCATATTGGTTCTAGCACGTCGCCGGCCGCTGCCGCGGCACGCTCGCTTTGCAGCCGGTGAAACCCAGTGATACTTCCACTTGAGGTATCCCATCTTAGGCCTCTAGGTTGGCAATGCATCTGCGATCCCCCTGGTGTTGCAGGTGTCTATGGGCGGTGGTGATCTCTTACCATCAGGAGACCACTTGCTCGTTTGCCATCCAGTCGAATAAAAAAAAAGATTTAATCCCGAAAACTTCCCGTAGGACAGCGATAACCGAATTCTCCGCGAACGGAGTCCTGGATAACAGCTAGTATGAAATAAATAAAAAATAGTCAAATTATATTTATTTACACTTGGACGAACCTTACTACCATTTACATTCCACCTTTCGCTCTCGTGAAAATAACAAATCCAGTTTTGAACTTTTCCAAACGCAATCAGCACGTACTCGTACTATCAATAAATGAAAAGGATACCATTATTGCAGGTATTGATCGTCAAAAGTTGTAATAAAACCTCTCAGCCGCTGAAATTGCCCATCATGCAGTGATAAATTGTGCAGTTTTTGTAACTAAAAACGCAAACAAAGCAATTATATCAGTCATCAGTGGGAGCTGCAATTTGTCATCGCCGCGACGACGGACCGACAGACGATTTTCATGATTTATTAAATGCAGGCGCTGACGTTCGGGGATTCTGATGCAGAGTGCAGGCGGAAATGTTAGGATATTTAATTGTGGAATCGAATTGATATTCACCTTAGTATTTTAGACTATCGCGGTCATTACTGATTTTGGAGCTTCAGTAAAATCAAGATAGGTACGCGGAAAAAAACCCGAATTTAATTCATAAAATTTGACATTCACCTAAAAAGTTATGAGTTTCATGCGATTTTTTATGTCGTTTAATAAGTAACTTAATTAACTAACTTTTGCCCGCGGCTTCGCCAGCATGGAATTCGGCTATCGCGCGCTGTTCCCTCGGGAAATGTCCATTATTCCGGAATAAAAAGTAGCCTATGTCACTCTCTGGTCCATAAACTATCTCTATGCCAAAAATTACGTCAATCCGTCGCTCGCGTTTGGACGTGCAAACATACAAACACACACTTTCGCATTTATAATATTAGTATGGATGGATAAGTATCTTCGGCACTGACGAACTTCCGCCTTATAAACTTTCATCTCTTATATCAAACCCTTAAAGCCTCTTTTTCGCGATAAAAGATAGCCTACTATATTCTTTCCCAAGGTCTATTCTATCTTTGTACCAAATTTCATCAAAATCCGTTCGATTGTTTAGGCGTGAAAGCGTAATAGACAGACATACAGAGTTACTTCCGCATTTATAATATTAAGTATGGAAGTATGGATTGATTTAATTTGGTGTAAATTTTTTTTATCTCAATTAAGCTTCTGTATTGGCTCAACACCTTACAACTGGTAGCATGGTGTACGCTTGTATTGCTCTGAAGATGAGCTCTGGTTGAGTTCGAAAAGCGTCAGTGTGGTGTGGTGGTGGTGATAGATGGGTTTGTCTGATTTGTGTGTGTTCTTACAAGTGTGAAGGTGGAGGAACAGAATGAACACGCATATTTTGCATAAACATAACCTATCACAAGGTGAGCAAAAAAATTCTTTTAGATCATTGATATGGACCTCCGCAAAGTAACGCCTGATTTAATAAATTAGTCAATCATCTCATTACAATATAATTTATCATTATTCCCATCGACAAACAAACTACGTTACGTCATCACCTAATGGACCAATTGTATACTGGGGTTCAGAACATTGTTACATTATTATCTCGATGTTTTCTTTGATATCCGTATTTCCCTTGTATCATTAACATACGACTATTTTATAGATGATAAAACATTTCAGATTCATGCGTAACATTAATTAGATCATGACTTCGATAATAATATCTTTTATACAAATTTCATAAAATGCTACCTACCTACATACCTACTTACACTCATGTGCAAAAATATTAATCTATTCGAAGCACACAAAAATATGTTTCCTACCACACAGCCTCCGGTACATATTTTTGAAGAGTCCAGTTTCTGCATTCGTGTGCAGAGTGATCAAAGACCTTCTAAGATTTCGAAAGTTCGCATACTCTTCGCTATTTCAGTCATATTTTTTTCCCACTGAAATTTTACACTTTTCTGAAATTTTTAAATTTTCATCCTATAGAAATACATAATTTAGATTAGGTTTATTTTGTAACAATTTTGAACAATTATTGGATTCAAAAAGTGTTGTGAGTTGTGACAAACGATCATTCTGACAAACATTACATTCGGACTTTCAATAAGTACCTACGCGAGCCGATACGAACCCCCTTTCTACCAGATTGCTCGAAGGAGATATTTTTCAAGCACCAAGTCGTCATATTTTCATCTCGTTGGTGACATCCTCTGCATTTGCCGAGCCACGGTCTCAATTTTAAAAATTTTCGGCCCCAACAGCCATCCATACGTGTCTTGCAGCCGTTCCATTTTACAAAAGTAATGATATACCTATTGTATCTTGCAATAGTTTTCATATTCGTATCGGAAGTCAATAAATTACACGTCATGCAACTTTGTCTTGAATATTACTAGAATATGGGTGCATTGAAGCCGAATCGCACTCAGACTATACGGCTTTCAGACAAATCTGTGGTTACCAGTACACAAACTATAACAGCAAGGTTCAACCATAATTCGAGAGCCATAAAGTCTTATTTTGAACACGCGGATAATGTACCTAGAGCGATATGGCATTGAAGCACCGAAAGAGCGGTTTGTCGGCAGAATGAATGAATGATTGAATGAAAGATTGTTTCCGACCGGAACGATCTATTGTCGTGTTGTGATGAGTGATTGATGCAATGCCGATGAGCGTATATCCTACCCGATGGAGTATAGCAAGCAAATATATTACTACTTATATGGTTTTGTTTGTACTGAAATTCAGTACAAAGTGAACTGTCATTTTGCTGGTCAGTGTAGGTTGATGGCCGTTGGTGAACAGACCATTTAGTAGACAAGTATCTGGGAGACCGAGCAAACGGTAATTCAGGCTTTGGTTCAAAAACACCACATGCCTGAATAAAATATAAAAATATCACGGAAATAATTTTCCCTCCTTTGTTTCAAATACCATTGAAATAGCATAAGAAATGAATTACTTATCACTAAGTACAGTTTTCTTTTTTTTTTCATTAAAAAGATGTCGTTGAGCAAACGTTCTAATAGTAAAATAGTTTAAACTATCATCAAACTCTAGCAAAATCGTCGCATAACTTATACATTCACATTATAATAGGTATAGTCCATTTATTTTAACATTTGAACCTAAGCGGTAAAATGTGCACACGTTTTTAAATTAAACAGCGAAACTATTTAAAATTGTCTTAACTTCTATAGTAAAAACATAATAAAGACCGCTAGTAAAATGAATATTTAGGTATTTTTAAAATATCGAGACACTTCTAACAATTTGACCGTTCAAACCTTAAATTAAACGGAGTATATAGGTACAGTCGAGTGTATAAACTTCTGAGCAAACATTTGATCAAAAATAAATAAAATATGCTGCCGGTATAGCTGAGCCGGAGCTTTCGGTGCCTTCAACAAGATGGAGCGACGACCTGGACGACGACGTGGATGCGAAAAGCACAAGACCGGTCTGAGTGGAGAGCCTTGGGGGAGGCCTATGTCCAGCAGTGGACGTCTTTCGGCTGACATGATGATGATGATGAAATACACGACTCTATTTTTAACGGCATAGAAGAGTCTTCAGATATTTTTGAACAATTTTTTGCTCAGGAGCTTACAAACTCGACTGTACTTGGTTCTTTATTAGTATTGGATAGAAGTGATTCGGATACAAACGTCACATCCTTCAACTGCCGCCCAACGCGATCGAAATAGCTAAAGTCTATTACGAGTCTAATTTGGAATTTCCTTTGACCTGTGCCTAATTAAAATTAGGGTAGGTCCCTAATTACAAACGTTTAGCAAACGCTGGGCGAATGTATAATGCACACGACTCTGATACGGGGGTAATTGAATGTCAACACTCCTTTTGGCAACGCTGGTTAATTATTAGTCGGTATCGTGTTTGCAAGGACTTGAATATTTAACAGCGCGGCTACCGCAGCGGGTGGGTTATCAGTGTCCATTGGAGTTAGCTGCAAGGTGTTAGCGGTAGCAATGTGTGTTGCCAGTAATATCATTACTATACTACACGATAACTTGTTGGGGGAGAAAAGTCCTCGAGTGGCGAATTCGAGGAAGACGAAGTGGTGGACTGACATCGTGAGAATCGCGGGCAACTGGTGGATGCAATTGGGAGGTTGTCATTCATTGTGGTGTTTTAAGGGGAAGGTCTTTGTTCAGCAGTGATCGTCTTCTGGCCGATGATGATGATTAAAACAATCCTGTGACGTCACTCCGGAATAAATTGTCTTGCCACACGCGCCTCTTTCCTGGCGCTCCCGGTGACCACACCTCAGACACAAATACGTCAGATACTAATACCAGGTTTAACCGTCAATGCGTCCCAGCAATAAATTAGTGCACTTTGACTGCAAACACGACTTAATCCGGGCTTAGTCCCGGTTTCGGAAATTACAAAGCGGCTCGGTATAAATGGAATCGTGCCTTGGTTTGCTCATGATTGTGAACCGGTTATTTGGACTTGGCTAGTAACTAGTTTACTAGCTTTTTAGTTATTTAGAAGCAGAGTAGCGTTGTTACGCCATATACCAACCACCCGCTGTATCGAGTCCCCAAACAATGTAATGAATATGACAGAAGAGTCTGGAAGTGCTTCCTTCCCCAACTATTAAACAATTCACCGTTGACAATTGCGAAAAAACTAGAAAGTAATTACTGTTTTTCAGGAGGTAGGACCTTGTGCAAGGTCCGCCTGGATTGCTACCACCATCTTGCTCGCTAATCCTGTCGTGAAACAGCAGAGCTTGCACTGTTGTGTTTCGGCGCGGAGAGTAAGGCAGCCGGTGAAATTACTGGCACTTGAGGTATTCCGACTTAGGTCTCTAGGTTGGCAACGTATCTGCAATACCCCTGGAATAAAAAAAAAAACAGTATTAAAATATATTTTATGAAAGATATATTTGAGAGGGAAGGGACGGATGCGCACTCAGACTTAGGTTATACTCGTACATATGTATGACAAAACAAAAAAATCATTAACTATATAATAAATTTACTATCTACTCGCATGTATACTTAGGCTGGAAATAGTGCTCGACCGACGGTTCGTCCTGACCGTACGTCCTGACCGTCAGCGCTGACCGTCGGTTGCGAAAATTCATTCAGTGCTACGCTGACGGCGAACTGCGTCGCGTGTGTACAGTTCACAGGTCGGTCGCTCCGTCAGCGAAGCACTGAACGCATCCATACAGTCTCATAGCTCGTCGGTCGACCGACGACGCGTGACCGACGAACCGGACCGACGGCTCGACCGACCGTACGCGCGCCCCAAATCACGCGCGTACCGTCAGCGTAGCTGTGTGCGCATTCATAGACTTGCATAGATATAGCTACGTTGACCGACGGTCAGCGCTGACCGTCGGTCGAGTACTGTTTCCAGCCTTAGACTAATTACGCGTGAGCAACTCAGACTTTCGTTAACCAAGGTCACGCAAAAACCTTAAAATTAGGATTGATCGCTTTGAAAGTTGTATGCTTTTCTTTTTGCTTGAAATAAACAGCTTAAATTTTTTTTAACAACTCAATTCCCTTCTCCTGGAAGAGGAGGATTCATCATCATCATCATCAGTCGGAAAACGTCATCTGCTGAACAAAAGCCTCCCCTTAGAACGCCACAGTGAACTACAGCTCTTGCATCCATAATGAATCACATGATTTAATTACTCCATCTTCATTTTACCACCGGACATCCAGGCGGGGGGAGCCTCTTCACCCTTATATAGTTAACATTCCATTGTACCGTAGGAAGCTGTTCGCTTCACCTTTCCTACTTAAGGCGGAAATTCATAAATAACTTGTAGAAGTTAAAATAATCGCTATTATTATATCTTGTTTTGAAAAAAATACTTTCTGGAAAACTTCTTGCCACGCATTTTTCTTGTATTGGCAATGATGGTCCTTCCAAAAACGTTGCTAACATAAAAAGTGACTGTACGCCCTTTGCGTTGCGGCCTACTTACAGAAAAATTGTAATTTTCAGTTTGAACACATCGCACCTTCAGAATTATACTGTCTTAATTCAAAATAAAATCATTTTTAAAGTATAGTTTTTTTTTTATTCGACTGGAAGGCAAACGAGCAAGTGGGTCTCCTGGTGGTAAGAGATCACCACCGCCCATAAACATCTTCAACACCAGGGGTATTGCAGATGTGTTGCCAACCTAGAGGTCTAAGTTGGAATACCTCAAGTGCCAGTAATTTCACCGGCTATCTTACTCTCCGCGCCGAAACACAACAGTGCAAGCACTGCTGCTTCACGGCAGGATTAGCGAGCAAGATGGTGGTAGCAATCCGGGCGGACCTTGCACAAGATCCTACCACCTGCAAAAGGTTCCTGGTTATTTTGGCCCAATTTTTTTTATTTCATTGTAAATACACGGATTGAGTCAGTATAATTCTAAAGGTACGATAAGTATTGTTTGAAACGAAACGCAAGGGTCTAAGAAGAGACTGCGGCGGCCGCGGGACGGAACCGTATAAATAATTTTAAAAGAAAGTGTCATTGCGAAGCACCTTTCTCTTTTTAAAATCGTTACTGGCCACTCATGTTCTATTTTTATCAAAATGTTTTTTTTTTTTTTTTTTTTTTTTTTTTTTTTTTTTTTTTTTTTTTTTTTTTTTTTTTTTTTTTGACAACCTGATATTGTAATGTTTTATTACATTTTATTAATAATTAATGTTTAAAAACTTTCCCCAACCGCTCCCACTGTGCTGTGTATACTTTTGATTGCATCTGTGGGGGCCACAGATAATCAAAAAACAAAACAGAATCAGCCACCCCCAAAAATTATATCACAAGTTGTAGTAATAAAATAAAAGATGCAAGCGTTACGTGCGAGGTGGGCATAGTTCGTAAGCGGCGTTCTCTTACGCAGCAACCCGCCATATTTTATTCACGAGTTTGTTCTTGGCTTGTGATTTTTTGATGGTTTTCTCTTGTTTGCTTTAAGCGGGCTTTTATTTCGGGGCCATAGAGCTCTAGGGGGCACGTCGAGTGTCATAAAAATTCAGCTTTTTGTTTTGCAACGCGCATGGTGTATATCAGTCGATCAAGAATGTGCTATTTTAAAGTTCGGGACCTCTTGGCACAAATATTTTATACTTAAAAGAGGTCCCAACCTTGCGACTATAATTGTAAACACTAAAGAATCATCATCATCATCCCAGCCTATATACGTCGCACTGCTGGGCACAGGCCTCCTCTCAGAATGAGAGGGCTTAGGCCGTAGTTCCCACGAGGGCCCAGTGCGAATTGGGAACTTCACACGCACCATTGAATTGCTTCGCTGGTTTGTGCAGGTTTCCTCACGACATTTTCCTTCACCGCAAAGCTCGTGGTAAATTTCAAATGTAATTCCGCACATGAATTTCGAAAAACTCAGAGGTGCGAGCCGGGGTTTACACCCACGATCCTCTGCTTGAGAGGCGATATGTCAAACCACTAGTCCACCACGGCTTACACTGCAATTTTCGAATTTCGTAGTAAACCCTGCAGAACCCTGATTATAATTTAACTATACAATAGAACAACGCAACGCGATTCCAAAAAAAAGCTATCCCAATAAAAAGTAAGTATTTAGTTACCTACTTATATCAGCTGAGACAGGTAACGATTCGAAACTAAAAACGAACCAACCGATGTTAAAATTGGCTTTTACGGTTATTACAACAGTAAACAAAATGCAAAAATTTATGACTTTCGTCATAAAATGCATTTAGTTTATTTTATGTTTCGTTTTCGTGGATTTAACGTTCATATGCTTTTTGCAATTAGAGCTAAGTCAACTGGAAACCGAAGTTTATAGCTTCAGAATTTATAGCATTCTCCAGGCCTAAGTTGTGTTACTTAGGTAACACTCGTATGTTACCTGCGACTCCGTCCGCGTTGAATTCGTTCATCGTTATCCCCCGGAAACTATACAATTTTCCGGGATAAAAACTATCCTATGTCCTTTCTCGAGACTCAAACTATCTGTATACTGAATTTCATATAAATCGGTTCAGTCGTTTAGACGTGATGAAGTAAGAAACAAACTTGCAAACTTTCGCTTTTTTAACCATCATCATCGTCATCATGTCAGCCAAAAAACGTCCACTGCTGGACATAGGCCTCCCCCAAGCCTCTCCACTTAGACCGGTCTTGTGCTTTTCGCATCCACCACGATCCCGCGATCTTAGCCAGGTCGTCGCTCCATCTTGTTGGAGGCCTACCGACAGCTCGTTTCCGGTCCCCGAACGCCATTCGAAAACCTTTTGACCCCATCGGCCATCAGCATTTTTAATTTTAGTGGAATAAGTTTGGATTTTAGTACGTTCCTTGTTTATTTGTTTTGACGACCTGATGGCTAAGTGGTTAGAGAACCTGACTACGAAGCTTGAGATCCCGGGTTCGAATCCCAGCCGGGGCAGATATTTGTATGAATAATACGAATGATTTTCCTCGGGTCTTGGATGTTTAATATATATTTAAGTATGTACCTATCTATATTTATTTATTTATTAGAGATCAAAAATACAACAAGTTACATTACAGGTCTTAGTCCTAAAGAGTAACAGGTTGACAAAACAAATATTTACAGTTATAATTACAGATTATAAGGATAAACTATAATTAATAAAAGAAACAAAAAAGGTAACAATTTTAACAAAAATAACAAATACACTTAAGAAAAATTAGAATGTACCCATAGTACAAGCTTTGCTTAGTTTTGGGCTAGGTCAATTTGGTGTCAAGTGTACCATGATATTTATATACATATTTATTTATTAATTTTATTTTTTAGCTTATAAATACAACGTTAAATCCCTCTGTTCAGTCGAGTTTAAACTTGTGAGCAAATATTTTATCAAAAATATCTGAACACGACACGTTTCTACGACATTAAGAGCGTTTTACCTGTTGAGCTGGCAACGTTGCATTTTTGTTAGTTTTCTCGATTATTCCATAAAAATTTAATGAAAATTAAAAATGTTGTCCGATACAATACTTCTATATATATAAAAGGCAAACCTGACTCACTGGGTTATATATCAACGCACAGCCCAAACCACTGGGCCTAGAAACTTGAAATTTGGTACAGAGGTTCCTTTTATGATGTAAGTGAGCACTAAGAAAGGATTTTTAGAATTTCATCCCCTAAGGGGGTGAAATGGGGGGGTGAAGCTTATATGCAATTTTGTCATTTTTGGACTTAGAAGTATGAAAATAGGTGTATAAGTTTTTGATTACAATTAAAAATGATCCGTTTAGGTAAAATGGATAAAATACCCCCCTAAAGGGGTAAAATGGGGGGGTAAAGTTTGTATGGAAATTTTCTCATTTCTGGACTTAGAAGTATGAAAATAGGTATATAAGTTCTCGATAACAATTAAAAATTATCTGTGTAAGCGAAATGGATAAAATTTCCCCCTAAAAGTTTAAAATGGGGGGGTAAAATTTGTATGGAAATTTTCTCATTTCTGGAATTAGATCTATGAAAATAAGTATATAGGTTCTCGATTACAATCAAAAAGTATCTGAGTATATGAAATGGATAAAATTCCCCCTAATGGGGTAAAATGGGAGGGGTAAAGTTTGTATGGAAATTTTCCCATTTCTGGACTTAGTATTATGAAAGTAGGTGTATAAGTTCTCGATTACAATTAAAAATTATCTGTCCAGATGTAATGGATAAAATTCCCCCCCTAAAGGGATAAAATGGAGGGTAACGATTATATGGAAATTTTCTCATTTCTGGACTTAGAAGTATGAAAATAGGTATACAAGTTTTCGATTACAATTTAAAATTATCCGTGTAGGTGAAATAGATAAAATTATCCCCTAAAGCTGTAAAATGGGGGGTAAAGATTATATACCAATTGTCTCATTTCTGGATTTAGATATATGAAAAATATAGGTATACAAGTTTTCGATTACAATAAAAACTATTTATGTAGGTGAAATGGATAAAATTACCCCTAAAAGGGTAAAATGGGGAGTGAACCTTTTATTGAAATTTTCTGATTTCTGGACTTAGCAGTATGAAAATTGCTACTAGGTAGTAAGTATACATATACCTATTGGTATTAAGGGTCCTGATAAGTGATAACAAATAAAAATTATCCCCGTAGGCAAAGATAAAGAAAGAAGAAGTAGCTTTCGACTTATTAGGGGGGAGTTTTTATGAGACTTTCTTATTTCTACACTAAAAATATGGCTGGTCACCATTTAAAATAGTCCGTATGGTGTTGACGACTTCAATAGGGGAGGGGGTTTTTCATACAATATGGAGGTTAATTAAATAAGACATATAGCCTGATAACTAAAGTACACGCGGACGAAGTCGCGGGCAAAAGCTAGTCTTAATATAAAAGTTAATGTGTCTACTCCATAAATTAATCGTGATAGACTTTTATATTCTTTAAAAACGAATTAATGTTTATAAACGGTTTTTAAAGAGAATAAAAGTCTGTCACAATAATTATTGGAGTACACACATGAACATGAACTTATACATTATGAAGTGTTCAATCAGACAACATTTTCAATTTTCATTCAATTTTTATGGAATAATCGAGAAAAACTAACAAAAATGCAACGGTGCCATCTCAGCAGGTATAAACGCTCTTGCTCGCTAATCCTGCCGTGAAGCAGCAGTGCTTGCACTGTTGTGTTTCGGCGTGGAAAGTAAGACAGCCGGTAAAATTACTGGCACTTGAGGTATCCCATCTTAGGCCTCTAGGTTGGCAACGCATCTGCAATACCCCTGGTGTTGCACATGCTTATGGGTGGTGGTGATCTCTTACCACCAGGAGACCCACTTGCTCGTTTGCCATCCAGTCAAATAAAAAAAACCGGCCAAGAGCGTGTCGGACACGCCCAGAATAGGGTTCCGTAGCCATTACGAAAAAATTAAGTAATATTTTTCGAAGTATTTCGTATTTTATACGGAATCTTCCAAGTTTAGGTATATTTTATACCTTACGCTGCTATTTACTCATAAACTACTAATAATTCTCAAGAAAACTTAGCCGTTATAGTTTTCCTTGGAAGTTTGATATACTGAGCACCATCCTGAATTTTTTCAAAATTTTCCATCCACCGGTTTAGATTTTAGAGGGGGGGGGGACGCTCGATTTTAATGAAAATTTGCACTTTAAAGTTGAATATTTCGGAAACAAATGACTGAATCGAAAAATCGTTTTAGCAAACCCCTAATGGTTTTAAAATACCTATCCAACGATACCCCACACTATAGGGTTGGATGAGAAAAAAAAAATTACCACCACTTTACGTCTATGGGAGGTACCCTAAAAAAAAATGTTTTTGAATTTTTAATTGTACTGTTTTGTCGGCATGGTTTACCTATATATTCGTGCAAAATTACAGCTTTCTAGCATTGATAGTCTCTGAGCAAAGCCGCGGACGGACAGACAGACAGACGGACAGACAGACAGACAGACATGGCGAAACTATAAAGGTTCCGTTTTTGCCATTTTGGCTCCGGAACCCTAAAAACGCTTTTAATGGCGTAGAAGCGTGTTCAGATATTTTTGATAAAATGTTTGGTATACCAAATTTTATCAAAATCGGTTCAGTGGTCTGTTTTTCTGTTACGCTTTCACGTTTCGAAGTGACAGACAGACAGACAGAGTTACTCTCGCATTTATAATATTAGTAGGGAAGATCAAACCTTTAGGCCACCACGACTTTACACGCAAACAATAAAATTACAATACTCATTGGTCTGGGGCCCGTCCGTGACCCACACATCTCTACGCACGCGCCCTGGAGTCAAGACATCGCGTTACTATTTTAAAAGGAGCCCTCGCAAGGGTTCCATGCATAACAAAAAGGGTAAAGTAATTTGATGAAGACGCAAAAAATGTTTCGTTACTTAAAGGATTTGATTATTCTTGTAGTTTAAGTTGTGTTTTGTTAAGACATTTTGTACCTACATCTATATGTCGGCGGCCGATCGTAAAATCCGCCAGTTCACGAAATTCCTAGGCATATCGTGAAATGACGCCTATTGATCATCATTAAAGGGTCATACTGAAAATCAGCGCTGCGGCTTGCTGTAGCAATACCCTGAGTATGGCCCTTTTTACTTTTTTCGGCACAATTTTTATTTTATTTTCTTTCTTGGTGCTTAATATACCTATAAAGTTGTCTATTTTTTAGCTGTAATTTTATTTATTTTTGGTGTGCCAAATTTAGGTAAATAAATTTATTCTTTCTTTCTAATTGGCTACGAGACATCCGCCATATCGTTCAAAACTCACCGTTTAACGATTTGCCTAGTGAAGTTTAGGCAGATCATGAAATTCCTAGGCATATCATGAAACGCCGCCATATCGGTTCTGGCACTTCGCCGGCCGTTTATATTTAGTCGTATTATTTACGGGTCATTAAAGTTTTCCGTATTAAAGTTAGGGAGAAGAACAAGCAATAACAAAGTACAAAGTTCCTATGTAATAAAAGGGACATGGTACAATGTCTTTAAATTAAAAGAAAAACGGAAGACATCAAAATAAACGCAAGTCTTTTTTCATGTCAAATTGTTTTTTTTCGCAAAAACTCAAACTTCGTTGCGTCTTGATTATTTCCTGTTTTCTTTTTTCGTGATCTTTTTAGAGTTCCGTTTCGTAAACAAAAATAAAAGTAGGTAAGTACCCTTACAGTCTGTTTATCAACACATGTTGACGCGATAACTTTTCAAATTTCATGCACGAAATTGGGCCAATCAACTATTTTACCGACACTGGCGTTACCAAAAATCGTACTTCCAACAAGATATTTCACGGTTTAATAGGTTGAACTTACATAGGATGGCATGTATTCATGTACACCATCTATTAAATTACAGAAAAAACATGTTTACTTACAAAAATCTGCAATTGTTTGAAAAATGTCGCGGACAGATTAGTGTCGGTAAAAAAGTTGGTTGGCTCAATTACATTTGAAATTTACCATGAGCTTTAACGGTGAAGGAAACGATGAGGGAAACTGCACAAACCTGAGAAGCAATTCAATGTTGTATGTGAAGTTCCCAAGCCGCACTGGGTCCGCGTGGGAACTACGCTCCAAGTCCTCTCATTATCAGAGGAGCCCTGTGCCCAGCAGTGGGACGTATATAGGCTGGGAGCCCCCCTCCCTCCTGGCGCTCAACTGTAGTGATAAGAAGCTAGTAATAAGTTAGTTGATAGTTGTAATTTAATCGATCCTTTAATAGGGATGATGACGCCATTAAAAATTATTCCATTTCACAACTCCAGTAAAAAAACGCTTTATTTTAGCGCTGAAAACCGGATTAATTTTCGATTTACTATAAAATTATATTTTTTGTTGCTTTAAAACAAATAGTTAGTTGATTGAGTTGCCAGATAATGACGTCATAATTCGCAATTGCCATTGAAACTCTATGGAAGAATTGTGTTTTGGTGGTGTCATCATCCCTATTCTAATCATAACCAGTAGCATGGCTATTAGCTAAGTTAACTTTCAGTTCGCTGAAGTGGCGTTGGGCTGGCCACGTCTGTCGCTGGACCGATGAACGGTGGAGAAGACGAGTCCTCGAATGGAGGCCGCGGACGGGAAGGCGTAGTGTAGGGCGTCCTGAGGCACGGTGGACGGACGACCTTAAGAGAGTCGCTGGCAGCGGATGGATGCGAGGGGCTGAAGACAGAGTGCTGTGGCGCGCCATGGAAGAGGACTATGTTCAGCAGTGTCTGCTGTGAGCTGATGATGATGATGATGATATTGATGATGGAAGTTAACTTTAAGTTCCAGTCACTCAATATACTGGTAGTGCTTAAATTTAAAATTAATCAGTTCTTAATATAGGTATTAGTGTTCCTAGTTGTATTTCTTTTATTTCTTCCTCGGCAACCCATAACAAAATGGCCATGATGATGATGATGATACAGATCTGTAAAGTAAGCCTTAACCCCGGAGGCTTGTCTAATTAGTCCAAGGAATAAGAGACAATGTTATTATTTGATAAGATAGCTTAATGAAGTTTATAAAACGCGAAACGTCCCTAATGACCCAGAGATGTCCACAGATATTGCAGGGAAAAGATAACGCACTACATTTTTTTCGTTAACTTTAAGAAAATTCGAAAATACAAACTGAAATACAGATGCACAGAAAAACCAGAAAAAGGCCAAGCGGCCCAATGGACCACCCCGGTATTATAGTCTAGTGCTTACCCCAGGATCTTGGGCTTCCGATTCAAAATTAATACTTAAGTACAGAAATCTTCATTCACACATAATTATATCAATAGTTTAATAATAGACGTCCTACGGCTGAAATGATGATGGTGACAATGATTACCATTCACTAAGATAATAAGATGCATTTATTTTTAGAAACTGCGTCCAATATAGCTTTATTTAACAACCGACTGAATTATCTTCAATATTGCTTGTCTGCGCTCTGTTGCCCTCGAGCTACCAATCGCTAAAGCTTTGAGGCCTTGTTGTCTTCGTTTACCGCCAATTACGAGTCAACCCAATAGTTTATTATTCCTTAAGCTAGTTCATTCCCTTATTTATTTAACACGACGCTAGAAGGATAACAATAATATTATGAGGAGCTCGTCTGTTTTTGTCTAATTATACTTTAATGATGCGATTTTGTTCTTATGTAGGCAGTTTCTCTAGTAATTAGACCAACCTCATCTACACTTGTAAAAAGATTAGACCGACACTATGTGTGTGTGTGTGTGTGTGTGTGTGTGTATTTATTGTCAGCCTTTCCTTTCACACACGGACCTCAATCATAACACAAAGACTATAATTTTATCTTAAAATCTTACCTCTTAGTAAAAGCAAACGCTGTAATTATTTGCCATTCCCATGGAAATTAAAACTTAACCGCCAAATATAAAAGTTTACCTGAATAAAGCAGGAAATAGCTAGAAGAGTAAAAATTCATACAGCCTCTAAGATTTTTATACGCATGTCGTACCAACACCTTTAATAAAGCATGAGTGAGACAGAGTCATAAGGCCCGGCGCGAGAGGGCAATAACTGTGCTGTAAAGAGACCGCGATGAATGTATCGTGTCACGTTGTACGTCGTGCAGTGTAGCGCCAAGTTTGTACAAGATGAAGGTCATGTCAAAGCCAAAGGCACTGTGGCGCATAGCTATCTTGCTCGTATATTTGTGGAGTCAGTCCAAGTAAAAAAAGGTGAATGATTGTATTTCAATAAAGTTAATATAGCCATGTAGCCCGCTAAGCATTTTCCAGCGGCCTAAGTAAATTTTGAAAACAATCAAGTTCCATAACATGGTTATTACTTATATTGAGGTCGTTGTAGTTTTTCTTCTTAGAGAATAGGTTTTGCAGCCCACTTGGTCCACGATCTCTATGGTTTTGGTCCAGCAGTGATTTAGAGTTCGACACGGCTGCTGTAAGATTATCTCTGAATCATAAGATAGAAAGAAAGAGAAGAAAAAGAATGTCGAGTTCATGGTATACTCGGTGTTCGTGGAACATAAAATAAAGTCGTTTTTTATCTTCAAAACTGGCTTTTATTATTAAATTCAATTTTGTTACAGAGCGTTCGTTTGTCAGGTGGTGAAAAAAAGTAAGAGAGAGAGCGCCAAAAAATGGTTTACAGAGTATAGTTATTATTTTTTACAGGAATAGACAATATAGAGCTATAGAGCAAAAAAGGTTTGTTCAGACTCTTGAACATACTCCCGGGAAGGGAAGTACTATTTAAATTACAAGTTACACATTGTATTTACTTACAAAATTGTAACTAAACATTATTTGTCAAACTATGTCAATTAAACAAACTATGTTAATGAGCTGGTTTATCTTAGCTTAGGGTTATTCTGACGACATTATGCAAGGTAAGTTATTTAAACTATTTTAGAAATTAAGTTGTACAGTATATCGCTACATTGATAAGAGCTAAGATATAAAATAAATGTTAATTTAGTATTATTTAAACTATTTGGTATTTAGGTACATTGATGAGATCATTATTTAAGCATCTTACAGTAACATTACTTTGGAATATCACAAATTTATTAATTATTTTAATTACTTATGTAATTTATATAAAATATTATTCAATATTCAATAAGGTACGGCGCGACTTAGTCTATTGGTAATACACATAATTTATTTATAGACCGGCGGGTTATACCCGTGGCGGTCTTCAACTCAGCGACCCTCACCTTCTGATCTTGTCCCCGAAAAACCTTAGAGACTCGAGCCATAGGCCATTGCAGGGGAGGCACATTGTCACCTTTGAGCAAGACAAGGGTACCTTCTTCAATGTCTTGTAACGTTTTGTGCCATTTTGGCCGACTATTTAGGTGTGAAAGGTATTGCTTGTGCCACGCATGCCAAAAATGCTGTTTAATTTGCGTACAGCGCCGCCAGAATTTGAGTCTATTAGAAGGAATTTCGGCGAGGTCTGCCTCAGGTATACAGGTGATCGGCCTGCCAATTAAAAAATGCCCCGGTGTTAGGGTTGACAGATCTGTGGGGTCCCTCGACAATGGGGTCAGTGGCCTCGAATTGAGGACACCTTCAATTTCTATCAAAATTGTATTTAACTCTTCGTACGTGAAAATATTGGCTCCAACTACCCTTTTAAAATGATATTTAAAACTTTTTACGGCCGATTCCCAAAGGCCTCCGAATGTAGGGCTATAGCTAGGTATGAATTTAAAGACAATGCCTTTATCAGCAGCAACCTTGGCAACCGAATTTTGATGACTATCTTTTTTATTAAGTAAATACAATTCGTGAAGTGTATTATTCGCACCCTTGAAGGATTGGCCGTTGTCACAGTGTATCACTTGTGGCACACCTCGCCTGGCAATGAACCTTTTTAAGGCTGCTAGGAAAGTCTGAGTGGTCATGTCAGACACAAGCTCTAAATTGATGGCTTTTGTGGCAAAGCAAACAAAGACTAAGGTGTACCCTTTGGTGACAACAGACCTCCGCAGGCTCGACTGCTTGACCTGGAATGGACCACAGTAGTCCACTCCAACCTTGGAGAAGGGATGGCTCTCGGTGACTCGATCAGAAGGCAGGGATCCCATGAGCTGGCTGGCACCTTGGGCCTTGAATCTGTAACATTTAACGCATTTGCTTAGGACTCTTTTTACTTCACGAGAGACACCGATAATCCAATATTTCAACCCTAGGTTGCTAACAGTTAAGGCTAAGCCGGAGTGAAGTAGAGCAATATGTTCATTTCTTATAATTAATTGAGTGACATGGCACTTATTTGGCAATATAATTGGGTGTTTTTGAGAGTACGGTATTGGCGCGTTTTGTAAACGACCACCAACTCTTAACAAGCAATTATCGTCCATAAAAGGGTTTAAAGTTTTTAAATTGGACTTTAAATCCTTATTCTCCTTAATACGGCTAATATCTTCAGCAAAGTATTTTAATTGAATTTGTGAAATTACTGTATTGGATGAATTTATTAACTCATCAGCAGTTAGATATCCAGACCGTTTTACATTATTTTTACAATTGTAGATAAATCGTTTTACCCAAGCTACGACTCTCATGAGTTGGCCAAATGATGAGAATTTATTAAAGATTTCCTCACTTGCACAACACTCATCTGACTGCTCGTCCGTACCTGCATTTCAATTGCATGTGACATGAGCACATGTAGGCATGATAGGTGGGCTGTACTCTGCGTGTCTAAGGTGATCTGGACCGTTGAACCATAGGCTATTAGATAAGAGTTGCTGTGGATCACAGCCGCGTGACAGACAGTCAGCTGGGTTTTGTGGGCCAGGAATATGACACCATTGACAATCAGTCGTGAGCTGGTTGATTGTGTTGACTCTATTTTTAATAAATGATGGCAAGTTTGTTTTGGCTGACATTAGCCAGCATAGAGTGACTTGTGAATCTGAGAATAGGTAATTATTATTCACTTTAATGGCGCCAAATATAGAGGCCACCTTGGAGAATAGTTGTGCGAGCAATACTGCTGCGTTTAACTCCAGCTTTGGTATGGTAAGGCGGGTTTTTATTGGAGCAACTTTAGATTTGGCGCACAATAGAGTGAATTTTGCCATGCCATTTTTTATTACCTTTACATATATAACCGCGCCAATGGCACCGGCAGAAGCGTCACAGAACCCGAAAATTTCAACACTGTTTGCGTTGTGGATATCAAGATCTCGATTTACGCATATTACAGGCATGCTGTTTAGACATTGATAAAATTTCAACCAATCCTTTAAAAATTCTTGAGGTAATGGACTATCCCATTCCAAGTTATTCAACCACAGCCTTTGCATGAACTGCTTGGCCTTCAGTATGACAGGTGCTGCTAGGCCGAGTGGATCAAAGAAGGAACTGATAAAGCTAAGTACACTGCGTTTGTTCCATTTGGTGGGCTCACTGGTAGGGCGAGTGATTTTAAATTGGTCATTACTAATGTCATATGAAACACCTAGTGCCTTCATGGAAAGATTTTGCTGAGCTAATTCCCGTTCGTTAAAGTGTTGCTTGTCAGCTGGTATGTCTGCTAACAAGGCGGGATGATTGGCTGCCCATTTGTGTAGTTGAAAACTGGCTATATTTAATAATTGAATAAACTCATCCCTTACCTGCAATGCGTCTTCAATGGTGTTAGCTCCAAATAGGCTGTCATCCACATACATACTTGTTCGGATCACCTTGGCAGCATTGGGCATCGTTGCAGCATATTTTTCAGCAAGCTCCTGCAGACATTGTGTTGCGAGGTAGCTGGAGTTCTTGAGCCCATAGGTGACCGTCTGTAATTGTAAAATCTTGTCAGTTCCATCCTCATCGGTCCACAGTATGTTTTGTAATTTCCTAAAGGCTGGGTCTACATTGATGGCCCTGTACATGTGTTTAATGTCAGCTAATAGGACATACCTATGGGTCCTGAACAGCACTAAAATGTTAAACAAATCATTTTGATTATTAGGTCCGTTAAGCAGCATGTCATTTAGACTGTTATGATTTGAGCTAGCTCTTGTATTACCATTGAACACAACTCTCAAACGAGTAGTTTTCTTGTCATTCCTTATGACAGGATGATGAAGCATGAAGTAGCAGCTATGAATATTTTCTTTATTTAATTTGAGTATTTTGGCATGACCTAGTGCTACATACTCATTAATGAAGTCAAAATAACCCTGCTTCAACCCTTTGTCTTTTGCAAACCGTTTTTGTAAGCCTTGTAAAGACTTAGAGGCGACAAAATATGTGCTACCTAGGTTAGCTTGATCGGGGGGGCATTGGAGGGGCAAGGGGACTTGAAATTTGCCATTGACCAACTGTACCGATGCTCTGAACTCGGCTTCGCAGTAAACCTGCTTTGCTGTAACCTCCACTTTCGTTCCAGGGACCATTTCAGTCTCCCAAAACTTTTGAAGGAGGTCATTAACACTAACATTATTGTCAGAAACAATTGCATGCAAGGTTACAGGATGGCTGTTAAACTGTGGCTCATTACCTTGTATTTCACCTGACAATATTGAACCAAACTCAGTATCCATCACATACAAATCACTATTTTGGAGTTTGGTTTTATTGGGCAATAATATTTTAAAAAATATGTCAGCTGAAAGCAAAAATGCAATTTCGCCCGGAGTGTCAAATTCATCATCTGCGAGCTTCGTCAACTCCGGTATGGTTACATCTTGCATGTTCACCTTGTGCTGAGGTAAGTTTGTTGTTATGTGGTCAACTATTGAGCAGGTCACTTGACATTTGAAGTCGGTTTGAAGTGACATGAAATTGACATTGACAGACTTGGAAGTAGATTTTGTTTGCTTGCCCAAGGCTGTGATATTCAAAGTATTATTGAAAGGTTTCAATTTTAAGGAATTGGCAAGTGCTGTTGTCACAAATGATACCTGACTGCCGCTGTCTACGAGCCCCTTGGCTATTGTGTATGATTTGCCATCCTGACTAAAAATTTTGGCCTTGATGGTGGGCAGTAACACAGTGCTTGTGCAGCTATTGCTATGCATGGAAACCTTTGGTTCATCTATACCATGTAATACAGAATTATGCACTTTGCTTTTGCATTGTTCACATTTGAAGTGAAATTGACACTTATTTTTGTGTGGATTTAAACATAATTTGCACAAGCTATTTTTTGACACAAATTCAGCCCTTTCCTCTATGGGCAAGGCTTGGAATTTGTCACATTTGAATAATTTGTGAGTTGAGGCATTGCAAAATTTACAAGACGGCCCAGGTGCCGCAGTTTTGCTTGCAAAATTTGTGACCTTGCTTTTATTAAAATTTGAATGGCTCTTACCTTCACTTTGCTGGCTCACTTCGAAGCTACTGGCCCTTCTTTCCAAGAAGGCGAAGAAGTCCTCTAGTGTGGGCAGCTCTGTTGTGACACGCTCGCTGTGGTATGCACGACAAGTGTATTGATCGACCTTCCTAAGCAAAATGGGCAAAAGTAGCAGGTCCCAATGTTTGGGGGATTGCCCTAATGTTTCCAGTGCAGCTAAGTGTTGACGAGAGTTTGACACTAATTCTCGTAGATTGCTAGATACACCTTTCGAAATTGTGGGGAAGTCGAGTAATGCCTGCACATGGTTTGTTATTACTAGGAATTTATTGTCATACCGATTGCCAAGCAGTTCAAGGGATTTGGGGTATGAATCCCCAGTAATGGGTAGTCCTTCAATTAAGGACAGTGGTTCACCCTTAAGAAACTTTCTTAGGTAGAATAATTTTTGGATAGGAGCTAACCTGGTGTTAGTATCTATAACTGCACTAAACAATTCTATAAAGGTATTGTATTTAGTGAAATCCTTGCCGTCGAAGACTGGAATGTCCATATCCGGTAATTTTATTGCTGATGACCCGCCACACGCTATTGGTTCTTGTGCACGGAGCAGCTTGCGCAGGTTCGCCGTAATTGTCAGGCATCTGTCCTCGAAGTCGTCATTGTTGAAGTCTGTGTCTGCGCTTTCTTCGTTGAGCAGGTGGAGTTGCAACGACAGTTCCTTGTGGTTCACTAAGACACCAGCCAGCTGCTGCAGGCGCGTGTTGATGGCCTCTTTGTCTAAAGATCCTTCTTGTTGGTCCCGTAAAAAGTTTTCCGCTTTTGTTAATGAGCCTTTGCATTGGGCTATCTGGGCTTTTAGCTTTCTCTCTTCTGGGGAGATGGTTGCCGATTTAGCTTCTTCGTTCATCATCTTGAAAACAATAATCCGTTTGATTGTTTTTTATGATCGAAGTTTTTTGGTTAAACCGGTGACAGTCAGATCACAGATTACAAGAATAGTAGTCAGATATGCCAATATTGCCAATGTTAGTTGCAGACTAGAAGATGGAGTGACGCCATTTCTTGAAAAAGGAAACGATCAAACTGACCGGTTATTCCGCTTTTCTTCGCACTCGTACTCTTGCGAACAGCCTTAGGGACGATATTTATTTTGTTTCGGCACCATTTATGTTCGTGGAACATAAAATAAAGTCGTTTTTTATCTTCAAAACTGGCTTTTATTATTAAATTCAATTTTGTTACAGAGCGTTCGTTTGTCAGGTGGTGAAAAAAAGTAAGAGAGAGAGCGCCAAAAAATGGTTTACAGAGTATAGTTATTATTTTTTACAGGAATAGACAATATAGAGCTATAGAGCAAAAAAGGTTTGTTCAGACTCTTGAACACTCGGTATCGTACCATACGTATCCACAAATCACCTAGTATGAAAAAATAGATACATTAATTAGGAAACCGCCTTAAGTAAATAAAAAAATATGAGTTGTGTCGTCTCAAAAGGCGAAAGAGCAAGTACAACAGAAATAATAACAAGAAGACTAAAAATATTACGCTATTAACTTAAAGGTTTGCGGCATACCATGTACTTACCTACCTAGCTAAAAAGTTAAATATTAATTTCCCATATCAGTCAGTTGCTCAAATGTTGAGTTGCTGCAAGGATTATTTTACGATTTTATTTCAATTAATCAGCTCTACTGTAAAAATAGAAAACAATGTTTAGTACACTACACACACTACTAGCAACAAATTAAAATTAAAACGTATGACGCCATTATTAAATTTTTTGATGAAATTCCAACTGTATTTTACATCTTGTTTTTAATTTTAAGACTACCCTTAAGTATAATGGAGTAGAAGAAACTCAAATTATCTCGCTTACTATTTCTGGTGTACAGTCAAGGGCAAAGATATCGACACGGGCAAAGTTGTAAAAATAAGTATACACGGCTTTGATGTCAAGTGCATAAAAGTCGTGTACTTATACATATTTTTGCAACTTTGCCCGTGTCGATATTTTTGCCCTTGACTGTACAATAAAGATTCTTTGTATTGCATTGCGTTGTATTGTATTATAAAAATCTTAGATACTATTGAATATTATAACTCTAATAATAATGTAAGCCAAATGTGACATGCGACAAAACTTGGCCGTCCCACTGCCGAGCACAGAGTGAAATGTGTACAAAATAAATAACCCCTTTTGCGCGCTCGAGGCGCCCGGCTCTGAAATCGTATAACGCTATTAAAACTTTCACGCGGAACATCCCCACTTACGGCGGTTAGAGGGGGCATGCTTTTGCGTTGTACAAACTGTCAGAAGTATTGCTATTTACTAACTATTTCGTCATTATCATCATCATCACAAGTTTAATTTCAAGAACTGTGTTATCTGTCATCTAAACGCTAAGTAATCGCACGCAGTTCTATACAATTTTCCAATTTTCTTGTTTAACTCTGTTTAAGAATTCTTAATTTTTTTTCAGCGCATAAGGATTATTATTGTACCTACCTGTTTCTACCTCAAATGCAATGCCATTTTATCGCATCTACCATTCCTGTTTACCGATGTATAGGTACTTTATTACTATGTCACTCCAGGTCTATACCTTATCATGTCTTAAATGCAATGTTTAAATATGTGACTGTTTGTTGCCTTAATAAAAAATAAATAAAAAAAGTTAACTCAGGAATGGTCCAACTTGTTTCGATCTTTTCGGAAGATCATTTTCATATGTCAGTGCGTTCACGACGGTGTCCTCCGCAGTGCTTCGCGCGAAAGCAACGGGGAGAGTGGCGTCAGCATTGTTGGACTGTTCTAATAATTATGTAGTAATTTTTATGCAGATTGAGCCAAGTTTTGTGCCACTGAATATTCATATCCATACTAATATTATAAATGCGAAAGTGTGTTTGTATGTTTGTGTGTTCGTCCGTCCTTCACGCCGTAACGGAGCGACGGATCGACGTGATTTTTGGCATAGAGATAGTTTATGAGCCCTAGAGTGACATAGGCTACTTTTTATCCCGGAAAAATGCACAGTTCCCGAGGGAAGGGAGGGGGGAGGGCGCGATAACCAAATACCACGCGGGCGGAGCCGCGGGCAAAAGCTAGTATACTGATATTTTTATGAAATTCGCTGTGACATATTTAGAGGACGAGCAATCGCTCCAACTTGGACTTATGTCTGAGACTGGTTATAGAGCAACAGAGTTGCTAGGCAACCCTCAATGGCTATATCCCCAAAGTCCCATGCTAATTTGTAACGAGATAAAATTAATTAAATCCTAGCGCTGCAGGGTCGTCATTATCTTCTTACTCGCACACGCGCCTAAGTGTTCCAGACCCTATATTACCACGAAGTTCGAAATTCGAACTTCATATCATGCCGTCCCGCTGACACTTATAATTATTACTACAAGAGTGAAAGGGACGGTACGATACGAACTTATATTTTCTAATTTCATAGTAGCCCCCAAGTATACGTGATTATCATGAGGTTGCCCTAAGTCCGTGCCTCTCAAACGCTACTATTTGTAATATAAATGAGTGGCCACACCGCTGCTTAAAAAACGGTGATGGTACGGAATCACAGGGACGCATCGTATGCACCCCGTTTTTATGGCATGCTCTCCACACCCAATAAATACCTACATACATACATACATACGCTCGAAAAACATAACCCTCCTTCGGGCAGTCGGGTAAAAATGGCGGCTGCGGCTGGCAAAGTTTTTTACGTGTCACGGCGTGACCGCACTGCCCCACGTCGCCCCTCGTAAGTGTATTTCCGAGTTTGATTTGACCCTTGTGAAGTTTTTTGCAGTGTAATAATGTAAATAGAAACACTCGAAAACAGAAAAAGCCCGGGAAAATGTGCCATTCCCGATCAGACGCGCGATGATAGCATCTTGACACCCACCAGTGGGACTAAAGGCTATTAAAAAAAAATAACCACCGGAAATACAAACTCAACTCGTTCCGTATTCCGCTAAAGAGTAAAGAAACACAGTTCCACAACTTTGTAGTGTCACCGCTGTTGACAACTTATAATTACATCGGGTCAGAGCCTGGGCGGAGATCAACGATAAAGTCAGCTTTATTAACCCCCACGGAAAAAGGGGGTGAAGCTGTCGGTCTGTAACACGCTTTAGGAAACGCCATTGCTTCCCGTACAATCGTTTTGTCGAAGTGTAGTAACTTTTACCACTTGCTTAATGAAAATTAAGTACGATTTTACAGAGCAATCATGCTTTCAAAATTCATCATCATCTCAGCCTACACAGCGTGTATTCTTAATATTTCCTCAAACTGTAACCAGACGAAGGTTGCAGAAGGTTAAAGGAAGTGCTGCGTACCGATATCAAAACAAATTGTTAATTTAGAATTAGCTACCAGAGCGTAATTAATTTTTGAAATATTTTCGAGCAGCAATGTAATGCGTACATACTCTAATTTGATGCGAGAGAGAAGCGTTCTGTGACAGCTGTCACGTAAACAAGTGCGACGTTTTGAATAAAAACAAAATAGAGTCATGTAGTGATACATTGCGTGCTAATTAATTTTGTAAGGAAAATAATAAGTCTATTTTTTTTTGTAAGGCATAATAAAACGTGATTATTAGGGCCTTCGCTAACTAGGTACCCTTAAAGTTTGAGGTAGTATCAACGCTGTAGATAGTGGGCCTTAGGAGGTTAAAACAAAGCGACCAGGATTCCAAAATCGTGCATCAATGCTGTAATTTGCAACACAATGGACTAGGCTATCATAGCTGCTGGAGGCCACGTCGCCTACAATTTGCAGTGTCTAATTGAAAGCAAACACCGACTGCGAGCACAAAAGGGCGGTGAGGACGCCGTTTGAATTGTTAAACGCCACTGACGCATGCTACCCAGGTACTTTATCTCCGTTCCGCTAGTTGGGAAACTGCGGAATTTCCCACGTGGGAAAAAGTCTTCGCTTAGGAAAGGATGGTACTGTTTTAAAATTCCTCTAACGATGCGTTGAGCTAAATATTTTAGGTTCCGCTTAGACTTTTGTATTGTGAAGACGTTTGAGTTTATCTCAATGGAGGTTCTTATTCTTGAACATCTTGTTAGGTATTCTTTCTTGTGCGTCGTACGTAGAATAAGAAATAAAATTTGTTTTTCATGTGGACAAGGCATCAATATTTTTTTATTACAATTTTACTAATAAGTAAATAGTTAAACAACTCTCGATACACTTTAAGATCACTTAATGTATTCAAGCGCACATATGGGTGCATCAACTTTCTATCAATAGTACCCAAGGTATTTTTTTTTCAGATTTATTTTTTTACCCGAAATATTCTTTAAATTATTTTTCTCGCCTATGAAAATGTTCGTTTGTCTTCCATGCCAGTAAAATGAGGTGCGGCTATTTCTGTAATCAAGACGCAGACACCATTTAAAAATCGATTGCTACAGAAGTTGTTAATGGCTCTTTTTACACACGACGGTCACGATAACTATTTTGCAAGCGCTCGTTTTTAACATCTAATCTTTGTTCACTTTCTATCATAATAAATCTAATTTTAGACTCCATATTTGGTAGGTATGCATACTCGTAACTAGATTGAGCACATTGTCATACACCCTTTTAGGTAGATTTCATCTCCTAAATTTTGATATTTTTTAAAGCTTAACGAATTGAGTGTTTACTAACATATTTTTGTTATATATTTTTTTATTCGACTGGATGGCAAACAAAGATGTGAGCCTCCTGAGATGGTAAGAGATCACCACCGCCAATAAACACCAATAAACAACAGGGGGCTTGCAGATGCGTTGCCAACCTAGAGGCTTAGGATGGGATACCTCAAGTGCCAGTAATTTCACCGGCTGTCTTACTCTCTACGCCGAAACACAACAGTGCAAGCAATACTGCTTCACATCAAGATTAGCGAGCAAGATGGTGGTAGCAATCCGGGCGGACCTTGCACAAGGTCCTACCACCTGTAATATGTCGTAATAAAAAGTAACAATTATGATGAAACATACTTTGCAAACCTCCTAACGCCAAAGTTATTTTTTTGAGATAATGAAAATAGAACTTTATATAATTTACGACAGAGTTCAATGTTCAAATTACGTACAATAAATCCTTTATAAAGGGCTCTTGGCGTTAGGAGGACAAGACAAGTGTCTGTACTCTAACTATGAAGATATTATAGATTGACTTATGATTATATTATGCACAAACTTTTATTTTGCCCTGTTTGTTGCCTTAAATCTTGGTAGCTTAATTTGACAAATTCCCTGTGGTCAGATTGACTTGAAATTCTCATACTTAGGTATGTAAATCTGATGACAATACAATAATCTGGCAGTGACATCCTAGTAATTCTCTATTGTGCTAAAGGTATATTTTCGAATTGTATTCTAATCTCGGTTTGATATTCATACTACTGGTCTTCAGTACCGTTGGGGGAGAAAAGTCCTTGAGTGGCGACCATGAACCGGAAGACGAAGCGTTGGCAGACCTCTCACCAGGTGGACTGACGACATCGTCAGAGTTGCGGGAAACCGGTGGATGCAAGTGTCGAGTTGTCGTTCATTGTGGCGTTCTAAGGTGGAGGCCTTTGTCCAGCAGTGGACGTCTTCCAGCTGATGATGATGATGATGATCTTCAGTACAATGCATCGTACCGCAATCACCACGGCCTCGTGCGCCCTAAAACGTTTCGATGCTGTGAAATAAAACGGTAATTGCTAAGTGCAAACTATGAGCAAAAAACTCGATTCGTCTGAGTGTTGCAACTTGCAACGTTAAATACTCTTACATTCGACAGCAGATTTGTTTTTAATTTGTGAAAGTTGCTGTTAAGTTGAATTACTGACTTGGAGCTTTGTTCGCCAGTTAAAGTTACAAAACAAAGATTTTGTAAGAAGGAAAAGGTTTTCAAGTGTGCCGAGCAGGATTCGAACCAGCATCTCTTGGTTATACGCGCCGTGTAGGAACGCTACCGACTGTACCACGCAGGTCTCCCCAACCAACCCATCCGAAAACATTAACACCATGGAACAATACATCAAACAAACAGTATTTATATTTCAATTTTATTTCTTTTATTTTTTTAATTTTTGTCGCCTTCCGTGAAGTCGCCAAGCGGTCGCAGCGGAAGACCAGCGTTGGCTTACACGGCCAACACTATGCTGAGCTGCGACCGTTTCGTGCCTTCGCATATTGTATTTCTTTTTTGTTTTCATTTGCCCTGTACTATTTTAAGTGTGAAGCCCGAATAAAAATATTTCTATTTCTATTTCTATTTATAAATCTGATGTACGATAAGTTTATTGAATAAAAAAGTAGACTTTAAAATTAATTGAATTGTATTTCTGTAAAATACGTTTCATTCAAGTGAACAGTAAAATTAGACATTGAAATAATAATATTAGAAATAAAAATACAAGGATAAAATAATAAATTGAACATTTCGGCGAAACGAATTTCTATGAAACTTCTGTCTGCGAAACAAGGCATGGTCTAACGCTGACATTTGCAATCGCTCCGCCATCTCTTTCTACCCTCAGCTTATGCCGTGTGACAGAAATAAGTGGTGAAAATTATTGTACTCGTAATTCCAAGTGCGTTGGATTAAAAAATCCGTCCAGTCTTTTAGCGTGAAAGAATAACAAGCACACATTTCCGCTCTCAAACTTTCGCATTCCAACATAAGTATGATCATGTGTAACTAATGACCGATCATAGAACGTTCTCATAGTAAATTTCAGAATTCCATGCGATGCGATAGCACTATAACTTTTTCTGTGACAACCACAGTTGGTTCGAAACGTCCAAACTCTGGCCTATGAGGCTATTTCCGTGCGCCGTCAAAAATTTCAGTTGAATTCCGTATGTGACTGCGGTTAGAGCACTGGACGATTTGCGGACGAATCCAAATAGACCGATAGCCCGATGCATTAGTAGATTAGTTTTCTCGTATGCACCATGCAATGAATAGACTTAGATGTAGAAAGTCATCTGGAAAGCGGTGAATTTAATTTAAAGTCGTGTACCGAAATAAACCTCGTCCTATTTAAAACGTTATCGCAAGAGATGTTTTGCAGGTGGTAGGACCTTGTGCAAGGTCTGCCCGGATTGCTACCACCGTCTTGCTCGCTAATCCTACCGTGAAGCAGCAGTGCTTGCATGATTAAAACGTGCAAAGCCACGGTTAAACACTAGTATCTTATATTTTACACAGAAATAGGCTTGGTTTTTAAACATTTGACCACAACCACACCTGATCGTAAGCGAATCAGAAAGAAAAGGAAAATGATCTTTTGTAAGAAGACGTGCCTTAAGATGGAGCACGCTGGCCTTATAAATGGCCATTAAACCTAGATTTAAACAGATACAAATAAATATTAATATCACGGGACATTATTGACCTAGTCCTTTGGGACTTAGTTTGCTAAGCAAGGCTTGTAACTATGGATGATAGGCAACAGATAAACATGCTTACAAGTATATAGATACATACATACTTAAATATTTACTAAGCATCCAAGACACAAGAACAAACATTCGTAATATTCATACAAATACAAGACCTCAAGCTTCGTAGTCAGTTTCTCTAACCACTTCGCTATCAGGTCGTCAACAAAGATGGTTTCAGAAGTGTTAAAAATCTTGGTCCTTCCAGCCACGTATCTCCATTTGTTCTAAGCAGAAGGGACGTGAACATTTGCATTTTAGATTTAATATCGTTTAATGTAGAGACGAGATTTTACATACCGTTCCTAAAGTACCTCCAGTTAATGATCATCTCTATTCCCAGCACAGCCACTTTATTAATGTTGATTACACTTAATTACGCTTTAAGTTTAATTTGGTACGTGTCCTGTTTTTAATATGGAGTCAGGTGAGCGCTGTGAGTTGAGAATTTTCTCAAGGATTATGTATTATGGAATTAGCTACATTGTTATGATGTGTTTGATTGTTTTACTTGTGAAGTGTTAACATCATCGTCGTCATCATCAAGCCGTAGTACGTCCATTGTTGGACATAGGCCCCATAAAGCTCCAATTGCTTCGGTTAGAAGCGCCTGAATCCATTGTGAACCGGCAGCTTTAACCAGGTCATCCATCCATCTCGTTGGTGGACGTCCTACGCTGTGCTTGCTGTTCCGCGGTCACCATTCGAGAACCTTTCGACTTCTTCTTCGTGGAATGTTAGAAGTTTTAAAACGTTTGACTGAAAAAAGTAGTCGAAACTAACTTCAAGTAATTTGCTTAATGTCCTTGGAAACTTGATATAAAAGATCAGTTTTATTTTTCTTTCTGATTTGAATTTTCCTGAAAACGAAGAAATCTGAAGAGTACATTGTCTTAAAGGCAGTAAATAATTAATTAGTTCAGTTTAACATTTATTCATTCAATATAAAAGAGAACGAAAAAAAAGGCGCCAAAAAAGAACAACTAAAAAGTAAAAAATAATTATGCACTACCTAGCTGTTGCCCGCGACTTCATCTGCGAAGAATTCGTTTATCCCTATCCCGCGGGGACTATGGTGATTTCCCGCAAAGTTAGCCCAAGTTAATTTAGTATAAGTACCTAGTAATATTTTTTTTATCTAAGCGTCGTCGGTGTCGGGGGACCGCTAAGGTTAACAGGAAACTAAAGTGCATATGTTGTATTTTTAAAGTAGGTTTTAACCTTAGCGGTCCCCCGACACCGACTACGCTTAGATAAAAAAAATATTACTAGGTACTTATACTAAATTAACTTGGGCTAACTTTGCGGGAAATCACCATAGTCCCCGCGGGATAGGGATAAACGAATTCTTCGCAGATGAAGTCGCGGGCAACAGCTAGGTGGTGCATAATTATTTTTTACTTTTTAGTTGTTCTTTTTTGGCGCCTTTTTTTTCGTTCTCTTTTTTATTTTTGCGGGCGTTTTTTTGTCGGGGGTTTTTAAAATTTTTAATTTTAGTTTTTTTATTTCATGCTTTTTAAACTTTGTTATATTTTTTTTTAAAGTGTACTAGTGTATTAAATATCCTGGCTGCAGCTCAGCTCGTGTTGCCATCATTGCATTGTAATGTAGAATCAAATACTGATCAAAAGGAATCAAACACGACATGTCTGCTATTTTTTTTTTTGAAGAGTAGGTATACTGGTGTGCTGGATATATCCTGGCTGCAGCATCAGCTCGCCGTGTTGCCACCACTGCATTGTATGTAGAATCAATTACTGATCAAAACGAATCCAAACACGACATATGTGCTATTATTTTTTATAGTGTTCAAGTGTGCTGGATATCTTGGCTGCAGCATCAGCTCATCTTGTTGCCACCATTGCATTGTATGTAGAATCAAAAACCGATCGAAACGAATCCAAACACGATATATCTGCTATGGTTTTATCAAGAGTGTACCTACTGGTGTTCTGGATATCCTGGCTGCAGCATCAGGTCGAGAATTGCATAATCTTGCATAGTTATTAGCATACATGAGTGTTTCAAATTTTACGTCCCAAATATGCTTGAAAGTAAAGTAAATACCCATTATGCATATAAAATTCCTACCGCAACGAACAAAAGAGCTGATGATCTTGAAACGGCTGAACCGATTTTGATAAAACATGTCTAAGAACCATCGCCAAGAAACCAGCTTTCAAATAAAAAAAACCGCATTCAAATCAGTCCACCCGCTTAAGAGCTACGGTGCCACAGACAGACACACAGACAGACAGACACACAGACAGACACACAGACACACATAGCGGTCAAACTCATAACACCCCTTTTTTTGCGTCGGGGGTTAAAAATGAATAAATTACATAATTGCCAAGTTACAAGAATTTATATTCCAGGCGTCAAAGGTAGTATTAAATTAGATGATTACAAACGAGAGTCTATCAGAAGACGAGTACTTTAATGAGTTGATGTTCGTAACAGGGATTTTCGGAAAAAGTTATTGAAATGATTTTATCGTGCTCGCTAATCCTGCGGTGAAGCAGCAGTGCTTGCACTGTTGCGTTTCGGCGCGGAGAGTAAGATAGCCGGTGAAATTACTGGCACTTGAGGTATTCCAACTTAGGCCTCTAGGTTGGCAACGCATCTCCAATACCCCTGGTGTTGCAGATGTTTATGAGCGGTGGTGATCTTTTACCACCAGGAGACCCACTTGCTCGTTTGCCTTCCAGTCGAATAAAAAAAAAAGATTTCAATGAAATTTCGTTTTCCTGAGAATCAGGAGCACTTTCGTTTGTAATTGGAGAAAAAGAGTATCCCAAGTTTTTCATAATTTTGTGTTATCCATTACACTACTACCATAGAAATGTGTATGAAAACGGTAACGTAATGGAATAAAAAAATTTGGGACACTTTTTTTCTTCTATTACAATCGAAAGTGCCCCTGATTCTGTGTAGGAAAATAAAATTTAATCCAAATCTAAAAAAAAAGTCATTTCAAAATCACCCAATTCCAGTACCGCCCATGTGACATTACAATGTTACATCATAATTTGCGAGAAAGTAAATAAAATACAATACAATACAATACAAATACTCTTTATTGTACACCAGAAATAATAAGCGATACAGAAAACAGTTACACAGAGAAAATTACAAGGTAAGCAATAGGCGGCAAAATAGTATATTTCTAAGACATTTTTTTTACAAAAATTGTCGATACCGCTGTTGGCGTGCCACGCACCTCGGGGGCAGCGCCATCAGCAGTACCATCACCAGCACAAGCAATTTGTTGGGCATAGCCCTCTGCCACTACTGCTTCAGTTGGAAGAGGCATACGGCTACTGTCCTGCTTCTCCGCTTCCCGCTAATGTACATCGAGATAGCTGTAGGCTTTCCAAGATTTAGGCGGTTGAATTTTCGGTTTCGTTGTCCTCATAATTATACAAAAAGTATAGCACAGAATTCAATGATATTTTACAATCAAAATCTTCAATATATTTTCTATACCTGTGATTTTTCGATTTTTGTAAAAAATGCTTTAATAGTCTGTAATTTTCGTGCAAAGTTGACATCTTTTTTTTGTCGACTTTTGAGCGCCTGTAATTCTGATATTGCACATTCATATGAAAATCTGAAAAACCACAGGCATAAATAATTACGTCTAGTATACTTACAAAATTTCATCTACTTATACTTCTTTTGCCTAGTTTTCAAATGAAATCGGGACTACGTTTGTACTCGTATGGAGAATGGAACGAAGAGATTTCTCTTAACTATCCATTCTTTTAATCCGGCTTGTTGGTCGCATACGCTGCGCTTGCACTGTTACATAAATATCATAACATCAATGACCGTAACTTTTCTTAAATACCAAATCCCCCCACCGCTTATCTATCAACTGATCCAAAGCTAACCGCAAAAACGATTTCCATTCACCGCTCACTTGAGACGTTATTGGGTACAGATTAAAATTACCGTAACTCGATGCTCTATTTCCGGAAATTCCCGACGTCGTTCGGGAACGTTCGGATTAATTAAATTTCTAGTTAAAGTTTATTATCGCTGAACCGGTGTCGATGGTGATATTGGAACGACACTTAGGAATTAGGAATTGAGCAAATTCGGATATTATAGGTTTGAGGCGACGTTTCTGGGTGAGGTTAGTTGGAGCACGCTTCTAGTTGGAAAAACCATGCTCAATCGGTTGGAATAGAATGGAGATTCTAATTGCATTTTAGGACCAATTGGAAACTTAATCCCATACTTATTTCATAAAGGCGAAAGTTCGTAAGTCTTTGTTTGTTACCTTATTACGTCTAAACTGCTGAAGCGATTTAGATGAAATTCGGTATACACATAGTTTGAGTCCTGGGGAAGGACATAGGATAGTTTTTATCCCGGCAAATTGCATAGTTCCCGCGAGATAAACGTATTCTAGGCGGATGGAGTCGCGGGGAATGGCTACTTATTTTAAATAATTTATTGAATAGAGCGTTACTTTGCGCAGGTCATATTAATTAACTATAAGAAAGAAAGAAAGAAATCATTTATTCGTGACAAAGTAGCAATTATTTTGCTCACCCGGGACCTAACGATAGATACTATTAAGTATATAGATAATTTCGATGCTCTCTTAAGATCGCGGGTGAGCAAACTAATTGTTTAAAGTTCACTTAATTTTAACATCATTTCGGCGCAGCATTTTATATGCCATTCCAAGAGCGCAGTTAGCGGTATCGGCCATTTTTGAAAAAATATTAGTCTTTCTTTTACAAATATACAATTTTACTCGCAAATGTGCTGAATAACATTGTATGTCGCACGGGCAGTACTAGAATTACGAACATTGACTCACTAGAGCCCTCAGTCTTCGACTTTGGGCTTCTAATATACTCTCGTTCGTAATTCCTTACTTGAAGGGTCCACGGAAAGAACATGTCTAGTCACCTAAGCAATTTTTTGAGTTTTAGCGGTCACGAACAATTACTATGGTTAACATTTCTCTAAAAGTGAAAAATAGTTATTTTATATTGTTTTCAGTTATCCATATTCAATGGTAACTCATAGTACTTGGCGAGCTCTACATTTTCAAATTAAAATCTCAATTAAAAAAATGGTGACTAGACATGTTCTTTCCGTGGACCCTTCATTTACCACCCTTAAGACACAATGTATATTCTCTGCTCGATAACAGGGATAATGAATTTTTAATTTACGAAATATATAAAAAATAAGTACCTAGTTAAATACCGTATTGGTGTCACACCTCAACCTCATCACCTAACTCTTCACGTTCCTTAGAAACCACTCAAAGGAATTATCATCACAAATAAAGCGTGACAACGCTCATTGGCGTCAATTCTCGCTTGGGCCATTCCCGGTTAGGGCAAATTGGATGCATTTGAGCCGTCCACGAAGCTGTAAAGCCGGCCTGGGGGAGTCGTAGCGACGTGACATCCACGCGTGCGCCTGATTAACAGTGTATACATGAATAGCTGACGACAATTGTGATTAAAATGTATCATACAGGTTCTACACCGCGCTGTTTTTGATATCCGTTAACTTCAAGGGGATAATTTACAGGTCAAATGATGTTGATTTCTCTAAGATACTACTGGTCTGACTGTTACTGTTTTAAAAATAATCAAGAGTTAAGATAATTAATTATAACAAAAACAGCGTTAAAGTCCTTAATTTGTGATTTAAAGTCCATAACTAAACCGTGTTTAATTCACACAATACATATTTAGCAAAAAAATGATAAATTATGTGGATTTTTTGATGCCCCTCTTATGTGTCACATCAATATCACTTGTCAAGTTTGTTTATTTTACAACTTAAAAATTATCAATTTTATATGCAAGAAAAAAACATTTTTATTTTGAAAAACATTTTTTTTTTTCTATTTCGCGAAAAAAGTTAATTATCAGGTAGTTCATATGAATGAACCGATTCGTCTACCGAAGTAAATGGATATCAATAAAACACGCTGTATAAGGTAAGCGTCCGAGTGCTCGATACGCTAATACCTAATAGACGACATCACAGATATAGATTACACTTAAGTTTTGAGTATTTCTTGACAAAAACTTCATACTTTTATCTACCTACACATTACTAATAAAAAGACCTTTCAAAGTTTGCAAACCATTTTTCGGCCACTTCTGATTTAGCAAACCAATGCAAATCCCATAATAATACTTTATACTGCGCTGTGCTGTGGTGGTACCTACTGGTGTATAAACCGGTGGGTATTGAAATTTTGATGGTTCCATCAGAATCATCTTCACAGGACTCGTTACATGGTAAAGATAATTGTTCGGATGACAATGCAAATACAGTCAGCAAAAATTAAAAAAACGCTTGTACTAGAAACATAAAAAAACTCATTTTGTTTATGCTTATGCTTTTTCCTTTATGCTTACACTGTGTGACGTTGGTAGTCAGGAGATGAGGTGGACCGACGACCTGGTCAAAGTGGCGGGAAGGTGCTGGATGAGGAGAGCACTAGACCGAGATGAGTGGCGAGCAATGCAGGATGCCTACACTCAGCATTGGGTGGCTATGGGCTCAAGTCATTCAATTCATGGATGAGGTGATAAAAGCAATGGAGTAAGTGCGAAGGAGGGGTAATTGCACAAAAGATCCCTACGGGTCGAAATGTATCCGCAAGGACCCCTAAACTTAAGATAAGATAAGATAAGGCTATGGGATGAAGAAGAAGAGAAGAAGAAGAGTGTGACCATTTCATGACAATTTCATATTGGTTTCACGTTTTTCGAATATTATTGAAACTGGTAGTTACAAGAGTTGGTCCGTGACGTTTCTTTCTTTCTCTTGTGAAATGAAATTTCGAAATTACGTGTTTCACTCATGATCTGTAACTTTCTCCTTAATAATAGAAACAATTTTATTGTTCACGTCGAACTTTTAAGCTTAAGGTGTGTTTGTTGTTCGTCGACAAGTTTCCTTTTACCCGCTAACTTGTTTACTATACTTAGTTAACTTTTCACTCCCCTAGAGAGCAGGGAAACCGATTTTTCAAGAACCTCACAAATACCCTGTTTCGTTGGGTACTTAATTCGTTTGAAACTTGTTAATTTCGAATTTTGTAAATACCCACGAGTTGTTAATTTGTTTTTACGTAAAATTTTGTTGAATTATTCGTCGATCTTTTAGCTCTTACAAGATTCGGGTTTTAAAATGAACCTGTAAAGTTTTGTGTTTAGGAAAAATTTAACGAAATCAGTTACTCACATAGAGCTTGTCTAAGCTAAAATGACGCGACCCTCTCATACCTAAATCAGTTCATTATGACTAGTTAGATAGCAAATCTTACAATAACCACCTGAGTATAACGGAGATTTAATTCTCTCATGCCGTTATTGTAAGATTTGTTGTTGTTGACGACGCACGTAGGTGTTTTTGAGCCCACAATATTTGTCCACAGACGTTTAAAAGACGCACACTTAAGAAAAAAAAGTATTTAATTATGGGCACATCATCATCATCATCATCAGCCTATGTTCGTCCACTGCTGGTCATAGGCCTCTCCCATGGCACGCCACTAAGCACGATCCTCGGCCACTCTCATCCAGCTCTTGCCAGCCACCCTGCGAAGATCATCGCACCACCGAGTCTGAGGGCGTCCTACGCTATGTTTGCCGATCCGTGGTCTCCACTCGAGAACTCTTCTACTCTAACATGTATGGACAAAGCCAAATCAAACTTTTCTACTCGTAAGAATCTGTAATATAAACCGCGATAAGCATAAAAATTTAATTTTTGTTATTTTAGCCACGGAACCCAAAAACTTAACTCCAAACCGATCCACAGAAACCTTCTTTAAACCGTCCAACTTTAGAATGTTCACTTTCAAAATTCCGTCATGTATCACCAAGACAGATTCCTTTATCTAGCGAAACCTATTCTAGAGTGATGTTAAATTGCCTACTTAGAACTATAAATATCCCTCAGGCGTACATCGCCGTGCGTCGGTTGTGATGTAGGGACCTATTCCGACTGCCGATCGGCTCATCTGTCAGCCATGCTACATTACGCCACTGAACATACACGGTTTAGATTTAAATATAGGTTAGATACGACAGTTGTCTGCCTATTCTTTCTACAGTTGCCACTCTATTATGTCTGTATCAATTTTGTTCTCCTGTACAGTTCAGTTGTAGTTATTAGTATGCGTGATGAACTGGCCAGCGGGCCAGCTTAAAGACTCTACTCTTCTTCTTTTTTAAAATATGGCTTCTTTTCTAATTAATAGGACAATTTCGCCAGTGTCAAAGTATTCTCTTTCAAGAGGCAACGTTGTACGGTGATTGTAGTTTTTGTAACTTGATAGTAAAATTCCAGAAACCATGTGGAGACAACTTGTGCATTAGAAATTGTCAGACGCGAGAGCAATATTGAATTTTGTGATCACTGGCCTATTCTTTCTGCAGTTGCCACTCTATTATGATTTGTGTCAATTTTGTTCTACTGTAGTTGAGTTGTTATTATTGGTATAAGCAATACTGAAAGCAACAGATCACGTGGCCGATCTGCATGATGAACTGGCCAGTTTAAAGATTCTTCTCAGAAATTAGTTTAGTTTGAGACGATTGTCCCATGAAAAAAAAAGGCAGGCTTTCACATATCTAGTTAATTTGAAAATTAAATGAAAGGCTCCAAATTTACGCTTATATTATTAAGTACTTGTCTAATTATCATTTATATTTAATTTTCAACGAGTCGCTCCATTTCCAAGTATTCTTGAGTCAATATGTGAGCTAATAACGGGTTATGAAATGCTACAGTTTCCTTGGAAAATAATCTCCCCGTCGTTCTCTAAAGGATTAATCCTAGGATGAAATATCAGCTATAATTTCTTAGAAAATCTTTTCGAACTGAAGCTGATAATATAATATTTAGTCCTACTTGTATCAGAACAGAAATATAAAGTTTAACAAGCGATTTATGGCCTAATGATTTGACCTGCGATCTCTCAAGCAGAGGATCGTGGGCTCAAATCCGGGTTTGGAATCTCTAATTCATGACAGTACTTAAATAGAGGAAATACGCGACATAATACCAAACTCCCGATGAAATCTTTCGGTACTATTTGACCTTGGATGATAAACCGGTATATGCATGGCCGGTATCTCCAAATCCTTTAACCCATGCATTAACTAAAAATTATAATTATTCCATTAATATTCAAATTCAAAATTCAAATTCAAAACATTTAATTCAGACCATGTTCTATGTTATGTATTATTCTATGTTGTATGTTATGTGTATGTAGTGTCTTATTATATGTTCTTTCTTTCTATTTTGGATGACAATGCTAACTCAATAATAACTCGCATCTACAAATCGAAGAGAATCTATTTCAATTGTAAGTACTAACGCTAAGGTATTCGCAGTCACAGCACGAGCCATTGCCGATAGCGATCTTCATTCTCATACTTCAATTTAGACTTAGATCTGTTACTTACACTAGGTATAAGTTTAAGTAAAAAATGACCTTATAAAATTTGAAAAACCTGCGACATTCAATGTCTTAAAAACGGCTTAACTACCGCAAGAAAACTCTTTTTCACTTTAAAAAAACCGCATCAAATTCGATCCATCCGTTTCAGATCTACAATGCAACGAACAGACAGACAAAGGACATTGATTTCAAATTTATAAAACCTCTTTTCAAGACGTATCAACAATGCCTGGAAGAGCTTCTGGAGACGTATCAACAATTCCTGGAAGAGCTTCTGGTCCATGAAGAAGCTATTGAAGGGCAACCTTCCACTGTCACTTAAGCGGAAACTGGTCGACTCTTGTATACTGCCCATCTTAACCTACGGTGCCCAAACATGGTCCTTAACTGAAATTCAGAAGTCCAAGTTGAAAGTTTGCCAGAGGGCCATGGAGCGCAGCATTTTGGGTGTCAAAAGGACAGATCGGATCCGGAACACCACGCTGCGCTCGAAAACGTGCATAGCAGATGTTGGGAGAGAAACCGCCAGGCTGAAGTCGGACTGGGCTGGTCACGTCTGCCGCATGCACTCGGAGAGATGGGCACAGGTTACTACCCAGTGGGTGCCCCTAGATGGTCAACGGAGGCGCGGCAGACCGAGACGGAGGTGGCGGGACGACTTGGACGCATTCAGAAACGACTGGCAAAACTTAGCTGCCGACAGGGGAAGTTGGAAATCCGAGGGAGAGGCCTTTGCCCAGCAGTGGGACATAGAAAACGGCTAATAAAAAAAAACCTCTTTTCGTCGGGGGTTAATAATAAAAGTATGTAAAAGTAAATTATTTACTGCACGAAAACAAAATAATCCGTGCCTATTTGTATAGTTTACGTTAAATATTAGAATGTGAAACGGTGTCAGTTTCACTTTGTTTTGTACATTCAATGTATAATGACCTGATGGTCCTAACCTCGTAAGTTCTGACTTCTCTTGTCATACATAGTTCTACAGACGGAGCCTAATCTTAAGTTTTGTGATTTTGAAAATTACTTACATAAATTTAAAGTTCATATTTCATTGAAAAATGTGTACTCCACCAAGTACATTCGACAGTTATTCTTACTATTTATTTGTACTTTGTTAAGTCCATGGGAGCTTACGAGGCTAAAAGAAGACCAGTGCCGGTCGCAAGGCCAGCAATATGCTAATTTGGGACCGTCACGTGACTTAGGTACTTACTTACGTTTTTTCATGTTTGCTTTCCGAAACGCCAGAAGTATATAATTTTTCTTTTTCTGATAATGGCTTTTTACGTCTGTAACTGAAGACTGAAGGAATGGGTTCCAGCCGGTTTCGACTGAGACACGATAGGGGCGTGGCCGCAGGTGATGTTCCCGCATCCATACTTTAGTAGCCAATTACTCGGGCGAACATGGCCGAACATGTTCCCGCCTTAATGCCTCGTCTTACGGGCTTAACGGAAGATGTCATTGGTGACTATTGGGACCAGTATTTGAAATTATATTTGTTATACTACCTACTGTTGGGGCAGTTCTGAGAGGCTAAGAGAAAATCGAGGCTGTATTGTCATTTGATTTGCGATCGCGAGCTTCAGAAACGTTAAGCAATACGGCCTCAACTCGTATGCCAGTGAGTAAGTAAGAAATTAAAAATCAAAAATTATACAATTAACGACAGCATAGTGATTCATACTATGCATAGTTAACAGGTAATTATTAAAAATTACGTTACTTTAGGACGTGAGTCACCAAACTAATCCGGCCCGAGGAAAGAAAGCGGGGAAGCCCACGGTCCGGCCCGCGATAGGGTCCGATTTTATAAAGCTACAAGTAAGTAGCTAGTGATTAGTTTTATAAGACCCGCCACTGGCGGTAATTTGTCATAATCATAGATAGCCACTCATGAACATACGAGTAATCAACAACAAGTGTGTTCCTTATGCGTTACTCGTATCCTATACCTGAAGACTAGGTCTACTTAACTAATGTGTTACCCACATGACCAGCCAAAGTCTTGGCCCGCACGAATTTACATTAAGTGCAGTGTCTGTGGCCCTTGAGTCAAAAAGTTTGAAGACCCCTGCATAACGATGAATTGAATCAAAGCATTTTGATCAAAAATAACTGCCCAAAATTAAATGTCACATTAAAATATCAAAATTACAAAAAAAAAGTTTCAAGTAAGCAATCATTTTAATTCAAATAATAAAACAATATAATAACAATCATAAAATGAAATAATTAATATCACATATCCAAACATATTAAACTCCTCTAAAATTAAGGTAATTTTTTGTAGTTTTTAACATAATGTAGTACACATTAATATAATTTAGTTCCCATGTTCATTATCATACTCATCCAGCGCTAGGTCTCATTTAATTTTCTCCGCTAGATTTTCAACATAATCCCGCTGAACACCGAGAACTATGCATATTTGTGCGTTACTTATTTCAGTTTAAGTGTTGGAATAGAACAACTTTTCTGGCAAGTGGAAGCGGATGTGGTAACGCTAGCAAATAACGTGGAACACACGGGATGGTTTTGCGGGAGGACACGTCACGTTTGTTGTTATTTCAATTGTTGTTATAACTATGGCTATTACTACGTAAAAATTGTTTATTTAAAACAATATAAAATATTTTTGAAAACAGATTTACAATATTATTAATTTAATTATTAACTAATTTATCATTATTTTATAAGGCAAACACGTCGTCAAGAGATGTCGTTGGCATGGACCCTAGAACGCAGGCTGCATTACCTCTTTGTATAGCTATCCCTATTCTATTACTACGTTGTTATACTTGAAATCACGATCTGCATCCTGTAGTAAATGTGCATGTTTCGTAATTTTTATGTTGGGACTCACAAGCCTCAGCGCAAAACACGGGTTTACTAATGTTTCAGCGAATAACCTTTGGAAATAGAAATAGAAAAACGTTTACTCGCATTTCACAAAACATAAATACACAAAATAACAAGTATAAAGTAAATATTAATGATAGTATTTGCGAAATCGCGAAACGGTCTCAGCTCAGCATAGGGGCCGTAGAGGCCAAGACTTCGGCAACCTGTTTTATTTCGCAACTTTTCACTTCCCAACCATTTGATAGATTTGAAACTTTAAATAATTCAAGATTTTTATAAAACTAACCTAACCTGTGGTTCTACGCGATGGTCCCGAAATAAATCCTGAAATATTTAGTTTAAGAGTTTGCGAAATGAAAAGTTGTCAAATGAAACAGGTTGCCAAACGTTACGTTACGTTGCGAAAAGGCAGTACTCGTAAAACGCGGCGCTTTTTATAACGATTCTGTCCCATGCTTTTCAACAAGCAGACGCCAATTCGCAGCAAATGCATTCTCGCCGTAAACAGAAAATAGCACCGTAATTTGGATTCGCTGCGATATTGGAACATTAAATTTACGCATGAACGTTATTGCTATTTTGTTTTTCGATCGCGGCTCTTGTTCGACACTTCCGTATCGAACGCAATAACCCTAGTAAACGAATGTCTATGTACCTAACTAGCTTTTGCCCGCGGCTCCACCCGCCTGGTATTCGGCTATCGCGCTCTGTTCCCTTGGGACCTGTGCATTTTTCGGGATAAAAAGTAGCCTCACTCTCGGGTCCATAAACTATCTCTATGCCAAAAATCACGTCGATCCGTCGCTCCGTTACGGCGTGAAAGATGGACAAACATACAAACACACAAACATACAAACATACTTTCGCATTTGTAATATTAGTATGGATTGTACGTTACACTAAGTTCGGTACTTGTAGCAGCCAATGTCAAATTATCCGTTGAACATTGCTTTAGTAAATTTCTGCTTAACTCACTCTTAGATTGCAACAGTGTAAAACATAAAAATACAACAGTAGTTGTATAAGCGGGGTCAAAAAGGCGAGTGGCGTGGATTACGATGTGAGCGTAGCGAACATCATCCGAAGACACCTCGAACCTTTTTGGCTTACTCATACCACGTTGCATACAGTACTTTTTCCACGACTATGTATTTATAAAATAAAAAAGAAAATAAGAGAAAACGGTAACGGTTTGGCATAAACTAAGGCAAACTCAAATAGATAAACAAAAATAACACCAAACATGAAAATGACTGTTGGCCACTAGTATGTACTATAGTAGCGGAAAAGCAAGCTTGGACTCGATTTGTGGCATTCGAACATGGCGGGTGTAGACAATATTTAATTTTGCTATTTCTGTTTCTTTGGCTAGTTGAAGTATAATTTTGATAGTGTTTTATGCGACGATTAACCTTAACAGTGAACAGTGATCACAAAATTCTATATTGCTCTCGTGTCTGACATTTTTTAATGCGCAAGTTGTCTCCACGTGGTTTCTGGAATTTTATTCTCAAGTTACAAAAACTACAATCACCGTACAACGTTGCCTCTCGAAAGAGAATACTTTGACACTGGCGAAATTGTCTTATTAATTAGGACAGAAGCCATATTTTAAAAGAGAAGAAGAAGAAAGCAAGCTCAATAAAGTAAAGTAGGTAGGGGTAAGGTATATTGTAATTAATTAGATTCTTTAAACTCTCGCAGGTCTCAACCATGAAAACTGGGCGTGCTCGGGCGAGGCCAACGTTGTTCGCAGATATCATACTAACTTTAACTACGCTACGAGGCTTTCTAACAAGACGAATTAATCAATTTTGTAGTTATGATGGCTCGGACAGTCCGGTCTGGTAGATTGATGGACTCCGGGGATAGTTGTCCAACCACTTGGGCAAACTTGTTTAATTAAAGGGTTGCAAGACGTTTGGATGATGGCGATGTAGATTGTATAGTTATTCTTGCTCTGTAGGCTTAGGGGCTGTTTCACTGTCCATTGATTAGTGTTAACTGACGGTTAAATGTGATGCCGTCTCTATTTGTTTTGTTCGAATAGACGGAGACGGCATCACATTTAACCGTCAGTTAAAACTAATCAGTGGATGGTGAAACAGCCCCTTAATCTATTATAATTTGACAAACTTGTTCATATTTTAGATGACCAGATGGCCTGAAGCTTGAGCTTTTGCCCGCGTCTGCGCCCGCGTGGTATTCGTCGATTCGTGGTAGTCGATCCGTCGCTCCATTACGGCGTGAAAGACGGACAAACATACAAACACACTTTCGCATATATAATATTAGTATAGATGCTACCTCTACTGGATTCATTACGTGTCCAATAATTAACTTACCTACTGCTACTAGGTACTATTTACTTTGCGAAGGTCCATATCTGAACTGAAACTATTACTTTGCTCACCCACAACCTTATGAAAGCTAATTTTACTCCACACTACAAAAACACACACAAATCACTGACGCGTTTCGAACCCAACCAGAGCTCATCTTCAGAGCAACACAACCGCTCATCACGCTACCAAAATGTTAGACTCAATCCAATATTCATTTCTTATATTTTCCGACAAATGACGGATTTATTACAATTTTCAGGACATACCTAAACCTATTTGGATGACTTTATCAGCAACAGATCACTTACCTCGTAAAGCAACTTCAACGTACCCCATTTCACGGTTGCAGCGCTTCATGGCTCCCTGAACTTAAATACAAAGGAAATCCGTTCGTCGCTATAAAAATACCATCCCCTATAGAAATCAGTTTCATGGTCAACCCCACTACACAAAGCTTTGTAGGCGTAGCATGAAACCCGTCGCTTTGTGCCCTGACGAGGTACGTAATGGGCATCATGCAAGGACGGCCAATTTTGTCGTAGATATTCTATATTAATACTTACATTTTAGGGTTCCGTATTTCAGAAGGAAAATTAATCCTTAAATCACACTTGATTATCTGTTTTTCGCCATATGATTCTGCCTAAAAGTTCACTTAATACTCAGTTTTGACGCATTTTTGCGATACATTTTTTATGCGACGTCTTTACGTTAAGTACTCCCGGATCGGGTTCGAATCGCTTAACGGTATAGTGCCTATTCAATTATTGGAATTATACCTTTATAGTTTTTGTGGTACTAGTCGTAGCAACGAACTTTCAGGCAAAATTAGGCGGCAGAAGGCACAAACGAATGGATGGTTTCCCAAATGGGGTAGGTAGAGCACATGAAACGTTACGGCTTCAGAGCCACTATTAGCAATTTCAGGTTTTAAGTTTGACAAAAACGGTACAATAGTGACAGGTTGCTAGCATGTCGCCTACGGTATTACCTTAACCTTTATCCTCAGTCGCCTCTTACGACATCCACGGAAGAAATGGAGAGGTGTAATACTTACCCCACATCACAAGGGTACACCTAAGTATCTATAATAATATATAAAAGACACTAAAACAATTAGCAATTAAATCACGTTACGTAGGTAAACCAATACTTAAAACATTTCAATAACTAATAGGTAATACTACAGCATTAACAAGTTCCAACCGATCCGATTAAAACTAATGTCATCCTTTAATTTCAATAATACTTTAATAAATGCTTGTAAAGGGCACACTTCGACCTATATTATTCATGAGGATTTAACCCTCAAAATCGGTCCGTTTTGCACTAATTCCGGCTATTCCGGACCCCGCAAAACTTGCTACGAAACTATGAAATGCCTGTCAGGCCGCTGCAGCATCACAAGTTTATGATTGATGTGCTCAAAGTTGGAGGTTTAAAGCATCTTCTTCGTGCGAAATGTGCTGGCTCATTGCAGTGCGAGTAAGAACTGTTTACGGGACCCTTAAGTTTTATAGCGAATACAATAACAACAAAAGGTTCTATTTTTTGATTGTATAAGTTTTTGTAGCAAATATTTTTGAATAACCTAACCATAAAAATTTCTTACAAGCTTTTTTTTGCTGACTTTCAAGTTAATCCGACTACTGGAAGTTAGTCGAATTTAACTTGAAAGATTTGACTACAGACAGACAAAAGAACAGGTGAAACTAAATAAAAGCGGCCAAAAATGATTCCCTTTCAAACTGTTTCATAAGGATGAACGATTTTTTAACTCGTACAAGATTGTTAAAAACTAACATAAGTTTCTACAGTATAGCACGGAATAGTTTACAGGGTTTAAGTACTAATGTTTCGGCGAATAACGTTTGGTTTCATTTCGCAACTTTTCATATTTAATACTATTTAATATTTCTGAAACTGTAAATATTTCAGGATTTTTATAAAACTAACCTAACCTAACCTAACCTAATGGTTCTTCTACAAGATGGTTTCGAAATATATCCTGAAATACCTTGTAGTTTTAGATTTTGCGAAATAAAAAGTTGCGAAATGAAACAGGTTGCCAAATGTTACAATTCCAATTTCAGAAAAAAATCGTTTGTCCATATAGGTCCATATGAAACAATTTGAAGCTTAATAACATTGTCATAAGAAAAATATTTTCGATGAAAAGCCAGAACCCTCTGTTTTTTAACCCCCGACGCAAAAAAAGGGGTGTTATAAGTTTGACCGCTATGTGTGTCTGTGTGTCTGTCTGTGTGTCTGTCTGTGTGTCTGTGTGTCTGTGTGTCTGTGTGTCTGTCTGTGGCACCGTAGCTCTTAAGCGGGTGGACCGATTTGAATGCGGTTTTTTTTATTTGAAAGCTGGCTTTCTAGCGATGGTTCTTAGACATGTTTCATCAAAATCGGTTCAGCCGTTTCAAGATCATCAGCTCTTTTGTTCGCTGCGGTAGGAATCTTAGACGCATAATGGGTATTTACTTTACTTTCAAGCATATTTGTGACCTAAAACTTGAAACACCCATGTATGCTATGTAACTATGCAAGATTATGCAGTTCTCGGCCTGATGCTAAATAAAATAAAATTAAAATTTTTATAAACCCCCGACAAAAAAAGCCGCCAAAAAACGACAACTAAAAAGTAAAAAATAATTATGCACTACCTAGCTGTTGCCCACGACTTCATCTGCGAACAATTCGTTTATCCCTATCCCACTGGGACTATGCTGATTTCCCGCAAAATTAGCCTAAGTTAATTTAGTATAAGTACCTAGTAATATTCTTTTTATCTAAGCGTCGTCGATGTCGGGGGACCGCTAAGGTTAATACTTTAAAAAATACAACATATCTACTTTAGTTTCTGTCAACCTTAGCGGTCCCCCGACACCGACGACGCTTAGATAAAAAGAATATTACTAGGTACTTATACTAAATTAACTTTGTAGTGTTATGCTACTTACGTTTCATTTTACACTGTCTTAAATTCATTTTTACATCTGTTTTGGTTCTCCGTCATTCACCTCAAAATTGGATATTTTACATCACCTTCATTTCTATAGGACCCTGCAACGTTTTTAAAGCATAAGAACACAATAATAAACCATTTTCACTTCGTATTTTCACGTTTTTAGCACTTTTTTAATCGATCTTGATGGAGTCTACCTTTTTCGGTCTTTTATTTAGGTCTCCGAAACTCTACAACTTCGGGCTTCGCGCGTGCTTACGCGCGTCCTTTTTTCCTCCATTAATAATACTTTTATTCCCACTTAAATCTTGCCGTTTCCCTGTTAGGAGCTTAAAACCAAAATTTGACATGTTTTGACATCGCTGTTTATCTGGTTGTCATGGCGTTTTTTGTTCAAATTTGTTACCGGTCTGATGTTTTTCGATTAATACTTGTACAAAAATACTCTTTTCGGCTTGGCCATCTACAAAAATTTATTTTTAATTCGAAATTTTTTATGTTCTTTTCCGAGATCCGCCGTCGAGCGCGGAGCTCCGTCAAATCGTATAAAAGCGGGACATCCGCGTATTTCAAGGCAGTCTTTCTTCAGTTTTCGAAACGAGAACATCTCTTAAAAGGCCTTATCCCGGGGCCGCCTAGCCCCGGGATCCTGCAAGCCTTCGCGCTCCAAATAAATACTAAAGTCGTCTCCATCGCCTCCGTCTCCATCGCCTCCGCCTCCATCGCTCATCATCGTGCAGTGCCTGCGCCGTTGCCCGGAGTGCCCTCTTTTTCTCCGGGCGCTGCATGTGCATTCTCCGGGTGCTGCAAGTGCCATAACCGGGCGCTGCAAACGCCTTCTCTGGGCACTGCATGTGCCATCTCCGAGCGGTGTGAGCGCCGTCACCAGGCGTGTACAGCGCCCTCTCCAGGCGTGTACAGCGCCGTCTCCAGGCGTGTACAGCGCCGTCTCCAGGCGTGTACAGCGCCGTCTCCAGGCGTGTACAGCGCCGTCTCCAGGCGTGTACAGCGCCGTCTCCAGGCGTGTACAGCGCCGTCTCCAGGCGTGTACAGCGCCGTCTCCAGGCGTGTACAGCGCCGTCTCCAGGCGTGTACAGCGCCGTCTCCAGGCGTGTACAGCGCCGTCTCCAGGCGTGTACAGCGCCATCTCCAGGCGCACAGGGCGCTACCCCAGGCGCGTCCACGGGTTTCCTCCACCGAGCGCCGGGTTCCTGAAAATTCATTCGTCATCGTTCGTCGCTGCCCGGTCCACGTCCATCCATCTTCATATTCATTCTCACCCACATACATCACCACTTCACTTTTTTTTACCTCATACTGAAATTGTTGTAAATATTTTATTTTTTTACTTTAAATAAATTTTTCTAATATTTTAATTTCGTTGTTTGGTTTGTTAGGTTAGGCTTTTCTCTTTCTAAATTGTCGCTTCACGACATTTTGGCGCCCAACTAAAAAAAAAAACTCTTTCTCTTTCTCTTCACTCTATCTGCGCCTTGTCTCTTTCCTTTTGTTTTGTTTGCTTTCTTTTTCGTTCTCTATATCTTATTATCTATTCATCCTTTTCATTCCTTCCAAATTCTAAAACAAAACTTTATCTAGTTTTTCCTTACATATCTGGCTTAGACATTTAGACCTCCATACACATAACACTCCACTTGTACACATCACCTTAATTTTTTTTTAGAGAGAGAGAACTAGAAAGTAAACAAAAGAGGTATTAATTTTATTTAATTCTTTATTTCTTATACTTAACTTTGCGCTTAACTATAACAATGGAAAGGGTTATTAGGTATGAATTCCTTAACAAAGCCGAGCTTGAATATGAAGTTAAGATTAGATGTGAGGAACCAGCTAATACCGTTTTGCTACTGAAAAAACAGGTCCTACGTTTAGTTGCAGATTCTCACTCTGAGGATATTCTGACTTCTCCAATTCCGATTGAGGATGACTTGTCACAAATTGATTCTACTTTGACGTACTTGGACTGTAAAATTGAAAAATTTATACAGGGTGAAACCAAATACTTAAGACTAATTGAAACTTATATTAATCATGTCTTTTTCAGATTGGAACGAATTGATACCGACTTATATCCGGACTTTAAAGCTATTTTCGATACTTTGAAAATGAAGCTTGACGCTATTACTAAACAATTCGAATCCTTGACTCCACCTTCAACTGCAAATGACTCTCCTTCACTTGACCCCCCTATTTGCCCGACTGCTATGGAACCACCCCTTGTTTCTCAAACTTCTGTTCAGATCCATACTCCATATGCTTCACCACCTCAACCTCTTCCTCCAACTAACGTCTTCAAGGATCTTAAAAGACACACCTTCAATGGCAAAAGCTGTCCAAGATCTTTTCTTCAGAAACTTGAAGAATATTGCTTAGCCCGTGGCTTGTCCAAAGACTTGTTGATTTCACAAGCATTTGAATTTTTTACTGACAATGCTCTTCATTGGTTCAGATTTAAATATAATCAGAATCCAAACTTAACTTGGAATGAGCTTTCATCTTTACTAATTAAAGACTTTGGTGGTTTTGACTACGATCATAAACTTCTAGAAGCGATCAGGAATCGGACTCAAGGTCGTGATGAACCTATCGTCATCTATATTTCCATCATGTCTGGAATGTTCTCTCGTCTTTCGAAGAAACTTTCTGAAATAGAACAATTGGAGATTATTCTCAGAAATATTCGACCATGTTACTCAGTTTTCGTAGCTCTAAAAGACATTGACTCTATCGACTCTCTTCTGGCTACTTGCCAAAACTATGAAAAGTTCCTAGATAGAGACAAACAATTTAAAGAACCAAATTTACAACAAAGTCCCCTTATTTCTGAATTCAACTACAAACATTCCACTTCAAGTTCAGTTGACTCTCCTAATTCCTTGAATAACTCACGACCCCCTCCTCCTTTTATAAATAAATTCAATTCAAGACAAGTTAATAGTCTCTCTGAAACTAAACCTCAAGATAGTTCTTTTTGTGTACGCTGTCGTAAACAAGGTCATACTTTGAACACTTGTACTCAACCTCGATTTGTGATTTGCTTCAAATGTGGTCTTAAGGGTTTCAAAACCGCAGATTGCCCTAATTGCTCTCCCAAACCTAATACTAGCTCAAAAAACTAACTACTGACTTGAAAAGTAACTTAAATTTTGATAAAGACGATTGGACTAATTGGATTAAAACACTTCAAAAATTCTTTTCATGCTACAAAATCTCTTCTACACTCTATTCTAAAGAACAAGATTTTAATCGTCCATTTGTCAATATCAAAATTTATGACTTAAAATTATCTGGATTATTGGATTCTGGTAGCTCAGTTACTATTCTTGGTAATAATTCTCATTTAGAAATTCTTAAACTGGGTTGCAAACTTTTCAAGTCAGATTTTATTACTGTCTCTACTGCTAGTAATCAAAAAATTAATTCCTTGGGTTATTTTGAGTTGCCTGTACATTTTAATAATCAAACTCATTTGATTAAAGCTTATGTTTTTCCTGAAATATTTCCTTCTCTGATACTAGGTATCGACTTCTGGAGAAAATTTAATCTTTTACCTAGTGTTTTATCTTCCCTTAACTTTACAGATCCTAAATGCTCTGCTATTGAAACTAAAGATATTAAAGTTTTACCTTACGATCACTTAACTTCAAATCAAAAGAATATTGCAGATGACATCATACAACGCTTCAAGACAATTTCTTTTGAAGAAAAAGGTGTTCTAGGAAGCACACACTTAATCACCCACAAGATTGACACTGGTGATTCTCTTCCAATTAAACAAAGATGTTACAGACTGTCTCCTGAAAAACAAAAAGCATTAATTAATGAAGTTGACAAGATGCTGGGATGGAACGTCATTGAACAATGCGAAAGTCCTTGGCTGTCTCCAGTGCTCATCACTCCGAAGAAGAATGGTGAATGGCGTTTCTGTGTAGATAGCAGGAAGCTTAACTCAGTTACACGTCGTGATGCTTATAGTCTGCCACTTATAAGCGAAATTTTGGACAACCTCAGGAATGCCAAATACTTATCAAGCATCGACATTGCGAAAGCATTTTGGGAGATTCCCTTGAATCCTGCTGATAAAGATAAAACAGCTTTTTATGTACCTGGAAGAGGTATGTTTAGATTCAAAGTAATGCCTTTTGGTCTCACTAACTCTCCAGCTACTCAACAAAGATTAATGGATATGCTATTTACTCCTGAATTTGAGAACAAGGTATTTTGCTATCTCGATGACATTGTCATTATTAGCGAGACTTTTGACGAACATATATCCCTTCTCATGAAAGTTCATGAAAAACTTTCATATGCCAATCTAACTATTAACTTTGAGAAAAGTCAATTTTTCAGGAAAGAACTGAAATACCTTGGTTTTCTAGTGGACGAGTATGGTCTACGTGCTGATCCAGATAAAATAAAAGCTATTCTCGAATATCCTGTACCTACTTGCAGAAAAGAAGTACGAAGATTTATAGGCACCTGCAGCTGGTTCAGAAGATTCATCCCAAACTTTAGCACTATTGCCTCTCCACTCAATCGACTAACCTGTTCGGGGAAAAACGCTCCTAAATTTTTATGGAATGCAGAAGCAGCAGCTGCTTTCCAGAAACTTAAAGAAGCTTTGGTAACTGCTCCTGTCCTTGCCTGCCCTAATTTCGAACTACCCTTCTCTGTACATTGTGATGCATCAAATTATGGCATAGGAGCAATGCTTACTCAACATCAAGATGACAAAGAAGTCGTGATTGCTTACATGAGTAAAGCACTAAATAAAAACCAACAAAACTATTCAACTACAGAAAGAGAGACATTGGCTGTAATAACTGCCTTAGAACATTGGCGTTGTTACCTTGACAATGGTAAAGAATTTACAATTTACACTGACCATGCTGCGCTTAAATGGTTTCAGAACTTATCCAATCCATCAGGAAGACTTGCTCGCTGGACTCTTCGCTTATCATGCTTTAATTTTATCCTGAAACATAAAAAAGGAAAGGATAACGTTGTTCCAGACTTATTATCAAGACATAAAACTCAAGAACGTCCTTATACACAGGAAACTTCACCTCAAGGCGTAAATCCAGTAACATTAGATGAACCAGCTGATCGTGAACTTGAACAGTACAACAAGATTTTTCTTGGATGCACTAACAACCCTGATGCATATCCTAACTACACTATCAGAGATAATAAACTTTATCGCTGCATTCATTCTGCCGATCGTCTGAATGACGACTTCATTTGGAAAGAAGTTCCTCTACCTCAAGAAAGACATGCACTTATTAAAGCTAATCATGGTTCTCCTTCAGAACTCCATCTTGGTATCTTCAAGACATACAAGAAAATATCCTTAAAATACTATTGGCCGGGTATGTTTAAAGACATCGCCAATTTAATCTCGAATTGTGAAACCTGCTTAACCTACAAACATCCTAATCATTCTCCCTATGGTCTTATGGGTAAACCTAAACTTTGCTCTAGACCTTTTCAAACGATATCCTTAGATCTTATGGGTCCATTGCCCATGACTCGAAGACGAAATCAGTATATATTAGTAATTAACTGCAATTTTACTAAATATACTTTAATTTTTCCCCTAAAACGTGCTACTGCCACTAATATCATTAATGTTTTGGAAAATTCAGTTTTTCTTGTTCATGGCGTTCCCCAAACTATCATAATGGACAATGCTGTCCAGTTTCAGTCACGAGAATTTCACTCATTCTTACATTCTTATAATGTTCCTTGTATTTTTCATACAGCTTTATATTGTCCTCAGGCTAATCCTACCGAGAAATTTAATAGTACGATTATTACAGCTTTAGCCTCCCTAGTAGGAGAAGATCATAGATCCTGGGACAACCATCTTGCCAAGATTCAGTTCGCAATGAACAGTGCTACAAATGTAGCGACTGGTTTTACCCCAGCCTTTTTAGTCTTTGGTAGGGAAACAATACCTTGCGGTTCCTTTTATACTCCAACTCAGAACCTTGAGGAATTGATATTTTTGCCTCGTGATATTTACGCGACTAATGCTGGTCTCCTCTCATCTATCTTTCACAAAGTTCAAACTAAACTTCACATAGCTCACGTTAAAAATAGCGCTCGCTATGATCTTCGCCGGTCTTTTAGAGAATTCAATGTTGGAGATACTGTTTGGCGTAAAAACCATGTTTTAAGCAATGCTGGCGCATACTTTAATGCTAAACTTGCCCCTAAATTCATCAAGTGCAAAGTGATAGCTAAACTGTCACCTTTAGTTTATGTACTTGAAGACCCAAATGGAGTTAGAGGCAAGTGGCACATTAAAGATGTGAAATCCTAAATTACCCGGACACTTTTACTTACTGTAAATATGTATATATGTATAAAATATCATCATCATTCTCACTTTATTATTTTTATTTGTTTGTTTGCTAAACTTGTGTTCTTAAACACATCTCTTGCTTAGCTGTAGGACCTCGATTCTTCGTAGGTTAATCTATAATTTCTCCTTTGTGTTTCAGACACATCTCGTTGGTGATGTTGCTGATGTCTGGCTTTGAGCTCTACCGCTCTAGCTGTTTTAAATTTGTTCTTAAGTCATAGCGACTAAAGCTGGCTTAAGATTCATTTATCTTTTCTTTACCTTTACTAAGGTGAGGCTGATTAAATAAGCCTTAGGTTAATTTTTTTTTCCACTCAGGAGCGGATGACAACTCCTTAAGTAAGCCTTAATGTCCTTTTGAAAACACACTTTTAGAGTGGCAGTCATTGATTGTGAACTCCACCCTTACCTGAATGCAGATGATGAATGTAAGAGATAGTATATCTGATTTTTGCTTGGTGAAGTATGTTTCTGCAAAATTGTGTTTTTATGGTTTATTTTACTTGTATATATATCAAAATTTTTGCCGAGTCAAAAATTTTCCAGGGTCGGGGGGAAAATGTAGTGTTATGCTACTTACGTTTCATTTTACACTGTCTTAAATTCATTTTTACATCTGTTTTGGTTCTCCGTCATTCACCTCAAAATTGGATATTTTACATCACCTTCATTTCTATAGGACCCTGCAACGTTTTTAAAGCATAAGAACACAATAATAAACCATTTTCACTTCGTATTTTCACGTTTTTAGCACTTTTTTAATCGATCTTGATGGAGTCTACCTTTTTCGGTCTTTTATTTAGGTCTCCGAAACTCTACAACTTCGGGCTTCGCGCGTGCTTACGCGCGTCCTTTTTTCCTCCATTAATAATACTTTTATTCCCACTTAAATCTTGCCGTTTCCCTGTTAGGAGCTTAAAACCAAAATTTGACATGTTTTGACATCGCTGTTTATCTGGTTGTCATGGCGTTTTTTGTTCAAATTTGTTACCGGTCTGATGTTTTTCGATTAATACTTGTACAAAAATACTCTTTTCGGCTTGGCCATCTACAAAAATTTATTTTTAATTCGAAATTTTTTATGTTCTTTTCCGAGATCCGCCGTCGAGCGCGGAGCTCCGTCAAATCGTATAAAAGCGGGACATCCGCGTATTTCAAGGCAGTCTTTCTTCAGTTTTCGAAACGAGAACATCTCTTAAAAGGCCTTATCCCGGGGCCGCCTAGCCCCGGGATCCTGCAAGCCTTCGCGCTCCAAATAAATACTAAAGTCGTCTCCATCGCCTCCGTCTCCATCGCCTCCGCCTCCATCGCTCATCATCGTGCAGTGCCTGCGCCGTTGCCCGGAGTGCCCTCTTTTTCTCCGGGCGCTGCATGTGCATTCTCCGGGTGCTGCAAGTGCCATAACCGGGCGCTGCAAACGCCTTCTCTGGGCACTGCATGTGCCATCTCCGAGCGGTGTGAGCGCCGTCACCAGGCGTGTACAGCGCCCTCTCCAGGCGTGTACAGCGCCGTCTCCAGGCGTGTACAGCGCCGTCTCCAGGCGTGTACAGCGCCGTCTCCAGGCGTGTACAGCGCCGTCTCCAGGCGTGTACAGCGCCGTCTCCAGGCGTGTACAGCGCCGTCTCCAGGCGTGTACAGCGCCGTCTCCAGGCGTGTACAGCGCCGTCTCCAGGCGTGTACAGCGCCGTCTCCAGGCGTGTACAGCGCCATCTCCAGGCGCACAGGGCGCTACCCCAGGCGCGTCCACGGGTTTCCTCCACCGAGCGCCGGGTTCCTGAAAATTCATTCGTCATCGTTCGTCGCTGCCCGGTCCACGTCCATCCATCTTCATATTCATTCTCACCCACATACATCACCACTTCACTTTTTTTTACCTCATACTGAAATTGTTGTAAATATTTTATTTTTTTACTTTAAATAAATTTTTCTAATATTTTAATTTCGTTGTTTGGTTTGTTAGGTTAGGCTTTTCTCTTTCTAAATTGTCGCTTCACGACAACTTAGGCTAATTTTGCGGGAAATCAGCATAGTCCCAGTGGGATAGGGATAAACGAATTGTTCGCAGATGAAGTCGTGGGCAACAGCTAGGTAGTGCATAATTATTTTTTACTTTTTAGTTGTCGTTTTTTGGCGGCTTTTTACTTAGTGACAGCAAAGGCAAAGAGAACGCTTCTGATTTCAGAAGTTTATGTACAGTCAAGTGCAAAAATACTTATATGCATCTCTTCGAACCACTCAAACATAATATGTTACTTTGGCTGGTACATTTATTAAAATTTGGATAAGTTCATATTCTTACACTCGACTGTTAGGTAGACATGTACAACCGAACTTCGGTCGGGCGTTAACCGAAGTTATGTTGATAACGCCAATAATAAACGCCATTTCGGCAACGAAGTCGGCTTTGGTGACAGTCACTACATTCAGGGTCATTTTTGTCCGGGTCAGCGGTTAGTTCCGAAGGAATGTTCATGTTTTTCGATGAGAGCTGAAACATAGGGCATTTCTCCGAAACTCGATTTTTGGCAGTTTTCTACTGAAGAATGGTAGCTATAGTGGTTAAAAATTGCTCTCGCGACTAGGTTATATGTAAAATTAGAATACCTATCGAGGCATGTAATTAATACATAGGGGTTTAATATTAAAAACCTATTTTATTTAGACAGATAATAGCTAAAACTAATTAGCCTGGCGCGTCCTAATTCCAGATTTTGATACTTTCTTTATGAGAAGTTCCATTTTCAACAGTATTTTCATTAATTCCTATACCTAAATCAATACCTTAATAAAAGGTGTGTCTATTTTAATATGACACATAATGGAAATAACATAGATTTCTGAGATGATCGCATGTAAAAAATGTCCACACCAAAAAGTATAATTCATCTGGACGTATGTATTAATTGGTGTAGCGTGTTATACATTGCGAATAATTGAATACCTAGCAAGCGGTCGTACGGGCCGAGCGGCGACGAGCCTTTGAGTAACGGTGTCATGCGTGTGAGTGTTCTCTAGGCGACGCAAATGATTACCAAAGAGTGTAATCTGGACTTTGTCAAGCTAATGGTATGATTCATCTGTCATGCTATATGCAACTATTTTTAGGATACAAAATCTGTCTTTTATTTATAATTACGTGTCAAGTGTAACTCTTTTTTACAAAATTTTATTCTAATGACAAAAATTATATTCAAAAAAATTGAGATTATTTTAACGCAAAATTCACATTAGTCTGGTCCTAATTTGTCTGGTTTCATCTGGCTCGTTTAGACAGACGAATTAGTAAAGTGCTGATGAATGATTAAGTGGTGTTCAAATGTATTTTAGATATCGTAATTTGCAACATAGGACAGAAACAAAGACGGGAAGAACGACTATGAAAAACGAGGTTTGATGAGAAAAAAGGATATTCAATGTTTGAAAGGAAAAAAGACATATATGAAAAGAGATGCAAGAAAAAGTAGATAATCATAATTATGAAGAAAACAAGCAAATAAAATCATCTATCGATGGAGGAAATGACTCTGCAGGAACAAAAACTACAAAAGAAGACGTGGAGACTTTATTTTCTTATTATTTGAGAAAAAAAACAGTAAAAAGTTGAGAAAGACTGTAAAACAGAAATAAAAAAGTTAAGAAAATGCTAACAAGAATCGCAAAACTCTTCTTACACTGCTGTTCTTTGCACCGAACGTGTTGGACTTGTAAAGAAAGGGTATAGTTAAAGTGCAGTTAAAGTGAAAAAAGTTTTTCATGTGAAAGACTTTATGATATTGATTACTTAGCTTGTGCAAAAAGTTTTAACTCACTACATTTATAGTTCCATATCAGAAATTTGATAACTGGGAAGATGTTGCTAATTCGTAATGATTTTCAAAAAAAATGGATATAAATTCTATGAAAAAAAAAATGGTTTATAGAGACCGTAAAAATAAAATTATTTATTGGAAATCAAGAATCAAAACTTAATGAAGAATATTTCATATAAATTGTGGCAACGATATAGCACATAAAACATTTAAAACTCAAAAATTATTTGAATCATGAGTGTGTTTATTCGCTGCGACTACAGCGAGAATTAATGCTGTCAAAAATAAAAACAAATAGTAAAATGTTATCATTTTGATGACATTCAAAAACAAATAACTCTTGTTTGAAAATATCCATGAGTTAAAACTATTATTATTCACTCTAAAGTCATAAGAAAAAAAAGACATTAAAAATCAGACTAAGTTGAAGACTGTTTTGTTTTTGGCCACGGAAATAAAAATATTGCGCCAATTACAATTTTTATTCAGATTAATATGATTTTTACTTATATTTCTACTATGTATTTTCATTCCTATTGTATTAAATATGTTATTAAAACTTAAACTGATATGTATAATCTAATTATTCTGGCGTAGTTCTCATTCATCTGATACACTCATTAGTCTGAGCGAAATATCTGACATAAAATAGGTGGCCATGCGCGGCCTTCAACATATGTTTTTAAATATGGCATTTTATTAACGTTTCACCTGTTGTACCGTTTCTATTATCAAGTTTGAAAAATGGCAGATGAATGAGGCAAAAATCCTCTTTCTCGAAGAAATGCCCCATAGACGTCGCCAGGTGTCGCTGCTTAAGTGGCTAAGAAAGAAAAACCGGCCAAGAGCGTGTCGGACACGCCCAAAATAGGGTTCCGTAGCCATTATGAAAAAATTAAGTAATATTTTTCTAAGGATTTCGTATTTTATACGGAATCTTCCAAGTTTAGGTATATTTTATACCCTACGCTGCTATTTACTCATAAACTACTAATAATTCTCAAGCAAACATAGCCGTTATAGTTTTCCTTTAAAGTTTGATATACTGACTATCATCCTGAATTTTTTCAAATTTTTCCACCCACCGGTTTAGATTTTAGAGGGGGGGGACGCTCGATTTTAATGAAAATTTGCACTTTAAAGTTGAATATTTCGCAAACGCTTTACTGAATCGAAAAATAGTTTTAGCAAACCCCTAATGGTTTTAAAATACCTATCCAACGATACCCCACACTATAGGGTTGGATGACAAAAAAAAAATCACCGCCACTTTACGTCTATGGGAGGTACCCTAAAAAAAATTGTTTTTGAATTTTTAATTGTACTATTTTGTCGGCATAGTTTACTTATATATCCTTGCAAAATTACAGCTTTCTAGCATTGATAGTCCCTGAGCAAAGCCGCGGACGGACAGACAGACAGACAGACAGACAGACAGACAGACAGACGGACAGACAGACAGACAGACAGACAGACATGGCGAAACTATAAGGGTTCCGTTTTTGCCATTTTGGCTCCGGAACCCTAAAAAGCAGACTGAAATGTGTGGCGCATAGGGAAAATTTGTGTCTTTACGTCCAGTGGTGGTGTAGGAGCATGGCACGCAGCACGGAATGCTGAGGACCTGGGTTCGATTCTCAGCACTGGTCTCTTTTTCCGAGTTTTTTTCTGTGCATCCATGTTTCACTTTGTGTTTTAGTCGGATTTTACGGGATGACCGTAAACGTAACAAATTTGGAGTCGGAATAAAAAATACAAAAAGACTCCAAAAACCAATAGAAAGAATAGAATAGAATAGAATAGAATAGAATAGAATAGAATAGAATAGAATAGAATATAATTTATTTATTGTCAAACTGTGTACAAAAGATGACATAATATTATAGTTCCAACATATTTTTATTTTATTTTAAGTTATTGTTAGAAAGTTATGTTTAATATTTATATTATTTAGTTTCTTTTATCAATAATGTTCCAACAGTTACCCAATGTGGGCGTACAATATTTATATCCCTACCATACATATTTTAGCAGCTAAATACAACTATTTTAATAATATTATTATTATTATTATTATTTTTATCATACATTTAAAGATATTTTAATTCAAAAATATATATTTTTTTTTCCCCACGTTTCTACAGATTTATGTATTAAGCGCTAGTTGAACCAACGGTAAATACCGTCTCAGTAACCGCCCATTTCCTCTAGTTGCTAGAAATGGAATCCTTCCGTGCTCAGAATCACTAATAGGACGTCCCCGGAGCCTCTAGCACTCACTGAAAGCAAATACTGGGTGTAGTAAAAAACGTGCGAAGTGCGATTCGGACCCGCAAACGAAGTCTCGTTAATACTGGGAATAAACGATGAGTCACTTAAAATGAGGAGAATTGATAAGATTTTACATTTCTAAGACTATAATTTGATTCGTTCTCTGTATTCTGCTTGGAAATAGAAAGAAGCTGGTATTTTTAAAATTTCGCTACGATTATTAATTAATTTACTATTTTTTTTTTATGATTTGCTTTTTCTAAAAGGGCTTAACTCCAAAACTACGATATAATAGATCCATTACTTTTGTCTAGTCTCTATTAAAAAAAAAGGTCACGTAAATCATGCGTAACATGCGATACATTTTTAAAATATTTTGTGTTTTTTTAAATATGGAGAAATAAATTATAATAAATATTTCCCATGTTCAGGAGACAAAACTCTTTCGATTCCTCTAGTAATTTACAGGTGTTGAAAAAATGAAATCTTGTCAATTTTGAGCGCCACGATTTTGTATGGGACCCGACTGTCGAAGTTCAAGGTAATTAACCGAGTTCTAGACACAGATATAGATTACACTAGATTACGCAAATGCATCTATTCGCGTGCTCGGACCCCGACCTAACCTGGGTTGGCCCCATAGAAAGACTGACCGCTAAATGACTAATCATGACTAGCGCCTGACTCGAGCTCCACGGCGTCATGTACTCTAACATAAATATAATGGTTGGTGTTATCTCTGGAAAATCAGTGTTTTCGAATTTTACAAAGAAAGTACTCTGAGCAAAACTCAGTCAATTAATTATTTTACTTTTAAATCTACAATGTTGACGATCACAAATTAATTTTGATACGTTTTACCACACGACGGCAAATTTCGCTTTGTGCCAAATTGAATCAACAACGCGTGAAAACAAATAATTTTAACATGTTGCAGTGATTATTTGCCCACTCATTTGTATTTATGTACTCGCTAATGAATTGTTGTATTGTTATATTAACTAATTGGTGGGTTTACTGCTATTTAATTTAAGTTTACGGATGAAACTCCTGGTTGGTTCATAGAAAATGACGTTAGATGAGCGTAAAAGTTAAACACGAGCGGCGTGGAACACTGACTGTCCAGGCTGTTCGTCGTACCGTCCTAAGGCCCCTTCTGACCTCGGCACCGACGACCGCTCTGCTGGGCCAGGCCCTTGCGCTGTGGCCAGCCCTCTTCGACTTCTTCTCTCCGACTGCAGGGAAGTATAGGCCAGGGAGACCATATAATCAGAACCGACCTCTCATTAAAATCACTTGAACCTTCTACCCTGACATCCTTAATTATACTTACTTTTTATTGTTGTCAAACTGCCTTGTAATTTATTGAATCAGGCGTTACTTTGCGGAGGTCCATATCAATGAACTAAAAGAATTTCCTTGCTCACCCGCGACCTTACGATAGCTAAGCTTATGCAAAATATGCGTCTTCATGCAGTTCTTCCACCTCCACACTATAAGAACACACACAAATTACACAAACACATCTATCACCACCACCACATCACACTGACGCGTTTCGAACTCAACCAGAGCTCATCTTCAGAATAACACATCCGTACACCATGCTACCAGTTGTTACTCAGTTGTTCAGTTCAACAACCCCTTGCCTTGTTGTTTTTGTTTTTGATTTTAATTAAAATTGTGAAAACGTTTTATTGTTTTACTCAGAAATAACCTACTAGGCCTCATTTAAGGTCAAACCTCCACTCAAGAAGTCTGCCCTTGACACGAGTTATTAAACGGACTTGCAAGCTAAGTGATAAATAAAGAAGATCCTGGTTAAGATCGCAGGATCGCGGTGGATGCGAAAAGCACAAGACCGGTCTGTGTGGAGAGCCTTGAGGGAGGCCTATGACCAGCAGTGGACGTCTTTCGGCTGACATGATGATGATAAATTAATAAAGTACTCTACAAGCCTAGGTAATAAATTACTATTTTTTTTCCCTTTATAATGTAACGGTTATTATTTAACGAAACTGATGTAACCGCGGCCGCGCTACCAACTTTCCGCGCGCGGTCGCCGATAAAACCGCTAAATATTTAGCTCCGAATTTTAGTTGCCCAACTTAGTTTATTATATTTAGCGAGCCGCTATTGTTTGCTCAGTTAAAAACATATTTTGGCCAAACTTATGTTCAAAATTACAAAGCTAAAGTTGCGCGACCGCAGGTGGCCCGATGTCAGATTTTGTTATCGTGTTTACTTCTATTTATTACTCAACTAGTTTTTACCCGCGGCTTCGAAATTTCGGGATTTTTTTAAATTCCCTTGTGAATTCACGAAAATTAAATCGTGGTATCGAGGTGATTTTTTTTACTTATCCAATCTTGCAGTGTGGGGTATCGTTGGATAGGTCTTTTGAAACCACTAGGGGATTGATAAAACGATTTTTCAATTTAGTGATTTTTTTGCGAAATATTCAACTCTTTGAAGTGCAAATTTTCATGAAAATCGATCGTCCCCCTCCCCCTAAAATCTAAACCGGTGGGTGGTAAAATTTGAAAAAAATCAGGATGGTATTAAATATATCAAACTTTCAAGGAAAACTATAGCGGCTAAGTTTGCTTGAGAATTATTACTAGTTTAAGAGTAAATAGCAGCCTAAGGTATAAAATATACCTAAACTTGGAAGATTCCGCATAAAATAAGAAATCCTTAGAAAAATATTACTTAATTTTTTCGTATTGGCTACGGAACCCTATTTTGGGCGTGTCCGAAGAGCGTATGCTCTTGGCCGGTTTTTTGAATTTTATGTTTGTATATTAATTCAATAATTGGTTAACAGAACTTTATAATGTGACAATGTGACAAATCGTCACTTAAAACTAAGGCACTTGTCCCACCGCCGACGATGAGCGAGAAGCGAGTAGAGCGAGTAACTAGAAACGAGTGGGTGAGCAGCGAGAAGAGAGTGTAGTTTTGTCGTTCACCTGCAAGCGAGTGTTCGAGTGTGACGGGCGATTACTCGCTCGAGGGGTGCAGCCGCCAAGCTAACATCGCTGAGCTAGTTTTATAGCTCAGCGAGTTTTATAGCTCTTGTCGCGGCGACAAACTAGTAAAGCGAGTGCTCTCGCCGGCAGTGTGAACAGCCGGCGATGAACTATTAATATATGTGTCTCTTTTACTAACACAGGATCCTTATCTTCTGTTCGTTTCTTGGGCGAGAAAATCGCCGATAGCTAATCGCTTACTCGCTCTTGGTGGGACAAGTGCCTAATCAATGGATGGTGAAACAGTCCCTAATGTCGGAAAACGATAAGTGAGAAGGCACTATAACAGATCAAAAATGCCTGTTTGTCGTTATCCTGTGGTAACTTTGCAATTTTCCGGGATTTCCGAGAAAACTATCCTATGTTCTTCTCAGGATTTATACTAATTAGCTAATAAATTAAAATTATACCACAAAACATGCAGTGTGGATTTTGTAAACTCGTTCAAAGAACAAGAGAAAAGATCAACCTCGATCGCTACCCGATTTAGTGTTCGGAGCACGAGCGTGAATGGTTCCTTTTTTCCGCCATTCGTCCCGATCGAGAGACCATTAGACCATTAGCCAATTTTCTCAGAAATTCCGAGATTACGTGTGCGAAGCCGCAAGTAAACATTAGTCTATACTTAATATTATAAATACGAAAGTGTGTTGTATGTTCGTGTATTTGTGTCTTTGTCCGTCTTTCACGCCGTAACGGAGCGCCGGATCGACGTGAATTTTGGCATAGAGATATTTTATGGGCCCGAGAGTGACATAGGCTACTTTTTATCCCGGAAAAATGCACAGTTCCCGAGGGAACAGTGCGCGATAACCAAAACCCACGCGGGCGGAGCCGCGGGCAAAAACTAGTATTTAATAAGCTCCACATGCCTTACGAAGCAAACGTTCTACACAGATGGGCTACAACGAAATTCGAAAATCAAATTTCGTATCGTGCCGTCCCTCCCACTCTCGTATTAAACAATATAAGCGTCAGCAGGATGGCAAGATAAGAAGAAGGCACTTCGTGGTATAGGGCCATGCCCTGCCCGCGATTGTCGTTTGCTGGTACGGCAAGGAATTTATGCCGCATCCCTTCGGGATGGAATGGAAATAAGCCTCACAGGTGTTGCTATATTGTTTCAAGAATATTGAATTTCCCGAATCATTTTACATCCGAAATTAGAGCGGGTATTGTAACGGAGTGCATAAATTTGAATGGAGTTTGGTGGAGAATAGCAAATAGTTATTGGGGAGTGGTTGTGCAGCGGTTTTAGTCAGATTCCATAGTAGTATTGCGGTATTTGCTGATAAGCTTTAATTTCAGGGAATTTCCGGATTGTTTTATAGATATTGGCTTGCCTAGTTACTCGCGTCAGCGTTTCAGCTGTCTGTTTGTTACCTTTATGCAGTTGGGCCAACCAACTGTTTACCCCACACTAATCTGTCCGCGACATTTTTCAAACAATTACGGATTTTTGTAAATGAACATGTTTTTTCTGTAATTTAATAGACGGTGTATATAAATACATGTCATCCTACGTAAGTTCAACCTATTAAACCGTGAAATATCTTGTTGGAAGTACGATTTTTGGGTAACGCCAGAGACAATTTTGGTAACGCAGGAGACGCCCAAAGTGTCGGTAAAAACGTTGATTGGCCCAGTTAAGCCGCTGAAGTGATTTAAATTAAATTTATATAGATGCCTAGTTTAAGAAGGACGTAGAACGATGGTGGACTAAGACTTTTTGAGGCCCGGGGCGACCTTCAATTCCAAATTTTAATATTTACTAAATGGAAAATCAAAATTTAATCAATATTTTATCACGTGAACACTAAGTAAACATTTCCAAGTGAAGTGACGTCCATCACACAAACCTCTTTTTTTTCTATGCTTGCCAATGCCCCCTAGGTGTGGTCCCCGGGCGGACCACCCCCCTCTTAGTCTGTAACTGACGTAGGATAGTTGTATTATATTGTATTGTATTGTAACTCCTTATTTTACATTTAAAATTTAAAAGAGAAAGAGATGAAAGAGTTTTTATCTGGATAAATTGTATATTTCTGGCGGGGCCGCGATAGCTGAATTCTTTCCAGATAATTGTAGCGGATAATAGTTTCCATCCATGCGAAAGTAACTCGGTCTGTCTATCAGTCTGTTATCTATTCACGCTTAAACCCCTGAACCAATACAGAAAGATGAAATTTGCTACAGAAAAAGTTTAAATCCTGATCAGGACAATTTTTATCCCAGAACATTACATAGTGGCGGCAAGATGGAGACAAACAAATTGTTTGTAGACAAAGTCGCGGGCAACAGCTACAAAAATTCCATAAAATACTCTTTACATCCCTAGAGCGATAATAAATCATCGCCGGCGGTCTCAGTTGCAGCGAGACTGTCAGTTCTAATACCGTTTCGTTCTTCTCAAACATTATAACCGAATTACTAAGAATGAGAGCCTAGCAAAGCTGATTAAATAAGAATAAGAATGGTTTATTAGCCGATAGAGCACACATACAGAAACAAAGGCTAAACATTACGCACGTCTATCTATGCCACTCAGTTATATAATTGCCAGCAATGTACAGCAAAGTAAATTGACAAGTAAAAATCAAAGTATCTGTCGGCTGTCATATACTTCCCACTGCTGGGCACAGGCCTCCTCTCAGAATGAGAGGGCTTGGGCCATAGTTCCCACGCGGGCCCAGTGCGGATTGGGAACTTCACACGCACCATTGAATTGCTTCTCAGGTTTATGCAGGTTTCCTCACGATGTTTTCCTTCACCGCAAAGCTCTGTACATTGCTGGCATGCAATTACCTACTGGTTTTTGGGAATTCCCACGGGAATTTTGTAAAATCCCGGAATTTCAATTCAACTACTGTCTAATGTTTTAGCCGTGCGAAGCTATAGATAAACACTACTTTATTATAAAACACCACAACACCATCTAGCCACAAACTGCAAACTTAAATACTTCGTTTAAGTCGCTTTTATTTACTGATTTTTCTATCGTGTTTTAAAACAAAGTTTTTATTATTTTTCCCGTACAAAGTTGGAAACAATAACGTATTGTTCAATAGTATAGGCACTAGTGTTGTACTCGTATCTATCGATACAATCATAAGTAGATTTTACGTACTAGGTTTATAATATTTCCGCAGATTTGTCTTCTTTAGAAGAAACCTACATAATATATTATAAACACGAAATTGTTCCTGTTTGGATTTGGGTAAATTTGGTATACATTCCTCGATGGCAGCAGATCACGTGGACGTTCACCATAGCGATGGACGGACCAAATCAACTGACAAATCCCTCAACGAATGCGCAAGACAGCAAGGCTACCACAAAATTCGAATATCGAAGTTCGTATCGTACCGTCCCGCCTACGCTTATGTTATTTAATACGAGGGTGAGAGGGACGGTACGATACGAACTTCGAATTTCGTGTTTCGGAGTAGCCCTTCAGGCCTCAGCTATAAATGGCGCACGGTAGGGAAGCGCTACCGAGCGTCTCGTGTAACCAGAACTACTCTGCCAAGAGTGAGCGATTGAGAAAATAAGGTATACCTGAATAAACACAAGATTCTTTTATCCCGATATTCCAATAAGTCGTGAAGTCATTTCGAAAAGTAGTCACTAGCACTGATATCTGATGCAAGAATATCAGCAGAGCTGCTACGAAACTCGAAGTTCGTATCGTACCGTCGTCCCTCTCGCTCTCTTATTAAATAGTATAAGTGTCAGAGGGACCGCACGACACGGACTTTGAGTTTCGAATTTCATAAATAGCCCTGTTGATAAGTACGACGCTGATGCGACTCCTTTTCTAGGGCCGTTAGATCGTGTCAGATATTTTTGCACGCTCCGTTATAGCAGATAGTGATGCAGGACTGTACCAATAACTTTTTTTTAAGCTTTTTAATCCACGTTTATAGGTAGGTACACGTTGAAGTACAAGAGCAAGACACTTAAAGTGCCAAGGGGCCGTCCACATCGTTCGAAGAACAGAATTCTGATAACCGTTGGGGGAGAAAAGTCCACGAGTGGCGACCACGAACCGGAAGATGAAGCGTTGGCAGGCCTCCCACCAGGTGGACTGACGACATCGTGAGAGTTGCGGGAAACCGGTGGATGCAAGTGGCGAGTTGTCATTCACTGTGGCTTTCTAAGGGGAAGGGGGGAGGACTTTGTTCAGCAGTCAACGTCTTCCGGCTGATGATGATAGATGCACGACGTATATAGATGCACGACGTATTTATGAACAACTAGCTTTTGCCCGCGGCTTCGCCCGCGAGGAATTTGGTTATCGGGCGCTGTTCCCTCGGAAACTGTGCATTTTTTCTGGATAAAAAGCGGCCTATGTCACTTTCTGGCCCATAAACTATCTCTATGCCAAAAATCATGTCGATCCATTGCTCCAACATACTAACACACACTTTCGTATTTATGGACGCAAAATTACAGTTTTCTTTATATTATGTATATCACTAAGTAATTCTAAAAAGACAGGATAGATAGACAATTGGTCGGTCTTCATTTGTATCATATCATCCCTCTCACTCTTCATTGAGTACTTAATACTACCTTGAGCGAAAGACCATGATAAGGTTCAAATTTCGATCTTCGTAGTGTACCTAAGACCTGACTCAGCGTACAAAGTAATTCATATTCTGTTCTTATTTACAAAATGTAACAATATTTTCCGCAAGATTACATCTAGATCTTGTGGAGCTCAATGAAGCGATTCGATTTGAAAGAGTTCTTATCTTGATTGAAACTGGTGCAGAAAACAAAGATAGCAGAATACAAGCAAGTGGATATAACTAGGCTATCGGCGATGGAGGGGCCAAGTCATGTGAAACTTCTTCGTTCCATTCTCCGTACAAACGTAGTCTCGGTCTCATTTGAAAACTAGGCAACAGAAGTAGATGAAATTTTGTAAGTATGAACTATAGGTAATTATCTATGCCTGCGGTTTTTCAGATTTTCATATAAATGTGTAATTTCAGAATTACAGGAGCTCAAAAGTCGACAAAAAAAAGATGTTGACTTTGCACGAGAATTACAAACCATTAAAGCATTTTTACAAACATCGAAAAACTACAGGCATAGAAATTATAATGAAGATCTTGATTGCAAAATATCATTGATTTCTGTGCTATATTTTTCATATAATATGAGGACAACGAAACCCAAAATTCAACCGCCCAAATCTTGAAAAGCCTACAGCTATCTCGATATACGTTAGCGGGAAGCGGGGAAGCGGGAGGGGATGTGCACGGGGGGGGGGGGGCTGCGAACGAGCGCTTATATAATTATCACGAGGGATGAAGACAGCAGTAGCCCAAACTAATACTTAACGCGGTCGCGCAGCCGGCAGGGAAACTTCCCTTAATGCCGCTGTAGGTAGAGTCATTCACGATAACGCGCGCCGTGGTTCTTATGACAATGTCATTAATATCTAATTTTGACGAAATCACGCATCTTCGTAGATGGCGCTAGGTATCATACCTAGCGCCATCTACAGCTAAAACGAAATGTAAGCATTTATTGGACAGTTCAAAACCTGCTGAGGTTTTTGTTATAAACGAAAGAAAACTTTGTAAGTGCAGCAAGTAAGTAAATAATAAATATCATTGTTGTCATTATTATTATTATTATTATTATTATTATCATGGGACACTTGACACCAATTGACCTAGTCCCAAACTAAGCAAAGCTTGTACTATGGGTACTAGGTAACGGATAAACATAGGTACTTATTATAGATAAAAACATCCATACGATACGTGTGTTTGTATGTTTCTGTGTATGTTTGACCGTCTTTCACGCCGTAACGGAGCGACGGATCGACGTGATTTTTGGCATAGAGATAGTTTATGGGCCAGAGTCGTTGGGCCAGAGAGTAACATAGGCTACTTTTTATCCGGGGAAAATGCACAGTTCCCGAGGGAACAGCGCGCGATTAACGAACTCCACGCGGGCGAAGCCGCGGTCAAAAGCTAGTAAATAATAAATAAATAAATGATTGAAAAACTTTGTCTAATACCTACTGGATTTGAACCCTCAACTCAATCACCCGCTGACGATGCGGCACGCATGACCGTTATGCCACCACGGCTTTCAATTTGCGAATCAATTTTCGAATTACATTATAAAAAGGTTATTGAACCTGCCCGTTGGGTTGAATTCTTGCGCTCAGGGAAATGCAATCTTACTAGCATCAAGAGATAAGGCACGGAGACTCTTGACAACCACCTGACCAAGGAAAGTCGGTTCGAACGTGCTGGTAAAAAATTCCATAAACTTTCACCTTGGTTCTAATATTATCCAACAATGTCCTTACGGGCGAAGAAACTTAAAAAGGTTTTACCCACAGAAGTATGAAATCGGCAAATTTTCATTGGTTAATTTTTTGTTCATAGTCAAAATAGCACAAACGGGACTTATCACGCTATTTTTACACAAGTAATATTTACCTCGACGTTTCGGCAACGTCAACGAGTAGACTACTGTGACCACGGCAACTGTAACGTTGCCGAAACGTCGAGATAAATATTACTTGTGTAAAATAGCGTGATAAGTCCCGTTTGTGGTATTTTGACTATGAGTGAGAATCACGAAAGCTTAAAACGTTATAATTTTTTGTTGTTACTTTACAAAGACTTTACATTACATATCTAATAAATCAAGCTTATAACCCCTTCTTTTTGCGTCGGTGGTTAAAAAAAGAATTCAAGATTTATTATCTTGCTATTCTCACAAATACAATTTTTAAAGCTGAAAAACTAATTTGCTTATGTTAATAAGCAGTTTAGGTTTTAAAAAGCTTTTTAACCAGTGTTCGTGCACTCAGTCCGTACCTAATATGTCATCAGTGAGGTACAGATAGCATAAAAGGTAATAGCTATAATTCTAGCATTATTTTGGTCTGACATGTTCCATTACTAGTAAATTAAAGATGGCTGAAAATAATATTATACTTATGACAAGAGATAACAATCTTTTACTTTTGCCCGCGGCTCCGCCCGCGTGGTATTCGGTTATCGCGCGCTGTTCCCTCGAGAACTGTGCATTTCTCCGGCATAAAAAGTAGCCTATGTCACTCTCGGGCCCATAAACTATCTCTATGCCAAAAATCATGTCGATCCGTTGCTCCGTTACAAACATACAAACATACAAACACTTTTCTGATGTAAATTTGTAGATGGGTGCGGTAAAATAAAAACCTGCTTTCAAATAAAAAATTCTTACAAAACAGTTCAGGTTAAATAAAAGCTTGTAATTATCCCAAATTTCTACTGAAATGTTACGGAATAATTTTAAGAACCTTGCATACCTTACAAAAATAAAATACTTATCGCAAAGTGCTATTACTATTCCTAAACTAGAGACCATCTAATATAAACAGGGTAATAGTGTTCTGCTTAACTTCTCCCGGTTTTCTTTTTGTTTCTACAACTTTTTTCATAACATGAATACAAGTTGAGCTCTCCCGATGTTTTATGGCGGGAGAGACGCTTATTGGTTCGGTTATTCACTTGCCGGGTGTTGCCAGAATATAGTTGTTTTAGAAAAAAAAGTTTCTGAAGTACGTCGCTGTACCTATTTAATATAGCATTTAGGCAGAATCCTGAGAAAAAAAATCTATATATTTAGTCTGTCATTTATATACTTAATCGGAAAATATTTGATGCAATTATTTTTAAACAGAGAAAAAACTACACAGTCAAATTTCGGAAGTGCGGGCCCGTTAAATCACTCCTTAGTAAAAAAAAAAATACGTAAGTGTGACGTCATTCATATTCTTTTGTTCCAATATTTAGTACGCCGTTAACATGAGAGTCGTGATTACATATTTTTGATAAAAAAAATCCCCAAAAATTAAGGAACTTCACAGTACAAACACAACTCAGGATTAATTTTATTTCATCATCATCATCACCATTTAATTTATTATATTTTACTTAATCAAATTGCACACGTGCATAGATGTTAGTAGGTACAATTCGTAGTATAGCCGAGTGATAATTGCACGTCACTATCAGAATGAAAAGCCTTAGACTCTAATTCCCACGCGAACCCAGCACGGATTGGGAACTTCACATATACCATGTAGGTACTTGATAGGTTTAAATACACCAAGGATACAATATACGTAGAGTGGCGAAACACTAGTATTTATTGTTAATGTAATGCCCGTTATATACAAGAATTTTCGTGTGTGGCCACACTGCATTAGCATCCAAGAATAGTTCTAGAGATTTCTTGGAACTGAAATTTTATTTAGAGATCGGCGACTTTTCTGATTCGATTATGTAAAAATGGTGTTCGGTGAAACAATCAAATTATGAAAGCAGTAGGCTGCGAAAGAAAAGTCGTAAAAGTAAACAAATAAATCTATGCGAAAAAAGTATTCATTCTGGTTAGATACCTTTTACTTGACGGTTGCTTGTTTGTCTTTAATTGACTTTTTTACGAATAGAAGGTTAACTACCTTTTTTTATATTGCTTATATGAAAAAGTAGATTTCTATGTTAAATTGATGTTATTGGATATAGCTTCTTCAACACTCATTACTCTTTGAATACTCTTGACCTGACCTTCCTTTACAACATCCCCAATCTGATGGATGTCTAACTCTGATCATAGAATGCTTCTCTTAGTCTAACCCTTTAAACATTTCCATTCACACTTAAATACTCTTCTCATGTCCAAACCAACTTATCCCTTTCTCTATTCGAGTCACAAGATATTTTTTTAATCCCGCAACGTGACTCTATGGCAAGACTACCTATGCCTCGTTCGGTCATTCAAATTCATACCATACTCCTCAATGCTCTCATTTCTGCAGCATTTATCCTACTTTTGTTACACATGTGCAGAATTGGACCTCATTCCTGACAGGAGCCAGAACCCTTCTTTTCTCGAGCCTTGATTTCATAAGATTGAATATCTACCAGAATGCTTTATTTACAATTACTTGCACTGTTTCATGAAAAATAGACACAAACCAAACTTGTTGTAAGTCACTCGGCGGCCGTTCCGAATGAACAAAGAGCTTAACAAGCCACTCTAATTTGTATTTCGAGAAGCTGCAGTTATTCTTTCAAGATGCTGGAAATGTTGTCTTGTTTGTTGGACGTAGACGAGCAGTTTTAAAAACGCTCTACAATCTAAAGGGCGAATATAAAACTATAAACAGTTATTTTGCTAGGTTGATATCAAAACGACTGGATTCTGCTTACTCGCGACCTTACGATAGATGCGTCTGTGTCACAAATGCCTGTTCATTCAGCTCCTCCGCTTCCACATCTTCCAGTTTTCTGTCTGTCTGTCTTTTTCCACTTTATCAATGAACATTATAATACAGATTACTATGCTCATTCGCTAGCTAACTGAAGTTTACTGAAGCTAATTGAGAAATCAAGGTAAATACGAAATTATTTGACAGAATACAATGCAAAAAAAAGATTATGTTGTAAATGAATCTCTAGTGGATTTCATTGATATGGACAATGGATATGGACCTCCGCAAATTCACGCTTAATTCATAAATTATTGCCCTCCTGATCTACAAGTGTATGTTTAAACCGCATAACGTTGATTGTGTTGTCTTCATCTTTTAATGGAAGGTAAAATATTTGAACTTGCTTTATTTTTAACGGATTAGTAGACATCTTCCTTCGCATCTACCACTCAGCCAATCAGCTGTCAGAGTTCCATTTTTCCATAGCTCCAGCATTAAGTGGAGTGTTAAAAAATTCACCACCCCGGCACAGATGGCAGGCCGCATAATTTATCCAGCCATCATCTCTATTGCCTCCATTTTAATATTTGATTTATTTGCCAGTAAACGTATTGAGTAAGCCGGGATTTTTTAAAAGGATTTTTAATATTTGCGCGTCAATTTGAGGTTTTTTTCGGTGCTTTTTCCTGTTTCGTTATTGACGTTGCAGAAAGAGGTTTCCTTTGACGCGCGGGTATTTTTGTGGTGGGCTTATTTATTTACCTATTTGACATAATTTACTGTTCGTAATCATCGTCATTTTCGCCTAGATACACCTCAATTCTGGATACTTCTTACTTAGGATGAGAGGGCTCTAGTTTCCTACGCGTAGTTGTAACTCAAGTTGTAACCTAAACTAAGTTTTAATTTAAGACGATGGATGGTTAAATTCGCAATATTACGTTGCTATGCGGAGTTCCATATCAATAAACCATAAACAATTATTTTACTTTGCTCACCCGCGACCTCACTATAACTACGTCTATGCTATGCAACAACTGTGTGTTCATACAGCTACTAAGCCTCCACTGCAAGAACACACACAAATCACAAACTCTGAACTCTTTGGCTCCGGTTGAAATTATAATGAGTTCGAAACGCGTAGTTTAGTGTGATGGTGGTAAATAGTTGGGTTAGGTTACGTTAGGTTGTGTGATTTGCGTTTTTACAGCGTGGAGTCGGAGGAGCTGCATGAACACACATTTGTAACACAATCAACTGTAACACCATCAACAACTGTATGACAATCTTCGACAATGCCAACAAAAATATGCCCACTAAATCATACAGAAGAAAACGCGCGAATAATGACATAAAACGGGCGCAGTTTAGCTAATATGTTCCAAACCATGGTAGTTAATGTTATTATATAACTTCGAGACTGAGGCCAAGCGTAAGCCTATTTTTTATAAAAAAAAACTTCGCTTCTGATTTTACTGAAACTAGTTTCAAAATAAAAAAAATCATTGTTGAGGTTTACAACATTTTTTGCATAACTACCTACGTCTAAATTATTTATTTATTTATTATTGAAACAAGCGTGTAAGACGCTCGTATGCACGCACTTTCGCCAAGAAAACTCCATGCAAAACCGGATGCACTCCAAGCGCCTCGACTCCGACGTGACAGGGATACCGAATACCAGCAAATGCAGATACCGATACCAAAACTAGAGCTGTGATAGTACGCGCGTGCAACGACATTGTTTCGTTTCTATTGCATTGGATCTGATGGGGCGGGAAACTACGGTATACATTAAAAAGCTGCTATAAAAGGTTTTTTTTTTATTAAGTGACACAAGTTGCTATTTTTCCCTTAAAAACCCCTTCCCCTTTCCCTATAACGGATTAGTTCGCCTTTGCTAATCAATTATCTTGTTATCTGTTAATTTTATGTGTTTTTATGTAAAATCAATAAAGATCGATCAAGCGATTGACATGGTTAACATTGTAATTTGCCCGTCACCAACTGTACTTTAACAGAATAGTAAATTTTTTGAGATGTTGTGTAGTAAAAATGTTTATTTTTGCCCTTGACTGTATGAAACCCTCGGTTCGCGGGCCCAACTCGCGTTTCGTTGATTTGTTTCGCAAATTACTCCGATGTATCAGCCACATTACAGAGGCGGTAGTAATAGAGTGATTTATCTCTCTGTGTATATACATACAACTGCCCTCCCTTGCCCCCCCCCCCCCCCCTGCGTACGCCAATGTGTGCAATAAAGAGTTATTGTATACAAAATCTAAATTAATAAAGTCATAATAAATTAAACACGACCTAGGACGAGGGTTGTGTATTGTATTTTGCGTGAATACCTATTCCGAAATATTCATGGCTGCTGTGTGTGAAAAAAAAAACAATTTGATTGCAACAACGATTATATATCCCTTTAAAAGGCTACAACACTCAGTACATGTTAAAATTAAAGATATAAGTGTATATAATTCTTCACTACATTAAATGGGCTTAAATGCTATTATAAATAGTTTCATTACTTTACAATATAAATACGATTAATTTCTTATGTATTTAACACTCAAAAGCGATACGGATTCTACGTCGAAATTCTAAAAAATAAAGTAAAAAACCCGAATGGTTTTATTCCAAATCAAAGCACGATTAAGGTACTATCAGCCAAATATGTGGTCTACCACCTTAAAGTTGATAATCGCTTGCATGTCATAAAACAATAATGCCAATAGATGTGTCCGTCAACTTGAAAGTTCGATAACAACAATTGATAGGAATTTGTTTAAAAATTGATAGACCACTTATTTGCCATAACAATAAGTTTTTTCTAATCATTTTTAATACACACACACACATACAAACATCACGCCTGTATTCCCAAATGGGGTAGGCTGAGCACACGAAACATTACTACTTCGGAGCCACTTTTAGCAATGTTAGGTTTTAAGTTTGACAAAAACGGTAAAATAGTGACAGACAGGAGGTCGTGTTGTATTTTTAATATAAGCTTTTTTCGCTATCACTTTTTGTTGACTGTACTTACATTGTTACTCGAATTATATTTGCGTGCCAAATTTTAGGGCAATGTCATAAATAGTTGCAGGGTTCCATCCTGCCGAGACGGTCCTGGCCTGAACACCCGAATTTCAGTACCAGATTAATGAATTGTTGCAGATTAATAAGTAAATATATCAAATTTTAAGTCAATCTGACACCTGGAAGTGGGTCAAAATTCTGTTGCAACATTTGACCTGCGCATACATACATAGAGACATACATACACATTGTAAGTTAAATAAAAGCTTGTAAAAATCGAAGGTGTCTAAGTACAGTCAACGTCATAAATAAGTGATCATTTCTGTACCTTATCGCTTCCAGTCGTTACACAATTTCTTTTGGCTTTTCAAACATGACGTTAAAGTGACAAGGTAAAAAAGTGATCACTTATTTATGACGTTGGCTGTACCTACTTACTCAACGATTATCTTAATACGACCTAATTCTTAAGTGCGTGTTCAGATTTTTTCTCACCATTCTGTTGCCTGCTCCAAAAAATTTATTTAACTAGAACACTTGAAAAACAAAGAAAGCAGTGCTGGAAACCGGGGATCGAACCCAGACTATAGCCAATACGGGGCACGCGTTGTACCGCTACGCTACCTAGCTTTCACTATCTTAGCAAAATTTCCTAATTTCCTAATGGCTACTATTTTTATATTTTTTAAATTGTTTCTCGTCCAGCGCCATCTATGTGTGAGGGCAAAGAAAATTAAAGTTTTTAAACCTAGCGCCATGAAATCTATGTACCAATAACCTCATCTACATCACCCACCATATTAGCATATACAAAAGCTTAAATTTAATTTAGAATTCGCTTTAATTCATTTACATAGATGACTACACCATAGAGCTACGTCGGATAATTGTGACCACCAGGAAGATATAGTCCGTAGAAGCCTGATATATAATATATAATATAATAAGACATAGTCCGTAGAAACAACACTAGCGCTAAGCGAAATCCTCTCCCTTTCTCACGTGCAATCTTTCCTTTTAGAGTGAGATAGAACTTCGCTAGCATTATAAACCATCTTAATTCTGGTATGATTCCTAACGTAATCAATCAAGGTGGAAGTATAAACTTAGCATATGGACGTGAACTGATGAGGGTCGAAGACGCTACAATATAGATAAAGCAATGTGGTTTTCTTTTGAGGATTGGCAGAGGCATCATGACGGCTCTTTTGGGAAAATATGGTGGTGATTTTGGTATCCCTTGGACAGCTGTGCAGTTGGAGTTCGTTTGGTAATAGAAAGCGCTGCCGTCCACTTTCAATTCGAGTCCTAGGTCATGTAAATATGACGGTATCGTAACCCAAAAACAGAGGTTACATTGCATCCAAGTTAGAAAGTAAGCTCAAGCCGACGCCGTTCACTTATAACCAACAATAGTATAGAGAGCATAGAAAACGGACCGCACTTTAGGTTTTATAAAATGAATTCGAAATATTTCGGTGGATTATTACGTACCTAAATCTAACTGATAGGTAAACCTTGAACAGATTTTTTCTTAAAAAATACTTCTCCAGAGAAAATGAACGATTTGGAATACTACAAACTGTCTTAGTATGTGTGACACATACACATGTGTGTTGTTAAGCAAACTAGACCATAAATGTTTGTCAAATTAAATTCCCAAAACATTTTCACAGTACAATATTGCCGGCCATGAATGAAATATTCCAAATTTATTTTACAAAACACAGCGTATAAAATCTGACGTTTCCATAGTTCGTTAGGCTACCTAAGTGATGTGCGAGGAAGCGGACGGTATCAATCATGGATATGTTAAGCACAGAACAGTTCGATTTTCAAGAGCTGACACGAATGAGTGAATGAAAGAAACTGTGTGTTACCTATTTAAGTATACTTCACACATAAATGAAAATGTCATTCATCTGTCATTTTTCTACAAGAATGACAATGTGACATTACTTTCGTTCAATCCGTTTGTGGCAGTTTTTGTGAATCAACCCGTAGTGCCCAGTAATGGATGGATAGCAAAGGGTCAATGCTTCATATCATATCATTCATGGCCTTATTACTAGCTTCCTTCCTACCATCAGTTGTCTGAACGTAGTGTTGTTATTATATATGTCGGCAGCTGATCGTAAAATCCGGCAGATTCCATTCCATGATATGCTTAAAAGTTGGCCAGGCCTGAGAAACAATACGGCAGATCGATTAGCGCAACGCATTCGTCGATATTCCTAGCTCTATTATACCGGGCACATCGCAACGTGATATATATCGAAAAAAAAAGAAAAATTTTGGTACGACGAGCGAAGTGAGGATAGCGTGGTGAATATGAATTGTGACCACAACGCACGAGCCGAGCGAGCGAAGCGAGCGTACCGCGGCAGCTACCGGCGAAATGTCAGAACCGATATGGGGGCGTTTCATGATATGCCAAGGAATTTGTAGGCAAATCGCTTATTGGTGAGGTTTGAACGATAATATGGCGAATGTCCCTTAGCCAATTCATGATGGCGCCGTTTCACGAATGCCTAGGAATTTCGCGATCTGGCGAATTTTACTATCGGCCGCCGACATACATACATAAATTAAAGGTAGTCTACGTTTCTTGCGTTAACTGAGAAAGACCATGGTGCTGGTGCCATCACTTATAATTTTATCCTATTTATCACGTACACCTTTAACCTTTAACCTAAACAGTTAACAAGAAAGACTAGTACATAAAATTTGCTTCATTATCATACTGTCTTAACAGTAAGACAGCATCTCGTCGATGTTACAGGGCTTGTCGCAGCATTCGTTGACGATGCCAGTGAATCTCTTCCCACGGTTAGGGGGGGAGAGGCCGTGAGCGTGGTGGGGAGCGAGCCACGGCCAACTGTACAGCTCCGGATCTTTGTAGTAAGGGGGAACGATAACGTCTGGAAATGATTTGTTTTAAACTGTAATGATTTTCTTTCATTTATATCTTAGGGACTTAATAATCACACCTACAGAATGTATCTTTATTAATTTTATTACATTTATCCACAAATTTTAAAGGGAACGCGTGAACTTGCTCGTTTGCCTTCCAGTCGAATAAAAAAAAAGGTAGGTATCGAGTTGAAATTAAAACCATTTATATTCAGGTCTACAGTCCCCTGAAGCTGTGAAAAGTGTTCGGCGTGGAGAGTAAGGTAAAGGCGCCTATTACCGGGGGTATCAAAATCGGCGGCCATCACCGCGGCAATTTAAAATACGCATTTTATATTCAATCCGATCGATTTCTTAGAATAAATAATATTTCACGATAAAAGAATATTTAGTCAACTCACGGATTTATGAGCGCTAGTGTATGTGAATGAATCAAAGATCTCGCAATTCGTGATTTTCCGAAACTCCACCGAAGGAAGAGGATTTGCCATACTAACGCGTGACACCACATACAAGCAGACTCTGATCTTATTTAGTGGTTTACATAATAGTTATGGCAATTGAACTAATGTTATTGTTTTTAAATGGATTTTTGTAGTTTTTTGTACGAGTTTTGAATATTTTCTGTATATTTACTGACGTGGAAATACGATTAAAATGGAAAATAAAATACAGCGGCGATAGGCGCCATTTTTAACTGTTGATTGTAATGCCGTGGTATACAACGGTAATAGTTAAAGTGGTGATTTTGGTTCTTCATGCTTTATTTTTGGTATAAATGAACGTTTATATATATTTTTTACGGTTATTCCAATCTTGATCTATTCACGCTTTTAAAGAACTATTTACGTGGTATGAAAAGTATTAACAAACTCTTAATTTTTAACAAAAACTTCAATACTGAACTTATAGTTTCTATAGAAACCGTTATTTTGCCAAGTTGTTTAAATATTGCGATACAATTTTATGTTTACTTCCCAGTTACGTAATTTTGATTATATGCCATGGTTGTAATAAGCATTTTTGATTTGTAATGCAAACACAACTCTATCCTATTGTTTTTAAGGGTCGGAATTAGATTATACAATACTCCAAATTAAGACAAATAACGATGGTATGATCGCATAACCCTCGGTAATAGAATGTATGAGAATCTATTACCGACCCATTCCATTGTATTTGGGTCGGTGATAGGTTTTTAAAGAAGTATCTATTACCGAGTGACATTTTATTTTTCCGTTAAAATAATTCACATTTAGGGTACCGTAAGCGCAGATTTTTTTAATAATGTTGTGACTTTTACTCAGCATACTTATATCATACTATTTATTGTGGCATAAGCTTAAAAAAATTACAGTAGGGTGGAAACACAATTCGAATCATATTTAAGTTTTTTTATTAAGTTTTCTCCAAAAACAACTTGGTGTGCAATATAATATACAGAACCAAAGCTATTAACTTTTTTGATTCCTCGGTATTAAGTTCCAAATCTTGAGTCGGGTTCCTTTTACCGATGGTAGAAAATTGCTGTTTTTTTATACCCTCGGTAATAAAAGCTCAATTCACGGTAATAGCATCACAGCCTGTCCATTACCACGGTAATAGAAGATTTGGGTATTTTGATTTCAATAATTATTTTATCAAATACTAATAATTAAAACGAGCCCAAAAAGTTACGACACTGAAAGTTCAATAAACACTCTTAACTACAAAAAATATTCTCGTTTGTTAAGGAGCTTTGACACCCTTAATTTTTGGGACTCATCTGAAAACTTCCTTAACTACCACGGTAATAGGCGCCGTTACCTTAAGACAGCCGGTGAAATTACTGGCACTTGAGGTATCCCATCTTAGGCCTCTAGGTTGGCAACGCATCTGCAATACCCCTGGTGTTGCAGACGTTTATGGGCGGTGGTGATCTTTTACCATCAGAAGACCACTTGCTGGTTTGCCATCCAGTGGAATAAAACGGGGTTGTATTAAAGGGGTGTACTGAAAATCAGCGCTGTGCCAGTCAGGGCCGCCTGTGGAACCCTAACTCACAGCATTCGCTGAGTACATCCCCTTTGCCACAGCAAATGTTAGCGTTTAGTTAGTCTGTTATTAAATTTGTAATAAGTCTTCGTTGTACTATGTGTTGTGGCAATAAATGATATTCTTATTATTATTATTAAAAAAAAGGTTTCTCGAACTTACTATACATGGTACTGGCGTCTCCTCTCTTCTCTGCGTTCTGGAAGCTGCACAGTTCAGCGAGAGCAATCGCCAAGTTCCTCCCGCAGTAGATCTTGGGGTTGAGCTCCTGGATGAGCGGGCCGCCGCCGATGTGGGCGGAACTCGCTGACAGGATCGCCAACGTGACGAGAGCCACGCAAAAGGCTTTGGGTTTCATCTGCAGAAAACGGATAAGTAAGTTTTAGTCATCATCATCATCATCATGTCAGCCGAAAGACGTCCACTGCTGGACATAGGCCTCCCCCAAGGCTCTCCACTCAGACCGGTCTTGTGCTTTTCGCATCCACCGCGATCCCGCGATCTTAGCCAGGTCGTCGCTCCATCTTGTTGGAGGCCTACCGACAGCTCGTCTCCCGGGCCGCGGACGCCATTCGAGAACCTTCTGACCCCATCGGCCATCAGTCCTGCGTGCAATGTGCCCCGCCCACTGCCACTTCAGTTTAGCAAGCAGCAGCAGCAGTTCAAGCAGTTCAGTAAGTTTTAGTACTTACTAATATTATAAATACGAAAATTTGTGAGTTTGTGGTGTGTATATATATGTTATAGTGCCACCAGGCAGCTGTCCCCCCCCCCCCTTGGCAACGCCCGTGAGAGTTCAGGTTACGCTCACAAGAACATGTCATATAATAAAATCAAAAATAAAAATAAAAAACAAAATCAGCCGGTGAAATTACTGGCACTTGCGGTATTCCAACTTAGGCCTCTAGGTTGGCAACGCATCTGCAATACCCCTGGTGTTGCAGGTGTCTATGGGCGGTGGTGATTTATTACCATCAGAAGACCCAATTGCTCGTTTGCCATCCAGTCGAATAAAAAAAAGCAATAGACTACATGCGAAACTAGAGAGTTTTACCCGCTCAGCTATGTTAATTGCAAGAGAGCGCTCCGAACAGCCCTACAAAACATGTCATACGAAGATACAGAGAAGTTGTTATTAACTGTTGTGAAATAACATTTATCATATTTGTGTATATTGCTAAGTATAATAGTCATCATCATCATCATCATCATCAGCCGGAAGACGTCCACTGCTGGACAAAGGCCTCCCCCTTAGAACGCCATAATGAACGACAACTCGCCACTTGCATCCACCGGTTTCCCGCAACTCTCACGATGTCGTCAGTCCACCTGGTGGGAGGCCTGCCAACGCTTCGTCTTCCGGTTCGTGGTCGCCACTCGAGAACTTTTCTCCCCCAACGGTTATCTGTTCTTCGAGCGATGTGGCCCGCCCATTGCCACTTCAATTTGCATATTTTTCCAGCTATGTCAGTGACTTTAGTTCTTCGACGAATTTCCGTATTCCGGATTCTATCGCGCAAAGAAACTCCAAGCATAGCTCTTTCCATAGCTCGTTGCGTGACTCTGAGCCTCTCTAAGAGGCCAACAGTCAAGGACCACGTCTCAGCGCCATAAGTCATCACTGGCAACACACACTGGTCGAAGACTTTAGTCTTCAGGCATTGCGGAATATTGGACGAGAAGACATCACGAAGTTTCCCGAACGCAGCCCATCCGAGTTGGATTCTTCGGGCGACCTCTTTTTCGAAGTTGGACCTACCCAATTGGACAACTTGTCCAAGGTAAACATAGTGGTCAACAACTTCGAGTGCATCGTTCCCAACGATAACCGGCACGGGTGTGACATGGACATTTGACATGATTTTAGTCTTGTCCATGTTCATCTTAAGACCCACCTGTTGGGAGACGATACTGAGGTCACTGAGCATAGTATTGAGCTCCTCCAGCGACTCTGCCATTATAACTATATCATCGGCAAAACGAAGATGGGTAATGTACTCGCCGTTGATATTGATGCCGAACCTGTTCCAGTCCAAGAGCTTGAAAACGTCCTCCAACGCATTTGTGAACAGTTTCGGAGAAATAACGTCTCCCTGTCTCACACCTCGCTGCAGTTGGATTGGTTGTGTACTCTCGTCCTGCAACCGGATCGACATGGTGGCGCTGCTGTACAAACTCTTTAACACCTCGATGTATCTATAGTCAATATGGCATCGCTGAAGGGACTGCAATACAGCCCAGGTCTCGATTGAATCGAAGGCTTTCTCATAGTCCACAAACGCTAAACATAGTGGCCGATTATACTCCTCGGTCTTCTGTATAATCTGGCGGAGGGTGTGAATGTGGTCCATGGTGCTAAAGCCTTTGCGGAATCCAGCTTGCTCGGGAGGCTGGAAATCATCGAACCTTCGCTCGAGACGATTCGTAATGACCCTCGAAAACAACTTGTATACATGACTCAGGAGTGAAATGGGTCTATAGTTCTTCAATAAGGTATTGTCGCCTTTTTTGAAGAAGAGCACCACCACACTCCTGTGCCATGCTTCCGGCGTAGTACCCTCGAGTATGACGGAATTAAATAACCTCTGGAGGACTACAAGTACCGGTTTACCACCCGCTCTCAGAAGTTCTGTCGTGATTCCGTCATCCCCCGGAGCCTTGTTGTTTTTAAGTTGTTTGAGAGCCACTCTAATCTCGTACAGGCTGATGTCTGGGATGTCTTCAGTGTAATGACGGGTTAGTTTAGCTCTGGTATCTTGAGCTGCATCCACAACGGGCTTCTGTGTCGAGGCATATAACTGTTCGTAAAACCTTTCGAGCTCTCTCAACAACTCCGGTTTCGATGAGATGATACTGCCATCGTCGATCTTCAACTTAGTCATTTGGCTTTTCCCAATTGACGAATTCTTTGCAAACACTTTAGAGCCCTGATTCCGCTCAATTGCTTCCTTAATACGTGCAGTATTAAAGGCACGCACATCGTGTCGCATGGATTTTGAAATTCGTCTATTAAGTCTGCCATATTCCGACATGTCAGTTGAAGATTGCAGCCTCATATCGTCCCGAAGTTCCATTAATTTAATGGTTTCATTGGAGAGCTTCTGAGGTCTTTTACGGCGCGGAGTCTTAAAGAATTGAGACCCTACGGCCTGAACAGTTTCCACCAGCCCGTTGTTGATCTCGTCCGCTGTTTTGCATTCAGCTAGGCACTGAAAGCGATTATGCAATACGAGTTGAAAGCTTTCGGGGTTCTGGATTTGGGCAGGACAAGGACGGAGTGTGGACTTCATCAGACGTGACCGTTCTAGCTTCACATTAATATTCAGTGTGCCTCTGACAATACGATGATCGCTTCCGGTTTTCACCCCGTTGATCACAGAGACATCACTGAATATACGCTTCTTGGTCGTCATAATGAAGTCAATCTCATTTTTGACTGAACCATCGGGGCCGATCCACGTCCACTTCCTGGATGGTCGCTTCTGGAAAAAGGAGTTCATCACGTAGAGCTCCTCCTTCTCCAAGAAGTCGACCAGCCACTGGCCCCTTTGGTTCCGCTGCCCATAACCATACGTATAATAGTCATATTATCACTAATAGTGTAATTTACTATTATGAACCTAATTGTTTTAAATTCTGCATTGTGAATAATTTAAATGAAATTTTTGATCTATTTAGCCTGAAACACAGGGCATCCTAGTTCAGGCACACGTTTATATATTATGTCCTTGTATCTTCTGTTGTATATATTAAAAAATAAGTACTAAACTAAAATAACTACCGTGTACATGAACATGTTATATGAATTAAATATTTGAATATTTGAATTTGAGTCCACCTAGTGAGAGGCCTGTCAACTCTTCGTCTTCCGGTACGTGGTCGCCACTTGAGGACTTCAAATTGAGGTAGGTAACAAAAAACTTGTTTGAGAGTTCGTTGCCCTCAGCTCCCTAAACGATAAGTTTAAACGTAGACATAAACATTAAAGTAACATAATAACCAAGTAACTTTCACGAGTGCTATAACATTTTATTGGGTTTCGTTTCGACTTGTAGTCAATTTGCAAATAAGCAAAAGTCACCTTGGAACTCTGTAATTCTCGAAATGTAAAGAACGAAACAATATTTTGGAGGTTTCTTAGCGTCTCGACTTTAATGCAAACGTGACTGTAATGCTAACACAATGTCTGCACACATACCCTTAGTGTAAGCTTTCAGTTACAAAATACGTCTCGATCCCGTTCGCGTTAAAAACTCAATTTGTATGGAAACACGAACAGCGCCTCTAGCGGAACGTTTGCGATGCTGACATTTCGGATTAACATTCATTAAACGCAATTGCATTAGATATTTATGGCATAAACCTAATTCAATAATGTCGTCAATATAGTTTGCCATTACGGGTGTCATCCCACGCATAACCTCGGTCGCCGCTTGTCGAGTTGCGGTGACCCGCAAGTCATCTCCGATTGTCTTGCTTGATTGTCTCTGGATATCATCTATCTGTACTTAGAGCGGCTATGGGAGGGTTAGGCAGTGCACCGGGCCCTCAGGCTCAAGGGGGGGCTGAGATCTCAACTAACGTAGTCCGCAAAGCTCAAACTGAACTCAAAACTGAAAATCAATCCACCTTTTTTTTATTCGAACACACTTCACATGAGCACACTTGCTCGTTAGCCATCCAGCCATCCATGGTAAGAGATCACCACCGCCCATAGACACCTGCAACACCAGGGCGACTGCAGATGTGTTGCCAACCTAGAGGCCTAAGATGGGATACCTCAAGTGGCAGTAATTTCACCGGTGGTCTTACTCTCCACGCCGAAACACAACAGTGCAAGCACTGCTGCTTCACGGCAGGATTAGCGAGCAAGATGGTGGTAGCAATCCGGCCGGACCTTGCACAAGGTCCTACCTGCACCCTTACCTTAACTTGTTGAGTGTAAAACATATGCATTTGCATGCATGCATTTGATTTACGGTAAGGTAAGATGTAGGGCCGCATGTTTGTTGTGATGGTTCGGTTATATATTTTTTCGTAAAATAAGTATATTTTGTTGATAACTAGGTACCTACATAAGGTTTAGTTTTAATTATTTTAATTTAATAGTAGTTTTAATCTTGTATTAATAAAGCTACCTACATAATCCGATCACTAGGAGTGCGTGAAATTAGGCTTGCAAGATTTTACCGTAACAAACACACAAACGAACATTACAAGTTCAATAAAAGCTTATAAAAATGGGTTATTTTTTTATAAACTCCACGTCTCTAGACCTAATAACGTCAGTTACAAACAACCAAATTCCCATCCTAATACTCCACGTAATTTACGAAAACCAACCTAACATACGTTTAGGGGTAACATTAATTTACCATCGTCAACACAAACTTACCTTGTTTACAAGTTACCTCTGAACTTTCACAGACCGCACACTCCTTAGCAATGTGGGGCCTTCAGACGGGCCACCCTTATATACAAACGTCCATGTAATAATATTCAACAAGATGTCAGGTCACATAACCTGTTAAGTTTTACTAATGTATTGTGAAATATAACCTTGGCCCTGCATATTCATGCTATGGGAATAATTGGTGTGAAATCTGCGTTGATTTCGTAAATAAAGGAATAGCTAAGGCTGTGTTTCTACTAATTCTACCTAGCTATAGGACTAATATTAAATTACTTACTGTTAAACTGCCTTCATTTTATATGGGTTTCGTTTTTAGGTTTCTGTGGCGAAAATGGCAAAAACGGAAGCCTTTAGTTTCGCCATGTCTGTCTGTCTGCCTGCGGCTTTGCTCAGGGGCTATCAATGCTATAAAGCTGTAATTTTGCACGAATATATAATATTTAAACTATGCCGACAAAAGGGTACGATAATAAAATTCAAAAAAAAATTTTAGATTACCTGCCAGATAGACGTAAAGTGTGTGTGATTTTATTTTCTCATCCAATCTGATAGTGTGTGGTATCGTTGGATAGGTCTTTTAAAATCAGTAGGGGTTTGCCAAAACAATTTTTCGATTCAGTGAAGTGCTTGCTTCTTTTGCTCTTGCTTGCACTTTAAAGTCGAAAATATTCAACTTTAAAGTGCAAATTTTCATTAAAATCGAGCGCCCGAGCGCCTTTAAAATCTAAACCGGTGGGTAAAAAAATTTGAAAAAATTCGGAATGGTACCTAGTAAGTAAGTATGTCAAACTTATAAGGAAAACTACAGCGGTTAAGTTTTCTTGAGAATTATTAGTAGTTTAAGAGTAAATAACAGCCTAAGGTATAAAATATACCTAAGATTGGAATATTCCGTACAAAATACGAAATCCTTAGAAAAACATTACCTAATTTTTTCGTAATGGCTACGGAGTCCTACTTCGGACATGTCCGTCACGCTCTTGGGCGGATTTTTTGAGTCGTGAGCCGAGTATTTTCGGCCGCGTAATTTCTGACATTCGGTTTAATACAAAAGTTCAGTTAGTGCCACACGGCGACTGAAAATGAGATCGTCTGACTTAACCTTAATAATCATGAAATCTTAGAAAGAAACTATTGGTCTTCGCTCGGACTAGAGTCGAAAATACGCGTTTTCCCAGAAATAGGATGAAATTAGAAACCCTGTTCGTTCGTGCCTGGAAACACCCACACAGGTACCTACCAAAATTTGTAAACATAGAGCTGTTTCCGAGATGCTCGCAAGTAATGAATAAATATCTACTTGGGCGTTTTCAAACTAAGTTGTCAGCTGGAAAAAGTCGTGTCCCATGACTTTCATAGTCAATTACTCGAATTCTGGCAAGATTTACGTATTAAATATATTTTTATAAATTAATTTAGACCTTATTAATTCCATAATAGTTGTAAAAGAATGTAAACCTATTTGAAATTTAAAATAAGAATTAAATAACTCAAAAAAGAGGTCGTGTTTTGACGTGTCCCATGCCACCCTTGCTACATTCGGAGTGAAAAAGTAAATACTAAACAAAATGTTTCAAAAGTGGCGGGTATTTGTACTGGTCACTTATAAACTGAAATTTAATTTTAACCTTAAAAATATACATGTTTAGGTTGAAATTCTTTTAAAAAGACAAGTTTTATCTTGTCCCGCGAATTGGCGTGAGAAGGAATTTCCACACTACGCGACCGCCTTTTCAATAACTTGGCAACAAAATACCAAACAAATTCATGATGATTTTGATTTATAGCAACATTTTAAGTCTATGTCAGTCGCCATTTTCTCAAAAGCGACAGCAGTTAGTCCGCAAAACGAGCTAGACATGGTCGCGTGTTGTGCGCACCAAAATCGAAGTTCCACAAACGAGACTGATTTTGAAAGATAAGAAAATCCTGCGTATTGGAGTCCTGACTAAACCAAACTTATCATTTATTAATAATTCTGAAAAGAAAGTTATATTTGTCTAAATCATTATTGTTTATTTATAAATTCATTTTAATGTGTTATTGTCGCGAATACGTCACTTCCATTACGCCACTATAGCGTGAATGGAACGAAAAAGTGGCGTAATGGAACACTAAAGCTCATTTCATAAGGAGTGAATTGCTAAAATTTAAAATTACCAGTTATAATATTTATCACGTTTTTTTTTTCATATTAACTCGACCAATTTATTAAATGAATTACTATGAACAACCCAAATTTCAAAATGTAAAAAAAAAAATCTTGGACAGATAATCGTGATCTATTATCGATAATGAATCACGTATCAAAATTTGTGCACTGATTAAAAAATTACCCTGCATATAAGCAATGAACTATATTTAGTATTCAATTAATATACTTAGAAACTAAATGACTCCTATGATCTCGGTGTGTTACACACAGAATTAATTATAATTAATCGCAATATGATCGTTGCCTTATAGTTCCTAAACGCCACTTTGAGTTCCATTACACGCAATTGTCCCTTTGAGACTGTGATTAAAATTCTTAAAATACTGTGATTATGTTAAAGATATTTAAAAGTTAATTGTATTAAGCAAATTGTAATTAACTAAGTATCTCCGATTGATAAATATGTTCTAATAATATTACGCAGTGGTCGCTGCATAAACAATAATATGTAGTACAAAGTACAGAGAAGTAGCGTTAAGGAAATATTTTTTCATAAAACTCATTGTTTTTTTATAAAATGTGTAATAATTTTATTTTTTTAGAAGAGTATTTTGTTTTTATTTCATTAATAAAGTTTTAGAAGATTTGTAACGTGTCTATTTTTATTCTAAATAATTTTCAAAATTAGTGACGTAATGGAAAATCTCACCAGCAGCAACTAAATAAAATTGCGTTTATTTCGGGAATGAGACATTAATGCGTAATAAATTTAGTATTTTTGTACTGTTTATTTAATACTTTATCGATTAAGCTACATTTCAAAGTAATTAAACCCATTTTTAAAAGCGGAACTCCTCTTACGCCACCAACAACAATTTTTGAAAACGCCCACTTAACTACATGATAGTACTTTGTTTTTATTTTATTTAAAACTCGTATCAAATATTGTACGCATTACATTAAAAAACTAAATTATGCCTACAATTATAATTCTTGTAAGAATAATAATTGTAGGCATAATTTAAAAACATAGGTACCTAATCATTAAAAAATTTATACCTACAATTATACAGCGTGTATTTTGATACTAACCGATATCGAAACATGGCGTAATACATTTTTGAACTTATTTTCAATCAGCAATGAAATACGTACGTATATTTCATACGAGAGTTTTAAATAAAAACAAAGTAGTATCATGTAGTGATAGGTACATTGCGTGCTAATTAATTTTGTGAGGAAAATCATAAGTATTTTTTTTTAAACTAAAACAATAAAATTTGATTGTTAGGACCTTTACTAATTACCCTTAGGTAAAGTTTGAGATAGTATCAGAAATACACGCGTATATGGGTACTTAATACCTACAGATACCTACTTATTTTTTAGATACTAGTTATTTAATGAGGGTTTTCACAGAAGCGAAATATCACTAGATGGCGTTAGTATCGTGAGGTCCATTCGGGTGACACTCTTTCCCGGCCCGGATAGCACCGACATGGAAGTACCGGCCCTGTTTTTTGTGTAAACGCCCATAGAAACTCACAGGATCTGCTATGGCCGTGTACACGAAAAACGAGGCCGGTATTTCCATGTCGGTATTATCCGGGCCGGGAAAGACTGTCACCCTCGTTTGACGTTTGCTTGCGATTGGTTCATTTAGTTTTTTATTCAATCTTGAGCAAACGTCAAACGGACCTCACGATACTAACGCCATCTAGCGTTATTTCACCTCTGTGAAAACCCTCATTGACGTTTTACCTTGTATATTATATTATTATACTTTATCTTATTCTGTGGTCTTACTAAGTTTCTGAATGCGTGACGCTGATTTTCGGTTCATTAGTATTGCGCGCTAATGTTGAAAAAGTTATAAATACCTACACTAATTAATAAGTCGTATTTTGTTATTTATTGGATACTACTGCTTACCCGCGGCTTCGCACGCATAAAGCATACCTAGATCCACCAGTTAATTTAAATTTCCGGGATTTTACTGAAATTCCATGCGAATTTTTAAAAACCTCATCGTAGATTTCATTAGGTACTTAATAAATTTCATGTCGTTAAACCAAACTGAATGGTCATAATCAAAGTAGAAAAAAAAGATCGGAATTTCAGGAGAATTTTTGCATTAATAATATTAGTAGGAAGTAGGGTCAGTTCTTTATAATGTATTGTTGATCTGTTATTGTTGTCATCTAACAAACAAAGGCTTAAAATCAAAACATCTCAACGTTTCCACGTGTCTTTAGACACGTGGAAACGTTGCACACGTGATTTGTATTGAAGCTGACTTAAACAAATGAAGCGTGGGGCGCTTGGCGCCATTGGCGGCAGAGGTCGCGTCGGCTCCGATGTTCCGCGTGGCTTCATCGCAGATGACAGGTTAAGTACCGCCAACGCGACGCCATCCTATGCGCCATCTTTATGGCGCGTACACACCGGCCCAACGAGCGCCAACGAATGGGTTTCATTGGTCCTGTGGATGGCTTAGCGAACGTCAAAGATCGATCGTTGGTATGTGCCGGCGATCCGAAGCCAAGGGCGGATCCACCATCCACAACCCTAATAGACTGGTGACGACTGACGACACCTTTCACTGTTTATTGAGACCGATACTAGTTAATACGCGGCAAAGAGGAAATAATCAAATCCAATAGTCGTTTATGAGACATGAATTCATGATTGTTAATGAGCGGCGCGAGTTCGTGCTCCGACTCGCACTTTACCGATTTTCGGGTGACTGTGCCCACAACCTGAGGGCTGGCTCCGCGCCTGTCCGAAGTGTAGCAGTAACATCAAAGGAATCTTACCATTACAATTATACATTAAGTATATCGAATCCAATGTGGACGGTCGTCGAATGACGCCGAAGGCCAACGAACGAACGCTCAGATAAAGCGAAAGAGCGTAGCGTGCAGACGATTGATTAATCCCTCACATAAAAATAAAAATATAAAAACACAGAGAGGAGAATAAAATAAAATAGTATACCTAGTCTATATTTCACGCCGTACACGTACCTACACTTTTCTTCTTGCTAGCTCATTATAGTATATTATTATAAAACTAGCAATCATAATTATTATCGTCGTCGTTCATTTTTTAATTGGGAATGCAAGCCGGAATCAGGTGCCAACTAACGTTTGCTTGAATTTTGATGCACCTTCGAAAGCAAACGAGCGTGGGGAGCCAACGTTGAACAGCCTTCATTGGCGCTCGTTAGGCCGGTGTGTACGCGCCATTATATAAATATGTACTGCTTATGGTTACTATGTGAGTAGGTACTTTTGGAATTATTTTGTTTTGGGTAGTATTTAAACGCACTTTAAGAAAAGTCCTTTTTTATCCATAAAAAAATCCGAATTCACATCAAAATTACTGATTGCACAGCGAAATTTTACACTCAAAATATTACGTAATAAATAAACTGCTGCAAATTATATTCGTGGTGTACCTATCGCCATTTTATTTATCTTAAAGTAAAGCATTTTTCCCGCCGTGCGGTTTACGGTGGATGTAAACCGCTACCGACCGAAGCGACTGGAGGTTTGGGGGACTGGGGGAAGGCTTATGTCCAAAAGTGGACATCTTGCAGCTGAGATGATGATGAAAACATTTTTATTATTGCACAGCTAATAATTACTAACGCACATCAGACCTTGTATTTTTTTTAATGTAGCTTCTATAATTCATATAACATACACAGCAGTTTGCTAACCTCGTGCCTTCATCCTTCCTTTGGGAAGGACATAAGAAATACTTAATTATAATTGGACACTGATGGCCTTTGTAAAGTATATAGTGAAAAACTAGTAGGAAAAGCCGAAGATTTTTTCCTTTATTTTCCTGAACATCTTAAGCTCTAAGCAATATAACTTAGGCAGGAGGAAATTAAACAGCATTTTATTTCTTATTATTTATTAAGTACAACATAATGAGATCTGCAATTTTTCGCCATCAGATATTTCAAAGCGGCCACGGCCAAGGTGATTAAAATTATCGAAACATGAACTGTATTACCTTAATATTATCTTTTTTGTATTATCTCAGCCTATATACGTCCCACTGCTAGGCACAGGCCTCCTCTCAGAATGAGAGGGCTTGGGCCATAGTTCCCACGCGGGCCCACTGCGGATTGGGAACTTCAGACGCACCATTGAATTACTTCGCAGGTTTCTGCAGGTTTCCTCACGATGTTTTCCTTCATCGCAAAGCTCGTGGTAAATTTTAAATTTAATTCCGCACATGGATTTCGAAAAACTCAGAGGTGCGAGACGGGATTTGAACCCGCAACCCTCTGCTTGAGAGGCGATAAGTTAAACCACTAGGCCACGACGGCTTTAACTCAAGATAAATCCTATCTTGTAAAAACACAAAATCTGGCCTCATATTGCATAGTTCGAAATTTTAAGTTAGTGTCGTGCCATCCCGCCCACGCTTATAGTATTCAACAGCAGAGTGAAAGGGACGGTGCAATACGAACACGGAATTTCGAAGTAGGGCCCATGTATAGTACGACGTCTTGACGTCTTGCTGTTACGACGTCATAATCGGAATCCATTCGAATTGAATGACCATAGATTTGTATTAGGTTGTGTTAGGTCCAATGGGGGCTATCGCGAATGAATTTTCCGCTAGAGGCGCTAGTGTAGCGTGAGGTCAACGAAATGTCAAATCTCATAGTTTTTGGGTGAGCTACGCGGGTTTATTTATAATTAGTAGAGATGTGCCGATCATGACTTTGGCCGACTAGCCGACTAGCCGATTAGTCGGTTGTAAGGAAGCCGACTAATCGGCCGATTAGTCGGCCAAGCCGATCACAGTTTCCGGGATTTCTATGACACTTCCCTAAACAGCTGATTCGCGCGCAAGTCGCAACCAACACCCCTGTAAGTTACTTATCAAAGCGGTGTTTTTGTTTAAAAATATTTTACCTACTCTTATTATTCATTAAAGTAACTTTAATGTTTTTCTTTCATTTCAAAAAGAAAGTTAAACAAAAAATAATTAAACAATGATTCCCATAAAATCAAATGCCAAAAAATATTGAATGTACAATGAAAAAAAAAGATTTACAATGGTCACGTGAAAGTTGCTTTGCTTTATATTTAAAAACTAATAAGAATGATTATAAAATTCAAATATTTATAAATAATCAAGGCTGTATATACATGAAAATGTATATTTTATTGAAAAATACATACAAAGTAAGAGGCCGGATAGTCGGCGCTTTTTGCCGACTATTCGCCGACTAGTCGCCGACTACGATAGTGGCCGATTAGTCGGCTTTACCGACTAGTCGGCGACTAGTCGGCACATCTCTAATAATTAGAATAATTTTGTGACTATTTTGCATTATCTGAAATTAATTATGGCAATTATGCGATAAGGGGCAATGAACGTCTGTAATTTGAGACAGTTTTGTCGTTCGAAAACTTTTGTCCTCCCTTTTTTCCGAACAAAACGGGATTATCCAATACTGTGGTTGCTCGATATGCGTATGGTACTGTTTTACGATGTATTAAATATGATTTTAATCTAAACTTTGTTTTCACGGCCGTTAAAACAGACTTTTAAAAACCTCACGCAACAGTGGCGCCAACTAGTGAGAGAAAAAACGATAGCCCTCATTGTGACCACAATGCGCGAGCCGAGCGAGCGCAGCGAGCGTGCCGCGGCAGCGGCCGGTGAAGCGCTAGAACCAAATTAAGTTATTTTCTACTAAATTTATTAATATACGATGTACTTACACGAAATACAAATATGTAAATAAGCACGGATTATCAGGACATGCATTATTTGAGCGTACATTAACACTTGATCCCTAGCTTTCACTCCCTATGATCAATTCGTGAGAATCGATTGCTTGCTGTTAAAAGTGTGCTCCGATTAGGTCGTACAAAATCAGGTTCTCCAATATCATCTTGAACATTTTTATCGGTACAGGGTGATAAAGTTCGACCCGGACGTACATTAACCGCTCCCAATCCGTCCGTCCTCAAATGTCAAAGTTGTCAAACTTACGTATGCTCACATGAAGTGCAAAATTCGAACTTCGTGTCATATCATGCCTTGCCGTCTCGCTGACGCTTATGTTATTTGAAACGAGAGTGAAAGGGACGGTACAATACGAACTTCGATTTTCTTTTCAATTTCGTAGTAAGTAAAGTAACTCCTCCCCTGTTTCGGGATGTTTCGGGATACGTGTACTTAAAAAATTTGAATACTGAAGAGAATAATTGATAATAATTATAATCTGAAATTAACAAACGCACAACTACGGATGTTAAAGTTTGTTTAATTCTAGCTAATAATTGCGTTAAAAGCAAACATGTCTACTTGGATTAAGGAAAACTGTGTGTCTTTTTTTCAACTTTTCTGTATCAAAGTTGTTAAAACGGGTCGCATACCGCAGCACATAGCTTTTATAATGGACGGTAACCGACGATATGCGAAAAAACATAGTGTTCAAAGCAGTACGGGGCATTCGCGAGGTTTTGACAAATTATCGGAAACATTGAAGGTAACCAAACATTATTTTTCAGACTACAGGCTGTAGTGATTTTGTAATGGATTTAAAGTCTATTACTTGTACTAAAAAATATTCGATTTAAGTTGATCTTTATTGCAGTGGTGTTTAGATCTAGGCATACCTGAAGTCACAGTCTATGCATTCAGTATAGAAAATTTTAAGAGGTCTGAGGAAGAAGTTAACGCTTTGATGGATTTGGCTCGCGATAAGTTTCAGAGGCTGTTAGATGAAATGTAAGTACTATGTTAATTTCTAAGAAGATAGCACTATTTCAGAAATGGCTAACATCCCAAGACACAAATGGATTAGAATCGGAAAGAAAAAAGTTTTATAATTTTTTAAATTACTTATTTCAGTGTGTTCAAAGTTCTTCATTTATAAAACTATTCTATGCTTCCCAATCCCTCAAAATACATGCATACAAACTACCAAATTTCATCTTAATCTGTTTAGCAGTGTAAGTGTGAAGGGGTTTATAATATTAGTACCTAAGACTTCTTCATACAGTTCACTCAGCAGTTGTTCTATTGATTTTTTCTTTGTACAGAAACACTAGAACTCATCATAAGTTACTTTTATGACTGTGGCAACATACAGTATCAAAACTACAAAATATATTATTTATAGGAGGCCAATGTAAAATGTTGTGTACATTTAATTCGCTTATGAATGGCACAATAATAAAAAAGAAACTAAAATTTGCAGATTCGGCACGCTACATTGCGGCAGTCGTATAATCATTACAATATCCTTTAATTATTTGTTTCAGTCATCAAATAAATGAGTGGGGTGTCCGCCTTCATGTAGCAGGACGGTTAACGCTGCTGCCGGAGGATCTTCGAGCCCTGGTGTCAAGAGCCATGCTTGCCACCCGGCACAACAACAAGCTGAGACTTAATATTGCTTATGCATATACAGGTGTAGACTCAGTAACTAATAATTATCAACCTAACAACTTGTTTCCTTACTATTTCTCAAAAAGTTGTCCATTTTTAGGGTTCTGTAGCCAAAATCGCAAAAACGGAACCCTTATAGTTTCGCCATGTTTGTCTGTCTGTCTGTCTGTCCGTCCGTGGCTTTGCTCAGGGACTATCAATGCTACACAGCTGTAATTTTGCACGAATATATTTGTACACCATGCCGACAAAATGGCACCATAAAAAAAAATAAAAAAAATTTTTTTGTACTACTTCCCATTGACGTAAAGTGGGGGTGTTTTTTTTTTCATCCAATCTTGTAGTGTGGGGTATCGTTGGATAGGCCTTTTAAAACCAGTAGGGGGTTGCTAAAAAGATTTTTCGATTCAGTGATATGTTTGCGAAATATTAAACTTTAAATTGCAAATTTTCATTAAAATCGAGCGTCCCCCCCATCTAAAATCTGATTACCTTGGTCTTAAGTTGGTCTTAGATGAACATTTTATTTAATGCACTAGCTAGAGCATAAAAAGACATTTTATGTCGCCTACATCCAGCATAAATATGAACTTGATGAGCATGAGAAGTAACGAATATTTTATTTATGTTTCTAATTTGTATGTATATAATAGGTATTCAATAAATGAAGGAGTATATTCTTTCATAGTTGGCTTGAATGTCATTTGTTTATTTAACCAGTAAACTCATTTACAATTACAGCTTGCGATGAAATCACTCGTGCAGCATCGCACGTCATTGCCGGCGTGAGCAGCAAGGAACTGACGCCAGAAGACATTGATGAAAACCTGATATCACAGACATTGGACCTCAGTGAACCAGAGTTGCTGGTCAGGACATCGGGGGAAGTTAGGTTGTCTGACTTCATGTTGTGGCAGGTAAAGTATTTAAGTTTTAGTTCAAATAACAGACCAGTGACTCTCCTGGAGTTGTTAGTACTATACCTTCCGCAGCCTAACTTTGCCCAAAAGTTCATTGCCACGACTATTTACCACAAAAACTATAAAGGTGAATAGGCACTATACCGTTAAGCGATTCGAACACAATCCGAGAGTAACGTAGAGACGTCGCATAAAAAGTGTATCTCAAAAATGCGTCAAAACTGAGTATTAATAAGTAATGAACTTTCAGGCAGATTTATATGGCGCGTGGTATAATAAGTATTCGTGAGGATTTCTAATCAGATGGCCACATGCTTGTTTGCCTTCTTATAATAGAAAAAGACAGATGCCACACATACATGTTACAAGAAATTAAAACCAGTTCAGTTATGATCTTATTTAGAAATCTAGACAATGGACTTCTCATTCCAAATGCCTTACTACACGCAACAGATTTGCTTATGGTTTAGCCTACCGATTGCAGATGTTACTAAAACAAACAAAAAAAGAAATCTTCTCAAGTTTTTTTTTATTTTATTGATTACAGATATCAAATACCGTTTTGTACTTTTCTGATGTCCTGTGGCCAGAATTCACAATATGGAACCTGTTGGCTGCAATAATACATTTCCAAAGGCATGCGGCAGAACCTACAGTATTAAAAGATATGAGTGACAGAAAATTGAAATTCACTGAAAACTTGGAACACAAAAGATGGCAGGAACTAGAAAAATATATTATATAACTATTAGGAAAAATACAGTTTTTTGTTGCTTAAAAATATTTATTCAAAGTTATGTTATGCATAATTTATTTAGATTATAAAACTAATCACTTTATAATTATGTTTTATTTTCCCTTTATTGTGTACTTGGAGTATGTTTTTGTCGGGTCATAGGGCTCCCATCTTGATGCGGGGAATATGTGCTTATTTCTTTCATACCAGGACCTGATACAAAGAAAGATAAAATTAATATGTAAATACATATTTGTATTTAACCTTTTAACCGCCAATACGTTTTCGTTCGTACGTGCCCATGTCGCCACCTACACCAAAACTATATGACATTTTGTCTTAATTATAATATAAGACTGCGGCGAAATGAGCTGAATAATTTGTGTCTTATAATTCAGAAAATGGCGGTTAAAGGGTTAATTATAAGCAAATTCATCATATTTGCATATACATTATACAAATTAGTATCCAAGCTTACCTTAAAAGTACTTTTCCAGCATGCGAGTCTTGTTTTTCTTGTGTGGCGTCATTGACGAGTCTCACATCATCAGATGCATCGAATTGGAACAGAGGTCCACTTTTCCCTCTAGCCTGAAATAAACCACAAATTTACTTTGATTTCCATAGAATGATTAATCCAAACAATTTAATAAGTGTAATCGATTATACTGAGTCCTCAGAAAAAGCGCATTACTTCCATAATAAATAACATAAGTATCTCAAAATCAACACTAGAGAATGTTGAAAGAGAATAAGGACCTATAGAAATATAATTCTATTGAAGCAGATACTTAACTGCTTAGCAACAGGTTTTGGTGAACGACTACTACAGAAAAGGAGACTCAAGTATAGATAGGGTCACAAGAGTTCAAGTGAATGATTACACACACAACTACAGCAGGATTTTGACATTTACTAATTCATTTCATTCATTCTCCTTTTGTGCAAAAAGTTCTTTTTGTAGCTGTGTGTAATCATTCACTCTCATGGCCATTCCTGCATCTATGGTATCTTGCATGTCAGTACAGTAATTATAAAGAAGCTGATTCCTCGATAAAAGAAGTTTTTGCAAGTCACATTTTCCTACTCCAAAAATCAGTTTAGGGCTAAGTTGAAGAAAAGAAATAAAAATCCCTTTCCATAATTCAACAATACCTTGTGTCCAATGGTGCAGTGAATATTATTTTAAGTTGTCCAGTATCGGAAGATGCAGTACGAATTTACAGGTTCATCATGCACTCCTTTGCAGCCAGATAAACTGGACATCGCAATAGAAGTGTTTGATGAATGTGGCCATAGAGTCTTTCAATGAGGCTGGCATAGTCACACAGGTACACTTAAGCCTCAAAAAAAAATTAAAAAAATAACAATACCTTGGTGACAATGAAGTCATAGAAGGTATAATGGTGAGGCAGGATAAGATCTTCTTTCACATACATCAGCTGATCAGCAGACACAGTTTTGAGCTCACTGAATTCTGGTCTCAGTGTGTCTAGGCAACGCTGAAGGAATTGATATATGGAGTTTCCTGAAAATGTAAAGAAAGTTAGATATTAAGAAACATAAAAAGTAGAGTATGCAACATAACAAAGATTCAGGATCAAAGATCATTTTAAAATCTATTACAATTACAACCAGTGAAAAATAGTAAGACAGTAACAAAATGTCAATACCCTAGAAACTAAAATCACTCAGTGATAGGTATAAGTAAGAGCACAGGCCTCTTTAATTGAACGGGCTTCTTCATAATGTTTTCCTTTACCATAAAAATCATGGTGAATCTCAAACATAGTGTATCCACTGTTTTTTTACAAGTAAAAATGGTTACAGATATAAGAACGTTTTTACAAGCTTAAAAGCTTTAGCTTCCCCATTTGTTTTTGGGTCACATCTTGCAAGTTTATTCTGACCCACTTCGAGTGTTCAGATTGCCTTGAAATTTGGTACACATAGCATCGATTTAGAATACCAGAATAATTTATTGAATCAGGCGTTACTTTGCGGAGGTCCATATCAATGAACTAAAATGATTTCTTTGCTCACCCGCGACCTTAAGATAGCTAAGTCTATGCAAATTATGCGTGTTCATGCAGTTCCTCCACCTCCACACTGTAAGAACACACACAAATTACACAAACCCATCTATCACCACCACCACAACACACTGACGCGTTTCGAACTCAACCAGAGCTCATCTTCAGAGTGACACAACCGTACACCATGCTACCAGTTGTTAGACTAACAAACCACCACCACTGTTTTAATTTGCCAAACAAAACAAAAAACTACCCGCAAAATATTAATAAATTTTAACTATGCTACAAAACTACCTTGATTTTTTAATTTTTATTTATTTTTAGTCAAGGCATGTTTACTAACTATCGTTGCTAAAATTAGACCCAAGCCGTAGCAAGGGAGATGACACTAAATTTATTTGCTCATTAATAATAGACCCCATACTATTGTACCTAATTATCTCCATACATTCTAACACGTCGAGACGAAACCCCTTATCACAGTAATGCAACACTTCATACGAATCTGAGTCTGATATTGAATGATTTAATTCTAACAGATGCTTGGCAAAATTAGATCTATCAGGATGTTCGTTCCTATATGCCGATACATGCTCTTTAAACCTAGTATTAAAACTGCGCCCGGTCTGACCTATATATACCTTACTGCAGTCATTACAAGTGAGCTTGTATACACCCGATTTAGTTCCTTTATCCACCTTCTCTTTGTGGTTACAAAGTTTAGAGTACAAAGAGTTGTTAGTTTTAAAGGCTACATTAACATTGTTTGATTTTAAAATGTCATAAATTCTATCAGACAAACGACCAACATATGAAATACTGCACCTATATTTGTTTGTAGACTGAGAAGGCAACCCGGCGTGAAGCATGCTATTTACTATCCGTGCCTGCTTCCTCTTAACCAAACCATCTACCATTGATTTTGTATAGCCATTTGACGTTGCTATCTGATAAATAGTATTTAACTCTGAATTATAATTTTCCCTAGTGAGTGGTACAGTTAATAATCTATGTACATAACAATGAAAGGCTGCTAACTTATGCTGCCACGGATGATTAGATGATGCTGGAATCACAGCATCTGTGTATGTGGTTTTTCGATAAATTTTAAATTGTTGTTTATTATTTATTCTTGTAATTGTTAAATCCAGAAAGTTTAGCGAAAAATTTTCTTCTATTTCTTTTTTAAATTTTATTTTTACATGTTTGCTATTGATACTATCCACAAATAAATCAAGTTGCCTCCTACTTCCCCTCCAACACAGAATTAAATCATCAACATACCTATAATAATACACTATATTATTACTACCTATAATAAACTGATTTTCAAAGAATACCAGGGTATTCTGAATCAATGACACATAGGTAATATAGGTTGGCCGTCAATGTAAATATAATCGGCAAAATTTTTCAACAGAAACTTATCATCATCATCATCTCAGCCTATATACGTCCCACTGCTGGGCACAGGCCTCCTTTCAGAATGAGAGGGCTTGGGCCATAGTTCCCATGCAGGCCCAGTGTGGATAGGGGACTTCACATGCACCATTGAATTGCTTTGCAGGTTTGTGCAGGTTTCCTCCCTATGTTTTCCTTCACCAGAATGCTCGTGGTAAATTTCAAATGTAATTCCGCACATGAATTTCAAAAAACTCAGAGGTGCGAGCCAGGGTTTGAACCCACAACCCTCTGCTTGAGACAGAAACTTGTATATGACAACAATTACCTTTCTTCAAGGTAACATTTCGCCTGTGCCCTGAACCGTCCCAGTAGCTGAACGTGACTGTAATAGGTTCATCTTTAAGGCTGGCCTGTGTCATCACCCACTCAAGCCGCAGCTCCTCTCGAAGCTTAAGGTCTGCTTCCTCTCTTTCACGATCTGGCAGGAACGATGTATCTACATCTGGATTCTTGCGAATTTTCTTTAATGTCTGCAAAAACAAAATTTGGTTTAAACAATATTTGATTTATCTAACTCTTTAACAGCCATTGTCTGAATTATAAGACACAAATTATCCAGCTCATTTCGCCTCAGTCTTATAATTATGGTGGCGACACAGATGTGTATGAACAAAAACATATTAGCGGTTAAAAGGTTAATGCATTATAGCCTGTTTGTTGTTTTATCATGGTTTATGAGTTCTAAGATTTAAAATTCCGATGAAAATGTATTACCGGTTCCTCTTTTTCCCGCCAACTCTTCTCTTCTTCTTTGGGCTGGATACCAGGATCTGAATCTGAGTCATCATTGTCTTCCTCATCAGTCAGGGCAAAAGACAGTGCTTGGATCTGTGAACAAAAAATAAAAGAATGCTCTATGTATTCCTTGCCTTTAACTTCATCTTTCAGGGTGACACTCTTTCCCAGCCCGGCTAACACTGACATGGAAATACCAGCCCTGTTTTTTGTGTACACAGCCATAGAAACTGTCAGGAGCTGTACAGGATGTGTACACGAAAGAGGGTTAGTATTTCCATGTCGGTATTCTCCGGGCGGGGAAAGAGTTTCACCACATCTTTCAGAGAGAAGCAAGAACCACAAATAGTTTTTGCTTTTTATCTGTGTCTCTGGGTTAATGACTAGAATTAGAATTTATTAAATTTTCTTTTTAGGTAGCTAGTAACAAATTGTGTAACAAACCTGTCGCTTTTGTTTGTTTTTCTGAGCTTGTTTTGCTTCAATTTCCTTCTGCCTTTCCTTCTCTTTCTCAGCTTTCTTTTGGGCTAATTTCTTCTCTCTTTCACGTACAATGTGTTCTTGTTTAGCCTTCATCTCGTCAAGAGTCACTAGACCAATAGTAGAGCTCTTGAGTTGCTGTTCAACAGCATCATAATGTGTTGCAAATTTGTTTTCAATATTGTCTATTTTGAGATCTTCTTCTATTTTCTTCTTTCGAAGTTCTATCTCCTGCTGAGCTTTCTCTCGCTTTTTCATCAAATGCATGGCTCTGCCAGCTTCAGAAGCTGCTCCCTTGTAGTGTGCCATGGCTCTGATATATTCCTGTCTAGATTTACAAAACTTGGGTTCTTGATTTACTCTGCTCTAGAAACTCAGAATTACCACAGTTGAGATTAAATTGAAACCGTTACTAGTACGTGTTAAAACTATAACTAAATCAAAGACGCTACCGAAAGCTCCAGAAATCACCTCGAGAAATACGAAAGACAATATTATTTTTGTGAGTCGTCTGTCACTGTCAATCTTAACCACAGATATAAAATACAGATAATAAAATATACACGTGATACCCACAGACAAGAAAGGCTACTCCGAAACAAAATTCGAAGTTCGTGTCGTGCGTTCCCTTTGACACTTATACTATTTAATACGGGAGCGAGAGGGATCGCATGACACAAACTTCGAATTTTGTGTTTTGGAGTAGCCCTAGTAGTAGTGTTAGTTTTCATTTTTCATTTTTCAGTATGTTTCGACGCTTGATATAAACGCTCAAATGAACGTACGATATAAAAAGTTAAGTGCTAATCTGTGCAATACAAATGTCAAATGTAATGTCACAAAATTAAAAAAAAAATCCGGCCGGCCGTTGCGCGCCTTGTTTGCAATTTGCAATTGCATGCTGATTGTTACCGTGCTCTGACGGTAGTTTCTTATTTAACGATATTTTACTTAAACGTAAAACATGAACGAAGTAATATTGTTTCCCTCGCCGAATTGGTTTCAAGTGTCTGGTTTAGCGGTTAGCTGTGATGGTTGGGTTGTGTATGGCGGTCCGAGCAAAAGTCTTTGTGTCTTGGAGCCCCTGCCGGCTGACTACAATGGTGCGCTGGAAGGACCTCAGCGGTATACAGCTCATGTATTAAATAGAGCACATCCTGACAAGTAAGTCCATGTAGAGATAGCTTTTAATTTTTTTTCTTTGGAATATGTTTTTTTCTTTTAATTGCTTATAATGTGTCCCACTGCAAGGCAAAAGCCTCCTCTTTCTTATTCTTTTTTTATTCTTTATTATTTTTTATTTCCTTGGAATATGTAATAAAATATTTTTTTCTTCAGAATTGTTAGTGTTGATATATCTCCGGAGTGGCCCGTGAACAAGCTGGTACTAACGGGAAGCGCTCATGGTTCTGTAAAACAATGGACCATGGATTGTGAAGAGGAAACCTTCAAAATCAAGTCTAACCTCAGCCATAATGTCCATGCTCAAGAACATGAGGTTGGTACAAAGTCTACCCTCTTTTAGTCCTTGACTTGTGTTATTTTAAAGTCTTTGTTGTTGAAATGTGAGACTTGATTTAATAATAAATCGAGGGTTAAAAGCCAAATTGGTTAAGCGACAATTTTTGAACTTTACTGGAGATCTATTTAAAGGATTTATTTTTGGAAAAAAATCATTAAAATAATATTGCTTAATTTAGAGTCTTCAAATTCAACCCAGCATCCCCCCCTCCCCTTCCCTCAAGCCATACCTAGTTGTTTCGGTTTCAGCATGCTAGCAAACAGCAGTCATTTGTAGTCTGCGGTCATATCTGCACTCCCTCCGCTCCGGCCTGTACAGATGTGGTATTGTCCAATCCCCCCATCTGTCCATGCGGCTTGCAATATAGTCTATTATCAGGAAAAAGCTAAAGCATTTTGCCTTTTCCTAAGTAACTATTAGATCATAATTTCATCTAAAGCAATTTGAATGAACCAACTTATCCAGACAAAGAAAAATAAAGGACAAACAGCTTATATTCCATTTAAAGTGATAGTGGTGTTTTTCTGTATCGCTTATTATTTCTGGTGTACAATAAAGAGTATTTGTATTGTATTGTATTGTATTGTAAAGTTGTATGTCAGGGAAGGAAAGTAAAAAACAAAACTTGTAAAAAAAAACAAGTCTCGCAACTCAGTTCTCCTACTGTAAAAAGTTGTGAGATCCATGTAATACCAAGTTGGTTAATTTATTCAGTCCATACCATACTTAAGGGTCCTTCTCTTAAGTTATTTATTAGTTAATTAGCGTACCTAACAACATCTAGAAGTGACCATTATCAATATAAAAAATCTTTTATGTTTCAAAGAAATAGATTGAGTTGGCCATTGCATGACACAATGACTCACAATTTATTTCACAAGTAATACATATTAGAGCTCTGGATATCTGGCGTATTAGGGACTATTTTAGGGCTCTGTTGTAAATTTAGTTTCCCAATAGGGTTCCATTGTCAAAAGATTGAGAACCGCTGTCTCTCCTCATCACATTCACTTTCTACCCTCATCCTAAACTATATTGCAGAAAGAGGTGGTTAAAAATGATTCTTGATTCTGCGGGTATTCCTTAGACTTAAACAATAAGGCCTCAGGTTAAAAACGCTTCTGACATGGAAAAGAATGTGTGTATACTTGGTTTGGATAGGAATTTAACTAAATGTAAACAACCTTCAGCTGTCGGATTTGTTACATTACAAGGTTTTTATACATTTTACTTATTTCAATTTAAGACACCATTAGGTACACAATATAAATAAATTATTATTATTATTATTAAAGCTTTATGTATCCATACAGTACAATAAGTTTATATATAAATTATTTTAGTGACAAGTAGTTTACTGTTATGGCCCCTATTGGGTAAAAGCCTGCTCATCCAGTTATTTCCAGCTGTTTTTACAATTTCATCAACCCATCTTTTCTTTTGCCGTCCTCTTTGTCTTTTTCCAGCAGGACCAAGACACTCTGTTGTTTGTAATGTCCATCTATTATCATGGTATCTAAGTAATTCATTTAATTCAGGCAACTTGGCCCATACAATAAATACCTTACAGACTAACTTACATATTTATAATCAAAAATATTTAAAACTAAATTAAATTAGTTTTAAAAACTGTGTGACCCCGTTGAGTTATTAGCATGATTATTGGTATCACATTGATATTGGTACAGTTGTGTAATTTGAATTCTTCAACAAATCAAAATCTTACTAATTTATTGCAGAGTGTATTGACGGTTGCATATGTCACGGATGTCTATGCGGTGACTCTGGGTGTTCTTGGCAACTTGGTGAGGTGGGATCTCTACTCTAATGTGGTGAAGACGTTCAAGAACCTCCTGAAGGCTTTCAAGCCCACTTGTATGGCGTGTTCGCCGCATGTCCCCCTCAATGTCGCCGTCGGGACCAAGCAGGGGGTGCTCTTTCTTCTGGACTTGAGTAGTAAGAAGTTTTAATTAGATAATGAGTTTTATCTGAAGGAGGATAATAATTGTAATGAATTGATTAAAAGTTATGATATCAAACAGGAATATAATAGCTGCTAATTAACTGAGTAGTAACTTAGTATTGTTTACCTCGCTGAATTAATTAATAATGAGTATGTATGTATGTATGTAAACTCTTTATTGCACATAAAAATAAAAATATAAAAACACAGAGAGGTGAACAAAGGCGAGGTTATCCCTAAAAAGGGATCTCTTCCAGCTAACCTAATTACGAGAAGACAATTTACTATAATAGAGGATAGACAGAAAGTTAAAATTACTTATTTTCTTAGTGATTACAAGCAATAGATGAAACATAAATTAAATTTTAAACTTTATTTAAGGTAATGGCACAATTTTGTACAAAGTACGCAGCCAAGATGATGAAATCATGAATTTGAGCTGGTGCCCGCAATATGAAGTACAGATTAAAAAGTTGTTGGATGAGGATGCGTTGAGGACGGGGGCGTCTCAAAAACCCAACGCAAAGAAGTTTAGTGCTTCAGACAGAATGGCAAAAATCCGTCAAAACGTAGAGCCTGAGGAGAAGAACGTTTCTGGTGTGGTCAAGGATCTCCCAGAAGACAGTTTTGACGACTTGGTAGTAGTACAAGAAGATGACATGTTTGATATTTACAAAGACCACGAGGCTGATGAGTTTGGGCATAAAAAATACGAACCTGAAGATATTTTAGTTAAAGTGAAAGAATCAAAGGAGGAGATTGATTATTTAACTGAATGCTTGAAACTTAAAGATGCTATATTAAAGAAAAACACAGAGCCTGAACCCACTATTGAGTCTTTGGTGGAAAAATTTGATAAGACTGATATTAATAGTGAGGCTAGTATTAATAAAGAAGGGTCACGTGATATAGAAGGACCATCTACTAAGGATGAATCACCCAATAAGGAGGAAGCATCGAGCTTAGAACTATCCAATGAGCAAAGCCCATCCAAAGATGAGACATCAGTAGAAGTGCCTTCGGAAAAGGAAGAGACTTCTGAAAACGAATTATCCAACAGGAAAGTGGATAGTGATAAAGTAAATTCAGTTTCCAGTATGCATATGCATAAGCATGTCTTAGCCACCATAGGAAAACATGGGTAATTATAAATAATTTTGCATAAAATAATTGAAATTAAGACTTCAGTTTTTACACATGTCATGTTGCAGCCATGTGTTATACTCGGAGACTAATTGACACATAATTCTTCGATAATGAATGTAGCAATAAAAATAAATATTTCACCAATAGGCTTGTATCCTAAAAAAAGTTTTTTTTTTTCTTTTGTCAATTAAAATAAATATTACGACATAGCCACAAAGTTTCGAGTTACCACCACGCCTGTGACACCACCACGGCATGACGTCACGGTTCCGCACGCCTGAACTTTTGACGCGCGTAATAATTTTTTGTTTGATTGACAAAATAATATTTCTGATAATCTAACAGTTAGATTCTGATGGACTTAACAGAATATTTTTTTTTTACCCAAGAAACTACCAAATTCATCTCAAAAGCAGTCTGCCTTGTTTGTACAATATAATACACAGATTTAGCTTATAAATTTTCCAAGGGCGCCATAGTTAGCATACTCTTCGCTAGTCATACCGTAATTTTAGTCCAAATCATCGTTAGTCATACTTTTTTTCCTACTGAAAACTTTCATTTTTCTAATATTTTTAAATGGTCCTCCTACAGAAAACTATAGGTTAGGTTTGTTTTATAACAATTGTAATTCTGACAAACATAAGCAGGTGGTAGGACCTTGTGCAAGGTCCGCCCGGATTGCTACCACCATCTTGCTCGCTAATCCTGCCGTGAAGCAGCAGTGTTTGCACTGTTGTGTTTCGGCGTGGAGAGTAAGACAGCCGGTGAAATTACTAGCACTTGAGGTATCCCATCTTAGGCCTCTAGGTTGTCAACGCATCTGCAATCCTGGTGTTGCAGGTGTCTATGGGCGGTGGTATCTCTTAACATCAGGAGACTCACTTGCTCGTTTGCCATCCAGTCGTATAAAAAAAAAAGTCATACCGTAATTTTAGTCCGAATCATCGTTAGTCATACTTTTTTTCCTACTGAAAACTTTCATTTTTCTAAAATTTTTAAATGGTCCTACAGAAAACTATAGGTTAGGTGTGTTTTAAAACAATTGTAAACAATTATTGTATTCAGAGAACAAAGAGTTATGACAAACGATCTTTTTTTTTTTATTCGACTGGAAGGCAAACGAGCAAGTGGGTCTCCTGATGGTAAGAGATCATCACCGCCCATAAACATCTGCAACACCAGGGGTATTGCAGATGCGCTGCCAACCTAGAGGTCTAAGTTGGAATACCTCAAGTGCCAGTAATTTCACCGGCTCTTACTCTCCGCGCCGAAACACAACAGTGCAAGCACTGCTGCTTCACGGCAGGATTAGCGAGCAAGATGGTGGTAGCAATCCGGGCGGACCTTGCACAAGGTCCTACCACCTGCAAGCATTAGAATTAGAAGTCATTCTGACAAACATTACATTCTAACTTTCAATAAGTATGTGAGCCAATATGGACCCAAATTTCCCAGCGCCGTCCGCATCTGGTCCAAGACAGGCAAGCTGATCGGCAGCTGCGGCCTGTCCCCCGGCAAGGCGCCCGCGGGCCGCAACAAGAACACCTCCTGGGCCTCGCTGTCCTGGTGTCGGCCGGACACCCTCCTCATAGTCGACGCCAAAAGCCACCTGTTGAGGTGTAATCCTCTTCTGTTGGACGGGTAAGATGTTTTGAATTCATAATAATAATAATAATGAGATATTTATTCAATAGTTTGCTTACAATTTCTACATACATAGGTACATAACAAATAATAAGTAGGTAGGTACAATCAAACTATCAAAAGGAAAGCGACTCAGCTTATGCCTGCGCCTTGCAGAACAAAGTCCTTTGGCTAACAGACGCTGTTTTACAGTCGCCCCCATAAACCATAACCATAGCAACTACCATTAATTTACATGCCCATTTTTTTTATATACATTGGTGATTTTCTAAATCCAAGCCATTATCATCATCCCAGCCTATATACGTCCCAGTGCTGGGCACAAGCCTCCTCTCAGAATGAGAAGGCTTGTGTCATAGTTCCCACGCGGGCCCAGTGCGGATTGGGAACTTCACACGCACCATTGAAATTGCTTCGCAGGTTTTTGCAGGTTTCCTCACGATGTTTTCCTTGACCGCAAAGCTCGTGGTAAATTTCAAATGTAATCCCGCATATGAATTTCGAAAAACTCAGAAGTGCCAGCCGGGGTTTGAACCCTCAACCCTCTGCTTGAGAGATGATAGGCCAAACCACTAGGCCACCACGGCATGTTTTGAATTATTTTATTGTAATTCTTGAAATGAATCGGGTTTTGTACTGCTTTGTGGTGTGCAATAAAGAATATTTGTATTGTATTGTTGCCAAACGATAGTTGCGAAACATTAGTGAACCTCTTTTTAACTATAACGGGGTAAGTCTTTACCGGCCCAGATAAAACCGACATGGAAATACCGGCCCTGCTTTTCGTGTACACGCCCATAGAAGCTCCTGTCAGTTTCTATGGGCGTGTACACAAAAAACAGGGCCGGTATTTCCATGTCGGTGTTATCCGGGTCGGTAAAGACTATCACCCACTATAACTATATTCCCATTTGCAGTAAAAACAAGCTAGAAACCCATCTAGTCCACGCGGAGCATAAACGCGGGCTTCACTGCGTGGCCACCAACGCGTCGCGACGCCACCCGCCCGCGTCGCCGGCCGTCTGGACCGCTTCTCAGGACCGCTTGCTCGTTTGCCACCTGCTGGAAGAAGGGACAACCACCGTTTATAACACCTGTGGAGGGTTCATCTACAATGTACAGACGTGCCCGTATGATGCTACCAGGCAAGTGTTTAGCAGTGGGCTGATATTAACTAAAGTAAAGTAGATATACATTATGCGGTTCACCCTCACTAGACCGAATTTCATAAAAGCTAATTTCACTAGACATATCAACGTTAGATATAATTTTCATTAGCCCTAATATCATGACAGCTAAACTTGTATGTCCGAATTGCTTACTAGACCTAAAATTTTACATCCTAAAGTTTATTAGTACTAAACATTAAATGCTCTAATATTACTAAAACTAATAAGATTATTCCTAATGATTAATACACCTAAAGTTGTGAACCCTAATCTTTACTTGTACTAAATATTAAATGCTCTAATAATACTAAAACTAATAATGATTACTCCTAATGATTGTACACCTAAACTTCTGAACCCTAACGTTTACTTGAACTAAATATAAAATGAAATTTGTGCGAGCGAGCGAAGCGAGCGAGCAAGACGGTTCGGAGCAGAAGCGACTCGGATAGGTTAGGTTTAGAAGGCTAAGGCGGGAGCGAAGCGGAGCGTAGCTCCCGCCTTAGCCTTCGATGTTAGGTTTTTTTTTATAGCAGCCCAGATAACTCCCACTCGGAAAGTAGGTTGAATGCCATTCAATATGTTGCTAAATTAAGGTAAGTATTCCAATCAATACATTTGCTGAAAAATTGTTTCAGGTTTTTGATGTTAGGGCTAGTGAAATTAGGTACAACGTAAATTCGGAATGCTAAAATTAGGGCTAAAGAATAGTTAGGAAAATTAAAAATTCGGCTTTTTGATTTTAGGGTTAGTGAAATTAGGTACAAAGTAAATTCGGGATGCTAAAATTAGGGCTAATGAATATTAAGGAAAATAAAATTTTGGCTTTTTGATTTTAGGGTTAGTGAAATTAGGTACAACGTAAATTCGGAATGCCAAAATTAGGGCTAATGCATAGTTAGGAAAATTAAAAATTCGGCTTTTTGATTTTAGGGCTAATGAAATTAGTGGCAGTTAAAATAGGATTAAAATTTTTCGAGCTTCCATAGGAGAACCACATTATGCCTATTCAATTTATGGAAAGTGTAAACAAACCAATTTCATCAAAATTCTTGTATCAATATGGTCTGTTTCGTTTAAGGCAGTAAGCAATCAAATTAAGATTGGTTTTTGGAATCTTTTTTGTATATATTATTTCAATTCCAAATTTTTGTTACTTTTACGGTCATCTCGTAAAACATATATCGAAAATACAAACTGAAATATAGATGCACAGAAAAACCAGAAAAATAAGACCAGCGCTGGGAATCGAACCCATATAGATTTTTACGGATAGATTTTATAGAGGTTTGATGATGAGATGACCGTAAAAGTAACAAAAATTTGGAATTGAAATAAAAAATATAAAAAAGATTCCAAAAACCAATCTTAGCTTTTTTTTTTTCATTTTATTATTACTTATTAAAACCTCTTGCTTCTAGTGTTTTATTGTATAAATTCTGTTATCATTGCTACTGATCATTATCACCGTAAGTGTACAAATATCGCCGAAGCCGGAGTTACTCAAACTCAGGCCCCCAAGACACCTGTCTTTACTTAGTTTCGAGGTTAGAATATTTGATCATTCCCGCGACTTCTCTGTACAAACTTTCCATACTCATATTGTATTTAGCTTCAAGTTGATTGTACAATATATATTATGTATTTTTTTAATCATTGCTAATTCCCCTCCAGGGTGGCGGCGAGTGTGGGTGACGGCGCAGTGCGTGTGTGGATCACTGATGAGTCGGAGACTGAAGGGAAACTTACGGCCGGACGCGTCCACACCTACTGGCAGAATGTACAAGGGAAAGTTCTCACTGTGGACTGGCATCCCACCAAGGAGAACATGCTGGCTTACGGAACTGCTGAGGCGAGGGTGAGTGGCTTGAGTAGGCACAATACAACACAATACAATACAAAAGTCTTTATTGTACACCAGAAATAGAAAGCGCTATAGAAAACAGATACAAAGAGAAATATAAAACAAGGTAAGCAATAGGCGGCCTTATCGCACTTTTGGCACGCTTCCCTTTAGTCAATCAAATCATATATTCAGTAAATAGGCCGCAATGGGCACTTTTACACATTTCATCATTTATCATCATCATTCATTCGTTATTTAAACTACCAGCGCTTTCGAAAAACTTAGTGGCAGGTCAACTCAAAATATATTACTTTTAAAAATTGTAATAAGGGGGTGTTCATTAATGACGTTTTTATTGTATTAATTAATATTTCGCACCCTTCGTGCAAAAAACGCGTAAAACACATACAAACCTAATGGGACTTACGCGTTTCTTGCACGAAGGGTGCGATTTGTGCTTTCTAATTCCATGTGTACACTAACTTAACCCTTAATTGTTGTTGAAAGTCATATAATATTTGTCATAATATATTTTTTGTATTAACTCTTTCCTCTGAATCCATTAATTGTTCAGAATTGTTATAACAAACCTAACTTAACTATTCTATAGGATGACCATTTAAAAATTAAAATAATTATAGGAGTAGACACATAAACTTCTATATTAAGAAGAGTTCTATCGGACCACATTTTTAATTTTCATTCGATTTTTATGGAATAATCGAGAGAAACTAACAAAACTGCAACGTTGCCAGCTCAGCAGGTATATAAACGCTCTTAATATGTGTGAACCAGCCTTAAGCAGTATCTGTCGTGGATGAAACTATTTACCGGACGTACAATACCGACATGGAAATACCCGACATAATATTTTGTGACACGCCCATGGAAACTCTTGTCAGATTGACACCAGTTTCTATGGGCGCGTACACGAAATATTGGGCCGGTATTTCCATGTCGGTAATATCTGTGCCGGTAAAAAGTCAAAGTCAAAAAATAAAGTTGTGTTGTTTATATACTTGTAATGTATATAGATATCATCTATAAATATTGTGAATCTGTACTTAAAAAAAAGAGATTTTGACTTTGACTTTGACTTCATTCAATTTAGGCTAAAACAAGCACTTATGAACGTCCAAAAAATCTACCACCGGTTCGGAAAAAACCTCTGTTGAGAAGAATCCGGCAAGAAACTCAACGAGGTATTTTTTTATTTTTAACACAGTAGGTTCGCTATTTGAAGGGATCGCTAATGCGGATCGGAATTATTTCCAAATATCCCTGTCCATGATATAATCATTGACTTTATAATAAGCCTCAGATATTAACGTCTTCTTTACAGTAGATTTAAATTTTGTATCAGTTTCTTTAGTAATATTTTTTGGAATTTTATTATAAAAACGACTTTTTGGTTTTAGCCAGTCTGTAAGATGGAACTTTAAGCTTCCCTGTGTTTCTAGTAGCCTTTGGCTTATCGACGTCATTGGGGTCCTAGTGAAAAAGGGTAAATTCTGCAGAAGTTGAACAGCTGATTTCGACTTAAACCCCTATACACATAAAATAGAAAATAGCTGTGTAATTTCTGCAGACTTAACCCCTTTTTCACTAGGACCCCAACGAATACGACGACGTTGGTAAATAGTGTCACCCTCTGCCAGGTGGGCATCGTGGAGGCGCGCGGCGCGGAGCGTGCGGGGCGCGCGCTGGCGCCGGCGCTGGCGGGCGGCGTGTACTCGCTGAGCTGGGGCGCGCGGCTGTACGCGGCGGCGCGCGGCGACCTCGTCGCGTACGACCCGGACACGCCCGACGAACGTACGTCAACAACAATACTACATTACAACAAGAGCATAGAACGAGCTATTTTTCCAGAGACCAGAGGCCGTATTGCTTAATGTTTTTGACACTCGCGATCGCAATCAAAAAAAAATCTTATAAATCTACAATCTTTAATTTTTATAATCTTTTCTTTTATTTTTATTTTAAGTTAGTTTTTAGATAAGGTCCTCACTGAAGATCAGCGCCACGGCTTGCTGTGGCATTATGCTGAGTGGGGACCTGTTTAGCGTCATGTATGTCTTTATTTGTTCTTTGTTTGTTTAATGGCGTTAAATAAATGTATTTTCTTTCTTTCTTTCTTTCAATCAAATGACATATTTCGCGTACATAAGCTGTCATTTTATTGCGATCGCGAGTGTCAAAAACGTTAGGCAATAAGGCCTCTGATTTTATGTCGGCTAGATCCAGCATAAGCACAAACTTTACGAGCATGAGAAGTGAAAACGTTATTACAGGATGACCCACGGGCTATGCCACATGGACGGAAAGTGTATAAATATTGTAGACTAGCTTTTGCCCGCGGCTCCGCCGGCGTGGTGTTCGGTTATCGCGCGCTGTTCCCTCGAGAACTGTGCATTTTTCCAGGATAAAAAGTAGCATATGTCACTCTTGGGCCCATAAACTATCTCTATGCCAAAAATCACGTCCATCCGTCGCTCCGTTACGGCGTGAAAGACAAACAAACACACAAACATGCAAACACACTTTCGCATTTATAATATTAGTATGGATGGCCGTTTTTTAAAAAAAGTGTACTTTTTCTTTCAAAGTATATTTAATTTTTCCATACAAATTTTATGAGTGAGTTTCGTGACTTCCATACCGAGTGTATAAAAAAAAAACGTCGCAAATGTTATGTTTTTGTTTGGGAAATTGTTTAAACTATCGGAATCGATTGTGCTCTTGATTTTGAGTAGGAAAAACCATATTTTTTTCTTAATAAAAAAAATAAGAAAAGGCTACTCTTTTTTGTGAAAAGGGCCAGATAGAAAAATTTATTGAAAGAGCATTTCTAAAAAAAGTTCGTACATATGATTTGCAACTCCGATTTGGGTAAAAACTTGCAGGTAGATAGAGTAAACGATACTGAGTTTAAATAACATAGTCTCCCGAAATGTCCCAATTAATTTATATGGAAAGTTCCTTTTTTGCTACCGGAAATCCATAGAGTTTTGGTAACAAAAAAGGAAATTTCCATACAAACCAATTGGGACATTTTGAGAGACTATGTTATTACGACTCAGTATCGTTCAATCAAATCAACAAACTTTTTTAGAAATGCTCGAAAACAGATTTCATTGTCAATTTTGAAACAATTTAAACCGCAGCGCCGACGCCGGTCCCGGTGGTGGTGGAGGGGGCTACGTGGGCGACGAGCGCGGCGCGCGCGCAGGCCGGGCGGCTCGCCGTCGGCAGCGAGGGCGGCGGCGTCGCCGTGCTCAGCGAGCCGGCACACGAGCTGCTCGCTGTCTGCTACCCCTTTAGGTGAGTGGACGGGGGAAGGGGGCATAAAGCGAAGTAATTGTTGTTAGTTCGTATGAACCTCCGGAAAGTAACGCCTGATTCAATAAATTATTAAAAAAATCTTTCGTAAAATGTTAAGGGAGGCAGTGTTGTATGCTCTTTTTTTGTGTATATGTGGTGTATATGTATATATGTACTTTGCATTTAGTTCATTTGTCTTGATATGTATTAATTTATTGACTTTATTGTATTGTATTGTATTGTAAAACTCTTTATTGTACATAAAAACACATGAAAAAACAGAAACATTACATTATACAACATTACATTAACATTACATTACATTATATTACATTATTATTATTATTATTATTATTATTTATTAGTGTGTACCTATATATGTATGTGTATTTATAATGAATTTTTGAGTTAAGTAATTTAAATTTGTATTCTTTGACCTTTTTATTGTACTTGTAGTGTCTACTCTTGTGTCTGATATCCTGTCAAAGGTTAACTGGAAGAGATTCCTTTAAGGGGTAAGTTCACCTTTGTACATCTTATTATCCTGTGTTCTGTTATTATCATGTGTTTTTATGTACAATAAAGAGTTTTACAATACAATACAATACAATTATTTAAAAAATATGGCCTTACGGCATAAGTAACGGGATGAGTCCGAAATTCCACAAAAAATTCACAGCTTTCTCAGACGCGCCAGTGTCAATTTAAATAAACTGATGAAAGAGATGGATATTGATATATTTAACTGTCCCATCTGTGAGGCGAAGTTTAGTGATGATATGTTTTGATTAGCAGGTGAGCATGTCATTCAATCATTTTATCTTATATTTCGTTTTGTTCTAGTTTATAAGTAGTGCAATGCCTGCCTGATTCCAAAATTAGAGTGAGAATGTCATTCGAAAAGTTATGTTTTTTGAGTAGGGTGTGATATAGCACGCGTCATCTCGTTTAAGTTAAGCTTAAACTTGTATTTTGAGACTATCTGTGAGATTCTGTAATTGGCTTTGTCACTATTTTCATAATCATATTGTTTTATAAGCTGTTGGTTCTCCTTTAAATAAATAAATAAAATTATATTGTTGCTACTTTACTCGAGTACTTTTCGAGGACTATTTAATATTTTGTATTTCAGTAAGATCATCCACACGCTAGCGTGGCATCCCGAACAGACCTCGCTGTCCAGCGAAGAGTCGAAGCACAAGAATCTGCTCGCGGTGTGCTCTCAAGACAAGTCCAATTCGTTGGTCATACTCGAGCTTGTGGACACAGAAGGTGAGCTGTTACCTTAGATTATATAATATGATGCTGTTACTTATAAAATCACTAGCTTTTGCCCGCGGCTTCGCCCGCGTGGTATTCGGTTATCGCGCGCTGTTCCCTCGGGAACTGTGCTTTTTTCCGGGATAAAAAGTAGCCTATGTCTCTCTCGGGTCCATAAACTATCTCTATGCCAAAAATCACGTAGATCCGTCGCTCCGTTACGGCGTGAAAGACGGACAAACATACAAACACACTTTCGCATTTATAATATTAGTATGGATGGATGTACTGTAGAACCATAAACTAAGACATCTGTATATACCTAAATACATAATAATATTAAACATCCAAGACCCGAGAACAAACATTCGTATTATTCATACAAATATCTGCCCCGGCCGGGAATCGAACCCAGGACCTCAAGCTTCGTAGTCAGGTTCTCTAACCACTTGGCCATCCAGTCTTCATAAGTTATGTAAGATGAAACTTGTTTTTAGTAACCCCTGCAAAAACCTGCGAAGCAATTCAACGGTGCGTGTGAAGTTTCCAATCCGTACTGGGCCCGCGTGGGAACTATGGCCCAAGCCCTCTTGTTCTGAGAGGAGGCCTGTGCCCAGCAGTGGGACGTATATAGGCTGGTATGATGATGATGAGTAACCCCTGTCATACTGACGTTAGTGGGAAAATCACAACACTTGTTATGATTGAAGTATGTTTTGTGTGGTCTAGACGGCGGTAAGAAGCTGCAGACGTTCAAGACGCTCTGCGGACACAGCGGCACGCTACTGCAGGTGGCGTGGAGCCCGCACCACGAGGCGCGCCTGCTGTCAACCTCGCACGACGGCACGGTGCAGGTATTGTATTGTCATCAGAACTACGCCTACAGAATATATAATAGTACTAACGTACAGTATGGTCACTCTCCGCCCCGCACCGGTTCGAGTTACCCCACCCCTCAAGCGCAGATTGTAGGAAAACCGCAGGAAAGCAGTACGGCGCTAAGTTCAGGAGCAATAATTTTGCGAAATGGTAATGGTACCCTACCTACTTCCTTTTTCTAAACAAATAATGATTTCTTGAAATTATCGCGGTTCATACATGAAATAACTACCTACCGAATAATTCATTTACGTTTGTTTTTTTTTTATAGTCATAAGTATGTTTTTTATAGTCGTAGGTATGTACCTATATCTGTTGTAATGATGCTGAAATACACAAACAGACACATTTTTAGGTTTAAATAAATAGGTAAGATTAACGATTACATTTATTTGCACTAGCTAAACCATACCTACACAATAAGTACCTTTAACCCATATATGCCCAGTGAGTCGTTTTTGAGCCGAGCAAAAAACCCGCGAATTTGTAAACGAAAACGCTTATAGGTGACGCCTAGCGAATGAAAGATATTGGAGACTAAAAATAGTTCTGAAGAAGAAAAAAATACTTCTGGGGACTAAAATGTCATTAGTTTATTTATTAGGGCTTTGCGATAATCAGCCCTGTGTATTTTACGCATACATTGACGCGTGTACAGTACAGATGTTGTGGTCAGGGTTCGGAAAACCCATTTAAAAGGACAACCGGTATAAACGGTTACAGATTCAATCGGTAACCGTTTCAAACGGTTACGTGTTGACACTGTTAACACTTTCAAAAGGGTTAACAGTTTAAATGATAACCCTTTAAAACTGTCAACCTATTGAAACTGTTAACACATAGAAAAGGTTAACCCATTTATAAGGACAACCGGTATAAAACGGTTACGATTACGGTTATTTGTATGAATATGAAAAACGGCTGGAAGTGTTTGGATGAAATTTGGCAAAAAGATAGTTTATAACTTGGATTAAAACATAGGCTACTTTTTAGCCCGATATTCCCACGGGATAGGGATAAAATCTCGAAATAACCGAAATAAACTGTTAACCCGAATTTGAAATAGAAAAAGAAAGAAATATATTTATTCATGCTTCGCTCCTTAAACAGAATAAAAATACATGAAAAACAAAAACAAAACAATATGCGAAAGCACGAAACGTCAATTTGAAGGGGTAAAAACCGATTCATTCGGTTGGGTTAGTGTTAATGCTAACCGAAATGTTTATTTCTGATAACCGTTTTAATGATAACTGTTAACCGAAATAAACTGTTAACCGAAATATACTGTTAACCCAAATTTGAAGGGGTTAAAAACAGATTCATTCGGTTGGGTTAACCGTAACCGTCCGTACCCTGGTTGTGGTGTTAGCGGCCGATCATATGGTTAAACTGCTTCAGGTGTGGGACGCTCTCACTGGCACCTGCCAGTCTGTGTTCACCGGGCACGGCACGACGGCGCTGACGGCCGTGTGGTGCCCGTGGCCCGCGCTGCCGGACACCATCATATCAGGCGGCGCGGACTGCTGCCTCCGGCTCTGGAACACCAAGGATCATCCCGCGCCGTCCGATGGTGCGTCCATTTTATAAAGCACTAGCTTTTGCCCGCGTGGTATTCGGTTATCGCGCGTTGTTCCCTCGGGAACTGCATTTTTCTGGGATAAAAGTAGCCTATGTCACTCTCGGGACCATAAACTATGGCTATGCCAAAAATCATGACGATCCGTCGCTCCGTTACGGCGTGAAAGACGGACAAACACATAAACACACTTTCGAATTTATAATATTAGTATATGGATTCTTGCTCTTCTTGAGTCACATTGAGGCGCACAAAGCTCTCTGTACGATCTTTCGCCATAGCCCTCAGACTGTCTGGCGTAGTCAGGTACGTGCTTTCCTACAGCGGCTTATTCTTGCTCTTATTTGGTTACCTATTTTATAACCATTACTACCATGTTTACTACCTTTTGTTTTACTACCAAAGCCGTAGTGGCCTAGTGGTTTGACCTATCGCCTCTCAAGCAGAGGGTCGCGGGTTCAAACTCCGGCTCGCACCTCTGAGTTTTTCGGAATTACATTCTAAATTAACCACGAGTTTTTCGGTGAAGGAAAACATCGTGAGGAAACCTCACAAACCTGCGAAGCAATTCAATAGTGCGTGTGAAGTTCCCAATCCGCACTGGGCCCGCGTGGGTACTGTAGCCCAAGCCCTCTTGTTCTAAGAGGAGGCTTGTGCCCAGCAGTGGGACGTATATAGGCTGGGATAATGACTACCATGTTACCAGCTAAAGCCACTACACAAATTTCATAGTCTGGTGTTGGTTCTTTGAAAAAAAAACAGCTTTTATAAAATAACGAAGGTCTAACCGTCGTGGGCTCTTGCTCCATTAGAACTAGAAAGGTGCAGCTTACCAGGTGCCCCACTTTATTACTTTGATTGGGGTCCATATTGGCTCGCATACTTATCGAAAGTCCGAATGTAATTTTTGTCAGAACGATCGTTGGTCATAACTCTTTTTTTCTCTGAATCCAATGATTGTTTAGAATTCTTATAAAATAACCCTAACCTAACCTATAGTTTTCTATATGATGACCATTTAAATTTTTAGAAAAATATAAGGTTTCAGTGGGAAAAATTCGGACAAACGATGATTCGGACCAAAATTACGGTATGACTAGCGAAGAGTAACTTTGACGCTCCCCTTTGATTGAATTATGTATTATTTTTCACAGACGCGAAACCCGTGATGCCGAAAAAGGACAAAAAGAAAAAGAACAAGAAGCAAGCTGCCGAGGGAGTGGTTTGCGATGATGAAACGACCGCAGCGGTCCTAGACGTGAGATCTAAGGGATCGAACAAATTTCTCTTGCCCATGATCGCCAGGCAAATGGGGTCGAATAGAATTGCAGCGGCCAAGAAACTGTTGTTCAACTATATGAACAAGAAGTTAGAAAACCAGGTGGCGGAGTCTGATCAGTATCGTGACATGGATTTTATAAAAATGTTTGGAACAAATAATGAAGTTAATGAGGTGTTCGATATGGAAAGTGAGTAAATATTGATTGGATTAGATATTCACTAAACATATAAACATTTTTGACCAAGTATTGAACCGTGACGTGTTTTTCTTGATTTCCGTTAACTTCGGCAGACCACTTAGTCCATTGATAGAAACTGTCTGTTTTAAAAGTGGAAAAATAGTAGATTTTACCCAAGACGTTCATATAGCCACCCGAGCCGGTATGGTTTTCGTCTCAAGTTTGACATTCGTTTTGACATGTTGTCTTACTTCCCGTAGAAATCATCGGAGTGTCATATGGCGAGGGTGGATAGACACGTCGAGGGTAAAATGGGTTTAATGCTCGAGTTTTACACTCTGCTTTTCACTTCGATGGCGAGGAAACGAAATAGCAACAGTGGAAACAAAATTGTTCACTTACTATGTACATTTTACCTTGTTCTTAGACGAAGATTTTATTTTATGCACTAGTGCATAAAAAGTCATTTCATGTCGCCTAGATTCAGCACAAACACGAACTTTACGAGCATGAGAAGTGAAAAATATATTTTTTTCCTTCATACATTCAATAGATAGATTAATCTATTATCGACAGAGAAACAGGTAAAAAGCTTTTTATTAAACCACCGAAGTAAAAGTGTTACACAACTTTCCAAAATGTTTCCAGTGGAGCGACACTTGGAGTTCAGCAACACGGAGGCGTGGATAGTTCTTTCCGTTTTCCGGGGACACATCGATGCTATGATGCAGTACGCGAGCGAGAAAAATCTCATCTGTCCTTACTTGCTCAGTATTGCGCCGAGCGTCTCTTCCAAGTTAGTGAACATGCCTTCAGCAGAATAGTTGTCTAAAGTTTTTGCGTAATTCAATTTATCCGTGTTATTTCTTTGTAGGTATTGGAAAGACGTATCCAGACTGTACTTAGCCCAAATTGATAGACTTGTTGCCAACGGAGAAGAAGAGAAATTAGCTGGTAAGTGATGGCTTTCGCTATAGATTTTAAAAAAAAGTAACTATAATATCAGATTAATAATCAGATTTTGAATAGCTGCGGTGCCTACGCCAAGGTTTTTATGCTTCTACTGACTAATTGATGGATGCATTTTTTCGCTCACGCAAATGCCTCTGCAAATACTAGTGTAATCTTAGCATATCGTCACTACTTTGAAAAATCTCGTATCTAAAATTAATACGTCAACAAAATTGACTCTTAAAATAATGTTCATAAAGTTCACTCAGTAAAATTACCGATTTTAAGATACAGGCTTTTTTCAAAGTTGTGACGATATTGTCTTGTAATGTGATAAAAAGACACCCCAAATAATTTGACGATGAGCTCTGCTGATAATAGCGGAACTGCGTCACTGCGATTCCGTGCCGTCACTGTTGTTTAAGCAGCGGTTTGGTCGCACCTTTTTACCCCGTACGCACTACGCGGCTAGCTGCGGGGTTTTAGCGCACCGTCTCTTTCTCAAGCGATATTTTGAAGAGGGACAGCACGCACAAACCGCGCGGCTAGCCGCGTAGCGCGTAAGGGGTCTTAAAGTCTGAATATGATTTACTTCGCAGTGAACCGGGCATACGGCGGGCCCGTATACCGCAAGGCGGTAACGCAGCTCAGCCTACAAGACGTGAAGGGAGCAGTAGCCACACTCTGCGAAGCGCGCTTGTACAAGGAGGCTTATCTCCTTTGCAGGATTAGGTAACGCTATCCTTATTTGAAGTTTTTTTTTAAATACACGATTTAATTAATAAATAAATATAATGGGACACTTGACACCAATTGACCTAGTCCCAAACTCAGCAAAGCTTGTAGTCAGCAACAAGGTGAATACAGCCAAAGTGCCAAAAATATGTATACATGACCTTAATGTTCAGGCAACAAAGCCAACGTGTCAAAAATACCATATTTTTGGCACTTTTATTCATATCTTTGTTGCTGACTGTACTATGGATACTAGACAACGGATAAACATACTTATATTAAGCATCCAAGACCCGAGAGCAAACATTCGTATTATTCATACAAATATCTGCCCGGGGGAAGCTTTGCAGTCAGGTTCTCTAACCACTTGGACATCCGCTCGTCTAATTTACGGACAGAATTACATATAAACCAAACACAAAACACACAGACAAATCGACAGATAATCATTCGCGATTTTCGCTCGCTGTTCATAATAATTATTATATTGTACACTATTTAAATATGTTGTATAAATAAATAAATGGTCTGATTACGCGATATATTCATTATTGTGATTCCCTAATTAATTTTGATTTATTCAGGTACATTGATACAATTGCTGAGGAAGTATTAGACGCTTGGGCTAAGAACTGCATCCACTCTGGCGTGCCAGACATGGCGGCGATTTGGTGAGTACAATAATGTTAATAAAATGGGGGTAGTTTATTTGTCGCAAATTAAAAATAAAAGGGTAGTTGAGAAAAATAATGTGAGTAGAGTTTACGGCTCATATATACGCACCGCAGGCTCCATGCCAACGACCTGATAAACGTCCATTACTTCAATGCAAAAGCAACCTTCGTTCAATTGCATTAATAATTATATAGTGAATTAAAATTTTATTAATGATTATTACAAATGAATGAATTATAGTTTAATGTTTGATTTTGAGTATGATTAACTAACATAGTATTATAAGTCAACCTTGTTACTAACAAATTATGGATTTTTAATTATCTGAAATAAATGATTTTTATTATTATTTATTTATTAAAGTTCAATTTTAAACATTGCAATCTTCTTCTTCTTCTTCTTTTAAAATATGGCTTAAAATATGGCTTTTCTGTCCTAATTAATAGGTAAATTTCGCCAGTGTCTAAGTATTCTCATTGACAGGCAACGTAGTATGGTGATTGTAGTTTTTGTAACTTGATAGTAAAATTTCAGAAACCACGTGGAGACAACTTGCGCATTAAAAAATGTCAGACACGAGAGCAATATAGAATTTTGTGATCACTGTTCACTGTTAAGGTTAATTGCCGCATAAAACACTATCAAAATTATACTTCAACTATCCAAAGAAACAGAAATAGCAAAATTAGATATTGTCTACATCCGCCATGTTCGAATGCCACAAATCGAATCCTCAGAGACATTGCAATATAGAAGCTTGGCGTATGGGTTACTTTTGTATTTGACATGGCGGCGAAATGGTTAATGTTTACTAGTTATTACGTCATTCGTTTTGTCTGAGAATGATTGTGTGCTCAGTGTAGCTAGGCGAAGAAACTCACAATAGTTAAAAAAATGAGTAATTTAGTGTTTTTGCTATTTGCAGGATAATTGGGTTTGTGACATGTTCATTACCATGGTAGTGAACGAATGTATGATAATATAACACTCGTCTCTTACAGACGTAGCTATCTGCGTGTGATTAGTAGGTAGGAACATAAAAGGTTGATTTTTTTTTTGCAGTTACATTGCTCTGGGAAATTTCCTAGAAGCGGCTACAGTTCTCGGCAAATGCAACGATCAGGAGAGTCTGAGTTTAGCTGCGGACCTGGCCAAAGCAGCTGGACAGACCATCCTCTCTGACAACATCATGGAGAGAAAAGCTCAGATTAAGGAAAAGACTCCAGAAACCGTTGAGGAGGTCTTAGCACAACTACCGACGAGAATGGAGTTACTTTTGAAGGAAAAACAGGAAGTAAAAGATGATATGAAAGAAAACGTGGAGCTAAATGGCCAGTGTGAAGATGCAATCCTTTTGAAGGAAAAACAGGGGGAAGTAAAAGGTGATCGTATTAAAGAAGGCGAGGAGCCAAGTGGTCAGTGTGAAGTTGCGATCGAAGACTAACTTCACATTTTACATTATTTTATTGTTTCTAAGTTGATTATCTCAGATCTTGTCCTTGAACGTTAAACTTTGTTATTACTAGCTTTAAAGCTAGCTAATTGTTATGCTGGCCTAGCTAGCTACTGCTGCCTTTCGTGTACTACACTTATTGTTTTAAGTTTAATTTGTTTTTTAAATAATAAAAAACCCATTTTATACTTTTGTTTTACTATTTGGTTTGGTGTTTGACAAATCAAATACAAAGTCACAGGATGAAGATATTTATTAACACAATCAAATAGAACATGTTTATGAATAATTCAAATGAAATATTGCGCGTCGTGTTAAATTGAACAATTATTTATTAATTCACCATTGAATATTAAATTACATTGTGCTTGCACAGCCTTATTATTTAAAACTGTCTTTGATGAAATTATGAGAAATAAAGTAATCTAAAATGAGGCTTCCAGAGCATACAATTAATTAAAAACAATACAGAAAATATAACTAAATTCACTCCCCATTAAGTACGTTCTAATAATACTCGTATTGTACGTACAATTCAAAATCAATATTTATGACAATGGACTAAAGACTAAACATATATCTACATGGCACCGGTCTCACAACACACTTTGTTCAAAACAATCACATAGGCAGTCTACTTTCCTTCGCGTAAATGCTTCTGGAATGTCATTCGTAGCTCAGTCTTCGTTGTCTATTGTCACATTCGTTGTATGATTGGGGAAGGCTGCGGAGAACTTGTTGCTACAATTATTACGGCAAAAAATTGTTATCTTTTTCTACCAAAGTCCACTAGACCATTTTACCATGACTTTACTCTTTCAAGGAAATTCTAGCAGCCTTCCCCATGTACTAGGCGTAAACTTTGCTTTATAAGCATACGTCAGTCCTTTACAAATCATTTCCAATGTCATTAAGTTACCTGATAAATTAGCCGCTTGCAGCTGCAGGTAAGTTTCTTAATTCTTTAACTAATTCACCAAATTACTAATCGTAAAACACTTGTCATGCAGTAATTGACTAAACTTGTTGATTTAGCTGGTTCGAATCATTAATTTAAAATGTTAATTGAATGAAAAATAAAACGTGGAACATATGGTAGCTATTAATTTTCTTGTTGCCATGACAACTTTAGCTTACGACTACTGGAGTATTTGATAGTGCCACAAATTTATCTGACCTGGTGGTCAAAACTGGAACTAACGCCGCAACCACATCAATATTAAGTTAGCGGCAACGCTATGCACTAACAGCGAAGCCATAACCAGACCAGATACGTCTGTGGATCCTTTACAGCTATTTTGTGACTGAAATCTTAAACCTTCGCCACTGTTGTCAAGCCATCGAGAAAATAACATTTAACTAGGAATCATCATTAATTACGATTATATTATACTTTAGTTAAAAACTAATCTAAAGCACCTTTTCCCTTCTAACCCGTCTCCGCGGGGTCGTCATTCTCTCTATTAGATTCTCCGAGAGGCTTGCCTCTCTTCTTGCAAATTGTAATCAGCTTTGCATTCATCTTTTTAAGTTTTTGATTTTCTTTCATTATGTCGGTCAAATGCTGATTCTGGAAATAAATATTTTTAATGTCAGAAACAATATTCATACGCTAAAGTACTACTAGTTGATTTTATCAAGTATTACTTAGCTCTAAGAATATTCAAGATCTTTGCCTAAAACGCATTTCGACACGCCCTAAGAAAAAGTGTGTATCTGCCCGATACTTAGTTATGCGACTATTGCATTTTCGTACTCTACGGTATCGACTTTATCGTTTACATTAATAAAAACAACAAAAAAGTGGTTAGAACATATTTTTTCCCAAACGTATAACTAACTATTTGCATAAATTGCTAAAAAAATCCAGAGCAAAACTTAATATTTGCCTCTTATTCAATATTACGCGGGAACGCACCGAGCGTAACACGTGTGCATTTGCCATATACAGATGACTTAATATTAAGGCAGTCATTAAGATAAACGTGTATCTACCACTACCAGTCTTTATCTTTAGAAAGGCTGTACAATATCTGTCACTTGACTAATCTAGTGTAAAATATGTAACTCATAATATATGTCTATCTGGCATAAACAGTTTCGTCGAAGTTAAATATACGTATAACAAGTATGTATCTGCCACTTACACGTCGAAAATAACGTGAAAATAACAACATATTATCACGTAAAAGTGTATAACTGTCATAATTAAGAAACTAACGTATTTAAAAATCTATAAAAAATCATAAAAATACATTGTTACAATATTGTACTCCATGCCAAATTTCAATCTTCTGGCATATAAAGTTACCACGCAATTGCGATTTTAAATTTATAGAAACTTTAAAACGCTCTCCTGTAAAATTTGGTTTTTGTAGATACACACTTTTTCTTAGGGTGTGTCGATTTGATAAAAAAACTTGACCAAGACGCTTCACTAATGTCGGAAGTGAATGTAAACAGCATGTCTACTACGAAACTCGAAGTTCGTATCGTACCGTCCCTCGCTCTCGTATAAGTGTCAGAGGGACCGCACTACACGAACTTCGAGTTTCGTAGTAGCCCTGCAGACACCTAGGCAAACGTGTACCATCTTAGTCCTCATCTTCGCCTTCCATCAAGCGACATTGAGGCCAAACGTAAGCCTATTTTTTGTCAAAAAAAAAAAAAGTGATTGACAAGCATTCCATTTTTGTTATAAATTTTTGAATAAGTTTGAATTCATTTATAAACTAAGCATCATACCTGAACGATAGCACTGCCGGTTGCAACATAAACAGGCGGCATCATCGGGACGGCACTAGTCATAGCGCGCAGTTGCAGCTCCAAAGCGGTTTTTTGTTGTGACAAATTTTCCATGGCCTGTAAACATAATAAAAATACATAACTAGTACAGACTGCCAGTGTAATAATAATAAGTAATAAATACTTCGTTTTTTTTTATTGGACTGGATGGCAAACGAGCAGGTGGGTCTCCTGATGGTAAGTGATCACCACCGCCGCCCATAAACATCTGCAACACCAGGGGTATTGCAGATGCGTTGTCAACCTAGAGGCCTAAGATGGGATACCTCAAGTACCAGTAATTTCACCGGCTGTCTTACTCTCCACGCCCAAACACAACAGTGCAAGCACTGCTGCTTCACGGTAGGATTAGCGAGCAAGATGGTGGTAGCAATCCGGGCGGACCTCGCATAGTATTTTAAGGACAAACTAGCGATCTAAGGCTTATTTATCATCTATTCTTAAGTCGCGAAAAAAGTGTAAGCAAAACGCATATTGTGCGTGAAACTACTTAGGCGAAAGATAGTTAAAGATTTTTAGAGTTACCAGAACGAGGTATGCTTTACATTGCTACTGCCAAGACCAATTCGTACTCTATTAGTGGAATCATTAACTCCCTAGTAAAAAAAATGAGTTCTTTGACTGACCATTTTGAGTTGTTGCATTTCACCACGCTGCAACTTTGAGTCGTTATCGCGTTCGACTTGGTAGCTCAATATATCTGAAATAAAAGTAAATCAAAACTCATTCTTGGTTATTTTGAACACCATACGACTATCAAGTGAAGTTCATAATTCATAATAAAATCTACCACAGTCTGTTTAAGATATCGAAAAAATAAAATTACAGTTAGTTGATCGACTGCAAAGTTTGTTCAAAATTAAATTTTTTATACAAGCGTTTTTTGCTGACTGACTATACTTGAATTATTGTCATCTAAGCGATATAATGCAAACTTCAAGTAAGTTAAACTCGATTTCCAAGATTAGACCCACGGAAAGTTAAATGAAAACTTGTAAAGACGCGGAAATTTAAGAATCCATACTTCCATACTAATATTATAAATGCGAAAGTGTGTGTGTTTGTCCGTCTTTCACGTTGAAAATGCTGTTCCCAGGTACAGCGCGCGATAACCGAATTCTAGTACTCTATATTCCGTTTCTTCTTATATTCAAGTTTATATTTTTTAGATCGAAACGAGACTATCGGATGACAACTATGAGAATATCCTAATATTTCCACGTGAAACTTCGTAACCTGGCCCTATACCACGAAGTGCAAAACTCGAACTTGTATGTTGCCGTCCCGCTGACGCTTATGTCATTGAATGCGCGTGTGAAAGAGACTGTACGATACGAACTTCGATTTGCGAGCTTCGTAGTAGCCCCTCTATTAGCGCGTACCTTCTGTGGTCTCAGTAGAGGCGTCCGCGCACTGGACCGCAGAGTTCCGGTTCTGGTCGTGCATGCTTTGCCGCTTCTTGCGTACAGACATCGCCTTGCTGCCGGTTTCTTTCTCTACAAGCGCCTCCAATTTAGCCTGGAATAAAGTAATAATAATGTCGTCGGAAATCGAAACAAAAGATCGGTTTTCTTTGTCTTCCTCATTTGAATGTTTAGGAAAACGAGTCCAGAGTGACACTAACATTCTGATTTAATTTTCAACAGGTCGACGAAGCTGAAGATGTATTTTTTTTTAATTAATACAGTAGCTGCGTATAAATTACACCCTATATACCGGGTGCGCCCTGTAACAGGAGCAAAAATTAAAACGCGGATTCTGCTACTCAAATTATACTTTAGTTCTGCAACTTTTAAAAATTAAGTAATTTTATCATTATGTTTATTCCACACAATTAAATGGTATTTTCAATGTACGGCTATCCTAAAAGCCTAAATGACATCGCATGTCACGTAACAAAATGACGGATTTCGCAATACATTCCTTGTCCAATTAAACTTTTAAATTATCAAAAAATCATAATACAACTTTTGAAAAAGTTGTAGCACTAAATTAGCTCAAGATGAAGATTGGAAGCTGTGATTAAATTTTTTGCTCCTGTTACAGAGCCCACCTTGTATAAAACAAACTAGCACAAAGTTTATTTTCTTACTTTTTTTGCATTAGCATCACTGTAATGGCTATTTGCTACGGTTACCATTCATATTCATATTGTTTTATTCATCACTTTATTCGTACAGTCGGAGTAAAAAAAGGTTCGTCACCTTAAGATCTATTTCCTTTGATCAGTATGAGCGCTCATCTGCTTTACCGATTCAGTAGGACATACTGCGTCAACCTGTCAACCTGCTAAACATAATCAGGTGACCATAGCAACCCTACAACTAAACCTTGGCACTGATAAACATTGACAATTAAATAAAACATTATTTGATTGAAACTTTTACGTAGTTGTTTATTAAAAAGGTTTTGTATTGATATGAAACTAGACATATGTCAGAGGTGTATACTATTTTGATCCTTGTTGTCATGCCAAGTAAGTATAATTTGATATGTACTTGTCTACTTAGTACTTTGGTTTCAAAACGTACTAAGAGTCTATGACTTCGTAAAGGAATCAATTTAATAACTGACGAAGGTTTTTCTACCCCCACTGTACATAAAAGTACTATTAATTTGATTGGTCTGTTTAGCTATCTCACCTCTAGCGCATCCTTTGCCTCTTTCAGCCGGCAGAGCTGTTCGTCTCGCTCCCGCAGGTATGCGCCGCACGTCTCACACTCCTCGTCGAGCTCCTTGCACCGTTCCTTGCATTCCTCGAGCTCGCGTTTGCACGACTGTAGTTCTAATTTGGTGGCTTCTAGCTCCCTGTGTATATGAAAAAAGTTTAGGTTGACCCTAAAACAGGCCCTTATAATGTAGAAAAGTCGTGCATTATTGCTTAGGCCTGGTAGCGGGCAATTGCTCGCTGAGCCGAGACGAGCGCTTTTATCAAAAAAATAGAAGTATTAACGATGTGGTCTTCTCAAAAAGTAGTCGTTTGCTACCTAGTTATTCGGAGATATGGGCTTTCTAAAGAGATGGTCCTTTAGAGATCTGGACCTTATGATGATTTGGTCGTTTTGACAATGTAGTTGTTATGATACCAACCCACTCAAACTACATTTGCATACCAAATTTCAAGTCGATGCCATCAACCGTTAAAGAGTTTGAAGTTAATTAAATGAGAAACTGGTTTTGAAATAATAAATAAAAGATTTTATTCTTGCACAACGTAAAAACTGTATGACAAAGATTATAACAAAAGCTAAGCGACCGGAAACGGAAGCTTCAATGAACATAGAGATACCGACCTCTGACACAGAAACTACAAACAAGCAAAGACTATTTGCATTGCTAAATATTATTCTAACAGAGTTCCATCCTGCGGAGACGATTACGGGCGGACTGCCAGGATGTCGCTACCAGATTATTGTATTGTCACGCAATGTACATAAGTATGTCAAATTTCTACGCGGCGGAGAGGGACGGGTTTAACGTAACTTACTGTATATCGGCCTTGTTCCGGGCAACGCGTTCCGCGCTCTTCTGCATCTTGCCGAGCGTGGCTTTGAGCTCTCCGTTCTTGAACCGGAGCTCGTCGACGCAGCGCTGCAGGCTCTTGTTCTTCTCTACTTCGCGGTCGAACGACATACGGTCCACTACTACCGAGTGGAGATTTGCCCAGTCTGGAAACAGTATTTTTAATCATAGAAGTTATAATAATATAAAGAACCTAGCCAAAAGAAAAGTTGAAGAACCCCGACATTGTCATTCATTATAATATCTCAAAAACGGGTGAGTAGATTTTTATTAAGCGTTTACCCGCGGCTTCGCACACGTAAATCATTAGATCCAGCAGCTGATTTGAATTTCGGGATTTTTAAACTTCCCGTAGGAATTTTTAAGAATTAAATCGTGGTTTTCATTGACGTTACATTAAAACAATCCTGCAAATTTCATGACTCTAATCCCAGCGGCTTTTTCGAGATTTTATCCCTATCCCGTGGGAATTAAAAGTAGCCGTATTTTTTATTCCAGACGTCCAGCTACCTACATACCAAATTTCATCCAAATCCGTCCTGACGTTTCAGCGTGAAGGAGTAACAAACATACTCACTCACTCACTCACACACTTTCGCATTTATAATATTAGTAGGATATAGCTAAGAACAACCACAAGCAAATTCCCCTTCACGAATTTTGCGCCAGGAGTTGAAAACAGGAATTTCATGATGACTGAAAACGCGAACATAGGCTACTGTAGGTTGTATTGTATGTATGTAGAGGTTTTATTGTAAAAAACCGAACTTATTCTTATAACTCAGCAGCACAAAAAAATCTCAACAAAAAAAAGGTTAATCTTTTACCTTCATCCGTGTTGACCGAGGCGTTTGCGAAACTGCGCTTAAGATTCTTCTGGCGGTTCATACTGGCGTTCTGTAGTTTTTCATTGAGTTTCGTGATTTGTTGCTGCAAAACCACGACTTAAAATGTACTCTACAATACAATAATGTTTCAAACTTTCAAGATTCTCACTTAGAACTAATATATTATCTCGGGACTTGATAAAAAATAAGTTAGTTTATCAATTTTTAAACAGGTTCCTATCAAATCGTGACGCTGAAGTCGAACTTTCAAGTTGACAGACACGTCTATGATATGATATGATATGAAAACATCAATCAACTTAAAGACCAACTTAGACCACATATTTGGCTGATGATGGTACAAGTGTAGGTACAAAAAAAGTAAAAGTGAACGTTAATGTCCAAAAGTACAAAATAACGTACTGCTGAGGCTGTAAGTTCCTTGCGAACTAAAGATGATGATAAACATGAAGTCCCTCATGGATCTAAATATAAAGCGCTATAATAATTTATATAGCTTATTTTACTATCCTGCTTTACCATAACAAATAATAAACCGTACGAGGATTCTTCGGTATACAATCTTGTTAAAAAAGCTGACTTTTGTAGCTTATCATTACGAAGCTACAAGAGATATTTATTACAGTTTTTATCTACTTAATGAGCTCTAAACCACAATACCCCACCCACTCGAGGGATTTTTTGCACCCCCCTATATCTCTGTAAGCCCCCTTAAACACATATATATATTTTTTTAATTTATTTAATTTTAACAATTACACAGTTTATACATTAACACATTTTTCGCCAAACTGATGACAGTTTGTTGGCGAAATGAAACACTCTCAACACTTTTATAAATACTTTTTTTTTTTTTTTTTTTTTTTTTTTAAAAAAAAAAAAAAAAAAAAAAAAAACACTTTTATAAATACTGTGCAAAACTTACTTTACTTCCCTTACGTTACGTTACTTTTAAATATATTTTTTTATAACTAACAATATGCCAATACTGTGCAAAATTTAAAACTGTAGCTCCATCCGATTGGCTGTAAACGTAGACCCTTCGAGTACGGGGATCCTAAAAAAAAAAAAGTTTTACAATGAACCCACCTGCAGCGCTTTGTTCTGATTGGTGAGCTGCATGCATTGTTCGTCTCGCTCGCGCAAGTACTCGGCGCACGTTTCGCACTCCGCATCTACTTCGCGGTACCTCTCTCTCAACTCTTCTAACTCCTGCTGATAGAACTCCAAACGTTCTTTCAGTTGTGACACTTCACTGTAAATAGTAAAAAGTACAAATTAGCGGCTAGTAGACGGCTAGTGTGCCGTGCCGTACGCGACTTTATAATAAAACGGACTCATCTATACTTCGATTTTTTCAGCATTACAATAAGGTTAAACGATGACGGACATATACTTTAATAATATTATTAGAGTGAACGAACCTGGTGTCGCCACTATCTAATTTGTTAACCTCGTCTAAAGTGTTCAAATGATCTGAAAAAAAAAAGAAAAAAATTAATACACAAACTAATAGGTTTGACCTGAGAGTCCTGGCAATAGAAATGTAAAGTAAAATATAATTGCAATGCGACAAATATGAAAAACAAGGTCATTCACATTCTAATTAGAGATGTGCCGACTAGTCGCCGACTAGTCGGTAAAGCCGACTAATCGGCCACTATCGTAGTCGGCGACTAGTCGGCGAATAGTCGGCAAAAAGCGCCGACTATCCGGCCTCTTACTTTGTATGTATTTTTCAATAAAATATACATTTTCATGTATATGCAGAGCCTTGATTATTTATTAATATTTGAATTTTATAATCATTCTTATTAGTTTTTAAATGTAAAGCAAAGCAACTTTCACGTGACCATTGTACATCTTTTTTTTTTCATTGTATATTCAATATTTTTTGGCTTTTGATTTTATGGGAATCATTGTTTAACTATTTTTTGTTTAACTTTCTTTTTGAAATTAAAGAAAAACATTAAAGTTACTTTAATGAATAATAAGAGTAGGTAAAATATTTTTAAACAAAAACACCGCTTTGATAAGTAACTTACAGGGGTGTTGGTTGCGACTTGCGCGCGAATTTTATTTCATTTCATTTCATTTCAGCTGGTTAAGGAAGTGTCATAGAAATCTCGGAAACTGTGATCGGCTTGGCCGACTAATCGGCCGATTAGTCGGCTTCCTTACAACCGACTAATCGGCTAGTCGGCTAGTCGGCCAAAGTCATGATCGGCACATCTCTAATTCTAATGAATTGCGATCATGTTTTCATAAATAAAATCCATCTTTCTTTTCATTCATTTTCTTTTTAATACTTGTACAGAGCACGAATATTGGCGCGCATGTTTGCCTCCTGTCACTATATTTGTGACAGATATTTTTAATCTGTGAAATGTGTTGTTAATGTGTTGTCGCAATTCCATGTTGCCAGGATTCGCTGGTCGGACTGTCAAGTGAATACTAGTACAAGGTAACAGTCGTAACGTACCTTGCGTGGGTTGCGTGACACGATGCATGTCGTGCAAGCTTTGCCGACGCCGGCGTCGCGCCATCGCGCTGCCGGGCCGCGACCCGCTCTCGTCGCGGTCGCTCTGGATAATGCAAATAACTTTCGTACCAAGACTAAACAGAAAAATACGACCCTCTTTTTCATGTACACGCCCTTAGACACTGACATGAGCTTCTAAGGGTGTGTAGATGAAAAACAGGGTCGGTATATCCATGTCGGTATTATTCGGCCCGGTAAGTGTCACCTGTCAAAACGATCGAGTCAAAGACACATAAATTCCTTTTTAATGTTTTTTATTCTGGACTATGGAACAACCCGTAACCGACAGGACTGTCGTAATTTGCCAGTAAAGAAAACTCTTGCATTTTTTTTTAAATTGATTAATGCTACTTAAAAACCTGATTTTTTTTTCTGATAATTAGAGAGGTATTTTATTAATATAAAAAGTTTGAAGCGTTTCTAAATTTTTCAGACATTCCCCATTGTGAAAATTTATTATGATTCACTCACCTCTTCATTCTTGGACTGGAAGCTGCCAGATCTGTAAGTAAAGTAACATTACCTGCTAAAATTTATTTAAGAACATCGATGAACTATCAAAACTTTTTTGCGACGTCACTTATTTGAACAAGGTGCAAACAAAACTAACCATTCAAACATAGACTGCGCGTGATATATCAACATTTTCGCACTGGGCCTTCAATTGTTTCTTCAATTGTTTATGAGCTTTTATTTACTTTTAATCTTCAAAGTTAAATTTGACGCTCATTCAGTGGTCGAATTGATGTGAAATATGGCATACTTGTGAAAGTGCGGTGGTGGACGATACAATAACCTGGTAGTGGGATTATAGTGGTCCAGGCTAGATCGTCTCTGCAGGATGGGAACTCTTAATAGTTGATGATATCGACTTAAAACTTGGTAAGGAGATGTGGTTTGGATGACTATACATATACAATAAAAAAAACTTGTATACTTGTATGTAAACTTGTAAAAATACCTATTATGTTTATTTACCTTCGACTCCTAACAGGTGTACTTCTATTTGAGTTGTCGTCAACCTCCATGAACATTTCCTCTGGTTTCGCAGCAGTGGCGAAGAATGTTTCCATTTTCTTGTGGTCTGAAAAACGGCAAAATAATAATAATAGAAGTCAAGCAAGTACTAAAGATGCTGCAACTTGTAGCATCTTGTATTTTACAAATTAAGTACTGTAGTATTTAGAATAGAATTTTGACGTTAAAACAACCTGCAGATTTTAATAAAGAAAACGTAAATTGGCATCAATATTACTGTCACGGTTTTGTATTTATTTTACTTATAGAACGTATCTTGGACATCTTCGTGTATCAGAGTAAAGGAAATGCCCAAGCAATCGTCTAGGAATTCTCTCTACTCGATACATCCTTCTCGCTCCACGACGGTTACTTATTTAATTGTGAATTACTTCATAAATCATACCTTGATGCGAAAAAATCTACTTCAGTGTCATACATATTCTAATTTTAATTTACTTATGGTAAACTATCACAAATTTATTCGATTTTAATAAAAAAAAATGTTCCTATGAACTTTGTGTTTTCGAAACTTTGATAGCTGATAGCGACCCCTAAAATTAGTAAAAAATAATAATAATAAAACTAGCATCTGTTAATCAGGGTCCGAGGACCCAACGCAATGCAAATTAAATAGTGTATTTGTGTACTAATGTCACGAATAAATGTTTTTTCTTTCTTTTCAATGGCGGGGTGAGACAATGACTTTTTTTTTATTCTCTGTCTCCTGGTGGTAAGAGATCACCACCGCCCATAAATATCTGCAACACCAGGGGTATTGCAGACGCGTTGCCAACCTAGAGGCCTAAGTTGGAATACCTCAAGTGCCAGTAGTTTCACCGGCTGTCTTACTCTCCGCGCCGAAACACAACAGTGCAAGCACTGCTGCTTCACGGCAGGATTAGCGAGCAAGATGGTGGTAGCAATCCGGGCGGACCTTGCACAAGGTCCTACCACCTGCTTTTATGAAAGTTGATTTGAAATTCAAGGACCACCCTTTCCACTACAAACCAAATTGTTACCCTGGCAACTTCATGGCAATAGGGATGTTGACACCACCAATCAACTGACGTACTTTTTATGAGCTGTCAAAACACAATTCTCCCATAGTTTCAATGGCAATGGCAACTTATGACGTGATAAGTCGGTATTTGTTCGCCAACTCAATCAACTAACTATATTTGTTTTAAAGCAACAAAAATCTAATTTTACAGTAAATCAAAATTTATCTGGTTTTCAGGGCTAAAACAAAGCGTTTTTTTAATGGAGTCGTGCATTCCAATTATTTTTAATGGCGTCATCATCCCTGTTCAGAATTATCGTGGTTGCCACGTTATCAGCGACTTACCAGGTTCCTGTTCTCCGAACATCCGTTTGGAGTCAAGCAGGCTCTGCCGGCGACGACGCGAGTTGTCTCCGATGGAGCCGATAGAGACTCTAGACTTGTGGGTTGACTCTATTTGACCCTCCAACTCGGTAACTCTCCGCTGAGAATATAATTTCGTGATTAAAATAAATGATTAAGTAGTGAGTAGTAAGACCGTTGGGGGAGAAAAGTCCTCGAGTGGAGACCACGAACCGGAAGACAAAGCGTTGGCAGGCCTCCCACCAGGTGGACTGACAACATAGTGAGAGTTGCGGGGAACCGGTGGATGCAAGTGGCGAGTTGTCGTTCATTATGGCGTTCTAAGGGGGAGACCTTTGTCCAGCAGTGGACGTCTTCCGGCTGATGATGATGATGAGTAAGATTAAGTTTTACATTATTTATAGTATGTTGCCAATGACCAGCACACTACGCAGAGACTGTCTCGTGAGGTCCTGTAGTAGCAATACTTACAAGGCTTTAATGGTTCAACACTGTTCCCTACAATCTACGAACAATTACTAAGTACGTCGCAACGACTAAAAGCAAATTAATATTAAAAACACGAAGAGAGTATAAAACAAAAAACACCAAATCGAGGCCCCCTTTCTCCGCAAATTTGCCAGCGTGTAATCTCAAAAACAAGCTCATCATTAGAATAAGCTCACCAGAAGTTAACATTGTTTTAATTTTGAAGGTTAAAGGACCGGATGGACTCTATTGTATACCTTTGAACGTGCGTTAAATTGACGCCCTAGAAGGCGCGAAGCGTAGAAAATATTTTTTCCCTATAATAAAAGACGTTATTACCAAATTTCGAGCCAATTAATCAGTAGAATTGGATGAAACTTGCAAGATTTCACCTAAAATATCATTGCTAGTTAAATAAAAGTCTAATTTAATTATTTACAAGTTGCAAATAGTGATTACCTCTAAGAATTCTTTTTCTTCCATGAGCTCACTGGCCTCTCGTTTGGTCTTGTCAAGGTCTGCGTTTAGAGTAACGCACTCTTTACGCAGCGCTTCACATTTTTGTGTCAACTCTTCTATTTGTTTATTTCTAATTTTGCCAGGTGTCATACTATTTTCTTTCTCCTGTTTTAATCTAAAAATGCAATAAGGTTTAGTAAAACAAATTGATGCAACGTTTTTTTTTCTGTCATTAGATAACAAATATAAATTAGTCTGCAGTCTGACTATAGGAAGTAATTGAAAATCGACTGCAAGGGTTTTATTTTAGTACCGGATTGTAATAAAAATTCAAAGTAAAAGAAAATAACTAAATCGAATTACCTGGCTATAGTCTTGCACTGTATTTCAGCAGTTTTTTCATGCGTTTTTATATTCAATTTTAATTGAGAACAGAGTTTATTGACCTCTTCAAGTTGCTTCATCAAATCATCATTTTCTTCTAGAAGGGACTTGGCTTCAAGTTTTAAACTATCAATTACACTTAAACTTTCTTTCAATGATAGGTTTAAAGACAATATTTCTGCAGTCATTTTATCTATTTCCGTTTTATTATGTTTTATCGTGTCATCAGCTTTGGCTAATTGTAATGTGTTCTGTTCAGTTTCGTTTTTAATCATTTCGTTGACTGATTTTAATTTTTTATTTTCATGCTGTAACTCGTTTATTGATTCTACAAGCTCAGCTATCTTGGTTTTCATTTCTGAATCATTATTTTCTTGCTTTTTGTGTAGTATCTCACTTTGATACATATTTTCTTTCATAATAACTAGCTCTTGTGTTAATCTTTCTACGATGTTGACGTTAGTATTATTCTCTTCAGTTTTTTTATCATATACTTCTTTAAGCTGTTCGTGTAATGAACTTAGAGTTTCTAGTGCTTCATTTTTGATAACTAACTCACTTGTAGCATTTTTGCACAGCTCATGCAGTTTTTCGATTTCAGATTTTAATTTTTCCATTTCTTCTTCATTTTCCTCCAACATAGTCTTTGATTTTGTTACATCAGTCATTAAATTGTGTTTTTCTTGGGAGACTAAGTCCATCTGCTGAGACTGGTGTATCAGCTTCTCGATCAATACAGACATATTTTTATAAGCTGGCAATGACAAATCTATTTCACTTGGTGTAACTACTTTCGATTTCAATAATTTTTCACATCCTTTGGAAATAATGTCATTTAGTTCTTGATCTTTCTGAACTATATCTAGAGTGACCGCATTTGAAATTTCATGGATCTTTTCTTTTTGGGATTTCAACAAGTTATATTCTTTTTCCTTTTCTGACAATTGACATTTAATTTGACTAAGGTTATCAGTAACTTTACTGAGTTCGGACGTGAGTAGTTCCATGTTACCTTGTAGTTCAGAATACCGGGTCATTATTTCCAACAAATCTGTTTGGTGTTTGGACATTACTTTACCGATCAGGCTTTCAAATGTGCCCACACTAGTTAATTCAAATTCTGAGTCTAAAATATTAAGAATTTTGTCCTTGAACATTGTTACAAGTGCCGCATTTTTATCAATATCTGAACCGGTGATTTCTTTATCTAAATAAGCTAAATTAAGCCTAATTTTATTAAAAGAATTTGCAATGCTGTTGATATGGTTGTCTTTATCCTTTATTTCTTCGCTAATTTTTGAGTATTCGGAGGTAATCATATCAATTTTTTCATGCAGCTCGTTTCTGGACTCTTCGAAATCTTTTAATTTATTAACGAGGTTCTCAACTTCGTTTCCGTGTTTTGCTATGAGACTGTTATACAACATCTTCATGACGTCAATTATTTTTGTTTCTTGATTAAGGCTGGTTTCAGCGCCCGTTTTCTCAAAATAATAATTGAAACAATCCATTCTATCCAGGTCATAAGTGTCTAAAAGTCGATCTTTTGACATGTCAGCTTCTTTAGGCTTCCTCGTTTTTGGGCTAACTGTGCTTAATTCTTTAGAGAGGTTGAAAATATTAGGTTCACCCATGCTGTCGTCGAGCTCCATGCTATGGGACATGTTACCAAGATCAAAGTGACTTTTAATTGTAGCTACGTCTTTGGATATTGTTTTGCAGTCTTCTCTGCTGGCTAGTAGTTCATTTTGGAGCGTAGATAACTTATTGAAACTCGAAGTACTCTCAGAATCACTTCTACTTCTATTAAGCGCAGAGTGCACAGATACTGGACTAGTAGAAGCGTTTTTAGAGCATTTTGAACATGCTGTTGGCGTCACGTTTGTACATTTAACGAATTGTTCAAGTTCAGTACATTTATCAGTCAAGACTCTGTTTGCCTCTTTCAATGTGTCCAGTTGTTTTTTTAGGTCATCCGCTTCATCAATAGATTCCATTATTTGTGTAGACAGGAGATCATTTTCTTCTTGTAATTTGCTGAATTCATTGAGTTTCTTAGTTAACTGATCTATTTCGAACAATTTTAAGTTAAATTTTTTTTCCAAAGTATTCATTTTTATGACTAATTTATCATTTTCAATGATGTCCGCATTAAGGTCATAGCATTTCTTTTCGAAATCAGCGTTTTGTAGTTTAACTTCAAGTAATTCTTGAGTAAGTGATTTTATTTGTTCTGCCATTTCTTTATCCGTCGTTAATATATTTTTACTGCCACAATTCTTACATAATTCTCCACTAGATTGGATATTATCTTCTAATGACTCAATTACAGGACTCCTGTTTTGCTTGATTGGACTGATTTGTGCATCGATTTTTTGGATATCAGTTTCCACACTGTCAGTACTATCTTCAATCTTTTTGTGAAGCTTACAATTTTCTTCTTTCAATGATATAAAATTTTCAGTTAATTTTTGATTTTCTATGGACAATATTTGCAATTGAGTATGTAAGATATTTGGATCTATTGTTGGTATTAAATCAGTATTGATATCGGTGTCTAAAAAGACTTGCGTGCCGTCAAGACCAGTTTGATCTTGTACTAATAAAGTGTTATCAGCAGATGCAAGAGTGACGTTAGTATCAAGCATTAAGAGATCACCATCTAAAGTTGACTCGTCTCTGAAGTTCGATGCGGAACTATTTCTGTCCAAAACTTCAGGTAAAGAATACCGTTTGATACTGGTTTCTAATCTAGTTGCCATAGATGTGCTTTTCAATATTAAGCTAAGTTCTTGCAGCGATTTCTTGAATGCAGGTAAATCTCTTTGGCAAACACTGTGAAATCTGTTGTTATGATGCTGTAAAACTTTAACTTGAGATTTAAGTAATTTGTTTTCTGCGTAAGTTGTGGCCGTTAGTGTTGATAAATTTGTTCTGTGGTTAGATATCTTTTTCTGTAGTTCATGGGCTGGTTCCACCAGTAATTTTAGTTCTTTACGGATTTCCTCTTGCTCCTTCAGTAGATTAACATTAACCAATTGAAGAAAATCTAACTTTGCTTTTAAATCCGTATTTTCTTCTAGAACTATTTCTTTTTCGGCTAGTAATTTATCGCAATCACAAGGATGCGTTTGAGTTTCAACACTATTGGCTTCAAAATTAACAGTAGAACTTGAAGTTGTTTCAGATTTAAGACAGCTTTCACTTGGATTGATAGTATCTATTATTGTGTTGCAACATAAAGTCAATAGGCTTTGTGGCGAAGAATTCCCTTGCTCCACTAAAATATTTGTGAGTGATTTTCGACCAGCCAGCTGGTAGTTTTCTGAAACGCTTGATACTTGACCTAAGCTGTATGTTTCGTTACTATCTTTCTGCGAACATTGTGACTGAAGTTCAAGATTTGCTGCTTGCAGTTCCATAATTTGCATCTTCATAGATTCTTCCAGAGCAGCGAAGTTGTTAGTCCATTTACTGCATTTAAGTTCCAAACTTTCTATAATTTCAAGTTTATTTCTTAATTCTACATGTGCATTCTTAAGAATTTCGTCACCTTTTAACAAGTCGTTAGATAATTTGTCATTAACTATTTTAGTTTCATTTAGTTCAGCAATTAACAGTTTGTTTTCATTTTCAGTGCGAGAAAGATTTTCCATAATTTCCTTACTTAGTTTTTTCAACTGATCCAACTTTTGTTTGGTTTCTTCAAGTTCTTTAGCATAGATATCGTTAGTAGATGTTTGACATTTAAGTGATGAAATTTTGCCTTCAACTTTTTCTAACAAGTGTAGGATATTTCTGTAAACATTAGCACTGTTTAATGATACGTCATTTTCAATTTCTAGTTTATCCATCAAATTAGCTGCCACTGTATAAATGTCATCCAAAATCTGGTTTCGATTTTTCACAGTTTCATCCAGTGTTTTTGAGATTTTTTGTAATTCTATATAATTTTCATCTAGCATACTTTCTCTTTGGCTAACATTATTTTTTAGTTTTATTATTTCTTCCTCTTTGCTCAGTAAGAGTTCATCAAATCTTGTTTGATTGGTATTTGCTAATAATTGTAGATTTTCAATCTCTTTTTTTGATCTCAAATCTTGTTGTGAAATTTCTTCTATCCGAGAAAGCAGGTCACTTTCTTGGTCTCGGATTCTTTCATTTAAAACCCGTACTTCAGTGATTAAATTTGATTTTTCATTGTTTAACTGTCCGAGTTCATTTTGAAGTAGCTCTGCATCTTCTTTAAGCTGAATTATCTCTTGATTTAAGATTGATTTATCATTTTGTATTTTATTTTTGTCTTGAGTTAAAGTTTCAACTTTATCTCGAAGCTTTTGAATTTCATGTTCTAATTTACTGTTATTGACCACAGCGGATTCTTTTTGCGAAATCACTTCTTTTGCTGTTACCTCTGCTACGGTCAGCTGATCATACATTGTGCTAAAAATGGCCACTGAGTCATCAATTATCTCTGATTCCACACAAACATCACCAGTCAACAACGAGAGAACTCGCTGTAGTTTGAAAGCAGCCGATTTAAAATTACACAATGTATTTTGAGATTCCGCCTGTTTGCTGCTAAGAGAAGAAATAAGATTATCTTTGGCCATCAATTCGTTTTTTAAGTTAGATATCTGGTCTTCTTTCATGGTCACTTCTCCTTGCAATTCGGTGTATTTGCTGTTAAGAGAAGTTATCAAATTATCCTTGGAGTGAACTTCGGATTTCAAATCAGAAATTAAGTTGTCTTTAAAAAGTATAACATTCTGCAATCCACACAATTCATCTTTTTCTTTTTGTAGTATAGTGAGATTATTTTTTAAGTCAGTTAAATTTTGTAAAAGTGTATCGTGGTGTTCATTAAAATCTCGTAACTGACTATGGTATCCTTCATTTTGTTTCTGTAATTCAATATTTGTTTTCTCCATTTCATGATTTTGTTTATCAGCAATAATTAATTTCTCAGACAGCTCATCATTCTTTTTTACCAAATTTTTGTGTTCTTGAATTAATTTATTGATAATATTCATATTTTCATCAAGTTGTTCCTTGGATTTCTGAACTTCTTCGACAAGCTTATTGATTTGTTCTTCTTTTCCTTGAAGTTGAGATGATTTAGAGTGAAGATCCGATTTAAGATTAACCATTTCCTTAGTCCGCGTTTCTAGTGCAATTTGAAAAGATTGAATAATATTTTTCATATTTTCATTATTAGCAATAAACGTTTCTTCATGAGCGAGCATAGATTCCAGTAAATTATCGCTAATATTGAGATCATCAGTGCTATTTTTCTCAATAAGTTTGGATTGTAGCTCTTGAATCAGATTGTTATACGATTGAATGTCGCTATTTGCCGTTTCCAAGCTTTGTTTTTGGGATTTAATAGTAGAATTTAATATTTCTATGGACGTTTTCAGCAAAGAATTTTCTTCCACGTTCTGTTCCAGCGTGGTATTAGATCGAAAAATTTGTTCACGGAGCTCCCTACAAGTCGACTCAAGTGATTCAATTGTATCTTTTTGCTGTAGAAGATTACTTTCTAATTGTGCAATAACTTCGTTTTTGTCATTTATTTGTGCAGTCATATCAGTGACTAGGTCTTGCAATGGCACAGGTGTTTCAACGGTATTCGAGGTATCTATACTGCTATCGTGATCACTCACAAGAGATATGTCCTTAGACAAATCCATGAAATCGAAATCTTTGTCTAACGTTCTAGATAAAGATTTTCCTGAAACTACACGAACCAATTAGCATATTCAATTATCACATAAAAAAAAAAACTTTTTTGTTACTTAGTACTTACTACATTCTTTTGTCTTCTTGGTGTTTGTCTGTTCATTTAAAAGGCACAATAGTTCCTCTTCTCGAAGTTTAGCTTTATTTTTCAGGGTCTCATAAGAGACTTCAAGGTCTGTTATTTTTGTGTTATATTCTTTACATAGAGCCTCTAAAGCCTCCTAAAAATATGTAATCTTAGTACCTACTGGTCTGTTTCTGCTGCATAAAATTGTTACCACAGATATAGATTACACTAGATTACGCAAATGCATCTACTTTGCGTGTCCGAACCCCGACCAAACGTCAGGGTTGGCTCCATACAAAGACTGACCGCTAACTGACTAATCATGACTAGTGACTAACTCGAGCCCCTCGGCACGGGCGGGCGGCGCATTTGAATCGATTATGCGCGGACATCGGAGAATTCACATCGCTAATTCGCTCTTGAGACACGGCTCTCTTCGTTTTCATACAGATTGAGGTGTTTGCGTTATCTAGTGTAATCTATATCTTTGATTGTTACAGACTTTAAACTTACCTTTGCATTTGAAACGGTTTTGACTTCATTTTCAGTCTGTGTTATCTTACATTTTAATACTTCGAATTCAGAATCTTTTTCTAGGCTTACGTCACTTAGTTTTTTCAGGTTCTCTTCCAAACTAGCTATAGTGGCAGCGCTTTTTTCTAATTTCTCCATATATTCTACCTATAGGTTTTCAGAAAATTTACATGATATTAGCAATTTTATAAGTCAATTATAAGTCAATACGAAAAAAAAGCAAAAATGATACTCACAACATCAGGATTATACATTTTCTCTCTATTTGTCAATTCAACAATGTCTTTAAGATTCTTTTCTGCAGCTTTCGCGTTCTTTCTTAATACACACGGCGGAGTTTTCGATGCATCTAAAATATTAAATAAACATGGTACAAAAAGGTAAAAAAAAAAAAACATATTATGCGAAATGCAATTTCCTAAAAAAGAAATATGCTACGTCGTACGCTGTAAAAACTCGAATTTGATTTAATTATTATTCCGCAATTAAAGAAGGAATGAACTCAAGTGTACCTGACAATGGTAGTGTGTGTTAATAAAAAACAATGGCTAAATACTTTTTGATCGAATTTTATCCGTATATTTTTCCGAAAGGCTGCTCAATAGCCTGAGATAAGTATACGACAAATAAGTATAAACAGGACGCTTGAGTAATATCGTAATTTTAATGAAAACCTCATTCTAAACTATAAGTTTGACCGTACAAAGAGAAGTAAGTTGTATAAGCATTTTCATTGTACTCACTAAAACATTTGTGGTATGGTGAGCAACGTGAAGTGTTTGACGTGTTCTCTTCCTCATCACTGTCTGCAAGAAAAAAAAGAGCCCCAGTAAATAAGACAAGCGTTTTTTTGCGACATAGCACCCATCAGTTAAGCTGTGCGCATGAGCATGTAAAATGAAGTCGGTTAAAAAAAGGATAAAATGCTAAAATGATAAAGGGTGAATCTACGAGCGTCTCAACCGCTGTCAGTCCCTAGCTGTTTATATTAAGAAGTAAATAATTCATATGCATTGATTTTTGTATTGAAATAGATCCTGGTCTGAGTACAGAAGCTATTTACGTCATAAGTAAAAAACAGTCTGCCTTCCAATTCTTCAAATCTCAGACAAGGGAGTGACAGCGGTTGAGACGCTCGTGGATTCACGCTAAAAGGATAAAATGTCGAAGAACACAAGACGCTAGGACTTTTAAACACAGAATCCTACGTTATTATGACTGTAATGGAACAGGTACTTACCAAGGTCAATGATCTCGTCACTGAAGTTAACCTTCTTGTCTTTAGGTGGTGGTGTTATCATGGTTATCTCTTCTGATACCGGTTCTAACTGAGTTGGTCTTTGTATGGGTTGGAAATCCCTTGCATTCGGTAAAGACATAGGGCTGTAAAAGAGAGTTGATATCCTAAATAACTGCAGAATATATACCAACTTAATTTAAACTGATTAAATTTAGCCGCTAAAACAAAGATGCAGAATATTATTTTCATGGTTTTTAGGAATCAATTGCATTTTTTGTTATAAACACTTCATAAAACATATCTCAAAAAAACTTAAATATATTTCTGTAATCTATTTACTTTAGACTATATGATACGGTATAGTCAACCGTACCGCATCCTTAACCTTGCTTCATCTTGATTAAATAAGCCACACTACAACTTAAAATAAACAAATAAATAAAGTATCCATACTACAAGCTTTGCTTAGTTTGTGACTAAGTCAATAGGTGTCAATAATGTCCCATGATAATTTATTTATTTATGCACGCTTTGTATCAGATATTGATGCTGGCGACTATACCCCATAAGATCAACTCAACTTACTTATATTTCAAAGTGGGGGTACAAAACTTCGGTACAGAAATCTCTTTGTCCTCATCCACGACGTGCAGAGTGGAGATAGTGACGCGACGCGGCGCGCACCAAGTCTTCCGACGGCACCCGCCAATGTCCACGCTCCGTTGCCCAAAACCGTTCAGTATCATCTTCTGGAGACTCGATATCTGCTTCATCAGGTTGCGGTTGTCTTGCTGTGTACAAAATCCATACTAATATTATAAATGCGAAAGTGTGTTTGTGTGTTTGTATGTTTGTCCCTCTTTCACGCCGTAACGAAGCCACGGATCGACGTGATTTTTGGCATAGAGATAGTTTATGGGCCCGAGAGTGACATAGGCTACTTTTTATCCCGGAAAAATGCACAGTTCCCGAGGGAACAGCGCGCGATAACCGAATACCGCGCGGGCGGAGCCGCGGGCAAAAGCTAGTATGGGAATTAATTAGTGAGTACTGGATTGCAGAAACAATTAGAGCAGAAGTACCGGTTTTGGCCACCTTAAGCCAGTTTTTGGCCAGTTGACATTTGCAGTTGTATATAAAAGTTATAGTATTAAAATATTGTTTAGTGAGTTTTCAAAAATTATACTGAAACAAATATGTAAAGTTTAGATTTATTACTATAAATTTATTTCAAAAGTATGTTTTAACAATAAATGACCACAACCGGTACTTCTGCTCTAGTTTGTGGTTACCTTCTGGGTTAGGTTAAAAACCGGTCAAGTGCGTGTCGGGCCATGCTCAGTAAATGGTTCCTGGCTTGTTTCAATATTGAATTTTGATCTACTACTTTTTAACTTAAAAACTACTTGACTGTGGTTTTCAAAATTAAAATTTACCTAAAATTAGCTCTATAGCTTAATATTTTTATGTCTCTCAAGTTCTGCCATTCTAAAGTAAATTAGAACTAACAGTGAGTCGGCTATTTAGATAAAATGGTCGCACGGCGTGACGTCATGGTTGATGTTAACTGGCTATATTATAATCTTGATAATTTTTTGTTTAACTGACAAAAGAAAACATTTTGCAACTAGAGTTTACCCGCAGCTCCGCACGCCTAAACTATTCAATCTAGTAGTTAAAATTAAAATTCCGGAATTTTATCCCTATCCCGTGTGAATACGGGATAAAAAGTAGCTTATGTGTTATCCCAGACGTCCAGCTACCTACATACCAAATTTCCAGACGTCCAGCTACCTACATCCCAAATTTCATGACTCAAAATCCAGCGGTTATTATTTCGAGATTTGATCCCTATCCCATGGGAATATCGGGATAAAAAGTAGCCAATATCTTAATCCAGGGTATATATTACTCGTGTGCCAAATTTCATTCAAATCCGTTCAGTAGTTTTTGCGTACATATCCATACAAAGTTTCGCGTTTAAAATATTAGTAAGATAAGATAATCTATCTGATAGATTTTTTTTTTTAGGTAACACGCATTTAACCACACTGGAAGTTAATATTATGCTCTATGAATCATCAACTATTATACCTCAATGAGATTTTTAGTTGCCAGTTCAGATTGCAACCTGGAGAGCTGTTTGGTCAAGTCCTGCAACTTGGTTGCGTCAGTAGCAACCGCATTAACTTCAGGCTTGTTCTTGATCGCTTTGGCTCTATTGGCGAACCTGGAAAAAATATATGCAACTTTTATAATATAACACGGACAGATGGCCGTTGGCACAGATATAGATTACACTAGATAACGCAGACACCTCAATCTGTATGAAAACCAACCGTGTCACTTTTTTATATCTAGTGTGACGTCTCAAGAGCGAATTATCGATGTGAATTCTCCGATGTACGCGCAAAATCGATTCAAATGCGCCGCCCGCCCGCGCCGTGGGGCTCGAGTCAGTCACTAGTCATGATTAGTCTGTTGGCGGTCAGTCTTTGTATGGGGCCAACCCCGACGTTTGGTAGGGGTTCAGACACGCGAAGTAGATGCATTTGCGTAATCTAGTATATTAATGTATATCTATGTTTTACCCAACGGCCACAGATATAGATTATAGATTTTCGAATGGAGACCTCAGGTCGACAAGTGCAGCGTATAACTTCCACCCACGGGATAGACACATGGTATACTGGATGGCATTTTCAACACTATAAAAAAAAGGTAGAGAGATTGAGCTTACTGCAAGGTTGAAATGGTCTCCTCGACGGCAGCGGGTGTCACGGCACAAATGATGCTAGTCTTAGCGTTGCCGCCGAGCGAGTTCTGTAAGATCCTTGTCAGCTTACTGTCTCGGTAATTCGCGTGCCTAGAAAATAAGGATTAAGGTATATATTTCTAAAAATTAAAGGACTCCAACAAGAACATGGAAAAAAAAAACACTATAGGGAATGCTGTGGTGTAAATGAAGGTATAGTCACACGGATTGAAAAAGGTATGCTTGGATGGTTTGGGCATGGGGAGAGAATGAATGAAAACAGATTGACTAAGCAGATCTATAAGACGAGCGTGAATGGGAACGTTGGGAGAGGAAGACCTAGACGAACGTACCACGATCAAATCGGGGACATTCTGAAGAAAGGTCGGGTCAGGAGTACTCTAAACCGACGTGCATGCATGAAAAGATTGATGAATGTAGAGGAAGCGAGAGTTGTATGCCAGAATCGTAGCAAGTGGAAGAATGTAGTCTCTGCCTACCCCGTTGGGAAGGAGGCGTGATTGTATGTATGTATGTATGTGTATAGGCATATTGCTGTTCACCAACCCATAATGTATGGTCAAGGAAACTGAATCATGTACCAGGGCGGAACCAGTGGCGTAACTATAGGGTGGCAGGGCTGGCATAATGCCACGGGCCCCCAACCCAAGAGCACCCCGGCCCAAGAGCACCCCGGCTCAAGAGCACCCCGGCCCAAGAGCACCCCGGCCCATGAGCACCCCGGCCCAAGAGCACCCCGGCCCAAGAGCACCCCAGCCCAAGAGCATCCCGGCCCAAGAGCACCCCGGCCCAAGAGGACCCCGGCCGAAAAGGCCGCGAGCTCAGAAATAATTTTTTAACATTATACCTGAGTATTTTATTCTACTTAAAATTAAACTAAGTACAACGTGACGATTTTTACTGATAGGGCCCCATCAAAATTTGCCACGGGCCCCAGATGGTATAGTTACGCCACTGGGTGGAACCTTTTCATATTTAATTTCGTGATGGAGTGCACCTAAGTGCAAGGTGCAAGTTGCTTAATCTCCATCATTAGTATGATGTCATCATCTCAGCCTATATACGTCCCACTGCTGGGCACCGGCCTCCTCTCGGAATGAGAGGGCTTGGGCCATAGATAGTATGATGTGATAGCAAGCTAATATGTTTTAATTATTGTTTGTACATACTTATGCGGATCTTCAGAAAGTTGTTTGATGACAAGCGCAAGTACTGATAGTGACTTGTTGATGTGAGTCCCTTCCTTGAACGTCTTGCCCGTAGCACCTGCTTGTCCAGATCTCTCCGAGCCAGCCAAATCCACCAAGTTTAGAATGGACACATTGACAGAACCAGCCGTCTCTTCGCCTTCAATGTGCTCTCGGGACTCTATAGTCTGTTGAGTTTTTATACACATTTTTTAATAAAAGCTTTTGCTGATTGTACTTGCCAACTTGAGTTATTACTGACTTGTAAGTTTTATTTATTGTAATTTTTGTCTTTTGCCGCCGACTTCGCCCGCGTGGCATTCGGTTATCGCGCGCTGTTCTTATTAACTATCTCTATGCCAAAAACCACGTCGATCCGTCGCTCCGTTTCGACGTGAAAGACGGACAAATATACAAACTCACACACACTTTCGCATTTATAATATTAGTTAGTATGAATTCACTTTAAAAATAAATACATACTTGAAATATATTAACCCCCTTATTCATTCATAAACGACAATCAAACCTATTTTAGTTAAAATGCCGCTAAAATTCGTTTGTCCTTATCTGTTACTTCGACATTTGTATTTGTTAGAAAGGGACAAAGCATTTGTTAGTTAACATAGGCTTGTTAAGTTTCATGAATAAGGGGGTAAATATTTAAGGGGGGGCTCCCATACAACAAACATGATTTAGCGAGTCCGACACAAACCGAACCAATTCAAAAACTTAGTATGACCACTTGCTAGCTTTTTATATTGTGATTGACATAACCACTTCTGTCTAATGTTTATAGTCAGTCGTTAGTAAGGCACATAAAACTTGTAACAATACACATATCATTTGGTAAAGCAAGTTATACTTGGGTATTTCCACAAGCGTCCCAACCGCTGTCAGTCCCTTGCCTGAGATTTTAAGAATTGGAAGGCAGATTGTTTTTTAATTATGACGTAAATAGCTTCTGTACTCAGGCCAGAATCTATTTCAATACAAAAATCAATGCATATGAATTATTTACCTCTTAATATAAACAGCTAGGGACTGACAGCGGTTGGGACGCTCGTGGAAATACCCACTTCTCTACAGCGGCGGCCTTAGCCATTGCGAGGCTCCGGGCGGCAAGTCTTTGCGAGGCCCTTTGTCCTTCGTGAAAAGTATGTGATGCGAAAATATAGTAAACAAAAAATCTATTTTTTTAAATTTGCTTGGGTTGTTGCGCGAGGCCCCTACAAGAGCAAGACCCTGGGCGATTGCCCTGTTCGCCACCCCCTAAGGCCGCAGCTGCTTCTCTGTTGTGTAAACAAGTCTTGTGTGAAAAAGATCTGTGTATGAATTTTTTTAACAAAATTTTTATTTGCCTCTCCTGTAAAATTTTGCTAAATGCACTTACTAGGGTTTGGTTTGGGACAGCCATGATTGTATTGACCAATCATGCTTAACAACAAAATATTGCTGTAATTTTGATGTTATAATCGGTTTTGACTGTATATAGATCAGAGATGACTTTATTTGAATAATCACACTTACTATTTGGAATATTGAATGGGATCGACTACTTTCTTCATTCATATTCGTTGCACCAATCTGCCTGTTAGCTTCACCCTGAAAGATTAAGTAGATTAAACAATTAACAAATAAAAAATAAATGTATATTACATGACCTGGGTGACAGCTGGATTAATGAGTAATTATTTGAAAATTAACTGAATATATCGTCCCAGTAGAGCGAAAAGTCACTAAGTCGTATGAGATACGGATGATATTTGAGATACGGATGTTGAAAGTTATGAACATAAAGTTATAACCTCAAAACAACAAAATACGATTTAGTGACTTTTCACTCTACGGGGACAATATATGGGTATCCTCTTAAAGCCCAGTCCTTTATAAAGGATTTATTGTAATTTTAAATCAAACTATCATTAATGGTGGTAGATTAAAAAAATGACGTGTAAAAGTGCCCATTGCGGCCTATTTGCTGAATAAATGATTTGAATTTGAATTTGAATTTGAATGACAAAGTTTAATGTTACTAAATTAAAAATTTGACTAGGGTGTTAGGGGGTTAAATTTCATATCCCAGATAGTGTATTTTTAACACAAAATAATTTAAAGTTTACAAGTTATGAGTCCAGCCTTTATTCAGCCTTTCCAGTCCAGGGCAAAAATATATATCGATGGGTGAAAGGCTATTTGTTTTAAGCGACATAGGAATACATTGTCGCTTAATACAAATAGCCTTTCACCCGTCGATATACACTTTAGTACCTTGTCTATTTTCGTCGTATTTGAACTGCCACATACAAACTGCCACAGTGGTTAAAGTGACAAGGTACTAAAGTGTATACACATTTTTGCTCTTGACTGTACACTTTATATTAAATGTAATACAAACAAAGCAGCAACTTTGCTGTTTACAAATCTTGAGCGAGGTGGAAAAAAATTTATACAAAATTGTAGGTTTCCTTACCTCTCTCATAATCTCCATGACTTCTTCTGGTGAGGAGGTGAATTTTTCCGTTGCATCAACCTTCACTCCGTGGAAGGTTTCCCGCACTTTTATTTTGTCATTTTCCCCATTAAGCAAGTCTTTAAGGGTCTCATTATAAATCTCAATATAAGATACTCTGGAATGTTAGAAAAGTTAATTATTATGCAACTTTCAAGGTAGGACGTTACACATAAGTGGGCCAATCAACTAATTTACAGACACTTTCGGCGTCTCCTGCGTTTCCAAAATATTGGTCTCTGGTGTTACCAAAAAATTGTACTTCCAACAAGATATTTCATGGTTTAATAGGTTGAACTTACGTAGGATGGCAGTATTCATGTACACCATCTATTAAATTACAGAAAAAACATGTTTACTTACAAAAATCTGCAATTGTTTAAAAGTTGTTTGTCTAAATTGTTGTGGACAAAATAGTGTCGGTAAAAAAGTTGACTGGCCCAAGTAACACCAGTAAAATTAATGACTTGTTTGATTATGAAACAATGCTAATTAGAATTAAGTTGACATACCAGTTTCAGTTCTCGGAACATAATTAGTGAATTTTAATTTAATTAACAGTTTTGTACTGATATGAAATTTAGATACATACAAATCTACATATGCCCTTTTACTAATCATTGTATGTTAGAAAAATAACCACAAGAGAAATCAAATGACAAAATTATTTTTATACCTGACTAAAAAATCCCTGTCCGGTATGGATTTGATATCCTCAAATAGGTTCAGCACAGCTAACTCAATGATACCCGGAGAGTTTTCTGTACCAGACATAGTGTATGTCTTTCCTGAAGAAGTCTGTCCGTAGGCAAATATTGTACCATTGAAACCAGCAATAGCTGCTTCCACAATCGGCTTTGCAACATCTTTGTAGACATCTGCGGTCTTGGTGTTTTCATCGTAAACTTTATCTGTAAACAGTCGGGTAAAAATCCATGCTTGCTTCACATTCTGCTGGCTCATTAGAATAACAATAGAGCCTTGAAATATGTATGACAAGGTAACCCCAAATAAACATTTCACTTACCAAAGGTGTATTGTGCGCCTGATTCCTTCCCGCTAGCATCGAGCTGGTATAACGTATTGTTTCTGACTCGCCATTGCAACGAGAGCTTGGTCTCTATTTCACGAGCAATCAGGGGTCTAACTTTGACAACAACTTTTATATTGTCACTCATTTCTTTAAAATATTAGTGGCATGTACGAATAATAACTTCTTCATTGAGGAACGCTAAGCTTCCACACATGCATGGTAAATTTTCATAGAACTCCGCTTTCTTATTAATTTTTATTGTTTTGTTGTACATAAACAGACCGCCACGAAAATAACCGACATTAAGAAAATTTTCAAATAAAAAAAGTACTTTCATTTCTCGTTCTCGTTGAATTTCAAGGTTTGTTCGGATACTTAGAAACTTATGATTTTAAAAATACACGAAAATTACATTACGACAAAGTGAAAGTTGAAGTTTCACCAACAAATTTTACTTATTAAGATTTGTATTTATTTTAATAATACAAAATTTTGTAGTATTGCAAGTTTTATTCAGTGAATAATATTTTTACCTTAATTATGTTACGCAGAATCCAGAGCACGCTTTGAATTGTCTATGGAACACTACCTTCATGCTATTTGAGACAAGGTATTACACGGTCATATTTCAAAATATTTTTGACTATTGCTGTCAGCAAACCATCGAAATAGTAAGTACCTGGAATGTGCACTGTGCAGGAATCACGGTCCGACTTTTTGCCGATAGAGATAGCTACCACAGGGTTATTTTATCCCACTCTATTAGTATGACCATAATTTTATGCAATTAATGAGACATTCCTTCCTCCTAGTACTTCTTTGTCAGAAAAATATACTAAGTAGCAATAACCAGAATTTTTATTACTTGTATACTAAGTCCTTATGATACGGCTGGTAGAGACTAGAGCAAATAAATTTTAGGTTTGTACGTCGGTGCCAGTAACATAAGTATTCACTTTTCTATAGGTAAAACTTATGATATTGGCAAAACCGGTATTGACATTGTATAATACCGGTATTTCGATATTGATCTCTAAATACCAATTATTTTGTTATTAAATAGAGTCGCAACACTCAAAAGTTGCAAGTCACAAATGCATTAATACTTATTTCATTAATATAATCTTAGACATTTTTGAAATAATCTTAGCTACCTACTCGTACTTAAGATTGTGGGAACCGGAAAGGTTTTGGAAGTGCGAAACTCATTCATTTTACTTTAGTAATACGAATATCGAAAAAATACCAAAAACCGAAATATCGGTATTTGAATTTTCGGTATTGAAAAAATACCGATATTGCAAAAAACGGCCGATATTAGATGCTCTATCATTTAGGTTAATAAATGAATGAAGACTAAGTGACAATATATATATAAATATCACACTATTATTTACTTATTCCTTATTTATTAACTTTTACCAGCGTCTTCGCACGCGTAAACTGAATCGATCTGGTAGTTATAATTAAAATTTTCGGGATTTTTCCACATTCCCCTGGAAATTTTCAAAATTTATAATAATAATATAATATAATATAATGTAGTAGGATTATTATTTTATGCATGTACCTATGTATCATTCGTATTAGACAATACGTATGATGGGTATAAAATATTATATTATAAGAAATATTACATATTAGCCATTTGAATACATTATGAAAAGATGGTCACCCTAGTCTCAATAACGAAGGCGCTATCTTACTGTTTGGTGTGGCCATTGAGAAATTAATAAAACCTACCATCAAGTTAAAATTAGCTCCCGTAAAAAGATCTAAAGCTTATTTCATTAAAAAAATATTAAATCATGTAATTATTGCTTATTATAAATGTATACATTTTATTCAATATTTTTAAAAGACAACGCTCACGAAATGAAAATTTACTAATTATTTATTATTTATTTTCTGGCAATACTTAGAGAGGGACACACTGACTCCGTGCTTGCTATTTCACCCGGACCGGAGCCCATTAGTTCTTATGTCAATGTCTTTTAGGTCGGTTTTTGCTCGTCTGTTTTAGGAGTGTTCATTCCAGAGTACTTACTATTTCGATGCAGCAAACGTAAATCACAAACGTCATTCTGTCATCTGTCACTTAAAAGCACGTCACGTCACATACAAATGCACATGTGCGCGACTATTTAATTTACACGAATATTTTTATTAAATAATAGTTAAATATGCAGCACGACGACGTATGTATTCTAACTTTGTCACCTTTCAAAGTTTTATATTGATCCATAGCTGTAATTATATTAATATCATTTAATATTCAGGTTGTTTGGGCCATCATCAACAAGACGCATTGTTCACATAAAGTAACGTAAGTATGGATGTATTTACAATAGAAAACCTGTAGTTTCTTTCGAAATTACTAATTAATCTGATTTACGCCTGTTGCAGAACCCAGACGCAACAGTTCTGTCGAAATGAATATAACCTCACAGGATTGTGCACCAGAGCGTCTTGCCCTCTCGCAAATAGCAAATATGCTACAATCAGAGAAGAAAATGGTATTATTTACTTGTATATGAAGACTGCTGAACGGTAAGTTTTTATGGCGAGGAGTAGGGGCAGTTATTTTGAAAAAAATAATGTTACTAAATTTAAGGATTTTAAGGAAAAATTGTATTTGTTTTTTTTTCTATGATCGTGTCTCAGTTTTGTGCTTTCTTCACACATCATTGTCCAAGTGATAATGTGTGTTTATTGAATTTGTTTCCTTGTTATTACATTTTCTAACCTTTACGTAATGTTATTGAGTAATAATTTCACTATTTAATTTTCATATTTTTGCAATTCCAGAGTAATGTTTCCAGCGAAACAATGGGAAAAAGTGAAGCTGTCCAGAAACTTTGAGAAAGCCATCTACCAGATAAATGAGAACCTCCTGTACTGGCCTGCTTTCATCAAAGCAAAATGCAAGCAAAGATTCGTGAAAATAACACAATACCTAATCCGGATGAGAAAGCTTAAACTGCGGCGAGTGTAAGTTGCCCTTTCTTTAATGGATCAAATCGACGGGTGAAAGGCTATTTGTATTAAGCGACATAGGAATACGTTGTCGCTTAATACAAATAGCCTTTCACCCGTCGAAATATTCTTTATTCGTCACAAAGTTAAGTGGCACTTTGACCATTATTTTTATAATAATAATGTATAGCAATTGTCTTATTTTCTTAACCCATCATGTCACAATGTGTAATTAAGTACTTATGATAAGCCAATTTTGGTTAATAGTTTCAATTACCTTTTAGCATAGGGTACTTATGCAAAATTACCCAAAAAAGTTGTTGGTCCACACAGCAAGTTAGTACATATTGACGTTTGAAAGGAGAATTGACTAAGCAATATTTTTTTAAGATAGTGAGTTATATACATGTTTGGAATCAGTAAATTTTACTGATTCCTAATATGTATATAACTCACTACCTTAAAAAATCTCGCTTAGTCAATTTCTCCCTTCAAGCGCTGATATGAGTATTAGAAAAACTACAAACTGAGTATATAGGAGGAGATATGGCTTGTGAACATGTTGAAATTGGCATTAGTATACCTTTGTGGTGATTTTTTTTATTTTTTTTTCCCAAATCAGTTATTTGAAATTAGCAAATCATGTCATATGTTCTACTAATTGCTTAGATTGATATAGTGTGATAACGCATGCATTACAGCGTGAAGAGTAACTGGGTTCAATTTTAAATCTCATTTTTTCATTCTTATCTCAGTAAAGTTGAAAAAAAATAAAAAGTAAAGCAAAAAAAAAGTGAAATTAAACTAAAATTTTCAGGAAAGAGTTAGTCCCAATACAACGTAAGATAGAGAGACGTGAAAGGAGAAGAGAAGAGAAGGCATTAGTTGCCGCCCGAATAGATAATGCTATAGAGAAACAGCTCTTGGACAGGCTCAAGAAGGGCACAGTAAGTATATTTCATTGCTGTTTAATTACATAATGATTATATCAGTGTTCACAACCTGAAGCTAGGCAGATATCGTACTAAGGCCGTTAAATTATCGTATATTCGTCAAAATTATAAAATACTATCGTACCTATCAGGATAATGACTATAATACATTAAAAAACATATGAAACGGAGCAATAATACACAGACTTGAAGTAAAAGTACGATAATTATCGTACGGTTGTGAATGCTGGATTATATTACTAAACACTTTGATGAATTATACCTGTAGATTCACAATCGCGCGCCCAAATATGTCCAAGCCAAATGAGCGCCACTTTGGTAAAAGTGGCCTTCTTTTTTCTCAGTACGTTGTTGTCAAGCGTCAAGCGTTGTGGAGTTTTGCCGCTAGCGAAATTCGCCCGTAATAGAGTAAAGACTAAGTTCAAATTTCGTCTCGTATTATTTTAATTATTTTGTGTGAGATGATTTTATTTGTCACGCAAACAAATAAATAGTTCTGACATTCTTTGAAGGGGATTTTGTTCGGCAATGTGCGTCCTGGTTTAAATGTCATTGACTAAACATGAGTGCATGTTTCTAAATTTCGTCGCTGCTACACTCAATTTTCCAAATTAACTCGATTCAATAAATTATTTATTATAATACCAGCTGTTCCTCATGATGTTGAGACAAAAACTAATGTATGTCCTTCCTCGGTTTGCAAACTATGTCAATTAAAGATGCAACGGATATTTGGCCAGTATTCGGTATCTGACCTATCTGGCCACAATTAGTATTCGTCTGAATACTGGATAGTAAAAAACTTTTAGTAATCATTAAAAACTGGTATTTATTTATGTATTTATCAATTATTAGCATATTTTTTAAATTCTATTGATGTTAATTCTATTCTATAGATGTAAAAAGCATGTTTTCTTTAGTTGTTCAAAGTCGTGTAAGCTTTCACACATTTTTATATCAATTGGATTATTTATATGTATAATAATATTAATAATATTATTCCTAGAAAACAACTTTTGAAGTGCTGGTATGTTGGTAAAAAGGGTTGGTTAAAAAGTCCAGAAATTAAAAACAACTGGTTATAAAAATAATACTATTTTTTTTTACTAAGTATATTTTGTTTTTTCCTTGAAGTATTTTATTTTTATCCATTGTTCTTTATGTTTTGTTTCTTTCAAAACAAGTAAGTAACAAGGAAAGTATTAGGAGAAGAAAGAATTTTTGTGTGAAGTGTTTATTTGACTTGGTATTAACTTCACGTATTAACTAAATCAGTGTTTCTTAACTTCGGATTGTGACCCAAATTCTGGCCGCGAGGGGTATCGGGATGGGTCGCGGGAACTCTTAAACTGAAACATGCCCTAAAAATTATTTTTTTAATATACTTTATATACTGATGTAAATTTTAGCGGTAGGTATGTTTAGGGTCGCAGACTTCAACTATATTTGTTCTTCGGGCCGCCAGCCAAAAAGGTTAAGAACCACTGAACTAAATGTTTGTTAAATCTTTTTCCAGTACAATGACATCTACAACTTCCCTCAAATGGCATTTGACGCGGCGCTCAAAGCAGAGGAAGTGTCCAGCGAGAGTGAGAGCGAGAGGGAAGAGGAAGAAGAGAGGGAGATGGAGCTAGAGCCCGAGCTGGAGAGGGAGTTGCAGGCTGTGGAGGATACAGACGAGTTTGTGGAAGCTGACAGTGATATGGATAGTGATGAGGTTTGTTGAGTCTAAAGTTGTCTTGTAATACGTATATTTCAAGACAGGCGGGGCGGGGCACATTGCACGCAGGACTGATGGCCGATGGGGTCAGAAGGTTCTTATTCTTATTCTTTTTTAAAATATGGCTTCTGTCCTAATTAATAAGACAATTTCGCCAATGTCAAAGTATTCTCTTTCGAGAGGCAACGTTGTACGGTGATTGTAGTTTTTGCAACTTGATAGCAAAATTCCAGAAACCACGTGGAGACGACTTGCGCATTAAAAAATGTCAGACACGAGAGCAATATTGAATATTGCGATCACTGTTCACTGTTAAGGTTAATCGCCGCATAAAACACTATCAAAATTATACTTCAACTAGCCAAAGAAACAGAAATAGCAAAATTAAACATTGTTCACATCCTCCATGTTCGAATGCCACAAATCGAATCGGTCAGAAGGTTCTCGAATGGCGTCCGCGGACCGGGAGACGAGCTGTCGGTAGGCCTCCAACAAGATGGAGCGACGACCTGGCTAAGATCGCGGGATCGCGGTGGATGCGAAACGCACAAGACCGGTCCGAGTGGAGAGCCTTTTGGGAGGCAGTCCTAGTAGTAGTAGTCCAGGCTATGTCCAGCAGTGGACGTCTTTCGGCTGACATGATGATGATGATGATGACCTATATTTCACACGAAAACACAAGCCGAAACATGGATGCACAGAAAAACCAGAAAAATAGACCAGCGCTAGGAATCAAACCCAGGTCCTCAGCATACCGTGCTGCGTGCTATTCCCCTACACCACCGCTGGACAGGAGACTAGACACGAATTTTTCCTATGCACCAATATTTCAACTTGCATTCTTTTCATAGTCACTTTAGCAGCGACACTAACGCCATCTATGATCTAAGTTCTCAACGAGAAACATTTTTCGCACCCTTCGGAACTATCCGCTCACCAGGGACAAGGATGTCGCTATTAAGCAATCAAATTCAGCATCATCCCTCGGTTCATAATTCAGTTTCCTCGCTGTATGTACTTGTGTAGACAGTACAGTGGCTTGGGACCCTGAATGTGGATTTATAGCTAGTTTGTAATTTCTTTCTTTCTTTAGTGTAAATGTTTAATGTTTTACGCCATACGATTAAATAAGTGGCTGGTTAAAATGCCTTTTGTTATTTCATCATCATCATCATCATCAGCCGGAAGACGTCCACTGCTGGACAAAGGCCTCACCCTTAGAACGCCATAATGAACTACAACTCGCCACTTGTTTTGTTATTTATTTACCAATAAAAAATTACAGCATTACAGTAAAACCAATGCACTCAAAAATTATGAATGTTTTATTTTTCAGGAAAGTGATTCAGGACACAAAGAAGGTGCTGATGTTGGGAGTGATTTTGAATCTGAGACTTCTGATATTGAGGTATGTCGGGAGTTGGATTTTCGGCTCCTATTTCTTTAAAGATTACATTTTACTCAACTAAGGGATGTACAGATTCAAGACATTTTTTTTTTACCTGAAACTCTTCTCATCCTAGTTTCTGGCCAACCAAAGATCTTTACATTGAGTTATTATATCTACCTACTATATATTTGGGGGAGGCCTATGTCCAACAGTGGACGTCCTACGGCTGAGATGATGATGATGATGATTATATCTACCTATACTCCATTTAATTTAAGGTTTGAATTAACGGTTAAATTGTAACACATGTTTCTCGGTATTTCGAATACAAATGGACTTACTATGTTAGCGGTACTTACTACGTTTTTAGTACAGAAGTTAACACAATTTAAAACAGTTTCGTTGTTTCATTTAAAAACGTGTGCAAATTTTACCGTTAAGATTCAAATGGAGTATAGTAATTTTGCTCCTTGTTTGGAGTTGTGAAATCGTTTGAAGTTGTTTGTTTTGTTATGTGCTAAAAATGATGACCCCAAAATGAAATTTTCGATTTATTCGCAATCGAAGTTAATGAAACCCATATTACCCTCGATTTTATTATCAACCCTCACCTGCGATTCGAACGGAGATAACCGTCTCGGGTGAAATGGCGCGCTTTTGTACTTTATTGTGAAATCTAATTTTGTTTCAGGATGTTGCTGAGAAGGTAACTAGCAAGAAGAAGCCTCGGGTGGAGATTGAATATGAAACTGAACTGGCTAGTGTGTCTAAGAAGAAAATAAAACACTGAGTAACTTCTATGTGTCTTTGTATTTATTTTGTTTTTAATCAACAGATGTCCCAGATTACTTTTTCAGGTACCTACATGCTCAATTTTTTTTTGGACGACGATAGGTAGGAACAGACTGACCAACTTTGATTAATTCCGGTAGTTCAATGGGCTGTTCTTTCGAAGGAACTATTGCGTTTTTTTTTCGCACTCTTTCCTTTACCAGAGATGAAGGAAAACCTAAATGCATTATTTTTTTTGCCCTTGTTCCTTTGCAAGAACTGAAGGTGCTACTACGAAAGGAACAAGGCGAAAAAATGAAGAAGGAACTGCGCCAGAACAGTCAAATGAACTACTGTGAATAATCCACCAACTTGTATGTGAATCGAAATTGTAGATCAATGATGCAATGGTTGAACGAATGACTAATTAAGTCAGTATATAAATGATATCTATGTATAGTACATAGATATCATTTATAAATATTGTGAATCTGTTTTAAAAAAAAAAATACCTCGTTGAGTTTCTTGCCGGATTCTTCTCAACAGAGGTTTTTTTCCGAACCGGTGGTAGATTTTTTGACATTCATAAGTGCTTATTATAGCCTAAATTGAATAAAGATATTTTGACTTTGACTTTGACTTTGATGCACGAACCTCGCACGAACTTCAGTTTTCTCCATTTTTGCCAATTTGTTCCGACAAAACGACAAAAACAAATTACTCCCAAAATATATTTCATTATTTATCACAACAGTTATGGGCCGCCTGCCAGTACTACCTATTTCATTTCCTTACTAAGGAGTTAAGGATATATGATTCAAATAATTTATTTGTTAATTCAAAACAAAGACAACAATAGTCTAAAAGTTAGTAAACACGAATAGCATTGAAAAAAATACATGCCCAACACTTACCACTTACTTGAGACTTATCTTCTGCTGTTCAGCACCTGGGCAAAGTGGCGCATGCAAGGCGAGTCATATCACACCGCTACAGTTCTCTTGCGCTTGATGGCATAGAAATTATAGCCAGCGCAAACATGCCCGATGCGCTGCAAGACATCAGCAGCCCCGTTAAAAAAAAATCAAAATAATTTATTTAGTAAATAAGCCGCAATGTCTGAGGTCCATCCTGCGCATATTTTGGCCGAACACTATCAGCAACGAATATCTATGGAAGCGATGCCACCAAATTCCGATGAAGCGAGAGATCGCGCAACGGAAATGGAAGTGGATAGGGCACGCCCTCCGAAGACCAGAGGACAATACAGCCAGGGTCAAATACTTGTAATGTATACTACATAGATATCATTTATAAATATTGTGAATCTGTTTTAAAAAAAAAATACCTCGTTGAGTTTCTTGCCGGTTTCTTCTCAACAGAGGTTTTTTCCGAACCGGTGGTAGATTTTTTGACATTCATAAGTGCTTATCATAGCCTAAATTGAATAAAGAGATTTTGACTTTGACTTTGACGGTCGCGTTCACGTGGAGGCCGCATGGGAGCAGACGGCGGGGCCGGCCGGCGCACACGTGGCAGCGCACCGTGGACGCCGAGCTGCGGGCGGCCGGGCTGAGTTGGGGGGACGCGGAGCAACAGGCGCAGGACAGAAGCGGATGGCGACGTCTCACGAAGGCCCTTTGTACCACTGGGGTACCATAGGACAGCAGCAGCAGCAGGCCACAATGAACACTTTTTACACGTCATTTTTTAAACTACCAGCGCTTTCGGAAAGACCATCATTGCCAAGAAGAATGCGCCGCAAGAAACTTGGCAGAAAGTCATTTTTTCAAAATAAAATAGTTACAGATAAAATACTTAAAACTACAGTAGGTAAACAATTAAACAAAAAAATTACAAAGAAAATAATAATAATACAGGGATGTATGGGGTCCCTTAGTGACAAAACTAACGTCAGCATTCTAAAGCCTTTTATATTGTACTTACTTTAAGGACTCTGACAGACCGCTGCGTGTAGCTAACCCAGAGACAGCACGAGTAGAAGACTTGTTTACTACAACGTTACATCTTAGGTACTGCCAGCGCCCTTCTTTCCCCCTCAATTTCCATGTGGTCTTTAATAATATGGCTTTTTTGATAAGGTGTACCACATTCTAGGTCGTAGGTAAATAAGACATCATTCTATAAGGTGTTAGACATTCTTTTAAAGATAAGTACGCCGTTAAAGAAAGATAACTTTTCGGCAAAATGGCTTTTACTACAGCCGTAGCCCGTCGGTAGGTACCTACTAGGTACTTCGGAATAAAATTATTGCATTGGTCAGCTTATCATACCTAATTAACCCTTCCCAACCTTTCTGTAATTCCGTGGTTTGTACCGCGTATTGTAAATGTTCCGCATCTTGTGTAAGTACTTAACATATTTGTTCCTAGCACGTAAATACATAGGTACTTACAGACGAACATCTGTGTTATTGCAGCCATAACTTGTGTTATGACACCGTTCGGTTTTGTTCTCTATTGCGGATTGTTTATGGTTAGCACGGGAGCCCTAATAAAAATGTGTCGAGAAACCTTGGCTTTATTTATTTAGGTTTTTTTTAGTTTCTGTCTGATGGGATGCTTTGGTTATAAAACAACATTAAAGCAGCCAGCGATATGTGTAACTTTCTTCTTTCTTTTCGAAAGGAAAACGTAATATCGCTTCACAAGAGCTGGCGCGAATGTGACGATTGGATTGAATAAGTAAATGGAATTAAGTAACATCGAACCAACTGAATCGTGAGTGGCCCACTGCGGAACCTTTTCGTAGAAAGCGTCATAGTCATCACAAAATGCTTAACAAGGGAATGGGGAATGGATGAAAAATTTAGATACGCTTGAAACTTTATATCAATTGCCGAATAATACTGACTTGGAAATACCGACCCTGTTTTTCATGTACACGCCCATAGAAACTGACATGAGCTTCTATGGGTGTGTACCTACCTAAATGAAAAACAGGGTCGGTGTTATCCGAGCCGGTAAAGAGTGTCACCTGTCAAAACGATCAAGTCAAAGACACATAATAGTAGATTGTACAACAAGAGCATAAAACGAGCCATTTTACCCGAGACGTTCATATAGCCACCCGAGCCGGTACGGCGAGGGTGGATAGGCACGTCGAGGGGAAAATGGGTTTAATGCTCGAGTTTTACACTCTGCTTTTCACTTCGATGGCGAGGAAATGAAATAGCAACAGTGGAAACAATGACTCACTTTCTATGTACCTTTTATTTTTTATGTATTATTATAATAATTCCATTTTTTAATTTTACTGATTTTTTTTTTGATCGATTTTTAGTTTTATATAAATTAAAAAATATGAAAAAAAAATAGAAACTTTTTGTTTTTGGCTGTTGACACCTGATTACCTCGGTCTTGAGCTGGTATTAGACGAAGATTTTATTTTATGCACTAGAGCATAAAAAGTAATTTTATGTCGCCTAGATACAGCATAAACACGAACTTTACGAGCATGAGAAGTGAAAAATTATTTTTGTCATTGGCTAATGTCCTCGTAGCCATCAATAAAAAAAAAAAAATGTTTTTTATTCTGGACTATGGAACAACCCGGAACCGTCCGGACTATCGTAATTTAGCGGTAAAGAAAACTTTCATTTTTAAAAATTAATTGATGCTACTTAAAAATCTGATATTTTTTTTTTGTTAATTAGAAAGGTTATTCCTATCGATAAAAAAAGTTTCAAGTGTTTCTAAAATTTTTATCCATTTCTACAGTGAGTCGGATCAGGAATCAAATGGTTCACCTCCACCTACCTACCTGTTACCTACTTATTTGAATACGTACACTCACACAAACATGAAAACATGAAGGCATGATTTATTGTAGTTTATGTATTCTAATGTACTATTGTTCAAAGCACAGTTTGCACTATTTTTGACTCTTAGCTCACTTTGTTTGTAGTTTGTCTATCAAAAATTAATTTGAAATTTATCGTGACCTTTTTCGTTATGTCCAGCAGTGGGCAGTAGGTATAAAGTACCTATAATAGCCCGGACCTGACTGCCGTACATATGTATGATGAATTTAAATTTGTGACAACACTCGTAGGTACAAACAGCGCTCTACACGTCGTATATAAGTCATCATCCGAGCCAATATACGTCCCACTGCTGGGCACAGGCCTCCTCTCAGAATGAGAGGGCTTGGGCCATAGTTCCCACGCGGGCCCAGTGCGGATTGGGAACTTCACACGCACCATTGAATTGCTTCTCAGGTTTGTGAAGGTTTCCTGACGATGTTTTCCTTCACCGCAAAGCTCGTGGTAAATTTCTAATGTAATTCCGCACATGAATTTCGAAAAACTCAGAGGTGCGAGCCAGGGTTTGAACCCACGACCCTCTACTTGAGAGGCGATAGGTCAAACCACTAGGCCACCATGGCTTATATAAGTACTTAATAAAAATAAACATTTATTATATCCATAACATTTACTTTACTCCAAAAATATTGAATTCACAATTCAAGACAAAAATGCTTTAGAAATACTTTTATTTCTCATTATCATTCTAAAGAAACAAAGGAGCTCGAACAAACGGAGAATTTTAAAAATTCCTTATTGTAAAAACACTCACTTTGAGTTCAAAATTAATGAAGTTCCCCGGCTTTTGTTCACACCTGTTAATGAAGAAAGTTGTTTTAATTCCCTTATCTTGCAATGAGCTCAATTTCATAACTTAATATTATCTTTCTTTGTAAAGATACCTTCTGTTCATTGGCTGATAATAAGTAAAAGAACTTTTCTACAAAGTAGACTACCCTACCTACCGATCTACCTACAGAATGCGTCTGGCATTTAATTAGTTTTGTGCTAAGGTTTTGTGCTTCCTACCGTAGGAAGCCTGCGTTGCTCTAAGGTTTTTGTTACCGTTAGTTTTTTCCTAAAATAATTTCACTCTAACGTGGGAATGGGAATCGATCTGGTCAGAAGGGCTACTCCGAAATACAAAATTCGAAGTTCGTGTCGTACGATCCTTCTCGCTCTCGTATTAAATAGTAAGTGTCAAGAGGGACCGCACGACACGAACTTCAATTTTTCTTCAAACTTCAGGGACAAAATATTCAGTATTGTTCCCTGAAAAATATTTCAAAAATGGTGAAACTAATTTTAGTCAAACATGGTTAACTTCACTTTCGCTTTCAGGTAAAAAACGCATCTAAATGGGTCATTCCGTTTGAGAGTTACTGCGATGCGACAGACCGACAAACATTGTCGTCAAACTTATTTAACACCTCTCCGTTTGTGGCGGCGGGGGAGGGGGGTGGGGGTTCAAAGGCTAAAATATGTTAAAGCAGTATCAGTTTCATTTGAGAGCGAAAATTTCTCGCGTTTTAATTGAAACCCCTCAATCCCTAGCATCTAGGATTACTCACAGTCAATAACTTCTCTAATTCCTTGAGTGAATTTAGCTAAAACCATTAAATTAGATTCAGCTAGGTTCATTGCCATTCCGTTATCTTTACATTAACTACCGACCGAAATAGATACGGGTATATTAAATTTATTCCAAAAAATTGACAAAAGCTGCAGATTTGCTACTTAATTGTTGTTCTGTACGTTGAAACGTCAGTTTTGATGAACGCTGTTTATATTTTGTTACAAATTACAAAACGCCGCATCCCGAATACAGTGGTAATTGTATCACGGCCGGAATTTCGAAACTCGACAAGAAAATTTCATTCGCGGTCCGTCAAAATTAAGTTTGGGTCTTCAGCGGACTTCGCTGCGTAGGCACGCATAAATGTTTTCTGAATAAATATTTGATTGCCTATTCAATTATTAAGGGAGTTGTTCTTTGTTTTTTGAGCGTGACTAAATTATAAACGTTCTCGCTGATAGCGTTATTAATTTAACAACAAATAAAATGAATGCAGAGTTGGCGCCGCATGAGAGAGTCCGGAGAATGTTCTTTTGGGAGGACGACATTGGAGGCAGTTAGAACATAATAAGGCGCTTAACAATGGTGCCTAATGAAAGAAACAGAACATTATGTCGGTGTTCGAGTGGCATAATGCTTTATTTCCCTGCGCGTTATCTCGCCGACGCAATTCCGCGCGGCCTCGCCGACCCTCACACTTTGCCACATTTTAATTTGCCCCAGAATATGATGAGGGTACACACGTGACGTATATCTCGTATGAGATTCCTAAGTCATCCCTTTTCTGTAGACCGCATTGACCTTTTTGGTTGGGCTGCCTTCCGTTCAACTCCTATTTTACAATCGACTGGCCACAGTTTTCTAGTTCGTTATTCTCATGATGGGAAATTCGGTACCGGGTTTTGATAAAAATCTTGGTCAGGCCTGGAAATGAATTAAAAAATATATCTTTTCCCTCAACGATTTTTTGGTTAGATAACCTACTCAGATATTTGTTACGATCTGACGTGTGACCTCAATTACGATACCTAGGTAGGTATACCTACTCAAGCAGCTGGGTGTGCTCGTTCATCATACAAATGTTAGAGATTCACGATGCGCTGGTGACAGTAAGCCATATACAGGTACAGTATAAGGAAAAGTTATGCAAAATAGTATATTTTTATCGAGAGACTAAAATAAGCCAATACCTACATACGCGAGGTGTTTAGCCAGCACCCGAGCTTTAGCGAGGGTGGCTATTTATCCGAGGGTTTGTATTGACTTTTAGTCTCGTGGTGAAAACTCTATTTTTCACTTCGATTGCGAGAAAAAAATTGTCAGTTTAGTATAAAAAGATTAAATCAAAAAATAAAAATAAATCTTTCTAGATTTCGGCGACAGAAAATTATCAATTATGTCTATTGCTCATTGCTCGACATCATAATTTTCGCTATCGCTTGACGACATTGTGAGCATAATCAATTTATTTTAATCGTTTACGATTTACGCTCTACAACAATTTCAAAGTTTTCGCGGTAAGAATTTTTTTCCGACCAGACACAGATATAACAAAATTGCATCGGTGAAATGGTCCATACACAAACAGAAAAATAGAATGGCGCCACCTATGCCGAATAAGCAAGAACTAAGACAACGTAGACTAACCCCATTATTCATAAAACTTAACAAGCCTATGTTAACTATCAAATGCTTTGTCCCTTTCTAACAAATACAAATGTCGAAGTGACAGATAAGGACAAACGAATTTTAGCGGCATTTTAACTAAAATAGGTTTGATTGTCGTTTATGAATAAGGGGGTAAGAACGTAACATTTTCGTCATGAAAATGGTCCACACACAATCTTATTTTTTGCAAGTAACTGGCTGTTTGAGTTTATCTAAGTCACTCGAAGCAAATTAAAAAAAAAAAAACTTTTACTCCCTAGGGAGTAAAGTACTCACTTTACTCCCGCCTCGTAAGTCTATATTGACCCACTTTTAGAGCATGATAAGTGAAAAATATATAATATTATCGTAGTGTATATTAAGAACGGAAAATAATGACAAGATAGAATTCTCTTCGCTATATAGTTAATTTGTATGTATCTTCCTTCAATGATTAGAGATATGATAAGGTGTAGTTCCGATTGAATTTATATCCACCTCGCACTTATCTTTGTTTATATCAAAAAGATGACCTTTGCGCAAAAATTCAGTTTCATGATAAGGCATTAGTCAGTAAATCGATCTACTCGTATTCATTGTACGGTTGTGTTACTCTGAAGATGAGCTCGAGTTCGAAACGCGTCAGTATGGTGTGATGAGATGGTGATAGGTGGGTTTGTGTGATTTGTGTGTGTTCTTACAGAGTGGAGGTGGAGAAACTGCATGAACACATATTTTGCATAAGCTTAACTATTATAATGGCCGGGGCGAGCAAGGAAATTCTTTTAGTTCATGTAAATTATTCAATCATAAGGTATTAAGGATTAATTCATTTTATTATGCATAATCCGATTAGTTTTAAAATAGTTTTCAATTTTGAAACTATAGGCTAAATATGCAAGCTCTCGAAGCGTCACTTCATAAACAATAAAATGCCTGGCCTGGCCATTAGCCGAGCGTATGTTTTTAAAAAGTAATAATATTGTAATTTTGAACAAAACATTGTTTTTTTCCCTCCTCAAGGGACTAAATAACCATAATGCCACGAACTATAGCTCAGTACAATTAGATCAAAATTTGGCAAAATTAAAGCAAGCGGTTTATCTATCAGGATATGTAGGTTATAGAGAAAAAATAAATTTTACCCACTCTCCCCCCCCCTCCGGGGGGAGCGTCACCCCCCCGCGCCCTCGAATATGTCCCGGACCGCGGTATTTTCCATTATAAAAGAAAACTGTACACGATACATAAAAAGTGTGTAGGAACGAAATAATCCTTGATAAATTTACTATAAACCTTTCATACATTAAAAAGCGATATCACTTATAGTTCCAGCGCAATATGATACCAAATACTAACTTTTTTTATAATTAATCGATTTTTTCGGCTAAAAGGTTAGTTTTCTCAAAAACTTCACCTTTTACCGCCAAGATATGTATGACAGAAGTAAAGAATAGAATATTTTCTTTATAAAAAGGTATAATTTATTTCTAAAATCTTTCATTTACCATCGCTATGCTATTTTTTTAATTTAGTTCATTTGGCCATTCAGCGAAATATAAATGTTCATACTGGTTAAATGGTGTTACTTTAAATACCATTAGATTCTCATATGTTTTTCTATAAGCTATAGGTATGGACCTATTTTCTGTATTTAAAAAAAAAATGTAGGCCCTACTGGGCTTTTAGGAGATAGGGGCGGGGAAATGGTCAATTTTCACCTATTTTCTTAAATAACTTTAAAACGGATTAATTTAAAATAATGAAAAATATATATTTGAGATTTTCATAATGTACCCTTTCATTTGATATGTCACACGATATAGTTTCTACATTTTTTTTTTCTAATTTACTCCCCCCCCTCCCAAACTGGCCCTCGTGTTTAAAATTAATTAATTTACTTTACACGTCCGTGTTTGGGTCATCAATTTACATAGGTGAACTAAATTTGAATTCAATCGGTCTAGTAGTTTCGGATCAAATTGGCTATGACAGACGGACGGTTTAGGTATATTTATACCTTAGGCTGCAATTTATTCTTAAACTACTAATAATTCTCAAGAAAACTTAACCGTTATAGTTTTCCTTGCAAGTTTGATATACCTACTATCGTCCTGAATTTTTTTTAATTTTTTCTACCCACTGGTTTAGATTTTAGAGGGGGGGACGCCCGATTTTAATGAAAATTTGCGCTTTAAAGTTGAATATTTTGCAAATGAATCACTGAATGGAAAAATTGTTTTAGCAACCCCCTAATGATTTTAAAAAACCTATCCAACGATACCCCACACTATAAGGTTGGATGAGAAAAAAAAAATCACCCCCACTTTACGTCTATGGGAGGTACTATAAATTATTATTTTTTAAATTTTTTATTATACTGTTTTGTCGGCATAGTTTACATATATATTCGTGCAAAATTACAGCTTTCTAGCATTGATAGTCTCTGAGCAAAGCCGCGGACGGACAGACGGACAGACAGACAGACATGGCGCAACTATGAGGGTTCCGCTTTTGCCATTTTGGCTACGGAACCCTAAAAAATGTCTAATATTTTATTATAATCTTACTTACGGACTAAATAGTTTTTTTTTTGGTAGTTTTTCCTAAGTTAATGTCGCAGTAGCTGATGATGGTGAATTTTCAAAATAGCATAGCAGCGTCAAATGAATGAGTTTAAAAATAATTTATACCTTTTTATAAAGAAGATATCCTGTTCTTTACTTTAGTCATATATATCTTGGCGGTAAAGTGTGAAATAATTGAAAAAACTAAATAATTAACAAAAAAAATGGATAAATTATTAAAAATGTTCGTATTTGGTGCCAGATTACGCTGAAACTGTAAGTGGTATCGCTTTTGTATGTATGAAAGGTTTATAGTAAATTTATCTAGGATTATTTCGTTCCTATACACTTTTTATGTATCTTGTACGGTTTTCTTTTATAATGGAAAATACCGCGGTCCGGGACATATTCAAGGGCGCGGGGGGGTGACGCTCCCCCCGGAGGGGGGGGGAGAGTGGGTAAAATTTATTTTTTCTCTATAACCTACATATCCTGATAGATAAACCTCTTGCTTTAATTTTGCCAAATTTTCCATACATTGCAATCTAATTTTCTTCAACTACTATAGCCACTCTCGCTCTGCTCGGGTCGTGGCTAAACATCTCCTGTCATTATGGCTTTTTAGTCCTTTGTTGAACAATCTACTTTTGTACCTACGTGTAAAAATACCTAATAAAAAAAGCAAAACTCTAAAAATATTTTATCTGTCTTTTTGCTAACAAATATTAACGTCGGATAAGTGTGTTCGTCAATTGGATCACTTCAAATACTTCGGTCCATTGACATTTATTGACTAAACATGTTAATCGTAGCGGTTATTTATTACACCCCACTTGGCTTGGCTTGGCGATAAAAGAGGATAAGTGGCTGATATTATGACTTCCAGGAGATTTTAAAAACCTTTTGCCTAAAAACAATGGCGACCTTACAGTTGTGTTTTGGAATTATGGGTTAATATTAATAGGGTCAACTACCCTATTGTGAGCTTAAAAGAGAAAACAACTTTTGTTACACACAAGCTGTGTTGAACACTTCTGAGTGCTTTGTCCTTTGTCCAACCAGATTTACTGCAGGATAATGAACATGACGCATGTTCCACATGTTGAAGAAGATAAATAAGTTTGAACCTGTGTATATTTAGACACTCATTTTTTTGCGGTTACAAGAAACCATATTAAAGCTATAAGTAGTTTCTATTTCACATCAGTTACTTACCTACAATTTGATACCTCAACGTGCTCCTAAAAAAAGGTGTTCTGCTAACAGACGGCCAACGACTTAAACGATAATTTCATTATTTTACCAGTTCTTAGTTAAAATTAAATTATAAATATCGAAGGAAGTCGTAAGATTCTAAGATTTCACAGACTTAAATTGGCTTGGCCATCGCTAAAATAGGAACCTATACTTACTTATACTTGGTTTGGATAGGTATTTAACTAAATGTGAACAAACTTCACGGTTCACGGGGCGTTCACGGTGGATGCAGGCCGCTGCCAACCGAAGCAACTGAAGGTCTATGGGGGAGGCCTATGTCCAACAGTGGACGTCCTACGGCTGAGATGATGATGATGATGATGATGATGATGATGATGAAACAAACTTCAGCTGCCAGATTTGGTACATTCAAGGTTTTTATACATTTTACTTATCTGTCATAGTAATACAAACTAGACTAGTGTATTTCAATACAGAAATGTAAATGTTCAGATAGATTAATGGGGGAATTTAAATATTTAAGACACCAATTGACGTTGTTTTATTTACATTTAGGCACCTATCAAAACCAAGTACCTACCTATAAATACCGCGGATGTTATGGTAACGAATGCTGACACATATATCCTGTACTGACCAATATAGTGATATCATACTTATAATAGGATAAATTTAGAATTATGTTGATAAACTTTATATTAATTTATTGAATCAGGCATTATTTTGCGAAGATCCACATCATCTATAGACAGGTGTTAAAATAATCTTGTATAAGATAATTTAATCCACATTAAGACTACTGATTAAGTATTAAAAACATTAAAATGGGATTTTTTTTGTACGGAGATTGAATCACACGTTACACTTTGCGGAGGTCCATAAGTTCTTCCATCCATCCCAGCCTATATACGTCCCACTGCAGGTCACAGGCCTCCTCTCAGAACGAGAGGGCTTGGGCTGTAGTTCCCACGCGGGCCCAGTGCGGATTGGGAACTTCACACGCACCATTGAATCATATTGAATTACAAAGTACAAAGTACTTACTACAAAAATTACTTTGCTTTAGGTCGTGGGTAAGCAAAGTATTTGTTTGTAGCTCATGAAACAGGAACATCGTGGAACAGTGAAACACGATGTAGTACCTATCGTGAAACCTATGAAACAGGATTTTTAACATCACGTATGCTATCGTAAGGTCGCGGGTGAGCAAATTAATTGTTTATACCCAGCTCATTAAACTTTATAATGTTTTTCCCCCTAATCGAAAAATATAATTTAATTAAATATTACTTTACGGTTACAGACCATTTTAAGATCTTTTAAATATCATTGAAAGTTGGAATTTTCAATAAATTAACTAAGTGTCAATATACCTATAAACAACATATATGATATAGATACTAGCTATTGCCCGCGACTCCGTCTGGTGAAATCATAAAGGTACCTTCTACGAGTAAGACTACGGAATGCTAAAACTTGAAATACTACTTAATTCGAGCGTTCTAAAATATTGTTAGGTACTTGTTGGTAAAATATGGTAGGTATAAACTTTCTGGTGTGAAGTCCATACTTACTAATATTATAAATGCGAAAGTGTGTGTGTGTTTGTATGTTTGTGCGTCTTTCAAGTCGAAACGGAGCGATGGATCGACGTGATTTTTTGGCATATAAATAGTTTATGGGCAAGAGAGTGACATAGGTTATTTTCTAACCCTAGGAACAGCGAACCTAGGAGTTAGGAGGTAGGCGCGCGATAACCGAATTCCAGGCGGGCGAAGCCGCGGACAAAAGCTAGGTAGGTTATAAATAACATCGGTTAGCGGAGCCGGTTAATAACAACTCTAAAAAAGTCCCGTCGGGCATGGGAGCTATTCAACCACAGATGTAAAACATACGAGATGGAAAAAAAGGGCGTAGTATGTGAGAGCACAGGCGATACTAGGTATTTTTTTATTTTCTGAGAGCTTGTATGGACCTCAGATCAAATAAAAAGTAGGTACTATTTATTTGATCTGAGGCATGGGTCTAGCGAAACTCGTAAATTAAAAGAATGGTAGCTTTTAAATAAAAAAACCGGTAAAGAGCGTGTCGGACACGCCCAAAATAGTGTTCCATAGCCATCACGAAAAAAATAAGGAATATTTTTCTAAGGATTTCGTATTTTATACGGAATCTTCCAAGTTTAGGTATATTTTATACCTTTTACGCTGCTATTTACTCATAAACTACTATAATTCTCAAGCAACCTTAGCCGTTATAGTTTTCCTTGGAAGTTTGATATACTGAATACCATCCTGAATTTTTTCAAATTTTTACACCCACCGGTTTAGAATTTAAAGGGGGGGGGGACGCTCGATTTTAATGAAAATTTGCACTTTAAAGTTGAATATTTCGCAAACAAATTACTGAATCGAAAAATCGCTTTAGCAAACCCCTAATGGTTTTTAAATACCTATCCAACGATACACCACACTATAGGGTTGGATGAGAAAAAAAAAATCACCGCCACTTTACATCTAGGTATGGGAGGTACCCTAAAAAAATTTGTTTTTGTATTTTTAATTGTACTATTTGGTCGGCATAGTTTACCTATATATCCGTGCAAAATTATAGCTTTCTAGCATTAATAGTCCCTGAGAAAAGCCGCAGACGGACAGACAGACAGACAGAGACATGGCGAAACTATAAGGGTTCCGTTTTTGCCATTTTGCCTCCGGAACCCTAAAAAATTAACTCGACCAGGACGAAAAAATCAAGTAAAATTTTTCCCAGGATTTTGTATTTTGTACGCAATTTTCTAAGTATTTTATAAGTTAAGCTCCTTAAGCTAATAAAGCTTAAGGAGCTTAAGCTAATAAGCTTAAGTAAATAGGAATTTACTGTAAAATTATTTGTATTTCTCAAGCAAACTTAGCGGTAAGTAACTAATAGTTTTCCGAGGTTAAAGACTAAGGTAGACGAGAAAAAAAATAGTTGTGGGATATAAGCACCGCGCATGGACCAACTCGTACTTGACCGGTTTTTTTTAAATATCTTGCATACGCCCAATCACCCTGTTATTTTTTTATTTCACTTTGTGCATTTTAACTCCATGGTCCCAATCGCACCACTTACGTCAGCTTCAAGCTGATTGGGCTTTAAGTTTTGCCTACTCGAAAACAATATTAAATACCGGTCGGTCAGGCATTGACTGCGTTAGTTCCCGGAAAGTCCTTGTTGGTACAAGACCTCTCTTCCTCATAGCTATTTGTTGTACGAACGGTTAGAAAATGAAATTCGTAGTTTTTGTCGTCGTTGTCGTTTTGGCGGTGGCTCAGGCGAAGTACTTGATGGCGCCTTACGCGCTTTCGGAAGCTCTAGAGAAGAACGAGATTGATGGTGAGTTAATATAAATATTATAATATCATAATTATATTTTATTTTAAACAAGCCTACTCCATTCTTGAAGTGCCGGCGTAGCATCCGTGACTCAACTTATTTTTGTTACTCGTATGGGTTGTCCATGGATTGCTTTCCATCAGTTTATCCAGCTGTGCGTTTTCCCACTATAATATTTTTTTTTATTCGACTGGAAGGCAAACGAACAAGTGGGTCTCCTGGTGGTAAGAGATCACCACCGCCCATAAACATCTGCAACACCAGGGGTATTACATTAGAGGCCTAAGTTGGAATACCTCAAGTGCCAGTAATTTCACCGGCTATCTTACTCTCCGCGCTGAAACACAACAGTGCAAGCACTGCTGCTTCACGGCAGGATTAGCGAGCAAGATGGTGGTAGCAATCCGGGCGGAACTTGGACAAGGTCCTACCACCTGAATTTTATAATAAGACTTGTAATATAAATTCCAGTGATTGATTATCTTTTTTTCGCCAAACAGAAATAATGTAAAATTTTAAATGTACATTAATTATTACTGGGAACTGAACCGATTTTCATAAATTTTATAATGATATTTTTTATGGTTACCTAACAGTAGGTACCAATATAATAGAAGTGTAATGGTACCAATCTGGAATCAATCTTTGAGTAGGTATTCTAGTTCAGGGCCCCCCCATCCATTGCCTCCCACAAAATCTTTCTCTAAGCATGAAGCGGAAGATTCTACGCAAAATTTTAACTTACTAGGTCCACGTTTGGGCTGAGTTGGATTAATCACTCAACCAGACTTTTTATATACAAGATGATATTTTAGTTAAATCCTTACTTTATCCTCGAAGTAATATTTTGCCTTGTTTTATCCTGTTTGCATATTTATATCCATTTATCACAGACGTGAGTATATTGAAAGGCAAGTCCTACCATCATCATGTCATGTGCCTACTATGGCCCAAGCCCTCTCATTCTGAGAGGAGGCCTGTGTCCAGCAGTGGGACGTATATAGGCTGGGATGATGATGATACCTACAGCATACAGTCGTAAATTTTCGATTGTTTTTTGTAAAACTTTTTTTTCCACTTTTGGGCAAGGGACGACATCCTAGTTAAATTAGCTAATACGGTATCATATGGTCCAAAAGATGGAAAAACTGAATATTTGAGAAAAATCGAAAATTTTTGGAGTAATATATGGAGTTCGGTACGCTTGTTCAAAAATAACATACTATACAATGACTTTCCCCAAACACCATATAAATCTGATTTCAGTTCACCTGTAGTATATTATTTATGACATGTAGGTCTAACTAATAACTTAGTCACTGTTTGGCCTTTAATATTATTTTATACAGACAGAGCCTACTATTAAACAAGTTTCTAAATTCCAATTACCATTTTTTCTTGTGGCAAAGAAGCTTCGTTGGGCTCTAATTCAGTTTAGTGTCTGGGAAAAGTGTGGAAAAGCTTAATATTGAATAAGAAAGTAAATACCATTACGTAAAGTTAAAGTTAATCTAGAAATAGGATAGTAAATAATGTAGTATTTAAGTACGTAGTAATTAATTAAACTCTAGGCAGCTCTCTTAGTAGGTTCCCGGCTAATCATATAGCGTTTTTCAGTCTTAAATTTATCCACCACTAGCTTTTGCCCGCGGCTCCACCCGCGTGGTATTCGGTTATCGCGCGTTGTTCTCTGGGGAACTGTGCATTTTTCTAGGATAAAAAGTAGCCTATGTCACTTTCGGGCCCATAAACTATTTCTATGCCAAAAATCACATCGATTCCTTCGCTCCGTTACGGCGTGAAAGACGGACAAAAACACAAATACATACTTTCGCATTTAAACATACTTTCGCATTTATAATATTAAGTATGGATACCATTGGGTGGTGTATTAGACACCACTATCACCCCACGCCGCACCCGATCTTCACTCTTACTTCATCATCATCATCTCAGCCGTAGGACGTCCACTGTTGGACATAGGCCTCCCTCATCACTTTTACTTCGTTGAACAATATTTCTAATCACATATTTGTCAACAGATGGTCCCCTGGTGCGTGCAGCCACCCAGAAGGAAAAGCTCTACATCCCGATGGCTCGCTACATGACTTGCAGCAACAGTGGCTGCACCGCCGTCTGCCAGGCCTTGGGCTACAGTCATGGCGTCTGTGTTAGTGATACTACTTGCGAATGTTACAACTAATATATTAGTAGGCCGGTGTCTGATATAACAGACCTATTAGGCGAAGCTTTGAAAATGTTACTCACTGCTACATGTCGGACATTTGCCTAAGACTGCTGTAGATTTAAGATACCTGCTTACAAATGTTTAACTATTTTTTTAATACACAAATACCTTTTTAAAAGTTGTTTTTATTATCTTGTTTCTTAGATTATTCTTGCTTCCACAATATTTTTGACAGTACTATCAAAATACAGTACGACAAAGATCTTAATGAGCGTGGGTGTCGTTTGCACTCCTAAACGTTTGCACGAAAACGCTTTATTATATTTTTATGTCATCAAATTATTTATTTTAATTGGCTTTGTATTATTAGTGATTTAATCTCAAAATACAAACTGAAAACCATCAACAAAATTCAAAAAGTAAAGTTTTGTAAGATAGGTAGCTGCTTCTTCTTTTTTGTCACGTTCATTAAGATCTTTGTCGCTCTGAATTATGCAATGCACCAGAAATTGAATCACGTATCTGTGATTTTTATACACGTTAACGAGTATTTGCAATTCGTAATAAAAAAGTATAAACCTTAAAAGTATAAAGAAGGACTCCCAAAATGAGGCAACGCCGCTGCCAAGCCCTATTACCAACTATTTGAATGTTCTTCTGTGCTATTACAACGAAGCACAAAATTCGAACTTTGTATCTTGCCATCCCGCTGACGTTACTTTTTTAGGGTTCCGTACCCATAGGGTGCCAACGGGACCCTATTACTGAGACTCCGCTGTCTGTCTGTCTGTCTGTCTGTCTGTCTGTCTGTCTGTCTGTCTGTCTGTCCGTCCGTCCGTCTGTCACAGGGCTCTATCTCTTAAGCCGTAAAAGTTAGACACTTGAAATTTTCACAGATTATGTATTACTGTGGCCGCTATAACAACAAATACTAAAAATAAAATAAAGTTACAAATTGAAGGGGGTCATCATACAAGAAACTGGTTTTTTTTCGCGTTTTTTGGTTGCTAGGTGTTATTATCCGTTGCTAAGGCGGCCGAGTCGAATATTTATCTTTAGGTTTGCAATTTTAATGATGTTTTATAAAAGTTTCGATTATATAATTAGTGAATGTCTAGTTTATTCGTTTTGTGCAAAATTAATCAAGCAATTTATAAACCACAAACCTCAATGAAGCCAAGTTTGATAAAGCATTCGTCAAATCCGCACTGTGCTAATTCACTGTTTACCTATTGTTTTTTTACACAAAAAAAAATCACACTAAGTATTTAACACTATTTACAAGGTTTATAATACGTTTTAAAATTTATTCACTCTAGTCGAGCTTCTTATTATTTAATTACACAACATACGAAGTCGCCGAATTTCCCGCGAATTATTTTATTTAATTTTATTTTTTTATAGCCGCGCCCTGCCTTGCGAGGGCAAAGATTTCAGAAGCAAACAGCCAGATCCAAAGAGGTTGACAATTCAAATTGTTTTTTACTCGAAATACTTGCACAAGTGCTTACATTTCGGCGATATTTTTAAATTATAAATCATAAATCATTTATTTGCATAAAAACATGGTACATATTTTGTGGTAAGAAAGAAAGAGAAGCTTTTCTTTAGCTTGCCCTGTTTGTTTATTTATTTATTTATCGTTTTTTTGGGTCAGATCTTGGAAGCTAAATTTCATCCACTTCCAATGGTTTGATTGACTTGAAATTTGGCATACTTATGTAAATTTGGAGACAATATAATGATCTGGTAGTGACATCTTGGTGGTCTTGCCGGGATCGCCTCTGCAGGAGGGAACTCCTCAATAATTAATAGTACCGACTTGAAATTTGGTACAAATATCTAGTTTAGATGACAATGCAAGTACAGTCAACAAAAAGTACATTCGGCAAAAAAGCTTGTATTAAAAATGAAATTTTAACAAAAACTTATTACAAGCATTATAATATTTATTTGCAGTGTGATGTAACTAGGTATGTTTGCTCGGGTGGAATCTTTCAACTCAAATTTTCAACCGATTGAGCTGAATTTTACACGCATGTATAAATCCGATGACAATGCAATATTATTATGCCGTAGAGCTGATCTGATGATGAAAATTTAGATGTTCGCCATAGGAACTCTGTAATAAAACGACACAACCGCAACGTACGGAGGTTCGGAACCCTACATGCGCGAGTCGTTTGCACTCGCACTTGACCGATTTTTATTATTTAATACGAGAGTGACAGGGATGGCACGCCACGAACTTCGATTTCGAATCTCATAGTATGCCCCCAGGTGGGGTACAAACTTGTAGCACTCGCTAAAAATTACGCGTAGGCCAGAAGCGTCCGGGACGAAAGGGTATTCTAGGTATAGTCGACAGAACTGAATCTACCTTTCAGGGTGGAATCTTTTTGCTACTAATGCCATATTAAGTGCCATACATCTTCAAAAGAAATTATTGTGAATTTGATTGAGCAAAGATTGCTAGGTACGTTTGATAAGTTTGTGGTACACAATTTATGACATGAAAAATGTTAGGTACTCTAATACAATACTCGTAATATGAGTTTTACGGTGAAGGAAATTCAATGTCTAGCGTGTAGTTCGCAATCAGTATTGTACCCGCGTGGGAACTGCAATGTGGTTCAAGCCCGCTTATTGTGAGAGGAAGCCTTTGCATTGCAGTAGGATGTATATATACACGACGAGATGTTGATAAATTGAGACGTTACGGCGAACGTGTTGGAGACATTTTTTTGTATCTAAAACGTGTACTACAATCTCAGAACAGCTATGTACTCTTATATAACATAATGGTGCCGAAATATGACATTTGAATGCCTTCCTTATTCACACTGCTATGCTCAGAGCTTGGCTATTCCTGCACAAGTATTCCCGGTGTATTCCGGCGAAAATATTTCCCGCGAAAGACACGTATTATCTCCGGTGTTTTCAGGAGGTATTTTTTCATAACTTAAGAATGTTAGTAAGAGGTCTTGTGCCGTTTCGCCGCCCACAAAAGGTTCATTGTTTGCGGTTATTTAGAAATATTATATTTGTTTTTCATTGTTTAGAAGTAGTTAAGTATAAAGTTTGCTAACGTCGTTCACTTGCGTAACTGTGTAGTCACTTGATAAAGTTGCGTTGCAAATATTATATCAAAGTTGTTACAAGCAGTTTGGATTATAGACCGTAAGCACCCTTCAAGAGGAGGCGTTCAATAGGTTACGAGTTTTTCTTGACTTTCGTTAACTTCGATAAATCAGTAAGAATTGAAAGAAAATACCTGGTAAGCAAACTGTAGATAAGACTAGCACAGGACCGGGTAAAGTGGCGTGAAAATGAAAAGGCCTTTACCCACCTGGTAAGTAAATAACTTTATGGTAAAATTAAAATATTACAAAAAATACTTATAATTACACACACACACACACGCACGCACGCACGCACGCAGGCACGCACGCACGCACGCAAGCACACACATACACAGAGACACAGACACAGAGTGATTTATAGTGATTGTTATGGGTCCAATGCACAAAATTTTGACGTGATACATCATTAAGAGAAACTTCAATGATAACTCACTTTTTAACTTTCTTTGCTAACTAATTATGTATGAATCAAAATCACTTTCAATCACGAACTTTGAAAAAGCGTCTTATATTAAAAACCTTTTGCATTGTTTTACCGTGTATAATTAATTAGATCTTCTAAATAATAAGACTTGGAGAAATTAACTTGATGTTCCCTAAAAATTAACGAAAGTCATAGATAAACACAGTGTATTTTTTTTTACATAAAACTGACCTTGATTGACCCCTATATCAGCTGATGTAAAGTGTAGATGAGACCAAAGGTGTATCTTTATTTTTAACCAAGACATTAAAATAGTTAGGAGTTGTTTGGATGAATCATGATAAAAAGGATTAGGTGTGTTATCATGGTAGGTACTTTCGACATTATAAACAAAAATACAATGTCGATAGTGGAAAATATTTCCAACAGAAGACGTTTTTAGGGTTCCGTAGCCAAAATGGCAAAAATGGAACCCTTATACTTTGGCCATGTCTGTCTGTCTGTCCGTCCGCGGCTTTGCTCAGAGACTGTCAATGCTAGAAAGCTGTAATTTTGCACGAATATATTCATATGTTAACTATGCCGACAAAATGGTATAATAAAAAAATCAAAAATATATATTTTTTTAAATTCCTCCCACAGACGTAAAGTGGGCGTGATTTTTTTTCTCATCCAACCTTGTAGTTTGGGGTATCGTTGGATAGGTCTTTTAAAACCGTTACGGGTTTGCTAAAAAAAATTTCGATTCAGTGATGCGTTTGGATAATTTTCATTAAAATTGGGGGCCCCCGCCTCTAAAATCTAAACCGGTGGGTGGAAAAATTTGACAAAAGTCAGGATGGTAGTGAGTACTTACATCAAACTTATACGGAAAACTATAACGGTTAAGTTTTCTTGAGAATTATTAGTAGTTTAAGAGTAAATAGCAGCCTAAGGTATAAAATATACCTAAACTTGGAATATTCCGTACGAAATACGAAATCCTTAGAAAAATATCTTATAGTCCTATTGTAATGTACTGTATTGCTGTTGATGCCCCAAATAAATAAAATAAAATAAAATATTACTTAATTTTTTCGTAATGGCTACATGCCCTATTTAGGGCGTGTCCGACAGGCTCTTGGCCGGTTTTATCTATATTACTAGATATCTAAGTATTTCTTCAGTACCTGCGTCAAGTAACAAGGTAACTTATCTAATTCAGTTCGGCTCCAATAAAGCGTCGCGCCAATCAAGTTTAATAGTCATTAATTAATAATAATCAAGAGGTAATATTCAGTAACGAGCTTGCTGGCAATTACTCAATATTAGATTGGAGAGACTGCCAAGATGTTACAGGTTACTTTACTGAGATGACAATAATCTCGTCTTGGTTACAATTAGTAATTGCTTTTTAGGGTTCCGTACCTCGAAAGTTTCCTTTTTCAAACGAAACCCTTATGGGATCACTTTGTTGTCTGTCCGTCCGTCCGTCTGTCAAGAGCCTTTTTCTCAGGAACGCTTTATCAAGCTTAAATTGATATCGAAAACTCATATCTGCGGTCCCTTGAAGCTTTGAAAAAATCAAGCTTTTAAGTCAACGCAATCAAAAGTTACAGTTGATTCCATACAAATTGACGTGCACTGAAAACCTATAGGGTACTTCCAGTTGTCCTAGAAACTTGAAATTTGGTGTGAAGGTAGCTATTATAACAAAACCAACTAGAAAAGTCTGAAAATCTTGATTTTTTATGTGTCTGTAAATATCAATGACCAATATAATCTGACCCTACAATGCGTACTTTTTGCTTAGGAGAAGGGCTCTGCTTACACTGGATGTATTAAATCTCTCGGAAAAAGCGGGACATATCTTCAACACACGATTCCCGTTTACATACCTATAAATGTGTACCTACGGAACCCTCGGTGCGCGAGTCCGTCTTGCACTTGCCCGGTTTTTTCTTAAATAAGTACTTGCTGAAAGGCTTTTATTAAACTAAAAACTCCATCCGCGTAGAATTCATTTATCGCTATCCCGCGGGAACTATGCAATTTTTCGGGATATGTACTTTCCCGGGACTCAAATTATCTGTGTACTTACATACCGAATTCCATATAAATCGGTTCAGCGGTTTAGACATGATAAGGTAACGAACTTTCGCATTTATAATACATACTAGCTTTTGCCCGCGGCTCCGCCCGCGCGGTATTCGGTTATTGCGCGCTGTTCCCTCGGGAACTGTGCATTTTTCCGGGATAAAAAGTAGCCTATGTCACTCTCGGGCCCATGAACTATCTCTATGCCAAAAATCACGTCGATCCGTCGCTCCGTTACGGCGTGAAAGAGGGACAAACACACAAACACAGAAGCACACAAACACACTTTCGCATTTATAATATTAGTATGGATTAGTGGGATTCGTATATAATTAAGTAACAACAAAAGTAAAATATTTCAGCGTTCGTTTGGTTTTTTTCGCTTAAACTAGATAAACATAACGAGTTTAGGATTTATTAAACTTAATTGAAGTCTGTGAGCGTCAGTAAAATTTTAAATAATGGACCTTCGAGGTTTTCTCCGTCGCACTTATGCATGACGCTTCTAACAATATACCGTGTTATTTAATATTCATTAAGCCTCCTCAAATTAGTGATTCGCACCGCGTTTACGAATTTAGAAGTGTCTGTACTGCGAATTAATTGGGAAAAAGACGAATAATTACTTTGGTGCCTCAAATAACTTTGCGTCAAGTAATTACGGGCTTTCAAGAAAGTTAACATTTTGAAAAATGTAAGTAGGTACATTTCCGTTCATTTATGTCGCTCTTGTGGAAGATAACTTTTTAACACGCTTTTATTAGCTTGGGTTGTAACTAACTATGTATGTATGTATGTAACGGAATCTTTGAACTTAATTTTCACCAGTTTCCAGAAGTCTGATTAATTTGAAACTTTGCAAACGTATCAAGGACCGATGACAATGCAATAATTTCATAACAGTTTCCCATTCAAACTAAAAAGTATAAAATAAATTATAGTTTAAAAAACTAAAAAAACACGCTTTTAAAAGTAATTGAACTAAAAAGTCAAAAATAAAACTGTAATAATCAATTGAAAAATTCATATTATTGTACAAAAAGCGTGGGGGGCTTGATTTTGATTGTTGCAAATATTTTATATATAGTTTATTATATCCGTAGTTATTATGACAAGCACCCCACGCTTTTTGTACAATAATATGAATTTTTCAATTGATTATTACAGTTTTATTTTTGACTTTTTAGTTCAATTACTTTTAAAAGCGTGTTTTTTTAGTTTTTTTTATCGCCGCAAATATTACTGCTGAAAGTCATTTGTAATGTTCTAATAATGTATTATTCTGATGTATGATTCCGATGTTTCTAAACACATGGGCTGCCATTTTTTTTTACATAAACCCGGCCCGTGATTGACCTATCTATCTCACTTGATGAAAAGGGCAGATACGTCAGGCTAAAGGTGTATTTCACTCTCAAGAGTGAATCCTTCGTATCGAAACGTCCTAAAAGCAATTTAAGTAGTACAAAATGACCTGGAAACAAAACGTAGGTACTACCGTAGAAATCCATACTTCCGTTCATACTAATATTATAAATGCGAAAGTATGTTTGTATGTTTGTGTGTTAGTCCGTCTTTCACGCCGTAACGGAGCGAAGGATCGACGTGATTTTTGGCATAGAGATCGCATCTTATCGTCCCGCTGACGCTAATATTATTTAATACGAGAGTGAGAGGGACGGTACGATATGAACTTCGATTTTCGAATTTCGCAGTAGCCCCCTGCCATTTGGCATCGCGTGGTAATAAAGACGGCGCGATCAGTCGACATTGACGGACAAGCAGGCTCGCTAAGGACCCCTGTACCCTAATAAATAAGATGGGAGAAAAATCGCGTCCGGGACCAACCAGTAGTGTACGCAGCTGGGGAAAGCAGTCCTTTCACTTGCTTACGTTCTTTGCCGTCTAACACCATACAAAATACCACAAACGGGACTTATCGCGCTCCAAGATTAAAAACTTTTTTTTTTTTTTAATTTTTACACAAGTAATATTGGGTGTATGTATTGTACGACCTGGTCAATGCTCGACCGATTTTGTACGACCTGATAATTCAATCACATGTCACTTGGAATACGGGTCGAGCTTTATCACCCTGTACCAATAATGTTCGACGTGCTATTGGACAACCTGATATTGTACGACCTAATAATCGGAGCACACTTTTGACAGCAAGCAATCTGTTCTCACATTTATCATTTGTTTCTCGTGTACCGAATATTAACAAATTTAGTAGAAAATAACTTAATTTGGTCCTCAATGGTCACAATTGAACCTAACACAACCTAACACAAATCTATAGTCATTCGATTCGATTGGATTCCGATTATTAGGTCGTACAATAACAGGTCGAGCATTAACAGGCCGAGCAAAAATTTGGACCCCCTAATAATGCACGACCTAATATTGTACGACTTGATAAGTCAAATCCAAAATGAGTTCGTATTATCAGGTCGTACAGTGATGGCTGAGCAATACAGGGTCGAGCATTAGGTACTGGTCCCCGTAATATTTACCTCGACCCAGTTTTTCATTAAAAAAAATTACGAGTCAGCTTTGTCACGCCCATACTTACTAAGAGTATGAAAAAAAACGTCGCAAAACTGTCATTTTTTTGGGGACACTTTTTTATACTATCGGAATCGCGATTGTGCTCTTGATTCTGAGTAGGAAAAACCATATTTTTTCCAAATTTTCAAAAGAAAGGGTAAGTACACTTTTTTTTTAAAACGCCCTTTTACAGGTTACCGGAGAGAGGGGGAGCAACCAGATGGGCTGCTTAGCACATATGTTAAATTGCACATTATTTATATTTATTGCTGTTTATACGGTTTGAGAGTGCTGCCACCTCTGGCCGCGCGTGCGAAGCGAGTGCAGCCGCGGCAGGCAATCTGTATTTATTCACAGAGCCGGATTAAGCCAGCGCGGGGCCTGTAGCCAATTTTATCATGGGGCCCTTGATTTGCTTCAAGTTTATAGTATAAGTAAAATATTATTTTTAAGTCGATCATATTGCTACCATCTCTTTCTTTGGTCGGTGTTTTGTGTTGGTTTTGTTCTATTTACATTAATTTAGAAAAAAACATGCTTCTATCTGAATTGACGTTTTTTACGATCAGAAAGCATTGGTCAGCGGGGCCCCTAGATGCGCGGGGCCCGTAGCATTTGCTACTCTTGCTATATGCCTAATCCGCCACTGTTTATTCAGTGGACGATATTCAAAGTGCCGATATAGTGTGCGAGCTTTCATAATTAATAACGTATTGAAAAATAACCCAAATGACGTTATAGCGTAACGGTGTTAAAGATTCTGATTATCTTACTGTGGGATGCGATGCTCTATAAATTACCAGAGGCTGAAGTTGTAAAATAATTTATGTGAAAATACTGAATTAAAAATACGAGAAGAGCTACAGAGAAGAAAATTTAGAACACTAAGATCCACTTGCAGGTAAAAATAAATCTAGATTTAGTGTTTAAGCCTGGCTTAAGCTTGACAGTTCCATACATTTTGACACTACTAAACTAAGCTTAACGCTAACTCGAGATTTGTGTGTTGCCAGCAAGTGGCCATAAGTCAGTTGTTGTGCAATTTTTTTTAATATTAAATCTGTGTTTAAATCTGGGCTTAAATTTCAAAAATAGCCTCCCTAAGATCTCCTAATTTCATAAGATATATTTGATTACAAGGACTGAACACGTTCACATTGCTATCTCAATTACACGTGGAGCATTGTTTTGACTTCAGTCGACAAACGTCATTTTAGTTTTTTGTAGGTTTATTTTAAGACCAAATTGAAGGCTGACACGTTCAACGCGGCATAAAAAATCCGCTATATTCTCCCTGCTAATTGCTTGTACATTTAAAGAGCTCCCAATGTTTTCCATTTCCTTTATAAATCCATGCCATGGAATCCCATTACCAATATTAAGCTTATAGAGCTTTTTCCCCACACCCTTAATCCCAATAATCCCATGCATCTACTGTTCTATATAAACTATTTGAGGACCCCGCTGGATCTATAGAAACTACACGCAACAAAGACACATCGTTAGAGGAAAAGTCCATAGAAAGAAAATAGAGTAGAGTAATAATAAAAAAATAATAAAATAATAAATAAATATCACGGGACAATTCACACCAATTGACCTAGTCCCAAAGTAAGCTTAGCAAAGCTTGTGTTATGGACACTAGGCAACGGATAAACATACTTATATAGATAAATACATACTTAAATACATATTAAACATCCATTACATACATTATTAAATACATATTAATGATGCCGTAGCTATCTGGAATATTCCATGCTTGAACGATCACCAATAGGGAATCGCAATAACGAAATACCGGGCTGCCGGTGACGCTCAAGTCTGTATTAATATCGATATCGCTTTAATTACTAGTTCGCTCCCATATGAGACGTATAGACTAGTTAAATACTTAGGTTGGCACTTCACGGATCATTAAAGGGCCCTTGACCAGCGACAGAATTAAAGGTTCGGTATTAAATTTCAGTCAATGTAGTCTATTATTGGAATTACACTTTAATAGTAGATTATTGTCGAGGCTGGAAGTAGCCAATTGCTAGCTGAGTATGAGTATTAAACGAACGAGCTTGTGAGTCCGTATAACTAATACGAAGACAGCAATTGTTATTCCAGCCGAGACTAATATAAAGCTTTTCTCAAAAATGGTTAATAACTCTGAAATAGAATAAAGTTTTTCACAAAATGTATTATAACATTTAATTTTATTCCAATATTTTTCACTAAAAATAAACTGCAGGTGTATTTTTCCACCGAAAACATCACAAGCTGTTTCAGACCCAATAAAAAAAGTCCAGAGTTCCTCGGAGAATTAAAGAGTTCTAACAGACCACATCTTTAATTTTCATTAAACTTTTATGGAATAATCGAGAAAAATTTACAAAAATGCAACATTGCCAGCCCAGCAGGTATAATAAACGCTTTGCGCTACAAATGACGTTAAACCTTTGGATGTTAAGCCAATTTCTTGGTCAACTGTACCTACTCGTTAATGCGGAAAAAATTGGGACCCACTAGCATATTTTTTCAGCAAGAAGAAATGCACAAAAAATGTAACCCCACTTAAAATGAAACAGCCACTTCACAATTCAACTTGGTGGGCTATTTATTATGTGATACCATCTGTGGCACTCCAATTATTCAACTTGTTAATGTTTCGGAGAAATCCTCAAATTTAAAAAAAATACGTATAGAAAAACATAGTGTAACACGACTCAAACACATTTCATCTACTTGCATCATCATCATCATCTTAGCACCACTGCAGGGCGCAGACCTCCTCTTAGAACGAGAAGGCTTGGCCCATAGTTCCCACACGAGCCTATTGTGGACTTTACACGCACTATTCAATTTCTTCGTTAGTGTGTGCAGGTTAAAAGAAATTGGTGTAATTTCACACATAAATTCTGAAAAACTCAGACGGGTTTGAACTCACAATGCTTTGCTTGAAAGGCCGTAGGTCAAACCACTAGGCCACCACGGCTTGAACATAAACCTATCCTTATCCTTAAACTTTGCATGAAAACGAGTTAATGCGAGCTTTATGCTGACTATAATTTTTGTTGAATGTACTTGCATTTTCACCTAAACTACATTTGCATACCAAATCTCAAGTCGATGCTATTAACCGTTGAAAAGTTCCGTCCTGCGGAGACGATTCTGGCTAGACTACCAGGATGTCACTACCAGATTATTGTATGGTCACGCGATTTACATAAGTGTTCCAAATTTCAAGTCAAACTGACTACTGGAAGTTGATCAAATTTAACTTGCAAGATTTGATTACAGACAGACAGCGCGACAAGTGAAACTAAATAAAAACTTTTAAAAAGAGCGAATAATAATTTTTTGTCGTATTTATGCGAATATACCGGACTTTTTACGGAATGAAGTGAAATAAGTGGACGATTGGTAATTAATTATGCCAGGTCTTCGATACCGGAACCTGGATCGGGTCCAAATAAGTTTCACGAAGTCTTACAAAGTGTTTCCGAAATTTGTTAGGAGTTTGAAATGTGTTAATTATTAATTGTTACCTCTTAAAATGATGAAACTTCTAGTTACTTTACTCGTAGACTAAATGCCTGAGTAATTATTAACAATTCCATCGATTATGCGGATTAAAAAGTTTGATTTTAAATTAATTTTTCAATAAGTACATTTGCTAAAGAAAATCACTTTCAAAGTATGTATACATGACTCGTAATTTCATTATTTTTACCGCACTAGTGCGATTTTTTACAGATTTTTCTGATTCTCCATTTTAAAAGTTTACAAGCAAAGAGCTTTAAATTACAAAAATAAGAATAAAAACGACTTATACGTAGAAAAAGGTCGTCTGTTCATCTCGTCCGTAAACGTCCTACGCTGCACTTGTCGATCGGTTTCTATTATTATTAACCATAGGTAACTTAGTCAAAAGTTACCTTTAGGTTGACTGTCTTCTCCGGTAAGGTGGCCTTTTACATATACCTAAGTTGTGATTATTTACAACGAACTTAAACTTAAATTTAAAGCATCAAGTCTCGAGTTTAAATTACTTACATTTTACTATGGCATAAAGCTCAAAATGTTAAACGGCCCTAAAACAAAACAACGCTATCCCCGTATTCCTCGAAATAGAATTACGCTCTAAGATGTAAAATTGCTTGGAACAAAATAATCTTATCCAGCAAAGTGTAAAGTACCTCTAAGTCAACATTGGTACAATTTTATTTATCTTGTTCAAAGCGAGGGAGATACCTACGCCCAAATCAAATACTTGGAATGAATTCCAGTAAAGCTTCATCAATCGTTATCCGGCGGCACACTAATTAATGTAATGGAGAACAAATAACCGCGGGTGAAGGCGCAGGGCTGCTAACACCCGATGTTTGTACCGTTTTAGGGATGTAATTAATAACCTTGCCCATGATCGCGAACCCTGACTACCTAGAGCTATGGCAAAGAGTAGCGACTGCTAATCCGATACAAAAGCGTCAATTGAAAAGTTCAATTTTACACCAGGATTCTTACAAGTTACTGCTGCAAAACAAAAATTTGCAGTCTGACATTCCCCATCCCCATTTATACAAATGTTCTTTATCTAAGCATCTGGGTATCGTTTCTGCAATCGCATCACTCGAAAATAACTTCAAAAATGGTAAATTCCATTCCGTGAATTGCCGCAAAAGCACTAGTCAAATAAAAAAATCTTCTTTGACAAGATTATTTAGAGCTGTAGTTTTTATTAAACTACTTTCGAATGATATATCAGTGTTATTTCTAAAATTAGGCCTTTTACTTACGCTTACAAGAGAAACTGTCGCGTAGTCAGAGAAAGAGACACAAAGTTATAAAAAAAAGTTTCACATTTTAAGTTATAAGTATAACTATACGTATAGTGTGCTAGAAAATTTGATGCAGATATTTTGAGGATCGATTATTTGGATCGTTGTTAATTAGTTTCAATTAAATGGAATAAAAAAAAATACAGTTAAATGCAAGGATGATTATTTTTGTACGGAATGGTATTTTTGAATGAAATAAAAATATTTATGCACAACACGTAATACTTACTTAATTTATATGTATAGTTGATTCTTAGGTTATTAATTACATACCCTGAAAATATCAGCACCTAATTTTCTAGCACCCGCTTCAAATTCTTTCGAAATATATATTATTACATATTATATATTATATATATTATAATAATGTGAAAATAGCATTAAGAAATTGAGATATTGTTTAGTTTTTTTTAATATTGTAATTGCTGAGAGAATATTATTATAATATTGCACGCCCAATAAAGGTAGAACATAAGAACATAAATTGTAGCACTAAGACCTTTTGTATTGACTATGTTCTGGCAATAAACATATTTGAATTTGAATTTGAAACATTTAAGCAGTTAGTTAGACTACTTCGAATGAACAGTCTTGTGAATGTTTTGCGGCATTTTTTAATTTAAATTGAGTAATTATTCCTATACATTGATGTAAGCACAAATTGTACCACGTCAAAGGCGTAATTAGGTACACTTCGGATGGGCGTTCTGTCAAACTAAAACCTTCTAAGAAATTCGGTAAGAATTTAAAGACATTTTCAAGACCAAATAACTAAAATACAGTTAAATGAACTAAAAGAATTTCTTTGCTCACCTGCGACCTTACGATACCAGAGCAAATTACAAGTTTGTGTGTGTTCTTACAGTGTGGAGGTGGAGGAACTGCATGAACACGCATATTTTGCATAAGCTCAGCTATCGTAAGGTCGCGGGTGAGCAAAGAAATTCTTTTAGTTCATTGTTATGGACCTCCGCAAAGTAACGCCTGATTCAATAAATTATTTAAATAAAATACAGTTTCCTGTACGACGAAAGTAAGGGTTGAAAGAGCGCAGTACACGGCTGTCTTCTGTGACATCCTTATTCCATACTGTAAAGCTCTTTTATGGCTCGTATTTATCTCTTGGAGCGCACTGCTGTTTGCTTCATGTAGGTAATTCCGTTACACGGTACATACAACGCTGCAGTGCAACTGCTATTTACAAGTTTTTTTAACTGTTGAACAGAATGCCTTCGATAGCTTTAAAATTGTATGATTTCAGTTGCTTGAGGGTAGGACCGTAAATGCAAAGCTCCCGGATCGACACTTCATCGGTGTTTGGGTAAGGCTCACGAGCGCCCCGCCCGCCCGTTCCAGTGTGCTACGAATACTGATGCATACAATAACTATTTGCGTCAACTTCTGATACAAGTAGTTTCTCTTTGAAGTAAGTATTCATCCTTATATTAGTAGAAACGGGCCATCGTTTATATGCATCAATATTCGTAGCACACTGGAACGGGCAGGCAAAACGCTTGTGGGCCTTACCCATTTGCGCTGTGCTGGGTGATCCGACACGACGGCTGAATGAAGCAACGTTTTCTTTGTCTACATGTAAGTTAAATTATGTCATATGTGCGGAATTATATTTGAAATTTATCTCGAGTATGGACTCTGAAGGAAAACACAATAAGCAAGCAAGCCGAACCAAGCCCTCTCATAAAGGATTTAAATATTGTAAAATAAAGAGTAAAGTGGTTATTCAACCTTCAATGGGTTAGCTGGAGGAGATCGCTTGTTAGGGATAAACTTGCCTTTGTACTTCTATCTGTGTACGTAAATTTTTATTTTAATGTAAAGAGTTTACATTAAAATCCTACGTTTATCGAACCAATCTTGTTGACAACATTCTATCAGAAAGCCAGCTTCAAAATTCTTGTCGCACATTCCTTTCTGCCTATCTCCAGCTCTGCTCACCAAGTATTCATTGCTGAACTCTCAGTGTAATTAAAATTTCGCCCGTGCTCGGTAAACATATCGTTTTAAGCATTAATTTGTTTTGAATTCCCCATCGCGTCTCTGAGCGACATCAATCAAGAGGACTAGTGCCGGGCTGAAACTGAAAAATCGACCAAGTCCGAGTCCTACTAGCGCACTGAGGGTGCAGTGTAAATTTTAAAGCAAGTGATAAATAATTTTGCACTTCATAGTATTTCCATGGAAAAATAATATAATGTTTTGCGGTTATATTCATCAAAAGAAATGGAAATCAGTGATTTTCGTTTTTTTCTTTACCTGTGTTTTGTGTGAGGCGTTACACCTTGACTTAATTTGAAAATTCTATGTCAAAAGGACTTCCTTACATACGTGAATTTTTTGTATAAAAATTCACTTTAAAAAGATTACCACAATTCTTTGTAAGTAAGTAATTTTAATCGCGTGAGCTTAGAAACTGTTTTTTTACGAATTCAAGAAACTATAACTTTAAGTAATTCATTTTATTTGAGGTATGGAACCCTGTCATTTTCACCAAAGCTCCTTATGTTTAACAACTTCGATTTGAAGATTTCGCTGGAGATAAGACTCACACGTGTAATGTATTTTGGTATTTCCAAGGGCCTAGGTACTTTTACCAACACTACTAATTATTAGAATGCTGATGGGCGTAATAGTCATAATTGAGTAAGTATTTACATTTCGTTAGTGAGGCGGAATTAACATATCCACGCGCATTAGCACTCCTTAACTCTGTAGGTACTTTAGGCAGCCTCTCAGAGTGATCAAGGTTGAAAAACCAGTGTTAGTGACCAAGATAGCGAGACTGGAGATGGAATGGAGAAGAGAGCTGGAGAGAATGCAGGATGAGCGAGAGTTACATGTCCCAAGTTTTTTAGGTAGTATATAATTAATTTTAAGTATCTAATGTAACGCTACCTACGGAGCCGAAACGTGGACCTTGACTGCGGGGCTAATCAACAAATTCAAGGTCGCTCAGCGAGCTATGGAGAGAGCAATGCTAGGGGTATCTTTGAAGGATAAAATCTGAAATCACATTATCAGACAAAGAACGAAAGTCACTGACGTTGCTCAGAGAATTAGCTGAAGTGGCGTTGCGCTGGCCACGTCTGTCGCAGGACCGATGAACGGTGGAGTACACGAGTCCTCGCATGGAGACCACGGACGGGAAAAACGTAATGTACTCGTAGGGCGTCCTGAGGCACGGTGGACGGACGACCTTAAGAAGGTCGCTGGTAGCGGATGGATGCGAGGGGCTGAAGATAGAGTGTTGTGACGCGCCATGGAAGAGGCCTATGTCCAGCAGTGGACTGCTGTGTGCTTATGATGATGAATGTAACGCTATAGTGCCAACCGACATGCTGCATGTAAAAAGATAAATAAATAAATATCTAAAATTAATATACATTATTATTAGTCTAATTAGTGTTGCCAACTTAGCGACTTAGTTTTTACATAAATCTAACAGCTTTTGAGCTCATGGTACCAGGTTTTTCATATGTTTCAAACATTTTAGCCAGTTTTTCGATAGTTCACTACACGTTTAGCTATATCGGGGGCTAATTTCTAACAAAGCTACTTTTTGCAGAACTCCCAACAACTTTCGAAAAAAGGTGGTAACACTGAAATTTTTCAATCGCCTAAACGTCATTACTTGGTGACATTTATCAAACCTATGGTCTGTCCCATAATTCGAGATAATAAAATGACAGTCTGAAATGTCAAACGTAAAAATAATGTGGCCAGCATAAAACGAACAGTGCGGCTCCATGATTCCGGTTTCGTAAATAACCGATAAAAATGTATATTTTACGATAGCAAAAATAACATTAAAATATTCAATATACTACTTCCTATTTTAAAAATATAAATACACTTTTACGATAAAGTGATAAAATCTAAGCACAGGTACAAAACAGGTAAAATACAGTGTTCGTCACTTAGTGCCAACGTAAAAAAATATAATACAGAGGGGCTACTACAAAACTAGAAAAACGAAGTCCGTATGGCAGCGTCCCTTTTACTCGAGTATTGAATGAGAAAAGCGTCAGCGGGACGGCAACATACGAAGTTCGAAGTTGGAGGCCTACCGACAGCTCGTCTCCCGGTCCGCGGACGCCATTCGAGAACCTTCTGACCCCATTGGCCATCAGTCTTGCGTGCAATGTGCCCCGCCCACTGCCACTTCAATTTCGCAATTCTTCGGGCTATGTCAGTACAAGTAGTGGCACGAGAGTCTAGCGCTGAGTGAACCGTGGAAGGGATAGCTGCGCATGGGTGCATGGGCGCGGGGGACGTAATGCGACTGGAAAGCCAATCGGCGCTACGCACGCCCGCCCTTCGTCCCTGTAGCCCCCTGTGATACCTTACTTTTGACTTCTGCGCAATAACGGTCAGCGCTAGACTCTCGTGCCGCTACTTGTAACCTTAGTTCTACTGCGGATATCATCATTTCTGATTCTATCCCGCAGAGAAACCCCGAGCATTAGCCCTCTCCATAGCCCTTTGAGTGACTTTGAGCTTCCTTATGAGGCCCATCGTTAGCGCCCACGTCTCAGATCCGTATGTTATCACTGGCAACACACACTGGTCAAAGACTTTTGAGTTCAAACACTGCGGTAATTTGGATGAAAAGACACTGCGAAGCTTCCCGAACGCTGCCCAGCCGAGTCGGATTCGACGAGTGATCTCTTTCTCGAAGTTGGACTTACCTAACTGGACCGTCTGTCCTAGGTATACATAGTCGTCAACAACTTCGAGCGCAGAGGTTCCGACTATTACGGGAGTTGGCACTACATGAACATTAGACATGACAATTAAAACTGTTTTTTTTTTTATTACCTCTGTGTATTAAACATAATTTTAATGGACCACAAAAGCCGCTATAATAGTAATATGGTGTTTATTTGTGAGATTGTATACCTACACAATTGGGGTTGTACGTTGATTTGGAGACATTTTGATAGAATTTCGTTTAACAGATTTTTTTCTCATAATTGTAGTTTCATAGAATAATCAATAAGCAGAAAATTTATTTTGAAGAAATTTAAACCATTGTTTTTTGTTAGAAATATAATTTTTTATTTAGATATTCATATCATAGAATAAGAAATCAAATATTCATTATTCTCATGTAAAAATTACTATCAAGAAAAACATGAAATTCGTTTTCTGATGTGGTCTCAGTTCTAACCTAACCTAAACTACATTTCTAGTACCTAACGAGTCGTTTCGGAGGGGGTCGCTGCAGGTCTACTACGGAACTCAAAGTTCGTGTCGTGCGGTCTCTCACACTTATACTATTTCATACGAGAGCGAGAAGGACCGCATGACACGAATAAATGGATATGAATGAATGAAATGGAAATAATTGTACAATTTGATAAGTTTGATAAAAAATCAAATGAGATTATAAAATTCATTGAATAGTTTTTCTATTAAATATGTTCCATTCAAGTTAATAGTCGTTAAAACAATAATATTCCAAGTAAACACACGAAGAGCAAATATTATATGAAATATTTTCTGCGAAACGAAATTCTACGAAAATTCTGTCTGTGAAAGAAGGGAACACCTATTAAGTATATTTTCAGCTTCTTATGGCAATGATCTTACTTAGAATTTAATTGAAACTTAAACATCAACATCTATAAAAAGTCGAAATATCTCCAAAACTGTCGCATTTTTATTAGACCTATTTTGCCTTTTCTAGAATGTCCTAAGTGTCCTACACGTTAGTACATCACGGATCCGTTCATATCTTAATATTTTATGACATACGTATATTGGTACACAGGTACCTACAAAATCATTCGGTGATTACCGGTTGCGGCACATCACTATTTATGAGACGCAAAAAACAGGTAACACATGAAACGTCATTTTATTATCTCGAATTATGGGACAGACCATAGAATATTTAACAGGCCAACGCTGGCCAAATTATTTTATCAGTTTTAAACATCATGTCATGGCATTACCGTTTATTTCTTCAACTCAAGATGTTGCTACTGCAGGTACTCCACTCCCTCGCACTTCACGTCCCGTCCTCTATTATACGCAGTATAATTTCTACATCTATGCGGAATGCAGAATGTTAAGAAGGCCTATCTCTCCGGTATCCCTCCTATCACAGAGCATAACTAGTGACGTGATAAAATACACGAAACCCACCCCGAAACGGAAATGGTGTCAGATTTCAACTTCAATTAATAGTTAAACCATTTCTGCGTACTGTGTTAGCAGTACGATGCAGTTTTGTTTAATATTTATTGCAATAATATTATTATTTCCTGGTATTGCGTAGCAGGTTATATTTTGCAGTCACTCGCCGCTAGTTGGGTTAGTTATGAAGGTCAATATGTAGATAAATGCATAGGTTACTACGGTCGCCGATTTCCGTTAGGTATCCGTATATTTGCATGGCCGAAACCGAAAACTAACCGAAACTTCGTCTTCCGTAACCACGGTCGGACACTACCATCTGCCTATAATATTATACGTTTATACATAATCGATTGCGTTGTCGGCCGTTCAGGTAAACAGTCTGAAAACTTTGCGTCGTCGGGTTCAAAGGGTGCTGTACATGCGGGTGATTACGGACTTTACGAAGCCTGGCTACAGCCGCGATTTACCAGATATCTAGTAAAGTTCTGATTACATTTCCCAGGTTTATTATGTATAACATGAAAGTTAATTTCTACAAACAGCAACATGTGTGAGCCTGTTTGTACACTTGTACCCGTATTCAGATTTCAAGGAATAGGAATACCATTTGATTGTGCAATCATACCGTGCTAAGTAAGCTGTCCTTTGTAAAGAATTATCGAGGTTATTATATTATTCCTTTGACTATTACAGGCGATTAGATACTTACGGCTAAAACACAATAAAAGACAGCGTTTAATTCATTTAAATGCCATACAAGACAAATCTGTATTTTATGTTATGAGCGTTTATACCTGCTGAGCTCGCAACGTTGCATTTTTGTTAGTTTTTCTTGATTATTTCATAAAAATTGAATGAAAATTAATAATGTGGTTTGATAGAAATCTTCTTAATATATAAGTTAATGTGTCTACTCCAATAATTATTCTTGATAGACTTTTATATTCTTTAAAAACGAAAAAATGTTTATTAACGGTTGTTGCCAGCTAGCAAGTATAAACGATCTTAGCGACTTCAAGAGATTAAAATCGGGCTCTACTTAGATTCATCACAATAGTTCGATTTGAAAAGAAAAATTGATGATTCTCACGTAAAAGAACCTTTGTTTGTGGAATATTTTGTGCCCCAGCCCGGACGACCTTGGATGTCGTCATCCGAGGTGCGACCGGGGCCGTAAAAACCTAACTAGAATAATGAAAGCCTGACTTCTGTAGGACCTTTATTATCCATCCCGCACCCCGGCGTACCTCTAATTATTCTGTAACGTAATACACGCGACATCGCTAGCTCTTGTTTTTAAAATCAACTAAATACAGGTTCTGGTTTTTAGGAATCATTGTTTTAGTTAGCCCGTGCAGCGTTTTTAACAAGCTTTTATTTTTAACTCGCAATGTTTGTTCATTCGGGTCGAATTTGGTTTATCGTATTTCGCAGATGTCTATTTTGTACTCGTATTTGTATTTGACTTGAAATTTAACACGGATCTGTAATTTGGATGTTCAATCAACAAAAAATATCAATCCGTATTTTTTTTTACTAAAAATTGTAATAGCACTATGATTCGTTTTTTGGAATCTTTTTGTATTTTTTATTTCAATTCCAAATTTTTACTTTATAAAAAATACAAAAAGATTCCAAAAAACCAATCATAATTTGATTGCTTAGTAGCGACATCTCTTGTCCGGGTGAACGGTTAGTTCCGAAGGAGATATTGAAGGCTTCTCGTTGAGAGTTAAAACAATATAGATGGCGCTAGGTAACTGCTTAAGTTACAAAGTAAAGTATAAACAAGCTGAGATATGTGATGCATAGGGAAAATTCGTGTTTGTGCCGTTGACCAGCAGTGGTGTAGCGGTATAGCACGCGGCACGGAATGCCGAGGACCTGGGTTCGATTCCCAGTGTTGGTCTTATTTTTCTGGTTTTTCTGTGCATCTATGTTTCGGTTTGTATTTTCAATTTGTAATAGCACTATCTTTTGCCCGTGGCTCCGTCCGCGTGGTATTCGGTTATCGCGTGCTGTTCCCTCCGGAACTGTGCATTCTTCCGGAATAAAAAGTAGCCTATGTCACTCTCGGGCCCATAATCTATCTCTATGCCAAAAATCACGTCGATCCGTCGCTCCGTTAAGGCGTGAAAGACGGACAAACACACTTTCGCATTTATAATATTAGTATGGATTACTTAATTTTGACATGATTTACATTTAGCGTCGTAACCGCAAACAAAGCGAGGACACTCATTGTTAATAACTATTGTATTGTATCCGCATATTTTATTAATAACAAAAAGAATCTCGCGGCTGTGTTGCTGTTTGTAACAAAAATATTAAGTAGGTATGGAGGAAGGAAAACCGCGAGTTATGCATGATCCTGTTCACGAATTATTTCAATTCAAAATCGAATCAAAACCTTTATTCCGTGCGCAGCCCAAGCAGCAGCAGAAGGGTTGTCTTTTTAGGGTTCCAAAGTCAACGAGGCACCCTTATAGTTTTGCCATGTCTGTCAGTCTGTCTGTCCGTCCGCGGCTAAGCTCAGAGACAGCTAGTACTAGAAAGCTGTAATTTGGCATGAATACACATATCAGTCACGCCGACAAAGTGATGGAATAAAAAAACTTAAAAAATCGCCGTTCATATTGCAGCCAGGAAGAGGTTACAATTATGGCTCTACCACATGTAGACTTGGGAGAAATACCGTTTTTTGAAAACATAAAACGATAATAAAAATGCTGTACTTAAAAACCTGTGTAGGTACTACTTGTTTTTTTTTTAGTCATGTACATGAGCAACTATAATAAGTCGTACCATGTTGTATACATCTGAGTATACAACATGTTTTATACAAATAAAGTTACAATAAGATGACCCGGGGCTATTCTAGATAGGGGGATATTGTATTTGAGCCTGATATTGTATTGATCAGACGATAGCGTCCTTACTCTCCTTACGACGTCATGTTCGCCATGTTCATGTGTGTATGTGAAGACAGTCTTCTGGCGAATACACAGTGAAATGGCCGAGAAGAACATGGCATCATAAAGGACGCCATCAGACGGCTCAGATACAATATCCCCCATCTATGTACATACAATAGCCCCGGGTCACCTACTTTACTCTTTTGACATTTCGTAATGTCCATCAAGCAACTTTCGAACCATCAAATAATGTTATCGCCTTCAAAGGAATCAATTCCTTAGCAATTATTCCTTCATCATCAAAAAGTTGACTGCTCTAGAACATTTCCGCCACCCCAGACTGAAGCACGCACACTAAAGCAATAATTACACACAAACGCGATGGGCCCTCGACGTGCTTAGTTAGATAGCTGGAGGCTCTACGTTCTCATAAGTCATTAGTTAGTCGGTGCACGTTTTAACGAGGTCTTTACGACTGCGGGAAGTGAGCGCGGTAAATAACGCCACCTGAGCTCGCATCAACATGACGTATAAGGTTAGCGGCGTTGCCTGCCTTTCATGTTATGGCATCACCGGGTTTTTAGATCGACGGTGAAAATTGCTATAGATTTTCCCGTACAATTTCGCGTGTGTGGGTCGCGGTAATAGACTACTGAGGAAAATGTGCGGTTATAATTACATTAGATTGATTTAGGCGTTACTCTGCGAAAGTGCAGGTATTAAATATAACGGAGACGCAATATCAATGAACTAAAAGAACGCAATATATAATAATATAACGCTCTTTTTGTTCGTGAGAATCCACTTTTATTTCAAGTTTCAACTAAGGAAAGACAAAGAAAATACTGGAGCGAAGTATAGCAATAGATTATTATTATTACAGATGTGTAAAAAGAGCCCCCATTATTATATATTTTAATTAGTAATAAAATCCCCGATGAAATAAAATTTGAATCCCGAAACACTTTATTCAAAAATAAATTAGAAAATTTATTGATTTATTGACAAATATTATTACTCTGTTAAGGACTTTATTAATAACGATAGTTTATAACGTAATTTAATTAAATTTTAGTAAAGCAATGTTTCTTCGACGGTGTTAAATATTTGTTTAGTTTTTAGCTTATTGTATGCCCATATTAAATGATATTGACCGGGTTTCGAAATAACCCGAAACATGTCGAGCTAAACTCAATTTAAGACGTGAGTAATCCGGTCAATATCATTTAATATGAGTTATTCTCACGGTAGTTTCATGATCAATATTGTATGCCCTTCCAGGGCGTCATGCCATGGCTTACAGATATTTTATAACATCCTGATGCAATATTATGTACATGACTTTACAATGATTAAATAAATAAATATTAATTTAATAGTTCAAAGTCTTAATTGCAGTTAAAGTTAGAGATTCACCGACAGCTATTACATACATATTATATAAATGTTAAGTAAAATTAAAAAGATGTTATGCTTGTTGAATCACTTGAGATATTTATTGAAATAAACGTAGGTACCAGTATCTCAGTCAATGTACTTATATACCACTGTTGGGCACACAAAATAAATAAAAAATATAATGTCATAGTAGTACAATTTAAACCATTTAATCTAATCCCAAAATACGGTAGGTTGTTACGAATACCAGGACTTACGGTAATAGTTTTGCCAACTTTATTTTCTCAATGAAGAGGCCTTTAACCAGTAGTGGGTGGATGTGGGCTGATTTGATTATTTTGTCAACCGTCCCAATCAAATATCAAATCAAAGAAAAGAAGTAAAAAACGGTAAACACAACATGCAGTTACATTAATTTTACTAGAAGGCAGGTCATTTCATTAGGATTGAAATAAAAAGGACTTTTTTATCAAAGATTTCGAGTTTCGGAAATCCAAACAAACCTTTCTCGTTAGAGCAGATGTAGATTAGGGGTATAAATGTCCCTTCCGATTATGTACCAATGCGGGTCTTTAACCAGCACCTTAATCCCCCGGCGTTATATCCCGCCTAGAGATAGGTAAGTCAGGGAATAACGCTCTGATATCTACTTTTATTCCGGAAAATGAAAGGGTCTCCCGGGGACCCGACTTAAGTTACGTTCCTTTCCTCAAGAACAAAATGCTCATTGGTAAGCAATGTTGGGTAGCGCCTTTCCAGACTGTTGCTTCTGAAATTTATTGTTATCCAGAGTTCGAGAAGACCTGGAAGAGTAATTGGTAGGTAAGTGTGAAAGGTACAATGATTGTTTAAATGCTCAGGCTGAAATGTATTACGCAGCTTTGATATTTTTCAGACACCGTTATTTTACTTCAGAAACGAATACTAGAAAACCAAACTGGATAATCAAAAATTATCGAGAAAAGAAACAAGTGTAGTTCTATTTCTGTTCTGAGCAAATAGTTATATCTAACAATAAATGTTTTATGGTTATATTTCTGGTCATCTACTTTAACATGCTTGAAGGCCTTTTTTTACAAGATTTAATTTAGTTTTTAAATAAGTACATATTATTTAGTTAATAAATAATTAAGTTTTATTCGCCTTTTTTTTCCTTAATATTGTGTATCATTAGTTTTAATTGATAAATAAATATCTTTAGCACTGAGTAAGTGTACGTACACGTAATACATGTAGGTAATATGTATACTTATAAGGAGGTAAACACGTTGGATACTTATCAGGTTGGATCAAATTTTGTCAATGATGGATCAGGGGAGATAAAAACTACTATTACTTATTCTGTGCTACAGGCCACTACATGTCGGGTCGCAGTTCTTTGTCACTCCAAGTAAGCCCCGGAGTTTTAATCCCATGGAAAATATGTAGGTAAACAAAGTTTCGTCATTATCAAAGTGACATTTCAGGGGATCTCAAGGTACGGAGCAGCTAGAATATTATATATAGTTCTATTGTTACCAAGTTTTTCTCTGTTTCCGATAAAAGAACCAACTACGGGAGACAACTTATAGGTCGTCTTTTCACCGAGAAGTACCCGGACTGGAGTACAACATTGAACAATAAACAACGGAAAATATAATAATGAACAACTTAACTACAATAAAACATGACAACAAAGTCAAAAATTAAAAAAGTAACAGAACAAGAATCACTGGAAAACGATTACGAATTCAGTCTCGAATGGTCTCGAATGTTAGTGCATTCAGTGACGTCTCGCGTCAAGCGGCCCACAGCTTGAAAACCCGGGTGTAATACCAGGACAACAAATAAATTATGCATGAAAACAGTCTTCTCTTTGTAAATTAATATAATCAAATAAAAGTGTACCTAAATGCTAAAATAAAGATTTCCATCAATAAATTAAAATATTTTATCTTGATCTACTACAGTTTTTTAATGGGAAGTCGATTTTTTACAAATGCGGAAATAATAAATATCGTGAGTTCTGCAAATATTTTTCGACACGGTAACACCTTTGTTTACATTTTTTCCATGGGATTAAAAATCGGGACTTGGTCATCGGCAGAGTGAAGGATCTGCCTGGTTTCGTCCAATAGTTGAGGCATGAACAGTGCTACACCCCAAAAAAGGCACCGCGTTGTAAAAAAAAGCTCGCTAATACTCGTATTATCTAATTTACAAACGGTATTGTCGATGGCTAACTATAAATTTTTGAAACGGCTTTCGGTTTTTAATTTTCTTTTGGATTCTTTCCAAGTCACACACTTGCAGGAAAGAGAGATGGCTTTCTCTTTAGATTCTTCACTCAGCCCTAGCAGACACTGCTGTCACCACGTATTTTATTTATTTGATTTATTATTCGAAGGTTCTACTGATGTGTACTCGTAGAGTGAAGATACGAAAAAAGTATTTTGTAGAAACCTGAGCCAAATTAAATCGAGGCACACTTACGCACTAAGTATGCACTCAATGTTTAAGTAGGTGTACTCGCTGTTTTACCTGCGTCTGAAAAGAGTAACTTAATATTTTATTTCACTGTACCGTCATTATTTAGTTTCGTAGAAGGAGTGGGTTGAGCTATGCCTATAGCGTAAGTCAAAACAATAGTTAGGTACCTAATAATGTAATAGCGTGTGTGCCGTGCCGTCAAAACATTCGTTAAAAAAATTGCAATGCTAGTTATTCATGCTGCTTCCTCTTCTTCTTTCTTGCATTGCTATTTCAATACACCTTGATTTTATTATTGTTTTTGTGTACGTACGCGAACCCAAGAAATAAATTGTACGCGTTTGTAATTGTTTTTAATGTTAACTTGAACAAAATGGAAAAGAAAACTATCTTTGGTCTCCAGCACGTACATTCCAAAATATCGTTACATTACGGTATGTTACATATAAAATTCTAATACAGCCTAAGCATTGCAGCAAATGGTGCTGTATAATCAAATTACAGGGAATGTGTATTACGATTACCTACTATCTCGTGGGAATGAAAAGGACGCCGCTACATCGCAGCGCTATAAGCGCATCTCTTTCATTCACATGACAAAATAAAATTGTAATAACTATTCATTATTGTCACTGTTGATACCCTTGACCTAGGGATAGAATAGAGAATAGTTTTCGTTACAGTGCCTACTTCGTTGTAGAAAAACGACTGTCTTTGAATAAGCGCTACTTAAGCTTATACTTATATATTTTTATCTAACTAAATTAACGACTCATCATCATCATCATCATCATCATGTCAGCCGAAAGACGTCCACTGCTGGACATAGGCCTCCCCCAAGGCTCTCCACTCAGACCGGTCTTGTGCTTTTCGCACAATTAACGACTAACTTCAATTAATGTCAAACCCACTCCATTTAATGTTTATGTTTAATATTTATTTGGACAAAAAACTTTATTGTATTTTAATTTTTTAATTTTGTTGTATTTTTCGTTCCATTGTTGTTATTGTTTCTAATTTGACATTGTTGGAATTGTTTTGTAATCTGTCCTAAGTTTTATCAGTGTTTAGTTTTATCTGTCCTATTTAAGTTTTATCTTTAGGATTATATCGATTGTTAAAATAGTTATGATCTTACAATTGTTATTAGATATTTTGCCACCTGGGCGCTATGACAATAAAAATTGACGCTAGTTATTTTGAGCTAAAACGTCTATGTCTACGTATTGAATTTGAACTAACAATGTCATATCACATGTGTACTGTCCCTGTCTAGACATGTTAAAAGAGTCGAAAGCTCAATGTCTGCGATACACGTTAGACTGTTGTTAGTGTAGCGTTTCCAATCATCCCTTTTTCCTAGGACATGTCTTGTTTTCAAGGGGGTGTTTTGGACGTTATCGGGGGTCCTGTATTTTAAAATTTGCACGCCACATTGCTATTTTAACCCTTTCGTTCCGGCAAAGCCATACACAAAATCGACCCAGTTTTCCATATTCATATAAGTAATGTAATTTTTTTTAAGACGAGTTTACTCGTCTACCGGATCTGAGAGCACATCGCACAAGACGAGTTAACTCGTCATCCAGAACGAAAGGGTTAAGATTGGCGCATCAATTTTGCAATCATTATCTATGTCACTGGAAAATAGTTAAAGATCACATTACACAATATACGAATATACCTACGCTAAAATATTTTAAATTGAAACTTTTGAGATAGGTTCCTGAATACATAAAGAAATTCAGACCATCTCTACCTATTAAAGATGGAGATCTCTCGCTTGACTATTGGGTAGGAAGTAGGCATTCCGTATAGGTACGGTGCGGTGCGTTGCCATTGTCTAGTCAACCGTCTTTTGTCTTAATGGTTCTAAACTCAAATTTTATCATTCACATTTTACATGTTTTTAGCCAGGTTTATATTTTTGTTTCGTCGACCGGCTGTATTGCCTAATGTTTTTGACACTCACAATCGCAATCAAATGACATATTTCGCATACAAAAGCTGTCATTTTATTGCGATCGCGAGTGTCAGACACGTTAGGCAATAAGGCCTCAGTTTTCTAATAAATAGAAGACGCTTTATAGCCAAAGAAGTTATAGTATAAAACCACACATCTAATTAGGTAAGTACATACTTTCAAGACTGAACACGTTTGACGATTATAGTTGAATTTAATAGCATAAAAGCATTAATTCAAAGATTAGAATCACACAAATCTTGGGTACAATAATTGTGGTAATAACAGTACACAGAGTTTATTTTTATGGTTTAAAAAATTCTGGTCTCTGCATAACATTGTTATAGTTTTATACTTTGTCCGGGCGCTATCTGAAGGGCTACCACGAAACTCGAAACTCGAAGTTCGTGTCGTGCGGTCCCTCTGACACTTATAGTATTTAATACGAGAGCGAGAGGGACCGCACGACACGAACTTCGAGTTTGGAGTTTCGTAGTAGTCCTGCTGCGTCGCTTCCCCAGCTTGAGGCACTTACTGCTTCCCATTATGTTTGTTGTTCACGGCAAGTGCGGCCTTCTTAGGAAAATGTTCGCAAAATATAGTTATACCTCCCGCCCTCTGGCACACTTGGACCTTGGGCGCAAAGTAATGGTGGAACTCCGGCTATGATAATGATATACATACTCTGTTTAAGTTTAAGCTAAAGACGCCACGTTTTTAGGTCAAGGTAATTTTTCGCTCTTTACTTTGATATAAAGTCTAAATAAATTACATTACATAATCTAGGTTAAAACCATTCATTTTTTAAATTGCGAACATATACGCGTATTCTTTCTTCAATTAAAAATGATGTTCATAAATAGCGGTTTGAGAAATCTTTACAACTGGGTCGAGAACAGTGGAATATACGGCGCTATTCGCATTTTCTTTTTTGCAAATCGTTTGAACGGGGCACATAAAAAGTCCCAAGCTTTTGTTCGATTCGCATCCCTTATTTATGTATGAATGAGCCATTAGTTCCGACGGCCGCCGCTGCCGCCTGGGGCGCGACGGTAGCTCGTTACACAATATCTATAAAGATCAGTGTAGACACCAAAATTCCAATAGCATGTTCTATACAAATTCACATATTATAAAGACCTCATACTGTTTTGTTGTTACCAATGTGTGTTGCCAGTGATGACATATGGATCCGAGACATGGTGTTTTACACATGTTTTTTTGTTTGGTGTGTCTTATAAATAGGCTCAGAGTTGCTCAGCGAGCTATGGAGAGAGCTATGCTTGGGGTTTCTCTACGGGATCGAATTAGAAATGAGGAGATACTTAACTAGAAGAACAAGGGTCACCGACATAGCCAAGCGAATTAGCTGGTTGAAGTGGCAATGGGCGGGCCATGTAGCACGGAGAGCAGTTGGCCGTTGGGGCCGAATTGGTGTGAATTGTCTGGTGTGTTGTGTTTATATTTAAATATTTATTAGAGACGGTTCTGGCAGAAAATCAGCGCTGCAGGCGTCTAACGCTTCAGCATAATGCTGAGTCAGCGACCGTTTCACTTTCGCGGGGACACACAAAATTGTGTAGGTATAATAATATATTTCATGTTGATTTATTATTATTTGGATTTATTATTTGTAGTATTATTATTTGGATACTATGACGATCCCGAGCGGAGAACTTGTTTGAAATTATTTTATTTGTAATTATTTAATTGCTTTTTATTTTCAATTGTAACATTTTGTGACATTTTATCTTTTTTGTATTTTTGACAATTTCAGTATAAATTCTCATAACTTTGACATGTAAAAATTATGATGTAGTTTTATACTGAATAAATAAATAATGTAATCTAATCTAATCTTGGTTTATTCGTGTATCAATTTAGCTGTATATGTGCGACTTCTGTGTTAGTGAATAAATGTCTTCTTTCTTTCTTTCTTTCTATTTACTCGTATTTATGCTGTTGGGCTACGTTTTGCTAATATTCCGACGTGTAGTTCATAGACCTATACCTATGGACCAGATATACCTACAAAATACGCGTGCATACCTAACCGTGCCACATAAAATGGCGCTCAAGGGTTGTGCTATCGATTTGGAAACCAAAATATTTGATATCGATATTCGAATTAGTGACGGCTAATAATTTGAGTAGCAATGGTATCAATATCTTGTGTTTCTTTTTGGAAAAATCAATTTGAAATTCACTTTGTTCATAATTACTTTGACTGCATGTAGGTACAAGGAGATTGGTAATGTAGGCTGCTGATAGATAACTAATACGATACAAGTGAAAAAATATGTAACAGAACGTGGAAAAGAGCTATGCTTGTTTCAGGAACTTGCACGAATTAAGTGGTGTGTGGTTACCTTGTGCTGACTAAATAAAACAACAACAACGTATAAAATGCCCTTTATTTTCAAAACAACGAAAATAATACAACTTATTTATATTTATACATAAATCGACAATTAACTCGTGTTAACAATCTAATGACAGGTTTAAAGAAAAACATTGGTATTTCAATGCATACAAATTACTGGACTAATGATATTAATCACTATTGATTTATTATACACAAAATATTGATATAAATTTTACCATATCATGAGCCGGAGCTAGAAGTTCTCTTTTCTGACGCATCAAAAGAACCGCTGTAACCTGAAAATTATTTTGCTTGTTTTATTTTGCTCTATTAATTTCAGACAGTATGTAAAACTAATTATCTATTATAGTTATGTAGTACCATTTCGTATGACACATCCAGATTTTATTTTGCTGGTGTGATTGGCGTTTCTCTTGATTTTTATAGCTAAAAAAAAGTATAAATTAGTGGCACCAAATTAAAGTATTATATTGCTTGTCCGAGATAAAGTTGGGCACTTTTGCGCCCCAGTCAATTTGCGGGCAAGGTGCTTTTTGACTCCACTTAAAGGCCTTACAAAACGGCTAATTCAATTTGATTGTTTTCAGAGCAATATTTACCGTATTAAACAACGAGGGTACAGCGTTATCCCGCAATCTAACAATGTCTAAATTTTAGATGAACTGTGCCTCTTCAAAATGCAACGAACAGATGAACATTCCTTAATGCCGTGGATTAATATTATCTACGCCTATGGCGTCCAACCACCTCCGCAGTAAGGCATAATTTCTAGGGAACCTGTAAAATATAACAGCCATCAGTCAAAAACCATGGACGATAATTACATTTATTTCAGTTCTACTTATGTCGATATTCAGCACAACACTAAAGAAGATTGTCAATATTACTAAATTAAATGGAACCAAAAATACGACGATAAATGGTGAAAAAACTGTATATCTTTGATGGTAACGATAAAAGCATACGAAAATTAATTATCAGTGATTAAATATTACCATGAAATGGCACTATTTCAAGAAAAAACGGGTACTAACCTATGATGAGTCCAATTCGTTTGATTTCTCGTTTTCCGAGAAGAACACCATTTTATGGAACACAAAGGCATGTTGCGTTTGTATCTCTTAATGTCCACAACACAAAACTGAATGTAAAAATATTTTTATTTTGCTAAAAATCGCCAAAAACTCCGTAGTATTCGTTCACTTGACAGATCACGTACCACAAATACGCTGTGGGCTAAAATGTCGGATGGCAGCCGGAAATGTCATCTGCTCGTAGTGACAAGCCATTGCCGAGTGTAGAACAAACAAATGTCATGCCGACTTTGTTTTCATATGCCAAACCACCTTAGAAAGAAAGAGATAATACGTGTTTTCTTATTTTTATATCGATTTTACATGTATTTGTATAACAAATGTATGTATAGTAGAATAGGCCACCTCTATGTTATACTTCCTCTAAGGTGTAGTTGGATTCGATTTGTGGCATTTGAACATGGCGGATGTAGACAATGTATAATTTTGCTACCTATTTCTGTTTCTGTGGCTAGTTGAAGTATAATTTTGATAGTGTTTTATGCGGCGTTTAACCTTAACAGTGAACAGTGATCACAAAATTCTATATTGCTCTCGTGTCTGACATTTTTTAATGCGCAAGTTGTCTCCACGCGGTTTCTGGAATTTTACTATCAAGTTGCAAAAACTACAACTACCGAACAACGTCCCTCTTAAAGAGAGTACTTTGACACTGGCGAAATTATCCTAATAAGGACAGAAAGCCATATTTTAAAAGAGAAGAGAAGACGTGTAGTTGCACTACTGTTCCAGCTCAGTTCTGCCTGCATGCGGCCGCCATTGTTTGATCTCGCACTCTCCTTTCACGGTTCCCCAGGTTGGCTGCACAACGCGGAACAACAAATACAAACACTCTACAAGATACTTGTTTTGCTTCAGCACCTACGTGACTGCATGTACCAACGTCATAAATAAGTGATCGTTTCTTACCTTGTCGCTTTCAGTTGTTACACAATTTCGTATGCTTTTTCAAACGACGTTAAACTGATAATTTACAAAAGTGATCACTTATTTATGATGTTAACTGTACAAGGATTTCACGCTTTTAAGAGGCCGCTAAATCTTTATCGCAGAATTTTTATCGATGCTTAATATTAACAGAAATTATTTTTTCACCTCACTAGCTTGAAAATGCTTTCTTCATCCTTCGAAATCTGCGTGGAAAGTAGCTTTTTATCCTCTAGGCTGGAAAGAGTTTTTGAAATTCGAACGTTATCGTGAACGGCTGCCCCCTTGAAAATACATCGACCACTTACTTTCACAACCTCGTATCTGGCCAGAAAATTGCTATAGAATCATCTTTGTGTTAAGTACGATAGAATGTTTATTTGTTGTATACAATTCGGGTTGATACGAGGTTGAGAAAGAAAGCGTTGAATATTGACGTGTTCACAAAGAAAGTTCGTCATACATTTGTTGAAGTACCTAATATTTAAATCTGTTAATTAATCTGTTATTTTATTCTTATTACTAAATATTTATTTTGTAATTTTTTCTTTTAATTTTTAGTACACCTCGATACTTATGCCGTGCAATCCTTTTCAAAATAGTAACTGTATGTACGTACCCACTGTAATACCGTTATATCGATTTGGATGTAAATACTATTATACCTTTATAATACTAAAAATGTTTGATAAGTGGATAATAAAACCGACTTATTAAAAACTACTTGCACAGTTTTTCTTCCATTTGCCATTTTCTCGCTGTAGTGAGGTGAAAAATTGTGTGTTTCGCTCGGCTGTAAAGTTGTTTAGCTTCTCGTGCCTTTGAAACCCTCGACTGCGCTCAGGATTCTTCATTTGAACCACTCGCTTCGCTCGTGGTTCAATCCTAGAACCCTTCGCTGGCTCGGGTTTCAATATATGCACTCGCGCCAAACAGTCACTTTCCAGCCTTGCATAACAAATAACTATTATTTAAGCGGCAGCATTAAATTAAACACCAACGAAAAGATAAAGCTATCTTAATGGTTTCTTTAAATAATAATAAAATCATATACTTAATTGTTTTTGTATCGCTAGTAACAAATTAAATATCGTTTTCATCTCTCCTGTTCGGAAAGTTTAATTTTCATGGGTAGATAGCCGGGTGGAAAATTGCGTTTTCTCCTCTAGGGTGGAAAGTATTTTTTTTTTAATTTTTCGGCTAGCCACGACATCGAAGATAATTGAGTTACGTCAATGACATTTTTTTTTCACGTTTCGGCATGGCCATCTAGATGCACGTCGTGATCAACTCGATTTTTTTTTATAGTCGGCCATGGCAAGTGGCCAGTCGAAAAGGTACCGTTGGAGGTTGGATAGGTATAAGTAAATTCAATTTATTATTATTCTCGTTTTTGTGTAGTATTTTAGTTTCCTCACAGTCTAAATGAAAAGTAAAGTGTCTAACTCGGGTGAAATAACCCATTTCCCCTCGAAATATCTCGGGTGAAATGGGTCACTTTCCACTCTTGGTTATCAATCTACTATTTCAGATGAGTACCATTTTGAAGACTGGTTTTGTGAGTATCACTCAATATAAAATTACAACCATAACCAATGGGTCTCTATTCTATCCCATAAAATTTGAACTCCGATTTTAACAATCCATAACGTTATTCATCATAATTTTTGCAAGTCATATTATCTTAAGTCATAATTTTAAACAGTATAAAGTGGAGTTCCGATTTTCGCAGGTCATAATAATTATTGTTAGTCATAAAATTGGTTTGTCAAAACTTTCGATATCCATATAGTATGCCATTCCATAATTTTAAAGGCAATAAACTATTTTAGTATAATTGTTATAAGGTCTATTTTCACAGGTCATAATGATTGATAGCCACCTGATAAGTTTAGTCATAACATTTAACGTCATAATGCTAAATTCAATAAAAACACTTGTAATAATTATAAGAAGGTATTCAATTACCTATCTGAAAAAAATACAATATTTTAACTACCGAACTAAACCTATTTTGAGTTTCTTAATCCATAGCGATTCCGGGCTGCTATAAAAAAAACCTAACATCGAAGGCTAAGGCTTCTAAACCTAACCTATCCGAGTCGCTTCTGCTCCGAACCATCTTGCTCGCTCGCTTCGCTCGCTCGCACAAATCATATTGTTCTCAACATAATTTCTAAAGTATTATCTAAAAAACATATTATCTAAAGTTGTAGATGAATTAGCACTTTCAAATGTTTTTTTTTATCCGACTGAATGGCAAGCGAGCAACTGGATCTCCTGATGGTAAGAGATCACCACCGCCCATAAACATTTGCAAAACCAGGTGTATTGCAGACGTGTTGCCATCCTAGAGGCCTAAGATGGGATACCTCAAGTGCCAGTAATTTCAATGGCTGTCTTACTCTCTAAGCCGAAACACAACAGTGCAAGCACTGCTGCTTCACGGCAGGATTAGCGAGCAAGATGGATCACCAGCAGGACCTAGTGTAAGGTTCGCCCGGATTGCTTGCGATCAAGCAAGCAATCCGGGCGAACCTTACACTAGGTCCTACCGCCTGCAAAAATAATACCAGCGCTGGGAATGTATGCCTGGAAATGTTTCTGAGTATTTATCTTTATGCCTATCAATGTTATGGATTTGGTTTCTTAGACCTGGACACTTTAGGGATTAAAACGATATGAGTAATAACCAAATAAAGTAATAAAGTAATAATACGGTGAAATATATGGCTTAAACTATTTCTGAATAATTATTGTTATTTCTTTGAACGTTATGGTTAAAAATGTATGACTTTTGTGATTATAGAGTTTAATATTATGTGCCATTAATATTAGAGCTAATAAGCATTATACTGAACAAAAATTATGACTAGTGATGTTTATGTTTATAAATTATATGGATATCAATTTCTGACCATCGAAATTCGGAACAAAAAATGTATGGAAAACAAAGGGATCCCTAACCGATTCTTAAGAAAAATTGTTGGTATCTGCTGGACATGTCCGGGATGTAGAGGAATTAAGAACAAAACAGGGACAGTGTTCAATAATTCAAGCTCGCATCATAACACAAACATCTAATCTTAATAAAATGAGGTAGTTAAGCCTAAACAAATTTGACAGATTCATATGAGTATGACAGATGACCGAGCCTAGATTATTTCTACTTTTGGCCACTATGAGCGCTGCGATAGATTTCACTACCCCCACCTAGTACTTCGCACCCAGCGAATATTGAATATTTTCTGGCATTAAATGTATTTGAATTTGAATTTTGAATTAGCAACTAGACTGACGTCATTCGCGCCGCTACAGTCTACAACATACCACAGAATTGATAATAATCGTACTACTTATCGAGGTTTCTAAGCTCGGCGGCATAGTGATAAATAAAATTTCCTAATAATATTTATATCTTGCTTCAGGCTTCGGTCCCTAGACATATCTCTTGTATCTGCCTAAAGACATAATGGTGTACTGCCGTTTCGCCAAAATATTTATCGCCAAATTTCACTTCCCAAAAAACTTATCGCAATAGTTTCATTTCCCAAACGAATCTTTGGCATATTTACATTTCGCATTTTATTCATTTGGTCAAATTATCATTTGGCATAATTTTAGTTTGTCAAATTTTATTACGACAAACGTTTATTAAGCAAACGTTTTATATTGGCAAATATTGTATTCCAAAAAAATGTTTGTTCAAAATGACATTTCGCACAAACGAACCACAAAAACCAACTGCTACCAGAAGAGTAGCTTATGTTAGAACTGCGTCTTCCACAGAAACGAACTGCTATCAGAATAAAAATAAAATTAAAAATTTTGATAAAACCCACGACGGTTCCTATAGAAAAAGGGTTAAATAATTTTTATGAACATCCCCCGACTAAAAGTGATTACAGACGCAAAAACATCAGTCGGGGGCTGCCATTACCTACACCGAAAGGAACTTATATTTTGCAATTGTATGAATTTGTGATTAATTAAAATTGTATTTGGAATGCACTATGAGAGAAAGATAGTTGCGTTTGTAGTAGCTTTTCTTAACATTTTAATTGAAATGTAACAGAGAGTGCAAAGTGCAATGGCAGCCCCCGACGGATGTTTTTGCGTCTGTAATCACTTTTAGTCGGGGGATGTTCATAAAAATTATTTAACCCTTTTTCTATAGGAACCGTCGTGGGTTTTATCAAAATTTTTAATTTTATTTTTATTTTAAACTTTTTAAAGACATAATTCATCTCACAAAAACATTTTATGTAAAATGAGAGGCTAATATACACAACACTTACTAACAATCTCATAAATAACGCTTAAATTTTAAAAAGGTTTTCAAACGCTAGGAAAAACCAAAAGGCTGCATGAAGCTGCGTTTCCGCCAGAGATGTGCGAGGTTGTGTTGCGAGGAACGTGTTTTTCATGAACCAGTAGAAACGCTTCATTTCCCTATCCTTGCACTCATCTCTGGTTGAAGCTGAGCGGCGTGAAGCGAGGTAAAGGTTATGTTTCTATTGGTTCATAAAAAACACATTCCTCGCATTAAATCGCGTTTAGCCTGAGACACAGGAATTATCCTAGTTCAGGCACACGTGTTACATAGATTTTAAGTGAAATATTGTATTTTGTTATTTTGTACCAAAATGAATTTGAATAAAATTTTATTATTATTATTTATTATTATTATTATAAATCCTCACACATCCCTGGTGGAAACGGAGCCTGAGCCCTGACTTTATTAGCCTTACATCTTGATTTAAAAAGTACAGCTTAGCCGTTCATAGATCTATTCCATGACATTATCTAACACTAAATTTTTTACCATACTCGTATTGCTCAGACTTTCTGATAGACCTACTTACGGTAGGAAATTACTTCACGGGTCTTAATTGACATGTCATACGAACAGATTTAAATATGAAACGGTCAAGTCATACAAAATTTTAGCTTTCTTGAAACTCTAGGGAAGAGGAGACAACCCTAGCTACAGCATCAGGTGTTGTATAGGCATACAATGTATTGTCATTGCAATTGAATAATCGTGCAAAGTTTTATGTATCTGTGCTATTAACCATCGAGGAGTTCTTTTGTGGGAAGACGACCCTAGCTGCAATATCAAGTTGTGTCTATTCTATCGTACAAACACAGTGCCAATAAAATTTAATAGGTAATTCTGTTAAGTTCCGCGCCTGTGCCGTAAACTATTGAAGAGTTTCTTTCTGTGGAGACGATCCTGGCTGCATAACCAGGATGTCACTACCAGATTATTGTATTATTACAAGATTTACATTAGTGTGCCATAATTCAAGACAACACGATCACTAAAAGTGTGGCAAATTTAACTTGCAAGACCCAAACATGCATACAAACATACATATGTAAATTATTTATATAGGTACCTACATACATTGCAGGTCAAATAAAAGCTAGTGTTAAGCCAAAACGGTATGAAAATAGTTAGTTAGTGCCCTGTCTTCTTTTTTTTTTTATCTTGGCGGGAGCACTGCCGTGCGCCCTGCTTGATATACATATGTACGCCTTTCTAAAACTATTACAGACAGTCATCAAACCCCTTAAAGAGACCCATATCAAAGACAGTCAAATCTTTCTAGAGCTAAATGGAAAATGTTTACTATGGCGCCCCCTTGCGGGTTAATACTTCAACACCTATCTAAGAACCATCTTAGATAAACATCAAATCCATTACAGAAAACCACATCAAAAACAGTCAATCCATTCTGAAGATAATTGGGAACATTCGATGATCTTTTTTCGAGTGAAAAATGATTACTGTAGCGCCCCCTAGCGGACAAACGCTATAACACCTATCTAAGAACCACCGTCGATAAATTACGAAGCCATTACAGAAAACCGCATCTAAATCAGTCAAAGCGTTCTGGAGATAATCGTGAACATTCGTTTGCGCACAAACAAACAAACAAACAAACAAACAAACAACCTCTCACCCTAAACGCATATACCTTCTCCGTTCCGTCGTGGGTAAAAAATAGATGAGGTTAGACTGCGTACCCCACAGAAAACGGACTGCTACCAGAAAAGTAGGTTAGATTATAGGTTAAAACTGCGTCCCCTGCAAAAACGAACTGCTATCAAAAAAGTAGGTTAGGTTAGGTTAGAACTGCGCCCCTCCACAGAAACGAACTGTTCCCAGAAAAATAGGTTATTATGTCATGCGATATTTTGGGAAGAGTACATTATGCCAAACGATACATTTGACCAAATATTACTTGGCAATATGAAACATGACTAACTAATTATTTGCGAAACAACAATTTGCCAAATAAAATTTTACTAACTGTAAATTTGCGATAAGTTTTTTTGCCAAATGATTATTTGCCAAATGATAATTTGGGTAAAAATTTTTGGGATGTGATACTTTGGGAAAAGTTTTTTGGCCATACATTAGTAATCCAGACATAATATCTCGTCTATTGTGGCCTTTCGACGCCAAAATACACATTTTTGATACAAGTCTTATTTTCGTACAAAAAAAAATTAGAAATCAGAAATATTTATTTGTATGAATACGGTTACACGGTCTTAAAATAAAAATATTGGTACACATGCGTATTCAACCTACATGTAGTTAGGTAGGTGAACAAATTCTCAATGTCAAATTTTATATAGGTATAATATTACGATGTCAAACTAGAATTATACTTATATTATCCATACATACTAGTATTATAAATGCGAAAGTGCGTTTGTATGTTTGTGTGTTTGTCGGTCTTTCACGCCGTAACGGAGCGGCGACAGATAGACGTGATTTTTGGCATAGAGATAGTTTATGGGCCCGAGAGTGACATAGGTTACTTTTTATCCCGGAAAAATGCAGCAGAATACGAAGAATATTATACATATTTGTATTGTGTCTATCGTATGTGTAAATAAGTACGTCATTGCAACTACATTTAACAATGAGGTCAACTACGAAGAAAATTTGTTTTAAAAATGCAAATTTCAACAGGAGATTTCATTATGAGATTAGACCAAAGATATCTTGATCTAATGTTACTTTGCAAGTCTAATAAGTTATCATCTCATCAATATCCAGAAATGTCTCACAATTGATTGACCTAGTTAGAATTAATATAAACGCATTTGTGCTTTTATCTCTAAATCATTGAATAAAAAGATAAAAGTGTATCGTAAAGATTTACAACGAAATATATAAAGGTTATCTTTTGTATTCACGATTTTGATCGCCTGCTATCAGTGATTCCAAATGATTAAGTATTATCAGCCTAAGTGCCCTTGTAACTATAATGATAAAACATACTTATTGATTATTAGAAAATATTATTGTGAACGTCCTGGTGTGTGTTTTTATTTAATTTAATCACGTTAATCTCAGATTTGATCCATGCTCATGGATTAAATCTGTGATTGAAGTGATTTTTTTCGTTTCGATAACTAATTTCACTAAGATATAGAAAATAATACCTAAATCAAAGACCATATCGGTAAATATCGTTTACTCTTCTCACAAAGACCATGTTGATAAATCTCGTTGACTTTTCTCGCTTCACATTTGTCTTTATTGCATTGAATGACTTTACAAATTGTAATTGCAAGTATGTTGGTAAGTATGTATTATTTGTAGTCTCTACAAAGAGAGGGTTTTGCAAGCCGAGTATTACCTTAAATCATCTAGTGGGAAAATGAAGCTAAGTCTGCAATAATCGAAAAAGGTGCAGTTCTGCAAGGCTACTACGAAACTCCTGCCCTTTTGTTCCGAGAGGAGGCCTGTGCCCAGCAGTGGGACGTATATAGGCTGGGATGGACTACGAAACTCGAAACTCGAAGTTCGTGTCCTGCGGTCCCTCTCACACTTGTAGGTACTATTTAATACGAGAGCGAGAGGGACGGTACGATACAAACTTCGAGTTTCGAGTTTCGTAGTAGCCCTGCTGTGGTGCAGTTGTAGTCCGTTCGGTTTGTGAACAAGAAAAGCCGAAACATTGTCCTTCCGTTTTTTGTTTTTTTCTTAAGGCCGGCAGTAGACTTGCGATTCCTAGGATGATACAAGGGTCCCCTGTGTCTGACTGGCAGTGATTAAATTGTTGTTATGCAACTCGTTTCATCGTTTGCATGCTAAAAACAAACTGTTTGATATGATGTTAATAATCAACTAGCTTTTGCCCGCGGCTCCGCCCGCGTAGTATTCGCTTATCGCGCGCTACTCCCTCGAGAACTGTGCATTTTTCCGGGATAAAAAGTAGCCTATGTCACTCTCGAGCCCATAAATTATCTCTATGCTAAAAATCACGTCGATCCGTCGCTCCGTTACGGCGTGAAAGACGGACAAACACACAAACACACTTTCGCATTTATAATATTTGAATGGATTTTATTTACATTAAAAATATCTCTTGTGCTTTCCGTCGAGGCTTCCTAAATGTAGGTACACTGGGTAAAGCATCACACGCTACTAAGCGAGCGGCACGTACCATATAAAAGCGAAGCTTTCCCACCGCTTCAATATAAAACGCGGCTGCGACACAAAATTTAATAAACCAATTACAAATATTGTACCTATTTCACAACTCTTTCATATAACAGCTAACATCCGCAGCAGGACGTGTTGTTCGTAATATGTGGCAGACAGAGGAGATTAAAAATGTAATTTCCGGGGGCTCTCGTCACTTCCCCCGTGTAACCGTTAGACGTGGTGATGTATTATACCTACTCGCTGTCCAGGCCGATCCGGGGCGTAAGTGACCCTCAAACAACGAAATAACTCCCACACTCTCCAAGAACTATTTGGCTCGAAGCATCTTTCAATCCAAAGGTGATTTATGATTTAAGTGTTTGAGCTTTCCGGGCGCAGCCGTACGCACCGACGCATCGCAAGTAAAGACACGAAAATTGACATTACGCGTTTATTCGCGGAAATTTCACATTCGCCGCACCGCCGCTGAGCCGTCAAACGTGAAGGGCTCTCCGAAGTATCTGCTAATTGGTTCCGCAGCACTGTCAAGCCACGTGTTAAAATGAAGCTTGAAATTTTCATCCCAAGAATGTCTCATGAATATTGAATGTCATTTCCATTAACGGCTCCGGGCGAGTGAAGGTGTCGCCGTCATTAATGGGATATGTTTCACCTCCCGAGCAATTACGCGAGCTCAGATCAGTCTGCGCCAATACCCTAAAATTATAACGCTAGACTTAAAGTATGAGGGCTGTTAGATTTTAGATTGCTTTGTAAGATGTTTGCCGAAGCGCAGCAGGAATATATTATTATTTTCCTGACATCATGCCTGCATATTGCTTGTTTGGGCGGAAAATATTTTAGTAGAAATAAGTTTACATTATAAGAACTTATAACAATACCTCTTGCAGTCGGGTAAGAAGTGAGCATAACGGCAAAGAGCACAAGGTTACTTGGAAGAGATCGCTCTGGAACGATATGACCAGGTGGGCCAAGTATTGCTAACCTTATTTTTTCTACATATAGATACTTGTTTTTACCCGACACCGGCAAATTATCATTATATGTAGGTATGCGTGTTCCACAGTAGACAACTTTTGCGATTTTAATAAATAGAGGTGTCAATCGATTCTTACAGTGCCAGTGCGGTGACAGTGCGGGTGTCATAGTCAATATTTTATTCGAAAAAATATCTACAAGCCTAATTTCGCACATAAAAATCGAGTTCAAAACAAACGATTAAGTGCGTAATGGCGTTGGATCATATAAATATATCCATTAATAGGTCTCTGAAAATGACGTAGTTAGCGGTTTCTCCAACTCAGATTTTTAGATAACTGAGACAGAAAACAGACTCGTAGTTTTACGACTGATATAAACTATCAAAAACTTTTAGAATTTTCCTTCGCTAGTCTAAATATATCCATCAATAGATAGTGCAATACTATGAACGGTCGCTAACGACCTCGCGTAGGAGTGTGGAAGCCAGCGGTTTGGAAAAATAAGTGCCGTATAACTTATAAACCTAGTTTACCAGTCCGTGGAGTGCTCACTCGGATTGTGTATTTACTCGCCTTCGATTCTTATCTTAAATTATTTTAAAATGTCGATAATGGTCTTAAATACTTTACATCAAAATTGAGCAGCGGTTCTCAAGCATTTTTGACGACGGAACACTATTAGAGAGCTTAATGTTTGCTGGGGTCCGAAAATAGTCAAAAACAACTAGTTTGATGGGATGTTGTACTCTGTAATCTCACGTACACTATAAGTATTTTAATTGTGGTCATTAATTCTTATTGAAATAGGTTTTTTGCACACTGCTCTCTCGCCTGCCATGTCATGCCCTAAAATCATATCATCATCATCATACCAGCCTATACACGTCCCAGTGCTGGGCACAGGCCTCCTCTCCGAATGAGAGTTCTTGGGCCATAGTTCCTACGCGGCCCCAGTGTGGATTGGGAACTTCACACGCACCATTGATTTGCTTCGCAGGTTCGTGCAGGTTTCCTCACGATGTTTTCATTCACCGCAAAGCTCGTGGTAAATTTCAAATGTAATTCCGCACATGAATTTCAAAAAACTCAGTGGTGTGAGCCTGGGTTTGAACCCACGACCAGAGGATTGAGAGGCGATAGGTCAAACCACAGCTTTTTAAAAAAAATTATATAGTTCGTGTAAAGTTACTACAGAAAAAAATAACAAGTTCATCTGTCGATGGTAATCCTTTTATTTACTGCCGCTCTTTCGTTCTCGGATTCACGATCTTCTATTGTATTGTAATATTTCTTGGGAGCCCCCATTGAAGCTCCGCGGAGCTAAAACGTTGAGAATTACAGAAATAGTAACTTTTAAAATAACCGTGGCTGTGTCAGTTACTGCGGATTATTCCGTTCTAATTTAAACTGCCCGTTTGGGGAAGAACCTTTACATTACAGTATGTTTATATATTTATGTTGTGGTTATAAATAACCGCATCCGAGCAAATAATGATAATTATCCTTCCTGCCATTTAGTGTGGTTAATCGTGTAACATAGGTACCTATTTAATTTATTTATATGAATCATACACTAATAAAAATGCTGACCTATGTACATCTGTTTCTGTCATAACTTTTTCAAAGATCACCTTAGCGTACCTACAGGTTGCCGACAATGTTGAGAAGGCTTATGCCGCGGTAATTTTTGCAGTCATATTTTGCAGACCCTTTTCTTGTTAAGTGGCACGATAACGGCCTTGCACCAGTCTCTTGGTACCCGACCGGTCCTTCAACATATGTTGAAAAGACGGTACAACTGACTAGCCACCACACCCTGCCCAGCCCTCAGCATTTCGATAGACCCTGTCATATAAAGCAGCTTTACTTGTTTTCATACTTTTCAGCGCTTTCATAATCTCTTCCATACTGATATTGCTTTCAGGTTCACTTTCATCCACTTCAAGAGAAGAGAAGGTGCTTACACATAGCATAGGCATAGGCCCAGCAGTGGGATGTATATAGTCCGATATGATGATGATGATGATGATGAAAAAAAAACTTTAAAATAGAGCCTGTATTGTCACCTTTGTAAAAACATTTTGGAAATAATTTTTAAGTTCTCCATTACTAAAAAACTGCGCTGCTAATATTTTGTCGAAACTTTGAATTACCTTGCGATAAGAACGTACGACTGCATATTTGAATAAGAATCACATACGCTTAATGTTTTCTTGCTCATTGGTTCGAAAAATTTGTTTCTGCGTTAGTTTTGTAATGGAAAATCTTTGATAAATACTAGAAGCTACATTAGACAAGTAGTTTTTGAGTTAATTCGTAACAAACATCCAAAACTACAAAGTTTTCCTCTTTATAATATTAGTATACTTGTAGATATACATAGATATAGATAAAAATAAACATTGTGTTTGAAGTTACAATACATGTCTAAATTATAATAACAAGCCAAATTAAATACTTCAAAATTATAATTGTTATAAAAACTAAAAAAAAATATTAAATAATGTTAAAAACATTTGTCAGCAATCCGGATTTAAAAAATTTAATATAGGTATGTAGGTAGCTGGACGTTAGAATAGAAATAGAATAGAATAGAAAAACGTTTATTCACATTTCACAAATTACATAAATAGTTAGGAATAACATATAAGCTGAATTTTATCCCGATATTCCCTTCCCTCGGGATAGGGATAAAATCTTAAAATTTCAACCGCTGGGTTTAGAGCAATGAAATTCAGTCAGTTGCTCTTAACTCAACCTCAATGCTGAAGACCACGATCTAAATTTTGGGAATTCCCAGGGGAATTTTGTTAAATCCCGGAATTTCAATTGTAACTACCAGATCGAATAGTTTAAGCATCCGAAGCTGTTTGTAAACTTTAGTACCTATTATATGATATCACTAGTATAGTGGCACAATCATTATGTAAATTGAAGCTATTACACAAAGCTTTTGATTCAGATGTGTATACATACTTAATGCTAGTCGTACCGATAATTACATGAATAACTCGGGGCTTGTAATTATAGCTCGTGGCGTCAAAACATTAATATTATGCATAGATGTACATTGAGCGGGTTAAGTTATTTAGATTATATGTATGTGTTTCAGAATTGCAAACCTGAAGTGGCAGTGGGCGGGGCACATTGCTCGCAGGACTGATAGCCGATGGGGTCAGAAGGTTCTCGAATGGCGTACGCGGACCGGGAGACGAGCTGTCGGTAGGCCTCGAACAAGATGGAGAGACGACCTGGTTAAGATCGCGGGATTGCGTTGGACGCGAAAAGCACAAGACCGGTCTGAGTGGAGCTTTTGTGTGTTTGTTTACTTATTTTGTACAATAAAGAGTTTACATACATACACACATTTTCGGCGCGTTATATTTAGCGAGCACTTAACATAATTTTTACCCACGACGGAACGGAGAAGGTATATGCGTTTAGGGTGAGAGGTTGTTTGTTTGTTTGTGCGCAAACCGAATGTTCACATTTATCTCCAGAACGGTTTGACCAATTTAGATGCGGTTTTCTGTAATGGCTTCGTAATTTATCGACAGTGGTTCTTAGATAGGTGTTATGGCGTTTATCCGCTAGGGGGCGCTACAGTAATCATTTTTCTATCGAAAAATTACCATCGAATGTTCGCACTTATCTTCAGAATGGATTGAATGTTTTTGATATGGTTTTCCGTAATGGATTTGATGTTTGTCTAAGATGGTTCTTAGATAAGTGTTATAGTATTTACCCGCAAGGGGGCGCTACAGTAAACATTTTTCCATTTATCTCTAGAAATGTTTGATTGTCTTTGATGTGGGTCTCTTTAAGGGGTTTGATGACTGTCTGTAATAGTTTTAGAAAGACGTTCATTATGTATAAATAAAGGTGGGCGCACGGCAGTGCCCCCGCCCAGACAAATAAAAGGGAAGACGGGGCACTACCTGCCTATTTTCACACTGTTTCGTCTTGATATTAGCTTTTATTTGACCTGATATGTATTTAGGTACCTATGTACAGTATACACTCTATGAATGTTTGTATGTTGTTAGGGTCTTGCTAGTTAAATTTTACACACTTTCAGTTATCGCACTGACTTTAAATTTAGCATACTTATGTAAATCTGGTGACAATACAATAATCTGGTAGTGACATCCTGGTTGCGCAGCCAGGATCGTCTCCACAGAAAGAAACTCTTAAATAGTTTACGGCACAGGCGTTGAACTTAACAGAATTACCTATTAAATTTTATTGGCAATGTGTTTATATGATAGAATAGACACAACTTGATGTTGCAGCTAGGGTCGTGTTCCCACAAAGGAACTCCTCGATGGTTGATAGCACAAATACAATAAAACTTGGCCATTTCATATTTAAATCTGGTCGTATGTCATGTATTGGTCGTACGAGTACGTATGTATTGTAGGACCCGTGAAGTAGGTAATTTCCTATCGTAAGTAGGTCCATCAGAAAGTCTGACCGATACGAGTACGGTAAGAAATTGAGTGTTAGATAATATCATGGAATAGATCTATAATGCCTAATTATACTTTTTAAATCAAGATTAGTCAGGGATCAGGCTTCGTTTCCACCAGGGATGTGCGAGGATGTATTGCGAGGGAAGTGTTTTTTATGAACTCAATAGAAACATTTCATTTACCTCGCTTCGCTCCGCTCAGCTTCCGGATGAGTGCGAGGATAGGGAAATGAAGCGTTTCTATTGTTTCATGAAAAACACATTCCTCGCTCATCTCTTGCAACCTGATTTTCCTAGCGTTTGAAAACCTTTTTAAAACTTATGTTTTATTTATGAGCTTATTAGTAAGTGTTGTGAATTTAGCCTCTAATTTTACATAAAATGTTTTGGTGAGATTAATTAATTCTTTAAAAAGTTTAAAATAAAAAATAAAATTAAAAATTTTGAAAAAACCCACGACGGTTCTTAGTGGAAAAAGGGTTAAATAATTTTTATGAACATCCCCCGACTAAAAGTGATTACAAACGCAAAAACATCCGTCGGGGGCTGCCATTACCATCTCTCTATTATATTTCAATTAAAATGTTAAGAAAAACTAAACTACAAACATAACTACTTATCTTTCTCTCATAGTGCATTCCAAATACAATTTTGATTAATCACAAATTCATACAACTACAAAATATTAGTTCCTAATTTAATGCTGTTCTATTTCAGTTACAATCTAAAAAAAACTACCATAAATATCTTTGTCTCATAAAGTAGGGAAGTACATTCCCCACACAATTATAATTCATCACAAATTCATACAATTGCAAAATACAAGTTCATTTCGGGGCAGGTAATGGCAGCCCCCGACGGATGTTTTTGCGTTTGTAATCACTTTTAGTCGAGGGATGTTCATAAAAATTATTTAACCCTTTTTCCACTAAGAACCGTCGTGGGTTTTTTCAAAATTTTTAATTTTATTTTTTTTATAATAATCGTTGGTCAGTTCACGCTCCTATTGGCGATATCCAGCTATATAGGCACTTTGCGGACTACCGCCGTCCAAGGTACATTATTAGATTATAATGCTACTCCCATTCCCCAACACATATTAAGCGTGGATTGTTTTCCACTGCTCCGACGTATAAGTTCCCATATACGTCTGAGAGCTTATGTGATAACGCTTATAAAATTTCATGATCAGGACATGGGGACAAAAATGGCTTTTACACCGCAAAAGTGAAGGAACTTTATTTTTGCAGTTCCGTACACATTTTTACCCACGACGGAACGGAGAAGGTATATGCGTTTATTACCCACGACGGAACGGAGAAGGTATATGCGTTTAGGGTGAGAGGTTGTTTGTTTGTTTGTGCGCAAACGAATGTTCACGTTTATCTCCAGAACGGTTTGACTGATTTAGATGCGGTTTTCTGTAATGGCTTCGTAATTTATCGACGGTGGTTCTTAGATAGGTGTTATAGCGTTTGTCCACTAGGGGGCGCTACAGTAATCATTTTTCACTCGAAAAAAGACCATCGAATGTTCCCAATTATCTTCAGAATGGATTGACTGTTGTTAATGTGGTTTTCCGTAATGGATTTGATGTTTATCTAAGATGGTTCTTAGATAGGTGTTGTAGTATTAACCCGCAAGGGGGCGCTATAGTAAACATTTTCCATTTAACTCTAGAAAGATGTGACTGTCTTTGATATGGGTCTCTTTAAGGGGTTTTATAACTGTCTGTAATAGTTTTAGAAAGGCGTTCATATCAAGGAGGGCGCACGGCAGTGCCCCCGCCAATATAAACAAAAAAGAAGATGGGGCACTAACTATTTTCACACCGTTTCGTCTTAACGCTAGCTTTTATTTGACCTGCAATGTATGTAGGTACCTATGTAAATAATACACATATGTATGTTTGTATGCATGTTCGGGTCTTGCAAGTTAAATTGGCATACTTTTAGCTATCGTATTATCTTGAATTTTGGCACACTAATGTAAATCTTGTAATAATACAATAATCTGGTAGTGACATCCTGGTTATGTAGCCAGGATCGTCTCCACAGAAAGAAACTCTTCAATAGTTTACGGCACAGGCGCGGAACTTAAAAGAATTACCTATTAAATTTTATTGGCACTGTGTTTGTACGATAGAATAGACACAACTTGATATTGCAGCTAGGGTCGTCTTCCCACAAAGGAACTCCTCGATGGTTAATAGCACAAATACATAAAACTTTGCACGATTATTCAATTGCAATGACAATACATTATATGCCTATACAACAAACACCTGATGCTGTAGCTAGGGTTGTCTCCTCTTCCTTAGAGTTTCAAGAAAGCTAAAATTTTGTATGACTTGGCCGTTTCATATTTAAATCTGTTCGTATGACATGTCAATTAAGACCCGCGAAGTAATTTCCTACCGAAAGTTGGTCAATCAGAAAGTCTGACCAATACGAGTATGGTAAAAAATTGAGTGTTAGATAATGTTATGGAATAGATCTATGAACGGCCAAGCTGTACTTTTTAATTAAATCAAGATGTAAGGCTAATAAAGTCAGGGCTTAGGCTCCGTTTCCACCAGGGATGTGCGAGGATTTGTTGCGAGGAATGTGTTTTTTATGAACCAAGAGAAACATAACATTTACCTCGCTTCACTCCGCTCAGCTTCCACCAGAGATGAGTGCAAGGATAGGGAAATGAAGCGTTTCTACTGGTTCATGAAAAACACATTCCTCGCAACACAACCTCGCACATCTCTGGTGGAAACGCAGCCTCGTGCAGCCACTTGGCTTTTCCTAGCGTTTGAAAACCTTTTTAAAATTTAAGTGTTATTTATGAGGTTGTTAGTAAGTGTTGTGAATATTAGCCTCTGATTTTACATAAAATGTCTTGGTGAGATAAATTATTTTTTTTTAATTTTAAAATAAAAAGCAAAATTAAAAATTTTGAAAAAACCCACGACGGATCCTAATAGAAAAAGGGTTAAATAATTTTTATGAACATCCCACGACTTAAAGTGATTACAAACGCAAAAACATCCGTCGGGGGCTGCCATTACTATCTCTCTGTTATATTTAAATTAAAATGTTAAGAAAAGCTACTTCAAACATAACTATCCAATTTTAATTAATCACAAATTCATACAAGTACACAATATTAGTAATCCAATGTTATTTCAGTTATAATGTTAAGAAAACTACCATGAATATCTTTCCCTCATAAAGTAGTAAGTACATTCCCCACACAATTATAATTCATCACAAATTCATACAACTGCAAAATATAAGTTCATTTCGGTGCAGGTAATGGCAGCCCCCGACTGATGTTTTTGCGTTTGTAATCACTTTAAGTCGGGGGATGTTCATAAAAATTATTTAACCCTTTTTCTATTAGGATCCGTCGTGGGTTTTTTCAAAATTTTTAATTTTTTGAAAACGAAATGTTAAATAAAGTCTTGAATTAAGTGTTTGGTGGTGGTAATGTTGAAACTGTAAATAAGAATATTTTCTTTCTTTATATCTTTAAATGAAATGATAGTTAATTTGCTGAATATGCGAGTAAACAAATGATGATTTTTTAAAGTTCGGTAGCTCCACAATTTCGTTATGTCTGTCCATCTATCTGCGGTTTAGCTTGGAAACTGATAGTGCTAGAAAGTTGTGATTTTACAGGAGTAGTATGTATGTTAATCACGCCGACACAGTGATAGAATAAAATTTTAAAAAAATCTAGGGACCTTCTCTACACTCAAGGATATCATTTTCTTTCTCGTCTAAATTCATATTGTGGAATACTGTTGGATAGGTCTTTCAATTGAATTACTAAGATTTACAATGAAACGACCCGTTTCCAAATATTAAGCTTTAAATTTATTTATTAGTGTCATGTGTCCCCCCTCACCCTCTGCAAGCTTAATCATAATCTTTGACAGGAAACATCCGGAAAAAAATCGTTTAAAATCTACATAGAAACCACAATATTTTTCAGACTTATTTCAACAAAAGAGTAAATGCACTATATTGCCCAGCATTTACTGAGCATGAAATACTAATTTAGTTTTACGTCCTAAATTTCACCCTCTATAGCCATAGGCATCAAACCAATAATCGAAATACACTTAGTTTGTAATCGTTAATCTACTGCAAGTGTTGGTAGTCATGATTCATTTGTCCGTTCTGTACTATACCCACTGTACCCCAAGCCCAAGTCTAAAGGAGAATCCATTGCTATTCTTGTCGAATACATTACATAGCTACTGCACAGGTATTATACACATCGGTCCTCTATATTAATAGTGGATGTCCAGCGACAATGACCCGCCCGGGCCGAGACTATAATTTCTATTTACGGCCCATAAAGGCTTTCATTTGTAGGCACTTGTTATTGGGAGGCGATCCGAGCCTCCCGCGTGTAATCTGCCTTTATCTCAGTAAATAAAGCAATCATAATTTATGTCGACGACAACGTTAACGGCCTGGAGAATATTATGGGAATTAAGCTTAAGAATATTGTACAAGTAAACAATTGAACTCAGAAGGGCTACTACGAAACTCGAAACTCGAAGTTCATGTCGTGCGGTCCCTCTGACACGGTACTTATAATAGGTATGTAATACGAGAGTGAGAGGGATGGTACGATACGAACTTTGAGTTTCGTAGTAGCCCTGCTGAGAGAAGGCCTGTGCGCAGCGCAGTGGGACGTATAGGCTGGGATGAAGATGATGAAACAATTGAAAGAAATCGGAAAATATGAAAAGACGAGGCCCAATAGATGCGCTATAAGAACTATATAGGAACTAGCTTCAACGCGCAGCTTCGCCTACGTTAGAAATACCTTTGCGAGAAATATTTAGATACAGTTACTGTACAGTCACTAGCACCAATATCTGATACAACAAGCGTGCATATATCTGATACGACTCTATTTCTAGGGCCGGAAGGACGTGTCAGATATTTTTGCACGCTTCGCTGTGGCAGATATTAATGCTGTTGATTGTACGCAATTACACCTAAATTACCGTGCGATTATATTATACAACGTTTAGTTATTTAAGTAGATTTTGCAATTGCGATTGTGCGATTTTGGGGGTACCGTAGTTCTCACAAGGAACCCTTGTAGTTTCATAACAGCTCTATTTATACTTCCAAACAAAAGTAGTGTGTTAAGGAGGGGTTGTTCTCTATTTAAATTAACGATGGAAGAATTCGAAAATGCTGATTTTGCTTAAATTGTATCATGAGAAAAAGTCATACTCGTATTGTGTTAAAATTAGAAAAAGATAAATACGTCCGGGTTGAGTTCCGCGTACCTTGATAACAGAACAGACCCGCATACTCGTATCACAATCGCGTGTCATCGTTAATACCCGAAGTATGCTTCTAAAATCCGAAGGTTCTTTAAGGAGCTCACGGAGTGTAGGTACAAGCTAACCGTTAGCTGGAAAATCAGAAATAAAGTTTTGGTAAAAATTTCATTTTGAATACAAGCTTTTTGCTATAAATGTATGGACTACATACGACGTAGGAGAACAATAGTCTATGGGGGAAGTTACCAAGATGTCCACTCTTAACGATAAAAAATAACATTTTCGTGATTTGTTAATATTTGTGTTAGTATTGAGTGATTTACTATCTTTGTTAATATAAACCTTCCTTTAATCAAACAAGGTAAAAGTTAAAAATAAATAGAGTCACCATCCGGCTTTAAAGGAAGTTACTAGTAAATAGATGGTTATAAAGTAGATAATTAATTTGATAAACTGATAATTCAATTTAATCTTGTCATGTTTGGAATATAAAAGCAGAGATTTCAATAGTCACTGAGAATTCTTCTTCAGTAGCAGATAGTCAATCTATTAGTAACTCATTGAACAAACTAAAATCATGGCGCGAGTCAACTTGATATACTTCGCGGCCCTAGCTGCCATCTTCAGTAAGTAACGTGCTTACCTAATCCATACTTAATATTATAAATGCGAAAGTGTGTTTGTAAGTTTGTACGTCTTTCACGCTGTAACGGAGCGACGGATCGACGTGATTTTTGGCATAGAGATAGTTTATGGGCCTGAGAGTGTCATAGGCCACTTAGTGTCCCGGAAAATGCACAGTTCCCGAGGGAACAGCCAGCGATAACCCAATACCACGCGGGCGGATATCCTTACCTATACCTAACTAAATATTTGTACCAAGCCAGCCAAGTCAAATCTTGAGCTTAAGTAATTTTTTTGTTTTATCAAGATTACAGACAGAACTTGGCACCTGTTTAGATCTCAATTCTTTTATCAGTAAAATCAACAATTACCTACCTGTATTTTCAATATGAAACTTAGTTCCCATTTTTCATATTTACGTTTTTGACAGATAGATCAACCTTAGCAAAATATTTACATTAAAAATATTTAAAAAAGAGTCCTAGATACTTACAAAGACACAATTTAATCCAAAAGCAGCTCTATAAACAAATGGCTATATACAGGGTGAAACCTATGTTGTGAACAGAAATATAATGTATTTCATGCTCAGTTTATATACAATATAATTTATTAATCCATTTCTTGAGAGTAGTCTGAAAATTTTTGCGGTTTCCATACATTGACTTCGTGATTTAATTTGAATAATATGACCGCAAAATTTTTAAGACTATTTTCAAAAACGGATTAATTACGGAGTAATTTTTTTTCTGCTAATTAAAAACCAAGAAATACATGAAATTAAACAATTTACGGTGTGCTAGCGGTTGGCTATTTTAATAATTGTCTGCGCTAAGGATTTACTTGCCCAAGTGATTTTTATGACGGGTAAGGTATACAGTTGAGATCATGTATGCAGATTACCAAGACATCAAAAATATGTAACACTTTGTATCACTAAACATGAACTCGATGTAGAGTGTAGACTATATCTATATTTACCGCAATGGCTGTATAGATATTTATGACGACTTGTACTTCGGTATCAGAAATAAATTCTCCGGCGTTTTTTAAAAATAACGTTCAACTGTTTAATGTTCCAGTAACAACGTGTCACGGTGTACCAGTGCTAGAAGAGATGCAAAATAACGCGCGTAATACGGCTATAACGAATTCATACTATATTACGACCGGGTAAGTTCTATCTTTTTGGAATAATAGATTGCGTTGCTTAATCCATTTAAAGATTGCTTAGATCAGCCAACTAAGGGCTATATTTCACCGGGACACCATGGCGGCGCAACTAGTCGCCGCCACCAACGAAATGTATGCAGCTCTATGAAGGGTACCTCACCTGGTATCAACTTGGTTGCGCAAATCTGCATACATTTTTGTTGGTAGCGGCCACTGGTTGCGCCGCCGTGGTATCCCGGTGAAATATAGCCCTAACGAACTATTTATTTAATCGGATGGTTAGTTCAAGTATTTTACACTTCCTTGCTAACCAAAAAAATAATTAAAAGACACCGAGGAAATATTTTAAAACAAACATACTTATTCATAGTAATGGATGAGAATTTGATAATATAAAATTAACATATTTAGTATGGATTCCTTTAGTCACGAGTAAACGACACGCGGCATGCAACCATTGAGACGAACGGTTGACTACAATTTTCCCAAGTCATGGCTCACATTCTAATAGGTTTAATGAAATAGGCCAGCGCGTGTCAGCCTCCCTGTTCGCTCAATACATATGTGTTTCTTTCAGGAGCCATATAGACAACGGAACAGAAAACGAGGCAGTAGCAAACACAGCAGAAGGCGTTGCAACACTAGACTATCTTGACGGCACTCAGACCGTAGCTATTATCGTCCATGGACGAGAAAGCACGGTTTTCAGCGAATTCGGTCACACTCTCAGACGAAGTACGTACCTACATATTCCTGACCGGCGTAATTTATTTTGACCAACAACATCGGATAATTACTTTACTGATTTATTTGTCCCTTATTCCTTGTACGTAACCATTTTAGTTAATTAAGTCCAGGCGCTTCGTGCCGTGCTGCTATGGTGCCGTGCCGTGGTCGCAATTGTACTTCTCTCCTCTTCGCTTTACTCGTGGTTCATCATCATCATGTCAGCCGAAAGACGTCCACTGCTGGACATAGGCCTCCCCCAAGGCTCTCCTCTCAGACCGGTCTTGTGCTATCCGCATCCACGCGTTCTCGCGATCTTAATCGGGTCGTCGCTCCATCTTGTTAGAGGCCTGCCGACGGCTCGTCTCCCGGTCCGAGGACGCCATTCGAGAACCTTCTGACCCCATCAGCCATCAGTCCTGCGAGTAATGCGAACAGTTACTCGTGGTTGTACCTAGTTAATTGGCCGGAAATTAAATTGACAGTAAAAGGACCTACTTTGAAGTAGGGAATATTTGGCCCCTTCCAGTGCTGGTTACGTTAAATGGATTGTGCACGGGAAACAAGGTTTACATTTACGGTTTTCCATTTTCTTAATTTTTCGTAAGCACTGAAAAAATATAGACAAACAAGATTGGGGCTGCGAAGTGAATCGAACCCACTTATTCATTGTCGTTTCGTACCATGTACACTGACAAAACCTTTTAAGCTGTTAATATATGTAATAAAATTACTCAGTGAAATATTTTACTTGGTTACGAATCAGTTGTTTTAAATTACACTTATACCAAAATTCAACCATCAATTTTAAATAGCCCATATAACAACTTCCTTAAATTTTTAATTGATTACAACAGCTTTCATTTTTGCCTACAGCACTCTTAGAAAGAGATTACGAAAGCGTTGTGATCTTAGTGGACTGGTCGGTAGCATCCCAGAGTAGTTACGACCAGGCGCGCAGTTTGGTGCCCCAGGTTGCACAGGACTTAAGCGACTTCATCGCGTTGCTGGTAGAAGGCGAAAAACTTGATAGGAACCTGCTCCACCTCATCGGATTCGACCTTGGAGCTCATGTGGTGGGCATCACGAGCCGGATCGCATCGTCGCGTGCTAGAAAAATCACAGGTGAATAATATCACGCATAAAGCCAGTTGCCATGCAAATTGTTATCATAAAAGTGCGCAGGCAAGTGGTATTTTACTGCTCATGAATGTCACATCGCACGCCTAAAAGTTAATATTACAAAGAGAAAAGACTTAAGTAATTGCACGCCAGTAATGGGTAACCTCATAACTACAGAACCTATTAAAAGCATCCATGGAAAGTTAGTTAGGGAGTAACATACCGAGAATCTTGGAAACGGCTCTAACGATTTCAATGACATCTGCTGTGAAGGACTTTCGGGGCGAACAATCTGTCTAAATAGAAGCTAAAAGAAGCTAGAAGAATCGATAGATAGAGGCCAGCTTCTTCCTATCTCTGGGAAAACGCGTATTTTTCAGTAAGATTGGTATTTTTGATAGCTCTGTTATCCGTCGTTGAAATCTAGATCGGACGCGACTTATTTTTATATATGTAGCTAACGTTTTATTTAATTTTATAAGTAAAACCTATTTTAATACGTATCTTCTCCAAAAATACAAATTTAACGAAAAAAACTAAGAACAGCTCGATCGCTCAGGTACCTATCAAACAAAATATGAAATGGACGTTGTCGAAAGTGGGGAAAAGATTTTCTTTAGAAAATTCTAAAAGACTCCTATTTTGTTCGACCATGACGTCATAAATTTAGTTAATTAAAACAATATTTTCACATAAAATTACACGTTATCTTCGCCTTGTTGATTCACCTATTGATTTTATCACTCAGACAAATAACAAAAGATATCAAAAGACGCATTTTCTATGATATAAATCAATGACAAAATCTGTTGTTGTTTTTGTCTAAAAGTTTAAATTTTCCTTCAGCTTTGTCACCAGCTGGTGTGGGCTGGGATATGTTCTCACAACGTCTCAGAAGTACCGACGCACAGTTCGTCGAGGTTATCCACACTGACGCTGTGGGAGTTAGAGCATTTGGTATCCGTGAACCTTGTGGCACTCTCGACTTCTTCCCAAATGGAGCCACTAGACAGCCAGGGTGTACCGCCAGTGACAATTCTTGCCACCACAACCGATCTTGGCAACTGTTCGCGGCCACCGTTCAGATGGGCGGCCACCTTACTGGCATCCGATGCGATACTTTGACGCAAGCGTTGAACAACCGTTGCACAGGATTGGGAGTTGCTATCATGGGAACCAATGCACTGATAAAACCAGCGTGAGTAAAATAAAATATAACATATCCATACTAATGTTATAAATTCGAAAGTGTGTTTGTATGTGTGTGTGTGACGGACACGTCTTTCACGCCGTAACGGAGCGACGGATCGAAGTGATTTTTGGCATGGAGATATTTTATTGGTCCGAGAGTGACATAGGCTACTTTTTATCCCAGAAAAATGCAGGAAACTACGCTCGATAACCAAATACCACGCGGGCGGAGCCGCGGGCAAAGGCTAGTAATGTAATAATTAGTAATAAAATATAATAATTAGTAAAAAATATAATGATTAGTAATAAAATATTATTGTTAGGTAAAACGTAGTTTCCCAAGCACATAAGGATATCGCTTCGAGCGCGCAACGATTTCGCTATGAAACGCAGTGAAGTCGTTGCGCGCTCGCGGCGGTTGCGTGCTTTCAACTCGCCCGCAATCACTAGTCTGATAAAGGTCTAATCTACTGCTTTTGTTTTTACAGCCAAGGTATGTACAGACTGAACACTGGAAGATCATGGCCCTTTGCTGCATAGAAAGGATCCTGGAGATATTTAAGAAGATTAAACTAATCTCTGCGAATAAAATATATTTTTTACATATTATTGTCACAGTATATATAAGTTAAAGCAGTATGGAAGCTATACGAACAAATCGATCAAAACGAACACACACAGAAGCGCGCTTTACACGGCCTCTAAGAGGGTCTTGCGACTGCAGTACCGCGACACCCCTTACAGGCAGTGTAGAGCGCGCGTCTGTGTGAGTGTGTTCGTTTCGAACGATTTGTTCGTAGCTTCCTTACTGCTTTAGTTTATATATGTATACACTGTGTTATTGTTGTTATGTTTATCTTACATCTGTTATATGCACGCATAGCAACGTGCCTACATATGTATAGGAACCGATGCGCGGCCCGCTCCCAGCACGTGTGTTGACGCAGCACAACGTGACATCGCTGTCGACGTTTCCACAAATGTGAAATATTAGAATCACTTTTGCATCTAGCATCGAGCATTAGGCACCATTTAGGTTTAATCAATATTTTAAGTTTAATTGTAAAATTCCGTAATTAAAGGAATTAAGATTCATCTCTGGTTTCCTTCGCATCCTCCGACTCCCAGCCTACATATTTGGCGCAGTCGAGAGAAGTCTTCGCGGGCCGGTTCGCGAGCGGTCACCGAATTTCCAAAATCGAAATTTTCCGCTCGCTTAGCGCCCGGGCGGTTATCCGGTCATCACGACGAGGACAAGAACCTACGGGCTGTGAAAGGAGGTGTATCCAGACATCGATACTGAAGAAGGCCAGCGATGTACATAATACTGATGATGACCCTTCTGCAGATGACTCAGGCGGTAGAAGTAACACTTGAAAGTCTTGACAGCGGACCTGGACTACTTCCTTTCAAACTTGGACCGACAAAACTCATCTCCCACTACCACACTTTCTTACAAAACATCGACCTGAATGATATTGAGAATAAAATTGACGCAGTACGAACTCAACTATTAAACCTTAGACCTCGACTTGACAATAAGACCTTTTCACTGTATGAACCACACATGACATTCATCAGTAGTAAACTCGAAAGGGTTTCCGAACAGGTACGGACCTTTGAACCAGACCGTGTGAAAAGAGGTCTCATCGATGGTCTTGGATCAATAGTTAAGAGTATTTCCGGTAATCTTGATTATACAGATGCTATAAAATATAACGATGCCATTAAAACTCTTCAGAATAATGAAAATAACCTGGTCTCTGAGTTTAACAGCCACGTCAGTTTGTGCAAGGAATGGATGTTACACCACTCCGAGGCACTGGATAACATAGCTAAAAATCAGGAGAAAATAGCTCAAACAATATCACTTGTATTACAAAGCGAGAAAAATGTTGAAACTGAATTAATAAAATTTGCGCATTTGGCTCAGTATATGCTCATCTTAAGCGATAATGTAGAGAATTTGTTTGAAGAACTTGAGAAGTTAGAGAACGCGCTAGCTTTCATTCGCGTATCGAGTATACCCCACTCAATACTAAGTTTTGCATCTCTTAAAGTTATGATTGATAAAGTAAAGGTTCTGTATTCCAAGGAACATTTTCTAGAAGTAGATGTAAGAGAATACTATGACTTAATTAAAGTTGGGTCATATTATAAAGATAAGGAAATAGTATTAGTTTTTAAGGTGCCGATCGTAGTTGATAAAACCTATGACCTTTATAAACTGGCAATAGTGCCCAATAGAAATCGTCAGGTTTTGATGCCCCCTTCTCCTTATATAGCGATTCATGAACAGGATTCTATGTACATGGAGACAGAATGTCCGAAGATCGAATCGTGGCATCTCTGTGAAGACCAACTTAACCGGAAGACACAAAACCAGCTCGACTGTACGTACCAGCTCATCACCTCGCAGCAGTTCGACTCATCCTGCCAACTAACCAAGGTGTTCCTGACCAGACCAGCTGTACAGCAACTCGATAGCCTGCAATATGTCATAAGCCTACCGCAGCTGACAAAAATCCAAACGTCCTGTGGCCAAGAACAGGTCAGAACAATCCAAGGAAGCTATCTTGTCAACATCCCGCACAAATGCATGCTGAAAACGCCAGATTACACTATTACCAACTCTAACGACCAGATCGAAGGTTATGCCTTAAGAATTATGGAGCTACCAAATATTAGCTCAGCAGACGGAGTCCAAACTCAAGAGGCTTCTACTTCTCTCACCCTTAACTCTATTGACCTCGAAAAGCTGCACGGTAGCGATAGAAAAGTGGCTTTGCAACTACCAGTTAATATTGACCAGATCGACCGTTTAAGCTTCTATCACACTACGATACCAGTATACTCACTCATATTGGGATCGTTCGTACTAGCTGCAGGAATAGCTGCCCGGCGATTATTCATGAGGCGTTATCGAATAAATCCAGTGGGAACAAATGACACTTCAGATCCAGAGGCTGCACACCAGATTCCTGAAGACCCAAAGCCACACCCCAGAAACATTCGAGTAAGCCCTGATTCGGCAATATTCTCAAGAAATTTCGAATAATTGCCGAACTGAGGAGGGAGGTGTTATATGCACGCATAGCAACGTGCCTACATATGTATAGGAACCGATGCGCGGCCCGCTCCCAGCACGTGTGTTGACGCAGCACAACGTGACATCGCTGTCGACGTTTCCACAAATGTGAAATATTAGAATCACTTTTGCATCTAGCATCGAGCATTAGGCACCATTTAGGTTTAATCAATATTTTAAGTTTAATTGTAAAATTCCGTAATTAAAGGAATTAAGATTCATCTCTGGTTTCCTTCGCATCCTCCGACTCCCAGCCTACATATTTCATCGATAGTAATCTGCTATTTCTAATTCATTACAAATGACGTAAATAAATAATAGATTCCTAATCAATGATTCATATTATTATTCTACATACCTATCTACTAAAGCGAGTCAACGAAAAGCCGTGGTAGCTAAGTGGCATGATCTCTCAAGCAGAGGGTCGTGGGTTCAAACCTTAGTTTGCATCACTGAGCTTTTCGAATTTATGTGAGGTTACATTTTTAAATTTATCCTGAGTTTCTGGTGAAGGGAAACATTGTGAGGAAACTCCGCACTGCCGCACCGGGTAGGTACACGTGGGAATTACAGCAAATCCCGCTCAATCAAGGCCTGGCCGGGCAGGAGGCCTGTCTCCAGCACTGGGACATGCATAAGTCAAAGATGATTAAAGCAAGAGTCAAAATACGTTATGTTTAGTAGGTAGGTACATACTCATACCAAAATAAAACTGTAACCACAAATACTTACGTACACAACCATCGACATCTATGACGTAAGGTACAGCCAAGTGCTAAAATAAGTATCTATTAGAACCACTCAAAAATATGTTACTGCGGCCCTATTGAGTCGCAATAAGAGTCTGTGGTAAGTACATATTTTTGGAACTTTTAATAAGTACATATTTTTAGGCTTGACTGTACATATTCGTAGATGTAACGTGTAAGTACAACTATAAACGTTTCCTATGACAAGGCTCGAGTAAAGGGGATAACATACGTTTTAATTCCTCCCGCCTAAGCACTGTACACAGGATATAGACAGTACAAAAAAAAAGATTTTCTTACTGTAAATACTCAATCGTTTTTAGGGTTCCGGAGCCAAAATGGCAAAAACGGAACCGTTATAGTTTCGCCATTTCTGTCTATCCGTCCGTCTGTCCGCGGCTTTGCTCAGAGACTATCAATGCTAGAAAGCTGTAATTTTGCATAAATGTATATGTCAACTATGCGGACAAAATGGTACAATAAAAAATAAATAATTTTAATAAAAATATCAATAATAATTTTTTTGGGAGTACCTCCCATAGACGTAAAGTGGGGGTGATTTTTTTTCTCATCCAATCTTGTAGTGTGGAGTATCGTTGAATAGGTCTTTTAAAACCACTAAGGGGTTTCTAAAACTATTTTTCGATTAAGTGATTTGTTTGCGAAATATTCAACTTTAAAGTGAAAAATTTTATTAAAATCGAGCGTCCCCCCCCTCTAAAATCTAAACCGGTGGATGGAAAAATTTGAAAAAATTCAGGATGGTAGTAAGTATATCAAACTTTCAAGGAAAACTATAACGGCTAAGTTTGCTTGAGAATTACCTACTTATTAGTAGTTTAAGAGTAAATAGCAGCCTAAGGTATAAAATATACCTAAACTTGGAAGATTCCGTATAAAATACGAAATCCTTAGAAAAATATTATTTATTTTTATCGTAATGGCTACGGAACCCTATTTTGACACGCTCTTGGCCAGTTTTTTATCTATTGTAGCTGTAGCGACGCGAACCGAGGTTATAAAGTCACTTGCAGATGTTGGTATTTTAGGCGAATGCCTTGATCACACGTTCCGAGCTAATGGGCGAGACAGTATCTTATCTTATCTTATCTTAAGTTTAGGGGTCCTTGCGGATACACTTCAACCCGTAGGGATCTTTTGTGTAATTACCCCTCCTTCGCACTTACTCCATTGCTTTTATCACCTCATCCATGAATTGGATGATTTGACGTAGCGGTAGTACCTTAAAGTCTCCTGGCGCGGGGTATCCGACGCCAAAGAGTCTCATTCTTAATCTGGCGAGAGTGTCACATTCACACATAATATGTTCCATTGTTTCGTCTTCCTCGCCACATATTCTACAAACTTCATTGTCCTGTAGTCCCATCTTTAATAGTATGTGTTTAGGCGAGACAGTAAAATGTTTCTCGGCCGTGAGAGTGATGTGAGTAACTGTTCACACTAGACATGGGTAATCTCAACTCCGCGAAGTGATCTGACTCACTAAATCCAGAGCCGATGTCGGTACCGAATCTGCTTATTGAATCCAACTCCTTTATTGACTCCGGTTCTTTCGAGCGATTATTATTTTGCCTATGGCCGATCCGCTCCGGCTCGGTTCGGTCAGTTACCAAGGTCAAGGTGCTGAATCGTAGTGTGTTATTAGTCTATGGCCCGACCAAACGTAATAAGATCCGATCCGAGCCGAGAGCGAAAGCGGAGCGACTGAGGGTGACGGCGATCACGAACCGCTCGATCCGGCCGGACTTGGTCCGGAGTCGATAAGATTTGAAAGGAGTCGTTAAGGGATTCGGATCCGCTTGAGGATTTGACTCTTTTGAATCTTTTTTTATACATAATAGGCTTGCGTCTGTTGTGGATCTTCAGATCCGAATTTACCCATCTCTAGTTCACACATATTTTGAAATTAGGACAGTCCGTTCACTTCAAAAATGGTGCGCGCGGCGACATGACGGCCAAGTGGCAAGACAGTACAGTCAGCATCAGATATATCTACACTGGCCGAGTGTTCACAAAGACATATACGTTTCAATCGTCACAAAGTTATTGACACCTAAGTCACCATTTTCACGTGAGCGTTCAATACGTCAAAAACATCTCAACATTTTAAATTTTCATTAATACTTACACATCTAGTTTTTCATAATGACAATAACAACTAGAAAATCAGTGGTAACTAAGCAGTCAAGCTGTTATTAATATCTACACGTACCAGCAACCACAAACATGTCAACACCCAAGATGCCACTAGTTGCTAAGCAGTTACTATTTCAATGGTAACTAAGCATATCAACATTTTATTTAAACATCAATAATGGATAATAAATATTGTTTTTAAGTAATCATGTGTTTATATATATCTTTCCGAGGTAAAACTCTTTGTGAAAATTTAGTAAATTCGAAGAGAGCGTTTACAAAACGTGCTCAATGCTGAAGGGGGTTACACGCGATTTTTAACTAAGAAACCCAAAAACCCCTTATAAAATAAACAAGTATTTAATTTTTAATTTTATAGCATATGCAGTATAAGCTGGAACTTGTCTATTTTTAGGGTTTCGTAGTCAACTAGGAACCCTTATAGTTTCGCCATGGTCTGTCCGTCTGTCTGTCCGTCCGCGGCTAAGATCGGAGACCGATGATTGGTAGTAGAAAGCTGTAATTTGGCATGAATGTAACTTCAATCACGCCAACAAAGTGGCAAATAAAAAAAAAAAACAAAAAAAAGTAAGCGTACCTTCCATATAAACGTAGTCTGATTTTTTTTCTCGACTAACCCCATAGTGTGGGGTATCGTTGGATAGGTCTTTTAAAACTGTTGGGGGTTGCCTAGAAGATTTTTCTATTCAGTGATCTGTTTTCAAAATATTCAACTTTAAAGTGCAATTTTTTATTAAAATCGAGCGTCGAGCGTCGCCCTATTAAATTATATTTTTGCTTGAAATCTATTTTTTGCTGTCAGTTTGTTGGGCGTTTTAATTTTTTTGTTTAAAAGTTTTTATACATTTACATGTACATTTTCAACTGAGGAAAAAAACGGGGGAGGTTCTCAAGTTGAGGCGTATATATTTTTAGGGTTCCGTAGCCAAAATAGCAAAAACGGAACCCTTTTTTTTCGCCATGTCTGTCTGTCCGTTTTTCCGTTTTTTTCATCCAATCTTGTAGTGTGGTACCGTTGGATAGGTCTTTTAAAACCATTAGGGGGTTTCTAAAACGATTTTTCGATTCAGTGATTTGTTTGTAAAATATTCAACTTTAAAGTGCAAATTTTCATTAAAATCGAGCGTCTCCCCCCCCCTAATTAAATTATTTTCATGGTTTTTTGTAGTTAGTTCAATTTTTAGTTATAATTTTTTTTTCACGCTTTTTAGTGTAAAAGATCTAAGATACAATAGTTTAATTTCAACTGCCCGCCACCTTTTACGAAAAATTGCTCTTTCCGATGCAGAGACGTTTCTTAATTAGGAGTCCTGGTGCTTCACCACCCACTCCATTTCACCATATGCATTACGAGGAGCATAAATTGCTTAGCCACTATGTTAAAGTAATTGAAATTCAACCCATGAAATACTTGTTATCGAGTAGTAACTCCTATGGTCTTCATCATCAGTTTCACTTCACCAAATGATGATTTTCACAAGAAAATGCACGAGTTACTACAAAATATATCAAAATTACCATAGGTGTCCCTACAAAATTTGAAGAGTTCCCTCGATTTCCTTAGGATCCAATCATCAGATCCTGATTTGGTGCTTATAAATGGGACTTAATTGAAACAATTCCTAGACGAACGCAAAAAAAAAATTCAATTGGTTCACAAATGACGGAGTTCTGAGTTCTTTTTTTATTGGATAGGTTATAATCGACATAGCCCACCGCATTAGCACGCTGAAGTGGCAATGGGCCGGTCATATAACCCGAAAAACCGATAACCGTTGGGGTAGACGTGTTCTTGAGTGGAGACCACGGATCGGCAAACGTAGCGTGGGATGCCCTCAGACTCGGTGGTGCGATGATCTTCGCAGGGTGGCTGGCAAGAGCTGGATAAGAGTGGCCGAGGATCGTGCTCAGTGGCGTGCCATGGGAGAGGCCTACGTCACGCAGTGGACTAACATAGGCTGATGATGATGATGATGATAATGATGATGATACCTTGAAATTGGTATTATATAAATTTGGAAAAAAAATTACCCCAAGGGTGGGAAAAAAGGTATAAAATAAAAACTAATTTGTTGATAAAAAATAACTAATTTCTTAAAAAGCAAGTGCTATAATTATGTTAAAATTCAGAAAAATCGTAAAAACGAATGCGATCCAAACTAAAAGAAATAAAAAGCCATAAAACAATAATAAAACCAAAAAAAAGACCAAGTCGAATTAATTATGTGTCGAGTGAGATTTGAACCCGGGGATCTATGCTTTGAAATGCATAGGAATGGAAATGGTGCCACGACGTGCCTTGACTATGAGTTCGAAATTCGCCTTCATTTAGTTTTTGCTATGTGTCAGATGGTTTGACTTTGATTCTGCTGAAAAGTAAAATAAGAGTTAGAGGCATATTCTGTCAAATTTGATTGAAGAGAAAAACATGAGACAGATGTATGTGATGAAAAGTCTGTACTGTTTTCGATGATTGTCATAATCGCTTACCTGAAATGAGCATAGCTATTTTATATCAAAATTCGACCATATAGCTACATGCTTTTAACGTCTATTTTTCCATGTTGTTCAGATATATTTGATATGTTGACTGCTTAGATATCAGTGATTTTTTGACAGCTAAGGTATCAATGACATGTTAGGAGTGTAGAAATTAATGAATATCGACTGTTTAGGTATTTTTGACACATTGAGCGCTCACAAGTAAATACTACAATGACAGTCAACAACTTTTTGACAATTTAAACGTTTACCTCTCTTTGAGCGCCTGAAGCGTATAGCGACTTCTGATGCTGACTGTACATGTTTAGACCTGCTGAGTGAGCGAGCGAGACAGTGCGGGGAAGGGCACTCGGGCTGGTAGATAGAACGGGCGCCGAGCAACTGTCTCGCTCGTTTACTCGAAATGACGACAATATTTACTACGATCCGGCTCTGGAATCCGGCTAAATTATGAATAGTGGCTAGCCACTCACATGCTTTCGGCAATTCTTTGCAGGTGGTAGGACCTTGTGCAAGGTCCGCCCGGATTGCTACCACCATCTTGCTCGCTAATCTTGCCGTGAAGCAGCTGTGCTTGCACTGTTGTGATTCGGCGTGGAGAGTAAGACAGCCGGTGAAATTACTGGCACTTGAGGTATTCCATCGTAGGCCTCTAAGTTGGCTACGCATCTGCAATACTCCTGGTGTTGTAGATGTTTCTGGGCGGTGGTGATCTCTTACCATCAGGAGACCCACTTGCTCGTTTGCCATCCAGACGAATAAAAAAAAAACTCTAGTCGCCTGTCAACAAAATCAAAATAACAGTTGTTAATGAATAGAGCTCGGTGGTGCGATGATCTTCGCAGGGTGGCTGGCAAGAGCTGGATGAGAGTGGCCGAGGATCGTGCTCAGTGGCGTGCCGTGGGAGAGGCCTATGTCCAGCAGTGGACGAACATAGGCTGATGATGATGATGATGATGATGATGAGAGTTCAACTCAAAATTCAAAGCATGTGAGTGGATAGTGGCTCAACAATCACGGATCACGATGGCACTCGTAATGTCACTATTTCTAGTCGATCCGACCACAGGAAGTATTTCGACTTCCAAGATTTGATACATAAAATTCATAATAACACGGCAAGTTAAATAAAAGCTTGTGAAAAATCAACAATGGGCTTACCCGACATAAACACAATGACAAACATTGTCATAAGTTCAACTTCTCAATAACCTTTGAGAAACGGGTATTGAGGGGGCGACACATAAAATACCTACTTAGTTGTCGAGCTTAGACTCAAACACAAAACCCCGAGCACCGAGTGTTGGGCCGAGAGGGCTTAACTTGACCTTTTTCAAACCCATAATTAACTTGAAGAGGTGCGGAATTCACTCTTTTCGAGATCAAAGAATCGAAAAACAACCGATATTTCAAGGGCCATCGAGCCGGCTAAGAATTTAGCTGGGCTTATTTCACACGTACTTACCTAGAGTGATTCCAACATTTTACATAAATCTGTAGACACCTAGTTAATAACTATTGAAACTTTACAAAATGAAGCCTCTAAAAGCCGAATAAGTCTGAAGTAATTTAATGAAAGTCGTCCATTGGAAACTACTAACGAGTTAACGATTACAAACTTTGTTTCGTATATTGGAACCAACTTTTAATGGCCGGATTGTGGGATGTTTTTGAAATACTTAATTTATTTCTGTATCCTGCGTCACATACCTACTGAATTTTTCATGTAGGTAGTTTCCAGTGGCCAATTTAAACAGCTTAACTTTTTGAATGAAATAATTATCATAGCTAACAACTAGTTGAAAAAAATATTAATATAAATGATATAAACCTCAATAAATAAACCACTGCCTGATTCAATAAATAATAAAATACTTAGGGTACTCTTTATCGTAATCACTCTGCATAATAGAGATTTTATCTTTGTCCCTTTGCTATTTCTTGTGCTGGACATAAATAAACCAAAAGATATTTTCTTATAACTGGTTGTTTATTGTGCTGAATTGTACCATTTTATGAAATAGATGAGGGGGGGGGGGGCTATATTTGTACCTATTGCTACTGCTTACTGCAAACAAACTCATAATGTTCATTACATAACCTATGTTTGGAAATGTTAATTATAAATATTCATAAACTGACATATATATCCTATGCGGGCATCACGTACATACACAATTATCTACAGTACATGTACCTACCGTACATAAATGACAAACTATTCAGTTACAAATAAATTAATCAGTGCCGCTATAAAATTACCAGAAATCATGAAAGGTACTTGCATTACTACTCATTTATAACATGACTAATAGAGATTTCGTTTGATATTCACCGCTTCCTTTTAAGCATTAGATTATAAATGAATTTATCTGTAGGTAAGGTATGTAAAAATGTATTATTATGTGTAATAGACTGATTACCGATTATCAGATTATCCCACTTTTCAGTTGAATGTATAATATAAAAGCATCTCATTTGGTCTACGCGACCAGATGTCCATAGATCTATGCGAACGTTAGAGATGTTGGCTTCACAAATTATCTTCGTTGTCCTAGCTTTGACAGGTAAGTTTAAAAATAATGTCTTTCGTTCTGACAGTACTTTTTTATTAAATGAAATCAAGTAAATAATATTTATTAATATTTCAATTTATTCTTGATTACTTTCTAAATAGTAAGAGTTAGACCACTATAGTGTCTCGGAGGAATTAACTTCATTTGACTTGTCTGTAGAATCTACAGTCAGCTGCAGAGAAAGGGTACCACCCTGTAATGGCGGTAAGTATGGATACCGCCGTTACAGGGGGGTACTTTTTCTCTGCAGCTAACTGTACCTACCTTTGATGCAAGCGGAAATCACTTATAACATGGTGTATTAATATTTATTTATATCTTTACTTAACAATTAATGATCATAGGAAATAGGTAGCTGATTTAAAATTTGAAAAATTATGTAGAGCTGTTTCGAAAATAAAAATAAAATCGGATCATAATTTATCAAAGCCATCATTGAACACAGTTGTATAAAAATATTAATTATGACTCAACTTAGTTTATCAACTTAGTTTTTAAAGCCAGTTTCCTTATTTTTCTTTGTAACTCGTTCTCTTTCACGTAAGATATAATTTATATTTTCAGCCAAGCTATGTCAAAGCGAAGAGGTAGAAGCTCCAGACCAAAGGATGCAAGCGCGCTTCTTAGGCACTCTTAATAGATATTACGTGTCCTCATGGTAAGTTGCTTCAGATATAAAATAAAACATAGTATTTACCGAGTATCTATTCAGAAAACAGTTCAAAGGATTCCAATATAAAAGGTTCGACTCTGGTTCATAAAAGAATGTCAATATTATGGTAAATTCAGAAGGTTTAATAGCTACACGAGTAAAATAACGCTTCATATAGTTACCTACAGACACAGAGCCAGTGTTTTTCAATTTGTGGGTCACGTCACGAGACCGTGAGTGACGCGAATGCACCTTAAGGGGGCTGTTTACCGGATTGTATTGACAACCGGATGGCTAAGTGGTTAGAGAACCTGACTACGAAGCTTGAGTTTCCGGGTTCGATTCCTGGTCGGGGCAGATATTTGTATGAATAATACGATGGTTCGTTCTCGGGTCATGGATGTTTAATATGTATTTAAGTATGTATTTATATATAAGTATGTTTATCCGTTGCCTAGTATCCATAGTACAAGCTTTGCTTAGCTTGGGACTAGATCAATTGGTGTGAAAGTGTCCCATGATATTTATTTATTTTATTTTATTGTGTATGATTATTCAATGTTTGTTCAATGATTATTCAATGATTATTCAATGTTTGATTATTCAATGTATTAACAACGTTTGATAAAAATACAAATAACCTGTAAGTGGAGTTAAGTACCTAGGGGGCCGCCAAATATTTTCAAGCCAAAGGGACCCCGTACTGAAAGTTTGAAAAACACTGCCAGTGTTTTTGCTGTCGTGACCCCTCTTGGTTTAGAAAATATGATGCGACCCCCCGCTTGCTTCCACTTACTGTTAGTTATCTTACGTTGATAATGCAGACATTTAATAATCATACACAATAACTATGTTTATAATAATCCATACTACGAGTATAAATGCCACAGTGTGTTTGTCCGTCTTTCACGCCGTAACGGAGCGACGGATTGACGTGATTTTTGGCATAGAGATAGTTTATGGGCCAGAGAGTAACAAAGGCAACTTTTCCCGAAAAAATGCACAGTTTCCGAGGTAACAGCGCGCGATAACCGAATTCCACGCGGGTGAAGTCACGGGTAAAAACTAGTTATTTATAATACTGAATTGTTCATTTTTCCGAGATAAAAAGTAGCCTAAGTCACTCTCGGGCCCATAAACTATCTCTATGCCAAAAATCACGTCGATCCGTCGCTTCGTTAAGGTGTGAAAGGCTGTCAAACACACAAACACACTTTCGCATTTATAATATTAGTATGGATAAGTGTTTATTTCTTTAAATTGGCGTTAATTAACAGGGCCGCTATGTTAACTGGAATAGAATACGTGCATTTAGAGAACACAGATGCCGCGGTTAATGCAATAACCCTTCTTGATGGGACCCAGCAAGTCGCCATCGTCGTGCATGGCCGGACCAGCTCGGGTTTCAGCGAGTTTGCTCATTCACTTCGATCATGTAAGATAATCAATGCATTTTTTTTTATTCGACTGGAAGGCAAACGAGCAAGTGGGTCTCCTGGTGTTAAGAGATCACCACCGCCCATAAACATCTGCAACACCAGGGTTATTGCAGATGCGTTGCCAACTTAGAGGCCTAAGATGGAATACTTCAAGTGCCAGTAATTTCACCGGCTGTCTTACTCTCCACGCCGAAACATAACAGTGCAAGCACTGCTGCTTCACGGCAGGATTAGCGAGCAAGATGGTGGTAGCAATCCGGGCGGATCTTGCCCATGGTCGTACCACCTGTAACATTTTGCAGCATTTTGAACAGAACACTGTTTTTTTGAACATTCAAAGTGAAAAGTAGAGTGTTTAACGATAGACTAAACAACCATAATTCCACTTGAACTATAGCAGCAAACATCTCGTGTCATTACGGCTTGTTTTAGTCCCTTGTTGAACAATGTGCTATTGTTTCAAAAACATATTTAAAATTGTACTTCTGTTTATTCCCAGCTTTCATAAACGATCAACAGACAGTAGTAATCGTGGTAGACTGGTCCGTGATAGCCAACATGGACTACGCTACAGCTTTGAACGCCGTGCCGTTCGTAGCTGAAGACCTCATAACTCTAATGGTCAGGATGGATACTCTGGGAAAGATAAACAGGAACCTGGTGCACATAGTAGGATTTGATGTTGGTGCACACATTGCCGGCATCGTGAGCAGAGACTCACGCGCTAGAGTGCAGAAGATAACTGGTAAGGGTTTTTCGTAATTGATAAGGTTTGGACCAAATGTTGCCCAGAAATGAAAATACCTCTAACGAGTTTCTTGCGTTACTTTCTATTAGAAAAGAACATATTAGACGACCAGATGGCCTAGTGGTTAGTGACCCTGACTACGAAGCTTGAGGTCCCGGGTTCGATTCCCGTGTCGGGGCAGATATTTGTATGAAAAATACGAATGTTTGTTCTCGGGTCTTGGGTGTTTATTATGTATTTAATGTATGTATCTATCTCTATATAATTATGTTTATCCGTTGCTTAGTACCCATAACACAAGCTTTACTAAGCTTACTTTGGGACTAGGTCAATTGGTGTGAATTGTCCCGTGATATTTATTATTTATTTATATTCTCAAAATTGACGATTACCATTGAATACGGTATTTGATTATTTTGTATGTGTTTTATAAATTAAAACTACACAATGCCTGTTATCGAATAGAGAAACAATTTTTAAGCTACCTTTACAAATAACAAAGTTATAAAGGTTTGAAATTCAAGATTAAACAGAGAAAGGTATACTGGCATGTGACGTCACACACCAGTACCGCCATACTTGCTGCATAGAGAAAATATATTTATCTATGTCTATATTTTCATAATAATACTAAGACATGGCAAATTCAGGAGTTGTTAAATACCGATTAACGATGGGACAATTTTTATTAGTCCTCTACTGATAACACTTTTTAAGAACCTGTTTCACTATCCGTTGATTAAATTTATTTGATGGATAAATGTGATGCCGTCTATGTTTGTTTTTTTCAAATAGACGGAGACGGCGGCGTCAAATTTATCCATCAAATAAAATTAATCAATGGGTGGTGAAGTAACAAATAAATGATTTAGTTCCCATCAAAAGGTTTTTTAGGGTTCCGGAGCCAAATATCAGCACATAGTCTTCAGGCCGTTGAAATTTTGAAACAGCTTTCATTTTAATGCAAAATAAATACTTTCATAAAATATTATATACAAGTATATAAGTATACTAGCTTTTACCCGCGGCTTTGCCCGCGTGGAATCCGGTTATCGCGCACTGTTCCCTCGGGAACTGTACATTTTTCCGGGACAAAAAGTAACCTATGTCACTCTCTGACCCATAAACTATTTCTATGCCAAAAATCACGTCTATCCGTCGCTCCGTTTCGACGTGAAAGACGTACAAACATACACAAAAATAACACATAACACACACAAATATACACACAACACACACAAGCATACAAACACACACACTTTCGCATTTATAATATTAGTATCGATACTAAACTATAGATGGATTTAATTGTGACAATATGGGTATTTTATATTGTATTACAGGTTTATCTCCTGCTGGCCAAAACTGGGACGTGTTTTCCCGCCGTCTTCGAGCCACCGACGCTGTGTTCGTGGAGATCGTTCACACAGATTTCTCCGGCTCAAGAGCTCTGGGCATCAACGAGCCAATCGGCACAGTGGACTTGTTCGTCAACGGTGGCACCAGCCAACCGGGTTGCTCCAACAACCAATGCAACCACGACCGCGCTTGGCACTTGTTTGTGGCCACTTTAGACACGGGCGGTCACTTGGTTGGCCTTAGATGCGAAAACATGACAGACATGTCGAGGAACCGATGCGTCGGCATTCCAGCTGTCATGTTGGGCACCAACGCTTTAATAAAAACCGGGTGAGAGTTTTTCTCTAAGTTAATAATTTTCTGCCTTTATGCACCTTCGCACTATAATAACATTATTTGTTTTGATACACTCACTTGCTTCAACATTAAACCACTAATTAATCTGCCAAAGATTAGAGATGTTTTCTACGGGATGTAGACCCTTTAATTTAGAAGCTCCCGATATTTTAACACATTACCACTATGTACTCGCAGCATCATGATAAAATATATCTCGTGAAAAATATATCCAATTTAATCAACTGTGCATCATTTAAAACTGCTATGCACAAGTCGCCCTCAAAATTTCATTTCAGCCGTAAAAAAGTCGCAAACAAAAAAAATAAAGGATTCCTCACCCTCACTTTAGTATTTTATAACTTTTATACAATTGAGTGTCAGCGGTAAATTGCGTCAACTGTGGTTTATTAGGTCACTGAAGACCTTTCTTTTCATAATGGAGACTGTCGCCGGTTCGACGGAGATTAAAAATGACTTCAACTAATTAAAGATTTTTCCTCAGGGCCGGAACGTACCGGGTCAACACCGGCAGAACCTATCCTTTCAACTTGTGAGGGATTTTCAAGCACGTTTATTCTCTAATTAAGAGTACAGGTCTAATAAATAAATATGTTCAATTATTTACCTAGTACTTATAAGCCCTTGCTGAGCTAACTACTATCCCTCTCTCTCGCTACCGGTTGCCTGTGACACTCACGATGTCGTCAGATCATCTAGTGGAAAGCCTGCCAGCGTTTCATCTTCCAGTACTTATAAGTACATAAAATATTTGCTTTACAATTTTACTACTACATTGTATTTTATCGGGCTATGTATTTTTTTTCGAGAATAAAGTGAAGTATTATGATAGAACTATTGTTTTATTTAGACTCTTACTAATAAACACTTGTAGGATAAATCCCTGGAGGTTATGTATTATACGATTTAATTAACCAAAAATTAGACATAATGAAAATAATGCCGTTAATGATGTTGTACATCCAAACTCAATTTATAATAGATAATCTAGGCATGGCTCAAGAGTATTATTATAGCATTATTTGAGTTATACGTTATGTCAATCCAATTTATGGAAAGTTTAAACAAACCGATTTCATCAAAATTCGTGTATAAATACCCACTAGATCAAATCAATAGCACATTTATCTATGATTCGTGTCTTTTAACTAGACGTCTAACCACTTTTCACCAAAATTTACTAGATTTCAATACCTATTTAATTTTCATTTGAAAAATCTTCGTCTGACGTTATTTCTTAAATGAAACTCGTGTAGGTATAATCTGTAGTAGCACAGACTAGCGTAGAAATGGTGGAAAATTTGACATTTTAAAAATCGATGAAAACTCGATTGAAGAAGCGATTATTATTTATTTACCTTAAAATTAAAAAAAATATTAGGTACTGCTTTTATAATTGAATAACTAACATGCTTTAGAATTAAATCAAGTACTAGTACGAACTTACAAACATTAGCATCTGCTATATTAGTAGGATTTTTTATACAAAAAGTTATTGCTTTTACAAGACTTTAAAAGATGTAGTAGCAATGTGGATATTATGTACAATATATACATTATTATAGTAGGTATGTGCGGGTCAAATCTTGCAAGAGTTGCAAGTCAAATGTCACCCACTTTTAGTGGTCGTATTCGACTTCAATTTGACATGCATACTGTAATTAGTTTTCAACGACTCTGAGTACAGTTAACTACAATTACAGGCAGTGAAATAAGTTTTCGTTAAAAATTATATTTATTTCCTTTTAATCCATACCTACTAATATTATTAGCAGCGTATTAGCATCGCCATACAGCGAGGAAATGCTGCCAGCATTCTTGGAACCATGCCACAGGGGCCTTTTTAGAGTTATATTAATTTTTAATTATTATTATTATTAAGTTTTTATAGTTTAAATCAGTTTTAATTTAGTTTGTAATATTTAGTATTTTAGTTGTTATTTTTAGGTTTTTTTTTTCCATATTTGTACCAATAAATTTAGTTATTCTAATATTATTAATGCGAAAGTGTGAGTTTGTATGTTTGTCCGTCTTTCACGTCGAAATGGAGCGACGGATCGAGGTGACGTTTGGCATAGAAATAGTTTATGGGCTAGAGAGTGACATAGGCTACTTTTTATCCCGGGAAAATGCACAGTTCCCGAGGAAAAAGCTAGTGATTATATATATGTGAACAGCAATGACGTAAAAGTGTTTTTTTTTTTTAGAAATTCCGATTATATGTGATGTTTGCTTTTAAGAAGTATTTAAATTGGTTTATCAGCATCCCGCGGGAACTATGAAATTTCCCGGAATAAAAAACACTTTTGGTTATCCTGCATGAAAGTACCCTTTTCCGTGATAAGAGTACCTTTTCTGTGTATAAGTAATAAAATTTATACTCGTATTTCAGTATAGTATAGGAATTTTATCACAAACTTTTAAGTGAATGAAAACATCTTGAGGAAACCTGTGAAAAGCAGTTAGCTATACACATGCATGGTATTGTATGAAATGCCAACTACACTGGGTCCTGGTGGGTACATACTACAGCTCAAGCCCTGCATACTACGAAACTCGAAACTCGAAGTTCGTATCGTGCGGATCCTCTCGCTCTCGTATTAAATAGTATAAGTGTCATAGGGACCGGACGACACGAACTTCGAGTTTCGAATTTCGTAGTAGCCCTGCTGTACCTGTATCCAGTGGTGGTACGTACTTAGAACGAAGGTATGAGATGATACTCTCACTTTAAATCAATAATCAAATCCGAAATACATAATAAAAAAAAAAACACAAAAAAAAACATTTAAATTCACTAAGGTCATTTATTGTTTCTGTACCCTTAGTGTAAGTTTTCGGTTACAAAATAAGTCTCGATCTGGCAAACGTTCCGCTGGAGACGCTGTTCGTGTTTTCATACAAATTGTGGTTTTAACGCGAACGCGATCGAGACGTATTTTGCAACCGAAAACTTACACTAAGGGTACTGAAATAACAAGGGCCTATTTCACCACTTGTCGACTAATTTTAAGTGACGGATATCAGTGATGCAGTCTCTGTTTGTTTTGTCCGAATAAACAAAGATGGCATTACTTTTATCTGACACTTAAAGTTAGTCGACAAGTAGTGAAACAGGCTCTTAATAAAAATACTTAAATTAACATAATGCTATGGCGATCGACTTACCAGTGCGGGTAACGAGAAGGGAATAGAAGTTGTAGAAAAATAAATTAATATGGCTGGGGTTTAATTTAAGTGTCCAAAAATGAGAACGTAATTAACGGACTGAATTTGATTTAAAAACAAGGAAATTAGTGAATCTAAGTAATTGAATTGTGAAACTTAAGTGAAATAAATTTAATCTAATTTAAAGTTTTTTGAAGAGTACGGGTATATTTTTAAGAATTTTTAAACGTGAATTAAAATTAATTTACTTAGCTTAGAGTTGAATGTGTTTTTACATTCAATTCTACGTGTCTACTATGTAGTAATTAAGTGCCCATTTTTAGCGTCTAGTAAACATTGTAGTCTGAGCAGACACTACACGCGCACTGGTGATGCGATAGCCTAATGTCACTAATTGTCTCGCTATTACAAGTTTCAGATAAAAACTAACCCCAGTTTACACATGCCAGAAAAAATGTGCAAATGAGATTACAACGCAAGGCCATAATACGAGTATTGCTACCGAGGTGCAACAGATCGCCTCAATGTATATAATGTTTGAGCGATTTTCATTGTTAATGTAAATCTGACTGAATAAAAATGTAAAAATAATCATTTGTTGTGAAATCTTTATCTAGATGATAATCTTGCGTATCCGATCGATATTAAAAATAGTGTACTTCGAAAGGGGATTCACTTTTCGACTTTTTAGTTATAAAATGTAATAAATTTGCTATCGGACTGATATTGATCTTTTTTGTTTTTGAGTTTATTATTATACAAGGTTGTTTCCGCAAGGTTACATTATTATCATGGCCGTAATAAAACATTATTATTGCAATTAATGTGAGCCACGTGGTTAACGAATAAAAACAAAAAAAGTGATTTAATGATTTAATCGTTATACAGATTGAAATTTAGGATGTAAAACAAAATTATTGTTTCATGCTCAGTTAATGCTGGACAATATAGTGTATTTATTCTTTTACAAAAACCTGCGAGGCAACCAATGGTGTATGTGAAGTTGAAGGCCCGCGTCGGAAGTAGGTACGGCCCAAGCCCTCTCATTTCGAGAGAAGGCCTGAGCCCAGCAATGGGACTTAGATAGCCTGGGATAGGACGGAACTTGCACTTGCTCGTTTGCCTTCTAGTCGTATAAAAAAAGGTAGGTATTAAAGTGTAAAGATATCTTTGATCTCAATTGTAACTGTTCACTAAGACTAAAACATTTTGGTAGGTAGGTTTGTAAAATTTTTGAGTACCTATTTCAAAACTTGTGATTTTAATAGAGTAGTAATCTCCCTTCTTTGCCGTGGTACCATCAGGTAGTTTACTTACTATCAGGGCGCAGTGACCAAAACTCGGTCTTGGCCTCCAACACCAGATTACAGCTCTTGCTAGCCTTCGACCCCGAGCTCCAAAAGGTCTTGCCAAACCTCGTCCCTCCAGCGGTACCTGGAAAACCAACCGGCCTACGTCCACTCGGTCGTCCCAAGTACTCTCTCTCGTTACGGCTCGCTCTCTTTACGGCTCGATCCTCTCCCAACCTATCTACGTGTCCGAGCCATCGGAGTCTGGACTCTTTGTCTCTCCTATAACATTCCAAGCTACTATGTAGGAGCACTAAGATTTGCGTCTACAAAACTGTCATTAGACCGATCCTGATGTACTATTTCGAAGCTTGGATATGGACACTAACGCTCAAAGAAGAGAATAAGCTGCTAGTGGCAGGGTAGTAATGTTTTAAAATAATATTGTGTTTGCAGTTAGGTAAATCCATACTAATATTATAAATGCGAAAATGTGTGTGTTTGTATGTTTGTCCGTCTTTCATGTGGAAACGGAGCGACGAATCAATGTGATTTTTGGTATAGAGATAGTTTATGGACCAGAGAGTGACATAGGCTACTTTTTATGTATATCGAGGAAACAGCGCGCGATAACCAAATTTAAGGCATTAAGAACCAAGACAAATCAAAATTTTGGCGTAATAATAATATGCGACGTTAGTCTGACGATGTTTTCTCTAGCAATGGACTGTTGAACTATTTCTTTCTTGATTCACTATAGAACGTTTTCTCAGTAAGTCTCATGTTGATTATCCTTCTCAAGTATTTTACGACATTAAGTACTCGTACAATAAAGTTTTCTATCAAAAGGTTCTACAGTGCACGATTCAATCGCTTCAATAGGGTACTATTTATGTAGTAGTAATACTTGTCTTAAAACATTGATCTTGTTACTTGCTTGACAGAATATCGCCGTCAACACCATCTACATTAATAGTGTTATTACAGTTATTTCTTTTAGAATAATAAAAACAATCATAGGTGAATCCCCTGCACCGATAAAAAATCAAAAGAAATATTCCGCCAATTGTTGAATATAATTAATGACCAATTTGATTAGCAGATACATAATCAAACTTTATCATTTCATTGATTCGAATATAAAAGCTTCGTTGTGAAAGTATTATGTATTCAGCAGTTGACACACAAGAGAAAACATGGTCCGAGCTAGTCTGGTGTTCGTTGCAGCAGTTTGCTTCAGTAAGCGTTTTTATTATCTTAAATAGACATTTAATAATTAACATAATTTTTGCAATTAATCAAGACTATGATGAAGCATGGATAATATTTGTGAAGATTATTTCATTTAGGGTGAATCCAGACCAGCGTGATTTTATTAAATTGAGTGTCGCAAAATTATGGTTTCATGCAATGTGTACAATTCACTTTGAATTGCCGTGTGACATAAACTGGACTTTTATATAAAACCGAATGCACAAATTACGCGATAATACGCGACTCACAACTCAAAAATTTCGCTTGTCTGACTTCACCCTGAGTGATTTGAGTGAGATGTAAGTAGGTACATTTACAAATTACTATGTAGCTATTGCCCGTGTTTCGAAACTTTCATTTATCGTCCGGTGGGAATTATAAAAAAAAAAACTGAATTAAAATTGTCCTATGTCCTTTTGAGACCCTGGTCTCAAATTGCCTTCATACCAAATATCAGGAATATTCTTTGCTTGAAAGCGTAACAAATAAAAAATATAATATTAAGTAATAGGGATTAGTTATCTACCGTGAAAATAAACTAACAGATCTTGATAAGATAGTAGGTACTAGCGCGATAGGCAAAGTAACTTGCAAATGTGCTGTGTCATTGTTGCAATGAGTATGTAATAAATATTAGTAATAAGTATTTTAGTTTTTTTTTAGTACAAAAAGAGGAATGTGTCGTCAGTTAGTGAGCTGACTGAGCAAACTGTGGCACTTGTGAATAGAAATTCGGTTATGTACTGAAGAGAAAAAAATAACTGGCGCTTTCTTTAAAGATGATAAGTGACCTGTATTTCCGCATGATTAGTCTTTAAGTTTTAACGTGTTCCTAATATGGAAAACACGTTTTTACTTATTCCAGTTGCGGCATGCCACAGTGATCCAGTGCAAGATGTGGCAATGATGAGTGAGCGCAATGCGGCGGTCACAAACACATATTATATTACAAATTGGTGAGCATTTGTTCGTATTATATTCGTAGTATTTTTTACTTGAAATTGATTCTCTGTACAAAAATTACACGATAGACTATCGCTTACACAATATGAACAAAATAAAATATAATAAATATCATTTGATCACAGTGAAATTTTCGTCAATTAAGATTCGGTTCAAAATATTACTCAGTTAAATAATGCTTTCAATATTAATGGCCTAATAAAAGCACAATCGAAATAGCGTTGTGTATCTACTCTCATAATTGTTTCAAGTCATATGTAATGTTTGTTTTAGTTTTTAGGGTTCCGGAGCCAAAATGGCAAAAACGGAACCCTTATAGTTTCGCCATGTCTGTCTGTCTGTCTGTCTGTCTGTCCGTCTGTCTGTCTGTCTGTCTGTCTGTCTGTCTGTCTGTCCGTCCGCGGCTTTGCTCAGAGACTATCAATGCTAGAAAGCTGTAATTTTGCACGGATATATAGGTAAACCATGCCGACAAAACAGTACAATTAAAAATTGAAAAACAATTTTTTTTAGGGTACCTCCCATAGACGTAAAGTGGTGGTGATTTTTTTTTTCTCATCCAACCCTATAGTGTGGGGTATCGTTGGATAGGTATTTTAAATCCATTAGGGGTTTGCTAAAACGATTTTTCGATTCAGTCATTTGTTTGCGAAATATTCAACTTTAAAGTGCAAATTTTCATTAAAATCGAGCGTCCCCCCCCCTCTAAAATCTAAACCGGTGGATGGAAAAATTTGAAAAAATTCAGGATGGTGGTCAATATATCAAACTTCCAAGGAAAACTATAACGGCTAAGTTTTCTTGAGAATTATTAGTAGTTTATGAGTAAATAGCAGCGTAAGGTATAAAATATACCTAAACTTGGAAGATTCCGTATAAAATACGAAATACTTAGAAAAATATTACTTAATTTTTTCGTAATGGCTACGGAACCCTATTCTGGGTGTGTCCGACACGCTCTTGGCCGGTTTTTTGTTATTCTTTCCGTCGGACCATATTTTTCTAAAGATTGTTAATTGGTTATCTTGTTGAACTTTATAGGTTAGGTTAGGTTGGTTTTATAACAATTCTGAACAATTAATGGATTCAGAGAGAAAAAAAATACGAAAAACAATGCATTATGAATTGCAAAAATTATGACACTCTAAAGGGAGATGACCGAAAAAACCCAGTATAATAACTACAAATATAAGAGTAGGCAATACAATCAAGTATTGTGAAACTTTTGAACATGATTGCAGGGCAGGAGGCGTAGACCATGTACCAGTAGCAAATAGTGCAGAGGGAGTGGCAGAACTGGACTACCTTGATGGCACCCAGACCGTGGCCATCGTGGTGCACGGGCGAGAGGGTTCTGCTCACAGTGAATTCGCATACACTCTCCGAACAAGTAAGTAGCCATTATACCTACATATACTGTTGTCCAAATATGTCACTCATTACTTACAAATGAAATGTCCCTAGATGGAGTAGTATCATTGGGTCCGTTTGGATTCAATTTGTGGCATTCGAACATGGCGGATGCAAACAATATCTAATTTTGCTATTTCTGTTTCTCACTCAGACGTTTACCTAAATGTAACTTAAATTTATGTCTTTGATCATTTGTTTTCATTACTAATTACTTTTATTATTATTTCAGCACTTTCTCAAAGAGATCTAACAAGTGTCGTGATTGTGGTAGACTGGTCTGCTGTTGCACATGCCAGTTACAATGAGGCTCGGAGCTTGGTGCCTCAAGTTGCTCAAGACCTGAGTGACTTCATCGCATTGTTGGTGGCAGGCCAAAAGCTGGATCTGGATCTTCTTCATCTTATTGGTTTTGATCTCGGAGCCCATGTCGTGGGCATCACAAGCCGAATTGCGACATCACGAGCAAGAAAAATCACAGGTAGATCTCAAAGTCAAAGTCAAAGTCAAAATCTCTTTAAGTATTCAATTTAGGTGTTCAACGCGGCATTGTTAGTTGATTAAGTTATGTTGAAGACAATTTGTGTTTGTATTTAGTTTAATTCTCAATAGATGTCGCTATCACGCTTATGTACAATTCCTGAATGGCGCTATTAAGATTTTTGTAGCAGCCTATAAAAGGGCTGTCATTTTTGTATTAAATCAGTTCCCAAGCAACCCTCGTCTCATTCACATCGGTGCGTTCGGCATTCAAACATGGTTCTTCGAGCCGGATAACGGACTGGGACTGACGACGGCTTCCACCGCGGGCACGGAGCGAGGAGAGGAGGCGCGCAAGTGGAAGAGGAGCTGAGCTGCTGCAGGACAGGAGCTGCTGCAGTACCAGGAGTGACAGGTTACAGTGATGTGATGATCAACAGTGAGTACTTTGACATTTCACAGTAGAGTTCAAAAATTGAAGCAAAAAATTGTAATTTAGAAGATTAGAAGAAAATTTAGACATAGAAGAATTTCGGCTGTAGTTTGGACTTAGAATAATTCGGAAAAAAGTGAACTGACGGGGAATCCACGCAGGTTTTCACCCAGATGTCAAAACACTTTGAAAAAATTTGAGAAATCTAGAAAAGAAAACATTTCAAGTTCAAACTTTGTCTTTGAAAATGGAGAAAATCGAAAGATGTCAAAAAGACATAATTTCAAGAATTACCAAATCGAGAATATATTTTATGAAATTACAGAAAGAACAATTAGATAAACGCTATATTGAAACAAGGTTAGAAATTTTGGACCGCAATTGGAAGACGTTTATGGAAACACACAAATCAATTTTAGACACAATCACTTCAGTTGAAGCAAAAGCCTCTTCATACAAAACAGAGTTGAAGCAAGCAGAAGAGCTTTATGTAAGATATAGAAACCAACTTCAAGATGTGATATCTAGCTTCCAGTCAAACGAAAAGACATACAAAACTTCAATCTCAGACCTTGGTCTAAATAGTAGTTTGCAGTCTGAAGATTTCAATTGTACTACAAAGAGTTGTGAGATAGGAAATGTCAATGTTTACCACAATCCTAAAACTCAACTGTCATCCTGTACATATTGCGATAGTATTAGTCACAACATAGGAAATTGTAATCAGTTCTCAACAGCTGATTTTGATGCACGCAGACACTTTGTTCAGACCCGCAAGCTGTGTCATAATTGTTTAGGTGCTAATCATTCAGCTCACTCATGTCGTCATTCTTTCAGATGCCGTTTATGTCAAATGAAGCATCATGTGTTGCTTCATCCCACAATATTGCAGTCAACCAATCACAATCTCGAAGTCAAGCATGCATTGGTTGACAAAAATGTCGTTGAACACGCATCGACGAGGGAACACAAAGAGATCAACTCAACACATCTCCCAACAGAGAAGGTTGATGTACTACGAAAATCACAGCTAGAAGTCACTAGTTCAACCGAGATCATAGTTAAGGCAAGTCACTCGGTTGGCAAAGGTGTAGTTAAGCAAGCAACTTCAGCTGCCTCATCTAACGATGAGTTGTCACAAGCCTGTATTTCGACCAGCCATTGTCAACTTACGTTGACTTCGGCTTTGGTTCAAGCTCAGTCGGAATCTGGTTTTAGTAAGGAAGAACTCACAATACTTCTATCAAAAAAGAAGGTCGTTGTACTAAGTTATTTGCCATCAAATTGTGATGGTGTCACGTCAAGTGGCTCATCGAATAAAGATAAAAAGTCTTTAGAAACGAAAATACGCGCTCAAGCCTCGAAAATAGCTTTTTTGTCATGTTCAACCCAGAAACAAATAAGTTTAGGTAATACTTCATCTTGCAAAGGTGTGGCCGATAAAGGAATAAACACAAGTATCCAGGAAGTTGCAGTGAGCTCTGGTCTTGGCGCTAAAAGAAAAGAAATATGCGAAGCGTTGCCGAATAAAGAGCTAAACAAAAATCATGGTGTGAGCATGGTGGGCGGAAATTCGTGTTTCTTTATTCTGCCAACAGATGGTGCTACTGGCGGTGTTAAAAAGTTTATGAGCAATTCAAGATACAGTCCACAAAGAGTCGAAGCAAAGAAGAATGTAGAGTCAGACCAAATACTGTGCAATTTCATCATTTCTGTCATTACATCTGTTACTAGCGTTCAGATGGCGATGGGAAGGATTACGAAAACACTAGAAAAGTACGCAGAACAAAGAGCCAAGTTGAATTCGTTTCATAGAACCAGAATTAAGAAACTCTTACATGGTCGATTGGCAAAAAGAAAATGTAGCTGTTTCACACAGAAGTTAAGCAGTATGTGAAACTAAGTGATAAGAGTTTTCAGTTTTATTTTAAATTGTGTTATTGTTGGTGTTGTTATTTTGTTTCGTGCGGTGAGTGTTTTTGTTAAATTGTCTGAATACTTAAATGAAATATTACAATAAAATGAAATAAAATATTTATTGAGTCAAGTGTGAAGTTAATTACCTGTGTTTTGTGTCAAGTGTGTGAGCTATGTGTATAGGTATATATTTAATATTTGTATATAAATTTCTTGTTGAATAATTTGTTTCAGTCGGATTTTTTGAGAGTCAACAGTCACTGGTCTGAGCAAAGTTACGCTTGTGTGTTCAATTCATTGTTCACATTTTGTACATGTTATTGTCAGAACGTAAATGTTTTGTGTAAGATATGAATTTGGAACTAGATTCTTATGTTATGTTAAGTTTATTGATGTTATGGTTTCAATTTAAGATTCATTCTTTGGATTTGCGTTGTATATTGTAAGTGTAAGCGATATGAAGTTACATAGGTTTATCTATCTGTTTTGTCAGGTCTTGTTTCAATGGTAGATAAATGTAATTAGGTTAGCACATCAGGAAGATCATGTACAGCAGTTATTTAGTTATGGACAACTTGGACAAGGTTGTCCATGGTGGGCGGTATGTTCAACGCGGCATTGTTAGTTGATTAAGTTATGTTGAAGACAATTTGTGTTTGTATTTAGTTTAATTCTCAATAGATGTCGCTATCACGCTTATGTACAATTCCTGAATGGCGCTATTAAGATTTTTGTAGCAGCCTATAAAAGGGCTGTCATTTTTGTATTAAATCAGTTCCCAAGCAACCCTCGTCTCATTCACATCGGTGCGTTCGGCATTCAAACATTAGGCTATCTATATCTAATGATAATATGGACTGTTTCGCTTTGATACTTCATCACACAAACACTATTTTATTTACTATTACATTCTTGTCAATGAACTTTGCGGAGGTCCATATCAATGAACTAAAAGAATTTCCTTGCTCACCCGCGACCTTACGATAGCAGTTTATGCAAAATATGCGTCTTCATGCAATTCCTCCAACTCCACACTGTAAGAACACACACAAATTGCATAAACCCATCTATCACCACCACCAAATCACACTGACGCGTTTCGAACTCAACCAGAGCTCATCCATAGTGTAACACAACCGTACACCATGCTACCAGTTGTAAGACTAACAAACCACAACCACCGTTTTAATTTGTCACTATAACTCCCCAAGTACCCACATATATTTTTCAAAGAAAACAATAAAACTACCCACAAAATATTAATAAATTTTAACTATCCTACAAAAGTACCTCGATTTTTTAATTGTTATTTATTTACTGTCAAGACATATTTTATTGACTACCGTTGCTAAAATTAAATTAAATTAAATTAAATAACAAAAAATTAAATTAAATTACATTCTTGTCCATATTTTGATCGTTAACAGATTAAAATAAAATACAAATTTAACTAAATTTTAAAATAAAATTTACTCATAATATCTGACATTTCAGCTCTGTCTCCTGCCGGTGAAGGTTGGGATTTCTATTCATTGCGTCTCCGAAGTACCGATGCGCAATTTGTCGAGGTCATCCATACCGACGCCGTGGGCAATAGAGCTTTTGGTATGGTAGTAACCGAGCGAGTGGGCACCCTGGACTTCTTCCCCAACGGCGCTACCAGACAGCCCGGCTGCTCCAATAATGACAACGCATGCCACCACAACCGATCCTGGCAACTTTTCGCGGCCACCGTCCAGATGGGCGGTCACCTCGCTGGCATCAGATGCGACACTTTGACGCAAGCGTTGAACAACCGTTGCACAGGCCTCGGTATTGCAATCATGGGCACCAATAACCTGATTAAACCGGAGTAAGTAGCAAATTTAATGCTGTATTTAGTTTAATTATCTAAGTTATGTTTTTTAAAATTCCAGGTGTTCAAATTCGGAAATATCTATTTAAATTCAAAATAAAAAAATAATGGTTATTTATAAGTTACGACGGTTTAAAAATAACTAGCTTTGAGTATCCCCGCGAAGCATACATTTTGAAGTAACATACCTATTCGGGTTTTAATTTTTGATGAACTAATTATTACAAAAAGGCAAACATTGTGTAATTGCTTGTACTTGAAGTTGGAGGGGATGCTTAATTTTTTGAACTACTGAACGGATTCAAAATATCTTGTGCTTTCTAAAGCACATATTGCATTTTTTTGCACCATCATTCATGATTATTCATTATATTATATAGGCTAGGTACTTTAAATCACAGGAAACTGTAAGATTCTGAAAAGATGTAGATGAAGTTAGTTCATTTTTCAAAGTCTCGATGTCATGCACATGATATTTTATTTTACTTTGTTGTTTTAAGTGTCAAATAAAATTTTCATTTGTTTTTATACTAAACGTCCCTATCTGGCCGAAGTTTTTTTTTTTCAAAATGAAGTTAGAAATACAGGCGCTCCCAAATTGAGAATAATCACATTATCAACACAGATTATGATAGATAAATAGACTCATTAAAAAAATTGTACTATTATACTTATTATTATTATGTCAAGAATATAAAATACTGAATAATAATCTAATTTGACTCTGTTTTTTTTCTAGGCAAGGCATGTATCGGATGAACACAGGAAGAGTGTGGCCTTATGCAGCTTAAAAAGGATAAAGAAATATTATTCTTCATGAAGAACAAAACTTTTAATAAAATAGAGCTTTTAAAACCTATTTACGTTGTATGATTTAAAACTAAACTAAAAATAATAATATTGCAAGAAATTATTGTAAGTACAATTGTACTGGCTAGGAAATAAAGAGATTGATGGTCGGTGGTACCAGATTGCATCTGTTAAACCTTCGTTTCGGCCGTTCTTCTTCTCATTAGCTATCGATATATTCACATGCATTAAAGCATTTTTTTACTCGACTGCGGCAAAGCCAAATAATGATTTTAGCAGTCTATGTCATGTATAAGTATATGTTTGTATTTACGTACTTATGTTCCACCTTAGCATCAAGACTACTCGTCCGATTTTAATAAATAAGGTGTCAATCGATTCGTTATTATGCTCCGGGTGACATAGGATACCTTTTTATACAAAAAATATATTAGTCGTGAATCCGTGACCACAAATATGAACCTCCGCAAACTAACGCCTGATTTAATCAAGCAAAAAAATATAATTATATGTTTATGTAGTTTTTCATTTATTTTGTTTCCTATTATATTATAGTAAATAAATATAATTATATCGAATATGTATAAATAAATAAACTATATATATATTCCACTTGTAATTTAATCATTAATCACTTTGTGAAGTTTTAGTTGAAAGTTACAAAACTTTACGTTTTAAGGAGGAAGAGTCACTCACTAGCAAAAAAATATTCTTATTCGAAATTCTTATACCTACACAGACTTCAGGAGAAGTGCGTGGTCAAATGCCACCATAAAATTAATTGTTAAGCAGCAAGGTTTAAGGCAAGGCGGCATGCGACCAGGGCTCTCCTCCTGAAGTCTGTGTATAAGAATTTTGCCGGCATATTTTTTTGCGAACTTCACCAGGACCGGACTTGTTCAGTAGTTCGGCCTATTTATAATTATATATTCGTTTATTTCTCCACCATATTGATAATAATATATAAAAACTTTCAGTCCAGTTCTAACATCGCATTAACGTTAAATTGATGTAAAAAAAAACTGTATCGATATTTAAATGTTATGATTAACGAGTTTATTGAAATTGATGATTATGAATGAAAAAAATATGAAAACCAGAATTATGAGTACAAACATGTCTTAGTGACAACGTTATGAATTATGATATGACAAGTGACTATTATGACCTCAGTTGGTAGGAGTACAAATTTATGACAAATAAAATTATGAACTAAAAAATTCGGAAGATTAATTTTATGCGAGTCAATATGGACCCGAATTTTACAGTAAATTGGCTTACAGCTGTCATCATCATCATCATCAGCCGGAAGACGTCCACTGCTGAACAAAGGCCTCCCCCTTAGAACGCCATAATGAACGACAACTCGCCACTTGCATCCACCGGTTTCCCGCAACTCTCACGATATCGTCAGTCCACCTGGTGGGAGGCCTGCGAACGCTTCGTCTTCCGGTTCGTGGTCGCCACTCGAGAACTTTTCTCCCCCAACGGTTATCTTTTCTTCGAGCGATGTGGCCCGCCCATTGCCACTTCAATCTGCATATTTTTCCAGCTATGTCAGTGACTTTAGTTCTTCGACGAATAATACAGCTGTAATACTGTGTAAATATACTTTTTACTTAATAAATTAATTAATAATAAGTATCCGGTAAAATTGAGGATCCTAATTGGAATTTAGTAATTAGTATTTTTGTCTAGGTTCATAGTTTTCTTGTTATTCAAAATACATTGTCATGTCGGATGTTTATACCAAACAGGCGCGGCGGGTCTAAACCCAACAGAAATGTCTTTGAGAACATATAGACATTATCCATGTAACTTAGGATTTTAATCCATGTTGTAACTAAATGAAAAAACGATTTATAGTCACCATTGAGTTTTTCTTCACTTTCCCCAACTCATCGAAATAGTAAGTACCTGGAATGTGCACTGTGCAGGAATAGCGAGCCGATTTCTTGGCGATAGAGATAGCTACCACAGGGTTATTTTATCTCACTCTATTAGTATGGCCATAATTTTATGCGATTAATGAGACATTCCTTCCTCCTAGTACTTCTTTGTCAGAAAAATATACTAAGGAGTAATAACCAGATTCTTTATTACTTGTATACCAAGTCCTTATGATACGGCTGGTAGAGATTAGAGCAAATACATTTTAGGTATGTACGTCGGTGCTAGTAACAGAAGTATTCACTTTTCTATAGGTACAACTAGTATGAAAAAGTGGATACATAAGTCAGTTAATTTAGTTTAATAAATGAATGAAGACTAAGTTGTCACTACAGAAAAAATCATTTATTACATTAAACCACAATCACATTTTGAGAGGAGGCCTGTGCCCAGCAGTGGGACGTATATAGGCTGGGATGACGATGATGATGATTACAAATTACAACAATGAAATAAAAATTAAAAAATTAATATTAAAGAAAACTAAATTAAATCAAACAATTAAAATCACTCACTCACTGTTGTTACTTAATAATATACTTATTCATTATTTACTAGCTTTTACCAGCGGGTTCAAACGCGTAAACTGAATCGGTCTGGTAGTTTTAATTGAAATTTTCAGGATGTTTCCGAATGGGCGATGGATGAAATTTTTAAAAGTGGCTGATTTTTTTTTTTATAAGTAGGAATAAGGTTACTGATCAATGGAAAAAAATATCAGATTTTTCTGTTGTACCAATTAATTTTAAAAATTAAAACAAATTTTTATCCCGCCAAATTGAGCTGATGCGATTGAATACGGATTTTGTCAGAGTCCTAATGAAAAAAATAAAAAAAAAACCTAATGTCAACGTCATTAACACAGTGTTTTCACTTCCTTATAGTTCGATGAAACACAACACGAGGAATAGTACCGCCTATCCTCAACAGAGGGCGTTGTTCGGAGAAAAGCTTGTAAGCATGGTAACCCTGATTGAAAGAAAAAAAGAAAGAAGGAAAGAAAATATTTAATTGTAATATATGGGACAAGAAAATAAATAAAAACAAGAATAAAATATAAAACGCGGTTTTAGTGGTCATGGCAATTTTTCACATTTTACGTTTCGTTCCATGAAGTTTTTTGCATCATAAATGCTTATTTTATTGTCATTTTCTGTCTCATATTTATTGCAAAGTTATTTTAATATGTCTTGTTTTTACTAAAGAAATATATGTGTATAATGTGCAACCAAATATACTACATAAACATAAAAAAAAATTAAAGATTGTTTAAGGTTGCCGAAAAACGAAACGGAAAAAAATTGGAAGTTTCTGTGTATCTCTAAGTAGTCTGTGGTTTCTGTTTACCTTTTAATACTTTCTCTTCTGTCTGCCTCCGCTCGAAGTAGAATTTCCGTGTTTATGCTGCTCCTAGTGATTCTCATACGACAATTTGCTTGCTTTTGGACTCCGATTACTCTACTTTTTACGTTTTACTTTTGCTTTTCATACTGGACTTTGATTTTCCTCGCGTTTTGGCTACCGACTAATATGGCTGACAAAGCTGATAAAAAGTGTTGTTTTCCGGATTATTAGTTCTGTGCATTGTGGTATAAGAACATAAAACAATACGAGTTGTTGATTAAAATGAATGGTGAATTAAATTACTGATTGTCAGCCTGTTTGTTTTATTTTCGAATCCTTTTTCCAACCTTGTCTATAGACAGACACATAGGACAGACATGCGGGTTATTTCGTTTTCATTACATTAGTCTTATGACATTAGTCATTAGACTAATGTAATGAAGGCGGAACATCCCGCAAAAATTTGTTATCTAATTTTCCCGAGCGCGCGCCATATATGCAATTTATAGGTAAAGTTATGTTTACGAATAAAATAGTTACGCCTATACCCGCTTGACGGCGCTGTAATCGGTTTCCTTGACTGACAACTCTATTCCTATATATACAATGTACTCTATGGTCATTAATGTCAGAAGGGCTACTCCGAAACACAACGTTCGAAGTTCGTGTCGTGCGGTCCCTCTCACACTTATACTATTTAATACGAGAGCGAGAGGGATCGCACGACACGAATTTCGAACGTTGTGTTTCGGAGTAGCCATTCTGACATTAATGACGTTGACATTAGGTTTTTTTTTTAATTTTTTCATTAGGACTCTGGCAAAATCCATATTCAATCGCATTAGCTCAATTTGGCGGGATAAAAATTTGTTTTATTTTTAAAAATTAATTGGTACAACAAAAAAATCTGATATTTTTTTCCATTGATCAGTAACCTTATTCCTACTTATAAAAAAAAAATCAGCCACTTTTAAAAATTTCATCCATCGCCCATTCCCTTGGAAATTTTCAAAATTTATAATAAAAATATAATATAATGTAGTAGGACTATTATTTATATTATTTTATGCATGTATGTATCATTCGTATTAGACAATATGTATGATGGGTATAAAATATTATATTATAATAAATATTACATATTAGCCATTTCAATACATCGTGAAAAGATTGTCACCCTATTCTCAATAACGAAGGCGCCATCTTACTATTTGGTGTGGCCATTGAGAAATTAATAAAACCTACCATCAAGTTAAAATTAGCTTATATAAAAAGATATAAAGGTTATTTCATTAAAACAAAATTATATTGTGTAATTATTGATTATTATAAATGTATACATTTTATTCAATGTTTTTAAAAGACAACGCTCACGAAACTAAAATTTACTAATTATTTATTATTTATTTCCTGGCAATAGTTAGAGAGGGATACACTGACTCCGTGCTTGCTATTTCACCCGGACCGGAGGCCCTTAGTTCTTATGTCAATGGCTTTGGGTCGGTTTTCGCTCGTCTGTTTTTGGAGTGTTCATTCCAGGTACTTACTATTTCGATGCCCCAACTTCATTATTCAGCGGGTCATGAACTTCTGAAACAAAAAATAAATTAATTTATGTACTTTATTCTAAGTTGGGTTTTTAGAAGGTCCTGCAGAAAAAAAAAGATAATAATTATACGCTTTAAGCAGCTTTCTTCTAATTCATGTGGAAATGTATGAATGAATGTTTTTATGCGAAATTAAATTTAAAATTGTACCATGAGCCTTTGGAATGTTTGAAGCTGCTACGAAAAGTACCAGCAAAAACCGGCCAAGAGCGTGTCGGACACGCCCAACATAGGGTGTCGTAGCCATTACAAAGAAATTAAGTAATATTTTTCTCAGAATTTCTTATTTTGTACGGAATCTTCCAAGTTTAGGTATATTTTATACCTTACGCTGCTATTTACTCATAAACTACTAATAATTCTCAAGAAAACTTAGCCGTTATAGTTTTCCTTGGAAGTTTGATATACTGACTACCATCCTGAATTTTTCCAAATTTTTCCACCCACCGGTTTAGATTTTAGAGGGGGGGGGACGCTCGATTTTAATGAAAATTTGCACTTTAAAGTTGAATATTTCGCAAAAAAAATACTGAATCGAAAAATCGTTTTTGCAAACCCCATAATGATTTTAAAATACCTATCCAACGATACCCCACACTATAGGGTTGGATGAGAAAAAAAAAATCACCGCCACTTTACGTCTATGGGAGGTACCCTAAAAAAAATTGTTTTTGAATTTTTAATATATTCGTGCAAAATTACAGCTTTCTAGCATTGATAGTCCCTGAGGAACAGACAGACGGACAGACAGAAAGACATGGCGAAACTATAAGGGTTCCGTTTTTGCCATTTTGGCTCCGGAACCCTAAAAATGTAGTGCAGAGATAACAATTACAGGCGACACTTTTAATGTGTTGTGCTTCCTTCACACTTACCTTTAGTAACCATGATGCGACATTTGCACTTGTCGCCGACACAGTCACCGCTGACATACCCCATTCGCCGAAACATCTGGTCGCAAGGCGAGCTGCTGCATGTTTCTACCTTTGGAACCTTGTCCGCTAAAAAATATTGTATTATAAATAGCTTTCAAAAGACGACGCTCACAAAAATTTCCCCTAAACTTTACCCCCAAGTAAAACGTAAATTATTTGAAATTAATCATGACCAAAGACTGGTACATTTCTCGCCTAACGAGCCTAGAGCGCGGAAATGCAAACCTATATCTATCTATACTATCTATATCTATACTATTTTTTCACCGTAAAGAGTAATATTTTACCTTGTTACTGGAATAAAACAGTTGGCTTTCATCTTCTAACTAATCTTGTTTGCCCGAAACACTTGGCATATTACGTATAGGTACCTATGATCTGTCCCATAATTCGAGATAATAAAATGACGTTTCATGTGTTACCTGTTTTTTGCGTCTCATAAATAGTGATGTGCCGCAACCGGTAATCACCGAAAGATTTTGTAGGTACCTGTGTACCAATATATGTACGTCGTAAAATATTACGATATCAACGGATCCGTGATGTACTAACATGTAGGACATTTAGGACATTCTAGAAAAGGCAAAATAGGTCTAATAAAAATGCGACAGTTTTGGAGATATTTCGACTTTTTATAGATGTTGATGTTTAAGTTTCAATTAAATTCTAAGTAAGATCAACCTCAATGCTTACCATAAGAAGCTGAAAATACACTTAATAGGTGTTCCCTTCTTTCACAGACAAAATTTTCGTAGAATTTCGTTTCGCAGAAAATATTTCATATAGGTAATATTTGCTCTTCGTATGTTTACTTGGAATATTATTGTTTTAACGACTATTAACTTGAATGGAACATATTTAATAGAAAAACTATTCAATGAATTTTATAATCTCATTCAATTTTGTATCAAACTAATCAAATTGTAGAATTAGTTCCATTTCATTCATTCATATATCCATTTATTTATTACAAATTCTGTTCGTTCGGTAAAATATATTAGAATAGGTTAGAAATCACTACCAGAAAAGTTGGTTAGGTAGACAGCAGCAGGGCTACTCCGAAACTCGAAATTCGTGTGAGGGACCTCTCGCTCTCGTATTAAATAGTATAAGTGTCAGAGAGACCGCACGACACGAACTTCGAGTTCCGTAGTAGCCCTGCAGCGACCCCGTCCGAAACGACTCGCTAAAGTGTATTTATATTTTTTTTAATGGGAAGTAGTATATTGAATACTTTAATGTTATTTTTGCTATCGTAAAATATAAATTTTTATCGGTATTTACGAAACCGGAATCATGGAGCCGCACTGTTCGTTTTATGCTGGCCACATTATTTTTACGTTTGACATTTCAGACTGTCATTTTATTATCTCGAATTACGGGACAGACCATAGCATTTTTTAGCAGAATAATTACTTCGCATAAAATGTACTTGGTATAAGAGTAATTTTGCATAATTTCGTCACCAACCATTACCATTGCACTATTTCCCCATGAAAACCCCCACACAGAAATAAATTGCAAACAGAAAAGTAGGTTATGTTAGAATTGCGAACATACACAAAACTTACACTGTCCAGTTACTGATGCAACACAAGGTATTAGGATTAATAATCAGGTCAAAAAAAAAAAGAGGTTATATGTGTTTCGGAGATATGAAATGTTAAGTTAGCTATTAGCATGAGCTAAATTAATTAGTGATCAAAGTATAATCAAAGTCAAAATATCTTAATTCAATTTAAGCTATGAAAAGTACTTATGAATGTCAAAATTAAAAAAGCTTCAGGGGAAAAAAATAAAACTACTTTCCAAATTACCTATAGCAGATTAAAAACAGCATTTACATCGGAAATTTGCACTGAGACAAAGGAGGTATGTTAACTATACGTTCTCAATTATGCCACAATTATGTCAAAAAAAATCTACCAATGGTAGTTTTTAAATAAGGGGGTTAGTCTTCAAACCTACCTAATATTTACGAACTAATAAAATGGGTACCTGTTTACTATGTTTTTATTACCTTTAAGCTCTGTGGACTTAACGCACACACATTTATTGGCACCAAAACAATTGCCACCGTTATATTCCAGGCTTCGGCAAGTTTGCTGGCAGACAGTTTTATTGCAACCGCCAACTTCTTCGAAATTAATAGAATTTTCTGCAAACACGTAAATTATTTTCTTAGTACTTCTTCATATAGGCAAGACGACCTTTGGTGGGCAATTTCAAATAATCGAACCAAGTACGTTCAGCAAAAGTTATCTTGTAAATCTAGAAAATTGTATCGTAGCTGGGTAGGTAATTTTCAGTATATGAAGAGGTTTCTATTATTGAGTTTTTTTTCATACCACAGAAATTACTAAAACACGTCTTATAATCGGAATAGACTAACTTTATAAGAAAAACAACTTAAGACATAGTTACAAACTATTAGTGTAGATGGCGCTCGGGGTAGTTAAAAGAAACTAATATTATTTTGATACTTTAAATCCCCCCTTTAAGTGCCCCCGCCAAGTCGAGCAAAACAAAACATAATAGGCACGGCCGTACCTACCATACTTTTCTCGAAGCAATTCAGGCTATTTTCAACATAGTTTTTTTTCGCATGAACCTTATGCTGACAATTACGAACACAAAAAAATTGCCGATTCTGTCGTTTCGTTTTAGAGCATTTTCACAAAATTGTGTAGGTATCCCTTATTTTCTCTCAATTTTGGAAAAATGTAGTCTTTCCTACTCAAAATCAAAAGCACAATCGACTCCGATGGTTTAAAAAAATGTCCCAATCAAAAATGACACTATTGCGACGTTTTTTTCATACACTCGGTATGGACGTCACAAAACTGACCGACAATTTTATTTTAAAACGCCCTTTAACGCGATGATAGATATACACACGGAAATTTATTTTTTACATAAAAAAATCACTTACGGTCATAAAAATAATTCAAAATATTTATGTTGCTGTAATTTTACCTGTTTGTGCATCGAATATGTCACATTTGCACCTGCCCTTGACACAAACACCTCCTTGGCGGCCAATTCATCGACACAGCTGGTCGCATGCTAGTGGATTGCAATCACCTTCGACGTTATGTGAATCGTCAACTAGAAAAAGTATTATGAATATTTACTTAAACATAAGATAATAAAGTAATTATAAATATTTACGTTGCTGTAATTTTACCTGTTTGTGCATCGAATATGTCACATTTGCACCTGCCATTGACACAAACACCTCCTTGGCGGCCAATTCGTCGACACAGCTGATCGCAGGCTAGTGGATTGCAATCACCTTCGACGTCATATGAATCCTCAACTAGAAAAATTATTATGAATATTTACTTAAACATAAGATAATAAAGTAATTATAATATTTATGTTGCTGTAATTTTACCTGTTTGTGCATCGAATATGTCACATTTGCACCTACCCTTGACACAAACACCTCCTTGGCGGCCAATTCGTCGACATAGCTGGTCGCAGGCTAGTGGATTGCAATCACTTTCGACGTTATGTGAATCGTCAACTAGAAAAAGTATTATGAATATTTACTTAAACATAAGATAATAAAGTAATTATAATATTTATGTTGCTGTCATTTTACCTGTTGGTGCATCGAATATGTCACATTTGCACCTGCCCTTGACACAAACGCCTCCTTGGCGGCCAATTCGTCGACACAGCTGGTCGCAGGCTAGTGGATTGCAATCACCTTCGACGTTATATGAATCCTCAACTAGAAACAGTATTATGAATATTTACTTAAACATAAGATAATAAAGTAATTATAATTTTTATGTTGCTGTAATTTTACCTGTTGGTGCACCGAATATGTCACATTTGCACCTGCCCTTGACACAAACGCCTCCTTGGCGGCCAATTCGTCGACATAGCTGGTCGCAGGCTAGTGGATTGCAATCACTTTCGACGTTATGTGAATCGTCAACTAGAAAAAGTATTATGAATATTTACTTAAACATAAGATAATAAAGTAATTATAATTTTTATGTTGCTGTAATTTTACCTGTTGGTGCACCGAATATGTCACATTTGCACTTGCCCTTGACACAAACGCCTCCTTGGCGGCCAATTCGTCTACATAGCTGGTCGCAGGCTAGTGGATTGCAATCACTTTCGACGTTATATGAACCGTCAACTAGAAAAAGTATTATGAATATTTTACTTAAACATAAGATCATAAAGTAATTGTAAATATTTATGTTGCTGTAATTTTACTTGTTTGTTTGATTGTGAACAGCTCTAAATTATCATGCCAACATTTGTTATGAAGTGTTGCGGGAACAATGCAAAATTAAAATGTCCGAGAATCGCTTGTTTGTGGCTGTTGACACCTGATTACCTTGATCTTAGACGAAGATTTTACTTTATGCACTAGAGCATAAAAAGTCATTTTGTGTCGCCTAGAACTAGCGTAAATACGAACTTTACGAGCATGAGAAGTGAAAAATTAATTTTACGTTCCTTCGATCCAGCACACGAATTTGAGAGCATGAGAAATGAAAACAATATCATACCTTCACGGACTAGAGGGCTGCAATGACAGCTACCACCAATGCATCAGCCTCTTGGGAAGTGATTGTCTCTACACATCTGATTGCAATCTCTATCGTAACAATCTAGTAGGTTATTGTTTTCTATATTTCCTGCAATAAAAAGTAAAATAACCAGGGGCCAGAAAATGGTTCAAATTTCGATTCAAATTGCCTAAGAATTAGTTTCGGTTTTGTTTGAGCGGAAAGCTACAGAGTTCAATAATGAATCAATGTATTGTACATTATTACAAAAAAGTCCTTACTAAATTACTAACTGACCTATCAAAACGCAGTCAGGGTGTCAGATAAAGAAAGCCATTGCAATATAATTTGTAGATGCTTCTACTGTTTGCGCCCGTTTTCGAATAAAATTGGCTAATTGTATCTATATAAGAGCACCCAAAAGGGAGAATAACCATAGCTCTCTCGTCCAATAGTTCAATAGTCATTGTACTCGAAATAAATCAGGAAACTCGTACATAAGTAGAATAAAAAATCGAATCTGATTGCAAACATAATAGGGTTAACAGTGGTTCAGCATGCAGTATTTTGCGTATCTTAAGTATCTTAAGAAAAAATTTACCGGTGTCAAGCATTTCCACTTTGGTGCACTGACAATGTCCAGCGAAACAAGTACCTCCTAGTGGAAACCCATTCTGACGACACATGTCGCCACACTCGCTGTCATCACAACGGTGTACCGAAAGCTTTTCGAAATCCTCTGCATATTTATCGGTAGATGCTGAAATATTCATATACAGAAACTGATTTCGTTAACAAAAGAGAGACGAAAGGATAACCAAGTTTACTTTAAATAACGTAGTTATAATAGCCAGAAAAAATATTGGGACAACTTTGAACAATTACATAATCTTATTCTTAATAAATAAATTACACACAGAATTGACACCAAATGACCTAGTCCTAAAGTAAGCAAAACTTATAACATGGGTACTAGGCAACGGATAACAAACATACCTACCTACTTAAATACGAGTACATATCAAACAACCAAGACTTGAAAACAAACATTAAACATTTTCATACAAATATTTGCCCTGATCCGGGATCCCGGGATCTCAAGCTTCATGATGGCCAGGTTCTTCATTATTATTTAATCATTTATAACGATTTTAATAATCTATTTTTAAAAAATAATATAAATTAGATGACATACGAGTAAGTATATTTGCACAATCTAAAAAGAATTGGCTTTATTATCTTTGCGGGGGAGGAAAAGTACTCTCAAACCTTAGGATAATTATTATATTTAAGATAATTATTGTATTTAAGTGTTTGAAGGATCACCGTTCAGTCCATTTATAGACGAATGTGCAAGTATACCGAGGCCATTTCAAGGTAACAAAATCTACATGACCACAACAGGCGTTTAGACCAATTTGAGCACGAAAAAATAATATTTAATCATTAATAATTAATTAGGTTCATGGGGGCCCAGCGCAAAAAATCTATGTAAAGAATTGTCTAAACGACTTTTTGATACCACAGGGGACAGAAGAGCTGGCAGTTTCCTCGCACGTTTCAGCATAGCTATATAGCGAGGAAATGCTGCCAGCATCTTTGGGTCCATGCCGCGGGGGGTTCCATTTACCATTTTTTTCTAGGTTATAGTTTAGTTATTAGTTACTTTTATTTTACTTTTAGTTATAATTTTAACTTAGTTTAGTATATCATGTATAATGAAGATTTTCTTTAGTAAATTAGCTAATCTCACCATCGTCTGTTTCAACAACATTCACTATAACAGAAGAATTCACAACACACATGAATGTTAAATACAAAAGAATTTTGAGCGCCATTTTTGAACTTGTATCGTACGAGTAACACGACTAAATCGAATATGCAATCCTTTGCCTTTTTATACAGGACGCCACGATAAGGGACTTTACCGGGCATAAACGGTCAGTGGAAGTGAATCATGCGTGAGCGCATAGACAATGTGGTGCGCATAGACAGTGTGGTGTTTTATTTATAAGTATAAACCTAACTGACATTTCTTACGAACGACTTCATGTTAAGGTAACTTTAACCGGTCTTGGTCTAGTGTTTGGTTAATGCCGGATGTCTTCGTAAAACACTGTCTACTATCGTAATTATTTTAACATATCCATCAAGCACTTAGCTTTTTGGATTGAATTTAACAAAAGCACAAATTTGTAATTAGGTACTTTAAATCTTAATTAATATTGTTTTTTTGTAATCTTTTGTATTTTTTATTTTTAATGTTTTGTAAATATTTAAGAACGCATTTCGACAGCTCTTTAAGGGGCTGTTTCACCATCCATCGATTAGTGTTAACTGACGGTTAAATATGTGATGCCGTCTCTATTTGTTTTCTTCGAATAGACGGAGACGGCAACACATTGACCCGTCAGTTAACACTAATCAGTGGGTGGTGATACAGCCCCTAAGAGTTAGGGAAGGTAGTTTTTTTGTTTTATTCTACCTCTGTCGGCGTGATTTTTATTTACACCCATGACAAATTACTTCTTTTCAGTAGGTATTAAGAGTATCTGATTTAAACTAAGCCGCGAAGAGACGGCCAGTGGAACAGAAAAACAGTCGAACGGACAAATGGACATTGCGAAACCATAAAAAATCTGTTTTGCGTTTTTAGAGTACAGAGCTCCAAAAATATAAACTTCTAGGTTTAAGTTTGACAAAGGCGTTATATTGGCAATTAAAACTGCTAACTGCAGCTGCTCTGCTGAGTAACAATAAAGTAACAACTTGCAAAATTAAATCATCAACTTGCTAATTGGGACTGAGTTTGAGAAATTTAAACAATCGGTATTCATTGTAAAGATTTTACAGGATTGGGCACTTAAACATTTTATAGGTAACTATGGGGTCATCCATAAAGTACGTCACACATTAAGGGGGGGGAGGGGTCAAGCGGTTTGTGACATAGGAACAAAATAATTGCAAATTTCATAGCAATACGTGTCACAAGGGGGGGGGGGGGTTCTAAAAGGGTCAAAACTAGTGTGACGTACGGTACTTTATGCATGGCCCCTATATTGAAGTAACAGCCTTATTAACATAACGATTTTTTTTGCTGCAACATTGTTGGAGTTAAACCATTGATTTGCATTCATTGTCTGAGAATACATACAAATAGATGGTTGGCTACTTATGAGAATACGAGAGACTGAACGCCGCGTAACACTTTATATCTAAAAATCTCCGGTAGAAGTCTAAGTATTTCTATTTTGCTTGCACGCGAGGTGAATGAAGAAGATAGCATCACGGATTTAGAAAAGGTTAGCGAGGCCGGTGGGTGAATAGCTAGTCGCATTGCTGTCTGTTCCGAGACAGTTTCAGATTTCCCCCGGGGTTACTTGAGCCTCCTTTTAACCCGACTCGAGAAGTTAAAATACACGCGTGCCGGAATTTCTACTTACTGATTCTTTTGTTGGAATCAATAGACAGCTGGCGTTAATACCTCCCTTTTTTTTTCTTCAAAGAATGACGAACATAATTATCTCGTTTTTATAAAATTTTATTTAACTTGCGATGTATGTAGGTAAATTGTATTCATATGTGTAAGCTAAATTTTATTCGATTTTTGATTGAATTGATTTAAAATTTTGTAAGTAAGTAGATAGGATGACAGATGCAGGTACAGACCGAAAGAACGATTGTTACTATTTTTTTTTTTTTACCAAAAACTTATACCTCTATCTAACTCCTAACTCTGAAGAAAGGGGAGAGTGTGAATATAACATGACATTCATATCGAATCTACTAAATCAAGTGACTGCGGTGCAAACAGGGTTTTCGGTATTAACAATCAATTGAAATACCTAGCTTTTTTAAGCTTTCAAAACGAAATTCCCCATGGATTTCACTTACTCACTTAATTGTGAATTCAACTGACTGTATTTTTTTTTTTATTCGACTGAATGGCAAACGAGCATGTGGGCCTCCTAATGGTAACATATTTTGACTTTGATTTTATTTTTTTGTTATTATTATTATTAGATTTACGATACGGAATTATATTTAGACAGTGTTAGCTTAGTACAAGTAGTAAAAGTTAGTCAAGCTACATTTTAAATGACTGATTACTAAATTTCGTCTGACTATCTAAGGTTTCTGTAATGAAATATATGAGTACCTTTAAAAATAACTATGAAACGGAGTTCGTTTTCAATTGGCAGGAGACTGCACAGTAGCGGGAAATGTTTTCTCAAAGGATGCTATCGTTCGCACCGTTAGAGCAGAGGTGAGTTGTTGAAAATGGCAATTACGAAAATAGGGTTTTGTTATTATCCAGACTCGGAACGCATAATTAAATTATACGTTTTTAAAAATCTTTTTGAAGAACTAATTTCCAGGAGGTGTGCATAACTTTTGGAAGCCAAATAATCGCGATTTTTTTCTTCTGCTTCTCCTTCCTATGGCTCTCCATTACTGGAGGTTTGCCGTCAGATCTGCGAACTGCTTCCGGTCTCAAGACAAGCGAAATAGCTTTTCAACGCTGGTTATTCCTGTCCATTCTTATATGTTGCGAAGCCAGAACTTCTTTCTTCTTCTAGCACGCCTCTTTCCCTCCACTTTGCCCATCACTATTAATAGCAGGAGTTGGTATCAGGGATTTCTAATTACTTGGCCCAAGTATCCAACTTTACGTTATTTGATGACTTATAATAATTTTCGGGTTTTTTCGGCGGCCTGTAATACACTCTCGTTGGTAACTTTCTGCGTCGGCAGCACCACAATGACATTTCGAACGCATCTAAACGCTTATATGCGTGTTTTCCTTTATTGTCCAGGCCTCGCACCCATTGAAGACCACAGGCCTGATGTAACGCTGCAAACGTGTTCGAGCTTAATGTTTAATTAGCGAAATATTTGCTTTTTTAATTTTTTGCTTGTAGCATTCAAATTTGGATCAGTGGTATTATACAGCCGAAATAAAACGTTAATTTTTTTTCTCTTAAAAAAAAACAGATTAATGAATTTAGTTTTCAACTTCAAGCCCTGCTTAAATGTAATAGAGTAAGTACAAAAGTACTGTCAACGTCATAGTGATCATTTCTGTACCTCGTCGCTTTCAGTCGTAACACAATTTCGTATGACTTTTCAAACATGACGTTAAAGTGACAAGGTCCAAAAATGATTACTTATATGACACACATAAATATGACGGCGAAAACTACATGCCCCATAGTTTTATTGTTAGTCCGACAAGAATAATGTTATTGAATCGTCTGAATAGAAAATTACAATAAAATTTTATTTAGGTACTTAAAAAATAAAAAGTTACGTCGTTACTTACAATAAGAATAATTTTAAACTAAATGATACATACGATTGTAGTAGGTAACCACAAACTTGACAGTAAAAATCTCCTTTTATATTAATCGCGTTAGTGTGTGTCAAAATATTTACGACAAACTACGACAACTAACGACGATTTTTAAAATGAAGCGGTGCGAAGCCTCAGATTGAATTTACCTTAATTTGATTACTAAAATTTTCGGTTTCAGTTTAAAAAATAAAACAACAATAATTTAACGTGTCACAGAAAAATCTTTGATCTATGATCATACTCGTTACGAGAATGAAATATAAAAATTAGAGGACATTTCAAGTAGCAAGCAAATTGGTATCAGCCTGTAAGAGTAACATCAAAGAAAAGATGAAAATGACAGAACTTCAATATTGTTACAATTTCACCGAAATACTTTATAATTTTTTTTTCTGGAATTTACCTTTGAGAAGCTTTTATTTGTTTAAAGATGTGTAACTTTATTTATAGTTTTGTCTCTTTTTTCTTAAAATAGATTCTGGGAAAGATGTTGAAAAGGCGGACGATTTGTAATTTTAACCATTATAATTTTGAGTAGGAGGGTATGACGTATGAAATTTCTAGATCTTAAGGTCACTGTTTTAATACAAAATCGTAGCTGAAGATAGAGTATAACAATAATCATTTTATTTTCTTACTTACAAAAACATAATATTAATATTGCCTCATATATATTTATGTAGATGTATCCTACTTAAAAGCAGATTTAATAATGAAGTCTTACGAATTCGTAAATATTGAATTTATTGGACTACCTGACTAGATAGTCCATTATCAGTATTAAGAATATATACATAATTATAAGCCATGCCGACAAAATGGTACAGTAAAAAATCCATTTTTTGAGAGGACCTCCCATATACGTAAAGTGGGGGTGATTTTTTTTTCTCATCCAACCTTGTAGTGTGGGGTATCGTTGGATAATTCTTTTGAAACCATGTGCTAAAACGGCTTTTCGATTCAGTGATTCGTTTGCAAAATATTCAACTTTAAAGTGCAAATTTTTATTAAAATCGAGCGTCGTCCCCCCTCTACAATCTAAACCAGTGAGAGGAAAAATTTGAAAAAAATCAAGATGGTTAAATATATCAAACTTACAAGGAAAACTATAACGGTTAAGTTTTCTTGAGAATTATTAGTAGTTTAAGAGTAAATAGCAGCCTAAGGTATAAAATATACCTAAACTTGGAACATTCCGTACAAAATACGAAATCTTTAGAAAAATATTTTTTTCGTAATGGCTACATTGGCTACGGAACCCTATTTCGGGCGTGTCCGATACGATGCTGGCCGGTTTTTGAAAGTATGTTCAACTGAAACAACTTAGTTCTAACTAACTAGTTCTAACCTAACCTTTTCTGATAGAGTTCGTTTCTGTTGGGGACGCAGATCTAACTAAACCTAACCTACTTTTCTAGTAGCGGTTTTTTTCTGTGGTGCGAAGTGTCATTTTAAAGAAACATTTTTTAGAATAATAATGTTAGCCAAAAGATAACGTTTGCTTAGTAAACGTTTGTCAGAATAAAACTTGACAAAGTAAAATTATGCCAAATGATAATTTGACCAAATGAATAAAATACGAAATGTGTGTGAATATGCTAAAGATTCGTTTGGGAAATGAAACTACTGCGATAAGTTTTTGGGAAGTGAAATTTGGCGAAAAATATATTGCCGAAACGGCAGTACAGTCAGCTGCAGAGAAAAGGTACCCCCCTGTAACGGCGGTATCCATACTACCATCATGCATCATGCTGCGTGGATAGCAAGTAAGTAGAGCGCTTCTACAATTTCACACAGAATGGTATGAAACGATTTCAGTAAGACGTAAAATTTCACAACCGATTCTCATATACGAGTATAAAAGTAAACATCGCTGTAAAAGGTGCTAACATGAAAGTCGGAGTTTATCAAGAACCTGTTGGGGATTTGTTGTAAAAATTCTGTGCTCGTAAATCTTTTAATAAAATGCGGAACGGTTTTTTTATTTAGCGCTTCAAAATATACTAAACATTCAAGTGTAACTATTTATACAGTTTTGAAAATCAGTGACTGAACTTGACACACACCATTGAATTGCTTCGCAGGTTCGTGCAGGTTTCCTCGCGATGTTTTCCTTCACCGTAAAGCTGGTGGTAAATTTCAAATATACTTAATTCCGCATATGAATTTAAAAAAAACCACGAGGTTCGAGTCGGGGTTTGAGGCGATAGGTCAAACCACTGCAAAGCATTGTAAAGGAAAAAAATAATAATTTATAGTTAGTATTAATTTTATACATATTTTAACTCCACGCTTAAACAGCTGAATCAAATTAGTAGAAATTTGGTATGGAGATAAAGTACATAGTTTGAGACCTTGAGGAGGACATAAGGTAGGTAGTTTGCCTGTTGGCTGCCTGGATGAGATCGCTCTTAAGCGATAAGGCCGCCTATTGCTTACCTTGTAATTTTCTCTGTGTACCTGTTTTCTGTATCGCTTACTATTTCTGGTGTACAATAAAGAGTATTTGTATTGTATTGTATTGTAGTTTTTAGGGTTCCGTACATCAAAAGGAAAAAACTGAACCCTAATAGGATCCCTTTTTGTCCGTCTGTCTGTCTGTTTGTCTATCAAGACCCTTTTTCTCAGGAACGCGTAGAGGTATCAAGCTGAAATTTATATAAAATACTGAGGTCTATTGTCCCTTAAAAATCAAACTTCTAAGCCAACGCAATCAAAATATGCAGCCGTTAATGTGCAAATTTCCGCAAATTTTCGAAATTCGCAAGGGAATCAAAACCTATAAGGGCACTTCTCGTGAATCCAGAATCTTGAAATTTGGTGTGAAGGTAGCTATTACAACCAACTAGAAAAGTTTGAATATCTTGATTTTTTACGTGTGTATGTAAATATCAATGACCAATATAATCTGACCCCACACTGCGTACATTTTGCTTAAGAGTAGGGCTCTGCATACACAGGATGCAGTAAATTCTCGGAAAAAGCGAAAAATATCTTCAAAACATGATTCCAGTTTACTTAAATACCTATAAATGTGTACGGATCCCTCGGTGCGCGAGTCTGACTCGCACTTGCCCGTTTTTGTCGGTAAATTGCATAGTTCTTGCGTGCAAGATAGCGATATAGGAATTCTTCGCAGAAGGACTCATGGGCAACATTTAATATTTTACACAGTTTAAATCTTTACATAGATTAGTAGACGTCAAAGGGGACTGAGTGCTGGCAGCTTCCTCGGACAAAGAATTAGCCTAGCTATTCAAAGAGGAAATGCTGCCAGCATCTTCGGGACCTTGCCTAAGGGGTACTCTTTCGGTAATTTGTTTTACTTTTAAGTTCTATTTTTAGTTTATGTAAGTTTTTTTATTTTATGTAGGTAAGTTTAGTTAAGTTACTTTTAGGATTTTTTTATTTCTTTGTACCAATAAAGACTACGTTTAAATGTATTACTACTACATATTTAATTTGTTATATTCATGTATTATTTCGGTATTAATTTGGTACCCGCCATTGTCAGATATTTCTTCCTGTTTGATAAAACTGATTGGCTATTTTAACTTCTCGTTACTGCGCAAAGTGCAAAACGAACAACGTGTTTGGCTATCGGTTATTTCTGTCTTGCTCATAACTATTAAAATACAGGGTGCTTGAGTGAGTGCAAATAATGATCGTTGCTTCGACAACCATAAAACCTTTTATTTGCATTTCAGGCGCGTCAAGATATGGTTATGCAAATGAAAACTGTAGTGAATTTCTTATTATTGGTTGTGTTGCTTGTGATAATAATTAAAGGTATTGTATGTTTTATTAATCCAACTGCCATTAGTAAGGAGGGATTATTTGCTATCTAACATTTGATTGAAATTATGAGTTTTTTTCACCAATGGAATAAATCCAAGTCCTTGAAATAAGTATGTAATATCTGGTCTAATCTCGATTTAGTCGTATCAATATCTAGTTGAATCGAGATTTGGGCTTATAGATATCTGGTCCAATCGCGATTTAGTCCCATCGATAATTAGTTGAATCTAGATCTGGGCTTATAGATACTATTTAACCCTGTACTTATACTCATTTTAAAGTATAGTTTATTTTTTGTTAAGTTTTTCTTCTATGTTTAATTAGAAATGTTATGATTGTAAGATTACAATCTTCTTCTTCTTTCTTGAACAGATGTTCAAGACATTTTTTTTAAACTTTTCAATGATTTGTCTCTTTTATTTTAGTTTTTAATTTAATGCACAAATGGGAATTAACGTTAAACTACCTTTGTAACGTGCGATTAATATAGATTAGCCACAACATTGCTACCTAATCCATCTGATTAAACGAGTCCAACAAAAATAACTGGAACTGAGTAATATAATTCGTTTCGTTGACCCACTTTGTAGCTACCTAATAAAAACAGTTAATCTACGAATGTATGTACTTTAGGTACCTCGTTATTTAATTCGGGTTTTAAATTAATATAAATATAGGTATCGCATACAATCAGCTACTTTTCTTCAGAAGTTATGGATTGTTATTAATCAATTTACAAAGTTCGCCGTGTCCCATACTAAGCATAGGTAGTTGTTTCTACGGCAAAGCAACTGGATAAACATGGGATCCCTTTGTTTTCCATACATTTTTTGTTCCGAATTTCGATGGTCAGAAATTGATATCCATATAATTTATAAACATAAACATCACTAGTCATAATTTTTGTTCAGTATAATGCTTATTAGCTCTAATATTAATGGCACATAATATTAAATTCTATAATCACAAAAGTCATACATTTTTAACCATAACGTTCAAAGAAATAACAATAATTATTCAGAAATAGCTTAAGCCATATATTTCACCGTACTAATGGTTATTACTCATATCGTTTTAATCCCTAAAGTGTCTAAGGTCTAAGAAACCAAATCCATAATATTGATAGGCATAGACTCAGAAACTTTTCCAGGCATACATTCCCAGCGCTGGTCTTATTTTTGCAGGTGCTAGGACCTAGTGTAAGGTTCGCCCGGATTGCTTGCTATCACCATCTTGCTCGCTAATCCTGCCGTTAAGCAGCAGTGCTTGCACTGTTGTGTTTCGGCGTGGAGAGTAAGACAGTCGTTGAAATTACTGGCACTTGAGGTATCCCATCTTAAGCCTCTAGGATGGGAACGCATTTGCAATACCCCTGGTGTTGCAGATGTTTAAGGGCGATGGTGATCTCTTACCATCAGTAGACCCACTTGCTCGTTTGCCATCCAGTCGAACATAAAAAAAAACATTTGAAAGTGCTAATTCATCTACGACTTTAGATGATATGACTAATAGAAATTACGTTGAGAACAATTTGATTTGTGCGAGCGAGCGAAGCGAGCGAGCAAGACGTTTCAGAGCAGAAGCGACTCGGATAGGTTAGGTTTAGAAGGCTAAGGCGGGAGCGAAGCGGAGCGTAGCTCCCGCCTTAGCCTTCGATGTTAGGTATTTTTTTATAGCAGCCCGGAAACGCTTTGATTTGAGAACAATTTGATTTGTGCGAGCGAGCGAAGCGAGCGAGCAAGACGTTTCGGAGCAGAAGCGATTCGGATAGGTTAGGTTTAGAAGGCTAAGGCGGGAGCGAAGCGGAGCGTAGCTCCCGCCTTAGCCTTCGATGTTAGGTATTTTTTTATAGCAGCCCGGAAACGCTTTTGACTAAAAAACTCGAAATAGGTTTAGGCAGCTTAGAACTACGACTCGTACACAAGAAAAGTGATACGAATAATTCAATACCTTTTTATATCAATCATTATGACTTGTGAAAATAGACCTTATAACAATTAGACTAAAATAGTTTATTGCCTTTAAAATTATAACGTTAAAAATGTTATGTCTAACTTATCAGGAGGCTATAAATCATTGTGACCTGTGAAAATAGACCTTATAACAATTATACTAAAATAGTTTATTGCCTTTAAAATTATGGAATGGCATACTATATGGACATCAAATATTTTGACTAACCAATTTTATGACTAACAATAATTATGACCTGCGAAAATCGGAACTCCACTTTATACTGTTTAAAATTATGACTTAAGATAATATGACTTGCAAAAATTATGACGAATAACGTTATGGATTGTTAAAATCGGAGTTTAAATTTTATGGAATACAATAGAGACCCGATAAACATACATTCATGACTCAGGTACAAGTCATCGTGTTCTTTATACACCTGCGGCTGCTGCTAACGGGATTCGAACCCGGGACTTCTATCCTTATACATACATAGCTTAACCGTTGGGCTATACGGTTATAATGTCGTCTTTGTTATTGTTTCAGATACAGTATGTATAAACATGAAGCCGTACTGCAGGGAGGACTGCGAAGCCCTCTGTCAGACCCGAGGCGCTAGTGGAGGGTCTTGCCTGCACAGCACTTGTAAATGTTCGTCTGTCGTCGATTCCTGATACAAATACATTTGTGATGTAAACAATATTCACTCTTTTAAATGTTGGTTGATACCTAAAAATTACATCATCTTCATTTACGTTGTATCAAACACCTAAAATTTGATGTTACTAAACTTAACAGGAATAACTACTGTAGCCTATGGTTATTTTTGAAATCTAGGAACGTATCTAACATTTCAACCAAATCACACACATACTCACACATCGCGGGAAGTATGAAAATTTTCAGGTTAAAACTATCCTGTATTCTTTCTCTCGGGCCTTTTCGCAATGTAACATTTGGCAACCTGTTTCATTTCGCAACTTTTCATTCACACACTGAAGACTAAAACTGTAAATATTTCAGGATTTACTTCAGGGCTATCGTTTAGAACCCTTTAGGTACCTAAAGTTAGTTTTATAAAAATCCTGAAATATTTACAGTTTCAGAAATACTAAACATTTGGGAAATGAAAAGTGGGGACATGAAACAGGTTGCTAAACGTTATTCGCGGCAACATTAGTATTTAAACCTGTTCGAACGTAGAAGGTACATGTTACTTAAACCACGGTTGCTTGGGAAATGACAACTTTACGATGATCGACAGCCTTTTTATAGTGCCGGAAAAATCTTAACAGCGCGATTCAGCTTATATTTGAGACAAAATAGTGACATCTATCCATACAAAACAAAACTAAAATGATGGTTTAATAAAACCTCTTCCTCTACCGCACATGCCAAATTTCATCTGAAAAAATAATAGGTATTATTAGTATAATTAGGATTTTAGTCCAATAATTTAACGTGACTTCGAGAGATTGATTTTCCTAATTATGGCTTGTACAGTAGCTTTGCTAAACCTCTGTAACGTGTTGGTATTTAGTATCAATGCAAATATTAACACGTTTCCGATTCCACAGTAGCATGTCAGGTCATTATTAAACTTGAGGTTCCGTCTATTAGCCGATGTTCTTCATTTGCATAGGACAATGTTGGGAGAGCGGACGACGAATCGATCAATGATTTGTGTTTCCAAAGCAAATGGCTTCGATCAGAGGTGTCTTTAGCTTGAGGAGTAGGATTTCTATCGCAAGCGTAGCCATTTCGCTTTTATGTGGATTTGCATAGAGAGAGATACGGTCTGTGAGGTTTACTTAGCACTGAAAGCTGAATACGGCTGGTCGGTCCGTAAAGGCAGAGACTAAGTAGGCAAATGAAATGATATTTACTAGGTAACTATGACACTCGCGTTAGAACAAATTATTATTATGTATCCTTAGCAGCCGAGCCACCAACCACACCACAGAGTGCACGGAGAATTTTGGAATATCAACTGTCAAAGAGAATAAAATTTCATATGTACATGTCGACGATAGTGGTGGCTAGTCTGTAAGGAGTGACGAAGGATGCACTATACGCGTAATGACTAATGGATCAGTTTCGATAATTTGGTCGATATACAGCGTGCGGTGACTCCTTACAGGCGGGATAGTGACTAGTGACACCCAAATGCAGGCCCTCACTCATGGCAGTGTAGCGATGATTTTCCGAAAATCGAATTTTACTGCAAGCTCTTTTTCCATTCGCTAAATTTTCCAATGGGATCTTTTCCTGACAGTCTTTTTTTCCAAAAGTTTTTTAGAAGCTATTCTTCCATTCGCTAAATTTCTCAATGTTAAGTTTTCCCTTGCGTTTTTTTTTTCAATAAGTAAATTCTAAGGGTCACAGCTCATTACAGCCACCCAGCACCCGACCAGCACTGCCTCTACTTTCGGCGTCAACTCGTTGTCGACGAGTGATCCGCGAGTGGATGGATTTGCTTCCATTAACGCCACAGATATCATATAGTTTTATCGAGAGCAGTCACAAAGGCCGAATTTTAATCAAAACTGTTCAAATGCATTACTTTAAAAAAATGAAAAATCACAAACCTATACTTGGAATTGCGTTAGGACTAGATGTGGTGAATTAACAGTATTAAACTCCGAAGAAACTTTTGTAGTGGGGCAATTGGGACATTGATCATCATCGGAAATGGAACAAAGCATTATCATATCGAAAAAAAAGTCCCTACTAATTACAGGCCGATCCCTTATTTACACAAAGAGTAAATGTAAAAGTATATGTCTGAACAATATGTTGATAAACTTCCATCGTTCTATAAAAAAAGGACGTGCTTTATAGAGCACGCCGCCAAGCAGCATCTTTCTCATGTTGCAAGGATGTTACAATACCCGAGGCTTTGGCCAATGATTGGCTTTGTGTTCAAAATCACGACATTCCTATTTTTACCGCAAGTGAAGCGAAAGAGTGGATAAGCAACACTGTAATACATATTTCGGAGACAGAACTTTTAAAGTGGTGCCGAAATCCTTTATCGAGTCGTATGCGATCCATGCCGACGTAGGACACGAAAATATTTCCCTGCATTTTTGCTTTGCTATCAAACAAAGATCAAGATATTTATACAAGGAGGTTTACACACATAAAAAAACAAATCCCAAATTTTCGCCCACATATATTCAAAATAGATTACAAGACAGCAGCAATTAATGCCTTAAAAAGTGTATAGAAGTAAAAGAGTGCTACTTTCAATACTCACAGCCTATTAATATAAAAAAGGCGAGACAATAGGAATAACAGAGATGCGGAGATGGGTGCAAAAACATTTTTGCCGCACCTTAAAATCCATGGGGGTTGGTCTACGGTGCTAACAGAAGCAGCAAACGTCCCCAATATTGATAATTTCAATAAATACATGACATGCCAATGGAAAAAAGTGCATATCATATATGATGAAAATTGTGTCCTGTTTCGATCAGAGACAGCAAACTAATAACGTTACGGAAAGCTGGCACAAAAAATAAACAACATTATAAAAATAAAGTCGAATTTATTGTTATTCCTTTCAAAACTGAAATCCGAAACACAAGGAATTGATTTTAATGTTATTTCAAAATGAAATACGACCAGATATTAGCCGACGAAGACACCGAAAATATATACTTAGACAAAGATAATAAAATATAAGTCCTTTCTTTCTACGAGTATAACGACAAGTTTTTACAATCAATACTTAAATGTTACAAAGAAATTGTAAGTAAAAATTTGAGTATGTAAATTAGGTAAGCGGGCATTTAGTCCATCTTGTCGTATCCCAAAAAAAATATATGGCGATCACAGCAAAGACGCCTTGTTATTCTACAAAATTGATGAGAAAATAAAACAATAGCATAGAAATGAGAGTGGAAAAATTGCTCATAGTAATATTCCCTAGTGATTATGTAAGCGAATGTGTATATTACGCGAGCGAAAAGGAATTTCCTCCTAAAACTAACAAAAAATTCAAAATTAGAAAATTTTGCGAATTGAAAAATCGCTCGGAGTAAAATTCAATTTTCGGAAAATAAACCTTCTGGGAAAAAAATAACAGAAAAATTTAGGTATCTCACGTATCCCGTATGTGAGCCTTATTGACCAATGAAAACGGTTCACTGGCCTTATGGCATACGTTATAGGAATGTCCCGTACCTACCCCGCATTAAGGCCCTATCAACCAATGACACTGAGCCATAAGACGAAAAATTACTCGAGCTCGAGAGTTACCCGTCACAAGAAAATCAAAAGGCCAGGTATGTGAGCAATTGGTAGTTGGCAGGAAACTACGGTTCAGTACACTTACGCTTGTAATTCTTTTGGTTTATAAATCACCAAGCATGCGAAACCGCGGCGAAAAGTTTCATAATATGCCAGGTGAGGCACAGAACCAAGTTTTAAACCAAATTTAGTGCAGCCGGGTGCAACATACAACAAATGGGGCGCCGTCCCGTGAATATTTGTTCCCTGCTACAGCCGGGCAGGTGTTGCCCGCAAAATGCAAGGTCCGGATAAAATTAATATCCCGCTTTTTTGGTTTCACGGGCTTTTGCGTATGGTTGATGTTTTGAAATTGACGGTGAATTGCTATCGTAGCGATTGAACAAGCGGGTTATTGGAGATTTATTTCAAAAAATTGTTCGTAGCAGACAAGACATATTTGCCTCACTGGAAGATTGATTAGCTTGCTTTAATAAACCGTTTAGTTACAAAGAAAAATCTTATCGAATGTCTATATATTTCACACGAAAACACAAGCCGGAACATGGATGCACAAGAAAACACATTGTCCAGCGGTGGTGTAGTACGCAGCACGGACTGCTGAGGACCTGGGTTCGATTCCCAGCGCTGGTCTATTTTTCTGGTTTTTCTGTGCATCCATGTTTCGACTTGTGTTTTCGTGTGAAATGTATAGACTTTCACGGGATGACCGTAAAAGAAACAAAAATTTGGAGTTGAAATAAAAAATACAAAAAGACTCCAAATAGTAATCTTGGCTTATCGAATGTGTCAGTAAGAACAATATACTCGTACCACTAACTAAAACGGCTGGATGGAATGGAACGTAAAACTTCATAATTATGTAGATAGCTGAACACCTAGAATAATGTATTAAGTATGTTTAAACACACAACATTCCCGCCGAATTCTGGAATGCCGGACCTAATCATCATCATCATCTGAACTGTAGGACGTCCACTGTTGGACATAGGTCTCCCCATAGACCTTCATTTGCTTCGGTTGGCAGCGGCCTGTATCCACCGTGAATCCGCGGCTTTAACCAGGTCATCCTTCTATCTTGTTGGTAGACGTCCTATAGGACCCTAATAAAGACTAGTTTAACAAACATACTAATTGGTCAAAATGTTCTAACATGAACGGATATAAGCTTATTGTCGAGACCTCGAACTTGCTCACAAGTATAACTTTGTTCGGAACACAATTTAAGTTGAACGTCGATGGTATTTTCACCACAAACGGCAGCTTCAAAAAGGAACTGAATTATAACCAACAGTATAATTTCAAAACTTGTTTACTTACTTTATCTGAGAGTTGCTAAACCGTACTTATTATCTCGTTACTTAAAATTGAAGCATTGGGTGCAAGAAGGGCGCATGTAGTAATAAGTACACTCCGTGAGCTCTTTAAAAAAACCTTCGGATTTTATAAGCATGCTTCGGGTATTGACGATGACACGCGATCGTAATATGCGGTTCTGTTCCGTTATCAACCTGCAAAACTCAGCATCAGTACAAAATAAACCTTACTGTAATGATATTACGTTTCTTTATCTTTTTCTAATTTTAATAATAGGCTGGGATGATGATGATCTCGTTTATCAATCTTCAAGGAATATGTTTGCCTTGTCTCTAGCTCTAGTAAATGATGGTCAGCCATTCATTGACTCTTTTATAGGTATTTTTTCGGAAGAAAATACCTTATATATTATATGTTCAGTCCGCGTATTATTTTGCGGTATACCATTAATTGTGTCATTTTGCGGATAAACAAGTCAATTGAATTAAATACTGAGTTATAATAAGCAGCATTATTTACTTCTAAGATGTAAACAACTAAATACCATATTGTGTAAATGTTTAACGCAATACCTCCTTCGAATCACCAATGCTTTTATATATTTAAGATTTTATTCAGACTACAAGATTTGCAGCAAACTAGACGAAATTTTATCAAAGAGTGGATGAGTTTGTTGTGTACGCAAACAGTTAAAACGTTTAATTTGTTGGTTTAGGATAGAGTGACGTCATCGAATGATGAATCTGCATCCAATGTAGAGGGGACTTTACTGAACGTGAAATGAGTCACATTTCTTGAAATAGAGATTGCTCTGGTATTCACCTTGGTTAAGAAGTTGGTTAGCAGCATTGTGATTTTTTTGAGATTACTTTTAGGTACTTTCTTATCAAAAATCTAATAAGAAGTGAAGAGGAATAAATAAATTTTAAATTCTTAAATATTCATACACGATATAAAAATGAATAAATAACGTCCCACTGCTGGGCACAGGGCTCCTCTCAGAACAAGAGCTCCCACGCGGGCCCAGTGCGGATTGGGAACTTCACACGTACCACTGAATTGCCTCTCAGGAATGTGCAGGTTTCCCCAAGATCTTTTCCTTCACCGCAAAGCTCGTGGTAAATTTCAAATGCACATGAATTTCGAAAAACTCAGAGGTGCGAGACGGGGTTTGAACCCACGACTTACTTAACATCATTATTGCTAATAGCAATACCGGCATCCTGGAATTTTAAGTATATAGTTGTATATAGAGCTGGAAGTCTGGGTTAACACAAACGTTTCTATTAGTCCCAAAATCCCTACGGGATCTGAATAAATACCTCAAAATTTCAACCGCTAGATTAGAGACACGAAATTCGATGCGAGATTTTTATAAAAATAATGATATTCAGCGTAATAATTGGGAACTCCCACGTGAGTTTTTGCTAGATAGGTACTGAAATTCGAAATGCAAAGCCGCGGGTAAAGCCTAGTACTTACCTAAATAAAGAAGAATTTCTTGTTTCAAGCTGAAAAATGTTAGGAAGTTGTGTAAGTAGATACTTACAGGGTAAATATTAGGTAAAAATGCGGTCTGCAAGATAGATTCCTTTGCAATCAGGTACGTAATTAGTAATTATTAGATTAGTTACTACTCATATTTAGACTTTATCTAATTATTTTAGAGCATAATTGAGAAAAATTCTGAGCATTTTCATTAATACTTTCTTTTTTAGACGCAATTATCCCTTCAGGGATAAGTCCGCCTTTGTACTTAGCACTTTCTTTTTTGTGTAACATTTTTGTATTTCCTTTCTGTACAATAAAGAGTATAAACAAACAATTAAAAATCTTGAATCAGAATCAGAAAGAATGTTTATTATAGAATTTATAGAACACAGGTAGTCTGTAAGATATTCAGATGTTTCTTTTTTTGGATCTTCTATGTCTTGCCAACGGGCGTACAAAACATTAAATCGGTAGGTAGAAATACAAAATGAAATATACACGTAAATCAATTGAAATTAACTGTTCGATTAAGTGTGAATGTTTGCTGTTAATTAATTATGCTTATATATTGTATATACAAACAATGTTTCAAGAGAATACAAAAACATATGTTTCTGTTTGTCGTATATGTGTCATTAGTGCAGATATCATTGCGGTCAATTAAAGATAGAGATAACAAGTTAGTACACAAGATATAGGACAATTAAGATTATACACAATTCTTAATACAAACAGATTTAGCCATCTTCAGGACATCCCCTGTACCACTTCACACAATATGTACTCAGTTGATGACTTTTTATCACTTTTTCCGTATATAAGTGGGAACTCTTCAAATTGCAATTCACAAGGAATCATGAAGACGACACGGCTTATTGGTAGCATTCTTTTTGCATTCCTTTGCGTGGATTGCTATGTTCTGGGTCAAGATGTGGTGGAAAGTGAGTACTTTTAATGTATTTTTAACAAATTGATAATTTAAATGCAGTTGTTTAGAGACGAGCCACAGGAAATAAGCTTAAGTTTTTCAAGGCCAAAGTGCTACATGAGCGCCCAATTTTACTTAATCTTGATACATTTTGAACAAAATCGTGTAAAAGAGTAGATACATAAAATATATGCTCTATGATTTAAATAAAAATCTCATTGTTTTCTAGGTTAGAATTAAGGTAATTCTTGACTATAACCAGTTTTTATTATTGTATCGTTAATTACATTAGACATCTTTGATATTAAAACTATTGTGGGACACTGACATATCTAATTATTGAAATAGAGGTATACGTTAGGATAGGGGGAAATACTCGTTTATGGGGCTCTACTCGGTTATTTACTCGTATTGATAATGTGACTGACCAGTGTGCCTATATTACTAATTACCTACAGTACAATTATTTGTTATGAGATGTAGATCGTCATTGTCTTCTCAGTATTGGGACGCATTTGCATGCATTTTGATAATGACCCGTGATCACGACAAGTGCGACGAGCTCATTAAAGGTACACCTACTCACTGTATACATCCCGTGACAAATATATGCAATCCTTTACTGACTTACTAATTTTTACTAAAAAACATTTAATTTATTATTTCCAGTGGGTAATGGTGCAGCGTCAAACACTAGCAGGCAGGCCTACTTCTCCGCCGTCGACGCGGGAATAATCAATCCCGACAAATATTCATTTGAATCATTTCTGAGAGACGAACAAAATGTCTTCAGAGACTCTTATCGCGAGTATGTCTCGATGAATGGTACTGAGCCGTTTAATTACGAAGAGTGGCTCGTTATGAACAACTTTGGAATACTGCCCGATACACAGGAGTCTTTGTTCGCGAGGAAAATAACCAAGCGGAGTACGGCGGACAACAAGAGGCGGTTTGTCAATACTGTGAGGAAAGGGGACATATTGATTACGGGGAGAGGTATCGGCGGGCTTGTCGGGCACGCGGCGATCATGACTACAAACGACTGGGTGCTGGAGATGCCAGGAGGCGCCGGCTGGCGGAACGGTATTAGAAACAATAACAGGCAGGTTCGAAAGGACAAATGGTTCGATATACACGCGTCTGACTGGACCACCGTTTATCGTTGCCCTAACCGCGGCGCTGCCAACAGTGCTGCCCTCTGGGCTGACCACACATATTACAATCCGACTGGCGGAGCGAAGAAACTTAAGCACATAACCTACATGATCACTACTAACTTACGGTCTACTAATCCGAGCTATTGCTCCAAGCTGGTCGTGCAAGCTTATCACTATGGGACGGGAAAACGAGCCATCAAAAATTTGTCAGGGGTAGGAGTGATTGTGCCGTCTACAATACCTAACTTTTTTAATAATGGGTACAAATTAATTAACAAAGGGAGGTATTAATAGGAGTAACATTAATTAAAGTACATAATTCAATTCAATTTTTAGGAAAAATATAGCTTCATAGAAACTATCGATGATTCCGCCAATGTCGAGTGTAAAAAAACACTTGTACCTACGGTAAGTTCAGTGTTCGGTACTGGGATGAGAACTTAAAATAAACAATATAAACATACATTTTGTTTAACTACCTACAAGTATAATTTGTTAATTTTTGTAAACTTAAATAATACATTAAGACGGGTGTATGCTAGAGCAAGAAGAAAATTTATGTTTACGGGGCGCGGGAATCGGGGAATAACGTACATAAATACCTATTTTCTTAACAAAAACAATTAGTTAATAAAAAAAAAAACTATAAAGAATATGAAATAAAATACATTTTATTCATTCTAGATATCATGTTTCATAGTAACATATTTTTTATTGCTTATGAATTAGGCATGCACCCGGTTCTGCGAGTGCTTCAAGGAACCGGGTAATACCTGGTTCCTTTGAGATATTTGTACGTATTCGTGGAAATGAGTAAGGTCCCTGCGCCTTGTAAGGCCCATTTTTTGCAAAAATTCAATAAATCAAAAATGAGTAAAACTTTTTGAAATCAAACTTTATCAAAGTATTCCTTATTTATTTGAGAAGAAAACCAACATAAAAATCAACAATTGAGATCAAATTTCTTAAAGAAAATAATCTTTTTTAAAAACCTTTGATTTGGGCTTTTTTAGGAATATAGGCACTTAATCATAGCCCGATTTTAAGCAGGTAATTTTTTAACGATATGGAAACAAAAGTTATGTCTATACATTAAACTTAATTTTAATATGAGTTTCTTACGTAATCAATCTCTTTACAACATTATTTTGGTCATAATTGGACGTTGGGCCATCTTGGGCTTAACAAAACTTAATCTATCAAAAAAAAACAAAAAAACTCTTTCAAAAATATAAAAACAAAATTTTTCCTCCGCTTATTTCAATATTTGTTTCAACTTAAACAAATAATAATCTTGCAAATTAGAAAATTTTTTTTTCATATACTTTTAGTGGGCCTTATTAAGGGTATAGAAAAGAAATCAGTGAAATAGGAACGAAAATGACTAACTATAATTACTTGTACTTAAGAATTACACGCAATTAACAAACAAATCAAAGTATTGTAGGCCTTTAGCTGCATTTTGAACACGAAAATTCTTCTACATCGTTCTTAGTGAGTCCATCCATCGGGCCGTCTAGGGAGCCCGTGTGGTGGACCTTTAAAGGCACTTTTCTCTTCAGCGCGGATTATTTCTATAAAATTACAATAAACAAAAATATATACAACACTTACCTGCATACGAATGCCACTGATACTAAGTGACTTTTTATTTTAAAGAAATCCGAAAACAGCTTGTTTTTTCAAAGAAACACTAAAAAGTTTGCGATTGTGAGGTTATAAACCGTGAGTCGTTTGCAACGTGACTGACAAATTGTCCACTGCTGCCAACATGGCGTCTTCCACCATTCGATATGAACTTGCAGTTATGTCTATGGTACTAACCGAACATGGGCGTGAAATTTGAATTAGTTCGAACGGTCCTAGCTATGAAATTTTGAAAGTGGGCTATCTTAGGAACAGGGCCATCTTTGGCGCAAGTACCTTACATGCCCTACTTATGATCTACACACTATCGATATCCAAATAGAAATAATTTAAGTTTTATTTTTCAAAACAACACGGATTTAGATTCACGAATTGAGCAAAAAAAAATTTTTTAGTTTAGATCCATAAACGCAGTTTTTATTGTTATTAAAATTGATGTCATGGTTCCTAACAACAGCTTATCGTATGTCTTATAGTTTCAGACTTTCCCATACTGACCGATCTGAATGTTACATCCTGTATATTGCAGTATTATTGAGTAACGGTAGCACTTTGAAATCTAACCACATTCTATTGAAATAAATTACATGTTTACCTACTCGAAAGCAACGTTCATTTAATTCTCATGTAGCCTTTCTGCAATCATCCTACTTATATTGCAAGTATAAATGTGAAAGTTTGTGTGTGTGTGTGTGTGTGTGTGTGTGTGTGTGCGTGTGTGTGTCCTTTACGTTAAAATGTCTGGACGCATTTGGATGAAATTTGGTACGTAGATAGCTGGACGTCTGGAATAACACATAGGCTTCTTCTTATCCCGATATTCCTACGGGATAGGGATACAATCTTGAAATTTCAATCGCTGCGTTTAGTGTCATGAAATTTTGTACAGGTGTTCTTAACACAACCTCAGTAAAGATCACGATATAAATTTTGGGATTTCCCAGGGGAATTTTCAGATCGAATAGTTTACGCGGGCGAAGCCGCGGGTAAAGTATAGTTGTTAATAAAAAGAAGATAATGTTCTTTTAAATCAACGTTCTATATTGTGATATATACAAGCCGTTCGACTTCACCTTGACTTCTAAGTTTTGAGCGCAATTTCTTATATGGTTAAATGAACGCTGAAACAAAAAGTAATTAAGTAAATGATTACTAATTATTTTTATTTATTTGCATGTAGTATTAGGATTTTATTTGCAAATTCCATCATAGTTACAACAGCAAATGCTTTATCGTCATAATCCAAGGAAGGGCAGGATTTTATTTTACTTGTTATTAATAAAAAAAGAACAACAATTACACTATCTGACTTCTAAGCTTATGTTGAGTTTCTTTATAAAACAGGATTAACTGGGTGAGTCGAGATAACTCAGAGATTCCATGTTTTTCTACGTAACCAAGAAAATAATGTAAGAAATATTTTGTTACGTTTGTTTGGCAGATAGAGGTATGTAGGTATGGCAACGCCGACTTTCCCGAACAAGATTAAATTTCACGACGTCAAAATCAGCGAGGAAAAGTGTAATTTTTCTAAGTGGCAGTGTGAAGAAAAACAATACCCAAGATACTTTACAGCGTGAACGAGGCTGAATGAGGCGAGTTCTGTCAGGAACTCCAAATTTCACAAGTACTACATATTTTGTCTAGTATTTTAGACAACTGGACTACACAAGGCCTCCGTAGGATTCAGTTTCTAATCAGAGCACATGTAAAAATATATAAAAACTAGTAATAAATAAATAAATATCTACATAAACAGGAATCAAACCCCAACAAGTTTCTTATTAGCCACGATAACTTATTCAATATGCTACGCGGCGGCAAAAACTTGCTGCTCCTCAAGAGTGGTTCGGACTAAATTGGTAATTTAGGTGAGTAGTCGCATTGCGTGTTAGCAGATACCAAACTTTGCACTTCCTGTATTAAATTATTAATGGAGGCGTATCAGCACTTTTGAAATAATGGACATACTTTTGCGTGCGTCGCTTGTCCCGTAGTTACATTATATACCTTGCTTCTTTATATGTCACTAACATTTATGCATGGTATTGCTCACATTTTATGAAGAACGCACGCGTTAAATTTCATATGTCATGTTTCACTTAGTGATTGAGATTTTACATGCGTCCATCCTAATGAGGGTTTTTACGGAGGCAAAATATCACTAGATGGCGTTAGTATCGTGAGGTCCGTTTGACGTATGCTCGTGATTGGTTAAAAAACTAAATGAGCCAATCGCAAGCAAACGCCAAACGGACCTCTCGGTGCTAACGAAATCTAGCGATATTGCGCTTCTGTGAAAATCCTTATTCCGTGGAAATATCAGAATAAATGTATCTGATTTTATCCAAGTCCATACCTACAGCAGTTTTAGCGTATAATAAAAGAAATGTGAATGTAAGTCCTGCATTAGTATCTTCCACAGCGGCGCGTACAAAAATATCTGATACGTCTTACCGGACCTATTTATAAATAAAGTCGTAGTCGTATCAGTTATTTTATGCACGCTTTTTTGCGTCGTATTGGGTGTGGCCTGTCATCATCATCATCATCATCATCATGTCAGCCGAAAGACGTCCACTGCTGGACATAGGCCTCCCCCAAGGCTCTCCACTCAGACCGGTCTTGTGCTTTTCGCATCCACCGCGATCCCGCGATCCTAGCCAGGTCGTCGCTCCATCTTGTTGGAGCCCTGGTGGTGGCCTGTAATATAAGCAAATAATTAAAACATAGATTATACTTGTCAAACTGAACAACATTAGTTCAGCGACTTTTAAAAATGATCAGTTTTTTTAAATTTTATTACACTTTTAAGTTTATTCGAAGAAGCAGTGTAAAGCAAAATGCTTGATGTTTGTATCGTGAGGCGACGTCAGTTGTGTTCTAGGATGGCGTACATTGATAGCAGTATTTAATTTGTATGAAAAAATGGAAATTCAAAGACTCCGTTATTTTAAACGTCTCGCTGAACTAATATTATTCAGATTGACGAGAACGATTTATATTTTAATTTTTTGCTCGTATGGGCCACACACAGTATATTCTTGCTGGTAACTGTTACATAATGTAATGTATCGATTGAAACATAAGTTATCAAAGTCATAAATAAAATTATATGTAAAATTCTTATAGAAAATTTGTTAAAAATAGTTTTATACTTAAATATATAAAATTTGGTCGTAGCACATTAATAGAAGTAAATACAGACTGTAAAAATCCTAATCTTTCCTTTTGGCTTCGCCACCGTCGTGGAATAACTACCTACTTAATGGAGAGACATTTCACCTCAGTTTTTATTCTCTCCCTGCTCGGGGTATGAGAGCGTAGTGAACCAGCGGGTAAAGTGGTGGCAACTCAATTTATCAGCTGCTTGTTACCGCTGTCCGCTGAAGCACGATAGCGACTGTCTTTTATACTGCTCTTATAAAGAAACCCTCTGTATACTATCTAGGACTCTAACAAATGCGAATGCTTGTATAAAATGTCTCGAAGAAGTAGTAAGTAAAATTTTCATTCAATCTGTTTTGCTGTAAATGCTATTTATGCGTGTACTAGTCAAAAGAAAATAAGGACTAAGTAGTAGTGAGTTTGATTGGTAAAATGAAATCAATTGTGTATGCGCTTTTATCTGAATTTTGTTGAAGGAAAAGTATTTGTGTGTTATGTTGTAAAAATAAAACTATATGTTACGAGGGCGACACTGAAAGTTTTTAGAACTGGCCACTTGTAAACAATATAATAAAAAAGTAAGTTTAAATTTTGAAAATGGAACTCTTTGCCAATATTATTGAGTATGTATTTCATTCATTTGTCATTTGTTTTATGATTTGGCGGCAAATTGAAAATTGTCTGCGTCACGTCAACATGAATTTAACTCGCGAAAATTTTCGTGCAATGATTTTTTATGACTTTCGATGTCATTTAAGTCAACAAGAAAGCTATGATAGACTTCGATTGGCCTTTCATGATGAAGCCCCATCTCGTGCGACCATTTACAACTGGTTTAATGAGTTTAAACGTGGTCGCACTAATCTCACCGACGATCTGCGTGAGGGACGGCCTTCTACGGCGACGACTGAAAATAACATCAGTGTTGTGCAGCGTATGATAGAGACTGACAAAAGAGTGACGTATCAGCAGATTCGGACAAGCTTAGGCATCGGTATGAGTCAAGTGCATAAAATCCTCCATGAACATTTAGCGGTCAGGAAGCTTTGTGCGAGGTGGGTACCTCATAATTTGACCGAGGCCCAAAAACTCCGTCGGGTTGATTGGTGCCGTGAAATGATTCAAAGATTTAACGGAGGTGACTCAAATGCTGTTTTCGACATACTTACGGGTGACGAAAGCTGGGTTTACTGTTATGATCCAGAAACCAAGAGACAGTCTGCTCAATGGGTGTTTCCTTTCGAGGAGTTGCCAACTAAAGTGAAGAGAGGTCGAAGCGTGGGAAAAAAGATGGTGGCCTCGTTCTTCGGAAGGACAGGTCACTATGCGACAATTGTTTTAGAGGATCAAAAAACAGTTACTGCAGAGTGGTACACTAACAATTGTTTGCCACTTGTATTGGAAAAAGTTCGGGAGAAGCGACCTCGAAGTAGGATCCTTCTTCACCACGACAACGCCTCGTCGCACACCGCCAGGCGAACGATCGACTATTTAATGACGTCAGACGTGGAATTACTGGGTCACCCGCCGTATAGCCCCGACCTCGCACCTTGCGATTTTTATTTATTCCCGAAAACAAAAGAAAAACTTCGAGGAAAACTTTTTATGAACACCGAGGAAGCAGTGGGTGCGTTTCAAAAGGCCGTCGAAGAGACCCCTAAGGACGAGTGGACTAAGTGCTTTTCTCAGTGGTTCCATCGGATGCAGCGGTGTATTGATGTGAATGGACACTATTTTGAAAAGATATAATAAAACTAATAACTTGCTAGTTTGCTCAGTTTTTGATTTTCTAAGAACTTTCAGTTTGACCCTCGTATGCCTATCCAATTTATTAAAAGTGTAGACAAACCGATTTCATCAAAATAATTGTATAAACAGTAAACACACTGGATCGAATCACTAACATATTTATCTATAATTCGTGTTTTTTAACTAGATATCTAATCACTTTTTTCACCAAAATTCATTTGATTTCAATATTTATTTAAATATTTCAATAGTTTTCTACCAGTCTGAAGTCGGTCGGTGTCTCAACACGAGCCAGCAGGAGTGGACCTGTAGTCATCTACCTCACCTTCGCACTTAATATTGGCTTTCAATCACTCCTGCTGGCTCGTGCTGAGGCACCAACCGACTTCAGACTGGTAGAAAATTATTTTCATGGTTTTTTGTAGTGGTTCAATTTTTTGTTATAAAATTTTTACTGAACATCTTTACCTACACCATGCTTTTCAGTTCCCCCACTATAAATATTAAATTCAGCTTTATAAAGATTAGACTTAATCAGAGTGCCTGGGAACGGCATTATCATAATAAATAATGCATGTATTTATGTGCATCCCGAATTCCGGACTGGCAGCATGGAGAAAATAAATTTCGGTAAGAGAGATGCATTTTAGAATGCTTTAATATAAAGAATTTAAGTAAAAAAAAAATTATAACGCGCTTGTCGGCCTATTGCTTACCTTAGAAAATCTCTATGTACTCGTATATACCTGTGTTTTTTGTACAGCTTACTGTATTGGTGTGCAATAAAGAGCTATTGTATTGTATTTTATTGTTGTCCCGGTTTGACACGTAAGTATGCAAAAAAAGACTCGTAAGTCTTTTTTAGTTCTTTTTTAGCATATAAGACAATGTTTGCATGCCAATGTACCTGGCTAGGCATGTCATAGCACATTAGCACTATTTTAAAAGACCATTTTACCATGTCTAAAGCAAAATAAACTATTTCATTTCATTTAATTTAAGTTAAAGCAAGTCTGTTATAAAACTGTTGTCTTTGCTGAACATTTTGCAGCCGAGTCTTCTGAATTCAGTACCAAATTATTAATTTCAAACCCAATAAAATTTCTTCTTCCACAAAGTAAAATTGTAAAAGTTCGCCATTATATAAAGTATTTGCTAATCCCACACATTGTTAGCCTTGGAATTTCCGGCAGCAAAATAGTTTCTAATGAAACCTCAAGCCCTGCGGTGTAATTTTGACTACTTAGTTAGTGAGTGCGCGTTAGTTTGCTTAAAGAGAAGTTTTCGTTTATTTTTGCAGAATTATTTATAGGAATATAAATGCGATGCGAGCTAAAATAATCGGTTATTTAAATACGATTATTTTTTAATATGAAATAGGCAAACGATAAATATGCATCTCTTACGATATTGAAAGCTATTAATTACGAGATTTCAAAGTGCGAAGTGAGAATCGGTTTAAGCGTAAAAAGTCAACAGATAGACAGTTATTTTTGCCTTTATTATTAGTAAGTTTAAAAATGAAGACTCAAATACGTGTGTGAATCAATAGCAAGTTTTGTAAAAAGTGCTTTGTCGCCTAAGCAGCGAAGTAAAGTATTTCTATCCCTATTGTAATTAATTCTATGATTATTCTAACGTACGCAAAATAATTACCAGCAGTCCCAACCTCAGCAAAGCTTGTACTATGGATACTAGGCAACGGATAAACATACATATATAGATAAATACATACTTAAATACATTATTAAACATCCAAGACCCTATAACACACATTCGTATTACACATACCAATATCTGCCCCGGCCAGGAATCGAGCCTAGGTTTTCAAGCTTCGTAGTCGGGTTCTCTAATCACTTAGCCATCCGGTCGACAAATGTTTTTTTTTTACACATCAAGTGAAAATATTTCAATGAGTCGTTAAGCTTTTAAAGATGTATCTATGTAAAATGTATGTAAACACCCCCGAACTTGTGGAGGGGAACTGGTAAAAATAAACATAAGTCATTCCACTAAAGGAAAGTGCTACAATTTACTTGGCTTTTTTATGCGATCAGCTCAAACATAAAAGCGAAAATGTTAGTTCGAAAACATAAATAAGAAAAGAATGTCTGCTGCAAGGATGAGCCAATTTCATATTCGCAGCTTTGGAGTGGTTTCTTGTAAAAGGAATCGCTTTAGCCATAGAATAAAATAAACATTTCTTTGGGGTAAATGATGGTTGCTTCTTTTTGTAGCAGGTGAGGCTGCCAGGGAACTATTGCCAGTAAAGTTAAATAAAATCCGTTACTAAGGGACTCCTGTAAAATTAACCCTTGTAACCCAGGTAGGTAATTTTATAAGTTCCTATAATATATTTACTTAATACTATACTATATTCAATAGTGAAAAGAACAGTAACATGTAAGTATATTTATGTATTAATTAACTTTAGCACACAAAACAAATTAACAAATTATTAATAAATTTATTTAGGTTAGTTCTTTTTTTATTTGTATGCAATAAACCCTTTATTGTACTTTCTTAGAATGTAACTAAAAGAAGCGTAATATAAAATTATTTTAAAAAAAGTCTCTCTATCAATTTTCTTGCAGCGCATTCTTCCTGGCAATGATGGTAATTTCGAATTCTCGGGTAGTAGACGAAAAGGACATGTAAAAGAGCATTTTGCGGCTCACTTACAAAACAAACATTTTGATTTTGCGAACTGAGGACCATCATATTCAGCAGTGAACGGCTACAGTACATTAATGATAATAATATTAGGTAATTATAATTAGTTTCCGGGTTCTTAGCGTACATTTTTCCTTATAGTTCAGTACAATTAGATCAAAATTTGGCAAAATTAAAGCAAGAGGTTTATCTATCAGGATATGTAGGTTACAGAGAAAAAATAATTTTTACCCACTCTCCCCCCCCCTCCGGGGGGAGGCGCCACCCCCCCGCGCCCTCGAATATGTCCCGGACCGCGGTATTTTCCATTATAAAAGAAAACCGTACACGATACATAAAAAGTGCGTAGGAACGAAATAATCCTCAGTAAATTTACTATAAACCATTCATACATTTAAAAGCAATATCACTTATAGTTCCAGCGCAATACGATACCAAATACTAACTTTTTTTATAATTAATCGATTTTTTCGGCTAAAAGGTTAGTTTTCTCAAAAACTTCACGTTTTACCGCCAAGATATGTATGACAGAAGTAAAGAATATAATATTTTCTTTATAAAAAGGTATAATTTATTTCTAAACTCTTTCATTTACCATTGCTATGCTATTTTTTTAATTTAGTTCATTTGGCCATTCAGTGAAACTTAAATGTTCATACTGGTCAAATGGTGTTACTTTCAATACCATTAGATTCTCATATTTTTTCCTATAAGCTATAGGTATGGACCTATTTTCTGTATTAAAAAAAAAAATGTAGGCCCTACTGGGCTTTTAGGAGATAGGGGCGGGGAAATGGTCAATTTTGACCTATTTTCTTAAATAACTTCAAAACGGATTAATTTAAAATAATGAAAAATATATATTTGAGATTTTCATAACGTACCCTTTCATTTGATATGTCACACGATAAAGTTAATAATTTTTTTTTTTCTAATTTCCCCACCCCTCCCAAACTGGCCCCCGTGTTTAAAATTAATTAATTTACTTTACACGTCCGTGTTTGGGTCATCAATTTACATAGGTAAACTAAATTTCAATTCAATCGGTCTATTAGTTTCGGACCAAAATGGCTATGACAGACGGACGGTTTAGGTATATTTTGTACCTTAGGCTGCGATTTACTCTTAATCTACTAATAATTCTCAAGAAAACTTAGCCGTTATAGTTTTCCTTGTAAGTTTGATATACTTACTATCGTCCTGAATTTTTTTTAATTTTTTTCTACCCACCGGTTTAGATTTTAGAGGGCCCGATTTACGCCCGATTTTAATGAAAATTAGCGCTTTAAAGTTGAATATTTTGCAAACGAATCACTGAATGGAAAAATTGTTGTAGCAACCCTCTAATGATTTTAAAAAACCTATCCAACGATATCCCGCAGTATAAGGTTGGATGAGAAAAAAAAAATCACCCCCACTTTACGTCTATGGGAGGTACTTTAAAAAAAAAAAATTTTAATTTTTTATTATATTGTTTTGTCGGCATAGTTTACATATATATTCGTGCAAAATTACAGCTTTCTAGCATTGATAGTCTCTGAGCAAAGCCGCGGATGGACAGACAGACAGACAGACAGACATGGCGCAACTATGAGGGTTCCGTTTTTGCCATTTTGGCTACGGAACCCTAAAAAATGTCTAATATTTAATTATAATCTTACTTACGGACTAAATAGTTTTTTTTTTTGGTACTTTTTCCTAAGTTAATGTCGCAGTGATGATGGTAAATTTTCAAAATAGCATAGCAGCGTCAAATGAATTAGTTTAGAAATGAATTATACCTTTTTATAAAGAAGATATCCTGTTCTTTACTTTAGTCATACATATCTTGGCGGTAAAGTGTGAAATAATTGAAAAAACTAAACAATTAACAAAAAAAACTGAATAAATTATTAAAAATGTTCGTATTTGGTGCCAGATTGCGCTGAAACTGTAAGTGATATCGCTTTTGTATGTATGAATGGTTTATAGTAAATTTATCTAGGATTATTTCGTTCCTACACACTTTTTATGTATCGTGTACGGTTTTCTTTTATAATGGAAAATACCGCGGTCCGGGACATATTCGAGGGCGCGGGGGGGTGACGCTCCCCCCGGAGGGGGGGGGGGAGAGTGGGTAAAATTTATTTTTTCTCTATAACCTACATATCCTGATAGATAAACCTCTTGCTTTAATTTTGCCAAATTTTCCATACATTTCAATCTAATTTTCTTCAACTATTACACATACTGCCACAGAAAGCAGTTCTTATTATATCATGTATATTTATTTTCAATTCATTGTTTGGCATTTATAAGTATTTGTTTTATTTAGTAGGTATAGGTACTTGTTTCAATTCCGTACAATATATTACTCGATAAACAAAAAAATCTAATTAGGTACTCTATCGTCTAGCACTAGCTAGAGGCACAGAAAGAAAGGATTTGCCGGCCATAGTTCACGTGCAAGGCCATTGAATATTGTAAAAAATGACAAAACTGTTTGTCATGAATTTTCATCTATGCAAGCAGGTTGCAACGGGTCGCGGTTCGAGAGGCGAGTAAATAAGCACTAGCGAAGTTATTTCAAACTTGCAGTCGGCAGACGTTGCTGCGGTAGAATTTACTTTTTATGCACTTGCAGTGTAATAAGGGACCGTTTGTGCCAGGCTTGCGTGAAGCGTTATTGGAAATAGAATGCAAGTGTTTCTTATTAACTTTATTGCGGGATACGTGCAAACGTGATTTAACATTAAAAAAACAGTGAGAGAAGCTCTGTCGCTTAAGTAGAGAAGAATCAGATTTTATAAATACAATACAAATACTCTTTATTGTACACCAGAAATAGTAAGCGATACTAAAAACAGGTACACAGAGAAAATTTCAAGGTAAACAATAGGCGGACTTATCGCTTAAGAGCGATCTCTTCCAGGCAACCTTTTTACAGGAAGAAGGAAGGACTAGTTAAATATAGTCGATACCAGTTTGTTGGCGCGCCGCGCTCAAATCACATTACTTAATTGTTTACAATGTTGTTATTGTGTTGTTTTTCCTACTCATAATCAAGAGCACAATCGATTCCGATCGTTTAAAATTTTTTCCCCAGTTTTTCATACAAAATTTTATGAGTCAGTTTTGTCACGCCCATACTGAGTGTATGAAAAAAACGCCGCAAAACTGTCATTTTTTTGGGGACATTTTTTTAAACTATCGAAATCGAGTGTGCTCTTGATTCTCTGTAGGAAAAATAATATATTTTTTCCAAAATTTAAAAAAAAGAAACTTTTTTTGAAAACGCCTGACTACACATTTTAAAATAGATATTTCGTAATTTTGCACTTGCACCTGCACAAAGCAAAACTAAGCAACGTGTAAACGACTTGTTAACAGTTAACACTTGTCATCGTAAAAACATGATAACTACTCGTTTCTTACTTGCACTTGTTACTTGAAAAAATATAAATAAATGTAATAAACTCTTGTTACAATTTATCCCTTATAAATTTTTATAACAAAATATTATTTAAAAGAACTTCGTAGCAGTTAACTTATTAAATAGCAAACTTTTAAGCTATAATTCATTGCGTTCTCAGTTCACCAAGGCTTGAAATTAATTTTCGGTAGGTGTACTAGAAGTTATTCGTTTAATTAAGGATTCATAAAAAACCTTTTTTTAGGATATTAACCCGTGAATATTATAAAGCTTCTCCATCGCACTAATTTAAGGAAAACCTTGAGCGATCGCGGTTGCGAACGGAAATGGTGCCGTGTCTCGACAAATTTAGGGTTTAATTTGTTGTGGCATTATTTTTATCGCTTAATATATCTAAAAATAATATTTAGAGAGGCGTGCTCTGAGACAAAGAGCGATTGTGACGCATGGCCCTTCCGAGATCCGACCCTTGTAACTGGGGGCAACATTGACATACCAAAAAAGTGATTGCAAGGTGTGTTGTGACCTAATGGGGTCGGACTGTACAAACAGTGATATGATAATCTATCTTATTGATAAAAGGAAGAATCAACGTGGAAGGTTCTAAGAAATTAGAATATCTACTTACTTAGGTTACTTGTGTTGTGTTACGTTAGGGTAGAAGGAAATGTACTGGAGTATATAGAATAACAAATACATAGAAGTTTCATTTGTTTAATAACGGTCAGCATCAAAAGTAGCTAGTTACTTTTTTACTCTGTCACTAGTTACTTTCCGTCTAGCCTTTGTGAGTGTGAGTCTAAACGTGATGAGTGCTTTTGCATTTATAAAATTATTAGGATGAGTTGAGCTTTATCTTGCAGACAGTCTTAAACAGACAGGCAGAATTTCTTTATCCAAGAAACTTCTATGTTAAACTAAATGCTAACGCGTTTCGAACATTTACGGATTCATTTTCAAGATACGTATGTATGTTTCGTACAGACTTAGCAGTCTAGAACGTGTAGTAGCTAATTGAACAAATTAAAAGGTTTGTATGTACCTCGTCGATAGTTTAAGCACATAAATGTAACGACACTGATAACTCAAACAGCTGATAAACTTCTGTCACAACAATTACGCGTGTAAAAGTTGCAGTATATGTTACAGCTGCACAAAGTGTTAATTAAATTTATAGTTCAAGTTTCCAAGGCCCTCGCAAATTAGAGCAAACTGTTACGTCTTCAATAACCTTGCACAAATTTAACTTATTCGCTGGGCGTGAAGCAATAGGTGGGGGTAATAAAATCTATCGCAGCGCTCATAGTGGCCAAAAGTAGAAATAATGTAGATTTTAATCTCGAAATGTAGAGCTCACAAAGTACTATGACTTACAAAGTTGAGGAGAGTTGAGGAGATACGTAGAAGAACAAGGATCACCGTCAGTCACCGACATAGCCAAGCGAATTAGCTCGTTGAAGTGGTAATGGGTGGGCCATATAGCACTTAGAGCGGATGGCCGTTGGGGCCGAAAAGTTCTCGAGTGGAGGCCGCGGATCGGCAAGCGCAGCGTAGGACGTCCACCAACGAGATCGACGGATGACCTGGTTAAAGCCGCGGGTTCACGGTGGATTCAAGCCGCTGCCAACCGAAGCAACTGGAGGTCTATGGGGGAGGCCTATGTCCAACAGTGGACGTCCTACGGCTGAGATGATGATGATAATAAAGTTAATAATAATATACACCGGCACCGGCAGGTCAAAACTTATTTCACGAACAAAATGTCAGATGTTAGAATTACCTTATTTAAAAATGGCCTCCCAAAGCCAGCTCCCGCCCATTCTTTAACTCCAGGTGGGAGTTAATTACGAACACGGCTCCTGTCATAAATCACAATCAATCCTCGTCGCTTTTGACCTAATTTCAGTAATTTTAGAGAGAAAACATGCTTATCTGACGCAATTATCGTTAGCGATTCATTTTCAGCGGACGAATTTGAAACGCAGTGATGTGCGAACAACACCGATTCGAACTGCGATATGAGGTATTCCACATATTCTGAGTGAATATTGAAGGAGTAATTAACGTGCCTCTTTTAGAATTCTGGTTCAAGAATGAGGTGAGAGTCGAGAGATGAGAGTTGAAGCGAATGAGGGAAAAAATGGTAGATTGTACAACAAGACCATGAAACGAACCATTTTAGCCGAGACGTTCATATAACCACCCAAGCCAGTACAGCGAGGGTGGATAGACACGTTAAAAGGAAAATGGCTTTAATGCTAGAGTTTCACAATTTGATTTTCACTTCTACTTAGGAGATGAAATAGCAATATTGGGAACAATTAATTTTTGCCTGAATAAATGAATACTATTGTTTTATTACAGTTTTGAAGTCATTAATTGTTAACTTACTTTACTTACTTAAATTTTTATGCATTGCTTATATATTTATATTTCTTTAGTTTTATTGATGTATTTTGATTGATTTGATTGATTATTGAATTTATTAAAAATAGAAACTTTTTGTTTGTGGCTGTTGACACCTGGTTGTCTTGGTCTTAGACGAAGATTTTACTTTATGCACGAGAGCATAAAAAGTAATTTTATGTCGCCTAGATCCAAAATAGGGGTATAAGGTATAACTACGAAGTTTGCGAGAACGAGAAGTGAAAACGTCATTTTGATTTGATTTAAAAAAAAACCGGCCAAGAGCGTGTCGGACACGCCCAAAATAGGGTTCCGGAGCCATTACGAAAAAAATAAGTAATATTTTTCTAAGGATTTCGTACTTTATACGGAATTTTCGAAGTATAGGTATATTTTATACCTTACGCTGCTATTTACTCATAAACTACTAATAATTCTCAAGCAAACTTAGCCGCTATAGTTTTCCTTGAAAGTTTAATATACTGACTACCATCCTGAATTTATTCAAATTTTTCCACCCACCGGTTTAGATTTTAGAGGGGGGGGGGACGCTCGATTTTAATGAAAATTTGCACTTTAAAGTTTATATATTTCGCAAACAAATGACTGAATCGAAAAATCGTTTTAGCAAACCCTTAATGGTTTTAAAATACCTATCCAACGATACCCCACACTATAGGGTTGGAAGAGAAAAAAAAAATCACCGCCACTTTACGTCTATGGGAGGTACCCTAAAAAAAATTGTTTTTGAATTTTTAATTGTACTGTTTTGTCGGCATAGTTTACTTATATATTCGTGCAAAATTACAGCTTTCTAACATTGATAGTCTCTGAGCAAAGCCGCGGACGGACAGACAGACAGACAGACGGACAGACAGACAGACAGACATGGCGAAACTATAAGGGTTCCGTTTTTGCCATTTTGGCTCCGGAACCCTAAAAACGGGAATGTTGTATGTGTTTATATTTAAGGTTCTATTCTATACGTACCTACTTATTTTTAGTCACCCTCCAGATTTTATGCACTCCGTTAATTTAACGTTTCGCTCCTTTTGTAGAAAAGCGCCGCGCTACATTGGATGCACAGATCTGGAAAACGGTTTGTGATCTTACTCGTGATTTATTCAGTGAGTCTAATTCACGCTTCATTTTTGTGGAAAATAGGAAAAAGACGGAGTGCACTAATCAGAAACTAACCTAACCTTGATATTTGTGAACGAATCTGGAAAATAAAATATTGTTTTGTATAAACTTTTTGTTTGTGTTTCCGAATTCTGAATTTCCATGTATATCTTAAAAAAATCAGTTAAGTGATCCAAAGACGGACGTGTAGTACAGTCAGCAACAAAAGTAGCTGATTACTTTTGTACTTTGTCATTTTACAGTCATGTACTTAGCGCCATACAAGATTGACAAATATTCTTAATATGACAGAGTAAAAAAGTAACTAGCTACTTTTGATGCTGACCGTTATTAAACAAATGAAACTTCTATGTATTTGTTATTCTATATACTCCAGTACATTTCCTTCTACCCTAACATAACACAACTCAAGTACGTTAGTATAGATATTCTAATTTCTTAGAACCTTCCACGTTGATTCTTCCTTTTATCAATAAGATAGATTTGGATGAAATTTGGTGTGTAAACAGCTAGAAGTCTGAATTAGCAAACAGGCTGCTTTTTATTCCAAAATACCCATGGGATTGGGATGCTTTGTTTATATTTATTACTTACATAAGAATCCATAATCCGTCATTATTTATTATATGTTAAAAAATTAAAAAGGGCGGTTAGACAGAACCAGTTTATAACCTAACCAACAAAAAGTTGGAAAACCCCCGACTTTGTCACATTAAAGTTCAGTCTAAAAACTGAACCTATTTTGATGAAATATATGTCTAAGAAACATCGCTTGAAACCCTGATTACAAATAAAAAAAACTACGTTCAAATCGATCCACCCGTTTAAGAACTACTGTGCCACAGACAGACACACAGACACACATAGCGGTCAAACTTACAACACCCCTCTTTTTGCATGGGGGTTAAAAACCTTTCTTCATGAACTTATTTAATTCTTAGAAGTCCGCCTGAATATTTGCTTTGGACGCTAATTAATTTATGGTCCCGTATAACTGTAAGTTTTTCTTTACGTACGCGTTTCTTTAATTACAGAAATAAAATAACTAAACACGCTGTTTTCAGTTCTAGTACAGCCACCATCATGAGCTTCTGGAATGTCTTAGTGCTCAAAAACATCAAACACACTTAGGTAGGTACGCCATTAATAAAATGGTCGAGATTAGAGACTTTCGAACACCCGATAGACTAAGACTTTACCTATCTTAATCGACAAATAAAAGATTAAATTAAAAAAATCAAAAACCCGACTGCCAAAACTAAAAGGGAAAAAAATAAGTCTAGTGGTCTAATTTAAAGTTCAAAACGGGTCCCGACTGTTAACCACGGATCGGCAAACGTAGCGTAGGACGCCCGCAGACTTGGTGGTGCGATGATCTTCGCAGGGTGGCTGGCAAGAGCTGGATGAGAGTGGCCGAGGATCGTGCTTAGTGGCGTGCCATGGGAGAGGCCTATGTCCAGCAGTGGACGAACATAGGCTGATGATGATGTGATACCCTCATACATACATACATACGAGTACATTCATACATACATACATACATACAATACATACGCTCGAAAAACATAACCCTCCTTCGGGCACTCGGGTAAAAATGGAATTAGAATTCATATGATTATCCCTTAGAGTCACCTCAAAACGGTAATACCATAAGTACTGTCGTCTATGATCCCTATTATACCTCCACTTTCGGTTAATTTGTGTGTCTAGACTTTCCACCGCTAAAATTTATGAATTAAGTACCTAAATAACTTGAAAATAAAACATCTGCATGTGTTAGTGAGAAATAATGAGGGGAACTTTTAAGTGGAAGTGGGAAGATTTAAGTGCTGTGAACCGATATCAAAACAAAGTTTTAATTTGAATGAGAATGAAATATTTTCGAGCAGCAATGTAATGTGTACACAATGCTGTAAAATAATTTGATATGAGAGAGAAGCGTTCTGTGACAGCTGTCATGTCAATAAGTGCGACGTTTTAAACAAAAACAAAGTAGTATTACGTAGTGGTATATTTCGTGCTAATTAATTTTATATGGAAAATAGTAAGTCTAATTTTTTTTATTAAAATATAATAAAATGTGATAAGACCTTGTAAACGTATAAAACAATAAATAAATGATTATGATTATGACTATGTGATAATTAGGGCCTTCATTAACTACCCTTAAAGTTTGAGGTAGTATTAAAAATACACACTGTATAATAATTATTTGCTTCGTTTTTATTAAAAGAAAGGTTAGGGTAAAAATAAATAAAAGTGCCTAATTTAGGGTAATTTCGCGTAGCGTTAGGGTAAAGAAAATATCTGAGGTGGCAACACTGTCATCGCCGTCTAGGTTGGTGGCCGGTTTTCGAGTTGACGGGCGTCCACTAGCTGGTTACCTTGGCCCGGTAAAAATCATTAACCTGGCGATAATAAAAAACTAAGATTGAAATGAAACCAACTAGTAAATTAAGTATTAATTACTAAAAGTTTCTTATTAACGTAGCAATAATAATGAATGAAAAAATCCCTTCCAGGGAACGATAACGAAAGTATGTAATCAGGCATGCCACGGAGGTTAGGCGCGTCAGGGTTGCCATACAAAGTTACAATTATTATTAGGCACTCGTATATTTTTCAGTACATGACTATCCATACTAATATTATAAATGCGAAAGTGTGTGTTTGTGTGTATGTTTGTCCGTCTTTCACGCCGTAACGGAGCGACGGATCGACGTGATTTTTGGCATACATATAGTTTATGGGCCCGAGAGTGACATAGGCTACTTTTTATCCCGGAAAAATGCACAGTTCCCGAGGGAACAGTGCGCGATAACCGAATACCACTTGGGCGGAGCCTCGGGTAAAATTAGTAGTATTTATAAAGTTATGTAATTGTGTACCTAACTACATATTATTATGCAAAGACCAAACAGTTGGCAACCCTACTTTTAGTGTGAACATTAGTCATTCAGCCGCTAATGTGGGTATCGGGTATGACCCTCGTCCATTACTGTTTGATAGCTATTTTAGTGCCAATTCGGATGAACTAAAATACTATTGATCTTATTTTATCTTAAAAAGATATTCAATTTATAAACTTCGCGACAGGCTTATCTTAATGTGGAACCATGGTAATCGTACTCTCAGTAAATGTTTACTTTAAAATAAACTAAGATTGGTTTTGGACTCTGATTTAATCTAATAAAATAATGTAGTCAAATAAGATATTAAAAAGTAAATACACATTGACGAACTATGCTTTTGTTAATTGGCAGTATGCCATAGATAGTCAATAAAAGAAATAAAACCCACTGCAACAAAAGATAATCTTACAGAAAATCTTACTTTGTTGACAGGCAACTAGAGTTTTTTTTTTATTCGACTGGATGGCAAACGAGCAAGTGGGTCTCCTGATGGTAAGAGATCACCACCGCCCATAAACATCTACAACACCAGGGGTATTGAAGATGCGTTGCCAACCTACAGGCCTAAGTTGAAATACCTCAAGTGCCAGAAATTTCACCGGCTGTCTTACTCTCCGCGCCGAAACACAACAGTACAACTGCTGCTTCACGGCAGGATTAGCGAGCAAGATGGTGGTAGCAATCCGGGCGGACCTTGCACAAGGTCCTACCACCTGAAAAGTGTAATAAGTGTCGTCGCGATGCTACTTAGATCATCTGAGATAGATGTCAATTTATTATTATTATTATTATAATTAGTAGGGATTAAGGTCAACATACGGGTGCTTGTTACTATCCCAATAATCATCACATCACCTTTAAGTCAGTAGCAATAGAGGTGACAGCAAGGTGCCTCTTGGGAATTACCGTGTCAATCACTCGGACGTTTAGCATACCTACGTGAGTAAAGGCACCCACGTTGTCGGCTTAATATATGTCTTAATATTGTATTATGAATGACTATGCACGCGCTTGCCACATGAAAAGATACACACTTAAGTTAATAAATCCGGCGCAAAGCAAAAATGACCTGGTTTTCTAATGAATACCCAAAACATCAGTGGAATGGTCGCAATGGCCAGCACTGTGGTCCAATGATTGGCCTAGTTTAGTGCGCCGGCAAGCGTACTCGTATAATGAACTGGACGTTATGTTACCCGCCGCCATCTTGTTACAGCGCGATAAACAACATGGCCGACAGCTGGGACTAACAAGCTGCATTTATCAATACAGATGTCTCTCAAGTTACTGATAATATAGACATTTTAATTGGCTGCACCTACTGTTAATAAGAGTATGTTGTGATTTTTTAAACTTACAATTAGATAGCTAGAACATGGTAACGGAGCATTGAATGAGTTAAATATTGTTATAGGTTTCTGGAAAGCAGGAATTACTTCACCGTCACGGCTATGTCGGCCGCCGATCGTAAAAGGCATATCACGATGTGCCCGGTATAGAGTTAGGAATACGTATCGACGATTGCGTTGCTCTAATCGATCTGCCGTATTATTTCTCAGGCACATCGTGATATGCCTGGACAATTTTTAGGCATGTCTTCCCTATTATTTCCTATTTATGTTGTTACTGTGTTTTTGTTGTGATGTAGTGTGTTTTTGTTGTCAATAAATGTTGTGAGTTTGAGTTTGAAATGGCGCCATTTCATGATATGCCTAGGAATTTGATCTAGGAGATTTTACGATCGGCCGCTGACAGCTATACGTCATACTGCTAGGCATATGCCTTCTCTTAGAATGAGAGGGCTTGGGCCGTAGTTCCCATTCAGGCTAGTTGCGGATTGGGAACTTCACATACCAGTGAACTGCGTCGCAGAGATTTCTACAAGTTTCATCGCAATATTTGCCTTCAACGGTGAAACTGAAACGGTGAAGGGTCGGTCGTGGTAAATTTCAAATGTAATTGCTCCATCTTAATTTCAAAAAATTCAGAGGTGCGTGCCCAGGCTCGAACCAACTATACTTGAGTGAGATGCCATAGGTCAAACTACTAAGCTACCATGGCTTTTGATTTCAGTACAATAAAGAGTGTAAACAAACAAAAAACAAACAAAACTCTCCTTCCATCATTAAAAGATGAAGTAATTTTAAACAATATTTTTTTTAGCCGTAAGTTGTGAAAGCTTGAAAACACATGACATTGACGACGGTTGAACCGCTTTTAATGAAATACGGCTAAAAACCACAAGAAAATTCGCTTCTACTTCAAATTGGTCCCCCCCCCCTGTGAAAGCTACGATGGCATAGACAAATAGACAGACATTGGTGTCTAAGTTATAATACCCCTCTTATGCGTCGGGGGTTACAAATCAATCACGAAATACAAAGAGTCAATCGACATAATATCAATTATGTACTACATAGACTTCTCTACCAGTCATCCCTGTGACTTTCCTACAAGTCATCCCTGTGACTTTCCCACGAGTCATCCCTATGACTCCTACCAGTCATCCCTGTGACTTCTACCAGTCATCCCTGTGACTTTCCTACGAGTCATCCCTGTGACTCTCCTACCAGTCATCCCTGTGACTAGTACTACTGTGCAGTACAGTCATTTATATGTAGATGGGAGTGAAGACAAAGTGGCATTTTTATGAAAAAATCCAACATTCATGATGTTTTGCCACGCCAGTACACACGAAGCCCCAAAACAATACGTTCCAGGAACACATTTAACAAACCAAACCTGAACATAAAGTATACATTAACGATCAAATCTCGCATTATCATTGCGTGTGTATTGTTCCACAATTCCACCCTAACACTGCCTTTATCACAAAGCCATAAAGTTCTAAATGCAATAAAAGCTAAGTGCAACTGCCAGCAGCGGCGCGGCGCGGCAGTATCGTGCGGTGTGTACGTTTAATTTCCCCATTTCTCTGGGGTTTTTCTACAGTGCCCGCATTATGGCAACTGGAGCGCTTTTGTATAAAAAAGAATTAGCTATTCCTATTAGCTATTTGAAATTGCTACTTGCAAGCATCGCACTTGAATCGGGGGAAATATTAATTCAAGTGATAGATATAATGTTTTATCGTTCTGTTTAAGTATGTATGTATGTACGTAAAGTTTTAGTGAAAATTAGGTTAGGCGGTTACGGGTTAAAGCTTTCGTCGCTGTCATAAAGAAAAGTCAGGTAAAAAACAGCGATCTAACATAAAATTCTTGACTAAATCATAAAGAATTTCAAATTCACTAAGTGCTTTTATCGTCGTCTTGTAATTTTGTATCATAAAATGAGAATAACTTGAATATTATAAGATTCTCTCGAGTCTACAGAGGGCCGAAAATGAAATTACATCATGCTCTCATAAAAACATACACGGGAAGGATAGGTGCCTCTCATACTCTGCGTGTATATTTTTGTGCCAAATAAGGTTTTATTTTTTACTGCGGGACATACGTTATTATCAATTACGCTCAGTTCGTATATTTTAGAGCTGCAGGGCTTCTACGAAACCCAAAACTCGAAGTTCGTGTCGTGCGATCCCTCTGACACTTATACTATTTAATACGAGAGCGAGAGGGACGGTACGATATGAACTTCGAGTTTCGTGTTTCGTAGTAGCCCTGATGTGCCGTCTGTTATAGATGAGATGTTTTTGTGAAGGTTTGTTTACTTACCTCATTTTGTTTTACTGTAATCGGGGAACAAAGAGCCTTTGCCTATGTACCTAAATATAATTTCGACTTATTAAGCACGATTATTAATTGAACAAGTTATTGCCTCTAGGCTATGCAGCAAACAATGTTTATTTGAAACATATGCTGTTCATTCCTGGAACTGAATTCTCTAAAATCAAATATAATTGACTTTATTTACATTACGTCCAAACGAATTTCAAAAAGGTTCAATTTGCTTAGTAGAGTTGGTATTCAATCATGAAATTGACATCCCTGGTGAGGCTTGGAATTCCTTAAAATAAACCCACGCTGGCAACAGGTGTTACGTGATAATGACTAAACAGCGTTTGAATTTGTGATGAAGGTACTCAGCGATGGGGGAAAAGAGAATATTGAGGGGGGAGGGAGTGACGTCACGAGCCTCCAAATGTAACGGTGTGCGTAATACGACTCCTTGTTTAATGACGTGAAAAATTAAGTTGCGACACATCTCGGCAGCTGGAACGATTTTTTTCTCCGACTGAGCTGAGACCCCTTGGGTGAAGGACATTGGGAAAAAAATTCTTACATTTTTGCCCTCCACTGCTCGTCATTTGAGATAAATCGTGGCTACTCAGTTTAAAGATAGCTCTAAACAAGGCTTAATTACTCTTTCAGTAGATATCTATTTTCTTTTGATCACGGAACAGTAAGTTAAAACGCAGTAGTCCATTGATACAGAACTAGGTAGAGCTATAAGATAAAATTTACTAATTATATAAAAGCCGCCCTCTTGTATAAATATTGCTGTGCCCAACAGGGTGCATGATGATCACATAATTTCCTTGTAACATCTGTAACCATACATTGTGGAAAAGCAATAAAATATTGAGTATTTAGTATTGAGTATCTCCCAAATTATTATTATTTTGACCTATTAGGTATAACTTTAAGGTCCTATACTATTAGTAATCATAATATTTCTTTGGTACGAAGTCTCAGTTAAACACGTATAAAATATATTCCCAAAATTCCATTGAAACAATACAATTTTATTTTAACTTTTATATTCTCCATTTCCCTCGTCCTGTGCTGTCATTTAAAGCCGGATAAACAGCCGGTTGAACTATTACCGGCTCAAATTACCCGGCTCATTGGCTGAGTAATTGAAAAGTTGGCCAAGTAAATTATTTCAGCAAGTTGAACGACCTAATTGTTTTTCGAAGTCGTTAATTATAAAATGAAGTACATTACCTATAGTGAAATTAATTTTATATAGTTTTTTTGCGCCGCCCACTTCCACTTCAGTTTCGCAATTCTTCGGCCTATGTCAGTAACCTTAGTTCTACTGCGGATATCATCATTTCTGATTCTATCCCGCAGAGAAACCCCGAGCATAGCCCTCTCCATAGCCCTTTGAGTGACTTTGAGCTTACTTATGAGGCCCATCGTGAGGCCCATTGTAAGCAGGACTGATGGCCTATGGGATTAGAAGGTTCTCGAATGGCGTCCGCGGACCGAGAGACGAGCTGTCAATAGGCCTCCACCAAGATGGAGCGACGACCTGGCTAAGATCGCGGGATCGCGGTGGATGCGAAAAGCACAAGACCGGTCTGAGTGGAGAGCCTTGGGGGAGGCCTTTGTCCAGCAGTGGACGTCTTTCGGCTGACATGATGCTGATGATGAGTTTTTTTTTGATCCTCTACGAAAGTTCGTTTTTCTGAGAACATACCACAGTCAAGTTACGTTGCTTTTTGTATGCGATGTTTCGATTAGTTGAGGAGTGTCTTTTCAAAAGGGCTTATTTCCACTTTGAACTTTTTTTGGGAAATTGAGGAAAACATAAGTCCAAGATTTCCATTTCGATATTATTACTTTATTTTCGATATTGTATTTTGTAAGTTGACATAAATGTCATTGCACTACATACATTGTTTTATCTACCTAAATATTTACGTAAATTACCGTACATTTTCAGGATTAAGCTCTTTTGATGTGAACTTTTGGAATTAAGTTTTAGTTCAACGTGAATAATAAGTGTACATATAAGGAAGAATTAGGTCCTTTTGACCCGAACCTTGATATTTGAACCTTTTTTAAAAAACAACTAGACATTTTAGAACTTTAACCTCAAAGAATATTTTTATTTTTCTGTTTTAAGCAGAACTAAATTTTTAGTTTGAAAAAAAGAGAAAGATAGAAATAAGCCCTCTTGAAAAGACATTCCTCAGTTATAGTATACGACCTCACAAGCAGATCGAGGACTTATGGTTTGAGCCACAAATAAAATTTTGGTTGTATGTGCTGCTCAATTGTTCGCCATCTGATCTAATCGTGATTGGTTCAAATGTCTATCTGGACTCTGAACATAAAATTTTGTATAGAAAGCGATGTTCAAGACTCGATTTTTACTGGTCACTAGCGATTTGAATTCAGGCTATTTCAAATATCTTCAACTTATTACCATTTTATTTCTAACGGGCTACTAATGGACATAATTATATCACTTCTAGGTCATTTATCTGCGGCTTTACTCGTGAAAACCATTATTAGATCAGTCCTATTTAAGCTCGGGATTTTACTAAACTCCCGTGATAATTCCCAAAAATTACATTGTTATCTACACTAATCCAGCAGGGCTACTACGAAACTCGAAACTCGAAATTCGTGTCGTGCGATCCCTCTGACACTTATACTATTTAATACGAGAGTGTGAGGGACAGTACGATTCGAGCCCTACAGATCTCGCGGGCGCTCTCCGACAGGGTGGACAGGCGATATCAAATCTGTGACGCACTCTAACATAAACGATTGCTCCCACTCTGCTAGACATCGGGCTACTTAGCGACGCGTCGCGAGAGCAGCGGTGGTGCAGGAATCGATAGACAGAAGCATGACCACGACCACTCTGTCAAGAGTGCACGACTTCTTTCTTCTTCTTCTTCTTCTTAGAAGATCGTCACTTTCACTAAAGTTGTATGACAAACACCAGTGTAAAATTTTGTACGTCTCTACTTAGCAGTTAAGATTTAGAAATGTTACATAAATAAATATCACGGGACAATTCACACCAAAGTGTCGGTAAAATAGTTGATTGGCTCATATAGGCTGGGAAGGAAACATCTCACTATGTACCTACTATCTTTAGTTTAGATATTTTGTTTTAGCTTAATTCTTAGAAGAATCCAAAACAAAATATTTAATAAAAGCCCTTTTCGCCGAAGTTGCCTGTAGAAGTGTAGAAGGGCAAAAACCTTTTCAATAACAAGAACCAAACTCAGTAACTAGAGGCTGGTACTAGTAATTGAGGAAAGTTTTTGTAAACTGAGTAAGTGCGTTTGATCCTTAATTAAACACGAAGGTTAATTAACTTATGAGTACCTAATAACAAAGGAAGGCATGTTTAATAAGGGAAGGCATATTTGTGCTTACTTAGTCTTAGTCTAGATGCTCTAAATTGCCTGCGGCTCTGGAAGTGCTGGCCCAAAAAGGCTAGTCAGTAAGGCAAATTGATTGAACATCGCGTTAGGGACTATTACGGCATTCGTTTTTAGGGTTCCGTAGCCAAAATGGCAAAAACGGAACCCTTATAATAGTTTCGCCATCTGTCTGTCTGTCCGTACGCGGCTTTGCTCAAAGACTATCAATGATAGAAAGCTGTAATTTTGCACGAATATATATGTAAACTATGCCGATAAAACAGTACAATAAAAAATTTAAGAAAAAAATAATAGACGTTAAGTGGGGGTGATTCTTTTTTCTAATCTAAAGTTGTAGTGTGTAGTATCGTTGGGTAGGTCTTTAAAAATCATTACGGAGTTGATAAAACCATTTTTCGATTCAATGATTCGTTTGCAAAATATTCAACTTTAAAGCGCAAATTTTCATTAAAACCGAGCGCCCCTCCCTTCTAAAATCTAAACCGGTGAGTGGAAAATTTTGAAAAAATTCAGGATGGTAGTAGGTATACCAAACTTACAAGGAAAACTATAATGGTTAAGTTTTCTTGAGAATTATTAGAAGTTTAAAAGTAAATAGCAGCCTAAGGTACACTCGCGGTCAAAGAAAACGGGTCGGTACGAAAAACTAGAATATCTCCAAAAATAATATTAGAGTTAGCAGCATGAATTAAACTGTATATTGTAGATAATTCTATAATTAATAAAACGACATGATAGGCGTGAAAGGTATTCATTTGTTTATCCTAATTACGTAGAAAACAAAATATTTACAAATTGTACGTAGAAAAATTAACACTTGGTACTTGGTTTTTAAAGCTTCCAGATGATTGGGCATGCTCTTCATTAGGTTTCTTATGCGATTTTGCGGGATATTGATTCATCCTTCCACTAACGCATGTTTCAGGTCTCTAAGTGTAGCTAGAGCGGAGTTTCGATTTCTTACACGCCTTCCAAGCTCGTCCCATACATGCTCGATCGGATTTAAGCCCGGACTTCTCGAGGGTCAGTTCATAAAAATGATACCAACGTCGTCAAAGTAATCATTTACAATCTGAGCTGTGTATGGCCTGGCGTTATCATGCACGAACATGGGATTTTCACCCATATTAATTAAGTATGGACCGTCATGCTCATTAAAAATCACTTCTACATATCTTGCACTAGTTAGCGTACCATTTTTTATGAAGACTTTACTCCATGTGAGTCTCTGAAGAGATTACAACTCAGGCCACAATAGACCCATCGTCAAACGACACTTTTTCCTCAAAATAAGCTCGAGTAAAACATTCACTTGGCCGTTTTTAAGCTCTTCGCCGCCCATCATGTGCATAGAGCATACATATGGATTCATCAGAAAACATATTTCTTGCCAATTCTTCGTCTGCCTACTATCTGCGTTCGCGGGCGTAAATCAATCTTGCTGTTCGCTGCCCCTTTTCAAGTTTTGGGCCATTTGCTGGTCTACGTGGGGTCAAATTAGCTTCTTGTGGCCGCCGCCTTACAGTCCACTCGCTTATGTCATCTTTTCGAGTCTCTCGAAGTTGATTTTGGACTTCAACAGCCATGAGGTGCCGATTTCGGAGCATGGTTGTAACAATAAATTGATCTTCTCGAGCTGCAGTACATCTCGTTCTGCTGGTTCCTGGTCTTCTAATGTTCTGCCCAGTTTATCGGAAACGTTGGACGACTCTCTGCACGGTAGAAAGTGACATGCCAACAGTTCTCGCTGTTCTTCTCTGAATTCCGCCATCTTCTAACATAGTGACGATACGTGTACATTCTTCTGGTGTCAGCCACATGATAGTAAATCAAGAATGATCAAGAAAGACAACAATGAGTGCCTTTTATCATTATGCTTTGACAGATTGAAAATAAAAGTGAGAAAACAGGCAAAAGTAAAACAAGTGCAATATTAATTTAGACCCTAACTAGAGTTTTTTTTTAATTTTAACTTTTTCTAGCAACCATGTAAAACATTTGAAGGTTGTAGGTATTTAATATGATATTAAATTCTCTTTAATATAGAGTCAGTTTCGTATAAGTAAACCTTTTCATTTTCAAAATTTTAAGGTTTTCGTCACTGACCCGTATTATTTGACCGCGAGTGCATAAAATATACCCAAACTTGGAATATTCCGTACAAAATACGACATCCTTAGAAAAATATGACTTAATTTTTTCGTAATGGCTACGGAACCCTATTTCGGACGTGTCCGATACGCTCTTGGCCGGTTTTTTAAAGCTCTTTTTACTCTATTTGTGTTTCACTTTGGCCTTTAAGCTATTTTCAGAATCTCTCTCCTTCGTCTTCGATGAAAATGACTTCCATAGATAGTTTTCAAAGTTTACAATGACTGTATTGTATCTGAGAACTAGATAATATGTTTATTTTTTTACCTAACAGCATAAATATTAAAACGATATACGAGTAGGTGCTTGATTACATAAAGTAAGCCAAGCACCTTTTGTGATAAGATAATTTGTGACATTAACTACTTTGATGAGAAAATTTGTTGAAACGAAAACTTGGCACAAACACCTTATTTTTATGAATTTACTGGAAATGCCAAGATTCCTTCGGGTCATTTTAAATTAATTTAACTTTCAAATTAATTTAACTTATCAAAGTTGTGATGTAATTATTACGTAAGTTAAACCACAAAACATGTAATAAAGTGCAAAGCTAAGTGAATAATTATCTGATGATTTTTCAAAAACCATAAAAGTGGACATAATTTGAACTACATGAATAAAAAGAAGAAATAAAAATGCTACACAATTCCACGTGGTCGCGCAAAATAAAGCAATTAAAACAAAGTGGTTCCTCCTGTGTTGATAGCGAAACTTTTGTTTTTATTGGGCATTTAGAAGTTGGAGCAAAAAGTAGGAAAACATCTGAACTTGTAACGAATGGAATTTGGCGTCGCGACGAAATGAAAATCTAACTAATTAGGTAACTAGGAAAAGTGAACATGACGTATTTACAAGATGTAAAATTTTTACTTTAAAAATTTTTTTGTTGCCAGACACCAAAAAAAAAAACTGGCAGCATGTAAAAAATATTTACATAATTTCTGTTTTATATCATTTCTGTTTTTTTTGTCTGTATTTTCAAACTTAGATGTACGCAAAATTTAAATTAAGTATATCATAAGCACCAACAAGAATTTATTCCATATATTTCAATGAGACCTTTATAAAATGCTCCTTCGCTCATTGGAGTAAAAAACAAGTTCAAAATTGTTGTTTAAAAACCAGTGTAGTTTTACCGAATGATGGTACGCAATATATTTTTATCATTCGATTCATTGACCTGTAACATATCATGTAGTTATGTTTATGTTCCGATAGTTTACACGAGCTTCCTATTTTCTTGCAATCCTACGCAAATTTACAAAGTTCACGCTTAACAATAAACTATTGTTTGGTTAAGCTCGTGGGATGAAAGTTTTAAAGGTGAAAGTTATATCCCATTACATCACGTATTTTTATCGATACATAAAACTTCCGCAAGTTTCAAGGACGTAGGCAGTAAAAGAAGTGTGGAAATATGTAATCCCTATTGCACAAAAATAAAGAAGATGCTCGATTGACAATGAAATACTTACATGTATAATGGTGGGCCTGTCCTAAAAAAGTTTTTTTTAGGTCAAGTCTGAGCCCGATTCAAAAACTATTTAAATTTTGAATTTTTCAGTAATACGTGAAAAATGTGTTTCTTGGGTGACACTCTTTACCAGCGCGGATAATACCGACATGGTAATGCTGACCCTGTTTTCATGTACACACCCATATAAACTCATGTCAGTTACTATGGGAGCGTCCACGAAAAACTACTGGGTCGGCATTTCCATGTCGGTATCATCCGGGATGGTAAAGAGTGTCACCCTTGTTCTCGTACGATGCTAGGTACGTGGAGGATTTGGGGCGAACAATGATCTATAAATTCTATAGCTTGAGTCTCTGGAATAAAATTCGGTTAATGAACTAAAATAATTTCTTTGCTCACCCGCGACCTTAAGATAGCTAAGTCTATGCAAATTATGCGTGTTCATGCAGTTCCTCCACCTCCACACTGTACGAACACACACAAATTACACAAACCCATCTATCACCACCACCACAACTCACTGACGCGTTTCGAACTCAACCAGAGCTCATCCTCAGAGTGACACAACCGTACACCATGCTACCAGTTGTTAGACAAAAGTAGTTGTCTAACAACTGGTAGCATGGTGTACGGTTGTGTCACTCTGAGGATGAGCTCTGGTTGAGTTCGAAACGCGTCAGTGAGTTGTGGTGGTGGTGATAGATGGGTTTGTGTAATTTGTGTGTGTTCGTACAGTGTGGAGGTGGAGGAACTGCATGAACACGCATAATTTGCATAGACTTAGCTATCTTAAGGTCGCGGGTGAGCAAAGAAATTATTTTAGTTCATTGATATGGACCTCCGCAAAGTAACGCCTGATTCAATAAATTATTTAAAATTCGGTTAAGCTATATTAAATTTAGCCGATTATAGTTATTTTATTTACTCATAGATGTCGCTACGCCGTGGTAGAAACTAGCTAACGTTTTGCTGTTACATAATGCAATGTATTGTATTGGCATAGCAACGGTGCTTGGTGCAAACGAAGTGGTCCTTCGAGCCGGATCTAATAATGCTCGCAACAATATGTAATACAAGTTTATTTACTGTCTGTACTTTTGTTGAATGTAAATGCATTATCATGCAACATAAAAAAAAAAAAAAAATTTGCATGACTTATACAGTCTAAATGTATGAAACAAGAAATAATATAACATCATAATTATACCTAACTATAATGTACTACATTTATCGCAAAAAAATTTCATTTCATTTCATACTAGGTCAAAAATAAAGTGTATCAAAATTAACTTGCACACTTTTAAACATACAAACAAGAGAAATAGGACACATGACGTAACGACTAAAAAAAGATTGCAAAAACTAGAGGGTCAATAAATTGTCATCTAACAACTTGACAAGTAAATCAAGAAGTAATGTGATACCTAAGCCATTACTATGTCTGCCTGACAGATAGACAACGCTCAGCATTAGCTCGAGCTTAAATTAAATTAACTTTATTTTAGACTTCAATACAACCATGAAGTGTTAGTAATTCATAATCATGTTAGTTTATAGCCTACTTAAGTCTAAATCGCGTTAGAGCCTTTATTAGACCATCACGGTTCGCCAGAATACTGTTAGTGCTTACTGTAACTGTTCCTGAGTCTACCCAGCAACGAGACGATCGTCTTACGCTTGACCGCAAGAGCTTTGCTTAGTATACCGTGCATTTTCTCAGGCACAACTTTCAGAAACCAGAGTATATTTTAAAGTTTTGTAATCATCATCATCGAATGGCGTCCGCGGACCGGGAGACGAGCTGTTGGTAGGCCTCTAACAAGATGGAGCGACGACCTGGTTAAGATCGCGGGATCGCGGTGGATGCGAAAAGCACAAGACCTGTCTGAGTGGAGAGCCTTGGGGGAGGCCTATGCCCAGCAGTGGACGTCTTTCGGCTGACATGATGACGATGAATCATCATCATGTCAGCCGAAGTCGTCCACTGCTGGACATAGGCTCTCCACTTTGACTGATCTCGTGCTTTCCGCATCCAACGCGATCCCGCGATCTTTACCAGATCGTCGCTCCATCTTGTAATTTTGTAATGAAGCTACAAAATACCTGTTATTACCATCCCTATTGAAGTTACCCAAATTATCATCTCTAACTCCACATAGGAACATCTACGTCCACATTCGAGTGCATTCGACAAGTCGAATTGGAGCCAGTCGGCGGCCGGCGTGTCAAAGCGATTGATCACGTCGCGTCGCCGCAACCCTCGGCCTCGATGGCCCTCAAACTTCTTCAGAATCAGCCTGTCAATTAGAACAAGGCGAATTCTATTACTCTTAGTAAGCACGGGAAGGAAAAAGTTGAATACAACTGAAGTTATGCTTAGATCTTCTTGTGTAAAAGGACGTTTGTTATGATTGGCTACAGGACGAATTTGGGGTTCTGTTGAACAAGAAACCCCTAAAAATGTTAGAAAGAAGAAGTTTTTAATTATGTTATCTTTTTTTTTATGCGACTGGAAGGCAAACGAGCAAGTGGGTCTCCTGGTGGTAAGAGATCACCACCGCCCATAAACATCTGCAACACCAGGGGTATTGCAGATGCGTTGCCAACCTAGAGGCCTAAGTTGGATACCAATACCTCAAGTGCCAGTAATTTCACCGGCTGTCTTACTCTCCGCGCCGAAACACAACAGTGCAAGCACTGCTGCTCCACGGCAGGATTAGCGAGCAAGATGGTGGTAGCAATCCGGGCGGACCTTGCACAAGGTCCTACCACCTGCAATTTTTTTCCTAGTGTAGGTAATCAGTAGTTTTCTACACTGAACAGCAGGTAAGTATACTTAACTATTTACTATATTAGGTTAATTTGTAACAAACGTTGCATACTTACCTATGGGAAATCGTATTTTTTGAACCGGCCTTCTATATAGGTACATACGCAGGCCAAGTATAAATGCACTCAGCATACTTTTATAATGTAATTTATCAACATAATAATAATTGAGAGACAATTGGCTCTGTCATATGAGGATCATTCCAACTTTTCTAATTAGTTCCAAACAATAAGGATTTAATTTCATAACATAGATCCCCATTTTTAGGACCAGACGCAATTTGCAAAGTTAGTGCTAAAATCCTCCTAAATAGCCTAAAACTCGAATTCATTCCTCAATCTTAACTTTATTAACAAGAACGCTCGACTCGCAATTCGGACCCTTTAGTTAAAATTTTGTTTAATCTTCTCTCGGACTTGAGTAATTCTGAATTTGGGAGAATTGATTTATGCTGACATAAACTCTCATTGTGAAACATTAATCAACCGGTCCCATTCACAATTCGGAACACACCCACGCCACTAATCTTCACAATACAGGCCAAAGAGATAACGTAATAAATTGGTTTTGTTCTGGAAGCGCTCTTCATCTCAACGGCAAGAATAATCTTAAAATTTCGCTGTACAAAAGATAAAAAAATACAACGATTATGATTATCTTTTATTTTTAAGTCTTGTCTCAATTTCAAGGCGTTACGTGACGGATATCATAATCTTTACTACTGAGCTATACTTAAAACTTTTTAAGGAAATAAAAAAAAAATAGTAGACGTCACAGGTGACCGAAGAGCTGGCAGCTTCCTTGGCCTAGCTATTCAATACTCAATACTTAATATTTTATTGCTTTTTCACAATGTATGGTTACACATGTTACAAGGAAAATTATGTGATCATCATGGACCCTGTTGGGCACAGCAATATTTATACAAGAGGGCGGCTTTTACATAATTAATAAATTTTATCTTATAGCAAAATATTCAAAGATGAAACGCTGCCAGAATCTTCGAGACCTTGCCTAAGGGGTACTCTTTAGATAATTTGTTTTATTTTAAGTAAGTTTTTATTTTATGTAGGTAAGTTAAGTTATTTTTAGGATATTTTTTATTTCATTTGTACCAATAAATATGATTTTACTTCTGAAGAATTACCAAAACAGCACCAGGATGAGGTGTATGTTCAGAAGCCTCAGTTTATTCTACCCACCTTCATAATTTCACCCCCCTACCATGGCATGTCTAAACATGTAAGCATTTTATAATTTACAAAGCTTCTTTTCGTCCTCGTTTTGTTTAGATTTGTCAAAAATAGCTCTAAGAGCGTCCCGCAGAGTAAATATTGCAAGTGTGCGTGGGCGGCGAAAGGGCTGGGGCACAAAGTTGCGCCCACTGAAGGCATCATTAATTCACAGGTGAAATGCTACAGCTCACGTAAAAATGAGAGTACCTTTTACTAACGAGATACACCGAGTTATAGTGCATTTTATACCCAAATATTACTTTACAGAAAGCACAAGTATATTTGCAAGTAACAAAGGATTTTCATTAATTACTGCGGGCTACATCATAAAGAGAGTTTTATGTGTAAAACAGTACCGTGACCCCCACGACGCTATACACGAAATCGAAAGCACTCCAGCGAAGTTCAAAATGAAACAGGTAGTTCGACTTTACGTTCAACTTTGAAACAAACCCTCACCAACAGGTCAAAGAAACTCTGCGTTTACTTTTTATACCTGTTTTAAAGAAGTACTTAACACCTGCTGAAAAAACTTAGAGACCCAAAGTTTTCTTAATAAAATTTCTTTATTCGATCTTCGCACAGTATCTACGGAATGTTCGTAGCGTTTTGACTTAACTGATGTTTTTACATCGGCGTCGCCGTAAAATATTCCAGTTTTATTCCGACGAAATTGCAAATCGCGAAATAGAGGTCCGGGTGAATGCTTTAGGTCGATTTGCGTTCGCAGGCGACGGTGAGCAACGCAGGGATTGAACCGTAAACTTAACCAGCAATGTAACAACTTCCCAACGATTCCACTGAGACAAATTAGGTTCGCTGTTCGACTGAGGATAGATATGTTTGGAAGATTAGGGGCAAAAGAAAGAAAGAAAATAAAGAAAGAATGTTTATTTGCTTAAACATGGTAAATACAATGTAGGTGGTTATTATAACAATTATAATTGTTTGTTTCACATGTTTAACCGTTAAGGGCATGCAAGCTAGGAAAAAACTTTTTTTAATCAAATAGCTGGCAAACGAGCATGGGTCACTTGATGGTAAGCGATCACCGCCACCAATGGACACCTACAGCATAATTAGGACTGCGGGTGCGTTGCCGGCCTAAAGGGGAGGGCGATAGAGGAGGAGGGAATGGGGAGGGGAGTAAAAGGGGGAAAGGAGTTGGGCGTCCCGATCTTCCACTCACCGTACGAAACACAGTAGCAAAACTACTATTTCACGCCGGTATTCCGTGGGAGTGTGGTACTAGCCCGGTCGAGCCGGCCCATTCATACTGTAGCCAGAAACAGCAGCCAGAACTTTGCACATAATTTGTAGTTTCTTCCCAAAATTAATCAAATTTGTTTTGGACTCTTATGGGGACGGCATCCTCGCTAAAACTTTGAATAAGTCTGTTTATCCTAATCACATCATGAATATGAATCGCGTTACAGAAGATTAACTAAGCATGAGCATGACTGTAATCATTACTTTGTTACAATAATGCCAGATTTTTTTTTTACTTTCAAAGTATCGTGCTGTGACATTAGCTGGCAAACGAGCAGGCGGGTCAACTGATGGTAAGTGGTCACCTACAGCATTATTAGGACTAAGAGTGCGTTTTTATTTTGAAAAAATGACTTTCTTCGACGCATTCTTCTTGGCAATGATGATATTTCCGAAAGCGCTGGTAGTTTAAAAAAATAACGTGTAAAATTGCCCATTGCGGCCTATTTACTGAATAAATGATTTTGAGTTTTGATTTTGATTCTGGTTGCCGGCCTTGCAATTGCGACACATTCGCCTTTTGAAGGTACCCAAATCATTTGCATTCAATCATTTTTATTTGCTCTGTGAATAAAATCAGTAGCTTAGATTCAGTAAAGTGTCAACACAGTACACGAGTAAGTATTATTGTTTACTTTTATGACCGTCAGGCGTTTGTGTCAATAGTGGCATATAGTGGTCTCCTTAGGGACTAAAGTACGACCCACACTACAATTCGCACGTCCATAAATCTCACTTTAAATTCCTATTTTATTGTCTTTGCGCACACAATACGTGTAAAGGCAACAGGTAGTTCGAACACTTTGACCCAAAATTTATACGATGGTCAGCATGACAGTTAACTTCAAAAACATCCTCTTCGGCAAATTACCTGGGCTTCTCGACAGAAATATCTTTTGTAGGTATACGTAATAACCTACCCAATATTTGTCTTTGTTTTAAATCTTTTGATTTTTCTTCAAAAAGTGAATTGCACAGTTATTTGAAATGTTTTATTAAAATTGTTTTCTTGCAAATTGATTCCAAAATTAATAATTTTGCAGGTTGCGAGGATTTTCTTGCAAAACTTCATATTTAATTTTAAAGTTTTTCGTGAAACTCACTGCATTAAAGTCTGAGAAAGTATTATATTAAGTGAGACATATTTTTGTACGATGAGTAATACTGTTAGGTACTCGAATTATTTTTATTTATTACACCGTTATTGCACCTTCATGACATAGGTACAACTAATCAAATATGTACGTTAATTTGTAAACCGAGGTTAAATACTTTTTAAAAATAAATTAATTTAAACTTTAGTGTAATGTGATAGTGGGAAAATCTAAATTTATTTCGGGGCAACTCAGCTATAAGTAAATAATAAATATGAGTCATTATATTGTCTATCATGGGTCACCTAACACCATTGACCTAGTCCCAAATTAAGTAAAGCTTGTACTATGGATACTAGGCAACGGATAAACATACTGTTAAAGATAAATACAAACTTAAATACATATTAAACATCCAAGACCCGAGAACAAACATTCTTATTATTCATACAAATATCTGCCGCAGCCGCGGATCGAACCCGGCACCTCAAGCTTCGTAGTCAGGTTCTCTAACCACTTGGCCGTCCGGTCTCATATTTATCCGGTCGAGCTATACTCTTATGTATATGTATTTATATTCTAACTACTTGAATTTCATGCAACTATCATTTATCAATATGCTTCATTTATCAATTACATACCTGTGTTAAAACAAAAACGAGCTTAATGCCACCTCCAAGTAAATTATTCTTGGTCGTAATTGATGGCAGTTCACTTGCATTATGAAGGTTTTCATTACGCTATCAGTCCGCTGCCATTAATCGCGGAAAATGTACAGTACACAGATAAGTACAGCACTAATTAGCAGAATTATTGCCATAAAACGTGAGTTAACGAGATTTGTTAGGAGCTTAAACATTTAAAGAATTTCAGAGTTAAATATAAATAATACTAAACAATCTAATCTGATCTAATTTCTTTTGTGTGCTATTTTTGTACCTATTTCCTTTTTGTACAATGAAGAGTTTAAACAAACAAACAATCATCTACGCAAATAAAGGCCGCTTTAATATCTTTCATTATTTTATTACAAATGGAAGCCAGCAGCAAAGCTATTTGGTTTTGATGATGGTGCTGCCCTATCACACTTCGACTGACAGACTGACTTGACAATTTTTATTTTTCATCATAGTTAATCAATTTATTTGTCTTCAATTTTTATTTGTTATTACTCTCTATTTGTTATTACTATGTATAGTTTATAGAATATGTGTTTTATTACAATAATTACCAACTTCCCTAAAAATACCTGTTAATTGAAATTTATACTACCAATTTGTTTAAAAATTAACAATGAAATGCATTTAATAATGTTATAATAAAAACTATTACGAAATCGTTTCGTAAAAGTTTGCTTACTGTCCTATCTGAAAACCATATTTTATGTATGCTTGTGTGAAAATACAGGCATGGCGTCCGCAGGGCTACTACGAGATTCGAAAATCGAAGTTCGTGTCGTTCTGTCCTTCCTGACAATTATACTATTTATTACGAGAGCGAGAGGGACGGTACGATACAAACTTCGAGTTTCGAACTTCAGAGTATGCCCTCTGTTTGATGTGTTGACGTTGCTTTCCTTGCAAATAAACGCGATTCACTTGTCACGCAAGGTTTCCCGGCTCGGATATTTACCAGGATGAGTTAACGTTGCGTTACTGTTATGAATCTGTATAACATAATATAGTACGTACCCTCGACCTGATTAATAGAAGCATAGTTGGACAATGTGCATCGCGAAGACCATCAAGATACGACGTGGGGTTGTCATAACTTACAGGAGCCTTGGAACTTTGGGCATTATTCTAAAGTTCATCAAGCACTAGTGATGGACGAATTGTCATTGCAACTTTAAGGTTACAAGACAAGTGCAAACACTTCTTTAGTTTCTTACTACGAGTACGTGTAATTAGACTGGAAAGTTTACAGTTTTTCGTCGACTGTACCTACGCGTACATTGTAGCAAAACGTTCATGTAGTGTAAGAATATACTTTTTTTGAACATACCTTATATTATGAACTCACTAAGTATATACCTAGTGTCTTTTACATGCATGTAAAAAACCATTTTGTCAGAAATTTAATTTTTAGGGTTCTGGAGCCAAAATGGCGAAAACGGAACCCTTATAGTTTCGGCAAGTCCGTTTGTCTGTCTGTCTGTCTGTCCGTCCATCCGTATGTCACAGGCATTTTACTCGAAAACTACAAAATGTATAGGTATCAATGAAATTTGGAGAACAGATGTCTTGTCAAAGCCGCTATTTAGTTTTGTAATTAAATTACAAAAATAAATACTTATTGAAAAAAAAAAATATCCGCATCAACGTGTGGCACATAGTTCGACAACTCTTTTGAAAAGATAGTAAGGTTTCTCAAAAACTTTTTTGATTAAGTGAAGATATCCGGAAATAATCGCTCCCAAAGTAGCGACAAAAGCTTCTCAGCGAAAAACAAAAGCTTCTCAACAAAAGGACGTAAGTGCCGTGAAGATACGCTCTTTTTCTGGTAATAGATTTGAAGACTGTAGTAAGTATTTTGTGTTATAACGCACATAATATTACTAGATTTTTTCGTAATGGCTACGGAAATCTTAATACCTTTATCACCACACTAAATTGGAGTAAAACAAATCGGACATTCGTTAATTAAAAGGTTTCATTCGAATTGAATTTCAAAGGAGCTTTATAGGTCAATAGAGGTCAATGACCGAAATATCGGGTCAAAGAGAAGGTACGAAGGAACGCTGTGTATGATAGATTAACCTTAGATTAAGGATTGCGACGTGCCGTTGTATTTGAGCTATACGTTTAATTTATTTTGTGTAAGTACAGAAAACAATTTTTATTGAGTTCTATGCCTAAAAAGGAAAAAAGGAAGCCTTACAGGCTCACTTGTATGATTTAACATTTTAAACTTTCGTGATTCTACCGAAACACGTGAAACGTTGCCGAAACGTCGAGGTGAATATCACTTGTGTAAAAATAGCGTGATAAGTCCCGTTGTGGTATTTTGACTATCACTTGTATGATTGTCTGTATGTCTGCTTATAATAACAAATTTGCTAAAACTATAACGTTAATAAAATAATTTTGTTTTCGGGGTTGAGTTAAACGTAGGGATGAGACCCTTCACGCGGGAATCAGACTTATAACAACCGTTTTTAACCGTTGTCCAAAAATGAGGGGTATTATAAGTTTAAGACCGCTATGTATGTCTGTGTGTCTGTCTGTCTGTGGCACCGTAGCTCTTAAATAGGTGGACCGATTTGAATGCAGTTTCATTTATTTCAAAGCAAGTTTTCTAGCGATGGTTCTTAGATATGTTTCATCAAAGTCAGTTAAGCCGTTTTCGAGATATTGAGCTTTGAAGTAACAAAGTCGAGGGTTTTCCAACTTTTGTTGGTTAGGTTATTTTCTTTAAACTGATACAGACTGATACACAATTCTTGTTTAGTTTACATCACAAAGTATAACCATTTTTAATACAAACATCCCTGCGCATTCAAAAACTCGCAAGCAAGATTTGACGACCAAATGGTCCCGGGTTCGATTCCCGTGTCGGGGCAGATATTTGTATGAATAATGCGAATGTTTGTTCTCGGGTCTTGGGTGTTTCATATGTATTTAGGTATGTATCTATCTATATAATTATATTTATCCGTTGCTTAGTACCCATAACAAGCTTTGCTAAGCTTACTTTGGGACTAGGTCAATTGGTGTGAATTGTCCCGTGATATTATTTATTTATTTAAGATATTTCATATCGCATGTCCAGCAAGTTAGCCCTTTTATTACTCTTTAGCCAATTTTTGTCGCAAAAAGACATACAAAAGTATCATAAGTAAGCACTCCCCAACTCCGTATTGTGTTAGGATCTTACGAGCGAACTGGTTATCTAGTTATGTTGCCCAACTTGTCCCTTCACCGTATCACTTTCCTTGTAAGTTGACCTTAGGAAGGGCGATATTGATCGCAGCCAACTCTTAGAAGTTAAATTGGATTGGTAAACCGCTTGTATAATACAATACAAACTAATATTTGGTGTACAATGCTCATACATATTATGATACACAGAATGAATTTGTATTCTTCTCTTTTAAAATATAGCTTTCTGTCCTTATTAGGACAATTTCGCCAATGTCAAATACTCTCTTTGAGAGGGACGTTGTTCGGTAGTTGTAGTTTTTGCAACTTGATAGTAAAATTCCAGAAACCACGTGGAGACAACTTGCGCATTAAAAAATGTCAGACACGAGAGCAATATAGAATTTTGTGATCACTGTTCACTGTTAAGGTTAATCGCCGCATAAAACACTATCAAAATTATACCTCAACTAGCCAAAGAGACAGAAATAGTAAAATTAGATATTGTCCACATCCGCTATGTTCGAATGCCACGAATCGAATCCGAATTTGTATTCGTATAAATAAAACAACTATAATTTTATGACTACCTAGTTAAACCAAATGAAATTAACCATCCTTTTCATCACTTGGGTTGGGTAAAATACCTATGTGCGTGTTGTAGTATTACTTAATTAAGACGGTTTGCTATCGTTTGTCCGAATTTCATATGCCTTTTTATTTATTTATTTTCGAAGAAGAGAGAGAGAGAGAGAGAAAGAAACATTTTGTTTACACATATTCGATGCACAAAAAAATACATGCGATGGAAAGAAAAAAATAAAATAACATCGAATAGTAAAAAGTGGGCCCCACTCAGCATAATACCACGGCAAGCCGCAACGCTGTTTTTCAGTGGGAACCAAATAAATAAATAAATTTTATTCTGTAAGTAATTCATAGCTTAAATGTATTTTTAGTAACTACAAAGTCAATTATAGGATCTCACAGACAATTACACGAGCATAAAATGATCGTTTTCCGTAATTTTCATTTGTTGTAAAGTAATTTATTTCTGAAACAGTACCTTCTTCAGAATTATTATTCCCTGTAAGTTTGTTGTGGATTTAAACTCAAAATATCTTAATTTAACGTAACCCGACCTACGTGAAATTTCTAAGAGAAACAGCACGACTACAGATTTTATGGCAAACTAGCGTTCACCCGCGACTCCGTCCGCGTAGAATTCGGTTATCGTTATCCCTCGGGAACTATGTATTTTTCCGGGATAAAAACTATCCTATATACTTCCTCGGGACTCAAAATATCTGTATACCAAATTTAGTTAGTAATTAGTGTTTCGTGCTCAGTTAATGCTGGGTAATATAATGCATTAATTGTTTTGCTGAAATTAGTCCGATGAAATTAGTGGTTTCCATACATTGTTTATGATTTCGAAGTGATATTATGACAAATGATATCATGGGAAGCGAAGTAAATCAAATTCAGAATTAATAGTAACATCATTAATAAAAAAAGTATTTAAGACAAAATAGGTAATAATATTAACCTGATGGCCACCCTACATTTCATTTTCATAGCAACAGTTTGAGACGGTTATTTTAAAGTGAGAGGTTCCTTCTAAGAAAATTGGTTTACGTTCATTTTAGGGTGAATCGCAACAAGCTTACTTTTTTGCCAATGTTGGTGGTAATTTTGAAATTAAGACTTTTGAATAAAGTTAAGTTCTCAAATGAAACTAATAGGTATATTAAACAAGTTTACTAAATGGTCCAGTATTACACCAAGTAATTTAGGAGAAATTTAAATTTAAAATTTTTACATTACACCAAAATTTGCAAATGTCCACCATAATTTGAAAAAGCGTCACCGAAATTAGGTACTGGCCACCATAATTAAGAAACAGTGTGACTAATGGCATTTTAAATTGAAAATGACAAGATAAGGGTAAAAATATGTATAAAAAATGATTATTACACAAATCTTATTCAAACAAAAGCGCCAATTAAATAGTAGGTACGTACCTACTTCAATACCTGGTATTAAAATTAAAGATCACAATGAAGGAATTAGCCCTTCAATACGATTTCATCATCTTTTTGGTTTATCATTACATACGTATATGTTTTTTTTTTTGCTTATTGAGAGGTTTTTACTTATCCTTCGGCTTTTTCAATTCTTCGCCTTAAATTAGATTGCTTTAATTTTATTTTTTCTTTCCCTTTCAACGATCTGTTCTTTTTTTCTAGACTTTCTTTTTGAGACATTATTTTACTTTGTTCGCTAGATAAAAAAGGAGGACTGTTTATAATAATATTTGTCAGGCGTTGGAAATTCAAACTAACAAAAAAACATCCTTGTGTGTGCCAGACATAACCACACGGTAGGGTTTTGTAATCGTTAAAACAATTCAAAATTAATTGACCTACAGAGGCCGTTATATTTTTTATTAAAATTATTCGTTAACAGGTATATTGTAGATCTGTTTCGAATTTTTAACAGTGATAGTTTAAAAGTTAAGGGGGTGGGCACTGGGCTCTTCAAAAATGACTTTGACAGTTAATATCTAGCGGCTGGGGCTCTGAAGGTATATAGTTTATATGACATTTTTTACTGCATTTTATTAGCTCTATCAAATGATACCTCATTCAATAGAATATGGCAAAAATAATTTTTTTATATTTCCTGGTATGGGAGGGGTTGCAAAAAATTTTTTTTTTATTATTTTACTACATTTTTGTATGCGGGTAACAAGTATACGTCTTCACACAAAATTCCGTTAAAAGCGATCCATAAATGAGCGAGAAAAGGGCTGCAAAATGCCAAACACAACCACCAAAAACACCAAAATTTGACCACCAAAACTGAAACCAGGAAGAAAATAAATCCTAAAAAAAATGCGGTTACATTTATAACCAAATACGATCAATTCAGTTAAAAAGAAACTCAAAACACTCAAAATGCTTTTAAAAGACATGTTATAATCATACTCCTTACTATTTTTTTAAAAGCCACCATTATTAGATTTTTTTTTACGCCCTTTGCACCAAAATTGGGTATTTACGTGATTGGCGGGAAACGAAGCGACGAATGACACCAACTTTACCATTGGCTGCAGCAGCGTAACCGGCAGGTACGCGGAGGCGCTATCTGATACTTTATGTATCGTTTAGAAACGAGTAAGATCGAACTAAACTTTGACCACCAAAGTTGGGTTGCGCGCTCGGACGTTTGTTTATGGGATTATTCGGGGTACAATAATTGTACTTACAACGATGATATTTGGTTTTTGCACGCATTAACTAATTAAGAACATGCTTTGACTAAAATTAACCAGAGTTACCAAATGGTTTTTTTTACAATTTGAGGATTTCAAAGTAAAAACGGATTCCGGACAGCCCACCAAGTATTGGAAAACGAGTTTTAAAATTTTGCTTCTGCCAGAGGAAGAGGAATATCAATAAATTATTAGGTGCTACAAATGGAGAATTATATAAACTATAGTATAAAAATATAACAATGCTTAAAAACAAGTTATCAGTGGCATTATCCTATCCGCCGCGTCAAAATCGAGCCTGGGATATTCACCCTTTAGGAGTTTGTGTTAAAACTGAAATTTGTTTGAAAACAAAGTAGGTGTTAGTAAATAGATCTTGTTTATCTTACGTAACCACGTAACTCCAATTTAAAGCGAATTTTATTTAAATTTATGATACAATTTGATGATGACGATTAGAATCATGCATAATACATATTTTTAAACAGTATAACTATTTAATCCATTGTAACAAAACAAATATGTATTACCTTGCAAATAGTTTCGGTTAAAGGGCTATGGAGAGGGCTATGCTCGGGGTTTCTCTGCGGGATAGAATCAGAAATGATGATATCCGCAGTAGAACTAAGGTTACTGACATAGCCCGAAGATTTGCGAAACTGAAGTGGCAGTGGGCGGGGCACATTGCACGCAGGACTGATGGCCGATGGGGTCAAAAGGTTCTCGAATGGCGTCCGCGGACCGGGAGACGAGCTGTCGGTAGGCCTCCAACAAGATGTAGCGACGACCTGGTTAAGATCGCGGGATCGCGGTGGATGCGAAAAGCACAAGACCGGTCTGAGTGGAGAGCCTTGGGGGAGGCCTATGTCCAGCAGTGGACGTCTTTCGGCTAACATGATGATGATGATGATGAGTTTCGGTTAAGTACTTACTAAAAACGTAAAAACCGAAGAGCTCTGTGTCCTCTGGGATTTCTGCAAGCTTGAGTTGGCCAAATCAATTGGCGAAGTGTCCTCAAATCGTAAATTGGACGCGGGTTGCGTCGCATCCATCTATTTTTCACATCGATTCCGTTTATAGAGAGGACAAAGTCGTCACGTGCCTTGAAGAGCTTGTCCTCCGAGGCTTGGACTCTTTTGGCTTTTGCTACACTAAGTTGAATTTACGAGTAGCGGAAAATTTAGAGAAATCCCCCAAAGCTAACACGAACCAATTTATTAAAAGATGGTCTAACATCAAAATTGCAAGTACTTACGTTCCACGTTCATTTCTGCCTGAGACGAAGCAAAACGTAGCCAGAAATAATTAAAAACATAATTAAATTCATTACCGCACCCTCTGAGCTCACGAGAACCTAATCGCGAGTAACACGAAAGAAACCGTATAAAATGTGTTCGGACAAAATAAGTGCCACCTCAATTCTCATGAAATGAGGCTGACATTAAAATATTCGCCGCAAAATCCCCGCTTTTTTGCGTGAGGGCAAAATCAGCATATTTTTCGGGCAATACTGGCAATAATTTATTAGAGGTCAGATTCGACCGTCGCCGGGCTAACCGAGTTAGTGGAGTTGAGCTGACGGTTCACTCTTAAGTAAACACAGACCTCATTTTGACACTGAACGTTGCAGCTGTTCTAACTGAGTTAAAAACTCCACTGTTTCAAATTCTCATGAAGCTACAACAGCAGAATGTTAAAGTTTTTCGGAGTTCTCTCTAGATACTTGGCTCACTACTGTGAAATAAGTTGAACAGCGTTTTACACGCCAATATCCAATTTTTATTTTTTCCATAAGTAGGTAAGTGCCAGCATCTTCGGGACCTTGCCTAAGGGGTACTCTTTGGACAATTTATTTTAGTTTAAGGTTAAATTTTTATTTTATTTTAAGTTATTGTTAGAAAGTTATGTTTAATATTTATATTATTTAGTTTCTTTTATCAATAAAATTACCCTTAGTAGGTAAGTTGCAGAAATATATCGTATCTCTAATGTAATGTTCAAAGCATATATAGTTAACGCGTAATCTTTACATATAGTATTTTTAGTAATAGTCTTTTAATAATAAGTCATAGCATAAAGCTTAGTTTAATATAACTTGTGTTGTTGATTTGTTCCTCGCAAATCTGTATCAGATCATTGACTCAGCCCGGGACTTCCCTCGACATACAATGCACTTCTATACCCATTACGGCATTACAATAAAACGTGTTAAACAGTTTCCATTGCTGAGTTTGTGCTTGGTAGTTGAGCAGCAATCTTATTATAGCATCATTGTAAAATGATTTGAGAAAATTTTCGTAATTGATTTGATTTTTGTGGTTATTGGTAGTGTCAGTGATTTCTAAGGGGGGCAGGTGAAAATATATAAGAGTATTGCTTGGAATAAAGATGTACAGAACCAGATAAAGAGCGAAATGAAGTTGTGGTTAATGTTCGTTGTCCTACTTGTTGCTTTAGTCCTCGGTGCTTCAACTCAAGATGAAAAATCTGGCAAGTAACTTTTTAACACGGTTTCTACTATGATTTCATGCAACTGTGCTACTAACTATAAATTAAATTTGTCTTACTACAAACATCATGTCGATTTTACACGTTTAAAATTTTTGTATTTTTTTTAAAGTGATCCTATAAGAGTTCTGTTTTTTTTATCGGGTAGTGGACCCGAAAAACAGATAATTTTGGAGATATTAAAACGGAAAATTACAAACCCAATTTTTAACATAGTCTACATTGTTACAGAAAGTTCACACCGCTTGATAAAACGCCAGATAAAGAATTCGCAAATCATTATGCCACTGCCGTTTCCTGCTTGCGTATTCTATGAATGCATCGCTAAGTGCAGGCAAAAGGGACATAAAGGGGGAGGTTACTGCACTATCAGAGGTTGTCAATGTGTATATTAGATATTGATGCAGTGAACTCGCTGTTATCTATACGTGTAATTAGGATTACTACATATTATGTTAAAATAAAGAAAGACCATTAAAATTATGCACTGTGATATACATAGCCGAGTTTAATTTTACACTTCTTCCCACCTGCGACTTTCATTAGACGCAGAATTCATATTCATCATCATCCCAGCCTATATACGTCCCACTGCTGGGCACAGGCCTCCTCTCAGAATGAGAGGGCTTGGGCCATAGTTCCCACGCGGGCCCAGTTCGGATTGGGAACTTCATACGCATCAATTCATAATTCGTATTAACAATAAAGAATTATTCAGGCGTGATTTTATGTATATGTATGTATTATTCAGCATCCAAAGACGTCAATAATTAACCTATATAGTCATCATCATCATGTCAGCCGAAAGACGTCCACTGCTGGACAAGGCTCTCCACTCAGACCGGTCTTGTGCTTTTCGCATCCACCGCGATCCCGCGATCTTAGCCAGATCTTTATTTTAACCTATATAGTAATATTTTAAATAAGATTTTCTAGCTAATTTTAAATTTATCATTAAATTTATTCAGGTATTCCCAAGGGTGGGCGATAAACTAATAGGTATTATAACAGGCAATCTGACAATAATCCAGGGCTGCTCACACTGCTGGGCTGGTGCTGTTCACTTTAAGCTGAACTTTCTTCTTGCACTACTAAACTATGGAACCAGCTTCCTGGGACCTGGGGTTTGCCTCCTCTTATATAGAACGTTTTTTATTAAAAAAAACATTTTTAATACATGCTTTTTTGCAGGCTGTACTTTTGTTGACTGTATGTGCATTGTCATCCAAACTACATTTCCGTACCAAATTTCAAGTTGATGTCATTAACCGATGAGGAGTTTCGTCCTGCAGGGACGATTTTGCCTGGACCACCAGGATATCACTGCCAGATATCGCATTGTCCCAAATTTACATAAGTATGCCAAATTTCAATTCAATCGGACCACTGGAATGAGGTCAAATTTAACTTGCAAGATTTGACCCGCACATAAGTACATACATAATGTAGTAGTAATTGTAACTAGCATGTAAGATCGCAGACGAAGTCGCGGGCAACCGTTACTTGTTTATCAATGCACTAACCAAAACCTCGTTCACTGCCGATTAGATTCTGAGAAAACTTGTTAGGTTCGTCGACTATTTTATCACTCGGAAACATAATATAAACAATGTTTACATTCTCTAGTCGGTAAAACAGCCCAATAGGCTCACCATAAAGCTTAATATAACTCGAATGCTGATTCATTACTCGCAAATCTATAGGTACTAAGGAACGTTAGGGAGTTCCCTCTGCTGACAACACACTCCTTTCCATAACAGCACTGTCAACAGAACGTATTGAATGGTTTCCATTGCCGAGTTCACACACATAAATAGAAACATTGTCTTAAAAGAGCATTATTGTAACGTGTTCTGTGAATACATTCGTAATCACTTTTGCTTTCTGGTGATTTTACGGATAGGGATGTATAAATGTGTTGGATATTCTATTGAAATAAACCAATTTGAAGAGTTAAAATATATGTGATTTTCTGTATAGGTAAATTTTAAACGGTATACTACTTTGCTTTGAATAATGTCATTGTATTTTCAATTATGTACGAATATTATTTATTTTTGTCATCTTCACGTTTTATATATAACCCTCTGTCGTCGTAACGGTGATCATCTCGATCAAGCAAGCTATATCTTACATATTATAATCACAAAACTAAGGACACATACACAAATATAACCCTCACCACATAGTAATTATTTTAGTACGAAAAACAAGAGCGTGTGTATAGCGTTACTATGTAAATTCTCATCCCATGTCCCATCCTAAATACTGTACTTGTCTGTTGTTTTAATCAAAATATGACCTAAATGAAAGAGGAGATTCACGTTGCAAGTCTAGTAAAATCATAACACTAAGTACTTTTCTTTTTAAGTCTTTAGTACTTTTTTTTTTCAGTCTGAAAAAATTAATTGATGGCTCCAAGAAAGAAGTTTCGGGAAGTCCACTAACATCTACACAAAAGACAATTTTTAAGGGTTCAAGCAAATTTTATGAAGACCATTTTTCAGCGTGAATACTGTTTCGTCTTACTAGCAACACATTTGCCGAAATTACGTCACGTTTGGCGTACATTCAGCTGCAGAGAAAGGGTACCCCCCTGTAATGGCGGTAGTATGGATACCGCCGTTACAGGGGGGTACCTTTTCTCTGCAGCTGACTGTACATATGAACTTCGGCCACGGTTAAATTAAAGTTCGAGGCTGATCACGTGAAAATTTGACAGTATTTCAGCTGATGTATTACTAGTAATTGAAAAACGCGAAACTTCGGTCGCTAATCTTCGGCATAGTGCGCACTAAGAATCAGAATTTTTCTTTCTATCACATTCTGTGCTATTTACAAGTTGCTGTTGTGTTCCTAAAACACGGGCCTGAAACTAAATAATTCTAACAGCGATTGTCCACCGCCTACGTTTTATTCGAACGGTTAGCGTTAACTGGCGAACTCCGGGTGGCTACGTGATCAATTGCCACTGACATCCCGCCCTTTTGTCAAGGAAACAATAAGCGCGAATGTCTTGAGATAGATCCGCAGATAATTCACCGAGGCTTTTGTTCGGGTGTTGGACGAATTGAAAAAAAACCGAGGTTTATTTTGAAAGGACCAAGTGGCCTTTTATTTTAGCGAAGGACCGGGGTACGCTGTAACAAAATTGTCTCGTAACTGTAATTGAGTCACCTATTTTGAAAACGTCTTTTATTGGTTTTATGATTATAATAAGGACATCGCTAAATATTGGATGCAGCTGCAATGCGATTTTATTTTTAAATATTTTTTTATCCCGCTGTAACAATGCGATTTCAGAATGAAAATATTATATATAGAACATGTGGTGTACTGCCTTTTTGGCGAAATATTTTTCGCAAAATTTCATTTGGCAACAAACCTTTCGGCGAGGTTTCATTTAGCAAACCAATTGTTAGCATAACCTTACTTCGCATTTTTCTTATTTCGCAACATTTTTATATTGCAAAATTTTAATTCGTCACACTTTTATGTGGCAAATAATTATGTAGCAAATGATTGGCTTAGACAAATAACATTTGACCAATTTTTATGTTACAAAGCTTTACTTCAAAATTTGTGCGAGCGAGCGAAGCGAGCGAGCAAGACGGTTCGGAGCAGAAGCGACTTGGATAATTTAGGTTCAGAAGGCTAAGGCGGGAGCTACGCTCCGCTCCGCTCCCGCCTTAGCCTTCGATGTTAGGTTTTTTTTTATAGCAGCCAGTATAACCTGCCATTAGGAAAATAGGTTGCATTCCATTCAATATGTTGCTAAGTTTAGATATGCCAATCAATACATTTGACCAAAACATAAATGACATCTTAAAAAAAATCCAGGTAATATTTTGCATAATAATAATTTATCAAATCACTAGTTGTGAAACGATATAGTTGCGAAACGTTGAGTTGGGAAATGAAATTTCGCCGAAATAAAAATATGGGATAAATAGTTTGGGAGCTAATAATTTGCTAAATAATTTTCGCCAAAACATTAGTAAACCAGAACATGTATATTTTCCTATAAACAATTATGCTAATTACAGGTTACGAATTATCTGTGTCTCATACACAATATTATATTTCATTTAAATCCGGTAGTTTTTGGAAAAAACGGAAAGTCTTCGTTTTCGGAAAAGTTTGTATAATTATCCATATCACAAACTATCACAATTCATAATATTACCAAAGAAATAGCATGGGTAAGATTAAAAAGGCCGCCAGTAGGTATTATTTTGGCAATCGTGACATTGTTCGTATTACGGCCATGTTTGACTAGTACGACCTAGTTATTACAAGGATAATTAAATCCGGTATGAGCGTAGCTAGGAGTGCGGGGTGACGGATAGAATCCTATGCCTACTAATATTATAAGTTTGTGTGTGTTGCGTGCGCGCGTGCGTGCATGTGCGTGTGTGTGTTTGTTACTCCTTCACGCTAAAACGGCTAGGCGGATTTGGATGAAATTTGGTATATAGATAGATGGATATCTGGAATAACACAAAGGCTAATTTTTATCCCGATATTCCCACGGGATAGGGACAAAGTCTCAAAATAAGAACCGCTGGGTTTAGAGTCATGACATTTGACATGGATGCAACGTCAATGAAAACCACGATGTAGTTTTTGGTAATTCCCAGAATTTCAATTGTAAGTACTGGATCGAATAGTTTACGCGTGCAAAGCCGCGGGTAAACACTAGTAAGGTCTATATATTCGAGATCGAGTACTCAGGTACTCAAGTCACAAGCGTGGTCGTTCGTGTTATGCTTTTGATAGATTAAATTTATTTGCACATTTTCGCACCACATTTTCTTTAATACTTATTCCAAATCGTTATTGCCGTTAGCGTTACTAAAGCTTGTTGCTACAAAATACTGTCTTAAAGATTATTACTTTTAAACATTCAAGAAGACTTAAATTGCCACTCATCAAAACAGCAATTTTAAATAATCTAAACCAAATTGCAAGTTCTCCAACTCCATTTGGGTTTATCTCCATAAATATGTTAATTTAATACATTCAATTCAGTAATCCTCAAAATGTCTTAATTTCACAGCTTACAAGAGTTTTTACTTAGTCTTAGATGTTTGAAATTCCGTGACATGAAAGCTATTTTGTAGAATTGGAATCAGAACTTAAAACATTCGGGCGATCAGAATAAAATGTAGTTAGAGAATTCTAGAAAAGCCGATCGAGAATCATACACAAAGTTCGACAGCGAGAGTAAATGGACGAAAACGACCTCGTTTTACACGTAGATAACAAACGGTATCGCAAAGAAATATTACGCCAATATCACAGGAAGCATTATCCCGGACGAAAAGCAGGGGGCAGACGAAACGAATCGCGTAAAACGTAGCCCGTGTGTTTATAACTGTTGGCATTTGGGGGAATTTGGCTGTAGCATGGTACACTCAGGGTTTATTTTTGGATGTGTGCGATGTCGATTCGTCGGTAGTTAACGCGTATCACGCATTCGGATTGCCATCTCTACCCAGGTGGAAGCGCCGTGATCGATTGCCTTTTTGTCGCGTCGCGCTGCTCCGCGCCGATATTACGGGAAACATTTCTTTGGTTGTCACCGCGCCCTCTGCTTTTCGACACCGGAATTACACTTGATAAATTACAACGCGGCAAGAGGCGACAGGTGACGAGTCCAAAAATTTAAATCTCTAGCGACTGTTTGATTTGATGCCGCACCGTTCTTTTGTTTTTTAGCATCTGATGGAATTAACCTAGATGCGAGGTGACGTGTTTTTTTCTTCTGCTAAATGCACTTTCTCTTTAGTCGCTATACTCTTGACAGAATGATTTGTGATCTTCGGTTAAAGACAAAATAGCGCATTTTTCACAAATTTGATAGAAAACTATCGTTATATCTCCTTTCATTCCATAGCACAGTCTGCACCGCAATGCAGTGCTGCTTTCTAAATATACTTAAGTACACGTACCTATAATGTTTTATTTTAGTCGCAATCTCGGAACAAAAATTATTGCTAGTTCAGCGGGATTCAAATAGTCAATCGTCAGAAACATTGTATTGCCGAAAAGTGGTATTTAGGAATCGCTTTAATCTATTCTAATTCTAATTTTCACATAATGCAGTAAAACGAACACTAGACCGGATTAAACAGCGAAGCATTGTAACATGACATGACATGCAACGCACTTGACATTACGTGCAAAGCACGTTTAACTCATCTGCAGACATGAAAGTGTGATGAGGGCATCCACTTCCGGCAGGGTTGCCAGTGCCGGTGGAAAAGCGACGCCATGTTTATACGAGGTGTGCGGTTCTATAACACCGTATAAATGATTATACGAGTAGATCAGTGAAAAGCTCTCGCTGTATCTTTAGTTTTTAGCGCATAGTGAGTGTGTATGACTGAAATGTGACTAGGTATTCCATCGTCGGTACTTCAAAATGAAAAAACGGAACCCTTATGATGTTAATTATAATAATTCAATTAATTAATTAAAACAATTATATGATCACTCTCGTATAATGTTTATCTGGTTGCATTTTTTTACGAAACTACTTAATCGATTGAATTGAAATTGGTACTCATATTATGTTAGTCAGTAGTAGTATGTATTATAACTTGTGGGCCACAGAAAACTGGCGTTGCTATACATTACGTGTGGAGGCTTTTTTGGTGACCTGTGGTGTCACCACGTAATTTTTAGTGTTAATTTTAGTGTTTTAGTGTTATTACTGTACGGTGGTGGTACTAATGGAAAGTGGATAGAACCAAATAAATCTTTCTTTCTAGTAACCTAGAAGTATGTGATACGTTTTTTTAACATAAATACTTTTAATGAATTCAAAGCAAAAGTTCCACCATTGATGGGGGTAAATTAGAAAAAAAATTGCAAACTTTATGAAATCTCTAATAAAATGTTCTCTCTGTACCTCTGTTTCTTGTCCTGCCTTCTATTTTGTGGTGATTAATAAAACATCATAATTGCAAATATTGGTACGGAACCTTCTCCACACACGTTTAATTTGAACCTGTCCGGTTTTTCCAATTGTCACAGGTGCTTTATAAGCTCGTTACTAAAAAAAATATATATTATAATAGTTTGAGTGGGTAACAAATTGTCTCGTTTTATGGTGTACGTATATTTCTATATACTTTACTCGTAATTTTGGCAGCTGAAAGATCCCAAAAATTATTCGTCAAAACCTTTATACTCAAAAATGTACTTAACTTAAGCATTTACAAATAATTTAAACAATAAAGACTTAATAATAATAATTAAAAACTAATATAACTCTAAAAAAGGCCACTGTGGCATGGTTCCAAGAATTAATTTTAACTTAAGATATTTTTCATCACGAAATTCTACGAGCACACCTAAACCACGAGACTTAGTTTAGTACCTACTGAATTCTTCCTAGAATTGAAAATGCTGGGATGGGAAATTTCGCTTGCTATGAATTAAACCAGGCGTATTTGTGGCAGCCCTAGCACGATCTCTAATAGACATCGTTGGCTAAATCGCATCCTCTCACTTTAATTACGGGACCAGATTCCTCCCATTTCAAGTTTTGCTCGCGTTTTTAAAGTTTTTGGGTTTGTTTGCGAGATACACTGAAAATTTTAGTTACATTTACTTATTTGTTTATTGTTTTGTATTAGTGTGTACACATATATTATGTATGTGTAGATATTTATTTATTTGTTTTTGATGTATTGTTTAAGTAAATTTTAAATTTTTGTTCCTTTTAACTCTCCTTTGTAGTGTCTGCTCTTGTTTCTGTTGTCCTTTTAATCGTTCAAATGTTAACTGGAATCCGCCGGTTTTGGTATTCCATATGACATGACTGTTAATTCTTTTTTACACGACAATTAAAAGTAACTTGCGAAAACTCAGAAACATTTATCCGACGCTGTAATGCTAGTCACTAAATAAAGCAACGACATCGATTTTGGAAGGAAATATAGACGCTACCATTTGCAATCTTGAACTTGAAAATCAGCGCCACGGCTTGCCGACCGAAGAACTAACATATTTTTCTACATACATGTTTCATAATAGAGAAATAAATAGATAAAAAATGTTTATTTGCTACACTGCAAACACACACAATCAAGATTCACAATTGAGTACCGAGCAACCGCCTTGCTTCTGCAAGATTAATAACTTATGGTGTGTTTTAAAATATTTTTTTGAAGGGCAATGTCTAATCAGTGGGGGTATATTGTTCCAGCACTTGGTTACAGTCTTCCTTAGCAAACATGTAGATAATAATATATGTAGATGATACAAGAATTCCCACAGATAGCGCTATTAGGTTATAAAAAGGAATGAACTTCCTTCTGTACCCGAAGTAACATTATATCCGAAAAAGTTATTTTATTCTTTCATTTGGCCGCCATTTTCATATTCACTTCAACACAGGGTAACGAAAACTACACATCGATATAGAATACCCACATCGATAAGTAAACAACGAAATGCAAAACGTTTCTTTTATAAAACGACGTTCATTTGTTTTATGCCTATGAAAAAAAAAAACTAAAATATATATCCAAACATTTGTCACGACAAATTGAATTTGAACCTCCGCTCACGAAACTGTCGAATATGTTAGAAAAAGGTTGACTTCATATTTCACCTGAATATAAAATATTATTTCTTTTGTCATCGTGCGGTGTCTTAAATTAGTTTAGAGTATTTTTATTTCAATTCGCGTTCACATGACATAGAAATAAAACAAAGCTAGGTATAAAGTTTTCGTTTACTTAGTTTTAGTTTTAGGGATCATGGTGGATGCAAAAGCACAAGACCGGTCTGAGTGGAGAGCCTTGGGGGAGGCCTATGTCCAGCAGTGGACGTCTTTCGGCTGACATGATGATGATGATGATGATATAGTTTTAGCTACAAATGTAACTAACTTAATGTACAAAAACTTAAATTTTCCCATTACATTAGACACACTGAAAACGAATTATTTACAGTCTTAATATTCCACCAACAATGGCAGCAATAAATTGTAATCGGAAACGAAACAATTAAGCCTGGGATAGAGTTACAAGTAATTAATTATCGGATGTAAAGTAGGCCATCCATCAAGCTTGCGGTACTGAGCTATCGGTTTTCGGAACAAGTTGTGTCGAAATATCTCGAGAAATAATGTCTAAAAGCATTTTTCATAATGTATCACTCGTGTAGTTAGCAGAAGTTCGCTTAGCTACAAGAATATTACAAATAACAGTTGAATGCAAACAGAATTTTTTTTTAAAGAATATAAAGAAAATAAGCGTCATAATAAGTAGGACAAATTTGGCTGTAACGCTATTAGTAACGATAAAAGGTTACTTACTTCAACTTGAATAGAAACTTTTCCCCTAAATTTCTCTACTTAAATTAATTTCCAGATTAATAGTAGATTGTACAACAAGAGCGTAAATAAAACGAGCCGAAAATGGCTAAAAAGCCAAGATGTTCGTATAGGTCAGACTCGATGAGCGGAAAATGGATTTGATGCTCGAATTTTACACTCTGCTTTTGACTTAGATTGCGAGGAAATAAAATACCAACAGTGGAAACAATTGTTCACGTTCTATGTAGGTAGGTACTTTTTATTTTTCATGCATTATTATTATGATTAATATTTTTTAGTTTTATTGATTTATTTTGATTGTTTTGATTGATTTTTAGTTTTATATAAATTAAAAAATATTAAAAAAAAATTATAAACTCTTTTTTTGTGGCTGTTTACACCTGATTATCTTGGTCTTAAACGAACATTTTACTTTATGCACTAGAGCATAAAAAGTCATTTTATGTCGCCTAGAGCCAGCATGAACACTAACTTTACGAGCAAGAGAAGCGAAAAAGATATTTTTAAAATTTTACAACTATCAATTTTATTTAAAATCCGCTACCTATAGATGTTTGCAACTTATGATGCCACGCCGCCTTAATTTTTTTTAATTTGCCTTGGGAAACGCAATGGAATCTAAATAAGTACGCCCCACGGACGGACTGTTCATATCATATTCTGTGATACGTCCATTAGGTACAGGCACTCTTGGACACTTACACACTTGTACACTAAGAAATAACCCTCCTTCTTCGCAGTCGGGTAAATAGGTACAACATATTTTAGAATCGATGAAATATTGGTTTATTCACAAAAATGTCATGAAAAAACATTGTGTGATGCACGGCCGGTATAGAAAGTACGAAGCTAAGATTTTGAAATGTCTTAGTCTTCGACTTCGGGCTTCTGATAGAGTATTGTTCGTATTTGGGCCAATCAACTTTTTTAACGATACCAAACTATCCGCGACATTTTTCAAACAATTGCAGATTTTTGTAAGTAAACATGTTTTTTCTGTAATTTAATAGATGGTGTACATGATTACATGCCATCCTGCGTAAGTTCAACGTATTAAACGGTGAAATATCTTGTTGGAAGTATGATTTTTGATAACGCCGCCAGAGACAATTTTGGCAACACAGGAGACGCCCAAAGTGTCGGTAAAATAGTTGATTTGCCCATTTGCATATTTTACAGCCCTCAACACATAACGTACTATTAAGTAGTCACTGATATTACTGGTAATATTATAGCATATTTTACGTCAAAGTGACGCGCGACCCTTTCATCAGTGTAGAGATAAATTCATGAAAAATGTCAAAGTTCGTCGCGTAGCAAAATATTCAAACGAAGTGGGACATACCTTTTAAAGTGCACTTTTGAATTTCATTCCGTTCTACCGCAGCCCGGTAACATTTTGCGTGACAACTCGCATTTTACCCGAATGCACGAATGAGGGTTATGTTTTTCGAGAGTATATATGTATGTATGTATATATGCCCATTTCTTCGATCCTAGCTGGAGGCTAAACGGCTGGACGGATTTTAACATAACATGACTATTATTATGAGATATTATTGGATTCGTCATAACTGTGTGACACAGGGTATATAATATTTCGACATGGCGCCTGCAAAAAAATACGAGTATGGCTGAGGAATAAAAAATATTTTATATTTTGAAAAATAATTGATGTTAAATTATTTATTTATTGTTAGCCCATTTTGTCCTACTGCTGAGCAAAGGCCTCCCCCCAATACTTCCACTGCTCTCTGTCCCCTGCGTAAAAGGGCCAGTCCTTCAAGAAGAAGTCTAGTTCATCCCGCCATCGCCATCGCGTAATTTATATTATTAAAAATAATTTGTATTGTAACAATATGGGTATCAAATTAAAGCTAATAATACTATTGATCTAACATTTTCACAGAAATATCAAAAAAGTAAGCATAAAATAAAATAACACATTGAATTAAAAAAAATCTAAAATGTGTGGGTCCACAGTTTGAAAAACACTGCTATAAGGGTTCCGTTTTTTCCTTTCGAGGTACGGAACCCTAAAAAAGAGTCAAAATATAGAAAATCTATTAATTATCGTTTTTAAGTTCTCCCGCTACTATTTTTTAAAATTTAACAGAGTGTATTCACGCTTAAGAGCGACAACGTCTTAATTTAAAGGCTTTATCCTTCTCGGTGACGAATTTCTGGCTGCGTTTAATACACATTACTTGCACGTGGCCGCCGTAAGATGTGCAATTTTGTGCAGCTGTGCATCGTATTAAACTATCCAGACGTGATGGGAGAAATTTTACTATGTTTTTCCCGAAATCTGGCACGAAATTAAACCTCTTACTTACTATCTTTGGATTAAAACAATCGTGGGACACGGATATAATAGGGATGTTGACGATATTAAAAAATAATTCGAAGGCACGACAACAGCAAAAGAACGCTTTATTTTAGCCCTGAAAATCAGATTAATTTTCGATTTACTGTAAAATTAGATTTTTTCATGCTGTAAATCAAATAAAAAGTTAGTTGATTGAGTTGGCGAATAAATAGCGAGTTATGACGTCATAAGTCGCTATTTCCATTGAAACTCTATGGGAGGATTGTGTTTTGACAGCTCATAAAAGTACGTCAGTTGATTGGTGGTGTCAACATCTTATTATTGAAATTAAATTCACGGGTAAATCAGGTATCAGGGAAGTTAAGAATACCCGACATATTTCGAACCAATCAGTGGTTCTTTTGTGGTGAATAATTATAAATTCGTCAGAAACATCGGCTGCTGATAGGTACATGAGTGACCCGTGTATGTTATTTTAATAAATAAATAGTACATAAAAATGCAACAAATGAGGAGACGCAGTTCTAAATATTTGTTAATGTTACCTATTTACAATTGCTGTGATTAGTGAAGACTAATGGTAAACTTGTTGATATCTAAATTCAGTCACAACTATCAATATAGATAACATACAAAAAAAGAATGTACCTAAAATTATGATAATATTTTATTATAGGTACATAAAATTGTATTGCATATCATAGACGAATCTATCTACATTAGTCGAATAATCTCGAGTCTTCATAATGTCATTGAAATCAATCTCTGTCGTGAAAATATGCAAAAACGAACGTCTTTCTAAGAGCTCTCAAAATCGTGATAAATTTTCATGGCATCGAAAAACGGTATAATAAACTTCAACTCTAAAAGGCTACCGAAATTGCTCCAGAAAACTGATCCAAAGATATTCCCAAAGTACTCACACCGAGCATGTAGGTACTCGTAATATGAAGCTGAATATCTTAAATCAATACATATCCTGGTTCGCGCTTACCTGTGCCAGCAGAAGAATAATGATTGTTTCAATCCGTTCGCATTAAACTACTCGTATTCCGTAGTTGCCGGTTCTGTTTAAGTGTTGAATCAATATTTGATCTATTGCACGCCTTCAACCGCAAGCTCTTGATATTGTTTGTTTAATTTCCTCAATTTCGAGCTCAGTTTTCACCGCTTTTACTCTTGTTTATAAAAAAGCTGTAACAAACCAATATTGTCTCATTGTCCATGTTTACTTTCTATTGAAGGTATCGCAAGGTGCGTTTGACGTTACAGTCTTATTTTTGTGATTGGCTCATTAAAGTAATCACAAACGTCAGTTGCAAATTGTGAATTTTCAATTGCAATTGACAAAGTTGTCAAACGGACTTCATGATACTAGCGCCGACAACAGAGTACCTTTTTTATACTGAGACTGCCTACCAGCAACCTTCTTTGATAGTCGTCTCCTCGTCGTGTCGTTTTTTGTGCTATTTTTGTATCTCTTTTGAATATAGAACACGGCATTCAAGATTATTTTTTGTAACTGAAAACTGAAATTAGTATCCGACATATTTCATTAAAATATTTAAATGAGCTATTCAAAAGTATGAGTGATATTCGTGTGCATAAATGCTGTGTAGTTGTATTATCACGTTTTTGTAACCAATATTTGTTCTGTAATTAAGTGCTAAGCTATAATTATGAACATGAAACTACCGTGAGACTCACTCATATTAAATGACATTGTAACGGATAACACACGTCTTGAATCGAGTTTAGCTCGACACGTTTCGGGCTAGGTATTTCGTAGCCCTTCATCAAAGGAGCACGCGACTCCGCGGCTGCGAAGTGCGCGTGCTGCGGCAGCCACCGAGTCGCGTGCTCCATCTCCATCCGTGTATAATCATCCGTGTATCCGTGTGTATCCGTGGATATCATTTAATCTGAGCTATAATATTGTTTACAATGTGTAATTACATGTACAAAACTTATAAGTAACAAGGATATCACGCGACTCTTCCCCAAAATAACAAAAAGTCTATATCCAAACATACATCCAAAGCAATCGGTTACTTTGCTCAGCGTAACAGTTGAATTTACACCCGTGAATTATACGTTAGATGTGGTTACATCCTTAGTTTCAGTACGATTCAGTGCTAGCCGGCTGAATTTTATGGCGGGCTCTTTGAATAATGCAGCAGGCGCGTGAAGCGACGGGCTACGGAACTACGATGATGGTTGGTGCGAGTGGAGGCGGAGAGCGGATAAGTAGAAGTTATAAATATCGTCATTATCATCATCAGACAGAAGACGTCCACTGATGAAAAAAGATACCCCGGTCCCAATCAGCATCCTCTATCAAATTCTACAATCAACATAACTTGATACTCCATATTTTAAAATAAAACGATATATACAAATACATATTTAAATAAAAAGATATCGAAATTAATCTAAGTTAATTCTAGGTCGTTAGTTAATATTTCTTTTATTTGGTCAGTTTTTGGGCTCCTTATCGCAATTATTAATATTATAAGGATTGGAAGGTAATTTCTATTTCCGTCTGTCTATTCAAGACTTTGGTTCTCAAGGTGGTTTGGAGGGGTCCATATTGACTCGCATAAAATTGATCCTCCGATTATTTTTCCTGCTACCGATTAGTAGCCAGAATCATCACTCTTCCGGATTATTTACTTCATAATTTTATTTGTCATAAATTTGTACTCCTACCATCTGAGGTCATAATAGACACTTATCCAAATATCGTAATTCATAACGTTGGCACTAAGATAATTATATCATAATTCTGGTTAATGTGATTTTGGAATTGGACTGAAAGTTTTTATATATTATTATCAAAGTGGAGGAAAAATAAACGAATATAATTATAAATAGGCCAAGATGATGATATTAATGAAATTATTTACTTAAGTTGTGATTATCCTACTTTAATGGTGGCGGTTTGGTTCTGTAGTGGTCGCAGTTCTAACCTAACCTAACCTACTTTTCTGGCAGCCGTGTGGTTTTGGGGAGATCGCTGTTCTAACCTAACCTACTTTACTGGTAGGAGTACCTATGGTTCTGGGGGGTTCGCAATTTTAATTTAACCTAACCTACATTTCTGACATCTACTAAAACTTATAAGATGATTGAGGGTAAAATTCATTTGGAATTGATTTGCTGACTAATTGTTTTTTCTTTGTTACTTACATCCATTGTGGTTAAAAATATATGATAATGGAATTTTTTGAGTACAAAACAATGTATGACAAAAAAAAGGAGTTAAGAGATATTTATGACAACTGCCACTATGGATTTAAATGATTAGGAGTTATGATCGGTAGTAATAGTGACTAAGTATGAATAGTGAGCATTATGACAGAAAATTGTATGACAAACATTTTCGGAGTTCCAATAATCGGGATTGAAAATTTTTGCCAACTTTGGCGCACCCGGTTTGGAGTTATTAAATTGAAATACCTGTGTAATGTGTCACTACTGTTATAAATAAATTATTTTCTTTCTTTCTTCTATCTTTAAATATATCAAATATTTCTTGCAACACGGTATTGTTAAACAGTTAAATTCCTGAGTTCATACGATCAAAAACATAATAATCTTTTAAAAATGGAAATCAAAACCTATTAAGATACTTATTGTGGACTAGAATTGTAAAATCGGGCAAGTAAAGAAAAATTACTTATCTATCAATCAGAAAAATATCTATGTTCTCTTGTGTAGTTAAAAAGTTAATTGAAAGTTTTGTCCATACTCATTATGACTCAAGCTTCAAATTTAGTAATAGCACGTAAATAAAAAATAACTTCGAATGATTGCGCTTCTTTCATCACTTAGGTCACTTAAGAAACCTTTTTATTAACAAGTTAATTTAAATAGTCGTCACAAAAAGTAAAAAATTTCGTTGTGGTGGTAAAATAACAGAGATTGGACAATATAGACCATACAAGACCGACAGCATACGGTACGATTCGATACAAAATAAATATATATAAAAAAAAAACAAAATTCACATTAGGCTCGAGTGAATAGGCAACAGGGCTACGAGTACTACGAAACTCAAAATTCAAATTCAAATTTTTCAAATTCAAAATTCAAATCATTTTAGGTATATAACATTATCATAACTCGAAGTTCCTATCGTTCCGTCCCTCTCGCTCTCGTATTAAATAGTATAAAGTGGTATAAGTGTCAGAGGGACCGCACGACACGAACGAGTTTGGAGTTCCCTAGTAGCCCTGCTGTTACAGAAAAAATGAGATACGCCTTTGCCCTCATCTGCACTTAACATCAAGTGAGATAGGGGTCAATCACAGTCAGTTACATGTAAAAAAAGAGAAAAAATCTCATAAATATGATGGGGAGTCTTGCAATTCCAAAGTACAGAAAATGGAAGGAAGTGTATTTGAAATTGTATTCATTTAGGCACATCCAATCCAACTTTAAAAACTTCGATACCACGATGTAGAACACGAATGACGTTACTAGCCAATTATGTCATACGTATCGTAATAGTTCCTCTATTTGAGGACTAGGTGGCGCTGATTACAATAGAGTCACTACATTCGCAATACATAACGTATTGCACAGACTTTACTTGGCCTTTGTGCTTTGTGCTTGATAGACTTGCCAAATTGAGCAGGGCCGAATCTCAATACCATACCGGCTACGATTGTGCGCCACCGGCGACGCGGCGAGTGATTTACTCATACATTACGCGTGTTCAAATATTTCCGCTGTGAGGTGAGAGCTTCGACCACGCAATGAACGAAGAATTCATTCACAATGTCGTCGGTTGTCAGTCGTGAGCTTGTCATTCGCTTTCATGTATTTGTATTGAAAATTCGTCAACTGTCGCGAAACAGAACAAAATATTAAGTACCTAGGGCGGTCTAAACTTCCGGATCTATTTGGCTCAATTGAGCGCGTCTAATAAATTGTAAGTAGGTAGGTGCATAGGTATTTAACTATTTAGTCTAACTAAAAAGAAAGACAAGTGGTGTCTACATTTGAATTGGTTTTGAAATGATAATGTAGAAATTACACTTTTAACTTTTACTTGGAATAAATATACACGGTTATTGAAGCCGTGGTGGCCTAGTAGTTTGAGTTTGACCTATCGCCTCTCAAGCAGAGGGTCGTGGGTTCAAACCCCGCCTCGCACCTCTGAGTTTTTCGAAATTCATGTGCGGAATTAAATTTGAAATTTACTACGAGCTTTGCGGTGAAGGAAAACACTGTGAGGAAATCTGAACAAAGCTGCGAAGCAATTCAATGGTGCGTGTGAAGTTCCCAATCCACACTAGACCCTCTCATTCTGAGAGGAGGCCTGTGCCCAGCAGTGGGACGTATATAGGCTGGGATGATGATGATGATGATGATACACGGTTATTAACGTAACGAAACAAACTAATATGACCACCTTAGTATCTGTACACTCGAACGTATAGTCTGATATGGTGAAATCGACTTAAATATTATATGAATGATACCTTTATCGCACTGTACCTTAGTTTTAAATAATTAATTAACCAAACGCGTAGTCTACTGTGACATATTCGAAGGAGACCCCAGCTGGCTTGGATTGGTTCTGTTTACAAAAATATGCCGTAAGTACAGCATAATGGGCGTTGGGGCTGAAAGTTCTCGGACGGAAACTGCGAAGCAAGCGCAGCGTAGGACGTCCACCAACGAGATTGACGGCTGACCTGTGGGTACCATTACCATGAGTTTACAGTGACCGCTCTCTCGATAGCGACGTCGTAACGGAACTTGAAGTCCGTATCGCACCGTCCCTTTCCCTCGCGTATTAAATGACATAAGCGTCTGCGGGACGGCAACGTACGAAGTTCGAGTTTAGCACTTCGTAGTATTAGGGCCTGGTTAAAGCCGCGGGTTCACGGTGGGAGCAGGTCGCTTCCAACCGAAGCAACTGGAGGTCTATGGACGAGGCCTATGTCCAACAGTGGACGTCCTATGGTTGATAATGATGATGACTGTTTTTTTCACTTTCCGAATGTGGAACCCTAAAAATGAGTCAATGTATCAGAAGAGACAGCGGAGTATTCACAAAGGTCGAATGCACTTGCCAGCCACAGCGTTCCGTATTTATTGGATTCACATGTGGGGCCATAACTCGGAACACAACGGAATTGTATCGATATTCTTTGTAATAATATTATGCTTTGATTTCAGGGGATGAAGATGGGGTGGATCGTGGAATACAAGATGGAGCGGGGAAGTACACACTAGATATTTGGGCGTTTTAATAAAGAAGTGTACCCTTTACGTTTTATTGAAATTTTGGAAAAAATATGGTTTTTCCTACTCAGAATCAAGAGCAAAATCGACTCTGATCGTTTAAAAAAATGTCCCCAGTTTTTCATACAAATTTTTATGAGTCAGTTTTGTCACGCCCGGGCGCGCCCGTACTAATTGTATGAAAAAAATCGTCACAAAACTGTCATTTTTTTGGGAACATTTTTAAACTACTTATCGGAATCGATTGTTCTCTTGATTCTGAGTAGGAAAAACCATATTTTTTCCAAAATTTCAATAAAACGTAAAGGGTACACTTTTTTTTAAACGCCCATTTTCAACTATGTTGAACAATGTTTTGGATTAGATAAATAAATACATGTCGGAGTACAGCCATAGACCATGGCGCTACATAACGCAAGTAACACATGAGTGTTGCTTTGGCGGAGTCTCGGTGTAGAGCAGTGAAGCACGGGAGCGGGCTTGAGATAGACACCCGAGGAACTATATTACGTTTTGTAGTGTCCATTAATTAAGATAATTAGGTACTTTATATTAATTAAATTAATGAAGACATTTAGTAATTATAGTGTAATTAATCAGAAGCCCATGTGAAAGACATTAAAACTGTTATGCAGCGTGTATTTTTGATACTACTTCAAACTGTAACCAGACAAAGACTTAAGTGCTGTGAACCGATATGAAAACAAATTGTTAATTTAGAATTAAATACCAGAGCGTAATTAAGTTTTGAAATATTTTCGAGCAGCAATGACTGTAATGTGTACATTAATTTGATACAAAAGAGAAGCGCTCTGTGACAGCTACCACGTCAATAAAATTTGAATAAAAACAAAATAGTATCGCGTAGTGATACATTGCGTGCCTAAGTCTAGTTTTTTTACAAAAACATAATAAAACGTGATTATTAGGGTCTTCACTAACTCACCCCTTTAAAACCAAAGTGAAGAAATGTGTTTTTTTCTCAGTTTAAAATTCAACCAGATAGTGTTTTATTTAAATGATAGATAGATGGAATGATGGATAGTTTCGAAGGGAGTGAAAAATGTTTCTCGTTGAGACCGTAGATCATAGATGGCGTTAGTGTCGCTGCTAAAGTGACTAATGAAAAGAATTCAAGTTGAAATATGGGTGCATAGGAAAAAATTGTGTCTAGTCTCCTGTCCAGTGGTGGTGTAGGGGAATAGCACGCAGCACGGAATGCTGAGGACCTGGGTTCGATTCCCAGCGCTGGTCTATTTTTCTGGTTTTTCTGTGCATTCATGTTTCGGCTTGTGTTTTCGTGTGAAATATTTAAACATTCACGGGATGACCGTAAAAGAAAAACAAAAATTTGGAAATGTGAATTTATAAAATTGTTTCACTTTAGTATTAAAGGTACGAACTATCCTTAAAGTTTGAGGTACTATCAAAAATACACGCTGTATAAAGTTATTGTTTCTTCTATTAGAGAAATATGAGTGCTAACCAGCAAGAGAGACCTTCTCCGTCATACAAATGTCACGAGAGCTAGAATTAAGCGCACATATTATTTAATGCTGAAATAATGGAATCAAATCCGGGAAATGATTCAGTCCGTTATTTTTGAACCAAAGAAACTCAGCGAAAAGAAAGGAAAATATACCCGAGATGTAATTAAGTAGCCATCGTCATTCATGATATTTTTTGAAGTAATCAAAACGTCGAGTAGGCGGAAAGGGTCCGAAAACGTGAATAATTAAATCTATAGGATTCATGTGGGTGGACTCCGGAGGAAACCGTGATTTAACAGTACGATTATAACAATCTTGAGTAGCTTACATTGCGGGGTTGGTATGATCCATTACTTTACACCTACTTTGCTAGCCCTCAATCTATAGCATCCCAGTAAAATTTACTTCTATTATGAAAACGCGACGAAAGGGACTGACTGGATGTAGGATGTAAGTGACTAGAAGGCCTACTCCGAAACACAAAATTCGAAGTTCCTGTCGTGCGGTCCCTCTGGCACTTATACTTTGTAATACGAGAGCGAGAAGGATCGCACGACACGAACTTCGGATTTTGTGTTCCGGAGTAGCCCTTTAGGCCGTATACCACGAAGTGCAAAACTCGAACTTCGTGCGTTGCCGTCCCGCTGACGCTTATGTCATTTTAATACGCGAGTGAAAGGGACGGTATGATACGAACTTCGATTTGCGAGTTTAGTAGTAGCCTTGCTGGTCCCTAGAAATACGCGGCTCATAACTTCATTCTAGATGCTGGCATAGTCACATTTAGTGTACTAAAGCCTCGTTAAAATATAAGATTAAAAAAAAATAATAACTTCATTCAAATCTTACTCGTATTTATTTCAAAACGCGGACTACTTTTGTGCTGAGATGTTTTTCAATAATTCATAAAAGGCTACACAATTCATTTACGAACAGTACAGACGAAACAAAAAAGTTTGTGTAATATCCATACTAATATTATAAATGCGAAAGTGTGTTTGTATGTTTGTGTGTTTGTCCATGTCCGTCTTTCACGCCGTAACGGATCGATGTGATTTTTGGCATAGAGATAGTTTATGGGCCCAAGAGTGACATAGGCTACTTTTCATCCCGAAAAAATGCACAGTTCCTGAGGGAACACCGCGCGATAACCGAATACCACGCGGGCGTAGCCGCAGGCAAAAGCTAGTAAGGTATAAAATGGATCAATTGTAGTTCATTGACACCTCTGAGAGAAACAATCGCTGTTCTAGTGGCCTCAGCATTACGAGCTCGGGTTAATTACAGCAACTTCAGAGGGAATCACAAATGCAATTAGTTCGCTGCGTGCGCCCGCGTCGGGCTATATCGCCGCCTGCGTTTTCACTCTCACGGGTCACGAGATACGTACGGTACGAGTACGTTATGCTACGGGTGGCAGTTCCAACAATAATTTGATAATGATAAATTGATAAGGGAGCCGTGAAGAAGCCGTGGTGGCCTAGTAGAAGCCGTGGTGGCCTAGTGGTTTGACCTATCGCCTCTCAAGTAGAGGGTCGTGGGTTCAAACCCCGGCTCGCACCTCTGAGTTTTTCGAAACTCATGTGCGGAATTACATTTGAAATTTACCACGAGCTTTGCGGTGAAGGAAAACATCTTGAGGAAACCTGCAAAAACCTGCCAAGCAATTCAATGGTGCGTGTGAAGTTCCCAATCCGCACTGGACCCGCGTGGGAACTATGGCCCAAGCCCTCTCATTCTGAGAGGAGGCCTGTGCCCAGCAATGGGACGTATATAGGCTGGGATGAAATTGATAAGGGACAGAATTGAAAGAATAAGAAAGCTACTTAATATGTGGCTTTGCAGGTGGAAGGATCTTGTGCAAGGTCCGCCCGGATCACTACCACCATCTTGCTAATCCTGCCGTGAAGCAGCAGTACTTGCAGATGTGCATGCAGTGCATGCATATGTTTGTCGAGCACGATCTACGTTTTTATTGTTTGCTCGTATTACAGGACACACCCGGTATGTAGATCGTGGTTGATTATAATATAATGAGCAGTCGTGAGCCGATATTTCGACGGAGTTGCAAGCTGATCACGGGTATACTGACTTTATGTAAATCAAGTTCTATATTCCGCAACAACTTTTAATCGGCACTAATATTATTAACGCGAAAGTGTGTGTGTTTGTGTGTTTGTGAGTATGTTTGTCTGTCTCTTGATTTTTGGCATAGAGATAGTTTATGGGCCAGAGAGTGACATAGGCTACTTCTTACCCCGAAAAAATGCATAGTTCCCGAGGAAATAGCGCGTGATAATCGAATTCCACGCGGGCGAAGTCGCGGGCAAAAGTGTGTAAAATACACCGACAAGCAAAAATAAAGGGTCTGTTACAAAATGACGATAACTACAAAACCCGCTGTGACAGCTTCTTCGAGTAAAATGTGTTTAGTAAAGAGTTTTATTCTTTATGTTATTATCTTATGCGTAATTATATTCACTTCAATTAGCTTTTTAAATCAAGGAAATATCTTTCATAGTTTAGGACCTGTTGCGATTTTAGTAACCAACACTTTATTTTATATCGTCAGTGTAAGGGGCTGTTTCACCATCCATTGATTAGTGTTAACTGACGGTTAAATGTGATGCCGTCTCTATTTGTTTTGTTCGAATAGACGGAGACAGCATCACATTTAACCGTCAGTTAACACTAATCAATGGATGGTAAAGCAGCCCCTGAAAGTGTGTATTTGATTGCTTAGGTTATTTTCTAAAACAAAATAAGAATGCGAAGTAGGTATCTTGAAAAAAAAGAGCACCTTTTGTTATCTAACAATATCACGGAAATGATCTACACAATTAACGACAAAAAATACCCCAAACATATTTACAAGCCCACAAATAACCGCCATTTCGGGGGACAAAGGATGTATTAATCAGAACAATTTTTCTTGGACGAGGGCAAAAAGAAGCCCGTTCTTTGTAATGCCTCCCGTAATCCTTCTCAATCAAGATAGGGTTGGGCTCGTTGACGGAAATGGTAGAGTTCCGTTGCGTATTCATTAAGGAATCGTTGCGACAAATGTCCTGGGATACGGGCGATGGGCCCTGGATTACTGGAGACATTCACACAGTAAAAACACAGCGAGTGATCCCCTATAAGATACTGCGACTATACTACGATGTCATGGTTCCTAAGAAGAAATTTTCGTATGTCGTATAGTTTCAGACTTTCCCATACTGACCGATATAAAAATGGGCCACCCTGTATACTGTGGTCGCGGGCAAGCAAAGATGTCGTCGTGTGCACTCGTCCGGGAGGGCTTTGTCTCTCCCACACGTAAATGGGATGCCCCAATAAGGCACGGAAATTGATTGTCAATTTTTTTCCGTGCTCTCCCGAGTTTGTGAGTAATAAATGTTTCCGGGTTGCCGGTGAGGAAAACATCGTGGGAAACAGCAGACTGATTTGGAGCGACGATGGATAAATATGTGTATGTAACTTATCGTGCTTTGGCGAAGCTCGGTTCCTCGTAAATATTTTTACTAATAGAAACTTCCTGGCACCAATATTTATTCGTGGAATATAATAATGTTTTCGTAGTATGATTTTTTTGATGGCCGGATAGTTTAGTGGTTGAGGAACCTACAACGAAGCTTGAGGTCTCTCGGGTCTGATCTACGGCTGGGGCAGATATTTCTATTAAAAACTCGCTGTTGCCCGCGGCTTCGCCCCCGTTGTATTTTTTCTGTATTTTCTTCCATAAAAACCATCTCCTGACAATAACGAACGCAATAAAAAAAATAATTAGCGAAATCAGATTGGTCGTTCCCGAGTTTTGCGCTTAGCAACACATTTTACGGTTCATTTTTATTTATATTAGATTAGATAGATAGATATGTATAAATTTGTTCTCTAGTCTTAAGTGTTTAATTATGTCGTTGCCTAGCACAGTCGACGTCATAAATAAGTGATCATTTCTGTATTTTGTCGCTTTCAATCGTTACACAATTTCGTTTGGCTTTTCAAAAATTACGTTAAAGTGACAAGGTATAAGTTATCACTTAATTATGAAGTTGACTGTACCCATAGCACAGACTTTGCTGTGCTAGGTCAATTAGTGGTTCTTGTTCACAAACATATCTTCGTATTGTCACAGTTAATGACACCCGGTTCCTCAGTAGCTTTAGAGTTGGTGTTGGCGATTGTTAAACTTATTTTTTCACGCGCGCTTTTTTAAAACAATTATGTCCCGAAGATGAATACAGCGTGTATTTTTGATACTAACCTCAAACTGTACAACCAAACGAAGATTTAAGTGCTGTGAATAATTTGATAAGAGAGAGAAGCGTTCTGTGACAGCTGTCACGTCAATAAGTGCGACGTTTTGAATAAAAACAAAGTAGGGTAGTATCTCATGGTGATACATTGCGTGGTAATTAATTTTGTAAAGAAAATAATAAGTCTACATTTTTTACTAAAACATAGGTAACAAAATGTGATGATTAGGGCCTTCACTAACTGCCCTTAAAGTTTGAGGTAGTATCAAAAATACACGCTGTATATCTGTTACAGTAAATAAGATAAGATATATTGGTTTTATTTTGCTTAAATTTACCTACTGCAGCTTTGTTTGCTTTAGAAATTGAATTTTGATTGATCATGATATATTCTGGCCGCCTGATTGTTTGATCATGCATCGCTAATGCATTATAAGACGCTGTAAATAAACACAATGGAGATATTGTTATACACAATATCAGGGTTTAACTTATTCGATGAACCAAAAGAATTTCTTTGCTCACCCGCGACCTTATGATAGCTAAGTTTATGCGAGACTAGCTTTACCTGCGGCTTCGCTTGCGTGAAACATAAACATTTCAAAGGAGCAAGCAATCAAGCAAGCATGCAAGTGAGCATGCAAGCAAGCAGAGTTAGTACGCCGGTGGTGGTAGTGAAAATCAGTTCATCATCATCATCATCAGTTCGTTTTTCGCTATACCGCCGGAACTATGCTATTTTTCGGGATAAAAACTATCCTATATCCTTCCCTGGGACTCTGTATACTCTGTATACCGAATTTCATCTAAATTGGATCAGTGGTTCCAGAGATTACCCCCCTACAACCTCACAAACTTACAAACTTTACCCCTTTATAATATAATATTAGTATATGCGTGTTCATACAGTTCCTCCACCTACACACTGTAAGAACAGACACAAATCACACAAAACCATCTATCACCACCACCACACTACACTGACCGTTTCAAACTCAACCAGAGCTCATCTTCAGAGCAACACAACCGTACCTGGGCCAATCAACTATTTTACCGACACTTTGGGCGTCTCCTGCGTTACCAAAATTGTCTTTGGCGTTACCAAAAAATCGTACTTAAAACAAGATATTTCACGGTTTAATAGGTTGAACTTACGTAGGATATTATGTATTCATGTACTTACAAAAATCTGCAATTGTTTGAAAAATTTCGCGGACAGATTAGTGTCGGTAAAAAAGTTGATTGGCCCACCTACACCATGCTACCAGATGTTAGACCAGGGCCCAATTGCATAATAAAGTACAAGCTGAATTTCAATACAAAATCGCTAATACTATTAGCTTGTATTTTATTATGCAATCGGGCCTAGTTGTTATTATAAAGGTCGCGAGTGAGCAAAGAAAATGGATTTCCGCAAAGTAACGCTTGATTCAATAAATTATTTATTCGATGACGTGAGTAACTAAAAAAATAAAGGCTGTAGACATAACGTTGATAACGTATTTGAGGGGAAAAGTATTTGGTGACAACTAAAGTGTAAGCTTAAGTGAAATGTTTTTCCTTTTAACTCATCTTTCAATACATCTATTACATATATGTATTATTTTTATTTGTTTTCCTTATTTTACTCTATTGAGCCTAAGAATATAAGAAAAACGGTGGAAAAACATAGAACTGAGTTGAGTTTGCTATTATTTATTATAAACATCGGATAACGCTATTTTCGCGAAATCAAAAACTTACAATGTGTAGTCAACTTAAAAAACCCTCCTTCTTCACAGTCGGGTAAAAAGAAGCTTTGCAATAGGATTCATTTCCGCCAATGTTGATGTTGATGCTAGGTTTGAATTTGTCAGATTTTTTTCAGAACAGAAACATTAACATAATCTTTAAATTGAAAATATTTTAATTATTAAATAATAATATTTGGTTTTGATTAAAATATGTTTTGGTAATATTTGGGACGTACTCGTATTATTATTTCATTAAGCTATAGTCCATACTAATATTATAAATGCGAAAGTGTGTTTGTGTGTTTGTCCGTCTTTCACACCGTAACGGAGCGACGGATCGACGTGATTTTTGGCAAAAAGATAGTTTAAGGGCCCAAGAGTGACATAGGCTACTTTTATCCCGGAAAAATGCACAGTTCCCGAGGGAACAGTGCGCGATAACCGTATACCACGCGGGTGGAGCCGCGGGAAAAAGCTAGTTTCACTATAATCGAAATCAGTTTACCGCTAGAGATATCGATAGACGTCAAATTAAAATAATATGAAAGTTAAACTGCAAAATACATATCTCGTATTTTATGGTCGGTTAAAAACATGTATGTATGTAAGTAAACTCTTTATTGCACATAAAAATAAAAATACACAAACACAGAGAGGAGAACATAGGCGAGGCTTAAACATCGTATTATTTACCGGTCGTGACCTTTTGATTTTAACGACTTGCCCTGTTCTGGGATAAAATTTGGCATTTCCTGCCTCTCGCACTACCTCCTCGTGACATAGCGTGCACCGGTCTGCCAATGACATGGCTGCATGCCAACGGAATTAAAAAAAAGCTTACGGCTAAAACGTTTACGATTTTCCAGATTTCCAGGGCTTCCAAATATAAATACGGACAGATAAAGCAAACAATTACAGAAACTGGGTTTCGTAGTCGTTCTATTTCTCAAGTGTTCAGGAATCGAATTTTGAGAATGAGGGCTTCTGTAATAGGCTAGTTGGGGCATCGTGAAGGGGGAGCGCTAAAGTTCCCATACTCTTCGCAAGTCATACCGTAATTTGTGTCTGAATCATCGTTTGTCATATGTTTTTCCTATTGAAACCTAAAATGTTTCTGTATTTTTTTAATGTTCATCCTATGGAATACTATACGTTAGTTTAAGTTTGTTTTATAACAATTACTACCTTTTGTTTGTTATCACGCGCTGTTCCCTCGGGAAGTGTGCATTTTTCCGGGATAAAATAACTATCTCCATGCCAAAAATCACGTCGATCCGTCGCTCTGTTTCACATGAAAAACGGATAAACATACACACAAACACACGCACTTTCGCATTTGTAATATTAGTATGGCTGAACAATTATTGGTTCAGAGAAAAAATAATTATAACAAACGCTCATTCTGCCAAACATTACATTCGACTTTCGATAAGTAGGTATGCGAGCCGATATCGACCTATCGTAAGGTCCGTTTGAAAATTTTGATATTAGCGTCACATTTGTGATTGGTTAAATAACCTAAATAAGCCAATCTCAAGCAAGACTGTAACATCAAACAGCCCTCTCGATACTAAAACCATCTGGCAATAGTTCACCTGTCAAGCCCTCATTTAAATTGTAGTTTTTCTGTCCAGTTAGCTTGCTTATGTATACTCTAAGGTCCGGTCCGTTCACTTTGTAATTAAAGGTTGAAATACAACAATATTAAGTCAGTAATGCTTTAAAATAGCCTTGGTACTTACTGTGCATGATACAAGTTGTATTTAATTATAATTTTCTCAAACATGCTCGGAAATGAATGCGTTAATATCATGAAATGGAGACGTGAAGTTTCTCATTTATGGCTCCCCACATTTTCGAGCAGTGTTCTGAAAAATAAGTTATTATTCTTTCTTTCTTTACTATAAGGGCTACAATTACGTTTGTTTAGTGGAATTAAATTCATGAATTCCTATTTCAAGGTAAGCTTCAGTCAGACCATGTTAAATAATACTCCAGACAAACTTGAGAACTTACAATAGGTCACTTTTAGGTCATCTAAAAGATTTTGTTCGTAGAAATTTCAAATTTTACTTATTGAAGGTTATTTGTGGAATATTGGTTACACCGTATTTCAACTGTTTGGCTTAGAGAATAATCTAAATATAACTTAATGTAAATATTTACTTTATAATAAACATACGTACGCTGATAAATTATACGTAGCTGATAAGTAGCTGCGCATAAATCAATCCCAAGACAAAGAAAATCGTAGGTGTTGTGATCGCGTCTCCTAACGACCTTTTTGCATTACGATATTGGATTCGGCAATCACACATGTAAACAAGATGTAACTTTCCATTCGGTCCCTGAAGAAAGAAAAAGGTCAACATTAGCAACAGCTTGGGCCAACTTGTGTTGGCACGCCACAGTACAATACCATAAATATTTATCGCCACTGGCCGGGGCTATATTTCGTCGAACTTCCACCGAATATTTCCTTCTTTAATTTATCGTGCTAAACAATCGTTTGTATCAATTTTCACGGCGTATTATGCGAAGTCAATGAATCCTATCGCCGTTGCGATAATTTATTTGTTTCAATGAACAGGTGGAGATGGACGGGTTGCGTTTTGGGTGGTGTGGCGGGGTCATTTCGGGTCACGGGGTATTTTTAATTAAGACAATATTAAAACAGTGCGAGTTATCTTTAGTTCTATTTTTATATCTATTTGATAATTATTGTATGTATTGTTACACACCATTTTTAATTAAATCTTCAGAAAGTTAATAAAGTCTAGATTAAAATAGTGTATTATTTTGAGTCGATACGCTTTTGGTTTAGGTGTGCGATATAATAAAGACTAGCCGTTTCCCGCGTCTCCGTCCGCGCAGAATTCGTTTATCGCTATCCCGCGGGAACTATGCAATTTTTCGGGATAAAAACTAACCTCTGTCCTTCTCCGGGACTCCTACTGTTATGTACATCGAATTTCATCTAAATCGGTTCAGTGTTTAAGACATGATGTAGTAACAAACAAAGAAATGGACAAACAGGCTCACAAACTTTCGCATTTATTACGTTAGTGAGATACTTTACTAGAATAAATGTTTACACAGCCGAAGTGACACAATACTTGCTCAGTAACAAGCAATTCCCGGTAAGGTGGACTGAAGCGACATTAAAACCATACGTATGCTCAACAAAATCTAACATTATTCAAAGACGAATAAAAATTTTGTTTGCTCCGTATAAGATTCAAGTCAGCCCTTCATGTGGATATTTGTTCAAACTACCTAGACCACCAGGAAACCCGATCTGTTATTGGGAAATCATATCTCTTTGTTGATTTTTTACGCCTTTCCAAAGCAATTTTGGAAAAAGAAATGTTAAGGACCATGTTTACTTGTGCAAAGTTTTTTTTTTCTAATTGGAAACAACTTTCAGAGCTCACTGCACATTTTATCCTTAAACTCGTATCTAATTTGAAAGCAAAGGGAAAATCTCAAGAAGACCTTGCAACTCCTTTCCAATCTCGAAGTTTAGCAATTGCCTCCATGTTTACTTTTATTAGTCCCGGCACCTATAACGATAAACATGTTTTTGTCAAGCTTAATCGGCTGCTTCCTATTTATAGATGCTTTTATAAGACCATCAATACGGAAAAGCAAGTTGTTTTAATAAATTGATCCTAAGTGTTTACACTTTATCAATTGTACATATTCTCTTCCTTTTCTGTACTGGGCCACTCAACTATTTTACCGACACTTTGGGCGTCCCCTGCGTTACCAAAATTGTCTTTGTTGCCACCAAAAAATCGTACTTCCAACAAGATGTTTCACGGTTTAATAGGGTAAACTTGCGTGGGATGGGATGTATCTATGTACACCATCTATTAAATTACAGAAAAATCATGTTTACTTACAAAAATCTGCAAATGTTTGCAAAATGTCGCGGTCAGATTAATGTCGGTAAAATAGTTCATTGGTCCAAGTACGCCTGATTCGATAAATTATGTAATACAATACTCATTTTTCGATTCTGTTTACCGAGTTTCAAATAACGAGCACCTGGATATATTCATAAAATTGGAAAATCGGCATCTGCAGCTGACAGGGATTGAGGAGCTTTGTGACGGCCGCAGACGGATCGCCGGCAATATTTCGGTGTCGCTTCGCTAGAATACCTAAAGCCAAATATGGGTCTAGACCGCGATAGTCTAAAATATTGTATGAAAAAAGGCACAAAACTGACAAAAAAATTAGGGACACTTTTTTTCTTCGCCTACGAGTAAATCAATAGCGATAATGATTCTGAGTAAGGAGAATGCAGAATTTAATTACTTACCTATTTAGAAAAAAATGTGCCATTTAAAGTAAAAATGTCTAAATAACTGTATCTTAATGCTTGTATCTGGTTAGAAGCAAATTTTACAGAAGACAGTTCAAATTAAATATATTTGCCGCGAGATTTAGAATTTGCTACTTTTGTAGTTTTTGTCTGGTTACGTGGCGATGAGCAATTGATGGTTACGCTTTGTTTGCGGTTCGGTTTTGTGACATTTGAATGTAAAACTAAAATTTATTAAGTGAAATATCATTCTTATTGTTACATACTTTTACATTGCGCTACAAACTCTCTACCTACAATAAAATCCATTTCGTACCTACGACAGATCATTTTATTATAAACAATCGTCTTCGCATTCCAAGTGGTTTCAAAGCTGTTACATGAATGTGAATTCTGTGAATGCTAACTCTCGGCTGCAGTGGATTCAGATAGGAATATTAAACTAGCAGGCTTATTGTCTATCACGCGTGCGGTTCAATCGCTATCACCTTTTCTATCTACCGAACGACTTAAGGCGACGGTAGAAAGAGATATTCAATACGATTCTGATTGCGAGCACGTTAGATGATATAGCCTCAAGTCTACACAGACGTTTGAATGCGGATCACGATCACAGATGGCCACCGGCTGCACCACCTGGCCGCCCAAATGAATTGATACGAAAACAATAGACATATATCTCGTAGTATATGCAGATTGTCCGGATTTAAATTTCATTTAACAGAATTTAATCTTGACGGTCAAATAGCTAAGTGGTTGTGACCTAGACTATGAAGTTAAATACTATGAAGTTCAAATCCCGGTAGAGTAAGACATTTGTATGTATATCGTAGAGATCCAAGCACAAAGATGGACTTATCCCTCTGAGGAATCTTTATCAACTTTTGAGTAGATGGGATGAGCATTTAGCTAACTAAAGTATATACCTAAGTACTGACAAATTGCAAGTAGTCATGGGCTGTGCTATACGTGTATTTATTTAATATGAAGAACTATTTGTTTATTTATAAAGGTCCTACCGACAGAAGTTAGCTCTCGATTCGCCGGATTTCGTCGGAATTTTTCAATTAAACAAAACTATGGAAATTTCGACATATCCTAGCGAATTAGCTCGTTGAAGTGGCAATGAGCAGGCTATACATATAGCACGGACAGCGGATGGCCGTTGGGGCCGAAAAGTTTTCGGGTGGAGTCCACGGATCGGCAAGCGCAGCATAGAACGTCCACCAACGAGATGAATGGATGACCTGGTTAAAGCCGCGGGTTCACGGCGGTGGATCCAAGCCGCTGCCAACCGAAGCAACTGGAGTTCTATGCGGGAGGCCTATGTCGAACAATGGACGTCCTGCGACTGAGATGATGACGATGATGGAAATGTCGTGTCTTTAATCATATTATTGAGGACTAAGGTGGTATTTTTCCTGTCAATTTTGCTATTTCCTTAAAAATATGAATCTAACTTGATTTCTAGGCGATTGAAATCATGCAACAATAAAACAAGAACCCGAAAAAAACAAGAATCTGGCAAATCGGGAACTAACCGAAATAAGATAGAGCAATATTCATATTGGTGCTTGTGAACACTTCTGTTGTGCCTTGTATAGCGAGGACACTGCAATAAAGAAATCTCTCTCCTGACGGATGCTATGCCTATGTAAAGGAATATCGTCGCTACTTTGAAAAAAGCTGGTATCTCAAAATTTATGATCTTTCCGAGTGAACTTAATGTAGGTACATTGTTTTAAGGGTCAAATTTGTTGACGTATTGTATTGTATTGTATTGTAAAACTCTTTATTGTACATAAAAACACATGAAAATAACAGAACACAGGATAATCTGGGGGCACGGCAGTGCCCCCGCCAAGTCGAGCAAAAAAAAACAAAGGCACGGCCATACCATACTTTTCTCGCAGCCATTCAGGCTATTTTCAACACCCTGTATTTTTGTTATGGCTAAAGCTAGAACCCTGAATTTTCAGTTACCTATAGGGCCTAATGGGACTTAGATATATTATCAATTACATTCAGTTCGAACACGTAGATTAAGAACTATCACATGCTAAAGTTCCTCAGTTTTGTCACTGACATACCTATACACTGACTTTTGATCATCATAATTCTAAGGTACTTCTAGCAGACCCACAAGCTCCAAATTTTAAACATAATTAGTTTTTAGCCTACATGGTCACAGAAAAATCCAAAATGTTGCAATTTCAGTCACGTTTCAAAGTTATATAAACTGCACAAGTAAGTTTGTAATCCCATATAAATACTAGCGATTACAAAGTTACACAGCAATGAGTTTATTGAACGTACACGTATTGTATACGTATTAATGTTGAGTCTTAATACCTGAGTATTAAGGGTTAAAATGAAATTATTTATCTTACTAATGTAATAAGTACCAAAGTTCGTTTGTTTGTGAATGTGTGTGCGATGCGAGTGGACGCGACGATGGACGATGGAAATTGGAATATGGATGATGGACAATGGATAATGGTCGATGGACGATGGGTAGAAAATGGACGTTGGACGATGGAGTGTGGACGATGGCCGATGGGCGACGGACGATGGATCATCATCATCATCATCATCATTATCATCCCAGCCTATATGCGTCCCACTGCTGGGCACAAGCCTCCTCTCAGAATAAGAGGGCTTGGGCCTTAGTTCCCACGCGAGCCCAGTGCGGACGATGGATGGTGGAGGATGAACGACGGACGACGACGGACGACAGAAAACGACGGACGACAACGGATGACGGAAGTTAGACGGGCGAAAGACGAACGACCGACGAAAAACGATGGATGACGACGGAAGTTCGACGACGGACGACAGACGATGACTGACGAGGGAAGTTCGACGACGGACGATGACGGACAACGGACGATGACAGACGACGAACGCCGACAGACGACGGACAACGAACGATAGACGATGGCGACGACGGACAAAAGACAACGACCGACGACGGACAAGACAACGGACGACGGATGACGGACGATGACCGACGATCGACGACGGATGATGGAGGGTGGACGATGGACGATGTACGATGGACGACAGACGGTAGACGGACGACGGAAGTTCAACGATGGGCGACGATGGACGACGGATGACGACCGACGATCGACGACGACGACGACGACGACGACGACGACGACAGTCGGTACGGACGATGGACTGTAGACGATGAACGAGGATGGACGATGGACGATAACCGAGGATAGACGATGGACGGTGGACGATAGACGAGAATGGATGATTGATAGTGGACGAGGATAGACGATGGATGGCACACGATGTACAAGGATGAACGATGGATGATAGTGGACGATGGACGATGAACGATGAACGAGAATGGACGATGGACGAGAATGGACGATAGACGATAGACGAGGATGGACGATGGACGATGGACAAGGAAGGATAAACAAATGAAGATAGTAGTGCGTTATTACAAGAAGTAGTACCCGAAAAAAAAAGAACTGCCTACAAAAAGTGATGAGATCCCACCAAAAACATTAAATGTAAAAAGCTGCAAGTCTCGCAACGCAATGCAGTTATTGTAATGCTAAAAAGGTTTGAGATGCAATGTTATACCAAGTCGGTTATTTTTGTCAGTACCGGGGGGTTTCCATAGAACTCAATTTTCACCAACTTGCTTATTTTAAAACCATAGAAAAATACAGTTTATAGTTCTCAAATAAAGAGTAAACCAAATTATTTTTTAAACACATAATGACTTGGCCATCGCACTCAACCTTTAGTCATTTTCGTATTATGTGTATCACTCAAACTACAAGGCTGGGGCTAGCGCTATCTTTAATTATAATTACTTGAAATAGCTGACGTTGATGATTATAATTCTTATGTCATTATGTAGCCTTGCGATGGCCAAGTCATTTATGTGTTTAAAAAATAATTTGGTTTACTCTTTATTTGAGAACTATAAACTGTATTTTTCTATGGTTTTAAAATAAGCAAGTTGGTGAAAATCGAGTTCTATGGAAACCCCCCGGTACTGACAAAAATAACCGACTTGGTTTATACCATCGCAAGGTTTGGCCATCGCAAGGCTACATAATGACATAAGAATTATAATCATCAACGTCAGCTATTTCAAGTAATTATAATTAAAGATAGCGCTAGCCCCAGCCTTGTAGTTTGAGTGATACACATAATACGAAAATGACTAAAGGTTGAGTGCGATGGCCAAGTCATTATGTGTTTAAAAAATAATTTGGTTTACTCTTTATTTGAGAACTATAAACTGTATTTTTCTATGGTTTTAAAATAAGCAAGTTGGTGAAAATTGAGTTCTATGGAAACCCCCCGGTACTGACAAAAATAACCGACTTGGTATAACATTGCATCTCAAACCTTTTTAGCATTACAATAACTGCATTGCGTTGCGAGACTTGCAGCTTTTTACATGTAATGTTTTTGGTGGGATAAGATGTACAAGATAAAAGAAGTAAGATGTGTATGTGTATGTGATGTGATGTGAGGTGTATTGATTTGAGATACGAGATTTTTTCAAATTAGTGACGAATATATATATATATCTGTTGTCTACGGCCGCACCGTAAAAATTGATGCGGTAATTTGAAATAGAAATAAACTTTATTGTATAACTGTGTACATAACAGGGTGGTTACAAAAGGTAAATAAGTCTCAACAGTGACAATTGAGTTTAAATTGATTTTGTTTTCTAAAATATTTTATTTAACTTTGGACATAAGCAATTACTAGATGAAAGCGAGAACTCTATTGGAGGAAATGAGTAAATGTGGTGCCAAAAACAAATGCTCGCATAAAGTTTTAGAAATACTTCTGATACGGCGACAGACGATCAGTTTATACTTCAAACAAATTGAAACCAGCTTTTTGTCTCGTGAAATGTAGAAGTAAAATCAAAATAGTAAATTAAATACCATAATTACATAAGTTACTATTACTGTCGGTTAGACAGTAATTTTTCGTATATCCATCATTTCTCTCTCGATCTAAATTAAAGTAAACTTTACGTAGTATAAACGCAAAATTTAAAAAACATTATCAATGCCAATAAACAACCTTTGTCAGCCTTTACTAACAGCGTTGAGGATTTATGTTAAAAGAGGATTGCATTGGAAGTTAATCGAATCGGATTTTTGAGTGGGAGTTTTCCTCATTATATCCGATAAAGCGAAGTAAAAGCTTTTCCTTTGGTAAATGATTTTGGGTTATGTAAGCCAAATTAATCTCCCAACAAAGATCGACGAATTTAAAATGTTTCATTACTTTTTACATTTCTATTTAGAAATTTTTGTTGACCTTGAATCGATTGTTGAATAAAGGTAGTAAGTGAGACCCGTAAACGTTTCGACCTTATGCGGCTAACGACTGCTATTAACGCTTTCGGTGTTGCCGCACCTTAACCCGCTGTAGACGAAACCGAAGTGTGTGCCGCCCCCATAGAGTTGCGACAGTCTTTTACGCAGCGCAAAAGTAAGTTGGCGGGCCAGTAAATTGCTTAGCGACTCCAACTGCTCATATAATCTGATTTTCAACGAAGTAACTGCTTTGATTCTATTAAGAGTTCACTTTAAAACCTCTTCGGAGTTATTTTGATTCAAAATGACATTTGCTAAGCGTTTATGGCCGTAATTTTATTTCATGTATTTACAGTTAGGGCTATTTCACAAAAAATAATCTTAATTTGATTGCTTAATAGCGACATCTCTTGTCCCTGGTGAGTGGATAGTTCCAATGGGAGTGTTTAATATATCTCGATGAGAAACTAGTAGGTAAAATATTGCGTTAGTATCGCTGCTAAAGTGACTATGAAAAAGAATGCAAGTTGAAATGTTGATTAAGATCATCAAAAATGAACTAATAATCATAATTCAGTAGTCTAAATATTGCAGATTAACATAGATAGGCTTCGATTATATTGGTAAAGAGATAATTTTCCGAACACAACGGCAGAGACATAATTTGTAGAGCAGGTAGTCGGTGACGTTGCCGTATAACACAATTGAGATACATGTAACTGAGCATAAACTAATACTTACCAAATTACACGCACTAACAACTTACAGTTATCCTAAACAAACCAAACAATTTAGAAATCAAATGATTTAAGTTCCTGCGCGTCAGCACCCGAGTTAAATACGAATACATGAATACGCTCACTCATCCTAAGTAAACATAGAGGAACAATGTGAAGCGTAAGAGCTTAGGTACTGCCTCGGAGTTGAAAGTAGTCGAGCAATGAAGAGTTACTGCCCTTGTTGCTTCACCCAACACTTTCTTATAAGAATATATTGCTGTCCCGGAGCTCGCAGAGTTAGAATGCAGTGATACTCCGACCTGAATGGTTGTGCAAACATTGGTCTAAATTCAACCAACTCCAGTTTCAAAGCAAATGACAGCGTGTGGAAACTTACGGCAACGCTGGGACGTTTTAATGAAAGTGAAAATGTATGTCAGGTTGAAGTAATTTTGAAGTTTGTTAGAGTTACAGTTCTGTGTGTATAAGAAAGTGGTTATGGAGTGCGGTGGTTGAGATAGTTAAGCACATGATATGTAGGTAGATAGTAGGAGAATTTATACTTTGTATAGAAAGTATCATTTGTCTTTATTTTATTTATTTAAAGATAAGATAGGTTAGTAGTCTGACAATATTGAATTAATCCAAGACCTTTATTCATGGAATACGTCACGGGCTTAGAGAAACGGACACAAAAAAAACCGGCCAAGTCCGAGTCGAACCCGCGCACCGAGGGTTCCGTACAAACATGTACGTAGTAATTTAAAATTATTAATTTTTTTTTTATTATAATTGTAACTAAAATATTTACGGTTTTCGCAATTTTTCCTTTATCTGTGCTATAAGACGTTGCTTCGTACCACATTTCAAGATTCTGAGTTCACGGAAAGTACCCTATAGGTTTTGATTCCTTTGCGAGTTTCGAAAATTTGCGGCATCTTTTGATTGCGTTGGCTTAGAAGTTTGATTTTTTCATAGCTCCAAGAGACAGTACGTAGACCTGAGTATTTGATATAAATTTAAGCTTGATACCTCCACGTGTTCTTGAGAAAAAGGATCATGACATACGGACGGACGGAAAGACAGACCATAGTGAACCTTTAAGGGTTCCGTTTTTTCCTTTCGAGGTACGGAACCCTAAAAACAGATTACCACATTTTTAAAGGTACTGGACCGCATCCGAGTATTCCAGTCTTGCAATATCAATGGCAAATTACGAGGGTCAAATTGAAAGTTCTTAGAAAATCAAAAACTGAGCAAACTAGCAAGTTATTAGTTTTATTATATCTTTTCAAAATAGTGTCCATTCACATCAATACACCGCTGCATCCGATGGAACCACTGAGAAAAGCACTTAGCCCACTCGTCCTTAGGGGTCTCTTCGACGGCCTTTTGAAACGCACCCACTGCTTCCTCGGTGTTCATAAAAAGTTTTCCTCGAAGTTTTTCTTTTGTTTTCGGGAATAAATAAAAATCGCAAGGTGCGAGGTCCGGGCTATACGGCGGGTGACCCAGTAATTCCACGTCTGACGTCACTAAATAGTCGATCGTTCGCCTGGCGGTGTGCGACGAGGCGTTGTCGTGGTGAAGAAGGATCCTACTTCGAGGTCGCTTCTCCCGAACTTTCTCCAATACAAGTGGCAAACAATTGTTAGTGTACCACTCTGCAGTAACTGTTTTTTGATCCTCTAAAACAATTGTCGCATAGTGACCTGTCCTTCCGAAGAACGAGGCCACCATCTTTTTTCCCACGCTTCGACCTCTCTTCACTTTAGTTGGCAACTCCTCGAAAGGAAACACCCATTGAGCAGACTGTCTCTTGGTTTCTGGATCATAACAGTAAAGCCAGCTTTCGTCACCCGTAAGTATGTCGAAAACAGCATTTGAGTCACCTCCGTTAAATCTTTGAACCATTTCACGGCACCAATCAACCCGACGGAGTTTTTGGGCCTCGGTCAAATTATGAGGTATCCACCTCGCACAAAGCTTCCTGACCGCTAAATGTTCATGGAGGATTTTATGCACTTGACTCATACCGATGCCTAAGGTTGTCCGAATCTGCTGATACGTCACTCTTTTGTCAGTCTCTATCATACGCTGCACAACACTGATGTTATTTTCAGTCGTCGCCGTAGAAGGCCGTCCCTCACGCAGATCGTCGGTGAGATTAGTGCGACCACGTTTAAACTCATTAAACCAGTTGTAAATGGTCGCACGAGATGGGGCTTCATCATGAAAGGCCAAGCGAAGTCTACCATAGCTTTCTTGTTGACTTAAATGACATCGAAAGTCATAAAAAATCATTGCACGAAAATTTTCGCGAGTTAAATTCATGTTGACGTGACGCAGACAATTTTCAATTTGCCGCCAAATCATAAAACAAATGACAAATGAATAAATACATACTCAATAATATTGGCAAAGAGTTCCATTTTCAAAATTTAAACTTACTTTTTTATTATATTGTTTACAAGTGGCCAGTTCTAAAAACTTTCAGTGTCGCCCTCGTAATTATTAGTTAATTGATTGTTTATTTTATTAGTTTAATGTATTTAGAAAATATCTTCCGTTTATTAATAATGTTTATGTTGCTCTAAGTGTGTTAATAAAGGCTTATTCTACTCTATTCTATTCTAAATAATTTAGATTATTATTGATGGTTGAAGTTTTTCAAGTGACATGTTTGAATCATAACTTTTACAGTGTTACATCTATGACTGAATATTTATCACTTAGCAAGCGTTTATGAATAGGCAAGTATTTATTTTTTGTTAAAATGTCACATTTGCAAAAGTTTAAATTTTTACGAACCCAAAAAATCAGTTCAAATCCTATAAAATGCGGCACGGTTATTGTTTGCCGTGCAGGCTGAAGGGCGTGTGTAAAATAACGAACCTTATAAAGGGTGTTGATTCGGTAAACATGACTACCCATCGACGCTGGTAACATAAGGCTGCATTCTCATGACGTAAAAAAAAATTGAAAATGTTCTTAAAAGTTGTTCTAATTGTTTTACTAAATTAGATGCCCGACTAGCTCTTTTTTTATAAAGTAATTTACATTATTTTGTACAATTATACATTTACATACATAAAAAAGATCAAATCTAAGATACATTTTTTATTTTATTTATTTATTCTTTCTTGCTTGAAAATAATGTTACAAAAGGTCTTAATTTAAGAGTAAATTGTTCATTATTTCACCAAAGTGGCATGCAACCATTTATTATCGTAATTTAATTACACCTCTATCACAATCTCATTATAAAATGTCAAGACATAAAAGTAATAAAATCATTAATACCAATAAAACAAATCAGTTGAAAATACACTAAAATCAGTAATAAATAAATAAATAAATAAATATCACGGGACAATTCACACCAATTGACCTAGTCCCAAAGTAAGCTTAGCAAAGCTTGTGTTATGGACACTAGGCAACGGATAAACATACTTATATAGATAAATACATACTTAAATACATATTAAACATCCAAGACCCGAGAACAAACATTCGTATTATTCATACAAATATCTGCCCCGGCCGGGATTCGAACCCGGGACCTCAAGCTTCGTAGTCAGGTGCTCTAACCACTGGGCCATCTGGTCGTCTAAAATCAAATAAAAGCAATACATAATATCTTTTCAATTACAACATGCCATTTCATTAATAAATTTGAATTATACACATTACAGACCTTAACTAACTATAAAAATGAAAAATATTATAAAAAGAATACCCCGTCTAAAAGATTTGCCTGTGGCAGGGTTCCCATGACGCTGGCCGCATTACCTCTTTGGACCGGGACGACAGGGCCTTTATAAAAAACTTCATGTCGGCTAACCAGGGCCCTTGCTTCTTGCTCTATGAAACATTGTTGAAATATTGTCTCGAGGAGCGATCTTCTTTTTTACAGGCTTTTATTTAATTTTACCTGTCGCGTTGTCTGTCTGTAATAAAAAATCTTGTAAGTTAAATTCGACCAACTTCCAGTACCTGGTCGGATTGTCTTGAAATTTTGCATACTTATGTAAATTACGTGACAATACAATAATCTGGTAGTGACTTCGTTATAGTCCGGCCAGGATCGTCTCCGCAGAACGGAACTCTTCAACGGTTAATAGCGTCGGCTTGAAATTTGGTATACTAATGTAGTTTGGGTGACAATGTGAGTAAAGTCAACAAAAAGTAATGTCAGAAAAAAAGCTTGTACTAAAAATAAAGTTTTTACCAAAAACCTATTAAGGTTGATCTCTTCCCGTGCATGAGGAGAGTTTAATCTTTACATACCTATTCTTCTTCTTCAACATCTTTCCTGAAAGTCTTTTCAGTTTTGATTCAATTGGGTAGAACACTTATTGACTAAAAATTCAAAATTTGATGTACTTTAAGTAGGTATCCTATTTATATTTTATATCGTATTTTGTATTATTATCCTGTATTATATTCGGTTACGAAATGGGTTCAACTCTATCTATTATTAACCTTTAACAACGACTTTACTTTTGAAGTATTGTTGGTTCGTAATTTTACACTTGCCATCATCAATCAAGTATTGTTAATGATAGCTAAATATACCTTACAAATTAGAACCCTAAATTATGAACAAGCCCCAATTGATAGGCAAAAAATCCTCCCTCAATTTTGATCCGACAGCCGAGGAAACGAGGGTCCAATTTATTATGTAGGTCAATAAGGTTACGTCTATTTTTATTGGTACCCGGCACCCTAACCTGTTACGGCGTGAGCAAAATTTTTAAGTAATTTTGGAATGCCGTAAAACGGGAAATCGCAGCGGGTCGCTTCAGTGTTCACAACCTGAAGCTAGGCAGCTATCGTACTAGGGCCGTAAAATTGTCGTGTATTCGTCAAAATTATAAAAAAATATCGTACCTATCAGGATAATGACTATAATACATTAAAAACATATAAAACGGAGCAATAATACACAGACTTGAAGTAAAAGTAGGATAATTATCGTACGGTTGTGAACGCTGGTCGCTTTCGAATTTTAGTGACTTATCACTATCTACGTAGCGTAGGACGTTCTCAGACTTGGTGGTGCGATGATCTTCGCAGGCTGGCTGGCAAGAGCTGGATGAGAGTGGCCGAGGATCGTGCTCAGTGGCGTGCCATGGGAGAGACCTATGTCCAGCAGTGAACGAACATAGGCTGATGATGATCACTATCTCCCTTCTAATATTTTTATACAAAATTCAAACTTGAAATGACTACGATAAGGTAGTAAAGGGTAAATATAGTTTTGACCCCGACCGTACCTAGCTATGAAACAAGATGCAAGATGGCAAGCGGAAACAAGGCGGTGAGATCTTGCGGTACAAAGATGTGCTAAAGCGACATATGAAGAGAGTCGACATAGACCCGTCACAATGGGAGAATTTGGCAGGAAATCGCTCTCAGCGGAGGCGAGCCGTGCACAGGGTGAGCGAGTTTGAGGCAAGGCGACGAAGTGAGCTCGATGCGAAGCGAGACGAGCTCAAGGCCAGACCACCTGCGTCCATTTTCTACAATTACGTCGGAGGGGTGCTGACGTGCAGTGAGTGCAGTCGCACATTCACTGCCAAGATCGGATACGTCAGTCACCTGAGAGCACACCAGCGCCGCTCTCAGCAGTAGAAAGTCACTGTGGTCGAATACAGCCGGGAGATTATTATTATTATGAAACAACATGAAAAGTGGCAAAGCGCAGGTCAGGATCGAGGTTTCTGCACCTAGCAACTTAAAATTACCTACGCTAGTTTATGAGCTACTGGTTACCCGCGACTTTAAGCTGTGCAATTTTCCGGGATTTCAAATTTACGAGTATGATATTAGTGAGATGAAAGCAACACACACTGCACTAACGAATAAGGAAGTGGGACTGCGAAACTAATTTAATTTTACATTTTTGGGAAACTTAATTCCTATTCAAATCAGGCATTTAAATTATAATAATTATCATCAGCTGGCAGACGTCCACTGCTGAACAACGGCCTCCTTCTTAGAACGCCACAATGAACGGCAACTCCCCACTTACATACACCGGTTGCCCGCAACTTTCGCGCTGTCAGTCCACCTAGTGGGAGGCCTGCCGACACAACGTCTTCCGGTGCCTGATCGCCCCTCGATCTTGACCCTCCCACGATTATTGGTTCTTCGAATGTGGCCCGCCCATTGCCACTTCAACTTGCATGTTAATATAATGTAGGTATGTTCGAGCTATTAACATAATAATTATTACAGACTAAAATTTCTTACCTACTTGTTTTGTTGGATTATCTGGGTGTAGTTAATGTACGACTCGTTAATGCACGCTCAAATAATGCACGGCCTGATAATCCGTGCTTATAATATTGCTACACCTAGTTTTGGGAAAATACCGACCCTTTTTTTCGTGTACACCGAATATCATTGACATTATTTTGTCATGTTTATTGTGTACTAAATTTTTATTTTACATTGACTTTTATTGCATTGACATTTTAATTATTTTTTATTTGATATAGTAATTGTAATTTTTACTTTTAAGTTTTTACCTTAAATTATTGTTATTATTTTTAAAGTTAATTCTCATTTGGCATTGTAATTCTAATTCTATTTTTAACTGACATTTTATTGTAATTTGCTATTATCATAAATATTATTATTTTTTGTATACAATTTGACGATTCTTTTGTGAATATCTTATAACTACTTTACATGTTCTTATAACGCATTTTTTCATAAAGTAATAAATGAATCTATCTATCTATCTATCTATCTTTTAATAAATTTAGCTGAAAATGACTTAAGTAATTTGAACCTGGCGTTTGCCGGCCGCTACCACGACACGCTCGCTACGCTCGTTCGGCTCGCGCAATGTGGTCATAATTGGACTTAACACAAATCTATGGTCATTAGAATCGATTGGATTCAGATCATCACGTCCAAAATTATCAGTAAGTACAGTCGGAGTAAAAAAAGGTTCGTCACCTTAAGATCTCTTTTCCTTTGCTCAGTATGAGCGCTCATCTGTTTTACCGATTGAGTAGGACATACTGCGTCAACCTGTCAACCTGCTAAACATAATCAGGTGACCATAGCAACCCTACCACTACACCTTGGCACTGACAAACATTGACAATTAAATAGAATATTATTTGATTGAAACTTTTACGTAGTTGTTTATTAAAAAGGTTTTGTATTGATATGAAACTAGACATATGTCAGAGGTGTATACTATTTTTATCCTTGTTGTCATGCCAAGTAAGTATAATTTGATATGCACTTGTCTACTTAGTACTTTGGTTTCAAAACGTACTAAGAGTCTATGACTTCGTAAAGGAATCAATTTAATAACTGACGAAGGTTTTTCTACCCCCACTGTACATTATAACGCGCGCAATATTTTGTACACCCTGATAATGCGCGACCATGATATTGTACGGTATGATAATCGGAAGCTATAGTCGTACATTATTGCGCGTACATCCCGAGTTGTAAATTATTTTTTTCTGATTATCTTTATTTTTTGTATTATATCAAGAGTGCTGTTTTTAAAAAAATATATAATTTAACTTTATAAAATTTGTTACTTACCTACTAACAGAATATATAAACTCCTTTTTTCCGCGGAGAAATACAAATCCAGCGCAGTCAACATTGCAAAAAAGCTGTAAATTTACAAGTTTATAAACAGCAGAATATATAATTGTCTTTAACCAGCTTTAAGCTACATTAAGTTCAAAATACTAGACTTGCCTCTTAACGATAAAACCCTGTAGTTTTCTTTTCGCCCGTACAAACTCTTCCGGTTACCATAAGTTGTTCGTTATGCTTTTGTTGCCACTTCGAAGAAGCAGGCGCTACGAATTTAGTGCTCGAACGAAAAGAAAGAACTTGGAATCACAACGGCAGATTCATAACAACACCCAACCTTAAGTATGTTAGGTACCTACAGAATTAATGAAAGAGGAATAGAACTGATATTGCATGTCTTTGCTTCCAGAATCGATGTAGGTACCTGCATATTTAATAACTACTTTCTATATCGCCTGCTGTTTGTATAGGGTACCTTCGTTTTTTTGTTAGTAGACCACGGACTAACAATCTGCAGTAACTTTTTTAAGAGTTTAATTTCGTTACGAACCGAGCTGAAAATAAATAAGTGTAGGTACGTTTTTATAGACATTTTACAAGCGCTATACATTTACACAGTGTGCAGTAAAAATATCTTTCATTTTACGTAGATTTGACATACTTCGTTTTTCAACTTTTCGTAATTGCGAGCAACAACAGAAAGAAAGCAAATCTTTTCTAAAGCTTTTCATATAAATTCAGAATTTGAGTTTTTTTTTAATTCCCTTGATTTTTATATCACATAAAACAGCTTCAATTTTAGATCTCCAGAAACTTTTAACTTCCTTTATCTACTACTAGCGTTTACCCGTGGCTTCGCTCGCGTTATTGGTCCGAGATTTTATCCCTATCCCATGGGAACATCGGGATGAAAAGTATCCTATGTTTTAATCCAGGTTATAAACTAACTTTTTGCCAAATTTCATCCAAATCCGTCTATTCGTTTCAGCGTGAAGAAGTAACAAACATACTCACTCACTCACTCACTTACCTACTCACTCACTCACAAACTTTCACATTTATAATATTAGTAGTAAGTAGTATTATAATTCGAAATTACAATGACCTGCATTACGTGAAGTCAACAACACACAACAATAACAACAAACGAGACGCTAAGAAAACAATCGTTCATTCATTTGTTTGCGATAACATCAAAGCCTGTACACGGGCAGGTAACCCCTGGTACTTATTTAAACCGGGTCCCGCATCCTAAACAAACGTCAGTACCACAAAGCCGCTAAGAAACACTTAAAACTGAGTACGCTCTACGTGTACTTGCCATTGGCGTATAATAAAACGTTCCAGGATGAAATGAAGTGTGTAATGGAGTTCCTTTCACGGATTAGTCCCTTTTGTCGCTCAGTTCTGGCGAGTCAGGAAATTGGCCAGCGCTTTGCCAGCCTAGGACGTTCACGTTCTGTTATGACTGCGGGCTTGTATGTAGTTGGCTTTATGCAGAAGATTGGATTGTTTAATTGAAATGGCTATTTCGGATTTGGATGGTTTTTATTTTTATTTTAAAGCTTAATCCTCAAAATACGTTGGTAAATGGTTTCTTTTTTTTTCAAAATCAGTGATTCAGGTCTCTGCCTTTTTATTAAAATTTTTTGAAAGAAAGCAAAGGGCGTAAAGTAAACGCTATCCCACCAAAAACATTACATGTAAAAAGCTGCAAGTCTCGCAACGCAATGCAGTTCTTGTAATGCTAAAAAGGTTTGAGATGCAATGTTATACCAAGTCGGTTATTTTTGTCAGTAGGTACCGGGGGGTTTCCATAGAACTCAATTTTCACCAACTTGCTTATTTTAAAACCATAGAAAAATACAGTTTATAGTTCTCAAATAAAGAGTAAACCAAATTATTTTTAAACACATAAATGACTTGGCCATCGCAAGGCTACAATACATAATGACTTATGAATTATAATCATCAACGTCAGCTATTTAAAATAATTCTAATTAAAGATAGCGCTAGCCCCGGCCTTGCAGTTTGAGTGATACACATAATACGAGAATGACTAAAGGTTGAGTGCGATGGCCAAGTCATTATGTGTTTAAAAAATAATTTGGTTTACTCTTTATTTGAGAACTATAAACTGTATTTTTCTATGGTTTTAAAATAAGCAAGTTGGTGAAAATTGAGTTCTATGGAAACCCCCCCGGTACCTACTGACAAAATAACCGACTTGGTATAACATTGCATCTCAAACCTTTTTAGCATTACAAGAACTGCATTGCGTTGCGAGACTTGCAGCTTTTTACATGTAATGTTTTTGGTGGGATCTCATCACTTTTTGTAGGCAGTTCTTTTTTTTTCGGGTACTACTTCTTGTAATAACGCATTACTATATTCATTTGTTCATCCTTCCTTGTCTATCGTCCATCGTCCATCCTCGTCTATCGTCCATCGTCCATTCTCGTCCATCGTCCATTCTCGTTCATCGTCCATCGTCTACTATCGTCCATCGTCCATCCTTGTCAATCGTGTGCCATCCATCGTCTATCCTCGTTCACTATCCATCATCTATTCTCGTCTATCGTCCACCGTCCATCGTCTATCCTCGGTTATCGTCCATCGTCCATCCTCGTTCATCGTCTACAGTCTGTCGTCCATCGTACATCGTCCATCGTCCACCCTCCATCATCCGTCGTCGATCGTCGGTCATCGTCCGTCATCCGTCGTCCGTTGTCTGGTCCGTCGTCGGTCGTCGTCTTTTGTCCGTCGTCGCCATCGTCTGTCGTCATCCGTCGTCTGTCATCGTCCGTTGTCCGTCATCGTCCGTCGTCGAACTTCCCTCGTCAGTCATCGTCTGTCGTCCGTCATCGAACTTCCGTCGTCATCCGTCGCCCGTCTAACTTCCGTCATCCGTCGTCGTCTGTCGTTTTCTGTCGTCCGTCGTCGTCCGTCGTTCATCCTCCACCATCCATCGTCCGCACTGGGCTCGCGTGGGAACTAAGGCCCAAGCCCTCTTATTCTGAGAGGAGGCTTGTGCCCAGCAGTGGAACGCATATAGGCTGGGATGATGATGATGATGATGATCCATCGTCCGTCGCCCATGGTCCATCGTCCACACTCCATCGTCCAACGTCTATTTTCTACCCATCGTCCATCGACCATTATCCATTGTCCATCATCCATATTCCAATTTCCATCGTCCATCCTCGCGTCCACTCGCATCGCACACACATTCACAAACAAACGAACTTTGGTACTTATTACATTAGTAAGATAAATAATTTCATTTTAACCCTTAATACTCAGGTATTAAGACTCAACATTAATACGTATACAATACGACTACGTTCAATAAAGTCATTGCTGTGTAACTTTGTAATCGCTAGTATTTATATGGGATTACAAACTTATTTGTGCAGTTTGTATAACTTTGAAACGTGACTGAAATTGCAACATTTTGGATTTTTCTGTGACCATGTAGGCTAAAAACTAACTATGTTTAAAATTTGGAGCTTGTGGGTCTGCTAGAAGTACCTTAGAATTATGATGATCAAAAGTCAGTGTGTAGGTATGTCAGTGACAAAACTGAGGAACTTTAACATGTGATAGTTCTTAATCTACGTGTTCAATCTGAATGTTATTGATAATATATCTAAGTCCCATTAGGCCCTATAGTTAACTGAAAATTCAGGGTTCTAGTTTTAGCCATAACAAAAATACAGGGTGTTGAAAATAGCCTGAATGGCTTCGAGAAAAGTATGGTACGGCCGTGCCTTTGTTTTTTTTTGCTCGACTTGGCGGGGGCACTGCCGTACCCCCAGATTAACTAAGCTTTACTTTTTCCTTGAGTCCAAACACATTGCCGATTTCAAATATAGAATGTACAGTTTTTTTTTGCTCGACTTGGCGGGGGCACTGCCGTACCCCAGATTAACTAAGCTTTACTTTTTCCTTGAGTCCAAACACATTGCCGATTTCAAATATAGTATGTACATCTCAATGTTCCTAAGTAAGGAATAAGTCAATTTATTAATAGCACTCTCAAGTCTACCTTCAAATAAAATAAGTAACATTAAGATCAAGGAACACATTAGCAATAAGAATGCCTACGTTTTAATATCTGTTTTGATCAAAATGTTTTCACTAACAAGGAGCACATATAAAATACTTATAAACTTTCAGTATTCAGAAACAGGTGACTGGGAGTTGTCTTGTGAGGTGACGCAGAGTTCAAAATAGGATCAAAATTCAAGCTCCTAATAAGTTCTCATCATACAATAGGCAAAGTTTACACGAGCGCTTTTCTTAATAGACTGTTTCCGTTTCGTTTGAATTTAAATAGAAAATGATTTTCAACTGTAATTTACCTTAGATTAGAGCCTGGAATTGAATAACGTACCAATATATAGTATAGTATAGTCAGCGTCATAAATAAGTGATCATTTCTGTACCTTGTTGCTTTCAGTCGTTACACAATATCGTAAGGCTTTTCAAACATGACATCAAAGTAACAAGGTACAAAAGTGATCACTTATAAGCTATATTATGTATGACATTGACTGTACCTAGTACTATGTTTTCATCAATAAATAGTGATTCAAATGGAAGTTTATAAAGCTGAGTGGACGGTGGGCGGTGTTGGGGTAGACGAGTTTTTGAGTGGAGACTACGGATCTGCAAACGTAGCGTAGGACGCCCTCAGACTCGGTGGTGCGATGATCTTCGCAGGCTGGCAAGAGCTGGATGAGGGTAGCCGAGGATCGTGCTTAGTGACGTGCCATGGGAGAGCCCATGTCCAGCAGTGGACGAACATAGGCTGATGATGATGAAAGCTGAGTATGATTCAGTGATTCTCCGCTTCACCACGTGTATGTAGTTTTGGAGAAAGGGAGGTAAAAATGTTCAGTTACCATGGTCGGTTAGCTATAGACTTTACTCTTATCTTTTCGCTTCTTTTTATTTCAAAGTTTTTTATTTTATTTATTTTTATATAAACAAGCGGTACAAGTGAGTGGAAAATTACAAGCCACTATTGAAAACCCCTTAGGGGTTGTACCGGTGTGGAGCAGAGCTGGCGCGGGTTGCTAGCATAGGGTTAATTGGAAATTGCGTTACAATTTGCCACGTAAATAACATGTACTCTAACTTACATCTAAACATATTATTTTATAGTTGCAAAAATCTATTTTCCAACTCACTGCGGTAAGTGCATTTTTTTTAATAATCCTTCAGCTAACCTTTATAATTTAGATTTTGCGAGCAAAATATTTAAAACCTTCATAAGCGGAACAAGTTGGATCCTTTTGTTCCCAATTTTGTATGGAGTATCACCAAGCGCGTCGCTCTAAATCCGTTTTAATATAACTCTTGTAACGTATACAAAGCTTAGGTACTTTGCATGAAGCATCAGAGTATCTGCAGTGAAAACAGTTTAATCCAAAACTGCTACATTTCAACGTACAAACTTTCCAGTATGCTCGCGTCATGAAATACAACTGGCTGACGGCGGGCGTCGGTGCTTTTGGATGATATTTAATAAACCTACGGCTATTATTTGTTTCTATTAGCAGAATGTTTGGTCAATGAAATTTAAGATAAAAGTTATCCCAAAAAAATCTCAAAAAAGTAATTGAAACTCGGTTGATTACTCTTAGCTACGATGAAACTGAGAAGATTTAAAGATTTATTTTTTTATGCGACTGGATGGCAAACAAGCAAGTGGGTCCCCTGATGGTCTCACCACCGCCTACAAACATCCGCAACACCAGGGGTACTGCAAATGCGTTGCCAACCTAGAGGCCTAAGATGGGATACCTCAGGTGCCAGTAATTTCACCGGCTGTCTTACTCTCCACGCCGAAACACAACAGTGTAAGCACTGCTGCTTCACAGCAGGATTAGCAAGCAAGATGGTGGTAGCAATCCGGGCGGACCTTGCACAAGGTCCTACCACCTGCAAATAAGTAAATAAATATCATGGGAAACTTGATGCCAATCGACCTAGTCCTAAACTAAGCAAAGCTTGTACTATGGACACTAGGCAACGGATACATACTTAAATACAATACATATTAAATATCCAAGACCCGAGAGCGAACATTCGTAATATTCATACAAATGTTGCCCCGGCCGGCATTCGAACCCGGGACCTCCAGCTTCGTAGTCAGGTTCTCTAACCACTTGGCCATCCGGTCGTCCAAAAAAACATTAATTTTATGCTGAGGATGTATCATAAATAATTTGTGAATGTATCATAACGTCGGCACTTCCTCGAAATATTTCAAAACGCAATCACATCCACGGAAGTGATGTGATGTCCACGGAAGTGACTGTGTGCACAAAAATAAAAATGAGAAATATTCAAAATTAGATGTAGATAGCAGTGGCGTAGCATCAGATATTTCCGTGGTAAAGCCGAAGCAAGGATCGCTTACTTACATTTTTAAAAATACTGATGTCTATTGCCATATTTTTTAAATGAAAGAAGAAAGAAAGAAAAAAAATATTCGAAATATAACAAAATTACAATTTAGATTCGTCGGCGGACTCCGCACTAGACTCTCGGCCTGTATTGCGGAGACCAGAGACAATTTACAATTTATAGCAGTTACTTAAGTAATTGAACTAATACTAAATTGATAATAACGCGTGTCAAGCACAATCCAGCGCCGTGGCTTACGCCGGAGATCAGGGGCATGATGGCTGGAAAGAATAGAGCTCGCATTAAGCTTCGTTGTGATCCTTCGGAGGAAAATCGGCGAAAATATGTATCCTTGCGTAATCGCAGCAATAAGGTGTGTAGGGATGCTAAACGAAGGTACATTTATCAGTCTATTGATAACTGTCCCCCTTCTGCTCTATGGAAATTCCTAAAAACTCTAGGGGTGGGCAAATCACAACAGAATTCTTCTACATTAACTGATCTCAATGGCCTCAATAATCATTTTAGTACATCTCCAGTTCAATTGGACTCTCTGTCTAAACAGCATACCCTGTCTTTTCTTGCCAATATTCAACACCCAGAGGTCCCCACTTTTAATCTTGGTACCATTACTTCGCGTGACGTTCTCAATATTCTGAAGTCGATTCGGACGAAGGCTGTGGGTGAGGACGACTTGAGCTTGGATATGCTTGCGCTCGGGGCGGAAATTATTGCACCTACTTTATCGCATATCATAAATTTTTCTTTTTCTACAGGCTGTTTCCCTTCGTTGTGGAAACGTGCACATGTAATTCCTCTTCCTAAAATTTCAAATCCTAACTCCTTTTCTGATCATCGTCCTATTTCAATTCTCCCAGTTTTATCAAAAATAATTGAACATTATGTAAATCGTCGTCTCTCCTCTCATCTCAACACACACAATCTCCTAAATCCTTTCCAATCGGGTTTCCGTCCCGGGCATAGCACTGTCACGGCTTTGGTCAAGGTCACTGATGACATCCGCTTCAATATTGAGAGCAGAAAGCTAACAGTTCTTGTGTTACTGGATTTCAGTAGTGCATTTAATACCGTTGATTTTGAGATACTTCTTGGTATTCTCAACACTTTAAACATATCCCCAACTGCCTTATCCTGGTTCCGTTCTTACCTTTGTGGGAGACAACAGCGAGTCAGGGTTGAAGACGCTTTTTCAAGCTGGAGCGATCTTACTGCTGGTGTCCCTCAAGGTGGGGTACTCTCCCCTCTCCTTTTCTCTATTTTTATCAACGGTATTACTTCTTCTTTAAATTCCTCTTACCACCTTTATGCTGACGATTTGCAAATCTATTCTGCTGCTAGTCTCGACGATTTTCCTCAACTAATTGATCTTATTAACGCTGACCTTAATACCATTCGCGACTGGGCTGCGAGCTTCGGCCTCAAAATAAATACAAAAAAAACGCAAGCGATTGTTATTGGTAGTCCATATTTCATCTCTCGGATGTCTGATTTGGTAGTGCAAAACTTGTACTTTGATGGTATACTCATTCCTTTCTCGTCTACCGTCAGAAATCTGGGGATCATAATGGACCAGACGCTGTCCTGGTCAGCCCAAGTAGCCGAGGTCAGTCATAAACTTTTTGCCTCGCTTCATTCGCTTAGGCGCTTACAGAATTTTCTACCTCTACAAACTAAAATTACACTGGCTCAGTCCCTTTTGCTTCCGTTGCTAGACTATGGTGATATTGGCTACCTGGATCTGAGTGAGGAGTTGCTTGACAAGCTTGACCGCCTTCAGAATGTGTGCATCCGTTACATTTTTGGACTCCGTAAGTACGACCACGTGTCTGATTTCCGCACACAGCTGAAGTGGTTGCCTATCAGGGATCGTAGAAATATTCACGTTCTGTCATTGCTCTTCAACACTCTTTTCAATCCTTCTGCTCCCATATACCTATCCGAGCGTTTCAGTTACCTGGCTTCTGGTAGCCAGCATCGTTTAAGGTCGAGTACCAACCTCCTTTTGGCCTGTCCTTCTACCTCTTCCAAGACCTACTCTAAATCCTTTACAGTGCAATCTACAAGGCTGTGGAATCGGTTACCGACCTCCATCAGGCAATCTCGCACCGTAGGATCGTTCAGGGAGGGTTTGAAGAAGATGTGGCTCACACCTTCTCCGTAAATTTTAAAAACTATTACTATTGTTATTATTTTTACCCACGACGGAACGGAGAAGGTATATGCGTTTAGGGTGAGAGGTTGTTTGTTTGTTTGTTTGTTTGTTTGTTTGTGCGCAAACGAATGTTCACGTTTATCTCCAGAACGGTTTGACTGATTTAGATGCGGTTTTCTGTAATGGCTTCGTAATTTATCGACGGTGGTTCTTAGATAGGTGTTATAGCGTTTGTCCGCTAGGAAGCGCTACAGTAATCATTTTTCACTCGAAAAAAGACCATCGAATGTTCTCAATTATCTTCAGAATGGATTGACTGTTTTTGATGTGGTTTTCCGTAATTGATTTGATGTTTATCTAAGATGGTTCTTAGATAGGTGTTGTAGTATTAACCCGCAAGGGGGCGCTATAGTAAACATTTTCCACTTAGCTCTAGAAAGATTTGACTGTCTTTGATGTGGGTCTCTTTAAGAGGTTTGATGACTGTCTGTAATAGTTTTAGAAAGGCGTTCATGTATATCAAAAAGGGTGCACGGCAGTGCCCCCGCCAAGATAAACAAAAAATAAGACGGAGCACTAACTAACTATTTTCACACCGTTTCGTCTTAACATTAGCTTTTATTTGACCTGCAATGTATGTAGGAACCTATGTAAATAATATACATGTGTGTTTGTATGCATGTTTGGGTCTTGCAAGTTAAATTTGCCACACTTTAAGTTATCGTATTGTCTTGAATTTTGGCACACTAATGTAAATATTGTAATAATACAATAATCTGGTAGTGACATCCTAGTTATGCAGCCAGGATCGTCTCCACAGAAAGAAACTCTTCAATAGTTTACGGCACAGGCGCGGAACTTAACAGAATTACGTATTAAATTTTATTGGCACTAGACTGAAATAGACACAACTTGATATTGCAGCTAGGGTCGTCTTCCCACAAAGGAACTCCTTGATGGTTAATAGCACAAATACATAAAACTTTGCACGATTATTCAATTGCAATGACAATACATTATGTGCCTATACAACACCTGATGCTGTAGCCAGGGTTGTCTCCTCTTCCCTAGAGTTTCAAGAAAGCTAAAGTTTTGTATGACTTGGCCGATATTTAAATCTGTTTGTATGACATGTCAATTAAGACCCGTGAAGTAATTTCCTACCCTAAGTAGGTGTATCAGAAAGTCTGACCAATACGAGTATGGTAAAAAAATGAGGGCTAAATAATGCCATGGAATAGATCTATGAACGGCCAAGCTGTAGGTACTTTTTAAATCAAGATGTAAGGCTAATAAAGTCGGCGAGGAATGTGTTTTTTATGAACCAATAGAAACATAACATTTACCTACCTCGCTTCACTCCGCTCAGCTTCCACCAGAGATGGGTGCAAGAATAGGGAAATAAAGCGTTTCTACTAGTTTACGAAAAACACATTCCTCGCAACACAACCTCGCACATCTCTGGTGGAAACGCAGCCTCATGCAGCCACTTGGCTTTTCCTAGCGTTTGAAAACTTTTTTTAAAATTTAAGTGTTATTTATAAGCTTGTTAGTAAGTGTTGTGAATATTAGCCTCTGATTTTACATAAAATGTTTTGGTGAGATGAATTATTTCTTTAAAATTTTTAAAATAAAAAGCAAAATTAAAAATTTTGAAAAAACCCACGACGGTTCCTAATAGAAAAAGGGTTAAATAATTTTTATGAACATCCCCCGACTAAAAGTGATTACAAACGCAAAAACATCCGTCGGGGGCTGCCATTATCTCTCTGTTATATTTAAATTAAAATGTTAAGAAAAGCTACTACAAACATAACTATCCAATTTTAATTAATCACAAATTCATACAACTACATCCAATGTTATTTCAGTTATAATGTTAAGAAAACTACCATGAATATCTTTCCCTCATAAAGAAGTACATTCCCCACACAATCATAATTCATCACAAATTCATACTACTGCAAAATATAAGTTCATTTCGGTGCAGGTAATGGCAGCCCCCGACGGATGTTTTTGCGTTTGTAATCACTTTTAGTCGGGGGATGTTCATAAAAATTATTTAACCCTTTTTCTATTAGGAACCGTCGTGGGTTTTTTCAAAATTTTTAATTTTGCTTTTTTTGCTTATTGTATTGGTACATATTATTTATAGTTTGTTTGGATATGCATATATTTGTATGTAGTAGTGTATTTTTATGTTAGGTTTATTTGTAGATTTGTGTATTTTATTATTTAAAGCAATGTATTGTAGCTTCCACTATGATAATTATTAAACTTACTTTTTGTCTGTCCCTGACTGAATGCTCCTCTCATCCACTCAAAGGTTGACTGGAAGAGATCCCTTAAAGGGATAAGTTCGCCTTTGTACATATTTGTTTTTTGTCAATTGTGTTTTGCTTGTTTTGTACAATAAAGAGTTTACATACATACATACATACATACATAATAAATATTGGGCAAGCCGATGGGAATAGAGTTCTATGGACGCTCCGCCACTGTTAGATAGTTAAAGCTCTCGATTAAAAATTCTAAAATCTGAACGCGTCTCGACCACGATGTAAGTTTTGAAAATTCCCGTGGGAATTTAGTAAATCCCGAGATTTTGATTCAACTGTCACACAACGGTTTTCACGAGCGAAACCGCGGAATAAGGCTAGTACTTAATAACTTTTCTGACTTTCAATGTGAGCATGCCCGTACTTTTTGCGCCCGAACAACAGAAGACCCGTTCAAAAACTATTCGTCAACTCCACGCCATTAAAACTTGCTCGCTGTTACTAAGTAAAATGCATTTTAAATGCATTCCTATTTTTCTGTATTAAAATTCTGCAACTGTACTCGTTTAAAGTTCTGTCCCCTTTTACTGTAAAAAAACATGTTTGTTCTGCAAAGTACGCGTGGATTTTTAATCTTATGAAGAGATGAAAAGCTGCATAAAGTACCTTCCTAGTCACTTGTGCTGTTGCAGTCACAAAAACAATTACTCTCATGATTTATCTATACCGCTTTTAACTATATTACTACTACTGCTACTCCTCTTATTGTCGCCTTTATTTGCATACCACTTTCTTCTCTTTTTCGTCTGTTCTTTTTTTTACCTCCACATTCAAAGCTTTATCCGAACCCTCTATCAGTTTCACACCGAGGTCGTCGCGCCGTCTCTACCTCGGCCTTTCGTACAGAAGACAATAATTTACAAACTAGTAAATAAAAACTCCAAAATTTAAACCTTATAAAAATAGTTTAATAAGTATACTTTGTTTGGCAAATAACAAAATGTATCATAAAAACTCAATTTTAAAACTAACTATGTAACACTTTACGCATTCCAATCTGGCTGGCTTAAAATGGCGCTGGCCGCAACATTGGCCGAAGAAGAAGGCAGCAACTGTCTTTTTGTCTTCTTTTCTTGAGCACCTTGAATGCTTGAATATTTTTTATTAGTTGTTCGTTAGTTAATTATTATATCACGAAAAGCAGCAAAAGGAAAAACAAAATCGATCGCTGTTTCTTCTTTTGCTGACGCTGTGGTCGGCGTTGTTCTAAGCAGCCAGTGTCAAACAGGTGGAAAACAGTTTGGAGCGCGTAAAGTGCTACAACCGCAATGTGAACCTAAGCTTAAACCCTCCCGTACACTAAGACTTCACTTTAAGTACATTGAAGCGTCTCTACAAAGCACCCTTAACGGTGGCTAGTTTAGTGCCTATTTTCATGAAATTAATGTTCAACGATACTAGAAAGATAAATAACGTTTGTAAATTACCTATCAGTATTATGGTGTTTGTTTTCTTTAGAATGAGCCAGATAAAATAGACACTAAGAAACCAACAACTGGTGTGCTTGGTCCCGAAGAAACTGGCCCTCGCGTCCAATAGACCACTAATAATAGTTATTGTTCGCTAGAAGAAATATTCTTCTATAAGTGTAAATCAGTTTACGACGTCTATTGACGTCGGTCAGGTGGGTGTAATATAACAACTCATCTACGCCTCAATGTAACAAAGATCAAAATATTATTGTGTTTTCTTGTCTTCGCTTTCATCATCACTGTACTGTTTAGGAGATTCGCCAGGCTTCAGCAGGCGCCCAACAATATCGTACTTTCCTGGAAAAAGAAAATAACACAGTAAAAATCCGTAGAACTCAATGTGAATTCAGATCCAGTGACTAGCTGGATACTGGAAACTTATATTTCTTAGAATTCAAATGTGTATGATGCTTTGATTTCGTGTAATATCAAATATTTCATGTAACTAATATTAGATGATATTTCACAACTCTAAGTATAAGGAGAGTACCTACGTAGGTAAGCAATGCTAAATCGTGTTTCCTTTAGCTTCAGCGACAGCATAGTTATCTAACAGTTTCGATTAAAGTATAGGTACAGTGTGGAAAAGTGCGTCGGGCCCTTGGAGGGAAATTTAAATCATTACGTTGGCTCATTTTACTTAAAGGAAACACTCCTTTATTTTTAAAAAGAAACAAAACTGAATTCAAAGATTTTATGAAACTCGCTTGCCTCGCCCGGAAATCGAACCAATTAAAATTAAAAAAACACACACTCGCTATTTCACTGTACTAATTGATAAGATTATTATTCCGGATAAAATTTCTCTAACAAACATTTAATTTTGGTCTTCAAAATAAAAATGATCGTAAAATCAAATTTTAACTTTATTTTTTTATCAATTTAAACTAAAATTATTGTTCGAAAAGTACTAGGTAATGTTCATTAGAGAACTTGTGTACCAAACAGGTATTCTTCATGGATATCTTGTACGACAGGACGAGAGCAAGACCAAATCTTTGTTAGAGAAATTTTACCCTGAATAATAATCCTATCGATTAGTGTAATAAAATAACGAGTGTTTGTTTTTTTTAATTTTAGTTGGTTCGAGTCCCGGGCAAGGCAAGCGAGTTTTAGAAAATATTTGAATGCAGTTTTGTTTCTTTTTTAAAATAAAAGAATGTCTTCTTAAATTAAAATGAGCCAACTTAAGGATTTGAGGTAATTTCCCTGCAGGGCCCGACTTATTTTTCCACACTGTATGGTCGTACGTAGTTTAGTCTGGTTTTGAAATGGGTATAACATGTAAAGGGATAATTCCGCTTACTGCTTACTTTGTAGTTTTCTTTCTACGTACCTGTTTTCTGTATCACTTACTGTTATGGTGTTTAATGAAGTCATGATAGCTATTGTGTTGTAAATAGGTTATGAAATAATGTAAAACATAATGTTTTTGTTGGGAGTTTAATATGTAACCCCCTTATTCATAAAACGTAACAAGCCTATGTTAACTAACAAATGCTTTGTCCCTTTCTAACAAATACAAAATGTCGAAGTGACAGATAAGGACAAACGAATTTTAGCGGCATTTTAACTAAAATAGGTTTGATTGTCGTTTATGAATAAGGGGGTAAGTATTTAAGTATGTATGTGAAGCCGTGGTGGCCTATCGCCTCTCAAGCAAAGGGTCGTGGCAAAACTATAACATACTAAAAAGACAACCCTTCTGCTGCTGCTTGGACTGCTCAGGGAATAAAGGTCGATTCGACTTCGAATTGAAATACCTAATTTATGAACATTCACAACAGAAACCGTGGTGGCCTAGGAGTTTGACCTATCGCCTCTCAAGCAGAGGGTCAAGTTTTCAAACCCCGGCTCGCACCTCTGAGTTTTTCAAAATTCATGTGCGGAATTACATTTGAAATTTACCACGAGCTTTGCGGCGAAGAAAAACATCGTGAGGAAACCTGTACAAACCTGCGAAGCAATTCAATGGTGCGTGTGAAGTTCCCAATCCGCACTGGGCCCGCGTGGGATGGCCCAAGCCCTCTCATTCTTGCCCAGTGGGACGTATATAGGCTGGGATGATGATGATGCATGTATTTAGTATTATAATTTATAGACGTACCTGTAAACTGTTCCTCCCACTCTTTGGCAGCGGACACCTCATCAGGCGTTAGATCACTAACGTCATCGTACTCCTTATCAGAACCAGCGACGGTGCCGGTGGCCAGCCCACGCGTCGCATCAGTGCCTGCAAATGCAGCATATGGACCTCCTGGAAAAAAAAAGATCATACAGTTAATAAGGAAACTAATAGATCTGTGTTCGGAGCATCAGGTAAGGCACCAAATAAGCAAACTCAATAATAAGTTTGTGGTAAAATTCACTTGATTTCAATATTTGTTTTTCATTTGGAAAATCTTCGTCACAATCCGACGTTATTTCTTGATTGACACATGTGTATAATCTGTAGTAGCATATACTAGCGTAGATATGGTGGAAAATTTGACGTTTTAAAAATCGAGTAATGCGCGGATGAATAAGCGCTTTTTATTTACGTTCCTTAAAATTAAAAAAATAGTTACTGCTTTTATAATTGAATAAACAGTCTTTGGGATGAAATCAAGTATTGTAAATAACAAAATTGACAAAAATACGTTGATCTATTAAATTAATAAATAATCGATTTACTAAACAGATTAATTATTTTGCAATACGTTCTAGGTTTTCACATCACTTAATGTCTACGGTCGGGTTAATGGCGTCTATGTTTACGCTTGTCATAAATTGGATTGGAATACAATATAGTATGAGTGTGAACTAAGGTATCGTTATTATGATATTAAAACTTTGTGAACGAAATTAATAAACCATTTTAATGTTTTAGTGTGTCTAATTTAGAAATTTTCATGGTAATTGACATCACAATCGTCGAATATTCTCGATTGTATCGAGGCCGACATAATGTTGTGAATTCATTATGATTAAACGTCACCAAAGTTTAAAACTGTTAACATGTTCCATCGTAATAGGTACGTAAGTGCTTGACGCAATAGCGGACGGATATAGATATCGGTGATCATTGTTGCGTTGCAGTTTTTTTCCGATTTATCGATTATAAAAGATATTTTCCTATGAAACCATGATAATTTTATTGTTACTTGAGTGGATTAGGTACAAGTAATATCACAAAGATTAAACTATAACGTTACACGAGGAATCCATACTAATATTATAAATGCGAAAGTGTGTGTGTTTGTATGTTTGTGTGTTTGTCCGTCTCTCATGCCGTAATGGAGCGACGGATCGACGTGATTTTTGGCATAGAGATAGTTTATGGGCCCGAGAGCGACATAAGCTACTTTTTATCCCGGAAAAATGCACAGTTCCCGAGGGACCAGCGCGATAATACATACGCGGGCGGAGCCGCGGGCAAAAGCTAGTAGACAAATAAATGTGAAAAATTATTCACTAACGTCGAGAGAACTATAGAGGTACAGTCAGCATCAAAAGTAAAAAGTGATCCGCTACGATCACTTTTTACTCTGTCGCTGCGCATTGACACATTGATAATCTTGCATAGCGTTTAATACGTGGCTGTAAAATGACAAAGTACGAAAGTGTATAGCTACTTTTGATGCTGACTGTACATGCAGTTGACAAGAATAAGATGACTGACACAATCAACGTGGGTAATGACATGTGACGAACAAATAACTTAGTGGTTATTGACCCTAGCGGCACATGTTTGTAAGATGAATGCTTGTGCATTTGTTTTAGATGTTTTTCTATGCACATATAGGGCTATAAATATCCGATCTATTTATCTTACATGCATAGAAAGCCTGTTCTATATCGGATAGTTTAAGATACTAAAATTTAACTAGAGATTAGTCAATTTTACAAAAATAAAAAGTTGGAAAACCCCTGACTTTGGCACATCAAAGTTCAAAATCTCAAAAATGACTGAACCGATTTTGATAAAACATGTCTAAAAACCATCGCTAGGAAACCTGCTTTCAATAAAAAAAAAACTGCATTCAAATCGGTTCACCCGCTTAAGAGCTACGGTGCCACAGACAGACACACGCACACACACATAGCGGTCAAACTTATAACACCCCTCTTTTTACGTCGGGGGTTAAAAAAACAGCTTTTACTCAAAAACAAATGACGGCGGTTTAGTTCTTTTCATTCATAACAAATTTCATCATGTATTGGACCTAGATACACGTTAATGTCTACTTGAAACTAGTCATTAGGAATTACCTGTTATGCCACTATTAGTAGAAATGCCATAAAAAGGTGTTTTATTAAGGTGAAATGGGAGCATGCTTTTGTTTGAAAGTTAAAATTGTTTCCATAATGTTCACATTTTAGCAATGAAAAATCAGCCGCTAAAGATTCTGTAGGTAAGCGTACAAACTAAACGGTGCGACGAGCTCACCAAAGATGTCAAAAAACCGGTCAAGAGCGTGCCGTAGCCATTACGAAAACATCAAGTAAGTACCTAATATTTTTCTAAGGATTTCGTAAGGAATCTTCCAAGTTTTATATTTTATACCTTAGGCTGCTATTTACTCTTAACCCACTAATAATTCTCAAGCTATCTGAATCGTTATAATTTTCCTTGTAAATTTGATGTTATTACTCTGAATTTTTCAAAATGTTTCCATCCAACAGCTTAGACTTTAGAGAGGAGAGGGGGGACGCTCGGTTTTAATGGAAATTTGCACTGCTTGCGCTGCTTACAAAAGATCACTGAATCTAAAAATCATCTTGGAAATGGTTTTAAAAGACCTATCCAATGATACCCCACACTAGGTATAGTATTAGTCGAGAAATAAATGCCTGCCCCCCCTTTACGTCTATAGGAGGTATCCTAAAAAACTTTATTTAGTTTTTTATTGTACCACTTTTTCGGCGTGACTGATATGTACCTATATTCATGCCAAATTACAGTTTTTTAATACTGACGGTATGTGAGCTTAGCCGCGGACGGACAGTCAGACGGACAGATATGGCGAAGCTATAAGGGTTCCTAGTTGACTACGAAACCCTAAAAACGCCAATAGGGTAATATTCTCTACACGTGCGACTTCATTGAGAGCCGAGGAAGTAGGGGGCGACAATGATAATACGTGCTGTCATCTTTGCTCTTTTCACACGCCGTGAGCTTATTCGAGACCCTTCAAACTCCAGGTGAAAAGGAAACAGTGGCTCTGGGTCATTGACCCAAAGTGGGCTACATTGTAACGGTAAAATTATTACTTCCGATTGCTCGTCAGTATTGCGTACAATCCACAGCGTAAAATGCCGCTTTACGCGATTTTATTCTAAAGTCTTTATAAGGAAATAACAAAGAATGATTTTAAAACGCAATAACAAGGTGTCCGAAGGTGTATTTTTACAATCCTACTTCCTATATATAGATAGTTTGAATCCCGGAGAAGGACATAGGATAGTTTTAATGTGTGCGTAAGATACACAGGGCTGGACTACAGCAAAACCCTAATAACATTTAAAGGTGTAGGCATGGCTTAGATAGTGCAAATAAATGCAATTGTTACCTATTTATTTAAACCTACTTAAAATGTGTCTGTCTGTGTATTCAAGCAATATTATTTTCAATTACTAGATATACGACTGCAAACTTAAACGATTTACCTATTCGGTAGGTACTTAGTTATTTCATGTATTAATGGCGATAATTTCAGAAATCATTATTTATTTAGAAAAAGGAAGTAGGTAGGGTCCCGTTACCATTTCGCAAATTGCTCCCAAACTTAGTGCCGTGCGGCCGACACCTATACATCGCGTTGCACACCCGACTGCTTTCCTGCGGTTTTCCTGCAATCTGCGCTTGAGGGGTGGGGTAACTCGAACCGATGCGGGGCGGAGCGTGGCCATTCTGTACGTTAGTACTATTATATACCTCTATTCTGTGGTTGCGGGTAACGGCTAGCTAGTTAAACATTATAGTAGATCGGTAGTACTTTGTGCTTTGCAACTATACTCGTAGGTATTTTAACAGAGTTGGGCTTTGCCAGCCATCTTTTTTTCTTCCATCCGAAATTAGAAAAATTGCTAGGTAATAACGAATACAATGAGGACTTCACCGCTATATCATCCATAACGCATAATATAGCGATATTTTATTTAAGATCAGAAAATGATCCTCTTTTAAAACTAACCGTTTGAGTTCCCATTGCAGTCAAGGACTGATTTACACAAAGCGAGCAACGCAAAAGCTGGCTTAACCGTATTTTTTCAACAGCACGTGTGCGTATCGCTTAAATTCTGTTGATATTGGTGACTTATTCGTTTCCCTGTAAGGTTCATTTTGATTCCACTGTATTTGTGTTCCGTCTTTCGACGTCTACGGGGTCAAGAGAGTTTAGTTAAGTCGAGCGGAATTTGTGAAATGTTGATGAATGAGGACTTATTTATTATCAGAAGTAAGTTTTGAACCGAAATTATAACTCAAAGGAAGGTAAAACAGAATCAGAAATGGTATTTTTTTATGATTTTAACTTTAATATTTTAAAATCGTAAGGGCATTTATTTTTGTCCCTGGCATATTTTTTTTAATCTATTTGTACATTTAAATCATAGACTAAGTTATCCTTTGTCCATGGTTTAAATGAATAATGTGATTTATATATAAATGTATGTGTCTGTGCTCGTTAATCGTTATAGCTATAGATTTCACAGCCATAGGTATGCTTTGATAATGATGATTTTTCTAAATTCGCTATAAAAAAGTTAAATATTTATGTGGATTTTTTGAGGCCTCTCTTATCTGTCACGTCAATGTCACTTGTCAAGTTTGTTTATTTCACCATTTGACAATTTTAACAATAAATATGAAGCTATCATATGCAGGAAAAAATATTTTTATTTTGGATTTTTCATTTTTTATTTACAATTTCGCGAAAAAGTTAATTATCAGGTACTTAGTTCATACTTATCAATGAAATGAGTCGTCTGCCGAAGTTAACGGATATCAAATAATATATAATATATATCAAAATAATAGGGTGTACAGAGCTGGAAAATATTTTAAAAAGGCACTGGGTTTTGAACTTTGGCGGCGAGGTCTGATTCATCAAAAGTACTTTAAGTTTTGATGACTAACTTTATGCAGACGAGTATTTTAATAAAGCAAAATGGCACTAGTCACACATTCAGTAAATTTCAAACAAATTTACACTTGAAACGTTTAGGTAATTAAATAAATGTACTTAAACAAACTTCAGCTGCAAAATTTGGTACATTCAAGGATTTAAAACAAATTACTTATCTATAAAGTAGTATAAATACAAACTAGACTAGTGTATTTCTATACAGAAATGTTAATATTTAGATAGTTTAATGGGGGAATCTCACCATTTAAGACACCAATTGACGTTGTTTTGTTTACATTTTTTAAATACCTATCCAAACCAAGTATAACTTTAGCATGAAACCCTACCGACTTTAAGATGAACATGAATTGCCGCTTCTATCAACCATGTCTATGTAAAAATAGCAACATCATAGCATTTTATGACATTTTTCTTGTTAACATCAGCGTCGCGACGTACACAGCATTATAATGAGATAATTACTAGAGGCGACCTTCGTCAACGGCGGGCCCGGCATGGTCAATTACGACTCGGTCAGGACGACGCGCAACGGCGAATGTTTCACTGTTCATTGCATAGTGGACATGTTCGTCGAATACTGGTGAGATAACAACACACGCAATGTATGTGTTTTTACAATTAATATCACTTGCCGCGGCAGCATGGCTGGGCTGTTATGTTGACGACAGCATTTGCGATTCGGATTTTAAACTGTTCCAACATATGCTCTTGTATTGCTATTTATGAGTGAAACCATACATAATAGATTTAAAACACAGACATAATTATGAAAATATGATACACTACTCACTCACTTACTAATAGTTGAGGTATGCCCGACATACAGTTGACTTTCCGATCAAGCTCTCCTTGACAAGTAATTACGGATCAGTTCGAAACACGTCGGGCATACCTCAGCTATTGATACATGAGCTCATGTAATATTAATCCGGCTATTTTAGGAATGAGAAGGGGTCAATCTCGGAATGAGAGATAATAATCTGGAAACTCGTATACAGCTTCATTTTGGTGTCCTGAAAATGTTGTCTCAAAAGTCACATTTAGGGGCTGTTTCACCATCATCCATTGATTAGTGTTAACTGGCAGTTAGATGTGATGCCGCCTCCGTCTATTCGAACAAAACAAATAGAGACGGATTACATTTAACAGTCAGTTAACGCTAATCAATGACGGTGTAACAGCCCCTAAATCTCGTGTCTATGTCTCATATTTAAACGACTAAAAACTTTATATCAGGTTTTATTCACTGAGATTCACGGTCGACCTTGCATCAGTCAGTATGGCTGAGCGCTGCGGGCACTCGCCCTCTATCTCAAAAACGGTTGGACGTACGAAAAAAAATTAACACAATATTTGTTCCAAATTTTGTGCTCTACAATTTTATAATTAATGTTAACATCACTGGAGCTATAGAAGCCGAGATAATCGCAAAAAACTGACTTTTTGACATTTGACCTTGAATAACTTTCGACATGGGCACGATGTTAAATATGACTTTTGACAAAACTTTTTTTTTTTTTTTTGGTAGCTTATAATGTAACAAAACATTTAGGACATTTTATTTAGTGGAAATATCGGGGGGGAGGCCTTTACTCTGCAGTGCGACAGAATGGGCTGATAATAATAACTAAGTATTGTAAAAACCTAAATATTTCACACGAAACCACAAGCCGAAACATGAATGCACAGAAAAACCAGAAAAATAGACCAGCGCTGGGAATCGAACCCAGGTCCTCAGCATTCCGTGCTGCGTGCTATTCCCCTACACCACCACTGGACAGGAGACTAGACACGAATTTTTCCTATGCACCCATATTTCAACCTTTGGATTCTTTTTCATTTGTCACTTTAGCAGCGACACTAACGCCATCTATGGATCTACGTTCTCAACGAGAAACATTTTTTCCACTCCCGTCGAAGCTATCCGCTCACCAGGGACAAGAGATGTCGCTATTAAGCAATCAAATCAAGATTACGATTTGGAGTCTTTTTGTATTTTTTATTTCAACTCCAAATTTTTTTGTTTCTTTTACGGTTATCCCGTGAAAGTTTAATAGTATAGTTTAGTATTAAACTTTCACGGGATAACCGTAAAAGAAACAAAAAAATTTGGAGTTGAAATAAAAAATACAAAAAGACTCCAAATCGTAATCTTAAAAACCTAAACTAAGAATGTAAATAAATAAAGGGAATAATATTAATAATTTAGGACACCAAACTGAAGCTGTGTTTTCCGCTTGTTATCTCTCATTCCGAAGTGAGTCTCCTAATATGACTGAATTATTATGTTAATAAGTATTAACGCGATTATTGAGATCTTAACGCCATCATAGAAAAACTGAACTACTGAGGTAAATCTCTATCTATCTATGTATCTTTTCAATCACATTTCTGTAAGGTAATATCAAAATTTCTTAAACTCTCCTTTGGACTTTGTTCCTAGGTCATATACACTTTACTCTTTATTGAGAAGCAATTCAATCGTGCGCGTGAAGTTACCAATCCGCACTGGACCCGCGTTGGAACTATGGCCCAAGCCCTCTTGTTCTGAGAGGAGGCCTGTACCCAGCAGTGGGACGTATGTAGGCTGGGATGGATGGATGGACTCTTTATTTTGTAATCCCCCTCATATTAGGCCAATACAAAGTCACGCCCGAAATGTGTTCTATCAGTACCTACTTCATACACGTAGCATAATAATATTGTTTACTAACGTTGGATTTTATCAACATGTGCAAGTGTATCTTCATTAGAAATATAACCTTGAATTTAATTGAAGTAAAACTGCGTCTTACTTACAGTTAAACTATGTACTTTTAGACTCAATTAGGCGCAGGAAAATTATTAATTTCAATAAGAATTATTTAAATACACTTTACTTGTAGGCACAAATATAGATTGTAGGTAATTCAATTTATTGGCAAAATTACAGGATTGTTTTAGAAATTGTATCGATACGTCATAGCATGTCAACTCGCTTAAGCTTTCAAAAGAAGGACAGCATTTGAAGCCTTATCCATTGTAGAGAGAGTAAGTATAAAATATTGCCGATAGCAATGTCAATGGAATTAATACATTAAAACTATGCATTACTAGGTTGACATAACATAAAGAATATACTGTAGTATAGTATACTTACTACAAGTATACAGTATAGTACTGTATACAGTATAAGTATACAGTATAGTATACTGTATACTTGTATACAGTACAGTACAGTATACAGTATAGTATACTGTATACTTGTAGGTCACTGCGCGATTATTGCATCACAATGTAATAGGGAATCAATATAATTAATCTTACCAATATACATTTACTATCAGTTAGCTAATAACTATAATGGGAGAATAATAGTCTTTGTAGATAATGTAATATAATAGAAATCGTATCAACTACCTAAAACGTCGTTGTCACAAGAACAAGTTTTCATCGTGTTCATTGTAAGTGATTGAATATCGAGAAGCCAATTTAGGTGGTTAATGGAGAAACATGAATAGCTGTTCATTACAAATTTAATCGAAATAATGTCATGTGGTAAACCCTGATTGAAGAAATGTTTAGGTACCTAGCTCATGTCACTATTTCCTTCCTTATAGAAGAGTTTGCGCAGAATGCTAGTCAACGTAAGTCCTTTATGTCAATAACTTTTAATGATTTGCATTACTGGATGGAGAGAAAAAGGTAAAGTAAATCGTCACTACTTTAAAAAAAAACTCGTACAATCACCAGCACCAATATCTCTGATGCAACAAGCGTGCATAAATATCTGATATGACTCTTATTTGTAAGGCCGGATTGACTTGTCAGATATTTTTGCACGCTTGTTGCATCAGATATTGGTGCTGGTGACTGTACCTAGCTCAATATAGATACCTAATTTTTCTGAGTGAACTTTCTATACCGTGTTTGTGTTGATTTCCGTTAACTTTAAGGGAAGGTTATTCAGGTCAAATAGAGTTAATTTCTAGAAGAAACTAGTGTCTTAACTCTTACTATTTTTGAGATATTCAATAATTAAATTTAATGGCTGAGCCAGTGTAAAAGGTCCTTTATTACGTCATATTATTATTTTTCTTTTGAATTTCGTCAGTAAAGAGGTTTTAATTCATAGCTATTCGCTACAAGGAGATTATTAATAGATGTAATGATAGATGTAATGTTATTAGAAATAAATAAATAAAAAATTAGCTATGGTTTGGCATGAGCTGTCATGAATGAAATTTAAACTTTGTCAAAACTGATACTGACTTTTGTGTAACTCTAAGGGACCTTTTACACTATAATATTGATTTATTATGTATGAATAAGAAATTTTTTTTTTTTTCGATTTTAACAAAAAACAATATACCAGGTAGTTTCTGTTAATGTACCGAGCAACGTGTCGAATTTAACGGAAATGAACAAATACACGGTGTAGACATTAGGTACATCAAGGTTCAATTTTGTTGACATATTGATTTTAGATACGAGATTTTTTCAAAGTAGTGACGAAATGCTAAACGTAAAGTACAGTCAAGGAAACTTAATCACGTGTACCTAGAGCCATCCACGAAGACGCGGGATTTTGTCAAAATTAGACATTAATGACATTGTAATAAGAACCACGGCACGCGTCATCGTGAATGAATCTACCTATACCAGGGGTGCAACGGAGTGCAACCTTTTCATAATCTGTTTTGCTATGGTTTCTTTAGCAATGTATAGGATATCAACATGACATTAGTAGCACAAAGGTTTCACGGTGGTACGAGATTCAGTTTCTTTGACTGTGCAATAGTTCAAATTAGCATACCCCTTAGGGCCTGTTGTTTGATCATTAGTTAGACTAACTAATAGTTGAAATGTATGGCAAAAATAACAATAGTTAACACATTTTAACGGAAATTTTACTATAGTAACTTTAACTACTGATCAAACAACGGGCCCTTAATCATGTATACCTAGTGCCATCCACGAAGACGCATGATTTTTGTCAAAATTAGACATTAATGACATTGTAATAAGAACCACGGCACGCGTCATCGTGAATGAATCTACCTATACCAGGGTGCAACCTTTTCTAATCGGTTTTGCTATGGTTTCCTTGGCTATGTATGGGATGTCAAAACGACATTAGTAGCACAAAGGTTTAACCACAGTACGTGACTCAGTTTCTTTGCCTGTACAAATAGAGTTCAAATTAGCATACCCTTTAGTGTTTTCGCTTTTTAACTATCAAACCTTATCAGTATTATTGTTTATGTGACAATGTACGAACAAATTGAGCTACTTATGAGATTGAGTGTACTTTAGTACTGTATTAAATACAATTAATTCATCATTCTACACTTCGTTTGTTTATGAAACAGGTTTTTGATAGACTCCTAATGACCTTAGGATGTAGCTTTCATAAAATGTCACATCAATCTTTGACGTTTTTTATGGATTATAAACGTAAGAAGTGTACAGAAAAATATGTTTTATCAAAATACACTTAAGTGGAAAATATTACAAGGAGCATTACGAGCAGTTTCTCAAATGGGTCTACGTTTCAAAAATAGTTCACGAACAAATCGCATGGAGATAAGATTATCATTCAATCGTGACTGTCATAACTGTGAACACTAACTAATTGACCATCTAAAACAGACCCTAAACTGTTGTAACAACGCTGCTTATGAAATGTTTGCATCGCTCCCCTTCGTAACCAAGTAATCATACTCAACAATAGCTAGGTATATGAAATTTGTATAGTCTTTATCATAACTTTTATCAGTAGGTACTACAACTCTCCGAAAAGCGTACTTTTTGCCTTATTTCATTCGGAAAATACAAATTTAATCTTTGATACTGAAATTATTATCTCGACTGACAATTCCAGAATATTCTCAAAACATTTGCGATGAACGACGCCAGAAATTCAAAATACAGATAGACCGACAATCAAATCATTCAGGTGGAACACGTGATATTGAAAATGTTTTGTTTTCTTTGACAAACGCCAAGCGAAACTGATCTCTATTGCGTTCAACGGAATTACGTCAACATAACAATCTAAAGCAACCACGCGCGACTAGAATCGCATAAAACTCTAATGACAAAGCATAAAAAACTGAGATTGACATTCGGCTTGTAATGTAATGCGGGGTTTAGAAGCTAGTAAAGGTAAGCGTCACTTACCGGGCCCGTAAAACGACTTCCCCCTGGTGACATCAAAAATCACGCCGTTTACGGCCAGCAAAACTCTGCCGTCGGGTTGAGTGCCGTCGTATTTCTTGAGCTCCTGTACCGTGAGATCTTTGCGCAACTTGGGTAATCGCTGTATCGGTGGTGCCGCTTCGGGTTCCGGTTCGAATTTGGCTCTTAAGATCTTGTAGATAAGGTACGCGATGACGAGGAGTAGCGTGAAATTGACGGGGCTCGTCAATTCGTCCCATAAAGTAGGCTCCGGCTCGGTTTGTGACATGTTTACGTGTATACTGGTCGAACACTTGGTAGACACTGAACGCGCGTTATCAAGTATTTTTGTTAAGGTCAACGTGTAGCGCGTCGGCAATTGATGTTAAGGCCAGTGTATAAACAACGACCGCTCGGCGAGCGTCTGTCCGGATTGTTTTAAAACCAGTGCGGAAGTATCGAATGGTTTTGTAACCGATACTGCTAGCCACCGTGACTGGGCAAAAAGTCACCGCGATTTAGTGGGACTCGTAAGAACAAGTTGCGTTTATTACAAAGCAATGGTGTAATACAGTTTTATAAATAAAGAGCTAGAAACTGTATGTGTACCTTAACTTAATAATGATCTTTACGTGAGTTTTGTCTTCCCCTTCTTGTTCTATAAGGTATTGCGTGTGAGCGGCACGATGTACATATTGTGTAACCGGTTTGCCGGTCTGACTAGTTTTTATTCAAATTTATGTTAATGTCTCGCAACTTTAATATAAATCTGTGATGTAGTGAATGGCTTTTTTTTTCAATTAATAATTTTACTTTCGAAGAGAAGATGGCGGGATGACTTGGACGCATATCAAATAGAGTGGCAGGAGCATGCTCTCGATAGGGACGAGTGGCGGAAAGAAGGGGAGGCCTTTGCCCAGCAGTGGAACACTTTAAAAAAACTTTCTGTCGATTCTTTGCAAGAAGTCGATTTTCTTTGACGTGCTGTTTCTTTATTACTGAGACGGTAACGAGTCGAGTCCTTTAAAAATCTTTATTAATTGACCCGTATGGTGTCGGGTTAGAATTACACCTCTCCATTTCTTCCGTAGATGTCGTAAGAGGCGACTAATGATATAGGTTAAGGTACACCGAAGGCGACAGACTAGCAACCTGTTACTATTGTACCGTTTTTGTCAAACTTAAAATCTAAAATTGCTAAAATTGGCTCCGAAGCGGTAATTTTTTGTGTGCTCTGCCTACTCCATTTAAGAATACCGGTGTGATGTTTGTGTGTGTCTAATTTATTAATTGTTAACAGTTATTTATTTCGTTATAGCATCAATATCTTACTTTCCCTTAAAATGCAAAACTATCTTGTAACAATGATTAGCTAAAAATAATGTCACCCAAGTTACCCATTACAATAAAATTGAATAACATTTTTATCTGAACAAATATGTATTAATAATGAGATTTTGTGATGAAGTCGTAATTTTTTTTCACTGTAACTTTAATACATCATAAAGGAAAATAACTGTACTAAAAACATCTTGATGATTTCTTTATCGCACGTATGCTTTATAACGACTATGTTACAATATTTTTAAAGAATAGAAAAGGAAAATTGCTGTAAAACTTATGATTCAAAACTGCGACTGATTGCAATCTGGCCCGTGTTTAGTACTAATAACAATTCCTTACTTTCTTTATCGCACGTATGATTCATAACGACTATGCTAAAATATATTGAATGTAAAAGAAATAATAAAATATCTCCAAAACTGATAACTACTCAAAGTAGCGATCGGTTGCTATCCGACCTTTATTCAGCACTAATGGCATTGGTAGAGATAAATAATTACATTTTTAATTTAATTTAGACATTATTATATTTGTTACACCGTGATTACTTACCTTTAAATGAGGTCATGATAATTAAACGCAGTTGCATGCATCGTGATCATAAGTAAACAACAATTAAACTTTGTGATATTATTTTTTAGGAGTGTTCTATTAGTATATTGGATATACTGGTTGCAGCATCAGCTCATCGTGTTGCCGCCATTGTTTTTTATGTAGAATCAAATACTGATCAAAACGAATCAAACACGACATATCAGCTATTATTGTTTCAACAGTATACTGGTGTGCTGGATATCCTGGCTGCAGCATCGGCTCGTCGTGCCACCATTGCGTTGTATGTAGAATCAAATACTGATCAAAACGAATCCAAACACGATATATCTCCTATGGTTTTTTTTAAGAGTGTATCTACTAGTGTTCTGGATATTCTGGCTGCAACAACAGGCCGAGGATTCTATAATCTTGCATAGTTATATAGCATACATGGGTGTTTAAAATTTTAGGTCTGACATATCTTTGAAAGTAAACACCCATTATGCGTCTAAGAATCCTACCGCATCGAACAAAAGAGCTGATGATCTTGAAACGGATGAACCGAATTTGATAAAAAATATGTCTAAGAACTATCGCTCGAAAACCTTCTTTCAAATAAAAAAAACCGCATTCAAATCGATTCACACGTTTAAGAGCTACGGTGCCACAGACAAACACACAGACAGACAGACACACATAGCGGTCAAACTTATAACACCCCTCTTTTTGCGTCGGGCGTACGAAATATATCTATAACTATATATATGTATAACTCAAAGTGATTTACAATTATTTTATAAGGCAAACACGTCGTCAAGAGACGTCACTGGCATGGACCCCCGAACGCAGGCCGCATTACCTCTTTATACAGCTACCTATCCCTATTCTGTGCTTCTTCGCTTGCTTACCTGAGCTTGTTTGGCAGCTGATCCAGTATTGAGCGCGGTGCCCTGGACGTGGGATGCAGCAAAAGTATCGACACAGGTCAAGTCCCAAACTAAAGATCGCCCCAACGTCCACGGCATCAAAGTATAACTATTAATTGTAAATAACCGTTAACTATTAAAAATGCTAACTTAACTGCTTATAAACTAAGTGTATGCACAGTCAGATTAAAAAAAGGTTCGTCACCCTAAGATCTATTTTCCTTTGCTCAGTATGAGCGCTCATCTGCTTTACCGATTGAGTAGGACAAACTGCGTCAACTTGTCAACCTGCTGAACATAATCAGGACGTGACCATACCAACCCTACAACTACACCTTGGCACTGACAAACACTGAGATAATTAAATAGAACATTATTTGATTGAAACTTTTACGAGTTGTTTATTAAAAAGGTTTTGTATTGATATAAAACTAGACATACATATATTAGAGGTGTATAGTATACTATTTTGACCCTTGTTATCATACCAAATAAGTATAATTTGATATGCACTTGTCTACTTAGTACTTTGGTTTTAAAACGTACTAAGAGTCTATTGCTTTGTAAAGGAATCAATTTAATAACTGACGAAGGTTTTTCTACCCCCACTGTATGTATAGCTGGGACATCAAAAAATAAAATACTCTATCGTTCCCAGAATATCCTTCAGCACAAACTAAGCATTATTTCCTTGATACAGAGATACCCAAGATTCCTTTTGAGATCAGTCCAAGGCTAGATTTGAATAAAATGTAATTGAACTCCATTCAATCCGTTGAAATCTATTCAAATTCAAATGTCTACTTCTACAAAGAGAGGTTATTTGAAATCTTCTTGCTCGCAGTTAATAAAAAAACATACGATTCACTTTGTAGACATCAGTTTTTGAAATTTATATATTGCGCTTGATACTGTCAGAATAAGATTTTTCATGTATATCCTGTAATCAGTATGACTACATTTATTTATGATAATTAGACCTAATTATTATAATACTGTAATAATCTATGTTAAATCAGCCATCAAATCCTTTTCATTCGATAGTTGATTATTCGTAATGTTAAAATAACTCGGTGTATTTCATTTTTAGAAACAAGAGTCTGTTCTCTACCACAGACGTGTTTTTGAAACGATCGTACAGCAATCTTTTGAACAATTTTTAATTTATAATTATATGGCATTTTTTGTTTTTGGTAACATTTCAAAATGGCTGGAATGGTTGAAAAAACTGACTTACAAGTTTTAAAGCTTTACAAGCTTTAAAGTGTGTTATGTTTTTCGAGCGTATGTATGTATTTATATTTATCAATAAAAATGACAGCATTATATAGTAAGAGTTGCTGCGCTGTAAAATCCATACTAATATTAAATGCGAAAGTGTGTGTGTTTGTATGTTTGTCCGTCTTTCACGTCGAAATGGAGCGGCGGATCGACGTGATTTTTGGCATAGAGACAGTTTATGGACATAGGCTACTTTTTATCCCGAAAAAATGCACAGTTCATGAGGGAACAGCGCACGATAACTTAAGTCCACGAAACCGCGGGAAAAAGCTAGTTGAAAATATGTAGAACAGATGTACGACTAAATACTTATATAGGTATATAGATTAGATACAGGTAGGTCACGTTCAAAATAGGTACTTACGCCAAATGTAAAATTCAAAATGCAAAATAGGAGTTTCTACTTCCATCTCATTAAAATCCCAGCCGTACGTCCCGATTGATTATTCGAATTTAAACTGGAAGTCAATTGTTTCGAACGAGCGATTAAAGCGCCCAATTAAAACTGATCCCTGCCGATTTTAATTAACGTGTGCAATTTTCGTCTATTTTACACGACCGGGGTTAAGTACATGTATAGTTTTGAAGCTCTTTCACGCTGGTTGCTTAATGGTAGACATAAATTACGGGTAGTGTCTGAAACTTGATTCATGACGTATTCATGTAATCATGTTGCTTGTAGAGAGTAACATGGCTACTTAATTTTTAGTAGACTCGGGCTTTTTTTCGGGTTAAAGGCAAAGAACCTTTCTGTAGCGCGATTTATCAGGTGTGGAAGAACAAAATATTTATTATAAAGATTAGTAAGCGTCAAAATAGTCGATGTAAATTTTTATGAGTAGGTATGGAGTGAAAGTTAAAATAATATTATCTCGTTGAAAATTGGCCAGTTTAAGATCATGTAGGGCTTGAAATCAAAACTCTACCATTTTCCTTCTTTACCGTGGTACCATCAGATAGTACCACTGATGGTACTACGGTGTTTTATTTTTGCCATAGTACCGTTAAATAAATGGCATGTTTTTAAAAAAAAAATGTTTTTGAAAAAATACATGAACATTCATATTTGTTTTTAGATGTTCCATCTGAAGGCTTATGCACCTATTATTGGGCAATTAGATCGACAACCTAGAGTTTTGCTAATGAACCCAGCTATTATTTCAATGGCAACAAAACAGACCAAAGAGTATAAGAGAACAGACACTTGAGCTTCTAAATCTATTCTGTGACTTGTTGAGTCTAGTACCTCGTGTGTTAAAATAGAGTTTTTTTGGAAAATTGCTGAAACATGGGTAAAACAATCAAAAGTGGTGTGCGAAAGATTATTTTTACCATGGTAAGCAAATTAGAACAAAAAAAAAAGCAGAGGGGGGAGGGTATTTTATGTTTGAACATGGCTATGTTCAAACAAAAAATAAAAGAGTGTTTAGATGCGCTGACCAAATTTGTAAGTTATTACGCACGGCAAAATATTTTGATACTATCCCTTTTAGAACTGGTCAATGCATTTTTGGTTCTTAAGATTCACTCTTTCTTAAAAGTATTCGTATTAAGTAACCTTTTTATGTTCAATTTATCGTTTTAAATAATTACTTATTTTCCAATAGGCATGCGATAGACAGAGAAGCATAAGATAGGCACGATTTTATGCCTAAACGTCACTTTTGTACGGCAAAGAAGCTTCTGTACTTATACTATTACTTACTCTGTGGTGATACTATCTCCAAATTTTTTTGAATTTACCGCGTTCTGGCAGCTTCACCTATCACTAGCCAGACTCTATAAAGCCATTTTTGAACTAAACTGTTAGTTTTATAAGTAAAGAAAAAAGAGACGAATAAAAATTAATATTAAACCTTGACCGTTACTTACTCTCTTATATTCTCTTTGATGTACATATTTTATCTTTCAAAATCATGTTAGCCGAACAAAACTGAATCTAAAAGTTATTTATAGATTTTTTAATATTCCAGCCAGTCCTGCAGTGGCGATATTAAAATTCGTATGAAGTTCGATTCTTGTTCGATTTCCATAACCGTTTGCTTTGCTGACGTTCTAGGTTACATTTAAATATCATGAATACCAACTTGTAAGATAACAAGCTAACTTTTCGAACGCATATTTGAAATGTCTTCCTTTTTCACCGGTCTTTGGGGACGGAACTATTATGTTGAATATTATTTTAGTTAGGATGGAAAAAGAATTGCTATTGAGAGATTTTAAATTTGAAATGTGAAAAAAAAACAAACCTGAATACTATCAGATATACTATTTTATTATTACCCTTGCAGGATGCAGACGAAGAAAGAAAGAAAGAAAATAATTTATTTACAACAGCAATGACACATTAACCTTTAAGATGGCGGCGCCATATTTAAATTTTTAATAGCGATGGCACGGCCATTTTGGAAAAATAGCAAGTATTGTTTTAAATTACGGGCTTTGGTCCACTTACTCCACGTGTAAGCAATACAATTACAACGAGTTATTTGTACCAATAGAACTGTGTAGATTGAGCGTATTTAGTTATTCATTGCGTAACCGGTAAGAATATTAATTGGCTTTTGTTGTAATTAGATTGAATTCCCAGGAATTTGTTTAAATATTATTTTATTAAAAACATATATTCTTTACTAGCTTTTGCCTGCTTCTTCGCCCGCGTGGAATTCGATTATCGCGCGCTGTTCCCTCGGGAACTGTGCATTTTACCGGGATAAAAAGAAGCCTATGTCACTCTCTGGCCCATAAACTATCTCTATGCCAAAAATAACGTCGATCCGTCGCTCCTTTTCGACGTGAAAGACGGACAAACATACACACAAACACACACTCTTTCGCATTTATAATATTAGTATGGATTGCACACCACAAAGTGACAGTGATTTGTGACAATTTTTTTGGTAAATTACACTTTTAATACAAGCTTTTATTTGCTGACTGTACTTTTTGTTGACTGTACTTGTATTATCACGCATACCAAATTTCAAGTCGATGCCATTAACCGTTAAAGAGTTTCGTCCTGTGGAGACAATCCTGGCCGGACTACTGGGATGTCACTACAAGATTATTGTATTGTCACGCAATTTATGTAAGTATACCAAATTTCAAGTCAATCCAACTACTGGAAGTTGGTCAATTTTAACTTGCAAGAATTGATTACAGACAGACAGACATACAAACAACGGGACAGGTGAAACTGAATAAAAGATTGTAAAAACACAGAAATCATAGCTGACATTAGAAGATCTTACATCTTAAAATAAATCTATATACAAGTAATTAAATAATAAAAAGTTAAGTGAGTTAACAAAAAGAGGTAGTAAGAGTAGACAATAGATGGTCTTATTATCTTTAGACAGTCGCCGTGGCGGTGACCCAGTGGTTTCACCTATGGCCTCACAATTAGGGGTCGTGAGTTCAGACCCTGGGCTCGCACGTCTGAGTTTTTCGAAATTCTTGAGCGAAATTATATTTGAAATTTATCACAAGCTTTACGGTGAAGGAATACATCGTAAAGAAACCTACATAAAGCTGTGAAATAATCAATGGTGTATCATCATCATCATCACGTCAGCCGAAAGATGTCCACTGCTGTACATAGGCCTCCCCCAAGGCTCTCCACACAGACCGGTCTTGTACTTTCCGTATCCATTGCGATCACACGATCTTAACCAAGTCGTCGCTCCATCTTGTTGGAGGTCTTCCAACAGCAATAGTGGAGCCAATGGTGTAGTGTATGTGAAGCTTCAAATTCACTGCGCCCGCATGGAAACTACGCCTCAAGTCATGGGACGTAATTAGCTGGGATGGTATCTTTCAGACAATCGTTTAGATAGAGGCCAATACCCAATACAAAGCGTCTAAAGTAGACCCGAAAAGCCGAATCTGAATGCTTTCAACGCACCGACTGTCATTTAAAAAATAAAACTAAAATCCGAAATGAAATCCCTCCACATTTTCCAATTTAAATGACGCAGTCAGATGCAATGGAACGCGCCGAGATTTAATATCGGAAATGCGGGTATTTCTTCAGTAATTGAGCGAATGAAGTGCTCTTCGCTGTCTGCGTTTATAAAATATACACGCTGCAGCCAATAAGCTTAGTGGATTGGATGTGGTAATTATATGTATGATCTATATTTCCTGAAGTTCATATAAATAGGTACACGAAGATGAAACGAAACTGTGGGTCTCCTATGATGGTTCGAGATCACCACCGCCCATAAAAATCTGGAACACCAGGGGTATTGCAGATGCGTTGCCAACCTAGTGGCCTAAGATGGGATACCTCAAGTGCCAGTAATTTCACCGGCTGTCTTACTCTCCACACCCAAACACAGCAGTGATAGCACCGCTGCTTCACGGCAGGATTATTGAGCAAGATGGTGGTACCTTACACAAGGTCCTACCACCTGCAATATGTAGTCATACTATAGGGAACCCAACAAGAATATTTTTTATGTTTTTTATTATGGCAACACGAGCTTGCCCCTCCCTCCCTTCCTTGTATAAGCAGCTCGATGTAACGCGTGTGTCTCTTGTGCTTTTTAACTAAAATAAACTGTTTTTTTCAATGAAAAAGTATTTTTCATACCAACACCTACTTTCTATAGCAACAACACTGACTGTAACATAATTATGGTCCTTCGAGCCGGATATAAACCAGCGACCTATGGATAATAACTTAATAACTAACCCTACACTCCCTGTAGAACACTTTGAGAACATTTTAAGCTCCAATACCTACCGTACATTTACTTTCTACCGGTGACTGTACTAAGTTGGTTCGTATTATAAAAATAAAACAACTGAATACACAATAAACATTATTCGCTATTGCCATGGTCCGTGTCTAGTAACAGCTTTCAACTTAGCTCCGTTTGTTCAGATGTCTTTGAATTAGTCACATTATATAATTTATGCGTGCTTCTGAGTAATTGGTATGATTAAAATAAGACATCAAAATTAAGTTATAATTAGCCTGATGTTTCACCTAGATAAAGATTAAATGAAAAAACTGATTTCAAATAAAAAAAGCCGCATTCAAATCGGTCCACCCATTTAAGAGCTACGGTGTCACAGACAGACACACACACAGAACAGTGGTCAAACTTATAACACCCCTCTTTTTACGTCGGGGGTTCAAAACGTATAACTATGACCGACATTAAATATGATTCAAATTATTTAGATGCACTATAAATAATTGAACTACTCGTAAAATTAATTTTTTTACGAGAGATGACTTCACATGACTTGTACAAAGGATATAACTGTGCGATACAAATGTGTCCAAATAAAGTAATTTATTTGGGGAGAGCGAAGTGGATAGTAGGGCACATAATAAATAATAATCCATACTAATATTATAAATTCGAAAGTCATCGAAACGGAGCGGCAGATCGACGTGATTTTTGACATAGAGATAGTTTATGTTCTCTACCTAGGTATGTCACTACAGAGGCTACTTTTTATCCCGAAAAAAACGCACAGTAATAGGAAGGAAAAAAGTCACGCGAAATTAAAGCGCCAGCCGCTTAAATAGCTGAAAAGACAAAAAAACATAATAAATTATTTATTTTATCAACTGAGTCTGATGCCTGTAGTGTGTGATTTCATTGACTATGAAAGACGGACAGACAGAAATGCAAGTGATCCTATACCTAATAATTCAATTTTTTCCTTTTGAGGTTTGGTACAAATTTGCAAGAGGAAAAGCGTTCAACCTATTAAAAAAATGGACTTTCACGGTTTAGGCATAATAACGCAATGTACATTGGACATAGTATAAATAAAACTCTTAGGTTAGGTTTTCATCATCATCATCATCATCAGCCGGAAGACATTCACTGCTGGACAAAGGCCTCCCCCTTAGAACGTCATAATGAACGACAACTCGCCACTTGCATCCAACGGTTTCCCGCAACTCTCACGATGTCGTCAGTCCACCTGCGGGCTGGCAGCTATTTTGGGCAAAGGATCAGCCTCTCGATCCAACGTGGCAATGCCGCCAGCCTTCTGGGCACAATGAGCAGCGATGGTGATCTGGGGGGGGGGGGGTTTATTTGTAAGTAGGTTAGTTTTAGTTTAATTTAAATTTTTGTATATAGTTCTTTTTATTTTTTTTAATTTAAAGTATGAAATATTTTTTTTTTATAAAACCTTATCCAAATCTGTTCTGGGCTGATTGTAGACGGCGCTTATCGATCTCCGTACTCTGGCCGACCGGACTCAAATCGTCCATGTTGTTTTATCGTTTACATTTGAATAAAAGTGTCTGTATGCGACTGATTTTATTAAAATTTATTTTCACAAAAAACCTTACAACAACACACGTGGTAAAACGCGAAACGTTCTGTATTGATTCTGGCTGTATTTTTCCTCTGTTGATGTGGGCAGATGCACAAATATTTTGTGGGGCCTTTGTCAGCTTTAATCAATTTTGCGAAAATTGTCATAATAAAAATATCCGAAAGAGAGAATCCGTTATTGTAAAAGAAATACATGGAGATACCACTTTCGTAACAGAAATCTTGTATTAAATTCAATGTCATTCTGCATTGTCACCTTAGTCATAACTAGATTCCAATACCTATGTTACCTTTCAATTCATTTATTTATTTATCATCATCATCATCATCATGTCAGCCGAAAGACGTCCACTGCTGGACATAGGCCTCCCCCAAGGCTCTCCACTCAGACCGGTCTTGTGCTTTTCGCATTCACCGCGATCCCGCGATCTTAGCCAGTAATCGCTCCATCTTTCTATTTATTTATTTACATATTTTTTTAATAAAGTGAATTACTATTTAAAAAAATCCTTTTGTGTTTTTTTATAATTACTTGATGTGTTGTTTGGGTACCGAAGGTTGCGAATCTATCTTTTTTAAAATCTAATTATGCAAAACTTTCAAGACTATATTGGCCAGTATTGTTTCCAAGTTGCACAACTAAACCGAAAACTACATATTATTATCTTGTGACAAGCTTATTGACTTCAATTCGACATTTCTGCGATTTCATGCTTATTTTTCAGTTCTCCGCGTTACGCGTATGTTTTTCAACTAATTGCGCAATTTTATTAGATTTTACAGTTCCAAATATTGTTTATCTTGTTTAAAATGGCGCTACACCTCCGATAATATTTTATACTGATTTTTATTATAAGGTACCAACGTGATTCTCGTACAGATTTTGTACGGAAATAACAAACTGTAGCGTCACGTATTTGCTCACTCAATTGACTACTTATTTATTTGTTTCAAAGCTACTAAAAATCTAATTGTAGAGTTAATAAAAAATAAAACTGAAAAATAGATTAGCCGAAAAACAAATCTGGTTTTGCGGCTAAAATAAAGTGTTTATTATCTTTTTATTAGTTTCGTTTCAGAATATAATTGTTTAATGGTGTTAAACTATTGTTGAATTGTTTTCGTGACTACAACATTATGGGGAATTGGATATAAAGTAGATTGCTATTGTTTTGATAACAGCTATTGCTTATGTTTCATCTACATTATCAGTAGGCAGTTGTAAGGGTCTCTCACGTCAGCAAACAGGAGGGACATCAAAATTATTATCAACATTGTGTACGTCAGAGCTATCAGGGTTTTACTGGAATTTCTAGTTTATTTGAGAATGAAGCTAGGAGTTTCATAAAATATTTGACTAAAATAGTCAGTCTCGATTTACAGAACTAAACTCAAATAAAAGTTCAACAAAACTTAAGTTATCGTTAGAATAGAATACGTGGCTAATGATCTGTTTTACTACTAATTGATAAATTTTATGTACTTAACGGATCCCTAAAAGTAACACAGAACATGAAAGAATAGACTAGATAACTATTTTACTATGTTTGATTAAGCATCTTAATTTTTTGATTATCTTTTAAACTTTTGACTATTTTTTATCTTTTGATTATCTTTTATTAATTAGACCGCTAGTGTCTTGGAAAAATTCACTTCATTTATGGCCACTTGCTGGAAACACATAAATCTCGAATTAGCGTTAAGCTTAGTTTAGTAGTGTCAAAATGTATGGAACTGTCAAGCTTTAGCCAGGCTTAACAACTAAATCATGATTTAATTTTACCTGTAAACGGGTCTTAATCTTGGAATTTTCCCCTAAAGTTAACTGAAATCAAAAATAACAAGTTGTACATGCTAATCCTTAAAAGCTTAGTTCTTTAGCAGTAATAGACTAACTCCACAGTTCTGTTAAGCCACGTATCTGTTTCTGCAGCTCGACTGTACATCCTCAAGACCTCTACGAGTACACACATTTCAGCGTCGCAAAGTTTTAGTTCCAAATTCGTAATGTTTTGATGCACTCCGTCTGGGTTTCCGATTAAATACGCCACTGTTTCCATTAGAATACGATACGGGAATGCAATCCGTGGCAGACGTTATAAAATGCTACTTTGCCGTCACGACGACACTAAAAAAAAAAACTTGAACAATTGGGATTACTAATGCCCGCGACTTTCGAAGAGTTCGTTTATCGCACGGCATTAAGAACATTTTTTGTTTTTTCGGGACAAAAGATATCCTGTTATTAATTTTGATCAGTAAGGGCGTAAAAGCCGAACAAACCAAAAACACACTTACGTATTTACATTATTTAATTTAATTACATTACTGAGTTTTTAAGTAAGTAATTTTTAAGTTATAATTTTGATTACATTAATTTATATTAGTAAGGAAGTAAGGATTTGGTTTTGAATTTATTTATACCTGTCCCTTTTTTTGATTAATATTAAATTGTTTGTATTATTTGTTACGTATTATCATATCGCCGAAAATGTGAAACTCATCATTACTCTATCATATTTCTTTTTATTTCAAGTGAAGTTCACAGTAGCCGTGACTAAGCATCCTCCGTCCCTCAGACACTTATACTATTTAATACGAGAGTGAGAGGGAGGGTACGACACGAACTTCGATTTTCGGTAGGTATTCGGAGTAGGCCTTGTGAATAGAATGACAAACAACTTGCTACGAATGGAAACTTTTGATTTTACCTCAAGATGGCAGTAGGTATGAACAAAAAAACTACTTGAACCGTATAACCTCGCCAATAGAAAATCCTGCTAATATTATAAATGCCGTTTTAGTTTTAGTTCGCCAATATATTGTTTGTGTTTTTACTACTCTTTTATGCTTCAACGACTATTTGTCAGCTAGATGTCTAGAATAAAATCATAGATAACTTAATACTTCAATATTCTCACGGGATCTATATAAAATCCCAACATTTTGACGGCTAAGTCTGGACTTACTTGGATACGAAATTTTGTGTTCTTCATACGAGTAAAACAAAACCATAATGTGACTTTTGGGAATCGAACTCAATTGTCAGATCTAGTAACTTAGAATATGGGGCACGAACTAAAACTAAACCTTGCTGCAAGCTCTTCTCTACCAATAATACAAGTGACTGTTTGGTTTTAGCATTTTACTATGGTTTTAGTTCGGTAAGAAACCTTCGCAAGGTAATTTGCAAGCATTCGCAAGGCATTTGTTTCAATTGAATAAACCTACTGTACTTAAATCTCTAGTTTTGTGAAGTATTTTTCCTTGAAATAATGCCTTACTATTTGAATAGAAGAAAACAATAATGGAATTGTTTATGTTGGTAGGTAGGTACAGAACTTTTTAAATATTTTATACTAAGGAGGAAAATTATTGGCTGTCTTAAAAACACGACGACTTTATAAATAACATCCTAGAGGGAAATAGTAAAGCGAGTAATAACGCGAGAAAAAAATCCAGTGTCGTAAAGAAATATATCAAGGAGGAAGATGAGTAGTCTGTATTTACGGATAAATAAAACCTAGAACTCTTCAAATCTATAGTGAATAGGCTATTACTGAATCCGTGAGATAAACCTATGGCCACATCTGCACTTTTCATCAAGTGAGATAGTGGTCAATCACGGGTCGTTTTGTGTAAAAAAGGTAGTGCTGAGCAGTGAAGAAAGGATAGCAGTGTACCTAATTCTGATATTAAAGTATGAGGGTAAACACGAATTTAAGCCGATCTACGTCTACAAAAAAACAAACGATTTATGTTATAAATTACATCTTCAATACTACTTCAGAATGAAAAACCTACGCAATTATCCAAATCATTAGCACGAATAGGTCTTGCGATACTAGCAAATATAATATTACAGCTTAATTTTTTAGCTTTGCTTAGTTTGGGACTAGGTCAATTGGTGTCAAGTGTCCCATGATATTTATTTATTATTATTATTATTATATAACCTAACCAACGAAAAGTTGGAAAACCCCCGACTTTGTCACTTCAAAGTTCAATAGGTCAAAAAACGGCTAAACCATGTCTGATGTAATGATGAAACCATGTCTAAGAACCATTACTAGAAAACTTGATTTCAAATAAAAAAACCCCATTCAAATCGGTCCATCCGCTTAAGAGCTACGGTGCCACAGACACACACACATAGAGACACACATACCGGTCAAACTTTCACCCCTCTTTTTGCGTCGGGGGTTAAAAACAACATTTAGGCCAAGAAAACGTTGACCCCAAACAAAGTCAGAGCAAATAACTAATTAAAAATTATAATCCGGGTCCACGACTAAGACCCGGGGGTACCCGTGCTTCTTGGAACAAGGCACCTGCTCCTCCTATTGATCATAATTACGCCTCCGGAGGGACGTTATTTAACTCCCTACAACGTAACGTACGGTTTATCAATTTCGTAAGTGAATTTTGACCTATATTTTTGCTGGAGCATGGAGTTTTTTGCATATTTATTTATTTCTTCCAACAAAAAATTACAGCATTACTGTTAAACACCAATGCGCTGCAAAATTCGAATTATACAAGAAAATACATATAAAACTATGAATAATTAGGGATTTTTAACACGCTTTTATTAGCTTGGGTTGTATGTATGTAACGGAATCTTTGAGCATAATTTTGACCAATTTCCAGAAGTCTGATTAATTTCAAACTTTGCATACGTATCAAGGACCGATGACAATGCAATAAATCGAACTAAAAAATGGAAAATAAATAATAGTTTAAAAAAAATAAAATAACACGCTTTTATAGCTAACCGAACTAAAAAATAGAAAATAATTTTAATTTCAAGTTATTAACAAAATAATTCAATTCAGAGTAAAAAGCGTGGGGTGCTTGATAAAGTAAATGTAACAATCATTCTATTGGCAACTATCTATGAGAGGCATATGCATTTTACTACTTTTCATAACTCAAAAGTAGTAAAATGCACCCCACGCTTTTTACTCTGAATTGAATTCTTTTGTTAATAACTTGAAATTAAAATTATTTTCTATTTTTTAGTTCGGTTAGCTATAAAAGCGTGTTTTTTTATTTTTAAACTATTATTTTTGAACGTCGTCTTTGTCGTCGCTACCCTAAACCTCCGGCCAGAAGTCGGAGCGCAGGAACATCTGCTATAATCTAGAATAGATGAGTGGAACGGGTTTGAGGGCACGGTAGTTCTATTTTTCCCAATTCTATTTTTCGTATGGTTTATAGGTTTTCTAGTTAGACAAAGAAATTATTGCGTATTTCAAAATAAATAAGCGGAACTCTTGGTAAGGTACCTACTTCCTATTGACCTAAAATCTTAAAATTTCGCAAAGAAAGAATCATTCATAGCATTAAAACGAAAAATGCGTTTAAATATTTACATAAATCATTATTATTTTAAGAGCTTTAGCGTTAGAGTTTGTGAGTGTAATACTGCAAATATAACTAAAATGTAATAAATAGGTAACGTCAGAACTGATTAAGATGAGACTTGGTATGGAAATAGTTTTTAAGTTCTCGGAAATTGAACAGTTCCCGCCTGGATAGTGGTAAATCGTTCGCAGACAAAGTCAAGGGCAACAGCTAATAATAAATAAAGGTTAAAAAAAAGGTTTGAATTTAAACTATTTCATTAAAAGAAAAAAATACTTTAATAAAAAAGGGAAAACCATTTTACCTACACATTGCTTTGGTGTAATTGGCAAAAACTAGAGACATGGGTGCCAATTTCGACAAGTACCTACGCTGACAACCAAAAATATCATTCTCAAAATAAAAATATATTTTTTCTGAACAAACGCTCGACGATCGACGAACAAAGTTGCAAGTGTCATGTACCTATACCTAAGTGTCATGTACCTAGCCAAAGTGAACAAATAAAGTCAAACGAAAGTTAAATAAAAAAAGGTTGGCCATTGTTTTCAAATAAGGAAGGAGGTAACTTTTTACCGCATAATTTATCACGTACATTTTCGAATTTCTTCACAAAATATGGCGATTTGCTGACGAAATTCTATTATCCCGAAGCGTAAAAGAACAATATCGCTGAGTACACTCTCCACTAAGCTCATGTCCATAAAAAGATTTACAGCACAAAATTCACATTGTAACCTAAATTCCAAATTTATACACCGACTTTTACAACCGCGGTATAGTGCCAACGAGTAATACGAAATATTTAAGGTTTAGCTAGTTTTTAGCTCCAACTCCTCCTCATGTGTCACGCAACAGTAATACAAAGAAGAATTGTTGCTCGTAAAATTCTAGAAGGCGTTTGGATGTGAACTTGAAAGTTTAAAGTTGAAACAATGTACTTAATCTTTAATCCATTTAATAGCTGAAAAGAGAATTTTACATCCAAGAAAAGTACAAAAAAAACATGAATGAATAATATTATGATAACTCTTTGTTAATATATCAAATTTACAAGGAAAATTGTAACGGCTAAGATTGCTTGAGAATTAGCAGTAAAAAAGTAAACAGCAGCCTAAGGTATAAAATACTTATACCTAAACTTGGAAGATTCCGTACACAACACGAAATCCTTAGAAAATTATTACTTGATTTTTTTGTAATGGCTACGGAACCCTATCTTAGACGTGTCCGACACACTCTTGGCTGGTTTTTAATAATAATTTCCAAAACGGTAACGAGGAAAAAAACGCGTTAACTAGGGATGTAGACGCTATTAAAAAAAATTCAAAGGCACGACTCCAGTAAAAAAAAAAAACGCTTTATTTTAGCCCTGAAAACCAGATTGATTTTCGATGACTGTAAAATTAGATTTTTTGTTGCTTTAAAACAAATAAATTTAATAGTTAGTTGATTGAATTGGCGAACAAATAGCGAGTTATGACGTCATAAAGTCGCTATTGCCATTGAAACTCTATAGGAGAATTGGTTTTGACAGCTTATAAAAAGTACGTCAGTTGATTGGTGGTGTGAACAGCCTTATTTGATAAATAATTAAATAGGGTATTAGGATTCGATTTGTGGCATTCGAACATGGCGGATGTAGACAATATCTAATTTTGCTATTTCTGTTTCTTTGGCTAGTTGAAGTATAATTTTGATAGTGTTTAATGCGGCGATTAACCTTAACAGTGAACAGTGATCACAAAATTTTATATTGCTCTCGTGTCCTACATTTTTTAATGCGCAAGTTGTCTCCACGTGGTTTCTGGAATTTTACTATCAAGTTACAAAAACTACAATCACCGTACAACGTTGCCTCTCGAAAGAGAATACTTCGATACTGGCGAAATTGTCCTATTAATTATTTGTCCTATTAAATATTTTAAAAGAGAAGAAGAAATAGGTTAAGTTTTACATTATTTATTTCAAAATACCTTAGTGCAATGGAAACGCGTGGTCTTCTAGAAATCGTAGTCGGAGAAGTAATCGCACAAGTTTGAGAACTGTTTGCATTTGAGATAGCGCTGAGGCTTTATGACTTCCACTCGTCATGTGCCACTATAATGACACCGCATAATTGTCGTACAGCTCCATAAAACTAAACTTGTTGGGGTTGCTTGGTAATGAGTGGTGGGGATAATTAATACTCGCAGTACCGACGAAAGACGAGTTTTCCGCTTAATTGAAACTAACAACTGTTATTTAGTCTTCGTTAGTTAACAGTTATTCGTTAGTTTTTAAATAGTTAACTAGCTTCAATCTGCGGTCTCGCTCCTGTAGAGTAATAAAAAAATAAGCTGGCACCTTACCCAGTTGGAATTTAGTCACACTTCAAGGCTACCTTCAGTGGGCTGATAAAATACCTCGTTCAGTTTCTTGCCGGATTCAACAGAGGTTTTTTCCGAACCGGTGGCAGATTTTTTTGACGTTCGTAAGTGCTTGTTATAGCTTAAATTGAATAAAGATACTTTGACTTTGACTTTGGCTGTGGTTAGACGTGGTCTGCCAATCAGTAAGTTATTTATTGTAGCCAGTCCAAACCCAAAAAGCAGGCCGCAAAGAGCTCTTTTACTCGCGTTTTTTTATACCACTCGCGAATTCCGAAATACTGTCTTTGTCATGAAGAATGCGCTACAAGAAACTTGGCAGGAAGACATATTTCAAAACCAAACGTATAATTATTAATAATAAATTCATTTATTTAACAATGATAGGTACCTATAATTACAGTTAGTAAAATAATTACAATAAAATAATGCAAAATTACCGTTATCTTATCCATACTAATATTATAAATACGAAAGTGTGTTTGTTTGTATGTTTGTCTCTTTTGCACGTCGAAACGGAGTGACGGATCGTCGTGATTTTTGGCAGAGAGATAGTTTATGGGCCAGAAAGTGACATAGGCTACTTTTTATCTCGGAAAAATGCACAGTTCCCGGGACGAATTCCATGCAGACGAAGTCGCGTGCAAAAGCTAGTAAAACTATAAATAACTATAATATTTAAATATCCTTTCTTAGCGCACCTTTTCTGGCGCAGTAATATTTTATATTTAAGAGTTAGTCTTTAGCTCCAGTCACGCTGTTAGTTGGCTATCAGTGAGTGAGTCACGATACTCCTTCAAAAGTTTCTTTAGATAAGAGTGAAATTAAAATATCACCCCTCAAACACATCACGAAAGATTGCGACGCGTTTAACTCGTATATTTTACGAGTGTCTGCAATGCATTATAAAACATAGGTGATTTGCGAGCAAAATACTGCTCTCTCGTGTGTACAGAAGATGCTTAAAGTCTGGTAAACCAGACTGTTTGTCTTATACTCGTAAGACAGCTGTTAAATTTTGTGCTTGTGGAAACCCAACGCCCAACGCATCGTGCTAGCGGGTTGGAAGATAATATTTTAACATGCAAAAGCAAGTCTCCGCGCAAGTCAAGCTAAGGTTATTGACATTAGGTAAAACTTGGTTGAAAAGCAATATATTTTTTTTGAAAAGCGATCTCACTACATGGTAAAAGAAGTGAGTGTTTGAGATTTTTTTATCAAATAGCTGGCAAATGAGCATTCGGGTCACTTGATGGTAAGCGATCACCACCACCCATGGACATCTACAGCATAATTAGAACTGCAGGTGCGTTGCCGGCCTAGAAGGGAAGGGGATAGAAGAAGGCGGAAGGGAAAGGGGAGTTGAGCTTCCGGAACTCCCACTACGAAACACAGTAGCAAAACTACTATTTCACGTCGGTATTCTGTAGGAGTGTACTAACCTAGTCGGGTAGGCCATTCATACTGCAGCTATCAAGTGGTTACAGTGAGTGGTAGACAACAAGTAAAACACTAACACACACTAAGATAAACAATCCAACACTAATAGTACATTACTGTAGAGGCTGGGAAGTAGGGGGTTGCCAGCCAAGCAGACATAGACGGATAGGGATCCGAGGCCGGCAATCCTACGTTCCGGCCGAGGCTTGTATAGTGCTTTTCTCAAACATGACATGAAATAAAATAAACACAAAAAATTAAGCTGGAAGGACGCTAGTCTGGTCGCCTTGTTGTATGGCTGCTGACGCGGCGGCTGCAGGGCAAGTGGTGCTGGCGGTGGGCGTAAGCCGTGTCGCAGAGCGCGCGGTGAAACAAAAGACGGTCGCATTGCCGGCCAGCGGCCTGCAAATTTGTATGAAATCTCTTTGCAGGACGCTAAAGTGACCGCGCGAGTGCCGAGCCTTAGAAAAATATTACTTAATTTTTTCGTAACGGCTACGGAACCCTATTTCGGGCGTGTCCGACACTCTCTTGACCGATTTTTTTTTAATAGGAATTGGCTCACGGTAAAGTAGGGCGAGGTGGAGATGGCGAGAAAACTTGTAAAACTGAGCGAGAGGCCAAAAATAGCTCTGGATAAAAAAATATCAAAAAGTTTATTGAGCAAAGGCTCAATAATAAAATAATGATGTAGGTTAAATAAAATGTCATAACGATAATGATCAGGGAGCGAAACTTTGATGCCGGTGACGTCAATATGACGCAAATTGGCATATAGGGTGTTTTTATATAAAATATGCACAACATATTAAAATAGAGACATTTATAAGTACTGGCCGTCTCAAGTGTTAATAAAATATCCGTAAACTAAAGAGGCCAATAAGTTGTTAGTAGTCTATAATCTAGATATAAACGAAGCTTGACGTCATACGGCTATCACCGGCACCAAAAGCTTCGCTTTCTGATAATGATACGTACAGTCAAAAAAAATTCATCATCACCCAGGGTGGAACATTTTAAAAATCAATTTCACTATGATTGCCTTGACAAAAGTATGAGATGTCAACATGACATTAATTAAATAAAGGTTCCACCCTAAATGATTCAATTTGTTCAACTGTACAATTTCATGCGCAACCACTTTATGAACGCAACGGCTGGACTACTATCCTTTAAGTTTTGGTCCTACAAAGCATTGAACTAGTCTAGGGATGTCGAATAAATATCGATACATCGATATATCGATATTTTCAATTCAATATATCGATATTTTTGGGCGATATATTTCGTAACGATATAACGATAGAAAATATCCAGTATCGAAAATTGTATCGATAACGATATTTTTTTAATTCTTATGGCACAAGTCGCTGAAATCTAAAACTGTAGAAGATAGGAACGAACGAAAAAAAAGAACTATATTGTCTATGACTGTAGAAGCACAGAGAACATAATATACAGAGACACCACCTAGTACAAGCAAACGGTATCACCCTAATACTGGCTATACAACTGGCTATTTTTCTTTTCTTTATTTTACAATAGAAGGCACCACTGAGAACACAAATAACACGATACCTATATGCCATCTAGCGAGACACTAATGATACGGGTGTCGCTTGTTAGCCCAATCTATAGCTTGACTAGGACATGACAGGGTTGGTAGATGGCGCTACGTTATATAACCTACTCACGGCCGCTGGTCAGTGCGTAAGCAATCGAGGTTTCGTAGATCCAAACCTTTTCGTAATCTGCTGAAAACGCTGTCAGCCATATTAGTTTATAGATTATCTACAGCTTAGGGCTATACCATAGTAAAAGTGTATAAAGTACGCGCACTCCATTTTGTTGACATATTGATTTTAGGTATTTTAGGTACGAGATTTTTTTCAAAGTAGTGACGATCATCATCATCATCATCATGTCAGCCGAAAGATATCCGCTGCTGGACATAGGCTATATAGCATTGGTTGGGCATAGTAATGACGATATGTAGTTTTAATTTTTTTTTTATTAGACTGGAAGGCAAACGAGCAAGTGGGTCTCCTGGTGGTAAGAGATCACCGACGCCCGTAAACATCTGCAACATCAGGGGTATTGCAGATGCGTTGCCAACCAGGCCTAAGTTGGAATACCTCAAGTGCCAGTAATTTCACCGGCTGTCTTACTCTCCGCGCCGAAACACAACAGTGCAAGCACTGCTGCTTCACGGCAGGATTAGCGAGCAAAATGGTGGTAGCAATCCGGGCGGACCTTGCACAAGGTCCTACCACCTGCTATTATGCGATTATGCAATTATAGTATATAAGTGTTGTGTAGTGTATATACTTGGTTTGGTGTTTTTCAAAATCCTCTAATATCTCAGAAACGGTGCGTCCTAGCTCAAAAATAGCCAAATTTTCAACCCCCCTCCCAAACCCGCCCCCCTACGAGACTACCCCGGACCCAACCCCAAAATTTCATCCCCCCCCCACTTTTAGCACATTGACCAGCCTAACCAGACCCCTGATCCAAGGGTAGCAAAAACTACCAGGGGTCTGGTTAGGCTGGTCAATGTGCTAAAAGTGGGGGGGGGGGATGAAATTTTGGGGTTGGGTCCGGGGTAGTCTCGTAGGGGGGCGGGCTTGGGAGGGGGGTTGAAAATTTGGCTATTTTTGAGCTAGGACGCACCGTTTCTGAGATATTAGAGGATTTTGAAAAACACCAAACCAAGTATATACACTACACAACACTTATATACTATAATTGTATAATCGAATAATAGCAGGTGGTAGGACCTTGTGCAAGGTCCGCCCGGATTGCTACCACCATCTTGCTCGCTAATCCTGCCGTGAAGCAGCAGTGCTTGCACTGTTGTGTTTCGGCGCGGAGAGTAAGACAGCCGGTGAAATTACTGGCACTTGAGGTATTCCAACTTAGGCCTGGTTGGCAACGCATCTGCAATACCCCTGATGTTGCAGATGTTTACGGGCGTCGGTGATCTCTTACCACCAGGAGACCCACTTGCTCGTTTGCCTTCCAGTCAAATAAAAAAAAAATTAAAACTACATATCGTCACTACTATGCCCAACCAATGCTATGGCCTATGTCCAGCAGCGGACATCTTTCGGCTGACATGATGATGATGATGATGATCGTCACTACTTTGAAAAAAATCTCGTACCTAAAATACCTAAAATCAATATGTCAACAAAATTGAACCTTGATTACTGTCTATAAAATTCACTCAGAAAAATTATCTATTTCGAGCTACGAGTTTTTTTTAAAGTAGTGACGATATTTATTTATTTACCTAACACAAAAATAAAACGACTACGACTACGCGAACGTGAAGAGAGCGCGAGACGAGCAGAACGACGTGCGGCGTGCAGTCTTCATTACAAAGTAGATAATATGTCTTCAAGAATCCAACATTATGGATTATGTTAAGATATTTGTTTATAACCTCAAAAGTCCACGTATCAAATCCATTGCGTCATACATAAATGTCAAGTCAAGTCAAGTCACAGCCAGCACAGGAGGCAGGCTACTTCGAAAGTCGAAACTCGAAGTTCGTGTCGTGCGGTCCCTCTGATACTTATACTATTTATTACGAGAGCGAAAGAGACCGCACGACACGAACTTCGTGTTTCGAATTTCATAGTAGCCCGCTGCAAGAGCATACCGGTTTTATGCCATCTAGCGTTACCTTTGCAAACTACTACGAAAACCTCATAGCTGAAACGTAGTCACATGTAGCCTATACTTTCGTATTATCAATTTATTATTTATGATGTTTCTTATCTTCAAATTAAGGAGTTGAAATAAAGTTGATGTGAAGTTGTGTTTATAAAATATGCTATTCTTTATTTTAATATCAATATTTCTACTTAATTCGGCTTATTTACATTTTATAATTTACAGATGTTAATGGTAGTGCCATCTATTGCGGTTTTTTAGTACTAAATATATCTTGTATGAGTTGGTAGCCCATGGTAGAAGGTAGCCTTTTAGTTCTTGATATTTTTGTAATTTCGTCTAATAAAAAGGAATACTGGTAAAATACTTTAGTGAGTATTTATTGATATTTAATCAATATATCGATATATCGATATTTTTCCTTTGATATATCGACGCTAATATCGATATTTTAATAAATATCGATATATCGATGTAACGATTGTTGGCAATCGAGATGACGAGCCACGCCATCTAGCGACGGCGATGAAGAATCCCCTCCACTGCACAGCGGAGTGGAAAAACAACCGATGTTATAAAAGCGGATGAAACGTCTTAACGGGGCTTTTTCTGCTCGGCGACTCGTGTGAAGTAGAAGATTCGATTATCACCGCTTACCCTTACTTGATTATTCAATTATTGATTAAAATAATATATTTTGAGTTTGATGTAATTTTGTGAAAATTCATAAAAATACAATTATATCTTCTCTCTTCTTCTTCTTAGCCTTCCTCTACCAAATTCTTGGTGTAGGCCTCCTTCAACCTCTTCCACTCCGATCTATTTTGGGCAGTTAAAGTCCAGTTGCTGCCCCCCACCTTTTTTATATCATCTTTCCACCTCATTTGCGGTCTGCCCACTGGTCTTTTCTGTTCCCATGGTCTCCAATTCAGAACAGCTCTACACCACGAATCGGTTTTTCGGGCAACATGTCCCGCCCATTGCCATTTGAGCTTCGCTATCCTTCTACCAATGTCGGCGACTTTACTTTGTTTTCTGAGCCATTTGTTAGTCTTCCTGTCCCTTCTTGTAACTCCAACCAGTTTCCTCTCCATTGCTCTTTGGGCAACTCGGAGCTTTTCGACCACAGCTTTCGTTGTTACCCAAGTTTCTGCTCCGTAAGTTAAAACCGGCAGGACACATTGGTTGAAGATCCGTGCTTTTTGCTCTTGTTTAATCTTCATTTTGAATTCGAAACTCAGCTTTGAGAAGGCTGCCCAACCCAACCTCACCCGTCTATCAATCTCGTTACACTGGTTGTCTTTACCCATCTTGATTTCTTGGCCTAAGTATACATATTTATCTACATTTTCGAGCTTAGTGTCGCCTACATACACCGCTGCGGGGCTATTCTTCTCCGTGGTCATAATTTTCGTTTTATTCAAATTCATTTCAAGACCTACTGCCAACGACTCGGTGTATAGCTCGTGAATCATAACCTGCAATTCTTGATGCGTATTAGCAAATAACACGATGTCATCTGCGAATCTCAGGTTTGTCATGCGTTCGCCCGTTATCATATAATTATATATCCGATATTAATATTTGTTCTTATTTATACAGTTTCATCACTATTCATTATAAGTAGCTAATTTCAGAAGTAAGATTTAATATTAATTACCCCACGCATAATGGGTAAGCGTGATAAGCGATCAAAACGGAAACGTGCACGCTCGAGCTCTAGCTCCAGCTCATCCAGCGTATCAAGTAGCTCCAGTGCTAGGACGCCGTCACCTCCGCCGAAACGGAAGAAGGGAGGAGAAAAGAAAACTAAGGTATCACGTAAGGCTGATACCTCAACTGTGAGTACTACTGGCAATAATTCTGTTGTAAACAACATCATTCCGGAGTTTGACCCACTAAAAGATGATGTGAATGCTTGGCTAAATATAATATTGTCTTACTCGCAAACTTTTTCGTGGTCTGACGAAATAACACGATATCAGGCTCTGAACAAATTAAAAGGTTCCGCTAAAGTCTGGTATGACTCAGTTCTACGTACCGAAAGTCAATGGCCTTCGTGGAGATGGGCTGACTGGAGGCAAAAGTTGGCTTCTAGTTTTCAAATTCGAAGAAATATGTTTGATTTGCTAAAAGAGATAATTGAAAAGAAGCCAACGGATAATCAGTCACTTTATGATTTCTATTTCGAACAAAAAAGCAAAATTAATCGTTTATCGTTAAACTTTTCTGAGCAAGATATCGTGTCAATTATTGTCGGAAATATAGGAGATTGTGGAATAGGTGCATCGATCGAGTCAAACAATTTTGTAACGACAGACAGTTTAGCCAGTTTTCTCCATGGGAGAATATACAAACCAAAAATTCCAAAACAAACAAATAATAACTTACGTGACAATCACACAAAGGCTGTTAGTCAGCCACCGGTTAGTCAAACATCCATAATATCGGCAGTTTCACCTTCTACTAGTAGTTTGGGTCCGTCCGTGTCTTCCAATCACAGTAATCACCAAAACACAAATCAAGCACAAAGAAAACAAATTAAATGCTACCTTTGCGGTGGCGCTCATAAAAAAAGTCAGTGCGATACAAACAAATGCGATTTTTGTGGTAAACGCGGCCATTTAGAATCCACTTGCTATCACAAAAAGAATTCCGTTAAACCAGAGAAGCAGGAAACTAAGTTTATTTCTACCTTCGATCCGCGCAATAAATTCGTAAAAACAGTAAACATCAATGATTTTCACTGTGATGCTTTCATAGATACGGGAAGTAGTTGTTCACTGATATCTCGAACCTTGGTGCAGAAACGGGTTTTAGAAGTTACATTACTGCCTACCCCTGTGCTACTTCAAGGATTCTCAAAACAAAATCTAAAATCCGTTAACGAGAAAGTAACTCTCAATTTAAGCATGGATTCGGTGTCTTTAAAGAATGTAGATTTTTACGTGATAGATGATTTAGCCGATTGTGATATGCTGATAGGAAGAAACGTGACGGAGCGATCTGACCTAATGTATTCACGAGTAGGCGACGTACTTAAGTTCGATTATGCTAATACTTTCACGGAATTCTGTAATACCGTGAATGATTTGCATCTAGACACAGATTCACATCAAAATGAATTAGCTGCGCTTTTTACAAAATATAAGGATTGTGTCGCGTCTAATATTAGGGAATTAGGCAAAGTCAATAATCACGAGATGGTGATCGAGGTAACTAACTCCCAGCCTATACAATGCAGGCCCTTTAGAGCTTCTCACTCTGATCGAAAAATCATTAGAGACATGGTAGATGAGCTTTTGACCAATAATATTATACGGGAGAGTCGTTCCCCGTACGCTAGTCCGGCACTGCTAGTCAGTAAGAAAAATGGAGAGAAAAGGCTTTGTATTGACTACAGGGCGTTAAATAAAGTAACAATCAAAAACAAATATCCGATGCCACGCATCGAAGACCTCGTAGACAGGCTTCATTGTTATAAGTGTTTCACTAGTTTAGACCTAAAAAGTGGGTATTACCAAATAATGATGCATCCCGACTCGATTGAAAAGACTGCGTTCATTACAGAAGACGGGCATTATGAGTTTCTCAGACTTCCGTTCGGCTTAGCCAACGCACCGTCTGTGTTCCAACAGATGATGAACACAGTCTTAGGCAATCTTCGATTTGAAAATGTCATTCTTTATTTGGACGATGTTTACTTAGTCACGGAAACGGTTGAGGAGAATTTAAAACTGTTAGAAAAGGTTTTAAATATCTTTCGTGACAGTGGATTAACACTTAACTTAAAAAAATGCCATTTTTTTAAGTCGGAAATAGAATTTTTGGGCTACAAAATTAAACAGAACTGTGTTATGCCAAACGAAGCCAAACTAGAAGCTGTTGCAAACTTTCCTATTCCCAAAAAGGTTCACCAACTCCGACAATTCTTGGGCCTTATAAGCTATTTTAGGAAATTCATAAAAAATTGTGCCATGATTTCTGCCCCACTTACTAAATTGTTAAACAAAGATAGCGTTTGGGAATGGGGAGTAGTTCACGAACAAGCGTTTCAGTCGCTAAAGCATAAGCTTACCTCCGATAGTATTCTGTCCATTTTTGACCCAAATAAAGAAAATGTTCTTTATACGGATGCTAGTAGAGAGGGTGTTGCGGGAATACTAATGCAGGTTACAGAAGAGGGTGAAAAACCAGTACATTATTATAGTAGGCAGACTACAAACGACGAAAAGAGATATCACTCGTTTGAGCTGGAACTGCTAGCCATAATTTGTTCCCTCCAAAAGTTCAGGCTGTACTTGATAGGGGCGGGGCGCCCTTTAAGATTGTAACCGATTGTAGTGCGGTTAGGTACGCTTTGACAAAAAAGGAGATTGTTCCTCGAATCGCACGATGGGTGTTGTCGACTCAAGAATTTTCATTCGACATTATACACCGAGAAGGCTCACGAATGCAACACGTAGATGCCTTGAGTCGCAACCCCGTGCCATCCGGGGAAAAATACGAAACTGAAGTCGTTTTATCGATAACTGAAGCAGATTGGTTACACTCTGTTCAGGTACAAGACCCAGAGTTGCAACGGATTAAAGCTATTATAGAATCGGGAGAGACACACAGTAACCAAAATGTTTTCACTAATTATGAGGTGTTAGGAGGAAAAGTCTACAGAAGAACGTCCCGAGGTCGGCGCTGGGTGGTTCCGAAAAACTGTATTTGGCAGATTATAAAATGTAACCATGACGACCTGGGGCATTTTTCGGTTGATAAAACAGTCGAACGAATAAGCTATCAATATTGGTTTGCTAAAATGCGACGTATAGTAAAAAAATACATAAAAAATTGTATAAATTGTATATATTATAAAAAGAAAGGTGGGCCTAAAGAGGGTGAGCTATACTCGTTACCAAAGCATGCTCAACCTTTTCACACGTTACATCTTGACCATCTAGGCCCTTTCATAAAAACAAAGAACAAAAATCAATACTTACTAGTAGCTGTAGATGCGTTTACGAAATTCGTGTTTATATCGGCTGTTCGATCAACAAAAACATCTTGTGTTATTAAAAAATTAGATAGTATATTCAAAACGTTTGGGAACCCTAAAAGAGTAATAACTGATGCCGGGTCATGCTTTACTTCGAAGGACATTACTCAGTATTGCTCAAACAGAAACATACGTCCACATACAATAGCAACAGGTATGCCAAGGTCTAACGGCCAAGTGGAACGTTTTAATAAAACTATATTAGATGCGTTAAAAGCACTCGGAGCTAACGCATCTGACGACACATGGGATCAGTACATAAAAATTTTACAGTTAGGTTTAAATAGTACGATCCATAAGACCACTAAAGCGGTACCTAGCGAGGTTTTCTTCGGGTATAGACTACGAGCTGATAGTGACAGCTTCGGTCCAGAGTGTGACGATGCTCATCCAGTAGACGTCACAAGTTTGCGTGAAAAGGTAGATGAGAACATTAAGGCCAATGCTAAAGCACAGAATGAAAGATTCGGTCGCTCCCGAATCAAGGCTAGAAAATATTGCGTAGGAGATTTAGTTCTAGTCGCAATTCAAAGCCAAAGTAATGAAGGGAAAAGCCGAAAACTATTGCCAGTTTTTAAAGGTCCCTTCCAAGTAAGTAAGGTTCTAGAGAACGATAGATATGAGGTGACGGACGTCAGAGGTAGTGAAAGAAGTAAAAAAAAATATACAGGCGTGATGGCTGCCGAGAATATTAAGCCATGGATAAAAATAAGTGACTGGGAATTAAATTAAAACGTATGTATGTCTTTTTTTTGATTTAACGTAAACTCATATTCAAAAGTGGACAGTTTAGAGTTTTGTTACGTACCTACATATTTTTAGCTAAGCGTAAGAAACCGTGTTGGCAAGATTACCATGTAAATATATATCACGGAAATAATAAAATTTAGTTACCTTCCAATAACATTGACATAAAATAATATAAATAAAAAAAAAATGTAGGTACCGTGACAAATGAAAAGTTAAAATTAGATATGTTATAACCCTAGCTTTGAAATTGTTGAGAAATAGTTTTTTTTTGTTGTGGATTATTGCGAGTCAAAATAAAATGCTTTATATGTTTTATAAGTAGTAATCTTATTCCTATTAAACATGCACCATCTGTAAATGGGAAATCGGAGTTATAGCAAAATAAAAAGAGACCTTTAAGAACGAACTTGGTACGCTTAAGTGTGGCGAAACGCCCTTTAAGTGCACGTGGTTCTTAAACAAAGGAGCAAGCTTAAGTGTGGTATAATCCCTTTAAGTATAAGCGGCCTTGGTAATGTCACAATTATGCTAGAACTCTGACACCAAGTGTTTATAATAGGTGCAATGTTTACATGGAATAGTGCTTTTATAAGTATCGCTAACATAAATAAGTATATCGAAATGCTTTAATATGTTCACAGCAGTTTATTCAGACTCGTGGGGTGCCTGGGGCAGGCACCTGGCAGAATGGCCGTGTTGGCAATCGAGATGACGAGCCACGCCATCTAGCGACGGCGATGAAGAATCCCCTCCACTGCACAGCGGAGTGGAAAAACAACCGATGTTATAAAAGCGGATGAAACGTCGTAACGGGGCTTTTTCTGCTCGGCGACTCGTGTGAAGTAGAAGATTCGATTATCACCGCTTACCCTTACTTGATTATTCAATTATTGATTAAAATAATATATTTTGAGTTTGATGTAATTTTGTGAAAATTCATAAAAATATAATTATATATCCGATATTAATATTTGTTCTTATTTATACAGTTTCATCACTATTCATTATAAGTAGCTAATACGATATTTTTTATTTTATTTTCGACATCCCTAAACCAGTCAAAATACAAGAGGTCAGGGGAAACTAAAACGCCAATAGCTGCTGCCATTTTCGTCAGTAGCTAACTCGATTCGCCCGCGTAGTGCGAGTTTAATTCAGAGTCGGGACGACGTGGGCCGTCCCGACGTTTCCTGGGTTATTTTTGATGGACCAATTATTGCTCGGGCATCATATCTTTACGCCAAAAATGGTGAAAATAAAATAAGTCCTTAACTTTTCTTTTCTTCCAAATCAATGATTTATTTGCCAGAATTCACAAAACATAAATACAATATATTGGTGTATTTTAAGTAGGTATGGTAGTAAGTAGGCAGGCAGGCAGGCAGGCAGGCAGGCAGGCAGGCAGGCAGGCATTTTTTTAATTATTTTGTATTTTTTTAATATGGAGAAATAAATTATAATAAATATTTTGCCATGTTCAGGAGGCAAAACTCTTTCGATTCCGGTAGTAATTTACAGGTGTTAAAAAAATGAAATCTTGTCAATTATAAGTAAAATATTTCAGATAAATCAAAAAAGGCCAGATTGTCCTTAAGTATTTTTAGATAGAGAACAGCACAGTAAACATAAAAATAAATCATTATTCAAGAATGTTAAACTGAAGATAATTATCACAATGAATTAAAGTTAATACTCCTAAAATGCGTTTACCTTACCTTTACTTTCCCGAATTTCATTTGCCCGAATTTCACTTGCCATACCAACGTTTGCCATAAAATATATAGAACCGTGCTGCTTTCAGGATTTTTTTAAATGTCATCATATAGAATGCAGTAGGTTAGGTTAGGTTAGTTTAATATCAACTCTTAAGAAATTACTATCTCAAAAATAAATTACTTTATGGCAAATGAAAATTCTAAAATATGATACATTCGGGCATACGAAATTCGGGCAAACGATAGAGAACCCCTAAAACGTTAGTCTGTTATTGCAGTTAAATTACACAGCTAAAGTTCATTTGATTGAAATTTAAAACCGCTAAAGTGTTCCATCAGGGCTAATAAAGCATACAATGGAAGTAGTTACAATGAATAGAAAGTTAAATACGAGTAGTTAGTGTTAAATGTAGAAGTACAAAGATGTACGAAATGACTGTTAAGTTTAAACTTCTTTTTTTCTACACAATCAAATATGTATTTTAAGTATCTTTTTATTTTTGTTTAACTATTTAAACAATTTTCTATCAGTGAGAATGTGTGACTTTGGTGAATTAGAAGTCCGAAGTGAGCAGTAATTTGCTACCTTTAAAATTGAATACCTACCTAATTTTTTTTAAAGCATCATAATTTATTTATCTATCTAATCACAAAAAAATCAAAATTAATTAAATAATAATAATAAATAACACAAAAAAACAAATGTACAATAAAAAAAATCTAAACAAAAAAAGAAAAAAATAATAAAAAATAAAATAAAAACTACTCAAGATCCGTCCGTATCGTATTGGTCCTTGCCCCTTGGTTTTAGTATTTAACGACTTACATTAATAAGTTGATCATAAATAAGACACTTAGGTATATATTTTGTAACTTCGTTGGCTGAATTGATTTTTTTTCCCTTAAACTGAAAGCTTAATGCTGATCCTGAGTCCATGCCACGCTGTGTTTGTGTTAATATTGTGTGTACCGCATTTATTTCTGTATTTGCTTTTTTGTGAAATCTTTTTTTTTCATTTCTTAAATGGATTTTTATATTTTAAATCGTCGATTTTAAATTTTCAATACTCAGCACTATAGAAGTAAATTTTGTTATTGTTTTCGTCATCAAAGTCATCATTATAATGTTCTGTTTTCTCAATATCAAACACGAATGTAACAGATGTTCAGTTAATAAGAAGTAAGATAGGAGAAAAGCAACACATTTCAATTACGTCAAGTTAAGACGGATCACCAGTCTTTGCTCGCTGCTGTCCGTCTCCATAAATTGCCTGTTTGATGTTATGAAAATGTTTTTTTCCCTTATTTTACTAGACTTAATTTATTTCTCTTCGTTCTTGTTAATCGCAACGATATACTTGAGAAGCCTACCTCTAAAGCATGATAGCCCGGTAGTTTGACCTATGACCTTTAAAGCCGATGGTCATGCCTGATTCGAATATTTCTGAATTCATATGCAAAATTTCATTAAATATTTGGTACGAGCTTTTCGTTGAACAAAAATAAAAAATTTAAAATTCCAATCGTGAAGCAGCATTTCCATCAATAATGTGCGAGGATGTATTTTTCACTAACCAATTAGAAACGCTCCATTTACCTATCCTCGCATAGCACATCTCTGGTGGAAGCAGCTGAGCGGAGCGAGGCGAGGTAAATGAAGCGTTTCTATTGGTTAATGAAAAACATATTCCTTGCAACACATCCTCGCACATCTCTGGTGGAAACGCTGCTTTACAAGTGGGTAGAATCTAGCTTCGAACATTTGAAGTGAACAAAAAAACATTCTAAGTTAGATTTTTTTTTAAATTAGATTTAAACATAATTCAAGAACAATGGTCTTAAGTCCTGTCAGATCCATTAAAAACCTGTCAGTTTAAGTCTTAGATCAAGATTTAAAAAAGCTTTCAATACATAACTAGACCCACTTGCAGGTAAAAATAAATCTAGATTTAGTTGTTAAGCCTGGCTTAAGCTTGACAGTTCCATACATTTTGAAACTACTAAACTAAGCTTAACGCTAACTCGAGATTTATGTGTTTCCAGCAAGTGGCCACTAAATAGCTAAAATCTTGTCTATGAAACTTTATCATCATCACCATATCAGCCTATATACGTCCCACTGCTGGGCACAGGCCTCCTCTCAGAATGAGAGGGCTTGGGCCATAGTTCCCACGTGGGCCCAGTGCGGATTGGGAACTTCACACGCACCATTGAATTGCTTCGCAGGTTGAAACTTTATAGTTTATAGTTTATACAAATAAAACAGCGATATAATAACAGCGAATACGACCGCTGAAATAGAAATGGTAAAATATATCAACGCAGAACTTTTCATGACATTCTGATAGGAACGTTGTTTGTGATTTTATGTATTTTTAAGTAGGAAAAAAAGAATTATAAATAACCAGGGATAACTTTACTCTTCGTACGTTCATGTGAAAAGAAATGCGCTTGGAATAAATTTTCCCACGGCGCCTAATTGCGCTTTTCGAATACACAATTACCACTTCTTTGTCTCGAATGTAACTTGGTATTAATATTTTTGAAACATCTTTGGATTGTGAGATTGTTAACTTATTTTCAGATATAGGTAGTCAACAAGAGATTGCCAAATTGATAGCTTTTGTAAAGGTCACACGATTTGTTTTCTTTCGCTCCAAATGACACGTCTGAACACCAAATGAAAATGAACAGTCGAATTAATTTAATAATTAACAGTGTGAAAGCTATGCTTGGAGTTTCTTTGCGCGATAGAATCCAGAAAACGGAAATTCGGCGAAGAACTAAAGTCATCGTCATAGCTGGATAAATATGCAAGTTGAAATGGCAATGAGAGGGTCACATCGCTCGAAGAACAGATAACCGTTGGGGAAGAAAAGTCCTCGAGTGGCGACCACGAACCGGAAGGCGAAGCGTTCGGTTGGCAGGCCTCCCACCAGGTGGACTGACGACATCGTGAGAGATGCGAGAAACCGGTGGATGCAAGTGGTGAGTTGTCGTTCATTGTGGGTTTCTAAAGGCCTCCAGTAGGGGGCGTCTTCCAGCTGATGATGATGATGATGTTGTTAAGTTATATATTAAGAAGGTGTTCTATCAAACTACATTTTTAATTTTCATTAAATTTTTATGGAATAATCGAGAAAAACTAACAGAAATGCAACTTTGGCAGCTCAGAAAATATAAACACTCAAACTCAAACTCACAACATTTATTGACAACAAAAAGACACTACATCACAACAAAAACACAGTATAAACATAAATAGGTGAAGACTCTTAACATACCTATCCTTAACTGCATTGCTTATTGCTTGTTTGAATAGCCACCATTCAAAGCTCAAGTTGTCGACGTTTGTTGGGCTTTGTAACCCGCCACTAACGTTTATTCGAATCCTTGCCTACGGTGTTTGTTTCGTATCGGTTGTTAGTATGGCTACCATTGTGTTCTCGTAGTTTCCATATGCCCGTAGTTCAGGATCCTTTGACTATGAACAATATACTCTCTAGTTGTTTACTTCAAACTATTAGGTAAATACAGAATACTGAAGCTCTACATTCAACGAAAATATAAAGGCTAAAAAGTCACGCAACTTGTTTTATACCAAGGCCAGTTTTTATGTTCGTCTCGTGCATAAAGCAAAATTTGACTGCATTTTTACAAAGGCTATTTGAGCTTGGCTCAGAAATTTTTATGCCATTTTTTGTTTTTTTTTTTTTTATAAACGATGAAGGGCGAATATTCATCGTTTTTGCTGCGTTTTTTTTTTTGTTATTGGTGTCTTCGCAGGCGTTATTAAAAGGGGTGATGCCCAGTGTTGTTTTTTTATGCAAAATTAAAACAATACCAATACTGAATTTAGCGTGATTAAAATTCTTGTGACTTGTCTTTCCGTTGTGCTATATAAACGTGGGACGCTAATGACGTTTAACCGCGCGTTCTAAACGCTCGAAAACCCGTTTTTCGGCATCAAAAAGGTTTATTTGAATTTGTTTATTTCTCAAAAATGTAGATAAAAGGTTTGCATCTAGGTCTGTAAGTAATAGTCTTTGATGTACAGTCAGCTGCAGAGAAGAGGTACCCCCCTATAACGGCGGTATCCATACTACCGCCATTACAGGTGGGTACCCTTTCTTTGCAGCTGACTGTACCAATCAACCGAACAATGAAATCAACACAATGGAACAATTGTAGCCAAAATGGCACAAACGGCATCATTATAGTTTCGCAATGTCTTTCTGTCTGTCTGTCCGTCCCCCGCTGTGTTCAGGGACTATTAATGCTATAAAGCAGTAATTTTACACGAATGTATACTATGTAAATGTAAATGGTACAATAAAAAATTGAAAAAAAAAACCCATAGACGTAAAGTAGGGGTGATTTTTTTTTCTCATCCAAACTTGTAGTATGGGGTATCGTTGGATAGGTCTCTTAAAGTCATTAGAGAGTTGTTAAAACGATTTTCGACTCATTGATTTGTTTGCAAAATATTCAACTACAAATTTTCCTTTAAAGTCCCCCCCCCCCCCCTCCTCTAAAATCTATACCGGCGAGTGGAAAAATTCGAAGTTAAGTTAAGTTTTCTTGATAACTATTAGTAGTTTAAGAGTAAATAGCAACCTAAGGTATAAAATATACCTAAGCTTGGGATATTCCGTACAAAATAAGGAAATCCTTAGAGCAATACTTGATTTTTTCGTAATGGCCACGGAACCCTATTTCGAGCGTGTCCGACATGCTCTTGGCCAGTTTTTTCATTGGCTTTGGCAGAGGTAATGGTTTCCGAGGGCTTACCGTCTCTGAATTTAAAAGCAGCTGTTCCATGCGCAATGCAAATGACTGAATGGCGAAAGTGAAAATGAAAAGGGAGCACAAGACTATTCATTATTTCCTTTGATAAAAACGAAGTGGTGAGGACTAACAGCTGTGGCCAATGTCACTTTGGATGCTCAGTCGGTTTGCAGTTTCTTGGTAATGCATTTTACTTTTTACATTGAAAGCGGTTAGTGGGGCTGAATTAATGCACAAGTCTGGAATTAGTTTGTAGGATAAAGAGATTTTATTCTGCTGAACTGGTGCGTGCTATTCCCCTTCACCACCACTGGACAGGAGACTAGACACGAATTTTTCCTACGCACCCATATTTCAACTTGAATTCTTTTCATAGTCACTTTAGCAGCGACACTAACGCCATCTATGATCTACGTTCTCAACGAGGAACATTTTCACTCCCTTCAGAACTATCCGCTCACCAGGGACAAGAGATGTCGCTATTAAGCAATCAAATCAAGATTACTATTTGGAGTCTTTTTGTATTTTTTATTTCAACTCCAAATTTCACCATCATCATTTTCATTTCATTTTACCAGCACGGAATGCTGAGGACCTGGTTTCGATTCCCAGCGCGGGTCTATTTTTCTGGTTTTTCTATGCATTCATGTTTCGGCTTGTGTTTTCATGTGGATTTCGTGGGATGACTGTAAAAGAAACAAAAATTTGGAGTTGAAATAAAAAATACAAAAAGACTCCAAATAGTAATCTTGAAAAACTAGTTTGTTATAAACCTTTAAATTAAATAAAGACCATGAGAAGTAATCAAAACCGGTTCCCGGTAAAATCTTCAAAAAATGATACGTAGTTTATTATTTTCAAAAATAAAAGAAAGCCTCCTTTGCGTAAAATTTGTTTTTCCACCATGCTTAAACTTTTAAGCGCATTAGCTAAATACTTTTAAATCTGCGACGCAAATAATACAAAGCGATGAGTAAAATAATACTTTAGTTTAATCCAAAGATAAAACAGACGGCTTTGAAATGAAATTTTATTGTTTCACACCGAAACTTCGTAAGCAACCTCATTTTACAAGACAGAAAATACAGACGTAACAGCCTCACAAAACGTCTACGACGGAATCCCGCAATACCCGGCAACATTTAACTTTCAAGTAACGCAGACTTGACACTTTTTCCGCTCAGTTCCCGAGACTATAACGCAGAAGAAGTTTTTTTAAGTTTTGCGTTTCGAAGTTAAACTTCGAAAGTAGGTGTGGTTTAGAGCTTATCAACGTTTTTAAGTCTACAAAATGAGCTAGCTGCGATGTGGATTTCTTTACATTTTACTTGTTTAGTTTTTAATGAGTTTGAGTTGAGGTAGGAATTAAAGAAGTGAAGTAGAGCCTACAAATAATATTATCAATAATTCATGCCTCGCCTCGTTTACTCAGCTTGTTAGGGTTTTACACACCACACCACGTTTTGTACACCAATTTTTTTGGCACTTGCTCGTTTGCCATCCAATCGAATAGAAAAAAAAAAACCATCCTTCTCGGGACTCAAACTATGTGTATACCAAATTTCATGAAAATCAGTTCAGCGGCTTAGACGCGATGAAGTAACAAACATACAATCAAACTAACAAACAGACTTACAAACTTTCGCATTTATAATATTAGTGGGATCACAAGTAAATCTAATCTTGGGTACCCTTGAACCGTTTATTTCAATACAATCATCAATATAACGCAATCAAATCATCAATATAGCGGTGCAGCAATTGACAGTGGCTGTACTCTGTATGTAATCAGTAGGTACCTCTGGGAACGAGTGGTTTCCGTAATCTAAGCCTCTTTCACGAACCCACCACGGGACGCAAAGCTCGACGAGTTATCAAGTACCTGACCACGGGGACACAACATTATAATTCCCTTCTACAAAGAGCCTTTCCCGAGGACCTTCGCACTGCGGCATTGCAGGGTCGCTAATGCCCTCACGTTTTTATCGCCGTAGGTGACAACGCCGCGCGCGGAATGCGACCCCAGAGCATCTCGGTATGTGTGATAAAGCGCCTCGCCCCGTCTTTAGCACGTTGGGCTGCCTTGCACTTAGTAAAATAAGCCCCTGGACTATTTCATTTCACCGGTCTCTGTATTTTAGCTAAAGCGGTTAGGGCACAAGTTAAATATACTTGTAAAAGTTGCTGATTAGGTAAGGTACCTCAGCGTTGCCTCTTTCAAATTGTTATCACTCCCACGTTCAAGTCTGATTCATTCAGCAGTAGGTGAATATTTTTGTATTCACACCAACCTAGGTTCTGTTATCCAAACTTAGGTGTTTATTAGTACACTACCGCCGAAAAAAGGATGTGTTTTTTTTGAGGGTTCTAGTATAATACATTAATAAGTTTGTTTGTAACATTCGGTAAACCCCTGTAGCAGGGAGTCTCTGCTCCCTTAGCAATATTTTTTTCTAATAAGTGAGGCAACTGAAAAACCTTGCTACTTACATTAACAAACTGATTGTCAAGGTATTTCAATGGGATTTTTTTGTTTAAATCTTTAGATAACTAGTTGAAAACCCAACTTAGATGAGGTAAAATATAGACTTTTTTTATTAGGCTATTTTTGTATCCCACTGCTGGGCAAAGGCCTCTCCTCTCTTGCTCAAATATATAGACTTATAATAATATTATTGTTTGTAAACAAATTTTTTGCCAGTCTAAAGACTTATCGTACATACTTATCGAAAAATCTGACGTATATTTCCAGACGTATGTTACCAACCACTTTTACACCCTAACCTGTGTATCGGTATTTCACCAGTAGATATAATGTATCTTAAATCTTATTTACCCAAATAACTATGATATGATAAATCAAAAAAATTAGACCTTAGAAGTCACAATGGAGAACACGAACCTGTGACACGTGATGACTTGCCACCAATACCACTTTGATGTGATGACATGACATTGACATGTTTACTTCGCAACACCATTATATACTTAGCAATTTATTCAAATTTTATATTGAAAATACTCGATAATCCGAATTTTCCGCCTACAAGTTGTCGACTCGGATCGACTAATTTTTTACGCTCTTAGCGCTCCGTAGACCAGTACGAAATTATTAATATAAAAATATTATTATGCTTAGATAAATAATTGTGGAAAATTAAAAATAATAACACGAAATTAATATTACTACACGAATACTACAAAGTATTATAATTTATAATGTAAAGTTCTAAGCGTCTTTGGATTTATCCGCGTACTTACTTCGTATTCTTCAAGAGTTCCATTCTTCCTTTTTGCATCAAGCATTTTTACAGTACAGAGGTACGTTGGTGATTTACGGCAGCACAATTCACTCTAAAGAGACAGTGAAATATACTCCTGTGTCGTATTAGAAGAACGCAATGAACAAGTTTACTTTATAGTTAAGTTTAAGAAACATTTTGTACTAATTTATCTCCATTTAAGTTAATTTTCGCTTTTATTATTATGTAAATACATAAATTGAAAAATAAACGTGAGCTACTCGTGCATCAAGATTGGTTCTTATAAAACGGTTCTATTTTTGTACGTATGTAAACTACTTACTACATAAAAAACACATACGCAAAAATACAAACATTGGGACATAGAACCTCCTTTTTTGAAGTCGGTTAAAAAATAACAAAGTTATCTTGTCTCTTACAAGGGATATCTTTCAGCTAACCTAGTTTTTCTATCGTTTGCTAAATTTCATATATGCCATAAAGTCGTTTTCCATCATTTTCATTTGTCATAAACTAGTTTATTTTCAAAACACTTAGTTTTTTCTCGAGAAATGTTGTCAAACTAATATAAATTGACCTACAACATTCTAAAACATGATACATTTTTTATTATTATTTCATAAAATCTTGAAAACAGCACGGTTCCACATATTTCATGGCTAACGTCGTCATGGGAAACAAAACAACCGTTGTCAACATCCACATAATTGAGAGAAATGTTACTTTAATGGAACAAACGTCAACAGTGGAACCCACGCTTGCAACATAAATATTTAGCTTCTCTTCATTGCTTCAGGCAGATAAACTAACCAACAAAAAGCTGGAAAACCCCCAACTTTGTCACTTCAAAGTTCAATGTCTCAAAAACGTCGCGATTTTGATAAAACATGTCTGAAACCATTGCTAGAAAACTTGCTTTAAAAAAAAAACCGCATTTAAATCGGTCCAACTGCTTATAAGCTACGGTGCCACAGACATCCCTATTTTTGCGTCGGGGGTTATAAGTTTATGAATGGTGCCGACTGAGTTTGAAAAATTGCAACGTTGGATTGACTCGGTGGAGTATTAAGACACTATCTGAGAGAAGAAAGAACAATTCGCCACAATCTCTCTTAAGCGATAAAGCCTATATTGCTTACCTTGTAATTTTTTCTCTGTGTATCACCTGTTTTCTGTATCGCGTACTATTTCTGGTGTACTTACAATAAAGAGTCTTTGTATTGTATTGTATTGTATCTCTCGACATCATTCACAAACATTCATAAAAGGAACTTATTACACAAAAGGAGATTGAATTAAACATGCGGCATTTTGTAGCTTTGTGTGTGTGTGTATAATCATTCACTTCAACTCACATGAGACTATCTACATAAGTCCGGGTTTGGACCCACGATCCTCTGCTTGAGATAGTCTAAGTCAAACCACTCTAAACTATCACGGTTTTTCATAAACTTAGCTATCCCTCAACATTTCCTCATCATATTATTGCAATCCCTCGTCCACTACTATATTCAAATACAACGTGTTCGTGCATAAAACATCTAGACTGGCTTGTTTCAAACAATTCCAATATAAAACCTCTACCATCGGACAATCTCGTTTCAGTGATCTTTCAAGAACAATTCAGACAGTAAATAAGTGCCTTATTCTCAAAGGAAACATTAGGCTTAATGTTTCTCGGTTGGCTGGTCTACGTTTATCTAGACGTCATTATTTGACATTTGTGGCTGTTTAGTAGATACGTTCATACAGCGGTCGTACTGAATGATTATTGCAGGTTTTTCTTATCAGCCAAGAATAGGATACAAAGCCAACACTTTGAGGAAAAAACATAGCGACAATAAATATGTTTTTTTTGCCTCCTTATGTATATCTACTTATGTTAAGCTTCTGAAATATTTTTTATTGGATTTGATGAGAAAAATAAACCTCCAGATACAATTAAATATTTAATTTTCCGGGATAAAAATATGTTATGTGTTAATTCAGGTTAAAAGCCAAGTGTGTTCCCTTCCCAATTTCACACGAATTATGTCGTGTTGTTTTGCGTAAAGAGTAAGTCCAGCCTTAGCATAGAGTAGACACTTTTCTTTAGGCTATATTTGGAAACTGAGAGAAACGAGCGATATGTCGGATACAGCACCTCGATTGACCCCGGACCTAAAGTACCTATGGAAAATGTTATCATCATCATCATCATGTCAGCCGAAAGACGTCCATTGCTGGACATAATCCTCCCCCAAGACTCACTACTCGACCGGGGTGTATGGAAAATGTGGTTTCAGTTAAATATCGTGAGATTTTGATATATGTTATAGATTTCAAAGTCCTGATTAAAAGTCTATAAGGGTGCTACCTCTCTTTCCGGGTCCCTTTAAGAGTTTAGTGTACTTTTTTAGACACTTGATTAGATTTGGATTTATGACATATGAAAATCTCAGGATATTTAACTGATACCACATTTTCTTAAAGCCTTTCCATACATTCAGCACTGATCTCATGTAAAAATGTAGGCAACTAGATAGGGAAATTAGGAATCGAGTTAATACGGCACTACAATATCACAGCAAATTGGTTAAGCAACGTCATCACGATTCTCTAGTCGCTGCATTTTTATTTTCCCATCTGTTTTGCCGTAGCACTCCAATCTTTACTCCTCCGATATTTCACGAATCTCTTTGTTCCCACTATCGCAGCTCTGTTGCAAGCGCTAACCCAATTTGCAAAGGTTTTTAGTAGAGATGTTATCATATCACAAAGTAGAACCAAGAACCAGGGTCGTAATCGGAAGTATTTAGTGTGATTTATTGGAGCCTGAGCTAGGCCATAGACGAAGTTCAAGTCGCCCAAAGAATATAGCTAAGTTTCAATTTTCAATCTCAAGTTAAAAATAAAACAATAGAATAACAAACGCAAAAATAAGGGAAATCCAAGGATAAGTAAATTTTGAACGGACGTGTTCTAAGGACCATTTTTTGAAAACAAATAGAAATAATACAAACCGCAACTGCTACAAAGCTAGAGCTCAAAATTAGATTTTTCAACAGTTTTCAGACATTTTCTACTAGGTATTCCACTTCTGTTTAAAATTCAGCACAATTTTTACTTTCTTCGAATGATAAAACATTTCTAAAGTTTCGCTATTTCCACTCAACATTTCTAACACTCTCGCTACTTAATAATCACGTATTTTAAACTACTAAAATTGTTACGATATTTCGGCCATACTGCTGCGGCCGTGGTCACCAGTTGACTGAAGTATACATAGAGTAAGTATCACTTTTTTAGACGACCGGATAATCAAGTGGTTAGAAAACCAGACTACAAAGCTTGGTTCCAAAGACCTTAGTTCGATCCCCAGTCGGAGCTAAGATATTTGTATGAATACTAAGAATGTTTGTCCTCGGGGCTGGATATTTAAGTTTGTTTTTATCTATGTAAGTATGTTTATCCGTTGCGTAGTATCCATAGTACAAGGTTTGCTTATATAGTTTGGTACTAGGACAATTGAAGTCAATAATGTAAATTTTCCATGATATTTTATTTATTCTTTATTCGTGCGAGTTTTTGAAAGGTATTTTCACAGGCGTTAATTTGAAAAAAATATCGCCATCAAATGTAGCAATGTGTAGTACCTAAGTTGTAATTTGAATATATAAAATAAATAAATAAAAAATCGACACCAGGGTGCTGATCCGCGGTTGTTTGCCTGGTTTCAAAGTTATAAGTCTCGACGCAAATTGGATATGTAAAATGAATTTGTGTCATGTAATGTGACACTCTCAGTCAAGTGCCTGCCTTCCCTTTCATTTGAAGTTGGCTCTATTCATCATTATACGCCAAACGTGCTTGTTCTGCCGGTAGTGTTATCTATTTGAACTTTCTTCAGGTTTTCTGTAAAGTTAAGGTTCTACTAAGCTTCCTCCAAGAGCTAGTCTGGTCCGAATAGTGCCTACAGCCAGCTACGCAAAATAGCACACAGATGTCGAGTTGCGGAGAACAGCCCGCTAATACTATACTATGGCTAGGCATGAGCTCAGGGGATTGATTTTCTTTTCAACTGGGTTGGGCAGCCATTATTGCCATTTTGCCATGTTGTTGCTGTAAAAAAAAAAACAATAAAAAAGGTACCAAAACTGAACTACTTCTGGGTTATACTGTTACATGTATGTACTGTGAAATTTTGTTAATAAACAAATTTTTTTTTTATAAAATCCCCTGGGCAATGTTTCCTAAGATGCTGTTAGCGTTTCCTCTTTATACTTAACGAAAGTTATTTTTAGCCATGTTTGACGGAAGTAAAACATTTATTTTTTAAATCGCGAAGTGCAAAACTCCAACTTTGTATGTTGCCGTCTCGCTGACGCTTATGTCATTTAATGCGCGAGTGAAAGGGACGGTGCGATACAAACTTCGATTTGCGAGTTTCATAGTAGCCCCTCAGTTCAGAGACGTAATTAAAATTTTGCTGGCATAAACTCTAGGAAGCACGTTTTCGTAGGTGTACTTAACATTGTGGTGTAGTCGGTTTGGGTGGTCTAAGGGTTTTAAACTATTAATACCTTATTGTGTTCGTTTTATAAAGGCAAATTGGATTTCAAACATGCAAGTGCATGTTGGCTCCGATACAGGAATCCGTCAATATCGTGTATAGTGTTCGCCCTGCTCGACTAGGAGTCGCCGATACCCAATTAGTTTCACGGTGTCGTACAAAAACAACGAACTGTTCTTCCGCTGCAAAATCCTAAAACAAACCTGTGAGTTCAGGAAGAAGAACATTATGAAGCGGGACTGTCTGAGGGAATAAATACATTTGAACTTCGTAAATAGAATTAAAAAAAACAACACGTTTCAATTTTTTGTTTTAGTGGTAATAAAAAATACATATTACTTATTGACGGTTTTCGAAATACAGCCCTGTGATGGACGAACAGAAGGACAGCGATGCGAAGATACTAGAGTTCTGCTTATAACCCTCCAAAAAGGATTACATTCAATTAGTGAGTAACGTATTTACATCTAAAACCCATGGAAACACAAAAAACATGTGCGCGTTAATAGCAAAAGGACATGGATGCTGAATGGAAATACACACCTTTCTAAATAGAACTCTTTTATGCCGGTTATATGTTAAATCCGATGTTGCTTATTTAGACAGGCGTTTCCTTTGTCATTTAATCTGACTCACTTTAATTTACTCAGTTCACAATACGCCGTGAGCCGGTTAGAGTAGTTTGGCAGCGCAGTGGCCGAGGCCGACAAATAGCCCACTCCGGTTGCGGTCGCAAGCCGCCAAGCCGGGCAAACTGACCAATCCCAGCCGGACAATCTCTTGCTCTAATAGACAATATTATTTATTGCCCGAATATTCCGATTAACTTCCGAATGCAACGCAAAGTCTGGAATCCTGACCGTGCTTTTGAAACGGCACTAACCCGGTTGAGTTTCGAGCTTGGTTTACTATAAAGTTTGCGTTTTACTGTACACAGTCACGAATTACTTTCAGGGCGTTTTTCGAGCGTTTTGCCAGTCTCATTTTTCTGGATAATTTTCTGTAAAAATGGCCGAATATTCTCACACATTTTTTTAGTTATCTGGTAGAAATACAGGAACACTTACAAATAATCGTAAAAACGACATCAAAATGTAGAGCCAATTCGTAAAAAATGTGACCAGTGCCCTTAGTGTAAGTTTTCGGTTACAAAATACGTCTCGATGGCGTGCGCGTTAAAATCTCAATTTGTATGGAAACACGAACATCGCAAACGTTGCGCTAGAGGCGCTGTTCGTGTTTCCATACAAATTGAGATTTTAACGCGAACGCGATCGAGACGTATTTAGTAACCGAAAACTTACACTAAGGGTACAGATAAATGAGGCGGTTGAAACGCTCGAATTTGAACGCCCTTTGATTCTTTCTTGCCACTGTTTTACGCTCCAAAATGGCCTATTAGGTAAAAGAAGACTTGAATGGTTAATTTTATGTTTTTACTAGAATTTGCATGGCTCTGCACGAGTAACCCATATATCTGGCAGTTGAATTAATTTTGAAATCGGAATAAAAAGTATGTGTTATTCCATACGACCTACTCACACACACATATCTGCATATCAAATTTTATCCAAATACGCCAAACCGCTTTAGCAATAGCACACCAGCTCACACACTGTCGCATCAATATTATGTGTAGGAACATTTTCAAGTAGACCGATCAACGAGCTATATTGCTTTGAGTCATGTTGTTTGTAGCCATACTTTTTTTATTTTATTTTAAGTACTAGAAACACATTGTACTTTTGGAGGTGCTAGGTGCAATTAGGCAGTTACTATACGACCCCATAGGAAGATCCTACGATTTATGTCATAGGTAATCCTTGCCTCGTAGAACTATCAGAACGGGCCTTTGCGCTTAGCACGTTTTTTTTGAAAAGAATTGTATTTTTTTTTACAATAAAGAGTACAACAAACAAACTATCAAGTCTAATAGTTGAATTGAAATTCCGGAATTTTCATATATTCTATTGGTGATTCCCAAAATTTACATGGTGGTTTTCATTTACGATGTATGAAGAACTTCGTGCAAAATGTTATGTATTTTGACTTATTTATTTATCTCGTGGAAATGTCGAAATATAGCTTATGCGTCTCCAAAAGTCCCAGTTAACTAGATTCCTTCAGAATCCATTCTGTTTTACTTAAAGTTTGTAAGTTCTAGTTAAAGTTTCGTTAGCCACTTCAACGCCAAATGAAGGGTGGCTTTCTTAAAACGTGGACAAGTAAACACCTCAAAGAACTTAAAAATGTCTGCCTATTTGCACGAAAGAAGACAACACTGCAGTTGCTGCAGAGACAAAAGAATGGGAACAAGTAAAGGATTTAATTATTGCAATATGCAGGCGCTAATTTCAAAGAGTTTATGATATGCCAAGAGCATCAGGAGGAATTTGGATGGAAACAGCGAGAGAGAGAGGAAAGTGGAGACGGAGAAGGCTTATACCCAAGATGGGGCCAAGACTTAATATTATTTTACATAAATTTAAAAACTTATCGTATACCTTTAAATACTATTTTGTGACGTTAAGGATTAAGTCAAGGATCAAGAAAAGCTTATTATTATTAATTTAAAAGAAAAGTAACAAAGTTAAGAAAATGGTTTTTTCAATCAAAATTAGCTTCCGGTAAAGCTCCAGAAATATGTTAACATATTGTTACGGCGGTGGGTTAGGTGGAAACTTTAATCGTGCTTTTCGACCCATTGGAGGCGTTTTCAGCAGGCTGGAATACTGTTTCAGGCCGTTTCAGAGGACGCTCTATCACATATTAGTTTATCAAAATTTCACCCAAGTTACCGTCGTTTTCAGGCGCCTGAAACATGTTTTCAGTTCGTTTCAGGCCACCCTCTATCCGATGACGCCATAACCTGAAAACCCGTTTTCAAGCGTTTTCAGGACCCCTTATGGGCCTTTGAACTACATTTCAGTATATGGCGAAATTTTCAATAGGAGTGAAAGAGATAGCACGATTAGAAAGAGACAGCTATACTGAGAACATTCGAGAAGGTGTGTGACAAGGATAGCCTATATGTGTGAGAGAAACAGACTGATGATCCTGTTTCCGGAACATTCTAGTAACTGTGTAGCACATGAAAGAGACAGACACTCTACTCGTTTCAGGAACATTCGAGATGTAGGTATGACGTCCTAGCTGGACTGTTCTCGAACTTTGTGGACCGATTCACCGGGGGTATATAAGCCGGGCGAGGTTGCGGCGGAGACAGTTTCGAATGCGATACCGAGCGATAAACATCGAAGAGAATCAAAGCGACTTGTAAGTGAGTTTTTGAGTGCGAAATTACTGTGAACTGTTTTTAAGTGTTTTGTAAAGTTAAGTAACAGTGTGAAAATAAATCCTACTCTTATTCATCGGTGTTAAAAGTGCTTTTCAATCACGAACCCACCCCGCGAACGTAACATTTGGTGTCAGAAGTGGGATTGAAAATGCCGCTTACTCCGCGAGAAGAAGAGAAGGAGAGGATGCAGACCCGAAGCCGCGCCGCAGCTGGGGACCCTACAGACACCGCCGCAGCGTCAGATACAGCGGCGGCAGTATCCCCAAAGCCGGAAATAGACGTCAACGCGATTCTGGTCCTCCTGAAAGAACAAGCTAGAAGGCAGGAGGAACAAGCTAGAAGGCAGGAGGAACAAGCTAGAAGGCAGGAGGAACATGCTAGAAAGCAGGAGGAACAAGCTAGGATTCTACAGGAGGAACAAAAGAACCAGTTCGAGCTCCTCCGTGAGGTACACGACGCAACCGCAGAATGGAAAAAGGAGATGGCTGAGGTCCAGGATAAAATTGTGGCAGTTGACATTAAAGTCGAAAATCACGAACAGCGCCTCAACGGTGTCAACGAAAAGGTAGAAGGCCACGAGAATCGCCTCCAGAAGTTGGAAATTAAAGTGGCCAACGGCACCACCAGTTTATCGGGTGCACCAGCCACAGGAGGTGAAAAGTTAAAGTTACCACCATTTGATGGTACCTCTTCATGGGCCGCATACAAGCACCAATTCGAGTTGGTTGCGGAAACAAATGGCTGGAGCAAGGATTATGCAAAAACGGCACTGAGTTTGGCGCTACGGGATGAAGCTCTCAGTATCTTGGAAACGTTGGGAAAGGATAAGACATATGACCGTCTCCTTGAAGCTTTAGAAGCACGCTTCGGTGACAGTCATCTAGAGCACGTCTACAGAGCTCAACTGAAGGATAGGACCCAGGGTCGTAATGAGTCATTACAAAAGTGGGCCCTAGAAATAGAGAAACTGGTCCAAAAAGCATACCGAGATTCATCCTCTTTTACGGATGGAATGTTAGTGCAGACATTCATAGATGGGATTCGAGACTTTGAAGTGAGGGCTGCTGTACGACTGGGTCACCATGGGAGTTTGAAGGATGCGCTTGCCCATGCTCTCGAGGTGGAAGCTGTACGCCAAGACCCAACAAGATCCTTCAGGGTACGCGAAGTCACTGCCAGGGAGCCGATTGCTCCACCTCGAGAAACGGGACCTCGATGTTACAACTGCGGAGAACGAGGACACATGCAATCTGGCTGCCCGAAAAGACATTGGAGGCGACGAGACTCGGACCAAATGGACAGGCCAGCAAGCTCTGGTAATCCAGAACGGCAGCAGCAGGGAAACGAGTAAAAGCCAGGACTATGGGACGAGTGCTGGCTGGTGGTCAAAATGTCCCAGTTATGATCTCCCAGGCGAACAACGGGAACAGTCTGGCTGTCAAAGGAGAAATTGGCGGAGTGCCATGTCACCTTACTATCGACACCGGAGCTTCTCGAACTGTGATCAGTTCTCGACTGCTAAAACACCTGATCAGAGATCATCAAGTCCGACCAATGCATCTTCAGCTGCAAACGGCTACCGGCCAGAACATTTCCGTCCAAGGGGAGCAAGAAGTGTCAGTAAAGATTGGAGAAAAGAAGTACTGGCACAAAGTCATCATTGCTGACATCGTAGACGACTGTATTATTGGTCTAGATTTTATGAGGAAGTACGATTGTAAGATCGACTTAAAAGGCGGCGTGCTGAAATTTGGGGCTTATGAAGTTCCTATGGAGGGTGAAGTGGGTGGACATGTCTTCTGCGCTAGAAGGACTACACTACAACCGAGATCGCAAGCCCTAGTTCCGGTGAAGTTACCACATGGTGTGAGACAAGGATCTCATTCCTGCGTGCTAATAGAGAAAATAGATGGCAGTAAGCCGTGGATACCAGCTCGCACAGTGGTAATGACGTCATCCGCAGCATTTATAAGAGTTCTTAATTTAAGTGACACTCAACACGTCCTAGGTAAAGGAACCCTTATGGGGAGATGCGAGGCAATCTCATGGATACGGAGTTGCCATGGTCCAAACGAGGTCAAGTTGCAAGAAGAAGTTGTGGATATTGGAAAATTATTGGAAAACTGCGAGAATGATCTCACGGAGGAAGAACTTCTAAAGGCGCGTAATCTACTAAAGCGCTATAGGAGTGTCTTCTCTGCACATGACAGTGATATCGGGAGAACTGGAGTAGTGCAGCACGAGATCGACACTGGAGATGTCATGCCTATTCGACAGCGACCTCGGCGAGTTCCAGTAGCTCGAGAAAAAGAAGTCGAAGACATGATCAAGGAAATGAGGAGGGACAAAGTAATAGAACCGTCGACCAGCCCTTGGTGTTCTCCAGTAGTCTTGGTGAAAAAGAAGGATGGCACTATGAGATTTTGCGTTGACTATCGTAGACTCAACGACGTGACCAAGAAGGACAGTTATCCATTGCCGAGGATAGACGACACTTTGGACACTTTAAACGGCATGAAATGGTTTTCCACCTTGGATTTGAAAAGTGGATACTGGCAAGTGGAAATTAAGGACAAAGATAAAGAGAAAACAGCCTTCTCAACTGGTAAAGGACTTTGGCAGTTTAATGTTATGCCGTTTGGGTTGTGTAATGCACCGGCAACTTTTGAGAGGTTAATGGAGCAAATACTTGCCGGCCTCCTGGGTGATACTTGCCTAGTGTATCTGGATGACATCATAATTGTAGGTAAAAATTTCGATGACCACCTTACGAAACTGGAGCAAGTTTTGTCCAAGTTGCGTGACGCAAATTTAAAACTAAGTCCGAAGAAATGCTCATTCTTCAAGCGTAAGGTAAACTACTTGGGACATGTAATTTCATCAGAAGGCATCCAGACAGACCCTGAGAAGATAAGTGCAGTTAAGGATTGGCCAACACCGAAAGATAAGACAGCAGTGCGTGCCTTTTTAGGACTTTGCTCGTACTATCGACGATTTGTGAAGAACTTCTCGGATATAGCAAAGCCTTTGCACCAGCTGACGGAAGAGAAACGACCATTTAATTGGGATGATCAGTGTGCAGCAGCCTTCTCAGATCTCAAACAGAGACTTTGTGAAACACCGATTTTGGAATATCCCGACCCGGATAACGAGTTTGTTGTTGACACTGATGCAAGCAATACTGGCATCGGAGGAGTCTTGTCACAAAACAAAGGAGATCAGGAAGTTGTGATAGCCTATTTCAGTAAATCGTTATCGAAACCCGAGAGAAATTATTGCGTCACTCGGAGAGAATTGCTGGCAGTCGTTAAAACTTTGCAGCATTTCAGCAAATATTTGCTTGGACGCAAGTTCCGAATCAGGACTGACCATGCTGCTTTAAAGTGGTTGTTAGAGTTCAAGAACCCCGAAGGTCAGGTGGCACGCTGGATCGAACAACTGCAGGAATATGACTTTTCCATCGAGCATCGAAGTGGAAAGTCACATGGAAATGCAGATGCCCTCTCCCGAAGGCCTTGTCCGGATGACTGCAAACACTGTTTAAGACAAGAGGATAAGGACTGCGTGAAGATGTTGAGGACCGACACTGTTAGCGAGGAATGGAGTGACGCTGTCATGCAAGAAGCTCAACAGGAAGATCGTGACATAAAACCCATTTACGACTGGATTAACGGTGGAATGCCCAAACCAAAGTGGTGTGAAGTAGCTCCGAGGAGTACAGTGACCAAGAGCTACTGGGCGCAATGGGAAAGTCTGATTATGCACAATGGCGTACTGTGTAGGAAATGGGAGTCAGCGAACGGAAAGGATGCTCACCTTCAAGTGGTCGTACCAAGGAAGAGAGTTAGCGATGTTTTAAGATCCTTTCATGATGGCATTTCCGGCGGGCGTCTAGGAGTAAAAAGGACTCTGATGAAGATTCGACAACGATTTTACTGGATACACTGTCGGGAAGATGTGGAAGACTGGTGTAGGAAGTGTACTAGCTGCTCGTCGGTCAAGGGGCCACATACACGCAGTAGAGGTGCGCTTAAAGTTTATAATGTGGGGGCACCTTGGGAAAGAATTGCTTTGGACGTCGCAGGGCCGTTCCCGATCTCTGACCGCGGAAACAAGTACATCCTTGTGGTCATGGACTATTTCACCAAATGGCCTGAAGTGTTTGCCATTCCAAATCAAGAGGCAGTCACAGTAGCGGAAACGGTAGTGGCTGAAGTATTTTGTCGGTACGGAGTACCTCTTGAAATCCACAGCGATCAGGGAAGAAACTTTGAATCTCTGGTGTTTCAGGAGACTTGCCGAGTCATGGGAATTCATAAAACTCGGACTACGTCCTATCATCCACAGTCAGACGGGATGGTCGAGAGGTTCAATCAGACTCTGGAACGACATTTGGCCAAAGTAGTTGACAGCCATCAAAAAGATTGGGACAGGCATATTCCACTCTTTTTAATGTCGTATCGGACCGCAGTTCACGAAAGTACGGCCGTGACACCTGCGTGTGCTAATTTTGGAAGAGAACTGCGGTTACCTGCGGATCTACTGACAGGACGACCTCCAGATGCACCAAAGACGATTTCAGAATATGCAAGTGAACTGCGAAACCGGATTGATGGTGTTCACAATCATGTTCGTGAACACGGACTGCAGGCCAGCGAAAAGATGAAGACCAGATATGACCGGAAGTCTAACCAGACGAGATTTGAGGAAGGATCGTTGGTGTGGCTACATAACCCTATGCGAAAAAAAAGGAAGTCCCCGAAATTATCACCGAGTTGGGAAGGGCCGTACAAAGTAGTCACTAGGATCAACGATGTCACATACCGAATACAGCGTAACGCGCGTAGCCCCTGTAAGATTGTTCATGTTGATCGATTGGCCAAATACCATGGATCTAATGATGCTCGGGACGAGCATGTCTTAGGAGGGGGCAGTGTTACGGCGGTGGGTTAGGTGGAAACTTTAATCGTGCTTTTCGACCCATTGGAGGCGTTTTCAGCAGGCTGGAATACTGTTTCAGGCCGTTTCAGAGGACGCTCTATCACATATTAGTTTATCAAAATTTCACCCAAGTTACCGTCGTTTTCAGGCGCCTGAAACATGTTTTCAGTTCGTTTCAGGCCACCCTCTATCCGATGACGCCATAACCTGAAAACCCGTTTTCAAGCGTTTTCAGGACCCCTTATGGGCCTTTGAACTACATTTCAGTATATGGCGAAATTTTCAATAGGAGTGAAAGAGATAGCACGATTAGAAAGAGACAGCTATACTGAGAACATTCGAGAAGGTGTGTGACAAGGATAGCCTATATGTGTGAGAGAAACAGACTGATGATCCTGTTTCCGGAACATTCTAGTAACTGTGTAGCACATGAAAGAGACAGACACTCTACTCGTTTCAGGAACATTCGAGATGTAGGTATGACGTCCTAGCTGGACTGTTCTCGAACTTTGTGGACCGATTCACCGGGGGTATATAAGCCGGGCGAGGTTGCGGCGGAGACAGTTTCGAATGCGATACCGAGCGATAAACATCGAAGAGAATCAAAGCGACTTGTAAGTGAGTTTTTGAGTGCGAAATTACTGTGAACTGTTTTTAAGTGTTTTGTAAAGTTAAGTAACAGTGTGAAAATAAATCCTACTCTTATTCATCGGTGTTAAAAGTGCTTTTCAATCACGAACCCACCCCACGAACGTAACAATATTATTTTTGTATTCTGAAAATAGATAATAAAGCTACACATTTTTCAGGCTCTACTTGCCTTAATATTTATATTTTATTAATGAGGACATTACGGCGAGGCGTTAGGTTGAAAATCAAATTAAGTTTTACTGTTTTAGCGTTTATTTAAGTCGATAATTGGTCACCATCATCACAAAAGCCTATTTCCTATGTCGGGGGGAAGAGGCCTTTTTATTTTAAACTTCAATCTTCAGATATCGCGTGGGCGGGTTTGGGTATTCGTGCAAGGAGAATACACTGGTTCTTGAACCACAATTAATTACAAATCAGAATCTGAATAGGTTATAATAGGTCGGTTGGTATCAAAACATTCTAAGCGAAACTGAGGACAGCTGCGTGACCACTGGACGTCTTTAGCCGCGGCTTCACTGAGGCAGAGACGAGCGGAACGGAGACGAGACGTGTAGGGATCGACCAATCATATTAGTTGAATCCACATCTTGCCTCCGCCTCATTATCATCAGACGTGTAGGGATCTGGGGGCATGGGAGTGCCCCCGCCAAGACGAGCGAATCGAAGCGCAAGGGCACTACCTACCTTTTCTCGAAGCGCTTCGTCATATTTTTGAAGCTTCTTAACTTGGATTCGGATTATACCAGATAAACAAAATTTTCGGGATATGTCAGTGGTTGACTTATTAAAACCCGACCGACCGACTCACCAGTTTAGTCCACGGTTTGCACGCCTACGAGATTAATAGCGGGAAAACGCTGCTACGCGCTACGAACTACCCGCTACGAGCTACTGCTGTATTTCGTCGCAACTTTAGTGTAAAATTAGGGCTTACAGATTTAGAGCTGGGCACTTAGGGTTAGAAACTTGCCTCTACAAGAGATCTGATTACGTTTTGACAGTGCGAGCTACATGGTCTCGTCTTGGCAACATTTAACATGAAATGTTTTTGTGGGATTAGTTGATCCCTACACGTTTCCTCTATCCGCTCGTTTCCGTCCCAGTGGGAGCCGCAGCCTTACTGTTTGGCGGCTCTACTGAGAGTCAATTCAGTCGATGTCGCTCAGTCAAAGCGCGTGAAATTGAAGTCTATGACGCTAGGTGGCACGCTTGGGCTCCGTTTAGTGTCCGTACTAATGACTGGCTACGACACCTACCTATATTTTTTGGGGTTGGTTCATCTAGTTCTATTCTATTGATACAAATTATACAGTTCTTCGTGGGTCAGGATGTGCTTATGTTTTATTACCTAACCTACATAAGGCATGCAATATTATTATAAGGCATCAAAAACCAATTAAATTTTCTGACCAAAGTAATATTTCATTGCAGGTACATTAATAATTATCGTTATCCATGAATTAATTATTTATATTATGTAATTATCATTATTATGTCAAAGATTTTCATACAATGAATTCTTGATGCTAATACCTATTCCTCAAAAGCCATATATTTAAACATTATAAACTACAATTATCACTCAAAATCGTCGTCAAGAAACTCCCGAACGGAATAATAACATTTCTCAAGAAGCCACTGAGTAATAAGATTCTTAAATTTATTTTTAGGGCACTGTCGTATGTGTGATGGTAAATGATTAAAATTGTTACTGCCATGTAAAGCGAATTTCTTTTAAAGATATTGTACTTGCTAGAGGCAGGTATAATTTATCTTTATATCTAGTCGGTCTAGGAAATTGTTTCCCGTAAGTATGTAGCTAACATATGTGAATTGTTTCTCATAAAAAGTAACGCTATTTGTTTGATTGACATGCACGTTAGTGGTAGTATTTTTAAGGTTTGGAATAAAGGTCTACATGGGGCCTGAAAATGTGTATAACAAACAGCTCTTACACATTTCTCTGAGCCATAAATGCCTTTTTTAGGTGTACAGAGTTGCCCCATGTTAACAACCCATAACTTAGCTCAGAATCTCCGTAACCGTGGTAAGCTGTTAGTGCAACATCTTTTGAGCAAGTACTACTTAAAATTCTCAAGGCAAATACAAACTTACGAAGTTTATTACAAATATCTGAAATTATGTGCTTTCCAGGAACAAAATTTGTCAATGACTATATCTAAAAATTTAGAAGTTTCCACTTCTTTCACTTGATCATTTCTATAATTTACATTTAGATTATAATTGCGACCTTTATAAGTAGTAAATTGCATTAAATGAGTTTTACTTAAGTATATTCATTATTAGGTTGTTTTGTCCAACCAGTTCATTGCTTTTCCAGATTATTATTTATTTATTTAGATTATTTATTTGTTCATACAATGTGCCATGTCGTGATTTTGTGCTGTTCACGATGATCCTCTGCAATGTCTCTGAATATCCCCTGTTTTCGTACGGTTTCCTTTTCGCGCGTTTGGCTAGAATTTATTTACCGCGTTCAATTTCCGCTTTGGAATAAATTTTTGCATACAAAAAGCAGATAAATTTCAAACAATGTGCACGATGGAGCACGCGTTATGTGATTTTTATTCGAAAATAAAATGTGAGTTTCTGATTAAACAAACGATTTTAGGCTAATTGTGAACTATGGTAAACCTCAGCTTATTGGTAATTCGGTGATACTGCGTTATTTATTATCTTGCGTTGAGCTCACAATAGGGATGATGACGTCATTAAAAAATAATTCGAAGGCACAACTCCAGTAAAAAAACGCTTTATTTTAGCCCTGAAAACCAGATTAATTTTCGATTTACTGTAAGATTAGATTTTTTTGTTGCTTTAAAACAAATATACAGTTAGTTGATTGAGTTGTCGGATAGTGACGTCATAATTCGGTGTTGCCATTGAAACTCTATGGGAGAATTGTGTTTTGACAGCTCATAAAAAGTACGTCAGTTGATTGGTGGTGTTATCATCCCTATTAAATCGCTGCCCATCCAATGAGGGCTATCGCGTATGAATTCGCCGCTAGAGGCGCTAGTGTAGCGTGAGGTCTCCGAAATGTCAAATCTCATAGTTTCTGGGTGAGTTACGCGAATTAGAATAATTTTGTGAATATTTTGCATTACCTGAAATTAATTATGGCAATTATGCGTTACGGGGCAATGAACGTCAGTGTTTTGAGACAGTTTTGTCATTCGGAAACTTTTGTCCTCCCTTTTTTCCGGACAAAACGGGACTACGCAACACTGTGGTTGCTCGATATTTTATGGTACGGTTTTAAGGTGTATTAAAATCTAAACTTTGTTTTCACGTCCGTAATAACAGACTTTGAAAGCCACACTTAAAACCTCACGCAACAGTGGCGCCATCTAGAAAGACAAAAAACGATAGCCTTCATTGCAAGCATCAAAACTGACAACTGCCATCGATTTCATAGCTTATGTTTCCTCATACAGACAGAGATCTGTGTAAGATAATAAAGCAGTATCACCGAATTATCAAGTATCACCGATAAGCCAAGGTTTGACCTTGTACTTTATACATTTAAAAAAAATGAACCATAAAGGTTTAAAAACTAAGTACCTATGTATTTTTCATACAAAATAATTTTGTAACTCTTAAATTGCACTTGTTCCGCACGAGCTAAATTAAAGAGCGTTTCCACGAACTTTACAGACAACAGAGCAATTCTAAACACCAAGTATGATTTCACAGCAGAATACAATTTGAAAACAACTCCGGAGTCCATGAAAGTTGCTTGTTATAATTCACGAGGAGCAAATTACCGCTTGGAGTGCCAATTTTACCAACAAAACTTTGCCATTGCCGAACACGATACATTTCTTTAAGTCCCTAAGGTGAGAGGTTGATGTTCCCCTTTGTATTGTTTCGTCGGAAGAAGTTGTATGTTTGTGCAGCCACGTGGGTGCGAGGTTACTCGCAACTTGAGACAATGTGTGACAACGTTTCTTGGCTCCTGACACTTGTACGCCGCATTGTCAGAATCTTCTTATCTTAGAGTTTACTTGGCAAATAGTTTAATAATATTAAGCGTGACACGCTATTATGAAATGTCGAGACTAAAACGAACAAGTAACATAGCGAAAATTAAATGCGAGCTTCATATCAAAACTAGCTGTTGCCTGCGACTTTGTCTGCTAAAATAAATAAATAAATATCATGGGACACTTGACACCAATTGATCTAGTTCCAAACTAAGCTAAGCTTGTACTATGGATACTAGGCAACGGGAAAACATACTTGTATAGATAAATACGTACTTAAGTACATATTAAAAATCCAAGATCTGAGAGCGAACAAACTAAGCATCTGCTGCTAAGAATTCTTTTATCGCGCTCCCACAGGAACAATACAGTTTTTTACGATTAAAACCAACTAGATGTCGTTCTCAGGATACTGCTGGGCTATTACGAAACTCGAAACTCGAAGTTCGTGTTGTGCGATCTCTCTGACACTTAAACTATTTAATACGAGAGCGAGAGGGACGGTATGATACGAATTTCGAGTTTTGTAGTAGCCCAGCTGTCTTCATAGCGAATTTCATCACGATCGATTCCCCACGATGATAAGCTACTAAAAAAAAAGTTTAACAAACAAAATTATACTCACATTCTCATTTATGATATTAGTTGTATAACATGTATGTGTTATACCGGGTGTGGCCTGTAATACGAGCAAAAAATTTAAACACAGATCATCCTCGTGTGAACAACATTCACAGTTCAGCGACTTTTAAAAATAATGGAGTCTTTGAATTTTCCTTTTTTCATACTAATTAAATACTGTTATCAATGTACGCCACCCTAAAACACAACTGACGTCACCTATCACGCTACAAACATCAAGCATTTCGCTTTACATTGCTTCTTCTAATAAAATCAAAAGTGTGGTAAACATTTTAAAACTGATTATTTTTAAAACTGGCTGAACTAACGTTGTTCTGTTTGAGGAGTATGATCTATGTGTTAATTATTTGCTCACATTACAGGCCACACCCGGTATGTGTGTGTTGTGGCGTGCCATGGAAGAGGCCTATGTCCAGGCAGTGGACTGCTGTAGGCTGATGATGATGTAATACATTATGTCCTTTATTTGAAGTCAGTAAAAACCAAAATATGACATACAGATCTGAGACGTGGGCGCTAACGATGGGCCTCATGAGGAAGCTCAAAGTCACTCAAAGGGCTATGGAGAGGGCTATGCTCGGGGTTTTTCTGCGGGATAGTATCAGAAATGATGATATCCGCAGTAGAACTAATGTTACTGACATAGCCCGAAAAATTGCGAAACTGAATTGGCAGCGGGCGGGGCACATTTCTCGCAGGACTGATGGCCGACGATGGGGTCAAAAGGTTCTGGAATGGCGTCCGCGGACCGGGAGACGAGCTGTCGGTAAGCCTCCATTAAGATGGAGCGACGACCTGGTTAAGATCGCGGGATCGCGGTGGATACGAAAAGCACAAGACCGGTCTGAGTGGAGAGCCTTGGGGGAGGCCTATGTCCAGCAGTGGACGTCTTTCGGCTGACATGATGATGATGAAAAACCAAAATAATTTACAAAATATGGGCATCTTATCTAGCAGAAAGGAATGCGGGGCTTACTTGTAATGAAAGGATTAAGCAATAACAGCCGATTCGTTTTATTCGGTTAATAAATCAAGGAAGTTCAGCGTAAATTTATTGCCCACGAAAATCTTTAAGCTTTTCAAACCGGAGAGCTACTCCGAAATTAGAAAATCGAAGTTCCTGTAGTAGCGTCCCTCTCACTCTTGTTTTAAGTAATATAAGCGTCAGTGGGACGGCAAGATACGAAGTTCGAATTTTACACTTCAAAATGGGCCTGCAGGGGTTAGCGGTTTGGATGATGAAGGCCCACGAGAATTATTACCATATTCGCCAGCTTTGCAATTGCCATGAGTTTCTGAATTTGTGATTAGCCACAGTTATGACTAAGAACTTCGTAGTTTTTTTAAGGGATGTTTAATTAATTATAGTGATTTTAGGGATAGGACGAGCGTTCGTATCTCTCTTTTTATTCTTACAACAAGTTAATCAGTCAGAATAATACTGAGCTGTAATTACCATTATTCTGACAATTGGATAGGAATTAATAGGTGCTTAGTGTACGTGTGTAATTTAATTATTTTAATAAAGTAATTATTATTGTGGTTTTTCCCTACCAAAATACAAGATGAAGCGCCAGGATAATACTATGTGTTTTAACAAAATACATAACTAATACTTAAAGATAAAAATATTTTCATAATTTAAGAAAGCATTGTGTGGAACAGTCTAAAAAACAGTAATTTGCAAACGTTCACCTTAAAATTCGATATAGACTCTTTGAACTAGGGTTGCCAACTATACTGTTAAAAACAGTATTATACTGCATTACGATAACATTATACTTTTTACTGTTGAACAAAAATAAAGTATACTTTCAATATACTGTTTTCAGCATCAAATTTCCTGGCACTAAGCACACGCTATGTCAGTGTAGCTTACTTATTCAATCACAGAAGTGGCGTTTAAGGACCAATCTGTCAATGTATATTATATACAAAAAAAGTGCTCCTTATTTATTTAATTTTAGTTTGATTGTCGCTAAATTCATTAGTTGTGGGAAAAAGATAAAAAAATTGACAAACCAAAAACAATAAACCACTGTTTTGTCCTAAAATACTGTTCATATTTCCAAAATACTGTTTATTTTCTTTCTCGGGCCTAAATATACTTTATTTATTTAAAAAAAGTTGACAACCCTACTTTGAACCCTTGTTTTAAAAGCGGCACCAATTTACGGATTCGTCTTAAACAAATTCCGTCAGAATTTAACAAAACTGCTACAATCTACAGTACAAACTGCCAACCGAACGCGTTTCTTGACGTAAAACAACAATTTTCGATAGCGATTCGATTCCAAAACAGCGATAAGTGAAAGCTTACCCATTCGAGTGGCAATGAACGTGACTCAGTACTGGCGCCGAGGAATAATGGTGTCTTCCAAATTAGATCGCATTGCAGGGGCGGAATCCTTTTCAGCTTCAATGGATATTTCATTTTTATTTTGTCACGTATTTACGACTATTTATTTACATTTAACTTTAACTTTATCAATGAATGCACGTGCTCAACTTGTGTGTTCGTGAGCAACAAGAATTTTGTACGAGAAGCTTAGTTGATCATTCATAAAGACTTGGTCGTCTATCGCTACGAGAAAAAACTTTGTTTTTTAATTAGCCTGTTTTGTGTCTCACTGCTGGGCAAATGCCTCTCCTCCCTCACTAAATTGTCTATAAAGCCGCATTCACATTTATCTGTCGTGATGTGTTATGATGCTCTCTGTCTCTCTATCTCGATCTCTATAGCTTGTGTGCGACGCAGTACAAGCCGTCACAACACGCTGCATCAGATAAATGTGAACGCAACCTTATAAAATGTATGAAACGGATACCATTCTGATGCGTCACGACACAACACGACAGACAAATGTGAATGCGGCTTTAAACGTGAGCTTCCGACATCGCACGTCATAGCGTCTAGGTCATGTCTCTATTACGATATCCATCGCAAGGGACCCATTCCGTGGCAACTTTGGCCCAACGTTCTGGTTTCGTTCGGCAGCATGTCCAGAGCAAGAGGGCTTCTACGAAACTTTAATCTTGAAGTTCGTGTCGTGCGGTTCCTCTGGCACTTATACTATTTAATACGAGAGCGAGAGGGACCGTACGATACGAACTTCAAGTTTCGTAGTAGCCGGTCCCATTTTAATCCTACAGAAGAAAACACGGTTAAAAAAACACGTTGTAGGCTGAGGCCGCACTACGGCTAAGCCGCCGCGATTTTTCACCGCGTGACTTTGGGAATCAAGTAAACTAAATGTAAACGGCCGCATTGGCGGTTTTATGTTTCAAAGTCAAAGTCAAAATCTCTTTATTCAATTTAGGCTATAACAAGCACTCATGAACGTCAAAAAAATCTACCACCGGTTAGAAAAAAACCTCTGTTGAGAAGAATCCGGCAAGAAACTCAACGAGGTATTTTTTTTAAAGAGATTACTTGTATAAAAAAGTCACGCGGTTAAAAATCGCGGCGTTTTAGCCGTAGTGTGGCCTCTGCCTTAGTTGTTTACTATATCCTGAACTCGTTACGCAGTTTACAAAACCAATAAGTAATGGGCGGGCTTTATAAAATATTTTGTTAGGGCTATTATGTTGTCTTGTAAATTAATACTGTTTAGGTCGGAGAAGTTTAAGATGAAATGTACAATAAAAATTGTTATATTCTTGAAAAATATCAGATCCAACTACTTACGTAACGTGCCGAAAAATAGCTTTTGCATTATGTCAACACTTTGTCTTGCAAAATACGAATACCACCAACGAGACTGAACATATTTTATAAACACGAGCAGACAGTAAACAAATGCGTTTTTACACAACATCGCGCTGTTCACTTTAAATTGCACTGTCGCACAAAAACCACCACGCTTGTAAAATAGTCCCCGAAGTTCCTAATAAAGTTGGAAATATCAACGTGATACGTTCGTGTGGTACATGAAACAAATTTCACATTTACGCTGTTATTTATTAACAAAGTTGAGCACGTATCGAGTTCTGATTTTACAAATAAAAATGTGGCCTGCAATTTGTTTCTAATCGGATACAGGTTACGTGATATGCAAAACAAATGAAAGCGGGAAACGGTAACAAAACAATTTCAAGTCTCCGATAGGACGGGACTGCACCTAATTTCCTTCGAAGCATTATCCCTAGTGAATTCAGGTAGAAGCCTAAAGTTAAGCAACACGTGATTGGCATTCTCATCTCGTCTTAACACTCACCCAATGGAAGCCTTATCTCACTTCATCTAGGGTTCAATATCGCTTATAGAAACTTTGCAGATGCTTTCACTACAAAATAAAGTTGCAGGGTGAAACTAATCACTCTAATTGAATTTTCTGCAGCGCTGTCCGGTCCGTGCTTCGAATTTAGCTAATTCTGTTAGTCATTTTAGTCGCTAACTAACGCCTTCTTTCTCCCATGCTTGTAATAGTCTACGGACTAACGTGATTGCGATTTAAATAATGTTGGCATGTTAAAATTTTTGAATTAACTTGTTTCCGAGGCTGGAACTCGGGCGACAATTTAATGCCGACTGTGACGGTGATGCAAGTTGAACTACAAACTTTCTGTAAGCGGAGTTAGCATTGCCGTTCCAACGTTTACAGATCACTAAGAAGAAAATATGTAGTTGATTTGCATACTAATGTGGTTTTTATAAAAAGCCTATTATCATACTATATATTATAAATTCGAAGGTGTGTTTGTATGTTTGTGTGTTTGTCGGTCTTTCACGCCGTAACGGAGCGACAGATCGACGTGATTTTTGGCATAGAGATAGTTTATGGGCCCGAGAGTGACATAGGCCACTTTTTATCCCGGAAAAATGTACAGTTCTCGAGGGAACAGCGCGCGATAACCGAATACCACGCAGGTGGAGCCGCGGGGAAAAGCTGGTAACGATATAAAACAACAATAATTTAATTACATAATAGTCAATTTTACAGGCATGGGAATAATGTAGGAAGCGCTTACGTTTGTATTACGTAGACTACAGAGATATCAATCAAACATTTGGCGACACACACACTACCACATAGGTTAATCCATTTAAAGAAGGCTTACCCACACAGAGACGCAGATGAACGTTAACCCAACATTAACTCAAGATGTCTCAATTTACCAGCGCAAATATTCTGGACACTCGCCCGCGTAGGACATTCATCTTAGTGTTGGAACTGACAACGCCGACAAGACACGTGGAGTCGAGAAGGAAGTTTATGATAGAGTCGTAATTTAATCCCTTATTCGATTCAATGCGGTCTTTGGAAATATAGCTCCATCGATAATCGATACTATCGATGATATGACAACACCATTCGTTTTTCATCTGTCATTTATGTCGCTTTTAGTGCAGAAAAAACAGCATTTTTCTTAAAATACCATCTTTATTACAACACCATCAGATGTAATACTATAAATAAATAAAGAATAAAAGTATATTACCTACTACAAACTACCTATTACAAACTTATTGATAATTTTAATCATTTGGGGTGAAAATTTTCTTGCAAACTTAAAATATCAATAAGTAGGTATAATCATGTATAATCAATGAAAATAAATCGTTTTACCACCCTAAACTTCAATGCAAATTACACGGCTTAAAAAAAGATTGTCTTGACTTACTTTGTGAGTAAGAAAATGCTAAATAAGCCAGCATTAATTTATCCTAATAAATACTACGAAACATTGAATCGCCTTAACCCTCAAGACTCAAGAATTATATATGGAAGAAAAATGAAAAACAAAAGCTGTCTTTTACTTATATTTTAAATAAAAAATAACAACCCAAAAAACAAACCAATCTTCGTCAACTGTTATTTACTGTGCGTAAATAAATCGCCGCATCCATCCAGTCTTACGTAAGAATTTGATGAAACATCTATAAATTCAAGAACGACGAAGTAAGAAGACATCCAATTTTCTCTAAAGCTAGAGTCCACAGGATCTTTGTCGTGATGAATAGAATGTTCCGAAGACAAATCTTTTCGAGAGTTATTCAACGCTGACTTGCTTTCTTAAGTACTAATGGAATTGCATTGTTGTGTTCGTATGCACTTAAGTTGTCTTTTTCATGATATTGATATATTGATTTACACATAATTAATTTCTTATAGCCAATGTCGTCATTGCTAGCCAAAAATATGGAAAAGTATACGTTGCACTTACGCTTGTGCAAACTTCTTTGAAAAGCTTAAATATAATTTCATGTCCTTTCATATTATTCCAAAAAATTTGCTTCGGTTAAACCATGGTTCAAGAGGACAAGTAAGTCCACTCCAACCCTTTAGGAGACCTAACTACCTAGTCCGGCGCGGACGCTTAGGGTTGTCGACGTCGATTTTAGATTAATTACCTACCGGCAAATAATTTTAGTACGAAAGTTAACTTAAAATTGTCTAGTATCTGTTTCTAGAGAAACCAAACAGATTCTATGCCATTAGCGTGCGTACCGGCGCCAACCGTCTCGCATACAGCACACATTTAAGCCGCGCGATGTAGGTACTTTTGTTCGTAGTAAGCCTACTTGTCCTCTCTTACTATGGTTAAACTAACAGGTAAAATCCACTTCAAATTGCCGCATTTGAAATTTCAAAAGTGAATTACGAAATAAAAACAATTACTGCATAAGAATAATAAAATACCATTAATATCCGATTCTCAAAGATGGTGGATAAACTGGAGCCGTTGCGGGCAGACCCTGTACGATTGCTAATCATGTCGGGTACTTTTACCAGACGAATGTGACTGTCATGTCAGCAACAGATAAGAATGGGATACGTAATTATAGAATGAAAAGCATTGGAATTGATTGGATTTTTTTATTTTTGTAGTATCTCTGTACTGCTTTTGGTGATCAATAAAGAATATTTGTATTGTATTGTATTGCTCTTAATATGACATGACTTGTCTCTAATTTATTCATTGTACATATTTTTAACCCCCGACGCAAAATGAGGGCGTTTTAAGTTTGACCGCTATGTGTGTCTGTCTGTATGTGTCTGTCTGTGGCACTGTAGCTCTTAAGGTGCACCGATTAGAATTTATCTTGAAATACAGCCCTATGACAGACGGAAAGAAGTACAGATGTATGGTGTGGCGACATTAATAAAGTTCAATTCTTCACCGTCCGGGTGCAGAACCATAAAACTCATAGGATTCGTTTTAAAAATAGAATTCAATAAAATGGATGCCAACTGCAAACTGAAGCCATCGATGCGGACAGAGTGGCTATGGAACAAACACAATCATTCACCGACGTGTTCCAGGTATCATCGAGTGCCAGAGCACACTGCGGAGAAGCGATCATGTGCTCCATTGATATAAATCAATAGAAGCGAATGGACTCAACTTTTTCCACGAAGTTACTGGAGAAATGTTTTTTACAGTTTCATATCCAAAGAACAATTAATGCACCTATATTGAGAGAGAGAGAGAGAGAAACATTTATTTACACACATTCGATACACTAAAAATACATGCGATGGAAAGAAAAAAATAAAATAACATCGAATAGTATAAAATAATTAATAATTAGTTATTAATTCTTGTTTCTGTCCATTGGAGGACAATTTTGCCAGTGTCTAGTACTTTTTGCCGTTGTACGGTAAAAAAATTCTAGAAAACGAAATATGAGAGGTGATGGTGGATGAACGATGACAGTGCGAATCATTACTAATCAGACAACGAAACTGTGGTGCCGGTGACAGCCGTATGACGTCAAACTTCATACAGAGTGTTTTTATCTAGATTATAGATAATCACTAACAACTTATTTGGCCTCTTTAGTTTACGGATATTCTACTGACGCTTGAGATACCGCCAGTACTTATAAATGTCACTATTTTAACATGTTGTGTATGCATATTTTATAAAAACACCCTATATGTCAATTTGCGTCATAATGACGTCACCGGCATCAAAGTTTCGCGCTCTGTATATTGAGCCTTTGATGACTGTTCGTTTGTAACAAGGCTGTAAGGCTGTTTGTGGGCTGTATTTTCGGCTGTTAAATAAAGAAATAAAAAATAATTTATTGTACAATCAACGTGAAATAAAATAAAGTGTTCAATAATTAAATATTCATAGGCGCACTCACTTCACGTGATTTAGTACTCATGGCAGTGGCAATAATTAATAATTTCTCATCAGATAACCCGCTTGTTCGTTTAGCTCCCTCTCATAATAACAACAATAAATTTTGGTCGAAATATTTCACTTTTTTCTTTATTAGGACCTACCTAAGTTCTAAAATAAAGCGGGCAGCTAATCTTTTCATAGTATACAATAAAGTCATTTCCCGCCGCCCGTCAGTTCGTGCGCTAAGATCTTTTACACCTATACACGCGACGTGCCCCGGCTTTGCATGGGTGTAGTTTTTGGAAAATGGAGCTGAAAAATGTGAAGTGCCCTCGAGTTGAGTTTTTTTCTAAATTGCCGAACAAAGCTGGGGCAAGACGTTAGTGTATTACAAAAACGTGATAGGTATCAAAAAATTGGTTACATTTAGGTAACATCAACTAAGTTTATAGTCATCCTCAATTTATGAACCGCGGTAACAACGCTGTCGGAAACTGTCCGGATTCAGCGCATAAAAGCCTTCAACACCGACTCCTGTGTGAATAACAATTTCAGATAGTGTGCTCATAATTCTGCTCTTTTGCCCCCGGTCGTCGCGCGGAAATTACGCGGAAGGCGTAAAAACATGCTACCAGCTCCGTGTTGAAGTTGACATAACTGAGTTTTGCAGATTTTTTTTAGAAATTACACATGTTGCAGGCAGAATGCGAAAACTAAACTTATACGTAAATCTTACAAATTAACGAAACGCAGCTCTTTTGTTCTCGCTCATCCATCTGTCCGTACGTCTGTCTGTCTATATTTCTGTCACAGGGCTGGGTCTTTTAAAACTTAGTTGAATATTTCAACTTATCACAATGAATGAAAAATTCTACAGCCTTAACCACAACTATGCCTTACAACACTGGCTATTTGGGGGCCAGTTTGAAATGAAGTGATCGCGCAACGTTTTCGGTGCAAGCGCGCAACGATTTGGCCACAAGCGCAGCGCGCAATAATATCGCCACGCGCGCTCATCCTTTTCGCTGCCAGCGTGCAACGCTGTCATCGCATTCACGCAATATTTTCGCTGCGAGCGTGCATCGTTTTCGCCGTGATTGCCAGTATGAAATCTCCATAGTGTACAGACACACAATAATAATCTGGCGTCACCAGTAATTCGCCAGTATCAAAGGCTCTAATAAAAAAAGTTAAAATATTAAAGAGAATCGTAGGAGGAACGTGATTTTCCGGTGTTTTTGTGATAACGTTTTAAGCTTGATCGGGCAATTTTGCTGTGATAGAGAACTTTGATTGTGCGAATTTAGCTTGCACTTGCCGGTTTTTATAATAAACTTTATGACTTTGCCAAATCATATTTATCATATATAATTTAAAAAAAATGTAATTTAGATTTAATTTTATTTGTTTAATTAAGTAGGTATTTACTAACATAGTCGTATAGTTTTTTCCTATTGTTCTTTTAAATACTAACACTATTATGGATGATCTTTTTTCGTCTGAAATAAATGATTATTATTATTATTATTAAATCCCTCTATTAGAGCGTGATAAGATAATACAAACACCCATAAAGTGTGTTCCACAAAACTAACATCGTAACCATGTCTACCGTAAAATGTGTCTGTCCGCCACGTATTCACATTCAATAAAGCAACAAGCCACGCTAGTTCCTCGCAATAAAAACCATCTAACTGCTTATAGAGCATAACGTTCTATAAATTGTTGCTGCATCGTAACCATACCCCATTCTGCACGACAACGCAGCGAGTGTTTCATAACCGTCAACCTACAATAGCACCGGACGAAATTCACTGCCAAAATGCTGTATGAGCGCCTCCATAAAAGTTAAAAGCTTTCGTTGAAAAAAACACAGATAAAATAAAAGTGCACGCAGAAAGAGCGCCGTAAATGCGGGGTTATGCTATACAGTCTCGTCCCAGGAGACTTCTGGTTCCACATTCATATATCCTTGTAGCCACGTTTTGGAGCGCGTAATTCGGACTTTTTGCTGCAATTGGCGGTATGTCCGTGGTCGGAGTTTTAACGGGCCACATTTACAGATTGTACTGCTTGTGTTATGCACTGAATGTGTGAAACTGAGTGTTGATTTCGTGCTGGCGGGGCGTGCGAGTAAAATGTACTCCATTTTTTTAATTAGAAACTGGTGTAGTAAATATTCTTTGTTTTACGTTAGAAATGTTAGAAGTAGCAAAGAAGTAATGCTTGAATCTCCATAAAAAAATACACAAGTTGAATTATTCAATCAACAACCCCTACATTTTGAAGCTAAAAGCTAAAAGCATCAAATTTTGTTATGTAATAAACTTTGTCGTAACAAAGTATTTACCAAACAAAGACAGACACACGAGTTTTACACATAGGTATTAATTCGACTAAATTCATAGTAATTGGATTCCAAAGTCAGATAACTCAGGCACTACGTCAAAATACACTAATACGAGCTTCAAATACTGTTCTAGGCAACACACAAGATATTCGTTAGCACTAATCTCTGCAATTATTTGGTGAGCAGTAGAAACTCCGCCCTGAAACTCACAAAGCTCAAACATTTGTGACTACGTGTTTGTGAATAATCAATATTGTGTTAGCGTGACGACTTATTACGTGAACTAGTTTGTCAATTCGTCGGCTCCAACAATAAGATGTTGTCAAATGAACTCGAGATCTCGAGCAAGATTTGATTGCGGCGTTGAATGGTTTAAGGGGATCACCGACAAATACTGATTGAGTCTGTTTTCGTAGAAATTCCCTATACAATAAGATGATTTACGATTCACTACGACGATAACTGCTAGATATTTTAAACGTGCTTTGTTATAAATCAATCAATGAGCGCCTTAGCATCGCTTTTCGTTGAACTTGGCTAGTATAATTGTTTTAGAAAGCTTTTATATTTGGCCACTTGCTCGTTTTCCATCCAGTCGAATAAAAAAAAATGTATTTAATTGTCTTTTTTTTTCTACTCTGTGGACATCATGCTCTTACCTCGAATAAATAAAAATCAATGTAAATTAATTATTTTTGCTATTTAAATTAAATTGAACTGCCATTATACAAATCAGATACATTCACGACTACAAAGCCAAGGATACATAAATATTATAATATAATTGTTAACATTCAAATTTTATTTTTGATTTACCTACTTTACGACTCCTTAATAGCTATTACAGATTCAAATATTGATTTAAGACGAATAAAGCGAGCAGCACGTCTCATAAACACATTGCACCAACCGTCAGGAGTACGAGTAGTAACCGTTTTCGTCGATCTAAAATTGTGTAAAGAAACGTGACATTACTGCACGGCGAACAAATGGTTGTATGAAACATTTCATATACTTACCATTTAAAAATTGAGTAGTAGACATCGCAAACATGTGAAAATGGAGTGCAATTAGAAATGAACATACTATTGTTCAGTTTCATGTCTTAAATGAATTTTTAAACATGACCATGAGTTTGAGAAATTGAGTGTTACTAGGAGGTAGGTTGGTGTTAATAAACACAAGTAAATACTTATAAATAAACCTGCGGTTTCATTCACGATAATCTTCGCTCATATTTCACAAAATTTCATGACCGGTGTTTGAGTAAAAAACGGTAATCGGATCAACTCTACAATAATTTTGCATACTTCATTGTGTATACAAGATGCACTGTAAATAACGATTTTCAACGCCGAAAAAACGAATAATTAGATTTTTCGCCGAAGAAGTGCGATCAACCTAGCACGTTGTTTTTCCAATAGAAAAACACACCGACACGAGTCGTTGGCATACTCAAATAAATGCCAGTAATTCGGAAACGAAAAAAATCCTACGTCATGCTCGAAATTACACTCAATTTGCGATCCGTCAATTGAATTGACATGAGCATGCCAGTGGAATGTAAAAAGTGTCACGATTGATTTCGTACAACAAAAGCAGATTTATTTGGTTGAGATTAACTTAATCCGTGATTAATCCGGCCGCAGTTGCGTGTGACGAGGGTCCGGATCTGTGACAGCGCGATAATTGTGGTGTTATGATATCGCGTTACGTGGAATACGAGCGATCTAGCGCATGGGGCTACTACATAGTTCGTATCGTACCGCCCCTCTCACTCTTTTGTTAAATACTACAAGCGTGACAGGAGTGGCACGATACGAGGTCCGGGAACAGAACTTCGTAGCGCAAGGTTATTTGCCCGCGTACGATGGCAGTAAGATGTTGCTATCAGCGAAAACGCTGACGTTATAGTTCGAGAATTAAGGTGGAAAAAATGGAAGGAAATAGAGTTATTTACAATCCTTGCAGAGTTTATCCGAGGGATACAAGGTCAAAGCCGATATCCAACATATTATCGATCGAGCGATATCGATCTATTGATGAATGAAACTTTTTAGAGATTAAAAACACAATAAATCGCCATTAATTTCGGCTTATATGTCTACATCCCATTTCTGGGGAAAGGACTTCTTCCAAGATGAAAGAGCTTGGGTTGTAGATCTCACGCGAACCGAGTGCGGATTAGGAACTTCACACGCACAATTGTGTCACTGTAAAGCTCGCGATATATTTTATAGTGAATTCTGAAAAATTCAGAGTTGCGAGTCCGGGTTTGAACCCACGATCCTCTGCTTAAGAGGCTATAGATCGAAGTACTAAGCTAACACGGCTTAATTATCTATGCAGTAAAAACTGAAACTAGTTGATTTCTTTAAGCAAGTTGAGAAAGCAATAGAGACGAAGATTTCCGACAAAAATACTATGGTAAAACATTGCTCACTACATTTGTCCAACAAAACGATGAACGAATCCCCACAAAAAACGCGACTCTTTATCGTCGACGTTAAATTTTCCGTCGTTTTGTTCCATCGCATACATTGTTGGCTTTAAAATTCCGCTCCACATGTTCTAACTACAAAGAAACCGTAACTGTATTCACGGGGCGCGCTGTCCGTAATAATTCCCGCACTTCAGGACGGCCAGAACACTTGCTAACTTGAATAATTCAAAAATTTTCATTGCTAGCGAAAACAAGCGTGAAATAAGCGCATGGGTGCAGTCAGCGCAAAATATACAGTATGTACAAGCGAAAGACTCGAGTTTATTTTATTTTTAGTTTCGCCGTGTTTGCTTTAGGACTGTGGTGGCAATTTTTGTAAATCCGTAATTAGCTAAAGCTAAATAAATAATAAAGCTAAATATCTCACAGGCAGCAGTTGCAACATTTGATTAATATAAACTATAATGAAATACTTTGCTCAACCGCCTACACCTACTAAGCGTGATTCGCGCGAGCGAATTAGCCACGATGAGCGCTCATACTGAGCAAAGGAAAATAGATCTTAAGGTGACGAACCTTTTTTTACTCCGACTGTACTTACTAAGATTGTATTTTTGGAATCTTTTTGTATTTTTTATTTCAATTCCAAATTTTTACTTTTACGGTCATCGGTGTACTTACTGTCTTTTTACATAAGCAATTACTGTATACCAAATTGGCAATTTTTCTTTTGCCAACTATTAAATTTCTCCGAAACCAACAATTTTCTGTGTATTTTCTTATGTTTTTATAAAGCACAGAAGGATAGGTTAGGTTTGTTTATAAAAATTTCGAAAATAATAGTATGATTTCAGAGGAAATCTTTCTTTTTGTGTGATATTTTTGTATTTCCTTTTTGTACAATAATGATTATAAACAAACAAACAAACAAAATGACATTTGGAAAAAAATAATTGTGTGAAACGACAGAGAAACGTTAAACTACTACACTCAATATAAAATACGATTACGATAGATAGATTTTTAAATGTCGTAAAAACAGGTTGACTGGAAGAGATCCCTTAAAGGGATAAGTTCGCCTTTGTAAATTTTTTTTTTTTTGTCAATTGTATTTTACTTATTTTGTACAATAAAGAGTTTACACACATACATGCAGTTGTGATATTAAAAGTTATGTATGTCTTAAACATTAAGTTCCTGTTTCGCCACTTTTCGGCTAACTTTAAGTGTCAGATAAAAGTAATGTCGTCTTTGTTTTTTCGGACAAAACAAACAGAGTCGCCATCACTGATATCCGTCACTTAAAGTTAGTCGACAGAGTTAAATAGTGAAGAACGCCCTAATTCTCATCAGTTGTTCCATTGTAACGATTCCAGTCTAGTGAACAATAATTTTCAATATTATTTTTATACAAGAACACCTGGACTTAAAGGGAAATTGGGTCAAAGAAAAATAAGTTACTTTTAAATTAGAGTAGCCCAATTAATGACAATGATTCAAGTTCTGCGAAACTTTTCAACTTCTCACGAGATTTCAAAGAAATTTCTCCTTTTAATTAAACAGCAACTTGAAACGCATTTTATCAAAATGTAAGATTCGGATATAAATTTCAAGAGTTACATTAAGGTGGAGCTCTTGGAAGCTAAATTAATTTGATCCAACATCGGGTGTTTTATTTCTTCCCGTTAACTTGAATGATATTTAGGGGCTGTTTCACCATCCATTGATTAGTGTTAACTGACGGTTAAATGTGATGCCGTCCCGTCTACTCGAACCAAACAAATTGAGACGGCATCACATTTAACCGTCAGTTAACACTAATCAATGGGTGGTGAAACAGGCCCTTACTCTACCCACGACGTATCATGCCATGACCGTAATGGGAACGTGTCAGGAACGGAATGTCAACCGCATTCATGACGCGCGACGGCGACGCAGCGACGGTTGGTTCGGAAACATGCTAGAGAGCTTAGTCTCATACTTTTCAATAGGTACCTACAAAAAATATATTTTTACCTGACACCAGTAACTACTTTTTTTTTATTCAACTGGAAGGCAAACGAGCACGTGGGTCTCCTGGTGGTAAGAGATCACCACCGCCCATAAACATCTGCAACACCAGGGGTGTTGCAGATGCGTTGCCAACCTAGAGGCCTAAGTTGGAATACCTCAAGTGCCAGTAATTTCACCGGCTGTCTACATATCTAAATATAAAATCTAACAGAATAATTTTGAACTTTATTTACACCCACTTCCTTTTATTATTATCCTTTTATAATTAAACAACGCGTACCGTTAATAAAACAAAATCTTTCGGGTTTTTGATCAAGAGTTATAATTGGAATACACTTCGGATTTCTATCAATAAACACTCATTAATACATTAATTAACTTATTCATTGAAAAACTCTTTTTCCTGGATTACTTAGCTACTCTTAATACTTTAAAAGTCAAAACAGAATGATCTTATGTGTTATTCATAAAAAAGACGGGACAGTAATAATAATTGCTACCAAATTTATGTTACCAAAGAAATCGAAGTACCTATAGTAAGTATTCATCATATAAAAAAGTTTATTTCAGCGCAGTCACGTAAATTTAGCAAGATTTCTTCCAGGTTTAAAAGAACTCAACTGCTGACGTAATTAACTTGTTTAAATTGTTCCACTTTAAAACCGTACCCTACTTCTAGCTGTTTTTCTAGCGTAGTAGTTACGCGGCCCGTGTAATGAGAAAACTTAATAGGTACGTAAAGGTCAGAGAACAATAATAAGAGAAAAATAGTAAGGATAGCGTGTGTATTTGCCTACATAATCAGTGGCGACAATTTTTGCCTATCCCACTGACGTTTACGTTTACGTAAAATCCGCCAGATCACGAAATTCCTTAGGCATATCGTGAAATGGCGCCATTTCATGAATTGGCCAGTTTAAACAGATCATGAAATTCGCGTAACATGAAATACCGCTATTATCAGTTCTGGCACTTCGCCGGCCACTGCCGCTGCACGCTCGCTTCGCTCGCTCGGCTTGTGCGTTGTGGTCACAATTCATACTAACTACTCCTCGCTTCGCTCGTCGTCCTATTTTGTTCTTTTTTTCGGCATATCACGATGTGCCCGGTATAGAGCTAATCGATCTGCCGATTGTTTCTCAGGCTCATCGTGATATGCCTGGTCAACTTTAAGGCATGTCATGAAATGGCGCTATTTCACGATATACCTAGCAATTTCGTGATTTGGCGGATTTAACGATTGGCTGCCGACAGATACATTACGGTAGGTAACTCAACTAGAAATAAATTTATAGTAAAAACATTACAAAAAACAAACTTTTATTGAAATAGTCTTAATTTTTTTTTTGAATAAGCATTTAAATTAAATGGCCCAGTGCTCCAAACACAAGCTTCGTTATATTATTCGATTATAATTAATAATCGTTATAAAAGCTTTTCGCGAGATTTCCCTGTATAAATAATACTTATGCTTACATAGGTACTTATGTAGCGCACGTGACATTTCTGTTCATCTTTTTATTATTTCTGTGAGAAAGGTTCTTTTACCTCACAAAGTTTGCGTAACATTGTTAGCTGTATTCAGAAACGGAACACGTTAAATCCGAGAGACAGATATTTGTTCGAATGCCGAATGTCTAATGACGTCGGAGAGAATGGCTTCTGATTCTGAGGCAGTGATAGATCTCCTATTGAATAATGGTTCGGAAATTTTATTCGATTTTAGTACGACGCTACTGCTGACTTCAATTGTTTTAACGTGTATTTTTAGTAAAGGCAGTTGATAGTAGTTTTTATTCAGGATTATTGAAAATTTTTTGCAGGTAAATAACTTCAAATTAATGAAAATTGCCAACTAATGGCAATATACTCATATACTCGTATTACGACTCAAGAGTTTAGTGAGAGTCAAAATAATATCTCTTTCGTAACAAAGTGGATTTTGCAATATTGCCAATATAAATAAAAACGATTTGAAACAAATCATTTTCACGCATCACTTCAGAAATTATTTAAGCTTCAGAGCGATGTACCTATTCGGTAAATTCTTTTTTTTTATTGTATTTATAAGTATTTGTCAGAAGAAAGTTTGTACGAGTATTGTATACAATTTTTCAAACTAATATTTCTTTCATACTTGTACAAGCCTTCTCTGACAACATTACAAATATAACAAAAAAAAAAATTTAAAAATAGGTGTATCGTTTTGAAGCTTAGGTAATTTCTGAAGTAATTTTGTAGGATAGATTTAGGTTTATTTTCATCATTAATTAGTAATTTTTGCTAAGCTGTAGTGTGCAATGATTGGTTCGTAAAAATATCATTTATTATGAAGTCTTATAATTACTGCATCGTGTCATATTATTATGGAAAGCCAGGCAAATTATGTAAATCACCTCACTCTCAGTTTAAAAACTGAAAATATATTTTAACATCTCATAAAAAGTAATTTATTAGCGTTTCATTATGAAAAACAAAAACGTCCAATTATTATCAGCTTTTTTATCGTCTCGGGAGGAACCAAGTAAATTAAGTATGAGCTGAGACCAAAAACGACAGCCTATTCTACCAGTAACATTAACTTTAACGAAATTCAATTTTGATATATTTTTTTGAAAAGATCATGTACCTAGTTAATACTGAGTTGTAATGTATTGCATTGTATTACTAGTAAGAATATTACAAAATTTGCTATAAAATAAAAATAAAAGATAAAAAGCAAACTAATAATAAATGTCATTGTGCAAGAACAAATAAAGACGTAAAAAACTGTTCAGAAATTTTAAAAATTGTTCAAGATATTTCATGCCAGTCAATTACCTTTTATTCACAGGGAGGTACACAAAAGTTTTTAACATTTATTACAGCCGCAATGCGTTTGAGACATAAGTTTATCTGTGGCTTGGATAACAGCCGCACAATAAAAGCACACAGGCTCTTTTCTCAGGCGGGGTACGAGGGACTAGGGCGGTAACATTGTTGAAGATTTCAATTTACATTTAGCTTTTGTTGAGGCTTCAATCCCTCGGAGTTATTTAATTATTTGGAGCGGCATGCAAGTCCGTAAAAGCGACAGTCTTTTTAGGGTTTCATTTAAACGGACATCCTGTAGATAGAGATGGTATTTTGCTACGGGCTAAACGTTATCACGGAATAAGATCTCATTTTGCTTTGTCAGTTTTGTAATAAATGTGGAAATGGAGAAGATGAGAAACTCGACAGCTGACTGGCAAATTGTTTATTCACCTGAGGAAACTGTTATTATACTCGCACCTACTTACAAGATTTAACTAGTATACAAAAATGTTTTTTCAATGTCTATTACGCTACACTAGACTTCCATTTCGCTCCTTGAGAATAAGGACGTTCATGTACATGCCAAATTTAATACGTAACGTATCAAATAGCTGATTGAATAAGGCATAACTTTGCGTAAGTTATCCTTGTTAACTATTAGAATCAGATCATTTTGGCCCATATACATCTCACTACAGGGCGGGTACATATTTGTCTCAATAGATGAGTTGATAATGATGATGGTCCACCATCCAACTGGAGTCCAATCCAACAAAGGCAAACCTTTAGGCACAGTATATAATATATAAGCTAAAGCAGTAAGGAAGCTACGAAGCTATGATCGAAACGAACACACTCACACAAACGCGCGCTCTACACGGCCTCTAAGGGGGACTCGCGGTACTGAGCTTGTTTATTGCATGCCAGAATATGGCTGGCAAAGTCAAACTTTGTTTTATAGCTCCTCTTATACGGCGCTCAATGTAATTGACAACTATCATTAAGTATTATGTGTAAGTGTAGGAAGATCTTGGGCTGGTCTTTATATAATAAATATCGCAGCTTTGTAAATAAGGCTACCTATTCCAAATTTTAAGAACAGGCAGGCCTCCCACCAGGTGGACTGACGACATCGTGAGAGTTACGGGAAACCGGTGGATGCAAGTGGCGAGTTGTCGTTCATTGTGGCGTTCTAAGGGGGAGGCCTTTGTCCAGCAGTGGACGTCTTCCGGCTGATGATAATGATGATGAAATTTTAAGACGCATCGTTTGGAACACCTGAACTACTAATAATTATTACTTACAGTACCAAAAAAATCTATTCAAAAAAAATAAATAAACAAAAGATAAAAATCAGAGGTAGCTACAAGCCCAAGCTTGAACCCACGACTAGAAAACGCCATAGGTTTTATCTACTCGTCACTTTTTCAATCAAATTGAAATCTTACCGTATTTCAAATCATAATGCTCCCCTCTTGGATAAGCTCGTTAAATAATACAGGCCTTGACATTCGTCGCCATTTTAATCCTTCCTCTTTTACGATTACAACGCCATCTACCGAATGCCAAGCAATACGTAAATAAAACTCATTCCGCTAGTCGAATTACAAGTGTTTTCGCGCGTAAAATGTAAGCAATAAATTCACGAAATTACAACTTGGTGGACTGGAAAGGCAGAGAATTTGAGATAGAACGTGAAAAAAGCTGGTTTTCTTTAAAACTTCGCTTTGCGTCTTCGAATAACAAAGCGCAGGAAAAGGTTTACAAAAAGGCCATTTCCCGAAATCAGCTAGAATTATAGAAGGTTACCATGCTTACTAGTGAGAAAACGTCAGCGAAGTAAATACCCTTTATTTCAGTAATGGTTTAAGAGATATTTATTGTATGGACAGTATATTTACAGTGTTGGCACATACTAGGTACAATTTAAAATGCCATATTTTTAGAGCTCAAGATGTAACATTTAGGTTTAAAAATCATAGATTTTAAGTACTTATTTTTTATCAAAAAAACAAGTAATATTATTGAAACTAGTAGTAGTAGTAGTAGTAGTTTTTAGACTCAGTGAGTCTTAAAGAAATGGCCAAAGATTAGTATTATTGTTTAGAAGATTAGCTATTATTTTGTGTTAAAGCCTTAATAACAAGATTGCTTTAATAAAAAGAAAATTTAATTTAATAGCGGTAGGTACTGTAAAGCCAGCTTAATGTGATGTTTTCTATATTAAATTCATTATGAAATATTTGCCGTTTCAAGCACCTACGCATAAACAATCATTTGGCTGAGAAGGTGATTCCTGAGACGTACAATAATCTTCACTTAAAAGCATAATAATTCACAAATTGATACTTTCTTCAAAAATAGTTTCTTACAAACCTGCAATATTTGTAATATACCAATCTAATGAGATTGTTTCAGAACTTAAATTAACGTACTCGTAGATGAGAAATAAGTCCATTCTCAGATTGTAAACCAAAATAAAATTAATTTCAGACGCTGTGGCCTCTCTAGCCAGAGGGTCGTGAGTTCGAGTCCGGGCTGCACCTCTGCCTTTTTAAAGATTTACATAAAAATATTTAGCATGAGCTTCAGTGAAGGAAAACAAGGTGAGTTGGAGTTTCCGCATTCGGCCCGCTTGGGAACCACGGGTCAAGCCCTCTCATTCTGAGAGGAGACTTATGCCCTACTGTGGAAGTTGTGCCTTAAGGTGGTGATGATTTAAGTTCATCAGTTTCAGTTTCAGTTTGAGTTAAACTTTAGTTCATAAGTAGTATGGCGATTAATATTGCATTGTATATCTCTATGACTGTGAAATCTATTTTGGTAAATAAATCATTATCTTATCTTATCTTATCTTATCATAGCATCACTTTGTCAGCGTGATTATTAGGTACATCTGTGCTATTTCAATAACAGCTTTCCAATACTAAAAAGCCTCTCACATACGAGGAAAACATGAGGTTTATTGTCATTTTTACTACGGAACCCTAAAAATTAGGTTTACCTGTTCGAAGACAGTAGGCACATCGGACCCGTACGTCATGTTTCTTTATACGTTCCTACTTGAAAGGCTTATGTAAATTGTTTTGGGGAGCACCACCCCGACACCGGGCTATTCGGCAGGCGTATCCAAAGAGCCTTTTTAGCCCACTTTTATAAAGCGCTTTAGATAGAAATAAAATTTCGTATAAGCTGAAATCTGCTTTGGTTAACCTTCATAATGAAAGACAAATTTTTGTTTGAATAAGCCGTTTGTTCCGAGTTGATGGGTCGGGTAAATAGGTGCTGGGTCTCGCCTTTTATACTTAGAGTGGGCCATTCAGACCATTTATATTTTTGTAGTCGGCAACACACATTTCAACGAATTCTTCGTTTAATGAAAATGTTATACGACTAAAATGCTGATATTACAAGGAATATTTTAATTAAATGGGTATCAAATTATATAAAATTGGAAAAGCTGGACGAAATTTAATAATTATTGGGAATACCAACGCCCTTTTCTAAGAAATTGGCAATTTTATTGGATTGCTATAAAATAACCGGTCTAACCTAAACCATTCGTTAATTATGATCAAAGCGTTCGTCTAGTAAATAGTTTTATCGAAAATAATGTTAGAATATTGAGTGACCATTATTTATTTCATTTTGATATGCTAGCTAACACTTTTTTTCATAATTGCAGGTGTAATTGGGTGTCTAATGATCGGTATAACAAAATTTGATATAATTTCAAAGGCAAAGAGCTTCACAGAACTTTTTTTCTAAAATAAACCTAACCTAACGTAACCCAAAGTACAGATCGCGTCAGAGAAAAGGAACCCCCCTTTGGTAATGACATCAAAGTTTCTGCCGTCCTACCGAAGAAGGCGGCAAAGTGACAAAAGTAACTTTCGAGAAAAACGGCAAAAACTTTTCAAAATTTTAATTACCTGTATCTCAGGCATAATTTGACTTACAAAAATTCTGATTACATTAAAATTTAGATAAAAAATCACGCCTTTTTATGTACATATTTTCATTTAAAAAAATTATAAATAGTAATAATTATGGAGGCTTTTATGTTGTAGCTTAGGATTTGTGAATATTATTCGACGAAGAATAATAAGTTAAAAGGCCGTTAGCTATACCTTAGCGACTTTTAAGCTTAGTATTGTACATAACTTTTTTAGTGTTGTTATTTTAAATGAAAGTTAGGTGCGATTAATACACTAGAAGGTCGTTACTACGGATAGCCGCGGTATTGTCTATTATTGCTAGTAGAACATGTACGTTGCGTTATAAATAAAAACGAAGTTAAAGTATCTTAACCGTTTTAAAGCTTAGATGTTTTTTTAACTTTTGAATCAAAATTATCAAGCAACAGAAATGTTTACTCTCAATACATTAAAAAGCCGTAATACGTGAGTCACTCTGTAAATAACGGCATTTTAGGTTATGATAGGACTACAATTATTAAGAGTAATGCTGCGTGAGAAGCGGTAATGACAAAAAATTAAAAGTCATACTATATAAAAATCAACTATTTATTGTTCAAAAATAAAAAACTTCTAAATTATTACTTTCAATTAACATTATGATTATTGAACTGTGTTCATTATTTACTTCTCTAAAGTTTATAAATGAGATATAAAAAAAGGGTGAATTTTCAGAGCAACTTGTTTGGCCGTCACAATTCGATTTTATATACGCTAGCGGAGTTTTAACATAATAAACATTGTTGACTTCAATTAAAGCTGAATTAAAAATATCACAGACTTAGAAACACTAACTGCAGTAAGTCTGTGAAGCCTGTCCCACGCGCGGTTTTGTTGAATCAATTGACCATAACTTTGTGTCTAGGAGTCATTTTCCTAATAAACATAAATAAAAATGAAGCTAATTAAATAACGCATTCTATTTTTACTTTTTCATACTAAATACATTTTCATTTAAAAGATAGGTGGATCACTTTTCTAAATATCGTCTAGCTACCAATATCAATTTGCACAAATACTTGCTAATATCTTAATGGTGAAAGATCATATCACTATGTTCGCATTTTTATGGAAAATTACATTAGTTGTGCTTTAGCTGTCACGCTGAATGAACCTCCAACTACCGAATTTTGTGTGCCTATCAGTAAGTAGGTACAAGCCTTTCGCGCGATGTGTTTTGTTTTAGTCATCTTAAAAGTAATTTCAGTGGATTCCCGTTGTGCGATATACGAGTACAATGATTATAATTGAATGTTTATATTTTTACTTATTAGTTGTCTTGATTCTTATTTCACAGAATAGAGCTAATAGTACTGATGTATACAGTTTAGCAGTTATCGCAAAAGATACATTATTGTCGTAATATTCGGTGCTGTAATTCCGGTGGTATTTTATATTTATATTTTATTAACTATGGTCATTATGACTGAATTTAACGGTAGTTTCACGTGAAACTGATTCGCTCACGCGCGTTTTGCTCACGTGAAATATAAAGGTACAGATAGATTATGCTCATTACTAGCACAAAATCTGATGAGCAATTACTACTGTGATACTAGCGTGTATGTTTATGAGATGTTTAAAGTAGGTATGCTTTTTAGTAGCATGCTGCCCATGTTGGCTAAATCACCCTACTATCTTTGAGTGTACCTACCTACTACTTGAGGTAGGGGAGGAAGGACGAATGATGATAACAAGTATAAACGCGTCTGCGAATGAGCATGCTAGTATAGGTATGTCTGTCTTTTACAGCAGGTGCAAGTGCGACTTCGCAAATTATGAATTTTGAAAGGTCAAGCGAACCGATTTGACATTCGATTTATTTTGATCGAACCTACATTCAAATAAGTATTGGGAACTAAGATTAACTTAAAATAATAATTTAAAACTTTAATTCTTTACTTTATTAACATAAGTTATACACGGATATGTACACGTATATAAAATAAATTATAGTAATTTCAAACTAATTTCCTATGTAATTAATAAAACGTAATTTACTGTCACTATCGTAATTTCGGTAGCGACGTTTTTTCACTATAACGTATAGCTTTAACTTAGTTTTTGAATTTAAATACGAGTAGGTGCTTCTTGTATCATTGAAATCCTAATCCAGAAGAGCATTTCAACGAGTGATTATTTTCACCAAAAATTAAAAAAAGAATGCCCACCAAAATAACGTAAAAAAAAAGATTTCAAAAGTTCACCCAAAACCTAAATTGTGCTTAAATCTAGATACAAAACTACTAAGGTAACGTTATTGACGTTAACCAAAAACTAAATACTTAAGTTCTTTTTAATTTTTAATAAAATTAAGCACTAATATTATTTAACACTAGCTTTTATTGCCTGCGGCTCCGCCCGCGTGGTGTTCGGTTATCGCGCGCTGTTCTCTCGGGAACTGTGCATTTTTCCGGGATTCAAAGTAGCCTATGTTACTCTCGGGACCATAAACTATCTCTATGCCAAAAATCACGACAATCCGTCGCTCCGTTACGGCGTGAAAGCGTAACAAACAAACAAACAAACTCACTTTCCCCTTTTAATAGTAAGGATTGACAAAAATCTAGCCGCTTTTTTACTTATTATTGCTATTTAGCCGCTTTAAAAATATGATCGAACAAATATCAACCTTATGACACTGAAGTAAAAAGGCGGTCACCGCTTTATTGACATTTAAATGTATCACGTAATGTGTTTAAGTGTTATAGGCAAAAAGGCGGCTAAGATCCCTTAACGTCATTATAGAGTTTAATTTAAAGAATACTGCTTTTAAGCCTATAAACAAGCATGTAAATTCAGCTATGACAAATTCATTAAAACCTCGTTAAACGAACTTAACCGCTTTTTAAAGTATGAATGATCGATAAGCGCTTTTTAGCTTAGAAAAGTGTTATATTTTAAGCATGATATAAGGCGGCTAATGATACATAACGTCTTTTTAGCTTATTTAATACCAATCACGGCTTTTTAGATTATAAAACCCTAACAAAAATCAAAATATGTGTCGTTTAACTGCTGCGTATCTCGAGAACTAACTGTCATAGAAAAAAAAAGTCAATACCGTTCGACGCAGAATTTTTTTCTGAGTATGCACGTATCAAAAAGTTAAAAAGCCGCTAAAGTCCCTTTGCCGCCTTCTTCGGTAGGACGGCAGAAAGCGTTCAATATTTTTGTCACGTTACGTAGGAAGCCAGTTGGTCTAGTGGATAGATAGTTGGCTTCAACCTGCCTCGTCTTACTAAGGTTCTCAGTTCAAGCCCCCTGCGGCTTGAGACCTTTTTGTTTTTCTTTTTTGTTTTTATTAATCACCTGCCGTTGATTAATATTAGAGATCTTTGTTAAAATAGGCATGAGGTATAAAAAAAGATAGGCATGTTGCAAACGCAATATTTGTTTATTTATCCATAGATTTCTGGGTCAGTAGGTATAGGTATACAGTTTTCAATCTGTGTTAAAATATGATTATTTACTTAGGTTTTAAATTCAACTAAATTTACTAATAGAAACACTTGCTTTCGCATACATCATATTAATTTATAAAAACAACACATATTTTAGACTGTTAACATTAATTGTCGCTGTGATTACTGAGAAAGAACCAACATGCTAAACTTAATAGTATAGCAATTTACATCTTTCTCTTTTATCACAGTTTCTGATAACCTTTTTGACACAACACATTAAGACAATACCTATGTGAGGTCAGATGGTGCATCATTAACAAATGACTCGTCAACAAGGGTAATTTGACTGATCATAATAAAGGTATGTTTATTATTGATCAACTACGAAATAACAATAATAGGAATAATAACACTTAATAGGAATTTTAACACTTGCTCTTTCGTTCTAATACTGTTTTATTGGTTAGTAATTAATGTTCCTTTTAGTAACGGAGAGGATAGCTCGCACTGTCTTTTATACTCCTTGAAGCCGTGTTTTCATGCTCGAAACCACTTTGAAACATGTATCACTATTACACAACAGTTCCCATGTTTCATTTACCTCATTATCCAAATTCTTATTAGATCTTATCTCACTGGAGTCCCAATTCAATACCATCTGACCCCACAAGTTTTCTATTGGATTTAGGTCCGGACTTTTACTCAGCCATTCAAACACCGTTATGTTTTTTTTGGTAATTTAGCCAGTCTCTGACGATTTTGGACTTATGCACTGAAGAATTATCGTGAACCAGGTAAATTTGTCCTTCAGGATAAGTCACACGCACTGACGGCAGCATTACGTCCTTTAACACTTCAAGATATCGCTCACTGTTCATGCGGCCGCCTATTTCCACTAGCTCGCCTGGTCCCATTGAAGACATCCATCCCCAGTAGGTAACCTAAAACATTCAAACCTTTTAAAATATGTTGCAACATGGTGATCTAAGAAAACTTCAAAATAATATTAGGTAAATACCTACACGCCTTGAACGTATCCCTACTTAATATTATAAATGCGAAAGTAACTCTGTATGTCTGTCTGTCGGTCTGTCTGTCTGTCTGTCGGTTACGCTTTCACGTTAAAACCGCTGAACCAATTTTGATGAAATTTGGTATAGAGATAGCTTAAGCCCCAAGGATCAACATAGGATACTTTTTGTTCCAGTAGAGGGCGCCACCGCGCGATAATCTAGTTCCGCGCAGTCGAAGTCGCGGGCATATGCTAGTAATATTATAAATGCGAAAATAACTCTGTCTGTCGGTCTGTCTGCCTGTCTGTTACGCTTTCACGTCGAAACCGCTGGACTGAATTTGATGAAATTTGGTATAGAGATAGTTTAAGCCCTAAGGATCAACATAGAATACTTTTTATTCAGGTAGAGGACGCCACCGCGCAATAACCTAGGTCCGCGCAGACGACGTCGCGGGCATAAGCTAGTTTTAAATAAATGTGTTAATTACACAAAAATTGTAAAAAGATTTTATTATTATTTACCTAGTGTTAATCGCCTGCTTGTTCTGAGATCTAACACGTTGTTGGGGGATACCTCTCCCCGCTCCCCACTTCATCTCCAAAAAAATTTTCGGCCATCCATGTCTGACTTAAAGCACTTTTCGTCCGTAAATATAACTATTTCGTTTTCCCAGTCGAAATTTAAGTAACGAGTGGCAAAGTTTACTCTGTTGGTGCGGTGGTCGTCAGTAAGCTTAATTTTTCTGGCCGGATTATAATTATGGATATTCGCCGCGTGTAAATATCGTCGAACTGTTCTGAGAGACACCCAAAAGTTTCAAATAACATTTCACATAACCCGTCGCTTGATACCTTTGCTTTGTAGGTATTGATCTGTTTTTCTCTGTATAAAAGAAAACAATAATATTAGAAATACATACATGAAAAGTGCAATTGGTCAGAAATATTTCAACAATAAATATTATTATTTAAAACTTACCGTTACGTTCATATCCCGTGCTATTTTTTTTATAAAATATCTTATTTTTGTTCCCAGAGAACAACAATTATAGCCTTCAAAAAAGTTGTTAATCGAAATAATAAAAGCTTTTCGTGAACTTAATAAATCGGAAAATATTACAACGTGGAGATATTCACACAAGGAGATCGACACGAAACGTAACGATTTGTAAATTTCGTTAAAAATATACCCTCAGGTTAGTAAATGGGACTCATAAAGTGTATTATCCTACATTCAACCTTAAGTAGCAGTTTAATACAGCAGTCTTCGATAATTCTCTGAAGTTACAATAAGGTAGTGCAACAATCGGTAATAAACGTAATCTATCTGTTCATATCTATACGCATTAGCTAGAACAGGATGCAAAGATTAAGTAAACTGCAAATAAATCTGCCACCCTCAAAGACTCAATACGAAAAACAAAGTTAGAACTCAGTCGCTGTCTCTTTGAAAGTCGCTATTTACTGTGCGATAAGGTTGTCTTTGCTTTGGAGCTTGGTGCATATCTACTGAATACTAATGACAATGGCACGCAACTAGGAACTATTAATTTTGCAACCATCGTCAGGTATTGAAATGGCCTAGCGGCAAATCGAAGTGTTCGACCTGTGCGCTGCTCGCAGTGAACCGAGTTCGATTCCGAGGATTTTCGATGGGGGAAATTTATTACCTTTATAAGAGATATTTTTGATAATTGTCATTCACCGCTTGGTGAAAATGGACTGTGAGTCTGTGAATGTGAATGTAACTTGCAATGCGAGTATTGAATGTTATAAGAATTATGAGTTGATGTCCGCTCGTGGAATAACAATAAAACAATTGTTACCTACACAATTCGGATCGTATTCGAATATTATTACGAAGGTTCTCTTGTCTCACTCACACCACCGAAGATCGTATCAATTGAAATGTGGTTAAAAAAATATAAATGATCAATATCTTTTTTTTTCAACTTATTTAAATTATCAGAAAAATACTACAAAAAAATAAATAAACCAAAAACATAAATAAAACAAAAAGTGGATTTGAACCCGAGTCCTCCCTTTGATGCACTTGTCTCAGAGCTTGCGATAGTTAACCGCAGGGCCAGACTGATCTGTCACGTGTCACACAGAGGGGTTCCTTTTCTCTGACGCGATCTGTACATCAAACCGAATTAATAACAATAGAAATAAGTTTGATTTTTAAGATAAATTTCATTATATCAAATGAAAATTATATCAACTGTTCCATTATATCGATTGTTGTTATATCTTTAGAGCGGCACCCGGTGTAATTAGAGTGACAAAGTACCTATAAAAAAAACTATAGCCTAAAAAACTTGGAATTAAAACTTAAAAAGAACGGCTAAGAGCGTGTCGGGCACGCCAGAATAGATTTTTGATGGGGTTGGAATAGCTTCTTCATAAAATGTTATCATCATAATTAATTAAGTATGATGGCCAATGTACGGCCCACAGCTGGACCAGGCCTTCTTTTAGAATAAAAGAGCTTGGGCTATAGTTTACTTAAGTACGCGTACCTACTTTAGTGTGGATTAAGAAAATGTTATAAACGATATAAAATAGAATACTACCTGACAATTAATGGCTGATGTTCATTGTTTTTTTGACTTTTTAAATTGAATTTAGGATATGTTTTATACTTACCTATTCGTAAAAAATATTGTAATACATTTCGTTTTACAAGAAAGTAGGTACTGAGCTCAAAATCATCAGTAAAAATTTTAGTGTAAAACAAATAAGAAGATGATACGAGTCGATTTGCAAACCATAAACACGTGAAAATACTAGATATTTCATAACAGTGAAAATCTATGCATTGCTACAAAATTTATTGCAGCTCGACTCAAATTTTATTGAATTCAACATAGATTTATATTACTATCAAAATGGTATATTTACAGGTGTGTTTTAAAAGTAGATGTCTTTTCATGAAACTTTCCAACCTCGATGCAGAAAACAGGAGCTTGTAATATCCATACCAATATTATAAATGCGACAGTGTGTGTGTTTGTGTGTTTGTCCGTCTTTCACGTCGATACGGATCGATCCTTCTTCTTCTTCTCTTTTAAAATATGGCTTCTGTCCTAATTAATAAGACAATTTCGCCAGTGTCAAAGTATTCTCTTTCGAGAGGTAACGTTGTACGGTGATTGTAGTTTTTGTAACTTCATAGTACAATTCCAGAAACCACGTGGAGACAACTTGCGCATTAAAAAATGTCAGACACGAGAGTAATATTGAATTTTGTGATAACTGTTCACTGTTAAGGTTAATCGCCGCATAAAACACTATCAAAATTATGCTTCAACTAGCCAAAGAAACAGAAATAGCAAAATTAAATATTGTCTAAATCCGCCATGTTCGAATGCCACAAATCGAGTCAATACGGATCGATGTTTTTGGCATAGAGGAGTGTGGCTCACGAGCGTTTCGCCCGCCTGTTCCAGTGTGTTATGAATATTGATACATACAATAACTATTTCCGTCAACTTCTGATACAAGTACAAGATACGAGTAGTTAGTACTTAGTAGTGATACTGATACAAGTAGTTTCTCTTTGAAGTGAAGTATTCATCCTTATACATATTAGTAGAAATGGCCATCGTTGGTGCAGACCAATATTCATAACACACTGGAACGGGCGGACAAAACGCTTTACCCGGAGCTAATTTATGGGCCAGAGAGTGACATCTATAGACTATTTTTTGTCCCGAAATATTGTAAGATTTCCGAGGGAACAGCGAATAACCGAATTCCACGCGGGCGAAGCCGCCGGCAAAAGCTAGAAGAGAATATTTACTTATTAATAACTCTGATATTCGTGCCTACATTTCCGAGACCGCTTAGATTCCATCCGTCTTAGGGGTGGTCAAGTCAAATTCCCTCGACATGATTTATTTCACAGGTCCAAAGGTCATTGGGATCCTCCTTCGTATTATAAATTTCCGAAACTGCTCCACGCGTCATAGAATGATGAATGGAGATGCTTGTTTTGTTTTTATAAACGGGATTTGAAGAGGCCGTGGGTGTAGCCGATAAAGTGATGGCCTAATTTTTAGAAGGGTTGTATAAAGGGTCAGATTAAAGCTCCGTTGCCACCAATGATGTGCGAGAATGTGTTGCGATGAATGTGTTTTTCATGGGTCCATATTGACTCTCATAAAATTCTTATTCCTATTTTGTTATTTTACGATCAATTTGTGTTAATTATAATCACTCTTCATAATTTTTTCCTTATACTTTTTTGTTAATAAATTTTTATTACTAAGACAGTGTTCATATTTTTTTTACTCGTAATGTCATTAACAACTAACAACACCATCTCAACTCATAAAGTAGTTTTTCAGAAAATTTTCCTTTGTAACGCACGAATATCATACTTAATTTTATTTTTAATAATGGCATTAATAAGAAAACATTTGAACTCATAATATTGTTTCTCATGACGGTAATTACCTATTCAAAATAAGAGTAACTTATATCGTGAATTATAATTTATATTATACTATCTTTTGCCCGCGAGCGGCTTCGCTCGCTTGGAATCCGGGTATCGCGCGCTGTTCCGTCGGGAATCAATGATACCCCACACTACAACGTTGGATGAGAAAAAAAGATCATCCTCACTTTACGTCTATGGGAGGTAGGTACTCAAAAAATATTGTTTTTAAACTTTTGTTGGCATAGTATACATTATATTATATTCGTGCAAAATTACAGCTTTCTGGCATTTATAGTCCCTGAGCAAAGCCGCGGACGGACAGACAGACAGACAGACATGGCGAAACTATAAGGGTTCCGTTTTTTGCCATTTTGGCTACGGAACCCTAAAAAGTGGAACTCTAAACTTCATTCATTACATACTGCTACCGCAGAATCAGATGAGATAACTCGCTAGTGACACATCTGAGCAAAATAAAGCCAATGCGAGATATCCCCGTCGGAGATAGGTTCAGTCCGACACCACTGTGTTATCAAAATAACCCAGTAAGATATCGGCCCGCTTCCTGCTTCACTACCGTTGGAACGATACGATGTGGACGCTCAATGGAACAAGTTGTGATGCCATATTTACCGTTATTGTGACTTGCGACCACGAAGTACTATTACCACGCTCGCATCTACCATAGCTATTTATGCAACTGTATCGTAATATGGGTCTTTAAAACATGAACGTGGTTTTATGAAACGAGGCGTAATCGAGTGTTATGCAAATGTAGTTTGGGTGACAATGCATGTACAGCCAACAAAAAGTACGGCCAGCAAAAAAAGCTTGTATTAAAATGATTTTTTAATGATTCGGTTATTACCATCGTGGATAAAAAATATTCAATGTGATTTTGAATATCAATTTGTTTGGAACTAGACTCAACTATGGGACACGTGGCAAACAATAATGTACCTACATCCTATCCTACCGGCTGCGCCAACTATTTCAAAACAGCGTGTACCTCACGCCAAATACAACGTTGTACAAATAGTTAGCGAATGCAAATAGCTGTGTGTATCACATGTTGAAACAAGACGTAATGAGACGACCGTACCGACGCTCGTCGCTAAAGACTTCCGCACTATAAACCACTACTGTCTTATCTGCTACTGTAAATAGTTTTGCTAACTTGTAACTGCCGTGGTGGTTAGTTAACATCTGAGATATTTCGATGCATTAGTGCAGTGTTTGTTGATAGTTTTTTGTTATTGATGAAACTTTCAACTAGATGAAGCCAGATTGCTACTGCGAATTGGGGACAAGGATGATAAAGATTACTATTTGGAGTCGTTTTGTATTTTTTTATTTCAACTCCAAATTTTTTGTTTCTTTTACGGTCATCCCGTGAAAGTCTATATATTTCACACAAAAACACAAGCCGAAACATGGATGCACAGAAAAACCAGAAAAATAGACCAGCGCTGGTAATTGAACCCAGGTCCTCAGCATTCCGTGCTGCGTGCTATTCCCTTACACCACCGCTGGACAGGAGACTAAACACGATTTTTTTCCTATGCACCGATATTTCAACTTGCATTCTTTTCATAGTCACTTTAGCAGCGACACTAACGCCATCTATGAACTACATTCTCAACGAGAAACATTCATTCATTTTGGGTTCGATTCCCAGCGCTAATCTATTTTTCTGGTTTTTCTGTGTATCCATGTTTCGGCTTGTGTTTTCGTGTGAAATACAAGGATGATAAGCCAATTTAAGTATGGTCACTTTGGTATTTAATTGAACTCATGAAATAGGGTATTTATTTAGAAAACGCATTGTAACATGCAACGGGTCGCACAGTTTTACACAACTAATAATTCCTTCCGATGTAGGTAACGGCATAGTTAGACCACTTTTAGTAGCGCGGGAAAATTTGATCAATCACCGGCAACAGGTAAAGTCTGATATTGGTGCCCTGGTGACATATCTTCTACGTCAGTCGATGCTTAGATTTCATGCTAAAAGACAGGCGAAATATAGATGGCGCTAGTATCGTGAGATTTTTTTGACGCGTTGCCGATTGCAAGTAACACCGTAACGTCAAAAAAACCTCACGATACTAATCCCATCTAGTGATATTTTACCTGTCTTTTAGCCCTCATTGATTTGATTTTATGATTTCTTTCTAACTACTTAGATACACATCGCGACAAGATACGGCGTGCTGTATAATCGCGTGACTTTATCAAACTAACTATCGTCCATGCACGCGACGTTGAGGCGATACACTAAAATAATATTTTCACTTTCATGCTCGTTAAGTTCATGTTTATGCTGGTTCCAGGCGACATAAAATGACTTTCTATGCCCTAGTGCATAAAGTTAAATCTTCTTCTTAGACCATGGTAATTATGTATATAAACAGCCACAAACAAAGAAGTTTCTACATTGGATGGAATTAAATAATACGAGCAGTTTAGGTAGAGTCGCCTTTAGGGCTGAAGTCTTTACTTTTGTCTATAATTTGTTTTTTCACTTCTCATGTGTGTAAAGTAAGTTTTTTATGATGGATTTTTGCGATTTTTTATACTCTAGTGCATAAAGTTAAATCTTCTTCGAAGACAATGGTAATCAGGTGTCAACAGCCACAAACGAAAAACTTTATGTGTTTTTTTCACAACGAATCATGCAAAATAAATCAATAAAACTAAAAAGTGATAATTATATAGCAATGCATGAAAAATAAAAGGTGCCTTATAGTGAACAATTGTTTCTACTGTTGCTATTTAATTTTCTCTCAATCGAAGAGAAAAGCAGAGTGTAAAACTCGAGCATTAAACCCATTTTCCCCTCGACGTCTCGGGTGAAATGGCTCATTTTATGCTCTTCTTATACAATCTACTATTATTTTTTCTAATTTTATACGCTTTATAGGAGATGGGGGCCTCTCATCGTCTAAATGACCCGGCTGCATTAATGTCTCCCCACTCCCTGGATCTTACTACGGGGAGAAGACGGGTCTTACTTAGTTTTAATTTGTAATAATAATGTAAATAAACCGGAATACACTTAATAAAAGTTAGTTTACCTTAATTTCTGACGGCTTGCACAATAATTACAAAATATATATTATTTCATAGTATACTACTTACTACTAAATCCCTCAAAGGATGGCCGGCTGAAATATTATCATTGTAAAACAATAGCTGTGTCAAACAATATTAAAACCACAACGGGGTCTTTGGAGTAACCCGTCAAGCCTGATTTAACTTCATCAATCATTAATTTAATTAATTACCATGCCGTACGATATTCGGTTTAATTAAAAAAGTAAACCTCTTTTTCGTCAGACTTATTTTTAACAAAGTTATGTTTTTTAATTGTTTATTGCCTAGAGAAAGAAGTATCTAGATGCACATTTTTAATTAAATGTAAGGATTTCTAATAATAAATACAATATTAGTTATTAGTAATTAAATACCTATGGTTTCTTAAGCAGTGGTTTTTAGGTTGAAACTTGGGCTAGTCAATATAGAAAATAGGTTCTTTACCTATAAATTGGAGGAAAATTTATAAAATGTGTGGTTTTTTAATGTAAAAAAACATAACATGCCGAACCCTCGCCACGCAAGTTTCACTCGCACTTTCAGTAACTACGAACAAACAACGAAGCAAACAAACAGAAGTTCGGACCATAAAAAGGTCTCATACATATTTTCACATTATTAACGACTGCATCAGCGTTAATTGAACTTGCACGTACTTAGTACTCTCATTAAAGATGCAACGAAGCAATTGGTTTTGATAAAAATCCAATTAGTCCAACGAGTCGCGTCGTTGCAAAAGTTCTCAAAGGCTTCTCAATGCAGTGTCTCCTTTTTTCCTTGCATAATTTCATAATTATATTACTTAGACGAATACTGAACTGATTGTAGAATCAATGGCCGTAGGGCCATGTTTTCTCATTCAAATAATTTCTTCTTCTTCTTCCCATTCCTCTCCAATCGTAGGTTGGACAACATCATGGCGATTCTAATTTTGGAGGTCGCTGCTCTAAATAGACAGACATGGTAATGCAGTTGAACCAGTCTCGCAAATTTTTCAGTTACGAGTGTCTTCAAATAAATTAAATGAAATTTAATAAACAAATGGTGCGATCCATGAAGACGCGTGATTTTGTCAAAATTAGACATTATTGACATTGTAATAAGAACCACGGCACATTGGCACGCGTCATCGTGAATGACTCTGCCTGTACGTACATAATACCTATATTTTGCTCGTTTTCCTTCCAGTCGAATAAAAAAAAATTTTTTAGAGCGACGTAAAACTTTCCAATCCGCACTGAGCCTGTGACTACTGTCCAAGCCCTCTCAGGCGTAGAATGTCCACTGTTTAACATAGGCCTCCCTCGTAGACCTCCAGTTGCTTTGATTGAAGGCGGCTTGCATCCACCAATAACCTCCAGCTTTAACCAGATCATCTGTCCATCTCGTTGGTGGACATCCTAAGCTGCGTTTGCCGATCCGCGGTCACCATTCGAGTAGGTACTTTTCGGCTCAACCTGCCATCTACGTGTTATATTGCCTACCCATTGCCACTTCCACAAGCTGATTTGCTTGAAGGATTATGCTGGTAACCCTCGTTCTTTTACGTATCTCATCATTTCTGATTTGATGTATCATGTGGTAAAGGTAACAAAAAAAACTTAATCTTATCTTGCATTCATTAATTAACAATTCCCACTACAGCGAAAAAGCAATAAATAATTATCCAACCTCTAATTCAATATAAACCAAATTGCCCTGGGGCCAACAAACGAACCGACGCACGTAATTCCGACAACGAAATCCCAAATGGGTATTCAAAGTAATTTAGATATAGGGAGTTCTACGGAGATACATAGTTGTCTTTTACGAGGCAGAAAATCGGGTCATTAGCTCGGCTCCTAAGCCCTTCCGGAACTGCTTCGTGATAAGGGTCCTTTAGCTTAATGACATTTATATTTGGTAGATACGTTTCCTGTGAGAACGTGTTAGATTTGGAAATATATGGACGATACTAATCATCTTGATGCTGTTTAGATTTGAACGGTTTCACACTACAACGGTTCGAAGCTGTAAAAAGTGTTCACTTTTGTTTGTAGTTGTATCAAAATAATTGAAAATAAAAAGAATAATGGACGATAATGGTCATTTGATATACTAAAAAGTAATTTTCGGATAAACTGTTGAAAATACGAATGATGATGAATTGATAGTATGATCGTGTGATGTACCTACATAATTTTTTTCATCACTTAAGCTCTGAAAGTAGGTTGCATATAACTTGTAAATTCGATTTACATCTTTAGGAATGTAAGTAAATTTAAAAATCAAATGATGCTCCTTTGCATTCACGAACTGGTAAACAAGGAGATTGTAATGCTTAATACTTACCTCCAAACCTTCAAGCTGGCATAATGCTGCTGGCCATCAAAAAAAAAGTCAGTTGACACGATAAATTTTCTTTCGCTCTATTAAATACCAATTGCGTATACTTTTATTGTGTCTGTGTCTTTTAGAGTGTTCAACTCGAGTGTAAATGATCAATTACACTCGCGAACTATAAGCACGCTCGCTCGCTTTGCTCGCTCGTGCGCCTAAATATCTTGGGTGTAATTGATCACTTACAACCCTTGTTTATCAATGTACTATTTTACATGGTTAAGTTTATATTTCCTAATAACCTAGTAAGTAAAGATGCCAATTTCTGAAAAAATGGCATAATAAAAAAAAATGTGATGTCGTCTCCGTCTATTCTGACAAAACTGCAATAAAAAATTGCTATTTAACATTAAGCAAGCTTTCAAAGAAATTTTGGGAAAAAAAAGACTTACTTTGTGCGTTTTTTACGCGGTGGTGCATTCGGAAGTAGCATCCGCTTCAATTTTGTGCTTCACGTTTTTCCGCAATAAGTTCCTTTTTGGTACGAGGAGATTCGCCATATGTCTTTGGTCACGCTTTCGTTGCGCACGGATAATAGAGAGTTCACTGCAGTGACAGAAACAAAACAGTGAATTTTAGATTACACTTAATAATACATAAAATATAGTCCATTCACTTGCTTTTGGTAACTAGAGTTACCTGTCAACGCTCTTATTTGTTATATCAATAGAGTTCAACTCAAAATTTGAAGCAGTGAGTGGATAAACAAGGTACTTATAATTTAAGCCTGGTTAAATTTTAGCTGTCTTACGAAATATAGTTCAATACTCACTTATCTTCTTGGATGGAGTTTTGGCGATATGAAGTTATGCCTACACAACTATCATGCCCTCTATTACGACTGCCACGGGTCACAACATCACGACTCACGCTTGCTCCAGCAGCATCTTAAACTTTTTAAAGGCACATTCTTTTTACCTATTACACGAATGAAAATAACGCAAAGTATTCTCACCTTTCATCTTGTGCGGCCGCATCTTTGGTTTTGCCCCTACGACCACGACTTTCTCGGCCTCCACGGTTTTCGTGGCCTACATGCGCACCACAACGACTAAGACTTGTGTCGTTTTTGTCTGACCTAAAAAAAAATAGGAGGTACATTCATCAGAGTCACACGAACGAAAATAACGCATAGCTTTACTATTCTCACCTTTCTTTTTGTGTGGATACATCTTTGGTCCTGCCCCTATGGCCCCGACCTCCTGGTCGACTTCCTCTTTCTCGGCTTCCACGGCCTCTTAGGCTGTCATAACTATTGACGCTTTCGTCTGATCTGAAAAAGAAGTACATATTTTAGAATATTTGTGTTATGTAAGAACGAACCTCACATTAAGTATAATTTACATCTCCACTTGTGGGGATACATTTTTATTATTGCCTCTACAACCACGACTTCCTCGAGTTTCTCGGCCTCTGCGACTTCCTCGGCCTCTGCGGCTTCCGCGGTCTCCATGACCACCTCCACTACCTCCAAGTCCCAAGGCATCATCACCTTCGATCGATCTAATGCATTTAAAGTATCAGTATTTAATTATATTTTTATTACATAATAGATAAGCGCAGCGCTGCAGCTCTGGTTACAGGGCTACGGCACATGCTGAGCTGAGTCCTTTTGGCATCACACTACAGCATAACGTCTCAAATTGTTCTCTCTTCTCCTATTTATGTTTTTATTGTTTTTGCTGTGACGTAGTCTGTTTTTGTTGTCAAAAAATATTGTGAGTTTGAATTTGTGAGTTTGATAAGATACCCAAGAAGAACTAAGCTTATGCATCCGCAGGTAACAACGTTCCAAGTTATTTTCATTCATAGGTGCAACTGCAAAACTGAAAGCTGCAAGTGTGCACCTTTCAGGTTATTTGGTAGACACGCATGCGGGACAGCCTCTGTTAACTCCGTTTACGCGATGTTAAAAATTAAAAATAACACATCGCAACGAAGTGTAGTTAGTATAGCATATTCGTAAGTAATTAAAAAAGGTAATCATAGGCATATACAATTTGAGAAGATATTAAAAGCATAACAAAATAAAAAGCGAATGGAGCGCGACTGTAATGTAAGACCCGATGGCAAAGAAAATACCAACTTCACTGTGCATCGGAATGGCTTGCTAGCGTCTTAGCGGGCGATGAAAACTCCGATGCCTAAACTATTATATGTGTTGCTTAGAAAAGGGGCTCTGTTTACACTAGATATTCATAGATGAATAAAAAGTACCTAGGCGACATTCGCTCGGGCTAAGACTCGATAACAGACGTTTTCTCCAGAGATAAGACCAACCTAAATCGATTTTTCGTTCCAACTCTACATACCAAATTTCATCGAAATCGTTGGAGCCGTTTCCGAGATCTTTAAGTATATACAAGAATAGATCATGAAACTACCGGGAGACTCACTCATATTAAATGATACTGTAACGGATAACTGACGTCTTAAATCGAGTTTAGCTCGTTTCGGGCTATTTCGTAGCCCTTCTTCAAGGGAGCACGCGACTCAGTGGCTGCCGCAACACGCGCACTACGCGCCACCGCCGCCACAATATCATTTAAGAATAGATCGTTTAAAGGTATTAGATTTGTTAGAAACACTCTGTACACGTTTCCCATTCGTGCACGGCCGGTTTTTATTGTTGTGCCTCGTGCCAACTAGCCATATTTTAGTAGTTATGAATCTGTGTTTTCAGGGAAAACAATCTAAACTTTATAAAATGGCGCCAGCCCTTTACGCAAACTCGTGGCTGAAAGTTACAAAATTTAAATTCAATTCGGTCAATATCAAAAGAACCGGAACAGTGGTCAAGCCAGGAACTCTAACTTTGTTCCTCTACATCGCTTACCGATTCATAACAAAAGTTAAGTTGTGGTTTGGAAAATTTTGATCGCTCCTTTTTGCGGTGATCCGAAAAATTTGAGGAATATTTTAATATAAAGTTTAAACCACGAAACATTGTTATTTCAAAACCGCTAACGGTCTTTCTCCCCTTTTTCATGTTCATTGTATATTGTTAGTCGAAACTATAGTATTATTATGCAAATAAGAACATTTCCATAGAATTCATGTTTAATATGTCTGAGCTAAAACCCGGTGCAAATTAGATTTTTTATATACTACACAAGAATACTGAAAAATCCTCATGTCACCTGCTTGAGATTATAAAATATCAGTTTATGATATAAAAAAAAAATTAATACAATCTTTTTTTGCTTTTTGTTGTTCACCCAACCTACACCCAAACTACATTTGCATACCAAATTTCAAGTCAGTGCTAATAACAATTGAAGAGTTCCGTCCTGTGGAGACCATCCTGGCCGGACTACCAAGATGTCATAGTCGAATCAAAATTGTTGTACTGTCACGCAATTTACATAAGTATACCCAATTTCAAGTCAATCTAACTACTGGAAGTTGGTCGAATTCAACTTGCAAGAAACGCTAAGTATTTGTCTACTACGAGTAGGATCATTATTCTAGCGTTTCAATCGCCTCAATTTTGTGGTTAAATTTTTTTATGAATGTACTGTAGAATTTGATGAAACTTTGGATTATCTTTTGATGTCCTGTACTTCTGCTAGATAACCTGGAAATTGTAAGAGAATCTTCTACCATATTCATAAAAATGTGCCCACTTTAATCAAGCAACTGATGGATAACGACGCACTAACAAACATAAAGCTACCCCACTAAACCAACTACATAATTTGACGCCCAAAAATAATTTGAGGCGTTAACTACCACCGAAAGTGATTCCATTAACAAATGTCACGAAACAGCCGAGCGATACAACTTAACACTAACAGCAGAAACTATGTTAACATATCTATTTCCACAAATGATTAAGCACTGCCACATATCCGAGTCAGTGTTCTAACTTAAGTTGTACCTAATTTTGCCCCGTAATCAGTCATCCCTGATGTCTCCAAAGCTCGAGGCGCCTTGTAACTGAATAATAGTTAATGTCGGATTAAAACAGCTGGCATACTGCCCGGTAAGGGCAGATTTCTTCTCAAGGTTGGAAATATTAGTAGCTTCGTTTTAAACAGTATTTTGGAGGTGTCACTAATTGTAAGTCTTGACGATACTATAGCAAATATTTAAGTAATGTCAATAAAGAACAATCGTGCTAAGTAACAGTTCCTTCTCGTTCATACCGTTATAAAATAAAATGATCTTAAAAGTCATACCCAAACAATTTTTTTCGTTCAAATTATCTCACTCACCATTTAATTATTGTTCTTGGTGTGTAGCGTGACTAGTTTTTTGACTTGTTTCATTCATTAATTTGAAAATCACCCGATAACGTATATAAAGTTCCTTCTCAACGCAAATAATGGCTGTAAGGTTAATAAATCGTTGTCTAATGGAGTTGAATCGTTAAATTATTTCCAAAAGTGTTTTCAATCAATTTGTTTTCCTATAGATAACATAAAATAAATGTTTCTGTTCGTGAGTGAAAATAACCAACCACTTTATCAATGTACCTTAGTGTGTTTCAATGACGAATTCCCTTCCCGAAATTGCGTTCCCTTTGCATGTGTTGAAATTGAATACCCTCATACATTTCTGACACATTTCTCGCTTCATCAAGACATCATCAATCTTTTCTTCGTGCGAAAGCTTCAGGCGTTCACGTGAAATGAGTATGTCATATAGTAGTGTGTGTTTATTGTATTTTGTACCTACATCATCTAGAGCACTACCGATACTAGTTTCTTGGTTTACAAATTGTCCCGTGATAACTTATGATTTCAATAAATCTAAATTTTTAGAGCAATTCGCTTACGTGATTCACCTTTCGTGATTTTCTATATTTGGTAAATAGATATGATTGAGTAAAAAAAAATAGGAACCACCTTATTTGTAATTTAATTACAGGCTAGGTGAAACTTAGTAGCGCAAGGCTATAATAAAGAATGCATGTAAACATTATACAAAAACACAAAAATAGGTCATTCGTTCATCCTATCCTACAGAACATCGTCAAAATTACTTTTTGACGATTACGTAAGAGATTGATTTAAAGGTATCAAACCACCATTTTAATTTATAAAACTTGTTTTCTCGTAAATATCTCATTGTTCTACTCGATGAGCGAATATAAACGCATAATATAAGATTTTTTATTATATTCATAATCAGATTTATACGTAAAAAAGACTTTATTCCAATATAACGAGAAAAACTGTAATTTTAAACCTTCGTATGTATTATAAAATTTTAATATGTCAGTCTAATGTATGCATGTAATCAGCACAAAAGCAAATAAACAAAAAAATGGTTACGCAACTTGTATCTTTTTAGCCATGTATTATGTAATTTCTTGCAACAACCTCAAGTGTAATTCATAGAGCCTGAGCTAAATATACAGTGTCCCTGATACTTAACCGTATGCTTCCTCCAAGGGAAAATCACGAGACCTAATGTTGATGAATAATCTACCGAGTGTACAAATGACCCATAGGTCCGTGATAGGGTCATAGCATGCCACATTAGCCTTTAGTTGTCCTTGAGAACATTTGAGGATACTGCTGGTAGTATATAAAGGAAACTAGGTGTAGGAGAGTTCATTTTCTTGCGGTATTGTTTGTACCTAGTCTGATATTTTTCAGCAAAATTAAACAGAACAATGCAAAAAAATTAAAAACGATTAATAATAGTCTTTTTTAAGACTTTTAGCTGTATTTGCATTGCCATCCGAACTATATAGGCGTACTAAATTTCAAATAAATCTAAATCACTAGAAGTGGGCAAAATTTGATTTTCAAGATATGAGCCACAAACTAACAAATTAAAAGCTTGTGAAGTACCTAAAGGTTTATCAACGTTGAACTTGTCGATGTCATAAAAACTTAAATCACAAGCAAAACTTTAATTACTTAGTTAAATATGACTAAATAAAAAAAAGTGTGAGTATTTTTGACTACCGCGTAAAAGTTAAAAATATAATTGAAACAAATGTAACCCTAACCAAAGTATTAAATGCCAGGCAACTATAGTCCACAAGAAATAACCACTCACATGTATACATTCCTAAAAATGCATCATTAGCATGAGCTCATAAGCTTCCCTTGGGTCGTAATATGCTGAAAATTCAAGGCTTTTCCTCCGGAAACCCACCCGTAGGATAAATAACCGTATATGCATACACAGACACATAACTTATTCATACTTTGATAACAACAAACTGATCCGAAAAGATTTTACGGGACAAAGTATGCTCAGTAACTGGGCCCGAACTCTAACTAATCATCCCTTTCATGTATTGACAACAAAAAGTTTTTCCGTGATGATATGAATAATGATATGTCGTTGCGTAGAGGCTTACATTTGCTAAAGAGTTATGGGAAGGGCTCTGATATATGGCAGATGAAAAATGTGCTAGTGTATCACGCAACAAATCATGAAACCTAAAGGTCCGGAAAACAAGGGACCGCTTCATTAGGGTATGTTTGACAAATTTAAAAAGAAAAAAATGGATAGGTATAATTTTGAACAGCGCTTTTGTTTTTTGCCGTATCAATTTTTTTTACTAGCTTGATCCATCACTCAGTTTGTGATGAAGTCATTTATTGCTATCATTATCATCACCATCTCCGCCGTAGGACGTCCACTGTTGGACATCCTTCCTCATAGACCTGCAGCCACTTCGGTTGGCAGCGGCCTGCATCCACCGTTTGCTACTTGGGTTGGCGCTGGTCTCTTTTATGGTTTTTCGGTGCATCTATGTTTCAGTTTGTATTTTCGATATGGAACTGTAGTAGACTGCCAGCTATTGCTGTAGTAAGAGTGGAAAGAAAGTCGGTTACGAAAAGTGCGATAGAGAGACTTAGCAGCAGGGGGTCGAACAACTCCTCAGAGCACTCCCCATGATAAATGTGGTATAAGACACTTAGAACTGCAACATCCCTCCACAAGGACAGCAGGTCAAGCCGGCCAGAAAGCTACCGCTCCCATATTTCCATATGGATTGACTCTGGGCCCACCACTTAAGGTTACTTAAGGCCCACCCACGTTGGCCCAGCTGCGCTGGCCGCAAATCCTTGGCTCAGTACTATCAGTTTACAAAGCCTACTGGTGTGTAGGATGCTTTATAATTCCATTACTATATTTACTTTGTTTTTTTTTGCATTAGAAAAAGGGTAAACAATCTTGACCAGTATTTTTATTGAATAACGTTTAAAAAAATAGTAACTATTATTTATGATGCTAAAAGCATGTTAATTACCATATGTCCTTGCTGATTGTTACATATTCGTGTTGACTTATTTTTTGAAACTCTACATGCAAACTATCTTAAATTTAATGAGTTAAAGGTACTGAAATACCACGAGTTTTTTTTTTTTTAAAGAAAAAAGTTGTTTTTAAACTACCTACTTCCATGATTCTTTATACAGTCCAGTAGCTCCACCAACATGCACCATATTCATATCCTAAATAATATTTAACACATTCACTCACACTGTCACACTTACACATACATCCGAAACTTACGAATTCACAATAAAATTCAACTTACAGGAAATGCCCCAAAAAATTTGCTTAGCCGACCCTACCAATTTCCCAACCCTTCATTAAATGCAACGCAGGTACCCTCCTACGCAATATGTAAATCGCACGCTCGAACCCTAAACCTGAAACGAAGGCCGCGCTTGCTCGTTTGTCACCGCGTCACTTTGACCGTACGTAAGTGTCAGAAACGTCAGAATAGTCAGAATTAAGGGGGAGACGTGACCGACACGGCCTCTAGAGAAAATGACGTCATTAAGAGAAAGCGGGGGATAAAAGTAATGAAGCTTTTTGTCCTCCATTCATAGGTTTTTGGAGGGTCTGTAGTGTTCATTATTTTTTGATCGCGTTTTTGTCTGATGTGGATATAATTAAGATTGGGTTTTTAGTCGGGAGCGTTTTGAGACTATATCAGTAAATATTGTTAATAATATGCAGAACGCTTAAGATAGGATAAAGACTATATCGAAAAGTATGAAGAAAAATCTGCCGTGCGACGGCAAAACCTACTAGAAACTGGGAAAATTGTACCCGATGGATAGAGTCATATATAAAAAAAAAGCCTAAACTAACTAATAAGATAACTTATTTTCGTTAACTTCAACTGATTTGTAAAAGTCCTGAAAATGTTTCAATAGTAGTTGAAAGAGTAGTTGATAAATGTTGCAGTACAATAGTTCGATAATAATAAATAATAAATATCATGGAACACTTGACACCAATTGACCTAGTCCCAAACTAAACAAAGCTTGTACTATGGACACTAGGCAACGGATAAACATACTTAAATATAGATAAATAAATACTTAAATACATATTAAAAATCCAAGACTCGAGAACAAACATTCGTATTATTCATACAAATATCTGCCCCGGCCGGGATTCAAACCAGGGACCTCAAGCTTCGTAGTCAGGGTCTCTAACCACTTAGCCATCCGGTCGTCAAAGTATAGTATGTTTCCGGTGCAAAGTATAGTATGTTTTGTTCAATTCCTGGGAAAAATCTAAGCAGGAGTCATCGTTCAGACTCTATCTAATCCAGGTGTAGGTGTATATTTCAGATCAAATAAATGTGTGCGACCTTTTTCATATCGAACTTATAATCAAAATTGTTTTCCGATTCTAGGAAATTTGAAACAAAAGTAGGTTCAGCCCAAAACTCGTTTATTTTACTAGGTACCTTTATAAATATTGAAGTTTTACTACAACCTTGACCATGGGAACCGAGACTTTAATATCCGGAGCCTAAACAAATAGTTTTCGTGATAGAAATTCTTATATTCTCAGGAAATTTAGACCCTACCCTCGCCAGCGGAATCTTAAATATAATAACAAGTGTTTGTATAATCTGGGTTTGTAAAAAGGTTTTCTCATCTACGGAAACTCATTTCAACAGGACTAAATATTTAATTTAGTAAAGGCCATAGTCGGGTTTCCATAGTAAGTATCTACCTAAGTCGGCTCTTACATCAAAATGGGCTTTGGTTTTTTTGTAAAAAAAAAATAATGTATAGGAGGCAAACAAGCAAACCACCTGATGGTAAATAATTACCATCGCCCATGGACCTTCTGATGTACCTGCAACACCAGAAGAGTCACAAGTGCGTTGCCGGCCTTTTAGGTTGGAGTACGCTCTTTTTTTGAAGGTCATATCGGTCCGGGAATATCGCAGGCGATAGTTCAAGTACCTCTTATAATGAATAATATTTATGCTGAGTATGAACATCCTACTTGTGACAGTTTTGGACTTGTTAAACGCTTGTTAAGCTTCTATTAACATTATTTGTTTTCCTTTATATTATTTCCTTTATATTATCTGTCCCTTTGACAAGTCCTTTTTCCAAACGCGGACAAGATACAATTAATTTAGTTATTGTTATAACAGGTCTGCTACTCTTTATAAATGAGGGTGTAGTGGGTAGAAATTAGTATAAAATTTAATATTTATTTTTGACAGGACATGTGAATGTTTGTTACCATACCTCCCACAAAACATTTAACTGAATCAGATCTGGTTTTTGTATAATTCCGAAGCGGTAACGTTTCGTGTGCTCTGCCTACTCCATTTGGGAATACAGGCGTGATGTTCGTGTGTTTCTGTTGATATAATTTAAAGTCAGGTTAGATAAGAATTATCCTTAAAAGTCGCAGCTGTATCCGTTGGTAGTCTGATGCTATAATTATATTGTTCAAAATAACTGAACCGACTACAATGCGGTTTCTGACATTTCATTATTTTTAAAATCTTTTTTTTTTTGTGGTAGTCCATCCCATCCCAGCCTATATACGTCCCACAGCTGGGTACAGGCCTCCTCTCAAAACAAAGAGGGCTTGGGCTATTTTTTCTCGTAAGTAGGCATAATTGCTTAATGTTTCTCATTCAAAATAAACCGTCTGGTTAGTGCACTGCTCGGAAATAAAACTTTTAACACTTTGCGCTGCGGTTAGGGTACTACTTTGCAAACTTCAAGAATTTCCAATAATGCAAGTTCTCTTGAAATTCCAAGGAAATACTTCTAGCTTCATGAATATCTGATAACTATTTCAGTATTTTGTATTTTGTAAAAAAGTCATTTATGAACTCTATAAGAACAACCGGGGCTAATGCGTCACAAATACCTACTTCAAACAAGCATATTTATCAGAATATAACAAACACATTATGTATCCCTAAAACTTATAACTCACGATACAAGTTAGCATATTTTATCTAATTTCATATTTCAATGCTATTTTATGACATTTTTAATAACTTCTACGTTTAAATTACGTTTCTGTAAAAGTTGCGATTTTTAGACGCCAGGTGAGGTGAAAGCGTCATTTACTAGTATTTTGTAATCGGATTGATCCAAATAATTTTGATCGAGATAATTTTATGAAAGAAAACATGATAAAGTTTATTATTATGTTGTACGCTAAATTCTAGCCTTAGTTTAGCGTAATTACTATTTGTGGTGTACAATAAAGAGTATTTGTATTGTATTGTATTAGTTGAACAAAAATATAGCGTCTAATCGACCTCGTTTTTTATAGACGCATTAAAAAAAGAGCTCTGCCACGACATCTAGTGATCATTTTTTGTACTTTTAGTACCAAAGTCTTTAAAAAAATGGCGTGAGTAGTTCTAAAAGACGATTTTCTTATGATAATTGGAATAGACGTATTAGCCCCGTAGACGATATAGCCCCGGACGACAACTTAGTGATGATCGACTAAGGGAAATCTTTTACGCTTTTGATCATAAGGAAATATTACGCAGAAATAGATTGCAAGTTCTTGAGCAATCAACATTTTTCTACCGCTATTTTTTTTATTTTTTACTAAGGGAATACAAACGTAGGTACAAAAAACGTAGTGCTAGGCGTCGTGAGGTACGGAGGACGGACTACCTTAAAGAGGGGCGCTGGCGGCGATTGAAGGGCTGAAGACAGTATTGTGGCACGCCATGGAACAGGCCATGTCCAGGCAGTGGATGGCTCTGGGCTGATGATGATGATAATGATGATGGAAACACACAGTCACATAGTTGATCATTGCATTTAAAACATGAGTACCTGGGCGACCGAGCTTTGCTTGGGCGAAAACGCGTGGATAAGCGTTTTCCCAGAGATAAGACCAAGCTAGATCGATTTTTCATCCCCGAAAACCCCTACATAAATTTCATCGAAATCGTCGGAGTATTTAATTATACATCATATATCTTGTATATATTGTTCGTTTACAGGTATTAGGTTAGGTAGATAAGGTGTAGACCTGGATTGCCATAACAAAACAATAGTAAAGTAAGTATACATCGGTAAACAGGAATGGTAAATACAGTAGAATAACATTCCATTTGAAGTAGAAACAGGACCTGTTTTTTACTATAATTATCCTTGTAGGTACACTGAAAAACAGTAAAAAAAAAAAAAAAACATTTTTTGCCAGGTTTTGTGTTCTGTTTGTTTGCGACCTCGAATCGGAAGACGAAGCGTGAATTTGAATTAATTGTGGTGTTTTAAAGGAGGCCTTTGTTCAACAGAGAATGTCTTTTGGATGATGATGTTGTCATTGTTTATCATGAAGCCCGTAGGTAGTCTCAGACACAATATTTAGTATTATAATAATAAGCCTAAGATAAATCTAACTTCTCCTTGACCAATAAAATACTTACTAACCCCCACGCGTCGTAACTTCCAAAGTTTGTGATATGTTTCAAGGCTTCGATAAATCATCATTGGGTCTTCTATAGGGAATGTTTAGAGGAAACATGATCTTCGCGTTTCAAGACAAAGGCTTGATAAATAAGAAGCTTTTAGACAGATTCCTAGGGTCGTGTTTCAATTAAATTATAGACGGCCTGCTCAGCGGGGCCAGAAGTTTAAAACGATATTGTTTTGTAATTTGAAAATGTACTTTAATTTTAATAAAGGAGCGAAACAGAATACCTTAGTAAGGCGTTTGTTTTTGTTTCGAACTCCCTATGGTTTATCCCGGCCAATCCTACTCAAACATGATTAAATTGTTATCAAACAAATTAGGCGTACACACGCCTCATACAGGATTTCCGCCAAAAATTTAATATGCCCGACAAACATTTTTCTGGCGGTTATAGGCAAACTTCGCGAAGTACGGAGTAAACACGACCCACCGAGTCAATAAATCATTGTTCAAAGGCCTAGGGACGGCATAAGCGCGGCTAAGTAATGTTGCCAGGATATAAGCAAGTTTAACAAAGGGGACGAGCAAATTTACCCACAGAGATAAGGCGAAAAGTTTGTGACGACATTCTGTCGTAAATATTTTCGCAGCTTGTTTATTCACATTGTAAAATGGTTTTTAAAATCGTCCTTTATGCGGATGAGCGGTTCTGAAATAAACTGGTGTTATTTGGAAATAAGGTTTGCTTTTCTCAGCCGTTTATGCAGTAGCCGTAAAGATCCGATGGTTGTGTTAGTCTCTACCGGAGAGTTTAAGGCGGTATTTTGTATCCAAAAGGGATTTATGTAGCGGAAGCCTTTTCAAAACACCTGAAATTGAATATCAGCTGTTATTTAATATGTTTCATTTTAAGAAATTATCTTTAAATGTGCGGAAAACGCTTCAACTGTTTTCAAATGAACTGACTGAGAAACCTTAAGTCTTGGCCCGGTTTGATGATTTAAATACGAACGTGTATCTTTATCACTTTCGTTCCTTTTTTGAGAAAGTTTTTCGGCAATATCTTTAAAATTTAGTATGCCGACCATATTGAAGACAATTCTGATTTAAAGTATTTACTTATCTAACTAATACTGACTAACTTTAAATTTTGCTATTTTATTTTAATTCATATTTTTGAAGTTATAGTCATGTGGAGTAAACGTACGTAGTGGTTAAGTGTACGCAATCTCATACATTTCAGTTCGAAATGTTTTTGATTGCGTACAGTCAAGTGTGAAAATATGAACATAATATTTAAAGTTTCAAAATAAAGCCATAGTAACATAATTTTTGAGTGGTTCGAATAGATACTTATTATTTCACTCGATTGTACATATCCACTGCGTAAGTTTACCCCAGATGACTTTACGGTTTGAAACATGAAAAATAACTTTTACAACTTTCGGAGCGATGGTTTTTAAAAATAGGCACTAAATACGATGACCAGATTATCAAGTAGTTAGAGCACCTGACTACGAAGTCCCGTGTTCGATTCCTGGCCGGGTCAGATATTTGTATGAATATTACAAATGTTGAATGTGAAACGAAATTAAGAATAACACATTGATTTTTCTTGAAATATATACATTTTTAATTTCTCTTTGCGTAGGTAGGTACGTGTACCTACTGATGAAGACGGGTTTTTGAAGTATTTTTGTATTTTTTTTTTCAACTCCAAATTTGTTACTTTTACGCTCATCCCGTGAAATCCAACGAATATACAAACTGAAACATGGATGCATAGAAAAAAAACAAGAAAAAGAAACCAGCGCTGGGAATTGAACCCAGGTCCTCAGCATTACGTGCTACGTGCCATACCCCTACACCACCACTGATTCAGTTTGTATTTTCGTAACCTACTTTATAGCCTTTTCTCCTAAAAATAATTATTTATTAATTAATAGGCATACCTACCCTTTGTACTTAGTACACTTTAAAATTCCTGTGACATACCTACGAACGGACGGACAAAACGAAAGTAAAAGTTCCGTTTTTATCATTTAGACTATGGAACCCAAAAATTTAGATGAAACTAGCAGTCGCGCGAGCAGAGCGGTGGCGCGTAGTGCGCGTGTTGCGGCAGCCGCCGAGTCGCGTGCTCCTGAGAAGAAAGATTTCCAAATAGTCCAAAACAAGTCGAGCTAAACTCGATTTAAGACGTGAGTTATCCGTTACAATAACATTTAATATGAGTGAGTCTCACGGTAGTTTCATGATCAAAAATGAAACTGTCATCTTTAACTTAATCTTAGTCTCTCAGTTTTGCAAACTTTGAAAGATTGCGCCAGCTTTTATGATAACCATGCTATCTTGCGGGTGTCAGTGCAGCAAACAGCTATTCCTATTCAAGAGTGAGCATCGTTAAGTATTAGAATAACGGGCATCTGGCGTGGTTTTATCATGGCCTGCAGCTGCTAGACCACAACTTAGACGAGAACAGAGAGTGGACGGCCATTTTAGCTAATCTTAGTGTTACGACGGTTCGCGTCCGGCGTCTTAGGGCCGTTACAAACAGACTGCATGCTGACGTAATCGGGAAGATTCCTGTGTTTATAAACCCAAAGTTTTTGGTAAGTTTCATTTTTAATACAAGTTTTTTTGCTGACTGTATTTTTTGTTGGCTGTACTTGCATTGCCACTTCAGTTTCGCAATTTTTCGGGCTATGTCAGTAACCTTAGTTCTACTGCGGATATCATCATTTCTGATTCTATCCCGCAGAGAAACCCCGAGCATAGCCCTCTCCATAGCTCTCAGTGACTTTGAGCTTCCTCATGAGGGCCATCGTTAGCGCCCCCGTCTCAGATTCATACACACAAACACACACCCTTTCGCATTTATAATCCATACTAATATTATAAATGCGAAAGTGTGTTTGTATGTTTGTCCGTCTTTCACGCCGTAACGGAGTGACGGGTCGACTTGATTTTTGGCCTAGAGATAGTTTATGGGCCCGAGAGTGACATAGGCTACTTTTTATCCCGGAAAAATGCACAGTTCCTGAGGGCGGAGCCGCGGGCAAAATCTAGTATTAGTATATGCATATGTTATACAGCCAGTTAAAGTTGCGCGTGACGTCACGCCGTGCGACACTTTTTGGCACCACTATCGTCGCGGTCCAACACTTCCAAACTTTGATGCGCTTCCTCTTTTTAATTTGTCTGATTGATAAAAGAAAAAAACCGGCCAAAAGCGTGTCGGATACGCCCAAGATAAGCCATTACGAAAAAATCATGAACCTAAATATTTTTCTAAGCATTTCGTATTGATTAGACTAGATTATTAATTCAATCAGTATAAAATTAGGTACAACATAATTTGTACATGTCAAAGTTACGAGAATTTATAATGAAATCGTCAAGAAGGAATACACAAAAGATTAAATTAGAAAACAATTAAATGTCACAAAATGTTAAACTTTCAGATTTATAATAATTAATAGCATTTCAGACTAAGTTCACTACAATCCAAAGTGGTCCAGCTGAAGCAGTATAGTTTGGCCGTGTGTATGCGGCGCGCCCTTCTTTAATATTCACTTTGCATACTTAGTACGGAGGTGCGCTCTGGCTTAAACTTCCAAGGTGTTTGGTTCTAGTTAAGATCTCCGGTAAGTTTTCTTAAGGTGCATATGCTGAGTGCAGTTCGTACGAATTTGTTTGCTTTTTAGAAAATTGTGTTAGGTACGAACGAGTTCCAACTTACTATTGATTTGTTGGATTATCTATCTATAAATAGAAAACAGCCAATCGAAACGCAGTTATCAATATTTTATTTCTTTTTGAGCTTAGTAACTCTTGTATAATTACAAGAGTTACTAATGATGTTATTGAGTGATTATACTCAATTGCCTTTTTAGCCGATTGCCCTAAGACGATTATGTTATTCGAACGTATCGTTTGTTTGTTTGTATGTACCTATGTATAAATGTATGATTATTTCTGTGACCCTCTGTGTAGCATAAATAATGCATGCATAATTCTTCCAAATTGTGTCGGGTTTTTGATTTTTTTTTGTCAATGGACGCCATTTTTTTAGCCTCATCATCAGATATAGAAATAATGTATAGAAGTTTAAGTAGGTAAAAGTATAGTAATGTTTTGAAATTACCATGAGATATTTTTTCACTTGTGACGTTCTATCACAACGTTTTTTCTACCAACTTTATTCACATCATCGGCCTATCTTAGTCCACTGCAGGACATAGGCCTCTCCAATTTCACGCCACTGAGCACAATCCTCAGGCACTCGTATCCAGTTTTTGCCAGCCATCTTGCGAAAATCATCGCTGCACCTATTCTGAAGGTGTCCAAAACCACGCTTGCAGATTCGCGGTTGTTCTTCACGACAGCTAAAAACTTTCAGCCTCATAAAACCTTAATCGTGGCGATTTGTCACTGCTCAAACCACACCAGTTCTCAGAAACTGAACAAAATGCACGAAGCGTGCACAAGTAACTTAATTACCTATTGCGATGGTTAAAAATCCATTAACCGAGAGAAATTCTCGCACCGAAAAATTTTAATAAGAAAGTTGAGCGCCACCAAGACCAAGTTCTCCCGCAGTGCGCTCGCCTTCATCATTTTCTACTTAACCGTATATGTATGCATTAATGCATTAGCTAGGATATACGCTACTGGTAATGACTTAGCAATAAACCCTTTGACTACTTAAGTCTTCAATGACAGCAGAGCTTCTTAGACTTCAGTTACACGCTTAATATGGCGTCAGTTCAGACTACAATGCAAAAAGATTAATAACGACATTTGTCCGGGTGAGCGGTTAGTTCCAATGGAAGTGCTGAAAGTTTCTCGATGAGGGCTACATCATAGATGTCACTAGCGTCGCTACTTAACTGACTAAATAAGAAACAAACAAGTTGAGATATGTGATGCATAGGAGAAATTCGTGTCTGTACCACTGTCCAGGTGTAGCGGCACGTGGCACGAAATGCCGAGGACATGGGTTCGATTCCCAGTATGGTCTTATTTTCCTGGTATTTTTGTACATCAATATTTGTTATAGGTTTTATGGGATGACCGTATAAGTAACAAAAATTGGAGTTGAAATAAAAAATACGAAAAGATACCAAAAACCAATCTTTATCCACAAACTGAAAGAAAGTTTTGTGATTCGTGAAAACGCCAAACGAAATCACGGTGAGTTCGTGTGAATTTGGCTCCGGAGTAAATAGCAGTGAGTCAGCGCTTTTCCGACGGTCAAGGTTACTGAGTAATGTCGGGCTTAGGCTCTAACCTCTGGTCGCCTTTGATAAATGTGTTGATTTAGCAGACGTGTAGGCACTATCTCGTGCTTCACTGAAAGCCAGTCTCAGAGGTTTCTTTGATGTAATAATTATGTTCTGAGAATAAAATTGTTGCTACCTAAATATTAGTAAATTTCATAATTAATTATTTTGTTAAATATGTAATGGGAATCTCTTTGACCTTTTCTGTGAAAAGGTTCTACTGTGGAGCACGATGCTATTTTGGTTTAGTAGTAGCTACAGGCACAGTATATATATAAGCTAAAGTAGTATGGAAGCTACGAAGCTACGATCGAAACGAACACATTCACACAGACGCGCGTTCTACACGGCTTCTAAGAGACCGTTTAGAGCGCGCGTCTGTGTGTGTTCATTTCGATCGATTTGTTCGTAGCTTACACACAGCTATAGCTTATAAACTGTGCTACAGGTTTAATGTTAGCTAACATTTTCTTTAAAGGCCTATGCCTACCATTAAAAAAAAGTTTTTATTTTTGAAAAAGTGCAACACAATTATAGCAATACCTACAGCAAATTAAAAGTAAATATTTTCTAGTGTATAATTCGCACCTTTGCGACAAAACTGCCACCTGGTAATATCGCAGCTTTGGAGATAGCACACTAGCACAGTATTGTCGCAAAGAAGGGAATAAAAAAAAACTAACCTAAAATTTAAAGTATCCTAAAATCCCCAGCCTCGCACCCGGGTCAAAGTTAATTTTAAATTGTTTCAAATAAGGTTTTTTATTGAAAGAAAAGTCAAGCAACCGATTGAATATATCGGTCTTGTTCATACGGTACTAAATAAAGAGACAGCCGGCAAGGAATGCCCCAGTCTCGGAATGCATAATAAATCTTCGCCTTGTTTTTCCGCAGTAAAGTTAGACGGTGTGGCATTTACTCAAGATAGTTCGCGTTAAATGTACTTGCTTTTTGCTGATTAACTTGCAAGTTTATGTAGATTTTAGATATATGCAATACCTGTATTCACTGCTTAGTTAGGATAAACAAGAGGCATTATTTTTAACATGAAACTACCGTGAGACTCACTCATAAATGATATTGTAACGATAACTCATGTAGTGTAGACACACGCCTTCATCCCAACCCTATATATAATCATGTATCATTAGCGTAACAGTTCAGTAATAAACCATATATTGCACGAGCCGGATGTTTCCATAACACCCATCCTTACATGGCGATCCTGCCAGTCCCGCTGCTTCGTGCGGTGCTGGCGGCGCGCAGCGTCTGCCAGTTTTTGTTCGGAAGTATTTTGACTTGTTTATGTAAGAGTGAAAAAAAAAACAGTAAAAAAAGGACAGTGTTGACGTGTTTAAAATATTGAGTTTGAACTATTCGCGGGTTACGAGTATGAACAGTGAACTGAAAGAGAAGTGTTCCTAAACAACCCCAGTTGTCGCCGTCAGAAATTTCAAAACAGCAGCATGGTGCTGACCGAAATAATAGCGAGCGAGGCGCCCAGGACTTGCCTTCCAGGGTGCCGGGAGATGGTTTTATCTCAGACGAGAAATACTTAATATGTCTGTAATCTGTCCTTGGAAAAGGATAATGTTCGTGGAAGTTCCTGGTGTGGAAAAAAACATGTACCACAACGAGTCCCTGAACCTGTGGAAGAATGTGCGGTGTGATTAAAATTTCGGTGTATTGACGGTGCAAGGAACAATGAGTTTTGAATAAATATATATATATTTTTTTAAGTATTCGTATTCTTACTAGTAACTTCAGTAATATTTCTTATGTTTTTGTTACTATTAAGTAAAATTAGCCGCTGATGACGATATTATTAGGGTTCGTTACAACTCGGAATTTTTTTTTAAATAAAAAGTAAACATAGAATGAAATAATTAAACATTATATATAAATAATATAGTTTGTGGCTAAAAACATGGTTAAGAGTTAGTTTTGTATACCTAATAGTTTATTTTTCAAAAAATTAAAACGACTTACATAAGTTATATACAGTTGTCTATGTACTTAATTTTAAATTACAACATTACGAGTATATGCATAAATATAAACCATTAGTATAATCATAATTAACTTGTGTACAATTATAGCATCTTGGTGGTCTCGATCACGCGCTACCGTTACCAAAAAGGTAAGGCCTCAGGTATGCAGCGTCTGTTATTTCGTCTCCGATGTCAAGCGCTCATCTAGGAATTGCGTACCATTTTAGGAGCTACCTACATGCTGTATCATATCGATTTCTTTCTTGTACGAGTACTTTGCTTATCAATCACCATGCTAAATTTTCGAAAAGTAATTTAGTTAAGTTACATAGCCTGTTTAATTGGAAAAATTTGTTTATAAAATTCACAGATTGAAAAGATTTTAACAGGAGTTTATAGGAAGATTAAGAACAAAATAAAAGGTTTACCTACCATAACAGAATGGGTAATGTTTTTTTTCAGTATAACAATTTTGTACTAGGTATGTATTTTGTTTTTCAATTTTAACTCCGTTGCAGTAGGTTATAATAAAAAGAATGGTTGGGTTAGGTTAGGTTGGGCTGATCATCCGGCAACCAATTTAAATTATTATTTTAAGCAAAATAGAAGTAAAATTTTACTCGCGTAGAAAGTAATGTTAGTATCAATTAAGACACAATGTTTACTGTTGGCATTAAAATGAATTAGTTTTATTTGCAAAAGATTATGAATGGGATTTGAGAATAGGTAGCATAGAAGTGAATGTTTTAAGTATATTATAGCGTGTGGTAAAACGAAAGCAAATGAGTTTTTCGGATAGCAATTAGTATGGCCAGCTAAAAGTTGCTGAAATTCTAATGAGCTCAAGTTTTACTATTAAGATTGTTGTTAAAATTTTGCATTGGTCATGAATAGAGAACAGATAGTAATAATTAAATGGCATTGAAGGAATTGTAGGAATGATGAAAGTTGCCATTGTCATCAATAGTTGCTCGAATGCGCTGTTGAACAAATTGGTAATTCAACAAGATACGCCAGGATACAAGGACAGGCACGAAATCCTTGAACTCCGACTATGAGGCGGTCGAGCTATCACTCGTAGGGACTCTTGGACACATGGAATGTTATTAGAGTTATGAAGTGTTAAAAGAACTGCCTGAAAAAAAAAAAGAATATAATGTATAATGATATATTAACATGTGTGCGCACACTTAAATAAAGATGCCTTGTATCCTGAACAATAAATGAATGAATAATGAGGTAAAGGTCGGCCGACCAAATATATAAAAAAAGTGTTGCGTATCTTGTATTGTATTGTATGATTGAAAATATGAAAAAGGAAGACTTGCAAGTCGATATAAAAAAAATGATAACGTACGTATATGATGGAAAATGCATCTAACAAGGTAATAGTAATAATCTGGGGGTAACAGTGATAAATGCAAATGTTATTTTATTGTTTTTATTGTCTTTTTAAATAAGTTTCAAACAGTGTTTTATTTTCAAAAGCGCATAATGATATGTTTTTATGTTGTTATTTTACTTTCGTCATCAAAGCGTGCTGAAATTAACAATCATTTAGGTATTATTTTGATGAGGATGTAAAACATAAGTAGTAAAAAGTATGCATAAAAAATACTGTTATAAAAGAAATTTTACTAATTCTTTTGTTTTTATAGAATTTGTTTAGTGTGCTTAAATATGTTTACTCATACGAAATAATATAAAAGTTTTTTTATCAATAATTAGAATTAATATAGGTTCATTAACATGTGTCTACTATTTTTCTGGAAAAAGTGAAATTTTTGTCTTAAGTTTGATTCTTCAAAATTTAGTTTTCTATTTTATATAATTGTAACTAATCCAATTTTTTGGACTGAATTACATTATGTGTCATAACATTAAAAAAAAAATTGTTTTCACATTTTTTTTTTGTTTAAGGAGGGAGGTGTAGTGTAGACACACGCCTTCATCCCAACCCTATATATAATCATGTATCATTAGCGTAACAGTTCAGTAATAAACCATATATTGCACGAGCCGGATGTTTCCATAACACCCATCCTTACACTCACGTCTTAAATCGAGTTTAGGTCAACAAGTGAAGAAGGGCTACGAATTAGTCCGAAACATGCAATTTCATATGTTTTATATGTACAATAAAGAGTTACAATACAATACAATACATGTCGAGCTCTGCGGTGAAGGAAAACATCATGAGGAAACCTGCACAACCTGCGAAGCAATTCAATGGTGCGTGTGACTATGGCCCAAACCCCTCTTGTTCTGAGAGGAGGCCTGTGCCCAGCAGTGGGACGTATATAGGCTGGGATGATGATGATGTCGAGCTAAACTAGATTTAAGACATGAGTTATCCGTTACAATATTATTTAATATAAGAGGCTTTATTGTCTAATTCACATGAAATCACAATCATTTTCAACATTTCTTTCTTTCACATTGTGTAAGATGAGGATGGAAAGAGACGATGAATGCAATCGCGAACATCAGAGCGTAAGACAATACGGCCACAAATCGGATTTACACTAAATAGTAGATTATTGTCACAAGCTCACTAAGTCCCAGTGTTGTACAAAGGTCTTTTCCTAACGCTTCGATTCCTACTTATACTTTTATGTCATTATACCTACATCATAAATCGTGTGTGATAATTACACTGATTGGTTGTATTTTTGACCTTTTACCGAATCTTTTATCGAAGCAGATTGCAATGGAACAGTGACAAACAAACTTAAAAACCTCTTTTATATTGATGCGCGATACTAGCGCCACCACATTCGTTTTATTTTGGAACTAATGAGGTTCTCAAATTTCAAGGGCATCGATCATTTTTATTGATTAGCAAGCTATCTAGTTCAGAAGATGAACTATAGATGGCGCTGTATCAAACAGTAAGACAGATAATATTTCTAAAAAAAAACACGTATAATATCACGAAGGAATCATTAAAAAACTTGCACGGAAAACACAATGGGGAAACAACTCATGCAATGGCATTGAACGGGAAAATCCTATTACATTAAGCACGCCTTGGATCCCGCCCCGACTGATTTCTGTAATAGACATTTATTAACACCCCCTGTATTTATTTCCCGTGGGGGATATTATTACGTAATCTGAACTTAGTCATCACTGCAAATCATAAAAATTAAAGATATTGTGATATTTTTGTATGTCTTTTAACACGAAAAACAATAAATATACTTTTACTAGAAGAGATTATTCAAAATATTTCATTAAATAACAAAACAAAGAAGACATATACGTAACTAACTTTGGTATCAAGGTCACCTGAGTCTTATTGGTGAAATGTAAATTCAAATAGGCAATATGATTATTACCTAAGTACTTAATTAAAAAAAAAAAAAGTCATCTATATGAAACAAATAAGTTTTTATATTTTAAGATGTAAAAGCAGCTTTATTTTTTTTATGGAAATGCTTTACCTAACGTGACTGTATTTTACTAGTGAAAAACAAGTGGCTTTTATTCCTTTTCAGCGATATAGACTTAACTCTTTTACTATCTAAGAACTTAGTGTGAAACTACCTCTTTCTATGACACAATAAAGCAACAGGAATTATCTGATTTCACAAAATTACGCTAACTGGCATAAAGCTGTTTCTTGAAAATGTTATCTTCGTGCATTTTGACTACGCGCTGACATATAAACAACAGTCTCTAATACAGAGACAAAACGAAATTATGTTATGAATAAGCCAGAATGTTGTAGTAATTCACGAAAACAATACAATATCAGCGGAATTACAAGAGAACACGTAAAGTGGGGGGTGGGGGGCGAGCGTAAGGTCGCTACGACCGAAACATTCACGACCGTTAGATAAAGAAATCCTCGGCGACCCAGTTCCACTCATATGTGCGCAACATAAATAACTTCACAGAAGATCAGGCAGTACTGTGCAAGCGTTTATCGTGCTCTAAACATTGTCCATCTTAATATTGGACGGGTGAGGCTCTTGTTGCTGAAACAAGTATTGTAATTTGTTTATTTCACGAAAAATTTTGCAACTCAGACAGATAAAAGTGTACAAAGAAGATTTTGAATAATTGGGCTTCTGCCTTAATAGTCGGGGTTGTTATTTGAATGTTTATTCCGTTTGGATTTCGTGAACACATTTTTACTGTGTAATGTCTAAAAAATTACTGAAATTGTCATAGAAGTTACAATAAAAAAAATTGTTTTTAAATTTTTCATTGTATTATTTTGTCGGTATAGTTTACCTATATATCCGTGCAAAATTACAGCTTTCTAGCATTGATAGTCCCTGAGCAAAGCCGCGGACGGACAGACAGACAGACAGACAGACCTACAGACAGACAGACATGGCGAAACTATAAGGGTTCCGTGACCACGGAAATGAGGCAGTTGAAACGCTCATATTTTATGTAGTGATCCATTTATTTTCAGATTTATTAAAATATATATATTTTTTTTATAACATAATAAATAAAAAAACATGCGGGTTACTTAATGGCAAGTAATCTCCAGCTTAATGTGGTGTTGCCACGAAAGATTATTAAAAATTAGATTTTAGGAAACGAATATTGACGCCGAAGTTAACATATAACGTAACATGTAGATCCGTAGCAGCATAAAAGTATGACCAATAAGTAATCCTATGTCAAACACAGCAAGCTAGCATTTTTACAACGAACAGAGAAACAGATCGAAACAATAATCATTGTTAGTAATACTCACATACTGCCTCTTCTAAACTGTGACCTAACTCTGTTTTCTTCAGGGAATGTCTCACCCGCCTCATTTGAGACAGATATATACAAAATACGAATCTCTCGACATTACTTAGGTCGATGCTTCACACTAGCGAAAACAAAAGATACAAGGACACGAGAGCGGACGAGTGACGCTTACTTCCGACCTCAACAATAAGACAGAATGAATCGACCTGTAAAAAGGTACATCGGTTCCCAGTACGTTCAGCCTGAAAAAGGGAATATGAAATGTGATGTGTGGTGTTTCCGAGCTTAAGCGGATGGGTAAATATAAAAGGGTATTCGATTTGGACAGCATTCGCATCATTGTTTATGGAATGATGGGTGTTACGGCCACACATTTTCTGGCGGTGACGTCACGGGCGATGTCCGTTGAGTTCAGTTCAAGAGATAAATCAACGACTGGGTTTGTTTACCTAATTTTTTTTATTATTTCAGCTATGGCCAAACAAATAAGCAAACATTTTTTTAACCCTTAACTTTGCAATGAACTACATTGCAAACATGGTTAAGAATAATTTTACGATTAGGTTTGAATCCTCAACTTCTTAAAATATTGTCAAGTTTTGGGATTTAAGTTTCTGCCGTATTTATAACAGCAGGTACGGTTTGGTCACAGAGGATCAGTTTCTAACTTTTAACTCGGCTTATATCCCTTCCAGTGCTTCATCTCTGAAATACCCAGATCGGTGTGCTGCATTGCTGTATGTATTTTTGTCGGTTTTTTTTAGGATCAGTTTACAAATTAGCTTATGTGCTATACGGATTCAAATTGATAGTTTAATTATGACTTTCAATTCTAATGAAGAAGCTTTTTACTTAAATCTTTTAGTTTTCTTAATGTTTTCACATAATTCTATCTTGTTTATTTGAAAAAAGAACTCCCTTAGTGGGAGTGGGAAATTAACATGCTTTTAGAAATTTTCTAACTGTCTCATCGGATCTCCTAGAAAATATATCGAATATAGTCACGAATCATTCAAAACCCCTTTTTATCAACTGTAGCTTGTAAATTGAACAATCAGATCTTGAAACCAAAGGGTAAACAACTTAAATACGGAATCCATATCAAACAGACGTCGTGCTTTTAAATTCTCAACAACAGGGAAATGAATTCGGGGACAGCAAAGAAATCCGGCAGTTCTTTCGGTATCAATATTCATTCGTTCTTTTAATTTGTCTTTTTTTGCGTGCCATCGCATATTAAGCGGCGGAGCAATTAGTGAGGAATGCTCGGGAATATCTCTCGTCCATTTCGTAGAATCGAGCAAAGGGGGCGTATTATAAAAATGGTGAAAATCATACCATTTTTACTTAATCTCCAGAAGTTTTTAGTAAGCACATAATCTCTTTAATAGAATTTAGCCACAAAACTAAAGTTTTATTTAAATTTCTAATTTTTGTTGTCTATCAAAGAAAGTTCCTGAACATATCTAACATTTGAGGAGGAAACTTGTAATGTTTTTCTATTTAATTTTGGAGATATTATGACTGAAATTTTAGGGAATTCGCAGAAAAGTAATAAACTCGGTAGTTTTTTAAAAAGATAAAACCCCAAGGCAGTTTTTCATGTGTATGTCTAAGTATCAAAAATGGCATAAAATTGAAAATTTTGTACAAAATAACACAGTAACATTTTACTAATAATCTTCATCTTTATAGAATTGTTAAAAACCTAACCTGATCTAAACCAACCTGAGATTACACAATCAAAAAGTCCGTTTATTACACGACCGTATAGTAAAATAATTTTCAATGAGAATTAATCAAGAATAATGGACACAATATAAAATATGGCCATTCGATATCAAATGATCATCATAATAATTATGTTTCGTCCATTATTATTTTTAAGCTTTACGTATTTTGACACGTACAGTTCGATCCACGAGATCTGGCACGAATTGATCGAATGAGTGAATGAAAATATTTTTGTGTTACCTATTTGAATACACTTCATACAGCTATGAAAATGTAATCCAAATAAAAAAAAACGTCAAAGTGACATTACTCTCGTCCAATCCATTTATGCCAGCTCTTGTGAATCGATCTGTAATGTTCCAACACATTTTTTAACACATAACATCGACGCTTGAAAGGAGAAATTGACTAAGTGACATTTTTTTAAGGTGATAATGAGCTATATACATGTTCGGAATCAATAAATTTTACTGATTCAAAATATGTATACTGGGTAATTCCTGGGTCATGAGCAGGAGTGAACGGGGTGATGAGAACATTCAAACTGAGCAACTTCTACTATGGGAACAACCCCGAAATCGCGAAAAAAAAACCATCTAATCAAGAGATAATCGAACGCTAACTATCCGAAATGTATGGAATAGCAGATTTTTTTTCTGCCATTTCGTGGCTGGTCCCATAGTAAAAGTTGCTCAGTGTGTATGTCCCCATCACCCCCTTCACTCCTGCTCATGACCCAGGAATCACCCAGTATAACTCACTATCTTAAAAAATGTCGCTTAGTCAATTTCTGCTTTCAAGCGTCAAGTGTAATTTTCATCAAAACGACGCGTTATGTAAAGCGTCAACATTTTAATGTTGATAAAATAGAATGTCACAATAATACACCCCGAAAATAAAGTGGTGCTAACGGTACGTTAGGCAGGTGGATCGCTCACTACGTCCCGTAATGAATATGAATATTCGAAAATGTGAACGTGTCGCTCATTTTTGATTCGAATGCGGTTAATTAATTAACCCCCACCATTAAGTCATTATTGTGAAATGACAAATGACGTATGATAATAATTTTTTATGTTATTGTAGCTACTGATTAAAACTACTATACCACGCGCCATACAAATCTACATAAAAATTTATTACTTAATACTCAGTTTTGACGCATTTTTGAGATACATTTTTTATGCGACGTCTTTACGTTACTACTAAATTGTATTCGAATCGCTTAACGGTATAGTGCCCATTCAATTATTGGAATTATACCTTTATAGTTTTTGTAGTACTAGTTGTAGCAATTAATTTTTAGGCGAAGTTAGGCTGCGGAAGGTATACTTAACGAATTATTGATTAAATATAGTAGTTAGGAGGCCGGAAATCATAGGTACACTAGGGTCGATTTAAAACGGTGTACATTGTGTCCTCCCTATCGCCTCGTTGGTGCAAAAACAGCTTTTTTAAAGCTACTGTTTCACATGCTCGTTACTTAACATGCTAATAAGCATGCTTATGATCATGCCAGTAATGACCAAGCTCATGGACTGCTTACATTTGGTAGCAATAAGCGTGCTAGTTTTGAGTATGCTTCTAAATAAGCTTGCTCCAAACAAACACTCCGAGTCCGACACATGCCTTTTGATAGCATGCTCTCTGCCAGTTCAAAGTCATGTTGCCATGGCAAAAATCTCAAAAGCCTACGGCTGCAACCCTGTGGCTGTTACGGCTTTTCGCAAGTGCAAACGGTAATAAATTAATTAATTTATAACAGTTCACTTTTAGTAGGTATTTTTTTTGTAATCTTTCACTTGCAGCTCTCGTGGCACTATCAATACTAGCATGCTCATTAAGCAAACGCGTTCACACTTGCATATTACATTTCCCCCTTCCGCTTCCGCATCAACTGGTATGCCACTAAAAAGCATGCTCGATAGCAGCATGTATACAAACATGCTAGTAGCTAGCATTTTTTTTATTCGACTGGATGGCTAACAAGGATTTGCTCAATATTAACATACTTTCAGACCTTTTCACAATCAAAAATAAATTTGAAAAAATCGGCTTGGAGCTTAATTTTACCAAATGCGAACTCTTTGTAAATAATTGTAATCTAAATATAAATGATATAAAAAATAAATTCAATATTCTGGCTCCAAACATAAAACTAGTTAACAGTAATTCCCTTTGCCTCTTAGGTTCCCCAATTTTTGAAGAATCTATTCCGGAATACATTGATAATTTCTATTACTAAATTTCAAAATTATACTGACCGTCTCCTTGAAATTAGTCCACATTATGCACTTTGCATTTTAAAATTCTGTCTTTTCGTCCCAAAATTTATGTATGTGCTCCGTTGCTGTCCCTTTTGGAATCACCAAAACGTTTTAGCACCAGTGGACGACTTAATTAAAACAAGTTTAGATTCAATCCTTAATATACAGCTGAAGGAGCAATCTTGGACTCAAGCATCCCTGCCCATCCGTTACGGTGGTTTAGGGATTCGCAAAATTTCTGGCGTCGCTTTACCAGCTTTTCTATCTTCTGTGCATAGTTCAGCAAATCTCATAAGTAAAATTTTAAGGGCATTCCCTTCAAACTTTGAGATTGCTGGCTTGGCAGAAGCTAGAAATGCTTTCTTAATTGCTTGCCCAGGTCAAAATTTTCCGGTTTCTTTAAATTCCTAGAGGAGCTGGGATGTCATTTTTTGCAAAATTACATATAACAATCTCTTGAGTTGCAGTACAGGTTCGGAACGTGCCAGGCTTCTGGCTGTGGGAACGCACGAGGCCGGCTACTGGCTTCACGCTTTCCCATCGTCAAATACGGGAACATTTCTTGAGCCTGACACGCTTCGAATTGTAACCTGTCTACGGCTCGGGGTTTCGGTCTGCGTTCCCCATAAGTGCCCCTGTGGCAATGACGTCGACCAGCTAGGACATCACGGACTCTCTTGCTAAAAGAGTGCAGGCCGCTTCTCCAGACATGCTGCACTTAATGACATAATACGCCGGTCCCTTGCCACCGCCAACGTGCCTTCGTTGCTTGAGCCCGCAGGTATTGCAAGAGACGATGGTAAGAGACCGGATGGCATGAGCCTGATTCCATGGAAGATGGGTCGTGTGCTTGTGTAGGACGCCACTTGTTCTGACACGCTGGCTCCTTCCCATCTCCATGGAACCTGCAACAGAGCCGGTGCAGCATCCGAAGCGGCTGAAAAGGCAAAAGTATCCAAATACAGGGGTCTAGGCACCGAATATGACTTTGTCCCATTCGGTGTCGAGACCCTTGGTCCGTGGGGTCCTAGTGCCTTAAAACTTTTTAAGGAAATTTCTAAAAGGTTAGTAGACGTCACAGGTGACCGAAGAGCTGGCAGCTTCCTCGGACAAAGAATTAGCCTAGCTATTCAAAGAGGAAACGCTGCCAGCATCTTCGGGACCTTGCCTAAGGGGTACTCTTTGGACACTTTGTTTTAGTTTTAGGTTAAATTTTTATTTTATTTTAAGTTATTGTTAGAAAGTTATGTTTAATATTTATATTATTTAGTTTCTTTTATCAATAAAGTATACTTTCGTGCTAGTAACGAGTATATCGTCACAAATTTTACTGAGTGAAGTTTATGGACATTATTTTAAGAGTCAATTTTGTTGACGTATTGATTCGAGATACGAGATTTTAAAGTAGTGACGATATGTAGCAGTAGCTTAAGTCACCGTTTACGACGCTCACAAGAAGACAGGACTGTGTTATTCTTAAGCCAGGCACAAACAGTCGGATCAACTTACCGAAAATTCTTCCGTCTATTCCGTTAAACTGATCGTCCATGTAGTCCGACATTCATTTCATTTTACGAGTCCCGATAAGTGCCACGATACGTGACGCCACTGACTGATGCTCCCCTTCAACTACAAGCAACTATCGGATACCAAGAACATGTTTGTATCATGGGTATAAATTGAACTAGTATTTTAGAGATAATTCTGAAGTGCAAAGGTCGCTTATTGCAATTTTTTTTTCTTCTTTATGCATCTTCCTGTTTTCTGTATTGCTTACTGTTTAATATACAATAAAGATTAATTGTGTTGGTAGTGGGCCGTAAAGTTAAAGTGACAAATAACAATACCTCTCCTTGCATTCGGGTAAAAAGTCATGTTAGCCTAGTGCTTTGGCTTTTGGTCTCTCAAAGCGAGAGTCGTGAATTCGAACTCTGTCTCCTATTTCGAGTTGTTGGAATTTAAGTAAATACTGGGTGACCTTAGCCTCTGGACAAATACGAGTACTACTGGCTTAGAAAGATATTTAAACCAAACTGCAATATATCGTAATAATCAGTCCAATATTTACCGAAAAACTAACGGTTTTCAATGTATCACTTTGGAGCAGCCTGTGTATTTGGATGATCTGATTTCATAGAATTCTATTCTTGTCTAATTAAGCAATTAACTATTTTAAGATATTGCTAAGTATCAGTCTTATCCATGGTTTCATTATTTGTCCAGAGGCTAATGTCACCTTGTATGAATGTAATTTAATACATTTGAAATTTGCCAAAAACTTCGGTAAACAGAAAATTTGAGGGAAACTCCAAATGTCCAGACACCTGCGAAATGGTTAAATGGTCTGGCTGAAGTTAACGATGGAACTATAACTCAAGCTCTCCCATCGTGAGAGGAGGCCTGTGCCCATCAGTGGTACATTATATAGGCCGGAAATGATAAGTGAGATGAAACAGAAGCCTAAGCGATTAGAAATAAAGTGGTATTCAATGAAAGAAGATTTTACTTTAATAAGTAAGTATATTTTCAGCTCCGTCAAACAATACGAAATTCGATTTCGAATTCAAATATTTGGGTCTGAAAGAAAAACAACAGCCGGTGACGGCAGCTCACTAAAAATCAATAAGCCCGTGTACAGACGATTATAAAAGTGATGAAGACAAATTCAAAGAAATACCTACTCCTGTTTCAATAACAAATTTAAGAGAATAGTACTTCCATGCAAAAATAATGAATTTATGCAGCCAGTCTTATGGGCACTCTTCCGCAAGGTAAGACTTGAAAGAATTGTATATACAGGATGTCCCACGGCTATGCCACATGGAGGGAAATTATTTTAAGATAGAAAATTTTACTGAAAGAAGATTTCATATTGATTTAGTACTTATTGAAAAACTATACTCTCACCGCAGGAGCACAGTTAAATATAAGGGGAAGAGGCGGGTATTGTCTCTGCAGCTGACTGTACGTATTTGGTCACTTGTCTTGAGTATAAATATTTTCGAAATAACAGTTTCCAAACAGTGTTTTTGTCTTATTCTTTGAAACTAATAGGGAAGGATGGACGTTCATTTCAATAATCATTCATCAAACACCAATAACCTTCCTGTTTTGGCCATTTTGAGTGCTTATACGTTAGGTGTAGGTTCTAGGCCTCTTTACCACTATAGTTACTAATGGTACAATGTGTGTCAAAAACAATTATATTAGTTCCTTATCCATCCAAAATTATAAATCGGTGCAATTAAACTTACTAAGTATATTTTGTCTTTATCTATTTGGTAAAGCAAAAAATCAACAATTTTTTGTAACAATATTTCTTTGTAAGTAGATAGTAGATAAAAAATACAGAAAACAATACAATACAATACAATACAAAGACTCTTTATTGTAACACCAGAAGTAGTAAGCGATACATAAAACAGATACATAGAGAGAAAATTACAAGTTAAGCCAACAAGAGTTAATGAACAACCAGAGAATGCTTTCAACAAAAAACACTTTAATTTTATTGGTAATAGAAACTCATAAAGCAATTCTGCGTTAAATAAAAACAGGCAGAAGAAACAATACATTTTCAGATCCTTTAGACATTCTTTCGATGGAATATCGTGATCCCAAGACTACTGTGTGATCTTTGAAGTCTGGAAAGAGGGTCTTGATTTAAGACTCCCTCGGGACTATCCCGATGAGACGGGGCCAAGATAAGTAATATGTACTATCACGTTTTTATAACGCTTTTGTTGTTAGTGTTCTAAAGTGAAACTGGCGTCACACAACTAAAAGCGATACAAATTTCGCTTCACAAGCTTTTATTTACTTTAATGTATTTTTGTTTGTAAGTTGTAGTTTCAAAATTTGTAAATCACTACTGGGCCATTTAAGCTAAAAATTGGGGTACATTCGCTCGCTAGGGCTAAGGTTCGGCAACATGTATTTTTGTAAAGATAAAATACAAAGCTAGATCGATTAGTTGTCTCTGAAAACTCCCACATACCTAGTAAACTTTATCGGACTCGTAAGAGTTGTTTGTGATATCCCCGAAATAAATAAATATAAAATAAACTTATAAAATTTATAAAAAATAATCGTTTAAGGTTATAAGTGTAAGTCTAGTTTCCCACATTTTGTTCTAGATCTATTTTGGTCGTAACATTGTGGAAAGCCTAGGAGCTTGTTTCACAAAATTCAATATCGTAAAATTAACTGGTTCTGGTATTAAAGGTTTAAACTGATTTTATTTTGTTTATTTTAATTGCAGGTGGTAGGACCTTGTGCAAGGTCCGCCCGGATTGCTACCACCATCTTGCTCGCTAATCCTGCCGTGAAGCAGCAGTGCTTGCACTGTTGTGTTTCGGCGCGGAGAGTAAGACAGCCGGTGAAATTACTGGCACTTGAGGTATTCCAACTTATGCCTCTAGGTTGGCAACGCATCTGCAATACCCCTGGTGTTGCAGATGTTTATGGGCGGTGGTGATCTCTTAACACCAGGAGACCCACTTGCTCGTTTGCCTTCCAGTCGAATAAAAAAGAAGATAAAAAAAAAAAAAAAATATGTATTTGTTACATTTAATTACTGGTTCAAACTTAATTGTAATTTTGGGATACCTACCTATTAAAAATTATATATTACAAAAAATACCTTTTACTCATGTTACGTTAAAGTGAAAGCAAATAGCATCATGTCCATTACAATTTCACGAAGAAGTCATCTCAGTACAATCGTCTCAAGAGAATCAATCTTTCAATCTTGCAATTTCAATTATATATTACGATGTGGTTTTTGTCGAGAAAGAACCCTCGGGAAATAGCAGAATTTAATGTATGGTTTATTAATGGTTCGGCGAATAACGTTTGGCAATCTGTTTTATGTCTGAAACGGGAAATATTTCAGGATTTTTATAAAACTAACCTTACCTAACCTAAAGGGTTAGAACCACGATGGCCCTGAAATAAATCTTAAAATATTTACAGTTTTAGAGTTCGTGAAATGAAACAGGTTGCCAAACGTTACGTTGCGAGAAGGCAGTACCCGTAATTGTATACATACCCACTCGGCTTAAGTCCATATAAATAGCTTTGAATATATAGTGGGGCCATAGCATAATATTGCATTAAGAGCGACTTTAGACTAAGTGGGGGATATTATGATTCTAAAAAAGTTACGTTAATGTACATAAAACGGTAACATTCAATTTTAGACATCCTTACGAATATCAATATTTTTGTCGGCGGCCGATCGCAAAATCCGCCAGATCACATAATTCCTAGGCATATCGTGAAATGGCGCCATCTGCCATATCGTTCAAAACTCACGTTTAGGTGACGCTTTGCCTAGTAATGTTTAGGCAGATCATGAAATTCCTTGGCATATAATGAAACGCCGCCATATCGGTTATCGAAAGTGTGTTTGTATGTTTGTGTATTTGTTCGTCTTTCACGCCGTAGCGAAGCGCCAGATCGACGTGATTTTTGGCATAGAGATAGTTTATGGGCCCCAGAGTGACAATCCCGAAGAAATGCACAGTTCCCGAGGGAACAACGTGCGATAACCGAATACCACGCGGGTGGAGTCGCGGGCAAAAGCTAGTACATACATACCACACATACGCATCAAACACATAACCCTCCTTTTTTGCAGTCGGGTAAAAATAAAAATAAGCAATCCGCTCATTTCTCGGCCCTAAATTCACGCCTTCATTACGTTTACGCACAATTTAAAACAGAGTGCCCCCAATGAATATCGCTCTTAAATAAATGGAATTTATTTCAATACCTACCTACTTTAAACAAAAATTTAAAACCTTAAAATTTTAAAATGTACTTTATCAGTGAAACCTATTTCCTTGATTTAGATCTTTGATTGTGGAGTTTATGACGCCACTGAGAACACTGTATGTAGATATGTCTATGACAAATATAGCTAGTGCTAATCCATTTTTAACCCCCGCTATATGTATATGTCTGTGGTACCGTAGCTATTAAATGGGTGGACCAATTCCAAAAATTTTTTTTTAATTTGAAACCAAGTTTAGCCGTTTTTGAGATTTATTGAACTTGGAAGTGACAAAGTCGGGGGTTTTTCAACTTTTTGGTGGTTAGGTTATGTTAGGTTATTATCATGATTAATATTCAAAGTAGTTTCCAGAATTTTAAGCCTTTTCTAACGACAGCAACCTTTGTTTACTTTGTTCTGTTTGACAAAAAGTATTAAAGAAAAACGCAAAATAAAAAAAGTGAAACGACAAAGTATTTAGGTATCATAAAAATCTTTATTGAGAATCTTGAAGGCAATTTCATGGTAAATATTATTATAGGTATATATATTTTTTATAACAAACAAACACTAATTATGAGTGTTTAACTTATAATCCGCTATCCTAAATACACTAGTAATAAGTAAAACAAAAATTAAAAAAAAAATATATATGCTCTAATTGGCAAATTTGGTTCCGAAATTAGTCCAAATAATTTTGGTCGGTGCGAGTTTTAAAATTTTTTTTGGTAATTTTGTTAATTTATCGTTTTTCTCGATGACAATAACCGGAATGTCCGCTGTTGCCAAGTTTTTGAATAAATCTGCGACTATATCTGTAATCCTGTCAATAATAATAGCGTGTCCATTAACAAGTGCTTTCAATGCATTCACATAACCATCGTACGTAAATCCTAAAATATTATGGTCGTCATTAAGACATAAAATCATAGTGTTTTTCACTACTGAGACAGAGTTGTTCATTTTAAACATTTGGATTTTTGCTTCAAACTTTGTCCCAAATCCAGCATCAATTGTATTGATAATGTTTAAAACTTCTTTACAGCGTCGAAAGAAACTTTTTTTAGACCAAACCAGTTGTTTTTGGGTTAATTTTGCGATTAATTCATCGGAAACCTCTAGTGGGCTTACTAATACGTTTTGAAATAGTACACGAGAAATTTCGTCTGGTCCATCGAAGTTGTGGCAACTGTTGATCCATATAAAAGGTGCGTCGATATTTAATGATATCTCGTTAGCTTCCGATACGCCGCTTGCCCATAGTGATATGCAATTTCGTTTAGATGATTTATTGATCAGCGATAATAATTCAGTTGTTGTTCTATAAGCTTCAACCAAAACAGCATCTCCAACTTTATTATCTAGTTCTTGTACTTCATCAGCAAAGTCTAGAAGAAATAGTTTCTTCTTGTATCTGAAAACATCAGTGCATTTTAATTCAATATTAATGCTGATTTTTTTACATTCATTTTCCTTAGATTTGCAATTCCACGCAATTACACTTTTGAATACTTCATAGACGCTTTCTTGTACCACGATGCGTCTTATTGTGAACGGAGAGTAGTCAGCATCAAGAAATGCCCTGACAGCTGAATCGATATCTGATTTTTCGGTAATTATCCCGGTTATTTGAGTAAGTGAGGAATCAAAAATTGTTATCGATGAAATATCTTCATCCGGTATCATATTTCTGATTCGAAAAATAAAATGCGGACAGTTAGTTTGGGATTGACACAGTTCTGTAAAAAGATAACAAATAACAGCAGTTTCTGTTGTGGCGATCAAGGTAAAACATCCAGACGCTAATAATTGAGACACACTTCCTAGAAACAGCAGCGGCGTGGAGTTTTCAATAAGTACTGCCTTACCCATAGGGTATAGTGGAATGCTCTCGCTTGTATGTTGCAAATACCGAACAATAAGGTTGATGCTTTGTTTAGTGTCATTTATGGGTATTTTACGAATAAGATATTCGAGTTGGCAAAACAGGTCACACTTTTTCTCTATTTCATGGGCTAGTTCTTCAAGAAACTCTTGGGAGTATTGGGCTAAGTTTCGATTATAAATTGGCTTTGATTCATAATTTGGGATTTCTTCCAGATCACAATAAATTTTATTGCCATAACTGTCAAGCACGCATTTTAAATTTTCTGTGTTATTAAGTTCTTGTAGATTTCCTGTAAATCCTGCCTTGTTAGCTTTGAGATACTGCTCCGCTAGTTTTGTATCGACGTTCATTTCGTCTACTAAGTGACTTTTTAACACGGTTGATAATTTCACTTTATTCATATTTGAACGGACTCTTTATTGTTATGTTAATCGACGTTTTGATAAACATGAACGCAATCACAAACACTTTTATCACAGTTTATCGCTAGGTTGACACTGAGTAAGATAAAAACACTTTTATGATAGTCAAAAACACGAAGCGCAAGCGCAGAACAGCTGTGTGACTGGCTCACGAGATAGCGTTTACAACACTGACATTGACATTATTACCGGCCAGCTGCTGCAGTGAGTAAAGAAACTCACGGAGGCGAAATGTTCTCCAATAATAAGTACTTATTATTTTAACCGGGATTTTTTGTCAAAACAATATTTCTGAGTACGTATGTGTTCATCTATACGCGTATGTAATATACGCTATTATTTTTAAATTATTTATGATATTAAACGTAAACTATTTTGTTCTCAATCGGCTTCATTTTAGTTGCATAACTCAATGCGCTTAGTGTCATTGGCATGTCCTATCGCATGCGTTCTGCCTCGCACCCCGCCCCTCGGATTCCATTGCATCATTTTGTTATCACTAACACAACATCCATTCATGTTTTTACTAGCTTGCCGTGTTAGTATAGGTGGTATTAGTTATAATCTTGGTATTCGAATATAACTTCTTGCTAGTGTTGAGATTCACTTGAAATTTGGAATAAATTATGTAGATTAATAGACGATGCAATAACAGTCAAGATACATTATAGTCAGTAAAAAAGTTTTTATTTTTTTTAAACTTCTATTATTATAAGTAGGTATTTTATAGTCAGACTAATGTTTTTGGTAATATCCACATCCTGTGCGACTCTAGTAACAAGTGTTAAAAGAAAAAACAAAGTACTTACCTACCTATGTCAATTGCAATTATATTCAATTAAGAATATTAAAAATAAACTGACTAACCCTTTACACGGACAAAAAATACCTTTACAATTAGGACTAAGTAAAAACCGTGTAACACACAATTCGATTATTCTTTCGGCGCCTCTTTAACTTCTTAAGTAATCCCAAAAGTTTTTTAAGTAGAAAACAATACTAAGTGGCAAGTTACTTTTGTGCGTTCTTCGTTCTCGTTATCCGCTCCCTTTTTCTTTAACAGTTAATGAACTTCAACATGTAGATACTTTGCTAGAACTACCTAGTGTGAAATGTGGCCGTTGGAACGGAAGTAAAGACGAGGGAAGAATACTAAAGGGGGCACAGGAGGAGAAAAAACATTAATTAAGTATAACACCATTTAAAGCTACTAAACCGCCTTCAAAACTGTAATTGCTAATTTATTGAATCAGGCGTTACCAATGCGGAGTTTTTAAATCTATTGACTAAGACAATTATTTTTAATTCTTTTTGGACGCGGGTGAGCAAAGTAATAGTTTTAGTTTACTCTAATTTTGATTAAAAGAAAAAAAAGATTAAAAAAAAATTAGGTAGGTTGGTACTTTCGAATTTATATGCATTATTTAATGCAAATTATTTTTTGAGATGATCAATCAAATTGTTTTAAACTTTATACGAGTAATTATTGTATATCAGGAGGACGGGAAAAAAGCCAGGCCTTTAGCTATATAAATGAAGCTTCAATCCAATGCTCAAGACACTACAGCTATACACGCTGCTTATACTTTACCGAAGACCGTGACATTGGGAGCTGTATCAATTGTCCGTAGATTGAGCTATTGGTTCTATGCTCCTCGAGGTGTTAGATAAAGTATTGGAGAAGAAGAATGTTTGACATAATTAAAATATGCGCTCGTATACTCTCTCTCTTTGTTAGCTGAGAAGTTTAAAGTAGGTACTAACAAATCCTTTAGGCATACGTACGCACAGACTCCTTTTAAAAACACTCGAGATTACCGGTTGAGCGTTATACTAAAGCACACTAAATTTGTATAAACAGTAGGTAAGTATTTATAATTAATGTTTTTAGTATAAAAAAAGGTATTGCTTGTCAAGCTTTTCTATCTTGAAAATGTGTTGTATAATGAAGATACACTTAAATTCCTAATAGGCGACAGTCAAGGGCAAAAATATGTATACACTTTAGCATCTTGTCACTTTAACCACTGTGACATTTCATATGAGGCAGTTCAAATATGACGAATATAGACAAGGTGCTAAAGTGCATACATATTTTTGCCCTTGAATGTACACAGTACACAGTAGACTTCAATTACGATGTATCTCAAGGCTAAATTGTTAAGATTTTTTCGGTTGTTTTTTTTTAGTTTGACTGGCAGAGATCCCTTCAGGGATAAGTCCGCCTTTGTACTTTCTTTTTGTGTGATATTTTTGTATTTCCTTTTTGTACAGTAAAGAGTTCAACAAACAAACATTCCAAGGGAACATCAAGGAAAAAATAAATTAGATACGTATTAATTCAAACGCGCAGCTGCAGTCTGTATACCAAAATTTATTCAACTCCGTCAAGCCGGTATGGTGTGAAGGACTACCTACTCGCAAAGGCAAGCACGTCCTCAGACACTTTCGAATTTATAGTACCCAGAACGATATTGTTTACCTTTGACTTACTGTTCTCAAAGTATGCACTGTTGTTGAGTTTCTAAGAGCTAACTCTTGCAACTTTATGCATGCAAAATGGTTTTACACTGTAGGAAATATGGCCCTTGAGTGCGACGCTCGAGTTAATTGCTGCCAAACTCATCCTAATGAGGATAACGAGCACAATTTAGTATTAAGCGACGGTATTAGAGAAAGTTTATGTCGCGGCATGCCTGAGTCTACGTTTTCAATAATTATGAAAATAATGTGCACTTGTTTCCCATTGTTCTGTACTCTGACACAAAAATAATTATCAGTCTAAAAATTAAAAGACATAAATGGGAAACTGAATGATAAATCTGCGTGTCTGCCCCTTCAGAACTTGGATAATATTCATAGTCAACGTACAATCAAGAAATTTACTCCATAGGCCACCATGGAACCTTTTCAAAGGAAAAGTCATTACGACTTTCCTTGTTAATTTTTTTTTATTCGACTGGAAGGCAAACGTGCAAGTGGGTCTCCTGGTGGTAAGAGATCACCACCGCCCATTAACATCGGAAACCCCAGGGGTATTGCAGATGCGTTGCCAACCTAGAGGCCTGAGACGGAATATATCAAGTGCCAGTAATTTCACCGGCTGTCTTACTCTCCACGCCAAAACACAACAGTGCAAGCACGCAGGATTAGCGAGCAAGATGGTGGTAGCAATTGCACAAGGTCCTACCACCTGCAAATTTTTTTAATTTAATAATAATTAATGCGATGTCACTATGACGTTTACTGTGAAACGGTTCCATGGTGGCCAATGAATTAAACTCCTTGACCGTACCTGTCACAAAACTATTGTAACAGGCCCATTAAAAGTCATCACCATGTTCTGTCATAATTGCAAAGTTTCGTGTCAATCTACGACAAAAAAGTTGTTTTAGAAGAATTGAAAGAATTACTTTGCTCACCCGCGACCTTATGATAGCTACGTTTATGCAAGATATATTGTGTACATGCAGTCCCTCCACCTCCACTCTGTAAGAACACACACAAATCACACAAACCCAGCTATCACCACCACTACACTACTTCAAACTTTCGATCTCAACTAGAGCTCATCTTCAGAGCAACACAACATTTCATCGTGCTACCAGATTTTAGATTCCAAACTCAAAACTTGTTTGTTTCAGTTCATCCGTAGACCCGGCAAAGTAGCGCCTGATTCAACAAATTGTTTTTGTAGAATCTACAATTGTACCTAATTAGTTCCATGCGTACATGTGAAGTGGAAATGTAACCACCCATCTTTCCCGTTCGAAGTTAATAAGTGGTTGACCCAAAAGTTTACTCATTTGAGTAATTCTAGGCAAAATTAACTTCATGTCAAATAAGCAATCGATTTAGTTGGTGCTTGCTATGTTCCACTTAAATATTTATCAAACAGTTGTGTGAAAGTAGTTATTGGTTTGGTTAAGTGGTATATCCATACTAATATTATAAATGCGAAAGTGTGTTTGTGTGTTTGTATGTTTGTATGTTTGTCCCTCTTTCACGCCGTAACGGAGCGACGGATCGACGTGATTTTTGGCATAGAGATAGTTTATGGGCCCGAGAGTGACATAGGCTACTTTTTATCCCGGAAAAATGCACAGTTTCCGAGGGAACAGCGCGCGATAATCGAATACCGCGCGGGCGGAGCCGCGGGCAAAAGCTAGTTTTGAACATTAAACTACCGTGAGACTCACTCATATGAAATATATTAAATTTTCAATTTGTAGTTGAAAAAACAAGTAGTAGACAGTTTTTGTCAGAAATGAAAAATGATGATGTAAATTAAATATATTGACCCGGATAACTCACGTCTTAAATCGAGTTTAGCTCGACATGTTTCGGGCTAATCCGTAGCCCTTCTTCTTCTTTCTTTAAGACGTGAGTTATCTGGATTTTTTTTTATTAAATATCACATTATTACTTTATAATATAGATTACCCCCTATGGTAATCTATGCTCTATGCTTTATAATGACTGACTCATGCGCAACACTTACTTATTTTTAAGTAGATCACAAGCATTTTATTTTCAAACTACGTTGTTACGCTGTTGTTTGCTACGTTGTTGTACGTTGCCTGTTTTCTGTAATTTTTTTTGCTATATTTTGGTGTGCAATAAAGAGTTATTGTATTGTATTGTATTGTATTGTATTGTTGTTTTGTACTTTAGGCGCTAAGCAGGTACCTATCGGAAAACGCGAGTGCCACTGGTAGATAATCCTTAAGTGCATAAGTAAATCAGCGTACCAAAGCTAATCCGGTTGTCTTGTCATTCTATTTGAGTTAGTTCATTGTTCCTCGGAGTTTACATAGTAACCGAAACTTGTCTCTTAATTAGTAAGGGTTAACTAGCGAATGACACTTAACATTGGGCCGTAGCGGGTTGTGCTGTGTGAACCAACACTAACATGTTTAGGCAAAGTTGTAATGGCTGCTTGTATAGATAATTCCACTTTAGTTGAGGTGAATGATTACACACACAGCTACATGAAGTACTCATTGCAAAAAAGTAAATGAATGAAATGAGTGAGTGAATGTAAACAGAAACGCTTATACGCTTATATGTGAATACAATTTTAATAGCTACATAAATAAAGACAATGCAATTTACTACTTATTCTCTTTCGTTTCTACGATTAATATTATATTCATGTACCTACCTACGCAAATGTGACCTTTATTTGAATTAATGTAAATAAAATTAATCAAAATGTTGCATTTTCTGTTTTATTTAAAGTCGACGAAATGCTCTATATAATTCTTAACAAAAGAGGTTAAATAAACTTTTTGGTCTATCTTGCAATTCGCTGTTGAGCTTGCTATCGGTACATTAAAGGAACAGTGATTTCAAAATCTAGCTGTCATTACACGACAATGTTGTTGTGTGCGTGACCTCAACTAAGATGAAACTAGGTATACAGTGGGGGTAGAAAAACCTTCGTCAGGTATTAAATTGATTCCTTTACGAAGTCATAGACTCTTAGTACGTTTTGAAACCAAAGTACTAAATAGACAAGTGCATATCAAATTATACTTACGTGGCATGACAACAAGGATTAAAATAGTATATACCTCTGACATATATCTAGTTTCATATCAATACAAAACCTTTTTAATAAAAAACTACGTAAGTAAGTTTCAATGAAATAATGTTCTATTTAATTGTCAATGTTTGTCAGTGCCAAGGTTTAGTTGTAGGGTTGCTATGGTCACTTGATTATGTTTAGCAGGTTGACAGGTTGACGCAGTATGTCCTACTCAATCGGTAAAGCAGAAGATGAGCGCTTATACTGAGCAAAGAAAAGGTGACGAACCTTTTTTTACTCCGACTGTACGCTAGTAGGCGCTGGGGGCGTGAAAAATTATTTTGTTTAAATGAGCAAATTGCTTAAGTCTGTGGTCTCGACTACTTAGCTTGGGTTTGATGCCAGTGGAGGGCGGACAATTTTACGACCAAAATTATTATCAAGATTACTTTTTGGAGTCTTTTTGTATTTTTTATTTCAACTCAAAAAAATATAATATATATGGATATATAATATATGGATTTGAAATAAAAAATACAAAAACACTACGAAAAGTAATCTTGATTTGATTGCTTAATAGCGACATCTCTTGTCCCTGGTGAGCGGATAGTTCCAAGGGGGTGTTTGATGTATCGCGATGAGAACTAAAAAACATAGATGGCGCTAGTGTCGCTGCTTAAGTGACTAATGAAAGGAAAGCAAGTTGAGATGTTGGTGGATATGAGAAATTAGTGTCTACTCTCCTGACCAGTGGTGGTGCACGCGCCAAGGATTACTGAGGACCAGGGTTCGATTCCCAGCGCTGGTCTATTTTTCTGGTTTTTCTGTGCAGCCATATTTCAGCTTGTGTTTTCGTGCAAAATATATTATGTTTGTACTTAGGTTCTACAGACGTTAATACCTACCTAAGTCATGGATAAAAAAAACCAGTTAACATTTATCTCTCGTGTTGTGTTGTGACGCATCAGAACGGTAGGTATCGCTCTAGGCCGAGTTTTTTTTAAGGATTTCGGGGTGTACTGCTTGCACTCTTGAGCTGGCCTACCTCTGGTGTCACTGTGACGTGGTAGTTTTGGGACATCCTGTATAATGTGGACGCCATGTAGACAAAAAACAAAAATATAATAAAGTTATATTTTAATAAAAGTCAGCGGTACAAAACCTTTTCCGAGTGTAATTGACTTATTCACCAGTTTTTAATAAAACGTGGTTAAAAGTGAACAAAAAAATAAAATATTTATCTCAAACACGGTTCCCGGTATAAAACGCAACCGTTTTTCCAATAAATCACAGCACTGCACCCGATGAAAATATTCATGTAAATCTTCGTCAGTCTGTCACTTCTGTCGTAATAGAATAATTTAGTCTGTCACAAACATAGCGAACTTTCCCGAAGTTATGTCGAGTTTCGCCCCCAACAAAGGATATTATAAAGTGTCGTCGACTTAAGAAGTGTCAGAAATAACTAATGACACTAAGTATCGACGGGAGACTCTCGCAGTCTTAAGTGACTTTTTCAACATAGAGATAACGCACGGTCCTTGCCCATTCAATTGTTTGAAGGACGGTATTTGTACCACTATAACATAATTTAACAAAGAAAGGAAGTTCTTGAATTCGAAATGCGTCCCACGAAATACTTATATTTTCATCCTATGTCACGTTATTGAAGTGCACAATACTAACTAATAATAAACATTACATAGAACAACAAAGTCTACAATCTTCATGAAAAATGTTCAATTTTTATACATTTACTTTAAATAATATCACTTTATACTTCAAATAGACTACCTACACTACCAGAAAAGAACGACAGGTTAGGTTAGAACTGCAACCCCATCGTTGGTAAAGGCTTCATTATATTTTATGAAAATAAATATTTTGAAGTTACTTGTTTCGTTTATAAAACGTAAGTGAATATTATATTAAAAAAATTACATAAAATGATGTTCTGGACGTGTATGTACGCCTAGGACAAACCGTCCAATTAAGTAGGTCCAACTTCGAGAACGAGGTCAATCGTCGAATCCAACTTGGATGCGCAGCGCTTGGGAAACTCCGCAACGTCTATTCTTTAGTGTCTTAAAACGAAATTCCTCAACCTTGCTTGGTATGTTGCCAGTATTGACGTATGAATCCGGGATTTAATTAGATTTTTTATAGCATAAACATTCGAGCACGCAGGTCAACTGAGCGTTAGCAATCTCCATCGCCCATGAACATCCGCAAGTCTGTGAACGTTCATCATGTCAGCTGAAAGACGTCCACTGCTGGACATAGGCCTCCCGCAAGGCTCTCCACTCAGACCGGTCTTGTGCTTTCCGCATCCAACGCGATCCCGCGATCTTAACCAGGTCGTCGCTCCATCTTGTTGGAGGCCTCCCGGTCCGCGGACGTCATTCGAGAACCTTCTGACTCCATCGGCCATCAGTCCTGCGAGCAATGTGCCCGCTCACTACCACTTCACTTCACTGTGGAAGTTACTTGTCAATAAACTAAAATGAAAAACAACGTAACGAATCCAATTTGAACAAAACTTTTTTGTTCAATTAATCCTACCAATCTTTAAAAATTAGTTGTATGAGCTGTGAAATGGGCTGATAAAATGTTTGGTTTTCACTAGTTTTTAAAATAAAGTAAACATTTGCTGCAGCCATATTGAAATAGCTAGCGTAGTGATGACGAAAGGCATCCATAAAGCTCTGCTCTTTTATCCCGATCTAAAAATATAAAATTGATTGAACACGGCAGCGGGATTTTCACGCTTTTGTCTAGCGCCGTTTTGTTTGAAACTTTCTATCATCAGATTAGTGAAATCATATGAAATTTATTGCTGGTTTTTTTTAGTCATATTTGAACTTCGGTTTGCTTTTTATTCCGGTGAAAATTATTAATTACAATATTCAGTCATAAGAACTCGTCACTACTTTGAAAAAAATTCGTATCTGAAATCAATATGTCAACAAAATTTAACCTTGACTTATTTAATGTCTATAAAGTTCACTCAGAAAAATATCTTTTTGGGCTACGAGTTTTTTTTAAAGTAGTGACGAACTATGTACTCGTAACGTCTCTTTGGACCTTGGGCCGGTAAACGAGATTGGCTGCTGTACGGTAATGCACGCAGTTTTCGACCGACTTCAAAAAAGGAGGAGGTTCTCAATTCGAGTGTTTGTTTTTTTTGTATGTTTGTTACGCGATAACTCCACCAATTGAGGGCCAAATTTTAAAATTATTTTTTTATTTCTAAAGGACATACTTCCGAGGTGGTCCCATTGACACCAAGTCAGGATCTGATGATGGAATCCTAGAGAATTCGAGGGCAACTGTCGAATTTTTAAGGCACAGCTGCTACTGCGAGTTTGGCATTTTTAATTTCAGAAAGTATCATTTGGTGAACTGGACTGATGATGAAGACCGTAGGTATCGGTACTCTGTTATAAAATAATATAACTATGCCGTGTTTGAGTTTAATCGAATCGTTGTGAGATGCAATTTGGCTACAAATCACTAAAAAGTATGAAAAAAAAAAAAAAAATGGAACCGATTTCAGAAACCTTAAAAATAATTTCCTACTAGTTTGAAGTCGGTGCCTCTGCACAAGCCTAATAGGTACTAACCTCCCTATATATACTGTAGTCTTTGGTACTAACCTATCACAAAAAAAATAACAAAAAATGGATATTATAGAGATAGTACTCAGTCTAGTTCCACATCCCACTGTAGGGTTCAGATCAATCCTTTCAGAACGAGATGGTTTAGTTTGTAGTTCATAAGCGGGCCCAGCGCAGATTGAGAACTACACATACATTGCATTGCTTGAAACTGTAGAACTTTTAGCGCGCATAGCTACCTCCATGGCCATTTTGAACAATTATAAAACTGATTAGACCTTTTATACCTTTGGATTACTTCGCAGGCATGTGCAATTTCGCACATAAATTCCGAAAGCTCCGAGGTTCGAGTCCGGCTTCGAAAACTCGATTCTCTGCTTGACGTTCAGACGTTAAAATCTTCATCACATTTAATGCAATAAAAGGGTTTACTAATGTTTCGGCAAATAACGTTTGGCAACCTGGTTCATTTCGCAACTATTCATTTCCCAACCGTTTAATATTTCTGAAACAGTGTATATTTCAGAATTTTTATAAAACTAAATGGCCCTGAAATATTTACAGTTTCAGATTTTGCGAAATGAAACAGGTTGCCAAACCAACCAAGTATTCGGAAATAAAGAGTTTGAGTTTGAGAAGCCGTCAAACTACTGACACCACTAAGCTACTTAGACTGTTTATCACAGATTACGTTTAATAATTTCGAACGTGCGCACCACGCGCACCAATTAAAACAAAAGCACCTTTTACAGTTCATTTCGAGTTCAATCGGAACGCGATTCGAGAAGCGACAGAGCGTGAGTGAGATATGGGCGATCGTTGATGCTGCAAACAATGATTTGCGATACAATGGCGTACGCATTGCTGGTAAATATTTAAATCGAAAATCATTATGCTGACCCGATTCGAGCCTTGGAAATGGGTTAGTAATGGTTCATCCATCTTTGTGATTTCCTTAAAAAAAACAATAATCCTGAAGAACTCGCGTTCATATTGTTTAAATTACCTCGATGTTTCGGTCACCTACCAAAAATTAATAGGTAAAGCTAAAATTAAAAGTTGAAATTGAGACCATGGCTTTTTCGTGACTGTCACATTTTTGCCTGAAATTTGGCAACGATTTTCGCTTCTGTTCCATAAATTTTCTACCATATATCTAGTATTCTAATCAAAATTATGCCTACAGGCATTAGCACAACATAAACGGATATTCAGGTCATTAATATTAACGAATGGTAATTGAAATAACACACGTGTGAAATGTGATATGCTAATGTTTTCAAAACACTGGATTTGCCGAGTTCATGTGCTTTATGACGTGAATAAGTTGCAACCGACAATATTTTACAGGTCACACAATTTTGTCAGCAGTTGGTTTCGCATGAACGACCGGGGTGTATTCTTTGAGTGCTCGCAATTTGTCTACGTTTTTTATGAAAGATGATTTTTTAACCCCCGACGCAAAAAGCGAGATGTTATAAGTTTGACCGCTATGCGTGTCTGTTTGTGTGTCTGTCTGCGGCAATATCAATGTCTGTGTGTGAAATTGGTTCAGCCGTTTTTGAGCTATTGAACTTTGAAGTGACAAAATTGGGGTGTTTCCAACTTTTTGTTGGTTATTTTAGACATGCAAATAGTCGACCGGATAGGCCTGTGGTGAACCTGGGTGGGGAAGTTCTTATCGTACTATCCCTCTCATAATACAATACCTACTATACAATACAATACAAAGAATCTCACACTCGTATTAAATTACATAAGCTTCAACGAGATGTCAAGACGAAGTCCGAAGTTTGCAGCTTGCACTTTATATTGTCGAGGGCCTGTCTACGGAACGAAGCTTAAAGTCCCGGGTTCGATCCCCGTATGAAAAATACGAATATTTGTTATTTTCGAATCTTAGGTGCTCAATATGTATTTAACTAATCTATATATTTATGTTTTTCCGCCGCCTAGTGCTCCATAGAATGCTTTGCTTAGATTGAACTACTATATGTGAATTAGTGTCAAGTGTCCCATACACGATATTTATTCGTTTATTATATTTTAACGTGTGATTTTTTTTATTGAGAATGGAAAAAAAGAACATGTTTAACTATTTTTCATCAACTTTTTTAATATTAGAACACAATTAAAATAATTTAAAAAAATCCTATAAAATTGCGGTTTTTCTACTTTTATTGGGAACACTTTTTTTAATGTAAGTAACATGTTTAGTTTCACACTCTCCAAATAATTTATGCAGCTTTACATTTTGCGCTTAATATTTTTAACGTTTAAAGTAACACTAATTATTTGATATACCTAATAATTAATTAATTATTATATTAAGCAAATACGTGAGAATTGCGGAAATAATGCTGTAATTAATCTTAGAAAGTACAAGTCTGTATTGTAGCTTTTATAGATTAGGTACGCAGGATATTTGTAACTTTGTTTTTATACGAATTTTTGTTTTCCAAATAAATATAAAAACTGGGTTTGAATTAATTGAAACTTACTTAAATATAACGAGTGACATAGAATAGTCACCTAACCGCAGAAAATCAGGGTACGGCCACCGTGCCACCCGCCGCCATTTTGAGGCAATGGCCCACGACATCAATATGAGCGGAAAATGCAGTTTGTGTCAACACAATTTTTTCTATTTAACTCATGGGCCAATAACGAATGTTCTGTAACAAAGCTTGTAAAAATTAAACGCGCTTTAAAGAAAATGGAACCATGATAGGACCACTCGTATGTCTGTCTGTCACAGCCTATTTGCTGTGAAAGTAATGGACCAATTAATTTGAAAATAAGTACACGTTACGTACCTAATCGTATTTAAGTCGGTGTCTCAAAGAGGAAAGTGTAAAGTGCCCGTAAATTTATTATTATAACTAGCTTTTGCCCGCGGCTCCGTCCGCGTGGAATTCGGTTATCGCGCGCTGTTCCCTCGGGAACTATGCATTTTTCCGGGATAAAAAGTAGCCTATGTCACTCTCGGGCCCATAAACTATATCTATGCCAAAAATCACGTCGATCCATTGCTCCGTTACGGCGTGAAAGAGGGACAAACATACAAACACACAAACATACAAACACACTTTCGCATTTATAATATTAGTATGGATTTAAAAGCCTGTAGAAGTGTCCCACTCAAAGTCAAAGTCAAAATCTCTTTATTCAATTTAGGCTATGATAAGCACTTATGAACGTCAAAAAATCTACCACCGGTTCGGAAAAAACCTCTGTTGAGAAGAATTCGGCAAGAAACTCAACGAGGTATTTTTTTTTTTAAAACAGATTCACAATATTTATAAATGATATCTATATACTATACTGCTGGGCAAAGGCCTCCCCCCATGTCCTCTACTCGACCCGGTCTTGGGCAATCTCTGACCAACTGTGAATAAAGGCGTCCAGATCATCCCGCCATCGACGCCGATGACGCGATCGTAAATTAATGCATTTGCTTGAACTAGTTTTCAATTTAAAAAAAAATCACCTCAAAATTGGTCCATGATGCACACATAGCTGCTAAACTTATAACACCTCGTTTGATGTCAGGGGAAAATAACCTAACCATAAAAATTTCATTTTTAAAACAAGCTTTTTTTTGCTGACTGTACTTTTTGTTGACTGTACTTGCACTGTACTGTCACACAAACTACATTTACATATCAAATTTCAAGTCGATGCTATTAACCGTTAAGACGCTATTTAAGAGTTCCGTCCTACGGAGACGATCCTATCTGGACTACCAGGATGTTACTACTAGATTATTGTATTGTCACGTGAATGACATAACTATGCCAAATTTCAAGTCAATCCGACTACTGGGAGTTGGTCAAATTTAACTTGCAAGATTTGAGTAGTCTCAGACAGACAGATAACGGGACAGGTGAAACAAAATAAATAAAAGGCTGTAAAAAGGACACAATTTAACAAACCTACAAGCTCTCACGTTAATTATATTAGGACTAGCTTTTGCCCGCGGCTCCGCCTGCGTGGTATTCGGTTAACGCGCGCAGTTCCCTCGGGAACTGTGCATTTTCCGGGATAAAAAGTAGCCTTTGTCACTTTCGGGCCCATAAACTATCTATATGCCAAAAACCACGTCGATCCGTCGCTCCGTTACGGCGTGAAAGACGGACAAACATACAAACACACTTTCGCATTTATAATATTAGTATGGAAGTATGGATTACGTAAACTACGACATAGGTTAGGATCCTATTTGTGAATTCGGGCGTAAAATGGCCACTGAAATAATAACGCGGCAACTATTAAACTTTGGCCGAAGTAGCGCTAATGTACCTTCACTAAGTAGTCACCAACTCTGCTGTTGCAAATTGCCTTCATTGTTCTACCTCGGCAAATTTCAATTTATGTTAGATATATTATAATATTTATAACTCTTTCATCATCTCATCATCCCAGCCTATAGGTAAATGTCCCACTTCTGAGAACAAGAGGGCTTGGACCATAGTTCCCACGCGGGCCCAGTGCGGATTGGGAACTTCACACACACCATTAAATTGCTTCGCAGGTTTGTGCAGGTTTCCTCACGCTGTTTTCCTTCACCGCAAAGCTCGTGGTAAATTTGAAATGTAATTCCGCACACAAATTTCAAAAACTCCGAGGTGCGAGCCGGGGTGTGAACCCACCACCTTCTGCTTGAGAGGCGGTAGGTCAAACCACTAGGCCACCACGGCTTCACTTATAACTCTTTAATAATGTAAATTTTATGCCCCTCAACAATTTTAATTATGATTATGAGTCTCCGTGTAAGTGTTTTCCGGTGAAAATTAATGTCACTAAAGCATTAAGGTGAGTAAAGATTTTATAGTACCTATGAAGCTGCCCAAATAGGGCAGAAAGTACCAGTTATGGCCGCCACCTTAAGCCCATTTTTGGCCAGTAGACAATTGAAGTCATAAAATAAATACTATTAAAATAATATTTTTAGTCAGTTTTTTTTTCAAAAGTTTGTTATGATTCATTACTATAAATTTATTTCAAACGTATAATTTAAACAATAAATGGCCATAAACGGCACAGTGGCCAAAAACGGTACTTCTGCCCTATTATATAGGCTGGTTCATTTAGATCGGTCAGTATGGGTCAGAAACTATAAAGAAATACGAAAATCATGATCTTCGTATTTCTTTTACAGAAAGAACAGTTAGGAACCATGTCATCGATTTCAGTAATAATAAAAACTGCATTCAAACATTACTTGAATAAAAACTTCTTCTCAGTTACGACAGGAATAGAACCAAGTCATTTAACGACAGTATTTCTATTTAGATATCGATAGTGTCAATAAATGTTACTATGAAACACGATATCTAGAATGAATATATTTTTTTAAGCGTCCTGGTTCGATTCCCGAGTTGAGTACAAGTTTTTTTTTAAATGTATGAATGCAGTTTTTCTTGTTATTAAATGACATGGTTCCTAAGAACTGATCTTCGTATGTTTTGTAGTTTCAGATTTTCCCATACTGACCAATCATAATGAGAAACTCTGTATTCATGGCTAACTATTTTAATTTTAAACTACCTACTTCATGAAAACGACTCCGATGAATGACTGAAAGTTTACTGTTTCGATTTCTTCTGTAAAAATTTTATTTGTGAAATAGACTACTTTTTAGAATGTTAACTTACATTTAAAAATGTACAAACATTTAGATGCCTACTGAATGGCGACCGTGACCTAGAAGTGCACTTATCGAACTCGTTACGTGTTTCACTGCTAGTATCGGATGCTACCTTTAGATGTACATTTTTATTCAAACTTAATATTTTTTTCTCCAACTTGCTCGGAAATGTTCTCGTTAATGTTGAAAAAATCGACCGGGAAGTCCATCGTTATATGCTTTGATGCGATAATAAATTAAAAAAAGTGGCATTCCTTCACACCCGGGAAGTGTTTATTATTGCGCAGGTTTTTTACTTTTAACTTCATCCAAGACCGAAAATTCACCAGACAGCCAGCCAATTGTCCAATAGTCACGTACAAAAACCGTGATTAAAAAAAAACTTCGTTTTCTGGGTGTAGCTAATGCCAATAATGATCGTGTCCAAATTATAATAAGGTGTATTTAGACTTAATTATCTTCTCGGACTGCTAAATATTTTGTAGCAAAGGTATGTTTTTTTTTATGTTGTGCGTTTAGGAATTGCCGCTTTAACTAAAAATTTTGTAAAATATTTTTTATTTATCCCATAAGTTTTCTTTTAATTTATATTGATTACTATATTGCCTTTGCCCAGCAGTGAGACATAATACAGGCTCATAAAATATACATAGAAAATTCACACCACGTGGAGACCGCGGATTGAAAAACGTAGCGTAGGGCGTCCTCAGACTCGGTGGAGCGATGATCTTCGCAGGGTGGCTGGCAAGAGGTGGATGAGAGTGGCCGAGGATCGCGCTCAGTGGCGTGCCATGGAAGAGGCCTATGTCCAGTAGTGGACGAACATAGGCTGATGATGGATTCACACCAATTGACCTAGTCCCAAAGTAAGCTTAGCAAAGCTTGTGTTATGGGTACTAAGCAACGTAAGCAAAGGTATAACTAACAACAAGTTCAGCATCAACATATTTCCACCCAAAAAACAGCGCGCGAAGGAAATAAGATTTCCTTTCGGCGCTCAGAGTAATTGTTAATCAAGTTATTTTTCCATCGCCCCCTTTCTCCTCTAATTGTTTTGGCGACAAATTATTGTTGTCCCACTAATACTTTTTTGACGAGGGTCCCCTAAGCGTTACGGAGACGGAGTGATTTTTAATGAATTGCCATCAAATTAATGAACGGAAGAGATGATGTATGTAAGTGTTTGTGTAATAATTAGATAAAGAAATGTTACTCAGAAACGTTCCGATTTTACTGACGTTAGCTGACGTGTAATGAATCGCGGTTGTAATTTGCTCTTTCTCTGTCATAATGGAAATTGTGTTACGACTAATTAATGCCGTGTAATCGTAATAATAAATTGCTATAGAGTTGAGAGCTTAATTCAAAGTAATATCTTGCTGGCGATTAAATGCTTTGTTTTCAATATTGCGCGCTACAAGTTTTACAGCTAATAACGATGATGCCCTACTTAAATGTTTTACAAAACAATTGACTTTAATGTTTTACTTTGAACTTCTCCACGGCGGAGTTGTTTGTAACCAAAAACTGTCATTTGATTGCGATCGCGAGTGTCAGAAACGTTAGGCAATAAAGTTTCTGATTCATTATGAAGGCGGCATGTATTGAATTTCACTAACACTATTAGCTTTTAAATTCGCATCAATATCCGATGCGTAGCTTAACAGGAGTAATCAGATACACAGACATACAGACACAGCGTTTTATACTATGTAAGTATAAGATGTTTGATTATTTTTCCTATTTCCATCGCCGATCGTTATATTCAGGAAACTAAAGTACTTTAATCAGAACTTAATTATAACAATAAACAATAAAACACAATACATTAAACATTTCAAAATATGATTATGTAAAAAAAATATATAAGCTAGCCTAACCTATAAATAAAAGATCCCTCCTAAGTCACCGTCGCTGTTCATTGTTCCCAGAAGGCTGGCAGCATTCCCGCGTTGTATCGCAAGGCTAATCCTTTGCCCGAAATAGCTGCCAGCCTGAAACATCATTGACGCCCGGATATCTCTTTCGCGATAATGCGTGCGCCTGGCCCCCACGGCCAAGGGTCTCAACACCAAACGGCGCAAAAATATCGTCATCATCATCATCATCATCAGCCTATGTTCGTCCACTGCTGGACATAGGCCTCTCCCATGGCACGCCGCTGAGCACGATCCTCGGCCACTCTCATCCAACTCTTGCCAGCCACCCTGCGAAGATCATCGCACCACCAAGTCTGAGGGCGACCTACGCTACGTTTGCCGATCCGTGGTCTCCACTCAAGAACTCGTCTACCCCAACGGTTATCGGTTCTTCGGGTTATATGACCGGCCCATTGCCACTTCAGCGTGCTAATGCGGTGGGCAAAAATATAGCCCTCCCTTAATTATAAAACTTAATTATAGAACTAGGTAATCAATACACTTGTATTTGTACTTTACTATGCAGTTGGGCCCTGGTAAAGTGGACTAAGTATTTATGTAGTTAGAAAAAGATATATTAAGTGACGAAGGCACTAGTGGTGTTAGCGGATATTTCAAAATATATTTTATTTTTTTAATTAGCAGAACGCTAGCTGAACTATTTTTTAAGCTTAGTTTTTTGCTTTGGTGTCCTAAACGGATTAGCACGATCAATATTTTTAGTACAAGCTCATCTAAAAAAAAACTGCAATTTCAAAGCTTTTATCAAAAATCTTTTAAAATTTTTTAGCGATTGTATCCTTGGTGGGTTTGTTTATTGGGGCCTTTTGAGAGTTTATTTAGCTTATTTTTATTTCAGAGTACATTCGAGGGCACAAAATATCTAAACAGCTATCGAGACAAATATATAAACACCGACATCTTTGACGCGTTTGTAACGTACATACCTACATTTTATGACTTTGGTTATACTTGTCTATGTATAATTTAGATAATTTGGTCAAAATGTGTTAGTTGTTAATTTTTTATTTTTTTATTTGACTTGATAGCAAACGAGCAAATGGGTCTCCTGATGGTGAGAGATCACCACCACCCATAGACATCTGCAATACCAGGGGGATTGCAGATGCGTTGACAACATAGATTTCAATAAAATTTAAGTTTTCCGGTGTAAAATATTAGGTGTAAAATACAAAAGGTTCGATACCCGTTATACCTGTAGTCAGACATCAAATCTAGAAATGCAAAAGTTCCATACGGTAATTTTGACACAAAACGACTAGTAAATTTATGGCCCGGGATCAGCATTTTATCTAACTAGAAACTAAAAAGTGAAATACGTACAAATTAGAAGCTTACAGTTTATTCACGGCAGAGTGATATCGTGCCACAAATGCTACAAGAATAAATTGACGCAAGAAATGACGTCGTAGTAAAGTAAAAATGTTCAATTTTTGTAGGTAGTTGTTGGAAGTTTTTGTGTAAATGTTACGATTTTAAAAGCGCTGAAAAAAAGACAGAGATATAGAAAAAAAACAAGAAAAATATCTACTTTGATTGCAACTTTACAGTGCGGGAGATGTTCTAAAATTACTATTTAACTGAATAAAATATTGATAAAGAATATATAACCTCCATTCCCTTACGCTCTTATTTAAAGAAACACAACTGTCAGATATAAGATGCTTAATTTTGTCAGTTCTTTTCAAAATGAAAGCTAAGGCTAATTCCAACGTGAAAAAAACAAAAGCTTAAAAATAAGAAAGTAAATTTAAAACCAACAAAAAAATCTCAAGACTCCAAAATATTCAGGACAGATCCAAACGTATAATTGTTGGGAAGTTTTAGAGTGACGACCACGAAGTGGAAGACTCAATGTTGGCAGATGTCTCACTAGATGGACCAACTTCATTGCGAGAATTGCGGATAACCAGCAGGGCTACTCCAAAACTCGAAGTTCGTGTTGTACGGTCCCTCTGACACTTATACTATTTAATACGAGAGTGAGAGGGACCGCACGACATGCGTTTCGAGTTTCGGAGTAGCCCTGCAGTGGATGTACGTAGCAAGTTGTCGTTGTGGCATTCTATACGAGGCTTTTGCTTTTGAAAAAAAAAAAAACAGTCATCATCTTCCGGCTGACGATCATTATGAAGTTTAAAAGGCGCAAATTCAGTTCACAAATCATTTTGTGATAGTCACTTACGGACCGGTGCAATTTGATCTGAGTCAACTTATGTCGCATGCGGTTTTATGTGGCAAGATGTTACCCCGACATAAAAGGGCCTTAACAAGTTTATGATCCGAGAGCAATTCCTTAAATAAAGGATGGAAGAAATTTCATTGCCCTGCGTTCATTTCGCCAAGATTATATAGTCCTTTTTTTGAATTCCAAATTGTTATTGCGCCCTGTTAAATTGCTTTTTATTGTCGCTTTTAATACAAAGTTTTAGTTATATTTCAGCGTTTTTAGCTTTTTAAGGGTTTTATTTTTTTAACTTGGGGATGTCGTTAGTGCTCATTAAGTATTTAGATATTTTTTGACGCTTGCTATTAAATAGATTTTGACATTTTTCACTTTTACTAAGTGTCATGATTATACCTGTCGGTCCTGTGCTATTGGTAAAAACTTAAGAAGATGACGTGTTGTATGTAGTAGTAACATGTCTCTATAAATAAGTCGACGTTCCATATTCGATAATAAAATTCTGTGCTCTACTACATATTTACTCGGGGCACGCTCTAAGTATAAATATTTGACATCGATAAACAAGATGTCGATATAATTATATTATTTTATTGTTTCAATTATTTGTTAATGTATTATTTGTTGCTTGTGTTTAAAAAATGTTTTGTCATTCTCACTACTTAGAATATATTATATATTGATCACATGTATAAATATTTATTATATCAATATATCATTGAATTTTATCTATTAAAATTACTATAAAATTAAGATGGACACAATGATAAAATAATCTAATTTCATTTTTAATACAAGCTTTTTTTACTGACTGTACTTGCATTATTACCCAAATTACATTTGCATACCAAATTTCAAGTCGATGCTATTAACCATTGAAGAGTTCCGGCCTGTGGAGACGATCCTAGTTAGACTACTATTGTCTATATGTCATTACTAGTTTATTGTATTGTCACGCGATTTACATAAGTATTCCAAATTTCAAGTCAATCTGACTACTGGAAGTGGGTCAAATTTAACTTGCAAGATTTGATTACAGCCAGACAGACAGACAACGGTATAGGTGAAACTAAATAAAAGCTTTTGAATATAATAGATAGATTGAATGAATATTGAATACTTAATAGTACCATATAGTACTTTAAGTAGACGTTGACAGAACGTTTAATAATTTTAAGTGTGAATTATTTTAATTTAGACGGCAATCTGTAATAGGTACCGATAAATTATGGAAAAAATATTGATATTATGGTGTGCAATCTGTAATAGGTATCGACGAATTATGAGAAAAATATTGATATGGTATGCTTTGAAAACAATATAAAAATAAAAGTTTTCATCTGTTTAGTGTTTTTATTTAAAAATGAAGAGAAAATAAATAATACTTATTTATGTTGAATAACAATAAGACCTTGACAGTTACATCGATACAATTTTTTGTTGATGAAATATTTTGCTACATCACTTTAGTATTTGTGCCCCAAGTGAGCATTATTGATTACACTAACTAATTTTGAGACTCCTTGTATAAATTTAGCTACAAGAAATTATACTGAAGAATAGAATTATTTTACGTACTTACTACGCCAAGTAGCTAAATATGATCCCTAAGTAAGAAACAAAAATAGCTAAAGGAGAGATTTAATAAAAATAACTTGCCCTGACTTTCACAATCTGTACTGAGAAAATGAATATTATTATTATTACTTGGGACTAACTAAATTCATTGCCTTGGCGAATTAATATTACTTATTTCATTCAATAAGATACAACAAGAAGTGGTTGGCTTCAACAAAGAGTAATTTAAATTATTTTCATTTACAGTTATTTAGGATATAGGATATTTAGGATTTGACGAGTGTGTTAACGATCTCACGCGTATTGGTTTAGATAGAAAAGAAAGAAAGAAAGAAACAACATTTATTCGTGACATATTTACACAAAATAATATAGGTATAGAATTAAACTAAAAAAAAACTTATGACGGTCACGCAATGGCCCCAAATCAGCATATTGCCGCCCGTGCGAACGGCGCTAGTCTTCCTTTGGAACCGTGGACTGCATACATTTTACAAAAAAAATAGGCTACCATAGATTAGCGACATAGTAAGTTAACATCAGGTAGGTTAGGTCAGGTAGGTCAGGTAGGTTAGGTCAGGTAGGTCAGGTAGGTTAGGTCAGGTAGGTCAGGTAGGTTAGGTATATAAGCCAGTAAGGTAGTAAAATTAGTTCAAGTTAACCCGACAAAGGTGCTTTACTCAATCACCCAACTTCTCCTAAAGACCTGTCTTATCCTATCAGCACGATTCAGAAAATACATATTAATACATACCTTCCCGTGGGAAGCCGAGACGGACAGCTTGTAATATATTAAGGTCTCAATACTTGGAACAATTATTAAGTACCTTTATTGGAACGAACTTCTTTATTTTCTCTAAGGCGCTTTGTGACTTCCAAGAATGATAAAAGAGGCTACAGACATGTTTCGTTTTGTTTGTTAAATACCTACAAAGAAATCAGGACAACATGAACGTTTTAATTCGTAAAACAAATGACGGTACTAATTAGTAAGCGAATAATGAAACGAGAGCTTGAGTAATAGTTTTAAAAATCATTAACGTTTTACATTTTCTTTACAATGTAAACCTAAATCACACTTTCCGGGTTACTGTTAAAACGAAAGACCCAGATTTAAAATGATAGTTAAGCAACAAAGAACGGCTTATTAGTATCGTGATAGCCAAGAAAATGAGTAAGCCAACTGCTTTCGCCTCGTTTTCACTTAATCCGAGACTCGGGCAATACTGCCTTTGCATTGAAGCCATTGCCATTATTGCAATGAAACAGCCAACTCAACTGTTGCCTTTAAAAAATATAAGGTGAAAGCAAGCTGGAAACTTTTTTTGCATTTTTTTATTCAACACTGTCCATAACTTATAAATGCTACCAACATTGTATTTCAGTTCAGGTCTCCATGGATTATTATAAGTTTCAAATCGGAACCGATGTCAACTCTATACAGTGCCAATGATTTTGAGCTATCTCCGTTGTGACTATGTCATTGTCGACGATATTTTCTTCATTTCATATATTTGTTACGGGATGTTGACCGTGGTTACTTTTAATTAGCTCCCAGTCCTGGATACTGTGTACTTCTTTGGACCGAGTGTTAAAAATGAGATAACAGTAGAACTAAGATTACCGACAGTCCCAGTGGGTGGGGGTGGGGCACATTGCTCGCAGGACTGATGGCCGATGGGGTCAGAAGGTTCTTCAATGGCGTCCGCGGACCGGGAGACGGCAGTCGGTAGGCCTCCAACAAGATCGCGGCATCGCGTTGGATGCGGAAAGCGCGAGACCGGACTGAGTGGAGAGCCTTGTGGGAGGCCTACTATGTCCAGCAGTGGACGTCTTTCGGCTGACATTATGATGATGATGTTAAGTGAGATTGAGGCTAATCGGTAGAGAAATTGACGTGTAGAATGAGGGTAGACCTAGCACAGCACGGTGGAAATATGCACTGGCGTTGGCTACTTGGTAGTCCCAAGTACCGCTGAAGGGACGAGGTCCTGATAGACTTTTTGGATCCCGGGGTCAAAGGCTGGCAAGAGCTGACTCAAGATCGTAAATCTTGGCGTAATATGGCTCACTGCGCCCTGATAGTAAGTAAGTACCTGCAAATGCTCCTGTCTACCCGTGATCATGATCCTTGCAACTGAATTGAAATATCGGGAGCCCATGAAAGGTGATCATGACCTACAATAATCATCATCATCATCTTCCCACAGCAGTCCACTGCCGTTTCCACCGCGCCACAACACTCTGCCTTCAGCCCCTCGCATCCATCCGCTGCCAGCGACCCTCTTAAGATCATCCGTCCACTACTGTGCATCAAGACGCCCTACAATATGTTTTCCCGTCTGTGGCCTCCATTTGAGGACTCGTCTACTCCACCGTTCATCGGTCCTGCGACAGACGTGGCCAGCCCAACGTCACTTCAGCGAACTAATTCTCTGAGCAACGTCGGTGACTTTACACTACAATAATAATACGTAACCAATAAAATGTAAATGAAAAAAAAAAATGAAAAAATTATATAAAATTATTATTTATTACCAAAATCCAGAAACAATTTTAAACTTTAATTCGGCGACAACCACACTAGGCAGAGCTTGTATCGTGAGATTCAAAACAAAAATAACAAGGAATTATTAAAAATTAACATTATTTTCATAAAAAAATAATAAAAAATCGTACCTATGTAACACCACGCAAACCCACGTAACGTCAAGCGTTATAAAACTGAAGCCTTGTGAACATAACCGACGACATCGCCTCGTTTGGCAACATTTAAAGACCATTTTAACAGTTTGTAACTCAGTAACAAGGTAAAGGGGTGTGCGAACGATACTAAAACAAACTTTATGCCCGTGTTTATCTACATAGCCGGGAAGTCGAATGTGTTTTTACAATTTTAAGCGTTGGGGCGCTTGTTTGGATTTTTGCTAAGCGTTTTTTTCGAGCGTTGCCTTTTAAGCTTATGCTGAGCGTCCTTCGTTATAATTTCTCGCGTAAAGTACGAAGACCCTTTCTGACTTTTTTTAGGGTTCCGTACCTCGAAAGGAAAAACGGAACCCTATAGGATTACTTTGTTGTCCGTCCGCCAGTCCGTCTGTCAAGACCCTTTTTCTCAAGAACGCGTGGAGGTATGAAGCTGAAACTGATATCGAATACTTACGATCTTGGCCATTTTTATTTATTTATAAAAGCCGTGGTGGCCTAGTGGTTTGACCTATCGCCTCTCAAGCAGAGGGTCGTGGGTTCAAACCCCGGCTCGCACCTCTGAGTTTTTCGAAATTCATGTGCGGATTTACATTTGAAATTTACCACGAGCTTTGCGGTGAAGGAAACCTGCACAAACCAGCGAAGTAATTCAACGGTGCGTGTGAAGTTCCCAATCCGCACTGGGCCCGTGTGGGAACTAGCCCAAGCCGCATTCTGAGAGGAGGCCTGTGCCCAGCAGTGGGACGTATATAGGCTGGGATGATGATGATAGTTTTTTATGGGCTATATAAGAAACTAAGGCCACCCAGAGGGCAATGAAGAGACGAAGTTTCTATACGGGATCGAATCAGAAATAGGGAATCCCCAGGAGAGTCAAACGTACAAAACAACAAAGCTCGAACAATGGCCCAGTTAGAATAACGATGCACGGATGACTGTACAATGAACTGGCTTTGTATTTGGCTCCTGAAATTTGAACGTTTTTAGGGTTCCGTAGCCAAAACGGCTAAAACGGAACCCTTATAGTTTCGCCATGTCTGTCTGTCTGCCTGTCTCTATCTGTCTCTCTGTCATTTTGTTCGTAATGGCTACGGAACCCTATTTCGGGCGTGTCCGACTCGCTCTTGGCCAGTTTTTTGCTTAGGGATCATCTTTATACGCGTTCCACTGCAAGGCGCAAGCTTCTTCTCAAAACGAAAGGGCCGCAGTTCTCAAGCGGACCTAGTGCGGATTGAAAACTTCGCTCACACTATGGAATTTCTTCACAAGTTTGTGCAGGTTCCCTCATGATGTTTTACGTCACAGTAAAGCTCATCTTAAATTTTAACTTTAATTGTTATTTGAAGACCGTATGGCCAAGTGGTTAAAGAACTTGACTTCGAAACTTGAGGTCCCGGGTTCGATTCCCGGCCGGGGCAGATATTTGTATGAATAATACGAATGTTCGCTCTCGGGTCTTAGATGTATTTAAGTATGTATTTACTATACATATACGTATGTTTATCCATTTCATATACGTATCTATAGTACAAGCTTTGCTTAGTTTGGGACTATAATGTGCCATGATATTTATTTTTCACATTAATTCCGAAGAACTTTTACCATATGAGGCGTTCAGTAAAGGAAAACATTGTGAAAAAAACTAGGACAGGGCTATACCTACAGGGTATCAGGTATATATTACCTACAGGGCAACTCAATCGTATGTGAAAAGGCCCTTGGCCCGGGTGAAGACTTAAGCCCTGAAATTCTGAGAGGACGCCTAGCATTGTGAAGTTAACACGCCAGCGATAAACCTTGTCCAAATTTACCTATATATTTTTGATATTGTTTCAACGTAGGGATTTAATTTTATGGTCTCTCGATCCAGGCGTATGGTCAAGGTGGTGATGGGCGTGTTTAAGGTGAGTGAGTATTCAAGATTTATGTGCAGAATCAAATCGAAAATTTAATTTTTTCCAAATTCTAAACGTGAAAAAAAAAGTTTTTAACAGTCCCCAGTACGCTCGCGTCCCCCTACAAATGTGGTTTCCTTCTAATTTACAAGCAGCACTGCAGATCAAAACGTAACTTTGCAACTGTGATGGGAGCAGCCATTACGATGCTTATAATTAGGTTTGGTTAAAATGAAATATAACGGAAAAAAACAATAACGAATTTCCATTTCTCATACGAAATTTAAAATTAATGTGATTTTATTTTGTTATATTGAATATGAACGAAAACTAATTATAAGCATCAAAATAGCTGCTTCCATTATAGTTGCAAAGTATTATTTTGTTTCAGTATGATGTTTGTAAATAGGCGTTTTAAAAAAAAAAGTGTACACTTTACGTTTTTTTGAAATTTTAGAAAAAATATGGTTTTCCCACTCAGAATCAAGAGCACATCGATTCCGATCGTTTAAAAAAATGTCCCCAGTTTTTCATACAAATTTTTATGAGTCAGTTCTATCACGCCCATACTAAGTGTATGAAAAAATCGTCGCAAAACTGTCATTTTTTTAGGGGACATTTTTTTAAACTATCGGAATCGATTGTGCTCTTGATTCTGAGTAGGAAAAACCATATTTTTTCCAAAATTAAAAAAAAAGAAAGGGTACACTTTTTTTTGAAAACGCCCAAATTATAATTATAACGAAGCTACTTTTGTATGAAAATGTGATCAGCGGCGAGCGTACTGACGACTCTTAAGAAGGAAAACGAGGCAAACAAAATCAGCATGTAATTTATTAAGGCCCTCTAAATCTGCTTTTGATGTATTACGCTTAGTGTCCGCTCGTGTTCAAAATGGAACTTGGAATAAACTTAGAGATGGCTCGAGATTTGAAATTCTTCTTATTTTCACCTACCGCAATAAATTTTATGGAATCGCTGTAATATATCCCGCTGTTCGCTACGTGTGGTAGATTCTAAAATGTGGGTAAGTAAATTCTACGTTAACAGGCAGTGGATGGGTAGCAAAAATCTGGAGGAGACTGAAATAATCTGATTTTGTATTTTACTTTTACGATATTGTCTTTTTCGTGATTGAAATTAGCCAACGTGTGGATAGAAGCGCTTTATATTATCTACTGAAACAAATTTTGAAATCTTTTTAGTAGTTTTTAATATTAATTTCTAAATACCAAAACATCTACAGACATCCCTTCCATTTGAGCAAACCGAATTATTTGGTGATATATTTCAAGATAATTTTAAAATATCTTGTATGTCTATATTACTACAGGAAAATCAAGACTTCGGTTTTGGAAAGCTGATATTAAACATAATACAAGTTTATTTAATGAAAGATAAAGAATCATCAAAGATTAAACGTAAAAATCATCTTGTTCGCCGTTCCTAGCTATTTTACATAACCAGCACCAGCACTGGTAGGGGCCCAAGTTATCATTATTCCCTAACTTAATTAGATCTTGGCGCTTTGGCAGCCGCTGCTGCGGCGCGCTCACTTCGCTGGCTTCGCTTACTTAACACTCCTCGCTCGCTCATTGCGGCACTTAATTTTTCAGAACCTAAAAATTGACAATTAGAAGTACATAAGTGACCAATGACATTACCGAAATTTTTTTTTGAAGTAGGAAACTCGGCGGCACAAAATTAGGCCAACCCTTCATACAAAATTACCTATTACTGCATACCATTTGAGGGCCAGATTTTTTGCCGCTCAGTATATTTAGCCCGTTCCAGTGCTGGTTATGTACCCGAAACAAGGTATATAACAAAACGAAGTAGTCAAAAAGCTACAAGAAAACTGTGAATTGATAAAAAGCGATGTATCCCATAGAATTTCGATCTATTCATATATCTTTTCAGTTCACGTTCGTGATGTGCCTAATAGTAATTTTATCTGCGAGAAAGGGCGCCTGAAGGTCACGTTACTTCCTTTATATTTATTAGGATTTCCCTATTCATAGACAGGGGAATACGAGGATTCGTTTGTAAAGACGAGTGTATAGGTCCGTATTTTGAGTTGGATTATTTCAAACAATGATAAAAAATAGGCAGAAAGAGTTTCAAAAAAGGATCTTTCTTGCATCTGCTCCTGCTTTATCGTGTTTTTTTCCTTGTATTTACATACATACATACATAAAATCACACTTCCAACGGGGTAGGCAGAGACTACATCCTTCCACTTGCTACGATTCTGGTATACAACTCTCGCTTCCTCTACATTCATCAATCTTTTCATGCAAATCTTTTTCCTTGTATTTATCTTAAAAAAACTACTTGTTGTAATAAATTAAGTAAGAAAAAAAAAAGTAATACTAGATCAATTAAATAGAAATGCAGTCCTTTCGAAACTGTCCATATTAAGGTCTTGGCGTTAAAACAAGACCAAACAGTACTTACTAGTTTATTTTAGAAAAATATCCAATATTTTATTTTATTTGATATTTTATCATCTATTGTAATAATCTTATCTGTTGTTATGGTATCTGTGTTTGGTAAACACAAATGTGTTGTTATTTCTTATCACTTGTGTTCTCCGTCAGTCTGTCTAAAATAATCGAAATTCGTAGGTTTCTTTAAAAATAACTATTCAATGCACTACCAAAGAAAGTTTACTCCCACTGATTATTTAGGGAGTCAGCACCAAGGTCAACATATACTTGTAGTAGGTAAGTAGCAAGATGAGGCATTAATTTCAAAGTAACTGAACACTATACCGAAGAAAACTGTGAACAGACCACTGTGCTGAAATAATTACGTTTTCAGATATTATTTTTCTTTGGACAGAAATTTGTATAACAGTCTTTGCAAACAAAAAAAGTTTTTATAGGTACAAATTCGTTTTCTAGTCATGGTCACCAACAAATGCAACTGCCGCCGATACTTACTGAACCGATGCTCATATCATACTATACCTATCATTTTATCTTTTCATAGTAAATCAAGTCGTTAGCTAACAATAAGTATAATGCAATTTAACATTCCAATTATACTTTTTAGACTTCATCTGCTTTGAAATGAAAGAAAATATTGACTTTTTGAACGTCATAGAATTTTCAATAATTTCCAATTTGTTCATGATGCGTGAATACAAACTGGTTATTACTGTACTTATTGGCAAAATGTTGCTCTGCCATTGGCCATTACATTTACTGATGAAAAATTTGTTATAAACCAAATTATTGAGAAAATTCAAATAATTGGCTGGCAAAGCGCGGCGGTAACCTAACATCTGTCTCACCTTAAATTAATTGTTACTATGGATTATTGGACATTTGATAAAAAAAATAGTTTATTATAACAGAAAATTCCAAATTTTAAAACCCACTGAAAATTAAACATTATATTTGAAACTTAACACATGATTTTGAAGTATTACATTTTGCTAAAACAAGTCAGTCAAAGTAGCAAAGTGTGCTTATCCAAAAGAAAAACTGTTCTAGCAAAAGTTTGTTTGCTGTACGTAATCATCGAGCGCGTGAAAGTTTTCAACGATTCATTAATTATATTGACATTTTGCGCCAACAGTGTAGTGTAGTGTTGCTAATACGTTTCTCGATGCTTTTATACCCGTACTATAAATAAGATTTTGATTGATGTTTACTTTATTTAACAAGCGTCGATTTATTTTAGAGATCAGAAAATTTTCTTGTTGACGGCACACTGTTGCTTGATTTTAGAACAGATCTTTGAATTTGTCTAATTGACTTCATAAAACTTGATTATTGGTGAGTTCTTGTACTCGTAGTACAATTCTAAGAAAATTGTAAAAGCCACGAAGAGAAATATTTGAGACACAAACGTTTTTATTTACCGATTTAGGTGTTAGTTTTACTTGTTTCTCTCATTCGAATGCTTTGTGATTATTTCATCTACTTTCTTTAATATTATTTTTTATTTAATCGTCACAAAAAAATTATGTCGATGTTCTGTTAGTGAAATCGTATTACGATTTCGCTAGACGGACTACGGAAATTGATTTCGAAACAGAGCATATTCCCAAAACCAGCTTCGACGAACTATATATGACTCATTATGTCTCGCTGGAAATGAAAGTTCGAGTAAAACTGAATGCTTCAGATTTTCACCTTTCCATTCACGGGCGAAAAGCGATCATTGTCAAAAAAGAACAACCCGGATTGAGCACTTTTCTTTCGCATAAGGAATGGGTAAAAACTGGCTTTTCTTTTAGCAGGGCTTATCAGGCTTCGACAGTATTTATGATCCCTAACAGGGGTGAGGAAGGTTACGCGAAGCATTTGCGGTAAGCCAGATCGACTTTTTATCTACGCCGTATATTACAATTTATCATCGTTCCTCGAACATTATTGTTTTGCGAGCTTTTTGGAATTAGATATCTGTTTCTACAAAATTCTCGAGGTTGGTGGGTTTAATAACGGTTAAACGAGAACAATTAAAATTGTTTGAACGATTGGCATTTTAGTAATTGGAGTGCGACCTATTTGGAGCTGAGGAGTTGCATCTAATAGTAGATTGATAACCAAGGGTGGAAAGTGACCCATTTCACCTGAGATATTTCTGGCGCTCGAACGAAGTGAGAGCGCCAATAGTTCGAGGGGAAATGGGTTATTTCACCCGAGTTAGACACTCTACTTTTCATTTCGACTGTGAGGAAACTAAAATCCTACAAAAAAACGAGAATAATAATAAATTTAATTTACTTATACCTATCCAACCTCCAACGGTACCTTTTCGACTGGCCACTTGCCATGGCCGACTATAAAAAAAAATCGAGTTGGTCACGACGTGCATCTAGATGGCCATGCCGAAACGTGAAAAAAAAATGTCATTGACGTAACTCAATTATCTTCGATGTCGTGGCTAGCCGAAAAATTAAAAAAAAAATACTTTCCACCCTAGAGGAGAAAACGCAATTTTCCACCCGGCTATCTACCCATGAAAATTAAACTTTCCGAACAGGAGAGATGAAAAAGTATTTTTTGATTTATTTATTGCTTTCGACTAGACGGGTCAAAAACCTTTAACTGTTTTTACATACACACACACAAACATCACGCCTGTATTCCCAAATAGGGTAGGCAGAGCACACGAAACGTTACCGCTTCGGAGCCACTTTTAGCAATTTTAGGTTTAAAGTTTGATAAAAACGGTACAATAGTAACAAGTTGCTAGCCTGTCGCCAACGGTATACCTTAACCAATATCCTTAGTCGCCTCTTACGACATCCACGGAAGAAATGGAGAGGTGTTATTCTAACAACGCAAGAACGTTATTCGCAAGAACGGCAATTTTTGCTGATTTGGGACCATTTCGTGACAACAATTTCGTTCTTTTCAATATCTTTTTCTTTTGTAATGCTTTGTATATACTTTTGTCACGAATAAATGATTTCTTTCTTTCTTTCTTTCTTTCTAACCCGACACCACACGGGCAAACTGTTTTTACAGTATCAATATTCTCTATTCTGAGTTTCTATACCTATCTAGGACAAAATTGGTACGAAACCTAAAATACCTACTCTTTCATATTTAAATTTAAGGACAAGTATGTAGCATTAGGCATTTTTACCTTTGAAGAGTTTCCTCAGTGTATGTACAGTCGAGGCCATAAATATCGATACATTAATTGCGTCACATATACATATATATACATACTTATACCTATAGACTGATCTTATTAATAATGGCATATGTAGGTAGAATGTTTTTGATGTCTTGGTACCGGTGTATGTTTTTACAACTTTTATTTAAATCTACCTCCGTAGACTTGTTGGTAGATCTGTACCGATTCAAGCCTTCAAATCGGTCAAATTCACAAATATAATTAAATATATTATATTATTATGAGTTTATTAAACTCAGATGATTTATTTAATCTCAGCTCGGACAAAGTCGCGAGAAAAAGCTAGTTTACTGGCACGTAATAAATTAACACATTTTATGAGTTTCAAAACATTCCTTAGCTGGGACATTGAAGGGCCGATATGGTTGCAAGTGGCATAAAAAAATGTCATAGTGGAAACAGAAAACAGTAAACTATTTTGCCTTGCTTGTACGCTGCATGTGAGCGTTGAGCCTGTGTCTATGCGACACTTATATATATGATATCGTACAGAATACGCATTCATATAAAATAATAAATATACATATGTTACAAGGCTATCTCAATATTTATCATTAAACTAATGATCACATTTGGTTATAAATATAAACCAATGTTCATACTAATTTACTTCTGGCTTTAATATTCACTCTCTGACTGAATGATCAGTGAATATTTCTCGCAGTCGTTCAGAGGTTGGCTGGAAGAGATCTCTTGAGGAGAGGAGTTCATTATTGTATAGATGTCTCGCCATTTGTCAACTATTAGTTGAATAAATAATTACTAAAAATACTATAATGATGGTTCAGTATAATCTACCATAATTTATATAGTTCATCTGATTTTATCAGTGACCTACATATCAATTATTGTATTAACACAGTGAAAGGCCACATAATCTTTACATAATATATGGTTTCTATACACAATAAGAAAATTATATCAGGATAGTAAAAATTAAATATTCATGATACTGACTAGGCTGAACAAAGCAGCAGCATTCGTTCGTTTACTAGAGTTGGCCTACTGTTTTTATTTCTTACTGTGTTAGTTTGCTATGGTTTTGGAGCTTGAGGGTTGAAGGGAGTGTCGTGGAAGGGCAGTCAAGTCAGAGTAGTGAGAGTTGAGAGTCGAGTTGTGTTTTAAGCAAAAGATTAATTTAATTTAATTAAGTGAGACTGGCTCACATAGTTTTGATTATTAGTGTTTATTATTGTTATTTTGTGTCCTGTGATGGCGAATTCCTTCTTGGTGATATCGTTTTTGTTTACAATAGACTACTGTTATTACAATTTAAAATCTGTCATTTGCTGAGATAGAATACGAACAAATTAGTACTTATAAATTTTACCAAGACTTACTTAAAGCAGGATACGACCAAAAACGATCCATAGTTGTCTTTACCTAACCACGGGAAGATTAACCACTTGTGCTTTATTTATTTATTGGTTTACAACTGATTATTATTTTATCAAGTTATATCAGTCTGAGTTAATGACAGATTACTGACAGAAATTATCTAAAACTTTGGACTTAATTGTGAGATTTTATGAATCTATTAGTATTTGTTTTATTTTGAATTGAATTGGGTGTATATATTTTATATTTCTTAGATCCCATTACATACATTTGAAACCAGTGATGATTAGGTTACAACAGTTTCTATAAGTACATACTTAAATTTTTACATTAATTAAAACAAAGAAACACCCAAATATTTATTAAAGTAGTTTTCCTTCTGAACCTATATAAAAGGTCAGCATAGGGTAATTAGAGACCTAGGAAACCTGGTTTCTTGCATCCTCTTTCCCTTTGATAAACTGTGACGTAACTTACCGACAAATGACAAGTAAATTCTACTGTCTTGTGTTGGAGTCTCTTAGGGTCTATGGAACGAGAGACACAGCTTCTGGTAAATAGCCAGGGAGAAAACTCCAGGGCGGAGGTGGGGCCCTAGCCTTGACACAAAACATAATTGCTTATTTTCCTTCATAATTACCTAATGTGTACAATTTTAATAAATGTTTATTTTCAGGTAATATAGTGACAGTCATTTTTATTACAAATTTTATAGTTATTACGTTCCATTTACGTTTAGTGAGATTGTTTTTTACTGGATAGGTTTTATTAGGTTTTATTCATAGACATCCCTTATTTCTACTAAAAGAGGTTGGTTTACTATTCACAACGTGGGACACTAGACGATCACATGGCCAAAACAACGTTCCTACTAAATGTCCGCATTAAATTTCCCTTCAAATTATTTTAATACTTGTCCGGATTTTATTAGATTTTTAATTCATACGTTTAAAAAATAAATAAATAGATAAATAATTAATTAAATATAAATAACAGAGGAGGGGGGGCTTTACAGATCGTGTATACTAGGGGCCATAATTCGAGAGACAACTTTGACAATTCATTGTGCACAAGTGTTGCCACAGACAGGGTAGTGCTGTTCGTGTCGATATTAAAAAATATCACGGCATTGGCTTCTATCGATATTTATCCATTATTTATGGTGACAATACCAAATTAGTTTAATAATTTACTTTGCAATGTAAGATCATTGAAAGAAGTGCAAATACAAACCAACGACAATTATTTCTTTTATTGTTTTGATTGGCCTCACCTTAAATCCGCTTTATTTATTTTATATACACATGATATGATTGTTGTCACCAAGGGCGCTAACAAGTAATAATTTCATCATTACCTTCACAAGAGGCGCCATTTTGTCAACGATAATGTAGCGATTGGCGGGGGCAGGGGGACTACTACGAAATTCGAAGTTTTTATCGTACCGTCCCTCTCACTTTCATTTTAAGTAATATTAACGCCAGCAGGATAGCAAGATACGGATTTCGAATTTTACACTTCGTAGTATATAGGGCCAAGGGCGGGGGCCGGTGCGGGGCATTCGTCGATTTTTCACTTTGAATCGTAATGGATCGTAAACCTCAGCAGGGCTACTATGAAACTCAAAACTCGAAGTTCGTGTCGTGCGGTCCCTCTTACCCTTTTATACTATTTAATACGAGAGCGAGAGGGACGGTACGATATGAACTTCGATTTTCGAACTTCGGAGTAGGCCCTCTGAAACGATTCACGAATCGGATCGTATGCTCTTGAATCCTTCTCACAAAAATCGTATCAAAAATTGATTTGAAATTTGTATTTATTTTGACAATTTGAATATTAGGTCTGACCACATATTGGATTTAATCGTTAGAGCCATCGCTTTAATCACAATAAAATGAAATTATTATTCACACAGGACGATACTTACAGCATCATCATCATCCCAGCCTATATACGTCCCACTGCTGGGCACAGGCCTCCTTACAGCATAAAGAATGTAAAATAAATACAATTTAGCTGTGTATGACTTTTTTTAACTATCCGCATCCTGTTTCATTATTTTTATGTATCTATTTGCTTCGGTTAGTAACATAAGCAATGCGGACTAGTAATGCGACTTTATTGCGGCATCCGTTTTTAATCGATTTGTCTTCATTAAGATAGTAAATATTCAATACTTACTTATTATATCATAACAAATTAATAAATTGTCTGTAAATACGATTTAAAGGATACGATTCACTTTATTTCCGAATCGAATCGGTTGAAGATTATATTGAAATGAATAGATTCAAAAATCGCTACATCGTATCCATCGCTAAATCAGTCTTCATAAAAATCGAATCGTAACGTGCATCCCTAATTCGTGTAACAAACTTTTGTAACCCATTCGGCTTTCATTTCCCGGCGTGTTTGAATCTGTTTCGTGGTTTTCTACATCTCTCGCTCACTGTGCGCATTTTATCTGTTACGTTTTTGTTTTGTTTGGTTAAATTTTCGTTGTGTTATATCTTTGTTACTTTGAATTGAAAAATCCCTCTTAGCAAACCATTTAGTCGAATCGACAATGAATATCGATATCGGCTACATCACTATTTAATTTCGTCGAACCCTGGTAACCCTTTACCTGTCATTGACTTGTCAAAGTTGTCTCTCGAATTATGGCCCCGAGTATAGTATACCTATGTCGAAAAAAACCTCTTTTCTTCCTCTTCCGACTTACCCTCTCATTGATACAGTTTTAGAGCTGTTTTATTGAAATTTACATCTGTATCTGGATTCTGGAGAAAAATAAATGTCAAAAATACAAATCTTAAGTCAATTTAGTGGTAACGTTTATGAATGAAGAAGGGGTGTTTAAATAAATAAATATCGTGGGACACTTGACACCAATAACCTAATCCCAAACTAAGCAAAGCTGAATCGATTTTATAGAAATTTGGAATGAAGGTAGTCTAAGATCCTAAGCTGGGAAGCAAAAAGGATAGTTTTCATCCCTGAAAATTGCAAAGTTGCTGCGGGACGGAAGATGTCCATTGTTGAAGAACGGCGAGAACTAGAGGTCTTCGGTATCTGAATCGGCAAGGACGAGTCAGACTCGCGCACTGAGGATTCCGTACACATTTATAGGTATGTAAGTAAATGGGAATCGTGTCTTGAAGATATATCTCGCTTTTCCGAGTGATTTAATGTATCCAGTGTATGTAGAGCCCTACTCTTAAGCAAAATGTACGCAGTGTGGGGCCAGATTATATTGGTCCTTGATATTTACAGGCAGACATTAAAAATCAAGATTTTCAAACTTTTCTAGTTGGTTGTATTATAATAGCTACCTTCACGGGAAATATCCTGTAGGTTTTGATTCCCTTGCGAGTTTCGAAAATTTGCCGAAATTTGCAGCATAAATTGGCTGCATCTTTTGATTGCGTTGGCTTAGAAGTTTGATTTTTCACAGCCCCAAGGGACAGTAGACCCCAGTATTTGATATAAATTTCAGCTTGATACCTCAATGTGTTCTCGAGAAAAAGGGTCTCGAAAGACAGACAGACAGACAGACGGGCAAAAAGTGATCCTATAAGGATTCCATTTTTCCTTTTGAGGTATGGAACCTTAAAATTTGCAATATTTAGTTTCGATAAACGAATCCATCGCATACCTACAAGCATACAAACAGGCGAGCATCAGCTATCTAGTCCCTACTAATATTAAAAATGCGAAAGTAACTCTGTCTGTCTGTCTGTTACGCTTTCACGTCGAAACCACTGAACCGATTTTGATGAAGTTTGGTATATAGGTAGTTTGAACCCCAAGGATCAACCATAGGATACCATTTATTTCGGAAGAGGGCGCCACCCCACGATAACCTAGATCCGCGCAGACGAAGTAGCGGGCATAAAGCTACTATTTTATAAACCGGAAAAATATACATTTCTCTTCCAAGTTTTCAAAGCCAACAATATTTCTCAAATTATCATTCCACTCCATTAAAACACGCGATTCAGAAAGAAATTTAATGGCAACATCTCTCGAGCTTCATCGCGCATTATTGTCCCCGTGTAAATAAGCAGTGTAAGTAATGAAAAAATTTCATTAAGCCCCTTTGGGCCGCGGACGGAATTGAGTGCTCGCGTATATATTATAGCAATAAAACCGAATACTTTGTTATGCACATACGGAGAGCTGTGATGTAAGTTATTGGGAAGGACGCCGAAATATTTTATCTTGCACTGTTTTTTAGGTTTGTGCTGGGAAAAACAGCATCTTTTTAGGATCATTTTGCCATCTGAGACGAGAAGAGAGAAAAAAATTACAGCTTTCTAGCATTGTTAGTCTCTGAGCGAAGCCACGGACGGACAGACAGACAGATAGACATAGCGAAACTATAAGGGTTCCGTTTTTGCCATTTTGGCTACGGAACCCTGAAAAGGAAAGGTTTTCTACCTTTTAAAGCAGTCAAAAAGTTCATAGAAATTGTCAGGAAATCAATAGGGTGCATCCAGTTGTCCCGGAAACTTGAAATTTCGAATGTCGTAGCCCTCTTAGCATAACTATAAGATAAGAGTCAGAAAAATATTCTTTTTTTTTCATCTCACAGTAATCAATCGAATTACTCAAAACTGATTTTTGCTTAAAATAACACTGCATATTCATTGAAACCTAAAAATGCACATGGCCATTTTTCTTATGCCAAAGCTGGCACTCAGCATACGGCTCATCCGATGATCAGTACTCACACAGTCCTTGAATGTCTACAGCACCATTAAGTACACAGTAGTGGTGCGTTATCGGCCATTAAGAAGCAGTAGGTACATTCGCTTTTAAGGGTACTCTACACTAACTGCAACAAATAATACTACATGAGCAATATTTTCAACATGCAAATGTCGTTGCATGTTGAAAATATTGCTCATGTAGTATTATTTGTTGTCTGTGCTTTTGGAAAAGCTGCTAAGCTACCATTTTCAGGAATCTTCACATAAAGTATTCTAGAACGAGAATTGATAATTTTCCCTTTTATTTGGTTTTCTAAGAATTTTGGTAAAATAAAAACTTGTGCTAATTTCACTTAATTTCAGAGATACTTACGCTTCCATTGCCTACAGATTGTTTGCCCTCTTCCTTGTTTCAAAACAGTCTGACTTAAAACATAAAGAAGCGACTTAGTAACTATTCATAATGCTATACAGTATTGATTCTGGAAATCCTCGTTTTTCATATTCAACATACGTTTTCACTATTTACTGTACTTTCAAATACAAACTTAACAGTTGTTTTTTTAATAATCATCCCAACCAGTTTTCTTTGAACTATATAACAAGGGAGCAAAGGTAATGATCGATCAACTTATTTGGTATCCCCACATGTCATACTTACTCGTGAACACCTTTTCTGGCCAAAAATAATCCAAACAAAAAACTCGTTACAAGTGAACGTTCTAAATTCAATTAGTCATTCCAAATCTCAGCCGGCTACATACCACAGCGGCATGCAAGGCTGTTCTGTTCCTAATTTACATAACAGTCTCGCTGGATTTCCTTCGCAAAGGTGCGTCTTTTGTCAGAAGGAAAACAAAGGGATGTGAATACGGGCTTGTGAAAGGTCGGGCGATACCAAGTCGTGGCTTGAGACAAATGCTCGCTATCTCGGGCTTTTTAATTTGTTAACAGTATGTGTTTGTAATGCAGTGAATGAGGTGGGACGCTTGGGGTATACATTATAAAAGTAGCTCGTTAAATGAATGGTTTAATTGTGCTGCTAGTGAGTTTTAATATTACATTTATAGAACACTCTGTGACTGTTTCTATTGAATTATAACAACTCACTTTGCTCACCGTGACTTTACGATACTGATAATGCTGATACGATACGATACTTATGTTGTATCCAACTCGGATGGGCAGCGTTCGGGAAGCTTCATAATATCTTCTCGTCCAATATTCCGCAGTGCCTGTAGACTAGAGAGTCTTCAGCCCCGGATCTAAGGGGGGTAAACCGGGGCACTTGCCTCGGGCGGCAGTTTCATGGAGACGCCAAATCACACACAAGAAACAAGAAACAACAAGACAAGAAATGAAGAAGAAAAGAAGAAAAATGCTACTCATTGGCAGTTAACAGTTTTTCTCAAACACTGAAGGGATGAGCGCCACCATCAAGGTTTTGCCCAGGTTCGAAAAAAACGTAGATCCGGGGCTGAGAGTCTTCGACCAGTGTGTGTTGCCAGTGATGACTTATGGCTCTAAGACGTGCTCCTTGACTGTTGGCCTTTTAGAGAGGCTAAGAGTCACGCAACGAGCTACGGAGAGAGGTATGCTTGGACTTCCTTTGTGCGATAGAATCCGGAATACGGAAATTCGTCGAAGAACGAATATGCAAGTGGAAATGGCAGTGGGCGGGCCATATCGCTCGAAAAACAGATAACCGTTGGGGCAGAAAAGTCCTCGAGTGGCGACCACGAACCGAGAACGAAGCATTGGCAGGCCTACCACCAAGTGGACTGCCGACATCGTGATAGTTGCGGGAAAGCGGTGGACGCAAGTGGCGAATTGTCGTTCATTGTGGCGTTCTAAGGGGGAGGCCTTTGTTCAGCAGTGGACGTCTTCCGGCTGATGATAAATTGATGATTGATTGAGTTATATTTTTGTCGAAAATCGTGGGTGAGCAAAGTAAATGTTAATAGCTCATTGATTAAGATCTCCCCAAAGTAACGCCCGATTCAACACATTATCACAGTGTATATACGAGTATAAGCTAAAGCAGTATGGAAGCTACGAAGCTACGATCGAAACGAACACACTCACACAGACGCGCGCTCTACACGGCACCTAAGGGGGTCTCGCGGTACTGCAGTACTGCAAGACTGTACTGTGAAATTATTCCTGTTTGAAATATTATGAAGTTTATCTTTACATTCAAATGTTTAATAATGTAAAAGTAACAGTACGAAAGTAAAAATTACATTGAATACTTAAATAAGTTTAAAAAAAAAATTAGTTGACCCGTTACATTTGAAATTGTAAATTAACATTGTGGAAGCTCAGGAATTTCAATGGAAAAATCTTTTGTGATTTATTACAGAGACGATCTTTAGCACTGTTTCCTCCATTTCCTTCTTTTATTCAACTGCAACAGTACCAAACAACTTAAATAATGACTTGCACTATCTCTTTCTAGTAGAATGATTTCTCATCCCTGTAAATGAAAACTTCGTTCATTACACAAGTGTAGTACTGTATTTTTAAGTTAATCCTTACTATAATAAAGGGGGATGTGAGTTTGTTTGTTTGTTACGCTTTCACGGCGTAACGGAGTGACGGATCGTCATGATCTTTGGCATAGAGATAGTTTATGGTCCCAAGAGTGACATGACTTGACGAGTGACTTTTTATCCCGGAAAAATATGCACAGTTCCAAAGGAAACTGCGCGCGATAAACGTATACCACGCGGGAAGAGCCGCGAAACAAAAGCTAGTAATATAATAATTGTTTTCCTTTTTATAATGGCTTCTTCGCAACTATTGACTCGCAGAGCTACGGGCGGGCACGTAATTTGATTGAACATATATTTTCAGTATTGAACGTTTATAAAGGTAATGTATAAGACGTGGTGGCCTAGTAGTTAGACCTATCGCCTCTCAAGCAGATGGTCGTGGGTTCAAACCCCGGCTCGCACCTCTGAGTTTTTCGAAATTCATGTGCGGAATTACATTTGAAATTTACCACGAGCTTTGCGGTGAAGGAAAACATCGTGTGGAAACCTGCACAAACCTGCGAAGCAATTCAATGGTGCGTATGAAGTTCCCAATCCGCACTGGGCCCGCGTGGGATCTATGGCACAAGCCCTCTTATTCTGAGAGGAGGCCTGTGCCCAGCAGTGGGACATAATATAGGCTGGGATGATGATGATGAAAGGTAACGTAAGGTAAGGTGTAAGGAAACACAAATATTTAATCCAGAATATTTCAGACTGCTTGATTTCACTGAAAATCCTTGTTTTTTTTTTTTAGTAATGTTTGATAAATGTTGTGGTATTGAAAAAAAAAAAGATTTGCTAACAGTTACAAAAAAAAATTGTTGCTTGTAACATAAGTTCCGTGACTAAAAAACTAAGGTCCACTATGTAGTAGCTAAAAGTTAGGTGATGTCTTACAAAATCAGTATAGCATTATTTTGGTTCCTAATGACTAAAATAAAATAAATGACGTATTTTTTCGTTTAGATAGGTACGGCGTTGTTATAGCATTTATTACGAGAGAAAGAGGGATATCATGATACCATACCACAGAGCGGCTTCCCGGAGCCCGTTCGCCAGTGGTAAGTATATCCGAAGTGACTCATAGATACAAAGAAGAAGAAGAAGAAGATTGATTGATTTATTTGCCAACATGAACAATACAGGATAGGCACACAGAATACAAATAAACAATAAACTAATATGTGTTTGCCAGTCCCTTGCACTGTGACACAAAAAAACAAAAGAGTCATTACGACGAATCGGTACCTCAGTACTGAACCGAGCCGTATCGGCCATAGAGAAACTAATAATCGCTTGAAAGAACCGGATTTTATAAAGCAGTCGGAGTCGATAAGTGGATTCGATACCGATACCGGAGCTGGATTTAGTGAATCAGATCCCTTGCCGGAGTTAAGATTACGTTTGGAGCTAGGTTGATTGGTGTAATTTGTCCCAAGATTATTATTATTATGTTATGTAATTTTATGAACCTATATTTGGGTAAGGCCGCGAATTTTGACCAATGTGACATAGAAATAACATAAAAAAAATAGGTAACGTTATCATAAAACGTAACGTAAATTTTGATAAAGCCTGGATCATACTGGCAAATATTCTCATTAGATAATGTGTCTATAAAAAAAAATACATGTCATATAATAAAGTGAAGTTATTATTTTTACTAGAACTTTATTTTTTTTTTTTTTTCGACAAAAGTTGTAGTTGATAGACATAACTTATTAAAAACACATTATACATTTCACTATCCTAAAATTGACGCCATTGTTCCACACAGAAACATATACAAATTATCTATATAATATAGTTTCTGACCAGAGGCCGTATTGCCTAATGTTTTTGACACTCGTGATCGCAATCAAATGACATATTTCGCATACAAAAGCTGTCATTTTATTGCGATCGCGAGTTCCAGAAACGTTAGGCAATAAGGCCTCTGATCCTAAACCTGTCCTATATGGGATCTATAGAGTTAAAACTGAATGTGAAAGTACCCTCTAGTTGACAAAATATCTTTCCAAAAGTGTCTCTTTACATGCCTCTATAACACTGACCATAAGGTGCACATTTATAAGCATAATGAATTTGGATAAGTGGTTGTGAGCATGCTTGTGACTTCGACTGTACAAGCTTAAATTTATTTAACTTCAAAATATCAATTTAACTGTGTAGTCATTGGAAACCTAATAATAAACTGGTGTAAGTTAGAATTTTTCTGTGTGCACTTCCCTTTACCACATTTTTTCGTTACGTTATGTAAAAAATACGTTGCATTTTGTAAAAATGTAACGTAATCGTAACGAAAGTGTAACGTATTTTAAACAAAAACACGTTTATCATGGTGAAATAACAACATTTTGAACATAATTATACATGCTACTTACATGGAAAAGATTACCCTATCTTAGGAAAAAAGACCAGTTAAAAATAATCACTACTTACCCTTAAAATCGGACAAGCACTTTTGACGTTATTTCGAAAAACTTTCTCCGCGTCACGTTTGATGGCTGTTTGTAAACAAACTGATGACATTTATTTATCTCTTATGTGTTGCCCTATTAGAGTATTAGTTTCTAGTGCACAAAAACATATTTCTATCAAAATTGGCGTTAAAAATAGCTTTATAAAGCGTCACCAAAGTATTCGTAACGAAAACGTGGTTTTTTGGCACGTGAAAAGAAATAAATATAAAAAAAGAAAATTATTTGATGATCATGATTCCGAAATCGGTAGAGCTATCGCTATATCATTAAATTTTGTTTAAACAAAATCTTGATCATGAGAAGTTAAAAACCATGAAAATAATAAGGTATTAAGTACTCGCGGCCGAAAAAAATAGTCAATTTTCGTTACGTTTTGGACGGAAATATATTTTTATTATTTTTTTAAAAGGGTTTAAATGAATTATCTCATTTGCGACCTTTAGAATTCATATCGCGTAATATAATTAAAAAAAAATGAAACCTCTAGGGGTTACCAGTTTTTTTTTATCAGCTTTCCAAATTTGAAACGTCCAAATTGGTCAAAATTCGCGGCCTTACCCATTTACGAATCGACCGCATTTTCTAGGCGATAGCTAAAAAAATTACCCATTTTTTTTTAATAAAAATACTATAAACTTATATAAGTTCGAGTAAGTACTTAAGTTTTTTTGAACCCGCGAGATGAATCCACCAATATCTTGATAGGAAATAAAAATATTTTAACTAAAGTGATTATTTCATAATCATTCTAATATTTTTTAGAAAAATAACACAATAAAATAAAATAAAGGTTAAGTCACTTTCGAACAAGACATTAGGTTTTTAGTAATTTTCATCATAATGCAATAATGTAGGCCTAATGACACACCAACAATAACAACCTATTACTTCCCTAAGATTTTTGTTCCTAAGACTAATTTTAATAGAAAGTTTAATACTCGTATTAAACTTTCTATTAAAATTCTATTAAAGTTCCTTATTATTTAATCCAATTACTATGAGAATATTGACGTAAGTAAATATATTTTTCCGTCACAGTCCAGTTTCGAAACCTATCACGTCGCTGCTTGCCGTTGACGGCATCGTAAACATTCGAACGGAAAATCACTAGCAAACAATGTCCGCTGTTCAACATTGTAGTTTAAAATACGACCTCAGGCGGTAGGAATCACTTGTTCCAGTACTAGATACTGTACGTGATTATATAGGACAGCATAGGTTACAGTCTATTTGGTTGTGAGCCAGTCGGTAACTGTTCACTGACTCTGGTACGAAAAGTCTTTGCATAAAATGAAGCGTTCTCCTGTCGACATAGTGAGTAGTTTAAATGTATATCCCCATCTGTTATTTGATGTAACCTCTCGGTCTATATACCGTCCCACAGCTCAGCTTCACAGTCACTTTCCCTTTCTTTCTTTTTTTTTTCCTTATTTTCTCTTGAATTTTATCTTGAAGGGCTTGATACTTAATCATAATCAAACTGGTAATCACGTTTAGGTACTCACCCGAATGACGGAAAGTAACGTACAATTACACAGAGTGTCGGCGATGCTAAAGTTTGGATTATTCCAAACCAAAATCGTTTTTTTTTGGCACGTCAGAAAAAAAAATTAATAACTATGAATAAGGTAGCATTGTTTTACAAAATAAGCATCGCAAATTATACCAAAGACTGTGAAAACGTCAAATTTACGTAGCGATACAAAGTGAGTGTTTTCTCACTTGCATGAAACTACACCTTGCTTTACTAGTCCCTAGTTTACTGCGTCTCGTGCAGTGGAATCGTCCTCGCCACGCTCACGAGGATGTGGAAAGCAATTCCATTTGCGGCGGTGGTAATGTAAAAAAACTGATAAAATACGCTTTATAGTGGGACACAAAAGATTCGGTTTACACATTTACAACACCCGCTTGTAGAAGTGGCAATGGGCAGGCCATATAGCACGGAGAACAGATGCAATGTATAGAATTTTATGTATCTTTATTATTAAGTATTATTTTTTTAATAATTAGCCATGCCAAGTGCCAAGTGACACATAATAATATATGCAATTGTTTGTAAGATAATAACTAAATACTCGTAAACCACGTTTGACTCAAAGGTAAAAATTTTATAATTATCCCGCTTTGATCCCTCTCACGTTTACAAATAAAGCCGTAGCAATAAATTCGTATTAACTTTCGTCGAAAATCCAAAGAACAAAGGCATAATTACGCGCCCTAACTACTTAGCTCAAGTAAGGCGGTTGCAAAGAACTTTGCTAAAACACCATCAGGCCAAGCGCTGCCAAGGTGCTCCCATAAATGAGCGCGATTAACTACCGAGCCATTTTGCCAAGTTTAAATGGCGTAGGTACGAAACTTGTCCGATTGTATTTCAAATACGGACCTGCATTGTAGTATTGTATGGTTCCCGATGGATTCAAGTTCGGAACTCAGATGTTTTTGTCGTTTAGTTTGCTATTTTATGTCGGTTGATGTTATTTGAGACAGTTTGTAAGATTTAACCTTTTTTTTTCTATTTCTTTCTTTTAACCTTTCTAATCGATAGAACGTGTCATAAAAATAATTTGAATTAATTCAGCAAATGATTTAACATCAGAATTTCCGATTCAAAAAGTAGTCACCCCTGTGTAGCTTTCAAATAAAATTACTGAACAAACATTTTTGTTTAAAGTTTAGTAGCGTACATGTAGTGTTGTGTCAAATTATTCGGTAGGAAACTCGGAGTAAAAATACAACTAGGTACCTTATAGCGAGTAAAAAAAGCGAATGAGGAATGTGGCCGAATGGTGACAATTTAGGCAATCCTGTGGTCATCCAGTTAATACGGGACCTGGCCACTAGTAGCCGCTGCTTTTCATTAAAATCGTACTGTTTATTTTTTAATGTAATTTGACGTCATTAAACATCTGTATGCTCAGGTAATGTTCATTGAAATAAATCATCTTTTGCTAACAGGCACAATTTTTTACTTTCTAATAACACTAAGTTCTCAGTTATGTAAACGTCCAGTACTTTCACAATAAAAATGTCCTTGCAAACGTCGAATTCTAAAAGCGGAAAAGAATCATTGTTCTTTGTCGAGGCATTAAAAAACACTTGCCGATATTACATTCCGATACAGGAATTTCCATTTTTGGTGTTTGTGATGTGATGACAAAGCAAATAACTGCATTGGAGCCATTTGTTTACTGGATCTTTTTACAATTGCGTCTTAAAATATCAACAAACAACAACACAAGTAAACAACAACAAACGGTTAGCTTTTCTGAAACTTATAGTCATCATTATAATATTATATTTTTCTCGTGAGGATTTCGAAAAATCTATTCTTAGTGCACAATAACATACAATACAATGCAACACAAATATTCTTTATTGCACACCATAAAGCAGTACAAAAAACTTATAATATAAACACTTGGATTTAGGGTAGACAATAGGCGGTCTTATCGCTTAAAAGCGATCTCTTCCAGACAACCATTTGAGTACAAGAAATTATGTGTAACAAAAATAGGTGCACCTTTATGATCTTGAAGAAAATGTCTGCGAAAATTAACTTCTCTTATTTTGTAAAAAAATATGAGTTTGCAAAAAAATCCTCATCCCATGGGAATTTGGCACTTTCTGAACATTTGTTTTTCTGAAAAAATGCTTGCTAAATTTAAAGTCCAAAATAAAACTTCAAAATAAAATATTGATTCTGTTTATTCTTAGTGTACAGTCGAGTTCATAAGCTTGTGAGAAAAAAAATTACACGACACGACACACACAACACGACTCTAATATTAACTGCGCAGTTAGAAGCGTCTTCAGATATTTTTGATTGAATTTGCTCACAGGTTTGTGAGCTCGACTGTACCTCCATGACCCTTAATGTTTGCTAATTTCAAGTCTCATGCTTAAAAGGTTCAAGCTGTGTTTGTCTCGTCTGTCAAGTCAATCATATCACTGTTTTATAAACAGACTTCAAAAAAAAAAAAATTTATAACAAAAAATAGAACCGACTACAAAAAACCATGAAAATAATTTTCTACCAGTCTGAAGTCGGTGCCTCAGCACGAGCCAGCAGGAGTGATTGAAGCCATTTACTCGTATAGTTGTAGGTGAGGTAGACGATTATAGGTCCACTCCTGCTGGCTCGTGCTGAGGCACCGACTTCAGACTGGTAGAAAATTATTTTCATGGTTTTTTGTAGTCGGTTCTATTTTTTGTTATAAATTTTTTTTTTCACGCTTTTTAGTGTAAAAGATCTAAGATACAATAGTTTAATGTCAACTGCTCGTCACCTTTTACGAAAAATTGCTTTTTCCGATGCAGAGACGTTCATTATTGAGGAGTCCTGGTGCTTTACCACCCATTCCATTTCACCATATGCGTTCCGAGGAGCATAAATTGCTTAGCAACTGTGTTAAAGCAATTGAAATTCAACCCATGAAATACTTGTTATTGAGTAGTAACTCCGATGGTCAACTGTGGTCTTCATCATCAGTTCCACTTCACCAAATGATGATTTTCAAGAGCAAATGCACGAGTTACTACTAAATATATCAAAATTACCATAGGTGTCCCTACAACATTTGAAGAGTTCCCTCGATTTCCTTAGGATCCAATCATCAGATCCTGATTCGGTGCTTATGGGACCTAATTGAAAGCATTCCTAGACGAACGCAAAAAAATTTTTTCAAATCGGTTCATAAATGACGGAGTTCTGAGGTAACAAATATAAAAAAAAAAAAAAAAGAAAAAAAAAAAAAAAAACATACAACCGAATTGATAACCTCCTCCTTTTTTTGAAGTCGGTTAAAAAGAGGAGATTATCAATTCGGTTATATTTACTTTAAAATTTTCTACCGATTTGAAAAATAAATTCGTTCTTGTAGGAATGCCTTCAATTAGGTTCCATAAGCACCAAATCATGAACTGATCATTGGATCCTAGAGAATAGAGAAGAGGGAACTCTTCAAATATTGTAGGGACACATAATGTTAACTCGGATATTATATTTAGTAGTAACTTGTGCATTGCTCTTGGAAATCATCATTTAGTGAAATGGAACTGATGACGAAGACCACATTGACCACCGGAGTTACTACTCAACAACAAGTACTTCATGGGTTGAATTTCAATTACTTTAACACAGTTGCTAAGCAATTTAATCTCCTCATAATGCATTAGTGAAATGGAACGGGTAGTGAAGCATGTGGTATCGGGAAAAGCAATGTTTCGTAAAAGGTAACGAGCAGTTGACATTAGACTATTGTATCTTAGATTATTTACACAAAAAAGCGTGACTAAAAATGTATTACAAAAAGTTGAACCGACTATAATAAACCATGAAAATTATTTTCTAGCAGTCTGAAGTCGGTGTCTCAGCACGAGCCAGCAGGAGTGATTGGCGCTCGACGTATATAGTATGTAGGTGAGGTAGACGACTATAGGTCCACTCCTGCTGGCTCGTGCTACGGCACCGACTTCAGACTGGTAGAAAATTATTTTCATGGGTTTTTGTAGTCGGTTAAATTTTTTGTTGTCATCATCATCGTCATGTCAGCCGAAAGACGTCCACTGCTGGACATAGGCCTCCCCCAAGGCTCTCCACTAAGGCCGATCTAGTGCTTTTCGCATCCAGCGCGATCCCGCGATCTTAACCAGGTCGTCGCTCCATCTTGTTGGAGGCCTACCGACAGCTCGTCTCCCGGTCCGCGGACGCCATTCGAGCACCTTTTGACCCCATCGGCCATCAGTCCTGCGAGCAATGTGCCCCGCCCACTGCCGCTTCAGTTTCGCAATTCTTGTTCTTGTGTCAGTGTGTTGTTTTGTCAGTAACCTTAGTTTTGTTGTATTTTTTTTTTCAATTACTCATCAATGGATATTCATAAGAACTGAAGAATACAATCTTAAATTGAATGTAACAAAGCACGTAACATTGTAACATTTAACAAAAACAGTTTTATTCAGCCCATGGCTTTAGCAACGTGAAAATTAGTTATTCCTTTATGTAAGAACCCTGCATTATTCCGGGTTGAAAAGTATCACATTTCCAACCCCGGCCTATTCATGTATTACATATGATGTTTTTGGGTGTTGAAGTCTTACGTAAATAGTACCTACATACCTACAAAGCTTGTATATTTTCATACTACTAATAGTATAATATGCGAAAGTTTTTAGCGTGTGGGTGTGTGCGTACATCCGGGTTCGATTCCCGAGCTGAATACAAGTTTTTGAAAATGTATGAATGGAGTTTTTCTTTCTATTAAAATCGAAGAAATTTTTTTTTATACAATATAGGCTTGCGTCTGGCCACAATCACGCCTGATGGAAAGCGAGGATGAGGCCTACGATGGAGCACGCTTGCCTAGTAAATGCTCATTCACCCTCGACTTGAAAGCCGCCAAATTGTAGTGTTCAGGAAACACAGTCGCGGGCAGGGAATCCCACTCTTTTGCTGTGCGGTTGATGAAGGAAGAGCGAAAACGCTTTGTGCGGATTTCCATGGTTCCTAAGAACAGATCTTCGTATGACTAATAGTTTCAGACTTTCTGATCGATATGTCGATCGATCAAGACTGACCGATATGAATGTTACATCCTGTCATCATCATCATCAGCCGGAAGACGTCCACTGCTGGACAAAGGACAACTCGCCACTTGCATCCACCGGTTTCCCGCAACTCCCACGATGCCGTCAGTCCATCTGGTGGGAGGCCTGCCAACGCTTCGTCTTCCGGTTCGTGGTCGCCACTCGAGGACTTTTCTCTCCCAACGGTTATCGGTTACATCCTGTATAGTTAAATTATTTTAGGGTAGTTGTAGCGCCTACGCTACGTCTATCAACGAGATGGACAGAGTGACCTGTACCCTTAGTGTAAGTTTTCGGTTACAAAATACGTATGGATCGCGTTCGAGTTAAGATTTCAATTTGTATGGAAACACGAACAGCGCCTCTAGCGGAACGTTTGCCACGGTAGATGTAGGCCGCTTCCAACCGAAGCAACTAGTCTTCTAATGATACATGATGATGATGATAACTGGGGTTCTGTGATATGATTGATGTTGATGATAAGTTAAATATATCTATTAAATCGTTTCGGACATTCAAAGTAAAGGAAAAAAGAAAATGTCTATCGGCAATGCATCAGCGAACCTTTTGTCACGACCACATGCTCATTTTCCTTTATTGTTTAACTAAAAAATGGATAGTGCTGGAGCTAGAAAGAAAAAGAAAAATATCTATTGAATGAAATAAAAATCTATTGTGAATCCTTAACGTTCGATACCACCTCCCTCGGGCGGTAATTCAACCAACATTGGCATCGTTTCTTTGATAGCGGACTTTGTTTAGCTTTCTCGGTAAAATCGTCGCACCATAATTGGTCTAACGTGTCCGCGTTAAAGTTCAAATTTCCATGTGGCGCGTAAAGTTGTTAGCGCTGATTTAGTTTCAAGTAGCCGTTTGTTTATTCAAGAGACCTTGCGGGAACTTTAAAAAGGATTGTATCAATTTTTCACGAACGAAACGGATCATGCGAAGCGCAAAGTTTGAATTATTTAAAGAAGCAGACTTTAGGGAAATGGTGCACGTGGCTGGTACAGCAGGATAAACATTTTTACGAACTTCGATATCTGTTTTATTATGCACTTTGTGTCTACTACCGTGTATAATTTAAGTAAAACTCTAAATAAAATAATTTAATATTCTTGTTACCATAATATCCATCCATACCAATAATTATTAATGCGAAAGTGTATCTCGCTGTGAATCTCTTTACGCTTAAACCGCTGAACTGATTGAGATAATATGAAGATAGGTTGGAATCCCTAGGCAGGATATAAGATAGTGTTTATCCTGGAAAATTGCATAGTTCTCTCGAGATAGTGGTAAAGTATTCGCAAAGAAAGGATTAGTTTGCCGACAAGTTACTCGCTCCCAGTGTCAAATGTTGCCAGTTGTTGACGCTTTTGGAACTTTCATGTTTTTCATGCAATCGAATTTGTTTTTGAACATTCAACGAATGATCTTTAGAAAATAATCGAGCATATAATATATAATATATTCTACATACGAAACAGAAACCTTTATTTTTAAAATAGGTTAAAAAATTCAGAAATTCTTGGTTTTCGTCCATTTTGTGTGAATAATGATTTATTTAAAACCACAATAAAAATCAAATAGTTAACAACGTAGCGAAAAAACTTTTTTCGAAGGTCATCTGGCTGGTAAAAGGCTTAAAAGTTTTTAAAGTTTCTACAAACTGATGTACAGTTAGAGAAAATTTTAAACATATTAATCTTTTTTAAGAACAGTTGCTCTGGTGATAGAGCGTGTAACTTAAACATCCTTTTTACTGTGCTGTGTGGTATTATGGATAGGTTTGATGCAGCTTTAATGTCATCAGTGTACTTGCATTTTTATATTCAGGAGTAGAAAAACTGTAAGAAATATAAGGTTTGGTCATGATGTCAAGTTACGTATGTACTTAACAGAACATGCGTACGAGTTCCAAACTCGTTCAAAGTTCATTTCAAAGTCGTAAAAAATAATTCGTTTATAATAAAGGGATAAGATTATATAATATTTTTACCCACGACGGAACGGAGAAGGTATATGCGTTTAGGGTGAGAGGTTGTTTGTTTGTTTGTTTGTGCGCAAACGAATGTTCACGTTTATCTCCAGAACGGTTTGACTGATTTAGATGCGGTTTTCTGTAATGGCTTCGTAATTTATCGACGGTGGTTCTTAGATAGGTGTTATAGCGTTTGTCCGCTAGGGGGCGCTACAGTAATAATTTTTCACTCGAAAAAAGACCATCGAATGTTCCCAATTATCTTCAGAATGGATTGACTGTTTTTGATGTGGTTTTCTGTAATGGATTTGATGTTTATCTAAGATGGTTCTTAGATAGGTGCTGTAGTATTAACCCGCAAGGGGGCGCTATAGTAAACATTTTCCATTTAGCTCTAGAAAGATTTGACTTTCTTTGATATGGGTCTCTTTAAGGGGTTTGATGAGTGTCTGTAATAGTTTTAGAAAGGCGTTCATATGTATATCAAGGAGGGCGCACGGCAGTGCCCCCGCCAAGATAAACAAAAAAGAAGATGGGGCACTAACTATTTTCACACCATTTCGTCTTAACATTAGCTTTTATTTGACCTGCAATGTATGTAGGTACCTATGTAAATAATATACATATGTATGTTTGTATGCATGTTTGGGTCTTGCAAGTTAAATTTGCCACACTTTTAGTTATCGTATTGTCTTGAATTTTGGCACACTAATGTAAATCTTGTAATAATACAATAATGTAGTGACGTCCTGGTTATGTAGCCAGGATCGTCTCCACAGAAAGAAACTCTTCAATAGTTCACGGCACAGGCGCGGAACTTAAAAGAATGACCTATTAAATTTTATTGGCACTGTGTTTGTACGATAGAATAGACACAACTTGATATTGCAGCTAGGGTCGTCTTCCCACAAAGGAACTCCTCGATGGTTAATAGCACAAATACATAAAACTATTATTCAATTGCAATGACAATACATTATATGCCTATACAATGCCTGATGCTGTAGCTAGGGTTGTCTCCTCTTCCCTAGAGTTTCAAGTAGGTAAAATTTTGTATGATTTGGCCGTTTCATATTTAAATCTGTTCGTATGACCTGTCAATTAAGACCCGTGAAGTAATTTCCTACCGTACCGTAGGTCTATCAGAAAGTCTAACCGATACGAGTAGGTATAGTAAAAAATTGAGTGTTAAATCGCTGGCCGAGTGCAACAGTGGCACAATTCAAAAAAACTGATTTTTTAGTTAAGCCCAGAATCGAGTTCTACGATGCGTATTTTACCGCATACAATACTGGTCCAGTTCAAAAGTTTACCAGAACAACCCCAGAATGACTCCCGTGCCACTACTGCACGCAAGGAAATTACCTATCTCGTTCCTGCAATACTGACTCATCTTCAGTGTGCCGCTCGTTCTTGCGCATAAAACCCGCCTGCCTTAATGCAACAGTGACACACTTTTCAGTTGTGCCAATATTGCAGAAATTGACGAGAAGTTTTTTGAGTTAGTACCTATTATCTGTACAAACATTAACAAAAATAATCAATATACTATACTCAAACCGACACGCCCTAAGAAAAAGTGTGTATCTGCCCGATACTTAGTTATGCGACTATTGCATTTTCGTACTCTACGGTATCGACTTTATCGTTTACATTAATAAAAACAACAAAAAAGTGGTTAGAACATATTTTTTCCCAAACGTATAACTAACTATTTGCATAAATTGCTAAAAAAAATCCAGAGCAAAACTTAATATTTGCCTCTTATTCAATATTACGCGGGAACGCACCGAGCGTAACACGTGTGCATTTGCCATATACAGATGACTTAATATTAAGGCAGTCATTAAGATAAACGTGTATCTACCACTACCAGTCTTTATCTTTAGAAAGGCTGTACAATATCTGTCACTTGACTAATCTAGTGTAAAATATGTAACTCATAATATATGTCTATCTGGCATAAACAGTTTCGTCGAAGTTAAATATACGTATAACAAGTATGTATCTGCCACTTACACGTCGAAAATAACGTGAAAATAACAACATATTATCACGTAAAAGTGTATAACTGTCATAATTAAGAAACTAACGTATTTAAAAATCGATAAAAAATCATAAAAATACATTGTTACAATATTGTACTCCATGCCAAATTTCAATCTTCTGGCATATAAAGTTACCACGCAATTGCGATTTTAAATTTATAGAAACTTTAAAACGCTCTCTTGTAAAATTTGGTTTTTGTAGATACACACTTTTTCTTAGGGTGTGTCGAAACATGCATTCAAGCAAATTATCTCCATCGGGTGCACCGAAACAGGAAGTAAGTAAAGTCTTTTGCACGTAAAAAAATGTTTTCGCATAGGTAGGTACATGCAAAATCTATTTGGTCGATTTGGTATTCAGAACGAATTTCGAAAGCAAAAGTACCATAGCTGTAACTACAGGCTTTTTTTAATATAAAAAAAATTTTTTTGGTCAATTTATACCAATGCATCTACTCCTAAACTAAGTAAAGCTTGTATCATGGGTACGAGACAACAAACATACTTAATTAGATAAATATAATACTTAAATAAATATAAAAAAATACTTGACGAAAATTTAACTCTATTACAACGATTACTGAATTCGAATTTTCAGAAAATCCATCACAGAGCATGGAAAACCCAAAGCCCCTAGGAAAAACCACCTTTTCATCCAAACACAATCTAAATAGTGGCCGCATCATAAGAAATATGACTACTCCAATACCCCAAAGACCGACGCAAATTTCTTGTCAAAAAGCCAATTGGCTTTTAAAATACGCAGCCATGTCGCCTGAAAATAAGACAAGTCATCCTTCTCAGTGGACTGATGTAGAAAAACTTAAAGATCAGACTCCCCTTCTCAATTAACAACCATTGAAGACGACAGTGAAAATGGAGTTTCCTCCTCCTTCTTTCCCATTGCGGCCTAGATTTACACTGTTTCTCACCATTCTGGATCCAAAAATGAAAGAGTGAAAAATTCAACTTCAATACCGGTAGGCTTAGTCTTTCTCTGGCGGAATCAAAGGAAAGTCGCTGTCAATATGTGTCTGGTTTGGAAAGTATACTGGAACGGGTTTTTGACTGGGGTGAACATAACCTAGTCAAGTTTAACCCTACCAAGATACAGGTCCGCGCATTTACCGCAAATAAAACGCCATTTACCGTAGCGCCTCGATTCGGAAACTCCTCCCTTGTTCTCTCAGTTGAGTAAAGTTAAAATTGTTAAAGTGAAAGTTGGGGTCCTCAGCCGAGCGAGACGATATTAGAGAAGATATTAGCCGAGCTATTGTCAATTGTACAGGGCTCGAATTCGGCCTCACTTGGAGTATTTCTCTCATCTTTGGTCTGGTGCCACTCAATATTAGCTCCTCCCTCGTATATCAGATCATCTAAAGCATAGCGTAGGGCTGCTCGTATTATCGATGATACAATACACTGGGAAGCTTGACTCTCTAGCTCTCCGCAGAGATGTTAGCTCTCTTTGCGTTTTCTATAGGGTCGATAACGGGGAGTTTCGTTGAACTTTTCTACTCGGCATAAAAGTAGCCCTAGCACACTGGTTTAGAAGCACTGGTCTTATTTGTCTGGTTTTTCTGTGCATCTAATTTATGGAACACTTTGGCGACCGAGGTTTTTCCAACTCTTCAACAATAGCTTCTTGCAAGGCCGAGAACGCATCTGGAGTCCTGATGATGCTGCTGATGTCTTTAGACGACCAGATGGCCTAGTGGTTAGAGACCTTGACTACGAAGCTTGAGGTCCCGGGTTCGATTCCCGTGTCGGGGCAGATATTTGTATGAAAAATACGAATGTTTGTTCTCGGGTCTTGGGTGTTTAGTATGTATTTAAGTATGTATCTATCTATATAATTATGTTTATCCGTTGCTTAGTACCCATAACACAAGCTTTGCTAAGCTTACTTTTGGACTAGGTCAATTGGTGTGAATTGTCCCGTGATATTTATTATTTATTATTATTTATTATAGGCGACGGTGATCACTTAGCATCAGGAGAACCGTCTGTTTGCTTGTCTGCTATTACATAAAAAAATACATTTGTGTTGTGAGGGTACTCACCCTGGAACTTATTTTTAAACCCCAACGCAAAAAGAGGGGTGTTATAAGTTGGACCGCTATGCGTATCTTTGTGTCTGTCTGTCTTTGTGTCTGTCTGTGGCACCGTAGCTCTTAAACGGGTGGGCCGATATGAATGTGGATTTGCGGATTTGCAATCAGGTTTTCTAGCGATGATGCGTAGACATGTTTTATCAAAATTGTTTTAGCCGTTTTCCGTTGTTCCTTCAAAGTTTAATATCTCAACTTGGAAGTGACCAAGTCAGGGATTTTCCAACTTTATGTTGGTAAGTTTATTACAAAACATCGTTTAAAGATGACGCGTTTAATAGTAAAATTTTTATTTTTTTATTTTTAGTGATTTACAAAGCGTTTTCATACCTAAACAAAGAAATAGGACCACATCATTTCATAGCTTTAAAAGGCACAATTCAAAAAAGAAAAAAAAAAGAAGTGCAACAGAGGCACATCTCTAAGTACCCATATTTGAGTGTAAATAAATGCTATAATAATATATTTTAAAATAATTATTATGTCTTAATCTAATGCATCATACCACAAAGAATATATAAAACAAAACTTGAGCATTTAACTTCCTTAATTAAAATAATATGCTCATATTACTTGTATAAGTCAGATTGTCAAAACTTTGAAGTGGTTTTTCTCGAAATTTCAATATTTTGACTTGTGCCACTGTTACACTCGGCCAGCGAAATAATGTCATGGAATAGATCTATGAACGGCCAAGCTGTACTTTTTAAATCAAGATGTAAGGCAAGGTAATAAAGTCAGGGCTCAGGCTCCGTTTCCACCAGGGATGTGCGAGGATTTGTTGCGAGGAATGTGTTTTTTATTAACCAATAGAAACATAACATTTACCTCGCTTCACTCCGCTCAGCTTCCACCAGAGATGAGTGCAAGGATAGGGAAATGAAGCGTTTCTACTGGTTCATGAAAAACACATTCCCACAGCCTCATGCAGCCACCACTTGGCTTTTCCTAGCGTTTGAAAACCTTTTTAAATTTTAAGCGTTATTTATGAGGTTGTTAGTAAGTGTTGTGAATATTAGCCTCTGATTTTACATAAAATGTTTTGGTGAGATGAATTATTTCTTTAAAAATTTAAAAATAAAAAGCAAAATTAAAAATTTTGAAAAAACCCACGACGGTTCCTAATAGAAAAAGGGTTAAATAATTTTTATGAACATCCCCCGACTAAAAGTGATTACAATCGCAAAAACATCCGTCGGGGGCTGCCATTACTATCTCTCTGTTATATTTAAATTAAAATGTTAAGAAAAGCTACTACAAGCATAACTATCCAATTTTAATTAATCACAAATTCATTCAACTACACAATATTAGTAATCCAATGTTATTTCACTTATAATGTTAAGAAAACTACCATGAATATCTTTCCCTCATAAAGTAGTACATTCCCTACACAATTATAATTCATCACAAATTCATACAACTGCAAAATATAAGTTCATTTCGGTGCAGGTAATGGCAGCCCCCGACGGATGTTTTTGCGATTGTAATCACTTTTAGTCGGGGGATGTTCATAAAAATTATTTAACCCTTTTTGTATTAGGAACCGTCGTGGGTTTTTTCAAAAATTTTAATTTTGCTTTTTATTATAAATAATTTTAACAATTAGGTAAAAGCATGTTCACCTGCTGCCTAATATTTACATCCTTTTTTGAGTACATTACAGTTAATAACTTCGTTCCACAATTCACGGAAAAATAAACAAATTTCATCAAATTACTTCAGAATAGGCTTGCTTAAAATAATTCGCAAACCAATTTGAATACTCGTCAATTTGCAAAGTATTCATTTCCACCTGCACATTTGTATTTATTGCCAATTATGAAGTCGTATGATATTTAGAATCCCCAGAATTGTTTAACGCTTCGGCGAACACCGATGGTTTTTGATTAATTAATAAACTCAGTTCGAGAACTTTGCACTCCAACACCCTCAGCTGAAATGATAAATCGTAATTTGATCATTCAGGAAATCCATAAGCACACGCTGAAATGAAATTGTTGCTAGAAATTTGAGAGCAACCTCGAGACGAATCTCGCTAGGCGCCGAAATTCGTGACGCTTTGGGTTATAGAACATAAGGAGGGGTGGAGTCAATTTTAGTTTAAGTTTTATTTTTAAAGTATAACATGAATCGGTTAAAAGTGATTATAATTCGACCCTCGAATCTTTGGACACAATTTGAAGAGATAAACGAAACTTTGAATCGACTGTTATAAATATATATATATATATATATATATATATATATATATATATATATATTAGACTTTTTTTTAAATTGTGTTTACATTTCTCTGATACTTACTATGAAATGTTCCTTGCAAAAGCTTTACGTGTTGTTTTTGATACAATTTTACACAAGAAATTAAATGAAATAAGTAGCGAAACAATAAGATACCTATACTTATTCGTTAAAGTCTATAAAAATGATTAGTCTAACTCTAATTATTTGCTCCGAAGATTTTTAACTGTGATGATGTCCAATTATAATGATAAAAATTAACAAATATTTCAAATAAGTATTTTTAATGTGTAACATTTTAAACAAAGTATCATTATAAGTACATACAAAATATAAATAAGGTAAAGAATTTATTTATTTCTCAAAAAGATAACAATCACTTATAATGAGAAATAAGTAACAATAACTTGCTTAAACTATTCACAAATGAGCATACAAAAGCAATTTGAGGGTATTCTTAAACTAAGACAACTAGTCGACAATCATAACAGGTTCGAGAATCAGTCGCCGAGCCGAAGGTAATTAAGTATAAGGGCGCGTTCTGATTGTTTGGTAAAATTATTTATCCTGGGTACTTTTTAAGATGTAACACTTCAGTTTTTTCTTAAATATTGCTAGGGTGTCAGCTTCTTGAATGTTCTTAGGTAGAGCATTGTATATTTTTACCCCCTCGCATTTAATATTCTTCCTTCCATAATTGTGATATAATATATTTAAATAATCTCACTTGATAAGTTGTCGCATGCTATTACTTATATTTTATGCATTACTAGGTACTAATATTTAAGCTACGAGCATTTGCACTATATTATGACGTCATTTTGACAAAATGTTTTTTTTTCTCTATCGTCTTAACTTTAAAAGTGACACAATAAAAAACTGTTTGTATCAGTGCTTATATAATAAAATTAAAAACAATTTTGAAAATGACGTTTGTAGTATAAACAAAAATATGTAGATCGAAACCGTATTTAATTTAATGAAAAACAAATACCACTCCACGTCTTCCGGTTTTGCGCCAACAGTCGTTTCGCTGAATTTAAATGGTGAAGCCTATAAAAAGAGGCTGGAATAGTCGACAGTCGAACGTGAAGTATTCAACCAATAGGATCTTACGCAACACTCGTAAAGAATAAGGCTTAGGTAAAATAAAGAAGAAAAATGCTATGGGAAAAACGTATGAAGTGAGAGTTAAATTGACGGGAGAGGGTTCCCTGTGATTATTATTTAAGTTATAGCAAAACTCTTCAGTCAGTCAAAAGTCTTCGTCAGAAGGTTCTCGAATGGCGTCCGCGGACCGGGAGACGAGCTGTCGGTAGGCCTCCAACAAGATGGAGCGACGACCTAGCTAAGATCGCGGGATCGCGGTGAATGCGAAAAGCACAAGACCGGTCTGAGTGGAGAGCCTTGGGGGAGGCCTATGTCCAGCAGTGGACGTCTTTCGGCTGACATGATGATGTTGATGATGAAAACTCTTCATAATGTCCTGATTTATGTGTTTTAAAATTGTAAACGTCGCGGTCGTCAGTACACAAGTATTTTTAACGAGATGGAAGGATAATTTATTGAATCAGGCGTTACTTTGCGGAGGTCCATATCAATGAACTAAAATAATTTCTTTGCTCACCCGCGACCTTAAGATAGCTAAGTCTATGCAAATTATGCGTGTTCATGCAGTTCCTCCACCTCCACACTGTACGAACACACACAAATTACACAAACCCATCTATCACCACCACCACAACTCACTGACGCGTTTCGAACTCAACCAGAGCTCATCCTCAGAGTGACACAACCGTACACCATGCTACCAGTTGTTAGACAACCAGTTAGTACCACAACCACAACCACAACCAGTAGTTAGTGTTAGTGTCTAACAACTGGTAGCATGGTGTACGGTTGTGTCACTCTGAGGATGAGCTCTGGTTGAGTTCGAAACGCGTCAGTGAGTTGTGGTGGTGGTGATAGATGGGTTTGTGTAATTTGTGTGTGTTCGTACAGTGTGGAGGTGGAGGAACTGCATGAACACGCATAATTTGCATAGACTTAGCTATCTTAAGGTCGCGGGTGAGCAAAGAAATTATTTTAGTTCATTGAGATGGAAGGATGACCAGATGCCGTATTGCCCAGCGTTTTTGACGCTCGCAATCGCAACCAAATGGGAGTTTTTGTATGCGAAATCTGTCATTTGATTGCGATCGCGAGCATCGAAAACGTTAGGCAATGCGGCCTCTCGTTAAAGCCGCGGGTTCAATATCGAGCCACTTTCAACCTGCAACTGGATGTCTATACGGGGTTGGCCCATGTCCAATAATGATCGTCCTACGGATGTTATGATGATGGTGTATTTTTTAATGATTTTGGATAATTTATCTCATCTATTACTAAGGTTATTAAATTGTCTGCTGTTGACAGTGTTAGTTTGGTTGGTTGAGAACAATTCAAAGATTCTCTCTGAAGTCATTATCAAAGTATCTTTGTTCAAAGTAAAGTAACTATTAAAATTTGGAAAAAAAAAAGTATAATTGATGATTGCGGTAAATGGATATTAAAATCGCGATGAGGGTTCCCTGCTGTTTTGTTTTGTAGTATGCTTACTCTATTTGCAGGTGCGAATAATTTTGTAAGTTTTTTCAAACGAGCGGAATTAAACTTTACTTGGGTACGTTTACGCACAAGATAAGGTAAAATAAATTAAAGAAAGAAAGAAAGAAAGAAAATACATTTATTCACAACACAAGACACAACAATAGCATTAGGTACAAATAGACAACACACACATACATTAACTATGTACAATCCGTGAGCTCTTAGAAAAACCATCGCGTTTCGGAAAAAATTTGAAGGATTCGTTTAGTAGAAAATGACAATTGTCTTCTTGACTTAGTAGCAATCCATCACGAGAAAACTGCACTCGTTGTGTTTTCAATACTTTTCATTGATTTATATGGAGCAGTTAAAACCACCACTAACTTATATTTATTTAGATTACCATTTTTCGAAAATGGATTTCCACGGGCAGTCAACTTAATCAGGGTATTTCTGTAAATAGCCAATCACGGGAAATTGTTTATAATGTATATAAATATTTTGTAAAGAAGCTGAAAGTTTCTAGAATAGTGTTGATCGTAAATATATTATATTGTATTGTATTGAATTGTAACTCTTTATTGTACATATAAAACATATGAAATTTACAATACGAAAGCAAACCAAAAAAATTTTTGACATACCCAAGAGAAGTAGATACAGTGTAACAACCAGCTCTATACATATACTCGTATAGTTCCTGATGCGGCCCGTGCCAAGTTGGCGAAGGAAGGTGGACTTACCCAAGTTCGCCGCCGACCTTCTGACTGGCCACGGGTGCGAAGATGCCGATGAGAGCGATGATGGTGCACGTCGTTTATTATAATTTTCACAGGGATTCTTAAATTGCTTGATGTGTCGTACGAATTATTTTCTTTTACGTGACTGATAGACAGGAGATGACAATATAACAATGAAAACGTACCGCGTGGCATCAGAGGCTTCCGGCCAGCATTGCCTAGGCTTATCCACCTCCTTGCACACGGCAATACGGCGCAACCAGTTCCAAATAAAAGTTGTGTGTTAGGCGGGGGAGTTCTTTATTTAAACTAACGATGGAAGAATTCTAAAATGTTGATTTTGTTTTATTTGTATCATGACAAAAAGTCATATTATTATGTTAAAATTAGAAAAAGTTAAAAAAAAAGTTTATCTACTCTCATATCGAAATATTCGAATTATAAAATTCAAAACGAGTTTATATTTACATACTTTTTTAAACACAATACCGAAATATTAAAAAAAAAACTCATTACAACACTTTTCTTGTAACAAAATAATGTTATAATATAATTTTTTAAACCATTACGATACAGGGCAAATCCGAAAAGTTTAAAAGACTTACTGGGTTTTAGCGGCTTTAGCGCCATTTTCGATTCATTAGTGTCGTTTTGTTTTACAAATTTTCGTTCGTGGCAAAAATTCGTTTTTGCTTAAAGATGTCTGATATCAGTAAATGCGAAGAAAATTTGACTCTGCCCGATATTTTAGATGCGGGGAAGGAAATGACTCATAATTTACCAGCAAAGTGAAGGTCCTAGTATAAGTTCTGGTTGCAATGCAGGTAACACTCAATCGTTCTTGAACACATGATAGAGGATTTAATATATGAACGTAGATAAAATATTGTATGCAACTGTACGTAATTAGGCCTTAAAACACTCATGTGACCCTTTTATGAAACTCGGCTACGCCTCGTTTCATGAAACCACACTCGTGTTTCAAGGACCCCTATTACGTTACAGTTGCATAAATAGCTATTGTTTCGTGCTGATGGTTATTCTTTACATATTAATAACTTTTTACGGTAACTTTGAAAAGGAAAACTTACTTTGGAACTGGGTCAATTGGTGTGAATTGTTCCGTGATATTTATTTATTTTGCAAGTTGGTAACAGAACAGAACCGCATATCACGATTGCGTGACACCGTCAATAATACCCGAAGCAGGCTTCTAAAATCCGAAGGTTTTTTTTAAGAGCTCACGGAGTGTATATTTTAATTTACTGTTCCTGTTTTGAGGAATATCCTGTATTAAAAAATGCTTTATCACTAAAATGCGGAACCCCAAAAGCAAAGGTTGAGCAATTATCTTTTCGCAGAGAGCTTGTTCGTGATGGTCCTAAATCTTTTCCTCTAATGTAAGATGTTGTGGTTGGATTTTAAGAAATCAAGTTACGTGTAAGTAAATAAATCTTTCTGATTTATTTATCGGTATTCGTGGTTTAAATTCAAGTATTCGAATACAGATTTTGCAGACGTATTTTAGACCGTCTTAAATGTCTACGTAGCTTTTTTTTTTCAACTGACTTAAAAAAAGGAGGAGGTTCTGAATTCGGGTGTATGTTTTTTTTTTTTGGATGTTTGTTACACGATAACTCCGCCAACTGTGGGCCGAATTTCAAAATTCTTTTTTAGTTCTAAAGTACATACTTCCGAGGTATTCCCATTGATATCAAGTCAGGATCTAATAATGGAATCCTAGAGAAATCGAGGGAAACCTTCGAAGTTTTAAAGCACACTTATAGCGGTCATTTTTAAGACCAAGTATTTAATGTCAGAAAGTATCATTTGGTGAACTGAACCCGATGATGAAGACCGTAGGTACCGATACTCTGATATAAAATAATATAACTATGCCATGTCTGAGCTTAAAGGAATCGTTGTGAGATGCACTTTGGCTACAAATCACTAAAAACTATGAAAACATTTTTTTTACAAAAAATTGAACCGACTTCAAAAACCGTGAAGTGAGTGGAACCATAATCGTCTATCTCATCTACATATGTATGTATTTGGCTTTAATCACTCCTGCTGGCTCTTACTGAGGCACCGACTTCAAACTAGTAGAAAATTATTTTGAAGTCGGTTCCATTTTTTGTATTTTTTTTTACATACATACATATACATACATACAATCACGCCTCTTTCCGAACGGGGTAGGCAGAGACTACATCCTTTCACTTGCTGCGATTCTGGCATATAACTCTCGCTTCCTCTACATTCATCAATCTTTTCATGCATGCACGTCGGTTTAGAGTACTCCTGACCCGACCTTTCTTCAGAATGTCCCCGATTTGATCGTGGTACGTTCGTCTAGGTCTAGATATTTTTTTCTTAATCTCATTTATTTTACAAGCCATACTTATATCTTATGATTAAGTCTGCTTTCTACGCAGCTTCTTTTTTTCAGTTAAAATGTATGAGAAGATTGTTGAAGTCGTGAATGTAAGCATGCCAAATTCCAAGTCAAAACGGACTACTGGAAGTTGGTCAAATTTACTATCGCGCTATGAATTGAGGCCATTTTATTGTTTGCTTCCATCCACCATCCCTTTCTACCCTAGACCTCTGCTATTTGACAGAAAGATATAGAGTAAGCGACTGTGAATCAGAGTGCTTTAGAGAGAACGCATTTTTTTACTCTAAATAACCAAATGATTTAAATACTGCAATCTAATTGGCCCAGCAGCAACAAGACTAGCGGCTGCCAGCAAACAATTTGTTTTCGAGCAATATTTATAATTTATCGCCTAAACCTAGAGGCCATTTGCAAAATTTATAGCCACGATTTGTCACGAACGCGCGATGTATTTCGATTTGTTGCTGTCAATAATTTGTGCAACAATTCATTTGGTAAATTATCGCTTTTGTTTAGAGACAGTCAGATAACCGCTGTCCTAAGATAACAGTCGATATTAATCTATTATTAGCCCTATTGTTTGGCGTCTTAATCGTCCTTAGTCAATGTCATAAACATCTGGACGGACCGAGACACTTTAATTCATTTGATGATTTCCTATCGCAGCTATAGTGGCAAGTAGATAAAGTGCACTAATATTTTGTTATCATCATCCCAGCCTATATAAGTCCCACTGCTGGGAACAGGACTCCTCTCAGAACAAGAGGACTTGGGCCATAGTTCCATTGAATGGCTTCGCAGGTTTGTGCAGATTTCCTCACGATGTTTTCCTTCACCGCAAATCTCGTGGTTAATTTCGAATGTAATTCCGCACATGAATTTCGAAAAACTCAGAGGTGCGAGCCGGGGTTTGAACCCACGACCCTCTGCTTGAAAGGCGATAGGTCAAACCACTAGGCCACCACGGCTTCATGAAATCTAAATAAAAATAATTTGATTAACATAATCATTTTATGTTTATACTCTTTTATGCTTATGCAAAGTAATGTTTATGCTAATTAAATTTATGCAAACTTAAAGTTATGCCAAACCACACTATGTGCATTTACAGTACGCCTATTCAGTTATGCCAATTTTAATCAAGACAATTAATTTATGCGAATTAATATAGACCCACCATATTAATGTAATAACATTGCTATAAAAATAAATTTTGTCATAATACTACAGGTAGTTTCTAGTTAATTAACAGAAACAACATTTAATCAGCCGCTTTGTTCGAGTTTATGTATGTATAACCATGATTATTTATCATGTAAATTAACAGAGATAAGCGGAGCTGTTTATACAGGCTGGATAAAATATTCTTCAACATAAAATGCACCCAAGTCGTTCTACTGCTTGTTACGGGCACGTCTAAGATGTTGCCTTAGTTCAAGAGACTGGTCCACGTAAGAACTTAAAAGAAATGAATTAATAAAAGTCGAAACTAAATTTCAGCGAAGCCCCCTGGGAATGAGGAGAAATCACATCGTTCGGTTGTTTTCATTGACATTGCGAAAAAATCATTGCATTTTACTGAACTTATCACGTCTGAGACGTGGGCGCTAATGATAAGGGAGTGTAAATTGTAGAAACATGCTTGGTTACAATATAAATAGCTTTTGTAACAAAAATTAAGCTATTTTTTTGGATTATTTTGGCACTGACATCTAATTTTTTTATAATCACAAATATTTGAAAAAGTAAACAAAACTAACCAACACACTGCGATCAAAACCGAATAGTTAGCTTGGCTTTATAGAATCATGCAATTGTTTGAAAGTTTAAAAAGTTAAGGAAAGAAAATTTGAATCGCTAAAGTTTTACTCGTAGAGACGTTTTATTGTTTTAATTTCAAAGAGAAAATACACACATAGGCACTGATGTTCTATTTTTAAAAGGAAAATAAAAGTTTCCATTTAAAAAGTACCTATCTACGACCTTTTAATTAGCTTGAGTCAAATTTTTATAATTAAATTTTGTAACGCTGCCAGTGGTCGGGTTGACTTGAAATTCGTACGTAATTACAAGTTGGATGTCAATGCAAGTTCAGTCAGCAAAAAATACAATATGACATTGTATTTTTTTTAATAAAATCTTATTTTGTTTTCTTTGCATGCTCAAACATCTATACTTGAAACTTTTAGGTAATTAAATAAATGCAAAAAACTTCAGCTGCCAAATTTGGCACATTGAAGGATTTTAAACCTTTTACTTATCTATTAGTATAAATACAAACTAGACTAGTGTATTTCTATACAGAAATATAAATATTTAGATAGTTTAATGGGGTAATTTCACTATTTAAGACATCAATTGACGTTGTTTTGTTTACATTTTTTTAAATACCTATCCAAACCAAGTATAAACAAGAATTTTAGTCCGATTCTGTTCTAGAAACTCCTTAGCGGTTAAATATAGACCACTCAGCGGCCTGTATCCACAGTATTCTTACCACAGCCAGTCCGCTGAACAGTGTAAACACAGGAACTAATTACAAGACGCCGGACCTGTTTCTTAAGCAAACACTTTCTCGTAAACCCACGGGATGAGAACGAAAGAATATTGAGACTTATTTATGTATGAAGAGAAAATACGGGTCGAAATTGCTATTAATTTGAAAATGGGAGCGTTTTGATGGTGGGCTGTTTTAAATTTGCGATTATGATGTACAGGACATGGAACCTTTTCATAATCGATTTCGGTACAATTTCATCTACAGATGCATGGGATGTCATATTTGAATAACCATCAATATTAGCTAAGCCCGTCTCAAGCAAAATGCACTCAGTATGGGGTCATTTTAGATGATAGCGGAGCCCGTCTCAAGCAAAATGCACTCAGTATGGGGTCATTTTAGATGATAGCGGAGTCCTTCTCAAGCAAAATGAACTCAGTATGGGGTCATTTTAGATGGTAGTGGAGTACCTCTCAAGCAAAATGCTCTCAGTATGGGGCCATTTTAGATGGTAGCGGAGTCCCTCTCAAGCGAAATGCACTCAGTATGGGGTTTATTTAGATGGTCACTGAAAGAGTCGGAGAGAAAAAAAAAAAGTACTTTTCTTTTTGGTTGTGCTGTAAGACCTACCTTCATACCAAATTTCAGAAAACCGTAACTATCTCGTAGTTTTTTTCGGTTACTGAAATTCGTACTGAAACACCTTTTTACCCACGACGGAACGGAGAAGGTATATGCGTTTAGGGTGAGAGGTTGTTTGTTTGTTTGTTTGTTTGTTTGTGCGCAAACGAATGTTCACGTTTATCTCCAGAACGGTTTGACTGATTTAGATGCGGTTTTCTGTAATGGCTTCGTAATTTACCGACGGTGGTTCTTAGATAGGTGTTATAGCGTTTGTCTGCTAGGGGGCGCTACAGTAATCATTTTTCACTCGAAAAAAGACCATCGAATGTTCCCAATTATCTTCAGAATGGATTGACTGTTTTTGATGTGGTTTTCCGTGATGGATTTGATGTTTATCTAAGATGGTTCTTAGATAGGTGTTGTAGTATTAACCCGCAAGGGGGCGCTATAGTAAACATTTTCCACTTAGCTCTAGAAAGACTTGACTGTCTTTGATATGGGTCTCTTTAAGGGGTTTGATGACTGTCTGTAATAGTTTTAGAAAGGCGTTGATATGAATATCAAGGAGGGCGCACGGCAGTGCCCCCGCCAAGATAAACAAAAAAGAAGACGGAGCACTATTTAACTATTTTCACACCGTTTCGTCTTAACACTAGCTTTTATTTGACCTGCAATGTATGTAGGTACCTATGTAAATAATATACATATGTGTGTTTGTATGCATGTTTGGGTCTTGCAAGTTAAAGGGTATAGCCGTGTAAGGATGGCGAAACTGCCTTTGACGAGAAAGTGGTTTTCCTTTGGCTCGGATAATTGTCTTTACATACGTTGTAATTTGACCAAATTTTAGCCCCAAAATGGGCGTGGTTTTTGAGATAATTAAAAAAAAAGGAAAATCGTTTTTATTTTTTATTTACCAAACTAGTGGCCCGATTTTCACGAAATTTTTATATATTGTGTAGAAAATTAACAGCGTTTTTTTCTAAAAAAAAAATCCAAATAATTTTATATTTAAGTAAAAAAAAATCATTTTTTTAATATTCATAAATTTTTTTTATTTACTTGCGAGGTGGCGACACATACCAATATCAGATATATTATGACCCATTTAATACTCTAATACATATATTTTTTTCAAAAACATTCATTTGGATCATCAGGTTAAAATAAGCGAATTTGTAACATCTCATACAATACATAGCCTTCCCTTTACTACGTACATGGGCGTTTTCAAAAAAAGTTGTTGAAATGACTTTTTTTTAGAAGTGGATGAAATTTGGTATTCCTGCTCAGAATCAGGAGCACTTTCGATTATAATAGGAGAAAAAAAATGTCTCAATATTTTTTATTCCATTACGTTACCGTTTTCATACGCGTATCTGTGGCGGTAGTGTAATGGATAACACAAAATTATATGAAAAACCTGGGACACTTTTTTTCCCATTGCAATCGAAAGCGCTCCTGATTCTGATTAGGAATACCAAATTTCATCCACATCTGACAAAAAAGTCATTTCAACATCTTTTTTTTGAAAAAGCCCACCTACGTAACATAGGATTCAATAGTAGGGTGGGTTGAAAAAAAAATTTTTTTTTATTTTCTTAGCATGGGGGTAGAATTTGTACCTTATGAAAAAAGAAAAATTTTCAAAAAAAAAATTTTACTTAATATTTTGAGGTGGCCCACTCCCTTTTAAAATTAATAATCTATTAAATGAAGTAGTACCAAAAAAAATATATGAAAGGTGTTCTAGAACCTGTAGGGTCTCCCCTCGAAAGCCAATTGGAAATCAAAAGTAAAAAAAAAAAAAATTTCTATTATTTTTGTAATTAATGTAAAAAATCAAAAAATGACTTCTTTCTTTTGTATTAAAATGAAAGTTATAAGTAAAAAAAAATCACAATCGACAATTTTTAGACGTCTTCCACGATGTTTGACCGAAAAAATTTTTTTTTGTTGGAACTACCACATTTGATAAATTATTAATTTTAAAAGCGAGTGGGCCACCTCAAAATATGAAATAAAAAAAAAATTTTTTTTTTGAAAAATTTTCTGTTTTCATAAGGTACAAATTCTACCCCCATGCTAAGAAAATAAAAAAAATTTTTTTTTCAACCCACCCTACTATTGAATCCTATGTTACGTAGGTGGGCGTTTTCAAAAAAAAGATGTTGAAATGACTTTTTTGTCAGATGTGGATGAAATTTGGTATTCCTAATCAGAATCAGGAGCACTTTCGATTGCAATAGGAAAAAAAAGTGTCCCAGGTTTTTCATATAATTATGTGTTATCCATTACACTACCGCCACAGATACGCGTATGAAAACGGTAACGTAATGGAATAAAAAATATTGAGACATTTTTTTTCTCCTATTATAATCGAAAGTGCTCCTGATTCTGAGCAGGAATACCAAATTTCATCCACTTCTAAAAAAAAGTCATTTCAACAACTTTTTTTGAAGACGCCCATGTACGTAGTAAAGGGAAGGCTATGTATTGTATGAGATGTTACAAATTCGCTTATTTTAACCTGATGATCCAAATGAATGTTTTTGAAAAAAATATATGTATTAGAGTATTAAATGGGTCATAATATATCTGATATTGGTAGGTGTCGCAACCTCGCAAGTAAAAAAAATAAAATTATGAATATTAAAAAAATGATTTTTTTTTACTTAAATATAAAATTATTTGGATTTTTTTTTTAGAAAAAAACGCTCTTAATTTTCTACACAATATATAAAAATTTCGTGAAAATCGAGCCACTAGTTTGGTAAATAAAAAATAAAAACGATTTTCCTTTTTTTTTAATTATCTCAAAAACCACGCCCATTTTGGGGCTAAAATTTGGTCAAATTACAACGTATGTAAAGACAATTATCCGAGCCAAAGGAAAACCACTTTCTCGTCAAAGGCAGTTTCGCCATCCTTACACGGCTATACCCAAATGCCACACTTTTAGTTATCGTATTGTCTTGAATTTTGGCACACTAATGTAAATCTTGTAATAATACAATAATCTGGTAGTGACATCCTGGTTATGCAGCCAGGATCGTCTCCAAAGAAAGAAACTCTTCAATAGTTCACGGCACAGGCGCGGAACTTAACAGAATTACCTATTAAATTTTATTGGCGCTGTGTTTGTACGATAGAATAGACACAACTTGACATTGCAGCTAGGGTCGTCTTCCCACAAAGGAACTCCTTGATGGTTAATAGCACAAATACATCAAACTTTGCACGATTATTCAATTGCAATGACAATACATTATATGCCTATACAACACCTGATGCTGTAGCTAGGGTTGTCTCCTCTTCCCTAGAGTTTCAAGAAAACTGAAGTTTTGTATGACTTGGCCGTTTCATATTTAAATCTGTTCGTATGACATGTCAATTAAGACCCGTGAAGTAATTTCCTACCGTAAGTAGGTCTATCAGAAAGTCTGACCGATACGAGTATGGTAAGAAATTGAGTGTTAGATAATGTCATGGAACAGATCCTATGAACGGCCAAGCTGTACTTTTTAAATCAAGATGTAAGGCTAATAAAGTCAGGGCTCAGGCTCCGCTTCCACCAGGGATGTGCGAGGATTTGTTGCGAGGAATGTGTTTTTTATGAACCAATAGAAACATAACATTTACCTACCTCGCTTCACTCCGCTCAGCTTCCACCAGAGATGAGTGCAAGAATAAGGAAATGAAGCGTTTCTACTGGTTCATGAAAAACACATTCCTCGCAACACAACCTCGCACATCTCTGGTGGAAACGCAGCCTCATGCAGCCACTTGGCTTTTCCTAGCGTTTGAAAACCTTTTTAAAATTTAAGCGTTATTTATGATCTTGTTAGTAAGTGTTGTGAATATAAGCCTCTGATTTTACACACCTAACATGTTTTGGTGAGATGAATTATTTCTTTAAAATTTTTAAAATAAAAAGCAAAATTAAAAATTTTGAAAAAACCCACGACGGTTCCTAATAGAAAAAGGGTTAAATAATTTTTATGAACATCGCCCGACTAAAAGTGATTACAAATGCAAAAACATCCGTCGGGGGCTGCCATTGCCATTTCTCTGTTATATTTAAATTAAAATGTTAAGAAAAGCTACTACAAACATAACTATCCAATTTTAATTAATCACAAATTCATACAACTACATCCAATGTTATTTCAGTTATAATGTTAAGAAAACTACCATGAATATCTTTCCCTCATAAAAACCCCACACAATTATAATTCATCACAAATTCATACTACTGCAAAATATAAGTTCATTTCGGGGCAGGTAATGGCAGCCCCCGACGGATGTTTTTGCGTTTGTAATCATTTTTAGTCGGGCGATGTTCATAAAAATTATTTAACCCTTTTTCTATTAGGAACCGTCGTGGGTTTTTTCAAAATTTTTAATTTTGCTTTTTATCTTATGACTAGGACTGTATATTTTGATTGCTTTAACGTGTGCATTGCGTTTCCACCAGAGTTGTGTGAGAATGCGTTGGTAAGAACGTGTTTGTTATGAATCAATAGAAAAGCTTCATTTACCTGTCCTCGCTCCGCTGAGCTGTTTCAACTAATAATGCAAAATAATAATGTGTAAATGTGTGAATAAAATATTTCTGTTTTATTCTATTCTATTCACTAGAGAGATAAGTAAATGAAGTGTTTCTATTGGGTCATGACAAACGAATTCCTCGCACATCTTTGGTAGAAACGCAAAAAAGAAAAAATATATATTTTTAATAAAAACAAAAGCGTTACATTTTCAACATTATTTATCGCTCAGTATCTCCGCAAATTTAGTTAAAAATTCCGAGAGTGGAGCTAAAATAATTACTACGCTCAACGCTCATGGTTCGTACAAAACTGATTACTGCAACAGATAATACATTTATTCAAGTAATACCCGCTTGAAATAACTTTGTAGGTATGGACATATAATAGTAGAGCATTGCCCGGTAATGATGAGGTTATTAAGTTTACCTTACGTTTGCGTCGAGATCGGTTACTCAGAGAGATCGCTTAAGTTTCTTTCTTATTCTTATTTTTCTATATTAGTAAAACTTAATGAAAATAAATGAACTTAAAGAATTTCTTTGCTCACCCGCGACCTTATAATAGCTAGGTCTATGCAAGACGTGTATGTTCATGCTATTCCTCCACTGTAAGGACACACACAAATCACACAAACCCATCTATCACCATCACCACAATACACTGATGCGTTTTGAACTCGGAGGTAGAGGAACTGTATGAACACCGCAAACCTTGCATAGACTTAACTATCATAAAGGTGAGCAAAGATTTTATTTTAGTTCATTGATATGGACCTTTTTAGGGTTCCGGAGCCAAAATGGCAAAAACGGAACCCTTATAGTTTCGCCATGTCTGTCTGTCTGTCCGTCCGCAGCTTTGCTCAGGGACTATCAATATTAGAAAGCTGTAATTTTGCACGGATATATAGGTAAACTATGCCGACAAAACAGTACAATTAAAAATTCAAAAACAATTTTTTTTAGGGTACCTCCCATAGACGTAAAGTGGCGGTGATTTTTTTTTTCTCATCCAACCCTATAGTGTGGGGTATCGTTGGATAGGTATTTTAAAACCATTAGGGGTTTGCTAATACGATTTTTCGATTCAGTAAAGCGTTTGCGAAATATTCAACTTTAAAGTGCAAATTTTCATTAAAATCGAGCGTCCCCCCCCTCTAAAATCTAAACCGGTGGGTGGAAAAATTTGAAAAAATTCAGGATAGTAGTCAGTATATCAAACTTTCAAGGAAAACTATAACGGCTATGTTTGCTTGAGAATTATTAGTAGTTTATGAGTAAATAGCAGCGTAAGGTATAAAATATACCTAAACTATGAAGATTCCGTATAAAATACGAAATCCTTAGAAAAATATTACTTAAATTTTTCGTAATGGCTACGGAACCCTATTTTGGGCGTGTCCGACACGCTCTTGGCCGGTTTTTTTTTATTCGACTGGATGGCAAACGAGCAAGTGGAACCTCCGCAAAGTAACGCCTGATTCAATAAATTATTAATGTAAATAAGTTGAGACGCAACTTAAACACTCCCTTATCCATACTAATATTATAAATGCGAAAGTGTATTTGTGTGTTTGTCCGTCTTTCACGCCGTAACAGAGCGACGGATCGACGTGATTTTTGGCATGGTAGTTTATGGGCCCAAGAGTGACATAGACTACTTTTTATCCCGGAAAAATGCACAGTTCCCAAGGGGACAGCGCGCGATAACCGAATACTATACGGGCGGAGCCGCGGGCAAAAGCTGGTAAAGTAAACAAAATTAATATTTTTTTGTGTCAATTTATGTGTGGGAGTGATCTCTGGAATTACAGAACCGATTATCAACTTCGGTACGACGTTTTGTTTTGTGTGACAACGGATGTGTGCCAGGGTGTTGGTAGCTATGAGGGTGAACTCGTGGGGAAGCGTAAGCATTTTGCGGTCGTAGAGCAATAATCATGCATGAGGGTCACTTTGAAGATTAATACTCGCGACTTCATGGCAGTCGCTGGTGGCATAATGGCATTGTCACCTTTTTGAAAAGGGACAGACCTCTTTATCACTGGCTTTGAAACAGGTGTTTCTACTTGTGGTGCAGTAAATGAAGGAAGTTGTTGTATGGAGACCCAAGCATTAATTCCTCAGTCGATGAAATTTTGCTTGGTTATTGTATAGTATGAGCCGTAACTAAAATATAAAAAATCCAAAAAAAACACCTAAGTTAGGTATTTATAAGCTAAAAAACGTCACTACTTTTAAAAAACACGTATCTCGAAATGGATAATTTTTCCGAGTGCACTTTATGACCATTACGTCAAGGTTCAATTTCGTTCACGTATTGATTTGAGATACGAGATTTTTTCGAAGTAGTGACGAAACACAAATCTGTTTATATTAGTAATATAATTTAATTTCTGCTGGGATATTTTTTTTTTATATTTCATATATTGTTCCAATACGTTACATGAGTATGTTTATGTTGAAGAAAGTTTGAACGGAGCATTTTTTTATTTTTTTGGATATTTATACAATACTCTTTATTTATTGATACTTTATCATAGTGTCAAGTTTTTTCGGGCTGAGGAATTACTGTTGGGTCCACTACCTTTATTTACTGCACTATTGGTAGGTAAAGCTACTTTTAAAGATGAGATCAAATTTCCATGGTTACCATAAGTTTGTAAATTTAGTATTAATAATTATATATTTTTTTATCATTATTATTAGATTTTATGTAATTAAAATCTTAACGCGTATTTATATTAATTTTGAATTACTATCTATTGGAAGGTAATGCCGTTTAATGTCTGTACCTTAGCCATACTAATCCCTACTAATATTATAAATGCGAAGGTAACTCTGTCTGTCTGTCTGTCTGTCTGTCTGTCTGTTACGCTTTCACGTCGAAACCACTGGACCGATTTTGATGAAATTTGGCATATAGGTACTTTGAACCCCGAGGATGAACATAGGATACCTTTTATTCCGATAGAGGGCGCCACCGCGCGATAACCTAGATCCGCGCATACGAAGTCGCGGGCATAAGCTAGTTATATAATAGCGAAAGTGTGTTTGTATGTTTGTGTGTTTGCCCGTCTTTCACGCCGTAACGGAGCGACGGATCGACGTGATTTTTGGCATAGAGATATTTTATGGGCCCGAGAGTGACATAGGCTACTTTTTATCTCCGTAACCGAATAGGTACTACGCGGGCGGAGCCGCGGGCAGGAGCTAGTATGACATAAATTGGATACATAAATGTAATCCGAGAAAATATTTGCGTAATGTATAATGTTTTGTACTGTAATAATGGGATCAATTCCTTAATAAACAAATCTGTTTTTGTTAATAATTGTTAATAATTTCCTTTTGTGTGAACTTTTGAACTCGATAAGAATTACAATTTGTTAAAGTTTTACGGCGAAACGTTTTGGTTTACTCAACTTTTATTATAAACGCGAACTTTGTTCATTATTCTTACATAACAAAGTCTAACGTCTTCACATTATTCACACCTCGCAGTGAGTTCTCGTAGCCCGGGAAACCAATTCACAACGCTTAAGAGCTCTCAAAAATCGCGTAAATGTTTTGTTTGGTGTTTTATGTTAAGTACTGCGGCCGTGTGGTGTCGGTTGTGAATTACACCACCCATTCCCGTGGGTGTTGTAAGAGGCGACTAAGGGATAAACCGGAGGATGGGCAGCAGCGTCCTCCGCGAACCATCAGGTATAACTGCGGTCGCCAACCCGCCTTCCAAGCGTGGCGACTAAGGCATTTTCCCCCTAAGGTTCAAGAGCCTTGGGGGAGGCCTATGTCCAGCAGTGGACGTCTTTCGGCTGACATGATGATGATGACTCTTTTCCGTCCGTTCCATGTACTTCTTGCTTGCTCATTCTGCCGTAAAGCAGACGGCAAAAGTACTGTAACAAGATCTAATTCTATTTTAACCCTCGACGTAAAAAGACGTGTGTGTGACATCAATTTGTCAACAATGTTTGTCTTTTATAAAAGTATTGCTTGTAATAAGTTACACATTGTTTTACTTTTAAATTGTTCTTCTGTGAAACCGTATATTTGGACTTGGTTTAGTATATTTAGGCGAATGTCAGTATAAGTCTAACAATACTTAAAAAAAGGTAGAGCATTGTGGTCAGATTTTCACACTTGTTGTAGTACCGGCTTGCTTCCTCACGGCAGTGTAGGTTCCATTGGCGTCTGTGGAACATTTAGAAATTGGTTCAGTGTATAGCACTTCACTTGCCTATCGAAACCACTGAACTGGTTTTGATGAAATTTGGTATATAGGTAGTTTGAACCCCAAGGATCAACATAGGATACCTTTTATCCCGGTAGAGGGCGCCACCGCGCGAAAACCTAAATCCACGCAGACGAAGTCGCAGGCATAAGCTAGTATTTCATATAGCAAAAAAGGTCCCGAGAGAAAGAAAATCTAATTAGCCGTAGGTAAGATACTATCGTCTCTTAGTAATTGTATTCACCTCCATGCACACTATTACAGTGAAGAAAATGTAAAGGGAGGGAAGAACCCTTCTTTACCGTGGTACTATCAGGTAGTACTATCTGATGGTACCACGATGTGTTTTTGCCATAGTACCATTCATATTATATATTCATTTATATGGCAACAAAAAATTCAAGACATTGGGCATCGACCACAAGTTTTCTTTTTCAGTTCGCTTATTTGAAAGCGGAAGATTTTACGTGCTTATGCTTCTGATAAAAAGAGCATGCAACCAGGTACTTAAAGTTTTGTCTCAAGGCACAAACTCTTTGTAAATCCGAAGGATCACGATCGTCGACAACTTTTAATTTAAAACGACTTACCACCCGATTGCCGTCGGCGGTCGGGATTAAAACTTGTTCGACTGTACAGACTACCTTGCTACCTGACTACCCGCGTTCGCAACCCGATATAAATAAGAGCAGAAACATTAATAAAGAGGGCACAAGTTCCAAAACTTTGTGTCAGGTATGTTCAAGTTAGAATTTACGTTAAGGTTTCTAAATTCGAAAATGTTTGCGAGTTTTTACTTCGCCGATCCTGCAAATTGGTTTTCAACTTTAAACTTAAGTAGATGTTTCGTGACTGACATGAAAAGATGTTTACTCTGCGGTGAAAATTGTATTTCTTAAAAAAAAACTTCTACACTAAGTAATAACTAAGCGTTAGCAAAATCACTTCATCTCCACAAGGGCTACACACCAGACCTACACATAATGTTTTAATGTTTTAAGGTTTATTTGCGTACAAACGGCACAATATGGCTAATTACAAATGAAATCTTAGATAATACACCAACCAGTAAAGACACCACAGGTTATTATTACTAACCTTAGGAATAAAGTAATAAAGTAAAGTAATAATTATAAAAAGTGATATTACTTTAAAAGACTATGGATACCTATATAGGCAGAAAACTAACATGAACAAGCGAATGATGATGTTAATGATATAACTCAAAATCTGAAAAAAGTCCTTTTTAGGGTTCTGTGGCCCTTAGAAAAACCCATAGTTTTAAATAGTAATAAATAAAACTGTTACGTGGCAAATAAATCTTGAAAACTCTTTAAAAACGAACCTATCAGTCTCTCAAAGGGCCGGCAACTTACCTGTGATACCCACAGGTGTCATCAGGTGACGCACATGCTCGTTTGCCCCCTCTTAAAAAAATCTCAGTGGCTCAAATAAAAATCAATCTGTTATCCATAATATCTGGTTGACAGCCAATAGACCATGACATTCTCCACAATAATATAGTACCGTCTAAAGAAATAGAAAATGAAAAAAAAAACATCTCCAGTCCGCTTTAGTCCCCAGTTATTTTACCACCTCTGCAACTTTCTCTTTTTAGTAGAGTCAGCATGAGAACTAATTGATTAGCAGGTTTTTATTTTGGTCTCGTCTGGCTACAATGTCATTACGGTTCTCATTAAGCTGGTATTAAGTCTGTAATAAGGTCTAGCTCAGTCTTAGAATGTCAAAAGGCTACTGAGGTGCAAGTTTTAATCCTCGAGCCAGGGATCTGCAGAAATCCTTCTAAATTAAAAGCATATCCGTCGCGCTGGTTTGAATACTAGCTCTATGTAAATGGAATTTTTACTCAAAGTATGTACAAAAATGAAAAAACAATCCGTAATTCAGAGAACTCATCTAGTTTTTCGTCGACAACTATCTTCTTAGGGTCATACTGTAAACCAGCGTTGCGGCTTGCGGTGGTAACACGCTAAGTATGGCTTTTTTAGCATTTATCGCAATGTGAAAAAAAAAAGAAAACAGTAAACATTTGGCATCATTGTTTTTTTTTGTCGAAAATATAAGTGCAATCTGCCGGTGTCAAGTGTTAAGTTACCCAATACTCACAATTCTCACAATTCATTAAACATTTTGCTTTTCAAATGATACCTAATTTTTAATACTCAATAAAAAAGTAAGTGCCTACAAATAATAGAACTAGCTTTTGCCCGCGGCTCCGCCCGCGTGGTATTCGGTTATCGCGCGCTGTTCCCTCGAGAACTGTGCATTTTTCCGGGATAAAAAGTAGCCTATGTCACTTTAAGGCTCATAAACTATCCCTATGCCAAAAATCATGTCGATCCGTCGCTCCGTTACGGCGTGAAAGAGGGACAAACATACAAACACACTTTCGCATTTATAATATTAAGTACTAGCTTTTGCTCACGGCTCCACCCGCGTGGTATTCGGTTATCGCGCGCTGTTCCCTCGGGAACTGTGCATTTGTCCGGGGTAAAAAGTAGCCTATGTCACTCTCGGGCCCATAAATTATGTCTATGCCAAAAATCATGTCGATCCGTTGCTTCGTTACGGCGTGAAAGAGGGACAAACATACAAACATACAAACACACAAACACACAAACACACTTTCTCATTTATAATATTAGTATGGAGTATGGATGGATTGACTACAACATTTCTGGCACTTCCCGTAAAGAAAACCATACCCACAAGTTTTACATTTCGACGTTGTAGCCCGTCACTGCATTTCAGTAAACTAGAACTCCTACCGCAGCCTAAAAAACAATCGAGTTTAAATGTTGGGTACTGCAACAAGAAAACAAATTAGACCGCATTTTTCCTTACCCTGTGCTTAATAATATGGGCCTGGCTATTTACAGCGTACAAGGACCGACTTGTCCTGCCTCCAGTATTACATTTACATAATGTACTTAGTGAGAGGAGCCGCATACAAAGGCTCTTCGCAGAAAGTGATGAGACTGAGTTGTGTCAAACTAAAATGTATTCTTCTGCACACGTTTAAAATACTTTACCGCTGGATGCGCATTGTTTTGCTAGTGTTGAATTATTACGTGGTGTTTTACTCTGGAGACTGTGAATACAATTTTCGTTTGTGTTGGGGAACTTACATTGTTTTGTATCAGAGACGTTAACTTTTATAGTTGGCTCAAAGTTGTTATGAAGTTGTGTGTAATAAGTGGATGTTTTTTAATAAAATATGTTAGTTCTGGTTCTGCAGCAAATTCTAGAGCAAAAATCTTCTTAATATATAAAAATGAATCCCTATTTCCCATGGTCACGACATCACGCATGAACAGCTGGAGCAATTTCGCATTTTTTTTGCTGTGTTTGATATTATCAGAAGAAGGTTGTTATAAAAGAAGATTTTAGAAAATATAAATAAAAACTACACCGGAGGCGAAGCCGCGGGCACCAGCTAGTATAAAATAATATTGTCTATGCGTTCACAAAAGGTCAAAATATTGTAATGTGTTTCATAATTGACCCGTGATTGTCCCGTGATATTTATTTATTTATTTTTATTTATAATTACTAAAATACGCACGGGACTAGATCAAGCTTTCTATGGTGCCAGACATGACAGTCCATCAATACACACGCACACACACACACACACACACACACACACACACACACACACACACACATGCACAGGCAGACAAAAAAGCACCCGTACACGCACCTTTTCGCATAATAATACTGGTACAATTTCTGTTACGGTATTTGACTATTTTTCATATGAAAAATAAATAAATAAATGAACAATATTATAAATTTAAACTTCACAACGCCTGTTATCGAATAGAGAAACTATTTTTAAGCTATCTGTACAAATAACAAAGTTATAAAGATTTGAAATTCAAGATTAGAAAGAGAAAGACATACCTGCATGTGACTCATTTGCTGCATAGAGAAGTAGCGCCATACTTGCTGCATAGAGAAAAGCGTTTGAGAAAGAGGCAGCTATAAAGACTTCAAAAGATCACTCCAATTTTTAACCGATTTAAGTTTTCTCTTCACTAAATAATGGCTGTATAGGTATATTTTTATAATAATATGTAACACAATGGCAAAGTCAGGAGTTGTCAATACCGCATTCTATAATACTCTGCAGACTAAAACTTTCTAAGCAAGAGTTTTTATTAACTTTACTTAACTATTTTACCACGTCGTCTCCTCGACGGTTGTAGAAGGTGAATAAACTCTCATATACTGAAGTGATTTATAAAGTACATGTAGTTTATTCCCAGCATGTAAACGGGGCCTAAATAAACTTAATTAAATCTTAAATGGTACTGGAGTAAACAAAAACGCTATTAGCCAAGTCCTCATTTCTCATACACGATCATAATTTGACTTAAACTTCGGGGTGAGAAGTTGAACATAGTTTCATTTCATCCATCTTCTAATGAAAAAGGATTTTGTGTATGATTTTTTTTTGTATGTAAAATTATTTTTTGAAAACTGAGAGAAAGATAAAGTTTAACGATTGGTAAGGATTAGCATTTTTGCTGTTTTAAGTTTAGTATCTCTGCATTTTTTTTAATTTTTTTTAGTTTTTTCAATTTTGCAAACACTGAGCCTGAGTTTAGCCTAGTTTATAAAATTATATTGTTTATAAAATATATTATATTAAAATTTCACTTTAGTTTTTCTATACGAAAAAAAGGATTCCAAACAACACGTTTTTTTTAGTAGTGTAGGTACTCACTCATGGATTGATTTCTATGGATCAATTTATTGAGTTGATAAATAAGTGCCGTCGCAGCTTGCTAAATAAGTACCATACAAAGTCTACAAGAGAATAGCATTTTGACAGGTTAGGTTAGGTTAATAAGACGACGTAGAGTTTTGTTTTTTTATAGATAATAGTTTTATGTACCCACAAAACTGGTGTTTACCCTCGGTTTCACTCACGTAAGCTGTTTGATCTGGCAGTTTAAATGCAATTCCGGGATTTTATCAAATTCCCATGCTGCCGTCTTAAGCCAAAAGGCGGTATCTCAAAAAACATAAAATTGACTCTGGCGTTACCAAAAAATCGTACATCCAACAAGATATTCCACGGCTTAATAGTTTGAACTTCCATCGGATGCTATATACCATCTATTAAATTACAGAAAAAACATGTTTACTTACAAAAATCTGCAATGGTTTGAAAAATGTCGCGGACAGATTAGTGTCGGTAAAAAAGTTGATTGGCCCGCAAACGCCTGACTCAAAAGCCGCTTGATATAAAAGCGACAGGGTACTAACACGTTTCGGTATTTATAACGTGGACAACCAGAGCGAACCAAAGCTAAATATCCGCATTGTGTGTTACCTGGTGCACGTAATGTAGCGGCGTCAGCTGCATAGGAATGGGCTGCATTTACCTAGATCATGCGTTGCCTGTGCCTCAACTAATAACTGTGGAATTGGATGTGGTTTCGTTAACTAGGAGAGATCCTTTTTATGTGAGATAAGATTTCCTTTGTAAATGTGTTTCTCAGTTTCCCAATAACGGATTAGTTAATTTCACGTGTTATATGAACATATCGAAAATATAAACTGAGACATGAATGTACAGAAAAAGCAGAAAAAGAGACCAGCGCGGCTGGTAATTGAACCCAGGTCCTCAGCTGTCCGTGTTGCGTGCTATAACCCCTACACCACCGTTGGACAGGAGTCTAGACACAAATTTCTCCTATATGCACACATCTCAGGTTGCCTTTTTCCCACTACGCTACTTAAGCGGTAGCACTAGCGACATCTATTTCTAGCTCTCATCGAGAGACGTCACATTCTTTCGGAACCGGTCACCCAGACAAGAGATGTCGCTACGAAGCAATCAAATTATGATTGGTTTTTTGGAGTCTTTTTGTATTTTTTATTTCAAGTCCAAATGATACTTTTACATTTACCCGTATGTGACTTAAGGTACGAAATATACAAACGCTTCATTAAATATAGTCTCTGATTTGAGCGGGTATTCCCCTGAGATAATAAATTAATCGGTCCATACTAAAGGTTAATGAACCGTCTGGTATGCCTTTGTCGTTGAAAGCGGGTAATCATTACATTAGAACCGTGACAAACCAACGTACGAACGCTTTGTTAACTAACAATTATACCGGGTTTGGTGTAATTGTAACTTGTAAGGGTGTACAACACAGATTGGTTTACGCAATGTGATGAGAAATAATTCACGAATATGTATACATACATGGCGTTTTCATGTACACACCTAAAATTTTACACTACTTATAAGTATTTTATATTATTTTATATTTCTACTTTTTTGTTATATTTGAATTTGTCGTATGTATGTCGAATAAACTTTTTCATTTTCATTTTCATAGTTGACGAACTTTGAGAAACATCTACGGACAAAGGTTGGAGGAACATTAAAAAAAATGGCTACATCAACCAATTTGTTCTATTATTATGTTCACTTTGCATATGGGGAATTCCCCCGAGCAGGACTAACCAGTTGTGAAGTCTTCAATTGTGAGTGATGAGAGGTAATCATACAATAACGCCTAACATTGGGGTTCCTAAAGGAACAATAATAATTTACTGTGTTGAAATTTGATTTATATCCTGTTTCATTGTACTGTTTAAGAGTTTTACCTGTAAACACATACGTACATATATGATAGTACTTTTTAATGCTAAACTGATGTATGTGACTTAACTAATTAACGTATAAATAGTAGATTGTACAGCGAGACCATAAAACGAGCCATTTTACCCGAGGCGTCCATAATAGCCACCCGAGCCGATACAGCGAGGGTGGATAGACACGTCGAGGAGAAAATGGGTTTAATGCTCGAGTTTTACACTCTGCTTTTCACTTCGATGGCTAGGAAATGAAATCAACAGTGGAAATAATTAAGCTATTTAATGTTTGTATTTAATGATTAAGCCACACTTTGCGATCTTGAGCCAATTCTTACCAGCCTTCGACCCCAAGGCCTTTTATTGTTCATGCATTATTATTACACAATTATATTTTTTTAGTTTTAATCATCTATTTTGATTGATTTGATTGGTTTTTAAAATATATGTAGAAACTTCTTTGTTTGGGGCATTTACACCTAATTGCCTAAGTCTTAGACGAACATTTTACTTTAGGCACTAGAGCATAAAAGGTCATTTTATGTCGCCTAGATCCACCATAAATACGAACATAACGAGCATGATAAGTGAAAAATGTTACCTTACCTAAGGGATCCCGTAACAACTTTGAAATAGTCCTTTAATCTAGTTTCAAATTATGTCTGCAAAGATCAACGTATGCTACGAGTACTGATACGGTTGAACTCTCTCTCTCTCTCTCTCTCTACAGACGATGTACCTTTTAGCTTACTCGGCTGTTGGATGTATTAGCTTGAAAATTGTAGCTTGCTTCGCTACATTGTTGTTGCAAGATATAAGGGAAGCGGAAGCTCGTATTTTTTCTATTTAGTTAAAATATATTGAAGCATTGGAGCACATGTTTTATTTATGAGGGGATTTCTAGTTCCTTTTGGGTTATGGAGCTTGCAATTTTTATTATTGGTTAGTGTAGAGATTACTTACTCAACTCATGTCCGCAGCTTTAAAATTACTGCAAAACTCCCTTTTATTGATTAAAAAAAAATCTTATACTACATTCAAAAGGCGAGTGTACTGCCTTTTCGCAACGTAACCTTTGGCAACCTGTATCATTTCGCAACTTTTCGTTTCGCAAGCTATAAAACTGTAAATATATCAGGGCTATCATGTAGAATCCTTTAGGTTAGGTTAGTTTTATAAAAAACCTGAAATATTCACTTTTACATAAATATTAAACGGTTCGGAAATTAATAGTTGCGAAATGAAACAGATTGCTAAACGTTATTCGCCGAAACATTAATAAACCCTTCAAAAGGAGAGTACTTATGTTAAATTCTGTGGTTTCAATAGCAATACGGAGAACGCAATTTGTTTTTGGAATATTATTCTGCTATTTCTGCTAGGCAGTGATAGTTTTTTTTTAAAGATTCAAAAATATACGCAAATGATTTTTCTTCGGCGAAGAGTTTACGGTCTAGTCGCGCAAAATTACTTAACTTTTAGTCGTTTATTTTTGTAGAAAGCGCTGTTTGATCTATCCCAGCAGAAAGCACTTCGCATTGTCTCATCATCATCATCAGCCTATGTTAGTCCACTGCTGGACATAGGCCTCTCCCATGGCACGCCACTGAGCACGATCCTCGGCCACTCTCATCCAGCTCTTGCTAGCTACCTTGCGAAGATCATCGGTCCACCGATTCTGAGGACGTCCTACGCTACGTTTGCCGATCCGTGGTCCCCAAACAACTCCACTTCGACTTCCCACTTCGTATTGTCTAGTCACCTCAGACATATATGTCTCGTACATATAGCACGCCGCAGTGATAAACAAAACATTCCAGTAGAGCGAGAGCGATAAATCGGTTCCGCTCCCGCGCCCTCTCCGCTTGAAACTAGGAGCTGTTAATTTCCGCTAGCTTAAATTGTATCGGCTGAGCATAGCTGCTAGTATTATTACGCCTTCCCAGCAGTTTGCGACCCTGTTATATAACATTCATTAGGGCCCGTTTATAGCGCATAAGCGACGCGATTATCAGTTTGATGTTTCATATTCTCTATTCATCATCATCTCAGGCTATAATATACGCGAAGTAGATGCACTTGCGTAATCTAGTGTAATCTTTATCTGTCATCAATCATCATCATCATCCCAGCCTATATACGTCCCACAGCTGGGCACAGGCCTCCTCTCAGAATGAGAGGGCTTGAGCCATAGTTCAAACGCTGGCCCAGTGCGAATTGGGAACTTCACACGCACCATTGAATTGCTTCGCAGGTTTGTGCAGGTTTCCTCACGATGTTTTCCTTCACCGCAAAGCTCGTGGTAAATTTCAAATGTAATTCCGCACATGAATTTCGAAAAACTCAGACGTGTGAGCCGAGGCTTGAACCCACGACCCTCTGCTTGAGAGGCGATAGGCCACCACGGCTTTCTAGATCTTTCTATAAGTACTAGATCATAGAACATTTTTCTCATCTCTGTCTTTAAAGATGTACTTAGGAAAATAGTTTTTATTTCAATGCAGTAACGTACATTGATTGATTGATTGATGAATGTAGAGGAAGCGAGAGTTGTATGCCAGGATCGTAGCAAGTGGAAGGATGTAGTCTCTGCCTACCCCGTTGGGAAAGAGGCGTGATTGTATGTATGTATGTATGTATGTATGTAGTAACGTACATTACTAAGTTTTAGAAGTAATAAGTTCCATCAGAATCAGGCGTTACACTTTACAACAACAACATTTTACAAGCTTTTATTTAGTTTTATCTGTCCGTTGTCTATCTTTCTGTAGAGCAAATTAAATTTGACCAACTTCCAGTAGTTGGATTGACCTGAAATTTGGTATACTTATGTATTTAAATCTGTTAGTGACATCCTGGTAGTCCGGCCAGGATCGTCTCAACAGGACGAAACTCTTCAACGGTTAATGGCAACGACTTGAAATTTGGTAGGTGTGCAAATATAGTATGGGTGACAATACAAGTACAGCCAGCAAAAAAAGTTGGTATTGAAAAAGATTATTTTATCGTGAATTACGGAACAGAATAACAACACGAAAAAATTGAATGACCCTATATCAATGGACTATTAACAATTAATTTGCTATCATAAGGTCATAAACATTAGAAACAAACATTTATACTATACTAATGTCAACCAGATGGCCTAGTGGTTAGAGAACTTGATTACGAAGCTTGAGGTCCCGGGTTCGACTCCCGAGTCGGGGCAGATATTTGTATGAAAAATACGAATGTATGTTCTCGAGTCTTGGGTGTTTATTATGTATTTAAGTATGTATCTATCTATATAATTATATTTATCCGTTGCTTAGTACCCATAACACAAGCTTTGCTAAGCTTACTTTTTGACTAGGTCAATTGGTGTGAATTGTCCCGTGATATTTATATTAAAAAAAATGAAATGTAATGTTTAATTTAATTTAATTAAGTTTTAATTATTATTGTGTGCCCTTGCAGGGCGTCATGGACTGACTTATGTGCCTAACTGTAACATCCTTTTGAAATGTACATGACTTTACAGTGAAATAAATAAATAAATGTATTGCCAGTTGCATTCGCTCGCAGCTTCTCACTATGGTGGCAGTTTATTCCGAGCTCGTAGGCCGCTCTGGTTGGATATTGAGGAAATGACACAGATGTTTTGGATCACATGTAATTCAAACGATTTTGCCACGTATTTCTTAATTTCAAATATACACTGATTTATTGTATTTTCTAGTGTTTACTCGCGGTTACGCGGTAAGGGAGAGGCCTTTGTCCAACAGTGGACGTCCTACGGCTGATATGATGATGATGACCGGCGGTTTGCCACAAAGATTTCATCATGGATTACACCATTTTGTTAAATGGTTCCAACGGAAGACCAGCGTCGGCCGCAAGGTTGACATCATGCTGAGTTGGGACCATTTCGTGACAAAATTTGTATTGTATTGTATTGTAACTCTTTATTGTTATAATGATTTCCTTTTTCTTGTCTTCCTCTTTAATTTGTAAAATGTCACGAATAAATGTTTTTCTTTCTTTAAATATAAAAGCCCGGATAACTCACATCTTAAATCGAGTTTAGCTTGACATGTTTCGGGCTAACACGCGCAGCGCGTGTTGCAGCAGCCGCCGAGTCGCGCTGCTCTAAGGAGGAAGGGCTACGGATTAGCCCGAAACAATATGTCGAGCTAAACTCGATTTAAGACGTGAGTTATCCAGGTCAATATATTTAATATGAGTGAGTCTCACGGTAGTTTTATGTTAAAAATCATGGGCTTTATTGAAATTACTTTCAAAATTCAGCGGATGAGATTTTGAAATTTTATCCCAATTTAGTGGGAATGTCGAAGTAAAAAAAGCTTTTGTAATTCCAGACTTCTAGCTTTCAGATCAAGTTTCATGCGAATCCGTTCAGCTGTTTTAGTTTGAAGGAATAAGAAGCAAAAATTACGTAGAAAGTGAGTACTCTTATGCTAGGACACTGACTGTAGCGTTCTCACGACAGACACAAAGTTGTAGACAGCAAATTGCTTCCATAAATTAGCTGTATTAAATAATCTTGACAGGAACAGTAATAAACATAAGAGTACTAAAAGTAAAATCGCTTTAAATAAAGTAGGTACTGGACTGTACGGGACTGCTACATAATATTATTATAAGTGATCAAATAACAGTATACTTATTTGATACCCCAAGGAAAAACATCACGATGCTTTAACTTAATACGAACATTTTATCTTAAATCAAGAACCTTTTTGTTAACATTATGTAAAATACCAAAGCCGACCGCTTCTAAAAATAAGAGTTACATATTTAGCCAGGGTCTCAGCGCCAATAAACAAGTTTTGAAATGGATTTTTACGCACTTTTAACCGGTCACCTTGTAGTGAGTTTCATAAAATTTATCAAAATATCCTTACTAGTGAACTGAAACAATTACTTTTCTCACCCGCGTAGCTCGCGGTCGGGAGATCGCGGGTGAGCAAAGTAATTGTATCAGTTCATTGATATATCTCTCTCTCTTCCTAGTCATTACACTCTTGACAGAGTGGTAGTGGTCATCATATCCGGTGTGGTGATACGGCACACTATCCTCGCCATTCCTCTCTCACTGTTGCCTTCCTAGTGCATTCGTGTAGCGAACTGCCAAGTGCTGCCTTTATTTGATCATTCCAGCGCTTAGGCGTTCTGCCTCGTGCTTGTGTGTCCTCAACTTGACCCTGTACCACCAGTAGCTTCCACAGATGTATCATCTCGACGCGTGATGTGTCCAAAGAAAGAGAGAATACGGCCCTGTACGATGGAAGAAAGACGTTTCTTGATGTTGAGTTTCTGGATAATGGAGATGTTGGTCCTAAATTGCGTCCATGATATGTTATGCATTTTTCTCCGACATCAAATTTCTAAGGCGTCTATTTTCTTATTCTCACTTTCATTGATATGGAACCCCGCAAAGTAACATTTAATTCAATAGGTGATTTCTTACTATTTTTATCCGTTTACTGTAGCACAAAAATATCATACTTATAAATATGTGAAACGTTTATTGGTAAGAGCATTGTAATTTTTATCGCGCTTGTTTAGTTACATTTAATTTGGTACCTACTTGTTTGTTGTTTATCACCAGCCTGGAGTATTTCTAATACACTCAGCAGCAGAAGTGGATGAGCGGTTACCATGGATGAGTGTACGTTGCGTAAAATGATTCTACACACGACTCTACTGCCAAGGTAGTTTCATCTACTTCTGCTGTTGACTGTGCACGGTTCTGAATTAAAATCTTTTGGTAATCTAACTTTATTGTTTTGTGACTTGTTTCTAATTCTACAGGTTTTTCTTACAGATTCCAATTTCTACAGATTACTAACCAGTTTAGTCAACAAAGTCCTAACTTAACGGACCCCAACTCAATAGATTCCCATGAAATCTTACCGTATAAAGGTCTTTGTCAGGTAAGGCGGTGAGGGAAGTGACAAAAAGTCGTTAGAGAAAACCATGACTCTCAAGCGCGCGAGCCGAGGAAGGGAAGTGAGCGTGCAGCACCCATCACAGCTGACGAAGTTCCAAAACCAATTTTCTTATTGTAAAATATGGAATTTGTACAAATGGGAATCTGTAGAAACGGGACTAATGTTTAAATGGGAATAATGTAGATATTGAGAATCTGTGACATTGAAAATCTGTGTAATGTAGAAATCTGTACGACTGGGAACAAACCGTTTTAATAATCTGACACGAGCCACACCGAGCTTCGACAGAAAATTTTGAGAAAAAACATGTGAAGTAAAACTGTTATTTCATCTGTATTATCCGAGATAAGAGCTAGTACAATGAAGCGGTTGTTTCCAATATGTTACTCCGACGAACACTGCTCCCATGTGTTATTAATATTTCATCCAAAAGGCCGAGTGTCAATATCATACCCGTTTGGGACACTCGAGTTCCTGCAATAACTGATTATTTGAGATTTTTATAGATATCGAATGGCATGTTTCTCATTTTCTTTTGATATGGCTCTAGAAGAAAAAGTTTTTGTTAAAGTCTTTGTACGGCCGAGGACTTGTTTTTCATGAGCCACCATAGAGCCTTTTCAAAGGAAAAGTAGGGTACTTACGATTTTCCTTGTTAATTAATGCGATATCATAGACTTTTACTGTGAAATAGTTCCATGGTGGCTCATAAATTAAAGTCCTTAGCAGTATATAATTTGTTACGTGCAGTAATCGTAGCAGCACGCGTCGTTTTAGTTCATTCACTCTTATACTCTTACTAGCTTGTACCTTTGGCTTTGTTTGCGTAAACCATTAGATCAGTCAGACAAAAATTTCTGAAATTTAACTAAATTCTCATAGGAATTCTCAAAACTTACATCCTAGTTTTCTTTAACGTTGTATGACAAACACCGGTAGGAAAAATCATGTCTCTAGACTAAGCAAAGCAAATTAAGATTTTAGTAATTTACACCCCTCTAGGATTCCCGTGAAAATATTGGAATAAAAAGTGGCCTATGTTTTAATCGTCTATTGTTTCAACCATATGGCTTCCTACATACAATTTCAACCAGACTCGTCCAGCTGATTTAGTGTAAAAGTATGACAATAGTAATATGTAACTGTTACGTAATAAGGGTCCTTAAAACACGCATTATATAGAGGACTTATGATATGGGTTTAGAGTAGATAAAACACATACAAACGCTCCACATGCTCATAAACTTTCATATTTAGGTATAATACTACGGAATAACACATCCAGTGGCATTGACCATTTTATAACATCATCAACATAAAACATGTTTATATACCGCAAAAATAATTACACATTAATATGACGTACATTTGTGGTTCAAGCCGCATGCTTTAAGGAAATAGAGGGACTTCCTCAAAATGTACCTACAATATAAGAAAGAAACCTTGAATAGCTAGCTATTTCAGTTCAGACAATAGATGTACTCGCCACCGTGATATTATATCTAGCTAAAGTCTAGACACTTCTATGGCTAAGAGACTAACCAAGTGCACTACATTATGTAAACTTCAAAACTTAACTAACTTGGCAACTTTAGCCAGTCATCGATAAAAGAAACGCACGAAATACTTTCTAACTTATTCTTTTTTTTTTAAGTCTACGTAAAAAACGACTTTGACGGCGACTGTACACATTATGCCTGTAACTTGTCTCTCATGAACCATCAAATAATTTTACCAGTTCAGGGTAATTAAATTACCCTCACGTTGACAATCGATGGTTTAGTTTAGTAAGATCCTGCTCTACTTCTTTCCGTCGTAGTCTTGTGCCGTGAAAAATCTCGAAGAGGTCTTTAGTAGCCTAGATTTAGTCATAAAAGTGCGCAAGAAACGTAATTGTGGGCAATAAGTCTCCGATTCCGTCGACGGATCGGGGCTGTAAGCGAGCCTAAGTGGATAAATGGGAGTGCTAAATCGGCATTCACTCAAGATAAAGTAGATTAACGTCACTTAGACTAATATCGACATGAAAGTATTCTATCCCTAGTGGCGAGATAGTGGGTGAAGAAATAAATAGACACCAGTGTTAATGTGTGTAACCAACGCTTATACAAGCTTGGTAACAATATTATTTATCTATATATTAGGCGTCTATGTATAATAACATATTTACTTACATTTAAAAAAATGAAACACCATAAAGAATGTAAATTTATTGCATCGCCTACAAGTGGTCTAAGAGGTCCGAGAATTTTGTTTTTAAGTGTCAATGATTATGCGTTCGAGTGCGTGAGACCGGCCGTGTTCATTTTTGCTCAAGTAAACTAATAAAGTTATAGATTTATGGGAGTTTGTGGAACATTCTCGAAATTCGAATGCATGATTTTTTATATTATAGGTTTGATAGTAGGGATAGGGCAAGGAGACCTTTGTTTTGGAAGGAGGCTTGGAAGTTAGTTAATTTCGGGACGCGAGACGCTACGGTGTTCTTACTTACATATGTGTTAAAATTAATTCATAGTATAAAAGTTAATGTATCTGTCTATTTGTTAATTAAAATAAAACGATTAAATATATACGAGAGCAAATCTCGATTTCGATCGTATGAAAACGTGAACTTATAATCAAACTGTGTATAGTGTAGTGTTTAGTGTTAAGTGCGTTTTGTGGACTAGATCGACTCTTTGTTCGTGAGGCAGGTCGAGATAGCTCGATCTGGCAGTAGCTGAGACTCGACGTTAATCAGGACGATAATATTATCGGCAGCTAAGTTTTAGATATAATTTTTGATACAATTATTATTAAGTGCTATAAACTGAAATCTGATTTGACTATAATTTTTTTTTCTATTATACTTCTAGGTACTTTATTGAAATTAGTGAAATCTAAATTTAACCATTTACTGACTTGTAACCAAAACTTAATTAATTATAACGCATTGTTTAATTTACTTCATTGATTAAGGTATTTTTGTTATACAAATAGTAGGGGCGAGCCATTGAATAGTAATTCTAAATTTGTAGTTGTATTTTTTGTAGTATTTTCTGAATGGTTAAGATATAATTATAGTTGCCTACTAAAGGCGGATGGTGATTTAGTTATTCGTTTGGTTGTCTTTGTTTTCGGCGTGTTTGAGTCGTTCATCGTGAAGCAGAGCTGCGTTGAGTGAAATTTATTGTACAAAGAATGAAAGAGTGTAAAAGTGACAAGAATCTCTTTGTGAGTGTAATTAATTTGATACCGCTTAATTTTATTAGTTTTAAGGTGTCACTGTGATTTCGTTGGAGTAAAGGGAAGAGTGTATATTATCTAACTCACTACTCTGCGTCACTCACTCAACCTGACATTTCATCGAATTACTGTGTCACACGTAGCGTTGCTTGTTTGATTCTAGTCTGTGTCAACCTAGAAAACTTAGTAGGATATTACTGTTACACTTCACACACATTCTGTTACACTGCACAACATTACACGTGAAATTATTCAATTTCACAACACACACTAGGTACACACCACATTTTATTTATTCAAAATACACACACTAGCTAACACACCTGCTAGAAGGTTATTTGGCTGAGATTAGCTCCTGAATAAACCGGACAGCAATACGTCACACACTAGAACTCTTTGAGTTCTTTACACACACTAGGTACACACACAAGCCCTGAGCCATTTGGGTGTTTATGATTTTTGCTAGTGACTCTGAGGTGCGTCGTCTCGGCCTTTCGACCCTTGACCGTCTGCGTCTTGTGTGAAGACTGGTTAGAGCTGTATCCTTTTACTGGAGTTCACAGAAACGGTAGATATTATATTCATTTAAATGGTATTCAGACCACCTTGTACATGTCTCCAACACTTTCTAGTTCTTTGACACGGACAAACCCGCGGCAGCTTTCGAGAGTAGGGAAGCGTAAAATCAGCATAGATTAAGAGCTTTGTGAGCGTAAAATCAGCATGAAGTAGCGAGCGTAACTTGGCGTGTATATGTGAACGTATGTGATTGTAGGTTCGTGTATGTGGGTGTATGTGATTTTGTACTCAAAGGCGTGACGGTTCGAAAGAAGATATTTTTAGGGGGATTAGGATTGTTCCGAAGGCTTTGTTGGACACATGAGATCGGGCAGGGGCCCTCTTACGATCTATGTGTGTGGCTAGGCTATTGAGGCGTGCTGGGAGGCCTAGATTTTCAAATCGATTAGGATTTCCCCATATGACCTAAAGGTCCTATTCCAAAGGGTCCCCTTGTGCTCGGGTATTTTTCCTAGGTACCACGTTGTTCGGCGAGAAAGCAGAGGCGGCGACTGAATACTTATAACACCTACTTGACTTTGTTATTCTAACAGAATTACATAACATATACATCTTATAACCTCTTATAAATATCTATAACATCTTTTAAATAATTAATTTACACAACGTGTTAGAGGGTCCTAAGTGTTTAGAACTAGACGATCACGTTAGTTCGGCCAATTATTGAGGTATTAGGTAGTTTTAAATACCGTGCGTTACTTACTCCAGTGCTTTTATTCATTTATGATAAGGCCTGGGTAATAATGTTACATATTGGTGCCGTGATACCAGGATCTTAAGTCATTAAAATTTGAATTATTTTAGTTCAAATACTTATTAAAGAATTTGGGTTATCACATGACATACAAAAACCATAAATTGATATTAATTTTCGTCTGATTGAGCTTTACAATGTATTTCTGTACTACTGTGAGTACGTGTATGTTTCAATAGTAATAATTTTGCTATATCGTCAAGGAATAATTGTTATAATAAAAAAAATATATAGATACCTTAATAATTCGAGACCAATAGGTTCGGTCCCTGCGGTAATTTCATTAAGAGGTAATAATAAAAGGTTAAGTGGATTATAATTTAATTTAAAAATAGCATTACAATTAAGTTCGTATCATGTTACTATAGTTACATTGTCTGTGGATTCGAAACATGCATTTTTTTTATTTGATATAATTAAGTTAGTTTAGAGGAATGGAGAGTTCTGCTCAGTTTAGTTGAATGCTTGCTTCTTCATTAAGGTGGAGGTTAGGTTGTTGATAAATCTCATTCGCGAGTTCGATTCCCGTGTATATTTGTTATCATTGTAAGCTATCCTAATCACGTGTCTTTATTAGGTAGATACAATCCTAAGTACGAGTTCGATTCCCGTGTACCTTTGTTGTACCATTACAGTGATTCATGATTTAGTTCATGATCATAGGATAAATGAGAATCGTATCCTTAGAATCGATTACTAGGCGTACTTATTTTAGACAGGCGAATATTATTATAGTTGTAGAAAATTTTGATTTTTATTTTCAAAGTCACGCAATTTTGTATATTGGTTAAGTGCTAGACTTTAATAAGCATAATTTTTGAACCTAAAATGAATACTGATATCGGTGATAATAGTATGTGGGGCTATGAGGCTAGATGATCTACTTGTTATGAAATTTCTTTAATAAAAGAAATCTATCCGATGATATTTTAAGGAAATCTTACACTTTATGAGCGTAAACTTAGTGCATCAAGGGGTGACTTAGATGTAACGTTAAGCTGTTTGTCTGGGTTTGCCGAAAGTTGGTTGAGGTTATTCTTCGGAAAATGGAAGGATGATGATGATGATGATTGTAAAAACTACTTTTTGGGTCACGAATTACAGTATAAGGTTGCCTAGTAATAAAATTAGAAATGAAAACTGGATGTTAGACGGAAAAGGTAGATGGTTGACCTAGTACTTTCGTGACTGTTGTTTGCAAGGCCGTTATTTTAGCTCTATTATTTTCCCAATCAGAAAAGGATATGATTGATGCAATAGTGATGACTTTTACTAGTTAGTATTCAGACATTTTTGAGTACTAGTGTAATTGATAATGTAGCTGAAGTAGTAAGGTTCTGAGAACTATATAAACAGTTCCTTTTGAAGACTGTATTCCTAGACCCACTTTGATTGCAACGACACATTAGATGATAAAAATAATGGGTTTGCGCTTTTTATTTATTATTGTTGAGTGTGTATGGTAATGTTTGTTTCAAAATTTGGTAAAATTAGTAAATTAGTTTGGCATGAAATATGTATAGGTTAATATAAAAAAATTCTGACATGGTAATAGCGTAAGTTAAAACTCTGATAAATCTGTGAGCTATCGTAAGTTTCTGAGAAATCAAAGTATGAATGTATGTCCTTGGTTATTAAATAGAATTAAGGTTTCATCCAAGTTAATATGTATGTATGTGGAAGTCGCGTTCAGTTAGATGTTACTGTGTCACTATGACAAATATGTAAAAAAAAAAAAATATCAAGCATTGCTTACATTACGTAGCAGTGATTGAGATGTAGGCTTATTGATTAAGGTAAGAGGTACTTTAGTATGGATATAAGGAGACTAGAGTGTAATTTGAGTACATTAAGTATTTTGCGTAATCCTATTCAAGATTCCTCAATATTTTACATTCTTCGAATGCAAAATACTTTGTCATCTTAGGGGCGTTCTGTAACCAACGCTTATACAAGCTTGGTAACAATATTATTTATCTATATATTAGGCGTCTATGTATAATAACATATTTACTTACATTTAAAAAAATGAAACACCATAAAGAATGTAAATTTATTGCATCGCCTACAAGTGGTCTAAGAGGTCCGAGAATTTTGTTTTTAAGTGTCAATGATTATGCGTTCGAGTGCGTGAGACCGGCCGTGTTCATTTTTGCTCAAGTAAACTAATAAAGTTATAGATTTATGGGAGTTTGTGGAACATTCTCGAAATTCGAATGCATGATTTTTTATATTATAGGTTTGATAGTAGGGATAGGGCAAGGAGACCTTTGTTTTGGAAGGAGGCTTGGAAGTTAGTTAATTTCGGGACGCGAGACGCTACGGTGTTCTTACTTACATATGTGTTAAAATTAATTCATAGTATAAAAGTTAATGTATCTGTCTATTTGTTAATTAAAATAAAACGATTAAATATATACGAGAGCAAATCTCGATTTCGATCGTATGAAAACGTGAACTTATAATCAAACTGTGTATAGTGTAGTGTTTAGTGTTAAGTGCGTTTTGTGGACTAGATCGACTCTTTGTTCGTGAGGCAGGTCGAGATAGCTCGATCTGGCAGTAGCTGAGACTCGACGTTAATCAGGACGATAATATTATCGGCAGCTAAGTTTTAGATATAATTTTTGATACAATTATTATTAAGTGCTATAAACTGAAATCTGATTTGACTATAATTTTTTTTTCTATTATACTTCTAGGTACTTTATTGAAATTAGTGAAATCTAAATTTAACCATTTACTGACTTGTAACCAAAACTTAATTAATTATAACGCATTGTTTAATTTACTTCATTGATTAAGGTATTTTTGTTATACAAATAGTAGGGGCGAGCCATTGAATAGTAATTCTAAATTTGTAGTTGTATTTTTTGTAGTATTTTCTGAATGGTTAAGATATAATTATAGTTGCCTACTAAAGGCGGATGGTGATTTAGTTATTCGTTTGGTTGTCTTTGTTTTCGGCGTGTTTGAGTCGTTCATCGTGAAGCAGAGCTGCGTTGAGTGAAATTTATTGTACAAAGAATGAAAGAGTGTAAAAGTGACAAGAATCTCTTTGTGAGTGTAATTAATTTGATACCGCTTAATTTTATTAGTTTTAAGGTGTCACTGTGATTTCGTTGGAGTAAAGGGAAGAGTGTATATTATCTAACTCACTACTCTGCGTCACTCACTCAACCTGACATTTCATCGAATTACTGTGTCACACGTAGCGTTGCTTGTTTGATTCTAGTCTGTGTCAACCTAGAAAACTTAGTAGGATATTACTGTTACACTTCACACACATTCTGTTACACTGCACAACATTACACGTGAAATTATTCAATTTCACAACACACACTAGGTACACACCACATTTTATTTATTCAAAATACACACACTAGCTAACACACCTGCTAGAAGGTTATTTGGCTGAGATTAGCTCCTGAATAAACCGGACAGCAATACGTCACACACTAGAACTCTTTGAGTTCTTTACACACACTAGGTACACACACAAGCCCTGAGCCATTTGGGTGTTTATGATTTTTGCTAGTGACTCTGAGGTGCGTCGTCTCGGCCTTTCGACCCTTGACCGTCTGCGTCTTGTGTGAAGACTGGTTAGAGCTGTATCCTTTTACTGGAGTTCACAGAAACGGTAGATATTATATTCATTTAAATGGTATTCAGACCACCTTGTACATGTCTCCAACACTTTCTAGTTCTTTGACACGGACAAACCCGCGGCAGCTTTCGAGAGTAGGGAAGCGTAAAATCAGCATAGATTAAGAGCTTTGTGAGCGTAAAATCAGCATGAAGTAGCGAGCGTAACTTGGCGTGTATATGTGAACGTATGTGATTGTAGGTTCGTGTATGTGGGTGTATGTGATTTTGTACTCAAAGGCGTGACGGTTCGAAAGAAGATATTTTTAGGGGGATTAGGATTGTTCCGAAGGCTTTGTTGGACACATGAGATCGGGCAGGGGCCCTCTTACGATCTATGTGTGTGGCTAGGCTATTGAGGCGTGCTGGGAGGCCTAGATTTTCAAATCGATTAGGATTTCCCCATATGACCTAAAGGTCCTATTCCAAAGGGTCCCCTTGTGCTCGGGTATTTTTCCTAGGTACCACGTTGTTCGGCGAGAAAGCAGAGGCGGCGACTGAATACTTATAACACCTACTTGACTTTGTTATTCTAACAGAATTACATAACATATACATCTTATAACCTCTTATAAATATCTATAACATCTTTTAAATAATTAATTTACACAACGTGTTAGAGGGTCCTAAGTGTTTAGAACTAGACGATCACGTTAGTTCGGCCAATTATTGAGGTATTAGGTAGTTTTAAATACCGTGCGTTACTTACTCCAGTGCTTTTATTCATTTATGATAAGGCCTGGGTAATAATGTTACATGTGTTGCTAGTGCCAGTCTTGGAGTTAGTAGCTTAGCTATGGTACTTTAAAATAAACTGACAAAAAATTCTCCGTTTTACTCTGTTTAATTTAAGATTTGAATTAACGGTCTGATTGTAACACACGTTTTTCGGTATTTCGAACACAGATGGACTAAAAATACCTAGATGTACATTTATTAGTGGAATTTATTATGTTTTCATTACAGAATTTAACACAATTTTAAATAGGTTCGTTGTTTCATTTAAAAACGTGTGCATATTTTACCTTTAAGTTTCAAATGTTAAAATAAATGGTTAAATGGTTGGGTAATAGTTTTGTTTGGTTTTGTTTAGTTCTGTTTTAGTTCTTTGTTATGTTTGGGAATAGATTGAATTTAACTAGAGCATTGTTTGTAGTAATGTACGAACCTGTTACCTGCGACTCCGTACGCGTAGAATTCGCTAATGGCTATCCCGCGGGAACTATGAAATATTCCGGCATAAAAATATCCTTTGTCTTTCCCGGGACTCATACTGTCTGTATACCGGATTTAATCTTAATCGGTTCAGCGGTGTAGTCGTGATGAGATCCAATCGGATGGAGGATTGAGTCGTGACAAACTTACGAACTTTCACATCCTACTACCTAATATACTTAATAAATGCAAAAGCGGATCACCGGATGCACCGCGGGATCGCGGTGGATGCGAAAAGCACAAGACCGGTCTGAGTGGAGAGCCTTGGGGGAGGCCTATGTTCAGCAGTGGACGTCTTTCGGCTGACATGATGATGATGATGAAAAGTTTGTAAGTCTGTTTGTTTGTTTATGTGTTTGTTTGTTTGTTGCTTCATCATGTCTAAACCGCTCAATCGATTTAGATGATATTCGGTATACAGATAGTTTGAGTCCCGGGGAAGGACATAGAATAGTTAACATCCCGGAAAATTGCATAGTTGCGGTGGGATAGTTAAAACCGAATTCTACGCGGACGGAGTCGCGGGTAACGGCTAGTTTATAATATTAGCGCAATGTAACATTAACTACATACATACATTCAACTTCAATACTATATTCAATATTTTTGTATGTATTTTGGCATGCTCTCGTTTCGGAGGCCAAGACCCTCTTTGGGTTCCTGAGCCAAATTAGTTAATTAGTTGTATGAATAATACGAATGTTTGTTCTCGGGTCTTGGATGTTTAATATGACATGTATTTAAGTATGTACTCGTATGTATCTATAATAAATATGTTTTACTGTTGCCTTGTATCTATAGTGCAAGCTTTGTTTAGTGTGTGACTAGGTCAATTGGTGTGAAGTCAGATTCAATATCATCATGACAACTGACGTATGACGTTCACAGCTGGTCATATATATTCCTTAGCCTTAGATTAGATTAGATTTATTTATTACCTTTTGAAAAAATACATTATAAGCACAAGCACAAACTCACAAAAGGATCGTCAAAAGTATACAAAAAATAAATCTTATTACAATAAATAGTCAACCAAAAATATAAAAAATAGAATTTAGAATGTCAAATTAGAGTTCAATTCTAAAATAATAATAAAAATTAAAAGTAAGCAGATGCAGAGGCAATGCAAAGTCATTGGAGATCCTAGACAGTAAATTTTGGCCTTTCCACAGCTCACACGGCAATCAGCTTTGTCGAAAAAGATTCTAAAACCAAGACTGATTGATGTCCAACAGTACCTACATAACGGCTGATTATGATAATGATGAACAGGGGATAGTGACCAAAAGAAAGGAAATGTAATGATTGTCACACAAAATACTTTGTGTTAGTCCATCTCAACCCTCTGGTGGAACAGAGACTGGAGCGCCGTAAACGGAATACAAAGCAAGATTGATGTTTCCACAAAGGGATTTTAAACTTCTTGGTCACAGCATTGCGTCACGAACGGTGTAAGTTACGAGATTTTTTGCGAGATTTTTTCCTTACCTTTTTACAAGCTTTTATTTCAATTGTATGTATGAATGTATTGATGTACATATATGTATGTATGTATGTGCGGATCAAATCTTGCAAGTTTAATTTGACGCACTTCAAGTGGTCGGATCGACTTGAAATTTGGTTCAGAAATGTAGTTTGAATAGCAATGCAAGTGTAATCAACAAAAAATACAGTCGGCAAAAAGGCTTCTAGGCTTGTATTAAAAATGATTTTTTTGTCAAAAACTTATTTGACTCTTGTTGAATTTCATTTAGGCTACGGGTTTTCTGTAGTCACAAATTTCTGATTATGGCATGGGAACATGGGCTTAGGATATTATTTTATTCTTATTTTCATCCAGCTGCTACCCGCGACATTGTCTACAAATTATTTGTTTATCATTATTTGCGGGAGTTATACAATTTTCCGGTACAAAACTATCCTATGACGGGAGTCTTCGGTTTCAGACGTTTTTGCATAATAGAGTAACAAACATGTTTACAAGATATAAAAATGTAATGTAATGTAGAATAATGAGAATTCGCGTTACAATCTTCACGTGCTGTGATGTAAGAGGTCACGAATCCGAATCCCTGTAAGAGCAAATGCAAGTACTCGTAGACTTATTACGAAGGTTTTAAAAAAAAAGGGCGCATACAAGCTTGCGGATCACCTGATGGGAAACAATCACCACCGCCCATGGACACTTGCAACACGATGTTTTGAATGAACTAAAAGAAAAAAAAGAAAGAAAGAGTTTTATGTTTTGAACATAAAACTACCGTGAGACTGACTCATAATTAATCTATTGACCCAGATAACTCACGTCTTAAATCGAGTTTAGCTCGACATGTTTCGGGCTAATCCGTAGCCCTTCCTCCCCGGAGCAACGCGACTCGGCAGCCGCTGCAACACGCGCACACATGCCCACATGTAAACGAGTGAGCTAAACTTGATTTAAGACGTGAGTTATCCGGGTCAATTTATTTAATAACGCGACGTTTCTACGTAAAATTAATCGTACTCCTACTTACTGAGCTCAGGTTTTCATTTATAGTGGGAGAGCTTTGGCTGAAGTTCCTATTCGAGCCGAGTGGGATTGGGTACTTCACACATGCTTTATAATCTCCTTGCCCCGAAAACGAATTATAATATTTCAATTGTAATTTTACATATAAATGCCAAAAAACTCAGAGATGTGAGCCTATCGAACCCAAGTTACTCTGTCTGCGAGTTGATAGGTCAAACCACTAAGCTACAAATACCAATATTTTTTCAACAAATATGTACTAATTTATTTATCTAGTGGCCATTAAATACTTACAAGTATAGGTTCCACTGAAAACCGCAACACTATGCTGAGTGGGTCCCAATTTAAACTATCTCTCTCAAAAGTTTTCTTAGTTTGAAACCACTAAGTCAACTGACGGAGAAACACACAAACATACAAACACAAAAACACACCTTCACATTTTTTTTTAATATTAAGTATGATTGTACAAAAAAGAAATACAAAAAGGTAACAAAAAAGTCCTAAGTACAAAGGCGGGCTTATCTCTGAAGGGAATATGCCAGTTAACCTTTGAGTTTGTTTTGAAACTGGCCTGTGAAACTTATTGGACTCATTTATTTAATGTGAGACATGAAACTCAGACTCAAGACAGCGTCCGTTCTTTCCTTGCACCATCGCTATAAAAATCACAGTTCTAGATACAGTTTGGAAAATCGAGTTCGAAGAGGGATGTGCGGCCACCGTCTAAACAACTGACAGAGCAAAGGAATTAATTTGCGATGGATCAAATAAATCGAATACAGAGCCTTAATTGATACCCCTTTATTAATTCGATTCAGGAACGCGAGGCTTCAATACAATTTGGGTCGATTTGCAGCGGTTGATCTTTCACGAAGCATGTGTGATTGGGAATTTTGATGATTTTTCAAGCTAACAAGGTAATATGGTTTACAATTTCAGGGTTCTATTTTTAAAAATGAGAATCGGAACTGTTTTGACGGGAGTAATCCTATCTTACTAAATAATGTCATAAATGTGTGTGTGTGTGTGTGTGTGTGTGTGTGTGTGTGTGTGTGTGTGTGTGTGTCTGTGTGTCATCATCATCATCATCCCAGCCTATATACGTCCCACTGCTGGGTGTGGCCTCCTCTCGGAATGAGAGGGCTTGGGCCATAGTTCCCACGCGGGCCCAGTGCGGATTGGGAACTTCACACGCACCATTGAATTGCTTCGCAGGTTTTTGCAGGTTTCCTCACGATGTTTTCCTTCACCGCAAAGCTCGTGGTAAATTTCAAATGCAATTCCGCACATGAATTTCGAAAAACTCAGAGGTGCGAGCCGGGGTTTGAACCCACGACCCTCTGCTTGAGAGGCGATAGGTCAAACCACTAGGCCACCACGGCTTCACGGGGTGTGTGTGTGTGTCCATGACTAATAGTCACCATAGAACAAGATAGTTTTTTTTACACAAACAAAATACGTCTGCAGAATCATCGAAATGCGTTAAATACTAACCATATTAGTAATCTTAGATTCGTAGAAGAGCGATTAAGTTAAATTTTGAATGTTCATTTTTGTATGAAATAAGACAAGTATGTAAACTTTAACACGATAAGTCTCGTACGTTTTACATATCAAAAGTCGTAAAGTAAACTAACACGATACCCGTTCATAACATTACGAACATCGAGTACATACCAATAGAGTGAAAAATGATTTTTATTTTTTTTATCATTAAAACCTTTATATTGTATTGTAGGTACATAATAACTCTTTTGATCTGTACATAAAACATACAAAACACTCAACGAAAACGATCATTTTTAATCCGTGAGCAGGTACGTTTTTCCAATAGAGTAAATTCACGGTGGCCGCGTTGAAGTTGTTAATTAATCCAATCAACCTTTTTTTTCTTGATAATTTTTATTTCGAAATTAGCTTTTAATAAAATTTTACTGTAACAGTACTTAATGGTTTGAAATTTACAATCTCTTTCAAAAGCTTTATACATACATTCTTAATTAACTCAAAAGAATAAGTTGTCATTGTCAAATGCTTAAAAAAGTTGTGAATACTGATGCAAGATTATAGACTGACGGGAATTTCTGAATAGGTCTTCTTCTTCATTTCAATAATTAATGAAGGCTGACCATGCATCCACTAGTTATTAATTTAATCATTGTCTTCAATTGTCATTAATTAAACAGCGAGATAATTGCGTGAGACTACACGTTCAGCAAATACAAGCAATCCATTTACCTTTACTTGCCCGAATTTCATTTGGCCGAATTTCACTTGCCATACCAAAGTTTGCCATAAAATATATAGAACCGTGCTGTTTTCAGGATTGTTTTAAATATCATCATATAGAAAGCAGTAGGTTAGGTTAGGTTAGTTTAATATCAACTCTGAAGAAATTACTATTTCAGAAATAAATTACTTTATGGCAAATGAAAATTCTGGAAACCGACACATTCGGGCATATGAAATTCGGGCAAACGATAGAGAACCCTAATTTTCATCAGTAAATAAGTAAGTTAAGGTAAGCAAAGATCGAAAATTGGACAATCATCATTATCATCGTTGTTATTTCAGCCTACAAGCAAGCCTCCTCTCACCCACCACTCATTGGTTATGGGTCATAGTTCTCACGCGGCCCCAAGCAGATTTTGAACTTCACACACACCATTAAATTCCTTCCCTGGTTTCTTTTCGATGGCTTCCTTCACCGTGAAACACGTAGTAAATTAGACGGCATTGCCACTCTATTGGTTGCATACTTAACGCTTATCTGAGAGAGCAACGACTTTACTTAAAAATACTCTGACATGTCGAAAACAACTGAAAGCTTAATGCATTTTTATTATTAAACTCAAGATTTATGCGGCGACATGTTTTACGATTGCAAAAGAAAACATGCACTAAATATCCAATCAGTTTAAAACAATGTCGATGACCTTTCGTAGAACATGCTACGCCAATGCTCGCCGCTACGGCGTAGCCAAGACAAACAGTGAGTCGACCATAACAAGGCTAAGCTGCATTTGCCGTAGAGATAGTTCACGATACGCCGCAAATTGACTTAAGGAGCTCTCTGTTCAATAGTGCCTTGACCCTTATGCGTTGGACTTTTAGAGAGAAGGAAAGAGAGAGATTTATGCAACACAAAAAATACACAGACAAACAATATGCTTCCCGTCTACTGACCGCTGTAGTCTTAATTTTTTTTTTTATTCGACTGGATGGCAAACGCGGTGGGGGCTTGCAGATGCGTTGCCAACCTAGAAGTATAAGATGGGATATGTCAAGTGCCAGTAATATCACCGGCTGTCTTACTCTCCACGCCACAACAAAACAGTACAAGCACTGTTGCTTCACGACGGGATTAGCGAGCAAGATGGTGGTAGCAATCCGGGCGGATCTTGCACAAGGTCCTACCACCTGCAAAATAGTTAAATAAAACCCACTCAGCATAGAGTTCCAGCAAGTCGCAATGCTGTTTTTCAGGGTGACCCATTGCGAATTATCGTGCACGGTTCTGTATTATTATTTTATAACCAGCTGTTGCCCGCGGTTTCGCCCCCGTTGTACTTTTTCTAAATTTTCTTCCATAAAAACCTACTCCTGATAATAACTAACACAACAAGAAAGGAATTAGTGAAATCGAACCCGTCGTTCCCGAGTTTTGCGCTTAGCAACATATTTTACGATTCATTTTTATTTATACAGATGTATAATACCAGTCGACTTATCTTGCATTTATCGACAAGACAGACTTAGATATTGTGACAAAAAAAATTCTGGTGAAAAAATAATACCTTGACTGGTACAATACAATACAATACAAATACTTTTTATAGTACACCACAAATAATAAGCGATACAAAAAACAGGTACACAGAGAAAATTACAGGGTGAGCAATAGGCGGTCTTATCTCTTCCAGGCAACGTTTTTACAGAAAGAAGGAAGGACTAGTTTACAGCAGATGGTGCATTAACAGTAGATCAGAAAAAGAAAAAGCAACAAAAACACCTCTACACAAACACATCATTCACTCACGACTGGTACTGCGTTGTTTGTACATAACATGTTTACCAAATTATAAGTCAATTCAATCACTTCCTGAATGCGGTGTATATAATAATGTAGATCAAATGAGAATGCAAGTACACCCTTTAAAAAAAAAAAGTTGTTTATGATTAATACCACAAGTATTTAGTCTAGTCACTTTATACTAAAATTAGGCAGTTAAATTGACGAATGTTATTTTATGCTAATCATTATGTTTGGTGACTCAGTCGAGCAAATACGAGTGAAGTGTGGGTTCAGTGAGTGGAAGGGTAGGAAAGGGCGAGAAAACCCTAAACCTGATAGCCGGCCTTCTGGAAAAAAGGACCCAGCATCCTAAAATCCTGGGGTGGTTTGTGTGTACTAGTAGATATTACTTGGGGTACACTACATAAATACGAAAAACGAAATTCCGAAAGTCGGAATCACGAACTTCAAAATACCGATTTTTATAATTCCGAATGTTTTAAAACTCCTAATATGACTATTCCGATTGTTCATAAATCCGATTTTTATAAATCCGAAAATTTAAAATACCTAATGTTTAAAAGTACGATTTTCAAAATTCCGAAGTTTAATAAACCGAATAATAAGAAGTCCGACTTAATAGTAATCCGAAATGTCAAAAATACGAATTCCGAATACCAAAATACCGATTATCAAAATTCCGAATTTCAATACTCCAAACAAAAAGAAGTCCGACTAAATAATAATCCGAATATCAAAAATACGAATTCCGATTACAAAAACACCGATTTTCGAAATTCTGAAAATTCAGAATTACGAATTACTGTTACTTAAAACTAATAAATCAATAATTTTAACCCCAATCTACAACGTTTAAGATCTCTACCCCAGCTACCAGCCACCCGAATTTAAAATGCATCAATTACATGGTGTGCATAGGTGTATACATAAGTTTTTCTGCCAAAAATTTTACGATTCTAAGACAAACTCGACGGAGCTCCGCTTCGCGGAGCTCCTATTCCGCGTAGTTAAGGCGCTTCGCGCCTTGACGCAATTCTAACCTAACCTAACCTAAACAGGTTAGACTGACCTAAAAAAGTAGATATTGTCAAAATTCCGAATTTCACAATTCCTAAGACATATAATTCCGATTAATCAAAAATACGAATGTCAAAATTCCGAATCAGCAATGAAATTTCGGAAAATTACGAGTCGGAATACAGTTTTTCGGGCTTATAATGCTTCGTACTTTTTATTCTTCGCAGTTATAAAAATCGGATATTAGAACAATCGGAATTTTGAAATTCGGCTAAATAAATTTCGTATTTTTGATTAATCGGAATTATAAGTTTTAGGAATTGTGAAATTCGGAGTTTTGAAAATCGGAATTAGCAAATTCGGAATTAAATATTTCGGAGTATTTGGGTGTTCCCTATTACTTGGTGAGTTTACATGTGTATTAGATGATCGTTCAGAGAGAGGTTAAAGAAATTATAGCTGGACACTGACACCTAAGGCGAGACTGTTTAATGTTTATTGTTCTGTGTCCGCTTTATTAATGTGTATTAATGTTGTTTTTAATGTAAATAAGTTTGTATTTATTTTCTTTGTATTTTGAGTATTTCTGTTTTTCTTTTTTCTTATCTTTACGGCACGTAATTTTAACTTTCTGTCTATCCTCTATTATAATAAATTGTCATCTCGTAATTAGGTTAGCTGGAAGAGATCCCTTCTTAGGGATAAGCTCGCCTTTGTTCTCCTCTCTGTGTTTATGTATTTTTATTTTTATGTGCAATAAAGAGTTTACATACATACATACATACATAACATTGGGTCAGACGTTGTTGTAAAATAAATTTAGGACTTACTTTCTTCCACTGCGACAGTTTAAGCAGAAATTACTTGCATAGCTGTGCAATTTGTGTGTCTACTCTGTTAATGAATTTTTTAACATCCAAACATAAAATAGATAAATGATAAAAAACAATGTTTTGTTACAAGTAAATTTATCTAGACATTCAGGAACATTTTTAGATATAATCCTGAATTTATCTGTTTTATGTTTTCAGCAAATTCAGGAATATAATATTTTGCACGCTCGTTAGAGCAGAGTACGGTAGAATGCAATTATATATTATACCTATATAAAATCTTATATTACACATATTCTGCAAATAAACCGTTTAATTTCATTTCAAAAAAACCTTAACCAATCTGTTTATTTAAGTCAAGATCAAAGATTTAAACTTCAGTAGTCTGGGGCTTCAGCATCGCCAAGAGCAGCGTGGGACGTCCACCAACGAGATGGACGGATGACCTGGTTAAAGCCGCGGGTTCACGGTGGATGCAGGCCGCTAGCAATCGAAGCAACTGGAGGTCTATGGGGGAGGCCTATGTCCAACAGTGGACATACTACGGCTGAGATGATGATGATGAGTCTGGGACTTACGAAATTTAATTTTAATACAAGCGTTTTTCACTGACTGTACTTTTTGTTGACTGTACTTACAATGTCGCCCAAACAAATTTCAATTTTGCATACCAATTTTCAAGTCGATGCTATTAACCGTTGCAGAGTTCCGTCCTGCGGAGATGATCCTGGCTGGACTATCAGGATGTCACTACCAGCTTATGTATTGTCACGCGATTTACATAAGTATTCCAAATTTCAAGTCTATCTGACTACTGGAAATTGGTCAAATTTATCTTTCAAGATTTCATTACAGACAGACAGACAGACAGACAACGGAAAAGGTCAAACTAAATAAAGCTCGTAATAATAAACTCAAGAGACGACCCAAGCAAGATCACCGCAGAAACCTAAAGGTAATTTACTGCGTACTTATTTAATATTCTATACTATATCTAGGTCTAATTTAATTACAGGGAATCTAACCTAACGAACTGAAATGCCCTAATGATTCCCAACAAACAACTTAGACGTCCTAAGAGACCGTTACAGGGATTTCTAACAAACGCCGTGGGTTATTAAAAAATGTCCGTCTTTAATAAAGATCATTAAAAAGAACTAAATATAACGTAGATTAGTTAGCCGTTCTCCACGACTCCATTCGTTTATCGCTATCCCGCGGGAACTATGTTATTTTCCGGGATAAAAACTATCCTATGAGTTACTACATCTTGTCCTATATTGTAACTGACTGTGAGCCTGCAGAGAGCACCAAATAAACAGACATACATATGCTCAAAAACACAACCCTACTTCGAGCAGTCCGTTAAAAGTGAAAGTTACACGCGGGGCTCAACGCCGTAAGATTTAGGATTAATTAATCTAAAGAAAATTACGCCAACGCCTACATAACTTCGATATCCAATTTCACCGTTCAGCTAAGTAAGGGAAACCGCGTGTCTAACTTTCTTTGCATGTACGCTACAACCCTAATTTACGCCGACATCGATACCGACGGCGACACCCCTTAAAAATAAGAACGTAACTAACAAAAAAAAAGTCTTCAGAACGTTCACGTATCTAACAAACTCGCCCTGCAGGCTTCTAGATCCGTTTTTTCTTTCACGTTCGTCCTTACAGCGCATACTTAATATCTATTTGCTCGTACCGCGAGGTGAGCCCGGTGGGGGGAGGGGGGGTTAGGACAGGCGCGTTAGAGTCGCCCCAGCCAGTTGAGGCTGCGGCGTCATAGAGTACGCTTGTTACGGCCACTCGTTCCCAAATAAAATAAAAAAAACTGTGACTACTACCGTGTCAGTGACGTGATCAGTGATTGCACATGCGTGTGCCATGACCGATTCGATTATAGTGGGCGACTGGTGACTTGTGTGTGTGTTTGCGTGCCGCTAAGTGAGTTCGGAGCGAGTTCGTGCAACGTTGGTAACACGCTGCAATCGCAGAAATTGCTACCGGTAAGTCTTGGTGTTTTAGTAATAAAATTTGCATAGTAACAGGATTGGGCTGTGCTTAGCCTAGCTACGGTAATGCGGGTATGTGAGTGGTAAGTTAAAGGGATTAGGAAGCAGGTTAATTGGCCGACGGATGCTGTATTGGTGTCAACATGTGTTGGATGGGACCGTGAACGCAAATGGGTTGATTAATTAGAACAGTATATTGATTTGTTATAACTTTTCCGACTATTGATTCAGGTTAAAAGTTTCGGTTCAGTACGGTATCGCATATATTATTCAGCCACATTTAAATTGGCCGCGCAGCTATCCGAAGTTTAAAAAGAGTAATACAGGCTAAAACGAGTCTATTTTGAACTATTATTTCAGAACTTCGGGTGTCCACTATCAAATTAGAAAGTTTCAAATACGGTACAGTCGAAATCAGAGATATCGGAGCTCTTTAGCAGTCTAGGTGAGCAAAAATATCTCAACCCATACTTAAGATTCTTAAAATACATTCACAGTTTCAGTTTCTTGGGCAGATGGAGATAAGTTAATCAAACAACGTAGAAAATAAGGATTTTTTTAATAAAATCCGCTTCCAGGGTAAATGTTCAGCGTTTTTGCGACGTATTTTTTCCTAATTACCGATTCGGCCAGTGTTAAAGGAAAAGATATCCATTGTTAAATTTTTATGAAAACTGAAGACAGCAGCCGTTGATCTAGCGTGGTTAATTATTGCGACTTTCCGTTGCGCTAATAAACGTGGGATGGTAATTACGTTAAAACCGAGCGGCTAAAACGCTCGAATATTTTCCCACATTCACAGGCTGCTTCCAACTTTAACAGATCTATGGCATTTGTTGTTTCTTACCAACTAGCGTAATAAAAGCCTTATTACGATGTCGTTGCTCTAATCACTTTAAAAAGAGTGCTACAAGAATTCCGTAGCTCATCGCTACGATTATAATGCTACGCTAGTACAGCATATTCGTAGCATTGAAGTGGAAGCGTAGCACCACCAAATCAATGCTGTTTTAGGCATTGATTCCAAATTTGAAGGTCCAAAACTTACAAATGGATGTGTTCTGGAAGGTTACAAGCGAGCCAAGATTCCTTCAGCATATTAAATGATATTGTAACGGATAACTCACGTCTCAAATCGAGTTTAGCTTGACATGTTTCGGGCTTGCGCGAGCAGAGCGGTGGCGCGTAGTGCGCGTGTTGCGGCAGCCGCTGAGTCGAGTGCTCCCTTGAAGAAGGCCTATGAAATAGCCCGAAACAGTCCAGCTAAACTCGATTTAAGACATGAGTTATCCATCACAATATCATTTAATATGAGTGAGTCTCACGGTAGTTTCATGTTCGAAATTCCTTCAGCAATAGCGCGTACTAACGAGACGAAGGAGCCAATTGAACCTAATTGTACCAACATTTATCTTACTGTAATTTTAATTGGTTGAATTCCAGAAAAAAGATAAAAAAGAGAATGAAAGATTTGGTGAAATAATCGTTCGGCTTATGGCCTTTCTAGTGGAGGATCATGGGCTTGAATCCGGGCTCGGAAATCTGAGATTTTCGAAATTCATGTGCAAAATTTACCAAGAGTTTTACGGTGGAGGAAACCTACACATACCTACGAAGCAAAATGTGTGTGAAAAGCCCGATCTGCACAGAACCCGCGTGGAAACTATGGCCAAAGCTCTTTTATTCCCAGAACAGTGGGATATACGTATTAGCTGAGAAAATAATGATGTTTTTTAAGAAAAAGTTTAAGAAACCCTGGAATGAGCCATGAGCTTACGTTACTGATCACACATGTTCCAAAAGTCCACTTTCATTATCATCATCATCCGTAGGATGTTCACTAGAGCTGAGCATTATTTTCTGAAACAGTTTCTAGAAACAGTTTCTTATAAAGTAACGGAGTAACATTTTCGTGCTGAACCGAAAAACAGTTTCATTAGACATACACTTCGACCTGAGACTATACCACAGACTATCACATACATACGTTGACTTGAGGAAATTTTTTCACGAGAACAAATAACAGATCAAATATCTTAAACTAGTTTGACAAGAAACGTTTTATAATATGACAACTGTTTCTTGAAGCAAACTGTTCAAATATCCTTAATAGCTACACTTGATAACTAAATTTTCGTTACATTTGAAACGAAACTGTTACGTTGCGTTTCATAAAAAATACGTAACGACTCAGCTCTGACGTTCACTGTTGGATTGGACTCATACCTCCAGCTGCTTCGGATGACAAAAAGTGTGCTTTCATTTGAGGTAACAAGAGGGGGAGGGTTGCCAATACTCACTCTAGAGACTCTAAGCTCTAAAGTTCACTTTAGAGTCTAACAATTATTAATTGGTTTCAGCACTCGTATACATTGCTTAAGAGCTATCGAAACTATTTAGTGAAAATTAAGCTACCAGAACACAGCTATTTCCGTCAACACTTCATATGAGTTTTGAGAACTTGTTGTCTGATGAGGATTAGAATATTTTGAAAGCGTTAATTCATTTGAAATTTACTATTATGTTTCCGCTAAATACCTATAATAGCCGTAATTTGAAGCAGTTTCAGGCTCGAGATTATCATGGTTCCATTCAAGCCTATATACGTCCTACAGCTGAGCACAGGCCTTCTCTCAGAAGAAGAGGGCTTTATTATCATGGTTGCTAGGTCGGTATTGGCTTTTTTAAGTCATTGGGCCTGTCTTCTGTTCCAAATACTCTGTCAGGCAACTAATTACTTGTTTAGTCATAGCTACCGATGACCTTGTCTTTCCTAACGACCAATACAATCATGGCTCTAATATCGATTTAGGAGCAAATAAAATCATTGGAACAACTAATGGACTTGTTACTGCATGGCAGCACAATAATTGTACGTCAGAACTTACAAAATTCTAAAATGATGTGCGCGCGCGCGCGTGTGTGTGTGTGTGTGCGTATGTAAGTACTTATGTAACTCTTCTAAATTTCACTTCACATAAATATTCCTTACCGGATGAGTTCTTTTATAAAAATCTGTTTTTAATTTATCCAAGAAATACCTTTATACCTACCCGTGGTTAGCCGTAGTGGTCTCTAGTGGTTTTTTCTATCGCTTCTCAAGCAGAGTATCGTGGATTCAAACCCCGGCTCGCACCTCTGAGCCAACCACGCCTAGTCACGGTGGTGAAACAACGGGATAATATTAGTCTCGAAACAACGCTATCATGATGTTACAAGCAACGTCTGTTCATACATCAGAAGTACGTAACGATAACGCTGCAGTACCTAAGCTCACTTCAGTGCCCGGTGGCAATTAAATTTCATAACCGTGTTAGATTATCCTCGCAGTGAACATACAAAATTATGTGACAACTGGATACTTACTTAGAAACATGAAATTTTCGATAGGCTAGGAAATCATGCACAATGCGGATGTGAAAATGTCGCACTGTAATTAGTGGGTGGTATAAAAATTACTTACATAACTAGTGTTTATAGAAAGAAGCAATATAAACCCCCTTGCAAAAAAAACGGGCACCTATGGTTTTTCAAATTTTTAGGCATTGAAGCTTAGAAAGTAAGCTTTCATGCACATAAAATACAAAAACCATAGGTGCCCGTTTTTTTGCAAGGGGGTTTATATCCGTCTGCTAAATTTTGCGGCGTGTTCTTCTTTCAACTATCATATTCCTGAAAGCGCTGGTAGATGTAAAAATGTAAATGAAAAACAAAATATAAATATAAGAGATATCTGTGGGCAATAATTAATCCTCTTTACCACCACAAACGCTTGTCGCTCTAATTTGGCAAAAAGGAAGACTGCACATCAGAAGCAAAGAAAAAAGTCGAAACATCACTGATGAATAATAACTTGGTTTTCCATGCTATTAAATTTGTACGACACCCTCAGCACGCGAGCTAGTCTCCCACTTGTTCGCAGTTTTTGTTTCTTAACAGAACTCTTTTGTTTCTTAATGATAACTCATTAGGTACTTATTTAATAAAGCATTTATTATATTGGATTGAAATAGAGCCTATAAATAAAGCTGGTAAGGAACGTTACTCCAAATTTGTTTCGCGTCTTTTGATATTATAAGACTGTGTTGGCGGATAGCGAGGATAAAATAACATAGTTAATAGATTAGGTTAGTAACAGAGAGCTCTGAGCTTTGCAGAGCTTAGGTTACTACAGTATTTCTGACGTTATTTTTATTAGAAATATTTTTGGTTGCTGGCTGATCGGGCGGATTCTCAGTAAGTACGGATAAAGTAAATATATTTAATAATATATTTAAGGTCCGCCTGGATTGCTACCACCATCTAGCTCGCTAATCCTGCCGTAAAGTAGCAGTGCTTACACTGTTCTGTTTCGGCGTGGAGAGTAAGACAGCCGGTGAAATTACTGGCACTTGAGGTACCTATCCCATCTTAGACCTCTAGGTTGCAATACCCCTGGTGTTGCAGATGTTTATGGGCGGTGGTGATATATTACCATCAGGAGACCCACATGCTAGTTTGCCATCCAGTCGAATAAAAAGAAAACTAATTGGTGTGACATCACAGTCCGAAATTAGAAAATCTTTTTCTTTTTGAAAAAACTTTATATAATTATTAATATTAATGTCCCAATAGCTGTTATTTTTAATTTTATGTCATTAGATTAGCAAAAGAGGTAGGGTGTCATCTTTTGGGTATTAGTGTCAAGCACTCAGACTCGGACGTTTATACCTAATGCCATCCACGAAGACGCGAAATTTTGACAAAATTAGACATTAATGACATTGCAATAAGAACCACGGCACGCGTCATCATGAATGACTACCTATACCTTATACGCGGCACATTACGTTGTGTGTAGCTGAATAGTTTGTTTTATACTATTTGTTTAATGTAACTTAAATGGCAATTAATAATTCAATTAATCAATAAATAACTAAGAGCTGAATTTTGACTTTTATGTTGACTCCATAGTTCGTCCATGAGCGTCTGGTGACGTAGTGGTCATCATGTTATTCGTTTAATTCCTCATTCTACTCCCAGAAATCCAGGGATGTTTCCTGGTGAAAAATAAATTTTAAAAATTTTATGATTAGTAAAAGTGTCTGTCGCACGACGAAAATTTTAATGTGCATAGTAAAATTTATAGTGTACAGATGGACTCATAAAAAAACTGAAACAATAACTTTAAGCGCGATAATTGTGTAAACAAAAATGCACGGCGCGTTTTGCATAACGGCCTCATTAACGGCTTTTAACGCATTCAGGTTTTTAATAAAAACATCGCAAATGAAATTTATTTCAGACAATTTTTATTTTATCTTGCTGGCTTTTGTTATGTTTAATAAACTAGTGCAGTGGTTCCAACCTAGGGGTTATTACCCCCACGGGGGTAAATCGGCTATTCTCTGAGGGTAAAAACCTAATAACTAAGACCTAATCTAATTAAATACCTAGCTAAAAATTAAAATGATAATTCGCCGCTCAGTAAGTACCTGCCGCACGTGGGCTCCCTTTGTAGCTGTTATTTTTATTTATTCCATTGTTTAAAAAAAAAAAAACTTTGTAAGACTGGCTTTAAAAGATCAAAGTATTTTTGTGATTAATGTTCTTATTTGCTTGCGTTGTATCTATTTATAAAATTTTAAGCGAAGGGGGTAAATTCAGTTTTTCCAGAAAGTCATAATAGGTAACCATATTTAAAAGGTAAAGAACCACTGAACTAGTGTTTAAGATACAATGGTGAAATAAGTTGGTAGTACTACGAGAAATAAGGGAATCTCGTGATAAATGTGAGAACCTGAGATTTATGACACTGCATAAAACAGCTCAAGTGATTCTTGTACTCGTAATGCAATTTTATTTCTTGCTTGATTTTCTATTGGGTACGTTTGACAGAGCTTTACAAAAAATTTGCCTTATTCCCAGAGTGTGCCCAAGCAGAAAGAAAAGCTCCTTTTGCTAACGTACGTCATGTTCTAGGTAAGCAAGTCATTTTCTGAGTAGGTAGGTCATATTCTAGTTAAGTCATTTTCTGAGTAGGTCAACCATCTATTATAATAATAAGTATATAAAATAATCATTCCAAAATATGAGAAGCACAGCGGAGCGTGGCATTAAATACAATTATTAATTATATAATTATTTTTTGGTTTATTATTTCGTTTATAAATTTTGCTGTATATGTGTGTCTTCTGTGTTAGTGAATAAATATCTTCTTTCTTTCTTTTTCTTTCAAATATTATTTAATCGAAAGAATTTCTTCCAAATTTAAATTTATTAGCCTCTTCTAGTCTCTGTCCACTGTGTACAAGGGCCGGTCGTTTAAGAAGTAACCCAGTGTAGCCTTTGCCGTCTTGGTCTAATTTATATCCAATGTGAAGCAAAATTACGTGTACTGAAACGATACCCTCCAAAACAACAGGAAATATTCCGCTCGCTAGGTAGAAATGTACAGCCACTGTGACTGGGATATTCAGAGCTGACCTACTCGTATGCTGACCCCAGTTTATGCAATGGCTGCCTGCCAATTTGCCATATTACTGGCATAGGAAATTAGCTCGGCCTTTTATTCAGACTTAACGTTTTATGAAATAATAAAGGGTTTTTTCATTACACTCTTGGTATAATGAATGAGGGTAGTAATGTTTTGCTATGTTAAAAAATAAGAAGTTGAAAAATCATCTGTAAAAAGGAAATTATCGAAAAAATACTAATCTCTTGAATACTGAAATAGTTACGCAATGTTTATGATGATTACATATTGGTTTGTTAAGGTCAAATCTTTCAGCTATGTTACAACCACAGATATATTATGATTGCATCTATCTATGTGTGTAATCTATATCTGTGGTTACAACTTACTTTTAAGCTAGTAACTGGAATACCTAATTTTTGTATAGTTAGGTACATACTAGCAAGGATGACAATGTAACTGCATGCAATAAAATCGCTTAACCCTCGTATGCCCCCGCGTATATTATTTAAACCTTAAATTATAATTATAGTACTTAGACTAAAAATTGTGTGTAACTGAATGCATCAACTCATACTGGTTCCGACAGAATATCAGCGCTGTGACAGCAATGTCGCAGCACATGCTGAGTCGTCTATGAATAAAGTTTTTTATCTATCTATACGGGACCTAAAAAAGGTTAAATAAGAAAGATTCATTACTTTTTCTTTTCAGTTTTTTTGGGCGGGTTAATTTTTTTGTCAAAAACTTTTTATTTTATACTTTTTTCCCACCTCTAGGGTAAATTATTTTTTCAAATGGATATAATACCTACTTCAAGGTGTATACTATCTAATAAAGAAATAATTATCAGAATCGGACCACTTCCTAAAAAGTTATGCCTGGTCATACATTACAATCAGTGACTGAAAAATAAATCATCCCCTATTTTCCTACCCTTAGGGTAGATTTCTCGGTAAAAAGTTATGCTTCGACAAACATAAACAAAAAAACTACGCATCGATTTAAGAACCTCCTCCATTTTTTTCGTCGGTTAAAAAAGTGTTGAATTCAAGGCTTATCTGTTTTAATAAGCACCAATTCAGCTGATTTAAAATAATACAAAAATATGGCCTTAAACTTGACACGGATCTGTGTCTTAAGCATACGAGGGGTTACTGTATCTAATAATAATTATTATTAAATAATGTAAGTAAGTACATTGAAAATTGGATATGGACAAAATAAAATTACAAAAACTTAATACCTTTTATGTTAAAATCCCTGTTAACACAAATACCTAAACCCACGCAACTCCATTTATTTATTCTGCCATGTAAGGAAATGTAAAACAAATGAAAGTTTTTTCTTCCACGCGAAGATTTATTGAGAAACCCATTGTGTTCTCTTTCCAGTTACGAATTAAAAAACAAAAAGGAATAAAACGTAAAATTGCTGGCCAGTGACCGCGGACGAGCCATTCGATTCAGGGACGATGAAAAAATCGATCAAAAAAGAGACAAACTGGGACACGTAACATACAATGGGGGGAAATGCGTTGCGTTGCGATTTTGGTACAGTATTGGGATAGGTTGTTATGTAAGTACAGGCATAATAGGCTATAGATTTCATATATGCATTTTAGTGTGAGTGGCACCAAGTTACTAGGTAAGTATATCGATCAACAATACAGTCAACTCTCCGGTTAAAGTAAATTTCTGAGTAGAGTATTTTTAAGAAATTTTGACAAATACAAATTTGCTACAATAGTTTTTTTTATTAATTTTAATACCGAACAGCGTAGGCGCTAATAAAGCTGATAAGACCCTTTTTTATGACCGGAAAAACGGAAATTTTAATACTTAACTGTTTTTGTATCTTATATAATAATATTAATATCCAAAATAGCTGGTAAGACCTTTTTTATGACAGGGAAAACAAAAATTTTGATATTTTACTGTTTTTGTATCTTACATAATATAATAATAACTTTTATCCCAAAATAGCTGATAATACCTTTTTTATGACCGGGAAAACAAAAATTTTAATATTTAACTGTTTTTGTATCTTATAATAATAATAATAATAATATTGGTCTTATCAGCTATTTTTGGATAAGAATTGAAACAGTTGACAACTAATATATCAAACCAAATTGTCTTCTAGATTGCTCTCTCGGCTTTCAGACAGAGATATTAGGTTGTCTAGTGACGTAACATCAACGTAGGCTCACCTTGGATTAACTACATAATTACCAGTATTAAAATCAAACGTGACTTGCTTTACTCTAAGGTATTTACACGCGTATTTATAGAGAAGTAAAGGCCATTACTTGAGTAAAAGTAATTACTCAAGTAACGATTTTTATTCTATAGTTGAGCTTTTGCTTGAAAATTGAACTGTCAAATGTTAGATTTGTTAGACAAGTAATAGTCACCATTTTCTTTACTTAAGCATTTACTTAGTAACAAGTAATGACTTGTTTATAAATACGGGTGTTACTTTATAGGCCAAGTTGCCCGAAATAAATTAATTTATAATTATTACTTATTTATACCTATTATTTCTCCAGGTTCTCAAGATACAGGCTCAGCCTAGTTTGAGGACCGCCAGATATTTCTTTGTTGTATAATCAGTCTAATATTTTAAGCGAATAAATGATATTATTATTATATTATTAATAATAACTATTTGCTGCAGTAGATTAGTTGAAATGGAATTCCGAGATTTTAGTAAATTCGCACGGAAATTTCCAAAAGTTACATCTTGGATTTCATTGTTGTATAAATAGGTTCGTATGACAAAAGTGCCTAATTTTGATACTCAGCGGTTGGAAATTTGAGATTGTATCCCAAACTCGTGGGAATATCCATCCATAATATATTTGTTACCACAAATACTTGAATAAGAATAGAATACTTCAAAATTGTGTAGATATATTTCATGTGTGATTTATTATTATTAATTATTATTTTGGATTATTTGTACCTATATAAATTTTGCTGTATATGTGTGTCTTCTGTGTAAGTGAATAAATGTCTTCTTTCTTTCTTTTAAGAATACCGAAATAACCCGACAATTTTGTGAAATAAAGACTATCTTTGCTTGAAGTTCACTCAGAGTGCGGTGGTTAAACTATTTATCGCTAAAATAAAGTTAGTATCTCAATTTAAAAGTAGTAAAGGTTGACTTTAGTTCAGTTTGAATTTAAGTCTCATGTAATTTCACTATAAAAAACGCCTGCAGCTTTACATCTGTTTCAGAGCTACTGTTTATACCATGCTTCGTTTTTGGTGTCTTTTTGTGTTTTTTATTTCAACTCCAGATTTGTTACTTTTACGATCATCCCGTGAAATCCAACGAAAATGTTGACGTTGTGTTGACCTCTCTCGATGAGAGCTATAACATAGATGTCGCTAGTGTCGCTGCGTAAATGACTAAGAAAAAAGGCAGGCTGAAATGTGTGGTGCATGGGAGAAATTTGTGTCTAGACTCCCGTCCAGTGTCCATTGGTGTTGGGGTATAGCATGCTGCACGGAATGCTGAGAACCTTTTTTCTGTGCATTCATGTTTCAGTTTGTATTTTCGATATTAATAGAAGTATTCAAAAACAAATGCAATCAACTACCTAACTTAAAATGAAAACTATTTAAGGGATGTCTGAGGTTTTTAAGTAATTTTATTAACACCTGGCCTAATGGATTACGCGTGCAAAGCCGCGGCTAAAGCCTAAGAAGTCATAAAGTTAAGTGAACTCTATTCGGACAAAATGAAGGTCAATGTAATAGCCATTCATATAAGCGACAGCTATAATATCAAGTAGTTGCCTAGCGGTGAAATGTGTCCGTACGAGTACATCGCCCGAGGGCGTCATTACTTTTACACAAGGTTTGTATTCACACATTTCAAATAACGGCTTATTTATAACTTCCTATTTCATACATTAGGACGCGTTCACGTCAGACTCATTGTCAGCCCCCAACTACGCGCAGTTATTAGATTTTTCACGTATATTTTTAATAAACCGGTAGTAGCTTAGCGATTTCTGACTTGTAGCCTTTCAAAATCGTCATCTCAAAGTTCGTCGGATTTTATTAAAATGACACTTATATCTTATCGTGAGTTTTTCGAGGAGGGAAAATACTAAGGAAAGCTGTATGGACGCCTAAATAATGGTCTCGGTGACGCCATTTATTAAACATTGAAATAAAGCATCAAAATAATAAAAAGTAATAATGCATAATAGGTAGTTTCTGCAAGCTTCAAGCAAAGCAATTCTTACAATTTCGTAGGTATCGGCGAATAACTACACATCTTATACAAAAGTACCTAACTGCCTTGATTTACCCATGGCGATTTATAGTATTTTATTTAGTATCTCAGTATCGTTACTCTTTTTTGTGTTAGCGCGCTGACAATGACTCTAGAAAATAAGAATATTAACTTAAATAGATTCGATATAATCTTTAAAGTTACTTAAGCATTTAAGTTGTGTGTTATTGTTTGTTTGTGTTATATTAATGTTTTTAGTTCTAGATTCAACTACGAAAAAAACCCTTCGTTACCCGTGGTTTTTGTATGAAAAGTTTATACTAAGAGTAGCCTATTAATTTTCGTTGTTTACACTTGATGTGAACACGCGTTTAGCGTTCCGCAATGAAAATGTTTAAAATGACCCTTATCACACAGTTTTACGTAAACAAGCTGGAAGCAAAGTGTTTGTTGTAAAATGGCGCGGAAGCGACTGAACTTTGCCAAGCCAAGTCACTAACTTACTTGTCGTTTTAGTTTGTTATTGTAACAATAGGGATGTTGATACCACCAATAAACTGACGTACTTTTTATGAGCTATCAAAACACAATTCTCAAATAGAGTTTCAATGGCAATAGCGAATTATGACGTCATTATCCGGCAACTCCATCAACTAACTATTTATTTGTTTTAAAGCAACAAAAAACCTAATTTTACGGTAAATCGAAAATTAATCTGGTTTTCAGGGCTAAAATAAAGCGTTTTTTTACGGGACTTGTGCCTTCGAATTATTTTTTAATGGCGTCATCATCCCTATTTTTAAAAACACTTAGTACCACTAGTAGCACTTAGTACTTTAAAACTGGTGTTTGTTTGGAAGAGATTAAACGCAGTTATCTTAAATTTTAATCCAACGATTCTTAAGCATTTATTTATCAATACAATTTCGATGTTATTTGTTATTATGGGGCTTCTAGGGCGTACCATCAATCAATCTTGGTATTATCAGATATTATATTTTCACAGGAAAAAACGCATTTTATAATGATTTTTCTTAGCATAAATTTCATGCGAAATATGATCAGTAATTTCGATACCTCTGTCATCACCATCAGTGTAGTGGTTCAGTGGCATAGTGTTGGACTTGCATATTATCTACTTTCGAATCTAGGCCGGACTTAGTTTTTCTTTTTATTCATTAAGTATGTTTATGTTTTACTTTAAAAGCTTATTTAAAAACATATTTTCTCTAAATATACAGGGTGAAATCTCTTACGTGATACAAAATTAGTGCTTCGTGCTCAGTTAATGCTGGGTAATATAATGCATTAACTCTTTTATTGAAATAAGTCCGAAAAAAAATTGTGGTTTATATACATTATTGAAATAAGAAATCATGAACAATGTATAGAAACTGGAAATTTCAACGGACTTATTTCAACAAAAGAGTTAATGCATTATATTACCCAGCATTAACTGAGCACGAAACACTAATTTTGTATCACGTAATAGATTTCACCCTGTATACAGTTTATAAAAATTAAAAAATCCATAGGTATCCATCATAATAGCCTATTTCAAGTAAAATACCTTAATTGAGTACCGTTTACACGTATCTTTACACACCATAATCAAAGGTTACGCAACAGCAAAAGGCTTGTTTCAAAATTATAAACACTCTTTGTTTTGACGCAAACATTTTCAATTAAGCAACGTAATAATCACATCAACTTTTATATTACGCGGCGACATGGGAATGATACGATCTTCTTGAATAAATTTAGATGAAAACTGCATTGTAATATGGGTTAGCATAACGCCCGTCATTGTGTTTTCAACGCGACACGAAGGCGAGGGCATTTTAGGTAGGTAGGTAGTTATTTAAGTCTGTAAATTGGTGCTTCTAAATATAACTTAAGATTAGTTTTCCGACGTAAAAATAAACCGACGTGTACAAAATGCCTTTGAAAATTAGTTTGTATGTTAGGTTAGGGTCTCTTGCGAATCGATTTATTTTAATTTGATATACTTACAGATTGGATGATAATAACTTTAGATACTTAGCAAAAAAGCTTGTGCTAAAATCTAGCCTAGTGCATGGCGGACCAACCGTAGAGTAGAGTTTGATCCTAACATTTAAGACTTGGGGAAATTGTATATACAGGGTGTCCCACGGCTATGCCACATGGAGGGAAAGTATTTTAACAATTACTTATATAAGTCTAATTACACGGTCTTCCCTTTATTTAACATTCTATTTTATGAAAAAAAACCATATATGATTGAGCGTTGTGATCAGTACTGCAAAATTATAGACTTTGTTTTTAGTATTTGGCGGGTTCTATTCCAGGTTCAGATAGGGTATTATTCAAATTTATTTGAATGTAGTTTAAGTTATTTTATAGTAGATTGATAAACAAGGGTTGTAAGTGACCAATTACACCCAAGATATTTTTAGTTCGCGGGTGTAATTGATCATTTAAACTTGACTTGAAAACTCTACTTTTTATCACAAATGCGAGGAAATAAAGAAAAACCTTATTATTGAAATAGTTAAACTACGTTCATATTACAATAGTAGCTCGACTACAACTTACTATAATATATACTTAAAATACTTACTCAAGTAAGTAGAAAAATACATGCCAGTATCGACACGAAAAGCCCCGAGCAGTTCAAAATTATAACATGTCGCTTTTCAAACCTGTATTGTGTATAAAATAACTATTAGGTTTACCCAGTAGTTTACTCAATCGTAACACGCAATCGTTCCAACGTATTTTTCCCCTCACACAGAGTTTTTAAATCCTTCCTGGCTGTGAGGGGAATTGAAAACCCTCATTTTACCCCAACACCGAACACCAATCCATTTAGACCCTTATCTTTGTATACTTAGATAAGAAATTCCAATAATTTACTTAACACTAAGGTAATAAATAAAGTAGCGCACGTTATAACTCTGACATGAAATTGTTTAACTTTAAATTAATTGTACGTGTAATCATTTCTAATTACACGCCGTTCAAGGTTCAAATTGAAATGCTTGGAATATCAGAATTAAGTTACTTATTTAGTTTTAGTATTTTGCGGTGCAAAGTAATTATTGACTAGTTTTGGCCCGTTGTTTCGCTCCGGTGGCAAACTAAAAAGTAAGCTAGCGGGAAATTTCTAAATATGCACTATTTTCATCTTATATCATAAGCTTGACAATGAAAAATATCATCTTAATATGTATGTAAAAAAATGTATGCCAGTTATCAACAAGTCAGTAAGCAGAGACTGATTTAAACCATATCTGATTTAAATGCGTTGATTGCTCTCTACTAAGTCTTGAATAGAGTTGAAAATACCTAAGTTTTTATGAGGCAAATTAACTGTCACCTGAAAGCGATAAGCGGTATGAAATTGAATGTTACACACCTACATAATTCTATGAAAAAAAAAATACTATTCGATTCGATTTGAGAACCTCTTTTTTTGTTCGTCGGTTGAAAATTAAAATAAAGTACCTAAGCATTTTCCATAAGTCTTGCTAATCTAGCTCTATAATTACAAGTGCAAACTTCTTTACACTTCATTTTAACAAAATTGTAAATGTTAAATGATATTGTAACGGATAACTCACGTATTAAATCGAGTTTAGCTCGTCATGTTTCGGTCTACTTCGTAGCCCTTCAAAAGAGTAAATACACTATTTTTTCCAGTAACTGAACTAGAAACACTCATCCTACTAATATTATAAATGTGAAAGTTTGTGAGTGAGTGAGGATGTGAGTGAGTGAGGATGTGAGTAAGTATGTTTGTTACTTCTTCACGCTAAAACGGCTGGACGGATTTGGATGAAATTTGGCAAAAAGTTAGTTTATGACCTGGATTAAAACATAGGATACTTTTTATCCCGATATTCCCACGGGATAGGGATGAAATCTCGAAATAACAACCGCTGGGCTTAGAGTCATGAAATGTGGTATGTAGGTAGCTGGACGTTTGCAATAACACAAGGGCTACTTTTTATCCCACTGGATAGGGATAAAATCTTGAACTAATAACCACTGGGCTTAGAGTCATGAAATTTGGTATCTAGGTAGTTGGCCGTCTGGAATAACACATAGGCCACTTTTTGACCCAATATTCCCACGGGATACCTTGGGATAAAATCTAGAAATGACGACCGCTGTGCTTAGAGCCATGAAATTTAGTATGTCGGTAGCTGGACCTCTGGAATAATAGATAGGCTACTTTCTATCTCGATATTCCCACGGGATAGGGATAAAATCTTGAAATAATAACCGCTGGGCTTAGAGTCATAAAATTTGGAATGTAGGTAGCCGAAGGTCTGGAATAACACATAAGCGACTTTTTGACCCGATATTCCCACGGGATACCTAGGGATGAAATCTCGAAATAACAACCACTGGGCTTAGAGCCATGAAATTCGGTGTGTAGGTAGCTGGACCTTCGAAATAACACATAGGCTATTTTTTATCTCGATATTCCCACGGGATAGGAATAAAATTTTGAAATAATAACCGCTTGGCTTAGAGTCATGAAATTTGGTAGGTGTGTAGGTAGCTGGACGTCTGGAATAACACAAAGATGACTTTTTGACCCGATATTCCCACGGGATACCTAAGGAAAAAATCTCGAAATAACAACCACTGGGCTTAGAACCATGAAATTCGGTATGTAGGTTGCTGGACCTCTGAAATAACACATATTTTCTATCTCGATATTTCCACGGGATAGGGATAAAATCTTGAAATAATAACCGCTGGGCTAAGAGTCATGAAATTTGGTCTGAAGGTAACTCGATGTCTAAAATAAAGAAAGAAGAAAGAAAGAAAGAAAATACATTTATTCACAACACAAGACACAACAATGGCATTAAGTACAAATATACAACACATAGGAAATTATGCGTCATTGCGGTTGTGAATCGGACACTGGCTCAGCATAATGCTGAAGCGTTAATAACACATACGCTACTTTTTATCCAGATATTCTCACGGGATAGTTTTGTAACTAAGGGACCGCATACGTCCCTGTATTATTATTATTTTTTAATTTTGTCGGCATAATTTATTCAAATTCAAAATTCAAAAACATTTATTTGTAAGAATACAGTAAAACCTACCTACCTACCTATATATCTACCTATATATTCCTATTGCATAAATTTGACTTAGACTTAAGTATATTCTTTTTTGATTTTAATTATTATTATTGAATTGAACTTTAATTTGACATTTTAAATTCTATTTTTTATTTTAATTTGGCTGACTATTTATTGTAATAATATTTATTTTTTATATACTTTTGACGATCCTTTTGTGAATTTCTTGTAATTAACTGACATGTATTTATAATGTATTTTTTCAAAAGGTAATAAATAAATCTATCTATCTATCTATCTATCCTACTTACCTATATATCCGTGCAAAATTACAGCTTTCTAGCATTGATAGTCCCTGATCTGACAGACAGACATGCCGAAACTATAAGGGTTCCGTTTTTGCCATTTTGGCTCCGGAACCCTAAAAATGACGTGTAAAAGTGCCCGTTACGGCCTATTTACTGAATAAATGATTTGAATTTGGATAGGGAAAATTTTTGAAATTTCAGCACTGGGTTTAGAGTCTTGAATTTTGTACAGCTATTCACAACAGAACCTCAATGAAGGAAGACCACGATATAAATTTTGGAAATTGCAAGGGGAATTTGGTAAAATCCCGAAAATTTCAAATGCAACTACCAGACCGATTAGTTTACGCGTGCGAAGCCGCGGGTAAAAGCTAGTTTAGTATAAAGTTCGAAATTTCACCCTGAATAAGCAAGTCTGAGTTACAGTGCACGAAAAAGTGTTGACTGTAGATTGTTAAATAAGAAAATCTTGGCAGCCGCATTATATAATAATACTAGCTTTTGCTTGTGGCACCGCCCGCGTGGTATTCGGTTATCGCGCGCTGTTCCCTCGGGAACTATGCATTTTTCCGGGATAAAAAGTAGCCTATGTCACTCACAAACATACAAATACACAAACACACACTTTCGCATTTATAATATTAGTATGGATTACCAGAAGGTTATATTCCCACGATTGAAGGTATGCTTAGGACGATATCATCGACGACATGTTTATGTTGCTGTACCGTAAAAACAACGTTTTCATTGGACAATTACTTCAGTTGATTGCTTTTTTTTCTGACTTCAAAAAGTAGGAAGTTTACTTTCGTCTATTAGTATTATGTATTACGAACATTCATGTTACTACTATGTTTCAAGATTTCAATAATTTAATAGTCTATCTAGTCTATCATAATTCTTCTTATTCTTTGTCGGATACTCTTGGCAGAGCAGTCGTGGTCACGTAGCACGTCGAACGATTCTACGCCAGTTCTCCCTGGCTGTTGTTTCTCTGGCGCAAGTGTTGAGAGGAGTATTTGTTAGGGCTTTTATCTGGTCAGTCCAGCGCATGGGAGAACGTCCCATCATATACTATATATCATTATAAGCTATCATAATTATGCCGGTGGAATTTGGCAGAATATGCATAATATGTGGCACACGGTCATAGAATATTTCTTTGCTAAGAATGAGTCAACATTTGCATCTTTTTGGCGTGTCGTATCTCCGTCGTGTACTCATGAAGCACCAATCTGTATCATGAACGTGCGTTGAATCTGATATATCGTGATCTATACGTCGCATTACGTATCACAAATATCCAATATTGTGTAAATATACTGAGTACCAAAATAGGCGCCCACTTGGGAGGCTAATCTCGATACGCTAAGGTGATATAAATTGTAGATCTACTTTACAGATGGGGTTTTATCTCCATCATCGTAGCACCGATGATGCAACATACCGTGTCTGATTTAAGCGCCCAACAAAAATAGTGGCACTAGTCAGTATCGCACGACGGAGATACAATTTGCTAAAATGATACAGATAAACTCTTAGACTTATATCAATGTGAGGTAGCTACGCCATATTTTATGTCTTTCATCTATGTCTGGGTCGTGCAAGCGTGTAATTCCGAAGTATTGATACGTTGTCGTAATAATTTGTCTCGCTTGGCTGGCTCCACTTGGGGTGGTTCTCATTCGGGTACATTATGGATAGTTATTATGATACGGTATATTATTGCAAGTTAATGTAGTAAAAACGCTTCGTTGATTACGTGATAAGTTTGCTTCTGACTTAGTCCGTTCTATTTATAAAAGTGATAATGATGATGACATTCTGAGGTACTTCAGCAGGGACGTCAATTAGTTTTAGCTAGTAGCGGCGTGAAATCAATAACATTTCGATTCCTGCCGGAATTAATCTACCTATAGGTACTTAATGAATAGTAATATGTCAATTTGAAGCCGTGGTGGCCTTGTGGTTTAATCTATAGCCTCTCAAGCAGAGGATCGTGGGTTCTAGCCCAGGCTGGCACCTCTGAGTTTTTAACCCCCGACGCAAAAAGAGCAGTGTTATACTCGTAAGTTTGGCCGCTATGTGTGGCTCTGTGTGTGTCTGTCGGTCTGGCACCGTAGCTCTTAAACGGGTGGACCGATTTGAATGGTTTTTTTTTATTTGATAGCAGGTTTTCTAGCGATGATTCTTAGACATGTTTTATCAAAATTCGTTCTGCCGTTTTTGCAGTATTGAACTTTGAAGAGACAAAGTCGGGGGTTTTCCAACTTTTTGTTGGTTAGGTTAGATTATTTCGAAATTAATGTTCATGTTTATATTTGAAATTTACTGCTTGTTTTACGGCGAAGGAAAACATCTTGAGGAAATCAGCATAAACCTGAATATCAATTCAATGGTATGTGTGAAGTTCCCAATCCGCACTGGGTGCTCGTGAGAGCTATAGCTCAAGCCCTCTCATTCTGAGAGGAGGCATGTGCCCAGCAGTGGGGCGTATATAGGTTGAGATGATGGATGGATGCTGAACATGCCGATGGATTAAGTGCTTGATGACTTAATTAACTAGGTATTGCTTCTTTCTCTCCCCTATTTGGTTACGTAAATTACCTACTTTCAGCTAGTAAAAGCCAGGTTAATGGTAAGCGAAAATATACTACGAATATCGGCTCATATTCACTTCCAAACAGCGACATTTCCTTATGTAACTAAACCCGAATGAGGGTTAATATTATCGGACATTTGGAACTTTAAGTATTACGTTACACTCTGAAAGGTGTAATCGAGGATGTTTACCTGCCCTAATCTGAGACGACACTTTTCGGTCCATTAGGTAATTGTGTTACATTTGATGTGGGTGTCTCGAATTATTAAGTTTAGCTGAATGTCGCGGCGTCGGGTACAACAAGATAGCATAGTAATGTGACATCAACCGAGACTTTGTTGTATTCCGGTGCTGATTAGGTGTTCTAATTGAAATGTATTTGTATATAGGTGGAATAAAGTTATCTTAGTGTGTTTTAAGTGGTTGATTTAAGTACCTATGTAAGCAGGTATGTGTGCAATTTCGTAATCGTTTTTAAAGCATTAACACTTAAATCCTACTTAATATTATAAACGTGACAGTTTGTGAGTGAGTGAGTGAGTAAGTGAGTATGTTTGTAACATCTTCACGCTGGACGAATTTAGATTAAATTTGGCAAAAAGTTTGTTCATAACCTGGATTAAAATATAGAGTATTTTTTATCCCGATATTTCCACGGCATAGGGATAAAATCTCTAAATAACAACCGGTGGGCTCAGAGTCATGAAATTTGGTATGTACGTAGCTGGACCTATGGAAAGACACAATGGCTACTTTATATCCCGATTTTCCCTCAGGATAGGGATAAAATGTCGAACTAATAACCGCTTGGCTTAGTCATGAGATTTGGTATGCAGATAGCTGGACATCTGGAATAAAAAATAGCCTACTTTTTATTCCGATATTCCCACAGGATAGGTATAAAATCTCAAAACCACAACCACTGGGCTTAGAGTCATGAAATTCGACTATGATTTTTTTGGAATTTTTAGAAATCCTATCAACTAGGCGACCTAATGATTTACCTACGTGTGCGAAGCCGTGGCTAAATACTAGTTTAAAATACGTTTCGAAGGTGCAAAAACAGCTCTGTAACACGTTTACCCTTGAAACGTTTACGTAACATTACCCTTTATTTCACTGCTAAATTGTCTATTAAGTTCTAAACATCTGAAACACACTCAAGACATCCACGTCGCCTTATTAGAATGCAAAGCCCGCGTCGCTTTGTGTTAAGTCGAAGTGTATGGTGGAATTAAGTGTAATGAAAATTAACTTTTAGCCCTAATTGACCCTCGTGGCAGCTGTGCCTTGAAAAAAACATTAACTTAATTTGGAGTTTAAGGAAACGATTCTTCTTTTACTTTATCTTTTAGTCGGCGAGATGATAAAATGGTTTTAAAAGATTGCGAACTTTGTAACGAAGTGTCTACCTAGGTGTTTGTTTTAGGCCTTGGAATTTGTTTGAAAGTTTTCTTTATCTCAAAGTGACTGCTTATACAATTGTTTTTGTGTGCATGAATTAGGCATTTGGAAGTATGTAAAAGTAATTTAGAAAGTAAATTGAATCAGACGAGAGCTTGCGGAGGTCGATGGTAGGTACTTGAACTACTTTGCAACTTACTTTGCGACTCCAAGACAAATTCAGACATGGAGTAGCAAGTAAATAAATTACTTTTTTGCAACAACTTTATGCTTATAAAATAGAGGTCAAAAAAGGTGAGTACGAGCTTTTTTGACATTTTTATACAATGTTGCATACAATTACTTTTTCTACGACTTCTTATCTTACTAATATTACTAATATTATAAACGGGAATGTTTGTCTGGATGGAGGTTTGTTTACTTGTGTATAAAGTAAGGCAAACTTAAATTTAAAATAAACAATAGAATACGAGTGGGGAATAAGAAAATTACAAAGAAAATCTAAGATAAGCTTTATTTTTAATTTATGTTTACTTGCCAGTGACGATGTTAAAAATAAGTACAGTACAATACAAATACTCTTTATTGTACACTAGAAATAATAAGCGATACAGAAAACAGGTACACAGAGAAAATTACAAGGTAAGCAATTGGGGGCCTTATCGCTTAAGAGCGATCTCTTCCAAAATGTAATAAAATAGTAAAAAGTAAAAAGTATTTAATTTACTAAACTTAATATATTATGTACCCAAAATACTTATTCAAATCAGCCCAGAATTATCTACGAAAAGTTTTTGTTATGTATAAAAACCATATGAATTAGTGTGGCTGCACAATAGCGGGGAATAGACAATAAATACAGACTTTTCCAAATCTTGATATAGTATGTTCTTATATTACTATTCGTGATCAATTAAATCACACATAACGGCTTAAGAATAGAAAAAAAAACTGAATACACGATTAGCCGACTAGCCCAATTTCAACTGTTACGTCCTGACAACGTTTAACATAAAAACCCGCCCAGGCATAAAGCCATTAACCTTAATTCCGGCGACATATTCAAAACAAGAATCTAATAAACGGAATAAGCAATAACAATAATAATGTATGCGTAAATGACGCATTTATTTAAGTGGGTAGTTACGCGGATCCCAGAACGAGGCGCGCTTAGCATTACGGAGCGTTGTAATGTGACGCCGGAGAATATGAATGCTTGAAAGAAATCTCTTGCTTATATATAACGTAGGGCTTAGGCTTAAAAAAACGGAGTGTCTTTTGCTATGACATTTCTTTCAATTGAGGTTGAGGTTGATTTATATTTAGTTTTATCGAGCGCACAGTGGAATACTCAGGGCCGAGTCTTGAACTCGAGCAGTAGTTCATCGTCGCCCACATACATCCGCAGCACCATATCAGAACTGCAGATGCGTTGCCGGCCTTGCAGGAAATGGTGCAATCGCTTTTTTAAGCTAATAATATTATAATAATAATAAACTATTTTTTAATAAGAAGCCGTGGTGGCCCAGTGGTTTTACCTATCGCCTCTCAAGCAGAGGGTCGTGGGTTCAAACCCCGGCTCGCACCTCTGAGTTTTTCAAAATTCATGTGCGGAATTACATTTGAAATTTACCACGAGCTTTGCGGTGAAGAACAACATCGTGAGGAAACCTGCACAAACCTGTGAAGCAATTCAATGGTGCGTGTGAAGTTCCCAATTCGTACTGGGCCCGCGTGGGAACTATGGCCCAAGCCCTCTTATTCTGAGACGAGGCCTGTGCCCAACAGTGGGACGTATATAGGCTGAGATGATGATGATGATGATGAATAAATTATCATGGGACACTTTACACCAATTGACCTAGTTTTAAACTAAGCAAAGCTTGTACTATGGATCTTGGCAACGGTTAAACATACTTACCTATATAGATAAATACATACTTACATACAACGAATTACATATCCAAGAACCTAAAACAAACATCCGTATTATTCATACAATTATCTGCCCCGGCCGGGAATTGAACTCGGAACCTCAAGCTTCGTAGTCAGGTTCTCTAACCACTTGGCCATCCGATTGTCGTGGTAGGTAGAAATATCCTAGCAAGCTAAAAAAAATTGGGCTGCCAAACTGTTCCATAAATTGCATGTGCGAGGTAAAAGGGAACGCTTAAACTTCATGGTGTTTGCCGCCACTCATCAGGAAGACGTTGATGGAAACTACATTTGTGTTGAATAGTGCGGTAGTGGAATTTAGTAGCCGGGATCAGACCGAAGAGTTCATCAGAGCACTCCCCGTTGTAGGCCTTATAGAAAACGCAAAGAGAACTAACATCTCTATGGAGAGCTAGAGGGTCAAACTTCTCAGAGAATATTGGATCACCGATAATACGAGCCGCCCTACGCTGTAGAGTCGAGTATAGACAATCAAGTGAGAGGAGCTGTTATTGAGAGGCACCAGACCAAAGATGAGAGCAATACTCCAAGTAATGTCATCTTAATATCGCATATATTTGTCAAGGAAAAATGATGGTGTAATTGATTATTAAAAGGTTCCATTCCGGTACATAAATCAGTTTGTTCAGTGGGTTGCCGAAAGAAAGATTATTCACTAATAATTGGTTTTTGTTATAACTCATGCACCTATTATTAAAAACCGCTGGCGTTCGTGTCGTCATAGTGTGTGTATGTTTTTATGTATTTAGTTTTAAATGGGTCCCTATGAAAAACAGCGTTGCGGCTTGCCATAACATTATGCTGAGTGGGGCCCACTTTACACTTTTCGATGGTCATTTTTATTCTTTCCTTCTAATGTAGGTGTGCAAGATTGCACACCTTTTTGCAGTAGTTTACTTTTTAATACGTTTTTTTATTGTCTATGGATTTTTGATATGTGACTTTTGATTATACTTTTGTTCCAACGGAAAACCAGTGCCTATTCATTTAATCCGAAATATTGGTCCTTCTACCGGTAAAAATAATGAATACGCGTTCAAAAAGTGCTAAAGTAAACGTGCCCAACATGGGAGATGGTGTGACATCCGTGGCAGGGCAACAGGAGTCTTCCTCGTCCGTGCAGCGAAGCGCGGACCCGCCCATTCGGCATCAGGAGTTCTCCTCGTCCGCGCAGCCAAGCGCGAACCCGCCCTTTCGGCATCAGGAGTTTTCCTTGTCCGTGCAGCGAAGCGCGGACCCGCCCCTTCGGCATCAGGAGCTCTCCTCGTCCGCGCAGCCAAGCGCGAACCCGCCCTTTCGGCATCAGGAGTTTTCCTTGTCCGCGCAGCGAAGCGCGGACCCGCCTCTTCACGCCGCACAGTCGGCACCTTCCCGCACGTTATGTGGCGCTACCTCGCGCTCTACCATAGTGGCGCGGCAGCTGAAGGCTCAAGCAATGCACGCACGCCGACTAGCGGACATAGAAAATGAACGCCAGGCGGCTGAGGCAGAGCGAGAGCGGCATGTTGCCGAACTTGAGCTGAAAGCTAGTCTCGCTGCCATAGAGGCGGGCGCCAGCCAGCGCGGCGGTAGCCGCGGCACGCGTAGTCGTGCTAGTGTACAAGATTGGGTAAATAATGTGATTCCTAATCCTACCGAACAACATTTACTTAGTGCCAAACCGCCTTTCAGATTCGACGACACCGAGGTCCAGTGCGCGGCACAGGGACCGAGAGCACCGCGCGGCCCGGGTGCCGTGGCATATGGTTGCTCTCCCCAACAGTATCGTCCTGAAGACGGAGGTGTGACGCGCTTAGTTGATTCGTTGGAGAAGTTAATAAATAAAATTAATACTCCTGTTACGAAGACGGATTTGCCCACTTTCGACGGCAAGTCTTATTTAGATTGGTTAGCTTTAAAACGAGCTTACGAAAATACAGCTCAAGGTTTGTCGGCAAATGACAATTTAACGAGGCTATCGTGCGCTCTGCGCGGAGCGGCGCGCGAGGCCGTGGCGGGGCTGCTGGCGGCGGCGCGCGAGCCCGCGGCGGTGCTGGCCGCGCTCGACGCGCGCTGCGGCCGCCCCGAGCTCGTCGTCATGCACGAGGTGGCGGCGGTGCGCGCACTGCCTAAGGTGAGCTACGACGGCAAAGACCTCGCTATTTTTGCAAGCCGGGTACGCAACTGCGTAGAAGTTATCCGCCTGCTAAATCAGCCGGATTATTTACGTTCACCCGAGCTATTTCAAGCACTGTGGAGCAAGCTGCCTCTGCTGCTGCGTCCACGGTGGTTGGATTATGCCCATGCTTATGTTGACTGCGTTTCGAAGATAGAAATGTTCGCAGATTTCCTGTCGCGTGAAGTCGATCTGCAATATAGGTTTGGGGGCGTAATGGATTATACGTCGCCCGTCGCTGCTCGGCAGACCGCATACAGAGACAGGGTAAATATTGTTGCTGAAAATAATTTGAATAGCATTCCAACACCAGTTAACACGGCTGATAATTCTGAAAATATTTGTTCGCTATGTAAACAAACTCACGAATTATCTAATTGCAGCAAATTTGTCAAAATGACAGTAAATGATAGGTGGCAGTTTATCAAAAATAATAAATTATGCCCCAGATGTTTCCAAAAAGGTTTTCACAAATTCAAACCTTCTTGCACTAAAAAAGTATGTAGCGTAGATGGTTGTGGCATGCGTCATCACGTATTATTGCACGGGTCAAAACTTGAGCGCGCGGTCACCGCGCACGTCGACGTGGAAGACGATGATGACAACGACGAGCCCGCGCCATCGATCTCCAGCTTGGCCGCGCCCGCGGCCCGCAACGCGCCGGCGGCCTGCAGCGCGCCCGCGGCGCCCGCAGCGGCATCGCCGTCCGACGACTCGGACCACGAAATATTGACGCATGCAACTTCATCGTCATATAAAGAGTCTTCTGTTCGCCCGCTATTAAAAATAGTTGCCGTGACCGTGTCAGGACCTTCTGGTAGTGTCAACACGTACGCATTATTAGATGACGGCTCCACAGGGACCTTTATAGACTCTGACATTTCTGCTAGGATTGGTGCTACGGGACCCGAAAAACTAATTCATTTAGATTGTGTAGGTGGTCTAGGAAAAGATGTTAACGCACAATACGTCAATTTCAATATAAAGGGTCGCCATTCGACTGAAACATACTGCATCAAAAAGGCGAGATCTTTTAGTGGTTTAGGTGCTGCTCGTCAGTCTGCACATCACGACAGCGTGCGCAAGTATCCGTACCTCGCCGACATAGCTGACAATTTTTGTTATGAGGACGTTACACCAATGGTGATTATAGGTATTGATAACTGGCATTTATCTTTCGCCATAGCTACGCGCAAGGGAACCAAGACACAACCCGTTGCTATTCTGACTGCTTTGGGCTGGGTTTTGTTTGGTTTCGGTTGCGGCAAGACTAGACAAGTTGACGTTGTCAACCACACCACACTGAACGAACCTGAAATAGAAAATGATCGTTTTATTTTAGAAAACCTTATTAGGGAAAAATTTAAATACAATTCAATAAAATTAACAAAAATTAAGCCCACATCCCTGACGACGAGTGCGTTGTGCAGGTTCTCGAGTGCACGGCGCTCAAATCCATTGCATTGTTCGTATCGTTGTTCGCGGTCACATCTTGTTTCAAGACGCTTGGCGCAACGGTGTGGACTGGGGCTAAGAGCTCCCTCAAGGAGACTGCGCTGCGTGGAAGCTACGGTACCAAGACCTAATTTCAATATCGAGCTTGCCTACTCCACGGCGCTATAACTTGAGTGATCTCAAGGCAGTGAGTTGCGAATTCTATTTGTTCTCAGATGCGAGTGAGTGTGCATTTGCAGCTGTCATCTATTGGCACCTTAATTACAAAGACGGTGACATTAGGCTCTCTCTCATCTATGGCAAAGTACAGCTTTCGCCACTTAAATCTGTTTAAATTTTCGACTTAGAGTTACAGGGCGCTCTAATATGTGTAACTGCACGTCTTGCGACATCTATAGGCGAAGCCCACCGACTGGTGCCTTTGATATGTGGTTTCTGGTTTAATTCAATATTTAGCGCTATAGGTTGGCTTCGTAGTGACGCTCGCACCCTCAAACCTTTCGTATTTCATTGAGCTGGCGAGATACTGGAAACCACGAACATCGATGATTTAAACGCTGTGGATGTTGCCACTTACTTTAAATACCTACTCTTTGTTTTTTCCAAAATGTCGCTGCAGTTCAGTATCTGCTTTCCTTATTTCTTACCGGCCCACTGAGCAGATATTAGCAGACTAGGCCGTAAAGAGTATAAACAAAATTCTCTTATTCATCTTTTCACTGAAACTGATCTGCCCGCACCAGTCTCCGCAAATCCAAATCGTTTCAGCTCCTACATGAGAATGGTGCGAGCAACGGCAAAAGCGCATCAATTCATTTCATTATTGCGTATGCGTAGTCTACAAAGACGAGACCTTCATTTTAATCTGCCTCGTCTAGAAGGAAGTTTTTATACCTTCCAACCTGCTTGCACATCCTCTCCTAGTATTCCCAATATCTCCAAATATTCCCAATTTGGCCACAAGAGTATCTGCAGACGATTTACAACTACCTGAAGCCCACATCTTACGGCAGAGTCAGTTTGATTCCTTCAAGGAAGACCTTCTGAAGAACCGAAAGCCTATTTGCCACCAAGCAGTTGCCTTTTCAAGTTGTCACGCTTCATCAACGAAATCATCAAATGCCTCTTCAAATAGTCGCAGCAACGTTAATTTAATGATAAGTTTTTAGGCGAGAGCGTGAAAGCAACAGATCTACCTATAGCGTCAAGTATAATATGTGCTAGAAGAAACGCTACAAGAAAGGGCTCTTTCTGATGAAGTTGTTGACAACTTTTTTGACCGAAGCTAAAGTTCTTGTAAATTCACGGCCACTAACTCGTGTTTTTGCTGGAAGATGCCAACGAGGCTCTAATGCCAACGCACCTGATTCTTGGAGCAACATCTGAGCGCCCACTTCCCGCAGCTCTTAACAAACCTGATCTCGGCAGGAGCAGATGACGAAGTGACGACAGGCTAGCCGATCATTTCTGGCAACGCTTAGATGAAAGAAAATCAGTATAGGAGGAGGCACCTCCACCCACAATTGCGTAGAGCGACAAAGTGATTGGCATAATAATTTTCTGCGATTCTAATGATCCCGATTTGCTCTGAGGTTCGTAGCTCAAAGATCGCTTCACCCGGCTGTACCCTGGAAGAGATGGAGTAGAACGAGTGACAGAAGTCACCACTGCTGCTGGCGTCTTTCGCAGATCACAGAAGAAGTTAGCCCAAATCCTCTTCTCTTTAAAAAAGGGGAGAATGTGCAAGATTGCACACCTTTTTGCAGTAGTTTACTTTTTAATACGTTTTTTTATTGTCTATGGATTTTTGATATGTGACTTTTGATTATACTTTTGTTCCAACGGAAAACCAGTGCCTATTCATTTAATCCGAAATAGTAGGTATTCTCTTTATCATACATGTAATAATTTTCCCTTTCTCTTTTTCCCACAAACTCTTTGACACATTCTTGCCTTTCCCGAAGTTCTGATCGACTTGCATCGCCCGCGGTCGCGGGTTGACCCTAAACATAATTAGCTACGAGGGTTAAACTAATTCTATCACTTAAGGATCAAAGGCCCGAATTCAAACAATTTGCCTCAAAAACTATCGGGAAGATCTTTGGGGGATGTGGTGATAACAGCTATTTTAGTCATGCTATTTATAAAGATATGAATTTATGATTAAAAATGGGGTAGGTAAGCATTTCCTTTGAAAATGTTCTTATACGATATAGTGTAAAGTTTTTTCGTTAGAAACTTCCATAAATTTAATAAAAAAATGTAAGTTTTAATATATTTATAAATATGCTGCAAGTTAAGAACAAATAACGTAAATAAATTCCTTCTGTCAGTTATTTATTTATTTATTCGTAATAAAGACTTACTGTACAGTATACACCAATGCGTCTCTATCAATGAAATCAGGCATTACTTTGCTACTTTTAAATATACCTATCCATAAAGTATCTAAGGCCGCTTATTTCTTGCCTTGAATTTTTTTCTCTGTGTATCTGTTTTCCGTATTGCGTACTATTTATGGTGTACAATAAAGAGTCTTTGTATTGTATTATATCTATATGCATTCGACCACAATTGCGTGGTTGCGGAGAAGAGACCAATTAGTTTTTTTTTTTTATGACAAATAGTAGTAAACAAGCAAGTGAGTCATCCGATGGTAAATGGGTACCACCATATCATTCATCTAACAGAATTTTGTCACAATTGTTTTGAGGATTATAGAAGAAAGAGATTTAAACGTATCAAAACGTAAATTGAAAGTCTAAAATTTGTGTTTTTGTCATACGCCCTCATTCTGTTGGATGAGAAATGCGTAGAAGCCGTGGGACGCCGGCACAAGAATGTTGTAGTGGGCACCGTAGAAAACGGCTGCGGGGCAATTCCAGAAGGTGGACATCAGCGTCTTCCTGTCAACCTTTTCCTCTACCACTATACATGCGCTCGTCGACCCGCTTTCGAAGCGTGGCGAGTATTGACAAATCCCATACCAAGATTGATATAAATATCAATTCCAAATTTGGAATCTTTTTGTATTTTTTATTTCAACTCCAAATTTTGTTACTTTTATGGTCATCCCGTAAAACCCATATCGAAAATACAACCTGAAATATAGATGTACAAAAAACTAGAAAAATAAGACCAGCGCTGGGAATCGAACCCAGATCCTCTGCATTCCGTGCCGCGTGCTATACCGCTAAACTACCGCTGGACAACGGTACAAACACAAATTTCTCCTATGCACCACATATTCTCAGCTCCCATACCCTCATGATTTCAACTGGAGGTTTATGTCCAACAGTCAGTCTGACGGCTAATATGATGATGATAAGTTTGTAGATTTTTTTTTCGACTGGATGGCAAACGAACAAATGGGTCTCCTGATGGTAAGAGATCACCGCCGCCCATAAACATCTGCAACACCAGATGCGGTGCCAACCTAGAGGCTTAAGATGGTATACCTCAAGTGCCAGTAATTTCAACGGCTGTCTTAATATCCACGCCGAAACACATTAGTGCAAACACTGCTGTTTCACGGCAGGATTAGCGAGTAAGATGGTCCTACCACCTGCAAATGGAGTAGAGGCCGTACTGCCTAATGTTTTTGATGCTCGCGATTGCAACCAAATGACATAAAATATTTCGCATACAAAAACTGTCATTTGATTGCGATCGCGAGTGTGAGAAACGTTAGGCAATAAGGCCTCAGGCCTTCGCACAAGGTCCTACCACCTGCAAAATTCACAATACCAGAGTTTTACGTGTATTGTCGATTTAGAACACTAAGATGGAGATTTTACCGGCTATCTCATTGTCGACACTGCTACTGGGTAAAAAGGTTAGCTTGGTAGTGGTCCATGCGAACTTCGCATAAAGTCCTACCCTTTCCATAAATCTTGTTGCTAAGAAAATATACTCACAAAAATAATAACATCCGAGAAAATTTGCCAACACATTCGTTAAATGCGGGCCACTGGTTTCGCTTACCTATTTGCTGAATATGTGTTTCCACAATTTGTAGCACCCTTGGTACGCGGACCCCGGCAGTTATGACTATTACATGGATATGCTGAGCTCGAAACCCAATTTTGTGATCGTTCTAATAACTACTATAATTGGACCAGCTATTATTGTTCAATGTTCAAGTAACGTTATGTTACGTCAATTTATGTTTGTACCTAATTACAATAAAACAAATTTAACAATTATGAATAATCAGTTAGTTAAGTACATAATATATAAAGATGTTTTTTGAAATTAAAAGGAATCAAACAATATCGGAAATAGTTAATATATATAGAATACTAACCTATGCCCGCGACTTCGTCAGCGCTGATCTAGGATATCGCGCGGTGGTGCCATCTACCGGAATAAAAGGTATCCTATGTTGATCCTTGGGGTTCAAACCACCTATATACCAAATTTCATCAACATCGATTCAGTGGTTTCGACGTGAAAGCGTAACAGATTGACAGACAGAGTTACTTTCGCATTTATAATATTAAGTAGGGAAGTACGGATGTAAGGAAAATTAACTGGGGTTGGAAATCGAAACCAGTTTTTTACGCGGCTTCGCTCGCGTTAAATTTGGGGTAAGAAGGTTATTTTTGATTGGAAGTGAAAGGACAAATCCTATTTATTCACTATCCCGTGATTATCCTAAAAACTGTTTTTATTAGCTGTTAGTATTACGTACTTGAATGCCAAATTTGAAGTTTCTAATAATTACAGTTACGGAAATAAGGCCATTTTGAAGAGAAAATATAAATTATATTTATTCCGTATCTCGTGAGAATTTCAAAAAAATCTTTCATAGTGCGCGTCTATACCTATTACGAAAGATATATTCCAAATTTCAAGTTTCTAGGCCCAGCGGTTTGGGCTGTGCGTTGATCTATAAGTCAGTCAGTTTCTTCTTTTATTTAAATATGTAAATAATCTTTATTGTGGCACTTTTTGTGTTCTCTTTAATTTAGGATTCCGTTTTTGCCAATTGAGTCGGTCGAATGAGTTATTATAAAAATATTTTAACATTCTATATATCAGTCAATACTCAAAGGCTTTATCATGAGTCACAAAGTACTGTTGAAAAAGCCTGGATTAATTTTAATACATTTTCATCTTCTTTATTCGCTTTGTACATAATAAATTACGTTAACCGGACAGATTCTACAAGTGTACAGTTTCCAAAGTTATCCAATCCTTTTTCATAGTTTTCAACTACATTTGCTTTTGTTGTCAAGAGCAGAACAAGGTGTTTATTAATTGCCCAAGTTTGACCTCTACTGGGCTTGAAGCGTAAATCAAACTTTCGCATTAAATCCTAAACGTTTTACACGCATCGGTGCCGAGTCAAATATACGGCATTGTTGGATCCTAAGCGGATCCATTTGTAACAATGGCATGGGTAACGGACATGAACGGATGCGGAAGCAAACCGGTTTAAAGAGGCTCGGTTTCTCACTGCACCCGGACGAGACTCGTCGTGGACCCTTATCTCACATATTTTACATGACATTCATATAGGTACGTGTACGGGATCTTTACGTAGTTTCTCTACTTTTACGACTTTCAAGTTTCACCGACTTCAAGACTTCTTTTATTTTACGCTCGTTTTAACTTAACACATAAATTCAAAAGACTATTACTAAATTGTCAGAAGAATTGCAAAGTTGATCGTAAATCTCACTCTATGTGACCAACCGCTAAAACCAATGTGTGCAGAACCTTACAACGAGTAATAGCAGCTATACTATGAAAAAGTCGTTGGAAAAACGTCCTTTCAGAATGTAATCCAATAGCGTGCTGACTACGCGAGTGAAAGTGGCCCAAGCTTTACCGAAACCCGCAAAATAGATCTCTATTACCCGAATGTGTAACCTGAAACTGATCCAAAAGGCCAGTTAAAAGGAAAATGAGTTGAATAAACGTTCGGAAGCAATGTGATACGTGAAGTATAAATGGCTCATGAAATTTAGCTTAAGTATATTGCCTCCTTGGAGAAACACTTGAAGGCGTTCGAAGGGGAAAATTTGATAGCTTATAGCTCTGATAATACAAACATGAGAGAGATGACGTCACATGCTTAAGGTTGTGAGAAAAACAGGGCGCGTGACGCGCAATTTTGAGTGTGTATTAGCGTCTCCAATCCTCACTCCTGTTTGTTTCTTTCCTTTGATTTGTTTTGAGGAATGTTTCGTTGTTTCGTACGTAACGTAATAAGACTAATGTATCTTTATCTTTAGAATCATTTGAGGCATTAAATAAACGAAGCTTCGTGAAATCGACATCGTTGAAGAAATTAAGGCGTGCGTACTCGTATGTACATATATAATATTAGATGATCGCGAGAATACAATTCGTAGAACACTCTAAGGGATTAAATGTATATGTTTGCTTCCGAAACGCGGATAGTCGCAAAATTACGAGTCCATAGCATGACGTAAAACGCTGTACGAGGCATCCATTAACACTGATTAGTAATTACACGTAATGGGCTACTTTTAGTTAATTGAAAGATTTCGCTGGTTCAGGAATTTGGTTCTGATGATATTGTTGCGAATTATTTCTAACTAGCTTATGCCCGCGACTTCGTCTGCGTGGATCTAGGTTATCGCGCGGTGGCGCCCTCTACCGCAATAAAAAGTATCCTATGTTCATCCTTGGGGCTTAAACTATCTCTATACCAAATTTCATCAAATTCGGTTCAGCGGTTTCGACGTGAAAGCGTAACAGACAGACAGACAGACAGACAGACAGACAGAGTTACTTTCGCATTTATAATATTATATATAGTAGGGATAGTAGGGATTATAAATGGACGAGGTACTTAAATGTGTTCAGAGCGACAGGTTTCTGTCTGTGCACAAAAATAATGATCCCATTTTTCTCACCAAGCAACGGTTTGACTGATCGAGGTCACGCTTTAAACTTTCGTGATTCTCACTCATAGTCAAAATATCACCAACGGGACTTATCACGCTAACACACACAAGTAATATTTAATCGACTGCAATGTCGCCGTAACGTCGAGGTAAATATTACTTGTATGTGTTCGTGATAAGTCCCGTTGGTGATATTTTGACTATGATTGAGATCAGTTTTCTGTAAAATACTGATCGTCGAAAATAATTCCAAGGTTGGTGTTAAGATATTGCTACCTACTGATAATAATGCTGCGCTTTACTTTGTCTAATTTAAAACTTAGGTATTTTTGTCTGATTTCCCCAAAGCATCCACAATTTAAGCAACCACACGCCCAACAAAACATTTTAACTTTAGTTACAACCGTTTCAAAAAAGTAAACTTATAAAATTACAAACGAGCAGACGATTGAAGTCACTTCAAAATTCAATTTGATTTTGTTACTTCTTCCAACATTCAAAATATTGAAAGTACCTACGTGTATCTATTTTACTAACAAATCTTAATTTTCTTACTAAGTGTAAAATTAATAATACCTTATAATGCCAAATGCAATAAAATCAAAGCAGATCTAGATAGAACAGACCTGGAATAACAAAGTTCTTCGCTTCTAGCGGTAAAACGTATCACACAAAAATTGTTTTGTTCCTCCATTTGACCCCAATACAACTGGCTTCCTAACTAGCTAAAGTATCAATTTCAAATCTGGGGCAAACCTCAACTCTAATAAGAGGATTAGTTTCAAAATAGGAAACTACCGATAGCGTGACTCATCTAAGCTATGAACTAACTTCGTCCATACAACTGATTTTATGAAACCTCGTTGCGAGATCAAGCGACGGTTCGTTAACTCCAGTCCAAGTAACTAAGTTACATAAGTAAGGGGGATGGAATCCGATCACTTAGAAGTTTGTCATTAAAAAGGCCAGCATAAATATCTTCCTTATTGCTCGCGTAAGTTGCTTCTGCGATATTTTTGATATACGATACGTTGGATGTTATTTCGTTTTATCCTGCTAAGAACTATAATTAATTGTATGTGTACCTTTTGAGTGGGACTTAAGTAAGATCAAGAGTAAGAACAATGGTAGATTAAGTACATGTGTTATATGCCTTTCTGACCGCATCGTGCTGGTAGCACATGCTCTGAAATAATCCCATCATTATTCGAATAGTGGCTTGATCTCGCTGGTGTTGAAGAAGACCTGGAAAAAACACCATTGAGGCCACAGGTGACCAGCTATAACCAGCGACCCGACCCGAACCGTACCCGATGGACGTAGTTTAGTAAAAATGATCCAAACCTCAATAATACATTTTTTGATCTTAGTTTTTAGTTGGTTTTGGTAATCTAGCTTTATTATTTAGCATCAAAAGCGATGTTTAAGAATAACATGACTGCTTTGAAGAATGCTTTGGATCATTTTTGCTAAACTACGTTCATTTGTGGCCGATTTGAACGATTTTACAGCACTCTTTTGTAGAAAAGATAAAAGAGGCATTCTAATATTTTGTAAATGACTGTACGTAATACTTCTTATAACTAAGACGATTATCGCTTATTGAATCAACCTATAATTAAAATCAATGTCAAAGTCAAAATATCTTTATTCAATTTAGGTTATAACAAGCACTTATGAATGTCAAAAAATGTACCACCGGTTCGGAAAAACCTTTGTTGAGAAGAATCCGGCAAGAAACTCAACGATCATTTTATAATCCACGAATAGAAATGATCATTCACTCATTGAATTCATTCATGCCAGCTCTTGTAAATCGACCTGTAATTTGTATAGGTAAAAAACCTTTCTCCGTTTGCCAGATTCAGAACAAACTAATCTCCATTCACCTAATGCAAGGGACACGACGTATGCAAACGAGTAGCTACTTACATAGATAAACAGACTTTAAGAAAACATTGTATCAAAAGAGTTTTAAAAAGGAACCTCTAAAGTGGATTTGGGTAAAGGGTACAAGTCTACACAAGCGTTCAAGGAGGCCGCGCCCTTACATCATAGTACATGTTTGCTGTGAGATGAGTTGACATAGCGGTCCGGGTAGCGACAACCGAAACGATTTTTAACGGAAAGTGGCCGTCCATAAACCGCCACGGCTGATTTTTATCCTTTTATATACCATTGAAGATAGGGCGGTGAACTCAGTTGTTGACTTTTAGAGAGAAGTTAAAGTTGACTCAAGGTTGATTCTTAGCAAATAATTTTGAAGATTCTCCAAAAGCTTTAATAAGTTTAGTAAATTTTATAAAATTGACTAAGCTTATTAAGCATGAAAATGTAACAGAAAGAAAGAGTTATTTTGCTTTTTTGATAATACATTCTAAACTGATTGAACTGAATTTTTGCTTTGTCAAACAGGGGTGCGTAATAAAATAGAATGAAAGGCACCAGCTAGTTATAAAGTTTGGATGATTATTTTCAAAGCTAACTTGTGAGAAGCAAAATATAACTGCTAAAGAAGCTAAACAGAAAACAGTCTGTAATGAATAAGATTTATTAAGTTTTGAAAAGAATTACATAACATTGTAAGGACGTTACTCAATCCTTTGCGTGTAGGTACAATTTGACCTTAGGGCATTAGAAGGTTAGAGAAAATATTTCAATACAATAATGTTACATGAATCCGTTTGTGTTCTAAAGGTCGCAATAACTTTGTAAGCACAGATAAATGAAATTGTATTACTTTTTCTTTTCTGTTTTAGCCAATACAACTTAATATAGCTGAAACAATTTTAGGGCAACTTTTAGTTCTCTCCATCGATACTATCGTTATTTTTCTACTGTATTATAAAGATTAAAGAATACACTATGAACTTATATTCAGCTGTTCTTATATGCAGCCTTCTTATAAGAACCCTTTTACCAAAAGTAACTTAAGTACCAATAAAAACAACAAAACAAACCCTGAGTGTGAAGTATTAAGTTAAATTCATTTAAAAAATAAAATAATTGATATGGATAAAGAACTTCAATAACATTCATTTTATTTCTTGAAACTAAATTCAATTAAATTTATCTACTTATTTCAAAATGGCGTCACGTTGAAAAGCCATTCTAAAGATACAAATCTGACCGAAACATAATATTTATCTCTAAAAGTGTGTGAAAAAAAGGGCGAGTTTTTGTCATAACCCTCAAACCAAATGTTCAAAAAACGCCAGCTACGAAGCCTCTAGATTGCTTGGCAAGATGACGTAAATTTTTCACCTCCCGAACTGACTCACAGCGCAGAAAAACAGGTTTTATCCCCCAGTAACGTAATTTGTTACTGCCTCCCAGTAAGACTGACTGAGTGTGCGACACTCTTGCCGACCGTACATTGACAGAAATGGGTCACTTCTCATCCTGTCCCGCACTTACCTGGAGCTGGAGATAAAATGTGAAGCATTTCCTCATGTGTTTGCATCGGGAATGAATTGATAGCGCTGCCGGTTGCTAAATTACACTATTTATAAATGTGTGTTGAATATTACAAAGCGTTGAACATTGTATTTTTGGTTAATTCGAATTAGTTAATTATTGTTTGTTGTTTTTTTGTTTTGTAATGTGTTTGTGTTCATTTGTTTGACCGCCTAAAACAGTATGTTCGAATTTGTTACCTTAGTTTTGTTGTGATCAGAAGACACGAATGCCTTGAAATGTCAAAGTTAATCGTTTTTATGGGGCGTTTCTTTCACTGATTAAAAAAGTTAATTTAATAACGTACCTATTATTCTCATCAACTTGTCAGGTTCAAGACTTGTAAGTCAAATTTCCATTGGTTGTAGATTACTAAAAACACTTTAAGTAAATTACATTTTTAACGTTTTTGCTTTGCTAAACGTTGACTTTATATTTGTATTTTCATACTAATATGTAGGATATTATGGCAAACTCATCAATTGTCAAATATCGTAAGTATGGTACACACTATTTGTAACCTACTAGCATTGTTACTGAATCAAATATTCGTGGCCAATACAACAACAAAGAAAATAAGCCTGAAATAGATTCTCGATGTAGGATCAAAGGGAACTGCAAAGCAAACACTATTATAGAACCTCCAAGCTTTGTACGATTTGTTTTCCTCTCGGGCTTAAAAAATGGCACAATCGTGGGGTCGGGAAAGCTGCATATTTCAAGGGTTGTATACTAAATCTGCTTATTACAGCATCTAGGTTTCTTACCCTACGAAATCTTGTGTTAAAAAAACGTCCCAAGTCAGTGGACGAAGAACTACACGAGTAGGCGTTTGCTTGGCTTCTAAAGAATTTTATTATCAAAGTAGGTATCTATGAAATTCTAGAAAAGTTTGTATTTCAACAGTATAATTCCTAGGCACTACCAAGGTCACTACGGACTTGAAAAATAGACGTTGAAAACAAAAATACTAAATAGGTTTGCGCTTTGAAATATTTGAGTATAAAAAAGTTAAGCAGACACTTTCAAGATGAATACATTGATCGATTAGAAGTAAACTGACATTACTCGTTAGTAAATTTTACAATACAAATGACTACAAAATAAATACAAAAAAGATGATGACATTGACCATTTTATGTCACTTGCACGGAGTAGGTTGAACATCAAAACATTTAGTTGTAGTGTAAATATTATTGCACTTAACTCATACTCGTAGTTTTAACGTAGTTTATACTTAGATAATAGTCTGACACAACAAACTAGTGATGGTTTACAAATTAGAATTGATGTAGAAACACCGTTGCCATCCAAAATCGTTCCAACCAGCCTTTATGCGTTGCAAAAGGAAGTAACAACGATTTAACTCCCCAAAGGGATTGTAAATCTAAGTAATTTATATTAATTGCCCTAAATTTAGGTTAGTTCTGCTACAAGTAGCTGTTTGGGGACCAATTTCTAGCTAACCAGACAATAGTAAATCATAAAATGGCTCATATTGCTTTTAACTGCAATAACACGCACCATTTTGATACGATCGTTAGTTTGATTTGTGGTTTGATATTAAAGACATGATTTGAGGTTAATAAAGGTCAAAGTAGCAGATATAAATCCGTTTTAGATTATTCAAGCTAATGGTTTAGCTTGTGGAGTGTTTGAAACAACTTATTTCGAACAAAATTAGCACTTCAAAGTCTAATAGTTTTCAAACGGACCCCTAAATTGAAAAATTTCTTTGCAAACCTACGACTTTGAAAAACCTATACCTACTCTATCCTACCTAAACCTAAACCTATTGAATGATAACTGACTTAATGGATTTAGAAGAGAAAACTACCAGTTTGTAAGTTAAGCTGCTCGGACAAACAGAAAGATGGCCGCACATGGCGAAACTATAAGGGCTTCTTGTAAAACTACGGAACCCAAAAAAGAGAATGAAGAATTGTATTCAAGCACAAAATCCTAACTAATCTATGCATCTCATTTTATTTTTATGGGCAAATAAGCTCAGTGAGAAAATACAGCCAGTGAACTCTAAAAGAAAGGAAAAACACTGCGTCATTTTCATAGTACCGCCCCGCCCGACGCTTCGTTGAAAATAATATGAAATTAAATTCACTCTATGCCGTCGTGTCGTTCATTTAATCTCTTTCCTTCGGCATCCTTAATTAACAAGGTTATTTTGGTGGCTTATTTCGCATTAATGTATCTCGTGAATTTAGAGGAATTTTGGGAGACAAAAAATTCACTCGCTTAAATAATCGTGAATAATTGCAGCCGTTTCAGCGAGGGCAAAGCTGTTTGCGGTAAATTGTTTATTTAGCGTTACCATTTTCGGAGGACACAAAAATGCCCGGGAGGCTATTCAGTTGGGTAACTACTTCTGATAATTTGAAGTAATTATGTAATTGTACGTTAAAAGCTAGCGGAAAAACGCACTGATTGGCGTAGACCTGTAATTGGTGGGTCGCAAGTACCTATTGCGATGAAGCCTGGCTCAAGGTACTTGCTGAGAAAAGACAAAAACGGCACCAGGGCGGTTCTGAACGAACATCCGCAGACTTCTCTTGTCAGGTCTGTGGACGAGCATGTTGCTCTCGCATCGGTCTGGTCAGCCATCAAAGACACAGGTAAAATTCGGAACAGTCTGGAACAGACGCGTGGGCCTGATTGATGTAATTGGTAATTTTATTTGCGGAGTCAGGTTCGCCTCTGCAGGACGAAACTTTTCAACGACTTAAAAGTTGTTACGGATCTGTAATATATAGATGACATGACGATGTAAGAACATTCAGCATCATATTTTTTTCCATTGACTTATACTCTATAGTATATATCGATGTTTCTTCCGTAAAAAATACTAATTGTGTTTTACAATATATTACAATTTACAAATGGCTCTTCATAGAACACGATAACACAGTAAACAATACAGAAAACTCTGACCAGGTACAAAGGAATTTTTCAAGGTAAGCAATAGGCAATAATATTTTTATTACAGTAATTGAAATGATTCCGAAAAAACAAATTACTTGTATTAATTTAACTCTTAACGTTACGTTATTATCATCATTAAGGTTCGCAGCAAGTCTTTTCAAATGTAACAAAATGAACTTTTACGTTTGCTTGTACCAGTGAACCAGTTTCCAAGACCTTGAGATTCCGAGTTTCCACATATTACTGAACCAATCCTACATGTTGATACATAACTTCGAGTACTAAAACTTTCCTTTCTCGCTACTTTTTCCAAAAGAAAACAAGGTCTCTTGAATAATAGCAGCCATTTCGAAAGCGCTGTTTCCCAAAGTAATCTCCAAGTTACTTTGGTATGAGCGTGAAATAAACATTGAGATGTTTTATTATAATGAGCTCCTAGCATTGTCTTGAAGACGTTCTCTTCACGACGGGTCTGTAATAACTTCTCGGTCGTGTTAAGCGTAATTAATAAATGAAAAACCGAGTCCAATATTATATATATGTTATCATATATTTCAATAAAGCTCAACCATAAATCATTTTAAACAATCAACTAGAGCGGTGATTAATAACAGATTAAACCGGAAAACATAATATCTATTATATGGTTTTTAAGCCTGAGAGGAGCTTTTACTTTTAACTCGCATCGGATTTCTAATATCTGGGTGGCAGAACTATCTACTCTCGTTGTTTTTTTTACCCGACTGCAAGGAGAGGTATTGTTTGTAAAGTTATGATGAGAGTGAAGTTGTCGACTTTATTAAAGACAAACATACAAAAACTCAAATACTCGCGATAAGACCAAGCTATAGACTGGGTTCCTACGGGACAGGCTGTGCCTAGTGTAGATACCAGGTTATGCTCATATCTTGCATTGAGATGTAATCGATTGTTCACACATCCACAAAGACCCTCATGTAGCAAATTAAGGGCCCTTACCTCTTGGAAAGGGCCCCAAGAAAACAAACATAAAAGGAATTGCTCGTTTAAATCTATTAGATTCGTTTTAAATTATAAATTCTTACCTACTTAAATTATGTCGCCATTCTAGGTAGACAGAATTACGAACCTTATCTAAAAATTGTTGCAGAAACAGAGTATACCTCATTCTGCGATGTAAATATACATTGTGTACATTAGTTCCATTACTTTCAAGTTATTAGGCACTAACGCAGTATGCTACTATAAATCGTTTATGAGCACCCATTTGAACACTCCTAACGAGCAACAGACTAATAAAAACTAAATTAATGACCTAATTATCTATTTCATTTGATTGTTCCCGTCAACAGAAACAATTTAACTCAGTCACGCTATTGAATATTTAATTTCCACGTGATAACGCGCTATTTAAAACTGAATACACAAAATGATGCGAGATGAGTAAATTTTAATTTACCTATTTCATAACAAATGTACGCAAACGGTTCTTTATGCAGTGAAAATACGACTTCAAGATTACGTCTTCTCTTTTCTGTTATCCTAAACAAAATAATGACTCAAGACATTACGACTTAAATAAATTAATCTATATTTAATTTCACACCTTTTTTTTTTATTCTTTTGGATGACAAACGAGTAAGTGGGTCTCTTGATAGTAAGAGATCACCACCGCCCATAGACACCTGCAATACCAGGGGGATTGCAGATGCGTTGCCAACCTAGAGGTCTAAGATGGGATACCTCAAGTGCCTGTAATTTCACCGGCTGTCTTACTCTCCACGCCGAAACACAACAGTGCAAGCAAGCACTGCTGCTTCGTGGCAGGATTAGCGAGTAAGATGGTGGTAGCAATCCGGGCGGACCTTGCACAAGGTCCTACCATCTACTCATATTAGTTTTTATATAGGAGCAAACGTCGCGACATAAAGTCATCAGTATATATGAGTGAATTTGGTATAATAGCGTTGTTGCCTTTTTAGTATTCAGTATTCAAGCAAGCCCACGCTCTGCCATAATCCAAGTCATATTTAATTCCCTCAAGAATGTCCCAGTTATTTGGAACATAACTTAAGAGAGCACGTCAGCCGATCGAACCGTGTCAAATTCAGCTTTGATTCGAGCACCGAGCTTCAGAATATCAAATAATCCGTCGCAAAATATGAAATATAAGTAGGCATTGATCATACGGAAGGAACGATGTCAAATTGGTTTATTAGGGAAAGTGACATGATAGGTATTACGAAAATATATCGACAATTTGAACAGTTGATGACGGAATGTTTTCAGAGAAAGAATATTTTTTGTAAGATGCTTTTTCTACCCTAGATTCAAAAATCAATTAGCCTGAGGATGAGTTCATCGCATGTTTATTTTGGAATAATTATTATTCTGACTAATTTTTTATAATGATAATCATCTCCTCGTTTAGATTTAACTTTACTGCTTTTAAGCACAACACGTTATAGAGCTATTTTGAGACTCTAGAAAAGACATACAGAGACTAATGGTAATGGATCCAATGACATTTTTATTTAATAATTATATACACAGGTGGTAGGACCTTGTGCAAGGTCCGCCCGGATTGCTACCACCATCTTGCTCGCTAATCCTACCGTGAAGCAGCAGTGCTTGCACTGTTGTGTTTTGAAATTACTGGTACTTGAGGTATTCCAACTTAGGCCTCTAGGTTGGCAACACCCCTGGTGTTGCAGATGTTTATGGGCGGTGGTGATCTCTTACCACCAGGAGACCCACTTGCTCGTTTGCCTTTCAGTCGAATAAAAAAAAAAAAAAAAACAAAGGCATCTAATCGTTCTAGCGAGAAAAAGTAATAAGGAGCGCTCCGAAATTTCGAATTTACAATATAAGCACAATTAAGACTTGTACAAACATGAAGAAGGTATTTTCTACGTGTTTTTACCTGTATAGGTATGTATATTTGTAGCCCGATTGTGTTCAGTAGACCTTGGTTTCAGTGAGTCCCTCTAGTTAGTTGATTAGGAAAAGTCACCTGGGTTTGAGCTGATTAGGCTGTCCTCAAACCTCTGGCTTTAACGAGCCTTGCCACGGGCAAGGCCAAAATCAAAACTAGTTTATGTAAGGAAAAGTCGGTGTAGGCTCAAATGCGTATTGAAATGTGACCTGGTGTGATTTTTTTTGATTATAAATGAGATAAGATACAGGCTCAGTCTAGTTTGGGGTCCGCCAGACATCTCTTTTCGGAATTATGGTGTATTTTTTAAGAAATTAGATTTATTTATTTAAAATTAACTTATTCTTCGTCTCGAAGGGCCTAATATTTCCTATGTCAAAGAGATATCAGTAAAAGAGGTTCCGAAAAGTGGCTAGTGGCTTTCCTACGGCTGATATGACGATGATATTAATGAGAAAAAAAAAGTGTTATTTATTTCACACTTTTATCTCTGCATTTAGGATAAGAGTAATTTATTCGTCCCTCCGTTTCGATTAAATACAGTGACACGCGATCAAAAAACAATCAAACGAACAAACTTTCTCATACGTTCCTTATTATTACCCCTGTCTCTGTAATTTACGGAGATGTTTACAACCGCAACTTTATAACGGTAAAATCCTAAACATGAAACACGTATGAAACCGAATGTTCCCGCATAGAAAATTCAATTATGGCGTAATCACTGCCAAGAGATGCCGCGAGCGCTAAAAGGCTTAAGCGTAATGACGTAATAATGAAAGCTGTCTTGTTCCTTACATTATAATATGTAGGTTCTTAATGAAGAGTCAGGTTGCTACGGAGATTTACACGTCTACGTGCGGTTATTGTTATCGTTATCTTATTAACGAACTTGGTTATTAACAAAACGATACTTATATTAAATGTAGGTGGATGACTTGTACGCAATCGTAAAATTATTTCAGTCTTCATTTCTAGGCTCTAAAGCTATAAACCGACTTATATCATTTGAAAATGATAGCGATCTGTAGTTAATAAGACTTATAAAAACTAGAACTACCATTATCGTTTCTACAATGAGGGCACTAAAATATTTTTACGACAGAAAACAATTGTGCAACAAACTGCAGCGCAGCCAATAGCCTTACTGCACACAATTACTGCAGGGAATCCACAACAATAACTGCATTTAAGCCAAAGATATTGCCCGCCATAAATTCACTTAGTTTCGCGGGATCTTAAACTTTTTACATCAGCTCAAGTTACCGTGTTATAATGCAAATGAGTTTTGTAACTCTGCGGACGTCGTCTTAAATCTTCGCCAGTTTCGTGGTGAAGCGTGACAGGTTTAATCTTATGGAGTTCTGAGCGTAAATAGGTTCGCGGTTGTCCAGCAAACTTGCTTTGAGTTCAAAGTCTTCAAAGAGACGACTGCTTCTGACAGAGTTCGTACGCTGATCCGGGCGGAGTCAATGTACTTGGATGTTTATGATAATTGTCTTTGTGTTTACTGATGAGGATGTGGTAGGACTATAGGTATTTATGTCTATCTGAGAACTGACAAAGTTTCTCACAGTGATTAATTGAACATACTTTGTTATTGTGAGAGTGAGGAAAACTAGCATGCGCGTTATCTGATGGAAAATGATCACTACCACCCAAAGTGTTTTAATAATTATTTGGATTTTAACAGAATGGTTGGGTCAGTTTAACTGAACATCTCTGTGTTAGTTTTTCAATGTTTTTTTTTTATTCAAAATTGAGTTATGTCTTTCGATCGAGCGTCGATCATATATACTTATGGAAACATTTTCTTTTTCTATTTTGTTCCAAAACACTAAGAATCATGAAATTTCTGAATATCACTCAAGTAAGAAAATAAAATTAACTCATCACGAATATTTTCTTGATAAGTTATCGTCAAAACGATACCCAAGTACACCTCCCTCAATCCATTTTATTCATACAAGCCATTAACACTGAAAGCTATCAAGTAAGTAGAGGAAATAGTTCGATCAAATTACGACGACACTTCGATACTGCGGTAGAGCTCCGCACACACGAAGTTGACACTGTGCATAGATACGTACACTGTGCAATAGTAACGCTGCTTCATTTCCTAGAACATTTCCACATCTCACAGACACTTCGCGCAGTTGGAAAATGATTGCAGACGGAACATAAAATATTTTATGTCCAGATACAAAACTTGATTTTATGGTCTGTTTATATGAAACCAAATGAGAAATGGTGGAGCCGGATTGACGAATGTAGGTGATTTAGGTTTTACTTTGTGCCAGTCGCTTGGTTTCTGGAACGACAGAAACTCGTAATGGTGATTACGTGACAAATTGAATTTCAAATTTATGCTCCGTTCTAAAATTGCTTTCGACGTTTTATCGAGAGTAATTTTCTCGTCTAGAAAATATTTTCTTTATCGTTATCGACCTTGACCTACAAAAACAGACATATTAGTTAATGCTTTTTTAAAGTAAGTTTTACTTGATAAGATACTCTTAATATTAAATAATGAAAGCGTAAAGATGTAACACGTGTCGACCCCCATCGCCCACTAGTGTTGTGGTGTCACTTGTACAGTCAGTCGTCGCAAGAGGGCTTTTGGCGAGGTGTTGATGCGTAGCAACATCACGAATCTGACACCTTTGGGGGGTACACGTGTCGACATGTGCTTATACACAGACATTCACACTGCTACACACTTACCCCGCCGCTACTTTGCCTTTATTAGCCGCCTAGAGGGGCGCGCAAGAGCTAAATGTTCGAAGGATGGATGTGATTGGTACTTGGAACTCCAGGAACACCTACTTTTCTTAGCAATTATGGTCAACGTTGCCACCTTGTTGTCCCTTGGAGTCTCGAAAAATACTTCGTTCAGTTTCTTGCCGGATTCTTCTCAACAGAGGTTTTTCCGAACCGGAAGAATTTTTAACATTCATAAGTGCTTGTTGTAGCCTAAATTTTAATTTATTTTAAAGAGATTTTGACTTTGACTTTGACTTTGAGTAAGCAACAGTATGAGAGGCCCATTTAGTGAACGGCGAGCCACTGCCAACCAGAACTTTAGTGTACAATATATTGAAATGGTAGGTGTTCGTTATTTCGCTCAATAGCCCGGAAATTCTAGTTTATAGTATCCCATCCTATAATAGCCTACTCCATGTCACGTTTTGTCTGGTAATACTTTGGTAACTGTGGAAGACTCTCACTAGGAAATCCTTATGGTATATTAGGGGACAGACTTTCATATTTGGGCCTATTTTATTTATATTTTATGTTACCAAAGGCTTTTTCACTTTGGCTTCGATCACATGGATGCCTTCCAAATAACCAGGCCCATGGATGGGCCCGTGATCGGAAATTCATACCAATAATAATTACTAAATTTTATATCAGATACTTTGTATTAGTACAGAAAAACAATTGCTCTCTCTCTCTTTTGATAACGATAAGGAGGGATAAAGTCAAATAATCAAACATTATAAACATCACGTAGAATATTAGGCTTTCGTTATAATCTTCATGAAAAATTCATGAAAATATTAATAATGTTCATGAAAAGTTACAAGGTTGTTAAAAATAAAAACTGTCTAAGCCTGGCTAAGGCAAATGCCAAAGCGTTGTGAAGAAAGAGTTTTTAAAATGTATAATTCCTATTCAATGTAAGTAACAAGTTGTTAAAATAACGTTATTTTAGGCACGATCTGAAAACAAAGATGAATTAAACTTTTCCTCGTAAATATTTTGATATCTAAGTCCATCCTTTCGTGGAATCCCTCCGAAATCGTTAATAACTTTAGGTTATCTTGTAATTTACTTATTCTGTTATCCGCATCGCGACAGCGCACTTCCAAAATATTCCTTCCCTTTCGTATTAAGCTAAGATTAAGTAAGTGAAGGCATCTGACTCAAAAACAAAAATCTTGTTTTCCCTGCATTAACATTCAGGGCAAATTGGAAAGAAGATTGCAAGGCAAAGGAATGATAGGATTTCGTCGTCCCTTTGAGTAATCACAAGCTCCATTTTTTTATTTCTTTGTCCTCAATTTTTTTATGACTTCATTTGGATTAGTTAAATTGGTGATTTAGTATACCAGGAAGGAAAACTTTGCCATTCGACACTTATATTTTATAAAATAATTACAAATTAAAATAAAAAAAAACTAGAACTAGCTACGTGGTAAATGCTAACTTTAGTAACTGGGGGGCTGCTCGAAAATCGACGTTCGTATCGTACCGTCCCTCTCACTCTCGTATTAAGTAATATAAGCATCAACGGGACGGCAAGATAGGAACTTCGATTTTCGAATTTCGTAGTAGCCCCGCTGAACGAACATTTACACAAACATTAACCAAATACAAACAACCGGGAAAGTCCTTTTTTCATCTCATTTATCTTGTAATAATACAAAGCACAAATATAACGTACAGAAAGAGTGGGCAAAAGGTACGCAACCGCTCCACTTAAGTAGGTGACACGGCAAAGAATAGACTCGGGCACAGTAAACAGACGCGACAACCACGGCGGGCATAAAACGTTCTGCACAATGCGATTTCTCTGTCGAAAGCCTTTGCACAATACAATTTCTGTGTCGGACGCCGTTTCACAATACGTGTCGTCTTTTTCAGGTCACTTCCAGCTGTATAACATGTTCTAACAAATAATTATGCGGTTGCTTTTGTTGCTCGAACGTGCAATTTTTTGTGCTAATGCGGTCACTTGTGGCTTAAAATTGAGTCTACATTTAGTGACTTTTCTATCGCATAGCATAACGTATTTTTTACTGTATTTTTACAAATAAAGTTAATTTGAATTTGAATTTGAATTTTAATCATAAAAAAAAACAAAAGACGTCCACTGTTCAATATTTCATTCGTGACGTCATGTCAAAACATGAAGGTTACCTACATCAATAAATAACAATCGAATCGTAACGATTGCCACTACAAAAACTTTTCAAGGAAAACTTAATAATTGGTTCTTTAGCAGGCATTGGCAATTATCATACAAAAACAACCAAAAAAACGGACCTACAAACTTTCGCAACTATTATAAGTATTATTGGGATTGGGATTAGGATTTAATTCCTACACCTATTTGCGTCATCGCTTTTATACCTAAAAATAACTGACTTTTAAAGTTCAACTACGTAAGAAAGTCTTTGTTACGTATTTCAATAAGAATTAAAGCGTTGTTGCGACACGTTGGTCTTTTGTTCAGTTACAGCCAAAAGGCAAGAAGTTCTTGAAATTTTTAATTTTAATATTGGTGTGGCACTTCGGTGCGTCATTTTAATTTATTAATTCTATGAAGGTTCACTTTTAATCATGAAACTACCGTGAGACTCACTCATATTAAATGATATTGTGGCGCGTAGTGCGCGTGTTGCGGCAGCCGCCGAGTCGCGTGCTCCAGTGATGAAGGGTTTCGAAATAACCCGAAACATGTCGAGCTAAACTCGATTTAACACGTGAGTTATCTGTTACAATATCATTTAGTAAAAGTTCACTTTTACTACAAACCCCACGGATTTATTTTAAAATTTTGTTTGCAATACCATTTTGCTAACACTGCAATACAATACAATGACTCTTTATTAAATATTGTAAGCAGTACAAAAAACGAGTACATAGAATTCATACTAACATAGGTACTTTTTAGGGTTCCGTAGCCAAAATGGCAAAAATGGAAACCTTATAATTTTGCCATGTCTGTCTGTCTATCTGTCCACGGTTTTGCCCAGGGGCTATCAATGCTAGAAAGCTGTAATATTGCACGAATATATATGTAGAGTAAGTTTGTACCTCCCATAAACGTAAAGTGGGGGTGATTTTTTTTCTCATCCAACCTTGTATTATGCGGTATCGTTGGATACGTCTTTTAAAACTTTTCAATTCAGTGATCTGTTTGCAAAATATTCAACTCTAAAGTGCAAATTTTCGTTAAAATCGAGCGTCCCCCCCCCCCCTCTAAAATGTAAACCGATGGATGGGAAAATTCAGGATAGTAGTAAGTATATCAAAATTACAAGAAAAACTATAACGGTTAAGATTTCTTGAGAATTATTAGTACTTTAAGAGTAAATAGCAGCCTAAGGTATAAAATACACCTAAAATTGGAGTATTTCGTACAAAATAGGAAATCCTTCCAAAAATATTACTCAATTTTTTCGTTATGGCTACGGAACCCTATTTCGGGCGTGTAATACACGCTCTTGGCCGGTTTTTAGGTATAGATTTATGTTAGCTGTTAGCTTAAAATTATTTGTCTTTTAAAGATTAGGTATCAATTTTACGTAGTTCAAGATACAATACTATATTACTGCTTACATATATATTTACTTACTGCCTCATCATCATCATCATCAGGCGGAAGACGTCCACTGCTGGACAAAGGCCTCCCCCTTAGAACGCCATAATGAACGACAACTCGCCACTTGCATCCACCGGTTTACCGCAACTCTCATGATGTTGTCAGTCCACCTTTTGGGAGGCCTGCCAACGCTTCGTCTTCCGGTTCGTGGTCGCCACTCGAGGACTTTTCTCCCCCAGCGGTTACAATACAATACAATACAAATATATTCTTTATTGCACACCATAAAGCAGCATAAAAACTTAAATATAGACACAGATACAGGTAGACAATAGGCGGTCTTATCGCTTAAAAGCGATCTCTTCCAGACAACCATTTGGGTACAAGAAATTATGTGTTACAAAAATAGGTGGCGGAAACAGTAACAGAAAAAAAACAAACAAAAAAAAAAACAATAATATTAAAAAAATTATCAAGCGGTTATCTGTTCTTTGAGCGATGTGGCCTGCCCATTGCCACTTCAATTTACATATTTTTCCAGCTATGTCAGTGACTTTAGTTCTACTGCCTACCTACTTTTAATATACTCGTATATTCGACATAGCAACGATGAACCATATAACAGGCACCTTAGTATTTGAACTAGTATCCAATATCAATAAGTTATAAGGATTCCAATTGCCGTCCAAACTTTAATTGAATCTTCGGCTTCGGTGCGGGAACTTTAGGAACTGTTTTAGTTTAAAACAGTTAGTTACTGTGACCGAAATTTTGAGCGAATCAATTTATTGAACCGAAACTAAACGTTATTCGTAAAAAGTTATGAACTTGTTACAGAAAATCCTGCCCGATGTGATTGTGTTTGGCGAAGAAAAAATCAAAGTGAATGATTAGATAAACTTTACATGAAAAACGTTGGAATCACAAACAATCACGATTATCTGCAATTTACCATAAAGTTTGACTGTTTAAAGTTTTAGTTACGAACCTTTTAATTTAAAAAAAAGAAGCCTTACAGCTCCACATGTGAAGATAGGGCTGGCTCTTTCCTCGGTCAACGTATTGGCATTGCCATACAACGAGGAAATGCAGCCAGTCTTCTGGGCACCCTGCCCAATAGGAGCGACTTGGGTGATATTTGCAAATATAGATTTTTAGGATTAGAGTAGAGTATTAGAGAAGTTTTGGTTGGGAGCGCCCGTCCGCATACTCTTCGCTAGTCATACCGTAATTTTTGTCCGAATTTTTTTCGCACCGAAACCTTATATTTTCTAAAAAATTTAATAGGTCATCCTATAGAAAACTATAGCTAAGATTAGTTTTATTTTATAAGAATTCTAAACAATCGTTAGATTCAGAGAAAAAAGAGTTATGACAAACGAGCATTCTGACAAAAATTACATTCAAACTTTCAATAAGTATGCGAGCCGATATGGACCCGTATATATTGCTTGTTATGTACCCAATAAAGTGCATTTGAAGTTATACTCGTACCTTTACAGATTTATAATTTTTACAAGCTTTTATTTAGTTACACCTGTCCCATTGTCTGTCTCTAATCAAATCTTGCAAGTTAAAGTCGACCAACTTCCAGTAGCTAGATTGACTTGAAATTTGGTATATTTATGTAAGTTGCGTGACAGTAATTAATCTGGTAGTGACATCCTGGTAGTGTGGCCAGGATCGTCTCCACAGGACGGAACTCTTCATCGGTTAATGGCATCGACGTGAAATTGGGTATGAAAATTGAGTAGTTTCGGTGATACAACTACAGTCAACAAAAATTACAGTCAGTTAAAAAAAAACAATGTTATAAATTTTACCAAAATTTCTACTAAAAAACTTTTTTTACATAAAACTGATCGTGATTGACCCCTATTACACATGTGTTTTGTTATGCAAAGTAATACCAGGGTGATTAGACGTAATTTGTACGATGTTATTTCAATCAAGTAATCATAATTTGCCTATAATTAGAACAATTAATATAGCGATACAAACAGTCGACCTAGATAGGTACCTAAATTCTGTTTCAAAATTAATTATAAATAGTAAACTTTCATACGTTACCCAAGGTATCCGCACGGACGAGAATAAGCTTCTTACATCATTTTATTTGTAGCTTCTATTTATATTATTTACTTACACTGAAACGCTTTCAATTGCGTGTTCAGTTTCCTAAATGTCAAAGGGATTCATTTGAGTTTCAATAAACTTGTTGAAATAGAAAGTACCTAGAATGAATACCTGACGTACTCCTACAGTTGCTTCAATAATAAAAGAGAAATATGTGAAAAAAGCTTGTATTAAAAAATTTTTTTTAACAAAATCTTATTAAGTACGAGCATTATAAACCCCCTTGCAAAAAAACGGGCACCTATGGTTTTTGTATTTTATGTGCATGAAAGCTTACTTTCGAAGCTTCAATACCTAAAAATGTGAAAAACCATAGGTGCCCTTTTTTTTGCAAGGGGGTTTATTTACTTGCAATGTAGTTTAACTAACTATTTTCTCGGGTGGAATCTTTCAACTCAAATTTGAAGTGGATATCTTCAACCGATTGAGCTGAAATTTTACACACATGTATAAATCCGATGACAATGCAATATTATTATGACATGGAGTTGATCTGATGATAAAGCTAGCCGGTGACTATAGAAACTCTATGATAAACGACACGACCGCATCGAGTTTGGACTCGTTTGATTAGTCTTGACGAGAACTTTGTTAACCAGGAGCATAAGGTACAGTCAGCAAAAAAATATATATTAGAAATCTTTTTTGTATGCGAAATCTGTCATTTGATTGCGATCGCCAGCGTCAGAAACGTTAGGCAATACGGCCTGTGGTCCATGTCCATGTTCATGTCTACTCAATAAGTACGCAAATGGTTGAGAGCCATTTCCAACATTTTTTTTTAATTGACGTTATTAATTGGTAATTGTAAGCCTTAAAATTGTTCAAAAGAGGCATAGAAAGATAGACTAAGAACTACCACTAACCATTCATACGCACTTATTCTTTCTGACTGTACTTAAGAAACGTGGAGAAGACCTACAAATCCTGTTCAAAGGAGGTATGTTATTCGATTTCACTCTAAGATTTCCTTTGCTGTAGGTAATCTCTGAAGGTAATATTCTTATAGGAATTTCAATTCTGTAGAACCCAAAGGATTTCTGTTCTATTTCCTAAAACTTTGTCATTAATGGATATTACTTCATGATTTCATTCTATTTTTTATGAATGTTCGCAAAGTTATTGCTGGAAATAAATTACATGTCAAGCTTTCTCAAATGCTGATCGTAGCCTGACATAAGTAGAGAAAATTGATTTCATAGAAATTTGGAGTAAATTAAAATAAGTTTGGGGCTTTGTTTATTTACGTCTTCAGAATTGCTAGTGATTTGTTTGTAATAATAATGTAACAAAAAAATACGATACATATCAAATACCTATTATCTCGGAAAATCCCGCGGGATAGCGATAAACGAATTCTACGTGGACGGAGTCGCAGGCAACAGCTAGTATGTGTATAAATTGCTGGACATGATGTTTCGAAAGGTTTTTCAAGAAATATTGGAATAATTTTTGTCACAATAAAAATTAACTTAACTTCATAATTATTGTAACGTACATTGTGTGTCTAAGTATCTACTTCATTCCAATCCACTTTCTTAAGATGAGCTGAAGATATCGTAGGAGTTGTGGGTAACCAGTGGAAGTAAATGCAGAGTTGATGTTCATTGAGGCGTTCAACAGTGGACGTCTTCCGGCTGATGTCAATCAATGTGATAAATTGAAAATATCTGGATTCGATCAATTTGCGCTATGTAGCAAATGTAAAATGTGCTGAAATACACTAAATTATTTATAAATCAAGTTTTATTAGTTTATAGATTGTAAACAGTGCGCCTACAAATAATGGGCACACTCCTTTATCTTTGCTTTAAGTAACAGGCCACAGTCGGCCCAGTTCCGGCACGCTCTGAATGTCTGACGGACTGGGACGAAAGAATTAGCCTTATATGTAGGACACGGCCTATAGTAACTCCGTCTAAACAGCCGTATAAGCAAAGGGACATAATAAAGTAACTACAGTGTTTGATCAACCAATTATGAAAGCGGAGCTATATATAATTTTTCAATTTCTTTTGTTACAGATGTGACCACTTCAACTTGTGAACCAGAAAAATGTCGGTACAAACATCAATAGCAACCAGAACATCGGATAGAGCGAGTGTTTATTGAAATAGGGAGAAAAAGAGTGAAAATGTCGGTTCAAGCAAGCGTAGGCTAAAGAAGAGGAAAATATGGCCGTCCAAGGATTTGCCGGCGAAGTGATTGGCTTTTTTCTGGCGGTCGCATTTTGCATCATATGCCCGGAATATGGTAAGTGATGTCCCATTTGTTTCCTGAATTATTTATGTATCTACAGTGATTTTTATGACAATGTATTACAAATACAAATAATTTATTTGTCAAACAGATGGTACATTAATCTTAGATTTGTATCATTAAAAGCCTTGGTCTTCAGAATATTCTTCCGAAGTTCTTGGATGCCACGTCGAATACTTTTTAGCAAGTAGTTTTCTTTTGTATAGTCTGGTGTTAATTTTACCGTTATGACGAGCAGTTTTGAAAACAGGAAATTGGTTCCTTTATTAGTATTGGTTGTAAATACGAACCACACTCTAATTTACCTTGCTTCACTAACACCATGGTTATGAAATAACGTACTAAGAATTATTCTAATGACTTTAAAATACAAAATGCAATTCCACTGGAGTCGTTAACTTCACATCTTCTATTTTTGCGCTCGCTGCAACTGTACACGTCCCGCCCGTGTAACTGGTGCAGTAGTTTCTAGATTTACTGCAGTCATCCGTCTACTGAACCATGGTAGTCAAGCAGTTTGACCTGTGACTTTTCAAGCAGAGTTTCGTTGGTTCAATCCTGAGATCGCAGTTTTTTTGTAAAATTTCACCGTAAAGAAGAAGTTCTTTATCCACACTTAGCCCGCGTAACTACAGTCCAAGTTCTCTCATTATGTAAGGAGCTCTGTGACCTGTACTAACCTATCTATATAGGTTAGGTTGATTCGATGATCAACTATTATTGCATTGCAATGCGATTGTAACGTCGAGATAATTTTAGTGATACATCTGAGTCATACAATCCTCGGTGGTTTAACTACATGATTTATTCCTCGACTTATAACTGGCTTTATTAAGTTAACAAGAACTATCGCTAAGTTCAGACAAGCACAGTTCTCCAAGGCCCTAGTTAAAGCAAACAAAACAATAAGTGTTATCTGTCTTCGCTACAAGAGGGCTCAGTAACTGGGTCATAAACATTTTACTACGCCTATTAACATTCGTGCTCCACTTCTTTGGCACTGAGGGGATTTGCGTATTGTAACCTAAAAAGAAACAAAGAGTTAAGGACAGTTCCTGAAACTCGACCTTCAATGAGACTGGGCATACGTTTCACTATACTGTGAGTGTTACCAAGCGGATTTAAATGCAAGATTTGATTTTAATCGCTGAGTTAATTTTGATCTGCAACTTTTTTAAAACAATGACATGACTAGTCTAAACTTTTTTTTTTGTCATCCAGGTTAAGTGTAATTTTCAATAAATTCAATACAATACTTAATTGAAAGAACATTGATTGATGTTTATCTTAAAATGTAAAATTATTTAAAGGCCCCCGTACCAAGGAAAATTTGTTCGTTTAAATGTTTGTATTTATTTTTTAATTTATTTGTGTTTGCTTTTTATTGTTTTTTTTTTGTTATATTTGCGTGTCTTTGTGAATGTACATAAATGTCTTCTTTCTTTTTTAATATAAGTTTTGGGAATTTCCACGGCATTTTTTACAAAACACCGGAATTTCAATTCCATTGCTAGATGCTTCAAATGCGACGCCGCAGGTGATGCAAAAAGTATAAATTTTATTCTATTTTAATGAAACTAACTTAAATTTCTATAAGTTTGCGGTCATAGATACAGGCTATCTAGGGGATACAAATAGACTTCAGATAGGTAGAATGTTGTAATAAAGTTTACAAATGGGTAAACATATGGGTCAAACGTGTAATTTCTCTCTACAAAGACTGACCAAGGCCTTTAAATTGTTCCCAACCCAATTACCTTGGGCTCAGTCCGAAATTTCGACCCGTTAGTTCCTTTTCAGCATTTACTAACAAATTTACTAAACACAAAACTAGTTTTGTGCGAATTTTGACGTCCGTTGAAGTTTTATGTGAAATTTTATTGGATAAATAAACAATAGCTTAACCGGATTTACTGTCGCGTGTGATTGGACAAAAGGATAAAACCTTTTTGTTACGTCTAGTATATTTATATGAACTCGTTGATTGACAGCTCTGCTATTAATCAAAGCGCAAATCTGTTAGGACTGTTTCACGCATATTTGAAACCAGTAAACAAACTGCTATATCAAATAGCATAACCAGAGGCCGTATTGCCTAATGTTTTTGACACTAGTGATCGCAATCAAATGACATATTTCGTATACAAAAGCTGTCATTTTATTGCGATCGCGAGTGTCAGAAACCTTAGGCAATAAGGCCTCAGGAGTACGTGACAATAAATAGAAATACGTTTTTCTTAGGCGTTCCTATAAAAGCTAGAGGGCGTTGTTCTGTTTTATGCTCTTTAGTGTACCGAGTTTTATGCTCTGCAGATGCGTATTATACGCATTCGCTCGGTTTTACGTTCTCAAAATCTTTTGTTTTTCCCTTGTTTTATTTTTTAGCTCCTTCACAGAGACAAAATACGCTTCTGTATCTCGATTTAGCTAGTCTCTCGGGTGTGCCAGTCATCCATCGCATTTTATAGTACTATTTATACGCACGCCTACCTGTCAGGGTCCTAACGCCATGCGTCACTTTGACGCAACCCAATCGATTTTATGTTTTATTCGCACAGCATAAAGTTTACGAAATCACGTCTTCCTCTTATATGTGCGATCGTATATCTGAATATTCCTCGCCATTGTCAACAAACTTCCAAAATCCAATTCGATACAGAGCAAAATAAATCATATTTCGTTGGCAAAGCATTCATGCGGTGAACAAAAACATATAGAATTTTTCTTTAGAATCAAGTCACGTCTGATTCCGTAGAACTTCATAGCTCCAGACGCGAAATAGTTGTTTATATGTGGGAATAAGGAAATGCGGGGGTTGTCCAAGATGTGCTCTTACTTCTGTCGTATTAGGGTGCATTGTTGTTTGGTGTTGTAGAATGATTATTATCATTTGGTCGTGCAATATGTGTGGTGCTCGAACTTACAAAATTTTGTTGGGTGATAATTTTCTGTATGTGTCTTCTATCTTTTAAATATTAAAACGTGCATCAAATATTTGTGGAAATCTGGAGAAGCATAATAATGTAGGTATGCGTGTATACTTACCTACTATTATTCCTTGATTAAACTCATTCCTTATTTAAAGGGTGTTCAAAGTCAAAGTTAAAGTAAAAATCTCTCTCTGAACTCTCTCTATGAACGTCAAAAAAATCTACCACCGGTTCGGAAAAAACCTCTATTGAGAAGGATCCGGCAAGAAACTCAACGATGTATATATATTTTTTTAAAACAGATTTACAATATTTATAAATTATATCTACTGGAATATACTATAGGTACATCACTACTTTAAATTCATGCTCGTGATACGCTTTGGACATTAGATAGTAGACCGTGCAATTCTCAAATTCTGAACCTATCTAGCACCAAATCTTTAAACTATAAGGAGAGAGTATGTATCCAACAGTGGCCACATTTAAATTAGTATTATTAATTGGAACTAAACCAAACTAAATGAACCGACAGCTCAGGTCAACTATTGCCATTTAATATTAAACTGGGATATTTCTGCCTCAAATAGAAACAGCAGGAATTACTGCAACACTTGACGCGTTCCTCTATTGATGTTTTGGTTAAGTTTGATAAAATTAGAATTTTATTTTAGAACTAGCCTTTACTACAGTTTCGCACATTTAGGGGCTGTTCACCGTCCATTGATTAGTGTTAACTGACGGTTAAATGTGATGCCGTCTCCGTCTATTTGAACAAAACAAATAGATACGGCGTCACATTTAACCGTCAGTTAACACTAATCAATGGATGGTGAAATAGCCCCTTAAACTATTAGGTCCAATAATTTAATTGTAATTCCGGGATTTCGCAAAAAACCGTAGAAATTCCCAACGTGAATTTCATTAAAGTTGCAAAAAACCGCGTCGAATTTAATGTCCCTAATCCAACTGGTTGTAATTAAACTAATGTTATATTAAAAAAGCTAATTATAGTCCTTAAGATTTTTGTTGTACTCAAATTTTCTCCGCAACGTTCTTTTTCCGTAAGAACCTACAAAGTATTAGAAGATATTAAAAAATATAGACGGAATCGGTAAAGTCGTTCACAAGTTATGGCGTGACTAAGGGAAATAGGGATTGATTTTTATATACGACGAGTATACTCCTAATGGCTGTATCTACCATAAACGATTTTACAACATAATGAACGACCATTTTTATTTTATATCAAACGAAATAAATGGTCAATGTACACACAGTTTTTAAACATATTCCAGCTGTTGTTTGGATCAATTTAAACTTGAACTCAACAGCTTTGTAAAGATTTTTCATAGGTTCTAAATTGGCGCCGCACACACTTTGAATCAATGTCAATCAATCACTCAATGTCGCTCAATGTGTGCAAAAATTTGTTGAGAACAATTAAAAAATCTAAGAAACATTTAGGTAAATTTCAGTACATTTTTTTTAATTTGGCATGTGACCCTTTATGATTGAAGTGACTTAACACTGAATTTTCGATAAACTACACTAAAGTAAAAGCCGTAGTAGCCTAGTGGTTTGCCCTATAGCCTCTAAAAGCAGAGGGTCGTAGGTTCGATCTCCGCGCTCGCACCTCTGAGTTTTTCGGAATTTTTGTGCGAAATTACACTTGAAATTTACCATAAGCTTTACGGTCAAGGAAAACGTCGTAAAGAAACCTGGATACATCTGTGAAGATATCCAATTGTGTGTAAAGATCCCAATCACATTGGGCCCGCACGGGAACTACGGCCGAATCCCTATCATTATGAGAGAAGACCTGTGCCCAGCCAGTGGGACGAATACAGGCTGGGATGGTGAAACTAAAGTAAAGGAAAATCCGTAACATGTCCGTGCATTTTTACGCGAATTTTTTTGGCAGAACATGCACCCGGGTGGACTCACGTCAGCAGCAGACTTGTTTTGTTCGCTGATATTTCGACAATTGGACCTGTTTCGCATTTTATAAAGAGTAAACAATGTTTTCGGCGGTGAGTTTTTGTTCAGCCTAGTTATGTTTGTGAAGGATTTTAACATACAACGTTCGTTGATAATTTGGGTAAGTACTTATCGTCAATATAATAATTTACTTCGAAGAAATCTGTACTTATCTCAAATAAAATTAATACTTGAACAAAATTGACTCTTGAAATTACTACACACACACACACACACACACACACACACACACACACACACAAACATCACGCCTGTATTCCCAAATGGGGTAGGCAGAGCATACGAAACGTTACCGCTTCGGAGCCACTTTTAGCAATTTTACGTTTAAAGTTTGATAAAAACGGTACAATAGTGACAGGTTGCTAGCCTGTCGCCTACGGTATACCTTAACCTATATCCTTAGTCGCCTCTTACGACATCCACGGAAGAAATGGAGAGGTGTAATTCTAACCCGACACCACACGGGACGGGAGGGGGAGTGGGGGGGGATTTTAAAATAAATATTACTTAGTAAACTATCGGTTTTGTGACACGGGCTTTTTTCAAAGTAGTGCCATTATGTAAGTTTATTTGTGAGTTGCTGAAACATTATTATAACCATTTTCTTTTACCTGATTGAAGTAGTTGAAATTGGGAATTTGGCAACGGTGCAAAGTGGCTGTGAAGTTTTAGTGGTCCGACCAGGATCGTCTTCGCAGGACGAAACTCTTCAATGGTTGATGGTATCGAGATGAAATTTGGCCCTTATTCCTCGTAATACCACCAGGTACTGATATGAAGTAGGTACAGATGAAAATGAAAGTAGGTACAATCTGCAAAAAAAACCCATACTAAGTATTATAAATGCGAAAGTGTGTTTGTGTGTTTGTATGTTTGTCCCTCTTTCACGCCGTAACGGAGCGACGGATCGACGTGATTTTTGGCACAGAGATAGTTTATAGGCCCGAGAGTGACATAGGCTACTTTTTACCCCGGTAAAATGCACAGTTCCTGAGGGAATAGCGCGCGATAACCGCATACCGCGCGGGCGGAGCCGCGGGCAAAAGCTAGTACTTAAATAAAAATTAAATATACTATTGGCTAGTTTTTTCGTCTTCTAACTTTCAAGTGGAAAATATCCAATTTATTTCTTATTAAATAGAAAAAATAACAGTTTACATAAAAAAGGAAGAATAAGTAAGAACATAATTATACCTAATAAAAGAGAAATGAAATAGAATCGTAGCAAATGGAAGGATGTAGTCTCTACCTACCCCGTTGGGGAAGAGGCGTGATTTTATGTATGGTATGTATGAATAAACATTGGCTAATTACCTAACTAAGTACTTCACAACCGCATGTTTCATGTGCAAGAAGTGGGGCTTTAATCATTCATGGTTAATTAATAATTAGACATTTTCTAGAGCATGTCAGATATTTAATGAGCTTCCAATACTTCAGTGCGTTTACCTACGATCAAAGTGATGTTAGAAGAACCGGGAAATACCGGGAGCTTATAAAGGTAATTTCAATGAATGTTTTCCGTGGCCAATGCCTTTCTGAAATATGAGCATTTGATTCGATGTTTTATGTAACATAATTATCAAAATAATTACACAATTATCAAGATTTTACACAAACATAATTATTAAGAAAATTATTTAATAATTATCTGGTTATTATCCAACAATATAACGTACGTACCTTGTCATTTTTAGATATTTATCACAATCGAGGTGAGATGCCACAAAAAATATATTTACTAAATTAGCTTCGTTAGGATACAACCCACATGACTTTACGCGTAGTATAATATCATTTAAATTACACAATTATTGTATGACATTTAAATATGATTGATTATAAATATGTATGGTAGTCTGTAAGGTATTTGTTAAATGGGCCAAGTTGCCTGAAATAAATGATTTTTTTATTATTATTATTGCCATTATCATCACTGATAATTATCAGCCCTAATTATCGCGATAATTATCTTCATAATTTTCCCGCGCAGCCCTGGTTATTTGCATAAATACATCCAGACATATCTTCGCATCTGGCCTTCCAGTTAATTTTATTCTGCACATAACAATGATCAAAATTGTTTTACCAAACGTTATTTCCAGGTTTCTGTGGAGGGTTGAAAATGTTGTGGTTAGAACCAATTTTATTAAATTTGGACCGTACTAATTAAATTTCCGATGTGCGACAGTACAAAGTATACCGCGCTGACCCAGTTAATATAACAACGTTAAACATCACTGAATACTAAACTTTTGCTTTATTCAATTGGATGATTCCCAATGGAACGAAACCGACGTACCCTAATCACACCGCAACAATTTTCGACGAAAACTATTTCATTTAGTAGAAATCCCTTTGGAGTATTTATTGAAAGTGATCAAATTGTTCGTTGCGTCAAAGAATTTCATGTACGCGATCCCTAGGGAATGGAATTTTCAGAGTATGGTAAGCCAGTGTTTTTTTTTATTTCACCATGAAATTTTTGAATGAATGTATAAATTACCTAATTTAATTAAGTAATTCCAATTTAATAAATTTGATTGATTAAATTACTTATTTAATTGATTAAATTACAATACAATACAATACAAATATTCTTTATTGCACACCATAAAGCAGTACAAAAAAAACTTATAATACAAACACAGATTCAGGGTAGACAATATCTCTTCCAGACAACCGTTTGAGTACATGAAATTAAAAAAACGGAAACAGAAAATAAAAACAAAAATCAATAATATTAAAACTATACTACTATTATTACTTATTTAATTGATTAAATTACTTATTTAATTGATTAAATTACTTATTGAATTGATTAAATTACTTATTGAATTGATTAAATTACTTATTGAATTGATTAAATTAATTACTTACTTTTATTACTTTTTTAATTAATTAAATTATTTATTTTAATTAATTAATGGCCAATACTGAACCAATAAGTTGTTTAACGTACAACTATCAAAATGTTTTCGTGAACTATCAATATTACCACGTAATTCAAGCCCAAAAACTTGATATATTGAAGATTTCGTACGCCTGTGAAAATGAATGCTAATAAAAAATCATGATAACATTTATAAACTTTTTTCATGAATTCAACCACGAGGAAGAACCTAGAAAATTGTAAAAAGAGCTCATTCTTTTGATATATTTGTCAAGTAATGTTGATTAATGGTAGCAGTGCTGATTATACACCTGTTTTTATCACACAGTAATGAAACCACGTCAAATAGGTCACAAGCGGGTCACTGGGAACTCACACCCCTTACAACGTACAACATACTATAAGAAATACTTTACACTAGCCTTTAGCTATGGTTTCGCTCGTTTAAACGATTAAAACAGTCATTTGGATTAAAATTGCGAGATTTATACTAAATTCCCACAGGAATTTAATGATATTGTAACGGATAACTCATGACTTAAATCGAGTTTAGCTCGACATGTTTGGAGCTATTTCGTAGCCCTTCTTTCTTCTTTTCTTTCTACTTTTTTTTTATTAAATTATAGGTGAGTCTAACGGTAGTTTCATGTTTAAAATCCCACAGGAAAACAACATTGTAGTCTTCATTTAGGTAAGTACATACGTTACGACGAATGAATGTGTGAAATTTTGTAATTTTCTAGACAGCGGTTTTTTTTTAATTGGTCGTGGATCAAGTAGCATAGAGGAATAAAAAGCAGCGTACATTACGAAATTTCATCTGAAACTGTCCATCTGTTATTGCGAGAAAGAATTTCAAAAACTAAAATACACACACACACACACACACACACACACACACACACACACACACACACACACACACACACACACGCGCGCGCGCGCGCGCTTGCACATTATATATGACTGCACACCGCTTACATTTGGCTTAGCAAAGGGGCTCTGCTACCACTACAAATGTTCATAAAATAGATACCTACTTCTTACGGAACCCTCAGTGATCGAGTTGAAATCAGATTTGACAGTTTTTTTCTTATTGAAAAAGTTGACGAAGATTTGTTTAAAATACAGGAATATCGAAGTTCTTACTATGAAGTTGAACCATTAACTCGGTATTAGGTGCTCTGCATTACGCGCCTGAGAAGGCACGTGCGGTCGTGCGAGCGGGGAAATCCCTGATCATCTCTGGATTTGCGATAAATGGAGGGAAACCGTCGTGAGCACGGGCTGCACCAAGAACGGGCTTGGTGCAGCTTGAAGCCAGTTCATAAAAGTGTCACGTGATATTAACGTTCCGTACCTCAAAAAAACAAAAGAAATCCTTGTAGGAATTTTAATATAAGTAGTTTGTGTATCATGATTCTTTTTTTAAAGCATAGAGGATCGATTGATTGATGATGACAAGGAAAAAATACGTTCTACCTTTTAACATTTTCAGTAACAAAGTACCTCCGGCGCAAAAAAGGGGTGTTACAAGTTTTGTCAATGCCTGTCTGTCTATGGCATCATAGTTCTTAAAAAGATGGACCAAATTCAATGCGGTTTTTGCAAGAGTTTTAAAATTTTCTAAGTTCGGTTGTTGTAAGAATAGATTTATTTCAGTTCATTTCAAAGTTCTATCTTTATCACAAATTTGCATCACCTATTACAACGTGCTTTCCTCAATATAACGCTACGATCACTCAAAAATAGGTAATAAATATCCATTAATCGTTTAATCAAATTTACCTTTATCGTCTCTATCAGACTGAAACAAAGTTTCTTTGCTATTGGGATATAACCTTACAGGTTCATATGTACAAAGGCTTCGCAATGTTCCTCCAAAGTCCCAAGATCGTTACAAGTTACAACTTGAACTATTCAAAGGTACGTGATACTTTAACTCTTTCTAAACTAACTAGTTAATTACGTACTCGTACTAAAGTACTTAATTAGGAACTTGGAAATTACTTATTTAAGAGCTCGGGTCGCGTCACCGTAGATTTTAATTGCTGAATAATTTACTATGAAAGTGATCAAACGCTTGTTAAGAACAAGAACGTGAGGTAACAACTTGATATCAAAGTCCTAGGTAATTTTCTTGGCTGGCTTTAGTTTTGGTACTCTTAATATCTCAAGAACTTAAAAATTTACGCTTTAAAAAGTCAATAAGATCTGAGGCCGTATTGCCTAACGTTTCTAATGCTCGCGATTGCAATCAAATGACAGATTTCGCATACAAAAACTGTCATTTGATTACGATTGCGAGCGTTAGGCAATACGGCCTCTGGTTGGTACATTTTTTTATATATAATAGAAATAGGCTTGCTTTTGAACTAAAATCATGCCAGCGTCAATCATTTCTAGAGTCGACTGCAGAAATAGTAGTAAAATGTTGTTATGACTGCAAAATCGTTAACAAAGTCTTCAACCAATTTATTGGTTTCGGCTGTTTCTAGATGTCCATAGAAATGAACTTTTGCTAATAGAGTAGCCTAGGAGCGGTTTAAAAAAATTGTACCTTACGTAATCAGCACTAGCTGCTTAAAGAGCCAAATATCTCCTATTGAAAACAGATTGAATAATGTAGTTGGTTACTTTTACTGTCAATTTAGGAATCGGAAAATTAGGTACGACGACAAGCAAAGCAAGGAGCGCAGTGTTAGGTACAACTGGGCATTTCTATCTACCTTTGTTGTACCCTGAGTTTATCTCTCCGATTTCAACAAAAATGGGAAGGTAGACTCAGTCTATGATTCCGAGCTGGAAAAACGGTCTTCAGATGTGTCCCCAAAATATTGTATAGATGTGTTTTGTTACAAAAATTATTAAGGGAAATTCGTAATAAAACGGGTACATCCGTACAATATTTTGGGGACCCATCTTTAGCTCGCAATCATGGACTAAGTCTACGTTCGAAATTTGTTGAAATCGGAGAGATAAACTCAGGGCACAACGGTAGATAGAAATGCTCTACTGTGATCACAAAACGGGCGAGCCAAGCGAGTAAAGTGAGCGCGCCACGGTAGCGTCCGGCAAAGCACCAGGATCTAATTTATTCAGGCAATAATATGGCCCTTACCAGTGCTGGTTATGTAAGCCGGTTATGTAAGGGGATCAAAGGAAATGGTTGTAGTTTATAGATTTTCCAATCCTCATGAACCGAGTTAATAACTTGGTATAATTCATTGAAATTATGACCCCATTTAAAACTTAAATGACTTCACGGCCGTCATACATATAAACAATGAACAAATCTAGTGGTGAATATTATGCCGCATGCAGCGACCGTTATATCTTCAGGAAATAATAAACTTAAGACTTATACCACGTCATAAGTTAGGCTTTATTATTTGATTGCTACGATAAGCAGTAGTAGTTCATAATGACCAATTATTTTGTGGAAACGATTGTTATTAAACCTCAATAAAAAGGATGTTGTTAGATCGGCATGTTCTGTGTCGGTCCGTGGTTTTTACTGACAAACATACGAATTGGTTTTTCATGTAAACTTTTAGAATAGGTACAATCTGTGACTGCTGTTCACTAAAGTAATGACCAATAATCGTGACATAGAAGACTGGATATACATAGAGAGAGCGCACGCAATAACGCGATTAGGTAGGTGAGGACTTAGTTGCTTGATGTTATTTCCAGAAATTAGTTACTTTTTTAATCTGCTAGAACACTACTAAAACTGATTAAATTGAGATACGTTATAGCCAATCATCATCATCATCATGTCAGCCGAAAGACGTCCACTGCTGAACGAGGCTGTCCACTCAGACCGGTCTTGTGCTTTTCGAGTCCACCGTTATCCCGCGATCTTAACCTGGTCATCGCTCCAACTTGTTGTAGGCCTACCGACAGCTCGTCTCCCGGTCCGAGGACGCTATTCGAGAACCTTTTGACTCCATCGGCCATCAGCCTTGCGAGCAATATGCCAATATATTATGTTAATATAATTATTTCAATTTCGAGGGTGACAAAATTTCACTTTGAATGAACCGTTAATAACGTTAGTAGATAAATGAACATAAAGTAAATACTTATTGTAGATGTATTTACGTCATGTTTGTCATTACTCGTCGTACCACTTAATAATTACTGTTGCTTTGACTAGCAATAAAATAAAAACTTAGGAGAAATTTTATGTCGAATGCCTAGTGGCATAAGAAACAACAAAATCATATCTTCTATACCAGCATAATCGCATCTCCTATAACCACAAAATCACAACTCCTACCTCTTTTTTTCCAAGCAAAACGACACCTGTCGGTCAATAAAGAAAACATCGTCCAAAACATTAATTTTTTTTTTTTTTTTTTTTTTTTTTTATAGCCTATATTATGTCCCACTGCTGGGCAAAGGCCTCCCCTTTCCTCCACCACTCCCCCCTGTCCTGGGCATGCACCTGCCAATCGAGCTGAAAAGCGCTCAGGTCGTCCCGCCATCTCCTCTTGGGTCTGCCTCTGCTCCTATGGCCATCCCTCGGATCCCATTCGGTTACGATTCGTGCCCATCGGTCCGGGTGCATGCGGCAGACATGTCCGGCCCAGTCCCACTTCAGCTTGGCGGTCTTGACACCCACGTCTGTGATACGAGTTTTGGAGCGCAATATCGTGTTTCTGATTCGATCTGTTAAACATTAATTTATATCGCTTAAAAAACATTTGAAACACAAATGTACAGCCAGCTATGCTGGGCTAAATTTCGCCGCGATATAAATCTAAAAGCTAGTTATCACCAGCAAAAGAAATAAGAGACCTAAAATCCATCGCCGTATACGATCACAGAGCAAATTCGCTTGAACTTTGCAACGTAAAACCCGTTAACTCCGTTCGTTTGCCTGGAGTAAACAAAAATATAGGCCGAACAAAAATCCTATTAATACTGTGGAAAAAGCGGGATTGTTGGCAGACTATTCAATCTTTGCGTAGTATTCAAGGCATAACAAGGAGAAATATTGCTTCTCTTTTGTGTGCTAGTAAAAAGCTGCGATGATAACTAGGTATATCACGATAATTAATTGGAGACAATGATAAAATTATTGAGTTTCGATTATTTAAAACAGACGTGGACAACTTGATAAAGTTAATATACTATGGTTTATGGCGGTTATATCAATTTTATTTTTATCAGAAGATTGAATCGTAGAAAAGAGAAACTATTTCACGTACTGAAATTGGGAAAGCAGATTTTTAATTTAAATGCCTTTTTTATTTATCTCATCGAATCCGACAAAAATAAGAAGAACCGGTTCAAAAAGGGACTCTTTTTGTAAAAAATTATTTGCGGTTGCACCTTGCTAAATATGGCTGAATGGTGATCAAAATGGTTATTGTACGTTATACTTAAACGTGAAATTTTCTTAAAGAAAGTGTCCTTGAATAAAGGCATTATTGTTTTCTTTCAAGTTTATGAAATTCTTAGAATGTTTTGACTGTGTTATTTGTCATAGCATTGTGCAGTAGCGACCTAAAATTACTGTAGGAATAATAACATGCACAGTTTCTTAGTTATTACCAACACGGACAAGGGCAAAGTAGGTCAGAATTAGATTTTGTGCCACGCTACGAAAACCAGCTTTGTACTATAATTTTACTGTTTTGAAATCATAAAGGCGCGATAAAACTTCGCTAAAATGTAACATACGGAATACTTGTTGTAAATAAAGTTTGTTTGATTTCAGTAGTTTTTAGGTTTTCTTTTCATGTAAGACTGGATTTAAAAAAACATGATAATTTCTTTAACTATAATTTCATACAATAAAGATTTAAACTTTGTCATACTATGTAGGGGCTACTCTAAAAAACTGTCGAATGAACTTTAAAAATCGCAATCTCATAGTAACATCCCACTAATTCAAATTAACATAAACTACTTTTTTAATTCCGGTTAATTGAAAAGTTCCCATGGGTAGAGGACCAAATTGCAGGTCCCGAGGAAGGATATTTCTTACATTTTGATTAACATTTATACAATCAATAAAGATAAAGAGAATTTAATGTTCAAAATGAGTTTGAATACATATAGATGTTATATAGAATTAAATTAGTCCTGCATATAGTGCTTTGTGATGTTATTTTTATACTAATTGTTCCAAATAAAAAAATAACAATTTCACAATAACCATCATTCCATTAAATTTATAATTGCAAGACATTTGAATAAAATAAAACAAAATAAAATGACATCATCAATGAAAATAAAGTCAACAGAATCTTAGTTCTTACTTAAACTAAAAAAAAGTTAAAACAAATATTCTTATAAACTAAGACTAATCAAGTTGGAATGCCTCTAAATATTCTTGTAGCCTATGAAAATCATAGTATAGCAGTCTCGTGACTCGCATCTCAATCTATAATCAACGTACACACAATTTTGGCACGAATTACCTTAGTATTAGTGCCTGCCGTTACTCAGTCATAAGTTTGTACGAAGTCACGCAGGCTTACCCTTACCCCACTCGCCCCTCACCGCTTCTCCCTATAACCTAAGTCGTGGGGCGATTAACCAAATTGCTGGGGAAAGGCTTACGGAGTTGCGGCATTCTGTAGGTATTGTGTCTACTATAATAAAAGTTATGTTAAGCAGTTTCAGAAACATAATCTTTAAATAATATGTCATGATGATTTCGGTAAATGAGAGGAACTTGATTACTTCAACATAATCTCACTCTAATCCTGTGTTTGAAGTAGATAAATCGGAAATCTTAAGCGTTCAAACTTTTGGTCCCATATAGGGCGCCACTAAATTATTTTTTATAGAATTTGAAATGTTTTAAAACATAATTTATATTACTGCTGAGTAATTGACAATTGCTATCATAGCTATAAAGCCATGAACGAAAACAGAGAGATTAAGTGCTCATTGCTGTATTTAATGCAAATTGCTTGTTTCCACAAAATTATTACAAGTCCGACATGGAGGATTAACGATTCCGTTTTCAATTTGTTATCTGGTTAATTCGAATTAAGTTTAATTTTATTTCTCTGTAACTTCATAATAATTAATATTGCGAATGAAAGATTCAATAATATTGTTATGGTAATCAAGTGATCCGCTTGAAACAAAATGCCGTTCGTTTCTTTGTGACCGTCTTTTAAAGCAACAACTTAGATCACGTTCTGTTACTTTTGAAGTAAGAGACGAACTCTTCCTTACTGATTTAGGTCTTTTTGCATCTTGCTATCATAGGCAAGCATTATTTAAACGTTCTAACCAAGCTACTTTAACTCGTGCTTGACGCGTTGTAATTGCTGCCTCTTCATACTTTGGACAATGATCCAAGCTAATAATATTTTATAGCTTGAATAATAACAGTACTGATAAATCTTTGTTAAATTTACTTTTCGTATAAGTTTTTTTATGCTGACTGTTCATTTTGACCATTGTACTTGAATTGTACCCAAACTATGTAGTTGAGGCTTGACGGATGACCCGTCGATTTTGTTGGTGGATTTATGGATATGTACCTCCGGAAAGTACCATCTGATAGATCAATTATCTTACTGCTATCATCTACTTATGTCGTTTATATCAACTTAAGCAATATTATGTTATGAAACTTTGAGTTTTGTGTGTTTTAAACATTGCTTTGCCACCCGTTGTAATGTTTTTGTTCAAGTTTTAATTAGTCTAGTTTGAATGCGTCTAAGGGAGTTTATCATAAAGGTCATACGCAAACAATAAGCTTTGTTTTAAGGATTGAACAAGTTACTTTCAAAAGATGAGGGTCAGATAAAATATTCATTGTACAATTCTGTTAGTTTAGAATCCATTGTACTGATCCATATGAGGTTCGTGGTATTCTGATATTTGAAAATATTATTGAAGTTTTCTTTTTTGATAAAATTGTATATTTTACAAGGCTTGTCATTTAATTTTGTTATTTTTTATGAATGGTCGTATGTGGATAATAAACAATATTAGATTAGAGTGGTAGTATTTTTTTTCTCTATAACTAAGAGAGAAAAGTCGAGCATGTGGGTGACCTAATGGGAAGAAATCACCACCGCCCGTGGACACTCATAGCATTAAAGGTAGCACAGGTACGTTTTGGCCCTTTGAAAGACTGTAAGCTCGTTTTTAAAGATTCTTAAGTTGTATTATTCCGGAAACGTTGTCCTAGAGCAAAAATCGTGTTAGAAACATGTTTTTATTTTGTAACAAATCATTTACAATTGATTAACTTTCTCATCAACTGAAAGTAGAAATAGTAACATAAATATTTCGGTTATCAATGACGAAAATAACGCAAAGCTAATAAAGCAGAAAATATTATGTTATGCTACAATGTACTACACAAAATATTAGGTCGTAATGTTGTGTATACACTGAGTTATTTGCGGAGATGTGCCGACTAGTTAAGCTGATAATATTATTACATAATAATACCGTCGATGAAATTACGTTCATGTTTTATTACTGCTATATTTCTCTTGCTATTTGAACTATTAGTAGAGAAACTTAAGAAAGTCCCTCTTTACATGTAAAGTATACTGAAGTGATACATATAGAACTTACGTCAATTTTCTCATTTGAAACGTCAACTTTTTTATACTTACATGTTACTATTTCATGCAAATGTCTCTTTACTTTTTTTAAGAATAGGAATAATAATCATTTATTCGCTACTTGTATAATAATAATAATAATTCATTTATTTTTCAGATGACATAATAAAATTGATCCAGCTTTGTTAGTACCATTCAAACAATAAAATACTTATAAACTATGTTAGTAAGTTATACAAAACACAATATTTACCGCCTTGCAGTCATGACAGCCTCATAGTGCCTCATAAAAGGGGAGTCATACCTAGCCGCCACAGTGGTCATGATGGGGTTGGGGCTGGCCCGCACCCTGCAAAGCAGAGATACGAGTCTTTTTCGCATTATTGCGAAGAAGTCGTCTGTACGAGCCAGTGCAAACATACCCGAAGCACTGCAGAATCGGGGCAGCCCCAACAGCATCCTGAAGCCATTATTATACTGGACTCGCAGGGTACTGACGGTCCTTTGCGTGTAACTAGTCCAAAGGCTACACGTGTAGAACACCTGACAAAAGGCTGTACAAAGTTAAGAGAAAATAAGAATAAAAGTAAGTTTGGTTATGTACACGCAAATGTTGTTTTAATTATTAAATATGCTACAAATTAGGAGTGTCTCTAACCTAGCTTCGAGGTAACTGACCACAGTAAATGTTTTAAGATGTCAACTTGAGAAAATATCGCGGAAATTTGCACCAAGCACCTTGTGTTATAGAGTGACTATCAAATTTGATAAACATGAACTATGTACGTAGGCTCTTGTTGTGTAGACTTCCCCCGTGTAAAATGAATGCCAAATTTTCAAGCAACAAATCCGAGGAAAACTATGTATACGAACGTAGCTTGATGCCTGCATGTGTTTTTGAAAAAAACAGTCTTGGCAGATGGACAGACGGGCGGAAAATGAACGGCAAAGAGTTCCTACAAGGGTTTTTCCTTTTGAGAAACAGAACTCTAAAAAGCGAAATCAGTCTCAATTTGTCTCTTCCCAAAATAGCCGATCCGTGATGATGTCACTAGTAACCCGACACTGGCCCTATACTACGAAGTGCAAAATTCCAATTTCGTATCTTGCGTCTCGCTGACGCTAATATTATTTAATACGAGAGTGAGAGGGACGGTACGATACGAACTTCGATTTTCGAATTTTTAGTAGCCCCTTAGTGACCCGACACCGGAATAGCCACGCTACTCTCTCGCACTAACGAACTTTTCCTTCCTGCTGTCGCCGTATCCGCCTGTCTTATTTGACTTATATGGCCCGATATTTCAACCACTGAGAGTTGGAAATTGGGTCTCTCTTAAGTAATCTTATTAGGAGTAAAAGAAGAAGTAATGGATAGCAATATCTTAAGATGCCATATCAATTTCAGATGAAATTGTCGCTCACACTTATAAAAACGAGCTTCAATGACAAATCGTATGATAATTTATTGAATCAGGTGTTACTTTGCGGAGATCCATATCAATAAACTCATCTTCAGCTCTGGTTGACTTCAAAACGCGTCAGTGTGATGTAGTGGTGGTGATAGATGGGTTCGTGTGATTTGTGTGTGTTCTCATAGTATGGAGGTGGAGGAACTGCATCAACACGCATATTTTTCATAAGCTTAGCTATCGTAAGGTCGCAGGTGAGCAAGGAAATTCTTTTAGTTCATTAAAATCGTATGATAAACCTGTCTCCATAACCAAATCAGTTTAATCGTTTAAACATGAAGAAGTAACAGATGTTCTCCGTTAGTCTAATTCTACTAAACTCTCATTTTTCAATAAGCTCAACAACTAGGCCAACAACAGTGCCAACATTATCAAGGGGATAGTATTTTTTTCCAATTTTGTTTCGAAGTGTAATGACAGAACCATTGCCGATTACCATAACATTATTATTCATGACTTTCCTAAAATATGTCCATGCGAATACGAAACGAGGAAAGTTATATTAACTTGAAGAAGTTAGATTAGCGGTTATCCAAACATCTGAAGCATATTTTGTTTTTTTTTCTCAACTTGTAAATGTAAATACGCTTTACCCCACACTTAATTTTCCACTTTTATTTTTTTGGGGTAACATAATCAGTTGTTTTAGTATTTAATTTAAAATCAATTTGTCTGAATACATGAGTGGCTAAAACACTTATTTATAAAAATAAACTGTTAGTAAAAACGTAAAAGAAAAACAGGTGTACTTAATAAGTAGTCAAAAGTTCTATTAAATAACTTAAATTTCAATAGTTTGGAACCTATTATAAATTGTGACCGGCTCAAAAATTCTCAGTAATGGGCCCCGACTGTTGAACTTAGTCAATAAACAGAATTATAGACTAAAAAACTTGTATTTTCTATAGGTACAGTTTTTAGATTCAATCTTTTTGTACGATTTATTTTTATTTGTATTTGTAACATCTTCTTCTCAATCATATACTCCTGACGGAGTGGTCGTGGTCATGGATTTGAATGTAGACTGGCTACGGCATTTGCGAACCTTCTCCATCTCTCTCTATTTGTAACATACATGACATGACATGTAACTGATGCAACCACCGAGCTTTGGCCACCGAGCCATCGGAACTCCCAGCCTCTGTCAAAAGAGGCGAGATTATTTTTTAGTTTTTTTTAAATTTCACGTATCACAAAACACAAAAAAAATCAATTCTGTTATTAAAATAGGTGTCAAAACGATAATCTTTGCATGAAGTCAAACATTAGGTATCTAGAGAAAGACTTGTCGATAAATTGTGTTTGAGCTCGACGCACCCTAATAATCAAACACTGTTCGTTTCCTTCATTAAAATTTGTCTATAGGAGCTATGAGTATTTTTACAATATATTTATCATTATTAGAGGTAGAATTAAACTCATAAATGTCTGGCCGATGTAATTTTGCCTCCGAAGCCCGAAAACCCATTTATTCTCAACTTGTGCCGTTAAAATTCAGCAGATCCTTAATTCTGTGAATATTAATTACGAAAATTATTTTGTAATGAATGTCGAAATTAAATAAACTTGTAATTCTTATTTACCGTTAGATAAGAAGCAAAAATGCATATCTTTTTTACAGTCGAAATGAAAGATATTTATTTACCACCGTGTCATCATAATTATGTCTTCTCACAATGTTATAATTTAAAAATTTACTATTTCCATAATGCTAGGCAGACAGACAAACATACAGAAATCAAAAAATACCGCACTAAGAAAGATAAACGGACAGAGAGTGAATTCTTTGGCGATAGGGTTCCGTCAACCCTAAAACGAACGGGGTCAGAAGAAACAGCAAGAAGTCACGCGTCGATCGTTTGATCGGTTTCGGGTTGATGTAAACAAACCACTTAAACAGCTGTTAGACCTTAAAACTTTATCCATCATCCTTTTATACAGAAATTAATACTTTCCGTAACGATGTTTTTCTTCATCCGGAGCCCGGAACGGTTTATCTGTGACAACATGTTTGAGTTACGATTGTGTTGTTAATTATGTACTTTTTTACGATTGATTTACGTTTTCTTGATCAAGACTTAAATCAACTTTGACGTTATTTTATGCAGTGTTTTTTTTGGAATTGACTTTGCTTCTTTTTTTACTTTATATCAGAGAACTGTAATAAACACTAAGTAACTTACTTGTGTGTAGTGTTGTTGTAATATATTTTGTGACTCTATCTCTCATTTATAAAAACTTTTAATTCTATTGTAGTCAAATTCATGTTCTGTTTGTCTCTGAAAATGGCAAATACCAAAGTTTGCTTTTAACTGTCACATTGAAATTGGCCTTTTCCAGACAAAATACAACTATGCCTGACTTGTTTTTTTCTTATGCTTAACTACGAGTTTATAACATTTTATGAAAAATTAAGTTAGTATATTTATAACTTGCACTATTTTATTTCTTTGTTGTCTGACAATAGGTTATGTCAAAAAATGGCAATCATTGTTATTGATTGTTGCGAAAATTATAAATAACACTACCCAAGTACTTGTATGTTATTTTTTATTTAATAAAACTCATGAGAGAATTACTAATTGTTACTGGAAATAAAAGGTCAGATATGAGGATTCTCATGTTCATCATCATCATCATCATCTCAGCCGTAGGACGTCTACTGCTGGACATAGGCCTCCCCCATAAAACATAAAACATGAACATGATTTCTCATGTTATAAAATATAAGTATTTATTGTATAAAACGAAAACTAAACTATTTACAAAACTTACACTAAATAAAAAACTTCATCGAGGCTGCTGCTTTGGGGGGCCGTTCCTAAGAGGCTGGCAGCATTACCTCTCTGGATAGCTAGGCTGATGCGTTGTGCAAGGTAAGCACCAGCCCGCTGATCCCGAGTGGTATCTACCAGCCGAGAGGATAGCTCGCGGAAGAGCCGTTTTGCCTAAAATTTATAAAATATTAATAAAATACTTTCGTTAGCTATTTTCCAAGTATTTCGCCTTCTAAATCTTTAATTTAACGCAGACATCCGAGGTCAAAATTTACTACCTACTTACGACATTCATAATCGCGGTTTAATTAACTGAAAATTTGAGGTTATTAGTCATACTAAGTGCGTGTTACTAGCAACACGCACTAGTAATTATAAGACAAAAATTAATTCGTATCAATTACTGGCAGTTGTTTAGGATCCATGTCTCAAATAAAAAATTGAGAGTTATGTTCGTAGTTTATGGTAATTTTAACTATATAATCAAAGGTGAGATAATTACGTGAAGTTTGGCAGTAGGTACCTATCAATTGAAATTTCGGAAATTTATAGTTTTGGTAATTAAAAAAAAGAAGCATTTAAAAGAGCCTTTTGCGACCTACCTACAAAACAAACGAATGTTTATCTTTTATAAATTAGGCTCTGAATTATTAAACAGAATCGGAATCACAGCATTTTAAATTAAAAAATACAATACAAGCAGTTCGTGTTCTTTCGACTGTTTTACTGTAAATCTTAAGCATCTAAACTAGAAAAACTTACCCCAACTAAATATCAGCCCGATCTCACGTATAAAACCGCCAGTGTCACATCTCACATGAATTTATATAAAGGTCCCTCCCCACGGAGCCCTAAAAACCACGGACAACGTAATTTAACTCCAACCTAATACGCAACCTTTGCCCAATGTTGCCAACACACTCGGCGCAATTTGGTCTGCTATCGCCCCAATGTATTTCAGTTAAGATTTATGACTCTGACTCTTTCTAAGGCGTGTTTTCACTTGCATGACAAGCGAGTTTGCTTATTTGCGCTTGAAGTTAGTTGTTGTAATGTTACAGGCGTTTTTAAAGTAGGCGCAGCAAGCAACAGGCAAGCAAGCTTGTGATAGCTTTGAGCTTTAATATCTTTTTTCCTTTATTTTACTGTTTTTCTTCTTTACTGAAGAAACATTACGGCATCAATTAGCAATAACATTTGACTTTACAGGCAATAACTTGTATACGACTTTTATAACTTTTTTTTACAATTCAATTACGTTTAGATATCCAACTCTTCCCCAATTAAGGAAGAATTAGAGAAGGCAATTCCCTTGAAAAAGGGGCGTAAGACAGGGTTCTTATATCTTCGATACTGTTTACTGTCATCTTGGAAGACGCCTTCAAGCTTCTGAAATGGAAAGGACTAGGCATCATTGATCCACGGCGAATACACCACTCACCTTCAGTTTGTCGACGATATCATGGTCATAGCAAAGTCGATGGAGAAACTCAGCACGATGCTCGAAGGCCTCAATCGAGTCTCCCAACGGCCTCGAGGTGGGACGTCCACCAACGAGATGGACGGATGACCTGGTTAAAGTCGCGGGTTCACGGCGAATGCAAGTCGCTTTCAAACGAGGCCATTTGAGTTCTATGGGGAGAGGCCTATGTCCAACAGTGGACGTCCTATGGCTGATATGATGATGATAATGATGATGGTAATGATCCGACTCTATTTAACGCTTGGGGGGTTACTACGAAATTCAAAGTTCGTATCATACCGTCCTTCTCACTCTCGTATTAAATAATATAAGCGTCAGCGGGACGGCAAGATACGAAGTTCGAATTCTGCATTTCGTAGTACAAAGCCTGAATTAACACTTTATATCAATGAAATCTTATTCAACATGGTACTTATTATCATTCATAATACTCTGGTTCTCTGGTACTCTGTTTATTCCGATTAAACAAAAAAAAACCGCATCACATATCTGTCACGTAAAATTTATTAATGACTAACAGGCCCTCATTGTCAAAAACTGATGACATCAATAATGATTTCATTATTTTTTACAAAAAGTTTAATCTCTTCTACTCACCTACATTAGGATAAGCTATGCTCGACTTGCTTTATGCGAAAACATTTGCTCGTCGTATTGCCCCAGTGGAAACGAGGCTTGATATTGTTTACTTCTGTAATGGTCAGTTTTATTGCGCCTATCCGTCGGCCGTTTTATTTGATTCGTTTACCCCCCTTACCCCGCTTTGCCCCTCCCTTTTGCCCCGCAGTGCCCCGCGCTACCCCGCTATGAATTATCGTCCAGTTAACGTTCTGCGAGAATATGGCATAGCTTTGCAAAATATTAACTTGTTTTTTAGTGACGTTCAACCTGACACCATTACGTCTGAAGTAATTTAAACGTTATAGTTTTATAATATTGTTAAACAACGAATAATTATTTTAAAGTGTTTAAAAACAGTCAGTTCAGTTAATATTTTGGCTATATAGCCGCCGTAAAAGTTAAAAGGCTAACTTCAAACGATTTTTATTCTAAGTTTTTTAGCTGAAATTATTAAAACTGATAACAATGAATCCTTTGAATATAACAAAGACTATCTTTTATGCCCGAAAATGTGAACGCGTGTAAACATAATTCAGGGTTTCACTGTGGGTACAAAATTCGTTACAAGATTTATTTATGAATGGTTATTTCAGGAATATTGGTAACGTAATTTTAGTCGAGCGATAACCGAACGAGCAAATATATTTTATCTATAAAACAGGTGCCTGCGTGACAAAGTTCCGGTATTTTGCCTTCGGGTTGTAAAATATGTTAGGGTTTTAGCTATAAAATTTCCCTTCCTGTTGTTTGGTTTGCGTTTCGTTACGGATCTCCCGCTTCGCCGCCATTTTGTGATATTCGATACCGTCGACAATAACAAAGCTTGGCGAATTCACCACGTCTACTTGTGGAATAAATCCGAGTGTAACCTCACCGCGGTTCCGTACATGCGAGTCGATATGACACCCTTTCAAGAAAATGGCGAGGAAATGACGTATTTTCAGATCGTCTTCTGAAATTCGAATCGAACTCGTTGCATAATCTAGTTGATTTTGAAATGCGTATACTTTTATAGAATGTAAACACAGTATTGTTAATCGCATTAAAAGGTGAAAACAAACGGACTAGAGGAAGTGCACAAACAGTTTCAAATATCGATGATAGGTACCGTATTTGAGACGCAAGCACGAATATCAATTAAGTGAATCATAATTATATTTCAGTATTAGGTTTAACTACTTGTTTCAAGCTGTAGAAACTACTTTAATGCATTTTTGATACTCTGAAGCGTACAGCTGATATTGCTAAAAATACAGATTGTACTAAATTAATACTAAAATTAATGTAAAAATTTATATTTCTTATTAGCTTCAAAGCCTGTAATGCGGTATGATCAACGTGGAGCACATAATCATATCAGAAACTAGATTTATTAAATAGCTTTTGTCCGGTTGGACAATTCTGCCGAGAAACTAGGTTACATCCTGATTTCGATTTTGATAACTACATAAAGATATCAGTAAGTATATCTTCTGAAACCACGACCAAAGTCTCTAATCGGGAAATAATTGCCACAAAAACTTCAAATTGGACTTTCACTCCATTAGACCTTGTACTTAATTCTAACTGATTTAAGATTCGTAACGGTTTTTCATTCGTTACCCACAACAGTATAATTATCTTCGAGCCCCTTATCGGTCTCTTTGTCAGTCTCACTGCCACTCTTAATGACAGGATAATGGCCGATATTCGACCGTAAGCTTCCATTCAGATTGTGTCATCTTGAACTGGAGGAGGCCGTCAAACCAACTTTTATTTCTAATTGAAGAGGATTTTATTTGTACTTTATATAGGACTCAGTTTGATTCCAAAGCTTTCTTATCACGCAGTATCTAAATGAAGTTTAAGTGATGGAATTCCGAATATATTCTTTTCTTTTTACAAAGTGTTTAAGGGACTTTCTTTATTAAAATGATTAATACCGTACAAAACAAATTGGACATAAAATTCCACAATTTAATTTTTTATTTTTATTTTGGCCTATAAATTTGCTACACGACTTACGACGTACGGTTCTGCGAAATTGATCTGCTTATTCTGAAAAGAAAATTTCGTGAAAAGAATCGAATTTAAAGATATCGAGCTTACGTAAAGCGACTGTGGGAATCTTGAGGAACGATTCTCATTTTTCTACACAGCTTTTCCTTCCCCTAACTTTCTTCAATGTACATTAAGCACAGTTGCTTACTCTGATTGAGCACAAAAAATGCCCGGGAATCCGGTTACATTTCATATAAAAGTAGATGAGTAGTAAGGCCGATATAATACGCAGTATATAATTTTCTTAACTTTTGTGATTTTCACTTGTAACTAATACAGCACAAGCTGGTCTAAGGTAGACACTATTAAGTAGTATCTGCTCATGACCACAGCCAATACAATACCATACAAATATTCTTTATTGCACACCACAACTTAGTATATAAAATTAGAGATTACTCGTTAGCATGATGATGAATCTTGGGTACTTAAAATAGTAGGTAATTATTAGTATAATAATTATAAATTATTCTGTTTAATCTTCAATTCAAAAATATCAAAATTTCGTCGGAAATGTGAACTGAAAACTGTTTATGAAAATTGAACGCTACTAATATATTCCTAATTAAAAGTACCATTCGACAATGATATTTTAATCATCATCATCTCAGCCGTAGGACGTCCACTGTTTGACATTGGCCTCCCCCATAGACCTCCAGTTGCTTCGGTTGGCAGCGGCCTGCATCCACCGTGAACCCGCGGCTTTAACCAGGATATTTTAATATCGAAGTAAAAAATATTAGATAACACCTTTTTTCACTTAGCTTTTCAAATCTTGTTGACCTCATTCCAGTTTTTGATTAGAAAAATAATTCAAGTGACTTGAATAATTTTATCAGTGATTTGTTAACTGTGCATAAATGAAACCCCACTAAATAAAGTTGGAATAAGGAAAAAATAAAACTTATGGACAGTTAAAAACATTTAATTTAAAAGGCGTTCTGTTTATGTAACATGAAACTTGAAAGATGTGTGATAAAGCTACTCAAACATAAAGTAGGGTAAACCATACAGTAATTGGCCACGGTACAAAATAACTGCCCACTTGAATTAAATCAAAAATGTACAAAGAAAAGTGGTGATATATATATTTTTTTTTATTTGACTGGAAGGCAAACGAGCAAGTGGATCTTCTGGTGGAATCTTAACAAATGTCGTGCTAATTATAATAACCTAGTCACTTTTATCATTAAATTATTTTTATTGTTGTTGTTTCATGTAAAAGGGAAATTACTGTAACGTGGCCAATTATATTTAAGTATGGTTTACCTTTTGTATGTATATAATATGTCAACTCTTTATAGCATATAAAGATAAAATAAAAAGTAATTCAATTACACAGAAAGGAGAGCAAAGGCGGGCTTACCCCTAAAAAGGGATCTCTTCCAGCTAACCTAGTTAAGAGAAGACCATTTAACCTCATGGTCAAGCGTTTATATTGACAAAATTAAAAAGCGAACATAGGCCGTATTGCCTAACGTTTCTGACGATCGCGATCGCAATCAAATGACAGTTTTTGTATGCGAAATCTGTCATCTGATTGCGATTGCGAGCGTTAGAAACGTTAGGCGATACGGCCTCAGGTTTTAACCCACTTGACCGGGAGCTGACCGCTTGACCAACAACCGGTCAATACTGTTTCTATGTCAGAAGTGCTTTTATCCTCTTTCCCCTGTTATTATTGCTCATTAATTATTCAAGCTTAAACTCTGGCCACTGAAATAACGTACTCGGAAGGGACACTACGATTTGCATATAAAATGGAGTAATAATCGGATTAATGAAGATGTATGGAGGAAGGAGTTCCTTTAGGGCCCGACCTTTTGCTTGTACGAAAACAAAAACACTTTTAGTACTTATAATAAGTGGTTATTTAAACATTAAAAAATAGGTGTTTTTGTAATCGGTATGTGTTAAATTTAGGGAATTCTGGAAAGAATAAAAAACGTATTAATAATTTTGGTGCCGACCGTTGCAGTCGGTGATGGCGAAAAAAGGGCTTTTATTTCTAAGAGACAATCTTTATATACTACTTTAACAGCGCCCTCTTTGGGCTATTTTGATAAAATACAATCATTTCATAGATCTCGTAGATCTTAAGGGAAAACAGTACCATCAGGTTGTACTAGATGGCACTGCTTATGTAAATCGTTAAATTAATAAATTTAATATTTTGGTTAAGAAAAATAAGCCTTACTCATAAATATTTAAGAACATGTTATTTTACATTTTATCAAACTCACAAAGTACCTACATAAATGTCAAAGGGACACATGAAACAAAACAAAAGAAACGAAAAATGGCGTGACAGCGTTTACGAATCGAGATACTTATTGATATCTCCATAAATCATACTTCATAATATTTTGAAAACCGATCAGCCGTTCAGTTGTAAAAGAGGCACAGAAATAACATACGTACATATATGTAACATAATGTATGCGTATATACCTAGTCGAAAAACAGAACTCACATTCGACAAGCAAAAAATGGGAAAGATTTACGTGTACTTTTTATCGTTAGCTAACTATTTTGAAATGCGTCAAATCAAAAAGTGACTCTACACAAAACAAACCTCAAAACTTAACCATATTTGTAAGCCTCCCTCTTTTCCATCCTTGGCAAATCAATACCTATCACTTTTTCATCAGAGCATAAATTTTTAAATTTCGCGTTATTTTTACGGCACATCCAGCGTTCACTGTGATGACGTCACCGGCGCTCAAGTGATGTGCTTTCGCATGATTGCCTTTACGCAGTTTCCACGCGAGAAAACCCGGATAACACCTATAAACCCGGGTTACGTAACTAAATATGACAGGTACTACGTTTAGTGACACCTGTCGGCTACTTTCGGAACTGTTGCGTTATGCATAGTTGTATTTTCTATTTGACTTGCCGAATAAAGGTACTTGTCGGTATTTTGTGTAAGTTGTTCTGTAGAACTTTTAGTTTGCACTGTTCGCGTAGAATACGTTTATCACTATCCCGTGGGAACCATACAATTTCCCATGATAAAAACTATCTTATGTCATTTCTCAGGACTCAAACTATCTATGTACCGAATTTCATCTTAATCGGTTCAGCGCGAGCGGTTTTGACATGATGGAGTAACAAACAAACAAACTCAACAAACTTTCGCATTTATAATAATACATGGGATTTTAATGAACGGCGTTGGAAAAAAGACTGCTAAGCTAAAATGTGACTGACCTGGACACGTTTTTCGCATGCACTCACAAAGGTGAATTCACAACAATCAAACTCAAACTGATCACACCGGTAGTTAACAGTTTGGAGATAGCAAAATTTAATGTACACATGCTTACATGTGTCGTTTGATTAAATAAATTAAAAAAAAAACATTGACACTTCGTGGATGCCGGATAATGGCTAACGATACCAAAGCAGACCGAGAATATAAATGAACTCCAAAATATATCAACGGTATGTGTGAAGTTCCCAATGTGCACATGCCCGTGTGAAAACTACGGCCCAATCCCTCTCATTCTGAGAGGAGGCCTGTGCAGTGGGACGTATATAGGCCGAGATGATGATGATGATGATGATAATGACGGTGATGATGATGATGATTATGATGATTGGAAAATCATTAGAATTGCCGCTCAATAAAAGTGTTTTGTTTGTCCACAGTGTCGTCGGCCCAACGCGAGCTCGGCAAGGGCCCAGCGAACGCGTCGGCGACGGCCCCGCCAGCCGGCTCAGCGGACAACGCTATCCGCGGCGCCTCCGACCCGCGCCCGACCCCCCGCACCGGCCCGTACTTCGACCCGGTCGCTTCTAAGAACGTCACTGCGCTCCTCGGAAAGACTGCGTACCTGAACTGTCGGGTCAAAAATTTGGGGAATAAAACGGTAAGTCAGATCCTTTGCATACCGCGTTCTGAAATGCCCTATCCAGACTCTCCACGAGGTTACAGAAGACGCGAGTGTGAGAGTGAGGACGGTACGATATCATAGTGAAGACGGTGCGCTCGTGTCCCCTAGTCTTCCCTCCCCTCGCTTCACCGTCGCTCCGCTTTGTGTCGGTTTTTCCGGCGCAAGTCAGAGGAAAGAGGAAAGTAGACGTAGCGGGTAGCTAAATAAGTCGAGAGTGTAAATGGCTACCACTCCTGCAGCCTCAACTCGCCAAGATTTCTGCCTAGAGCCTCTAGAAGGCGCCTCGCAAGAGTCTGGATGGGACATCGAGCATCGGCTTGGTGGACAACGCTATCCGCGGCGCCTCCGACCCGCGCCCCACCCCCCGCACCGGCCCGTACTTCGACCCGGTCGCTTCCAAGAACGTCACTGCGCTCCTCGGAAAGACTGCGTACCTGAACTGTCGGGTCAAAAATTTGGGGAATAAAACGGTAAGTCAGATCCTTTGCACACCACGTTCTGTAATGCCTTATCCTCCAGACTCTCCACGAGGTTACAGGAAACGCGAGTGAGAAAGTGAGGACGGTGCGATAGTGTCCCCTAGTTTTCCTTCCCCTCGCTTCACCGTCGCTCCGCTTTGTGTCGGCTTTTCCGGCGCGAGTCAAAGGAGAGAGAAAAGTAGACGTAGCGGGTAACTAAATAAGTCGAGAGTGTAAATGGCTACCACTCCTGCAGCCTCCACTCGCCAAGATTTCTGCCGAGAGCCTCTAGGGATGCGCCTCGCGAGTCTGGATGGGGCATCGAGCATCGGCTCGGGGGACAACGCTATCCGCGGCGCCTCCGACCCGCGCCCCACCCCCCGCACCGGCCCGTACTTCGACCCGGTCGCTTTCAAGAACGTCACTGCGCTCCTCAGGAAGACTGCGTAGTTACTGCGTACCTACGTAATAAGATTACTTTGCCCCATACTTGGAAACTTCTCCAATTCTGTATTTTGTTTAAATGTCTTGTAAGTCGTAGTCGCGGTACCCGAACACTTCCCACTAAAGACACTGAACTTAAATTTTTGCTCCAAAATTTTCTTTTCTTTTCCTGTTAGACGTCGTACAGTGATAAGACGGAGGGCAATGATAATCATGGTGTAAAAATGCAGCAAACGCCTTCTAGTATGTAATACGAATGAAATTAAATTCAGAAGCATATTATGTAGTTACCCAAAAGCCGGGTAACATTGCTCCCAAATTAAAGTTTTAATTTATACGTATATTAAAACTACATTATGACGTTGTTTAAGCAAGCCCGCATGATAGTAGGGGTGATCTACTTTACATCCATACTAATATTATAAATGCGAGAGTGTGTATGTTTGTATGTTTATCCGTCTTTCACGTCGAAACAGAGCAACGGATCGACTTGATTTTTGTCATAGATATAATTTATAGGCCAGAGAGTGACATAGGCCACTTTTATCTCGGAAAAATGCACAGTTCCAGAGGGTACAGCGCGCGATACCCGAGTTCCAAGCGGGCGAAGCCGCGGACAAAAGCTAGTTAATACATATATGAACATGCTCAGCACAATAATTTTCAATATAAAACAAAGATTACGAAATTTGGAGCAAATATCGGAGCAAAGTAACCTTCTTTTTTACGTACCTAGTACCTGATTTGCCGGGTCAAAAGTTTTGGGAATATAACGGTAAGTCAGAAGTGCAAAGGCACGCCACGATTTGTAAGAAAGAACCCAGCGAACGAAAAAAATATTACGAAGGATCTCCACTTCGGTACTTGGGAAAACCGCATATCAGATCAGAGGCTTTATTATCTAACACACTAGGAATCACAATCGTTTTTAGCACCCCTTTCTATCACATAGTATAAGACGAGGGTAGAAAGGGACGATGAATGCAATCGTGAAAGTCAACGCGTTAGACAATACAGCCTCTAAACTCAACGTCATAATAAACTGGAAGACATTCACAGTTGACAAAGGCCTGAGGCCTTATTGCTTAACGTTTCTCACACTCGCGATCGCAATCAAATGACAGTTTTTGTATGCGAAATATTTTATGTCATTTGGTTGCGATCGCGAGCGTCAAAAACATCAGGCAATATGGCCTCTGCTCCATACCTTGGGTTGAAAAAATTAGGACATAAAACGGTAAGTTAAAGTACGTTAATAATGCAGACTTATCAGTAGGAATAAACAGGAATCGCAATTAAAGATAATAGAAAATTTTTGCTACTAGCGACGTTTGTAGAGGTACACTTAGGTTCCTTTTTCTGCACAATTTTACGGTAGATAACTTTTAATTGCAAGCGGCCTATATTAACTCCTTTGAAATACCTTCTTGGCGCGTGCCAGCTACAATTTGCGAGCGCTGACGTATTACCACGGCAATTTAAACCTCATTTTACTCTAACCACACCCACAATTAAGAAAAGTTTTGACAATATAATTTTAATTTTTACCCCGCCATAAAATAACAAGTTTAAATGAAGCCTGAAATAAAGCACGAAAGTTTAGTTACGTGAACAACAAAATGTGGTCTGCCTTCGTGATAGAGCTTACAAACTAAAATTGTACACGCGTTGTAGCAAAATTTACACATACGGTTGTTAGCCAAGTTCGGTTGAAAAACTGGCGCTAGCTGGAGTAAATAATAATAATAAATAAATAAATGTCACGGGACAATTCACACCAATTTACCTAGCCCCAAAGTAAGCTTAGTAAAGCTTGTGTTATGGGTACTAAGCAACGGATAAACATACTTATATAGATAAATACATACTTAAATACATATTAAACATCCAAGACCCGAGAACAAACATTCGTATTCATCATACAAATATTTGCCCCGGCCGGGATTCGAACCCGGGACCTCAGGCTTCGTAGTCAGGTTCTCTAACCACTTGGCCATCCGGTCGTCAAAATAAATTTAAATAAATTTAAGTAAATAAATTTTAAATCTTATGTTCGAAAAACTACACAAGATTATTTTTTATTACGATCCAGATTACTATGTGTCCGTTAAGAATCGCTTATACTTATTCTAAAATATTTTTCATTTTATTTTTCACATTATTTGTTATGTGATGTTGTACTTGTTGAATTATTAAAAACAACCCAACATTCAAAACATTGTTTGTTTATTATTTACCATAGTGAAAATATTTATGAAAAATATAAATACGTAACCACCTAAGGGTACGCATCTGAATATCGAATGTTAAAATATTTAATGTATTAAAATATCGAATGGGTTTTAATATCGAAAGGTTTATTTTCTGAAACCGAAAACTTTTCAGGATTAATTAAAACGGCATCGTATAGAACTCATCACGAACTCATCACACATCGTATAGAAGTTAGGTTAGGTTAGATTTATAAAAATCTAAATAAAAATACAGTCTTAACAAAAATTCCTTTTCGATATTATGATCCATTCAATATTTTAATACATCCGGTATTTTAACATTCGATATTCAGATACGTAACCGTTTTTGAAATGTGTTATGTGTTGATGTAAAAATGACTGGCATGGTTAAGATCTATACTTTTATTTGAAGAAAATAGAATCGCGATGCGATGTTACGGGTTCTATTACCATATTTTAGTTGTGATAGCGTCTGTTCATAACTTTTTTTGCCATATTCATACATTTTTACTTCAATAATATATTAAATGTGATGATGCCATAACATAATTTTTTAAGGAGTTCTGTACGTGTTTTACCTTGTATATTTTATTTTTATTAGCTATGAAACTTACTTTTAAAATATCTGTACTGTCACCAGCATTAATTATGCAGCATAATATAAAATTATGTGCCACAGCAGAGCGTGCAAAAATATCAGACACGTCCTTCCGCCCTAGAAATAAAGTCATAGGTATTAAATATTTATGCACGCTTGTTGTGTCAGATATTGGTGCTGGTGACTATATAACGCTGAAAATAAAATGAAATGAAAGTAACTTTGCTTAGCCCAGAGCTAAATCAAGTCACCCTTATTGCCACAGAAACAGCAAAGCAAACTTGCCCCTTTTTTCATTTAAACATTTTCGGACCTATTTCGCTAGCCCAATTTGCGTAGCGTGGACCACAGCGGGCTTAAAATGAAAGGCAACAATGGCACAATGCAAGCTTAAAGCCATTGTGGGTTCATATAAAAATCTCATTAGGCCTCGCCACATCTTTCACATAAATAACAAGTCGCTAACGAGATCTCACTCAGATGCTTTTAAAAGGAGATTTACTATGCCCGTTTAAATTTTACGTGGTGTGCGGTAATGATCACGATTTTATTTGCCTCGGAACCTGATGACGTTCAGTTTGATGTCTTTTTTCGCGCCATTTGGGCCGTTTTAAATCTGCCAGGTTTTGTTTGTGAAGCGAAGCAGTCAGTTGAGAGAAAATATGTTTACCTTGGCGATTGGCCATTGTTTTGTTGTGAAAGAAGTTTTTAACTTGAGAAGTTGATATATTTGTATAAATGAGTTTAATTTTGGGTTGTTTAAAGTGATTCACTTTTGCCAACTCTTCTTTAAATCTGATTATTCGTTTAACCGTTTGTGAAATTGGATTACTTAAATATCTTTCATCGTAGGTTTTTAAGAGTCTTTAATCATCATCAACCCTGCTGGGCGCAGGCCTCCTCTCAGAATGAGAGGGCTTGGGCCGTAGTTCCCACCGGGGTCCAGTGTGGATTGGGAACTTCACACATACCTATGCATAACTTCACAGGTGCGTGCAAGTTTTCTCACGATGTTTTCCTTCATATAAATTCCAAATGTAATTTCACACATGAATTTCGAAAAACTCAGAGTTGCGAGCGGGGGTTTGAACCCACGACCCTCTGCTTGAGTGGCGATAGATAAAACCACGGCTTCCTCGGCTTGGCTCCTTCGGCTTCGACTTCGGCTTTTTTGAGGTGCTTTTTGAGATACACATATATGCTACTCGGAGAGTTATTTTGCTACGAGAATGAGTTAATTTGCTGTGCAGTCAGAAAGGCAGTCAGTATTTTTGATATGATTGGTGTATTATTGTTCCTAAAATAATTTATTTGCCTCGCATTAGAGGAAAAAAAGTAATGTCGTGTTGATATATTTTCGAATTATCTGCAGTACGTACTTACTAGTTTTGCTAAACATTTAGTTTATTTGAATTGAAATAATTTAATTTATGTACAAAAGTATATAAATGATGAGAATAAATTGATAGGCAAATTATTTATTTGATTTGCAACTAACAATATTTCATAGCCAAGGATTTTTTTTCCAATTCGGATTCCATAGTTAAGGATTTCGACTAAACTAGCTTTTGGTTTAAAAATTGCATCAAATCAGTCCATCTATTTAGGGTTCACTATTCCACAGACAGACAGAAAAACAGACAGATAGACATTGGCGTCGAATTTATAAGAAAGAAAGAAGCAAGTCATTTATTCACTAACATAGAGACATATATAAGCATAATAAAATTAACACAATTACACACAACAAAAACAAAAAACAAAGAAAACAAAAAAAATAATAGTAACAAATAAATACAGGATACATGAACATAGTAGGTATAATAATCCTTTTTTACACCAGGGATTATAAAACAATGGATTAAACCACAAGTAAATAAATTTCAATTTAAAATTCACACTGAAAGCAAAGTACCAACATAAAAATACTTCCAACAAAATACTTTCCCTTAACGAGTATAAAATTAAACCATAATACACCGCAAGTATTTCATTATGCAAATAGTCCAATAAAGATAACATAAACTTTGCTCCCGGTGTGAAACTAAATGATTATTACATTGGTAAATAAACATACCCAGAGCCCTAGATGTAGGTATTGTAATATCTAAGTGGAAGTCTGAAGCGAACACAGTAACGCCATTAGAGGTACCATTAAAATTTCCTCTCACACAGAAATTGTTCCTAGTACGTACTTGGACTTCGAGTATTTAACAAATACTTCAGAAATACTAGGACTTTATTTAGTAGTATGCTCAGAAACCTTTCTTTTGATTATATACTCTTTGAAACAATCTCATAAAAATATAAACAAGAAGGTTTAACACTAATGTTGAATATTTCCAGGGTGAAGTAAACAAATGAATTCATCCATTTTTCTACAGCGTGTATTTTTAATACTACCTCAAACTTTAAGGGCAGTTAGTGAAGGCCCTAATAATCACATTTGATTATGTTTTAGTAAAAAAATTTAGACTTATTATTTTCCTTACAAAATTAATTAGCACGCAATGTATTGTTACGCGATACTACTTTGTTTTTATTCAAAACGTCGCACTTGTTGACGTGACAGCTGTCACAGAACGCCTTTCTCTCATATCAAATTATTGTACGCATTACATTGCTGCTCGAAAATATTTCAAAAACTAATTACGCTCTGTTAGTTAATTCTAAATTAACAATTTGGTTGTGATATCGGTTCACATCACTTAAATCTTCGTCTGGTTACAGTTTGAGGTAGTATTAAAAATACACGCTGTATAATTAGTAAGACTCTATAGAAATAAATTACAAGGTAAAATACTCGGTCAGTCAGTGAGTGCCCTAGAGCTGAACAGAGCTTACTAATGGGACCATGTTGTCCTCATTGTTGGAATAGAAAAAGCTGACGTTGTTATTTTTATGCGAAAACTTTTTTATGATACGCGATACTGCCTTAATAAGTGGGTATGGCCTCAGGTGTAAGTTTAATGAGTTGAAAAAACACGAATACAAAAATATTTTTATTAAAATATTGACTATACCTACCCGCGTACTCCGGATTGTATTGAAATTCCGAGATTTCACTAAATTCTCATCGAAACACCCAGAAATTACATCGAGGTTTTCATTGCCGTACTTACAATTAAAAGCAATTGTGGTACATTTCATGATTTTTGATATTTTCCGTTGGTAAAATTTTGAAATTTGATCTTTATCCCATGGGAATATCGGGATAAAACGTAGCCTATGTGCTATTAGCCGGCCACCTCTCTACATTATCTCATCAAAATCCGTAGAACCGTTTCAGCGTAAAGTAGGACCAGACACACACGTTACACACACATGAAAACAGTCTCATTTATATAATTAGTAGCATTAAAAAACCCACACATAAACTTCTAAAAGAAAAAAAAAACAGAGTAGAATATTTTATCCAAGCATCGTTGCGTTCGAAGAACCGCTAAAAATAATAACAGTGAAAGCTGATATCTTGGTGAAGACTTCTTTCATTTCTACCAAACGTAGCTAATGATAATCTCGACAGACAAGGCTGTCCGATAAAATAGGGGTTCTGTTTTGACACTGAAATAAAAAGTTAGTTTTAGACGTTTTCTTCCATAGTGACTCAATTACAGGATATCATTTTATTTCTTAAAGCTTCTGAATGTATTTGACGGCTTTAATCAACTCTGCCTTTCTCGTTTCCTTGTGAAGTACAAAGAATAATCACCCTAATACCACTAAGACGTCTGAAAATTAATCATTTCAACAAACTAAGCGGTTTATATGAAAGCGAACAATTTAATTAAATCGTACGAAATAAATTAAATACTATTACAAAATTATACCAAATTTCCGACGCTTTTCAAGTTAAAGTGCGAAGTTAAGAATCAGTGCCTCCAAAGTACAATCTGGCAAAGTTTTGATTGAAATAAGGCGAAATAAAGCAATAAATTGGGAATCAATTTATGCCCTTAATGTTTGTTTTAGTAATTAAATTCATTTATCTCTAAAAGTAATTACGAAGTTGCAACGACATTCTCTTATCAAATTGCTCTTGATTGACAATACCTGAATTTGAAATGAGTTGGGGCCAATTTGTAGGTGAAATTAATGTTGTTTGTTGTAAGAAAACAAAAGTAATAGATTATGGTGTTTCGTCATATTTCATGCGACGACAGGCCAACAACGGAACTTTTCGCCTTAGTGGCTGTTGTGGTTTTCGTTTTTGTGCCGTATCGACTTTTGTTCACCTTGAAGATGAGTTTAAGTTTCATTAGAGACAGGTATTTCTTGTACTGTTGGTTTACCTCAGATATTTTTTTGCTTAAAATACCTCCTTTCCTTAGGACCCATCAAAAGTTACAAACCCTATAGTGTGTACGTCGCCTGTGTTTGTTAAAGGCAGTCAGTATTCAAATTGATAGTTAGGTAGGTTTAGGTGTTAGGGTTTTAAGCATGGTACTCAGTCAACTACAAACACATCGATACGGTCAAAGTTAGTACAATAAAATGTTTGTACGATCTTACCGTTGTCATTGCAGTCATGTATACATAATATTAACTTTGACCATATCTAGTACTTATGTGAATTTAGTTTTTAAGCCTCACTTTTGTTTCACATGCGGTATTTAACCTATGTAAGTGAGTGTGACACTCAGTTCAAAATGTTCATACAAGCAACAGTTATTGATATATCTATCGTGTTAATAATTGTTGGTGAGTCTTAAATAAATAAATAAAAATCACTCTCTTTGCAGGTGACTATACTTATTTAAAATACGTATCACCAGAATAACCTGGATATCCTGCTGTGCTTCAGGGGGCAAAAATAAAGTATGGTCTACTGCTCCGATGGAATCATTTATTGAAAGTAGATTTGGCTACAGTATACTTAATTTTGTATTGTTAACACAAAGAAAATTCAAATTTACCCAGTCTAACGTTTACTATCAAATTCATTTTGTGTCTTGAAACACTTCATGAAATTTTCATTTTATCTCGGCCACACATTTTTCTGAAGTATTATTACATAGAGAGAAATAATAGTAATAATAATTTAATTAAGTATAAAAATAATATACCCACCTGGACGCTTGTTCCTAAAATCTAATTTAATTATATTTTTCTTGTTCCAGATAAACATGCAGGTCTCTTGGGTGAGGCACAGAGATATACACTTGCTGACTGTCGGCCGCTATACGTATACGAGTGACCAACGTTTCAGAGCAATACATCTACCACATACAGAGGACTGGACTCTACAGGTATTGTTATCTTACTTATTTTGCCGACAAAAATGTTTCAGATGAAAACAGGAGAATAAATAAAAACTCCATTTGTATTTCTACAATAAATACGTAGAGCCGCCTACGTAACTATGTATTTTGTAGAAATAAATCTAAAGTTTTAGTAAAATTGTAGTCTGCTATTGCAGAGGCTCTAGTTTAATATACTAATCTCTCAATTATCTCACAATTTGCTTAAAGTTTCACGAAACAATTATCGAGCAACAGACTTGAAAGCAAGTTAATAAGATTCATGAATTTAATTTATTAGTTTAACTTAGTACACTCACGTATTGAGAACAAACATCAATATTAAAATATTATACACAATATAAATTCAAGTCTTCACCATACTAAAATAGACAATCCTAAGAGTAACGCCAAATAAATTTGTTACGTTTCGATAAATGTTATCAATCGCATGTTACTATGCCCTTTCATAATTTTTTAAGACTTTATTTTTAACAAAAACTCAATATTATCACGACAGTTAAAGTTAGTTTTTATAAAAAAGTACTTAATTTTTTTTTCTTACTGTACCTGAATTATCATTCAGTCTACATTATAATTTATTTCAAAAAACTTACACAGCATAACAGTTAAACACCAAGGCATCGGGTTCGTATTCTATTTTTGTTGCGTATTCTTATTTTTATGTTGCGTATTATAATTACATTTATAATTACAATGCGACTTAGAAATAATGACGTTAAAAAAACACTTTGAAAGTTAAATAAAAGCTTGTAATTATAATTTCTTTACCACTGTTCTCTACTACAATTGTGGTTAATTTATTTCTCCAACCAAAAACCGAAAAGGTTTCTTTAATTAAGTATTTCAATTATTCTAAAATAAAAGCCGGTTTTAATATGATTTTCTTTTGCGTGATATTTTATTTTATGTATACTTTTAATCACGTTTTTAGTCACGTTTAAGTCACGTGTTTGTTTTTTTTATTTGTATATTAAAATGAATTTAGTGAATCACGTTACTATTAATTTAACTTTTATGGACTTTGTACGACTTTTCTTTTTCTCTTATAATAATCGTACTTTATCATCATCTCTGAATAATAATACTTATAAGCTTTTATTAAAATTGCAATATTTTGGCTTTTATTAAATTTGCATGCTCACTAGCTTTTAAATATTGCGGTTTTTATTTTGATTTAATCAAAATTTGCAATAAAGGTGTAATGATATGCGAAGTATGTGAATAACAAAGCAAAAACAACGAAAAAAATGCTTTATGAAAAATAGCCTTGAATTATATATTTCTAAACGGCTAGATAAAAGTCACTTCGTTGGCGATCCCGACTCACCCTTGGCCGATTTAAATGGCCTGCCTCTTAGAGGCCGATATAATGTAACTGAAAAATATGTTATTTGTTTCAGATCAAGTACCCACAGCATAGAGACTCTGGTATATACGAATGTCAAATATCGACGACGCCTCATATGAGCCATTTTATACACTTAAATGTCGTGGGTAAGTACATTATTGCATACAGTAAAGTAATTCAAATTTTGCGTTCATTTTGGGCATCATAACTACATCATAATGTTCCTATTAATTATGTTCCTACTAAACCGTTGTTTAACGCACGTTCACTACACTACACACATGGTTGTTATTATACTATGTACAAATACAAAATACTTTGTTTAAATATTGTATTTTATGAAAGATAAATAAAGATTATTATTATTATTAAATAAACATCCATACTAATATTATAAATGCGAAAGTGTGTTTGTGTGTTTGTCCGTCTTTCACGCCGTAATGGAGTAACGGATCGACGTGATTTTTGTCCTAGAGATAGTTTATAGGCTCGAGAGTGACATAGGCTTCTATTTATCCCGGAAAAATGCACAGTTCCCGAGGGAACAGCGCGCGATAACCGAATACCACGCAGGCGGAGCCGCGGGCAAAAGCTAGTACGCTAAGTAAGTTTATTTATCAGCTTAAATGCCATTTTAGAAACCTTTTATCTATGAATGACGTTTATCCCACTTGACAGTCCGACGATACCATGGTATCCAAAACCAAAATGCTCCAAACCGTCCGTGGATACTTTAGTGTCGTAAAGTATGTCGTAAAAAAATATTGTCATAAAATTATTGACACACAGCGCGTTTTCGTCCGTCAATAAAAAAACCACGGACGGTTTGAGGCATATTGGTCGCGCGCTCCGGACTGTCAAGTGGTTATAACTAAATTATAAAACGAATATAATCTTAACCTACCCTCTTAATTTTAAAATTGCGAAAAATGGTTTAGATGTTACTCAATCTCACTAACATAATAAACGCGAAAGTTACTAAGTCTGTTTGACGAAATTCGGTATACAGATAGTTCGAGTCCCAGAGAAGGACATAGAATATTTTTTCATCCCGGAAAATTTTATAGTTCCTTCGACAACCGAATTATGACGGAGTCACTAAATAGATTGATGGATTTCAATTACTTAAATCAATGTCAACAAATTGCTTAATTTGTTTTTTAGAATCTAAATCATAATAAAATCAAATTCATCGTTTAAAAAACATACTAGCGATGAAACAAATCAGTCGTACAGTTCAAATATGTTATCACAGCTGACAATATCTGAAGTGGCTTCAACTCCAATAACAATAATCGTAGGTCCTATCCTATGATATTTTTAAGCACTCTATTTAAAATAAACGCTCTCCGTCTCGACGGTGAGTGAACTTGTTAACTTGGAATGTTATCTCGTTGATCCCCGCGATTTACAGTTGTCTAGCCAGGTTCATGAATACAAAGCTTTACCGGCTCGGTCATGACTATGTGCGAGTCGCTCGGCGAGTGATTTTCTAAAATTATTATCGCGATTATCACGAGTGTCTTAGCAAAATCACTTAAATAGCAACGTAAGGTATAAATATACCTAAACTTGGAATATTCCGTTCAAAATACGAAATCTTTAGAAAAATATGACTAAATTTTTTCGTAATGGCTGCGGAACGGAACCCTATTTCGGGCGTGTCCGACACGCTCTTGGCCGGGTTTTTTTTATCGAGTTATTCACAGATGTGTTTAGGTTAGGTTTCTTTTATGTATAAAAATCCTGTAAAATTTTCAATTTCAAGTAACTTTAGGTATATATTGAAAATTCCCATTACAAATTATTTATTTTATTCTTTTAACGCTTCATGAGCATGTTTAAATACGTAAATGACCCCATCATGGTAAAAATAGCAATTAATTTATTGAATCAGGTGTTACTTTACGTAAGTCCATATCAATGAACTAAAAGAATTACCTTGCTCACCCGCGACCTTACGCTTAGCTGTAGCTAAGCTTATGCAAAATATGCGTCAGTGTGATGTGGTGATAGATGGGTTTGTGTAATTTGTGTGTGTTCTTACAATGTGGAGGTGGAGGAACTGCATGAACACGCATATTTTGCATAAGCTTAGCTATCGTAAGGTCGCGGGTGAGCAAGGAAATTCTTTTAGTACATTAAATAGCTATTACTCAAACTCCCTTCAACATCAAAGTTGTCGAAATGTTAATACTAAGTCTAAAATACACGTTTGCGTTTCAAAAGTTCGTTCACACAGTACTAAATGTTTACTTTACAATGTTTGGCCAAGTTTAAAGTACAGACGGGGTATTAAACGCACGCACGTAAAGTCCGAAAGAAAAACATAACTTTGAACATATCATGGGGTGGTGTATTTGAGTTTTATCCATATTTCCGAGCTAATTAAATTTTTAATTCGAACGAAAGACGAACATGAACATAAATGTGGATTGGAGAATGTAGAAAGTAATTTCAATGACTAAAAATATACCAAATTATACATTACTTTAATTATACATTATTACAAATAAAGATGAGCGTAGTAAATTTCTATTCTTAATGACTGATAAAAAACAGACTTTCTTGTTTACTGAACTAATGAAATGAATGGAAATGTTATTATTTTTTGTTTCTCTGCAAAATTTAATTCTTACGATTTTTTGTTTTTATATCCTGTCTATTTAAGTTACAAGCTACGTAAGCACTCTTGAATGTTTTTTTTATACATTATGGTCTTGCGTTTGGCCACAATCACGCCTGATGGAAAGCGAGGATGAGGCCTACGATGGAGCACGCTTGCCTAGTAAATACTCATTCACCCTAGACTTGAAAGCGGCCAAATTGTAGTGTTCAGGAAACACAGTCGCAGGGAATTCCACGCCTTTGCTTTGCTGTGCGGTGCGGTGTGTTTTCCTACTGTAAGAAGAGTAAAAATTCTTGTCGACATAATAAAAATGTCAAAAAAGGCATTGACCTAAGTGACTTCACTCTAGTGACAGTCACTTGTGCATAGAATTTATCTAACCTGCTTTTTTATTGTTTAATATAATCGAAATATTAGATTAGATTATAATTTTATTCATTCAGTATAAAACCACATCATAATTTTTACATGTCAAAGTTACGAGAATTTATACTGAAATTGTCAAGAATACCTACACAAAAGATTTAAATGTCACAAAATGTTACAATTGAATAATAAAAAGCAATAAAATAATTACAATTTCAAACAGGTTCTCCACTCGGGATCGTCACAGTAGTAGGCATAAAAAAAAAAACTAAAAAAAAATAGAATTACAATAATAATACCTACAATTAACTTATAAAAAAATAAATACAATGAAGTTATTATGCCACTATTGAAAAACCAGCTAACAATTTTTTTCTGAAATTAACGCGTCGATGTTTATCACAAGACGTTTATTATTACCTCATAAAAGTCCGGCCAGATGATAACTTGGGGGCAATATAAAAAATGTCTTCGCCAGCCCGCGTTGTATTAATTTCCTTTATTGCGAGAAGAGTAGGGGTGGCAATTTTTTTTTATTACTCGTGGCTATTTTTAGATCGAAAATTGAAATTAAAATGTCTAATTTTAGCTCGTTATTAACGACTTTTTGACTTTGTAATCGTGATAAAGTTTAAAATTTTCGTAATTGAAATTAAAGTACCATTATAATCCATACTAATATTATAAATGCGAAAGTGTGTTTGTTTGGCACAGAGATAGTTTATGGGCCCAAGAGAGACATATTTAGGCTACTTTTTATCCGCGCGCGATAACCTAATACCACGCGGGCGGAGCCGCGGGCAAAAGCTAATTTTTAATAATTACACACAATACCTGAAAGTTAATCACTTATTTTAATTGAAAAAATTGCCTTAACCCACATTACAGCGGTCTTAGTTAGTGATAGACTGACATTAAATTCATTTTTCCAGTTAGGATTAAAGGTATAATTTTAACCTGGTTTATTATGAATCATTTCTGATTTGATTTTATGCCTGCGAGATCGGCTTATGGACTTGCCAAGCTTGATCAACTGTCCAGCCCAAGAAACCTGGCACATAGAAAAATTTCATCGCAATAGGTAGAACCGTTTCTGAGGTCGCTGATATAAATAAAAATAAAAGGATTGTTCGTTTAAAGGAAGATTTATAAATTGAATTTACTCATAAATACTTTGATTAAATTGCAATTTATGACGATTTTTGAGAAACAATTTTACAATCTTATTAATAAAAAGCAGTCGTATTAAAACCTTCATCTTGTTATAATCCATACTAATATTATAAATGCGAAAGTGTGTTTGTGTGTGTTTGTATATTTGTCCGTCTTTCACGCCGTAACGAAGCGACGGATCGACGTGATTTTTAGCATAAAGATGGGCCTGAGAGTGACATACGCTACTTTTTATCCCGGAAAAATGAACAGTTTCCGAGGGAACAGCGCGCGATAACCGAATACCATGCGGGCGGAGCCGCGGGCAAAAGCTAGTAATTTATATTTTAAGATTGCTCTAGATTTAGGGACTTTCTGATCAGAGATTTTTGATATCAAAGGTAAATGCACTCATACCTTAAAATAACGTGGTCTGTTTTAAAATGACGTCCGTTTCTTATCGTTTAATTTTGAAGTTTATAAACTGCTTGTGGTTAAAATGTTAAATTTTGAAAGCAAAATAATTTTATGGTTTTAATTCATTAATTGACATTCACGCGAACATTTTATATGTTAATATAAAAGCTGTTGCCCGAGACTCCGTTTGCATAGAATTTGTTTATCACTATTCAGTGGGAAGTATACAATTTTCCGGGATAATTTGTCCTCGCGACTTGAGCTAACTGTCTAACAATTTTTCTCTAAATCGGTTCATCGGTTTAGGCGTGACGAGGTTACTAACAAACAGACTTAAATACTTTCTTATTTTCGTGGGATTAGTAAGATATATTTTATTTGTATATTTATGTTTCTAAAACTGCTTTGAATATACGTCCAGCCCTGTTTTTCTACAACCGGGAATAAGTTGTAAAAATGATGTCAATTAAAAAGGCTATCCCGAGCCTATTTGCAGTTAAAATATTTGATTTCATGCCGTATCAGAATTTAGATAAAGCAGAAATACAGCGTCGTAATATTGAAGGTTAACGACCGCTGTAACGACTCGGACCTTGGACATTATCAGCAATTGAATCCCATTTTTTTACCTGCAGGTTTGATAAGTACAATTGATATACTTATTAATAAACAACATTAAAAAAAAATTTGGCCGAATAAGTAATGTTTACAGATTTATTTTTACTGACGACATCGTGAGGGTTGCGGGAAACCGGTGGATGCAAGTGGCGAGTTGTCGTTCATTATGGCGTTTTAAGGGGGAGGCCTTAGTCCAGCAGTAGACGTCTTTCGGCTGATGATGATGATGATGACAGATTTATATCGTAGTGGATGACGCCTGTCGCCTATTTCGTCAAAATTCTTTCTTCAATTTTAATGCAAAAGAGTAACGCACAAGCACACAAATACACTGACACGGACATATAGTATTAGCCTCGTTGCACTCAACTTCCTTAATTTAGGACATTCGTTAAAGCAAATGTCAACTTTTACTATCAATTAACTTTCAAATTCTAATAATCTAAATTTCCTGCACGTCTTAAATTCAGGACACACGTGAATGCAAATTTCTACTTTAACTGTATTGAAATGAGGACGAAAATGGCGGTCAAATGAAATAATAATATAACTTTTTCGGATATAATGTTACTTCGGGTACACAGGGAAGTCTAAGAGACTTCCAACTAAGGTGCTTTCCTTTTCATAACCTAATATAGCGCCATCTGTATGAATTCTTGTGTTATCTATATCTACATGTTTGCCAATTAAGTAAGGAAGATTACTTGAATTGGACAGTATAAAATAGTACTTTTTGTACGGCACAGATGGCGCTGTTACTACACTATGTATGTTAAAGCTTTAACAAACTGGCAATTAAGTTTCAAATGATTAATTAATTCAAAACTTAGTCAATGTTATTATTTTTGTCCACAGAGCCAACCACGGAAATTATTGGTGGTCCTGACCTATACATCGACCGAGGCAGCACAATAAACCTGACTTGCGTTGTGTTGTACTCGCCAGAACCACCTGCGTACATATTCTGGAATCACAATGATGCGGTAAGCAATAATTTATTGAATCCAACGTTACTTTGCGGATGTCCATAATATCAATGAACTAGAAACAATTGCTTTGCTGACCTGCAAAATGTCGCGGGTGAGCAAAGTATTTTTTTGCGGTAAGCAATGTAGAAACCAATAATTCTTTTTAAATTAGCTACATCGTGTTTTTTTTTAATTCAATGAAATTTGTTTTGTTTTTACTTATAAATTTTTATCAATCTTTACTTACATTCGTGTTTCACATTCAAAAAAGAGCACTATACGAGTATTTCAAACTGAATAATAAAGAGAAAACTTTTAATGATAGAGTTATAGAGTTAAAATAAAACAGTACTTTTTAGTTTTATCGTTCCTGAATAAGGATGCTATGTATTATCTATTCATTCAATATAAATGGATTCCATGCTTATTTTAAGAGTTAAAAGTTAATGTTCATTTACCTGGATAAATAAATCGCTAGGTGGTGCTCAATTCAGAAATAAACTCATATATTTTTTTATGTGCACGTACGTGTTTTACAGTTTAAATGACTAGATACCTAGTAATGCTATAATTAATAAATATACAATAAATATAATGTTCCAAAATCGGAAAATAGGTAAAAAAATATATTAATTCCTTTTCCAAAAATGTGTTTTAATTTTTTTTTGTGTAATCTTCTTAAAACGTTAATCGTTTTCTTTGCATTTCAAAAATATTTCTCAACAAAACCAGACCTGTTTGATCAAGATTCAGCCAACGATTCAAAATTGACTTATCGAAATCGTTTGCGTAAGCGAAAGGATTTCGTTTGGCTTAAGTATTTTCAGCGCTGAATGGAATTAAGGTTTCTTTAGAATTTTGCAATCTACTTAGATGTTGTTTAATATTTTTGTATGTAAGTAAATTGACAAATTGAATTGGAAGCAGTCAATAATGATTCTACAAATTTTTTAACTTAATTTATCGACATTAAGAATATGCTTGATAAAACAATTTAACAAACCGAGCTCCCAATTTGCCTGGTCCGTAGTATCTATTTAAATAAAAATGTTTTTTTCTTATTTTATTGATTGTTTTTTATCTTTGCTTATTTTTATAGGTTTTGACGATCTCAGCATAAGTTCTTGTATAATCTGACTTAATGTATTTATATAATAAATAGCTCGACAAAAAAAGAAATTAAAAAAAACACAATCTATTTTAGAGTATTCTAACGGAACCAACCCTACAAAATAAGACAAGTGTCAAATAAAGAAATCGATACCATACACCTTTACTATATCAATACATTATCATTAGCTGTTTTTTTTCCTACAGATTATAAGTTACGACTCCCCCCGAGGCGGGGTGTCAGTGGTGACAGAGAAGGGGGAAACCACAACTTCCTTCCTGCTCATACAGCAAGCCAGGCCGTCAGATTCCGGGACCTATCAGTGCAACCCGAGCAATGCACAATCCAAAAGTATTGTTGTGCATGTGCTTAATGGTGAGTTACTTGATATTAATTTATATTTATAATTGGAAATAATTAACCCGTCGTACGCCCTGTGCGCCACCGTGGCGCGTATCTAAGTACTCGTGATAAGTCAATTTTTGTTACTACCTACTTTCGATCACCCTTTAATTATAGGGTCTAGTCCAAAAGTACTCAAAAAAGCCGTTGGTCGCGCGACGGGTTAAATCGATGCGTAATGAAGGATATAACAACAATCGATATAATTTTCATTTGACATAATGCAATTTATCTTAAAAACCAAACATATTTCTATTGTTATCAATTCGATTTGATGTAATTTGGGTTACGTTAGGTTAGGTTCAAAACATAAAAATGTTCAATGAAACTCCTATCCTCGGAAATTATATCAAATGTTGTTATACCCGTTTACTAAATATTATATTCCCTGTATCCAGTTAAAATATTGATTCACCACTTTCATTTCTATTGATTAATTTTGTATCTTTTTGTTTCAAACTTGAATGTTAGTGACTATTTAATGCTATATTTATCTACCTAAAGAATCAAACTGAATTAACGTCTATCGCCTTTGTCGTATGTTTTTATTAATCTTGCCAATCTCTCTACCCGTTGCAAATCGCGTCAGTATTGCCAGTATATCCCAGGTTTCTTATATAATAACTTTATCTTTCTTCACATCATTTCTTTCCTTAAACCTTTTGTTTTACCGAGACTGAAACAGATTTTGTGACACAAAAAATCTTTTACCTTTGATTTGAAGTAATCTTTTAAAGAAAAAGATATAAAAAATACAATCTCCGCAACTCAGGGCGGCCTTATTCGCAAAGACATCCCAATCTAGTTGATAAACGACCGTAAGATAGCAGAAAGGAAATACATTTTTAAAAATCCCAGGGAAGAGTAAAAATCCCGAATAAAGGCCATTATCATTAAAACAACGATGGCAATAAATCAAAAGTATGAAACGTGTCTTTTAGATGGGTGCGCTAATGTTTTTGTTATGTTCAGGATTTCAAGTTTTATATCCAAAAAATCTTCCAAAAATATATTAGTTACATTCCCACTAACTTTCTTAATGTGCCATATGATCCATTATCTCGGCATAGGCTGATATAAGATACCACCGCGGGGGATAGTAAAACTAAGGCTCAAAATGTTCTTAATTTCATATAAACTCAAAATCAGTTAGTTTGGGCTTTAACTCCTATGCAAGCCCAGTGCAGTATGAAAATTCATACACACCGCTGAATTTCTCCGCAGGTGAGGGCAGGTTTTCTACGATATTTTCCTTCACCCTAAAATTTGTGGTAAATTCCAAATGTGATTTCGGACGTAAATTCCAAAAACTCATCTATTATATTGAACCTACGACCTTCTTGCAGGCCAATCACTAGGTTACCAAGACTTTATCACCCATTTAAGCTTTGAATCATTAAGACATTTTCGTACTGACAAAACTAAACTTATCTTTTATTTTAATCAGTAAAACTGTAACCCAAAGACGAGCTCTGTTCTGTTTTTCTACATACCAAATTAAAATTTTAATATCAGTGCAAAGTGATTTTATTCAGTCAGGCCGCCAAAAATGTCCGCTGTCAAATTTATCTAGGTCAAAGAGTGCAATACCGACAATATTATAGACGGCCTTCCGCCGGAAAAATTCACGGTGCGGTGTATTAAAAATGCTTGACGAAAGCCATATGCTCGTCGTCGCTATTTTTCATGTGGAACTTTTGTAGTCAGTTTATTGGTCTACGGAATAACGGAACAGCGTTGTGGATTAGTTTAAAATGTTTCTTTACGGGAATTGCCACATGGAATTTGATACCCGAGGGCTGTGCCTGGGGCGTGTTTTTTTATGAAATTGATCTAGTTGTTTTTTTTTTCTAAAACAGATAAAGGGTTTTATTGTGTTTCGAATATTTCTTTAAATTCATCGAAAAATGAAACATGTGTATTTTAGTTTCATCGATTTTTTTTTTACATTCCGTGCGTCCATTAGTTTGCCAGTAGTAGATACGTTAATCTGGTCAAAATCGTATTTCCCCAGATTTAGAACTAAAGACAGGCAGGTTCTTGATTCAAATTATTTAATGCTGCATTGACAATGATACATTTAATATATTTTTTTTTTAAGTATACATACTTAATTTATTTGGCAATATCTTAAACTGAGTTAAAATAACTAAGTTTAGATTTATCATTAGTTTATAATGCTTATAATTTATAATTAATAATAGTTTATAATTTTGCCTACCGTCAATGCACACCAATGGTTACAATAGTGTATAAAATATACATTAAATGTTATTGTTACTCTTAACACTGTTGTATTATTAGTCAGAATTTCTATACACGCACGTCAGTTTCTACGCAAAGAATAATACTTATCTATATATTTATTTATTCATAACAAATTAAATGAAATTACAACTAAATTAACCAAGATTAAGTACAAAAAAATACTTTTATTTTTTACTACATTATTTTATTTATTATTATTAGTGACTAAAAATTGTGATGGCGTTTCCCAGAGCAGTTTTAATTTTTGCCAAAGAAGCAAATTCGATTTTTCCTTTATCAGGTGAGTACCCCGCGGCCATGCAGCGGGGCGGGCAAGCCTTCGCGCCGACTTCACCCACGCACTGCCTCGTGCTGGCAGCCTGCCTCTTCATAGCGCTGTCCTGACACATACCAACCAATTTATACGTGTAAATACAATTTTATGCATCGGCTTGTTATATTGACATTTTGAAAAATGGTCAGTTTAGAGCATCGTCCGGACTTACGCGTGCATGTTTCCCAAAAGTATTTGAGGCTAATTTTATCCCAATATACGAGCACGTATGCTTCTTGATGACTGATGAGACAGCGATACATCGTGTGTTTGAAAAATATAAGAAAACAGTATTAATGTTACGCTAGCTTAAATAACGGCTATACATTCTAAAAAACGCTCTCGAGTAAAAAAACCTACCCAAATATAATCAATGTCACATAAGTATGCGACGTCAATTCACAACAATAGGAGCCTCAACTATAAAAGAAGTCGTATTTCATGGTAATATAGTATGGAGTTTAACAAACTGATCAAGAGCAAAAAAGTCAGACTGTAATATGCTATCATGTAGGTAACATCAAATATCAGAGCGATAATTGGAAAGGTTTTATGTCAAGCTTATGTCCATAAAGTCCATAAATATAATTTCGTGTAACATCATGTCGAAGCAATAAGAGCCAAATAATTTGGACGGTTGTAAGTCAAGTTAAAATATGCCAAAACCATTTGACTTATAAATAAATGCCAATAAAACAAGCTTAGCGTCTATTTTCTATTTTATAGTGTGGGTTGTGTTATGTAAAGTATAAAATTAAATCCCTAAGCAAGTTAAGCGCTTGTTTGGTTATGAACTGTAAATAGTGTAACATAAGTCATCTGCGGACTTCGTTTTATAATTTATACAGAACAGTTCTTGAGAATGACGTTAAAATTTCCTGTTCCACGTCACACTGTTAAAGCATGATTATTTATTGAATTCCTAAATAATTCGCAAAAACTGAAATTGAACCGAAATTGTGTGCTTAAAGATTAAAGAGTAATAAAATGTTAATCCATTGAGAGAAATAAAGATGACAGGAATGTAAAAACAGCTGACAATACTATTTAAAAACACAAAATGTTTAGAAAAACTGTAAATAATATAACAAGTAAAACTATACGAATCATTCTATCTAGCTTTACTATGTCTGTAGTAAGGGGTGTAAATTTGTATTTTAAGTTTTAGCTAATAATTTGCTGATTCAAATGATGTTGTACATAATATTGTATAGATACTAAGAACACTTCACACAGGTGAATAAACTATTAATTTGAATCGGAGTTACTTGACCAGTGGCATGCGAGGAGACACTCGTTATAACTGGCCCAGTTAATATAGGTACTGAAGAATAATAGCATAAGTATAAAATTAGACACAAAAATATAAATTTTGCATAAACAGGTTAGTTAGAAATTAATTCTTATTTCGACTCGGTGTCAACTTTCCTAAAGTGCGTTGTTTTTGTGTGAACATAGTTTCATGGTAGAACAGAATCTTTAAAATTGTCTACGCGCACCCGTCCCCAAAAATTATATTGTTAAAAAATGAGCTCCCGTGAAATAAATAATATTTTATGTATGTCAGATTATAAACATTAAAGTGCTTTCGAGACAGAAGCTGTCTTTAAACAAACAGATTTTGTGTCATAATTTTTAGTGAACTCAAAATGTAAATATCTAGACCCGGTATGTCCAACAAGATTGTCTAAATCAGCTATTGTCATCAGTAATAGTTACGCGACATTGGTTATTGAAGTGATTTTTCTTGAATTAGGCTATTAAAATTACAGATCTCGATTAATATAACCAGTTATTATTATGTCAAAAGTTTATTATTGTATACAGGTAAATAATAGTATTAAAAATTTGTTGTATGTATTGTATAATGATACCGGACGGCTTGGCACGCCGTTACAATATAAATTACATGTGTAATAAATATTATAAAGAAACAATAAAGTTTTAAAAAAATAATTGCGTTTCCTTTCATAGTTTTTTTTCTTTTACATTAACTCAAAAAAGTTTCATTCCAGGATGACAGATAGAGGGTAAATTTATTCCGACGGGAAGGCGGGGAGAACAGACATACATTAGATCGTCGGGGAAGTTGGGGAGAAGAATAAAGCATTATAGATTCATATTACTTTCTGGGCAACAAAAAGTTTTTGTTTACATACAAGAATATACAAAAACTATTTTGTTCAGAGATATGGAAAGGATGACCTTATTACACTATTATTAAGTCTCATTTTATACCTACATAATTTTACTAAAATAAATATCCACTTAGTAAAGTAAATTTTGCTGTCATACTTAATATACTTTTTTGGTAAAATCATTATCATCCTTGGCCGAAAATTGCCCATTTCTAGACAAAAATGGCCTATGTACGTGGGAGGTGACTTTGTGTCTTATATTTTATAGTGTGTGCAATATCAAGCCACATCCTCAACCACATCAAAGCAAAAAAGCAATTCATTTTGTTTGTAAATTTTCCACGTTGCAGAAAAAAAATGCAGTAAATAAATCTGTACCTATATTTAATATAATTATAGTTAGTCATCAGAAGGTAAGTTTATTTTCAAATTCAAATTCTTTATTTCGGACAAACATAGTATCCATAGTATCCATTAAAACAATGATGTGCTAATAATGTTTTAAAAACAAACACTACTCGTAATGTTTGATTAGGTTGTGGAATATTCGAGTTGTGGAACTCTTACCATACTTAGTTAGATTTTTGTGCTCTCTTTGTTGAATAAAAATTAAACACTATTAATAAAATTAGTGGCAAATAAAACTTCTACAACATCAGTAAAATAAATAAATGAAACGAAATAAGAATCGTTATTTCAAGCGAAGTTTCAAATACAATAATACCTTATTATCTAACATATTTACGATAAAAACTAAACATTAAACTATAATCAATGGTAACGAATTACTACTAACATTTCGCAAACATACTACGGTATTAAAGCCTTTGAAAATTTTCGTCTAAAGGGCATAAAGTATTCAGCCTCAAGTTTGCTTCACCCGTACAATGCGGAGGCGATTTTGGACGGATCAATAAAACAAATGAGTGCCGCTGCAGATGCGTGTTCTAGTCTTGGAAAGTATTGTCTAGACAGTGTTGGACGAGGACAGAATTACATAAGATAGAATGTAAGGTTATAAGATAGCAGTTTATTACGTACTTCTAAACTATGGCATTTTTTGCTTTTATTTTTTATTTCTCCATCACGTTATGTCATGGGTAAGATTTACAAATGTTTTTGTTTTCTTTCTTTTTCACTGCAAAATATTTGTACGCATAACGACAAGACATAGAGTTCTATAGAAATATTTTAAGATCTCTGTTGTTGTACCTATGTTTGACAAATAAATTTATCATTGTCATTATCATTCATTAGTCACAAAATTCACGGTCTTTTTTTTAGAATTATGTGAAATCAATTGAGATGTTATACGGCTGAATCAACGTTATACTTATTACACAGACACGTATAAAAATGATAATACAATGAATATTTATCTGAACATACCTCTAGAGTTAAAGTTACTTCGTCTGTATCATCATCATCATGGTGGCCTTTTGTTTATCCAATCTTGGACGTAGGCCTCTTCCCTCTTTTTCCACTTTTGGCGATCTTATGCCCATCTCATCCAGTCTCGACCTCTGTGCCGTCGAATGTCGTCCAGCGAACCCTGCGGTGGTCTGGCGCGCCCTTTCTCCTGCTGCCCCTCGATCTTCTCGGTCTCCATGCAAGGACTCGTCTTGTCCAGTGTCTTTGTCTTTATGCTGTTTTATAAATGAATTTCCCAAGTGAAAATTAAAAACTGTTAGTTTAATTAAAAACAATTAATCAAACTCTAATTATAACCTTAGAAATAAGAACTAACGTCGGAATCAGGCTAATCTCTGTGACGTTGGTAATGGGATTGTTCCAGTTTTATACGATTAACTGCCAATTAACGTTGTCCAACATTTTGGCTTCCAGGTACAATAATGTATCGGTTATATCCTTTATTGTTGTACTTTTTATTTTAATTGATCGAGTGAGCGCGAAGTGCGAGCTCAGCGTCACTATTTCAGCTTGGGCGAAAACACTTACGTATTTAAATCTGTTCTCCTTTTAACTACCTGATGGGTTGAATACTGGGATTGAAGAGATGAACAACGAAGGTAGTTAATATTATTTAATATCACACATGTGTGTTACAGAAATGTTCAGAAGGTGAGCTAACCAGGCGGGAGTCGGGGCGCGTTGGTAGGCGCGTGGCAAGTAAGGTGGTTGTGTACCGACTGGCGTCCGTTGGCCGCGGGCCCCGCGTGGTTAGCTAGAATGCTGAATAATATACAATATGTGGCAGGGGTGTCGCCACACAGGGCTGCCACAGTACTCCCCCCCTTTTTAAAAAGAAAATACATACACAAAAATTTTTCAAAAATAAAATACAATTAACTCTTGTGACCTCTTTTCATGACTGACTGTACTCCTATATTGTTACGGTAATGCTGATACAAATAACTTGACGCTGCGCTCATGTTTACGACGTTTGAAATGTGATCGCTCTGTGCGCGCGCTGACGCTGCTCCACTGCTATGCGACGTGACTGGGCTGGAATGCGGCGCTTGTAGGTCCGCTTGACCATGTTCTGACGAGAAAATCTTCATGCGATACGCCTTTGCGGCTGTATTATGAACGACTTCTGCGTGTGATGGCATGACTCCCTGCGACGACACTCGACGGTGCAATGACGATCCTTTAACCACACGCTTTGGCGGCTGTGATGGCGTCTATATGGATTTCAAATGACACGATGTCCGGTGGCGATATATAATAACGTCCTCTAACCATACGCTTTGGCGGCTGTGATGGTTTCTAGGAATGAGACGGCGTTTGGCGGCAATACTCGCAAATGTAACGATGTGTAGGTATGTGTAAGATTGGTCCGGAACGGTGCTATCTTGCTTTTGTCGCTATCAGATAGCAGTTCGGTGGTCTGACTGCTCGACTGTTGAGGCTTCTACTTCTGAGGTCACGTTATGGTTTCACTGAATTTAACCGCCTGGTTAGCGAATATAGTTAGCACGTGATCGAAAACGGGGTCACCACTTTAACTACCTGATGGTTTCTAGGAATGTTCAGAAGGAGGGCTAACCAGGCGGGAGTCGGGGCGCGTTGGTAAGCGCGTGGCAAGTAAGGTGGTTGTGTACCGACTGGCGTCCGTTGGCCGCGGGCCCCGCGTGGTTAGCTAGAATGCTGAATAATATACAATATGTGGCAGGGGTGTCGCCACACAGGGCTGCCACATCCTCTAAAGGTTGCATCTAAATGCGATCTCAATCTAACCCTATACCTATTGATACCTAAGTATCAATTGACATTCGTTGTTTTAGTTTCCGTTTAGATAATTATGTAGGTTAGTTTGGTTGACTCAGGTTTGTTTGTTTTCTTTAAAATGGCGGCGCCGTTGGGGTTGATATCGTAAAAAATACCTTATTTAAATGAGCTTTTTGAACTACACCTCGGATCACCGGGGTCACTGCAGGAAGTCACCGGCAACGTGAAGGGTCTGCTAGGCTTCCTCTAGGGGCTAGGCTGGCATGAATAGTGCCTACAGCCTAATCACGCAAAATAGGCGCACAAACGTCGAGTTTTGGAAAACAGCCCGCTAATACCTATACCTACCTACACAGCGCATGAGGCTACATTATAATAATAAAATTTAGCTTAGCAATCGCCGCTTACTCGTTCGGCATAGGCGTTTTTCGCGCCACTATAGCGTCGTGCTGCGTGGTAATTTGGTTCGCATTATACGTGCGTGCCCGCCGTTGATTCTATAATGATAACGCGCAACGCAATGCCGTCGCGTTTGGGTACAACTTAATAATACATCAGTTTAAATATTGAGTGAGAAACCGTCGTAGATTAAAGTAGGCTGACGTTTATGAAATTAATCGAGGAATGGTTAAGCTAGCGTTAATTGCACCAAGTTTGTAAACGATAACCAATGTCAAATCGACCGTCCGATTTTCGTACTGAACGAAATAAAACATAGTACGTAGTAAATTTAGGCTTGCAGAAATTAACTTGGTCGGAGATTTGACATTGGTTAGACATTGGTTACTCGGTCACATATTTAAGCAAGCTTTACTTTATTGTGTCAGATATTGATACTGGGGACTTTATCTTTGAATGTCTTTGACGCATAGTGATACTAATATCAAAATAAAGTTAATTAGTAATATTCAATACTATTAAATGGAAGCAACTTCATGTATATAAATAAGACTAGAGCCTGCATTGCGATGAGGCCAGGCTCAGGGCACTTGCTGAAAGGAGACAGAAACGACACCAATGGCGGTTCTGCACCAACATCCGCAGACTTCTCTTGTCTGGCCTGTGGACGAACACTTCGCTCTCGCATCGGTCTAGTCCGCCACCACAGACGTGCACAGGTAACATGCCAAAATTCGCCTGGAAAAGAGCCTGAAGTAAACGTTTAAATTATTATTATTGTTTTAATGTCTTTGGTTATTTTCACAGAAAAATATCAGTGCCATCACATTGCTAGACAAGGAATCATAATGCTGCTTACTAAGTCAGGAATTAAATGGTTTAATAGTAAGATAGTGTACGTAGGTATAAATGTAAGAATGAAAACGCACCTTTTTTTTTTTTTTTTTTTTATTTGACTGGAAGACAAACGAGCAAAGTGGGTCTCCTGATGGTAAGAGATCACCACCGCCCATAAACATCTGCAACACCAGGGGTATTGCAGATGCGTTGCCAACCTAGAGGCCTGAGATGGAATACCTCAAGTGCCAGTAATTTCACCGGCTGTCTTACTCTCCACGCCGAAACACAACAGTGCCAGCACTGCTGCTTCACGGCAGGATTAGCGAGCAAGATGGTGGTAGCAATCCGGGCGGACCTTGCACAAGGTCCTACCACCTGCACCTCATTTTCTCACGTAAATTGATCTCTCCGCCAACTTCATCGTATTAAATAACCAGTAAAACCTGTGACTTTACCAGTCGCTTCGAGAAAATCTACTCTACGAACGTAAGTAAGTTAGACGGACAAATGTTATCAAGGCGTCGCAAGGTCTCGCAGGCGTAAATGACAAGAATAGGCGATTTTTTACGTAAGTACAAGTTTACTGTTTAATCTTAGTATAAGGGCTTTAAGACGACCGGTTGGCTTAGTGGTTAGAGAACCTGACTATGAAGCTTGAGGTCCCGGGTTCGATTCCCGGCCGGGGTAGATATTTGTATGAATAATACGAATGTTTGTTCTCGGGTCTTGGAGGTTTAAATATGTATTTAAGTATGTTTATCCGTTGCCTAGTATCCATAGTACAAGCTTTGCTTAGTTTGGGACTAGGTCAATTGGTGTCAATTGTCCCATAATATTTATTATTTATTATTTTCTAAACGCCTCGCGCAACGCGCGTTTGTATCGATATAAACGCGATACGCATGCTAGTTGTTTTTTTTATCGCTGTATGGCCTTTCTATGGAAGCCTTTTTGCTGACTCTATTTGTAATAAATAAAACAATTTTATAGTAATCTTACATACAAAACAGTACTTTACTACCTGCCATCTAACCTCAAGTCAATGGGAAACAGAATCCAGCCAATAACTTACAATTATGAACAAAACATGAGTAGGTAACTACATACATTGTACCTCTGTAGATACACTGTAGTAAAATTTAAACATTTTATTAGAAAATATTATTTATTATTACTAGTTCATACCTTGATGTTTAAAGAAATCATAAAAAAATCATGATTGATTGTTTGACTGAAGCGCAGCCAAGTCCTTGGTTCTAAAAAAGCTTAAGTAAATTTTCCAAAAATAAAATTCTTATGTCAAAGACGAGAAATAAGGATACTCGTAGATTCTGTGGAATCATCTCATAATAGGTAATTCTAGAAAACCGTTGGCTTTAGGTTTGTATATTCAATTATTAAATAATTTTCATAATTTATAACGTTTCAAATGCACATGCGAAACAAAACCTTAATTAGTCGAAACCTGATAATGAAATGTGTTTAACTCAACAAAATTTTAATTTTTAGTTAATGAAATACTAGCAATTATAATAATAATTATTATCATCATTTCAGCTTAGTAGTATTAACTTCAAATAATTACTTCGAAACTCGTATATATGTGGGAGATTAAAGGAAGATATAATTACGTAAAACAGCGTTCAAATCAACACATCATATTTATTTAGAAATAAAGCATTTGTCCAAGAACAACAATATATGCAATATATGAAATTAGCATTAATTATTACTATGTGTAATAATCTTTTAAACAATACAACATAATCATCATCAAAAGTCACTTACAGGGGTTCCACCATCAGGTAGGTATAGTAATTTGTATGAAGCACATCTATAAAGATACAGTAAGATTGTAATCATAGTATAAACTAGTTTCTATAGGAAAATAGCATTACCTGGACTACGTCAACAGCTCAGCGCAACAGAATGATATCTGACCCGTCGACGGCAGGTAGACCCTTTTTATAAGAGCGAACAAACAAATGACGTCACACCGGGTGGGAGCGGTTTAGCGACCAGCTTGTTTATGAGCTAAGTTGGAACCGTTAAAATTCAAAATATATTAAAAACAACTCATCTCCCACACGGCCATACTGACGAGCAGCCGACTCGGCTCGCGATATTTTACAATACAATACAAATATTATTTTTGTACACCACAAAAATATACACTGACACAAGTTTATTAATAAACCTTATAATTACTGTCAAATAAAATAATGAAATATTACAAATTTGTCTTAATCTTACAGATCATGCAGCTGCCAAGCTTAGGTTAGCTTAATTATTCGTTTAATTAAGAGTCATCGTTAGCATCGATGAAGACAATTTCCTAAAATTGGATTGAACTGAGCTAGTCTCGATTCAACGGTCCAATTAACATGGCAAGAAATAAAATTGCATTGATGAGCCTACGAATGAGTGTCAATTTACATGACAGTGGTCAATTAGCATGACCGTGAGTGCCAATTCACATGACAGTGGTCAATTCGCATGACCGAGTGTCAATTCTCATGACAGTGGTCAATTCGCATGACCGTGGATCCACTTTGATGATCGTGTAGTACACGACTAAAAAAACCCAGTCTCGCTCAGAAATATATGATGGGCTCATGCACCGTGATTTGCTGGCCAGGCAACACGTAGCATGAACAATCATATAATGAACAGGACATCGGGACAAAAAGGAGAAAAAGAACAGTTGCCATGTCATTGTAAGCAATCTGAACAAGTAGCAGCATGGTGTGAATATTTCCCTGTTAGACAACCCGAAAAGTCAATAAACAGGCGAAAAATAGATAAGTCGCAATTAATCTACCAGTAAGAGTGTAACTCTTAGATTTTTGATGCTGACAAACTCGGAGTGTCGCGAGTTGATGTGATTTAGATACAACACCTCACGGTTAGTGTAGACAATTTTCATCGTACTCGTCTTGTTATGAACAACTGACGTCAAATGAAATGGTTAAGTAACCTAGTAAGGAACAGGTTGTCATGATGCCAAGTTACTTACTAGTAAGTAGACAATAAGGGAAGTTACAATATTCCCATTGCACATATTTTAGTTTTAAAATATTGCAACACTCGACGCGGGTAGCACGTGAAATAGTAAACGCATATCTACCCCTTTCTTCGTAATATTATTGTACCAAATTTATGCAATCAGGAAATGAAGCAAAGTTAAAGGTGTGACCTTTATAATGTTAGAAAAATCTATAATTAATTACTTTGTTTACTCAAAGTTGCGTAAAAACGTCTCAAAAGATAGCACTAGTATGCACAATTATTGTCTTGCCGATTTATTGTATTTACTAAGATTGAACTGAAAAATGTGAAAATAAATAACTTACAGCTCCGATATATTTTTAAGTTTCAATTTGTTTTTATTTCATTTTATCAATTATAAATTCATTCTCATTTGTTTTAATTTTTTACTCGATGTCCAAATTTTGTATGTAATGACAAAAATTTAAAATTCGTGGAACTATCAAAACGCTATGGTCATTCGTGGCTTGAAATAAATTATTATTTAATTCGATCACTCCCACTTTATCGTTGCGATCGAGCGACCAGCATCTAGCTAAAATCAAGCGCATCCATCATCAGGATTATTAGGTATGATGCCTAGAACGGAATGACAAACTATAGAAATTTAGTCATTCGTTACTAACCGTAGACTGCTGACAAGAGTCTTTTAGACTGCTCTTGAGTAGTAGTGGAGGGTAGTTTTAGTATTCAAAACGTTTATTTTTCGTCGGTCTTAATCCTCGTCGTAACCATTAGCACGTTACATCTAGAAACAACCGACTACATAACTCGGCCAAACTGACAGCCTAGAAATGTTAGCTAATAAAGAACCTTTTATCATTGTAATGCATAGTGCAGCCCTAAGTCACGGGCTTAATCCCCGGTCGCACCAGATTGTATGAATCTTGGAAAACTTCTAAACTGGTTAAGGTTCCTTTATAACTATTAAACGACAAAATAAACATGATATCTCACTGAATAGGAGAAAAATTAATAAAGCCACCTTCATAGCTTCCTGGAAAAGCCAGAACATACTTTATGTACCGCGATCATACTGTTCTGCGCTTGAGGGGACGTTATGATTACTAGAACCAGCTTTAGTTAGGTCTAGATCAATTAGTGTCAATCATCCCATGATAGCTATCCTAGTACAAATCATTATAAGAATAACGCCGAACGTACTATGTGGAGTACAAATCTTACAACAAAATGCGAATTTTATAGCTATCGAAATACTTAATGTCCCAATACAATACTATTTTTATCCAGGAATTGAACGCAAAAGTTTAAGGTAAAGTCTCCTGGCTTAAAAGAAGACTGTCAGGTGTAATAACTATGAGTGAAGTCGCGGAAGTTCAAAACAATAAAATATACAGACACGTCCGTATAATAAAGACAATGTGCAACTTTATGAGTATCAGATAAAAATTGTATAGATCGAACTGGAAATATTAGTTCATTTAATTAGACTTTACGATGTTCAATCAAGTTTTATTATTGCAGGAGCTCTTATAATTAAAATGATTACTCCAATCCAAAACAACCAAAATATGAATACTGTCACAGAATTACTATTATCGATGAAATGAGCTAAGTGACCGGTTACACTGTGTGCTCGTAGTTATAGTGTTATCATACCACAATATTGCAAACAGTTTTCGAACAATCATTTCTCATTCCTCATCAACTCATTTATAGAATCACTTTATTAGGTCACTGCACCGCATTTGCACATGTATTTAGGTAACTTTTAGCCATTTCGAAAATGGTTTAGATAATATCTAATATTGTTAGAAAGATATGTTCAAGTAATCAACTTGTTCCAATGAAGTAACCGCTAATAAACAAAACAAAGTGGCGATACGTCGCCATCTCATCTACCCTCAAATAGGAAATAAAAAAGTTCATGTCACTAGTGATGAGATAAATCAACTGCAGTGTTCAAAACACAATTAAGAAATTGAATTTCGTTTGTACACTATAAACATACACAACCTTATTCGACCTCGCACTCCTAAAATAAGAGTGATACAAAATTTACAGAAAAACATTTTGACGATGTCTAAAAGTAACTTGTCTCAGAGTTGTTTCTCAATAAATACCTTCATATTTTTTTTTTCATCTAACTGAATGTGACCGGAATCAGCACAAATAAATCTGTCTAGGAACAGTACAAAAATATATAAATTCATAGATGACGAATAAACAGCAATAGCGTAGTAATCTGTGCTAAATACGTAGGAAACCAAACGAAACCAACTGGTTGCAACTGCTTACACATATTAAACACGGATCGCACGCATGCAACGTGTTTCAAAGTCAAAAAGAAGGCAATCGTATTAGAGGTACGAAGAAGTAGCCTTCCCGCCTGCAGGGGGTACTTGTTGAAAATAATTTGTCATTATTAATATCACTATAGCATCATTAATTAATTTTATTAATTACTATTATCACGCAAAGATCTGTAAAGTGGAAGGAACATTTTGGCGCAAGGTCGTTAAAGTAGTCAAATAGCGAGTCATAATATGAATCTGAATTTGTAAACTAGACAGGTGCTTCTTGTTTAATATTGTAGTGGGTAGATGTTCTCAAGAGTTAGTCTAAGATTACTAAGAACTTTTATGTAAACACACTTATAATACTTGCGATAGCAGGGTGCCTAGATTTATCGTAAATAAATGCAGTAATTTGCACCGCCCAAAGGTTTTCATCTATGTACCCAAACACAGAAGTGCTTAACTTGTTAGGAAACAATTGTATCTAGTGTAAAAAGACAGTAATTAAATACTCAATAGGGTAGTTGACACCATGAAACAACAATTCTAGGAAGCAACCCTTTTAACAACAAAATAATAATTAACTGTAAAACTTGATTTTTAGTAACTTTGAAAGAATTAAATAGTCAACCGAATTTGCATCTAAGTGACGTTACAGGTCACTAATTGCCGTACAAGATTAATCGGTAGCAGTAATGTTAGCAGAGTATGTAAGTTTGGTAGTCTAAAATAGGTACCAAGAATATTAAATGTCTAAAGACAAAATGTCTAGAACCACAATTGACAAAATAAAATTTTATCGTCAAACCGCTGTGACCCAAGCAGGTTCGCAATATATGATTTACCGGTCTTTGTAAAGTAGTTACGCTGTCTCGTCCAATTTTTCTTTGCAACGCTGAAGGTTCACTCGTCGGTACCACCATCGCATGTGGGGGTGAGAGCGTCGGTGATGTCGTCAGGTTGCTGCGTTGTCGGCGTGTGTATACGCCACCTTGGACCATGTACACGCAACATCGGCGCATGTGCAGTGCACGCCGCATCAGCGCCCGTGTACGCCAGGTCAGCGCATGTGCACGTCACGTCGGCGCATGTGTACGCCACTTCGGCGCATGTGCACTTTATCGAAAGATGCAGCATTGGAGTCCATGAAAAACATAAAAGTAAAAATGCATTAATAACTTAGTAGGTACACGTATGATCCCACTTCTGATGTGGGAGATTAAAGGAAGATATAATTACGTAAAACAGCGTTCAAATCAACACATCATATTTATTTAGAAATAAAGCATTTGTCCAAGAACAACAATATATGCAATATATGAAATTAGCATTAATTATTACTATGTGTAATAATCTTTTAAACAATACAACATAATCATCATCAAAAGTCACTTACAGGGGTTCCACCATCAGGTAGGTATAGTAATTTGTATGAAGCACATCTATAAAGATACAGTAAGATTGTAATCATAGTATAAACTAGTTTCTATAGGAAAATAGCATTACCTGGACTACGTCAACAGCTCAGCGCAACAGAATGATATCTGACCCGTCGACGGCAGGTAGACCCTTTTATAAGAGCGAACAAACAAATGACGTCACACCGGGTGGGAGCGGTTTAGCGACCAGCTTGTTTATGAGCTAAGTTGGAACCGTTAAAATTCAAAATATATTAAAAACAACTCATCTCCCACATATATCTGCACATTTCGTCAACCCTGGCTTAATTTTGGCATCTGATAGTGCTGAATTGCAGCAATAAATTATGGGTGAGCATTAACTTTTGGAATAGGTATGGATCGATAGTCGGTTTTTGTCAATAATTACACTGAAAATAAGGTGTAAGCAACAGTGTTTGGAATAAATGTGTGAAGGAACAGCATGAACACACGTTTCTTGCATAATTGCATAATCATAATAATTATATACAAACAAATGAATGGGTCTATGTTATCTGAAGAATGAATAAATAACAATTATTATTATTAAAACTTTATTTCTTGTAAGCTCGATAGTTTCCAATCAATGATCGATAGAAATGTGTATGACTTCTAGATTTCGACGTTGCTAATTATTTTTTGAAATAACCGCTGTTGCTTCTAAATTGCGCCCGCGCCTTATTTTCAAAGGCGTAAGCTCACGTGCTATCCAATAGTCATGAATTTTCTCCCCCTTTTTTTCATTTACGGGCATTAAGATATATTCACACGCTTTCGATAAATCATGGTTGTACCTTACTGATCGAAATTTTTAACTAGCCTTTACCCTTGGCTTTGCACGCACAGGCCTAGCAATGAGGGTTTTCACAGAGGCGAAATATCGCTAGATGGTGTTAGTATCGTGATGTCCTTTTGACGTTTGACGTTTGCTCGTGATTGGTTAAAAAACTTCTTTCTTCTTCTTAATTCTTTTTTAAAATATGGCTTCTGTCCTAATTAATAAGACAATTTCGCCAGTGTCTAAGTATTCTCTTTCGAGAGGCAACGTTGTGATTGTAGTTTTTGTAACTTGATAGTAAAATTCCAAAAACCACGCGGAGACAACTTTCGCATTAAAAAATGTCAGACACGAGACCAATAGGTATAGAAATTTGTGATCACTGTTAATCGGTTAATCGCCGCATAAAACACTATCAAAATTATACTTCAACTAGCCAAAGAAACAGAAATCGCAAAATTATATATTGTCTACATCCGCCATGTTCGAATGCCACAAATCGAATCCCCGGTTAAAAAACTAAATGAGCCAATCGCAAGCAAACGTCAAACGTCAAATGGACCTCACAATACTAACGCCATCTAGCGATATTTTGTCTCTGCGAAAACTCTCATTGAATTCAAATTCTTATATTTCGCAAGGGAAGTCCGCTATCCTGTGCAGCTTTACGGTACGTATAGTTCTTGAAACTCACCTACTTAGAGTTGATTTGGGGAGGACTCGCAAATAATATCGTGAATCTTAAAATTATATAGTGAATTTTGTATCTAAGTATTATCGACCTCACATCACAGGACGCAGGTTCTTCTTCTTTTTTTTTTATATGGCTTCTGTCCTAATTAATAAGACAATTTCGCCAGTGTCTATGTATTCCCTTTCGAGAGGCAACGTTGTACGGTGATTGTAGTTTTTGTAACTTGATAGTAAAATTCCAGAAGCCACGTGGAAACAACTTGCGCATTAAAAAATGTCAGACACGAGAGCAGTATAGAATTTCGTGATCACTGTTAAGGTTAATCGCCGCATAAAACACTATCAGAATTATACTTCAACTAGCCAAAGAAACCGAAATAGCAAAATTATACACTGTCCACACCCGCCATGTTCGAATGCCACAAATCGAATGAGGACGCAGGTTGCTTGCCTCAATACCCTGAATGTTGACATTTAATAAAGTGTAATCATTATTATTTTATATTCTTTAACTTTTAATTAACCTACTTGAAATTTGTGCTACACTATTTAAAAAATTGATTGGAGTTGCATAAAAACCCACACCGAATTTCATGACATGGTGTAAAATTGGGTTATAGCTAAGTTTTAAAGATGTTTGTAAATAAAACGTTGGCTAACTTGAAACCTCTTTAGTCTGAAATGACGTACCTATTTACTGTTAAAAAATAAAGTCATAACTCCCTTGAGAACAAAAACTTTAAGTAAATCCATAACTCCTCCAGGAACAATAAAATTGAGGCCATTGTCCTTTAGTATAGAGGCATGGAATAACATCATTGACGAGCAAGTGTGATGAAAAAAAAAGTTTATATCGTCGTTTGTAAGTTTTCTTAAATTTTCTAAGTTTTTGCGCAACTTTTTCATATTTTTTTAAGAACATTCTACAAAGTAATAAAAAACTTTATATAATAATATAAACGAATTGCTTGTAAAGTTCTTAAAAGTTCATGCTCCGAAATTGTTCACTAATAAGCTGAGTTTATTTTGATTAAACTCCAACCACTTTTCGAGTACTATCTCATAGTTCAGAAATCTATAGAAATTTAAGTCCTTTCGTGTACTACAACCCACAACACTACACAGCACTTATTGTACATGCTTGCAAAATCACAGCTTCAAATATTGAGAAGATAATCTACGGAAATGTAAAACTTCACTTGATCAACTTTTAAACTTCAATGGAAAAAATATCAAATAGAAATTTGACAGTTGGTAAACAAAATTAAAGGTACTCTATGGTTTGTATTGCTTTGGCGATACAGGAAAGAAGAAAGTGGGAAGAGGGGTGAGGAAACTGTCATTCGAAGTATGTGAATCTACTCTATACCATAGACTCTTAAAGAAGAAAGAAAGAAAGAAAGAAAGAAAATAATTTATTTATAACAGCAATGGTCATACAGCAGGTTAGAAAAAATAAACAACAGAAGTGTTGCCGCTATAAAAAGCGAGTATTTTTTGTACTAAGTTGACCGGCCGTGTTTAAATAGGTACTACTCCCGAAGCAGGCGTACTATGTCTGTGGCTTAATCTCTGACTTGGCTTAGTTATTCTCATAATATCAAAATATTAAGTAAAAGAAACTTAAAACTTTCTTGAAATAAATCACACTTAAACGCTCTCGGTAGACCTACTGCAACTATATTCCAATAGTTTATTTGCTATGAACGCTCGTACAGAATTCGTAGGGCCGCAACTTTTTTTCAGAACCATGTGAACTACACAGAGTATAAGCAGGAGGCAACACATTACAATATTATGATTTATTTTTATCAATATGTACGTACATTGTTCAATTGATGTGAATTCACAAATTTGATAGGCACATGACCATTACTGTAACGTGAATGGACGCGATCTATTGAAATTAATAAAAACATAAGCTAACAGAATAGGACTTTTAGGGGCTGTTTCACCATTCACTGATTAAGTGTTAACTGACGGTTAAATGTGATGGCGTCTCTATTTGTTTTGTTGAAATAAACGGAGACGGCATCACATTTTACCGTCAGTTAACACTAATCAATGGATGGTGAAACAGCCTCTTAGAGTAGATACCTACCTATAAATGCTGTTATTTTTTTGATACAAGCTTACCTTTTAACTATGTCGAGTTTTTAAATTCCGCTAGTTAATTGTTTTTATTTCACACATATTAGCATAATAACGTTCAAAAAGTGTCAGACTTAAATTGTTGGAAAGAGCCAAGAAAAAAAAAATGTAAGAAAAACACGACGGCGAATTGTTTGTACTGCTGATGTTCTGTGCACCGTAAGTCTGATATAATGACCCCAACGACTACTTTTGCCAAAAATAAAAAATCAATTAAACTTTTAATAATCAAAAACAACTCGAGAAGCCTTAGACAACAATATATCAAAATATGATAAATTTCTGAGACCCTAAAATAATTCAGGTCATAATGGGCTAAAGTTGGAGGAAAGAGTAAAGAAACTTTTTTTAAAAGACGATGTGACGACACTGAAAATCAGCGTCAACGAAACAATAAACATATACATATGTGATTGTTACAAAAAAGGACACCCCTCAGCACGTGTCATGGCACGCGGTGCCACGACGCTGATTTTCAGTATCGTCACATAGTATTGAAAAAAAAAATGTCTTTGCTCTTTCCTCCAACTTTAGTCATCTACTACGAGTATCGTAGTTGTTCAAAAATAATTATTTTCTATTCTATTCTATTCTATCTAGTATTTTTTGTACTGCTGACGTTCTGTGCACCGTAAGTCTGATATAATGACCCCATCGACTACTTTTGCCCGAGCCTATTTCCTTATACCAGCGGCGTTTCACCAAATTGGTCCGCGTGACTTGCCATACCAGGCGTCGGATGAAGGTTTGAGGTACACAGGCTGTAGAAGGTGATAAATTATTTAATCAAGAATAATAATAAAAAGCACCTGTTGATAAAATAACAACAATTTAAGTAAACGCCACGGGTACGTAGTTAGTACTATAATTTGTCATACCTAATGACAATGTAATTTGTGTTGTCTTGTTTTAGGTTCTCATCCGATTACCGCACACCGAATCTACCGAACAACGGCTAAATTGATAGTATCTTTTCCAACATTGACATTGACGGAATCATCGATAGCGATGGAGCTATACTTTCAAGAATTGAAATGAATTGACATATTTTATGTCATAATATTTTTTCGAAACAAAATCGTGAATTTTTCAGAAAAAAATAAATTGGTGTCCTCTAGTGCTTCATAGCATAGGTTAGTTTAAATAAAAATTCTGAACAATTAATGGATTCAGAAAAAAAGAGTTACAACTAACAATACGTTATGAAAAACGTTACATTATGGCTTTCAAAAATTATGCGAGCCAGTATGAACCAGAATGCTACAGATCGACTGATTGAGTGTATAATGAATTTGCAAAAATGAATAAATGAAGCGTTTCTGGGCGTTTAAAAAAAAGTGTACTCTTTACGTTTTTTTGAAATTTTGCAAAAAATATGGTTTTTCCTACTCAGAATCAAGAGCACAATCGATTCCGATCGTTTCAAAAAATGTCCCCAGTTTTTCATACGAATTTTTATGAGTCAGTTTTGTCACGCCCATACTAACTGTATGAAAAAAACGTCGAAAAACTGTAATTTTTTTTGGGGGCATTTTTTTAATCTATCGGAATCGATTGTGCTCTTGATTCTGAGTAGAAAAAACCATATTTTTTCCAAAATTTCAAAAAAAGAAAGAGTACATTTCTTTTTTGAAAACGCCCTTCTATTGGTTAATGAAAAACGTATGCCTCGTAACACATCCTCGCTGGAAACGCTGCTTTATTACTAAGCGTACTAGATCTCTGTAGACATCTTTAACACGAGATGAAACACGTCCATTAATGAGATTTAGACTATTTAACGCAGTTCGTAATAATCAAGAATTTGCGGGAAGATGTAAAATGTTGGGTAGACCATGCATGCCTTGCTTTCATTCTAACGAGACTACATGCATTTTTAATATCACTAAAGTGGGAAATTCCTACTAATAGTAATATTATAAATCCGAAAGTAACTGTGTCTGTCTGTCTGTTACGCTTTCACGTCGAAACCACTGAACTAAACTGATTTTGATGAAATTTGGTATATAGGTAGTTTAAACCCCACGGATCAACATAGGCTACTTTTTATTCCGATAGAGGGCGCTGCGTGATAACCTAGATCCGTGCAGACGAAGTCGCGGGCATAAGCTAGTATTAAACATAATTGCGATCAACGCACAGTGGGCAATATGTTGTGTTTGTTTTTATGGCGTTAAATAAATGTATTTTATCTCTTGCTTTCTTTCTTTATTAAGCAAGCTGTTAGCTCTCAGTGTATCTTTGCCTTTAGACGCGTTTCGAGGTCAAAGCTATAACATAAACCGATACGAACCCGCCCTTCCGCAGCGCAAGTTGTTAGTTTAAGAATGAACCCACTACTTATAGGCCACATGACTGATTCATATAGAATACAAATTTGTTCATACATACATATTTAATGCAGTGATGACGAGCTAAGATCTTGTGCATCTACCTAAATGATGGAAATTAAATATTTTAAGAAAGTAGTACTTAATAATATATAAATATTTTTTTATTAAAAAATGTTTTGATTGATTTTCCTTACATGTATTAGTTAGATGGAATGTACAATCTCTAACCATTCTGAGTTCAAGATTTTGTTATACATATTATTATTTAAACACTACATGATTTCAAATCCGATGAAAATCCTGTCTCTAATTTTATAAACTTTCTCTCTCTCTCTCTCTCTCTCTCTCTGTGTGTGTGTGTGTGTGTGTGTGTGTGTGTGTGTTTTGCGATTTTTTCACAATTACCCACCAGAACATTAGTATTACCTAAACACATTTCCCCCGCTTTACAGACTTACAAGAAATGAAACAAAAATGAGGGCGTATAATTAAAAGGGTGCGAAACGACTACGTCTCAGGGACCGTTAAACAGCAATTATGTAAAATGCTAATTTGTTTTATTGTTGTGTTAATTTTAGAATCATCTGACGACTTAACTGGATAGATTAACCCTTATCAAATAAAACGTTTGAGTTAACTAAACAATTATTTGAATTAATATGCCGGTGTGATAATTTTAAGGTTGGTCAGGGTGAAGATGAAATTTAATAATTAGTGAAAGATATGTTTAGACGACCGGATGACCAAGTGGTTAGAGAACCTGACTATGAAGCTTGAGATCCCTGGTTCGCTTCCCGGCTGGGGTAAACATTTGTATGAATAATATGAATGTTTGTTTTCGGGTCTTGAACGTTTAATATATATTTAAGTATTATCATCATCATGTCAGCCGAAAAACGTCCACTGCTGGCATAGATCTCCCCAAAGCTCTCCACTCAGACCGGTCTTGTGTTTTCCGCATCCAACGCAATCCTACGATCTCAACCAGGTCGTCGCTCCATCTTGTTGGAGGCCTACCGACATCTCGTCTCCCGGTCCGCGGACGTCATCAATCAATCAATCATCATCATCATCATCAGACTATGTTCGTCCGCTGCTGGACATAAGCCTCTCCCATGGCACGCCACTGAGCACGATCCTCGGCCACTCTCATCCAGCTCTTGCCAGCCACCCTGCGAAGATCATCGCACCACTGAGTCTGAGGACGTCCTGCGCTACGTGAGTCAATCGTCAATTTATTATTGTACACATAACTTTAAAATGTATCCCCAAAATTTTTATAAAAACCTCAACGTACCGGCAACCGGCAACTGGCAACATTTCAATAAAAGCTAACCCACCCGTTGCCCACGTAACCGGCTGATTGAGCCGGCACGTTTGATTACCGAACGGCGATTAACCAAATCGCACGGAAGACCCTAGCCAATCAACCCTCACGTACTCTTAGTATATCCAGTTGGGATTACACAACTTTATATCGGCGGCGTAACAACGGGGATTACAACTCCATTGATTGCCTCAAGTTCCGAGCCCTTTAGTTCGTTATGGATTCTATTATTGACAGCTGTGTACGTTGACAGTTTGGGGGCGTGAGATCGCCGCGTCATCGTGAGAATAGGGAAATAAGTTGGTCAAGTTTGCAGGGTCTCATGCGAAAATAATCAAAAGCAAGTCCCATTATTAATTATTGTTTTACTGTTTGGTAGTGGTACTGTTGGGACCGTAAATTAACTATTTTTCTTTCTTTCCATTAATTTTGCATGCATTCATAGATGATTATGATTTTATTATTTTGAATCTAATCTAATATAAAAAATTCTCGTGTCGCAAGTGTTTGTAAATAAACTGCTCCAGTGCCAGGACCAATATGGCGGCGTTTCATGATATGCCTAGGAATTTCGTGATCTGGCGAATTTTACGATCGGCCTCCGACATCTATTAAGTAAGGATTTATAACTGTCAATAAAAAGTCAGTTAAATCAAGTATAAAATAAACACATAAAATCACAAACGCATCAAAGCACAGTAAGCCATAGATAGCACGGAAAAACAAAGAGTTTTAAAAGACATTACATTAAAACAAAAGAGTAGCAGACTAAGGATCTCCAAGGGACCCATAAGAAGGGTGAACTTAAAAAGAGCCCGGCCCTAACACTTCAACGTAACATCAATATAAAATGAAATGAGACTCAACATTTTGCAAGAGATAAAATTCTACGCAAAGAAAGCCAGCCTAATTTGAACCGCTTCGGCTGTCATAAAGGGTGGAAGTTGTTGTAACAAAGGAAGCGACCAGGGGCCCATAATGAATAAGAGGGATCAGATTCGAATGGACATTTGGAGTCATTTTGCACCATACCCCAATATTTTTCATGCATCCCCTGTCTCCAGACACTACTTGCGATATTGCATATCTTAAAGTGTGCCCCTTGGAATACTTTGGACCCCGCCGTTGTAGTAATTTTACATAACATAATCTTAGATTTGGGCTTTTGAAATATCGTTTTATTATAGTGATGCATGCTGTAAAGAACTTTGTGTTACTAAAATCGAATGAAAGTTTTATTTACTCCCTTTTTTATAAACTGTCGTTGAATTGTGTTGACTTGAAGTTGATTAATTGTTTATTTCATTTCAATATTGTGATTAACAAACGCAGTTTCATCAAATTCCATTCCAATCAAAATCAATTCCAGTCCAATATTTTTTAATTAATAAAAGGTTTATAGTGTGCTTCTAAATTTATTAAAGCTACAAATAACTAAGCTTCATTATTTTAATAAAATATAGAATCTGCCTAAATTATTGCCTCCATAAGATATGCTAACTTTACCTCAGTAAATCCAAAGTCAATTACTTTAGCTCAAATATCGGTAAAATATTAAATTTAATAGAAAGATAGATAGCCGAATTAATTACTCAATATCTAATTTGATTACTTTTGAACAATTGATGTTCAGTTTATTTTGCCTATTTCTTCGAAAATGTAGCAAGATGTTGTTGAGTTTATTATGTTAAATGTTCGCTGATATGGCTACACCCGGGCCGGAACTTTGTTGTGGCGTTAAAAGTATCTTAGGTAATTTTTAGGAAAGCCCGTTTTATAAGAATATGCTAGCCGTTATATAAATACTAATAACTACTTAGTAGAAATTTTAACTTTCTATTTTTTTACTGTAGATCTTTGATACATCATGATTTGGTTTATGAGCTATCGACGTTTTGTTCTTCCGGCATTACGAATTTCGATGTATTAAGATATTGTGATTTTTTTGGTGCCTACACATATACGTATACGATTGAAAAGGCAAAAACAAAAATTTATTTATGTATGTAAACTCTTTATTTTACAAAAGAAAATTAACAAAATACAATTGACAAACTTTGAGATAGTAAAAAAAAATTAAATCTAATTAATCTCGGCAAAAACAACTTTCTAATGAAAACAAAACGTAAGCGTAAACTTATTTTTTGTTATACAACACATTATTTCCTTGACTTTGTCATATAAATAGTTCGTTTATCTTTACGTTTGTAGTATGATTTTTTTTTGGGGTTATACTATTTTTACGTTTGCTGCATGCATCGTTACATTCGTAGTATGCAATGTTTTGGGATCAAAAGTATTTTTACGTTTGCTGCATGCATATTACCACAGTGGATGCCCAACAACGGCTATTGGCGCCGCGGCAAGCCAAGACGGAGAAGATGGCAGGATGACATGGACACGTTCTACAGCGACTGGCAAGACATAATTGCAGACACGGCGACTTACAAATCCAAAGCACCTTTGCCTAGTAGTGCAAATTACCACCAGGTTAATACAAAAAAATAATTTAGTGTTAATCCAGGTTATAAACTCAACCAGGGTCAAAACTAGTGTGACGTACTTTATGGTAGCCCCCTATCTGTATGCCCTGTTTCTCCAAACCCGTTGAGTAAGAAATAATAATAATATGTTTTTTTTTATTAGCCTGTTAAAGTGTCCCACTACTGGGCAAAGGCCTCCCCTTCTTTCCGCCACTCGTCCAAGTTTGAGCGCCGTAAGTTACGATAGGAAGAATGCACATATCGACGAGTTTACGCTTTAGCGACAGTGGAAGGCTGCCCTTCATTAGCGTCATGGACCGCTTTTCCAGGCATCGATAGGTACGCCTATCGATATAATAATATAATAATAAGCGTAATATTAATAGGACCTTAAAAATATTACTCAAAATAACAAGTAACAAAATCCGATAGGTACCTAACAAAACCAGATCAATGGTGATCCCGTGGCTATAACGAACGGTGTCTCTTTAATTATGCATTCGACCACCCGAAGCGATAGTAATGCATAGTGCACCCGACAAACCTGAATAGATGGTGCAATTAATGAGAGTACCACACCTAGCCGCTACGCAAATGGCACTTAGAAACATTGGATATTGGAAACGTTCCTCTGTCGATAGGTGTGTCGTGTGGTTTGTTTTGACCGAAAGGGTCTATGTAATACGAGTATGAAGAAATGAATTGAGTAACAAAAGAGTTGAAACATGGTAGAGATCATCAAAATGATCATGACTATGCAATTTTCCGAGAATCTTAATGTACAGTCGCGAAATGAAAAGGTTGACCCCTTAAGGTCTGTTTTTGCTTGCTCAGTATAAGTTATCAGTAGGTATGTGCTTAATTGACTGTTTGAGAATGTCATATTCCGTCGTAATGCCTTCAAAAAGGTAACATGTACTTGCAATGTGTAAATGAATGTATTGGAAAACTGGCCAACCTTTTCATCCGCCACTGTACCTACTTTCTAGGGTCTGAAGTTATACCCATAATAAATTTAATCTAAATTAGATTAACAGTTCACGCGTGAAAAGATAGGTCTATAATAGATACGTAACCAGACAGATACTTTAGCATTTATAATATTATTAAGAGAAGTATAACAAGGATTAAAAAAAAAACGAAGAATAAGTAAGGTTTTATATTTATACATCCTTGAAAATGACAATTGAAACCTTCTCACAAAATGCGCATAAGGAAATTCTTTCGAGTAAATAAACACGAAACAAGGAAAATATTGCCCATTTTTAGGATTCCTTGCATCAAAAGGGCCGATCCTGTCTGGACTACCAAGATGTCACTACTAAATTATTATATTGTAACGTGATTTAAATAAGTAGGTATGACAAATTTCAAGTTAATCCGACTACTGGAAGTTGGTCGAATTTAACTTGCAAGATTTGACTACAGACAGACAGACAGAAAGACAACAGGACAGATGAAACTAAATAAAAGCTTGTAACAATGGACCTATCCATCTCCGCCTATATACGCACATTCACCAGCACCAATGTCTGACACAACAAAGTGTGCTTAAATATCTGATACTCTACCTGGTACTCTATTTCTAAGGTCGGTAGGACTTTTTTTGTGCGCTCGAATGCGGCAAATTTTAATGCAGATATCTGCACTGCTCTGCATATATGGCTCCTATCATGTGAGCCGAGTATGGAGTGTGTTAAATAAGCAATACAAATTACAGAATTAATTTTTGCTTGGCTTCGGAACTCTCGCGCGAGTACGATTCACACTTGGCCAATTTTTCCAATAGAATATTTTTTATGAGCTCAATGACAAGGCACTGAGTAATTACATTTGAAAATTCGATTGCGTGTATAAAAATAACTCCTTCCGAACCAAGACCTTTTCAATTTGTTGTTATAAGAGTTCATTTCTTAGAACTGTAATGAATAATACAAAAGGACGCGACGTATTTACGAATGAATGCTACTGAATAATGTGATAAATGTGGGAACGACGTATGAAAGTATAATAATATCATGTCTATTTTAGGTTTAAGGCTAAGACCGGGTGTTAACCTTTGGCATAAATACGGAAATATCACAAGAATAGCTTTGTGACCTCATTGTACTTAACATTCCTGTATCCTATCACTACCTACCACTTTTACCACTACCTATCACTTTTAGCAGCAATTAAAATAATAATATCAATTAAATCAAATCAGCCCACATCCACCCAATGCTGGGTAAAGGCCTCTTCATTTTCAGCCACTAAAGTTTTCCACCAAAAGTTTTGACCAGTGTGTCTTGCCCTTCCTAAATTACGGTTCTGGAACATGGACGCTCACGAATTCAAACGTGCACCAAATAAAAGTCGCACAAAGAGCCATGGAGCGAGCTATGCTGGGCATCACACTTCTTGACCACATGCCCGATTCTGAAATTCGGAAACGGACTGGAGTTGTGGATGTGTAAGGATGGGTAAGAGGGTAACACGATTGAAGTGGAGATGGGCAGGACACTTAGCGAGACGCACTGACAACATGGTCGAAAGTAATTACGGAGTGGTGGCCAAGACTGGGTTGAAGAACGGCGGGCAGACCACCGGCCCGTTGGTCGGATGGCATCTGGCAGTCGGCTGGTAAACTGTGGATGAGACTAGCACAAGACATTACCGACCAGAAATTTTATCGACTTACTTGTTGTTCAAAACCAACATGTAAAAATATTGGTGGATTATTTTTTGAAGTCAACCAAACACTCACTATTTTTCAAGCCGAGAGTGTAAAGGGAACCTAGAGCCCATGTACTCGTCTACTTCAGTAAAATTTAACTTAGCTACTTCGTTTTATTAGCAACAGAAATAAAATGATCTGTCTTTTTATCTAAAAATACGTCTTTTTTTTCTCTTATTCCTTAAACCCCACATTACACAAACAATTCTTAAATGTGTTAAATTCCACAAAGAACCATTTAAATTGTACTCGTACTCTGTCGGTCTCGTATGAAGAGTAAAGGGCTTGAGTGAGATTAGACATTCAGATAATCTTCCGGCAAATACGCACGCTCCTGTTTACGCTGCGTCAGCACAGCGATTGCTCGACCCTAGCCAGAGTACACAGATTTTAAACAGTAACATAGCGTTTATATATTTAATTATCATTAAAATATATTTGTTAGTCATTTACCAATACTAAAAATTACTCAATTTTTTCCGGTCCTACTTGTACAAATTTTACTATCTAGTTAGAGTTATGTGTGGTAAGCGTACGCAGTGGGTAAGTGTACGCAATCACATATAATGGGTTTTTCTTTAATAATAAACTGTCTTGAGAATTGAAAATACAAACTGAAATATAGATGCACAGAAAAACTAGAAAAATAAGACCAGCGCTGGGAATCGAACCCAGGTCCTCGGCATTCCGTGCCACGTGCTATGCCGCTACACCACCGGCACAGCGGCACAGATACGAATTTCCCCTATGCACCACATATCTCAGCTTTTTTGTTTCTTATTTATCCACTTAACCAGTGACACTGGCGACATCTATACCGTAGCCCTCATCGAGAAACCAATCTTAATTTGATTGCTTGACAAACTGAACTCAGCTGCAGATATATAGTAACTAACTTATGCCCGCGACTTCGTCTGCGCGGACCTAGGTTATCGCGCGGTGGCGCCCTCTACCGGAATAAAAGTATCCTATGTTGATCCTTGGGGCTTAAACTATCACTATACTAAATTTAATCAAAATCGGTTCAGCGGTTTCGATGTGAAAGCGTAACAGACATACAGACAGAGTTACTTTCGCATTTATAATATTAAGTAGGGATAGTAGGGATTGTATCAATGCCCTTTAGTATCTGTGTACTGCGGGCGAACCCCGATGTGATTTGCGGTCCACTTTCTTCGTAAGCAGTATTTGATTGAATGTCGAAACGCTGAGTTAGCGCCTGCCAGTTCCTGCCGGCTGAGACGTTTAAGTGACGCATCGGGTCCAATTTAATTTATTTTCCTTGAACGGCTAGTTAATGCAGCCTCACACTTGACCAGTGGACTGAAAGTACTGGCTCCAATTATCTTCGTGTAGGAGATAGGTTCTTAAACCAATTGATACGAAAGTTCGTATGTACGTTTTTCTGTCTTTTTTACGCTACAACAGTTTTACTGGTACGCTAATTTGTATCAGGGATAGTACTTACAAAATTTATAAAACAGACATGCTGAAAAAAAAACCGGTAAAGTATAAAGTAGACTAATACATGTAGGAATATTTTTATTAAAATCGAGTAGAACACGTTTCTTATCTAAACCTGTTACAATTCACCCTTTGTCAAACGAATCGTTTACCTATCCTTTCCCGAATTTTATTTGCCCGAATTTCACTTGCCATACCAACGTTTGCCATAAAATATATTGCACCGTGCTGTTTTCAGGAGTTTTAAAATGTCATCATATAGAATGCAGTAGGTTAGGTTAGGTTATCTTAATATCAACTCTGAAGAAATTACTATTTCAGAAATAAATTACTTTGTGGCAAATGAAAATTCTAGAAAATGATATATTCGGGCATCTGAAATTCGGGCAAACGATATAGAACCCAAACGAATGCAGGTACAGACAAAGGACCTTATGTGGCAATTACATTAACTCGATTGTGGCGTGCGACATGCGGGGACTGAACTGCAACAGTGTAAATATCACAGTAGTTGGCCGCATACGGCGAAGGACATGCATTCACTAACTCCGCAGTAAAAGCACATACTAAAGTGAAGACCACATTCGCTGCCGAAATCATTTGAATGAAGGTCGGCAAACTCATTAAGTGAGTGAAATCCATACTAATATTATAAATGCGAAAGTGTGTTTGTAGGTTTGTCCATCTTTCACGCCGTAACGGAGCGACGGATCGTCGTGATTTTTGGCATAGAGATAGTTTATGGGCTTGAGAGTGACATAGGCAACTTTTTATCTCGTAAAAATGCAGTTCCCAAGGGAAAAGCGCGCGATAACCGAATACCACGCGGGCGGAGCCGCGGGCAAAAGCTAGTAGTATAATAAAGTGATTCATCTGACATACCTAATAAGAATAAGAATATACTTTATTGCCATAAACTTCTTCTTCTTCCGCTGGCGCTAAAACCCTCTGTGGGTCTTGGCCTCCTCCACAATTTTCCTCCAGTTGTCACGGTGCCTGTCAACCTTCTTCCAGCTGGTAAACTTTCCCATCCTCCTGAGACCTTCTTCCACACAGTCACGCACGTTATTGCCACAAACACAAATAAAAAATAATTAACAAAAAAAAAGGTACACAAAACACATTTTGAGACTATTGGTCCCATTCTCAGAATGTGCTGGACAGGTAGTCCAGCGCTGATTTCAGTCTGCAGGGCTACTACGAAACCCGAAACTCAAAGTTCGAGTTGCGCGGTCTCTGTGACACTTATACTATGTAATACAAGATCAAGAGAGACGGTACGATATAATATTCGAGTTTCGAGTTTCGTAGTAGCCCTGCTGGGCCTCTGAGCTCGGTCGGCTGCACACTTTGTATGAATGAGCGACAGAGTTTGACGCGGTGCTTTCAAGTACATAGCAAAAAATAATTTGGTATATTAAACAAACACAATTAAAGAAATTAGTAAAGAGTTAAGTGAGTTTTCATGTATTAGAGTAATAATAAATTCAAATATCAGAAGAAAAAGAAAACAAAAAGCAAAAACCTTGTTTTCCCGCAATTCACATAGCATAACACGTTCGCTCAAACTTTTTAGCCGAATAATTGCTTCACATAAAATGTGCTTGACATAAGAGTCATTTCTCATAACGTAACCATTGTATATTCCCAAGAAAAACCCCACCAGAACTATTTATCTTTTATTTTTAAGCACAAAAAGTGATTAACTCACAGAAGGAGATCCCAAAATGAACAATGTTCTTCTAGGAAAACACACCTAAATTACGCGTCTGAGCATGTCAATTTCAATTACCTTACTTATCCGGGTTGCAATCTAAGCTTGGAACATTTTCCTTGTCGCAATATCTTTAGAAAAACCCCGTTTTCCTGTACCCAGTACGTAAAGGGAATTGAATAGTCAAATAAATAAAATCAAACAAGAATGCCCAGGTGTAGAATTTGTCGAGCAACGAGGAATGGATATGAGTTATAAAACCAGGTGAGAACCGTCACGATTTGTGCCAGGAATGGAACTTTGTATCTGGGAGGATAATATATGAGAGCTCAGTATTTCAATGGGTCCTAAATATGTATAAGGGCCAAAGGTGATTTTTTTTTCAATAATAAATTATATATATTTAGATAGTGGATTAAATAAACATTGTTATTCAATTATTTTTCGGGTTATCATTGAAGTAAAATGGTCGAACTAGATGCAATTTCGACGTAAAAGGACTAAACGTACGTTTCATACTTTTACGCGGTAAATCCCGGGCGGTTTGTTTAAAATCTGTGGGCATAACTGCCATTACGAAAAAACTTGTACGTCAGGCAAAACACCGCTACCCCGATGCTACATCTGAATTACTTTTTATTAATTTCTCCATGTATCTTGGGTAACGTATTTTTTACAAATTTTTTAAAGTTGAACGCGTATATAAGCCAAAGTACCACAAGGATCTTTTTACTGTATTTTTGAACATAAGTTCCCGGAAATTCACGTATATGGGTGTACGAGTATGTACAATAATTTTTCCTGAAAAAATATTTTATTAAAATGTATTCATTGTGTTGAAGGACAAAGAACTATTAGCTGGTGTGTCAAATTTTAGAAGCCCGCCATGTAAAGTGTCCTTACTTGTACGTAGCCCTTGTACGTAGGATCCATCGATTTGTTTTTTTCAACCTCCAAATATATTATCATCATTAGCCGGGAGACGACGCTGCTGAACAAAAGCCTCCCCCTTATAAAACGTCATTAAAATTAACGTCAACTTGCCAGTTGTATCGGCATCGGTTAGTTAAATAATTGAGATTATCGATATAGGAATTCACTACCTGTTACAAGAGTTTGCTCCTTGGATTCCTATCTCTGGTCGTGACTCTCGCAATGGCGTCGGTCCATCTAGTGGGAACTAGTCAACGCTTCGTCTTATCATGGTCACCGGTCGAAAAAACCGGTTAAAAAAATGAAAATTGCATGCGCGCATGGAATTCGGTTGTCGCGCACTGTCCCCTCAAGAACTCTACATTTTCCGGGATAAAAAGTAGCCTATGTCACTCTCTGGCCCATAAAATACCTCTATGCCCAAAACCACATTAATCCGTCGCTCCATTTCGACGTGAAAGATGAACAAGCATACAAACATACAAACACACACACTTTAGAATTTATAATATTATACTTCATTTAATTTAGAATTGGAGGCCACAGCAACATTGTATTGCGTCTGGTCAACTATTTCTTACCTAGCAAATAGTCCAGTACAATAGGCTGGGAGCCGCAAAATAAAATTGTTTTAATGCCAATTTATTTGCGTGTCGTCAATTGTTATTCTAGTACAAATTGTAAAGAGATTACAGTTCACGAGTCCCAATAAAATGTTGCTGTGGCCTCCAATTCTAAATTAAATGAAGTATAGTATGTGACCGACGTGAATTATATATTATATCGTGCTATTTCCACATACACTCACTATTTACCTAAGACCTGCGGCAAAATGAATCTCTCTCTCTGTTTACCTGAAACGCTTTAACACAAACTATTTACACCAGCTGTTTACAGCACACTCTTATCTCGAGTTATCTTACAATTGTATAAAGAACCTTATGTAGCAAAACATAAAGACGGATACTGGTAGCAGCGAAAGCTGAGATACAAGTTTGGAGAAGTAGGCAACGTTTAACGGCGTGCAAGTATTAAGGTCTCTACCCATTACAACGTATTATATCATGACCGTAATAGCGACGTGTCAGGAAAAATAGTACATTGTACATTAAGGGGCGTAGGAAGGAGATTACTAACGAGAGTCTATTAAAAGCCCGAGCCGGTTGGCTGAGTTGAAACCTCTTTAGTCTGAAATGACGTACCTACTTACTATTTAAAACTAAAGTCATAACTCCCTTGAGAAGAAAAACTATACGTGAATCCATAATTCCCACGGGAAAAACTGAGGTCGTTGTCCTTTAGTATACAGAGACAAGCAAGTGTGATGAAAAATATATTGTTTGTATCGAAAAGTATGTATTGTAAACTCTTTATTGTAGGTACAAAAGAAAACCACAAAAATACAATTGACTAACTTTAAGATGCTTGTATAAAGACGGACTTGCCCTTGAAGAGATCTCTACCAGTCAACCTTTGAGTGGATGGATCATCAGGGTCCGACAAAGAGTGAGTTTAAGAGTCAAAAATAGTGAGACTATGCCCGCTACGTTTCGTAGCCAACCGTACCGTCGCGTGTCATGTATGCGCTTGATATTTCGTTCCTGATACGTTCCTACTAAATTTTGACGACCGGGTGGCCAAGTGGTTAGAGAACCTGATTACGAAGTTTAAGGTCCCGGGTTCGATTCCCGGCCGGGGCAGATATTTGTATGAATAATACGAATGTTTGTTCTCGGGTCTTGGATGTTTATGTATTCAGGTATGTATTATTGTATATAAGTATAATGTTTATCCGTTGCTTAGTATCCATAGTACAAGTTTTGCTTAGTTTAGGGCTAGGTAGGATATTTATTTATTTCACTAGCTTATGCCCGCGACTTCGTCTGCGCTGATCTAGGTTATCGCGCGGTGGCGCCCTCTACCGGAATAAAATGTATCCTATATTGATCCTTGGGTTTCAAACTACCTATATACCAAATTTCATCAAAATCAGTTCAGTGGTTTCGACGTGAAAGCGTAACAGACAGACAAACAGAGTTACTTTCGCATTTATAATATTGGAAGGGATTTATTGTTGCTTTCATTTTATCATATGATACGGCGCAGTGGGTAGAGCCCTTTACGTTACTTTCGCATTTATAATATTAGTAGGGATTTATTGTTCCTACCATTTTATCATATGATACGGTCCAGTGGGTAGAGCCCTTTACGTTTGCTAGTAATGAGGCCTCGGGTTCAGTGGCTCGTTTTATTGTAGAATCAGGACGTCACGTAGTCCCGTTGATCAACTCTGGCTCATAAGCTTTATCTAGGCTGAGGCTTTAGAGTCAAGAGCTTTTAATCTGACGGGAAAGAAATATATTGTGGTTTGCGGTAAAAAAAGGATAAGTGTGGGTTGGGTGCACGAAGAATTCCGTATTACCATACAAATAGTAACATTAGTGGAATTTAATAGAAATGCTAAAAAATACGTTTTAACATGCTTTTATTTTACAATTACAATTCGTTTGTATTTTTTAAGGTCGAACTGGAGAACATATTAGTGGTACTTACTGTAAGGTATAGGGGGAATCTTGAATTTTTTTTTTAATAGTGTCGGCATAGTTTACTTTATGAATATATTCGCGAAAAATTAGTTTTCTAGCATTGATAGTCCTTGAGCAAAGCCGCGGACGGACAGACAGAAATGGCGAAACTATAAGGGTTCTGTTTTAAATAATTTATTGAATCAGGTGTTACTTTGCGGAGGTCCATATCAATGAACTAAAAGAATTTCTTTGCTCACCCGCGACCTTAAGATAGCTAAGTCTATTCTGATGTGTTGTTGTTGTTGTTTGTTCTGTTTTGCCATTTTGGCTATGGAACCTTAAAAATGCTTATGAAATAGTAGTTGATAACTGTTACGTAATAAGTGTTAACACTTTCAGTGCCAAGAATACACTAGGCGTGTTCTCTGTTTGTAGGCAGTTTTCGCTGCAAAGGGGAAAAATGCTGGTATGCGAAGCGATTTTGAATGAATGAATGAATGAATATTTATTCACAGAACATATGGTACATATACATAAGGTAGGTACAGTATTATTAGCGATCCGTAATGATCGGCCATCAGGCATGTGAAAATTAGCCTAGAAAGGAATTAACCCTTGAATTTACAAAATTTTGGAAGCGAACATGTTAAAATACGAGTGTGGTTTCATGAAACGAAGCGTAGCCTCTCACGCTAGTAGTAGTCTCACGTACCTCTCTCTCTCTCTCTCTCTCTGTCATTGTTAGTAATCACCGCTCCCCGCTCCGCTCATCTCAGCCCGCACCCTCTCCATACGAAACACGTGCGATTAACGACGACAGTTCATGAACGAGCCCTCGTTATTCCACAGTTTGAACCTGTGGCGCGCTGGCAAACAGCATTACGTCCTTGTGCTAATACCCGCCAGGGAGAAAAATGACTTCCACGCGCATGGAACATTGATTTCAAACGCCTTAGTCTTATCCTGCTGCGTGTTTAACGTCTTTGCCTTTTATTATTTTAACACTCACTGTTCTCAATTCAAAATTATTAGACAAAGTCACACGTGCACGTTTTGCAGGTAGGACCTTGTGCTAGGTCCGCCCGGATTGCTACCACTATCTTGCTGGCTAATCCTGCCGCTAAGCAGTAGTGCAGCAGTGCTTGCACAGTTGTGTTTCGGCGTGGAGAGTAAGACAGCCGGTGAAATTACTGGCACTTGAGGTATCCCATCTTAGGCCTCTACGTTGGCAACGCATCTGATATACCCCTGGTGTTGCAGATGTTTATGGGCGGTGGTGGTCTCTTACCATCAGGAGACCAACTTGCTCGTTTACCTACCATCCAGTCGAATAAAAAAAAAACACTTTCACTGTTTCCAATTCAAAATTATTAAACAAAGTCACACGTGCAATTTCCACTTTGGGACAGTTTGAAATTGTGAACCCGTAGTGGAAGCACGAAACCCTTGTGGATTAATTTCAAGTAAGCACTCGTTGACCTATTCTCTCGATGGTACGAATATGTACCGCGTCACTTCGCATCCCATCTCGGTGTGAAATGACCCAAAAACAACGTATATATTGACGATACTGTTTAGTACGGCCATTGAACTTTGATGCGTATTTAATTTCACGTCAATCAGACCACAAAAAGTTGATAAAACCGATAAAGATGTGATTACTTTACTTAGTTACTTATTCACAAGAAAAACGCATTTATACTTCAATTCAATAGAATCTAACACTCCTGTAGACACTTCCTGCCTTCTAATATGAACACCAGGCTGCCTAAGGGTTTGTGATGTGACTATTATTCTTTTTTCATTCCTGTTAGATGATAATTGCAGCAATAGGGACATATATAATCAAGCATGCTCACGTCAGGGTGTGTTAAATGTGTAGAAAATTGTTAGATTCTATTGAATTGTACTTTGCAAGATAAGGTTTCTGTGGGTGGAAAATTGACGCAAGAAAAATAAGTACAATTTAGATAGATAGATACATTCTTTTATTTCCTTATGAAAAAATACATCATAAATACATGTAAGGTAAGACAACTGATGTCGTCTGTCGCGCAGATTCACGCTAACAACCATTTTGCTTTACATTACTTCTTCGAATAAATTTTAAGTGTAATAAAAACTAAAAAAAAACTAACTATTTTTAAAACTCGATGAACTAATGTTGTTCATTTTGATGAGTATGATCTATGTTTTAGTTATTTGCTCATATTACAGGCTACACCCGGGTATAAAGGTGAGTCTCTGCATTATCCAAATTTCAATATATTATTTTCATGGTAAATAATGATACATACGCGTTATCTTCACTGAGTTTCGAGATCTGACACGACCCACGTCAAGTCTGCCAGAACGGAGTATCTTCATTTGGAGAACAGTTTTCTTGGAAGTTTTAGATGGATCATTTAATGGACTTTGATGTAGGAGAGTCGATCCTCGATTCTATGCGCGCTTGGGTGTTGATGTAATCATCGCAAAGTCATAACTTTTGTGTAACTGAATTTATAAGTTTTCGCTAAAAGCTTTTAATGATTCACAATTATTTATACGAGTACTTGATATGTATTACGATAGTAATGATGGATGAATTTATCTTTTTCTATTTTTTTATTTACATTTTAATTTCGCGGTGTATTGTAAAGAACTGTAATGCTGTGTAACTTTCTTTATGTGTGTGTAAATTTATTAAAATAAAATAAAATAGTTATACTTACTTACGTTAAAACATCTACCTACTTTAATGTATGTAAATAATATTTTTTTACAAAGATCTGACAGCACTCGGTGAAAAAATCGCGCTATCGGTTCTTTTTCAAGAGAAAATTTTTCGTCAAAAAGTTACAAAGAGAAAAACGACCGTGATCTGATTTTAACGAGAGCAAAGCTGCAGACAAAAGCTATACGCCTAATCTCCACAAGCGAAGTTGTGAGCAAAAACTAATAATGTTTTTTTTTTTGATAAATGAACTCAAAAATGGTGATCGAATTTTTATTTTGTACACTAAAAGAACCGGTATGTCTGTGTTTTCAACTCACGATATCTTCTCATATAATACTGCGTCAGTTGCTTCTTATAAGAACTACGAGTACTAGCTCTTACCCGCGGCTCCGCCCACGTAGTATTCGGTTATCGCGCGGATAAAAAGTAGCCTATGTCACTCTCGGGCCCAAAAACTATCTCTATGCCAAAAATTACGTCGATCCGTCGCTCCGTTACCGAGTGAAAGACGGACAAACACACAAACACACACACTTTCGCATTTATAATATTGGATGGATGGATAGTATTACACAAACTTGGCGTGTTTAATTAAGACCAAGGTTCCACTCAAACGTTATTTATTCTAGCCCCAGTTGGGAGTAATTGTGTCTTCTATTTGGAAGGGTTCTGTTTGCATCCGCACTTTATTGAGTGACGAAAAGTGTGACAAACGTCCCGATGGCGGGTGATATTTGATACGATGGGGATGAATAAATATATCCTGTGGCTGTATTTTTATTACTGTCAGTTTGGTGGACTTAACAGTAATGGTGTTTGGTGTTACGTGACCGATATGTTGGAATCAATACACAACAGTAAATGGTTTTTGAGTCTGAAGTAATAATGCAGAAGCAATAACGGGTATTACTCATTTAATCTAAGTATATCTTTTTGTGTGTACAATATAATGGATGGGGTGAAGTTGTCAATCCGCACTGGTCCAGCGTGGCAGCTACGGCCCAAGCTCTCTCGTTCTGTGAGGAGACTCTTGCCCTGCAGTGGGATGTATAAAGCTCGAGATGAAATAATGAATAAAATGATAATGAGGTAAATCTCCATTATTATTATGTCTTTATGCTCATGCCAATTTATTTAACACAAAGTATTTGCAAAAATTTAAGAAAAAAATCACCTTTAAAATACGCGTGGCAATTTTTCTTTAAATTTAAATTGAAGTGTACGAAAATACACGCAAAAAAATAGTTGACTAACGAAATTCCACGGCAGCTAAAATTATAACCAAATCAAGAAGGAATCAGTTTTTTTTTACATATCTGTTAAATACTTAGATAATAGCTCGGTACCACTACCATGAGTTTACAGTGACCGTACTCGATAGCGACGGCGTAAATTATTTGTAGAGGCGCTGTACAATTCTCCATACAAATAATTTACGCCGTAGCTGTCGACTACGGTCACTGTAAACTCATGATAGTGGTACTGGTAAGTGACTGACATGGATAAGTCCGCCTTTGTACTTGGCACTTTCTTTTGTGTGTTATTTTTGTACCTATTTCCTTTTTGTACAATAAAGAGTTTAAACAAACAAACAAACAAACTGTTCTGAATGGGAAGACGATCAGTTAGAAATTAATAAAAATAAATGGCTGTGCAAAAATTATAATGTCTAGTTATGGACGTCACCCGGCTGATATTCTAAAGTTGATTTATTTAAAAACTTTCTAAATTGCAAAATTAAGATTTGGTTGTAAATAAATGTATGTCGTAAATGCACCTAAAACACTACTACTCGTTAAATTCATCTTATCTTTCAACAAAAATAGCTACCCACGCATTCTACCCCTACCCTGCGTAATCCCTCAACCATACCCCATTTAGAGGGGTTGTTAATTAAAATAGAAACCACTCGTTCTGAACTAAATTAATTTGCGCTTAACCTTATCGAATTATCGTTCGCAAATAATCTCAGAAGGATTTATCATGTAGGGTTTAAATTAAACGTAGTAACGATAGCGATTATTATTTGAGGTTACAACCTCTAATTTCAGCAGTTTTCTAAAAGTAAAAGCGGTTCATTTAGTATCATTAAATCAAGTTTATCTTAAGGGGACCCCATGCTTCAAAGACCTTCGATCTGAATTCCTTAGTTTTCTAATGTTTTTTGCCTCTTGTGGGATACGACGTGCGTGAGTACTGTGGGGACTGTAGCTGGTAGTGCTATGGTATAGGGGATCTACGCGCGTGATGCTAAACTCAATTCAAATAAAAGGTTGTTTCTTCAGTACTCGCTTCATGTATTCATAGGTATAGAACTTAAAGATATACTTTTACATACATAGGTCACGCCTCTCAGGCTGTCGGGAGCAATCTGTGCTCCGGCATGTATACCGCTGTCAATCCTGTTTTTAAATCGAATTCCAGAATTATAAAATACAAAAATACTATAATTATACAAAATACATTCAGTCTAGCCTGCCAGGCGGTCATTTTTACCACCTGCAAGCGGTATACAGCCTAATCCCTACAGTACCTTCGCGCCATCTTGGGTCGCACGTCGAGGTCAGCTAGAGCCGCGGCTGAGAATGCCGCGCGGTCTAAGCACCTCAAGTACTCAGCTTTGGAGCCGACTTATGACTTCGTGCCTTTTGCGGTCGAGATGGCTGGTCCTTGGGGGGCTGAAGCGAAATCTTTGGCGTGGTCTGGGCCATAGGCTACGGAACAGGGGTTGTGACCCCCGCTCTGGGTAGTACCTGGTTCAGCAGGTAGCGCTGGCCTCAACGGGGAAATGCGGCTAGCATTATGGGCACATTTGAGCCGGGTACGACGCGGAATGGTGGGTTTTACGTTGTAGTTTAGGTCTTAGTTTGTAGGTTGTAGTATAGGTTTAAGTTGATTTTATTTTGTTTATTTTAATTTTATGTATTTCTTACTTTTAATGGAGATAAAAGATTGAAGAACCGACAGCCGTTTGACTTATAATTCTATCTGTAATCTTGTTTCAGTGCAAAAGTAGGAGATACGATTCAAAACTTGTCAAAAATCAATGAAAACCTCAGGTAGCCCCTTAATATAATACTTGAGTTATCCCATCTTAAGACCGGTCTAAGTGGAGAGCCTTGGGGGAGGCCTATGTCCAGCAGTGGACGTCTTTCGGCTGACATGATGATGATGATCCCATCTTAAGCCTCTAGGTTGGCAACGCATCAGTAATCCCCCTGCCTGGTGTTGCGAATGTCTATGGAGACCCAAGTGCTCGTTTGCCATCCAGTCGAATAAAAAAAAACGCTTCTTTTAAAATATCAGTCCCCATGCCAGTCGATAGTACGTAATAGTATTTTATGCAACTGTTTCGTAATAAGGGTTCTTAAAACACGAGTGTGGTTTTATGAAATGAGGCATTCATAATAGGGTCACATGAGTGTTTTAAGGCCTAATTACGTACAGTTGCATACAATATTTTACCTACATCCATATATTAAATTCTCTATAATGCGTTCAAAAACCATTGAGAATGACCTGCATGAACAACCACTAGGTAGGTTTGTCTGCCCCACGCGCCACGCCCACGAGCTGCGCGCGGCACAACGTGCTGCTGCTCCCGGCGTTCAGGTGCCCCCGGTGTTGTAATGATGTATGGAATCTCATAACGATACTGATATCAGTATCGTTATGACCATAACGATTACTGCCGTGTTCATAATGTCGTAATGCTGGTCATTATCTATGGTTTCTGAACGCATAGTGGAGGATTTACTATATGGGTGTAGATAAACAAAATAAATATGTAAGACAAAATCAGATCAATTTTTTTTTTCAATTTACCGCATTAAAAAAAAAACAAGGCAAATAAAGCGTGCACCTATTTTTGATACTAAAAGTACAACAGCCAAATAGTAATTTAAGTTAACTTGGAAAGGCTCAATACGAAGTAACCACCCGTTGATGATTTATTTCAGCAATAAGTGTCGTGTTAGGCTACGCCATTACCGGCCCGTCAGACGACGGACTTGTGGACGGCCTATGTTAAAAGAGAATAGAGATTGACTCAGTGCAAAACAAACCGGGCAAGAGTGTGTCGGACACGTCCAAGATAGGGTTCCGTAGGAATTACGAAAAGATGAAGTAATATTTTCTAGGGATTTCGTATTGTGTACGGAATCTTCCAAGTTTAAGTATATTTTATACCTCAGGCTGCTATTTACTCTTAAACTACTGTTAATTCTCAAGTAATCTTAGCCATTATAATTTTTTGTATTAACTTAATGTAGGTACTTACTACCATCCTGAATATTTTAATTTTTTTGCACCCAATAGTTTAGATTTTAGAGGGGTTGAGATTGCTGAATTGAAAAATCGTCGGGCAAACCCCAATGGTTATAAAAGACAACGATACCCCACAATATAGTATAGAGTAACTTGAGAAAAAAAATCACCCCCACTTTACGTGTATGGGAGGTATCAAAATAGAGACAGACAGACAGACAGAGTACGTAGTTGACTACACAATCCTAAAAAGTTCTTGCGTTAAGGACATTCAACCGACTACCCTCTACGCTCACAAAGCCAAAGCACAAAGCGTAATCAGACATCACTAAAAAGGCCGTGAGTGCTTGTAGCCGAATGTTTATAGATGAAACGTAGATATTGAGCGTTGTATGACGTGGCATGACGAAAACGTGCAGATGTGTGGGTTGTATGTAAATATTTCGCATGGATTGGAGTAAAATTTAATTCCACATGGATTCCCGTAAATTTAAAATCTGGTTGCGTTTTTGACAAAATGAATGAGTGATCATCGGAAAATTCACAAATGATGACAATGTTGATGAGAGTGACAGTTACTACCAAATTTGGATGAAAGCTTACTCTGACCCACCAGTACTGTGTGGGCGTGATGCGGTCGCCGACAGTGACATCATCTATGACGTCGAGCGATGGCAGCTACCACAGACCTTAGGTGGAACGATACAAAAGGCGTTACAATCGTTGTGGGCGTTAAATGGAACGTACCCAATAAGCTAGATATTTTTTTATAGGCTGTGGATGAGACTAGCACAGGACAGGGCCAAGTAGCGTGAAAATGAAGAGGCCTATTCAGCATTCGTTGGACGTGGGCAGATTTGATTGATTGATAACAAAAACGAATCCGACATATTTCAACTTGTGGGTTCAATTGGATACCTGGCGCTCAGAAAACATTTTGGTCTCTGAAAAAAAAACGATTAGTTCTCAAAGACTTATAAAAGGTTTATAGGCACGCCAAATGTTGTGAAAGTTGAAAACGCGCGAGTTGAAGATCAGTGCGGGTATGAAGTGGGATAAAATCCAAAAATTTCATCCGCTTATTAGAAATATGATATAAGAACGATAGTACAATTAAATGCAAAAGAGAAAAAAAATGTAGAGGAAAATATACAACGAAAAACTCTTTCAAAGTTAGTTACACTCATTTTTAATCTAGCAAAAAATAAATACTCAATTACCAAATAACGAAATAAAAGTTTATGCCTTGGACGGATTTCTTTAAGGAGGTCGAGAAAAACAATGTTTATATTATTTAGGCAAGCCAGCTATGACTGACGTCTGTTTAATAAACGGCGAAAATTACTGTTTAACTTTAATTTTATTTTGGTTCCTCTACATTAGCACTTACACGACATCCATTTAATGGGATAAGGATTTTAATTAAGTACATACATTACTCGTAAGTAGCATATTTCACCCCCCTCACCCTCGGGTCAGGAGGGGTGGTAACCTGATGTGTCTAGCCGAGGACAGAGCGCAATAGGGATGTTGATAGTTGACACCACAAATCAACTGGCGTACTTTTTATGAGCTGTCAAAACACAATTCTCCTATAGAGTTCAAATGGCAATAGCGGTTATGACGTCATTATCCGGCAACTCAATCAACTAACTATTTATTTGTTTTTAAACAACAAAAAATCTAATTTTACTGTACATCGTAAATTAACCTGGTTTTCAGGGCTAAAATAAAGCGTCTTTTTAGTGGAGTTGTGTCTTCGAATTATTTTTTAATGGCGTCATCATCCCTATAGTGCTCATTCGGGGAGGCCTATTCAGTGCCGGTTTTAGCACTTCCAGTGCCTCCCAACTGTAATTAAAACCTATACGAAAAAAAATAGCCAAGTGCGAGTCAGACTTGCGCACCGAGGGTTCCGTAATAATTATTTAAAAAATTATTAAAATATTTTTATTATGATATTACTAAAAATTTATGCTCTTCGCAATTTTTCTTTTACCAGTGCCGTACCAAACTTACTTCGTACCAAATTTTAAGATTCTGAGTTTACGGGAAGTACCCTGTAGGTTTTGATTCTATTGCGAGTGTCGAAAATTTGCAGTAAGAGGAGAATCTGCTTCGGAACTGCAGGACCTTATTCCACCTGCTCCTTTCTTCCACAGCTCGACGAGAAATAGGCGGGGTCTCCACCCTTACGCTGTTAGTTCCTAAAATCCGCACAAAGCGTTTTCGCTCTTCCTTTATCAACCGCACAGCAAAAGAGTGGAATTCCCTGCCTGCGACTGTTTTCTGAATACTACAATTTGGCCGCTTTGAAGTCTAGCTAACGTTAGCTAGAGTCAGCAGTTAAATAAGTTTAAGTACAGTATGAAGTTCCCAATCCGCACTGGGTCTGCGTGAAAACTGCAAATCAAGCCCTCTCATTCTAAAAGGAAGCCTTGCGCAGCAGTGGGAAGTATATTTAGACCAGACATGATGATTATGGCATTTTGTATTCCCCGAACAGTTCCATTCTTATAACATTACTAGCTTGTGCCAGCAGCATCGCGCGAGTGGAATTCGGATATCGAGCGCTGTTCCCTCGGGAACTGCACATTTTTCCGCGATAAAAAGTAGCCTATGTCACTCTCTGGTCCATAAAATATTTCTATGCCAAAAATCACGTCGATCCGTCACCCGGTTTCGACGTGAAAGACGGACAAACATACACACCAACATACAAACACACACTTTCGCATTTATAATATTACTAACTTTTGCCCGCGGATCCGCCCGCGCGGTATTCGGTTATCGCGCGCTGTTCCCTGTGCATTTTTCCGGGATAAAAAGTAGCCTATGTCACTCTCGGGCCCATAAACTATCTCTAGCTAAAGGAACTAAAAGACCGAACTAGTTCATTTGACCGATTGACCGAGATCGTAGCGCTTCCTTTAAAGACCGAGCGGGCGCAACTGTAAGTCGAATAAAAAAAAAATGTTATGTTATGATTCATTTCGTGCTTCAAGTCACAATTCATCGATTTTCAAGGAATTTCGAGGTCGCGTGACTAGAAAGTGTTTGATAATAATCGATCAATCCACACTCGATTGTGCTAGTCGGATTCCGTAAGCCATTAGATTTTCATTTCTGATTAGTTTTCAACGGTCTTACTCATTGGGGTTACAATATTACAGCTTTTTTTTCCACCTTTATTGTGTTTCTTTGTTCAACACATTTAAAGGATTCTACCCATTACACTATGTCAAACCATGACTGTAATAGCAACGTGTTAGGTAACGGTGCGTAACGATGGATATAACAACATTTTGATATAATGCAACAATTGATATGTTATATGTTTTAGAACAGCCTGCTCTCCTTCTCTAGTGTCCATAAACTGCTTTATCATTGGCTGCCGTCACGATAGTGTAAGGATACGTATTTCGGGAGACATTCCGTACTGATTTATAATGAAAATAATGAAATTGTACAAATAGTTCGGCGAAGCTATACAAACTGTATGGCGAAGGAGGGCACACATGTGAGACATGTTTGTGGCTTTATTTTCTGCTGCTACGAAACTGACAATAGAATACAATTATTGGCTTTAATTATTATTGGCGACTAAGGAATTTTCCCCCCAAGTGGGGGTGGCCTATGTCCAGCAGTGCACGTCTTTCAGCTAACATGATGACAATTATTTATAAACAGGAAATAAACATCATCATGTATTATTATAAGCATATATTATTAATACATATATATTGTATTGTAACTCTTTATTGTACATATAAAACATATGAAATTTACAATTTAGAAGAGAAAGACATGTACAAAGGCGAACTTATCCCTTAAAGGGATCTCTTCCAGTTAACCTTTATATTATAATATATTATATATTATATTATTACTTTTATTCTGATACTAGCTTTTGCCCGCGGCTCCGCCCGCGTGGTATTCGGTTATTGCGCGCTCTTCCCTCGAGAACTGTGCATTTTTCCGGGATAAAAAGAAGTCTATATCACTCTCGGGCCTATATAACTCTATGCCAAAAATCACGTCGATCCGCCGCACCGTTACGGCGTGAAAGATGGACCAACACACAAACACACACTTTCGCATTTATAATATTAGTATGGATTCCCAAAGTGAATTTTAGTGAAATCCAGGAACTTCAATTCAAACCATTGATATGAACAAAACAATTGATACAATTTTCATTTGATTTTCACTGTCTGAACTTTCAATAGTGTATTATAAATAAAGTTATTCTTATTCTTTCTTATTCTTATATACTTAATGCAATTTATTTATCTTAAAAACCAAAATTATTTTCTTTTGTTATTATTATGATTTGATATACTTTGGGTGAGGTTAGGTTTATTTTATAAAAAAGTTCTGTGAAGCTCCTATCCTTGGAAATGACTTCAAATGTTGTTATACCGATCATTAGACACCCGTCAGACAAAAATAGATTCGTTTTAAATTGGTTTTAAATGATATGATATTATAACGGATAACTCACGTCTTAAATCGAATTTAACTCAACATATTTCAGGCTATTTCGTAGCCCTTCTTCTCAGGAGCACGCGAGAAGTGGAATTTAGCCTACCTCCATTGGTAGGTATATTGAATTGAAATTCAGAATAAGTACCTACGAGAAAAGCAAATCACGGCACAATTTTAACTGACAGACAACAGACTGACAATTTGTAATTATATATTGCACGTTGTAAACAATACATATTATACTATTGTAAATAAGCACGTTTCGTGACCAGCCATAGATTTATACTAAAGCGTAAACTAGTTCAATTCTACAAGAATTAATTGTACTGGCCTTGTTGGCAAATTTTATGAGAACATTAAGTGATTAGATTCTAATTAACGCTATTACCTATCATTCGACTAAAATTTATTTAGAAACCACGCACACAGTAAATAAAATGTAAGCATTAAATATTTAATGACATGTATACACAAAACATACACCTTGACACGCATATGCGGTTGGCTTATTAGTCCTAGATGGGCAAATCATCTATTTTACCGATACTTTGGGCGTCTCCTGCGTTACCAAAAAAATCGTGCTTCCTACAAGATATTTCACGGTTTAATAGGTTGAACTTACGTAGGATGGCATATATTCATGTATGTACACTATCTGTTAAATTACAGAAAAAACATATTTACTTACAAAAATCTGCGATTGTTTGAAAAATGTCGCGGAGAGATTAGTGTTGGTAAAAAAGTTGATAGGGCCAGGTTTCAATCCAATTGAATACATTTGGAAGTTCGATGATAGTTAAGAAAATTTCTACGCATCACTATAGGTTTTTATAATGTTTTAAACCAACCAAAAAACCATTCAAATAAACCATTTCATTTCATTTCATTTTAACTTCCACGACGTCCACTCAAATGTCCCGGGACGTATTCGGACGAAGACCAAAAGTAGCATACCTACCTTAACACAGGAAATTAAAATTACTGTTATTTTTCAACATTGTGACACGAAAATTAATCATTTGTATGAATAATCTTCCTGTCAGTAATTGTGTAATTTTAACTACCTGCGTTAAGGTGTGAAACTTTGTGGTCTGCACCCATTCATAGCTTAAATATTGCTAAAATAACAAATTTGGACAATTTGACTTCATTGGAGCAGAGCTGTTATAGTCACGAGTTTACTCAATGCAATGAGGCTGACGTTGAAGCCCTGAGAGGCGCCCTGAAGCGCTGAGGTTGAAGTTCCCAATCCGCACTGGGCCCGCGTGGGAACTATGGCCCAAGCCCTGTCATTCCGAGAGGAGGCCTGTGCCCAGCAGTGGGACGTATATAGGCTGAGATGATGATGATGATGATGAATGAGGCTGACATGTCAACATTGACTGATTGAGCACAAAGCGCAAGCTAAGGATCTCCTTCCAGTTTGGGTAACGAATATCTGATTAGTCAGACAATCAATGCTCAGTGGATGCTCTGCCTAATTAATCAACAGGTCACATTTTCCATCCTATTATTTTGAAATTTTAGATGCAGGTTCGATTTTTATCAATGATTTTTTTAGTCGATTCATTTTTGATTTTTTTCATAATGGCGGAGGCGAAAGAGGAAGATATGTCAAAAAACTTGCGAGGTTTACAGTTACGAAATATTAACGAAGATTTAATATGAAGTCTCAGGTATGATAGTTAAATTATCAACAAATGTTTATAAAATATGAACGCGCAGTAACTGCAACAAAGATTACAAACAAAATTAATACAAAGAAGCATAAATATGAGACAAAATAATTCATCACTAGTTATTTGATCAGTACAAAAAGGGGTCGAACAATGACATCTCATCGCAAAACAAACAGCAGCAGACAAACCCTTCTTGTCCAATTAAACTAAACAAATTGTCGCTGTATTAAGACGCCTCGTTTACATGACAATGTAGCGAATAGCGGGGGAGCATGATGCATGCTTACTGAATTGCACGGTTTATGCGGAAGCTAGAGGCAGGACGAAATAATTATAAAGCACGTAGCTTGTTCTAAAAGTATTTAAGTAAGCGTTACCAGCCAAAGCTATAGCTAATAAGCCAAAGCTTTTTCAATTATCAAAAAAAAACTTTGAATAGTAATCCAAGCTTCAAAATCGGTACCTACGTAACTTTAAGTCATTCGGATCACAATTTGACTGAATTGGATTTTTTGATGAGGCCTGTGTTGCTGGTTATTACAATCCTGTATAATTATTATGGTCAGTAATGTTACTTAAAAAATAAAGTACTTATGGGAGAATTTGACTCGCAACACACACATAAGGTGTAGTTAAATAAAGCTTGTTATTGTAAGCGTCGTCTTGACTTTTTTTTTATTGATTGTTTGTACAGTACTACAAGCTGCCAAAGCAACTGTATTTCAAAATAGCTTAAACTCATTTTGAAGATCATATTCGATCTTCTAACGTCAATAAAAAGCACGGGAGCCTAATTAATTCGAGGACGTCAGAGCGTGGCAAATCCAGCGCGGCCCTTGCCTCCCCCCTCTGGGGCGTACAGAAACAAGTTAAGAGGGGGAAACCAGTGTGGTTGCAGGGGTCTCGTCGGAATGGTGACACGCGTAAATGAAGCTTGACGCCTCAATGGTGTGGGATGTCAAATGAGGGGAGAGTTCCGCGTAAACATGCCGCGCCGTCGCGAAATATCGATTTGACGTGTTTATTTTTTAAAAACATTCTATAAGACTTTTATGTTTACTCTATTTGAATTACTAATTGGTAAAGTAAAATGAACAACAAGGTTGTTATGAATATTGCTGAGCTTAACATTTTTTGGTGAAGAAACTAAACCTATATTGAAAATAGCCTGAATGGCTTCGAAAAAAGTATGGTACGGCCGTGCTTTTGTTTGTTTGTTTTTGTTTTGCTTGATATCTATGTTATTGGTTTATAGTAGTATATGTATTGAACGGATAAAATCATGTTTATTTTATTTTACTACATTAGTACTTTTAAAAAATCGAAATAGCAAATATTTTCTATCCCTGATTTTGCATTCAGTTGTATCACATCGAAAGGAAATGGAAAATTTTTCATACGGATTGCAAACTTCCCACTTTGAAGGATTTATACTTCATGCGAGCTTTACCGTTCACATATCTATTTTACATTGATCCCCATACATAATCATCTTACATAACCAGCACTGAAAGTGGCAAAATTATTCCTATTTCAAAAAGATTCCGGTCTCTTTTGCTGTCAATTTAGGTTCCGGAAAATAATGTACGACGGCAAGTGAACTCAGGTGTGTTAGGTACAGTCAGCTGTAGAGAAAAGGTACCCCCCTGTAACGGCGGTATCCATACTTACCGCCATACAGGGGGGTAGCCTTTCTCTGCAGCTGACTGTACATTTGCGATCGCAACGCGCGAGCCAAACGAGCGAAGCAAGCGCACCGCGGCCACGGTCAAAGAAGCGCCACGACCTAATTAATTAAGAAAATTTTGGCCCCATTCCATGCTAGTTATGTATGGGGAACGAGGGTGTGTGGTGTTTTGGTTTCAATTTAAAAACTGGTAGCTTTAATAATATATCTTTAATCTTCTAATATTGTAAAATAATGCGAAAGTTTGTGAGTGTACTGTGTGTATTTCCCAGAATATTTTATCCAACTGTTCCTGGTAACAAGTAAGATTCGTTACACGCATTGTTAATGTCAACCACCGCCACTAAAACCGCTGGACTGAATGCGGTTATAGCTTGCGGTGGTGGAGTGTGGCACGTGATTCAATCAACGGCTGTAAAATCAATCATCGATTACGCTGGTTAGTCGTGTATGTACACAATTATTTGTTGGCATTTAATGCTGTAACAAAATTAAACCACATCACTGTGAATTCGATTAGAATTTTATTTCATCAACACGCTTTATTCGTAATTTTAGAGCCAGTTTTACCACTTTGTAAAAAGTTTGTGGTATTTTATGTGAGAGATATTATTTCATAGTGCCGTCTCTGAGTTTTTCGAAATTCATGTGCGAAATTACATTACATTTACATTGGTGTCAAGTGTCCCATGACATTTGTTTTATTTATTATTTTTATTTTATTTTATTTTGACGACCGGATGGCCAAGTGATTAGAGAACCTGACTACGAAGCCTGAGGTCCCGGGTTCGAATCCCGGCCGGGGCAAATATTTGTATGATGAATACGAAAGTTTGTTCTCGGGTCTTGGATGTTTAATATGTATTTAAGTATGTCTTTATCTATATAAGTATGTTTATCCGTTGCTTAGTACCCATAACACAAGCTTTGCTAAGCTTACTTTGGGGCTAGGTCAATTGGTGTGAATTGTCCCGTGTTATTTATTTATTATTTGAAATTTACCACGAGCTTTGCGGTGAAGGAAAACATCATAAGAAAACCTGCACAAACCTGCGAAGCGATTCAATGGTGCGTGTGAAGTTCCCAATCCACACTGGGCCCGCGTGGGAACTATGCCTCAAGCCCTCTCATTCTGAGAGGAGGCCTGTGCCCAGCAGTAGGACGTATAGGCTGTTATGATGATGATGATGAGTGCCGTCACTGTATGTTTTCTTTGAATAAAGAGAAGTTGCATTCTTATTCTGATAAATTGTTTTTTTTTTTCTTTCTTAGATTAAGTTTTATATTATTAAGTTTAATAACAAGTTTATTTGCACATTCAGGTTCATTAAGCCCATGCTAACAATTGTATAATTATAGGGAGTAACTGTTATTGGCCTTATGTATCAGTTCGAAATTAGAATAAGATGAATTGTAACACTGTTGTTCTCCTAAATAAAAAAAAATTATTCCGTATCCGGCTCGAATTATTTACGCGTGCGAAGCAGCGGGTAAACGCTAGTGTGAAATAAAGAAGAAAGCGAGATACTAATACGTAGGTACATTTTGGTTTCTGAAGAGTCTCAGTAACAGGCTGGGGCTAATCCGATAGTAGATTTAAAAGCAGCGGCCCGGAATGCTCTCTAAAAGGATAAGCGCTCTCCAGTCTGCAAGCTTTTGAGTCAATGCGAACCGGTCAAGTAAAAGTAAAATCTAAACTCAGTGTTACACTACTGTCTTATTATAAGACTCTTATACGATTTAGTTTTATTATTACATGTTATTACTTACTTATCTACGAGAAAGTTGTACAAAACACCAAAGTTTGGCCAAGTTTTTGATCTTGATGTATGTTAACATTGGAAAATGATAAGAGTATTATAATTAGCTTGTAGAAATTCGGGCACGTAAAGTTATACGACCGACCTGTACCGATGTACCTGTCAACAAAACTTTTCACGATGCAGTAAAGAAAAAAACAGATAATTTTAAATAAGTTCTTTATTCAAAAAAGTTGAATGAAAACAAAACACAAAAAAAATAACAGCAACCTCGAAATGTCACATGCCTGACCAGTTAACGTCATGCCTAAGAATTTCGGCATCCGGCATACCAAAAATGCAAAGTCAAGGAATAAAAAATATTTTTTCCGTTAATATCAGAGTAAAATCTCTTTATTCCTTTACCATAAGGCGGCATTTACCAATGCGGAAACATTTCAACGTCGCGTAACAAGCATAGTTATAGGTACCTCTATAGAGGAGCCATTTAAGTAGTGAAACGGCAAAGGCACAAAGGCTCGCAGGGCCCTCGCCCGATCGCTTGCCTAGCATTCTTTCAGGCCGGTCTGACCCACCTACGCTGAGGAGTTTATAAAAAGGTAATCCTATCGCGATGGTTAGAAAGGTTTTATTTAGCGTTTGGAAACGGGACAAATTGAAAATTGACAGTTCATGCCACTTGTAACACCGAATGTATGACTGAATGGCATCCGCGGACCGGGAGACGAGCTGTAGGTATGCCTCCGACAAGATGGAGCGACGACCTGGTTAAGATCGCGGGATCGCATGCGCAAAGCACAATACCAGTTTGAGTGGAGAGCCTTGAGGGAGGCCTATGTCCAGCAAAGGACGTCTTTCGACTGACAAGGTCATGATGATGATGATAACACTGAATTAACTACCTACTACCTACGTCCTGTTTCAGAAACACAACCACCTAAGTATGAGCGGTCTAGAAGACCACTAGTTTTAAAGGATATGCAATACTTATAGAAAGTTAGTTTAAATTTATTAAAAAAGTAATAAATAAAGTTTTAAAAGTCTATGCTATTTATTTTCAATAAACATTACAAAATAAATCAATACATTTTTTCATAAACTTAACACAGTTCATACTTCTCCTATCCTTACTGTAAAATTACTTATCCTAAGGGGATATGCGATTTCAAAATATATATCGATAGTTTAAAAAAATGTCCCCAAAAAGTATAAGTTCTGTGACGTTTTTTTCATATCAGTATACTATGGGCGTGACAAAACTGAATCATAAAATGTTGTACCTATGAAAAAATGTACAAATACATTTTGAAAGAAAGGGTACACTTGTTTTTTAAAACGCCCAGCTAACAAGGATACTGATTCGATCAACAGGATAAACATAAACAAGGAAATAATACAGTTTTCTCTTTGAACTTGGTAGGTGTTGCGTGTATAGCTACGATATCTAGGGGCTTATCCGATCCGCTTGTGTCCGGGAATCAACGGCACCCGTCTAAAATGCACGTGTTTTTTTGCTGGCATCAGTCCGACGTTCGAAATTACTAGTTACAAAGTTTTCGTGCAATTTTATGGAGGCAAAACGTCGTTGCTACTTTGTGTTTGCAGTTAGCCAGTTGCTTTTTGGTCGGTACTAAAAAAGTTGTCACGAAATTGGATAGGAAAATTTGGATTTAATACTGATGCTTAAGTTGTTTGAAAAAGTTACTACAGTTGCAATAAATCTCTGATTGATTCAGGCTTCACTTAGCGGAGGTCCATACTACGTTTACTTTGCCCCTCTGTTACGATTACTTAAAGCAAGTATTGATCTTGTGGTTATAGTAGCAAAGGCGCAATATAAAGAAGTTCAACACCATTGCCAAACATTTCTATTCACATTTTCATTGCCGAAGCTTTGTCATCTCGATTAAAAATTCTTAAAAAATTTCACAAGGGCATTCAGTTAAATTTACTCAACTCATATTCGTTTTATGATACCTTGAATATAATTTGCTTCCATCATAGATTTAAATTCCACTGGTGCAATTCAAGAACTCATAATTGATTTAAATTGCTAAAAGGTTCTTAAATAATTGATTATTCGTGCGCCACTTTGCGGGAGGACATATCAATGAACTACGTCTGGGATTCTTCTTGTTTTATTATTATTTTATGAAAAGGGGAAAATCTAAAGACTCCATTATTTTTAATAGCCGCTGAACTAATGTTGTTCAGTTTGACGAGTACGATCTATGTTTTAATTATTTGCTCCTTACAGGCCACACCCGGTATTATCATCTAAAATTGATTTTAAATTATTTACCATAAGCTTTGCGGTCAACAACAGAGAACCAGTTAGATTGTCTTCCGTATTCCGCAATGGGACATTTTAATCGATTTGAACACAATTCGTACACGTCGAGAGAACAAGTTCCAACATGTGGGGTGCATGTTGGGTGACCTCAACCAACGGCCAGCGTCGCTTCGGGTGAATTACTACATAGCTCCGATATCGATTGATATGGAACGTATCTTACTTCCCACCAATTCAGTTAATTCTTTCACTGCTCAAGAAATTGTTGTTCTTACGCAGTAGATAGTGTAAATTTCAACTTGATACTTGTACACGGTTCCGGAAAAAAGAATAGTGAAAGACAAACAGGCAAGTAAATGGAAAAAAATTGGCCCTGAAAGGTTCCTATATTCTTTGACGTACAAAACCATAAAAAAACATTGTCAAATTAACGCAAGCTTAGCAAGAATTCCTATAATTATGAATTATAATCTTCAAATTGGAATTTGATTCGTCATCGTCTTCACATGTTACTGGAATGTTCTGGCGTGACAAACTACACATGGCGCTACACCTCGCGTCCCCGGGGTCACTCCAATAAGTCAGCAATGTGAAGGGTCTGCTAGGCGTTTTTCAGGAGTTAGGCTGCCATGAATAGTGCCCACAGACAATCACGCAAAATAGGTGCAAAAAGTCGTCAAGATGCAGTAAACAGCCGGCCACTCATCATCATCATCAGCCGGAATACGTCCATTGATAGCTGGACAAAGGCCTCCCCCATAAAACGCCACAATTAATGACAACTCGCCAGTTGCATCCACGGGTTTCCCGCAACTCTCACAATGTCGTCAGTCCACCCGGTGGGAGGCCTGCCAACGCTTCGTCTTCCGGTTCGTGGTCACCACTCGAGGACTTTTCTCCCCCAATGGTTATCTGTTCTTCGAGCCATGTGGCCTGCCCATTGCCACTTCAATTTGCATATTTTTCCAGCTATGTCAGTGACTTTAGTTCTTCTGCGAATTTCCGTATTCCGGATTCTATCGCGCATAGAAACTCCAAGCATAGCTCTCTCCATAGCTCGTTGCGTGACTCTGAGCCTCTCTAAGAGGCCAACAGTCAAGGATCATAAGTACTCTAAGTCTCAACATAAGTCATCACTGGCAACACACACTGGTCGAAGACTCTAGTCTTCAGGCACTGCGGAATATTGGACGAGAAGACATCACGAAGTTTCCCGAACGCTACCCATCCGAGTTGGATCCTTCGGGCGACCTCTTTTTCAAAGTCGGCCACTGCCCATTCCTAATTATAGTCTTTTTTTTTGTTTCGACTGGATGGCAAACGAGCAAGTGGGACTCCTGATGGTAAGAGATCACCACCGCAAATAAACATCTGCAACACCAGGGGTATTGTAGATGCGTTGCCAACCTCGAGGCCTAAGATGGGATACCTCAAGTACCAGTAATTTCACTGGCTGTCTTACTCTCCACGCAGAAACAACAGTGCAAGCACTGCTGCTTCACGGCAGGATTAGCGAGCAAGATTGTGGTAGTAATCCAGGTGGACCTTGCACAAGGTCCTACCACCTGCAAAATCTTTGGCCTATGTGTCTCAGAAAGAGAAAGCTTGGGCTATAGTTTCCACCTAGGCTCAGAGTAGATTAAAAACTAACAATACTAAGCATAAATTACTTAGCATCTGATGTTCTTAAATACATATGCATAAAGAAATTAATCAGAAGGCCAATCAGCTCGCCTACTTTCGTGCTGGTGCATCGCGTCGGGTTATCAGCCCGACAAATTGCATAGCACTCGCACGATTAACCGAATGGCTCCTTCCCCATAATTAGAAAAGCAATCTCCGGCCTGTTGAGGCGGACGGACGATAGCGATCTGATAGTGCTAATTGAAACCTGAGTGCGAATTTTACGCTGAAGATCTGTAAAAGATCTATAAAAGATTCCTGTAGAAGCATGGAAATTGCCACACAGTTCTTTTAACGAATACCTACATAAAGAGTGCACTCCTGAAGAAAGCTTACTATAAAGTTGACGAGTGATGTGATGACGCGACATGGCCAAAACTGAAAGCCCATGAGAATTAAGATGTTGATGTGTGATGTGAGGTACACGTGTGTTTGTGTGTGTATTTGTATTATTCAGTGTTGTGAAGTGTGACTTGGCAGTGTGTAACGTAAATACGTTACATAACCTAACTTACGTTTATTATTTTCTATTTTAATAACAATGAAGCGTCTATAATATAAAAATAATAATAAAAATAACCAGAACTTAATTAATAACACTTACCTATGTAATAAAAAATATATTAACACTAAATAATTGCTTAAAAAGAAAAAGAAGCGATATTTACATTCAACAGCTTGATCGTTCATCTGGGCTTGTTACTTGTCTCCGTACGCTGATTGTACATAACTCGGATTGCTTTGTTTCCGAAAACCGGTTTGCGCTTCCTCTCACTGGCGTTGTCGCCTGGCGGAGCGTCAGACAGAATTTTATTACCAGCGTAGGCGCACGTCACTCCTACAGTGCATCATACGTCGCCTGCGCGATTCTTGTCCGGACGTAATTAATATGTCGTCCTATACCTAATTCGTTGCATCCATAATACTGGATAATTAAAATCAGTGTTAACCCCAGCTATTGGGTAAGTGTTGAACAGTTCTTATGCTTTCGAAAGTGTAACGGTAGGGTAAATTTTTAAAAAGTGTGCCTTTAAATGTTTTGACCGTTACAACGTATTTTGATTATTTTTGATGAATCGCTTGCTGGCTGATAGTAATGCTTAGATCGCACATTCTTAATATTTTTTGATCGTTGTTTACATCATTCATGCGTTAATTAAATAATTAATGATTAGCACACAAATTTCAATTGTAAACTCCGTCTGACTATAATATCCACCTTCACCAAGTCATTTAAAGTCACCATCACGTAGTGCTTGACCTGCTTCTGCTTGATGCTAATCGTAGTCAACGAAATCGCCAACAAGTGGACGTCTATAACAGCGTACGTGAATTCCAGGGTGCTACCTTGCGGCTCGAGCCGTCGCCGACGGCCTCCGGGTTCCCTCCGTCCGACGCTGTGAAGATTCCTTCGTCCCGAGGCGTCAGCAGCAGCAGGGAAGTACGGGAATGGTGACGGTGTCGTAGCGAACGACCCCATCATACCGGGGGGCTTGAACCAGACGGGCTTAGTGCTTACCCTCACCCTACGACTTATTCGTGTGCTAGCGACGCGGTTGTTTTTTTTATACAATAAATGTGTTTTGTTATTCTAATTAACTTGTTTAATTACATTTCCAAACCGTAAACGTAGCAAGTGTCCCGGCGCATTTAGTGTCTAGTTTTTGGTTCTGTAGGGTTTTATAAAAAAAACATGTACTGATCGCTTACCTTCTTTCTAATGCTAAAAAACAATGAATTATAAAAGACTAGCATTTCGGCGAAGTTGTAAAAGCAAGTTAATAATATAGGTGTACACTTATTGTAATCTTAGGTTGTGTGCACGTATGAGTAAGCTTTTGCTAAATGGAAGGCCGTTGTTTATCAGATTGACCTACGAAATGTTAGTGCTAGGTCCATAAAATGTGGTGTGGCCTGACCTTGGGCCTCCTAACCTAGTATTAAGGTCAATTACTCTTGTATGAACCTAAAATTGTTTTGCTTTGCCTGATTGTGATGGATAAGCGATAACTACGAGTACTCTATTGTTATTGAGTGAATAGGCTTGAATCCCTCAAGTGTTTAATTTTGTAGGGCTTATTATCCTACAATACTAAAAGCGGTTAAAGATTTATCGTTAAATAAGTATATTTGTAAATGTCCATAGAATCAAGACATTCATTTTAACATGTTCTTTTTAAAATGTCCACTCTAACTTAACTTTTACTATAACATAAACCCAATGTTTACTCTACTGATATGTCCACTCCAACGAAATGTACACTCTACTAAAAGATACCGTTACTGAAACTTATTTATTATGATTTTCATGCTTTCATACATCGTACCTACAATGTTCTCAATATATCGTAAAGGCATGGCTTCAAAAAGAATCAAAAAATAAGGTAAACAATCTTTACAGAGGTATTCAACCAAAATTTGTTATAACTTATGGCTTGTATAACTTGTATTGTATTGTATTGTACTGTAAAACTCTTTGTTGTACATAAAAACACATGAAAATAACAGAACACAGGATAATAAGATGTACAAAGGTTGTACTTGTTTAAAGTTTACAGACGTGGAATTTTAGCAAAAACAAGGCGTTGACTTTTACAACGTTAATTAATATTTTTAATTGCCGTTAGAAACAAACGAGTGTTGGACGCCAACAAAAGCTTATTTGTCAACTTTTTCTTCTCATAATCAACTTGTTTCTTTATTTATGCGAACTGGATGCTAATTACAAAAACTGATTTCGTAACTGCTTCTCTGTTCTGAGAATATTTTCTTTGTAAAAATAAAACTTGAACATAGTTGACTGAGTCAAAAATATTATGTATATTAGAATTATACATAATACATAGTTAAATTACTTTTAGGTTAGTTTTCGTCTCACTTAGGTATATCTATTGACTTTCCTCTTTATTTGACTACTATTACTTACTAGACTATATTCATAGAGTATACTTAATTCGATGTTTTAGTGGAGAGGTGCAACGAAAATAATTACTTTTAAGCTAATGTTTTGCAAACGGATCCGTAATTTGAAAAATTGGACTTAGTTAGGAAACTTATTTTGTTTTATTTTTCTGTAATTTTTTAATTTACAAAGACTGTAAAGTTAAATTTATTATTATGTAGGTATTTTTAAATTATAATATATCAAGTTAATAACCGGTACCTAGTTACTGTTGCGGTGAAGGAAAACATCGTGAGGAAACGTGCAAAATCCTGAAGAGTAATTCAATGGTGCGTGTGAAGTTCCCAATCCGCACTGGGCCCGCGTGGGAAATACAGCCCAAGCTTTCTCATTCTGAGAGGAGGCTTGTACCCAGCAGTGGGACGTAATATAGCCTAGGATGATGATGATGTTGACCTAGTTTCTGTTAATGCGTTTAGTTGTCAATCAAAGTTAACAGAAATTGAGAAGGAAGCTTTCCACTTCATGCGGCTTGGACGCTCTCCATCGATATGGAATTATATTGTATATAGTTACGAAACACCCTTCAATTATATATATTTATTAAAAATCAAAGGACTAAGCAAACTACCAAAATTAAAGTGCACTATTATGTATTTGAGGTGATTTAAAATTAATCCTAAATACCTATACTAGTACATTGTCTGGATAACAATCTAAATTTAAAAAAAGTAATTTTTTATTAAAAATTTCATCACTCCTTTAACGCAGTACACTTTGAACATCGACCAATAAACTTGAACATTTGTCCACCACACTTAAATATCCAGAAGAACAATTACAGAGATATTTAACCAAACTCAGCCAATTTGCTGCCTGCTTGCTGATTTGCTGTGCACTAATTTCAAGAATTTGTATAAATTACGCACAAAAATGCCCAAATTTTCATACAGCGCGGTACAAAAACGCCTTGTTATTTTCGTGTTCACCAAATGAAAGATCACTCTGAACGAAACCTCCGCAAAAAAACAATTAAACTCTCACCCGTGGCCGTCTCTTCCTGACATCCATTACCTTATTAGCATTAAACATTACATTTGCCATTTCCAAATTGCCCGACTAAATTCTAACGAATTTTCAGTCGGTAGTTAATTAACGTTAACCGCAACGCTCTCTGTTGTCTAGTTCGGGTGATGGCGCGAAACGTGAGTGACGGCGTAATCCGATTGGCTGATACGTTTTGAGTCGACGTGTGATTGGTTGATGCGCTTGGTGATTTTAGGTTGCTGTCAGGATTAGGGATTCGAAGCAAATTTCACATATAATTTGAGATGGTGGTATTTTTAATGCTACTCTTACCTATCTCGGAATAGCTGAGGGAGATGTATAGTGACACTATGAACTTTTCGCTGACAGATTCTCTCTCTCTCTTTCTCTCTCTCTCTCTCTCTCTCTCTCTCTCTCTCTCTCTCTCTCTCTCTCTCTCTCTCTCTCTGTCTCTGTGCGTGCGTACGTGCGTGCGTGCCTGCATTATGCGTGCGTGCGTGCGTATGTGTGTGTGTGTGTGTGTGTGCGTGCGCGTGGGTTGTGATAAATCACCAAAAGATAAATCTGGTGATATGAAATTTTGCACGAGTATTCTTCATACAACGCAAATCAAAACCAAGATGTATTTTTGACCATTCTCATGGGGCTTTACACTATTATTGGGCAGTTTTCAGGATAGACCTGACACCTGAGATGCAGAGTTTACATTCAAACTTATATTTATAGTGCATACCACCAGAGTGACTAGACTATTCTGGGTTAGAGGTTAGGGGCTAGGCACGCCCTCTATAAACATCCATGTTTATAATAACAAACGAAATCGCTACAGTTCGTCACAGAAACCAAACAATAACAATGAGCATCGGCGTGGGAGAACGTTACGACTCAAACAACTCGCCAAGCAAGAGGATACAAATAACAACCCTTATTATTGCATACAGCACGACCCTTATACCTAACACGGAAGATCGAGAATACACTGACACGAAGCGATCGATAGAAGTAATAAGAAAGGCTGGAATATGTCGAGATCGAGATAGCTCGACTGTTAGTGGTGAACTCGAACGTGGAGATAAACTAAGATTTATTTAGCATCGGCTATTTGTTTACGGTACATAAATTCGTTTGATTAGATGTTACCGTTTTTATTGTCTTTAGGCGAAACAATTCAAAATTTATCCTGTTACAGGGCATTAATTTTTACTTTAAATGACACAACATTTTTTTTTTTAGCCTATTTTTGTGTCCCACTGCTGGGCAAAGGCCTCTCCTCGCTTGCTGCACTCCTGCCTATCTAAGGCGAGCTCCCGCCATCCCACATTGTAGGCATCTAAGTCGTCCCTCCATCTCCTCTTCGGTCTGCCTCTATTACAATATCCGTCACTTGGGACCCATTCCGTAACAATTTTGGCCCAACGTTCTGGGTTCATTTGACAGACATGTCCAGCCCAGTCCCACTTCAACTTGGCCGTCTTTACGCTCACGTCAGCAATTCGAGTCCTTGAGCGCAACATAACTTTTTTTTTTCAGAATAAATAATTTATTTCTAAAGCATCGCCACGTTACAAAGTTAAGGTAGGCAAGGTCCCGAAGATGCTGGCAGCGTTTTCCTCTTAGGTAATTCTGGATTCTCCTTGCTCAGAATCACGAGCTTTGTGAGTTTTGTGACTATTTTTTTCATATGGTTTATATGGGTCGTTACGAAACGGACACATAATTTTTTTATGGAAAATTGGGGACATTTTTTTTCTTCGTCAAAATCAATAGTGCTCGTGATTCTGAGTACCTACGGAGAACCCAGGATTACCCAATTCGGAAAAAAATAAATTAGTTTGCGTCATTTAAAGTAAAACTGCGCTACCAAAAAAACTTAGGCAACTGTTAATATTATGCTTATAGCAAACTGTCAAATTTGGTATAATTAAGACGGCAGACACATTATCTAAATTATGTAAAGCGCGATCACCTATCTGTCGTCTGCCGTTGACGCAAATTTCAATAAAACCTACTGATTTTTACTGAGCGACGTGCGGAATGTTGACAATGATATTACAGTCTTTACTATACGTAACGTAACATTTCATGAATTGACTAAAGGACATCCGCCAAATCGTTTAAAGTCACCGCTTAACGATTTGCCTAGTCACGTTTAGGCAGATCATGAAATTCCTAGGCATATCATGAAACGCCGCCATTTCATGACTTGGCCGGTTTAGGCAGATCATGAAATTCCTAAGCATATCATGAAACGCCGCCATATCGATTCTGGCACTACGCCGGCCACTGTTGCAGCACGCTTGCTTCGCTCGCTCGGCTCGTGCGTTGTGGTCACGATTCATATAAACTAAAAACTCCTCGCTTCGCTCGTCGTACCTAAATTTTTCTTTTTTTCGGCATATCACGATGTCACAGACGATGTGCCCGGTATAGAGCTGGGAATATCGATAATGCGTTGCTCTAATCGATCTGCCGTATTGTTTCTCAGGCGCATCGTGACATGCCTGGCCAACTTTTAGGTACATCATGAAATGGCGCCCTTTCACGATATGCCTAGGAATTTCGGGATCTGGCGGATTACGATCGGCTGCCGACATATCTATCAATATTAGATAAGTGTAGGACTGTTTGAACGCCTTGTAAAACTTTTTTACTAAAATGGCGTTCCTAATAACAAAACCTAAGAACACTACTATAGCACAGTAAAAATAATTAGAATTTAAACCATAATGAACATGTTGAACGAACTTTGTTACATTTAACTCACGCAAATGGGTTCTTTTGGTGTTTCGTGCAAAATGAAATCTAAACACACGCGTGGGTGCCTTTTTCAACGTAAACGTAATCTTTTATTACTCTAGTTTCCGTTTTTGTTCTTACCTTTGATTTTACTTTCGAGAAATTCGAATATGAATAATGTTAATTACAACTTGAGCTTCACTTTCAATTTTTGCTGAATTATTATTTTTTATCACTTAATTGTGTACCTATGTGAGAGAAAACAATTTTTTTGCCATTTTAGGTCTGCGAGTCTCTTTACATGATAAATATTTAGAAATTTTGTTTAATTTATTGCTGCAATATTTAATGCTTTTAAGATAAGTGTATTTTCTAACATTATATGGATTATATACTGATATAGATATAGTTTTCACCCTAAGACTAAATAGAAGCCGTAAACACCCTCGGGCTTTCTTTAGTGCCTCGTTATAAATATAATGTTACATGAGTAAAACAACAGCATATATTATTATGTGACACGTGTTAACGCAAACATCGTTGGATAGTAAATTATCATTATATTATAAGAGCACTTAAGTTATTTCCAAAAAAAAATGTTTTACACTTCTCATGCTCTTAAAGTTCGTGTTTATGCTGTATCTAGGCGACATAAAATTACTTTTTATGCTCTAGTGCATAAAATTAAATCTTCGTCTAAGACCAACTTAAAACCAAGGTAATCTGTCAACAGCCACAAACAAAAAAGTTTCTATTTTTTTTTAACTGACATAAAATTAAAAATCAATCATAATAAATCAGTAATATTAAAAAAAATATTTTTATAATAATGCATAAAAAATAAAAGGTGCATAGAAAATGAATCACTGTTGCTATTCCATTTCCTCGCTATCGAAGTGAAAAGTACTCGGGCATTAAACCCATTTTCCCCTCGATGTGTCTATCCACCCTCGCCGTACCGGCTCGGGTAGCTATAAGAACGCCTCGGGTAAAATGGCTCGTTTTATGCCTTGTTGTACAATCTAGTATTTTCAAATAAGTCTTGGCAAAAAGTAGAACGAATAACAAGAAAAAAAAACAAGTTTGTTCTTAAATAAACGGCCAGTTGCTTATCCCATACAGATGCGCTGTATCACTAAAGTTAGAAGGTACGTTTCGAAAGCTAAAAAAATGCGTAGGTTTTTAAATAACACGTCCTTGTACATATTAATGACACATCGGCTCGGCTCACGTAAGTCGGGTGGTCCTGCCTATAAATAATTAAAGTACACGCGTTCACGTGCTGTTTATTACGAGAGCCCTTTGAGAGATTATCATGAGAGAGATTATTTAGTTTGCCAATTTTTTACAAGTTATTTCTTGATTTCAAAGGTTGAATGGCAAAGATCCCTTCAGGGATAAGTCCGCCTTTGTACTTACAACTTCTTTTTGTGTGATATTTTTGTATTTCCTTTTGTACAATAAAGAGTATAAACAAACAAACAAACAAGTCGATCAAGATATTCGGATTTATTCAAAGTTGCTTTATCCTTCAAAAACTGTTATATAAGTAATTTCTTTTAGTTATTTTGAACATGAAACTACCGTGAGACTCACTCATATTAAATGATATTGTAACGGATAACTCACGTCTTAAATAGAGTTTAGCTCGACATGTTTCGGGCTATTTCGTAGCCCTTCTTCAAGGGAGCACGCAACTCAGCAGCTGCAGTAACTACGCGCACTACGCGCCACCGCTCTGCTCCACTGCACTGCTGCTCTGCTGTTATTTTTGTTATTTAACCGATTTCAAAAAGTTAAGGAGAATCTCAATACGTGTATAGGTTATTATCACACTTGCTCGTAAACAGCGCCAAAATCATCATTATCGATAATTTTTTGAGTGTCGACTAATATATGTAAACATTCGTCGACTTGAGCTAAAAACCGGCCAAGTGCGAGTGGGACTCCCATACGAAAGGTTCCGTACCATTATCTATACAACATTAGACATTAGCAAAATAAAACACGTTTGTACTGTGGGAGCCCCGTTAAACATTTGTTTTATTTTAATTTAACTCCCTATTTATATGTATTTACAGTGAATATACGACTTAATATTCTATGCATAATTTCAAGCGTATACCTTTTGCCGTTATTAATAACAAGCAAAAAAAAGGCAAAAAACTCGTTCGTTGTATGGAAGCCGCCCTTAAATATTTATTTTATTCTATTTTTAGTACTTATTGTTATAGCGGCACCAGAAACACACATAATCTGTGAAAATTTCAACTGTCTAGCTATCACGGTTCATGAGCAGTGATCGGAATAGGCAGAGTATAAATGCCTAAACTTAGTAGAACAAAGTCATGAAGTGGAGACTTCCTTGCGATAACATTTTTTTCCGGGACTAAAGTCCCGGGAACGTACTAAGTAACTAATAGTGTTATAAATGGGATAAAAAAAAATGTATTTCTGGTTCAATAGAATCAATAGGCACAAAATAAAATAACCAATAATATAAACGGATTTTTATACATATATTAATTTGTTTGTAACATTCTGTATAGATATTACTTAAGTCAAAATACAAATAAAATAAAAATCGTTTATTTTAGGTTATTCACCCAGAGAAAATACAAAATGACGGAGAAACGGATTAAAATTATAGTTATATAAAAGTAAATCCCATAATTGAATCCCGGATGTATCAATAATTCAGTAGTAACAGCAACACTACATTTTTTTACTTAACATGAAAATCACCATAACGTTTATTTTATTATATTTTAAAACTGTTCTGTCTCTTTTACCCTCGTTCACATTTTATGTTTAAGTGAAAGAGATAGACATAATAGTAGTCTTGTCTATTATATTGCTCGTGGTTCCTATTGTTGTCGCTTATCGTGTAAAAGAGAAAGAAGACGTCGTTAACACTTGTTGCTGCTACCTGCTACCCTTTTTATGCATTAATAATAAGTTGACAATATATACCTGATGCATCCTTACTTGTCTTATCATGTAAACAAGCACTTCTCGAAGACACAGACACACCTTTCTCTTGGATTACATAATAACCATCACTTAAAATGTTCCTGTATACGTAAAGAAACTCACAAAGTATTGAAATCAACCGATTAACCACTGAAAAATATCATTTCTAATAAGATTGCCTTCAATAATTGAAGGAACGATTGAATAACTTCAAAAATGTCTGACATTGCAGTGTCAAGATTGTCTTTGGAACGGATTGAAAAGTATTGATGGGAAACGACAACTTATCGATGTGGACAAATGTGGCATTAATACTTAATATCCTCCTAAGTCCTTGCGTACTTTATAAAGAACTAATCTATATATATAAAATTCTAAACTAACTGACTGTTGATATATCAATGCACAGCCCAAACCACTGGACTGAGAGACTTGAAATTTTTTCACACATGGTAGATACCTTATACAATGTAGGCACCCACTAATGAAGGATTTTTGGAAATTCCCACGGGATAAGGAAAAAACGGGTTTTATATTCAGTTCAACGGGATGGATTTTTCGTTTTATTGGTCGTAGAAAACTGAAATTTATTATTTAGATTCCTTGGGGGGTGTATGGGAACACTACAAAAGTATTTCCCGAAATTCTGACGGGAACGGGAAAAAACGGGATTTTTCGTTTTACTGGTCGTAGAAAGCTGAAATTTGGCATGCAGGTTGCTTGAGAAGTATAGGGAAGTATTGAAGAGATAATTTACCGAAATTCCCACGGGAAAGGGAAAAACGGGATTTTTCGTTTTACTGGACGTAGAAAGCTGAATTTGAATATATTTTATCGACATTTCCCATCACTAGTCATTGTCTATTATCTATGTCTACCATCTATGACGTCACGTTTGTTTACATGATAAGACAAGTAAGGATGCATCAGGTATAGTTTCATACTATCCTTTGTCGAGTACAGACGTGTTTATACTGTGTTTCTATGATATTTGGCGTTGGATTGTTTACTGGAATTTCATCTGCTATTATCTACCTGATTACTTGGCCTGAACTTGGACACTGACTTTGCTTTGATTGGATTTGACGATTACTGGATACTGAAAACACCACGAATACTGCAAGACTGCCAAGTTTCAATATTCAATCACAACTAAATTTTATTGACGAAAACTATGCAATTATTCAAGTGGCACTTACAAAGTTACAAGAATCTAAATTATCACAACAAGAATATTTTGAAATCATTGACAACGTTAGATGTGTCTTGAACTGGTCGTCTAATGAAGCAATAGAAAACAAATTAGAGAAAGTTATAGAACGGAATCCTGACTATGTTATAATTAGAGAAAAAAGCGAAAAAATTGTACAGGAGGTCGACGCAGATGACGAGTTATATTATAAATTTGCACCGCTCACGTCTGTGGATGTTGAAAGGTCATTTTCAACTTACAAGTGGATTTTAAGCATCAAAAGAAACCGACTTACCCCTGAAAATATAGAAAAATTATTGGTAATATATTTTAATTATCTACAAGAAAAAGATATTAGTTATGATTATGAATATGATCCTGATACTGAAGATGTTAACGATTTCTAATTTTGTGTTTGTATGTTATGTTGTGAGATTTAAAAAATATATAATGCCTATTTTACTATGGTTTTCTTGATTTTGTTTGATTTGATTTTTATTTTTGTTATGTATTATTTTCATTTTATTATGTATTTTTTGTATTTTCTCTGGGTGAATAACCTGAAATAAACGATTTTTATTTTATTTGTATTTTGACTTAAGTAATATCTATAAGGAATGTTACAAACAAATCAAAATATATATATATATATATATATATATAAGAATCCGTTTATATTATTGGTTGTTTTATTTTGTGCCTGTTGATTCTATTGAACCCGAAATACATTTTTTTTATCCCATTTATAACAATATATTAGTTACTTAGTATGTTCCCGGGACTTAAGTCACGCAAAAAAATGTTATCGCAAGGAAGTCTCCACTTCATGACTTTGTTCTACTAAGCTTAGGTATTTATACTCTGCCTATTCCGATCACTGTTCATGAGATACAGCCTGGTGACAGAAGGACAGATGGATGGACATTTGAGTCTTAGTAATGGGTCCCGTTTTTACTCGACTGCCCCAAGGAGGATTATTTTATTACCCTTAAGGTTCATCATCATCACCAGCCAGAAGACGTCCACTGCTGATCAAAGTTCCCCTTATAACGCCACAATAAACGACAACTCGACACTTACATCCACCGGTTTTCCGCAACTCTCACGGTGTCATCAGTCCACCTGGTAGGAGGCCTGCCAACGCTTCGTCTTCCCCTAACCCTGCGTTTTCTACCCTTTGGCTACGGAACCCTAAAAATGTAGTGAAACTTCTCTATCTACTGAAACATTTTAGATTAATGTTAAAACACATTGCATATGTCCCACTGTTGGACATGCGTCTCCTTTTAGCAACCTCATATTTCGTAATTAACTCGACATAACTTAACTTACCCAAACTTAGGTACTTACATCAAACAATCAATAGGGATGATGACTGGATTAAAAATATATCATTCTATTTAGTCTAACAGTTAGATAATGGAAAAATATGGGACCCGTATTTTTTGGTTTATCTCATCATCACTCATCTCAGCCTATATTATACGTCCCACTGCTGGGCACAGGCCTCCTCTCGGAATGAGAGGGCTTTGGTTTATCTATTCATTAAAAATCGACAAAGGTATAGATTATCAAACTTCCGGAGTGGGGGCTTGTGACGTCACTATGAGGTAAAAATCCTACCATAATATAGTGACGTTACTCGAAACTTCTAAGCACTGTATCCTCGTCATTTTTTGTTTGACAAACAAAAGAAAAAATATGTGCACAATATTTTTAAATTATCCACCTGACGGACTAAACAGTTTTTTTAGTCATCTAGCCTATTGAAGTAATATTCAGAGAAACAGAATACAAAGTAAGTATATTTACAAATGCATAGGCACTAGAAGGAAATCGAAGACTCAAGCCTGCCGAAGACGTTTCTTGATTAATTAATTTCAGCGCAGCCGGTTCCATAGCTCGAAGTTATAGCACAGTGCAGCAGTCGACACAGTAAAGTAGTATTTTAATTATTTCTCATAAAGTTTCATGTATAATTGCATTAAATAAAAAGATAAAGTCCAGAACCAAATAATTTATTGAATCAGGCGTTACTTTGCGGAGGTCCATATCAATGAACTAAAATAATTTTATTCTTAAGATAGCTAAGTCTATGCAAATTATGCGTGTTCATGCAGTTCCTCCACCTCCACACTGTAAGAACACACACAAATTACACAAACCCATCTATCACCACCACCACAACACACTGACGCTGAGAGTACTCTGAAGATGAGCTCTGGTTGAGTTCGAAACGCGTCAGTGTGTTGTGGTGGTGGTGATAGATGGGTTTGTGTAATTTATGTGTGTTCTTACAGTGTGGAGGTGGAGAAACTGCATGAACACGCATTATTTGCATAGACTTAGCTATCTTAAGGTCGCGGGTGAGCAAAGAAATTATTTTAGTTCCAGAACCAAATGCTCGATTTTTCTGTATACATAACTCAAAAGCCAAAATATTGAGTTATTAGTTTCAAGTGGTTAGAAAACTCGACTACGAAGCTTGAGGTTCCGGGTTCGATTCCCAGCCGGGGCCGACATTTGTGTGAATAATACGAATGTTGGTTCTCGGGTCTTTGGATGTATAATAATGTAATGTAAATGTAATGTATTTAAGTATTATTTATCTATATAAGCATGTTTATCCGTTGCCTAGTATCCATAGTACAAACTTTGCTTAGTTTGAGACTACGTCAATTGGTGTCAAGTGTCCCACGATCAGGGAGCGAAACTTTGATGCCGTTGACGCCGTTATGACGCAAATTGTCATATAAGGTGTTTTATAAAATATGCACAACATATAAACGGGTCTACATTATTATTGTCTCCGACAATTTTCTGGTTATTATGACAAAGACATGTTAAGTGAACATGTTTTTATAAGTACTAGTCGTTTCAAGTGTCAATAAAATATCCGTAAAGTAAAGAGGCCAATAAGTTGTTAGTGATTATTGATTATCTATAATCTAGAATTTAAAGTTGCTCAACGTGCTATGGAAAGGGCTATGCTCGGAGTTTCTCTGAAAGATCGAATTCGTAACGAAGTGATCCGACGGAGAACAAAAGTTATCGACATAGCCCACCCCATTAGCACGCTGAAGTGGCAATGGGCCGGTTATATAACCCGAAGAACCGATAACCGTTGGGGTAGACGAGTTCTTGAGTGGAGACCACGGATCGGCAAACGTAGCGTAGGACGCCCTCAGACTCGGTGGTGCGATGATCTTCGCAGGGTGGCTGGCAACAGCTGGATGAGAGTGGCCGAGGATCGTGCTCAGTGGCGTGCCATGGGAGAGGCCTATGTCCAGCAGTGGACGAACATAGGCTGATGATGATGATGATAATCTAGATACAAACACTCTGTATGAAGCTTGACGTCATACGGATGTCACCGGCAACAAATTTTCGCTCCCTGCCCATAATATTACAATGTACGATAGTTTTTTATTTCATGAACGACGTGCTGAGTGGAGGCTCTTTTTGGTGCCCTGTTGTGTCACCACGTAACTTACTTAGTTTTGGTATTCTAGTCTTATTACTGTAAGGTGGTGGATCTTATGTACTCTTATCTCCTTCGCACGAAATCATTCATGTCCTTACTGTGACGTGAAGTGTGACTTAGTAGTTGAGACTTCTGAATTTTACATGCGCTCATCATCACTGTTTGTACAAAAACACTCTACAACTAGTCCTACAACAACTCTTTATTGTACAAAAAGGAAAAACAAAAAGGTTACATAAAAAAGTAGTGTTAAGTTCAAGGGCGGATCTAATACAATGAGTTTACACATAGGTAAGAATTTACGTTTTAATTTACTGTACCGTTTTTTTTAACTTAATTTAAGTAATTTTGTCCTTTTAAAATATTTATGGTTGTTACACCTGCAAATAAAATTTTATTAATATTAATTAACTGATTGTTTGACTTCTGTTCCTCGTTATATTACACAAAGCCACAATTAATTGGCAAGTAATCAATAGGCAGCCTTTTAAAGCGTATCGCACCGAAAATTAATATCATGTTTACGTACTCATTTACTAATTAGAGTCGAGCCTAATAAGGTGCTTCCTGAACATGGAAATATCTTGTTTAGATTCAGTTGACAGATTAACCCCCTGTTTCATGATCTAATCATCATCATCATGTCAGCCGAAAGTCCACTGCTAGACATAGGCCTCCCCCAAGGCTCTCAGTCAGACCGGTCTTGTTATCGTCGCTCAATCTTGTTGGAGGCCTTCCATCAGCTCGTTTCCCGGTCCGTAGACACCATTTGAGCTTCTGACCCCATCGGCCATCAGTCCTGCGAGCGATTTGTACTGCCCACTGCCACTTCTGTTTCGCAATTCTTCGCGCTATATCGGTAACCTTAGGTTCTACGGCGGATATTATCATTTCTGATTCCATCCTGCAGAGAACCCCTGAACATAGCCCTCTCCATAGCCGTCTGGGTGACTTGAGCTTCCTCATGAGGTCCATCGTTAGCGCCCACGTCTGAGATCCGTATGTCATCACTGGCAACACACACTGGTCAAAAACTTTTGACTTTAAACACTGCGGTAATTTGGACGATAACACACTGCGAAGTTCCCTAACGCTGCCCAGCTGAGTCAAATTCGAAGAATGATCTCTTTCTGGAAGTTGAACGTACCTAACTGGACCGTTTGTCCCTGGTATACATAGTCGTCAATAACTTTAAACGCAGAGCGGACTATTGCGGGAGTTGGCACAACATAGACATTAGACATGACTTTCGTCTTGTCCATGTTCATTTTCTGTTCATCATCATCATCTATTGATTAAATTATTTGACAGATAAATGTTATGATGTCTTTGTTTTTTTTGTTCGAATAGACGGAGACGGCATCACATTTATCCCGTAACTGGGGAGACATCAATGATACACTTTGTTAGAAATATATTTGCAATGTATTATTTGTATTATGGCTAATGGAGGAATGTTTTTATAGTGTTAAGGATTATTTAAATAAAAAGAATTTTTAAATTTTCAAATACTAATTAAGTGACATTATGTAATAATAATCTAGCAAATTTATAATTAAATGTCCTATGAATTAATAAAATGTAGATAGATAAAATAATATTGACAAAAATTACAACCTAGATTTTTAGTGACCTAGAAGTAAATATTTGTACGCTTGCTTGCATGCTGAATACATGTGCTAAACCTATTTTAAGATCATTTTACTGTATTCTTACAAATAAATGTTTTTGAATTTTGAATTTGAATTTGAATTTGCAATCTATTAGCATGCTTAGGAGATGAGCCATGAAGGAATTGGCTAAAAGAAAGAAGGATTGGAATTGCTCTCGCGTTCTTTGACTCTCCACGTTTCTCGGCGCCATAAAGGACTATGGCCTTATTATAAATAGGCTCAGAGTTGCTCAGCGAGCTATGGAGAGAGCTATGCTTGGGGTTTCTTTACCGGATCGAATCAGAAATGAGGATATACGTAGAAGAACAAGGAGCACTGACATAGCCAAGCGAATTAGCTCGTTGAAGTGGCAATAGGCAGGCCATATAGCACGGAGAACAGATGGCCGTTGGGGCCGAAAAGTTCTTGAGTGGAGACCGCGGATCTGCAAGCTCAGCGCTAGACGTCCACCAACGAGATGGACGGATGACCTGGTTAAAGCCGCGGGTTCACGGTGGGTGCAAGCCGCTGGCAAACCAAGCGACTGGAGGTGCACAGTGGACGTCCTACGGCTGAAATGATTATGAAAGAACTATGGGGAACACTAGAGATCTTGTGCGGATAGGGAACTTCACACGCACCATTAAATTTTTTGGTAAGTAAGTATTTTGCCGTCCCCTAAATGTGTCGCCTGGGGCATATTCATGCGGAAGTGTATCTGTCTGTCTGTTACTTTAGTACCATTAAATCAATGAACTCATTTAAATTAAATTTGGCATATAGATAGTTTTTATCCCAATTAACGGCATAGTTCCCGCGGCATAGCCGTTGAATAAATTTCAGCTATGTATCGTTTAAAGTTCTACAGACAGACGAACACCGTACCAACAGCGATAAAGAATGTATTTAAAAATGTACCACCAAAATTCCACCAAAATTTTATTCACGAAGAGCATGCTAAAGTGTTGCCACCTCAGATATTTTTTTACCCTAAGGCTACCTACGCGAAATTACCCTAAATTAGGCATTTTAATTTTTTTTACCCGAAATTGTTTTTTAAATAAAAACGAAGCAAATTAATGCGATTCATAAATAAATAATAGATGAACTGCTATACCGTTTAGAAACATTTTTGGAATGCATCCATAATAGTCTTGGCGTCTATGTCACCTGCAGTATTTTTTTTCTTGAAACCTTACATTGTATTCGAAAACTTTTACCCTAAAAATTACCTAAAAATATTTTTCTATCACAAAAAATACCCAAAAAAGCGTATAAATACCCTAAATTTAGAGTAAAATACCCTAGGGCGGGGACACTGGCACGCTAGCTCCGTAAACATGCTGCCACTCACTACTTTTGTCCAGCTGCGTTAAATATGCAGTACGTAGGGTTTTCGTTCACAGGATTTTCCGCTTGGCTGGTAAACTGATTAACTTGGCTCACTTACTGACAATGGTTGCTTTAGTAGTCATAATTACATTTGCATAAAGGTCAAAATCGTTTGGCACAATTGTCTGAATGAGGTCGCTGGATTAGGGCGCGTAAAATCTAATGAGCCATACTGATAATGGGCTTGCGTCATTAGATTTGAGAGATGAAATGTAGGCTACAGGGCTTTGCGTTTGAAACAAAGGAAATGTACAGTGCACCACACAGGTAGGTATTTAGGCTGCGTGTCACCCAAAGGGGTTCTCTTTATCTTGCATAATATTGATTCTCCGACATACACTTCGCATAACAGGTATCTCATTTTTTTTAGCCGAATGATACTTTTGCATAATCATAACTTTGCATAATTATCAGTTCGAATAATAGTCATTTCTCAGAATATCAAATAGCAGAATACTCTTATCGCTGAATATACTTCCGCAGCATATTAAATAGCAGAACATTAGTATCGCCGATTTTTATACGGCATAATGGCATAGCAAAATACTAGTTTGGACTATTGTATTTTCACCGAATTTTAAATAGCGCTGTCTTTATCATGGCGCAATGACATAGTTAAAGGAACTAACAGCTACCACAAGAATGGATTAACGTTAAAGTAAGGCCAGCAAAGTAAACATGCTGTAACAGCAGCAGGTAAACCCTCCTACCTTAAAGGCCGGCAACGCACTTGTGACTCTTCTGGTGTTGCAGGTGTCTATGGGCGACGGTAATTGCTTATCTTCAGGAGATCCGTCTGCTCGTTTTTCCCCTATACCATAAAAAAGCGCCAGAATACCTACTTTAGACAAACCAGTAAAGTATTATTCTTATATCGCTCGAGATCAAATTGTTGAGCGATTAATGGCTTTAAAATTGAAAACATACCGAATTGACGCTTTTTATCGAGAAAATATTAATGTCTTCGCACACTAAGAATAGAGGCCCATTTAAATTGTGCTGATATTGACAGCTGTTCCAAATTTGAAACTCATTACATTTAATTCAATTCAAATCAATTCTTGAAAGTATAGCTCCATCGATACTATCGATGATTCCGCCAATGTCGAGGTTGGAAAAGGCACTAGGTATCGGTTAGCCGTTGTACGGTATACATTTAATTCAATCAATCAATAATTCAGTCAAATAGTTTCAAGTGTCCCTTAATATTTATTATTTTATTTTTTAATTAACTGCCTAACCAACTTGGAAAATGAAAAAAACCCCAGAAATTTCCATTTTAAAAAGTAACTTGCTTTTATGTGAAAGAAAAACAAATACTGAAATCGGTTCATCTGTTTGAGAGCTACCATGCCACAGATAGACAGACAGACAAGTATTTTTAATTTTTTTGTTAAATTGTTTTAATTGTAGTTGTAGTTTTAATTCAACGACCAGTCAAATGTTCACCAGAGCAAACCCGCTGATAGAAGCTAGTAAAGCAATAAAACCTCCCTTATCCTAATTAAATCAAGGTAAAGTCATAAAATTGATGGCTTAATCGTAGTTTCCCGAGGTTTCATTGATCTGATGTCATCAGTAGAATCAGATAACACTAGGTTTTTGGATCTACATTTAAGACTATTTAAAAGTAGCTATTGCCCGCGAGTCCGTCTACGACTTTTTATTCGAGCACTGCCTTTTCGTAACGTAACGTTCGGCAACCGATTTCATTTCGCAAACTGTTAAACTGTAAATATTTCAGGATTTATTTCAGGGCCTGTAACGAGGTGTGATACAGCTCGTTTCTTCCTAACTCTTTGTACTGTCTGGTTTAGCACAAATTCTAAAAAATATAATTTAAATTCAAATTTCCTTTTCTAAATTCAACACCTGTTCGATTTACGTCAAGTAGCCATTCTATTCAGAGCCTCCGATCTGAATAGATAGGTACTTGTCGTTTATCCTAGATCCTATAAATCTCCTAAAACTCCTTAACTAGCTTATAATTTACTACTCCTATAAGAAAGAAGGTTTTATCCTTATCCAGTTTCAAATAATAGTGCAGTTCCTTAAGTTCATTAGCTTGTAATACTGCTGGACTTCAGTGTTATTGAATTGTATAAAATAAAGAACTGGGCATGGAAACGGAAGTTGATTAACTATGTATTTTTATAATTATTGATACAGTGTCAAAGCATACCTTTTAGATACTTAAGACCGCGTCTGTTTGTCCGCAGGTGCCCTTTGATTATTATCCCTACTAATATTATAAATGCGAAAGTAACTCTGTCTGTCTGTCTTTCTGTTACGCTTTCACGCCAAAACCGCTGAACCGATTTTGCTGAAATTTAGTACAGAGATAGACTAGACCTTGGGAAAGAACATAGGCTACCTTTAATTCCGAAAAAAAGGCTCGAAGGGGTTGAAATAGGGGATGAAATTTTATATGGAAGTTCGTCATTTTTAAAGATAAAACCATGATATTTGACATTTAGGCAGTCAATAAGAAGTAATTAGATATTAGTTCGAGTATTTTTGAAAAGTCGGCCTGAGAGGGGATGAAATAGGGGATCAAATTTTATATGGAAGGAAGGAAAAATACTTCCCAAAATAACTATTCAACGCGGACGGAGTCGCGGGCAGAAGCTAGTCTTAAATAAATATTATGTCTGCCTTGTTCCCGCATTCTTCATTACACCAACAACTTCCCCAGTCACTACCCCGTGACAGGCCATCGCGTAGAACCCTTTAGGTTAGGTTAGTTTTATAAAGATCCTGAAATATTTACAGTTTCAGTAATATTAAAGGCTTGGAAAATGAATAGTTGCGAAATGAAACAGGTTGCCAAACGTTATTCGCCGAAACATTAGTAAACCCTTTTTATTTATTGCTATTACGCGGGAACTATGAACATTACCGGGATTAAAAACTATTCATGTCCTTCCCAGAATCTCAGCGGCTTAGACGTGGAAAGTTAACAGACCGACGGACTGATGGACACAGAAGGTTTCTTTTGCATTTATAGATTAGTTTGTCTGGATACATAGGAAAAAAAATGGTTTATTAAAAGTAAAATAATTATCAAACACATAAATAATACCTACAGTTATTTTGGCAAAATGATTAGCAGGTATGTGACTCAACCATCAGCCCACCATCGATATGGATAATGTTCAAGTCAAAGTCAAAATAACCTAACCTAACCTAACCAACAAAAAGTTGGAAAACCCCCGACTTTGTCACTTCAAATATGTTATAAGTTTGATCGCTATGTATGTCCGTGTGTCTGTCTGTCTGTCTGTTGCACCGTAGCTCTTAAACGGGTGGACCGATTTGAATGCGTTTTTTTTATTTGATAGCAGGTTTCCTAGCGATGGTTCTTAGACATTCTTTATCAAAAAGACATTGAACTTTGAAGTGGCAAAGTCGGGGGTTTTCCAACTTTTTGTTGGTAAGGTTATGAATCAAAATAGATCGCCATACTAACAAAATGTCAAGCCAAGTTCAAGAGAAGAGATCTGGCGACGTCGCGGCCGTGTGTTATTATTTATATTACATGGACACTTTTGACACCTAACTCAACATCTAATAAAAAACTTACTAAAACGAGTATAAACGATAAAATACCTACACGTAGGCAATGCAAAGCCTTTTCATAGGCTCAAGTGTATTTATAACACACATCGCGTGATTGTTCGCAATGCGCTAATCTCTAGTCGATCTGTTTAATGGCGTATTCAATAGCAATAATTAGGCGGTTGATTGGTAAATCGAGCCCATTCGGATTAGTCGGCCATTGATTATACCTTTTTATTGTTCTTGCGAGGGTTCGATATGCGTTTATAGTTGTGATCAATTATAAACCCCCGACGCAAAAGGAGGGGTAATAATAAATAATAAAAATAAAATCATATTTATTCACAAAGCCAAAAATATAACATAACAAAGTATTTAATATATTTTGTAAGCAAAAGTGAGTACGCCTGAAAAGGTAAGGTTAAGGGTAAGTCTAGTGAGACTTAATCGTAAGAGTGCAATTATTGAACACCTATGTACTGTACACCGGGATTCTTCACAATAAATTGAAAAAATTGAAAATAAATAAAGCGGATATATTTATTTATTTCCATTGTTAAGTCATGTACATAGCAATAAGTGCGATGAAAGAAACAGATAAAACATACCTAATTTGTGAAGAGGGAAAGGACTCAGCAAAGCTGCTGGTTTTCAGTTCTCATCTAGATTTCAGTCCTCACCTTGGTATTATAGGTGTGACTTCAATATCTGTCTAGCGTCGTAGTTCTCAAGCGGAAGGACTGATTTCGATTCAAGTGGCCTAACTTTGTTTTATTAAAATCGGTTCAGCTGTTTTTCTTTGAAAATACACACCTTCATCATCATCATCATCTCAAGCCTCTCTCAACCAATTTGGTGTAGGCCTCCTTCAGCTTTCTCCATGTCGTTATATTCTGAGCCATCTGCATCCAGGTATATACACAGACTTTCTGAGGTAAGCAATAGACGGCCTTATCGCTTCAGAGCGATCTCTTCTACGCATTTCTGAAGAAAAAGACAAGTGTCGGCAGATGGTCAATGCAATCTTACTAATATTATAAATGCGCAAGTACGTCAGTATGTGCCTGTGTGTTATGTGTTACTCCTACACGCTAACACCACTGAACGGATCTAGATGAAATAATTTGGTATGAAGATATATGTGGATATTTGGAATAACACATGGATTATTTTTTATACCGATATTCCCACATAATCGGAATGAATGCCCATTTCAACAGCTAAGGTTAGAGACACTTCATAATAACAACAATTGGGATCGATCTCTTATCAAGGACAGGACTATTGTAGCCAATAATCCTGATATTGTGCTCACAGATCGATCAAAACGCCATGCAGTGCTCATGAACATCACCATCCCACGTGACGAGAACCTCGTGAAGGCCAAGAAGGACAAATTCAGCAAGTACCTTGATTTGGCTCATGAGGTGACCGCTATGTGGGATGTTTACCAGATGATCGTTGTCCCGATAATTGTTTCTGCAAACGGTCTAATAGAGAGTCTCGACCAGCATCTTAAGAGGGGGGATGTATTTTCTCTTTTTTGTCATGATGTGTTGGCAGAATAAACATATTTCTATTCTATTCTATTCTCGCTAGATGGCTGGATGAAGGGCCAGATACTGAAGGCGGTACTTCTGGACACGGCACGCATTGTCGGGAGGTTCTTCACTCTGCGGCTCTGACCACGGGTAGCTTGGGTCCTGCCCCATCAACGGCGGCAAACTAAATAGATTAGGTTTTATAATATTTTTACTTTGTTCGTACTTTTTTGTATTTCACTTTTTATAACTATTATAAAAACCTAATCTTAGAATAAAAATAAATACAAAGCAATATCGTAATAATAATAATAATAATAGAAAATAAATAAAGAAAATAATAATAGCGAGAATAATAATAATAGCATTTCTTTGGAAGACAAGATGGGTTCATTCTAGAAAACAAAATCAAATTAATTAATTAAGCACAGATTTTATCCCCCCCCCCATCAGCCCATACGAAATCCCGGAATTCCAATTAAACTGCGGGATTTAATGATTTACTTACACGTGCCAAGCCGCGGGGACACTTTAGTAATAATCATCATCATCATCATCATCCCAGTCTATATACGTCCCACTGCTGGGCACAAGCCTCCTCTCAGAACAAGAGGGCAAGAGGGGGGAGTCATAATAAAGGTTTTTTTTTTTCCTTTCAACTACGAAACTCTAAAAACCCAACAAGCAGCTGCCTCTAGCGTTAGTTACATGAACGGCCATCCGTATTAATAAAACAAGTGTGCTTGTGTTCTCATACCCTCGAAACTATTGGCTCAATTTGGAAATACTTTCCAACTCCGATGGTTAGCAATATCGAACCGTAAATGCTCGTGTTTGCCGAGACGGCGGCCTCAAGGTCCGCTTTGAATAATTTGATTAAGCGTCCCCTGGTGTAGACTACCCACACAAATTTAAAATTTAAAAAATAAAACGAAGTTTTACTGGCACAACTTTTTCACTGACTTTTTTTTGTGTAAGTGCATTCTCATTTAAGGCGTCGCAAGTTCAAAGCTTTTGTAAGAATATAATTTTTAATGCAGGTAGATATCATGTAGGTTTGGTATACATAAATATATACAAAAGGTAGGGTACGCAATAGACGGTGTCATTGCATAAAAACGGTCTCTACTGGGCAACCATTTAGATAATTATATAAATTTTATTATTGAACCACATTTAGATAACCAATGAAAATTACTATGGGGACACTGTTTAGTAGTTTTTTCTCTTCGATGGCTCAACAATTGGACTGACCTGATGATGATCTGAAGGCGCTTCTGGGGGCCCCCTCGCTGATGTATCCACAGGATTATCCCTGGATTCCCTTAAGATCACGAAGAGCTGCTATTTGTGGGCCAATAACCTTTTTTTGGAAGATTCGCGAGCTCAAGCAGTACGAGGTGCGAGCGAGCTTGCTTAGCGGTTGATTTTTGGAATCTGTCAAGTGACTGGCTGTCAGCTTGCGTTTTGATCCAACACGCAGATATGAGTTTAGTTAGTCCATAGTAAACCATCGAATCGAAGAGATTGATTGAAACAAATAAGAATTAAAAAACACGTTGTGCTGTGTATGTGCTAGTTAAAATACATAAGTACGGAACAGGGACATTACATTGGGGATAATAGGGCAGAAGTACCGTTAGTGGCCACTGTATCGTTTATGGCCGTTTATTTTTTAAATACATTTATAGTAATAAATCTTTATAAATTTTATTTGTTTCAGTATAAACTTTTGAAAAGTCGCTAATTATATTATTTTAATTTTAATCAAATATATATAACTGCAAATATCAGCTGGCCAAAAACGGGCATAAGGTGGCCAAAAGCGGTACTTCTGTCCTACATTACTTTTTAATTACTATAGAGACATGTCAAAAAAAACGTTGCACGTTGTTTCGGGACAGGGAATCTGTTAAAATTAAAAACAATCATGTTAGGTATTTCTAATCAAATTTTTATCACGTTTGTACGGGACAGCGCTAACAAGCAATCTCTAAGCCCGCAACTCGAACCTTAAGCGCATTAAAATAAAAGCCATTATTATTTTAGGACGATGTTTTAAACGTTTATCGATCAAGTGTTCAGATTTTAATGATTGAGGTTTTATTTATTTACTTTGGGGTCTTGGACGGAAAATTGAAGTGGCGCTGCGTGTTTCAGCTTTTAACGAGTGTATTTAAAACATTCGATTTGCCACAAAGTTTTGATTTGGATAGCTCTATAGAATACTAATAGTAGTCAGCAGTAGAATTAAGGTTACACAGACATAGATGGAAGGACTGATGGCCGATGGGGTCAGAAGGTTCTCGAATGGCGTCCGCGGACCGCGAGACGAGCTGTCGGTAGGACTCCAACAAGATGGAGCGACGACCTCGTTAAGATCTCGGGATCGCGTTGGACGCTGAAAGCACAAGACCGGTCTGAGTGGAGAGCCTTGGGGGAGGCCTATGTTCAGCAGTGGACGTCCTACGGCTGATGTGATGATAATGATGAATGACATGAACACTATTATTTTCTTTTTACTTCCTCCATTTTTCATACCTCATTTCTCCCACATTTGCTGTGCATTTGCTGTACATTTGCTGTACATTCACTTAAAATATTACATTTCGACATCAACATAAACCCAATCGGTTAGTTTTTTTTTTTTTATATAATGCTCGCCGCCCGAATTTTCATTGACCACGCGCTCGGTCACGCAAAGTGCCGCTTATGTTTTTTCACCATTCGTCCAAAGAAAGGTATTTCCACCGTACCAGTTTTATAGAATTCCTTTGACATGGCATCCGAACATTAGATTGGTTGATTGCTACGGATTCGTAGACGGCTACGCGAGCGTAGAGGTGCTACGTGCGTAGCAACGTTTATTGTTTTGTGCGTGGATATAATTGTTATGCCATTTGATTTATAGTTTGACGTTTGACTTTCTGTGAGTTTGATACGAATGCGTTTTGTTTTGAATTAATTTGACAGGTGTGATTTATCATTTCAAAATACTAACATTGAAATCGTACTAGACGTTTTAAGGTATAAATTAGAAAGGCTGACCTGAAATTAGCTTAAGGTTTCTAGTCATTTGCACGCAATAAAATACTAAGGTCTATTTTACTTTTAAATTGATGTAACATTCAGCCTTAATAGAATTTTCTTGAACTACAAATCGTAAACTTTGTGAAGAACTTTCTTGGTCATTAATAGATTAGTTCTTCGTTTGTTCACCATGTTGTTGGAGTTTTGATTTATGGTCTTAACTTATTAGGCAGTACAGTTAGATATTATTCTATTCACTTATTCATAAAAAGCGACTAAGCTCTTATTAGTTCAAGGGCGGATTTACCGTTGTGGGCGCGATGGACATCCTCACAACTCTAATAGACTAGTAACGACACACTTCCAAAGTCGTTCATCAGTCATGATTGTTCTGAGCGAGTTCGTACTCCGACTCGCACTTGGCCGATTTTTGGTTGGCTGTAACTTTGCTATGACTACGACCCTTTTAAGGGTTATAACCGCGCCTGTATTAGTTATAGCACAATTCAATTCAATTTCAATTCAAATCATTTATTTCGTGTTACAAAAGACACATAATATATTAGTAAATACACTTAAGAAGGGTTAGTAAATTATACACATACATACTTATAACTAAAGAAAACAATGAATGCACGTTTTGTCTGTCTCTAGTTAAAAAAAAATGACAACGTGATAGATAAAGACAATTTTTTTGTTCTGAAACCTATCGTTTGTAGTTTGTTATGAAAGGGCTTACTAAGCCAATTCTAAAAATATATCACATTTGAGTTAGGTACTTTTTTTTATTACAATAAAATCATTTTCAAAACATACCCAGTTTTGGCTCCTCCAGAAATGATACGGTTGTATCATTATTTGTAAAACCTACCTAAAACGATACGTAAAATAGCTTCATTCCAATCCCAAGAAAGCAATTTTAAAAATATTTACAAGGTAGTTTACTCGATTTTTTTTTTGGAAAAAAAAACTATTTGTAATACACTTCTACAAAAACTATGTTATCAATATTTAATGACTGCTCTGATCAATAATTACATATTTGTCTTCTAAAATAACTACTCGGAAACAAATCATTAATATGATGTCTTTTCGTTTATCGAGTTGGAATTTTATTGGTTTTAATCATGTATGTTCTCATATACAGGGCGTCCCAAGACTATGAGATATAAAGGGAAAGTACCTGAAATATCGTAGATAGAATATTTTGCTGAAAGAAGACTATGTTATTTTTAAAAGTTAGCAATTCTGCATCTAAAGATTTTTTATGAATTACTTGCTTCGTCTGGGAATCGAACCGACTTAAATGTGAAAAAAAAAATTCACGTTGTCTCTTTTCTTTTAAGATAATATGTTACTTAGGAAGAATTTTATTTTTTGTCCATTCTTTTGATTAGCATCATAAAAATCGGGGCACATTTAATTTGGTTCGATTCCCATCCGAAGTTAGAAATCTATACAGAATTACTAACTTTTAATGACGTAAAGTCTTCTTTCAGTACAATATCCTATCTGCGATATTTCAGGTACTTTCCCTTGATGTCTCATGGTCTTGGGACGTCCTGTATAATCAGATTAATTTTCCATTATAATGGGTAAGAATAGAAAGCTGAGTGAATTACATTTACTGGGTTTCCTCCCAAGGGCAAAGTAAGGCTTTGTGCAATTTTGAAACATCTGTATCGCACACGTGCAATAAACTGAGAAGTTGTGATTATATTTAGGCCGTTTTGTGCGGACCAGGCCCTATTCTACGAAGTGCAAAATTTGAACTTCGATCTTGCCGTCCTACTGACGCTAATATTATTTGATACAAGAGCGAGAGGGACGGTACGATACGAACTTCGATTTTCAAATTTCGTAGTAGGCCCTCAGAAGTATTTTTAATTAAACTACGAATCAACTGCTGACAAAAATGGTTCGAGAGCGTTATTTATTATTTGTATTAGAAGTATTGACTTACTCGAAGTGCGCGTAAATTTTTGTTTAATAATGTTTGGAAATGCGTAAATAAAACTAAATAAGAAAGTGAAAACTAACTCATTTTTACTGATGTATTTTTTTAATCCTGAAGTGACTGACGACGCAAAGAACAAAGGCTTGGTTATGATTTATTTAACACATTTTTTAAACACGTTGTTTAGCGCGTCCAGCCAAATATCATTTAAATTAAATAGTCTTGCTGACGTTACTCTATACAATAATAATACTTTTAAATCATTATTAAAATTTAACATAAAGTGATCATTGTAATAAGTAAGCAGATTTTAATATCAAAAGCTTACGAAGGGCCGTTAAGTAACCCAAAATGTGAAGCAAGTCGTAAACCTCGCCGGAGAAACGAGGCCAGCCTAGTTAATAACAAAACTGCCTTTGTAATGTACAAAATCACGGAAATTCCAGCCTTCGAAACCCTAAACTGTATATGCACTGTTAGAAACTATTATTAGGGTAATTCGCCTTACAAAGATGCATGTAGTAGGTTGTCGGCTTGACAAAATGTTAAAAGGTTGGACAATAAACCGTTTTATCAAGCTTGACATCAATACGCATTCATCTTGCTATTATGGCTAGGAGAAGTAGACCAACACACTTTTAGGGCTTTTGTGTAGTTTGGCATAAATTTGCCTGTCATTTTTCTTCTCCGGTCTTAATACTGTTTTTTTTTATTGTATGCTTTTAAATATACGTTCTAAAATTGTTAAAATATTATACTTTCCCTTATGTTGAGTCTACGCAATCGTGAGAAACCAATACTTACCTAAGATTTTTTTTGACAGCAAAAAGGAGTTTATGTTGACTAGTTTTTCTTGATTGTACTTTTTCTTAACTGCACTTGTATATTCATCCAAAATACGTATCCTTACCAAGATTCAAGTCCATGCCATTAACCGTAAAAAAGTTATCTTGTGGAGAAGATCCTGTCCATTAGAATTTTACTACCAGATTATTAAATCGTCGCTTAAGTTGCATAAATATGCCCATTTTCAACTCAATTTGATACCAGAAAGTCATTAATTGTTTTATGCTTCTAGCTGTAATACTTATTAAATAAAATATGAACGTTACAAGTTAAATAATCCATCCATACTAATATTATAACTGCGAAAGTGTGTTTGTATGTTTGTGTTTGTATGTTTGTCCGTCTTTCACGCCGTAACGGAGCAACGGATCGACGTGATTTTTACCTTCGAGATAGTTTATGGACCCGAGAGTGACATAGGCTACTTCTTATCCCGGAAAAATGCACAGTTTCCTAAGGGAACAGCGCGCGATAACCGAATACGATGGAGGCGGAGCCGCGGGCAAAAGCTAGTCTATCTATATAGCAGCCCTTATAGCGCCCGTTTTCGGACATAGGCCTCCTCTCTACTTATCCAGTCTTGCCTATCCACTGCCACTCGCATCCATTTTACGCCAGCTTGTTACCGGATATTGTCTGTCCGACTAGTTTAGATCTTTTTTTTTTTCATATCTGTTGGCCTATACTTAACTGTGTACGTAGTGGAAACAGGCATTTTTGATTCCCCAACATCGGCCACCAACTCCCGACTCTGCCTTGTACTGTATTGCCTGAAAATAATTCTAGATTATTGTGACTTTCTCGTGATTGCTATTACATCTGCGATAAGTGCATTATTTCAAGTCACGCAATACGCCGTTTAAGGATGTCAATGCAGTTTTTTCTACCAGCGGGTTCACGGAAAACTTATTACATTTTGTACTGCTTCATTTGCTTGGAACGCTTTACCCTAATTTATTTTTTAATAACTGCCTTCCTGAGCCTTCAATTGAAGCGAAAAAAGTCGAAATGAAACGTAATAAACAAAATAGAACGCTTTTTCGTGCCAATAAAATACTTAAGCGGGAAATTTGATAAATGAAGTAAATTAAGGGAGTATTTAATGTTGCTTTATATACAATAAAGATTTCTTCTGAAAGTTTAATTACAATTTGTTTCGGAAAAATGGAAATGACACGTCGGACGAGACTTTATAGTACATTGTGCATTAAGGGGCGTAAGTGGGAGATTACCAACGAGAATCTATTAGAAGCCCGACGTCGGAGGCGGAGGGCTTTTAATGACTCGAGTTTGTAATTCCCTTACGGCCCGTGATACACACAATGATTTTTATCACATTGCGAGGAAAAAAATGCAAAAAATGTAATTATTGTGTGTCCAAACACTTCACAGCTCGGCAAAATAAAGGCGCTAAAAATTAATACCATGCTGAAAAAACTTAGGATGGTAGTATATACCCCTTTGCAAAAAAAACGGGCACCTATGGTTTTTGTATTTTATGTACATGAAAGCTTACTTTCTAAGCTTTAATGCCTAAAAATCTGAAAAACCACAGGTTTTTTTTGCCCGTTTTTTTGCAAGGGGGCTTATATAAAATTTACAAGGAAAATTATAACAGCTAAGATTGCTTGAGAATTATCAGTAGTTTAAGAGTATATGGCAGCCTAATGTATAAAATATACCTAAACTTGGAATATTTCGGTCACAATAAAATTCGAAATCCTTAAAAAAATATTACTTGATTTTTTTTCATAATGGCTATGGAACCCTATCTTGGGTGTGTCCGACACGCTCTTGGCCGGTGTTTTTATGGCTTTCACTCTTGCCGTTATACATAAGAGGGTCAGCACAAGTGGTTCTAACTTAGGTACTTACAAGATTTTAACTATAACACGTAAAGTTGAATAAAAGTTCGTAATATTATGCTTCTGGACGCAGACCTGACCCGAGGGGACAGATATGACTATAAATAGGTAAATTTTTGAAGTCAGGAAGGGATTATGGGACACACATAGGCTAAGCCAAAAAAAAGTTTTAGTTCGAACTTTATTTTTTTATGAGACTTTGTTAACGCTACTTGCATCATCCGAACTACTTCCGTGCCAAATTTCACGTCATTTATTAACAGTAAAAAGTAGCTGGAATCTGTCTCGCAGGATTTAACTTCTTGTAAAATCTCTTCTATCCTACTCTAGCGAGAACGTCAGCTCGTTCTTAAACCACATCACGTTCCAAACATTATGAGTGGACTAGCAGCAATTTGTAGACCGTTACCCCTGGCCTCGAACGCACCGATACATCCTACTAAAAGCCTGTAGAATTTATTGAACACACATGGATTGATAGCCACCGTAAATACAGGTTTTTGAACGTACAAACATTGATCTTTGGTAAGTGGATACTAATTTTGGTACGTTATACATTAATCACGAGGCTTATTATTAGCGTCTATGGGTTAGGGTATTCTTAGTAGAAGTGTATCATTATAGGTTTGATTGAAGGAACGGTAAATATGGAGTAAAAGATTACACGTGAAATTTCAGATTGATGATCGTATGTCACGAGTGGGCAAAAGTCAAGTGGACTAATAATTATGACGGTAATCATGAAATGATGGGGAAAAATTTGTGTAAATAGTAAAGGATTTTTAGTTCCATTGCCATCTTTTATAATCTTCGTCTAAATCGCAACACTTTTGACTGGTCGGTTGAGGATTAGTAGTGAACAACCAAGACGATTTTCATTGGAATTAATCTCCCTTGAATAGGGATGACGACTGGGTTAAAAATATATCATTCTATTTAGTTAGTCCGACAGTTAGATTATGGAAAAATATGGAAAACGTATTTTTGGTTTATCTATTTATCAAAAATCGACAGAGGTATAGATCATCAAACTTCCGGAGTGGGGGCTTGTGACGTCACTATAAGGTAAAAATCGTACCATATAGTGACGTCACTCGAAACTTCTAAGCACTGTATCCTCGTCATTTTTTGTTTGTCAAACAAAAGAAAAAATATGTGCACAATATTTTTAAATTATCCACCTGACGGACTAAACAGTTTTTTTAGTCGTCTAGCCTATTCCGCATTGATTTTTAAATCGGTAGTTTCTAACAATGAACTGAGTCGTCTGTCGAGTGACTATTTAGCATAGAATTTTGTTAATTTTTTGCTCAATGTATTTATAACGTCATTCAAATTACATTTGTGTAGGTACTAAATTTCAAGACGATGTTATTTATCCGTTGAGGAGTACCGCGCTACGGAATGTAAGCGGTATGGTTATAATATATTTATAACCTCAATAAAGTTACATCTATAGAGTGTTTTAAATCTAATTATGATAACTGTTGTAAAATGAATTCTGAGTTCTAGATGTAGGACGACGTTAACTGCATGAGTGTCATCCACCCATTAGAACTCCATTTAGAAGAAGAAGAAGAAGAAGAAAATTTTATTTGAAACACACAATGCAACAACATTTTTACAGGAATTACTTAATTTAATAGTAGGTAAGTATATTAATAGCTATAACAGTGTTGACTGTGGTCTCAAAAAGGAGTCCACTCAGCATGTGTCGCCGCAGATAGTGCAACGACGCTGAATTACTACTCATGTTTCAAAATTCAGAACGTCCGACATTATTACATTTGTTCCATCATTTTTAAACATAATGTTCACGAATGGCTTTAATTTTTTAAAGGATACAGTGGACTATTTTTTATTTTATAAATGAAAACTACGCAAAGTTCATTCGTTCGTTTCGATAACAATCGAAACGAAAAACAATTTTTAATCTACCTTTACATAGAACAGAGTTACCAATGGTTTGAATTTCTAGATTATTATGGATATATAGCAGTGTGATAACACACGCAAGCAGTGCCATATTTGAATAGATAAAATCAATTTATTTATAGAGACATTAAATAAATATTTAAAAAAAAATCAAAATTATCTTGATAGAAACGTTGTTTCCAACGCTTGAAATCAAAATATTAATACTTTGATAGGAATAACAACCATTTTATTTCGAATGCCGCCAAAAACCTACATTTTGACATCGCCGATGACACTTTCTTATTTTTTTAATAGGTGTATTTTTCAGCCAGGAGCGCCAATGCTCAAACCGTCCCGTCACGCGATAAAGCTGGTATCCGAAAAATACACCTTTTGACAATATTTCCTTATCATGCATGTTGTTTCCTTACACGCTTCTACAACAAATGTTCTAAATTAGGTCACGAATCATGTAAGTCCAAAGTATGAGTAAAAAAAGTAACGTATGAGTATGAGTGAAAGTATGAGTACATTTAATCTCCTTATTCCAAGAGCTCGTTAAAGCATCTATTTCATAAAAAAAATTCAGACCGATAATTTTAAAAGTATCATTTTCTACGAGTACGTGTTATTTACACAAAAAACGGTAAATTCTAGGTATTCAGACTATTGAGAAAAAAATCTAAATTGTATTCGATTCCGTTTGAGTATTCTCAGACTGAATACCTAAGTGCTTTTCGATGTAATTAATTAAGAATCAAAATACATCAGACTGTAAGAGGCTTTGTTCAAGTTGTTTTATTTAGGCAGAGTTAATTAAAAGAAAAATACCATTTCTGCGAATCGTATCTCGATAGGAAAATTGAATAAGGCCGCTCGTGTTTCTCGTTTTGAAAATACTACACAGCATTTAGCGTTACCTGTATTTAATATGTAATTAAGCACTTTGTTTTCTTTTTGTTTTAATTTCGCCTGATTCATTGGATCTGCCAGTTGAAATAAGAACCCGATGTTAAGATGTTACTTTTCATAGTAATTCCCAAAAGAACATCTTATTTTTATTTACTTAGTACATTTAACATCTGGTAGCATGGTAAATGGTTATAATCCTCTCAGGATGAATTCTGGTTGAGCTTGAAACGTGTCAGTAATGTGATGGTTGTGATAGTTTCAAAACAACATGACTATGGCCTTGGAATGTGGAAAAAAGAAGAAGCGTTAACGTTTTTGGCATATCGTATACAGGCACGGAACGGTTAACATAAGCACTATGGTAATGACGTTACAAAGCTCTCACAACAAGCCGTTAGTTATGCAGACGTCGTAGTAATGAGCAGGTTATAATGATGCTAATGATAGCTACAAGGCGCGGAAAGTTCAAGGTGACGGTGAAAATGTTTGTCGCAGAATGTTTTTTCATAAATATTTACATCTCTACAAGTAAAGCTTCTTTTTTGAATGACTGAGATGTTTTTTCGAAGGGTGTGTTTTTGTTTTGTAGAGTATTTTTTTGCTTTTTGCAGGCCAACCCTAGCGTTCCACCCAACCGTATACATACAAATTTCAAGAATACGTCTTAGTCAATCTACTGCCTATTACTTGCATTGTGCTTATACTAAATGTAACATAACATTGTCTCCAAACATTTTTTTATATATAGATGGTAAGCGAAGATGTGGAATAAGATGGAACACGTTTGTCTAATAAATGATATTGCGACAGCAATTCTTGCTAAAATCAGATACAGTTTAATTTTAAATGCACGACCGACAATTTTTCACCCTCATTATAAACTCTCATCTTTCTCACTTATCTCACGAAAGCCTAAAGGGCCCACTTGACTTCTGCTGATTCAGAACGAGATGTCAATTCAGAGATTCTTCGAATGCTTCACGCAATTTGAATTTCAAAACACGCCAAAGAATTTTACGGTATTGGACAAACTCGAATGGAACAGATATTGTTGTACCGTTGCGGGGGCAAATGGAATGTCGGACATTTTATTCGCGTTTATGTTGAATACAAATGTCGGTTGTGGCTCGTTGATGTTATACTACGAAAATTATAAACGGGAAAATTTGTGAGTGATTGAACACGCATGTGAACATGCGTGCGTGCGTGCGTTTGTTACTCTTTTCAATCTAAAACACATTGACTTATTTGAGTTTAACAAATGGATAGCCAGCTACACATCACGATACTTTCTATATCCATACTCCCATACGACTAGAATTTATGCTAATGAAGCCCAAAATCTCGGCCATTAGTACAGTCAAGGACAAAGACACTTCTTGTTTGAACTGTTGTATCAAATTGTGGCAAGGCATATAGTACGAGTATATCGAGACTTCGGCTATGCTACAGACTCTCCAGCTGTGCCAAGTTGACTAACGGTAGGTACCTATATCGAAGTGTTAAAAGTGTCTGTACGAAAACACCAGTTTCCGTCCGACTACAGAACCAGAGCATGAAACCAATTCCTCTACAGTGGGGAATTAGACAAGGAGATTGTGATCTTTAATAATTAATTGAATCGGGCGTTGGTCCATATCCATTTGCGGAGGTCCATATGAATGAACTAAAAGAATTTCCTTGCTCACCCGCGACCTTACGATAGCTAAGCTTATGCAAAATATCGCTATGCTCATGCAGTTCCTCCACCTCCACACAGTAAGAACACACACAAATCACACAAACCCATCTATCACCACCACCATATGATACTGACGCGTTTCGAACTCAATCAGAGCTCAGCTGGCAGCGTTCGGGAAGCTTCGCAGTGTCTTCTCGTCCATATTACCGCAGTGTTTGAAGTCAAAAGTCTTTGACCAGTGTGTGTTGCCAGTGATGATATACGGATCTGACATGTGAACGCTAACGATGGCCCTCATGAGGAAGCTCAGTCACTCAAAGGGCTATGGAGAAGGCTAGGTTCGAAGTTTCTCTGCGGGATAGAATCAGAAATGATGATATCCGCAGTAGAACTAAGGTTGCCGACATAGCCCGAAGAATTGCGAAATTGAAGGGCAGTAGGCAGGGTACATTGCTCACAGGACTACTTGGGGTCAAAAGTTCTCGAATGGCGTCCGCGGACCGGGAGACAAGCTGTCTGTAGGCCTCCACCAAGATGGAGCGACGACCTGGTTAAAATTGCGGGATCGCGGTGCTTGAGTGGAGAGCCTTGGGGAGGCCTGTGTCCAGCAGTGGAAGTCTTTCGGCTGACATGATATAGCATAGAGACAAGCTACTAAATTATAAAGATATCTTGACCTCGACTGTACAAGGACAAGTCATTTTTCACGGGTCTTTCTTGCAACGTATTACTTGTATGTAAATATAACGATAGGTATTCTTTTTGGGAATTCCCATCAAAATTTAGCCAAATCCCAAAATTTTAATAAATCACCAAATATATTTTTTAAAGTAGGGCCTATTTTTAACTGTCCGGGTTTTTGTAGATACCTGTTTTCCATCAAACGCATACTGTGCCTTAATAAAAGACGTTACAAAAATTACAGCAGCGCAACTCAGCGAAATTAGGTTATAATAATGTTAACTCTATTTTTAAGAGGCGAGTCACGTCCGAACCCGGTTTAACCGTTCTGGGAACTTTTACTCGTTATTTTCTTTCTTTTATATATTGGCTTAAAGTTCGCAAGTGACCTTAGTCCTGCTGACGAGTTATTTGTACGTTTACAAAGTGAATGCTGCCTCTTATTTTGGTAAGTTGTAATGGTACTTACAAGTTTAGAAATAAAGACAGAGATGGCGAAGTCTCGCAAAAGCCGCAGCCAACCTACAAGACGATCCATAACCACGACCACTCCGTCAAGAGAGGACGACTGAGAAGGGTACTAGTGGATGGTCCTTCGACCAACCTTCGCTCGCACGCACTTACGCATCGTACGCATGCATTTTTTTCTATTTTAAGGGGCTGTTTCACCATCCATTATTTAGTGTTAACTGACGGTTAAATGTTTTTTTTTTTTGTTCGAATAGACGGAGACGGCATCACATTGAACCGTCAGATAACACTTATCAATGGATGGTGAAACAGTCCCTAAAGATAGCAAATTACTGCTCTCTTCCATTGCCGTCTGTTTTATTTCTGGCGGCGTCATCATTTTTGCATCACTTAACTCATCAAAGACATTCTCACAGATAAAGGTCGTTTAAATAGTGATTAACTCTTTTATTTCGTTCAACTCCTTGCAAAAGCAAAACAAATCCCGCTATTTTGAAACTTTTTTTCACTAATCCATACTTATCCATCCATACTTACTAATATTATAAATGCGAAAGTGTGTTTGTGTGTTTGTATGTTTGTCCCTCTTTCAAGCCGTAACGGAGCGACGGATCGACGTGATTTTTGGCATAGAGATAGTTTATGAGCCCGAGAGTGACATAGGCTACTTTTTATCCCGGAAAAATGAACAGTTTTCCCGAGGAAACAGCGCGTGATAACCAAATACCACGCGGGCGGAGCCGCGGACAAAATCAAGTTAATAATAATAATAAATAATTACAACTTTAGAATAGACCCGGGAACTTACCTTTATCCCCCATATTAACAAAATTTTAAATAAATCATATAGACAACTGGGGTTCATTTTGCGGGTAAGTAAGCCTTTCAAAAATCCTCTGACGTATAAAATCTTGTATAACAGTCTTGTCCGCAGTCGTCTAGAGTTTGGGTGTTCGGTCTGGAAACCCTATCATGCCATTCATATTAATAGAATAGAAAAACTTCAGAAGAAATTTGTAAAGTCACTTGCTTTTAGGACTGGTCAAACATACACAGATTATACAGATGTTTGTGACCACTTTAAAATTCAAAAACTCAGTGACCGCCGTGATTCAATGGACTCTGTCTTACTTTATAAAATTATTCATTCTCAATTGGATACCCCTGATTTATTACAAAACATTAATTTCAGAGTTCCGCGCGGACGAGAACGCCAGTGTCGTAAAAAAGATCTTTTTTCTATTTCTCGCAGTCGGACCCATTATGCTGGAAATGTTTTTATAAAGCGAGCCTGCAAACTATTTAATAATAGCGAACGACTCAGAGACGTGGATATTTTTAATTGTACGTGTGCATTTCTGAAAAAATTGTTCAAATAGACCTAGGAGAGTAGGTTAACACTCACAATAGTGATAAGGATAGGTTTTTAAAATAAAGCAATTTTGTGTGTTTGTCACGTTTTCTTATATGACCCATTAAGGGAACTATAGGTCTGTTTATATTTCTTTGTCTTCAATTTCATGTTTATATATGACTGTTTGTTTCTCAATAAATAAATAAAAAAAAAAAAAAAAAAAAAAAAAACTTTTTTGAATACAGCCAAAGTACCTAAATAATGTTGTAATATTAAAATTTAACAATAACTGTAAAATTCATTTACTGTCCATTATGTAAGTGACTGCAATTCTTATGTTATTTGAATGAATGTAATGTTTAAGAAGTTTTTTTTTTTTATATTATGTGGTATATAATTTGGCTTTATAATCATACTCTAGCTAGCAAATCAAACCATATAAATGCCTGTATAATGTAATTTATCGATCATTCTCAGAAATAGCAAATATTTCTTCCAAAAATTAAACTGTCAATCTATTTATGGCAGATGGATCATTTCCTGGGCTGATATTGCTATAGTCCAATGTTATTGAGCCCCATTCGTTCACTAGTTTCAAGACTTAAGAGACCAAGCTAAGTGGTTAGCAATAAAACAGGAAGACTGAGGTCACGTGACGTTTGCGGACTATATCCGGAACGACGGATTACTGATTGACACCTAAAAGCATTAGGTACATTCAAAGTAAAGGTGTGGTTGTGAATGAAGGTTTCTTAATACGAAGAAATATGGGTAGGAGGCTTTTGTTTAGCAGTGGATGGTCTTGCGGCTGATGCTGATGAAGTACAATGAACAAAGAAATCACTCACAGGGAGGCCCGCTGGCGTTCAGCTCACGATAAACTGTGTAACATTCCAGTAATATTCACCACCACCACCAGACGACCAGATGGCCTAGTGGTTAGAGAACCTGACTTTGAAGCTTAAGGTCCCGGGTTCGATTCCCGTGTCGGGACTGATATTTGTATGAATACGAATGAATGTTCTCGGGTCTTGGGTGTTTAATATGTATTTAAATATTTATCTATCTATATAATTATACTTTTCCGTTGCTTAGTACCCATAACACAAGCTTTGCTAAGCTTACTTTAGGACTAGGTCAATTGGTGTGAATTATCCCGTGATATTTATTTATTTAATACTAGCTTTCGCCCGCGGCTCCGCCCGCGTGGTATTCGGTTATCCCGCTCTTTTCCCTCGGGAACTGTGCATTTTCCGGGACAAAAAGTACGCCTATGTCGTTCTCGGGCCCATAAACTATTTCTATACCAAAAATCACTTCGATCTGTCGCTCCATTACGGCGTGAAAGACGGACAAACACACAAACATACAAACACACTTTCGCATTTGTAATAATAAGTACGAATTTTAAGTGCGAAAGTTTGTAAGTCTCTTTGTTTGTTTGTTACCTTAGCACGTCTAAACCGCTGAACTGATTTAGATTAAACTTATAGGTACCTACAGTCGAGTTAATAAACTTGTGAACAAACATTTGATCAAAAATATCTAAACACGACCCTATTGTTAACGGCGTAGAAACGTGTTCAGATATTTTTGATAAAATGTTTGCTCACAAACTTATGAACTCGACTGTACACGTAGCTTAAGTCCCAGAGGAGGACACAGGATAGTTTTTATCCCGGAAAATTTCATGGTCGCGATATAGAGCTAAACGGTATATGCGGACAGAATCGCGGGCAACAGCGTACAAATTACGAAAAAGTTATAGACGCAAAATGCGTAGTACTCGAAATATAATAAGTCAAACCACTACGAGTATCCTGCCAACTCGGCCACAATTTCCCAACGACACGAATGAAGTTTCTTTTTTCATTGCGTGTAGAGTCTGATAGATACTACGTGGTGAGCCTATCGAAAGCGCAACGAACAGTGATTATGTAGAACAGTCGCCAAATTTAGAAACCCTAAAGTAAACAATCAATATGTATAAAGCAATTTCATAAAACTAGGCAAACCACGTATCCAATTTCCTGTTAAAGCTACAAATCAAATGTAGTATTTTCTTCAAATATTATTTTTGTTCTGGCATTTTTACTGTTGGAAACATTGGCCGTAACAACATTTATTTTCAATATAATCGTGAAAAAGTTTAAATTTTACCAGCAAGTAATACAGAAAACAGTAAATATCAATAAAACAACGTAAACCCATAATTACATTAAATTTAAAATAACGCGTGACTGGAATTAAAATATCTAAATAACTCGTAGATTAAAATATCCGAATTCTATTTAAAACCAAGTGTGTGTGATTTCCAATCCGCACTGGACTCGCGTGGGAAACACATTCTGGGAGGAAGTCTGTGCCCTGTAGGTATACTATAGGCTGAGATATTAAACAAAAACTTCAACTATTTTTTACTTTTTCTTAAACTTAGAACATTTTTAACAGTCACCTGCAAAAATATCTGACACGTCCTACCGAGCGGTAGCCTAGAAATAGAGTCGTATCATTTAGGTATTTATGCACGCTTTGCTGTGTCAGATATTGGTGCTAGTGACTGTACTTATATATTATAATTTCATCCAAAAAATATTTGTACTGCCACTGGGCGTTCCTCAGCACGTTGTCCCTGCAAAATGGCACATTACTTCACTTTAACGACCACGCTTGCCAATATTGGGCAAATTTTGTGTGGAAATAAATTGAATGTAACGGCCAACGGCCATTTTGCTGTAGTTTATTTTCAAAGGCCTTATTTTGAATACTTATTTTAAAAATAAATCACAAACGATCCATATTTACCTATAGCAATAATAACGTAATCTGACCGACTGATAGGATAACCTACAGTCTAAAGTATTACATAAAGAAAACTGGGGAATTTGCAGGATGAAACATGAAGTTTGTCTTTAACACCCGACACAAAAGTGATGTGTTATAGGTTTGACGCCATTGCCTGTCTGTGGCAATGTAGCTCTCAGACCAACGGACCGATTTCGATGCTTTTTTTAAGCAGAAGCAAATTTATTTCAACTTCAAGGTATACCCTATCCAATAAAAATATAATTATCAAAATCGAACTACTCAATAAAAAGATATGGCTGAAGTAACTGTACAATCAATCATCCCATGTTTTCCTACTCTTAGGGTATTTTTTTCCAAATTTACATGGAACCACCCTCGGGATATACGCTTTCCATATAAAAAAAGGATTATCAAAATCGGATTACTCTGTAAAAAGTTATGTGTGTTCATACATAAATATATGAGTCGACTTGAGATCCTCCTCCGTTTTTTTCGTCGATTAAGAATGAGAATGTCGGGGTTTTATTATATATTTTCTAAGTTAGGTCATTACAAGGATAAACAAGATTACGGTGTAGGTGACAAAAATAAACAAAAATATAAATGCACAGTTGGGCCAATCAACTATTTTACCGACACTTTGGGCGTCTCCTGCGTTACCAAAATTGTCTCTGGCGTTACCAAAAAATCGTACTTCCAACAAGATATTCCACGGTTTAATAGGTTGACCTTACGTAGGATGGCATGTATTCATGCACACCATCTATTAAATTACAGAAAAAACATGTTTACGTACAAAAATCTGCAAATGTTTGATGACAGATTAGTGTGGGTAAAAAAGTTGATTGGCCCAGTTATCAAAAATAGCCAGGGCGCTTCACGCAAATTAATGTGCATGGTGACACTAGTTCAAAACAAATACGAATTCATTTTTCACTTTGTACGAAATCTGCTTTAATCTAATTCATTTTTATAACCTGCCTGAATAATGTAGTCATTAGTTTGAAGCTGGTGCGACGATAGAAGGCTCTAGTGCTGCCGTGGTCGTATTGCACTGAGAATATGCCTAGGTGTGCTCACAGACATTAACATGGTTTATGCTCGAGCAATTACACTGCGTTTTCACCAGAGATGTGCATCTAGCGGAAACAGGCAAAGTTTTTGTATATCTCGGCGGCTGATCGTAGAATCCGCCAGATTACGAAATTCCTAGTTTTATCATGAAATGGCGCAATTTCATGATATGCCTAAAAGATGACCAGGCATATCACGATGTGCTTGAGAAGCTACGGCAGATCGATTAGAGCAACGCATTCGTTGATATTCCCAGCTCTATACCGGGCACATCGTGATATGCCGAAAAAAATAGTATTAATTGTGAGCACAACGCACGAGTCGAGCGAGTGAAACGAGCGTGCCATGGCAGCGGCCAGCGAAGTGCCAGAACCGATATGGCTTCTATTAGAGTCTCGTTGGTAATTCTTTATTTATCGCCCTTAAGACACAACGTACTATAAATTAGGTTGACGCTTAAAATAAATGTTCGTGCGAAATACACACTCTGTATTAGAGGTTAGCATTAAAGTTCTATATTTGATACTAACGATTCAATACTCAACATGGCCATTATTCAACCTAAATAATTCAACCACTCAGTCACCCAGCGAACTCGCAGCAAATTGCCGTGTGTGCAACCGACTGGGTAACGAGGCGAGGCGAGCCCTATTCTTCTAAGCACACTTTGTCGGACCTTTTATACTTCGCTAATAGCTGCGGTAGACTAAAGTGCGAGCTTTAAAAGTTTAGGTTTGACATGGTGTATTAAAGCAGCCTGGGTATAAAGGTACCGGTAGATGCCGGTAGTTTGTTATTTGTTGTTCTAAGTTTGCTAATAAAATATGCGATGTCTGATGTATAATCTAGGTTGAAGACATTTTTATTTCAATAAAGACTGAAGTCAAAAGACTCGTTCGTCATTCCTCATTTACCGCCCCTCAGACACGTTATTCTATTGTACAACGAATACATAGTAGTTCTCGAGTGAAAGAGATCCCTATAAGGGATAATTTCACCTGTGTACATGTTATTAAAATTAACACAGAGACATAAGTTATAAGTATCCGTAGTGGTTATGTTAGTTGATAATTTATAATAGTCCAAAACGCCTCAGTGCTAAACTTACTTCCTTTCTTATATTTTGCACGTGATAAGATATTTAACTTTGGGTTTACTGCCTTTTTGGCGAAATATTTTTCGCAAAATTTCATTTGGCAACCAACCTTTCGGCGAAGTTTCATTTAGCAAACCAATTGTTAGCATAACCTTACTTCGCATTTTTCTTATTTCGCAACATTTTTATATTGCAAAATTTTAATTCGTCACACTTTTATGTGGCAAATAATTATGTAGCAAATGATTGGCTTAGACAAATAACAACTTGTCAAATAACATTTGACCAATTGTTATGTTACAAAGTTTTACTTTAAAATTTGTGCGAGCGAGCGAAGCGAGCGAGCAAGACGGTTCGGAGCAGAAGCGACTTGGATAATTTAGGTTCTGAAGGCTAAGGCGGGAGCGGATCGGAGCGTAGCTCCCACCTTAGCCTTCGATGTTAGGTTTTTTTTTATAGCAGCCAATATAACCTCCCATTAGGAAAATAGGTTGGATTCCATTCAATATGTTGCTAAGTTTAGATATGCCAATCAATACATTTGACCAAAACATAAACGACATCTTAAAAAAATTCCAGGTAATATTTTGCATAATAATAATTTATCAAATCACTAGTTGTGAAACGATATAGTTGCGAAACGTTGAGTTGGGAAATGAAATTTCGCCGAAATAAAAATATGGGATAAATAGTTTGGGAGCTAATAATTTGCTAAATAATTTTCGCCAAAACATTAGTAAACCTTAACTTTGATTAATAGCCCTTCTACATCTACACCTGAAACACAGCTATTTTGTTTCCTATTTCAGGGTAATAAAAATTTGAAGTTTATTATCTGTTGATTTCATGTGTTTTTATGTGCAATGGAGAGTTATACAATACAATACTTCTAGTTACACGATATTACACCTTTAGAATCAACCTGTATTAGACATAAACATTATCATTCACTAAATAAATGTATTCGTCCTACTATGGCTTATGAATCGACCTGTACTACAGATTTTTTTTGTTTGTGTCTTGTATAGTCACACTATAAAGAGTAACACGAAGGCGCGCTATTTTTAAACAAATTATAACAGTACTTCAGAAGCTCACTTATGAAACGGGTATGAGTTAGAGGTTAGCGAATTGCGTAAATTAACTAGCTACTTTAGTTAATGAGATGCTGAGTTCTATTATACGGAAAACTAATTTAGTTTAAGACCAATCTGATCCTTGCGGGCTAATTGGCGATTAACGCTTTCATTAACGCTGCAACTACGGGCTGTAATAGCGATGATTAGTACCGTTAGTGCAATGCGCTGAATATCTTTAACTATTACTCGTGAGGGTAGCTAGTATTACGAGAGAGTTCCGCTATTCGCCAAAAGATGGCAGCACTTGTTAAAATTATAGTTGCTATGTTTATAGCATTACCTTGTTCAGATACGATGGAGACTTCAGTTGATTGATTTATGCCCTACACAATACATTAAAATATGGTAGTTTCATTATGCCAAAGATTTTATCCGTTGCCAGGTTTTCAATATTTCATTTTGTGATTTTTCCAATGCGTTACGTCCATCAAATGTATACGGGATGAAATCATTTTTGTTTATTAAATTGGGTTAAAAAAATGTATCCTAAATAATGTAGTACATGTATAATGTGTAGTAATTCCTGAGATTCTTACTCCAAACATACATATAAAAATAGTTTACCTCTTTATTATATTAGTATACTTAATAAATATCCATGTAATCAAACACGTGACAGAATTTAATTTTCTTTAGCCTAACTGCTCACTGAACACATCATTCCCATTATTTTCTTAACATTAACTTTAATCTGTATCAGATTATCTTATACCAAGTTAACAGTAGTCTTTTACATCATTATGTGGCCCTATTACCTGAACAACGACAGGAAATTAGCGTGGGTGCTGGTTGAGTAGGTGTTTATTTATAAAACGTGGGCGCTGGCAATTTTACTATTCATTTTTCATGATTTCTAATTATTCGGCTTACTTTATCTCAAAACGGACACGATTTGTCTCCTCGATTTTATTCCAAGTTGAAGATTTTCATTTTAGAAAGCTGTTAATATTATATTAGTTACATAAAATTTAAATACTGTGTTAGTAATAGAAACGCAATAAATCTTTAAAAATATCTTTTTTTATAATATTTTCAGGCTTTCTTTATCCAACCAGACTCAGAATTGTTTATTTGCTACAATACGGTATTAATGGCGTTACAATATCGTTGTCTATTGTACCTATCCTGCCTGCATACAGGCGTGCAACTTATTAACAACAAAGGCCAAGACTGGGTGTTAATAAGTTAGTATGTTTCCCTTTAGTTTGGACTCTTATGGTAGCTCATGGCAAATTTCAAACGTAATTCGCACATTGACCCCATTTGACATTTAACCCCTGGTATACTTAGAACGCGGATACGTGCCATTATTTAAATCTATTTTTTTATCAGCAGAATTTTGAGCTTCATCGTCATCATCATCATCTCAGCCGTAGGACGTCCACTGTTGGACATAGGCCTCTCCCATAGACCTCCAGTTGCTTCGGTTGGCAGCGGCCTGCATCCACCGTGAACCCGCGGCTTTAACCAGGTCATTTTGAGCTTATTACGAGTAAACCAGATGAGACTTTAATGTATTTTTTTTTCATTCTCGCCCACGAAGGGCTTAGCAAATGTATACATTCGCTTAAAGCGAGGCTTAGCAACATTAACCCAACGCCCTAAGTCCTAAAAATTAGGAAACCAATTCATGACTACCTACTTCTAAAACTTAGGCATTAATATCCTTTTTTCAGCCATTAGTGTTTCTGTTACGAGTCACGCTTTAGCAACGTGAGACGAATTCCCGAAACCCTTCCCTTAGGCTGTGTATAAAATGATCACTTCATCCAATTGGTTCAATACACGACCTTTTGGATGAACTGGATCAGTACTTTTATTGATTAAATTGTCCTTTGACCTTAGATTCTATTTTGACTAGATATAGTTAGTGTTTAGTTTTGTAACTAAGGGACCCCATACATCCTTGTATTATTATTATTTTGTAATTTAACTGTAGTTTTTAAGTATTTTATTTGTAATTATTTTAGTATGAAAAAATGAATTTCTGCCAAGTTTCTTGCAACGCATTCTTCTTGGCAATGATGGTCTTTCCGAAAGCGCTGTTAGTTTAAAAAATTACGTGTACAAGTACCCATTGCGGCCTATTTACTGAATAAATGATTTTGTTTTATTTTTATTTTACTTTTACTTAAGTTTTACTTTCTTATTGTCTATGTAAGGTAGGTAAACCATCATTGTCAAGAGGATTGCGCCGCAAGAAACATAGCAAAAAGTTTTTTTTTCAAAAATTTTGGAAAAGCTAACTACTTTTTACATAATTTCCTAATACAACAAAACAAATTACTGCCTGCAAATGTTTGTGAAACGTCTGTAAATGTTTAATAATTAACTGTCTGTATGTAAACAGTCTGTAGGACACCTAATTCAGTTCGGATGCTAAGTTCCGACTTTGTTAAGCCGCTGGAAAATACTTTAGGCTCTTTAAGTCTAGTAAAAAGAGACGGTCTCTAAGAAATTCTCATATAATCCGCCTGTTCAAAAACGTTCCTTGGTTTATATTGAGTAATATTTGTACGACTTAACGTTACACTTAGAACTAGTATCGTGAATACTGACATTTTCTACGTTTTGTCATCTCCAATTTTTCCAACCCAAGGAATACGAATTCAGTGTTTACCCCAAAATATACTTTCGTTGTTTTGGAAGTCAGATAGAACTATTTTAATTTCTTCTACAGTTAGTTAAACCTTGGTTTAATTTTCACACGGTGTTCTTACGTATCATAACTACAGATTGCTCCACCGTAAAATACTAACAACCGCAGAATTTGTCAGAAAAAACAACACTTTTACATGAATATTGATCAAAATTCGAATAGCTGATGTTGGAAAAGCGACCTTAAATGGGACTGGGCCGGGCATATTTTGATGAAAGCACCCCCAAAGATTGGCACACACAGCCACATGATGAGTAGGTGCCACATGACGGGCATCGACGGCAAGGCATGACGAGGCAGGCGGAGATGGCGGGATAACCACGACGCGAAACTAAGCGAGTGGCCAAATAAGTAGTTCTAGATTGGGAGATGTGAAGGTCAAGAGGTGAGGCCTTTGCTCAGCTGAGGGACACAGATACAGGCTTAGTTTAATACATATACCTTGACGACCCAATGGCCAAGGGTTAGAGAATTTGACTACGAAGCTTGAGGTCCCGGGTTTGATTTCTGACCGTGACAGATATTTGTATGAATAATACGAATGTTTGTTTTCGGGTCTTTTTTTCTCGAAAGGTACCAACTCCTCACTTTTCCGTTTACAAATACCTACATTGTGGCATTAATAAACCAGAAATGCGAAAATATGTCAAAAATGGCCACCAAGCTATTTGAGATTCCTTTCCCAACAGAGTGCTTGTTTATTAAAGATTCCTCAAAGCTGTCTAATATTTAAAATTCCTCACACAAAATTTAAAGTTGAGATTAGTTTCGACGAACTCATGGAACTTTAATGGCACAGACTGAAGCCAATTTGCAAGAGAGGCTAAATTATTCCCTTACTTCTGTCGAGGATTCATTCCAAAATTCAAATGTAATTATACCTTTCAACTGCCCATCGGTTGACCTCTATCGTAAGTGCAGAGGCCATATTGTCTAACGCGTTGACGTTTGCGTTATCATTCACCATCTCTTTCTGACATAGCTGACAAAATATGCAAGTTGAAGTGACAATGGACGGGCCACATCGCTGGAAGAACAGATAACCGTTGGGGGAGAAAAGTTCTCGAGTGGCGACCACGAACCGGAAGACGAAGCGTTAGGCAGGCCTGCCACCAGGTAGACTGACGACGTCGTGAGAGTTGCGGGAAAGCGATTGATGCAAATGGCGAGTTGTCGTTCATTGTGACGTTCTACGCTCACCTTAAACCGAGTGACAGAAACAAGTGGTGAAAACTACATCTCGCTGTCTCGTTCCATTCCAGTGAGCTGCAAATATTTTCAATAGATGTTTACAACAGTAGCAAATTTTAATGTAGCATTATAGTAGTCTATAACTAAGCAACAAAACACTGAACCAATTCAAAATTTCCTCCACACTCACCCAAAATCTACGACGCGGTATCGACATATCATCCACATATGAGTGCTTATATTTTTAGCTTGAATTGAACCGTGAAACAAGTGAGCCCAAAGTTCCCGAGTATAAATCAAACGCGGCATGTAACCGCGGAAACTTCTCACCGTTTGCTCATGACAAGACAGCCTGGGGGCAACTCCTTCAACTTTTGAACTGAAAATTTATCTCTTTGCAAAGCAACATTCGGTTTTGCGGCGTGCATTGCGACTCTACAAGTATTTTACTTGATAAGGGAAGTAGAGTCAATTGGAGTTGATTTTTAAACATGCTTTAGGCTTGGCTGAGTCCTTTTAACTTCTTTCGGCACAATGTTTCTTTTCTCCTATTTAACTCTTTCTGTTTCTGTGGTTTTATGTATTTTTAAGCAATCATTTTCTTGTCTAAATTTTGGTAAATAAATGTATTTTTTCTCTTTTCTTTCTATTGTTTGGCTGCCTGCGCGGCTACGCACGCATAATCCAAGATCAGGCAGTCAAATTTAAATTCCGGGACAATCACATCGAAGATTTTATTGACGTTATATACAATAAAAGCGGTCGATATCTAGCGGTTTAAATTTTTGGATCTTATTCCGATCTCGTAGGAATCTCACAAACTTTCGCATTTATAATTATTATCAGTATTTAGACCGATGATAATTGATCAGTATATTATAATGATAACGTATCTGTCAACTTCAAAGTTCGACTTTAGCGACAATATAACTAATAAGTGCTTTTATTTATAAACAAGCAATAATAATATTATTATTATCAAAAAAAATAAAAAAATCATTTGATGGGTACTTGTTTAAAAATTGATAGACCACTTATTTGGCTGATGGTACCTAGTGTTTGCGGTAGTTGTGTTTGTGTGGCGTAAATTACTCGTACTTATTCGTACACAAACACGCGCGTACACGCACACATACAAAGACATCTCGTTTATTTAGCGCGGACCTAGGTTATCGCGCGGTGGCGCCATCTACTGGAATAAAAAGTATCCTAAGTTGATCCTTGGGGTTTCAACTATCTCTATACAAAATTTCATTTAAATAGGATCAGCGGTTTCGACGTGAAAGCGTAACAGACAGACAGACAGACAGACAGACAGACAGACAGACATAGTTGCTTCCCCATATAAAATATTAGTAGGGATTTATATCACTAGTAGAATCATACCCAAATACTTTCACCTATAAAAATACAGAAAATAACACCCAAACGGATTCTATTTTATTTGATTCGGGAACAAATACTGTTAATTATTAAGGGTTCAGAAGACGTGAAAGTCAGATGGAAATGAGGATAGGAATCGGTAAATATTGTATTGGCACAAGGCTCAGGGGGTCGACGACCTCCTGTATTCAAGTAGGTATTGGTTAGTCTGTTTCATTTCGATATCGATTTGGGGTTCAGATTGACTGATTTATTGGTATTTGTACGCATTCAAATACATAACACGCTTCAAGAAAACCATATTTGCAGAGTTTAGCTAACTAGCAACATTGTGTCTCAGAAATAAGGATTAATCCAGATTTATCGAACAAGTGTACTAAAAATCTGCGCTGTGCCCATCAGGGCCGCCTATGAAAACCTAACTAAAGTTTTTATATTCATCAGTAATGTAATAAATCTTCTGTATAATTTGTTTATAATTTCAAAAGAGTGGAATTCCCTGCCTGCGACTGTGTTTCCTGAACACTATAATTTGGCCGCTTTCAAGTCCAGGGTGAATGAGCATTTACTAGGCAAGCGTGCTCCATCGTAGGCCTCATCCTCGCTTTCCAACAGGCGTGATTGTGGCCAAACGCAAGCCTATGTTGTACAAAAAAAAATTATCTGTAATAAGTCTTCGTTGTACTATGTGTTCTTGCAATAAATGATATTATATCTTATCTTCTAAATTCTCGTACGCCCACATAGGTAACGATGTGGAACTCATGCTGGTACCACACAATAAGGTTGGTTTAAAATTATAACACCAAAAATAATACCAAAGAAAGGTCGGATTAGATGATTTCCCGGAACCTGTACTCTGTGTCACAATAGACGCTTTGCAAACTTTTTATCATTCCGTTACTGTTTGCTTATATTAAAATTTTACATAGAATCGTCTCGAAATGAGATCCGGCTGGTTTCAAAGCGACATAATATTAAAAGGAAGTGAAACGAAGCTAATATTAAATTAAATTTTGTGGACATCTGTTGCTAGCTCAATCTACTCCAGAACCTTACTGAGCATTTCGCAGAAACTTTTTATTTTTTGACTTCTCTTTAAAAAAAAGTAGGTGAATGAATCCTACTAAATTACATTAAAATAAAATCCAAATTATTGGAATAGTCTCTTATTGGTAAGGTAGCAAAAAATCTTTGAATCTTATAACAAATGAGGAAATTTGTACAGAAACGAATTAAGACGTTTGGTAGAAAGTTAAATTCAAGTTTCGACATTTATTAAACGTACCGCAATGTTGGCAACATTAAATAAATAAATAAATATCACGGGACACTTGACACCAATTGACCCAGTCCCAAACTAAGCAAAGCTTGTACTATGGATACTAGGCAACGGATAAACATACTTATATAGATTAATAAATACTTAAATACATATTAAACACCCAAGACCCGAGAACAAACATTCGTATTATTCATACAAATATCTGCCCCGGCCGGGATTCGAACCCGGGACCTCAAGTTTCGTAGTCAGGTTCTCTGTTGGTGACGCACAGTGCGCGTTTTGCAGCAACCGCCGTATCGCGTTGCTCCTAGAGAAAGGGCTACAAATTAGCTCGAAACATGTCGTGTCAATTATGTCGATTTAAGACTTGAGTTATCTGGGCTTATTTTATTAAATACTAGCCGTTACCCGTGACTCCGTCCGCGTAGAATCCGTTTATCGGTATCCCGCGGGAACTGTGCAATTTCCCGTGATAAAAACTACCCTACGTCTTATCCGGGACTCCAACTATCTGAATGTCGGCGACCAATCGTAAAATTAGCCAGATTACGAAATTCCTAGAAACGTTGGCCAGGCATATTACGATGTGCCTGAAAAACAATATGGCAGATGGATTAGAGTAATTGTATTCGTCGATGTTCCTAACTTTATAGCGGGTACAACGTGAAATGCCAAAAAAAAGAAAAAAATTGGTACGCCGAGCGAAGCGAGCAGAGTGGTCAGTATGAATTGTAACCACACCGCACGAGCCGAGCGAGCGAAGCGAGCGTGCCCTGGTAACGGCTGGCGAAGTGCCAGAACTGATATGGTGGCGTTTCATGATATGCCTAGGAATTTCATTATCTGCCTAAAAGTCACTAGGCAAATCGTCGAACGGTGAGTTTGAACGATACGGCAGTTGCCCCTTAGCCAACTCATGAAATGGCGCCATTTCACGATATATCTATATCGGTTCATTGGTTTAGACGTGATGAAGTAACAAACAAACAGACTTACAAACTTTCGCATATTAGTGGGATGAGTGAGTCTCACGATATTTTCATCTTTAAAATATGACAGTCAGTTTATATAACTGATTCATGGAAGTTTGCACGTGTCGTCCGCGCGTAAAAATCAATCTGTTATCCTTTAATTCCGAACTTTCATAAATCTCGTACTAAACCGGCACAGCCATGGTTCAGCCAACCCCATAAACTTCTAATCTCGTCCGAAATTCAATGGATTTCGTAAATATCTCGAAAACAATGGCGAGATTAAATTTCAATCCCATATTAAAGCAAGGGTTAAATCCAAACAATTGTGGTAAAACATTTTAATATAAACCTTCGGGTTTTCCATTTTCAGTTCTTGTTTATTATTGGAGCCATTTTCTTGGTCGTATCTGTATCGACTGCTGGGGTACGATTTCAATTAAATTTCTATAATAATCTTTCGTGCTGTAGTATTGTTAGACAATTATTATAGTTGGGTATTTATGCTCAGTGATTCGAAAATACAGCAAAATTGTGGTAAATTTTACTCTTGTACTTAAAATAGGAATAATATTTATTTGAAATTGAATTGCAGCACCGATAAACATTTTAATTTGAAATAACGTCAACAATAAAACTCATTAGGCTTTGGATATTTATTTACGCAATGTATTTAAAAGGAATTAATATATATAAATACGTTTTATTGATCGATATATTTAATAAATCATGCAAAATCGAAATATTGTGTGTGCATTCAAATTTACTCCTAATCGTACATACATACTTAAAATCACGCCTCTTTCCCAACGGCAGAGACTACATCCTTCCACTTGCTAGTTGTGGGTTTTAAAAAATCTGTAAGTACTAAGAAAATTCAATAAAACTAAGTAAGTACTCTCTGTATTAAAAAAGCCACGGTGGCTTAGTGGTTTGAGTTAGCGCCTCTTAAGTTGAGGATCGTGGGTTCACATCCCGGCTCGCACATCTGAATCTTTGAAATTCAAGTGTGACATTTGAAATTTCCCACGAGCTTTACGGTGAAGGAAAACTAAGAAGCTCCCAATCCGCACTGTGGGAACTGCGGTCCAAGCCCTCTTATTCTGAGAGGAGGCCTGTGCCCAGCATACGGCTGTGATGATGTTGATGATGATGACTGTCTATTTACAGCATTCTAATATAACTTATTTTTGGAAAATAGGTATTTAACAACAATACATTTTGAAACAAGGGCGCTCCAAAAATATTTTGAATCTCTTGTACCGTGTAATTTTCTTTTTTTTTGCAAATTTCCAACAATTTTGTTGACTAAATATTACAATTACCTATAATCTTAGAATCCCATCTCCCATTTAATTTTAAACACTGTTGTGGTCCTTTTATGGATCTTGCAGCGTTTTCTTGCTAAAACAAGATGATAGTCATCACGCAATTTATTAGGCATGAGTTCTGGTTATCTAGAACTGAGTATGCAGGTTAGTGGTTTTTATTTGCTTATTTTTTAGAGTTATCTATGTAGAGATTAGGTGGTCTGTGTCAGAGGTACCTACCCGTGGTATGGCTTGGATGGCATGTCGTGTCCCTTGGCTCGAGTCTTTGCTATTTACATTGCGTAGTTATTATTATTGTTTTTATAGGCCTTTAAGCTTAAGGCCTGTATTGGAACTGTCATGTTAATTTATTGATAAAAGTTTCATCTATCTTCTATATAAATAAAAATCAAATTAATTTATTCAATTCAGGCATTAATTACATATCACATATCACAATCATGTTAAATAAAAATTAATCGTCAAATGTGTTGCTAAGCGCAAAATTCGGGAACAACTAGGCCGATCTCGAGAAGGTTTTTATGCAAGAAAACTTGGAAAAATGTCAACGGGGGCGAAGCCGCGGGGAATAGCTAGTAATAAATAAAAAATCAAAAGGTGAGAATTTTTTTACAAACCATCTAACGAGGCGAACGGCCGCCTTAGCTTTTTCTTCGGCACTCTATCAGCATATAACGATGGCTGATTCGCCACTGGCAACTGATAAGTCCTGTACGTGCTCTTGAATAAATCCAAGGATTCGTGATCGGCATACTACACGAAAATCTTAGGATTACATTTGGGAAGCTTACATTGCGTTTGCTATATTTAAAATAGCTAATGTATTCATCTTTATAAAACATTCGTTATAAGCTTCGTAGGTAACTAAAAACTTATTCTAAAAAACGACAGATTAAAATTATGAGAAAACTATCTTTTGCCCGCGACTCCGCCCGCGTGGTATTCGGTTATCGCGCGCTGTTCGCTCGGGAACTGTGCATTTTTCTGGGATAAAAAGTAGCCTAAGTCACTCTGGGGCCCATAAACTATCCCTATGCCAAAAATAACGTCGATCCGTCGTTCAGTTACGGCGTGAAAGACGGACAAACACACAAACACACTTTCGCATTTATAATATTAGTATGGATATGGATAATGATGACGTATATTCCAGGAAATACGAATTGACTATCTATCAGCTTCGCTAAGGACTTATCTACTCATCTGGTTTTGACCTCAGGCGACCCTTGGGCTGGCACTTACCTCTCGCAAAGATTAGGAATAACAGTTCAGAGAGGTAATGCTGCCAGTGTCTTGGGGTCAATGCCTGAGGCAGAAAATTTGGATGACATTTTTATTTTGTACTATGGTACACATGTACATTGTACCGCTTTGCTGAATACACAATGTGCCAGTACCGTAACTAACTATGTATGTAAGGTTTATATTATTACTGACCCATTGTGAGCTTTCGCCTGAAATAAGCGCTTTTATCGATACTCTACTCCTCTGGTAATTTGTTGGGCTCACACGATACAGGCTCGACCTAGTGTGTGAACCACAGTTAACCCTTAGTTCATAAGTAGTATGGCGATTAACATTGCATTGTAAATCTCTATGACTGTGAAATCTATTTTGGTAAATAAATCATTATCTTATCTTATCTTATCTTATCTACACGAGCTTTTTTCTAAACTAACTGTTCCCTAGGAAACTTTTTTTTTTTCGAACGGACTGTTGCTGTTGGCCTCAGACGACCTTTACAGCTTACCGGAGAGAGGGCGAGCTGCCAGATGGGCTGCTCAGCAACCCTAGGGAACTGTCCATTTTTTTGAGTCAAAAGTAGCCTATGTCACTCTCTGGCCCATAAACTATCTCTATGCCAAAAATCACGTCGAAACGGAGTGACAAGCAAAAGACGGACAACCATACACACAAACACACACTTTTGCATTTTTGATATTAGTATGGATATGAATTCATTAATTAATTTCTATTTTTAAACCACAATCATTCTATAACCCACGTACAGTAAGACATATTTCATAAATCACGTTACTTAATTGGTCTAATTTATGATTTAGCAGAATGAGATTTTATTAATGACCCTACTATCTCCAGCCTGCACGAAATAAGGTGACCCCACGAACAAATATTAGATACCTTGCCTACAAAAAATTGCTGTCCTAGCGAAGGTACAGACGGCAAATAAAGTGAAGAAAAAAAAACGTATTATCTTCTTCGTTTTGCGTTTGTTTTGATGTATAATGCTGTAAAGTGATAATATTATGAATTTATGACATGAATCAGTGACGTTGCAGTAGCATTTATCTTTGTCAATGATTTGTGTGTATTTTTTAACGTGTAGTATCAGTAGAACCCTGCTCCTAAGCAATATAATACGCAATAAATTAAATTGTTACGGACTGACGTAGACAAATAAAAAATTAAGATAAGAATAATCTCATCTTCATCATCAGCATCTCATGTTTCTAAGACAACTGGAAGTACCTTATAGTTAGGAAAGATAAAAAAGTTATAATTTATTCATATCGACGGCAAAATAACGTTTGAATCAAACTATTTTCAATACATTTCATGGTGCTAGAAAAAAATAAAATAAAATTAAGAAACGTAGTTTTTTTCGGTGTTTTGCGTAGTCTTTGTAACGGCAGGTTTTCGTAGTTGATGATGTTGATTTGTTTTTTATACTCATTATTTTAAGCACTCCTTTTTTTCATTTCCCTGCTGTCTTTACCTTAGCGTAGGTGCCATGATTTATGACGTTTAATAAGGCCCACAGAATTTCCGTGGCCACGTGCTCGAAATAAAATACAAGCGCTGTTTACCCTACTTAATAAGGAGATTTTCATTTTAGATCTCTTTGAATTGACGAGAATTTAATTTAGATATCGGTAAGCTTCTTAATGAGATTTGCTCAGTTCTTCCATGGTACGTGTTGATGTATGGAGAAAGGGAAATTTTAACGGATTAAGTTCTACTCAGAGATTAATATACGTATTTAATTTAAACTAAGTATAAATTTTACTAACGCTTAGTATCTCTCTTGGTCTGTTATGTTTTCACGATAAAACCGCTGCATGAATAGTGCTGTAAGGATAAAAACTTGAAGGACAAAGGCTTTTATTATCGCATATTTTATAATATAAATAAATAAAATAATTTGTAAATTTATCTTTTAAGTACTCGCTGCGCTCGTGCTAATACGAATCGGGAGTACCATACACATTCCCGAAGTAACAACAAGTCTTGATAATTCACATGGTTATGATCGGAAGCGTGCATGATTTCCCAGAAACCATAGCCCGGAAATTAGAATAATAATCCAAGAATCGTGTTAAGGAAAGTCGATTAAGTTACTACACGTTTTCTATGAATTCGTTATTAAGCATTACATTTTTACGCTGTATTATTTTATCTGACGCGAACTTTGATCTTCAGTGCGTAATCTTGTGTGATATTGCGTAAAATATAAATTATTTTTTGTTATTTTCTACCTTTTTCTACTTATTGTTTCATCGTTATCTTAGAATGTTTTAATCCGATAAAGCTGTTGAAGTATATAAAAACAGTTTTGTATTAAATTAATTTACAAATCACCAACACAAAAAACGCTAGAAAATATGTAATCATATTCTAATATCGACGAATTCAAAAACAAAACATAGTTCTGTTGAATAATGACAGTATAATTTATATTAATGTCAAATTAGAGCACTATAAATGCCCTAAAAATGAAAATAAAAAATTGCATTATAATAAAACCAGAGATCGCGGCAGCCAGACCTTTAAAGGCTGAAAGTTAGCCGCGGGCTTTTAGTCCATAAAGTATTATTTTTTTAACAGAATTAGGTTACAAGTTTAATTACAATAAGTGTTCTTAGGGTTCCAGAGACAAAATGGCAAAAACGGAACCCTTATGAGTTTCGCCATGTCTGTCTGTCTGTCTGTCTGTCCGTCCGCGGCTTTGCTCAGGGGCTATCAATGCTAGAAAGCTGTAATTTTGGACGAATGTATATGTAAACTATGCCGACAAAAAGGTATAATAAAGTAAAGTGGGGTGATTTTTTTTTACTTAGTCAATCTTGTAGTGTGGGGTATCGTTGGATAGATATTTTAAAATCACTATGGGTTGCTAAAATGATTTTTCAATTTAGTGATTTGTTAGCGAAATATTTAACTTTAAAGTGCAATTTTTCATTAAAATAGAGCGTCCCCCCCCCCCCCTCTAAAATCTAAACCGGTGGGTGTAAAAACTTGCTTGAGAATTATTAGTAGTTTAAGAGTAAATAGCAGCCTAAGGTATAAAATATACCTAAACTTGGCAGATTCCGTATAAAATACGAAATCCTTAGAAAAATATTACTTTTTTTTTCGTAATTGCTACGGAACCCTATTTTGGGCGTATCTCTTGGCCGGATTTTTTTCTAAGCTTTGTAATAAAATTTCGCGTTATTGTCATATTCCACAGCCAAGCAGTGCACCTCAACGCATGATTAGAGCTCGAAGGCTAAAGGCTCGAAGCAAATTGAGGACTAAACGTACATCGTTTAATTGCCTCCTATATTATTATGACTGCAGGTTTTCCTCACAACCAACACGGCTCTTATCCGAAAGATTTAATTAATTATCAGGGTGAATTCCGCTAATTTATTTGCATCAAAAATGGAGGTAGGTACCTTAGCAAATAAAACCAAACCTTTTGTTCCTCGAAAAGGTGACGGCGATGCTAAGGCTAGCAAGACCTACACAAATATTAAGGACTGAGATATTAAACTTACCTATATACCTAAAACCCATTTGATAGCTATAAGATATAGCACAAATTGCTATCTTACAGCTAGCTACCAAGCCTGGCTATGAAAGGAAACTAAAGGCAAAAGTCCATGTAAGAGATTTCGACCTAATTCGTCTAACCATTTAGCGTGACCAAATAACAAACATACAAGCACACATTTTTACACAGCACGATTGAAATAGTGAAATGCAGACGATGCGAGTGCCAATACTCCACAATCTTCATAGCAAAAGATTCCCTTGCGAATAGCATGCATTTGCAAGCAAATCAGAGTGCGATAGAAGCCGGGCGCGTTCCTTGTGTATCGACAAATGCAGGAAATTCATGTGCCTGCCATGCAGACATTTGAGATTCCTACACAGGTGTTACTTAAATAAAAACATAGGTTTTGGAAAGGAACTTTAAATTTTAAGAGTTTGGAATAAAAAAGTAAGTTGTACTTATTTTAGAGTTCATAAAATTAGAGCACTGTGCTGAAAGTGTCATTGTAAATTTTTTGAAAGCATAATTTTGTTAACATTTAGGTAGCTAAATATTTTAAAACCATTTGTATAATAATTAAAAAAAAAACTTGGTAATAAATTGATGAAAGCATTTATAAATTAAAAATTATTTAAGGCTCTGGTCACAAGTCCAGTATTAATGTTAGTTACTACAACCATATTCTTAAATCATTCGCCATCGACAGAACGTCGTGTGAAGGACATTTTTATCGTCAGGGCACGTCTGGGTTTGGAGATTTCATAGCACGGTAAGACGAAAGAGAGCTGTGGAGTCGAAATTAACATTAAAATTAATTCTTCTCTCTCTCTCGTACTCATGCTCATCCGCTTTTTTTTTATTTCAAAATTAATTATTATAATAATCGCGAGAAATATAAACTTTACTATTGTAATCCTTCATTGCTTAACTTAGCAGCTTTACTCAGTGGACAAGGGCGAATATAAATGCATTTTGGAGTTAGATAAACGAATAAGTATGAGTATGAATAAGATTTACGAGTAATTTTAATGTTCAATCTCCACTCTATAGCTCTCTTTCATCTTACCGTGCTTTGAAAACTATCTCTGATTATCATAATATTACGGAGATACTCGTACACATATAAAATTTAAGCATAGTTGTGCAATGAAAAACAACTGATAAATCAAACAAAATCAATAAAAAACCGATTAACTTTCAGTTCTTAAATATCTTTTAAAAAAGAAATTTTTATTTGATAAAGTATATCAGGAGCAATTAATTTTCTACTGAGCTGCGTTACAGCGTTCTCAATGATGAAGTTTTTATTCGGCAATAATACAGCATTAAAAATGTGAAGAAAGTTGAACTATTTGGCGAGTTCCCATTTTCATGTTCCGTGCAGACCTAACTAATGAAACTGCCTTTAACTTTTAAAGTATTTGAAGGTACCGTTTTTGTGTACAAGCTGCGGAAACCTGGTGAGATTCCGCTAAAACTGGATATTCATGGGTTAGATAAAGAAAGAAAGAAAAGAAAGAAAACATTTATTCGTGACATGGTAAGCAAGGATAAGAATAATTTAAAAAATAAAATAAAAAATAGCAATGCATGTCACAAAGTGGTCCCGAATCAGCAATCTGTCGGTCTTGCGAACTTTGGAACCTTCTGGTCATCAGATACCTAAAAATTTTTGCCAAACACTCGTTCTTCTTCTTCTTCTTCCGGTGCCCTCTCCTATCGGAGGTCGGCGATCATTAGGGTTATCCTAACCTTAGACTGCCGCTCGAAAGAGGGATCTGGTACTCATTCCAAACCAGTCTCTAAGGTTTCTTAACCAGGAGCTACGTCTACGGCCAGGTGGTCTGCGGCCTTGTATCTTCCCCTGGATAATAAGGTGAAGCAGACCATACTTGTTGTTACGCATTTTATGCCCCAAATACAACAGCTTCCTCAGTTTTATAGTACGTATCACTTCCAAGCTTTTATTCATTCTCTGCAATACCGTTTCGTTCCTTACTATATCCGTCCATGATATCGTTGCACGAGTCCAACTGTCACTTAGCCGGTTCTTTCTCACCAGTTTTTTTATGTCATCATCATCTCAGCCTATACGTTCCACTGTTGGGCACAGGCCTCCTCTCAGAATGGGAGGGTGTGGGCCGTAGTTCGGATTGGAAACTTCACTCACACCATTGAATTACTTCGCAGGTTTGTGCAGGTTTCCTCAAGATGTTTTCCTTCACTGCAAAGCTCGTGATAAAAACTCAGAGGTGCGAACCGGGGTTTGAACGTACGATCCTCTGCTTGAGAAACCTCAGGTCAAACCACTAGGCCATCACGTCTTCTAGTTTTTTATGTTAGTCCAGTTTATTATATCTACCAAACTTGGTATCATCTTGTAGAAGAAAGTAGGCGAACGGCCAAAATTTATTTACAGAACTAAATATACCGTACCACGTATTTAAACGTCGCAAGCCGTTGTATCTATATCTATGTTTTCCGGGACGATCCTCTGTTGAACTGCGGTGTTAATTAGCAAACTATGACAAAGGAAACAAAACTCTCCCACCTCGCCTTCAGTTTCAAAGTAGCTCATTAAAATATAAACTTTGAAGCACAAGAAGCCATGTTCGAACGTTTCCGCTTACGTTTAATGAGGAAAATAAATACAAGGTCCGGTAGAAAGTGCGTCAAATAAAAATATATAATTAGAGAGTTAATTAAGTGCCTTTGTTAGAGATTTTGTTAACTGACTTCGTTCGGCGTTCCGTTTGTGCACGGAGATGCTGCTTATTTTCCAGTGTAAGTTAGCTCTTCTAACACACACGCACGCACGCAAAAACGCGCGCACGCACGCGCGCACACACACGCGCACACATGCACACACACACATGCGCGCACACACGCACACACACACACACACACACACACGAACGAAGATACACTGTTTAATGAAATAAATCCGGATAAGTCACGTCTTAAATCGAGTTTAGCTGGACCACGATGTTATGTACCTAATGAAAGTAGCGCTTGTAATTTACATAGTTTTGCTCTTACAAAAAATTAAACATTAAAATATTAATTAGTCTGCTTAATAATACTGGAACAATGTCCTCGGACTTTAAAATATGGTATTGCTGTTTCCCTCAGCTCTAACTTTATTAACATTTAAATAATCCATTTAAATCTGAGGTCGCGTTTCTCTCGTAATTCTATTTAAATATTAATTAAGGCCGGACCGATGTAACAGATGTCTGTAACTGATGTTGATTATTAGATATGTAAAGTACTGCATTTCGGCTTATTGTTAGAAATTATGATTCAATTGAAATTGTTCATTTTCAAAAACGTATTTTTTCTGAGTAGTGAATTTTCACATCGCGATTTTTCGGGTTCGCGTATTTATCTATTAGACTTTTTTGATGTGGTTATTTTTCATGAAGCTTTTTTTAGTTTTCATGTTTATTTTTTTCTCTTATTTTATCAATACTTCACTATTTGTCACTAACTTAATCCCCAGTCTTTGATCCTTCTCTATTCTATTTGTTTATATTGTTTCTTTAATTTCCTTTTCAAATTCCTTTTCTCACATACGGCCTTTTGATACTTTGTATTAAATATATTATGTAGTTTATAAATAAGTATTTATAGTTAATGTATTTGTTTACTTATATAATTTATATTATACTTTTTTATTGTTTTTAATATTTATTATTGTGTGTGTTTTTAATATTTGTTGTAATTCTACGTTTCTCCTATCTGTTATTTCTACCACTTACATTATTCTGTTCATATTTATTAATTTCTCAGAAATTGGTTATTTGGAAGAAATCGCTTTTTAGCGATAACACTGCCTGTTATCTACTTTTTATTTTTGTAATGTCTCTGTACTGCTTTTGGTGATCAATAAAGAATATTTTTATTTCATTGTATTGTTTTGTACATTTATAAGGTTTAGATAGATTTATATGTTTAAAACAGATCAAGTTCTTTATGGCTTGTAGGCAAAGCGTACACACGGAAATGATTTAAATGACGACATGAAGATCCGCTCCTTTTCAAAACGGATTCATTTAACTTAATCTCCAAAATGCCTCGAGTTAAATTGCAAGAATTTGGGTTTTCTTTTATTCTCCCTTAATATGACACACATGTTGCTTATACTTTGAAAAGATTCTATGTATCAAGTTGAGCCAAATAGAATTATACTTTTCGTCGGTCAAGGCAAGGTTTATTATGAAAAGTCTAAAAATATTTAACATAGGAGAGAAAATAGTGCGATCCTAATGCACGAGATTTTTTACGTGCTGTTATTGTGTATCTTTAGGGAATAAAGGAGTACAATGCTAAAAAATAGAGGGTTTAATAATATCAACATTTTTTTAATACATTGTTGTTGCCACTTTACTGAGTAAGTATCTTTTGCCATAATTTCATTTCTAAAATGTTAAAACAGTACAGTTTCAACTATGATAAACGTTCCCACATGCCAAATGATACTATAGGAAAAGAATGAAAAAGTACAAGGAGCCACAAACGTACCTATATTGAAGTAGATGACGTAAGTACGGTAAACTACATGAGAACAGAATGCGTCATAACGTACAGAAAAAATCTGTTAGCCGTCCGTACTTTGTACTCAAATTCTGACAATTCCACTATCATTATCATTTCCACTGTTTATTTTGGTTTTCACGCCTGGTTGACACTAATGTAGACCAAAGGGCTGGCAGCTATCTCTTTCAACGAATTGTCATCGCTACTCAATGAGGAAATGCTTTCAATCAGTTATTTAAGAATGATGAAAAAATGATGTCAGCGTGTTGAGTATAGTATTTAAATAAGTGCAAAATTTTTAGTAGATATTTAGTTCATGCTTAAATTTTATTTACGACGTTACTATTCCAAAAGTTAAAACAATGTAAGTAAGAAAAAAAACATCTGAATTTCTACCGCTGTCGGGTTCATCGCCCTTTTGATAAACAGCCAATCTCACTGTGTTTTATTATTCAGCAGTTCCACGTGCATTTGGGCGCAATCCGATTTCCTATTATCGGTGAGCCATCAATAAGAGAAATTTATACAGAAGCAATTTCAAATGTCACTTTCAAATTCATCCCATCATCTCAGCCTATATAGGTTACCCCTGACCATGGGGCTTTTAATGGAAGGTTCGATTCTACTCGCATAATTGAGTCACTTTTTTTTCTGCAACTATTTAAAAACATAACAGTCACAGCAATGAATTTCCTCGAAAAATAATCCGTGGAGATTTCCTCAGTGTATAGCTCGAAAGTAGTATACTTGAAATGTAATTTTAAGATAGGTTTTTTGGAATCTTTTTGTATTTTTATTTCAATTCCAGATTTTTGTTACTTTTACGGTCATCCCGTAAAACCTAAATCGAAAATACAAACTGAAATATAGATGTACAGAAAAATCAGAAAAATAAGACCAGCGCTGGGAATCGAACCCAGGTCCTCGACATTCCGTGCCGCGTGCTAGACCGCTACACCACCGCTGGACAACGGTACAGACACGAATTTCTCCTATGCACCACTTATTTCAGCTTGTTTGTTTCTTTATTTAGCCACTTAAGCAGCGACACTAGCGACATCTATGCCGTAACCCTCATCGAGAAACTTTTCGGCACCCCATCGGAACTTACCAAATTTTAAACAACTCTGTCCATCTGTCGAAGTCGGTCATAATTATAACTTTACTATGTCTGATTGCTCATAAGTATGTATGAATGTATACTCTTTAATGCACATGTGTGTATAAAAAAATAAGTCGTTGTTATTAGAGTGTTTAATAACACCGACTTTATTTTTTGTCATCATTCTGTTACGTAAAAACTAAATTCACTATACGATCATAAGTTTTAAATCTAGGTGTAGCAAAATTTTTCGTATTTGTAGTACTTAATTGGTTGTCTGGAAGAGATCGATCTACCTGATTTATCGAATTATCTGTTTACCTGATTTTTTATTTTTGTAATGTCACTGTGCTGCTTTTGGTGATCAATAAAGAATATTTGTATGGTATTGTACTTAGAACAGTCTACACACCAGTTCGTACCGAAATATGGAATTTTTTATTAATGTATTGTTGTCGTATTTTCTCGGAAAATTTGGTATTGAGAAACCAACAGGTTTCTCTACTAGCTTACGTAATTGTCCAGCTTTTTCAAGAGTAATTCATATAGGTAGGTAATCCAAAAGACAATTATACGTGTCAAGAGTAGTTATGACTTCAAAAGATATCTAATCAAAAACAAGGTCTTTCAAGAGTTCTTTATCATAAAGGATCAACGTCACAAAGAGAAATTAAAATGGTCGTAATAAATATTAAATTCAAAGAAGCAAAGGTTACACGTGCCCTCTCTTGCTTTGCGAAGATTACGTCCGTAGTGTTCAGTTTGTTCCAAATTTTTATGTAAAATTTTTAGACTGTATTTTATTTTGCTATAATCACGTTAAAATCGTCCAACTGTAGGTGACAACACAGCAATAGACACCGACGTCAGTTCTGACATATTTTTTACCAGGCATAAAATGTTTTTCTTCTAAACTTGTTTTTTTTTTTGAAATGGTTTAAAAGAAAGTCCACCTTCGGTTAATTTGTAGGTATTAAATAAATTATTAAAAAAGTGGAAACTGTGCCGGTTTATAATTTTTTTAAGGTTGACCTAAATAGCACATTTTTCAGATTTTTAGTACGGAATCCTATTTTTTTCTGGTGATAAATTCAAATTCAAAATTCAAATCATTTATTCAGTAAATAGGCCGCAATAGGCACTTTTACACGTCATTTTTTTAAACTACCAGCGCTTTCCGAAAGACTATCATTGCCAAGAAGAATGCGCCGCAGGAAATTTGGCAGAAAGTCATTTTTTTCAAAATAAAATAAATACAAATAAATACTTAAAAACTACAGTAAACAATTAAACAAAAAAAAGAACAAATAATTACAAAAAAAATAAATAAAAATACAGGGATGTATGGGTTTCCCTTAGTTACATAACTAAACACTAACTATATCTATAAATAAGTATATCTAAAGATAAATATAACCTATGGCTCTTTAAAATAATTTAGCATTCTAATAGTGAAAGAATTTTTAAAATCCGCCCAGTTCTTTTTGAGTTAACTCGAAACAAACATCCAAAAATACAAAATACAAATCATTCCTCTTTGCAATATTAGGATAGATTAGTATAGACTACAATTTCAAGCTCTGTACAGATCACTTGGAACAACCTAAATATGCCTTTATGCCTTTATAATGCCTATGCAACTAAGTATGTAATTATGTGGAAATATTGTTGTGGCAATAAATGATTTTTTATTTTATTTATTTAGTTTGTATTAATTATAGGTATTTTATCCAAATTATACGTAAAACTACCGTGAGACTCACTCATATTAAATGATATGGTAACGGATAACTCACGTCTTAAATCGAGTTTAGCTCGACATAAACCGATTCATGTCGAGCTAAACTCGATTTAAGACGTGAGTTATCCGTTACCATATCATTTAATATAAATTATACGTCGACGGATAATTTTTGATACTCCTACAAACACAGTATTAACTCAGTGAACCAATTTAATCAGTTACGTCAAAGTTTCTCAATTCGCCGCAAGAAGTAAAATGCATGAAAATATATTAACTGCCCGGTACCGCAAAACCCAATATCGGGGCATTTTGCCAAATTGTCTAATTTCGGTCCGCTAGGATACATAGTGGAATTTCTCTATAAAAACCCTAATAGGGCACTTCATTCGAATTCTTTTACAGTCAATGCTTCTGAGTCTTGTCCCTTCCCTTTTGATTTAGGGGCATACCAAAGCGCTTACTTTTTAGTGCTAAGATAACATCCAACTCTACTTTTAACGTTTTCTTCTCTTGGCCCATATTGTTCTGTGTTTCGAAATTTTTGTGGTTCCGTAGACAACGTGGAAAAAAAATCTTTACATTTTTACGGTAATACGTATAAAATGGAGATATTTTCTTATTTATTCTGTATTGAGGGCCTGTAAACAAAGTTGGCTGAAAAAATCGTCTTGTAACTAATGCACAGGGTGAAATTTAGGATGTAATACAAAATTAGTGTTTCATGCTCAGTTAATGCTGGATAATATAGTGCAATTACTCTTTTGTTGAAATTATAATGAATATTGAAATACGAAATCATGAATAATGTATGGAAACTGGAAATATCATCAGACTAATTTTAACAAAAAGATTAATGCATTATATTACCCAGCAATAACTGAGCACGAAACACTAATTTTGTATTACATACATCGGGATCGGTATATATTGGGACTTAATCACGGATATTGTTTGCTATATTAACTTGTCGTTTCGACCACATTATAGCGGCCGTAGTCTGGAGTCGGCTGCTGTAATGTGAGACTACATAACTCTACAGTGGAACCTCCATATTATCAGTTTTGAAGCTTTTCAGAACAAAATTTTCAAGAGAAAAATCTCCTTTTACAAATGGAATGGCTGAAATCATGCATTTCAAATGCATGAAACAATCAATGTCATTTCTAACAAAACATTACTTTTAAGCGTAATCTTTTCAATCCCATACAAATAAAAGGGAATCAATAAAACAATATAGGCGTCCGAACGAACCGGAACCTATAACTACACGTAGTGGCTACCTGACCAAGTTCTCAAATGCCCTATTACGCTCAAATAGGTCCTTTACATTCGTTATGTGATGTTTTTTCAATGTAGGGATCGTGCTTACCGCTCTAATGGGGAATCTTAACGCCCGTTAGTTTCCTAGTGGATACCGTAGTTAAGTGTTTGAAATATGTTTTTCAATTTTATAAATGTCTTTATCCAGTTCGTAAAAGCAATACTGGTTCACAAAGATTAAGAGCATCGTTGAATTTTGGACCAACAGATAAATAGCTACTAAAATATATCATCATCATCATCATCATCTCAGCCGTAGGACGTCCACTGTTGGACATAGGCCTCCCCCATAGACCTCCAGTTGCTTCGGTTAGCAGCGGCCTGCATCCACCGTGAACCCGCGGCTTTAACCAGGTCATCCGTCCATCTCGTTGGTGGACGTCCCACGCTGCGCTTGCCGATCCGCGGCCTCCACTCGAGAACTTTTCGGCCCCAACGGCCATCTGCTCTCCGTGCTATATGGCGTACTAAAATATATAGTGACACTTTATTCTGTCTGTATTTTTTACTTTTTTTTACAAGATTTCGACGCTTCAAGTAATCCGTAAATACTCAGATAAATAGTCAGAGTTTAATTATTTTATTGAATTTAAATGCAATAGTAAAGAAAAACTCTTTGAATATTGAGAATATCAAATTCAATCGTTGTAATAAACATAATCATTTATTTTATATACATTACAAAGTACACTGCCGAGCAAAAGACAAGGGGTTACGTTATTTATTTATTTAAAGGAGAACCAACAGCTTATTAAACAATTTGAGAAGCAGTATTTTTATGATCGTTTCTGTTTATTAGGTAAGGGACATATTGTATTATTATGTTGTCGGTTTAGCCAATCACAACAGAATGTTATGTAGGGATTATTATAACAATAGTCATTTGTTCTAAATTACATACATCCTACAAACACAACATCGAATTTCAGTACAATGTTATCCATGATTGGTACAAACTACAAATCCTAGGCGTCTGCATCCTGTTGTATCAAAGAGTGGAGAGTTACACAGATGGCATATTATACATGTATACAAGTCATCTCTTTGTAACTTCGCCATCATAGTATTTATTGATCCTATCGGTATTTATATTTATTTACAAGGTTTATTCTCAAATAATTTATTGGCTAAAAGTAAAAATACAAATCTGGGTCATGATAGCAGTGTCCATAAGGATGAGAGGCTCAAGGAGACTCATTAAAGCCCTTGTTATTACTTTTTTACTTATTGTGATGCTTACTTTAACACGTTTGGTTTTACATGAATTTTCTTTACAATAAATACAAAGGAATGACTTGTTTTTTACACCAGATAGGAGGAAAAACAGAAAAAAAGCAAAAAATTTAATTAAACTTTCTTTCTTCAATTTGTCATTTTTAGCTTTATTTTAAGTCCGACCGAATGGCCAAATCGTTTAAGAACCTAACTACGAAGCTTGATGTCCCGGGTTCGATCCCCGGCCGGAACAGATACTTGTATGAATACTACGAATGTCTGTTCTTGGGTCTTGCATATTTAGTATATAAGTATACGTATGAATCTACATAAAGTATGTTTGTCTGTTGCAAAGTATCAATAGTACAAGATTTGCTTAGTTTAGGACTAAGTCAATTGGTTTCAAGTGTCCCATAATATTTATTTATTATTTATTTTATAATTCGTTTTTTGATAGCTAGTCTGTTTTGTTAGTTTTTTAACACAGTTTTATTAATGTGTGTGTGAAATCTTTTAACAATATTAGTCGCTCGTGGGAGCTACTTGTAAAGCTTAGGTTTTCCTCCAAATTTATATCGCTTCTACAATTTTAATCTATGGACCAAATTTGTAGTCACCGCAGCTCGAATCAATCATGCCGCAGTGCCCACCTGTCGATTCTGTGCAATGTATCTTCGTAGGACACGAGACGTTTACTAATCTGTCTCTGATCTAATCTTTAGCATTATATCCTACTACTTATAAATGCGAAAACCTGCATGTGTGTGTGTTAAATTGTGTTGTGTGGGTTTTAGGTTTTGAATTTTAGAGATTTGCGTGTATTACGTAAATATTTTGTCTATAATAGTTCGATCAAAACAATATCTTTATCAACCGACTTCAAAACAGGACGAGGTTCTCAATTCGTCTGTATGTTTTTTAGAATGATGATCATTATCATCTTTGGCCAATATGAATCCCACAGGTGAGTACAGGCCTCCGAATGAAGAAAAACTGGGTTGAATCCCCAATAATAGCTTAATTTTTCTGCTTTCCATAAATTTTCGAAAGAATATGAAACTGTGTTCTTATTCTCATCTCAAAAGGGAATAGAAAATACAGGTTAACCATCGGTTACCTGCACACTAATTCTGGCGACAGTTGAGTCCGTCGTTCTGGGTTTTTTTCTTTCTTTCACAAGGATTTGATGGATTTAAATATATTTAAATTTTCATCAGTCTGGACCATTGGTGCGCGAGTCCGAAAAGTCTACATGATAGGTAATTCTCTTATCCCTCTGGCCAGAATTTCTTAGTTAAATAGTAAGGCAAGCCCATGCCGGAGATAGAACAGACTTACTCTTGAAGCTAATTTAAAATTCTTCTCGCCGTCTTTTGTCTTTTTCAAAACTCCGATCGAGTTGAACTTGAATGAATTAAAACAGCTCTTCCAGAACCGAAGATGAAATTAAATGGAACGAATAAGGAATTGCAACTTCCTACTGCGATTCATATTTCTCTCCTAAAGTTTTAATTGCCCTCCATCGTCCAAGTTGAGAAATTAATATCTTTCTAGGGGCCTTAATTCTGTACATTGTTCACGACAAGCATATGCGATGAATTTACGCCTTGTCTGCCTTTGATTAATTATTTTTCAACTATTGCTGGAATGTTCTATAATACACGTACAATAGTTAGTATAAAAGCTGGTATTTTAGTGGTTCGTGGAAATCAATTACTACAATTATTTGTTTAAACAAGAGTTCACTAGTGACTTTTCTCGCGTGAAACATTACCACTAACATAGGGATACAAAATTACTATTTGACTTCTCAAAATTTTATTCGCGTATTTTTTTATTTTCTTTGGAGTACAAAAGAAAATAATAAAATAGATACTGGGAGTATACAGCATACGACTGGACAGTTTTCAACATTATTCTGATTAATTAGATTCGTCAAAAATTTCAGTGATATAGAAATATAAAAAAAAAATTGAAAATGTTGTCTGCGAAAAAAAAATGAATGTTTCTTTTACGTAAGTGTGTAACAATGTAGGAGAAAGCCTAATCCCAAATGGGTACGCATCTGAATATCGAATGTTAAAATATCGAATATATTAAAATATCGAATGGGTCATAATATCGGAACGTTTATTTTCTGAAACCGAAAACACAAAACGGCATCGTATAGAACCCCTCAGGTTAGGTTAGGTTAGATTTATAACAATCTAAAAAAATACAGTCTTTACAAAAATACCTTTTCGATATTATGACCCATTCGATATTTTAATACGTTCGGTATTTTAACATTCGATATTCGTATACGTAACGTTCCGAATTTATGTATATACACGTTTTAAAATATTTTAGTCAGCATTTTCACAAGAGCATCGAAAAGTATAATAAATATCATAAATAAATAAATAAAAACGAAAACAAAGTATAAAACAAAAAACCCGACTGCGTTAAAAACTTTACATAAAAAGCAAAAACAAGTATAGAACTAGTTAAGTAGTCTAGAACTCCGTTAAGTACTTAAAGTTCAACAGCTTGGACTCATATAGTCAAAATACCACAAACGGGATATCATCATCAACATCATCTTCATCAGCCGGAAGACGGTGAACGAGCTGGACAAAGGCCTTCCCCCATAGAACGCCACAATGAACGACAACTCGTCTCTTGCATCCACCGGTTTCCCGCAACTTTACTTTCAAGATGTCATCAGTCTACCTGGTGGGAGGCCTGCCAACACTTCGTCTTCCGGTTTGTGGTCGCCACTCGAGGACTTTTCTCCCCCAACGGTTATCTGTACGCAAACGGGATATAACACGCTATTACACACACGAGTATTATTTTTACCTCGACGTTTGAACCACATTACAGTGGCTGTAGTTACGAGTGGACGTGGTTAGTTGGGACTCATTACTGGAATTTTTAAGGTGGTCACGATTTTAAATGAGTCGCGACTATTTAACTTTAAATTACTTAACACAGTTCTAGATTAGGACTGAGCTTATTTTTTTCTTTTTAGTTTTCATTAAAAGTTGTTTTTAAAAGGCAGTCTAGGTTTCCTTTGAATTCTTATTAGCTTTCTCCCGCTATCACGTCCGGTGACAAGAAAATAATTTTGTTCCGAAAAAAAGGAACTTAAACTGGTTTTTATTTACATTGTTTGAAAAGCGCCAGCGCAAAATTGCGTGTAGGACCTAAAATATGTCGAAATCCATCCTATAATCTTGATACTGTACCATCAAATAGCACACTACAGTCTCATTTGCCTACACAAAAGGCCGTGTAGCGAAAGGCTACAAGCCGTAACGCATAGTTTACACGGAGACAATGCAGCATGAAACGTTATAAATTGTAACACCTCGGCCCCCGCACAACATTGTGTAGTCGGCCTTATCTGGAAAGATTTGTTTGTGTACCTATATTAGGTCCAGTTTCTTTTTTTTTATTCAATTGTTTGTACATGCCAGGGTTTTTGTTTTAATTAAGTTTTAGTAGATGGCTAAGATCGCGGGATCGCGGTGGATGCGAAAAGCATAAGACTGGTCTGAGTAGAGAGCCTTGGGGGAGGCCTATGTCCAGCAGTGGACGTCTTTCGGCTGACATGATGATGATGATGATGATGACGAACTTGTTTTTTATATCATCATCATCATCATAATCAACCAGAAGACGTCCACTTCTAAACAAAGGCCTCCCGCTTAAAACGCCTTGCAGCCACCGGTTGCCCGCAACTCGAGTTTTTTATTGAGTTTCAATTAATTCCTTCACTTTATAAGTAAACAAAAGTTTTCTTTTCTTCTTCTTAAAGTAATATTCAAATAATAAAAGCATAATAAAGTAAGTATGTTTTTTTTTTAAATTATGACTCCGTTTGTGCGGAATTCAGTAATAGCTGACCATCGCAATGGGATAAATAATTTATAATCTTCTCCGAGGTCCTGTCAATCTTTGTACTAAAGTTCATCAAACTTTGTTTAGTGATTTAAACGTAAATTTAAGAGACAGATAAAGTTACTTTCGCATTTTAAATGATTAATCACGATATATTTAAATGATTAATCATATATAATACCTATGTAAATGTATGTTAAAATTACATGCAATATAATGATACTGGATTTGAAGAATACTTAGTAGATATTATATTCAAGTTTGTATAACATTTTGCTACACCCTATGGGTAAATTGTATTGAGTCATTTATTGATTGCTTGTTAAATAAGACGTTCATATACAAACATACAATTTATGGTGAATAAATAAAAAAGGTCTGGTTTTATCCAGCTTAGCCTGATTATTAATAAGTATTGTTTGACACGAATACACTTAATTAATTAGTTCAGCTAAAATATGTAAATCATTCTGGTGTCGAAATGTGTACAGTACACGTACCCTAAAATGATATTTGTTGACAGGACAAAAACTTTAGATCCATCAGAATTCCACCACCTGCTAAAATCTAATTCCTTACTTCTTTCTTTTGTAAAGGTTGCCTGGAAAAGACCGCTCGAGAGCGATAAGGTCGCCTTGCTTACCTTGAAAATCATGTACCTCTTTAATCTGACTGCTTACTATATTGTGGTGAACAATAAATAATCATTTTATCGTATCAGTAAGATTAATCACTTTTGGGTCCATTCACAATTATTCAAAACTACTTCAATATCAAAGCATCCGCAAGACATCTGAATAGAACTATAGTCCAAAGATTCAATCTAGATTACCCAAAATAGTGCAGGTTTTGTACCACAATAGGGCATTATTTGCGGTTAGGGTGGTCTGTGGTCCGGCTCACAAATCAGTAGCATTGTTGGGCGTTCTAGCCACGTCTATTATGGCTCAATGAAGTGTATTGTGAGTAAGGTTTGGTTAGTTACATGGGTTTATGATAGAGGTGAAAATACACGTGGAGATTAGATTGGTGTTTATTACGATTTTAAAGACCACTTTAACAACATTAAGTATTATTGTAAAAAATATGGAGAAGAAAGTATACTTTTATTTTGCAAAATTTTAACAGATTCAAGAATTATACGGCAAAAATGAGACAGTGAAGAAGAAAGTGGTGAAGAAAATATCTACACTTTTATGTCGTACTTTAGACATGACGAACGCTCGTTCTAGAATAAAGTAATTCTTGAATTTATAGTTGCATTATCTACCTACTTTTCTCTTTTTACAAGCTTTTTTAACTGTGTTTTTGTTGTTCTAATTTAGTCTTGCAAACCATTTTTCAATTTCTTCCTATTGAGTAGGTATACGAAAGTAAAATTTTGCATACTTGTGTAAGACCGATGACGATACGGTAATCTGGTACTGCGATTGTTATACTCCTGCAGTCAGGATAGTCTTTGCAGGACGGATCTATTTGATGGTTAATGGCATTGACTTTATACCTGACACAGATTGGATATGTCTATAAAAACTTACTAGGCTACGTCCCGAATAGGGATAACGACTGGGTTAAAAATATATCATTCTTCATATTTAGTCCGACAGTAAGATTATGGAAAAATATGGGACACGTATTTTTTGGTTTATCTATTTATTAAAAATCGACAAAGGTATAGACCATCAAACTTCCCGAGTGGGGGGCTTGTGACATCACTATAAGGTAAAAATCCTACCATACAGTGACGTCACTCGAAACTTCTAAGCACTGTATCCTCGTCATTTTTTGTTTATCAAAGAAAAGAAAAAATATTTGCACAATATTTTTAATCCACCTGACGTACTAAACAGTTTTTTTTAGTCGTCTAGCCTATTAAGTATAAAGAACAGTTATGTTCACACATAAACCGTTATGTATTTTGGTAATAGAGTATCGTATGCCCTTTATTTCCGAAGTGTTCCGAAACCAATAATGACGGAATAAAGGCCACCGCAACTGTTTCCAGAGAGTTATTGCCACATTGTCTGCCGCAAATGGGAATTTATCGACGATAAAACTTTTATTCACCTAGGTACGTTCGGGAACTGCACAAAAAGCTGGCGGAGCTTATGTTTTCGGAATTACTAATGAATTTCCGAAATGACTTACGCGAAGACTTAAAGACTTATGAGTAGTGAATGCCACTTTCAGTCGTATCAACCCACATAGCTATAGAAGAGGTAGTTCAATCCCCCGATCGGGGCTGATATTTAATTAAGAATATGTATTGTTTGCTCTGGAGTCTTGGGTTTTTAAGAGGCATTTGAGGATAATTCATCCACATAAATATGCCTACCAGCTTATTGATTCGCAGTTATTTGAACTAGATACATTTGTTACAGGATAAAGACATGATTGTGTGTACAGTTCAAGAAACTGTATCACATACAAAGGTTGTCACGTTGACATCCCATACATCTCCCAAAGAAATCTAAGAAATTACGAAAAGCTATACGGTTCAGTTTCCTCTACTGTATTTATTGACTTGTTCTAAATTCAATGTTTTTCTAAAACTCAGTGTTTTAGACTATCGCGGTCATTACACATGCAACTGTGGCGAAATATAGAGCTTCTCTAAAATCAACGGTATCATCATCATCATCAAGGTCAAGGTACGCGGAACAAAAACTTAATTTAAATCATAAAATTGTTCTAAAACTATTACAAGTTAAGTTAAGGGATAAATTTGCCTTTGTACATCTCCTTTTCTTGTAAATTGTAAATTTCATAATATGAAACATATTATGTTGCATATGTACAATAAAGAGTTACAATACAATACAATACAAGTTTCAGGCATTTGAACGCTCCATGAAACTATTCTTTAAAACCGACACTCGGATGTGTTTCAAATTCAATTACTTGCAAGTTGAACGTACTCGTAGTGATAAATACGAGCTATGCGGTATGTACGAGAAAGTTTGGATATATTTCCGTGTGTAGGACAAGTTATAAGACTCACAACATGGAAAACTAGATTTAACTAGGAGTTTTCACTACAGGTTTATCTTTTAAATATGTCCAAAATAGCAGTCCTTGGACTTCAAAAAACTGAATTGTGGCGTTTGAATACCTGTCTCATTCACGAGCGCGTATTACTAGGCGCTACGCTCGTAACCCGAGACTAAGAAACTCGCAAATTTCGTTCCTTTCACTCGCGCATTAAATGGCATAATCGTCAGCGGGACGGCAACATACGAAGTTCGAGTTTTGCACTTTGTGGATGTTCGTGTTATAGGCAACGTTTTCTTCTCTGTCGCGAAAACTGCCTATGAATAGAGAACCCGATTATTGGGGTATTGCCAGTGAATGTAATATTTCTAATATACTGAGCTGCAAAAAATCTGGTCCTCAAATGTATGCAGTAATAGGTAATTTTGTATGTAGAGTGGGCCAAATGCCGCTGAGTATAGTTTGACTGTGCTCTTAGTTGTCACATCAAGGCCATCCAGATCTAGATTCAGATGCAATGATATCATTGAGTCAAAATTCAGTTCTCCAGTTCTTGTGAAGTACCTACTAATTTACTTTTAATAATAGTTTATTAGTCAGTCAGTCAAAAATATGTTTTTATATGGTTTTGCAGTAGTCTATCCTGTAAGTATAATTTCAATAACATTCGCAGAAGAATATTTACGTTGGGTAAAACCGATTGATTCTGGTGTCACTTGTCGGAGGACCATATCAATGAAATGTCCTATTTTTACCTTGCTTCTTGGGTACACACGGTATACTAAAGCTAAATCTATCTAGTTTATAGATGCTGTATTTCATAATACCTCTGAAAAGCATTTTATCTCTATCCGGTTTTGAATTACACCAAGCGCACAAAGTGTATCGCAGACAGTGCAGTGCATATGTTACAAGTTCATCCAAGCTTAAAATAGCTGACTGATAATTTAAACTTCGTCTTTAGTGTAAAATTACAAGAAACACACGGTTGTGGTTATACTATAAATGGGAACATTCGTTAGCGCACAAACTAACAAACAAACAACCTCTCACCCTAAATGCATACTTTCCCCGTTCCGTCGTAGGTAAAAACTAATGGATGTAAGTCAACAACTGGTGACGAAAGGACTAGAGTAAAAGGTTTATAGAAGGAGCTTCTCCTGAATCAAATTTTTTATATATTAGATTGATGTTTCAATTATTAGGGGATATTCATTCATTTCATTACGTAGGGACAAAATGTGATTATTTTTAACCCTCCTTTCGTGTTGATTAAAAAATCCTTCTTAGGAATTGTACTGTTTCATCAGATTTAAAATAAGACCCTTTAAATCTTTTAATAAGAGTTTTGAGGTCACAAGCATGCCAAAAAATTGAGCGCTTCTTTTTTTTAAATTGGTTAAAAATGTGATTTTGTACTTAGGTACCTTTTCATAATTTCACCGCACAAACTCGTTAGCGTGGAACTGAACGCAAGCGACCGAATATTTTTTTAATTTTCCTTCCTACCTTTAGCTGCCCTTTTCGTTGTTACTTTTTATTTTCTGTATATACATTTTTCCTTAAGTTAATATTTTTGGTTTTTTAAATGCATTTTTCGTTTGATTGTTCAACATTTTAAATGTGCTACACTATTTTTGTTAATATTACTTTAATGCTTACGTTGAGGAAAATCAATAACTTCAAGGATTGTTAAGTATATAATGTTAACACAGATTTTTCGTACTTTCCTTTGTTGATTTTTATGCGTTGTAACTTGTAATTTTTTTCACAATTGTCACTCATAACTAAATATTTCTTGGTACTTATTGACGAACTATTTATTGCTATTTTATCTCGATGGATAAATATTGTGAGGTTTGTGCGTCGAAATGTGTGATCTCTTACCATCAGGGGACCCACTTGCTGGTTTGCTATCCAATCTAATAATAAAAAAAGAAATAATTATGTATAAAAAACTGCTAAACTAACATGAACTAATATAATATTATTTAAAAATTAAATTAATATCTTTTATTAGTTCATTGCCTATTGCTTACCGTGTAATTTTTTTCTCTGTGTATTTGTTTTCTGTATCACTTACTATTTCTGGTGTACAATAAAGAGTCTTTGTATTGTATTGTATTGTATTAGTTTTTGAATTTAACTATACTCGTAACAAAAGCATGAGCCAACAATACTTCCTCGTAAATACTTTGGTAAAACCATATCCAATTCACGTGGCTACGCCGTTTTCACTATTTCGATACCGTCAGAAAACAAATCTGATTTATGTTCATCCTATTCCAATAGACACGTCTGCGTTTAACGTTGCTTTGTTTGCCGACATTATGTTTTCTTCGAAAACGTACAAAGATGTATAAAATCCTTATTCTTGCTCGTATTAGGCCGCTTGTAGACGTCCGTTGTTTTCACCGGGCAACGGACCGTTTTTTACAGTGTTTGATGTTTGATTGATTTGTTTGATTAAAATCTTAAGTTAAAAAGTTAAGATTAAAATCTTATATACTTAACTTAAAAAAAATATTAAACTTCTTTATTTGTGGCTGACACCTGATTGCTTTGGTCTTAGACGAAGATTTTGTTTTATGCACTAGTGCATAAAAACTCATTTTATGTCGCCTAGATCCAGCATAAACAAGAACTTTACGAGCATGGGAAGTGAAAAATGGTTTTTATCCTGAAAAATTATATAGGATCCCACCGCAGCATAGCCATAGACGTATTCGATACGGACGGAGTCGCGGTCAACAGCTAGTACCAATATCCTATTTTCCAAACCAAAGCAATTTCGCCAAACACGCAAACATCCGAGCTGACTAAAACTTTGGCGTCTCAGATTAAATCTACTTAAGAAACTCCCATCCTAACAAAAAGATAAGATACCCACATAGCAACCCCTATGTCACAAAGAATTTATATGAAGCTAGTTCAATAAGAGCTATGGTTTTTGTCTTTCTAGATGGCGCCACTGTAGCGTGAGGTTTTTAAGTGTGGCTTTCAAAGTCTGTTATTACGGGCGTGAAAACAAAGTTTAAATTGAAATTATATGTAATACATCTTAAAACCGTACCATGAAAATATCGAGCAAACACAGTGTTCTGTAGTCCCGTTTCCTTCGGAAAAAAGGGAGGCCAAAAGTTTCCGAAAGACAAAACTGTCTCAAAACACAGACATTAATTGCCCCTTATCGCATAATTGCCATAATTAATTTCAGGTAATGCAAAATATTCACAAAATTATTCTAATTATAAATAAGCCCGCGTAGTTCGCCCAAAAACTATGAGATTTGACATTTCGGAGACCTCACGCTACACTAGCGCCTCTAGCGACGAATTGATACGCAATAGCCCTCATTACTGTTGATAGAACAACCTCGCCAATTCTGAGTCTCTATACAACATAGTTCAAAACAAAATTAACTTTTACTTTTAATGCATCTTTTTTGTCGATTGGAAAATCTCTACTAAAAATTAAGGAAATACCCGTTACGCATATTTTTACACATCAACATTTTCTGCTAGGGATTTTCGGTGATTTCAACAGTGACCTCACTGTACCTTTAAATATCTAAGTAGCCGGGAGTGTATGTAAGAGATAACCGCTTCAGTGCTTGTGTTGGCTTTATGTATAAGTACTTACGACTTACCTGAAAATTTTAGTGAAGGTAAGTTTATCAGCGCTTATATTACACTTTTCTCTTAACCGAAACGAACAAGTACTTACTTAATTAATTAATGTCCTAGTAGAAATTTCAATATTCAACGTTCTATAAATATTAAAAAAAATGCACTAGTAGTGGAACATTAGAAGAATGAACCAACGGAGTAGGTATAATATAATCATTCGTTTAAAAAATCGTCAAACCACAGTCTGATTCGATAGTTTATAGTCAAGCTGGAGTTCCTAAGTAAATCGTTTGGTTAGTTTAGTTTATTTATTCATTCAATACATCATTACATTATAATCTATATAAATGTCCATACAAAACATATTTTCGTGTATAGATATCTTCCTAGGTAGGTAAATCCATCCATCCCAGCTTATATACGTCCCACTGCTGGGCAAAGTCCTCCTCTCAGAGCAAGAGGGCTTGGGCCGTAGTTCCCGCGCGGGCTCACTGCGGATTGGGAACTTCACACGCAGTAAATTTCAAATGTAATTCCGCACATGAATTTAGAAAAACCGAGGTAGGTATATGCCTACATAATATTTGGCTGACATTTTGTACCTTTACAAATGTATGCCATGTATACGTATACATATTTTTAAACCTTCAAATGCTCACATATATTTCTGACCGAGTTTCCGTACAAATATATCTGAATCCATGATTGTATATATATTTTTGTCGCTTTGGAATCGTATAGGATATTTATGCCCTTGACTATACGTCACACTGTGCACGTAAGTGAAACTGTGTGTACAAAATATATGGTACGCATTCTCTAAATCACCTCAAATCATTCCAGGCGATTTCGCAGTCCCGTGCTTCTATATTCAAACACAACATAGTAATACGAAGGTCTTCTAGTAACAGTATCATCAATAGCATTATGCCTGTATGTATGAATATACATTAAATTGTTATTTAGCGTCTGAATACGATGTAATTTATGAGGGTTGACTGTATACGGACAATATTTATTATACAATAGGAGAACCTTTTTGTTCTAATTTGTAATATCTATTCAGGTATTTTAACCTACCTAACCTAAACTAGGGCATTAGGTTCAAGGGGACAGTCTGTATTACCTAACTGTAAATCTTTTACTATCTTTTAATTTAGTCGTAAAATCTTCAATATTTATAATTTAGTTGGTTTCCCAACCATGAGTAATATAACATCACTAGCTTTTGCCCGCGGCTTCGCCCGCGTGGTATTCTAAACCCAGCGGTTATTATTTCGACATTTTATCCCTACCCCGTGGAAATATCGGGATAAAAAATAGCCTACCTATATAATAAAATGCCTATGTAATTTGCGAAGTGCGAATAAACATTTATATTCTATTCTACTTATTATGTATGTTAACCCAGGGTATACATTATCTGTATGCCAAATTTCATTCAAATCCGTTCACTAGTTTTTGCGTGAAAGAATAACGAACACACATCCAAACATCCATCCATCCATACAAACTTTCGCGTTTATAATATTAGTGGACGAACGCACCTTAACAAGTTCTCGCATTTATAATTATGTAGAAATACAAGTCCCTTCTAATTAAAATGTGTTGCGTGTATATGACAATCTTGTCCAGTTTTTAATATTATTGCGAATTGAACCTTTGTTCATGAGACTTTCGAAGAAAATGCCTTTCAAGATTTCAATTCCACAATGCTACCATCTAATTAATTTGAATAACGCCCCTCTAGGGAAATTAGAAAACAATTTTTGCCTCGTACAGCTTTTGCAAAGCTCTTACATACCTACAAAGCTTTTAATTTCCTACTTTTATTTAAATTATGTCTGGAATGATAAAATGGATTTACTGTTCTTAATTAGGACTACATGCTGGAATAGAAAGCAAGCATTTGAAGTTTTAGATTTGCTTTCATGTTGATGTTAAAATCTATCCCCTTTTAAAACGCAGTTTTAACGCCCGCCAAAGTGCTTTAAACAAAAGGCAGTCACTTTTGTACTAGCTTTTTGAGGATTATCGTTGCCGTATTAAACGAGTGTTCACAAAGAGCCCTTAGTATTTCGTAGTAAAAATGGAAAAACTGAAACACTTGTCACTATGTTTTTCGCGCTGTCCGCGTCTTACCATAGTCGTACGAGTAGTACCTACTAAAAAGCTGTAATCTATTACAATGACGCCAGCAAAGTCATTTCGAATATCTAGTATATTTTTTAATAAGGAACAAAACTAAGCCAATATATACTCAAGGTGGTTAGCCACCCGAGCTTTAGCGAGGGTGTTTATTTATCCGGGGGTTTATATTGAGTTTTACTCGATGTGAAAACTCAATTTTTCACTTCCATTGCCAATTCCGAGAAACAAATAGTCATTGAACGTTTATGATTTACGCTCTGCAACAAATTTCAAAGTTTCTGCGGTAATTTTTTTTTCAACCAGACTCAGATAACAAAATCGCATTGGCGAAATGTCCATACACAAACTTGAATAAATGGAATGGTGCCGTGATATAATAGTTAGTCACCACAACATTTTCAAAAATAAAAATATCGGATTCAAAATAACGTCGATTTTTCTATTCTAAACATTAATGGGCCAATCACCCAATTCTTACAAATAAAGTTAATTTTAATTTTGAATTTGAATTTGAATCAACTTTTTTACCAACACTAATCTGTCCGCGACATTTTTCAAACAATTGCAGATTTTTGTAAGTAAACATGTTTTTTCTGTAATTTAATAGATGGTGTACATGAATACATGCCATCCTACGTAAGTTCAATCTATTAAACCGTGAAATATCTTGTTGGAAGAACGATTTTTGGTAACGCCAAATACAATTTTGGTAACGCAGGAGACGCCCAAAGTGTCGGTAAAATAGTTGATTGGCCCTAATGTTCCTGGAGACTCTTGATACGTAGATGTAACAAAACTGTTAGTTTGTTGATTCAAGCTTCAGTTTAGTTTGAGTTCGTTTTAGTCCAGCACGGTATTCGGTGGGAGTTCTGACACCTGCTACCGCAAACTATTAATTTATACTTAACTAAGTGACTTGCGGTTATCTTTGAAATTGTACCACGAATTCGGATCATATTTAACAACAAAACGGTTGGTAGGTAATCGCTACTAATATTATAAATGCGAAAGTAACTCTGCCTGTCTGTCTGTTAAACTGTCTGTCTGTTAAACTGTCTGTCTGTGTCTTCACGGTTAAAACGCTAAAAAATGTAGGTAAAATTTGGTAGAAAAACAGTTAAGACTAACTTTACCTTTTCTAGTGGCGACCACAAAGCGGAAGACGAAGCGTTGGCAAGTGAACTGAAGATATCGTGAGAGTTGCAGGGAACCGGTAGATGCAAGACTAAGTGGCGATATATTGTTCATTGTAGCGATCTAAAGGGGAGGCCTTTATATTCGCAGTGGGCATCGTGAAAGTTGCAGGGAACTGGTAGGTGCAAGTGGTGATTTATTGTTCACTAGCTTTTGCCCGCGGCTCCGCCCGCGTGGTATTTGGTTAACGCGCGCAGTTCCCTATGCCAAAAATCACGTCGATCCGTCGCTCCGTCACGGCGTGAAAAACGAACAAACACACAAACATACAAACACACTTTCGCATTTATAATATTAGTATGGATTGTAGCGATCTAAGGGGGACAGTGGACGTCTTCCAGCTGATGATGAAGATGAACTTTGGTTAGTTAAAAATAGCCGCAAAGAAGGATCAAATGTCAACTAGTGTTATTATAAAGCCTTATCTCGTCAGACCCTAACATTGCAGTTCTTATCAACACAGTTCTTAACAAACAGTTCTTCTTAACAACAGTCAAAATATTTTTTATTGCATCAAGAAATCCGATTTAATGCTGAAAAAAAAACCTTTTAAAAGCAACATGGGTTACTGAATACAGAGGCTCTCATCAAAACACGGGTTCCTATCCCTGTGGCATTCCCCCCCTCATTACAAATTACGATAAATTCGCCTTTGTGGGCGCACCCAACATCCGCCTGTTGAAACTTCAAACAGCCAATTGACGTACGCACGAATTGTTTGACTAGCTCGTTATTTTATATGAAATTCATATTGAAATTTGAGACGTATGCTCCAATTTTAACTTTTGGGGGAATTTAACCTACTGGCGTTGATTTCTTATGAATACTCTTGAGAGCGTGTAAAAAACATAATGATTTATTTTCGGATGCGTTTTGCATGAATTTAAATCAATTTGTATCTGCACTGATAAATAAAGGGAATAAATAGCTATTATTTGGATTTTTTACATAGGTACCTAATTGAAATAATAATATAGGTACGATACCTACTCAAATCTAATCCACATCTATATTATAAATGCGAAAGTGTGTGTGTCGGTGTGTATGTTTGTCCATCTTTCACGTCGAAACGGAGCGGCGGGTCGACGTAATTTTTGGCATAGAGATAGTTTATGGGCCAGAAAATGACACAGGCTACTTTTTATCCTGGAAAAATGCAGCTCGCGAGGCAACAGCGTGCGATAACGATAACCGAATTCCACGCAGGCGAAGCCGCTGGCAAAAGCTAGTTACATGTATAAAGATATATAATGAGCGCACCTAAGTAAATAAAACTTAAATACTAGTTACAGTATACGTCTATTATAGATTTAAACTGTTACTTTAATTGTTTGGTTTGTCAATTTGCTTGAAAATTTATTTCGCATTCACTCATAGACTAGCGTTTCGGTGCCGCAATTAGTGAGATCAGTATTTATTCGAAATACTTTTAATATTGGTGAACCAACGACGGAAATATAACGTCAATGAATAACTTTCAATTACTCGTATAGGGGCGATTTTGGGGGGTAAATCCGAATATATTGTATGACACGTAAAATGAAAAGGCTTGTTGTGATAATTTCAAAGATATATGTTTAATATTTTTATGATAAATGAATAGTTTTGAAATCATTTCGGAAAATAGGCAAAGATGTTCTGTTTAATCTAGGTTTAATCCTCCACTGACGGCCCCGACCTTTCTGTCAAGAGTAATTTGAAAGAAGAGATAGAGGAAAGGTTGTAAAGACCTTATGGGCGACACACATGTCGCTACTATACGCGAATGTTCGTACCTAAACATACCTAAAACATGTTACGAGCTCTGCAGTTACTTCTACTAAGTTTTTATATGCGCGTCATTGGACAAATGCCATGGTGCTTTGACTTGTAAAGAAAAATTGTGCTTCATTCTGACTGTAATTTTTTTTTTCTTTTTTTATACTACTGGAAGGTAAACGAGCAAGTGGGTCTCCTGGAAAGCAAAAATGCAAAGTATTCACACATATTTGCTTACGTAATTGTAGATGCTCTTCTTCTGTACTTTTTCTTGTCACTACTTCATAGGACATCCTGAATATCGCTACTTTTTGTAGATTTCTTTCTGAATAAAGCCTTTTTAGAATTCCGGAGCCAAAATGGCAAAAACGGAACCCTTATAGTTTCGCCATGTCTGTCTGTCTGTCTGTCTGTCCGTCCGCGGCTTTGCTCAATGCTGGAAAGCTGTAATTTTGCACGGATATATAGGTAAACTATGCCGAGAAAATAGTATAATTAAAAATTCAAAAACAATTTTTTTTAGGGTACTTACCTCCCATAGACGTAAAGTGGCGGTGATTTTTTTTTCTCATCCAACCCTATAGTGTGGGGTATCGTTGGATAGGTATTTTTACCACTACCATTAGGGGTTTGCTAAAACGATTTTTCGATTCAGTAATTTGTTTGTGAAATATTCAACTTTAAAGTGCAAAGTCTGGTAATTTGTTGGGCTCACACGATACAGGCTCGACCTAGTGTGTGAACCACAGTTAAACTTTAGCTCATAAGTAGTATGGCGATTAATGTTGCATTGTATATCTCTATGACTGTAACATCTATTCTGGTAAATAAATCATTATCTTATCTTATCTTATCTTAAAATTTCATTAAAATCGAGCGTCCCCCCCTCTAAAATCTAAACCGGTGAGTGGAAAAATTTGAAAAAATTCAGGATGGTAGTCAGTATATCAAACTTCCAAGGAAAACTATAACGGCTAAGTTTGCTTGAGAATTATTAGTAGATTATGAGTAAATAGCAGCGTAAGGTATAAATATGACGACCGAATGGCTAAGTGGTTAGAGAACCTGACTACGAAGCTTGAGGTCCCGGGTTCGAATCCCGGCCGGGGCAGATATTTGTATGAATAATACGAATGTTTGTTCTCGGGTCTTGGATGTTAAATATGTATTTAAGTATTTATTTATCTATATAAGTATGTTTATCCGTTGCTTAGTATCCATAGTACAAGCTTTGCTTAGTTTGGGACTAGGTCAATTGGTGTCAAGTGTCCCATGATATTATTATTATTATTATTATTATTATATACCTAAAATTGGAAGATTCCGTATAAAATACGAAATCCTTAGAAAAATATTACTTATTTTTTTCGTAATGGCTACGGAACCCTATTTTGGGCGTGTCCGACACGCTCTTGGCCGGTTTTTTTTATCTTACTCGATCACTACCAAGAAGAGAAAAGAAAAGAGAAGAAGAAGAGAGAAGAGATCGCTCTGAAGCGATAAGGCCGCTTATTGCTTACCTCAGAAAGTCTCTGTGTATATACCTGTTTTCTGTAATTGTTTGCTATATGTTGGTGTGCAATAAAGAGTTATTGTATTGTATTGTACCACGCATACACGACGTTGATAGGTAATTTATTAGGCGTTACTTTGCTCTATATCAATGAATAAAAAAATTTTCTCACCCTCAACCTTGTGATAGCTATGTGTATACAACGAAATAAATGTGATTCTTGCAGCTCTTCCACCTCCACACTGTAAATATACTCTCAAAGCTGTCCAACTATCAGCACCACACTACACTCTGGTTGACTTCGAAACGCGTCAACTATGAACCGCTTTTTTTTTAGATAGCAGCAAAATAATGTCATTGTTTTCAACTTCAATCCCTTCAATCTTCAGTCATGTGAACTCCCAAATTGCAAACAACATTTACCTCTCATCTCATAGCAGAGCGTAAAACTTTTCATACATCCTGCCGTCGCGAATAACTTCGGTTTATTCTAAACTTGGCCATCCATTTTGACCCCGCTCGTCGCTATGAAATATGCATGAGTCGAATCAAAATCAGCGCCATAGCACATGCCTGCTTCCGCTCGGTCCAGGTGATCCGTGAACTTCCTGTTAGTACGTTTGCAAGCTTCATTCCGATATTTTTCCCGGGTTTGCCATGTTTGTTGGTTGAATCGTTCCAATTGCTGGCAGATGGTTCAAATTATTTTGATTACAGCTCCAATTCATATTTGAACCCGTCCAACGGAGGACTTTTTTATATTTTTAACTAACACATTGTTACTCTGGAAAATTAGAAATAGCGTAGTTTTATTTTTATATAAAGTTTATTTTTCATCCATTTTCATTCTGCATCCAGCCAGTAGCCAACAGTGTACCTATTCAGTGTGTAGTTTCATAGCCTAATTTGCACCTTGCCTAGATTTCCTTGGCAATTCACTATGATTTCTTTGACAAAAGTAAGAGATGTCAACATGATAGTAGCACAGAGGTTTCTGGTACATGATTCAGTTTGTTCGATTGTACCTACGTGGGTCCATTGCTGATTGAGAACTTCATGCTATATATCACAGAAGATCACCAGAAGATTCACTCACAAAGTTTTCTTTCGCCAAAAAATCATGACAATAATTAAATTAAAATTTAAGTGCGATTATTTCAATTATTGTCATGATTTTTTGACGAAAGAAAACTTTGTGAGTGAATCTTCTGGTGATCTTCTGTGATATATAGCATGAAGTTCTCAATCAGCATTGGAACATTTTAATGTTAAAAATAGAGAAGTTCAAGTCCAGATTCGAACCAACAATCCTTTGCTTACGAGGCCATAGGTCCCAACCACAAGAGCATGAAAATATATAGCAGCTTTCACGCTCCTTATTCCGCAATAATGTCACAAGTTATATTGGCTTCCGTTGGACGTTTAAGTGCGTCTCATTAGGCCTATTGGGTAAAACATAAGCCTGCAAAATTGATGAGTAGAGGCCTAGAGGCCCCTTTGTCTCCTCGTCAGTTTCCGTTAAATAGTTCTGTTTATAAATTTACTTGCTGTGTGTCGCAACTTTGTCGCCTCCTGCGGGAACTTTGTGCTTTTCCGGGGTAAAATTTAGCCAATGTTAGTCTGGGATAGAATGCATTAAAATACGTTAATGATCGTAACCGACGAAAAATTCTTCGCTAAGGATAGGACTCTTTAAATCGCTCAATACTGCATTAGTTATTTAGTAGTCGCGGTTTAAGTCACATTATCTAACCACTAAATCTGGCAAATGAGTTAAAATTCTGGGATGTACCCAAATTTCCGCACAGATTTCCAAAAAATCCCGTCGTATTCAATATTAACCTTTAATAAAAAGACCCCTGCCAAAATTCATATCTCCAAATTAGTTAAGTACCTGGGCGACCGAGCTTTGCTCGGGCTAAATTACAATTCTTCTTGAAAACTTCATTTTGATTACCACAAACGTATTATATTGATGATACTCAAAGCACTGCAAATATGGGACCATTGTAAATCGTCCGCTCCGGCTCGTTCGTTTTGTTTGTTCCAATCACAAGAAGGATATTGCTAAGTGGGTTAATGTCTCAACTTTAGGAATGATATGACCCTTGTGGGTTTGGAAGAGCTCGTTTTGAACACTTATGCATATCATCATCATCATCATCTCAGCCTATATACGTCCCACTGCTGGGCACAGGCCTCCTCTCGGAATGAGAGGGCTTGGGCCATAGTTCCCACGCGGGCCCAGTGTGGATCGGGAACTTCACACGCACCATTGAATTGCTTCGCAGGTTTGTGCAGGTTTCCTCACGATGTTTTCCTTCACCGCAAAGCTCGTGGTAAATTGCACACATGAATTTCGAAAAACTCAGAGGTGCGAGCCGGGATTTGAACCCACGACCCTCTGCTTGAGAGGCGATAGGTCAAACCACTAGGCCACCACGGCTTATTATGCATTATGAATAAAGATTGTTAAAAAAGGGCCAACTGAGTGTCAGGGCCACCCACGTACAGTGTTAGTATTGATTGCATTCTTTACTAATATCACCATCATCATCATAGCAGAGGCCGTATTGCCTAACGTTTCTGATGCTCGCGATCGCAATTAAGTGACAGTTGACGACCGGATGGCTAAGTGGTTAGAGAACCTGACTACGAAGCTTGGGGTCCCGGGTTCGAATCCCGGCCGGGGCAGATATTTGTATGAATAATACGAATGTTTGTTTTCGGGTCTTGGATGTTTAATATATATTTAAGTATTTATTTATCTATATTTAAGTATGTTTATCCGTTGCCTAGTGTCCATAGTACAAGCTTTGCTTAGTTTGGGACTAGGTCAATTGGTGTCAAGTATCCCATGATATTTATTTATTTATATATATTTCTCATACAAGAACTTTCTTTTTTATTCGACTGGATGGCAAACGAGCCAGTAGGTCTCCTGATGGTAAGAGATCACCACCGCCCACAAATATCTGCAACACCATGGGTGTCAGATGCTTTGGTAACCTAGAAGCCTAAGATGAGATACCTCAAGTGCCAGTAATTTCACCGGCTGTCTTACTCTCTATGCAGAAACAAACATTGCAAGTTGGAAAACCCCTGACTTTGTCGCTTCAAAGTTCAATATCTCAAAAACGGCTGAACCGATTTTGATAAAACATGTCTAAGAACCATTGGTAAAAAACTTGCTTTCAAATCATTCCACACATTTAAGAGCTACGGTGCCACAGACACAGACACACTTAGCGATCAAACTTATAACACCCCTCGTTTTGCGTCGGCGGTTAAAAAAGGAGATGTGTAATAGTTTCAGAAGAATTTCCTGAAACATTCTTTTATTACTAATAATTTGGTTCATTCATCGCAATAAACGATCCATTTATCCTGTTGTTAATTCGATAACTCTATCGACGTTTGAGTCGCTATTCGATTCGAAATCGCATTCATTATTGACTGTTCCATACCAAATTCGAAATTAGTGGAGCAGTTCGTCCCGGTATGCGCTGGCCGGCGCCAAGTGATTTCCATTGCTAGCAAATTAGGGTAACTTGGCGTGTTATGCTCAAGAGGTGGCTATATAAGTAACAAGTAACAGTAGCTGTTCACGGTTAGACTTGATGGAAGGGTGCATTTTATTCAGTATCCATTAAACGACAACTTTCAGTATATCGTCATTCCACCTAGCGAGGGGCGTGCTAATGCTTGCATTCAGTACCCTTAGTGTAAGTTTTCGGTTACAAAATACGTCTCGCTAGCGTTCGCGTTAAAATCTCAATTTGTATGGAAACACGAACAGCGCCTCTAGCGGAACGCTAAGAACTCACACTAAGGTGCAGTTAAATTTGTGTGACATGTTCGAGCAATTTAGTACCAATATAATACAGGTACTATCTATGTCTTCCTCCTTAGACTTCAAGTGCCAGAGCATCAGCAGATGTTCTTGCGCTCCAAACGTATTGTTTTAGACTATCGCCGTCATTACTAATTTTATGATTTGAATTCAGGGTTTGCCCGAATTTTAATCATAAATACTTACCTACATTTTGTAAAAAAAAAATCATTTTTAGTACAAGATTTTTCTGCCAGCTGTACTTTCATTGCCACCCAAACTACATTTTGCATACCAAATTTCAAGTCGATGCCATTAACCGCTACCGACACGCTCTTGACCGATTTTTTTATCTATATAAATAAACATGAATCGTAAAATGTGTTGCTAAGCGCAAAACTCGGGAACGACTGGACTGATTTCGCTAATTCTTTTTTGTTGCGTTTGTTATTATCAAGAGAAGGTTTTAATGAAACAAAAATTACAGCGGGGGCGAAGCCGCGAGCAATAGTTAGTAATGAATAAATAAATTTTGACTAATCTAAATCTTATATTTTAACTTAGTCATGAACATGATTATTGTAGTGTTCACTATTGTTTACAGTGGAGAGCCGTAAAAAAAAATTACGAAACTGGCACAGATCAAATCAATTTCGATTTCCTTCCAAATGCCAAAATGAACGTAACTGGCCGTTCAAAATATTGGCTAGTGCTGTGCTCAATCACTTGAAATCAGTATGTACGGGCGTTTGCCTGATTTATTACACTCCAGCAGAAGCACAGACATCATAAATTCACTTCACTAGAAACCCGTTCGATTTTCGAATATATGGACGTCAAATGTTACGTGTATCTTTCTTAATTATTATCGTACAGTCATTTTGTAAGTGGCCAGTGTCTTCTTATACAACTTATATTCACATCTGCGTCTTAAAATTTCCGTTATGTTAGACTAGAACAAATACAGTCACGATCTTTAAAATGTATACCTACTCATGCAAAATTATAGCTTTTTAGCACAGTCAATAAGTTAAGCCGTGGATGGCATGGTTAAACTATAAAATAAAGGTTAAAGGGTAAACTATAAAAAATAAAAAAATAAAAAAGGTTCTTTGTAGGACTATTTAACCTTAAAAAGTGCCCGTCATAACCAAAACTGTTTATACTTTATACTCGTAAAGTAACATCGATATTAAACCTCGTTACAAAGTACGAAAAGCTAAGTCAAAGGCCAAGAGGAACTTGCTCCTTCAGTGCAAGCTTACTAAAAACTTTAACAACTTGGTCGCCGAAACTTTGACTCACTCATGACACACATTTTGCGAAAAATACTTCTTTATCGCTTGGGAGTTTAACCCAACAATATGACGCCATGTGCCGTCAACGGATATCGCTTATGATAGGGGTTATAACCGATCCAAATGTTGCAAAGTTTATAACTGCATACTTTTTCTGACAGGCTTGTTCGTTATATCTAGAGTTTTGTCTTTTTTTTTTATTCGACTGGAAGGAAAACGAGCAAGTGAGTCTCCTGGTGGTAAGAGATCACCACCGCCCATAAACATCTGCAACACCAGGGGTATTGCATTTTCGTTGCCAATCTAGAGGCCTAAGATGCCTCAAGTGCCAGTAATTTCACCGGCTGTCTTACTCTCCATGCCGAAACACAACAGTGCAAGCACTGCTGTTTCACGGCATGATTAGCGAGCAAGATGGTGGTAGCAATCCGGGCGGACCTTGCACAAGGTCCTACCACCTTTTTAGAGTTCTATAGACATTAAAATATCCTATCCGTTCAACAGTGCTAGAAAGCTGTAATTTTACATGAATATTTACATGTTAATCGTGCTAATTCGAACGAACTGGTTCAGCTGACCGAATGAACTAGATTGGATTGCTCACTTTAAAGACTAAGCAGGAATAAACCTATTTATCAGGCGAGTATTTCTAGTTAGGACTTGTGAATCAATAATCTTCTTTCGGTGTAATTTAGGGAACGTTGTGAGAATACAATTCGCACTTGCTTGCAAAAAACCATGGGCGTATGATTTTCTGCCTCCAATGATGAGCACCTCCGATGATCATTTTGTTCGCTACGAGCCTACAAATGATTTCATGGGATTTGGAGTTTATGGCAATGCATCAATACTCAAATCTATATAATATAAAAGGCAAACCTGACTCACTGGGTTATATATCAACGCACAGCCCAAACCGCTGGGTCTAGAAACTTCAAATTTGGTACAGAGGTTCTTTTTATGATGTAAATGAGCACTGAGAAAGGATTTTTAGAAATTCATCCCCTAAGGGGGTGAAATGGGGGGGTGAAGCTTATATGGAACTTTCTCATTTCTGGACTTAGAAGTATGAAAATAGGTGTATAAGTTTTCGATTACCATTAAAAATTATCTGTGTAGGTGAAATGGATAAAATTTTCCCATAAAGGGGTAAAATGGGGGGTAAAGTTTGTATGGAATTTTTCTGTTTTCTGGACTTAGAAGTATGAAAATAGGTGTCTAAGTTTCCGATTACAATTAAAAATTATCTGTGTAGGTGAAATGGATAAAATTTCCCTCTAAAGGGGTAAAATAGCGCGCGATAACCGAATTCCACGCGGGCGAAGCCGCAGGCAAAAGTTAGTAATAAATAAAATTATGAGTATCACACAAAATCTAGTGCAAATAAAATGTATTTATTAACAATATTAACGATATTTATGGTTACATCGCTCACTCTTTTTTCACTGCTGCTATCCAATTACTCGTATTTCGATGGTTCAAGATTTTGGCTTGGAGCCAATTAAGGAAACGTAATAAGGATTACATTTGAAATTTACCACGAGCTTTGCGGTGAAGGAAAACATCGTGAGGCAACCTGCACAAACCTGCGAAGCAATTCAATGGTGCGTGTGAAGTTCCCAATCCGCACTGGGCCCGCGTGGGAACTATGGCCCAAGCCCTCTTGTTGTGAGAGGAGGCCTGTGCCCAGCAGTGGGACTTATATAGGCTGGGATGATGATGATGATGATGAATAAGGATTTTCAATTGACAACCTATTCATGTGTTTTATTTTATGTGTTCCATGTGTTGTGTTTTGTGTGTTGTTTGTGGGTTATATAATGCTGTTGTTTACAATTATGTAATTGTACCAAAATAATATAAATAATTAATAAATAATTGGTAATTCTTTGTAAGAAGCATGCTGCATGTGAAACTGTGGCTATTTGTATGCCTTATGGCGCAACATAATGTTACTGAAAATTACCTGTCATTTATAGTTTGTACCTGTTTTCATCTAAATAATAAAGTACAATACAATACTATTTGTGTCGTTATTTCTGCAGTGTAACAATAATTACATGGCCCATCTCTAAATACAAATTAAAGAGAAATGTCAAAGACGTAATATAAAAAGTCTCGAATTTGTGCCGATTTCTGCCGCGGCATTCGCTAGGATCGCTTTTTACTAAACCACCACCATGCATCTCGCTCATAGTAGACTAGCAATTTTGCCCAAGCAAGTGTTAGGACAGTAAAACGTGCTTGCATGCACGCGTATACCTACAGCAGCTAGATGAAGTTAATAGATACCAATCCATAAAAGTGTCACAAGTCTCTCAATGTGTTATAAACCAATCGCAGTACAAAACAACAATACCGTTGCTCAAAGTAATCCTATAAATTGAAGTTCCGTGTCAATCACACCTTTTCAATCTATTTCTATTGCATCTCTCATGAAACCTCTCAAAAAGCCTTAAGTCCAATCCACATGTATTCCAATCAAGACTTTAATACTTGCTTCGTAAAATTCTAAATGTAAAAGCAGAAGATGTTCATATAGTGCTTTTTTATTTATTTGTATTTTAGCGGCGTGCCTGCGCTCTTTCATATAAACTTTCTATTTCACCGGATAAAGGTAAAGCGGGTCGCGTGCATTCATCTTTTCAGTCTGCGGTGTAAGCTTGGGTTTACTTTGAAAGTGACGCTCTGATAGCGCGGGAGCCACCCGCAGAAAATCGCACAGTGTATGTATGGGACTCCTCTCAGTTTTAAATAACCAATTCCACAAATTAAAGTCTTCCGCATTCCGCACGAGGGCCTTTTAGAAAGGATTTATTTTTTAAATTAGGACGCACGAGTAGACATAATTATCTATGCCTGTGGTTTTTCAGATTTTCATATAAATGTGTAATATCAGAATTACAGGAGCTCAAAAGTCGACAAAAAAAAAGATGTCAACTTTGCACGAGAATTACAGACTTAAAGTATTTTTACAAAAATCGAAAACCGGCATAGAAAATTATCATTGATTTCTGTGCTATACTTTTCGTATAATATGAGGCCAACTAAACACAAAATTCAACCGCCCAAATCTTGAAAAGCATACAGCTATCTCGATATACATTAGCGAGAAGTAGAGAAGCGGAAGGGGATGTGCATGGGGAGGGGGGTCGGCTGGGAGCGCTTATGTCACGAGCGATAGACAGCAATATCTCAAACGAATACCTAACGCGACCGCGCGGCCGTCAGGGAAACTTCTCTTAAGCAGCTGTATTAGAATGTGTTTTGGTTTTAGACAAACTCATCTTGAAGTTTATGTTTCAAGCTAACGCAACCTAACACCGGGATCTCATTAACTGTACTTTGAATTAGGCCGAGCGCTCGGCTAATTAGTTAAGGAAATTCGGTCCCAGGTGTAGCATTATCCCTTTCAAGTTTACTCTGGTGATGACCGAGAAATTTTCAATTTTATTTATCTTGCATATTTTATAAATTTCGCGCGTTAGAATTTGTAAAGCTTAATTAATTAATGGGGATGTTAGTCTGATCTGCCTTAATGCATTTTTGGTTTATACTAATAACAATTATAAGGGTAACGTTTTGCTTTTGAAACTATTTTTGTCGTACTTATACAAATTAAGCGTTTCATAAAAGTTGCTGTCAGGCAATCTGGAGTAAAAAATACATCTACTCGTATTATAGAGGTAAAAAGCGAACGGCCACAGCAAGAAGCAGCGCTAGTTTTCATTATAACCCTTACTGTTTGTTATCTTGGATAAATAGATATACTTTACACATAGACAATTTATATACCACGAATAAATAGAGATTAGAATATTAATCAGACTTCAAGCTACATATTTTTACTCACCAGAAGCTATGAAGTATCAATGTGGGAAATAAACCGATTTGTTCTATTTTTCAAACCACTAAGCAAAAAGTATTTTAAAAGCAAATGTGTATAAAAATTTATTTATAAAGAAACAAATAATATATACAATAATTAACAGAAATAAATAATAAAAAAAAAACTATAACTAACTTACTCTAAGCCTAAAAATAAATTACTCTAAAGCAAATTATTTTCTCAATTATAAAAATAGTAGGTACTTAATAAAAAAACAGATTTGTTAAAAACATCAGGGATTTATGATGTTTACAAAACAAGGAAATTCCAATCAATTACGTGAGTTTCGTTCCAAAGAGGGTAAACAAATATAAGGAATAGGTATATTTAGGGTTTCCCACCTCAAAAGGGGGAAAATTTTAAAGAAGGAATTGCTTAGTTATCCGTCTAACTCTTTGTAAGACTTAGCCGTTTTTGGTATATTGCCTTTCTAAGCCAAAAGGCGCCATCTCAAAAAACGCTTTTGAGTTCTGTTATTAATATTAAGGTAAAGGCGCCTATTAACGGGGGTATCAAAATCGGCGTCCATCACCGCGGCAATTTAAAATACGCATTTTGTAATCAAACCGATCGATTTCTTAGAAAAAATAATATTTCACGATAAAAGCTTATTTAGTCAACTCACGGATCTATGAGCGCTAGTGTACGTGAATGAATCAAAGATCTCGCAATTCATGATTTTCCGAAACTGCGCCGAAGGAAGAGGATTTGCCATACAAACGCGTGACACCACATACAAGCAGACTCTGATCTTATTTAGTGTTTTACATATTAGTTATGGCAATTGAACTAATGTTATGGTTTTTAAATGGATTTTTATAGTTTTTTGTACGAGTTCTGAATATTTTTTGTATATTTTTTGACCTGGAAATACGATTAAAATGGAAAATAAAATACAGCGGCGATAGGCGCCATTTTTAACTGTTGATTGTAATGCCGTGGTATACTACGGTAATAGTTAAAGTGGTGATTTTGGTTCTTCATGCTTTATTTTTGGTATAAATGACCGTTTATATAATTTGTTACGATTATTCCAATCTTGATCTATTCACGCTTTTAAAGAACTATTTCCGTGGTATGAAAAGTATTAACAAACTCTTAATTTTTAACAAAAACTTCAGTACTGAACTTGTCGTTTCTATAGAAACCGTTATTTTGCCAAGTTGTTTAAATATTGCGATACAATTTTATGTTTATTTACTAGTTACGTAATTTTGGTTATATGCGAAGGTTGTAATAAGTATTTTTGATTTGTAATGCAAACACAACTCTATCCTATTGTTTTTATGGGTCGGAATTAAATTTTACAATACTCCAAATTAAGCCAATTAACGATGGTATGATCGCATAACCCTCGGTAATAGAATGTATGAGAATCTATTACCGACCCATTCCATTGTATTTGGGTCGGTGATAGGTTCTTAAAGAAGTATCTATTACCGAGTGACATTTTATTTTTCCGTTAAAATAATTCACATTTAGGGTACAGTAAGCGCAGATTTTTTAATAATGTTGTGAATTTTACTCAGCATACATATATCACACTATTTATTGTGGCATAAGCTTAAAAAAATACAGTAGGGTGGAAACACTATTCGAATCATATTTTAGTTTTTTATTTAGTTTTCTCCAAAAACAACTTGGTGTGCATTATAATATACAGAACCAAAGCTATTACCTTTTTTAATTCCTCGGTATTAAGTTCCAAATCATGGGTCGGGTTCCTTTTACCGATGGTAGAAAGTTGCTGTTTTTTTATACCCTCGGTAATAAAAGCTCAATTCGCGGTAATAGCATCACAGCCTGTCCATTACCACGGTAATAGAAGATTTGGGTATTTTGATTTCAATAATTATTTTATCAAATACTAATAACTAAAACAAGCCCAAAAAGTTACGACACTGAAAGTTCAATAAACACTCTTAAATAAAAAAAATATTCTCGTTTGTTAAGGAACTTAAATACCCTTAATTTTTGGGACACATCTGAAAACTTCCTTAACTACCACGGTAATAGGCGCCGTTACCTTATTGTGTAGCATAAAATATTCTGCACCACCTGGTGTAAATGACAGAAAAGCGATTTTATTTTGAGATAGCGCCTTTCTACTTAGGACGGTAGTATATTGACTTAAAATTATTGCGAAATTATTTATAATTTTTAGTACGCACAGGTCCAACACATAAACAAAATATTACTTTTTCCAAAATTTTTACTTCTTCTAAGTCTAGACATTATAGATGACGACCAGATGGCCTAGTGGTTAGAGAACCTGACTACGAAGCTTGAGGTCCCGGGTTCGATTCCCGTGTCGGGGCAGATATTTGTATGAAAAATACGAATGTTTGTTCTCGGTCTTGGGTGTTTAATATGTATTTAAGTATGTATGTATTATATAACTATGTTTATCCGTTGCTTAGTACCCATAACACAAGTTTTGCTAAGCTTACTTTGGGGCTAAGGTCAATTGGTGTGAATTGTCCCGTGATATTTATTTATTTATTTATAGATAGAGTTGTTGTGGGTTGAAGATCAATAGCGAGCCCATATATGACGAGTTTCTTGAGAGAATAGTGCGGTGATTTCCTTTTACCTTTCACAACGCAGTGGCGGAGTCCGTTGTTGGTAACAGCAGAGTCACTACGAAATTCAAATATCGAAGTTCGTATCATACCGTCCCGCCGACACTTTTATTTAATACAAGAATGAGAGGGACGGTACGATACGAACTTCGATTTTCGAATTTCGTAGTAGCCCTGCTGGCTGTAGAAAGCGCTGCTGCCTATTCGCACATCACCTAATTTCACACATCTCAATTTTAATAAATTTTTCCCTCTTTGGAACAAACACATCGCCTTCAAAGATCCGCCCGCTGCCAAGTTCTTTGCAATATATTTTTGTTGAGTAAATTTTCGTATTCATTTCTGGCCTCGAGGCACGACTAAATTCGTATCTGTTTACACGGAAAAGTAAATAAACGTAGAATCTGAGCCTGACCTTTCTTTGTGACGTCAACAAACACGAATGTGCCTCCGAGAGGAAACATAAGATCACGCCTGTAATCCGAGATGTGGAAGACAGGAACATTAGTCAGATGTTATCGTTGTATCTGCGATATTTGTTATCGCACTGGGACTGAACCCTTTTTAGAGCCTGTTCTCGACGGGTGTGAAACCGTAACATATTCTGTCTGTCTGTCACAAGGCATCTTTTGTGACAAAGTGGGTACACACTTGAATGTTGTCCGACTATGGTACTATGTATTATGGCTGCTACATCAATAAAGTCCAAGTCAAAAATATATTTATTCAATTTAGGCTATAACAAGCACTTATGGCTAAGATCGCGGGATCGCGGTGGATGCGAAAAGCACAAGACCGGTCTGAGTGGAGAGCCTTGGGGGAGGCCTATGTCCAGCAGTGGACGTCTTTCGGCTGACATGATGATGATGATGAAGCACTTATGAACGTCAAAAAAATCTACCACCGGTTCGGAAGAAACCTCTGTTGAGAAGAATCCGGCAAGAAACTCAACTTAGGATTAACTCAACAACAAATTAGGGGTAATGAGTGTTGAGTCAAAGATCCTTTGTCTGGATAGTTTGAACTAATCTAATTACCCGAATGAAGGCTTGTACCTCTGAATTTTTCGAAATTCGTGAGCGAAACCACCGTAAAGCTCGTTAATCAGGGTTGCCACACTTTTGCATAACAGGTTCCAATTATTTTACAGGATTTGTTCCAGCATGTAGGATATGGTTTATCTGGATCGCGTCAATAGATTTAGAATGCTGCTGTATCAATCTCACGCACGATCGAGTCAGAAATAAACTACCATAGATTTTCATCATCATTATCATCATCATCCCAGAACGAGAGGGCTTGGGCCGTAGTTCCCACGCGGGCCCAGTGCAGATTGGGAACTTCACACGCACCATTGAATTGCTTTGCTGGTTTGAGCAGGTTTCTTCACGATGTTTTCCTTCACCGCAAATCTCGTGGTAAATTATCAAATGTAATTCCGCGCATGAATTTCGAGAAACTCAGAGGTGCGAGCCGATGTAATAAATATCACAAAAAAAAATCTATAATTCCACCGGTTTTATCAAGGACGCTGGTTATATAACCGAGTTTGTATACTTTGCGTTAAAACTGGTAAACAATCGCTGCGTGTTCACCATTATCGTCGGTGCTTTCGATTAACAAACTCTAAAATAATATTTGAAAACCTTGAACAGGAAACTACCGCGAGACTCGCTTATAAACGTTCCCTGTGCAGGCGTCATTATGTGTTACACACCCATCACGTGCATCATTTTTTTTAACACGCTTTTATTAGCTTGGGTTGTAACTAACTATGTATGTAACAGAATCTTTGAACTTAATTTTCACCAGTTTCCAGAAGTCTGACCGATGACAATGCAATAATTTCATAACAGTTTCCCATTCAAACTAAAAAGTATAAAATAAATTATAGTTTAAAAAACTAAAAAAATACGCTTTTAAAAGTAATTGTACTAAAAAGTCAAAAATAAAACTGTAATAATCAATTGAAAAATTCATATTATTGTACAAAAAGCGTGGGGGGCTTGATTTTGATTGTTGCAAATATTTTATATATAGTTTATTATATCCGTAGTTATTATGACAAGCACCCCACGCTTTTTGTACAATAATATGAATTTTGCAATTGATTATTACAGTTTTATTTTTGACTTTTTAGTTCAATTACTTATATTTTCATGAACAGGTTGGTCTATACGTGCAAGCAAATAAAAATAGTGTAGCTGACACGTGCAAGTTTTGATCAGCCCTTTAGTTTACAAAGGGTCGTGCGTCATATTATTATGTGCTACACTCACGTACCTCGAAGTGTAACACATTATGACGCATATACAGGGAACGTGGTGAAATAAAAACCATATAAGTCGCGTCTTTAAATCGAGTTTAGGTTTACATGATTCGGGCTGATAGTTCTTCCTCACGGAACACGCACCACGAATTAGCTCGAAGCTGATTTCAGTTTATTATGAATATTGAAACCTTTCAGATACAAAACTCAAGCCGGTAATGTAATAACATAACCAACAAAAAGTTGGAAACCCCCCGACTTTGTCACTTCAAAGTTCTATATCTCAAAAACGGCTTAACCGATTTTGATAAAACGTATTATGTCTAAGAACCATCGCTAGAAAACCTAAGGCTAAACTAACTACGACTACGACTAAGACTTAAGAGCTACGGTGCCACAGACAGACATGCAGACATACAGACACACAGACACAAAAATAGCGGTCAAACTTATAAAACCCCTCTTTTTGCGTCGGGGGTAAACAAGTGGTAATCATGACGTAATCTCCGTGTGACTCGTTATCCTATTATACTGTTTTGTTAATTAACATTAAATTAATGCTATATTCGATGTTGTAATTTATCATGTCTGCGAATTTAACATCAAACGTGTTGACACGCATCCACGTATATAATTGGGAAATTGTTAATAAATATCGCTCCCATTTTGGATTCTAAAAGCTCGTTCGTTTGCAACAAATTGGTATTATTATGTCACGTTTCAATCTATGTGTTTTATTAATCCCTACTAATATTATAAATGCGAAAGTAACTCTGTCTGTCTGTTACGATTTCACGTCGAAACCGCTGAAACAATTTTGATGAAATTTGGTATAGAGATAGCTTTAAACCCCAAGGATCAACACAGGATACTTTTTATTCCGTTAGAGGGCGCCACCGCGCCTAGGTCCGCGCAGACGAAGTCGCGGGCATAAGCTAGTGCAAAATAATTTTGCCTTTGCTGAGCAGTGTTACAGATAAGCTAATAATAATAATACAGCCACAGCAAACTTCTCCTAGGGGCCTCTATGTATTGAATCCATATCCCCACGCAAGCCTCCCAATAGAACGGTACATACGGGTCCGAGACTAAAAAAAAAAACGGGCAAGTGCGAATCGGACTTGCGCACCAAGGGTTTCATACACATTTATAGGTATGTAAGTAAACGGGAATCGTATTTTGAAGATATTTCTCGCTTTTTGCTAGTGATTTAATACATCCAGTTTATGCCAGAGCCCTACTCTTAAGCAAAATGTACGCAGTGTGGGGTACCTCCACGCGTTCCCGAGTAAAGGGGTCTTGACAGACAGACAGGCAGACAGACGGACAAAAATGGTCCTGTAAGGGTTCCGTTTTTCTTTTTGAGGTACGAAACCCTTAAAATGAGAACCTTAATAATAATTATATGAACCTCTTTTTGAAAAATGTATGTTTATTTAAATAAGACTATAAAATAACCAAAGAAATTACTTACAAAACTTATAAATTACAAATAAAAAAAGCCCTGTAGATCGCCCACTTGGGGCATTGTCCACAGGACGGAGGCCGCATTGCCTCTTTGCACATCCAAACTTAGGCGCTGGGCAAAGGAGCTACCGAAAAATTCAAAGATTTCTATAACATTAATTTTATTTGATTTGCTTTTACCCGCGACCTGGCTTTGCTCATATTAACCATTACATCTGGGATTTGAATTAAAATTCCATATTTCGAAAAAAAAATCGCGGTCTTCATTAACATTGCATAAAAAAACACCCGTGCCTTTCATGTCTAAATTAAGTGGTTGCTGTTACGGGATTTTATCCCTATTCGATGGGAAACTCGCAGTAAGCTTATTATTTGATAGATCTGTTCTATCAGATCTCTTGTGCTGTTTTTAGTTTAAATATTTTTAATAGATACATTGTAGATCAAAGATTGTGATAATTTTAGTACTTATGATAGTCAACGCTAAAATGAGGTTATCCCCGCATAATGTATGTAAAACTTTGAGCCGAACTCAAAACAAATTCCAACTTTTCCCGTTAAGAAATTTACCAAGGGCCCCAGTATTTATTACGTCAATTTTGGTAGACGCATATTTTAATCAAAAGCATATTTAGGAATTGTGTTTATTACAAAAGTTAGGATCGCTGGTTGTCTTCGACGCCTTGCCTTGTTGGCTATATAGATGATATGAGGCGGCGTAATCTGATTTGTTGTACATGTGTTACAGAATAACGTGACAGCAGATGCTACAAATTGATTAGCTACTTGAAACCTATTAGTTTATCTTGTACTATTTGAAACCCACAGTTTCGCCGGCTTATAGTTTTTTTTTCTTGTATAAAAAGTAACCTTAATCAATCTGAGACTGCATAGCTTTAAATCTGTAATAGATTTTTTTTGACTGGATCAAAGTTTCAGACGATACTTTAATGTAAACTAAAAAGTTAATCTCTTTACTATATTAGCTGTATATAGAATAAAAATCAAAATTAAAAATTTTGAAAAAACCCACGACGGTTCCTAATAGAAAAAGGGTTAAATAATTTTTATGAACATCCCCCGACTTAAAGTGATTACAAACGCAAAAACATCCGTCGGGGGCTGCCATTACCTGCACCGAAATGAACTTATATTTTGCCGTTGTATGAATTTGTGATGAATTATAATTGTGTGGGGAATGTACTACTTTATGAGGGAAAGATAGTCATGGTAGTTTACTTAACATTATAACTGAAATAACATTGGATTAGTAATATTGTGTAGTTGTATGAATTTGTGATTAATTAAAATTGGATAGTTATGTTTGTAGTAGCTTTTCTTAACATTTTAATTTAAATATAACAGAGAAATAGTAATGGCAGCCCCCGACGAATGTTTTTGCGTTTGTAATCACTTTAAGTCGGGGGATGTTCATAAAAATTATTTAACCCTTTTTCTATTAGGAACCGTCGTGGGTTTTTTCAAAATTTTTAATTTTGCTTTTTATTTTAAAATTTTTAAAGAAATAATTTATCTCACCAAAACATTTTATGTAAAATCAGAGGCTAATATTCACAACACTTACTAACAACCTCATAAATAACGCTTAAATTTTAAAAAGGTTTCCAAACGCTAGGAAAAGCCAAGTGGCTGCATGAGGCTGCGTTTCCACCAGAGATGTGCGAGGTTGTGTTGCAAGGAATGTGATTTTCATGAACCAGTAGAAACGCTTCATTTCCCTATCCTTGCACTCATCTCTGGTGGAAGCTGAGCGGAGTGAAGCGAGGTAAATGTTAAATTATGTTTCTATTGGTTCATAAAAAAACACATTCCTCGCAACAAATCCTCGCACATCCCTGGTGGAAACGAAGCCTGAGCCCTGACTTTATTAGCCTTACATCTTGATTTAAAAAGTACAGCTTGGCCGTTCATGGATATATTCCATGACATTATCTAACACTCAATTTTTTACCATACTCGTATCGGTCAGACTTTCTGATAGACCTACTTACGGTAGGAAATTACTTCACGGGTCTTAATGGACATGTCATATGAACAGATTTAAATATGAAACGGCCAAGTCATACAAAATTTTAGCTTTCTTGAAACTCTAGGGAAGAGGAGACAACCCTAGCTACAGCATCAGGTGTTGTATAGGCAATACATTATAGTATTGTCATTGCACTTGAATAATCGTGCAAAGTTTTATGTATTTGTGCTATTAACCATCGAGGAGTTCCTTTGTGGGAAGACGACCCTAGCTGCAATATCAAGTTGTGTCTATTCTATCGTACAAACACAGTGCCAATAAAATTTAATAGGTAATTCTGTTAAGTTCCGCGCCTGTGCCGTAAACTATTGAAGAGTTTCTTTCTATGGAGACGATCCTGGCTAAATAACCAGGAGGTCACTACCAGATTATTGTATTATTACAAGATTAACATTAGTGTGCCAAAATTCAAGACAATACGATAACTAAAAGTGTGGCAAATTTAACTTGCAAGACCCGAACATGCATACAAACATACATATTATTATGTATATTATTTACATAGGTACCTACATACATTGCAGGTCAAATAAAAGCTAGTGTTAAGACGAAACGGTGTGAAAATAGTTAGTTAGTGCCCCGTCTTTTTTTTTGTTTATCTTGGCGGGGGCACTGCCGTGCGCCCTCCTTGATATACAAATGAACGCCTTTCTAAAACTATTACAGACAGTCATGAAACCCCTTAAAGAGACCCATATCAAAGACAGTCAAATCTTTCTAGAGCTAAATGGAAAATGTTTACTATAGCGCCCCCTTGCGGGTTAATACTACAACACCTATCTAAGAACCATCTTGGATAAACATCAAATCCATTACGGAAAATCACATCAACAACAGTCAATCCATTCTGAAGATAATTGGCAACATTAGATGGTCTTTTTTCGAGTGAAAAATGATTACTGTAGCGCCCCCTAGCGGACAAACGCTATAACACCTATCTAAGAACCACCGCCGATAAATTACGAAGCCATTACAGAAAACCGCATCTAAATCAGTCAAACCGTTCTGGAGATAAACGTGAACATTCGTTTGCGCACAAACAAACAAACAAACAAACAACCTCTCACCCTAAACGCATATACCTTCTCCGTTCCGTCGTGGGTAAAAATAATAATGAAAAACAAACAAACAAACAAACAAACAAACAAACAACCTCTCACCCTAAACGCATATACCTTCTCCGTTCCGTCGTGGGTAAAAAACCATTCAAACACATGAAATAAACAGAAGAAAGAAATGTACAAAAGACGAACTTAGCAGAAGATATGTTTTTTAGTGATGATACTACTACAGTATTTACTTAATTCACAGACACATATCTAACAATCAAATACAAAATACCACAAAATACTGTAAGAACAATTTTATCATGAAACAATACTAGTCAAAATATTTAATAGTGAAATATCTCAGCCGAGGAGTTTCGGAGAGCATTTGCATCGCAAAAACACATACCAGCGTACCTTATGTCGTGCTTGCACAATATTGACATACATATTAAAGATCTGAGCCATCTAATATCATCACGCGGAGGGTCGACATAACATCATATTAATTCCACCGAACGCGAGAGCATTACCATAGAGCTGTTATAAGTTAATACATATCAATTCAGCTACACGCAATATCGATCGGTAACCTTCAAAAACTCGTAACACGCTTTAAATTCTACTTGAAACTCAAACTCTTGGTCTTTCCTCAAAAGGTTGTTTTTGCAGCTACGCGTTGGCAAGATACGAGTATCTGAGAAATAGTCTACGTTATTACGTTTTCCCTTCATGTAACCACAACATTGTGATCCATTTCTTGACTTGACAGCCGATTACGTTGTCTTTTGCTGTTATGAAATTGTTCGATAAAGCATAAGACATCTCTTGATTTTTATTAAGCATCACGTCTATATTAGAAACTTAGGGAGAAGAAGCAAGCTTTTTTTGTTGAAATTAATTATAAAGATATACAATATGCTTAGTATCTTCGGGACCTTGCCTAAGGGGGACTCTTTAGATAATTTATTTTAGTTTTAGGTTCTATTTCTATTTTATGTAAGTATTTATTATTTTATATAAGATTTTAGATTACACACTCTATTCTTGTGTAAAGCCTTCCCGTTACTACGCCATGCTTATAAAATTATCGCTTAATTTTCAGGTAAGTACCTTCGTAAATCATCCGTCAGATGTTAACGCAGTCGTGTTTTCTACGACGCGCGAGTCGATTATAGTCAGCTGTCTCGACCACCGACATGCAAGCCCCATCAAACTTGCCCGACCGACAACACTTCTTCAACGTTAAGCTCTAGTACTGAACCATCGACCATCATTCTAGTCAATAAGGCATAAAATCTAATACTGCGAAATCTTCTATTTTTAGAAGCAATATCGCTGTGGACGTTTGAAATAAGCTGAAATACGAAAGTGTTAGGGTTGTGTTTGGTGCGATTTGAATTTATGTAGTTTAGTTATTCGCATGATGTATTGGGAGTTGATTGTGGAATAGATAGTGCATGTTTGTCGCCATTTAGTGGCCCATAAAATATGTATTGTGGAAAGTTTTGTTTTGGTTTTAAACGCTCGTTGATGGAGAACACAGATATTGATTATACTAGATTACGCAAATGCATCTACTTCGCGTGTCTGAACCCCGACCAAACGTCGGGGTTGGCCCCATACAAAGACTGACCGCTAACTGACTAATCATGACTAGTGACTGATTCGAGGCCCACGGCGCGAGCGGGCGGCGCAATCGAATCGATTTTGCGCGGACATCGGAGAATTCACATCGCTAATTCGCTCTTGAGACGTCACAGTAGATATAAAAAAGTGGCATGGTTGGTTTTCATACAAATTGAGGTGTTTGCGTTATCTAGTTTAATCTATATCTGTGATGGAGAACGTTTTAATCAAAATATGGTAAACGATTGAATTTACATTCTGACGCAGTTTACTGAAATATTTATTACTGACTAATTTAGGATAGAAAAACTTTCTTATAGCAAATAATTTAATCTGGTTAAGTCGTTAAGCTGACTTTAGTTTCGATAGTTAATTTGTTAAACCACCCTTAAAAATAAATTTGTTTTTAGTTAGTTTGCTCCAACGAGACAGATCTTTACTAATTCTTAATATTATTTACTAATAATTATTATTAATGCAAAAGTAGCTCTGTGTGTCCAGTCCATCCATCTGCTTGTCTGTCTGCAATTAGTTGTAACTTCTTAAGCCATATCAGTTAGTCAATCAGTCATTCATTTCAAATGTAAAAATTTATACTGTTCAACTCGTAGAGCTTTAGTTTGCCTGCATTCCTTAGATATCAAAAATTCCTGAATTGATTGCTTACTTTTCAAAAGGATTATATAGGCCCTTCTGCTGGGTGGACGATAAGAGCTATGGAAACTTGGGGCTAAAATTATCGCTGTAAAATGTTTTATGTAATTTACAAAGAGGAGATAGGTCGGGAGATACGTTGCCTCGAATTTTAGAATTAATTTTAACATCTCCAGCCGGATGAACACAGGTACTGTGTTAAAATTTTGCTGCTTAAAATCACAACATTCTGAATAAAGAACTCTATTTTTTGAGAACTTTATGAGGTGGAGCGATGGAAAGAAAATATGTAAAGCCCGGTTAGAGCTGCAAAAAACTTGCAAGTTGCGTTATCTGGGAAGTCGTTAAACAAACTTGAGACCCACTTGCTAGTTTGCCATTCAGTCGAATAAAAAAACACTATTTATATTTTTTATTTATTTATTTAAGAAAAATACACTTATTAATTTATCGCATCGTTAAACCACATCACGATTTATGTCGATGTTGCATTCCACAATAGTTATAAATAACAATATTGATGCTTACTCTAATTTAAATAGTATTGTACTACAAATTATTATAACATACTGGAACTATTACTGGAATTATTATACATTTATTATACATATTGGAGTAGTAAAGCGGAGTCCGCGAGCTAGATGGAGCAATAGCAGGAACAAAATCTACGAATCCTACTAATATTTTAAAACCAAAAGTTTATGAGTATGTACACTTCCTTGCGATAAAACTGTGCTATCTCCAAAGTTACGATGTTACCAGATGTCACAATACTGTCGCAAAGGTGCAGATTCGTTTGTTTGCTACTGCTTAAGGCCGAGTTTAGACTTGCAAGAAAAATCGAGGTCTCAATGTAATGGAACTTGCAAGATTTGTCTTGCAAGTCTAAACTCAGCTTTACGCTGAAACGGTTGGACGCATTTGGATTCAATTTGCTGTGTATATAGCTGGGAATCTGGAATGACACACAAGCTACTTTTTATCCCGATATTCTCACAGGATCGGCATAAAATCTTGGAATCTCAACCGATCGGATTTAGAGTCATGAAATTTGATACGGTTTGTTTTGAACCCCGACGCAAAAAGATAAGATAGGGTATTATAAGTTTGACCGTTATGAGTGTCTGTAAGTCTCAGTGTGTGTATGTCCGTCTGTCTGTGGCACCGTACCTAGCTCTTAAACGGGGCTTAGATATGTTTTACCAAAATCAAGATTTACGGTGAAGGATCCTGCACAAACCTGCGAATGTGAGTGAAGTTCCCAATCCGCGCTGGGCCCTCGTGGGAACTACTGCCCAAGCCCTCTCATTCTGAGTGGAGGCCTGTGCCCAGTAGTGGGATGTATATCGGCTGGGATGGTTATGATGAGGATTAACCCACGACACATTCTTTAAGCGAAAAAAATATTTTTAACCTTTTAACCGCCAATACGTTTTCATTCGTACGTGCCCGTGTCGCCACCTACACGGTAACTATATTAAATTTTGTCTTAACTATAAGACTGCGTCGAAGTCAGCTGGATAATTTGTGTCTTATAATTCAGACGGTTAAAGGGTGAACTTTTAGTGTGTCCGAAAAAATTATGATTTAACAAAAAAGTATTCCCCAATTTCTCGCCACTTAACCAACTCCTCCAAAGCACTATAACATCCCGCACCAGTTACAAAACCAGTTGTTTCAACGACTCCCGAACTTAACTAACGAACTTAACTTGGGCATAGCAATTTATATAATAGGGATTCCCTTAGCTCGTTAGCTTTTGTCTGGCAAGCGGTGAGCGGGTAAGGTGTTGCGGTCCTGAAACACCTTAGATCCATTAAGAGGGAAAGCTCGGACTGGCTGCGGAATGTGAAAACAGATTTGTCAATCTGTAGAAAGAGGGAATTAGCATGTTGGTGAAGATGACAGTTTGTAAATTTAGGGCTGTTTCACCATGCATTGATTAGTCTTAATTGACGGCTAAATGTGATACGGTCTCCGTCTATATGGTGAAACTATAAGGGTTACTAGTAGACTACGGAACCCTAAAAAGAATCATCATCTTCATCATCATCAGCCGGAAGACGTCCACTGCTGGACAAAGGCCTCCCCCCTAGAACGCAATAATGAACGACAACTTGCCACTTGCATCCACCGGTTTCCCGCAACTCTCACGATGTCGTCAATCCACCTGGTGGGAGGCCTGGCGACGCTTCGTCTTCCGGTTCGTGGTCGCCAGTCGAGAACTTTTCTCCCCCAACGGTTATCTGTTCTTCGAGCGATGTGGCCCGCCCATTGCCACTTCAATTTGCATATTTTTCCAGCTATGTCAGTGACTTTAGTTCTTCGACGAATTTCCGTATTCCGGATTCTATCGTGCAAAGAAACTCCAAGCATAGCTCTCAAAAGAAAAAGTCTAAAAAGAATATTTGCACTTAATAACGAGTCTCTACAAGAGTCTGGTAGAAAACGAATACTCTTAATCGTTTTTTCAACACGTGCATAATTAAATTGAGTGGTAATTTGCAACAATACACAGCTACTCCCACTTTCGAATAGTATTTTAAAACAAACATCCTATGTACTAGCTCCATCTTCAACTTTCATTTCACCTATACCGACAGATGTTTCAATAAGATACGACAAACATTACACCTACACTACCCTTCCGTTTCTTAGGACAAGAAACTTCGCAACTCTAATATAAAGTTTGTCAATATTTCCGCTAGTGCCGGCCTCACAGATATAAATTACACTAGATAACGCAAACACCTCAATCTGTATGAAAACCACCCGTGTCACTTTTTTATATGTACTGTGAAGTCTCAAGAGCGAATTAGCGATGTGAATTCCCCGATAACCGCGCAAAATAGATTCTAATACGCCGCCCGCCCGCGCCGTGGAGCTCGAGTCAGTCACTAGTCATGATCAGTCAGTTAGCCGTCAGTCTTTGTATGGGGCTAATCCCGACGTTTGGTCGGGGTTCGGACGCGCGAAGTAGAAGCATTTGCGTAATCTAGTGAAATCTTCATCTATGGCCGGCTTGACGCGCGACACACATTGATTGGGATGACCATTCGACCGCGAAATAAACTTGGATCACAATACGGGTGTCCCGGGGGAAAAAATGACGGATATTATCAGCACAACTTGGCTCAAGGTTGCAAGGATCACAGCTATCTTTTTAGATAAACACAATAATAATATTTAGCGGCTGTTTCACTATCCATTGATTAGTGTTAACTGACGGTTAAATGTGATGCCGTCTCTATTTGTTTCGTTCGAATAAATGGAGACGGTATCAAATTTAAACGTCAGTTAACACTAATCAATGGATGGTGAAACAGCCCCTTAGTCTCTAAATTCAAATTCACATTGGTTCATGATTGGCACTTGAGAAGTCTTTTCCCTCAGAGGTAATCTGTTCTACTTTTTGGCATCTAAATTTAAAATAAGTTAGTATATTTTCAACCGACGTCAAAAAAGGAGGAGTCTGTATTTGTTTTTTTTTGTGTGTTTGTTTGTTACGCTATAACCCTGTCTATTTTTCTAAAGGTTTTGTTCTAAGGGTTTGTTCTTCCGAAGTGGCCTCGTTGACACCAAGTCAGGATCTGATGATGGGATCTAGGACAAATCGAGGGCAACCCTACAACCCATTAAAAAAAAACTTTTTAACAAAAAACTGAACGAACTCAAAAATTTTAAAAATATTTTCCTATTAGTTTGAAGTCGGTGCCTTAGCACGAGCCAGTAGGAGTGGAACTATAGTCGTCCACCTCACCTAAATACTAATAATTGTCAAGTTTTTTGAAGTCGATTCCATTTTTTGTTGAAAAGTTTTTCATCAGTTTTGTAGTTAAATCTTATTATTTTTCTTCTTAATTTTGTTCTTTAGGCCCATTTTTATGGCTTTATGAAAATGTTCTTTATCGTAATATGGGATTAACCGTGGATTTAATTAAAACATTTACGTGTTCTGTTCGCTAATACCGGCATAAGCTCCAAGGCGGATGAAGCTAAGACGAGTAAATAAATAACAATGTCTAAAATTAGCTCAACTTCGATACTTCCATGTTTTTCATCATCATCATCATCAGCCGGAAAACGTCCACTACTGGACAAAGGCCTCCCCCTTAGAACGCTATAATGAACGACAACTCGCCACTTGCATCCACCAGTTTCCTGCAACTCTCACGATGTCGTCAGTCCACCTGGGTGGGAGGCCTGCCAACGCTTCGTCTTCCGGTTCGTGGTCGCCACTCGAGAACTTCCATGTTTCCATGTATTTAGTATAATCTTTAATAGGATCCTGGCATTTCGGCAAGATAATTGCGGTGAAATTTCATTACTTTCCTTAATCAAACAAAATTAAGCAACATTTTCATTTAGTGAAATCTTTGTGTGATGTGGGTAGCTAGTTGTAGGTAAGCTTCAGTTGTGTCAGTGTCGAAATAAATGCCAATGCGAACATACGTTGTTTCTCTTGTAGCTCGATACACCACAGTGGCTGACGAGGATTATTATATTATTATTAACGCGTGCATAGACTAATTTACAGTGAGTGAGTGTGCTAATAAAGTGAGTAGTACGCGTGACTGTACAACAATAACAATGTCAGTGGGCAAGATAAGTGAATTTGACGTGCGGAGTGGCGCCTGGAGTTCGTATGTAGACAGGCTAGAAATGTATTTTGTAGTAAATAAAGTCGAGGCGGGAATCAAGTTGCCTACACTAATAGCAGTCATGGGGGACGAAGCGTACGAACTCTTAGTAAATCTGGCAAGCCCTAAGAAGCCTTCTGAACTATCCTACGATACCGCCATCGAAACGCTGCGTCAACATTTGCAGCCTACTCCGTCGGTGCTCGCAGAGAGATTTCGCTTCAGACAACGTAGACAGGTTAGCGATGAAAGCATAGCCGCGTACATTGCGGAGTTAAAAAGATTAGCTCGTCAATGCAAGTTCGGTTCGACACTTAGCGAGAATCTTCGAGATCAATTCGTGTGCGGGTTGCATAGTGACATAATTAGACAACGTTTGTTTGCCGAGGACGATTCGCTTACCTTCAATCAGGCAGAAAAAATTGCATTGTCACTGGCGGCGGCGGAGAGGGACGCGGCCGCGGTGGAGGGGAAAGCGGGGGGATCGTCGGGCAGAGACGTCGGCTCCGGAGCGGGGGCCGGGGAGACGGCGGCGGTGCATGCGCTGGCGCAGTATGGGGCCGGGAGACGCGGGGCGCCGGCGGGGCGCGGGGGCAGGTCCCGGACGCGGAGCGCGGGTCGCGGGCGTGCGGCGGGGGCGGCCGGGGACCGCGGAAGGGCACGGAGTGAGTCGTTTGGTCACACGGGTGCCGAAGGCGGAGGTCGAATCAAAAATTGTCCAGGGTGTGGGGCCACTACGCACGGCTATGGGAACTGTCGGTTCCAGGACTACGTATGCAGCCTGTGCAGGCGGACGGGCCACCTGCGGCGAGTGTGCCGAGGGCCGGGCGGCGACGCTCGCACATCTGTCCCGCTCCACCATGGCGAGGGCGGGGAAGCTATTCAAGACGAGGGGATCCCGGAAGAAGAATTCTATCATCTGTGTTTAAACGATTATAAGCCGGTGAGTTTACCGATCACAATTGACAATCGAATAGTGAACATGGAAGTGGATACGGGAACGGCGGTTTCTTGTATAAGTAACGAACTTTATAGATCGCATTTTAGTAGGCATATCATTAGGAATAATAATGAAATTGTGTTGAAATTTTACGACGGTTCTAAAATTAAACCGCTCGGTTGTATAAAACCAATTGTACGGTGGGGTAGTATTGAGAAAAAGTTAGAATTGTTTGTGATAGAAGGGGGCACTACATCACTATTGGGCCGTCAATGGTTAACGGAACTAGGTATTAAAATTCCTTTGTTTAATGCGTGTAACTTTGTAACAAGTAGTACGGAAATGTCTGATGAGATAAATAATTTATTCGATAGGTATAAGGAACTATTCAACGGAGGGCTCGGACGATTCACTGGCGGGGTGGCGACGTTGCAGGTGCGCGAGGGCGCGGCGCCGATGTTCCACCGCGCGCGGCCCGTGCCCTACGCGCTGCGCGAGCGCCTGGACGACGAGCTGGACGCCATGCTGCGCGACGGGGTCATTGAACCCGTCGACTGCTCCGACTGGGCGTCCCCGCTCGTACTGGTAAACAAGGCTGACGGTTCTCTGAGAGTATGTGCGGATTATAAGGCGACCGTGAACCCGGTCTTGCTGATAGATCGGTACCCCCTGCCCCGTATTGATGACCTTATGGTCAAATTAAGTGGAGCCCGCTATTTTTCCAAAATTGATTTATCTCAAGCCTACAACCAGATAGTGTTAGACGAGACAAAAAGGTACACTGTTATAAATACACATCGAGGGCTTTACAGGTACAACAGGCTAGTCTATGGATTGGCATCGAGGCCGGGAATATTTCAAAGAATAATGTGCAATCTATTACAAGGCATACCGAACGTGGAAATATTTTTAGATGATGTCATTATAGGAGGCAAAACTAAAAACGAACATTTAGAAGCACTGGGGGTGGTTTTTAGTAGATTGCATAATTCGGGGCTTAAATTAAAAAGCAACAAATGCGTGTTCTTAGTAAAGGAAGTGCGTTATCTCGGATACATAATAAGTGATAAGGGCATTCGGACGGATCCGTCCAAGGTGGAAGCTATCGTAAATATACCGCGACCCACTAACACCACCGAATTAAGATCATTTTTAGGAATTCTTAATTACTATGAGAAATTCGTACGAAATATGAGTTCTAAACTAGTACCGTTATACGAATTGCTTAAGAAAAATAAAGTGTGGTATTGGTCGGCCGCTTGTGAGCAGTCGTTTATACAGATCAAACAAACATTAGCAGGTGCCGAGGTACTAGCTCATTACGATCCGAGCAAGCCCCTCATAGTGACGAGCGACGCGAGCGGCCGCGGGCTGGGCGGCGTGCTGTCGCAGCGGGACCGCGCCGGCGCGGAGCGGCCCGTCGCCTACGCGTCGCGCTCGCTCAACGACGCGGAGAAAAATTACTCCCAAATACATCGCGAAGCACTAGCCATTATATTTTGTATTCAAAAATTTCATCAGTACTTATATGGGAGACGATTCATATTACGTACCGATCATAAACCCCTGGTGTCAATTTTCGGACCTAACATGGGAATACCTACTATGGTGGCTAGCCGCATGCAGAGATGGGCCATTATTTTGTCTGCTTATTCCTACGACATCGAGTATGTGAGTACTAATGACAACGGCGCGGACGGGTTATCGCGGTTACCTATCGGTGATAGTAAGCAAAACGCGCGAGCCGTGCCGGAGCAAACCTATTTACATTATGTACAAGAACATCTCTTATTAGATTATAATGAAATTAAGCGTGGTACTTCTCGAGATCCTATTTTATCGAAAATACTTTGCTATATTCGCGACGGTTGGCCGCCTCATTGCGAGATAGATGGTTTAAAACCGTATTGGAATAGGCGAAACGAGTTATATGAGGACTTAGACTGCATAATGTGGGGCCACAGATTAGTACCTCCGGAGAGTTGTAGGCAGCGTATTTTGAAAATGATTCATGAACCACACATGGGTATAATAGTCAAGTCTAAGGCCCTAGCTCGGAGTTACGTGTGGTGGCCGGGCTTGGACGAGGCGGTGGAGGCCGTGTGCCACGGGTGCGCGACGTGCGCGGCGCAGGCCGACGCGCCGCCGCGCGCCGCGCCGCGCCTGTGGCCGTGGCCCGCGCGCCCGTGGTCGCGCCTGCACTTGGATTTCATGGGTCCCATAGCGGGCAAAACATATTTAGTCGTAGTGGACGCCATGTCTAAATGGATTGAAGTGTTCAACATGACAAATATATCTGCTCAATGTTTGATTGATAAGTTGAACGAACTGTTCAGTAGGTGGGGTTTGCCGCGTCAGATCGTTACAGATAACGGTACACAATTCGCGTCTAAAGAATTCGAATTTTTCAACAATCACAACGGAATAGAACATATTTTTACGGCCCCTTATCACCCGGCATCTAACGGATTAGCCGAAAATGCGGTCAAGACGTTGAAACGAGTGGTGAAAAAGGCTATACAGGAGCGTAGGAATATCGATAGGGCGTTGTGGGAATTTTTGATTTACTATAGGAACGTCGAACACACAACAACAGGCCACAGCCCGGCGAAGCTTCTCCTAGGCAGGAACATTAGAACTCGTTTAGATGTCATTAAACCAGACAGGGAGGGCCGCGTACGGGCGGCTCAAGAGCGTCAGCAGAAGCAGACCGCGGCAGTAGGTAAGAGTTTGGACAGGGAAGAACAAGTGTGGTACCGTCAATATTTGAAAGGGGAGAAATGGGCACCAGGCCAAATAGCACAAGTTCTAGGACCTAGTAACTATAGGGTAGTGGGGAGCAACGGAGAAATAATGCACAGACATGTTGATCAGCTACGGAAACGATCAAGTAAGGGAAGGTTATCGTTAGCGTCTGCCCCAATTAAGTTAGGAAATGATATTCCGGAGAACCAGTCAGTCTTGGGGCAGGTTGAGCCGGGGGCCGAGTCGGAGGAGCCGGCGGGGTCCGCGACCCCGGCGCGCGGGGCGGCGGAGCGCGCGGCGTCCGACCCCGACTCACCTGAGAACTATTATTCTCCGCCGCAAACCAGTACGCCACCAACGCCACCCCGAGCCCGCCCTGTCAGACAATGTCGTCTGACTAAGCCCAATTATAAGATCTGATAAGACAAAATAGTATATGATATTATATAGATATATGTTTATATAAGGAGTAATTAAGGACTGTTAATAATAAGAACCTAGTATTAATAATTTAGCGTAGAGGAGTGTGATGTGGGTAGCTAGTTGTAGGTAAGCTTCAGTTGTGTCAGTGTCGAAATAAATGCCAATGCGAACATACGTTGTTTCTCTTGTAGCTCGATACACCACACTTTGCCTAGCAAATTATTAGCACGGAAAATGGAATTAGGTCAAACAATGATTACTAATGGAAAATAATTGTTATAAAAGAAATACACAGGCAGAAATAGATTTTTTTTAGAATAGCATATGAATAGAGTTATGATATCATTTTTAAGATATAAAAAGAAAATTTAGTTAATGTCTCGTTTAGAAAATTATCAAAATAATAATCATCATCATCCCTACCTTTGCTATACCTCCCAGGGCTAGGCATACCTAGGCCTCTTCTCAGCACGAAAGGGCTTGGGCCATAGTTTGCACGCGAGCCCAGTACGGATAGGGATTTTCATTCTCAACATTGAATGGCTTTGCAGGTTCGCTTCACCGTCAAAAGCTGATGATAAATTTCAAAGTAGTTTCGAAAAACTCAAAGGTGTCAGCTCATATTAAATGATATTATAACGGATAACTCACGTCTTAAATCGAGTTTAGTTTGACATATTTCGGGCTATTTCGCCATACCAGGTTGTCACTACCGTGTGACTAATCGTGTGACAATACAATAATCTTTGTATTGTCACACGATTTACATGATTATTCCAAATTTCAAGTCAATCTGACTACTGGAAGTTAGTAAAATTTGACTTGCAAGATTTGATTACAGACAATCAGGCAGATAGACGGGACAGGTGAAACTAAATAAAAGCTAGTACCCAATTAAAAAAAAAGGATTGAACAAAGAGCTCAATATAATAAATTAAATTAGAAGCTTATGGTTTAAACATGATAATAAAACGTCTAGTAAAACGTCACCTAAATTAACCGTTAACTGAACCCGAGTAATTCAAATGATACCAGGTTACTCCCCATCTCCATTATTCCCCATTAACGGGGTAATTTTTACGCTTAACGTCACTTCGCATGTTTGTGCGGAACACGTTAAAGTATTAAAAACAGCTTTCAGCCCGTAATTGCGTTTTTAAAACCTTTTTAGTCAATGTCTTTGTGCCCCGGATATATTAAAATGACAGTGCAAAAGTTTGTGTTTTATGCCCCTTAAATTCCGTAGGCGTTAAAGTTTTAATTATAGACTTGGAGGCAGAAAAAATGCCCCAATTTAATAACAAAACTATGAAACGGCTATGCCATGTTTTGCTTAAGACATTATGTATGTATGTATGTATGTAAATACTTTATTGTACATAAAACACAAAGTAATACAAAAAGAAAACAACAAAACAAAAGAGTACAAAGGCGAACTTATCCCTAAAAGGGATCTTTTCAAGCATTATGACGGCTTTCCGTATTTAAAAACGAAAGAATTGCACTTAATTTTCTACTCGACTACCTTCATTAATAAAATGATGTAAAGTCGCTGTTTTGAACTTTAAAAAAAGTTAACCGACGTCTTTAATTCTTAATAATGCGTAAACACTAACCACAGCATAGGATAATTAGTACTGTTAACGCTACATTGTGTCTTTGTAACTATATCGAAAATACAAACTGAGATATGGATGCACAGAAAAACCAGAAAAAGAGAGCAGCTCTGCTGCGCTGGGAATCGAACCCAGGTCCTCAACATTCCGTGCTGGGTGCCATACCTCTACACTACCACTGGACACGAGTACAGACACAAATTTCTCCTACGCACCCATAATTTCAGGTTACTTTTTTTTACTACGCTACTTAAGCAGCAGCACTAGCGACATCTATGTTTCGCTCTCATCGAGAGACGCAACACTCTTTTGGAACTAACCGCTCACCCAGACACGAGATGTCGCTACTAATCAATCAAATTATGATTGGTTATTTGGAGTATTTTTGTATTTTTTTATTTCATCTCCAGTTTATTACTTTTACGGTCATCCCGTAAAACCATATCATATACCATACCATATGGTTTTACGGGATGAACGTAAAAGTTTCAAATTGAAATTGAAATAAAAAATACAAAAAACTCCAAATAACCAACCATAATTTGTAACTATGCTCAAACTTTGGAATTTTGGTAGAAAATTACAATCAAACTAGCTGTTGCCCGCCACTCCGCGCACGTAGAATTCGTTTATGGCTATCCCACGGGAACTATGCAATTTTCTGAGATAAACACTATCCTATGTCCTTCCTCGGGACTCAAACTATCTGTGTACCGAATTTAATCTAAATCGGTTTAGCAATTTTGACAATACAAACAAACTTAAAAACTTTCGCGTTTATACATAATATTAGTGGGGTAACATTCGTAATTTTTGTTTTGAAGCTGCGTTTTCTTAAACCAGAATACATACCGGGTGTTTCCTGTAATATGAGCAAATAATTAAACCATAGATCATACTACTCAAACTAAACAACATTAGCTCAGCGACTTTTAAAAATAATTAGTTTTTTCACTACTCATGCTCGTAAAGTTCGTGTTTATGCTGTATCTAGGCGACATAAAATGACTTTTTATGCACTAGTGCATAAAATAAAATCTTCGTCTAATACGAACTCAAGACTAGTCAAGACCAAGGTAATCGGGTGTCAACAGCCACAAACAAAAAAGTTTCTTTATATTTTTTAATTTATATAAAACTAAAAATCAATCAAATCAATCATAAAAAATCAGTAAAATTACAACGCATGAAAAATAAAAGGTACATCATTGTTTCCACTGTTGCTATTTCATTTCCTCGCCATCGAAGTGAAAAGCAGAGTGTAAAACTCGAGCCTTAAAGCCATTGTCCACTCGACGTGTCTATCCACCCTCGCCGTACCGGCTCGGGTGGCTATATGAACACCTCGGGTAAAATGGCTCGTTTTATGCTCTTGTTGTACAATCTACTATTTTAATTTTTATTACACTTTTAAGTTTATTCGAAGAAGCAATGTAAAGCAAAATGCTTGATATTTCTAGCGTGACAGGCGACGTCAGTTGTGTTCTAAGATGGCTTACATTGATAGCAGTATTTAATTTCTATGAAAAAAGGAAAATTCAAAGACTCCATTATTTTTAAAAGTCACTAAACTAATGTTGTTTAGTTTGACGAAGACGATCTATGTTTTAATTTTTTGCTCGTTAGACCACACCCGTTATACGAAGATAGTGAAAAAACTCTTAATGAAAGAATGCTGAAATAACATTGTATTCTTATTCTACTCCAACGAATTACAAGTTGCGATGGTTAGGTACGACTATCATCGGTCCATGTTGAAAGAAAAAAAACCCTTTATTTTTCCGTAACAACAGAAATTTGTTTTTCAGTGTGCTCGGTTGAAAGGACCGACAATTTTATTTGAAGAAGGTTTTGTGAGACATATCATCTACAAAATAATACAATGCTCTTTGCCGAATAACCAACACATACTTAGTAAACAATACAACAACACGTTACAGATATTTATAGAGATTCCAAGGTAAGCAATAGGCGTATCAAATATAGAGACAGAAGTAAGGAATAGATGTTGTTTAGAAGGTATGGCCAAGGATTTTCATTCATGGGCCGCTATCGAAACTTTTTTGAAGGAAAAGGCATTACGATTTTGCTTGTTAACTAAAGCGATTTCACTTATGACGTTTACTGTGAAATGGTTCCATGGTGGCTCATGAATCAAAGTCCTTGGCCGTACGATATACGCTAAAAAAACTTATAGAAGCAATGTAGGATTCGTTACAGACCGTTATAGCATTTATTTAAAGCTATTGTTTAAGAAAAATCCAGATAATCATCACAGCCTTATCACAGCTAACATAATATACCTATATATCCGTCCCACTCCCACTGGTGGAAACAGGCCTCATCTAGAAATGAAAAGGTTTTGGGAATTGCGTTAAGATTACGGGATCGTGGTGGATGCGGAAAGCACAAGACTGGTCTGAGTGGAGGCTTATGTCCAGCAGTGGACGTCTTTCAGCTGACATGTTTCAACGCAGGCCCCGTGCGAATTAGGTTCACACATATCATTGAATTGCTTCACAGGTTTACACATAGTTCTGCATGGCATATTTATTATATATAGCAGCCTAGACTTCATTCCCCTCTACTAATAGTTCAGAAACATTCCAGCCAAGAGAAACTTAACCGCGCAACTTTTCCACTAATTGAAATTCGCGGTCAAATAATAAACTTAATTTTAAACACGTCCGTGAACTTTTAAAGTGGAAAATGAGTTAAGATTCTAATATAATTGGTAACATTTTTTGAGTTACTTACCCAGTTTTTATGCATCTAGGCGGCCGATCGTAAAATCCGCCAGATCACGAAATTCCCAGGCATATCGTGAAATGGCGCCATTTCATGGATTGACTAAGAGACATCCGCCATATCGATCAAAACTCACTATTTAACGATTTGCCTAGTGACGTTTAAGCAGTTCATGAAATTCCTAGGTATATCATGAAATGGCGCCATTTCATGATTTGGTCAGTTTAGGCAGATCATTAAATTGTCATAGGTTAAATTATCATGATCCTTTTTAATAGTTGGATTACCTACAGTGGACAAAATGCTGCACTTGAGTAACAAGCCTAACTATTATTACAGGAAGTGTAAGGTACATAGAATATTCAAGTAAGAATAACATTTTATAAACTGGTAAAAAACTAAACTGGGTGGATAACATTCTCTCGTCTGCTTGTGCTCGCATCTCGCATCTCTTACAATTAACTGAAGAAAATTGCTCTCGAGAAAATTTTGTTAGTGGCAGCCATAGAAATGCTTCTCATAAAAAAAAGAGTAGCGGCTTTCGCGCGATGACGTTGCATGGTTACTTTATTAAAAGTACCTATTTCATTTAGAATTTTAACATTCTGGAAATATTTCGTTGTCATGTATTTTTTTTTAAGTTATTTGAGATTGTAATCAACTATCTCTCTCTTTTACCGTGTTCAAGAGAAAGTGTCAAATCAAAGTAAAATTCAATGTTTGGAATTCAGTAAGTAGACACAACCCTGTTCTCAAAAATCTTAAAAAAGTTTCTTTGTCTCACAGAGTGGGCAAAATACAATTTTGCTCTGTGATTTTTAGTGGCAAAACCTGCCTGTTTGAGGTTCTGAGGTGAAAAATAATTTAATGACATTCAGTTACATTTTGTATATTACGTGTTTCCAAAATCAATTCACGTAAAATACCTAAGGTTGTGATGTTGTGTTATGCTAAGATTTTCTTTTAATCCAGCTGTATTATAACAGCCATGGTAACGAGTAAGCCGAGGTATTATGGAATCACTGATGTTGCCTTACTACCTACACTTCGACTCATTGGAATCTGATTTATTTTGTGCCGGCACTTTTTTATGAACACTGAAAAGGAAAACCTACATTTTATTTACCATTGGATTCCATGAAACGAAAGCCTACGAGTATATTCATCATTTCTGGATCAAGAAACGTACTTAGTTGTTGAATTTAACCGCTTCACGTAAACAACCGAAAGTAGAAATGGCGTGCTATTGACAAGATTTTAGGATTGTGAAACTTGAGCATTATTTGTATCCGTGTTTTTGTACAGAAAGTTTTACGATCAACGATAAACATCGAGAAACATACAAATCAACGTCTTTATTAATTAACTAAGCTCTTGTGATTAATAAAACAGATGCTTCTTTCTTTCTTTCTTTCTTCTAAATTCAAATTCAAAATTCAAATATGTTTATTGCCAGAACATAGTCAATACAAAAGATCTCAAAAAATCGAATATTAAATAGATATTATCAATCCCACCAAAAACATCACATGTAAATTATTGATAATATATCTAAGTCCCATTAGGCCCTATAGGTAACTGAAAATTCAGGGTTCTAGCTTTAGCCATAACAAAAATACAGGGTGTTTAAAATAGCCTGAATGGCTTCGAGAAAAGTATGGTACGGCCGTGCCTTTGCTTTTTTTTTGCTCGACTTGGCGGGGGCACTACCGTGCCCCCAGATTATTCTAATATTAATTGTTCTTACATTAATTATTCTAATATTAAATAGATTAACCCCCTTATTCATAAACGACAATCAAACCTATTTTAGTTAAAATGCCGCTAAAATTCGTTTGTCCTTATCTGTCACTTCGACATTTGTATTTGCTAGAAAGGGACAAAGCATTTGTTAGTTAACATAGGCTTGTTAAGTTTTATGTCATCATCACCATCAACCGGAAGACGTTTACTCTTGACCAAATGCCTCCATCTTAGAACTCCACACTAAATGAGAACATGCCGCCTGCATCTACCGGTCGCTTGTAACTCTCGCAATGTCATCGGTCCACCTAGTGAGAGGTCTGCCAATGCACCATCACCAACTTATAATGAAAAGCCGCCGTGCCGTGACAGCAGTGCGTGCACTGTTGTGTTTCGGTATGGAGAGTAAGAAAGCCTGTGAAATTACTGGCACTCAAGGTATCCCATCTTAGGCCTCTAGGTTGGCTACGCATCTACAATAGCCCTGGTGTTTGTGGGCCTGGTGGTGTCTATGGGCGGTGGTGATCTCTTACCATCAGGAGAGAGAGGGAGCTAAAAATAAAGTTGTGTTAAATACTTGTGATGTATAGATATAAGATTGAATATTGTAAATCTGTTTATCTGTGTTGTTGCTGTTTCGTTGAGTTTTTTGCCGGATTCTTCTCAACAGAGGTTTTTCCGATTTTTTTTTTGACATTCATAAGTGCTTGTTATAATAGCCTAAATTGCATAAAGATATCTTGACTTTGACTTTGACTTTGACCCACTTGCTCGTTTGCCATCCAATCGAATAAAAAAAATATAGTGAAAGTGTCATGGCGTGCCTCATCTTTTGAAGAAAATTGAGCGTTCAAGAAGTATTAAAACGAAATTTATCTCCAAGTTTGTTCGATTCTCATGTCTAAAAGGTATTCTGTGTCGAAGTAACACCCTTTCAATATTTCAATCTTATTGTATGAGCCAGCGGCGCACGCGAGCGCTCCATACATTCCGTCGAGACGGCTTTTAAAATTAAAGTTCCATGAAATCCATTTCAATCTAGAACAGATTCAAAGTTTGACTTCCCATTTTCCGTGTCAAGAGTTAGGCTGCAGAGCGCCTAGGTTACCTATTTTCAATAGGAAGAGTGGCTTTTATCGATGTCTTAGAAAGTAGGTCGACATTTAGCAACTGCCCTGTGAGGTTATTCACACGAAATGTAAACCTGTGATCTGGGCTTCAAACAAGTGGACTCTTGGGTATTTGGCAAGAGTTTCCAAGAATATTTCAATTGGGTCTCAAGTTGTTAGTTTCAAGTACCTTTTTTAAAATCTTGAAAATTTCAAACCTAATATTTCTGTGATAAAAAATATTGTTCTTTTGTGATGATAATATGCATTTTCAAAACGATGAATATTAAAAAAACTGCCCAAATGCGAGTTAATCTTTCACGCAAATGAATTCCTCGATTTCCCCATCTTTACCGCCACAAAATTCTTCTATCAGGAACGAGAAAAAAAAACTGGGAAAAAATAAGTTTAGTTCAAGAAGAACTTTCGTTTTTTTGCGTTAATAACGTAGGCATTCGCTGTTTTAACGGCCATACTCATCATCAACATCATCATGTCAGCCGAAAGACTGCACTGCTGGACATAGGCCTCCCTCATGGCTCTTCACTCAGACCGGCCTTCTGCTTTCCGCATCCAACGCGATCCCGCAATCTTAACCAGGCCTTCGCTCCATCTTATTGGAGGCCTACTGACAGCTCGTCTCCTGGTCCGCGGACACCATTCGAGAACCTTCTGACTCCATCGGCCATCAGTTCTGCGAGCAATAAACTAAGGTACCGACATAGTCCGAAGAAATGCAAAAATTAAGTGACAGTGGGCGGGGCACATTGCACGCAGGAACGTCCATAGTACTTAATAAAATTATACAGCTCTATGATACGACACTAGGGACAGACTGGCAAACAGGCAGAGAATCTAACATAAGAACTCATATTACAATGATCAGAAAAAATATAGTTATGAATTAAAATCAATGCATTTATCTAACACAGCGTTTGATGTCAGTGCAGGAAAACAGCCTTCGTTGTATAACTCCCAGGAACAGCATCGGCCTAGCCGCAACCACCCTCAACCAGCGACGTTTCGAACGTTTACTCAATTCATTGCGTGGCCAAGATGCTCACTACACAATAGTTGCCTGACGGCACACGCAATCAACAACGTAAACGGGGTTTCTACCGCCGGTCTGTGTTATTGAGCGTTAAACGTGCCGACAGGACCAGTTCCTTTAAACTTTATTAAATAAGAACAATACCTTTCAAATCTGAACAGCTTCTCGCTATTCTTACGGGGTAGTGAAACCCTATCATTTCAAAAGAGGTTCCATTATAACAGACTAAGTCACTGCGAGTATCCAGTTTCAATGTTAATGCTTCATAAAAATTAAATGAACATTTTACTAGCTCAATATCTCGCCATCATATATTGTGTGCTCTTCTGTTTTTTGATCTAAATATATCTTAAATAAAACGTTACATTACACGTTGTCAAGTAAAATCTTGCCGCTAATGCGTTTTCATTAAATATTTTAGTAAATTTTAGAAAGATACTCTCATTTTTGTCAAGAATTTAAATATTAATGTATCATGGAAAATATACGGATTTAAAAACTGAGAAAAACGTAGATTGCCAGCTATCAGGCGGTCGAAATCTTTTCCAATTTTAATTGGGATAGTATTTAAACGCACATCAAAAACAGTCCTTTTATATCCAAAAAAAAATCCGAATTCACATCAAAATTTTTGATTTCTCAGCAAAATGCTACACACAAAATATTACGTAATACACCGCAATAAGTTGCTCCACAAAAGCACTAAATAGTGCGCAAAAATGAACTTTGCACACGCTAAACAGCCAAAAAAAGTGCGCTTTTTGAGCAACTGTTTTGAAAAAGCTGTTTTCGTTCAATAAACTAAGAAATGTTAGGTATAAGAAATCTTTTTCACTTTACATGTTGATGACAGAGATAGATAGATCAAAACGTGAATTGCAATGTAAAAAATGTCTATCCTTGGAACTATCTTTTTAAATTCATATTTAATACAATAAAGTGATAAGCATAGTGAATAACGGACTGGTTACTTTCATAACATTTATATTGCATTTTTCTCAAGCGCTGCCATGGGTGCAGGTGAAGTGAAGCGCCTATGTAGTGAGATAACAGCCTGTTTATTGGGAAATATTAGTTTTTGATTGTTTATCATGGTATCTTAATATTTCAGGCTCAATTTTTGCTATAGACTCAAATTAGGTTTACTAGGTATACGATTTTTTTAAGACCAAGGAAAGGTTACTTCCCTCCTGCGCGAAAAATTACTCGATTGATTGAATTTATGTACGAAAAATATTAATTCAAAGGATTTTTACTGAGATTCTGAAAAATCAACCGTAATAAAACTATCTATGAATGTACTCGTAACGATATCTTTAAAAGTCATTTTCACCCACTTCTTATTGTGATACTGGCATGAAACTTCGCAGTCATGCGTAGTTCTAATGACAATGCCATGATGTGAACATGAACCTACCGTCAAGCCGATCTGATGATAGAGCCAGAAGCTAGGCATTGGAGTTAGTTACAAGACGGAATAACTAAGCCATATTTGGGGTACTTAAAATAGTCTTAGAGCGTACATTAACCAAGAATGGTATCTAGGGTCTAATGGTGGAGCAGTCAGGCAGTCGCTTGAAGTCCAAGACAGAACAACGAAGCCATATTTGGGCCTTAAGATATATCTTAAAATATAGCTCTATAGCATATACGACGACAAAAGTCAGGTGTTGTTATTATGAATTGTGACCACAACGAGCGAGCCGAGCGAGCAAAGCAAGCGTGCGGCGGCAGCGGCAGGCGAAGTGCCAGGACCGATATGGCGGCGTTTCATGATATGTCTCAGAAACTCATGACCTGCCTAAACTATCCGAATCATGAAATTTCGGCGTTTCATGATATGCCTAGGAATTTCATGATCTGCCTAAACGTCACTAGGTAAATCATTAAACGGCGAATTTTAATAATAATGGCGGAGGACCCGTAGCCAATTTATGAAATGGTTTCATTTCACGATATTCCTAGGAATATCGTGATCTGGTTGATATTACGATCGGCCGCCGACATATTATAGACCAAGATATGGATTGCTACAACTTGAACTTAAGAAGAGATAAGGAGGGAAGTGTTCGTGTAAATAAAGTAAGTAAGTAAGTAGTAGGAAGCCGTGGTGGCCTAGCAGACCTATCGCCTCTCACGCAGTGTCGGGTTCAAACCACTGAGTTTTTCTAAATTCATGTGCGGAATTACATTTGAGATTTACCACGAGCTTTGCGGTGAAGGAAAACGTGAGGAAAGCTGCACAAACCTACAAAGCAATTCAATGGTGCGTGTGAAGTTCCCAAGCCGCACTGGGCCCGCGTGGGAACTGTGGCCCAAGCCTTGTTCTGAGAGAAAGCCTGTGCCCAGCAGTGGAACGTATATAGGCTGGGATGAATTAAAGTGAATGGACTCTTCTGTTTACCTCTGAGAACTCCCAGAGTGAATGCCACTGCGTCTACTCTCAATAGAAATGTTGTCACGTTCAGCCATAAAGCTTTGCAGTTCCACACACGAGCCTTTATTGGCCAACTGCTTTACATTGAAATGCGGTTTAATATGTCTTGCTTGCAAGAGGCAATGAAACATTACAATAACACGTCATTTCAAAGTCAAAGTCAAAATATCTTTATTCAATTTAGGCTAACAAGCACTTATGAATGTCAAAAAAATCTACCACCTGTTCAGAAAAACCTCTGTTGAGAAGAATCCGGCAAGAAACTCAAAGGTATTTTTTTTTTTCAAAAACAGATTTACAATATTAAAAAATAAAATCTACTTATATTACAAATATTTAACATAACTTTATTTTTAACACAGTAGGTTTACTATTTGAAGGAATCGCTAATGCGGATCGGAATTATTTCCAAAAATCCCTGTCCATGACATTACATTTTTTTTATAAATAATTATAAATATCATGGGACACTTGACACCAATTGACCTAGTCCCAAACTAAGCAAAGCTTGTACTATGGGTACTAGACAACGGATAAACATACTTATATTAGATAAATAAATACTTAAATACATATTAAACATCCAAGACCCGAGAACAAACATTCGTATTATTCATACAAATATCTGCTCCGGCCGGGATTCGAACCCGGGACCTCAAGCTTCGTAGTCAGGTTCTCTAACCACTTAGCCATCCGGTCGTCAATTGGGGATAACATTACTTTATCATTACTAAGGGGACGTGTCTAAAAAACGCTGCACATTGCTTCGGGTCAGGAAAACTTTTATATATTTAATAGTTTATTGATACAGACCTTCGCAAAGTACCAAACGCCAGATTCAATAAATTATAAGTACAATTATTATATAACTATAAAATTATTTGATAGAAAATGTTTTATCAGGGCAGAGAAACTATTCAAAGATAAGGAAACATTTATAAAGACCCTAATCTCACTCTCCCTTATGTAAGTAAACCGTGCTTAGTAAAGTTAAGACTCGTTCCGGGATTGAATTTGATAAAGGGGAACTTTTCACAACCTCCCAAACTTTCATTGAACCTTATCTTTTATGAGAAAAATGTTAGGGAGTTCCCATTTAAAAGTTTCAGATGATTGAATGCCCACTTTGAATAGTTTGGACAAGTTTTTGTATTATTGGTTTAATTTTATTATACTTGTGACTAGAAAAGAGGGTATTGAAAACTGTTCATAAAATGTTCTTGTATTTGATTATACGCTTTAAATGATCAGCGCACACTTCTATTTTGATGTGTAGAATCTATCAATTACGTGATATAAAATCAATATTTCACAGATCTAATTTAAGAAGCTAGTTGAATTGAATATCTGTCTGGTTGGCATATCAACGCACAGCCCAAAATTGTAGCTGTACAAGTACCACTTTTCTACACAATTTCTTTTCAGTAATATGCTTTTCAATGTACGTGAGCGAGCTTGGGCGAAGATTTTTGCTAGTGTAGGACGGACAAGGACGGTTATATAGTTGAATGAGCAAGTACTTATTTAAGCTTGAGCAATTAAGTAGTTATTAAATATTTTTCAACTTAGATAGTAAAAAAAAAGAAAAAGTTTGAATAATTTAAAAAAATCCAGTGACACCGTTTATCTCTTTTTTAATTTGTTTTGATTGGATGAAATGTAAGAGTTTTGAATCGCAAAAAACATGAGATGCTTGTTGAATATATAACCACGTTTAATTAAAATGACTTACCTACTTTAAGTTTAAAATAATTTTATGTAAATATACTCAGTGGCATAAAATTTGGTCTACCTTACATACAAAATTACCTAATACTGCATACATTTGTGGGCCAGATTTTTTGCCGCTCAGTATAGTTTTAATCTAATTGACATGTTTAAGTTCGATAAAGAAAGAAAGAAGAAAGAAAGAAAGACATTTATTCACATTCATAACGATAACGTTGTATGAGTAGTATTATTGCCACTAAATGTATGAAAATAATTTATGATTGATAATTTTATCCGGTCAAAAGTGACGATTTGTTTAATTGGGACGTAATGGTTTTTGTATCCGAAATGTGACCTCAGTTGAATGTTTTCGCACATAATCATGATACAGTAAGCCTTCATTGACGGAAGAGTAATAAAATTTAATGTTGTAGCCGGATCCTCATTGCGAATAACGGCACGTTCGGTCAAACGCAGGGTCCATGTGAAGAGAGTATTTTATGAACAACTATAGTCTTTACTCGTGGCTACGCCCATGTTTACATCATCATCATCATCAGCCGGAAGACGTCCACTGCTGAATAAAGGCCTCCCTCTTAGACCGCCACAATGAACGACAACTCGCCACTTGCATCCACCGGTTTCCCGCAACTCTCACAATGTCGTCAGTCCACCTGGTAGGAGGCCTGCCAACGCCGCGTCTTCCGGTTCGTGATCGCCACTCGAGAACTTTTCTCCCCCAACGGTTATCTGTATATCTGTTCTTCGAGCGATATGGCCCGCCTATTGCCACTTCAACTTGCAAATTTTTCCAGCTATATCAGTGACTATAGTTCTTCGACGAATTTCCGTATTCCGGATTCTATCGCGCAAAGAAACTCCAAGCATAACTCTCTTCATAGCTCGTTGCGTGACTCTGAGCATCTCTAACCGTCAAGGACCACGTCTCAGAGTCATAAGTCATCACTGGCAATCACACTGATCGAAGACTCTAATACATCATACATGTTTACATATTTCACTGAATTTCTTTTGAGATTCCCAAAAATTATATCACGGGTTTGAAAAGTTTATCCTACATGTTATTCCAGAGATTGAGCTGTATGCGCACCAAACAACAGTTTTCAATGTTCTACTGAAACCATTGACAAGCGGCTCTCAATATAATTTCTAGGCTTACGTTTTAATAGTCCACTGGACAGAGCTGCCCCGACAAACCGAGCTCAGCTTCGGCTCATCCTATCAGCGACACGTAATAGCCGCTACCTCGATTTTAATGAACGTCCCTGTATCTCGCAGGAATAATCGGTGGCGAAAATGACGGGGTTCATAATTTTCTCTATTAAAACGCTTGAGTTTCTAAAATACCCTTCTGTTGAAGTGGAGTACAAAGTATGGAGCGAAAGCGAGACTAGGCAGGAAAAAATCTGGTGCCTATCGTAAATGAAGAAACTTAACTCTTGTAGGATTACTTTTTTCTCTGTCTGCTTGTCCGTCTATCAAGACCATTTTTCTCAGGAACGCGTTGCAGGTGGTAGGACCTTGGGCAAGGTCCGCCCAGATTGCTACCACCATCTTGCTCGCTAATCCTGCCGTGAAGCAGCAGTGCTTGCACTGTTGTGTTTCGGCGTGGAGAGTAAGACAGTCGGTGAAATTACTGGCGCTTGAGATATCCCCTCTTAGGCCTCTAGGTTGGCAACGCATATGCAATACCCCGGGTGGCGGTGGTGATTTCTTACTATCAGGAAACCCACTTGCTCGTTCACCATCCTGCCGAATAAAAAAAAAAGCTGAAATTGATATCAAACACTCAAGTCTGCTATCTCTTGAAGAAGTAAAAATGAAAGTTCAAAGTCAACGCATATAACGCAATCAAGAGCTACAGTCATTAAAAAAGGTGTTTCCATGTAATTCGCCGTAACCGAAAAACATACAGGTAAGATATTTCCGATTGTCCTAGAAACTTTAAATTTGGCATAAATTCTTATAGCACAACCATTAGGATAAATCTAAAAATCTTTTTTTATGTTTCTCTTCAGTAACCCGCACTGCCTACATTCTGCTAAAGAGAGGGCCTCTACTAATACTACTAGGATACCTTAAAATTTGTATTTTATACAAAAATAACAATAAAAAACGAAAAACTAACCTAAAACAACTTAATTAAATTTATGTGCCTATCAATAAATCGTGTATTCTTTTTTTGTAATTTTTGCGTGTATTTTAAAGCGCGTCTTATTACTGTAATACTGTGATGCTGTCTATTTGGTACTTAAATGACTAAATAATCTCTACCCGCTACCTCCTGTACTGTAAGCCGTCCCGTTATTCAATTTGCTTTTATTGTTTAAAAGAAGACTTTAAATTCCGGGTTTCCGTTCCCAGGGTTGGGATTCACGAATAAGCCCGGGGTTTCTTTACCCGAATTAATACAGCGAACGGGACTACCAATTTGAGATGGAATTCTTTTCTTTTCCTGATGCAATTCTCTTGTGGTATTTTTATTGGCCGTCGCAACAATAGCAGTGAATTTGGGACGAGTTGATGTTTTCAAATTGTTTTTTTTTTATCAAGTTGGTTTATTAGACTGGAGGTACTAACGGCGGAAGTTGCCTTTAGTTTATATGTTTTTTTTATTCGACTGGATGGCAAACGAGCAAGTGGGTATCCTGATGGTAAGAGATCACCACCGCCCATAAACATCTGCAAATCCAGGGGTATTGCAGATGCGTTGCTAACCTAGAGGCCTAAGATGGGATACCTCAAGTGGCAGCTATTTCACCGGCTGTCTTACTCTCCACACCGAAACACAACAGTGCAAACACTCCTGCTTTACGGAAGGATTAGCGAGCAAGATGGTGGTAGCATTCCGGGCCGACCTTGCACAAGGCCCTACCACCTGCAAAATAATGTATTTGTTTATGTTGTTACATGCATTTTATCTAACATGTTTCGAGGGCACGAGTTGCATGAATGAGTCTTTTCTTCTTCAATCTTTCTTTAATGCAATACACCTACGCTCAAGTTAAGTTAAACACTCTCCTACAAACTCATACCAAAATATTAACTGTCATATAAATGCATTACTACTTTAAAAACTTCCGCATTTATAATATTCAATAGTAGGATTAGCTATAGTATAGTTAAAGGAATAAATCGAATTACTAATCACCCTATACCTATTATAGTGGAGTCATTCGACCGAGTGACTCGCTAGGCAGTCTTGAGTCAAGACCCTTGACTTGTTGTTTGGTCATGTGCAGAGGCGACGTCATTATGACGCAAATTGACATACTGGGTGTTTTTATAAAATATTACACAACATATTAAAATAGTGACAAATTGACATACAGGGTGTTTTATAAAATATACACAACATATTAAAATAGTGACAAATTGACATACAGGGTGTTTTATAAAATATACACAACATATTAAAATAGTGACATTTATAAGTACTGGTCGTTTCAAGTGTCAATAAAATATCCGTAAACTAAAGAGGCCAATAAGTCGTTAACACGTTGAGTGCTATACGTATCAAAAATAAGCGATCGCGTAGTTTGCGTCGGTGCGGCAGCCGATAACCTCTACCTGTCCCAACTTGCGGGAGCCATAAAAACCACAAATCTTACAACTTGAAAGAGACAAATATACGTTTGGGCATGATTTATCAAGTACTACTCGAGAATACTATGTTGAAAGTACGAATTATTTTTAATACTAACGCACTGTATCGTAATAATTTCACTTCAGTGCTGAACGTATCATCTTTTATGGTCTTACTTCAGTGCTATACGTATTATTTATAACACGTACCGCCATTTGAGAAAATAGTGAAGTACCTTGCACCTTGAGATAATTAGTTGTGATATATTGAGAGCTCCTTTCTTCCGCCATCAATATAAAATGATCATGTAGATATTATAGACCGAGTTTTGCAAGAAAACCAAAATACAGTTTCAACTTGAACATTATGTTCTGAAAATTTAAAAGTGATAATCTTGGAAAATAAGGTAATGAACGCCGTCAGTGTCCCTGTCCATATTCCCGGTACTTCGAAAAATCAACCGAACCCACAAATTGTCTTAATAAATTAACAAAGTTTTAATAAATTTCACCAAAACGCTTGCTATCGACAGTCGATATATATCTGGTTCATTTCACTTCCCTATTAGTTTATCGACTAAATTTAAATAGGTGCGGTACGAATCAATTTTAACTCGTAGAATTAGCAAATTTAGATACTCCTGTGCTATACGAATCAAATTCAATACATAACTTTGATACCTAATAATTCAGAAACCATGCTTAAGACCCTTGTGCTATGAGAGTAGGGTGTAGTTTGGTTCAATACCATTCGATTTTGGCTATAAATACTTATTTAATTACGTTTTCCAAAAAAATACCGACCGGTGAAGGTAGGTCTAGTTACGTATTGAAAGTGATTCGTAACGTAGGAACGGCAAGTCAGAAATGAGTCAAATTTGATACGTACCGCATTTGTGGATAGTTTTTAATATTTAGAGCCGCATTCAACGTGTTAATGATTATCTATAATCTAGATAAAAACACTCTGTATGAAGCTTGACGTCATTCATACGGCTTTCACCTGCATCAAAGTTTCGCTCCCTGGTCATGTGCCTAAAGAACCACTGAGTTGCATCGTTGCACTAAAAAGAGATTCGTAATCCCAACGGGATAGGGAACAAGTTTATTGTTATGTTTTGAGAAGAGCACACCCGCGAGCAAGACCTGGTTTACAATAAAATTGTACCTACATTAATTAAAATTTAATGGTAATAATTTAAGCCATCATCCCAACGTATAGTTTTGTGAAGTAAATAATAAATAAATAAATAATAAATAAATAAATTTTAATTTCATATTTAATTTTATTATGTTTGACATTTGAATGATTTTATTGTTCGTTTCATTGATTACTCCTATTGCATAAATTTGACTTAGATATATTCTTAGATTTATTCTTATTTTTTATATTCTTGTTTTGCTTTTAATTATTATTATTGAATTGAACCTTAATTTGACATTCTAAATTCAATTTTTTGTTTTGACTGACAATTTATTGAAATAAGATTTTTTTTATACTTTTGACGGATCCTTTTGTGAATTTCTTGTAATTAACTTCCATGTGTTTATAATGTATTTTTTCAAAAGGTAATAAATAAATCTAATCTAAATCTAATTTAATTTATACGTACCACTGTTGGGCAGGCCTCTTGGAATGTTTTCGTTCACCTTAAGAGTAAACCTCCTAGTAAATTCCAAATGCAATTAATAGATTTTTTTAAACTCAGAGGTACGATTTGAACCTACAATCTACTGCATGACAGGACATAGCTCAAATCACCATGCTATTAAAGTTTTTTATAACTTTAGTAGGATAAGAAAATTCTTAAACGGTTGACTCTGAATGAAAAATAAAAGCGTATTTATGTAATTTTTCGTTGAGATTTGACGAAAAACTGTCGAGTAAGCGCGTAGCCGCAACAAAAACATGATTAATGACAGTTATTTGCCCACGGGTGACGGGTATTTTTCCTCTAATTGCACTCTATTAAAATCTTTTGACGAGTTATGATGGAAATTATTAGATGGATAGACACTACAGTCGGATATACATTGTGGCCAGCTTTGTTTCACGTGTGTTTTTTAATACGTTCCACAAACATAGGTGACAGACGACAATAAATACCGCTGAGATACATTTTGTTAAGTTGAGTTTTTTTAACTATGTTTGAAAGAAATAAAGAAATACATTTTATTCACTACACAACAATAGACAACACTATACAAGACACAACAGTAGTATAGGTAGATATGTATGTAGGTTTGAATCGTACACTGGCTCAGCATAATTTGAGACGTTAAGAATGCCCCAGCGCTGATTTTCAGCCAGCACCATCGGGGAGCCTCTGACTCCTATAAAAATATGGGTACTACACACTATTTAACTATACATACCGAGTGACCTTAGCCTCTGGACAAATACGAATACGACGACGGCTTAGCGAGATATTTAAAACCGAACTGCAAAGTATCATAACAATCAGTCCCAACATTTACCGAAAAAGTAACGGTTTTCAATGTATCACTTTGGAGCAGCCTGTGTATTTAGATGGTATGATTTCATAGATTTTTTTTTTCTTGTCTAATTAAGCAAATAACTATTTTAAGATATTGCTAAGTATCAGTCTTATCCATGATTTCATTATTTATTTGTCCAGAGGCTAATGTCACCTTGTATAAAGCTACATGAATTTATACAGGTAGATATGGTTGGTATGACAGCACGGAAGTGGAGACTAGATGAGGGCACAAGATTGCCAATAGTGGAAAAATAAGGAAAAAGTCTACATCCAAGATTGAACTACCAAAAATTCACAATAACAATGATGATGGCATATGGTTTATAGAATATATATGACTTAATTCCAAGCAACACAAGCTTTTAAATAATTGATTGAAGCATCACATTCTCGAAAATTCCATCGTGGAATTCGTTAACATTTGCAAATAAGACACCCGCGCCAAATTTCGTATTTCTAATCCTGGCGTTTAAGATTTCAAGATTTTATCCCTATCCCGTAGGAATATTGGAATAAAACGCAGTCTAGCTATCTGCATATTTAATTTCATTAAAATCAGCCCAACCGCTTTAGCGTGAGTAACGCTAATGTTCGTTGACAAATTGTGATCATACTCACAATTTTTCGCATTTATTGTATTAGCAGGATACATTTACGAATGGCTCGTATTCAAATAAGTTTGAACGTATTTGTGACAGTTATTACCTTTTATTTTACCGACGTTTTAGTACAAAAACTTATAGCCAACGATATTATAAATTGGAACCAAACTTTGGTCATACACTGTTACAAATGGCAGCATGCAATTGTATCCGGCGCAGAATCCGAGAGAAGGTCAGAGAATACAAGGAAGGCTTGGCAAATATTCAAGAAATAGTTTGCCCCGAACCGGTGTCGCGTTGACATTTTATTTTGTAGAAAACTTAGTTTTTTTACCAAGTGAAATGTTTGGAAAACATCTTAGTTGTCTTATAGGGTTTTCTCACGTTTTCACCTTAAATTTTGTGGTAAATTACAAATGAATTTTTGCGTGAATTTCGAAAAAAAACTAACGTTGGGACGGAGCTTATGTTGATGAGGAACTTCAGAAGCTTAAAAGTTTTGTTAAGAACATATTTTTAATTCAAGCTTTTGCTAACTGTACTTTTTTTTAAGGATTGTACTAGAGGATTGTACTAATAATTTTATTGAAGCATAATAGTAACACGTTTCAAGACATTAACAGTTAAAGAGCTCCATTCTGCGGAAACGACCCTAATAAAACCACTGGAATTTTATAATCAGATTTTTGTGTTGAAATAATCCGGATTTATAAAAATAACTTGCAAACAAACAGAAAAACTTGCAAGTTGAACAAAAGCTTGTTAAAATGGTTCAACAAGAATCGAAGTATCTCATATCATGACGTCCGATGCTGAACAAAAGCCTCTCCTAAAGACCGCCACGATGACCTGGTGTAGCCCGCCCCCATATTCATCAAACTTTTGTGATCTTCCGTCAACCGTCTGTCCACAAACAAGATAGATGGATTACCTGGTTAAAGCCATAAGTTTACGATGTATGCAGGCCGCTTCTAACAACTAGCAAGCAACTGGACCAACAGTGGACGTCCTACACCCGATATGTTGATGATCATATCATAATCTTTCGTCTATCTATAGTAAACTCGTCTTTTTAAAGTCATTTACAAATAAGTCCAGGTGTAACTCCTCAGTGAGTCAAATCTGCGTTCCACAATTACTGGTGCAACTCTCATCGGCATTAAGAGACATAATTATGACATCTTGCCCTCATATACCGCTCTAATGCTTGCTCAGATGCACGACATAGTTGGCAAACGTATTTGACGGCAGGCACACAATATACAGGCACTCACAGAAGACCCACTAAATGTTGCTGAAAGTATATTAGTACAACAATGGATCCGCATCGCGTCAGACAGAGTCGTTCTGTATACTTCGAATTCTTTGATATGCCTACTTTGTACGTACACTATGAACCAAAAAGCCAACCCTTCAACCCAAAAAGAAAAGAGTGACGATAAAATTTACTTTTGGCTTAAATTGTATCGTATTTAAAAATTGTTTGAACACGATAAAACGAACCACTTGGTCATTCTAAGTACGCTCTTTTCAAGGCTCGATCCTTGCCCTCTCTTTTCCCAACCTTTCTACGTGTCCAAGCTTTCAGAGCTGGATGCTTCGATCTCCGGTTAGTCGTCCCAGGTAGCACAGGCGGTGTGAGGTCCAGAGAGATCTTTCGGATCTCGAGGTTGAAGGCTGGCAAAAGCAGGCCTAAGACCGCAGCATGATATAGTCTGGTGTCAGAGGCCAAGACACACTTCAAGTCACTGCATCCAGCCAGTAAGTTAAGATGAGGCACCTGAAATTATTCCAACGCTAGTGGCAATAGCAACAACAATAGAATAATATACAATACAAAGACTCTTTATTGTACACTAGAAATAGTAAGCGATATAGAAAACAGATACACAGAGAAAAAAAATACAATACAATACAAATACTCTTTATTGTACACCAGAAATAGTAAGCGATACAGAAAACAGGGTAACAGGGGAATTACAAGGTAAGCAATAACCAATCAACCATGCACGAATACGTGTTCCAGCAATATATCGCGTCTATTTGAAACTTTGCTGCTGTATCTCTATATATTATGTTCAAAGGCGCTCCATTAGCTGAGAGCGTGATCTTGGCGCTGATTGCACATTGCACAGCGTGTCGAAATGATTAATTCATATTGCATTTGGTTGATTTACTCGTATTCATTTCTATGGTAAATCCAATCAAAAAGCCAACCAAGAAAGGTATAAAGCCAATCCCATCAAAATTATTAATTACTTAACTCTCCACTTTTTATGTTGCTCTATTTGGGATCCTGGCTTTTCGACGAATATTTTTCCCAGATTTTATTTTTAATTAATTTACCAACTCTTTCATATGGACGAACGATTTTTTTCTGAAACTGTTAACTATTTGACATAACATACGAGTATTTCAGGACAATCTTGTAGAACCCTAAAAATTAGGTTAAGTCAGTTTTATCACAATCCTGAAGTACTAATAGCTTAAAAAAAAATGTTCGACCGTAATAATACGAAACGTGGACCGGGAGACGAGTTGTCGGTAGGCGTCCAAGATGGAGCGACGACCTGGTTAAGATCGCGGGATCACGGTGGGTGCGAAAAGCACAAGACCGGTCGGAGTGGAGAGCCTTGGGGGAGGCCTATATCCAGAAGTGGACGTTTTTCGGCTGACATGATGATGATGATGAATAATACGAAAACGTTGGGAAATTAATAATTTGGAAAAATTTGGGCTAACTTTGATAGCCAAAAAATTGGAGAACCTTATATTTACATTCAAATCGTCATTAAATAACAAATCAAACAACAATACTAGTAACCCCAGTTACGGGCATTACGGAATGTAGTTTATATTCTGATCTGTGTAACAAGCGTTGAATTCCCATTTGCATGTTAATACTCGTAGTGGCATCGGGCCCATAATAATGTTGACAGTTTCGACCTCACCGGATTGCTAGTGTGCAAACACCTTTATTGGACGTCCACTGAGACTTAGCCGTAACTGGGGTTAGGAAAAGTAAGACGAATCAACAAGTAGAATTAGTCAAAAATAAAAGTTTTAGTGATTCATTCTAATTGTTTATTTGTCTTTATCTTCCTACCCTAGATAAGTACGATCTTGATATATTGACAGATATTATGAGCGCAACGCGTGTGTCTTTAGTTCTGGATCCAGGGGCTTTAAGAGCATTATAACATAAGTAACTAGCTTTTGCCCGCGTCTCCGCCCGCGTGGTATTCGGTTATTGCGCGCTGTTCCCTCGGGAACTCGGGAAAAAAGAGTTTCCATGCAATTTGAAATAACAGAAAAACTCTCCTTATTTGGATTTAGTGCAGTGATTTAGAGGGAAAATATTTTTTCTTCATTCTCTGATTTCTAATAGTCTGTGATCGGATTAGTAGCCTCTTTCACTCAGTTCACTTTCTTTTATGGCACTAGCAATCCTGATAGTAAAGTTCGCACTAACCCATACCAAATATATATAGGCTATATCTGACTGGAACAGCACCCCTGATAAAATAACTCATGAATATTAAAAACGTTAACGTAGTAACGTTTTTCAGTGGCTCCAAGCTTTCTAATATTAATTTATGAACGTATGTGTGTACCTACTGGGCTAAAGTTCAAAGGTCATTTTGTTCTGTCTCGGTGTTAATAACGCATTTTTTACTTTTTGTGAAGTATATTACACGACTTTTTTTTACTTGAAATATGACTTCCTTCCGACTGACCGGCTGAAACGACCGGTTCAAAACAGTGTTCCAACTTCTAATATCATCCATATACTAATATTATAAATGCGAAAGTGTGTTTGTATGTTTGTGTGTTTGTCCCTCTTTCACGCCGTAACGGAGCGACGGATCGACGTGATTTTTGGCATAGAGATAGTTTATGGGCACGAGAGTGAAATAGGCTACTTTTTATCCCGGAAAAATGCACAGTTCCCGAGGGAACAGGGTGCGATAACCGAATACCACACGGGCGGAGCCGCGGGCAAAAGCTAGTACAAAAATAAAATAAAAAATTTTTTTTTTTAATTTAGACAGGCAAATCAAAGGCACAGATAAAAGCAAAGGAGTCAAAATGTTGGATATCTATTAAAAAAACATTATTACATAAGGTATTAATATGATATCTTAATATCATACTAAAAGTAGAAGAGTTATTTTGAAAGCATTCATATGATATTCGTTTACGCATTTTTGAAATAAATAGCGTTTTCTTGTTATTATAAAGTGAAAGCTTGGATGTTTGCTACTAAAAATACTGTTAAAATTTAGCAAACTAATATTCTAAGCAGACGAAATGAGCAACAAGCCAGTGCTTCATAGTTTAAATAAATAAAGAGAGAGAAAAAATATTTATTCACACATTTTCTTTAAACAGAAAAATACATTCGAGAGAAATTAATAATTAAAAAGAACTTCGAATAATATAAATTGAGCCCCAGCAAAATCTTAATAAGATATTTGAAATCCATCCGTCCATCTCAGCCTCTATACGTCCCACTGCTGGACACAGGCCTCCTCTCAGAACAAGAGGGCTTGGGCCATAGTTTCCACGCGGGCCCGGTGCGGATTGAGAACTTCACACGCACCATTAAAAAGTTTTCCTTCACCGCAAAGGCCGTGGTAAATTTCAAATTTAATTATTCCGCACGCGAGTTTCGAAAAACTCAGAAGTGCGAGCCGGGGTTTGAGCCCACGACCTTCTGTTTGAGAGGCGATAGGTCAAACCACTAAGCCACCACGGCTTCAAGATATTTAAAATACCTTAAATTACTTCACGAAGCGACACCATTGGAGTTGAGCGGGCCGTTCCTGTCAATTACCTGGGAAGTGTTAATATTGGATCAGTTCTGCATGCAATACTCGTACGTTGTTCCTTGCACGAACTCCTACGCTGTTACATCGGCAGTACTACAAATGCTACAAAATATTGAATATTTTTTTGAATCAGGCGTTACTTTGCGGAAATCAGTATCAATGAGATATAAATAACTAGCTTATGCCCGCGACTTCGTCTGCGCGGATTTAGGTTATCGCGCGGTGGCGCCTTCTACCGGAATAAAAGGTAGGACAGACAGACAGACAGAGTTACTTTCGCATTTATAATATTAGTAGCGAATTAATTGTCTAAATGTCAAGTTTCATGGTTTTATCTTTAAAAATGACGAACTTCCATATAAACTTTCATCCCCTATTTCAACCTTTCCAAGCCTTTTTTCGGAATAAAAGGTAGCCTATGTTCTTTCCCAAGGTCTGGTCTATCTTTGTACCAAATTTCATCAAAATCAGTCGAGCGGTTTTGGCGTGAAAGCGTAACAGACAGACAGACAGACAGACAGAGTTACTTTCGCATTTATAATATTAGTAGGGATTACTTCCTTCAGGGAATCTCCCATCGTGGGATCTTTTAGGGAAGGCTTGAGAAAGATATGACTTACACCTTCTCCTTAAATATTTGAGAACATTCCTCTGTTTAATCCATAGTAATAAAAACAGACACAGCCAGCGGTCAAACTTATAACACTCCTCTTTTTGCGTCGGGGGTTATAAAGGTCAAAAAGAAATCCAAATAATCCCACAATATAGAGCCTACTCGAGACAATATCATAACTTAACCAAAAAAACCCCAAATATGTAATTTCAAAGTTCAATATCTCAAAAACGGCTGAACAGGTTTTAATGCCACTAAACACTTGAGAACCACTGTCGGTCAATTCGTGTGAGTAGTAAACAGATAAGGGTGTAGACCAAAAATTTGCACACCGTTAAAGCCGCTAGTTATAATTTCCATTAACTTCTTCCATTGTGACACGAAAATTAATCAAACAAAGAAGATAAAAATATGTACAAAGATAAACCTATCCCTTAAAGGGATATCTTCCAGCTAACCTTCCTAACGATGTCATAGACAGACAAAAAGACCGAAATTGGCATCAAACTTATAACACCCCTTTACTTCGTCGAGAGTTAAAAACGGTTACGTATCTGAACATCGAATGGTAAAATACCGAATGTATTAAAATATCGAAAAGGTATTTCTGTTATGACTGTATTTTTTTTAGATTGTTATAAATCTAAACCAACCTAACCTAAGGGGTTCTAAACGATGCCGTTTTAATAAATAAATAAATAAATATCATGGGACACTTGACACCAATTGACCTAGTCCCAAACTAAGCAAAGCTTTGTACTATGGACACTGGGCAACGGATAAACGTACTTATATAGATAAATACATACTTAAATATATATTAAACATCCAAGACCCGAGAACAAACATTCGTATTATTTATACAAATATCTGCCACGGCCGGGATTCGAACCCGGGACCTCAAGCTTTGTAGTCAGGTTCTCTAACCACTCGGCCATTCGGTCGTCCAAAAGTTTTCGGTTTCAGAAAATAAACCTTTCGATATTATGACCCATTCGATGTTTTAATATATTCGATATTTTGACATTCGATTATTCAGATGCATACCCGTTAAAAACTGATCGTTATTTCAAATTTTCCATACAAAGCCCTCTGGCTCATTGTATGGACTTCGTCTCCATGCAGAGGACTCTAATGGCATCGCATAATGCCTCCATCTCTCGCAGTATTTGCACTAACTTCCGTCACTGAGTGCATTTACCCACGAACGGCACACGTTAGGGCGGTGCATGCAGTCACGACGACAAGCACTATGTGTATTGTATAATAATAATTAAACGAAACCACACTCGTGTTTTAAGGACCCTTATTACGATACAGTTGCATAAAATACTATACAATTTGTGTTTAAAATTATATCCCACTAATCCCTACTATACGCTTTCATGCCGTAACGGAGGGACGGATCGACGTGATTTTTGACATAGAGATAGTTTATTGACCCGAGAGTGACATAGGCTACTTTTTATCCCGGAAAAGTGCAGTTCCCGAGGGAACAGCGCGCGATAACCGAATACGACGCGGGCGGAGCCGCGGGCAAAAGCTAGTTGTATAATAATAACAATGTCACAATTTGCGTCTAAAATTTTACTACTTATACTATAGATGCGAAAGTTTGTAAGTATGTTTGTTTGTTACCTCACGTCAGTCACGTCCAAACCGTTAAACCGATTTAGATGAAATTCGGTACCAGATAGATTGAGTCCCGGGAAAGGACAGGATAGTTTTTATCCCTATATGGATAGCGATAAATGAAATTTACGCGGGTGGAGTCGCGAGAAACTATATAATTATAGTCCTGCTAATATTATAAAAACGAAAGTTCATAGTACATAGCATGTGTTTATATGTTAACTACTCCTTCGCACTGAAACAGATGAGCAGATTGAGATGAAATTTGATATGTGAGCTACAGATCTGTAATAACATGCAAGCTAAATGTTTATCCCGATATTCCCTCGGATCCCGAATAAAGTCCCGCAATCTCATCCGCTAGGTTTAAAGTCATCGCCCACGATGCAATTTATGGAAATCCTAGCGGGATTTTTTGTTTGTTACTCTTTCACACCGAAAAGGGCAGCATACATTTGGATGAAATTTAGATCATAGATAGCTAACATATGGCGTAAAAGTTTAACTATCGAATACTCCTGAAAATAACGCATTTGAAATTGACTTTCCGGATGATGTCATTTCGTACAAACTTAATTATCATCCACACTCCACTGTTGGACATAGGCCTCAAATTTAATCCCTCCACCTCCCATAGACTTAATTTTAGACTGATGCAATTCCAGAAAGACTTTGACGATCATCGTTTTTCAGCCCATGTCAAAGGTTCCAGCGATCATCCAGTGTACAAATGTTAATTCAACCCTGTACAGCGCTATTAACACCACCATCACGTTTCCAATATCTCGACTCAGTATTATTCGGTTCATAAATTCCAAGCCTCTGAGTAATAGAGTCGCCTTCGCGTCAGGCTTGTCAACAGCATACATTATGTGGCCCGTGATATACTGTGTTACGGAATACATAACCGTACCAACATACATTTGCACCTGCAGACGCGTGATATCAGTGGAACAATCACTAACTTCTCCCTACCCCAGCTGTAGATTTAACTTGGTTAGCATGATGTATACGTATGGGGCACTTCGCAAGGACTGTATACATAGTATAGGATTAACATTGAGATAACCTATGTCATGTAATATCACATTAAGCTGACAGTGCCCTGGTCATGAGATAAAGTGAAACGAAATTGTGACGGTTTAGGCTAGACGTTTGTGATAGCAGGTACTTTGAAGTGATTAATTTTAATACTAAAACTGCTAATGTACGATTATTTTTTGCTAGTTAATGTTTTGTATTTCTTCCACACCAAACATTTTTGGATCAGCAACAGTAAGATAACGCAAAATGATTCTAGAATGTTTGAGGCAGTGGCTAGATAAGTTCAACGAAATTAATTTATAAAGATCGCTCAAACATATTTAATTTAGATTGAGGAATGTTTAAACGTTGAAAGACGTAATGATAGTTGCAGTAGATGGCACCACTTTGGAGTGATTATTCGAGCGTTTCAACTGCCTTATTTATCTGGACACCTTTCTGTAAAAATGGCCAAATAATTCTGATATAGTCTTTTTAGTCATCTGGTAGAAATACAGGAACTCTTAACAAATAATCAAAAACGACATCAAAATCTACAGCCAATTCGTAAAAAATGTGACCAGATAAATGAGGCGGTTGAAACGCTCGAATAAACGCCCTTGACACTATGTCATATCCAAGCGATTGAGAATTTCGGATGGTTACTAGACTTCCCCAGTGGTCTAGTTTTAGAGCTCACTCGGCGCCTAAAATCTTACAAAGTGCAGCTTTCAATCTTTTCCGCGGCGTCCGAAAATCATGTTCGTTCTGAAAATAAAAAATAATTATTGATAAATTAAATCGTATTGATAAATAAAAACAAATATAAATGTAACGTCGCTTTGATTGAAAATTAATTGTAGATGGAGAACTTTTGTAGTGGTTTTGGATTGGAGTTACTGAGCCGCTAGTCGCAATATTTTCAGATTCATTCTGTAACATGCCGTATAATAATCTTCAGCACAGTGTATTATTTCTATTTATTAGATAATTCCCTTTCGAATATTTTTAAGTATCTCGTATAAAAAAAATTGAGTAAAAATAGAACGTTGATCAAATGCTGTAATAATTTGGCAAAACACTCTTCAAACAAAAGCTTATTTTTATTCGAAAACAAGTCAACTAAAATGATCATTATTTATTTACTTACGGCGTACCTACTAATAAAAGTAATGTTTTGTTTACTGTCACTATATACATAGTTTATGTTTGTTAAGTTTATTAAAGCTTTATTTGAAGTGTTTTCTTTCCACGCTTAGAATTAATGACGTGTTTGAAACAGTTTAACACTAATCTCCTTTAAAATATACCCTACCACTACCCATTGCCATAAAATAAAAAAAAACAAGCGTAATTCTTTGCTCCTCTCATACCAAGTTTGACTGGCCATTGAGATATTTTATTACCTTTTAATTTGTTTTCACAAACTCTTTTGATATTGAATACTGGCAGCTTTTAGAGACCAAGAATGTGTCTTTTTATTCTTTTTTTCGTTAGTGGTAGCGTTTTTTCCGCGCTCATTCTTTTGGAATCTAATTGCTCTCGATGTCGTTGTCGCCATTGTTTTTTTACGTGTCTGCCATGTGTAAAATTCGAACAGTTATTTTCACTTTTGTTCGTACACGTTCGTCGAACCGTTTTAGGGTTGTTTGTAATTGCATTACGGTGCTAACTCGGATTGGTCTCGTACACTGTTATTAATTTTGGCAAGAAAAATTCTTTATTGTCTCCTTAGTGCTTTTTGTGAGTGTTGTTTGAGTGAGGTATTTTGCTGAGAAATATTTTAACGGTAAGTCACTTGAAATGATCAGTTCAGATCAAATGTATTTCGAATGATAAACACTGACCGTTGAAAAGAACAGCTTTGTCCAAATCCATTGATTATTCAAAAGTGTTATTAAACAAACCTAACTTAGAGGATTAACATACATAATGACCATTAAAAAATTTCTGAATAATTTACGGTTTCCTGGAAAAAAAATACAGTGCCTTTCAAAAATTAGGTATGCCACTAGAATTGTATCTACACACCCCTAAATTGCTATACCTAACATGTAATTTTTTTTAAGTATTCTTTGCAAATATTCCGCGTGAAGCATCCAAAAATGTTTACTTTCCGTCTCAAACATAAACAAACTCTTCCTTTTATTACGCGAGGGTAACTGGCAGAAAACAAAAGATAAAGCGGTAATCCCCAATACAGGCCTTACCCAGCACGACGGGAATCCCCAAATGCTTCGCCATGGTAATGACTCCTTACTGGTATCCCGTCGCCTTAAGCTCAGTCCTGATTATGCTTTCAGGGTATTTTGGGCTTACGCGAAAAATGGGAATCAACTTAGGGCTTTTTTGCTAATTGAGCGTTTAAAAACGACGGTTTTAATTCGTTACAGGGCCGACCGACTTTTTTATGTTCACTATAACAATATCTATCTACCTTTAAACTTAAAAAATAAGGGTTCCGGAACCTTAAAACTCAGTGCGATGCTCAGTTGCTTAGATACTATCCAACTAATACTATAACAATAACGGATTAGTATCATTTTGTCTAAAAAAGCAACTGGGCTAAGTAGCGACAGCGACTGGTATAAAAAGCAAGTGATCTTAGAAGCAAATGGTCTAAGTAGCAAGTGGTCTAAAAAACAATTGGTCTTAGAAGCAAATGGTCTAAGAGTAGTGAGGGATACGACGGTTCCAGATCTCAATTTTTTTGGTCCAAAATGGCGATTTTGGGGCGGGTCCAATCCTAAAAAAAAAAAAAAAAAAAAAAAAAGGGAAACACCCCCACTTGGAGCGATTGGACGAGGTCTGAGAACGCTCCGCCCACTCCTTCCTGTACATATGTACTTCACTTCTGGGACAATGGCAACTCCGAAGCACCTAATCATAAAAGGTTCGACCCGCGAACAATACAAGCCGCGCGAACAATAGGCGCACATTGTCCCTTTACCTGCTCTCCTCTGGCGCTAGCTCTATTGTTCCACTCACCTGACTAGCGTACCTTTTTAATCATAAAAGGTTCGACCCGCGAACAATACAAGCCGCGCGAACAATAGGCGCACATTGTCCCTTTACCTGCTCTCGGCTCTGGCGCTAGCTCTATTGTTCCACTCACCTGACTAGCGTACCTTTTTTTCATTCACTTCTTTCCTTTTAAACTTGTACTATGCCATCAGCGTCTTTATAATTCACGTTGAAACTTGTAAAATTCTCATGTAAGCCATCTCCAAATGCAGGTTTGAACTTGAAGGATCTAAGTGCATATAAAAGCAAGCCTAGACAAAGTCACTTCATATCGTCTCACATAATTCATCAACAAATTGTTATTTTTCAAGCACATACAATACATATTCCATGCTTTGAGTTACACAGTGAATGATTAATGATTTCCCTTTTACCAAACCACCCACCGTGCACCGTCTTCTATTGTTAAAATTTTATTACTTCGTTTCTTTTGACCATGCACCGCCGTTCTCAAAAAAATGCTGGTTTAAACTTGTACACTATCTGTGTTGTTTCTCCTTTGTTCACCGGCATCCCTTTGTGTGTACCTGACTCGGAAATATGCCATGCACAAGTCTAAACTTGCAGGATTTCATTGCGTATAAAAGGAAGTTAAGACCATTCCGCCTCATATCGTCTCAAAGAATTCATAAGACAAGACCCCCGTCCAAGCGAGCCGTCGCAAAGTGTAAAAAGTTCAGTGTTTGGTTGATATACCTAGCAGTGTTTTCGTTGCTGATATGGATGTAAGTAAGCTCTTTTTTAAACTGTTTTTGGACCTGTTTGTTTTAATTTGTGTTTGACTGATATTTTTTACTATGTATCTCTGTGTTTCCTTAGGTGCCATCTAACTCAACTTTGAAGCATTGTTTAAAATATTGTTTTTTGCATTGTTATAGCTGACTGAAGAAAACACATTTAAGCACTATTATTATCCAGAGAATCACGAAGAACCTAGTGATGACGACGAAGGAACATTAGCTTTCAAAGTAAAGAGAGCAATCGCCAACAACAAGAGACCAAATAACAGTATTCACGGATTCTTTGAAAAACGCAAGAAAAAGAAGATTCCCAAAAACTCTTCAACTGTTAGCCAAGCCACTGCAGATGGTGTTGCTTTTATCAAAGCAAACAAAGACGAATCAGCTTACGCATCACACCTCATTAAAATCGAGGTGTATGATATAGACAAGATTAAGAACATTCCCCCGGCAGAACAATGGAAACAAGCAGAAGTGCGTGTTAAATATTACGCCCACTCCGAAGGAGATGAACACGTTCAAAAGACCAGAGACGTGATCTACAACATAACTAAGCAGTTAGCATCAAAAAGTGATTGTGTTAATTTCGTTTTAGACAATAACAAATAAATTCTACTTAATTTCTTTTGGTTACCTGCTTAACTTCAGACTATCCTATTCTTGTGAAATACTCATTGTTTCGTTTGTGGAGGCAAAGTACAAACGTAAAACCTTTCAACTCAGTCCACCGATATTTCATTGTATTGTTTCATATCTAAATATTTTTGTTTGCTATACAATAGCAAAATAGTGTGTAATATTTAAGACTGAGCTTGGCTGGTATAAATAGAAGTCGGTCTCACTTAAAATACCACATTTCCAAAACACCATCATGGACACGCAGAGCTGCAGTTTCTTCAATCAGCAACTGGATCAACTAGTTGAAGATCAGGACTTGTACGAGCTTTGCGAGAAAGTCGAGCAAGAATATTTGAAAACGTAAGTTACTATTTTGGTGATAATTGTACTATTTTTATGTTTGTTTGCTGCCCGCATTGACAAGATGAACATCACGTTGAAACTTGTTTGATGCTAGTCATAATAGGAAGGGGTACCCTTGAGTATAAAAGCGGAGTCCCCTTGTCACTTCAACCATTGTGACCGTGCTCGAGTTTGCGTTTTACGAATTTCATTTAAAATGTATTTCAATTTGAACTTATCTCTAAACGAAGTGGCAAGTTTAGATAAATCTCTAATTTTGAGTAAATTCCATCGTTACATTCGAATGTGGTTTTTAAACAAAGTTTTACCAGTGACATGGATAGAGGATTCGGATATTATTCCATATTTTACACCATGTACTGGACACAACTATAACATGGAAAAATCTGAAATATCTGATGTAATTGATGGCGTATTTCCAATGCAAGCATACTGTTTACTGTGTAAACATTAAAGAGTTAGTATTTCACTTGGATGTGTTTTATAGTTAATTAAATATATATAATTTGTTATGTTAATAATTAATTTATTTTTTACAGATTTTTGCAACCTGAACAAGAAGGAGGCGGTGCAAAAAGAAGATCATCTGAATCGGCCGAAGAGACTCCAGTTAAGACAAAGAAAAAACGTCCTAACCCACCAATCAGTTTCGCATCTACGTCAACCGCATCGTCTTCAAATCAAAACGTGAGTACAGAAATTAATGATTATATTGAATGTTCTATGTGTCATGTGTCAGTTTCGCGAAAATATTATACAAATCATTTAAAAAGTAATACTCACAAAAATAATGTATTAAGTGTCAGCAGAGAATTTAAAAATATTCAGATAATTGAAAGCGCGTTTGGAAATAGGATAGTTACGTACAGAATTGTATCAGATTCAATCACTAACCAACCGTTAGAAACACCGGGATTATTTTTAGAAAACATTAAAGACAAAATATTTACATTATTTGATCAATCCATAGTAGAGCACTTTGTAGTAAAAGTAAATTTTATACTTCATGCTGACTTTACACAACAAACTAAGCAATTAAATAATACATTCGATTTTCAAACGTTTAATTATGTTGTTTGCAAAGGAGATTCTAAAGACTACATTTTTTCATTACTTACAAACGAAATTATAAATAAAGTAACCAATTTCGAAAAAAAAGACAGCGGGTGGAGTCTAACAAAAATAAACTATTTAGACATGAATGTGAATAAATTCAATCCATTACGCGGTTCATCTTACATAGATTTACCAAAAGATATAAAAAACAAAAATGCAATTATAAACGTCCAAAACAAAGATCATGAGTGTTTTCGTTGGGCTGTATTATCAGGGTTATATACACCTAATAACAATGTGAACAGGGTTGCGTCATATAAATCTCACAGGAATAAATTAAAATTTGATAATCTGTCTTTCCCAATTAAAATAAACGATATCCATAAATTTGAAATGTTGAACAATCTCAGCATTAATGTCTTTGGTTTGGAGTACGACTCAGAAAGCAAAAAAAATAAGGTAGTTGGTCCATTACACTTAACAAAAAGTAGGAAAGCCACCCATTTAAACTTGCTGTACATAAATCAAGGTACTAACGGACATTATTGCTATATAAAAAGTCTTTCAAGATTAGTATCAAAACAAATGACATCATCGGAGCATGCGATCTATATTTGTGATGGATGTTTAATTTATTTCAAGTCACGCGAAAATTTGCAGAAACATCAAGATCATGATTGTTTCCATGTCTGTACAAACTTGCCCTCTGAAAACGAAGCCAAGAGAAACTGGTTTAATGAATTAGTTCCTTCTAGCGAAATATCATTTAATAATTACGATCGTAAATTGAGGCTCCCATTTGTAGTATACGCAGATTTCGAAGCGTTTTTAAATCCTATTAATACTTGTATAAACGATCCAAGTAAATCTTCGACTACTAATATACAGGAACATAAGGTGTATAGTTTCGGATATTATATAAAATGTTCATATGATAATACTTTGTCTGTATATAGGACATATACAGGTGAAAATTGTGCAGAAACATTCATGAAATTTATTAAACGTGATTTAGAGAACATTTGCAAGAAGAACACTTTTGTAAAAAGTCCTTTGCCTTTAACGGTACAAGATAAAGTAACCATCGCCCAAAGTAAAACGTGCTACATCTGTCAAAATAATTTAAATGGTGAAATATTCATTTCTTACAGCCATCATACTGGTGCTTTTGAAGGAGTAGCTCACCCGTCTTGTTGTCAGAAATATCGATCCACTAATTTTGTACCTGTGTTTTTACACAATTTAAGTAACTATGACGCCCATTTTCTAGTACATGGACTGGGATTTGAAGAGGGTAACATAGAAATTATTCCGCAAAACAAAGAGAAATATATTTCTTTCTCAAAGCAATTAAATATTAATAATCGTACTATGAAATTAAAATTTCTTGATTCTTTTAAATTTATGAGTAGTAGTCTCGATAAATTAACCAAAAATTTACTACCCGAACAGTTTCAAGAACTTCGGTTAAATTTTCCATGCGAACAAGACTTTAAACGTTTATTAAGAAAAGGGGTATACCCATATGAACATATGACATCTTTAGAATCATTAAAATCAACTAGCCTTCCCGAAGATAAAGATTTTTACAGCTCATTAAATGATGTCAATATCTCAAAAAATGATTACCAACATGCCTGTGATGTATGGAATCACTTTAATTGTCAAAATATGGGAGACTATTCAAACCTTTATTTAAAAACAGACGTTTTGTTATTAGCGGATGTATTTGAAAATTTTAGAAATGTTTGTATGGAAACATATGGATTGGATCCTGCTCATTATTATACAGCGCCGGGTCTAAGTTGGGACGCCATGTTAATGTACACCAAAATCAAATTAGAACTTCTAACTGATATTGACAAAGTTACTTTTATAGCAAATAATATAAGAGGTGGCATTTCCCAATGTAGTAACAGACATGCAAAAGCAAATAATATATTTATGTCTGAATATGATCGTACTTTGCCATCATCATTTTTGATGTATCTCGATGCAAATAATCTGTACGGTTGGGCAATGTCGCAATGTCTTCCCACTGGCAAGTTTGAATGGGTGGATGTGAACACAAATTTTAATGTACCCGATGACGCTGAACATGGGTACATTTTAGAAGTTGATTTGGAATATCCTAATAAATTACATGATTTACATTCTGATTTACCATTCTGTCCGGAAAATGTGTGTTTAGGCGGTTCTAAAGACAAAAAGCTGATTCCTAACTTGCATAACAAAACAAATTATGTCATTCACTATAGAAATCTTAAACAATGTTTAGAATCGGGATTAAGTTTAGTTAAAATTCATAGAGTTTTAAAGTTTGAGCAGAAACCGTGGCTGAAACCATACATAGATTTGAACACACGAATGCGTTCTATGGCCAAATCAGATTTTGAAAAGGATTTCTTTAAGTTAATGAACAATTCAGTGTTTGGTAAAACGATGGAAAATGTAAATAAAAGAGTTAATGTAAAATTACGGAACCACTGGACAAATCGCGGAAAAACTGAAGGCGTTGAATCTTTAATTGCAAAACCAGAATTTCACAGTTTATCTATATTTTCCGAAAATTTGGTTGCAGTTCAATTGAAAAAAACAAAAGTATTGTACAACAAGCCTATTTACCTAGGATTTTGCGTACTCGATTTGTCAAAAACGTTAATGTATAGCTTTCATTATGATTTCATGAAAACAAAATTCCAAAAAAATCTTAAATTACTCTATACAGACACGGACAGTCTGGTTTATCAGATATTTACAGAAAACTTGTAGGCCGATATAAAATCAGATTTGGTATCGCACTTTGATACCTCTGACTATCCTCCGGACAATGTATACGGTTTTCCATTACTGAATAAAAAACAATTAGGATTCTTTAAAGACGAAAATAATGGCAAAATTTTTAAAGAGTTTGTTGGTCTTCGATCAAAAATGTACGCAATGGATGTACAAAGCACTATAATAGCAAAATCAAAAGGTGTCAATAAATGTGTTACTAAAAAATTAGGTATGGAAGACTATAAAGACTGTTTATTCAATAAAAGAAAACTATTGTGTGAAATGATGCGGTTCAGATCAATCAAACATGTAATATTTACTCAAAAAATAAATAAAATATCATTGTCACACTGCGACACGAAACGATATTTGTTGCCAAATTCAACTGACACACTTGCTTGGGGACACTATAGATTAAAGAACATTCAATTTTAATATTACTTTCTGTACAATATGTGATGATATACATTCCTAATTAATTTTATTATTGTACATATATATATACTTATAAGGTTTTTTTGTTATATTTGCGCATGCACTAGCGATAAGACGGTAAATTGTACATTTATATTTATAACAAACGTGCATGCACAAGCGATAAGAAAATACAAAAAGGTTTCATTGTGTATATATTTACAAAAAAAAAAAAAAAAAAAGTTTTGTAATATTTGTGCATGCACTAACGATAAGACGATAAAAATAGGTTTCATTGTATTAGTTTTTTTTTATTGACTTTCTGCCAAGTTTCTTGCGGCGCATTCTTCTTGGCAATGATGGCCTTTCCGAAGCGCTGGTAGTTTCAATAAAAGATAAAAAATATTGTTTGTTTCTTTGCTTTTGTTACCTATAACTATATAACCATATCTGAATTTTAACTTCTATCATTTGTGACGAAGACCTTTTGAAATCGGCACGTGTTTCCTTGCATAACATAATAAATAATGATTCACTTTTGTCATCCTTTCACGGCCATAGTGGCTGGTCCAAGTGGTTGTGGAAAATCAAACTTTGTCACGAATTTTTTAAAAGATTGTAAAATAATGTGTGACGTAGATTTTTCGGAAGTAATTTGGTGTTATGATGAAATGCAACCTTTGTACAACCTGGAAAATGTAAATTATAGTCAGGGTATACCTGATATCAACATGTTCGACGGGAAGCAACCTAAACTTCTTATAATCGATGATTTGATGAGAGAGGCAGATGGACGGATCGTTGACATTTTCACAAAAGGTAGTCATCATAGAAACTTAAGCGTGTTTTATATTACACAAAATTTATTTCACCAGGGAAAAGGTCAGCGCGACATCTCGCTGAACACAAGTTACATTATATATTTTAAAAATCCTAGAGACAAAACTCAAATACGTTACTTGTCACGACAAGTTTGCCCTGAAAACTCAAAGTTCGTAGATGAAGCCTACAAAGATGCCACCAAAGATGCTCATGGTTACCTAATGATTGATCTGAAACAAAATACTGATGACTTATGTCGTTTCAAAACTAAAATATTTCCATCCGATAAATATTGCACAGTTTATATTCCTAAAAAAGGATTTAAATATGGTAAGAGCCAACTGGTTTTGGTCAGTTCTAAATGATGTCCGAGAGTGTGAGCACATATAAACATTTGCTAGAAGCGCTGCAAGTACTCAAACCAAAATATCGCACAGCATTGCTTAAAGCTTGTGATGATGATGAAATAAACATTATATGTGAGTGTATTTACAATGTTTTAAAAGGGAAAATTCCATTGGAAAAAGAAGAAAAATTAAAATTAAATAAACATAAAAATATATTGCGAAAATTAGTTTCAAAGGGAAAACAAAAACTTAGAAAAACCATTATCATTCAAAAGGGCGGTGCTTTTCTACCTCTTATATTAGGCGCCGTTTTAAGTGCTTTATTTAACTCTATAACATAATCAAAATGGAGAATATGAAAAAAATGCTATTAGTGGAGCAAGATTTCGTTGAAAGACTTAAACACAATGAAAATCTAACTGAAAACTCATCATCTCGGAGATGCAAAAAATACTTAAAGGTAAAATGGATGATCGAGAAAAATGGGCATTGTATTCCCAAGCACTACAACGATTTTTGCATTTTGCTGAAGCAGATCGAAAACCTTTTAAAATACCTATAGTTACGGATGGATTTGACCACCGCAACAACGACCACAAAGATTTAGTCCCAGAGCTAAAAAAGGAGGAAAATGTTAATAATGTTACAGCTTTAAATCTGATCTTACCAGAACTTGATACCACCCCACCACCTGACACACCGACTCAACATTATCCTTTGGAATTTACTCCATCTCATATCATAGAGAGAGTACCGAAATCTTACAAACAGAAAACCAAAACTTTACTGGATAACATTATGCTTCATAAAAATAAAATTTGGTGGAAGCCTGGAGGGGAAGTTGTATTAAACAACCACACCATCCCAAATACTAATATTGATGATCTAGTAAACGATGTGATTAGACCTCTTAAACGTACAAAACCAAAGGGATGGGAAGAATTCACCTTAATTTTAAAAGAAATAAGAGTGCCTGCATCTTGTATAGGTAACCCCACTAACGCAGAATTTTTTAAAAAATCTCTTGGAGAGAGGGAATTAAAGGAGCTCGACACACCATTTTCGTCTACAATTGCAAGAAATTCATCATTAGCGGAAAACGCATCTACACCTATTTCTAGTAGAACACGTGATTCGAAAAAAAAGAAATTAAATTGGGAAAGATGGACCCCCTATTAGATATTCACAGGATTTACTACGATGTGTCCAATCCTGCCGGATACAGTAGCATCAATAAGTTGGCGAAAGAGATGAAAGGTAAAATGAGTAAAAAGGAAGTAAAAAGATGGCTGCAGTCTCAGGAAACGTACACATTACATAAACCTGTTCACAGAAGGTTTACTAGAAACAGGTACATATTATCTAATTATAATGAACTCTGGCAAGCTGATCTAAGTGATATGCGTACTTATGCTCAATATAATGATGGATACAAATATATTCTTTGTGTTATTGACGTGTTTAGTAAATATGCTTTTGCGCGAGCAATGAAGAGTAAAAAACCTGAAGTTGTTAAATCCTGTTTTGATAGCATTTTTACAGAAGCTAATGCCACTCCTCGCCATATTCAATCTGATAAAGGTACTGAGTTTGTTTCAAAAGCTGTACAACAGTACTTTAAAAGTAGAAATATTAATTATTATACTACTAATAATCCTGATATTAAAGCTAGCATAGTGGAAAGGTTTCAGAGAACTCTTAAAATGAAAATGTGGCGTTACTTTACGTTTAAAAATACATACAAATACGTTGACGTCTTACAAGATTTAATATATTCATATAATCATAGTTTCCATTCAAGCATAAAAATGAGACCAAGCGAAGTAAACTACGATAATATCATGACTGTTTGGCAAAATTTGTATGGAGAAAAGGAAAATAAAACATATATAAATGAATGTCCCTCACTTCAAATAGGTGATCATGTTAGAATAACTAAATATAAACATGTATTTCAAAAAGGTTATGAAACTAATTGGAGTGATGAAATATTTGTGATTGATTCAATTATTAGGAGAACTCCTTGGATTGTATATACTTTAAAAGATTTGGAGGGTGAACCAATTACAGGTACATTTTATTCAAAAGAGCTACAGAAAGTATTATATGACCCCTCCACTAAGTACAAAATAGATAAAATAATACAATCGCGTCGCGTTCGAGGTAGAAAGGAAGTGCTAGTCAAGTGGAAAGGTTATCCTGACAAATTTAATAGTTGGATCCCGGCATCGGATTTAGAGCAAATATGAGTGAAGATAGTTTTTACCTGACGCTGTTGAGCAATAGCTCCATTTCTTATTTTCCTGGAAACACAACAGCCAACTTCATAACTAAGTTACCTAAAACTGTTAAGTTAGAAGGGGAATGGGTCGTTGGTTTGGTTGAGTTTCATTATCCATGTACAATGTTTAATGTACAAGAACATGAAAACATTCTATACGTAAAGAAGAAAACACGTTTAAACGAAAGTGCTGGTTCAAAAAACAAAACAGATTCGAATATAATTGTAGAATATAAGGCGCATATTCCTGCGACTACGTACGATAGTGTTAATCATTTTTTAAGTGCTTTTAATGACCACCCATTGTTACGAAATCATTTTAAATTGAGATACGATGAAATAACCAAACTTGTAATATCAACTCGTCAGGATACTGACGTAATATCTCTAATCGCATCACCGCAATTAAGTCTCCAGTTAGGTTTTGAACCAAATACTAATTTAGTCACAAAACCAAATGGAAAATATCCCATTAACTTGTACTTGGGACTGCCATCGCAGCTTTTCATTTATTCAGATATTATCCAACCGCAGATAGTAGGTGATGTAATGACATCACTAATACGAATCATACCTCTAGATCCAACGAAGTACATTTATGGAGCATACAAAATGCATGCATTTTCACCGGCGCACTACTTACCTGTTATGCGCAGAGAGTTTGATACGATTGAAACAGATATAAGAACAAGCGTCGGCGGTAAAGTACCATTCCAGTTCGGCACATCGTGTGTTAAACTGCATTTTAGACGTATAAAATGAGTCGAAGAATCGTTAACGGTCTTTGCCCGTACCAACATTATTATACAAATCAGGCTGGATCTGGGGTTGGTATAGTGTATAAAGGTGTTTCTCATCAACGTGGTCATGGAATTGGAAGTTTCTTAGGGGGGTTATTTAGATCCGTTTTGCCTTTGTTGTCAAGTGGATTTCGAACCGTTGGGAAAGAAGCTTTAAACGCCGGTGTTGGATTACTATCAGATATGATGAATTCACACCCTATGGAAGAGTCTGTAAAGTCGCGTTTTAAAAATGCTAGTGCTAATTTGAAAAGGAAAGCTGATGAAAAAATCGAATCATTAATGAGTGGTTCAGGGTATAAAAGTATAAGAAAGTCGAGAAAGCCCATCATTAAGCGTAAAACACTACAAGGACGATCATCTAAATCATCAAAAAAATCTAAATTTGAAGATATTTTTTCCATCTAAACTATGTCGTTTTTACATAATCATTCATGTGAATGTGCTAAGTCAGAGTTAGACTTATTTGCTCTACCATCAACACAAACAAGCGTCGAAAGCGGTCAGTGGATTCATTATAAACCAATTTCATCATTAAGTGATGATGGACCTATAGAATTTCAAGTACCAGGTACTGGAGATGATTATGTTGATCTGTCCCACACTATGCTATATATTAAAGCTAAGATAGCAAGTGCTGATTCAAATGACATTTCTAAAACTATTCATGTTGCACCGGTTAATAATTGGCTTCATTCACTTTTTAGTCAACTAGATGTATATTTAAACCAAAAACTTGTGTCACCTCCAAATAATACATATGCATATCGAGCATATTTAGAGACCCTACTAAACTATGGTCCAGCAGCAAAAGGCTCTCATCTGACCTGTGGCTTATGGTATGCTGATACTCCTCATAAAATGGATGCTACAGATGAAACCAATATAGGATTTTCTAAGAGAGTGGAGTTGGTTAAAGTGAACAAAGAGGTTGATATGATTGGTCATTTACATGGTGATATATTTAATCAGGAGAAATTTTTGATTAATGGTGTGGAAATACGTGTTAAATTAGTTCGTAGTAAAGAAGCATTCAATCTCATGTGTGACAACGCGGACACAAAAATAAAAGTTAAAATTACTGATGCCAGTCTCATTATCCGTAAGGCTCGAATAAATCCTTCAGTATTAATTGCTCATCAAAAAGTGCTGGCGACGACTACAGCTAAATATCCTATCACCAGGGCTGAAGTTAAAGTTTTGACAATATCTTCGGGAGTTCAGGCTAAGACTCTAGATAATATATTCCTAGGACAGGTCCCTAAAAGATGTATTATAGGTTTTGTAAAAAATTCTGCATTTAATGGTAACTTGACGCAAAATCCATTCAACTTTGATAATCGTGGGATAAATTCATTTAGTTTATACGTTGATGGACAACAGGTTCCTTCAAAAACATTACAACCCTCGTTCAAAGATGGGCTGATCGTATCCACAAAATTGTGTATATATTTCATGTGCGATTTATTATTTTTATTTCTGTATTATTTTTTTGGTTCTTTTGTGTAAATTTTGCTGTATATGTGTGTCTTTTGTGTTAGTGAATAAATGTCTTCTTTCTTTTCTTTCTTCTTTCTTTATCATACATTGTTTTCTGGTACTGGTATCCATTTTTTGAATGAAGGTAATGAAATAGCAAGAGAAGGATATGGAGGAGGATATTGTTTATTAGCTTTTGACTTAACTCCAGATCTTTCAGCCAGTTCAAGTTCACATTGGAATTTAGTTAGACATGGTAGTGTTAGATTAGAGGTCCGTTTTGAGACAGCTTTAACAACAACTCTTAATTGTGTTGTTTATGCAGAGTTTGATAATGTTGTAGAAATTAATAAAAACCGAGATATAACTGTTGATTACAATAGTTAAATAAGACAGCTGTATACTAAATCTATCACATCTATACCGTAGTCTATAATGGATACATCGGAAATAGAATATTTTATGAGTAAAATTAATTTGAACATAAAATCAAATGTTTTTGCCGCTAACAAAATGCCTATGTTTGTTCAACTACCTATTTATCTTATCAGCAATTTGGATCCAGATTACAAGCCTGGTTCTCATTGGATTGCCATTTACATTGATATTAACGGTGTTGGAGAATACTTTGATTCATTTGGTCGACAACCAGAAGGTTATCATAAGAGGTTTTTAAAGAGAAATGCCAAGAGGTGGTTTTATAACCACAAATCATTTCAAAATCCTTTTACCTCAGTTTGCGGTGAATATTGTTTAGTTTATCTGTATTTTAAGAATAAAGGAAAAACTATGTATGATTTTCAAAGTCTATTTTCTGAAAATTCTTTATGTAATGATCTTATTATAAGAAATATGTTTAATTCATTTTTTATGTAATAAATTTTTTATCAATCTATTTTTTGTTTTACTTCAATCCTAAAATTTAAAAGATGGATTTTCAAGGGAAATATGTTGTGGTACACAGATACAGATTAAATAATACAAAAAAATGTTTTTAAAAATTTATTCAAACCAACAATTTTACATTATTACTTTGCCTCCACAAACGAAACAATGAGTATTTCACAAGAATAGGATAGTCTGAAGTTAAGCAGGTAACCAAAAGAAATTAAGTAGAATTTATTTGTTATTGTCTAAAACGAAATTAACACAATCACTTTTTGATGCTAACTGCTTAGTTATGTTGTAGATCACGTCTCTGGTCTTTTGAACGTGTTCATCTCCTTCGGAGTGGGCGTAATATTTAACACGCACTTCTGCTTGTTTCCATTGTTCTGCCGGGGGAATGTTCTTAATCTTGTCTATATCATACACCTCGATTTTAATGAGGTGTGATGCGTAAGCTGATTCGTCTTTGTTTGCTTTGATAAAAGCAACACCATCTGCAGTGGCTTGGCTAACAGTTGAAGAGTTTTTGGGAATCTTCTTTTTCTTGCGTTTTTCAAAGAATCCGTGAATACTGTTATTTGGTCTCTTGTTGTTGGCGATTGCTCTCTTTACTTTGAAAGCTAATGTTCCTTCGTCGTCATCACTAGGTTCTTCGTGATTCTCTGGATAATAATAGTGCTTAAATGTGTTTTCTTCAGTCAGCTATAACAATGCAAAAAACAATATTTTAAACAATGCTTCAAAGTTGAGTTAGATGGCACCTAAGGAAACACAGAGATACATAGTAAAAAATATCAGTCAAACACAAATTAAAACAAACAGGTCCAAAAACAGTTTAAAAAAGAGCTTACTTACATCCATATCAGCAACGAAAACACTGCTAGGTATATCAACCAAACACTGAACTTTTTACACTTTGCGACGGCTCGCTTGGACGGGGGTCTTGTCTTATGAATTCTTTGAGACGATATGAGGCGGAATGGTCTTAACTTCCTTTTATACGCAATGAAATCCTGCAAGTTTAGACTTGTGCATGGCATATTTCCGAGTCAGGTACACACAAAGGGATGCCGGTGAACAAAGGAGAAACAACACAGATAGTGTACAAGTTTAAACCAGCATTTTTTTGAGAACGGCGGTGCATGGTCAAAAGAAACGAAGTAATAAAATTTTAACAATAGAAGACGGTGCACGGTGGGTGGTTTGGTAAAAGGGAAATCATTAATCATTCACTGTGTAACTCAAAGCATGGAATATGTATTGTATGTGCTTGAAAAATAACAATTTGTTGATGAATTATGTGAGACGATATGAAGTGACTTTGTCTAGGCTTGCTTTTATATGCACTTAGATCCTTCAAGTTCAAACCTGCATTTGGAGATGGCTTACATGAGAATTTTACAAGTTTCAACGTGAATTATAAAGACGCTGATGGCATAGTACAAGTTTAAAAGGAAAGAAGTGAATGAAAAAAAGGTACGCTAGTCAGGTGAGTGGAACAATAGAGCTAGCGCCAGAGCCGAGAGCAGGTAAAGGGACAATGTGCGCCTATTGTTCGCGCGGCTTGTATTGTTCGCGGGTCGAACCTTTTATGATTAAAAAGGTACGCTAGTCAGGTGAGTGGAACAATAGAGCTAGCGCCAGAGGAGAGCAGGTAAAGGGACAATGTGCGCCTATTGTTCGCGCGGCTTGTATTGTTCGCGGGTCGAACCTTTTATGATTAGGTGCTTCGGAGTTGCCATTGTCCCAGAAGTGAAGTACATATGTACAGGAAGGAGTGGGCGGAGCGTTCTCAGACCTCGTCCAATCGCTCCAAGTGGGGGTGTTTCCCTTTTTTTTTTTTTTTTTTTTTTTTTTTTTTAGGATTGGACCCGCCCCAAAATCGCCATTTTGGACCAAAAAAATTGAGATCTGGAACCGTCGTATCCCTCACTACTTCTAAGTAACAAGTTGTTTAAGTAGCAAGTGATCTAAGAAGCAAATGGTCTAAGTAGCACGTGGTCTAAGTAGCAAGTGGTCTAAGAAGCAAAAAATCTAAGTAGCACGTGGTCTAGAAAGCGAGTCGTCTTAGAAATAAATGGTCTAAGTAGCAAATGCTCTAAAAAGCAACTGCTAACCTAACCTAACCTGTTTTTGTCAAAAACTTGAAAAAACATCGGTAGGTTAGGTAGGATTAGAGTTGCGTCAATCTCATCCATGCGGAATAGGAGCTCCGCGAAAATAACTTGACAATCGACTTTAGCAATTGATAATTTGCTACGTAGACCAGCTGCTTGTTACACGAAATGATATTAACCCAAATTAAGATGAAGTTTGGTATGTAGATATTGCCTATTGCTTACCTTATAATTTTCTCACTGTGTACCTGTTTTCTGTATCGCTTACTATTCATACAGACCGTATTTAATGTATATAATGTTGTGTGTAATGTATTTATTGACCATAAAAATTAATTCGATGGGGTCAGAAGGTTCTCGAATGGCGTCCGCGGACCGGGAGACGAGCTATCGGTAGGCCTCCAACAAGATGGAGCGACGACCTGGCTAAGATCGCGGGATCGCGATGGATGCGAAAAGCACAAGACCGGTCTGAGTGGAGAGCCTTGGGGGAGGCCTATGTCCAGCAGTGGACGTCTTTCGGCTGACATGATGACATGACTATATTTTATAAATTTGGAGACATCTAAGATGATGATGAAAAATTAATTCAACAATACAAGAGAAGCAGTGATCTCCACACTAGGCACAGCCTGTGTCGTGGAGATCCAGATCTTAGAGAATTAACAGAAAGTGCGGTTCTTAATTCAATATGCAGTATTTATCCCAATCTTACATTTTATTTATTTTATACACGTTTTACATTTAACATAAACAATTTTTTAAAATTACATTCTTTAAATATTAAATTCCATCAACATAGTGAATAGAAAAGGGTAAAGAAAATGTATATATGACTGAGTTTACGTGCGTGTGTGTGTGTGTGTGTGTGTTTGTTGTGTGTGTGTGTGTGTGTGTGTGTGTGTGTGTGTGTGTGTGTGTGTGTATGGTATGGTGTGTATTTACTGTAAATCATTCAGAACTGTTTATTCAATCCAACTATCATACTTAACAGACCACGTAAACTCGCGGGCGCCAGCTAAAATCAAATATATGTCTTAGTGTTACCTAATTTCCTAAACACCGATCGAACTCTCCCCACCGCACGTTAACAAGACCTAGTCGCAACCGCCGCCACAGCCAAGAGACCTCAGTTCGGCCTCCGATTCGGCTAACTAGCGCTAATTGCTACCTAACATCAACGTGTAGTCAACCACAAACGTGGTTTACCTCATTCATCTCATCAAGGTGTCTTGTGTTACTTTAATGCATACCCGCGGCGTCTCCCGCGCAAACTTTTAGATCCAGCAGTTTTAATCCAAATTTCTGGATTCTAACTCTCACGATAATCCCAAAAATACTACGCGCTCTTCATTTACGAAAAATAAAATATATATTTTTATTTTTTATTTTGACAGTGAAGAAAAGTAGACAAAATGTTATAGGCTAATTTTTATCCGATTTAAAAATTTCAATCGTTAATTTTATGTTCACATGATAACTTGGTTTTTATTCTGTGTATGACCAACCTACAACGTTACAAGTTAAAAAGCGAGTAAGACAAAAGAATTAATAATTTTCAATATAAATAAATAAATATTATGGGACACCCTTACACCAAATTGACCTAGTCCCAAACTAAGCAAAGCTTGTACTATGGATACTAAGTCTAGGCAACGGACAAACATACTTATACATGTAGATAAATACATATTGAACATTCAAGACCCGAGAACAAACATTTGTACTATTCATAAAAATATCTGCCCCGGCTGGGAACCGAACCCGGGACCTCAAGCTTCGTAGTCAGTTTCCCTAAACACTTGGCCATTCGGTCGTAAATTTTTCAATTATCTTCATAATTTTGAGTAGGTAATAAATATCTAGACAAAAGTTGCGATTGCTAACATTTTAGCCAGGGTGTGTAATCACAGATTCTAAAACAACATTTGAAATAATTCGTTCAACTCGACTTTCGTCGATGATTTTATATAGACCAAACCCAACCTTACCAAATAGGTATGCACCTACCTACATTAAAAATACAATTAAAGATAAACACGTAAAGTTTGTTCACTCTTCGATTATGAACTATGTATCATATAAAAATATAAAATATTCTTATAATTATCGAGACGCATCCATTTAGCCAAACTTTAATAGGATAATAGGATAACAACAAATCCGGTTCACCGCCTCAGAACAATAAGTCTCGCCCATTTTGTGGCGACTCACCGTGACAAGTTAGTAACCATAAATCCATTTACTCTTAGCAAAATAACGAATTAAACAGAAACACGTAACATTTAAAATAATATCATAAATCAAATAAGCCCACGTACCACCTACGAATTGATTAAAATAGAGCCCCTACGATTTAGTTCAATGAATATTAACAACAGTATTAGACGGCGCTGTGTTTGAAATAGCTACGTAATTGCATATTACTATATCCACCAACCTATTTTACAGGTAATAGGACCTTGTGCAGGGTCCACCCGGATTGCTACCACCATCTTGCTCGCTAATCCTGCCGTGAAGCAGCAGTGCTTGCATTGTTGTGTTTCGGCGTGGAGAGTAAGACATCTTAGGCTTCTAGGCAACACATCTGCAATCCCCCTGCTGTTGCTGGTTCTATGGGCGGTGGTGATCTCTTACCATCAAGAGACTCACTTGCTCGTTTTCCATCCAGTCGAATAAAAAAAACCTTTATCACTAACTGCTTATTAATTTTACCGTCAATTAGAAGTACTTTTCCGTTTCCGATGTTTCGTCATAAAGTGTAAAGCGCAGCTTACAGCTGCAAGAAAAATGCAGGTTACATTGCCAGGCTAATTAGGCCGTTAGCAACAACTTTTCAAAGTGGTAAATAGAGTACCGTAATGTACTGAAATTTATAAGAGCTTTTTTTGCAGATCTAAGCTTAAGTTAACTTAATATTATATACTATACAAAGTATTTTACATGACACAAATATTATATTATGACATAATAATTATACTATTTTAATCCTCTGTCTGGATTAGAAACGAATTTGTAATATCACTTTTAAAGTTTCAGGCGTCTACGATTAGCTGGAATCACTGACCATCACATCATCCATTTGCCCACAATCGTATACGAGTACATACAATTAATGTAGACGTTGAAAGTTTGAAATCGATTTTATTTGACATCGGATTAAGTGGTACGAATTTGTCGAGTTGTTGTTAAAGCTTGTTGTTTAAGTGAAAATAAAACGACCATGACATCGAGAATCCGCTCTAATGATCGCGAAACTTCGTTTAATCTCCCACAAAGAAGGCGCACATTAAAGACATTCTGTCCAATACATTCAAAATATTTTCCTCGTCTCGAGCTCGATGGCAAACAAGATTACAGACTGATTTATATCGACGAATAGCTGATATCTGACAACTGTTTGTTCTGTTTTTCGTAAACAATACGAACGTTTTTATGACAGGCCCATTTGGTCTAATTGTTTGTGTTTGTGTCTTGTAGCAGGGGCTTGTGATAGTAAATGCTGGAGAAATATTAAATGCGGCGCTTTTTTGTGGAAATAAAAACGTTTTTATGTTTGTTTCAGAGACTTTTAAGAAACAAAAGTTTTAAAAAATCGCTTCTTGAAATAATGAGCAAGTCACGAACGTTCAATGGAAGAAATGAGGGGTTTTATTTTTTTGAGTGAACTAAAATAATTTTTTTGCTCGCTCGCGACCTTATGATAGCTACGTTTATGCAATATATATACCATAAGGTCGCGGGTGAGCAAAGAATTACATGAGCATTAGTAGGATTACCTTCAAAAGGCAACTGAATTGCTTTTACATCACTGCAAGATCACGGCACACACTCTTTGCCTTCAGTACTTGGCGTCTAAAAATTTACATAGTCCATACTCGTGCTAATTGTTCCTCATCTTCCTTTGAAGAAAAACAAAAAGTGTTCAAGAAGCACGGCTCAAGGAGGATAAGCCACAGACATTTCAAATCTCGTACAGTTTTACTATCCATAGCTTCAAAAGAACGACGTGCCATTTTAACGGAATGTCAGGTAATTTCGACTTAGCAATTAGAAGGGGAAAAATGCTGGGTAATTATTCAACGTCCCCTCGGCACTGCATTAAGGAAAGGGCCGATTTTTTAGGACAATTATAAATCTCTGGAAGTTACATTATACTGATTTCATTTTGACTCCGAAGCTGGAGGGCCGGTTACTGTACAACTGACTGGGCTTAGAAGATTGAGTTGAATATTTTCACATCGCACAATTTGTTTTTTTTTCTATAGAATTTTGCGTAAAAAGACTCACGGCTTATATCTACGGCATTGTTACTTTAGATGAAAGTAACCACGGATCGATGTTCAAAAGTCGTCTCGGCAAATAAAACCTTTTTTGCGGAGGAAGGTTTTGTGAACAGATCTTGACAGTTGACACTAATATTGTTCAGTGACGAAACATCTTAGGAATATTATTCCATTTTGAAGTTTTGTGACATTATTTTCTCTATATGTACTAATACTCTTTGGACAGTATCAATTCATTAGGTTGAAATGAATATTGTCGTAGACCTTTTTATCGTTATGTAAGTGTAATGTTCAAGCAGACAGAATTTTTTTGTATATCACCTCACCCGTTATTTTATATAAATATTTCTTTTTTAAACGTCAATGTTTGATAACGCTAAAAACAGCAGCGCGTATGTGGCAGCCGGTACTGATAATACCTTTGATTATTCATCTATTATGAACTCCAAAATTAAGTACCGGCAAAATATTTGACGAAAGTATCTCAATTTTCCATTAACGGAGTTTTCTTTGTAAATTAACATGAACGTTAAACCGGTTTTGTGAAACTTCCACGACTTTGATGGAATGAAATACTTTATGATTCACCTTTATTTTATTTAGTACTGGATTAATTTTATTTACTGCTGAATAAGAACGAAGTATTGAAAATCTTTTGCAGTTCATTCTTGAGTGATAAACTGAAATATTTACGTCTTAAGTTAAGTTATTTACGTTGTGATTAAGTAATAAAAATTGGTTGAAGTTGTGAATTTGAATGTTGCAAAAATAGCGATTTGATATTTACTTTGAGTACCTAGTTACATAAATAAATGGCATATTATTTTCAGATACTTCTTTTCTTTTCGTAGTATTTTTAATAGACGCCTGTCGGGAGCAATTTAGGGTATAATTGGCTTCAGAATATTTAAATGCCGGTTCCAATCCCAGCTCTTCTTCTTCTTTGTCGGTATCACTCTAAACAGAATGGTCTACCACAGCGGTTAGCTAGCACATCTGAAATACTTTGTTAGTTTTAAAATAACCTTTTAAAAAAGCGTTCTTTCATTTTAATGTCTAGCATCCATATTAAAAAGACAATACTAGTTATAATCCCATCCGATGACATTATAGCTTACGCAATAATCAGATAAAGCACAAACCCGGGACATTTTGCGACTAGCTCGTAAAATTTCATTTTTATACCCACCAAAGTTCTCTACGGGGCATAAATTAGCCTGTTATCAGATCCAGGCTAACTTTTATACCTAACGTCTATCGTTTGCTTTACGAGGGCTGCGTAGATTGAAAATAAATGGTTGTAGAATTGTAATCACGAATAAGCTTTTGTAGTAGCTATTTTAGAGTTAAGTAAACACTCGGTGAAACGATCATTTAAAAGGTGATGAATAGAATACTGTTTTTTTTTATAATTATAAACAGAATCGCCACGATGTTGTCCAACCTCCGATAGGAGAGGAATGGGAAAAAGGTGATAATAAAGGTTTTCCTGAGAAATAATTACAATAATTAAAAAAATAACTTAGTGCCAGGGGGAGGTTACTAAGTAATAAAACCTCGCCGGCCAGTCGTGGTTCCTCTTTAGGGAGTCGCAGTAAATTCAAAATAGCTCTAGTTATTTTATGGACTTACATAAGATTTTAAAATAATTCAAATTACTAAAATTGGAAGCTAGTAGAGGATCGGTAAATATTTTTCAGACCGAAGGAGGTGGCGCCATGGAAAAGGTTGAAAACACTTTATTTGAGAGTTACAAAACATCTGACCAGCTAATCCGCTGCAAGGACGCAGAAGCACAATACACATATAAGCTAAAGCAGTATGGAAGCTACGAACAAATCGTGTGAGTGTATTCGTTTCAATCGTAGCTCTGTAGCTTCCATACTGCTTGAGCTTATATATATATACTGTGGCAGAAGCGTTGAGTATCAGAGTCCCAGGGACGCCGAAAGGCTTAAGGTTGGCTCGGGAGGACACCCCATCGCAACACTGGCTACTGATCCGTGGAGTTTTAGTGGGACTTTGACTAGCACTACCTATATAAAACTACATCGAGACAAACCAAAAACTTAAGGGCGCCAACTGTTTCGCTGAATATTCAACTGTACCTCCCGCTCTAGACACCAGAAAGCCAAAGTGATAGGACAGTACTGTAAGTTGGGCGTATGCAGTCAGGATGTGGAGTGGAAGAATAGACCCAAATCTCGTGCACCCTAAAGCCAACATGTGGAAAATCGGGCACGGTACGAACTAAATCTTAAGAAAGAACAAAAAAACCTGTGTTCACTAACAGCCAGAGAAGCTAAAAACTGGTGACGTCGATTGTAGAAAAAACACACAGTGCATCATTTCTGTTCTTCTTATTATTTGTTCTGTGCACCTAACAGACTCGGTTTGCGACACATGCTCTGGTAAGGAAGCCTTCTATAAATTTAACACGCTCTAAAGTCCATTTATTTCGCCACGTCTCCCGTACTAGAGCAAATATTTCCCAGTTAAGGTGCATACTGCACCTTTGTTCGGATCGTAATGCGGTTTATTTCCAAAGTGAATTTAATTTTTCGATTTCAATTTTCTAGTTGAAATATGGTAAAGGAATTTTTCATCTGTTTTAAACTTTGAAAGCGTTGTGGCTGGGGTGAATTGATTTACGTTTTTGTTATGTATTGCTGGGTACAATTTTATGGGTTTTGTGCAAGTATTCTAGATGGAGAACAATTTTTGGAATTTTTATCCTCTTTGGTTCTCCTTTACTACAGGCCTTCGCACGTAAAAAAATCGGCCTTCAGTGCGGGAGACTTGAATTTCCTATGAATTTTTTATAAATATACATACAATAGGTAGAATAGAATACAAATATTTTTTTATCATAAAGCAGTATAATAAATAACTAAATTATGAATAGGAAATTGTAATGAAATTAATAGTTATAGAATATACCTTATTAATAAAAGCTTGTAAAAAGAGCGGTGTCTATTTGGATTTTTGTACTCATTTGCTTTTGGCAACTTGAGTTGCCGTATATAGATATTTTTTCAATTCAATTTATTTCATAGAAATGAAAAATGATTCAGTTGAATGGTTGGAAATCAATCTGTCCTGCCAAAACGGACGCTTACTAAATAAAGCCATATCAAGATTGTAACACAGAAGAATGTGGAATACGGCCTTAACCACTTTGCGGGAACTCCACAAATACACTGTTTGTGTAATGTTATTGAACGCGACCAGCGGTGATTGTGTTTGCTTAGGTTTGCGCTCTTATTCCAACGCTTTTCTTGGATGTCAAAAAAGAAAACTTCGAACTTCCATATTTGCACAGAATAATACAATCAAATGGATGGTTGATTATAATTATAACTTACTGTTTCCTCACTTATTCTGCTATAAGTATTAGTATTTATTATATAAACAAATACTATAATGCAAATAGAACACACACACACACACATACACACACTTTCGCATTTATAATATTAAGTATGGATTAGTACTTATCGATTTATACAGGAGTAAAATAGAGACCTGCTGCCAAAATTGGTTAAAAATATAACGCTTTCCTCGCAAGTCTTGGAGGCAGTTATCTCCGCTCATAAACAAAAGATTGTCGATGATTTAAGAACGGAGCGTCTTACTCCGGCGCTCCCTAAATCTCTCCTACCCTTTGCGATGGAATTGATTAAGTTTAGCTGCTTTGCGTGTAAGATACTAGCTGGTGAACAATTTTTTTTTTTATAAAACTAACTTTTGTCGGCGCCTTCGCCCGCGTGGAGATTGCGTAGTATCAGTAGATTTTTTACTGGGTCAAAGACTCAAAGACAATACTAAAATTGCTGATTAAGACGTTTTTCTTTACATCTACCTAGTTACTTATTTGCTTTATTTAGATATTATGTAAAATAAAAGCAAAATATGATTATTTTACTAGCCTTTGCCCGCGGCTCCGCCCGCGTGGTATTCGGTTGTCGCGCGCTGTTCCCTCGGAAACTGTGGATTTTTCCGGGATAAAAAGTAGCCTATGTCACTCTCAGGCCCATAACCTATCTTTATGCCAAAGATCAAGTCCATCCGTCGCTCCGTTACGGCGTGAAAGACGAACAAACACACAAACACACTTTCGAATTTATAATATTAGTACGGATTATTTTTATTGTGGAAAAGAAAGCAAAATGACAATCCTCTTGACAGAAACATGCCATCGTGTTGTGTTCGAAGAAAAGTTTCAAGGAAAATACCTGCAAAATGCAGAGCAAAAATAATGAGACATCCCAGCATAAGCAGATCATTATGCTCACTCATTTTTTAGGAAAGTATTCCGTTGAGGAGAAATAGGTAAAAAAATAATTATAGTGTAATTTGGTGTTGATTTTTAAAAAGACTCTTTCGCTGACGTATATTTTTTAGGGTTCCGGAGCCAAAATGGCAAAAATGGAACCCTTATAGTTTCGCCATGTCTGTCTGTCTGTCTGTCTGTCCGTCCACGGCTTTGCTCAGGGACTATCAATGCTAGAAAGCTGTAATTTTGCACGGTTATATAGGTAAACTATGCCGACAAAATAGTACAATTAGACGTAAAGTGGCTGTGATTTTTTTTTTCTCATCCAACCCTATAGTGTGGGGTATCATTGGATAGGTATTTTAAAACAATTAGGAGTTTGCTAAAACGATTTTTCTATACCTTAATTTGTTTGCTAAATATTCAACTTTAAAGAGCAAATTTTCATTAAAATCGAACGTCCCCCCCCCCTATAAAATCTAAACCGGTGGGTGGAAAATTGAAAAAAAATTCAGGATGGTAGTCAGTATATCAAACTTCCAAGGAAAACTATAACGGCTAAGTTTTCTTGAGAATTATTAGTAGTTTATGAGTAAATAGCAGCGCAAGGTCTAAAATATACCTAAACTTGGAAGATTCCGTATAAAATACGAAATCCTTAGAAAAATATTACTTAATTTTTTCGTAGTGGCTAGGGAACCCTATTTTGGGCGTGTCCGACACGCTCTTGGCCGGTTTTTTTAGTAACTTGTGGCCTTATTGTCTAAAGTCTCATTTAGATGCGAGTTGCGTTACATTGCGCACTATTGAGAGACATGAATTCAGTTGATCAAACAAATACCGCAATGTAGCGGAACTTGCTTACAATTTCTCGCAACGTCTATACTATACTTTGTTATTTTAGCATTAGAAAGAAGTTAAGCGATCTTAACGTGCCTTTTTTTGAAAAACACTTTTATAAAATAAGTCACAGCAAATAGTAACAATTAGCAAGAACATAATTTATGATCATTTTCATGCTTTTGGTATCATAAGTAAGCAAGCAAAAAGACTCGTCAAGATTATTTACCGTTTTTCAAATGTTAAAAAATGAAGTATAAATGGGGCTTAACGCTCCAACGTTCGCACTCGCATTCACCATTACTTTACACATAGACACATGGACAGACAGACAGACATAGCCATCAAACTTTATAGCACCCCTCTTTTGCATCGGGAATTAAAAAATAGCTCACCTAAAATATTTAAATACTTCTAATGCATTAAATCACGGCACAAAAAACAAAAGCTTTGTAAAAAATAATTCTCTATTTAATAGCATCGCCCGGTGTCGTAATCCATTACTCCGCATTGTGTTCGCAGTACAATGCGCTCAGCGCAGCGTGACAACACGGGACGCTGGAGGCGCGGCGCGTAATGCACCGTGCAGGGGCCTCTAGAGAAATATTTCAATGCTTTGTGCCACTATTCGAAACTTCGCGTTCGATTCGAATTTCACTGTCGTGATCGAATTACCTCTCAACAGTAGCTAGCGTATTTTCAGTTCAAAAACGGTACAAAGTTGATTCTGGCGCTACTTTGTAAAGGTGTATTAAATTATTTGTCAAATAAATATTTAACACAAGCCTATTTTTTTTATTCGACTGGATGGAAAACGAGCAAGCGGGTCTCCTAATGGTAAGAGATCACCACCGCCCAAAGACACCTGCAACACAAGGGGGATTGCAGATGCGTTGCCAACCTAGAGGCCTGGGATGGGATACCTCAAGTGCTAGTAATTTCACCGGCTGTCTTACTCTCCACACCGAAACACAACAGTGCAAGCACTGCTGCTTCACGGCACGGGGGGGCATTTCATTGCCCGCAACTTCGTCTTCGTAGAATACATTTATCACTATCCCACGGAAACTAACTTTTGCAGGTGGTAGCACCTTGTGCAAGGTCCGTCCGGATTGCTACCACCATCCTGCTCGCTAATCCAGCCTGCGTGGGAACTTGGCTCAAGCCCTTGCATTCTGTGAGGAGACCTGTGCCCATCAATGGGACTTTATGGGAAATATATTAGTCTGGGATGATTTTGATGATTACCAACTCATCCATCCCAGCCTATATACGTCCCACTGCTGGGCACAGACCTCCTCTCAGAACAAGACGGCTTGGGCCATAGTTCCCACGCGGGCCCAGTGCCGATTGGGAACTTCACACGCACCATAGAATTGATTCGCAGATAAGTGCAGGTTTCCTCACGATGTTTTCCTTCACCGCAAAGCTCGTGGTAAATTTCAAATGTAATTCCGCACATGAATTTCGAAAAACTCAGAGATGCGAGCCGGGGTTTGAACCCACGACCCTCTGCTTGAGAGGCGATAGGTCAAACCAATAGGCCACCACGGCTTCTACCAACTCATGTTATGTGGAAATTCCTAGTCTTGTCTAGCCATTTGAAGCTCGAGCAATTAGCTCGCCCCTCCCTCACCATGTCACGCTATAATACAGCGTTCTAACATCCACTTGCTTCTTTGACACGCCCGCTTTGTGTAACGGTAAAATAACCCATGCTCAAATAGTAAATGAGTAATTTTTATCTTTTTAACCGACTTCAAAAAAAGAGGTTTTCAATTCGGTTGTACTTTTTTTATGTTTGTTACCTCAGAACTCCGTCATTTATGAACCCATTCGAAAAATTTTGCATTCGTCTAGAAAGGTGGTGGCAGGTGGTAGAACCATGTGCAAGGTCCGCCCGGATTTCTACCACCATCTTGCTCGCAAATCCTGCCGTGAAGCAGGAGTGCTTGCACTGTTGTGTTTCGGCGTGGAGAGTAAGACAGCCGGTGAAATTACTGGCACTTGAGGTATTCCATCTTAGGCCTCTAGGTTGGCGACGCATCTGAAATAATCCTGGTGTTGCAGATGTTTATGGGTGGTGGGTGATCTCTTACCACCAGGAGACCCACTTGCTCGTTTGCCTTCCAGTCGGATAAAAAAAAACAATTACGTTTAACGATGTACCTACCCTACCCATGACACTTCAGTAAGTGTAGTTGCGTTGAACATCGGAAGCTCGTTATCAACATTCCATAGAAAATATGTTTATGGCAAAACCGAGCGAACAGTTCCAAAATTAACCTTAACCAAAATTCTCCGGATCATTATACAATTTTCCAAATCAGACTTCTTAAAGAATCTGCTTTTACTAAATAAGTACTGCTGTTCATTAATGGAATAAACCACTTTATCACGAGCGCACCGCGGCCGGATATTTTGTTGTTCCCGGCTTTGACTACATAATGGAGCGGATTTCAATATTTTAATATTTATAAGCAATTCGTTTGTTATTGGACCAGTCCCTTCCGTTGCTTCATAAGATTCAGTCTTTAAATACACATTTTGGATATATTCGGTTATTATCAAATTCGAAATGGGAAGGGATGAAAATGATCTGCGTCAATGAACCGATGATAATATAAAGGGATTCTACATTTTGCCAAATTTCGCTTTGAGGTTAAATAAAAACCAAAAAAAAACCCGGCAAGTGACAAATTAATTTAGGTTAGTGCAATTATTTACGATTATCTCGAAATTTTAAATTTTCATACATTCTACTGTATTAATTAGTGATGAACTAAAAGAATTTCTTTGCTCACCCGCGACCTTAAGATAGCTAAGTCTATGCAAATTATGCATAATTATGCATATTTGTCTTTTAGTTCATTGATATGGACCTCCGCAAAGTAACGCCTGATTCAATAAATTATTTAATTAGTGATGTTCAGGAATCATTATCGTGTTTAATAATTCTATTATAACAATTATTTTTTTTCGTATTTCTTTTTTGTTTTGTTTGTGTTTGCTGTCTATTGTTTTTTTTTGTTGTATTTGTGTGTCTTTGTGAATGTGAATAATGTCTTTCTTCTTCTTCTTCTATAACTATAATATATCCAATGTAAAACAAGAATAGTTTTCCCTTAATTAGTATGACGAGATAAACAATCTGTGTTTGCTTCCAACAAAACGATATCAGATGCCAGAGCAGTCAGTTAATGAAGACATAAAATTGTTATTTTTCTATATCTTAAAACAAATATTGTCATTACATTACAATTATTATTATGAGAGCAGATCTGATACAGGTTATAATTATGCTTTGTATGATTTTTGGTTACATTTCGTAACAGGAATAAAGTTTAGCACTGTCAGGATGAGAGGACGAACTTTATTTACTGATTGTACTTGTCCACTGTACTACCATTGTCATTAAGCCACGAAATCCGTTACAAGTTTCAAGTCGATGCCATAAACCATTGATAAGTTCCGTCCTGCAGAGATGATCCCAGAATTTTACAGTTAAATTTTGTATTGTCACCAAACTTACAAATGCCATGTTTCAGCTTGTAGCTGCCAATACATGTGTCTTTCTAGCGATGCTTGAATAATAGAATCGATAAAGATTCGACTGTAAGTATAATTTCGGAGGTAGCTGGTGAAAGTGCGTGTGTGTCTTTTGACGGTTACATAGCTTTATATTCTCATGCGAAGCTGTGATTGGTCAAAATTTTAACGTCATGCATGTAGTGCATTTTTAGGGTTCCGGAGCCAAAATGGCAAAAACGGAACCCTTATAGTTTCGCCATGTCTGTCTGTCTGTCTGTCTGTCTGTCTGTCTGTCTGTCTGTCCGTCTGTCTGTCTGTCTGTCTGTCCGTCCGCGGCTTTGCTCAGGGACTATCAATGCTAGAAAGCTGTAATTTTGCACGAATATAAAGGTAAACTATGCCGACAAAACAGTACAATTAAAAATTCAAAAACAATTTTTTTTAGGGTACCTCCCATAGACGTGAAGTGGAGGTGATTTTTTTTTTCTCATCCAACCCTATAGTGTGGGGTATCGTTGGATAGGTATTTTAAAACCATTAGGGGTTTGCTGAAACGATTTTTCGATTCAGGCATTTGTTTGCGAAATATTCAACTTTAAAGTGCAAATTTTCATTAAAATCGAGCGTCCCCCCCCCTCTAAAATCTAAACCGGTGGGTGGAAAAATTTGGAAAAATTCAGGATGGTAGTCAGTATATTAAACTTTCAAGGAAAACTATAGCGGCTAAGTTTGCTTGAGAATTATTAGTAGTTTATGAGTAAATAGCAGCGTAAGGTATAAAATATACCTATACTTCGAAGATTCCGTATAAAGTACGAAATCCTTAGAAAAATATTACTTAATTTTTTCGTAATGGCTCCGGAACCCTATTTTGGGCGTGTCCGACACGCTTTTGGCCGGTTTTTCTCAGAACAAGAAGGCTTGCGCTATAGTTCCCACGTGGCTGGCGCCACTGGGCTGTCCAATATAATAAAAATAAAATAATGATGATCAAATATAAGGGGGTGTTTTCCGTAGGGAGGTGACAGTCAAGCGTGACTACTAGTAACCTCCAAGGAGAAAATCAGATATGACCCAAAAACGTTCAGTGTGGCGCCAATATAATGACTGACTCCAAATAAAATGGGATAAAGGCCGGGCTCATGAAAAAAAGGCATCGAAAGAGGAGTTCATAAATGAAAGTCGGATTTTCCAGCGTTTAGTGCGACCGTGATAGGAGGACTAACAAGCAGTCCAGACTTACGTATAATTAGCGCTCAAACCAAGATAGCTTAATCATCTGAATTAAGTCGTGGACTGTAATTAATTGCCCAGCGGTTCGTGACTGATATTACGTCTTAATAATATGTCAAAAGGAATTAATTTGGCACGTCAAGTTATCTCTAAGACAGAAGATGAAACGTGATGAAAACTTGAGCACATTATGATGGGTTAATTTAAAACTCAAAAGTTATGGTGAATCTGATGATGCCTCATAATAATATCGAGACCCGGTCCGACGTTAGTAGACATACAAACGTGCGGTCGAAAAACATATTCTGCCTTCGGGCAGTCAGGTAAAAATACGAATATTTATAATAGGTTTGTTGTTTATGCTAATTAACAATTTCTAAATTTTAACAATTTATATGTCGAAAATACAAACTGAGACATGGATGCACAGAAAAACCAGAAAAAAGAGACCAGCGCTGGGAATCGAATCCAGGTCCTCAGTATTCCGTGCACTGCCCTACACCACAGCTGGAGAGGAGTCTAGACACAAATTTCTCCTATGCACACGTTTCTCAGGTTGCTCTTTTTTCTAATACGCTACTTAAACAGCAACACTAGCGACATCTATGTTTCGCTGTCATCGAGAGACGTCACCAACCGCTCACCCAGACAAGAGATGTCGCTACTGAGCAACACACACACACACACACACACACACACACACACACACACACACACACACACACACACACACATACACACGCACGCACGCACGCACGCACACACGCACGCACGCACGCACGCACGCAGACAGACAGACACACCCCTCTTCTTCTTCAACAAAATAATTCATAATGCTTATTTTTAAGAAAATATTGAAACCTAATCTTTTGCTCTGCATAATGTCTGCTCTAATTCGCATTTTTCCTGTTTTTCAGACATAATAAACATTAGACATTAGAAAACACTGGCATGAAACATGCAACGTATTCTCAATTCACGACTAACCCCATTTCGATATTTAATAGCTCCCCCACTTTTCCGTTCAACTTAATTTGCGTTGGGCGTTGTTAGGAAAAGTTGTCCTCCTTTGATCTCGGCTCAGTTTTGCTAACCATTTATAATCTCTTTGATCATACTTTTATCTTTTAGTGTTTGAATTAGATATTTAGGACAGTTCTTAAGTTGGATTAAGTGAAAATTGAATCCTGTAAAGTATTGAGAGCTTTACTCAAGTCGTCACATTTAATCTTTGGAAGTCATTGAATCGAATTAAACACTCGTAAACTGAACAACACGGTAAAATACCCATTATAAAATCTAACACAAGCAATCTGCACTCCTATCTGTTTTTAAAACTTTTATTTAACTTGCAATGTATCTTGTGTAACTTTTGCAGATGATAGGACCTTGTGGAAAGTCGGCCCGAATTGCTACCACCAACTTGCTCGAAACAGCACTATTGTATTTTGGCGTGGAGAGTAAGACAGCCGGTGAAAATACTGGCACTTGAGATATCGCATCTTAGGCCTCTTGGTTGGCAACGCATCTGCAAAATACCCCTGGTGTTGCAGTTGTTTATGGGCGGTGGTGATCTCTTACAATCAGGAGACCCACTTGCTCGTTTGCCATCCAGTCGAATAAAAAAAAATCTTGTATGTATATTATGTATGTATTTGCAGGTGAAATCTTGCAAGTTAAATTTCTTAGGTCCGAAGTAAATTTTAGAATTTGAATTTTAGAATTTGAATTAAATTTGACCCACTTCCAGTAGTCGGATTGTCTTGAAATTTGGCATACTTATGTAGATTGCGTGACAATATAATAATATGGTAGTGACATCCTGGTAGTCCGGCCAGGATCGTCTCCGCAGGACGAAACTCTTTAACGGTTAATGGCATCGGCTTGAAATTTGATATGCAAATGTAGTTTGGGTGACAATGCAAGTACAGTCAACAAGAACAAACAGCTAGCAAAGAAAAAGCTTGCATTAAAAATTTCATTTTTATTGATCTAAATGTGATCCGAAGCTTAAAGATACATATAACAATTCATGGGAATTCATTTCTATTCATAAAAATCACTAAAACTTAACTAAAATGAGGCTCCGTGGGTTTCGTGTGAATTTATAGGTACCTATGAATATCAGTAAGTATTAAATTTAGCAGAGCCGTGCTCCTTAAGAAAATGTACGAAGTGTGGGTTCATTTTATATGTATTGGTAACTTACGTAGACATACCTACAGACAAAAAAAAACTGTAACTAATAAAAGTACCAAGAAGTACCAATGACGCATAATTTCCTATGTGTTGTCTATTTGTACTTAATGCTATTGTTGTGTCTTGTGTTGTGAATAAATGTAAGTATTTTCTTTCTTTCTTTCTAACTAAAAGATAAACTGCTCAATAATACAGTAAAATAACCGATGGTATGGTGGGTGGTGGATGAATGGTGGTGGATGGTGATGGATCGATGTTATCGATCTGCGTGATCTCGCCAACTGTTACTAAAACCCCAGAGGTTTCCAATAGTGGCCAACTTTGTAAAACCTATTATGTAAAACTCTACCTAAATAAATAAAAAACTGCTCAGGACAATTTCGCCGTTGTAAAATTATTGTCCCCGTGTATCGATGTAGTCTGTCTTAGTAATAAGGTCCCGTTTATACCCTTTGAGTACGGAATTCTCAAAAAGGAAAACACGGACGTACGGATAACATAATAATTCTAAAAGGGTTTTGTTTGTGCCAACTGAGTTAAGTACTGAACCCTGAAAAATTTAATTAAGTAGCCAAAATCACAAGCATACATATACATAAAACTAATTATTTGAACATGAGCGATGCATCAGAAAATGTTTAAGCGCTTGGTTAATTTTCATTCCCACCGGTACAATGAACGGTATAATTCGACACGCATTCTGCGGTACTGATTCCTAGATTTATAGGTTTTGAGTTGTGGTGAATACTAGTAACTGGATAGACACCTACTTTATTCATGAACAAATTATGATTTAGCATAATGTTAGTACATTTTGTGAATGGTGGTGATTAACCCCGCAATACATCGGCTCTTTTGGGGCTTTGTAGCTCTATACGTCTTATTGTTTTGTTATTTTACAGATTGCGTATTTTAATACAAAATCATTTTGCTCCTGTTATACTATTCGTGGACAACAAACAGACAAAATTAATTCGTCGTCATCATCATCATCTCAACCGTAGGACGTCCACTGTTAGACATAGGCCACCCCCATAGACCTCCAGTTGTTTCGGTTGGCAGCGGCCTGCATCCACCGTGAACCCACGGCTTTAACCAGGTCATCCGTCCATCTCGTTGGTGCACGTCCTACGCTGCGCTTACTGATCCGCGGCGTCGACTCGAGAACTTTTCGGCCCCAACGGCCATCCCAGGCAGCACACAAGTCATATAACTGGCCAACAATTTAACCTTATGCAGGGTTAAGCTTTATTATATATGTATAGAAGCTGTGTGTATTGCCAAGTTCTGTATTAAAGTTGTTTTTTGTTATGATAATGCTATTAGCTGAGTTACTTCTGTAATTTGCCGATTTTATTTCGTAAAGCTGAATAGTCATCATAAATAGACCTGTTACTCAAGAGTTTGTGTAACCTTTTGTATAACACTGGTATAAGATTCTATTATCCAGCAGAGTACTGAATAATTGAGGTTCTGTTCTCTTTCAGCTGTATTACACACCACATCTTGACAGTTACACAGCTGCTGTATAAAGTAGGGTGTGGTTCCTGTTATGAAGCATATAGTTAGTTAACAGAATTTAAGGTAGCTGTTATAACTACTTTATGCCGCTTTAAGTACGTAATTACTGTCAAGTGCAGCTAACTGGGGCAAAAGGAAAAGTAACAGATTCTTATGCAGAAGTTGGCTGAGTATTCACGAAAAGTAGACATTTTTTAAGCTAGCAGAACTATTTTGCAATATTTGTCAGCATTTATGCGGCTAGTAGTAACCTACTATACTTACTTATTTATTCTGTACTACATTAATTACGTTAGTTGTAATTTTTAGTGTCGTAACACTTTTCTATATTGAATAAGTATTAACTAATAATAAATCTGAATATGATTACAGCTAAAAAAACAAATAACAAATAGGTCTATACTGTGGGTTTTCATTTATTTTATGACTGAATCATAATTGTTTGATTTATATTACGAGTGTGTATGATTATAGAACAGTTATCGAAAATATGTTGTGGGCAGACCACTTTTAACCAGAGAACATCTGAATAAGTGGACACATTTAAGGTCTGTTATGCAGACATTAGACGAGGAGCCGCTGTGCAAGCAGACTTTATTCAGAATGAGCGTCGCCATAATGAATAACATAACCTATTAAATGATGAGAAATTTTATACTCGAAAACTCAATTATGATAACGAAATCGGTATAATATTCTTGTAAAAAGTATTTCAAGGTTACTTTTGAACCCTCAAATGGTATAAGAACATAAAAAATATTTCATTCGTAAAAACAAACCGACGACGAAATGTTGTTTATTTCTCAAAAACCTGGATTATCAGGTAGCGCGTAAAATTTTTGCACGAAATGTATATATGAATATACGGTAAATTTGCATGCGCAAATTTACCGTATTTCAGCAATTCGTTTCTGTGACTGCTATTATAAAAAACTTACTCAGAAGGTTTGTGCTGGCTGGGATCCGCTCTCCGTGCTCTATGGCCCGCCCATTGTCACTTCAACGAACTAACTCGCTTGAATATGTCGGTGACCCTTGTTCTTTTACGTATCTCCTCATTTCTGATTCGATCCTGTAGAAACCCCTAGCATAGCTCTCTAAATCTCTAAATTAATTTAAAAAGAATTAAAAACCTGACTGCTTTAAAATTTCAAATAAAAATTAAAAAGGAAAACCCATTGATTGGCATTGTGAGCTGGTCACAATTTTGAATGGAAGTTCAAGTTACTTAACAGAGTTCTAGACCACTGTTTCAGTTTTTTTTTTAAACATTTGGGTGTTTTGCTTTTTTGTTTCATCCATACTAATATTATAAATGCGAACGAAAGTGTGTTTGTGTGTTTGTATGTTTGTATGTTTGTATGTTTGTCCCACTTTCACGCCGTAACGGAGCGACGGATCGTCGTGATTTTTGGCATAAAGTTAGTTTATGGTCCCGAGAGTGACATAGGCTACTTTTTATCCCGGAAAAATGCACAGTTCCCGAGGGAACATCGCGCGATAGCCGAATACCACGCGGGCGGAGCCGCGGGCAAAAGCTATTTTATTTATATTTGGAATGGGCTAATTATTAACTTTCATTTGTACAGTCGGTGCCCTAACATAAGTATCCACTTTTCCATACAACTAGTATGAAAAAGTGGATACATAAGTTAGGGAACCGACCGTACATTATTGTTACAGTTGAGAATAAATCCCCCCCAACATATTTCACTCGTATGTAGAAAGCTACTCTGTCCGGACTTCTGCAATGTTTCCTAACAACTCTTCTTCAAAACAAGACCTAATTACTTAGACACTACTTTCCCCTAAGTACCATTATCCCAACATAAAAGCAACCTGTGTTAACATCGTGAAAGGGTTATGACAACGATACACATTATCGTAAAATTTATGCACAGACTTAATGAAATTGCTCTAATTTACATCTCAATATAGACCCTAAATATTATACGTTAGCGTCTAGTATAATTACATTTCGCTTATCAACTGTGGCAATCAAGGATTTCGATTTATTTTATGAACGTGAATTGCTGTGTTTTTTGCGTTGCTGCTAACATTATGGAATTTGTAAATGTGTGCATGCGTGTGTGTTAGTTTGTTACCCTTTTATATTCAAACGACTACACGTATTGGGATATAAATTACTTAAACCTCTCGTGAGAAATATTGATAACCCACTAATATTATAAATGCGAAAGTTTGTAAGTCTGTTTGTTTGTTACTTCATCACGTCTAAACCACTGAACCGATTTAGATGAAATTCGGTATACAGCTACATATTTTGAGTCCCGGGGAAGGACAAAGAGTAGTTTTATCCCGGAAAATTGCATGGTTCCCGCGCGGGGTAGACAACCGAATTCTACGCGGTGGTCGATGCAGCGCCATCTATAATTCATCTACTGAACTAGATAGCTTGCTAATTAATAAAACCGGCCAAGAGCGAGCCTGAAATAGGTTTCCGTAGCCATTACGAAAAAATAAGTTAATATTTTTCTAAATATTTCGTATTTTGTACAGAATATTCCAAGTTTGGTATATTTTATACCTTAGGCTGCTATTTACTCTTAAACTACTACCTAATAATCCTCAAGAAAACTTAACCGTTATAGTTGTCCTTGTAAGTTTAATATACTTACTACCATTCTGATTTTTTTTTTTAATTTTCCCACCCACCGGTTTAGATTTTAGAGGGGACGCTCGATTTTAATGAAACTTTTTGGTGGATTTTTTTTTTACATATAAAAACTTTTTCGGCTAAAACGAATGGAATCCGTTATTTAACAGAGCTTAATAATAATAAAAGTAACAATTACACCGCAGTCATTAGCTAGAACTAATTGAATGCGACAAAGTTCCGAAGTTATCCCACGAAATTAATACACAATTTCAAATTGTGTGCAGGTAAACTTAAACTGCAATATGGCAGTTGGAGCTTTAACTATTGTTGCTGTTGCATTTAGCTTAGAATGTTGTCGTCAGCAAGTCGTAACATTACCGTAGATTATTGTAAGTTAAGTCAACTGTAAGTTTTACACTCATATTTAGCATTTTATAGGTATAGCGTTTTATTCTAGTTGCAATTAGTTACATTAAGTAATTGTAATTAAGCACTTTTTAGGTTTCATTGCAAAGAAAATAATCAAATAAGGCATTAATACTTATTTTGTGCTAGTATATAAGATAAAGCACGCGTCACGGACGACGAAGAAATAGGTTCGATTCGTAACCACGTTCATAGTCATAGGCCTATGTATAATATATGCACATGCATTTATTGCCACACTAAAAATAGGTACCTACTAATACAGTGAATATGAACAAAAACAGCAGATTAAAAAAAAGCACACATACAAAAGCAAAAACAACGCAAACACGTTACAAATAGGTACGTGGCAAAAGGCTTAGGCTCCGTATTTAATGCTGCCGGTCGAGGAAACCAACAGGGGGCCTACCAAGATCTTTCCTAAACGATCCAAACGCAGAGCAGTTCAATTTAGGCACCTAAACTAAATCGTCGAAATTGGTACCACGACCTTTATTTCTCAGAGCAGAATTTCAATCGCTTACAAGTGAATGAAAGACCGATATTGTCTCTGATATATGTATCGCTATCGCTGAACCTCACTTGAAATGAATCGCAAAAGTAACGTCGTAGTACGAAATAGCGATGCAGTTCAGTTTAGAGCTTAAATTGAATCGTATTAAGAGAGCGAGGTGGTAGGCCCCCAGCGCTGATTTTCAGCCTGAACCCGTATATAGTGTAGTGTTGATACAGCCTCGAACTGTAACCAGACGTAGATTTAAGTGCTATGAACCGATATTTAAACAAAATGTTAGTTTTGAAATAAACGAACTCCCGGTGCGTAAGTTATTATTTTTTTTCGAGCGGCAATACACTTATTTGGCTTTTTGCAGAAGTGGTTTTGAGTGTGACATTTGCGAAGTCATGTAGCTATGTGCGAATAAAAATTAAATACATTGCGTGTTGAATTATTTTATAAGGATAAATAAATATCGTGCATTTTTAATAATTTCTAGAAAAACATGGGCCTATACTAATAATTTGTGAAGTTTGAGGTCGTTTCAAAAATACACGCTGTATAAATTCCACTGCTGCAGGGCTACTACGAAACCCGAAACTCGAAGTTCGTGTCGTACGGTCCCTCAGACACTTATACTATATAATACGAGAGAGGGACGGTACGATACGAACTTCGAGTTTCGTAGTAGCCCTGCAGGGCACAAACATCGCAGAATCATAGTACTTGGGCCGTGGTTCATAGGCCATAGTGCGGATTGGGAACTTCGCACATACCATGGAATCTGTTTGCAAGTGTGTGAAGGTTTTCACTGTAATTATGAAAAACTTCGAGGTGCGAGCTCAGATTCGAGCTCACGACTGAGAGGCCACAGGTGAAACCACTAGGCTTACATGGTTTTACTAGCACGGTTTTACCATACTTACTACTACTTTTTATTGCGTTTTTTATTTATCTATAAGAAAAATAAACGTAAACATTTCTTTTGAAGTCTGCATTTGTAAATTTTTCGACACAAAAAATTTCAAACAGTTTAATTAGAGACGAAAATGTTTTTATTGAGGCTAGACCATTTATTCTTCATCATTAAACACCTTCACAATTAGACGTCTAACTATATTCTAGAATAGAGAGAGCAGACGCAAAAAAACAGCAACTCCTCGTTAAAAACACAAAGCCAAACGTTATTTAGTTTCGCTCACTTTACTTTTTATTTTACCGAGAAACTTCGTGCTGCTAATTACCTTAAAATAGCTCAGGTTTCGTTAAAGGAACATCGGGTATAACTGGCTAATGTAGCATTAGCTGGTTGCTTCTGACTAACGTCAGTTCCATAGAGTTTACAGTTTAGCAACGTGCAAGTTTCATACATCGCCTACAAAGTTGAACGAGCACATGGACCCTGCTTGGTAAGAGTGGGCACAATAACAGTAGACTATCAGATTCACTAATGTTTCACCGAAATTTGTTAGACAAAAGTTCATTTCACAACGAACCTTTCATATAATATTCATTTGATAAATATGATGTTGTGAGAAATGTTTCGATTTAAAAGTTATCGTTTAACAATATTAGTCGCGGGCAATTAATTACGCCCTGGTAGTTTATTCTAAATTAAAAATTTGTTTTGATATCGGATTACAGCACATAAATCTTCGTCTAGTTAGAGTTTGAGGTAGTATCAAAAATACACGCTGTATATATTTTTATGCGAGAAAGTCAAACGAACATGTGGGTTCCAATAATACCACGTACCTACGTACGTACGTACCAATAAATCAAGTAAAGTTTAAAAAATTAATCGAATAATTTTACTGTTATCCATGTAAATGATGTTTCGTTGAACAAGACTTTCAGGTTGTCATAAAAAAAACTAAACACCAAAAGCTAACACGGGAGCTTCGCAAACAAAATAGCATTCAAAATCGTGACCGCTCAAAAACCCCCAGTAATGGGTCCCGGGTCCCGACTGCTGCTGCAACTTTATCCCGAATGTTATAACTTGCTCCTACTGTGTACTAGTCCGACGCAGAGACTGAACTAGTACAAGTACCGACCAAGAGACTTACTTCCGTAAGTTTAGTCCAGTACTGACACCGACAAACATTGTTAGCAAATTTGAACTGAAGATTGCTCGCTTTGCAAAGGTTGGAACACAAACAACGGACGATTAAAGCTTTGACAGGTGTTTAGCGTTTGATGACGAGGAGTGTTTAGACACAGATAAAGGCAAGTGGAGTCACAGTTGGCCTTTTACAGTGCCTTTACTGGGTTTGATTCAGTGTTTTGTGTTAGCGTTTTAAATTATTACACAGTGATTTGTATAATTTGTATTACTTTGCAAGTTGAATTGATTTTTATTTAATTTAAAACAAGTGGCTGAAATATAATGATGTGATATATTATTAGAATTGGCTTAGTAAGATTTCATCTTGGAAAAAAGAAGCTATAATTATAGTATCTGTTACTGACACGGGATTTAATTATAATATCTGTAGTTAATTACTTCGGTGATGGTTGATCTAGTGCCAAAGCTAAGTAAACCTTAAACATTCAACTACACGCATTTTTGTTATCCTGGGTTCAATTGCATAACAAATTACAAATAAGTCACTCAGAGGGCTATGGAGAGGGCTATGCTCGAGGTTTCTCTGTGGGATAGAATTAGAAATGATGATATCCGCAGTAGAACTAAGGTTACCGGCATAGCCCGTAGAATTGCGAAACTGAAGTGGCAGTGGGCGGGGCACATTGCTTGTAGGACTGATGGCCGATGGGGTTAGAAGGTTCTCGAATGGCGTCCTTAACTACCGGGAGACGAGCTGTTAGAAGGCCTCCAACAAGATGAAGCGATGACTTGGTTAATATCTCGGGATCGCGGTGGATACAGAAAGCACAAGACCTGTCTGAGTGGAGAGCCTGGAAGCCTATCTCCAGCAGTGGACGTCTTTCGGCTGACATGATGATGATGATGAGTATTAGTGAATTTTAATACAAAATCGCTAATACTATTTGCCTGTAATTTGTTATGTAATTGGACCCTGGTGGCGAAAATCTCAGCAGATACTTTGTGTAACACTGTTCCGTTTCTAACAGATATAAGTACGCTCGTTTAGGTTAGTTTATAACTTGGAGTCGTAAAACGGGTTCGATTTCGACCCTAAACAAAGTCATAAAACAGTAATAAAATACTCTTTAAATTCTTATACAGCTGTAAATCGTATTGGCTGTAATAACTCAGTTAGGCCACCAATGCGATATTTATTTACAAGTCACTTGAACATGAAGTTTTTTTTTATATTGTGGGTGAAAATGATTTTGGCATCATATTTTTACTTTGTTGAAGTGAAGCCGAAAAGGAGGGTTGTGTATGGCATTTAGGTACTTTTGTGTTACGTATGTATGGATATTTTAAGGTTTTGGTCGCTGGTTACGAAAGTTCATTTTTATATTTATTAACTCACTCATAACATAAAAACATTCATACTTACTCTGGCATCGCATACCTTCTTTCAATTTTCTACTGGTAATTTATACACCAAAATTCGAGTGAAGAACCGAATGGTTTGCGAGTGACAATAAAACGAAAACATAAACTTTTATTACCTATAACTACTTAAAACTTGTGGAAACTGTAATTAACATTTAAAAAAACTTTTGTGTTGTGTTGGATTCGAACCCCCACAAAAAACTTATTGCTGGAGACAAGCATTAAGTACAATAATTATAAGTATAGTAATAATAATTAAGTACAGTAATAATAATTACTTATTTATTTCAAACACAATGTTCATAAGGTTAATAATTCATAAAGTCTTACAACTATGCTAGTAAATTTATATAATTCCAAAACCTTGAATGAAAAAAACAGTTAAATTAAACTATCAAAATATATGTCAGAACCCCATGATACAGGCTCCGCCTAGTTTGGGTTCGCCAGATCTCTCTTAGGTAGGTATACAAGTTTGTCTTTTTTTAAGGAAATATATGTATTATTATTATTATTATGTCCTTCCCCTATTGCCGAAAATAATTCTAAATTAGTTATTTAAAGTTATCAAACTCTGGAAATAAAGCATTTGTACCGTCATTGCTTTTTATAAACAGTTACAAAAACGTACACAATTTATTTAAAACCAAACAGATTATGTTTCGTTAAAAATTAATGTCGGCTAATTATTCGTGAGCTTCGAGTTTTGTCAGATGGATACAAATTAGTGTTAATCATACGGCCTCCGCAATGCAGACCAAACAAATGTGTTGTCCGGTTTTTACACCGTGTATTTAAAACACCGTGTTTACATTTACTCAACCAATCTGTGCGGCAACCACAGGGCCGCATTTAGAGGTGTAGAGGCCTTGGGGCAACAAACGAGTGGAGACCAATGAGGGCCTTTTGATATTTTACTGATTGGATTATTGAAGTGAAGAAATATACAAATTGTTGTTTCCTAGTATTTACACGTCGGAATTTGAAGGTTTTTTTTTCAGATGTCTCTATTGTGGGGGCCCCTATTTTGTGGAGGCCCCGGGCAGTTGCCCCCTTTGCCCTCCCCTAAATCCGGCCCTGGGCAACCAAATGAGAATTATATTTATTTCTCCGGATTGATTAAAAGTTGAAAGGGAATCTTTTGAACGATGCTTGCTTCGAACAAACAAATGTGATTGTGATTAAATATTAAAAACAAGCCGTGGTGGCCGATTGGTTTCACCTATGGCTTCTCAAGCAGGGGATCGTGGGTTCATACCCCAGCTCACACCTCTGAGTTTTTTCGAAATTTATGTACGGAATTACATTTGAAATTTACCACGAGCTATACAGTGAAGGAAAACATCGTGAGCAAACCTGCGAAGCAATTTAAAGGTGTGTGTGAAGTTCCCAATCCACGCTGGGCCGGCGTGGGAACTACTGCCCAAGCCCTCTCATTCTGAGAGGAGGCCTGTGCCCTGCAGTGAGACATAATATAGGCTGGAATGATGATGATGATTAAAAAGTTCCATGTCATTTAAAAATTATTGCATTTTCAGTGTAGCTCTTTGATAAAGTTATAAAACTGCGACATTTTACTGTCTGCTTATATGTGTCGGCGGCCGATCGTAAAATCAGCCAGATCACGAAATTCCTAGGCACATCATGAAATGGCGCCATTTCATGATATGCCTAAAAGTTGTCTAGGCATATCACGATGTGCCTGAGAAACAATACGGCAGATCGATTAGAGCAACGCATTCGACGATATTCCTAGCTTTATACCGGGCATATTGTGATATGCTGAAAAAAATAAAAAAATAGATACGACGAGCGAAGCGAGGAGTGGTTAGTATGAATTGTGACTACTACGCACGAGCCGAGCGAGCGAAGCGAGCGTGCCGCGGCAGCGGCCGGCGAAGTGCCAGAAACGATTTGCCGGCATTTCATGATATGCCTAGGAATTTCATGATCTGCCTAAACTAGCCAAATCATGAAATGGCGGCGTTTCATGATATGCCTAGGAATTTCATGATCTGCCTAAACGTCACCAGGCAAATCGTCAAACGGTGAGTTTTGAACGATATGGCGGATGTCCCTTAGCCAATTCATGAAATGGCGCCATTTCACGATATGCCTAGGAATTTCGTGATCTGGCGGATTTTACGATCGGCCGCCGACATATGCACTAAGTGTACCGTGTAAAAGCGTCTGGGTCTGAATGGGCAGGCCACGAGACAACACTCCTAAATATTTACTCTCACTAGACACTTCTGCTAAATATTATGCAAATAACGTTTAAAAAAAAACAACCTGATTTATGGCTACTTGCTGGAAACACATAAATCTCGAGTTAGCGTTAAGCTCAGTTTAGGTGTGTCAAAATGTATGGAGCTGTCAAGCTTAAGCCAGGTTTAACTGCTAAATCTAGTATTATTTTTTCCTGCAAGACGGCCTTAAAGTATAGTGTAATCGGTTCTACTCTCGATTTTAAACAAAACACTTGCAGGTTTTCAGTTATTTAACTAACACCTTTTATATTATGTAATTGTGCATTATTTTATCCTATCTATATACTTAAATACAATAAAGCATCTCATGAAAACTTTCATAATAATATGTCGATAAAACTTTTTACTGTCGTTTTGTCTTTATCTGTCACTTCTACATTTTCCTTTGTCGAGCGTGCATATAACACGATTCTTTTTTTCAAAATTGTAACTTGTGTGAGGTGACACTATTTACCGCCCCGGATAATACCGACATGGAAATACCGATCCGATTTCGTGTACACGCCCATACAAACTAATGTCACCGATTGCCACTAAGCAAAAAAGTTGAAGTTGAAGTCAAACTAATGTCAAACTGACATGAGACTGAGTTTTTTCTATGGGCGTATGCACGAAAAATCGGGTTGGTACCTTTATCCATGTCGGTATTATCCGGGGCGGTAAATGTGTCACCCCTTATGTGAATAACGGAGCACGTTCAGTCATATCATAACAGGCATTCTTTTTTTAAACGTCAACAATCAACACGCAATTGACTGGCCAGTTACAAGTTTATTATCCCATGGCCACAGGTGAACAACACTCGACTATTCAGCCAGGGATAAATATTAAGGGCCGAACTGACTAGGCCGTCATCACTATTCATGCCGCGTGGAGGGTCACCCTTTTTGCGATTGCTCGCTTCAGCCAAGAATGAGTGACCCCATTCTGTAGACAAATTTCCGCAGTATTTAGTGAGTTTTTTCCGCTTCGACGGTTAGTTTGTCAAAAGGAAGTTTGCCGAGTTCATAGTGAAGGTAATGTGGTCAGCGTCGGAAAGTCCAGGCTGTAAGCGGATAGCGGTTGGAGTAAATCCGTGTCCTCTGATTTTAAAATCCTTTTGGAAGCTCCATTTATTGTAGTGAATCTTCCAAACTTTTAGATATTTATTTACTTCCTGGCTAAATTTTATAATGCACTTTGAGACTTTTGAAAGTTCGGGAAAGTCAGCAGGGATCCTTTTACTCGTAGTATGTTTAGACTACTTCATCCTTCGTCTATACCCAATACTGAGGGCAGTACACATACTACCGAACGCATTATTATGTCCATGTCGTGCGCTCGTATATTTCCCGCACTTAGTCTCCTTGCCGAAAGTCTTTAACCAATGTGTGTTGCCAGTGATGACATATGTTAGTGATACCTATGGATTCGAGATGTGGTGCTTTACTGTAGGCCTTAAAAATAGGCTCAGAGTTGCTCTGCGAGTTATTGAGAGAGCTATGCTTGGGGTATCTCTACGGGATCGAATCAGAAATGAGGAGATTCGTAGAAGAATAAGGGTTACCGACATAGCCAAGCGAATTAGCTCGTTCAAGTGGCAATAGGCAGGCCATATAGCACGGAGAACAGATGGCCGTTGGGGCCGAAAAGTTCTAGAGTGGAGGCCGCGGATTGGCAAGCGCAGCGTAGGACGTACACCAACGAGATGGACGGATGACCTGGTTAAAGCCGCGGGTTCACGGGAGATGCAAGCCGCTGCCAACCAAAGCAACTGGAGGTCTATGGGGACACCTATGTCCAACATTGGACGTCCTACGGCTGAGATGATGTATCAGATCGTCGGCTCCATCTTGCGTCTGCCTTATATTCGGCCTGTCCACTTTTGCTTTTTTTTTGTGGGTTTGAGTCGCCGAAACCTTTCTTTTGTTTACAAAAAAATCTTTCTTTACTCAGTAGTATTATATTACAGGCCCACGCGGATAACTAGTTACAAGTGATGAATCGAGCGCCACAACGGCATCGTGTAAATGAGCACTTCCTTTGCATTTATAGTATTACCTAAAGCAAGGATTTAAGCAAAGGACATTCGTGCATCAAACGATTTCCCAGCGAACCCTCTTCCCCCGCGCGCTCCCCACTTGTCAACTTTTACGCAGTTGAAAGCAGTTGGCGTAACGCCCGACTCCGCCCACGTTATTACTAAATTCTCTAATATTTTAATATCGTGCATTATGCATTTCCATCTCAACTTTAAGCCCTGGATGGCGGATTTTAATCCCGGCGTATCGTACCCGTAGCGTTTTCACGAGAGTTTGTCTGAAATGCTTTGTGACAAGCGGAATAGTTAATTATTTGATGGCTTTCACTGGTATTAAGTGGATTCTTTTAGGCTTTTAAACTGTTAAATGGAAACTAAAATTGAACTTCATTTATGCAGTTTATTCGTGGGGACATTTAGTGCTAAGGAACTGACTTATGAGTTTTTTGACGGCCTTTTGCGTCGTTTGCTGGTAGGAACGACTGTTAGTGCAACAATAGTGTAAGTAACACTATTTACTTGAAATTCTGCCCTTATTTTGCACGCATGCAATTTTTTTTTTTTTTTCAGATATATATGGAAAACTAGCTTTTGCCTGCGGCTTCGCCCGCGTGGAATCCGGTTATCGCTCGCTATTCCCTCGAGAACTGTGCATTTTGCCGGGATCAAAAGTAGCCTATGTCACTCTCTGGTCCATAAACTATCTCTATGCCGAAAATCACGTCGATCCGTCGCTATGTTTCGACGTGAAAGACGGACAAACATATACACAAACACACAAACATACAAACACACACACTTTCGCATTTATAATATTAGTATGGATGTTTTTTTCTCTCTTTGTATATTTTGTTTCTAAGAAAATATGATGGATTTGTCGGACATATTTAAGGTACGTAGGTAAGTTAAAACAGTGTACTCGTATTCACCATAAGATGTAAACTTGACCGCATAAAAAACATTTAGTCCGTTCAAGGAAATGTTGGTGCAAACATTTGCTCAAACGTCTTAACGCACTCTGCTATCTCCCACTACACTTGATTAGTTTGTTTATGTTCTCCCCCCTTTCCAATCAAGATGAAACTAGTTCCTCGACCTACATGAGGAAAAGTAATGCTTCATAATTTCGTGCCAATGCGTAATTTGCTTTGTTTTGGTAATGCATTTTTATGTTTTTCGCTTCGCCCGCGTGGAATTCTGTTATCGCGCGCTGTTCCCTCGGGAACTGTGCATTTTCTCCGGGATAAAAAGTAACATATGTCACTCTCTGGCCCATAAACTATCTCTATGCCAAAAATCACGTCGATCCGTCGCTCCGTTTCGACGTGAAAGACAGACAAACATACACACAAACAGACAAACACACACTTTCGCATTTAGAATATTAAGTATGGATACTCGTAAACGTCGTATTCACAAAAAATGTACAGTCCACTTGATTTCTAGGTTACCACAGAACCATGCTATTGTGACATTTTACGTCATCCAATAAGCATTGCTGTAGACAAACCAAAATTATTTACCATTGCAGTGGTTCTATAGTGGTAAAGGAATCAAATCGGTTTCTGGTCAGATTTTTTTACGATCGGCTGTAGACTTTGATGTCTTTTTCGAATATTTGTTAGAGTTCCCGTATTTCCACCAGGTAATTAAAAAACTGTGTCAGAATATTTAGCCATTTTTACAAAAGTGTCCAGAAAAATGAGACGTTTAAAACTCTCGAATAATCGGCCAAAATGCATATTTTATAATACTTGGCCTTCAAATTAATTTGCTGCATTGTGATAGGAAAACGTACTCTCTAGGCTCACCGTCGTTAGACGGAACTCAAAAGTCTGGCCTCTGTATCATCAGCCAAATAAGTAGTCTATCGATTTTTAATCAAGTTCCTATCAAAATTAAATGAATATGTAGCTAAATTCGAACTTTCAAGTTGACACACACGTCTATTGGCATTATTGTTTTATAACATGCAAACGATTATCAACTTTAGAGTGGTAAACCACATATTTGGCTGACGGTACCACAGAAACTACAAGTACTAAAAAGTTATGTTCGGGTTTATAGCGGGATCGAAAATGGGGAAAATGGGGAGATACTTACATAGAAGAACAATAGTCACCAATTCTCATTCTCATTCTCATTCTCTCATTCTCAACATAGCCAAGCAAATTAGCTCATTGAAGTGGCAATGGGCAGGCCATAAAGCACGGAGAAAAGGGGTTGGGGCTGAAAAGTTCTTCAGTGGAGACCGCGGATCTGCAAGCGCAGCGTAGGACGTGCACCAACGAGATGGACAGATGACTTTATTAACCATAACCAATTTATGTGTGTTGCCAGTGATGAAATATGGATCCGAGATGTGGTGCTTTACTGTAGGCCTTATAAATAGGCTCAGAGTTGCTTTCCGAGTTACGGAGAGAGCCATGGTTGGGGTTCCTCTACGGGATCGAATCAGAAATGAGGAGATACGTAGAAGAACAAGGTCCACCAACGAGATGGTAACAACCTAAGCAACTGGAAGTCTATGAGAGAGACTTATGTACAACAGTGGACGTCCCACAACTGAGATGATAATGATGATGATATTGACAAATCTACATATTAGTTTTTTTTTAATCAAAAAAAGCGACAGTTATGTAACACGTGTAACTCGTGTGGTATAAGGGGTGGTCATCATCATCATCATCATGTCAGCCAAAAGACTTCCACTGCTGGACATAGGCCTCCCCCAAGGCTCTCCACGCAGACCGGTCTTGTGCTTTTCGCATCCACCGCGATCCCGCGATCTTAGCCAGGTCGTCGCTCCATCTTGTTGGAGGCCTACAAGCAAGGGGTGGTATGCCATTATAATTATACAATTTAGCTCCACTTAGTCGATTGCGTACAGAGCAATCCACTAATTTCCACTTAGTCAAGTTCGTAAACTAGTGAGAAATAGTAAATGATATTGAACGGATAACTCACGTCTTAAATCGAGTTCAGCTCGACATGTGTTATTTACGACGTGAGTTATCCGTTCAATATCATTTAATATGAGTGAGTCTCACGGTAGTTTTAGTGAGAAATATTTTGATCAAAAATATCTGAACACGCTTCTGCGCCGTTAAAAATTTTGATCAAATATTGGCTCACAAGATTATGAACTCGACTGTACCTACCCCTAACCCTTTAAGACGAAATCATTTTAGCTTGAGATATAAATACGTTATTTCCTTTGTAACAATAACTTCCAGAAATCAAAGGTTCCAGTTTTGCAATAAAGTTGCTTTCATCGACAAATTTCAATTTCATCACTCAGGCTGAGTGACAGTACAGTAGGTACGGTTTCTCAGAATTATTATTCAGACATGTTTTACGAAGATAAATCGAAATGGAAGTGGATTCGTGTAAGGTTCAAAAATCAGGAATATCAAAAAAAATCTTGGTAAAGCAAATATTGTATCCTTTTTATTACAATAGACTAGTTTTCGGTGCTTCGTCCACCTATTCGTCGTCGTTACCGCTCATGTGCTGTGTTGACTCAAACTAACCACACAACCTACCCCACAATGAAAAGCAATTTTGATCATTGACCATTGATTGAAAACTCGTAGGTACATAAAAGTTCAATACAAAATGTGATAAAAAATCATCAATGAACTATAACTATTACTTTGCCTATCCGCTACCTTATGACAGCTACATTTATGCAAGTAGTGTGTTCATGCAGTTCTTCCACCTCCACACTGTAAGAACACACACAAACCACACAACCACAACTAACGCATCAAGGTTGTGTGGTTGTGGTGATACAACACAATACAAATATTCTTTATTGCACACCATAATTCAAATTCAAATTCAAATCATTTATTCAGTAAATAGGCCGCAATGGGCACTTTTACACGTCATTTTTTTAAACTACCAGCGCTTTCGGAAAGACCATCATTGCCAAGAAGAATGCGCCGCAAGAAACTTGGCAGAAAGTCATTTTTTCATAATAAAATAATTACAAATAAAATACTTAAAAACTACAGTACAAAAAAACTTTTGATATAAACACTTAGATTCAGGGTATACAATAGGCGGTCTTATCGCTTAAAATCGATCTCTTCCAGACAATCATTTGGGTACAAGAACTTAGAGGATAGTTGGGTTTGTGTGATTTATGCATGTTCAAAGTAGGTATTTGTTTTAGTTAATTGAAATGGTACTTCGCCTGATTCAACAAATTACTTTAAAAAATCGTCACCGTTATACCAGCCGAAAGACCTCCATTGCTGTCAGATGCCATCCCAGAAAGTTTAACCTCGATCGGTCATATGCTGCCCCCATCCAACTGGATCCTGCTACTTTTACTACATCTTCAGTCCATCTTGTCTACGTCTACTTTGCCTACGTCTTCCAGTTCACCAAGAAAATATTCTATATTATATATAAGTTTATTTTTAAACAAATTACAGATTAGTTACATACTATCTTTACTTGTATCATGTTCCCGATATAGTACGAAGCACGTGATAAACGGGAGAGCTACAATCACGAATGCTTTTTAATGTGAACTTATTTTGGCTCAGTCCAGTTTTAGGGTTCCATTTTCATTTCGTTTGTTATAATAATCAGATGAAATTTTATCATTTGTTAAGATGATGTTCATTGCATTTTATCATTTAATTATTTGGTTTTATTATGATCCCTATTTCTGTTGATCTTAGACTTGTAGTCTGTTTAGTGATAAGACCCAGTTTGTGTATCACGAGCATTCAGTTTGCCATCGTCGAATCATGGGACAAATTTACATAAACCGAAACCACCCTAATACGTTTGTTGGTAAATATCCCTTCATTGTAACTAGAACTCGTTTCATCAACGATTTATAGGAGTTTTTTAGGCAAAATAACCAGTATCATAAACATAGCCATTTTTATTATAAAGATACACGCAGTATATTTACAAGACACCTTTCAGATATTATTTCACACATGTGCAACTTTTTTCTCATTTAATCTGACCGTAGTTGAAATTTTTATCAACTTGAAATAAACCATTTTAAAAAAAGTAAAATTAAAAATTTTGAAAAAACCCACGACGGTTCCTATAGAAAAAGGGTTAAATATTTTTTATAAACATCCCCCGACTAAAATGATTACAAACGCAAAAACATCCGTCGGGGGCTGCCATTACCTGCACCGAAATGAACTTATATTTTGCAATTGTATGAGTTTGTTGAGTTTGTATTTTGCAATTGTGTGTGTTGTTATAATTGTGTGAGGAATGTACCTACTTTATGAGACAAAGATATTCACCGTAAATAGTTTTCTTAACATTGTAACTGAAATAGCATTGGATTACTCACGCCGAAATTAACTAATATTCTGTAGTTGTATGAATTTGTGATTAATTAAAATTGTATTTGGAATGCATTATGAGAGAGCTAGTTGTTTGTAGTAACTTTTCTTAACATTTTAATTGAAATATAACAGAGAGATGGCAATGGCAGCCCCCGACGGATGTTTTTGCGTTTGTAATCATTTTAGTCGGGGGATGTTTATAAAAATTATTTAACCCTTTTTCTATAGGAACCGTCGTGGGTTTTTTCAAAATTTTTAATTTTACTTTTTATTTTAAACTTTTTAAAGAAATAATTCATCTCACTTAAATATTTTATGTAAAATGAAAGCCTAATATTCACAACACTTACTTACTTGCTTGTTACGCCATACGGTTCCCACGCGGCGACAAGGCATCTTTGAGTCACCCGCTTTTCTCGATAATCGATTGCCGGTCTCCCACGAAAGTGCTGACTGCACATCTTTGACTTTAGTGTGAAGTGATGTGTCGCGAGTGTCTTATGTTTTCCGTCGCGGTAACGTAAGGTCGTGCGATCGATCTTGATCAATAATTTAAGTTAGTGATAATTAAACCTCACTGTATCTGCACTTATATGTAAAGGACATTAAAAGCACTTCAAAATTCAAGTGTTTATTCCTTCGAATATCCACACGACGGCCCCAACTCGTTTCTGGCGCAGTCGAATATTTTGTGGACGAGTCAGTGCGTGTCTCAAACTTCGAGTCTGCTGTGCTGAAAGTCGTTTCGCCGACGCTTCGTCCACAAGAAGAACCTACGAGTGGCCATCCGTGACCAGTCGCCATGCAGATGCTGTGAGTTTAGAATTAAGAAGTTACATAAATCCTATTGGTTGCCAATCCAATCTGCAACTCCTATCCTATCATAACCATTAGTGTCGTTTTGCTGTTAAACCCATTTGCAGCGCTAGCTATACAACCGTATTATTTTAGTAAAATTTTATTCCGTTAGTTTGTAATATTTTAACAAAATTTTTCACCCACGTGCAAATCGTTGCCATAAGCCCGAATTGCGGCAAACACTTAGATTTTATAGAGATTTTTCATTCCTAGAAGAGATTTTAGAGGAGGAAGGTACGAATATGCAGGATTCTAGTAACAATACTAGTAACGTTATTAAAGAAGATAAGATTGATCAAATTTGGAAAGCATTACGATTGGTACCTGAGTTTGATGGAAATTCAAATGTTCTTATTAGATTTTTAGATATATGTGATAAATTAATTTTAACTCATGTTGACCCTGCCCCCGGGAATGACCTTAACAATTCAGCTATTTTAAATGGCATACTAAACAAAATAACCGGACGTGCCGCCACTACGTTGGCAGCAAACGGAATTCCCAGGGACTGGAACGGCATAAGAAATGCGTTAATAAATTCATTTTCAGATCACCGAGATGAATCTGCCCTTTACACTGACTTATCTATGTTAACACAAGGTTCTGATACCCCCCACGTTTTCTACGAACGTGTTCAAAATTTATTAAGTACAATAATGACATATTGCGAGTTACATGACCCTTTACCTACAACAGTTTCAGCCAAACGTGAACTTTATAGAAAATTGGCCCTTCAAACATATACAAGAGGTCTTCATGAGCCCCTTGGATCACGAGTAAGATGTATGCGTCCGGAAACCTTGGAAAAAGCATTAGAATTCGCACAAGAGGAATTAAACGTTCTTTACCTGAAAAATAAAAATCACCAGACTCCCCCCACGTCTACAAAACCAGCCCAGTTTGTGAAACCTTTTAATTTTAACAGATTTAACGTCCCTGAAATGTTGCCACAGAACCCCATGAAAATTTTTAACTCACCACGTGCTAATCAAAATTTTAACCCCAATTCTCAATACGGTTCTAATCAAATTCCTAGCTTGAATAGATTTATTTCGCCCACCCAACAATCAAATTTTGCCCACTATGGACAAGGACCTTCAAGGACCCAGCAAATGATGCGATCCTTACCACGATCTAATATGACTACCGGATTTAGAGTCCCGCCTCGCCCAAGTAATCAACAAAATTTTTCAAAACCTATGAGTGGTGTTAGTCATCCCATTGCTAGAAATTTGCCCCCCACCCCACAAAACGGACAATACCAAATTAACATGAACGATTCATTCTATCCTTACTGTCAGTATAACAATGACGAATATTGCCCTGACAATTTTTATGACCAAACTTTTGACCAATATATGATCCATGACAACGACATTTTTAATCCTGAGCCGGAAATTACCGAAACCAAAGAAAATGATCAGGAAAATTTTTCTTCAGAGCCTCAAGTGACATCCCCCGAATAGAACTCAACTTACAAGATAAGCGACAGCTTCCATACATACAAATTTCAAACCCACCGTTAAAACTTTTGATCGATACGGGCGCAAACAAATCATTTATAAGCCCAGAAGCCGCTGAAATTTTTTTTTCAAACTACACTTTTGACTATGACCCATTTGTTGTCACGAACATTCACGCAACCACCCATAATAACTATTCAATTACAGTTCCGTGTTTTCCCGAATTTAGAGACCAAAAACCTATAAAGCTGTACATTTACAAATTTCACGAATATTTTGATGGATTAATTGGCTTAGACTTGCTAGAGCAATGGCGATCACAAATTGATCTTGATTCTCACTTATTAAAAACAGAATTTGCGGATAATCCCATTCAGATGTATCAGTCAGGTAGCTTAAAGCCGATAACGGTTACGATTCCCGCGCAGTCCAGTCAAATGGTTAAAGTGCCAGTTAACATTTTTAATGGTGACGCTAGTATAGACTTTCAAACTATATGCGGATGCTATATATTAGATTGCGTTACTACAGTCAATAAAAATCACGCCTTAGTTGAAATTTTCAATCCAACTCAGCATGAAATTAGTCTAAATTTTGTCAAACCATTGCAAGTCCATATATTTAACGAACAAAGCTGTCCTATATCAAACGTGACGCTTGCCGATTGCAAGGGCAAGGCCGAGCGATTCCGAGAAGTGCTATCACACTTGCGCACGGACCATATGAATCACGAAGAGAGAGCGAATTTGCTCGCACTTTGTAAAGAATATGATGACGTGTTTTATTTAGATAACGAGCCCTTGACCTTTACTAGTAAAATTAAGCACAGGATAAATACAGTTGACGAAATTCCCGTTCATAGCAAAACTTACAGATATCCTTATGTACACAGGAAAGAGGTCCAAAATCAAATAAAAAAAATGCTTGATCAAGGCATTATCAGGCCTTCATCTTCAGCCTGGAATGCTCCCATATGGATCGTACCCAAGAAAAGTGATGCATCCGGTAAAATTAAATGGAGACTAGTAGTAGATTTTAGAAAACTCAACGAAAAGACGATCGACGATAGATATCCTATACCCAATATCTCAGACATTCTTGACAAACTTGGGAAATGTCAGTACTTTAGCACGCTAGACCTAGCTAGTGGCTTCTATCAAGTGGAGATGCATGAAGAAGATATTCACAAAACCGGTTTCAGTGTTTGCGATGCAAATGGACACTTCGAATTTTTACGCATGCCTATGGGACTTAAAAACAGCCCATCTACATTTCAGAGAGTGATGGATAATGTCCTCAGAGGCCTGCAAAACGTTATTTGCACGGTTTACCTAGACGATATTTTAGTTTTTTCAACTTCACTCCAAGAACATATGATAAATCTTAAGAAAATCTTTGATAGGCTTAGAGAATCAAACTTTAAAATTCAAATGGACAAATCAGAGTTCTTAAAGCATGAAACTCCTTACCTAGGACACGTTATTACTCCAGATGGCGTAAAACCTAACCCGGACAAAATATCTGCAATAGTAAAGTACCCCATTCCTAAAACGGCCAAACAAATAAAAGGGTTCTTAGGACTCCTAGGATATTATAGACGATTCATCCCAGACTTCGCTCGACTGACAAAACCAATGACGGCGTGTCTCAAAAAAGGCGCTAAAATCACACTTTCACCTGACTATGTGAGATGTTTTGAACATTGTAAAACCCTTTTGACAAATGACCCTATTCTGCAGTACCCTGATTTTTCGAAAGACTTTATACTTACGACAGACGCCTCAAATTTGGCAATTGGTGGAATACTTTCCCAAGGACCTATGGGTTCCGACAGACCGATATCTTACGCATCTCGCACACTTAATGACAGTGAAATTAATTACTCGACAATAGAAAAGGAACTCCTAGCAATAGTCTGGGCCACAAAATACTTTAGACCATACCTTTTCGGCAGAAAATTTAAAATTGTTACTGACCACAAACCTCTTCAATGGCTCTTAAATCTCAAGGAACCTAATTCTCGTCTCACTAGATGGAGACTGAAATTGTCAGAATACGACTTTACTATAGTTTACAAAAAAGGGAAAAGTAACACAAATGCAGACGCTCTCTCGCGAGTAGAAATTCACAATGAAGAAACAGATTCTACATCTATGATAGTAAACTCTCCCTCAGAACGGTCATCTATAACAACTCTTACAGCGCCTGACGATAGACCCGTTATGAGTCAATCTTCGACTGATACTGCACCTAGTTTAAGACCATTACGAAGTAACTCTGCAACGGAAACTGCACATACAAGTGTGGAACATCCAATATTAGAAATACCCATTTCGGATGATCCCTTAAACAAGTTTAAACGACAGCTTATTATAAAGTTAACTGATAGCCCCTCTAAAACGAAACCAAAAGTGACTTCACCCTTTGATACTTTTAAAAAAACCATAGCACATGCTTTCACAGGCACCTTGGAACAGGACCTAATTTCAATAATTACAGAGCATGTCGATCCAAAAATACGCACAGCTATATTGGTTCAACCTTTAGATAAAATGTTCTCTATTGTTGCCATCCTGCAGCGTACGTTTAAAAACTCTTCCATGAATCTAGTAATAGTAAAACGCGAAATGCAAGATATAATCGATCTCACAAACCAAGAAAACATCATATCTAAATACCATCAAGGAAAAACAAACCACAGAGGCATAAATGAAACTTACCTTGCTTTGTCCCAACGCTACTATTGGCCTAAATTAAAAGAATCTATTACGAAATATATTAATCAATGCACTATATGTAACTGCGCAAAATATGATCGTGTTCCAATAAGACCTAAATTCCAAATAGTTCCCCCACCGTCTAAACCGTTTGAACATATGCACGCCGATGTAATAACAATTGAACAAGAGAAATATTTAACCTTTATAGACGCTTTTTCCAAGTATGCACAAGCATACCGACTACCCGATTGCACAGCCCCGAATATAATAAAGTCCTTTATGACACTAGGTACTCATCACGGTTTTCCAATGACCTTGACCACAGACAACGGAACTGAATTCACGAATCAATTATTTGGCGAATTCCTGAAACTTCATAGAATACAACATCGCACCACAGCCCCTTACGCACCGAATGAAAACGGGATGATAGAAAGATTTCATAACTCCCTTTTAGAACACTTAAGATTACTTAAAATTCAACATAAAAATGAACCCGCACAACACTTAATTCCTTACGCACTTATTGCATATAACAGTTCGATCCACAGCTTAACTAAATGTAGGCCTTACGACCTGTTATCGGGACATTTTGATCCCAGAAATCCAACTGACTTAAACTTAACTGAGAGACTTTTGCAACAATACATGCAGCAGCATAAAGAAAAAATGGAGTCAGTATACAAAATTATTCATGACGAATCCTTTTCTAATCGCACTGAAATAATGAATAGGCGAAATAGCGACAGAGAATCCGAAATAAATTACGATCAAAACCAAGAAGTATACATAAAAGATCCCTCCGCGTCTAGGCAGAAATTAGCGCCGCGTTATACTCACGATATTGTAGCATTAAATTCACCTATACATATTTATACTTCCCGAAAACGAGGACCGATAGCGAAAAACAGGATAAGACGGACTAAAATATACGCATTCTGCATTGTTACAGGACCCTAATACTCGTGACAACTCTGACCCTGGCCCAAGCCGACAACCCTCCGACACTTGACAACATTCGACTCGACAACCTCTCCGACGGACCTGGTATTTTACCCTTTAAGCTGGGACCAACGAAAATCATATTACATGAGCATACATTTCTACAAGAAATCGACCTCGACATTATTCAAACACAGATAGAACTTGTACAGACTCAATTATCGCAAACAGAAAATAAGCTCCGCAATCAAAATTTTCCACTTTTTAAAACCCAAATCCTTTACCTATTTTCCAAATTAAATAAAACTATGATACAATTAGAATCTTTCGAACCAAAACGTATAAAACGTGGCCTAATCGACCCACTCGGTACATTTATTAAAAGTGTGACCGGAAATCTTGATAACAACGATGCATTAAGATTAGAAAATGCCTTGACTATCTTACGAAAAAATAGCCAAGCACTTTCTACTAGTTTTAATAAGCACATTAGTTTGTACAAAGATTTGAGTATCCAACAAACCCACATTTTCAATAATTTAACTATTAACCAAAATAAGCTAGAAAAAGCTATAACTAAATTCTTAAACGGTACAAATGAAAATAAGAACCGTTTTGTTCAATACGTTCACCTATCCAACATATTCAGTACCTTAAGCGAAGATATTCAAGTTTTATCATCTGAACTAACTAGACTAGAATATATATTAGCCTTTAGTCGCACCAATTCTATGCACCATTCACTATTAACGATTAATCATTTAAGCAAATTGATAAGTAGTATAAAGTCTCTTTACGGACCTGACTCTACACTAGACATAGATATAAGATATTATTATGACATGATTAATTTAGGATCTTATTTTATTGATCATAAGGTTGTTATAGCACTTAAATTTCCTATTTTGTCCCCAGCAACATACGATTTTTTTAAACTATGTCCTGTTCCCAATAAATATTCCCAGATCATTATACCCCCGTCTCCCTTTTTGGCAACCAATTCCAAGGAATTTGTGTACATGGAGGCTGAATGCCCGAGGATTGCAACATGGTACATCTGCAAGCAAATAACTATCCACCAGACGCGAACTCATCGAGACTGTGTCAGCCGCCTTATACAGGAACAAGAAATGGATGAACTATGCCGACCCACGCCAATTACACTTACCAAGGAAGCCTTGCTAGAACTCGATAGTCAACATTATATCATCTCATTACCGATCGAAACCAAAGTATTTATATCTTGCAGACAAGAAGAACATCGCCTTCTGAAAGGAAGTTTCTTAGCCACTATCCCAAGAAATTGCAAAATACGAACACCTGAATTCACAATCATAAACATGGATGACAAACTTCGCGGGTACGCTGTCGAAATCATGACGCTGCCCAAATCGGCTTTTTTTTTACCGATTACGCCTAAACAATTACCTCATTACAATTTGACTACAATCGACTTAAATACTTTACACAACATTCAACATCAAGTACTGATGGAACAACCTGACGTAGCTTCTACAGAAGATTTCTCGAGTATCTACCACACAACTATACCTACATATAGCATCATTTTATCAAGTGCAACTGTACTGATTATTCTATACTACGTCTACCAGCACCGGCCGAAAAGTTCAACTGAAACAGAGATCGAATTAAAAAGAATGTCCACTGGTACTCAAACTCTGGAAGAACGTCGAGCCGCGACATTTGCATTAGACATTGGCAAATAGTCGCTCATCTAGGAGGGGAAGTGTTACGCCATACGGTTCCCACGCGGCGACAAGGCATCTTTGAGTCACCCGCTTTTCTCGATAATCGATTGCCGGTCTCCCACGAAAGTGCTGACTGCACATCTTTGACTTTAGTGTGAAGTGATGTGTCGCGAGTGTCTTATGTTTTCCGTCGCGGTAACGTAAGGTCGTGCGATCGATCTTGATCAATAATTTAAGTTAGTGATAATTAAACCTCACTGTATCTGCACTTGTATGTAAAGGACATTAAAAGCACTTCAAAATTCAAGTGTTTATTCCTTCAAATATCCACACGACGGCCCCAACTCGTTTCTTGCTCATAAATAACGCTTTAGTTTTAAAAAGGTTTTCAAACGCTAGGAAAACCAAGTGGCTACATGAGGCTGCGTTCCCACCAGGAATGTGCGAGGATATGTTGCGAGGAATGTGTTTTTCATGAACCAATAGAAACGTTTCATATCCCTATCCTGGCACTCATCTCTGGTGGAAGCTGAGCGGAGCGAAGCAAGGAAAATTAAATGTTTCTATTGGTTCATAAAAAACACATTCCTCGCAACACATCCTCGCACATCGCTGGTGGAAACGGAGCCTGAGCCCTGACTTTATAAAAAAAAATATTTAATGCTTGATGATTGATTGCTTTGATTTTTTTGCTTGAAATAAATAGCTTATTTTTTTTATTGACATGTCATACGAACAAATTTAAATATGAAACGGACAAGCCATACTTTTTAAGCCAAAATAGGTATGTATAGGATTAGTAAGTAAGATCAGGCTTCAGAGGCTTAGCCTAAAATTTTACTAGTTTTTCTGCAAGCGTTGACCCCATAACTAGGATTAGAGCTAGTAGAGAGTAGAGCTAGCTATCTTAAGGTCGCGGGTGAGCAAAGAAATTCTTTCAGTTCATTGATATGGACCTCCGCAAAGTAACGCCTGATTCAATAAATTAGGATTAGAGGTTTGAAGTCACATTTTTTTTATTTATGTGCAATTCTCAATCAGCGTACAATTTCTTGGAACTTTTGGGAAGACGAAACAACCCTAGCTACAGCATCAGGTAGTTTATGGGGATATAATGTATTGCCATTGCAATTGAATAATCATGCAAAGTTTTATGCATTTATGCTATCAACCATCGACGAGTTCTTTTGTGGGAAGACGACCCTAGCTGCAACATCAAGTTGTGTCTATTCTATCATATAAACAGTGCCAATAAAATTTAATAGGTAATTCTGTTAAATTCCGCGCCTGTGCCGTAAACTATTGAAGAGTTTCTTTCTGTGGAGACGACCCTGGCTACATAACCTGGATGTCACTACCAGATTATTGTATTGTTACCAGATTTACATAAGTGTTGTACCGATTCCAGCCTTTACATCGGTCAAATTCACAAATATAATTAAATATATTATATTATTATGAGTTTATTAAACTCAAATGATTTATTTAATCTCAGCTCGGACAAAGTCGCGAGAAAAAGCTAGTTTACTGGCACGTAATAAATTAACACATTTTATGAGTTTCAAAACATTCCTTAGCTGGGACATTGAAGGGCCGATATGGTTAAAAGTGGCATAAAAAATGTCATAGTGGAAACAGAAAACAGTACACTATTTTGCCTTGCTTCTACGCTGCACGTGAGCGTTGAGCCTGTGTCTATGCGACACTTATATATGATTTCATACAGAATACGCCTTTTATATAAAATAATAAATATTCATATGTTACAAGGCTATCGCAATACTTATCATTAAACTAATAATCACATTTGGTTATAAATATAAACCAATGTTCATACTAATTTACTTCTGGCTTAAATATTCACTCTGGCTGAATGATCAGTGAATGCTCCTCGTAATCGTTCAAGGGTTGGCTGGAGGAGATCTTTTGTAGAGAGGAGTTCATTATTGTATAGATGTCTCACCATTTGTCGACTATTAGTTGAATAAATAATTACTAGAAAATACTATAATGATGGATCAATATAATCTACCATAATTTATATAGTTCATTTGATTTTATCAGTGACAGTCAGTGCATAACAATCACTACATTTACATGAAAGGCCACATAATCTTTACATAATATATTGGTTCTATACACAATAAGAAAATTATATCATTATAGTAAAAATTAAATACTCATGATACTGACTGGGCTGAACAAAGCAGCAGCATTCGTTTCGTTTACTAGAGTTGGCCTACTGTTTTTATTTCTGACTGTGTTAGTTTGCTTTGGTTTTGGAGCTTGAGAGTTGAAGGGAGAGTCGTGGAAGGACAGTGAAGTCATGGTAGTGAGAGTTGAGAGTCGAGTTGTGTTTTTAAGCAAAAGATTAATTTAATTTAATTAAGTGAGACCGGCTCACATAGTTTTGATTATTAGTGCTTATTATTGTTATTTTGTGTTCTGTGATGGCGAATTCCTACTTGGTGATATCGTTTTTGTTTACAATAGACTACTGTTATTACAATTTAAAATCTGTCATTTGCTGAGATAGAATACGAGCAAATTAGTACTTATAAATTTTACCAAGACTTACTTAAAGCTGGATACGACCAAAAGCGATCCATAGTTGTCTTTACCTAACCAAGGGAAGATTAACTACTTGTGCTTTATTTATTTATTGGTTTACGACTGATTATTATTTTATCAAGTTATATCAGTCTGAGTTAATGACAGATTACTGACAGAAATTATCTAAAACTTTGGTCTTAATTGTGAGATTTTATGACTCTATTAATCTTTGCTTTATTTTGAATTCCTTATGGGTGTATATATTTTATACTTCTTAGATCCCATTATATACATTTGAAACCAGAGATGATTAGATTACAACAGTTTCCATAAGTACATACTTAAATATTTACATTAATTAAAACAAAGAAACACCCAAATATTTGTTAAAGTAGTTTTCCTTCTGAACCTATATAAAAGGTCAGCATAGGGTAATTAGAGACCTAGGAAACCTGGTTTCTTGCATCCTCTTTCCCTTTGATAAACTGTGACATAACTTACCGACTATTGACAAGTAAATTCTACTGTCTTGTGTTGGAGTCTCTTAGGGTCTATGGAACGAGAGACACAGCTACTGGTAAATAGCCAGGGAGAAAACTCCAGGGCGGAGGTGGGGCCCTAGCCTTGACACAAAACATAATTGAATATTTTCCTTCATAATTACCTATTGTGTATTATTTTAACAAATGTTTAATTTCAGGTAATATAGTGACAGACATTTTTTATTACGAATTTTATAGTTATTACGTTCCATTTACGTTTAGTGAGATTGTTCTTTATTGGATAGGTTTTATTACGTTTTATTCATAGACATCCCTTACTTCTACTAAACGAGCTTGGTTTACTATTCACAACGTAGGACACTAGACGATCACATGGCCAAAACAAATTTCCTTCTTAAATTTCCTTCTTACTTGTCCGCATTAAATTTCCCTTCAAATTATTTTAATACTTGTCCGGATTTTATTAGATTTTTAATTCATACGTGATTTAAATAAATAAATAAAAAACTTAGATAATAATTAATTATTATAAAATAGGGGGGCGTTACAGTGTGCCAAATTTCAAGTCAATACGATAGCTGAAAGTGTGGCAAATATAACTTGCAAGACCCTAATATGCATACAAACATACATATGTATAATATTATTTACATAGGTACCTACTTACATTCCAGGTCAATTAATAAAAGCTAGTATCAAGATGAAACGGTATGAAAATAGGTAGGTAGTGCCCTGTCTTCCTTTTTGTTCGTCTTGGCGGAGGCAGTGCCGTGCACCCACCTTTATATACAATAATGTGAACGCCTTTCGAAAACTATTAAAGACAGTCATCAAACCCCTTAAAGAGACCCACATCAAAGACAGTTAAACCTTTCTAGAGCTAAATGGAAAATGTTTACTCTAGCGCCCCCTTGCGGGTTAATACTATAACACCTATCTAAGAACCATCTTAGATAAACATCAAATCTATTACGGAAAACTATATTAAAAACAGTCAATCCATTCTGAAGATAATTGGTAACATTCGGTGGTAATTTTTCGAGTGAAAAATACTAAAAAAAAAAAAAAAAAAATACTATAAAAAAAATACTATAGCGCCCCCTAGCGGATAAACGCCATAACACCTATCTAAGAACCACCGTCGATAAATTACAAATCCATTACAGAAAACCGCATCTAAATCAGTCAAACCGTTCTGGAGATAAACGTGAACATTCGTTTGCGCACAAACAAACAAACAAACAAACAACCTCTCACCCTAAACGCATATACCTTCTCCGTTCCGTCGTGGGTAATAAAAAACAAACATAGTACGCAATGAATTTCAAAATTCCAAACATATTTAAAAACTGATGGCGACGCGCAAAGTAGATGGTAAAAGACCCAGAAGACGAAATAATTAAATGGTCTGACCAGATCTCCAAAAATCTGGAGATGTCTTCGGTGCAGCGAGTAAAGAGAATTACATGTGGAAAAAGACCGTGGATAAATACCGGGGTTACGATCCTTAGCATTGAGGGAACAACTAGAAGAGTAATGTGAAATTAAGAGATTTTTACATATGAACTTTTTTCACGGAACCTCGATCAATGACTCTCTCGCACTTACCATCTCCTTGTTGTTTCCGCGCACTTGGCGGACCCGGCAAGTGGATATAATAAATCTACAGCCCACCTGCTTGCAAGGGTTTTCTTTTCTTTTAAAGAACAAAGTTGAGTATTGCGTAAGCTTCTTTTTAAATTACGCGCGACATTTTTTCATCAACAACTTGGAACATCGTTTCGTTGTACGCAGCTGAGTAATTTCAACGTGTAAGTAATAAGTATGTTTTTCTGTGTGTAATAAGTATGTGTTGCTGATGCAATTATGCTTGTATCTACACAGCTATCGGTCATGATGGTTTGTATATTGAAGGATATGGTAATATTGAAAGTAAATAAAGATACGAGTGTTTTCAAGAAGGAAAAATTCCATCAAAACATAAATGTGGAATGAGGGCCAAGTTCAAGACGACAAAATGAGTGAAATTTATATGAATGCCAAGTCCAATGATTACTTGTCGGGTGTGTTATGTCAGGTGAAAAATGCCTAAAACTTTTCTTAAAACACGTTGGCGACGGTAATTCATGTCGAAGTCTTGTATGTAACTACTAATAGGTACATTCTTTAACACCAATGTGCAGATGACTACTTGTCACTAATCAATCTGCAGACAAGCTCCTTATTGCTTATAATACAAGTACTAAGCAGTACGATTAAAATATAAAACGTTTTTTTTTAACCAGCTGAATCAGTAACAAATACACGCACGCACACATTCGCCACCATTCGCATTTACAGTTAGGTAAAGAATTACGAGTATTTATGTCTCGACTCTCGATAGATAACAGACTTTAAATAATAATAAAACAATAGAACCTTGCTTACTACGCCAACTGTTCAAATTGCCATTCCATTTTTAAACCTAAACGTCACCGTAGTGACAGTGCAATCCGCGTGCAGCGTCGGAGTTCAGCCGACGTTATAGCTAAAACCTGATACAGCGCAATCTCTAGTTATTCGTGATATTATAACTGGTTTACCTGTGTCTTTGCCGCTTTGTTGAACAATCAAACAGAAGTAAGAGAAAGAACTCCAATTAAATACGTAGGAATAAATAAGTGAATAAAACCTACAACTTTAAACAATTATTTGCTCACCCCCGATCTTTAACCTTCTTTCCCTTTTATAATCTGTTATCATGGCGAATGATTGCTACTCTGAGGATGAACCTTTGTTGAGAACGAAACCTCCGCAAAGTATCGCCTGATACAATAAATAATTTTTCACGACACTGCTCGAAAATGTGGCCATAGATAACTTAAATCCAGTACAAAAAACTGCCTATATTTGTACATTTAATAGCTGACTCATTTATGGCTCTTAAAACACGACAACAATGTAACACATTACGGTAACAGGTCGTATCTATATTATATGTATTTCAAAGTTCAATACGAATTTTTAGAATTATAATATTTCAGAATAATTTCTTTACTTTTTCTTAGCATTTCTTTATAGATAGTCCAGCAAATATTAGCAAACCAATCATGATATCCTGTCGGATTAAATATTTATAAAAAAATATCAATATTATTTAACTCAAGTATTTGTACTTCTGAGTAGTATAACCACGGGGATTTTACTGAATACTACCTACCGGTGATTGTTAAAAACCGGGGATTTTTTTAACCTCAGTACTTACCATGTTTACATGCACTATCTGTGAGTCAACGACTTGAGTTACTGAATCAGGTACAATCATCAGTGAGACTTGCATTGAGTTAGATATACGGTTCACTACAAACCGCACTTGACTCTTGGTTAAGTCAATGTTATAAACGATATAAAAGCTAAAGCTGGTCTATACCTTGCATTATCCGCTTGAACTGAGAAGGAAATTCAAAATGAAGGGATATTTCTTGTTATTCGCCGTATTTCTGGCGATTATTGCAGCTACAGTGGCTTCACCGGCATTTAATGAAGGTAAGTAATCAATATTTCATCGTCATCATCAGCTTATAGTCAATTATTGTTATTTTTTTCATTCTTTAATTGTCTAGGAATATTTTTTTTTTACTGAAGCTTATTTTCACAATCGCGTTTTTTTCCAATTTTAATCGATACAGAAACGTAGGTAGGTTTAGCTTATGTTAAGTTGGCATCAGCCCGAAGTGGCAAAATCAACAGAAATAGGAGCTCCGCATGAGCGGAGCTCCGTCGACACTGTTTCTGAGTCGAGTCAAATTGGGAAAAATGTCTCTAGTCTAGAGGTTAGGTATACGTTTTTTTGACCTCGCCTGTACATTCAAAAACAAAAGACAACATTAGGCAAAATGTGTTTTAGGTTTCTTGGGTACCTACTAATCAATTTGTGTTTTAGTAGATTTGAGTGTTCGACCCATTATGCAGTAGTCATTTTAAGCTCTAGGCAAAAATCAAATGTAGTCAAATTGTGTTCTAGGCAGTCTCAGAACAACCCGATATGGGTATATTTTCTCTTTCTTTTTTTATTTAGATGATGACCCCGGCCAAGTCCTTGAGCGGTTCCGTCGATCGGAGAAATGTGACTTCAACTCATGTGACAGGCTGTGTCGGCGACTAAAGTTTCCAGGGGGCGCTTGTATCGGCGACAAATGCGACTGTGACAATTTCTAGTACTATTTTAAGGCCTATTTGTAACTGTCACGAGTGAAAAAACGTTCCTGCATTAATATTTGCTACAGTGAAGCTTGCGAAAATATCTGATATGTCCCACAGGCCCTCGACATTGAGTCGTATTAGGTTGTGAGATGTGATATACCTAGTGCCATCCACGAAGACGCGTGATTTTGTCAAAATTAGACATTAATAACGTTGTAATAAGAACCACGGCACGCGTCATCGTGAATGACTCCATCTATACATGCTTTGTTATGTCAGATATTGATGCTGGTGAATGTACTTGAGCGAAGATTAAGATGTGGAAAAATTAAAATACTTATTTTAAGAGCTACCTACCTATATTTTTCTACCAAATGCTACTTCAATATATATAAAAAACAGTAATAAATTTTTTTAATGTTTTGATTTTTTCTTTATTTTTTATTTTTCTCTTTTTCCTTTACCTATGTTTTTTTCTTTAGTTGCATCATCATCCCAGCCTATATACGTCCCACTACTGGGCACAGGTCTGCTTTAAGTTTAAGCTAAATTAAGTAAAGTGTTTTGTACCCGAATCCCGGTTGCCACGTGACAGGCTTTGCCTAGTGTGGGACCAACGGCAACGCAATTTGTAATGCGATACTTTTTCAATAAACTACTTTTATTTTTTTATTTTATTTTTTTATTGCGTACTATCTTGTGTTTAGTTGTCTGTGCAACTTGAGTGACTAGAGCGCCTAAAGTGGGTAATCCACGCCCGCTCTGCATAAGACGATAATATTTAAACATCGCTGAACTTTGCACTTGCGGCGCTTGTAGCACTCCAGGCTGCCAGACGCGGCTTTAGCGGTGACAAACTTTAATAGACATGTCTGTGAGATGTCATTCCATAATATATGCGGTTGTATACTAATTTACTATACTGTAACTGTCCTAGTGTTCGACATGTCCAATTACACCTTGCTATCACCTCTATTGCTAATGACATAAAATTAAAGATGACATCTACTGGGACAGACCAGCACTCAGATGTTTACTTTTAACCCTGACGAGCGCTACAATAATTCGGCCATAATATGTTCCTCAAAGTCCTGAAAATCTGGAAAAAATTATAATGACTGAAAGAAAGAAAGAATATTTATTTGCTTAAACATGGTAAGTACAATGTAGGTGGTTATTATAACAATTATAATTGTTTGTTTCACATGTTGAACCGATAATGGCATGCAAATTATACATAATATAACAATGTCAAACTGTTGTTGATTCAATAGTCACTAATACTATATTATCATTTAGCTGTCATATATTATTTATTTAAATAGATCAAACCACTGACAGATACAGAAAGCGTAATCCGAAGTCTCGGTACCTAGACTTCAATGTGCTGCAATCAACAGTGCAGCAGATCGGATCGTGTGAAAAGAGATAGGACGAAATTGGACTGTAAAATTTGATAGACTGACAGACAGACGGAAACGTGAGTGACAGCAAATAGTACTCAGTTTGAACCTATTGCGTACGGAACCCAAAAAATGAACCTGCTCTTTTCTCAAAAGGCCGGCAACACGCCCATAATGCTCCTTATGTTATGAGGGTCAATGGGCCACAGTGGTGGCTTTCCATCGGGGTTCCCACCTGCTTATTTTCCCGTGTCATATAAACAAATAGTCTATTCCAGTAAACCGTCTGTCGACCAACAAAGCGTTTGAGACAAGGAAAAGTAAATATTATTCATAAAACAGTCGTGCACAAGGACGATAGCGAAATTTACATCTAAATAAACTATTCTATCATTCTGTAGTATGTACTAGTCACTTTTTTATTTTAATGGTAAGTGATGTGCAGAATAAGACAGACTTTGCTTTAACAACGTCATGTTTCCGAGATATTGCACAAATGCATTGATAATGGAATATGACATCACTCCACTTATCGCGTGTTCATATTTTTACGAAGTCACCAGACGGAACAAATACAAAAATACTTAATTATCATCATAATTTAACAGCACACATAGGTTCACAGCTGAGCATAGATCTTCCCCGAAGAACGCAATTATCTCACCCTTCATCCATCTGCCTCCTACGATCTTTACCTGGTCCGCATCCTGGTCCTGGTCGGTCAGTCCACCCACGCCGCATCTTCCGATATGCGACCACCAAGAGCCCATTGGTCCCAACGGCCATCAGACGCAAGTCTTCACAGAAACAAAGAACAGAAATAATTTCGTACATTTACTACAATAATTAGAGCATGCTTTAGGTATATTAGAGATAACAGATTTATCTTAATGATACAATATTACTGACAAGATACCAGGCTCTATATTGTAGCCTGAATTATTATCGCTCTTGCTATCATATTCCTTTTCAGTTCATACCAAACATAAGGGAAGGAAAATCGTGAACGCGATTTTCACTAGCTATTTGGGACTTTTATGTCTTTGTCTGAACACGAAGAAATATAATCTAATAAATAGGAGTAGTTGTCTTTGTTAATGAAGTTTTCTCACGTCAGTGATAGCCAACGCAAAATGCGGCTTTTCCTTATTATTGGTGTTCTTTTCGTTGTTTTAGTTATAGTTTTAGGCGCTCCCGAACCTTGGGGTAAGTTTGTAATATTTTTAATAGAAATGTGCTTTGCAGCGGCAATGTTATGTTTTTTTTTTTGCTCCAGACAAGATACCAGGCTCTATATTGTAGCCTGAATTATTATCGCTCTTGCTATCATATTCCTTTTCAGTTCATACCAAACATAAGGGAAGGAAAATCGTGAACGCGATTTTCACTAGCTATTTGGGACTTTTATGTCTTTGTCTGAACACGAAGAAATATAATCTAATAAATAGGAGTAGTTGTCTTTGTTAATGAAGTTTTCTCACGTCAGTGATAGCCAACGCAAAATGCGGCTTTTCCTTATTATTGGTGTTCTTTTCGTTGTTTTAGTTATAGTTTTAGGCGCTCCCGAACCTTGGGGTAAGTTTGTAATATTTTTAATAGAAATGTGCTTTGCAGCGGCAATGTTATGTTTTTTTTTTGCTCCAGGCTATCTAGTCCCAGACTCAAACAAGGTTATTTATTGGAGCACCAAGATTTCTGACATAGCTCGCTTTAAAGCTAGCTAAAATGACAGTGAGCAAGTCACATGTGCCGCAGAACTGATGGTTGTTTTGTTGAGACACTCGGGTTTTTTAGTGTAGAGTAGACTGCATATCTAAAAAAAAATAGTGTGGTATGGCCTATGTAGATAAGTGGAGAGATGATATTCAAGATTGGAGGAAGATAGGATGAAGATAGAATTCACTGATATCCCATAGAAAACTCTATGTCCTCAAGTGGACTGAAGATGATGACAAAAACCCATCTATTGATAAAATATCTATTTTTAAAGACTGGTTGAGTTTTTGATGTAAAACTTGAAACGGATGATGGAGAATAGTAGGTACTTTGTTTGTTCGAAAAATATATTTACTTACAAATATAAAGGATTATGTAATGTGATTGATTAACGGTGCATATGGTATTCTTTCGCAAAATTACATGGTTACGAGTAGGTGAGGTTAGATTAAGATTACGATGTTTTAATCATACGATTCGTCTATAATCCCAACTGTCAAAAATAATTTATCATTCCAGAAGTAATAGCTTTCTAGGAAGGTATACCAAGTACATAAGAAGATATTACGGCATAAAATATTACTGACTCAACTCAAGTCAACAGGTTAATTGTCTTATTTGACACAAGTCAAAATTGACATCAAATTAATAAACAATGATTATTAAAATTGTAACAATAATTGCTCTTTACAGATAGCAACGCACCGTGCAAACCGAGTAGCTGTCAAGGCTACTGCTCCGCCATTGGCTACACGGGCGTATGTGTGAGCGCAGGGCACTGCGTCTGCGCCGGCCGACCTTACTACTTTAGATAAAACAATAAATGACAAATTAAAAATTGATGTTTTTTTTCTGCGATACAAGGTGGTATATTTAGACCGGTCAGTATGGGCAAGTCTGTAACTGTAAGACATATAAGAATCTGTTCTTAGAGACCATATTATCTCAACGATTTTAGGTACAATTAAAAAAAAACTTGTATCTACCGTAGTTAGTTTTAACTGACTTCAAAAAAGAAGATTCTGCGCTCCACTACATGTAATATTTTTACATGTTATTTTTTTAGGTGTGCGTGTGTGTTTTTTTTTAAATTTAAATTTTACAGTGCATTTGTTTTTACTGTAATACTGTTATTTTTTTATTGTCAAATCCATACTAATAATATAAATGCGAAAGTTTGTGTGTTTGTATGTTTGTACGTATTTCACATTGGTTTTTAGCATAGAGATAGTTTTGTGGGTCATAAAGTAATATAGGCTACTTTTTATCCCGGAAAAATGCACAGTTCCCGAGGGAATAGCGCGCGAAGCCGTGGGCAAAAGCTAGTAGATAAATTAAAATGTGCTCCATGGGATGGCTTCGATAAGCAGAGGCAGACCGAAGAGGAGATGGTGGGACGACTGAGACGCATATCAAGTGGAGTGGCAGGAGCTGTTTTCGATAGTGACGAATGGCGGAAAAAAGGGGAGGATTGTGCCCAGCTGTGGGACACTGGGCTAAGAAAATAAAATTAAATGTGCTGCTGTGACTGAGGGTCTAACTTGGGACCTCAAGCTTCGTAGCCAGCGGTTCTCCAACTTTCTTGTCGACGGAACCCTATTGGATAATTATTTACCGTAGCCCTATAATAGTCAAAAGCAATTAATTTGATAGGAGGTTATAATAATATGTTAAATATATAAAGTTACTGGTTCTTAATTAAATTGCTCTCTGATATTGGACGTAGCGATAACCCTTGCTTCTGCGCATGTATCGTGGTATCATGACTTCTAACAATACCTACCTATATGTATTTACTAAAACAATGTTTATGTTTGCAGCGGACTTCCCCTAATACCAGAACATATAAATGATGATTTTTTAATCAGTAGGTGTTAATTTTTATGGTGTTTACCTACCTCAAAAGAATAAAACGGAGCTTTTATAGCACTCACGTCTGTCTGTCCATCCATCCGTCATAGCCAATTTTCATCGAAACTGCTAAACCGATGAAGTTGAAATGTGGTACATATAATGTAAGTCGATATAAAGACGAACATATAACTAAATTTTATTGCGTAATTCGCTCATGCGTGCAGTAAACGATTTTTTGACAAACGAAGTCGCGGGAAAATAATAATAATAATAATATATTTATTTATTTTGGGCAACTTAGGCCCGTACAATAAATACCTTACAGACTAACATACATATTTAAAAAAAAAAACTGTCTATTACCTCTGCACACTTCAATCGCTAAAGATTGAAATGAAATTTGGTATAAAGATTGTTTGAGGTCCTGGGAAGAACAAAAGATATTTATTTCATCCCGGAAAGTGACAGTTTCCGCGGGATAGCGATAATCGAATCTTACACAGACGGAGTCGCAGGCAAAAGCTAATGAGTAACAAAAACAAAGAATGTTTAACTAACATTAGCTTAGCATTAGGAGGCCAGTGTTTAAATTTGCATTGATGATTATTATTTTGTCCAGATTATTGATACAATATAACAATAACGATCTTTGTCACATTATTATAATAATAATAATAGTATGACATATAAACCCACCATTTGCTTTCACAGTGTCGCGAGTACTTGACTTACATTCATACGCAGAAATAATAGCTGTAGAAATTAGAGAAGATGGTTGAGAAAATGAAATATTATTTGATCATTTTGCTTTTTTTGGTGGTGTTGGCATATGCGAGTTTTGTGGAATCTGGTATGTAATAATTCATTCCATCGATAGTATTTGACCCTCCTCACCCTCTTCTATAACGTATCTAACTGCCCCTAACGCCTTCCCTGTCCAAGGATTCAGTCATACCTTTAAGATTCATACAATTGCAGGTGCAATTACATTTGCAGGTGGTAGGACCTTGTGCAAGGTCCGCCCGGATTGCTACCACCATCTTGCTCGCTAATCCTGCCGTAAAGCAGCAATGCTTGCACTGTTGTGTTTCGGCGTGGAGAGTAAGACAGCCGGTGAAATTACTGGCACTTGAGGTATTCCAACTTAGGCCTCTAGGTTGGCAACGCATCTGCAATACCCGGGTGTTACAGATGTTTATGGGCGGTGGTGATCTCTTACCACCAGGAGACCCACTTGCTCGTTTGCCTTCCAGTGGAATAAAAAAAAATACAAGTAATTCTGGAATAAGCTCCAGAGTGTTATATGTATACTCGTACTTACCCCCTGTCAAGCGGGCAGTTTGGTGGCTCCCTAACATTAGAAATATGCAAACTATCTAAGTCTCGACGTTGTAGACATTAGTACTCCAAAATTTATCTGAAAACTCAATTTAAAGAAGAACAGATTGTCATTACACATCACTAATGTGAGGTAGCCACCAAACTGCTCGCTTGATAACGGGATCTAGTTCTATACCCTGTTTTAGAAGAGAAGTTTCTCATACGTATTTTTTTTTAATAAATAAAATAAATAAATAAAAAGACATTTTATTGCCACATTTAAAAAATACAATGAACAAACCAGAAACACAAAAAATAAAACGTAAATTTATAACTACACAATTTCCAAAAAAGGAGAAAAAAATAGTAATAAAAAAGCTGAACGTGATTCAATGCCCCAGTTTTAGGAGGAAGAACATGTAAAAGTAGAAATAATCCTCACTTAAGAGTTCGTTAGGGTTCACGTGGGGTAGTCCAAAAATCATTAGATATATTATGAGATCAGACACACAAATCGCTTGAACCATCGCGAAGCAACTAAAAAAAAAAAACAATCATGAGTCAAACACTGATACAATGGATGTTGATACTCAGCATAAATTTTCTACATTTTAACAAATAAATACTCACAAAAAATAAATTGGTTCCATTCAATAGTCATTAAATTGACCTGAGAGCCGACTATGGCCTTTCAAATTTAATTTAGCACATAAAATCTGAAAAATTCAGGGGGCCATCCCGGATTTGTACTTATCCACAATCCTCAGCTTCAGAGACCGTACGTTGTATTGTACTATCGTCATATTTATTTCAGCTTGCGAAATATTAAACTTTAAAGTGTAATTTTTTTATTAAAATGGAGTGTCCCCCCTCTTCCCACTCTACGAGTAAGTATACCAAATTTACAAGGAAAATTGTAGCGGCTAAGATTTCTTGAGAATTAATAATAGTTTAAGAGTAAATAGCAGCCTAAGGTATAAAACATACCTAAACGTGAAAGATTCCGTACACAATACGAAATTCTTAGGAAAATATTACTTGATTTTTACATAGTACTTGAATTATCTAGTATCTAAGATTGGTACGTGTAATATCATTGCATATTTTATCATAAACACTCACACACACACACACACACACACACACTACTAGATTTTTATTTTTTATTTTTATATACCTCGTATTAACCTTAGATTACTTTGTTAAATAGTAGTTACAGACATCTGGAGGTCGGAGACCTGGTGACCTGACACACAGGTCCTTCCTAGTTCGGGCACCAGTCTCTGCCACACGGGTCTGACTGTAATTGTAACTAAGTTCAATACTGATGTAGTAACCGGTGGTGGAGAAAGAAAGAAATAATAATTATTATTATTATTATTTAAATTACAGGTGATGATATTTGCATACCCAAAGAGTGTGATAGAGGCTGTCGCATCGGCGGTTGGGAGTTAGGTTACTGTGTGACTGACCGGACTTGTGGATGCAAGTAAGTATTCAAGAGCAAACTTGGCCTCGCACTACGAAGTTTCATAATAAGTAGTAAGAACACATTAAAAAAAATGATAGGTGCCGGGGATCGAACTCTAGTCTTCTCCAGTTCCGGAGTAAAACCGTAAATTTAAAAAACTGAATCACTAATATTGTATGGACAAAAAACTTTTCCCAAATTATCACATCCTAAAATATTTTACTCAAGTTATCATTTGGCAAAAAATCATTTGCTGCAAGGTTATCGCAATTTTACAGTTATTACTATTTTTTTTTTGGCAAAAAATATTGCATAGCATAATAACCTACTTTTCTAGTATCAGTTGGTTTCTAAGGGGGACGCAGTTCTAAACCTAACCTAACCTACTTTTCTGATAGCAGTTACATGCTGTGGTTGGTTCGTCTGCGAAGTGTCATTTTGAACAAACATTTTTTTGGAATATAATATTAGCCAAAAGAAACTTTTGCTCGATAAACGTTTGTCATAATAAAACTTGACATTGTAAAATTATATCAAATGATAATTTGACCAAATTAATAAAATGCGAAATGCAACTATGCTAAAGATTCGTTTGGGAAATGAAACTACTGCGATAAGTTTTTTGAAAAGTGAAATTAGGCAAAAAATATTTTGCCGGAACAGCAGTGCACCACAAAAACCAGAAAGTAAATTTTGTAAAGTTATCTAAAACTTTGTATCCAGATACGACACTCTTATAGCATTTAGCCCACTACTGCATAAAATAAGTAATATCTAGTATAAACACCGCAGCTCAACTCCGACCTGTGCCCAGCAGTGGGGCATATAGGCCGAGATAATGGTCATGAAGATAATAATTGATCTTGATTTTATTTTTCAGGGGACTGCAAAATGCAAACAGGTAGCAGCTCGATGTGGCAGAACCAGCCAACACATTATTGTACCCGTTTTTATATCATTGCAATTATCAATAGTTTGTTAAATAAATCGTGATTTTTACATCTTCATGTTACATCTATTGTTGTTTTTTTTTACCTACAAATAAAAATAAAATAAGAGATTCTCTAAATCATGAAAAGAATACACATGTACTTACCGTCTGTCTTGTCTGTTTCTCGATGAGGGCTAAAGCATAGATGTCGCTAGTGTCGCTTCTTAAGTGACTAAATAAGAAAACAAACAAGCTGAGATATGTGATGGATAGCAAAAATTCGTGTCTGTACTCCTGTGGCGGCGTAGCGGTATAGCACACAGCACGGAATGCTGAGGACCTGGGTTTGATTCCCAGCGCTGGTCTCTTTTTATGGTTTCAGTTTGTATTTTCGGTGTGGATTTTACGGGATGTCCGTAAAAGTACCAAAAATTTGGAGTTGAAATAAAAAATACAAAATGACTCCAAAAACCAATCTTAATTTGATAACTCCATCATCAAAAGTAGGTAAACTCCCTATTAGTCACAATAAATGGTCATCAAAAATATTTACTCACTTTAAAGGGGGCTTTACCGCCGACTTGTAAAATGCGCTTTGCATCATTACCAACTTCAATATACACTTAACGTTATTATTCAATGCATACAAATTAATTGAAACTTATGTCTTTTCTACGGCAAATGTAACTTTGTCAAGTGTGTCAGGTCGGTATATAAAAGCAAGCATTATTTTGGTATGTGTAACATTCTCAAAGACGGAGTTGAGATACTTCAACGAAGCACTCTGTACACAATGAAAGGATATTTGCTCGTTTTTTTCATAATTGCGGCTCTCCTCGCAGCGAGTGGTAAGTTTTTATTTACCTTCATTTAAATTTTCTAAAAACTTCCATCACAGCTAGAAAAAATATAAGAATATCCTACTTGTAGCTGGTAAGAAGAAAAAAATGATTATTACGATACTTTACATATACATTTAATTACACATACATACATTTATATAACACGTACATTTAATAGCTGACTCATTTATGGCTCGCAAAAAGTAAACGTTAGGATGAAACGGGACAGGACTGGTCTGTATTTATTTAAAGATATTATAAATCGTTATCTAGCAAGACCATAATCGATAAGCAACACCCATAATGTTATTTTTATTATCATCACCATCCTCTAGCTTTTAATGCACATTTTTATCGTGATTGTGTTGTGAAGTAGTAACAAGTACACGGAGTAACTTACTTATAGTTTCATCACAGGCAGCATGGTGTTCCGGCTTCCCGAGTCATTTTTACAACTAATTCCTCTGTTGCGCGATAGATTGATAATTATTATTGGCAAAATAATGACGTCTGCTGTGGTCGTTACATGTATTTGCCTTTATGTGCCAGTAATATTTATTTTTACGTTTTATTTCTCACTTCACTTTCACTCACTTTTCACTTTTTTTTTTCACTCATTCAATCTAACTTTATGTAAATCTAAAATTAAATTTCAACACAATGAACAAGATTTTAGTCTGAATCGAACTCGTAAAGTTTTTAATTGCAAGCGAGCAAAGGCATCTGGCATTATGTTTGAATTTCGCGACATATATATATATATATATATATATATATATATATATATATATATATATTTTATGCTGAAGAAAAATTATGATCGTTTATAAAGAGGGAGGTTACAGCGCATGCGTCTTGATAATAATCACAAAATCCTATATTAAAAAGTCGATAAGAGGTGATTGCAGATGATAGGACCTTGTGCAAGGTCCGCCCGGATTGCTACCACCATCTTACTCGCTAATCCTGATTCAAATTCAAATTCAAATTCAAAAACATTTATTTGTAAGAATACAGTAAAATGATCTTAAAATAGGTTTAGCACATGTATTCAGCATGCAAGCAAGCGTACAAATATTTAGTTCTGAGTCACAATCTAGGTTGTAATTTTCGTCAATATTATTTTATCTATCTACATTTTATTAATTCATAGGACATTTAATTATAAATTTGCTAGATTATTATTACATTGGACCCGATTCTACAGCGGCCGCTAAAATTCCTAATTTTATTTAGACGTCGCTAAATCACTTTGCTATTCTATGAGCACCTGTCATAATCAAATGACAACGCTAATTTAATCTGACGTTTCTTATTTTAGCCGATCTATCTAGCTGGTCAGCGTGACTTTCTGGAATAGTACTTGTTAAATCAGCCGTCTAAATGTCAAATTTAGATTTAGACAATTTAGCCGACGTGCGCGTAGAATCGCATCCATTATGTCATTTAATTAGTATTTGAAAATTTAAAAATTCTTTTTATTTAAATAATCCTTAACACTATAAAAACATTCCTCCATTAGCCATTTTGTTAATTTACATTTAAACATGTTTCCCGACAGAGTTTTTAAATGTTGTGGTAAATGATTAAAAATGATTATACTCATATTATATATATTTCTCTTATACATATCTTTGTGACAAGGAGGCTTGCACAAAAGAGACATAACATGTGCCCGTGTCTTCCTCGGTATGACGTCGCTGCGTTTTTTAAAATATTCAGGGTGCGAGTTAACAAAAACACATACATCCCTAATGTACAAACATGGCAGTGGTAAAATGTTTAAGTTTTTAAACAATGGTACACAACTGTCCCTCACCCGCGCGTTACATAACACCCTTATGCACTTTTTTTGGATTTTAAATACTCTGTCAATCTCTACAGAGTTTCCCCACAATATTAAGCCATAACTGAGCACTGAGGAGACATAGCCATGGTACGCCATCAACGCAGCCTCTACAGAAACATTTATTCGCACTCTTTTAAGGGCAAACACAAAACGATTCAGTCTGTTACAAACATAATCAATTTGGGCTTTCCAGTTAAGGTTCTTATCAATCATTATACCTAAAAATTTAACTGTGTCTTCCTCGTTAACTTTCTCGCTTTCAAACTCAATTTTTAAAGGTACAGAATTTGAATTGCAGGAAGTAAATTGTATAAATTTAGTTTTTTTTTATATTAATATGTAAATTATTTAGTTTCATCCATTCAATAATGTCAGTTAATCCTTTATTAATATTAAATTCAAACATGTCCAACCTATCACAACCCACCACAAATGTCGTGTCATCAGCAAACAATATACTTTTATTTGATGTTGCTTTGGGTAAGTCATCGATGTAGAGGAGGAAAAGCAAAGGTCCAAGAATGCTTCCTTGGGGAACTCCTGTATTATTTGCCCTATATTCTGATCTATATGTTTGTTTTAATATAGTCCGACTTGAGTTATTGGTTGACATTGCCTTAATTTCAACAGATTGCATTCTGTCGGCCAAATAACTTCTCACCCAATCGAGGACTTTCCCCCTGATCCCATACATGCCGTGAAGCAGCAGTAGGTACTTGCAATAAGACAGCCGGTGAAATTACTAGCACTTGAGGTATCCCATCTTAGGCCTCTAGGTTGGCAACGCATCTGCAATACCCCTGGTGTTGCAGAATTTTATGGGCGGTGGTGATCCCATACCTCAGGAGACCCACTTGCTCGTTTGCCATCCAGTCGAATAAAAAAAAAAGGTAAACTATAATCTTATTTTGCATTTTTTGCAGTGAGTGCCGCGTGCAGCAATTCTGACTGCAACAGCGACTGCAAAGGCTCTGGGCGCCCAGGGGGCCAATGCATTAGTGGAAGTTGTTACTGCACCGGCCAATCTGTTCACTTCTAGAAGATTCTGCAGCGTTCCAGAACGTTATCATTTTCGTTTGTCTATGTACGAATCAATGACTAACTTAATTATGTGAAAATACCATAAAATACAATACCAATGTTTTTATTGAACACAGTAAAGTAAGTCAGTAAAGCACGTTAAGAAAAATAGTACCTAGAGACAATAGGCGGTCATCACTATACAAAAATATTTATTGTTAGGTCATACTCAAACCTAGCTTTGCAGGTGATAGGACCTTGTGCAAGGTCCGCCCGGATGGCTACCACCATCTTGCTCGCTAATCCTGCCGTGAATCAGCAGTGCTTGCACTGTTGTGTTTCGGCGTGGAGAGTAAGACAGCCGGTGAAATTACTGGCACATGAGGTATCCCATCTTAGGCCTCTAGGTTGGCAACGCGTCTGCAATACCCCTTAGCTAACTTTTTCATCCATACTAATATTATAAATGCGAAAGTGTGTTTGAGTATTTGTGTGTTTGTATGTTTGTCCCTCTTTCAGGCCGTAACGGAGCGATGGATCGACGTGATTTTTGGCATAGAGATAGTTTATGGGCCCGAGAGTGACATAAGCTACTTTTTATCCCGGAAAAATGCACAGTTCCCGAGGGAACAGCGCGCGATAACCGAATACCGCGCGGGCGGAGCCGCGGGCAAAAGCTAGTAGAAAAATAAAAGTGCCAATTACGTCGAATAAGTAGTAGCGCTTTAACTTTTGTGGTAGATTCTGAATGCTACGCGTTAGATTTTCGCAAGGAAATATTTTGAGAATCATCTAAGGCGGCGCAGTGATGTCTATACACTATAATTTTCAATTAATCCAGAATATTCCAACTGATGGTTGTTTTAATTTGACTTACATGAATTCCATTCAGATGAAGCTAATAAATAAAAGCAGATAAAGGAATGAAATTAATGGAAAGCTTGTAAAATAAGTAGAGCATTAAAAAAAGCCAAGAGCGTGTCGGACATGCCCGAAATAGGGTTCCGTAGACATTACGAAAAAATTAAGGAAGTAATATTTTTCTAAGGATTTTGTATTTTGTACGGAATATTCCAAGTTTAGGTATATTTTATACCTTAGGCTGCTATTTACTCTTAAACTACTAATAATTCCCTAGAAAACTTAACCGTTCTAGAGTTTTCCTTGTAAGTTCGATATACTTACTACCAACCTGAATTAAAAAAAAAAAAAATCACACTCAATTACATCTATGGGAGGTATGTGGGTATGGGACATGGCGAAACTATAAGGGTTCCGTTTTTGCCATTTTGGCAAACAATTAGACACTGAACACAACACTACTCTCCCTTAGTTACTACCTACTCGTTCATTACGTGCCCAACCTTATCAAAAAAATATTACAACTTGAGTCTGCACTCCATCCAGCATTACTTACTAAGTTTGGAGCAATTGAAAACCGTCCAAGTTGGCTGAACTAGTTAGGCATCTCCTTGAACTTGAGCTCAAACTCACAGACAAATATTGGACCTGAATATAATTAAACGAAAGAGTTGCCGGAACCGTTCAAGTTGGATCCAATAACTAGCAACGTTGAGTACTCCGATCAAGTAGGTTTAAGTAAATAATAGATAGGTATGTATATTAAGAGCGTTTATACCTGCTGAGCTGACACCTTTGCATTTTGATTAGTTTTTCACGATTATTTCATAAAAATTGAATGAAAATTAAAAACGTTGTCTGATAGAACACTTCATTATATTAGTTAATGTGTCTACTCCAATAATTATTCGTTATAGACTATATTCTTTAAAAACGAATTAAGTTTATAACCAGTTTTCAAAGAAGATAAAAGTCAATAACGAATGATTATTGGAGTAGACACATTAACTTAGACAAGTTTTGACATTTTCATATTTATTACTAGTTTATTGTAGTTTACCTTCTCTTTGCGTTTGCCATACTTTTTACTAAAGTATGAAAACATTTTAAAGGTTACTTTCTCTCTAATTATGTATTGTAATTAATATACCCAGTCGAAGAAAAATTATTGTATGCAACGTTGTATAAGTAAGTCAAAAATAGCTCGAGGCGTCTTTTTCTTACGATGTTCGCTAAAGCTCACATCGTAACTCACGCCACTCTTTTTTGAACCCTGTTATACAACTGTTGCATAATAGTATTTTATGCTACAGTTGTATAATAGGGGTCAAAAAATGTGAGTGGCGTAAGTTACGATGTGAGCGAAGCGAACATCGTAAGAAAAAACGCCACGAGCTTTTTTTGACTTATTTATACAACGTTGCATACAATACTTTTTCTACGACTACCTACTTAATAAATAAATCATAAAATTAGAGAAAGAAAAATTTTATATAATAAAAGAGTCCAATCGATTCTGTTTTTCGTGTTCATCACATGTAGGTACTACCAGCGTATCGTGGGCATCTATTTTTAAATTATGCAGGTCTTGTCTGCGACAAGCACCCATGATCCCAAATGTTACCGCAACCTGTAACAAAAAGAGAAATTGGAAGATTATTATAATCAAATCAAATACAAACTTTGCTTACACAGGAAAAACTGCAATATTTATCAAATAAATAGTAAATACATCTCTCGCTCAAAAATATTTTTGAAACAATTACGTACCTTGTTGAAAAGATAGATTTGATCTGGTGCTTCATCGATGAATTTCCTTAAGTCGTCCGGAGAAAAAGTTTTCGCTTTCTTTGCATTAAAACCTTCAGATCTTCGTTTCAATAATATTTTGATATGTTAGTTTGGTGGTATATACTAAGCGTCGACTTTAATTTGGAATATTCCACCCACATAGTGAAGACGGCTTAAATTTTCCAATAAAATTTTGGAAATACGCTAGTAATACGTTCTCCGAAAATGACGAGGTCTGGTGTTCTAATCTCCACGACATGAAATTTTTGTAGGATTTGGCATATAGGTGCCGCGATTTAGAAGGCAACAAACTTTCAGTCACTACTTGGGCTGCTGCGGATATTTCTTCGGGCGTAGAAATAATTTTTTCATCTGCATCCATGTTTAATAAGTTTCACGTAAACTTGCTAAAAATCACTAGTTTCTATCTTTTAAAACTTTACTCATACTAAAATATTAAGGCAAACAATAATGGCGGGAAAATTTTTAAATGTCAAAAGTTGTCTATGGTGAACTTTGTTTTTAATTGACGTAACTTGCTAGCGACTATTTTGAAAAAAATATGTGTTACTTATGTTGGCAGCTATGAATTATGTTCGGAAAGTTTTTGTTCCAAGTAAGTGGCTGCACTTTAGCTTGTCAAAACGGACGAATTAAAAAAAAAGTAAGTGGCCGCAGTATCGTTTTAGCAACATTACGATACAGTGCTGTTATGGGGAATAGACTATAGATTTTGCCAGAGTCTTGTTAATTATGTTCTTATATTAGCGTTGGTGATTAAGTAAGTCACAGATAACAGTATTGGAGTAGAAAAAATACTATATCAGTTTACTGAAATAAAATATCAAAGAGCTGTTCAGCTACAAAACAACCACTCTACCTCCCGGTAACCAATTCTGCCGCGTCACTGAGGATGGACCGTATTCTGAAATCGTATTGCAACACGTGTATTCGTGAATGCACAAAGGACCGCTCATATAATAAAAGAGCAATATTTATCTCTATAACATGGATTTTCCCGAGTACTGGCTTTTCGCAACGTGACGTTTGGCAACGTGTTTTATTTCGCAAATTTTCATTTCGCAAACTCTAAAACTCATATTAAATATTTTCCGGATAGCTCACGTCTTAAATAGTCGAACGTTTAACGTCGAGTTTAGCTCGACTGTTTCGGGCTAATCCGTAGCCCTTTTCTTCGGATCAACGCGACTCGGCGGCTGCTGCAACACGTGCAGTGCGCGTAGTAACAATACTAGTATTATAATAAGCGGAACAGAATCCAACGTGGGTCCAGTATAAGGTATGTAAGTATAATAGAGATATTAACTATAGCAAAGTTCATTAAAGAAATTTCTTTTTTAATTTTCTAGAAGGCGCTCTAATACAGTAGTCGTAGAACAGGCACACATTATAATTTTTAAAACAAAGTCAAAAAGTGTATGGAAACGAACTAATAATTTTGCTTATTAACCCCTGACACAAAAAGAGGGGTGTTTGACCGCTATGTGTGCGTCTATCTGGCTATCAGTGGCGCCGTAGCTCTTAAACGGGTGGACCGATTTGAACTCAGTTTCTAGCGATGGCTCTTAGACAGGTTTTATCAAAATCGGTTCAGCCTTTTTTGAGATATTGAACTTTGAAAACACAAAGTCGGGGGTTTCAAACTTTTTTTTGGTTATTCACTCAAAGTATTTTGAAGGCAGTCTTTTGTGTTTTTTCTAGCAACTTCCTAGCAATTTCGAAGTCGTAAACGCGAAGCGCTGACGTGCAGGATTACCCAAATCATTTTACGAGAGGCATCGAATTAAATTGAAGTGATGAAGCAAACGCTTTACCCTTTAAGAGGGGGCTCGTTACAACACCTGCATTGCCTACATTATGCAAAAAAATGTTACCCCTGCGACCTGTTTATGTTTACCTCTACTTTCAACGGAGCTGTCAAAGACTTTTTTACTTCTCATACCCACACCCACCCACGTATAAAGAATGTTAAGTCTTAAGTCTTATCCAGTAAATGTTGAGACTCAATATACGCGGACAATATAAAGAAATCGCAGTAAGGAACCTTAGACTTGGCACGACTTTGTCTAGATTTCATTACTTTTTAGAGATAAACAAGCAGCTCCATTGAGACTTGGCTAGTTTTTTACAGTGTTTTTGGTAGGATTCCACTTCTTTTTGTAGAAACGTGGGCTTATTGATTTATTTTATTAGATTTTCTTATTTGACACTATTTTTTTTCTTTTTTTCTTCGATTATTCTAGTTTTTATAGTTTTCCCTTTATATGGCCATTAAACCCTAACTCTGTACGAAATTTCAGCTCTCTGAGTTTATGGGAAGTACTAGTTCTATTTTGATGATCATGAGTGAGTGTCATAAATGCGAAACTTTGCTTTCGCTTAACTTCGGAACTAAATGACCTACTAACTTGAAATTTGGATTTTAAGTATGTGATTATAGCTTACTGGATGACGAAAATTTCTGCGTTCTAGTCTTATCCAGAGGTTCTCAAATAGGGGCCTGAAATGCGGCGAAATGGTTCCAGTAAAGTATGGTACGGCAGTGTTTGATTCGCGCTCGACTTGGCGGGGGAACTGCTGTGCCACCAGATAATAACTAACCAGGCATGTTTTACCAGGTTTGTCAATAATAACCCCCCGTGTAATGTCGGGTTACAATTACCTTTCCATTTCTTCCGTGGATGTCGTAAGAACTTAAGCAACAAAGGATATAGGGTTGCAGGTGGTAGGACCTTGTGCAAGGTCCGCTCGGATTGATACCACCATCTTGCTCGCTAATCCTGCCGTGAAGCAGCAGTGCTTGCACTGTTGTGTTGTTGTTGTTATGTGAAATTACTGGCACTTGAGCTATTCTAACTTAGGCTTCTAGGTTGGCAACGCATCTGCAATACCCTTGGTGTTGCAGATGTTTATGGGCGGTGGTGATCTCTTACCACCAGGAAACCCACTTGCTCGTTTGCCTTCCAGTCGAATAAAAACCCAACCTCACCTCGCCCTAAAGTTTAGATAAGTATGCAACAGGTTACTAAAATGCACCTTCTATCAACTCGATAGAGTGCATTTTAGTAACTTGTTGCATACTAATTCCAATTTTGGGGGGTGTGAGTTGGTTCCTGTTTGCATAACTACGTCCTAGGTTAAGGTGTACCGTTAGGCGACAGACTAGCAACCTGTCACTATTGTACCTTTTCTGTCAAACTTTAAGCCTGAAATTGCTAAAAGTGGCTCCGAAGCTAACGTTTCGTGTGCTCTGCCTACCCCATTTGGGAATACAGGCGTGATGTTTGTGTGTGTGTGTGTGTGTGTGTCAATAATGGATAAATAATACATTAAAATTATGAGTCTCTGGAATAACATAGACATAGGCAATATTCCCGCGGGATCTTTAACCATTAAATAAATCTTGAGATATAAAACTTTAGACATATTTTCTTGGGTTTTGATTTACATGGGATTTGAGCAAAATCCCGATTTTTTTACGCGAACAAGCTTTATATTACAAGGTTCTAGGTATAATAAGACCAAGATGCAATATTACCAAAACGCCAGGAAGCTATTACCGGGACAGTTCCGCTCAGTATTTACTTCTATGCAATAAAGCTGGATAACTTTGACGAGATCTTAGCTTTAAATTAGTTGCTTTGAAGATAAATTCCACGTAATTAGCTTTTATGACGTGCCGAGATAAATATTTTATATTTATATGAGTTATTTTTTAAACAACAAATAATACATTACTAAACATCGGATTATATGCACTATCAAAATGCCAATATATGCATGTAAATATGCACAAAATATGCACAATCAAAAACCATTTATCATTAAGAATTTACATTATTTTCCTATTATATTCATAATATTGTATATACATATTTTCTATCTCTGCAGCTAAATGGGAACATGTTGATGGATTTGGTATTTTATTGATGAATTTTGGTAATTTTTTTCGTCCAAAATGCCATTAAAGTCAGGGTATTTTTTACTGGTGGCATTATTTCAACAAAAATAAGATTTTTGTAGATAGTTTGAACGTTTCGACAGCAGCAGCATAATACAATTCGCCTAACACGTAAAACAACTGAAATAAGCACTTTCAACGAAAAAGTACCAAAATATGCAATAACGCTATAAAAATAGAATTATAGGCATTTGCATATGCAAACATGCAAATGCATATAATCCGATGTCTATACATTACCATAACAATTAAAGGTTGTGGATGAATATTACAAGCATACATACATACATTTAGTTAAAACATAAACATTTAGATGATTAAAACCTCCTCCTCTTTATGGTTTCGTTCTTTATCAAGAATAGAACCCTTGTACAGTCAACTACAATAATATCAATCCAGCTAAAGTTACGAAAATATATTTAGGTACGCGACTTTATTGACTTACACAATATTTAAGACGATCGCGGTCATTACTAATTTTAATTTTACGCGGAACAAAACCCAAATTTAATTTATAAAATTGATTCACTTAACATTAAGGTCTTGTGTATACATAATATATATTTTACTTACGTAGTATATTTAATTACGTAATATATTTAACTTCAGCCGTTTAGATATCTTTGTAATTGACTGTACTGTACTGACTGTACAACTGTCAAGTTGACTCTTTTTACTCAGAAACGAGTTGATACTATCAAGCTGAGATTAAAAAGTATGTATCACTTAGGGAGTTCGGGGGTCCGGACCAATATTTTACTTAATCCAGATAGCGGACACTGGCAGCAGCGCGTTCTGATTTGATAAGTACACATGGTATGTACCTATCGCTGCGGTGCAGAAGGCAACGGGAAACCACTGCACTACCTCCCCAGGAAACTCGTAATGAAAGCACAAGGAAAAGAGATAGCGATAGCATGTAATCTGGTTACCACCCGGCGCTATGTCGGTTCCAGGTCGCATGGTGAGAAGTATGCTACTGGCTGCACTGAAGTAACACATCAGGCTCAGTGCGCGATAAATGCTACTGGTGATAACAAGTGCGTGTGTGTGTGTGTGTGCGTGTGCGTGTGTCAGATTCATATTTAGCTGTTATTTTGCACTTGGTTAAGACCAATTAAAAGGACCGCAAGGAACCAAGAAAGATGGAGAGATGAAGTAGGTATATATTTCATTTTGTTGAGATCTTAAAAACTATGATTAGCTAGGTTTAATAAAAACCTGGGCAGTAAAATACCAACGAATTTATATAACAATTTATTGGTCTATTAAAATACAAAAAGGCGACAAAATGTCGTTGGGTACATAAGTTTTGTTGTCGCTATATATATCGAAGGCTTACAAATAGTACTTTATAAAACCTACGTAATCTTTTTTTAAGTACCTAAGTATAAGAATTTTTAAATCCATCAAAACAAGAAAAGTACATAATGTTTAAAGTTGTGTACCCTGGATCTTACGAGGTAAACAAAAAAAAAAACAGATATATAAATGAAAAAATATAAAAAATACATAAAATCTGATTTTGTTTTATCTCAATATTATATGCACAATCGTTGATTGAAAGTGTCTTAAATACTTTCCAGGTATAAAGTTAGCTTATTGCTAAACTGTATTGTGCAGTCTGCTACAAAAATATCCCAAAAACAAACTTTCATCAACGCCAAAAATCCCGTCATCCCTGGTACAGATCTGTTCACTCACGAAGGAGCGCCCCAACACATTTTATAAATTATAGTTGTAAAAGTACCCGTTCGACAAGACTATCTGTGCGTAGTTGGAACGTCACACTAAGACAACTTGTACTCGTAAGTACGAGGTTTACTCATACTATTGCACATTGATAAGCTGTGGAGGGGTGCTTCTTTGCGATGAGAGTATCTATAAGCTAGATTGTAATCAACCTGAATTGGTGCAAACTATTATGCCATTTAGCATCATAGGCTAGACGATTAAAAAAACTGTTTAGTCCGTCAGATAATTAAAAAATATTGTACACGTATTTTTTTTCTTTGACAAAATAAAAATGACGAGGATACATTTGCTTCCAAGTTTTTACCTAATAGTGATGTCACAAGCCCCCACTCCGGAAGTTTGATGATCTATACCTTTGTCGATTTTTAATAATTTGATAAGCCAAAAAATACGTGTCCCATTATGTTTCCATCATCTAACAATCGGACTAAATATAATCATATATTTTTAACCCAGTCGTCATCCGTATAATAGAGGTAGCATTGATTGAGAAATTGAGGGTACAAATGTCGTGAGGGAAGATGACAGAGATTGTGCATATAAACGTCACTTAATGCTACACTGTACTTGTTCTAAGAGTAGGTAAATAAAAATTTCTTTCAAATTTCAGGGGTAGGTTCCAACAACGATTAGCAACCACTATCATATAATAATAATAATAATAAATTCATTTATTTCGGGCAACTTGGCCCATACAATAAATACCTTACAGACTAACATACAAACATATTTATAATCAATAAGATAGCTCGTCGATATAATTCAACGATTAGTTTCAGTAAAAATCTATTACATTCATAATTATCCTGATTTTTATTTGGTAATGGTCTTTTATACGGTATCATTTTAATCCCTTCTCGTTCAAAGGGTATTGTTATTTGGTGATGGTCTTTTATAGGGTATCATTTAGTCCCTTCTCGTTCAAGGGGTATTTTTAATTGGTAATAGTCTTTTATAGGGTATCATTTAATCCCTTCTCGTTCAAGGGGTATTTTTATTTGGTGATGGTCCTTTAATGGGTATCATTTAATCCCTTCTCATTCAAGGGATATTTTTATTTGGTGATGATCTTTTATAGGGTATCATTTAACCCTTTCTCGTTCAAGGGTTATTTTTATAGCAGCCTGCGATAACTTAGTCTCAAATCAATCCGACCACTTGTATTGGAAATACAAAATGAAACATAGGATGCACAGAAAAACCAGTAAAAGGGACCATCGCTGCGAATCGAACCCAGGTCATCCGCTTTCCGTGCTGCGTGCTATACCGCTACACCACCACTGGACAGGAGTACAGACACGAATTTCTCCTATCCCGACTCAGTGTAATTGCCGCTTAACTCTGGGTTATTACTTAACTCGGAGATATAATAACTATCTCTAGCTCCTGCAAGCCTGCCTTAGTTACGAACACATAAAAGTTCCAAGTTAAATAAAGGCTACTTTAATATACACAACAACCATTTACAAAATAATCGGACTCTGTTTATCCCATTTCATAATCATATGTAATTTACATTTGACCTGATTTACATTATTAGTATTGCTAAATTACTTAATTTATTAGTCCCAAATATATTATTTTGGTTAATTAATGTATCGTAACTCGCTAACTAATGATTTGAGCAAATTTATTACATCTACTTAACTAGAATTACATTACACCAAAAAATACTATGAATTATACAATTAAATTACTAACTAAATCACGGAAATGCAGCTATTGCTTTTACTTATTTAAAGTGAATCTTTGTATTGGATATCATTCGTGCATTGCATATTTTTATAATTTTATACACAGGCAAAAAATTATACCATCATATAAAAGCACAAACTGTTGTAAGCAAAATGTATTTTACTGTGCCTAGCAAAGGCAAATTCCGAATTGACAAACCAATCTTTATGATGAATGTGTGTTTCTTAAGCGGAGTTTAGACTTGCGTGAAAAATCGTGCAAGTTGCTTTACACTGCGAGGCCGTAAAGCCAACGAGTTTGTAGTGGTCCATTGAACGCCGTATTGGAATGAAACTTGCACGATTTTTCTAGCAAGTCTATACTCGGCTTTAGTTACTCTTTCACGCTAAAATAACTGGACGAATGGGGATGATATTCGACTGACCGATCGTTGATAACTTGAATACTTTTACTGCGGAAGATTGACCTGTTGTACTCGTAATAATAACAATAATATTAATATAGTAAAGCTTAATGCCACTGCTCAAAAGCAGTAAGAAAACATACTCTTAATTATGGGCCCGTATTCATAAAGATTACAGATCTGTTAAAACTAAACCCATACTTACTAATATTACAAATGCGAAAGTGTGTGTGTGTTTATATATTCGTCCGTCTTTCACGTCGAAACGGACGGATCGACGTGATTTTTGACATAGAGATAGACTTGCAAGAAAAATCGTGCAAGTTCATTGTGGCGCTCGATTGCCCACTACAAAGTCGTTAGCTTGAAAACCTCGCAATGTAATGCAAATTGCACGATTTTTCTTGCAATTCTAAACTCAGCTTTAGGAATTTTTTATTGTGATTGAAAATTTCAATACATAACTCTAACGATCAAACAGGCATAACTATATACTATAAACATATCAATCACCACTGGATTATTTTCTGGATTATTTTCCCCTGAACTTCTAATAAAACGTAACATAGAAAGACATAGTTTTGCATAACGTACGGCCTTAAATCGACTTTTGCGGTCCGTGTATGAGAAAGTAATGAATATTCATGAGAACCCAGCGAGGGACCCGTAAGAAATTGTCAACGTAATGGGAATTAAGGAGTGATTTACGACGTAGGTATTGTTAGTTCGGTAAGTGGTGACTACTTTTACAACCTTTAATTAAATATAAATAAGAGCGTGCTTATTGCATACCTCTAAACGGCAATATTCCTAAACGTTTCTAACCGCTCAAGAAAGGTCTATCGATTAAATTTATTTGAAGAATGACGCCGTGTTTGTTTTGTTCGGATAGACGTAGATGGCATCACATTTATCCGTCTAATAAAATTTATCGATGGGTGGTGAAACAGCCCCTGTGTGCCGATTTTTTTTTACATTTTGCTGGTGGTAGAACCTTTTACAAGGTCCGCCCGGATTTCTACCACCATCTCGCTCGCTAATCCTGCCGTGAAGCAGCAGTGCTTGCACTGTTGTATTTCGACGTGGAGAGTAAGACAGCTGGTGAAATTACTGGCACTTAAGGTATCCCATCTGGTGTTGTAGATGTCTATGGGCGGTGGTGATCTCTTACCATCAGGAGACCCACTAGCTCGTTTTTCATCCAGTCAAATAAAAAAAATAAAAACATTCTGTACTTCTACTAGATAACCTGGAAACGATAACAGAATTACTATATTAATATCTACCCTACCAACAAAAATGTGCCCACGAAAATAAAGAAATAAATGCTCAAATAATGCCACACCTATTAAATATTTAGGTTAGTTTAGGTTATAGCACTGGAACGAGGAACTCGAAATTTGTCAGACATATTCCTTGAAGTTTATAAAAATGCACTTAAAAAAGTCATTTTGAAATACCACGCGATAGAGAGTCAGCTAATTTATAATTCACCACGAAAAATATTGAAGTGCCACGGCAATAAATCTGTCACTTATTTTTTTGATTGAACCTTTTAGCAAAAGAAGTAGAGAACAATCTTACGCGAAAAATTTAGACTTCGCTTTTTCACTTTGTGAAAACCCTTAAGTTACTCTGACGACTCTTAAACGATCGCTTTGAATAAATCAAATTGCCTGAAATATTTAGAATTTTATTTACGTGATTTCTAGGACAATCTTTATTTTTATGGGAACAAAAAAGAGGAATAAACTATTTACAAAATAAAATAACGTACTCTTGGTGGTATTTAAAAACAAAAAACTGAATAACGATAATTTATAACGTTATACTTAACTCTTTATCATCATCATCATCATAATTTACTTGTAATTTTCTTTCTGTATCGCTTACTATTTGTGGTGTACAATGAAGAGTCATTGTATTTTATTGCGAAGAATATAGTCACAATTTATTTCAAATTAGTCATAACCAAAGGCATATGTGTATTGTGAACGGTATAAACATTCATGTAAGAACAGACATAATTTTATATAATCATCAGTTATAAAAATCAAGATCAATAGGTCAAAGCTAGCAAGAATCCCTAATCATACTAAACACCTTATTTAACTTCTATTAACCACCATTATTCATCACTACCGATTAGGTACTGATCTATTGAATACTGTTTTTCCATCGTATTTGTCGGATAAATTCGCATTTAGCTTGCTTTCTCTATAATATTAGCTTCGGTAAATTTCATTATACTCGTTGAGACAGCAAGATGCATAATTACGAGCTTTTCCGAAAAATATGAGTTAATATAATTTCGTCTAAAAAGCAACTGGTCTAAGAAATAGCTGGTCTAAGTATCAAGAGGTCTAAAATTCTTTGACTCAAAGTCAACGGAGCTCCGCTCCTATTCCGCGAGACATCGTGTCTTGACGCAACTTTAACCTAACCTAACCTACCAATGTTTTTTCAAGTTTTCTACAAAAACAGGTTAGCCCCAGTTGCTTTTTAGACCACTTGCTAATTTACTTAGACCAGCTGATTTGTAGACCAGTTGCTACTTAGAACAACTGCTTTTGAAGCCACTTGCTACTTAGACTTACTTTTTTAGATGAAATGATACTAACCCCAATGGCAAAACATTATTCACTACGTATCTGCAAATTCAGTTCAACATATACAGGCATTCTTTTTATAACAAGTTTGTAACTTATATGAATACGGGGGATATATTTTTTCTGATGTCAACCGCAGAAAAATCAAAAACTTTGTCATTACTTATCGAGTCTTTTTTTAACCCCCGACGCAAAAAGAGGGGTGTCATAAGTTTGACCACTACGTGTGTCTGTCTGTCTGTGTGCCTGTCTGTGGCACCGTAGCTCTTAAACGGGTGGGCCTTAAGTGCATTTTATTTCAAAGCAGGTTTTCTAGCAATGGTTCTTAGACATGTTTCATCAAAATGGGTTCAACCGTTTTTTAAGATATTGAACTTTAAAGTGACAAAGTCGGGGACTTTCCAACTTTTTGTTGGTAAGGTTATTAAGAGTCATAATTTAACACGTTCCGCGTCCCTGTCACACACAACACCTTCGACATTTTACTTGTACTAAAGGGTAACATAGTTTTGGCATCCAAATAGATACACTAAACCTATCCAGTACCACGTTACCTGTTACCTGTAACGTGTTAAGTTATTCCATAGCAAAGATGCGGCTATAAAAAATCTATGCTAAGAAACAAACAAAATCTAAAGCTTTCAATTATTTCTCAACAAACACAACTTAAAATATATCTTTTAAAACTAAAAGTGGGAAATACAAAAATCGGAAGATATTTTCGTGTCAGAAAATATAAAAATATTGATAGCACCTACAGACTCACGTTGATAATCGATCCTCTCATATAGGCACTATAGTAACTATAGCATTATCTTACTAACCCCCAAAATTTCCCTCTAGTGGGCAAGAAACCGGCGCCGGTTGGGGCATCATTGCTAGTCGGAGCTTCTCATATTCTTCTCACCTAAGATTTTCAAGTTTAGATATGCCTTCGCAGCAAAAAAATTTAGTAACATTAGTCGCTACGGCGCGGTACTGAGAAAGTAGTGCCATCTCTTTCCGTCCTACGGTAACTGTCATAATACCAACAGAATGAGCTCACTCATTTCGGAGCCGGCACATTTAGGCGCAGTCAAAGTACCTACGGTAGGGACATAATCTAAACTTCTTAATCTTTGCTTCTCCCTGTGAATCTGTAGGGTCTACACCGATCATTTTGTCTACATACTGATGCAGTTCAGTCATTCGCTTATAAATACTTAAATCTATCTACTAAGTACTGAAAATATCGCTATGATTCTATTTTGCTTTGACTAGTGTTTCTTGATATTTCTTCGTGATCTCGTCTTGCGTTGTCGCTAAGAACAGGTCGAGCTGAAAAATAATAATTTATTAGATTAGTTTTTAAAAAGTATGGCTTTGTCCATCCGAGGACGATTTTGCCAGTGTCTGGGTTCGCCGTTATACGGTAATAAAATCAAGAAAATGAAATATAAAAGGTAATGATGGATAAAGAATATCAGCGGGAAACAAAAAAAATAATAATTAAAAAGCATTTGTTTGATTTAAACTTTACCGTTAACGAGATTTTACTTATCCCTACTATAATTTTATAAATGCGAAAGTAACTCTGTCTGTCCATCTGTCTGTCTGTCTGTCTGTTTGTTACGCTTTCACGTCGAAAGCACTGAACCGATTTTGATGAAATATGGTATATAGGTAGTTTGAACCCCAAGGATCAACACACAACCTTTTATTCCAGTAGTCGCGGGCATGAGTAGTTATTTGAGATTTTAAAAGCATAGATAGTTAGACATTGATTCGATAATTAAAGATCAGTGTTGACATTTTAATTCGATGAACACGACATAATTTCCCTAATTCTGAGTAGGGAAATATCTTAAAATAAGGGGACGTATTTTAATATCGAAAATTAATATACATATCTAAATTTAAAAAGTCAACGGTCAAAATCTCGAAAGTAGCGCAGGTTAAGTTCTATCGATATTTCAATTTTCGATATTCAAATACGTGCCCCAAATGGTCCTAACAATTGGTGCATTAAACGCAGCCTAGGATATTCACAAACAAGATGGACGGACGACCTGGTCAAAGCCGCGGGTGCATAGTGGATGTAGGCCGCTTTTGAGCGAAGCAACTGGAGTCCTAATGGAAGAGCCATATGTCCCAAAGTGGACGTCCTAGGGCTGATATGATGATGATAATGATGATGAAAACGATGCGAATTTGTTACTAGAAATACATTCCTTTAAACAAAATGAAAACAGCAGATGGTAACTGAAGTTGCAACGAAAATTCTTGATGCTTACCAAACATCCTAAGGAGGATCTTCTCAATGCCGTGTATCGGTGACTCAAAGGTAAGGCACAGCAACGCCGCCAGGAAGAACGTCAATATAATATGCGATATCGCGTTCGCCATCTGAATAGAACAATATTTTAACTATTAAAACTATAGCCTCATACATTATTATAGGTTACCCTTTGACTGAGGAGAAACACCATCCGTTTATTTGAACCTTTCTGACATGTACATGGTGTAAATTATTCAACTGAATTCCTCAGACGCCCCGTTATTTTATTTTAAGTTAGTTTAATTCATATACTTAAAAATATCTCAAGTGTGTAATCGCTCTTCTTCTTAGTTTTCAGTTATGTAATTACAATCCGTGAGCTTTTAGAAAACCCTTCGGGTTTCGGGAGAAATCGGAAGAATTCGTTAGTAAAAAATGACAATTGTCTTTTTGACTCAGTAGCAATCCATCACGCGTAGAGTGCACTCGTTGTGTTTTCATTGATGTATATAGAGCAGTTAAAACCACCAATTGCATATATTTATTTAGGTAGTTTGTTATTTTTCGGAAATTGATTTCCATGGCGAGTCAACTTAAGCAGGGTATGTCTGTAAATAGCCAATCACTGGAAATTGATTACAATATATTTATAAATATTTTGTATATAAGTTGAATTTTTTTAAGAAAAAAGTGGTCGTAAATATTTTAATAAAGTACTAGAACGTGTTATAGAAGCAACGGGGATTTCGAAAAGTGCATTAAAAAAAATATAAAACGAAAGCAGACCAAAAAAATTCATTTGACATACCCAAGAGAAGTAGATACAGTATAACAACAGCTCTATATAATTCCAAACAAAAGTACTGTGTTGAGGCGGGGTGTTCTCAATTTAAATTGACGATGGAAGAATTCGAAAATGCTGATTTTGTTTTATTTGTATCATTACAAAAAGTCCTATTGTATTAAAATTAGAAAAAGATAAAGAAGCGTAATATTAATATAGCAAGGTTCATTTTGTACTGATGGTTATTCTTTACATAACTTTTTACGGTAACTTTGAAAAGTTTTGCAAGTTGATAACAGAACAGAACCGCGTATCACGATCGCGTGTCATCGTCAATACCCGAAGCATGCTTCTAAAATCCGAAGGTTTTTTTTAAGATCTCACGGACTGTAACACCTTGCACGGATACGAAAATCGATATACTGTAAACTGAAAATGACTTAAAGATAGCCTATCAATAATTACTAAATAACTTTCAAAGGATGATCAAGAGAACTAATATTTAAAAACAGATGCCGGGACTATTTGCCTAATAAAACCGTAAACCGGGACGCCATCAACTGAGGCACTCGCCGCGTAATAGTTACCTACCTAGCAGCACTCGCAACGAACAGAATAACTTTCATTTTAAACTGTCCATCAAGTAGCTCGGCTCTCTTTAAAAAAAAAAAAAAAAAACTGCGGACCTGCACTGCCCGTTCCACTGCCTGCTGACGTCCGATTCAGGGTCTAACGAAGAATGGCGGACGAAAGGAGAGGCCTTTGTATTGCAAAGAGGCACTAAGTGGTAAAGGAAAACTTAATGGTCTTAAGCTCATTGAATGCAGTCTAAATGATTTTGCTTTGTATTTCGGTAAAGACTTCACAAAATTCAGAACTGTGATCGCACCGAAATCCACTTTGCAGCGTTATGTAAGGTATACGAAAAGGGAAAAAAAATATGAGCAAGGCCAGTTTTAGGTAGTTCAGCATTGAATAGAAACTTGAGTTCTTTCTAAGTACTTATTCATAAAGAAAAAAGTAAACTTCCAAGTTCCCTGGTTTCCGTATCTTGCCCAAACTCTTATCCCAACTTCGGCTAGTATATATCTAATGAAATGTCGCCCTTATCGACTAAGGAGATTTATTAGGCACGTGGAAACTTTATTTATATCGGAAAAAGAAATACCAAGTTTCTAAATTGACCCAACAGATATTCTAATTGTGCTGGTCTTGTGTTTCCGTTTCTATTTAAACTTTTATCTGGAATTTTATTTTTGTTGTGGAACTTTGTACCCGTTTAGCTCTTTTTTTTCCGAGCCGTAGTCACGTAATGAATATTTTATAAAGAGCCTCAATTATTCGGCCATACCAATTACTGTTTTGCTGCTCATAATTTAAGATTTTAAAATTGGTGGTTGTCTTTTAAACATTATCAGTTACGAGTATTGTAACTATAACCACGCGCCATATAAATCTGCCTAAAAGTTCATTACTTAATACTCAGTTTTGACACATTTTTGAGATACATTTTTTATGCGACGTGTTTACGTTACTCCCGGATTTTGTTGTGGTATAGCGCCTATTCAATTATCCTACTATCCTACTAATATTATAAATGTAAAAGTTTGTGAGTGAGTGAGTGAGTGAGTATGTTTGTTACTTCTTCACGCTAAATCGGCTGGACGGATTTGGATGAAATTTGGCAAAAAGTTAGTTTATAACCTGGATTAAAACATAGGATACTTTTTAACCCGATATTCCCACGGGATAAGGATAAATGTCTAAATAACAACCGCTGGGCTTAGAGTCATGAAATTTGATATGTTGGTAGCTGTACGTCTGGAATAACACATGGCTACTTTTTATCTCGATATTCCCACGGGATAGGGATAAAATCTTGATATAACAATCGCTAGGTTTAGAGTCATGAAATTTGGCATGGGTGTCTTAAGTTAACGTCAATGAAAACCACGATGTAATTTTAGGGAATTCCCACGAGAATTTAAAATCCAGGAATTTGAATTCAACTGTTGTATCTAATGATTTACGCGTGCGAAGCCGCGGGTAAACGCTAGTTGGAATTATACCTTTAAAGTTTTTGTGGTACTAGTCGTAGCAATGAACTTTTAGGCAAAGTTAGGCGGTGGAAGGTATAGTGTCTTGAATTAACTTCATTTGAGCTGTCAAATGTTCTCTTAAAGTTAACGGAAATCAAAAATAACACGATGTATTATAAGTATACTCAACTCACCACAGTAAAGAAAGTTATGTGCAGTGGATGCCTCAGTTGTCCCACGTAGTACAATTCCACGACTCCGTTCACTAGATACGCGCAGAACGTCAATCGAGACAGTGGGACTAGGAATTTCCATGACAATAATTTACCTAAAACACCTGGAAGAAAATCAAGATTTAATACATTTTCTCCCAATCAGACCACTATCTGTTAAGTTTCTTCTATCGTATGTGACAGATAAAAGTATGACGCCATCTTTGTTTCTTTTATTCGATTACCTAAGACAGCATCACTGATATCTGCCACAAAAACAACAGAAAGTGCTGGAATAGGCTCTCAGTGAACATTTCTTTGAAAATCACGACACATTAGGGTTGATGAGGATGGAAAAGAAATAATAAAATTCTTTCTTACCTCCACTGCCAGTAGCACAAGCGATGATCAACCAGCCGTTCGCAATGCCCCAAGCAACCTTGTGCAGGGATATATAGGAAGCAGCTTCTATGTTGCTGTACTGGTACCAGTCCTGGTAGAAAACGGTAACACTGAACGTTGTTACTGTGCCGAGGACTATACTGGTTATCCAGGCGAAGGTCTTCAAGAGTCGTGACATTTTGTAGCTGGAATAAGGATAATTGTTTACATACAAGATAAAGACCTATGGAAAACCGATGCTTGTTAATCAGGAAACAATGTGCAAGACAGCTAGGGTCAGTGTTACACAAATTTGTGGATTGTGATTTAAAAAATGCGGCAAACGATTGTGATAGTATAGTTAATTTTTTGGACAATGATTGATTTCTATTTAAAAAAAGTTACACACCTGTTGTAAAAAAAAAGCTCTGTCGGACAAAGACAAATTGATAAACAAAATATTAAGTTAACAGAATTCTAACTACGAGTAGTATAGTAGCGGACCGGAATTATTGAGCCACTTGCCAATGTTCGTAATTTGGCTGTGTAATGCTATTCTGGTTCATTACTGGCAATATTAATTAATTCTGGATAGAGGCTAGTAACTTAACAATCACGGCTTGCGACGCATGATACATAAAACACGTGTATAATATTTCGTTTTAATAAGTGTGTAAAAAGTGAGTGGGTTAAATGAGAAGATTAGTTGAGATTGGTTGTTGGAGTATTTTTTATTTCAACTCCAAATTTTTTTAGGTACTTTTACGGTCATCCCATAAAATCCATATCGAAAATACAAACTACAACACAGAAAAACCATTTCCTTCGATTCCCAGTGCTGGACCTTTTTTCTGGTTTTTCTGTGTGTAAGTGTTTTCAGTTTGTATTTTCGATGAGAATGTTAGTGTTAAACTTTTTTTTTAATTATTTATTATTATTTATGTACTCACTCATTTTCTTGTATCCTATGAAGAATGAACCCTGTTAGCAGACCCATAAAGTAAGTCGTCAATTTCATGTGAGTTTTAATATACTCTTGCTTGAAATAGAAATTGGACACAATGTCCGTAAATTCCCTGTAAACAAATAATTTTGTTACAAACTGCTACATTTCCACATCTCAGACAAAACGTTTTCTAACAAAAGACCATTGAATATCAACATTACAATGGTTGTTATAAACTAGAGATGCACCGGGTACCCGGCTAGGATCCGGTACCCGGCGGTTTCGCCACTTTTTTAGGATCCGGCTGGATACCGTATAATGATGCCGGATAGCGGGTAAGTAATAAAAAACAACTGTTTTCATAGAAAAAGGTTACTAAACTTTGTATTTAAATCAACTTATAATTTTAACAATTCTTAGCATTAAATCAAGTCTTATTTCTTATTTATTAATCATTATTATAGTAACTAGTCATTGAGATCCATCTATTTAAGTATTAATTTGTTAAATTTTCAATGTCAATGTACTCGTAAAAACACAACTCGCACTCTCTGCCTCACCCCGCACCGCAGATTCGGCATAACCTAACCAACAAAAAGTTGGAAAACCCCCGACTTTGTCACTTTAAAGTTCAATAGCTCAAAAACAGCTGAACCGATTTTGATGAAACATGTCTAAGAACCATTGCTACAAAGCCTGCTATCAAATTAAAAAAAACCGCATTCCAATCAGTCAACTCGTTTAAGAGCTACGGTGCCACAGACAGACACACACAGCGGTCAAACTTATAACACCCCTCTTTTTGCGTCGGGGGTTAAAAAATTATGCCGGGTAAGTACCCGTTACCCATTACCCGGCAAAACCAAGATCTGGCCCATCTCTATTATAAACTGATATCGCGTATTAAAATACCTATTTGTTACTATGGCGTGGTGCCTGCGGAGTGTCATGCCGAGTATTTATTATACGCGTCGCATGTAATTTTAATGAAAATTTAAATCAGTTCATTTGTAGGTATTTTGTTACTATTGAGTGTTACAAATTTAATTTAAATTAAAACAAGCCAACATTCAATGGAACTTTAGCTCTTTAATTTACAGAACTTCCATTTAGCTTACTGCAAATATTATATGATCAATAATAATCCGGTCAAAACGACATAAACATAATAAAAAGTAAATAATGTTCACATCATTTGTTATTACGGCTTTCTAAATTAAATATGTCCAAATTACCTACTAGTAGTTATAATTTCAAAACAACTCACTTAGCATAGAAGAGGAGGGTAGGATCCAAGTTGTCCTTATAGGTGATAACAGCAGGAATGATGACAGACACAATAACACTGAGAGATAAGAAGATGGGACCCACACGTCGCCACCTCCATAGGCTGTAGATGAAGATAGGGGCCACGAAGAAAAGCTGAGTGTCCACTGACAGGTACCACGATTGGAACATGCACTGCAAAGAAATTTGTACAATTATTAGATTATCAAAACAGGGCAGGAAAACATAGAATGCGTTGGAATGTATGGCACAATTTTTCAAGCCATTTTAATTTCTTACTGCTTTATATCCCTACTAATATTATAAATGTGAAAGTGTGTATGTTTGTGTGTTCGTCCGTCTTTCACACCGTAACGGAACGACGAATCGACGTGATTTTTGGCATAGGGATAGTTTATGGTCCCGAGAATGACACAGGCTACTTTTTATCCCGGAGAAATGCACAGTTCCCAAGGGAACAGCGCGCGATAACCGAATTCTACGCGGGCGGAGCCGCGGGCAAAAGCTAGTTAAATTATAAAATTTAACTGAAAATGAAAAATGAAAATGTGTTTTAACTAGCTGTATATCTCATGAGAGTTGCAGGAAATCTAAAAATTAAAACATTACCTATAATTTATTGAATCAGGCGTTACTTTGCGGAGGTCCATATCAATGAACTAAAATAATTTCCTACGCGTATTTTGCATAAGCTTAGCTATCGTAAGGTCGCGGGTGAGCAAGGAAATTCTTTTAGTTCATTAAAACAATATGTCAATCAAACAGGTTTGTAGCTGCAGTGTTTCAGACTATCAGACAGTTAGTCTTTTACAAATACAGATGGCTTTCTAGGAAATATAACGAATGATTCTAATAATATTTGATAATTTTATCGACTCACCAAATTATCAGTGTTCACATAGTTATTGATGTAAAGTATGTTGGCCCACCAGGACGTCATACATCTTTCCTGTTCGAGCTGCATCCTGTCTTCCCACAGCGGTCCCTCCCCAATCTTCGGCAGCCACGTCATGTAGAACAATATCACCACCAGGTATGCAGGAGTTACTCTGAAATGTAAAAACATTAGGTAAGCAAGTCTGTTGTTGTAATTTTAACTGCCTTATTTTTCAGTAAATTAATAACAACGCATTGTATTGAAATGGTACACACAAATAATTAGTTCTCTTCCTTCAAAAGTTGTAACATAGTTAAATCAAAAATCACAATTTAAATTAAAATAACAAAAAAAATAATTAATAATAATTAAATAAAATATTATTATTATTATTAATTATTTAATAATTAATAATAATTAATTAAATTAATATTAATTAATAATTTTTATTTTTATTTAGTTTAAATCATAATTTTACTAATTTGATTGAATACTAGCGATACGTGAAAGTTATACTATCGTTATATTACCTGATGATGAGATTATTTGCATGTAATTAATTATACGTTTCTTAATCACTGCTCATAAATAATTTCTTTTACTTATTTTTTTTTACCAGCTTACACTTGCCGTTTCGCCATCATTACAGATTGTATTTTTCAAACATGACGACTTTAACACTACAAAAACAAATGCCAAATATTGACGATCAGTCATTGCAGCAAACGATTTTTATTTATATGCATCTTTTTTAGATCCTCAAACATTACGCCATTAGGGATGACGACTGGGTATTTAGTCCGACAATTAGAATATGGAAAAACATGGGACACGTATTTTTTGGTTAATCTATTTATTAAAAATCGACAAAGGTATACTCGTAGATCATCAAACTTCCGAAGTGGGGGCTTGTGACGTCACTATAAGGTAGAAATCCTACCATATAGTGACGTCACTGGAAACTTCTAAGCACTAAAAAATAAGTGCACAATATTTTTAAATTATCCACCTGACGGACTAAACAGTTTTTTTTGTCGTCTAGCCTATTATAATTAGTAATTAATTAATTAACGTCCTAGAAGCCAGATTTATACGCAAAACAAGTAGTTGTAATTGTGATATATAATGGACTCATTATTTCAGTACACAGCCAAGTACATGAAGGGCCTTTGTGCCGCCCTCAGAAGCAGGCGTGCGCTCGATTCACGCTTTGATGTCACATAGTTCACGTGGCCAATTAACAACACAATTATCACCAAGCTAATTCAGAAGTGAATGTTTGGCTTGTAATTGGAATTTGTTTGGAATTAATTAGGTTCCTATTCCTGTCTGTGTCCTGTTTTTAACATTCACTTATGTACTTTTTTTAGCTAAGCAAAAGTGTTTATAACAACATTAAAATTATTTTTAAATAAAAATGCGCGTTAACTCTCTCATGACAGAAAAGCAACCATTTTATTTTCTTCTAAAATAAAGTGCTACAAGCATATTGTTGATGGCCAGAAACAAATTACGTTCAGCCAAATAAAAAGTTTTTATGTTACTAACTAACACAAAGAATAGTGCGAAAGTTTGCAAGTCTAGACAGACATATAATTTGTTTGTTAGGCTGGATGGTATGATTACTTCATCATGTTAAAACTGCTGAACCGATTTAGGTGAAATCGGTAAACAGATAGTATGCGTCCCGGGGAAGGAAAAAGGAAATTTTTTAACCCCGAAAATTGCAGTTTCCACGGGTAAAAACCAAATTCTACGCAGACGGAGTCGCGGGTAACGACTAGTAGCACATAGATTTCTGGTAAACACATTTATAATGTTTATAATCTCCTGATCCTGTACCACTAGCATGACTTTACAGTGATCATACTCGATAGCGACGGCGTAAATTATTTGTAGAGGCGCTGTACAATTCTCCATACAAATAATTTACGCCGTCGATGTCGAGTACGGTCACTGTAAAGTCATGGTAGTGGTACAGATCCAGTTATATGCATTGTCTGTCAGTCACGTTATTTTTGTATAGAAAAATAAAAAATAATAATAAGAAATATATATTCTGTAGTTGTATAAATTTCTGATTAATTGAACAATGAATTAAAAAATATAATTAAATAATACTGTAGAGAACACGACTCTATTAATCTTGTTCTATTACCGACATTACCGTGTTGCGATTGTTTTGCGATGATCTATCCGGACTATGTTTATTGGTAACAAAATAACATGATATTTAGAAATATACAATTTTAGGGCTTGAACTCAAGTTAAGGAACGAAATAATAAAAAAGTCAAAATTGCTGTAAAGAATGTAAAGTATACTTAATTTTGTTTATATACTCGTAAACATTGGGTTGCAAGCCACCAGTGTAAACGAGCATTGAGTTGCTATTGATTGTGAAGTGTTCTGAGTGGGACGCTGATGGTGATGACGGTAATAAACATACCTAATGTATCTGAAAATCAATATCGGTATGACATTGAGCCGTCCTTCCCTCTTGTCCAGCTCAATGAGGAGCAGTCGACAGAACAGGAAAGCACTCAGGAATAGGAACGTGTCCACTAGCAAAGAGTTGTTCAGCATGAAGGCATCTGCTGGATGACGGACCAACTGTAAAACAAACAACATAGATATAAAAAAAGTGACACGGTTGGTTTTCATACAGATTGAGGTGTTTGAGTTATCTAGTGTAATTTATATCTGTGCCTAGCACCGTAAACCACAACCCTTGTTCACTGTTCAGTTGAGGAAACTGAATCACGTACTAAGAAGGATTCTCCGCTACTTAAGCAGCAGCACTAGCGACCAGCGATGGTGTAGGGTTATAGCACGCAGCACGGATTGCTGAGGACCTGGGTTCGATTCCCAACGCTGGTCTCTTTTTATTTTATGTTTTTATTATGAATCCATGTCTTAATTTTGTATTTTCGATAAGCTTTTATAAATATGATTGAATTTTACCATACTCTGCTCTAATGAGCGTGCAAAATATTGCAATAAATTATGTTATGTAAAGTTACAGAGGCAAACGAGTGTCTAACTATCAAAAGATTAACAAGGTTTATGAAAATAAAGGGGTAAAACACATTATAAGATTAGAAAGTTTTAGTCTTCTTAGATCTTAATTTTATTTCTCTATAGCATTCAACTCGTGTTGGTGTTGAATAAAGAGTCATTGTATGTTTTCAAGCTCCTATTATGAAAAACACCAAATAATGCCCAATACTCAAAAATATTGACGCCTCAATAATTCCGGATACGCCCGTGAATATTATAAGCTCGACCAAAATAATGAATGGAATATTATTCGTCTGAATTGACGTCACTTGGTAAAAAAACGTTTGGAGTTAAAGCGAATTAAGTGAACTGTATTTACGAACCCATTAAGAGGTCGTTGGCAAGAACGTCGGCAAAACAATACGCAATGTTTTTTTCTTATTTAAGTGAACCAGGAGAAAAATAGCTTTAACGAGCTTTATTTATTTTTAATCGGTTCTTTTGATTGTTTACGCTGTTTTTCTAATTATGTTTTAATTATAAACTTGCCATTCAATTCTGTTAGGTACGTGACTCCTATAAAAATAAGAAGCCTCGGGCTATTGTTACAGTATATATATATATAAGCTAAAGCAGTATGGAAGCTACGAAGCTACGATCGAAACGAACACACTCACACAGAGCGGGCGATCAAACTTTGCGACAAATTTTGTTCCCCATGCCATCTTCGTGCTACAACTTCACTGTGACGCTTGAATGATACTTTATCTTCAATGTTATAATTTTATTAAAGAGGCCCTTCAAAATTATAACTATTTTGAAATTTGGCTGTGTATGACAATGACAAAATAAGCCTATAATGATGTAATTCATAGGCAACAATGATGCAATGTGACCGACAATAACGAATTTCAATATCTAATCAATAACATAAAATGTCTTATGTATCAAATTACCAGCATCAGTCATTTTAATAATAATAATAATAATAAACTCTTTATTGCCAAGTATGAACATAAGGATACAAATATGCATAATAAATAAATAAATAAATAAATAAAATTAAAAATTGGGTACAAAATAGGTCCACGCCTTGGCAATGGGTGCCGGTCTCAGCAAATGCTGGCTTTAGTGTCCAGCGCTGGTTTTCAGCCCGGACCCTTTGACAGGGGTGGCCGTAACTAATACTAAGATATTAAAAAGAAAAGTAATTTAATTTAAAGTGAAAAAAAAAAAAAAAACACTGTGCAATCTATTTTAAATATGTGTGTGTGTGTGTGTGTGTGTGTGTGTGTGTGTGTGTCTGTGTGTGTCTGTGTGTGTATGTGCGTGCGTGCGTGCGTGCGTGCGTCTGTGTGTGTGTGTGTGTCTGTAAGCATACTTTGAGTGGGTAAATTGTAATGATCCCGTTTAGCTCCAACTACTTTCTCATCTAAAATAATTTTCAAACGGGAACGGGGGTTATGTTTCGTATGTGGTTGAATGTTTTGGGAATTTCACTCCTACTCATGACAGTATATGTACTTACAAGAATTGCTCGTTTAAAGGTATAAGATAGATTAAGTAATATTCTTACCCGATCCCAAGCTTCAGCATCCATAACTGGTCCACTGGCAATGAACAAGCACGCATGGCCACCAATAATGAATACCATAGCGAGCGTCTTAATCCCAGTCACACATTCCAAACCCAGCTTGTGATTCTGCTTGCAAGATATCAGTTTCTTCGTGTTGTTTATCACGGAAAACGATACGATCAAGTCGTGAATAGACGAGGTCTTGTTGCTACCCCACTTGATGGAATAGATTTCGAAGAGCGTGCTGAAGAACAAAATGGCTGCGAAGAACAGCATCAACGACCTGAAATAAAAAAGGAAAAATATAATGGAATAGTGTATTCGAAAAATCTATAAATCAACTGCGACTAACTGGATTAATGAAACGGATTTTGTATGAAATCTTATTTAATGTGTTTTGTGGCAAGAAATGTTTTTTCTTTCTTTCTTTCTTACTTTCTATCTCAAGGAACCAAGTCGGAGAACAGTCGGGCCTAACTTTAATTTGGACCGTAATATTTTAATAATTATAGACTACCATTAAATATATTAATTTAACATGATAATTTAATTATAATATCCACACATTTAGATTACCTACAGATAGGTGGATAATGCAAGAGACAAAGCGATATGATGTAGGTATGTAAGTAAAGTGGAGAAAGATAGTTAAGCGAAAAGACTAAGCCGAATATTGAACAAGCAATGTTAGAGTTACGACAGTGATATTTTAAGTTTACAGGCGTTGTTTAGACGGCAGCCTATATCTAATGTATTAACCAGAACTATTGATTGAATAGTCTCTCGTTCGACATAAAGTATTTAATGGAGCCGAAGCTCGCTCTTTTATGTTTCTTGGAAGTGTTGACTTGTAAAAGACCACGAGCTTTTCGGTGGAACAAAACAGTAGTAAAACACTCAGTACATCCTCCTCTGACTCTACAGGAAAGAAGCATACCAAATGATAAGTGTGAAAAATGTTGTCGCGTGTGCTGTACACAGACTATTAGATTTAAGCAAAGATGGATCAATGAATATTAAACATCCAGACACTTGAACAAACATTTACGTTTATCAGACAAATGTTTGTCTAGACAAACTGGTTCAATCGATCAGCTGGCGGTGACTGATTCTAACTAACTAAGCTATAAACTAAGTTAAAGATGACATGGACTTTGTAGTGAAATTGCAACGACATTTACAAAGATAATAAATTGGAGAAACTGAGGAGACGAGCTAGGAACTGAATTTTAAAAATTGAACCTTGTTGTAGTGGTAGGTCTATTTTTGATCTTTGCGATCTTTCCAGTTATTTTATTTTTGTTGCATGTTTAAAAAAAACAATTATACAATAAAAAAATATCAAAAAATGTTAACGAAAAAAAAAGAGAAGTAAAAAAAAATCTACTATTATACGGCTTTTGCGCCATAACGGAGCGACGGATCGACGTGATTTTTGGCATAGAGATAGTTTATGGTCCCGAGAGTGACACAGGCTACTTGTTATCCCGGAAAAATGCACAGTTCCCGAGGGAAGAGCGCGCGATAACCGAATAGCACGCGGGCGGAGCCGCGGGCAATGGCTAGTAAGTAAATAATAATATAAAATAAAAACTATAACCTAACATGACGAAATAAATATAAATAAGCCATTGGAAAGTCGGACTCGCGCATCGAAAATTCCGTTCATATAGTTCTACACAGATATAGATAGTCCGTTGTCCATATTGCAAGAAATTGAAAGAAAAACCGGTCTAAGGGCCCAGTTTAAACATTCAAGAAAAATCGTCCAAATTGCACTACATTGCGAAGCCGTATATCAAACTATTTCAAAGTGGTCAATCGAGTGCCGCAAGCTAATGCAATTCGAATGATTTTTCTTGGAAGTTCAAACTGAGCTTTTAATTGACATTGTATAAGTGTACCTATTCAAGCGACGACCTGGTTAAGATCGCGAGATCGCGGTGGATGCGAAAAGCACAAACCGGTCTGAGTCGAGATCCTTGGGGGAGGCCTATGTCCAGCAGTGGACGTCTTTCGGCTGACATGATGATGATGATGATGAAGTGTACCTATTCAAAGCAACCTTTTGTATTTTTCTTAAATATAGATTTCTAAGACTACGTGGCAGCGCCAAAGTTTGAGCAATGGGTTTAAGTCTTAACCCTTTCGTTCCGGCAAAGCCATGCACAAAATCTACCCAGTTTTCCATATTCATATATGTAATGTCAATTTTTTTAAGACGAGTTTACTCGTCTACCGGATCTCACAGCACGTCGCACAAGACGAGTTAACTCGTCATCTAGAACGAAAGGGTTAAACGTATTTTCTTTGCATAGTAAGGGCCAAAGCAAAGAAAAACAGAAACTACAAACCTAGACGTTGGGACTGTGATTTCTAGTACAAATTGACTATAGTTTTTAATAAATAATAATGTAATGAAGAAAAAGTAGCGTAGTGGGTATATTCGCCAATATACGATCCATCAACATACGTCAAAAGTTACGATATATGTGTAAAGTATACAGATTCAGAATCCAGCTGTCTCACATAACATATATTTTCTTGAACTATATACCTATATTTATGACTCTGTCCTAATTATAGATATTTTGTAGTTTTACTTACGTTGTAACCGATATTTTATTTTTAGAGACAGATATAATGTTTTAAACTTTCACCATTCTCACTCCTAATAAATATATTTCGGAACTTCATCACGGCTAACTGGATGTGTTGTTAACAGTAACAATAAACAAATATATAATAAATCCAGAGACAATAGTAGATTTTACAACAAGAGCATAAAACGAGTCATTTTACCCGAGGCGTTCATATAGCCACCCGAGCCGGTACGGCGAGGGTGGATAGACACGTCGAGGGGAGAATGGGTTTAATGCTCGAGTTTTACACTCTGCTTTTCACTTAGATGGCGAGGAAATGAAATAGCAACAGTGGAAACAATGATGTACCTTTTATTTTTCATGCGTTACTATAATAATTCCATTATTTTAATTTTACTGATTTTTTATGATTGATTTGATTGATTTTTAGTTTTATATAAATTAAAAAATATTTAAAAAATATAAAGAAACTTTTTTGTTTGTGGCTGTTGACACCTGATTACCTTGGTCTTGAGTTGGTAATAGACGAAGATTTTATTATAGGCACTAGTGCATAAAAAGTCGTTTTATGTCGCCTAGATCCAGCATAAAAACGAACTTTACGAGCATGAGAAGTGAAAACATCTTTACATTCCATTTTTATAAGTATTTCACTGTTTAATAATTGAGCCGTATCGGTATTCCTTTTTTGAAATGTTTTAGGAATAGTTTTTTTTTCCATATAATGTTTTACCATCGTATTTTATCGGAAAAGTTCGTATCAACAAACTTACTGGGGATTAAAGCTAATTGAGAAAGCGATATAAATCGCTAGATCTGTAAATGGGTTGTTGAAGCTTTTCCCAAAAAACTTTGCGATTACATTTGTTAAGTAAAATAAGATATATTATACAATGATTCTGCTGTTTTTACATAACTATGGTGACCCTATTCCAACACTACCAAATATTTCTCGTCTACAAGCACTTACAGTATTAATTATGCCAAAATTGTTTTTGTTTATTATCTTGCTATAAATATTGGATCTTTCTTTTTTTTTAGACTGATATCGATCATCTTGTGAGGCTGATTAACTTGATTGCTTTTGCTATATTTCGAGTCGCTGTTGTTTCTTTTTCGTTATCAATTCAACCAACAGAATCGAATTTAAATTCACTTTCAACATTAAATTTGAAATAAGTACTTAAATATCCCGCAGAGAAAATAAAAAGCTAGTAAAAACAACGTCTACTCGTACTTATCCTCTCTTGCATTCGATTCGTTGCTCTTTTTATTAAACAAAAACCCTCGGTAGTTATTTAAACTTAGTACCATTACAAAGTTATTTTACCGTAAACTGTTTGTATAGTTCGCTAAAGGCATCTGTTTTTTTTGTTCCCGCAGATTTACAGACTAAGTTGACCCGAAGCCAAAGCAATTTCCGCACGCATTAAATAGATGGCGTTAGTAGTATCCCCAAGCGCTTGCAAGCCGACTGCGGTGCCTACTACAGACGTTTACTCAACTTCCGATAGATGTCGCTACTAATAAAACTCTAACTCCCTTATTCATAAAACTTAACAAGCCTATGTTAACTAACAAATGCTTTGTCCCTTTCTAACAAATACAAATGTCGAAGTGACAGATAAGGACAAACAAATTTTTGCGGCATTTTAACTAAAATAGGTTTGATTGTCGTTTATGAATAAGGGGGTAAGTTTTTCACTTACAAAAAGCCAACATCCATAGATGTAATAGTGAGTGGTCTTCTAGAGTAGCAGTCCCGTTCAGTGACCTCCACGGTAGTACGGTTGCCTACGGTGTGTGATATGACGCTGGAGACGAACTCGGTAACCGCTTTAGCAGTGCATGCGCTAGGCACGCAGACTGCCCAGCGTAGAGTCTCACCGCGACCAGTTCGAATCTGAAAATTTTATTGACTTAAGCATACACTTTGAAAAATGTTAGGAGCATTTTCAGAGAGTATTCGGAGTTATAGCTATGAAGCCTCCAAAAAAAGGAACTCTCCAAAAAATTGCCAGAGTTCGACGAGTCACAAACTTTTCCTTTATGTTTTACGAATGGTTTTTTGTTTTAGGAGCATTCGTTCTCAAAGCATACTTTCAAACCTTTTAATAGGGCCCTGAGTTTAATGAAAGCTTTTCAAGTCCTGGCTTTCATTGGTCCTTAAAACCTGGATAAAAACTATGTGCGAGTGCGACCGACTGCGTGGTGAGCATTCATTTCTTCATACATATTTATTTCCCAAAATGTCTGATGCAACTATTGCATCAAGAAAAGTAACTGTCAAACGCTTCATCGCCCCATAAAATGCTTATAATCATTAGAAAGATACGAATCTAAAAATGCCCATAAATAGTTGTCATAGCAAAGTAAACTTAACCCTTTTCAGCTCTCCTTTCCTGATGCAATCAACCAATTATGCAATCAACCATGACAATTACCGCTCTCTGAGAATCTGCACCAAATCGTCTTTCACCGCTGTATCACGGCCACTATATTACGGCAACACTATTCTAAAAAGTCAGAGTTTCAGCTACAGCATTGCCCGTACCTAGTTTTCAGTTAAAAGGTATTATTGTATATTTCCTATTGTACTTTGAGCTTTATATGCTGTTTTGAATAAAGATTCTATCTATCTATCTATCTACCTTCTTTGCTTTCTGGTGCGGCCACTTGATCGTGGCTAAACAGTACTGGCCTTCCACAGTCAATCCGCCGTCGCTCGCGTCGTCGATGCCGACACACTCGTCGAAATTTCCGAGGTGGTACGAGGAGCCGAACAGCAAGCCTTGCGGAGACTTGGCAGAGGCATCGAACACTATAAAACAAAAGATGAACATGTTAAATAAGACATAACTGTGTGTACCTACGTTGTTAGTTATAGAAAAACAAAAGTGACACATGATCTTGAGAAATATATTTTAAATATAATACCAAACAAAAGACAATCTAGCTAACGATAACAACTTTTGTAGTGGTATCTATATTGCTCATACAGCTTTCTAGAAAGAAAAAGATAGGTGAACAAGCATATTTTGCACAAACTTAACTATAATAATGTCGCGGGTGAGCAAAGAAATTCTTTTAGTTCATTAGAGACTATCTTGACAGGTTGGATCTGCTTGTTAAAAGTAACGACACTACATTGAAAAAGGTCGTATCTCATATCAATTTGCGAACTAAACTAAGGCATGAAGCATAATTAGTAAATTTCAATTAGTTGTATTATCAGGTATGGTACATATTTTTTTACAATGTGCGATTATTAAAATTAACAATACGTACACCACCAACAATAAAACATTACGTAGAACCATGCTTACAATTATTGGATTCTTTTAATGCTATTCAACTGAATTTTTAAGAAAAATATAGCTCCGTTGAAACTATCGATGATTCCGCCAATGTCGAGGTTGAAAAAGACACTATCGGCTTTTAATACTATGTCCGTACCAAATTTAAAGTCAATCCGATCACGTAGATATGACAATAAAATATGTTCACTGAAAAACAACTTACTCACAAACAAATTTTCCAAGATAAATAACTCGCAGGAAGCCCGTAAGTCGTGAAATTGTACTGAAAACCTACCCATAAATAATTTCATGAGACCGATATTTTTTCACATTTCACTCTCGCTGAAAGGCTTCAGCAAAAAACAAACATTACCGTATTGTGCCCTTATCGTTAAAATTAAAAGCTCCAGATTGGAGTAAGTACCCTGAACCCATATTACACAAGTTTGACATTTAATTAAAAACAATAATGCGCGTTACGGTCCCTCGTGAAATAAGGAATATCACACAAAACTTAGTATTTTAGAGCTTTTATACCTGTTGAGCTGGCAACGTTTTTTTTTTAGTCAACTTTAAGGAAAACGAGCATGTGGGCCTCCTGATGGTAAGAAATCACCATCGCTCATAGACACCTGTAACACCAGGGGATTGCAGATGCGTTGTCAACCTAGAAGCCTAAGGTGGGATACCTCAAGTGCCAGTAATTTCACCGGTGGTCTTACTCTCACGCCGAAACACAACCGTGCGAGCACTGCTGCTTCACGGCAAGATTAGCGAGCAAGATGGTAGTAGCAATCCGGGCGGACCTTGCGTGTGTGTATTAATTTTAGTCAAATTCTGAAATTTCAATTCTAACGTGAGTGAAGCCACGGCTAAAAGCAATGGTACCTAAGTAAAAAACTTCCTCAGCATTATGAATCAAATAACCTTGATAATTATACCACCACTAATAATTGTCGTATTGAGGTCAATTTTTATCTATTGTCTCACAAATTCATAGAAAAATGCTAGTCGTGACATTGTTATAGTAACTTGCCAATGCAAACAGTCATCACAAAAATTTCTACAAGTATAAGTAGTTATAGCTATGAATTTCACGGTTTTGGCGGGGAAAAAATTATGACTGACAAAATTATGACAAACTAATTTTATGACTTTCGAAAATTATGCTACTATATTCACCCGTTTGTGCCCTAATAAACCCAAAACAGCAGTGTGACGTCGCCGCAATCGGCTAAAAGTATAAACTCAATGTTACGGAAAACATTAAGGTGGACGGAGCACGCTCGTAGAATCTCGCGTTTCCCGTCACTCATGCTTTGTTTCACAACAAAGAGTGATGAACGATCGACAAAGTTCTCTGCTCGTAGTGATGTATCTAGTGTTACCTTGTTCTTTGTACGTAACCAACTTATGTGCCCGTAACCAGCAGTGGAAGGGACGAAATATTTCCTATTCTAAATAAATAAATAAATAAATAAATATCACGGGACAATTCACACCAATTGACCTAGCCCCAAAGTAAGCTTAGCAAAGCTTGTATTATGGGTACTACTAAGCAACGGATAAACATACTTATATAGATAAATACATACTTAAATACATTATTAAACATCCAAGACCCGAGAACAAACATTCGTATTCATCATACAAATATTTGCCCCGGCCGGGATTTGAACCCGGGACCTCAGGCTTCGTAGTCAGGTTCTCTAACCACTTGGCCATCCGGTCGTCGTTCTAAAGAGATTTGGATATTGTTATTGCTCTCTATTGCTCTCTAAATAAGATCTTAGGATATTACGAGTATATCGCGATCGACACCTAATTATGTATACCTAAGCATACATGAAGTTATTATAGCACTGCTTGTTCTAAATTCCAACTATTGTTTGAGCAGAATAAATTAACTTGTACCAATGTACTACCTCACTATAACTTTAAGTAAACATATTTCAAACCATAACAAAGAGGGTTTTCTCAAGCACAAGTACGTGGCAAAGCAATAAGAATAGAAAAAGAAAATGCGCTATTCAAACTTCTTTATCTTATCTTTTTACTAGTTTTTTCCCGCGGCTTTTCCTGGCGTGAATCTCAATTTTGGGAATTTAAATAAATAATTTAGTACTGCGAAAAAAAATGGCGGGTTGATAAAAAAAATATTTTGTATTATAACAATTTGGGTATTAAATGTAGCCCATTCTAAATGTAAATATTAAGCTAAGTACCTACCATTTTTAAAGAAATATCAAAAATTATAAAAAAAACCCTTGAAAAAACTTAAAAGAAAAACAAGTTTAGTGATCCAGAACACAGAACTATGTTAAGTAGTTGAAAGTTAAACAGTCAGGACCGATTACTGATAATTTTAGAACTGGTCACGATTTTGAATGGGCCTCGACTATTGAACCACTAAGTTACTTAACAGAATTCTAGACCACTAATAGGCCAAAAGGATTAAAATTTTTTGAAGACTTAATTTCCAGAAATCTGGAAATAATTTTAATTTCTTCATGTGATCCTAAATGCGTGTAATCAGAGTTTTATGATTTAAATTCGATTCTGTTCCGCTTGATTTTAGAGAAGCTCGATATTTCGGCACAGTTGCATGCGCCATGTTCACGAAACGACTAGAGAATTGGGGGTATTCTATGCTGTCTCAAAAAAAATCATAAAAATCAAAAACAAAGAATTATCATCATAAAATTAGTAATGTCCGCGATAGTCTAAAACATTAAGTAATCCGAGATTGCCCCTTTCCATGAGGTGATGATAAATTCTATTTTGGAAGCCAAATTTAGTTATTTAATAAAGTAAGACAAATTAGTAAGCCTTGTTTTTAATGCAGTTGGGGTTTTTTAGATCTACACTATTAAATTATCAAGTAATCGCTTCTATGGACACAATTATCTCAACGTTTGATAATTGTGTTTTGTGAACGCAAATTAAAAAATAAACAATAGACATATTGTGATCCTTGATTTCGATATAGAGTTTAATAAACATTGAATCGGAAACTGCCAAACTGCCACACATTTCAAAGTTAAAAATCGAACGAAATACTCGTTTTCAAATGGAACGCGATCGCAACGCAGATTTTTCACATCCGACTTTCACAATTTTCGCTTCAGCAGAACTGTCTACACCGATAGTCGTTTGTCATTGAGAATTCGAATAGCCCGTAATGTATAGCTACAAGCCTTAGATACATTTCGTTCTAGAAATATTTTTTCAGTTACTTCATGTGACAGTATTTTTGCAGAGTACCTACGAACATTTTCTGTGATAGATGGCCTATATTAAATAACATGTCATCGATAAAATATCTAGGAGCAATGGGAAAAGATGTGCTTGAAGTTTTAGTGCTACAATTCATTTTTTTTTTTATACAGTGTGTTACCAGCTACCAGACTTTTTTAAAGAGAAGTTAAAATAACGTATTTCCGTAACATAACCATGACATTGATTTAATTAATAAAGTAAAATTCAGATTGTTAACTTTCTAACAAAATCATTATAGCCAGCAATGTACAGCAAAGTAAATAGACCAGTAATAATCAAAGTATCTGTCGGCTGTCATTTAGACTTACCTACTTGTAAATTTACTTTGCTGTACATTGCTGGCAATTATAATTTTGCTAGGAAGTTAACAAAGTCTGAATTTCACTTTATTAATCCTTAGTTTTGTTATTTTCAGGGCTTGGAATTACTTAATTTTTAGTTGATTTCTTTTTATGTTAACGCATTTACTTAATAAAGAATCAGATAATTAATTAAATGCATTAACATTAAAAAAAAACAACTTAAACCTATACTAAACCTACAAACTAAGACTAAACCCATAACCTAAAAACCTAAACCTTTATTAATTAAATTAATGTCATGGTTAAGTTACAGAAATAATGTTACTTTAAACTCCCTAAAAAAGGCCTGGCTGCCGGTAACACTGTATAGATAAGGTTCCACTTCCATCTAACCACTAGGAATATTCTATTACGACTATCCAGTTAAGTGGTTAGAGAACCTGATTATGACGCTTGAGGTCCTGAGTTTCAATCCTCAGGCGGGGCAGATATTTGTCTGAATAATACGAATGTTTGTTCTCAAATCTTGAATGTTCAATGTATTTATCTGTATAAGTATGTTTATCCGTTGTCTAGTACCCATGGTATGGTTAGCATCAAAATTAGCTGGTTACTTTTTAACTCTGTCATAATTAACATTATGAACATTTTGTCAATCTTTTATGGCGCTAAGTACGCGGCTGTAGAACGACAAAATGGGCCAATCAACTTTTTACCGACACTTTGGGCGTCTCCTGGGTTACCAAAATTGTATCTGGCGTTACCACAAAATCGTACTTCCAAGAAGATATTTCACGGTTTAATGGGTTGAACTTACGTAGGATGGCATGTATTCATGTACACCATCTATTAAATTACAGAAAAAATATGTTTACTTACAAAAATCTGCAATTGTTTGAAAAAAATTCGCGGACAAATTAGTGTCGGTAAAAAGTTGATTGGCCCAAATACAAAAGTAACCGGCTACTTTTGAAGCTGAATATGCAAGCTTTGCTTAGTTTGGGACTAGGTCGATTGCTGTCAATTATTTTCCCGTGACATTTATTTATTTATTATAAAGGGTTTCGTTTTTTGTTTAAAACTACCAAAACACGAAGTTTGTTGTTGCTAAAGCACAAGAAATTCGTTCTGGTTCCGAGTCATAATTTTCAAAACGACTTTAAATAAATGTGTCATTTGTTTTTTAAGCGACGTTAACTGATAATAAATTTAAAACAGTTTCGTGATAATTTTTTCAATGAACAAGGAAACGAATGATTCATTAACAGTCGTTGTGAGTACGTTGACTTGTTTTAAATATATTTTTGTAATTGTATAATAATACTAGCTATTGCCCGCGGCTCCGCCCGCGTGGTATTCGGTTATCGCGCACTGTTCCCTCGGGAACTTTTCATTTTTCCGGGATATAAAGTAGCCTATGTCACTCTCAGGCCCATAAACTACCTCTATGCCAAAATTACGTCAATCCGTCGCTCCGTTTCGACGTGAAAGACGGACAAACATACAAACACACAAACACACTTTCGCATTTATAATATTAGTATGGATAAGTAGTCATAGGTACAATAAGGCTCTATTTTATTCACCATTGTACAGAAATAAGTGATCACTTTTGTACCTTGTCATTTTAACGTCATGTTCGAAAAGTCATACGAAATTGTGTACCAACTGAAAGCGACAAGGTACAAAAGTGATCACTTAGTTATGACGTTAACTGTATGTGCATAACGTAACTAGGAAATGTTCCATATACGGCGTTATGTGCAAGTACCTAATTAGTACGAGTATAAGATAATTATAATCATTAGTCTAATTGCATAATATTGTTGTAATAAATATGACCGAGTCCCGCTTTTTCGCAGAAATATTGTTTGCCAAATGTTTCATTATTCATCTGTTTCATTACTGAGCTCTCAATTTTCTCCGAAAAAAAAATCTCAGTCAGTGTATCTTCTTATCCTTTTATAGAACTAGGGGTAGGTTAAGCATGGTTTGTTGTATGTTTCATAGAAAACTAGCTTTTGCCCGCGGCTTCGCCCGCGTGGAATTTGGTTATCGCGCGCTGTTCCCTCGGAAACTGCATTTTTCGGGATAAAAAGTAGCCTATGTAACTTTCTGGCCCATAAACTATCTCTGTGCCAAAAATCACGTCGATCCGTCGCTCCGTTTCGAGGTGCAAGACTAACAAATATACAGACACACACTTTCGCATTTTTTGTAGACCTTTTTAAGGTATACACTACTGTATTAATATAATTTTGATCTATCTTGTAGAGTTCATCCAGCGTTTGCAATGTAAGCGCAAAAAATGTGTTTATTTACAACATCACATTGGAAACCCCTAAAATTATCAATGTTTCTCTACTATATTATGTAAGTATTATACATAAAAACCTTTCTCTTGAATCACTCTATCTGTTAAAAAAACCGCATCAAAATCCGTTAGGTAGTTTTAAAGATCTAGGAATACATACGAACATATTCTGTGATAGATGGCCTATATTATATAACTTGTCATCGATAAAATATCTAGGAGCAATGGGAAAAGATATGCTTGAAGTTTTAGTGCTAAAATTCACAGTGTTTTTTTATACAGTGTGTTACAGTATAGTGAATAAAATAGCGTGAAGCGACTTCGTTTCATACTAGGTAGTGATAGTGATAGTAAATTCGGAAATAAAATAAATAAATATCACGGGACAATTTACCAATTGACCTAGTCCCAAAGTAAGCTTAGCAAAGCTTGAGTTATGGGTACTAAGCAACGGATTAACATAATTATATAGATAGATACATACTTAAATAGATATCAAACACCCAAGACCCGAGAACAAACATTCGTATTTTTCATACAAATATCTGCCACGGCACGGGAATCGAACCCGGGACCTCAAGCTTCGTGGTCAGGGTCTCTAACCACTAGGCCATCTGGTTGTCTAAAACAGAAATTTTGGATTTATTGTTTTTTTTTTGGTTCGGAAATGAAACAGTTTGGCAAATGAAAGTTGGGAATCGTGAGTTGGATAAAGACAGAAAACTCTTACTGAAACAGTACGGTAGTAAAGAACCCTTCGTGTTAGAGTTTTACTCACCGGGTATTTTTTTAAAAGTCAAAAAAACACTCGTAATCCCAATTTTACTACAAACTCTAAAACTATTCATTTTCTCTGTCCCTATAACTCCCTTTTTATGGTGACACTTATTGAACTAATTTACTAACCTCTGGTTCGCTTACTCTAAAGAATTTTAATGCTTGATTGACCGTGGCCCTATTATTGCTTCGCATATTCCACTTACGCCGATGATTGCAAAATATTGTCGTATGTAATTGCGTATGCATTTTATTATGAATCACAACTGATGCATGAGAATTTGCGCTACGTAGTAGAAGGTCTTTGTCTTAATAACGATAATTAATTAATTGATTGACATAATATCAATACGTACTTTACCTACCTACCTACATTAGTCTGTTCGTATTTATTAATTTCTCTGAAATTGGTAGTCTGGAAGAGATCACTTTTTAGCGATAAGACCGCCTATAATCTACTTACCTGATTTTTTTTATTTGTAATTTCTCTGTACTGTTTTTGGTGATCAATAAAGAATATTTGTATTGTATTGTATTTTATTGTATTGTACTTTGAGTTCATTCAGCCTACATTATACGTTCCACTGCCGGGTACATGACTTCTCCCAGGCTGAGAGGGCCTGGATTGGGAACTTCATCACACCATTAAACTGCTTCGCTTGGTTTTCTCAAGACGTTTTCTTTCACCATTAGCACATGGTAAATTTCAAACCCTCTAACTAAATATTCTGCTTGACAGGCCATAGGTCAAACCATTTGATCACCACAGCTATTAGATAGTGGTTACGGACTTTACGATCAAAGTGTACCTATTATAAAACTCATGATTCCTCCGTATAAAACACTAAATACATAAAGCGGGACGAAGTTTGTATAGAAATTATATATCTAATGGATGTTATGTAAAGTTTTTATGATTATGATTTGATATTTATCCATTATAACAATGTATGTATGTATGTATGTAAACTCTTTATTGTACAAAATAGGTAAAAATGCAATGTAAGTTGCTAACTAATTAAATATTTTTTGAGCTGGTAGCACTCAGCTAAGTACAAAGCAAAAAATGTAAGAGAGTGAGAGCACTCTCTACTACGAACTCTGGACTCCAGCACTGCAGTATGGAAGGCAATGGGAAACCACCTTCCAAGAAAATCGTCATTAAAGTTCACTCTGATCCTCATCCATTGCCACGACCACTGTTTCAAGAGTGGAGCGACTGTGAAGAAATTATGGCACCCAAGTTTTTGAACTCTAAGGTAGGTATCTATAAAAGTTTTTAGTGTAGGTACAGTCGAACAAATTGAATCATGTTGTACATTATATTAAATTAAGCTTTATTCCAGTACTATTAATGGGAGCACTATCCGAGCCCCAAGATTAAGATATTGTATGATCAATTAGGCTAAATCCCATTGCCAAAAGGCATAAGTGATCTACATGTATGTTTTTTCTTTACTCATAACAAAAAAAAAAAAAAAAAAAATCAGAAAAATCTGTCAAATTGTTGTTTAAAATATTAGCTAACCTATTATACTCCATATGACAATGACACAAGTATATTCTTCTCAAATGAACAGATCTCTGTGAAAGCATTAATTGCTTAGATACGTTTGACTATTTGTGTGATCAGATATTTTTGGCTGGACGTTATGTAAAGAAATTATTGATAACAGAGTTCTCGGATATTTATGGATTGCAATAGCTCTGATATAAATGGTATTTACAGCAGAATTTATTGAAATTTGGTCTTGCTCAGAAATATTTGGACACTTTGGCCGCTCCGATATACCTGATGGCGACTGTACCAGGGCGGAACCTTTGTGTTACTGTCATCTTGACATCTCATACTTTTGTCAAGTAAAAACATAGTGAAATTGATTATTAAAAGGTGGAACCTGGTACATGAATCAGTTTGTTTTTTTTTGTATATTAAACAATTAAAAAAAATCCCAGAGTAGAGTAAAAAATCAAAGGACAAGAATTTTATTACACAACTGGTTTGACGTTAGTATTTTAAAACAGTCTCTTTTGAGCAATTACCGCGCTGAACTACAATAAATATCCATATCGTTTTTAACACTACCAAATAACCGAATAAAAATAGCACGATAAAAACTGGCTGGTACCAACATAACCTGTAGTTCAACGTAACATACCACCAAGACCTAAGCGATAGGTATACGGTGCCGGCAAACGCGGAATACCGGCCTTCATTTACCTCATGAGCCTCCTACCTATTTAAGTCACATTCTTATTCATATAACGTGCTTATATAACTTTTTATGGTAAAAATAATCACGTGTCCGGTAAAAAAGCAATAAAAGAGGCCTAGCAAGAAGTTGTTTTTCATAATTAACATAGTTAGATTGTCATATGGACCCGGATCTTAGTAAATGTGCGAAAAATAACAGCGATGATCAAAATTTTAAGGTTTTTTCTCTGAGTTACTGTGATATCAGAAAGGTTTATTGTGTTCATAAATTTATCAAAACCATTCACATGTTAATTTTCTTTTGTATTTGAAAATTTTAATAAGACGTACACTATAGTTCTCATATTTACATACCTACCTACATTAGATTTAGATAAAAGTTAGTTAAATTAAGATGTAGGTAATAAATAATACTTAGTTAAGTACCTATATTAGTGAACGCTTTGGTGTATACTGTAAGTTCATAAGAAAAATTATCAATAAAGAAATAAAGCCAATTAAAAACACACTTCAACAAATTGAGATTTCCAAAAACCTAATAATAGCATAACAAATTAAAGGAAGGTAAATGCAGAATTAATTTTAGATTATTTGGAGCACGTAATACATTTAGCAAATTAATTTATCTCACGCCTTGGAACTTAGATGGTCACGGTGCGGTTCCGGAAGAATAGCCACCCACAAACGCTCCTATGGAAGCTTTTCCCAACAGAATTTACAGTGGGATTCTTCAAGAAAGAATATGAGTACAGGATTATATAGGGTAGACAATACCCTTGTGAGGGATGAGTCCTATAGAATTAGAACTTGAACTATAGGGTAGGGTAAAGGCTTATTATCAGGTGAGCCGTAGATACCACTGATTGCTAGCTACGTTCGTACAAAAGAAAAGTGGATTGCAGTTTCTTTTTAAGATAGGTAAGTAATATATAGATAACATGTTCGTTTTTTTTTTAATGTAACTGACGATTATAATACAAGGTGGGCCACAGGGCAGCGTTTAATTTTAAGCTAATTTAGTTCTACAACTTTTGAACATAACTTGTATTATGATTATTATTATACATATTTTAAAGTTTAATTGGACAAGCAATGTATTTCGAAATGCGCATTTTGTTACGTGACAGGCGATGTCATTTAGGCTATTTGGATGCTGTACATATTCAATTTGTTTGGAAATCATAGTAATATCATAATGATAACATAATTTTTGAAAGTTGCAGAACTAAAGTAGTTCCATTTGAGTAGCAGAACTTGTGTTTTAATTTTATGCTTTTGTCACAGGTCCCACGCGGTGTATTTATCGGAAGCTAGCCTATTCCTAGACAGACACAGTCGACTTAAAACAGCAATTTGCTAACGCTCTGATCATTTCGCTACATCTTATGCACTTTACGCCAATATCCTTACACATTAGTAGTCTCCACTTGATCGGCCTTGAGGCCCGCCGCGAATGCCTAAGCAGACATTCGGGACCAACGCTTGGTACAACAAAATGGCTGACGTTCGAACGGTGAATTCCAAATCGCGCCCGCTGTCTCTCGCAGCGCGGTAATGACCTAAATTGTGTAATTGTACGCAAGTGATTCAAGACTTATTTTCAACTATCACCTACAAAGTACGTTTACTTAATTATGAGGTTCTGATGTTATCTCTATGACTTGTTAAAGCTTCCCACTGCTGTTGCTCCTTGTTGAGTTCGTGAGTGCTTTTACGGTAAGCTCGTTGTAATTTTTTCAAATTGAACCCAGTATCCGCAGCTTGAAAGGCCATAGGTTAAACCACCAGGCCACTACATTTTTTAACATTTATATTTTACTAGAATTTATGGTAATTTTATAAGTGACTTTACAACATACTTAGTAGGTAAAAACATAACTATAGAAACTGATACAAAATTTAAATCTACTGTCAAAAAGACATTAATATCTAAGGCTTATTATAAAGTTAACGATTATATCATGGACAGGGATATTTGGAAATAATTCCGATCCGCACTAGCGATCCCTTCAAATAGTGAACCTACTGTGTTAAAAATAAAATTGTGTTAAATACTTGTAATGTATAGTACATAGATATCATTTATAAATATTGTGAATCTGTTTTAAAAAAAAAATACCTCGTTGAGTTTCTTGCCGGATTCTTCTCAACAGAGGTTTTTTTCCGAACCGGTGGTAGATTTTTTGACATTCATAAGTGCTTATCATAGCCTAAATTGAATAAAGAGATTTTGACTTTGACTTTGACTGCATACTATGTATGCTTTAATGCCTGAGTTTTTAGTTTACTTTTAGGATCTTTTTACAAATATTTGTATGATAAATCAGTACCTGTTGGATACTACATAAAGTCCGATTTTACGAAAGTTTACATAGTGGCAGCCAAAGACAACAAAGTCATAATCCGTGCTGTTATATGGACAATGTAAAATGAAAAAGAGACTTTTGAATACAAGACAACCCCTGACAAGAAAAAAGTAAATATAAAAAAACCATTAGTCAAGTTTGAATTACGCCTAATTGTCTACGCATACGATATATAACAATATGCATTTCATTGTAAAAAATCGCGAGCATTTCCAACAGAAGTATACTCAACATTTAAATTCCTAATGAGTCCTAGAAATTTACTTAACTTTTGTCGTCGGAAAGAACCGTTCATTAAAATTAATTAAATTGCAAAGCGCCTCGATCGCGAATGCTGAACGTGCAGTTTTATTCTTATGCTAAACGCGTCGCGTCGCGTCATTGTGTTAAGGGCGCGCACTACCTCAGCTCGAATCCCGATTTTGCCCCCGCCTCACCGCACCGCATCGCTCGTAGCACGCACACAAGCACCACGTCGTCGCGCGTAAATGTACGGCACAGTATATAAATACAAGCAGTATGGAAGCTAAGCATCATTTTAAAGATAAATGCCTACGCTCCGAAGGAGCGTTAAGGTTGTCCACTTATTTTTTGAAAATTGAAAGAATTTTTTTTTTAGTTAGCTCTGTACCTCAGCTTATTAGGCCTTATGTTACAAGTTTTATTTAATTGGAATCCATACTAATATTATAAATGCGAAAGTGTGTTTGTGTGTTTGTATGTTTGTATGTTTGTCCCTCTTTCACGCCGTAACGGAGCGACGGATCGACGTGATTTTTGGCATGGAGATAGTTTATGGGCCCGAGAGTGCCATAGGCTACTTTTTATCCTGGAAAAATGCACAGTTCCCGAGGGAACAGCGCGCGATAACCGAATACCACGCGGGCGGAGCCGCGGGCAAAAGCTAGTTGTGTGTATATATGTATGTATATTGTATATTCGGGTCAACTCTTGCAAGTTAAATTTGTCTCACTTCCCGATGTCCAATTAAACTGAATTTTTGCATACTTATGTGCGATCGGTGACAATACAATATTATTATGTTACCATTGAGCTGATCCGATGATGGAGCCGGAAAGTATCCATAGGTTCTCAGTAACGAAACGACGCAACCCCATCGAGTTTGGGCTTGTTTGATTTGTCTTGACGAGTACTTAGATCTTAGAGGATATTCAGGGTATGATAATGGGGATTTCCAATTAATTATAACAATTTTAGGGGTTTTTAACGTAAACTTTAGGGATAAATATTTTTGAGAGTTGGTAACACTGAGTTCGGCCTGCACGCTGCGGGGCTACATCGAAATTCGAAAATCGAAGTTCGTGTCGTTCTATCCCTCTGACACTTATACCTACTATTTAATAATAGAGTGACAGGGACGGTACGATACGAACTTCGATTTTCGAATTTCGAAGTAGGTCCTTTGTTTGTGACGACGGGAGACGGGTGCGTGTCCGAACACGATCCGATCCCGTTCTCTACACAACATTAAATAAACAAAAAATTTTTTTAACAAAAAAAGTAAAACCGACTCCAAAAAATAAAAAAATAACAAAAAATGGAACCGACTACAAAACCCTTGAAAATATTTTTCTAGGTATCTACTAGCTCGAAGTCGGTGACTCAGCACGACCCAGCAGGAGTAAAGCAATAGGCGTCTATTTCACCTACATACAATGGGTTTTAATCACTCCTGCTGGGTCCTGCTGAGTCGCCGACTTCGAGCTAGTGGACACCTAGAAAAATATTTTCAAGGGATTTGTAGTCGGTTCCATGTTTTGTTTTTTTTTTTGGAGTCGGTTTTAATTTTTTTATTTCTCACTTTTTAGTGATTTTTAGCCAAAGTATATCTCATAACGATTCCATCAAGCCTAAACACGACTAAGTTACTTTGTTTTATAACAGAGTTCCGGTGCCTACCTTCTGGCTTCAGCATCAGATCAGTTCGAAAGAATCATTAAATTAAAGCTTCTTTTTACCCGACTGCGAAGAAGGAGGGGTTTGTGTTTGCCTCGTATGTATGTATGTCTATTCCTATGTCCGCTCGTAACTACTCAACGGCTGAACCGATTTTGATAAATGATACGTCATTGGATTCGTCTTGACGATGCAAGTGACACTGGGTACATCAAATTCTTAAAAAATCAAATTGGCGGATTTTTGGCGCCAAATTGTAAGTTTTCAAAAAATGTTTTTATTCAAATCTATCGAGTGGGTTATCAAATGAAAGGTAATAACTAGCCCATTCTAAATATATATGGGTTATAATAGTTTTAATCGACCATTTTCACAGAGCTATTAAAAAGCGTGAAATAAAACAAATTAAAAAAATTAAAAAACCCGACTGCCTAATAAATACTAAAAAGAAGAAAACAAGTCTAGTATGCTAGAACTCTGTTTAGTAGCTAACTTAAAATTCAACAGACGCTCAAAAACTCTTACCTAATGGGTCCCGACTGTTTAACTTTAAGTTAGCTACTAAACAGAGTTCTAGCCCACTAGACTTTTTTTCTTCTTTTTAGTATTTATAAGGCAGTCTGGTTTTTTAATTTTTTTTATTTATTGTTTACTCGCTTATCTAGGTATGTTAATCATGATCGTTTATAGACGAGCGAGCATTACTTAGCCTTCACGAGTTCCATTGGTCACCTATGGTCTTCTTCATCAGGTCCAGGTTACCAAATGATACTTTCTGAATGTAAATGCTCATTTTAAAGCTGAAAATGCCAAAATCGCCATAGGTATGCCTATGAAATTTGAGATGTGCCCTCAATTTCCCTAGGATCCCATCATCAGATCTTGACTTGGTGACAATGGGACTACCTCAGAAGACTACCCTTTCGAATAAAAAAAGAATTTTGAAAATCGGTCTGCAATTGACCGAATAATCGGTGAACATACATAAAAAAGTAAATACAAACATTAGAACATAGAACCTCTTCCTTTTTTTGAAGTCGGTTAAAAACAACAACTAATAAACTGGTAGAACGATAGGTAAGTACATATTCATTATAACTAATTTAAAATATCATTAATAAAATCACTTACACCACATCATAAAAACACTTAGGTACTTAACAAATAAACCCTGAGTCGTATTTTAAACAATTGACACAATTTATGGACTTTAAAGCACTGGGCAATACCTACCTACCTATCACCAAAATTACCAAACGTTTTATTTAAAAGAAAAAGCATTTTATTTAGTAGGTAATCCATACTATAATATTATAAATGCGAAAGTGTGTTTGTGTGTTTGTATGTTTGTATGTTTGTCCCTCTTTCATGCCGTAACGGAGCGACGGATCGACGTGATTTTTGGCATAGAGATAGTTTATGGGCCCGAGAGTGCCATAGGCTACTTTTTATCCCGGAAAAATGCACAGTTCCCGAGGGAACAGCGCGCGATAACCGAATACCACGCGGGCGGAGCCACGGGCAAAAGCTAGTAGTAAAATAAATCATTCTTAGCTTTCAACATCAGCGGGGAGTTTAAAAAATGAAAGCGCTGGTTTAGAATCGCTCGTATCTAAGCAGCTATTCCAGGCATAGTTTTTTTATTTTTTGTATCGCGGATTGTCGCGCTCGAGCGCACGCAATTCAACAACGCAACGCGGGCACTACGATTTGTTCGAAGGTTCCCTACTGCTTGTATTTATATACTGTGACTCAGGCAACATGTAGGTTTCACTCAACTCGCGAAACAATTTAACTAAAAAATAATAATTGTCAATGTCACACAATGTCAATGTAAAATTGTCACGCGGCGCGCAGCCTGTATGTGTGCGTGTGTGCGCTGAACGCGAGCGACACAGCCTTCCCGTCCGAAAGCCAAAGCGGCAATGGCCAGGGGGCCGGGAAGCAGGAGCGGCCAGCGGTAAAATGGTTTTATGTGCGGTAGTTTAGGTATCTCTGTTTTACAGGGAATACAATACATTTATTAAAAAAGTGCAGCTACCATCGCCTACCTTGTCATTAGTACTATTGTAATCCAAAGTTTGAAGTTGTAATTCGTAGTATTTTTTGAATAATACCCGTTTATTTTTTTATTTAGAGCCAACTTTGCGATTTTTTTCTATCGAGAAAATTTTACCGAATCGTGTTTTCGCCACTAGACGTCGCTAGAGTTAGCCCTTAACTTTGCTGTATATGAATTTCAAAGGGATTGCTGCAGTCGTGTTGATAAATTTTGAGATCATACTAAGCAAACTGAGGTACTGTGGGCCCTTAAGGTGGATTGTTCTGGAATATGACGCGAACAAGTCTGTGTTAAATTGGTTAAATTGTCCACAGAACCAGCACCAAAAAGCTGTGAATCCAACATGGTCGTCATAACCATCATCTAATAAAAATAGAAATAGTTTATTAATCTCGACCTGTATACGCACGGTCCACTCCAGTATAGGGCTTCTCTCACTATGGGCTTGGCCCGTAGTTCCTATGCGGGCCCAGTACGAATTGGGAACTTCACACACGCCTTCACATTTTTTGTCAAATTTCCTCCGAAGTTTTCCTGCACCGTAAGCTTCCTGATCAAGACCAGGAAAATGGATTGTTACGGCCACGTTCACTTATTGTATAGAAACTTTTGTCTGCGACTCCGTGTGTAAAAAATTCGTTTATCAATATCCCGCGGGAACTAAGCCATTTTCGGAGATAAAAATACCCTATGTTCTTCTCAGAATCTCCAGCCGTCTTACATTATATTAACCTAATTTTATATTACATCAATCATGATTAGTTGAGCATTTTAAAAGCTCGCACAAACAGTCGCACATACTTTCACAAAATTATATTAGCAAGGATAAACAAAGCTTGCAGTGAAATTAATTTTCTCACGCCTGGCAAAAGTGATCAGTTGAATTCAATTTTGGGCGGAAAGATAAAAAAAAAAACAATTTGCAGGTGTTGACAAGTTCTTAATTGCTTTTATTTCCACTAGAAATGTGGAAATTTCTAGACTAGTCTTAAGGTGTATTTTGACTAAGAATAGTTTTCAGTAAACAATCAAGCAGGGACTGGAACTCCAAGACAGAAGAGAGTAACCTAGCCGCGTTTATAGTCCTTACCCCGACCCGCGCTTACACTAGATGCAATGCACCGCGATAAGGCTATCGATTTAGTACCTATTTTATTTACTCAGAGCGCCCACAGTTTTTCTGATGGGCGCGAAATTTTAAAACTTAGTCAAAGTTTTAAAATTCCAAGTGGGCCAATCACAAAGGCCCGGCGGGCCGCATGCGGCCTGAGGGCCGCAGGTTGAGTATGGCTGTCCTAGAGTGTACATACTTTAACCGGGAATGGTATCCAGGGTCTAAACTTTAGACTCTAAAGATGATAGAACAGTCAGGAAGGCATACCATTTGGTTCATTATTAAAGCGTATTTTTTTAATTTTTATTAATAGTAGGTACATGCTTTTTACCTTGCCCCGTTCGCTTATTTATTTGGGTCAAATCTTGCAAGTTAAATCTGACCCACTTCCAATAGTCCGATCGACTTGAAATTTGGTAAACTTATGTAAATCTGGTGACAATACAATAATCTAATAATTACATCTTGATAGTCCGGCGAGGATCGTCTCCACAGAACGGAACTTTTCAACGGTTTATGACATCGACTTGAAATTTGGTATTCAAATGGTAGTTTGGGTGACAATACAAGGTAGCAATTTTATTTTATTTTTCATAGATCCTAAATGAAAATAGTAATCTCCGAGACAGGACAACGTAACCTAGCCGCGTTTGTGTTTAGGCTTGTTAGAATAACTTTAGGATTGTTTGATCAGCCTGAGTACTTACGGTGCGATGATGTATCAGTCAGGCAAGTTCACCATACAGTTTATTATCAAAGTACGCTTTTAAAACATGTCAGCCGAAAGACGTCCACTGCTGGACATAGGCCTCCCCCAAGGCTCTCCATTCAGACCGGTCTTGTGCTTTTCGCATCCACCGCGATCCCGCGATCTTTAAAGCATAATTATTCGCTCTAATTTATCCAACAGCAATTACGCCAATCGCAAGTATGCATAGTTAATGTTGATCAATAACATCCTGGCTAAAAAATACTAACTGGATTTTTTTTTCCAGATTCAGTGCATGCGTCAGAGATCTGGTTATTTTAAAAAAATCCGGAGGTTGATTATCAAGGTCAGCTTCGTATAGTCGTACAAAAAAGTTAAGTTAAATTTAGCACAACATAAAGGTCATTCACCTGACGAAAAAAGTTATTTTCTTGACATTTAACAAAATCAATAAATTTTCGTGAGACATATTTGTATATACGAAGCCGTGGTGACCTAGTGGTTTGACCTATCACATCTCAAGCAGTGGGTCGTGGGTTTAAACCCCGGCTCGCACCTCTGAGTTTTTCGAAATTCATGTGCGGAAATATTTTTGATAGGTATTTACCACGAGCTTTGCGGTGAAGGAAACATCGTGAGGAAACCTGGACATACCTGCAAAGCAATTCAGTGGTGCGAATGAAGTTCCCAGTCCGCACTGGGTCCGCGTGGGTAGGACGTATATAGACTGGAATGGTGAATAAAATTACAAAAATTAATCGGTTTAACTCACGATTATAATCATGATCCTAATCTCTTGATTGTATGAACTGGTGTAATTTTATTCATTTCTATCATCATCATCATCAGCCTATGTTCGTCCACTGCTGGACATAGGCCTCTCCCATGGCACGCCACTGAGCACGATCCTCGGCCACTCTCATCCAGCTCTTGCCAGCCACCCTGCGAAGATCATCACACCACCGAGTCTGAGGGCGTCCTACGCTACGTTTGCCGATCCATGGTCTCCACGGCCATTTCTATGTCGAATGTTAACTCTTGGTTGTACAGAAAACACAACTGATAAGAGATTAGAGGACAAAAAATGTACGAAAAAAAAAATGTAGGTACAAACCTTAAAGGAATCTCGTCCAGTTAAGCCTTTTACAGAGAATTCCCTCGAACTGAAACGAAGTGCGGTATATAAATAATATATTAAGTAGACCTGCGTAGTATTAGAGGATTTGCAATATTAATTAAATAATTATAGTAATTAGTTTTTTTTTTATCGAACACTGTACGACTTTGTAAAGTGGAATTTACGTATCTTAAATTTTTTTATTCTATTTATAAGTTCTCGTGATACATAATTTTTAAACTAAAAAAAATGGCTCAACTCACGTTCATAATTAGTCAGAACCTGTTCAACCAGTTTCAGTTTTTTCCGAAGACCTTTTTAAGTTTAATACAAAATCTCAATACAGTTACTGAAATTGCTATTCAATGAACACCTTCATTTATTATTTCATGCGAGAGTAATTTTGTATTTTTGTTTTTGTCAAATATTTTATTTTACAACTAGCCTGTTACCCGCGACTCCATCCGCATAGAATTCGTTTATCGCTATCCCGTGGTAACTATGCAAAAGAAACAGCTGTATAAATATAAAAAAGACGAATGACCGAGTCATCATTGCAAGGGCAGACATTATTATCTCTATCTCAAAAACGCTGGACCAATTAAAACAAGGATTTCCCTTTGAGCAAAGTTACCGCTCTTCCATGGACGAAAGTTCAATGACTCTTTGTTCCCTGTAAGATGGTTGAATAGATAACCGTTCTCGTAGAAAATTTATGTAAATGCCAAAGTTTTATTTAGAAAGATGTTAAATACGCTTTAGCGGGTTTAAATAAAGTTTTGCGCCTCGAAAGTGGATAAAGCAGCGGCTTTGGATCGGATTTAGTTTTATTAGCGAGTTCAGAGGGGTAAAGAATAGAGTGTTTAAAGTTAAACTGCGTAGTTGGTTAACACAAGATGTACCTTTTTTAGAAAAAAATACACTATGTAAGTACAGATCTGCTGAATAATGTTTTTCCGTCGTATTTTGTCGGATAACTTCGTATTTATCTTGCTTTCTCAACTAGCTTACCGAAGTTTACTGAAGCAAGATTGAGAAAGCAAGATAAATAGGTAAGTACGAACGTTTTCGACAAAACACGAGGGTAAAACATAATTCACTACATCTGTACCTAATTTAAACTTGATTTAAAATAAATAAAGTTACTTTTAAGGCTGGTAAATGTACAGGTGTAGTGGCTAATGTTTTACTATCGTATTTTGTTGAAAAACATCGTATTTATCTTGCTTTCTCAACAAGATTATCAAAGTTTACTGAAGCTAATTGAGAAAACAAGATAAATACGAACACATCCGACAAAATACAATGGAAAAACATTATGCAATAATCCTTGACCTTACACCCAATTAAGTACAGCATCAAAATTGTTTTATTTAAAAAGAAACTAGTTTTCACCCACGGCTTCGCCCACCTGGAATTCGGCAGTAAAAAAGTAGCCTGTGATGTTACTATCTGGCCCATAAACTATCTCTATGCGAGGATGTAATGGCGTGATTTGATATACCTACCTACTTATTTTACATGTACGAGTAATATACCGGTACTTTCATTTTCCTTATTATTTTTTGTTATTGAACGTTCGGAATAAACACATGGGCAGTGTAAATCACGTCACTTGACTTAACATACAAATATAAGAATACTCTCTTTTCTTTTGCTCTAACTTTTAACTAGATCAATTTGAAGCCGAACCGTGAACACGTTTCGGTAACCAGAGAACTAGTTAGTATGTTTACCCGCAACCTTTGTCTAAACAATAACCGGTTTTAGTACAGCTAGCAAATTTGATTTGTTCCACAGCCGGTTTTTGTGACGTATTATTCTAATATATATTTTTTTCACTTGTCAGGTGATTCAAAACACATGTTTTGTTAAGGTCATTGTCATTATGAATCGATTAATCTTGTTATGAATGTTTTTTTGCATCCTCTGTTACACAATACTAGCGTCTAAAATTAGCACAATCAACTGATTTAATGATTATTGTGATATGATCGGCAACGCATCTGCAATCCGCCTGGTGTTGCAGTTTTCTATAGACATATATATATAGATATAGGTATAGATGGGCGGTGGTAATCTCTTACCATCAGGAGACCCACTTGTTCGTTTGCCATCCAGTCGAATAAAAAAAAACATTATAGCTACGGCTGCTGAGTATAGGTTTTCTCTCATAATGAGAGAGCTTAGCTGTAAGGTCCAATGTGGGTTAGGTACTTCGCCCACAGCATATATTGAACTGCTTCGCAGAAGTGTAAAGCTTTCCTCACGATGTTTGTTCAGAGTAAAGCTCGCGGTATTAGTAAAATTTAAAATATTGTGATTTATGACGTTGATACTCGTATTCACTCAAATAATTCGCTTGTTATTCGGTATAATTATATAGCTGAACCCTTTTATTCTTTTGCACTATCACTTAATGTAAGGTTACTGACATAGCCCGAAGAATTGCGAAACTGAAGTGGCAGTGGGCGGGGCACATTGCACGCAGGACTGATGGCCGATGGGGTCAGAAGGTTCTCGAATGGCGTCCGCGGACCGGGAGACGAGCTGTCGGTAGGCCTCCAACAAGATGGAGCGACGACCTGGTTAAGATCGCGGGATCGCGGTGGGTGCGAAAAGCACAAGACCGGTCTGAGTGGAGAGCCTTGCGGGAGGCCGACGTCCAGCAGTGGACTTCTTTCAGCTGACATGATGATGATGATCACTTAATGTAAAACCGTCGCAATATTGTTGTTTGCTGCGACAAAGTAAGGTTCGCGTGCTTTTTTATCTTACTCTTGCTTAAATGTATAATGTAAAAAGATATTGTAATTTACTGCCCGTATTTTATAAAATTTGCGGGAAACTGGTGGATACAAGTGCTGAGTTGTCGTTCATTGGAGACATCTAAGAGAAATAAAATAAATTAAGCTATGTCTATGTTATTTAACTTGATCAGGTTACGCAACGTGACCGTGAGTGTGTTTGAGATTTTTTTAATTCTTAGTAATACTACTAAAATTTACTTAGCAAGTACCCGGATTCTTTGTACCTACTATAGCAGGGGTCACCAATTAGTTTCTTCACGGGTCCAGTTTTTAAAATAAAATTATCATCGCGGTCCGTTGTCCGTTGTCAAATTGACGACAACTAAGACAATTAAAGCGCGGGATACATTTTGTCAAACTACTTACGTCTCAGTAGGTAATATAAGTTACTTTACCTACCTGCTTAAGGTCCGCGCAAAATAGGTCGGCGGTCCGGATGCGGACCGCGGTCCGCCATTTGGTGACCCCTGTACTATAGTTTATTTTAGAATCTTTTTACGAATAGTGTTAACGATTGGTAGTTGAATTGGAACATTAAAATATGTAATTTATTATTTATTTAATCTTAGAGATTAGGCGTATGCCCCAACAGTGCAACATATTATTATGATGATGAGATGATTTGGACAATTATGTTGTTTTACTTTTCTTCCTTATTTTGGAGTTACACTCTTGTCGGTGTAGCCGATGAATGACTCTCCACTTCTCTCTACTCAAAGCTGCCTCCTTAACCTTATACGACACGACGGCTAACCTCTCTTTTATTTGCTTTGTATAATCAATTCTCGGTCTCCCTCTTTTTTGCTTCCCTTCCACTTTTCCTTCTAAGATGACATTTATGAACTCATCGTGTCGTATAAGTTGACCAATCGTTTCCCCTCTCCGATTGTTCATTGTTTCCATTAATGTTCTCTTTTCTTCCATCATCATCATCATCATGTCAGCCGAAAGACGTCCACTGCTGGACATAGGCCTCCCCCAAGGCTCTCCACTCAGACCGGTCTTGTGCTTTTCGCATCCACCGCGATCCCGCGATCTTAGCCAGGTCGTCGCTCCATCTTGTTGGAGGCCTACCGACAGCTCGTCTCCCGGTCCGCGGACGCCATTCGAGAACCTTCTGACCCTATCGGCCATCAGTCCTACGTGCAATGTGCCCCGCCCACTGCCACTTCAGTTTCGCAATTCTTCGGGCTATATCAGTAACCTTAGTTCTACTGCGGATATCATCATTTCTGATTCTATCCCGCAGAGAAACCCCGAGCATAGCCCTCTCCATAGCCCTTTGAGTGACTTTAAGCTTCCTTATGAGGCCCATCGTTAGCGCCCACGTCTCGGATCCGTACGTCATCACTGGCAACACACACTGGTCAAAGACTTTTGACTTCAAACACTGCGGTAATTTGGATGAAAAAACACTGCGAAGCTTCCCAAACGCTGCCCAGCCGAGTCGGATTCGACGAGTGACCTCTTTCTCGAAGTTGGACCTACCTAACTGGACCGTCTGTCCTAGGTATACATAGTCGTCAACAACTTCGAGCGCAGAGCCTCCGACTATTACGGGAGTTGGCACTACATGAACATTAGACATAACTTTCGTCTTGTCCATGTTCATCTCTTTTCTTCCACTCTTTCCAAAACCTCTTCATTGGTGATTTTTCTGTCCAACTATTTTTCTCCATTCTTCGCCAGCACCACATTTCGTTATCCTTTTGTGTCATGATCCAGGTCTCACACCCATATGAGGCATGTTTTACTTTATACCTACCTAGTCAAATTAATCCGTACGTAATTAAGCTCTACATTTAATTTATCTTCATACTAGCTTTTGCCCGCGGCTCCGCCCGCGCGGTATTCGGTTATCGCGCGCTGTTCCCTCAGGAACTGTGCATTTTTCCGGGATAAAAAGTAGCCTATGTCACTAATAACTATCTCTATGTCAAAAATCACGTCGATCGGTCGCTCCGTTACGGCGTGAAAGAGGGACAAACATACAAACATACAAACACACAAACACACAAACATACCAACATACTTTCACATTTATAATATTAGTATGGATTCATTCTAATCATTGTTATGTGATTCGGGAATGGTATGCGATACCTAATACCGAACATATGAAATGCCTAAGCTAATCCCTAAGCAATTAATTGGTATTCGGCGTCGCCAAAGTTACAGGGGGACTACTACGAAATTATAATATCGAAGTTAGTATCGTACTGTCCCTCTCTCTCTCGTATTAAATAACATTAGCGTCAGCGAGACGGCAAGATACGAAGTTCAAATTTTTTACTTCGTAATAATAGGACCAGCTCTGCAAGAGATGAGCGATTGAAACGCGATAAGTCTTAATTTTTTTTTACTACTTATTTGGTGCGCTACAACGTTATGGTAGGGGGATTTACGTCAACTGTCAAAGTATTACAGAAAAAGTTTAAATCTGATAGCATTTGATGTCAACTGAAAAAACTTAACTCATAATAACTTTTTCAATATCAAAATTAAAACTTGTTAAATGAATTTTAAAATTCCCTTGTAGACTTACTTAGATTACTTACAATAGAAAAATCTCTTTGCATGCTTATGTTATACCTCTAAATCCTTCTGTAATCCGCCTTTATATTATTGTACTTGTTATATCTACGAGTATAAGGAATAATATAATTGTGTAATGTTGGTATTAAGTCCCTACTTATATTATAAATATGAAATTATTTGTTACGCTCTCACGCCTAAAGTGCTAGGACATATCAGTTTAAAAAAAATGGAATCACAGTTAAACTTCTTACTGTTCTAATATGTATTTGAACTCAAATTTGCTAACAAATTGCTAAGTTACTGCGTAGGCACTGTGTTATATTAACTTACTTTCTTTAATGAACATCCTTACAATGTTGTTTCAATAGGCCGCAATTGTTAGAGGTGAGGGTTATCGGTAAAATAAAAGCGCTGAAAAAAACGAACTTTTTGCAAGATTGTTCGTCAGAGTTGGAAAGTGACACTCAAAGAGTTGAATAAATTATATTTTAAAATTCAAATAAGACTTTCAGTTCGATATCGTAACGTTCAAATCAACAAATAATGCCATTGCCTCTTTTAGCACTAGTTACATGCAAAAGTATCGATAATTCTCTTCTTCTCTTTTAAAATATGGCTTTTCTGTCCTAACTAATAGGACAATTTCGCCAGTGTCTAAGTATTCTCTTTGAGAGGCACGTTGTACGGTGATTGCAGTTTTTGTAACTTGATAGTAAAATTACAGAAACCACGCGGAGACAACTTGCGCATTAAAAAATGTCAGACACGAGAGCAATATAGAATTTTGTGATCACTGTTCACTGTTAAGGTTAATCGCCGCATAAAACACTATCGAAATTATACTTAAACTAGCCAAAGAAACAGAAATAGCAAAATTAGATATTGTCTACATCCGCCATGTTCGAATGCCACAAATCGAATCCTATCGATAGTTTGCGTAACAGTAGGAGGGACTCTAGTTCCGTCAGTTTGGTATCTGTCATTTAAATCATGTTAGAACAAATAGAATAATAGTTGAGTATTTGTTAGAGCAACATTGAAGCTGGTTAAAAAAAAAACAAAATCGTATAATACTCTCTAAGAAATTACGCCGTATACGAGTATATAGTTATACATAAAACAATATAAATACGTATTAATAAAAAAAATACTGTATAAAAGCATTTTTTTTTTATAAAGCTCGTGCCTTAACAACCGGAAGCCTCTAACTTCAATAATTACCACAACAAAACCACTTTTTTGCATTACATCAATAATTGCAAAGTATATAAGTGAGATAAACAATATCAGGTTGTAACGTGTTAGCATTGAACCTCCTATTACTTAATTGCGTAAGATAGATCGCGTGCGCTAAAGACGTCACTGTTACGAATATAGAACTAACAACATCTAATAGAAATAGAGGCGCACACTCACACATGGATAAAAAGCGCTGCTTGAAACTTGGAACTAATATTTATTCGTGTAAGCTCTCAGATATCGTGCTCTGAAGGGCTACTCCGAAACACAAAATTCGAAGTTCGTGTCGTGCGATCCCTCTCGCTCTCGTGTTACGAGTAAATAGTGTCAGAGGGACCGCACGACACGAACTTCGAATTTTGTGTTTCGGAGTAGCCCTTCTGGTTTATTGGGCAACCCCTTTGTAACTGTGCCCTCTCAAATGAATTTCTAAATGTTTTTTTTCTTTTTGTTTAAAATAAAATAATGTTAAGGTAATGTTAAATTAACACCTACTGTTAACCAGATCTTGAACCATCTCGAAATCCTATATTGTTGAATTATTCACTTCATAATATTCACCTTTTTTTTATTCGGCTGGATGGCAAACGAGCAAGTGGGTCTCCTGATGGTCAGAGATCACTACTGCCCATAAACATCTGCAACACCCCTGGTGTTGCAGATGCGTTGCCAACCTAAAGGCCTAAGATGGCATACCTCAAGTGCCAGTAATTTCACCGGCTGTCTTATTCTCCACGCCGAAACACAACAGTGCAAGCACTGCTGCTTCACGGCAGGATTAGCGAGCACGATGGTGTCAGAAATCCGGGCAGACCTTGCACAAGATCCTACTACCTGCAAATCAACCTGAAGATTCAATTTCCAAGTTTTAGTACCTACTTGTTAAAACTGTAACTTTTACATTAATTTTACATTTAGTAACTAAGTCCACATTATGATAAATAATACGTACTCTCTAGGTATTACTATTCGCATTATTCGGATTGGACTCTATCAACATAGGTTTTTTTTTACAAACTTAACGTTGCTACTTTCTATTCTTGTCATTTTTAGCTCTGTGATGACGAACTACTTGACTTTGTATAACAAATAGCATTATGGGAAAAGAAAGTAAGCAACAATAGAACAAGGACTTTTTCGTAACTAACCGACTTGTAACATTTCAATATTTTAGTTAAATAAATGTCAGCAGACATCTCTCCCTGGCCTCTAAAAATAGTGGGACGTGAAAATAGCTGGGCACACAGGTCACCTCTCGGAATAAGAGTCCTTGGACTATGGTCTCCATGTCGGTCCAGAGCCCAGCTCTGATTAAGAACTTCACCCACCATTGAATTGCTTCTCATGTGTGTGCTGGTTTCTTCACGATGTTTTTCCTTACCCGCAAAGTTAAATTTTGATCATAAATTAAAAAAAAATTCGAGACCGGATTTGAACCGACGAACCTCTACTTGAGAGATCTTAGACCATACCACTAGGCTACCACGAATTCGACTCTATCAAATTCATGGATAAAGTAAGTTTTTGGTAAAAATGTAATTTTTAATACAAGCTTTTTTTGCTGACTGTACTTTTTATTGACTATACTTGCATCGTCACTCAAACTACGTTTGCATGCCAAATTTCAAGTCGATACCATTAATCGTTAAAGAGTTCCGTCCTGCGGAGGCGATCCTGGCCGAACTACCAGAATGTTCTTACCAGATTATTGTATTATCATAAAATTTACATAAGTATGCTAAATTCTAAGACAATCCAACTACTAGAAGTGGGTCAAATTTAAGTTGCAAGATTTGACCCGCACGCACACACATTCATTAGACACACATTGCAAGTAAAAGAAAGCTTTTAAAATGTACCTTTTTTATGTATATAAGGGACCCAGCGACAATTAATAAACAAACGACATACCATCATAACTGTTCTGCTAAGTAGTGAGTGATGCGACACCTATTTTCGTAGCGTCTCGTATTTTACTCGTACTCAAGTCAAATATTTTTAAAATGTTTGCCTTGCCGTTTAGCAAATACGTCACTACGCGGGTGTTACAAATTTATATCCAACGGTCACTGAGTTGCTACTATCTCGGTAAATATCTGGTGTCTTTAAGTTAATGACAAGTCACCCGCAGATTTAAATTGGTATTTCCTTCTCTAAGTTGTACCGGGTGTGGCCTGTCATACGAGCAAAAAATTAAAACATAGATCCTCCCCCCTCGTCAAACTGAACAACGACTTTTAAAAATAATGAAGTCGTTGAATCTTCCTTTTCTCATACAAATGTAATACTGCTATCAATGTACGCTATCTTATAATACAACTGACGTCGCCTGTCACGCTACAAACATCAAGCATTTTGCTTTACATTGCTTCTTCGAGTAAACTTAAAAGTGTAATAAAAATTAAAAAGCTAACTATTTTTTTAAATCGCTGAACTAATGTTGTTCAATTTGACGAGTATGATCTATGTTTTAATTATTTGCTCATATTACGGGCCACACCCGGTATTGACGAGATTTCCAACGTTGTACACTAGAAACAAGTGGCAATCGACCAATTGACGTTCGTACGGTATTTGCTCTAATAGCTAAAACGAACTTTGAATTTTTTCTTCGAAAGTAAAAAAGTTAAGTGACAAAAAATCTTTGTTCATACAGCACGAATGTTTTTTTTTTTAGAAATCGTTTAGGGTTCCGTAGCCAAAATAGTAAAATTTGGACTACAAGAGATGGCTAAGCTTCGCCATGTCCATCTTTCCATTTGTTTCTGGCTTAGTTTAAAAACTCCTTAATACTGTAAACTATTTTGTATGCGTATTGAAAAAAATCTTTTAAAACTTTCTTTAGACATCCCGTAGAAATATTTTTTTTATTGATAAGACTGCCTCTTGTTTATTAGCTAGTTTTAATGTAAATCACTATTTACCTTCTGTGATTTTCTTATTATTATCAAGGTCTTTTAGCGCCGTGTTTATACACATTTATTTATTTTAATTAAAATACAAATTAGAAATTCAACAATAATCAAAAAGCTAACGTTACCTCGTGAAGCCAACTAAAGCACAGTTAATAGTTGAAGAAAATTAGATTGCAATGTATGGAAAAATTGGCAAAATTAAAGCAAGAGGTTTATCTATCAGGATATGTAGGTTATGGAGAAAAAATAAATTTTACCCACTCTCCCCCCCCTCCGGGGGGAGCGTCACCCCCCCGCGCCCACGAATATGTCCCGGATCGCGGTATTTTCCATTATAAAAGAAAACTGTACACGATACATAAAAAGTGTGTAGGAACGAAATAATCCTAGATAAATTTACTATAAACCTTTCATACATACAAAAGCGATACCACTTACAGTTTCAGCGCAATCTGGCACCAAATACGAACATTTTTAATAATTTATCCAGTTTTTTTTGTTAATTGTTTAGTTTTTTCAATTATTTCACACTTTACCGCCAAGATATGTATGACTAAAGTAAAGAACAGGATATCTTCTTTATAAAAAGGTATAATTCATTTCTAAACTCATTCATTTGACGCTGCTATGCTATTTTGAAAATTCACCATAATCAGCTACTGCGACATTAACTTATGAAAAAGTACCAAAAAAAAAACTATTTAGTCCGTAAGTAAGATTATAATAAAATATTACACATTTTTTAGGGTTTCGTAGCCAAAATGGCAAAAGCGGAACCCTCATAGTTGCGCCATGTCTGTCTGTCTGTCTGTCTGTCCGTTCTCGGCTTTGCTCAGAGACTATCAATGCTAGAAAGCTTTAATTTTGCACGAATATATATGTAAACTATGCCGACAAAACAGTGTAATAAAAAATTAAAAAAAAAATTTTTTTTTAGTACCTCCCATAGACGTAAAGTGGGGGTGTTTTTTTTTTTCTCATCCAAGCTTGTAGTGTGGGGTATCGTTGGATAGGTTTTTTAAAATCATTAGGGGGTTGCTAAAACAATTTTTCCATTCAGTGATTCATTTGCAAAATATTAAACTTTAAAGCGCAAATTTTCATTAAAATCGGGCGTCCCCCCCTCTAAAATCTAAACCGGTGGGTAGAAAAAATTAAAAAAAATTCAGGACGATAGTAAGTATATCAAACTTGCAAGGAAAACTATAACGGTTAAGTTTTCTTGAGAATTATTAGTAGTTTAAGAATAAATTGCAGCCTAAGGTATAAATATACCTAAACCGTCCGTCTGTCATAGCCAATTTGATCCGAAACTACTAGACCGATTGAATTCAAATTTAGTTCACCTATGTAAATTGATGACCCAAACACGGACGTGTAAAGTAAATTAATTAATTTTAAACACGGGGGCCAGTTTGGGGGGATGGGGGGGGTAAATTAGAAAAAAAAATGTAGAAACTATATCATGTGACATATCAAATGAAAGGGTACATTATGAAAATCTCAAATATATATTTTTCATTATTTTAAATTAATCCGTTTTGAAGTTATTTAAGAAAATAGGTGAAAATTAACCATTTCCCCGCCCCTATCTCCTAAAAGCCCAGCAGGGCCTAAATTTTTTTTTTAAAAACAGAAAATAGGTCCATACCTATAGCTTATAGGAAAACATATGAGAATCTAATGGTATTTAAAGTAACACCATTTAACCAGTATGAACATTTATATTTCGCTGAATGGCCAAATGAACTAAATTAAAAAAATAGCATAGCAATGGTAAATGAAAGATTTTAGAAATTAATTATACCTTTTTATAAAGAAAATATTCTATTCTTTACTTCTGTCATACATATCTTGGCGGTAAAAGGTGAAGTTTTTGAGAAAACTAACCTTTTAGCCGAAAAAATCGATTAATTATAAAAAAAGTTAGTATTTGGTATCATATTGCGCTGGAACTATAAGTGATATCGCTTTTAAATGTATGAAAGGTTTATAGTAAATTTATAAAGGATTATTTCGTTCCTACACACTTTTTATTTATCGTGTACGGTTTTCTTTTATAATGGAAAATACCGCGATCCGGGACATATTCGGGGGCGCGGGGGGGTGACGCTCCCCCCGGAGGGGGGGGAGAGTGGGTAAAATTTATTTTTTCTCTATAACCTACATATCCTGATAGATAAACCTCTTGCTTTAATTTTGCCAAATTTTGATCTAATTGTACTGAACTATAACACAAAATTAACATTCCACGTTAATTAATAATTTTGTAATTATTTGACTAACCTTGTATTTAGTATTACTACCTACGCTTTGTGCCTTGTAGCACAGCAACTAAACACAACAAGCCTAATTATAATTACATTCTACGTCGTTACGAGCTAGATTTTCCTGAAAATCATCACTAGAAAAGTAAACTTCTATTCAATAGATCCGAGAAGTTTGAAACTGGAAACGTCCTTTGTCTAGATCTTGTGCGTTGCATTTACACGTCATCATTGGATTTCCATTGACTATTAATTAACATAAGTCACAGAAGATCGTTTCATCGGGTTGGCTTTTATTTTCTATTTACAATTAATCTTATAATTTTAATTTCATTACAAATATAAAATAAGACATAACTGCTCTAATTATTAACGCCAATCTTTTCACATAAGACGTGTGTAGCCACTCAATACGTTTGGCTTAACTGTTCCTCATCACAAAGAAACATACACACACACACACCGCTTCGGGGCCACTTTTAGCAATTTTAGGTTTTAAGTACCTATGAACTCAAAAACAGTACAATGGTAATAGGTTAGCTGTATCTTACGGTATACCTTACTCTATATCCTTTGTCGCCTTTTACGACATCCACGAAAGAAATGGAGAAGTTTATTTCTAACCCGACACCACACGGGTTTCCTTATCTCTTGGGCTTAACATAGCCTGAATAATATTTAAACTTATCTTCGCCAAATCTCAAGGTCACAAATTCTTATGGTCAAAGATTCAATCAAACAGGTATGTATTTCATAATTACACCATTCAACAAAGCAGTTGGCCTTATCAATAATTCACTGTCAATTATAATTTAATAAATTAGGTTATCTAGTTGTCAAACCAACTTTGGAGGAGAAAAGTACAACCTTACTAGCCTTGCGTTTATTTAAAATTCACTTTTGACCCCATTAACTCTAGCCATTTACATTGCCTATTTGCATAACCATTTACCTGAAAAAGTAGCCAGCCAAAGACAATACTAGCCAGCCAGAGAATGTTAAAAAAGACTGTCGAAGTAAAGGTATTGTTAATGTTATTGTAAGGTAATGTTTGTTCTCGGGTCTTGGATGTTTAATATGTATTTAAGTATGTATTTATCTATAAGTATGTTTATCCGTTGCTTAGTTTCCATAGTATAAGCTTTGCTTAGGCTTTTTTGTACTAGGTCAATTGGTGTCAAGTGTCCCATGATATTTATTTATTTATATAAATATACTTGTAACTACTAATTGTGTCACGACGTTCCAAATAAAAAACGAAGGACCTTTCGCTTATTCCTTGCAAAAAAGTACCAAGTTTAGAAAATACAATAAATTAAGTTTTTGTTCATAGAATACATCTTGGAAGCATTCGTGTCAACGCGTCAATTAGTATGGACAAATGGTAACGCCTTATTTGACATTATATTTAACACTAATTTTAACGTCTTCGGGACATTTTTTTTCGACAAAACTTACACTAATAACCTAACCATAAAGAACTGAAAAGTCCTAACCCAAATTAATACTATAAATGTAATTAAGTTATTCGTTTGTTACACTTTAATGCTTAGAGTGCTCAACTGACCGTTTTGAAATTTGATATGGGGACAATTTGAGACTGAAAAGGACAAAGGATAGTTTGGAAAATTGTTAAGTTTTCGCGGACGTGCGGTAAACGAATTCTTCGCACACAACACTTCGGACACACAGTCTGTCTTTACATTAACTTTGGAAGGGTTTAGCATTCATTGATAACGCAAGGTTACCGTATTTGCAATGTTTATATCTAGTTGACATTTCTTCGTTAGCTATAAAGGTCCGTGAAACATGTTTTTGTTGCATCACTTGAACCAATTAAGTCAATACCGAATTCAGCGTCCATACCTTTCTCGTTAGCTCAGTTCATTACTCTACCTTGAAAGATTCGGCCAACAGGCGTGTATCATTCTTGATTCTATCGGCCCACATACAACCTTGGTCGCTGACTTGTTCACATCCTACTTCCGAATCGGAATAACTTTGTTTATTATTGACGTGTTGTTTATATTTTAAACTATATTTGTGTCACTTTATCACGGTTAGGTAATTACTAGGCCGTGTATGTGTTGTGGTATTTTACGCTATTGTTTGTAAAGGTGTAGCTACATAGTGCAATAAATAATATGACTGTGTGACCTATAGGTACGTCAGAACAGTCAATGGAAGTAGTATTATGGCTTACGATGCATTTGGGTAAAAATATACGGAATTCTGAGACCTCAGAATTAGAGGGATTGGGTGTAGTAGGTAAACTTGAAATGCAATTTCATACATAAATTTCTAAAAACTGAAAAGTGCGAGTACTGCCAAATAATACTAACAACAATTACTTACTTCGTTTTTTTGCATTGTTTGCAGTATTTTTTTATTGAAAAACACTTTTTCAAAATAAGTCACAGCAAATATGTAACAATTAGAAAAGAGAAATGATAACTTTTATGCTTTTGGTATCCTAAGTCATAGTTACGTTTTTTAAATACGTATTTCAATAAAATGACTCTACAAGATTGTTTACCGTTTTATCTAATGCTAAAAAAACGAAGTATAGAGAGATATTTTAAACAATTTTTGTTGAATGAAGCATCTGATTGAATTTTTTTTGTAAGGGAAAGTTCGTCTTTCTGTGCGCCTATTTATTTTTAATGTGCAATATTATAACATACATAATGTACATATATGTAAGTGCTAACAGCGACTGTTTTCGTAACGATTTATACTATTCTATAACTATTGTAACTTAGTTACATCACTATGTCATACATACGTATTTTAATATACTTTTACCTATCTATATAATATATGATAATATGCAAGCATACCTCTCATAATACAAGCATACCGCACTACAACATTACGACGCGCGTAGACGCGTATATTACGTAATACGTCTAGAATCTGGTTTCAAATTCCTGAGCTCGATGGAGACATAATTTGCACCATACCTAGATTAGATTATATAGGGCCTACTAGGGATACTGACCATTCTCTATAATCATAGCAATTTGACTCACATGGAGTAATTTCAAAATGGAACTCTTATAATTTCGCAACGTCCGCAATCCGCGTCTCAGCTTAAAAACTCTTAGTACTAGAAAGGAGAAAGAGTCATCCATAAATTACAACACATATTTAGGGGCAGGCGGTTTATGAAACAGTATAATATGTTACAAGGCGGGAGGGTATACTAAAAATTATAAATATTTGTGTCACATACTTTATGTGTGGCATAGTGCCTCTTAGGCGAGGTGTGGTATAACATATTAATAACACGGACAAAGTGGTAGAACCAAATTAAATAACTATAAACAGCGTGTATTTTTTACACAACCTAAAACTTTAAGGGTATTTAAGTTAGTGAAGACCCTAATAATCACATTATGGTGTTAGTACAAAATTAAGAATTATTTTTCTTAATAAATTAGCTCGCAATGTATCACTACGTGCTACTACTTTGTTTTTGTACAAAACGTTGCATTTGTTAACGTGACAGCTGTCACAGAACGCTTCTCTCTCGTATCAAAACCGTCTCGTATTAATTCAAAATTAACAATTTGTTTAAATATCGGTTCACAACACTCTAATTTACTCGTACGTCTGGTTACAATTAGTACAAGTCTTATATCTATCTCATATTGTGTGTGTGTGTGTGTTGTTTAACATTTCTGTTTAAAATGTAGTAACTCGGCTGGACACGCTACCGCGTGTCTAGATACAATGACAGGTTAAACTATGGTAGCTTATAATACGTTATTTAATTTTATCAAATTACTGAATCTCCTCGGATGCTATAAATTATATAAATTAAGGGCCATAATACATAATATTATCGAGGAAAAACTCGTTTCAATCACGTGTCTACATTCGCAATTCGACAAATTCTGGAAATTATTAAAATGTGGCAAATAAATATTAAAATTATGATAATGTTACAATGAACATCACTCTTATTTGGCCCTAAGCCCGCTGTGGTACTTAGACATGGTGCTGTGGCATTAATTACTATGTATCAAACCATATTAGAAACCGAGCATAAAATATAAAATAGCTTTACTAATATTATAAATGCGAAAGTGTGTTTGTATGTTTGTGTGTTTGTCCGTATTTCACACCGTAACGGAGCGACGGATCGACGTGATTTTTGGCATAGGCTACTTTTGATCCTGGAAAAATGCACAGTTCCCGAGGGAACAGCGCGCGATAACCGAATACAACGCAGGCGGAGCCGCAGGAAAAAGCTAGTAGTATAATATATGAAAACTCTTTATTGTAGATACAAAAAAAATAAACAAAATACAATTGACCAACTTAACTTACAGTTACAGTTAAGTTTGTCAATGGATCGTTTTTAAGTCAATTTTCACATTTATAATATTAGGTTGGTATTAGAGTGTATGGTCATGGATGGTATAACTGTATGGGCATGACCAATGTAGTCATGTACTTTGACCTGCCGCCGTAGTAAAATTGCTTTATATTCTTTAAGCTGAGTAATCCAACAGTGTAACTAACCGAGCGTCTACTATAAGCAGCTCGTATTGACATTTAAGTCGGTCCAAAAGTCAAGATTTATTTACATTAGAAAACTGACATGACGTCCTCTAGATCTCTTTAAATACACGTTTTGCAAAATACTTCCTGAACGCGTTGACATTCGAAGCAATCTTTCTCATGAGCGATTTCCGAGGCTCGCGGCCAATGTCATGATTCTGTTTGATGTAATAAATAATTATTCAATATTTAATCACCATACGTGGTTCGCGTCAAATCTTATTTGTGTATGTTCATATTTGGACCGTGGCTATGCAAATTAAGAAAAACTGGTGCTATGACCTTCTGCTACGGTTTTTGAAACAACTCTCGTTTTGTAGCGTCTATGTATAGTCCTAAAAGAAACCCTTGTAGTTTCATCTTAACCTTTCGTTCCCTAACCAGCTTAGAGACTAAATACACGCTAAAAAGTTGTGATTTTGCATGAGTGTATTAAGTTTACCGTGCTGACAAAGTGGTCAAATAAACATACGTGGAGTGTGGAGTAGGGATGAAATTTTCTCTTCTAAACCCATAAGCCCTGTTCACACCGCGAGCTGAGCAGACTTATTAATGACTTAGAGGTACAACGATCGGCTGGATGAAAGTACTTACACCGGAACTCAATGAAGTTGGCCGATGTAAGTTAAACTAAGCCATTGATGAGTCCGCGCCGCTCGCGGTATAAATTGGGCTATAGTGTGGGATATCGTTATCTTATAACCCCATTTCGGGATGCAATCCAGTCAGATAAAAATTGAAAAAAATATTGATGACAATATTATAGGGAGCGCCAAAGTTCACATACTCTTTCACTAGTCATACCGTAATTTTTATCCGAATCATCGTTTGTCATAATTTTTTCCCACTAAAACCTTAAATTTTTCTGTATTTTTTACTTACTGAATTTTTTTTTTTTTAATTGTTACTATAGAAAACTATGCGTTTGATTAGGTTTGTTTTATAACAGCATCCAGTGGTGGACTCGGGGGGGTCCCACACAGTACGGGATGGAGGCAAAGGAGGAGAGACGCGCTCTACCATTCTGACGCGTCTGAGGCGGGCCGCCTATTGGCGACAACCGCTGGCAGGGTCGCAGAAGTAAGCCACAAGCGTTCCTGTAGCCCTTCGTTTTCGTTTTTACCTCATCTTATGTAGGTACGGAGTCCTGCACTGCAAGGCATCTAACACGCACTTAGCCGATTTTGGACATGGTTTTTATAAATAAAAGGGTAATAATAAAAACCATAGTCGAAGATGTTCACAACCCATAGTCTTATAGATTGTCAGTCAAAAATCAAATAAGCTTTAAAACAAAAAAATAATTAATTTAGAAAAAAATACATCTTTCTGCCCAGCTTATTGGTCACCTAAAACCTTTTTTTTGCTCCTTTTGCCTCTTACCAGTTTAAGTAAACAAAACAGTCAAGAATTGTGAAGGAGGATAAAAAATCTATGACGATAACATGAGAAATTAAATCAGTTTGGATAGTTTGCAAACACTGGAAAACATACTCGTATAAGTACAATGTGACGACTTACGGATGACGCACGTCGTGAAATACACCAATTAAGAATATTTTTACTTATAAACACAAAAGTTTGTCGACGTTTTTATGGCCAGGATTAAGGCTAAAAATAATTACAATTTAAAATGCTCATAGGAAACACCAACCTTGCCAAATTTTCTGATTCATAGTGACTTGTCATTTATTTAGGTGAGTATTCAAAGCATAAATTATATCCGAATTATTATTTTTCGTTTTAATAGGCAGTTTGTGGTTTATAATTTGATACTTTTAGAATAATTTATGATAACAAGATGATGGGATTTTTGATGACGACCAAAATATTGTTGTAAATCCTTAGGTAGGAATTTTTCCAACTTATTTGCAAATAAAATTCGAGCCATTGACATCTATTCTATGGACTGGCTGTTTTTAACAAAACGCGCGGCGCATCAATCATCCATATTACTTTGACACAAACCCCTGTCACGGACGTCAACAAACTATACTAAAAGTTCACAAATCCGCGCTGTGAACAAATTTTGTGCGCTGTTTTATTGTAAGAAACATGCAGTCTATACATAGATGTCGATGATATGGGCCCAACAAAAAATTTTGAACATTCCTGTTTTTGTTTCTATCATGATGGTTATGAAATAAATAATACTTATTCTGTTCCAGATTTGCCCTTATGACCACTCCATTTCATGTTGATCCAACATGACCAATCTGAGGGACACGGTTATATGTTACAGAGAGGAATATACCTGTTGCTCAAACTAAAGTATAATTGCATCTCGAAGTCAAAGTTAAATTATCTTTATTCGATTTAAACTATAGCAAGCACCATTTGAAACATCTATTCGGAAAATCTATTGGGAAGAGTCTTGCAAAATGCCAAATAGGGTACATCCTATAGTTTTGTAATACAATTGTCGGTTTTGAAAATCTTATATATTTCAGGTGCACCAACCGGCGTCTGCCTAGAAAACAGTAATGTGACTGACTGACACGGCATGCACAAATCACTGGAAGTGCAGATTTGAAATTTGACACAAGTATTCGTTAAGGAACATGAAGGGACTAAGAGAGACTTCAGGCCCTATACCACGAAGCGCAAAACTCGAACTTCGTATGTTGCCGTCACGCTGTCGCTTATGTCATTTAATACGCGAGTGACAGGGACGGTGCGATACGAATTTCGATTTGCGAGTTTCGTAGTAGCCCCTCTGAATTGCCACGTAACAGAGCTACCTTATTTTTAATTCTTACTCGAGCTTAATATAATATAGGAGCTGTTTCACCATCCATAGATTAGTGTTAACTGACGTTTAAATGTGATGCCGTCTCCGTCTTTTCGAACAAAACAAATAGACACGGCATCACATTTAACCGTCCGTTAACACTGTAAATAACCCCGGTGAAATAGCCCCTTAGTCACTATAACAATCTTATACAATGAAACTGAGTCATCAACCGATCAGTTGGTTGCATTAAATCTCCCATATCAGCATTGATAGGTCATGTTCTATCAACGTCAACAATAAAATAATTTATCTGTTTTAAATCTTATCGCGGTAGGAATAGAGTTCCAAAGTCTTTAGTTACTTCAGAGTACAGTAACCAGCACCAATATCCGACGGAACACAGCGTGCATTTTTAGGGCATATTACTAGAGTCGGTAGGATCTTTTTTTTTAAGATTGGTTTTTGGAGTATTTTTGTATTTTTTTATTTATTTCAACTCCATATTTTGTTACGTTTACGGTCATCCCATAAAATCCACATCGAAAATACAAAATGAAACATAGATGCACAGAAAAACCAGAAAAAGAGACCAGCGCTGGGAATCGAATCCAGGTCAGCATTCCGTGCTGCGTGCTAGAGTCGCTGCTTAAGTGACTAAATAAGAAACAAACAAGCTGAGATACTTATGTGGTGCATAGGAAAAATTTGTGTCTGAACTACTGTCCAGTGGTGGTGTAGCAATATAGCACGCAGTACGGATTGCTGAGGACCTCTTTTTTTCACTTAAAACTGACCGTGACTGACCCCTGTCTCACCTGACGTCAAATGCAATTGAGGACAAAGGTGTATCTCACTGCTTCTGTAACAGCCTATTCACTCTGGCTTTGAAGAACCCTATATTGCATTTATCCAGAAATATGGACGACGGGAGCGAATTCCATTCCTCCTGTGTCAGATATTTTTGCACGCTAGTCTGTGGCAGATATTAATGCAGGTGACTATAACAGTGGCGAAGCGTTCATAGAAACCTAATCCCATGGGCTTGCCCAATATTTACAAAATAGGAAAGTGATCTTGGCTTCGGCTTTAACACGGAGATACCTGAAGCCTCGCCACTGCCGTGAAAAGTATGTTTAGTAAAGAATCTACAGAAATGAAACAAATTTGGAGCCATTTTCCTGTCTAAGGAAAGAAGTGATATATGATTCATACAAGTGTTTTTGGATAAGCTTTGAAGGAAAGTTTATACCTACTAATTATTAGATGAAAGTGGATCAATGCTCCAGTTTTAGCAGTATGGTGACATGGCAAAGACTCCTAAGACTACATAGACTCCTTGTAGAAATACGGAGCCCTAAAAATCATTGTATGGGAACAGTGAAATTGATAATTCGAGGTAATTCATCCTACTAATATCATAAGTAAATCCGAAAGTTTGTGAGTGCCTGTGTGCTTTACCGGGATTAGCACATAATAACCTGAAATAAGACATATGAATTTTTTATCCTGATATCCCCACAGAAGCGTTTGTAAATAGGTAGACCGCTAAAACTAGAGATATTAAATTTATCAAGGATTTGTTTCCAATAGCGTTAATGAAGACCATGATGTAATTTTTGGAAATTCCCGTGGGAATTCTGTAAAATTCCTCAATTTCAATTCACCTGCCAGATCTAATGTTTCACACCAGTGGGCATATAATAAGCTAGTTCCTCAATATTTTAAACGTACTCATAACAATAAACAACACGGAAATCCTTCCTTGGACCAAGCTGAATTAAATACTATTTAGTCTCCATGACTCGACGTCGATTGACCTCTAATTCAGACGTAAATACATGGAGAATTATACGCGATGCAAACAAAGTGGTTTTGTTTACTTTACGTGTCACGTTTTGTTATTATTTTATTATATTTTTGCATGTCAATGAAACGTTAGTTGGTTGAACTAATTCTTGACGAATATATAAATAGGTAGAATTGTTTTTGTGCAAGCCCTTGATATCTTGTTCGCTTTTGTTTTGCTTGCTGTTGCTGCTGTCTTTTTAAGTCTAAAAAAAACAAATATTACTTTCTACTTCTGAGACCACTAAGATTAATTCTCGCATAATTTTACTGTCTTACAAATTAGTTTCTTTACTTTTAGTTTTCTCTATTCGTAGATATAACGGCGTGAGGTTATTTTCCGCAACTCGACGTCTTATAGCGCGTTTTTTACGGGTAACGAATCGTAGATATAAATAGTTGCTATGTATATCTCATTCTTTCTGGCAATAATTTAAACAAGTATAACTTATTTTAATGAGGTTAAATGTATTACATAGGTATTGTTTTGTTATAATTAGATGTCTTACTACTTCACTTGCCTTTTTGTCATTTAATAAACAATAATCTACTTGGTAAGCATTTTAAAACTTTCTGACATTAATTGTTTCATATTTGGATCACCGTTATGTACCGTATCAAAAAAAAAAACACATAATATAATGTTTCAATTTGGAGACATAATTATAAATAAAATACCGTAATATTTCAACACTTACTTCGTAGCGCCCATCGTTTGTTTAGAAGGAGTCCATCCAGGAACCGGTAGCCTTGCTCCCTGCAGATTTTCTCATTAACGCTAGACACAGCACTGGTAAGGGAGAGCAAATCGCTCGCTAACACTACAGAAGACGCGTAATCAGGGGACACCTGAATAGGTCCAAGTTCCTCAGCCGTCCCTGCTTCATCCTCATAAACATTGTAAGAGGTATCCTTAGCATCTTCTGACAACCTGGTCAGAATACCGGACTGAACCGTATCGTTCTTCTTCAACAAATCGCTTAATTTATCAACTAGGCCTTTTTCTACGCCAAAATTTTGCGCGGTTTTGTTGAGTATCGCCAAATCTCTGTTATCTAGAGTTTTGTTAGTATCGAACAGGGAAGATAGTCTGTTGATGACCCTTTTGTCTATGTTTGTGGTATTGAGGATGTCGTCTTTGTATTCGGCGAAGGATTTGTCCGCCGACGCGATCGCGCACGCGAGCACGAGTAGAGCTGCGAGCTGCATAGCGAATACGTGCGCCCGCGCCGGTCCTAGGCACAACACTGTCGGAGTCCGTCCGTCTTTGTCCAGACCACTACTGCCTTCCTCATTTAAATTCAGATGACAGGTCGATCATAATAATCTGATTGGTATTGTTTCTAAGCTCGCGGTCAAGTTGAACAGTTTATGTTAATATTTTATACTTTAATTGGTAGCATTATTAAGTACAGTCATCCGTTTTGATTCATAGTCCAAAATTTTCATCATATCACCCGAAAAACGTCCACTGCTGGACATATGCCTCCCCTAAAGTATTGTCATAGACAGATATAATATAATTACTAAGGTAAGCTTTCACAGTGGACCAGGAACCAAAGTAATTGACTGTACTACTTTTTCAGGCTTCATACTGAACTATGGTATTTAATTTAAATAAATTTTAAAATTTTAAAATTGATGTTTGAAGAATATACCCCAAGAATTTTATAATCAATCTATAAAAAATCTATGCCATTGAAATTTTAATGCAGATACCTTATGAAAGAAAGAAAGAAAAGAAAGAAAGAAAGAAAGAAAAATGATTTATTGACGGTCCCAACAGTACCACCACCAAACCCAAAAACAATAATGAATATTACTATACAAGCATAATTTACAATAAATTGTATGGTGGCGACACCAATTGTCACCGAAAAAGGGCCCTATGCTCCAATTCATCACATCAACTATCTTAAAAGTTGAAAAAATCGCTAGCAAATTACTGATTCCACGCAGATAGAGACAGACAGAGTGTTTTATAGACCATAGATTGTCTTATTTGTGACCATAGCATATAACTATACTGCGATGAGATCATGTCAATTTGATTATCTTCAGAATTAAATTTGTGTAATTTTCATCTTACAAGAACTAACACTTATGTAAATAAAATACATAGTTTTAGTGTAGGTATGCATTGCACTAAAACAATGTGTTAGGCAAGTACAAGCTTTGCTTAGTTTGGGACTAGGTCAATTGGTGTCAAGTGTCCCGTGATATTTATTTATTTATTTATTATTATTTAAGTACAAATATGTATGTGTTATAAGTTATAATTGAGAATTAATCATATTTTGGATGACCTTATTAACTTAGTGATTCTGGATCTAGTTTCCAAGACGACTCAGAGCTGTACACTTAAAACTTCAAGTGTCAGGGTTCATCACTAGGAATTTTTGAGCTGACTACGATTTTGGACGGGTCCCGATTGTTGAAGTTTAAGGTTTACTTCAAATGGTTTACTTCGAGCTTTGCTGTGAAGGAAAACATCGTGAGGAAACCTGCACAAACCTGCGAAGCAATTCAATGGTGCGTGTGAAGTTCCCAATCCGTACTGGACCCGCGTGGCCCCTCTCTCATTCTGAGAGGAGGCCTGTGCCCAGCAGTGGGACATATATAGGATGGGATGACAAAAGTTTACTTAACAGAGTTCATAGACTACTAAACTAGATTTTCTTCTTTTTACCCGACTTCCCGAAATGGGTTATGTTTTTTTAGTTTTTAATTAAAGTGTTTTGAACTTCAATTTGATAGGTACTCATAATGCTGCAATTACAAAAAATCCCCCTCCGTATTTTTTTCATAAATGCGATTTTAAAGTATATATTATAACCTGGACGACTGAACCTCGCTCCGGCTAAAAGTCGGAAACATGAGTTTTCCCAGAGCCAAAACCAAAAGCCCCCACATAGCAAATTTCATCAAAACCGTTAGAGCCGTTTCTGGAATGCATCAAAAATTTACCCTATGTCACTAAGACAGTTTTGACGAATCTAATGATACCTCTTATGTTGAAAATAATCCAGCCGTTTATTCTAAAGAGCATACATACATAGACGCTCAAAAATATTACCCCTCTTCGGGCAATCGAGTACACACAAATTTTAAGTAAATTTTCGCACATAAATACTGGAAAACTCTGCCGTACGAAATAGTCTTGAAATCCACCAACCACTGGAGGGCAGACCGCATGAGTCAGGTTTACTATGGCATGTCATCTATCCATTGTTGGAGTCAACCCAATCATACGTCTCTATTTCTCGCGTAACGCAAAATCAAAGCTCACAGCTCTTACGCAATTAGAGGAAACAGGAGCTCAGTTAAAACCGCACGCCTCCACGAGTGTGAAATGCATGCTTAATTATTCATCGCTCCAAAAAGCACGAAACCTCAGTGCTGCCTTATTTTAACAATCATTAACGTTTCGCATTTCGGGGCACGTGGTAAGTCACATGCCAATACACACTTTTGGTTACAATACAATCAATATTAGCATACATATGTCAGATAGCGGGATGTATGCTAAGTTTAATAATTTTTACAGTCGTATTAAAAATTCTAATCCTATTAAAATTTAAATTTTATCTTCTCTTATACGATCACGTCCTCGGTTGCTCACTAAAAGAATATATTTCATAGCGCTGGTTTTTTTAGAGCAGTTTCAATCTTGTTAATTTCAACTGTCAAAATCCGGATACACAACATTACTACGATCTGTCTAAATATTGACAATGTGATCCGTAGGAAATAATGTTATATTCGTACTTCCTATTCTGTCACTTATGGCAAATAAGTATTTTTTTCTACGGTTTCTTTTGTCGATATTTTATGCGATGTTTTACAGTCTCAGGATTTAATTAAAAATTGCCATTTTGCCAATTCCTGTTTCCTATTGTTAGACATGGACAGTGTAATTTTATCTCTGCCGCCAATTTTTTTTTACTCCTTTTTTTTATTTTCTGTCGCCGTTTATCACACATTGCAGTGGCAGTGGTGTATCCGTGACCACAGTCACTAGAATGTGCCGAAACGTCAATGTACTATGTTTTATTAGGCGTGATAAATCTCGGGTATTCTAATAGTTAAGTATGACTGAAAGTCACGAAACTTTAAAAGTTAATTTTTATGTCAGTAACCGTCTAAAATGACCCAACACTGCGTGGATTTTGCTTAGGAGAGAGGCTCTGCTAACACTTATGTACCCACAATTTTGTAAGAAACCTTCAATGCACGAGTCCGACTCGCACTTGGCCGGTTTTCTTAATTAAACTTCATCATGATTAAACTATAGTGGAAACACAATCACGTCACAGGGATTCCAAAAAATCCTCATTCATTTTTAGTCACAAATACCGTTCACAACTACGTATTGACAAACAAAACCGTGACTGTTTACCGTGAGTTTACGCGGATGTGTGTCCTCTTTATGTCATAGAACTCATAGACGAAGTATAGACTTTTTTTAAATTAGCTCCCTAGTAATATGAATCACGTTTCTTCCGATTTCTTACAGTCAATTTACTTTATGATACATTTTGGCCTTCCAATGAAACAAATTTGGCGAATTCGTTTGATTTAATTTACATAAAGGTTAAAATTGTTATCTGGTGTATCGATAGTGTTGAGCTCCATTTCGATTTCCGCTTGCCGTCCACTCCCACTCGTCTATATCTCCGTCATCATTATCTTCTGGATACGCTCTTTGTGGGACATAATCTTCGTCTCTGTCTCCCCAAAAATCATCCTCGCCTCCTTGTTCTTCCTCAATCACCTCCATATCTTCCTCATCAAGATGATTTCCTCTAACGTCTTCATCTTCCCCATCTTCTTCCTCTTCCTCTAAAATTTCCTCTAAGCCTTCAATTTTCTCCCGCTGCGATTCATATTCAATTTCAACTTCAGGTATTTCTTCCAATGTTTCTCTGTGTGCTACGAGAACTTGCCTACTTTTAACTTGCGGAATTTCTATTTCTTCTTCTTCGGTATCGTGAGGTGGAATTTTTGGATCTTTATGATTTTCTTCGGTTGATTTCTCGTCTGTTCCTGTTTTTTCCTCCTCCTTGTCTGAACTCGAAGAGAAAGTGAACACTTTATGGAGCGATTGCATTGGTATAATTAATGTCAGCGTAAGTATAGTTGATGAGAGAATTATAAGTGAAATTTCTTGTAAATCAATCTGAAAACAAAACAAAAATATATTTTACCATTACTGAAAATGAAGGTTTTCACAGAGGCAAAATATCGCTAGATGGCGTTAGTATCGTGAGGTCCGTTTGACGTTTGTCGTTTGCTCGTGATTGGTTAAATACCTAAATGAGCCAATCGCAAGCAAACGTCAAACGTCAAACAGACCTCACGATACTAATGCCATCTAGCAATATTTCACCTCAGTGAAAACCCTCATTACATAAAACATCAACTGGGGAATAAAATTAGAAATAGTTATTGATTAAGAGACAAAAGAATTATGTCTCTTCAGTATCAGGAGTGAAATAGAGAAAATATGCCTATATAAAGCACACAGACACACAATGGAATGCTACGGCACATGCTGAGCAGAGTCTTTTTGGCATCACACTACAGCACAATGTCTCTAATTGTTTTCTCTTCTCCTATTTATGTTTTACTGTGTTTCTGTTGTGATGTAGTGCGTTTTTGTTGTCTTGTTTGAAAAAGTAACATTTCCTACCAAAGACATTAAGCTGAATTCACTGGTAGTCCGAACAGTAGCAGCAGTTGTGAGAAACACAATGAACTGGCAAAGATAGAGAGCGTAGGATAGTCGACTTATCAGCACTAAGGGACGGCAACACAGAAAATTGTTCAGGAACTCTGTAACAAAATAAGTTAATTAAAAATTTCATTTTGTCATGAACTTCTTGCGGACGGTATGATATTACTGCGTTATGGTTTATAGGCGCGCCAAATTTTAAAAGAAATGGTACCTATTCTATTTTGGTCCGAGGTTTAAAACAAGGACAGTTTTGTATAAATAATCATATTTTTCCTTGTATACATCGTAAAAGCATGCAAAATACAAAATCTCAGCTTTCTAGGTCAAACCATGGTTTTGGCTCGGTCGGTGTCAATTATTTATTTTTTAAATTAGACTATCAATTAGGATTTCTCTATTTATGCAAGGGGTCTTCTAATAATTTCGAAATGTTTCGATGCATGAAATAGTTAGTCAGTCAAACATCCCTGAACCACATCAAAAGCGTGAACCAAAGATTGCGACGAAAAACCTTCATTGGGGTTTTCATTCAAACTAATTCAAAAACTTGCTGAAATTTTCTGGAAGAATTTTAAAACAATATTTCCTAACCTTGTTTAACAAAAACACACGTTTATAAAGGAGTATAAAATAAGGAAATAAAATCAGGTGATCCCTAAGTATATATTTTTATTTTAAAAAAATTAAAAAAAAAATTAGAATAAAATAAACCAACATAGATTGAGTCAACGGGTCCATTTCACCATTCCCTAACAAAATCCATATATTGTAAGTGACAGATATCGATGATGCCGTCCCTCTTTATTCAAAATATTAGGAATTTAACAGAGAATGTTAAAATAGGTACTTATTTGTGAAGAACAACAGGATCCTCAACCTTTTACTCGTAACAGATCATTAATAAATAGCAAGACAAAAATAACTTTTAATTACTACAAATATTTTGAATAACTTGTACCTATTGAGATTAAGAAAAAAAATTGCTTCGTTTCCACGAACAATGACGCAGATATTGGCGGTTTGCTAAAACTTTGTTATTAACCGTTTAGTACTTTTCCTATAATTTATTGGGTATTGAAGCGGATGTAAAATATTTAACAAAGCCTGTCATTTATTGGAGAACTGTAAAAGGAACTTCATTTGATTAGAATGTCTGATTTTGCCAATTGGAGTAATAAATAATACAAATGAGTGTCTACGTATCAACAATTTACTAGTCTAGTATGCACAATATTAATTACTATTCACCAACTTTAACCTATGGCTTTACTTGCGTGAACCATTAGGAACCAATTGCATTTAAACCGCATTTCGCAAAAAATCCCGTGGGGATTACCAAACATTTAGTGATCTTAATTTAGATTGTACGAAAATACCCGTTGCAAATGTCATGTTTATAATCCTATCTGTTAAAATGTTGGGATTTTATCCTCATTTTAGCGTGAAGGAGTAACAAAAACTAATACGCGCATGCCTCATATCATAAACGCATTTAGCGTTTAAAATATTAAATTGGAATTACACTTATTGCGTAATAGTTTCACCAACGTTGAACTACTAGTATACGGCTGTCGCTTACATCGCACTGAATCTATTGTACTAATTTTATACCTACACTTATTATTTACAATTTATAACAACTTTTTATTGTATTCGACTGGATAGCAAACGAGCTAGTGGGTCTCCTGATGGTAAGAGATCACCACCGCCCATAGACACCTGCAAAACCAGGGGGATTGCAGATGCGTTACTAACCTAGTGGCCAAAGATGGTATACCTGAAGTGCCAGTAATTTCACCGGCTGTCTTACTCTCCACGCCTAAACACAACAGTGCAAGCACTGCTGCTTCACGGCAGGATTAGCGAGCAAGATGGTGGTAGCAATCCGGGCTGACCTTGCACGAGGTCCTACCACCTTTGCTTTGCTGAATAGGTACTTATAATAACTGACTCGATGACATAACATTTCGCAACTTTTAACATTTTATGTTTTTAACCCCCGACGCAAAAAAAGGGGTGTTATAAGTTTGACCGCTATGTGTGTCCGTCTGTGTGTCTGTCTGTGGCACCGTAGCTCTTAAGCGGGTGGACTGATTTGAATGCGGTTTTTTTTTATTTGAAAGCTGGTTTTCTAGCGATGGTTCTTAGACATGTTTTATCAAAATCGGTTCAGCGATTTTTGAGATATTGAACTTTAAAGTGACAAAGTCGGGGGTTTTCCAACTTTTTGTTGTTTATTGATATGATAAGTCATATAAGTAATGTCTGCACCTATCGGGGTTTGGACAAAGGACCTCTAGCTCCGTAGTCAGGGTCACTAATCTCTAAGCTGTCTTATCTTCCCTATCGTCGAACCGTCTGTGTAGTATTAATCTTACTGTAAACTCACCGCTATGTCCATTGTGTACACCATAAATGGCCCAAGCTATAGCCAACGAAGCAGCTATGGGTGCTAACGCAGCATATTGGGCAGCAAATGTGGCGTTGTATCGGTACTGTATGTGACCTGAGTCCATGCCTGCCCACAACACCAGACCCCATAGCGCAATGCTGACCACCCAGCCCAGGGTTAGAAGGATCTGTGGATAGATAACAACATGACATGTAGTGATACACTTCAGTTATTTCTCTTCACTTTATGTGGAGATGCGAGTCGGATAACGTTCTCGTATGATTGAGAGAGTCCCATCTAACTCTTCTTCTTTTGCTGAAGACTTTAAGGGGGGAAGAGAAGAGTTTAGATAGTCTATCCGTGGTTACAATACAAATTTATATTTAAATAGAGTTTATGCCTGCAACTTTGTTCGTGTAAATAGTAAAATTAACAATTACAATAAAGTAAATGGTTGAAATGTAGGTACCAGTAATCAACAATCCTGAGATACAACTCTAGTAAAAAACGTCCAGGTCCATGACGGGTCGGAGTCAAAAATAATAATCCCTTTTGTTCCCTCTTCCATGAAGGAAGTTCGAGAAATCCTCTTTTTTTTTTTATTCGACTGGAAGGCAAACGAGCAAGTGGGTCTCCTGGTGGTAAGAGATCACCACCGCCCATAAACATCTGCAACACCAGGGGTATTGCAGATGCGTTGCCAACCTAGAGGGCTAAGTTGGAATACCTCAAGTGCCAGTAATTTCACCGGTTGTCTTACTTTCCGCGCCGAAACACAACAGTGCAAGCACTGCTGCTTCACAGCAGGATTAGCGAGCAAGATGGTGGTAGCAATCCGGGCGGACCTTGCACAAGGTCCTACCACCTGCAACTCCTCCTCTTCTTAGAATGAAGTGTTTGTGTTGATATTTTTCTATATAGTAACATTGCATGTTTTGTATGAAATTTACTTACCATTCTTTTGCGGAATAAAGTAATTTGAATTTGAATTTCTTATTGCCTTCTGAATTTTCAAATTCATAACGACTGTATATAACGATTTTCAATAATTTATTGAATCAGGCGTTACTTTGCGGAGATGCATGGAGGAACTGAATGAACATGCATATTTTGCATAAGCTTGGTTGTCATGAGATCGCGGGGGAGCAAGGAAATTCTTTTAGTTCATTGACTGTAACGTTCTTACAATTTAATTCCTAATTATACCAGCAAATATCTACAGTCCTCTTTTATTCAAAACCGCATCCGAAGAAATTAGAAGACACAGGTTTAGGGATTTTACAACTTTTATGACCCTCAAGTAATATATCTGCCAAATTTCAAGCCTCTAGACTAGAGCCAGTGATTTAGCGTGCGCTGAATCCGTTTTTCAGTCAGTCATATCACTCTTTTATTTAATGCTCTATGAAAAATACCGTAGAGTTTAGTCGGTATACTCGTATTATACAAAAAAGATCTCTTTTCGTCGTAGTGTAGTGTACCTATTCGTATGGGTGAATCCCCAGAATTAAGATAAGAAAGGATTAAATATATTGTCCCGGATAACTCACGTCTTAAATCGAGTTTAGCTCATGTTTCGGGCTAATCCGTAGCCCTTCGGGTCGTTATCCGGGTCTGTGTATATTTAATATGAGTCACACGGTAGTTTTGTGTATAAGATAGGATTGTTTAAATACCTTATTGAGCTGTGAAGGCTTTTGTAAAACGACTCCTAGACCGAGTCCAATGAGGTATGGAGTGCAGCGGTGGTAAACCGACGTGTAGCTCAAACGTGCCGTCCTGTAGAGCTGGCTGACACTAGAAAGAGATAATACGGATGACGACTGAGTTAAAAATATTATCATTCTATTTAGTCCGACAGTTAGATTATAGAAAAAAAGGGCCACGTATTTTTTGGTTTATCTATTTATTAAAAATCGACAAAGGCATAGATCATCAAACTTCCGGAGTGTGGGCTTGTGACGTCACTATAAGGTAAAAATACTACCATATAGTGACGTCACTCGAAACTTATAAGCACTGTATCCTCGTCATTTTTTGTTTGTCAAACAAAAAAAATGTGCACAATACTTTTAAATTATATACCTGACGGACTAAACAGTTTTTTTTAGTCGTCTAGCCTATTGGGTAATGAACACGTAAAGAAATTGAAATCACTTTTGGCTGCTACCATTTAAAATTTTACTTTTTACAGTACACCAAAGTGACAAACCAGAGGTTCTATTTTCTAACTAACGCGTCTCTTCTACTCATATTTATTATCGTTTGGCGGAAAAAAGAAGGAAAAGGGACTCTGATTTTGAGCGCATAATATTTCCTGATAAACTACGGCCTAAGAAAATAAATTATTTTAGGAAATTATCGTGGACGATCACAAATCATCCAAAATAATGTTTCGTTCCAAAAACTAATAAAGTAAATAGTTACTTTACCAATCACAAAAATGAGTCACACGAAACAGTCATGGTAAAACCCCAAAGATGCGCATGACTGATATTTGTGTCTCCAATTAAAAAACCACAAAATAATATAAACCATAATAAAGACACGACACCGACTTCTGGGAATCCAGAAATGCGAAGGATCTATTAATCCATAGGTTCTTCTTATTACTGCCCTTTTAAATACCTACATCACAATATTATTGTCACACGAAACTTGAAAAACAGGACGCAAAATAATTTCATTAAAATTATACATATTTATCATCTATCATCATCATATTATCATCAAAAAATATAATTATGGAAATGACATTCGTATCTGATAGTAGCAACCTTGAGATCCACTTGGTAATAACCAAATTCACCACAATGTTGTCAATTTGCTAATAAACTAGCTTTTATCCACGTCTTCACTCGTATAACTGTTAGGTGTGGTAAACGAATTAAAGTTCCAGTATTTTACAGAAATTCTCAAAGGAATACCCGAAAATTACACCGTCATCTTTATTTAGGTATCTTGGATAAAGCACACCAGTAAACATTTAATACTCCGAGGAATATGAAGATAAAAAGTAGATTAGATGCATTATTCCAGAAGTGTTCACCAACCATCCACATTCATTTATATTATCGTCATTAGGTACATAGAAAAAAACCTAATATCTCAAATTAATACTTTGAAATAATGTTAATAAAGTTCACGAGTGGTTAAATAAACACTATAAGCTACACACGGGACATGTGGGACACTACACTATAAGCTAAGTAAAAAAAAGTTTACTCAAAAATCAATTTTGAGCAACAGTATCAATTTTGAGCCAATCTTTCAACTAGATTTGTACCCACTTTCTACACACACACAACACACAAACATCACGCCTGTATTCCCAAATGCCAGAGCACACGAAACTATACCGCTTCGGAGTCACCTTTAGCAATTTTAGGTTTTAACTTCAGCAAAAATGGTACAATAATGACAGGTTGCTAGCTTGTCGCCTACGGTCGCCTATATCCTCAGTCGCCTCTTACGACATCAATCAATCAATCAAATCAACCCACATCCACCCACTGCTGTAAAGGCCTCTTCATTTCACGCCACTTTGCCCGGTCCTGTGCTAGTCTCAGTTTACCAACCGACTCTTACGACATCCACGGAAGAAATGGAGTGGTGTTATTCTAACCCTGCCCACTTTCTATTATGGTATTAATATGAAACTTTGCATATGTTTAATGTTTGTTTAGAAAAAAAACAGTACAATATAAAAAATAGAAGAAAATAAAATTTGAGTTAAACATTGTCCAGCAATTATGCCACTGTTAAATATCCGTAGTTTTGATGACAATACATTAATAATCTTACCATCGAGTTGATCTCATGATGGAATCAGGAGCCGTAAGAACGTAACCTATGTTTGAGCTTGTTAGAATAGTCTTCTATTCAGGGCTATTTCTTAGGATGAACGAGTAACAAACAAATACATACATGACGTATACATTCGCAAACTTTCGCATTTGTTTATTAGTAGGACACAAGAATTTTTTCAACAGGTTAATGTGACGACCCTGATCTTAACTTTATCATAAATTATAGACACCTGCGATCTATCGGCACATAGGGTTGTCACAACCGGATTTTTGCCGTAACATATTCGAAATTTGTAATTCGTTCACCTATAACGCTGTGTTCACACAGCTTAAAAAAAAAGTAAGTATTTATATCTCAATGTATGTCTATCAAAGAGGAACATCGAAATCGTGGAATCGAGGGACGCTGACATCTATTTGCTTTATTCGTTATGGTGTCACCACACTCCAGGTCATCAGTGCTCAGGGTTTACGTAATGGGGCTAAAACCTATTCTAATTCAAAATTCTAATTCAAATCATTTATTCAGTAAATAGGCCGCAATGGGCACTTTTACACGTCATTTTTTAAACTAAGAAACTTGGCAGAAAGTCATTTTTTCAAAATAAAATAATTACAAATAAAAAAAATACTTAAAAAACTACAGTATACGATTAAAGAAAAAATCAATAAAAAAAATAATACAGGGATGTATGGGGTCCCTTAGTTACAAAACTAAACACTAACTATATCTACGTTAAGCGGAAGTGTAGAATGAAAAAATAATAATTATTATTATTATTCTGAAATATACATTTCAGGTCAAGTAACCATTAAGCTTATGGATTCCGAAGGCAAGCTCTCTTCTGCCGCCCCCAAAGTTAGCTCACACGCACTATATTCTCACTCACTCTCACTACTCACTCTATTGACCATCAATACCATCGAGCAACTTTATACCACTCTGTGACGTGGGATCAGGTGCCATTTCTCATATCCACTGCCTCTTTACCTCCCTTACGAGTATTACGCGATTTATTGAGAATCCCTGAAAACCAATAGATATCCGTCCCAGCCTATATACGTCCCACTGCTGGGCACAGGCCTCCTCTCAGAACAAGAGGGCTTGGGCCATAGTTCCCACGCGCACCATTGAATTGCTTCGCAGGTTTGTACAGGTTTCCTCACGATGTTTTCCTTCACCGCAAAGCTCGTGGTAAATTTCAAATGTAATCCCGCACATTAATTTGTAAAAACTCAGAGGTATAATAAGGCAGAATTTTTATTTCTTATGTTTTTTGGTTTCACAAAAAGTGTTCGGCTGACTGCCCAACAAACAATTTTTTTTTATTCGGTTGGATGGCAAACGAGCAAGTGGGTCTTTTTGTGATTTGACTTTCTAAAATGATTTGAGATGTTTAAATATGATGACGTTTTATGATGGTTTGATATTATGTTGAATTAGGCGTTAATGTTAAGAGCTTTTGTTTTCTTTGTTTAGTTTGACGAAGGACGGTTTAGTTTTGTTTTCAGTACAGGTAAGTTTGTTTACAGATGTTTTGCGTTCTGTAACTTTAGGTACGGTGTGCCTGAGGACAGGCACATGCAGGAAGGCTGAGCCGTAGGAATGAGTGGTATACTGAATAATATGATGATCGAATGAGAAAGATGGAGTGAATGAGTGTCGAGGAGAAAGACGTAAGACCTGTGCGTGAAAGGACGTGTTTGCTTTGACTATTTTAACTAAGATTTAACTTTTTTTTATTGAAATAAACAGCATATTTTTCATAACAGAATTTTTTTAGGTATAATTTTACAAATTATTTCATATACCATTTTTTTTGTTAAATCCCTTTATTCAATTAAAATCAAACTAAGAATGTATTTTTTTGAGTTTCTTCTGAATCATACATATTTTATCTCGACAGTTAAAGTGTTTTTTTAAAGTAAAACTCTACATACATATCATTATTATAAATCTTAAAAAAGTATTTATTTAAATTGGTTCTTTATAAACGCGCCTTTACTGTGATTTATGATATTCTGAAATTCTACAACATAGATTAGTCCAAAGTAACAAAACGTGTTTGATAGGTAAAATAATATTTATATGAATTTCATTAAGAATCAGCCACTTCCAGTTTCATTTAGACTCACATTCAAAGTTGACAGCAGCTAGACATGAGAAGGAAAAAAGTCGAATTTGTAATAAGATATTTGGATTCGATTTGTGGCATTCAAACATGGTGGATGTGGAACATGTCTAATTTTGGTATTTCTGCTTCTTTGGCTAGTTGAAGTATAATTTTGATAGTGTTTTATGCGGCGATTAACCTTAACAGTGAACAGTGATCACAAAATTCGATATTGCTCTCGTGTCTGACATTTTTTAATGCGCAAGTTGTCTCCGCGTGGTTTTTGGAATTTTGCTATCAAGTTGCAAAAACTACAATCACCGTACTACGTGAAGAAGAATATATTTATCTTTATATAACTGACATTGGCCCAAGCCTTAAAGGCCGCCATTGAGGAGAATAAATAAATAAATAAGATATTTTATTCATCTTTGGAAATAAAAACTAACTGTTTTACGAAAAAAAAACTATTTTTGTCCCCAGGTGTATGGCACCAGGTGTATAAATATTTCGACCTGTTTTGAAGTTCGTCGGTTATTTTTTCGTTTCATTTGTAAAAAAGGCGTATGCAAATTTGTCACACATTGAAAAAGTTGTTAAGCAGTTTGCTTTATGAAAATTAATAGCAGGAAAAGCTGGACGATTGTGAATCAAATTTGCGTTTTGGCATTCACATTTCTTGTCATAGCCTAAATTGAATAAAGTTTAGTTTATTTATTTATTCAATATAAAATGATTTCAGGAATATAAAATTCAATAAATGGATAGTTCGTAGAAATTATTTTCCAACGTAAGATGAACTGACAACAATATGGTCGATATCATAACTTAAATTCAAAAAATGTCAGCTAAAAATTGAAGTATTTATTTTTAAATATTTTGACATTGAGTTTGGCCAACTCAACCATCTGCTGTAATACTTCGTATACATTTTAAAACCCTTTGTATGCTTAAAGGTGGTACTCAAAAACTCGCCCAAAACCCCAGAATGGTCACGGCTCATCTGAGCCACCTCGCATCCGACCAGCACCGTCTCGTCATTCGGCGTCCACTCATTGTCGACAGGTGGTCCACATGTCCACCTCGCGTGGTCAACGAGTGAACGTCATGTGATCAACGAGTGGGACATTGCGTGGTCAACGAGTAAACCGGAGTGACGACCGGATGGCCGAGTGGTTAGAGAACCTCCCGGGTTCGAATCCCGGCCGGGGCAGATATTTGTATGAAGAATACGAATGTTTGTACTCGGGTCTTGGATGTTTAATATGTATTTAAGTATGTATTTATCTATATAAGTATGTTTATCCGTTGCCTAGTGTCCATAGTACAAGCTTTGCTTAGTTTGGGACTAGGTCAATTGGTGTCAAGTGTCCCATGATATTATTATTATTATTATTATTAAACCTCGCGTGATCAATGAGTGCACCTCGCGTGGTCATTGAGTGAACCTCACGTGACCAACGAATGGACCTCACCTGGTTCATGAATTTTTCATGTACTCTTCTATGAATATATGAGTGACTGCATTGAGCATCGTAGCGAGCGAGGCTACCCGGTGCACGCCGTTAAAGCTGCGCTAGCAGGTAGTTATAATTTCCATTCACTTTTTCGATTGTGACACCAAAATTATCCATACAAATGTATGATTTTTTTTATTCGACTCGATGGCCAACGAACTAGTGGGTCTCCTGATGGTAAGAGATCACCACCGCCCATTAGACACCTACAACACCAGAGGGATTGCAGATACATTGCCAACCTAGAGGCCTAAGATAGGATACCTCAAGTGCCAGTTAATTTCACCGGCTTTGTTACTCTCCACGCCGAAACGCAACAGTGCAAGCACTGCGGCAGGACTAGCCAGCAAGATGGTGGTAGCAATCCAGGCGGACCTTGTACAAGGCCCTACCACCTGCAAAACTACGTGCTAACGCAACTTTAACGGTGTGCAACTTTTTGGTCTTCACCCATAACGTTTTAAACTTTCGTTATGCTCACTCATAGTCAAAATACCACAAACAGGACTTATCACGCTATTTTCCGACACCCCACACTTCAGTCTACTCGTGACCACGGTAACTGTAATGTTGCCGAAACGTCGAGGTAAATATTACTTGTTAAAAATAGCGTGATAAGTCCCGTTTGTGGTATTTTGACTTCACCCATAAGCCCTTAAACTTCAGCTTACCTGACACCGTGATACGCCAGCAGCGTCAGACGGTGCTCGGCCACAGTTGAGTATCTGGAGTATGCTGACAGGCCAAGGATAGCTGGCAGGAGGAGCTTGGAGAGCCCTGGCTTGACTTGCATGACCCAGACTATCATACCGCCTATGATAGTCAGCTGCATATCCAAAGCCAGCTGGTGTGTTTGGGGCGCACACTGCAATAAAGATATGAAATTGAATGCTCAACCCGTCACGGGTCGGCCTTTCTCACAAAAATTGGCTATAAGATGACCCCATATGAACAAAAAAAAACATTTTTTCGCAGATAATATGGCGGTGTAAAAAAGTTAGAGAATTGTTTAGGTTTCAGTAGGCGTTAAAGGTTTACTAGATAGTAAAAAATCTATTATATAAAATTCAAAGTCCTGACTTACTGACTGATATATCAACGCACAGCCCAATAATAAAATATAATTAAACACACCACACTGCCCTCAAAAATACTTAATAGGGTTAAAAGATGGGATGACAATATAAATAAAGGTTTTATTAGTTTTGAAGATATACGAGTATACCTGAAAATCACTATAAAGACTCTAAAATTAAAGTAAGTTAAGATAAAGCACAGTGTATTAGACGTAAAAAAGGATAGAGATGAAATCCGGAACATTTCGTTGCGCACAATGCGCAAGTGAAATTTCATACCAAACAATTAGTCCAAATAATACTATGGAGATACTCATTAGTAGTTATGTATCTTGGCTAGAGAAACCATCCAGCTTACGCTTACGTTCTAAAACCATAAACTATCTAAGTAGCTCTCGAATCATTTGCTGCTTAGCGTCTCTACATAGACGTATATAGGAGGGGAGGGGGGGGGAGGGTTACACATCCCAGTATGGTCTAGTACCCACCACAAGATGTTGAGCTACAGATTCGAAATTCTATAATACTTCTATCTATTTTGATATCCTCACACAAAAATCCCAGCCCATCTGAAAAATAACTCTGGATACGCCAATGCATCTCGACGCATTGGTAATCTGAGTGACGCGTGCTGTACACTTAAACTATTTTTTGTTAATGTCGTTCAGAACTCGAAACTAAAGGTTGTTTTTTTTTTTCTTTCTCCTTCAAATCTACAGGAAAATGAAGAAAACTGACGAGTCCACAATTTAAAAGGACATGACGCAGAGATTCTCCTTAAGACAGTCCAAGGGAATCTATTCAACTGAACAACACTACACCAAAGCGAAAACCGATTTCTCCATTTCATTCTTACAAGTATCACACTTAATACATAGGAACGAGATACTAGAAAAATTACGCGGCTTTCGGTCTCTTAGAAGTGTTGAATACAGTTACAAGTTATTGCAGATAGCCTTTGCATTATCACCCCAGCACAATTTGCAACACTTCAAGTCTAAAGGAATGATAAATGTCTATTAACTGATTCACAATGAATGCCCACTTCCCGATGTCGAGACGCAAATGACCTATTCTATATGTTTTATGATCCATTGGAATAGGTAGTAAACAAACCAAAGTGTTATGTTTTTTTCGCTTATTTGTCTAAACGATTGAGGCAAACCGATTCTGAGCTTACAATAAATAGTTGAAGAAAATTAGATTGCAATGTATGGAAAAATTGGCAAAATTAAAGCAAGAGGTTTATCTATCAGGATATGTAGGTTATGGAGAAAAAATAAATTTTACCCACTCTCCCCCCCCCTCCGGGGGGAGCGTCACCCCCCCGCGCCCTCGAATATGTCCCGGATCGCGGTATTTTCCATTATAAAAGAAAACCGTACACGATACATAAAAAGTGTGTAGCAACGAAATAATCCTAGATAAATTTGCTATAAACCTTTCATACATACAAAAGCGATACCACTTACAGTTTCAGCGCAATCTGGCACCAAATACGAACATTTTTAATAATTTATCCAGTTTTTTTTGTTAATTGTTTAGTTTTTTCAATTATTTCACACTTTACCGCCAAGATATGTATGACTAAAGTAAAGAACAGGATATCTTCTTTATAAAAAGGTATAATTCATTTCTAAACTCATTCATTTGACGCTGCTATGCTATTTTGAAAATTCACCATAATCAGCTACTGCGACATTAACTTAGGAAAAAGTACCAAAAAAAAAACTATTTAGTCCGTAAGTAAGATTATAATAAAATATTACACATTTTTTAGGGTCCCGTAGCCAAAATGGCAAAAGCGGAACCCTCATAGTTGCGCCATGTCTGTCTGTCTGTCTGTCTGTCCGTTCGCGGCTTTGCTCAGAGACTATCAATGCTAGAAAGCTGTAATTTTGCACGAATATATATGTAAACTATGCCGACAAAACAGTGTAATAAAATATTAAAAAAAAATTTTTTTTTTAGTACCTCCCATAGACGTAAAGTGGGGGTGTTTTTTTTTTCTCATCCAACCTTGTAGTGTGGGGTATCGTTGGATAGGTTTTTTAAAATCATTAGGGGGTTGCTAAAACAATTTTTCCATTCAGTGATTCATTTGCAAAATATTAAACTTTAAAGCGCAAATTTTCATTAAAATCGGGCGTCCCCCCCTCTAAAATCTAAACCGGTGGGTAGAAAAAATTAAAAAAATTCAGGACGATAGTAAGTATATCAAACTTGCAAGGAAAACAATAACGGTTAAGTTTTCTTGAGAATTATTAGTAGTTTAAGAATAAATTGCAGCCTAAGGTATAAATATACCTAAACCGTCCGTCTGTCATAGCCAATTTGATCCGAAACTACTAGACCGATTGAATTCAAATTTAGTTCACCTATGTAAATTGATGACCCAAACACGGACGTGTAAAGTAAATTAATTAATTTTAAACACGGGGGCCAGTTTGGGGGGATGGGGGGGGGGTAAATTAGAAAAAAAAATGTAGAAACTATATCATGTGACATATCAAATGAAAGGGTACATTATGAAAATCTCTAACATATATTTTTCATTATTTTAAATTAATCCGTTTTGAAGTTATTTAAGAAAATAGGTGAAAATTAACCATTTCCCCGCCCCTATCTCCTAAAAGCCCAGCAGGGCCTACATTTTTTTTTTAAATACAGAAAATAGGTCCATACCTATAGCTTATAGGAAAACATATGAGAATCTAATGGTATTTAAAGTAACACCATTTAACCAGTACGAACATTTATATTTCGCTGAATGGCCAAATGAACTAAATTAAAAAAATAGCATAGCAATGGTAAATGAAAGATTTTAGAAATTAATTATACCTTTTTATAAAGAATATATTCTATTCTTTACTTCTGTCATACATATCTTGGCGGTAAAATGTGAAGTATTTGAGAAAACTAACCTTTTAGCCGAAAAAATAGATTAATTTAAAAAAAAGTTAGTATTTGGTATCATATTGCGCTGGAACTATAAGTGATATCGCTTTTAAATGTATGAAAGGTTTATAGTAAATTTATCAAGGATTATTTCGTTCCTACACACTTTTTATGTATCGTGTACGGTTTTCTTTTATAATGGAAAATACCGCGATCCGGGACATATTCGAGGGCGCGGGGGGGTGACGCTCCCCCCGGAGGGGGGGGGAGAGTGGGTAAAATTTATTTTTTCTCTATAACCTACATATCCTGATAGATAAACCTCTTGCTTTAATTTTGCCAAATTTTGATCTAATTGTACTGAACTAAAACGCAAATAATCGAATGCCAAGTTAAAACTGGTAATGTTGTAAGACATGCATGCATTTCGCACTTTTATTCCGATATTCGTTGCCAACAACGGCCACAGATATAGATTAAGTAATCTTTATCTGTGACAACGGCTAATTAAATTAAAACCGACAGTATCTTCTACAGTCTAGTAAGTTTTATCTTCAAAAATTTGATTGAAATTTTATTGAAGTTTATTGTCAATAAATGTTTTTTCAAATATACCAGTTTTAGTTTCCTTGACAGTTCATCCGCTTTAATTATCTTAATACATGTTCTGTTAACTCATTAATTAATTGCAGTAAAGCCAGGCGTGAGTTCGTGCAGCCACTTAGAGTTGAGGCGTCCGTATTACTAAGCTGAAAGTTGAAGTAGGGAAGTGATAGGAAAGAGATCTGAAAGTTGAAGTAGCCCTACTTGAAAATCCAAACTCACCATATCCTCAAAGCCGAACCAGTTCTGCACATAAAGAAGGTTCCACCACCATCCCTCCTGGCACACCTCGGCGTTCTTAGTGACCAGGGTCCCCCACATGGGCCCGGTGGATAACTGGTCCCAGATAAAGGCATAGAAGAGAACCACAGCTAGAAGGGCAGGCGTCAGTCTGCAAAAGAAGAAATAAACCTAGTACAATAATTACGTATTATTAGCAATAACTTTTTAATGTAGCATTTTTGGGCCAATCAACTTTTTTACCGACACTAATCTGTCCTAAGTATAAAGATATTAATAGGGTTAAAGTTTGTAAGAGCGTACATGTACTGTTTCACGCTAAACGTGATATGTGTCAAAAGTAGTAAACAAACTTCACGATATAAAGCCCTGTTTTAGACCAGCAAGAAAAATCGTGCAAGTTGCATTACATTGCGGCGCTCGATCGACCACCGACAATTCATTAGCTTTACGGCTTTGCAATGTAATGCAACTCGCAAGATTTTTCTCGCAAGTCTAAACCAGACTTTAGAGCCACTAACCTATCATAGAAACTCTATACGTAATTTATTCCTCAAACCGGAATTGTAAGCATACCTTTTAAAACCAATAGCGTTTGGTTTATTACTATTAAACAGGTCAATCAGGTATTTATGGTGAACTCTTAAAAAATGTAAACCTACTTAACGAATATCGCCAGGTTAATTATATTTCGCCAACCTACTAACACGACGTTTCTGAATCTACCTCTAGTTACCAGGCAAATAAGACTTTTTTATTCGACTGGATGGCAAACGAGCAAGTGCGTCTCCTGATGGTAAGAGATCACCACCGCCCATAAACATCTGCAACACCAGGAGTACTGCAGATGCGTTGTTAACTTAGAGGCCTAAGATGGGATACCTCAAGTGCCAGCAATTTCACCGGCTGTCTTATACTCTTCACGCTGAAACACAACAGTACAATCACTGCTGCTTCACGGCAGGATTAGCGAGCAAGATGGTGGTAGCAATCCGGGCGGACCTTGCTAAGACTAATTGCACTTAAGTCATTTATAGACCCAAGCATGCTGCTTGCATCTAGAAGGCTAGTTTTATCCCGCGACTTCGCTCCCGTGGAGTAATCAAATTTAACTAGCTCTCTATCATGTGGGAATTTTTAAATCCTTTCTTGGTCCACATCTGTGATCGTACAAGAATAATTATGTATTTGAAATCTTTAGCTAAAGTGGTTTAGGCTGTGAATTGTCTGTCTGTTCCTTTCTTCGCATAACTTTTTAGGGTTCCGTACCTCAAAAGGAAAAACGGAACCCTTTTAGGAATACTTTATTTTCAATATGTCCGTCTGTCAAGACTTTTTTTCAGGACCACGTAGAGATTATCATGCAATCAAATAAATAGGTACTCTGGTTTGCTAACCCTTAAAGTATTAAAAAAATTAAACCTCTAAGTTAATCGCAATTAAAAGATACAGTTATTAAAAACTGGCCAAGTCCGAATTGGACTCGCGTACGAAGGATTCTACCATTATCTATGCCTATACAGCATTAGACATTTAGCAAAAAACGGCAAAATCACGTGTGTTGTATGGGAGCCCCCTACAATACAATACAATACAATAACTCTTTATTGCACACCAACATATAGCAAAAAATTACAGAAAACAGGTATAAATCAAAGTATATCAAACCCCCCTATATATCAAAGTACATCAAACTTACAAGAAAAACTTTAACGGTTAAGTTTTCTTGAGAATTATTATTAGTTTAAGAGTAAATAGCAGCCTAAGGTATTAAATATACCTAAACCTGGAATGTTACGTACAACATACGGCAACCTTAGAAAGAATTAATTAATTTTTCGTAATGGCTACAGAACCCTATTTTGGGCGTGTCCGACACGCTCTTGGCAGGTTTTTTTTTATCATTGTAAACCTTAAATTGAAACTATACTGTAGACTTTAATAGCGTTATAATAATTTAAAATACTTCACAAAAAATTGTTAAGCGGCTTCTTAAAATTGCGTTAAGTTCTTGTGTAAATAACGCCATTTAAAATTAGCACTTTGGTTTAGGTAATGACGTAATATTTATTTGCAGTTCTATTAGAAACTATAGGCTAAAAATTAGCACTGCGGTTTCAAAGGAAATTGTATAGATTCAACAAATTTTTAATTTCAAAAACATTTTTAAAGACAAGGTTTGATTTATGCTCTAAAACAAGAAAATAAACATTATGTCATCATCATCATCATCATCAGCCGGAAGACGTCCACTGCTGGACAAAGGCCTCCCCCTTAGAACGCCATAATGAACGACAACTCGCCACTTGCATCCACCGGTTTCCCGCAACTCTCACGATGTCGTCAGTCCACCTGGTGGGAGGCCTGCCAACGCTTCGTCTTCCGGTTCGTGGTCGCCACTCGAGGAACATTGTACCTACATCGAACTAGTCAATGTAATTAATTACTGAGGCCCGGAATTTTGCGTGCGGTTATTGACAGATTGTAGGGAGAGAGCACCGCTTTTTATCGATGTTATCGACAAATCGATAGTTTTTTATTTTATTTTATGTTGTAACTTTAATATATAACTGCGAATATATTTTTGCTTCGAATATTATTATAAAATATTAACGATAAGAACTGAAGGATTACAAAATAATCCATACTAATATTATAAATGCGAAAGTGTGTTTGTGTGTTTGTATGTTTGTCCCTCTTTCACGCTGTAACGGAGCGACGGATCGACATGATTTTTGACATAGGGATAGTTTATAAGCCCAAGAGTGACATAGGCTACTTTTTATCCCGGAAAAATGCACAGTTCCCGAGGGAACAGCGCGCGATAACCGAATACCACGCGGGCGGAGCCGCGGGCAAAAGCTAGTATTTTATATTTTATTTCATCAAAGGGTAGGCAAACAAGCTGCCTAACGTTAAGTGGTCTCAGAGGGAATTTTTCTTAATTTGTAAAATATAAAGGTATTCGTAAGTATAGTGATTTCAATAAAGCATTTTAAACGGATTAAATTTTTCGATATTTCAAATTTTTTTCGTGATTGACTGCTGAAAATAGTACGTATCATCGGAAAGTTTCAGGTTTCATTTAATCATCATCATCATCCCAGCCTCTCAGAATAAGAGGGCTTGGGCCATAGTTCCCACGCGGGCCCAGTGCGGATTGGATTGGGAACTTCACACGCACCATTGAATTGCTTCTCAGGTTTTTGCAGGTTTCCTCGCGATGTTTTCCTTCACAGCAAAGCTCGTGGTAAATTTCAAATGTAATTCCGCACATGAATTTCGAAAAACTCAGAGGTGCGAGCCCAGGTTCGAACCCACGACCCTCTACTTGAGAGGCGATAGGTCAAACCACTAGGCCACCACGGCTTAGGCACGGTTTCATTTAATAAGAACATATATTTTTAAAATAACTATCGGTTTGTCGATAACATCGATAAAAATTGATGCTCTGTCCCTACAATCTGTCAATAGCCGCACGCAAAATTTCGGAACTTAATCTTAATAACTACAATTTCCTTTAGTTTAACATTCACACTATCCAATCAAAATTAATTCAAGTGACTATTGGCGAATTACATTTACTGAAGACAGTTCATTTGCGACCATTTTCGAGTACTTTGTTCTCGAAGCTCAAACAAAAGGAATTAAGAGGTAATTTAATTCGTAAAACAAATTAAAAGCACGTAATTAATTTTGAAATCTTTGCAGAGTCACAGTGTATCAAGTTTTCAGTAGTACCAGGCATACATTTAGAAGTTTAGATACGCCCTTAGGTCACTCCATGCTCGTTACTAGCATGAAATCATGCTACCTACTAGCATGTGTGTATGGGACACGTTCTACTATCAAGCATGTTTTTTAAATGACATACTGGTACTTCAGGTACTAGCATAAAAAAAACACGGTGTAGACACACCTGTAAAGTAGAAAAGTAACCTTAAAGAAAATATCGTAAAATTTACCCGAGCCTCGACGACTCGAGTTTTGAAGCAGTGATACTGTTGCATATTTAACTCTGACGTTTCAGGAGGAAAATATTCTTTTCACGTTTACTTTATTTCCAACTTCTATCTAATTACTTGCCGGGCTTTTGATGTTAAATTAATTTTGACTTTCAATATGACAAATCAGAAGGGTCCTTTGAGTTTTGGATAAAAATAGGCTACTGTTTGAATTTTCTTGTTACGTATTCGAAGTCTATAAATTTAGCGCACGTTTTCGGACACAACCACCTCTCTACTTTTCCAATCTTGCCTATCCACTGCCACTCGCATCCAGTTAACGCCAGCTTGCTACCAATATTGTTTGTCCATCTTTTTGGTGGTCGTCTTCTACCGCGAGTGTTAGCACGGTCTCTCCACTCCCTGGAGTCCTGTGCTGTGCTCCACAGTCGTTGGGGAGAGTCCTAACTCTCCTCGCCCAACGACTGTGGTCCATTTCTAGTAATGTGTCTGCCCATCTCCACTTTCTGCGTTCTATTTCTGTTTTATTAACTAAGCGTAAGTATATAAATCATCGTCAAAATAAAATAATGTTACACGGGGTGGCCGGTATAATGTTGTAGGAATTTCAGGATGTACCTACATACATTAAAGTTTTAGAAAGTCTAAACCGTGTGAGTGCGGTCATGCACTTATTATTTGTTCTATGTTTGTTTTATGGCGTTAAATAAATGTATTTTCTTTCTTGCTTTCTTTTAAACGTCTTAGTCAAATGTGTTATACTTTATTGTATACTTTTATAATGTTAACAGTAAAAGAGTCTTGAAAAAATGTCTTGTTTACTTGTATCTTCTTTGTTCAAAAAGCTACGAGCATTCGTAACTCGTAATGAATCATTAATTAATTTAGTTCTAATTCAATTTGCTCAATACTTGCTGCCTGCAACTCCGTCTGCAAAGAATTCGTTTATCGCTATCCCGCGGAAACTACAGTCCGTGAGATCTTAAAAAAACCTTCGGATTTTAGAAGCATGCTTCGGGTATTGACGATGACACGCGATCGTGATACGCGGTTCTGTTCTGTTATCAACTTGCAAAACTTTTCAAAGTTACCGTAAAAAGTTATGTAAAGAATAACCATCAGTACAAAATGAACCTTACTATAATAATATTACGCTTCTTTATCTTTTTCTAATTTTAATACAATATGACTTTTTGTCATGATACAAATAAAACAAAATCAGTATTTTAGAATTCTTCCATCGTCAATTTAAATTGAGAACACCCCGCCTCAACACAGTACTTTTGTTTGGAATTATATAGAGCTGTTGTTATACTGTATCTACTTCTCTTGGGTACGTCAAATGAATTTTTTGGTCTGCTTTCGTTTTATATTTTTATTAATGCACTTTTCGAAATCCCCGTTGCATCTATAACACGGTCTAGTACCTTATTAAAATATTTACGACCACTTTTTTCTTAAAAAATTCAACTTATATACAAAATATTTATAAATATATTGTAATCAATTTCCAGTGATTGGCTATTTACAGACATACCCTGCTTAAGTTGACTCGCCATGGAAATCAATTTCCAAAAAATAACAAACTACCTAAATAAATATATGCAATTGGTGGTTTTAACTGCTCTATATACATCAATGAAAACCCAACTCTACGCGCGATGGATTGCTACTGAGTCAAAAAGACAATTGTCATTTTTTACTAACGAATTCTTCCGATTTCCCCCGAAACCCGAAGGGTTTTCTAAAAGCTCACGGATTGTATGTAATTTTCCGGAAGAAAATTCATAATGTCCTTCTCACTATCTGAAACTTTAAAAACAAAGTTTAAGAAGTGGCCAAGGAGTTTAATGAATGTAGGTACTATGGGGGAAGCCTATTTTTGGACGTACTAAGGCTGATATGGTGATGATGATGCATGTACTATGCCCAAATGACCAATGTGAAAACTAACCGTAGATGTGAAAGAAATAAATAACTTTGTACAAGCCCAGTATTCAATTATCTATACCAACCCTGTAGAAACACTCCAAACTTCTTTAAATTCAAAGTATTTCTACAAAAACATTCATCTTATTTAGTCCCGAATACGTTAAACAAAGTGAAACGTGGAAACTAGAAGCCGCACTCGGTCCCGGCCCTCGTAAAATCTAAAATCACTGTCAAAAATTCAACACCAATTCACTTTGGCGCAAAAAATGTGTCCCCTGTATTTTCCAGTAGACAGTTGCAACGAGATTAGAGATTATATCGTCTTTAAAACATACTTTGGCTATGAGCGATAAACGAGTCCGAGCTTTTAAGAATATCGGGTGTAATGTAATAATTGTACATGTCATGTAGAATTAAATCAAAATACCTACCACCACACCACAGTTACGAATATGTCAGTTGATTAGGTGTGGTCAACCAATTTGATTTCACTCGGCCACCGTGGAAACTTATTATCTTCGTAGGTAAGTAAAATGTAATAATGCTCACAAAACTTCTATAGAAAAATAACAGTTAACAAAACAATACCAATGAACAATCCAATCGTATTCTTGTATAAGTCACATATTATCACGGAAAACTTTAACTATATGTTTATACGTAGCTTACTTGTTTTCTCTACTATACCTACCTACTGTAAACGAAAAATACTACCTTAGATATTAAGTTTCTCATGTAAGTGACAAATTGTTTTTAATGAGACATAAAGATTCTATAAACCGAATGCTCATCGAAATAATGACGAAGTTCTATTGACTGCGTACCTACTTAATGTTTCTAGTGCCTGCGCGAGCAAACGATTTATTTACAAGAATGACGACCGGATGGCCAAGTGGTTACAGAACCTGACTACGAAGCTCGAGGTCCCGGGTTCGAATCCCGGCCAGGGCAGATATTTGTATGAAGAATACGAATGTTTGTTCTCGGGTCTTGGATTTTTAATATGTATTTATCATTCTAGATAAGTATGTTTATCCGTTGCCTAGTGTCCATAATACAAGCTTTGCTTAGTTTGGGATTAGGTCAATTGATGTCAAGTGTGCCATAATATTTATTATGTTATAATTAATAATCGCTCTTTTTGTAGCATAGGATAGGTTAACTACGAGCGCAAAAACCCAAAACCGTGCCAAAACCTAACGTAAAGAACTAAACGCCTTCAATATTTTAATAGCAAAGATGTGTCCATGTAAATTAAGTAAAAATAAACACTAGGTAACGTTGGAAGAGCATTTAGCAGCATGACGCACCAAAGCACTATTGTATTCTTAAATAATTCAGGAGTTACTTTGCAAGGGTTTATATCCGTAAACCATAACCTTGCTAATCCACGACCACATGTTTTTTTAGATGTCATCCGACCAACGGGCCGGCGGTCTGCCCACCGTTCTTCGACCCAGTCTTGGCCACCACTCCGTAATTGCTTTCGACCACCTGTTGTCAGTTCATCTCGCCAAGTGACCCGTCCATCTACACTTCATTTGTGTTACCCTCTTACCCACATCCACAACTCCAGTCCGTTTCCGAATTTCAGAATTGGGGACGTGATCGAGAAGTGTGATGCCCAGCATAGCTCGCTCCATGGCTCTTTGTACGACTTTTATTTGGTGCATTTACCTATCAGGTCCATGTTTCAGAACCGTAGGTTAGGACGGGGAAATCACACCGGTCAAAAACTTTGGTTTTAAGGCATTGTGGAAACTTGGCTCGAAAAGCCATCCCCAATTTTGTGAAGGCGGCCCATCTGAGCTGGATTCGTCTCCTTCGCTTGGCACTTACAGTCAAAGGATGAACAATGAATAAGATATATTGTAGTCATATTATTATTATTAATAATAAAATTATCACTATTATGTATTTCGTCTAGGTAACTTGATACTTTTCCACCACGTTTTAGCAGCAAAAACACAAAACAGTTAACTTGCTTATTCATGCTACCTATATCTTACCTCAGGTATCGCGAGAGAAGCCTCCTCGGTGCGCCAGCGTTGCTCGCCGACATGCGGTGAGCGGTCAGCACGCCACTTAGCAGGAGGAAGCAATCCGTATACATCCAGCCGGCGCGGCACCATGACCAGAGCGGGGAACTGACCGTCTGAAATTATATTCATCATCATCATCATCAGCCGAAAAACGACCACTGTTGAAAAAACGACTCTCTAGAGCGCCACAATGGAAGACTCTGAAGCAATGAAGCGTAGGTTCAAATTCGGGCTCGCACTTTGGAGCTTCGAAATCCTTATGCAAAATATATTACACTAGCTTTTGCCCGCGCCTCCGCCCGCGTGGTATTCGGTTATCGCACGCTGTTCCCTCAGGAACTGTGCATTTTTCCGGGATAAAAAGTAGCCTATGCCACTCTCGGGACCATAAACTACATATCTCTGCCATGCCAAAAATCACGGCAATCCGTCGCTCCGTTACGGCGTGAAAGCGTAACAAACAAACATACTCACTTTCCCCTTTATAGGTAATAGTAAGGATTAGACGACCGGATGGCCAAGTGATTAGAGAACTTGAAACGAAGCTTGAGGTCCCGGGTTCGATTCCCGGCCGGGGTAGATATTTGTATGAATAATACGAATGTTTGTTCTCGGGTCTTGGATGTTTAACATGCAAGTTAAGTATATGTTTATCCGTTGCTTAGTATGTATAATAGGTACAGCAGTTGAACGTAGGGATATAAAGGTCGAGACACAAAACAGACATTTCGTATTGTAATTTTTAGTTTGTGATGGTCAATAAAAAACTCTATTATTATTATTATTATTATTTAAAGTCTCGTAAGATTCCCTCCAAGCTGAGGCTGCGTTTTGAGTCAGCGATTGCGACGTTCCGTTGCGAGGAACAATGTATTTCTCATCAACCAATAGAAATACTTCATTTACTTATCCTCACTCCGCTCAACTGTCACGCTCAGCTGTCATTTGCGAGAATAGGTAAATTGAGCGATTCTATTGGTTCATGAAAAAGAAATACCTCGGAACACTGACATCTCTGGTGGAGCATTATTGTTTTATGCACTACTTATAAATAAGTCATCACTATTCATTTAGTATGCAAGTGCAGGCGAATGAACGTGACATCAATAGAACGCTAATTATAAAAAAAACACATTGTATTAATCACAATAGCATTAGCAATTAAAAATGTGTCGCCGTTGAATCACTACGGAATTTATATGGCCGATTGCCAGTTCGGCTAGCCCTTGTTGCTGAGTGAGACGCAGTTTGTAGTTGCGTCTCTTTTATTATCTTCAACGTCTTAGGGCCTACGCTAACTGCAGGGCTACTCCGAAACTCGAAATTCGAAGTTCGTGTCGTGCGGTCCCTCTCGCTCTCGTATCAAATAGTATAAGTGTCAGAGGGACCGCACGACACGAACTTCAAATTTCGTGTTTCGGAGTAGCCCTTCAGTTAGCGGGTGCGTAACGATGGTTATAAAAAATTTTGATATAATTTTAGTCGCAATAACGCTCATTTGATATAATTTTTGAATTTTATAACAACAAATAATCCATACTAATATTATAAATGCGAAAGTGTTTGTATGTTTGTGTGTTTGTCCGTCTTTCACGCCGTAACAGAGCGACAGATCTACGTGGTTTTTGGCATAGAGATAGTTTATGGGCCCGAGAGTGACTTGGCTACTATTTATCCCGGAAAAATGCACAGTTCCCGAGGAAACAGCGCGCGATAACCGAATACTACGCGGGCGGAGCCGCGGGCAAAAGCTAGTAAGTATATTTACAAATGATACGCGGCGGGCTCGCGAGAATTCATACAAATTTCAATTCTCGTCTTGCCCCGCCTCGTCTCACCTCGCCGGTGGAAAATCACCTTTAGACAAGCGAACAATGGTCAGCCGCGCTAAGCGATCACAATCAAATGACAGTTTTTGCATTTGAAAACCGTCATTTGATTGTGATCGCGAGTGTCAGAAACTTTACGCAACAGACCCTTTGGTCTCTTATCTCTCATCTACCATATTATAGCGTTAAAATCTTGACAGTTGACATAATTTATATAATTTTTGTTGTTTATTCTAATGACCCCCTGTATTTCTTACCTACTGTATTGTCATTATAATTATTATTATTATTGTCAATTATTATTATTGAAAATTAGGAATATTTCCACTGACATTTTTTTTTCTTTGACATTTGCTTTGATTATATGTCATTCTTAATTATAAAAAATTGTAACTGTACCTACTCTCAATAATTTGCACGCCTGCATGCAGGTTTGGCAGGCACATTTGGATAAGAAACTATAACATAACATCTTTGTAACTGTGTCTAAGCAAATAAACATTTCTGATTTCTGATATCATTAACTATTGAAATCAATACACGAACCTCAGTAATCTTCAACCGATTGTTGTATGGTGTGACGGCAACTGGGAGAAACTTGTGGGCGATGAGCAGCGCTATGGTAGCCAGGCCTCTGATGCCGTGGATGCAGGATATGTCATCGTCGGAGCCGGGTGCAGTGAGCTGGCTGACTGTGCGGTACAGCGAAAACGAACTCAGGAATCCGTCTGAAGAAGAATTTCACAGTTAATACCCATTAAGTACCATATTTACTGAAGAGACCGAAAAAGATGGCATAAGCTGAAGGAGGCCTACACCCTAGAGGTTGAGAACGGCTAAAGAAGAAGAAGAACAGTACACCGATTAAGTTACGTACAGTAAGTAAACATCGTAAGGAAACCGTCGAAGAAATTTTATGGTTTTGCATATGAAACTACCGTGAGACTCACTCATATTAAATGATACTGTAACGGATAACTCACGTCTTAAATCGAGTTTAGCTCGACATGTTTCGGGCTGTTTCATAGCCCTTCTTCAAGGGAGCACGCGACTCGGCGGCTGCCGCAACACGCGCTCTGCTCGCGTGACTCGATTTAAGTTAATTTAAGACGTGAGTTATCCGTTACAATATCATTTAAATTTAATGGTGTGTGTAAAATTCCCGATCCGCACTGGACCCGCGTGGTAGCTACGACCCAAGCCCTCTCATTCTGAGAGGAGCCCTGTGTTCTGCAGCGGGACTTATACAGGCCGAGATGATGATGACCCAATTGTATATCATACTGCCTCTATGTAAATCAAACTTATTATTCCCGAACCAGAGTACAGTTGGCCTTGACATAGAGAAAACGGTACGTTGCAATGCAACGCGCATTGCAGATGCACGCGCAATATGTTGCAATGGCTTGCAAGGCTCACCCTGACAAATCTTTCTAGAGTATGTTAAAGAGGGAGAGGTGAAGGCAAAAGTTGATAAGTTTATACGTATTTATGGTTGATATTGGTTTTTGGAGTCTCTTTGTATTTTTAACCCCCGAAGCAAAAAGAGGGGTGTTATAAGTTTGACCGCTATGTGTGTCTGTCTGTGGCACCGTAGCTCTTAAACGAATGGACCTATTTGATTGCGGTTTTTTTTTATTTGGTAGCAGGTTTTATCTAAGAACCATGCCCTGCTAAAAACCTGTTTTTAATTAAAAAAAAACGTATTCAAATCTATCCACCCATTTAAGAGCTACGGTGCCACAGACAGACACACACACAGACACACATAGCGGTCAAACTTATATCAGCCGTCTTTTTGCGTCGGAGGTTAAAAACTACTCTTATCAACTGGACGTAGTAAAGGCAAAATGATCCAATTCACGAAACAAGCAAAAGTGAGGCAACTAACCAAGCTGCTACAACCACCTAGATTGGTACCTGCAGATATTTTCGATCCAGTTTTTTCTTTATCTTCTTCAAGTTCTTTCTGATCACACTCGGCCTTGTCATCACCATCTTCTGTCTGAGTTTCGTCAGACGAGCTACTTGAGAGATAATCCTGAACTGTAGCAATCAACACTAACAGAATGATGGCACCGTAGAACGACCTGTGGAAAAACACGTGAATTTTACCATAAATAAGTTTTTAGTAAAAATTCAATTTTCAATACAAGCTTTTTACGCTGACTATAATTTTTTCGAGTTTACTTGCATTGTCGCCGGAACTACGGTTGCATGCCAAATTTCAAGCCAATGCCATTAACTGTTGAAGAGTTCCGTCCTGCGGAGACGATCCTGAACGGAGTACCAGGATGTCTCTATCAAATTATTGTATTGTCACGCGATTTACACAAGTATTCCAAATTTCAAGTCAATCTGACCACTAAAAGTTGGTCAAATTTAAGTTGCAAGATTTGATTACAGAGGGACACACAAAGGGACAGGTGAAACTAAATAAAAGCTTGTAAAAATCATTATGCGATACTGTGTATTGGGCGGTTTTTTGACTGATTGTGTATTTGTCTGACTTTTGTGTTATTTAATAACTTGACATGTATAAAGTAATTAAACTATATCTTAGCATACGTAGGTTTTAACCTACAGCTTTTCAGCATCAATAAAGCTGGAGTTTACTTCAATAATGACAATAGGAATATTGAAAGAGTTTGTTAACATAATGGGAATAATCTTGGTATAATAATGGGGGAATAATAATGGGGGTAATCTTGAAGAGCCCTAGATTGTATTTATCCGAAAATATACAGACGACAAGACCGAATTTCATTCCTTAACAGTTCGCATTAATAATGGAAAGCTATCGATACTATCGATAGCATTGTACAATAAATTAAGAAAACTATCGATACTATCGATAACTATCGCTTTTGCTCAAACTATCGATAGTGGACATCGGCAACACCTAGTTCAATGCGCCTGTACCTAGAGGTAAGTGATTCATAACTTTCGTCTCCAACTCATGGATATAAGTGTGAACAAAGTGTGAATCCGCAAAACTTTATCCCATAGCTTTTCTGACGAATCAAGATGCGTCACAGTCGTACTTCATTGAACAGAGCTACACTCTATTAACGTAGCCGTAGGTATGGTTAAAACCACTAGTTTTAGTGATTCACTTTATTGTATTAAAAATAGAAAAAAACCTTGCCGTAGTCAAACTGATTGACGTGTAAAGCGCGGTCATTAAACTCATATGAAGTAGCTTGATGCACTTTTAGACAGGAAGGAAAAAAAATGATAAACAGGATTGACATGATGAAAATGACGCAATTCCGAACAGTCAGGAATATTATAAGTGCGATAATGTTACAAATATGAGTACACAGGCAAATACTTAAAACATAGATCGTACTCATCAAACTGTACGACATTAGTTCAGCGACTTTTAAAAAATAATTCGTTTATTTTTATTTTTATTATGCTTTAAAGTTTATTCGAAGAAGCAATGTAAAGCAAAATGTTTGATATTTGTAGTGTAACAGGCGACGTCATTAGTAGTCCTGGTAGTTCGGCCAGAATCGTCTCAGCAAGACGGAGCCCTTTAACGGTTGGCATTGATTTGAAATTTGGCATGCAAATATGTAGTTTGGGAAACAATGCAAAAACTTATACTTAAGTATTAAATTGATTTTAGTTTTTAAATTCAAGGAGGTGCTTTAATTTAGCGCGTTAAACAATGCGACCTCCTCGCTGTTTGCTGCTAACCGATACATGATACTAACAATGTCAACACAGTAGGTAGCTCCAGCCAATCGTCCCAGATGTTGTCTTCGCGGGTGTGACAATCCCTCTCATCGATCTTGACCCTGACCACCAATCCGCTGGTGTGCTGGTAGTGCTTAATCGAGTCCTTGATGACCACTTCTGCATCCTCAGGTTTGCAGGGAGATGGCACGCAGACCCCCCAGCTCAACGTCGAAAAACGTGGCACGAAGTGACCTGGCTGAACAAATTATAAAACGGCTTAATATCTGTACTAAGTGTGAGTTTTTTTTTATTCGACTGGATGGCAAATGAGCAAATGGGTCTCCTGATGGTGAGAGATCACCACCGCCCATAAACACCTGCAATACCTGGCGGATTGCAGATGCGTTGCCAATTTAGAGGCCTAAGAAGGGATACCTAAAGTGCCAGTAATTTCACCGGCTGTCTTACTCTCCTCGCCGAAACACTACAGTGCAAACACTGCTGCTTCACGGCAGGATTAGCGAGCAAGATGGTGGTAGCAATCCGGGCGGACCTTGCACGAGATCCTACCACATTGGTCCTACCATTGGATTCGTTCAATGTGGAGTTTTGTACAAAGCTAAGTAAAACATGACTTATAGGAACCTACTCACTTATTTGACATTGAAATTGATGTATGTAATTATTTTTTGCATACAATTATATGCTCCAATAGACAGATTATGTGCGACTCAGAATTGTAACAACTTCTCTAATCACCATAATCAAATCATACATTATCCATTCACCCTGAGCCAGAAAACGTCCACTGCTGGACAAAAGGTTGCCTGAAAACAGAAAACATATGTGCAGTGCTGTTCTGCATGAGAGTTGTCTCACGATGTCGTCAGTGCATCTTGAGTGGGGTACTGCAGAACAACACTGCACACGTGTTTTCTGACGACCTCTGTGTACTCTAAGACCCGGCACTGATCTTGCTGAGACGTATCGCTTGGTACGACAAGACGTAAATGCAGTAGTCAAATGGTCCCATGACAATAGTATTCAAATAAATACTTTTTCATTCAATCATTCGTTCATCTATTCATTCATTAATTCATCTAGTGGGAGGCCTGCCAACGCTAATCATACAAACAAGATTATTTCTATTTCTTTATACTTCATATTTTTATGAAAATGAAGTTATTTTTGCGGGGCTGTGATTTACGGAAGCGTTCCTTTCTTTCTCTTGTATTATACGCCTTAGTTCTAGCGAAATTTTGTAATTCTAAGTATTCAACCGGAAAAAACTCGTCAGTTATGTAAGCAGCGATCGTGACGCATGCAAGTGCTTCGAGATATTGAGCTCATAAGAGGTGATCCGGTCTGCATCCCGTAACAAACATATTTAATGTAAATAACCGTGAATCATTACAAATTCAGCCGTTCTTTTTATTTGGTTTACGTGGGGGGTTTGGCTGTCGGTAGGCCTCCAATAAGATGGAGCGACGGCCTAGTTAAGATCGCGGGACTGCGGTGGATGCGGAAAGCACAAGTCCGGTCTGAGTGGAGAGCCTTGGGAGAGGCCTATGTCCAGCAGTGGACGTCTTTCGGCTGACATGATGACGTGAGGACATTTTTTTTTCACATGGTAGAAGATTCTATTACAGTTTTTAGTTTATCTAATAAATATAAGTACAGCATGGTTATCTAAAAAGTAATCGAAAATGTCCTCAAATTCTACAGCTCCATAAAAAAAATTGAAACCCTACTACCGCAACATTTACTTCCAAAACAGAAATATCACAAGCCGTCTCCGGACATGATGAAACATTGTATCGAAAACTATGCCATATCAGGAATTAGAGTAGGTAGTGTTGTGTCCGTGAACGTGCTAATATAGTACAACTCACATCATCTAGCCTACTCCTGATGAGGTTCCTGGCTTGCGCCAAATGCACTGGCACCTCCAGCTCTTGGTGTTCCGCCTTCACGTCGAGCCGAGCCAAACAGTACTTTCCCTGCAGCTTCACCACACTTCCCGTCTCCAACTGGACGCGGGCACGGCTCCCCAGACACTGGTCAAAGTCCCCCAACTGGATCCCGTTGCCTTGAAGAATCCCCGAGGGAATCTTCGCTGAAGCGTCGAGCACTGGAAATAAAAATGCCACTCGTACACGAGCCCGTTGGGAGTTCAGTCACGTAGAGGCTAGTCTATTGTAAACAGTTGTTGTGGGTTAAAACTGTGTTGGGTTGTTGTTAATGGACGATTCCAAAAAAAACTGTTTCATATAAATGTATGATTAACTTTCGTGTCACTTTAAAAAATAATAGTACCTAATTCTGACTAGGTACCTGCGTGAAGGTGTGCAACTTTTTGGTTTTCACCCTAATAGCAAAAATAGTTGAAATTAACGCTGAAAGGTATTCTTTTTTTTTTATTTAATTGTACACACGATGTATTTCTATTCCTTTTATTTATAATTTCGAGGAATAGCCTGACGTGAACACAATGAATCGAATCCGAAGATAAGAAAAGTCAGAAATTACAAAAATAATTATTTGTCTCTTCTCGCAATTGCATCTCCTAACGACTTTGAATTGCAGCAAAATGCTCAACGTCCTAAACGTGAACAGCGTAAAGAAAAATAATTGGGAAACCCAGAAACGCTAAACAAGCTATTTTACATACATACATATGTGTATTGATTTACACATAACGTCGTTCTCATCTTCATAAAGATATTTTAACTGACAAACATGGATAAGGTGCTAATCCGGGCTCGCACTCACGATACTCTGCTTGAAAAGCCATAGGTCAAACCACTGGGCTACCTAGGTTAATCATGGGTTACGCATCTGAATATCAAATCTTAAAATACCGAATGTATTAAAATATCGAATGGGTCATAACATCGAAAAGGTATTTCTGTTAAGACTGTATTTTTTTTAGATTGTTTTAAATCTAACCTAACCTAACCTAAGGGGTTCTATAAGATGCCGTTTTAATCAATCCTGAAAGTTTTTGATTTCAGAAAATAAACCTTTCGATGTTATGACCCATTCGATATTTTAATATATTCGATGTTTTAACTTTCGACATTCAGATGCATACCCTAATCATGGCTAAATTAGTCATAGAGAGTTTATAATTTTGGACGTTTTGAGCACATATTTATGTGACGGTTTCTGGTTGTGACGGTTTTGCAGGTGGTAGGACCTTGTGCAAGGTCCGCCCGGATTGCCACCACCATCTTGCTCGCTAATCATGCTGTGAAGCAGCAGTGCTTGCACTGTTGTGTTTCGGCGTGGAGAGTAAGAAAGCCGGTGAAATTAATTGGCACTTGAGGTATTCCATCTTAGGCCTCTAGGTTGGCAACGCATCTGCAATACCCCTGGTGTTGCAGATGCTTGTGGGCGGTGGTGATCTCTTGCCATCAGGAGACCCACTTGCTCGTTTGCCTTCCAGTCGAATAAAAAAAAATTGATATGAGCCTGTGGAACGCATTTCTTTACATATAGCTAAGTTACAATATTATGCTACACGTGTTTACCTCCCCTTTCATTAAAACTGTGCTAGAATGTTTTGTACATGATATTCTATGCCAAATGTCACCAAATAGCGGACCTCGGTCTGAATCCGGACCCCTGACCTATTTTGTGCGGACCTTAAGTAAACGGTAACTTGTATTGTATTGTAAAACACTTTATTATACATAAAAACACATGAAAGTGACAGAATACACTTTTATTACTGAAATGTAGTTTAATAAAATGTATCCCCGCTATTTAACTGTCTTAGTTGCCATCAATTTGATAAAGGACGACCGGAACGCGCGTACCGGCTCGAGCTATATGAACGTCTTGGGTAAAATGGCTCGTTTTATGCTCTTGTTGTACAATCTACTATTACAGGTTTGCGTGCTCGCTTCGTTTGTATGAACTGCCCCTTTCGTTTACACATACCTAATTAATTATTTTTATGTCGACGTATATAGCTTCCCTCACAGCAAAGCTCGTGGTAAATTTCAAATGTAAATTCCGCAAATGAATTTCGAAAAATTTAGAGGTGTGAGCCCGGGTTTGAACCCAGGACCTGACGGTCACGACGACATTGTGAGGAAACCCGCACAAACCTGCGAAGCAATTCAATGGTGCGTGTGAAGTTCCCAATCCGCACTGGGCCCGCGTGGGAACTATGGCACGAGCCTTCTTGTTCTGATAGGAGGTCTGTGCCCAGTGGTGGGACGTATGTAAGCTGGGATGGTGGTAATGGTGGTATATAGCTTCAGGTTAACTGATAAACGGATCTACTAACTATTTATAGTGCAAAGAAGTTTATAAGATGCAAGCGTAACTAACAACTTCCTTATTGTTAACAATATAAATACCTAACTCATCGTTGTAAATCATTTCATACATTAGAAGAAATCATATTACGTCTGACAGCTGTCCAACGATCTAAGCTTGTCATAACAATATGACTGCTTGTTACTAAGGACCTAGGCCGTTGTGCAGGAAGAAATAAATCTAGATTTAGTAGTTAAACCTGGCTTAAGCTTGACAGTTCCATACATTTTGACACTACTAAACTGAGCTTAACACTAATTGGAGATTTATGAGTTTCCAGCAAGTAGCCAATATTTTGCTAATAGAAAATAGAAAAAAAAGAAAATAGAAAATATTTAATTGCCAACAGTACAAACAATACCAGACAACAATATAAACAATACAAGACAAAATAGTACAATACAGTATAGAAGTAAGTAAAATTGCAAGTAAGTAGTCTGTCCTGCGGCAAAAGGAGCAGACTCAGCTAATGCTGCGCTTACGCGGAAGCTGCCAGCGCTGGTTTTCAGTCTGCCCCTGTTGACACATGCTAGAATATCGTCTATAGCGGGCTGGATGGCGGACAAAAAACGGAAACAGTAATACTAGAACAGCAATATTACAGAAAAAAAAAAAACAAAATAATTAAACTAATATTTTAAGCTAAACAAGTGAAAATCACAAAAGTTTATCGAAAGACAATCAGTAATTCGTAGTTTTGTTTTAAATTGTGCTAAGTATAATAAAGTGTTCCCAAATTAGTAAAGTAAAGTAGCTTTAGTAACCGATTTTAGTACCCTTTAATACTGTACAATAATTTTGTTGTATTGTATTCCTAGTAGAACAGCAAAGAATATCTTATATTTATTCACATAACCACGCGTCTTATTCACGCTACCAATTGAAGCGACTGTAGGCCTATGGGGGAGGCTTATGTCCAACAGTGAACGTTCTACAATAAAAATTATACTATTTACAATTAAAATAATCTAGATGCTAAGGTGGAAATACGAACCTAAGTACAAACATACATACACTGCTAAAGTCATTACTTTTCCTTTTGCCTTTACCATAGGCATAGTGACATAGGCTACTTTTTATCCCGGAAATATACACAGTTCCCGAGGGAATAGTGCGCGATAACCGAATTCCACACGGGCGAAGCCGCACGCAAAAGCTAGTTGATTATAAATTTCTTATGGCCTACGAGGCGCGCTAAAGCTAGTAGTAGCTAGATTATAAATTTCTTATGGCCTACGAGCACTAAGGACCGCGGTAGTTCAGTTTACGAGTTAGTATGGACCTTGAAACTGACTGCGGCACGTTTATTTACGATTTTTCCCCGCGCAACATCTGCTACCGATACAGTCGGACAGTGCCACTATAAATAAATATCCCCGCTGTAATCTACTGTGCAAGCATGACGAGAAATCGCAAACTTTACAATAGTTGTTTCAAGCATGTTTGAACAAAGCGTGCTCGAATTAGAAGTAAAGGAATTTGATTTTTGGAAACTTTACTGTGTAGGTAGTAGTTTGGTAGCAGAATATAGATAGCAGTAGGTGTACATAACAGGTACATACAAAATTAATTTACTTTTAATTTGACAACAGACAGCTCGATGACGGTCGCTTACGTCGTTTGTTCATTAGCGAGTACAGACAGTAATCCGTTAATATATAAGGGTAAGGCCGCGAATTTTGACCAATGTGACATAGAAATAACATAAATAAAATAGGTAACGTTATCATAAAACGTAACGTAAATTTTGATAAAGCCTGGATCATACTGGCAAATATTCTCATTAGATAATGTGTCTATAAAAAAAATACATGTCATATAATAAAGTGAAGTTATTATTTTTACTAGAACTTTATTTTTGTTTTTTTTTTTCGACAAAAGTTGTAGTTGATAGACATAACTTATTAAAAACACATTATACATTTCACTATCCTAAAATTGACGCCATTGTTCCACACAGAAACATATACAAATTATCTATATAATATAGTTTCTGACCAGAGGCCGTATTGCCTAATGTTTTTGACACTCGTGATCGCAATCAAATTACATATTTCGCATACAAAAGCTGTCATTTTATTGCGATCGCGAGTTCCAGAAACGTCAGGCAATAAGGCCTCTGATCCTAATCCTGTCCTATGGGATCTATAGAGTTAAAACTGAATGTGGAAGTACCCTCTAGTTGACAAAATATCTTTCCAAAAGTGTCTCTTTACATGCCTCTATAACACTGACCATAAGGTGCACATTTATAAGCATAATGAATTTGGATAAGTGGTTGTGAGCATGCTTGTGACTTCGACTGTACAAGCTTAAATTTATTTAACTTCAAAATATCAATTTAACTAACTTACTGTGTAGTCATTGGAAACCTAATAATAAACTGGTGTAAGTTAGAATTTTTCTGTGTGCACTTCCCTTTACCAAATTTTTTCGTTACGTTATGTAAAAAATACGTTGCATTTTGTAAAAATTTAACGTAATCGTAACGAAAGTGTAACGTATTTTAAACAAAAACACGTTTACCATGGTGAAATAACAACATTTTGAACATAATAATACATGCTACTTACATGGAAAAGATTACCCTATCTTAGGAAAAAACACCAGTTAAAAATAATCACTACTTACCCTTAAAATCGGACAAGCACTTTTGACGTTATTTCGAAAAACTTTCTCCGCGTCACGTTTGATGGCTGTTTGTAAACAAACTGATGACATTTATTTATCTCTTATGTGTTGCCCTATTAGAGTATTAGTTTCTAGTGCACAAAAACATATTTCTATCAAAATTGGCGTTAAAAATAGCTTTATAAAGCGTCACCAAAGTATTCGTAACGAAAACGTGGTTTTTTGGCACGTGAAAAGAAATAAATATAAAAAAAGAAAATTATTTGTTATCATGATTCCGAAATCGGTAGAGCTATCGCTATATCATTAAATTTCGTTTAAACAAAATCATGATCATGAGAAGTTAAAAACCATGAAAATAATAAGGTATTAAGTACTCGCGGCCGAAAAAAATTGTCAATTTTCGTCACGTTTTGGACGGAAATATATTTTTATTATTTTTTTAAAAGGGTTTACATGAATTATCTCGTTTGCGACCTTTAGAATTCATATCGCGTAATATAATAAAAAAAAAATGAAACCTCTAGGGGTTACCAGTTTTTTTTTATCAGCTTTCCAAATTTGAAACGTCCAAATTGGTCAAAATTCGCGGCCTTACCCATAAAAAATAAAAATTTCTCATGTGCAGAAAAGAGTTTTTTTATTTGGTCCTCAGCAGTAGGCTAGTTACGAGTATGCGAGTAGAATCGACTTGAATTTAAGGTTGGGTTGCCATAAGTGTGCGGACGCAGACCGGGACATTCAAAGAAAATTTATTAAACGTAAAAGAAAAGGAACTTTTATTACAATAATAGGTAACTTTAAAGGTGTAGTCTTTGCCTAAACACAAGATAAACTTTTAACACAGTCATTCAATGCCAGCAACCTGCCAGTCTTTACAAAGTAGCCATACCTTAGAAATTAATTTAGTTACTTTTAAGTAATTTATTGAATCAGGCGTTACTTTGCGGAGGTCCATATCAATGAACTAAAACAGTTCTTACAGTGTGGAGGTGGAGGAAATGCATGAACACACATATTTGCATAAGTTTAGCTATCGTAAGCTTGCGGGTGAGCAAGGAAATTCTTTTAGTTCGTTGTTAGTTACTTTTATTACTCTAAGGTGGCAGTCCTGATGGAACCAAAATAAATCTTTCTTTCAAATTGACATTAGGAAAAGTGGGACTTTTTTTTATCCCTACCTACTTATAAAAATGTCAAGTTACTAGCGTAGTGGTTTTACCTGTGAGTTCTAAATCAGAGAACCGTGGGTTTGTTTTGGTATTAGTTATTATATATTTTTTTATAAGTAATTAACTTTTAAATGCCGGAAACATGGTTACGTTAAACCATTAGTTTAACCTCGTCGCATCTTTTAACCTGCATAAGTTAAGAAGTGATTATTATTTTAAACGCAAAAAAACTCTTTTATCGTTTGGGAAGATACACTATCTGCGAGTAACATAGTTACGCTATACTATATTTTAAAAAAATTAGGGATCCGTACTAAAACTTCAATAATGTAACCCAAGGTGTAAAAAAAAATAGTCATAAAATGTCTTTCATCACATGCGCTGCGGAAACTATTATAGGTAGAACAAAAAAATGTTCTACAATATTAAAGAATATATTTTAATACCTACAAAAAACTTCCGAATACTATGTGTCCAATTATTGTAGTTATGTCACTTCTACTTTTTACATTTTAAAAGTGAATAGAAATGCCGACTAAAATCAGACCATTCTATTCATACCTTTGTGTTTATCCTTATCTAAATAAATCATTTCATATTCAATACTGTTTCAATACCTGTGGATTACTTTTTGAATTATTGAAATCGGACGTTCCATTCAAAAGATTGTAGTGAATTTAAAAGTATCAATCTAACCAAAAAAATGCATTTACGTCGAAGCGTCCCGGCTTAATAAATTTAAAATATAAAAACAACAAAGTTTCATGATGCATCGGAAGTTTTTAAGGTATAGAATTGGGTTATGGCTAAGTTTTAAAGATATAAATAAAACGTTAGCTGACCTGAAACTTCTTTAGTCTGAAATGACATACCTACTTACTTTTTAAAACTAAAGTCGTAACTCCCTTGAGAAGAAAAACTATGCGTAAGTCCATAATTCCCGTGGGAACAATTGAGGCCATTGTCCTTTAGTAACTATACAGGCATGGGATAACATCATTGATGAGCAAGTGTGATGAAAACGTGATTTTTTTGCCGTTTTTTTTTTGCTAATGTCTAATGTTGCATATAGATAACGGTACGGAACCCTTCGTGCGCGAAACCGACTCGCACTTGGCCAGTTTTTGAAAAATTTAGCACGAGTAAACTACACGCTGCTGGCACGGAGACTTTTTTACACGACTGTCTAAAGGAGGGTTATTTTGAATATTGTACCAATGCGGAGCCGAGACGGAGAGCTAGTATTTAATAAAAAAATTACGTAAAACAAATACGCAAATTTTTTTTGTAAAAAATGTAGACGTCAAAGCCAGAAAGCTCACAAATGCAAAAACAAGTCGTTATTCACACTACAGTGTGGAAAGTGGGCAATTCCCAATATGTACACGAGTGTCGTGCGAGTTTTTTTCAAAGTTGCAACAGTTTATCTGTGAACTAAAATAATTTCTTTGCTCACCCGCGACCTTAAGATAGCTAAGTCTATGCAAATTATGCGTGTTGATGCAGTTCCTCCACCTCCACACTGTAAGAACACACACAAATTACACAAACCCATCTATCACCACCACCACAACACACTGACTGACTGAGTATATCTGTACTTTCAAAGTAAAATAATTAAGTACTTACTGTTCAAAGCCCATAGTTTCGTTCCACGCAGCTGTCTTAATAAAATTTGCCCATGCCGTCTACATTCAGGATTGTGAATTCGAGAAAAATTCGGAGCAAATGTCGGTAGGAATGCGTAGAGATCTTCGAATTCACTTATGAGCATATTTCGTCTGTACAACATATCTGTCATGTGATCCATGTGACTTTCATTCTTGATCTCCTTACTGTCAACTGCTTTGTGTTTTTCTTTTTTTCCGCTTCTTTCCTTTTTCTGCTCGGTTTCACCAGACCCTTTACTACCTTTAGACTTCGATATTACAGTCTTAGTATCTTTTATTGGTACTTGAGCAGGTTTCTTTTCAACTTTTTTAACCTCTTCCCCTTTTTGTTTTAAATCAGGAACTAGTTTCGCTTTTGCTGGTTCCTTTTCTGGCTCTATGTGTTTTTTCGGTGCTTCTACTTTAGTTTTGGGTGCAGGTTGATCTTTTTTTTCTTCCTTTTTCATCGGTGGACTAGTTGCTGGTTTTTCTTTGGGCAGTTCGGGCTTCTTGATTACACTGTCTACCACTTTAGATTTTGGCTCGGCGGGCTTAACTTCTTTGGTGACGGGTGTTTTGCTTACTGCAGCTTTTACTTCGGCGGGTTTTGGCTTTAAATTTAATTTAGTTTCTTTGGTGTCTACATTATCTTTTTTAGCGTCCTTAGCTGCTTTGTCTGGTGTATCCTTCTTTAATACAGTGTCCTTGACAGGTTGTTTAATATTTTTCTTTAATGCCTCTCTATCATCATCATCGTCGTCATCGTCGTCATCGTCGTCATCACTTTCATTCTCTCTTTTAACATTTATGTCTTGTTTAATTTGCTTTACATTATTTTTAGAATTTGAACTTTTTGAATCTGAATTCGAGACTTGTGCCTTCCGGGAATTATCATTTTTTTCAGTTTTTCTTGAATATTTCGAATCCTCGTCATCGTCATCGTCATCATCGTCATCCTCGAAAAGTGGCTTAATAGGTTTACTTTTGTCTTTAGCTACTATTTTTTTCTGTTGTTGAGTTTTAGGTTCGATTTTCTTTTTATCTTCGTCAGCTTTCACTTTACGTTTTTTATTATTGACATCAACATTATCATCATCGTCATCATCGTCGTCGTCGTCGTCATCTTCTATCGTAATTTTAAATTTATTTGCTTCTGATGTTTTGTCAATATTGCGCAATTTACTTTTGTCTTTAATTTTATCACTATTCTTACTTTTAAAAACATCCAAATCATCATCTTCGTCATCGTCACCACTTTCACTGTCAATTTTAAATAAAAACCCCGATTTCAACTCATCTGCCTTCTGATTAATCAGCTGTTGCTTTTCGCGAACAGCTTTCTTCAATTCCTCGTAGTTTCTAGCACTTTCAGTTTTCACACTATTTTTTTGCCCTATCTTGTGTTCTGTAGCACTTTCAACTGCACTTTTAGGTAAATCGCGTACACGGAATGCGGTTATCACTGTCGCTAGGATAGGCAGGCAGACTATAATTAGAGCTAGCGTCCATTGGTATCGCGCCATGGCCGGCGAGAGACGCTCACCGCGCCATCGTCGAAACTGAGCTCAAACTAAACTCTCAAGTTTATTTCTATCACACTATCTAATCTAAACGCGACCATTTCTAATTAAACACGCAAGTGAATCAATCTTTGGATTTAGATGGGGTATTTAGTGAATTTTAAGAGATATTTAGTAGGAATAGGAGCGGTTTGTCTCGGGATTGTGTGCGAGTTGTGGCGCGAGGGCAAGCTTCATGGCATGCGTCCAAAATTTACGTAAAAATAGTGATGCAGGGACGATCGTCCGTCGTTTGATTGCGATGGATTGACTGCAGCGACACATTGTCTTCTTATTGCCTAATCCATACTAATATTATAAATGCGAAAGTGTGTTTGTATGTTTGTGTGGTTATGTTTGTGTATTTGTCCGTCTTTCACGCCGTAACGGAGCGACAGATCGACGTGATTTTTGGCAGTTTATGGGCCCGAGAGTTACATAGGCTACTTTTTATCCTGGGAAAATGCACAGTTCCCAAGGGAACAGCGCGCGATAACCGAATACCACGCGAGCGAAGCCGCGGGTAAAAGCTAGTAGCTATTTAATATTGTTTTCACATCTAACTTCTACAGTATTATGACAAAAGAAGAGTAGCTTTCTTACACTCACCTATTAAATCTTCATTGTAAAACTTCGAAAACAACAAGCTGGTATAGAATTATCGCAAAGTCATATATTGCAATCCCAGATAAACAGTAAGTCAACTTAATTTAGAAATTCTAGAAGTTGAATTCAGTCTAAATAAATAGGAAATGAATGATTTTCTTTCATTATTTAGACTCTATATGCTGTTGATCTGGGAGTGCGAATATTGATTGAACTATACAATGTCTATTTTGTGCAAATTTTAGAAGCTTGTTATATTATTATTTTCAAGTGATAGAACTTCGAACTTGATGATAAGGACAGACTAGGCTAAACATCTATCACACTGGTTCAGTAACAGCCTATTCACAGCCTTGAGTAATCCTAAATTTTACGTATCGGAAAAACAGTCGACGAAAGCGAATAACGTCGAGATAATGATATCACTCGTGTGTCGTGATAAATCCCGCTTATGGTATTTAACAATGACGGAAGAGAAACCCATTTTTATGCCAAGCGGACCATTCTTAGAATCTTGGAGGACCGCAGGTTGAGCGTAACGGTCTAAACCATTATTTTGATTGCCGGTTTTTGTCTTAGTTAAAACCCAATATATTTTACTTCTTAGCAGAGTCCTATCATTACCTACTTAAAACTAATGACCACTTTCTGAAAAAGAAAAATCTCGATTTTAACCCCCTGTTTTACCATCCATTGATGAAATTTATTTGACGGATAAATGAGATGCCGCCTCGGTTTGTTTTGTTCGAATAAATAAAATTCTAAATTCAACATTTACTACAAAATGTTTGGCCACAATCTTAAACTAGGTTTGTTGGCTATTTTACATATATATAAGCTAAAGCAGATACAGATGCGTGCTCTACACGGCCTCTAAGAGAGTCTCGCGACTGCAGTACCGTGACACCCCCTTAGAGGCCGTGTAGAGCGCGCGTCTGTGTGAGTGTGTTCGTTTCGATCGATTTGTTCGTAGCTTCCATACTGCTTTAGCTTATATATATACTGTGGGCAAGGTGTGACCTTCCGTCCTATGTTTAAGTCAATTATTATTGTATAATTTCCACCCACGTTAATTATCTATCATGGTGGTTTAAATCAATATTTATGTGACATTCTGCGAAGGGAATGTTGAGTTGTGAGTTTGTTTGGGCAAAGTTCAATTTTTAAATGTTAACCGCTCCTAAACCTAATAACAAGCACAAGAGAATGATTTAATTATGGTTTATTAGGAGCTTTACTTGCCGTGTTGACCAATAAATAGGTACTTAGTAGCAAAGTGTGATTCGCCTCGTATCACGCATATTTTTCATAAGATTAACTATCATAAGGTCGCGGGTGAGCAAGGAAATTCTTTTAGTTCATAGAAATGGACCTCCGCAAAGTAACGCCTGATTCAATAGATTAGCTAGATAGCAGTGTGGAGCGAAAAAGCAATGGGGAAAGTAAAGTTGCAGACTGTTATTCCAATCGCGGAGCTTGTCCGCTTCTCCGCTCGCGCTCGTTTCTCCCCTCCGCTTCCACGCTCCTCTTCCTCGCTTCAATTACCGTTTTAGTACGAATATTTAAGCTAGTTTCCAACTCCCTATCCATTGAAAAGAAGAGATTTAATCTAATAGTTCTATTGGTATATTTTATCACGCTCATCGCTCCGTTGCCTCGCTCCGTTCCAGTGGACAGCCAGCCTTATAGCTGTTCGTTCTCAAAGTACTCAAAAGTCACACACAAACACAAAAGGAATATAAATTAGATTAGCAACAGACTAAATTGTTGCTTTACCTTCGACCTTTGAGTATTAGAGGTAGATACCGGAACTTGTTGGTTTTATTGTCATTCATTACCAATTTGAATATTTAATAGCACGGGTTTTCCCTTTTACTTCACTAATTATGACGTTTTGGTACCGTAAGACACGTGTTTGATTACATTTTAGGGTTCTGTAAACATTAAATATAGTGCCCTTAGGCACTTGTCCCGCCGCCGACGATGAGCGAGAAGCGAGTAGAGCGAGTAACTAGAAACGATTCGGCGAGCAGCGAGAAGCGAGTTCTCGCCGGCAGTGTGAACAGACATGTAATATTTTATATCTTTTGTTCGTTTCTTGAGCGAGAAAATAGTCGATAGCCAATCGTTTCCTCGCCGGCGGTGAGACAACTGCCTTATCTATATATATAAATGGCATCTTCTATATAAATAAAAATAAAACGTCAAAGGTGTTGCTAAACGCAAAACTCGGGAACGACTGGGCCGATTTCGCTTATTTTTATTTCGATACTAGCTTATGCCCGCGACTTCATCTGCGCGGACCTACGTTATCGCGCGGTGGCGCCCTCTACCGGAATAAAAGGTATCCTATGTTGATCCTTGGGGTTCAAACTACCTATATACCAAATTTCATCAAAATCGGTTCTGTGGTTTCGACGTGAAAGCGTAACAGACAGATAGACAGACAGACAGAGTTACATTTACGTTTATAATATTAGTAGGGATAGAATAATGAAATGAAATTAAATTAAATTATGTATTTCAGATACCAATGGGAACAATAAAATTAGTAACAATGAGACTTAAAATCGAAATCAAATCTAAATGTTATAATCCGATCCCAAAAATTCGAAACTGTTCCCATAGTAAACAAGGTCCAATATCTGAACGGCTGAACGGATTTTGGTAAAACATGCGTAAGAACTGTCGCTAGAAAACCTGATTCCAAATAAAGAAAACCGCATTCAAATCAGTCCACCCGTTTAAGAGCTACGGTGGCACAGACAGACAGACAAACACACAGACACACATAGCGGTCAAACTTATAACACCCCTCTTTTTGCGTGGGGGGTTAAAAAATACATTCTCACTTTCACATTTAATACCATTAGCGTGAGAGAGACCGCACGATCTGAAATTGGAATTTTAAGTTTTATAGGGCCCGGTCGTATCACGTCCGCCGCGTTCCGAATGAGAACGTGTGGGCCAAGGTCATCGTGGAAACCCAAAACAGAAGCAGAATACTTGTACTTGTAAGCAAAAGTAGGTAAGGTGACATTTAATGAAAGTGGACGTAATTATTTAAGATGAAGTCGTCTGAAACCAACCAATTATTGTTTAACTTTGTACATTACATTTTTTTGCTCGGGTAAAGATATAAAATGTAGCTTCGCTCCCGCTTTAGCCTTCGATGTTAGGTTTTTTTTATAGTAGCCAATACAACCTGCCACTAAGAAAGCAGGTTTGATGCCATTCAATATGTTGCTAAGTTAAGGTGTAATATCATCATTGTAATCAATACATTTTGACCAATACATAAATGACATCTTAGAAAAATCCCAGGTAATAATTTGCATAATAATAATTTATCAAAATGATTAGTTGGGAAATGGTATCAGCACGAAATGTTGTGTTGGGAAATAACATTTCGCCTAAATAAAAATATGGAATAAATAGTTTGGGGGCTACTAATCCAAATTAATATTATAAATGTGTGTGTTTGTCCGTCTTTCACCCCGTTACGGAGCGACGGATCGACGTGATTTTTGGCATAAAGATAGTTTATGGGCCCGAGAGTGACATAGGCTACTTTTTATCCCGTAAAAATTCACAGTTTCCGAGAGAACAGCGCGCGATAACCGAATAACACGCGGGCAGAGCCGCGAGCAAAAGCTAGTTTTCTAAATAATTTTCGCCGAAACCTTAGTAAACCAGCTCCATCGATGCATCTAGATACACTTGATAATTCAATAACATTCCGTGGTGACGCGATTTTCTTTTATACGAATATGATGCAATGTAATAGTGGTTAATTCAATTAGTTTACAGTATACAAGTCAAAGTCACTCTTTGTTAATTATTTATAGCCGCAGTCTGTCAATCTTAGATATAATTAGTTTTTCACATCCCGGTGCGAAATAATTTGAGTTTATTTTCTCATGGGTTTTTATCATTATTTATAGTTGACTTTAGATTTAAGTGTCATGGTTAGTGGTTTTTCTCGAAAATTTGAACGTTGAGTAATAAAATGATCAATGTCCATTTGCCCGCCACCGTTTAGCAACAAAACGAACCACCAATTCATTATCACCTAATATTTATTAGTTTATTTTTATTTTTAAAAGCTATACAATTCATTCGTTTCATTTTGACGACCGAATGGCTAAGTGGTTAGAGAACCTGACTACGAAGCTTGAGGTCCCGGGTTCGAATCCCAGCCGGGGCAGATATTTGCATGAATAATACGAATGTTTGTTCTCGGGTCTTGGGTGTTTAATATGTATTATAAAGGGGAAAGTGAGTTTGTTTGTTTTTTACGCTTTTACGCCGTAACGGAGCGACGAATCGACGTGATTTATGACATAGAGATATTTTATGGTACCGAGAGTGACATAGGCTACTTTTTATCCCAGAAAAATGCACAGTTCCCGAGAGAACAGCGCACGATAACCGAATTCCACGCAGGCGATGCCGCGGGCAAAAGCTAGTATATATAAATCTTGGTGGTTAAAAGTTTCTAGGGTTTCGTAGTCTAAACGGCAATACGGCACAATAGTGTATGTAAACTAAGGTTTACAGTTTCGCCATGTCTGTCTCTCAGCTCAGGTATTTTAGTATCAAAAAACTGTAAATTTGCATAGGTGTAATTTTAGTCACCTCGCCAGCAACGTGTTAGAATATTTGTATAATACTTTATTTGTTACTCGTATTATTTAACTAAAATTAAAGAGTAATTTTAACTTGAGTAAAATTAAAGAATAGGTAATTTCACTTGTGTAAAATCAAAGAGAGTAAGCTACTCAGTCAGAATGTTTCAATAGGGTTTGCGTTTCAATTAAAAATTTAATGTTTTTTGGCGCTAAGGTCATACAGTGTAGCATTTCCAAATATTGGGCTCTTGAAGAGACCATTTAAGCCCCTTTTCTTGGGAGTTTTTATGTAACACTTAGCTAATGCCCGCGACTTCCTCTGCGCGGATCTAGGTTATCGCGCGGTGGCGCCCTCTACCGGAATAAAAGGTATCCTATGTTGATACTTGGGGTTCAAACTACCTATATACCAAATTCCATCAAAATCGGTTGAGTGGTTTCGACGTGAAAGCGTAACAGACAGACAGACAGACAGACAGAGTTACTTTCGCATTTATAATATTAGTATAGATATAGATTATGTGTTGTCACGCATAAATATCATCCTATACAAATAAAATAATACTTGTTCGGATTAAAACATCACGAATACTGCGTTAAAAGGTTTCCTTAGACAATAGCGTATAATTTAGCAAATCGTTTCTGACACGAAGATGTTTTACATAATGATATGGATGTATTGTAGCCTGAGGTTAAATTTGTCAACCACGGTACTACTGGCAACAACGGAAGCCAACACAACGTAGCCCGACACGCTCTTGGCTGGTTTTGAAACGGCAAAAAATCCCATGATTATTTTTAATAGATTAGAACTTAATGTATATACCTACCACCAATCCATACCAATATTATAAATGTGAAACTGTGTTTGTGTGTTTGTCCGTCTTTCGCGCCGTAACGGAGCGACGGATCGGGCGTGATTTTTGGCATAGAGATAGTTTATGGGCCCGAGAATGACATAGGCTACTTTTGATCCTGGAAAATGCACAGTTCCCGAGGGAACAGCGCGCGATAACCGAAAACCATGCGGGCGGAGCCGCGGGCAAAAGCTAGTTATTTATAATTATAACGCGGGTCACCTGATGGGAAGCATCACCGCCTCTCACGGGCACCCGCAAAACGAGGGGTAGGTACGTGCGTTACCAGCCCTTTGAGAGACTGATATTATAATCAATGATGATATCAATCAATCAAATCATTTAATGTCAGAAACAGTGATTAGATAGTCTCGTTGTATAAAACTCCCTAAAGTTGTATCGCTCCGGGATTTTTGTATAAAATTTTTTTTTTTTTATTCTACTGGATGGCAAACGAGCAAGTGGGTCTCCTGATGGTAAGAGACCACCACCGCCCATAAACATCTGCAACACCAGGGGTATTGCAGACGCATTGCCAACCTAGAGTCCTGAGATGGTATACTCAAGTGCCACTAATACATAAAAAATAAATACTAAGTCCACAGTAATTATGTTTCGACAACCAAGTTCGCAAATTGAACAATGAGACATCGGCGGGTCAATGTTGTGATTAAAATAAGAGTTGATGAGCAATGAAGTCGTTTAGTGTACATTTTACGACACAATATTTTCAATAAATACCTTGTTTATAGTTTTTATTACGAAACTTACTGACCTTAATGCGGCTTCTGTTCGGAGCCTTTAGGTGTCATCATCATCATCAGCCGGAATACGTCCACTGCTGGACAAAGGCCTCTCCCTTAGAACGCCACAATGAACGATAACTCGCGACGTGCATCCATCGATTTCCCGCAACTCTCACGATATCGTCAGTCCACCTGGTGGGAGGCCTGCCAACGCTTCGTCTTCCGGTTCGTGGTCGCCACTCGATGACCTTTCTCCCCCAACGTTTATGTGTTCTTCGAGCGATGTGGCCCTCCCATTACCACTTCAATTTGCATATTTTTCCAGCTATGTCAGTGACTTTAGGTGTAATTTAGTTTAACTTTTGAATAATCATCATCATCATCATCAATCGGAAGACGTCCACTGCTGATTACCTCCCTCTTAGGCCGCGTTTTCACCAGATTATGTGCGAAGATGTGTTTCGAGTAATGTGTTTTCATGAACCAATGGAAACGCTTTATTTACCTATCCTCGCTCCGCTCAGCTGTTTCCACCGGAGCTGTGCTGAACGATATGTGACAATACAATAATCTAGTAGTGACATCCTGGTAGTCCAGCCAGGATCGTATCGCTCTCTCGAACTTCTTCAACAAATAATAACATCGACTTGAAATTTGGTATGCAAATGTAGTTTGGGTGACAATGCAAGTACAGTCAACAAAAAGTACAGTCGGTAAAAAAAGTTTGTATTAAAAAAGAAATATTTATGGTTAGGTTAGTAAGATAATAGGTAAGATATTTAAATGTAAAGGGTGTACGAGATTGAACTAGCTGACCTCTGAAGGAAAGTTGAACTTCGAACTATAATTATAAAACCACTTTAATTGCACTTTCATACGGTAACTTTGATAGTGTGTCTATTTCTTTCTCTCACATGAAACATTTTTTTTTTTCGGATAATGAACCTTTTATAGGATTCAAGGTGACATACCGTTACCCTAATGCAAAAGGCGTACACCGCCATCTATCGGCGGGTAACAAAGTTATGCGGTATATGAACCGAGCCGTATTGGTACCGGTGCGAGCATTTAAGCAACGTATTGTCCAAGTAGGAACATCCGAAGGTAAACACAGCTCGTGTCAACTTGTTCACGTCAAACCTACACTTACCCGGCCTTGCAGTATTGCGACAAGTACACAATGAATATATTTAAAGCATTGTGTTTTATATTAAGTCTTAGTATTGTTTAAAACTAAGGGTTCAGGGGTCACGGATGTATTTCATATTATTGTGTAACTATTTACGAATTGTTTTTTGTTTCCTCTCCTGGCTGGACGATTGACCAAAAATTGAAAAAAAAAAACATTTTTACTGAAATAAAAGTTACTAATCTTAGGGGCTGTTTCACCATCCATTGATTAATGTTAACTGACGGTTAAATGTGATACCGTCTCCGTTTATTTGAACAAAACAAATAGAGACAGCATCACATTTAACCGTCAGTCCCTAAATCTTTAATTTCATTTCATTACTCATTTGAGTCTTGTTAGAACAATGTCTTAGAGTGTTTTGTTCCTCTATTCTTAATACCACTGCAAATTAGATTCAAATTGATTTAACATACATTTTTAAAATAGGTATTATATGGTGGGCCTCAGGAAGATAGTAAAAAAAATACAAAATATACATTTATTATTAAATTTCTTTAGATTTTTATTGTATTTAGATTTTTACTGTGTTATTTTATTTAAAACATATAAATACCTATACAAAAATTAACTAATAAAGTTAGAAAAAATAAAAACAAATTGTTGAAAAAAATACAGGAATGTTCAGTCTGCCCAATCCTAATGCCGCAATATTTAAAATCAATTTAGAAACAAAACAATACGATGATGTTTGACTACAATAGCAAGCGATACAGAAAGTACACAGAAAGAAAATTAAATTACAAGATAACCAATAGGCGGCCTATCGCTTCAAACCGGCAAATCTTAGATATAAACATTTATTGCTTAATAAATCGCGTGATATTTTAAACAGCAGATTTAAATTAACTTCGTGTCATGAACTAATTTTGACGGCCAATCATTTTTTTATATAAGAAGGGAAAACGATGCGAATCGCCTGAAGGGAAGCAGTCACCACCGCCCATGGACGTCCGCAACACGAGGGGTATCACAATTATTCAAATATTATATACCCTATGTCACGACGAATCCAATGATACTCATATGTTAAAATTGCTTTAAGCGCTCAGGCTGCAACGAGGACCAAAGACATGGACATACATACATTCATACATACAGGCCGGGCAGTCGGGTAACTAACCCACTGCGTACATAATTATTTAGAGAGGGGTTCTATTAACACTGTAATATTCATAGATACCGACCAATTAGTACGGAATCCTCGGTGTCCGAGTCCGACTCGCACTTGGCCGTTTTTTTTTTTAGTTTATACAAAAAATATGAACATCCTTAATTAGTATGAAAATTCTTATAACACTCATTTGGCAAAATTTCATTACACGATAAAGTTTATTGTTGATAAGCAACTATAAAGTACCTACCTCGGTTTTTATGTTATAACTAGCTTTTGCCCGTGGCTTCGCCCGTGTGGAATTCGGTTATCGCGCGCTGTTCCCTCGTCAACTGTGCATTTTTCTGGGAACCAACCTCCTGTCTACCAGAGGTACTTTTTTGGAATATCTTTTTGAAACTTTCAGATTATATTGCTTAGAGCTTAAGATGTTCATGAAAAATAGAGGAAAAAATCTCCGGCTTTTCCTACTAGTTTTTCACTATGTACTTTACAGAGACCATCAGTATCCAACTTTAATTATTTCTTATGTCCTTCCCAAAAGAAGGATGTACACACGAGGTATAATATTAGTATAGATGGTATACAGACAGATCATAAATAAACACTATCATCAGCCGGAAGACGTCCACTGCTGAACAAAGGTCTCCCCCTTAGAACGCCAATTAATTTCAAAATATTTAGATGTTTTATTTATAAAGCAGAAATAGCAGAAGTCCGCCCGGATTGCTACCACCATCTTGCTCGCTAATCCTGCCGTGAAGCAGCAGTGCTTGCACTGTTGTGTTTCGGCGTGGAGAGTAAGACAGCCGGTGAAATCACTGGCACTTGAGGTATTCCATCTCAGGCCTCTAGGTTGGCAACGCATCTGCAATACCCCTGGTGTTGCAGATGTTTATGGGCAGTGGTGATCTCTTACCACCAGGAGACCCATTAGCTCGTTTCCCTTCTAGAGGAATAAAAAAAAAACTAAATAACGAACTAAATAAGAACCAGTTCCTCAGAACTAAATTTAATCTAGAATTTCATTTTTGTTTTACCTAGTTTAATTTATGTTAAATTGTAGTCACAAACACACGGGTTGCTCACGCATGAATAGTCCAGGTGTACTGATACGTTCCGAACCATCCCGTGGCTCCTTTTCAATGTGAGCTTGAACAACAATTTTAGTAATCGTGTTTTTGGGTATAACTTATTTTTTGCAAAAAAGGATAAACAATGAGTTTTGTTTTTGATGTAGGTATCTAATGTGTCTTGTCAATGTCACTCGTTAAGTTCGCAAAAAAAACAGTAATTACCAGGAAGTTTTCATGAATTAACAGAACCATCTGTCCAAGGTAAGGATAATAAAAAAAAACCGGCCAAGAGCATGTCGGACACGCCCAAAATAGGGTTCCATAGCCATTACGAAAAAATTAAGTAATATTTTTCTAAGGATTTCCTTTTTTTTACGGAATCTTCCAATGGTAATGGTTTTAAAATACCTATCCAACGATACCCCACACTATAGGGTTGGATGAGAAAAAAAATCACCGCCACCTTTACGTCTACTGAAGGTACCTACCCTAAAAAAATTGTTTTTGAATTTTTAATTGTATTATTTCTCGGCATAGTTTACCTATATATTCGTGCAAAATTACAGCTTTCTAGCATTGATAGTCCCTGAGCAAAGCTGCGGACGGACAGACAGGCAGACAGACAGACAGACAGATAGACATGGCGAAACTATAAGGGTTCCCAGTGTATAAAGTTTATCAATGAACTAAAGACATCCGTTCAGGCTTCATTCTTCTTTTGGGACATTAAAGCGGCAATTACACTGAGTCGTTCGCCGCATGCTGCATGCGGCGACCGCAAAAGTGTAAAGAACACGGTAGTCGACCGCATTCGGCAAGCGACAGCTACCACCGCCTTAATATGGCCGCCGCAGAAGACGGACAGACTAATGTAAAGGCGACAGTCGTTCGTCGAAGTAGTTTGAAACATTCGGCGACCGCCGGTGAACGACGCAGTGTAATTGCCGCTTAACACGTGAAAAAAATTTGGCTATACATATACATACCAAGAAGGAGAATATACTCTGCACGCAAAGATTAAAACTTTTTTTTAATTTCCAAGGGCTACATTGAACAAGAGCCGAGTCGAGAGTAAAACTAGTTTATTTGTGAACAAGAATAGCCTTCCAAGTGGTTAATCATCTTGACTATTCCTGTTTGTCCGCAGAGAGGCTGTATTGTCAGACATCCCTCACTCGTCCATATCTACAGCGATAAACAGCTCTCAGTGTTGAGTCGTGAAAAACAGCATTTGTCTCTCTCTAAGTAATAGCTGTGGTAAATATCTTTTAATGTTGCATGCTAAAACTACTTAGCAAAAAATTGTGTTTCAATTTTCAAAATGTAACACCTTACTGTACCATTTTTTATGCAAATAAAGATGATTATGATTATGATTATGTAATAGTGGATAATTGTAAGGAAATAAGCAATGAAAATGATTAACAAATAAAATCATCATTTTGTAACCGATAACTTACACTAAGGGTACTGGTGTCTTCGCATACTAAGGTAAACAAAATGTGAAAGAAATAATATGTTGAAGACGACATATACATACAAAATGGCAAAATATAATATTCCGTATTTTTCCATCTCGTTGGTGGACGTCCTACGCTGCGCTTGCCAATCCGCGGTCTCCACTCGAGAACCTTTCAGGCCCAACGATCGTCGGTACACCGTGCTATATAGCCTGCCCATTGCCACTTCAACGAGCTCATTCGCTTAGCTATGCTTGGCCTGGTTAAAGGATTCACGGTAGATGCAAGCAGCTTCCAACAGAGGCAACTGGAGGTCCATGGGGAACAACAGTGGACGTCATATGGCTGATATGATGATGATGATGATGATGATGAGTATCCGTGTCGTGCCAGGTATTTGAATAGGACGGACCTATCTCTTCCCGTGGGTGTCGTAAATGGCAGCTAAAGGACCTGATGTGATGGTGATTTTCCACCGGCGAGGCGAGGCGAAACGAGAATTGAAATTTGTATGCATTCTCGCGCATCCGCCGCAAGCCGCCGCGTGTGCCGTCATACAAATATCAATTATCGTCTCGCCTCGTTTCGTTTCGCCTCGCCGATGGACAATCACCTTGAGAGTGAGCAGCAACGCTCTTCGCCAGCTACGAACTTCGGACTCCAGCACTACGGTGTTCAGGTAAGGCGAAACCACCACATTATTCTCACAAGAAAGTCGTCACGAAGCTCAAAGGTTCACTACGGATCCTCAAGTGACGACAACGAACGCTGTCTAAAGTGTAGCCGTTTCGTGTCAAATGTCAGTCATTTCTACATCCATACTTAATATTATAAATGCGAAAGTATGATTGCATGTTTGTGTGTTTGTATGTTTGAGTTTGTCCGTCTATCACGCCGTAACGGAGCGACGGATCGACGTGATTTTTGGCATAGAGATAGTTTATGGGCCCGAGAGTGACATAAGCGCGCAATAACCGAATACCACCTGGGCGGAGCCGCGGGCAAAAGCTAGTAAAATCAAATACTTAATATAATCTTCCACTGGAACATCCGTTTGGAATCTGGGCCTGACATCAAACAAGTGGCAACCAGCTCTTACAAGGAAAGAGAAGAGACTAGTTACTTCTACGAGTAACTCATTATAACGCAGCTGTTGTTACTCTGTGTATACTTTAACCATCCGTCTCTTTTTTACAGGTACGTAGCCAAGTATCTTTGGAACTGGTTCTGATAGTTTATAAATAACCTAGGACTTTGAAAGCGGGGTTGAAAACCCTATTTAACTTTTATTCTATTCGACCAATTTCATCTTGTGTGTGTTGTTAGTACGTTTGCTTTGTTTTTGTTTTGTTTACGTTTTTGAAGAATTCGTTATAATAAAATGTCAATCAAAAATTATTGATAACTGAAGAATAGCGGATACCTTTTCGTAAAATATAAAATTGACTAGCTGACCCGGCAAACTTCGTACCGCCTCATTTTTTAGGGTTCCGGAGCCAAAATGGCAAAAACGGAACCCTTATAGTTTCGCCATGTCTGTCTGTCTGTCCGTCTGTCTGTCTGTCTGTCTGTCTGTCTGTCCGTCCGCGGCTTTGCTCAGAGACTATCAATGCTAGAAAGCTGTAATTTTGCACGGATATATAGGTAAATTATGCCGACAAAATAGTACAATTAAAAATTCAAAAACAATTTTTTTAGGGTACCTCCCATAGAAGTAAAGTGGCGGTGATTTTTTTTTTCTCATCCAACCCAACCAAGTATCGTTGGATAGGTATTGTAAAATCATTAGGGGTTTGCTGAAACGATTTTTCGATTCAGTCATTTGTTTGCGAAATATTCAACTTTAAAGTTCTAATTTTCATAAAAATCGAGCGTCCCCCCCCCCTCTAAAATCTAAACAGGTGGGTCGAAAAATTTGAAAAAATTCAGAATGGTAGTCAGTATATCAAACTTTCAAGGAAAACTATAACGGCTAATTTTGCTTGAGAACTATTAGTACTTTATGAGTAAATAGCAGCGTAGGGTATAAAATATACCTAAACTTGGAAGATTCCGTATAAAATACGAAATCCTTAGAAAAATATTACTTAATTTTTTCGTTATGGCTACGGAACCCTATTTTGGGCGTGTCCGACACGCTCTTGGCCGGTTTTTTTTTTTCATATTTACTCACCTTTTAAACCTTCCCTGGACTTCCACAAATAATTCAAAACATAAATTAGCCAAATCGGTCCACCCGTTCACGAGTTTTAGCGAGACTAACGAACAGCAATTGATTTTTATATATATACATATATAGATTTAGTTGAGTTGCATTAAGTACTTATTAAGGATTTTTTAAAACAAAAGATTTTCATGTGGGCCAGTTCGGATTTGAACCACAGACGTAGGTAAATAATGGAAAAGTTGATATTTATTTTGCATTATCATTATTTTTTTTCGCAGCCAAACAGGATAAATACGGAATTATCCGACAAAATACGATAAAAAAAAAACATTTTTCAGTAGATCTGTATTTCTTTTTAATTATTATCAAATATTGTTTGTGCTGCTAATAAAAATAAATGAGAATTTTAGTTCCTATTTGTTTCAATTTACTTACATAAAATATAAATTAATTTTTAAATTTCCAATTTTAATCCAATTAATGAACATCCCAATCAACTCGCATATCGCCTGCGTTAATTCATATTTCGCAAGCGGTTAGATGTCATTGTCGTGCGGTACTACTAGTTCATTAGTTTAAAACTCCTGCGCCGCGCGCCGCTCATCATTGTCACAGCCACCTCCGCCATGGCCACGCGTGCGGGCGTCTTACTCGCCCTAGCCCTCTCACTAACAACCACCGGCGCGCGCGACTGTATAGAACTAACCCTTCCCGGCAAATTCGACGACAGTATACTAAACAGGACTTTTCTAAACTTAAATAGGAGACATGAGAGTGATTTTAGCGTGTTGGATTTGTGGGAACGGTTCCCGAAGGTGATCGTTCCTGGGAACGCGACGAGCGCGCAGTGCCGGAGGGATAGTCAGCTGTTTTTGGAGGGTTTGGATCGCCTGGAACTATGGGCCTTGAAAAGTACGTGGATTCTTATATTTAATGCACCAACGGTTTATATTGGACTTATTTTCTACGGTATGTTGATCGTGATTACTTCCAATGAGCTCAAGAAATTATCGACACATCAACATCTCATCATCATGCGTAGATATATGGCTAATGTACACCGCCTACAAGACAATGGATCACATCAATTCCTTTAAATCAAAAATCAAAACGTGAATTCTGATAAGTAGGTCGCTCATCGAAGCACCGCAAAAACTTGCCTGTTGTCTGATTGATTCTAGATCTTTTGATATTTATATGTGTAAAGTCAATATTTATTCTTGACGGTCGAAAACTACCCTGAGAAGACTGACCGAATGCAGTGTGCGTCGTATTTAATTTGACAAAACTATCAGAATTTTAGGTCACGACACTATTGTTATTATTGAATCGTATGGTAGATACCATATTAGGCAAAAGTGAGACATAACTTAAGTAAAATCAGTAATATTATCCTCATCCAAAATATACAACGATTGAGGACGCATGTGTATTAAATGCATTATTTTTAAATTACCTACATGCCTTACTCAGCTACCCACTTACGTCAATAAATTGTGTAACAAGTAATAAGTACTTTTGTTAATAATAATTTTATATCAAAAAATCATTGTGTTACTTGATCTGTGCAAGAAGACAATCAGAACATAAGAGATTACTGTTCAACTAATATTGAATGAAAAGATTTAATCTTAGAAATACCTAATAATCTTTGTTTCTTTCATAAAAAATATAATTTTAACAAAACTTAGAAGCTGTTATTTATAGATAAGTAGGTAACACACGTTCGTTACCCTGAACTAGGATAATTCTTGTGTTTCAGATTTAGATGCTTATTAACCAAACTCAACAAACAACAATGACTCGTTACTAGGAAACCATATGCAAAATATTTTTAATAAGAAAATTTTTCGTATGATAATCATTTATAACACAAGCTTTTTTGTTGACTATGCTCGCATTGTCTTTTAAACTACATACCGCACCAATTTCCAAGTAAATCCGATTACTAAAAGTGGGTAAATTTCGTTTGCAAGATTTGACCTTAAAACATAGGTACAAACATACACTGAAAGTTAAGTTTCATCCCAGCCTACACTTCTTTTTTTAGCGTTAGAAAAAGGGTAAACAATGATGCACAAGGATACCAAAATAATGTAAATGATCATACGTCTTTACTAATTATTACATATTTGCTGTGACTTATTTTTCAGAAGTGTTTTTCAATAAAAAGACACGTCAAGATCGCTTACATTCTTTGTAATGCTAAAAAAATTAAGTATACATACGCGTGGATTAGCCTTCCTCTCAGAATGAGGGGTTTGAGCCGTAGTAATCACGCGCGCCTAGCGCGGATTGGGGATTTCACACACACCATTGAATGTCTTCGCAGGTGTGTATAGGTTTATATAAAAGTCATGGTTATTTTTCTCCATGTAATCGCATATAAATTCAGAAAAATTGAGAGGTGCGATCCCAGTGTCGAACCCACGATCTTCTGGTTCAGAAGCCACAGATCAAAGCACTAGACTACAATGGATGTCAAGTTGAATAAAATCGACTAAAAATTATCTGTAATATTTTTGTAGATTTTACGATACTTTACCCTGTGGATGTTTTGAGTAAAAGATTTTGTGACATTCTAAGGTTCAAAATGCAATTTTATTATAATTTTCCTTAATAACGAGAGCCCTATTCTTAATTTTAATTTATTTGCATCTGCGCCGTCCGCGGAATAGGAAGTAAATATACCGACTAAAATTTAAACCGTGAAATTATAATTTATAATTTGAATATTTTGCAATGAAGTAAGAGTAAAATTTTGCTGTAATTTTGGCTTCGTGTATATTTTGGCTTTAAACAGAGAGGAAAGGAATTCAAAAAATTTAATCATGATAGCGTGGTTACTACAAAACATTTCTACGAAAATTTTTCGTCACATTTTTTCAGCTACTTTTAGTGGAGTCATGCCAGTAATTCCTGTTTTTTTCCTTAATTTACCCAAAGATATTATTGAAAATACAAACCTAAACATAGATGCACAGAAAAACCAGAAAAATAAGACCAACACTGGGAATCGAACCCAGGTCCAGGGTCAAGTGCTGGTCACCAGCAGCGGTGTAGCGGTATAGCACGCGGCACGAAATGCCGAGGACCTGGGTTCGATTCCCAGTGTTGGTCTTATTTTTCTGGTTTTTCTGTGCATCTATGTTTCGGTTTGTATTTTCAATTTAGGTTTCACGGGATGACCGTAAAAGTAAAAATTTGGAATTGAAATAAAAAATACAAAAAGATTCCAAAAAACCAATCACAAAGATATTATGTTAAGTTATCGTTTATAACAAGTGCAGTGTAACATTTCCTTCGTATTCGTGCACAGTGTCTGATGACATTTCATTCGAGGATAATGCTCCAAGGTTCAGAACCAATGGGTTAGGCGAATTGCTATGCTTTGGACACCAGACTATTATAGTCTTTCCCTTATTCATAAACGCTTATTTTCTTGCTAACTTAAATTGACCCTTAAATTAACAAAATTGAAAAAAGTTCATGATTCAAGCCTCGTTGGTACCTCATAGTCCAAAAAATTCTACATAAAAAAATATAGTCTTGAAGAATGAGTCTCGTGTGGCACACTGCCAATTTAAGTGTTAACAATTGTTTGTCTTTATCTTTTACTATGACTTTTTCATTTGCCGGACAAAGACAAAACATATTGGTTGGTAATTTTTCATAAATAAGGGTGTTTGTGTAACTCAACCGCCAATAATTTGTGAGAAGTTTTAATGCAAGGAAATTATTACCCACTACAGTGGCCAGTTATGAAACAATACCTATTAAATTCAGTTAATTATTTAACCCGTAAAAGGAAAATACCCTTGACCAGTGATAAGAGATGTCAAAGTTCAGTACGGGAGTATGAATTGTGAAGAACAAGTTTTTTTCTTGAATTTCACGTACTTGTGTTATAGTATCGTAAGGGGATTTTATTTAACCATGGACTTCATACTACTAATGATGATGGTGAATGAAGCATCGTTTTAATGCCTGCTTCTATTCCTTAGTGCGATACAAGTGGGTTCGAACCCAGGCTCGCACCTTTGACTTTTTTGCGGAATTTATGCGGAAAATTTCATTTGAAATAAATTACATTTGCGCACACCTATAAACCGATTCAATGGTGAGTGTGAAGCTCCCGATCCCCATTAGACTCTTGTGGGAACTAAACCCAAGGACTTTTATTCCGAGAGAGAGTGGAACATACCTATCTTTATATAGGCTGGGATGATAAAGAGGGGCCCAATATTTACAAGGCGTCTATAAACGTAATACAAAAAAATCATAATACCTATACTCCATTTATTTTATCATTTGAAACTTAACAAAATTTACACACGTTTTTAAAGGAAACAACGAAACTATTTAAAATTGTGTTAACTTCTTTAATAAAAACATAATAATAACCGCTAATAAATTTACATGTAGGTATTTTTAGTCCATTTGTGTTCGAAATACCGAGAATCGTGAGTTAGAATATGACCGTTATTCAAACCTTAAATTAAACGGAGTATACATACATACATCTGAAATATCGACGCTAAACATAGGTACATGGAACATCAAAATTAAATACCGCAAGTAAAAAATGCCGGCAGCCGACATATATGAAAGGTTGTGAAATAACTATTTTTAATTAAAATATAAGTACAAAGTACAGAAAGTTAAGATTTTGACTTATTATTTTTTTTGCAAAACTGACCTAGGTCTCATGATTCACTATTTTTTTTATTAAAATGTTATTCGATAAAATTTAAGAATATTTCATCTACAGGATTGTAGCCTTACGGTCAAACAGATTCGAGATTTAAAACATTCGGTAAAAAAAGCATTTGGTGTTTCAATTCGTACTCGTTCATAGGTCTTGTGAAATTCGATCTTTGGAATTTCGCATCGTCGGCATCATAGTGTCCTTAAACCGTACATTAATTTTTTGTTATGTTTATTATATTACTATCAACTAAAAATGGCCTAATACATTTACAGATCGAATTATTGGAAATTAGGCTAAATACCAGTATCTAATCGGCTTAAACATCCGCAATTTCAATCAGTTCTGAAAAAAATATATAATTATGTACATTATTTTAACAATCAAAGTAGTATTGCAACTCTATAGTTACCGATACATCACATCGCGTGTAAGCTAATGATAGTAAATATTGACACCATTTTGTTCTTGCTTCAAGGCTCACAGTATCTGATCTCTTTAACCTTTACCCGCTACACCGTATAATACCATGAACGTAATAGGAACGTATCAGAAACGGAATGTCAAGCGCTGAACTAGTTGTTGGCTGTATTTTCGTCGGAGTCCTGTAGGAGTTTTGAACTTTTCTGTAATAAATCGTCGTCATCATGAGCCTTGTAACCGCTTGCTGGCAGCAGTACGACTGGGCCGGCTCGACCAAGTTAATCACACTCCCAAAGAATACCGGCGTAATACTAGCAATACTGTATTTCGTGCTGTGAGTGGGAAACTCTGAGGCCCAAGCCTCTGTTTGAAAGGCTGTAGTTCGGACTCAGTAGTTTTCCTGTGGTGGTGGTCTAGTGGCCACTAAGGCAGTTTTAAGAAAGCAAGTGTGTTTGTGATAAGAGTATGACGTGTCCTCGACAATCCGGAATAATTTAGCTTTATTTAGGGAGACAATTTAAAAATTGTTTCAGCATTGCAGCAGTTCCGGAGATTACCTTTAAAAGTTGAAAGATCCTTTTAAAACATAAAAGTGAATTAAAAAAAAACTAGCATTTTTAAAAGTCTTGGTCTACTCTAACAGGAAGCCTCAAAGAACCATAAGTTGCTACTTGCAAGCACGCAGTGAAGGTCGTCGCCCCCTTTACATAACATACTGCGATTCATTCAATACAAGCGTTTACATAATCTTGCGAACGGTCAATGTCAAACGATTGTTCTGACAGGTGTCACTTTTATGCGTTTTTTTGGAAATAGATTTTTTTTATCATAATCATCATCATCATCAGCCGGAAGATGTCCTAATTTTTTAGTTGGATGTGTTACATATAGCTACCTTCATACCGAATTTCAAGTTTTTAGGATAACTGGAAGTGCCCTGTATGTTTTCAGTGCACTGCTATTTGTATGTAACTTTTGATTGAGTTGACTTAGAAGTTTGATTTCTTCAATGCTTCAAAGGACCACAGATTTGAGTATTCGTTATCAATTTCAGCTTGATACGTCCACGTGTTCCTGATAAAAAGTGTCTTGACAGACGGACGAACAGACAACAAAGTTATAAATAAGGTTTCCGTTTTTTCCTTTCGAAGTACGGAACCCTAAAAAGGGCGAAAGAATTTTTCCCATCTAATAAATTAATAGTTACATAATATTCACGATGATATGATCTATTCAACCTTGAAACAACATAATAATAATATATTATATAATATAACAACACCCACGCCCCATTAAAATATTTATATATTTTATCAAACTTACGTCACTTTATGGAGTTAGCTGTTCTTCCCAGCGCTAAACGTGATCGTGATATTTGGGCCCATCAACTATTTTACTTTCATTGGGCGTCTCCTGCGTTACCAAAATTGTCTCTGGCGTTACCAAAAAATCGTACTTCCAACAAGATATTTCACGGTTTAATAGGTTGAACTTACGTAGGATGGCCTGTTTTCATGTATACCATCTATTAAATTACAGAAAAAACATGTTTATACTTACAAAAATTTGCAATTGTTTGAAAAATGTCACAGACTGATTAGTGTGGGTGAAAAAGTTGACTGGCCCATTTAGTAAATAAAGTTTGTATTCAGACAAAATATCGTGCGTACGCGCAGTTAACAAGCAAATGCGGCCGTAAACATGATATCTATTCATTTAAGGCACGGTTGGGAAGTACGGAGCGCATACAAAGCATCTGCAATCTAACTAAAATATAGCTATCTTGAATAGGGTAGTGGTTTTTAATCTGAGCCATAAGACCATTGACATCTCTATCTAATGTATAGTTTTTTTTTCTTTCTTGGAATAACACATTTTAATAAAAAATAAAAATCTTTCTTATAAACCAGGCCTACCTGGTTAAAAAAAACTTCAAGTTTATCTTGATAAATAAATAATAGGTAAGTACAAAATAAAAATATAAAAAAAACAATAAAGAAAGACATTTATTCACATTTACAAAGATAAAAAAACAAATACAACAAAAAATAACAATAGACAGCAAACACAAACAAAACAAAAAGAAATACGAAAATAAAAATACTAAATTTTTGTTTTTTGTTTTTTAAATAAAATAATTTATTTGAAAGTTATAAAATTAAAAAAATAGCGTTGCATATTAAAACGCTTATTATTATAGAAAAAAATATAATTATTTCATTTAAATATAATAAATATAGTCGTCCGGTTATTATCGGATTGAATTGTTAGTCTGGATCTTGACCTTCGTTACTGTTTCGGCGCACGCGACGTAATGGGCTCGCTGCTGCATACATTATACATTTATTACATAGGCTCCGATCATCCATCCCAGCCTATTTACGTCCCACTGCTGAGCACAGGCCTCCTCTCAGAATGAGAGGGCTTAGACCGTAATTCCTACGCGGGCCCAGTGTGGATTGGGAACTTCACACACACACATGAGTGTGCAGGTTGCCTCACGATGTCTTCTTTCACCGTAAAGCTCGTGGTAAATTTCAAATGTAATTTCGCACATGAATTTGAAAAAACTCAGAGGTGCGGGCCGAGGTTTGAACCCACGAACCTCTGCTTGGGAGGCAATAGGTCAAACCACTAGGCCACCACGGCTTAGGCTCCCATAACTATCTGTAATCATAGTATTGTTGTTGTCCGGCAATCCCGAACCAGATTAGGCATGTACCTACTTAGATCCTCACATAGTATACTGGCTCCGATAACAGCAGATATTGGTTCCATGGATTAATTATCATGACAGACAAGATGAATTTATGTCTTCGAACACTACACCGCACCATATCATCAACGTAACCATCTCGACACAAATTGTATGTACACGGGTGCATACGCACGTGTACTATAATTCGGGTGCCCTCTATTTCGCATACTTTTTAATGTCCGAAACTGATTACGCATAACAGGGTTCGCATAATCTATTTACGCCGAATTTTAAACTTGCCGAAACTTAGTTCGGCATAATTCTGTATGAGCCGAATCATAGTTTAGCCGAATTTATTTTAGCATAATATTAACATGGTCGAATTTTATTATGCATAATTTGGTTTAGCATAGGTATATGTAATTTTGCCGAATTTTAACAGGCCGAAATCCTGTCCAAATCTATGTCCGAAAATAAATTACCTAATTACTATTTATGACTAGAAAAATAGGTTATTAAGTTAGAATTGTATTTGTAACGGAACGAACATCCACCAGTAAAAGAGACAAGGGCATAAAGTGGGGGGAGGGGGAGGGCGATCCCCCGGAATAAAGAAAACCCAGGTAATATGGTTGCTCAACTATAGGTTAGGTTAGGTTAGTATTTTGTCAAGGCGCGAAGCGCCTCAAATATGGGGAATAGGAGCTCCGCGAAGCGGAGCTCTGTCGATTTCGCCTCAGAGTCGTTAAATTCATATGAATATTCGCTTTCCAGACATAAAATTGGTGTTACATTAAGTATGTGAAGGTGATTTTCTGCGTAACTAATTTATGCGTAAGTAATTTTCTGCCTAAACAATATTCGGAATTCACAAATTATGCGTAAAGCCCATTCGGCTTACATTGTTTATACGTAAAAGAATTCGGCGTAAACTGTTACGCGAAAACAGTTTCGGCATAAGTACACACACAGATTATGCAAAATAGAATTATGACATAAAAAAATATGCGTAAGCAGGGGGAACCCTATAATTCTACTTAAATAAGAACACATAAAACTACAATAATACAAGGTGAGCTTAGCCTCTGGAGAAATAATGAAGCCATGGATAAGACTGATACTTATCAATACCTTAAAATAGTTATTTCCTTAATTAGACAAGAAAAAAAATCTATGAAATCAGATCATCCAAATACAGGCTGCTCCAAAGTGATACATTGAAAACCGTTAGTTTTTCGGTAAATATTGGACTGATTGTTAAGATACTTTGCAGTTTGGTTTTAAATATCTTGCTAAGCCAATAGTATTCGTATTTGTCCGGAGGCTAAGGTCACCCAGTATAAGCTTAGGTTTTTTTTTTCTAAGTATATAAGTAAGCTTTGGGAGACTTATTTCGCACTACGATCGTGGGCTCTATCCTACTCTTAACATTTAGGTAATAAAGGTGATAAAATGAGTAAGAAACAAACGCTGGACAAAAAGAGGTCGTCGTTCGCGTGCCGATTACAGGGCTGAGTCAATCCGACGAGGTCTTTGGAACTATGTATCTGTTCGAGAGCATCCTTTTTCTATTTATTATTCACGATACGCCCAGAGGTCACCAACCGTAGGTATGCAGAGCACGGTCCCGCAGCACGGCTAGCACAGGTGGCAGCTACTTGTTCCAATTAATCCATACTAATATTATAAATGCGAAAGTGTGTTTGTATGTTTGTGCGTTTGTGTGTTTGTCCGTCTTTCACGCCGTAATGGAGCGACGGATCGACGTGATTTTTGGCAGATCGCAGGATCGGTGGATACGAAAAGCACAAGACCGGTCTGAGTGGAGAGCCTTGGGGGAGGCCTATGTCCAGCAGTGGACGTCTTTCGGCTGACATGATGATGATGATGATGATGATAATATTTTAGCAGATTATTAGACGTCCCTGACTTTTTTTATCAGTTTTTTGTTGCTGCCACTGTTTGTGCACATTTTCGAATAAAGTCGGGTACTGGCCCTATACTACGAAGTACGAAATTCGAACTTAGTAATTTACCGTCCCGCTGAACTATATTATTTAATACGAGAGAGGGACGGTACGACATGAACTTCGATTTTCGAATTTCGAAGTAGCCCCCTGTACTCATTTAATGCACATGAATAGGCGAATAACCGAAGCCATCTTGTCCAATAGTTTAGCACTCGCTGTAACCGAAATTGGCTAGGAGCTATTATATTAAGATAAAATGCCTTCTGCAGAGCCCTCGTTTCCCAATCACAACCCTTAGCAAAGAGAAATATGATACAGGAGCCTAGCTTAAATCATTATGTCAGCTGGAAGACGTCCACTGCTGGACGTAGGCCTCCCCCAAGACTCTCCACAGGCCGATCTTGTGCTTGTCGCATCCATCGCGATCCCGCGATCCTACCGTTGGAGGCCTACCGACAGCTCGTCTCCCGGTCCGTGGACGCCATTCGAGAACCTTCTGATCCCATCGGCCATCAGTCCTGCGAGCTATTGTCATGCCCACTGCCATTTCAGTTTAACAATCTTCGGGCTAGCTTAAATAATAAGATGAATTACCAAGGAAGTAACAAAACTAACGAAAAGAATAATTAAAGTTATTTACATCTTATCTTGCCTGCACGCGTCTCCTTTTCGCTACACTGGTATGAAAAAGACACACTCAAAAATAAACAAATTAAGGCAATCTTATGCTAGCACGGTATCAGATTGTACGCGGGCTGCATTCTACGTATGACATTTGACATATGTTTAAGTTTGTTTACTTGTAAGGTTGACGACATGGGTTTTACAATGAAGTTTTTTTAATCCTACAAGGGAGGAGAGCTGCAATAGTTGAAGGTCTGGCCTAACACATACTTTTATCCCGATTTCCCACGAGATCGGAATAAAGTCCGAAAATTTCAACTGCTCGAATTAGAGACCAGGATTCAGGTATTTAATTGCAAAGTTAATAAAACCAACGACATATTTAGTTTTATTTTGCTGTGTATTTTTATTTATTCAAATTCAAATTCAAAAAAATGATCGATTAAACTAAATTTGACTGTGTTTATCAACACAAGTATGTTTATAGATAGATACTCCTTCTATTCACGTCCCGCAAAAACTGTCGCTTATATCACAAAGCCCTATAAATAGGCCAAACCATTATCTCTGGAGAAAGGCTGGGTATGTTTGCCTATTTTAATAAGATATATTGCTCGACAGAATCTGACGTGGAAGCAAATGTTTAATCATATAAGGTCGGAAGGGCTCGTCGAATAACCGTGCTTTTCGGCTATGTAACGTTTCCTGAGGTTCGTTTGTTGGTACTCTAATGTGGTCCGGGTAATCCTGTAATTAAAAGGTGGGATAAATCAATCAGAGGTTAACTGAAGTTTTCTATATTATTTTTGATTTTTTCCCACTCAAATATCCTGTCTAAAAACATAGTTATTGTGTATTTATTGTAGAGTAATGAGTGCGTAATACTAACGTCTCGTTCAATCAAACATATGTAGTAGGTATATCAGGGAGGCCGTTCTGTTTCGTAATATTGACCTAAAACAATTAGTTCGCTCCTGCTTAGGCACGGTACCCTTACTGGTAAAAAGCCCGCACAAAAGGATATATTAGATAATGTTTCGCCGTTTTTACAAAACTTATTTTAACTTGCACCTACCTACGTCTTTTTTCACCCACTTCTAGTGATCGAATTTGCTTGAAATGTTTTACGAATGTAAAGCTTAGATGACAATGCAAGTACAGTCAGCGAAAAACGATTATTAATTTTGTTATATGTCTATTGCTTTATATTGTTCTATAAAATTATTAAATCATTTGTAAATGTATTATTTGTTCCTCAATAAACTTGTGTTATATTTTATTGTATAATGTGTGTATTTAATACCCCACCAAGCCGACGAGTCCGATAATAATTATAATTAGCATAAATGTAATTACCTATTTATTACTTACTGGTACTAAAATCTTTGCGGAAAGCGCAAACAAATTAACAAATAATTATTAGTTATTAATCACCATAACATGCTTTTGTATTGTCCATGAATATAAACTTACTTAAACCTACTTAAAGCTATACGAGTATTATGTACATTTTATTAAATAAGTTTAGTCAAACAATGAATATGTTTAGGGTTCCGTAATCGAAACGACAAAATGGAACCCTAGTGGAGTCCACGGAACCCTTAGGGGTCCGTAGCATGTATATCAAGGGTCCGCAGCAGTCCAATCTGTAAACATATTAGGAAATATGTTTATTAGGAAGTTTCCAAAAAAAAAATTTTTGACAGGGGTCCGTGTAATTGTTTAAATTGTGAAAGAAATCCTACCTTATACCTAACGTATTGGTATTACAATCCAGCGCGGAAATGCAGCCAGCCTTATGGGCAACACGTCGGTTAGGTAATTGTATCTATATCTAAATGTAGTTACGTTATTTTAGTGTAGTGTTTACTTCAATCGTAACTTCAGAATAACGCGTAATTAAGTTGTTGCCCGAGGCCCTGTAAAAACTATCCTGTGTCCTTCCTCGGGACTCGAAACTATCTGTATACCGAATTTTATCTAAATCGATTCAGCGGTTTAGACGTGATGAGGTAACAAACAGACTAACAAACTTTCGCATTTTTAAGGTAGAGTCATTGACGATGACGCGTGCCGTGTTTCATATTACAATATCATTAATGTCTAGTTTTGACAATATCACATGTCTTCGTGGATGGCACTAGGTATAATATTATAGTGGGATTGACTTTACCTACCATTTTGTTCCAGTGTTTGATGCAACAGCCAAGCCTCCTTCAGGCATCCTGAGCGGCAACGCGAACCAGTACGGCGACTTCGACGAATGCCTGGATATCGCTGACACAGTCCGGGGCAAGTACTGCCTGGCCTCCTTGGAGGTCAGCCTGGACCGGCCGGGGTACGAACACCTGGACTACTTGATACACAGCGGCCATTATCTTAGGAGTAATGTTACTGATGTGAGTATAATCCTGAACACTAAAATTTGGCCGCTTTCAAGTCTAAATGAGCATTTACTAGGCAAGCGTGCTCCATCGTGGGCTCCATCCTCGCTTTCCATCAGGCTTGATTGTGGCCAAACGCAAGCCTATACTGTCTAAATAATTTTTATGTTGCTCTAAGTGTAATAAAGGCTTATTCTATTCTATTCTACTCTATTCTAAAAAAAAAATTACCCTGACTGAAAAATAGTTAAGGCGGAAACATACTAATAAAAAGCGACGCCACGCCACGTCGTCCTACGTATGATTCTATCTGCACTTTACCATTATAAATATATTGGGATTGATTAGTACTGACGCGTTGGATGGCGTGTGCAAGCGTAGCGTAGCGTCGGGTTTTACATAGTATGTCCGCACCTTTATGTTTTTCGAGCGTATGATAGAGAAAGAGAGAGCAACATTTACACATTTGATACACACAAGAATATATTAGAAGGAAAGCGTAAATACAAATAAATATGGAACCACTCAGCATAATGTGGCGTTAAGCCGCAACGTTGTTTTTCATTATGTATCTCTATTTCTTTGATCCTCTTTTTAGCCTAAACGGCTGAACGGTTTTCATATAGTCGTATATGTTACGGAACCCTATACTTCGCCTGGCCCGACTCGCACTAGGCCGGTTTTTTTTTAAAGTATAGAAGTTAAGTGAAGTATCACTTTCTTTGTAACGTCACATCCATATACTAATTATAAATACGAAAGTGTGTGTGTTTGTCCGTCTTTCACGCCATAATGGAGCGACGGATCGACGTGATTTTTGGCATAGAGATTGATTATGGGCCCGAGAGTGACATAGGCTACTTTTTATCCCGGAAAAATGCAGTTCCCGAGGGAACAGCGCGCGACAACCGAATACCACGCGGGCGGAGCCGCGGGCAAAAGCTACTTTATAATATAAATGGTAACAATTGAATGTAAAATGTTATTTCCTCTTTTGTCTGTCGGTCTCTGACGCATTCAGAATTCATTACGCGTTAGCCTAGGTCGGTGTTGGACTGGTTTTTAACACTGGATGAAACCAAGATTATTTGCATAAAGCAAAGTCTCAGAGTATAGAATAAAACCGAAGCAACGTTACAATTTTCGAGTACTATAAGAAGTGGGTCCAGGGGGGCTACTATGAAATTTGAAAATCGAATTCGTATCGTAGCACTCTTGTTTTTAAAATAATACTAGCTTTTGCCCCGGAGCCGCGGGCGCGTTTTGCCCGCGTGATATTCGGTTATAGCGCGCTGTTCCTCGGGAATTGTGCATTATTCTAGGATAAAAAGTAGCCTATGTCACTCTCGAGCCCATAAACTATCTCTATCACAGAATAAGTAATAGTACTACCGTGTCTCTATGCCAAAAATCACGTCGATTCGTCGCTCCGTTACGGCGTGAAAAACGGACAAACACACAAACACACTTTCGTATTTATAATATTAGTATGGATTGGCGTTATCGTCAGTGGGTGGGATGATAAGATAACAAGTTCGAATTAGTATAGGGCCAGAATTAAAGCTAAAAACACACACAGGATATCCTTCACTTCTACTTTCTTTAACAACTCGGCTGTGAAATGTGGCAGAAACGTTGAGGGTTTACAAATATTAAGACAGTACCAGACCTCGGCGACCACGATTTGCTAGTAAAGATAACACAAATTTCAATAACACACGTTTTCCCCGAAATAAAACTGCTCTCGCCAAATTCAAAGTTACTAAATTCCTGAAAAAAACCTGAAATTCCCGAAATACTTAATTGAATAAATCAGAATTGCTCGTAATAGTCAAAATATGATACTATTTTAAATAATTATTAAGAAATATCACACGAGACAATCGACACAAATTTTCTAGTCCCAATGTTAAAGCTCATGTTATGGGTACAAGAGAACGGATAAGCAGACTTAAATAAATACATACTTAAGTACATTAATTAAATACATAAGTGCGGGTCAAACGGGAGTCACAGGGGATATGGGGGGGGGGGGGGGGGGCCCAATCTTACACGTCAAATTGAAAAATCTTCTAATAATTAACAATACAAAAAGACATCTTTTGCCCCTAACCACGATGTTTATATTAGTGACCCCTTCATTTTTTTACTCTGACACATTAAAATATTTGTCACTCTTGCATGTCCTTTTGATGCTGACCGTATCACCTAAAATTTTATTTCCCTCTCACTCGTTTGTGACAATTATGAGCAAAGAGAGTAAATGATTTTGGCTTCAATTTTTGTGGCGTTTACTAAGTATATCTACGTGGTTTCTGGTTCATTTATTAGTCTGAGGGCAATGCCGTCGACGGGTTTATTAATTCTAAATTCAAACACAGATTTACCGCAATACATGCCAATAAAAACAGCAATACTTAGCATTCTATACATAGATCTAGTAAAACCTGATCCGACTTAGTCTCCATCCATACTAATATTATGAATGGAAAGTGTGTGTGTTTGTATGTTTGTCCGTCTTTCTCGTCGAAACGGAGCGACGCGACGGATCGACGTGATTTTTGACATAAGAGATAGTTTATGGGCTAGAGTGACATAGGCTACTTTTTATCCCGGAACAATGCAGTTCCTGACCGCTAACTGACTAATCATGACTAGTGATTGACTCGAGCCCCACGGCGCGGGCGAGCGGCGCATTTGAATCGATTTTGAGCTGACATTGGGGAATTCACATCGCTAATTCGCTCTTGAGTCGTCACAGTAGGTATAAAAAAGTGACACGGTTGGTTTTCATGCAGATTGAGGTGTTTGCGTTATCTAGCGTAATCTATATCTGTGGCGTCAGCGGAACAGCAAAATACGAAGTTCGAATTTTCGTAATAGGCATAAGGCGTTTTAAAACGTATCCGGTTAGTAACGCCGTCTTTTCTTTGCATCGTGACCGTACGATTACAAAATGGCACGTTTATGGGGTACAGTGTAATCGGACCATTAGCGACTCAATGTCAACTGTCAAGGCCATATTGTGACAACACCCGGTAGGGTTTTCGAAGCATGTAAATAGAATGAAACTTATAAGCATTAGCGTGTAAATAGCATTTTTAATAAATGGTAAAAATTTGAAAACTTACATAATAAAAACCTAAATACCAAAAAATCTAAATTTATATCAAAAGTTTATTTTACAAATAGGCCGTAGGGGACTTTTACGCGCCTTTTTTGTTGCAATTAAATAACAATATGCTCCATGAAGGTAGGTACATATTTAACTTGGGCATATTTTTTTTAATACGCTTATCCTTGCAAAATGCAATTTGTTTACAAGAATAATGAATCATTAACTTATTGTTGATGAATATAAATTTGACCACGAGCTTTATGGTAAAAGGAAAACATCGTAGAGGAAACCTGGAGAAACTAGCAATTCAATGGTGTGTGTGAAGTTCCCAATTTGCATTGAACCCACGTGGGAACTATGACCCAGACGATCTCATTCTAAGAGCAAGCCTAAGCGCAAGTGGGGTGTGAGATGTGTATTGTTTGTAATTATAATTTTCTTGTTCATTTTCTACGAACCCGAGTATCCTTTTATTATTCCTTGACACAATCATGCAAATGCAATGCTACAGTTGTATGTTATCGCGATATTAAAAACAATAAAAGTCACAATACGTCTGCAAGCCCCAAGGTTCTAGTTAATATTCCGTCCGCTCTTTACTTTGTCAACTTTATTTGGTCTTCGATCGGATTTTGAATCACAATCGTCATTGTGTAAGAGTAGACCTCGGCATGTAAACGGTCAAAGGAAATGCTCTGAGAATGCAGGAATCAGATCATTGGATAATGTTCCCGGTTATCCAATTTGGTCTAGAAAGATCAATGGGTACGAAAACATATTTGTGCATTGTTTTACTCTGTATTGCTATATTTGTCTAAATTTTTAATTGTTGTTATAACTATAGTAATTATAGCCTAGGCCCGCGGCTTTGTTCTGGTGAAAAACTAAATAAAAGGCTCCTTGTCCCTCGGGAATTCCCAAAAATCTCTTCTTAATGTTGATTCTCCCAGCTGTGCCTTGCCCGTCAGTATGTGATGTTTTTCTTTTACAGTTACGATTACAAGTGTAATAGTAAGATTTTTTTGCGGGGTAGTAAACAATAAAATAATCTTATCTCCTCATTATAGTTATCTTTAATCTAGGCATGGTGTTCTGAAATCGAAGAATCGACTTTTTCAACGGAAAAAATCGATTTTTAACATCGATTCAGGATACGAAATCGATCTAATGAATCGATATTTCGGGATTGAAGATTGAGAATACCGAATCGAGATTCGGTTTTAACAATTTTTTGTTAAAAATTGTAATTAGAACTTCTTATCGTCCGTACTGCTTACGCTAATACCTAGTATTTGACAGGAGAGTAAGAGGTAATACACGAGGTCATTTCTTCCATAACTGGATCAACATATTGAAAAACAAACTAGAAAAGCAAATCAAGAAAAGATCGATTCTCTAAAAAATCGACTTTTTGACTAAGATTTTTTTGTGAATCGATTTTTTGGGCATCGATTCGGCTCGGTTCGAGAATCGATCTTTTCTGGAGAGAAACACCATCCCTACTTCAATCACTTAATTCTATCTGCAGACTTAACCCAGTGGTTAACGTGGAATAGGTACATACATTTCGATTTATATTCTTTAAGCCTGAATTAAGTATGATATTCCCCTATACTTTTTTTTTGTGACTGTTAAATCGGTTAAACCAGAGTTAAGTTTGATATTTAAAGACAACTAAATCGCATCTAGAGCTTGTGTCATCGCGTTAAAGGCAAAAAGTATGAGGGTTTTTTTGTATTTCAACCACGTTTCTTCCTCATCCCATTATATTGTTTGCAGGCAATGACGATTGCAAGACCTTCGATGTTCCATGGTCCAAATTGTTATTAAGTTTTAGCCCGACCGAAGCTCGGTCGCCTAGCTTGTTACCAGAAGTGGTTACATTGCCACATCTCGTATTATACGAGACACGATGACACAAGCTCTAAATGCCTGATTGAATTTTTGCACGGATTCCGTTCTGTTAATCAGTTATGCCTACTTGCTGTAAAATAAAACTCAATTTAGCTTTCTAGATGGAAATATCAATGTCTCGTATAATACGAGATGTTGCTAGATCGATTGTTCGTCCCCGAAATTTTATAGAAATCGTTAGAGCGCAGCGGTTTCCGAAATCCTCGAAATAAATAAATATAAGTAATATTAACAAGAACTGCTGGTTTAATTTTTTTTGTGACTGTGATTGGACCCTAAATATCTCACCTGATGTTAAGTGCAGATAAGCCCAAAGGTGTATCTCACTGGTTCAGTAATAGCCTATTCACTCTAGCCTTAAAGAGCCCTAGATTGTAATTATCTGGAAATACAGACGGCGTGAGCGGGAGAGATTTAAGATAAGATGGCCCCTAGAGTGCTTCAAATGCCCAAATCTCTTAGGCTAACACGAAAATGAACAAAAAGGATTACCTGACATGTACCTAATTTGCTGAGCTAATTTCAGTAGTTTCTATGAATCTGCTCATCTCATTTAATGTTGCAACGATACCTCAAAAATTGCTCTTTAAATTACCGCAATTAATTCTTAACTAAAACCCCTTGTCTCTTTCAGATGGGCCATCGAGTGCCACGATTCTCCAGCATTCTGTGGGGCGTGTGCATACCCAGCTCTTGCAGCAGCTATGATCTTGAAGACGAACTGTCCCAGAGGCTGTCAGGCCTCGGTATCTCAGTTCGCGTCCAGAATACTATGTGTACCGTTAAGGACGTCAAAAGGCCTTACTCTTTTGGGAAGGCACTGTCCATGTAAGAGCAATGGTTATAGATAGTATTTATTTACAATGATTATTATAACATAATTACATCTTTTGTTTGTGAGTGTTGGAATTTAAACACATTTTTTACAAAAATCATGAAGTCTAGAGAAGTGGCTACACATTTGTTGGATCAAGACCTTGTTTTTCTTTCTTAACAATCAATGGTTTCAGTTTACCTCAAACAACATAATGCATCCAGATGATATACCACATTTTACACGCAGTCAATGAATCATTGTTTTGTTTTGCATTATAATTCTATTAAATCGGTTTTTATTTTGAAGAGTTGCTGTTGTGGAATTTGGTCCTGTGTTCTAAGACGATTGTGTAACCGATTCAGCGTAATCAATCGTCAAATCTATTGAGCGGCAAGCAAACAATGCATTACCTTACTTTACTCTACCACTTGCCTTACCCGTAAACAAATTGAAGAGTTTCCTTAAAGAGAGCCGCTAACGTGTCCATTACAATGAGACTGAAGTGTGTTTCTATGTATTTATCCACCTATCAATTCATTCGCTTTCAGTCATATTCATACGCCACAACAAATACTTAAAGTAAATCAGCGATTCGCAAAAAATATTTAATATTTGCATTTCTCCTAACATATGCCAAAATAAGCCAGCTTTGTTGTTGCAGTACATTTTTCCTGGGAATTATATTGCTCCTAAGCCTGGGAACTATCCTCGATGACGGCGCGGAGGGCACGACGAATTTCGAGAAATTACTCAATGCTTTTTCCTTGAAACGTAATGTGAGGAAGCTTTTCGAGGTGGATGAGGAAGCGAGGGTAAAAGGCGTTGACGCGTTCCGCGGGATGAACGCTTTAGCGCTGCTTCTGGCCCACAAATCGATGGCGATGGCGCACAATCCTTACGTGAATAAAACTCACTTTTCGAAGGTAAGTTTTTGAGTGTTTTGTGGCTTGATAAAATCAGTGTTATAAAGGATGTAGTCACTGAAGTAATTAATTTCTATCTTAAAGTAGATTCTATCATATGTTCTGTTTAGCATCGGTGTTAGTATTTTTCAAGCAGGTAGGACTAAGGTATTTTAAATACCTACACTAAGTTTAAATTTCGATTACTTTCCTTATGTGTGTATCCAATATGTATGTATTTATGTACCTATAATAACAATAAATGAATATGAATTTGAATTAACCCCAATTTTAAGACTATTTTCGATCATTAATAAGATGACAAGTAAATTGAAACTTATGATACTACCTTACTATATAATTGCCACTTTTTGTATGAGAAAGTTAAAGATTATATTGATTTGTACCTAACAGTTGTATTTTTTTTATAAAGGGACATAACGTATTATTAATAATTGATCGGAACAATCGGTCACAAAAAGAGGAAGACACTAAGTTCATCCTCCAGCCCCAAATTTACTTTCTGTTCTTTTCTATGTTGTCTTCCCCTCATTCAGTTTTGGTATTGTCTTCAAGGTCTTCGGCATGCCGTGGGCTGTAATCGGCCGCTCTGCCATCGTCTACACAGACAGCTTCCTTTACATCAGCGGTTTTCTAAACGCGAACAACCTGCTTCAAGAGCTCGAGAAGAAAGGAACGATAGATATCAAAAACAGACTCATTTCGCGATGGTTCAGGTAAACAATCGATATGTATCATTATAAAATTAGGGTCTTCTTTATTGAAGCGAGAATTTATGAAAGTTTGTGAGTGTGCGTTGGGTTTATTCAGTAAATAAACCTAAGCTACCATATGTTTCTGTGAATAAACATCTCATCATTTATTCATTCATAGGTCGCAATGGGCACTTTTACACGTCATTTTTTTAATCTACCAGCGCTTTCGGAAAGACAGTCATTGCCAAGATGAATGCGGCCCAAGAAACTTAGCAGAAAGTCATTTTTTTTAAATAATTTAATTACAAATTAATTCTTAAAAACTAAAGTATAAAATTGAAGGAAATAATATAATACATGAAAAGAGGAATAATAATACGGGGATGTATGGGGTATTTGAGTTACAAAACTAAAGCTAATTACAAGATAAACATAAACCCATGGGGATACCATCGGGACAAAAAGTAGCGTTCTTACGTATTTTTCCAGAGTTCCAGCTAAACTAAACCATTACTTTTAAGTACACTTAAGTAAAGTCTCGCATTTATGATATCAGTAAGACATTTAGACCCGGACTTAGGTAGATTCCTAGTCTCCAAATTGTTACATGACTAATTCGTTGCATGACTGTCAACCTCGAACGATCCGCTCAATAATATTATTATTATTATCGTTAGATCCGCTAGGTCAATTAACAAGTGACAATATATTTCATTCAAAGAATTCCCAAAACCCACAATCAAGGTAACGTGTTATTTACCGCAACTCGGATGTAGATTTAATAATTATTAACGTATACGTTAGTCATTAGTTTTTGAACGCATGCGCACGTGGACATCAAGGCAATTTGTTTTATGATCATCGACATTACATCATGTTCGGGGCTACTGCCTTCCTAATCGTCCTAAGTACCTACGTAGTCGACCCCAAAGTATAATGTTAGATTAATAATAGGTTTTGTTTTAGTTAACTTGTAGTCTCCCACTGCAGGACAAAAGCCCCCCTTTCTTCTTCCACTCGTCTCTACTTTTGACCGAATCTTGCCAGTGCGTTGGAAACGGTCCAAATCGTCCCGCCATCGCCTCCTACTCATATTTAGGTCTGAGTGATCGTTTAGGTAATAATGGTTTTTCTCATTTTACTTTCAGATTGTTTCCCTTGTTCCTGAGTCTGATGCTGTTTTGCACATACGTCCTCCCGGACGTCAACAACGGGCCGCAGTGGAACCTCGTGGTGGAAGAACACAGCCGCGTCTGCGAGAAGAACATGTGGAAGAGCTTCCTCTTTATACATAATTTCTTCGGCTTCGAAAACATGGTACGTGTTGATGATCTAGATACGCGGCAGCGTGTCAAGCCAATTTCAAAAGAGAACTGGAGACGCAACCAGTTTGTTTGTTCCTTAGGGTATTTTACCCTAAGTTTAGGGTATTTTTACAACTATAGGGTATTTTTTAAGGTAATAAATTATTTAGGGTATGTATGGACACACACACAAACATCACGCCTGTATTCCCAAATAAGGTAGGCAGAGCACACGAAACGTTACTGCTAGCGTTACCGCCAGGTTTTAAGTTGACAAAAAAAACGGTACAATAGTGACAGGTTGCTTTGCTAGCCTGTCGCCTACGTATACCTTAACCTATATTCTCAGTCGCCTCTTACGACATCCACGGAAGAAATGGAGAGGTGTAATTCTAATTCGACACCACACTGGTATGTACGATATCAAGAAAAAAATTACTGCAGATGACATAGAAGCGAAGACTATGGGTGCATTCCAAAAATGTTTTGAACCGGTGTAGTAATTTAGCTATTTGTTTATTAATAAATTGCAATTATTTGCTGATTTTATATAAAAAAAAATTTAGGGTAAAAAAATAAAGTGCCTAATTGAGGGTAATTTCATGTAGCGTTAGGTTCTGAGGTGGCAACACTGCCTCATAACTAGGTTCTACATTTCTTACCCTAAGTAAGATCGGTTTGACGAACGTATAGTACTGTAGATGCGTTAAACAATACCCATGTTTACTCCACTTCTCACGCCGTTACGTAAAGATCTTGACTACCATGTCACCTACATTGATCGAGGTTCGATATCATGGTAACTGTATCATCGTTAAAACGCATGCTGGCTATATTTAATATCGAGCAATGTTTCATGATAAAAAATATTTGGAAGATTCTATTATAATCTCCATATCTTAACCAATAATAAACCTCCGACATTGTCATAAACAACAAGAACAGCGCCGCTCGCAAGACCGGCAATTTTTGCTGATTTGGGACCATTTCGTGACGTAATAATTTCGCACTTTTCAATATCTTTTTTTTTTTGTTATGCTATGCTACTTTGTCACGAATAAATGATTTCTTTCTTTCTTTCTTTTATAAATAAATTAAATATTTAAAAAACGGCTCAACTAATTTTTACCAAACATAACTAAGAATTATCACAAGAAAATTGGCTTTCACGGAAGAAAACTTGCATTGAAATTGGTTCATCCTTTTGAGAGCACGATGCCACAAACCGACAGACACTCAGAAAGTCAATCCGGCTATTTTAGCTTGAAGAAGTAACAAACACTCGCACATACAAAATTTCACATATACGAGAAGCATTATTTAATTAGTTGATTTTGTACACATACTTATGTTTTTGTTTTTACTTGGTCTACAGTGCCTCACTCACACACATCAGATCGGCATGGACATGCAGCTATACGTGGCCACTTTACCCCTGATGCTGTTGCTATGGCGGTTCCGAAGGCTCGGTTGGTCACTGGTGGTAGCCATCGCGGTGGCTTCCACAGCGCTGCGGTGGTCAGCTATATACTGGTACGACATCAGTATGTTCGTGTATTTTGGCATCACGTGAGTATTTTCATATCTAAACAATATACGGGAAAATATTCGTTAAATGGTCTTCAAAAGAAACCCTTATAGTTTTGCCGTCACCGTCAATATCATTGTCTCATCAGGCCTCCTTCATTAACCTCCAATTGCACCTCTGAAATAAAACTTTAGTATTAGCATGTATTAGTAAAAAAGACATTATTTTTCGGGTTATTGTTAAAGTGTTATGTTAAAACTATGTCTTGGAAACAGTTAGTAGGATCAAATACCTACCCTTTTACTTGAAAACCCAAACTTTCATCATCATCATCATCAGTCGGAAAACGTCCACTGCTGGATAAAGTCCTCCCCCTTAGAACGCCACAATTAACGAAACTCGCCACTTGCATCCACCGGTTTCCCGCAACTCTCACGATTTCATCAGTCCACCTAGTTAAACTTTTACCCATAAGTAATTATTACAATCCAATTATTTATGTTGCTAAAATTACTTCGACCGTTCGACCACATTGCAGTGGCCGTGGTCAGTTTCTCTGTGGCTTTAGACCAAGGTTCCCGAAGTGGTCTAGGTATCTACCTAGACCCCTAGGGTTCCACGGGAGACCAGACGGTGGTCCACGACGGCGTCAAAAAGGTGGTTTTGGGAATATAATATAAATGTAACAGCAGGGCCCAATGAGGGTTTTCACAGAGGCCAAATATCGCTAGGTGGCGTCAGTATCTTGAGGTCCATTTGACGTTGGCTCATTTAGTTTTTTAACCAATCACGAGCAAACGTCAAACGGACCTCACGATACTAACGCCATCTAGCGATATTTTGCCTCTCTGAAAACCCTCTTTGCATAACAAATTACAAGCAAATACGCACAGACAAACATCACGCCTGTATTCCCAAATGGGTTAGGCAGAGAACACGAAACGTTACCGCTTCGGAGCCACTTTTAGCAATTTTAGGTTTTAAGTTTGACAAAAACGGTAAAAATAGTGACGGGTTGCTATATAGCCTGTCGCCTATGGTATACCATAACCTATATCCTCAGTCGCCTCTTACGACATCCACGGAAGAAATGGAGAGGTGTTTCTAACCCGACACCACACGTAGATAATTAATCATAAGTGAGACTGGCAAAAGTTTTAAAAGTAGCCCTTATATTCCGTCAGGGATCCTGATAATCTAATACTTTCTCAGAAACATACAAAACAGTAGAAAACACAAAGTATTTTATGAATAATTCAATATTCTAGCTCGATCCTTACGAGATTTGAATTCCTGGAATCCTTTATTCCAGTTCTTTGTTTCCAACATCGGAACTTTCAATAAAAGGACATAAATATCATGTTTTGTGCTTTATTTAGGGTTACGGCAGTGCCCTCGTCAAGTCAAGAGGAAGGCAAACAGTCTGATAGATCTGGTAGCATGGAGTACGGTTGTTTCCTCTGAAGATGAGCTCTAGTTGAGTTCGAATCGCGTCAGTGTAGTGTGGTGGTGAAAGATGGGCGAAATTACATTTGAAATTTAAAAAGGAAAACATCGTCAGAAAACTGTACAAACCTGCGAAGCAGTTCTATGGTTTATGTGAAGTTCCTAATCCGCACTGGGCCCGCGTTGGGACTAGCCCACTAATTTTAAGAGGAGGCCGTGTCCAACAGTTGGGCGTAGGTATATTTATAGGCTGGGATGATGATGATTATGACGACCACGAACCGGAAGACGAAGCAGTGGCAGGCCTCCCACCAGGTGGACTGACGACATCGTGAGATTTGCGCGAAACCGGTGGATGCAAATGACGAGTTGTCGTTCATTGTGGCGTTCTAAGGGGAGGCCTTTATCCAGCAGTGGACGTTTTCCAGCTGATGATGGTGATGATTGTATGATCCAGTACTGCAACCACTAGCTAGTCTAAGTTAATCCATACTTACTAGTATTATACGTTTGAAAGTGTGTTTGTTTGTATGTTAGTCCGTCTTCCGGAGCGACGGATTGACGTGATTTTGGCATAGAGATGTGAGATTGGCTAGAGAATGACATAGGCTACTTTATATCCCTGAAAATGCACAGTTCCCGAGGGACCAGCACGCGATAACCGAATTACACGCGGGCGAAGCCGCGGGCAAAGACTAGTGCTTAATAAATGAACTCACTGTCAATACTGCAGAATAACTAAAACCTGTTTATACAAGCTTTCGGGCATGAAAACAAATTTACTTTTCATTTTCTCAACACCTAAGTTAAACATCAGACTAAAGTGGTAATCTAGCTCTCCGTTAAATACTGCTCTCAGTGGTTACAAAGTTTCATCAAATAATATTATGCTTGTGGCCATAGACTTGTTAATAATAGATGATTATGTGTTGTAGATGCGACTTCAGAGCCTTTATTTGACCCTGAAGTGAAACAGAAACTGAACGAAAGTAGGGTGATGTATCTCCCTCTAGATGGAGCTTTGTAGGTATTGCGTGAGAGGACAGTACCTGCAGAAAACATGGAAAGACATATTGCCGTGACTAAGTTCAAGCAAGGGTTCTCTTACTATAGCCTGGGTACAAGCGACTCATTTTATACCAATACTTTCCTTTTTCGTAGCAATCAAAAGTAACTAAGAAATTACGTTGTTTAAGACATTCGCAATTTTCACTACTATTTCTTCAACGGAAGTGACCCGCCTTCGCATAAAAAAAAGAGGCTAAAAATAATAATATTTTAATTAAAAAAAATTACCCAAAACTACACCCGCGCAGAAATTACATCTCTAAATTTTCCTCCTGAATCCCGCATCTATTGTTAAAAACTGCATTAAAATATCTCCAGCGTACATTATGGTTTGAAATAGTTCACATGTGTACCTATGTATACTTTCCACGTCAAAGGCTATGACGATGCAGTATCTAGTAAGGACAAAAAAATGGTTTAAAAGATGAGAGAATCACCCAAAATAGTCACATACGTAAACTCTTTATTGCACAGAAATAAATAAACAAAACACAAACGACAAACCCTGAAATGTAATACCTGAAAGTAAAGTGAAGTAAAGTCGTCAAGTTGCACAAAAAACCACCTATTACGAGTATGATATGACTTTTAAACAACTGACAAACAGACGCATCTATTATTTAGACAAATCTACGGTTCGAGCAAATAAAATTATGCCTGGGTCAACCTTGACTTTGAACAAGAAAGGGCGAAGGTTAACCCACTTGTAATATTGTCATCGTGTTTTCAGCCGACCGTTCGCCGGCCTGTAAACGCTTAATGTTGTAAACACCTTTTGTAATTTAAAAGGTCTAATATAACAAAAATATAATGTGAACAAGCGTTCTGCGTATGGTCTTACCCTAAAAAACATCATGCTGTTAACAATATCACTAGTAAAATATTGTTTTAAACATAGATGTTAAGCATATTTGGCTCAGCAGTGGAAACAGAACTTTTCTGACATAAAGCCAAAAGGTGAGGCATTCAATTTTTGTTTTACTGTTTGACGTCTCTAACATGTTAAGATACCTAAGCGAAATTTACTTTAGTACGTTCACTTAACCTATAAGTTATGTATTGAACATGGACATATTTTCTACCCATTATTAACATTATTTGTTATTAATAACAAAGATAAAGAAAAAGATTGTCTATCGCGGGGGAGAATGTAAGCGATCAAGATTTTCGGATTGCTCGAGTTCTCCGGTGGTCCATTGCCATGCTGAAGCTTATTAATATCCCGTCCAAAACACCCAAAAATTTTAGGTATGTTTGATGACTTGACTTTGTAGTCACTTTTCTAATACTAGGAATGATTTACAGAGTGCAGAAGTTGCTCGATGCGGCAAAGTACTCCTACATCCTTCCGACTCACCGAGCTACGATATACCTCATCGGGGTCTGCATGGCCTACTTCTTGAGGAACAAGAAGTTCGACTTTACTCTCTCTAAGGTTAGTTGGAATAGTTTCACTAATAAACAAAAAGTTAATCAAAAACGCGTTCCGCAACCTAAACAACATAGAAAAGTCAACCCCCAACATTTTCAAAAGTTCAATATCTAATAAACGGCTGAACTGATTTTAATTAAACTTAGCCAAGAATCATCTCGATTAAACAGCTTTTGAAGAAAACGGCATCAAACTCGGCCCTTAGCTAGATATATGAGTAGATATATGATGCAACTCACGAGTCAAAGTTTGATAATAAGTATATAACGCATCTCTTTTTGCATCGGGAGTTAAAAATAATAAGTTGCAGTAGTATATACTCGTAGATATTAAAATTAACCCTTTTCTCTTCAAGTTGAAACAATTGTGCTGAATTCAAGCCTAGTTGGATTCTTGTATAGTATAGCTAATAAAAAAAACTTAAAAATTACAAAAAGATGATTTTAAGAAAACGGTTGAGAAGATGACCAGCAGGCCTATTGCCTAACGTACTCGGAACCGCTTTAGTATTCATTTTTGACAGTTGAAATCAAGGCTGCTTTAAAAATGAAGTAATTCGTTTCGCGTAACGTCCATGTAACGTCAAAGCATTTGAAAGCTAAGGCCGGTCATTTTTAACCCAATTGAACGAATGATTTGCCATTGATTTGCTAAAAAATGGTTTCGCGTAAGCAAAATGACAATCCAACATTGGTCTACATACTGATAGAAACTGTCAAAACAAACCGGAGACAACTTTGTGACCGTTACTGTGCAAATTGATATCGTAAGTAAGGTTTTTCGTTAAATTATAATAAAAATAATATTAATATCTTGATTAAATTGGCGCCTAAGTAATTGAAAATAAAAGTTTTCTTTTGAACAGTGATTAGAGGCGTAACAAATGGCTCGTGTCGATGGCTCGCACATATTAAATTTATTGGCGCTCGCGGGGGAAGAGCGACTGCAAACACAAGCGCGACTGGAGGCTTTTGCGCTAAGAAAGCCATCCTCTCCGGTTGCCTGACAACTAATTTTGGGCAAATTTCAAGCTCACAAAGAGGCAGTTCGTCCGACTGTGCAACAAAATTTGCCCTATTACTTATAGGAAGTTGGGAGCGCAACACAGTCGTGTAGCTGGAACTCAAGGTATGTTTAACTAATTCATTGCATCAAGCCTAAAGGCAGCGTTTGCCTAATTCTAATATAATCAGTGCTTCACAGTCAGATAAGAAACCAACTGATACCTGAAACGATTATTTTTTGTCTTATAGGAACCCTTGAAAAAATAGGTGTAGAATTTTACTATTGGATCATAAGCTAATAGACTAATTCTTTTTCTAACTTCATAATTACAGTTGTTTTTATATACTTCGCAGTGCCCACTTCATATTGAATGTACATTAATAATATATGTGTTTACTCACAGATGTTTACTATTATAGGTGCAAGCAGCCATCACATGTTACATGAATGGGCCATATCAAAAACGTGTGGGTGCCTACCAGCACCGGGCACTCTTCCAAACCAAAGCGCACGATTACTTGTGGGGAGTATGAACTTATTTAGCCCTTAACAATTTTTTAAACAACCTTTAGTAAATATTAAATTTGTTATCAAACTATGCTCAGCAGCACAAAATTTGGCCCACTCTACATATGTATACGTACCCACAGAATTGCCTGTTAACTGCATACATTTTCATTTAAAAAAATCCCCTGGGAATTCCCAAAAGTTACATCGTGGTTTTCATTGACGTTGCATTATAAACAAGAATCCCAAATTTCATTACTCTAAGCTCAGCGGTTGCTATTTCGAGATTTATGCCTATCCCGTGGGAATATCGAAATAAAATACGTTTACCCTAAGTTTTATTCCAGATATCCAGATACCTACATACTAAATTTCATCCAAATCCGTCCAAGTGTGAAAGAGTAACAAACATCTATACTCTCAAACATCTGCATTTATAATATTAGTAGGATATTAAAAGGATTATTAGTCAGTAGGATTAGTATCACAATGTCTGTCAATGTCTATCTGTATACATACATACTAACTCTAAGGTCTCTCCGACAGGCGCACAATACTCAGCTGAAGAATGACTACTGCGAGGGCGGTTGTTCGGAGGCACGCAGCGCAGGCGTCCTAGGTAGTGCCCGTCAGTTTCTGCACTATATGATTGCGAGCCCTAATCTTAGCCGTAACCTCACCGAGATTAATGAATTGAATTTTGTATGTATTTCTCAATAAAATGTATGTAGAAGAGGAATTACAGTAAATAAAAACCTTCACTGTTTATTTTAATATTTTTATTTTATAATCAGTCTTATCAGTCAGTCAGCGAGGCTAGGTAAATGAAACATTTCTAATGGTTCATGTAAACACATTCATCGTTACACATTCTGGCACATCTCTGGTGTTTTTTTTTTTTTTTTTTTATACGACTGGATGGCAAACGAGCAAGTGGGTCTCCTGGTGGTAACGGAATCTAGCAGCAATTGTTCATACTACAAGCAGTGTACAGTCACTCTATACTGTATACTCTACTACAGTGTAAAGGAAAGGAGAACAATCTATTATGAGTAAAAAGTTGCAAAAGTAAGCAGTAAATAATTAGTTCTAGATTTCTCCAGCCAGAGTGCCGCTAAAATAGCAAGTGTCTGAAATGTTTTAGTTAATACATACATAAAATCATGACTCTTTCCCAACGGGGTAGGCAGAGACTACATCCTTCCACTTTTTTAGTAAATATGTATAAAATAAAATAACTGCTGTGAGAAAACTTGGACGGTGAATGAATTTTTGTGATCTAACAGATTTATTTATTGAGTAATTTTACTGCATTTATCGTTATGAAGCTTATTTTACAATTACTTTTACACTTTCGCATACATCAGCGATTACACTCCTTTCCTCCTCACCGCTCGTTGAAAGATCTAATTGTTAACGGCGACCGTGCCGTGACCGTTGCAAGCGAAACGGTCCTAACGTTCTTTCTTAAACCCGTCCTTCGGCCCAATGCCCGCGCCACCTCTGTCACCTCCTGCAATGCCACAGCAATCTGCACGCTGACTTTGGCTACCATCTGGGCTACGAGTATTTCGCGGGTGGCAGCGATCATTGCTGTCTCTACCAACAGCCACCGCTTTTCAAAATGCGTCACCACTCGAGAGCTGCGGGCTCTATTCGCTGATCTGAAAACACAATACACAGATATAACAATTTTATATTTTTAATCAACCGTTCGCCCCCATTGATTGGCCGTCAATGTTAGTTTCTGTTACAACGATTGACTACATTATAAGGGCCGCTAGTCATAGTCAGGGAAGCCGCAGTAGCTGTGTGGTTTGATCTATGGCCGCTCAAACAGAGGGTCGTGGATTCGAACCCTGACTCGCGTCTAAAGTTATCCGGAATTTATGTGCGAAATACTTGGTAGTTCTAGGAGATTGATTCAACGAGTTCAAAATGCATGTGCTCGTTTTTGTTCCGAAGTTTCTCCTCGGTCCCTTGTCACTCCGTACTTTAATGCTACTGATCTGCTAAAAATGCATGCTCGCAGGCGCTTGCACCTTGTGACCTTTTTGTTAGGTGTAGTGCGGCAAATGACGCCCTCGTACCTTTTTGAAAAAATCACATGGTCAAAAAGTGTGCGCAGATTTAAGGCTATTGTGCCTCCGCACATTCGTTTCAGATTCGCAGCGTCTAAGTGATGGAATGACATTCGTCCTCCTATACTCGGAGTGACTAGCAGGTACACCTTTGAGCGAAAGATTAAAGGATATTTGTTGGCATTTCAAAGCTATAATTCCTCTCTGTTCCAACTCTATTACACAAAACTTATTTTTCGTTTCAGTTGTTAATTTCATGTTTCCTTTTAGCCCGTGTAGGTACCTAATGGTGTTGTAGAGTGTATAAATTTATAATAATGTTTATGTACTAATGTTAATGTCTTTCAAAGCCAAAAAATAAATAAATGTTTCCATAGTTTACAAAATGAAGTGTGGGGAAATAGTATTAGTGTAAACAAAATTCTACTTATACAAAAAAAGTGCATTAGAATTAAGTATAGAAAAATCTTTTTCCTACTACACACAGACATGTATTCACGGTATTAGAACTGTCATTGGATTGTACATTTATCATATTGCTAGACAGTCATGTTTATAAAAATAAAAGCTCATACAAATTGGTTGGTCAAAGTCAAAGTTACACGTTAAGACGAAATCATTATATTACACTACCACGGTCGAATTTTGTTCTGTTCCGAAAAAGCATCAATTATATAGCAATCAAAAGGTTTAACCACCTACCAGATAATATTAAGGAGTCTGAAGACCTAAGAGTATTCTCGAAGAATCTTAAAAGTTATTTGGCTACGAGACCCTTTTACAGTCTCGATGAGTATTTTCCTAAATTATATGACTAATTATTGCTTTTGAGATTTAATGAAATATGATTATATATTTGTACAATCACTTCATTTTATTATTACTTCGACTATTCGCTGTTTAAAAGTGTCTTGTATCCTTTCTTGTATCTATGCGTTTGTTCAATCCCTATGTTGTTAAAAATAATTATGTATTATACTTATCTTAAAATGTGACATCTTCATAAAATATTTATTTGTCATTAGAATGTTATTCTGAATTTCGTTTTGAATTCTATGCATGGTTCAGGCTAAGTTTATTATAATTGTACACAATTTTGCATGATACTTCTATCTGTTGATAGCAAATAAAGAAACTGAAACTGAAACTTAAATTATCTATTTACTAGCTTTTGCCCGCGGCTCCGCCCGCGTGGTATTCGGTTATCGCGCGCTGTTCTCTCGGGAACTGTGCATTTTTCCGGGATAAAAAATAGCCTATGTCACTCTCGGGACCATAAACTATCTCTATGCCAACAATCACGTCGATCTGTCGCTCCGTTACGGCGTGAAAAACGGACAAACACACAAACATACAAATACCCTTTCGCATTTATAATATTAGTAAGGATGTAGTCTTATGTATAGTAATAAAACTGTGTAGTAATATATCTTTGTTGAGGTCCGAGGGTCACTGGGGTGCACGGTGGAGGGGCACGAGGGTGCTGGCTAAAAATCAGCGCTGGGGTGTTTATTATTAACGCTTCAGCATTATGCTGAGCCAGTGTCCGATTCACAACCGCAACGACACATACTTTCCTACGTGTTGTCTATTTGTACTTAATACTATTGTTGTGTCTTGTGTGGTATCCCATCTTAGGCCTCTAGGTTGGCAACGCATCTGCAATACCCCTGGTGTTGCAAATGTTTATGCACGGTGGTGATCTCTGACCATGCGTAGATCCACTTGCTCGTTTGCCATCCAGTGATATAAAAAAACCTTCTTTCTTTCTAAATTAAATTTCAAATTTACCGTGCACTTTAGCGTAAAGGAAAACATCGTGAAGATACCTGCACAAACCAGCGAAGCAATGCAATGATTTCTCACAGCCAGTATGTCGAATAGATCAAATAAACGCTGCCGCCCACCCAACACTGTCTTGTCAGTTCCAACCACTTCTTGACACAGTGGACACGGCCTCCTCTCAGTGCACCGCCACTCGCCCTATGAACGCCAAGATCTTTTCCTCGAGCTCCGTCAGCGCAGGGCTTCCGGGGCGCGGGCTGGCCAGCTGCTTGCTACCGTCGCGCGCACGCCTTCTTGCGCACGGCGTATTTGGCGTTATTCCAGTACTAGAAGGAAGGGATGATTTAGGACCGATATAATAATAGAAAAGAAATATAAATACAATATAGCTATGCACAATGCCATTTACTGATTATAGAAAATGACTGGATGGATTTGAAATTTGAAACAATGAGTAACATAGTTGGATTTCGGGAATAACACAGCTACTGCTTTACAGCTGCTTACCCTGCTTAACACCCAGAGAATCTTTCAATTGCCAGATTTGTTGTAATTTCCGTGCAACATAATCTTCCACATTGTCTCTATTTGTGCTCTTTAGTAGCTATATTAGAAAATTGGAAAGGTGATAAGAAGAATTAAAAATTTTGTGCAGAAAATCGACAAAAATGCCGCCCAACGGTCTTGTTCTGGGATTATGTCTAAGTTTCGTCAAACTGCTGATCATGGGCCTTTTTCTAATATTCACTAAGTAATAGTTTTGTAAATAATAAACCTTGTATAAATTGTATGATTTGTCTCACAAAATATATGTTTTTTATTGCTGAAAACCATTCTATTTTTTTTTGTTATCACACGTTAATTAGCATTGGCAGTCAAATTATTAAAAAATGACAAAAAGTCTTTAAAAATTTCAATTTATGTACTTACCTCTCGCCATTTTTCTGCCGTCTTTGTGGCTCCTACACCGCAGCAGTTTAGGATGGAAGCGAGGTCTTTCCACTGGTTGTCTGCTTTTTTTTCTTGACTAGGGGGCTGTCGTTTGTGAGTGACGCCCTATAGCCATCTGGGGGTGCTACTTTATATACTGCAAGACTGAGCACCTCTCATTGTCCGTCGGAGACGACAGGCCTTGCTGGCATCTTAAACAATAGGTACTCATGAATGTTAACACATTTTTTATTCATCTTGAACATATTCATTAAAAAGAAACAATTAAGATATAATTTGGATGCTTATAAAGTAACAAATATACACACTATCACTTTATTATTAAAATCAACGATCTCTTATTTTCTTAAGAATTGTGGAATTTTCTTAGAAAGTTGTCTTATCAAAGGCAATGGGCGCTTTATTTATTTATATGTATTTCAATTGCTTAATTCCCATTGCATAAGTTTTTGAAAGTGAAATAAAGTTACTTCTAAACAAACATTTTCGATTCTCGCTCGTTAAATGCTTATCCATTTTTGTAGTGACTAAGCACTATGAAAATAACTTTAAATGAAATACATTAAGTATAACTTTATTTTATCTAATTAAAATACGTACTTACCTAATGCAATAAAATCAAAAACTTAAATTTTAAAGGACTTACTTTAAATATTGTTTCGTTTCGCGGGCGTTGATAGAACACGCACTGACGTTGCACTGACGTACGGGCATAGATATAAGTTGACGTTTAAAAATCACCGCTGCGCTTTGCGTTTAGTTTAATTTCCAATATTTTTAAATATTTATTTACTAACAATAATATTGTGTAGATTTAAGTTTGTATACTATAATTAACAAAAAAACATGCCGAATATGGTTATTTTGTAACCGAAAACACTCAATCCGAGTCTTATCAATTTTATCGAAATCATTCGTTGATTAAGTATATTTGCAAAAACCAAACTTTTCGTTCAAATATCAATTGAATGGAACGAAAAGTTTGGTTTTTGCAAATATACTTAATCAACGAATGATTTCGATAAAATTGATAAGACTCGGATTGAGTGTTTTCGGTTACAAAATAACCATATTCGGCATGTTTTTTTGTTAATTATAGTATACAAACTTAAATCTACACAATATTATTGTTAGTAAATGAATATTTAAAAATATTGGAAATTAAACTAAACGCAAAGCGCAGCGGTGATTTTTAAACGTCAACTTATATCTATGCCCGTACGTCAGTGCAACGTCAGTGCGTGTTCTATCAACGCCCGCGAAACGAAACAATATTTAAAGTAAGTCCTTTAAAATTTAAGTTTTTGAGTTTATTGCATTAGGTAAGTACGTATTTTAATTAGATAAAATAAAGTTATACTTAATGCATTTCATTTAAAGTTATTTTCATAGTGCTTAGTCACTACAAAAATGGATAAGCATTTAACGAGCGAGAATCGAAAATGTTTGTTTAGAAGTAACTTTATTTCACTTTCAAAAACTTATGCAATGGGAATTAAGCAATTGAAATACATATAAATAAATAAAGCGCCCATTGCCTTTGATAAGACAACTTTCTAAGAAAATTCCACAATTCTTAAGAAAATAAGAGATCGTTGATTTTAATAATAAAGTGATAGTGTGTATATTTGTTACTTTATAAGCATCCAAATTATATCTTAATTGTTTCTTTTTAATGAATATGTTCAAGATGAATAACAAATGTGTTAACATTCATGAGTACCTATTGTTTAAGATGCCAGCAAGGCCTGTCGTCTCCGACGGACAATGAGAGGTGCTCAGTCCTGCAGTATATAAAGTAGCACCCCCAGATGGCTATAGGGCGTCACTCACGAATGACAGCCCCCTAGCCAAGAAAAAAAACAGATAACCAGTGGAAAGACCTCGCTTCCATCCTAAACTGCTGCGGTGTAGGAGCCACAAAGACGGCAGAAAAATCGCGAGAGGTAAGTACATAAATTGAAATTTTTAAAGAGTTTTTGTCATTATTTAATAATTTGACTGCCAATGCTAATTAACGTGTGATAACAAAAAAAAATAGAATGGTTTTCAGCAATAAAAAACATATATTCTGTGAGACAAATCATACAATTTATACAAGGTTTATTATTTACAAAACTATTACTTAGTGAATATTAGAAAAAGGCCCATGATCAGCAGTTTGACGAAACTTAGACATAATCCCAGAACAAGACCGTTGGGCGGCATTTTTGTCGATTTTCTGCACACAATTTTTAATTCTTCTTATCACCTTTCCAATTTTCTAATATAGCTACTAAAGAGCACAAATAGAGACAATGTGGAAGATTATGTTGCACGGCAATTACAACAAATCTGGCAATTGAAAGATTCTCTGGGTGTAAAGCAGTGTAAGCAGCTGTAAAGCAGTAGCTGTGTTATTCCCGAGATCCAACTATGTTACTCATTGTTTCAAATTTCAAATCCATTTAGTCATTTTCTATAATCAGTAAATGGCATTGTCCATAGCTATATTGTATTTATATTTCTTTTATATTATTATATCAGTCCTAAATCATCCCTTCCTTCTAGTACTGGAATAACGCCAAATACGCCGTGCGCAAGAAGGCGTGCGCGCGACGGCAGCAGCTCAAGCAGCTGGCCAGCCCGCGCCATGCCCGCGCCCCGGAAGCCCCGCGCTGACGGAGCAAGAGGAAAAGATCTTGGCGTTCATAGGGCGAGTGGCGGTGCACGGAGAGGAGGCCGTGTCCACTGTATCAAGAAGTGGTTGGAACTGACAAGACAGTGTTGGGTGGGCGGCAGCGTTTATTTGATCTATTCGACATACTGGCTGTGAGAAACCATTGCATTGCTTCGCTGGTTTGTGCAGGTATCTTCACGATGTTTTCCTTTACGCTAAAGTGCACGGTAAATTTGAAATATAATTTAGAAATAAAGAAGGTTTTTTTATATCACTGGATGGCAAACGAGCAAGTGGGTCTCCTGATGGTGAGAGATCACCATCGTCCATAAACATTTGCAATACCCCTGGTATTGCAGATGCGTTGCCAACCTAGAGGCCTAAGATGGGATACCACACAAGACACAACAATAGTATTAAGTACAAATAGACAACACGTAGGAAAGTATGTGTCATTGCGGTTGTGAATCGGACACTGGCTCAGCATAATGCTGAAGCGTTAATAATAAACACCCCAGCGCTGATTTTCAGCCAGCACCATTGGTGACCCTCGGACCTCAACAAAGATATATTACTACACAGTTTTATTACTATACATAAGACTACATCCTTACTAAAATTATAAATGCGAAAGTGTATTTGTATGTTTGTGTGTTTGTCCGTCTTTCACGCCGTAACGGAGCGACGGATCGAGGTGTTTTTTGACATAGAGATAGTTTATGGTCCCGAGAGTGACATAGGTGACTATTTTTTATCCCGGAAAAATGCACAGTTCCCGAGAGAACAGCGCGCGATAACTGAATACCACGCGGGCGGAGCGGCGGGCAAAAGCTAGTAAATAGATAATTTCGTCTTAACGTGTAACTTTGACTTTGACCAACCAATTTGTATGAGCTTTTATTTTTATAAACATAACTGTCTAGCAATATGATAAATGTACAATCCAATGACAGTTCTAATACCGTGCTTCGTGAATAGATGTCTGTGTGTAGTAGGATTTTTTTTTTCTATAATTCTAATGCACTTTTTTGTATAAGTAGAATTTTGTTTACACTAGTACTATTTCCCCACACTTCATTTTGTAAACTATGGAAACATATTATTTATTTTGTGGCTTTGAAAGACATTAACATTAGTACATAAACATTATAATAAATTTATACACTCTAGACAACACCATTAGGTACCTACGCGGGCTAAAAGGAAACATGAAATTAACAACTGAAACGAAAAATAAGTTTTGTGTAATAGAGCTGGAAGAGAGAGGAATTACAGCTTTTGAAATGCCAACAAATAGCCTTTAACCTTTCGCCCAAAGGTGTAACTGCTAGTCACTCCGAGTATAGGAGGACGAATGTCATTCCATCACTTAGACGCTGCGAATCTGAAACGAATGTGCGGAGGCACAATAGCCTTAAATCTGCGCACACTTTTTGACCATGTGATTTTTTCAAAAAGGTACGAAGGGCGTCATTTGCCGCACTACACCGAACAAAAAGGTCACAAGGTGCAAGCGCCTGCGAGCATGTATTTTTAGCAGATCAGTAGCATTCCAATACGGAGTGACAAGGGACCGAGGAGGAACTTCGGAACAAAAACGAGCACATGCATTTTCAACTCGTTGAATCAATCTCCTAGAACTACCAAATATTTCGCACATAAATTCCGGATAACTTGAGATGCGAGTCAGGGTTCGAATCCACGACCCTCTGTTTAAAAGGCCATAGATCAAACCACACAGCTACTGCGGCTTCCCTGACTAGCGGCCCTTATAATGCAGTCAATCGTTGTAACAGAAACTAACATTGACGGCCAATCAATGGGGGCGAACGGTTGATTAAAAATATAAAATTGTTATATTTGTGTATTGTGTTTTCAGATCAGCGAATAGTGCCCGCAGCTCCCGAGTGGTGACGCATTTTGAAAAGCGGTAGCTGTTGGTAGAGACAGCAATGATCGCTGCCACCCGCGAAATGCTCGTAGCCCGGATGGTAGCCAAAGTCAGCGTGGCATTGCAGGAAGTGGCGGAGGTGGCGCGGGCATTGGACCGAAGGGCGGGTTTAAGAAAGAACGTTAGGTCCGTTTCGCTTGCAACGGTCACGGCACGGTCGCCGTTAACTATTAGATCTTTCAACGAGCGGTGAGGAGGAAAGGAGTGAAATCGCTGATGTATGCGAAAAGTAATTGTAAAATAAGCTTCATAACGATAAATGCAGTGAAATCACTCAATAAATAAATCTGTTAGATCACAAAAATTCATTCACCGTCCAAGTTTTCTCACAGCAGTTATTTTATTTTATACATATTTACTAAAAAAGTGGAAGGATGTAGTCTCTGCCTACCCCGTTGGGAAAGAGGCGTGATTTTATGTATGTATTAACTAAAACATTACAGACACTTGCTATTTTAGCGCCACTCTGGCTGAAGAAATCTAGAACTAATTATTTACTGCTTACTTTTGCAACTTTTTACTCATAATAGATTGTTCTCCTTTCCTTGACACTGTAGTAGAGTCTACAGTATAGAGTGACTGTACACTGCTTGTAGTATGAACAATTGCTGCTAGGTTCCGTTACCTCCAGAGATGTGCCAGAATGTGTAACGATGAATGTGTTTTACATGAACCATTAGAAATGTTTCATTTACCTAGCCTCGCTGACTGACTGATAAGACTGATTATAAAATAAAAATATTAAAATAAATAGTGAAGGTTTTTATTTCCTGTAATTCCTCTTCTACATACATTTTATTGAGAAATACATACAAAATTCAATTCATAAACCTCGGTGAGGTTACGGCTAAGATTAGGACTCGCAATCATATAGTGCAGAAACTGACAGGCACTACCTAGGACGCCTGCGCTGCGTGCCTCCGAACAACCGCCCTCGCAGTAGTCATTCTTCAGCTGAGTATTGTGCGCCTGTAGGAGAGGCCTTAGAGTTAGTATGTATGTATACAGATAGACATTGACAGACATTGAGATATTAGTATCTTTGTTTTATTTGTGCTTTATTTATCCTACTAATCCTACTGACTAATAATTCTTCTAATATCCTACTAATATTATAAATGCGGATGTTTGAGAGTACAGATGATTGTTACTCATTCACACTGAACTGAAACAGCTGGACGGATTTGGATGAAATTTAGTATGTAGGTATCTGGATATATGGAATAAAACTTAGGATAAAAGTATTTTATTTCGATATTCCCACGGGATAGGAATAAATCTCGAAATAGCAACCGCTGAGCTTAGAGTAATGAAATTTGGGATTCTTGTTTATAATGCAACGTCGCAACGTCAATGAAAACCACGATGTAACTTTCGGGAATTCCCAGGGGATTTTATTAAATGCAAATGTATGCAGTAACAGGTAGGTACGTATATGTAGAATGGGCCAAATTTTGTGCTGCTGAGCATAGTTTGATAATAAATTTAATATTTACTAAAGGTTATTTAAAAAATTGTTAAGGGCTAAATAAGTTTCCACAAGTAATCGTGCGCTTTGGTTTGGGAGAGTGCCCGGTGCTGGTAGGCACCCACACATTTTTGATATGGCCCATTCCTGTAACATGTGATAGCTGCTTGCAGCTACAATAGTAAACATCCGTGAGTAAACACATATATTATTAAAGTACATTCAATATGCCTGAAGACTAGAGTCTTCGAACAGTGTGTGTTGCCAGTGATGACTTATGGCGCTGAGACGTGGTCCTTGACTGTTGGCCTCTTAGAGAAGCTCAGAGTCACGCAACGAGCTATGGAGAGAGCTATGCTTGGAGTTTCTTTGCGCGATAGAATCCGGAATACGGAAATTCGTCGAAGAACTAAAGTCACTGACATAGCTGGAAAAATATGCAGGTTGAAGTGGCAATGGGCGGGGCACATCGCTCGAAGAACAGATAACCGTTGGGGGAGAAAAGTTCTCGAGTGGCGACCACGAACCGGAAGACGAAGCGTTGGCAGACCTCCCACCAGGTGGACTGACGATATCGTGAGAGTTGCGGGAAACCGGTGGATGCAAGTGGCGAGTTGTCGTTAATTATGGCGTTCTAAGGGGGACGCCTTTGCCCAGCAGTGGACGTCTTCCGGCTGATGATGATGATGATGACATTAAATATGAAGTGGGCACTGCGAAGTATATAAAAACAACTGTAATTATGAAGTTAGAAAAAGAATTAGTCTATTAGCTTATGATCCAATAGTAAAATTCTACACCTATTTTTTTCAAGGGTTCCTATAAGACAAAAAATAATCGTTTCAGGTTTCAGTTGGTTTCTTATCTGACTGTGAAGCACTGATTATATTAGAATTAGGCAAACGCTGCCTTTAGGCTTGATGCAATGAATTAGTTAAACATACCTTGAGTTCCACCTGCACGACTGTGTTGCGCTCCCAACTTCCTATAAGTAATAGGGAAAATTTTGGTGCACATTCGGACGAACTGCGTCTTTGTGAGCTTGAAATTTGCCCAAAAATAGAACTCAGTCTTGTCAGGCAACCGGAGAGGATATATGGCTTTCTTGGCGCAAAAGCCTCCAGTCGCGCTTGTGTCTGCAGTCGGTCTTCCTCCGCGAGCGCCAATAAATTTAATATGTGAGAGCCATCCACGCGAGCCATTTATTACGCCTCGAATCACTGTTCAAAAGAAAACTTTCATTTTCAATTACTTAGGCGCCAATTTAATCAAGATATTAATATTATTTTTATTATAATTTAACGAAAAAACTAACTTACGATATCAATTTGCACAGTAACGGTCACAAAGTTGTCTCCGGTTTGTTTTGACAGTTTCTATCAGTATGTAGACCAATTTTCAATTGTCATTTTGCTTACGCGAAACCATTTTTTAGCAAATCAATGGCAAATCATTCGTTCAATTGTGTTAAAAATGGCCGGCCTTAGCTTTCAAATGCTTTGACATTACATGGACGTTACGCGAAACGAATTACTTCAATTTTAAAGCAGCCTTGATTTCAACTGTCAAAAATGAATACTAAAGCGGTTCCGAGTGCGTTAGGCAATAGGCCTGCTGCTGTTGTATGTAGTAGTGCACAGAATTGATATGGGACTTAAGTCATTTTTCTAAAATGGAACGTAGACTTTGCCATCCACGAAGACGCCTAATTTTGTCAAAATTAGCCATTAATGACGTTGCACGTTGTAATAAGAACTACGACACGCGTCATCGTGAATGAACCTATGTATATCTATACCTACCTATACAGACACGTTACTACCACATACAACAGGTTATCTTCTTAAGTTTTTTACCTATAGAACTTAAAGCACTTTTAACTTTTATGGCGAAAGGGACTGGTATAAGTGTACATCATTATAATTCAGGATATGTTCTAGTTTACACTGGCCCGCTAGCGAGATACCTACCTGCGAAGGACAAAGTGCACTAAACCAACTCAGGGCAAACCCTTTAAATAAATAATTTGGTTCGCGAGCAAGACGGACAACCAGGGAAAGAAACTCACGCCAATGTAATAAAGTAGCCAGTTCCCGCTTCTATGTTTGTTTCGTTTGAGTTAAACATTAAATCGCTCTTATGGAGTCAAGGGAGATACAGTTTGCTTCATAAAAATCTTCGTAGACGCTTCTCGCTTTGACGCGAGTCTTAACTAACCCACCAAAATGTGGCCCAATGGAATTAACATTGGGATTAGAGAAACGCCCGCCATTTTTAAGACTTATCCCTTTTGACAACATTGCAGACTTTCTTTTCCTGTTACGACATAGCCATGTAAAATGGTTTTTACCCACGACGGAACGGAGAAGGTATATGCGTTTAGGGTGAGAGGTTGTTTGTTTGTTTGTTTGTGCGCAAACGAATGTTCACGTTTATCTCCAGAACGGTTTGACTGATTTAGATGCGGTTTTCAGTAATGGCTTCGTAATTTATCGACGGTGGTTCTTAGATAGGTGTTATAGCGTTTGTCCGCTAGGGGGCGCTACAGTAATCATTTTTCACTCGAAAAAAAACCATCGAATGTTGCCAATTATCTTCAGAATGGATTGACTGTTGTTGATGTGGTTTTCCGTAATGGATTTGATGTTTATCCAAGATGGTTCTTAGATGGGCCAATCAACTTTTTTACCGACACTTTGGGCGTCTTCTGCGTTACCAAAATTACCGGTGTGAAGTTAGCGGCCAAAGTTAGCAGCCATCGATAACACGACCAAATTAAGAAGTCAATGTTTCATTTGTGATAAAGGCTTACTAAAAACGGTCAAATTTACTCTAAATCATACAATTGTATATATACCATCGGTAATCGGTTGTAATAATCGATATTCACGGATAATATCGTAATGATAATTTGGCCGCTATCTTCACAACTTTAGCAGCCAAACCCAAATTTTGGTTATTGTTGCTGAGGCCTAATACTATAAGAGCAGTATTTGTAGTGGTAAATAAAGGCATTAAAAAGCTAAATGATAGAATAATTCCCCATCGTGTAACTCATTTAGTGGACCGATAAACACAAACTTTTTTTTTTCAAGAATTACGGAGTAGTTGAAGACGTCATTGATTTAAAGTACGTTAGACGGTAGGGCAGGAATTTCTGTTATGTACATAGTAAAGCTTATGAAATACGACGTCTAACAAATTATATTTCAAAGTGATACCTCATCGTCTAGATAGTTTGGTTGAGTAAGCAAAGTCAACAAGTTTACTTTACAGAAAATTATGGAGTACTTGCAGAAGCCAATGGTTTAAAGTATGTTAGACGGCAGGGCAGGGATTTCTGTTATATACTTCATAAAGCTAATGAAATACCACGTCTAAAAAACCATATCGTAAAGTGATACCTCATCGTCTAGATAGTTTGGTTGGGATAGCAAAGTGAGCAAGTTTATGTTAAAGAAATTAATAGAGTACTTGCAGATGCTGATGGGTTTAAGTATGTTAGACGGCAGGGCAGCGATTTCGGTTATATACATAGTAAAGTATATGAGATACCACGTGTGGAAAATTATATTTTAAAGTGATACCTCGTCGTCTAGATGGTGTCGTTGAGCGTCAAAGACGCGAAGGATAATTTTTTAAATAATTTTACAAGAGCTGTCAGATATCATCGATTAAAAGTATGTTAGACGGTAGGGCAGGAATTTCTGTTTTGCACATACTAAAGCTTATGAAATACGACGTCTAAAAAAATATATTTCAAAGTGATACCTCATCGTCTAGATAGTTCGGTTGAGTAAGCAAAGTCAACAAGTTTACTTTACAGAAAATTATGGAGTACTTGCAGAAGCCAATGGTTTAAAGTATGTTAGACGGCAGGGCAGGGATTTCTGTTATATACATCATGAAGCTTATAAAATATCACGTCTAAAAAATCATATCGTAAAGTGATACCTCATCGTCTAGATAGTTTGGTTGGGAAAGCAAAGTGAGCAAGTTTATGTTAAAGAAATTCATGGAGTACTTGCAGATGCCGATGGGTTAAAGTATGTTAGACGGCAGGGTAGCGATTTCGGTTATGTACATAGTAAAGTTTATGAGATACCACGTCTGGAATATTATATTACGAAGTGATACCTCGTCGTCTAGATGGTGTCGTTGAGCGTTAAACACGCGAAGGATAATTTTTTAAATATTTGTACAAGAGCTATCAGATATCATCGATTAAAAGTATGTTAGACGGTAGAGCAGGAATTTCTGTTTTGTACATAGTAAAGCTTATGATATACGACGTCTAAAAAATTATATTTTAAAGTGATACCTCATCGTCTAGATAGTTTGGTTGAGTAAGCAAAGTCAACAAGTTTACTTTACAGAAAATTATGGAATACTTGCAGAAGCCAATGGTTTAAAGGATGTTAGACGGCAGGGCAGGGATTTCTGTTATATACATCATGAAGCTTATAAAATATCACGTCTAAAAAATCATATCGTAAAGTGATACCTCATCGTCTAGATAGTTTAGTTGGGAAAGCAAAGTGAGCAAGTTTATGTTAAAGAAATTCATGGTGTACTTGCAGATGCCGATGGGTTAAAGTATGTTAGACGGCAGGGTAGCGATTTCGGTTATGTACATAGTAAAGTTTATGAGATACCACGTCTGGAATATTATATTACGAAGTGATACCTCGTCGTCTAGATGGTGTCGTTGAGCGTTAAACACGCGAAGGATAATATTTTAAATATTTGTACAAGAGCTATCAGATATCATCGATTAAAAGTATGTTAGACGGTAGGGCAGGAATTCCTGTTATGTACATAGTAAAGCTTATGAAATACGACGTCTAACAAATTATATTTCAAAGTGATACCTCATCGTCTAGATAGTTTGGTTGAGTAAGCAAAGTCAACAAGTTTACTTTACAGAAAATTATGGAGTACTTGCAGAAGCCAATGGTTTAAAGTATGTTAGACGGCAGGGCAGGGATTTCTGTTATATACTTCATAAAGCTAATGAAATACTACGTCTAAAAAACCATATCGTAAAGTGATACCTCATCGTCTAGATAGTTTGGTTGGGATAGCAAAGTGAGCAAGTTTATGTTAAAGAAATTAATAGAGTACTTGCAGATGCTGATGGGTTTAAGTATGTTAGACGGCAGGGCAGCGATTTCGGTTATATACATAGTAAAGTATATGAGATACCACGTGTGGAAAATTATATTTTAAAGTGATACCTCGTCGTCTAGATGGTGTCGTTGAGCGTCAAAGACGCGAAGGATAATTTTTTAAATAATTTTACAAGAGCTGTCAGATATCATCGATTAAAAGTATGTTAGACGGTAGGGCAGGAATTTCTGTTTTGCACATACTAAAGCTTATGAAATACGACGTCTAAAAAAATATATTTCAAAGTGATACCTCATCGTCTAGATAGTTCGGTTGAGTAAGCAAAGTCAACAAGTTTACTTTACAGAAAATTATGGAGTACTTGCAGAAGCCAATGGTTTAAAGTATGTTAGACGGCAGGGCAGGGATTTCTGTTATATACATCATGAAGCTTATAAAATATCACGTCTAAAAAATCATATCGTAAAGTGATACCTCATCGTCTAGATAGTTTGGTTGGGAAAGCAAAGTGAGCAAGTTTATGTTAAAGAAATTCATGGATTACTTGCAGATGCCGATGGGTTAAAGTATGTTAGACGGCAGGGTAGCGATTTCGGTTATGTACATAGTAAAGTTTATGAGATACCACGTCTGGAATATTATATTACGAAGCGATACCTCGTCGTCTAGATGGTGTCGTTGAGCGTTAAACACGCGAAGGATAATTTTTTTAATATTTGTACAAGAGCTATCAGATATCATCGATTAAAAGTATGTTAGACGGTAGAGCAGGAATTTCTGTTTTGTACATAGTAAAGCTTATGATATACGACGTCTAAAAAATTATATTTTAAAGTGATACCTCATCGTCTAGATAGTTTGGTTGAGTAAGCAAAGTCAACAAGTTTACTTTACAGAAAATTATGGAGTACTTGCAGAAGCCAATGGTTTAAAGTATGTTAGACGGCAGGGCAGGGATTTCTGTTATATACTTCATAAAGCTAATAAAATACCACGTCCAAAAAACCATATCGTAAAGTGATACCTCATCGTCTAGATAGTTTGGTTGGGAAAGCAAAGTGAGCAAGTTTATGTTAAAGAAATTAATAGAGTACTTGCAGATGCCGATGGGTTAAAGTATGTTAGACGGCAGGGTAGCGATTTCGGTTATGTACATAGTAAAGTTTATGAGATACCACGTCTGGAATATTATATTACGAAGTGATACCTCGTCGTCTAGATGGTGTCGTTGAGCGTTAAACACGCGAAGGATAATTTTTTAAATATTTGTACAAGAGCTATCAGATATCATCGATTAAAAGTATGTTAGACGGTAGAGCAGGAATTTCTGTTTTGTACATAGTAAAGCTTATGATATACGACGTCTAAAAAATTATATTTTAAAGTGATACCTCATCGTCTAGATAGTTTGGTTGAGTAAGCAAAGTCAACAAGTTTACTTTACAGAAAATTATGGAGTACTTGCAGAAGCCAATGGTTCAAAGTATGTTAGACGGCAGGGCAGGGATTTCTGTTATATAGTTCATAAGGCTTATGAAATACTACGTCTAAAAAACCATATCGTAAAGTGATACCTCATCGTCTAGATAGTTTGGTTGGGAAAGCAAAGTGAGCAAGTTTATGTTAAAGAAATTAATAGAGTACTTGCAGATGCTGATGGGTTTAAGTATGTTAGACGGCAGGGCAGCGATTTCGGTTATATACATAGTAAAGTTTATGAGATACCACGTGTGAAAAAATTATATTTTAAAGTGATACCTCGTCGTCTAGATGGTGTCGTTGAGCGTCAAACACGCGAAGGATATTTTTTTAAATAATTTTACAGGAGCTGTCAGATATCATCGATTATAAGTATGTTAGACGGTAGGGCAGGAATTTCTGTTTTGCCCATAGTAAAGCTTATGAAATAAGACGTCTAAAAAAATATATTTCAGAGTGATACCTCATCGTCTAGATAGTTTGGTTGAGTAAGCAAAGTCAACTAGTTTACTTTACCGAAAATTATGGAGTACTTGCAGAAGCCAATGGTTTAAAGTATGTTAGACGGCAGGGCAGGGATTTCTGTTATATACTTCATGAAGCTTATAAAATACCACGTCTAAAAAACCATATCGTAAAGTGATACCTCATCGTCTAGATAGTTTGGTTAAGTAAGCAAAGTCAACAAGTTTACTTTACAGAAAATTATGGAGTACTTGCAGAAGCCAATGGTTTAAAGTATGTTAGACGGTAGGGCAGGGATTTCTGTTATATACTTCATGAAGCTTATAAAATATCACGTCTAAAAAATCATATCGTAAAGTGATACCTCATCGTCTAGATAGTTTGGTTGGGAAAGCAAAGTGAGCAAGTTTATGTTAAAGAAATTCATGGATTACTTGCAGATGCCGATGGGTTAAAGTATGTTAGACGGCAGGGTAGCGATTTCGGTTATGTACATAGTAAAGTTTATGAGATACCACGTCTGGAATATTATATTACGAAGCGATACCTCGTCGTCTAGATGGTGTCGTTGAGCGTTAAACACGCGAAGGATAATTTTTTTAATATTTGTACAAGAGCTATCAGATATCATCGATTAAAAGTATGTTAGACGGTAGAGCAGGAATTTCTGTTTTGTACATAGTAAAGCTTATGATATACGACGTCTAAAAAAATATATTTCAAAGTGATACCTCATCGTCTAGATAGTTCGGTTGAGTAAGCAAAGTCAACAAGTTTACTTTACAGAAAATTATGGAGTACTTGCAGAAGCCAATGGTTTAAAGTATGTTAGACGGCAGGGCAGGGATTTCTGTTATATACATCATGAAGCTTATAAAATATCACGTCTAAAAAATCATATCGTAAAGTGATACCTCATCGTCTAGATAGTTTGGTTGGGAAAGCAAAGTGAGCAAGTTTATGTTAAAGAAATTCATGGATTACTTGCAGATGCCGATGGGTTAAAGTATGTTAGACGGCAGGGTAGCGATTTCGGTTATGTACATAGTAAAGTTTATGAGATACCACGTCTGGAATATTATATTACGAAGCGATACCTCGTCGTCTAGATGGTGTCGTTGAGCGTTAAACACGCGAAGGATAATTTTTTTAATATTTGTACAAGAGCTATCAGATATCATCGATTAAAAGTATGTTAGACGGTAGAGCAGGAATTTCTGTTTTGTACATAGTAAAGCTTATGATATACGACGTCTAAAAAATTATATTTTAAAGTGATACCTCATCGTCTAGATAGTTTGGTTGAGTAAGCAAAGTCAACAAGTTTACTTTACAGAAAATTATGGAGTACTTGCAGAAGCCAATGGTTTAAAGTATGTTAGACGGCAGGGCAGGGATTTCTGTTATATACTTCATAAAGCTAATAAAATACCACGTCCAAAAAACCATATCGTAAAGTGATACCTCATCGTCTAGATAGTTTGGTTGGGAAAGCAAAGTGAGCAAGTTTATGTTAAAGAAATTAATAGAGTACTTGCAGATGCCGATGGGTTAAAGTATGTTAGACGGCAGGGTAGCGATTTCGGTTATGTACATAGTAAAGTTTATGAGATACCACGTCTGGAATATTATATTACGAAGTGATACCTCGTCGTCTAGATGGTGTCGTTGAGCGTTAAACACGCGAAGGATAATTTTTTAAATATTTGTACAAGAGCTATCAGATATCATCGATTAAAAGTATGTTAGACGGTAGAGCAGGAATTTCTGTTTTGTACATAGTAAAGCTTATGATATACGACGTCTAAAAAATTATATTTTAAAGTGATACCTCATCGTCTAGATAGTTTGGTTGAGTAAGCAAAGTCAACAAGTTTACTTTACAGAAAATTATGGAGTACTTGCAGAAGCCAATGGTTCAAAGTATGTTAGACGGCAGGGCAGGGATTTCTGTTATATAGTTCATAAGGCTTATGAAATACTACGTCTAAAAAACCATATCGTAAAGTGATACCTCATCGTCTAGATAGTTTGGTTGGGAAAGCAAAGTGAGCAAGTTTATGTTAAAGAAATTAATAGAGTACTTGCAGATGCTGATGGGTTTAAGTATGTTAGACGGCAGGGCAGCGATTTCGGTTATATACATAGTAAAGTTTATGAGATACCACGTGTGAAAAAATTATATTTTAAAGTGATACCTCGTCGTCTAGATGGTGTCGTTGAGCGTCAAACACGCGAAGGATATTTTTTTAAATAATTTTACAGGAGCTGTCAGATATCATCGATTATAAGTATGTTAGACGGTAGGGCAGGAATTTCTGTTTTGCCCATAGTAAAGCTTATGAAATAAGACGTCTAAAAAAATATATTTCAGAGTGATACCTCATCGTCTAGATAGTTTGGTTGAGTAAGCAAAGTCAACTAGTTTACTTTACCGAAAATTATGGAGTACTTGCAGAAGCCAATGGTTTAAAGTATGTTAGACGGCAGGGCAGGGATTTCTGTTATATACTTCATGAAGCTTATAAAATACCACGTCTAAAAAACCATATCGTAAAGTGATACCTCATCGTCTAGATAGTTTGGTTAAGTAAGCAAAGTCAACAAGTTTACTTTACAGAAAATTATGGAGTACTTGCAGAAGCCAATGGTTTAAAGTATGTTAGACGGTAGGGCAGGGATTTCTGTTATATACTTCATGAAGCTTATAAAATATCACGTCTTAAAAACCATATCGTAAAGTGATACCTCACCGTCTAGATAGTTTGGTTGGGAAAGCAAAGTGAGCAAGTCCATGTTAAAGAAATTAATAGAGTACTTGCAGGTGCCGATGGGTTAAAATATGTTAGACGGCAGGGTAGCGATTTCGGTTATGTACATAGTAAAGTTTATGAGATACCACGTCTGGAATATTATATTACGAAGTGATACCTCGTCGTCTAGATGGTGTCGTTGAGCGTCAAACACGCGTGGGATAATTTTTTAAATATTTGTACAAGAGCTATCAGATATCATCGATTAAAAGTATGTTAGGCGGTAGGGCAGGAATTTCTGTTATATACATAGTAAAGCTTATGAAATACGACGTCTAACAAATTATATTTCAAAGTGATACCTCATCGTCTAGATAGTTTGGTTGAGTAAGCAAAGTCAACAAGTTTACTTTACAGAAAATTATGGAGTACTTGCAGAAGCCAATGGTTTAAAGTATGTTAGACGGCAGGGCAGGGATTTCTGTTATATACTTCATAAAGCGTATGAAATACCACGTCTAAAAAACCATATCGTAAAGTGATACCTCATCGTCTAGATAGTTTGGTTGGGAAAGCAAAGTGAGCAAGTTTATGTTAAAGAAATTAATAGAGTACTTGCAGATGCTGATGGGTTTAAGTATGTTAGACGGCAGGGCAGCGATTTCGGTTATATACATAGTAAAGTTTATGAGATACCACGTGTGGAAATAGTAGATTGATAACCAAGGGTGGAAAGTGACCCATTTCACCGAGATATTTCTGGCGCTCGAACGAAGTGAGAGCGCCAATAGTTCAAGGGGAAATGGGTTATTTCACCCGAGTTAGACACTCTACTTTTCATTTCGACTGTGAGGAAACTAAAATACTACAAAAAAACGAGAATAATAATAAATTGAATTTACTTAAACCTATCCAACCTCCAGCGGTACCTTTTCGACTGGCCACTTGCCATGGGCGACTATAAAAAAAAAATCGAGTTGGTCACGACGTGCATCTAGATGGCCATGCCGAAACGTGAAAAAAAAAACTCATTGACGTAACTCAATTATCTTCTATGTCGTGGCTAGTATAAATAAATGTACAAAATTATATAAGTTATAATTACGATATAAATTAATAAGATATAAATAAATTAAATTTATTTATATCCAACCTCTAACCTTTTCATACATTACTTTACTCTTTGCATACTGGCCACTTGCCGCGGCCGACTATACTGTAATCGAGTTGGCCACGACACTTCCACGACATGACCAAAGAGCTTATAATTTTACAAAACTGGAGGTTGCACGCCGAACCAAGAAGTTTGACTTTTATTACGGATGTTCGGCGTTCAACCTCCAGTGTTGTATATAATGTTCTTGGTCACGACTTACATCTAGATGGTCATGCCGAAACGTGAAAAAAAATGCCTATCATGGCATTATGGCGGGTAGCAGAATAGAGGAAAAATTTTAAATGTTGATATTTTGTAATTTCGAATAAAATAGACCAATTGTAGAATGTTTTTAATGTGAACCTATTAAGATCGTAATAAACATGTCGTTTAATGTATAGCTGAATTCAGATTACTGAAAAGCTTTTATTTTAATAATATGACGTAACTCAATTATCTTCGATGTCGTGGCTAGCCGAAAAATTAAAAAAAAATTACTTTCCACCCTAGAGGAGAAAACGCAATTTTCCACCCGTCTATCTACCCATGAAAATTAAACTTTCCGAACAGGAGAGATGAAAATTATATTTTAAAGTGATACCTCGTCGTCTAGATGGTTTCGTTGAGCGTCAAACACGCGAAGGATATTTTTTTAAATAATTTTACAAGAGCTGTCAGATATCATCGATTATAAGTATGTTAGACGGTAGGTTAGGAATTTCTGTTTTGCACATAGTAAAGCTAATAAAATAAGACGTCTAAAAAAAATATTTCAAAGTGATACCTCATCGTCTAGATAGTTTGATTGAGTAAGCAAAGTCAACTAGTTTACTTTACCGAAAATTATGGAGTACTTGCAGAAGCCAATGGTTTAAAGTATAATAGACGGCAGGGCAGGGATTTCTGTTATATACTTCATAAAGCTTATGAAATACCACGTCTAAAAAACTATATCGTAAGGTGATACCTCATCGTCTAGATAGTTTGGTTGAGTAAGCAAAGTCAACAAGTTTACTTTACAGAAAATTATGGAGTACTTGCAGAAGCCAATGGTTTAAAGTATGTTAGACGGCAGGGCAGGGATTTCTGTTATATATACATAGTAAAGTTTATGAGATACCACGTCTGGAATTTTATATTACAAAGTGATACCTCGTCGTCTAGATGGTCTCGTTGAGCGTCAAACACGCGAACGATAATTTTTTAAATATTTGTACATCGATTAAAAGTATGTTAGACGGTAGGGCAGGAATTTATGTTATGTACATAGTAAAGCTTATGAAATACGACGTCTAACAAATTATATTTCAAAGTGATACCTCATCGTCTAGATAGTTTGGTTGAGTAAAAAGACAGCAAGTTTACTTTACAGAACATTATGGAGTACTTGCAGAAGCCAATGGTTTATAGTATTTTAGACGGCAGGGCAGGGATTTCTGTTATATACGTCATGAAGCTCATAAAATACCACGTCTTAAAAACCATATCGTAAAGTGATACCTCATCGTCTAGATAGTTTGGTTGGGAAAGCAAAGTGAGCAAGTTTATGTTAAAGAAATTAATGGAGTACTTGCAGATGCTGGTGGGTTTAAGTATGTTAGACGGCAGGGCAGCGATTTCGGTTATATACATAGTAAAGTTTATGAGATACGACTTGTGGGAAATTATATTTTAAAGTGATACCTTGTCGTCTAGATGGTGTCGTTGAGCGTCAAACACGCGAAGGATAATTTTTTAAATATTTGTACAAGAGCTATCAGATATTATCGATTAAAAGTATGTCAGTTCAGTCGTTCGCCGCTGCGCAAGCAACAGTGTTACAGTTCGTCATGTCATTTTTATTTGCAAAAGATGGTTAAAAGTTTACAATGTGTTATGTTTCATACATATAATTATAGCTGGTGAATTGTGCTACAAATTGGTGTTTATTTCAGTATTGAACTCCATGTGGTTCGTAAGTAATGATGAAAAGACTTTTAAAATAATTAATTCAACGGCCGCAGCACTGACCTACGACAACCCGCGCGTCGCTCGCTGGAAGATGCTCGCGCAACGCGCATGCGCGCTGTCATAACTTGCATGGCGTCGGTGAATGGATGCTTTTCATTGCTGCTTTACTTTACATTGCTGCATAAATATTTTGCTACTCCCGATTTTGAATTGTACAAATAAAATTCAAATAGGCTTGCCCTTTCCGTACGTACTTATTTTAAATTTTTGAAACATGGCTCCCAGCGCAAATAAAAAAATGAAATGCTTTGAATGTGCACAAGAAATAACACGGAATGAATACTTGAAATGTTGTCTTTGTGATCATATTTTTCATCTTGATTGCACAACCAATGTTACTTACAGAAGATTTTTAATCATGTCCAAAAGTACCAAACTGTCGTGGAAATGTGGTAAATGTCGTACTGCGTCGGAATGTAATCCACTTGTTGCTCCATCAACATTGCTTAAATCATCTCCGGAATTTCTCGACTTAAAGAAGACTTCGGATAACACTATGAATGAGTCACGATCTAGCACTGATAATGTGACAATTAGAAAGCAGAGAAGAGTTAAATCTACTAGCTCTTCGCTTGATCTTACAGAAATAAATTGCTCTGATACCCAAACATCATCATTATGCTCGACTCCTATAAATGGAGGGTCTTGCAGTCTACCAAATCCGACTGAGAGTTTACAAATACAGAACCTCAAAGAGGAAATTGCTACACTGACTACACAACTGGGCAGTGCCCATGATGAGATTACATGTCTTAATTCGGAAGTCTTCAGACTTACTAAAGGTTACTCTGAACTTGAAGCACAAATCGCAATGTTAAAAAAACTTCTTGATGACGTTCACCCAGCTATCTCAAAATCCACTCCTAAGTCCAGTAAAAAAAAGAAAACCAGAAAAAGTCAAAACCGTTCTAACTTGGATTCACTGAACCATTTGTCATTTGACAATGCTAAGAATATTAAAGAGCACAACGAAGTTCCTGTAACGATCTCTACAGAAACTGGCGCACCGGAAACAACTCTTAAAGGCGACCAATCTAGGAATCGCAAAAATCGTACTATATTTTTATTTGGAGGAAAGCAATGCGCTGGCGTAGCGCCTAAACTTATTAATATGAGAAAGGACGACGAACTTGTAAAATACAAGGTTATTTCCTACATTAAACCAAGCGCATCAACGCAAAAAATAGTTGACACAATATCAAGTTGCAAATTCTCGGAAGGGAATAAAATTGTGTTGTCTATAGGTGAGCATGACGACAACCCCATGGAAATGATGTCTAGCTTAAATAAGGCACTGGAATGCCTTGAAAATTACCATGTCTTCGTAGTAAGTATTAGAAAAAGTGAAGGCATTAAAACCGATATTGTTAATTACATGTTGCAACAAAGCTGCCTAAACGCTGATAACGTAAAATTCATCGATATCTTGAATAGAAACACTGGAAGTAGAAAGATATTTTTTAATAGTATCTGTAAAAAACTGAATGCAACAGTAGATCAAGTCGACTACAAAACTGAATACTATGGCTTTAAAGATGATAGCAATAAAAATAAATTCCATACAAGTCCTATAGGTAAAGAACATAAAGAAGTAGATCTCTGCAAAGGAAATTCCATTGGTTCAGAGTTTAATGAAAATAATTCAGATGTCATAAACCAACTTTTTCGTTAATAATCCTAAAATAAATAAGATCCAAAATAAAAATGCCCAAGACTCAGCTCGACCATCCTTTAAAACTCATAAAACCGGATCTAAATGTAGTAAAATAGCACATGTAAATATTCAGAGCCTTACTGCACATAAGTTGGCACAATTATAAATATGGCTATCATCTAACGAAGGTAACCATGTAGAATTACTCCTGATCTCTGAACATCATAGAAAAGCAGCTGAATTAAAAACTTTAAAGATATCTGGTTTTGTTCTCGCAAGCAGTTTCTGCCGATCCAGTAAAAAAGGCAGTGGAGGCGTCTGTATATTTGTTAGAGAAACGGTCTCTTTTGTTGACTTACCACATGTAAAGGAAACTTCAATTCCTAACTTGTTCGAAGTGTGCGGTGTTAAGGTGGATGATATATTTGTGTTGTGTGTATACCGGCCTAATACAACAAAAAATGACAATTTTCTAACCAACCTTGAAAACCTATTAGACTTATTTAAAGAATCGCATAAAATAGTGATGTGTGGTGATTTCAACACTAATATATTAGGTGATAAAACTGAAGCTCGTGATTTTGTGCAATTACTGAATACTTATAATCTTAAGTGCCACGTCAAAGAACCTACTCGTGTTACAAAACATAGCAGTACTTGTATAGATAATATTGTTAGCAATTTGGAACTCAAAAATGTAACTGTTATAGACCTTGCTATATCTGATCATACTCTACAGTTTGCCACTTTTCCAGTGGTTTTGCAAAGGCGCGCTACGACGTTTTATAAATGGTCTAGAAAGTTAACACAACATAATCTTAATAGACTTATATCGAGTCTATATAATACATCGTGGCTTCCTGTGTATAATGCAAAAAATGTGGACACAGCCTTTAATATTTTTCATGACATAATATTAATGAATTTTGATAAATATGTACCTAATACAAAAATTAAATTGAAATCTAATGCTAAAGAGGACAAGGGATGGCTGACGGAAGGTATTAGAACATCTTGCAAAAGGAAAAGAGAATTATTAATACTAACTAAAAATAGCCCTGATGTAAACTTGTTAAAGCATTATAAATCGTATTGTGTCTTGCTGAAGCAAGTTATTACTATAGCCAGAAAGAATCACACAGAGAGGAAAATTTCTGTCTCTAAAAATAAAGTGCGTGAAACTTGGAAAGTCATAAACGACAATGTTAAAGGTTGTAAATCGCATGATCTGACTAGTTTAATAGGTCTGTGTGATGGTGTAAAAACAGCAAATTCTGTGACTGATGCGGCAAACTTATTTAATAATTACTTTAAATCCAATGTCACACAGAATTCAAGCAATCCTCCTGGTTCAAAGCCAGTACTACCTCCTTTTAGAACCACCTCCTTTTTTACTTTTCCAGTTGACAAAGATGAGTTAAGAAGGACTATCAAAGGGCTTAAAGATAAAAAGTCATGTGGTTATGATGAAATCTCTTCCAGTGTTATAAAGTATATCGCTGACTCGATATTAGAACCCCTCCTGTACTTAATTAATCTTTCTTTGACTGAGGGAACATTTCCAACTAGGCTTAAGAAAGCTAATATAAAGCCAATACTTAAACAGGGCGACGAATTATGTGTTAATAATTACAGGCCAATTGCTCTCTTAACAATTTTTTCTAAGATTTTTGAAAAGATTATGGCAAATCGCCTATACTCTTATTTGATCGCAAACAAAATCTTAGCTCCTGAGCAATTTGGTTTCCAGAGGGGTGTATCCACTGCTGATGCATTATTTGAACTATCCGATTATGTCTATGGTGCACTGAATCGACAAGAAAATGTTGTGGCCATTCTTTTGGATTTATCCAAGGCATTCGATCATGTGGACCATGGCATAATGCTCGATATTTTGAATCGCTATGGCGTAAGAGGTATTTCAAACAAATGGTTTGAATCATACCTAGGACAACGGGAGCAATGTGCCTTAGTGTCAACCTTAAATCACAATTGTCGCACAATATCTAATATTAAATCGGACATCTCATGCATGGAATCTGGTGTACCCCAGGGGAACATACTGGGACCCATTTTATTTCTCTTGTATGTGAATTACCTACCAAAGCTACTACCCAGCAAAATAATTATGTTCGCTGATGATATATCCATGTCATTTAAATTTAAGAGAAACGAAGTTGAAGACCTTAATAATAATTTAATAACAAATAATTTGTCTACTGTTATCAATTGGTTAAGTACGCTTAATCTAACCGCGAACATAAATAAAACTAAATGTCTCCATTTTAGAAATATTAGGACTAATAGTGTAAGGCTAAATATAAAATCAAATAACTTGTCGGTTCTGGCTGTAAACGAAGCTAAATTTTTGGGTGTTTATGTCGATGAAAACTTAAACTGGAAAAAGCATGTAGATTTTCTGTGTGGCAAACTCAGTAGTTTCACTTTTGCTCTGAAGCGCTTAAAAAACATTTCTTCTTTAAAAGCGGCCTTACAAGCCTATCACGCGTTTTTCAAATCACACATTCTCTATGGATTGGTGGTATGGGGTAGCTGTACTGAAGTCCATCGGCTATTTAAATTACAAAAGAGATGTGTGCGTATTCTAAATGGTATCCACTCAAACCGAGAATCATGCAGAGCATCTTTTAAAAAACTAGGTTTGCCCACTCTTCCAGCACTGTATATTATAGAGCTCTGCAAAGTAGTCTTTCGAAATCCAAATAAATTTCCTCCAAAAAACAATTTTAATAGCATCAGACTCAACTTGAGGTTTGCTTACGATGCACAGTGGTCTCTTTCATACGACAAAAATAAAAAAATACATATATCAAATTTATTAACATTACTAATTATTTGACGTCTACTACGTTCAAACAATCAGAAAATATCAAAATATTTATTTTGCTAACTACCCTCATTACGATATTGTTATCAAAAGGTGGGCTATTTCTTCCCGCGACAACTCGTGCTAAGTAACTCGCGCAATTACCGCTCGTTACTTTACCCATATTACCGGAAATTTTCTTTATTGCGATTTGTTTTTGTAATGGATATTCATAAACAAGGTATTTATGATTATTTAACGTTTTAATTTATTTTAAATATTGAGTTTTAGTGTGGTAAATTGGCTGCTACATCCGTAAGGTATTTTCGTAAATATATTTAGTTTACTTGGAATGCAAGTCGACTTTTAGTACTTTGTCGACGGTTGTCTAATCTTAAATCTATCTTTATTAGTTAGATATAAGACTTCTTTTACTAAGTCAAGTCTAATTTAATCCAGATACGTCCATTATTTTAAGTAATCAGGGTGCTACGAAAAAGTGTACCTTTTTGTAGCGTAATTCTACGAACTTTATACTTTATGTTGTTGTTGAATTTTGCTCGAGATTATTTTATTTTTGTGTTAATTGATTATATTTTTATGTTTATTAAGGGGGGAAGTCATCAATGTGTGTTTGCACGCATATTTTTCTTCAATATTTGGGATAAATATAGTGGCAAGAAGTTGAACGGTACTTTACAGAAACAAATAACGGATTGGAACCTACAGAAATAAATTTGGGTGGTCTGTACGTCGCAAATTACAGTTAACTTTGGTTGATAGGAAAGTGTGTAATGCGTTATGTAACACATCTTCCACCAAGTGCTATACAGGGCGTCCCACGGCGATGCCACATGGAGGGAAAGTACCTTAAATATCATAGATAGGATGTTTTGCTGAAAGAAGGCTTTATTTTATTTTTAAAAGTTAGTAAAACTGCATTCAAAGATTTTTGAATAATTACATGGTTTAACTGGGAATCGAACCCGCTCCACTAGAAAAAAAAACATCCTGTAGTTTTCTCATACCGATCGAAAGGGTTTATTATAAGGATTATTTTTTGCTAAATAACCTAGTGCCGGAAATAAACGGAACACCATAAATTTTAACATTTTTAATAAAAAAAATCAATTTATCAAATGCTCAAAATGAGTTCCATTCTGTTCAATACAAAGACGCACTCTTTTGACTATTTCACTTCCTGTCGATTTTTTTGATCATTTTGTGGTGGATATTTAAAATAATACGTCTTAGTTCTGCTTGAAGCTCGTGGACACTTTCATACTGTTTCTTATAAACTAAATTTATAATACTCAGTTGTGTGGCCTTACGGAAATGTCATTTTCCGAACAAAATTTCACATCAAATGTTAAAATTTATGGGGTTCCGTTTATTTCCGGCACTAGGTTATTTAGCAAAAAATAATCCTTATAATAAACCCTTTCGATCGGTATGAGAAAACTACAGGGTGTTTTTTTTTTCTAGTGGAGCGGGTTCGATTCCCAGTCAAACCATGTAATTATTCAAAAATCTTTGAATGCAGTTTTACTAACTTTTAAAAATAAAATAAAGCCTTCTTTCAGCAAAACATCCTATCTATGATATTTAAGGTACTTTCCCTCCATGTGGCATCGCCGTGGGACGCCCTGTATATGTCAGGTAACTCCAAAAGAAACGAACAATTTGGATATATGCGTCCGAAAAATCGTAAATCAAGATCGTTACTCTTTTGGGCTGTCACCAATTTACGCCTGGATTAGGTTTTTTTTTAATTCTTTCTACATTCTTCATACAGGTTAAATTTAAAAACATGGCAAGTCAGAAGACAAGCTTCAAAAGACCAAGTAGCAGAGAAAAAGAAACATATTCAATCCCAACTTAGGGAAAAATGGGTTTGATAGTAGATAAGCCTAAGGCCGGAGGAAGTGGGACCTTAAATGACGGAAGTGCATCCAGAAAGTTTTTCAACAGTCCTGGAACTTCTTCTGAAGTTACAGAAATCGACAAAAACTTGCTAAAACGTTGCGCCACCATTCTGCTGGCTTTAGGTTCTGGCTATAATATTAACGCAGCTAAATTTGGGCAATTTGACATAGAAACTGCTAGGCAAATTATCCAAACTAACCCGTGCCGTGGTATTCCCTGCCAGCTTCTGTCCAAAAAAAATTAATGCCTGGCTCCGCCGTCATAGAGCACGCCCTATTATTTATTGGTAAGCTATCGGAAGAAGCAGCAGAAGCCAGAAACAAAGACATTAAAGTGTTCCGATTACGACACACCAGGAAGATTTCCAGGAATGCAACTAATGTAGACCTCTTGAACAGGCTTCTTTTGACCTCTGATCCATTAATAACGGAGTTCAGGAAGTTGCCTAAAAAGAAGAAAGGTCTTCTATCAAAAGCTACTTTAGAGCTACTTAGTTTTTAAGATATTTTTTATGTAATTTATGATCAATATAAATGATTGAAACCCTCTAATTATCCTTTTTTTAATAATATGTGATTTTAAACTAAAATAAGTAGTTTAAGTAGGTACATTGAGCATTTAGTATTTTTGACGCACCTTAGTATGGACGAGGAACCAGTGTGCGATGTCCGGGCCCCATATTGCTACGACAACAATCTACCAGCGCAGCGCTACTTACGTGGCTGCAAAAGTGTATAATACATTGCCTGTAGAAATTAAGTCACTCAAACACTCTAAATTTTTGTCAGCTCTGAAAAAGTTTGTTATCGAGTTATGTCCCTATAGCCTAAATGAATATTATAATTTTAATTGTTAGTCATTAAGTGAAATGTAGCTACACCCACTGGGTAAAATTGTATTGATACTATTGTATTGCATAACATCAGCATGTACCTTATACATACAATTTATGGCTTAAATAAATAAATAAATAAAAATGTAAGACGGTAGGGCAGGAATTTCTGTTATGTACATAGTAAAGCTTATGAAATACGACGTCTAACAAATTATATTTCAAAGTGATACCTCATCGTCTAGATAGTTTGGTTGAGTAAACAAAGTCAGCAAGTTTACTTTACAGAAAATTATGGAGTACTTGCAGAAGCCAATGGTTTAAAGTATTTTAGACGGCAGGGCAGGGATTTCTGTTATATACATCATGAAAATTATAAAATACCACGTCTAAAAAACCATATCGTAAAGTGATACCTCATCGTCTAGATAGTTTGGTTGGGAAAGCAAAGTGAGCAAGTTTATGTTAAAGAAATTAATGGAGTACTTGCAGATGCTGATGGGTTTAAGTATGTTAGACGGCAGGGCAGCGATTTCGGTTATTAACATAGTAAAGTTTATGAGATACCACGTCTGGAATATTATATTACAAAGTGATACCTCGTCGTCTAGATGGTGTCGTTGAGCGTCAAACACGCGAACGATAATTTTTTAAATAATTTTAAAAGAGCTGTCAGATATCATCGATTATAAGTATGTTAGACGGTAGGGCAGGAATTTCTGTTATATACATAGTAAAGCTTATGAAATACGACGTCTAAAAAATTATATTTTAAAGTGATACCTCATCGTCTAGATAGTTTGGTTGAGTAAGCAAAGTCAACAAGTTTACTTTACAGAAACTTATGGAGTACTTGCAGAAGCCAATGGTTTAAAGTATGTTAGACGGCAGGGCAGGGATTTGTGTTATATACATCATGAAGCTTATAAAATACCACGTCTAAAAAACCATATCGTATAGTGATACCTCATCGTCTAGATAGTTTGGTTGAGTAAGCAAAGTCAACAAGTCAAATAAACTTGCTGACTTTGCTTACTCAACCAAACTATCTAGACGATGGGGTATCACTTTGAAATATAATTTTTTAGACGTCGCATTTCATAAGCTTTACTATGTACATAACAGAAATTGCTGCCCTGCCGTCTAACATACTTTAAATCGATGATATCTGACAGCTCTTGTAAAATTATTTAAAAAATTATCCTTCGCGTGTTTGACGCTCAACGACACCATCTAGACGACGAGGTATCACTTTAAATTATAATTTCCCACACGTGGTATCTCATACACTTTACTATGTATATAACCGAAATCGCTGCCCTGCCGTCTAACATACTTAAACCCATGAGCATCTGCAAGTACTCCATTAATTTCTTTAACATAAACTTGCTCACTTTGCTTTCCCAATCAAACTATCTAGACGATGAGGTATCACTTTACGATATGGTTTTTTAGACGTGGTATTTTATAAGCTTCATGATGTATATAACAGAAATCCCTGCCCTGCCGTCTAACATACTTTAAACCATTGGCTTCTGCAAGTACTCCTTAATTTTCTGTAAAGTAAACTTGCTGACTTTGCTTACTCAACCAAAATATCTAGACGATGAGGTATCACTCTGAAATATAATTTTTTAGACGTCGTATTTCATAAGCTTTACTATGTACATAACAAAAATTCCTGCTCTACCGTCTAAAATACTTTAAATCGATGATATCTGACAGCTCTTATAAAAATATTCCAAAAATTATCCTTCGCGTGTTTGACGCTCAACGACACCATCGATACGACGAGGTATCACTTTGTAATATAATTTTCGAGACGTTGTATTTTATATACTTTACGATCTATATATCAGAAATCCCTGGTATCCCTATATAACATACTTTAAACCAGTGGCTTCTGCAAGTACTCCATAATTTTCTGTAAAATAAACTTGTTGACTTTGCTTACTCAACCAAACAATCTAGACGATGGGGTATCACTTTGTTATATAACTTTCCAGACGTTGTTTTTTATATACTTTACGAAATTTACATCAGAAATTCCTGCTATGCCGTATAACATACTTTGAACCAGTGGCTTCTGCAAGTACTCCATAATTTTCTGTAAAATAAACTTGTTGACTTTGCTTACTCAACCAAACTATCTAGACGATGAGGTATCACTTAACGATATGGTTTTTTAGACGTGGTATTTTATAAGCTTCATGATGTATATAACAGAAATCCCTGCCCTGCCGTCTAAAATACTTTAAACCATTGGCTTCTGCAAGTACTCCATAATTTTCTGTAAAGTAAACTTGCTGACTTTGTTTACTCAACCAAACTATCTAGACGATGAGGTATCACTTTGAAATATAATTTGTTAGACGTCGTATTTCATAAGATTTACTATGTACATAACAGAAATTCCTGCCCTACCGTCTAACATACTTTTAATCGATGATATCTGATAGCTCTTGTACAAATATTTAAAAAATTATTGTTCGCGTGTTTGACGCTCAACGACACCATCTAGACGACGAGGTATCACTTTGTAATATAATATTCCAGACGTGGTATCTCATAAACTTTACTATTTAAATAACCGAAATTGCTGCCCTGCCGTCTAACATACTTAAACCCATCAGCATCTGCAAGTACTCCATTAATTTCTTTAACATAAACTTGCTCACTTTGCTTTCCCAACCAAACTATCTAGACGATGAGGTATCACTTTACGATATGGTTTTTTAAACGTGGTATTTTATAAGCTTCATGATGATGTAAATACCACATTTATGCAGACGACATACAAGTCTATATATCCTGTAAGCCATCTGAGATAGATAGTGCTGTAGAAAAGTTGAACACAGATTTGGCAAACATAGCTTCTTGGGCTTCAAGGAACAGTTTACTACTTAATCCCACAAAAACAAAATATTTAATTCTCGGTAGTAAACAACAGTTGACCAAGCTCAGCTCAGTTATTGATATTAAGTTAATGGGTGAGCCCATTGAGCGAGTATATGATGCACGCAACTTAGGCCTTTTAATAGACTGTGATCTTCGATACGAGAAACACATTGCAAATTCTGTTAAAAATTGCTTTTATAAACTCAAAATACTATATAAAATCAGGCCATTCATATCTGAAACCTTACGTGTACAGCTGGTTGAGTCACTTGTACTGTCAAAATTAAATTATATGGACATAGTATTTGGTCCCCGGTTACTAGCCAAAACAAAGAAACTCATCCAACGTGTACAAAATGCTTGTGCTCGTTTCTGTTTCAACATTCCACCAAGGGGCCATGTGACACCATTTTTAAATAAACATAGCATTCTTAAGATGCAGCACCGCCGCAAGCTTCATCTGGCATGTTTATTGTTCGGAATAACACAGAACAGGGCTCCCTCATATTTGTTTGAAAAGTTGTCATGGTTGTCCAGTGGCAGAACGCACAGAACTCGGGAATGTGGTATACAGCTGGTAACAACGCAGCACGCTTCAGCTACTTTCCGCGGTAGTTTCCGCTATGTTGCTACTAAATGTTGGAACAACATCCCGCCGCCAATTAGGAACCTGAAAAACATACACAGTTTTAAAACAAGTCTTAAAAAGATTATCTACGCCCATCAAAAAGATCAAGAAACGTTAATGCATGACACCAGCTGTTTTTAGTACATACCTGAGCAGTATGTCCCATCGGCGTTGACATCGGTGTTCTTCCTGTTCTTCTTGTTTTAAATTGTAGGTACTAATTCATTGTAATGTGGCTTATGTTTTCTTTTATTTGTTTTGTTTTGTCACCTAGTTTTATTTATCTTGAGTTTTATTTCTTTTAACCATTTTTTTCGTTTAATATTGCTACATATTGTATATATTGTAGATTATAAGTAAAAATTGTTATCTTTTGTTTGTTTTTCGTCTTGCTTGCTGAGCGCATGGCTGGCCGTGTCAGTTGTCAATGTCATGCACATGTCAATGTCATGCTTGTGTTGGTAGCGCTGACTTTAAACGGTCGCGTTCACAATAGACACGGTCCGGTCATGCGTGCAGCTTGCAATGACGGCCTCACGGTCCCACCGGAAGACCAGCGCTAGCTCCTGAGCCGGCATTATGCTGAGGTGGGTCCGTTTCGTAATAAGTAACTGCTTTCTTTGTTTTCTTTGTTATGTATCGTTTAAGTTATGTACTTTGTTACTTTTTGCGAATAAAATGTATTTTCTTTCTTTTCTTTCTTTCTTTCTTTCATGTATATAACAGAAATCCCTGCCCTGCCGTCTAAAATACTTTAAGCCATTGGCTTCTGCAAGTACTCCATAATTTTCTGTAAAGTAAACTTGCTGACTTTGTTTACTCAACCAAACTATCTAGACGATGAGGTATCACTTTGAAATATTTAAGGGCAATTCCAAAAATAGTGGCACCTTAATCTGTCATTTAGTTTTTGAATAGAAACTATGCTCAATTTATCGTTTTCAGAAAAAATAAAAATGTTCACAGGTGAAAACCAATTGAATACACAAAGGCCAGGCATTTTTATTAAATTTCAATCTATCAGTTTAATAAAAAAAATAGATAGTACCAGTTTTTACTGTAACCTGTCTTGTCCAAACGCGACACTCTTCGAGTTTTAGTTGTTTAGTTTATTCGTATGCGATTTTCTGTTAAAAAAATATAGCGCTATATGACAACAGGAATATAACTTTATCAAAAATATGTTGCACGGATTTAATATATCATTTTCAAATAACAATATCCACGCCCGAAATTTGTCCAGCGATATTTTCCCTGTTACCTGTGTGTTCACAGTACAGCGTCTCACTCACACAGAAATAACATTTGTAGACCATAATTTGCGGCAAAACATTCCGTCAGTATCCATCTAATCGCCAAGCAGAGCATTCGCGGCTGTACGAACATAGTTTTGTGGTGACAAGTGATCGAAGGCAGGAATCTAGAGTTTGTAACGTGTATGTTAACTTTAACTTGTCGTGATTATTAGACGATATTGATATGGGACGTTTTTTACTTATCTAATTAAAATGTTCTATATACTCATATCTGATTGTACTGAGAGTGAGGCATTCAAATTATTAACGGTTTTTAAGTAATCGTCTAGTATACCTACTTTTCACTGTAACCTGTGTCACTTTCACTTGTAATCAATATACAGGTTAAAGTGACTCTTGGCAGGTTAAAGTAATAAATAATTTTGAATGGCATTTACGAATTCGCTATTCGGGTATCTTAGTACCTAAAGTTGTTGATATGCCAACTTGTTCACTTGGCGATTTTTGACAGCTGCAATATGTTCCTTGTCCCTCTCAGTTATAGCTCTTTTCGTTTGTCTGTTAAAGGAACTTCCGCAACTACAATCAATCTTATAAACACCCGGTGTTTGGAAGGGATTGACATCCTTAGGTGTCCTTATATGCCTCGCGACTTTGGACAAAGGTGTGTACACTACCTTGATGAAATACTTGCTTAAAACGGCTCCTCGTCACTCCTTTCACATACTCGTAAGACATATACGTCTAACTACATCAGGATGTTTGGTTCTACGTTTCCTTCTGGGCTGCCATTTAGCTACCACATATCCGTTACACTTTATTACCTCCTAAACATATCTCGACTCGTCCTCAGTCACAGAAATCAAATGCCTTATTTTGCAATGAACTTACAAAGGATGGGATGGTGGTGAGACGATACATTCAGAAACCTATCTATGTGCATCGGCTTCCTATCGACGGTATATTATGTCAAAGAACCATCCGCTCTCGCCATTACCTTTACATCAAGGAAAGCTAATGTATGCCCATCTTCCAACTCATAAGTAAAATTAATCTTTGTATGAATGGAATTAAGATATGCAATAAACTGTTCCACTTCAGGTTTCCCACCTTTCATAACGCATAAAACATCATCGACGTACCGCTTCAACAATTTCACATTCCATGCTTGTAGATCTATTAAAGTCTCAAAATATTCCATCCAGATATTGACTATTACCGATGTCACGCGACTATCCATAACAATGCCATCAATCTGTAGGTAGGTCTCTTACATAATATCATTCTCATATAACTCCCCCGAATTATATCATAGCATTCTCTAAGAGAAACACTGGTGAAAAGCGACGCCACATCAAAACTCACCACAACGTCGTCTTCTGGTTCCAACTTAATGCTGCTGAGAATTTCTACAAAATGGCGAGAATCCTTAGAATAAGATGACGTTTTCCCCACAAGCGGCCACAACATCGATGCTACGTGTTTCGTAAGTTAGGAGAAGCCATTTGACTTACGATACTTAGGTCTTAAAGACACGCCCGTCTTGTGCACCTTCGGCAGACCATATAACTTCGGCGGCTGCGCGTTCTTCGGCTTGTGAAGGCTTAAAATCATCACCGTCAAACACATCCTTTAGTATGACAACAGTCCTTATACGGCGCGTGATTCTGGCCGTAGAGTTGTACGATACTGGCTTATAGACCTGATCGACATCCAACAAATTGATTACCTATTTTACTCTCGTAATCATTAAAGTCCATCACAATAGCGGCATTACTCTTGTTCGCTTAAGTACGAAAAACCTCCTGGTTCTTCCAAATATTACTTAAAGCCAAACGCTCTTCTGCAGTGACATTTTTTTACGGTAAACTGGCTTTTCTTAAAATAACCGCAACATCTTGCCTTAGGACACTTCTTCCACGCTACTGACTAAGGTTACATGAGGAGTTCGTTTCGGTGTAAAAGCATAATTCAACCCCTTCGCCTCTTGATACATACTCTTTTGCACAAAATCTGTAAAATTTAACTTTAACCTGTAATCTTTTCTCTACTAACCTGCGCAATGTAACTTTAACCTGTATCTCCAAAATCTCAACACGCCACAATTTCTGTCATCATCATCATGTCAGCCGAAAGACGTCCACTGCTGGACATAGGCCTCCCCCAAGGCTCTCCACTCAGACCGGTCTTGTGCTTTTCGCATCCACCGCGATCCTGCGATCTTAGCCAGGTCGTCGCTCCATCTTATTGGAGGCCTACCGACAGCTCGTCTCCCGGTCCGCGGACGCCATTCGAGAACCTTCGAACAATTTCTGTATTTTTATGAATTTTGCGGTGCCCTTTACAAATATTCCCCAATTGAAATATTTTAAAAATATTTGTCAAACTAAGTTGGTAAAACTGTCTCATTTTTTTTTTCGACAAAAAACTTTAACCTGCCGGTGCCACTATTTCTGGAATTGCCCATAATTTGTTAGACGTCGTATTTCATAAGCTTTACTATGTACATAACAGAAATTCCTGCCCTACCGTATAACATACTTTTAATCGATGATATCTGATAGCTCGTGTACAAATATTTAAAAAATTATCCTTCGCGTGTTTGACGCTCAACGACACCATCTAGACGACGAGGTATCACTTTAAAATATAATTTCCCACACGTCGTATCTCATAAACTTTACTATGTATATAACCGAAATCGCTGCCCTACCGTCTAACAAACTTAAACCCATCAGCATCTGCAAGTACTCCATTAATTTCTTTAACATAAACTTGCTCACTTTGCTTTCCAAACCAAACTATCTAGACGATGAGGTATCACTTTACGATATGGTTTTTTAGACGTGATATTTTATAAGCTTCATGAAGTATATAACAGAAATCCCTGCCCTGCCGTCTAACATACTTTAAACCATTGGCTTCTGCAAGTAATCCATAATTTTCTGTAAATTAAACTTGTTGACTTTTCTTACTCAACCAAACTATCTAGACGATGAGGTATCACTTTACGATATGGTTTTTTAGACGTGGTATTTCAAAATCTTTATGAAGTATATAACAGAAATCCCTGCCCTGCCGTCTAACATACTTTAAACCATTGGCTTCTGCAAGTACTCCATAATTTTCGGTAAAGTAAACTTGTTGACTTTGCTTACTCAACCAAACTATCTAGACGATGAGGTATCACTTTGAAATATAATTTTTTAGACGTCGTATTTCATAAGCTTTAGTATGTACAAAACAGAAATTCCTGCCCTACCGTCTAACATACTTTTAATCGATGATATCTGATAGCTCTTGTACAAATATTTAAAAAATTATCCTTCGCGTGTTTGACGCTCAACGACACCATCTAGACGACGAGGTATCACTTCGTAATATAATATTCCAGACGTGGTATCTCATAAACTTTACTATGTACATAACCGAAATCGCTACCCTGCCGTCTAACATACTTTAACCCATCGGCATCTGCAAGTACTCTATTAATTTCTTTAACATGGACTTGATCACTTTGCTTTCCCAACCAAACTATCTAGACAATGAGGTATCACTTTACGATATGTTTTTTAAGACGTGATATTTTATAAGCTTCATGAAGTATATAACAGAAATCCCTGCCCTGCCGTCTAACATACTTTAAACCATTGGCTTCTGCAAGTACTCCATAATTTTCTGTAAATTAAACTTGTTGACTTTTCTTACTCAACCAAACTATCTAGACGATGAGGTATCACTTTACGATATGGTTTTTTAGACGTGGTATTTCATAATCTTTATTAAGTATATAACAGAAATCCCTGCCCTGCCGTCTAACATACTTTAAACCATTGGCTTCTGCAAGTACTCCATAATTTTCTGTAAAGTAAACTTGTTGACTTTGCTTACTCAACCAAACTATCTAGACGATGAGGTATCACTTTACGATATGGTTTTTTAGACGTGGTATTTTATAAGCTTCATGAAGTATATAACAGAAATCCCTGCCCTGCCGTCTAACATACTTTAAACCATTGGCTTCTGCAAGTACTCCATAATTTTCTGTAAAGTAAACTTGTTGACTTTGCTTACTCAACCAAACTATCTAGACGATATGGTATCACTTTACGATATGGTTTTTTAGACGTGGTATTTTATAAGCTTCATGAGGTATATAACAGAAATCCCTGCCCTGCCGTCTAACATACATTAAACCATTGGCTTCTGCAAGTACTCCATAATTTTCTGTAAATTAAACTTGTTGACTTTTCTTACTCAACCAAACTATCTAGACGATGAGGTATCACTTTAAAATATAATTTTTTAGACGTCGTATTTCATAAGCTTTACTATGTACAAAACAGAAATCCCTGCCCTGCCGTCTAACATACTTTAAACCATTGGCTTCTGCAAGTACTCCATAATTTTCTGTAAAGTAAACTTGTTGACTTTGCTTACTCAACCAAACTATCTAGACGATGAGGTATCACTTTACGATATGGTTTTTTAGACGTGGTATTTTATAAGCTTCATGAAGTATATAACAAAAATCCCTGCCCTGCCGTCTAACATACTTTAAACCATTGGCTTCTGCAAGTACTCCATAATTTTCTGTAAAGTAAACTTGTTGACTTTGCTTACTCAACCAAACTATCTAGACGATGAGGTATCACTTTACGATATGGTTTTTTAGACGTGGTATTTTATAAGCTTCATGAAGTATATAACAGAAATCCCTGCCCTGCCGTCTAACATACTTTAAACCATTGGCTTCTGCAAGTACTCCATAATTTTCTGTAAATTAAACTTGTTGACTTTTCTTACTCAACCAAACTATCTAGACGATGAGGTATCACTTTACGATATGGTTTTTTAGACGTGGTATTTCATAATCTTTATGAAATATATAACAGAAATCCCTGCCCTGCCGTCTAACATACTTTAAACCATTGGCTTCTGCAAGTACTCCATAATTTTCTGTAAAGTAAAGTAAGTAAAGTAAAGGAGTGTGTGAGTGAACTGTCACATGGAAAGACGTTTATATTCCGCCCCAATAATAATTAATTCAAATAAAGTATTAAAACATTGCAAACCTTGGATAAACTGAGTGGGAAACAAGACACCAACTCCACGAATATGGAAAATATCTTCGTGACGCTTTGGTGAGCAATTTAAAGATATTATCACACGATAAGTAATGAAGAAGATCATCGTTATTATTATTCTTGCACGCACACATACAAACAATTTAAAATAACAGCACGACTAAAGAATAATTAACAACAAATTAAGCGGTAACTGTATCAGCTGTTTGGTGGCAACTGTCAACTGTCATTACTGACAGTACTGTGAAATTGACACGATTCACGTTCAGAGACATCACTGAAGTAGTGCCAACCTCAAAGTGTAACGAATTGAGTGTTGCTATATGGAGTTGTCTTTATTACCCTGTATTCATTTATGCTAACAACGCCATCTACAATCTGTGGGGTAAACCAGGCTATAATTACACACTTAACTTAAAACTGCACTGAGGTGATACACTTCTAAGCAGCTAATAGTTGAATTTACTAAATAAGACAGACAAATCTGAATACTGCTAAAATGAGTAAGGCGTGCGCGGCCTGCTGCAAAGTAGTTACAGCCTCGCAGCGTATTCAATGCGCTAAATGCTCTAGTGCATATCATCCTATATGCGTCAACGTACAAGATTTTCGTAAGTTAACAGATAAACAAAAGGATGAGTGGCTATGCCCGGTGTGCCAAAGCAAACTTCCAAAAAAGGGAAATTCTAACACCCCGATGCGCCAGACCATGCCGGATGAGTCCAACATAAACGCAAATGTCACGCTGCGCCCACAAAATCGGAAGATTTCATCGCCACTAACGGATAAAGCTACAGATCTGGAATCTGACGCACTGTTGTCGCTTACAGCTGAAATCAAGCTAATGCGGCAGGATATGTGTAAAATGAGCGAACAATTGCAAAGCCTCACTACCACCTACACATTATGCAATGAGCGACTGGAGTTTTTAGAAAACCGAATAATACAATACGACAGCCGCATCCGTATGCTCGAAGATAAGGAAATACAAAACGAATATCTCCAACAAAAAATATTCCAACTCGAGGAAGAGCTCAATATACAGGCTCAAGCTCGTCTCGGTAACGAAATGGAAATAGTTGGAGTGAATGAGTGTCCCAACGAAAATAAAACCCATATTGTACTCACTGCTGCGTTGAAAATGGGTATTAGCCTGACGGAGGCAGACCTGGACCATGTTACCCGAGCTGGACCTAAAAAGACTAAGCCACCGAGTGTCGAGTCTCCATTGAACTCAGGGAGCAACTTACCACGTCCACTAGTCGTCAAATTTGTCCGCCGCGCCAAGCGCAACGAGTTCCTAAAAGCTGCTAAAGCTAGACGCAATATGACGACGACATCAATCGAAGTAAATGGCCCAGCCAGGAAACTATTCTTCAATGAAAGGCTAACAAAATCTAATCGCCTATTATTTCGTGAATCAAGGACACAGGCGACCAGTGCTGGATTTAAATTTTGCTGGACTAGAAACGGAACCATATATATACGCAAAAGAAAAGGTGGCCCCGAAACTGCTATCAGATGTCTCGCGGACCTTGAACGTTGCGTCTCCTCCGGCGTCGAGTTACCAAGTCCACACGAGCAGCCGTCAAATCCTGGGATGCCAAAAGATCAAGCGGATGACCCCAGCGAATGAACAATTAGCTCAATATGTTGCATTGGCACTGTCCATCTTATGTCTCTATTGCTTATCCACTATAAAATTAATAATGTATAAAAATGTACTCTCCCACATACAACACACACTTTACAAATACTCAAACGTAACCCATACACATATCAACATAAATCCTATAAGACAGGCGTATAGTGTTGCTATTTCCACAGGATCTATGAAACTATCTTTCTTAATCATTGGGACTCTTTCTATGGCCAAAAATTGTATGACAATCATCAACTCATTGACTGATGTTGGCGTCCTTTCTGCTACTTGTCACTGTTACGATGATGGTATCACCTGAGCTTGCGGATAGTATAGATGAATCCATGGCGATCGATTGTCACATGTTAAATGATCTTACCCAATGCAAAAACATCCTTACCCCGAACCTAAAATTCAAGGTAATAACGCTGAATATACGAAGTTTACAACGTAACTTTGACTCGTTCGCGGTGGCCTTGGGGCAAATGGGAATTGAATTTGATGCTATAATCTTGACTGAGTGCTGGTTGTCCAATGGCTCGGTCATAGACCAGCTACCAGGTTATGACTCATATAGCACAACCAAATTTATAAATAAAAGTGGTGGTGTAGTCGTCTATGTCAGGGAGGGTCACAGTGTCTCAGTGTGTGAGCCGCCGGTAGAGGATGCCAATTGTCTCTCTGTGAGTATAGCAAATGAATTGATAATCTTTGGTATATATCGTTCCCCTTCGTTCACAAATACTGATGCGTTTTTAAACTCTCTGGATGGTGTGCTAAGACAAGTGAAAGCTAATCAACATGTTATCTTGGCGGGCGATATTAACATTGATCTCTTGGGTGGTTCTGCTTGCGGCCTTTCTGACTATACCTGCTTACTGGCGTCTCATGGCCTGCTTCCGGCGATCACAAGACCTACCAGGAAGGAAGCTTGTCTTGACCACATTTTTATTAGGTACAATAATCTATCGGTAGGTGCAGTTTGTCCGTGCTCGGTCACTGACCATGACATAGTTATGGCTGGTCTCTTGGTCAGCGGTTCTGTTAAATGTAATCGCTATAGATTAAAAACCAATTATCAAAAAGTGGCTGACGAATTGAGGTCTTCTGACTGGTCTTCGGTCATGAGCGCAAAGGACGCGAACGTGGCCGCGGCAAATTTTAGCAATTTAATTACTCGGATAATCGGTGATAATACAATTTCCGTAAAAATTAGTCGTTCAAAGTTTAATACCAAACCGTGGATCACGCCTGGCTTGATGCGATGCATGAGACATAGGGACAGACTGCACGCGCAGGTAAAAGCAGCTCCAGGAAACCAAATTCTTAAATTAACTTACACCAGATATAGGAACTTTTGTAATAACTTACTGTACACCATAAAAAAAGATTACCAAAATAAACAATTGGGTAATTGCCAAAATAATCCAAATAAATTATGGAAGGTAATTAAAGATATCTGCCAAAACCCAGTTCGCAAGAACGATACCGATGAACTTTTTAACAATAAAAATAAAACTACACAGGAGACACTAAATGACTGTAATCAATATTTCTCTACAAATGGTGAAAAGCTCGCCGATAATATTCTGAGAAAAATCTCGGAAACACAATCCTCACTCGCTTCTAAGTACAGACCTACTAAAACAGCCACTGACTCGTTCTTCATTCGCCCTACTGATAGGCGGGAGGTAGATACAATAATTTCTCAGCTAAAACCACAAAGTGCACCAGGGCCGGACAATGTAAAGCCATTTCTAATAAAGGAGGTTAAAGATGTTATACTGGAACCTCTTACGCACATCTGTAATTTAAGCATCGAGACGGGTTGTTTCCCGGATTGCTGGAAGATTGCCTCTGTAACACCTATATACAAGAGCGGTTCTAGAGACACTCCCAGTAACTTCAGGCCAATATCTCTGTTGTCAATCTTCTCAAAAATACTTGAGAAGATTGTCAACACCAGGTTAGTTAATTACATTGGAAGAAACAGTTTAGTCTCTGACCACCAATTTGGTTTCAGGGCAGGTATCTCAACCGAGGATGCGGTTATTTCACTCACTAATCAGATATCTGCAAACCTTGATCGTGGTAACAAATGCATAGGTATATTTTTAGACCTTGCAAAAGCTTTCGACACGGTCTCGGTTCCCATACTTATGGAAAAATTGGAGAATGCAGGGATTAGAGGTTTGGCCTTCAACTGGTTCAATAGTTATCTCACTGGTCGAAATCAGATGGTGAAGATTGGATCTCGCACGAGTGATCGGCTGCCAGTCAACTTTGGTGTCCCGCAGGGGAGTGTACTTGGCCCGACTTTATTTATTATGTATATCAACGACATCATCGGTGTTGCCCTTCCAAATATAAAGATTATTTGCTATGCGGATGACACCGTGATGATCGTTGACGGAAAATCGTGGGACGAAACGTTCTATCGGGCCGAGGTTGGGCTCGCGGGTGTGGCATGCTGGCTTAACAATAATCTTTTAACATTAAACGCAGATAAAACCAAATATGTAGCGTTCTCAAAGACCGCCGTCTCCTCCCCCCCTGCAGATAGGACGATCAAGATTCACACCTGTGTCCCTTACGTCTCTGCATCACCTTATAGTCCCATTCATGATTGTTCCTGCCAAGAAATTGGGAGACGCAGTTGTGTTAAGTATCTAGGGATTCTTTTTGATCAGCACCTCTCCTTCGAACACCATATTTCCAGTCTTGCAGCAAGAGTCAGGAAATTTATTTATATTATTAAAAAACTCCGCGGCTGTGCGTCTCTTGAGGTGCTTCACCTGGTATACCATGCACTATGCCAGTCTATCCTACTATATGGAGTGGCCGTTTGGGGAGGTGCAGCCAAAAGTCACATGCTGGAGGTGGAGCGTGCGCAGAGAGCTGTGATAAAGGTTATGTTGGGGAAACGATTTCGATTCCCTACCGATGAACTTTATCGCGTTTCGGGGCTGCTGAGAGTGCGACAGCTTTATATAATGAGAGCTGTCTCTCTGACTCACACTCGTATACTTTCGTCCACAAATTACAAAGAGCTACTGAGTAAGCGAATCTTCAGAGTGCCTCTGCCGCCGTTTAGATCGGCTCTAGCCAGAAGATCCCCCGCTTACTCTCACCCGTACATCTATAATAACACTTGCAGAAATCAGAACATTAAAGAGCTTCCCCTGGCTAGGGCTTTGTCTCAAGTGAGGGATTGGCTGGGTACTTTGACGTATAGCGAAATAGAAAGTCTCATCAAGCACCAGAAATAAATCAAATTTATTTTGCTGTAGTGGGCTATCAAACGCACATGTTCAGGCGCACACAGGCACGCACGCACGCACCACACACACACACACACACACACACACACACACACACACACACACACACACACACACACACACACACACACACACACACACACACACACACACACACACACACACACACACACACACAACACTTTCACACACAACACTTTCACACAGAAATACACACAATTATTTTAATTGTTTTATTTTATTTTTGAATGATTTAATTTCTCTAGTGCTGACATTTTCTTTTTTCTTTTAGTTATTATGATGTATTGAAATTTTAACTTTTGACTTTAATTTGGATCTGAACTTTTAATTTTTGATACCGTTCTTATATAATTGTGCTGTATAAATTTATAATAATAATGGACATTGTAATTTTATTATTTACTTATTTTCTTTACTTATTTTAGTGCGTTTTTAATTATTAATTCTGAAGTTATAATGGATATTTAGTTGTAGGTTTTAACATAATTTGTAATGTATAGATATAGACGTAGCGGTAATAAATTGTAATTAAATTATTGTTAATCTGTATTCACATTCGCAGACTACCAAGTTACAGGCTCAGCCTAGTTTGGTGTCTGACGGAAAATTATAACACTATTGTAATAAGTATTTTTGCCAAATAAATAAATATCAATATCAAATATCAATAAGTAAACTTGTTGACTTTGCTTACTCAACCAAACTATCTAGACGATGAGGTATCACTTTACGATATGGTTTTTTAGACGTGGTATTTTATAAGCTACATGAAGTATATAACAGAAATCCCTGCCCTGCCGTCTAACATACTTTAAACCATTGGCTTCTGCAAGTACTCCATAATTTTCTGTAAAGTAAACTTGTTGACTTTGCTTACTCAACCAAACTATCTAGACGATGAGGTATCACTTTACGATATGGTTTTTTAGACGTGGTATTTTATAAGCTTCATGAAGTATATAACAGAAATCCCTGCCCTGCCGTCTAACATACTTTAAACCATTGGCTTCTGCAAGTACTCCATAATTTTCTGTAAATTAAACTTGTTGACTTTTCTTACTCAACCAAACTATCTAGACGATGAGGTATCACTTTAAAATATAATTTTTTAGACGTATTTCATAAGCTTTACTATGTACAAAACAGAAATCCCTGCCCTGCCGTCTAACATACTTTAAACCATTGGCTTCTGCAAGTACTCCATAATTTTCTGTAAAGTAAACTTGTTGACTTTGCTTACTCAACCAAACTATCTAGACGATGAGGTATCACTTTACGATATGGTTTTTTAGACGTGGTATTTTATAAGTTTCATGAAGTATATAACAGAAATCCCTGCCCTGCCGTCTAACATACTTTAAACCATTGGCTTCTGCAAGTACTCCATAATTTTCTGTAAAGTAAACTTGTTGACTTTGCTTACTCAACTAAACTATCTAGACGATGAGGTATCACTTTACGCTATGGTTTTTTAGACGTGGTATTTTATAAGCTTCATGAAGTATATAACAGAAATCCCTGCCCTGCCGTCTAACATACTTTAAACCATTGGCTTCTGCAAGTACTCCATAATTTTCTGTAAATTAAACTTGTTGACTTTTCTTACTCAACCAAACTATCTAGACGATGAGGTATCACTTTACGATATGGTTTTTTAGACGTGGTATTTTATAAGCTTCATGAAGTATATAACAGAAATCCCTGCCCTGCCGTCTAACATACTTTAAACCATTGGCTTCTGCAAGTACTCCATAATTTTCGGTAAAGTAAACTTGATGACTTTGCTTACTCAACCAAACTATCTAGACGATGAGGTATCACTTTGAAATATAATTTTTTAGACGTCGTATTTCATAAGCTTTACTATGTATAAAACAGAAATTCCTGCCCTACCGTCGAACATACTTTTAATCGATGATATCTGATAGCTCTTGTACAAATATTTAATAAATTATCCTTCGCGTGTTTGACGCTCAACGACTCCATCTAGACGACGAGGTATCACTTCGTAATATAATATTCCAGACGTGGTATCTCATAAACTTTACTATGTACATAACCGAAATCGCTACCCTGCCGTCTAACATACTTTAACCCATCGGCATCTGCAAGTACTCTATTAATTTCTTTAACATGGACTTGCTCACTTTGCTTTCCCAACCAAACTATCTAGACGATGAGGTATCACTTTATGATATGGTTTTTAAGACGTGATATTTTATAAGCTTCATGAAGTATATAACAGAAATCCCTGCCCTGCCGTCTAACATACTTTAAACCATTGGCTTCTGCAAGTACTCCATAATTTTCTGTAAAGTAAACTTATTGACTTTGCTTACTCAACCAAACTATCTAGACGATAAGGTATCACTTTACGATATGGTTTTTTAGACGTGGTATTTTATAAGCTTCATGATGTATATAACAGAAATCCCTGCCCTGCCGTCTAACATACTTTAAACCATTGGCTTCTGCAAGTACTCCATAATTTTCGGTAAAGTAAACTTGTTGACTTTGCTTACTCAACCAAACTATCTAGACGATGAGGTATCACTTTGAAATATAATTTGTTGGACGTCGTATTTCATAAGCTTTACTATGTATATAACAGAAATTCCTGCCCTACCGTCTAACATACTTTTAATCGATGATATCTGATAGCTCTTGTACAAATATTTAAAAAATTATCCTTCGCGTGTTTGACGCTCAACGACACCATCTAGACGACGAGGTATCACTTTAAAATATAATTTCTCACACGTAGTATCTCATAAACTTTACTATGTATATAACCGAAATCGCTGCCCTACCGTCTAACATACTTAAACCCATCAGCATCTGCAAGTACTCCATTAATTTCTTTAACATAAACTTGCTCACTTTGCTTTCCAAACCAAACTATCTAGACGATGAGGTATCACTTTACGATATGGTTTTTTAGACGTGGTATTTCATAAGCTTCATGAAGTTTATAACAGAAATCCCTGCCCTGCCGTCTAACATACTTTAAACCATTGGCTTCTGCAAGTACTCCATAATTTTCGGTAAAGTAAACTTGTTGACTTTGCTTACTCAACCAAACTATCTAGACGATGAGGTATCACTTTGAAATATAATTTTTTAGACGTCGTATTTCATAAGCTTTACTATGTACAAAACAGAAATTCCTGCCCTACCGTCTAACATACTTTTAATCGATGATATCTGATAGCTCTTGTACAAATATTTAAAAAATTATCCTTCGCGTGTTTGACGCTCAACGACACCATCTAGACGACGAGGTATCACTTCGTAATATAATATTCCAGACGTGGTATCTCATAAACTTTACTATGTACATAACCGAAATCGCTACCCTGCCGTCTAACATACATTAACCCATCGGCATCTGCAAGTACTCTATTAATTTCTTTAATATGAACTTGCTCACTTTGCTTTCCCAACCAAACTATCTAGACGATGAGGTATCACTTTACGATATGGTTTTTAAGACGTGGTATTTTATAAGCTTCATGAAGTATATAACAGAAATCCCTGCCCTGCCGTCTAAGATACTTTAAACCATTGGCTTCTGCAAGTACTCCATAATTTTCTGTAAAGTAAACTTGTTGACTTTGCTTACTCAACCAAACTATCTAGACGATGAGGTATCACCTTACGATATGGTTTTTTAGACGTGGTATTTCATAAGCTTTATGAAGTATATAACAGAAATCCCTGCCCTGCCGTCTAACATACTTTAAACCCTTGGCTTCTGCAAGTACTCCATAATTTTCGGTAAAGTAAACTTGTTGACTTTGCTTACTTAACCAAACTATCTAGACGATAAGGTATCACTTTGAAATATATTTTTTTAGACGTCTTATTTCATAAGCTTTAGTATGTGCAAAACAGAAATTCCTGCCCTACCGTCTAACATACTTTTAATCGATGATATCTGATAGCTCTTGTACAAATATTTAAAAAATTATCCTTCGCGTGTTTGACGCTCAACGACACCATCTAGACGACGAGGTATCACTTTAAAATATAATTTTCCACACGTGGTATCTCATAAACTTTACTATATATATAACCGAAATCGCTGCCCTGCCGTCTAACATACTTAAACCCATCAGCATCTGCAAGTACTCTATTAATTTCTTTAACATAAACTTGCTCACTTTGCTTTCCCAACCAAACTATCTAGACGATGAGGTATCACTTTACGATATGGTTTTTTAGACGTGGTATTTCATAAGCTTTATGAAGTATATAACAAAAATCCCTGCCCTGCCGTCTAACATACTTTAAACCATTGGCTTCTGCAAGTACTCCATAATTTTCTGTAAAGTAAACTTGTTGACTTTGCTTACTCAACCAAACTATCTAGACGATGAGGTATCACTTTAAAATATAATTTGTTAGACGTCGTATTTCATAAGCTTTACTATGTACATAACAGAAATTCCTGCCCTACCGTCTAACGTACTTTAAATCAATGACGTCTTCAACTACTCCGTAATTCTTGAAAAAAAAAGTTTGTGTTTATCGGTCCACTAAATGAGTTACACGATGGGGAATTATTTTATCATTTAGCTTTTTAATGCCTTTATTTACCACTACAAATACTGCTCTTATAGTATTAGGCCTCAGCAACAATAACCAAAATTTGGGTTTGGCTGCTAAAGTTGTGAAGATAGCGGCCAAATTATCATTACGATATTATCCGTGAATATCGATTATTTCAACCGATTACCGATGGTATATATACAATTGTATGATTTAGAGTAAATTTGACCGTTTTTAGTAAGCCTTTATCACAAATGAAACATTGACTTCTTAATTTGGTCGTGTTATCGATGGCTGCTAACTTTGGCCGCTAACTTCACACCGGTACCAAAATTGTCTCCGGAGCTACCAAAAAATCGTACTTCCAACAATATATTTCAAGGTTTAATAGGTCGAACTTACATAGGATAGCATGTATTCATGTACACCATCTATTTAATTACAGAAAAAACATGTTTACTGACATAATTCTGCAATTGTTTGAAAAATGTCACGGACTGATTAGTGTGGGTGAAAAAGTTGACTGGCCCATTTAGTAAATAAAGTTTGTATTCAGACAAAATATCGTGCGATTGGCCCAGATAGGTGTTGTAGTATTAACCCGCAAGGGGGCGCTATAGTAAACATTTTCCATTTAGCTCTAGAAAGATTTGACTGTCTTTGATATGGGTCTCTTTAAGGGGTTTCATGACTGTCTGTAATAGTTTTAGAAAGGCGTTCATATGTATATCAAGGAGGGCGCACGGCAGTGCCCCCGCCAAGATAAACAAAAAAAAAAGACGGGGCACTAACTAACTATTTTCACACCGTTTCGTCTTAACACTAGCTTTTATTTGACCTGCAATGTATGTAGGTACCTATGTAAATAATATACATAATAATATGTATGTTTGTATGCATGTTCGGGTCTTGCAAGTTAAATTTGCCACACTTTTAGTTATCGTATTGTCTTGAATTTTGGCAAACTGATGTTAATCTTGTAATAATACAATAATCTGGTAGTGACCTCCTGGTTATTTAGCCAGGATCGTCTCCACAGAAAGAAACTCTTCAATAGTTTACGGCACAGGCGCGGAACTTAACAGAATTACCTATTAAATTTTATTGGCACTGTGTTTCTACGATAGAATAGACACAACTTGATATTGCAGCTAGGGTCGTCTTCCCACAAAGGAACTCCTCGATGGTTAATAGCACAAATGCATAAAACTTTGCACGATTATTCAAGTGCAATGACAATACATTATATGCCTATAGAACACCTGATGCTGTAGCTAGGGTTGCCTCCTCTTCCCTAGAGTTTCAAGAAAGCTAAAATTTTGTATGACTTGGCCGTTTCATATTTAAATCTGTTCGTATGACATGTCCATTAAGACCCGTGAAGTAATTTCCTACCGTAAGTAGGTCTATCAGAAAGTCTGACCGATACGAGTATGGTAAAAAATTGAGTGTTAGATAATGTCATGGAATATATCCATGAACGGCCAAGCTGTACTTTTTAAATCAAGATGTAAGGCTAATAAAGTCAGGGCTCAGGCTCCGTTTCTACCAGGGATGTGCGAGGATTTGTTGCGAGGAATGTGTTTTTTTATGAACCAATAGAAACATAATTTAACATTTACCTCGCTTCACTCCGCTCAGCTTCCACCAGAGATGAGTGCAAGGATAGGGAAATTAAGCGTTTCTACTGGTTCATGAAAATCACATTCCTTGCAACACAACCTCGCACATCTCTGGTGGAAACGCAGCCTCATGTAGCCACTTGGCTTTTCCTAGCCTTTGAAAACCTTTTTAAAATTTAAGCGTAATTTATGAGGTTGTTAGTAAGTGTTGTGAATATTAGCCTCTGATTTTACATAAAATTTTTTGGTGAGATAAATGATTTCTTTAAAAATTTTAAAATAAAAAGCAAAATTAAAAATTTTGAAAATCCCACGACGGTTCCTAATAGAAAAAGGGTTAAATAATTTTTATGAACATCCCCCGACTTAAAGTGATTACAAACGCAAAAACATCCGTCGGGGGCTGCCATTACTATTTCTCTGTTATATTTAAATTAAAATATTAAGAAAAGCTACTACAAACATAACTATCCAATTTTAATTAATCACTCATTCATACAACTACACAATATTACTAATCCGATGTTATTTCAATTATAATGTTAAGAAAACTACCATGAATATCTTTCCCTCATAAAGTAGTACATTCCCCACACAATTATAATTCATCACAAATTCATACAACTGCAAAATATAAGTTCATTTCGGTGCAGGTAATGGCAGCCCCCGACGGATGTTTTTGCGTTTGTAATCACTTTAAGTCGGGGGATGTTCATAAAAATTATTTAACCCTTTTTCTATTAGGAACCGTCGTGGGATTTTCAAAATTTTTAATTTTGCTTTTTATTATAAATGATACATTCTGCTTTCATACATTTAGATTGCAAGTAGGCATATAGCTTGCTTCTATTATAAATTATTAGATTTGCTTAGATTTTTTAATGAAAGTAATAAAATAAAAACTTCTGTTTTACCTCGGTCTTACACGTATTTTTATACACTAGACTCTAGAGCATAAAAATCATTTTATACAACCTAAATCCAGCATAAAAACGCGCTTTACCAGCATGACAAGTAAAAAGTAGTTTTGGTGATCATTTTAATAGACTCAAAAAAAGAAAAGTTACATATTTGGGTGACACGTCAGATAGGAACTCTTGCAAATAATAATAATGGACAAAGTAGCAGGCAAAAGAACAATTTGTCGTAAGAAGAAATCGTGGCCATGTAATATCCGGGAATGGACTGCGGACCCATTCAGCCAAAAGACCGAATTAGAAATGCAGAGCTGACTGCCAACCTTTACTAATTGGAGGGGCAATTGAAGAGAGAGAGATAATACTGAATCTTGTTGTTGCAGACGCAAGCCCGTCTCCTATGGGTCGTCTGCTTCGCGCTGGCGACCGCTACTATCGCCAGCCCGTACCGTATGGGGCTGGCGGGATACCAATACGAGCACGCCCCCGCCGCCATCTTCGCTGCCTTCTCCCCCATCGTCTGGGGATTGTTTATGTGCATCATGCATTGGGGAATCTGTAATGATTACGCAGGTCAGTCTGGTTTCGCAGTTGTTCAGACAAATTCTTGAGAACAGTAAGGACCTACTCTAGCTGATGCGGTTCGCACGGAGCCTATCGAAAAATAGTATGAGTATCGCTAACCTTGCGTATCTCTGGTGTTAGCAGTCACAACTTTCCTACCACATCCTCGCTACACATCCTCGCACCGCTCAGCTAGCTACCTCGCGCATCTCTGGTGTTAGCAGTCACAACTTTCCTACCACATCCTCGCTACACATCCTCGCACCGCTCAGCTAGCTACCTCGCGCATCTCTGGTGTTAGCAGTCACAACTTTCCTACCACTTCCTCGCTACACATCCTCGCACTAGTCGCACCGCTCAGCTACCTCGCGCATCTCTGGTGGTAGCAGTCACAACTTTCCTACCATTTCCTCGCTACACATCCCTGTACTGCTCAGCTACTTGTACATACCTCGTACATCGCTGGTAGAAACGCTGCCTTTCTATCATTGACGAAATACTAATTTACTACTCGACATTATTTAATTTCATCGAAAATATTTTCATTTGTGAAAAAACACTTAAATAAATAATAATAAATTACTTACTTACTTAGTTGTTTAAATTTTTGTTCTATTTCCAGGGATCGGAACAGCACTCGTGGAGTGGCGAGTGTTTAAGTTCTTCAACAAGATCGCGTATGGTGTCTACTTGACGCAGTTCCCCATCTTTTTCTATAACGTGGGTGTCCAGAGACATTCTGAGCACTACACGCCTCTTTTATTGGTAAGATCCTCAAATTCCAGGTTTTTTGTCATCCATTATCATAACGAACCAACTTGACAGTTCAATATACACAAATTTTGCCAGATACACCAGTGCTGTAACAACGATGTTAAAAAAAACCTAATATTGATGTTAGAAAAAAACTCAATACGAAATAATAATAAAAGATATCTTTATCTGAAAGGGTTCAAAAAAATGTTGAACATCGGTAAGGAGGCCATTCGGCATTTTGTTTTACGAGACATTTCACTTCACTCTCATTTCTTTTTTTTCACTTTTTGTCTATCCCTGACTGAATGCTCCTCTCATCCACTCAAAGGTTGACTGGAAGAGATACCTTAAAGGGATAAGTTCGCCTTTGTACATATGTGGTTTTTTTTTTTTCAATAATCTTTTACTTATTTTGTACAATAAAAAGTTTACATAAAAGTTACAAAAGTTTATTTTGTGTTTTATGTACAATAAAGTATTTACATGCATATATATGTACATTAATTAAAGTGCTTTATTTAGTTTCCGGTGCCGGAGATGCTCGCCGTGCTGGCAACCTCCGTCATCACAACGGTCGCCATCGAGATGCCTTTCAACAAAATATATAGGATATATTTCGGTAAGTGAGAAAGAAAGGAATTGCGTACCGGAAAAAATGTCTTGTATAGTCACCAGCATTAATATCTGCCACAGCGGATCGACAAAAAATATCTGACACGCCCATCCGGCCCTAGAAATAGAGTCGTATCAGATATTTATGCACGCTTGTTGTGTCAGATATTAGTGCTAGTTACCGGTGGGGGAGTCCCTTAATGTTTTTACATTTTTATAATTATTTGTTGTCATAGCGGCCATGATAATACCTACACACTACGAAAACCTCAATTGTTCTATTAATAGAACAACTAACACTAAAAATACTACTAGTTAAGGCTAAAAGTATAAAGCCCTGTTGAACACCCTATAATACCTGTAAGCACCAAATATGGCATCATAGAACTTTTGTTTCTTGGAATTCTTGTTTGCCAAAACTCGACAACTCGCGTCTTCCCAGGGCCAAGGTTATGCACATCCGAAGATTCATCTTGATCGGCTCTAAGAAAAGAACCCATTCCGAGATTCCCGAAAGAAATGAATAAATAATTTAACCGAATAAGTAAGTAAGTTCTCATATTTTGACCACCTATAGAATTCTTAGACCGGTCTGAGTGGAGAGCCTTGGGGGAGGCCTATGTCCAGCAGTGGACGTTTTTCGGCTGACATGATGATGATGATGATGATAGAATTCTTTGTCGAAAATACAAACTGAGACATGAATGCACGGAAAAACCAGAAAAAGAGACCAGCGCTGGGAATCGAACCCAGGTCCTCAGCAATCCGTGCTGCGTGCTATAACCCCTACACCACCGCTGAACAGGAGTCTAGACACAAATTTCTCCTACCTAATGAAAGTCCCTTTTCTTTTGTTACAGGTAAACCACAGACGAATAAATTAAAAGACAAATAAAACCATGACCACGTATTAACTAATTTATAAGACTAGAATAATAATATAAATCTGTATTATAGCGGTAGTTAGCTGTAGCCAAACATCACTTAGTAGTAAGGACATTTTTACGGGACGAGAAATTTGTATAAAATAAGTTATTAAAACAATTACATATTAAAAATTGTTTTATTCATTGTCATTTAAAATAAATACAAAACTGTACATACTTGACGCAGCACTAGTTTTATTGTTGAATACTGTAAATATGAAGTGTCGACAAAATCAAAAAAATTCCATCTCTTTTTTTAGCTAATGCCTAGGAAAGTGATGTCAAAAACTAACACCTAGCATAGTTTGAATACAACTTGTTTAATACTACTGTCACTCTACAGTTTTGCACAGCAAATGATTGATATTTTCACTCAACATACCTTTACATACCATTTTGAGCCATCTCGATTGCTACATTTAATATTTCTGTCCTAATTACTTTAATAACTAAAATAATTACTCTATGACTATTGAAACTATACCGTTGATGGTGAGGTATTATTAAATAACTGAAAACCTCAGACAACCCAAAAATATTTTTTTCATTTTAAGTTAGTTGATTGCATTAATTTTTGAATACTTTCATTGTTTTAAAAGATATTCGTGTGTTTTGCTAAGTCGGTAATTCTACTTCATTTCTAACTCTACACTCATGATTTGTATTTGTCAGTTGCGCTTTGACGTTTTTAGAAGAATATCAAACAGTAACAGCAAAACGGCCAGTATTAAATTATTAGAATAGTATGCAACCTCGCTAAAATGTTTAATTGGCGCCTGTTGCACTCGTAACTTTTAGAATGAGCACAATAAAAAAGGGATTTAAAAACACAAACACAACCTAATTTAAAAAAAATAGTGTAATCGATTGTAAACGAAACTAATTTCTGGTTTTCATTTACTTAATTAACATTTTCTAGATTTATTTCCATGCAAACTTATTAACAGTGATAATAAAAGTAAAAAAATGCTTGATTCGATAAGTTTTACATTTTTCTTATGTAAAACTGTTATTTTCATGAAACAAACTCAGTAACTTCTACTTATTTTTCACTTTCCTATATCCATCAAAGATTCATCTAATATCGCAGTAGCGGACTTAAAAATTAGTAATACAGGTTACGATCTTTTGATAAATTGTCGGTATAAAACATGATACAAGACACAACAAAAGTGTATAGTTACAAGTTCCTTTTCTTTAATTTAAACACAAATAGGAGGAACTCCATGGGAACACTTAGGTACCTACATAGATAAAAATTCGAGACACGTAGTAACTATGAAAATTTTATTTTGCGGCATTACTTTCTTTCTTACCGCACTCACATTACTCTTAGTAATCATATTTTATACCGTCAATATAGGTTCATATCTAAACATCAGTCTTGAGCATATTTCTTAAAACTAATGGAAATATTCACACCCGGACAAAAATAGCTTGGTGCCTGCCAAAAACTTATAGCACAATTGTAGAAAAATAGTAAGCGCCTGAGATCACTTAATAGCAATTATTGCTTATTATTGTTAGCTTGTTCTGTCTTTCTATAGAGCAAAGGGGCAAAGGCCTGCCCACAATACGTGCACTGCTCTTTGTCCACAGCATAGAAGCGCCAGTCCTTCAAAAAGTTGTGTAGTTCAACTAGTATTGCTTCCACACAGAACATCTAATCCACGAACTTCGTCATCTTTTGACAGCGACCCAAGTGGCCAGACAAAAGGTGGAATTTACCTGAAATACAATCCTTTCTACGCTTTCGTTTTGATTTAATTTTTATGTTGATACGGAGCCAGCCCAGGAACTTCGTCAACTCCTTACAGCGATCGACCTAGTGTCCAGATAAAAATTGTGGTCAACTTAAAATGCATTCCTGTCAACGCTCGCACTTATGTAAATTCACTAATGACATTGACACAGTTGCAGTAACTTCGTCAACTCTTGACAGCAACACTAGTGTCCGTCAAAAATCGGAATTTACTTTAAATACTCCCTATCAACGCTCATATTAACTTATGTTCAATTGTCACATTACACAGCATCAGTCGACGAACTTCGTCAACTCTCGACAAAAACCCTAGTGTCCAGACAAAAGTCAAGATCTACACATTTAACACAAAATTTTGTTCACTTGTCACATTAACACAGTAGTCGAGGAACTTCGTCAACTCTTGACAGCGACTCTAGTGTCCGGACGGCAGTCGGGCGGCAGGTGCCCGGGTCGGCAGCGGCACGTGACGTGCCCGTCCCGGACAAGCCACGAGTTCGCCGGACACGGGCCCTGAGTGTGCAGCGTGTGGCATGCGCCACCATAAACAGCGGCACCTTTGCGAGTGTGACATGCTGCCACCTGGAATTAAGAGCGATTCAATTGGATAACAAGACTTTTTTAGAATTCCTACTGATATTATAAACTAGCTGTTGCTCGCGAGTCCGTCCGCGTAGAATTATGTCCATCACTATCCAGCAGGAACAATGCAATTTTTCGGGATAACAGCTATCCTGTCCTATGTCCTTCTCCGCGAACTCAAACTATCTGTATACCAAATTTCATCTAAATCGGTTCTGCGCTTGTTCTGCGGCTTAGATTTGGAGAGGTAACAAACAAACAAACCGGCTTACAAACTTTCACATTTATAATGTTAGTGGGATGTGGAAATTTGTACCTAAGTTTGTGCGTGTAATTGTGTTATTTGTTACTTCTCCATGCTAGAATGTATGTGAATAGCTGGACGTCTGGAATAAAACAAATGCTACTTGTATCCCGACATCCCTGGGGATCGGGATAAAATCTCGAAGTTTCAATGTCCTTCCTGAAATTCGGTGTGGTTGTTTTTAATGTAATGTCGATGAAGCAACGATGTAATTTTTAGGAATTCCCATGGAATTTCCAAAACCCCTTTGTTTCAATTCAACTATCAGATTCAACGGATTACCCCCTGCGAAGCCGCGGGTAAAGTCTAGTTGTTAATTATCTCTAAGCCAAGCTCTACAGCTACCCGCAGGCGTTAGTGGAGGCTACGGCTACCCGTACGAACAAACAGGCAAGCATGGCGAAATGATTAGGGTTCTTCATCATCATCATCATGTCAGCCGAAAGACGTCCTCTGCTGGACATAGGCCTCCCCCAAGGCTCTTCACTCAGACCGGTCTTGTGCTTTTCGCATCCACCGCGATCCCACGATCTTAACTAGGTCGTCGCTCCATCTTGTTGGAGGCCTGACGAAGTTTGCAGGTGGTAGGACCTTGTGCAAGGTCCGCCCGGATTGCTACCACCATCTTGCTCACTAATCCTGCCTTGAAGCAGCAGTGCTTACACTGTTGTGTTTCGGCGTGGAGAGTAAGACAGCCGGCGAAATTACTGGCACTTGAGGTATTCCATCTTAGGCCTCTAGGTTGGCAACGCATCTGCAGTACTCCTAGTGTTGCAGATGTTTATGGGCGGTGGTGATCTCTTACCACCAGGAAACTCACTTGCTCGTTTGCCTTCCAGTCGAATAAAAAAAAAAAAAAAAGGCGTATCGACAGCTCGTCTCCCGGTCCGCGGACGCCATGCGAGAACTTTTGACCCCATTGGCCATTAGGGTTCTTGCTTCTTTTAAAATATTTTAAAAAAACTTGTAAACACTGACCTCTCGCCTCGCGCAAGCGCCGCCGCCGCACGCGCAGACGCCGTTGTGGCTGAGCCCGTCGAGTGCCGGGCGCGCCTCAAAGTCGAAGGCCACCACCTCGCCCGCCGGGCACGGCTCCGGCGTGCCGGGCCGGTAGCAGCGCCGGCGCTCCGGCACGTACAACCGCCCGCGGGCGCAAGGTACCTGGAGTGTTGAAAAAAAACAAAACGTATTTTGCAAGTTAGGCTTGAGTCGGTCCTGAACTAAGAACTAATAAGAATGAATTCCCATCGCGGACCGAAAAGAACTAGTTCCTCGTAAACGATCTTAATCGGTCTCGGTCCTGCTCCCGGTCCGCGCTCCTTAGCTTCGATCGGTCGGAGTCGGAACTAAAACGGTATGGGAGCGAGCATTGGGAGCTGGGAGTGGGAGTGAGTGAGCGATAGATTATAGAACGAGGAAAAGAATAAAGAGCGGAGCGGACGGCATTGTGCGATGCTCGGTCTAAACTCGCTCCCCGATCTTAAACATTGTTTCGGTCGGAGCCGCTCCTCGGAGCTAAAAGAACTAAAGGAACTAAAAGACCGAACTAGCTCCCTTTAAAGACCGAGCGGGCGCAACTCTTTTGCAAGTACCTACTGCAACTTCGGGCTGACATAGCCCTAAACTGAAATGGCAGTGGGCGGGGCGCATTGCTCGCAGGACTGATGGCCGATGGGGTCAGAAGGTTCTCGAATGGCGTCCGCGGACCGGGAGATGAGCTGTCGGTAGGCCTCCGACACGATGGAGCGACGACCTGGTTAAGATCGCGGGATCGCGGTGGATGCGAAAAGCACAAGACCGGTCTGAGTGAGTGGAGAGCCTTGGGGGAGACCTATGTCCAGCAGTGGACGTCTTTCGGCTGACATGATGACCTACTGCAAAAGGCTCTTTTTACAATGATGTCGCTTTTTTTACCCACGACGGAACGGAGAAGGTATATGCGTTTAGGGTGAGAGGTTGTTTGTTTGTTTGTTTGTTTGTGCGCAAACGAATGTTCACGTATATCTCCAGAACGGTTTGACTGATTTAGATGCGGTTTTCTGCAATGGCTTCGTAATTTATCGACGGTGGTTCTTAGATAGGTGTTATAGCGTTTGTCCGCTAGGGGGCGCTACAGTAATCATTTTTCACTCAAAAAAAACCATCGAATGTTCCCAATTATCTTCAGAATGGATTGACTGTTTTTGATGTGGTTTTCCGTAATGGATTTGATGTTTATCTAAGATGGTTCTTAGATAGGTGTTGTAGTATTAACCCGCAAGGGGGCGCTATAGTAAACATTTTCCACTTAGCTCTAGAAAGATTTGACTGTCTTTGATATGGGGGGTTTCATGACTGTCTGTAATAGTTTTAGAAAGGCGTTCATATGTATATCAAGGAGGGTGCACGGCAGTGCCCCCGCCAAGATAAACAAAAAAGAAGACGGAGCACTAACTAACTATTTTCACACAGTTTCGTCTTAACACTAGCTTTTATTTGACTTGCAATGTATGTAGGAACCTATGTAAATAATATACATGTGTGTTTGTATGCATGTTTGGGTCTTGCAAGTTAAATTTGCCACACTTTTAGTTATCGAATTGTCTTGAATTTTGGCACACTACTGTAAATCTTGTAATAATACAATAATCTGGCAGTGACATCCTGGTTATGCAGCCAGGATCGTCTCCACAGAAAGAAACTCTTCAATAGTTTACGGCACAGGCGCGGAACTTCACAGAATTACCTATTAAACTTTATTGGCACTGTGTTTGTACGATAGAATAGACACAACTTGATATTGCAGCTAGGGTCATCTTCCCACAAAGGAACTCCTTGATGGTTAATAGCACAAATACATAAAACTTTGCACGATTATTCAATTGCAATGACAATACATTATATGCCTATAAGTACAACACCTGATGCTGTAGCTAGGGTTGTCTCCTCTTCCCTAGAGTTTCAAGAAAGCTAAAGTTTTGTATGACTTGGCCGTTTCATATTTAAATCTGTTCGTATGACATGTCAATTAAGACCCGTGAAGTAATTTCCTACCGTAAGTAGGTCTATCAGAAAGTCTGACCGATACGAGTATGGTAAAAAATTGAGTGTTAGATGATGTCATGGAATAGATCTATGAACGGCCAAGCTGTAGGTACTTTTTAAATCAAGATGTAAGGCTAATAAAGTTAGGGCTCAGGCTCTGTTTCCACCAGGGATGTGCGAGGATTTGTTGCGAGGAATGTGTTTTTTATGAACCAATAGAAACATAACATTTACCTACCTCGCTTCACTCCGCTCAGCTTCCACCAGAGATGAGAGCAAGAATGAGGAAATGAAGCGTTTCTACTGGTTCATGAAAAACACATTCCTCGCAACACAAACTCGCACATCTCTGGTGGAAACGCAGCCTCATGTAGCCAATTGGCTTTTCCTAGCGTTTGAAAACCTTTTTAAAATTTAAGCGTTATTTATGAGCTTGTTAGTCTAGTAAGTGTTGTGAATATTAGCCTCTGATTTTACATAAAACGTTTTGGTGAGATGAATTATTTCTATAAAAATTTTAAAATAAAAAGCAAAATTAAAAATTTTGAAAAAACCCACGACGGTTCCTAATAGAAAAAGGATTAAATAATTTCTATGAACATCCCCCGACTAAAAGTGATTACAAACGCAAAAACATCCGTCGGGGGCTGCCATTACCATCTCTCTGTTATATTTAAATTAAAATGTTAAGAAAAGCTACTACAAACATAACTATCCAATTTTAATTAATCACAGATTCATACAACAACATCCAATGTTATTTCAGTTATAATGTTAAGAAAACTGCCATGAATATCTTTCCCTCATAAAGTAGTACATTCCCCACACAATTATAATTCATCACAAATTCATACTACTGCAAAATATAAGTTCATTTCGGTGCAGGTAATGGCAGCCCCCGACGGATGTTTTTGCGTTTGTAATCACTTTTAGTCGGGGGATGTTCATAGAAATTATTTAATCCTTTTTCTATTAGGAACCGTCGTGGGTTTTTTCAAAATTTTTAATTTTGCTTTTTATATACTACCAGCACTTTAGACCATCATTGCCAAAAAGAATGTCTTCCAAGAAACTTGGCGAAACGAAATGTATAATTGTGCATTAAGGGGCGTAAGACGGGTGGGCTTATGGCCCGTGATACACACATTGATTTTCATCATATTGCGAGGAAAAAAATGGAAAAAAAGAAATTATTTTGTGTCTAGTCTAAACACTTTACGGCTCGGTAAAAGATAGACGCGAAGAAAACCCGCCAACACAGGAGGCTACAACAAAAACCCACTTTCCTGAAATGTGCACTTTCTCTTAAAGTGCACTTTCCGCAAAATATACACCCCAAACTGTACACTTGCCCATTAAGGCACTGGTCCCACCGCGAGCTAGTAAGCTATGAGCTATCGGCTATTTTCTAGCCCAAGAAACGAACAAAAGATAATCGCTTCCGTGTACATAAAAGAGAGAGTTATATTTTTATAGTTCATAGCTGGCTGTTCACACTGCCGGCGAGGATACTCTCCCACCGCCCGGCGAGTAAGCGATAATTCCATACAATTATTTACTAGCCGCCCGCCGATTGTCATCTGTTTCTAGTACAGAATTTTACTAGTTGTCCTCCGAGCTCGCCGATAGCTGGCGGTGGGACTACTGTTTACTAGTTGACCGCAGCGATAAGCTATCGACTATAAAACTAGCTCAACGGTACTCGCCGAAGCCTGCTTGGCGATCAGAGCGATCATTCTACCTTTCAAAGTGGATGCGAGTGCACGTATATACAATGAATTTAAAACAATCATACGAACTATCTTTGTTGTCAAGTTCGGATGACGATGATGATGTATTTTATAAAAGCGTGTGTGTAGTGGCAGTGGCAATTTTGAAGAGACGGAAGAAAAAAGGAATATTTTAAAAAGAATGACAAGAAAAATTTGGATGCAAAAAATTAATTATTTCAGAAAAGAATACAGTGAGTTCAAACTAGCTAGTGTGGTGAAAATGTATTTTCAAATTTAAATTCAAATCATTTATTCAGTAAATAGGCCGCAATGGGCACTTTTACACGTCATTTTTTTTAAACTACCAGTGCTTTCGGAAAGACCATCATTGCCAAGAAGAATGCGCCGCAAGAAACTTGGCAGAAAGTCATTTTATCAAAATAAAATAATTACAAATAAAATACTTAAAAACTACAGTAAACAATTTAACAAAAAATTACAACAAAAAAAATTAAATAATAATACAGGGATACAGGGATACTTAGTTACAAAATTAAACACTAACTATATTCGACCTCGACTGTACATCGTATAGGTCATTGGCGAATAGCCCCCCGGCTGAGCTAGTGCAGCGAGTAATCGCCCGTCGCACGCAAACACTCGCTTATAGCCGAGCGTCTAAACTAGCAAAACTATACTCACTTCTCGCTTCTCGCCCACTCGTTTGTAGTTTATAGTTTTACTCGCTAATAGTTTGTAGCCGCCGGTGGGACCAGTGCCTAAGGGCACTTTCCCCGTACGTGCATTTTCCCAAAAAGTACATTTTCCAAAAATCTTTACTTGTGTATTTTTAACTTGTGTTTTCTTTCAGTTTTTAATTGTATATTTAGCCAAAATTCATAGTTGTTTTCCACATTCTTAAATCTGTTCTTTTTTTTAGTAATTAATTCCTTTTTCCACATGCATGGGGTGCAATGCAAACGTCTTGGCTACCTCTTTTTTTCTAATTTCTAATTTAGATCATGGAACTATTTGATACATCTCATTTGGAAAAGTGGACCATCTAAGAAAGTGCTCTATTTGAGAAAGTGCTCTATTTGAGAAAGTGCACTTTTTGGGAAAGTGCGCCTTCTGAGAATGTACTTATGTGGGAAAGTGTACCTTAATTGGAAAATTCTTGAGACAGTGGGCTTTCCGAAAAAATGATACTTCTAAACAAGTTTAGTGTTAGAAAAAGTGCACATTTCGGGAAAGTGAGTTTTTTGAACCTAAGCCGCAAAATAATTATAAAACGAACAAAAGTGTAAAAAAATCTCAAATCACATGTGAAAAAAAAAACAAATATAACCTTAATGCACCGTCCTCCTCTAGCGATCATCTCGTCATTGGCACAAGGCCCTTTGGTGTACAGCCGGTAGCAGGCGCCGTCCGCCGCACGCGCATGGAACGGCTTGCACGTGCACTCGGCCCTCGAGCCCTGCGGGGACACCTTCGTGATGGAGAAGATATGCCCTTTGGGGCACGGCCCGATGGAATCTGGAAAGGAAATATTTTATAGGAGGTTACTGTATGAGATAGCTGTTGGGGGAGAAAAGTCCTCAAGTAACGACCACGCACTGGAAGACGAAGCGTTGACAGGCCTCACGACATCGAGAGAGTTGCGACTAACCGATGGACGTAAGTGGCGAGTTGTCGTTAATTGTGGCGTTCTAAGGGGTAGGCCTTTTTTCAGCAGTGGACGTCTTCCGGATTGATGATGGTAATGATGACTTTTTGACTAAAAATGAAACTTCCAGTACTAGTGATAAGTATTTTTAAGGAAAAGACGTATTGACCTAGTGGTTTGAACTATAGCGTCTCAAGCAGATCATTGGGAGTTCAAACCTGGACTCGCACCTCCGAACTTTCCGAATTTATGTGCGAAATTACTTTTGAACCATGATCTTTACGGTGAGTTAAAACGTCTCAAGGAAGCTACACACACTTGCGAAGTAATTCAAAATCATAGATAATGACCACCATTACGACGTTGGATTCTATTATGAACACGGCTGTATTGTAATAGTCATTACGTCATTAAAAAACCACACTCTTGTTTTAATGACCCATATTACGATACAGTTTCATAAATAACTATTGAGCACGCATTTTAAGTCGAGAATTTAAAAAACGAGTATGTATGTACTCGTAAGGTACGCACGTGCAGTGCAAGTGATAGCCCTATTCGCGGTACCAGTTGGGGAGACGTCAGTCATATAATGGAGTTGAGTGTCGACTTAAAATCAAGGACTCACCGATCTCATAACACATGCCAGTCTCGTTGTGATAGTGGGGCAAGTGATCTTCGCAACCGCAGCGGCCTCCCGGCAGGAACAGCTGGCCCCGCTCGCAGGGCCCCCGCGTGTAGTGCGCGTAACATCCGCCGTCGGGGGACCAGTAATGGGGGCCATCAGAAGCACACTGGAATCAGGTGAAAAGTCAATGAATACTAGAGCGTTAATTTAATTAACCTATAGATGACATAGTAGTAGAAACAATCATCAGGCAAATGGACACCAGCGTCAAAATGCAGTAAGCATCTTCCTTGTTGCACGGGTCTAATATAGTGCCATGGCCCCTGGCTGACTCGGTACTATTAGCGATCATCAGGAATCAGTATAGCAATGTCAAAATCTTACCGTACAGTTCGCAATCCCGTCGCACCCCACATCCAGTATAGAGCCCTGGTAGCACGGCCCCTGGCAGACTCGGCACTACGAGCGATTATCAGGCAATTTTAAAATCTTACCGTGCAGTTCGCAACCCCGTCACTGCCCACGTCCAGTATAGATCCCTGCTAGCACGGCCACGGCCCCTGGCTGACTCGGTACTAATAGCGATTATCAAGCAATGTTAAAATCTTACTGTGCAGTTCGCAACCCCGCTGCTGCTCACGTCCAGTACAGATCCCTGATAGCACGGCCCCTGGCTCACTCGGTACTAATAGCGATTATCAAGCAATGTTAAAATCTTACCGTGCAGTTCGCAACCCCGTCGCTGCCCACGTCCAGTATAGAGCCCTGGTAGCACGGCCCCTGGCTGACTCGGCACTTTTAGCATTATAAAGCAATGTTAAAATCTTACCGTGCAGTTCACAACCCCGCTGCTGCCCACGTCCAGTACAGATCCCTGATCCCCTCGCTGACTCGGTACTACTAGCGATCATCAGGCAATGTTAAAATCTTACAGTGCAGTTCGCAACCCCGTCGCTGCCCACGTCCAATATAGAGCCCTGGTAGCACGGCCCCTGGCTGAGTCGGTAGTAGCAGCGGCCGTCAGCGGGCCAGTGGAGCAAGGTCTCGTCGGCGCAGTGCTGCGGACGCACGCACATGCCCTGCCGCTCGCTGCAATACCAATTAGGTGTCATCGGGGTTTCCAAGTGTTAGTCATGGATTCTGAGTACTATAGAATATAAATTTCGCATGAATTTCATAACATTAATGTTAGCATGATAACTTTAAATTCGCTTGACACTGTAACTATGTATTAGTAGAAGTAAAAATTCTACATCTATCTGATTTTTGACGAGCATTTATACCTGCTGAGCTAGCAACGTTGCATTTTTGTTAGTTTTTCTTGATTATTCCATAAAAATATAATGAAAATTAAAAATGTTGTCTGATAGGACTCTTCTTAATGAGTTAATTTAGGTAGACTTTTATTTTCTTTAATAACCGTTAATAAACATTAATACGTTTTTAAAAAATATAGAAGTCTATCACGAATAATTATTGGATTAAACACATTAAGTTATACATTAAAAAGTTCTATCAGACCACATTTTTAATTTTCATTATTTTTTTATGGAATAATCTAGAAAAACTAACAAAAATTCAACGTTGCTAGCTCAGCAGGTATAAATGCTCGTCAAAAAGAAGAAGCCGTGGTGGCCTAGTGGTTTGACCTATCGCCTCTCAAGCAGAGGGTCGTGAGTTCAAATCCCGGCTCGCACCTCTGAGTTTTCGAAACTCATGTGCGCAATTTACCACGAGCTTTGCGGTGAAGGAAAACATCGTGAGGAAACCTGCACAAACCTGCGAAGCAATTCAATGGTGCGTGTGAAGTTCCCAATCCGCACTGGGCCCGCGTGGGAACTATGGCCCAAGCCCTCTCATTCCGAGAGGAGGCCTGTGCCCAGCAGTGGGACGTATATAGGCTGAGATGATGAACAAAAATTAAACGTTACCAACTCAGCAAGTATAAACGCTCTTAAACAACTTTAAACAAGCAGTTTGTTGGAACAAATGCAAAATTATGAAATAAATATGTCGGTTTATAAAGTTTTATTAAAAATGCCACAAATTGTAAACGTACGAGTGTTCGTTACGTTAATTAATTCTCTATAAATGTCACCCTGTTGTCGCCTTTATCTCTAATACTTTCATATTATAAATTTCTAATGGTAACTATTATTGGAACAGTGACGAGCAGTCGTACATTTACCTTACTTAATAAAATGTGTATTTTCTCATAACATACATGTTTAAAACTGGTCAAACACAATATATACTTTTGCTGTTGTCAGGAGTCATTGGCAGTAGTGGTTGCTAACCTAAAGCGACCGATTGCCAAAAACAAAAAGTTGAAGTTCAACATACATGTTTAAAATTGATGTCAATGTCCGTTTCTGCTAGTAACCACAACAGCATATTCAACAGCAATAAATATTTACAAAGCTCCTTGGTTTGATGCTGAATAAACTAAGTCTAAAATTAAGCACCAAGATAAAGAACCGGTAATTACAGATTTGGCATTGACCTCATTCTTCTTCTCTTACTAACAATAAATAAACATTCTTTTAAAACAAAATCACAGAAAATAATTGAATGAAATAGTTTCAAAAACTTTTCCTAACGTGAACATACCTACGAGTAACTGCGTATTTTACATCCTAACGCTGACCGACCTTGTAACCGTAATAGTATAACTGTCCAAATCGAATTATAAAACCGCTAGTGACAAAAAAGTTTATCTCTCTCATTCATACACCTCAATCATTTGTAACCACTCGTGCCTAAAATACCACGTTCTTGGGAATACGACCTTTTTCTTTATTACATTTATTTATCACATTTCTACTCGTAGCTTACCCGATTCTCGTTGCACCACATTAGAAAATTGAAGATTACTCAAGAAAGTGATTTTCTTAATTTTGGCTATCTGGGCCCGATTGCATAACAAAATACAAGCAAAATAGTATAGCGTTTTTGTAGCGATTTTGTATTAAAATTCACTAATATTATTAGCTTGTACTTTATTTTCATCATCATCATCATCATGTCAGCCGAAAGACGTCCACTGCTGGACATAGGCCTCCCCCAAGGCTCTCCACTCAGACCGGTCTTGTGCTTTTCGCATCCACCGCAATCCCTTTATCCCGCAGTACTTTATTATGCAATTGGCTAATTAGGAATGTAATATAATAAATACCGGAGCGACGACCTGGTTAAGATCGCGGGATCGCGGTGGATGCGAAAAGCACAAGACCGTTCTGAGTGGAGAGCCATGGGGGAGGCCTATGTCCAGCAGTGGACGTCTTTCGGCTGACATGATCATGAATATAATAAATAGGTAACCTAGTATTTTGAAAAATATGGTCTTTTGGGAACGTATTATTATTTTAGGCGTTTAAAATATGGCAGAGTTCATAACTCAACACTATAAAAAAGCTGAGGGATCCAATACAAATGGGCACGGCTACTATGAAACTCGAAACTCGAAGTTCGTGTCGTGCGGTCCCTCTGACACTTATACTATTTAATAAGAGAGCGAGAGGGACCGCACGACACGAACTTCGAGTTTCGTAGTAGCCCTGAAGGTCTCCACTGACGTGACCTTAAGCTACAGCTTCACTGGACATTTGTCATCATTTTCCGGTTACGTAAAACACTTTTGCAATACTTCCTCGGAAACTTTACTTTGGAATCAAGATGAAGGTGATCAATTGGAAGCTGAACCGGTTTGTCTTTAAGAATGCGTGCGATCGCAATATTGTTTTAGGAAGTGTGTGTCATATTATGCTGGTATCTTTTCCTGCTTAACTTGTTCCATTTCCCTCTTAGTTCAGTGTGAAGAAAAGCTAGCTTTGATTTATAGGATTAGAAAAGCAACTGTTAATGAAAAAAGCCAAGGGATCTAAAATGGACCAGCCATCGCCGACTTTTACAGTATGAATGATTTTTTTTTTTTACTTTTACGAGTATCCCGTGAAACCATATCAAAAATACAAACTGAGACATAGATGCACAGAAAAACCAGAAAAAGAGACGAGCGCTGGGAATCGAACCCAGGTCCTCAGCAATCCGTGCTGCATGCTAATAACCCCTACACCACCGCTGGACAGGAATCTAGAGACGAATTTTTCGTATTCATACATATCTCACAGTATTTACCTATATAAACTTAGTTAATGGGATGCGTGAACCTAAAGTTGTTCACAAGCGCTAACAGCTTAGGCTCTACCCACCCTTTTTTATTGAAGGACTCCTCAACAGGCGCAAAGTATTCCCCTGGCCGGCAGGGTCCTCGTTCAAACAGCTTGTGGCAGGTGGTGGACAGAGGTAGCTGCGCTGTGCCGGGTGGGCACTTGCATTCTGCAATGGTGCGGCCGCCCCATCTGCCGGGGCTCAGTTCTTGTGTGTCTGGACAGGGGTGGCCTTTCTGAAATGAACGTGTTATCCCGTTAGTTTTTTATTTAAATTTGCAAGGAAGAAAGTAAGCGCCGCCTGAAGTTTAAACCACACATAGGACGGCATCGGGTCGGGAGCGGGTCGGAAGCGGGTCGGGAGTGTGGCGGGCCTATTAACATAGCAGTATATGACCAACATCCCCGCGATGCCAGCACACGACCTGCCCCGAGCCCGCTCGGTGTGATGTTGCTCATATACAGTCCAGTAGGTACAAGGCCCAGTACAGTAGCTACAGTAAATAGGCCCGCCGCACTTCCGACCCGATCCGCTTCCGAGCTGCTACCGTTCTTTGTGATTCACGCTTAAAATATGTGTAATGTTCAACGCAATAAGAGCAACTTTTATTATTAAATTCTTTACAATCCTGCTTAATAACGTTTATTTCTAATAAAATTACATTACAAATTAAATAAAATTACAACTATACAATTTAAAAATGTCGATGAGAACTTCGGGCCAAATTATATTTCAATCTGATATTAAAATTGGACAGCGGTTATTTGTAAACTTAAACTCACTTTAGCGCTTACTTAAATTGATTCACGTTCAGTGGAAACTGCCAAATTAAGCCTACAAGCACGTATACAGGATATCACGTCCACAGCTTATGTTAAAGTGAATATAGTTTGATATTCAAAGCATTCAAGGAAAGCGCGAGAGGGTCAATATTACTTAACAAGTCAACCGTTACAAAACAAACATACGTATGCATCGGGCATGTTTATGTTTACGCCTTGACTTCATGCCGTGGTTTGCCCAATTCCTTATCCCGTGGGAAACTTTAAAAACAGTTTTTAGTACCCTGAGCTCATTACCTTGTGAAAATGGCTTGTATTGAGAAGGTACAGTCACCAGCACCAATATTATGATGCAACAAGCGTGCAAAAATATCTGACACGTCAATCCGGCATTACAAATAAGAGTCATATCAGATATTTATGCACGCTTGTTGCATCAGATATTGGTGCTGGTGACTGTACCTGGGCGACCGAGCTTTGCTCGGGCTAACAAGCGTTTTCCCAGAGATAAGACAAAGCTAAATCGATTTTTCATCCCCGAAAACCCCTACAAACTATCAAAACCATTGGAGCTGTTTCCGAAATCCCCGAATATTATATACACTCACAAGAATTACTCGTTTAAAGATACTAGATAGATAGTTTCATAGGTACCTATATCAGGTGTAGTTGTAACGGTTGATCAGTAATAAAAAACTAGGTGAAAATTCCATATTGAAGTAATCCTGAAAGCTATTAGTACCTAACTGATAATGAGCTACAACTCCTACGTATTTGGCTGAATCTTAATCCCGATCCGAAGCCGTACTTTCACATGATCATATGTAAACCTATGTACGCTAGTATGCTAGAATGATAGTGCACTAAATTGACTGCATTGTGCCTGCAAGATACATTAGATTAGATAATGCCTAAACTTCCTACAAAGCGTGACTAAAGGCCGCTGCCCACGATCCAACATTATCTGCGATCGAACTAGACATTGCACTGATAATGTGACAGTTCGTTAGTTTGTTAGAATGAACGGCTGTTGGTGTATTTCATGATCAATCAAGTGATAGCTTATGAAATACTGAACGTTGACTTGCACTTTACAAAATTTCTGTGTTGTGTTAGTTAATTTGAAAAGCTCTGGAGACGACGATATTCACATTTTTTGTTAAAAAAATAGGCTTACGTTTGGCCTCAATCTCGCTTGATGGAAGGCGAAGATGAGACCTAAAATGGTGCACGTTTGCCTAGAAGGTGTGTGTTCACTAATTATATAATTATATGTATTAACCATGAATTGAAAAGTGCTTTCATAAAAGGCCCGCCAAAAAAAACCAGTGACTCCTTGACTTTTTGATATTTGGCGACGGGCGGTAGTGATCGTTTCCCATCAGATAATCCGCATGCCCGCTTGCTTCCCTCTCATAATAAATAATAGAGATGGACCGAACATGGGTTTCACCAAATACGAATATGCGGCCGAATGTTCAGTAAAACTTTTCTAAATTAAACAAGTCTGGAATACATGGAGATCTCCTGCGCTGGATCGAATCTTACCTACGCGACCGCTGCCAGGCTGTTGCAGTTAAGGGATTTTGCTCTAGCTTCACTCCAGTGACTTCGGGTGTTCCCCAGGGTTCCCATCTGGGACCCCTATTTTTCAATATCTTCGTCAATGACGTCACTTCAATATTTAGTTCTAGTAATTGCCTAGTTTATGCTGACGACAAAAAAATATTTAAAGTCATTAGGACCACTGAAGACTGCTCTCTTTTGCAGGCTGACTTGGATAAGTTTTACCAGTATTGTGTTGATAATTTTTTGTTTCTTAATATTAAAAAATGTAATATAATTACATTCACAAGAAAAATACACAACATAAAATATGATTACTATATTAATAATGAGAAATTAAGTAGAACGTCATTAGTAAAGGACCTTGGTGTTTACCTTGACGCTAAGTTGCTTTTTTGTAATCACATCGAAAGTATCTCTAGTCGTTCCTTCCGGCTGCTGGGGTTCATATTGAGATTAGGGAGGGAGTTTCGGTGTGTAGATACTATGTTAACACTTTTTAATTCCTTAGTTAGGCCAATCCTGGAGTACTCATCAAATGTTTGGAATCCCCAATATGGAATATATATAGAACTGATAGAAAAAATACAAAACAAATTAATTAAACACTTGCAGTGGAAGGCTCACCAGTCGGGCACATCGTTCAGCGGTGATAGTATTGTATCACTAAAGGATCGACGCACATTCAGAAACCAAATTCTTTTGCATAATATTCTTTCGAATAGAACTGACTCCCCATATCTGTTACATAAAATATGTCTTAGGGTACCGCGTCCTAATACGCGACTCATAAAGCTGTTTCATGTCCCGTTCACTCGTAGAAGATATGCTTCCAATGCTTTTATACGTAGAGCTTGTAAAACCTACAACGATTCATTTTCGGAATTAGATATATTCAACCTTTCTCTTAACAGGTTTAAAGCTGCACTGTTAAAGCATTAGTTTCGTTTTGTTTAACTGAATCATTGTTTAATTGGTAATTTTTATTCTTTGTACGTGTTACTCTACTGTGTAAATTAATAGTGGCATATTTGCTGGTCTATGTTTCGTTTAAGTCTTATTTTCTTAAGTTTTTTTCTATATTGTACCGTTTTTTGCCCAAATAAACATTAAACATTAAACATTAAACAAAACTTTTACTGAACCGAGTATTCGGCCGAATATTCGGCGTAATTGATTCCTAAGTAGAAACTAGAAAAACGATTCATTAAAAATTTCTGAAATGTGTTTATTTAATTTAACTCTTCAGTAAAACATAAAAGTCGCTTAATTTCTCACAATAAAGACCTGATCGATTACACTAACATATTATTTTATCTGCTGTTATTGGAAATGAACTTAGTGTCAACAAAAATATAAAGCCTCACTGAACCTCATAAAAATAACACATTTAACACTCAACTCATACATGGCTCAATAGGTACAGTAAAAATGTTGAGTGATTTAGCCGAATATTCGGCCGAATACAAATATTCGGTAAATCTGCCGAATATCTTGAATACCGAATATAAAACGAATATTTTCCCCATCCCTAATAAATAATGCTGTTGAATTATTCCTCGTTTAATAAAGTTCATCGCTAAACTAATCAGCAAAGTGTCGGAAGCAATTAGCATGTCAGTGATGACACTGGTAATTAAAATTTCACGTCGTGCTATTTACTTTCCGTACTAGCGACCGATAGATTCACGTTGCTCGAAAATGCCGTTGTAAAGTAGTGAACAAATTGTACTGAATTTAATATATGTAGGAGATAATTACAGCTTTAATTTAATCTTGTCTACTATGGTCTGTCCCATAAATCGAGATAATAAAATGACAGTCTGAAATGTCAAACGTAAAAATAATGTGGCCAGCATAAAACGAACAGTGCGGCTCCATGATTCCGGTTTCGTAAATAACCGATAAAAATGTATATTTTACGATAGCAAAAATAACATTAAAGTATTCAATAATATACTACTTCTCATTTTAAAAATATAAATACACTTTTACGATAAAGTGATAAAATCTAAGCACAGGTACAAAACAGGTAAAATACAGTGTTCATCACTTAGTGCCAACGTAAAAAAATATAATACAGAGGGGCTACTACAAAACTAGAAAAACGAAGTCCGTATGGCAGCGTCCCTTTTACTCGAGTATTGAATGAGAAAAGCGTCAGCAGGACGGCAACATACGAAGTTCGAGCTTTGCAATTCGTAGTTAGGGCCAGAAGGGCTACTCCGAAACACAACGTTCGAAGTTCGTGTCGTGCGATCCCTCTCGCTCTCGTATTAAATAGTATAAGTGTGAGAGGGATCGCATGACACGAACTTCGAACGTTGTGTTTCGGAGTAGCCTTTCAGAAGAACTCTGTTGTTGTAGTAAATGCGTGTTGATATTAGTTTTAGTTTTAACTTTATATCTATTTGAAATTTACAACTTTAGTTTTAAGTTTTATTGTATTTCTTGAATCCATTAAAATGAACCAAAATTAATTTCTTTGCTCACCCGCGACCTTAAGATAGCTAAGTCTATGCAAATTATGCGTGTTCATGCAGTTCCTCCACCTCCACACTGTAAGAACACACACAAATTACACAAACCCATCTATCACCACCACCACAACACACTGACGCGTTTCGAACTCAACCAGAGCTCATCTTCAGAGTGACACAAGCGTACACCATGCTACCAGTTGTTAGATGGATATATGAATGAATGAAATGGAAACAATTCTACAATTTGATAAGTTTGATAAAAAATTAAATGAGATTATAAAATTCATTGAATAGTTTTTCTATTAAATATGTTCCATTCAAGTTATTAGTCGTTAAAACAATAATATTCCAACATACGAAGAGCCAATATTATATGAAATATTTTCTGCGAAACGAAATTCTACGAAAATTCTGTCTGTGAAAGAAGGGAACACCTACTAAGTGTATTTTCAGCTTCTTATGGCAATGATCTTACTTAGAATTTAATTGAAACTTAAACATCAACATCTATAAAAAGTCGAAATTATCTTCAAAACTGTCGCATTTTTATTAGACCTATTTTGCCTTTTCTAGAATGTCCTAAGTGTCCTACATGTTAGTATATCACGGATCCGTTCCTATCTTAATATTTTATGACATACATATATTGGTACACAGGTACCTACAAAATCTTTCGGTGATTACCGGTTGCGGCACATCACTATTTATGAGTCTCAAAAAACAGGTAACACATGAAACGTCATTTTATTATCTGGAATTATGGGACAGACCATAGTTGAAAATGTAATATGAGCATGTTTTGTATCAGTACACAATTTTAACCACTTTCTCTTAGTAATCAAAAACAATCATTTTAGTAAAGAGTTAAGGATTGTTCAACTATGTTCACATGATAATTTGCATCCTACGTCAACACCATGGTATACAACATGACTAAAACCGTAATACACGACTAATTTTTGCAAACTATCAATATTTTCAACATATTCTTGGGAAGTCCAATCTGTCATAATCCTTTATTGTCTATGATGACACCCTTATTCTGTCAAGATACGTTACGTTACGTTACGTAGACAAGCAGAAAAAAGGCTTCACAGAAAATCTATTTGTGGTTTATGAATATTCCACTTCACGTTGAAATGGCATGTTGTTTCGCCACATTTTCAAGTAAACTTATTGCAATACCATAGCATAGATTGGAACTCCGACCCAATCGAAGCTATTGGGAAGTTGGATCCGACCGCGTAGAAGGAGTTTAACGTTTGAACACTATGTTGCGACACTTAACCCTTGAACCCGAGCAGGAAACTACACGTTGCCATTTGTCAATTGTGACCTTTTTCCTAAACATACGCGACTATAGCCATTTTATATGTTTTATTGCACCTTTTCTCTTGTAACTAGTAAAAATGGAGTAAGTAAAAAGTATTTTTCACTCCATCACAAAGTAAGATTGACTGTAAATGAAACAGTCTTAAAAGTATAGTTGGTAAGCTTGTTGGAAACTGGTGTTCGAAATTAGAGAAACCTGCGTTTGGTCATCAGGTCTCCAGTTCTTAAATCCCCACAACTACAGAGATCCTGACGAAGAACACTAACTATTATCAAGAAACTACTTATAATAAAAGAAAAAACTAACTATAATAGAGATGTTGAAGAATTAATCTTAATCTTCTGTCTGCTCAAAACACAACAGTCAGAGACCGATTTAAAAGGATCGTCTACTTCACTAGGATAATTTGCAGTTTTAACCACGCAGTTGCTTTTAAGATTCCTTTAAAAAGAAGGCGCTCCGCTCTGCATTTCAAAGAGATATATCCACAGGACACAATGGTTTTAACTAGGGCTGCCACCTTTCAAAAACAGTAGACCCGGAGATTTTAGAAATGTCGTTTTTTTTTATTAAAATAAAACATTTTTTTAAAGATTTAAGTATTTAATGAAATAAGTACAAAGTAATGGTAAATTAATATAGGTATGTAACGTTTTTTGTTTAATATAAATTACCTAGCTAGTGCTAGGCTGACTTGAACTAGCTTGACACTTAAAATTATATTTTTTATTCTGCAGGGATTGTTTCAGCATTTCTTCTTGCTCAGGTTTCTTCAAAAATTTTAAAAATTCTTGGCAATTCATATTGTAATTAATCTTTACAATTAACTCAGCCTTCACCATGTCCACTGATAAGCAGTTTCGCTCGTCTGTCCACAAATTTCCCATTAAAGAAAAGACGCGTTCTACGAAAGCATTGCTTATAGGGATTGAAAAGATTTTACCAATTATTTTTGGCAGTTCGGTGAAAGTTGAGGTGACTTTGAAAAGCTGAACCCATCGTAAATCAACAGATAATGTTGAATTAATAGATTGTTCGAACTGAGGAAAATGAGGAAATACTTGGTTTAATTTTCGGGTCTCGTCATACAGTTTATCTTCGTCCACATTTTTCAGACCAAGTGATTCGCAAGCTTCCACAGCATCTTCGTAACTTACTGCACTTGTTAGATCGAATTTGGAAAAAAATTTGAACACAGAATGCTCAAAATCATAATATTTCTGTACGTATTCAAGAGTTCTTCTGTAAACCTCATTGGCTTCTTTTTTTAATTGATCCTGTTCGGAAGGCCTCAAAAACTTCATGTTTCTCATTACTTTGGCGCCATAAAACTCGTCATGCAGTCGGCTTTCAACCTTGTCTTTTATATTTTTCATAATTGGGTGCAACTCAGTAGCTGTTACTGTGTTTTTTTCCAGTAATAGTATGGCTTCTGTCAGCATATTCATATAATGATGAATGAAATATAAATAACATTCCTGTAGTGTGATTTTTGCAGATAAACTTCCAGCATCATCACCACACTGTTTTACGAATTCCCATATTATCTTATGGCATGCTGCTTCACCAAGACTTTTGAAATACGCGGATACAGCAGGCCATGACAATATCAATCTGTCAACAGCTCTTCCCAAACTTAACCATCTAGTTGGCCCATGTCTCAAAACTTTTCTGTATTCAATTTCAAACTCCTCAAAAAATGCCTGCAATTCTCTCGTGCGTTTTGCGCTGTTCGAAAATTCCGCATAAACTTTCATAATCAAGTTTTCCACATCATATGTTAAAGCTTTCATAGCGTTTCTGGCGGCGTTATGAAGAACGTGACAGTTACAATTTGCTTTAACGACTTTGGTATCGGAATATTTATCTTTAATTTTTTGGTACACGGAATTGTGAGCACCGTAATTAACCGGTGCATTATCTGCAGAGAAAGCAGACAGCAAAGTTGTGTCTAAGTCATGCTGAAGCATAAAATTGTCAATATTCTCAAAAATTTTTTGAGATGTTTCGTTCGAATCCTCATAAAAATCCATTAATTTATTCTGAACACCTTTTTCTTGGTCAAAGTATCTGATGACAATTGGATACATTTTCTGGGATCCTTTATTTGAGGCGTCGATAGCAATCGAAAAGTGAACCCCGCCTCCAGATTGAGTCCTTTTTAGGTCTTGTATTGTTGACTGGATTGAATTCGGTGCTAGGACATTCAAAACAATGGCTTCAGCTTTTGTTCTGCCGCAGTGAACTTTATGTGATAGTGGTGAATCGGAATAAAGAGTAGCATTTAATTTAATACCACAATCGGTGCTCAAGTAACTATGGTGGTGGCTAATTGCATGATAAATCGACGCAATTTCGATTGTCGCTACTTTTAGCTCTTCAGAAGAATTTTTCTTGGGCAGAAAAGCGGTTATCAAAGAGTTTGAGTCAATGTTTCTCACCTTTTTCTTGTGCGTTTCACTGTTAAGATGAGTCGATAACGCCTTTTCACCATCCCATTTCACTGTAAATTTCACGTTACAAAATACACATTTCGCGTTTTTTTCATCGACTTTTCTCACCCACATTTTATACTTCTCATTTTCTAGCCACACTTGTTGAAAATTACATTCGTACTTCTTTTTTTTCTTCGACTGTGATTCTTCTTGTTCCATTATGACCACACGCTACATACAACACTAGGTACTTTTAATAAGAGAAAGTACCGAAAACAATCTGTGATAGAAATATTAATGAACAAAACATAAAATACTCTTGTTTGTGTGCAATTATTACGAAGCGCTAACAGAAATTAGCTATTGTTTTGAATCTAATGATCGTTCTGCGTACGCATGTACTGTTGTACCCCGCCCGCGCTCCCTGCCTGCTACTCCCACTTTCCCGCTCACTCGGCCGCCCGCGCCCGCGCCCGTACGTTGTACGTCTCACTCAGACTATCAGTCACGCACGCACGCACTCCGCGCCGTGCGCCCGGTGCGTGATGACGTGTTGTCGCTTCCCGTTCCATCGGACCCGGAGATATCGATGTTAAACCCGTAGCCCGGACATGAACCATGCAAACCCGTAAACTCCGGGTCAAACCCGGAGAGGTGGCAGCTCTAGTTTTAACTTAGATATCCTTCTTAATTTTCTGGGGTTAAACAAGCGTCAAGCTATTATGACATAACACCGAGATAACCGTCGTATAATTAAATCAGGTATCATAACACTTGCTTTCTCCTGAACTAGGTAAAGCGTATGCATCCAAGATTATGAGTCCGCAGCTCGAGAACACATTTTGTAAATGGTCGTATTACCATAACGCTTTAAGGTTCTTAAAAGAGTTTGGCAATGTTGGGAGGAATGTTTTAATAAGCGGTTATTTTAAATGAATCCTCATCGTTTTCATCATCACCATATTTTACTTACTCAAAATGAAAGTTTGAACGTCATTGTCGTTCCCTCCCTTTGCTGTACATCTAGATTGTGTTCAGAAGTAGATAGCGGGATTCGATTTGTGACATTCGAACATGGAGGATGTAGACAATATCTAATTTTGCTATTTCTGTTTCTTTGACTAGTTGAAGTATAATTTTGATAGTGTTTTATGCGGCGATTAACCTTAACAGTGAACAGTGATCACAAAATTCAGTATTGCTCTCGTGTCTGACATTTTTTAATGCGCAAGTTGTTTCCACGTGGTTTCTGGAATTTTACTATCAAGTTGCAAAAACTACAATCACCGTACAACGTTGCCTCTCGAAAGAGAATACTTTGACACTGGCGAAATTGTCCTATTAATTAGGACAGAAGCCATATTTTAAAAGAGAAGAAGAAGTAGATAGCGAGTTTTGCATCTATGAGAACGACAAAAAACTACATTAAGTATTGGTATAAGAGTTTGTTCACCAAGCACTGCAGACAAATGTCTGCATTGATATATTGGATAGACATCTATCTATCTGGTTAACCAATACTGCACCAATGAGGGATAGCTAATCGAATATGGATGGTAGAGCATATAGATATTATCTATAATCGAAGTAGAATTAACCATAACTAGCTTTTGCCCGCGGCTTCGTCCGCGTGGAATTCGGTAATCGCGTGCTGTTCCCTCGGTAGGTAACTGTGCATTTTTTCGGGATAAAAAGTAGCCCATGTCATTCTGGCCCGTAAACTATCTCTATGAAAAAAATCATGTCGATCCGTTGCTCCGTTGCGGCGTGAAAGACGGACAAACATACAAACACACAAACTTTCGCATTTATAATATTAGTATGGATTATCAAAGTCAATAGCCGTGTCAAAATACAAGTTTATCTCAGTTGGTCAATTGTCCCCTATTACTTTTCATCATGCAGCGGCGTAGCTAGGCCAGGGTCCCTCGCCCACGGCATCTCTTTTGCTCAACTCTGGTCAATTTTGCTCATTTAATGTATGGCGCATCATTAAAGGGCCTGGCAAAATATATCTTACCTACATCAATGAAATATATCTTACCTATGTTCCACAAATAAACGTATTCTATTCTATTCTATCACAATTCTGCAACGCCACTGCCTTCTAAATTTCGTTTTCTATATTTTTTACCGAAAGACGACAAAATACACTAGATAAAATTGTTCTTTGATAGACAGAGCCATATTTAAAACTAACAAGTTCATTTTATATTCTGTCGGACTATTATAGGTACACAAAATGAAAAATATCAGAAAAACGCTAAAGAAAGAGTTCGCAGAGAGCAGATGTTGTGACACAAATTTAATTACAGTACTTAATGAAGATCGTAAAGTAAAAGTGTAAATTAACAGAAATCAACCGTGTAAATGCATGCCGTACGTCACGGCACCTTCATGAATGATAATGTCTCAATTCGAAACATTTTAATTTAAAAAATAAACCGAATTTAAATATAAAAAATATTTTTGGAATTGGAATGTTTTTTTACTTGAGTCCATTTGATTTGAAGCTTTAGGGAAAGTGGCAAAAGCGCGCAGCTTTAAGCGGCAAATTACAGTCCTAAATCCCTCTTATCACAAATAGCAAGATGGTCTGAAATAATTCAGTAAATATTATCATAAAATAAATAACTCAGCTGAGAAAACGTGGAGGGACTGTGATTTCAATTTTCGTGATTTATTTAATATCATTATTGAGTGATTTTAGTGTTTTTGTTGTTATAAAGCTTCCTTTATTTACCTGCTTGCTACTGTGCCGTCATTTATTTTACATCTTTCGACGGACACCTTTGCATATAGAAGAGTGTTCTCCTTTAAACACTACAATCACGACAATAAAGTTCACAAGTAAAGATCACGGTCCGTTACAAGTTTTAAGTGACTACATCATTCATGCTACATAGGTTAGTGTTATGCGAGTACTTACTTACACCATTTTTTCTTGATTTTCGCTTTGACATATGCCTTGTAATTAATGTTCGGCAATATAGAAAAAAATAACTTCACAGTCAAAGAAACTTGTTTTTTTACACGCTTTTATTTAGTTTCACCTGTCCGGTTGTCTGTCTGTCTGTAATCAAATCTTACAATACAATACAACACACAGGTACAGTCTACAGGAAAAGCTTGCATTAAAAAAGAAATATTGACCAAAAACTATTTAACCTTTTGTTGCTAAAATTAAAATCACTTTAGTTAAGAATTTCATTAAAATGACATAAGAACCTTTTGCACTGTTTGACGGGCATAATTAACTATCTTAATTATTGATTATCTTTTAAATACTACGAGTAAGGCTTAGGCCACTATACCTACTTAGTGTCTTGAAGAAATGAACTTCATTTGACCTAATTGAATGTATATCCGAAATTAAAAATGAAACATTATATAACAACCATTAATTATCCATTTTACATGGATTACGAGTGATTAATATACAAATCAAATCAAAACATTAAATAAAAATCATCAAATTCTCTTACCGACTCTTAATTTTCATTGATCTCAAATTGCGATTTTACAACCGTGATTAAAGATCTATAACGATCCAAGTTCTCATCTCTAATTGATCTTGTGGATCATTACGATTCGCTCGTGACTTACGAATGTGTTATGAAATCTCAAAAAAACTCAGTTCTACTGGTCTAGTATTTAATAAACCAAAATACGCGAGTTATGTATTACATGTGTGTTAATTTTGTAATTAACACACTAGGTCAAACGGACCTGCTTTGCGATTTTTGAATATTTTTTACGCATCTGCATAGCGCTGGTTAGCAACGTGAAAAGTTATTGCCACTTACTAAAGAACAGAGAAGGTATATGATAATAAAATATATTATGTGATATAATATCTTAGAGTCATAAACTCATAATATTACTCATCCGTTATACCTACTATCAAATAAGGTCTAATCGTTTGAGCTATGAGATTGTGTATTTGTTTATATGCAGATCTTTTGACATTCTTTTTAAAAAATCAGGATTTGTTTTTGTAATTGCACTCTTTTGTAAAACCCGCCTTGATTTTCACTTTTTTTTTTTTGTCGTGTGTTTTAATTTTTTCTTCAAAAACGAAGAAAAAATTTAGAGAAAGAAAATAAAACACACAACTATGAAAACGCCAATGTTTGTTTATAAATATTGCTTTGGCATAATTGACTATTTCATTTAAAACATCTTACATTTTCGCTCTTTTTTTAATCGTTGTAGGTATTGTGCTCTTTATCGATTCCAAATTAATGATTACAGTGATTATTATTAACCATTCCTTTATTACGCTGTTCAATACTATTTACCTGTATTGTATTATACATGATTGAACTGACACGTCGATGTTTCAAGCTTTGAAACGGCATGCGACTCGCGGCCCAATTATGAACAGTCTGCTCCATTGCGGCCTGACATTTGAACACAATAGTTAATAGTTGTCTTAGTTTGCTGACGAAACGCCTTGCGTTGGTGAAAGCTAATTTTGATGAAACATCTCAATGAGTGTGTATTATATTGGCAAGCGAGACGGCAATGTGTTCGCAATAATGTCTACATAAATTAAGACTGTATTCAAATACAACAATGTTTGCATTATGATCATTATCAGCTAAAACATATCTGTTGAACAAAACTCTCCCTCTTTGGACACCATAATTAAACGACTACTTGTTACCTGCATCCACCGGTTGCAACTCTCGTGATCTCGTTGGTGCCTATCGGGAGGCCTGCCAACGCTGCGTGTTCTGGTTCCTTCACCACTCGAGAACTTTTTTCCCAAAAGGTTAAAAAATGTGGCAAACTCTCTTATTTCCTTGTTATTATTTTTAATGCGACACACAGAAAACTCGGTAAAATTATTAGAAAATAAAACTCTCTCATTTTGACCAAATTAAACTAAGAGACCACAAAGCTTAGGCAATCGTTAAACTCGCCTTCCAACTCTTTCGCATCAAACAACATATGGTATATGTAACACAAGGTATATGTCACAAAGGCCTATCCGAGATAACCACCACATGAAACACACACCCCAACTAACAATTTGGCGATAAGATAAGCTCTATAACCGCCGTATATTAGTTCTTTTAAACTCCTTTAGCTCTAGCACGACCTAAAAATTAGCGATATAGCACGCTCTAACTCTCTTATAACTCTCTTATAGTCCGATTTTGGCACAGACCTCATCACTTCAAGTGGTATAATAGTGCTACAGCAGCGACGCATATTACCAAAGGAGATAATAAAGAGCCACAACAGCCGTAACTTGTACCAAGGGTTCTATAAAACCTGTAAAATGTTTTCTTATATCACTTAAAGCGCGACAAAAGAGCTACAGTGGTGAAAATAAACTCTTTGCGTGATACAAAAGCTCTTATATTCACTATTGTATTCAATTTTATAGAAATATTTCTATTTGGAAATTAACATGTGTCATTTTTAATAATAAAACGCGAACAGTGCTAATATTATTGTAATGGCGACGGGAAAGACGGAAAACGTTAAGTGCGTTATTTTAATATCAGTTATTTTTACGTAGATACGTGAAAAACTATTGCGGTTGTAAGTTTTCTGTTATTATATATGATATTTTACATCTCAATTTTCAAGCGCCTTAGAAATATATACGTTTCGATTAAAATTTTAGACGATAAAATACTACGGTGCATTTTTTTTTTCGAAAAGTTAATTTAACGGGTTAGGTTTGCAATTGGGTGTAGTAAAGTAACTAGATCTTATATTTTTGAAGACTGTACAGTAAATTATACTTAATTTTCATGATTATGTTTGCCATTTTAAGGTTATTATTTGTAAACGAAAATGGCGTTGTTGTCTGTAATTCTTAAACATTCCGATATCTCTATACTATCACTTCGGAGCGCAAGGCTAACTAAAAAAGTCATATTTATTACTACTGTAGAACTGATAACTCTAAAATAGAGTTATTACATATCTTATTAACACTTAAAGCTCTTAAAGAGCTATACCCTAAATTGAGAGTTATTAGAATTGCCACTATAACCTTTATACAGCTTTAAGATTTTCCTACAGCTTATTTAACACTAAAGGCTACATTTAGCACTAGAAGGTAAACATAACACTCTTACAGAGCGACAGCATTAAGACGCGTTAATAGACACTCCAAAAGAGCTTTCAGTGATAAAATCACCCTACAGCTGCAACTATAAGCTATAACGTGGTAGCTTATAGCTCCACTGTGCAGCTTAAAGTTATTATATTTTTCTAATTTCTATTATATCACTTTACTATCGCCAGCTGACTAATGTATTCAATTAGATCCATAGTGTCACCAAAAGCTATAACTTTAGACCTTGTAAAGCTACTCTACCACTCAAAGCTACAATACGGTCTATTCTTATCGCCAAATTGTTTGTTGGGACGGGTTTGGAACTATTTACTAGCTCATTAAATATCAGAGTTTGGTCGGTTAACAATCACCCGAGTAAGCATCCAAGCTTGCAAATTAAACTAATGCCATGCCTTTGCTTTTTAAACCGGGGCTCGCTTAAATTATATGATATGGCTTATTAGGTATAAATGCTTAGAAACAAGCAAATAGTCGATTGAGTTGGCATGCCAAATTAATGACTTCATAACTGGCATTGAATTCGCAGGTGGTAGGACCTTGTGCAAGGTCCGCCTGGATTGCTACCACCATCTTGCTCACTAATCCTGCCGTGAAGCAGCAATGCTTGCACTGTTGTGTTTCAGCGTGGAGAGTAAGACAGCCGGTGAAATTACTAGCACTTGAGGTATTCCATCTTAGGCCTCTAGGTTGGCAACGCATCTGCAATACCCCTGGTGGTGATCTCTTACCATCAGGAGACCCATTTGCTCGTTTGCCATCCAGTCGAATAAAAAAAAATAGCTATTATCATACAAAATCTATGGGAGAATCGTGTTGGACAGCTCATAAAAGGAACCGCCATTGATTTGGTAGTGTCATCTAATCCGTGTAGGTATGAACAATTTGAATCTGTATTTAGCAAACTCTAAGAAGGACTCAAAGAACTTTTATCATTAGTATTTCGGAAGCATTCTTCAACCTGCCAGTACTTATGCCAAATAAAGCCATAGAAAAAGCTGTTAATAGGTACTCGGACCACATCCACCGCAAGTTTTTATGGAATCTCAATGGGGCACCGGTATAGTTCAGTTGATGTCCCGAGGTGAGTGACTTGCTTACGCAATCCATGCCTAGCCAGTTCTACTGGGACGCGATACTTCTTTGTCACGTTTATGTAGATGATATTATAGTAGTTTACTTACCTATTACTTTAATAGCTTTTATCCGTGGTGTTTCTCACGTTAACGTTACAATCTGGCATTTGAATTAAAATTCCGGGATTGCGCGAAGTTCCCGTGGGAATTTCCAAGAATTCCATCGTGATTTTCCTTTACTTTGTATGATGAACACGCGTACCTACAAAATATCATGTCTCTAGCTTACAGGTTAAAAATTTGGGACTTTACGTGTCTTAATATCCCGTAGAAATATCAAGATAATAAGTATCCACTGTCTTATTCCCAAGACTTCACTATCTATGTATCAATCGTATCCAAATCCGTCCAGCCATTTTAGCGAGAAAGAGTAAGTAATGCCGGAATTAAACAATTTACATTTTTTGTAAGAACCTTACAGTCAGCAAGAGTTATATTATAGAGTTTGATAATAATTCACTAAATTTGACAACGTTAGTGCGTGTTGCGTCATTAAAAATGTCTCAAGAAGATCTCAAAAAATTGCTTCGTAAACTTCACATTATTTTCGCCTCACTTGGTTGCATTTCTGATAAGCATCCGCATACAATCACAAATAAAGAATTATTTAAATTATTAAGAAATTGGTTAGTATTGTTGTTACTTCTCACAGCTTAACATGAGGCAATTAAGAAAGGCACTGGATCGCGATTAAGAAACTCTATCATTGCATTATTTGCAATAACGTATGCGTATTTGCTGTGTCGACAGTGAAATCGTTAAGCGACAGTTTTTGCCATACTTTAGTATGTTGCATAGCCAGGCACTGCAGGCCTGGCAGGCAGTAATATATGGATATGGTTATTATTTAAAGCTTAGTTTAGATCTGCAAGAAAAATCGTACTACTTGCACTACCAAAGTAAAGCCAACAAAATTAAAATGGTTTTTTTTTATTCGTCTGGATGGCAAACGAGCAAGTGTATCTCCTGATGGTAAGAGATCACCACCGCCCATAAACATTTGAAACACCAGGGGTATTGTAGATGCGTTGCCAACCTAGAGGCCTAAGATGGGATACCTCAAGTGCCAGTAATTTCAACGGCTATCTTACTCTCCACGCCGAAACACAACAGTGCAAGCACTACTGCTTCATGGCAGAATTAGCGAGCAAGATGGTGGTAGCAATCCGGGTGGACCTTGCACAAGGTCCTACCACCTGCAAATGGAACCTGGTTCATGGAACACCGCAATGTAATATAGCTACTACGATTTTCCATGCAGGGCTTTACTTTAAATCCGAAAAATCATTCTACACTGAAATTATAACCCTGCAAATATGGGCACATAGCTCTATGTAGCTGTGGCTGCTTAGAGTGATTGAGACAGGGACATGAAAGCGCTTGTGGAGTCCATATACCAGAAGAAGTGACGAAGGGCAGCGAGCAGACTGACGTAGCTTCCCATACAATTTTCCATAGACAATCCAATGTTTGTATTATATGCACATATACTTGTAGGACAAGATAAGGAACGAGTACATTCGCCAACGAAACAAAGTTACCGACATCGATCGGTAGGAGAGTGGCGCAACTTAAATAGCAATGGGCCGGTCACGTTTGTCGCGCGGGGGATGATAGATGGAGTCAGAAAACGCTACACTGGAGACCCCGAACTGAAAGCCGAAACGTAGGAAGACCACCAACTAGATGGGCGGATGATATCCGTAAGACAGCAGGACCAACTTGGACCAGAATTGCCGCATCTATGTCAACATCGAAATCCATGGAAGAGGCATATGTCCAGCAGTGGACAAATATATACTGAGAAGAAGAAGAGAAGAAGATATACTTGTAGGTACGCAGCCATTGCATCGTGTATCTCATCCCATCGAGCGCACTGACAAAAATAAAATGGAGACGGCAAAAGTTCGTGCGAAAAAATATATTGTGTCATTTCGAGATAATAGTAGGTCAGTGGGTAGATCGATCGGTCACGGTCTCTCGTACATTCGCACCTCCCGAGTGCACAACTGGTTACGTTACTATTGAAATTAACACGCAATGTGCAATTAGAGCTTTTTAAAAAGCATTTTTGACGTTTGGAATGCTGTTTTGGATTTGTATTCGTTTTTTTATAGCTCGTTGTTTTCTGACAGATTTACTTACCTGCCATATTTTACCATGGAAATCTTAAATGGAAATTGCTCAATTTGAGCGGTACACCATTAAAAAGCAAAATTTATATTAGTTTGCAATAGATAAACGTATGCACAGACAAAGTCACACAAGCTAACAGTTTTAATGACTCTTGGTTAGTTAGATTATACAAATGAATCTACTTACATTTATATCCACCCATAAATTCTCTACCCGTGATTATCATGCATACAACTGTATCGAAACATCGGGAGTTCATTATAAAGGTTCTAATCATGGTTTACATCCCGTATCAAATATGGTACACAAGCCAATCATTTTCTTAAAGCAAATCGTGTAGAACTTAGTCGTAATGTTGCTTCGTAATTAAAAATGGTGCTACAGTTTTTTCGCAGAAGATAAAATTACAACTATTTGCGGTAACGTTTCGTGTGCTCTCCCTACCCCATTTGGGAACACAGGCATGATGTTTGTGTGGTGTGTAAAATTACAAAAGCGCCGATAAACCAAATATACCTACCTACATAGTCAAGCACAATGTGATAATACAAACCTTATAAATCGTATAGCATTTGCCATCGGTCGGCCAGTACAGCATGAGCCAGCCTCTAGGATGCGAAGCGCAAGGATTCCTCCTCACATCAGCCCACGGCGGCGGCAGAACAGCCGCCTGCGACCCACAGAACAACGCTGCCAACCACAGCCACGCCGCCATCTTGAAATTATCACCTAAATCCTCCTTTCAAAACACTGTCCACATTTTCACACTGGCACTCAAGAATATTTTGTTTTTTTTTCGCCGTTTTCGATGCACTTTTAACCGCACGCGATCAATTTTACAGTCTTGATTGGCAGTATGGGGTTATTCTTGCGTAATATTCTATTTTTGAAACTGCAAATTTTATTATGCAAATCGTACTAGATGAGCAATTGCGTAATACGATAACGTTTAGATGATAATAGATATTATACTTCTGTGTACAAATGTCAAAGTAATTAATCTTCGTCTCTCTAAACATTGGTGTGTTCTGCCTTTGACCTATGAATGAGACTATTAGTCTTTTCTGTTTTACTTTCATTTTACCTAAAGGTACTAACTAAAAAAAAAACTATTTCGATGATGATTCTATTTGACACGTTTGCAAAAATTAATAGACTATCGATTCCGTTAAGTGACCTGACACATAATTTTGCCAGTTATGAAACAATTTTATTTAATATCAAAATTTATTTAAGTGATTCGGCCACGACTAATGCTACCGTCTACCATTTTTACCGAAAGTACAATGTGAGTGAGTAATTTGGACAAATTACCTCGAGTTACATTGAAAAAAACTGTTTTTTTAAAAAAACACAATTAAATGTGAAGATATTGCAATACAATTCCTAAGGTTTCGATTAAAAGTCATTATAAGACGTAAAAACACGGACTTTATCGTGCAAAAGTATTCACCTCGATATTTCGGTAGTAACTTAATCTTTCTTAGAGCTTAAAATGTTAGATAATAGTTCTAATGACAATGCAAAAATCGCAGAAAGGCAGAAGAAATCCTTTCATTTGATACTTACTTAACTACAATGACTACAATCCTCATGTCTCATGCATGTATCAAACTCGGAAATTCAATATCCTGGATATTTGTATTTATTTTCGCAGGTTTTATTATATTATCAAAGTACAACTTTGAATGTGAGTTGGACCGAGTTTTATTTTATTTATTTAGTTTGTCAAGTTTTCTATTACAATATACGAGTATTGGCGTATGAGCATATCTAGATGGCGCTTGACGACAAAAAGACGTCCTAAGTATGAAAATAAATTATTGAAATAATTTACGTAGTTTCATCTTGACCGGATGGCCAAGTGGTTAGAGAACCTGACTACGAAGCTTGAGGTCCCGGGTTTGATTCCCGGCCGGGGCAGATATTTGTATGAATAATACGGATGTTTGCTCTCGGGTCTGGCTGGATGTTTAATATGTAGGTAGGTATTTCAGTATGTATTTTATTTACTTGTATAAATACGTTTATCCGTTGCCTAATATCCATAGTACAAGCTTTGCTTAGTTTGTGACTAAGGTCAATTGGTGTCAGGTGTCTGATATTTATTTATTTATTTATATGCCAACACTCGGATTGGTGTATATTGTAGGAATAGCATCTATGGCATGTATGTATTGAGTTGGCAGCGCTAGTCCCCAGCACTGCTACAGCGCAAAGTTCCAACTGCCTACCCTGGATTAAACCGATTGTATTTGTATTTGTAATTGTTATGTTTATCTTTATACATATACACCTGTATCAAAATTAGTAATAGAGTCACCTTGGTTTTACTGTTCAGTCTCTATCATGAAATAAATACTAACTTTTGCCTGCGTGGAATTCGGTTATCACGCGCTGTTCCCTCGGAAACTGAGCATTTTTCCGGGATCAAAAGTAGCCTATGTCATTCTGTGGCCCATAAACTAGCTCTATGCCAAAAATCACGTCGATCCGCCGCTCCGTTTTGACGTGAAGGACGGAGTCGGACGGTGGATCATATACAAACACAAATACATACAAGCACACAAACATACAACCACACATACTTTCGCGTTTATAATAATAGTATGGATTAAATAAATCCGCGCCACTTAATAGCACGCATCCCAGGATGGAAACGAACTACGTTTCTGGCTTTTTCAATATAGTCTAGTGTTGGCACAAATAGAAAAAAAACTTATGACGTTATTCCATCAATACCAGCCTATATATTATTATCTACATCCCACTGCTGGGCACAGGCGTCTTCTCAGAACAAGAGGGCTTGGGCCCTAGTTTCCACGCGGGCCCAGTGCGGATTGGGATCTTTACTCGCACCATTGAATTGCTCCACAGGTTTGTGCGTTTCCTCACGATGTTTTCCTTCACCACAAAGCTCGTGGTAAATTTCAATTGTTTCGAAAAACTCTGACTTTATTATTACCGCACAAAATCATTAAAAAAGGGTACCCATTTAAAATTAGCTCTTCCCCACAGAAATGTAACGGTCATTGTTCTCGGACAGCCATGATCGCTGCTAACGGTGCACTTACCGTTCGGAGCTCGCCGCCGAATGTTGAAATGCTCCACAATTATTATTAACCCAGTTACTTCTTACTTGAATTACGTGGAAGCGATTTCTGTGTCGTCCAAGTCTTGGGAATTCGCGATTCGTATAAAGTTGGATCGTTTTGAAAACTACTTTCGGGCATTTATTTTAGCGTTTCAACCGCCTCATTTATCTGGTCACATTTTTTACCAATTGACTGTAGATTTTGATGTCGTTTTTGATTATTTGTTAAGAGTTCCTGTGTCAAGACTAGATGACTAAAAAACTATATCAGAATATTCGGCCATTTTTACAGAAAAGTGTTCAGATAAATGAGGCGGTTGAAACGCTTGAATAATCGCCCTTTCGTGGTTTTATTATTTTGTGCGTGCTTTGGCTATAGCACGGCCTATTTAAGAAGTAGTTTCTATATTTCAGTAAAACCAGTATAAGATATTTTTTAAATGCATGAATAAATAATAATAATAATTACATGGGTTTTTAGCCAAAGTAGCCTAACTATCCGCTGACCCATTCCTAATTAGTTTATGGAGACGCCTTGTATACTTTTCGCCGATATTTAATTTTGCAAATAGACTACAGCGAAATATATTGCGGTACTTGCTAGTGTAAGTATTATAAAAATGATTCCAAGAAATATCAGGCGTTACTTCCCCGTAACATACTTATTTATTATTTGTCAAAATACGAGTAGGTAGGTACTTTGGTTCTGAAGCAAAGAAAAGGATAATTACTAAATTTTAAACTTTATGAACACCTTCACCTAATAGTTACATGTGAAAATATGTGTGTATTGGGTATTTTACAGTAATCATTGTTAATGGAATTTTCATTTCAAAATCTAGTCAAACCTTTGACGTGGCACACATTGAACTCTCACAATGTATGGAAACGTTTCTCAAACATTAACATGGGGTCTTCAGTCAAGCTAACTGAACCAGCAGCTAAATTATTTCAGACTAGCTGACGCCCTCTATCGGAATAAAAAGTATCCTATATTGATCCTTGGGGCTTAAACTATCTCTATACCAAATTTCATCTAAATCGGTTCGGCGGTTTCGACGTAAAAGCGTAACAGACAGACAGACAGACAGAGTTACTTTCGCATTTATAATATTAGTAGGGATTAATTAAAAAATAAAACCGCTGGCTTCTGTCAGTTATACCGTTTCCAAGTGTAGTTTGTCCGATGCAAAGTAACATAGTAAGAAGTTTATTGCAGCGATAGATACCGTAAATGTATTAGTAACTGCATGAATGAGTACAAGAACTTACTGCAATTAATTCAACGATTACAACGTCATTAATTTACAATGTTATAGTTCCGTAACTAAGTTGCCAGTTAATAAACAGCGGTCCGTTAGCGATATGATCTTGCTACAAAACTGTTCCGTGTAAGTGGATCGCTCTAATTAATTGTATCTTCCTCACACTTTAATTAATGAAATGCATACACATAGTTAAATAAGCCCGATAACTTACGTCTTTAATCAAGATCATCTCGACACGTTTTAGACTAACCCTGCATTACCCTACGTTTGAGAAAAAGAAAGTCGATAAAAACATCTAATCAAATCTATTAAATTAAAACATTCAAGATTCGATTTGTAGCATTTGAACACGGCGGATGTAGACAATATCTAATTTTGCTATTTCTGTTTCTTTGGCTAGTTGAAGTAAAATTTTGATAGTGTTTTATGCGGCGATTAACCTTAACAGTGAACAGTGATCACAAAATTCTATATTGCTCTCGTGTCTGTCATTTTTTAATGCGCAAGTTGTCTCCACGTGGTTTCTGGTATTTTACTATCAAGTTGCAAAAACTACAATCACCGAACAACGTCCCTCTCAAAGAGAGTACTTTGACACTGGCGAAATTGTCCTATTAATTAGGACAGAAAGCCATATTTTAAAAGAGAAGAAGAAAACATTCAAATGGAAAGAACTTTCTCAGTTTTTTGGCAGCGACTCGTAAATAAATCGTTTACTGAAAAACGTTGCACAGTGACTCACAAGTTGATTGCAAAATACTACACGTAGCCTTGACCATACGTAGTATAAAATACAGGTTTATTTAACCTCCTTAGCTTTACTTGTATAAGTAATAATATATTATATGTTCCCATTCACCTAAACAGAATGCCTAGCTGAAAAACTGAACCCAGTACTTGAGACGGTCACGATTTTGGATGGATCCCCATTGTTAAAGTTACAGCAGAGTTATAGACTACTAAACTTGTTTTTTTTTTACTTTTTAAAGCAGTCGGTTTTTTTTATTTATTTTTATGTTGCCTGTATTATGTCCCACTGCTGGGCAAAGGCCTCCCCTTTCCTCCGCCAATCGAGCTGAAAAGCGCTCAGGTCGTCCCGCCATCTCCTCTTGGGTCTGCCTCTGTTCCTATGCCCATCCCTCGGATCCCATTCGGTTACGATTCGTGCCCATCGGTCCGGGTGCATGCGGCAGACATGTCCGGCCCAGTCCCATTAAGCTTGGCGTTTTTTTATTATTAAACCTTTTTTTATTAAAACTACTTTTTTTAGCTTTTAATGAACTAGCCAACTTCGTATTTAACATAGGTAAATACAATACGCATGTAGAGAACTTGTTTGTTTTAAATCACATTAGGATTTAACCACTTTTATTGATTGGACTAACGTGATTTTTTCTGCAAACACTTATTTTAACGGTATTAAATAATCAAGTCAGCTGAATTTGTGAATTCGATGGCAAATTTGTGTTATTCGAAACCTTTTTGCATAGTCACGCGACTTGTAATGTGAGAAGTAAACAAAAGAGAATGTGATATAGAAGGTAACTTCGAATAGCTTTTACTGATAGTTGAAAAAGCTTTTAAGTATTTAATGTAGCATTTGCCAGTTTGAAGAGAAAATCTCACCAACAAATGCCCTCAAAATCAGTGACCTGATTACACCTGATAAGACACCTACGAGACTAACATTTTAAGAGAGAAAATAAGAAAATATTTTATAAAGGTTCCGGTAGTGCCATCACCTAACAAAAATAAAACATAATTAACGCATGCACTGATTCATATCTGTAAGCAAAACATAGGTATGTTTAGTGGAGTGCCAAGTCCGAATTCCGCAGGAGACAAAAATAAGAAGGCATTAATTATTTTGTGGAGGTCCATAACAATGAAAAAAAAAATCCTTTGCTCACCCGCGACCTTTCTTTAAATAATACGGTTTTATTTTGCTTTTTAAATTTGTTTTTAAACTAAATCAACCGTGCTGAAATTTCTTGGTGATGGAATATTGGTCCAAAATTTAGTAAAAGTACAAAGTGATGATTCGAGCGCTTTGATCGCTCGATTAAACGTCGTTACTATCCCACGTATATTAGCGCAACTTACGGAACTACAAATCGCAAGACTTTATATCATGTTAAATATAGCATCGCTATATTTGTATGTATGTAAACTGGGATCCTGTCCCGAATCGGCCTATTCAGTCACGAGCGCAAGTGTCGTCGCGATGCTACTTAGATCATCTGTGATAGATGTCAAGACCTATTATTATTATTATGTAAACTCCTTACTGTACAAAAGAAAAGAAACAAAGCACAATTTTGGCAAACTTTGAAACACAATATCATCAACATTTGAACATGTCGAACTAAACTCGACTTCAGATGTGAGTTTAGTTATCATTTAACTTTGAAATACTTATACGGCGCAGCTCGCCAATTCTGTTAGCTTGAACATGGCTTGACACGCTACCGCATGTCTAGATTAACTTATATTATTTTTATTTTCTTATATTATCACTTATATTCTTTGGTTTTCATAAAAAAAACCCTGAGCATCATCTCTTTTAGTAATGCTTGCCGAAACGGTAATGACGAATAAAACGCCGCTAATATTTACCCTAAAACGAAAGCTTCTAGGAAAGCGCTTCTAGGAGGCTTCTAGATTGTTTTTCTAGGAAAAACAATCAAACAATGTTTGGGAAATACTAACATAGCGCTCCTGAAGTCCTGACCCAGAAGAATCTCATCCAAAACAGTGATTACACTGCTTGACTTCCTTATAATGCCCTCTACTTATCGGTTATCTCATTTCCGCCACTTAATCTGAATAGACAAAAACTTACTAAGATTAAGCAAGACTCGAGCTACCAATTGTTGCAAAATGTATGTTGAATAACGCTCACCTACACTACCGTCAATAATGAACCTTTGGTTTGCTTGTGAATCGGTAATGACTTGGTGACAAGGTTTTTAATATTTTGACCCAGAATGTCTATGCAAATTGTGGAGACAACATTTGCGTTACTGTACCTACGTTTTATCTACAAGCTTCTTAGTTAGCTACTGCATTGCTTGGTAACTTTTGATAATATTATAGGTACATTTTTGAAAAGAAAATACAAATCAATAACAACAAAATGGCCACTTATCAAATAATGCAAAACCGTCTATACCGTCTATTTAATATTTTTTAAGTAAAAAGCTTTGTCGTCAAAACTGCTTGCGCGATTGGTATAGTAATAGCTATCCCAAATAGTCCTTGCTTTACTTGCAGGGCACTAAGCGTATTTGAGTATTCTGTACAAGTACTAGAGATTAATTTATTATACAAATTAATAAAACACAAAATTGATTATTATTAATGCCGTAAACTATGAGGGAGGGTTACCAATTTAATTTATGAGTACCTAATGGTAAAAACGATAAGAACAATATCCTCCTCCTTTTTTTTTGAAGTTCGTCAAAAACTGGACAGCTACCTATTTTCTGTTTTATTAAGTTAGTTAGTAATTACATTAATAATATTGTAAATCTGTTCCAATTTTTCCGTTTGTAATATCAAATTCAAATCATTGATTCAGTAAATAGGCCGCAATGGGCACTATTACACGTAATTTTTTTAAACTACCAGCAATTTCGGAAAGACCATCATTGCCAAGATGATCAGTACTATAACATAGTTTACCTTTATATAATTCAACACTCCAACTACCTATTTTTTTAATAGCTTGGTTGACATTTACTGAAAGAAATACCGCTTCACCTACTTATCGACTTTATAATGATTCCAACAAAAATAACTATTTATAACCGATGCAATTCTATCATAAGAGATTCAAGCATTACTCAGCAGAATATTAATAAATTGCTTACCGCAATCCAAAGAATCTAAGTTTTCGATTATGTTTTGTTTTGTATCAAAGCTTTTAGTCCTTTGCAAAGCGATTTTCTTTCGCGATGTAGAGCAAAAAGATCGGTCTAAATCTTGAAATGTCGAAACGGATAGCGCTTAAATTTTGAACAACAGTCATGACACTGGAATCTGGGCAAACGAGGACAAGGACATACTTTAAGGATCTCGTTTTAAAGGAAACCACCTAAGTATAGGTATTACCTATGTTTATGTTTTTACACCTACCCAGAAATAATACTCTATTTATGAAGACGCAGATCATTTTAAGGATAAAATTCAAGCCATTTTTAGGGGGAAGAACACTTTTATCTTGTAGGACGGGATTTTTAGGGTTCCGAAGCCAAAATGGCAAAAATGGCTACGGAACCCTATCCGACACGCTCTTGGCTGGTTTTTGTCTAGATTTTTAATTAGGGAGTTAGAGTCTTACTGTTCTCAAGTAATCTTAGGTTCCTTAAAATAGGACTCTAAGGTACAAATTATTTTTAGAATATTTCTTTGTTTTTATTATTATTTATTTTGCAGATTGTTATCTAGGTAATTTGATCGCGTGCTCGAAAAGAAACAAATAATAAAAAAATAAGATCTAAAGAATGATTACTATTAAAATTATTGTTAATAATAAAAAGCCATTGTATAATGTTTTTTCGTATTATCTAAGTACATTAATAATATCTCTTAATTGTTAGTACATGGTATTTACTTTAAAATGCTTTTGATTTAAAAATGTTCCAGAAATATAATATAAATGCAGATAAGTTGAAACTGAAATCCAACAGAAAAATGCCAATAAATAACCCCACAACACGCACACAAAATTAACTTATTTTCCGAATTCCCTTCCCTCCAAAATTCAAACTTCGTTCTAATTAAAAAAAACACTGAACCATAGACAAACCGAAAAGTTAGCGAGCGAGTGTTCGGACCGAGCGGCGCGCGCCTAGCGCGGCTGAATGACTACTGGAGGCTTTCGAGCTTTGGCTTTGTAATCAGCCAGTATTATGCGTGCATTACGTATAGCCATATAAATTTAAAAAATAAAGGATTATCTTAGTGACCCATCCAAAAATATTTAGAAATATTTTGGATTAGTGAATCCCGTTACAACCAATGTTTGGGCAGTTTTTAATTTCCTACCCGTTTCGTAAAAAAATGTATCTATTCAACTCTTGTTTATCTCAGTTTATATGCAAAACCATACCTACCAATATTCGGCAAAGGTATGGTCAATGACAGATACCACCGAATGCCAGAAAGATAATATGCAGAAATGTTTGAGAAATGTTATTTCCATGTCAGTCAATGTCAAACAAGATAATTAGAAGTTCGCTACCACATTGTCGAAAATTTAAACATTTCATATCGGAAAAGGCTCAACAGTTTGTCATAATACCCATCTACGAGCTTTGGTTGGGCCTCCAACAAGATGGAGCGACGACCTGGTTAAGATCGCGGAGACGCGCGGATGCGGATAGCACAAGATCGGTCTGAGTGGAGAGCCTTGGGGGAGGCAGTATGTCCAGCAGTGGACGTCATTTGACTGACATGATGGTGATGATCATATATGATAATGCGCGAAATTATATTCGAAGTTCACCACGAGCTTTACAGTGAAAGAAAACCTGCGATTAAATGATGTATGTAGAGTTTTAATTCTGCACTGGGCTCGCGTGAGATCTACGGTCCAAGCCCTCTTATTCTGAGAGGAGGCCTGTGCCCAGCAGTAGGAAGTACATAGGCTGGAATAATGATGATTTCTAAGCAAGTTTTCGATGGCTGCATGGACTGCAGTGTATTCAATCACCAGTTGCTATTTACAAATTCTATCACACGTAATTTGACCGCAGCTGCTGTCAAACACATGTTGAGTGTTGATTTTCTTCATTAACAACTTTACTCTCAATTAAATATTTAGCTTTTCCAATCAGCTCTAATCTTTAAACGTCAGTCGACTCGCTATTATCAAAGCAGGATGTTTTGTGCGAGTATTTTATATCGTTGATAAAAATGTTGAGACTTTCGTTGCGTTAGTCGTGATTGCTCAATTATAAACCGCAATGAATAGTATAGTAGTAAGTCAAGTCACATTCAGCCACAGAACTGTGGTATTTTTCTTTTAAATTCGCTTTATTACTACTGGAGAAATCTTTCTCATGTAATTATACACAATAATTTGACTGTAATGGAGGAAGACACTTAGCTCTACCAAAAATAAGCATTTAAAAATTGTTTTAGCAAACCTGTATTATTTTCAAAGACTTGTCTGCCAACAAAGTGATCATACTATAATATATGGGTTGCGTTTTTGCCAATTGAGTTACGGAACCCTAAAAATTTTCAAAATACACAGACAAGTATTACAGTAATAAAACTATCATCAAAATAATTGACATTACCGTAAGATGAAATAAGTCAACAAATTTATGATTTTGGCAGTTCAAAAAACTCCACTAATACACTTAACGCTACTTTCTTTTTTACTGTCATTGCTCTGAGTAAATAATGATAGAAACCACGCATTCACACGTTCGAACGGGACTTTTATTTGGAAATTAAGAGCATTACAATAATAGGTTGTACAATAAGTGCGTAAAGCGCGCCATTTAACTTCCGAATCGCAGGTGTTTTTTTCTGATTGCGAGGAGATTAAATAGCAACATTGCAAACTGATGTTCACTTAAGCTTTTTTGTATTCCTGTTTCTATTATAAACTTGTTACAATTCACATATATCAATAATGTACTAAATACGAGTGACAACTTCGTTACATGAATTGGAAAAAAAATGTTAGTGCCTATTTGTCTTAGATAACATTTTATTTTACTGACACTTTTGGGTTTGTTTTAGAAACAAACTCGTTTTATTGTTTCTTTTTCACCCAATAACATTATTAGATCACGATCACGGTTTTACGGGAGGACCGTAAACGTAACAAAAATTTGGAGTTAAAATAAAAAATACAAAAAGATTCCAAAAACCAATCTTAATTATTAGATCACACTACTAAATGTTATAAATCCATTATGTAACCTTGATCTACTTTATTCAGCCAGCACAAAAAAAACATCCAACTGCGCCGCCGAGTCAACAAAAAACTGCGATTGTACCGGAACCGGGTGCAGAAGCGTTTTAGACCTGGAAAGATCTTAATACTATGACAATGTGGCTCAATATGGTGTCATGGGCACAGGCCGTAAGCTCTGATAGATACCGTTAAACAAGGTTGATCGACCCTCATAGAAACAAACGCTCCTGTATTGATGTACTATAAAGTCGAGCTCGCTTTTCTATTAAGCTAGAGAAATACCGATGGCTGTCAACAAATAGACACTTATGGTAATCATACGTTTTTAGGTGCCTTCATAACTTGTTATGTATTACGTAGCTATGTTATAACTCTGTTATATTTAAAGGAACCGAGTTCCTATACAGTACCTACGTATACTGCTTCCTACTGGCTACTTTTTCCACGTCAAATTATATATACTTTTTTACAGCTACCAAACTATGAATGAACGCCAGTTTAAAAAATATGCAATAGAATAAGTATAGTCAAGTCACCGATTTAACGTTTCGGTTTCGACAAAATTGGTGCACAAACCTACTTAAATTCAGTCCCAATTAAAATACTCATTTCGGTCGGATATTATTTGAATCTTGTCTTAACGAACTGGCGTTACTTATCTCGAACTAAGTCACTTGACTAATTTCGAACAATGAAGACCGATCCAACAATACGCTTAAGACGATCAATGAGATTATACGTTTACAAAAGAAACCCAAAGCCTGGAATAAAAGAGGTAATTGCTTGTCAGATCACCGAAGAAAAGAAATGATACGGTATTTGACTATTTCTTATTTATTTTACAAATCAAAGATTGACTTTTAAATAGAACGAAAAAAAAATAAACTGCCTTTATATTTATCAGAGTTGGACAGATTTGAAATTCAGTTTAATTCACACTAGTGGGTGACGTCGCAGTAGCGCCATGCCTACTATGTACAAAGGCGAACTTATCCCTTTAAGGGATCTCTACCAGTCAACCTTTAAGTGGATGAGAGGAGCATACAGTTAGAGACATTCAAAGAGTGAGTTTAAAAGTTAAAATATATAGTGGAAGCTACAATACAGGTTTTGAATAATATAATACACAAATCTATAAAAGAAACCTTACATACAAATAAACTACCTACTATAAGTATACAAATATATATAACCTGTGGCAACTTTGTTGGTCAATGTTATATGTCATTGTTTATAATGTAAGTTTTATTGTACCGTTTGTGCCCAAATACATAAATAAATAAAATAAATAAATAAATAAATATGCGAACAAAATACGTAAAATATATAACAATACAATAAACAAAAAAAAAGAATATCTATAATTTCATAGTAATATACAAGATTATGAGTACCTATACCTCGTTACTGAGCTAGGATGTTGAAGTAGTTTGTATCTTAAAACACTACATTCAATCGATTCATCATGTCAGCCAAAAAGACGTCCACTGCTGGACATAGGCCTCCCCCAAATCAATCGATTCAATCGATTTTGACAAGATAAAACTCTCCACATATTTAGTTACAACTTAAAACACACCTTCTTTTCTACATACACGACCAAACCGGGAAACCCTAGAGCGACACATAGTCCTATTATAGTTTCTCTCACACCAATTTGCCACACGTAACGATATTGAGGAAATAAGTAATTTCAACCCAGTTTGAGTGTATAAAATAATGTTAAATGCGCTTAATGAAGCTATGGAGATCGTTAAACATAAGTTATTAATGCTTTATGAGCATTTTTGCAGTCGTAATTGAAATAATGACTTTTAGAGTACCGTGCCTGAAGTGGACTCTATTACGCGGGTATTTTAATAAGAATAAGTTAACAAGAACATATATTGCAAGCTAGCTAGCTGTTGCTCACAACTCCGTCCGTGTAGAAATATGAAAAATAGTTTACGTCCTATTCTCAGACGTACCGGATATGTATACACAAAAAAATTCATAAAAATCGGTCTATTTCGTTTCGGAGGAGTTTCGTTACAAACACAGTGACGCGATAATTTATTTATTGAAAGAAAAACAAACCTTACCGAGTGTGTGTGTGTGTGTGTGTGTGTGTGTGTGTGTGTGTGTGTGTGTGTGTGTGTGTGTGTGTGTGTGTGTGTGTGTGTGTGTGTGCACGTGCGTGCGTGCGTGCGTGCTTGCGTGGGTGTGTGTAGATGTGTGATAATTTTAGGATAAATTCTAAGTTTAATTTGGAACTTGAAATAAAGTTTTTGAAGAATAGAATAGAATAGATTTATTTGGTGTTGCAGTAAATCGGACAGATGACTAGCACAGATAGGAGAGGACCAGTTGAAGAAAGGCTATTTACTAAACGTAAATAAAATAATAATTACTTCTTTTTCGGCCAGAACAGAATCCAACACTAGCCGACGCGATGCCTCAACCGCTATAATTTTTCAGGCCAGTAAGTAAATAACTCATTTTTATTTAAAATAATTTAATGCCCATCGTTTCTTTACGATTCCACGAGAGAATTTTTTTAATAAATTAACTCTCCAATGACACAAATCACTGGCAACATTGACATTATTTTATCTACAGCTAAATACCCGCCACAGATCAAAACAATAGTCACTCAAAAATAAGCTTGAATTATTTTAATTCAAGGACTATACTGTAGCGTTGTGTTTGTGGACTTACATCGTTTTTCCTCATGCTGGCAGTTTTGGCGCTGGCTGGAATTATAAAATGACGGTTATATCCTTACGTAAGTGATCTATGAAGTATTGCTTAAGCCTAACTTACTCGTGCCTTACGTGTATCGCATTCAATGGTGGTGGTAGCACTTGGCCTAATAAGGAATTACGCGAAATGACTAAATTGTCAGCCATAAAAAGCAGAGTTGAGCACCGCATAAATAATGATACTTTGTTCGTGATAAAAGAGACCGCGACTCAGTTTTAGGTAAGAAATGGGTGACAACAGTCTTAGAAGCGAATAAGCGAGAATAAGATATTGGACATTTGATGTAACCGCTCCAAGACTATATATAAGGTAGGGTCGGATAGTTGCTGATGGCAAATTATCAATCTTGCTATTTTTTGTATTCGTCCCCCCACCCACCTCTCTTGTCGGGGAACTACTGGATTTAAAATTCTATTGATTCCAGGAAAACTTACACGAAACGTGTGTGGTTTAAACATGGGTTTAAAAAAATATCGTATTCTAACCCTTCGTCATATCATAAATCATAATGGAGCCCTCTCCATGACAGATTGACTCGCCCTTGACCGGTTTTTTTATTAGGTAGGTAAATTTATGTATATAGTTGTTTCAAAAATTTCAATCTAGTCATTACACTACCTGCGACATGGCAAACCAAAGGCTTGGCAGCTCTTCGGTGATCTTTGCAATGAGGATTACGTACGTACTTATCAATTGTCACTTGTGTTTGGCAATGTTCATATTGTTGGCGTTTGGATGGTTATCGGTTGTTTTATTATTTATTTTGGATATTAGACATGCTGTTAAGAAAGTGGCCAAACGATTGCACTTAAACTACCTGAGTGAAAATCAGAGTCCGGCTGATATTTTGCAAAGATATCAAATATTTCGGCATAATATTCTCGATGTCTGCATACATGAGCTTTTGTTTTTTTTTTTGACATAGGTATGTAGGTATCTACTCATAGGCTTGTGCAAACTAATTTGATTCCATATACACCATAGAACCTATCGCAGTACACCAAACCAAAATTAACCAAAAAAAAAATGTGCCGTTTGAATATATAAATTAAAAAAAAATCCAGTCTCCAATTTCCAGTTAATTACGAGTATTAAATAAATGTTCCGGATCACTCACGTCTTAAATCGAGTTTAGCTCGACATGTTTCGGGCTAATCCGTAGCCCTTCTTCTTCGGAGCAACGCGACTCGGCGGCTGCTACAACACGCGCACACAAATTGGATTTAAGACGTGAGTGATCCGGAACATTTATTTAATATGAGTGAGTCTCACGGTAGTTTTATGTCCAATAATTACGAGTACGTTTGATTTAATGAATTTGCCACGTTTAAACCCGTGGTTAAACCTTTAAATTTGATAAATATTTAATGATTAGTTACTCTAGCAGAAGATTACGTTGACTCAAAACAACAAGGTTCTATTTAATACTCCCACAGTCAAATGTGGACAGTTACCTCTAGTTAAGAAAACACCAAACAACTAACCATCTTGTTGGTTAAGAAAAAAAAATACCAACCTTCCAAACAGATGGACCGACTGGTTCTTCGGTTAGTAATAGAGGGATTTATCCACACATTTCCTACTAATGGTAAAAATAAATACGATAGATGGGATGTGTGCATGTGTTTGTTGGTTTTTCTTTGACGTCTAAATGGCTGGGTGGATTTTAATCTGTTATGTAGATATAATTTAGAAAAGTGTAATCAGTAATCGCGAGTCAAGCAAGTACTTTTTAGGAACCTTACTGAGCTTATTATACCTGACTAATTTAAGGATCCTAAATTATTTAGAATCCTAATTTAGGAAAGTGTAATCGCGTTTAAGGGCTTATTACACTTGACTAAATTTAGGACCCCAAATAATTTAGTATCCTAATTTAGGAAAGTGTAATCGTGCTTAGCCAAGTAGGTACTAAACGTGATTATGATTACACTTTCCTAAATTAGGATCCTAAATTTAGTCAAGAGTAATTAAGCCCTTAAGAAGGAACATAAATTTTTACACGGATGCTCATGAAGATCACATTGTAAGTCATTATCTTCATCATCATCAGCCAGAATACCTACATTCTCCGCTGAACAAACCCTCGCCTCCCCCTTAGAACGCCACAACGAACGACAACTCGCCATTTGCATCCAACGGTTGCCCACAACTACTTTTACTATTATCTATTCTTTGCCACAACTCTCACGATGTCGTCAGTCCACCTACTAGTGGGAGGCCTGCCAACGCTTCGTCTTCCTGTTCGTGGTCGCCACTCCAGGATTTTTTTCCCCCAACGGTTATCTGTTTTTCGAGCGATGTGGTCCACCCATTGCTATTTCGACTTGCATGCAACTATGTCGGTGACTTTAGTAATAATATGAGTTTAATATGACTTTAGTTCTTCAGCGAATTTCCATAAAATGTAGGTAATACCGACTTGATAAGTACTTTGAAGACAATAGGGATGTTGACGGCATTAAAAATTAATTCGAAGGCACAACTCCAGTAAACAATACCTCTCCTTGCAGTCGGATAAAAAACGCTTTATTTTAGCCCTTAAAACCAGATTAATTTTCGATTTACTGTAAAATTAGATTTTTTGTTGCTTTTAAAACAAGTAAATAGTTAGATGATTGAGTTAGCGGATAATGACGTCATAATTCGCTATTGCCATTGAAACTCTATGGGAGAATTGTGTTTTGACAGCTCATAAAAAGTACGTCAGTTGATTGGTGGTGTGAACATCCATATACACAACTGAACAATGATTATGCGCGCATGAGCTATAAGCTGCCTATGCATCATAAATAATAATAATAATTTTTGGAAATTCCCATGGGTAAGATACTCAACAGAGTGATCGAGCGAAACCTCGGGTAAGGCCTAGTGTTGTAATTCTGGATATCGAAGGTTTTGTGTCGTGCCTGGCGAGCGTGATATCGGCTTGATCAGCTATTTACATACAATGAAGCCGTTGGCTTCGGCTAACGGATTGTCTGACATAATATCTGCTAACATCGCATTCTGATCGGTTTTTTCTTGCTTATAACAGTCGACCTTGGCATGTTTTTAGGTCTTTCTAGGGTTCCGTAGCGAAAATGGCGAAAACGGAACCTTTATAGTTTCGCCATATCTGTCTGTCTGTCTGTCTGTCCGCGGCTTTACTCAGGGACTATCAATGCTAGAAAACTGTAATTTTGCACGAATATATGTATAAACTATGCCGACAAAATAGTACAATAAAAAAATCGAAAAAAATATATTTTTAGAGTACTTATCTCCCATAGACTTAAAAGTGGGGGTGATTTTTTTTTCTCATCCAACCTTGTAGTGTGGGGTATCGTTGGATAGGTCTTTTAAAACCATTAGGGGGTTGCTAAAACGATTTTTCGATTCAGTGATTTATTTGCAAAATATTCAACTTTAAAGTGCAAATTTTCATTAAAATTGGGCGTCCCCCCGCCCTCTAAAATCTAAGCCGGTGGGTGGAAAAATTTGAAAAAATTCAGGATGGTAGTAAGAATATCAAACTTACAAGGAAAACTATAACGGTTAAGATTTCTTGAGAATTATTAGTAGTTTAAGAGTAAATAGCAGCCTAAGGTATAAAATATATCTAATCTTGGAATATTTCAGCTTAATTTTTTCGTAATGGCTACGGAACCCTATTTCGGGCGTGTCCGGTACGATCTTGGCCGGTTTTAGTTGTTTAAAAACTTTACCGTAATAACGTAAAACAAAACCGACTGATCGACTGATTAACTCTGCCTGAGGATTAACCCATGTCATGTAGCGTGGAACGAAACTTTTGAAACTACTTGCAATGCAACGTAATTTTGTATTTCTTCATTCAAAAATAGACTAAAATTAGTTGAATTTAAAGTCGCGTTTGCTTTAAGTCTCTTAACACTGGTGACAATAAAGTTAGCGTTAATAGCATGTCATAACCTGAGGGCCTACTCCAAAATTCGAATATTGAAGTTCGTTTCGTACGGTCCCCCTCACTCTCGTATTAAATACTATAAGCGCCAGACAGACGGAACGACAGGAACTTCGATTTTCAAATTTCGTAGTAGCCCTGCCTGCTGTCACGTCACTCACAACGAGTAAAATGACGTGATGTGACTCAAAGAGTTGCATAAATTATTTTGTTTTACAGTGTTTTATTTCTAAACTCAATTTAAAATTAACTCAACGGATCTACTGAGTATTCTATGGCGTAGCGTTTACGACTGAAATGGACTTACAACGCACGAAAAACGCTTCAGAAGGCATTGCCGTGAGTAAACAATATGCTGACCATTTAAGTTTATAAAACTTATGTCATTAAGTTAATTTGAAGTTCTCTAATTAACATTATTACATCTGTCCAACTAATTAGAATTTCTAAATATTGTAGGTATTCTTAATTTTTTAATTACAGTGTCAACTTAGCTGTTACATTACACCAAATGGCATTTTTGTTTCAACCTAATTTTTTTTATCTCTTAACTTCAACGTTAATTATAGGCCATTGCAATGAAAAAGTTAGAAAGCTTACAACATATGGTAATAGCAATTGCGCTATAACTAGTGTTTTTGTTTTAAAACATAAAGGGGATATTGAATTTTAATTTTTTTCCAGCCCATGGGTATATCTGCCTTAAACGAAGCTGTGGCGGAACCAGAGTCTCGCTACGAGTGTCCAGTGTGCCTTAATTGGCTCCGAGATCCTGTGATCACAACATGTGGGCACAAATTCTGCAAAAGCTGCATCACTTCTTGGTTACAGTAAGTTCTAAAGTTTATTATAATTGTTTAGAATCTGATGGATACAGTTACAGGATAAGTGGTAAACACCATTATTATTTTCCAGAACAAGTGGACACTGTCCCATTGATAACATCAATCTAAGTATGAAGGTGGACATATTTCCGGATAACTACACCAAGAGAGAAATACAGGAGCAGCGAATGTCTTGTCCGTTTGTTTCTAAAGGTAAACTATACTATCTATAGACTGAAGTCATTGTAGCCTAGTCTTTGAATCAAGAAGAAAGTCATGAGTTAATCTGGAGTACTTGTGAATTTTCTAACTTATGTGCAAAATAACACCTGATTTACTACAGCTTTTTGGTCAAAGATTTTATCCACAATTTTCTAACTACAAGGTTTTGAATAAAGAAAAAATACTGTGACGTAATTTAAAGTTTATCCATTCAAATACTTTTTATATAATAATAGCTATAATACAAGATTTGTGCACATAATCAAGGTTAAACTTTATGACACTAAAGTATCCACGGACAGTTTGAAGCATTTTGGTTTTGGATACATGGTATTGTTGGACTGTCAAGTGTATAAGTTTATTTTTTGCATTATTGTTTTGTATGAATCATTGTTGTAATTAAATTACAGGTTGCACAATAAAAGTGACTCCGTTAGACCTAGATGCTCACATAGCATCCTGCGAACACAACAAGCCACAAGCGTCTTCTCAGCCAGATGCCGTCCCTTGTTCATTCTACACCATAGGCTGCAAGGAGCTGTTCAAAAGTCAAGAAGAAATGCAAGCACATTTAGAGCAGGATACACAAGCGCATATGAGTGTATGTTTGTCTTTATAAATCTAAATATCTCTTAAAATAGATGTAAGGAATTGGATTAAGATCCCAGTGCAGCCAGACCTTTGTTATAGTATAAAGGCTGTTTTTATGTAGTTCTAACTTAGGTAAGAATGATCCCCAATTATGAAATTTAGCCATTGAGCGCTTTGGAAAAAAAATCACATATCAAACGTCATTAAATTTCACCTCAGTTTCGTCATACTATAAAACTCAATTTTTATTTGTTCGCAATAATATTAGACATTAGTTAAAGCTTGATTAAAGCTGCTGCCAACTGCAGCGACTGAAGGTCTATGGGGGAGGCCTATGCCCAACAGTGGATCCTATGGTTGAGATAATGATAATGAATATTAGACATCACTTCCTTTTTTGCCAGACACTTTGTAGGGACACCCCTGCCAAACAACCCCTTAAATATGTGTAAATAGACTCCTTCTTAAAGCCTCAAAAAGCTGGTACGAAAGTGATTGAAACTTTCAAGCACTTTATGGCTTCTTTGTTGTTTATTTATACGATCAAAATAGCAGGTAAATAACATCAAAAAATGTTTTCTAATTATTTTCAGTACCTGATGAATGCATACTCAGAAATAAAAATAACCAATGACATGTCCAACGCAAACATCGACCCGAAAGAGCAGGAGGCCATGACTCTATGGGAGGCGCCAGACAAGGACGGTGGCGACAAGCCGCCCCCGCCTCTCACTAACACCAGTGCGCTTATACGGTAAGGAAAAACTTTTTGGAATTCATGAAAAGGTAAAAAGTATCACCTGTCAAAACGATCGAGTCAAAGACACAAATTCTTTTTTAATGTTTTTTATTCTGGACTATGGAACAACCCGTAACGGACCGGACTGTCGTAATTTGGCGGTAAAGAAAACAATTTCTTTTTTTTTAATTAATAGATGCTACTTTAAAATCTGATATTTTTTCTCTGTTAATTAGATAGAAAGGTTATTCCTACTGATGTAATAAGTCTCAAGCGTTAAATTTTTCAGACATTCCCCATTAGCTCACCCAAAAACAACGACATTTGACATTTCGGAGACCTCTCGCTACACTAGCGCCTCTAGCGGTCAATTCAAACGCGATAGCTTTCATCAATCTGCTAGACATAATGCTTCATGTGTGCAAAGTAGCGAATAAAAGCTAATATTTCATAAATTTCAGAGCACTATACGAACGCGTAGTAATACTAGAACAACGTAACCGCGAGCAAGACATTGTAATAGCCAACATGTCCAAACAACTGTCAGCCCTTACAGTTGCCAAGAGAAAACAGAATAATGAGATGCTACTGAGGTACTGTATGGGAAATTATATTTGGAGGATCGACAACTTCAAAGCGAGGTTGGATGCCATGCTGAAGGACCATTCCAAGATGCTGTATAGTCCAGGGTTCTACACTTCGCCTAACGGCTACAGGTATGTATATTATCGTCGGCCTAAATCGTTAACCTTCTAAGTCCATTTTGAGTAACTTTACAGGACATTGAAAAAACTGCATAAAATCTTAAGTCGTTGACTAATCAAAATTTTGAAAATCCCGTTGGTAGCTATGACTAAACTTGATATTTTAAAGATATAATTAACAGCATATCTTACACAAATCAGAGGAAATCAATAAAAATGAGTATTTAGCAGGTTTTCGTCTCGAAGGTTAAATTGAATGTAGGACTTAGCAGTTATTACACTTAAATTGAGTATGCTGGAGAAAATATCCATAGTACTTTGTTTATTATTATTTTACAATAAAACCAATTCAGCCAGTAATAAAAATTGTATTTAGTGTTAATCAATCACTCTAATAATTATGAGATGTACTAACACCTAAAATTGACTCTTTTTACTAAACAATCTGCAATAGGTAATTAACGAGCAAAATAATGATTAAAATATATGTTCTCGATGTTAAATAATACATAGAAATATGAGAAATAACACAATAAATTTACCCTGTTGACAATTTTCTGTTGTCATACTCAAATAAACCGATTTTCAGTAAAACATCGCATGACGCAACAGCACGTGGCATCGCAAATAACTGTCAGTGCAAAACTAAGGCCCGAAGTGGACTTAGCAGATTTTCTGTGTTCATTTCCACACAGCAGTTTTTCGGGCATAAGATTTGACACTTACTTTATGCTGATATCGCCGTTTTTTCTTTACCAAACGGTAGAGAATTTTGTGCACTTTTTGACAAGTATGAAAAGTAATTTTCGCCTAAAAGTGGACTTAGCAGGTTAACGATTTAGGCCGACGTTATGTATGTATTAATTAGTTAATTATTTCGTAATGTTAAAATTCATATTAAATGATATTGTAATGGGTAACTCGCGTCTTAAATTGAGTTTAGCTTGACATGTTTCGGGCTATTTCGTAGCCCTTCAAGGGAGCACGCGACTCGGCGGCTGCCGCACCACGCGTATACGCCACCGCTCTGCTCGCGTGACTGTCCGACGAAACTAACACCGGCGCACAACTACCCGCAACATAACCCAAAACATGTCAAACTCGATTTAAAACACGAGTTACCTATCCGTTACAATATAATCTAATAAAAGCTAGTTTTGCCAATAAACCTTACTCTTCCAACAGATTCTGCGTCCGCCTCAACATTTCGCCCCAAAACCCGCTCTGCTTCGCTCTGCATGTCCACCTGATGAAGACGGAATACGACGAGTGTCTCGAATGGCCTTTCAACGGCCGCATCTCATTCGCCATGGTCAACCAGTACGAGCCCGACCTCACCCAACGTGACACTATGATGTCCAACTCAAACCTCATAGCTTTCAGGAGACCGACAGCTGAAATATGCCTCAGAGGGTTTGGGTATACGGAGTACGCAGTGGTGAGTGATGTGGTGAGGAACGGGTTTGTGAAAGACGATTCGCTTGTGTTCCGCGTTCATATCAAGTGTGTATGACATGAGGAGTGACTTTTTTGTTCTTGTCTGTTTATCTTTTGGTACAGTCGGTTTCCTAACTTAGGTACCTATGTATACAGTTTTTCGTACTTATAGAAAAATAAATATGTTAGGACTAAACCAGCTTCCCGCTCCGCTCGGGAGTACCTAATACTATTTTTCTTAATCCTACGTTTTCTTTCGTACAAAAAACCTCTCAATAATCATAATCACAAACAGGACAAAAAAAGAATTTGACAAATAAGTGCGGATGGAGATAGATGGAATACGTAATGTGAAGATGACGCAGTTTAATTCATTGTGTAAGGTTAATTAATATTTTGACAGTAGAAAACAAATATGATCAACCAAGTTAGCTTAGAAAACCTCTGAGCTCGAGTCACAGTTTTAGCGTTATTTTTTCGTCTGTGGTTAAACTAATAAATAATCTGAATTTATTTATTTTTAATTAAGTACCAGTCCATAGAACTAAAATATAATACACCGTAACTAGACATAGATATAAAGGACCATATTATAAACGAAAGCATTTTATTTGAGATAATGCAGTTCTTAATTTATTTAAACTTCCATAAATATTTGTAAGAAATAAGAGAAACGTATAAATTTATGTACTTAATAATTGCAATAATATCCGTCCAAGTGCAGACTGATTTTAATAAATATCAATTAGTATTATAACTGCGTAACTAGTTATAGTTTGCATAAGTACTTATACCAAGTAAAGAAAAAAGACGAGAAATGTGGAAACAATTTAATCTTTACAAAAAGTTATCTTCTGGAATCTCGCAAGGGATCTGTTTAGTGAATATTGCGTTTTCAGTTTAATATAACTAGAAAATCTATAGGTCCATCGAATACAAATTTAAGTATTATTGATAATATAGTACCTACAGAAAAAGACATGAGAAAAACGTATCAAATTTGACTAAGGTTTTTTTTTTGTTATTGATAGAAGTCATACTTGTCTGATTTTCAATACAATTATTTTACATTCCATACAATTATTTGTATAAAAAAACATTTGTATATTTTTTATTGTAAAAACAGTATTTCATAGAGATTATAATTATGTGTTTTGATAAAAGATGTTAAACTTTTTTACTACTAAACGTTGTTATTTTATTTTTATCGATGCAATGTACTTAATTAATTTGTATGTTATCGTATTATTTTGTAATGTGTTATTAGTTGTAAAATAAAACAATTATCAATATTTTCATGGTTTTATTGGTATGATGGTATGAATGTCTTACAAAATAACAAAGTATGCCTTAGTAGCTACATTCTTAGTAAAATACAGCTTAGCGAGTATAAAAATACATCTACAGCGTTATTATTTATTTCTATTTCCATATAAATAATGTTTTGGTTACACGCCGAATTTTCCAAAAATTTATTTACTGTTCCGAAGTTGTTTCCACGTTTACTTTTAAGATGACAAATGACTAACGAACTTTGTTAGAAAAATCCACATAAGTAATATAATATTGGCTGCAACAGTAGAGAGATGATTATCATTTCATTGACCGAACACTTTTGCCCGAAACGGTTGGCCCAGATAATGATTTTTGACGAAACCGCTATTACGTTTCATTAGGTGGTAAATTTCACCAACACAATACGATTATCATTACAAGTAATGGTTAACATAAAAATTGCTATTAAGTGCCTGGTAAACAAACAAACGGTATGCCGTCCCTGTTAATTCAGAAAAAACAAACAAAGACGGCATCACAGATATCTGTTATACAAAATTTATAAATAAATAAAAAAACATTCAATTCAAAAGCGGTTCGGTAAAACGATGAATAGAAAACCGTGATGTTAAAAGTAGACTTAGAAACTCCATTTATAAAAATAACACGTAAAGCCTACGCTTACATTGTATCTAATATTATTTTACCTTATCACATCCAACCATCACATAAATTGCAATCCGATAACAATGACTACCTCTTTATGGCTAGAGACATCCCGAAATGCACTAAAATCGTTAGAATAATAAATAATCAAGTAGGTAGGTAGGTACACATAATTTGGACCGCTTTCATGTGAAAGCAGCCTTAGGATTTAGCGCAATTTGACACGCTGGGACTTACTTCTCTGAGAAAATTTACAAATTTTGCTAATAAATACAAGGTTTTGTACAGTCAGCACTTAAAAAAAATAACCAGTTCAGTGGAATTGTCGTGAAATTCGTATAGAAATAAAATCGGCAAAGCACAAGCAATTGCTGCACTTTGATTGGCCGGCCCAAGATTAAACAGGGCACTATACTCCAATTCAATAGAATCTGACAATCCTGTAGACACTTCCAGCCTACTATTATGAACACCGGGCTGCCTAAGGCTTTGTGATGTGACTATTATTCTTTTTTGATTCCTTTTAGATGATAATTGCAACAACAGGGACATATATAATCAAGCGTGCCCACGTTAGGGTGTGTTAAATGTGTAGAAATTGTCAGATTCTATTGAATTGTACTTTATAATTGGCCAATCAGATCATTATGATCCATAACGTTAATAAATTTTTAGTACAAATATCGCATGTCATTTTATGAAAAATAAATATAAACATAACTTAAAAAAATCATAGGTGCTAAAGGAAAGACTGATGCTAGAACGGTAATACGTAATCACAAAATGATCTACTTTTGATGCTGACTGTGCTTTCCTATATAGAGATAAGTAGTCAACCTTACATGAAAGAGACACAAAATACTTTAACTATAATAAATAACTGAAGTACTAAATGTGCAAAACCCACTTGCTTGTTGCCAGTTCAAGTTCAACAGGCAAGTGGTTTATTTGTTTGTTTGTTTATACTCTTTATCGTACAAAAAGGAAAAACAAAAACCGGCCAAGAGCGTGTCAGACACGCCCAAAATAGGGTTCCGTAGCCATTACGAAAAAATTAAGTACTATTTTTCTAAGGATTTCGTATTTTATACGGAATCTTCCAAGTTTAGGTATATTTTATACCTTACGCTGCTATTTACTCATAAACTACTAATAATTCTCAAGCAAACTTAACCGTTATAGTTTTCCTTGAAAGTTTGGTATACTGACTACCATCCTGAATTTTTTCAAATTTTTCCACCCACCGGTTTAGATTTTAGAGGGGGGGGGACGCTCGATTTTAATGAAAATTTTCACTTTAAAGTTGAATATTTCCCAAACGCTTTACTGAATCAAAAAATTATTTTAGCAAACCCCTAATGGTTTTAAAATACCTATCCAACGATACCCCACACTATAGGGATGGATTAGAAAAAAAAAATCACCGCCACTTTACGTCTATGGGAGGTACCCTAAAAAAATTGTTTTTGAATTTTTAATTGTACTGTTTTGTCGGCATAGTTTACCTATATATCCGTGCAAAATTACAGCTTTCTAGCATTGATAGTCCCTGAGCAAAGCCGCGGACGGACAGACAGACAGACAGACAGACGGACAGACAGACAGACAGACAGACAGACAGACAGACAGACAGACATGGCGAAACTATAAGGGTTCCGTTTTTGCCATTTTGGCTCCGGAACCCTAAAAATGCGTATTGCATGCCCTTATTACTGGGTTGTATAGGAATTTTCACTGTCCATTATTTCTCACATTTCACACTAACCACAAGCTTAACTTAAGTTTTAAACCGCTATTAGTGACGATTATTCGAAGAACGAATTTAACAGCACTACCCGAAATTTAAGACAATTTGAATTAAGAGTTTTATTTAAGTAGATATTTTCAGGCTCATATTGATTTCAGATTACTTGATAGTTAATGCATTTGTAAACTACCCTGTATTACACAACAATTATTTTTATCATTTATTTAAGTTATTATTTAAAGACAGAAACATTTGGCCATCATATTTATATCTGAAAAATGACAATTCTATTAAAAATGCAAGTTTTTTATGAATTGTTGGTATAGTAAACTTATATAGCTACTGTGATACCTACTTATTATATGTATACGGTACTTCAATAAACTTATATAATGAATGTGGGTAGGTAATATAAATAATACTCAGTGATCGATAAAAACCTGATAAACTGATAATAAAACAAAACTAAAAAAAATGATTATGAATTTCATGATTTAACCAGCCATTAAACTGAGTTAAAATAAATGTAATAGTGATTAGCAAAAGCACTCAATAACTTTACAATTGTTGCCTTTTTCTATTTTATTTTTATGCAAACTTTGGTTTTAAAACTTTTATCGATGGTCATGTCCACAAAATATCTTAATATACTTTTTTCAGTCATTTTTATTATTTGGGTAATTTGGGAGTTTCATTCATACATGAACGTACCTAATTATATTCATTGTTTAATCTTTGATTAAGTATGAAATTTAAACCTCTATTCTACACCGAATTAATCCAAATATACAAAATCTACACATTTACTTACGATTTTCGATAAAACATATAAATTTGATTATTCTGGCAAGCACGATTTGCCAATACTATTTATTAAACATCAATTAAATATCACAATTAACGCACCTAATTCAACTAGCATACTTTTGCCACTGAGTGAGGGAAACACGCCAAATAAATTACGCATACAATATATATTTTATTTAATAATCCAAGTGGAAAGTTCTAGTTGCGAAAGGAATCATAAATTAGGAAGACTTTTCCGGAAGCGGTTTGATTTTGCACTTCGACAAGAATGTGACACACGGACACTAAAGTACTACTACTAGAATAAGATACCTACCCTTAGGTAAACAAAAAATAATACGTTGTAAGTATATAGAAATTGCATACGGTTTGATAAAAAAACAATAAATTGAAAAAATGAAAAACCCAACTGCCTTAAAAACACTAACTTACTTTACTTATTTTTTGATTTTTTTTTGTTTATTTTTTTATTTCACAATTTTTGATATTTCTGTGAAAATGGTAGACTAAAACCATTATAACCCATATATATTTAGAATGGGCTAATTATTAGCTTTCATTTGGTACCCTACTCGATAGGATAGAATTAATTTTTTTTATTCACAATTTGGCGCCAAAAATCCGCCAGTTTCAATTCTCAAAAATTTCATGTACCCAGTGTCACTCGCGTCATCAAGACAAATCCAATGATGTATAATTTATCAAGATCAGTTCAGCCGTTAAGTAGTTACGAGAGGATATAGGAATAGACATACATACATATACGGATCAAACACATAACCCTCCTTCGCAGTCGGGTAAAAAATGTTATATCTATAAATAGATAAATAATGTCCTTGGTGTAACAAACAGAAAAATAATCGTATCCGGTTTTTTCAGTCTTGTCGAAGAATTATTTTTTGCTTTGTCGATAGTGAAAGTGATATTTGGAATGTCTATAAACTTAATAATGAAGCAAAGATGATTTTAGTTTGAAATTAATTTCACAAGCCGTTCCCTAACCTAAGCAAGCTCTATTTTGACTACATATCACAGTTACGGTTAAACAAATGCATACAATCTGTTTGAAATTGTGATGAAAACGTATAAACTAGGAAACATTTACCAAAAGACAGCTTTTTTTTTTAATCACTTATTTGTAATTTGATTTTATTAAGATCGATTATTCGTAAATAAAAATATTTTATTCAAGTCTGTTTAAAGGCCAAATGGTTTTGATTTTAAATTACATATTTCCGATTTATATTGCATATTTAACTTTGAATTATATTTATTGAATCAAAAAATATGCGCATTTACTTATTTTATTACATCTAAAAAATAGGACTATTTGAGAAATTACTTGTCAAGTAAAAAACTAATTTCCATTTCGAGAATATCTCAAATTTACAAGGGCATAAATATATTGTGTAACTACGTTACACAATATATTTATTAAAAAAATTATGCCACTCACATATTTATGCCCTCTACAGTACGGCTCGGTTAACATCGATACCATTTTATTTTTATTTAGTGTAAGGGGCTGTTTCACCATCCATTGATTAGTGTTAAGAGACGGCATCACATTTAACCGTCAGTTAACACTAATTAATGGATGGTGAAACAGCCCCTAAGTATTCTTTTTATAATTATATTTTTTTTATAAAAAAAGAATGCACTATTTATCTTCAACTGTTGCAAAAACATCATTGATTCCCGCAATAAAATATCCCCAAAATTGAAATTAGTCGTTTAAAAAGTTCACTTCTCGTTATAATTGTAACATTATGAAGATCTTCATTTATATAAAAAACTACTACTTAAATCTAAGTGTAACTACGCAGTTTACAATAATAAAACAATAGTTTAACCACGCGATTGGCGAAATTATGTTTATTTGCCTTGAGCATACGATTTCTTTTACAATGAACCTTATTAGTGGTTGACAAAATATGTAATACCGTTAAAATTTTGATTTCGCCTGGAAATTCAAATAAAGAAATCGTTTAAGTAGCGTCATAAAAACAAATTTTTCAAATGGAAACCACAATCATACTTTTTCTCTACCTTGCAAAATGTCGTATAAAATATGTTTTACCATTATAGATAAGTTCAATGCAGAAGGCAGCCGCAGATATGGCTCAAAACACATCATGTTGCGTTTATCTTGATTTTTACATTAATTTTCAATTTAAAAACTTTCCATCCTTATATGCTTAACTTGACATGGACTCCACCAATGCGGGTTTTGAGAAAAAACTTTTTTGTCTTACAAGTAAACAATTTTACTCTCAAATGTGATGAAAATATTGTAGGTATGTCGCACGGGCGGTGCATCGACTCATTAAAGCCCTCAGTCTTCGACTTCGGACTTCTAATAGCATCTCGTTCGTAATTCCTTATTTACCGCCCATAAGACTTAATGTACTATTACACCGCATTGGTGTACATACTATGATTAAATTACTTACTATGAGTGCTTTAGATTCAGCTGTTAGCTCAGCTCTTAGACATTAATCTGCTGTCATACTTTTATGCCTACTCTATTCCACACTTCACTCATTCAATCACTTGTGATTGGACACTTGTGTTACATAACGCCATATATCCAATCCAATGTTCATTGATCAATTAACCAATAAGAAAGCGTTACCTCGTTGTAGCAACTCTCTTCTCTCTAGTTCTCCAGGAACAGAGTTTACCTACTGAAGCAACTTAAAAGTAGTCAAGTGTACCCTATGGTACAGCTTCAACAGGAAGAGTACGTGAACTCTTTTTCACAGCATTTCAACAAATCACTCGTCCTATGTAGGTTTCTCAATAGGATGATACCTTTACGATATCCAACCGCTTAGACCCGTCGAAACAGTGGCACCATCTCGATTAAGTACTTTTCTAAGAGCAAGTACACATTTCACATTTCTAAGTGCATTTTAAAAACCATCTAAGTATCTGGTCATGTCTGTACACATCTAAACTTTTACGCTTCTAATCAAACACACGTCAGGTTTTTTTAAAACGCCTGCTGCGCGGATTTTAGATGTCCTTTTTTAAACATTTAACACTTTCGCGAAGATATGGGAAAATGCAGTTCAGCATTTTGATAAGTATTTGCTGCTAACGCATATCGAATGCCATTTTAGGCACATTCTAGGCAAGGCGCGCAACGCCGAGCGCCCAATGTGTACCCGCTCCAAAAGTTACTTCGATCATTTAAAAAGTCGTGCTTTGGAAACGTCCAATTTTTACTAGCTTTAAGCTTTAAATATGCGAGGCGACTTCTCTCAGAATTCGACCAAGTTTGCCATTTTTTTGTCAATTCCTACATCCGAAAGAAAACAATAAGGCTATTCTCACGTTGATTTGTAAGTCAGAATAGCCTTTAAATGCTTTTAGGTGAACAAACGACATTGAACCTTAAGGTGGTAAAGTTCAGGAATTTCTTGGTCGACGCGCGCTTCTGTGTATAGCTATTCAAAACGTCTTAGTTCCTGAAACACGCGTATCCAAAGCGCTTTTTTTAAACGCCGTGCCCGCTTTAAGTACGCGGGACGATGGAGGCCACTGTCTCGCTGACCTTCAGGGTTCATACAGAACTGCTGGAGTCTCCAGGGAAGTGTAGCAGGTTGTCGCCACTGCAGCTGGGCGTGGGCGAGGAAGGCGGGTCGAGGGACGCGCGGGAGGCGGAGCTGAAGCTACTCGAGCTTAACTCCTCGGGCTCCGCTTCGTACCGGCTCGAGGCCCCGGCTGGAATTAATGGTGATAATGATTATACTGTTTCTTTCTTGGGTGCATGCTGTGTTTTGTGTACAATCAAAGGCATTATTTAACCATCGAGTTAAATACATGTAAACACCACCCTTATGGTTAGAGGCATGGAGGTGTGTTTTTGACGCCTTGGTTACTTGCCTTGACAGTGCTTAATATAATAAACGAAAAGATTTTTTATAAATATATTTTGTCCGCGACTTCGCACGTGCGACCCACGGGTTATATTTCCAGGGTAGGATGAGAAGTAGCTTATTTTAATCAAGGATAGAGAAGTTTTTTATTACTGAGAGATTTTGTTGAACTGATTCAACACTCAGTGCCATTATTCCGCTACATACAAATAGGAATAATATTGAGAAGAATGTCATACAATTCATTGGTGTGTGGCTATACCTAGCTTAATTTACAAGTTAGCTTTGTTACTTTAATTGACTTTGAAAAAATCTAATCCATCCATACGAGGGGTGACTTTATCTATAATATTGAATGATAAGTTCCGCAAAAGTAACTTTATTATTATAATATAATTGAAGTTTAGTTAGATCTTAAAGGTCAAAAAATTACAAAACAAAATATTGGTTTTTGAATTCTCATTTTTATTCATCACTATTTAATTTTTTAAACACTCCATAACATTATCAACAAAATCATACTGATACAAGGCAGCTGAATTTACAAATATCAATTTAATAACACGCGAAAACACTGACTACAGCAAATTCGATTTCAAGTACAATCATGTGATTTGATAAATATTTATTTTATACATAAATAAGAATACCCTTCTGGAGGGTGCTATTAGGTCGAAGTTATTAAAAACAGAGTTAGGAAGTTGTCACCATAAGTTAGGAACAACATATTTGCAACATAGCATGGTAGAAAGTAGTATCGTATTGGTTTGTGAGTAACACTAGATAACTAGTTTCTACTTTGCGACGGCAACAATACCTCTATTTTACCTAAACACGCAACAAGTTGTAACAGCATAAGTTGGTTAATACTGTCTCACTCATACCTAACAGCTTGTGGCAACTATGGTGATAATATGGGCAATACTGACATAAAACAAAGTGCAAGTGAGACAGCAAAACGATGTCATTGGGAACTCATAGACAGACTCGGTTTCACATTGAATTTTAAAAAGAACGAACGCCATTTAGTGATTTTCATAGAAGTCTGACTGAAAATATTTTCTCAAACGTTACGTATCTTTGTTAGCAAATTATAACAAGATGGCTTCGATTTTCTGACGGTAATCATTAATTAAAATCTGCTTAGCACCTTCCTACGGAAAACGTATATGAGCGGAATACATATATTATTATCGTTAGATCATAAAACTTAAAGAAGTGTAGGTACCGTACCGAGCCCGTCAAGAGGTCGTATTTTTACCAGAAATCTTGAATTAAGCACTTAAATTTGTATACATAATACTTGTTATGCTATTTTTAGATAGATAACTGTGCCAACAAATTGAGACAATAAATAAATTAGTAACACTTGGGATCACTTTCAGATGATAAGTTCTTTAGAGTATCGGTCACTTTGTTTTTATAACTCGTTTAAAAATGATTTTAGTTATGTATGACAGATCTTACTAATGAGTTGTAGACTTACAATTTTACGAAGGTCGTTTTTCTCTTACGAGGAAAGGTACCCAACTGTCCAGCTCCAATTTGTTATATTTTTATATATGTCAGAGAGTAGTCTAAAATAACGGACACGTGTTTTTTTAGCTGCCCAAACTCAACCTATAAATGTAAAAGACTACTTTCTAACATAGGTATATAAAAAACAAACAATTTGGAGCCGGACATTTGGGGACCGTTCCTTGTTAGTCACAATGTTATTGCATTAGTGTACAGTGAAAAATCACCTACATATTTAAAGGAGTAATTACGAATATGGAAAATCTATCTACATTTGTTCTTAACCGTTGGTACATACCTGATCAATGACAGTTATTTGCTATTGAAATATTGTACTTAAGGTATATTCAATAGCGATAGTAAAAAGACAACTATCATAGCAATACGTTGGTCAACTGGTTAATATTTATTAACTTTACATAGATCTATCTTGTACTTGAATATAAAGACATTGGTGTGCATTGCGTTTATTCTAGGGTCGGCAATTGTTAGGGCGAATATTCAGCGTTTTGCAGCGTTTTTTTTTTGTCATTGATGTCTTAAAAGGCGTTATTAAAAGGAGTGATGCCCAGTGTTGTTTTTTTATGAAAAATTAAAACACCGATACTGAATTTAGCGTGATTAAAATTCTTGTGACTTGTCTTTCCGTTGTGCTATATTAACGTGGGACGCTAATGACGTTTGACCGCGCGGTCAAAACGCTCGAATATTCCCGTTAGTTTGAGCCGCAACACCGCGCCATCGGCACTAGGACCACCCCGCTGCCTACTCAATGCACGCCACAGAGACAATGTTATAGATAATATCAATATAATTTTTTCTTTCATATTCCTATGGTATTTACTGAATCATTTTAATCATAAATCATACATAATACCTGTTTCACAAACCTTACGGATGATTTTTACTGTAATTTTACTACTAAAAATAAGAAATCATCTTGCAATTTCATTTAAATAAAAAAATCAATAAATTAACACAAATTCCGAGTCTTAGATTCGGTACAACAAATATAAAACAGGTAGAAAAAAGGATTTAATAAATAATAAATGTGACTAAAGATTACTTTTAGTGAAGGATCTTTTTTAAAACTAAATACTAATACAATTAAAAAATAAACACTCGTAAAAATATAAATAAACGACTAAAATTTACTACGTATTATGAAGTTGCTGTAGCAATGTAACCAACTTAAAAATGAGGCCAATGGAATAACCATATCAAAAATAGTCCGAAAGTGCTGCCTTAAAATTACATTATTTTCATCATATTACGGGTCATTCGGCAAAATAATTGAATTCAAGATTATATCATCACTTTTATAGATTAATTAGCGAGAGCTTGGAATTGCATTTGTAGTGATTCTACGGTTCGTATGACAAGGAGAATAACTTAAGTATAAGTAAGTAAGCAAGTGATTTAATTAAATTACATACCCTTGTCTTCTTAACAAGTAAAATAATACTCGGTCCTTTTTGGCTTTCATTCGCTATCATAATTTCATTTGACTTACTTTAACTCTTAATCAGACCAAAATTATTTTCTGCCAGTTATTAAAAACTGTGTAACTTACAGTCATATGGCCCTAGAGAGACTTATTTTGAAAATTGTGAGAATACAATAACGTAAATAATATTTAGAACTTGATGCCGACATTATTTTGGAATTTTCTTTTCTTCAATATAATTACTCGTATCACAAACCTCTTTTAATGCTGATAGTACGGGAAAACGGAAATTCCAAAATTATAGTATGCCTATAAACACACAATACCACTACATATCGTCACTACTTTGAAAAATCTCGTATCTCAAATCAATACGACAGCAAAATTTACTCTTGAAATAACTCTTGATCATAAAGATCACTCAGTAAAATTACAGACTTTGAGATACGGCCTTTTTTCAAAGTAGTGACGATATGCAATCCCACGCTCTGGGTAATTTATTTTGAATCCTATAGGAATAATAAAAGCAAATGAGAAAAATGAAAAAAATTAATGACGAGACTTTTCTTTTGTTAACTGGTAAAATTTGATTCCATTGAATAGCATAATTAGATAAGTAAACAAACAAGTAATTTATACACTGTCTCTACTCATAATCTTTTCCAATTATATATCTATTCATCGTTATTTTTAAGTCAGTGATTTTTTTTGAAAATAGAAAATTGTACATTTAATTCAAACACGTTAATGTAATATTTATATTGGTCAGTAACGAGTGCCACTCGTCACCTTGTCATACTACGTATATAAATCTGCACATAATTTATATACCAAATACTGCTCCAAACTAAAAAAAACATCCCCAGTCAGGTAACGGCATAAAATCAATTGGGATATTAAAACAAATGATAATAAGACAAATGAGAAATCCAGCTTTTGGATGGGAAGTTTGCGTTGAAACAGACGCTTTACATTTAATTTGATTGTATCTAACTTGACACTTAAACTAACAAGGGAACACCAGGTGCTAAGCGCCCAGAGGGACTATACATTATAATTTTCCACGTTCTACCCACACACACTTTTTCGATAGTATTTTGTGCTAGACTTATCAATTTAAGCAGTTTTTAAGCTATTTTTAACTTATAGGATGATTAATTCAAGTTTTTCAAATTATTATAATAATCCCGTAGCAGGAAATTAAGGTCAGGATCGTTTACGACCTCTAAAACATTGAAAATTACTATTTAAATTACAACTACGTAATATATCGTGTCCAGGATATAAGAGGAATAAAACAAAAAAAAATAAGATACGAGTAGCACCTCGATTAAATCGATGCTCGATTTAATTGTGACAAAAGCTTAAAAACCACGAAAATTTATAACTCTGAAGATTAGCTGTGGTTACCACTTAAAACATTTACAGCACAACCAGAATGTAAACGTCGCTCGAGATTCGTCGGTTTTCTTCGTTTTCCTGAAGGTCCGAACGAAATTAGCAATCTATTTTAAGTGTAATTAATAAGGTTCCTCTGAGCGCTTTTCACGTACGGATCTTCCCTTGAAAGACCTGTTAAGATCTCATTGAACTGGTACACACATTAGCTAAACACACAGCTTTCTTCCGTCAACTGACATATTTCCTATCAAATAAGGGCACGCGGCCACATTAAAGTTAATATTACTATACACAACTTCAGATTGTGAATTGCTTTTCAAATGGTGAAACGACTCTGCTCACTTTTCATACAAACGAAGAAACAATATTTTTTTTCGTATCAGATTTTAGTTAAGTCATATTTTCGTTCCGAAACGATGTTATTAAAAACTAAAATCTTTCGTCAGTGTAAGATGACTTTTCGTTTATATGAAAAAAAAAACCAGAAACAATTTCACCGAAATAGCTTACTTATCGGAAGCATCATGTTGATTTAGTATTAGTAGATGCACCGTATATTTTATTATTATGCCTTTTATTTTGTTACTTAACCTACTTCCAAATAAATGAGCAAACAGCAAATAATTTTATTTCAACAAGTGATTGTGATTAAAAAAATTTGCTCACCTTTATTTATTCGATAGTAAAGTGTATTAACTAAATATTATAAATTAAGCTAAATGAAATAAAAACTAGGGTAGAAAAAATAAATATTTGTCATGATTCAACGTAAAACTTAATATAAAAACAAACCTCTACAATTAATACTTGCTGGATATTATTTGTACATAAAGACAGCCGTTTCAGAGAAGGTATTACATACCAGAGTGACTTCGTCACGAGCAAGTCGCCAGGGATAAGGTGTTACAAGTTACATCCAAGCGTTGAGGTACATTAATAAATATTTCGATATAGTGGATACAAAGTGAGCACTTCCGAGATTCTATTGCGGCAAATAAATTACAAGTAGTGCTTCAAAAATGGTAAACGATGAGGTATTATGCTTGTCGTACTGGCCTGACGAATAAACCCTACTACGGAGAATCCAAGAGGGCGAGGGATACCATTATGCGAGCGATGATTATCGAAGCGAAATCGAGGGTAATCTGGCAAAACCGGATCTCTTCTTCTTCTTCCGTTCGTTTTGCCAGAATACCCTCGAAATTATCAAACGTTGTGTCCGTCGAAAGTTCTTCCTACAGCTAATACTACGTCGTAAATTGTAACTAAATAATCTAAAGAATAAGTACTAAAGCAGCACTGGTGTAATGTTCAACTATATTTTTTATAAAGACAGTTTCTGATTTTCCTACGACCGCGCACAGTTGTAGCAAAACCGACAAAGGCCAAGACCGTAACTATCTTCATAAAGAAAACGTTAACAATATTTTTGTAATTTTCCATGATTTTTTATTAATTTTTATTTAAGTTTTTTTTATTATTATGGCATAATTAAAGTAGGGATATTCCTTGACAAAAGTTGAAATTAAATGTTAAAACGTCATTATCTAGGCTTGGAAAGCGTAATGGTTAAAATTATTTTTGATATTTTTTATTGGATCGATCACTTTAAAATTACTTAACTATGATATTAGCAGCAAATATTTTTAAATACACAAATCATTACGAAGTTACATCGCGACACTAATATTTTAATTGAAGCTATAATTTTGAACACATATCATTACTTTGACATTACTTCTTCTTCCTACGCGATTTCTTATACTTAGACGATTGCTTTGCAGAGGGGAGAAGCACGTCGGTGGAGACGGGAGGAGTCACATTATCTTCATCAGAGGACCTCTCTACCACCAAACTCTCTTCCTTCGCTTCATCGTCAATCTTTACCTCCTGAGTAGTTATCTTATGCCCCTCAACTACGCTAAAACCTTTCTCCTTCCGCGCTGGAACCTTCTCCAAATCCACCAAATTAAATGTGCTCGACTCTATAACCTTGCTTGTGGTTTCCTTTATGGATGATAATATATCGTCGATATTAATCTTACATATAGGGCTGCTTAGTTTTGTGTCATTGGTTTCTAAAAGGCTGTCTCTCATGACTTCTAATTTGTAGTCGTCCAGACCGAAATCCAGGGGTTCTAGTGGCGGTAAATCATGAAGGTCTGTGTGGTGTTCTTCTACAAAGTTGAGTTCGGTCGGCGCGTCGCATTCAGCGACCATAATATCTGTTCTCTTACAAAGCTGTATTAATTTGTCCTGAAGAGAGACTGGCTCGTTGGAAGACTTCGGATATTCTAAACTAGCAGCAACATCGTGCTCCTCCCAGCTATCGATTCTTTCGTACTCTTTCAGCGCTGTAATGGTTTCTTCTTTTTTGTCGCTCTTAGCGGCCGCTATGGAGCTCCACGATTTTATCGGCTGTATTACTTCTTTTTCGATGCTTTTTCTTTCCAGAGGTTGAGGTGATTTCTTACGATTCTTGCTGCCTCTAGTTATTTGTATTTCGGGGAACTCGTCTTTAGTAGAATCAATAACGTAAACGTCTTTTTTCTCTGACTCAAAAGGCGCATGTTTCCGACTTGTTTCGGGGTATGGTGAAAGAGACTTGCTCTTTTTCGTTTTCACAGGTTCTTTTAAGGAACTGGGTGATATTTCACTGGAGCTGATGTCATGTTTAACTTTGAGATTATCCGTGGTTGGTTTGTCAGCAGGTATTGGAGTTGTTTTTCTAGTGAAACTCGGTTCAGGCCAGCCTTCTATGAAAGCAGAAACTGAAGAATTCTTCCTGGAGCTCTTTAATTTGACTAGAGTCAATTCATAATCGTCATCAGGTACAAATTCAATCGGTTTTACTTCAGGTTCAAAATCCCTTTCTGGTGTAAAACTTTTGGATGAACGTGGTTTTCTCGCTTTAGATATGTAAGAACTTGTTGCATCAATGTCCTCAAATGGTGTAGAAATGGATACTAATTCGCCACATGAAGGTGTTTTCGCTTCTTCGATTGCATGGATTTCAATGAAACTATCTTCATCTTCTTTAGCTTGCAAGTCTTCTTGGCCTTTCTTACCTTTGCGGATTTTCTTGGCTTTGGGTTTGTCCTCAAATTTATCAATGACAACAGTTTGCTGAGTTACATTCAGCACAGCGGGCTTCTCTGATTCGTTCAGCAATAAATCCCATGCCTGCTCTTCAGTTTTTACAGTTTCACATTTCTCAAGTTTTGGCGACTTTTCATGAGCTTCCTGCTTAACTGATTTTACTATTTCTAGTTTTTCAAAACTTTTCGATTTTTCACGCGTTTCTTCTACTACAGTTTTTACACTTTCTTGTTTTTCAACTTTCTTGGACTTCTCAAAAGTTACTTCTACAGTTTTTACGGGAACAGGTTTCACAATTTTCTTAGACCAATGACTTTCTTCTGTTTCTATCTTTTCAACTTTCTTGGACTTCTCACGACTTTCTTCCAATGCAACTTTAACTGATTCAGGTTCATCCACCTTTTTGGGCGGATCAACAGTTTTTTCTACGCTCGTTTTCACTGCGTCATTTTTTTCTAATTTCTTGGACTTTTCACGAGTATCTTCTTTCACTGCCTTCACTGTTTCTGATTTTTCAACTTTTTTGGAAACGTCTCGAGTATTTGGCATTGCCGTCTTTCCTATTTCAGATTTTTCAACTTTTTTCGACTTTTCACGAGTTTCATCCGTGACTGTTGTATCGGCTTTATCCATTTTCATTGATTTAGTACGAGTTTCATCGATGTTCGATTTAACTGCTTCTGTTCTATCAGATTTCTTTGATTTTTCACGCGGCTCTTCCGTTTTTACCATTTCTACTTTCCTTATACCTTCGCGAGTTTTCTCTGTTGAACTTACTGACGAAACACTCGTCATCGTCACATATTCATCAGTAACTGTTACAGGGTGTGTATCTATCTTATCATCTAAAACAACTACATCAGGCTCCCTAACCTCCTTCCTCTTGGAAACTTTAGGTTCCCTAAGCTCTTTGCACTCCTCTTTAATAGCACCTTTGATTTCCTTCGCTTCTCTCTCCTTAGAATTTTCCTTAATCCTAACATCACTATCTCTATCACTAACTGACTTTGGGGTGGGAGATTTCTTAACTCTAGCTCTGGCGATCGGCTGAATATCATCCGAGGGCCGATTCGATTTTGGCAGTGATTCAATAACGCTCTCACGCTCGGCCGGAGCCGAGCTCTCACACGCATCGTCCTTCCACGCGGTCGCCGGGCGTTCGAGATCTCTATTCACTTGCTTAACATCTACATCAATATTAATTTCATCACTCTTAGTCTTGACCGGCACGAATCCTGACTCGTGCCAGCGATGTGTGAGCGCGGCCGGGATCACGACGTCAGTATTGAGCGGTACGGGTTCATCATCTGGGGAATACTTGGCTAGCGGCTCGACGTTTTGTACAGGTATAGTAGTATCTCGCGGTAGTGGCCGGACGATCATGTCGGGGGACAGAGATAAGGTGTTGGCGGCGCGCACGACGGGTCGGAAGGTGGTCTCGTCTGTGTTGGGTGTGGTGTAGAGGTCTGGGTCGGCGGGGTCTGCGGGGGGCCCGGGCGGGGGCTCCGCGCGCGGGACCACGGTGCCCCGCGGGCCCACGGCGCGCACCACGCCGCCGCGCGCCGGCGTGCGCCGCTCCAACACCGGACACCCTATACGAACCAAAGGCAACCATGTTATTCCAGGTATGAGGAGGAGATTTAGAAAAAAGCATTGTCCGGGTGCGGGCTCGTGCTTGGTGGGGCTTATCTGTTCGATATAAATTTACGTTTGAAAACCCAAGTTTATAAGATGGAGATTTAGACATATAATAGACTTGAACAGGGTATTCTCAATTGTTACCATTCATTTGTTAAGAGTGGTAACAAGTTGAAATAGCCCGACGTTCATCGATGGTTGTCTCTAACGTGAACACGCGTATAAAACTTACTTATACAAAAGTGCAAAGTGAAAACGTCATTCTAATTGTACAAGCTTGATACTTTTGACTACTTTACAGTCATGTAATAACTACGTAATAATGACATGGAAAAGTTAGTGACACTAAATTAAAAATAAATTGGGATACTTAGTTTTTTTTAATGAACAGATAAAACCCACGGCACTGCCCGCCCCTGTCGTGAAGCCAACAAGGGAAGCGATGGATGCCTTTGGCTGTACGGGTCTGGCGTTCGACGAAATGCTTTCTTCTCTCCTCCAACACTTGTTAACATCACTATCACCATTTAGACGACTAAATACGTCATCAAGTTTATAGACGAAAACACAGATTAACAAAATCAGATTTTCCTTCGTGTTACGCTAGACAAAAAAATCTCTATTTGTTATTTCTCGATTTTCAATGTATTCTAACATTCAGTATTAGTGTGGTAATTTTGAACGATATCTAATGTTCTCAACACATGCGTAGTTATTAATTAAATGATCTATATTTTTAGAAAATTGTTACGCAACAAAAATAACAATGAAGATATTATTCGAAACGCAAATAAGTTTTTCAAAATTTCATTTAACTTTTTTTGCTGTACTTTTTGTTGCGGTGAAAAGGGGCGTGAGGCAGGGTGACACCATTTCCCCTAAATTGTTTTCTTCTTGCCTATACATAGTCAGGCTTCTCGATTGGTCAAGTAGAGGCGTTAACATCAACGGCAAACAATTGACACACCTACGATTTGCGGATGACATCATACTCTTCGCAGAGAGCCTGGAAGACCTTGAAGCCATGGTAGCGGAACTGTATGACGTGTCTGTAATGGTGGGTCTTAAAATGAACATGGCAAAGACAAAGATTATGTGCAAGAACGCCGAAGCCACCCACATTACAGTCCATAGACAGGTACTGGAGAGGGTGGAGTATGTCTATCTCGGTCAAACCATGAGCCTAGAAAGGAGCAGACAGAACCTGGAAATTCAGCGTCGAATTCGCTTAGGCTGGGCGGCATTCGATAAATTGTTCGACGTGCTCAGAGGGGACATACATCTTAATCTCAAGCGCAGATGCTTCGAACAGTGTGTCCTCCCGGTGCTGGTAATGGAGCCGAAACTTGGACGCTCACGTAGAAGGTCATACATAAGCTGCAAGTCACGCAAAGGGCTATGGAGCGGGCGAAATTGGGCATATCTCTCCGAGACAGATTCCGAAATACGGAGATTCGGAGACGAACAAGGCTCACTGATAGCTAAGGTAATCACCCAAAAGTGGAAGTGGGCTGGACACATATGCCGCAGGAGTGATGGAATTGGAGGGAGGCCGTGATGGAGTGGAGACCCAAAACCGGGGGGAGAAATGTTGGTAGACAGGAGATGAGGTGGACCGACGACCTGGTCAAAGTGGCGGGAAGGTGCTGGATGAGGAGAGCACTGGACCGAGATAAGTGGCGAGCAATGCAGGATGCCTACACTCAGCATTGGGTGGCTATGGGCTGAAGAAGAAGAAAAATACTTTTTGTTGACTGTACTTGCATTGTCATCTAAACTGCATAACCATACCAAATTTCAAGTCGATACTATTAACCATTGAGGACTTCCCTCCTGTGAAGACGATCCGGGCAGGACCACCAAGATGTCACTACCAGATTATTGTACTATCACCAAATTTACTTAAGTATGCCAAATTTCAAGTCAATCGGACCACTGGAAGTGGATCAAATTTAGCTTCTAAGATTTGACCTAAACAAATTAATAAACAGGACAAGCCTTAGGGGCCAGCTAAAGAAAAGCTTATAAAGTAGATTAATTTACACACCAATAAATATAAATATGATTCAATGGAATTGGCCTAAAACTGTACTAAATACGCAAATCAAAATATATGTAGCTACCATGAAGATGTAAAATGCCAGAAGTAAATCAGTGAAAAGCAAATATTTACAACCATGATTTTGGAGTTCTCGCTTCTCTATGGTCCTAATAGCATTTCTAAATACATTCGTCGGCTAAGATTGCAATTTTGTAATTGTGCTATTTACCTTTTCCCATCAGGTGAAAGGTAAATTACTCAAAATCTAAAAAATATTTAGTAGCTATTTCCTCCTAACCGACGATATAAATCTTTCTGTTGTCATACATGCGAAAGGCGACTAATATGTATGTACTTTTTCACACTAAAACAGATACACGGATTTGCACAAAATTATAACCCGAAATATTACATAGGTCCCGCGAAATCGCGACAAAACGTCACAGACGAAGTCACAGGCAACAGCTAGTAATTTTATAAAACACAATGAACATACCATGGTCCTCCTTCATAGCTTCTGCCAGGTCCTCCCGGAGTTGCACGTCGCAAACGGAGGCGGCGCGCCCGCTTTCTGCCAGCAGCGACTTGCGTCGGAAACTGTCAGACGGCGAGTGCTCCAGGGAACCTGAATCAATGATCACACCCTGTTAATATTATAAGTATTACACCCTGCTAATATTATAAAGCGCTTAGTTGTTTTATGCATCAAACGCACATCAATTTTGCATCAGATAATCTAATATAACCAAACACTGTCTTACGCGATGAGCGCAGCGGCAAGCGCATGTTTGGTAATTAGATTATCTGATACAAAAATGACGTGCAAAATTTGATATTGTTTTTTGTGTGTATCATGTCATGTGTGTGTCAAATAAACTTTTCTCATTCATTTATTCATTCATGTGCGTCAACCGTTATTAACGCAGCGTTTATCGCATAAAAGAACAGAGAGCTTAAATTGTGAAAGTTTGTGAGGATGTGTGTGTTTGTAAATTTGCTACCCTTTTATGACAAAACAAATAAACGGATTTGCACACAAGTTAGTAGATAAATAGCTCGACATGGGGAATAACATATAGGCTACTTTTTATAACGACATTCCCACGACGGGATCGGGATAAAATCTCGAAATTTCACCCGCTGGGTACAGTCATGAAATTTGGCACTGTTGTTTAAAACCAATATTTATAAAGACTACGATGTAATTTTTAGGAATTCCCTCGGGAATTTTCGTTGGTTTGAGAGTACAGTCACCAGCATTAATATCTGCCACAGTGGAGCGTGCAAAAATATGACACGTCCTTCCGGCCCTAGAAATAGAGTCGTATCTGATATTTATGCACGATTGTTGTGTCAGATATTGGTGCTGGTGACTGTACCTGTACTGTGTATAGCTACCACGTGTTAACCATATTACAAATTACAAGATAAACAATCTTGTGTCGCTTCAAATGCGATTATAATCCCGAGACCATGGGATATTGCCTTTAGACTCTGGATGTAAAAAGGTTGAAAGAATACTTACTAGCTGACCCGGAGTCTATGAGCACCGGCACGACCGGACGCACGCCCGGCATATTGACCGGATTGGAGCGCGCCACGCTGCCGGCCGCGCTAGTATCCACTTCTACTGCCTCCGCCTCCGAAAGGGACGAGTTTGACCTACATACAAAATATTAATAACATCGTGTACAACCGAACAACATTGTAGTAAAAAAAACAATACTTCATGGAGTCTGCTAATGTCGTCGCAACTCAATTTTTAATCCAAAATCATTTATATTTAATAACTAGCTTTTGCCCGCGTGGTATTCAGTTATCGCGCGCTGTTCCCTCGGGTACTGTGCATTTTTCCGGGATAAAAAGTAGCCTATGTCACTCTCGGGACAATAAACTATCTCTATTCCAAAAATCACGACGATCCGTCGTTCCGTTACGGCGTGAAAGCGTAACAAACAAAAAACTCACTTTCCCCTTCATAATAGTAAGGAAGGATAATACACCCCACGGGTATTAAGTGTGGGGTAAACGGCATTTCAGCAAGCTAAGTGAATCAGTATTACCGACGCTTGTGTAATTGATAAATAGTGTGTTGATAAATACAAATAGATTCACATACCCGGTACTATTGTATGTCTTGAACACGAACTGCGGGCCCATCCAAAGCCGGCGATGTGGGCCGGCGTGCGTCACTATCTCCACTTGAGACAACCAGCGCTCTTCCTCACTCATGCACATGTCCGCGCAGTTCATCTGGAAAGAGACATCATCATCATCATCAGCCGGAAGACGTCCACTGCTGGACAAAGGCCTCCCCCTTAGAACGCCATAATGAACGACAACTCGCCACTTGCATCCACCGGTTTCCCGCAACTCTCACGATGTCGTCAGTCCACCTGGTGGGAGGCCTACCAACGCTTCGTCTTCCGGTTCGTGGTCGCCACTCGAGAACTTTTCTCCCCCAACGGTTAAATCTGTTCTTCGAGCGATGTGGCCCGCCCATTGCCACTTCAATTTGCATATTTTTCCAGCTATGTCAGTGACTTTAGTTCTTCGACGAATTTCCGTATTCCGGATTCTATCGCGCAAAGAAACTCCAAGCATAGCTCTCTCCATAGCTCGTTGCGTGACTCTGAGCCTCTCTAAGAGGCCAACAGTCAAGGACCACGTCTCAGCGCCATAAGTCATCACTGGCAACACACACTGGTCGAAGACTTTAGTCTTCAGGCATTGCGGAATATTGGACGAGAAGACATCACGAAGTTTCCCGAACGCAGCCCATCCGAGTTGGATTCTTCGGGCGACCTCTTTTTCGAAGTTGGACCTACCCAATTGGACAACTTGTCCAAGGTAAACATAGGAAAGAGACAGCACGCTTTTAATTGTTGCGATAGCGAAGTTTTCGGATATACCGGCATGTGCTCCCTTCTTTGACTTACATTTACAGAGCTTTACACATTTGACTCTAGACTCCCATAGTCCACCAAACTGGAGTGATTTGGGCGTCACCATCGTATAACAGAGACGTGGTGAAAACGATTGTGATTCAGATTGCGTTGATTGAACTCTGTTAGGAATCAAGTGGTTAAGGGGCTACGCCATGTTAATCATACCTTGTTGGTGTGCGGCTGCAGCAGCGGCGAAGCCGGTGGGAGCGGCGCCAAAAGGTCGGGGGCAGGAGGCGGCGGCCTCGCCAGCCCCCACTGCGCCACTGGTTCCACTTCCACCTCGATGGGGGACTCGTCGCACACCTTCTCTTTCGGAACGCCTGGGGAGTAATATGGATTACTAAATCTGCCACGTTATTGCTACATCCACGAGTAGTGAAGTGACCCTTGATCAAGTCTCATTTGAATGCTCAAATTTCATAGATGGAGTCGCATAAAAATGTTTTTTTTTTTCTATCGTCGTTCATATCTCTGGGTCGATTACCAAGAATATTCAAGCGATCTGACCGTTCGGATCCCAGGGCATTAAACAACCTCCCACGATTATAACCCACTGTCTTTCTTTTTTTTTAAGTTAGCTCCAAGCATAATCTCCTTCGGGACGTAAGAATTTCACTACACATCTTTTAAGGAATAATTATAACAACTATATCCAATTTCCAGGGGGAAATTCTAAAAAAAATGTTAGGAGCCACAACATGAGAATATGCCGGCAAACCACTAAGGACGCATGATTTCAAGATTCCCGAACTGTTTTGGGTAAGAGACCGCTTTTCAAAAATAAAATATCGACCACTTTGGGAATTCCTGCTCTAGCCCAAATCTATATAGATGACATCATTACCACTGTAGAGGTACTCACTCCGGGCAGGTCTCGCATGCAACAGCAGATGTAGCAGACAGCCGGTGTGCGTGATCAGATACAGAGCAGGGTGCGCGGGCGCCCGCACCGACAGCCCGCCCATTACTGACAGACCGAAACGCGCGCGAGCTGGCAGCGGCGCGCTGTTGCAGTCCTCGGACAAAGACGAGAGACGTTGCCGGCCTGTGTAATAAATTTAGACACATCAAAAAAAGTCTAGGAATACGCTTTATCCCTACGGATAGTATATAGATATCATTTATAAATATTGTGAATCTGTTTTAAAAAAAAAATACCTCGTTGAGTTTCTTGCCGGATTCTTCTCAACAGAGGTTTTTTTCCGAACCGGTGGTAGATTTTTTGACGTTCATAAGTGCTTATCATAGCCTAAATTGAATAAAGAGATTTTGACTTTGACTTTGATATGCCTACTATTGAAACGTTCAAAATAGTCTACGGATAAAAAAATATCCCTAGGCACTTTTGATGAGTGTAACTTTAGACCAGCTATACTCGACACCTGGCATAGTAATTTATACAAGTTATTTAAAAATTTACTAGAAATATTTTAGCAGATTGTTGGATTAAATTGACTGAGCACCTCAAAAGTGTTTTGATTGTAGTGAAGATTTTGACGCGGCATACCTACTTGGAAAACCGATCAATGTATGTACATAAGGGACGTGTGTAAATCACACTTTGAAAAATCTGAAAATCATTTGCGGTCCGTGTGTTCGGTGTTGTCGGTTGCTGAAATATTTCGTTTTCTCTTTAAAATACCCTATATAAACCCCCTTGCAAAAAAACGGGCACCTATGGTTTTTGTATTTTATGTGCATGAAAGCTTACTTTCTAAGCTTCAATGCCTAAAAATCTGAAAAACCTTAGGTGCCCGTTTTTTTCGCAAGGGGGTTTGTATTACTCTAACAAAAAAAATGTACAAGAGGGTGGCTTACCGGTTCAACTATTTGATTTTTGGTTTACACTTTAATCATGACTGTTAATTACTGAAGCCTCACTTAAATAGTGCGAAAAATATCTCACGAGTTCTGTACATTGGCGTCGATGATCGACCACTTATAAACCGACATCCGCGCAGTTCTTTAAAGAAACAAAACCACCACTATATATCTCGCACCGTGTAAATGTCGGTAGGCCTCCAACAAGATGGAGCGACGACCTGGCTAAGATCGCGGGATCGCGGTGGATGCGAAAAGCACAAGACCGGTCTGAGTGGAGAGCCTTGGGGGATAGTCCGTGAGCCCAGCCCCTAGGTACCTACGTAACATGACATCACCATAAGATGCCTGGCAACAGGTGGGGAAAGTTGTGCTGAGCTAGAATCAAAAAACTAACGCACTTAAAATTAGCCGGAAGTTTGAGAAAATCCTTCACTTCCGGTCAAAATTTTAAGGTCAATTTACGTCACGTGACATCATTACGAAACACGTGGCATCATGAAGCCCTTTATCCGTAGAGAGGGGCAACATAAGTCTGTCAGTTCTGAAATAGCCGGAAGTGCCTGACAGACTGCGACAAAGGTGACCCCCAAAAACGATTTCCTACGTCATATGACATCGTGATCAAAATTATTACAAAAGTTTCGTAATATTAGTGTCTTTAATAATATATAAGTCTGCCAAGCGTTTTTTAGCCGGAAGTCCTTTAAAAGTGTAATTTTAACTACAAGGAAAATGTAACCGTATCATGTTAAATGAGAATAATTTAACGAATTATGATCGATTAACAAGGATTATCGACTAATTCGTCGTGGTCGGTATATTTTGTATGTAAGAAAATAAAAAAAAATACAATCTTTTATGTTATTTCACCTGTCCCGTTGTCTGTAATCAAATCTCGCAAGTATAGTTATTTGGATCTAAGTACTGTCAGTGGTTGGATTGAGTTGAAATTTGGCATTGTAATATAAAATTGGTGGCAAAGAATCTGGTCGTGAAATTCCGGTGATCATCACCAGGTCAGAATTGTCTCCACAGGAGAGAACTGTTTAACGGTGAATGGTATAGACTTAAAATTACACGAATGGATTTCCGATAGCAATACAAGTAGGTACAGTCAGCAAAAAAACTTCTACTACATTATTTTTTTACGGGAACTAATAGTTTCAGTGAGTTTCAGTAGTGTCAGTTCCGAAATTGCTGGAAGTGCCTGATAGACGGTGGCAAAATAATAAATATAAATAATTTAGTCTGCAATAAAACTTCTACTAAATATTTTAAGGTCAATTTACGTCACGTGACAACATTACGAAACACGTGGCATCATGAAGCCCTTTATCCGTAGAGAGGGGCAACATAAGTCTGTCAGCTCTGAAATAGCCGGAAGTGCCTGACAGACTGGCAAAGATGACCCCCAAAAAAGATTTTTTACGTCATATGACCACGCGACCAAAATTATTACAAAAGTTTCATAATATTAGTGTCTTTGACAATAAATAAGTCTGCCAAGCGTTATTTTGCCGGAAGTCCTTTAAAAGTGTTATTTTAACTGCAAGGAAAGCGTAATCGTATCATGTTAAATGTGAATAATTTAACAAATTATGATCGATTAACAAGGATTATCGACTCATTTCGCCATGTCTGTCTGTCTGTCCGTCCGTCCGCGCCTTTGGTCAGAGACTATCAATGCTAGAAAGCTCTACTTTTGGTATAATTTCATAATAAACTATGCCACCAAAACAGTAGAATAAAAATTAAAAAAAATTTTTTTTTGGTAGGTAGTCTAAAAATTTTTTTGTTTAATTTTTATTGTACTGTTTTGTTGGCATAGTTAACATATATATTCATGCAAATTTACAGCTTTCCAGCATTGATAGTGTCTGAGCAAAGCCGCGAACGGACGGACAGACAGACAGATAGATACTTTTAAAGGACTTCCAGCTAAAAAACGCTCGACAGTCTTATTTAGTATTAAAGACACTTATATTACGAAACTTTTGTATTAATTTTGGTCGCAATGTCATATGACGTAAGAAATCGTTTTTGGGTGTCATCTTTGCCTCAGTCTGTCAGGCACTTCCGGCTATTTCAGAGCTGACAGACTTATGTTGCCCCTCTCTACGGATAAAGGGCTTCATGATGCCACGTGTTTCGTAAAGTTGTCACGTGACGTAAATTGACCTTAAAATATTTAGTAGAAGTTTTATTGCAGACTAAATTATTTATATTTATTATTTTGCCACCGTCTATCAGGCACTTCCAGCAATTTCGGAACTGACACTACTGAAACTCACTGAAACTATTAGTTCCCGTAAAAAAATAATTTAGTAGAAGTTTTTTTGCTGACTGTACCTACTTGTATTGCTATCGGAAATCCATTCGTGTAATTTTAAGTCTATACCATTCACCGTTAAACAGTTCTCTCCTGTGGAGACAATTCTGACCTGGTGATGATCACCGGAATTTCACGACCAGATTCTTTGCCACCAATTTTATATTACAATGCCAAATTTCAACTCAATCCAACCACTGACAGTACTTAGATCCAAATAACTATACTTGCGAGATTTGATTACAGACAACGGGACAGGTGAAATAACATAAAAGATTGTATTTTTTTTTTATTTTCTTACATACAAAATATACCGACCACGACGAATTAGTCGATAATCCTTGTTAATCGATCATAATTCGTTAAATTATTCTCATTTAACATGATACGGTTACATTTTCCTTGTAGTTAAAATTACACTTTTAAAGGACTTCCGGCTAAAAAACGCTTGGCAGACTTATATATTATTAAAGACACTAATATTACGAAACTTTTGTAATAATTTTGGTCACGATGTCATATGACGTAGGAAATCGTTTTTGGGGGTCACCTTTGTCGCAGTCTGTCAGGCACTTCCGGCTATTTCAGAACTGACAGACTTATGTTGCCCCTCTCTACGGATAAAGGGCTTCATGATGCCACGTGTTTCGTAATGATGTCACGTGACGTAAATTGACCTTAAAATTTTGACCGGAAGTGAAGAATTTTCTCAAACTTCCGGCTAATTTTAAGTGCGTTAGTTTTTTGATTCTAGCTCAGCACAACTTTCCCCACCTGTTGCCAGGCATCTTATGGTGATGTCATGTTACGTAGGTACCTAGGGGCTGGGCTCACGGACTAGGAGGCTATGTCCAGCAGTGGACGTCTTTCGGCTGACATGATGATGATGATGTGTAAATGAAGCTTTACGACTCACCAGAACTGGTCCGTGTAATGGTGTGCGTGGGCAGGTTGGCAGTGGGGCGGAGTTGCGCGAGCGGCGCCGACACCACCGGCAAAGGGTACGGCGGCAGACGCGGGTTGGGGAACCACGCCCCCTGGCCTAGGTTCTCGCTCACCTGATGACAAACAACACGGTTAATTAACATTTTTTTTTTTATTATTTGGTCATTTTCTATGTCCCACTGCTGGGCAAAAGCCTCTTCCTCTGATTTCCATTTATTACCCCTGATTGTAGTTCTCGCATAGAGACCGTGGGTCGGCAAGCGCAGCGTACGAGTATGACTTCCAACCGACAAGATGGACGGATGACCTGAGGCTGTATTGCCTAACGTTTGTGGCGCCCGCAATCGCAATCAAATGACAGATTTCGCATACAAAAACTGTAATTTGATTGCGATCGCGAGCGTCAGAAACGTTAGGCAATAAGGCCTCTGGTTTAAGTCGCGGATCCCCGGTGGATGTAAGCCGCTTCCAACGGTTAATAGCATCGACTTGAAATTTGTTATGCAAATGTAGTTTGGGTGACAATGCAAGTACAGTCAACAAAAAGTAGTCAGCAAAAAAATCTTGTATAAAAAATGAAATTTTTATGGTTAGGTTAGGTTACGTTACTTGCTTACTGGAGGTCTATGGGGGAGGCTTATGTCCAACAGTGGACGTCCTACGGCTCAGATGATGATGGTGATGATGATGATGATAAAGATGATGATGGTGATGATGATGATGATGATGATGGTGATGATGATGGTGATGATGATGGTGATGGTGATGATGATGGTGATGATGATGGTGATGATGATGGTGATGATGATGATGGTGATGATGATGATGTGTTTGTACGTACAGGGCTGCCGGATCTTGGCGGCGCAGCGGCGTGTATGGGCAGGCCGGCGGAGCGGTGGAAGCGAGACAGCCGGTTGACGACGCGCGGCTGCGTGTGCGTGCGCACGCCGCACGCGCCGCCGTACGGGCTGATCGCGAACACGTGCGTCGTCCCGCGGAGCGTCGTGATCGCCGTCCAACGGGAATCCGAGGATATTGCGATATCCTGAAAATATTTTTTTTAATGCAAAATAGGATCAAAGTAAAAATATTTTTATTCAATTCTAGCTTTTGCCCGCGGCTCCGCCCGCGTGGTATTCGGTTATCACGCGTTGTTCCCTCGGGAACTGTACATTTTTCCGGGATAAAAAGTAGCCTATGTCGCTCTCGGGCCCATAAACTATCTCTATGCCAAAAATCACTTCGATCCGTCGCTCCGTTACGGCGTGAATAACGGACAAACATACAAACACACAAACACACTTTCGCATTTATAATATTAGTATATGGATATGGATAGTCTATAAGAAGCAGTTATGAATTTCAAAAAAAATTACCACCGGTTCGGCGAACTCCCTGTTGAGAAAAATCCAGGAAGAAACTCAACAATGTACTTACCTAAATTTTTTACAAGCTTTTATTTAGTTTCACTTGTCCCTTTGTCTATCTGTCTGTAGTCAAATCTTGCAAGTTAAATTTCACCAACTTCCAATAGTCAGATTGACTTGAAATTTGGAATACTTATGTAAATTGCGTGACAATACAATAATCTACTAGTGACATCCTGGTAGTCCAGCCAGGATCGTCTCAGCAGGACGGGACTCTTCAACGGTTATAACATCGACTACATCCAAATTTAGTTTGGATGACAATACAAGTACAATCAACAAAAAGTACAGTCAGCAAAAAAGCTTGCATTTAAAAATGATTTTTTTATGGTTAAGTTATTTTAAACAGATTTCATGATTTACATCACATGTTGAAGTAAGGGATCGCCAATGCGTATCTACGAAATAGCCCGAAACATGTCGAGCAAAACTTGACGTGAGTTATCCGTTACAATATCATTTAACTACACACCTAACTACTAACCTGCACTTTGGCCGTAGTGTCGCCTCTATGCAGTATGTACAGATGATGGACTGAGGCCAAGCTCGGGCCGCAAGGGTGGGGGTTGATCCGGAACACGTGGAAGTCGTGGCCGCGGCGGTCCGCCGTCACTAGAAGCATGCCGCTCGCGTCAAACTTCAGGGCTATGATGGCTTCCGAGTGGGCTAGGAAATGGGCCACGACGGGGTCGTACGGGTCTTCAGTGTCTTGGCCGTCGTCGTATTCGTTTGCCTGTGAAAGAACGAAAGGAAAATCAGTTACTTCAGTGCAATAGTAGATTGTACAACAAGAGCATAAAACGAGCCATTTTGCTCGAGGCGTTCATATAGCCACCCGAGCCGGTAAGGCGAGGGTGGATAGACACGTCGAGGGGAAATTGGGTTTAATGCTCGAGTTTTACACTCTGCTTTTCACTTCGATGACGAGGAAATGAAATAGCAACAGTGGAAACAATAATAGACTTTCTATGTAACTTTTATTTTTTATGCATTATTATAATAATTCCATTGTTTTAATTTTACTGATTTATTATGATTGCTTTTATTACTTTTTAGATTTATATAAATTAAAAATTATTTTAAAAATATATAGAAACTTTTTTGTTTGTGGCTGTTGGCACCTGATTACCTTGGTCTTGAGTTGGTATTAGACGAAGATTTTATTTTATGCACTAGAGCATAATAAGTCATTTTATGTCGCCTAGATACAGCATAAACACGAACTTTACGAGCAGGAGAAGTGAAAAGGTTTTTTTTTATTGAACAGTTTACTAAGAACTTTTGCAGGTGGTAGGACCTTGTGCAAGGTCCGCCCGGATTGCTACAACCATCTTGCTCGCTAATAAATTAATATAAGAAATAAAAGCTGTCAAAACAAAGTTTGGATTGACTGACTGACTCATCAACATCCACCCCAAGGTCTTAGACCTAGAGGAATATAGTCGGAGCGAAATTAAATAGATTTTGCAAAACTTTTTTCAATGCTAGTCAGTTCTGTATCTATCAAGGATCGACATTCTCTTTGAGATTCACTAAGGTTACCGTACTAAAAATGACAGGAAAAAAAATACATAAACCAAACCGAGAGGATAGATCTTTTTTTTTTTTATTCGACTGGATGACAAACGAGCAATTGGGTCTCCTGATTTTTTTTTTATTCGAATGGTAGGCAAACGAGCAAGTGGGTCTCCTGGTGGTAAGAGATCACCACCGCCCATAAACATCTGCAACACCAGGGGTATTGCAGATGCGTTGCCGACCTAGAGGCCTAAGTTGGAATACCTCAAGTGCCAGTAATTTCACCGGTTGTCTTACTCTCCGCGCCGAAACACAACAGTGCTAGCACTGCTGCTTCACGGCAGGATTAGCGAGCAAGATGGTGATAGCAATCCGGGCGGACCATGCACAAGGTCCTACCACCTGCAAAATCTGATGGTAAGAGATCACCACTGCCCATAAACATCTACAACACCAGGGGTAGAGCTTGTTTAAGCCACAGAATAACCAATAGTACTACCGTACAGAAGGGACTCTCTCGAACAAAAGTCAAGTTTAGGTATAAATCGTTGTCTACTCTTACGACATGCACGCGAAATTGTAACTTATAATGTTACACGAGCGTTCATATTCCGTTGGGCACCGTTGACACGAAACAGGTTTGACGCCAACAGCGCAGGGTTCCCACTCTCCGATGAATAAAGATAACAGTGGGTATTAATATGAATTAAATAAGCTGTCTTTAATAAATAAGTAAATACACTTTAAAAGCTAAAGCTACAAAACAACAATATTTTATCAGCAACAGCAACCATTTTCAAAAAAGGAGGTTCTATGTTTTTGGAAAAGTTGCATTATATTAAATATATATATTCTTATTTATTATTTCAGTTTTCCGTCCACCGGGCCACCGTTTTGTCGTTCTCGCTCGAAGTAATCCCTCAAACGAATTAAGTTCAAACTCCCGACTCTAGGAGTTCAAAACAGTCTGTTTTGGACCGTTTCAGCATTTTGCCAAAAAATAACAACAAACTTAGCGAGAAACAGTAACAAAAGTCAACAACAATAATAATAGAAATGAACAATGACAAATACAATGCAAAGAAAATGCAACGGAAACTCGACTCGTGTACACGGCAGACGCACTCGTACCTACTGACAATGATACTGACAAGTACTGGCCACAAGAGGCACAAGATGGTTGCGGCCGCTTCCCAAATAGCCGCATTTACAAAATCTTGCAAGTTTTGTTTAAAAATTTAAAATATCTTAGTTCATTGTTATCGAATAATGAACCGCTGCAATTGCCGATTTATTTATTTATTTTTTCCAAGAAAATAAAAAATCCGATAACATTGCGTCATTTAAAAAATAAATATTTTTCTATCATATTCGATGGAGGCTATTTAACAGACACTGATATTGCTATACATATTCTTAAAAAGAACAGTTTTAGATTTTTTTGATTATTTTGTTTCAAAACAGAAATTATTTTTAAAAAACATTTTGCGAACTTAGTATGCGTAATTCGGAAAATTTTCAAATGTCACAGAACTCATCATAGGTGAAAAATACAATAAGCGGCAACCCTTTGCCGCGAACCCCACGGTGAGGTCGCCGGCTGAACGTACCTAAACTGCGGAGTGTCCAACCCCTGTTTAAGCTAAGATGACGCGCCCCTCCACTGTCAGTGCCAGTAATTTCACCGGCTGTCTTACTCTCCACGCCGAAACACAACAGTGCAAGCACTGCTGCTTCCCGGCAGGATTAGCGAGCAAGATGGTGGTAGTAATCCGGGCGGTCTTTAGATTAGATAGATAGATAGATTTATTTATTACCTTATGAAAAAATACATTATAAACACATGTCAGTTGATTACAAGAGATTCACAAAAGGATCGTCAAAAGTATACAAAAAATAAATCTTATTACAATAAATAGTCAACCAAAAAAATAAAAAATAAAATTTAGAATGTCAAATTTGAGTTCAATTCTATAATAAAACTTAAAACTAAAAGCAAAACAAGAATACACTAACCCCCTTATTCATAAAACTTAACAATCCTATGTTAACTAACAAATGCTTGGTCCCTTTCTAACAAATACAAATGTCGAAGTGACAGATAAGGACAAACGAATTTTAGCGGCATTTTAACTAATATAGGTTTGATTGTCGTTTATGAATAAGGGGGTTAAAATCTAAGTCAAATTCATGCAATACGTTATACGTTATACGTTATCTAACCTCAATATCAGTTATAGTGACGACTCCCGGCTGCTGGGCGTCGGTGTGTGGCGGCGAGGGCGACTGCGAAGCACCCCGGCCTCCCGCCAAGCTGTGGGCCACGCTCTCGCCGAGCCCGCGCAACCCTTTGCTGAGCGACTTCGCGGCGTGGAGCACCGTCGCTGTGTAGCTGGTTACACCTTCACCTAGAACAATTATTAAATACATAAATAAATATAAATATCATGGGACACTTGACACCAATTGACCTAGTCCCAAACTAAGCAAAGCTTGTACTATGGACACTAGGCAACGGATAAACATACTTAAATATAGATAAATAAATACTTAAATACATATTAAACATCCAAGACCCGAGAACAAACATTCGTATTATTCATACAAATATCTGCCCCGGCCGGGATTTGAACCCAGGACCTCAAGCTTCGTAGTCAGGTTCTCTAACCACTTAGCCATCCGGTCATCATCATCAATGTAACGTACAGGCCTCCAATCAGAAAGCGAGGGCTTGGGTAGTAGTTCCCACGCGGCCCCAGTGCGGATTGGGAGCTTCATACACACCATTGGATTTATTATTTAATCGTATGGCATAGAAGAATGTCAAATCGTTTACATTATAATACTATATCTAAAGTCTTCACCCATTGGATTGCTTCGCACGTTTCTGCAGGTTTCACCGTAAAGCTCGTGGTAAATTTCAAATGTAATGTAATTTCGTACAAAATTAAAAACTAAAAATTGTCCCTATGCAAGCTTGGTTTTGTTGTTCTTAAAAAGCACAATTCAAATTTTCTGTTTACAATCGTTCTTGTTTTATCAATGAAAATACAATACCGTTATCTTTGTGTTCAATAAATTGTTACCAAACAATGCCCTTACTTAGGCAACATAATTGTATCGCAAAAATAAATTTCGAAATTACACTTGATTAATACGCACATACGTGTACTTACTATAATACAATTTGATAAAATTAAATACCGGGTGTGGCGTGTAATATGAGCAAAAAATTAAAACATTGATCGTCCTCGTCAAACTGAACAACATTAGTTCAGCGACTTTAAAAAAAAAGTTTTTACAAGCTTTTATTTAGTTTACAGTTAACAGAATGGATTAAAACCCATAGTATACCTATAGGTGAGGTAGACGACGATTGTTCCATTTCTGCTGAGGCACTCGAGCTAGTAGTAAGAAAAGTATTTTCAAGGGTTTTGTAGTTAGTTCCATTTTTTTTTTTGGAGTCTGTTTTACTTTTTTGTTACTTAAAGAATTATTCATAAGTTAGGTACGAATGACAAAATTAACAGTTTTAAACAATTCTCGATTAATTATATTACATACTAGCTTTTTGGCCTATTAGGCGACTCAACCCCCAAAAAGAACCCTGACATCTACCCGTAATATTTTAGAAATAAGTATGGAACGGTACAATGAAACTTGTCATAACAGATCAACTACTTTTAAAAAACCCATTATCTCAATCTCAAATATCAGTTCACTTGCTGGGTAAATTCCGTATAAAGAAAAATATAAATAAATAATCAAACCACATCATAATTTAATTAGAAACAATAGCCATGTGCGAATACGTAATGGCGTGAAGAATGCTGCAGGCATTAACGACGTAGGTATGCGTGGCAATCTTTAGTCAATAAATAACGCGTCGATATACTTAAACAAAGAAACTGTATCCACGACTTTATGTGTGTGACGTTTATTGTGTGATGAATATTTTCCCGTTTCACTTCACAGCCCTTTTAAGGTCCGCACGAAATAGGTCGGCGATCCGTATTCGGACCACTTCCGCCATTCGACGACCCCTGCCCTAAATATACTTCTGCACTCTGTGTTCTGCTGGAGCGACGACCTGGTTAAGATCGCGGGATCGCGGTGGATGCGAAAAGCACAAGACCGGTCTGAGTGGAGAGCCTTGGAGAGGCCTATGTCCAGCAGTGGACGCCTTTTGGCTGACATGATAATGATAATGATGACTCTGTTTTAAGAAATAAAAACAAAACAAACACCAACCTTCGCAACCTCCACTGCTTCTTTTAGCGGGGTGCAATTTCTTATCAGCATAGGCCAGCCATCGGTCTCCCAAAGCTATCGGATTCACGGGCTGGCTCCCCCCCAGTGGGCAGGGACACGGATAGCAAGTTGTTATTGCCATCCTGTCCTCCAATGTGCCTGCGTCGAACACTGCAAATCGTTCTGAGAAGGCCACGACCACAGACCGTTTGTTGGCAAGCACGTCCAAGATTTGATTCTTGAATTTGATGCTCTTAACCTGTTGAGGAAGGTTTTATATATTAAATTGCAATAGGGATGATGACGCCATTAGAAAATAATTCGAAGGCGCTACTCCAGTAAAAAAACGCTTTATTTTAGCCCTGACCAGATTAATTTTCGATTTACTGTAAAATTAGATTTTTTGTTGCTTTAAAACAAATAAATAGTTAGTTGATTGAGTTGCCAGATAGTGACGTCATAATTCGCTATTGCCATTGAAACTCTATGGGTGAATTGTATTTTGACAGCTCATAAACTATTGCATTAGATTATTATTGATTGTACTTATGAGAACTCTCTTACGCTTTTACGGGTACCTGAAGCCAATCGCGGTTAAAAAAATGGTTGCAGTTAAAGAAAAAGTACTTAGTTTTATTTCTAAATTCTTATCTACCTACTTATAAGGTTCTCGAGCTCGACATTATGAAATTTAATAAGAAAGTTTTTATTTAAAAAAAAAAACCATTTTAAATAAAAGTTTATTTTTTGACTGTACTTCAACTTAATTTCACCAATTTTGAAAATTTTGAAACACAGCTGACAAACACGAACGTTTCAAGCTATAAAAAACGCAATAAAGCGAATTTCATTGTAGTATCGTTTTTCTACTAATACCTACCAAGTAGAAACTAGAAACCCAATTTCAATTACATACAGGATGTTTTTTTACTATCTACGCAAAGTGGAATTTCGTTTGGTACTCGTACAAATTTGATGTAGATTTCGCGTGTTAAGATATCATCCTGTCAGCGACCTTAAACGCTACGTTGACCTCAGATCATCAGATCTGTATAGTAAGATTTTTAAGAAGGCTGAGGACACTTCAACGCCTCCTTGTTATTTGTGTCATATTTAATCTTAAAACCAAAGTAGGTATTTGTTTATGACTCTGCCTTCTTTAGTAGATAAATGAAATAATATACCTATTATGGTTATCGCGCGAAAATTCACTTCTGATTTTTATGTTTAACGTAAACATTACTGCACTGTTTAGTTTTAATTTTACACGTTTGGGTCGAATAAATCTTTCTTTCAGACCAACATTAATTGTGTCATCGTACAGTCACAGCAAATAGTGACAATTAACAAGGGCATATTATGATCAACACAATACAATATAATACAAAGATTCTTTATTGTACACCAGAAATAGTAAGCGATACAGAAAACAAATACACAGAGAAAAAAATTACACGGTAAGCAACACATACATATTCACACATGCTTTTGTTTACATGCTTTTGATATCTTGATTGTGTGTTTGCAGTACCAAATAAACGTTTTTATCTCTCTATCGATAAATAGACTTATGATAATAAGTAATAGTTACTGGTTTTTTAAAAACAGTTTTCAATAAAAAGACTCTTCAAGATTGTTTACCCTTTTTGGGTGACACTGTTTACCGGCACGGATAATACCGACATGGAAATACCGTGGCGATATTTTATGTACACGCTCATACAAACTGGTGTCAAACTGAAAATTCAATTATTGAAAATATAGCTCCATCGATACTATCGATGATTCCGCCAATGTCGAGGTTGGAAAAGACACTATCAGTCTAGCCGACAAGAGTTTCTATGGGCGTGTACAGGAAATATCAGGCTGGTATTTTCACGTCGGTATTGTACGTAAATACTTAAGCGTCATCACCCCTTTTTCTAATGCTAAAAAAAAAGAAATAGAGTAGAAGTATCGATGTTGGCATCCTTAGACCGTTTTTTGCCAGTTGACATTAGAAGTAATATATAAAAAGTTATAGTATTAAAACAATAGTTTTAGTGAGTTTTCAAAAGTTTATACTGAAACGAATAAAGTTTGTAATGTTTTATTACTACAAATTTATTTCAAACGTATTGAACAATAAATGGTCGGTACAGTGGCCACAAATGGTACTGCCCTATACTTGTAACGAAACAAAATTTGGATCTCACCTGTTCCCCACCCCGGATGGAAATGAAGCTGAGCGAGCAAAACGAGGGTCCTGGGCTCGCGGAGTCACACAACGCTATGAGGGGCCTTTTCGACGCGAAGCAGTCGCCGTGCTGCGGAGTCGGCAGTATACGGAGCACCCTCACTGCGTAGACAACATTAAATTAGTAGTGCGCGTGTTGCAGCAGCCGCTGAGTCGCGTGCTCCAGTGATGAAGGGTTTCGAAATAACCGGAAACATGTAGAGCTAAACTCGATTTAAGATGTGAGTTATCCGTTACAATATCATTTAACATTAAATTAGTTTTTCAGCACTCCATAACACAAAACGTAAAGGAATTATTTTAAAATCATCTTTGTTGTCCATCTCTCTGTCTATCAGAGGACCCTTTTTCTCAGGAATGCGTGAAAGTATCAAGTTGAAAAATATAAGGCTATAAGGCTAATCTAAAAAACCATTTATTGAAAGTATGTTTTCTTACAAAAACAATGGGAATCAAAACCTACCGAGTACCGAACTGTGGATATTATAGCCGAGAGCCGAGCCATAGCCAAAAGGAAAGAGACATCCTGTGTGTTGATGCTACCTGTACCTTGTCACTAATCTGTGCCTTGTTACCACGACAGCACCTCCAGATTTTGAGGAACAAGCCATACCTACACAACCGCATTACAGTCCAGGATCAAGACCAGAGATATCCCCTCGCGTCCTTGTTTTGCTGCTTTACTTTGCTCGCTTTGTGTTGCTTGCTTGTTGCCACCTGTGCCTGCCACTCAATATGCCTTGTCACCACGACAGCACCTCCATATTTTGGGGAACGAGTCACTCCTGTACACTCCAGTGACTCCATGATTAAGATGAGAGAGGTATTCCCTCGCGTCTTCGCTTTGCTCACTTTTTGTTTCTTGCTTGTTGCCGTGTCAATGCCACCTGTGCCTTGCCGTTGCCACTCACCTGTGCCTTGTCGCCACGACAGCACCTCCTGTGCCTCCCCACTGGGCGGCACGAGCCAGACCTGCACGCCCGAGCCATAGCCCAGGATCAGCAGGAGGGGGGAGATGTCGCCGTCGCCCTCGCCCTCGGCCCGAGGTTCATTTATATCAGCTGTCTCGAACCTGGGGAAAAATGGATTGTTAAACCCGATACAGATAGACATTAAACGTGTGCATATCACTATCGCCCGCGCCTCGTACACTGTTCCGCTAATTCAGTCTCTTGGTTTTTAGAGTTCCATAGCCAAAATGGCAAAAACAGAACCCTTATAGTTTCGCCATGTCTGTCTGTCTGTCCGTCCGTCCGCGGCTTTACTCAGGGACTATCAATTCTAGAAAGCTGTTATTTTGCACGAATGTATATGTAAAGTATGCCGACAAAATGGTACAATAAAAAATTGAAAAAAAAAAAACAATTTCGTTGGGAGTTCCTCCCATAGACGTAAAGTGGGGGTGATTTTTTTTTTTCATCTAATCTTGTATTGTGGGGTATAGTTGGATAGGTCTTTTAAAACGATTTTTCGATTTAGTGATTTGTTTGCGAAATATTCAACTTTAAAGTGCAAATTTTCAAGCGTCCCCACCCTCTAATCTAAAATTTAAACTGGTGGATGGAAAAATTTGAAAAAATTCAGGATGGCAGTAAGTTTGCTTGAGAATTATTAGCAGTTTAAGAGTAAATAGCAGCCTATGTTTAGGTAAATTTTATATACCTAAACTTGAAATATTCTGTACAAAATACGAAATCCTTAGAAAAATATTCCTTAATTTTTTGTAATGGCTACGGAACCCTATTTCGGCGTGTCCGACACGCTCTTGGCCGGTTTTTCAATACCAATTTTACGCAGGCGTGTGCTTCATAACACCTATATAGTTATGCGTGTAGTATCGTAGATAAGTAGTTTTCCCAGCAAGTAATAGGGGCTTCGCGACCCCCCCCTAAAAAGGCTTCGTGACCCCCAGGGGGTCGCGACCCACAGGTTGAAAAACACTGATCTATGGTATTAACGATTTTATTATTTCACCAAAATATTTTGTGTCGGCGAAACTAACCTTGGATAATCTAAAGAAATAATTTACAGCTAAAGAGGCCACTTACTTAAACTACGGACACAGTAATACCTAAAGTGAAACTACACAAAGCAACAGCAGATATGTGTCCTTACATATGTAAATAAATGGTAACGTTTTTAGCAAATCTATTGATGAAGTCTATTGTTACTTGTGATAATATCTACATAATAAACCCAGATAACAAAGCTCAACTAAAGGATTCATCAAATCATCATGCACGTATGCCTCATGAATCACAGTATAAACATCCGCAATCCATGACAAAGGATAACATCGGAAACTGCGCTTTTTGTTCCCCTTTTTAAATCCAAATGAAGTAATTTAATGGAAATTTTTAATATAATGCCAATTGAGGCCATAAACACATGAATTGAAATTTTAAATAAAGTAATAATTTAACAAAAAAACGACTTTAAAGAACTTTCTTAGGTGTGTTTTTTCGTTTAAAAAGTTTTACTTAACTTGCAATATTTGTAATGTTTGTACGGGTCAAATGTAGCAACTAATTTTTGACCCTCTTGTACTGAGGCCGTATTGCCTAATGTTTCTGACACTCGCGATCGCAATCAAATGACATATTTCGCATACAAAAACTGTCATTTCATTGCGATCGCGACTGTCAGAAACGTTAGGCAATAAGGCCTCTGGTCGGTCAGATTGAGTTAAAATTTGGAAAATTTGTATTAATATGGCAGTGACATCTCCATCCAGTCCAGTCAGTAGTTAAAGGCACAGACACAAAACTGTGCGTGATTGTCACGCATTAATTCCAATGACAGTGCGTTTATGAGACACAACCTGATGCTACTACCAGGGTACGAGTAGTATTATTTTGAGCAAAATCGTTGATAGCACAGATACGATTTACATGTTTACATGTGCATTCAGCTTTGATGATTCACATGACTTAATGGCAGACTAAAATATAGCTCGAGGTTCTTTGCCGTATAGGCAAAATATTTTTCGCAAATGTTTCATTTTCATTTCCCAAGTATCACATTTCTCCGAAAACATCTGGGGGCACGGCAGTGCCCCCGCCAAGTCGAGCAAAAAAAAACAAAGGCACGGCCGTACCATACTTTTCTCGAAGCCATTCAGGCTATTTTCAACACCCTGTATTTTTGTTATGGCTAAAGCCAGAACCCTGAATTTTCAGTTACCTATAGGGCCTAATGGGACTTAGATATATTATCAATAACATTCAGTTTGAACACGTAGATTAAGAACTATCACATGTTAAAGTTCCTCAGTTTTGTCACTGACATACCTACACACTGACTTTTGATCATCATAATTCTAAGGTACTTCTAGCAGACCCACAAGGTCCAAATTTTAAACATAGTTAGTTTTTAGCCTACATGGTCACGAAAAAATCCAAAATGTTGCAATTTCAGTCACGTTTCAAAGTTATACAAACCGCACAAGTAAGTTTGTAATCCCATATAAATACTAGCGATTACAAAGTTACACAGCAATGACTTTATTGAACGTAGTCGTATTGTATACGTATTAAAGTTGAGTCTTAATACCTGAGTATTAAGGGTTAAAATGAAATTGTTTATCTTACTAATGTAATAAGTACCAAAGTTCGTTTGTTTGTGAATGTTTGTGCGATGCGAGTGGACGCGAGGATGGACGATGGAAATTGGAATATGGATGATGGACAATGGATAATGGTCGATGGACGATGGGTAGAAAATGGACGTTGGACGATGGAGTGTGGACGATGGACGATGGGCGACGGACGATGGATCATCATCATCATCCCAGCCTATATGCGTCCCACTGCTGGGCACAAGCCTCCTCTCAGAATAATAGGGCTTGGGCCTTAGTTCCCACGCGAGCCCAGTGCGGACGATGGATGGTGGAGGATGAACGATGGACGACGACGGACGACAGAAAACGACGGACGACGACGGATGACGGAAGTTAGACGGGCGAAAGACGAACGACCGACGAAAGACGATGGATGACGACGGAAGTTCGACGACGAAAGACAGACGATGACTGACGAGGGAAGTTCGACGACGGACGATGACGGACAACGGACGATGACAGACGACGGACGACGACAGACGACGAACGCCGACAGACGACGGACAACGAACGATAGACGATGGCGACGACGGACAAAAGACGACGACCGACGACGGACAAGACAACGGATGACGGACGATGACCAACGATCGACGACGGATGATGGAGGGTGGACGATGGAAGATGTACGATGGACGACAGACGGTAGACGGACGACGGAAGTTCAACAATGGGCGACGATGGACGAGAATGGACGATGGACGATAGACGAGGATGGACGATGGACGATGGACAAGGAAGGATGAACAAATGAAGATAGTAATGCGTTATTACAAGAAGTAGTGCCCAAAAAAAAGAACTGCCTACAAAAAGTGATGAGATCCCACCAAAAACATTACATGTAAAAAGCTGCAAGTCTCGCAACGCAATGCAGTTCTTGTAATGCTAAAAAGGTTTGAGATGCAATGTTATACCAAGTCGGTTATTTTTGTCAGTACCGGGGGGTTTCCATAGAACTCGATTTTCACCAACTTGCTTATTTTAAAACCATAGAAAAATACAGTTTATAGTTCTCAAATAAAGAGTAAACCAAATTATTTTTTAAACACATAATGACTTGGCCATCGCACTCAACCTTTAGTCATTCTCGTATTATGTGTATCACTCAAACTGCAAGGCTGGGGCTAGCGCTATCTTTAATTAGAATTACTTTAAATAGCTGACGTTGATGATTATAATTCTTATGTCATTATGTCTTGCGATGGCCAAGTCATTTATGTGTTTAAAAATAATTTGGTTTACTCTTTATTTGAGAACTATAAACTGTATTTTTCTATGGTTTTAAAATAAGCAAGTTGGTGAAAATCGAGTTCTATGGAAACCCCCCGGTACTGACAAAAATAACCGACTTGGTATAACATTGCATCTCAAACCTTTTTAGCATTACAAGAACTGCATTGCGTTGCGAGACTTGCAGCTTTTTACATGTAATGTTTTTGGTGGGATATTATTTTCAGAACTTTCACAAAACAAAGCTAACCTACTGTGCTCTATGAAACCATAAGAAAATATTCTGATAAAAATATTTGGTTTCAGAGAAATTTGATACTTGGGAAATAAAACATTTGTCAAATGAAACATTAGAGAGAAAAAAATGCGCCAAACGGCAATACACGATAATTCGCCGATTGAAAGGCTATAATTATATTACTCGTATGTATCTATCGATCGATCGTCGAGTCAATCTAACGACATTTTGAAATATTTAATTATATGTATTCGAAATCAGCGAATTGTCTCCATTGCTTGAGCTCTATCTTTAAACGAGCAATTCTTGTATATATGTAAATATACATATTTCGGGGATATCGGAAACGGCTCCAACGATTTTGATGAAATTTGGTATGTAGGGGTTTTCGGGGGTAAAAAAGCGATCTAGCTTGGTCTTGTCTCTGGAAAAATGCTTATTAACGAGTTTAAGCCCGAGCAAAGCTCGGTCGCCCAGGTACTTTAAATTTTTAAACAAACATGGCGCTTAGATCGGTTAGATAGAAAGTCAGTCGCATCGTATCAAGAGATCGAGAAGATGGCTCATAGAAGGAATGAGTGGAAGATACTCCACCGGAAAGAGTGTAGGTAACTCTTCAATTTAAAGATAGATTAGCCTTTCCACGTGTATTTCCAGGTACAACACTCACCGAGCCCACTGTATAACGTCCTTAGGATCGAGGGCCGAGGAGGCCGACAGAGTGACGTCGTTGATGAACCCCGAGACAGCGTCGATGATCCCGCGGTCGCTGGGCGGCTGCGACGGCACGATCAGCGGGCCGCCCGCGCGCGCGTGCCGCGGCGAATCCGCCGACATTGCGAGCTGAAGGCGCCTGTCAAACAAGCCAAGTTACATACACCAAGGACTTTTTAATCCCTGACTGCGTAGGCAGCGCTAGTGTTGGTTGATTTAACTAGCTTGAAGGGTACTTCAAAACTAAATTATCTTGAAAAATATGGGCGGCAATTTTAATTAGTGATCAGGTGACAATTTTTCTAACTCGGTAATTGATGTTGAATTCGCAACAAAGAACCATACTTCCTTCGGTAAAGTGTCACCTACACGTGTCCAGGGGTTATTGGCTTTGTCAACAATGTCATTAATTGTAATTTACTAGACTAATAATTACAGTCAGGTAATTGCATGACACAGAATATATAATAGTACTAACGTATGCATTAGCACTAACGTAATAATAGTACTAACGTTGCATGAGCCCCTACTTGTTGGATTCAATTTTGGCTTGTTAATATTCTTCAAGTCCTGATCAATCGCCGATTGAAAAAAATCATCGCAAAAACTGAAAAGGCTTGATAATTTCGTGAATTTAGTTACATCAGTCATTCACGATCTTTCGACTTTTTGTAAGAACGACTTTTAGAAAGGAGGGTATGTCAAATTATGCTAATAAGTAGTGATTTTGTCTGAAGAATTTATAAAGAAGATATGCCACCTACTCGGTCAAATATAAGGGTTCTGTTGAATCCACATCAAGATCCTCGTACTCCACAAATTCCATATCAAACTCCATCATGCAGATTTTCAATATTTAGTAGATAGAACACGAGCGCTCTCGCCTAACAATAGGTAACTTGTAACACTTTCTTCTAATACATTATAAGAATTTTTCTTTTGTCAATTTAATAACACAACACTTTATACACGTGAAGAGCACAATCATTTAAGTCGTTTTATAACGGCTGTTGTCACAAGAAGTAGAAGATGAAGGGAACAGATTTGAAGGTAGTATTTTACACGAATTTTGCAAACTACCCTCATTAAGGTGAAGTAATGATGGTAAACTTGACATAAACATATGTGTGTGATGTATTTACGGAACTCCGAATCGGAATTTCGAATCGTAATTCCGAATAGAAACGGAATTCCGGAATGTGTGGTGGACCTAAAAGTTAGTTAAAAATTGTTGGGTAAAAAATTTTGGAATCGTATCTGGAGTGTTTTTTTTTTGGCGGGAAGTAAATTACCTAATTACATAGCATAAATAAGTATATTATATATGTATAGTCAAAGTAAAAAAAAAATTACAGCCATTGCGTCATATCTACACGCCAACCTTATGTTTAGTAACATAAAGGCGAATATAGATACATATTTTGATATCCACACCTACTAATATTATAAATGCGAAAGTGTGTGTATTTGTATGTTTGTCCGTCTTTCACATCGAAACGGAGCGATGGATCAATAGATATACTAGAGATATAGGATAGAGATACTTTATGGGCCAGAGAGTGACAGAGGCTACTTTTCATCCCGGAAAAATGCACGGTTCGGTTATGTGACATACTGCTGCGCTGTGTGCTATTTTATCGCATTTACTATTCCTGTTTACCGATGTATACTTTATTACTGTTATGGTGGTCTAAACCTTATCATGCCTTAAATGCAATGTTTAAATATGTGACTGTTTGTTGCCTTAATAAATTAATATATATATATATATATACATATATAAATCCTCTTGCAAAAAAAACGGGCAACTATGTATTTCAGATTTTTAGGCATTGAAGCTTAGAAAGTAAGCTTTCATGCACATAAAATTCAAAACCATAAGTGCCCGTTTTTTTAAATATATTTGGTTTATATATATAAACCCCCAATTATATATATAATTGAAGATAGAATTGAAGTAACCATTTATCAGTGGAGTGCCTTATTGTGATGCAATAATGCCACTACATTTCATAATCATGTAAAATTTACATCATCATAACTTTAAATTATAAATATGCAAGTTATAGGTGTTATATAGGTGTTTTTTTGAAATGTTGTAATTTTGTTTGTTTGAATCACGCGCCACACCACGCTCGTATGTTCGGCTAGTCGAATGGTGAATGTTATGTGAGTGTGATGCATATAAAACTTATGCTAGGCATAGCATGAGTGTAAGCAGGACGCTAGAGTTGTATGTTTATTTGAATGAACTATTTTTGTTTTATTCACCTAGGTATGTCTCCCGGACCAAAAGCAGTATTTAAGTTTTGAATGGTTAATTTTGAACAGTTAACTTTAAATTTAACATTCAACTCCATTGACGTTTGAGAATTCCGCTCACTGGTAATAATAAACTGACAAGTCCTATCCCATTTATCTTAGTAATTATTTATAATGACTAATTATAATGAAGAAAAAGGTAATTATCATTTTTTTTTTCATATCTAAGCTCAGAGGTTATCACTTAATAAGATTCTACCTAAATTTAATTTAAAAGTATGAATGTTTATGTGTGCATACATATATTAGGATGAGGGTAGATTTTGGAGTACCCTCAATCTTATATCTAACGCAAGTAACAAGTGTCAGATGTGGTGACATGAATAAAATACGAAATAATATGTGAAACATAGTGTTAGAATGTTTGTAAGTTAAAATAGCAGTGTAATTTAGTGAATTTAAGCAGGACAAAGACTTGGGAAAATTATTATAAGTGAAGTAAGAAGAAGTAGGAGAAGGAGTAAAGTGAATGGATTTAAAGACTAACCAAGTTCCTCTTATCCCAGGGGAAACGCATGTTATATGAAAGTAAGGTGCAAGTGGAATCTGCAGGGTAACCTATACAGTCATTTCTTAGATAGGTATTATACTAAATGTAAACAAAACAATGTCAATTAGGGTCATAAACTAATAAACATTTAAACTATCTAAACATTTAAATACATTGAAATACACTAGTCTAGTTTGTATTGCAATGATAGAAAAGTAAAATGTATAAAAACCTTGAATGTACCAAATCTAGCAGCTCAAGTTTGTTTACATTTAGTTAAATACTTATCCAAACCAAGCATAGTCTCAAATCTGATCTAAGCAAGTAGTAAATGTTACAATAGGATTAGAATTTGTGGAAGTTGTTTTATATTGCTTGTGCGTACAATTTGGCCCCATGGAAGAAGATAAAAGGCTTGTTTACTATCCTGTGGATATTTCTAAAAAATCTTCTTTAGTACATCTCTAAGATTTTCAAGAAATATAATCTGGCAAATTTTATGTACCTCTAGCTTTAGTAACTTAGGCTGTGATAATTTGTCTGTCTGTTAGTCATTTCACCTTATTATTTTTATAGGTAGTGATATTAAAATATTCTTATCAGTACAGGTTAGTGTAGATATTAGAATAATACTTTAAAATCACATATAAACCAGACCTTAGGGTGTAATTTTCTCTAATGACTAATTAATTAACTACAAAATAATTGCAATGAGGGCATCTGGGAGGCAATAGTGAAGATAAATAAAAATCAAGGTTGAATGACCTTGTGCCCAGAATTGCTGAGATAAGAACTACCTACCTATTTGCAACATATTTACCTTTTACACTTACTTATAAATTAAAAAGCTGTTGTGCAAAGGTGAAGAAATAGGTAAAATTATTAAAATTAATTTTATGCTATTCAGTAATTAAGAATATATTTCTTTAACTTCTGAAACCACTTTGCAGCTTGATGAATAATGTGGTAATAGCTTCGTTTTCACTAACGAGAAATTGCGCAAATTCAACCACGGAACAACAAAACAATCGAATTCGAAAACAAAGTTCACCTTGCGTGAATCATTAGTGTAGAACATTACATAATTTACAAAAACAAAACAATGTCAACATACACACCTTATGAATATTTATTTCATCCAAAGCAAGTATTATCTGCTGCTCCGATCAGCTGCCTACCACAAATATAACTAGTAAAATCGTATAGTAAAGCACTCTGATATCGGCCGTCGAGGACAAAGGAAATCAATGCAAGTGCACCACCCTTAGATGACCCTAAACCACAATTAACAACCCACCCAACGATATCGTACGTAAATACACCTATGTCTTATCTAAAACTTACCTTGTTTACGCAAACAATCCTCATTTTAATTCCATTTTCGAAATAATAAGTTATTGCGTCGTTTATACTGGCAGTTGAAAACAATGACGTCACACGAATAAAAAATAAATAAGGACCCAAACAAACATAACTTGATCACACAATCACTCAAACAACGGTTTTAAATTAATTCTAACAATCATCAATAAATAAATTGAGAATAAATTACGTTTATACACAAACTATAACAACAATTTATGAAAACAGATGTGAATGACAATACCCCGAGCTTGATTCGTTTCGTAGTGTGCGTGATTGACTAGCTGACTGAGAGAATAGAATACAGAGGCTACTACGAAAGTCGAAAATCGAAGTTCGTATCGCACCGTCCGTTATGGTCTCTTTCACTCCCGTATTAAATGTCATAAGCATCAGCGGGACGGCATGATACGAAGTTCGAGTTGTGCACTTCGTGGTATAGGCCCGGGTATTGGGAAAGAAAGTGTGTGTTTCGTATTTCGGTTCGTAAGTGGCGCAGTGAAGTCAGTGAAGTCACGTTATCTCTTTCTTCCTACAGCAATATGTATCTGGCTATCCTGTTGTCATTATACAAATGTTGCCATACAAAAAATTATGAAAATTAAATTGTACAAAGAAAAATATTAATGTACAACTTTAGTAAATTTGAATGTAATAACAATAGCGCTACATAACAATTGCAGTAAATATTCGCTTGTATTCTTGACCTTTCCTTAATTTATTTTTAATATTTTTTCAGTCATATTCATGCAATGTTTTTTTTTTCATATTAGCAACACTACTCTTTGTTACGGTCCTACGCATTTGTTCCCTTTTCATTTTAATTGATGTATAGACAATTTCTGTATAATAATGGTCGTGTTAAAAGGTTTGATTATTGTATTCATAATATTTGCATTCGTAAATAAACTGCATGCTTTGGAAAATATGAACATTCATAATTTAAAAGACAATGTAATGATTATTATTATTGATGACTTGCGACATCTGGGGGACAAAAGTGTAAAACTCCAAAACATAGAAAAGTTGGCGGCAAATGGCGTAAACTTTGTAAATGCTTTTGCTCAGGTATAATAAGCTTTATTAGTTTTCTATAGGTGATTTGTTTGTTTGAAAACGGATGGATAAGTAACAGTTTCAATCCAATTTTATTTCCCATTACAGCAAGCACTTTGTGCTCCAAGTAGAAACTCAATGTTAACCGGTCGGCGACCCGACACACTTCGTTTATACGATTTTTATTCTTACTGGAGAGACACTGTAGGCAATTTTGCGACATTACCGCAATATTTCAAAGAAAATGGCTACGAAACTTATTCTGTCGGCAAAATTTTTCACCCAGGGGAAAGTTCTAACTACACCGATGACTTTCCGTATAGTTGGTCAAGTTTCCCGTATCACCCTCCTACCGAAAAATATAAAGATAATGCTGTATGTTATGACTCGATTACTCATAGAATGCAAAAGAATCTCGTTTGTCCAGTTAAAGTTAGGAAGCAGCCAGGACATTCGCTACCTGACCTACAGTCTCTAGAACATGCTATCAGGATATTAAAGGAAGCTAGAAATAAAAATAAACCATACTTCCTTGCGGTTGGACTTCATAAGCCACACATTCCTTTGAAATTTCCAGAGAAATATTTAGGTAAGTACCTAATACCTACTTGATAACTGCATTTTAGGTAGGTATTTGCATATGCATGAATAGCCCCTTCACTATATATACTCGTGCACACGCGATTCACGGCTACGGAGCCTACAGATAATATTTTATTATTGTTATTCTTAGAGTCATAGCGTGAAATCGCCGTGCGAAAAGCAGTACCTATAACGGCTTTGTCACGGAAAACTGACAACAATCAGATTGGCAGTCACTCATGTTTCGCGGATAGTTTGACTTATCGCACACGAGTGTGGAGAGGCTAATAATAATGATTGTCCTATAAATTTTCGAAAAATAAAAAAAAAACAGTACTCGGTTAAAAGCAGTGGTACCTAATACTTACTACTATTTGTTTTCAGCTAAAGTCCCAATTAACAAAATAAGTCCGCCCAAGTTTCCTTGCAAGCCTGTTGATATGCCAACTGTAGCTTGGCATCCATGGACAGACGTGAGACACAGGGACGACATAGCCCGGCTCAACATATCTTACCCTTTCGGCACAATGCCCCACGAGTGGACCTTGAGAATTAAACAAAGCTACCACGCGGCGGCAGTATATGTAGATGATTTGGTTGGACTACTAATGAAGCATGTTGACTTGAGGAAAACTGTCGTTGTATTGACGAGTGATCATGGTTAGTTGCATCATCTTATTTCTTATTCGCGATCTGTAAAGGACTATAATAATTCCTAGCCGCAGACCGAATCAGCCAAGCAACGCCATCAACCTTATATTCATTCCAAACTATGTTTTACGTATAAATAAATGAGAGGGAGAGCTGAGAGGAGGCCTGTGCCCTGCAGTGGGCTGTATAAAGGCCGAAATTTTGAAAATGACGAGACTATAAGTAGATGTAGTGAAAATTGTCTTTGCACCGGCCAAGTAAAAATCAATCTTATATCAATGTCATAAAGACTGACATTGAAAAACTTTTATCACTTTAATTATAAATACTTTGAGTATAAGTACTTTTTTTATTTCACAGGTTGGTCTCTCGGAGAAAACGGTCTATGGGCCAAGTATAGTAACTTCGACGTCGCCTTGAAAGTGCCTCTGATTTTCAGCATACCAGGCTACCAGCCAAATGTCGTACACGCGCCGGTAGAATTAATCGATATCTTCCCCACTCTAGTAGACATCATGGGACCGAGTCAAAACATTCCAAAATGCAAAAGCATCAATAACAAGACACCTCTTTGTTTCGAAGGAAAAAGTCTGGCTGAACTTATGAAACCAACGTTTATAAACGACGTCATTGAGGACAGTGTTGCAATCAGTCAATATCCAAGACCAAGTGTGTCTCCAAATGAGAAATCAGATAAACCACGTCTCAAAGACATTAAAATAATGGGATACAGCATAAGAACACGACGATATCGGTACACAGAATGGGTATCCTTTAATAACATTCTATTTACAAAGGACTGGAGTAAAAATTACGGCTTAGAGCTATACGATCACATAACAGATCCAAATGAAGCACACAATATATATTATAAAAGAAAATACAAGGATATTGTAAAATATCTATCAAAATTACTAAGACGAACAGTTGATTCAAAATAATATGAGACTAATTAATAAGTTGAATAACAACATAATAGTTCAAGTGGCTTTCGAATAAATGTACACAAAATTTCACTAAGCCAATGGTGTAAAGTAATGGTATACAACTTTTGGATCAGCACTATGGTCATTTGCAAGTATGTACGTAAAAATAAAAGTTGCAAGTAGAAAATTAAATTTACATCTCAAATGGTATAATCCTTACGGCATACGAGATTTCTCTAGTCTATAAATGCATTCGAATTATTATTTTCTTGTAGGTAGGACATTATTACCTACGTATTCACAAACTGAAAATCATCAGTATCATCACAGCACAGAGGCTTGCTCGCTCATGGTCAAATTTCAGGTAGGCTTCTTTTCATTAGCTTTGCCCTCATCGACATCTACTTATACAGGGCGTCCCACGGCGATGCCACATGGAGGGAAAGTACCTTAAATATCATAGATAGGATGTTTTGCTGAAAGAAGGCTTTATTTTATTTTTAAAAGTTAGTAAAACTGCATTCAAAGATTTTTGAATAATTACATGGTTTGACTGGGAATCGAACCCGCTCCACTAGAAAAAAACACATCCTGTAGTTTTCTCATACCGATCGAAAGGGTTTATTATAAGGATTATTTTTTGCCAAATAACCTAGTGCCGGAAATAAACGGAACACCATAAATTTTAACATTTTTAATAAAAAAAATCAATTTATCAAATGCTCAAAATGAGTTCCATTCTGTTCAATACAAAGACGCACTCTTTTGACTATTTCACTTCCTGTCGATTTTTTGATCATTTTGGTGTGGTTATCATGCACTTAAATTACAATACGGAAATGATGCGAACTCCTCAAGTGGGCACTGATTCATTAGTAGGTACTAAAATTACGTTTGGTATAATGTCAGTTGTGTGGCCTTACGGAAATGTCATTTTCCGAACAAAATTTCACATCAAATGTTAAAATTTATGGTGTTCCGTTTATTTCCGGCACTAGGTTATTTAGCAAAAAATAATCCTTATAATAAACCCTTTCGATCGGTATGAGAAAACTACAGGATGTTTTTTTTCTAGTGGAGCGGGTTCGATTCCCAGTCAAACCATGTAATTATTCAAAAATCTTTGAATGCAGTTTTACTAACTTTTAAAAATAAAATAAAGCCTTTTTTCAGCAAAACATCCTATCTATGATATTTAAGGTACTTTCCCTCCATGTGGCATCGCCGTGGGACGCCCTGTATAGGTACCTACATAGATGTTGATGCTAGCCCAAGACCGGCCCTGTATCAAATTTTTTGGGGCTTATAACTATTACGGTCTATTTTTCTTTCGCTCTTTGATACGGTAGCAGCTTTCCCTGCTTCTTTAATCAAACCCCTACAGCAGTCAAAAGGACACATTTACTCTCACTATGAAGAGTCAGATAACAATATAAACTCGTTCGAACTTACACCCTGCCTCAAATTATATAAACTACATAAATAATAATTGGTCACACTAATACACAGATTGTCTTTTTGTATCATACTAGACTCTTCTCGTCTTCTGGCACTGGTTTTTTGCTATGTTCTTCCATCTCTATTTGCTTGAACCGTGCATACAGTGCGCTACTACCCAGGACTATGATATTAGACGTCCACCAGAGGATGTTTTTGGTTTCGCTGTACCATTGGGTGGCCATGACTGTCTGAGCACAAGCCTTGGCTGTACCCGATATGTTGTGTGTCAAAGGCGACGTCACCTGAGAAACATAAGAAATGTGGATCAAAATTAAAGTTTAGCAAACTTGAGGGTAGTTTTAGGAATCATGTTTGCAACTTCTGTCATATCTGCCAATAATACACAAAAAGTAATTGAATTAAAAAATAGCTTATCATCAGTTATCACGTTCTATGATAAAAGGTCAAGGTAAATGAGTTCGTTACATAAAATAACTTTTCGTAAAATAATGAAAGAGCCCGGATTCTTAATTCTATCTAGTACTAGTAGGTACCGACAGATGTTGCAACTTTACCTTCTAAGGTGAACTCAACCTAGGTCTGTCTTTTGAGTCGATTAGATTTTGTCTGCGACCTTGTTTCCGTCCCGCGGGAACTTTGCGTTTTCCCGGGATAAAAAATAGCTTAAATCTTAATACAGAATAATGCGGTTTTGTATCAGTGAACATTTTTCTTGAATCGCTTCGTGAATCTCTTGATGTCATCGCACCTTCGGTAGAACAAGGGCAGTGTCACGTTTTTTTTTAATTTTCTGAATTTTCGATTTCTATAAAATTTGGCCCTTGCACTACCTACCGAAAGTACGAAGAACAAATTTTTCGATTTCTAAACAGTTATTATACTACCGAAGGTGCGTCATGATCAAGAGATTATTCCTATGTATACAAAAAAAATCATATCTTAAGTATGTTTGCAAAATACGAATTTTTGATGTGGAGTAGTCTTGGTGTTCAATAATGTATTTAATTTCAGTATGTATTCTATCTACTTAAGTAGGTAGGTTTATTCATTGTCTAGTACTCATGCTTTGTCTACTTTGGAACTGGGTCAATTGGTGCGGATTACTTCGTGATATTAATTTATGGCATTTTAACACAAAACAATTATTGTATAGATAAAGTATAAACTAACATATGTACATCTAGCACGCGTTCGTATGTATTGTATTATCAGAACACGATACTTTGGTAGTTGTTACGTAAATATAATATAAGATGTGATGTACCTAGTAGAAAATCCGCAATAGATTATTTTGAATAAAGATTTAATAATATCAAGATACCTAACTTACTTTTATTTGCAGAGACGTTACGTATCCAATGGCAAATCCACAGACGCCACCTACTAACATTTGTACCCAAAAATACGTGCTGTGGAAGTTTGTATAGTTTCGCAAGGCTTCAACCTCTCCATTCAATATCATCAGCGGTAGAAATAAGATTATAGAATAGGCATTATTGTAGTAGGAGAGCAACCACACTTCTTGATTGACGTGGGGCAAAACCTTCTTGGTGTAGATGGAATATAAAGACAGCATGAGCGATCCAACAACTCCATATATCGTACCGATTAGAGAAAACGACCCTGAAAATATTGAACATCAAATTATTATGAAGAGCTTAGTAATGAGGGTTTTCACAGAGACGAAATATCGCTAGATGGCGTTAGTATCGTGAGGTTGACGTTTGCTTGCGATTGGCTCATTTAGTTTTTTAACCAATCACGAGCAAACTTCAAACGTCAAACGGACCTTACGATACTAACGCCATCTAGCGATATTTCGCCTCTATGAAAATCCTCATTAATTAGTGATTTAGGTTTTATCATTTTATCGTATTTATCTTTGTCGCATAGCGGAAACGCAATCAGATTCTTTCTATTCAATACATATGTAATCCAAATAAATAGCATTTTATTTATTCACTAGTTGTTGCCCGCGACTTCGTCTGCTAAGAATTTGTATATTGCTATAAAATAATAAAAACTATCCGATATCTTACCCCGGACTTAAACTATCTCTGTACAGTCACCAATATCTGACTCAACAGAGCGTGCATAAATATCTGATACGAGCCTAATTCGGCAGGTAGGACGAGTCAGACATTTTTGAACGCCTCGCTGTGGCAGTTATTAATGGAGATGACGTCGATATGGCGGAGGCGTAAAAGTAAGAAATAGCGTTTACTATCGCGAGGGACATAAAACTTCTTCCCTTGGTCCTCTGTTTGTTCCGATGTGGTTCCGATTGTAAAAATAACTCCGTTAGGTCCAAGGTACTAATAAAATTTATAACACTAACTCTAGTATGCGTATCAAAGGCTCAAAAACTGTGAGCCCTGTAAAAGCTGAAAAAAACGTACCTAGCAAACTCTCTTGATCAACGCCCAAGTAGAATCCGAAGATGATAAAAGCGCAGCACATGATACATCTGGATGAAGTGGCCTGTCCCAGCAGAATCCAGCTGAAGACCACATTGAATACCGTTGTCAGTGATCTGCCTATGTAGTAGAATGACACGCCTACATATTTCAGGCACAAGTTGTTGGTGGCTATCATCAATGTAAACATTATTGATAAGGGGATGACCTGCAAAATAGATTAAAAATAACTTAAAACCCTGATTAAAAATAACTTTTACATTGCATTTTTTTTAGATGAAAATGTAGAACTGATGACGGACAATGGTGTAAACTTTACATTGTCATAAGTTAATATTATGTATACATTTTTTTGCAAACCAAGTTACTTAACATTATGTATAATTTTTTTTACGCTCATACTTTTTAATACGAGAGCGAGAGGGACGGTACGATACGAGCTTCGAGTTTCGTAGTAGCGTAGTTAGGAGAGAAAGGAGAGAGAAGGTTTATTATTTTTTGCTTTTCGTTTTTTTTCGGCATTGAATTTTTTTGTTGCCCGGTGATACCAACACCAGATAAAAGAATAGAGAACAATTTATACCAAATTCAATTTTAGCATTAAGTCAATGGCATGAGATAAAGCATGTTTGTAAATTTTTTAATTAGCCTTCAGCCTTATTTCCTTATCAAAGGGGAAACTGTGTTAATGAACTTATCAGTTACTCGTAAATGGTTTCTATTAATGTGTCTGCTATTGTGCTTGTACGGTCGCCGTGATCGTTATTTTGGGACCCATTTCGTGAAAAAGTCCTTCGATCTTAAGTGGGTCCCAAATTAACGATTGTGACTTGTGACTGTACACGAGCATTTAAAATCAACTAATCTTACAACAATACAATAACTCTTTAACTTTATGATTTTACATTTTCTGGATCATGCCATGCACACAAGACCTTTTTTACCCAACTGTCTTAAGGAGGGTAATATATTTTTCAAGCAAATGTATCTATTAATGTTTTTTCTTTGGTCATATCCTGTAGCCTTAATCGCTGAATGATTTTCAACATATGAGATACCAACAAGCTATGATAAGATTTTTCAAAAACGTCGAAATTACAGAAGATATATAACATTTCATAATACCATCTGCAAAAAAAATTATGAAGGGTTTTTTTTATTGTAACAATAGGCTTCTTTCGCAGACACAAATTTCATACAATTTTGTTTGACAGAAAATGTTTTATGTAATATTTATTGGTCCTTGTATTTTTTCTTCAAATATTATCGTTTTGATTTTTTTTTTACTTTTTACTATTTCTTTTTTAAATTCATATTTTACTGGAAACACTAAAACTAATCGGTAAAACTAATAGTTACGCCTAAACAGAAGGCTTTGATTGAGTACATCTAAGCACTCTATACATATGCAATTTAAGGTCAAGCAACTAGGGCATTTGTACAGCAAGGTGTGGCATTCAGTTATTAAATAGATTAGCAACATAATGTACAGTTAATAACCATTAGCATCAATTCATAGAGACATGCATGACGCTAATTAATTAAATAATAGACTGTTTTAGGTGTGGCAACCAGAGCCGCAGTTTACAGCATTTACTAGTAGTTACTAGATAGTGTAAATTTGCGTAAACTATGTAGCATTGGCTAATTCGGCGTAAAATCAAAAATCGAAAAACATTCCCGAATAGGAATTTGTTGAAATAAAACAAATAAGTTGAAACCATCCTGTATCAAACTATTCTTAGTATGCTTAGTTATAACATTTAAGGGTTTTACAATATCCTCTATGATATGATTATTTCGAGGTAATTTAGATATGTAAGATTGGGCAGCAGCACTCTATTGCCAATCACAAATTCAGACTGAACCACTGCGGTATGAGTTAAAAAAAAACATGTTGAAAATACAACCAACTGTTAGAAAAACATACAAAGTTTACTATTACATTATATTAGTACAAAGGTGCACTTAAGCCTAGAAGAAAAAATAGAAAATATGTTTCAATTTTTTAAATTGGTTGAGTATTGCCCACTAAGAATGGACTTATTTAAAAATTATATACCAGTCTTTGGAGCAATCTTAAAATGAGATGACCGTCAAACCTAAGCAATACACATTGATATTAAAACAAAAATGATAAATACCTTCTTAACAACATCGAAGTGCCATGGTGTCCCTTTAGGAAATTGAAATACTCCAGGAATGCCACCCGTACTGCTCAGTGTTGAACATATCGTAAACGATACTATGCATTGAAACCAAGTGATGAACAATGGGGCCTCTAGAGGCACCTTCTGACCACTCAGAAGTGCTTTGTTTACAAACACAGTTACTATTGATACTACCCTGAAATAAAAAATATAGATTAAAAAATAATAATACCACTTTTTTGATCAGTAGTCTCGGTAGTCTATGATTATTAAAATCTAATAATTTCCTGTCCTCTGTATGCTTATACCACTTACACTTCACATGTGGCCTTATCTTTTTTGTATAGGAACTAATAGATTTCATTTCACACTTAAATGCAAATAGAATTTTTAGTAAATTACCAGTAGCAAGACACAACAATGAATATTTTTATGTATCTTGAACATAAATCCGTACGTTGCTCTTTCATTTTGTATTTTACAGTGATTTTAAATATCTTGAAATGTTATGATTATGACGAATCAGCACATTGCAATTTGTCGGAATAGCAAAGACCGGTAAGCCACTATATGTAAGTAAAATGCTGAAGCTGAAATGAAATTGAAAAATTGCTATCAATTTACTATTCGATGTAGCGAAGTAAATTTTGAATTACACAAAACTTTTCTTTTCTTTCATTCTTACGTGCATAATTTCGGTTTGTAAAAAAGAGAAAAATATATCCTGAGCTGTATTTAGCTTTTTGAAAAGAATGGAATGTTTGGAATCTGTCAACGTCATTTTGACATTTTACGCTGTTTTAGTTTATGTTTAAAACTCTACCTCAAACCATTTTAAAGTTAATAAATACTTTCGCAAGTTAAAAAACACCACAAAATACAAAAATTAAATTAAATTTCAAAAAATGCTACAATTTTATTATTAATGATTTACGACCGAGTACATTTATTTTCCGATAATTCATTGAAAATTTCATTTTTTCTTGGTGAGAAGGCTGAAAGGCTCTATCCGTGACCAGAAAAAGGTATGAAATTGAAATAACACAGGCTGACGTCAGTCGTGTCAGTGTTGCCATTTATACAGATTTATCTGTATCTATACAGATTTTAAGCAATTTATACAGATTACAGATTTGGCTCTAGTTTTATACAGATTTTTTAAAAAGTTGACGTAACTAATCATTTTTCATTTAATATGGCTTTGGCAGAAATTATTTTTTTCTTGTTATGGCAATCGACAATATTAAGGACAGTGACTCACTTCACTATGACGAAATACGCGGCCAAAGCTTAAAATGAGGGGGATGCAATTAGTTATACGTCATTTTATCGTTACGTGACAGCGTGCGTCTCACTTTCGCGCAGCTAAATCCCTGCGAAATCGGGTAGTCAGTCTGTTTTCGCTCGGTAATGTTCATGGAACAGTACCAACCATGAACATTACCCTTCCTATATACAGATTTCATACAGATTATGGGCAATTGATGCCATCCAGATTTTATACAGATTTAGAAACATTACACTACAGATTTTGAGGTTTAGCATGTGGCAACACTGAGTCGTGTCTTTTCTGAATTTATTCTTACGTTGTTACGATTTAGGCGGTCGGTTTTATAAAATTTATACATTTTATATGAAACCCAAGTGTTTAAGAAATTTCAAATAATATTTTACACTGAAAATGTCATCAACATCGGAACCGAAGTCTGCGGAAGCGGAAAATCAGGACGGAGTGCCTAGTATTGTGCGCGAATATTATTTTATTGTTAATTCACTATCGATTCTGGTAATTGTTGTGTGCTCCATCATATTATTAAGAAGACGGTTCGCCAAACCATCTGGCAAGTCTTCAGAGCCCCAGTTGCCTAAAATCCGTAAGGACATGACGATAGAAGAACTTCGAAAGTACGATGGAACACAGCCTGATGGTCGTGTGCTGGTTGCTGTAAACGGATGGATATTTGATGCTACCCGGGGTCGCCGGTTCTACGGGCCCGGTGAGTATACGGCCCTTTCGCCCGTTGCAATGTTTTATTTATAGAATCATATCCTGAGTCACTGTAATTAATTCAGAAGATTTGCATGCGGCGCGCCGTGCGCTCACTCGTACCGTGCATGTGTTAATCATTCGTATTATCGGCAGACCTTGCTTTGGTGACCTTCTTAAAGTTTTGTTTAACAACAAATACTTCTATGTATAAATAATTAGACCTGGGCCCAATTGCATAATAAAATACAAGCAATTTTGTATTGAAATTCATTAATATTATTAGATTGTACTTTATTATGCAATTGGGCCCTGTTTCATTGAATGGGTAAGATTAATTTTGCAGAATTTAAATAAAATGCTGTTACATTTTGTGAAATTTATATGTGGGTAGCTGAGTACTCTTTTTCATATTTGCCATAGACCAATACTTAAAAAATGGCATTTAATTGTGAATTGTTTTATAATTCAAAGAAAATTCTGAATGATTGGAATCTATCCTAGCAGGGACATGTCCAAAATGTTGTCAATAATTCCCTTTTTTTCCACACTATCCCCCTGTTTCAGTATCCATTGATTAAATTTATTTGATGGATAAATGTGATGCTGTCTCTTGTTTGTTTTGTTCGAATAGACAGAGACAGCATCCCATTTATCCGTCCAAAAAAATAATCAATCCGTGGTGAAACAGCCCCTAAGTGTTATTTATTGAACTACAATATAGTGCAGTTTTTTCTTCTTCTGATGTTTGAAAGTTGAAATGTATAACACAACCAAACTAAGTTTGCACCTTGCACTTAACAAGAACTTTTCAAAAAATAAAAATTCAACATTAGCAGTTTTAAGTCTTTGTCACTGATACGCGTCTTATGTTTTGTTGTCTCCTATTTGTTGAATTTTTAATTGTTGAACTGTTCTTGTTAAGTGCGAGGTGCAAACTCAGGTTGGTTATGTTATAATCATGATCATCATCATCCTCCCAGCCTATATACGTCCCACTGCTGGGCACAGGCCTCCTCTCAGAATGTTATAATAAAAAATGTTTATGATAGCTGTTTGGAAGAAATCTCTTTTAACCAATATGACCTCCGTATTAAATTTAAATTTTTGTTAATTTACTGTATCTATATGCCTATTCAAAACCAGTACTGTAAATAGCCTTTTCTGCACCCTGTGCGAGCTGCTCTAACTACGCCCTTGCTTGTTTTTAGATATTAAAAATAATAATGCCTAGAGCAATGCCTGGTCTGTCCATTCTTGCCCCCCCATAGTCTATGCCCTGTGCTTGGACACCGGTCGCACCACCCTATTTATGGCACTGTTCAAAACAATATTTGGATGAGGCTCTGAAGCATTTGAACTACCAATTTCATGTATTATGAGAAACAAAGGATAGAAATTTGTCCAAGAACTAAAACCAATTACAATTCTTTGGCCAAGCATCACACCACACATGATGGTGATTGGGATTTTTAGTTTATGGATATATCTACTATTTCTTGATTTTCATACTAGACAGGAAATGGTGGTTGAAGAGCTTCAGAGCCCCGCCCATTTGTATTGTATTGTTGATTGGCTGTCACACTTTTACACTTCATAGAAAAAAACTTCTGATTATTTATTATGTTTATTACGCAATGAATAACAAAACATAAATTATAATAAAGTTGTCATATATTGCCCACCTGCCAGAGGCCGAATTCTCTAACGCTTTGACAGTCACAAACAAAATACATTAATATATTCACCGTGTCACAGTGTCTGTGTGTGTGTGTGTCTGTCTGTGGCACCATAGCTCTTAAACGGTTGGACCGATTTGAATGCTTTTTTTTTTATTTGAAATCAGGTTTTCTAGCTATGGTTCTTAGACACGTTTCATCAAAATCCGTTGAGATATTTAACTTCGAAGTGACAAAGTGGTTTTCCAACTTTTTATTTTTATTAGTTCTACCTTCGTTTTTTTATACTTTTTTACAGAAAAAAGTGGTGAAAGTGTAATGATACAGAACAAGTTAGACAATACTGCCTTAGCTCTAATGTTGGCTCTTTGTGTAGGTAACTGAAAAGTCACTGCTCTCCAGGCAGGCACTGATGAGGCTGACTCAATCACCTGGAGTGTTCAAAGCCTCAACAAAAAAAAATTTAGAAATATTTTTAACATATTTAAAAAGTTACGAGTTCTAAATACAAATTTGTATTCCAGGAGGTCCGTATGCCACATTTGGAGGACGAGATGCTTCCCGAGGGCTGGCTACGTTCTCAGTGACGTCAACAGATGACAAATACGATGACCTCAGTGATCTGAACTCTATACAGATGGATTCCGTAAAAGAGTGGGAGGCACAGTTCAGAGGTCAGTTTTTTTTTTTAATTAACCCTTCTCTTATAGAAGTTTAGTTTAGCTATAAATTGTTAAGTTTTCTTAATATTTTGGCGCAATTTTCTTATTTTTTCCTCTAATAATCTTTTAAAAATTATTTCTTAGATAGAGTCGAAAATGGAACCTCCTCCTTTTTTGCATAGTAAGCAGTCTGAAACACTACGCACATGCAAACAAAAGTATAACAATGGTGTTCATTTTCACTTTCTCTTTCCATTTCGTATTGCGGCACCTACAGCGTTTTAAATCTACTTTCTTCGCGGTCTCGTTACTCCCATCTCATCTGACATAGAAAGTAAAAAAAATTAAGTACTTACTTGAGTACTTTTAGGCATGTCTAATTTGGTTATTCCAATCTTTTTATGTATAATAATTTACTGGGACTTTTTTTTACAAATCGACACACCCTAAGAAAAAGTGTGCATCTACAAAAACCAAATTTTACAGGAGAGCGTTTTAAAGTTTCTATAAATTTAAAATCGCAATTGCGTGGTAACTTTATATGCCAGAAGATTGAAATTTGGCATGGAGTACAATATTGTAACAATGTATTTTTATGATTTTTTATAGATTTTTAAATACGTTAGTTTCTTAATTATGACAGTTATATACTTTTACGTGATAATTATGTTGTTATCTTCGACGTGTAAGTGGCAGATACATACTTGTTATACGTATATTTAACTTCGACGAAACTGTTTATGCCAGATAGACATATATTATGAGTTATATATTTTACACTAGATTAGTCAAGTGACAGATATTGTACAGCCTTTCTAAAGATAAAGACTGGTAGTGGTAGATACACGTTTATCTTAATGACTGCCTTAATATTAAGTCATCTGTATATGGCAAATGCACACGTGTTACGCTCGGTGCGTTCCCGCGTAATATTGAATAAGAGGCAAATATTAAGTTTTGCTTTGGATTTTTTTTAGCAATTTATGCAAATAGTTAGTTATACGTTTGGGAAAAAATATGTTCTAACCACTTTTTTGTTGTTTTTATTAATGTAAATGATAAAGTCGATACCGTAGAGTACGAAAATGCAATAGTCGCATAACTAAGTATCGGGCAGATACACACTTTTTCTTAGGGCGTGTCGAAATCGTGATTTAAAGAAAATATCTATATAGTACCTATATAGGTAGCTCTAGATACAGTTGCAGATAACCCAAGCCCAAATCCATTTGTTAGTTCTTTACCTCAAAAGCATAAATTCCTTGTAGCGTCTCACCGAATCTCATCACCTCGATCGTGCATTTAAGTATCTCGTATCTCAATCGTGTATTAAATTAATGTATTTTAGTACAAACATCAATTAACGTGTCAAATTACTTAGAATCCCAAGCAAACATCGATTGCGGCGAAATGCGTCTCGTCTAGGGTAAAATACTACACAAAAAATTAGATGCTACAAATTAATTATACTAATGTAAAATACTACGCGAAAAATTACGTCAAGTACATGATTCTATTTAAATTTTGTTAGTTCGGGATGAAATGCGATTCGGTGAATCGCTACAAGTAATTTATGTTTTTGAGGCAAAGTACTAACAAATGCCCAAATCGCAACGCACCTAAGACAGAGCCAGCATGACGCACAGTTTGGGTAAAGCTGGCTTAAGCCATAAGAGTTAATAGAAGTCACTGTTAATTATCCTCATCATCTGTGGGCGAATTGCCTAACCGCCTTACGCTCTGACACTTACAATCGCATTCACCGGGAATGTATCTGAATATCGAAAATTGAAATATCGATGGTTAAAATATCGACGGGCAAAACATCAAACCCAAGCTACGCTACTTTCGATATTTTGACCGTCGACATTTTAACTCTAGATATATTAATTTTCGCTATCCAGATGGTAATTATCTATTCTCCACTCCTTTCTACACCCCCAGTACCGAGTGGGGTGGCAGAAATAAATGGTTAGAACGGTCGTGATTCCGAATGCTTTAGACAATAAGATCTCTGGTCGATGGAGTTAATGCAAATGTGACTCGCCGTTCCTAAAAAACGAGTTTGTAAATACAAACATGGTAATTTAAATTCGTTTAGGGGCGCCTAATAAATGCTTACAGCCATATTATTGTAAACATTTGATAACGCCATGCACGCGATAAGATATATTCATATTAGATCCGTTTATGCTATATTTGTACTTAGATACGCGACGCCAGATACATAAATTACATGCAACTTGAAGGGGTTAACAGGTGTCAACGTTACTTAATATCGTCCTAAATCATTTTATCAACTTCAGTCTCGTACTTACAAACTGAAATAGGTAAGAATTTAGTGTAGCTACTCATACTAAGTTATACAACGACTTCCTCTGATATACCTATAGATAGATAAAAACTTCAGTAAGCACAAAACATACATGGCCTAAAATAACATTGATAAATTAACAAAAATATGATTAAAAAAAAGATTAAGAGACTTTCATGTAATGGTTTGCATATAGTAGTCAGTTATTATGATCCCAATGTGATTTTATGTTATTTTTAGGCTCTTCTATTTTATCTTATTCCTAAAAAACCTCTGTACTTTGGCCCCGACGCGATTTCACGTTTCTGGTATTTTAATTTAAAAAATAGGGTTCCATAGCCATTACGAAAAAAATAAGTAATATTTTATTAGTCCCTGAGCAAAGCCGCGTACCATAAAATACTAAGCCCCAGACTAGCATCACCATCATTTGAATACCATCAAATTAGTTAGTAGGAAGTCTCTGTGGTAGGAAGTAATAGTAGTAGTAGGAAACTACCTAATATTACTAGAAGAGCCACAATCATTTGTCATTTTCATTTGTTTGGTTTTTTCACTAGACCTCACCCTACACGATAAAAATGTTATGTTATTATATTATTGATAAGACAAAGACAAACAGATAAAACGATAATTTGTCACTGTAATCGCACACGTATTTTGTCGATACAAAAATCATGCCTGTCTTGCATTTGCCTACCGACTGTCTTGTATGTTTGTTACTTCTATTATAAATGTACACAAAAAAACACAAACATCACGCCTGTATTCCCAAGTGGAGTAGGCAGAGCACACGAAACGTTACCGCTTCGGAGCCACTTTTAGCAAAAATAAATGTATACTTGTATTTACACTTTAGTGAGATATTTTTCTTTAGTCATACAAAACTCTGACCGTCTACAAGAGCTCCATTTCTAACAAAAGACTTGTTCGTGTTAAAGAAAGACGGCAGGCTTCGCGCAAGGCGTAGTGGGAAGCTTACCAACAACGCTGTCTTTTCCAACTCCTGGTCGCCACTCGAGAAACTTTCTCCCCCTATTGTTATCGGTTCTTCAAGCGACGCGGGTTGCCCATGGCCACATCAACTTTATAATATTCTATGACACTAGTTCGTCGCCTAATTTTCGAATTCTAATTTAATTGAATTAACATGAACATCTGCTTATTTGCTCCAATTTTACAATAGTCATTTCGAGTAGATGAAAAAAATGTTTACTTATAATCCAAATGACAGTGAATGGAAGCATCATTACTAAAACCACACTGTATAAAAGTTCTCGAATGGAGAACGCGGATCGGCACAGCGTAGGAACATCCACCAACGAGCTAGACGGATAATCTGATTAAAGCCGCGGGTTCACGGTGGATGCAGGCCGCCTGCAAGCAACTGGAGTTCTATGGGTGATGCTTATGCCCAACAGTGGACGTCCCACAGCTGATATTATAATGGAGATGACATTGTATTACAATTCAAATTGCCTCCTTCTTTACAGAGAAGTACGATCTTGTCGGGCGGCTGCTCAAGCCTGGGGAGGAACCCACGAACTACGATGACTCAGAATTTGAAGACACCCTCACAGAATCCTCGAACAGTTCCATGGACAAGAAAGACAACTAATCGACCCACTCTGCCTAGGTTTGTTTACTTACCGCGGTTCACCAACGAATCGTATCTGTTGAATTTTCTATCGCCCTACTTTTCTGCCCAAGCTGTATTCTTTTCGGCATGAACATTAATGAAACTGACATTTGGGCGGTGCACGCTCGATAGATGATGTTATATTTGTACCACGAAAAGATGTGGTTTCGTCAGAATGGTATACGGTTGAGAAAATTGTCGAAATGATCTATCCCTTGCTACATTTGTCATGTCATAATGTGTTTAGCCATGTTGTTAAATGGGAGTTTGTTAATAGTTGTGAAGTACTTGTTCTAATATCTTTGATTAGTCGATAATGGCAAAACTGTCCTTGTTGCGTTTAGTTTTAAAAGCTCATGCCGAGAAAGAGTTGTTTTAAATGGTTTGTGATCCTTAAACATCTATCAATTGTATCGCCTGGGTCTCATTCTCCTTGTTGGCCTTTACTTTGTATAAAATATCACAAGACAGTCAATCATTTACTAATATAAAGGAACACTGATCCCCTCAATAAAAATGTTAGTAAACCGAGGACTTTTATACATGAATTGGTGTGAGTTTTTTTTATTCTATATCTGGGGCTATTCGAACCGGGTTCACGTTCACATTCACATATAAAGTGAGTCATTGCTATTCGGATATCGCGTGATTCTAATTGATGTAATATTGATGATAATATTGCCATTGGCGATTCAGTATCTATTGTTATTATTATAGATTCGATTACATCTTGCTATTATTTAATGTTACGAGTTTGAAGGCACGAATTCAATGGAGCATCGGAAAAGTTCGCCGCACATGATGGTTTTTTTAAAACACTAATGTTCACCTTCTTACATTGTCTAGTCTAACATATTTAATGATGTAGGTGTAAAAGGAATAACCAAACAGGCAATTCTACTAATGCAATAGTTAATGGTTTTATTCAACATCAGTGCTAATCAATTTTAATGCTGCATTTTAGTCGCTCAGTGACTAAAACTCATCCGTTGTGTGAGTCGCGAGCTACTTAGTGTATGTTTTTGTTTACGAGTAATCGATGTCAAAGTCACCGTTATACACGGCATGGTCAAGTCGAAAGTACGCATAAAGTTTCCGAATGATTTGCTAGAAATTACCACAATAATGTATAATGCATAATAAAATTATATAGATTTTTGTGATGTTTCTACGAATGTAGTTCAGTATTATGAAAAAAACTGATATCATACGTTAGAGAAGTTGTACCTATAAATTGTGTATGGTCAACTTATGATCGATAATTTGTCTGTCAATTTGTTTTGTATTTATTACCAAAGTGCTCGCGAGCGAATTGATTAGTTAATGAAATGTTTTAATATACATAGACAAATTATTGACGACGGAAAGATTCTCAGCATCTGGTTGAGAATCCCTTACAAAGCTAAAACACGCTTTGAGATGAGCAAAAATAACTGCAGACTTTCACTACCTATTTATTTTTACATTTCATTAGCTATTTGCATGCTTTCCGTTCACTACAAGCACGCGTGTACTTTTATATTTCGCTACTTAAATTTATCTACACCGTGAAATAAAACTGTATTTAAGAATATTTACGCACCTTGAGAATCAAACTGTCACTAAACGAAATATGTCAGCTCGCAAAATTAAACTATGCGTTAAAATGGTGTTAGTATCATTTTTGACAGGTGACAAATTTTGTTTAATGACAATTTGATTTCAAGATGCGTTTAAATTTTTTAACTAAGATTTTTAAATTAGAGTATGAAGTGTTGTCGACGCCATAGTTTCATTATTACGAGTATAGGGGCCAATAATTTTTTTTATCAACACTAATCTGTCCCGGAATTTTTTCAAACGATTGCAGATTTTTGTAAGCAAACATGTTTTTTCTGTAATTTAATAGATGGTCTGTAGTTTAATACATGCCATCCTACGTAAGTTCAACCTATTAAACCGTGAAATATATTGTTGGAAGTACGATTTTTTGGTAACGCCATAGACAATTTTGGTAACGCAGAAGACGCCCAAAGAGTCAATAAAAAAGTTGATTGGCCCAGCACTTCAGATTGAGCAACAATGGTTCAGCTTTTGTATTTGTAAATCGTCCATTTTGTTTCTTTGCGGATCGTCGTGTGTGTGCCCTTGAGGCGGTTGTTGATAAATTAAAATGTTATTGTACTATATGGATATATTCTATCGACTTCACTAACTGTTGCTTTTGCAGAGTTTTTCGATATATATTTTACAATCCATTTAAAGACTGAGTGTTGGCATATTAGGTTGGACGCGATGAAAATTAACGTCGTTTAAATTAGCACATTCCCAATGTGTGTTTTACTAATGTATGCTGCTATGATGTAGCTGTTAACACACGCATATGTAGACTCTGTATAGATTTTTACTATATTACCCAAAGGCAGTCTGCGAGAGATAATGTCAATGTTTTAATACTACTTGTGACATTAGGGGCTCTTTCACTACCAATTGATTAATTTTAACTGACGGATTAATGTGATGCCGTCTCCGTCTATTCGAACAAAACAAACAGAGACGGCATCACATTTACCCGTCAAATAAATTTAATCAATGGATGATAAAACAGGCGGTAATTATAGAGAAGCAAGGTTTTGAAAATTCTGAACACTTTAACTCTACGATAAGATGTATCTGTATGATAAAACAAAAGAAAATAATTGTGAACTCACAATTCATTCTTCATATCTATCGTAAAGGTAAATCAAAAATGATGGCTGCCTTTGGTTGAACTGCGCGTACATACGTGCACATTACAAACGAGATCTTATTGATGATCATATCCATTATTTACCTACTAACCCTTTAACCACCAAGAATGTCTCAAATGTGCGTCAACTAATGCCATGTATTTAGGTCACTATTGCACTGTGCAATACTAAAAAAATGGTTTTAGATTTGAGCAACTCAGCTTGTCAATGTTCTCAACTCTATCCGATTACTTGAAAACAATGCGCGATTAGAGATTAATAAGGTTGCATCTAGCCTTTTTGGAGAGTTCCAAAATCAAACCTAACCAAAATCAAACAAAACTTGCTCTCATATAATTTGAATTTACCCTACAGTTTCTGCAACCTTGGTTTAGTAAAACCTTTAGTTAGTTTATAATCTCTGTTGCTGTTAACATACAGTCTCTCGCATTTGCCCACTTCTATAAAGTCTGCGAAAACCTTTTAAAATATAGTGGTACTTAAATGTAAACTATGTGTGTATTGGTATTGTTAAAAAAATAAAAAAAAATAAGTGAAGATAAAAGGAGATGCATAATAGATACATAATATTTATTTTTAATCGTATATGTATGTGGATCTAAATAAAGGAGTATAGTCAGCATCAAATGTGAATAAAGCATTTATAGGTTTTAGTGTTATCGATCATCTTTGACTTAACATTTGGTCCTTTTTAATTAACACCTTCATGTGTAAGGAAGCGTAATGCTTCTGTTATGCTTGTTTCGATTGAGTCGCGCGCGTGAATAGTACGTATCTGTGACTTGATTATTACAAATCTATGCATGCAGCCCAGTAAAACCGACAATTTGAATGCGCAATATCCAAACCAAAAGAAAACAAAGAACCAGATGTAAAATGTTAAAGTAACTCTTACACCCGTATTTATAGAGAAGTAAAGGTCATTACTTGAGTAAAAGTAATTACTCAAGTAACGATTTTTATTCTATAGTTGAGCTTTTGCTTGAAAATTGAACTGTCAAATGTTAGATATATCTTAGCCAAGTCATAGTCCTTTAAAATAAGATACAGGTTACTAACAATCTATGGGCCCTGGTCTGCAATAAACGTTTATTATTATTATTATTATAGCCACCATTTTCTTAACTTAAGCATTTACTTAGCAACAATTAATGACTCGTTTATAAATACGGGTGTTAAAGTGTTTGATACTGACTAGACTTTCTATATCGTGTTTTTCTTTTAACGATATTTTAGGCGGATATTTTCCGAGCCTTTCGTTTAACATATACGTCTAACCCAAGTACAAATGCGTCTACTCCTTGGCCTAAAGTATCTTATTCACGCTTTTTTTTATTGTTATGTTCTCCTGTTGTGATCATGGTTTTGTTCATTGTTAAGAGTGTTATTTTTAAGAAATTTGGTGTATGTTTTTGGGATAACTGTAGTTGTTGTATGCCCTTAATGTGATAGTTCCGTAAGTTATGTTGTTACTTCTGGATTTTTCATGTTCAATCATCTAAGCACTTGCATTCGAACCAGTGCCGGCTCGAAGACACTTTAGGCAAACACTATAAGCGGAGATTCCTTTGGATAATTATTGTAAAAATTGCAAGCGTTTTTTTAAAGTACCTATTCAGACTTATCGCAGAATATGGCTTACACCGGCACTGAGTCAGCCTTCTAACTAATCGAGCCTTAACAAATATCATAATTCACACGGATAAAAAAAAAAACTAAAGCACTTTAATTGTTTTTCACTGAAGGCTCAATTAATTGAATTAGATGACGATTTCTAGAGGCAATTCAACAAAGTTTTTGATAATAATCAGTCAGCCTTTCAGAAATCATCGTCTGATTTTTTCTAAGACTATATCTACACCAGACGCTTTGAGGCGCTAATGCCGCTAATCGATGTCAAATCCTTTATAATTCTGTCCTAATACCATTGGTTTTAGCGCTCATGTGACCTCGGTGTTAGGTGTGCGCGGTAAAATCGTACTAACGCTAAATAAAGATACAAATATTTATTGTAACATTGTCACAATATGAATTTAATTAAAAGTGTTTTTTAAAATATCTGCTTTCATTTGTTCCTCGTACTACCTTGTCAACAGAAACCTTTACCTTAGAGAAATGGTGCAGTAAATGAAGGAAGTTGTTGTATGGAGACCCAAGCATTAATTCCTCAGTCGATGAAATTTTGCTTGGTTATTGTATAGTTTGAGCCGTAACTAAAATATAAAAAAATCCAAAAAAAAAACACCTAAGTTAGGTATTTATAAGCTAAAAATCGTCACTACTTTTAAAAAACTCTTATCTCGAAATGGATAATTTTTCCGAGTGCACTTTAAGACCATTACGTCAAGGTTCAATTTCGTTCACGTATTGATTTGAGATACGAGATTTTTTCAAAGTAGTAACGAAACAAATCTGTTTATATTAAATTAAATTATAATTTAATTTCTGCTGGGATATTTTTTTTTATATTTCATATATTGTTCCAATACGTTACATGAGTAGGTATGTCTATGTTGAAGAAAGTTTGAAAGGAGCATTTTTTTTTTAATTTATTGAATCAGGCGTTACTGTGCGGAGGTCCATATCAATGAACTAAAATAATTTCTTTGCTCACCTATAAGTCTATGCAAATTATGCGTGTTCATGCAGTTCCTCCACCTCCACACTGTAAGAACACACAAACACACAGTTCTCACAGTGTGGAGGTGGAGGAACTGCATGAACACGCATAATTTGCATAGACTTAGCTATCTTAAGGTCGCGGGTGAGCAAAGAAATTATTTTAGTTAATTTTTTTTTTCGGATATTTATACAATACACTTTATTTATTGATACTTTATCATACTGTCAAGTTTTTTTGGGCTGAGGAATTACTGCTGGGTCCACTACCTTTATTTACTGCACTAAAATACATACTCTATGCATTATTTTATATTTTGTAGTTGGGGTAAGCAGAACATGATGACTGAAAATTTAGATACTCATAATGCGAGAAAAGTTAAATATTTCAGTCTTTATAACCTTCACATAAGATTGATTTTTACTTGGCCTATGTAACAACTTTTTTCATTACATCTATATCAATATGTTACGTAGTCTATTACTAAACGATTGTCAATCTAGAACTGCTACTTGTAGGATTTTATTATGGACGGTAGCTTACTATGTTAGATTACTTCGTATTCTAGATCCGCCTGAGCTACGGGGTTACTAGCAGATGTGCGAGAAAAAAATCGAAAACACCTAATTGTCTAATCTAACGCACTCTCAATCATCATCGTTTTCACCATTTCTTTCTCTTACACTGTATAGGATGACAGTAGAAAGATATGGTGAATGCGATAGCCAGCGCCAGACCAGAGCGTTAGACAACCGCAGTAAAGCTGCTCTGATGATCTACCACGAAACTCGCAAATCGAAGTTCGTATAGCACCGTCCCTTTCACTCGCGTATCAAATGACATAAGCGTCAGCGGGACGGCAACATGCGAAGTTCGAGTTTTGCACTTCGTGGTATAGGGCCTGATCTGAGTCAATCTAGGAAAATGAAGTAAGCTTTGTGTAGACGCGATGAAAACGAAAACGTTGAGCCGATCTGAAGGGCTACTCCGAAACACAACGTTCGAAGTTCGTGTCGTGCGATCCCTCTCGCTCTCGTATTAAATAGTATAAGTGTGAGAGGGACCGCACGACACGAACTTCGAACGTTGTGTTTCAGAGTAGCCCTTCTGATTCCGCGTCGATAGAAACGGACCTTAATCCTATCGGTAGTCTATCCTTCCACACCACTTATGAAAGACAAAAAATAAGCAATAGATTATACATAATAGATTGTCTAGTCTAGCCTCGTGCCACTTAAATGTGTAATAGAATGTACACAATAAGTTCAATTATACTTGCAGACCTATGACAATATTAAAAAGTAAAATTTCTTTTGTTTTATCCATGGCAGTTTCACTTTACTGCCAAAACAATTAGATTGAAATTGCTTTGACAAATATTTTTAACCTTTTCGTTCGTAGCCTTTTCGCCGCCACGTCAAATACAAAAGACGAGTTCCCTTTATCTTGTATGATATCGATTCTCCGAAATACACTTCGCATAACCGGTATCTCATATTTTTTTTGCCGTATGATACTTTTGCATAGTTAACAGTTCGAATAATAGTAATTTTTCAGAATATTAATTTTATCTAAATCGGTTCAGCGGTTTAGACGCGATTGATTACCAAACATCCAAACATCCTCACAAACTTTCACATTTATAATGTTTCTAGTTATAGTGCTATATGCGCCTTTTTCTTATTATATTATACAGCAAATACTTTTAGTATTGCTGCATCGTTCCGAGCGACTACTTGCCTTCTGCCCTAAGCTCAAAGAGCTATAATGTCCCATGTCCAACGTTTGTTTTTTTTCCTAAATGGATATGTGGTTCGGGAAAAGGTTTGAAGTAACAGAAACAACGATTTATAATGATCACATAATTATATTATAAAATGATTTAATTACAATAAACAGAATAAGTATCATAATGTACCTACACTACGAACAACTTACATTAATTAGAAGCGGACAGGATGTACTCTTCTCATATTTACAATTTGTACATTGAGCGCTCGATTCGTTCATAATACTTAATTTAGTTCGCGTCGCTAATAATAATTTCAACGTAAATAAATAGTGCTTAGGGGAGAGGGTAGGGGGGAGGGTCGTGTGTGTAACGCGGCCGGCTTATCCTATATGTTACAGGGCGCGCGCTCGGGCTATGTACACTACAACTGTTCGACGAACTTGGTGAGCTGGTCCTGCGGCGTCATGGGCGGCAGCTGGTCGTCCGGGGGCGGCGCGGGCGGCGGCGGCGCGGGCGACTGGCGCAGCAGCAGCAGCTCGGACGGCGTGGGCGGGCGCGGCGACGGCGTGGCGGGCGGCGAGCGCTGCAGCACGCCCGCGCCGCCGAAGAAGCGCGCGCCGTGCCGCACCGCGCCCACGCCCACGCCGCCAGCCGCGCCCACGCCCACGCCCACCCCGCCGTACGGCGCGCGCATGCCCATCATGCCCGCGCCGCCGCCCACGGCGCCCACGCCGCCCACGCCGGCGCCGCCCTGCTTGAACCAGCCGCCCGCGTGCCCGCCCATGCCGCCACCGCCTGGGCCCATACCCACAGACCCGACGCCTCCTACTCCTGAGACGCCGCCGACCTGAAATTAACGACACAACGGTCAAAACACGATGCAATAGTATATTGTGTCTTCAGGGCTGTCAAGAAAAATTATTGAAATCTGGAACGAGCTTCCCGCTGGGGTTTTCCCATCGAGTTACGACCTGGGTGCCTTTAAGAGGCGTGTGTATAAATTTCTGCAGGGCCGACAACGCACTGGCATCGCTTAAAGCGTTGCGGGTGTCTATGGACAGTGGTGATCACTTAACATCAGGTGACCCACTAAGTTCCGTTTGTCTGGCCTCCCTAACATAAAAAAAAAATTACCAGCAAGAGTCTATTAGCAGGCCTAGTCGAAAACTAAAGGCGTTAAAGAGTCGATGTTCATAATTCCAAGACCGCCCGCGTGACACATAAACGCATACAGCTTCAAATAAAATAAAAAACTATCTTTTTTCACGTTTAATTTGTTCAATCGCTATCTTTTTTGCAAGGAAGTACTTTATGCAGCTTTGTGTGTTCAGCTCTCCTGTCGACACCTATAGAAAATCTAACTTTTTCTTCCAAGCATAATCGCAACTAAGTGACGAAACAATAAATCGATCAGTTTACTACATAAACGCGTATTTTAAAATCAAAGGCTTGTATTATTAGAAGACTCGATCAAACACCTCCCGTCTACCACCATTTACAGTGTCTGAAAAGCACGTATATTACCTGTGACTGTTGCGGCAGCATCTGATGCATCTGCTGCATTCGAGGCTGCTGCATCATGTGCTGAAGCGGCTGTTGCTGGACGCCGCCGACGCCGCCGAGCCCGACGCCGCCCACGCCACCCACGCCGCCGACGTTGCCCACACCGACGGCCGCTTGCTGCTGGTTTTGGGCGTTCTGGAATTACGAGATAAAACGTCACGATTTGATTGGAGTTACGAGATTAATCATTTACTTAGGAAAAAATAAAGTTGAATAAGACCAATTATTTTAGTAAACTAGACGATTATTTATTGCCAACTTAAAAAAAAAAGCTTTCAATTATTATTATTTTTAACCCGACGATATCTTCTCCGCTTATGCATCGATTTCGTTCCATAGACTTTTTAAATTCTATAGTGTCTGCCTCAATGGTAGTCCTCATACAATTTTTTAAGAAAATCGGTTTACAATTGGGATGTCCCAATTTTTTACAAAGTATAATAAATCAAAAACCATTTGGAGGAATAGGCTTTGTGAAGCGTTTTCAGAAATCAGATTCCAAAAATATGATAATCTGAATTAAATAAATAAAATTTAAGTAATGACCTTCATTTGACCCCTGCAGTGTTACGTCACAAATGCCGGTCTAAAGGAAAGTCTACACTTTAAAGCAAATTGACAGTTTGAAATGTTGCTGTCCTGCTTATAATAGCAAAGAGTGACAAAGATGGAAATTTAATCACATGATGCGCATTCGGCTTTAAACAGTTGTCATTTTATCGTAAAGTCCGAAATGTATATATGAGTATTACCAATGTATTTTCACAAATAAAAGTATTAAATAACTACGTTAAAAGTGAATATAAAAGAATTTAAATATCAGATTTTAATAAAAAATATGTATTTACTATCGCACCATTAAACAAACCTACGAATAATCGAAGCTAAAAGAAGAGAAATAAATGAAACTATTTGTCATGGTTCATTTAGGACCGTGCCGTGCTTGTATGATTGTTGACTGTCACTTGACTTTCAGTAATGCCACAGATTATGTTATGTACAAACTGAATTTTTCTAGGCAATGGAACGTGGCTGTCTCACTGTGACGTCATCCAGCTTATTTCGTAAAAAAATTATAAAAAATTAAATACTCATCCAAATTCAAAATCGATGAAAAAGGTATCTTAAAATATCCTATTCTTTCCAAAAATAAGATAAAAACTATAGGTTTTTTTTTTTTGGGACATCCCAATTATGATTTTATTCACATGGTGCAGATTTATACCAATTTAGACTGGTATTTTCACGGGTGTGGTGATCTAAAACTGGCCTTATATACACAAAATGCAGAGAAGACAATAGGCGGTCTTATCCCTTAAAAGCGATCTCTTCCAGACAATTGGGTACAAGAACGTACAATTATGTCAAAAGTAGGTGATCATATACCTGTCTTTGTTTTATGAATGCCGCCATGAGAGGCGGATTTGACTTGAGTATCTGCAGTATCTCTTGTTGCTGGTTGTGCGAGGTCGGTGACCGCAGCGTGGCCATAAGTTGTTGCAGGGCCTTCTGGTGCATCGGCGGCGCCCCGGCCCCGGCCGCGCCCACTCCGCCAACGCCGCTGACGTTGCTGACGCCACCGACGACGCCAACCGGTCTCTGCTGTTGTTGCTGCTGTTGTTGTTGTTGCTGCTGCTGCTGCTGCTGCTGTTGTTGTTGCTGTTGTTGTTGCTGCTGTTGTTGTTGTTGCTGCTGCTGCTAAACAATTATTTCAGGTTAGTTGTCGTACTTGAGTGTCGAATTTACATGATTTACTATCAGCTTGTATTTTATTATGCAATCGGGCCCTGGTAATCTGATTAATCGAACCAACCGCAAAGAAAAGTTCATGTTGTCCGATCGGTAGGACAAAGTCAAAGACCACGTGGCCAGAGGGGAATAAAATTGAACTCACATAAAATTTATCAACGAGTGGTGAAACAGGTATTGGTGCATATTCTTGATTAATTTTAGAGCACGTTTGTCTAGGCTAAAATAGACTACATGGTCTAGGATGACGGATGTCCTATGGCTGCAGATAATGATGTTGCTGACATACTTGTATTTAGTTGCTGCTGCTGCTGCTGACGTGAGAGCACCAAAGTTTGCATACTTTTCGCCAGTCATACCGTAATGTTTGTCCGAATCATCGTTTGCTGATGTCGTACCTTCAGCGGCGACTGCTGCTACTGCTAATGATGCTGCTGTTGCAACTGTAGCGTCTGCTGTTGTCCCTGTAACGGTGGCCGCAGCTAATGACGCTGATGTCATACCTTCAGCGGCGACTGCTGCTACTGCTAATGATGCTGCTGTTGCAACTGTAGCGTTTGCTGCTGCTGTTCCTGACGCCGTACCTGCAGCGGTGGCCGTAGCTAATGACGCTGATGTCGTACCTGCAGCGGCTGCCTTAGCTGATGATGGTGATGTCATATCTGCAGCAGTGGCCGCAGCTAATGACGCTGATGTCGTACCTGCAGCGGCTGCCTTAGCTGATGATGGTGATGTCATATCTGCAGCAGTGGCCGCAGCTAATGACGCTGATGTCGTACCTGCAGCGGCTGCCTTAGCTGATGATGGTGATGTCATATCTGCAGCAGTGGCCGCAGCTAATGACGCTGATGTCGTACCTGCAGCGGCTGCCTTAGCTGATGATGGTGATGTCATATCTGCAGCAGTGGCCGCAGCTAATGACGCTGATGTCGTACCTGCAGCGGCTGCCTTAGCTGATGATGGTGATGTCATATCTGCAGCAGTGGCCGCAGCTAATGACGCTGATGTCGTACCTGCAGCGGCTGCCTTAGCTGATGATGGTGATGTCATATCTGCAGCAGTGGCCGCAGCTAATGACGCTGATGTCGTACCTGCAGCGGCTGCCTTAGCTGATGATGGTGATGTCATATCTGCAGCAGTGGCCGCAGCTAATGACGCTGATGTCGTACCTGCAGCGGCTGCCTTAGCTGATGATGGTGATGTCATATCTGCAGCAGTGGCCGCAGCTAATGACGCTGATGTCGTACCTGCAGCGGCTGCCTTAGCTGATGATGGTGATGTCATATCTGCAGCAGTGGCCGCAGCTAATGACGCTGATGTCGTACCTGCAGCGGCTGCCTTAGCTGATGATGGTGATGTCATATCTGCAGCAGTGGCCGCAGCTAATGACGCTGATGTCGTACCTGCAGCGGCTGCCTTAGCTGATGATGGTGATGTCATATCTGCAGCAGTGGCCGCAGCTAATGACGCTGATGTCGTACCTGCAGCGGCTGCCTTAGCTGATGATGGTGATGTCATATCTGCAGCAGTGGCCGCAGCTAATGACGCTGATGTCGTACCTGCAGCGGCTGCCTTAGCTGATGATGGTGATGTCATATCTGCAGCAGTGGCCGCAGCTAATGACGCTGATGTCGTACCTGCAGCGGCTGCCTTAGCTGATGATGGTGATGTCATATCTGCAGCAGTGGCCGCAGCTAATGACGCTGATGTCGTACCTGCAGCGGCTGCCTTAGCTGATGATGGTGATGTCATATCTGCAGCAGTGGCCGCAGCTAATGACGCTGATGTCGTACCTGCAGCGGCTGCCTTAGCTGATGATGGTGATGTCATATCTGCAGCAGTGGCCGCAGCTAATGACGCTGATGTCGTACCTGCAGCGGCTGCCTTAGCTGATGACGTACCTGCAGCGGCTGCCTTAGCTGATAACGGTGCTGGCTGCTACATACCTGTAGCGGCGACTGCTACTGCTGCTGCTAACGTGCCTGTACCGGCGGCCGCAGCTGCCGATGATGATGGTGATGTCGTACCTGCAGCGGCTGCCTTAGCTGATAACGATGATGGTGTCGTACCTGCAGCGGCTGCCTTAGCTGATAACGATGATGGTGTCGTACCTGCAGCGGCTGCCTTAGCTGATAACGATGATGGTGTCGTACCTGCAGCGGCTGCCTTAGCTGATAACGATGATGGTGTCGTACCTGCAGCGGCTGCCTTAGCTGATAACGATGATGGTGTCGTACCTGCAGCGGCTGCCTTAGCTGATAACGATGATGGTGTCGTACCTGCAGCGGCTGCCTTAGCTGATAACGATGATGGTGTCGTACCTGCAGCGGCTGCCTTAGCTGATAACGATGATGGTAATGTCGTACCTGCAGCGGCTGCCTTAGCTGATAACGATGATGGTGTCGTACCTGCAGCGGCTGCCTTAGCTGATAACGATGATGGTGTCGTACCTGCAGCGGCTGCCTTAGCTGATAACGATGATGGTGTCGTACCTGCAGCGGCTGCCTTAGCTGATAACGATGATGGTGTCGTACCTGCAGCGGCTGCCTTAGCTGATAACGATGATGGTAATGTCGTACCTGCAGCGGCTGCCTTAGCTGATAACGATGATGGTGTCGTACCTGCAGCGGCTGCCTTAGCTGATAACGATGATGGTGTCGTACCTGCAGCGGCTGCCTTAGCTGATAACGATGATGGTAATGTCGTACCTGCAGCGGCTGCCTTAGCTGATAACGATGATGGTGTCGTACCTGCAGCGGCTGCCTTAGCTGATAACGATGATGGTGTCGTACCTGCAGCGGCTGCCTTAGCTGATAACGATGATGGTGTCGTACCTGCAGCGGCTGCCTTAGCTGATAACGATGATGGTGTCGTACCTGCAGCGGCTGCCTTAGCTGATGATAACGATGATGGTGTCGTACCTGCAGCGGCTGCCTTAGCTGATAACGATGATGGTAATGTCGTACCTGCAGCGGCTGCCTTAGCTGATAACGATGATGGTGTCGTACCTGCAGCGGCTGCCTTAGCTGATAACGATGATGGTGTCGTACCTGCAGCGGCTGCCTTAGCTGATAACGATGATGGTGTCGTACCTGCAGCGGCTGCCTTAGCTGATAACGATGATGGTGTCGTACCTGCAGCGGCTGCCTTAGCTGATAACGATGATGGTGTCGTACCTGCAGCGGCTGCCTTAGCTGATAACGATGATGGTGTCGTACCTGCAGCGGCTGCCTTAGCTGATAACGATGATGGTGTCGTACCTGCAGCGGCTGCCTTAGCTGATAACGATGATGGTGTCGTACCTGCAGCGGCTGCCTTAGCTGATGATAACGATGATGGTGTCGTACCTGCAGCGGCTGCCTTAGCTGATAACGATGATGGTGTCGTACCTGCAGCGGCTGCCTTAGCTGATGATAACGATGATGGTGTCGTACCTGCAGCGGCTGCCTTAGCTGATAACGATGGTGATGTGTTACCTGCAGCGGCTGCCTTAGCTGATAACGATGATGGTGTCGTACCTGCAGCGGCTGCCTTAGCTGATGATAACGATGATGGTGTCGTACCTGCAGCGGCTGCCTTAGCTGATAACGATGATGGTGTCGTACCTGCAGCGGCTGCCTTAGCTGATGATAACGATGATGGTGTCGTACCTGCAGCGGCTGCCTTAGCTGATGATAACGATGATGGTGTCGTACCTGCAGCGGCTGCCTTAGCTGATAACGATGATGGTGTCGTACCTGCAGCGGCTGCCTTAGCTGATGATAACGATGATGGTGTCGTACCTGCAGCGGCTGCCTTAGCTGATGATAACGATGATGGTGTCATACCTGCAGCGGCTGCCTTAGCTGATAACGATGATGGTGTCGTACCTGCAGCGGCTGCCTTAGCTGATGATAACGATGATGGTGTCGTACCTGCAGCGGCTGCCTTAGCTGATGATAACGATGATGGTGTCGTACCTGCAGCGGCTGCCTTAGCTGATGATAACGATGATGGTGTCGTACCTGCAGCGGCTGCCTTAGCTGATAACGATGGTGATGTGTTACCTGCAGCGGCGGCTGCGGCGGCAGGTGCGGGTGGTGCGGGTGGTGCAGCGCGTGCGCGTGGTGCAGGTGCGGCTGCGGCAGGCGCGCGTGCAGCGGCGCGTGGTGCAGCGGCGGCGGCGCGCGGTACCGCGCGGCCCACTCGGCGCCGCGCGCGGCGCTCGCCGCTGATTGCTTGCCGTAAGATGGCGCCTGCTGCCGTGCCGCCTCCTCTTGCACCTGGGAACAACGACACTGTTATAACACTACCAATACCCTGACATACAGGTGGAAAAAGTTACAGCACTAACGCGCTAGGTATAATATGTAGCGAAAAAAGGACAAGTAAGCAAGATGAGCTGAGGGCTCACTCTAAATATTTAATGACATAATCAACTTTTTCAGTATTTTTATTCTGTTCCGTAACTCAGGTGACTTTAAAGATACACTCCTTTAAAAAATGTGTGCAAATAACATTCTTAGGACATGAGCTATGAAGGAATTGCCTTAAAATTGTCACCTTCAAACTCGATCCTAGATCGATTTGTACCCCATAAAATCATACTTTTAATAAGTATCTCAGGAGACTAGGTAAATAAAAAAGTTGATTGACCCTAATTTGTATTATTGACTTATTATAAGCTCAGACGAAGAGAGACTTTTCTCGACGACTGCTTTAGATCGAAAGGAATAGAGGACATAGGACCAAACCAGAGGCCGTATTGCCTAACGCTTCTAACGCTCGCGATCGCAACCAAATAACAGTTTGTGTATGAGAAATTTGTCATTTTATTGCGATCGCGAGCGTCAGAAACATAAGGCAATACAACCTCATCCTACTAATATTGTAAATGTGAAAGTTTGTGAATGAGTGAGTGAGTATGTTTGTTACTTCTTCACGCTGTAACGGCTGGACGGATTTGGATGAAATTTAGCAAAAAGTTAGTTTACAACCTGGATTAAAACATAGGATACTTTTTATCTCGATATACCCACGGGATAGGGATAAAATCTCTAAATAACAATCACTGAGCTTAGAGTCATGAAATTTGGTATGTAGGTAGCTGGACGTCTGCAATAACACATAGGCTACTTTTATCCCGATGTTCCCACGGGATAGGGATAAAACCTCTAAATAACAACCGCTGAGCTTAGAGTTATGAAATTTGATATGTAGGTAGCTGGATGTCTGGAATAGCACAAAGGCTACTTTTTATCCCGATTTTCCCATAGGATAGGGATAAAATCTCAAACTTATAACGCGTGCGAAGCCGCGGGTAAACGCTAGTGCTAGATAATAAGGATGGTAGCTAACCTGTTGCAAAGCCTTCTGCACGTTGTGTGGCAGCGCATGCGGCGCCGGCTTGGAGGCGGGCGGCGAGCCGAGCGCGGGCTGCGGCGGCGGGCTGGGCCCGGCGGGCGGCACGCCGCGCGTGTTCATGGCGGCCATGCGCCGGCGCAGCAGCTGCTGCTGCTGCACGCGCTGCTGCACCTGCTGCTGCTTCAGCTTCTGCTTGATGCTGGAGCAGAACGGCACCGAGCACTTGGTCTCCTGGCAGTGCTTCGCGTGGTAGCAGCACAGCGCGATCAGCTGCTTGCAGATCGGACAGTCGCCCTTGGTCTTGCGCTTGCAGATCTTGGTGTGGGCGACGACGCGCTTCATCTTCTGGCAGGACGGGAGCCGGCAGTTCGCGTCGCGGCACTGGCACGCGTGCACGAGGGACTGTATGCACCGCTGGATAGACAGTTTTCTTGCTTCTTGCGGGTTGGCCTGTTTCATGTCGCCTGGAGAAGCGCCGACGTCGAGATCCAGGCCGAGCTTCTCCATCTTATGCGGATGGCCTTCTTTGTCGTGGCAGGGCACGCAGAGATCAAAGTCGTCGCAGACGGTGCAGTGGTAGCGCGTCTCGACGTGGGACTTGCAACTGTTGCAGGTGTAGACGAACTTGTCCTGTCCCTGGTTGTGAAGTTCGTATAGCATGCAGAGAGTGGAGAAGCGCGCGCGCCGCGTGGACGAGAACTCGTAATGGCGGTCGCGCGCCATCGTCAAGAACGCGTCGCGGCCGTCCATCAGGTCGCAGTTCACCAGAGTGTCCGGGTCCGCGATCGGCTGCAACAACAAAACAACAATTCAATACTCGATCTCGCAACACCGTTCAAATATTAAGTAAAGCCGAGTTCTCACACATACGTCCATTTGTAAGACTCGATCCACATGTAACTAACAAGGCAAGTTATACAAAAGCTGGTGAAAAATTACCATAAACCAAGAACCTACGCAGCGCACATCGATGTCCGAAAAAAAATACGGGGAAAAACCGAGTCGAGATTATAAATTCAACTGGCCTTCAAATAGATTAAAAGAAAGAGATATCTGTCTGCTATAGTATTCTTAAACTGTAATAACATAAACAGATTATAAAAACAAACCTATTTTTTTATCTTTTGTTGTTTATAACCCAGAGATAGGCGATACGGTGTATCCTATAAAAAAATGTAATGTACGGCAACAAATATTCATAATTAGTCTTAATTATTAATACATAATAAGAGAAAATATAATATCATAATAGGTGGACATCTATAAATTAAACTACGTCACAAACTTAAGGACAGGGAAGGGGCATCAATCAGGTTAGCGTTCCTAAATTCGCGGGGCCCCAAAAAGGACTAAATCACAACCATACGACTTCAAAAGAAAGATCAAGTGTAACACTAGAAACCCAAAACTCAAGCGCATTTAGGTTAAATATAACACAGAAACTGTTTTCCAATGGCAATATTATTTAATAATCTACGAAAGAGCACAGAACCTTACGGATAAAGTACTTCATTCAATGAATGAATATGTACTTTTAATTGTAGTTTCCAACTTATTACCTATTTAATCTCGGTTTATAAATTAATGACGCACACACGTGTTTTATTTCAACTAATAGAATCCTTTTAAAATTCCTGCATAAATAACTAAATACCTGCATGCCAACGTATTTGGTTAGACATGTCACTAGAAGGACATTAGCACCATTAAAAGCAATTTTACAACATCTAAAGCAAAATAAAACTATTTCGAAGCTGGGAAACCCGCGGCATATCGTCACTACTTTGGAATCTCAATCGTCAAGTCAACAATACTGACCCTTGAAATTACGTATATTAGAATTAGAAAAATTATCATTATAAATTGAGATATATTATTTGAGGTACAGTCACCAGCACCAATATCTGCCACAACTCTATTTCTAGAGCCGGTATGACGTGTCAGATATTTTTGCACGCTCCGCCGTGGCAGATATTAATGCTGGTGACTGTACCAGCAGCCAAATATGTAGTCTACCACCCTAAATTTGATAATCATTTGCATGCCACAATAATGCCAATAGACGTGTCTGTCAACATTCGACTTTAGCGACATATTCATTTGATAGGAACTTGTTTAATAATAATAATAAATAAATTTTATTTCAGATATTTCTTTTACAATCATCTATTAGTATTTAAAAATTGATAGACCACCTATTTGGCTTATGGTAAATACCTACGAGTTATTTTTAAAAGTAGTGACGATAACTATCCATACAATAATGATTGGGGTTATTGACCTTCAATTGCAACTGAATCTACAATAACTGTTTAATAAAACATTGTATGTTTTCTTTAAATTATACCTTTAACCCTTCGGTGGATAATTGCAAACACACGAGAAATGTGGAGCAATTTATTTCATTAAGATTCCCATTTGCGCTACTTTAGGTTTACGCCAAACAGTCAGTTGTTTTGAGTAATTACTTTTTTTAAACTACGGAATTTGATGTATTAACATGAAAAATGCTCACTTTATCGGTATCCATAACCTCGGGCGCTTTTACTGGTGTTAAAGTCTCGGCGGCCGGTTCGCAGGAACACATCGGTCGACACAGAAGACATTTTATTGGGGCAGTTATCCAATCAAAGTAGCTCTGATTCAACTGTTTCTCGGAATCATGGGATGGTGCTGACGGATGACACGAGCAGGTTTCACGGCAAACTAGGCAAGTTACTTTGAGACAGGCGAACAAAGAACGCAAACTGTCGATGTTTGAATTTTCAGTATCCATGTTTTCGGGTGCTTCCGGCGGTGGGCACGAGTGGCACGAAAATGGTTAGTCGACACGTCTCAACGCTATCTCGGCCGTAGACACAGTGAGAGGGGCAGCAGGAAAACTGCGCTTTTATACGCGGAGCGGAGTGTCGACAGAGTGGGGTTGAGGTCTATCGGATCAATCGTTTAAACGTGTCTTTGATTTGTCGGTGCCTATGACGAATTTTTATACACAAATAAAGGCTAAGGACAATAGTAGAGCCATTTTACCCACGGCGTTTATAGCCACCCGAGCCGGTACAGCGAGATTGCTATATAATTATAAATTTTTAGTTTTATTGATTTATTTGATTGATTTTTAGTTTTACATATAAAACAAAAATGAAAAAAAATATATATAGAAACTTATTGTTTGTGACTGTTTACATCTTTATTACCTTGATTACCTTGGACTTAGACGAACATTTTACTTTATGCACTAGAGCATAAAAAAACATTTTATGTAGCCTAGATCCAGAATTTAATACCACATCACATGTATACCTGCATATATATAATTCCATCCATGTTTGTAATGCGATATGAAATAAATATCAACTTTACGAGCATGAAAAGAGAAAGATATTTTTCTTTAACAATGTGCCTTTATAGAAGATTTTAATCACACTGAAATAATATTCCTATTAGAACGTCCATTGTAAAGAAACCCCTGACTTCCTTCGACAATTTAACAGAATTTCTTTAATCAATCATGGTATTATTTCAATCGGATTGGATGTGGAGCCAAATTTGAACTGATAGAAAACTAAATAACAGCAGATTTTCTAGTTACTACAAAACGAAATCATCTTTTAAGTTAAATTTTTGTACATTGTGTTTCGTTTAACCTTTAACTGACGACCTATACTATACGTCTCAAAAACGTCGTCACTTTTGATTTGAAAATATTTTTCAAAATACGCTACTCGCGGTACTGCTCCTCCCGCTACCTTCCCCGTTCCCCGTACGTGACCGTAGCGGAGCTGTTGCCGTCTCACAGACGTAAGTTGTTTATGTACTACAAATATGCACATCTGTTGAATGTCACCTCGGCGTTTTAGTATAAAAACTTGGGTGTCTTATTGACGTGACATCGCTGTTAAGTTATATACTACTATGTATATAATTCCAGAATGCCTAGAAGAAAAGAAAACGTTTGCAGACAACGAAAAACGGCTCCTGCTGCGTCGCCGGCAACTTCTAGGTTTACAAAGTATTTTTGTTGCTAGCCTCAAATATACAGTAGTTGCAGAATGGCCCAGTAATTTTTTTTATTCCACTGGATGGAAAACGAGCAAGTGGGTCTCCTGATGGTAAGAGATCACCACCACCCATAGACACCTGCAACACCAGAGGGATTGCAGATGCGATGCCAACCTAGAGGCCTAAGATGGGATACCTCAAGTGCCAGTAATTTCACCGGCTGTCTTACTCTCCACGCCGAAACACAACAGTGCAAGCACTGCTGCTTCACGGCAGGATTAGCGAGCAAGATGGTGGAGCAATCCGGGCGGACCTTGCACGAGGTCCTACCACCTGCAAATGTGCTCTCTCTATATGACTCGACAGTTTTGACTAACCTTATATTTTATGTATGATACCTCATATATTGAAAACCGTCCAGCCCCTTAGATTATAGAAAACCAAAGAAATAGTTACAAACGCTTGAAAAACATAATCCTACTTCGGGCCGTCGAGTAAATACTAGGAAAACCCGTACGCTTTGCGACTGTATATCAAAAAACTGAGTGTATGAAGGTTATCGGTTACATTATAATAGCGAACATGCGTTTTATCAGATATCGTCGCGTGGATCCACTATCGTGTTTGTTTTATTATTGTAGTGCATTAAAATATACTCATACTCGTCATTAACCTGTCAATAAGAGACAAAAAATTTAGCCACATCTTATAAATGCTTACCCCCTTATTCATAAAACTTAACAAGCCTATGTTAACTAACAAATGCTTTGTCCCTTTCTAACAAATACAAATGTCGAAGTGACAGATAAGGACAAACGAATTTTAGCGGCATTTTAACTAAAATAGGTTTGATTGTCGTTTATGAATAAGGGGGTTAGTCTGTATATTCACCAGCATTAATATCTGCCACAGCGGAGCGTGCATAAATATCTGACACGTCCTTCCGGCCCTAAAAATAGTATCAGATATTTATGCACGCATGTTGTGTCAGATATTGGTGCTGGAGACATCTAGTTTAATAGTAATTAAATAGGATTATGAGTATTATGTTTTGACAATCTTATTTTTGAGTATGACACTCATCTACATTCCTGTACATTCGTACTGGGGATCTCGAAAACAGCTCTGATTTCGATGAAATTTGCCATGCGGAGTTTTTCGAGGGCGTAGAATCGTCCTAGCTTGGTATTATCTCTGGGAAAACGTGTTTTTTAGTTTTAGCCCAGGCTCATCCGTTATTTTTTTTATATATAAGAGGGGGAAAACGAGCATGCGGGTCTCCTAAAGCAATCACCGCCGCCCATGGACACCTGTCAACACGAGGGGTTTCACAGGTGCGTTGCCGGCCCTTTGAGAGACTGAAGTTTATAATCGGCTTCCGTTTATTTATAATGTTTATGTTGCTCTAAGTGTGTTAATAAAGGCTTATTCTATTCTATTCTATAATAACTTTAATGAAACTTACCTACCTAAGAGCCATTGCGATTAATCTGGCTCTGCTTATAATAAAATTCTAGCGAATCCGTCTTTCTTTTTTGAAGCCTCATTGCCACATTTAAACTTACAACGCCCTTCTGTTCCCATCGGGAGTTAAAATAAAAATGAAGTCATCGTTAGCCGAAATAACTGGTCATAGTCTTTCCCCAATGAACTTCACGATTACTGCTCATCATGCTGCATAATTGGTCATATGCCAAAGTTCATGTCATCTAAATTTACATACATCTTCTATTGGTTTGATTGTGAATGAACAACAAAAAATACTGGTTTATATTCAGGTTTTATATACCAGTTTTTTTTTTACATAACTATAAAGGTTTCTCACCTGTTCTATTTATATGAGCAGAAAATTGCTAAGGGAATCTTTCTTACGTATCAGTTTAAATTCAGTTTATTAAAAACTTCTGAACAATCAAATTCTAATTATTTTTTCCACGAAAATTTTGTTGGTCACAAAAAAAAGTCTTCTAATACAATTAACTCTTTGAACGCCAATTTTGCATACACAGTTGTCACCTACACGCGATGTCATGATAATGCCAAAGGTGAAATGGTCTAAGATCCGAACTTAAATTGAACTTGACCGGTCTGATTATAGAATGAAACTTATTTTATAATAAATATAGTATATTAGAAATGGGTTTTCTGTAAAAATCCTGGACATGTTATTATTAAATAAATTTAAAAAAATGTTTTTTGGGGGCTGTTTCACCATCCATTAATTACTGTTAACTGACCGTTAAATGTGATGCCGTCTCTATTTGTTTTGTTCGAATAGACGGAGACGGTATCACATTTAACCGTCAATTAACACTAATCAATGGATGGTGAAACAGCCCCTCAAAAATAAAATATATATTTTTTTATTAAAAAAATGCCTGTCCAGGATTTTAAAAGTTTAACCTGTTTGTGTGATTTTGATACCTCTCCCTCATAGCAAGTGAGTTAGTTATTCCTAATACCTTATCAGACAAGATCGAAGTTTAACAGATTTTTTCAATATTATCAATTTCAAAAGATTCACGATTTATTACAATAGACATATTTTCTAAACCACACCACCATTAATCCCAGCTTTAATACTGGGAGCTTGTTGTAAGTAATCGTGAACGACAATGAGGGTATATCATCAGTTACTGGCCACCTTAATAAGTTTTTGTTAAAAAATTTCATTTTTAATACAAGCTTTTTTTGCTGACTACTTTTTGTTGACTGTACTTGCATTGTCATTCAAAGTGCATTTCCGTAACAAATTTCAAGTTGATGCCATTCTGCGGAGACGATCCTAGCCAGTCCACTAGCTGCTCCGTTCAAATTTTCTTCACCAGACATATTCATGTAACGTATTGGAACAATATATGAAATATCAAAAAAAAAAAAATCCCAGTAGAAATGCCAATATTAAAAAAAAAATTTTTTTTGGCGTGTGATACGATTGACTTATTTGGAATAATAATATTGGACTAATATAAACAGATTTGTATTTCATCACTACTTTGAAAAAATCTCGTATCTCAAATCAATACGTGAACAAAATTGAACGTTGACGTAATGGTCATAAAATGCACTCGGAAAAATTATCCATTTCGAGATACGAGTTTTTTAAAAGTGGTGACGATTTTTAGGTATAAATACCCAACTTAGGTGTTTATTTTTGGATTTTTTATATTTTAGTTACGGCTCATACTATACAATAACCAAGCAAAATTCATCGACTGAGGAATTAATGCTTGGGTCTCCATACAACTTGCTTCATATCCTCATCACTACCAAATTATAGCATTGCCAGCAGATTTACATAAGTATGCCAAATTTCAAAAATTAATTCTATTTTTAGGTGACCAGAATTTTTGTACAGTCAGCTGCAGAGAAAAGGTACCCCCCTGTAACGGCGGTATCCATATTTACCGCCATACAGGGGGGTACCTTTTCTCTGCAGCTGACTGTACAAGGTGGCCAGTTATTGCAGGGTCGCCAGTATTTGACACCTTATACTAAAAGTAACTCTGTTTATGACTAGCAATCAGTTTTAGTGTAAAGTGGCCAGTTTAAACAGTGGCTAGCAATTGACGATTTACCCTACTTCGAAAATATGTATCATTGTCAATATTATATAAAAAAAATCGACTTACCTACATAAGAAAGAGCATGATGCTAAAACTTTATTGAGAATTGCATACGATTTTACAAAAGATCTGACATATAAACTATTTCCTTGTTGATTTTGTAGAATATTTCTCATATAGTTGCCGTCCTGGTCTTCAATGATCATGTCTTTAGGTTATGCTGGTCGTGTAGACTCAGTTTCACTTCAATCAGCCTTTTTGAGTAACAACTCAAAATAGCAGTTACGCGGTTGAAACGAAATAATGTGTGAACTAAACATTCTTTTTCTGTAATAGATTTCTTGATGGTTTAGTTTCAAACACTACATATTGCAGAAAACAAAATGTGTATTTTTGACATATGCGTAATAAATGAGATGCTAGGGTAAAATGGCCCAATGGGTAAAAAATCAAATTCCCCAGATGTATTGCAAATATCTGATTAAGTCGAAAACGGTAAAATTCGCAAATATCTGCTTTTATCTAAGTGCCTTCCCCAACCATCTTGCAGAATATCCATGTAGAAAACATCAAGAATGTTGAATCTTTGGTGTATTTATTTATATATCGCTAGGGTCAATCCATTGGGACAATTGTGAGTCTATTTCTTTTATTTAGATTTATGAAAGTTATTGCAAACAAAATATGAAATAATTTCAGCATATTTTTAGTGCTGCAGTCTGGTTTTGTTCTTATTTGTCGTTATGCTGTTGAAGAAGGATACATAATGTAAATAAGTTTCTGTAAAAGTTTTTTTTCCTGACTATACTTGCATTGGCATCCAACCTGCATATGTATACCAAAGTTCAAGTGGATCCGATCGCTAATAGTGTATCAAAATGAACTTGCAAGATCTGAAGCAAACAAATGTACACGAGATGAAGTTAAATAAAAACATTTAGGAAAGAGAAACCACTACAGTGTAAACAATACGTTTACGTCAAAATTTTCGTAATATCGATGTATAATAACATTGTCGCCGTCTAAATTCATACAAATTGGTATCGCAATATGTGCTATCAGCATTAGACATACAGCTCAAAACGCAGCAACAACTTTTTAAAACTTAGGCAAGTTTGCTACGCCTCGTCACATTTACTCGAGTAGGTGATACTATACATTAGTAATTGATATATCACACTCACCGCTAAGCTGGCAGCAGACTGCGCGGAATGTAGCCTTATGACGAAGAACACCTCCTTATGTTTCTCCATGGTGGCGAATATCTTCGCACTGAGGTCGCTGCCCTGTTGCTGATCGCTCTGCTTCTTACTGTTCTTTCTCTGCGCGGCTTTGGACTTGTTCGACTTCTTTGCCTTCTTTTGTCCCTTTTTCTTGCCGTCGGGTCCTTGCTCGTTGTCCTCCGACGACTGGAATATCTAGAAATGGTGTATATTGTCAAGGTGGGGGTGACGCTTTATACATTGAAGCGGAGAGAAGCATTTGACCAGGTTAGGAAAACTAGGGCGCGTAGTTGTTAGACTATTTTTTTGACTAAATGTAAATTTGACTTATTAAAGTGTGTAGGTAATATTGTGGTTCAGATGTTTTTAGTACCCGATGCCACTCCAATCGAATAAAAAAATGCAAGAACAAAATTCTGATATTAATTGCATCAGTGTATGGGGTAAGCAAGCATAACATTTATATCTTACGTGGTCAGAAAAGCGGGGATGTAATCATTAATCAAACAAGAAACAGCTTTGTATATTATTATACTTTAAATAAATTAAGCGCTCGTATCGGGTCGTTTCTTGGTTGAAAAAAAAACAGAAGTGAAAATAAACAACTCTTACCACTGCCTCGGCTGCTTCGGCCTGCTTCCTTTTTTCCTCCTCCTCCTGATCTAACTCTTTGATGGATTCTTCTAGCACATTGGGCCAAAAGTCTCCCTCAAAATAAGGCAGTTCCGCCGCCGACGAGATGTTATCCTCCATAGCTTGCTTAAGTATATCCTTGTAGTCTAAAATTATTCTCTCTATGATGCCTTTGTCTAACATCTTCTTGTACCACTCTTGTAGTCGTTTAGGTTTGGGTATTTTTTGTTCAGGCGGATGGCAGTGGAATATGTAGTCGTCGCCTTCGGAGGGTGGGCAGGCCCATATGTGGGCCATGGTGTAGCCGAGCTGTTTGGCGTAGTCGAGGTACCCTAGGAGTATCTCGTGGTACACAGCAGTACGGTACTGCTGCGGGTTGAAGAAATGCACGGAATCTAAGTACGCAATGTACACGCGCCGCGTGTTCGGGGACGGACTCTCACTGCCGTACTCCTGCAAAACAAACGAAACGGTACACTTATTTATGAGTCATTAAGAAACATTAATATCACCCTAGTGAACTATTATGTCAATACCTCATAAATATCATAAACTGGAAAACAGTGGAAAGTTTGAGTCTATCACGAAACTAATGAACGGATTTTGATAGTCACAATCATCTATACATACATTCATCCGTCCATTCACACTTTCAGGTTTATAAATGCTATTAATATTATAGAATTAAAAAACTAAAATGCAGGTGGGCCATATAATTAGGAGTAATTATGTGTTCGACAGTTCTTATACATCCACAAAATAAAATTTAGCGTTAATCGTCAATGGGTTACCTGAACGTGCATGCCAAAGAAGCAGACGTCGACGCCGTCGACTTCTTCGAACGCGAAGAGCGCCTTGGCGCGGTAAGGGAACTCTGGATGCAGCTCGCCAGACTCCACGAAACGAGACCGCATGCCCGGCTTGACTTCCACCACCTGAAGAACACATTTAACATTAATAAATGATAGTGTAATAAAGTTCCTTGGGTTATTTCAGACTTATTAGTTACGACATTGGCTGATCAGCTCACAATACACCTAAGTTTTGTTTCCACGCCCCATAAAGTGACCCCACTACAACTCCTAAAAAATCCCTGACTTTCCCTGACCACTTTTCTAAATTTCCCTGACTAATCATGTACATTTCAAAGTAGGTTATATAATTGTTTTTACTGCCCGAGATACTAAGCTTAACCCGATGATGGGAATTCACTGCTCATTTTTTTCGACTGTTTTTATGGTGCCACTCTTTCTGGTGTAAAATTATCGAGCTAAGTTTTGGGAAATAAAGGACTTTAGGATTTCTAGAAAATTCCCGACTTCCCAGATAGTGGACACCCTGATCACCCTATTACTGACACGTTAACGTAACACTTAAACTGTTAATTGATAATAACTTAAATGGGAATATTATATTTTTTTAATAATACATATTTTTTAATCTCACTAGTGATGCTCATGACAGCCAACGTGTTAATCGAATTGATTCACATAGTTTCGGAGTATGAATGAACACTCAGGTTTTTAAAAGCTTCTTTTATTTAACTTGCTATGTGTGTACCTATGTACGGTCACGAGCGTTAATTTAGAACCCATTTCGTCAAAAAATCCTTGGAATGTCATACAAAATGACAGATATTCGCTCTTAAGTGGGTCCCAAATTAACGCTCGTGACTGTATGTGCGGGTCAAATCTTGCAAACTAATTTTGAGCCACTTCCAGTGGTCAGATTGACTTAAAATTTGGCATACTTAACACCGGTGACAAGCATCATCTCCGCAGGACGGAACTCTTCAACGGTTAATGACATCGACTTGAAATTTGGTATGGAAATGTATTATGACAAGTACAGCCAACAAAAAGTACAGTCAACAAAAGAGGTTGGTGTTATAATTAAATTTTTAACAAACTTATTTCATAGGCATGTCATATAATTATAGACACTACATCTCGAATAAAATAATCCAAAGAATAACATTTACAGGAGTGTTCAGTCACACCATTCCAACTGTCTGCTGAAAATTAATTTGACTTACTTTATCAGACGAAGAGACCACCCTGATATGCACTTCACCCGAACCAGCCTCTTTCTTCTTAAGGAAGTTGTTGACCCGCGTCTCAATATAGACCCCGAGCTTGGAGGAGGGCAGTCTCTTGGCGCAGAACTTGTTATCTTTCCGCTTGGCGCCCTTCTTTTTGAGGCAGTTGTCGCAGCAGAAGCCTTGCGGCCATATCGAGTCGTGATGGAGGACACATATTTGATGTTGTTTGCGTCCACAGTCCATGCATATGACGAAGGGTTCTTGTTCTAAGTGGTCGTTCTTCATCTCTTTGAACTGATCTTTTTTGATAGCTCTGGAAATTTAACAGGAGTTGTGATGTCATTTTTAAAGTAATTTAATGTTAATGATTTTAAAATTAGATATAGGATGGGGTTTAAAGTTACATCATTGTGATTTTTGATGATGCTGATAAGGAAGTTTTAGACTAGATCTTTATGGAAAATGGAATGAGATACCATAAACATTTTTCATCCGACAAATTCAGGATTGGCTAATAACTCTGCATTTTTTAGAAGAAACGACGAGTACATATTTGTCACCACGAACCGAGTACGAAACAGAGGTATGGCCAAAGTTAAAAGTATTTCAGACCTTAGTGAACAAAAATTAAGTATTTCAACAAACGGGTATTTCATTATATTTAGTAGGTATACTCACGTTTGTGACTGCAGCGGGTCGTCTCCGAGCGTGACTGTGTCGCCCTGGATGTCGTTGAAGCATTTCTGGCAGAAGGTGTATCTATCGGACACAACCCCATACGCTTTTAGACTTTATTGGACAACGTAACAAACATCCATCCCGTAGGTAGTGATGAAGCGTGGTGCAGGCAAGGAGGTGCGTGAAGGGGGCGAAACAAAAAAATTAGTAAGCAACAAGAACATAAAACGGATTAGTTGACGTATTATACAGAAGGAGCCAGGTACAGTGTTTGAGAGAGGTATGGAAGACACAGGTTCAAACAAACATAGTTCCGCTATCATCAAAATAGCTAAAAAAATACACAAAGAATTATTTTTCAAAAAGTACGAACACGAAGCATCGCGTTTAATAAAGTAGTAGTAAATAAGTCCTATTTTTAAACATATGACTGAATTATTAATTAAATTTTTGTTTTTTCTTCTTTCAGACATGCGTATGTGTAACGCTTGATGATTTTTATAATTTTCATAAAAGCTTTTCTTTTAGAAAATTTTATCGGAACTAGGTTCGTTTCCCAGCTGGCGGCGGACACCATTTAAAGCAAGATGAACAGTACAGGAGTCAGTTGAACTAAATGATCGAGTGGTGTACGTACGCCCGCATGATTCACAATATAGCTTGTATTATACTGGCCCTTTGATAAAAGGTCACAACTACAGGATTGGGCAGATTAAGTGTACCAGTTGTTACATCTTCGTTTTTCTGGCAACAGAACTCATTTTTAGAGTTGCCTTTTTATAACAGTCTGTACGTATTTAAAATGTCATCATGACAAATATTCTCAGTTTAGTATATTTATCAATTTATTATTTATTCAGACCATTAAAAGTTTGAAGAAGTTATAACACTTGAGCAATTAAGTATTCTGTATGTTCTTATCGCGAACCATAAAGCGATTCAAGGCAACTTGATCTTGACGAATAGATTATTCGTGTTAGAAATATGATCTAATGCGTTCGTGACAGTGTTCTGAACACAAAGTTCTTTAAGTAAGTATTTTAGATTTGATAGCTTTTCAACTAGGACACTTACACCTTGCGTAGTCTAACCCAACTCTATGCAGGGCCAGTACTTTACAAGCAAATTCGGCGCTGTTCATTTATTTGGCGAGATGAATGTTGAACAAAAAAAATAACAACATATAACGTGAGAAAATGTCTCGTGCTATTTCAAATAAATGGACATCGGGAATAGCAAAACTGATTACAAAACAAGTTTCGACAAACAAAGCTGCAGAGGAGAACAGAAAATGTGCTAAATGCCAAAGTGGAGTTACAATGAAAGTGCGATTTGAATCTGATGGCCGAAATTCAAATACACAATGACACTAAGCGGAGAAAAAACGTACAATATTAGGTGAAATCCGTCGCATATCATCATAATAAGTATTGCTGTGAGAGGATGGTGAGGCTTCCACTTCAACTAATCTGTTTGTGCAATTTTGAATTTCGGCCCTACACTCATCTGGCATAATAAAGTGGGTGAGGCTCTGAGTGTTTTAATCATCGTTTCTCACGTGTCACGAAAATATACTAATATAATAAAATCGACAACTAAAAATACCAATCACCACGTAACACAGTCGTGAACGGCGGTTGAAACGCTTCGGAGCCCCACCCAAGCAACATTTATAATACAGACATGGTATACAAAGTTTAACTTCAACCAACCACCCCCCCCCCCCCCCCTTGCATAAAAAATGGCGTTGACTACTTTTGTCACACTAACAGACAGACTTAGCATAACTAAGTCACTCTTTTATTTATTCCTTAGCTTTTGCTTTCGCTTCAGGTATCCTAATACGTTGACTCTTTTAGCTAGCGTAAGGTCGTACGTCGTTTCAGTTTTCTTAATTGATCGTTAATATTAATTACTCGTGGACCTAATTCCAGAGGACATTGCACAGTGCTTGAATTTACCAACGGCTACGGCAATATTCGTGTTCCGATTATCATTGCAAATAGTCATGGCTTAGCATCAAGTCCAAAGGACTACGCCGCCTTCGTCGAACCCAACATGTGCTCTTTCGTTTTAGAGTTGGTTTGCAGATCCGCCTTCTGATTTGCATGAAAGCACAGCAAAACCAGAAAGACCTGATGTCCAAGTACTGTACTATCAAATCCCTAACCGCCAAACAAGTGGGACTGGGCAGGAGATGTCTGCCGGATGCATCCGGATCGCTGGGCCAAAATGACCACTGATTGGGTTCCATTCGGCGGTCCTCGGAGCAGAGGTAAGCCTAAATGGTGGCGGGACGATTTCGAGCGATGCCAGCTGGACTGACATTTGCCGAAGCCAGAGTCGAGTAGAAGGATAAAGGGGAGGCGTTTGTTAAGCAATGGGACACCGAAAAGGCTATTTAAAAAAAAAACTATTAAATCGCAACGAAAGGGATAGATTCCTAGCACTTATCATATTTCTTTAATTAGGTATTCAGTTGGTGTATCATGCATGAGACCCTATTGGCCGCATCACCTTACTGGTGGGCGCATTGTTGTGAGTTCGCTCGCGACGGCAGCAATGAATGGCATCATGTTACTGTCACTAAGTATCGAATTCTCAGTAGCTATGTAAAAATGTTTTGTCCTTTGAACTAGAAGACTTTTATTTCATTTATATTCTTCTACAAAATCGAATGCGATACTGTATCAACTCAATACATGTAATTAGATAGTTTATTATCATTATGGATTGTCAAGTAAGAAAGTACGATGGGAAGAGACATATTTGCGAATAGGTTTTTGTTTTCTTTAACATGCTCTTAAACATTTTAGCATGTTTTTAAGTTTTCAATAGCATATAGGTGCTATTACGTTCTCCCACTCCCCTGGACAAAAAGTATCTACTCTTTCCACTTTTTTGACTTTTGGCAAGATCTAGCAGGTAACTTTAATTTTATAATATCATCGACGAAATTATCAAGGAAAAGCAAGCACTGACTCACAAGCAGAACATAAAATGGTAGAGTAACAATCGACCCGAACGACTGATTAAATGTAAGTTTAAAAGTAGTCAACATCAAAAAATTAGAAGTTAAACCTTGTAAGATTAGCAAACAATGCAAGTAGATTATATTTGTCATTTTTTACATTTTGTACATTTATTTGGAAAGGAAAGCACAAAAACAGCATGATGATAATGCTAAATGAAAACTTATTTAATAAATTAGCCTAATCCAAATAGCAATCAGAGTATGGCTTCAGATTTTATACAAAGTCCTTCTTCAGACGCATGTTTCCAGATACGCATATAGCCAGCATCAAAAATCTGACAAAATGCGTATTTTACGCATTTTACGCATTTTGTTAGAAACGTGAATCGCTAGCAGAAAATTACTAATAAATTGCGTATAAACGTGACTATGACTATTGTTTTTTTTATTTAACTTGATAAATTGCTATGTGAATTAAGCTAATGTTATTTAGTTAATATAATCTTATTTTTTAAGAAATCAACTGAGTAAACAGCATTTGTAAATTCCTGCCAAAAACATAGGTAGGTTAGAAAGTGCACATTTTAGGGCTAAGTTTGTATGTTAAACATTGTAGAACCAAGTTATTTCCTAAAAATAAATTATCATGAGGTAATTACTCAAAGAAACATAATTTAGTTTCGAAACAAAAAATACGACCGTACCGTACACAGCAGGCCATTTAAAAAGATGAAAACTTTGTCTCAATAATAATTACAGCTATTTGCTAGTAATCACGGAAACGAATTAACTTTGTTCTACAAACGCATATTTTATCAATAGACATGTTTTTTGCGACAGCAGCAGCGAAAGTGTCCAAGTTTAAGTGGTAGTACTTGTAGTCTAGTTTTAGGGCCAATTTCAGCACACTCTGATATTTCATATATGGAAGATATCATAGACATCAGATACTGAAGAAACAGTACCTTCGTGTTTTAAAATTAAGAACTTTTTTTCTGTTTTTTAACCGTTACACTTTCGTTGTTACTGCAGCAGAAAGGCTAGAGTGGCATCCAACGTCTCCCTTAGATGTATTTGACGGCATACCAGCAGTAACTAAATTAAATTAATTTTAATTTCTTCTTGAAGTCTGTCTATGAACAGTTGCGAACCAATTTTATTTCAGCTACAATATGCTGTCAGAGAGGCGCAGAATGCAGTGCTGAAAGCGCGTAATTTCGCTTGTCGCTCATTGCACTTGTTTTTAGGGTTCCGTACCCAAAGGGTAAAAACCCTAAACTATTACTAGGACTTCGCTGTCCGTCCGTCTGTCCGTATGTCACCAGGCTGTATCTCATGAACCGTGATAGCTAGACAGTTGCAATTTTCACAGATTATGTATAACTGTGGCCGCTATAACAACAAATACTAAAAACAGAATAAAATAAACATTTAAGGGGGCTCCCACAAAACAAAACGCGGTTTTTTTGCCGTTTTATGCTAATGTCTAATGAATGTTGTACAGATGGTACGGAACCCTTCATGCGCGAGTCCCGACTCGAATTTGGCCGGTTTTTAGGCTACCTACGCACTATGCGGCTAACCGTGCGATTTGAGCACGACTCCTCTTTTTCAAGCCATGGTTTAAAGAGGGATGGCCCGCTAAAACCAGGCGGTTAACGGCACAGTACGCACATAGCCTAAAGTTTCAGTTAGCGACAAACGCCGCGGCACTTTTCGGTTCATTAGCCATACATACCTGTTCTGGTAGCTGAAGTATTTAGCGTCTCTTGGTATGGTGCAGAGCTGTTTGCCATAGCAGCACAACACTTGAGGGTTGAACGTGTATTTCCGGCCGCAGCAGTAGCCCAAGCTCTGCATCACCGGGTCTATTTCTTGCTCGAAAACCTCCGAAAGCTGACAAAGACAGAAACACATTGTCAACGTCACATCAAGGCCCCGAAAAGTAAAGTTATCAGCTGAATTGACTGGCCAGCTGGATGGTTGGAGAACCTGACTACAAAACTTGAGGTCCCGGGTTCGATTCCCGTTCAGGGCAGATATTTTGTATGAGAGATACCAATGTTTGCTTTTCAGTCTTGGGTGTTTAATATGTATCTATATGTTTAGGTATGTTTATCCCTTATTTGGTACCCATAACACAAGCTCTGTTTACTTTGGAAGTAGGTCAATTGGTGTCAATTTGCTGCCTATTTATAAAATTGTAATTATACCGAAGAAAATGAGATTATTGGAGATTATAAAATAACCTCTTGAGTCTTGACACGAGAAACTCCTGTCACTTCATGCAAGACTAAAAACGGTCAAGGTCATGCATAAAAACTGAGTAACCTCATGAAGGTAGGTAGTGGTGCATTTAACTATCCAACTTAATCAGACATCATCTTACCTTTGTACAATATCTATAGACGCGCGAATTCTTGCGGTTGTAGAGCCACGCGTTATCAAACATGAGCCACACGTCGTCCACATATTCCCAGGGGTCCTTATACTCCCCGCGATCGAGCTGCATCTTGATCGTGGACAAGTCTATGGGTTTGGTGACGATGTCGAAATAGTCCGGTATGCCCAGTGCCTGGGCGTCGACGGGCTGACGGAATGGCGCCGATTCATCGAGGCGGAACATTTTTTCTAGGGTAGGCATCAGCGCTTGCCGCAAGTCTTCTGGTTTGAACACGAACATGCGTTTGGCACCGCTCACGGGCTCCCCGCTACTCGAGGGCTCCGGCGGTTCCTGAGACAAAGACACGCAACTAAGACAGAACGTTTGGGCAACAAAAGTTATGTCGGCACTCTATTATGCAAATTCCTAATGGAACTCTAACCCCCTTATTCATAAACGACAATCAAACCTATTTTAGTTAAAATGCCGCTAAAATTCGTTTGTCCTTATCTGTCACTTCGACATTTGTATTTGTTAGAAAAGGACAAAGCATTTGTTAGTTAACATAGGCTTGTTAAGTTTCATGAATAAGGGGGTAAATATATATAGACCACATTAATCAAAATTATCATATTTCAAGACTGAGTCAGTTGTGAGAAAATTGATCGTCACGGGATAGATGTGGAGGAACACGACACGATGGTGTTTCGTTTATTTTTTTCTCGTAAACATAAGCAGACATTTACAGCGAAACGAAAATAAGCTAACCTCTTTAACCTCCTGCTTGATCTCTTGCTTGATCTCCTGTTTAATAACAAACGGCTCAGTTTGTTCCATGGGCTCCTTATTTGGCATCTCGTCGCGCATGCCTTTGCCGCCAGGATCATCTTCGGGCTCCTCCTTGATTCTGACTTCGTCAGGCTCCTGGCTGGGCGCCCTCGTGTCCTCTTGCTGTGGACTGTCGTCGTGCGCGGGCTGAGTGAGGGACGCTAGTTGAGACACGGGCGCCGGGCTCTGATGGGCTGGCGTGCAAGGAGTTCCGGGGAGCGGCGCGTTGGACCCCAGCCCGCCCCCGGGGGAGGGCTCCGCGCGACCGAACGCGTTCGAGTGGTTCATGAAGGGACTGGCTACGGGACCGCCGGAGAGCCGCATCTGTGGGAGAGTAGGGTTAGTGGTGCTGCTGGCAACGTAGTCATAATAAATCAACACGTAATATCAATAGGACTGTCCACATGCCAGAGCGAATGTGCTTGTTCCGCATCACTTGCATTTACCATCAGGTAATATTATAAAGTTTTTGTTAAAAAAATCGCATACACAAGCCTTTTTGCTGACTGCACTTTTTATCGACTGTACTTCCACAGTCAACTACCCTACATAATTATTATTATGTTTACCAAATTACAATTTACTAATTTTGAAGTAAACAAAGATGTGAAGCTAAATAAAAGCTTGTAAAAATCAAATAGTTATAGTAAGTTTTGTTAGACTGGCTTCTTGACGAAGTACTCACCTTAGCGGCATCAGGCTGATGACCGGGTGAAGCCATGGCAGCCGGCCCGTTAGATTGCATTTGCGCGTACTGCGGCGCCGGCACTGGCGACTGCATCGGCTGTCCGAACGGCGACATAATCGGGTTGCCGACGCTGCCGACTCCCACGGAGCCCCCGTTGGGCGTCGGCGGCATTTGATTCGGGCTCGGGCCGGGCGGGCAGACCAGGTTGTTCTGGAAGGACATTCTGTTGGCGGTCATGGCGAGCGTGTTCATTCCCGGCGAGGGTATCCGCATGGCGAGGTTGGGCTGCACGGGCATGGTGGGGCGCGGCAGGCCGACGGCGGGCGCGGGCGCGCGGACGCCGCCCAACACCTGCCCCACCGCCATCACCCCGCCCTGCTGCAGCCCTTGCTGCTGCGCTTGCAACTGCTGCTGCTGCTGCTCCTTCCTCTTCTGTCGTTTCTCTTCCAACTCCTTCTGTATCTTGTAAATCTTCTCTGCGAGCAAATGGTAGTACTCTGATCGAGTGCTCGCCATTTCGTACATGTCGCCCTCTACTTTCCTCGCGTACGCTACGAGGTTGTGCATTCTTTTATCTAACATTGCTGTGGGATCTGGGGTAGGAAAGATTGCTTGGACCCTGTGTACAAAGAGAAAGATTTTTTATTATAACATAAAAAAACAAATTTTGACAACATATAAAATTGCGACACAATGACTTTACTCGGCACTCACAGTTTATGAACAAGATGGTTTCTGAGATCGGCTGTTATAGACTGGTGCCATTCTTTCGTGCCTGAGGCGGGATTAGCGGTGACGGGACCACCGGGGAGCTGGATCGTCCCGGCGCTCATCTGAAAACAAATGACACTTAGTAAATGCTACACGAGTTTTCTTAGTGTAAGTGACCTACATGTTAGTTAGATCGTTATAAATACAGATACGATTACAACATATAAAATGTGGAAGGGTAGCTAGCTTTGTACAGAAGCCAAGGATCACACACTTTCTTCTTCGAGCTTCCACGGGAAGGAAAGGATGTTGACAGGTATGGTTAAGGGTGCATACTCTAAGTGAGTTGAAGACATTTCAAACTAGCTCTTTTCTCCGGGTTACCTGACCCCCAGCAGCAGAGCGTAATAGGTAATGTTGTACTCACCAGTTGTTGCTGCTGCAGCTCGGGCTGGCTCTGCTGCGCGAAAAGTTGTTGGAGGTTGGGCTGCTGGACGACGTCGGTGAGGCCGGGCGGTCTCGGCGCCGAGAGCCGCGCGAGCGGCGTCAGCGGCGCGCGCGGGAAGCCCAGCGTGGCCACGGACGTGGGGCAGGCGATGCCGAGCGCCTCGTACGCGCGCTTCATGTCGGCGCCCTGCGTGGAGGGCTGCGGCGCGGGCGCGGGCCCGCCGGGGGTCCCGAGCGGCGCCCCCGCGGGGGCCCCCACTGCGCCCACGCCGCCCACGACACCCGGGACCGCGCCACCGTGCGCCCCGCCACCCGCTAAATAAGTAGCATTTTGATGATTACCTGATCGTCGGCGACAGTATAAACGTGTTAATTTAAAAATGCAACAAAAATATAGTGGCAAACGAAAAAATTAAAAAGTAAAAGCGAGCGTCGGGTCCGCAGCGACCGTGAGCACATCAATATGAGCAATAGAGAAAATTGTTACTTCCGAGCTACAAAAATCGAAATAATTGGTATTGCGGACCCCACTTGACGCACTGGACTAACATTGATATCAAATTTGGCAAACCAATATACGACGTACTACTTAAATTATAATTAATTGATTGAAGCATTAGTACGTACGTTTACATACGTTTTTTATTTAATATATTTCAGTACTAATAACAGTTTAATTTTCTATTTTACAGTTTAATTTTATTAATACACAGTCAAAGCCAAGAATTCATTACTCGGGTTCTGCATTCATAAGCAGTTTTCACTACAAAGTGGAAAAATGCGGCTACTGGTTCCGAGGGTAGCGATATGTGGTCATGACTGTTAAAAGATCTCCATAATTTATTGCGTTTTTGGATTTTTTTATCAATGAAAGTCCAGCAAATAACAGCAACATGTAAAATTCAACTCACCATTCATATTATTAGTTCGAGTCCTGTCTGCCTGCTTAAGTGGTAAGCAAACAGGACAGTCATTCTTATTGCAATGTTTCCAATGATTTATTATCTGTCTTGATGATGAACAATGAGGTACGGCACAATTTTTGCCAGCCTGTAACAAAAATGTACAATGTACAATCAGCCAAATATGCGGTCTACCACCCTAAAGTTCAAAATCGTTTGCATGCCATAAAACAATAATGCCAATAGACGTGTCTGTCAACTTGAAAGTTCGACTTTAGCGACATATTCAGTTGATAGGAACTTGTTTAAAAATTGATAGACCACTTATTTGGCTGATGGTACATGACAAAATATGTCAAACTATGCACTTGACTGTTGAAAATAAAATAATGGAGCTATTTATTTTAATTACTACACAAAAAAGTACAGGCAAGTGAAAAATAAAGTATTCATACCACTTAAAAATACCACAGCCTTATTACGTCGAAATAAGATTCTGCGGTACCTATATATTTTTGAAGCGTTGAATAAGTTCATATTTTTACACACGATTATACTAGAAATACGCAGCATATATTTTGTTGGAAATCATTTTAGTCACTTTTTTTTAAATTTATTATCGCATCAACATATATTTCCAACATTAATGAGAACATTTCCGAGCAAGTTGGAGAAAACTTTATTTACACACCAATTCAAGAAAAAAGTGCAACTCGAGAGAATACCACCGATTTGCACGAAACAAGAGAACGACCCATCGGCATAGTAAAAAGTTAATAACAGGAACAGTACTCACTTGGCAGGACATCATATGATTAAGGACGCCCTTCATAGTCTTGCAATGGGGCAGCGTGCACTGCCATATCTCGCCATTGGACTGTGACTCGCGGCGCTGGCACTTGTGCGCGTGCAGAAGCAACACTAACTGCTGCTGGATGAGTTTCCTCTTCTCGGGATCCGCGATGGAGCCTTGCGTGGCGCCTTGCGGGGCGGCGCCGCCGGGCGGGGGCGCGGCGCCCTGCGTGGCGGCCTGCGGCTGGGACTGGCCGCCGGCCGGCGCGCCGGGGGTCTGCGGCGACGGCGCGGGTGGCACGGCCTGTGAGTACGTTAAATAAATAAGCTTTTCGCTTCACGGTCCGAACCGCAACTATCGTAGCCTTGAAGAAATTGCCCTGGGTGTAATACTCGTTCCGAGAATTTAGGTAAAAGCGTATCATGATAGGCGGAGACATTTATTATGTTCCACTTGTAAAAAAAAACGGCCTTACAAATCGTTTGGTGAGTTGTATATTGTACAGGCTTTCACCAGTGGCTTCATTATTTATATTCCAGAACTTTACTAGATTACCGTAGGAATCCTTAAAAATGATATTGGCTTAGTGTTGTTGTTATAAAACACGCTCTCTTATGGTTAAAGAACGTATTTTATAACAACCCTAAGCCACAAGTTTTTGGAGTGAGGGCCTGAAGAACTGTAATTCAGAACTCTACCTAGTACAAGTAGCGGCACGAGAGTCTAGCGCTGAGTGAACCGTGGAAGGGATAGCTGCGCATGGGGGCATGGGCGCGGGGAACGTAATGCGACTGGAAAGCCAATCGGCGCTACGCACGCCCGCCCTTCCCCGTGTGATACCTTACTTTTGACTTCTGCGCAATAACCGTCAGCGCTAAACTCTCGTGCCGCTACTTGTACTCAAAAGTAAAAAAAAAAAGGGTTTCAAAGTAGCGATTTATTTGCGCATATAAGCTCGTTTTTGAAAGCGCCTGTTGGCACGTACACACGCGAGCTTTTAATCACAAAAATGACCCTATACGGGCAGAAAAAATGCTTAGTCTGAAATTACTCTCAGTAGTAATAGTATAGTGTTGTTACCTGAGCGGCGCCTCCGCCCGCGGCGTCAGTGGGCCCGAAGCGCACGGCGGGGCGCTGCGCGGGCGGCTGCGCGGGCCCCTGCGGCGACTGGCCGTAGGCGGGGTGGTAGGGCGCCAGCGGGTGGCCGCCGCCGCCCGGCGTCTGCAGCCGCTGGTGGTGCTGCAGGGTGTTCCGCATGGTGGGCGCGATCGCCGCCACGCGACCGCTTATCGGACCGTTCTGCATCGCCTGGAAACATTACATTGTTGTAACTTTTACCGCAAGCTGAATGGAACCCGTGAGGAGTCCGTTTCAACAATGTCTCAAATTGTTCTCTCTTCTCCTATTTATGTTTTTACTGTGATGTAGTGTGTTTTTGTTGTCAATAAATATTGTGAGTTTGAGTTTGTTTAACTGAAATCTGCTTCCACTGAATAAGTCATAAACTTGACACTGTTCCACTCAATACCCTTTTTCAAGTAGAAAGTGGACATTAGACAGATTGTAACGCCGCCGATGATTAGTTAGAACTGGGAACTTAGCATGTCATATTCTTATAAAGCGGCAATTACACAAGTCATTCGCCGCATGCTCTAACAACTGGTAGCATGGTGTATGGTTGTGTTACTCATAAGATGAGCTCTGGTTGAGTTCGAAACGCGTCAGTGTGTTGTGGTGGTGGTGATAGATGGGTTTGTGTAATTTGTGTGTGTTCTTACAGTGTGGAGGCAGAGGAACTGCATGAAAAACGCATATTTTGCATAAGCTTAGCTATCGTAAGGTCGCGGGTGAGCAAGGAAATTCTTTTAGTTCATCCCTATCCCTATTCATTCACTCAGTAATGGTTTTTATTTATCTATTATTAGTTCCGTAATATCCTTATACATACCTGAGCATGCGGGTGGTGTTGCGGCGTGCCGTGATGGTTGTTCCCCATGAGATTTGGAAGCTGTTTATTCACGTTGTTGATAATGCCGCTCCCGAGCATACCAGCACCGGTCATATTACTATTTGTCACTATCATACTGCCTCCTACATTAGCGACCATTCCACCTTTAAAAGAAAATTTTTGTTTAACACAAAACAAATACAAACTTGATCGATTTTTTTTACTGCGCATGTTGGATTGATTAAATTTTTCCCTCTTAGTTAAAGAGGGAAGAGGAAACTTGGCAAAACCATATATATTATTTGCAAGATATTTCAACAACTGCCGCTAAAGAATCGAGGAGTTCTCTCACTCAACACATGACTAACAGTCGTACAGCAATCCAGTTAGGATCCTTGTTTAAATTTTTTTTACGATATACAGTCATTAAATACTAATTAGTAATTAATGACGTCTTTTACGTACGGTGGTAAGTCTCATATTTAAATGGATTTCGATACTTCAGACAGCCAAATGCTTACTGGACGATACTTTGTAGTTAAGTTACTGAAATAAATAATGTAAGGCGCAACGCAGCCATACTTTTGTTACTTTAAAACTAAAAATATCAAGTGATAAAGTTATAACTCACCCTGAATGGAGCTCATTGGCATGGTCGAATGTAGCTGATTTGGATGACTTGTATTTGGCATTAGTTGTGGGTGCATGCCACCCATTAGGTCCTTGGCTACAGAAACGTTTGGTGGTGACTGTAAATTTGGACTCTTACTTCCTAAACTACCCAATCCTAACGGATTGTTGTGGCCCACTAAGCCACCTTTAACCTGTGAAAAGGCCAGCAGACGAGAAAAAAAAGATTAATATATTTATTTAAACTCCGACATTTGTAAAGTATTAAGCTAACATACATATATTTCATTAATGTGATGAAATTCAAACCAAATCAATTATGTGAATGAGTTCTGCCATTGCCGGCATATAAAAGCACTATTGATTTTTACTCAAATTATTGACATCAATTAATTAACCATAGTTTACAAACAGTATTGATTAAAAAAACTTTTAGCATTTCGGTCATACAAACAGAGGACAAAACAATGACCCAAATTTACTGAAAAATAAACAAAGTAGATGTTCTATTATATATTACACAGTAAAACAATTTTCATGTTTCTGTCAGTCATTATTAGAGATGTTCTGACTTATTAGTTATTCCATTCTGTTGCCTCCAGATACTCACTTGTTGCATGAGGTGATTGTTGATCTGTCTCTGCATGGCAGCTGTGGGGTCGTCCCCATTGAGCTGCTGCGGGGCCATTTGTCCCCCAGGCCCTGGCCCCTGCGCTGGGGGCTTGGGGCCCGTAACGCCGGGCTGCTCGCCCCAAGAACCCCCCATCAACTCATCAGGGAGGTCCTTTTCAAGGTCGAACATATCAAGGTTCGAAAACCCATCTGTTGAAATAATTTTGCACTTGTTAGTTGATCTTACGAGTAAATCTTGTTAAAGTGGCAAAAAGGCACATCAATATTTTATTTTACTTTCAAGAATTAAATTAAAGTAAAAGAATGAAATATCACATTTTTTAACACCCTTTACCTATTCAGCTTTACTTGTAAACTAACAATCTAATATAATAAAGTCTTGGAAGTAAATTACAACATCCAAAAGCCTGATTGATTTGAAAACTGCAGCAAGAAGGTGTATTAAAAATTAAAACAATTCACAAATATTCTATTTAAGAGAAAAGATCCTCATTACAATATTCAATTCCATTACCTACTTCAGAGTAGGGAATCCAACTCTGTGGCCAGAAAAAGTAACTTATTAGCTTCAAACCCACTGACAGCAGTCGGGGAGCGGCGTGGAGGCGGTACAGGTTGTAATATTCGAGCTAACATGAAAGAGGCCACACAGAATAACGCGCGGACAATAAGCGCGGTATTCTGCGTGGCCTCTTTCATGTTAGCTCGAATATTACAACCTGTACCGCCTCCGCGCCGGGCCACTCCGCCACCGCTGTCAGTGAGTTTCAAGCTATTATGCTAGCAACATGTACAGAATACAATCCTTAGAGAAATAGTGAATATGCTGTGGTTAACAAGAAATAGAGGTGATACATTAGTACTTAAACATGCCAACAGCTACTGAAGAAATGGGGAAACAAATGAAATCTCATGTTACTTTAGATTCAAAGCATTGTGACCCTGTGGCATCATATTTGCTTGATACTTTTAGCAGTGTTTTGCCACCTGTGATCTCCTAGAAGTCTGTGGACCTATCCAAGTGGGTCAGCAGACATAGTCAAAATTAGATTTGTTTGATTTTTTTTAAATTTAAGTCACAATATTTTAAGGGTCTGCTCTCGAAAATAAATAAGAAACACTACTCTATCAAGATAAAAGGCTGAAAAAACAAGACGGAAAGGAAAAATTAATAATGGTTCCCTTAGAAACTACAAACCGCCTTCATCACATCTGACAAATTATTCAACTGATGGTGAATAATTAGAATAATCTAATTAGTGTTCCTAAAGACTCGAGCTCTTTAGCCCTAAATTGAAACCTTGGGAGTTCTTTTTAGAGCTGGGCTACTAATTAAGATTACGAAGAGCTGTTGAATATAAGGCTAAAGTCTAAAAAAGACTATAGGCTTTTATTATAAGCTTAGCTGCTTTAAAAACTTTAAACCCTTTTAAGTCTCAAGTATTTTAAGATCAGAGCAGCCTCATTTAAATTCTTAACTTTCATCATCATCATCACCACCATCACCATCAATCATCATCATCAATCATCACAATCATCATCCTCACCATGCATTATCACCATCATCATCCTCACCATCACCGCCACCATCCATCATCATCATCATCATCATTACCACTCATCATCATCATCAGTTGAAAACTAATTTAAGTTAAGTATTATTTATCTCTATCCCGTTGGAATATCGGGATAAAATGTAGCCTATGTGTTATTCCAGATGTCCAACTATCTAAATACCAAATTTCATTACTCTAATCCCAGCAATTATTAGTTCAAGATATTATCCCTATCCTGTGGGAAAATCGGGATAAAAAGTAGCCTATGTGTTATTCCAGACTTTAACCTACCTACATACCAAATTTCATGACTAAGCCCAGCGTTTGTTGTTTAGAGATTTTATCCTTATCCTGTGGGAATATCGGGATAAAAAGTATTTAAGTTTTAATCCAAGTTATAAACTAACTTTTTGTGTTTTTGCCAAATTTCATCCAAATCCGTCCAGCCGTTTCAGCATGAAGAAGTAACAAACATACTTACTCACTCACAAACTTTCACATTTATAAGATTAGTAGGATTTTACCAATCTTTAGAGACATTTTCAATCAATTTGTTTTATTTGCAAGTTTTCGATTCATTTTCAGAGGATATAAGTATTCGAGTATTTTTTTTGTATACTGTGGCAATGTGATAGTGTAATACAATTTGTTGTTAAAAATTATTCCAACATTCTTCTTCATAGTACAAATAATAATAGCTGAAAAAAATACTAGACGCAAAATAATTATGAAAATTCAAAATAGTTGCACTAAGGTAATCCAAAACATCTAATTGACAAGATTTCATTTTTTCAACACCTGCAAATTTCTACAGGAATCGAAAGAGTTTTGCCTCCTGAACATGGGAAAATATTTATTATAATTTATTTCTCCATATTTAAAAAAATACAAAAATTAAAAAAAAAAATTGTCTGGATTTACTAATACTACGACAGAATAGATATGTTTCCTGTCTTTTTCACCAGAAAAAGGAGTTGTCATCCTTTTTCAATATCTACGTCAGATATACGCATGATTTACATGTTTTTTTTTTTTAATAGAGACTAGACAAAAGTAATGTATCTATTGTATCGCAGTTTTGGAGTTATGCCCTTTTAGAATAAGCACATCTTAAAAAAATTGTAATAAATTAATTAATAATCGTAGCAAAATTTTAAAAATATCAGCGTCTTTCAATTTCCAAGCAGAATACAGAGAACGAATCAAATTATAGCCTAAGAAATATGAAATCTTGTCAATTGTAAATGCAAAAAATAATTAAAAAGTGGCCAAGTGTGAATCCATGTTGTGCACCAAGGGGACATTTTTAGGTATCTATAGATATTCAGTGTAGCCCTGCTCTTAAACAAGATGCACTGTGAAGTCATTTAAATTGGTAACTAAAGATAAAATGTAAGATTATCAAACTTTTCTAATTAGTTGTGTTATTAAAAGCTACCTCGAATAACTGTACCGTTAACGAAGAAGTTTTTTCGCTACTCTATGGCAGAGTGTTTTATATTAATTTTAGCTCGATAACTCTACACTTTAATGAGACAAAGTGTCTTGACTGACAGATTAATAACAAAGTGATCCAATAAGGTTTCTGACTTGAGGTACAGAACCATAAAAAATGAAAGAAAGATTATTTTATGTACATTGTTTAGTTTTAGGAGTCCTTTAATTAATTTTAGAACAACTTATAAAATACTGCTGGCTCACATGAATAAGTTTCGGGCAAAAGTTTCAAAGTGGCACGTTATAACAAGTTTTATTATATTATTATATAAAAAAATCTTTTTATTTATTTACTTATCTTTTTAATAATATTTCACCTTCACCAATTGTCTATGCACAAGTTAAAAACCATTGCTTTTAATTACTAAAACTATTAAAGTTAAAGAATAGCATATGTAATTTTCAATTATTATTTCTTTGGTATCAGATTAATAATTACTAGACTACTTAGAAATTAAATTGACTAGTTAGAAATGTTTAGTAATAAAAATAAACACCAGAGTACAGTATACAATTAAGATAAAAAGCAATTTTGTTTGTGATGCTGTTTTCAGACACAGTTCAGTAGTCAAATTCAGTTGGCATACAAATTTTTTTTTTTGCAATAAAATTTACATTTATGTATGTCAATTCACTGAACAAAACTTCCTACAAAATTCCTATAAAATTTAAGTGGAAACGCAAAAATAGTACAGAAGAATCAGTTTTTACTTCTACCATTCAACTTTTTTTTGCATTTTGTTTTGAAATAACATAACCTATAACTTGAAATATATAATTTGTTACTATCATACATTAGAAAACAAACTTTGGCAATAGCAAAATAAACAATTATGGTAACAGCATGTAAAACAGAGGTTAAGTTTTAGTAACTTAAAACTTGTGAAGCCAGTGAGAATATTAACAAAACAAGGCAAAATTAAGGTGTACATTATAGTAACCTAATTTAGCATAAGTAGGTCATCTTTTACATTTCAATGTCAGAAAACTAAGGCTAACCTTTTCTTTCACAATAATTTGTAAGTAAAGTAGTAGTCACTAGCAGCATGTTGCATATTTAAAACCATTTTAATTTCCTTAATAGTAGCTGAAAATTGTTATCAGGCAAAACATGACCAGAACTTTGTAATAATTTTATAAGGTTACAGCTTGTTCCAATAATTATCAAAGTTACTGAAAATATTGGAAACGTAATTATCTTATCATTTACTCTCAAGAAACTCCCTGGAAGAGCCCCAAAAATAAGCAGGCCCACTTTTCCCTACACGCAAACTTTACCGACATTTTTGACATCCCTGAGCCAAAATAACATACCACCAATATTTTTATAAAATAAAATATATTTATAAACAATTAAGAAACGCAATCATTTGCTTTTTTGCGGCCGAACAATAAATACGACGCAACTTACGCTGCAAGGCGCTAACAAGACCCGAGACAAAATGTCAAAATTCACGACAAGATTTTTATGACAAAAGTATATTTTAACACTTGGTAAACAATTTAAATACATTAAAGTACTCACCTGCGGCATCCGAGGGACCCTGGAAAGGGTCCCGGATCATTTTTGCCCGCTTGTTCGGCGGTTCATCCACATGATGATCGGCCATGGCTCTGTTTACTAAACGTAAGCCGTCGTCAATATTTCGGCCCGCCGATTCAAAGAACACTTTTATGTCTTATATTTTCAAGAAATAACATTTTAAAGCGATTTGTCATCCATTATAGTGCAATTCACCCACATCCCGATCGTTCGATGTCCTTCGCACCATTGAAGGCACATATTACAATTTCTCACTAAGTATTCGCCATTACAAAGCTCCGAATCGAAGAGCTACACAGACCCTCTCACCATCTTCCGTCGGAACTAGCACAATGAATGAAAACAATATCACCAGATTTTTGCTACTTTATGGAACTTATTTCAGCAATCGAACACCACGATTTCACTTAACACTTTAAAATACACGGAATGGTATAGTTTATGATAAAATGATGTAAGAAAAAACAGAAAATTTACACGACAAATTCCGAAATTCTTCTCAGTCTCTCCAGCGCAAAATGGCGGCTGTTGATGAAAACTTTTTCTACGCTTGTCAGAAAATGTCGGCCTACAAAGCGACACGCTCTGTGATTGGTCGGGATATACCACGTGACTGCCGGAAGTGAAGATTTGACGCAGGATCGGTCCGATTATTCTGACGTCACCGCGTCCAAAACCGAAGTTTCCCGAAGAAATCCGAAGATAGAAAACTTATAAATTAGGTAAATTTATATTAAAATATTGAAATTTATCTGTCTTCTAACTTAAATCACAACAATTTGATAGAAATAAACTTACATTGGCAATTACTGGCTACGAAATGATGTCCAAGTGGTATATTTTAGACCTAACAAACTCAATTTAAAACTTACCGCTAAATTGGGAGTGGTCATTATCAATACGACGTGTCTTTAGATCACCATAGACAATATACTTTTTTTAAGGCACAAATAATTCATAATTCAGACAGGAAAAATAGTTTTTAATTATTTTAAAAGCATTAAGACATCGATAGCAAAGTAAATAAAAATAAAAATGTCAAAACCAGCGAACTGAACAGGTTTTTTTTCAATAAACTGTAAAATTTTAACATTGTGCCAGTGTTTTATATAGATTTGATTAACTAGGGTAACTTTTCAGAGTTCCACAGTCAAAGTGGGAAAAACAGAATCCATATAATTTCACCATATCCGTTCGTCCGTATGCTACAGGTATTTTACTCAAATCTACAAAATGTATACCTATTGTTGAAATGTGAAGTGTAATACATTTCTGAACATGTACACACATCTAAAGTAGAGATGTGTCGATCCTGACTTTGGCCGACTAGCCGATTAGTCGGTTGTAAAGAAGCCGACTAATCGGCCGACTAGTCGGCAAAGCCGATCACGGTTTCCGGGATTTCTATGACGCTTCTTTAACCAGCTGATTCGCGCGCAAGTCGCAAATCGCAACCGACGCCTGTAAGTTACTTATCAAAGCGGAGTTTTTGTCTAAAAATATTTTACCTACTCTTGTTATTTATTAAAGTGACTTAGACGATTTTTGTAATTTCAAAAAGAAAGTCTGAGTACCTATGATTTTTTTTTTATTTAAACAATGATTCCCATAAAATCAAATGCCAAAAAATATTGAATGTACAAAAATTGCTGTACAATGGTCACGTGAAAGTTGCTTTTACATTTAAAAATGATTAAGAATAATTATAAAATACAAATATTAATAAATAATCAAGGCTCTGCATATATACATGAAAACGTAATATTTAATTGAAAAATACCTACATACAAAGTAAGAAGTCGGATAGTCGGCGCTTTTTGCCGACTAGTCGCCGACTATGATAGTAGCCGGATAGTCGGCTTTACCGATTAGTCGGCGACCTAGTCGGCACATCTCTAATTTAAAGTACCTGTACCGTAATTGGAATAGGTATAGGTAGGTAGGTCTAATAAAGTCAACAACGTAATTTTTAACATCTGTAGGTAGGTAGTCCATTTCTTTGTATTTTAGGTAATAATTAACTGGCTGCTACGGAACCCTGAGTACCAAATGAGTAGCGGGCCCGACATTCTCTAAGCCGGTGATCGGATCGGATAATGTGAAAATGCTCGAACTTAATCACATTTTTTTGATTAACGTGCAATGCTTGAACATGGTAGCAGTTTACTATGTAAAAAGTTTAGTTATTTTCTTTAAATTGTTTTAAAAAATAAAATAAATAATAATTATTAGGTCAAATTAAATTTGTCGTGTATATAAAAAATATTGTCTATGGTTTCATTCCTTTACAATTTGTTTCTGGTTTGTTCCATCCGGTTAACATCATTCGATTTAGCGCGCTGCGCCTGCGCGGGAAACTAACATGTTTAAGTATCCTAGTTTAATCACAAAAACATTACTTTTTTCATAAACTATAACAAGTTTCACCACTAACAAGCATTATTCTGTATAAATCTATTCTTGAGCTTCTTATTGTAGCAAATAAAATACACTAATTTACAATAAATTGCTTTATTACTACTTAGCATTACTTTACTATACCTACGAGTATCTTTAAAATATTTCACACGATCTAAGGCAAATTATCCAACAAAGAAAATTAAATAGAACTACAGCTACATCTCATATAGCGGCTTTACGCCTAATATCTCCAAGCTACTTTTAACAATCAATCGCGCCGCGTGAAATACGAGAAGCCTCTGCCCTGCCAAGTCAGCATCAACATTCTTAACTTTGAGCTCATTAAACATTCTATTAACATGTCTCGCTAAACGGAACAAATAGTTCACTATAACACACGCCTCATATTCCGTATATGACCTATTTAAAACCGTTTCGAATTTCGCTAGTTCAGCCACAACTTCGCCGATTATTTTCTCTTTGATCAGTCCTGGTTCACAAGCTTGTGGTATGGCCACACCACAATTTTGTTCTAAGCTCCACAGGCGACAGTGTAGGTATTGTAGTTTGATACCACTGTCCCCTTCACTCTGCAACGCTTTGGCCCAGTCAAAGGTGTAGTCTTTCTGTCTTTTTTGTTTCAAGTCATTGATGATCACCGCTGTTGTCCCAAGAATGTCACAGGTTTCTTCATTAACTGCTGCACTCCTAGTATCTGAAATGATTTTAATTTATTATGTTTCTAATACATTTGAATTTTTTTTATGTACACAGTATATTTAAATTTATATAATTAATATAAAAGTAATTGATAAGTAAGATTGACATTTGTGCATAAATTTATGTAGGTATACATGCATAGCACTCTAGTTATGATGCGAATCCATTTCTACTGTCTAATTCATTATAATTTGAACAGAAAATTAGCAGGTGACTGTTCAAATTTTCCAATTAGTGGAGAAATACCCTTAAAAATTATTGAGAAACAATGAAAACAAAAATAATGCTAGTTTTATGAGTCATTCATTTTTTTTAAATGGCCCCGACAGATCGGGTTGGACCATTCTGTCAGTTAATTTAATTTAATTTTCATTATTTGTTGTTGTAGTTGCAATAGGAATACACATAATGTATACATTTTTGCTGTCTGTCTATTACAGTTCTTGAGATATAGGCCAAAGCTATGATATACAACAGCATAGCAACAGTAATATTGCTTCATTTATCACATTTTGTGTATGAAACCTAAAAACAAATAATAATCATGCTCAATTTACTTTTTGATTCCATTTGTTGATCATACATCTTGCTCTTTGCTTCATCTAAAATGTTATTCAAAAAGACTACATTTCCGGATCTGGTGCTCATTCCTTTTATCCTTCCAAATTTGATATGTTTGCAACCATTGATAAATTCATTGTTCACTTGTTTTACTATCTCAAAGAGTGCTGCAAAATGGTCTGTCTGAGCATTGTCCACAACATAGAGCATTTCATTAAAGTTATATCTGTTGTATCTATCTAGCAATGCAGCTATGTCTCTAGACATGTAAAGAGTTGAATTGTCACTCTTCATAACTGCAACACTTTTATCTCCGAATTTGGCAACTTTCTTGCCCTCTTCATCTGTTTGAATAACTTTTTTTTGCTCTAGCTCTTTCATCAACCCTTCTATCGATTTCCCATTATAGTCTGACTCCCAATGATAATCGTCAAATTGTATCCCTAATCTCTTATAGACTTGTTCTAATTCTTGTACAGTTACATCTCTTATACATTTCCAGCTTTCTAAATCCTTTTTTCCTTGTTCTATGTCAGAAAAGTAATCTCTAGCCTCCTGCTGTACATTTTTATCAGTACTTGCCAACTTATTAGCATAAACATAAGCTTCATAGAATTTTTCTATAGGACTAGTTCTTAAATCATCAACATTCAATTGTTTTGCTTTTAGTCCATACTGAAGCAATCCAAATTGTGTGCCCCAATCACCTAGATAATTAATTTTAGTTACTTTGTTGTTGTAATATTTATTTATATTAGCGATAAAGTTGCCTATTATGGTAGATCTCAGATGTCCCACATGGAATGGCTTAGCTATGTTCGGTGAGCTGAAATCAATAACTACTTTCTTTGGATTTGTTTCTTGTTGTACATCTTTGGATATTATTCCTTCTAATGTTGATTGAATAAAGTCATCTTTCCTGACATACAACTGGATATATTCAGTCTTGTCAAACAAATATTTATCATCGGAAACTTCAGCAGCTCCTGCCTCTTGAACAGGTAATTTTAGAAGAAAGTTATTTTCATTATGATTGTAGACAACTTGCATGTTTTTAACGTTTCTCGCCATTAAATTTTTGTTGAGCCTGTCAGCAAACTGAAAAATATTTTTTATTAGTTTAGAAATAAAAGTTTTCTGATCCTAATATTTAGTTTTCATTATTAAATCAAAATTTTGTTTAGTTACTAAAACAATACTCATCCTAGGTGTAGAAAAGGTTATAGCTACTCATAGTAAACCGACCTTTTGAATTAAAAGTGATCTTATTTTTGTAGTCATTCTAGTTATAAATAAAGTGTACAGTTATAGAAAATTTATGTGAATATTTTCTTTTTTCCTCAAAATAGTTTTTGAAAAAGGATAAATAAGTTCTAATAAATTAATTTATCATTAAATGCTTGCAAATAAAGTGTTTAAGTTTAGACTTTCCGTGGAAGTATATTAAGCTTTATTTCCTGCACCAAGTTCTTAACATCAAACATCAAAATTAGGTCTACTGAAATGGGAATTAGCTAGTGGCCAAAATGTCAAAATGACATTGATTGATAGAGTTAAGTATGTTCAAGGCAAACTTTAAAGCGCCGCTGTCAGATGTTTCTCATTGTAGGGCTATTTTGTGTCTTCATACATCAATTTATCGACACAAAAATATTAAATTAAATAAAAAAGGCTTTTTGAATAAAATTAAAAATTCCTTTAAAATAGATATCTATAGATTTTATTTCCCTCAGCTACACCATCTACCGTTGTGTGTAGATAAAATGGTGTACACAGCTGAAAAACTTCAACTGTCAAATTCAGGTAATTTCCCCCCTCACCCCCGTTTGATACCGTTGCCTAGCAGCGCGACCTACCTACGGACCAGCGTTGCCAGATGGGTACGCAATAGTACGCACGGCGTACTATTTTATGGCCTTGCGTACTCGCGTACTCATCGGTCGATTTGCGTACTATTTTTATTTTTTATAACCTGACAGCCTAGCTGTTACTCCACATGACAGAAATATATTTTTTAGGTTTTCCGATTTTATTTTGGAACGCTCCCAAAAAATGTTATCTACTAATACTGCTATAGATTATCTGTGGCTGTCGCACTGACAAACAAGTGACACTGACAAATCTGACAGACAATGGCCAAGCTAGTTTACAAATTCACCATTATAGTCAAGGCAAAATCGAACATATAATTGATAATTTATAGTTTGATTTAGTTTGACTGAACTGTATGATTATAACTACTGCATAAAGCACAGTTTGTCAATAAAGGGTATAGCCCTGTAAGGATGGCGAAACTGCCTTTGACGAGAAAGTGGTTTTCCTTTGGCTCGGATAATTGTCTTTACATACGTTGTAATTTGACCAAATTTTAGCCCCGAAATGGCCGTGGTTTTTGAGATAGTAAAAAATAGGAAAAACGTTTTTATTTTTTATTTACCAAACTAGTGGCCCGATTTTCATGAAATTTTTATATATTATGTAGAAAATTAAGAGCGGTTTTTTTTTCTAAAAAAAATCCAATTAATTTTATATTTAAGTACTTAAAAAAAAAAACATTTTTTTAATATTCATAATTATTTTTTTTACTTGCTAGGTGGCGACACCTACCAATATCAGATATATTATGACCCATTTAATACTCTAATACATATATTTTTTTCAAAAACATTCATTCGGATCATCAGGTTAAAAAAGCGAATTTGTAACATCTCATACATTAGCTTTCCCTTTACTACGTACCTACCTAAGTATAGGTTTCAGTAGCAGTCAGCATTACGAAGTAACAGATAGAATTCAAGGTTCCAGAAAATTCGAATTTCGATTGTGAATTTAGTCTACGCTATCGATTATAACCGTGGTTGTATGCAGTTTGGCTTTATAATTTAAAAAAAGTCAATTAAAAAGAAATGTGGCGGGAAATCAAGTATCTTTCACGAAGCGGTAAAATATTGAAACAAAGTCTGCCAGAATTTGATGGATTAATAAATATCAATGAATAAATACGAGTTCATAAGGAAAATATTCCTAAAATCTCCAAAGACACTTAAGTTTTCAGTGTGATAAAGTAATTTGCGAACTGTTTCGTAAATATTGCACGCATTATTTGGACAATGAATATCGTCTTTCCCTAGCGGAAAATGTGAGTACTTGAATAAAACGTATGCAGCAGCATACATTCGTATGTTTAGACTTGATATTTCGTTTGAGCTAAGGGTATTTTTGTTATTATAACAAACCAAATTATTATATTTACTGATTTCGTTTCTTTTACGTAGTATCTACCCTATTCCCTTATTTTCCTTCCGTATATTTCGACCGCTTTTATCGATGCCCAAGTGCCCGCGGTTAGGCACTTAGGTAATGGATGAAGCGGACTATTTTTGGGCCACCTTTTCTAGGCCCCTCCTCCGTGCAGAGGAAAGCAGAGCGATCCTAAATAGGGGTGCTTTGTCGCCAGTCGTGCTGCCGAACTCAGAGTCCCGCCTCGGTCGACTCCAAGAGCGACCACTCTCTCCTAGCCGCCTACGTGCAGGGTGCCAACTAAGGCCTCGGTACATCGATACCTTAACCCTACCACCAGCACCCCATCGCCGCAGGACTTTCTAGCTCGGATCCAAAAAGAATAGCTAGGGTCATCTGCGCGTGAATTTATTTATAGTAAACAAGCGGTTGCGCTGGTGCAAGTCCACTTCACTCGTCCCCACCTCTGTAGCCCAATGGACCGGCAAACCGGTACGATCAGCAGAGGTTGAGATGCAGCGAGAAGGCCGCAGGTCACTATATATGGATTCTGACAGACGTCCTTAAGGTTTTTCGCATTACCCTGCTATATCGCCAAAAAAAAGGTTATCAATATAGACTTATTATCTTACAGAGAATCTTCCGTTAACTACTCTGCTGGTTTTCGCAGATGTAGTCCCCCTCTTTAGGTTTAGCCCACTGTCGTAGTTTACCGGGGTGTGGCCGCTGTGACTACAGCTTCTTGGAGCCACTAAAGAAGAGATTATGGAGGTTATTCGAATTTTCTGGAACCTTGAATTCTATCTGTTACTTCGTAATGTGCTGACTGCTACTGAAACCTATACGTGGGCAGGGGGGTGTCACTACGCCATTCCGCCGCCGAGCTAAAAGTGCGTACCGGGCCTCCCCAACGTTGAGGCGATTCAGTGGTTGCCGCGCACTGACCCGTGGCGCACGCGCGCGCCTCATACGCAGTAGGTACGACTCAATTTACGTCGCAAACGCGTGTCTTAATTTTAATTGGCAATATGTATCCAAAAAAATACTACATTGCAGCCGATTGTCGGAACAATGAAAAAAATAGTAATTGTCAGTTTTTCTCGGTTCCGGCAAGTGAGAAAGATAGCGAAAGGTACGGTATTCATTACTCATTTATATCTACTGTCATGGTACCTAAATCTATAACAATAATTAATAAATATACACACAAATGTTTTATATCATATACTTATTTAAAATAGGTGGTAGGTAGCTACATATACATATAATCCATACCTACATCAAAAGAAAATCACGTGTCGTGTATACCTGTGTAAACTGATTTATATGTTCGGTATTCATTTACCTAATAGGTAGGTATAACAGTTTCTGCATGTGTACCTTGCGTGGTATTTATACTTATAACACTTAATACCAGCCATTCTGAAGCAACTGTAACATGTGACTATTTCACGCATGAGATGTACATATTACCTGTCTCTTTCTGTGCACTACTGTGAGAAAGTGACGGGTGACGTCTCGCAACGAGAGTCACTAAGCATAGTTGCGCTATTCTTACATAATATTCGACCCTGCGCCATAGAATAAATAAAAGTGCAACCGCTAAGTAAATATTATAAACAGCATAAATCTGATAGCATAATAGGTATTCTATTAAAGTATTGACAACCCTATTTTCGGAATATCTGACAAGGTGTGGAATAATGTCGACCTTCGCGCGGCGCCAGAGAGCTCAATGTCGGCTGCTCGCGTGCGGTCCGTTTGTTAATAATAATTATGTAGGCACATAAAAAGGCGGCATTTGTGAAAATCAAAACAGAGAGACTTCTGTACTTGTACTATTATCTATTCTGTGACGTGGGTACGTAGTAAAGGGAAAGCTATGGATGAGATGTTACAAATTCGCTTGTTTTAACCTGATGATCCAAATGAATGTTTTTGAAAAAAATATATGTATTAGAGTATTAAATGGGTCATAATATATCTGATATTGGTAGATGTCGCCACCTCGCAAGTAAAAAAAAAATATGAATATTAAAAAAAAATTTTTTTTTACTTAAATATAAAATTAATTGGATTTTTTTTCAAAAAAAAAACGCTCTTAATTTTCTACATAATATATAAAAATTTCATGAAAATCGGGCCACTAGTTTGGTAAATAAAAAATAAAAACGATTTTCCTTTTTTTTTTTTTTACTATCTCAAAAACCACGGCCATTTCGGGGCTAAAATTTGGTCAAATTACAACGTATGTAAAGACATTTATCCGAGCCAAAGGAAAACCACTTTCTCGCCAAAGGCAGTTTCGCCATCCTTACAGGGCTATACCCTTTTGTACTGCGTACTCAAACTGGAATTTGCGTACTATTTTTAAGAGCTGTGCGTAACGGAACGTAAAACCCATCTGGCAACACTGCTACGGACGGACAAGCACAACAATGACCGACACACAGTTCAGCCAGAAGTTGAATAATTTTTAAAAACATTCAAAGATTTTACGATAAGTGCTGAGTTTTGTATCGAATGTTGAATTAAAAAATGCTTGTATAAGCATTGATTTATTAGCCATTAAATATGACGGCGCCCAAAGTAAGTTTTTTACTTAAAAATGTGGCATTTAAACTTTTTTTTTGTTATATTTTATAATTTATAAGTATTAGCTATTCCCGCGACTTTATCCTTTACATGGAAAGAAAATTACAATACAATACAATTCAATTTTATCCATACAATACAATAATATTCATACAAATCAGTATGAAAATTAAATTTTATACAGACAAAATATTCGCGAGACAACAGGCAAAATAGAAAATTTAAGTTCCATTCTGTTACTAAGATATAGTTCCCATCATCTCTTCTAAGTTGCTACACTCTTAACAGAGTGGGTGGTTGTCGGTTGAGGATCAGAAGTGAACCTTCATGATGAGTTTCTTGGAAAAATAGTATTGTGGTTTCCGTTTGCCTTCCTGTTCGCAGTGCAGAAGTTCGAAATTTTTAATTGACAAAAAAGGCAAAAAGGGGAGGACCCTCGCTCCGAGTCATTTCTGATGCAAAGGCTGTCCATAGCTATCCAACGTGGTAATGCCGCGAGCGTTATGGGCACCTTTGCGCCGGGAATGGCAAGGGGCGAATTATTTGACTAGGTTAGTGTTTATTGTGTTAGGTTAGTATTTAATATTGTATTGTGTTTTTTCCATTGACAATAAAGTGCTGCTGCCCACTGTCCACTGTCACATTAGGTACTTTTGTTGCTTTAAGACACTCATCCATTATACATATTCTAAAACAGAATACAGCATGAACTCAGAGTTTTCTCCATAGACCAGATTTAAAAGACAAAAAGCCCAGTGTTGCCACAAAAAATGAGCTTGACAAGAAATAAAAGAGATCTAATAATTCTAAATATTCTAATCTCTAATCTTTTTTTTTTGAATTTGAAGTAGCAATTACAAGTTTAACATGGATATGTCTAGTGCAATTAGTTAGATAGATACATAGACAAAGTTATTTATTAGATACTAGCTGTTTCCCGCGGCTTCGCCCCCATTGTATTTTTTTTCTTCCATGAAAACCTTCTCCTGACAATAGCGAACACAACAAAAAAAGAATTAGCGAAATCGGACCAGTTGTTCCCGAGTTATGCGCTTACCAACACATTTTGCGATTCATTTTTATATTATAAGATTCTGTTCTTTATTGGTCTTACAGTTATCTTATTACTTACTTACTTACCGCAATGCATTTTATACATAGATAACTATATATGTAAAGATTTTTTTTTATTCTAATTAAAGGAGTTTTATACAGTTCAAACTCAAACATAATAGATCCTATTTATTATGCACCTTTGTGCACAGTTAATATGAAAAATAAATACTTGTACTAATCTTATCCATATTAAACCTGTAATCGCTACTTAAAGTCCGCTCTCTAATGATGAATCATTCTAATCAGGTATTGGCATGTTACTTTTTCAGTTGCTGTACACAATTGAGCAGCCCCATGGGCTCGGGGAGCTCTACTTCGTCTGGCAGAAGGGCGAGGCACGGTCTTTGCTCGCCACCACCGGCACTGATGCCACAGTCGCCATCCATGACCGCAGTGGCCAGCTGATGGAACGGATGAAGCTGCAAGGGTAAAACTTTAAAAGTATTTTTCACTTCTCAAGCTCGTAAAGTAACCCCCTTATTCATAAACGACAATCAAACCTATTTTAGTTAAAATGCCGCTAAAATTCGTTTGTCCTTATCTGTCACTTCGACATTTGTATTTGTTAGAAAGGGACAAAGCATTTGTTAGTTAACATAGGCTTGTTAAGTTTTATGAATAAGGGGGTTAGGGTTTATGCTAGATCAAGGCGACATAAAATGACTTTTTATGCTCTAGTGCATAAAATAAAATCTTCGTCTAAGACCAAGGTAATCAGGTGGCTATAATGAATGTCTAGGGTAAAATGGCTCGTTTTATGTTCTTGTTGTAGAATCTACTATTAGTTGTTTAACTGCAAAGGAAAAGCTGTGATAGCTTAGTGGTTGGAGCTATTTCTTAAGCAGAGAGGGTCAAATGCTGGCTGAGTTTAGAATTTTTGTGCAAAATTATTTTGTTTTTTTTTTTCATCTTATATTTTAATGAGGCTTTATTACATTAAATGTGACTATGTCAGCTTCATGGGGACCCTCAGATACATGTTACACTCTCCCTTGTACCGAAACTTAGTCTTTGGATGCAAAGGCCTGTCTAATGAACTTGTAAATCCACATTGCTTTTTCTGAAAGTGGTCGACTCAGAATCACATTTGAACCTCCATATTTTGAAATTTGCTACAAGGTTTATGCATATGGGCTGTGTGTGTGATTGATTGAATTATGAATATTTTTTTAACAAAAAAGAAAACAGAATGCATCTGGCACGATGATGTCAGTCCATCTAGTGGAAGATCTACTAGCACCTCGCATTCCTTGCAGACCGCCACTTGTGAGCCTTTCTCCTCCAATGTTTATTTGTTCTTCCAGCAATGTAACCAACCTATTGCATTGCTAAAATTATGTCAAGCTTTTATATGTATAGACTCAAGAGAGCTGATGTGCTGCCTTATGCCGATTTCATACGAGGGCAGAATAGTGGGGCAGAACAGTAGGCAGCACAGTACTGCTACAATTTGAACGCACACGCTGAGACAGAACTGTAAGTGGGGCAGAACAGTAGGCAGCACAGTACTGCTACAATTTGAACGCACACGCCGAGACAAAACAGTACAGTTCTGTCTCAGCGTGTGCGTTCAAATTGTAGCAGTACTGTGCTGCCTACTGTTCTGCCCCACTATTCTGCCCTCGTGTGAAATCGGCATTACTAAGGGGAGACAGAGCAGTGGCTCTGCCTTGCCAAACCTCAACCTTTAGCTACCCACCTGATTATAGTCTAAAATACTGATTGCCGGAAAAAAAAGCTTTTACATGATGATACTAGCTTTTGCCCGCGGCTCCGCCCGCATGGTATTCGGTTATCGCGCGCTGTTCCCTCGGGAACTGTGCATTTTGCCGGGATAAAAAGTAGCCTATGTCACTTTCGGGCTCATAAACTATCACTATGCCAAAAATCATGTCGATCCGTCGCTCCGTTACGGCGTGAAAGAGGGACAAACATACAAACACACAAACACACTTTCGCATTTATAATATTAGTATGGTTAGATAATTGTGATTAAGTCCTATGTGATATTATTTATGAATTACTATGCTTTTTCTAGTCTTTGTGCCGCAATGGAATGGGATAACGACGGCGACTATTTAGCAGTCATAACTCCCAACAGTAACTCTGTACTGCTCTGGGAATGTCACTCCAACAAGCGTCTCAATGTGGAGACAGGGCTTCGGGAAACGCCATCCTGCTTGGCTTGGGCTTATGGAGAGCCGCTACTTGCTGTTGGGACTCAAAAAGGCAATCTAGCTTTGTACAACCACCATACCACCAAGTAAGGAATAAAAACACTTTTTATCCTGGATTACTTGCTGTAGTTTTTTAAATATTGTTCCTTCCTTTGTTCCTGCTGGCTGACTGAAAGAGAGTTAAAAATACTGGCAAAGAAAATACTGTCAATACCTAATTGGGATTGGTCATTTTTTTTTTAATAATGGCTTTCACTTTTGCTGTTTTAGCAAGACGTTTTTTGCCAATGTTCATGTTGAGACATTACACACATGTCATGAGGAGACTATTCGGTTTATGAAATTTTGATCTTAGGGGAGGAGGAACAGATAGGCAACGGGATTGGTCACTGTCCTTTGTTGTTTTTTTTATTTAGCTATTGTCCATTTCCACTGCTGGACAAAGGGCTCTCAGTCAGCCGCGACGCGCGTTAATTTTTTTTTTTTTTCAAAATTCCAGGAGAGTACCAATCATAGGGAAACACACAAAGAAAATAACCTGCGCCGCTTGGAACAAGGACAGTATTCTGGTGCTGGCTTCGGAAGACAAGAGTTTGTCCATCAACAATTCTGACGGAGACACCCTCAGGATTATTTCGTTGCGAGACATACCAAATGATCTGCAGTTCTCTGAGATGAAAACTGACGAGCGGGCTGCTGGAGAGAACACTGTAAGTTGGATACTTTAATGTGTATCAATAACAAATCGACGGGTAATACATGGACAGGACAGGATATAGTAGGTAGGTAGGTAATTAATAGGTCAAAAAATCTTGAAATCTTAACTGCTGAGCGTTGGGTCATGAAGTTTGGCACGGTTGCTTTTAATTTAACATCACGATACACGGTGAGCACTTCTTATTTGTTACTCTTTCACGCTAAAACGGTTGGACAGATTTGAATGAAAATTGGTATGTTTGTTGATGGACATCTGGAATAAATAACACATTGGCTTCTTTTCAGGGTGAGATTTCGGGGAGGACATCCGGGGCTACAGCTCTGGGGCCTCCACAAAAGAGGGGCCCTCATAATAGAGTTTTTTTTTTAAATTGCGACAAGTTAACACTAGTAAACTACTTTTCTTTTGATTTTTTTTTGCTGTATTACTTATAGTTATTTGTACAACTGTTCATTTTATTTGGAAAATAGTTTAGGCAGGGGTGGCGGGGAGGCCTCTACTCCTTTGTTGCCCCAAGGCCTCCAGACCTCTAAATCCAGCCCTGCTTCTTTTTATCCCGGTATTTCCACAGGATTTAAATAAAAAGTAGATTTGGGGAATCCCTATGAAAATTTAATAAAATCCCTGATTATTGATTGGTGGATCTAATAGTTTACACGCGCGAAGCTACTACTATTTTGTTTTAAATATTGTCCCGGATAACTCACGTCTTAAATTGAGTTTAGCCCGACATGTTTAGCTAGCTAGCTAAGCGGCTGCTGCAACAAGCGCACGGTCGCGAGCACGAGTCGCGTTGCTCCGAAGAGCAAGGGCTACGGATTAGCCGGAAACATGTCGGGCTAAATTCGATTTAAGACGTGAGTTATCTGGGTCAATATATTTAATATGAGTGAGTCTCTCGGTAATTTCATGTTCAAAATACTATTTTGTTCTTAATAATTACCCAATATATTTTCAGATCAGCCTTGTAGTCGGTAAACGGACGCTCTATCTCTACAACCTTCTCAACCCTGAGAACCCCATAGAGCTCGCGTTCCAACAGCGCTACGGTTCCATAGTCTCCTACAAGTGGTATGGGGACGGCTATATCCTCATAGGATTCAGCGCCGGGTTCATTATAGCTATATCGACGCATATCAAAGAGGTTGGGGAGGAATTGTTCCAAGTCAAGAATCATAAGGAGAGTCTCACTGACATCGCTATATTCAACGGGCAAGCAGCTTCGTGTGGTGATAGCTAGTAAGTAAAAAAAAAGTTTTTTGCAGGTTTAGAGCGAAAACTGTCTTCCAAATAGCCTAATCATAAAAAAATCATTTTTAATATAATTTTTTTGCTGACTGTACTTTTTGTTGACTGTACTTGCATTGTTACCCAAACTACATTTGCATACCAAATTTCAAGTCAATGCTATTAATCGTTGAAGAGTTCCGTCCTTCGGAGACGATTCTGCCAAGAGCGCAGTCAGCGGTAACGGCAATTTTTGAAAAAAAAAATAGTTTTTCTTTTACAAATATACAATTTTACTCGCAAATGTGATGAAAAACATTGTATGGCGCACGGGCGGTTCTAGAATTACGAACATCGACTCATTAAAGCCCGAAGTCGATCTGAATATCGAATGTCAAAATATCGAATATATTAAAATATCGAATGGGTCATAATATCGAAAGGTTTATTTTCTGAAACCGAAAACTTTTCAGGATTTATTAAAACGGCATCGTCTTAACCGGAATAACTTTTCGATATTATGACCCATTCGATATTTTAATGCATTCGGTATTTTAACATTCGATATTCAGATACATAACCGACACATTTTTTTTATTTTTATTTAATTTTTTTTATTCGACCGGAAGGAAAACGAGCAAGTGAGTCTCCTGGTGGTAAGAGATCACCACCGCCCATAAACATCTGCTACACCAGGGGTATTGCAGTTGCGTTGCCAACCTAGAGGCCTAAGATGGGATGCCTCAAGTGCCAGTAATTTCACCGGCTGTCTTTCTCTCCATGCCACACAACAGTGCAAATGCACATGTACATACTATTGTGACAGTTTGAAGCTGATATCGGTGTGGAACAACGGCGAGGTGTCCGGCTCAGTGATGCCGGCGGGCGGGGCCGAGCGCTGCGCGTGGAGCTCGGACGGGCGGCTGCTGGCGGCGGCGGGCCGCGCGTACCTCAGCGTGTTCGTGACGGCGCTGCCGGCGCTGCACGCCGCGCACGGCACCCGCGCCGCCGCGCTCACCAGCCTGGCTGAGGCCACGCTGTACCAGTGCATCGCTGTGGGGGACGAGCCGCAGCCCGCCGGCAAGGGTGAGCCACTGTAGCCACTGTCATGATGTACGGGACGGCGCTGCCGGCGCTGCACGCCGCGCACGGCACCCGCGCCGCCGCGCTCACCAGCCTGGCTGAGGCCACGCTGTACCAGTGCATCGCTGTGGGGGACGAGCCGCAGCCCGCCGGCAAGGGTGAGCCACTGTAGCCACTGTCATGATGTACGGGACGGCGCTGCCGGCGCTGCACGCCGCGCACGGCACCCGCGCCGCCGCGCTCACCAGCCTGGCTGAGGCCACGCTGTACCAGTGCATCGCTGTGGGGGACGAGCCGCAGCCCGCCGGCAAGGGTGAGCCACTGTAGCCAATGGTCATGTTGTGAACAAAGGCGTCGCCCTTAGGACACCACAATGAACGACAACTCCCGCCCGCAACTCTCTTGATGTCGTCAGTCCACCTAGTGGGAGGCCTGCCAACGCTTCACTGGTCATTATCATCATATCAGCCCTCATAGACCTCCGTTTGTTTCGGTTGGAAGCACAAGCATGCACCGTGAACCCGCGGCTTTAACCAAATCATTTTCCACTCTCCAGGTCTCCATTCGAGAGCTTTTCGGCCCGAGCGGTCATCTGTTCTGGTAGCTTTAAGTGGCATATGTTTTTGTTTAATTGACAAAATAATAAATATGAAACGGACTGATAAAAAAATTTCAGGAAACCAGCCCATTTCACCCGCTTCTGGTGGACGGATTGAGTTGAAGTTTGGTAGTCAGGGATATGTAACTTGGACGATAATTTTTCATGTGTCCATCAGAACCCTGCGCGCTGGCAACTTATGCTCTCCCGACGGAGCCGAGCCTGCTGGCTCTTGGTGGTTCGCACATTTGCTGCGCGCGCGGTGAGCACGCGTGGCTGTGTCCGCTGGCGGGGGGCGCGGCCACGCGTCGAGTGTACCCCGCCGCGGTGACTGCGCTACGGTGTGCCGGCGACCACTGTGCCGCCTTGTGTGCTGGTCGCGCCCAGCTGCATGCGGTCAGTATGTAGGGGAAAGGGCTAGGGTTGGTCAACGATGAAACTAATGGTGATCAACAAAAAAGACTGATCCAAGCACCCCGCAAAGCTCAACGGGCGAGTGCTCTTCTCTCAGCTTTGCGGGGCATACCCTAACGAGAAAAGCAAAATTCTATGGGCAGATAAGAAACCCTCCGACGAAATGGCTGAGCACTCGGTGGGTAGATTTCTTTTAATTTTAAAATAAATTAAATGAACATTACATATTTTTAGTTTTCTTTGTTCGTATATCGTCACTACTTTAAAAAAAACTCGTATCTCAAAATGTATGATTTTTCTGAGTGCACTTTATGACCATTACGTCAAGGTTCAATTTTGTTGAAGTATTGATCTAAGATACGAGATTTTTCAAAGTAGTGACGGTATGTATTAATGAAATAGAAATCACGATTATCGTTTTCGTTCGGTTTTTTTTCTTCGACTGGATGGTAAACGGGCAAGTGGGTCTCCTGATGGTAAGAAATCAGCACCGCCCATAAACATCTGCAACACCAGGTGTATTGCAGATGCGTTGCCAACCTAGAGGCCTAAGATGGGATACCTCAAGTGCCAGTAATTGTAATTGTAAGTGCCGGTATATTAATTATTGAAATTTGGAATGACTTTTCTTTTGTCGCTCTAAGATCGAGCCCTCGGATCCATCGAATGCCGAGAAAGACGTCATGACGTTTCCCGAACCACACATGCAAGGCGCGGTCATCACCGACATACATCTGACCAGCGATTTCTTCATCTTCGTGACGGACGTGAGTTGCTTACGTAAGGCACCAGTGATTAGAGCGAGAGAAATCCACTAATAGGAATGGAGCATTGAGCGAGACAAGACAACACGCGTTCTCTCTTTTCCACTTTTCCCTCCACACTATTCCGTTTGCGCGTCCGTCTTTGGTGTGAGATAAATGGTAGAAGAACGCCTAAAGGTACTCTCTATTGGTATTCATTTACATTACTTACTCAAAGGGCTATGGAGAGGGTTATGTTCGGGGTTTCTCTGCGGGATAGAATCAGAAATGATGTTATACGTAGTAGAACTAAGGTTACTGACATAGCCCGAAGAATTGCGAAACTGAAGTGGCAGCGGACGGGGCACATTGCTCGCAGGACTGATGGCCGATGGGGTCAAAAGGTTCTCGAATGGCGTCCGCAGACCGGGAGACGAGCTGTCAATAGGCGGAATCGCGGTGGATGCGAAAAGCACAAGACCGGTCTGGGTGGAGAGCCTTGGGGGAGGCCTATGTCCAGCAGTGGACGTCTTTCGGCTGACATGATGATGATGATGACTTAATAATTCTGCTCTTGCGGTCAAACGGTCCAGCATTTTCCATTTCTTTTAACAGCAAGGCCACATAGAATACTTCGGTATAGAGGAATGGCGTACTTCCGTCCGCTACAAGCACACTTGCGGCGTCCTGGGCGTGTACTGTGACATCGGCGGCGCGCGCGCCTGTTTCTGCGACACGCGGCGGCGCGTGTTTGTATACTGCCCCGCTTCGGGCGAAGTGTGCTCTGTGCCGCACAGCGTCGCGCCGTTACGGTCAGTACCATGGAACTGGTTTAAAATATAATTTTCACTTCTCATGCTCGTAAAGTTCGTGTTTATGCTGGATCTAGGCGACAATGGATGCGATTCTACGCGCACATCGGCTAAATTGTCTAAATCTAAATTTTCTAAATTTTAATTGTCATTTAGACGGCGGATTTAACAAGTGCTATTCCATGAAATTAGCGATGTCATTTGATTATGACAGGTGCTCATAGAATAGCAAAGTGATTTAGCGACGTCTAAATAAAATTAGGAATTTTAGCGGCCGCTGTAGAATCGGGTCCATTACTTATATAATATACTTACTTACTTATATAATTACTTATATATTATAGCGATAATTTTATATTTATGTGTAACTTCTCTATCGCATTAGGTCAAGCCTGTAATGATAGATGTAAGTGTGTGTACAATAAATAAATAAATAAATAAAAGTACTTTTTATGCACTAGTGCATAAAATAAAATCTTCGTCTAAGATCAAGGTATTTAATCAGGTGTTAACAGCCACAAACAAAGAAGGAAGCTTATTTTTTTTCATAATTTTTATTTTATATAAAATTAAAAATCAATCAAAATAAATGAATAAAACTAAAAAAATATAATTACATAGCAATGCATGAAAAATAAAATGTACATAGTAAGTGAACAATTGTTTCCACTGTTGTTATTTCGTTTCCTCGCCATCGAAAAGAAAAGCAGAGGGTAAAACTCGACCATTAAACCCATTTTCCTCTCGACGAGTCTATCCACCCTCGCCATACCGGCTCGGGTGGCTATATGAACTTCTTGGGTAAAATGGCTCGTTTTATACTCTTGTTGTACAATCTACTATTAATTCATAAAGGGATCACTATAAACCTCATACACAGCGCAGGTTTCGTCAGAGGAATATTGGAGACATCCACAACAACTTACAACAGTGTTCGTGTTTATGATGCTCAAGTCTAACCGGGCTAACGCCCATAGAAGTTCCTGTCAATTTCTATGGGCGTGTACACAAAATACAGGGCCAGTATTTCCATGTCGGTGTTATCCGGGCCGGGAAAGAGTGTCACCCGTCTTCCGCCGCCTTAGCTTCCTGGGGTTCAAAGTGATAATACTAGTACAAATTGTTAGCAATAGAACAGCAGGTTAGTGAAGCAAGGATTTAGTTTTTATTTAAAGTTTTTTTTTTTTTTAATCAATAAGGTTTATTTTTTTTTCCCCAGCGGCGTGATATGGGACATATGCCTGTCAGACCGCAACGTGTTCATAATACACACGGACGAGGCGATCCACACGTACTACTACGCGGCTAACTCGATCAACGGCTCGCATGTGGATCTGGTGGCTGCGACCACTGTGATGGCGGACACTGTGCCGCTCATACTGTTCTCCGGTGATGTGTACTGCTACGGGAGTGGGGGGACGTGAGTATGCCAAAATTCAGCGTTTCTATCATCATCATCATCATCAGCCGGAAGACGTCCACTGCGTACAGCGTGCCAGCGTGCGCTGCCTGCAGCGTTTCTATAGCTATGTGTTTTCGCGACGGAACTATATTGGTAAATATTTGCCGTAGCCTAGCCTAGCTTGCAGGTGGTAGGACCTCGTGCAAGGTCCGCCCGGATTGCTACCACCATCTTGCTTGCTAATCCTGCCGTGCTTGCACTGTTGTGTTTCGGCGTGGAGAGTAAGACAGCCGGTGAAATTACTGGCACTTGAGGTATCCCATCTTAGGCCTCTAGGTTGGCAACGCATCTGCAATCCCCCTGGTGTTGCAGGTGTCTATGGGCGGTGGTGCTCTCTCACCATCAGGAGACCCACTTGCTCGGTTGCCATCCAGTCAAATAAAAAAAAAGCCTTAAATTTAAATAATAGGACACTTGACACCAATTGACCTAGTCCCAAACTAAGCAAAGCTTGTACTATGGACACTAGGCAACGGATAAACATACTTAAATATAGATAAATAAATACTTAAATACATACATGCAAGACCCGAGAACAAACATTCGTATTATTCATACAAATATAGCTTTGTAGTCAGGTTCTCTAACCATTTAGCCATCCGGTCGTCTAAAATATATTTATGAAACGGTTTCAGGGTCATAAAAATAGCTCTAGATTCCCACAATACGAGTGGCCTCGCCGACGCAGATGTTGACAAACGCTTGGCCAACCAACGAAGCCATATCGAAAAGCTGCTTTTGCTGAGGCGGTTCAGTGAAGCTTGGCTCTTCTGCGACGCTGTGGACGAACAGGACATGTGGAGGAAAATGGGCGAAGCTGCTGTGGCTGAGTTGAACGTGGAGTTTGGTGAGTTTCTTTAGTTTTGAAGAAAGAAAGAAAGACATTTATTCACATTCACAAAGACACACACACACAAAAAAAAAACAATAGACAGCGAACACAAACAAAACAAAAAGTGAAACGGCTGCTAACTCAGCATAAATGCTGAGGCGTTAGACGCCTGCAGCGCTGATATTCTGTCAGAACCGTCTGTGTGTGTTTGATCGGTTTTTAAAGAATATAAAAGTCTATCACGGAGCCATTTGTGGCATTCGAACATGGCGGATGTAGACAATATTTTAATTTTGTTATTTCTGTTTATTTGGCTAATTGAAGTATAATTTTGATAGTGTTTTATGCGGCGATTAACCTTAACAGTGAACAGTGATCACAATATTCAATATTGCTCTCGTGTCTGACATTTTTTAATGCGCAAGTTGTCTCCACGAGGTTTCTGGAATTTTACTACCAAGTTACAAAAACTACAATCACCGTACAACGTTGCCTCTCGAAAGAGAATACTTTGACATTGGCGAAATGGTCTTATTAATTAGGACAAAAGCCATATTTAAAAAAAGAAGAAGTCTATCACGCATAATTATTGCAGTAGATACATTAACTTATATATTAAGAACAGGTCTATCCGACCACATTTTTAATTTTCATTAATTTTTTATGGAATAATCGAGAAAAACTAACAAAAATGCAACGTTGCCAGCTCAGCAGGTATAAACGCTCGTAAGATGTTCTATGTAAATCAAGGACAGTGTTTACCCTCTATTAGTAAAAAGTTTTAGAATCGGATTCTTTGTTTCTAATAGTATCCCCCCTCTTTATTATCCAAAATAAATATAGGTATTGGGTACAGCGGTAACTTTTTTTCAGCGATCCGCGTGTACACTCGATTGAGCGACGTCGCGATGGTGTGGGCTCTGGAGGACGCTTCTCATATCGAAGATATTTCCATACTTTGGTAAGGTTACTTTACTTTTTCATACTGCTTTAAAATTTTGTGAACGTGTATGCTTTGTCTGAATATTTGCTTTTGTTTTTTTTTTGTGAGTGAAATTCGTTTTCACTTAGAGCATTTCCACATTGTCGGATCCGGGTGTTGGATATCGATATGATATCGGCGTAATATATGTCCGGTATCGCTTCGGACGATCTGAAATCATTTAACTTACAACACCAGCACGTTGTTGTACTGGGTTATATCCGTGACTCCCGCCCGATGAACCTCAAAGCAATTTACCTTCAACATCTCGTCCTATTTTAGGGTCTTCTCTCAGAACGAGTCCTCTGAGTAATTTAAACAAAGAACATTTTTAGTAATGTATCGAAACGGTGATAATACATATTTTGTTTGAATCGGTCTAGTGGGCATTAGGCTTAACCGATTATAAATCAAGTGAGGTTTTAGAGAGGAGAGGATTGAACCAAATTTCACATCATCTCACAAGGGGAAGAGAAGGGTCGAAAAAACGGCAAAAACGTCTAGCGTAGTGATAAGATGTCCTCTTAAATACGCCGGTGTGTGTATTATTGCAGCGGCATACTCTCCGCGTGCTTGGACCAGGGTTCAGCCGCCGCGCGTTGGCTGGAGAGCGCTTCAGACGGGGCTCTATACGCGTTGGAGCTTCACGCGGCGCGTGGCGAGTGGGCGCGCGCGCACGACATCGCGCGGCAGGCCGCGCCCGCGCATGTGCCCGCCATCACGCTGCATCGCGCGCGGCACACCGAGCTGATGTATGTCCCCTGAGAAAATACTAATAGTAGCCGAAAATAACGTGAGACTCATATGACAACCTTGGGGTAACCCCGGTAAATCTTCGAAGCCCGTGGCCTCTAGCACTATTTCGAAATTGAAAGTTGTTGTCTTTGACTCGATCGTTTTGACAGGTGACGTTCTTTACTGGCTCAGATAATACCGACATGAAAATACCGACTCTGTTTTTCATCTACACACCCACAGAAGCTCATGTCAGTTTCTATGGGCGTGTACATGAAAAACAGGGTTGGTATTTCCATGTCACTATTATTCGACACGGTAAAGAGTGTCACCTGTCAAAACGATCGAGTCAAGGACACATTAATTCTTTTTTAATGTTTTTTATTCTGTACTATGGAACAACCCGTAACCAACCGGACTGTCGTGATTTGGCGGTAAAAAAAACTCTTTTTTTATTTTTATTAATTGATGCTACAATACAATACAATACAATACAATAACTCTTTATTGCGCACCAAAATATAGCAAACTACTACTGCTACTTAAAGATCTGATATTTTTTTCTGTTAATTAGAAAGTAAATAATCCTATTGATATAAAAAGTTTCAACTTTCATCCATTCCCTATTGCTTATTTATGGTATAAGCATATCTTTTCATTCTCAGAGCGGATTACCACGAGGCCTTATCGTTCTACGAACAGAGCATAATCACTGAAGACACTGACACTCCCAAAGTGAGAGAACACAACGAAAAATGTGAAGCGGGGATCGCTCGCATGGCCATACGATGCGGTGACGTTATGCGTGGTGTTACCACAGCCATGAAACACTCGCAAGACATTAGTTTACTCAAAGATTGTGCCCAACTACTCGAAGAAGAAAAACAGTACAGCCATGCAGCGGCTTTATACGATCACGCTGGCAACACAGAAAAAGCGGCATCCCTGTACATCAAACTCAAGTCCTGGCTGAAAGTAGAAGCGTTGCTACCCAAAATAAACTCCCCCAGTATACACATACAGTACGCCAAAGCAAAAGAAGCCGAAGGAAGATACCACGAAGCTTTAAAGTCGTATCTAAAAGCAGGAGACTATGAAGCCGCGATACGTTTGAATCTTGAAAAGTTAGACGATATTGATGAAGCGGTGAATTTGGTCCAGGAAACGAAATCAGTGCAAGGTGCTAAGATGGTAGCGAATTATTTCCAAAACAGTGATGATCCTTCATCAGCAATAAAGTTCCTAGTTATGTCTTTGTGTTATGATGAAGCCTTTCAGCTGGCCAGAAAGAATGGCAAACTACATTTGTACGGGGAGATATTGATACAGACGTCTCAAGCGAGACCTGAGGATTTTAAGTCCCTGGCTTTGCATTTCGAAGGAGAGAAGAACCATCTTTTGGCCGGGAAGTTCTTCTTTCACGCTAGCGAGTATAGTAAGGCGATGTCGCACTTGTTGAAGTCGGGAGGGTCTGAAGAAGAGGAGAATGAGAGCATCAGTATTGCCATTGACGCAGCTGCAGCGAGTGATGACGAAAGATTGACCAGAAGGTGAGCTAATACTTTTAAGGATCCATAAGTGATGTTGACCAAAAACTTAGACGGCACAAAAACGTTTGACAGTATCAGTTACTAAAATCTTTAAATCTTCTTTGCTGGTTTTTCTTTCTTTGTCAGGTTGATAGAGTTTTTGCTGGGCGAGATGGATGGCACTCCACGCGAGCCAAAGCACTTGTTCCGGCTGTACATGGCTAAGAGACAGTTTGCCGAGGCTGCGAAGACTGCTGTAAGTGTTTTGTATTACACTCTTGCTTGATATTGGAAGTCTGATATGGGAAGTTTCATCTTTACATCCGTTTTACTTCAGCGAAAACTGTACTTTAGGTTTTAATGCACCAGAAGGGTTAGTAGTAGTTGGAAGGGTTAACCGTTTAATGCTAAACGGACTAGATGTGAGGAAATATCGGCGTAAGTAGCTTTTGGCTCAACTACTGTCAGAGCGGTCGCTGTCAGTTCTTGTGTTGAATTGCCTGCGAGGAAACATCGAAGGTTCTTATCCTAGAAAGACCCGACTTAAGTTTAGTAAATATACTGTGTGTTTGGCGTGTTTGACACGAATACTATGGTATTATGGTATGGTATGGTAACATTATGATGTTTCCATACATGTTGACGATGTTCAAAGTCTAAGGGAGATTACGTCCTGAATCATTTTGATGAAAAACTCCTGGGAGTTCAGTCATCATCATCATCATCCCAGCCTACATACGTCCCACTGCTGGGGACAGGCCTCCTCTCAGAACAAGAGGGCTTGGGGCATAGTTCTCACGCGGGCCCAGTGCTGATTAGGAACTTCATTCGCACCAGGGAGTTCAGTCAATTTAACCCAATAAGCTGTTGAAAGATTACGGATTAATTGGCACGATCAATCAGTGACCATCCATAATCCATCCATACCCACTTGTCACACATATGCTTTGAAAATCGACATTATTTTATTCTCGTGTCACAAACCTCCCAAAAGTGTGACGTAATTTATAGATAACCGGTGAGTTTTGCCTGTAGGTGATAATAGCGGGGGCGGAGTGCCGCGGCGGCAACTACCGCGCGGCGCGCGACGTGCTCCGCTCCATGATCGTGTCGCTGCGCGCGCTGGCGCTGAGCGTGCCTCACGACATGCGCCGCGCCGCCGCCACCCTGCATGCCTATATACTGGTACTAGCGTTTAATAATAATAATAATAATAATAATAATAAAGTTTTATTTGCAGGTGTGACACCCATACTTTAAAAGCTTCGCACGCGTAAATCATTACATACAGTTCCCGTGGGAATTCCCTAAAATTACATTATGGTTTTCCTTGACGTTATGGTCAAATTTCATGACTCTAAGCCCAGCAGTTGTTAGTTCGAGATTTTATCCCTATCCCGTGGGAACATCGGGATAAAAAGTAGCCTATGTGTTATACCAAATTTCATGACTCTAAGCCCAGCGATTGTTATTTAGAGATTTTATCCCTATCCCGTGGGAATATCGGGATAAAAAGTATCCTATGTTTTAATCCAGGTTATAAACCAACTTTTGACCAAATTTCATCCAAATCCGTCCAGCCGTTTTAGCGTGAAGGAGTAACAAATATACTCACTCACAAACTTTCACATTTATAATAGAAGTAGGATAACACTCGCCGCCTGTGATGCCATAGTCTAGGTGAACTAAGAACAGCATGCTGGGTGTAACTTATTGACAGCATACCCAACGAAGACCAAAAACTGCCTTTCAGGGGAAAAAACTCTTGTAGAAGCGAGAGTTGTAGGGAATGGTGTTTTAAACCACATACTAAAAGTACTGATGGATGGGGGAGTTAACTTGGTGTAAAAGTCCCATTTTTTAGTTTTGCGTAAAGAACTCTTAAAGCAAAAATGTTCTAAGACATAATGACATAAGCAATCTAAGTACATAAAATTTTCTACAAAAAGATTCTATACATTTTTTCTCTGAGATCAATATTTCATGAGATATGGCGGGAAGGAGATGGACCGTTAAAAATAGCACATTTCTTATGTTTATTACTCTTTCGCGCAGAAACTACTGACCGGATTTTCATGAAATTTTCCATAGAGGTAATAAACACCCTGGATTAACATAAGGCTCATGTTGAGTCAACTCATTTTGAGTCGCCGTGTGGCATAAACTGGACTTTACTTTTGTATAAAACCGAATGCAGCAGAAATTACGGCTCACAACTCAAAAATTACGCTCGTCTGGCTTCACCCTAAGGTAGTTGTCTCACCGCCGGCGAGGAAGCGATTGGCTATCGACTATTTTTTCGCTCAAGAAACGAACAAAAGATATGAGATCCTGTGAGTAAAAGAGACACATATATTAATTGTTGATCACCGGCTGTTCACACTGCCGGCGAGAACTCGCTCTAACATCTTTCGTCGCAGCGACAAGCGCTATAAAACTCGCTGAACTATAAAAGTAGCTCAGCGATACTCGCTCAGCGATGTTAGCTTAGCGGCTGCACCCCTCGAGCGACAGGAGCGAGTAATCGCCCGTCGCACTCGAACACTCGCTTGCAGCCGAGCGACAAAACTAGACTCTCTTCTCGCTGCTCGCCCGCTCGTTTCTAGTTACTCGCTCTACTCGCTTCTCGCTCATCGTCGGCGGTGGGACAAGTGCCTTATTGTATGTGACAACCCTAGCGAACCGAACCCTACGATCTAACCATGTACTATGGAGTGTCTGTTCTATACAGGTGCGTACCCACGTGCGGCGTGGGCGACACGAACTGGCCGCGCGACTGTTGTGCCGCACCGCCGCAGATGTCACCTTCTTCCCAACGCATCAACGTGTGTACCTATTGCTAGATTTTACTGGTTTATTATTTGTATATTGCTGTGTCCTTACTGGGTAAATATTTAAGCTATACCTACTTTTCACTTCTCATGCTCGTAAAGTTCGTGTTTATGCTGGTTCTAGGCGACATAAAATGACATTTTATTTATGCTCTAGTGCATAAAGTAACCTCTTGTTCTAAGACCTAGGTATTCAGGTGTCAACAGCCACAAATAAAAAAGTTTCTACATTTATTTACACATTTATTTTACATATTTCTACATTTATTTGTTTATTATTTTTGATTTATTTAAGAATGAAAATCAATAAAAATGATCATAATACATAATTAAAGCAAAAAATATATAATTATATAGTACTTAATGCATGAAAAATAAAAGGTACAATTTATTGTTTCTACTTGCTATTTCATCTCGCAATCGAAGTGAAAAGCAGAGTGTAAAACTCGAGCATTATGTTTTTTTCCCCTCGATGTGGCTATATGAACATGAACATCACATCATCATCATCATGTCAGCCGAAAGACGTCCACTGCTGGACATAGGCCTCCCCCAAGGCTCTCCACTCAGACCGCCTCAGACGGCTATGTGAACGCCTCGGGTAAAATGGCTGGGGTAAAATCATTTTATACTTTTGTTGCACAATCTACTATTTAAGATCTTCATCACAACATTTAAATTTAATGCAAATAAAGAGTTTGACTTATCACGCTATTTTTACACAAGTAATATTTACCTCGACGTTTCGGCAACGTTACAGTTGCCGTGGTGACGAGTAGACTGAAGTGTGCGGTGACTAATAAAAATGACCAAGTGCGGGTAGTTCGTGATACGAGTGCCGGTACTATTAGTGATCAAGTGCGGGTAACGTAGTGGCACCAATGACCGACAAGAACCAATAACCGACACTTTATTTTTTGATTCAATAAAATAAGAGTAGGAAACCGATTTCTTAATAGAGTAATACTGTACCATAGATAGTACACTTTTGGCTGGCTCCCATTCGGATTTGAGCGAAATCCGCCTTTTATTTTGAAAATGGCGGTGTGGCAACTGCTTGCGGCTGGAGTACCGGTGTAAATAACAACATTTCTTAGTGAAATCCTTAAGGAAGTGAGTACATTTTTTGTTAATTATACTAATGTATTGTAATTTATTTGAATTTTATGTTTTTCACGGGCTATTATAAGAACTGTAGGACCGATTTTTGTTATAACGAAAGTTTATGGTTATTTAGATATTAGTAAAATGTTGGTGTCGATCACTGGGTTTCACAAAGTGACTTTTCCATTAATCGACATGTGTCGATAATAATTTTTTTGAAACATTTTTCATTTGACAAGCGAATATAGTTCTTCTTACTTTGCGTATTTGGTGGATATTTGAAGTAAACTAATCAAAGTTGAGCTACCAGTAATCGACAAGTGACGATTATTGGGGAATAAAATGTGTCGATGATTGGTTCTCAGATGTCTCCGAGAAAAAATTACACTCCCGAACAGTTAAAAAAAGCCGTAGAAGCTGTAAAAATTGGCGAAAAGATTGCAATTCCCGCGAAACGTTTCGGAGTACTTAGGATTACGCTTCATGATAAAATTTCAGGAAAAAAAACAAAAAAAACAATTGGGCGCTGTGGGGCCGAGCATAGTTTTAACTAAAGGGGAAGAAGACATTTTGGAAAAGTGGATATTAGCGTTATCTGAAAGACATATTCCACTGACATAAGATTCGCTACTAGACAGTGTGCAAAAAAATAATAAATGATCAAAACAGACGAAATACTTCCAATCCTTTCCAAAGTCTTTGGAAAAAGTTTTGAGAGGGATTGTTCCATCTTCTTTTAAGAGGAGTTTGTTTTGGCCGGAAAATTGGATGGATAGTAATAAGAAGAGAGTGAAATGAGAGAAAATTCCATCAACAGTAAGAAGTAAAGCTTGGAAAGAATATCACGAGAAAAAGGAAACTGAGAAAAATAAAAAACAGCAAGAAAAAGACGAAAGCTAGTTATAAGTAAATATTTGCCAAATATGTATGGCTTTTAAAACAAACCTCATATAGTTAATCTTTATAAAAGGATCTCTTAATTAATAAAAAAACTAACTAAGTAATATTTACTACAAAAAGATCTCATTGTTGATTTTTACAATTTAAACTTTTTGACAATAGTTTGTTACTTATATTGTCCTTTTTACCCGACTGCGAAGAAGGAGGGTTATGTGTTTGGCGCGTATGTATGTATGTATGTATGTCTAAATTGTAAGTTTTCAAAAAATGTTTTTTATTGAAATCTATCAAGTGGGGTATCAAATGAAAGGTAATAATTAGCCCATTCTAAATATATATGGGTTATAATAGTTTTATCTACCATTTTCACAAAAATATTTAAAAAAGTGTGAAATAAAACAATAAATTTACAAAATCAAAAACCCGACTGCCTTAAAAATACTAAAAAGAAGGAAACAAGTCTAGTGGGCTAGAACTTTGTTAAGTAGCTAACTTAAAGTTTAACAGTCGGGACCCATTTAAATCGTAACGCTCAAAAATTCTCGCCTAATGGGTCCCGACTATTAAACTTTAAGTTAGCTACTTAACAAAGTTCTAGCCCACTAGACTTGTTTCCTTCTTTTTAGTATTTTTAAGGCAGTCGGGTTTTTGATTTTTTAAATTTATTGTTTTTTACTATAGTTACAAAAGTGCTCTTTGTATTTATTTGTATGGTATTATGTATATTTAATTGAAATTCAAATTATATCGTAACATATTTTAATTAAGAAATCAATCAGAATGACAAGTGAAAAGAAAAACAAACCAATGTCATAGACACGACACCTCCGCCGCAAATCTGGATGATGTGGAGCTTCTTCATCAGTCCTCCCTTGTAATCACAGTACCTAGCATTTGGTCCAGGTGCCGTTTACAAATCTCGCCTGCATCGGTCCTTACTTCGTAATGTAGTCTTCCTAGAATTTTAGTGACGGTGCCGAATTCCCATTTGATCTGTCTATTTACGTAGCTTCTTATTTGGACTCTCTGACCAATTGTAAATGTTCGGATTTCTGGACGGATATCATTACGCAATTCGTTTCCTGCTTGTATTGCAGTAGTCTTGAATTTGACGCTTAGGCCGTCTCTTATTTCTCTTCCGAACATTAATTCATAAGGACTACGTCCCGTGCTTGTGCTTGGCGTCCTTCGCAATTGTTCTTTTATCGTCAAGAGCTTGTCCTGTAGGCTACCTCCTTCAGTACTGACGCTATGCAGGGCTTTTTTAGTCACTTGGACGAATCTTTCTGCTTGTCCATTAGTCGCAGGGTGGTATGGAGCTGATGTCTTGTGAACTACTCCGTTTAGCTTAAGATATGACTCAAATTCATTTGAAACAAACTGCCGGGCATTATCAGATACCAAGATAAAGGGGAAGCCGAATGTTACGAAAAGATCTTTTAATTGTTTGATGCACCATGTACTTGTCGTAGTAGTAGTTGGAATTATTTCGACCCACTTAGTATAAGCATCAACTACTATGAACAGGAAATGGCCTTTTATCGGACCCGCAAAGTCGATGTGTATTCTCTGCCACGGCCTTGTCGGTAGCTCCCAATGGTGTAATGTCACTGGTGCAGGTTGGTTAAGTTGTAATCGGCAAGCTCGACAACTCCGAACTAAGTTTTCGATGTCCATGTCAATTCCTTTCCAATATACATATCCCCGTGCTAGCATTTTCATTTTTACGATTCCAAGGTGTCCTGAGTGTAATTCTTCTAATACTCGCTCTCTTAATTCTGTCGGAATCATAACTCTAGTGCCCTTAATTAAACATCCATCCTGAATTGTCATTTCATTATCATTGTAACCATATCGGCTTAGCGTTCTGCCCGCCATTAAGGCTTGTAATAAATTATTGTATTCGACATCCTTTTGAGTTTCTTCTGCAATTTTTATGCGATCAATCGAAATGGTATTCATTTGATTAAGTTGAAAAGCATAATTTACGTCAATTATATTTGTTGCTATTTTGTCTACCGGAAATCTCGATAAATAATCAGCGTTACTGTTCTCCGTCGATGTCCTGTACTCGATGGTGTAGTCAAAACCGGAGAGAAAATGCGCATAGTGGAACAGTCGCATAGTACTCATAGCCGGCAACGTTTTATGCGGGTGAAAAATGGTAGTAAGTGGTTTGTGATCTGTAATAAGTATGAATTTTCTTCCGTAGCAATAATGGAAAAATTTTTTTAGGCCCCAAAATAGAGACGTAGCTTCTTTATCTATTTGACTATATTTTTTCTCGCTATTGGTAAGCGATCGTGACGCAAAGGCTATAGGCCTATCTGAACCGTCTGGTAATCGGTGGCTGAGAACGGCTCCCAGGCCGGTTGGTGAAGCGTCTGTTGCGAGAACCAAGGGTTTGGCCGGATCGAAATGTGTCAGAACTCTTTCGCTTACAATTTCTTCCTTAATTTTATTGAAACTCTTGTTGCAATCTGGAGACCAGATGAATTGACTCCCTTTTTTGAGTAAATTGTTTAACGGATAGGATATTGAAGCTAAATTTGGTATGAATTTATTATAATAGTTTGCCATTCCTAGGAATGTACGCAGTTCGTTAACATTTTCTGGACGTACTGTATCGGCAATTGCTTTGACCTTGTTTCCATTCTTATGTAATCCATTTTTATCTATAACATGGCCCAAATATTCGATATTCTCTTGCATAAAATGACACTTTTCTTTATTTAATTTCAGATTATTTTCTTGCAGTTTTTGCAAAACGAGACGTAATCTGGCAATAAGCTGATCTTCTGATGATCCTTGAATTATTATATCATCAAAGAAACATTTAACTCCGTTGATTCCTTGGAGTAGGTGATCCATAAACTTCTGCCATACGTTTGGTGCAACTTTCACGCCGAACATTAATCTGTTCACTTTGAATGTTCCTTTATGTGTACTGAGTGTCTGCATCATAGCACTTTCATCATCCATCAACATATGTAAATATGCTTGACTAATATCTAACGTGCAAAATAGTTTACCGCCATTCATCTCTACCAAGATATCTTCTATGATTGGTATTGGGTACTGTTCGTCCTTAATAGCTTTATTTAAAGTCACTTTGTAATCTGCGCATAGGCGTATGCTGCCGTTGGGTTTAACGATTGGAACAACTGGCGTGCCCCATTCCGAATTATCAATCTTGGTAATAACTCCTTGTCTACATAATCGTTCAATTTCTTCATCTACCTTTTCTTTAAGTGCATATGGGATGCGTCTTGGCTTTACGAAAATCGGCTTCGCATCATCATATAGAGTGAAGTGGCCTTTGTAGTTCGGAATACATCCGAGGGTACCGTCAAATACATCAGAAAATTCAGTCAGAATGTTATCGAGATTTTGCTGTACTTTTGTATCGACTTGATTAATGTTGGCCAAATCTAGGTTAATTAATCGAATCCATTCTCTGCCAAATATGGCGTCTACATCTTGTTTTATGATGTACAACTTTCCTCGAAATTGTTGTTCTCTGTATTTACATGTGACATATGCCACACCGATGGGAGCAAAAATCTCTCCAGTATATGTTCTCATGGTAACGTTTGTTTTGTAAATTTGACAACCTGTATTAAGTTTTTTAAAATCTTTATGTGAGATAGATGACAGAGCAGCACCCGTATCTAGTTCCATTTGAATATTGCTACCGTTAATATGCACATTTATCATAAATTTGTCAGTGGTATTGGATCGTACCAGGTTCATATCCCACGGGGTGCTGTCGGTGACAAAGTCTGCCGAGTTGACGTCGTGATGCTCCTCCACGTGATCTGGTTCTACTTGATGGCCCTGATGGGGGGGTGGTCGCAGACACACTCGTGCTAGGTGCCCCACTCGTTTGCATTTGTTACAGGTGTCCTTGATACTTCTACATGCATTTGCTTGATGTTCTTGACTTCCACAGCGAAAACATTTCCCTTTTAAATCTTGAATAGTTAGTGGTCTGCTCTCTGTTCTATATTTGCTCTGTCTGCGATCAATTTGAAAAGTTTTCACCAGCGGTTGTGAAGTGTGAGCTGGTGACATGTAGTTACTGTCCGATTTAGCTACTTCAATCGCAGTCGCGGTGTTCAGTAAGTCCACAAATTCTGTCAACTTTGTATCTTGTAGTATTTTCGTGCGAATATCATTATCATGTAGGCCTCTTATAAACTGTAGTGTGAGGAAATTGTCAGATATTGACCTCTTACAGTTCTTACAAATAAAACTGCAATCTTGGGCTAAACGCCTCAGTTCAGAAGTATAAGTAATAATTGATTCATTTGCTCCTTGGGTCCGCGTGATAAATTTGTGTTGACTAGCCCAAATACTGGGTTTTGGATCAATGTAGTCTTGTAATATGCGTACCAAACTATCAAAATCTTTTTCACACGGGTCATTAGGCGAACATAAATCATAAGCCTTTTGATGTATTTCGGGAGGGAGAGAGCTAAGAAGTAGCAGCGTTTGGGTGCGTGGCTCGTGACAATTACTTAGTTTCATGTAAGTTTGTAGTCTTTTAATAAAGTTATTGAAGTTTTCCCGGTCTTGCAATGGTTGAAAATTAATTTTGGGAATGTGTATAGCCACGGGAGAGTTCTCTGGTGTACCTTCATAGCTCCGGGCCTGCTGGGACACCGTGACGTAAGTCGAGGGTGCCTCCGGTGGTGTCGGGCGTAAGCTGTTTAATTTCAGTTTTAGTTGTAGGATGCATTCTTCAGTCGTATGACGTTGGTCAATTTCCGTATCAATATCTTCCGAATGTGATTCTATTTCGCTCTGAACATTATCAAATTTTTTATCGTAATTTTCTAGGCTTGTTAGCCGTTGACTTACTTCATATTCCGTAGGCGATTGCAACTGCGTAAGTTGTTGCTGTAGTTTTGTAAGTTGTCCACGAATTGATGCGCGTAAGCGATTAAGACGCGTTAGTTCTGTCTCCGTCGTCGCCATTTATTATGTATATTTAATTGAAATTCAAATTATATCGTAACATATTTTAATTAAGAAATCAATCAGAATGACAAGTGAAAAGAAAAACAAACCAATGTCAAAGACACGACATATGGTTAATACACTTTAGAAAGAAAAATATTGACACTATACTGTAGACAATAAATGAATACTTATTAAACAGTTAATTTTATTTTAATGACCCATTAAGGGGGTGGTGATTTGGCGGATACACATTATAGGTACTAGTCGATAACTGGGTGTCGGTAACTGGTAATTGTCGATGACTGGGTGTTGATTACTGGAGATTCGGTGTCGATTATTGGAGATTTATATACTTTTTCCTTTTTTGGGATTTTTTTCTAGTCCGTGTATAGTTAATAAAAATAATACATCCTATTCTTATCTCAAGAATATACCTTACCATACCCAATCGTTACTTTTCGTTTAAAGATGACTAAATGACCTTTAATTTTATAAAGAAGCCCACTATCTCCTTAAAGTGTCGATTATTGGTGCCACTACGTTACTTCGTAGAACCCCACCTTGACACCCCACACTTCAGTCTACTCGTGACCACGGCAACTGCAAGGTTGCCGAAACGTCGAGGTAAATATTACTTGTGTAAAAATAGCGTGATAAGTCCCGTATATGGTACTTTGACTATGAGTGAGAATCACGAAATTTTAAAAGGTTACAAAGAGTTTGAGTTACAGACCAAGTGTCGATCCTGACGTCGACGGTGATCGAGTGCCTCCGCGCCGGGCTGAAGCACCAAGCGCACCACTGGGCGCGCGTGCTCATGCAGCCCGAGTACCGCGCACAGGTATACTGTCTCTTATTTTATTACAAAGTGCAACATTCATATTGTATGTAACTTGTTTTCAAATACTTCACATACTCGTTAAGCTAATAGTAGACTGTAGACTAAAGCGCTTTAACCTTTTCACCGCCACAAAACAAACGAAGTGACGTGCTCTGTACGCCACAGAAAAACCAACGACAAATCAACTTGATTTTTAATTCCATTGCAGAAGGATTGATTTCGAGTTGAATGTTCATCATGTATAGATGATCGTGGCGTGTGAGACATTCTATTGGCTGTCGCGACTGGATGACTAGGGTGTGGTGAAGAGGTTAAGATCTATCCCAGGAGTTACGAAAACCCAGGAGTACTGGCAGCTGTTTTGTTTTGTTGCTGCTTGTGCTGAGCCTGAGCCCATTGCTTGCATATGTGTACAGGTCGATTAACAAGAATAAAAAGTAATGTCACTTAAGCCGAGTTAAGACTTGCGAGAAAAATTGTACAAGTTCCATTACATTGTGAGGCCTTAAAGCCAACGAGTTTGTAGCGGTCAATCGAGCGCCGCAATGTAATGCAACTTGCATGATTTTTCTTGCAAGTCTAAACTCGGCTTTAGACATTTTTGTAGGAAAATGACAGATGTATGACATTTTCATATTTGAGTGAAGTGTATTCAACACACAGATACTTTCATTCACTCATACAATCCATTCGTGCCAGCTCTGGTGAATCGACCTGTACTTGTATTTCGTTTGCGCATGAAGCCGTGTTTTTTTATCTGTGGCAGTATTTTTTTTTACTCATTTAATTCCACAGATAGATCCAAAGTACGTGAAGAAGATAGAATCGGCCGTGCGCCACGCGCCGCGTGAGCCCCCAGCCTTAGAGCCGTTGTCGCCGTGCCCCCAGTGCGACGCGCCCTTACCCGTAGCCGACCTGCGCTGTACCAGATGCGAAGCGCCTCTGCCCATGTGCATAGCTACTGTGAGTTGCTCTTATCACAAATGTGGCAATTAGGTACACTGAGTCGTTCGCCGCATGCTGCATGGGGCGACCGCAAAAGTGTAAAGAACACGGTAGTCGGCGAAGGAAAACATGCTCGTGTGGAAACATGCACAGAACTGCGGATCTATTCAATGCTGCGTGTGAATTTTCCAATTCGCACTAAGTCGCACAACGGCCTAAGCCCTCTTCTTCTGAGAGGAGGCCTGTGCCCAGCAGTGGGACGTATATGGGATGGTATGAACGAATCCACTAACCTACTAATATTCATAAATGCGAAAGTTTTTAGTGCTTGTATATAAGTCTTTCTCTCTGCCTCTTTCCCTCTCTCTCTGTATTATAAACGCCAAATAGTTCGTGAATAAGTATGTAGGTATGTTTGTTACTCCTTCATGATGGAACAGCTGGATGGATTTGGATGAAATTCGGTATGTAGATAGCTGGACATTTGGAATAACTCAATAAGCTACTTTTTTATCGCGATATTCCTACAGAATTTTTTAACGGCTGGGATTTAGGGACATGACATTTAGCGCAAGCGTTTGATTTGCCTAGTTGATGAAATCCGCTATGTAATTTTTGGGAAAATGCCCATAGGAACTGTATTAAATCCCCGAAATTTCAATTTCATTGCTGGATCTAATAATAATTTACGCGTGCGAAGCTGCGGGTAAAAACTAGTAATCTATAAAGTAATAATAACTAACTAACTAACTACCTAGTTTGGCTTAGTGACCCAGAATGACTCAATAATAACCACTAATACTATAATATAATAATACTAATATAATATTTTGTATTGAGCAGGGACTCCACATCGTAAAAGATGACTTGACAGCGTGTCCAGAGTGCGGTTTTCCCGCAATCCTCTCGGAATTTAGCGAGTAAGTATTTGAACAGTTTCATACGGAAATGTCTGAAAATATTCTGTAGCAATGGCACATAGAACCATTACAGTTATGAACTCAGAAAGTGTGAGTTAGTCGTGAGTGAGTTGCATAATATGGATATACCCTGTCATTTAACGGAACGTTGTCGCATATTCTTTCTCTCTATAAGTGGATATTAAACGCAAGAAGAAAATTAAATGCATTTAAAATAAAGGAATAATGCAGAAACTTAAGAATAAATTTAAAATTGTAGTTTTAGTGTAAGCGTGGGTTTCACTAAAACTATCATTTATAATTTTAGTTTAATCATAATCAAGGCTCGGAAAAAATTTGAAAACTTAACTCTGTTTCGTACAATGGAGACTTCCTCATGATGTTACTTTATTAGATTTTGGCCTTGTTCTTCTAAGTATCTCATCATTTCTTATTCGACCCCGTAGAGAAACCCCAAGCATAGCTCTCTCCATAGCTCGCTGAGCAACTCATACATATTAAACTAAAGGAGCCAATTGCAAGCAGGAATGTAACGCGAATGGACCTCTAGATACTAAATACTAACGTCATTTAGCGAAACTCTCGCTGGGTAACAAGTGATGGCAAAGTTCAGTATTACCATATAAAATCGACGTGGGAAAGTATGTACATTGATTGGAAGTTTAAAATTGTCTATTTATTAAATTCAAATCGTTTACCTTTACTTGCCTGAATTTCATTTGCCCGAATTTCACTTGCCATAGCAACGTTTGCCATAAAATATATAGAGCCGTGCTGTTTTCAGGTTTTTTTTAAAATGCCATCATACATATATACATATATAGAATGCAGTAGGTTAGGTTAGGTTACTTTAATAATTTCAGAAATGAATTACTTTATGGCAAATGAAAATTCTAGAAAATGATTCATTCGGGCATATGAAATTCGGGCAAACGATAGAGAACCAATTCAAATATTTCAGATTGCTTCAAGAAGAAGGCAAGTGTCCTATGTGTGGTGAAAACGTGGATTACCGCCGTCTAGGGAAAATCGACGACGTAGCTGCGTACTTGGACCTTAACACCACTGAGTAAGATTGACAATCGCACTCTTTAAAAATAGATACAATCTATAGGTTTATATCGAGAAGATACAAGGTGTCGAAATATTTGATATATTAATGTTACATTCTATTTTATGTAGTAAATGTGATCGTTATCCGTCCATTTAGATAATATTGCGATAAGTTGACCTAGACACGATTGAGGTAATGTTTTGGTAACACCGGAGTGTACACTTAAGATTAGATAAATGTACGAAAATAAAATGGTTGATAAATTTTTTTTTTTTTTGATGTCTGTTGGGTCATTATCATATTAATTAGGCCACTTGAAGACGTTCGTTGTTTTCACCGGACAACGGACCGTTTTTTTTGCCGGAGGTGCGGTTTTGTATGGCATACAATGTATGCGTGTACATGCACCGGATACTTGTCCGGCGATGAAGCCAACACCTCAAAAAAAGGTCCGTTGTTCGGTGAAAACAACGGATGTCTACAAGCGGCCTTAATCTTTTCTGGCATCGATATTATATACGTCGGTTTCTGTATTTTGCAACCAACTAAAAAAATAGTAGATTGTACAACAAGAGCATAAAACGAGCCATTTTACCCAAGACGTTGATATAGCCACCCGAGCCGTTATGGCGAGGGTGGATAGACACGTCAAGGGGAAAATGCGTTTAATGCTCGAGTTTTACACTCTGCTTTTCACTTCGATGGCAAGCGACAGTACAGCATATATAAACTTGTTTGTTTGTGGCTGTTGACACCTGATTACCTTGGTCTTAGACGAAGATTCTATTTTATGCACTGGTGCATAAAAAATCATTTTATGTCGCCTAGATCCAGCATAAACACGAACTTTACGAGCATTAGAAGTGAAAAAAAAAATAACGATGACGCTACTACTTTTTAGGGTTAAGGACGCGCTGGTTAAATAAAATGCCACAAGTAGTGATGAAACATTTAATTTTTCATTTGAAAGTATACCAAATTGTAGTTACACGTCCGATACTGAGATTCAAATGAAACGCAAAACACGATGGTATTATACAAAATTACCTCCAGCGCTACCACGGCTGACGTCGCTACATTCTCGCTCGAGACTTTGTTTCGAATAGAGCGAGAATGAAACGAGTTCGGTGCCATTGGTAGCCCCGCTGACCTTCCCTCTCCAGTTACCCTACAATCAAATATTGCCCTAATATAATTACCACTACCTAGCTATGCCTTAAGTAGAAAATACATTTATACAACTTAAAATAATGACAAGACGATTATAACGAAATAATAAACAATATTTAATTGTGCTAATAATACAAAGGAGGCTAAGTCAACCCGTGCGACCTACGTCGCCTGCTAGAATTAACTAAACTATGTTATAAGTAGAGCCTGACCAGGAAATTATGACACCTAAATGTCACTTATACAAACCCTCTAACTTTTATCGATTCAAAGTTTAAACCTCACCCAAACCTGACGCCTTATTGTCTAAACACGCTTGGGGGCAATATCACCACCCATTGATTAGTGTTAACTGACGGTTAAGTGTGATGCCGTCTCCGTCTATTCGAACAAAACGAATCGAACGAACGAAAAATAGAGACGGCATCACATTTAACCGTCAGTTAACACTAATCAATTGCATGGAGAACAGCCCATTGGAGTCACCATTGTACCATTTCTTTCTATAACACAGCATAAAACGAGGGTAGAAAGATATTGTGAATGCAATGGTGAACTTCAGCGTATTAGACAATACGGCTTCAAGTAATTTTGACAATAACTAAAATACCGAGTGAAGTTTCTTAACTATGTATTACGTAATAAAGCCCATCATTTATTACAGCAACGCAGCAGCGAAGCGGCAAGTATAAAACAAAAATCTGTCCAGTTGATTGGTCGATCAACCTCGAGATATCACTATCTGACTGATTGTCGGCCAATCAAGGCTACACTATAGATTTGCTGTACTGGACGATGGGCTTATACTAAAAGTATGTTTATGTAAATAAAATCGATATTTGAAAATATTTCTTGCGTCTAGTCAAAGGTTGAAGTATTTTCTCAAGTAAGGTTTTTTATTTAGGCGATTTTGCAGGCTCACATTTATTTCTGGTCAGGTAACACCGGCAAAGTATGAAGTGATACCAACATGCAAAACAGATTCTAGGCAAAAAAGTTTTCAACTATCCAAAAACTTCCTGATCTACTTTGTCAAGTTTTTTCGTCTTTTTTACGAGCGATCTGGAAGTATCAGGTTCGTTTCTCAGTGAAATAAGAAAAGTGACTATTTAATGTTAGTTTAGGGAACGAATAGCTTTGCCTTTTTAACACCTCATTTACTCTGCCGAGTGTATTCATTAAAGTTCTTATATCGAGATAGTTATGATTCAAATATGGTGAAAATTAGTAGCTCTTATGCTCATGTCCATAAGGGCAATAATTCCCGAAGTCATCGATTACTATACAACATCGATAAAGAACTAGAATGAACCTATTTAATTCTACGCTACCGAGTCGACATGCGAACGCTGAACGAAACTTACCAATGCAACTTAAAACTTTACCTGCCCGACATAAGGTTCGTATTAGCTGCACAGATTGCTTTAGGCTTACCTAACTTATTAGGCAGTGTTTAATCTATTTTATTGGCATTGGTTGGGATTTTGTTCTTTACAAATATTAACAGTTTTGTTGCCATACACGGTATTTGAAGGAAATACCTATACTATTATTTACTGGGACGCGTATTGGCGAATCTCCTTCGTACGGCATTGGCTTTTAAACGGCATAATTACACTAAAATTAGTAACAAATAAAATAAAGATAAGGCGAAGAAATTGCACAATAGTTTATCGTTAAGACTTAGGAAATATTTGTCGTTCTGTTTCTATTTGTAAAGAGTTATTACAAAACGCCCCATGTCAATGCATGCACGCAATTTAAGGTAAACACACAAGACAAATAAACGAAATACAAAACACTTAGATTGGTGTTACATCTCATTTGTTTGCTTTATATCTACAGATAGCTAAATGATGCGGTTCGATTAGTATAAAAATGTACAATATAATGGAACGGATGACATGAGACTACTGCGTCGGAGGCAAGCTATTCGAGAGGCTAACGTCCATGCCGCGTCAAAAGAGTGGACTAGCTCCACCGATACAATATAACTGCTGGACGAATCATATAGTAAAACATTAAAATCATTTCGTTTCATTAATAACACAGCGCGGTTACCTATAAAATATCAGATACGTCAATAAATATCGTGTTTACTTTATAAATATTTAATATTCTCATTCTGGCCGGATATTTTTGTATAAATATACCTAAACTCCTAGTCCACTCTTTTAATACATCGCGAATAGCTCTCATTACATATTTACAACAATATATAAAAATACTTTAAAAATCATAGACACGATGGCACTTGGTTGCGTTATAAAAGGTTAGAAAGTGATTAAAATATAATAAATACAGACATAAGGAAAATAACAGTGCATTACGAATCGTAATTTGACACGTCGGAGACAATATAAGAACAAAGATAACAATAAAATAAAACCGATTACAATATGAAACGCTTTTATAATCTAGTTCATAAGGGAATGTATAAAAATTAGTTTCAACTATAGGTATCATGTTTAACTCCTCAACAATAAATACTATAATTCTTTGGTTTCATTTTAGTCGTTTGCTTACAAAAAGTTCTGCTTACATTATTATTACATTTGCAAAATAATCGTTTGATGAATAGAATCGTCTGTCGCGGCCTCGGTCGGGGTGCGTGACATCCATAAGACAACCGTGAAATACAAGTACAGAGTTAAAGACTGCGTGACGAGGGAAACCTTAATCTGCATTTGGCACTATGAAATACTCAATGTGAGCTCGATCCGGAGGTACCTATCGTCTATCGAGTAGTGAACTATCAGGCCTAACACCGCGCTAGAATACCTGTAAATTTCGCCCAAGAGCTAAGTATAACTAGTAAAAGTTAAATAGCTATGTTGCTAGCATATTGCTCTCGAGACCCTCTGCTACTCATAAGAAAGATTCGACTGTTACTTTTAGCTGGCTACTGCTGACGTTACTCGGATTGCGATAGACTTATATTCATCCATTTCAGCTTATTCCGTAAACTGTCAAGAAGGTCCAGTTAATAGTTTAGTACTGACAGAAACAACGGCAATGCTTTGCTCGCATACTGCAGTAGATCAGAACGGAGCCACTTTAACACGGCTCGGAAAATGCTCATGCATTTTTGAGACTGTTATGCTGTCAGCCTCACGGTAAATCTTCCACAAAGTCGTTCCTGTCGCTTGACTATCTTACAAAGGAGAACGTAATTATGCGTTAAAGTGAGATGAATGTCATTCATTATACGGTTAAAAATTTACTTAACTTTTTTGGCTCGTACACGTGATGGTTTATTTTCTTTTTCACATCATGAAATTGCTTTACGAAAGTTTATAAAAAGCAAGTTACTTTTTTGCATTGATTCAATTCACTTTAACGCGGACTGCAGTCCAACACGACAGTAGCTGCTCTAGAAGTTAACGCTGAGATTATAACTGAGTGGTGTGGTCTACTGTAAGTGCGCGAGTTGTTTGGGCAGCGCCGCGACAACCCTGACGCGGTCGCTGAACTGCGGCGGCGGCGCCAGCACCGGGGCGGCGTCTCCCGGAGCACCCGGCTCCTCCGGAGGCGGCGGGAGCTCCACCAAGGACACGGCTGCTCTCCCCCTCCTGCCAGGAGCCTTGTCAATATCGACCCCCAGCCGCTCCGCTGCTGACTTACCCCTCCCAGCTCCGATCGTCCCGCGCAGCAAAGCCGCTGTCGCTCGCTTCCGCGTCAGAGAATTATGCCGCTGCATAGGCGGTGGTGGGGTCGCCAAGCTCTCCGAGCTACTGTGCACGGGTTCAGTACTGATCACATCGTTGGATGATTTCACTTGAACGGAACTGCAGAAGGAGACTTTGTCGCGGCGCGGGACCGGCTTGGCCTGAGCTTCCTGATCGGACGATACTCCTGAAGACGAGTTGTCTCCGTCGTCTCTTTCCACTGTGCCGAGCTCGTCGCCGCACGATTTTGAGGACTTGAGCCGCGTTCGGATCTTTTGGATCTCGTCTACGGAGAAGGAATGCTGCATGGAACTGGAGCCGGAACTGCTTCCACTGAAAAGGAAATGAGAAGGTGTTAGCTCATTTAGTTCAGTACAATTAGATCAAAATTTGGCAAAATTAAAGCAAGAGGTTTATCTATCAGGATATGTAGGTTATAGAGAAAAAATAAATTTTACCCACTCTCCCCCCCCCTCCGGGGGGAGCGTCACCCCCCCGCGCCCTCGAATATGTCCCGGATCGCGGTATTTTCCATTATAAAAGAAAACCGTACACGATACATAAAAAGTGTGTAGGAACGAAATAATCCTTGATAAATTTACTATAAACCTTTCATACATTTAAAAGCGATATCACTTATAGTTCCAGCGCAATATGATACCAAATACTAACTTTTTTTTAAATTAATCTATTTTTGCGGCTAAAAGGTTAGTTTTCTCAAATACTTCACATTTTACCGCCAAGATATGTATGACAGAAGTAAAGAATAGAATATATTCTTTATAAAAAGGTATAATTAATTTCTAAAATCTTTCATTTACCATTGCTATGCTATTTTTTTAATTTAGTTCATTTGGCCATTCAGCGAAATATAAATGTTCATACTGGTTAAATGGTGTTACTTTAAATACCATTAGATTCTCATATGTTTTCCTATAAGCTATAGGTATGGACCTATTTTCTGTATTTAAAAAAAAAATGTAGGCCCTGCTGGGCTTTTAGGAGATAGGGGCGGGGAAATGGTTAATTTTCACCTATTTTCTTAAATAACTTCAAAACGGATTAATTTAAAAAAATGAAAAATATATATTTGAAATTTTCATAATGTACCCTTTCATTTGATATGTCACATGATATAGTTTCTACATTTTTTTTCTAATTTACCCCCCCCCATCCCCCCAAACTGGCCCCCGTGTTTAAAATTAATTAATTTACTTTACACGTCCGTGTTTGGGTCATCAATTTACATAGGTGAACTAAATTTGAATTCAATCGGTCTAGTAGTTTCGGATCAAATTGGCTATGACAGACGGACGGTTTAGGTATATTTATACCTTAGGCTGCAATTTATTCTTAAACTACTAATAATTCTCAAGAAAACTTAACCGTTATTGTTTTCCTTGCAAGTTTGATATACTTACTATCGTCCTGAATTTTTTTTAATTTTTTCTACCCACCGGTTTAGATTTTAGAGGGGGGGACGCCCGATTTTAATGAAAATTTGCGCTTTAAAGTTTAATATTTTGCAAATGAATCACTGAATGGAAAAATTGTTTTAGCAACCCCCTAATGATTTTAAAAAACCTATCGAACGATACCCCACACTACAAGGTTGGATGAGAAAAAAAAAAACACCCCCACTTTACGTCTATGGGAGGTACTAAAAAAAATTTATTTTTTAAATTTTTTATTACACTGTTTTGTCGGCATAGTTTACATATATATTCGTGCAAAATTACAGCTTACTAGCATTGATAGTCTCTGAGCAAAGCCGCGAACGGACAGACAGACAGACAGACAGACATGGCGCAACTATGAGGGTTCCGCTTTTGCCATTTTGGCTACGGAACCCTAAAAAATGTGTAATATTTTATTATAATCTTACTTACGGACTAAATAGTTTTTTTTTTGGTACTTTTTCCTAAGTTAATGTCGCAGTAGCTGATTATGGTGAATTTTCAAAATAGCATAGCAGCGTCAAATGAATGAGTTTAGAAATGAATTATACCTTTTTATAAAGAAGATATCCTGTTCTTTACTTTAGTCATACATATCTTGGCGGTAAAGTGTGAAATAATTGAAAAAACTAAACAATTAACAAAAAAAACTGGATAAATTATTAAAAATGTTCGTATTTGGTGCCAGATTGCGCTGAAACTGTAAGTGGTATCGCTTTTGTATGTATGAAAGGTTTATAGTAAATTTATCTAGGATTATTTCGTTCCTACACACTTTTTATGTATCGTGTACGGTTTTCTTTTATAATGGAAAATACCGCGATCCGGGACATATTCGAGGGCGCGGGGGGGTGACGCTCCCCCCGGAGGGGGGGGGGAGAGTGGGTAAAATTTATTTTTTCTCCATAACCTACATATCCTGATAGATAAACCTCTTGCTTTAATTTTGCCAATTTTTCCATACATTGAAATCTAATTTTCTTCACCTACATTGTAAATATGAGTAAGGCGGGCTTGCGCGGACCAGGGTTAGCTATGTAACTCTGAGTTAGCTCTTAACCCAGGGTTAAGTATACGAGTATACTAGGGTCAAAATGGAACTTTTTAACCCTAGACCGTGCGAGCGGCCCAAAGTGTGAACTGTGAAGGCCATGTAATTGCATGAAGAATAGATATCAAGTAGATGGACAACACAGTAGAGAAGATAATTTACATACAACCTGTCAGATAAAAGTTTGTAGCTTTCTTTCGAGGCTCAATTACACTATTTGGTAATAATAATGTTGTCGATTCGATCCCCTCACTCAATTAGCAAATGGCCTTATTAATTTTTGGTGTAAATAAGTTGTTAAGCCATTTCTTATGTAGTTACACAATCTCGATAATTGACACCTTCGCTTTTTGCAGATAATAGTGTATTTGAGCCTAAAAACTTCTTTGTATAGAAAATAATGGTACACAGTTATGTTGAGTTTGCGTTTAGTCATAGATTGCCGAGACGATGAGTTCATAGAGAAGTGTATGATATTTCACATTGGCCAGTGGCGTAGCGTGGACTAATGTAGACGTGGGCGAAGTCGTATCAGCGAGGCCCCTTCTCTATGGTCGCATCGCATTTAAAGAGGCCTCGTGAGGCCCTTTTAAGTGCGAGGCCGTGGGCGAAGGCCCACTCCGCCCACGCCTAGTTACGCCACTGACGTTGGCTGATATTCCATTATTCGGTAACTTAGTTGTTTATAGTGATTTTGCAAGTCAGTTGCAAGGCTAATTCAATGTTAAAAGGTCCAAACTAAACTTACAATGCATCATCAATATTTTTTCAATGAAGATTGTCGTTTAATAGGTACCTCAAAAGAATAAGCGGTCTCACAAGTCACATGTGATTATCGCATTTAATGACGCAAGAACACAAAAGCGATTCCCCAGCGACATGTATATAACGATGGTATTGGCTAAAATATATACCTTACGGGTTTATAATTCTATTTGTATATTACAGAATCGAATTTTCCGCTTCATGCTCATAGATCGTAGCGTATATCGGTATCCTGCAAATTTTAAATGAGAAAATATTGTTTCTAAAAATTACAATAATAAAGCTTCAGATTAAATATTACCTATATAGATATATAAAATATGAAGAGACAAGGAATTTTAAAAATACATAAATTCCATACCAAAAACCGTAAATATTAGTTTACATCTGTTTATAAGTTCGTTTTCGGATGTTTCAGTCTTATTTTACTCTCTGTATCCGTAATCTGTACCTATCCCTCACAGTGTATGTTGTATTGTATAACGGGGGAACAGTAAAGCCGAAATTGTGGTCGCCATATCGTCACTACTTTGAAAAAATCTCGTATCTCAAATCAATACGTCAACAAATTGACCTTTGAAATAATGTTCATAAAGATCACTTAGAAAAAAATTTTGAGGTACGAGTTTTTTTCAAAGTGGTGACGATATGACTTCATCAGTTTTCATGTATGTTGGTTTTATGTTATCAAAAGACACGTCAAATTAACAGTTTAATGGTGGGCTAATCATGGTCCTTATGCTGTACCATTAGTGAGATACATGGCAGTCTTTAAGCTATTCGGATCCTGGCTTACCCCTGATCTTAATCACGGCACAGACAAGTGAAGACGGTTTCAGTCCTAGTCCTTATATCAGTATAGTCCTTATATTATATTGTCTAACAAACTTGGATCTGCGCCAGCTTTATTGTCGAGCAAATATGGAATCACAATTGTTTTCATCACTCCTTTCTCACGACATAAGAGGAGGGTAGAAAGAAATGGTGAATGCGATCCAGTACCACTACCATGTGTTTACAGTGACCGTACTCGATAGCGTACTGTATGGAGAATTGTACAGCGCCTCTACAAATAATTTACCTACGCCATCGCCATCGTCACTGTAAACACATGGTAGTGGTACTGAACGACAGCTCGTTAGACAATACGGCCTCAGAAAAGAGCGCGGTGGTTTCTGGACGCCCTTTATTTGACGGTTTCTTTCTAGCCACACGATTTTCCATAGCTATCTTATTTTAGCGCCGCTTGCTTTGGAAAGGGTTGGTCCTGGTGTGGAAATGTAGTATGTTACCTGGCATTGCTGTTGGCGCTTGTTTCGGCGGGCGGCGCGGGCGGCGCGGGCGCCTCCTCGTCGGACTCCGACATGCTGTAGTCGGGCTCCGGGATCGGAGGCGCGGGCGTTGAGTTCTATAAAGTATACCGTCAGTTTTTAAATATGTAGCTAGTTAAGAAAGCAAGATAAATACGAAAATTTCCGACAAAATACGATGGCAAAACATTATTCAATAGATCTGTAAGTTGTGCGCTCGCGGCGATATCGTTGCGCGCTCGCTTTGCTTTCAACTCTCCCGAAAATCGTCAGTGTGGGCTCTTAGGCCCTGCCAGACGGAGCGTTTTGCATGCGAGAACACTCGCGCGTAAAGTACAATTCAATAGAATCTGACAATTTTCTACACATTTAAGACACCCTAACGTGGGCAAACTTGATTATATATGTCCCTGTTGTTGTGATTGTCATCTAAAAGGAATCAAAAAAGAATAATAGTCGCATCACAAAGCCTAAGGCAGCCCGGTGTTCATATTAGTAGGCTGGAAGTGTCTACAGGATTGTCAGATTCTATTGAATTGGAGTATAGACATTCGCGCGTTCCGGAGGTACTAAAGCTATGTAGCTTAGGTACTAAAGCGATGGACTCGCGTAGAATCCTCCGTCTGGACAGGATAGAAGCTACTTATTTCCAAAAATGTTAGTAGTGGGGGTCAGACCTGTCGGTGGAACGCTGCGTGCGAGTTGAACGGCTGCGCGTAGTGCGCCGGCTCGTCGGCGGAGTGCGCGCGCGTCGCGCCCGCCCACGACCGCAGCGACGCTGATTTGCGCACCTGACACAAACAACTCTATTGGCTCTGAGCACGACATCAGCGCCACCTAGCGTCCGCAACTTTTTTGGCTCTGAGGCTCTGACGTTTTGAAATTTCATCGCGAAATTGTAACAAAAAACAAACCTATCACCTATTTTGTACCGTAATGTAAATTTAGCGTCGAATATTTGTGTACACTCCGTGAGCTCTTAAAAAAACCTTCGTATTTTAGAATCATACTTCGGATATTGACGATGACACGCGATCGTGATATGTGGTTCTGTTCTGTTATCAACTTGCAAAACTTTTCGAAGTTACTGTAAAAAGTTATGTAAAGAATAACCATCAGTACAAAATAAACCTTACCGCAATAATATTACGCTTATTTATCATTTTCTAATTTTAATACAATATGACTTTTTGTCATGCCAGAAATAAAACAAAATCAGCATTTTCGAATTCTTCCATCGTTCATTTGAATAGAGAACACACCGCCTTAACACACTACTTTTGTTTGGAAGTATTATAGAGTAGTTATACTGTGTCTACTTCTCTTGGGTATGTCAAATTTATTTTTTTGGTCTGCTTCGTTTAATATTTTTTAATTTACTTTTCGAAATCCTCGTTGCTTCTATAACTCGGTCTTGTACCTTATTAAAATATTTACAATCAACATATTTATTGAAATTTTTATCTTCTTTAAAAAAATATACCTTATGAATAATTTCCCGTTATTGGCTATTTACAGAAATATCCCGTGTAAGTTGATTCCCATGGAAATTTCGAAAAATAAACTAAATGAATAAGTAAGTGGTGGTTTCAACCACTCTATATAAATTAATGAAAACACAACGAGTGCATTCTACGCGTGATGGATTGCTACTAAGTCAAAAAGACAATCGTCATTTTCTACTAACGAATCCTTCCGATTTCCCCCGAAACCCGAAGGGTTTTCTAAAAGCTCACGGATTGTAGGTAAGTATATTTACGTGGTCGATATTTATGTCCGGAAAAGTTCGTAAAACATATGTCCGGAAAAGGGTTAAAGACTTTGCAAGCGGCCTTTATTCGTTGTGTGGTAACTCACGGGCGGCGCGGCGGCGGGCGGCGGCGCGGGGCGGTAGGCGACGGCGTCGAGGTCCCGCGGCGCGGCGTACAGCTTGGCGGAGTCGCTCGGCCGGAAGGAGGATGCCACGGCGCCCGGCGGCGGCGGCGGCGGGTGCGCCGGCGGCGGCACGCGCCCGCGCCCTGACGACAGCCCGTCTGATGAATACAACGAGTTACAGCATATGAAAAAAAACCGTCTAAGAGCGTGTCGGACACGCCCAAAATAGGGTTCCGTAGCCATTACGAAAAAATTAAGTAATATTTTTCTAAGGATTTCGTATTTTATACGGAATCTTCCAAGTTTAGGTATATTTTATACCTTACGCTGCTATTTACTCATAAACTACTAATAATTCTCAAGCAAACTTAGCCGTTATAGTTTTACTTGGAAGTTTGATATACCTACTACCATCCTGAATTTTTTTCAAATTTTTCCACCCACCGATTTAGATTTTAGAGGGGGGGGGGGGGGGCACGCTCGATTTAAATGAAAATTTGCACTTTAAAGTTGAATATTTCGCAAACAAATTACTGAATCGAAAAATCGTTTGAACAAACCCCTAATGGTTTAAAAATACCTATCCAACGATACCCCACACTATAGGGTTGGTTGAAAAAAAAATCACCGCCGCTACGTCTATGGGAGGTACCCTAAAAAAAATTTACCTATATATCCGTGCAAAATTACAGCTTTCTAGCATTGATAGTCTCTGAGCAAAGCCGCGGACGGACAGACAGACAGACAGACAGACATGGCGAAACTATAATAACTATATTGCGTTTTTACCATTTTGGCTCCGGAACCCTAAAAATCGATCGTGATACGAGTGCCGGTACTATTAGTGATCAAGTGCGGGTAGTTCGAAGAACTCGCGCTGCTAGACAGACTTGACACCCCACCTACTCGTGACCACGGCAACTGCAACGTTGCCGAAACGTCGAGGTAAATATTACTTGTGTAAAAATAGCGTGATAAGTCCCGTTTGTGGCAATTTGACTATGAGTGAGAATCATGAAAGTTTAAAAGGTTTACTTGCATTGTCACCCTAACTATATTTACATAACAATTTCAAGTTGATGCCATGATGCCAAGAGTTCCGTCCTGCGAAGAAAATCCCGGCCGGGCTACCAGGATGTCACTACCATTGTACTGTCACGAAATTTACATAATATATAAGTATGCCAAATTTCAAGACGGGAAGGTTTTTTTTGATTGTGTTGACTTAGAAATTTTTATTTTTTAACTGCTCTAAGGGGTACCAGAATTGAGCTATTATGGCTATTCCATATAACTTTGTATTTTAAGTGCCCCCTTTTTTTTGCTTGGAGGTGTATTTACCGTGCACATCTTCACTGGAGCGGGTCCGGAGCGGCTGCGCGGCGTGCTCTGCCGCCAAGTCCGGCGTCGAGTGGAAGTCTCGACGGAGCGTGCTCTGCGATTTGCTCCACAGCTGAAAATTATATACGAAAGTATGAAAACCTTAATGTATAGATTAGTTTTTGCAGGTTTTAGGACCATGTGCAAGGTCCGCCCGGATTGCTACCACCATCTTGCTCGCTAATCCTTCCGTGAAGCAGCAGTGCTTGCATTGTTGTGTTTCGGCGTGGAGAGTAAGACAGCCGAAGAAATTACTGGCACTTGAGGTATCACTATCTTAGGCCTCTAGGTTGGCAACGCATTTGCAAGTTTATGGGCGGTGGTGATCTCTTACCACCAGGAGACCCACTTGCTCGTTTTCCTTCCAGTCGAATAAATAAAATAAAAAAATTGTGTCGTGGCATCAAGAGCATCCAAGCGAATTACTTCGTTGAAGAGGAAATGGGCAGACCTTATAAGACAGAGAACAGATTTCCGTTAGGGTCGAAAACACAGATATAGATTACACTAGATAACGCAAATACCTCAATCTGTATGAAAACCTACGGTAGGTTTCACTTTTTTATATCCACCGTGACGTCTAAAAGTCACAGACGTCGTGTCATTGGCACCGGAATGTATTCAGTATTCAGTATTTTATTGCAACACCTTTTACAGAAGATATAAAAAATGATGCCCTGTTGGGGCGCGGCAATTTTAAAATTAATTACATTAATTAACTTATGTATTACGTCTGTGACACGTATACGTGTCACTGGCATAGAAGTGACTGCTGTGGGATATGCATATGCGTTGACATAGCGTAAGAGCTTAGTGGATCGTTGCCGGGGCCGAACGTGTTAAGCTGTGGCTGTTTCGACCTCAATGGTGCAGTAAATGAAGGAAGTTGTTGTATGGAGACCCAAGTATTAATTCCTCAGTCGATGAAATTTCGCTTGGTTATTGTATAGTATGAGCCGTAACTAAAATATAAAAAATCCAAAAAAAAAACACCTAAGTTAGGTATTTATAAGCTAAAAATCGTCACTACTTTTAAAAAACTCGTATCTCGAAATGGATAATTTTTCCGAGTGCACTTTATAACCATGACGTCAAGGTTCAATTTCGTTCACGTATTGATTTGAGATACGAGATTTTTTCAAAGTAGTGACGAAACACAAATCTGTTTATATTAGTAATTTAATTTAATTTCTGCTGGGATATTTTTTTTTAATATTTCATATATTGTTCCAATACGTTACATGAGTATGTCTATGTTGAAGAAAGTTTGAACGGAGCATTTTTTTTTTTTGGATATTTATACAATACTCTTTATTTATTGATACTTTATCATACTGTCAAGTTTTTTCGGGCTGAGGAATTACTGTTGGTTCCACTACCTTTATTTACTGCACTACAAAATGACTATGATTGACCGTACCTTGCCCCTACAGCGTTTCATCTCGGCCACTGAGGCGTAGACGCGCTGCGGGCGTGCCGGCGAGTACGGCGGCGACGTCGACCCGCCCTGGAACGCTGATCTGGTCATCATGGCGCTGTTGCCTCCACTGGGGAACACAAGCAGGAGTTAATTTATTATCAGGCGTTACTTTGCGGAGGTCCATATCAATGAACTGAAATAATAAATTTGCTCACCCGCGACCTTATGATAGCTACGTCTATAATCATCTTGTTAAGGACTACATGTGGTAGCATAGTGAACGGTTGTATTGCTCTGAAGATGAGCTCTCAGTCACACGTCAGTGTAGTGTGGTGGTGCTAATGGATGGGTTTGTGTGTGTGAATATCGAATAGTATAAAGTGGGCCCCACTCAGCACACATATGTTACGGCAAGCCGCAACGCTGTTTTTCAGTGGGACACTCGATCATCGCCATCAAAGGTTATCTTTGAGAGTGATTAAAATAAATTGGTTAGAACTATTTCATCATTATGTCCATGGAGCTTCGCTTCACTTTGCATTACAACCCGCAATAACAACTACTTACATAGTCTCGGCATCAGCTTGTCTCTGGAACAGCTCTTCCAATTCAGCAGCAGTGATGCGACCGGAGGCGGGGCGCTGCCGGATCGAAGCAGTTCGCGGCGCCACCGGCGTGCCACCGGATGGCGTTCCACCTTAAGAAACAATTTGGGGTCAAAGTCAAAAGTATTTATTTGCCAGAATAGACATGATCTTATTATTGCTTTTTGAAACTGCATGTCAAATATTGGATCACTTGCATCTTAAAGGTTATTCCTGGACATTCAAGATTTTATACCGCTTTTACCTGCTGCTAGCCCAGCTCTCAGGGGGTATATAAATAGTAAGGCTTCCTTACTGAAAGAGTGCTTATAGTTCCATGGCCATGAGACCCTTGGGAGTTGGCCCGATTGGAATTAGCGGATTGACATTGGTGTATAGGTAGAATATAAACTAAGCACACATCATCACGATGTTGTTCTGAATATAATATGTAGTTTAGAATGATCTTACTGTTGCTGCCGGCATGTAACTGCACCGACTCCGCCGACGAAGATTTGCCAGCAATACTCAAAGGTTCGCAGCTCTCTTCTTTTTCGCCTCCATTTTCTGTTGGTAAGAAAAATCTTGGTAATATTTATAGGTCGATAAAAACTCGAGCACTAACTTATTACAGTTATTTCAGGTTGAATTTGTACAGTTTTTAACGCTATTAACTGCTCATTGCGCTCCTGGCTTCTCTCACTGCTCATTGCCTTTGTTACTTAAACGTTTTGTAATGTCAATGCCATTTCATCATCTTCACAGAAGCTTTCCATATTCCGCCCTTTTGAGGCGCATACGGTGGATACATGTAGCAGCTAACGCTGAATCTTGTGAAAGTACAATAAACACGCCCTAAGATATTCAAGTTAAACCAATAATTGTTGTAAAAATATACATTTGTATATTATTGTTACCTAGCCCAGCGACCATGGACTTGGCCCTCGCGCGACCTACGCTGAGCGTCGTTCTGGGATCTCTTCTAGGAGGCGCTGGCGCCGGACTTCGACCTGAAAGCAACGATAATAAGGCATTGGTTACGCTTCCACTATGTTTGATTGCATGTCGTAAATATTTCAACACGACTCTAAAATTTTAGATGAATACCTCCAGCGCCCTTCCTGGGCAATGTGGCGGCATATGGTCGGCCTGAGCTCGACAATTGGTTTTGGGATTTACTTGTAGGCACCGTGCATGCGTTCAGGTCCATTCCTGGTTTCAAAATCAACACTGAGAGATTGGAAACATATAAACTTATCAAAGGCTATCCAGAGCACAAGCCTTATTAAATTCTACTCTTAAAATGGTTTGCGAGATTAAATACGTCTTATTAGCCCAAGCAGATGAAAGAATGGATAATTACTTACCATGTGTAGAATGCAAAGAAACGACAGTCATGGACACGAGAGCACCGGAAGTACGTATCAGCTCCACTACATGCTCGTGTGACGCCGCAGATACGTCCTCGCCGTTTATCTGATGATAAAACAGTTTAGCTTAAAGTTTAGCTCTGGAGTGCGTATCAAACCACCTAACCTAAACTTGGCGACCGTTGTACTGAACACTTCATTGTTTTTCTGTAACCTTTTTTTTCCTTTTGTACAATAAAGAGTAGGTATAAACAAACAGAAAAAAACCCATTCTACCCCCAAACAATCGAGAACCCAAGCGCAACAATTCTCGACTCACAGGCTGAACTAGTTTTTACCAAACTGCCACCACAACAGAAATTCATTATTTATGATTAGACCGAATGCTTATTATCATATATTTCAAATCTAATAGCCTCGCGTAAATGGTGCAATGTTTAAATACTATTGTTGGTATTTGGGTTTTGAGGTCTTACATATTCGCGTAACAATTTTCTGAATTTAACAAGAACAGCCATTATTAGTCCAATTTCACAGTCAAACGATCACCGACTACTCAGATTATGTTATGGAATGCCCTGTTTATTTGTTGTCGTTATGATTTGAATGTTTTGCAACATACCAACGCTATGTTTATAAGTTCTCAAGTTCTCACTAAGTAGATACTGTTAGTGATTCTTTTGTCAGAAAAACTGGTCTTCTTATGATTTAAAATTTCTGCTATTTATCCATAATACTTAACTGTTAAATTAATGGTTACAAGGTCTATAAATGGCACTTAGTGCAGTATTTGTGACAAATTGACATTCGTAATTAAAAACAGTTTCAAACTAAAATATTTTTTTTAAACTTCTCGGCTTGCTGAGGCCTTCGTATCAACAATATAATTAATGCGTATCAATGGAGAAGCTGAAGCAAAGACGAAGCCTTAAAAAGGCCTTTCTCGTTTCTCACGTCAAATTAGTCCCAATCACGTTCTGCTTTATCACCCACAAATTGGAGCTAGGCTCTCAACAACACCCTCTGACTGAAGACGGCGATCTTCACCATCACCATCGAGACATCCACTGTTCAACACCACAATGAACAGCAACTTGTCACTTGCATCCACCGGTTGCCAGCAACTTTCATGACGTTGTCAGTCTATCCAGTGGAAGGAATGCCAACGCTTCGTCTTCCGATGCGTGGTCGCCATTCGAGCACTTTTCCCCCCAAAACGGTTATCTCTTCTTCAAGCTATATCGATGACTTTAGCGAATCTAATAATAGTTAAGTATAATGCAATTGCAACTCACAGCCACTAAGAAGTCCCCCTTCCTCAAGCCAGCCCGGTCCGCCACGCCACCGGCGTCCACGTCGTCCAGGTACTGCAGCCCGGGACAGCGCTCCGAAGGCCTAAGCTCCATCAGAGGGGACGAAGCTTTGGCCCCGCGCAGCACGAACCCGAAGCCGCGACGGGCGCGGTGCAGGACTACTGTACGAGTTTCTATGTTGCCGTAGCTGGAATGAGGTAATTTTATAATGCACGTCAGTGAAAACTGAAAAGCACCAAGAATAAGCTCACAGCAGGCTATTATAACGACGTCACTATCATCATACGAGTATGTAGCGACTCCTAGCGCCATCTAGTGAACAACGATAGAAACTCCGACCATGTTCTACATCGCGCTATCGAAGTTTCTCAACGCGGTCGCATATATACAAGTTTCGACGCTCATCCTTTCGGGCTTTGGTCCCGAGGCATAACACCTACCTGCAGAGAGATCTCTATTGGAGCCTCCCTCTCAAGTATATCAGCCTTTGGACATTCACTGTTAGACATAAGCCCCCCCATGGACCCTCTGTTGCTTCGGTTGGAAGTGGCCTGCATCCACCGTGAACCCGCGGCTTGAACCAGTTCACTCGTCTATCTCGTTGGTGGACGTCCTACGGTTGCATATCCGCAATGAAGATTCGAGAACTTTTCGGCCCCAACGACCATCTGTTTTCCGTGCTATATGGCTTGACCATTGGCACTTCAACGAGCTAATTCGGTTATAACCACATGGTAGAAAAAAAACGCATTACTGTCATGTATGGAACTGTCAAGCTTAAACCAAGTTTAACGAATAAATCTAGATTAAATTTTATACTTATGGCCACTTGCTGGAAACACATAAATCTCGAGTTAGCGTTAAGCTTAGTTTAGTAGTGTCAAAATGTATGGAACTGTCAAGCTTAAGCCAGGCTTAACAACTAAATCTAGATTTATTTTTACCTGCGAGTGGGTCTTAAAGACAGACTTACTGGCACACAAATATTATTGCAGTTCAGCCCGTCTTATGGGTGTAACAACGCAATCAAAACACAAACAGCAAATACAACAACTCAAAAGTAAAAATGATAGAATTACCAGTAACGAGAATAACATTTTGAACCGACAAATATTTTGCCAAATATTTCGCGGATACTTCTGGATAACATTTTTTCCACTTCACAAAACTTTTTAACACACGTTTTAACCTGGACATCAGAAACATTAGGTGCTGCTGTCGCGAGCATTGGCTTCTATTCGAATACATAATGCGACATAATGCAATGGTCTAATATTTTGTTTGTTTATTGACAAAATTATTGTTTAGATCTGAATCATAGTTGAATGGATGACTACCCGAGGACTGGTTGAATGGTTATTTGTACTCAATGTCAGCACGTGACACAATAAGTATGTACCAATGATATGAAGACTGGTTGACAAGAAAAGCATAAATGAAATTTCGACGCATAACAATTTAAGAAGTTCTTCAACGACCGCTTCCAAGGTCCATGGTTGAAAATTTTAATAGTCCAACGTGCGATAAAGGTTAATAGTTCTATGGTTTCTCACTACATTGACCTGGTGCAAGAATGGTCTAGATGGCGCTGGGAGTCGCTACAGTTCCTTGCATTTTGATACTACTTAACCGTTGGTTCGCGGTTTCACTTTGAGTTACAGTTAACGCGTAAGATATATCTTTCTTTGCGAGCCTGTGACATTATAATACTCACGTTTTCTTTATCCTCGGCGCGGTTGCGCTGTAAGTTTTGCTCAGAGCCATCTCGCGGCGCCCGTTCACGCGCGAATGATGGATCGGGCCTGCTGCTAACACCTGAAATGATTACATATTTTTTTATATTTTCAATAATTTTGCTCGAAAAACAAATCTCGTGACGATGAAAGCCCTTGTCTTGCGGCTCGAGTTTAGTTCGTCAACTCATTTTTAAAACCTTACTTACCAACCTCGTATCACAATAGTATATTGTGCCTTAAGGGCTGTAAACAAGGAATTACGAACGAGATTCTATTAGAAGCCCGAAGTCGAAGACGAAGATCTTGTCAATTCTCGTTATCTTTGACCTACGTACGAGTACGATGCCGCTGCGATGTTAATTTTTACAAGCTTTTATTTAGTTTCACATGTCCCGTTGCCTGTCTGTCTGTCTCATCATCATCATCATCATCATGTCAGCCGATAGACGTCCATAGACGTAACATGATTACTCAACTATAGGTTAGGTTAGGTTAGTATATTGTCAAGGCGCGAAGCGCCTTATCTAGGCGGAATAGGAGCTCCGCTAAGCGGAGCTCCGTCGACTTCGCCTCAGAGTCGTTAAATTCCTATGAATATTTGCTTTCCAGACATAAAATTGGTGTTACATGAAATATGCGAAAGTAACTTTCTGCGTAACTAATTTATGCGTAAGTAATTTTCTGCCTAAACAATATTCGGAATTCACAAATTATGGGTAAAGCCCATTCGGCTTACATTGGTTATGCTTAAAAGAATTCGGCGTAAACTGTTATGCGAAAACAGTTTCGGCATAAGTACTATTATGCGTAAACAGATTATGCGAAATAGAATTATGACATAAAAAAATATGCGTAAGCAGGGGGAACCTGTTTTGACAGCTCATAAAAAGTACGTCAGTTGATTGGTGGTGTCAACATCCCTATTAAATAGTTGTATGTATGTATACCTGATGTAAATGCGCGTTGTTTTGTCTCAGCCGCACTTCTTGCACGCACTGGGTGGGAAAGAGGCCAGAAGCGCCCGAGCCTCGCACGGTGCCCTCCAGGAGGCCGTCGTCTGTTGCACCAGTCACTGGAACCGTCAAGTTTATTTTATACACTACTAGTAAACTATTCGATCTGGTACAATTGGAATTCCGTGATTTTATAAAATTCCCCTGGGTATTCCTAAAATGTATATACTGAGTGGTCTTCATTGAGGTTGTGTTAAGAACAACTGTCCAAAATTTCAAGACTAAACCTAGTGGTTGAAATGTAAAGATTTTATGCCTATCCCGTGGGAATATCGAAATAAAAAGTAGCTGTTCTAGCGAAAAAGTGTAACAAACGCACACATCTATCTATTGTCGCATTTAGGTGTAATACAGATTTGATCAAAAATATCTGAACACACTCTATTGTTAACGGCTTAGAAGCGTGTTGAGATATTTTTGATAAAATTATTACTCATAAATTTATGAACTCGACTGTATTTAGCAGGCACATAAGAACTAAAAATAAACCGCTAAAACTTAATAAAGAAAACGTACAAATGAATGCAATTTTTGGCATACCGATGGTAATTTAGTTACACACTGAGATTTCTATTCAACTGCCAGATTTACAAATGGCTAGTTATTCGCATAAATATGCAGTATGCATGGAACTATACTAGGTTCTGTAAGTCGGATCAAGTGTGCGAAATATTGTCCATAAAGTGTATGACACAAAAGTCCAAAAAAAAAAACAGTGTTTGCAACATCAAGCGCTCAGAATGAGCGTGTAAGTGCACTAAGCCTCAATGGTGTTCGGTAAGTAAAAATATACGATAGAGGTTTGGAAAAATTATTAAAAAGTGCTTCTTCCAACACATCTTGCTGCTTCTGTGTAGTGTACGTAACTGCCGCAGTATGTATCGAACTAAATTAGTTACCTATGTTTAGTTATTATGACACGCACAATTCGATTAGTAGTGAGAACATTACCCATATGATGAAATTAATATGATTCGCAATGTATCTGAATCGTTTTGTTAACGTGATTATGAATTAGTGGTCGAATGCCAAAGACAAGACATTACCTACATAAACAGTACGAGGATTTTTGTTCCGCGATTAGGGGGTAATCACCAGGGGGTGATACGTACCTTCAATGATGTCTCCCTGGTTGAGCCGGAGATGTCCGGATTGCGCAGGCTCGTAGGGCTGCAGACACACGACGGTGGCCCCGGCGCCCTGCAGCGAACACGTGGTGGTGTCCGAGTTGCTCGTCCCCACCCCGCTCGAGTCCGAAATGATGTCGCTAATGTCGCCCGCGCTCTTATCTGTTGACACCGCGCTCAAACCTTACGTCTATCGAATTTGGAATATTCTGGGGGTAGTGCGTTGGAATTGGTAATCCCTCGTGCTCGTCGCAGGCGCTCAAACGATGGTCATTTTTGGGAGCTAGCTCTCGTTAAACAGTTCAAAACACGACTGCTACTGACTCATTCTGTAGTTTAACTTTTTCTTTTCAACATCCACACTTGAGTCAACATTGACGCGGTGAGGCAATTAAAAATTTTAATAAGCCAAATATGAAATCAGCATTGAACTTGAAAAACTTATACCTAAACTAAGGCTAGAGGGAAACTCGAAAGCCGGAAGCCGTGATCTAACATAGAGACACATAGAACATGCAGATGATTGTGCATGGTGATGGTTGTTAAGTACCTACCTGTGAGGATGCTGGCGTCATCTTCGTGGGACGGATGGGAGGCGTCGCTGATGCTTGACGAGGCGGAAGAGAAGGGGCGTTCGCTGCAGGGGGAGGCGGCGGCGGGGCGGCGGAGGAGCGCGTCTAGCTCCGCTGGGATCCTGGTGGAAGAGGCGAGCGAGGAGCGGTCCCCTGCGGCCCACCAGCCGCCCCAGGCCGCCGAGCGCCGGCGCGGGTTGTAGCGCGGCGGCCCGCGGAACGGCACTGCAAGACACCGTTAACAACCCAACACGACGTAAACATATGTGCGAGAAACAATAAATAAAGGGGAACTTAGTTGAAGTGGAATAACAATTACAGTGGCAGGAGATCAACCCCGCATTGTGCTCAAGACTATAGCCTGTTGTTATAACCATCAACTCGAATTCTCTGCTGCAGAGATATTTTAGATGCCATTTTTGCTAGAGTCTATACTCACTAAAAAAAAGGTGTTTTAAGGTACAACAGGAACCTTGACAGACTCTTACATAAGTCAAAATTTTATTGACAGTGAAAGAATTAAATATGCAGGTAGGTAGGACGAATGAAACTTATTTAAATTTTGCTCTTTTATTTACCTAGTTTCACCTGCCCCGTTGTCTGTTTGTCTGTAATTAAAGCTTGCAAGTTTTTGACCAACTTCCAGTAGTAAGATTAACTTGAAATTTGGAATACTTATGAAAATCGCGTGACAGTAAAATAATTTAGCAGTGACATCCTGGTAGTCCAGCCACGATCGTCTCCGCAAGACGAAACTCTTTAACGGTTAATAGCATCGACTTGAAATTTGGTATGCAAATGTAGTTTGGGTGACAATGCAAGTACAGTCAGCAAAAAAGATTGTATTTTTTTTAAGGTTAGGTTATTTTTTCACAGGCTTAGTCTTTAAGGAAAAATATATAAAATTAACTATCGTGTTTAGATATATTTAACTAAAAGGGGGTATAAAATATAAAAAAAATCGTGCCTAAAATTAAATACCTACACCAAAATAATCTACATATAAACAATACAAAACATAATTATGTACCCATATTATAATACTTACCAACAGTAAATACACTGATTCGAATAAGATATATGTATGTTTTAATAGTTATTACTGTTACATTACATTTATTACATAATAAATACCTATGTCATTTATTGTTTACAACCATCACCATTATGATACGCAATGGAACTATAAATAGAAAAGATATATAGAGGATGATATCATGCAATAAGTAGTTAGTTAAGATAAAATATTAAATGGTTAATTTTCACTTTTTTTAGCACTGAAGCATCAGCCAAAGCGTTAGATAAACTTCGAATTTCTATTACTTACTATTTAAACCATTAGACTATCTAAATATTTGAATACAAGGAACAATAATTAGTCAAAAAAGTTGTTAGTGGTCGTTAAAAATTATAAAGCTTCTATTCAACTATTAACATAAGATATTATTACAAATTTGCTTTTTAATATTCCACAGTTGAACATTAATAATACTTCCTAGGTAATTATTAAAATATAAAGCGCCAGCGAAAGCCATGCGAGTAGAATGGAAGTAAGAACTCACCGACTTCATCCGATTTATACTTTTTGATGACTTCTGCCAACTCCAGATTTCCGGCTATCACTGCCACCTGGGATAGTTAAATAAGTTTAATTAACAGTTGTTTGTTACACATGTAACAATAGTGAAAATAATAATAGTTATTATGTAATAAAATAATAATTTTGTCTATACCTTACCAGCGTGCATTACAAGCTATCGAGCATTGTTTGTCATGTAGATATTTACCCCCTTATTCATAAACGACAATCAAACCTATTTTAGTTAAAATGCCGCTAAAATTCGTTTGTCCTTATCTATCACTTCGACATTTGTATTTGTTAGAAAGGGACAAAGCATTTGTTAGTTAACATAGGTTTGTTAAGTTTTATGAATAAGGGGGTTAAGGTTTATTGAAATATATATAAATATCCTCCAATACATTGATCGTTTTGTTTTCACATCTCTGAATTATGGTATTCAAAAGCTTATAAAAAAATTGCTTTCTAGTGTTTTATTGCATGAACCATCCCAGACAGAGATTAAGCCGCCACAGCTAACTTTGAAAATTTTCCCATATCCCTTTTTCTAAGTTTATTCAGATTTTCAATAGTTATTTACCTGATAGGGTGTCTGGTTGGCGAAGTTCAGCGCCTCCTTGTCGCACCCTCTGAACAGGAGTTGCCGTGCGCAGGAGTCTTGCGCGTTGACCGCGCACACGTGGAGGGGAGTGTTGCCCGAAGCGTTCCGGCCGTTCATATCCGCCCCGTAGAAGAGCAAGTGGTCCAAGTGCTGGACTAGGCCGTTGCGGCAGGCCTGGAATTTTGAGAAGTTTCAGGGTTGGTTAGGTTTTTCATGCGTTAAGGTGGTTTGAATGAGAGCGGTTGTGGTATGAGGCAGTGTTTTATGAGCTTGTTAGTGATCGTTTGATAAAGGTACTTTTGACAACTTTAGGCCAACTTTAGTTGAGTGCCAAGATACAGGCTCAGCCTAGTTTGGTACTCACCAGATACATCTGGTATATTGTAATAGTGGTCATTTTTAGATAAAAATAAAATTAAAAATTTTGAATAAACCCACGACGGTTCCTATAGAAAAAGGGTTAAATAATTTTTATGAACATCCCCCGACTAAAAGTGATTACAGACGCAAAAACATCAGTCGGGGGCTGCCATTACCTGCACCGAAATGAACTTATATTTTGCAATTGTATGAATTCGTGATGAATTAGGTATAGTTGTGTGGGGAATGTACCTACTTTATGAGACAAAGATATTCATGGTAGTTTTCGTAACATTGCAACTGAAATAAAACATTGGATTACTAACCCCTAAATTAACCAATATTCTGTAGTTGTATGAATTTGTGATTAATTAAAATTGTATTTGGAATGCACTATGAGAGAAAGATACTTGCGTTTGTAGTAGCTTTTCTTAACATTTTAATTGAAATGTAACAGAGAGTGCAGAGTGCAATGGCAGCCCCCGACGGATGTTTTTGCGTCTGTAATCACTTTTAGTCGGGGGATGTTCATAAAAATTATTTAACCCTTTTTCTATAGGAACCGTCGTGGGTTTATTCAAAATTTTTAATTTTATTTTTATTTTAAACTTTTAAAAGACATAATTCATCTCATAAAAACATTTTATGTAAAATGAGAGGCTAATATACACAGCACTTTCTAATAATCTCATAAATAACGCTTAAATTTTAAAAAGGTATTCAAACGCTAGGAAAAGCCAAGTGGCTGCATGAGGCTGCGTTTCCACCAGAGATGTGCGAGGTTGTGTTGCGAGGAATGTGTTTTTCATGAACCAGTAGAAACGCTTCATTTCCCTATCCTTGCACTCATCTCTGGTGGAAGCTGAGCGGAGTGAAGCGAGGTAAATGTTATGTTTCTATTGGTTCATAAAAAAACACATTCTTCGCATTAAATCCTCGCACATCCCTGGTGGAAACGGAGCCTGAGCCCTGACTTTATTAGCCTTACATCTTGATTTAAAAAGTACAGCTTAGCCGTTCATAGATCTATTCCATGACATTATCTAAGACTAAATTTTTTACCATACTCGCGTATTGGTCAGACTTTCTGATAGACCTACTTACGGTAGGAAATTAAATTACTTCACGGGTCTTAATTGACATGTCATACGAACAGATTTAAATATGAAACGGTCAAGTCATACAAAATTTTAGCTTTCTTGAAACTCTAGGGAAGAGGAGACAACCCTAGCTACAGCATCAGGTATTGTATAGGCATATAATGTACTAGCTTTTGCCCGCGGCTTCGCTCGCGTTAAATTAGGGGTAACACAGATTTATTTTCTACGATCTTTATTTTCGTGTTTTAATTGATTTTTCGGAGGATTACATTTGCAAATTTTCGATTTTGAAGCCCTGTTTCACATCTTCAGGTTAGGGGTGTAATTTTAGAAAACCTACTTTTTTTGGCACGCGATGTCGTATTTTTGTGACATAGGATTTCCGTGGGGTAGGATTTCAGATTTTTTTAAATAAATAAGAAAGAAAAAGAAAAATCCCGATTTTCCCGTCCCCGTAATAATTTTCGGGAAATTCTCTCTCAACGCTCCCTTACACTCCCCAAAGAATCCACTTGCCAAATTTCAGCTTTCTACGACCTGGGGGCCTACCACGCTCTCTTAATACGATTCAGTTTAAGCTCTAAACTGAACTGCATCGCTATTTCGTACTACGACGTTACTTTTGCGATTCATTTCAAGTGAGGTTCAGCGATAGCGATACATATATCAGAGACAATATCAGTCTTTCATTCACTTGTAAGCGATTGAGATTCAGCTCTGAGAAATAAAGGTCGTGGTACCAATTTCGACGATTCAGTTTAGGTGCCTAAATTGAACTGCTCTGCGTTTGGATCGTTTAGGAAAGATCGTGGTAGGCCCCCAGTAAAACGAAAAATCCCGTTTTTCCCGTTCCCTTGGGAATTTTCTAAAGTCCTCTCTCAATGCTCCTCTACACACTCCTTAAGCAATCTACATGCCGATTTTCAGCATTCTGCGTCCAGTCAAACGAAAAATCCCGTTTTTTCCCGTTCCCGTCAGAATTTCGGGATATTCTTTTGTAGTGATCCCTTATACTCCCCAAATAACCTACATACCAATTTTCAGTTTTCTATGACCAGTAAAACGAAAAATTCAGTTTTTTTCCGTTCCCGTGGGAATTTTGTAAACTCCACTCTCAATGCTCTTCTAAACTCCCTAAGCAATCTACATGCCGATTTTTAGCTTTTTGCATAAGCGAAAAATCCCGTTTTTTCCCTTTCTCGTGGGAATTTCGGGAAATTATTTCTTTAATGCTTTCAAGCAACCTACCTGCCGAGTTTCAGCTTTCTACGACCAGAAAAACTAAAAATCCCGTTTTTTCCCGCTCCCGTCAGAATTTCGGGAAATCCTTTTGTAGTGCTGCCCTACACCCCCCCAAAGGAACCTAAATGCTAAATTACAATTTTCTACCACCAGCCAAACGAAGATTCCATCCCGTTGAACTAAATATAAATCTCGTTTTTTCCTTATCCCGTGGGAATTTCCAAAAATCCTTAAAATATTTTTTTACTATTATAATTGCCTACTGCTATGCCAAATTTGAGGAGTCAAGTAATTATTGTTCATGGGATTCCGTTGAACTGAATATTATATAAATACCGTTTTTTCCTTATCCCGTGGGAATTTCCAAAAATCCTGAAATTCGAAATTTTAATTATTGTAATACCTATTTTTGTATCAAATTTGAAGAGTCTAGTTATTATAGTTACTGAGTTAGGGTGACTCAGAAACGTATATATAAATCCCGATTTTTCCCGTTCCCGTGGGAATTTCCAAAAATCCTTCCTTAGTGGATGCTTACATTGTAAAAGGTATCTATGTGCAAAATTTCAAGTCTTTAGGTCCAGTGGTTTGGGCTGTGCGTTGATATATAAGTCAGTCAGTCAGTCAGTCAGGACTTTGAATTTTATATATATAGATTGTCATTGCAATTGAATAATCGTGCAAAGTTTTATGTATTTGTGCTATTAACCATCGAGGAGTTCCTTTGTGGGAAGACGACCCTAGCTGCAATATCAAGTTGTGTCTATTCTATCGTACAAACACAGTGCCAATAAAATTTAATAGGTAATTCTGTTAAGTTCCGCGCCTGTGCCGTAAAATATTGAAGAGTTTCTTTCTGTGGAGACGATCCTAGCTGCATAACCAGGATGTCACTACCAGATTATTGTATTATTACAAGATTTACATTAGTGTGCCAAAATTCAAGACAATACGATGACTAAAAATGTGGCAAATTTAACTTGCAAGACCCAAACATGCATACAAATATACATATGTATATTATTTACATAGGTACCTACATACATTGCAGGTCAAATAAAAGCTAGTGTTAAGACGAAACGGTATGAAAATAGTTAGTTTGTGCCCCGTCTTCTTTTTTTTATCTTGGCGGGGGCACTGCCGTGCGCCCTCCTTGATATACATATGTACGCCTTTCTAAAACTATTACAGACAGTCATCAAACCCCTTAAAGAGACCCATATCAAAGACAGTCAAATCTTTCTAGAGCTAAATGGAAAATGTTTAATATAGCGCCCCCTTGCAGGTTAATACTACAACACCTATCTAAGAACCATCTTAGATAAACATCAAATCCATTACGGAAATCCACATCAAAAACAATCAATCTATTCTGAAGATAATTGGGAACATTCGATGGTCTTTTTTCGAGTGAAAAATGATTACTGTAGCGCCCCCTAGCGGACAAACGCTATAACACCTATCTAAGAACCACCGTCGATAAATTACGAAGCCATTACAGAAAACCGCATCTAAATCAGTCAAACCGTTCTGGAGATAAACGTGAACATTCGTTTGCGCACAAACAAACAAACAAACAAACAACCTCTCACCCTAAACGCATATACCTTCTCCGTTCCGTCGTGGGTAATAAATAAAAATTATTCTTATTCTTAGGTTAGGTTAGCTAAGGTAGGTAAACTCTGGTCTTATTGGCATAGTGCTACTCCAAAATATTGTCATACTAGCTATTCAAAGTCAAAGTCAAAGTAAAAATATCTTTATTCAATTTAGGCTATGATAAGCACTTATGAACGTCAAAACATCTACCACCGGTTCGGAAAAAACCTCTGTTGAGAAGAATCCGGCAAGAAACTCAACGAGGTATTTTTTTTTAAAACAGATTCACAATATTTATAAATGATATCTATATACTATCCATTACAAGTATTTAACACAATTTTATTTTTAAAACAGTAGGTTCACTATTTGAAGGGATCGCTAGTGCGGATCGGAATTATTTCCAAATATCCCTGTCCATGATATAATCGTTGACTTTATAATAAGCCTTAGATATTAACGTCTTTTTGACAATAGATTTAAATTTTGTATCAGTTTCTTCAGTAATATTTTTTGGAATTTTATTATAAAAACGTATGCAACTTCCCAAAAACGACTTTTTGGTTTTAGCCAGTCTGTAAGATGGAACTTTAAGCTTCCCTTTGTTTCTAGTAGCCTTTGGCTTATCGACGTTAGTGGGAAAATCACATGTTTATTGCCCGCGACTTCGCCCGTGTGGAATTCTCTTATCGGTATCCCGCGGGAACTATGCAATTTTCCGGGATAAAGCTATACATAATATAAATATACCGAATTTTATCTAAATCAGTTCAGCGGTTTAGACGTGAAGAGGTAACAAACAAACAGACTTACAAACTTTCGTATTTATAATTTTATAAAAATAGCTGTTCATTATAGGACAATTTTGTCAGTATGCGTTAGTTAAATAGCTCAACTTTTTAATTTTGGAATAAGAATAGTTGCTGTGTCAATAATTCAGTGTTAGGCCCCTTTCACATTATTCCAGTAAAACCATTCCAGTAGAATGACACTGCGCTGGTGGTTCGATCTTTTGTAGCTCACGGCCCCGCAATGTCAATCTACTGGAATGGTTTTACTGGAATAATGTGAACGACCCTTAAGTATAATTCTCACATATTTTGCAGGACCTTGTGCAAGGTCCGCCCGGATTGCTACCACCATCTTGCTCGCTAATCCTGCCGTGAAGCAGCAGTACTTGCACTGTTGTGTTTCGGCTTGGAGAGTAAGACAGCCGGTAAAATTACTGGCACTTGAGGTATCCCATCTTAGGCCTCTAGGTTGGCAACGCATCTGCAATACCCCTGGTGTTGCCGATGTTCATGGGCGGTGGTGATCTCTTACCATCAGGAGACCCACTTGGTCGTTTGCCATCCAGTCCAATAAAAATAAAATAAATATGTAACAAATTGAACTTGCCTGATGCACCTCCTGCCACCCTTGCAGATCCGTGGCACCGATCGTGGCATGGTCATGCAAGAGCGTCTCGCAAAGCAGCGGGTCCGTTTTGTTCGTCACAGACAAATACAACGGAGTCAGTCCTTTCCCATCTTTATAGTTAGGCGATGCTCCAAGTTCTAGTAAAGTTTTGACGGCTTCTAGTGAATTCTTCTCGATTGCCCGATGCATCGCAGTGCTGCCGTCTTTGGTGCGGTAGTCCAATAGGGCTCCACCGTTCACTAGGGCTATTAGCACTTTGCCTGGAGACTTTAGGCCGGCGGCGATGGTTAGAGGGGTTTCTGGAAACATACAGGATTACATGAGATGGTGCGGTTAAGGTACGATCAGTAATTGTCAACCTGGAATGTATGACCTGGTAAGTCAAACCCTCGTGTAATTGCCATTAGAGTGTACATTACCATGTCCTATGAGACGACTAGTAATGCGAAAGACAAAAAGTAGGTATACATCTATAGACGGAAGTATGGTAAAAATAAATAAAAAATGCACATGAATTTTGAAAAACTCAGAGTTGCAAGCACCGATTTGAACCTGCGATCCTCTGCTTGAGAGGCCATAGTTAAAACCATATGGCTATCATAGCTTCTTAGGTACATAAACTTGTGAGCAAAAATTTGATCAAAATTATCTGAACACGCTTCTACGCCGTTAACAATAGAGTCGTGTTCAGATATTTTTGTTCAAACTTTTGCTCACAAGCTTATGAACTCGACTGTACTTACAAAATACTTTATATTTACTAACGTAACCATAGCTAATCATAAATTGAGTCAAGTAGAGTACCATTTTTGTGAATTGTAGCGAAATTAGGCAAAATAGTCTGTACCCCGTCCTTACACAAATTTGGAAATATCCAAATTAATTTAAGATTAAGAAAGTGAATCCTTAGCGGAACAGTGTAATGAGGTTTTAAGTAGTAATACTAATTAAATATTATCCAAGTTACGCAATTACGTTATTTAGGAGCCAAGTTCCTCGAATTATATATCTTCGCATATCTGAATGGCGCTTGGCAGTGGACCAAATAAGTTACCACAGCGACCGACATTTGCAAATTATCGCACTACAAATTGTAATACATGACAAACTATTTGCCAAGCTAAACCAGAGACCGAATTGTTTGACGCTTTGGCGCTCGCTATAGCATTTTCCATCTCTTTTTGCCCTTATCACTATCTTTTGACGGAAAGGAATGGTGAAAGCGATTGTGATTTGGAATTCATTAGACAATGCGGCCCTAGTTCTATAAAGCTGCGTTAACAGTGACAGACAGACGGTTGTAGTAAAGTAAATAATGTTTTGCCATCGTATTTTGTCGGAAAAGTTCATATTTATCTTACTTTCTCAACAAGCTTGTTGAAGTTTACTCAAGCTAATTGAGAAAGCGAGATAAATGCAAATTTATTTACATTATTCACTAGGTTTTTAAATTATTTTGCGTTTTGATTATGGTGTAATGTGACAGTTACACAATTTACGTTTTCATTCTTAACAATTCTTAATTAACAACTCTTACGTATTGATATGACGTGTCTACTCTATTTTAAATAATGTAGCATTTTTAATACCGCTTAGCTAATTTATTTTACCGAAACGGAGAAAATGTGGAGAAAACTCATTTATGGCGTCATTCATTTGCCTATATACATACAAGTGGAACAGCGACGTCATTAGGATAAATATTCATCGAGGTAGCAGGTTGGCTTCCAAGGTTACGCCATCTATCGCGGCGGATTATACCTACACGCGGCACACGCTTAGTCAGGGCTGTCACGATACATTAAGTACTTTAAGAGAAGTTTAAGTATTCGTTTGGGATATTGTTGTCTTTATCGCTCGTGACATAAGCGCTCGCAGCCGTCCCATGCAAATCCCCTCCCGCTTCTCCGCTTCCCGCTATTGTACATCGAGATAGCTGTAGGCTTTTCAAGATTTGGGCGGTTGAATTTTGGGTTTCGTTGTCCTCATATTATACGAAAAGTATAGCACAGAAATCAATGATATTTTACAATTAAGATCTTCATTATATTTTCTATGCCTGTGGTTTTTTCGATTTTTGTAAAAATGCATTAATAGTCTGTAATTCTCATGCAAAGTTGACATCTTTTTTTTGTCGACTTTTGAGCTCCTGTAATTCTGATATTACACATTTATATGAAAATCTGAAAAACCACAGGCATAGATGATTACGTCTAGTCCATACTTACAACATTTCAGCTACTTGTGTTGCCTGGTTTTCAAATGAAACCGGGACTACGTTTGTATGGAGAATGGAACGAAGAGACTTCTTTTAAGTCAACCAAATAATAAAGTGATTGAATTGCAGCGAAAATGTGATTATTGTAAAAATGTCTAGGTAGGTGTTATGCCTGGAGACCGAAGTCTGAAGTAAGAACGTCGGAAGTTGGTAAAGCGTCCGAGTTGAGAAGCTTCGACAGCGCAGAGAAGAATGTTAGTTTCTACATTTGATTACTAGATGGCGCTACACTTTCATATCAAATCTTACTTATTTATTTTTAGTAATAGGATTGACTTGTGGTACGGAATGTCAACAGTCAACAAAAATTACAGTAAACAGAAAGCTAATAAACAAAAAAAAAACATAAAAGGCTTTTGTTTTTTTGAGAAACGAGGCCTAGCAAGTTGCTAACCCTAGATAAAACGCAGAAGCATGCGGAATAATAGATAAGAAATAGCTACGTAATCCTAACACCTTGTGCGCTGTTGTCGATTAAACATATGTACTTATGTATATATGATATGTTGGAACAAAACATGGTATACCTAATACCTTTATATTCCTTTATCCTAATCCTAAACCCTGAGCATATTACGCCGGCGGGAGTAGGTATCCTTACAAGCAGTCTCTTAATCACTAATAACAGATCTCAATGCTTACGACCGTGCTAAAAGCTATAAAATGCTTTTAATGTCTCAATTTCAGGAAAATAGCTAAGACTGTCATTTAATCTAAGAATAGAGTGTTATTTCCCCGACACTTTCACTAAATCGTCTCCAAATAAATATACTGAACATCTTTGCTTTTGATAACTTAGCAATCTAGCATTAATCGCAACTGGGTTCTATGTTGGCCGGGTATATTTTAAGGGATTAGTTTCTAATCCCGGTTTGCTTAGGTATATCTAAAAAAAGCACCCAAAAATTGCCTCACTGAATTCCAAAGGTACTCGAAAAAATTGTGGCAACTCGAAAGTCTTCATCGGGGACATTTCATTCAGACTAGATTTTTCATCTTTACTTGTCAATAAAATCGACACAAGTTGACGATATTGTAGGATGATCGCATACCAAAATGTACGCTGCTATAGACGCGTAGGTAAAGCGTATTACACCACTATATACATTATACATACATATAGGTATCTATCTATACGTCACTATAGTTCTTCACCAGCCGTATGGCGGCAGCACCTTCCATACATGCATTTTTGACCATAGAGTTGCCACTCTTATTCCTATATATTACAAAATACTCTTTGATTCAGACTGAACTATCAGGTGTCGCTGAACCCACACATTTTATTTAAAGCATGCAGTTCTTCAACCAATGGATGTATGCTAGTATATAATGTGTTAAGTAAATTGTCGAAGATTTATTGGAGACGTGAAGATTTATGGCCTCTATCTTTGTAGGAACTCTATCTTTTGTAAAACGGATCGGGAAAACTTTCCCAACAAAGGAATGAGGTGTCAGAGCTGGAAATAGAAGTGTAATTTGTAGCGAATATGTGTGACACATTTGTTTTTACTACTTGGTAAGTATATGGTAGGTATATCAGAAAAATAATGAGAACATCCGCAGTAGAAATGATATCTTTCGACTCGACTTGGAGAGTCAAGTAATATTAGGACTAGAATATAAAGGTGTTTAAATGATACTGCTCGATTTTTTTTTTAGATTTGTGTGGAAATAAAGCCGGTGTTTTGCTTATGAAACACTGGTATTCAGACGTCCATTTAATAATTTGTTAACATGCTTACAAAAATATACTGTCACACAAATGCAAAATACCCCACACACAAACAAGGGCCTCGCCAGCTGATGGCCCAGGGGGGGAGGGCTAGTTGATATGGATGGAGAATGAGAAAAGTACTTATGAATTGTAGGTGTTTATTGGAATTGGTGAATTCATTTGAGTTTCGGTTTCGACGTACAGGAATGATCGATCAAGCAAGTCAAGTCAAAGAATTAGGACTGGTTTGGTTGCTACATTTGGCAAATTTTTTTGAATCTCATTCAGCTGCCCCTCCCTGTTCCCCCCTGCTGACGCCCATGCACACAAATAAACATTGCTGTGTAGGCACCTCGGTAGTACAATACAGTCAAAGCAAAGTACAATCTTTGTAAAATGGCTACTTCTTGAGAAATTAATTACGGCGATTCGTAATACTTAAGGGAGCTTTTTAGCCAGATAAGCGTGCTTTTAGCTCACGCTAAATTTTAATTCTTTTTATTATTACGTCAGTAATTTGAATCAACGATCTGGGAACTTTTCTCAACTATAGTATCTATCTAGAATCTATTGGTACTTATATTACGACGTGTAGCCGGGTTTTTTTAGTCGATGAGGGTCCGGCACCTTATGAGCCTTCCCTACCTAGTCGTTCATAATGGATTTTTTCCGACTGCACGACGCCATCTCCTATAAAGCACTTCATATAAAATTTAAAAACCAAGGACCTAGTGTTTTTGGCCCTTAAAGTATCTATTGGTACGTACCGCCAGTCTCTTGACAGTGGAAGTTAGGATCGAGTCCCTTGGCGCAGGCCTTGGTGATCTTGTCAACCTGCGCATGCGCCACGTGCTCCAAGAAGCGGCGCAGGTTGGCGCGAGAGTGGAGTGCCTTCAGAGTCTTCTCATCCAACTTCAGCATCTTGTACACGCGCCGCTTGTACTTCAACTGGAATAACATTTTAATATTTGAATGTTATTTGTAACGCCACACGCTCCACTAGAGAGGGAAGGTGGTAGAGCCGTAGCGTGGCGTGAAACCGCATGCTACTCGCCCATGAATCATGTCCCGTTGTTACCCATGTCCAGGGCTCTCTCTCGTTCGCCATGAGCGGCAAAAGAGACAGGGACAGGTTGCGTCAACGAACTGATCATCGTGATATGGCGCAGAGTACGGTTAAAATTAATGCCTTTACAGTACCTGCTCTGCGGCACATACTGGTGGCTGCTAGTAGTTAAATATAGTGACTTCTGCAAATGCAATGCCAAATGCTCCTCCGTGTGTTCCTTAGCCAGACGCCGCTTTTCAACTAGCGATGGCATTGATTCGAACAATAAGCTCTTCAATTCGTATTTCTACGCCTAAGTGATCAACAGCAGTGCTATATAAAAAACATCATTGGAAGAAAATATAAACGTCCTCAGATGAAGTGACAACACGCTTTTGTTTTTAACATCTATTGAAATTTAGCGCTCGGCATCTTGAAATACCTACTTAACGATGAACTCAGGATCCGAACTCGCTGTTTTCAAAACCGTAGTTTTTTTGCTGCGTGTTTAAATCACTGTCTTGCCTAACATATACGCCTACGTTTAAGCTACTACGTTTTTTTGTTTTCATGGTGTTAAAATTTGGTGATAAATATACCTCAAGGTATCCAACAGGGCCGTTGAAGGGGTAGTCGCCGAGTCGCCGCTCCTCGTCGAGGAACTTCCCCGCCTTTCCATTGACCGGGGGGCAGAACAGGCCATAGTTGAAGCTCTCTTTCAGCTCCTGTAACCAAAAAGATAACTTTAGAATTTGATTCTTCAAGGCTAGAGGGTTGCATTAGTGAGTTGCTCATTCGGCCTCATCTGTGATTGATTTCCATCAGGTAAGGAGTAGATTAGGACATAGGAATAGAATGGAGTCAATCGTTGATAACTTTATCGTCAATATGACGAAATTTGCTAAGTTCAATACGTTTACTGGTTTACCTACTATTCTTAGTTTTATCTCCATTAGAGAAAGTTTTGTTACTTATGCTGTGTTTGAGCTTAAAACGCTTATGAATTTCAGAAGAGATGAACAGTATATCTAGGCAGTTGTATTGATAGGTTATGTTGGCTATCTCATTACATGAATATCTTATTATGAGTTCATATTTACGATATTATTTACTAACGAAATGCTGTCATGCAAGATACTGAGAGCTTATCAAAGGGTATTAATATCATGCATACGATTTATAAAGTTTTTTTTTTTAAGTTATCAAGTTTCTTGATAAGTTTGTTCATTTAGACGCAAGCGTTATTTGAGGCTTAGGGTACCTACTCGTATATAAAAGTATTTCTTAAAAACATTGATTGCGACTTAGGGCCTGTTTCACCACTTGTCGACTAACTTTAAGTGTTAGATAAAAGTAATGCCGTCTTTGTTTATTCGGACAAAACAAACAGAGACGGCATCACTGATATCCGTCACTTACAGTTAGTCAACAAGAGGTGAAACAGGCCCTTACTCCGCAAAGTAGTGGTTATAAATACGTTTCTACGGCAGGCGAAAAAACGAACATTGAAGAAGTATATATTTGGTCCAATGCACTTTTTTATTATTTGCTCTTATGTACCTACAAGATACATGAAATTAAACCCACTCTTGTAGGTAATATTCATACATGCAACATTGCACGAAGATAATTCATCATCTGAATTGTATTAAAACTTGGATCAATTTATTGTTGGGCTTTCAACAGAGTTATTACTGCTAACGCGCTGCATTAAGCGTTATAAATCATCGTAGTAATCGATTACTAATTAAGCGAGCAGTCTACTAAATCACTGTTTTGAAGAAAATGTTTATTTTGTAAGTACATTCACGAACGTAGGACGAGTAGGGTTCCGTAATGCTAAATGAGTAACTCTGCATTAATTTCTTAAAGAAAAAATAGTTTGACAAAGGTGTATTAGGTAGCTGAAGTTTCAACTGCTAGAATATTGGAATAAAATTACAAGAGGTAGGCAGATAAGCAAAAAGTAAAGAAAAATCAAAATCAATGATTGCTAGCTTGAAGCCCACTCGACTAGAACAACTGACTAGAATTGACTCTTTGTTTTATACTTATTCTTTGTCGCTAAATCACCATGTACAGCCGCCTGCATTAATATCTACAGTGGAGCGTACAAAAATATCTGACACGTCCTACTGGGCCTAGCAACAGAGTCGTATCAGATATTAATGAACGATTTGTTGTGTCAGATCAGATATTAATGCAGGTATATATACATGCACTATTTTCACAACGCGTTATTTACCTAATGTGATCAAGATGTACTTAGCAACGAGTAAACTAAGAGTCTTTATGTTCAGCTTTAATCATAATAACCCTGCACTTCTGTAATGTTTTATAGAAAAGGTCAGCATTTATAGAACCCTAAAAAACTTAATGAATAACGTAAGAAAAATCCGTAGTCGTTAATCAGTGTCGGCTTTAATTGCTGTGCTAATGGCAATGCAGTATTCCCAGGTGGGAGTTTAACGGCCACTTCGGCGGGGCAATATTAACTGGGTGCACAAAAAAAAGTTTTAAAGTTTTTTGCAGGAGTTTCAGAACAAACTGTGCACTAGAATTTTTCAACTTTTTTTAGTGTTCGACCATAATATTCGGTTTCAGCGTTAAATTGGAGATTCAGATTGGTTTCGATTTCAGCGCGGAAACTACCCACCCGCCACCCGCATATATTATTCTTATTTTTCATGAATAAGTAATTTATTTGTACACAACGATTCGCTCTCTTAATTCATTCATTTCACTTTTTAGGGCGACAGCTGTAAATTTATCGAATAACCGCTTTTATGAACAGATTTTTTTTTGTTTAGAAAAGTTATAATAAAACTTTCGGTTCTGTTCCAAAAATTTTGATTTTGTTTCGTTTACAAATACCAGTTTATGGCAAATTTACGAATCCAAAGCTCTAATAAGGCTGTCAAAGAAAATACATAATTATTATTGACAATGTAGGTCAAGATGTTAATAAACAAACAAATTAAATCACTTTATATCCCTATCAGACGCAATTAGGTATTGGTGACCAAACAGCAATTAGTCCAGACAGCAAAGGGCACAAGGTCTGCGATAACAAACGACTGCAAAGTGTAGATTGGTGATGCACATGATAGATGATGCACGTCAAAACCCTTTAAGTTGCAATTTGCAACGCTTTTGCCAGCAATAGGTAGAACTAAATGTGAACAAGATAAGGCATTCTTAACAACAAAGTTAGTTTACCTAGAATTACACAGTCATCTGTCTTTATCAAAATAAATGCGTAATTAGTCGTATTATAACTTAGCAATAAAGTGAGCATTTACATTTTGGTAAACATTTTACAGCTCTAAACGGTGATACAATAGGTATGCCCTAGGGAGTGTTCATTCGGACGTCCCTATTACTTATAAACAAGTATTTTCTTCGCAACTTTGCACCACCCTCTGTGTGACACGTATATTTTGTAGTAAATATGTATATGTATTAATGTGGGGTAGTATATTTTAATTTCCATTAACTTTTTTCATTGTGACAGGAAAATTAATCATACATTTGACGACCGGATGGCCAAGTGGTTAGAGAACCTGACTACGAAGCCTGAGGTCCCGGGTTCGAATCCCGGCCGGGGCAAATATTTGTATGATGAATACGAATGTTTGTTCTCGGGTCTTGGATGTTTAATATGTATTTAAGTATGTATTTATCTATATAAGTATGTTTATCCGTTGCTTAGTACCCATAACACAAGCTTTGCTAAGCTTACTTTGGGGCTAGGTCAATTGGTGTGAATTGTCCCGTGATATTTATTATTATTTATTATTTATTATTTGTATGGATAATTTTTATGTCACAACGGAAAAAGTTAATGGAAATTATGACTACCTTAACGCAACCTTAACGGTGTGTAACTTTTTGGTCTTCACCCATATGAATTTTTGCAAAGTAGACCTGGATCAATCAATTAGTTATACATATGTTAAATCATGATCATTTAAATTGAAACTAGAAAATTAATTACGACAATGGACCTTATGTACAATCGATGTCAAATTCATATGTAATTAACCCACACGATGGTATCAGCTGGGCTCGAAAGGGGTAACGTGATTGAGGGTGTACTGCCTTTTTGGCGAAATATTTTTCGCAAAATTTCATTTGGCAACCAACCTTTTGGCGAAGTTTCATTTAGCAAGCCAATTGTTAGCATAACCTTACTTCGCATTTTTCTTATTTCGCAACATTTTTATATTGCAAAATTTTAATTCGTCACACTTTTATGTGGCAAATAATTATGTAGCAAATGATTGGCTTAGACAAATAACAAATTGTCAAATAACATTTGACCAATTTTATGTTACAAAGGTTTACTTTAAAATTTGTGCGAGCGAGCGAAGCGAGCGAGCAAGACGGTTCGGAGCAGAAGCGACTTGGATAATTTAGGTTCAGAAGTCATGTTAGGTTCAGAAGAATATGTTAGGTTTTTTTTTATAGCAGCCAATATAACCTGCCATTAGGAAAATAGGTTGGATTCCATTCAATATGTTGCTAAGTTTAGATATGCCAATCAATACATTTGACCAAAACATAAATGACATCTTAAAAAAATTCCAGGTAATATTTTGCATAATAATAATTTATCAAATCACTAGTTGTGAAACGATATAGTTGCGAAACGTTGAGTTGGGAAATGAAATTTCGCCGAAATAAAAATATGGGATAAATAGTTTGGGAGCTAATAATTTGCTAAATAATTTTCGCCAAAACATTAGTAAACCGTGATTGAGATATACATAACAAACTTGGAAAATGTCAAAATGTTGCATCTAATAAATGACCATAGCTGTTCATATTGATGGAACTGGGAAAGCATTGCTCTTTGAAATTAGGACGTCATTCCTTCATGTCAGTTGGACTGATCGCCTTTAGTAACTATGTTGTCTGTTTCCTATTATGGTTAGAGAAAATACGATCAGTTTTATAAATTAATGCGTTCGCTTTAAAACTCAGCTGGCATAAGTAATTGGACAATGTTTTATCCGTAAGCAGTACTGATTTAAGCAATATTATAACTGCATATTTATTGTATTGCTTAAATCAGTACTGCTTGGGTATAAAAAGAATTCTTCGTTCAGTTGTTCTTAAACTTTATCACTTAATTAGAAAGCTGACTCTCTTCTTCAACGTTATCTTAGATCCGCTTCATCTTTTGGAACTTACCATTATTTTATTGATTTGATAGTAGCAATATTGAATCTGCTTTGCCAACATACATTTTTCATCATCTATAAGTAAAGAAACTTGATATTGGCGACACCTTGGCTTCCGTAATATTAGCTCAGTGAAATATGGAAATTCGGCGAGAAATATTCTGAATCTGGGCCGTATCCAGGTTACGATGATTCCCTCGGGATCACTGCCTTATATTGAGGTTTTAAAATCCTGCGAGATTGCCTTGTCCCTTATCGGTACGGTTGGGAAAAAGAAATAAATGAGGCTAGGTTTCGACACAATAATAAGATAAGACAACAGAAAGATCGAAATGATTTCTTGGTTCATATGGTTAGGTAGATTACCTATACCTACCTATACCAGTGCTGGGAATCGAACCCAGGTCCTCAGCAATCCGTGCTGCGTGCTATAACCCCTACACCACCGCTAGACAGGAGTTTAGGCATAAAATTTGCACGGGATACCCGTGAAAGTAACAAATTTGAAGTGGAAATAAAAATACTTCACAAAACCAATCATAATATTGTATAGATATTTTTGATATTGTATAGCTCCGATGACAGATATGATGGCGGCTCTACTGTACAGACGTTACTACAGTTATAATATTGATAGCATCATAATTGTTATGCTCGTTGACACTTCGTAAACAAGTTTCAATCTAACCATAAGAGCATTGCTTATAAGTATACCCTATAACGTTTTAAACTTTCGTGATTTTCACTTACAGTCGAAATATCACAAACAGGAGTTATCACACTCAAACACAAGAATAATATTTATCTCGACGTAACGTGTGTTTTAACGTAATAGGTAGTAACATGACTATGTTTGTGGTATTTTGATTGTATTTATGCCCTTTTCTTTGAATAGGTAAATAAGTAATTTTTTTCTCGTTTGATCAAAATAAACACTCACATTTAATGGGAACACTTTCTCTTGGTTTGAATTATACTTACCCTCTTCCTATCCCTGATTTAAAGGAAAAACATGCTTTAATTTCTGCGATATGTATTTGCCAGCACCTAAATCGTTTTGATTGCGAAACGATCAAGGGACATGTTTTAGAAATACTGATAGAATTCATATTTTTATGTATGTATATTGGAACACGTTTTATTACGTAATGATTAGATTTAAATAGCATTAAAGAAAGTATTAATGGAATACATATAAGTTTGATAGTAGGCGGGGGTTGGATTGGAATAAAATGGTTCAGTATTCCATCGGTGTAAGAAGATACAACTTTTTTAGTTTTGCTCGTAGATTAGCATCGCTTTTTTAATTAATTATCTAGTAATAAAAAAGTGGGATAGGTCCATCAATAAAGCCAATTACGGTACAGCGTATATTGTGTTATGGTCTTTCTGTTATGAATGACAAATAGGTTTAACTTCGAAATTTTACATAATCAATTATTTTAAAGTGGCTACGCCACAAAGTATACTAAATAACTCCTCAATACTCAATACTCAATATTTTATTGCTTTTCCACAATGTATGGTTACAGATGTTACAAGGAAATTATGTGATCATCATGGACCCTGTTGGGCACAGCAACATTTATAAGTACAAGAGGGCGGCTTTTATATAATCCTACCGAACTAGCTTCAATATTTTTTGTCGCGTGACTTTACCGTCACTTAAAGGCGAGTTTTCGCGCCTAGTCTACTCTATACGTAGGTGTTCCGGTTCTTGTAGAACAATTAAACCGCACAATATGAATACAATGGAGGTTGATCTCGTTATTGGGCCACTTCGGTTCCCATTCTCACTACCCGTTGCCCCACTAACGTAGCGTTTTTGTTTACTACGAATACTTAACGTAACTGTGAAGAAAGTTTAATTAGTTTCACGGTATTGTTGAGGCAGATATTTTTATAGGCGCGCTTTTAATGTTTATACCTACCGGTGAAGGTTTACAGAAGACTACCACCCTTTTATCTAATAATAATGTAATTACACATTAGTCATTTTCAAAAAGTTATCCCGTCACGAAATTAACAAGAAATCAAATTTGTAAAGAAATTATTAACACTAAGGACGAGATCATAAAGCATAAACTGCATAAGATATCAAAAATTTCTTGATGTCAGGAAAACGAAGTTTTGTGAGGAAAAAAAGGTAATTTTGTAACTATACTTACATCGAAACTTTCTATTGGAAAATAGCGTGATAAGTCCCGTATATAGTATTTTGACTATGAGTGAGAATCACGAAAGTTTCAAACTTTCTATTGGATCCGAAAACAAAGATTATCTGACTTCAATACCTACTTAAAACAGAATGGTAAGTCCTATTTATGATAAAAGGGAAGCAAAAGAGCTTGTAGAGGATGACAACGGATGAAAAAAGAAGAAATCTTCATCCAATAAACTATACGTACTATTGTAATCCTATTAGGTGCTTCACTACAATATGAAATCTTGCTCGCTCATCCTGCCGTGAAGCAGCAGTGCTTGCACTGTTGTGTTTCGGCGCGGAGAGTAAGACAGCCGATCAAATTACTGGCGCTTGAGGTATCCCATCTTAGGCCTCTAGGTTGACAACGCATCTGCAATACCCCTGGTGTTGCTGATGTTTATGGGCGGTGGTGATCTCTTACCATCAGGAGACCCACTTGCTCGTTTGCCATGCTGTCGAATAAAAAAAATACATTATACAAAAACTGTAAGATTAGACGAGACTTTTTAAAAGATTAAACCGTCGAACGGTTAAATTTGCCTCGAGCAGTCTTGAAGGCTCCTTGGGTATCGTTTTGTATGCCAAATTGAATTTAAAATGAATTACAAAAGCTTGTCGTGAAGAATGCTTTAGATATTATATAGAAACTCAATGCATATACGGAGCTTATTATAATCTTGACGAGTAGTAGGTACATAATTGACTTTCTTTTAAGTTTTAAACATCTTTATAAATGTGATGTCCAGGATTATGGAGTTTTCCACGTTGCGAAACTAATGATCGTGTAGAACTTCATTTATGCCTTAAGCGTGGGATACATCACCTAGATATATGACAAGCTTCTATATTGTTATATAGAAAGTTGATTGGCTCGACTTGAATTAAGGTCTTCTCGTTAAATATTGTCTTGTCACACAATTACAGACTTCACTTTTTCACATTATCCCCCTTATTGTCAGTATAAATGTTTCAAAAACAGTTCTTTAGACAACCGCTCCCGCAGAAAAGTTATTTCTGTTATAAATATCGCGTTACTAATCTTGAATAATATCGTTTTAATTTGACATGGAACAGCTCATGACATTGAGCCGAATGGATCGACTACAATATAGTCTAAGTAGCTGTTACGAGGATCATTAAGATTTATACTGCGTGTTGCAACCGACAAGGTCTGCCATTCATGAAAGGTATCTTTTGTCATCTACTAGGTGGAGCTGGGATCTTTACGTTTGAACGTGTTTTGAACAATATTGCTCGGGCTCGATATCGGGAGGGTTAGGGGCCATAATGTAGAACCAGGGTTTGAAACTGGTGCCAATTATCACGGACATATATCGGTAGTTTTGGCACAGGTTTTGCGCCCTATCAGGAGGAAGAAGATTTAAAATTTTGTGACGCGCTCTAAAGTTGACGTTCGAGTCAGGATTTTCCCCAATTTCGCCCATTGCCATCCTAGAAGGCTAAGATAGAACACCTGAAGTGGTGGTAATTAAACATACAGCGTAAGCATTGCTGCTCCACAGAAAGATTAGTGACTGAGGGTCTCCCTATATCTATCGACGCGGAACCGGTATTGAATCATAATCATCCGGAAGACGTCCACCGCTTAACAAAGGCCTCCCCCTTAGAACCCCACAATGAATGACAACTCGCCACTTGCATCCACCGGTTTCCCGCAACTCACGAAGTCGTCAGTCTACCTGGTGGGAGGCCTGCCAACGCTTCGTCTTCCGGTTCATGGTCGCCACTCGAGGACTTTTCTTCCCCAACGGTTATCTGTTCTTCGAGCGATGTGGCCCGCCCTTTGTCACTTCAACTTGCATATTTTTCCAGCTATGTTGGTGACTTTAGTTCTTCGACGAATTTCTGTATTCCGGAATCGGAAAAGGAATCGCTAATAGCCAATAGAAAAAGGCGGCAGGCGTCGGTCGGCCGAGTCGATCTGAGTCGAACCCTACCTTTTCAACAATTATTACGTGGACATAGGTAAAGCTTTGTTTCAATCGGATTTTGCCAATTCCGTGTCGATAGATATAGAGAGACCCTAAGATGACCGGACGGACAAAACTACATCCACAAGTAACATAAACATAACGAGAGTATTCTGGCAGAACCGGATAACCGGTTTTGCTAGATAAATAAAGCAGAAAACATTGAGTATGCCTATGTATGTAACTTAAAAAAAATGCACTTATTCTGTTTTGCCAGAATACCCTAGATAAGCATGTTGTGTTTTCGACTTCTACTCTAAGAACTTTCCATCTGCGTCTGCGTGATGGCTTAAACAATCAGCCCAACAATTTGTATACAAAACAATACAGTGACATCGAACGTACTCGTAACAAACGGGACCATTAGAGTTGCGGGCAATCAATTTATAGCGGGCCGCAATTGATGTGTGGCTTGAGCGCAGTCGACGGTGGACTGACCGGGGCAGTGTTTAGATAACGTTCTACTTGTCTGTGCACTTGACCGGTTGCTTGACTAAGTAGTCGGTTGGTACTAGTAATTTGTGACTAGCTGTGATTGATAAAAACCGAGTCATAAAACTCGACTTTTATATTGTTGGCGGTTGTTTTTTGTATTGCTAATAATGTTGTTCATAGGGAGTCATTGTATTGTACAGTAAGTACAAGTAGTAGTAATGGTAATTAGCACAAGAAGATAGTGGGAAAATAATTAAGTAGCTAGGCGTTTTATTTATTGATGAGGGTTATTTTTTGACTTGATGGGGGTAGCTCGTAGGTGTTATGTAAGGAATGTGTTAGGTGTAGATTGGAACTGGATAACTCACTTCCATCTCTCTCACGCACTGCACATAATGTAGAAGAAGATTTTTTATTTATATTTATTGCATACCTATTTAAAAAGCGACTACATTCTTTGACATCAAAATATGTTGGCATTGCATTTTTAATTGCTAGTGATATAGTCTGTCACTACGTAATAGCTATAGTGTTTAGGTTACTTCGACATACTGTCTGTATAAACGTAGATTATACATAGTGAGGTTTTCAGCTAGACTTACGTTAGCAGACAGCAAAAATCGAAAGTATTACATAGTGATAAGTTCAACTTGCCGACTTGACTCAAATGTCAGCAGTGAACGCAGCACCGGTCAGTGGATCAGCGGTCAGTGATAGATGTGTTTTGTCACATCGCTCCTGCGTTGCCCAAGCGCACGCGCGGAGGACTTACTGACACGTTTCCGATAATTGCTGAACACATTAACAGTAAAAGTCAGTGAAGATAATTCGATGTGCCAGTTACTGGAAACTATTAACTAAATAGCTATGGGTCTGCACGCTAGGTGTTTTGTCTCTGGAGAGATGGTATGGTGAATGAAAGTATTTAAAGTTACAACAGACAAATTACTGGACAGAATTTATACACCGTATTATTTTTGATTTCCGTTAACTTTAACGAAATAATCTACACGTCAAATGAAGTTAATATCTCTGTCTTAGAGTCTAAGACATAACTCTTAATGTAAGATAATCAAGATATTATATTAGCAGTAAAACAGCGTAATGTTCTTAATTTACGAAGTTTTTCCATACCTAACTAATCCGTTTTTAATTCACACATATTTAGCAAAAGAAAGTTAAACATTTGGATTTTGTTGATATCTCTCTTATGTGTTACGTCAATGTCACTTTTCAAGTTTGTTTATTTTACAATTTAAATATTAATAATGACTGTGAAGCTATTACATGCAGGAAAAAAATATTTATTTTCGAAAAAAGCTTTTTTTTCCATTTGACGAAAAAGTTAATTATCAGGTTCTTATCAATAAACTGGGTAGGGAGCCGAAGTTAACAGAAATAAAAAAACACGGTGTATTCATTCACATAATAACTTTACAATTAAGCTAGCTTCTGAAGAATCACTACACACAAATTCATTCCAATTCATGCGTTTTTGTGCAACGAGTCAATACACTCAAATGATTAGCAAGCTATTTATCTATAAAGATTATAAAGATAGAAACGTGAGTAACGTGAAATCACTTTCGAGACATGTGTGAATCATTCGGTCAATGAATGAATGAATCTGTAGTAAACAAGATCCGGGTACAGTCAAGGGCAAATATATTTAAACACTTTAGTACCTTATCACTTTAACCACTGTGACAGTTCATATATGTATAACGAAAATAGACAAGGTACTAAATTGTATACATATTTTTGCCCTTGAATGTACCAAGCGGTTTCTTCAAACATTTATAACATTAATGTTTGCATCTATGTATGCAAGCTCTTTATTGTACAAAAAAGAAACAAAATAAATAATTGACAAACTTTGAGACACACATGCATATGCAGACTTGGCCTTTTAAAGGATCACTAACTATTACCTATTAACCTTTAGACTACGAAACTACCAATTAATATTGTTTGGAGATAGTGAACACTAAATTTTCTCAACTGTGAAGTTTTCGTCTAGATCTATTCTTTAAGTGTGCTCCGCGGAACTTTTGCAAAGGCTCTGCAAAAGTCCTAAGTATGATTAAAATAAATGTATGTAAGGTTGCAAAGTACCTAGTACACCTCCCATTAAATTTATTGTTTTTGACTATAAAGCTCCGGAAAATATTTAGTCTTTCAACAGGGTTCCATCCGCATTATTAAAAATAAAATTATACTATGATTACTTACTCAGTTTCAATAATATTTTTAAAAAGAAAATGTGCCTTTCCTTATGAAACTATACCTCGAGTCTCAAGTTTAAATATGCAAGGCTCGAAAATGGGAGTAAATATTAAAGTGTAATGGAACAGCCACTTACCATATCTGGATAGCACAACGCTGTGGCATTTCTCGAGCAAATAATAACTGTAACGGTGCTATCGTGCGGTTTTAGAATCGCCCTCAATATTCAACTTATTCATCGAATATCGTACAATGCAAATACCGCCAATTATTGGAACTCCGCGTACAATATTGAATCGAAATTGCTTTATCGGATTATCGAAAATCGAAATAAGCGGCCAGTTTTTTTTTCACAAAACAGCGACTTACGAAGCAGCCAGTGTTATTGGGTTAAGTTCAAGTAGACTACCATTTTCGTTAATGTTAACGCGTTCTCTCGTTTATTAAAAGCTTTATTTCTTTTTAGATTGCGTAACACTGGCAGCCTACCATGTTGCGATGAAAATGATTACACCTTTACGTTCCGTTTTACATCAAGGACGTTAACTTTTACTAACCATCCCAAGCCTGTATTTTGGGTAATAACATACCATTTAATTGCGTTAGGAAGTTATATCCTTATTTAGCAAGACAGGATGAGGGTCCGTGTTCTATGAATCGATCGGGTTCAGTATGTATGTCAGAATGGGCCACAAGCGTGTTGTTATAACCGTGGTCCAATAATAGTTAATCTTAATTTATGTTCGAGAACTTGGAGGAAATTTATAATTGGCAGTGGAATTGAGATATTTATTAGGTATATTTGTACCTTAGAACTATTTTTCGCTTGGTCTACGGACATTTTAAAACAAGTGCATATTTTCAAGTACCTACTAGTAAAATACTGAAAATATTTGGGCTAAAGGTCAGCATATAAGGTTGTAGAAATCGAAATGATGTACCTATACTTACGGCTCCCATTACGCCATGGCTTACGGCAGCCATTATTGGCACAAGGAAATAAAACGGTGTGTAGCTCTTTTTGAGCTCTTCAACTGTTTATTTACATCTAACGCTGAAGTTCTCGCATCAAACATAAAAAAAATACAAATCACAAAAAAATAGACCTCCCGAGTGCTGTAATTTAATTTAATTTCATTAAAATATGACTTAAACAAAATCCTGTATTACAGCGCTTATTTTCTGTCTTCAGTTTTGCATTCAGATTTTTAAGATTGTTTATGTATGTAAAACAAAAGTAATCTGAACACAAATATCGGCCTTTATTCACTTTTAACTTACTACCTGCTAATGATACTGGACTTTAGAAAAAAAAAAACAAAGAGATTTAATTTGAAAAAAAAGATATCGATTTTTTTTAATTGACGCAAATCCCGCCCGCTCGCCTCTTCTGCCACTACCACAGACAAGGCACGAGCGCTAATTTAACCCGTCCGCTCCGCGGTCCGGAAACTTAACTACTGTGCATACTGTATCTATCCTCTGGCTATTCGTACGTTCTGAATCCGCAGAGGAATATGGAAAGTCTGATTAGTAATACGATTTGGACGGCACCGACTATTAAAGGTGCTGTCAGTAATATGGGATTATTTGGCTTTGTCAAGGGACTATTGAAATAGGCCTTTGCCTTTGACCGAATCTAAACAATATGTAAGTACCTATGTTAGGTGGGTTACTTTACCTTTAACGCACGTTATTGACGTTATGGCGCTACGTTAGGATTAGGTTGGCGAACCTACTAATTATTAGCTTTCATTTGACACCCATATTGTTACATTACAAAATATATTTTTATCAGTCTCCGTCATATTTTTTTCGCAGACACCATATTGAAATATTATATAGCCTATGCCACTTCCACAAGGCTTATAATATTAACTTTCGATTTTATTTTACATTTTTTTTACTATGCTGGTCAATTACAAACCATCTTATTTAAGCTTCAATGAATATGAATATAGGTATGCAATTCCAGTAAAATATACGTTTAGAAAAAAAAAGATATCATCGCACGCCAATTAGCAAAATAAACAATAAAATATTTTTCGTGGTTTTTTTTTTCAATCTTATCTCTATTGCGGTAAGGTTTGAAATTGAGTAATTGAAAGGCAACATTTTAAAATACTTTCCATCCGTAATTGGTATTGGCTAAAGTTTTTTATCGTGTATATAACAATACAGTTTTTCATGGTATGTTTTGCGATTTCTTTATTTCAAGGGCAATGTCGAGTTACATTACTCGTATTGGTCCCGCGTAGGCGTAGACATAATGGACAGAAATAAATTACAATATCAGATTTAATAATTACTTAGCAATACCTAATAATACAGCAGAATCGAAAGGTCGTCAAAAGCTATCGTTTTTTTAAAAACATATTTTTAATTTTATCCTTTTGCCAGAGGAATTTAGAAGAGCCGAATAAATAAGTTTAAGTTGGTATATTTTTAGTTTATATCTTTTATATAACATAACTGGTTCTAAACATATAATTATGCCTTTTAATGTGCTTTCACTCTTAAAACATCCATAATGGACTTTAAAAACTTTAAAAAACGTTTAATATTTAATTTAGTTCAAAGGCGCACTATCACCACATTAAATGACTTAATAGCGCTTTTACTCCACTAAAAGTTTAGTTTTTAATTTCACATTCCAAATTTGGTCGTTTAGAGAAACTTAAAGTAGCTATTATTACTATCGCAACCATTAAAACAAACGTAAACGTTACGGTTTCATAATTACCGCCTACGGTTTTTTTCATCTGAGAAAACTTCGTGCGTGGCGAGAAAACTTTTTCTCTCTAATGAATATCTTTTTAACGATAATCACGAATTTTTCGTTTAATTTTGTTTTAATTTTGTAAAGGTCTTTTCTCTATTGTAATTCTGAAGCAGGTAAATTTTGTTCTTATTCTAGTCTCAAATACAAATACTGAATTGGATTTCGTTAAATATATAAGTACTCATTAATAATGGCTTTTATCTCTTATGAAGACTTAATTTTTGAAGAAATAAGGGACTTAAAGATTGAAATGAAGTTATTAACGATATTTAAAAAATATAATAATAATAATACACATCACCATGGGTGCGACTGTTCGGCCCAGGTCTCTCTGAATTTGAGAGGGCTTTGGCTGTATGTAGTTTCCAGGTGGGCTATGTACGGATGAGAACGTCACACACTCCATTGAATTGCTTCTCTGGTGTATGTTGGTTTCCTCACGATGTTTCTCACCGTAAATTGCAAGTGTAATTTTGCATATCAAAGCCGAAAAACTCAGAGGTGCAAGTCTGCAGGGCTACTACGAAACTCGAAGTTCGTGTCGTGCCGTCCCTCCGACACTAATACTACTTAATACGAGAGCGTGAGGGACGGTACGATACGAACTTTGAGTTTCAAGTTTCGTAGTAGCCCTGCTGAATCTAATACACGGCTCTCTTGAGTGGTTATAGGTCAAATCGCCAAGAGATTAAACCCGAAAGAGTCGTAGATTTGATATATTGAATTTAAACTTTAATCATGACCTATGCTTCGGACATAAGCAACAGTACATTGTGTGTGGTCTCTTATGTAAGCAAGCAAAGATTGATTGTCAGAATAAAACCCAACGCTTGATGAAAGAATTGACACCGTTTATTGAGAAACTGTGGGTGTCTAATTACAAAATAGCTGGCCGCTACTTTTACTTCACTGCTCATAATTGCGAGATTTGCTATCTATTTTTGGATTACGAGTGAATAGAGCGATCGAAGGGGATACAATTTTAAAAATTACATAAATTACGAAATGTTACAGGCTGGAAACAAAATAAGACTGGTAGTTATGAAAAAAAAAAAAACTAGTTCTATCGACAATCTGCAAGACAATATACTAATATTGTAGGCTGTCGGAGTAAAGCGACTAAAGAGAAGAACAGACAACCCTACAAAACAGCAGAGGAAAATTATAATAAAGTAAGTTGGAAACCACAAGACCGGTCTGAGTGGTGAGCCTTGGGGGAGGCCTATGTCCAGCAGTGGACGTCTTTCGGCTGACATGATGATGATGATGAAGTTAGAACCGATCAAATTAATGTGCTGTTAACACTCTGTTCCTTCTTTTATCATTCTTCTGTGCCTTTGGTCTGAGTACAAAATGATGTGACGATGGAGGTTGATAGTTGGTAGATTTTAAGTGTCAACCATTGTGAGAATTAAGCGTCTAGTGAACTCCCTACGCAGCAAAAGTTGAAATTACGTTTACATTCTCAATAGACCTTCGGAGTCACCACTTAACCACAGATACAAAAGTTTTTTTTTTACGTTGCTATTAATACATATAGAACTGGTCCTTTAAAAAGTATTGCCAAGTAAAAGTTGTTGCCTCAAAAACCCATGAATATTTCCTCAAGGAAAACGTAATTCTAGGATGTTTAGGGCGAAGGTAATAAGCGATATCCACGCCGCGGGGACCGATCGACATCATGCGAGGGACGTGGATGTAAAACAGGCTGGAATCGATTACTTAAAGAAACTATGTTACCAGCTTATAAACTCGTCATTTGTACCTTTATAACCGACGATTGGGTAGCCTAATGGTTAGATAACTGACTAGATTATAAGAATATCTATTAATATAAGTACGCATATATATTTTTCAAGTTATCAAACTAAGGTCAGCAGCGTGATATTAGTATTTAATTTTTTTCTTAAGCTAATGGATGAGCAATGAATAAAGTGGGTATCTGGATCCCGAAAATCACAATCCTAAATTAATTTCAATTAAATCATATGACAAAGGCATAGTACATGTCGGATCTCTCTGTCTAATTGAAAATTAAAAACGCCCGTAACTTCTTATTTAGTTTAGTTTAACTTAACTTAATACATCATTACATTATAATTTACATAAATGTCAGTTAGAAGAAGTTATTTTTTTAAAGACAATTTAGAAATCTTCCGAAACTCGGATCGTCAAATAATAAAAATATATTAGAAACAATCGGTTTACTTTGGCCATTGAAATTAACTCGTTCCAGGTTTTATTATTGCATTGAAATTATGACACATTACCATAATATTATGGTTAGTTTTAACTGGCTGTCTAAGCTTTAGTGGTTTTTATATTTGAACCTTTCTATTATGTGGTTTTCATATGGGACAAAGTTACTTCATTGCGTCAAATATACCCCGACCGTATGGTATCTCTTCTAGCGTCCCTATAGCAGAGGTATTGCGATGTCACGCGCGCTGGACATTCCATCTCCGAGCCCAGGGCGTCCGTGTGATTACCTATTTACACGCCACAACTGCCCAGCGGCAGCTTGTACCCTCACGACATACCTGGCATATAATCGTAGATATAAAATTCGTATATGCTAGATAGAATTACTTATGCTGGGGCCACACTAACGAGAAATGCCATTAATTATCACGATAATGGACGATAATCGTAAGTGTAGCCACGACTTAACGCGATAATTTGACAACGGCATTAACATTGCCGTTTGGCGTTAAGCGATAGCTCAAGTGGCGGTACATGGGCATTCACGGTAAACGTTCAAATGTAGCCACCCAGTTTAGCGCGTTAAAAATTATCGCAATAATTATCGCGCCAATGGGCATTGACGTTAGCCGTTAGTGTGGCCCCAGCATTAGAGCAACTCAATAAAAGAGAAAAAAGAATAGGATTGTTGGATCGTCGGACAGCATTCTATGGCTTAATGCGCCAGAGGTGTACTGCCGACTTGACCAATCCAATGAACCAACTGAAAATTTTAATCGCTCGCATAAATACGCTAAAAGGGGCGTTTTATATTTGAAAAAAATCTTATATTTCGCTGATTAAGAGTATAGGATCAGCTAGTAAAAAAACAAATACCTAATAACAAAAAAAAAACAAAGTTAGACTTTAACTCTCCACTGGGTATTAATATTTCATTGCCGAAACCGCGACATGACATTGACTGAATAAAAGTATGTTATTTATAATCAACTGTTCCAATTAACTAGAAATATAATTTTCAGTTTTTCACCTCATTCAATTGGATTATTTAAGAAAATACTTACCAAAGATTGAAATCAATTGTTCTCGCGTCAACAAGAAATAAAGTCAAGACAATTTATCGAAAATTTTGTACGCCTGTAACACATTACATTGTCAATTAAATGTTTAATTTGTGGACACAATTGGGTCAAAGGGAGCCGATGTGGGGACACTTCCAATTATTCAATTAAGTTTTGTAACTCAACACAACCATGGACGTCTGTGGAAGAAAGTTTAAGGACGGAGCATGAATGGAATTAAACGAGTTTTTGTATTTTAATAATGATGGCAATTATACTGGAATAGAATGTTTTAATTCGCATTTGTACATTTACTCGTATCCTTTTTACCCTGTGACTTATCTGTAGTTTAGGGGCTGTCGCTTAAATGTGATGCCGTCTCTATTTGTTTTGTTGGAATAGACGGAGACGGTATCATATTTAACAGTCAGTTAACACTAATCAATGGATGATGAAACAGCCCCATAAACTACAGATAAGTCACAGGGTAAAAAGGATGCAAGTACAGGGTAATAAGGATTAGTGTTAACTGACGGTTAAATGTGATGCCGTCTCTATTTGTTTTGTTCGAATAGACGGAGACGGCATCACATATAACCGTCAGTTAACAGTAAGCAATGGATGGTGAAACAGCCCCTAAGTATTATTATCGATCAAGCGATTATAAAGCGTCTGAATTGAAACTAATATAAGCGGGGGGTATATGGTATACCAGTGACCGTATTGTCTAACGTGCTGTTAGCGATCGCATTCATCCTCTCTTTCTACCTTCTTCTTATACCGTGAGACAGAAGTGGTAAAAGCGATTGTGATTTCAATTGCGATAGGCAATAAGGCCTCAGGCCTAACAGGAGACTAAGGGTACAGTCAAGGGCAAAGATATCGTTACGGCTAAACTTTATGTACTTAACATTAAGGTCGTGTATACATATTTTTGCCACTTTGACCTTGTCGATACCTATGCCCTTGACTGTACTTGAAAATATTTTGCATTGTTTTGTTCACTTTGAAAACCTTTGAGACAAGATCCCAGGCATCATCATCATCATCATGTCAGCCGACAGACGTCCACTGCTGGACATAGGCCTCCCCCAAGGCTCTCCACTCAGATCGGTCTTGTGCTTTCGCATCCACCGCGATCCCGCGATCTTAGCCAGGTCGTCGCTCCATCCCAGTGCAAGGTTTTAAAAATGCATCAAGCGAATAGAAAACAACAAACATAAATCCGCTTAAGTTGACACCTACGCCTTCATCGTACGAAATAGAATTTTATTTATGCAAGTATTTTTCTAAGGATTTCCTTCGGGGTCCGCGCAGGGAATAATGCATAAGGAATGTGTATCGTCCACCTCGAATGGAATAAACTTACGCAGACAAGCCTTCTGAATAACTATGCGGTTTGCCAATAGTATATAAAATAAAATGCAAAGCTAAAAAACAGTGTTTGTAACTAGGTACTAATAAACACTCACTGGATTTCTGAATTTAATAATAAGAACTTTTTTTTTTAATTATGACATTCTTTTTGTGCATAAGCAACATTTTTTATATGTACTAAGGTATGTACCATCAGTCAAAGTGGTCTATCAATTTTTAAACAAGTTCCTATCAAATGAATATCTCGCTAAAGTCGAACTTTCCACTATTTTTTATTTTAATTTTTTATTTATTTATTAATATTAGCAAATACATAACAATTTATTAACAGCACGCCAAACTGTAAAACAGTTTGTTGGCGTCGCGCTCTGATGCTAAAATTCTTGTGCAAAGTGATTGAGTGAGTGAGTGATTGGCATTATTGTTTTGTTTTGTGAAATGAAATGAAATGAACTTTAGGGTGGCAGACCACATATTCGGCTGATGGTACATAAATCTATGTTTTCAATCGTATAAAACTGTATTAATAAAATTGCTTCAGGCCTATTCATTATTCAGTATAATCCTAGATCAGGTGCCAAGACACGAGACGACGTATGAGGAGAGGAGCTGAGCGTAGCGAGAGTGTAAATATAGTATGAGTGTATATCGCCCCCTTACTGCTAAAAGCGACTAACTGCATCAATGAGTTTAGAGAAAAATGCATTTAAAGGTTTGACTTTAAGGTTCAAAGTTTAAGGTTTTTATTGATGCAGTTAGTCGCTTTTAGCAGTAAGGGGACGATATATTAACTTCGTGTTAGGTAAAACGCGTGCGGGGTGGATTAGGGTCAACAGATACCGTTCATTTACATAGACTAATGGACATGGAGGCATTATCTCCTGCCGCCTTGTATGGCTAAGTGATATACCGAATAGAGCTAAATAACCAAGTGGACGTTCAGTTGTTAAGTTAGTAACTTTGATTCCAAATTCAAAACTCGAAACGTTTATTCTACAAGTAGGCTACAATAGGCTCTTTTACATGTGCCTTTTTTTAAGCTATTTGCGGATTTGCAAGTGATAGGACCTTGTGTAAGGTCCGCCCGAATTGTTACCACCATCTTGCTCGCTAATCCTGCCGTGAAGCAGCAGTGCTTGCACTGTTGTGTTTCGGCGTGGAGAGTAAGACAGCCGGTGAAATTACTGGCACTTGAGGTATCCCATCTTAGGCCTACAGGTTGACAACGCATCTGCAATACCCTTGGTGTTGCATATATATATATATTGTACCAAATTTCAGTTATCGCGAGCTGTTTCTATCGTTATTTGTATCGGGAACTGTGCATTTTTCCTGGATAAAAAGTTGCCTATGTTACTCTCTGGTCAAAAATCAGGTCGATCCGTTCCTCCGTTTCGACATGAAAGACGGACAAACATACAAACACACACACTTACGCATTTACAACTCTTATTTATAGTTGTTACGGCGTCACTCGGAATAATTTTTCATACAGAGTATTTACTTATATACATTTTAAGATACAATCGATTCTAGAAATAGACTTTACGAGTACATTCCAAGCACATTCCTTGCAGCCAACTATCAATTGCACTAAATCAAAAACAAAGAATAGATTGTGAGACATCCAACAAATCTGAACCAGGAAATGGCGTCTGGCGCGAGGACAATTCCGCTGAGCGCCGGCGCCGGCGCACCCGGGGCTGCCACTTTAAAAACGGGTACTTCTTATCTATTATCATCATCATAATCATCTTCGGTTTATAAGTGTCACACTGCTATACGGATTTCCTTTCAGGATGAGAGAATTTTGGTTGTAGTTCGTACGTAGGCTCAGTGCAGATTGAGAACTTACATATCTACGAATACCATTGATTTGCTATCAACCACCCAAATGCTATCCAAATGGTCCCAAAGGAAGAACAGCACCGTTAGCAAGACCGGCAATTTTTGTTGATTTGGGACCATTTCGTGACGTACTAATTAATTCGTACTTTTTAATATATTTTTTTTGTTATGCTACGCTACTTTGCCACGAATAAACGATTTATATTCTATTCTATTCTATAACTAATCTTTAGCATAAGATCATAATGAATATCCATTCTATCCAGTTTTTTTTTATCGCCCAAAGTATGTATAGGTAAGGTAAGTTAGGTAACTTTTTTATCGTATTAATATAATATAGCCTCCTAAGTCCTCGCGTACTTTATAAAGGACTAATTAACACTAAGAATAACGGCCTAATGTACTTTATAAAATACAAATTGTTCATTGAATAAAGAATTCTAAGAATTTTGAAATAAAATCCAAAATAACAAAGCATGTCAACCATGTGTAGGTCTTAAATGCTAAGTTTGTTAAAAAATGTCAGGACTTAGGAGGTTACAGTAGATAATTTAAAATAATTTATTGAATCAGCCATTACTTTGTTTCAGTTCAAAGATATTTTTATACGTATTGATACCCTCAAAGTGAGTGACACTTTGTGAGTCGTTTAACGTGTCAAAAACAACTGGACAATGAAATAGAAAGTATGTATAGAATGAATCTACACCAAGATACCGCTAAACATTAGTTACCTTTTGGACGGTGCAAGATATTGTGATAGTCCAGATCAGTTTAGAGGTAGCCCTGAGAGACGAACGAGCTCGCGCGCCGCCGCAGGACAATACAACTACTTACCGCGGCGTTACTACGGTTGCTAGTAACTTTTTGCGATTATATATCGTGAAATAACCTACCAAGCGCAAGTTAGAGTTACAAGAAAGGGTTGCGTTCCACGGTGAAACCATAATTAGTCGCTTCTCAGTCGCTACACTCGACAGAGTGGTCGTGGGTGTCGGATGTGGATCTCAGGCCTCTGTACGAGTAATGTAACGAATATTCGCATTCGCATTTGCGAATATTCGCATATTTTTGCATATTCGCATTCGCAAAATTTCTGCGAATGTTTTGCGAATATGAATATCAAAAAATACAATTATTACATAATAGTAGGTAAAATCGAAATATATTCATTTCTTGTTTTTAAACAAGAAAAAATAACTTAATCTCGTAACCACGTTATCAGTCTTCACTTAATGATTTTTACTATGAGTTTCTTTACGAAAAGGTTCCGTGGGTCAGGTTTCAGTTGGTTCGATAGTACATACTATGTTTTTGAACTCATCCCTAACTCGCTAGCTCCTGTACACCTCGAGTTCACCCAGTACCCCCGACGGGTCGTGATGCTCCGCGAGATTGGCTGTGATTTGTGAGAAGTGCCCCCGGTTTCAGACGACCTGCGTGTACAATGGAGTACTATACGTAATTGTATTTAAATATAGTTAATAAGTGCTAGGCGATTGCTGTATCCGTGTGTTTAAAGTATTTTGCCAGCTCGCCTAAGACGGCGTAAAGGCAGACGGTGAATTATATCAAATTCGTCGACTTTCAATTTCGACCAGTTCGACGGATGAGTTTGGTTTTCCGACGATCGTATAGCCCAGTGGTTAGAGAACCTGACCACGAAGCTTGAGGTCACGGGTTGGAACCCCGTTCGGGACAGATATGTGTATGAATAATACACAGACAACTTGAGTTGTTTCCACTCTATTAATAGATGCAAATTTGCATCCCACTGCTGGGCACAGGTCTCCTCTTCGAATGAGAGGGCTTGGGCCGTAACACCCACGCGGGCCCAATGCGAATTGAGAAGTTCACACACACCATTGAATGACCAATGATGCATATAGTCATAATTTCTTGCAATGCTTTAGAAAATGCCGTTTCAATGTGGTCCATTAGGGCGAAGGTTGTATTGGTTAATGATAGGCATTAAATATAAATGTTCTGTTAACTTTTTAAACGCATTGCACTCATTAAATTTATCCGGTGTGGATACGGATACCCTCAATTACTCAATTACGGACTATTAAACGTTGACGTCAATGTGGACACTCTCTGTCCTTTTTTTAGAACACTGCACTACCGTTAAATGCTCTTGCATTATACCGTACAGTTAATGACAAATGGTAGTAAATAAATCAGACATACTAGCGTTTTTTTTTTTTTTTGTTTTATACAAAATCCTTATTAATTAATAACATAAATGCCTAACGAGTTGGCTTGTTTTATTGTCTATTAAGCTTTCAAGCTTCAAGTAGGTACTCCATTGAAGACCAATTAAAACAATTGATCTAATAAATTAGATACAAAATTAGAAATACTTAATTTTGTATCATGCTTAAAATTTCAGCTTGTATATTGTTTTCTATACTACAAATTTGCTTTTCCTTTTATCTAAGTATCTTGAGCCTCGTGAGTCCTCTATTGAAAACAAATTAACACTAATAATAACAACCGAATGTTCTCTCTAAAGCACAAATTATTCATTGAATAAAGAATTTTAAGAATGTTGAAATCATGTCCTAAATAACAACCTATTTCTAGGTCTATTTAGATTTAACTAAATAAATATTATGATGTTAAAAAACGCTAAAATCGTAGAATCCCGTGAGCATTTTCAATGTACGTACACATCGATAGTTCAACAGAGGATCAGTAGAGATGAAGTTAAATCGAAAATCATCTAAGCTCACACCTCGCCATCCCGTCGCCACCAATAGACACACGTGCCAACGCCTCAGTTATCACTCTCTGATAATTGCGTTTATCAATACAGAAACTTCGCCTATTGTTGCCGACGTGTACCTATTGAACTATCCGCATATATAGCTGTATATACTGCTCAGGATATGAAATGGAAGTTGTATATAAAGATTATATAAGCTGATTTAGGGGAATGATAAAGTTACGGATTTTACCGTGACAATTCACGAGGATTCAAGGGGAAATATCACGATTGTTAGCGTTGTGTGTGTTCAACGAGTCTTTGATATTAGGAAGCTCGAAAGGAAGCCAATTTATCATCTTCTTCGGCATATAAACCCATTGCAGGGCATAGACCCCTCGGAATGAGAGGGCTTGAACCTGTTGTTCCAGGTAAATGTAACGGGTTCAAACTTCGAACCCATGGTCCTCCGTTTGAAAGCTTTAAGGTTCACTAGACCACTGAAGCTTTTAAAACCAATGAGCTACCGTGATATAACTCTAAAACGTGTAGCGTTGATATAGGTGAAAAACTTAAGTAAAGGACCTGTTGTATGTATGTAGTAACTTGTCCATATAAACACATTGACGTTCCAAATTCGCAAAATGACTTAAGCTCCATATCAATTCTGTACACCACTACATACAACAGGTCCTTTACTTAAGTTTTTTACCTATACACGTTTCTTTATTTGTCAGCGTCATCTAATCTCTCTTTCTCTTCTCCCTGTATCTTCTTCTGTTATTCTCATTATTGTTATAACTTATTTTGTACATTTGAAATGTTGTGTCTTTCACTCAAGTTGGGTTTCGTGTTTATTTAGATTTCTGTGTACATTAATAGTGTTAAAGTACACAAGCCTTTTATCAGCTCCGAACGAAATATAGTGCCAAAAATAGAGCTTGAAGCGTTTGGCACCGGCCGGACTGGCGTACGGCGAATCGTGCCGTGTTCGAGCCCCCTTAGCGGCATTTCTCGGAATCTGGAACGGCGCCAAATACGCGATCTGGAGTCGGATCGCAGATACGAATGTCTGCTGTCGCAGAAGTGAGAATTATGAAACGTCGTCGTAAGCAAATCGTTAAGTTACATACTTTATTTGGTCAAGTGGGTGTATTTTTAGGAAAACAAAAATAGAGAGTAAAGAATATTTCATTACATTTTAGATTTTCTGGGATAAACAACAGCAGAATGAGAATGAATGAGAATATGTATGTAAACAAACTTTTTATTGTACAAAATAAATAATGCGAAATAGAATAAGCGAATAATAAAAAATAGAACGTAAATAGAAATGGAAATAGTGTGTATTGTGATTGAAGTAGGTATTGTGTTGATAAAGAGATGAAGTTGAATTACGTTTTGCTTGCCAGGTGAAATAATCTTACAAGTCAAGCATAGAAATCTGACGGAACGAAAACCCTTTTCGAGAATTCGGTCGAAGAAACACGTTACTGTTAAACCGTGTTAAATCTTTAGTACATAACATAACTATGTTTGCCTTATCAAAGGCTCACATCGGGCTACCCGAGGGGGTTATTATTCGGTTCACACAACGTTGAAAGGTATAAACTAAATGTGTAGGTTTCTATTCAAGTCGCTGAGGTGAAGGTCAGTGTTGAATACGTGTTAATTGAGCACTCAAACACAGAATAAAGGGTATAAATCGATACGTATCCCTTCGCAAGCATTCGCGGCACGCCACACGGATTTATAACTCAATCTTGCTCCGAAAAACTAAATTCTAAACTAAATTCCGTCTCTATTCCACTATATCACATCCCAGTAAGAGCAAGAGGGATAATATGAAGTTTCACAGCTAGGTTCTAAGGGTTAGCAATAAACAACACGCGATATTAAAGCGCGGCGGTAAATCAATAATAATTGGCTTTCTTCAAATTTGAAGAAGTGTGGGCTAGTTGTTGTTCCGCGTAATGGTGGTTTAACCTGGTTGTTGGGTGTTGTATTGCCGGTTTGCGGTTAATAAGATAGATTTATAAGCCAAGTTAGAAATTTATAAGGTTGTCAATGCAAAGTCTGAGAAATAAGGCGTTGAACGGTGTGTAATTAAACTTGACCATAGAAATTATCGTCAAGAAATGCGTAACGATTTACAGAATGGATATTACTTTTTCAAAGCGTTTTTTCTTCTTAGTTGTCATTGTCTACTTTGAACTATTTATTAACTTATTTGGGTGCCCAAGAGCTGCGGTTTTTTTCAGGATCCGTCCGGTGGTAAGAGCATGATAAAGGACATCCTAGGCATCGGTTAATAATTCCCTGGCTAATGGAATATCATTGGCCGATTGGTAATAACTAAACTTAAGAACGATGGATTATGTATGACCGTTTAGGATTTCTGACATGTTTTTTTTATATTTTTCTACATCGTAATCTTCATAAATCTTACTACTTAATCTATTTTTCTTTTTATCTCTGAAATCGATGCAGCGAGCGTATTCATGTTCGAAAAACCATCATCAACCACGATCATCAGTCATGATGATAGGACTAATAGAGCGTGAGAGAGAGAGAGATACATCTAACTGACATTAACACAAATCCCTATGGAGTTCCCCTATAGCAACTAGTAACGAAGATTTTTGTTACATCAAAGCCACAATATGCAAATTCTCGCCGCGAAATGAACCGCTTCATCAGTTGAAAAGTTTTGCATAACATGTGCATTTCTAACAATGCCTGTGATGGATTAAAAAGCCGGTCAGTAGGCTGAGGCACCTGAGCCTGACCCGGCATGATGAAAAAAGTTTTTTTTATTTTCAAAGCGGGCAAATTAAACTGAGTTGCCGTGGGCTTCATTCATCTGAATCATCTGTGTATATAAATGCAACTGTTTGGTTGGATTTAGGAACATGTTTTTAAAAATATAATTTTAATACAAGCTCTTTTACCCTGCCCGAAAGAGGGTTGCTGTTGATAATACTTGCATTGTGGTCCATATATACGAGTATGTATGTACCCAAGTAAATCCGATCACTAGGTGAAATACAAAATGTACGATTTCACTTTAACAAACATTAAAAAATATAAACAATTGAATTAAAAAATAACAACAATGAGTTTTTTTCTGTATCGTGTTTCTAACATAATAAAGTGATAAAAAACTGGCTGTACCTACCTATGTATCGCGAGTAATATTCAACTAGAATTTCTATTGCAATAGAAAAATGTTAAAAATTAAATAGTTCTTACCAACAAAGTTATTTTTCACTTCTCATGCTCTAAAAATGGGTCAATATAGCCTTACGAGACGGGAGTAAAGTGAGTACTTTACTCCCTAGGGAGTAAAAGTAATTAATTTTTTAATTTACTTCGAGCGACTTAGATAAACTCAAACAGCCAGTTACTTGCAAAAAATAAGTTTGTGTGTGGACCATTTTAATGACGAAAATGTTACGTTCTTAGTCTACGTGGTCTTAGTTCTGTGCTTTTTCCGCATAGAAGGTGGCGCCACTCTATTTTTCCGTTTGTGTATGGACCATTTCGCCGGTGCTATTTTGTTAGTATCTGTATTGGTAGTATCTGTGTCTGGATGGAAAAAAATACTTACCGTGAAAACTGAAATTGTTGTAGAGCGTAAATCGTAAACGATTAAAATAAATTGATTATTCTCACAATGTCATCAAGTGATGGTGAAAATTATGATGTTGACCAAAGAGTAATAGACATAATTGATAATCTTTTGCCGCCGAAATCTAGAAAGATTTATTTTTATTTTTTGTTAAATCTTTTTGTACTAAATTGACTATTTTTTCTCGCAATCGAAGTGAAAAATAGAGTTTTCACCGCGAGACTAAAAGTCAATATAAACCCTCGGATAAATAGACACCCTCGCTAAAGCTCGGGTGGCTAACCACCTCGGGTATATATTGGCTTATTTTAGTCTCTCGATAAAAAATATACTATTTATAGCGTTATGCTTGTTTTTGAGCACTGATAATAGTTTTAAGTATCATAAAGAATCAACATAGACCACGATAAAATTTCCCCACACATTTTCATCGCCTAATTTAAAACCTATTTGCTTTCATTTCCGGAAGATCTAATACAAAACACCTTCCTCTCCACGAAACCTGCCTTTCAATAATAGCGTTTATTCTGAGAGCATAAAGGTCGTAATATCAGCCAGGGGTTAACTAATGTCCCGTGGGAGTGCGCAGCCCCCTACGGAAGGACGCAATGAGTGAATTTGCCGCTTTCCCTCGGGTTCTTTCAGCTACAACATAACTACTGTGATAGCGCTTTAAGTGCCGTGGAATAATGTTTGAATTTTGTTCTTTACGTGGTTTAATAAAGAAGGAGAAACATTACTCAATACAAAATTTTGTCCTACCTTACAGCACTCTACTTTATTCATATTTTTTATATGAATCTGCAGGTTTTCATCTCTTTTTCGACAAAAATCATATATGTATTTAGTTTAGAATCAGAAAGAAGAAACTTCAGTTAAGGAACTTGCATTTTAAATCTATGTAAGTAAAAATAAATCGTCGAAGTAGAACTACACGCATAACTTCCGAACGACACCACCGAATTGGATAGGCCAGGTACAGTCAAGTGCACTTATTCAAAGTTTAAAAAATAAGTACCACACGTTCTTATTCCGACGCAATAAGACCGTAGTAACATATTTTTACCCGACTGCGACAGAAGGAGGATTATGTTTTTCGTATGTATGTATGTATGTCCATTTCTTTGGCACGCCATACAGCCCAAACGGCTGGACGGTTTTTGACATATGAGGTGTCGTTGGATTTGTCTAAATTGTAGTATTGATATAGGTTATAACATATCCCTAGTGACAGATCCTCGCACAACTCGAGTGGAAACGCAGACTGAAGCCCGTACTTTAAAATCATCAACTTTTCTAAGATAAATTTTATATCCAATTATTTAAATTTTGTTAACGTATACGTACCTATTTAACACGAGATTTTCAAAGTAGTGACTGAGGGCCTTTTCACCACTTGTCGACTAACCTTAAGTGTCAGATAAAAGTAATGCCGTCTTTGTTTATTCGGACAAAACAAACAGAGACAGCATCACTGATATCCGTTACTTAAAGTTAATCGTCAAGCGTTGAAACAGGCCCTAAATGTAAAAAAGTTTCATGAGTTTAGTTGGCAAAATCAATTACCATAAGTTTTTAACTTTATTTTGCTAAAGATATTGTATGTAAATATAACAACCATATTATCTGCGGATTTTAACGTAATATTCCAGCTTTATCAACAGCAATCTCGTTGTACGAAACATGTTACAATTTGCGAGGCCTTCAGGATATAAAATTAATTAGGCTTCGACGACTTTGAGCGTGGCAGCGAGCAGCCCGCGAAGACTTTTGTGTGCTGTCTATTGGAAATTAAACATGAGGTGAAAACTTTGAATAATGTGATGTAGAGTACCACCACCACCACCACTTTGTATCACGTGCGGTTTGTTCAGGACATTGAATTTGACTTCATAAACACGTTAAAACTCTAGATATAATTCAACGATTGCAAATAAATTCACGCAAAGCAATTTACAAATGCTATAAACAACTATACTATAGCGTAATAAATAATGCTCCACAAACAAAAGCCGCAAAGAATAAGCTGTAATTCAAACAAAATTAAATGTAACCTTTAGCAAACGGCTTAATTTAAATGTCAGTGCGGACCACACCAATTACTTATACAAACGAAATTGTTAATGGCAGTGGAACAATGCAATCGATAATTCACGAGCCTCTGCCACTAACTCCGAGTGTTTATTTGGCCACTGGCATGCCATTACTCTTCAATCATATGTTGCGAGTCCGATAATCATATAGTCTACTTATCTGATCCAATTGCGCCAATGTTTTTGCCAATTGTTTGGACCAAGGTTGGTTTGCTTAAAGTTTCGACACTAATTGAACACGAAAATGTGGAATTACTTATTTTAGAATTACGTGGTACGGTTATTTTCTTGTCAACGTGACAGGTTTGTTATGGGCACCGGTCACCACTGGCGGCACCGTGGGTTCTGCCGGTGGATAGGTTTGTGGTGTTCTTTTGAAGATTGTCAAAAAGCTACAACTATTTCCGAAAAGGAAAGCTAGATCAATTCGCTTTTCTTCTCAATTTTGAAGGGCTGTATTTATTTTTACTTGAGATTTTTAACCCCAGAAATAATGAACCTCAAAAAGGAAAAAACACTTATCACTGTTATTTCCACTTCAATTGTTATAAACATTAAACATTAGTTTCGTTTTGTTCAACTAAATTATTGTTTAATTGGTCATTTTTGTTATTTGTACGTGTTACTCTACTATGTAAATTAATAGTGGCATATTTGTTGGTCTATGTTTCGTTTAAGTCTTATTTTCTTAAGTTTTTTTCTATATTGTACCGTTTTTTGCCCAAATAAACATTAAACATTATATTGCGAACTTGCGGGCCCAATAATCATATTTTCTAGTTATCTGACTTAATTACTCCAATGTTTGCTAAGCCACCAAATTGCGGTCCAATATTGGTTTAGGTTTGATATAAATACTTCGAAATTTTCAATAAGTTTTCTCTCGAAGAAAACTAAAAAGATGTACAAATTCAGTGAACCCAATAGAGTTCTGTTTGTTTTGTAAATCAAAGCATATTTGTTAAGTTTTCTAAACAGACGAAAAGATAAAAATGCATTTTAAATCACGTCGAGCTTCGCAAATTTGTTTATACTTTCAAAGAGAAAACAGACGTCTTAAATTATTTGTTCAGCTCTCGAATGGTATTCTTTAAAGATATCGCACTAAACACGTTTAAATATTTGAGCAAGAGTTGAATTTATCTGATCGTTTGACCAAATATTGGTACCAACACAATGGACGCTTGCAAATCAGCAACACATAATTTTGCTTACATAATCGTCAAGTACAACCTCATTATAAGCTGGTACCGAGCTTCTTGGGTAACTGGACCCTGCCTGTCACTTTTGGACTATCTCTTGTGTAGATAAACATTTCCCCATTACTGACCCTATATGTTACTTATTTGGAAGAATAGTTTTGCCATTAGCATTATCTGCCATCAGATGTTTGTAAATATGTAGAATGTACATAAGATGTGCATAAATTAATTAACAGTGTATGTAAGTACAATGAAAATATATGTAAGCACAATCAATAGCGAATAAGTATGTAAGTTTTTTTATTTAATCAAATATACCAAATCGTCATTGTTTGACAAATTGCGTTGCGGAAGGATTTTTCAAATATCTTAAAAATTTAGGAAGATGTGAATATTCTAATTTTCCACTGGACAAAGAAATCCGACATGAACAAACGTCAACGCCGCGACGATTCTAGAAAGTCCAATACTTACTTAAGTACTAATTTTAATTTTCTAGATAAAGATGGAATACAAAGTGAGGTACGCTTTTGTGGTCAAGATCTTTTGTTTTATAAAGTAAATCCTATCGATTTACTAATCTAACACTAAAATAGATGTTTGAATTGAAAATTGCAGAATAATTCTGCCTTACGCTAAACGCGCGGCTGCCTCTGGAAGTGCTGACATAACTTTTACCCGGATTGATAAATGTAATCAATAATTCTCTGATTTAACGCTACCAGGCACAATAGAAACTATAACCACTCCCAAACTACACTAGACTGACTGCTTTTACTAATAAAACACAATTTACCGTAGCCTCTATATTCAAGTGTATTTGTGAAATGACGCAACTAGCACAATTTAACAAGAAAACTAAAATTTCCCAACGACGTAGACCACCGACATGTTGTTTCAAGGCCAAACGTTTCCAATTTAATTTGTGACTAACGAGAGAATTGCTTTTAAGATATTCTTTATCTTCTATATTCTAGACATCTTTAAAATTCTTAATATTTATAAGAAACTTTGGTTAAAAACATACAAAACAAATGAATACCTGTTTTCTTAGGCCTTACGATCTCTTGTTTCGAGCTTTTTGTTGGATAACCCTCTGTGTAAGAAGACATATTCTCTCGACTCTGTTTTTATTTATCTACAATAATAAAGGTGTTTTTATTTATCAAGGGGAAATTATATGTGACATATTATTTTAATTTATTATCTAATTTAAGCGAATTTATTGCATTTTTAATTACTACCTCAGTTAAAAATTATATATTGTCACGTATTTGTCCATACTTCTATACTATCTAATAATAATACATATATAAATAAATGCGAGAGTCAATCACCTCTTCAACCTTAAAAATCTGAACCGATTTAGATGAAATTTGGAGATATCGCATAGTTTTTATCCTGAAAAATAAAATTGCATAGTTCACGCGGATAGCGACAAACGAATTCTTGGTAGACGAAATCATGGACAAAAGCTGGTACTGCGAAAATAACTGTATGTTGTTACGTCTTCACGCTTGAACCGCAGAACCACGTCAATCACGGGTCAGATGTAAAAAAAAAACGATTTAGATGGAATTTGGTATGGAGATGGTTTGTGACTCTAAGAAGGACGTAGTATATTTTTTATCCCGAAAAACGGCATATTTTCCGCGAAATAAATATAAACAAATTCTTCGCAGATGGCCAGCAACTAGGGAATTATAAAGCAATTTAATACTCAACAAATATCTCTTTACTTGTTTATTTGCTTAGTCTCAGCCGGGCTTCTACGAAACTCGAAGTTCGTGTCGTGCCGTCCCTCTGACACTTATACTATTTAAATACGAGAGCGAGAGGGACGGTACGCTATAAACTTCGAGTTTCGAGTTTCGTAGTAGCCCTACATGCCCTACTTATACTACGAAGTGTAGAATTCGAACTTCTGACTTGCCATATCATTTAATACGAGAGTGAGAAGGACGCTACGATACGCACTTTGATTTTCGAATTTCGTAGTAGCCCCCTAGACGCAAGGGCATCGCATGTTAACCGTTTAGGTTTGCATAATTATGATTTGCCCTTTTACTTTCACGATCCTTTCTCTGGCATACAATGGTTTGGCTTATGGTAATGCGTTGGTGGTTTATAGCTCGATAACAGATCTGAAGCAGGCGATATAAGAACACAAGGCATGCCGCAATAACTCTAGTTGAGAGATAAAGTCCTGCTGTATTGTTTTCTGCTGCAACTAAAGCTATATTTTTTAACTAGATTAATCTTTAGAGATTCATTGCAAAATCTTTATACAAAAATAATTGTTAAATGAAAAATGTACGTACAAATAATAAGTTTTTGTTAGAAATTACGTTACAAGCATTTTTTACTGATTTTACATTTATTGACTGTACTTGTATTGTCACTCAACTTACAATTTACTACTAGCTGTGGCTCGCGACTCCGTCCGCGTAGAAGTATAAAAAATAATTAACGTCTAAGTCTCATACATAAAAAGAAATCAAAGATCGGTTAAGCCGTTTCGGAGGAGTTTGGTTACAAAAACTGTAACATGAGAATTTTATATATTAGAAAGAGAGATATAAGTATACTAAATTTTTAGTCAATGGGATGATTGGAAGTGCGCGTAGATGTAAGTACAGGCAGATGTGATAAAAAAAGTATGATTTTTTAAATTCTATATATTTCGCATTGACTTAGATATATTATTTTAAAATTCATGAATCTAAAAACTACTTAGACTTAACAGGAAAATATAGTTTCAGTTCAACGAAAATTTTCAAATAATTATTCTCTGATTCTTTGGCTGGAGTGTAAAAATAAATTTTAACCGCTGCAAAACTATATTGATACAATAAATAATTAATTTATATCAATTCGATAACTATTATGTCGAGAAATAAAAGGGCTGCGTTTTTTACAGCCTCTAATAGCGATAAAGATTAGATGATCGGCCTTTCTTACGCCAGCCGTACTGTACCACTACCATGAGTTTACAGAGACCGTACTCGATAGCGACGGCGTAAATTATTTGTATGGAGAATCGTACAGCGCCTCTACAAATAATTTACGCCGTCACTATCGAGTAAGGTCACTGTAAACTCATGGTAGTGGTACTGAGGCGTCTGTCGAAACCAATGAGAATGGAGCGAGAAATCCATAAACCCTAAGTTAATCTAGGCATCTTTATAGAACGATGCGGCCAGCTAGGGGTGGCGACGAGGACCGAGAAACACAATATTTTTTATACCCCGTCGCAAGAAAAGGGGTTCATAGTTTGACATTAATGTCTATCTGTCTCTATGGTATCGTAGGGAAGACCGAGGGGAGTTGTGACATCGTCGATTTTTGGGATTTTTTTTATAACTCTTCACTATAAAACGCTTATAAGGGCTCAAAAACTATGACATCCAATATGACATCGAAATGAAACCGATAAATTTGGGATCAATCTTGTTTGTGCCTCATCAAAGTCAAAGTCAAAATCTCTTTATTCAATTTAGGCTATAACAAGCACTTATGAACGACAAATAATCTACCACCGGTTCGGAAAAAATCTCTGTTGAGAAGAATCCGACAAGAAACTCAAAGAGGTATTGTTTTTCTTTAAACAGATCAAATCGAAAACTCTATTGCGATCAATTGGGTAGTACCTTAAGTATTTCAGAATGGTCCATGTTATATTTTTTATCGATAGTAGACTTATAATGTAGCTCACTCTTGTAGATAGATACTTTTTCTCGTTTGTCGATTTTTGTAAAAATAAATTGAAACTTTATTCTTCTTCTCTTTTAAAATATGGCTTCTGTCCTAATTAATAGGACAATTTCGCCAGTATCAAAGTATTCTCTTTCGAGAGGCAACGTTGTACGGTGATTGTAGTTTTTGTAACTTGATAGTAAAATTCCAGAAACCACGTGGAGACAACTTGCGCATTAAAAATGTCAGACACGAGAGCAAAATAGATTTTTGTGATCACTGTTCATTGTCAAGGTTAATCGCCGCATAAAACACTATCAAAATTATACTTCAACTAGCTAAAGAAACAGAAATAGCAAAATTAGATATTGTCTACATCCGCCATGTTCGAAAGCCACAAATCGAATTCAAATTGAAACTTTATTATTTATTGTCGGATTGACAGCTGTCAGTTGTCAAATGTCGCCGTACATACGTACGTGTGTTTACGCGTGTGTGTACGTTACGTACTCGTACGTGTCGTCGTTGTTTTCAGCGAGCATCGTCATCCCTAGGCCGCACGTAGGCTCGCGATCGGCGCGGGCGCAGGCTCGACCTATTACGACGGTTGTGTCATCGCTTTCACATTTCGCGCGAATCTGGGCACTGCGATAAATGAATATATGTCAGGTTGGCAAATTAGAATATCGGTATTTTTTCTGGAGTAGATAATTTTTATTCTCTATTAAGTCGGTAGGTAGCTCTCATTTAAGCTCATTCGTAAAAACGCAAATAAAACAGCAATAAGTTTGCTGATCTAAATCTAAATCTAAGTCAAAAAGTAAGTTTATTTAAGTAACTATGTAATATACATAATTTACTGATAAGTAAATGATTTTATATGAATCCTACGCACCTATATTAATTTACGCCCAGGAATTGAGCGCGTTGTATCCTTGTCTCCTATCATTTTAAATCAATCTTTAAAAAAAAAAATGGGAAGGATTTACGACTCTCGCTACTTTTACAGGAGCTTAAAGTTAAGTTATAAGACTAACTAATTCTATTGCCTCTATGTCTTTTTCTTAAGAGAAAAAATTTGATTAAATGAAGTAATAATAATGCACACTTACTTTCCATTTTAAGTGCAAGTGGTACGTGGGTAAGACCCAGAAAACAGGGAAAACAAGGCTGGTATTGTTTCAAGTGAAAATCAAAAGATACCGTAATTACTATAATTATTCAAATTAGTTTGCAAGTTTACATTTTTCTAATTATGCGGTATGATATGGTGAAAGTAAGCTCCAATATTAAGTAGAAGAAGATGAAGATGGATGGCACAGCAGATGATTGGGCATTTTGCGTACAGATGTCCCTTTATTTATTTTTTAAATTTTAGAAAAAATAAGGCTTTTCCTACTCAGAATCAAGAGCACAATCGATTCCCATAGTTTAAAAAATTAATTCATACAAAATTTTATGAGTTGGTTTTGTTACGCCCATACTAAGTGTAACAAAACTTTTGTGCTCTTGATTCTGAGTAGGAAAAGCCATATTTTTTCCAAAAGTGAAAAAAAAAACAAATAAAGGGACATGTATACGAAAATGCCCAATTACACATCAAAGACATTACTCGTATGTGAGCTTGACACAATAACCAGCTAGCATCAAGCTTTCTACTACATTTTGTAATATCTATAATAAAAAAAAGAATCGCAAAATGTGTTGGTAAGCGCATAACTCGGGAACGACTGGTCCGATTTCGCTAATTCTTTTTTATTGTGTTTGTTACTGTCAGGAGAAGGTTTTTATGGAAGAAAATATATAAAAAATACAACGGGGGCGAAGCCGCGGGCGAAGCCGCGGGCAACAGCTAGTGATAGATAAAAATATGTAATTCAAAGCAATACTCAGCTATTTATGTCTGGGCTATTTTGGAACAATAATATATTTTATATTCTTTACACTTCGATGAAACATTTCCAGACTAAAGCTACACTAATCTGGTATATATTGAGGCAATAACAATAAACAATACTGTAGGCAAGTAAAGCTGACCAGTGCTAATTGAATTACCGCAATTACATTCAGTTTATTTCATAATCGAAACAGTTGTTATATTAAATCTATGTCACGTAAGATTACAGAGATACCACTAAGAATACTAATGATTAGGATATACATAATTGATTGAAATATATAGGTTTAAGTTTGGCAAAAACGGTACAATAGTGACAGGTTGCCAGTCTGTCGCCTACGGTATACCGTAACCTATATCCTCAGTCGCCTCTTACGACAGCCACAGAAGAAATGGAGAGGTGTGATTCTAACCCAACATCACACGGCCTCTTTGATTTATATTTTAGCATAATAACTACTAGCTTCTGCCTGAATTCGTTCGTTTATCGCTATCCCGCAGAAACTGTGCCAAGTTTTGGGATAAAAAAATATTCTATGTCCTTCCCATGGTGTCCAACTAAGAGGTAATGGTAAGGGCAGATACAGTCACTTTCGCATTTACAGTATTACTTAGTAAGGATTCTACTAATGATAAAAGCCCAACTTAACATCGAGCTCAAAAGGCCCAGACGTCAGTTATAAGCATTTCAACCCGTTAAATTAGCCCTCATTGACAGCAAGTAATTTGAATAATTGTTTAAAAGCAAATTGATGTTATAATCCATTTGTAAGCATCACAAAATACTCGATTGACAGTGATCGGACCCACGGTTTATTGAGTTAAACCTTAGGATCAAGCTAATGCTTTTGGATTGTTTGTGTTCGGGTCACTGGGCAAAGAAGGTGCGATAGCGGATGACGAGGGTTTATGAGCTGAGTATCAATCAAGGTGATTAGAAACTGATGCTGGTAAAGTTGCAGAGGGGTACTACGAAATTCGAAAATCCAAGTTCGTGTCACACCGTCCCTCTCACTCTCGTATTAAATGATAATAGCGTCAGTGGGACGGCAAGAAACGAAGTTCGAATTTTGCACTTCGTAGTATAGGACCAGGTTCTGACAGCGCAATAAGTTATTCGGAAGTGACCGTGAGCTTAGTGAAACTGAGCATGAGTGGGGAGTAATTGAGAGCCGTGCGATCGGATTGGCTAATATCGAAACGAGGTACGATAAAAACGAAGGAAGTTTCATAAAAATGTTACACACATCGAAAAAGTCTTGGGGCGCTCATTATTACAAGACAAATGTGAGGATTTGACTAAGTAGTTATATGGCTAGCCTATATTGAAATGTTCGCAACTGCCTAGGGATGAAAATATCCCTAGGGACAAAAATATCCTCTTGATGAGTGTACGTTGACGACTGTTTGTTGATAAATAAATTAATAAAAATAAAAAATATCATGGGCTTGTACTATGGGACTATGTACCGATAGACATACCAGTAGCGTTGAGTGAACCTTTTTGTTAGACATCCCGGAATGTAAGAGAAGCAACTCATACGCTCATGATCTATTCACAAATTATTTGTGATACTTGACCTGACCAAAAAAAAAACAGTTTTTGTTTTAATATTAGAAAGAGTTATTTATTATTATTACATATCCATGATCGTGAACGTCACTCATTCATGGAACTGACTGTCTACACAAAAATGAGAAATTGATAGATATGACACGTGAGTTCCTGTACTCAAAGCTTCCCATTGCTCGAAGAACATAATTTTACAAATCATCTACCAAACAAAAAATCGTTTACAAATGATGGACGTCGAAGTAACATGTCGCGGTGTCTTTTAGAACTATTATAAATAACTTAAGCAGCAAAACCTATTAAATCCGTCACAATAGAATTTATAAAAAAACGCCTCGGCTCGGTCTTTGACCAATGGTTTTCAATGACGCGCACGGTATACCAAGCTTGTGAACCTATATCATTGCGTGGATGTAATTGTATAACCTAACCAACAAAAAGTTGGAAAACCCCCGACTTTGTCACTTTAAAGTTCAGTTCACCTATCTCAGAACCATCGCCAGAAAACCCGCTATAAAAATGTATTCAAATCGGTACACCCGTTTAAGAGCTGCGGTGCCACAGACAAACACAGAGACACACATAGCGGTCAAACTTATGACACCCCTCTTTTTGCGTCGGGGGTTAAAAAAAAACTGGTTGATGATGTTGTCGGATTTGCCGCTTAGTGTCGTAAAAGTTAATTCTAATTCAACACTTATTTATCTTAACCTGTCTTAACCTGTTCTGCAGATAGACAGTCTAACTGACGATGACAAGTTGTCTTGATTACTAACCAACCAAACCATATGTCTGGATCCACGTAGTAAAGTGTATTTATTATAAACAAACAAAAAGATCCAAACAGCTGTAATTATTTAAAACTAATTTAAAACTAATTTTGCGTGCAGGGTGCAAGGGTTAAACATAAAAAAAAAATTCATTTATCTTTTCTCACGCTCATAAAGTTCGTTTTAATGCTGGATGTATGCCTCATAAAATGACTTTTTAAGCTCTAGTGCATAAAGTAAAATAAACATATGTTTGCAATGTTGCTTTTTAATTTCTTCACAATCAAAGTGAACAGCCAAATGTATAAGTAATCTACTTATATTATTTTAATTACAGTAAAACGGTTGAATCCACTCTATAGCTACAACTAACTAGATGTCAAGTGCGCCCGTCTACAAGTACAAGTGATCGAACTGAATGTCAGTCGAAACTAACCTTGACAAATGACAGCTGTCAATCGTCACTTTTTAAAGTAAGCTCTAGATTCGATTTGTAGCGTTCGAACATGGCGGATGTGGACAATGTGTAATTTTGCTATTTCTGTTTCTTTGACTAGGTGAAGTATAATTTTGATAGTGTTTTATACGGCGATTAACCTTAACCAGTGAACAATGATCATAAAATTCTATATTGCTTTCGTGTCTGACATATTTTAATGCGCAAGTTGTCTCCACGTGGTTTCTGGAATTTTACTATAAAGTTGCAAAAACTACAATTACCGTACAACGTCCCTCTCAAAGAGAGTACTTTGACACTGGCTAAATTGTCCTATTAATTAGGACAGAAAAGCCATATTTTGAAAGAGAAGAAGAAGTCAGCTCTAACCTTTTTTCACTGAACTGGACTCTATGCATTCGGCTTTGAAAATTGTTGGGCTTTTGCAGCAGCGAATTTGAGTTCTCAAGGCATACTGAGTGACGTTGGTTCTATTCAATACTAGTTTTTGTGATCTCGATCGATTTCAAGTGTGTAGCTGAGATTGCAATCACGATCATTATCTCTTGGAACGTTTAAGATTTCAATGGTTCAGTTTTTACCATGAAGAATGCTTGGTAGTTTTTCTGGAACAAATCGTGTTTTTGTCGATTTCTTTTGATTTGAAAATTTTTTGGAGTTGCGTAGGTAAAGAATTATACAAAGGTGTCGCAGTCTAGTATTGTATGTACGAGTTTAGAGTTCGATTCAAACTTAAAAGCAGGATTGTTTGTTTGTTTCGCAAGTAAATAACGTGAATTAATTTAATTATTACAAACTTTTATTTAACCTGCCCAGTCTGTTGTTGTTTACTGTTGTTCTAACTAACACAGTTAAATCATGCAAGTTAATTTTGATCTACTTCCAGTGGATCAAGTCAAACCGTGACTTGAAATTTATTATACAAATGTAAGTTACAGTCAGTAAAATATCTTGTATTGATTTTTTTAACAGAAACTAATTTAACATTTTAGAGCACACGAAACTTTAGCGCTTCGGAGCCACTTTTAGCAATTTTAGGTTTTAAGTTTGACAAAAACGGTACAATAGTGACAGGTTGCTAGTCTGACGCCTACGGTATACCTTAACATTAACATTCATTAAAATATTAATTCAAGTAGATTCATTTTTAAATCCTATTTATGTCAATGTCTGTTGTCATTTAGTTGCCACAGAGGACTAGTAATACGTGTTTAGTTATTAAGATCATTTAGAATTACGCTCTCATTTCGCCGGTGAGCTTTCGAAACCGACTCGGTTGATCGATCGCATATTTATCTAATTAATATTGTTCTCATTTCAGAATGTGAGACAATCTTACATCTAAAATTTCTGCAATTCAATGCACGGTCTTTTAGGTATTTAATTTGATATACGAACACTGTTACGCATATTAGAATAAAATGTACGCTATTTTTATGTCGGAAATTAGCGTGTTTTACGTAATAAATGAAATCAATGGGAGCGTCAAAAAATGTTCGCTTAGTCTTCGCTGTCATACCGTAATTTTTGTCCGAATCATAGTTTGTCATAATTTTTTCCCACTGAAACCTTACATTTTTCTGAAATTTTTAAATGGTCATCCTATAGAAAACTAGGTTTGTTTTATAAAAATTCTGAATAATTATTGGATTCAGAGAAAAAAGAGTTATGACAAACGATCATTCTGACAAACGTTATATTCGGGCTTTCAATAAGTATGCGAGCCGATACGAACCCGAAATCAAGGCAACGGAAAGCCAGTCTACGTATATATTTAGTAATAGTACCTACTATGCCTACAGTAATATTATGTTGCGCAATTGATATAGTACAAACAAAATAAAAAACTTTATCATGTTGTTTTTCCTTGAAACAGGATTAACAATAAAATAAAACTGACGTTTTCCTACAATCATAGACTAACAAGGTTTTTTACTTAACAATTTTCACCTTGACTTAAAATTTATCCTCACTTTGCATGTAAACAGGATTATACATAGATATTATAGTTAACGCCAAACTTACCTTAGCTTTGCATGTCGTTTTAAGACACATTCGTAAAGTCAAACGAGATTTACAAATGTACCAAATAATCCACTACCTGCCCGTTAAAGTACAGTTTTTTTTTAAATACAGTATGTTGATCAACGACCCATCCCGGAACATTTTCGCCGCAAACGTCATAACGATATAGTTCCCTTGTTATGCATAGTGATATCATTAAGGCATTTACATTATCTATGAAAAACTTCCACAGAGGATTATGATTCAGTTGTTTTCATTATATTTAGCACTTAATCAACCCATCAATGTAAAAAAGATCGTTAGACCGTGAGTGTGTTTGTTACTTCTTCACGAAAACGACTGGACTGATTTGAATGAGATTTAGTATGCAGATTGTTGAAAGTCTGGAATAATACATAAGCTACTTTTATCGTATCATAAGGATCGGAATAAAATCCCAAAATTTCTACTGCATAAATTAGAGTATGAATTTTAGTGCGGCTATTTTTTATGTAACGTTATCGAAATCCCAATCTCAAATTCAATGGTTTGTGTGAAGTTCCCAATCCGCACTAGGCCCGCGTGGGACGTTCATAGGCCGGGATGATGATGATGAAATAAATTTACGATTTGATTTTTGTGAATTCCTACGGGAAGTTTTGCGTAACCCTGGAATTGCAATTCAACTGTCAGATCTAACGGTTTTCGCGTTGGAAGACGTGGGTAAAGTCCAACACTAAAAACTTTTAGTTAGGCAACGCAAGGAACCGTTACTAGTAAAACATGGCGGCGATAAACGCGGAGCACGGCTAGCGTCGAACCCCTGACCCCACATTACACAGTAATTTTACAATTACCCGCTAATTACATTCATCATTACGTCTCAATTTACTTATTCTCCTAACACCAAAGTAAATTTTTGACATTTTATAAATAAATAAATATCATGGGACACTTGACACCGATTGACCTAGTCCCAAACTAAGCAAAGCTTGTACTATGGATACTAGGTATCGGATAAACATTCTTATATAACTAAATACAAATTAAACATCCAAGACCCGAGAACAAACATTCGTATTATTCATACAAATATCTGCCCCGGCCGGGATTCGAACCCAGGACTTCAAGCTTCGTAGTCAGGTTCTCTAACCACTCGGCCATCCGGTCGTCAATTTTTGATAGAGTTTAAATTAAAAATTACAATAAGTCCTTTAGAAAGGACTCTGGGCATTAAAAGGATATACCGGGTGTGGCCTGTAACACGGGCAAATAATTAAACCAAACAAACATGGATAGATCGTACTCGTCAAACTGAACAAGATTAGTTCAGCGACTTTAAAAAAAAACATTTTAAAGTTTATTCGAAGAAGCGATGTAGAGCAAAATGTTTGATATTTGTAGCGTGACAGGCGACGTTAGTTGGATTCTAGGATGGCGTACATTGAATTTACGATTAAGTTTGTTAGAAAAAAAAACAAAAGTTATGTTTTAATTTTAATTAAGTGGGATCATGATAATCCAATTATTGGTGACCTCTGTTTTTTAATATTATCTATGGTTCTGGCCACACACTGTATAAGCGGGATAACCTAAACTTGGCCTTGCATTCTTGGACCAACCGCTAAGTAGAACTATCATAACATATCAATGTATTGCAGATCGTAGATAACATAATTTCGGCCTATGCACGTCCCACTGCTGAGAAATGGCCTCTTTAGAACGAGAGGGCTTGGGCTGTAGCACAGAATAGATAATAGTACAAGTAAGTAAAATAAGATTATAAGATAGTAAAAGTTTCTTCTAATCAACAGTTTCATCGAAAATTATGTTATAACAAATTACCATTAGATATTATATATTTCAAATAAATGATCATTATTTTATTACAAGCTTTTATTTAGTTTCACCTGTCTGACTGTCTGTCTGTAATGAAATCTTGCGACAACACAATAATCTAGTACCTAGTGACATCCTGGTAGTGTAGTCAGGATCGTCTCCGCAGGACGGAACTCTTCAACGGCTAATAGCATCGACTTGAAATTAAGTATGCAAATGTCGTTTGGGTGACAATGCAAGTTCAGTCAAAAAAAGCTTGTAAAAGGGGTTTTTTATGGTGAGGTTATTATTTTATGTATTTTGTTTTGTTTTCTTTTTGAATTTTATTTATTTTAAATAATTTATTGTATCAGGCGTCATTTTGCGGAGGTCCTTAAGATTGAACTAAAACAATTGCTTTGCGCAACCGCCACCTTCCTTAAAAAAATGCCACGTTCCCTGAATTCACACGAGTTTTTAGTATAATCATATTTTAATTCAATTGCTGAATATAATGGTCGACGCAAGTGATGCCGCGGGTTAATGCTTTATATACAAACATCTTATGACCTTAGACCTTCACCTAAGCATATGCAGGTGCAGTTACCGTGCTGTAAAGAAGTTTTTATGGTAAGTGAAAAAGGTAGACGAGCAATATTTCTGTAGCGAAATTACTTACCGTGTTTACGGGGCTCCAAGTTGTAAAAGGGAAGTGTGCATACGGGCTGAGAGGGAGTTAACTACTAATATGGGTAATAATAATTAGAAGTTATGACTTCGAATATTTAATTATTAAGATGTCTTGAGTCATGTGTCAAGAATTTATAAAATAAATAAAAATTATGACACTATTGACAAAGATTGGCCTAGCTTGAAACTAAGCGAGAGGACAACTAAAAACTGAACATTTTAATTAAAGTTAGTATCTTAACCCAGTATTGCTGCCCCATCTTAACTTTGCACCCTGTATATTACTAATACTACTCTTAGTACCTAGACCTTACCGAGGCACTATTTTTATCTAGCAAGCAAAGTAAAAAGAACGTAGTTCTTGATGAAGTAAGGACCTTTGCAAAGAACTGCCTGGATTACTCTATTACGGTTCACTATCGTTTGCCCGAATCGTAAATCCCATAATGTACTGTTTTCCGTAATTGCCATTTACCTAAATAAACGTAAATTATTTAAAATTACAAAAAACTTTGGTCAGTATTAAAAAAAATAGTGTTTCGCTTATAAACATTTAACATAAAGACTTGGGTTTCGGTTAGGTGGGTTGAGGTTTGTGATTTAGAATAAACATTTTTATATTTCTTACGAATATCTACCCCAACCAGTGATTGAATCCGAGGCCTCAAGCTTTGTCATCAGGTTCTCTAACTACTAGGCTATCCCTTCGTTATAGAATTAATGTGAAATAAATAAATAAATAGGTGTTAAATATTAGTACTTGTTTCCACAAGTATTACTATCTTACGCCCGTAGTTATGAGCACCAACAACGGAACCACTGCCATGCTGCCTTGTCGCAAGCTCATTTGAATATTTGATGAAGTACAAAGCTTTCTAATTAAGATATTTAATTAGGTCACAGACTGCTCGCCGATTAGGCACACTGGACCGCGTTTATGCGCCCCTTTTGGACCATTCAAGTTTTATTTGCTATAGGGTTATGCGAAAATGGAACGTTTTTGAATGAGGCTGGTTGTACTCCAAACCGGTATGGATGCCGTTATAAATAATCATAATTAAATACCAATTATAATTAAATTTAACGGTTCCGTCGAGGAATTAATTTTACGGAGTCATTTTGATAATTGCTACTTCAATGCTAAATTGCGAGCTTCAGAGATGAGTAAACGCAAACTTTTACGACAATAAAGTCTTGTTTAGTTAGATAGATGTTGCGAAAATATCGTGCGTGTTGCGGTACATTCCGTACATTGCCGTTAATGATTGATTACTTCTGAATTCATATTTGAGACCCAGCAATGTAACAAAACTGGCACGATATTTTTCGTCTTCTACGTGAAGTTTAACTACATCTAAGGTTGGTTTATTGTAAGTAGTGTCCTTCCTTCCGATATTTAACTTTATATCCTGCCAGTCCATAATATTAAAATCAAATTCAAATTGATTTGTAGTTCCAGAAAGGATTTTGATAACTTTATATTATACCTAATTGCTGTTACAATTTTAATGATACCGATTGCTGTTTCTCGAAGCCAACCAAAAGGTGTTAACGTATAAATTAACCAATAATTTAAAGTTAAATAACCTATCGCAACACAACCGCAGGCTCCAGTAATGTCTTAATAACGTTTACATAATGTATTGTTAGCCATGTGCCGCGTTATATAAGTATTAAGCGTGATGACATACCGTGAGAGTATAGGGCGGTGTCGTTGATATGTGTAGGACAGCTGCGGCAAACAAGAATGTGCGAGTACCTACTCTACTGACCTATATAAAGCAATTTATTTTTTATGCGACTGCGCATAAGGGAGGGAATGTTATTAATAAAAGGCTTACTTGATTTTTGGTTGCACATCAAAAAAGTTATGTGGATGATATGATTGTTAAACAAAGTAGATGTTTCATTTTTTACTTAGTTTCTACGTCTTTTAAGAATCACAAACTGAATGAGTTTATATGTAGTTCTTGCTAAATAGTATTATGGACGTAGGTCGTTGTCGGTAGGAACTGAGGGGCTACTACGAAACTCGCAAATCGAAGTTGATGTCGCACTGTCCCTTTCACTCGCGTATTAAATGACCTAAGCGCCAGCGGGACGGCAACATACGAAGTTCGAGTTTTGCAGGGCCTGCTTTTAAATATTATAAAAATTTGAGGCTTAATGTCAATCAGTAAAAGTAGACTTTTTTTTACGTATGTCCTAAATTTAGGACGTTGGGCCTTACGAAAATTGTCTTCTCCATGTTACTACGAAATGAAATAATTTATCTACGTTTGTGATTATACTCGTATGTGGTCGTACCTTAGTGTTTATTTGTTGCTTTCTAGGCTCTAACAATCCAATCGACCATCTGTGGCCTAACACATTATTAGTTCTCTATGTAGGTCAGTGAATTGAACGCGCGAACAAAATCGATCACTCTTCCGTATTGCGACATATTTCAATAATTTTTGTTTCTTTATAAAAATAAACCCTGCAAACAAAAATAACAACAATAATTCTTTTAAATCCTATAATGTTGAAGCTCCAAAACTAAAGTTTTGGAGTCAGTGCCTTTTTTCTGTCACTGAAAAAGACTTTTTCCGTCTAAAAACAAGCTCGGCTCACAGAGGTTTTTTTGTCTTATTAATTTGGCCCCTAATATAATCTGTCAAAATTTCAAGGAATTTACTAATAGGTTACATTTATTTCGAGAAGCTACTGTATCGGTAATCACTTAGTCTGAAGTAATAAAGTTGTTTCTTGAAACCAAAACGGTTGACTTGACTACTCGGCACAGACGTAAAATTCTATTATCGCTAACTGTACGCCAGGTGGCTTGTGATGTGATTCATTTTCTTGCGCAACACCATGCGATACCGACTGTACTTGTTCCTCATTGCATTTCGATTGTCTCGCGAAAGGTACCAGTGCATAAAGGAAGTAAGTGAAAAGTATTTTTATTGAAAGTAAAAGTAAAACATAGTGTCAAACAAGTATCATTTGTTTGGAAAAGAATATGAGGCCTTCATTTAGAACGCCACAGTGAACGACAACTCGCCACCTTGCACCGGTTGCCCACAACTTATTTACTTAAATATACGATGTCGTCAGTCAATCTAGTGGGAGACCTGCCAACGCTTCGTCTTCCGGTTTTACGTCTTTAATGATTAACTATTGCAAAACTAATCAGTAGTAATTAGCGATTGAGAGACAGCATACCAGAATTGCCGATCGTTACGGACATATTAGGGCCCTAATGACAATTCTGCATTTTCCGAGAATACAATGAACGGTTACGAAGTGATGATTTACTTTATTTTGAAATATTATGGGTAAGGCAAAAAGCATTAAGTTTGAATAGAATCTCACATTATTTCAAAATACTGAAAAATCACATTTGTATTTCGCAACCAAATTACCTGTCGTCTTATTTTAACAGGGGTGTTGCATCGAAGATTAAGGGTTATCTCATTTTTCATTTTTCAAAACTTACGTCCCAAGTCCCATAATTAAGTCCCAGGTAGGTAATTACTATGCACATTTCCAGAGCCTCATGCGCTAATATTTGAAGTTTAAAGGAACCAAATTGAACGTCGAGGTCAGTTACTGATTTATAAGTCAATAAAATATGAAATTACTGCACTAGCTCTCATTTTGCTGCAACATTTCTAACTATCTTTGCGTAAGCGGGAGCGGTAATAAAACCAATAATCACTTATGGAATCGTTGGAACCAAATTACTATTCATAGAATATTAATTGGAATTCACACCTTTCTAGATTAGTGGCTCTTACTTGCCTCATATTGTAATAGCAATTAGAATATAGCTTTGCATAACTGAAACTTTTAGATTGATATTGCGAAATTCTCGACTGAATCATTTCCATATTTTATGTCTAGTTGTATTAAGTCTTGATAATATTTCTTGTATTGTAATGGACTTGGTTTTGCTGGTCCCCTAATTCGCCGAATTTATTTTCCCCGAATGATTGATTTCTCAATTGTTTAATATGGACAAACAATTTTCTTTTGAAATTGTAAAATAAATCAGGATTTATTACGGGCTATCCTGTAGAACCTTATAGGGTAGGTTTATAACAATACTGGAGTATTTACAGTTAGAAATAGTTGTTCGTTTATATGAAACTCTCCGATTCTAAGGAAGCGTATGTTTATACAGCTTAAGCACAATGACAAGGCTATTATAGGTTTTTTTTAAATTAGGTTACAAAAGAAGCCGCATCTTTAAAATTGAAACAATTACTTATTCTTTTAGAACTAAAATGCACCATGAAATAAGCTAGTTCCGCTAATTTCTCGCTTCCGTGATATATAATTGATTTTTCAGGAACCCATTTGCATACACTTCCTCGAAGTAAGTTACTTTTCTATTTTTAATTATTGACTTATAATAAAAAATCTAATATAAGTAAGTGTGTTGTGTTGATGTTCAGGTATAAACGGACTATTTCCGATGTGCATACTTTATGTAAGCACATTAATAGATATTATGTCATTGATAAATAGCATTAAACTTAAATAATATTGGTTTTTCGACTTCTATATTTTTAAAATCTAGCGCGTATACACAATTAACATTTTCGTTCGATATGACGGGTAGTATGTATGTTTACATGTACATAAATTATTGTATAAAAATAAAGAAATACATAAATATAAAAAAAAATGCAAAAAAACATTACAAACGTTGAAATATGTACATTTACAAAGGCGAACTATAAATAGTCACTCAAAAGAACTGATTTTGTCGAATTATTTCGGTAAACTTATTCGTTATTAAACACAAAGCTATTATAATAATGGTGATAACCAATTAGAGTGCGTGTAACTGTCCGAAGTAACAATTAAACGTAATTGTGAACGGAAACATGACCGACTGTGTAAATAAGTTGTTTTTGGGCAATTACCGCAATTTGCTGCATTAGTTCCGCGTTAGTTACGCTTTTATCAGGAGTAATAATTGTTTAATTATTTGCAATTAATGGCATTCTTAAAGCCAATACTTGATGATTATCCTATATTAATTTTTGAAGTAAAGTAGATACCTATTGCAGTTTTCCGGGAGTCTTTGATCTTGTTGTTATTTTTGAAATAAAAAATTTCACAGAAAAAAAAGATTAGCTACATATACTAGTATCTGCGACTTCGATATGACCGTTATAAATTACTGAATGAAATTATATTTGATCACCGATTAGAATCAAACCCAAATGTTGGTAACACAGCGCAAGTAACTAAACAGTAACACTTTTGTAAAAGAAAACGCAAGCTACAGGTAACTTAGTAACAGTAACAACCCTGCTCTGGCGTGTGATCGCAAACAATACACTCCAGCCAGTTTAAATCTCCTCTTGATTTATCTGGAGGCAGCAGGATCAGGAAGAGGGTCGCTGTCGTGACGGGCAGTCGTGGCGAGTCGCGGCGATTCGTGGCGTCCCAGAATCAATTTAGATCTATGATTTATTTAAAAGATACGGTAAAAAGTTAGGAGTCTGATCTGATTTTATTTACAAATTTCTAAAAAGGAAGACATTTTCAATTTGATTAAAAATGAAATCTTTATCGGACCACTTTGTTTTCCGAACTATCTATCCAAACCAGACCCTTTTCTCAAGGACGGGTGGAGATATTAAGTTGAAAAAATATCAAATACACAGATGCAGGCTACTACGAAACTCAAAACTCGAAGTTCGTGTCGTGCGGTCCCTCTCGCTCTCGTATTAAATAGTAGTAGAGGGACCGCTCGACACGAACTTCGAGTTTCGTGGTAGCCATGCAGATGTAGATCCCTAACCCCTGGAGCACTGAAAAATCAAACTTCTATACTCGAGTCCAAAGTTGGGCCAACTAGATTGACAACTGAAAATGATGTCTGGACATAGCAAAAAAAAAAAATAGGAATAGGAATATTATGTCGATAATTTGTCGATATAATCTTGTGTAAACGCGGAATGAAAATATTTGTCACTTTTGGACTTTATTTTCATAGCTTTAGGCCTGAAAACGACACAAAGGATAACAACAAATAATAACAACGAAAATTTCACAACAACGGAAATAGTTCCAAGCAATTCGGTGGCAGTCAAGTCGAATAATTATATAATGATAAATGTCAATAAAACAAAATGGCAGATGGCGTTCTTCCCGATGTTAAAATTTTGTTTCGAAATCTTTCAAATAAAAGATTTATTTTATTATTATCTTGTATTGGTTTTTTTTCTAACATCGATATTTAGTTTCATTTTTAATATCGATATCACAGCAGCACTGGTGTAATTGTGGCAAAAATTGTGTGTAATGAACTGTCAAGTTGGTTCACCTAATTCTGGACTTAAGTATAAGTCAACGCAATCAAAAGATACACTTACTAAAAAGGGATTTTCATACAACTTGTCGGGAAGTCAAAACCTAAAAGTTACTTCCAGTTGTTTGAATTTTCGTATAAAGGTAGCTCTTGTAGCACAGCCAATAAGAAGACTCTGAAAGTCTTATTTTTTATTTCTGTCTGTGTATTTAGGTGAATAACAAATCCAAATTGACTCCACACAATATCTTACATAGGAGCAGGGCTCTGATAACACAGCTGGACACTCATAGTTACTTACAAATTTGTATGGAACCCTCAGTGCGCGAGTTGGACAAATTAAAATATATTTACTCAATTTCACTAATGAATGACGAAAACTCTACCAAAGTATCGTAAGCGTCGTTGGCTCTGCAGTATTCCGGCGTTTTACATTTTAACTATGATTTTAATAATCAAATCATTATCACTACGTAAATGTTCGTAAACGACTAAATAAAAAGCTCGCTCTGCTCTGTAATAGCTCAACAAAGTAAGACAAATTACTAGCAGCGCGATCTCAACGGTAATTTGCGACAAGTAATATGATTACGCTCATCTCGTTTACTAACACACTTTCTGATATTGTGTGAGAAAAACGGTAAGATATAGTGACATAGATTCAGTAAGTTGCGAGTTAATTTTATTTGCGAACAGAAGAGCAGTTTATCTTTAAGTTATGTAATGTATTCTCTCACGATACCGTTGGAAAGTGGACAGCCAAAAATCAACGTTAATAATATTTAATCAGAAGCAATTCTCAAGCAATAACTTCTTCGGCTTCATTAATAAATAATTAAATTATTCAAGTTTTAAGTTACTTTAAACTCTCGGATGTCTTTGTTTTTGAACTTGAAGCAATTAATGTAATTAAGGCAAGAGTTCGGGCATAGTTCAAGTTCGGAAAGTAGCAAAACGTTTTCGGGCTAATTTATTTGTTGCTACACATTAAAGTAACTATTTTAAGGCGAATTAAATTAGGCTTCTGTAAGTAATTGTTTTTCCTGTTTAAGATTGTTTTCAAGAAAATAGAATGTCATCAAGATCTGAGGCCGTATTTCCTAACGTTTCAGACGCTCGCGATCGCAATCAAATGACAGTTTTTGTTTCCGAAATCTTATCAATTTAACTTCTCATCTAAGTTGAGTAGGGTTAGTGAAATGATTTCATCGGTGCTGTTATATTAGCGACGTTTATTTAATTATCAGGTGGTCCGCTTGTTATTATGAAAATAGTTAAGACAATGTATAATAACTACAGCAAAATAATAGCCGGAAATCATGCCACCAATGAACAGACTGGCGACTATTGTTGCTTCAGTTGATAGCTTCCGCTTTTGACAGTAGGATATGAAATTTTAGGCTCCGCAGCACAATTTCGAAAATCAATATTCCTAAGTACGATATTCCTAAAGAGAAAACTCCGAAAATCAAAATGTATATTCGAAATTCCTAAAATGCTGGTCCTAATGCACTTTAAACCGAATGCCTTTTTTTCCGAAAGTTCTTTGTACAAAATATCTAATGACAATATTGTAAATTTCATATGTTTTATATGTACAATGAAGAGTTACAATACAATACAATACAATATTTCGAAGTTCGACGTATCTAAAACCCTAGACCCTAGACTTTTTGTACGTAGTTTGCTACGTACAAAAAGTCTAATGAATTTTTCGTAAATTATCACAATACAATGAATCAAACATGATAAAATTTATAGGCCTTTGACTGGACATTATGTAGATTGTTATGTTTGAGTAAGTAGGTTAGGTTAGGTTTACTTACTAACAATGTAATCAAATCTTATCAGTCGATGTATTTTTGTCATGCGATGCTGATGCATTTTTGTAATATCGAGTAACCTCAAGGAAAAGGGTGTAAGCTAATACTTACTATTGTGAAGATTGTCCCGAAAAATTTATTGATGATAAAATCAAAAAAGGCAAGACAAAAACTAAAGGTTTATTTATAGTAATAAATAAGTATTTTACCTGTGATTTACTTTTGAAATTTATACTCACTCAATCACTTACAGAAAATCAGAATATAAATAGTCCTCCAGAATGTGTTACCTAAGGAGCCGACCTTCCTTAACCAAGGCAAATTTAATAAAGAAAAGAAAAACATCTTATTTCCCTATACAACACAAAATATAGGAAAGTAACGAAATAACACAGGAAACACCGGTATTTATTCATCTGCTGTCTCACAAAGAGCGTGGTTTCCTTCCTGTATGGAAATTCTGAATTTATATTGCCCCAATCGTCCTGTATACAGAACAAGCCAAATCAAAGGGACTACAGAGGCAAATCACATCGCATACCCACGACCAAATCACCGAAGAATTTTGAATAATAATGTATGTAGATATGTCGCATTGACGCAAATGTTTTGCGCGTGGGAGGTCAGACAGCTTACGAAGCTTGAGGTCACGGGTTCGATTCCCGTTTGAGGCAGATAATATTGTATGAAAAAATAAGAATGTGCGTTTTCAAATGATGTGTTTAATGCGTACTTTATGTATGAAGGGCAAACTTTCAAATTTACTTATAATAATACTAGTCGGATGTAGGGATTTGGAATAATTTTTCTATTATCTTTTATTTGCTTGCACTGTTGTGTTTCGGCGTGGAGAGTAAGACAGCCGGTGAAATTACTGGCACTTGAAGTATCCCATCTTAGGCCTCTAGGTTGGCCCCTGGTGTTACAGGTGTTTATGGGCGGCGGTGATCTCTTACCATCAGGAGAACCTGCTCGTTTGACATCCAGTCGTATAAAAAAATAGTAGAGCAACAATTAACCCACCCATATTCGACCCACTGGTGAAACAAGATGGTGGCACTACGAGGAATAAGGGACACAATAAATACTATAGTCAGGTGCAGTATTTAATTTTTTTGATCCCCTCACCTCCGGTCTATACTCGTGTCACTGCTGGGCATAGGCTTCCTCTGAAGGCGGAAGCTTGGGCAGTTTCCACGCGGGCCTCGCGCGCATTGGAAACTTCACAAAAACAGTGAATTGCTTCACAGATCAGTGCAGGCTTACCTTCCCTGTAAAACTCTTGGTAGCTTTCAAATAATTTTGCAAATTCCGAAAAAATCATAGGAGCGAGCCCGGGTTTGAACCCACGATCCTCTGCTTAAGTGGCCATAGGTCAAATCACTACGCTGCCACGGCTTTAATAAGTGGTAGTAATAAAAGCTATATTGCGCAAGTATGTTGCAAGGTGTAACAAAGCGTTGCAAGCTGACAGTATCGGGGCATCGCGATGAGAGATATAGGGAAAGGGATACGTATAGTGAGTGAGGTCGATGGATCACGTTATTGTTTTATGCATTAAGAAGCTCTAAGGAGCTGTGTAGAACCATGTATAGAACATAAATGAGACAGGCTTCTTTACCCGACTGCCCGAAGGAGGGTAATGTTTTTCGTGCGTATGTATGTGTACGTATGTATGTATGTGGGTATGTATATGTATGTCCATTTCTTTGGTCCTCGCTGCAGCCTAAACGGCTAGACGGATTTTAACATATGAGGTATCATTGGATTTGTCATAACCTGTCGGAGTGACATAGGCTATATAACATTTCAATATGGCGTCTGCGAAAAAAAATATGGTGGAGGAATGAAAAAAAATATTTTGTGTTGTATTAATATGGGTATCAAATGAAATCGAATAATTAGCCCATTCTAAATATATGTGGGTTATAATACTTTTAATCTACCGTTTTCACATAAATATCAAAAGACTGTAAAATGAAACATTAAATTTAAAAAAATCAAGAAACCCGACTGACAAAACTAAAAGGAAGAAAATAAGTCTAGTGGTGTAGAACTTTATTAAATAGCTAATTTAAAGCGTGACGCTCAAAAACTCTTAGTAATGAATGGGTCCTAACTGTTGAACTTTAAATTAGCTACTTAAAAAAGTTCTAGACCACTAGACTTATTTTCTTCCTTTTAGTTTTGTCAGTCGGGTTTTTCGATTTTTTTATTACATGTCTGCCTAATCAACTAACTTTTGTTCTTTGTTTTTTGGAAAACATAAAGTAAATTATGAAGAGGCACATAAATCTGCCAAAGAAGTCATCGTAAAATTGAATTTGCAAAGATTCCATTCTGGTTATTGTACAGCAATACCAGAATACCAGTGTTTCATTTACCTATATATAAACTCTGTGATAAATCAAAAGATGAGTGAACAAAAAAGTACAGTAGTTGAATTGACATTTGGTTCCATCAATTTCCCATTTTCATTTCTAATTTTGGATTTGCATTTCAAGCGTAATATTCACTAACTCAAACATAACTATAACCATCTAGTCAAGGTTATTCAGTAAAATGAAACAACAATGGAAAAATACACACGGGTAAGGCATTTCTAATTTGCAATAAATCGATTTCACGGTAAGCTATTGCATTGAGTTTTACACGAAAACAAATGAAACGTTTATTTGATCCTTCAATAAAAATATTTAGCTTTTTGTGATGATCGCAAAAAAAAAATTAAGTGCTATTTTATTTTATTTTTATATATCTCAATGTTTGTCATTTGTGTTTGTTTACTTATTTTGCAGATAAAAAGATTGTTAGATAAAAAGATTACTCGTTAGGCATCATCTACGAGGTACCTACTTATTGATTGTTACGCAATGTTGCGACTGTAAAAATTTAGCTGTCATATTTGAACGTGGAAATTACCGCCAAAAAAACCCGAGGTAATAAAAAAAATCAGTACGTACTATATTTAACACACAAAAATCATACATTCCCATCTATCACCACCACACTACACTGCAACACTGAAGATGAGCTCTGGTTGAGTTCGAAAGTGTCAGTGTAGTGTGGTGATGGTGATCGATATGGGTTTGTGTGATTTGTGTGTTCTTGCAGTGTGGAGGTGGAGGAACTGCATGAACACGCATATCTTGCATAAACTTAGCTATCATAATGTCGCAAGTGACCAAAGTAATTCTCTTAGCTCATTGTTATCTAAAACTTCATTTATTTATACCTATTTAGTTATTTGTGTCAGAGGACACATTCCAGGCATCAATGTCAGTAGGGCGATTAGAGGTTCAGCTAGAATGGGCGGGCAAACGCTTAGTCTAGACTTTGTAAAGTTTAAATTTAGTAATTATAGGTCCAGTTCAATGATTGATAGCGCCATTAAGTTTCTGTATATAATTATTCTGATGCTTTTATCACCAACTTAGGTATTTTGACAGCCAGATGTATGTACTTAGATGGTAAGTATGAGTATATACCTATGTAAACTATTGTACAAAAAAATACAAACATTGAAAAATAAAAGCTCCTCCTTTTTTGACGTCGGTGAAAAATAAATAAAACGAACATAATTGACGAACGTTGAGATATATGATGTACCTACCTACAAAGGTGAACTTATGTGATGTACAATAAAGAGCTAATGTATTATTATGCACATATTGAAGTTTCTAAAAGTATCTCCCTGGACAAAAAAAGTGATAGTGTAGCTTTCTATTCATGAAATAATGTTTAAAATCAGCTCAGTGGTTTGCAAATTACCCTTTTATTTATAAATGCTTGGTGAACTAATTGTTACTTCATTTGCTTTTGACAAAAATCACAATTTTTTCTGCAACATCGCTACTAATATTATAAATGCGAAAGTAACTGTCTGTCTGTCTGTTACGATTTTAACATAGGATCAACATAGGATACTTTTTATTCCAGTAGCCACCGCGCGATAACCTAGGTCCGCGCAGACGAAGTCGCGGGCATGAGCTAGTATTTCTATATTTTAATAGTATAACCAACATTGTATGGTTATTCGTTATTTAAGATACAATAAATTGGTTTACATTTAATTCATCGCACAATAAAAACTCATAAACAATTTAATCTGTTCTCGCCGCGAGCCGCGAGGCATAAAACGTTTGAGCTGAAAACCATTAAAAATAGTCCATTTACTCAAGAAACGTTCAACGTTAATTTTATTGCGACATTTGACGTCGAGAAAGGTTTAAGGATCGCCATTAAGGTCCATCTTATCTTCAAGATTAATCATTCTTTAAAAGCTGTTTTTCAGTTTCAAATTACGACAGAAACAAGGGCATTAATCGTTGAAATGTAACAATGAATGAATTTGTAATATTTCAAGTTTCCCCTTTTTAGGGTTCCGTAGCCAAAATGGCAAAAACGGAACCCTTATAGTTTCGCCATGTTTGTCTGTCTGTCTGTCTGTCCGTCCGCGGCTTTGTTCAGGGACTATCACTAGTGCTAGACAGCTGTAATTTTGCACGAAGATATGTATGTGAACAATGCCAACAAAATGGTGGTCTTAAGATTCCTTTGAAGCACTTAAATATCGACTAAAACTGGAACAATAAAAATAATCAACGTCATACGTAAAATATATCTAATCAAATTGGATTATTAAAACCGGCCAAGAGCGTGTCGGACACGCCCAAAATAGGGTTCCTTAGTCTTTACGAAAAAATTAAGTTTGGTTGTAAAAGAGCTATCCAACGATACCCCAGATTAGAAGATTGGACGAGAAAAAAAAATCACCCCTACTCTACGTCTACGGGAGGTACTCTAAAAAAATGTTGTCGGCATGGTTTACATATATATTGGTGCAAAATATAGCTTTCTAGCATTGACAGTCCCTGAGCAAAGCCGCGGACAGACGGACAGACAGACAGACAGACATGGCGAAACTATAAGGGTTCCGTTTTTGCCATTTTGGCTACGGAACCCTAAAAACGTGTTGTCAATTTTCATGCTTCTATATTAATTAAAAATTATACATACCTGTCAATAGTCTTATGCAGCACTTAAATATCGACGAAAAGTGGAACAATAAAAATAATCAAGGCCATGCGTGTGATGTAATCGAATTGGATCATTAATCAGATTGTCTTTAAATGAATTTAATGTTCCCGTTCTTAACGATGACCTCATATCCAATTTAATAACGATTGGAGCCACTGTTTTTGATTTACATTAAGCTTAAGCTATGGACGGGATAATTCTTAACCTTTGGGGTGGCGGCGTCATATTTAAATTTTTCCATCAACTGGCGCGGCCATTTTGAAAACATCTTCTTCGAGTGCAGTGACAGCTACGAATTAATTTCGCGAATTCGCGTATTTTATAAAAAAATATCACCAAAAAAAAAAGACCAGTTTAATGTTATTTATAAGCCTTACAGTGATAGTTTAGCATAAAATGCCATATCTAATTAAATAACAATGAATGACCAATTTTATGAATATGTAAATATGGTGTTTTCTGAAGATTGTCATTAAATCGAGATAATACTTTTGGAAAAATAAAAGAAATTAAATCAAGGTCAATAATTTCGATATCGACAGCCAAGATTATAGTATCGATTAATAATCGGAATTGCTTCACATGATTTATTGGTCTAAGTGTCGGATTCTTTCTCTATCTTTATCATGATATGATATCTCTTTTAACGTACGCAAGTTAGTCTAATTAAATAGCTTTATAATAAGTCAGAGGGTTCCCAGAAAAGAGTTAGATTTTAGTAAATCCCCGTGCGGATATTGTTCAATAAAAAGTTTAATTAATTATTTTGACGTGTTTCTTATCTTATAAGTTTTATAATTTTATGAAAGATAAAATAACTATACTTACTTTGTTTTGAAAATCATCCGATATAAATATCATCCTAGGCCAGGTTCAGCAACCTTTTGAGTCGGAAGAGTATAAAATTAAAAAGAAAAAGTTTCAAAAGAGCCACAATTTTTTGTTCTCGCCAACAGTACATAAATAGCACTTGCATAAATAAAATTTGGAACTAAAGAGCTGCAGGTTCACATCCAAAGAGCCGCAGGTTATCGACCCCTGTTGTAGGCCAGTATCAATTTGGGATCAGTACAGTACACTGAAAACAATTGAAAATTATACTAAAAAATAAACACTAATCGTTCTATTTAAACAGTTCTGTCAAAGTACCTACTCAAACAGTATTCAGTAGCAATATTTACGTAAGCTATAGGACTAGCAAATAAATTTATAGGATTAAATTAAATTTCGGGATCAAATTGCGTTAATCTTTCATGCTAATGATTACATTACCTCATAGTGATATAGGAATATTGAATGTTTATCGCGAAAAGATATAATATCAGTTATGTTGATCTTTGGGTTAAAGTACAGACCCAGAGACGTCCGTCAAATTAATTCTTTTTTTTTAACTATAAAATATGTTTGTTTAATCTGGGATATAAAAAGTGGTCTATATAGTAGGTGCCTATAAGTTTAGTCTTTCCAGAAAAAAATATCATATATATTTTCATCTCGAATTTTATGTTTGAAAATGATCGTAGTATCTTTATTAAGTATACTACGAGTATGTATGCATAATTACGTGTAATTGTTCCATCGCCGTAATTACGAATTCAAGCATAATTGGAGCCTGCTACGTTTTAATAAATCATCGTTTTAATAGCTCCTAATTGATAATGAATTCAAATTTAAATTGTTTAATCGCTGTGATATTTAATAAAAATATGAAAACGTTTACTTCAAATATTCCAAAACATGCACCCGTTAAAAACTTACTAAAATAAAATATAACAACTTCTTAATGATATCAGTTAGTAAAATTAAAATAATGCAATTGCAACTGTTATCATGAACACGGTATCATAATACAGCATTGACACTTGTGAAAACATATCCATACAAAGTAAACAAAAAAACTACATTCCTCTAGGTTCAACAGCTCAACTGTTTACCCTAACGGCAACACCATGCTCAAATCAAACAAACTAGTACCGTAACCAACGAAACATGCATTTATCACGTAAAAGTGACGCTTATAACACAGCAATAGAGCCCTCGCTGCTTCTATAGCACCTCTATACAGCATAATGTTGTAAACGCGTGATAACAAAGTTACAGACGCAGATTCCGCTGTTATAAACCTTAATTTAACGAATTAGAATGGTTATTTGTTCGATCGGGTCTGTGATCAGTTGTAAAAAATCGGTAATGGTAATGTAGCACTTGAGGAAATTATGCACTGTGAGTGTTCATGACGAGGTTTTTTAAGCGAAGTTGGTGTCAATAATTTCTTTGCCACCTTCGGTGAAACTTGGCAAAGTCGTGTTTATTTATAAAATTGCCTTTTACGCGTGAAAACCATAAAAGTGTACGAGTATAGCTTATTTATGATGCTCAAGCGACACAGGATGTAATAGGTATAAAGCTTTATCGACGTCATTCATGAAAATTAATGAAAGAGAATATTGTATTTACTTAGTCCATGTTTTTGCATAACTATAGGTACTCCCCGCGAGAAAAATATGAATCCTAAGAAGTACCTATTATATTCGCACTTTTTGGAGAAATTTATTTAAATCAAATATAAACCGATTCATAACGAAATATATGGTGTGCTATTTTTGTTTTTTCGTTAAAATATAGGGATTCAAACAGTCAAATGAAGTAAATTTCTTCAAGCCACTAGTGGCCTAAGTATCCTTCTTTCGTGAATCGTATTTTTACTACTTTATTGTTTGTTTCAATTGTGTCTATGACGACAAAATAAGCAAAGCACCTACTTCCTGGCTATTATATAGCTAAAGCCAGACAATTATACAACTCGCCTACATCTATCCTGATCTTAAATCATAGTTTTGTATCGCATATTCATACGCCGTCGCAGTAAGCTCGCCGCGACTAGCAATCGAATATAAATTGCCCGCGTGGGAGCCCACTGGGACTTAATTTAGACCGATTGTACCTTAAACGATAAACTATTGTAATTAGTATTGAAATGCGCTATTACGATTCTTAATGGCTAGAGGGACCATATCGCACACCTAGATCAAAACAGTATTAACTCAAAATTGGTGTATTTTTAGTTAATAGTATATTCGACATCTACAGATGATGCCGCGTCAGCCAATAAAACAGAACCAAAAATATTCCGAAAACTCGCCGATAGGTGGCTTTGTAAGACCCTTTTGCACGCGGTGGTGCCTCATCCCGCCACCCGCAAGACAGTAGCATCGTTAGTTGCTGACCGAACACAACGCTGAGTGTACCTAGCACTTTGATTTAAAACTGATGTATTTCGAGTTAAGACTGTTTTGTTGACTGATTAGTGTAATTATTTAAGTATTATTTCGAGTTGTTACAGTTTTGATGAGTTGGCGTTGCACAACTGATGGGCAATAATTGTTCAAATTAGAGTTAACACTGTTTTGATGACCTAGGCAAGATATTTCTCTATGATTATTTTTGGTTCTATCTGTTTTCATGGTTTTAATTATTACTTTTGAATTGCGTCGCTTTTGTTGAATGAAAATTTATTCTCAATTATAATTTGAACTAACACAGATGGATGACTCTTTTTAGTTTCATAAAACGCAGTAATTTATGTTGAAACTGTTTTTAAATGTCACTTGTGTTATTATTTGCTAGGCATGTTTGAGATTAATCATTTTTGAGTTAATACGCTTTTTATGGTTAATAATTTAAATACTAAACTTGTTTTAGAAATATGAAAGGACGGGGCCGTACCTATATTCATGCAAATGGTTAAAGAAAAAGAAAGTGTTAACTCTAATATGCCGTCTCATGGCGAAGAGTTTCAAATGGAAAATAGCTTTTCAAGGGAAGATTTACCGTTGTTGACCGGTCAATTGGAATAAAATTCATCACCTGAGGGCCATTTTTCTGTTTCAAATAAACCAATTCCACAGTCAATTGAGATCCAACAACCTGACTATTATATTTCACCAATACGAAGTGACGACAGTGGCATCATTGATAACGATGAATTTGTTTTCATTTGCCTTGTAAAAGTTTATGACAATCATGGTTCCTATTAAATAATATCTAGTGTAAAATTCATTATTTTCATTTTAACCTCATAAAACGTTCCAAATATCAATAAAACTACTCTCTTAATGAATGGTTTACTAACATTTTTATTGCATCAAAATCGAATTAATTCAAAAAGTAGTATAAAAAACAGTTCCAACTAAAAATAATTACGGAAATCAAATACACTTAATTCTAAAAAACTGTAACAACTAAAAAACGGTATTTAATTTATCTTTTACATGATTTTAAATTTTAAATTATGAACACATCAACTTACAACCTCAGTTTGCTTTACAAAATTCAACAAATAAGCTTCTATCGTGTATAGTTTTCTCAAATCAACATTTTTGCCATTTCTGAAAAAAGCGATTTTTTGAGTTAATACTGTTTTAATCTAGGTGTGCGATATGTTACTGTAATACGTGATTGTCCTTTTGCGGTCCGTAGAGTATTTCGATGTATACATCAAAATGCTATTATAATAGAATCCATGATGGATAAGGATTTTATTAGTGAACTAGCTGGTGCCCGCGGTTTAGCCCCTGGTGTAGTTTTTTTTTAATTTTCTAAATCTTCTTTTATAAGAGCCTTCTCCTGACAATAGCAAACACAACAAAAAAAGAATTAGCGAAATCGGTCCCGCCGTTCACGCGTCATGCCGTGACCAAGGGAAATAGGGATTCATTTTTACGAGTATATATTATGATAGGAATAATGTCGGATAATCAAGCGATCTTATGGCATGTTATGATATGAATAAAAAAACTTAGTAGGTATAAACAAGTATTTTGATATTGTAAAACGCTATTTTATTACATTTGTGAGAATATGCTGATACCAGAAACTCAGGTTTCTATAGTCCCAGCGCTGCTGACGTCTAGCTTATTTTTAGAAGATTAATTTATTGATATCTATTTAAAGTTAAGCTTAAAACCTATGTAACAAAATTTCCTCAACAATTTATAATTAATTGAAATAATCCAATGTATTTACTTGGAGATCAACGAATTCAATAAACGCTGTCAGTCATTTCCTTTCAAGTTTAGAGCGTCTTAAAAAAAATACAAAAAGTTAGATAGCCTTTAATTAGCAAAGTTCAATTTTAAGAATATCTCTAAGCTGCAAATGTTTTGAAAACCATGTAAAGTCTTAGTCAAGCTCAAAATTGCTTAACACTTTGTGAGCAGGTCTATCACCTCTTCTGTCGAACTTTGAGGATACACTTTAAAGATATTTATGGACCTAATTTACTCATAAGTATGTGCATTAGGAAAGAAAGAGATTGAGAACTATTTCTCATTTACAGAATTCATTTACTTACCCGCGCCACCTACACCTAGCCTTAGGATAGGCCATTAGATAACCATTCTACCCTGACATTGCCATGTATAAAATTGAAACTTCACATGTTATTTAAGTGGCGAAGGGTCGTATATGTTTGGTCTGCTTAGGTATCAGTTAAAGCCAATTTGCTCTAAATTAAAGATAATTAATTTAAAATTATGCACACATGCATTTTTGTGTCTCAAATCCAGACGTCTGACGTAAATGATATTTGAAGATACGTTCGCCCGGTAATGATGTTCATATCAATAGTCCGCAAAGTAACGTGAATCTATTTTTATTTTATCTATTTCCTCAATTGATCGCTATTCACCTGACTCAGCAACGGGACCGTGATTACTCCAATCAGATGTTATCTGTCCGTCGTGCCGCTGCGGTCGACGTCAGTTCAACTCCGGTTTTGTTTCACGTTTTGTACCGGTTCCCGTTGTTTTACGTTTGTGGGTTCATCATTATTTGGCTGTGCGGTTGATTAAACTACTTGAAACTTGAACCATTTTGAGGGTTTCCTTGTAACCTTAAGCTTAGCTCAAAGATTTTTATTACACACTAAAAAGCTGTAATTTGGCACGTTACGTTGCAAAATTGGGAGAATAAAAATACTTTCACACTTGTGGTGCGGAATATGTTGTTGGATAAGTCTTTTAGGAATATTGCAGGTTTCTTAAAATAATTTTTCAGTTTAGAGATACATTTGTGAGACATTATTCTTAAAATTCAAATTATCTGGTGTTCAATGTGAACAATACGTCAGTAAGAAACTGCGTTGAACGCGGCTGCAAAAATGAAATGGAAGCAAGTACCAGTACTACACTTATTAGATAACTGAAACTTTGAGTGTAAATCTCAATACAGGTGGGTGAATATTTGAGGGTTTTGACCGGTCGGTTAAAGTTAAATGTCATTATCGTCCTACGTTTATTAGCACAACGGACGGACAAGACGCAAAAATTTTGTTCACGCTTGATTTAGCATCGGTATTGTTTTTAGTTTTCATAGAAATGTAACCCTGAGCATCATCTGTTTTAATAAAAACGCCGCAAAAAAACTGAAAATTTACTCAGCTGTAGAACACGCCAAATAAATTGGGATACAATTGTTACAGTACGGATACTTACCACATAACCATTTCATTTTTTTACTAGATACGTCCATGTAAAGGTAAAATTAGTATTATCACCGTTTTATGATGCTACTGAGTCCAGTCCAATTTGGTTAAACGTAATGACTTTCGTTAAGTCATTACCGTATCACTTCATCGGGTCGTTGACATCGAACTTAAGTGAGACATCCTCAATTCGGATTTCATTACCTATAATAACTGTAAGCAGATAAAAATAATACTCTCGTGCGTATACTCATTAGTGTAATTTGCGAGTGAGAGTAGTGAAGATTGTTTTATTTATTTTATTTTAGGTGTATTATTTCTTATTGAACTAAGTGCTTAATTGGTTCTAGTGGAAAAGTAAAAATTTATGGTAGTCCATGTCTCAGGATTAAAGGAAAAAATTAGTTATGTGAGTGACGCTCAAGCCATGTTTTGTTTATTTCTAAAGAGTTGGATGGGGGTGTTTTTATTGGTGTATAGGTCAGTAATATTGAATTGATTAACACTAACCTTTTAAAAGACGTTTTGAAAGGTTTATGCGCTTTGCCTACTTTTGCTGACAAGTGCGAGGGACCCAAAAATTGCTTACTCGACCGGCCTAATAATATCGTTTGACATTATTTTGAGTGCGACAATAAGGTTATAAAGCTATATGTTCCTGCCCTAGTGGACATTTCTAACCCAGATCGGATTACGAGTTAAGTCCCACGGTTTGGCTGGCACTCAATAAAACTGATTGGATTTGCGGTACCAAATGGGATTATTATTAACCTAGTTAGCCTAAATAAATAACGTTTTGTACCTTCCTTGCCTTCGTGCATTTCGTATTTCAAAAATGTATAGAAATCACAATTTTATTCAGACTTATCAACAAGAGTAAATGCACTACATATGTTACCCAGCATTAACTAAGCATGAATGTATTACGTCCTAAATTATACAGGTATAATACGTTAATCGATTTGTTGAATATAGTCTGAAATTTAATGCGTTTTCCAAACATTAACTTAGTATTTAATTTTGGTTAGTTTTGTTGAAACGCTAATGTTTTACCCTGTAGAATTTAAATAGCACCACTTCTTTAAATATATTTCTTTTTTTTACTCTAGCACTATATCTTCTTAAAACTGTTTCCTTCAAGAAATCGCTCTGTCTAAAGCATAAGCTTACGTAGTAATTTTTTTGCAGAATTCTTTATTACGAGTATTTGGTGTCTAATAAAGGTAATTGTGTTGTATTGTAATTGTAAATAAAAAAAACGTCTTTATTAAATAACACACAATACAAAATAATTAATAAATGAACTAAATACTACTAACTAACTTAAATAACATTTTTATATTATTAAAAAAGACCGCCTCGAATCGTTCCTGACGCAAAGGAATTGTAATTTAGTTAAAACCAATTTTTCATCTAAACTTCAGTAATACGAGTATTAGGGATCAATCGTGTTGTTCAGTGGAAAAAACGAATTCGATATTCTGTTGATTTTAAATTGATTACAAAGCTTAAAGTGAATATAAAAGAAAGGAGATATACCTATATGCCCATAAAATGTATAGGTATATTTCCAAATTCAGGGTTAGAAATTCAATAAGATTTGTTGCATTAAAACCAATGCAAACATGCATAAATATGAATAAATTTAAAAATACCTTCCTATTTTGCATAACGCCAATGTTGATCCACGAGTCTGAGATAGTTAAGATTTTTATTAAAATTAAGATAGGTGCTAACTTTTAAGAACTCTTAAACCATGAAGTCATCCACAAAACTTGCGTCTCATGTAATCTAAACATGGCCATATTTTTCTACAACAATGTAGTTAAATATAATTTATGATCAACGGACAACAGTACAAACGAGATAACAATGTAATAAAACCATAATCTCGCAGTTTACGATCGTATTAAAATGAGGAATCAGTTGCAGCTACGCAAAACTTCTGAGGCAGTTCTGAGGTAATAAACAGAGGAAACGTAAGAAAGGGTGAGGGAAGAGCTAAAACACGAGTATATTTCAAATCCAAGTAGTCATAAATCAAAACTACAAACATACACGTTACGCGAAAGCAGCAAGTAGAGACACAAGACCAGCAAGAAGACGAATAGAAATGTCTTCGTGTGTATTTCCTTCCACAACCTAGGCCGCACCTTTTTCGCCTCTTCCGCTGTCAAAGACCACAATGTTTTCGTAGGTTTTAGTAGATTACGATAATCACCAATAAACTGTAATCGTAAAACGAGTATCTCTGTAATAGCCCATTTTTTTCTTCGTGACAGACTGAGCTAGGAAAGTAAATACAGGGTGGAAAGTTGAGATGGGGCAGCAAGGGCAGCTACTAGATCCCTTGCTGCTACGCGAAAATGCTCTTAGGAGACTTGTAATAACTTTTTGAGTGATGACAATCGACATTCACAGGTTTTTGATAAAATGGACAGTCTGCGAGAAAATCGACAGATTTGACTTTTTTTTTATGCCAATCTGTCCCATTTCTGTCAAGGATTAAAACACTTTGAGACCAACTAAGGTTCGAGTACTAGAACACCTACAAATCAAGAAAACTTTTTCCATACAATTCGTAGGGTACTAATTTGCAAAGTGAAACTTTCGCATGTTGTTTTTTTATGACAACTAAAAGCTGAACATTTTAATTAAAGTTAGTGTCTTAACCCAGTATTACTGCCCTATCTCAACTTTCCACCATGTATAATGATTTTTAGTCACATGTGTGTAAGGTTCGCGTTTTTAACTTGCGTGACATTCTATTACATCTGTGATTAAGAGTTCCATAATTATTAAACTAGTTATTTATTTTTTACGTATCCAGCGAGATGCTGAGTCAGGACTTTTTATAACAGGATCTGTAACCTGCGTATGTGTTATTGCTGTTATGAATAAATGCTTTGTCTTTCTTTCTTTCTTTCATACTTCAGCGGTAAATGCTTCTTAACTACCCCTTTTTTTTTAACCGTACCTTCATTCGTTTCTCGTCGGCGTATCTCCGTATCTCCGTTGCGGTTATTGGTGCGGTTAATTTATCCGTCTCATGACAATATAAAATGTAATGATTGAGCGCTTTCCACACGTATCCCTTTTGCGTATTCTACGATTGAAAATACAAACTGAAACATAGATGCACAGAAAAACCAGAAAAATAAGACCAACACTGGGAATCGAACCCAGGTCCTCGGCATTCCGTGCCGCGTGCCATACCGCTACACCCCTGCTAGTCAACGGCACAGACACGAATTTCCCTATGCATCCCATATATCAGTCTGTTTTTGTTTCATATATCGAAAAGTATAAATTTGGAATTGAAATAAAAAATACAAAAAGATTCCAAAAAACCAATCGTATTCTACGACTTGCCGTATCCACGTTGGCTTCGATTTATCATGACAATGATATTGTACGTAATAATCCATATCATGCTGCGGAATGGAATTCCCTTTCGTCTGTTTTTCCCGATAAACACAATAAGGCTGAGCTTAGGTTGTTACAGAACCAGTGAGCTATAACACCTTCGGCCTCATCTGCAATTACTATCAGAAGGCCTACTCCGAAATTTGAAAATTGAAGTTCGTATCGTACCGTCCCTCCCGCTCTCGTATGAAATTAAATTAGCGTCAACGGGACAGTACGCTACGAACTTCGATTTTCGATTTTCGAACAGGCCTACAGGCGGCATAGACGTTGCCGAAAAAGGCTACAATACAAATGTTATGCCTGGGGACTGCAGTCAGAACAGAAGGAAGAGTTTGGAAGTTGCGATTTGTAGTTTCTATATTTGCTCACTAGATGGCATTAGGAGTCAAACACTGGTCAGTTTTAAATAAAACTATACTACACTAGCATTAATGGCATTCTTCATACACTAGTCAGTTTAGCAGGAGATATGATGCAAGGTGACCGGAATAATGGGTACACTTGGAAAGATGATCTAAGAATTAGTAGTTCATGATAATTTGTAGTGATTTATGGCATCAGGTTTGATGAAGTCGCGCAAGCTGTCATTTTTTTATACTTTAACTACAGACATAATAAATGATCATAGCTTGGACCAGTTTTATTGAGACAAGTTTGAACATGATGCTTATTTTTTTGTGATACAGGGATTATATTATAAACTTATATCTTTGTGCTATTAAAAGAGTAACGTGACTAACTGGCTGACAGAGAGATAACGCACGCTTAAACTCGATCTTTGGCATAAACAGTAAACCTTGAAGTATGTCCTAACCTACCTTTTTATTAAGTAGGTACCTCATTGAAATACTGTACCTACAGATGCATTAAGAAAGGACATTTTGAAATTATCTCATCATCATCATTCTGGCCTATGTCCTACTACTGGGTACAGGCCTCCTCTCAGAATGAGAGGGCTTGGGCCATAGTTCCCACGAGGGCCTAGTGCGGATTGGAAACTTCCCACACGTTTTCGCGAAGCTTGAAAAACTCATAGGTCCGAGCCCGGATTGGAACCCACGATCATCCGCTTGAGAGATCGTAGTTCAAACCACAAGGTCACCATGACTTGTTAAAATTGCCTATGCCTTTAAAATATTTGAAACTACCTCGTCGTCGGGAACTAGATAACTAAGTTTATTTATTTTTAACTCTTTTTCAGTTTCCCCTGAGTCGCGGGCAAAGTTATAGTCAAGCACAAAATGCGTACACTACCTGAGACTTCATCGACGTCAAGGTTTTCTTTTTATAAAGTAGTAAATCGCATATTAAAATACACGTTTCGCAATATTATCCTATAAAGATTATGTCCGTCTCCTCACAACATGTACACAATCTAGTTATTCAGCCCACGTAGTAGCCAACTCGACTTAATACACCTACTAATTGCAAAAAATACCACGCGACCGTGTTTCACAAAATTTATTCTAAGATTATACATTGCTCGTTATGATCTTTAATATTCATAAGGTAGTTGAAGAGAGTCAGCGATGGATAAAGTGTAGGTCGCGGTTTTCGCGTCGTCGGTCTTTTACGTCGTTCGAGTAATGAGGTTGAGGCGACCTCATTAAACTTGTTTCATACGAGAGTAAACACGAGCAAAAATCTATAAGTTATTGGTTGAAAGGTATTTAAAAAACCGACAAGTGCGAGTTGTACTTGAGCATTGAAGGTTCCGTACTGGATGTGTTAGCGGAGCCTCTCTGAAGCAAACCGTACCTACGTACTGTGAGGTAATTTTAAACGATTACCTACTGACATGGATAGACGTTAAAAAATTAGATTTTCAGACTTATTATTTGTTGTGCCATGAGAGCTAACTTCATACCCAATTTAAGATTACCTATGTAATAAGGTTGTCTTATTTTTAACTGTGTTTATTTTTTTTTTGCTGTGTCGAATTTTGGCAAATAAATTTATTATTCTTCTTCTTCTTCAATTCTAAGTTTTTTAGGACAACATAAAGTATCATAATAGGGTTTTCTGTTACTACATATTTGCACAGACAACACCCTTTTTTAATGACTGTTGTTTTGATAGCGTTGACTAGAAGTTGGGTTTTATATTGGATGAAGATGTAGCAGAGAAGACAAGACAAGATTTGATATTAATTTCAGCTCATACCTTCGCGCTTTCCTGAGAAAAATGGTCTCGACCGACGAACAGACGGACAACGTAGTGATCCTATAACCCTAAAAAGTAATATCTTAGTGCGCATTCTTGGCAGTTTCTCAGAAACAAAGTGACTGTATTTCACTGACGATTATAACGTCCAGATATTTTTCTGTCTTACTCATTGTTTTGGTGTTATAATATTGTCATGCTGTGGAAGTTTTTAGGAAAAAAAATAAAAATAAGAATGTATAGATATTAGCATCCAACTAAACGAAAAACAGCAAGCGCCACCGTCAATCTATTGGTTAAGACGAAAGAGCTGTTAATACAATAAAACGTTCGAAACCCCAGTGTTCTACAGGGTGCTTGATTAAGTTAGCCTAACTTGATCACAGAGGTCGTGACATTCAGTTGTCTGGGACGTATAAAAATACGAGTCGTTACGTCACTCGCGGCATTTCCATATATGCGATGTTGTAAAGCGCCCACTCTCATGGTAAGTTGCAGCGGTGGCGGTTATGACCTTTTATTCAACATGTCATACGTAAAGCTGTAGCTGTCAAGTGGAACTTTCAAGCTTATAATTTTGCTTATAAGGTGTAAGACTACTATAACTAGTCAGTGTAGACTTGCGTCGTTTGTATTAAAAATTGTATTTTTAAGTGTGTAACCGCCATAAAGTGAGCCATTCAACGTTGCACTTGCAAATTTGACATTTCGTGTGAAATACTTTCGCATAATGTATCTCTCACATTTACCATAGCAATTAATTTTTAATCGAACTTATTACTTACTTTGTATTGTAATTTTACAAAATCCGCTTCTCGTTAAGTTTATTTTTTACACAATCTTAAAGGCTTTATGAATACCATCAGAGACAAAAAAGTGGTTTTCGGAGCCGGTCGGCCCTGACAAGCAAGTACATATCTACCTATATTTCTCGGCCGGCCAGCAGCCTGTTGTAACTCCCGCTCGGTGACACATGCCGGACCGGCAGACGAACTAGTTGGAACCTTACATGTTTTAAAATTGGAACTGTAAAAGCCGGTAAAAGATGAGATGTCAATTGAAAAAATTAGCGATTAGATTTTATTTCAGTCAAAAAAAAGTTTAATATAAAATCCTCGTTTCTGGTACAGTCTTTCCAAGATGCTATATTTATGATGACTGGCATTGAGTAATAACCTTGTAAGAATATTAAGATACGATATTACGTTATGATATCACAATGATAATGATTAAGTAGGTATGTATTACATGACTGTATTGTCACGATGAGCTTAAGTATGCGATGATCAACATTTTATGACAACTGCATGAACCTATGGGTTAGAATGCATTTTGTTGAAATTGTCGTTAGGGAAAATTTTGAAGATTTTCTATGATAGTGTGCTTGTTAGGTCGGTAATTGGCATGTCTATCTACATTACTCGTAGTACTCGATGGTATTCCAGATATCATTCAACTGCTAGAGCTAACGGTTCAAACGAGCGAAGTCGCTGATAAAGACAAGTTTATTCACTTTTTAAAATTACATTTGAATGAAAAGTCGTCAACATAAGCGAGCATTTTGATATAGAACATAGATTTTTTTAAGATAACAACCGTTAAATAAATACGTACTTGACCACGATGGAACAACATGAAGCATGTCATGACTAGCCATGCAATTAAAAAAGTTAGAGTCACTTCGAAAGGAAAAAAGGAGAGCTGAGCTTTTAAAAGCATATAAACAATTTATCAATTGTAGGTAGGTACGTAATTGTACACGACGCAAAATTATATATTGTATTTTCGAAAACATTAGGATGGAATCAAGTAAGCTTTAACATAAAGTTGGCGTTCCCATTTTCTTCAAAGATACAAAATAAGAACTAAAAATATTCTCATATTCTTCCCAAACTAGAGCACCCTCTTTGTTGTTCGATGTCCCGCTAAATTATGCCAGCGACAATGGCACCCCAATGCATCCACAGAGCAGAAAGCGGAAAGTGTCCAGCCAGTAACACATACTGTTCCCAAGTAGGACATGCATGCATCGCAGCGATGCGACTGATCAAGCGAGAGCTCGCGTCACGAGAATTAAAAAGAGAACGTTCCATTTTGAAAGCTGCATTTTGAAAATAGAACGTTATCTCTACATCGATGTGGGTCACCGTTTATACGGATTTTTGTTTTTAAATATTGACATTGACACAGGCAACATCCCAGTCATATCAGGGTTGTGCATGCCGTGATTAATCGTTATAGTCATGCTCGTCGCCGTTTTCCGGCGTTATAATAACACTGAATCACAGCTGATTCATGCAGGATTACTTATCCTAGGCTATATATAGGGGGTTGCATTAAAATGGTAACGTACCCTGTACCAAGTGGCCACCTGAGGTTTAGCGCCGAAGTCACCACCGAAAACAATATACATACATATTATATTATACTCATAACTAAAAGGTTCTAGATACTGTATTTGTGATAAAATAATGAATATCTATCTAGTTTAGTTGTCATATTGTTGTATAAGTTATAAGCTGTTACTGTATAAGCTGTTGTATAAACTTGCTGTATAAACTTGCTTGTAAAAACAAATTATTAAAAACAACAAATAAGTATTTAGAAAATAAATATCAAGCTCATAAAAAAAGGAATTCTGAAAAACTTTTGAAGTCTTTCTGAAAAAAAGAAGTCTTGAAATGCTTTAATTTTGTAATATTTATTAGAATTATACAAGAATAGCACTGCCAAGCTTCGAGATGAATCATTAAAAAAAACTTGAGTCTTTAAATTATAAAATTCGAACACCCATTCCTATCTTGCGTTTATTTATTTTCTAGCGTAGGAACTTCAAAATAGTCAAGTGTTCCAGTAGAAAATAGAAATTAAACGACTGCACCATTTTTTTGTAACTGTCAGATTTTTAAGTTAAGTGCTTAATTTTGTAAGATTGGCAACAATTTTGTACATTTTTTTCTAAGTCTTTTCGGATCATAAGTAAAAGCACGTTTTGTTTCGTTTAACGTAAACGCCGTGTAAGAAATTACTTCAACATAACGGTAGATGGGAACAGGTTCATGTTGCCGATGTTAACCGGCGATTTTTCTGAGACATAGTGGTTTACGATATGCTTGATGGACCGTCTCAATTCAATGCGTTGCATATATGGCAGTAAAATAGATAGCAGTTCGAGTAGGTAAATCGACCTAATATTTAATGGTACCCATAAATACATCAACTTTCTTTAAACATGATTTAGTGTAGTAAATACGATATGATAAGGACGTCCAAGTGCTGGTCTGGTCATGTCATTACTAATACACGTGACAGCAGGGTGTTATATTATGGGTATTAGCATGTTGAATACTAGGACTTTAACTAATAATTACAAAAACAAAAGTAAATACTTAAAACAGATATTTTAACAAATTACTACTGACGTCGAACACAAGATACCTACTATTCGTGTCAACAATCGTCGTTCTGCTTTTATCCATCTATGACAATCTATGGCTTTGAGCTTGATAGGTATTCTCCCGTCTTTTGTTACATTAAACTGAAAAACTAAAGAAACCACATAATCTACTGTTTCTATGATTATCTGTATTTGTTTAGCTAAAGAACGGTAACTGGCACAATTCTCAATGGACGCAAACCGGTTCTTGGGGCATGTAGTTGACATAAACATTGCACACGTGTCGAGGCGCGTTAGTAAGATAACGGCCGTCGACTTTCAAACACCCTGTAATTGAACTTTTATTTTTTAATCAATGCATTTTTTAAATGTTTTTTTAACGGCTGTCACTGGCAGCCAACAGTTTTTAGAAGTTAGATTCTTTATCGATAAGGTAAAGGTAGCTATGTCTATACTGCCAATACAATGTGGATTTAAATCTCTACATTAAATATTTGACTAAAGTCGTTGTATTCGTAATTTAAAAAAAAGGGGAACCCAGATATATTTTATATTTCTAATTGTATTATAAGACTGGGCATTAAGGTTCAGGACATGTTTATCGTCCGGGTCCGAACCCGCGTTGTTTTAAGCGAGTTTATTGCAATTTACGAGCGGCCGCCCGCCCACTGCTGCCTACTTGCGCTTTGGTATAACAGACCAACACACAAGCATGTATATGCGTATGAATAAATTGAAAGTTAATGTATGTTAGTGGGTAGAAATTAAATGTGACTGATTTAATTTTGATATTAATAAGGCGACGTAATCAAAGCTTTTTCTTACTGAATACGTGACTGATTCTTGACTGAATAACTTGATATAACTAATTATACCTTCTTATCTGTTTACAATTTTGCAAAAACCTACACAAAAATTAAGAATGAATAGTTAGAAGCTAAATAATAAAACTTCAAAAGAGTTCCAGACAAGAATTAAGTTACATCGTTCGTTAATTTCGGTTCGTTATAAAATTTCTTAATTTATTAAAACAATCGTTAAAAGTTAAGTTTTTTAGGAACAAGTTGCTCTTTCAATTTAATTAAGTACTCGTTGTTATTAAAAGATAATTCGGTGAAACCTTGCCATAAGCTATTTAAAGATGCTAAAAAAGTCAAAGAATATTCCAAACGTTAATTAGGTACTATTTACTTAGGAATAGTTCAGATTCGCTCCAAATTCAAATTAAATTCCATAGACAAACATTCTTAAGTGCGCTTCATTCTTGATTTGCATCGATAGCGATAGATAGATTCTATCTACCAATCGAATGGTAAATAAATCCGATTACCGATTAAGTACGACGTTTTGCAACGAATTTAGAACACGATTTACTTTCGATTGTTTGGAATTCAAACATCTTCCAAATTTATAACAACGAATAAATTTATAATGCCCTGCTGAAAGTTGCTTAGTTACTTTTAATATTATCTATGGTTATGTTTATCTGTCATACTCTCTTAAACTTTTATGAATTCGCTACAGTAAAAAAACAAAACGAAACTGGAGCGCTGCAAAACCTTTAGTCACCACTTTGTTTTTAAAAAAGCATGAACGTTGCGTTGTTTCACATAACGCTCACTAAGTGTTATGTAAATCAGTCATTTACATTTAAAATGAAAAGGTGAGAGAAATATTTTAGCGTAACATTGAATAATCGATGAATCAACGGTTAATCTGAATAAGCGAAAGTTCGTGATAATACCGGTCGGAGAAGTTTCCGAGGTATTTCGGATTTATAATCTTTACACCTGTAGGTGTTTTGGTAAAGGAGAGCGGTCGCTGTTGAAGTTTAACCTTTTAAGTTTGTCCACTATAATGTACGTCTACTTGCTTAGGAGCACGGTCAAATAAAGAATTAGTTTATAAAACCAACTTTAATTGTGAAGTTTTTCCATTCTGCGTCTCTTCTATAATAAAGTGGCCATCATCACAAATAAAAAGACCAAGGAATCTATAAATATATACGCCACTTGCCTTCATAAGCTCGTAATCCTAAAGTGGGTATAAAAGCTTTCCCAAATGTAATGTACTATGCCTATAAGCGTTCCTACTTGATTTGAATATTGTATTACATATATTTTCAAGCTGCTTGTAAGAGAACAATATTTTTTCTGCAAAATGGTAAGTATGTGACATGCAATAAACAATTCTGAATTTCAATTTGAGTTAGGTATTTGTGGTACAAGAGGAATATCCATCCACGTCGGTCATCAGCTAGTAATTTTATTTCTTGAGTCTCCTTATCTCCTTTACCTTTTGGTTAGTTTTATATTCCGCCGTCCACCGATCAATCGCACTCATTCATCCAGAGAATATGTAACCTTCTTAACAATACTTAGGGGCTGTTTCACCACCCATTGATAATTTTATTTGACGGATAAATGTGATGCCCTCTCTGTCTATTCGAACAAAACAAACAAAGAACAGAACAAAACAAAACAAAGAGACGGCTCACATTAACCCGTCAGATAAATTTTATCAATGGATGGTGAAACAGCCCCTTAGTCTCCTAGAAAACGTACAGCAATAAAAGCTGGCCTAAAATAATCTAATTTATGTTAATCGACCCATGATGGCCGCCTTGTCTCACGAAAGAAAAATAACGCGCATTCTTTCCATTAGGTATTATTGGGATCTAGAACTGACCTTTGGTAAAGCGGCCAGGCACTGCTGCTTGACGTCCCAAACGAGCTGGTCGCGCGGGAACTGGAGGCTCTTCTGCACGTTCAGTTCTGGCACGTGGACCCGCACCAGCAGCCAACCCTCGGCCCCCTCCGTGCACTCGCCCTCCATTACGCTACGACATCTGGAACAAACCAAACCTCTGTTAGAATAGAAATATCAATAAAGAAGTACAGATTTAGGTGGTACTTTGTGGAGGTCCATATTATTCAAGGCCTTTTACTTTGCTTCTCAAAAGTAATCATCGGTAGGATTTACGCTAAAACAGCTTGAAGATTTTGATGGCATTTGGTATACAGATACCTGGACCAGTAACCTAAAATCTAATGTCTTTTTAATTATTTCTCTCTGTTAAACAGTGTAGGATAGGTCATCCTATGAAGCAAAAAAGATTATGAAATTCGATCACCAGCATCATTGCTTTATATAATATGGTCTCTGGATCTCTGGTATATCATATACGCGACTTGGTATGGTTCTAAAATTTCAACTGAAGCTTAGAGACACGAAATTTGCAATTTCTTCAAATCGAGACCACAGGAAATTCTCAGAGGAATTCAGTGAAAGCCCAGAATTCCACTTCAACTGCTAGACATCATGGTTCACGTAAGTGAAACCACAGGTAAAGACTGGTATTAAAATATAACCGAAAAATCGTCAACATACTGCTTGAATTGCAAATGTAGTTTCACAATGCGTGTATTGTCGGCATAATTCTTTGTCGGATGAATGGCGGATCGCGGCGGAAAATCACTTACCGCCATTAACAAGAGACGTGACAGACAGAGGTTAGTCAGAGGCTACGATAATGCATAGTGGCGACAAACAAATTATGATGGAACCATGTAGTCTAGAAGATAATTGTTGATTTTTGTTGAGCTGTACAGAAAAACCGATGTGGTTAGTAAATAGGAACTTGTTAAGGTCTTTAAAGATTGTTAGTATCATTTGGTAAAACCTGCCATTAAATGCTCAAGAAGTGGCGAGAAAATAATAATAATAATAAATAATAATATCATGGGACACTTGACACCAATTGACCTAGTCCCAAACTAAGCAAAGCTTGTATTATGGACACTAGGCAACGGATAAACATACTTATATAGATAAATACATACTTACGGCCGGGATTGCCGGGGGGGATTGGGAAAATGCCAGTTACATGAAGCGAAATTTAAACTATTACTAGCTGGAACTGTGCATTTTTCCGGTATAAAAAGTACCTAGTCTTGTCACTTTCTGGCCCATAAACTATCTCTATGCCAAAAAACATCGATATACGTCGCTCTGTTTCGACGTGAAAGACGGAAATTTGTACAAACACACAAACACACACACACACTTTCGCATATATAATATTAGTACGGATGCCAGCTCTCTGAGTTTACATAACATCTGCAATTTTCATTTTAACGACGTATTAACAGGAAAAAAAACAACTTTCGAGAAGACCACCACTGCCAAGAAGAATGCGCTGCTGGAAACTGCCGTGTTTTTTCTAAATACAAGTGGCATTTAGTAAATTGTTACATGACCACAAATTAAACACAAAACTTACGCAGAGGTAATCACTTAGCGTCGGATGAATCACTTGTTCAACCGTCTAACTAGTTTCATTCAAAAATACTTCTTAAATACTACCTAAGTAGCTTCATTTATCTTTTGCCCACTAAGCATCTACAAATCTATCAACAATTCCCTTCAACGTGCAACTACATACCTCGTAATTACAATATCAATAGCATAATTAGCTACACTAACGTATACATTAATAAGTATATCCTTATTCGATCTACCTGCGACTGCGCACGTCTCGTGACGCATCCGGCTGCCGTTCTTTGAAGTTATAACTTCAAATTCAGTGGCGCCACCCGTTTATCGCGTTCTAGGAAAGCGGCTGATTTACACATTTACATCGTGTGGCGGATGCCGAGGGCTCGATATGATGCATCATTATTAAGGAATTTTAGTATAACCGATGTTTTGCTACCTGTGGTTTCTGAGGAAAATTCGGACCGTCCTATTATAGTACTGCATATTTAAGTTGTTATACTTTAGACGATTCTGCTCGTGTTATTAGGGGTGCTTCTAAGATTAGATATACTACCAGTATCAATAATGAAATTACTAGGTAGGTACAAAATTTGGTGAATAAATAACAACTGCCAAACATGACAACTAACAAGAACACTGAGTATTTTTGTTAGTTGTTGCTATAAAGCAACTAACTAAGTAAGAATTCTAATATCAATGCAATATCAAACCAGTCGTCAAATCTCCGTTTAAGTAAATTTCTGCAACCGCATCAGGTAAACAAAATTTACGTAAGTATATGTATGAGAGCTCTACAACTCACACTAACACATGATTTGAGTTAATGAACAAAAGAATGTGAATGATAATGATAAACAATAAATATGTTCGGCTGATTAAAAATAAAGATCGACAGAAATACCCAGCGATTAACAAATACGTCATGATACTTTAACACCGCAGAGATTAAGGGATTACGGCGGTTATTTGAATTAGCATACAATTGTAAAATCGGAAACAAAGCATTAGTAGATGAATTATGTTTTACTTATCGTACGGATATGCTAATACGGTTTAGATGGAATCTCGTCGACACGTAAATTTGCCAGAAGTTGGAACAGGCAAATCTGGGATATGATTTGTGTGGGTGGACTAGGAAAAGGACTGTATAATGAAGGCTTGAAACGTTTGGAGATAAAATGTCAGTTTCATGCGGTTCAGTAAAAGGTTTTTTATTTCATTTTTATTTCAAAGGGCTACGGGCTACCTCATTTTGCAACATAATAATTACATAATTGCTGTTTTGAAAATGTTTGAAATAAATAGATTTAACTTTAGCAATGCAGCATGCTGATGTGGCATTAAAAGATTAATCTGATATATTTAATTTTTTTTGTAAGAAAAGTATAGTGAGATTTGCTATTCAAAATACAGAAAACAACATCACGTACATCTTTATCTATACTAAAATACAAGCTATTAGAGGAAATTTTTATGTCTGCTATGTTAGAATGTTAACTTGGAACGTGGAAATACCTATTGAACCGATTTCAAAAAATATTTTACTAATAGAAAATGGCATTGTTCTAAGCTAACATACCTAGGTTACTTTGAACTTCGAAAAGGGCAACTGGTATCTGGTAGTAACTGCTAAAGGAAATACTTAATGCTTGTTGATTGGTCTTAGTGACTTTATAACTTAAGTATTATTTATTGGACGTTAACGCCTACTTAAAAACGCAATCCGACTTGATGCCGACGTCAACAGAATAAGCGTATTGAGCAATGACAATAAACTTGTCAATAGTAAAACTTTACTGCTTGCAAAACGACTCAAGCACATAAAACGAAATCCTTAAATACTCAGATTCTTTTTACAATACGTACTAAACTTCTAAAAGTTAACTATGACAGCTTTCCTATGCATAGTAGGTATACTTTCAGAAATAATCGACCGAGCGAGCATGAACACCTATTTCAGCTTGGGCAAAAATGCTCTCGTATTGTCCAGTGGATGCCCAACTGTTCTCATCCATAGGTCCCATTTCTCAGCCAATTTTCGTGAATTTTTCTGAGCAGGTTCGATATTGTTTGACAAAGTTGTAGGAGAACTTTTTAAATACCTTTAAAAAATAGTAAGATAAATGTGGACGTTTTAAATTGTCAATTAAACAGAGAGATCCGACGTGGACTATGACGTGATATGCCACAACGATCACAGAACTTCCGTACTAAATTATTTTTTCAAACTTTCATCCCAGCCTATATATATACGTCTCATGCTGGGCAGGGCACAGGCCTCCACTCAGGATGAGAGGGCTTGGGTTGTAGTTCCCAAGCGGGCCCAGTGCTGATTAAGAACTTCACACACACCATTGAATTGCTTCGTAGGTTTGTGCAGGTTTCCTCACGATGTTTGTTTGTTTGTTTGCTTATACTCTTTATTGTACAAAAAGGAAATACAAAAATATCACATCAAACTCCATTTTTTAAACTTCATTCGCTCATTTTTTTACTTATCAACTTACGCTATTCGTTTTATTTTTCAGTTCCGTATCACATTAAATTATTTACTCAGGAGAATATTTATGTTCCATGCATAGTCCTTAAATATAAAAAATTAAGCATTTGTTATGGATACCCCCATTAAATAACTTCATCGTTCATTAGCTGTCAGTTTTACGGTAGGTATACAATAGAGAATTTTCATGTTTTTGAAGTTTCAATGTTTACGTCTTCAGGCTTTAAAAACGTCACCTAGCACAAGTTTTTATGGCCGCGGTTGTCTTATCGTAATTCGTGCAATTTCATGTTTTTAGTGGAATTTTTGTCTAGTTTTAAAACTAGCAGTGTAAGACGCTCTTATTATGACTTCTTCGTGTTAGAAAAGTATAAGATAACGTTATCTTGTAATTAATACCTGCGCCGACGCGGCATGTGACGCGGCGGACGCCATATTGGCTCCTCGACCAATTAGAAGCCTCGAATTTAATCCCGCCATTTTCAAATCCAAACTTAGCCTTAGGTATTTTAATCCCGCTGTTTGATTAATCCAAGGATCAGTTGAATGATTCCATTTTAATCGTGGATTAATGAGATTATTTCCATAAAAAAAGTCTGTATTAGTTGTTTGTTCGTGATTGCAGGTAATGCTGAAGTTTACCTATGAATTTCGCGTAATACGTATCCCATCGACAATTACCTATGTACCAAGTTCTCTCAATAGGGATGTTGACGCCATTAAAAAATAATTCGAAAGCATGACTCCAGTAAAAAAACGCTTTATTTTAGCCCTGAAAACCAGATTAATTTTCGAGATTAATTTTCGATTTACTGTAAAATTAGATTTTATGTTGCTTAAAAACAAATAAATAGTTAGTTAATAATTGAACTAATAGCGGGTTATGACGTCATAAGTCGCTATCACCATTGAAACTCTATGGGAGAATTGTGTTTTGACAGCTCATAAAAAGTACGTCAGTTGATTGGTAGTGTCAACATCCCTATTTATGTTTGTTTATGTACTTAATTATTTTATGACGGTTCCAACTCTTGCAATACCAGAACGTAAAGCTGGTAGTGGGTACAGCTGAAAGTTAACGAACGAACGAAGTCAAATGTACAACTTATATAATTCGAGTAAATCGTAACTAGAAAACAGGTTTCCAGAAGAGGGAAAGACGTTTAGGACTTTCAGCGACTAATATTAAGCGTTGTGCTATTTTTGATGTGTGCTGTAACAATACTAACAATATAATATATAGAAATCACAATGCCACATTAATAATTATTTTGTATCGCCATAGCGATTGGTTTAGGAATTTATTTGTAACAATTTACAACAACATACGACGTCGCGCATTAAAGTATATTGAGCGCAACGAAAGTTCTTTGTGTCAAATCATAAAAATTAAAGAAATCAATCCATCGTTTAGTTAAGCGTTTAGTTATTTTTCTGTTATTCGTAGAAAACATTATCCTTCTCAAAAAGTTAGTTAATCTACACATTTTTCAAGTAACAACGTGACACCGCCATAAAAGCTTCATTTATCAACAAATTTAATTACAACTTATCTAACATTTGCAATTACATCAATATTTATCCAATCAATTTCTAACTCGCTAAATAAATTGCCGATAGGGTAGTTGTTAATTAAATGTATGCGTAGACGCGTCACCGTAACTAATGGCGTCAGTTACCGCATAGATTGAGCTATTACTTGCACGTGCAAAATGATGTAAATTGACGTTTTCTACGCAATTTATAAATTTACCGATGAAGTGATAGGAGTTTATCTTCAAGATTTTTATGAATAATTTATGGCGTCTACTTGAGAGCAAAATTCAATATTTTGTAAGAACTTTCGTATATCAGCAAGGTTTGTGTTTAGGTAGAAGGCAATGACGATTGGCTTTATTCTAAAAAAAGTACTGTTAGTTTTTTTTTTTTTAGTCTGGAAAAAGGAAATGCTAATGTACTTATCCATATTTACTAATATTATAAATGTGAAAGTGTGTTTGTGTGTTTGTATGTTTGTCCATCTTTTACGCCGTAACGGAGCAACTGATCGACGTGATTTTTGGCATAGAGATAGTTTATGGGCCCAAGAGTGACATAGGCTACTTTTTATCCCGAAAAAATGTACAATTCCCGAGGGAATAGCGCGCGATAACCGAATACCACGCGGGCGAAGCCGAGGGCAAAAGCTAGTAATTTATAACTGGTAAAGAGAAACCCTTGTTCTGCGTCATCATCATCATCATCATCATCATCAGCCGGAAGACGTCCACTGCTGGACAAAGGCCTCCCCCTTAGAACGCCTTGTTCTGCGTATGTGCACTTAACTCACATAAGCTGAACAAGCGCTAATAAGCGCTTAAATATATGGGTAAGTACTTATATATTTTTCTTTTAATTGAGTTATCATTCATTATTAAAGACGCTCATAGGTTTAAGCTATACAATACACCTATGAGCGGTCATGGGCTATTAGGGGAGTGTTGTTGAAAAGATGTATATTTTTAGGGGTTCCGTGAGAATTTCAGAGGTGTCAACGGAACTATTCTTAAAGTTTTCGTCCATTGATCAAGCCACATAAATAATTATATAATGTATGTAAATACTTTGACTTTTTTAATATACCGTCTCTATAAACTTGATTTAGTTTACAAAAGAGTAATAAACATTAATTTATTTACATGTTGCTCAATTATTGATAGCAATAATCAGGTTAACGTACATACGCGGTGTGGGCAAATATGCGAGTAATTATGTCTCGAAGCTATTTGATATAGCCGACTGTCGACATTAAGCCTAATTAGGCTGTGGTCAATCTCCTAGTGGCGCTATTTGAAACTTATATAACCTTACCGTATTGAGGCTATTGGCACAAACAGCCGTTAACGCATATACGCGTTTTAGTGTCTGCAGTTGTTAAACGCACATGTGCGTTTTCGAGACCTGGTCTTGAGCCTCACCGAGCTTTGAGAATGAACTCGTGTAAAGTTAGAAATTCGGTAGTATCTATTTTTGGTTATCTATTTATTCAATGAAATTGTAGGAGGTATTCGTATTCTCATTAGTGGCAGAGTAATAAGGTTAAGTCCGTTAAGATTGTAGTTCAATTATATGGACAATTATTAAATATTCATTAGTTTTTTTAATTCGTCCATTCGGACAGGCTAAAGTCAGGGACCATATCGCCTCGTCAACAGTTTAAAGATTCATTAATCTTTATCTGTCACTGTGACATCTACCTTCGTGAGACATAGACAAACAATAAGTTTTCTTTTTACTTTTTTAAGAATGGGGTAAGGTTTATCGTATGTCATCCTATACACAGTAACAATTGGGTGTCAACTCCGAAATTCGAAATTCGTATTGGACCGTCCCTACTCTTATATTAAATCCAATAGCGTGAGCGGTACGAAACAGTACAAAGTTCGAAATTTCGGACTTCATAAAGGCCTGACTTTCCTATAGGCTGTATGCGCCCGCGCTGCACCGGCTGCGCGTCGTATAAATATTTGAGCGGACAAACAGTGGCGCAAGAGCACCTTATCGTGTGTGCACAGGTTGCAAGAGAGTATTAAATGCTTTTTTCCTCGTACCAAGTGATGCAAGTGAACACTTTTTAAACGTTCCGTACCTTGAAAGGAAAAACGGAACATCGACCAATGCACCAAACCAATGTAAAGGAGAACAAGGAGAGTTGTGACAAAGGAGAATTGTGACATCTACGATTTTTGGGAATTTATTTACTGCTGACAACTTGACAAGCTCCCAACAGTGCGTGTTTGATAGCTCGAGACCTAATAAACGCTTGCTACTCGTATTGCGAGCTCGCTGGCAGTTAATAAGTTCCAAAAAATCGACCTTGTCACTACTCTCCTCTGTCACAACTGTCCTTAGTCTCCCCTGTGCATCGACCAAAGCATGCAAACATCCAAAGACTTTAATGAGGGTTTCTGCGGGGCTACTCCGAAATTCGAAAATCGAAGTTCGTGTCGTTCCGTCTCTCTGACACTTACTATTTAGTACGAGAGTGAGAGGGACGGTGGTAAGATACGAACTTCGATTTTCGCAGTAGGCCTTCTGTGAAAGACTAGTTGGCGCTGCTATCTTTAGATTCGTCTGACAACTTTTCAATTTGTGTCACGTTTGTGATTTCTTGCGTATCTGTAACGTTGATCATCGTTCATCCACGAATACCTCTTAATTTTTGCCGTCCAACGGCAAAACCTACTAGACACTGGCAAATTTATCTTCCGGCGGACGGAACCATATACCTATATTATTTAAACTTATTAAACTGCAACGTCAAAAGGACCTCTCGATACTATGGTATCTAGAATTTTCGATGAGGGTTTAATATCGCTAGCGATATTTCTTTTGCCAAGATACAGAGGTGTACAGCCAAACTTGTTGAGGCATTTAAAATATTCTGGATTAAATAAAGTACATTCTATAAACAAACTGTTTTTATCCAAAATCCCTACGAAAATTCCTAAATTGAAACTATTTTGCGACCAATTAAGAAACTAAAGAAGCAATTAAGGGTTTTGAGAACTATGAATTGTCTCCCAGCTTCCATTGTTGTTTATGCTTGTAATCTATAAAATCGCTAAACCAGGGCAATTTGAAAGCTAAAGTTCCGAGCTCCAGAGCCAGAAGCGGATGTTTTAGTTCGAAGTATTTCTTGCTTACAAAGTTTGACCGAAATTCTGGACTGATTTCCAAAGTTTTACATCGCGGACGCAGTGAAAAAGCGAGCTAAGCTCAGAGACCGTTCGTACTAGAAAGCTATAATTTGGCATGAATATACATATCAGTAAAGGATTTTTTTTTCTTGACTAACCCTGTAGTATGTTATTTCGTCGGATAGGTCTTTTAACTGTTGGGTGGAGAAATTTGAAAAAAAAAAACAAACTTACAAGGAAAATGAACTTTAACTGATTCAGGTGATCCATGCAGCTTCAAACATGCCTTCCGACACCAAAAGCAAAAACAACTTAAATATTATTAACAAATATTTTTTTAAACTAAGTACTTAGTGTTCACAGCTGGGCAAGGACCTCATCTTTCCGCGACTCGTATCTTAACTGACAGGAGCTGATCCTGCTACGAAATTTTAAACGCGTACAGGTAAGCCATCACTTTTTCAGGCTTTATGCTTCGATGGCCACTCACAGAACCCAATAACGAATGAATTGCTAACAAATAACCTAAAATATTACATCAACTTCACACACAATTCATTTAAAAATACCTAGTCGGCATGCGACATGTATAAATAACAGTTAAATCGAAACACTCACACACTCAATGCGGGTACCAACCAGCCTCTTGAGGTTCATAACGGTACTTGATGTACTCGCAGGTACCATGTCAAAGTACAAGTGAAAGTGGCCACACAAACCAGCACCAAACTGAATTTCTTTATTAGCACCGACCACATAATGTATTAACTTCCCATTAAACGCCTCAGGTACCGTAACATTACGTATTCTCCGCAGGCTGCACTTAAAATAGTGTGCTTGATTGTTCTGTTATAACCATTAAGTATGACATAATGCAACATTACAACCCTTGAATGGAATGTACTAAACCTTATGTCACCGATTGTGATGTTTGGTGATTATTTGATGCAATATTCGCTAACATACAATACGTGACAGATTATAACCTTTTAAAAAACAAACATGTGAACAAAAGACGTGTTTAGAACCAAACAAGACAAATTTAAACTGTTATTTAGATTGATGTTGTAAATATAGATTTTGTATGATTTTAATGGAAAAGCGCAGCTCTATTTGTAATTAAATGACAAATCGTTTATCCAACAGAACATTGGCACACTTGCTTTGTGACAATTACATAACAGAAGTAATTTAAAGATATGAAACCGTAAATTTAAAATCTTAAACTTGTTTTCTTGTAAATATGTTATTATTCTACTTGACGAGTGAAATCATAATCGGTGGACGGTTACTAATAAATAAAATTTTACTCCCTTCAGCCATATTGCCAGAGTCTAAATTCACAATAAAACAAAAGAAGATACTAGAGTTTACGTAACACTGAATAGTAGTCCGATTAAAAAGGCATTACAACTAATAATTACAAGTGTAACAATTCCTTTCTATTGTGGTCGAGCAAGGTTGAGACCTTTTCTCACGATAGTTGCTGGCCGGTAGGAGCACGTGTTGCCAGAACATGCCCTTGATGCTATCAAATATTTCGCTTGTGGCTTTAATGAACTGTCAATTCTATGCAGCTATTATAATTATAAAGCAGGTGTGAGATTCAGAAATGCAAATTCAGGAATATGAAAAAGATAAGAAAAGAAAAATACGAGTATAAGTACTAGGTACAAGAAAGAAGGATCAAGTTCACTGGTGCGCAGTATGCGTCTAAAACGCGTTAGACGTACCGCAATTACAAATGTGTGAGTGGCTGCTGTAATGTAGTGTAGTAATACGAGTATATTTGCATATAAGGTGGAATTTTATCAATTTAAAACGACCAAAATTGTAAGATTTTCTTATTAACTTCAATTGTGTCATGTAGTCGATTTTGGCTATGGCGTACGGGTTTTTAAAGGGACATATACCTACTTTAAATGTATTTTCTATGATATACAGATTGCGATTAGGTAATTTTAATGATTTTTCTTTGCTTCGATGCACTTGAATGCAACGTGATTCAATGTAAAATGATTAACCGTACCATAGGTAAATGTATATCGTTTAAAATTATGAATTTATTTCTCATCTCCTTTCCTTGCTAGTGATATAATAATAATATAATAAATAATAAATATCATGGGACACTTGACACCAATTGACCTAGTCCCAAACTAAGCAAAGCTTGTACTATGGGTACTAGGCAACGGATAAATATACTTATATACATAAATAAATACTTAAATACATATTAAACATTCAAGACCCGAGAACAAACATTCTAAAATTTCATTCATTTTCATTTATTTATTTGATATGTACCTACCTACCTATGGTTATTCTTACTGATATCATTATACCCCTTATTCATCCCGCTATCTCCGTATTTGACTTCTCTATGTAAGTACACCCAAATCCGTTCCACAATTGATTAGAAATTCTAATAAATTATTATTTTACCTTTTCAAATAACAATTAGCGAGACCTCAATATTTAACTATTGTCTGTGAAAAAATTACCATCGAGTTCATTAATTGCGTATAAAACGCTGTGTAATGGTGAGAAGACGAGAATTGAAGGTTTTTCTTTATGGAAGCCTTCCGTTACGTTCTCAAGGGAAGCATCAGCAAAAACTATATTAATAATATATTTTGATAATGTTTCAAGGTAAGTAGGTACTCTGGATGATGGAAGTTTACTTGTACTTATATTTATCGATCTTAGTCACTCACTATTGGTCTTATAAGTAGCTGAAACAATGATGAAAAAGGGCTATTGCTCAGTGTTTTGAATCAGAAATGAGTAGATCCGCAGAAAAATCAAAGCCAGGAATGTAGCCGAAGCGTTGCCAAGCTTATGTGGCTGGTTGGGTGCGGTTCATTGCTCGAAGAATTGACGGCCGTTGGGGCCAATTTGTTTTTGAGTGGTGATCACGTAACGGACGACGCTGACGATGCGTCTAATGACCTGATAATTAGCAGGAGTACAAGGGATGCAGGTGGCGCAGGATCAGTCATGAGAGGTGACAAAGAACGCCAACGATTCGATTATAGACCCTGCAGTGAATATCTTTCAACTGACGACTATGATGATGATGATTCATCTGTGTTCACTATTAAGCCCATCAAATTTTGATGTCTCGTGAGCGTTCTCGAATATTCTTCAAACTTCAAAAGTTAGAGTACCTAAAGGGTTCCGTACAGTATACCCATAATATGTATAACATAACGAACAGCGGAGGTTTATTAATAGGGTTTCGTCGACACCTTTTGTACGAATCGTATACACTTCCTGACGATCGCGTCGCGGCACACCTGAAAATATACGCGGCACACCGGTTGAAAACCTCTGAACTAAATACAGAGCCAACAACAACAATGAAGGAAGTCAACCATGTTTAAAACTCTATTACTTTATTTGCACGAGCCTGAATTCTCATTGTGATATTTAAACGAAGAAGTTATCGCCTTAAAACTGTTGCAAACAGCGCCTGAATAATTTCAAGTCCGAAAGTAATTTTCCTTTAACAAACAAAATGTTCAAACAGAGGGAACTTCATTTAAATTTCTTGAAGGTCTGAGCCGCGTAATTTTTTCTGTGTACCTGCTGTCGTCTGTGATGACGGTTTTATTTCTTGTTGGATGGATGCCACTAACTGAACTGACAAAGTTCTTAACAACGAATCACCATGCAGTATCGTTAATAAGAGTTCGTTGATAAGGATGATAATTACAAATTATATAAATTCACAGTAAGTAGAACTTTTACTGCCACAGACCAGATCAAAGATAAAACAATGTTAAAACCATCAGTTGATTTTTTTAATAATTTGCAAAACATATACGTGGAATCTTTTCTATCTGTAATCAACAAGATATTTACGATTACTGATTGCAACAAATTATTCCTCTTAAAGTAAGATCTTAGTCGATTTCTAGACTACGATGGTAAAAACTAGCAGAGACGAGTTAGGATTCTCGGTAAATAGTGAAGTAACGTCTGCAATTATTATAATTACCGGTAAATAGCGCGTTGCAGTGGACGCGGAAGCATTAACAAGAACAGCTAATTTTCGGCGTTGGATAACAAACTGCATTTCTGCATTACACCATAATGTGCTAATTAGGGGTCTGTCTACTTCGCAAAAAATAAAACCATTAAACTTGTAACAGTTAGCAACATTTTTTTGTTTGTACGTATTAAGTACTTGAATCATGTGAGATTATTTTGTCAGAATATGACGTTGTTTTTATTTTAAAAAGTAGATTTGGTTTTTATTACAAGCATTGTTTTATCGCACAAACTGCCTAATCAATTAGTGCAACTCGAAATTATATACAGCTCAATGGAGTCATGTATGCCTACATTATTTGTAGGTGTAGCGTTGTTCTTCTATTTAAATACACATATATAAAGATGTATTTATTTTATAAAGCGTTCAGTCACTATTTTCTAAGTTATAATATTTTCAAGTTTTCTTCGACAGAGACGAAAAGATATTAAAAGGCAACAAGGCAGAAACATGCATAATGAACCATAAAAGTTGTTATAACTCCAATATAATGACCCCGAGACCTTGACGAAACGATTTAGTCAACTTTAAAAACGATGAGTTTTTTTACGTATACAATTATTTACAAGGTTGTTTGTTTTGTTAAATTAACCATCTCATTTAGAAATATGTTGAAACACCGATAGATTATCAGTGGTAAAAATTTTCCTTCTACTTGTTGTGTACACATAGACATAGATGTACCTGTTTTTGTGCACAGCCATCATCAAATTGGGATAGTTTAAATATTCTGATTCTGTTATACACGTCGTATTTCATCCACTTGTGATGATCAGATTAAACAAAATCAAACTTAAAATTTAGTACGGTCATGAAGTTTGAATTGCAATGAAAAGTCGACAAAAAGAACAGTCAGCAAAAGAAATGTCTTTTATAAGATTTTTACAAAAACTTATTGTACATTATTAGGTCCCTTGAGTTGTCATCAGTTCGTGGAGTGTTGTTTTTCTTTGCCTATTAATGTATTTTTTTTTTAACTTACGTAACCAAACTCGCTCTCGCAAGGTCCGCTCTTAGGTATGAGACGCTAGTTCGTTGCCCTCCGATCGGTTCGTCGCGATTCATTCGCTGATCACTAAATTGTCTCCAGTGTACGAACAAAGTTTTCACTATTACACTCTTTATCCTAACATAATTATGGTCGAATTGCGTGCAATCTTTGAACAGACTCACAAATAGTCAGTTAATTTATTATAACGATTCAATAACTTCTAAATTGTTTAAAATGACTGATGGATAAGGCACAGCACTTAAACCATTGGATCTTAAGACTTATTTGACGGGCATATTCCGTGAGGATCATACGTGCACTAAGAAAGGAATTTGCAGGTGTCGTATTTGTTACACGATTTTCTTCGTTTGCGCCACTACGTTTTGCTTAATTTTTAACCCTTTTTTGACTTTACTTTTGTATTTTGCGGCTTCTCAAGTTACAATGTTAGCTAGAGCAAACGTTCTATGTAGTAACGAAAACGACATACCTGACATCTTTTGCGTAATCTTAAAATTTCAAAGAACTTTTGTGTCGTAATTCACAGAAGCATTGATGCATTGTTTGGGCTTGAAAGCGGAAATCCGAGGTGTGAAAAGTGTAGTTAATGTTGATAAACACGGTAGGCGTAGCAACATGGCTTGCGTTAATAACATTAAACATACGTTCAAATATTAGCACAAATATTTAATAAGTCACTCAGGTTTCATCGGTATAAGCCATTAACCAACCACACATAACTCTTCCATTTGGTATCAGGATGTATTAAATTTCAAAACCAAATTAATAAAATAATATCAATAATGAAGAACAGGAATATTTTGGAGCTTGTAAACTTTGTAACGTTGTAACTTGATTTATTTAAAATTCCATTGCTTTAATTTAATTTACTTTAATAGGCATAAGTACTTGGTTTATTTATTCTGATTCGATTTTGTTTTGTTTATTTAGTTGTAACTAATGTAGAATAAGCCATGATCCATGGATTTCGTCTCAACTAAAAATATTAGAATATTAATGGAAAAGTGATTATGATACATTAAATAAATCTAATTGATCCATAATTATTTTAAACGTTTGTGGTTTTTGTCAGGTGTCGCCTTGTTTTTATTGTAGTTTTAGTACATTAATAGTCTTGTATAAGATAACCTTTACCTTTATCTATGTAAGTTTTACATCGGCTGAGCAAGATCAAGACGTGCTGAGAATCGAGAAATGGTATGTTGTTCTAGTTGATCCGGTGACACCGCTCCACCGTCCCACTCGTCAACGGGTTGGCGGTAGGCGGACCAGTTGGTATGTTAAATCGGCAATCGCCCTTCGTTCTCTTAATTACTAAACAGTAGTTAAAGCCTTTAAATAGGTGCCTAGATAAAGACAACCGTGACTTAAACTTAAACTAAATACTAGTTTTTACAATGGTTTTAAAGTATTACTTCAACAAGGATATTAGGAAGTCAACTTAAGAATATATTTTGTTATTGTGTTTGTAGTGTGTGATATAGATAAGTAGAAGATTCGGATGGTGCCTCCTTCCTTGGCTCAAAAATCATAGAAAGTGATTTAAAATGCGAACTAGATCTCTGTACTTGGCAAAAGTGTCCAAAAGCCAAATACTGTGTGTGTCTCTATGTTTGTGTACTGCCTGTGTCTGTACTGTGTTTAAGAGATGTCACAGTAAAAATAAGAAGATTATTGTTTATGTAAGAAAAAAAAGTTATGAAGTAGATATGTACATATAATAGAAAGAAAGAAAGAAAGAAAGAAAGACATTTATTCACATTCACAAAGACACACAAATACAACAACAACAAAAAAAAAAAAAAAAGCAATAGACAGGAAACACAAACAAAACATAAAGGAAATTCAAAAATAAAAATATACGATTTTGTGTGTCCCCGCAAAAGTGAAACGGCCGCTGACTCAGCATAATGCTGAGGCGTTAGACGCCTGCAGCGCTGGTATTCTGTCAGTACCGTATGTGACTCACGGTATAATCAACCCTTAACTCAGCTGAGAGGCTAATCTTGGTGTTATAAATTAATAATGCTTTGTTTTATTGCAGGCATAATACACCTACAGGTTTTAAAATAATTGAAATTAATATTAATTTAGTACGATAGTACATAAGTCATTAAAACAACATACAAAGTAATAAAAAAATAAGATTAAAAAATTAACTACAGTTAGAATTCTGTTCAAAACGTCTCTTCAACAACAGCATCATTTGATGTTATTGACGCCTTCAAATCGTATTTGCGTGTTCAACACGTTCCCTGATGTCTCACAAAGCCACGTGCCACAATCACGTACTCTTAGGCAGGCCACTCACCTGCTCCGAGCGTCAGCTGCAAAAAGATCAAACGTGCTAGGGCACCAGGGTCTGCAGAATCAAATCCTAAGCACTAATGTAGAAATCCGAGATACTAAACAATATTTCAATAGTCCATTAATACCATGACACTGCAGACGTTTAATAACAGCAGATACTTAAACAATATAAAAAATAGCTTCATTGTTCTTTAAAATAGGCACGATTAAAGCAGTAGCTCAAATTTTGTACCTAGATACTTATCGTACTGAAATTCTTCAATTACAAATAGTTCAAAAACAGCAAGGTAAAGAATATCTCAATAACCAGCACGGCCATAAACCAGTTCATTAACTAGCCTTGGTTTTAGCAAACCTTTAATGGGCGCAAATTTAAATATTGATAACGAGCCGACCCTCCTAATATGGCCATGAAGGAAGTTCAAGAAATTGTTTTGGTCTCTCCCATTTATTATGGCACAGATCCAATTTAATGGATAAATCAATCATACGTGGATGTAGGGCCTTATATGGGCAACAGTATCAATTGAAAAACCCACTGGTCAAGTTTTGATTTCAAGAAATAATGCAGCTGTCAAATTAAAAGCTGTGTTCACAATTTGCTGCACAGAATGCATAACTACAGTAGATAATAAATTGATAGAGTAGGAATACCTAAAGTATTTAAAAAATAAATAATTAGTGAATCGCACAAAATGTCAAAATGTTTACGTTACACTGTCACAGTGAATCAATACTTAAGTTCAAATTAAGCGCCTGTGTCTGGAATTAAACTTAACAAACTTAAGTAACTAATTTGTTGTAATAAACAAAAACAAAAGACAGTATCATATAAATAGTTAGTTCTTCTGACTGGTACCAGAATTCTGAATGTATGAATCCGCTTTAAACAAGCTATAAAGCCAGTCCCTGGAAAATAACAAGTGGACACCAGGTGTACGTTGCTAAGTAAAACAAATGGTTGCGATGCCATTAAATTACCAAACAAAATAATAAAAATTCTATTTCCAATACCTCGATAAGGAATCGTGGGCTTTGCTAACAATGGTATCGCAAATAAATAAACAATACCTATTACACTTTTTAATGATGATTAAAAATAAAACATTTGTGAGATCACGTTTGGTTTTTTGGTTTTTAGTTCTTTTATGTGCAGGATTTCTATCCGATTTTTAACGCATAGGTATTTTAAAGTGCGTTATATTTCTCGGAAATCTAAATGAGAACTGTTATCACGGCCTCCATCGTTTTCAATTGCAATCCTTTGAACAATAGTTAACAGAAAAAGTCGATTAAACTAACGATTCTACAGATCTTTATCTCGAATCGAATGCCTTTGTCGAGACCAAAGACACGAGGCAGAGTCGTAGCGGAGCTATAAAACTGATTAATATTAAACGCAGTCCTTTACCGGGAACTTCATTTTATCCAATAGTTGCTTTCAGTCGCGTTTCTATCCCAGATTCTCGACATTCCTCTTTGTACGGTCTGTACGGTCCCATATATATGGACTAAAACCTGACCTACCTACTGTCTGGCCGTTTCGGCGTCGAAAACATAGGTACTTAATTATTTACCTATGAATCTTTACAACAGCTAATTCGCTAGTCTAGTGTGTTTTTGACACGTTGAAATTAGTTTTCAGTGGTTGTTTACAGAGCGCACAGAAGTTTTTTAGCTTTTGAATTTGAAATTTCTTTCAATATTTACTTAGTTCAAAGTAATAGCGGCAATTTGTCAATGTCTTTTCAGGCTTAATTTACCTAGTACTCGCTCAGAATGAAAAAATCGACTGTCTAGCAAAGATAGCAGAATTTTGATTACACAAACGACGATCATGAACAATCTACATCAGAAATTAAACTAGCCCAGAAAATGAAGAGGACGTGGCTGTGCATAAAGATATCTGAAACGACTATGTAAAATATTCGTACCAGTCACGGCTGTGAAAATAGGATTTCCGCTTTGTAGACAGCGTCGTAGAACAAACGGAGGTTCAGTTTAATCTGCTTTATAAAATCAAAATATATATTTTAATATGTATTTAAGTATTTATTTATCTATATAAGTATGTTTATCCATTGCCTAGTACCCATAGTACAAGCTTTGCTTAGTTTGGGACTAGGTCAATTGGTGTCAAGTGTCCCATGATATTTATTTATTTATTTTATTTATATCTATAATATAAAGGAACATCCTTATACTGATTACACACGTATTGTCAGGAAGAGCTAAGGAATCTTTATCTGTTTTTATGTATCTATTTAACAACAGAGAAAACGGGTGACAACAAAATTAAGTCTATTACTTTGTGCATTATAATATTAAAACAAGGAATAAACGCTTCATTTTTAATGTATGCAATTTATATAATTGATAATTTAATGTTATTTTTTTTAACCTTTTCTCCTTAGGTACGAAAAACGTCGTTGTAATATCTAAAGACAATAGAATACACTGTCATATTTTGATGGAAGCACTTTGACCACGATGCATCCACATGTCAAAATACTTAAGTTAGTCCATCAGTGTCATCATAAAGTAAATCAAAGACACATTCACCATCTGTTTAGAAATCGCCAACGGTCATTGTGTTGCGAAGTCTTCTACAATAGAAATGTGAATAACCAGTCGACTCGGTCAATGGTTGCCTATAATGCTCATATTAATGCACTATTTGCTATCGAACTTGTCATACGACACACGGATAATTTGAATTCCATATATGAGTGCATTCTGGATTTTTTTAAACCTGATTTGAACATTGTTTATTTAATTACCTACCGTAGCATACTTTGCTGCTCTGTACACTGTGGTAATATTGTAGTTCACTTAGAAAATTTATTGTAAAGTGAAGTATTATTAGAAAATTCACGTCTCCAATTTAAATGTGGTTGAAATCAGGACAATGATCATCTACTACGGATTTGGTAGAATTGAGGTTTTAGAGCTTTGGTGTTTTTTTCTTCTCGAAATGCAATGTACTTAATCATGACGACTGTGATTTAATCTGTTTACCTTTAGCAAATACAAACATTATTTCCTATACAAGTATATCACTGAAGAAATACGGCACGAATATTTGATTTTAAACCTAATCATGTCGTATTATCGGCGAAATACTCAGCAAATACGTCTTACGTTTTCCGAGATACATTCAACGAGAACTCCTCCCGACTTCCTCTTGAGTATCCCATTTGCAATAACAATCAAAGCGGTTTTCGATTCGATCCTGCCAATCGGATCGTCAGAAATTTCAAACAAACTATATTGTGAATATTCGTAGGTACTAAGTTTATTCAAAGACTTGAATCGATTTAAATAGATTCATGAATAGCTTCCGAAATCTCGTAAAAGACGTCTCGTTTTAATTGCGTTAATATACAGTAATGAAATAATGTTGCCACAAAAGGTAAGGCCTGATTTTGCTTAAGTTTAATCTGTTTTGTATCTACAATACTCAAGTGCAGATAAATATAATTTTGACTAAATACCTTGTTGCTAGTCAACAAAGCGAATTAACCGATCGTAAATAATGCGTCAAGCCATAGCGCCTGGTAAATACTAATCCAATCCATTACATGCGTATATTATGTATACGATACGTTAGTTCATTAGATCAGCATGTTTGTATCCAATATTAGTGAATAACTTAGCATAACTCACGATTGTTGTTTGTTTTTCTTCGGTCAATATTACGATGATATAAATTGCATATTTTATTGGAATTATGTTTTCTATCTTCAAGAATGACGATCCGAAGTCATTGAAGGAATAAATAAACAATTAAGCTTATTTTCATGCATCTTATAACGAAGATGTTTGTGTAATTGTTATGACGATGGAATGTGTCAACCAGCTAACCACCAACGAACACCAACCATTCCACCTAAACTAAAGTTGACTAAAGTAAATTTTTAATTTAATGGTTTTTCAATTAGTGACTCAGTTTGTCACATTTTCTTTGAGTGATGTCAATTTAAGTTCCACGAAAACATTTTCCTCACTTCACCTGGTAAATTATCTAGACAGTTTAAAACTTGTTCTTACAAGGTTATCTCTTTATCGCTCGGATTAAGGAAAGTATTGTTAGCTTCCGGAGTCAAGAAATACCAAGTAAAATGAGGGTATCTTTGATTGGACTGGGGGCACCGGGACGGTATCAAAAATATGGTTGTTTGTTATTATTTTGAATAGAAACACGATAGAAAAATTGGACAGACTTATATGCTATGTTATTATATTCCAACACTACACTCTCTCTGGACACGTATTCTTCGGGGTGAAGGTATAACGTGAAAGGCAATCGCGGTCTACATGTCGATAATATATTTAGTAGGTGTAATTATGTATTGTAGGCTAAAATAAAATATTTTTAATTTAAGAATATTTTTTTAGTTTATTAGTTCACTTTGGAACAACTAGGTAGGCACAGTGTACAAATTATAAGGAAATCGAACTCAAAAAATACCGTCGCAACGGTACCTATACGGTTAATTATTGACATTGATGGTTCTTGAAAGATTGCAGGGCGTACATCGAACCTGCTTTTCTCTCGTCAATCCCGTCCCTTTCTCTCAAATATTGAACTCTAAAAGATTGAATGAGAAGCGGAATATAAAATTTCGTTGTTCAAAGATGTATGACCGGTTGCGGTTAACCAGTATTTTCACATCTTAATTGTTTCCCATGCGTTAATAGGAGATCGCGGTATGGTGTGAAATATTTGAAAAAATTGGGATGTTCTCTTTACTGCCAGTTCGTTATTTTAATGGTTCTATCACACTGATTCTCTAGTTGATTTTCGATGTTCTCTCGTGTCTGCATTTTAAAATAAAGTAAGCATTTTCTCGTCGAGTGTCAGCATTTTAAAATAAAGCAAGCAAGATGTTATCGAAAGAATAAATCAAAATGAAAAAGTATTTTGCTTTGACTTATGCCACATTGTACGTTTCAAAGACTTGTTGCCTGTAGTTTCTTCTGCGATACGTAAGAACTTCGCATTTTCTCAGGATAAAAAGTAGCCTATGCCATAATAGTAAGGCATTCCTATCGAGAAAGAAGTTTTTCAATCAATTCAAAAATTCCAATTGTAAAATTGTAAAAATTATACAAATAGATTTTAATTATTTTAACTTTTAGTGTTGTCGATAATCAATGCTGTAGCTGCACATTACAACAAATTTGTGGCCCATACAAAAAAAAAGATTGTGTATTATAGTTGATCCAGTTGAAAATTAAATTTTAGTTGAAGTTATTGAGCAATACGCAGATTTTATCAATCATTGAATAACATTTTATTTTAAGATTAACTTTCAAAAACTTTTTCTCCTGGACTTCTATGCAGACTTTTCACTTGAGGTAGCTAAAGATAATGCCGTCTTGTATTGTATTCAAGGCATCTCTGTGTTTGAATGACTCAATGCTAGTCCATAATTGTTTTGGAAATACACGAGTGGAACGCAGATTCGTAATCCCATTGCTATGATTCTGTTATGCATTACTGTTATTTTAGCCACCTACTGTACTCATAAACGAGCCTTCAACAAAACGACAATTTGTTAGATCATAAAATGAAATAGGAACCAAAGTGATACGTTAAGTAAACACTAAAGTGACTCTTGTGCCAAAAAGATGAATAATTTCTATAAATACATCAAGTGAAGAGCGTATTGGAGGCAATAGACATATCTATAACCGGCATTGCATCACTGAAGCGACAAAATCCATCTAACAGATTGACGCACAGAATCCATCGGTCAAAGTGGTCCAGTTTCGTCGTATCCATGTTGTATTGACTATTTGACAGTTGAATGACTGGCCAAGTCATTGGTGTCATAGGTTATGTTATGTACTGTTACGTCAGTTAGTGTGAAGATTGTTTTAGATGAATTATTAAAATAAATATAAATTAATTTAGGTACAATTATGACACTTACTGCAAATGAAGCTCGTCTAAATTGGTAATAAATCTAAATAAATAAAAAAAAAAATAATAATAATAAATTGGTAATTGGTGGTTTCTGGTGTACAATAAAGAGTATTTGTATTGTATTGTATTGTAAATAATGTCATACATGTAAAAAAACAACACGAAAACAGATCTAAGATCTAACAGACAATAAAATACAATCAAAACATGGTACCTACACAGATTAGGGTAACAGGTAACAGGGACATAGAGTATTTGTTTATAATGTGACTTTAGCCCATAGTAAGGAATAGGTTAACCGCCTGCAATATTCAAAATCACAACCATCCATATGTATAGGTATATCAAATGCTGTTATGACATTTTCATGATTTAACCATGCCAGAGAGTGCCATCTAAAATAACCTTCAAAATTGACGATGTCATCGATCGCACAGTCTAGTCGGAACCCTTTAAATAAAAGAAGATCGTCAATATAGCATAACATCGCCGTCAATTTCATTGCCAGTAAAGTTTATATCTCGAGCCGTATCAGCAAGTACCTCAACCGATAACAAGTCACTCGACGATTTGTAGGTCGCATACTTTCTACTTATGGGCTTGTTCGATCTTATACTAACTTGCGTACAGTTAGGACAGTGAATGGATGCCTTCACGCGTTCGGTAGTGAATGAGATGTTTTAATGGCGACGTTTGGCGTTTTTGCGGAATGAAGTGTCATTTACTTGTATGGCGTCGGCCTCATTGGCTAGTAAAGTACTAACTTAATGCAGACTCATTAAGCAGTCTCAAGTAGTTTCTTAGTGAAAAGTAAAAGCTTCTCAAACTACAGTGCTCTTAATTAAGTTACGTCGTTATTTTAATTATATGATGGCGTCTATGGTCTTTAAAAATATGAACTCATTTTGCACGTTAATTAATGTAATTTTATCTTAAAACTCATGTTATTAATATTTATTATTTTCAACTTTAAAAATAACAGTGCAATTGTAGTATTGAAACTGCCTTTTTTGTTATTTTCATTATGTTTTTATGTACAATAAAGAGTTTTACAATACAATACAACTACTCATGCAACTTCGCTCAGACATTTATTGCGCATGTAAATCGTATAAAAGGGAAATTAAAAAAAAACTGTTTTAAAGTATAGTATAGTTTTTTTAAGTACTTAATAGTTTTGCTCTCGATTCTGAACAAACTGCTTTTAAGTTTTCAGTTATTTAATTACGAGTAACACCTTGTATATTGAAGTGCTAACCGTCGTTGTCAGTACCTAAACGAAAGTGTAATCCAAGCCAGAGACTCGAGGGAACATTCCAAACGGTGACGCTCGGGTTTCATGTCCGGTTCGGCCGTTCTGCCACCGATACCAGCAGGTACAGTCAGCAACAGAAGTGGATGAGCAGTAACGGTTCTCAAAATGACCTACACACGACTACTGCCAAGGCCAGGTGATAAGAGTGTGTTGATCATTTCCAGTACCGTAACTGCTCATCCACTTTTGCTGCTGCTGCTGCCTGTACAATGGCCGTAAAAGCAGTTGGACTTTTTAGTGCTATATAACTAGGAATATGAAGCACTAGTATGTGCCCGCGGCTTTGTTCCCGTGATAGAATTGACCACTTTAGTATTAAGTCACGTACTCCTTTATATCAAACAAATTTCCGGGCAATTATTCAGCGTTTTGCGGCGTATTTTTTCTGAATTCAAGAGATCATGCCCAAGGTTTAATTTTTATATAAATCAAAGACAGCACCGATGATAAATCTAGCGTGATTAAATTCTTGCGATTTGTCTTACCGTTGTCCTAATAAACATGGGATGGTAATGACATTTCACCGAAAACATTCGAATACTCACCCAGCTTTTATATATTAATGCGTGTATTGTTACAAGCTTTTATTTAGTTTCACCTGTCCCATTGTCTATCTGTCTGTAATCAAATCTTGCAAGTTAAATTCGATCAACTTCCAGTAGTTGGATTGACTTGAAATTTGGTATACTTATGCAAATTGCATGACAATAAAATAATCTGGTAGTGACATCCTGGTAGTCCGGCTAGGATGTTCTCCACACGCCGGAACTCTTCAACGATTAATGGCATCGACTTGAAATTTGGTGTGCAAATGTAGTTTGGGTGACAATACAAGTACAGTCAACAAAAAGTACAGCTAGCAAAAAAGGCTTGTATTCAAAATTATTTTACTAACAAAAACTTATTAAGGGTATGTACAATCGTAAAGTAAAAACCTTTTGAGTTACCTACCTACTTTACATGAGACTCTAGAGGCCGACTGTACTGTTTTGTCACCTCGGGTTGTGTAAAAGTGATCTGCGATAACTAATTAAATTAGCACCTAGGCGACTAAACAAAACACGTCTTATTGCAAAACATATAACTAATAATTCTCTTGGCGACTTTATTTAATCCTTATTAAGACATATTATTTGCTATGGGACGGAGGCCGTGACCACCTACGCGAGTTGTCGATATATCGATAAGTCTGTCATCGCCATGACCACGACTAGTGGCAAATATATCTAATATAATTAATCATTAATCATTAAAATGAGTTATTACTTGTACATTAAACAAAGTAAAAATAATAAGTGAGACTACGTTAGCCGAGCTACTTCGCCATTATTGTCCTATTTTTAGAACAGCTTACGTCTAGCTCTCGATGGATAATCAGTAGCTATTATGTTCTGGTACCTATTACAAGGTATTATCATGATCTTGAAACGCCACTTAGTTCCCAAGGTAAGTAGTTGAATGCACAAGGACTGACTTAAATAGGTACCTAGTAAATAAACATTAACAAGTTTGTAGTAAAACTAAACAAGTTATCAAAAATATTTTTAAATGTTATTAAGTGGCGCTCATACACTGGAAAATGGACTGCATATTTTTTTTCAGTCAGCTTTTATAACAAAATTTTGTTACGAACCATATTTTAACTTCTCATTTACCTATGAACTTGGAATTTAGAGATACTGTTTAATATTACGTATATTTAACTAACAAATATGATACATTCATAAATCAGATTATTAGAGTCTTTTAAAATGTAGACACACCGTAGATTTTGCTTAGAAGCCAAGCTCTGCTAACACTGGATTTTTATTTAAAATTCTACAAATTTGCACAAAATCCTCGGTGTCTGATTCGCACTTAGTCGGTTTTTATATGGATATTTTAATTTTATAAGCAATTCCAAAATGTCCATACTACCAGAAATGGTTCGAGTGGAAAAACTTTTTTTTTCATTATCGTTTTTGGTGTTGTGTGGCGTAAACAAACGGAGGGCATTGGTAGGTAAAACACCAACTGTTCACGCGAGTGTCGATTACATTTCCGGAGAGGGGTTGCGTTTTGTGTTTATTTGCACACGGACGGAACAAATGGCTTTTTATTCACGTGTAATGTTATATAAAATCAGCGAAAGCGAAATAAAATAATTATTTTATATCTAGTTCTCAGTTGTGTAGTAAAGTTGTTGGAAGTTATAAGTAAAAAGTATTAGTGAATTTCAATGAAAATAAATGTTTTCCGTCGGAAGTTAATGAGGGTAGAAAAAGATGGTGAATACGATGGCGCGTGCCCGTGCATTAGACAATACGGTCTGAAGTCTCTTGGTTGCCAACATGTCTCTCTTAGCAGTTGAAATTTTGCTAGGTACTCGAATTTTTAAATAATACTCGTAATTATGCATTTACATAAAATACATATATTAGACTTAAAATACTTACATAAATTAATAATAATAATAATAATAAATAAATCTAAAAATAAAACAACTTAAGTACTTTAAGTGTAAGTGTAAGTTATATAGGCAAGGTCCTGAAGATGCTGGCACCTGGCAGAGTTTCTTCTTTGAATAGCTAAGCTAATTCTTTGTCCGAAGAAGCTGCCAGCTCTTCGATTTGTTTGTTTGTTTTAGTTTTAGGTTTAAGTATAAATATACATTTTAATTTATGTTCAGTCGAGTTCATAAACTTGTGAGCAAAATTTTTTTCAAAATATAGAACTCGACCTTATTGTTAACGGCGTAGAAGCGTGTTCAGATGTTTTTTTGATAAAATTTTCGCTCACAAGTTTATGAATTCGACTGTACTTAAGTATTTTAATTCTAAAATATAGTAGTAATATCATGATATTATGTTACTAATAAATATAGTTTTAGTTATTATATTAATTTAGCTATTTTACATGCGTCCATCCAGCATCCTGATCTTGGGTGAATACACATACATACATACATAAAATCACGGCTCTTTCCCAACGGGGTAGGCAGAGACTACATCCTTCCACTTGCTACGATTCTGGCCTACAACTCTCGCTTCCTCTACATTCATCAATCAATCAAGATTTGGGTGAATATCGGAATTAAAGTAGACCTATATACCTATAGAGAAGTAGTCTATGTTATTCTCGGCCCCTTTAATACATCTAAATTCATATAGTGCAGCCCTTTCAGCGTCAAAGCGTAACAAATACACTACACACAAACGTTCACTATAATATTAGTAGGATTAACACATTGTGAAAGACTGGCCAATCAAAAATTACCCAACGTCAGTGCAACGGATCAGTTCTAACCGACAACACGAGAGATTAGCCGTGAGAGTGAGGTCAAAGGGTTAGCCGGTAACTATAATGAGGTAACTAATCTAACTAATAATCAATATTAACAACATTATGCAACGTGCTAGTGTTTGCAGTCAGGTCTGAGGTCTCATGCCTGATGCCCGAAAGGGATGCGTTTTGAACTTTAGATATCGTGAGATTCGAGATAAGTACCTGTGTGTGCATTTTATATTGCATAACATTGTCATCTCCAGGCCATATACTAGCTGGAAGCGACGGTTTTAGCGGCGTTTTTTCCTCATTACCGTTTCGGCAAATGTTATTAACATATGATGTTCAGGGTTAAATTTTTATGAAACCGATGATAGATAAATCTGGCAAGATCGTAATTCTTGCGACGTTCCGTTGTGCTAAACGTGGGACGGTAATGACGTTTAACCGAGCGATCAAAACGCTGAATATTCACCCTGTCGGGCACATGACTCTCAGAATGCGGCTGTAGTGTAGATTCCAAGCGGGCCTAGTACGAATTAGGAATTTAAACACACTTTACCCACTGCTTCGCCGGCGAGTGCAGGTCTTTTTGAAATATTACCCTTAGGTACCGAGAAGCCAGCTGTACCTAAGGTTCAAATGTAATTCCGCACGTCCGAAAAACTAACAAGATAGGTATGAGAAGGTTGTTTCTCGCAATTCGCTTGCATAAAACATTAATGTCAATCTTCATAACACATACGCGCTTGAGTTAAATCTGGCTTAAGAATAAATGTTTAAGAATGGCTATAGTGTCAACATAATAGCATGCCATGCCAGTGAGATTCCATTCCTCAATGGACTGAAGTGTCGATGCAGGCTAATACAATGGGATAAATAAGATCTAAGATCCATTCAAGTATTGCGTAAACATTGCAGTCAATCCTCCTCTATGTCTGTCAGCTGTAGCTGACAGACATGAAGGATGGATTGACAAAGTGAAAAACCGTAGGTAGTACAGCACACCCCAGCGGGATGCAGTGGCAGTGTGATAACAGCGTAAGCAAGTGGCGCAATCTTATCTTTGTCAATAACTGAATTATTTATAATCGGCTACATAATTTATTTTATTACTTTAGCTAGTCTTTTTTTAAGCCTCTGTAGTTTCGATCGATTGTGTAGGTATTTATTTATACAGACATGCGGTTGCATAAGCCTGCATATCATTTTGATATACAAAGCCGCGAAAAAAGCATTCGTTACAATCCGTAAGTCATTTAGATACGATCGATTTTTGCGTAATTCGGTAGCAGAAAGGTAATTATTATTATTTTGCATTTAGGAATCAATTCGCAAATATGTGATAATAATGTGATAATGAACAGTAACCCATTGACGCTTCTAAATCCTCGATATGTTGTGTTAATAAAATATTGAAGTTATCTCTTCTGTGTATCGCGAGTTATGTAGATTTACCCTTTAGGCGTGCCAGGACAGATTCGTATTGAATCAGTTAAGTTTTAGGCTAGAATCTGAGCAAATACGACTCTGTTGAGGTCAGATTTGTCATCGGTCTGTTTCTGAATAAAACAGATTCGACATACGGCTTATGATATGGTAGTCACTTTCTTTTAAAACCAATTTCTGAGTAGGTCAGATTCGTAAAAGGTCCCGTGACATGACAGTACTACGTCGGATTGGTAATAAGTTGGATTCGGATTTATGCAGGTTCTTATCTCATGCGATTAGCAACGATTCGATAAAGAAATTGAACAGATTCTTCTAATGATGAATTCTGGAAATAACGTTTTCTTATTAGGTCAGATTCTATGTATATTTTATTTGCGAAAAGGCCAGGTACAATTAGCAAGTAAAAAATACTACTGTCCACTTTAAGATTAAACATGATAAAATAATTAATAGGTACCTAGTTCTTAATGACAATGTCACATTAATGTCTGTACTGTATGGCCACTTGCTGGAAACATAAATCTCGAGTTAGGGTTAAGCTTCGTTTAGTAGTGTCAAAATTTATGGAACTGTCAAGCTTAAGCCAGGCTTAACAACTAAATCTAGATTTATTTTTACCTGCAAGTTGGTCTAAGAGATTCTGACGAAGGCTACAATTCGACTGTTTTTTATTTGATTTAATTTCTCAACGTTTGTTATATATTATGCTTATTATCATTTATTTTCCCTTTGACTGTACATTCACCTGATGTACCCAGAAATTGACTGACATATTATCTGACCTTCTCAGAATAAAGACTAAACAGAATCCAATCAACATCGAATCGGTCGTAATCGGAATTACGCATACTAAGATTCTGGATATGTGATTTTCTGACCTACTCAGAATCCGGCATTATGAGAATCTGAAGAGCTAGGAATTTGGGATCTGAAGAACCTGACACCATAGGAACTTGGATAACTTAGAAAATGCCATATTCATAATAGAACCTTCTCAGAATCCGAGTTAAATTGAAACTGGCAACATAAGAGTCGTACTTACTAAGATTCTGGCCTAAAACTCAACTGATTTAATACGAATCTGTCCTGGCACGCCTAAAGGAGATTTAGTATATCACACTTATTAATAAATGTATTTAATGCAACACTTGTATAATAAAATTTACATTATATTTAAGTGGTAAGAATCAAAAACGCCAACACAATTTAATTCTCAAAGATTTCAATAGTTATGTAGTACGCTATAAAATGACCACCGAATAGCAAAGTGGTTAGAGAACCTGACTACAAAGCTTAAGAATATAACAAAGACTATTACTGTCACTCATGTTTCCGCCCGTCTATCCGTCTGTCCGTCTGTCCCACAGGTTTAACAGTCAAACGGTTATAACTACAATCTTAGAGTTTTATATTTTTACTCGACTACGGCAAAGCCAAAGGAACAGTAATGATTATACCATCTTGTTGACCCGAAGCTGTATCGTAATTATAATATCGTAATTGTACGGGAGCACCCCTTAAAAACATTTAAAATATTACACCTAAAGGAAGGAGCGAAAAATGTTTATTTTAGTTTTTTACTTTCCCCATCAAGTAGAGCAAACCTTAGGCAAAGTAAGACCTTATGCCAAAAATCATTAAAAAAATCTTCAGTAGGCATAATTTTGTTTTTTAAAACCGCCACCAAAGTCAGCTTTCTTTTACAAAATTATGTACCTACTGAAGATTTTTTTAAATTTCCATTGGACTATGAACTTTAAATTTGGTGATAATATTTATAATTAGGTATATATATTTTTCTAAAAAAATACCAAAATATTTATAACCTAATAAAGCGGATATTTTCTTTGAAATTCCCTTATTTTCCTGTTACAACCAACTTAATTTAGCTGTCAAAATGTGTAACACAAAACTGTCATTCGGGCAGCTTATTTAGAGATGTACCGAACCCTCAGTGCGCGGGTCTGACCGAGCAATACCTACAAATCAAATATTACGCAAAACTAAGACTTAGTCCAAGAAAGTAATTTAATTAGATATTTTTGTGATAATTTTAATCATACATTATCTCAATGCGTGTTTGTCAATTAGGTAATTAATACAAAAAAACTCAACATGCTTTTCAACACGTGATTAGTTTAGTTACCCCACTTTTGACCAAAGGAGGTTTCTGTTTTCTGAGTGTATGCACCTATGTACAGTCAAGGGCAAAAATATGTATACACTTTAGTACCTTGTCAGTTTAACCACTATGACAGTTCATACATGGCAGTTCAAATATGACGAAAATAGACAAGGTACTAAAGTGTATACATATTTTTGCCCTTGACTGTACGGTCAAAAATACGGGCATAAATTTATAGGTATACCTACGTTACTAAGACGTCAATAATTTCTATATGTACACCTTTATGACACTAAACATAAGGTCGATGTACTTATGCATTGTGTCTCTGTGGCTTGCATTTGACTTTACACACACACTCGTAATGATTTAATATTTCTTTGATCATCTGTGCAGCCTAAAAGTCTGGTTTTCAACCATTAGATTAGCAATGTGCCCCGCCCACTGCCACTTCAGTTTCGCAATTCTTCGGGCTAAAACTTCTGAACCGATTAAAGCAAACCTAACTAACAACCACCCCAAGGAAGCTCGCTGTCATACAAAAAAACTGCATCGAAATCGGTTCATCCATTTGAGAGCTATGATGCCACAGACAGACATAGAGACATTGGCGTCAAACGTATGACGCCTTTTTTGAGTTAAGGGTTAAAAATAAAAACAATCTAAAACAAAAGTGGTTTTTAAGTACGGTCAAGGAGTTTAATTCATTGGCCACCATGGAACCATTTCACAGTAAACGTCATAGTGACATCGCATTAATTAACAAGGAAAGTCGTAATTTTTCCTTTAAAAAGGTTCCATGGCGGCCTATGAATTATTTTATTGTAATTCTATGAATTATATTAATTACTTACCTAACTACCTACTTAACCGTCAACTTCGCATAACCTAACCTGCCAAGAAAACGGCATGTTTTTTTCTGTCAACTGCAGAATGTTTAGATAATATCGATAACGCGGATGCGTGCGACAAAACGATAACGTGGCGTAGCTATACAACTATAATTTATTTTATCAATCCTGAAATAAACCACAATTTATGGCAGAAGGCATTTAAAACTGTACTTTAACGTGATATAATCAACCTGCTGAATAATACACGAATCCGGAAGCAAATGAAAATAGGAAATTGCTTCTGAAATTACGTATCATATGAAGTGGCATTCAATTAAACATGCTGTGTTATTTCTACGAAGTCCCTGAATTAAATATGACAGAAAATGTAGGGTAGTCAGTTATACAGTACAGATTTCCGTTAACTCCATGTCTGTTACCGGTGTTTATTTAAGGTGGTAAATTGATAATCGATTATTTAGCTTAAGAATAACATTTCCTCACCACCCAACGGGTTGATCTTTGATCTCGACTTACCACAAAAACCTCGACAGGAGAAAAATCCAAGCTTTGCGCACAAAAAGTAACGTTGCTCACAAACAATACCATTCAGTTGTCACAATAAAATCACAGAACACAACACAAAATCCTATGGTTTATTCAATACACATATATCGACCGATACTGTATTTACGCGGGATTTTTTTAAACGGAGCGTCGTGACGTCCGTCTACAAACGCTTATCAGCCAGTACTGGCGAACGAATGAAACGGAACGAATGAACGGAATGCCGCGCTGACCGAATGGAACCCAGCAACATTACGGTCGAGTATGTAGGCCCGTTAAACCAGCTCAACTTAATTATGTGCTATTAAAAGTAGGAAAACTAGAAAAAGGGAAGATAAATGTGTAATCGCTCTAAGATTTTTTTGGTTCAGGACAGTAAAAAGCGCTAGTTTTTCACCTGGCATTGCTGCTTCAGCTCGAACTTGCGGCATAAAAGTTAGAAAATCTTTGTCTGTCTGTCTTTTGAGACATATACATGAAGTTATTAATTTATCTCATGTTTTTATTTGATAGTTACCCAAGTACTTTGAAATCGATACATCTTTGTTTTAAGCAAGTCACCTACTTTCGTTCGCGCATTTGTTTATAGAGATGATTGACACCTCGGGAAAGAAATTAGCCGAAATTAACACGAGCGAGAGTTCAAATTCCTCCAATAAGTTTCGAGTAAATAATTATAGCTTTCTCGCGACTCGCGACTGGTCAATTCTAGATCCTTAGTTCACTCATTTCTTCGTGTAAACAATGTTACTATTCACATTTACTAACAAGGTGTCACGCTACGTTTGCAAAAAAACAATGGAGAGTGGCGATAGACTGAACGTGGCAGTGAGTGAATGTTTTATGATAATGCCTTCGGGTGGTGATACATAGGACGTGTATTAATAATCGTTCAGAAATAGATGATTCGTACTGAATCGCTAATAAGGTTGAGTATGTACTTATGGCAGGTGCTAAGGAAGAAACTCTTAGATGAGATGATAACATTGGTTTCCAAACGCAACCAGTAAGTACTTCAGCAGTGAAATGAATCTACGAAAATCTTCCAAATCGTTAAGTAGCATACCGGAACGCTACGATAGATTACTGTAGTTAGTGACTACAATTTTGGGAGCAATGTTAACACATTTACAATACAATATACATTTGCTGCAAGCTACATGGACAGAATCAGATAGTAATATGAAATCTTCAACAATTACTGAAAAAAAAAAGAAATAGATACGTATATTTTATTGCATAAAGTTAAACAAGTATTGGTACATGTAGATACAATAGAGTCATAGGTAACGCTATTAATGGTACGACAACAGCAATAACCCTCCTTCTTCGCAGTCGGGTAAAAACAACATCGATCCTTGTGGAAATCAACAGAACTGTCGAGCAAAGGCCATACCAGCAGTGGATGTTTCCCGGATAAGATTATCATTTGGCATTTTAAAACACTGACCACTTTCTTGATATCGCAATCATATTAACTTGAAATAGTCTTCACAGTATAAATCTACGCTAGTACAATAACTCTTTTCCAACGTTGACGATTCGGAATAACTGCTATTTTACCAGAGATAGTAGGAATGGAGCAACGGCTTATTAAATTGAGATCATTACGATTACCTTAAATTGCTGGCGCTATGCCCTAATTTGGTTGTCTAGCCACAAAAAGGACAAGTTTGTAGTATTTACCGTGAAGCACAATGGTCTCAATTTGGGCTACGTCATAAACAAAACGGCGAGACTGTAATATCTTGTGGTGCAGTTGGTAAAAACAAACCGCAGAATGGTCGAGTTGATAATGAAGTCGGGGAGCGGGTGATTGACTTGATTCGCACTGTAATAGTATCGTATTGTTTTGGCGGATAATGGAAATAATGGCTCAGTATTTGAAAAAAAAAAACTTTAAAACCTAAGTTAAGACTAAACTGTTTTACAAGCTTCCGCTACTTAAGATATTTGGGATTTTGTAAGAAATTAATGTAAAAAATGCGCATTGGTTCATTTTGTCCCTTTAAAAGGACATTTTCACCATTCTTTCACATTATAAGTTTATATATATGTGACACTTATCTGTGATGCTGTCGCTTTGGATTTGGACAAAGTTTATAATATTGAGACGGCGACACGTATTTAACTTAGGTATGGTTTGTACTATGCGATATAAATAAAGACGCATATCTCATAGGATATAAAAGCTTGTCGCGAGAAAGCTAGTTGCTTAAGAATACAATGCCTACTTATATAACTAGATCTTGCTTGATATAAACCAAGTATTTAATAAAAAAAAGGACTTACGTATTTTGTAGATACATCTAAATGAATAAGTTTCGCAACGAACTTTTATATAAATTAATATTAATTGTAGTTATAGTTATGATGTAATAAATTGGCGGGTTTGATTTAATTATTTAACCTAAAGTTTTTTTCTTTTGGAACACCAATATCTTTACAAATTTAATTTAATTTATTACAATAAGCTCTTTAGAACTGAAAAATTTAGAAAAAATTGTTCACATAAAGTTTTTAACAGACATTCTTAGATGAATAGGTACTTTGGATATTCTGGCGCGTCTGCCAGCTTGTCTTTTTGCTCCCAAAGACATTTAGACTAGAAATAGATGGGTGCTGTTACCCTGTATAAATAAATGCACCAATGCAATGCATGATTGGTGGCATTTATTTTAATGCATTAGTTTTAAGTACATAGGTAGTAGGTAGGTTGTAAGAAAAGGGTCACACTGAATACCAGCACTGCAGCGATGCTGAGTTTTAAAATACTTACTGTGTGTTCTGAATTTTATTTCTTGGTAGTACTTATGTATCTTTAAATTCTTCTGTTGCATATTTAGGAGCTGTTTCACCACCCATTGATTAGTATTAACTGACGGTTAAATGTGATGCCGTCTCCGTCTATTCGAACAAAACAAATAGAGACGGCATCACATTTAACCGTCAGTTAACACTAATCAATGGGTGGTTAAACAGCCCCTTAGTGTCGAATTTTGACCAAATGAATCGTTAATTGAATCAAAAAGAAAAGAAAATGTATTCTTATAGAATTTGCATAATCCGAAGTGCTTAATTTGAAGACAACTAAAATTTAAAGAGCAACTGACATAAAGAAGCCGGACAAACAATCCAGGTAGGACTCTAAAGTTCTATTGTTACAGAAATGAATGGAATCGATAACAATGGACGTCGTAAAATGAATGAAGTGTAGCATAATTGAAAACGTGTACCCCTGAAAAAGCAATAGAGATTAGAAGCGAACGTCTCCCAAACCTTTAAAATTGCAAATCCCGGCAACGCAAGGTAACGGCAAATGGAACTTAAATTGTCGGACCACAACCGCCAGTATGACAACAGTTTCTTAATTACTTCTTTCTCAACTTATCTACAAGTTGCTAAACCTCAACGCAAAAAGAGGTGTGTTCATGGGCACCAGCTTTTCAGTAGGGTTCATTGCATCTTGCCTCTACACATAGGATGCTTTTGTAGAATTCATTCTATATCTCAGTCTTGTTCTATGTATTTCCTTTTACATGAGGGAGATGCAAGTGCACCCCTTGCACACTATTCCGGCTTCAGTACAATGAATGTATGTAATACACTGGACAATTAAATCACCGGACAAGTGTTCGGTGCATGTACACACGTTCATTGTAAGCCATATAACACCACAAGTCCGGCAAAAAAACGGTCTTTTGTCCGGTGAAAACGACGGACGTCTACAAGCGGCCAAAGGAGGATCGAGGGGTCGCAACGTGCATGGTCATTTACGTAGAGGACCCCCTTAAAGGCATGATTAGTACTTTTGGTTTGAAAAAAAAACTCAGGTGAAAAATCGTTCCAGAAGTCTTCAATCAAAAATAACTTAATCATCTACCTACTGAAATTATAATTTCTAGATGAATTAAAAACATCTCGCGTTAAAGTAATCACCTACAGATAAACCTATTTAAATTAATCTACCCTGCATTATTCCTGCGTTGTACAGTACAATCTGAAATCGCAGATGACATCTAACTTGACGGTGAACACAGCCAACGGACGTTTACTTATATCTCATCGCCTTTCCAGGTCACAACGAAACATTGGGCCTTAGGAGCCTTCAGAACTAGTTTCTTAGTTCCTATCACGCCTTGTTCCCTGGACAAGACAAGAGTTATCACGGCAGCGTTAATCGAGGGCTTATCATGAACCTGGACATGACATTGTGTCTGTTACAGTTAGTCTTAGTGGTATGCCAAAGAGTTCGTTATCAGAGGCGCCAAAGCGTTGTTAATTGCACCTATCAAAACGGGATTATACATAATAATTGATTACTTTAAAGTTTTTGCCTTTTTTCCACTTTGTTTTATCGACGTACTGCGGTGTTGAGCCAATGGAAAACCGCTGTGTATTTCTCCAAGAGAGTTTACGATTGTAAAGGATCACTTTTTCTCCTCAACCGACGATCATGGTTCACAACCACTCTGACAGAGTGTAGCAACTTGGAAGAAAAAGATTGTATATGGTATTATATAATTCTTCACTAACAAGTTAAACATAAACAAAACACACTCAAAATTTATGGATAACAAGAGCCTTTGGGTTCGAGTTAACTCTAAGTAAATTAAATATTTTTTGAGATTCGCCATTAATACATTACATTATACATTATTGAATAAAAAAAAGGTTTAGGGTAATGAAACCTGACTGGGTCTTATCTCAATTTATGTCTATATTTTAATTTTAATGTGTGAAATTATCTTTTGACAAATAACACTAAGATTTTTTTATTCGATCACCCAAGTACTAAGTCTTTGATCTCGCAACTTCTACCAATCGTATTTGTCTTGAGAGTACTTGTTTGTAACAGACTTGTATCTAGATTATTTCACTATTTGAACAAAAACTTGTCAATCTGTAATAATGAGACAGACAGTTCTATTTCAAGAAGGTACTTAATATTTTGCTGTATTTTTTCATTCTTATTGTATGAAAGAAGTGATTTTGAGGCGTCAGGACCACCTAAGCCTATTGTTGTTGACTATCTCTGGGTAGTTCCATTGAATGTTTTTTTGTTCGGAGTGTAGTAAAAGTATTGCATTTCGTTTGAAGTATTTAAAAGGGCTTATAACTGTTATTTTAAACATTGCTATTTTACTCAATGAGATTTTGGTTCTGGTATTTCCATGCTCAAGTTAATGGACTTGAAGCACGGCTTATTTGAGTTAAGCTGGTTACGCCCGCGACGTCTGCTCTCTAGTTAATTTATATTTAGCTGCTATTAGAAAAAAATAATTACGTATATTAGTTTAGAAATAATACTATACATAGTTAGTATACATACTTAGTCAGGGGACACTTGACACCAATTGACCTAGTGCCAAAGTAAGAAAAGCTGGTATTAAGGGTACTAGACAACGGATAAACATACTTAAATAGATAGTTACCTCCTCCTCGTGTCGCATTTCTCGGTAATGAGGGTCGTGACCACCCTTCTGAATCACTTTCTCTCGCACGAACTTTTCCATCTATTTCTGTCTCTAGCGGTGTAGTGCAGTGCGTGTAGTGCGTTATGAACTGTAGAGTCAAGAGCGGTTCGAATCTGGTCAGACCAACGCATTGGGCTGCGACCACTAGGTCTCTTCCCATCCACTTTAGCGGTCACAATTAGCTTCTTGAGGTTATCACCGTCTTTCCTTGAAATGTGGCCAAAGTATTCAAGAACCCTGCGCATACATTCGGATAGATACATAGTAAACACTCGACTCGAGAATTCGTATTTTTCATACAGATACCCAACCGAGGATCTGACCAGGGAAATCAAGCTTCGGTATATTTTCTAACCACTGGGCTATCCAGTCGTCAAAGTTAATCTCCTAATTCATTTGAATTCTCTAAGAGGTTCGATACTGCTATGCTCAAAACAGCGTCCACCAAATTCACTATGACATCTGCGTCCCCATTCTGTGTCCGGTCCCGTTACATTTGATCACCGCGCCGCAAGGCGATTGCTAGATTATCGAATACTCGTGCAAGGTCACGCGATGTTAACAATTACCGCAGAAATGGTACAGAAGGTGCTGACAAATTAATAATTACTAATATTTTAAGAGAAGCTAAATTAGATCCAAAAAACTTTAGACATAAATTAAGAAACTTTTTATAGAATATTTTTATTTTTATTTCCTGAACAGAATAATTAAATTATCATTCCACCCAAACATAATTAGCCTGTGCATTTGAGTGACGTCGTAACCGTCTGGAACCGGCGGGATAACTTTTAGTAAGCATTGTGACTTTGACATTTATGTATCCTAGACCCACTCGCAGGTAAAAATAAATCTAGATTTAGTTGTTAAGCCTGGCTTAAGCTTGACATTCCCATACATTTTGACACTACTAAACTAAGCTTAACGCTAACTCGAGATTTGTGTGTTTCCTGCAAGTGGCCATTAGTGAAGTGGACAGTTACTAGTAACAATCAAGACCGTCAAAGAAGTTTTAATCACTGACTAATAATAACTATCGCATTGGTGTTTTTACTCAATAAGTTGATTCTTCTAATTATCTCCAAAAAATAACTTAATATAATACTTAATAATTTAATAATTTGTTAGCACCTTATAGTGCATGGATATTCCATCGGGAAAAGTCGGATCTTAATAGGAATACGACGGCATGTACTAACAATTACTTGTATTAAATGAGGGACATTTTCCTATCCATTAATATGGAACTTCTATGTCTCAAAAAAATCATCGTTGAATTAGTTGTGAAACTTGTAAAATAGTTTGACGCAATTTAGTTTTCTTGACTGTAGGCCAGTAGTTACTGCCAAATTTAGATATGTATCATAGTTTCTAATTGATATATTTTAATAATAATACTGTGTTATATTATTGAAGCCAGAGCATAAACGCTCTCCTGTTACCATAATTGGAAAAGTCCCTTACATTCCGAAAGCTCAGTAACGTAATTAATACATAACCCTGACGTTAAAATTGGAACAGTCCTTGTACGGAGGACACGTTTATCTAACAAAATTATCTCAATATTCGGGTAGGGGATCCGACTCCTGAAGTCCTAAAAGTCGACGTCGGCGGACTTCCTAAACAAGTGGGCACTTATAATGTTAAGTGTCAGCCTTGCTGCTTGTGCTGGTTTGGTCAAATGTTGGCCAAATACCTTTGTTGGACCGATCTACTCATTAACTAGAAACGTTGCTGCTTGCTTATTTTGAACAAATATTATTGTATTGTTCAGGTCAGTCAGAAAATTCTGTCGTCTTATATTATAATCAGATCATAGATTTTAGAGCGATTTCTACCATGTTATATATACTATTCTATTACTTTTCTCCTGATCAAGTGGGGATTTTCGTGATAAATAACCTAACCAACAAAAAGTTGAAAAATCCCCGACTTTGTCCAAGAACCATCGCTAGAAAACCTGATTTCAAATAAAACATTCAAATCGGTCCACCCGTTTAAGAGCTACGGTGCCACACAATCACACATAGCGGTCAAACTTATAACACCACTCTTTTTGCATCAGGGGTTAAAAATAGGTTATGTGTGGTTCTATTCGTTCAGCTATCTATGTACCAAATTTCATCCATTTAGCTGTTTTAGCGTGAAAGTGCAACAAACATACTCACAAAATACGCGTTTTAATAGGATCAATTCTAATATTATAAATGCGAAAGTGTGTGTTTTTGTATGTTTGTCCGTCTTTTACGCCGTAACGGAGCGACGGATCGACGTGATTTTTGGCATAGAGACAGTTTATGGGACCGAGAGTGACATAGGCTACTTTTGATCCCGAAAAAATGCACAGTTCCCGAGGGAACTAATTAACCGAATTCCACGCGGGCGAAGCCGCGGGCAAAAGCTAGTAATTTAATAAATATTTACTATTTTCTCCGAAGATAAACTTCGGTCAATAAGGAACTTACGGAAATTGCGTTTCGTTATGCGTGGTTACGCACAATCGCTAAAGGTTGAACTGCCTACTCTTTACCACGCAATCGCATATAAGTTAAGCACCTACTTATCAACTTTTACTCGCGGAAGTTCAATGGACACGCGATTGAATTATTAAGGTCTTACTATTTATTAAATATATTTACAGCGAAGTTTTTAAGATGTGTGTTACGTCTCGCCATAATTGGTTTAGGATTTCTTGTCAATAATAATGTTAACGTAAACGCAATTCTTACGTCCGAATATCTGAAAGAGATTGCTTGGAGCTGTATGTATGTTGTTGTTATCTGTCTCTTTCACAACACTAATTCTTCCTTTCTTTCTTTTTCTTTCTTTCTTTCTTGGCCTTCTGTTGCAAACGCAACTGTTTTTATTTAATCATTTGTTTTAATTTATACATAAGTAAAGCTGTAAAGTAAAATCGAAACGCACATTATTACAAAGGGAATGACGTTAAAATTTGGACCAATCACAGCTTCGCATGTACTAGAATGTAAAGCTATGTAACCGTCAAAAGGCACACAATTTTTAGGCACCTTCCTACGTACACCAGCTACCTCCGAAATTATACTTACAGTCGGATCTTTATCGAAGTTTTATTCAAGCATCGCTAGAAAACCCTCTACTTCAGCAGCCAGGGTTTCGGTAGCTACATATGGTCCTTCGCAGTTTCAATGACAAAGGAAATACGTCAAATTATTAATTGTATTCAGTGCTCTAAAGTCAAAACAGCGCCAACCACATGCGTATTTACGTGATATTTACATTGAAGCCTAAATATGTTGTTACTTAATTACAATTAACAAGGGTAATACACGAAACTAGATGAAAATTAAATTATTAAGATAATTGATTACCTACTTTAGCGTACCTATTAAGTTTCAAAACTATGCAACATTCATTCGAATTAACATTAATTCGAATCTGTTAAACTTCTGAAATTGCTTGTTTTAGTGAGCTGAGTCGTAAACTACATTTATGTTCAGTTTACTTTATACTTTACCGCTTGCTTATACTCATAATATGAAATTTAGTTTGTTTTTCAGATGAGCCAACCGGTACATTGATGTCAGATTAGAAAATGATAACGACATAACAACATAGATGCAACATAGATGTATTTTACTGCAAAGAACATACAGGTATAAAATCACTGATTAAATATCGAAGTTAATGACCCCTCTCTGTTATTAATTTCAGTCCGAATTGTTTGCAATCATCTCACGAGCCAGCTCAACAAAAACAGTGTCTTTTTACAGTCCACGACCTCTTTAAGCAATGATGTAACAAAATAATTACCCGCAGCTCCTTTGCTAGCTTTAAGCGCATTCGGGTAACCGCACCGTTCAATCAAGTTGCAACGGAGCTCGTGCCGTGTGTGCCAAGCAAACCCTTTAGGCAATAAGCAGTGAGCAAACACGGGAGGGGACCAATCAGTGCGCAGGAAACTACAATTTGACGACAATTTCTCGTCGCCCTCGCGCGACGAATTAGCGTCGCCCTAGCCACAGTATACAGTTTTTCATCCCGAAAATGATATAGAAACTGCCCGGTGCTGCTTTTTCATCAATATTAGATCCCATTTTGATTTTTACGAACGAAATATTAGAGTGACCTTAAAATTTAAAGCGACACTTCTGATTTGGCGAGACCAGTTATAGAAACATAAAAACAAAATTACGGGTACTACTCTTATTTAATTCATGTTGTGTAGTTGTGTGGCGATTTACTAAACAATTAATTTTACTTTAAAAATACAGTATTTGTTTAAAATGAATACTAAATTTTGCATTTTGTGTAATCCTTTAGGAATAACATTTACTGTTAGCAATCTGTACTCTGTGCGAAAGCGTCATGGCGAGCCAATAAGGGCGAGTGGCGTGTGGCAAATTGACTTTAAAAGTTGACAGGTAGCAGCTATAGAGCAGTAAATGCAGACTGTAAATAAATCTAGATCGGCTATTCGTTGAACCAACGCAGCTTGCAAAGGAAATGAGACTGGCGAAGTAAATCGAGTGAAAATATTATATGTAGTAAGTTGGAGACTTGAGACATTCGGAGAATCTAAGGGGCTTAAAGGATTTTTAACGGTTGTGTTGTTGCTTTCCACTATATTGTGTTGTGGCTGATAATTTGGTGTTAGGCTTTATTTGAAAAAAAAGAATTCCTTCCTACAAAGTGAGTTCTACCGTAAAAAGTCAATGCTATCTGTACTTTACTAAAATCAAATAATTATCTTTAAATTTGATCATTAACTTTCAGTTCAAGCTATGGTGCAAATTCTCAGCAGCACTGTGTGAATCGTTTAGCCCAATCCAAACTGGACCGCCGTAGGATTGTGCCCAGCTGTGGGATTCATACAGGCTGAGATGATGATCAATCGTTTACATCGTGAACATAATCAGTTTTGTCAAATTATTAATAGCAATATAGTCATTATGACAATAATCTTTGATAATAACTTGAAACTTTCATATAAACGTTATGTATTAACTAAGGATGGAAAGCAAAACATGATGGACTAGTACATGCAATAATTTAATATCAACGTCTCCCATTTTCACAATACCTACAGTTATTATTAATTCAATACTATTACCACTTAAACTATTCACCTTCCAATTGCTATCTAAATTGTACGCTGATAACTCATAGACAAATTAAACTACTAGTAAAGCTACTTGATAAACGTTCAAACTTAAGCCGTTTAAGCCGAAAGGTATTTTATCTGGTATACTATCATACTGTCTAGTTAGGTACCTAGCATTGAATTTATCTGGTTTTGCTTGCAATTTTTTTTAATTAAAACAGTATTGAAAATCCTAGCTACTGATTTTCTTTATCTGTTGTACAGTTTTGAGTTCGATCAATTTTACGGATAGAAGGACTTTGTGGAAACAATGTCAGGACGAACCTTGTACAAGGCTTGTGAAAGATTCTTTCGGGTCGTTACCACCATCTCACAGTATATTGTATACCGGCGTGGCGATTTATCTGCTATCCCTTTTGGTGTTTAGGTGACCCATTTGCTTGTTTGCCATCACGTACATAACACATAAATAAAAATGGTTTCTTTACTAGTAAATAAATATGATAACAATTATAAATTTTATATGTTTCCCATTTTATGACCAATAAAACAATGTCAACTGCGTATTGCCTCGTAGATAAGACCGTGAATTTTATCAATAAATTAACAAAAGATAACTTATTCAAATTAGGTATGTTTGGTCACCGTCTAATAGTTATTTAACGCCACTGTTTTTATTTCACACGCACATTTCCGTTACTTTGTCTTCGTAACATTTACGTAGGACTTGACTTTCTGGATGAACACACTTGTCTTGCATAAACGTAGCTATCATAAGGTCGCAGGCGGGTGAGCAAAGAAATTGTTTTAGTTCAAAATTAGTGGTGTACAATCGAACTAACCCAACAGATTGTTGAAATATACTGTATTAATTTTACACACACACACACACACACAAACATCACACCTGTATTCCCAAATGGGGTAGGCAGAGCACACGTTACCGCTTCGAAGCCACTTTTTAGCAAATTTATATACAGTAAAGCAAAGCAAAGTGAAGGTGCAGTCGTTAGTCAAAAGAGAATCGCGTCACAAACTGACGTGGAGTTGTCCAAACACAATTACGGGCGTAAACAGAAGGGAACCAGCGACTGTTTTGTTCCGAGGGGCTACTACGAAATTGGAAAATCGAAGTTTATGTTATGCCATCCCTCTTACTCTCGTATTAAATAAAAAGCGTCAGCGAGACGGCAAGATATTTTAGTTCGATTTTGCACTTCGTAATATAAGTCTCTGGTGCCGCCGGCATTATGTCATCCAGATAGATCACAGCATTAGCGGCTGACAGCTTTTAATTTATCCTAGTCGGAGAATGGTGGATACTATTTTGCTTTCCAGTCTTTTACAGTTGTGCTTCGGAAAGCACGGTGAAGTGTTCGAATTCGAAGCACAAAAGCGGGAAACATTATAAAATGCCTGTTGTAACAGTCAACGTAAAAGAGATCGACACGGCCAAAGTTACTTTACCCTTAGTGTAAGTTTTCGGTTATAAATAAGTGATCACTTTTATACCTTGTCATTTTAACGTCGTTTGAATAGCCATACGAAATTGTGTACCGACTGAAAGCGACAAGGTATAAATTGACTTTACTTAACATTAAGGCCGTACATAGTTTTGTAACTTTGACCGTATTGATGTATATTTCGTTGACTGTACGAACATACCTCGATGTCACAAGATCATGTACTGTAATAATGCTTATAAGAAGCGCATTGTCATTTATAACCGTCTTCCGGAAGATATAAAAATGCAAAATGGTAATTCAAATTTTTACTACTCAAAATGATAACGTTATAATCTATGCATGTGTAATGTGTGTATTTCGTCTCTGATGTGTATTTTATCAGCTAATAAACCATTCTTATCTTATTCTTATCCAGCCAGCCGCCATAATTGTAAAAGCACAAGTCTTAAAGCACAGGCGTCGATTCTAGTGCCGTCGACAAATGTCGATCCGTGTAATCGAGCGAAATTGCGTCGGCAGTAAATTCTTTCACAGCTCCAGTCGCATTGTCCGCTAGCTCGATTTGTATTCTGTCTCGTATATCTGTCCAAGGAATGAAAGGGACACACAATGCAGGTGGGACGTTTTTCTCGATTTTCATCATTTAGTTTGACTCGTCTTTATTGCTGTCTAACTAAAGACGTGAAGAATGTGAACTCGTTTCACTAAATTTTACGATAGCGTTTTGTATTTAAATATTGTTCGTTTTACTAGCTTTTAATGCATTTCTGTTGTATTAACAGAAAATTTATCGGCAGTTTTAATCATAAAACCAATAAATAGAGATGAGAAATATAAATGTTACCTTGCATTCCTTTCCAGAATTGATATTGCTATTTTCCCACCTAAATACTACTGAAATTCAAATTTGCGAATGTGTGTGTGGGTGTATATGTGTATATACCCACACGTTTTTATTTCATGTTAAAACGGCTGGATGGAATTGGATGAAATTTACTATACAGATACCTTTATCTCTGAAATATCATCATCATCATCATTTGAGCCGAAAGACGTTCACTGCTGGACATAGGTCTCCCCCAAAAGCTCTCCACTCAGGCCGGTCTTGTGCTTTCCGTATCCACCGCGATCCCGCGATCTTTACCAGGTCGTCGCTCCATCTTGTTGGAGGCCTACCGCCAGCTCGTCTCCCGGTCCGCGGACGCCATTCGAGAACCTTTTGACCTCATCGGCCATCAGTCCTGCGAGCAATGTGCCCCGCCCACTGCCACTTCAGTTTCGCAATTCTTCGAGCTACATATGTTGGTAACCTTAGTTCTACTGCGGATATCATTTCTGATTCTATCCCGCAGAGAAACCCAGAGCATAGCCCTCTCGAAATATAATATGCAGAAAACTGAAACCTAATGAAAGCCGATGAAACTTCATACAATAAATGAAGACCTGGAAGGCTAGGAAGTTAGTATAATCCCGGAATTTTGATTTGACTGCCTGACCTAACAGATGCGTAAATATTTAGCGTTTTTGCAGCGATTTTTTCCTCATTCCTACCGTTTCGACAAATATTTTTATAAGACATGATGCTCAGGGTTTCATTTTATGAAAACTACAGACAATACTGATACTAAATCTGGAGTGATTAAAATTATGGGCGAATCTACGAGCGTCTCAACTGTGTCAGTACCTAGCTGTTTATTTTAAGAAGTACATAATTCAGATGTATTGATTTTTGTATTAAAATAAATCCTGGCCTGACTATAGAAGCTATTTACGTCATAATTAAAAAACAATCTGACTTCCAATACTTAGAAACTCAATCAAGGGACTGACAGTAGTTGGAACGGCCATGGAATCACCTTATTTGTCTTTTCGTCGTGCTGGAGGGATAGTAATGGCGTGTAACCGAACAATCAAAATGCTCGAGTATTAACCCAGTTCACGCGAGCGAAGCCGCGGGTAATGGCTAGTGTAATATAAATAACGGTATCTTTGCTATTTACAAGCACTAGGTAGTTATCATAAACTATGTTATGTGAATAGCCCATTTCTTGGCTTGAACTCTATTTACCGTAAATATTTGTTAGGGAGATATTCGGTATTTCGGTATTATTTCTGTTGCGCCGGTGCCTTATGGGGAATGTCACAGGCACCCTTAGGGTAAACGTACCGTTAAAGGAACTAATTACCGTTCAATAAAACATTTATGGAGTTAGAAATTTATTGTTATCACATTTATTTAGAACTATAAAGGGCCCGGGGCAATTATCGGAAGCTATAATTCTATAACCTGTAGATTTACACGCTTAACATGCCACTTCGCCGTTGGTTGTCGGGTTAATTGAGGTATTTGTGTGATGCAGAGCTAAAAATAAGTTTTCTGATTTGGTGAGCAAATATTTTGCGGAGGGGCGAGGCCTTTTTATATTGTTGGTGTAATAGGCTAGTTTCTAACATAACCTAACCTAACCAATAAAAAGTTGTACAACCCCCGACTTTGTCACTTCAAACAGCTAAACCGATTTTGATGAAACATATCTAAAAACCATCGCTAGAAAATTTAATTTAAAATAAAAAAACCTAGAGCTACTGCGCCACAGACAGACACACAGACATATATAGCTTTATGCGTCGGGGGTTAATAATATTGGTCACTATTTACTTTTGCTTTTGTGAATTAAACAAAAAAATATGTAGATATTAGCCAGCTGAAGTTCCGCGTGACGTCAAGCCGTGTGACAATTTTAGCACGGCGTGCGGTCATAGGCCTACATTTCAGAAATGAGACCAGGCGCGACTCACTCCACGATTTTACTTTCCGCACAAGTACTTAGATGTCTGGGGCCCCCTAGAATGTGCTATTCCACTACAAGTGCCGCGTGCGAGTGAATACGAGTTATGCGATGGACAGAGAAGCATACACAAGGCACGATTCTTATGCTTAAACGTCACTTTTATACCGCAGTGAGACTTCTGTACTTGTACAGTCAGCTGCAGAGAAAAGGTACCCCCCTGTAACGGCGGTATCCATACTACCGCCATTACAGGGGGGTACCCTTTCTCTGCAGCTGACTGTACTATGTATACTTATTCTGAGCTTAGACGCGCTCCATCTTTGTCATTTTCTGGCTTGTTTTCTCAATTGGCGCCTCGCATTTTTAACTCGCGTGGCATTTCTATTCTTATTTTAGTTCTGTGCTGGTTGTAGTCCTTAATAATTAGCGCGCTATGATTTTATGCGCGACGCTCATTGAGCAATCTGCGTGTAAGTAAGTCAGGTAAAGAAATTAATTATATACGTAAAGCAGGTACACGGAACAAGTACGCGTATGTAATTTGAATAACGACATGTTTTGATTTAATCAAACATACCGGGGTATAATTTTATTCATCGATTTGCTCGCTCATTTGCAATTTTAAGCGATGGTTTTGTTTTCAAAATAACAAGAATTACTTAAGTGCAAATAATGTTTTAATGTTTAATAGCCACTTGCTGGAAACACATAAATCTCGAGTTAGCGTTAAGCTTCGTTTAGTAGTGTCAAAATGCATGGAACTGTCAAGCTTAAGCCAGGCTTAACAACTAAATCTAGATTTATTTTTAACTGCAAGTGGGTGTAAATGTTTATTTGGGCACAAACGGTAAGTACATGGTTCTTAAAAATAAACAAATTACAATTAACATAAACCAATAAAGCTGCCACCACTTACTGAATGAAGAAAAACACATATTTATTTCATCCTGTTTTTTTAGTGTTTGTTGTTATATCGACCACAGTTATACATTATCTGTGAAAATTTCAACTGTAAACTTGTATTAAACTTTCCGAACAGGAGAGATGAAAAAAAATTATCCACGCCTTTGAAAGAAAGAAAGAATAAATTTATTTGTTGAATTAGATATTTGTGTTGAAGAAATCAGCTCAGTAGGTAACATCTACAGAATTTATATAAAACTAAAAATCAATCAAAATAATCAATAAAAGTAAAAAAATACAATTATATAAAAAAAATATCGAAAAAATTCAATCGATAAAATAATACAGATGTACAGAATTGCTTTTATATATTTTTTCCTTTTTGTGGCATTAAATTACCATACATTCTTCCAGTTAACTTCATGAAACTTGCTGGTCCATAGGTATTAGAAATTAGCAGGAAATAAAAGCCAACTTAAATTCCAAGTTAGGCTAAGGCGAAACTTTTCGAAAACTTGGCGCAACTCGAAAACGGCATACATGCGTAGGCAGGTAACATATACTTATAATATTTAATTCGCATATATGTTTGCCGTTGGGTCTAGACGCCCCAACATTTTGTAGGCAGTTCAATGTAAACCCTCTTCTCATGATAATCTAACTAAGATAGGCACAAAATACCACAAAAAACGTAACAAGCCGATAACTGTACCTACTTTAAGTATTTGTTGTATCGGATCGTTCGCACCTAACATGTAAACGGTCTACCTTATCTCGACAATACGCGTAAGTTAGACTTATGAGCGACGTTTATCCTTGTCTGAAACACCTTAGCTACTTTCCTACATTCCTAACTTTATTTATGCTACAAAACAATATCTTTATTGTGAATAAATGGCAATAGATAAAGTAACTTCATAAGATAGCCATCTATCGTTATGGCTAGGTACTCGGTTTTAGACGGCAATAGTCTTTTATCAAAGCTGTTTATGCTGTCTTTCACAATTCAATTAAATGTGTAAGCAAAATCTTTACGTGTGTTTAAAATAAGTCGCATCCCACCGTCTGCATCCTAGATCTTTTAAACTAATTGTGCACTTTCATAATCGGTGTGGACGATGATAACGATGACTGTACCATTCTAGTATTATCATCATCATCATCTCAGCCGTAGGCCGTCCACTGCTGCACATAGACCTCCCCCATAGACCTCCGGTTGCTTCGATTGGAAGCGGCTTGTATCTACCGTGAACCTGCGCCTTTAACCAGGTCATCCTTTTATCTCCTTGGTGCACGTCCTACGCTGCGCTTGCTGATCCACGGTCTCCACTCGAAAACTTTTGGGTTCCAACGGCCAACTGTTTTCCGTACTATATAGCCTGCCCATTATCATTTCAACGAGATAATTCTCTTGGCTGTCGGTGAACCTTGTTCTTCTACGTATCTCCTCATTTCTGATTCGATCCTGTAGAGAAACCCCGAGCATAGCTCTCTCCATAGCTCACTGAGCAACTCTGAGCCTATTTATATAATTTACCCATCATCATCATCATGTCAGCCGAAAGACGTCAACTGCTGGACATAGGCCTCCCCCAAGGCTCTCCACTCAAACCGGTCTTGTGCTTTTCGCATCCACCGACCGCGATCCCACGATATAATTTACTAGTAGGTAGGTATCATATCCATTAGATTTCCTGATCATTGGCGTATATAGGAGCCCATGGCATTTCAAGGGCCAGGCCAGGTTGAATAGTCAGCTTATTGCTTAGTGAAGTAAATCCCCCATTCCCGTACTAAATAGCCACAGTTCCACCATAACAGTAATGTTCTAATTCAATTCTTCCCGTGATCCAACCCCGCGTGACTGCCTGCCGTGACTGCGAACACGCCTGCCTCGTCCATTATCTTTTAAATACGGTCAAATTGCAGTTCCCGCAGTAAATAGTGGGTCAGCGGTTTATATTAAGGCTGATGTTAATTAAATTCTTGGATCTGTATCATGCTCGAGGTATTCAAAAAATTGAGAAGTTTCGTTTAAGCACTATTTTTTGCTATATATAACCATATAGTTATGTATAACTTTAAAATACTTAACAAGCATTGCATTGCATCGCATTGTTAAAGCAATTTACCTAACGTGACATAGTGACTTTGTGTTAAGCTTACCTGTACCTATACCTAGCCTAAAGATAAATAATTATTATTTATTTATTAAACAACAAACAGTCATATACAGATATTCAGTACAAGTTAACTTAGAATATATAGACCTATAGTTTCCAAAAAAAAATCAAATCATGATTAATTACCTACTTATCGTTGTGTGAGTGAATTCATCGGCAGTTAAAACTTAGTATGGTTTTGCTCGTTGCATTATTGTAAAATGTATATTGTTTCTCTAATTAGTAAATAAATGAAAAAAAAAACGCAGCAATGGAAGTAAATGTTTCAATAGCAAACGAATTCAAACATGATTGGCAAATAGTTTCAGAAAAGTTATTGCACATTGGGTGCGAAAAATTTTACTTCCCACTGCCTTCTGTGTCACAATCGTCACGCAAGTCATAACTTGTAGTCAGAAGGCTCAAAAGATTATTAATGTGTAACGCCCTTGATACCAACCTAAGAATGGCTCGAAGGCCTTGAGTATAAATGGAACGATTGCTCTGACCTTCATAACCCCGAAGAAATTGCTAGGTGACGCAAATAGGACAAATATACCTGTCCCTTTTATATCTAGTAGCTATCGAGTTGTATTGAGGTTATGATGATTGTGTTTTCACAGTCTCGTTGCTAAAACAATTTTGTGGAGACATAATTGGCGATCGTATCTAGCAGAAAACAATTGACGGTGTTAATAAACGAAGCTATTGGATCCAATTCGCGGATCCCAATTAATATCTAATTTATTTATAAAGTTTTAGTGAATCAAATATACAATAAAAAGCAAAATTAAAAATTTTGAAAAAACCCACGACGGTTCCTAATAGAAAAAGGGTTAAATAATTTTTATGAACATCCCCCAACTAAAAGTGATTACAAACGCAAAAACATCCGTCGGGGGCTGCCATTACCTGCACCGAAATGAACTTATATTTTTCAGTTGTATGAATTTGTGATGAATTATAATTGTGTGGGGAATGTACTACTTTATGAAGGAAAGATATTCATGGTATTTTTTAACATTGGATTACTAATATTGTGCAGTTGTATGAATTTGTGATTAATTAAAATTGGATAGTTATGTTTGTAGTAGCTTTTCTTAACATTTTAATTTAAATATAACAGAGAGATAGTAATGGCAGCCCCCGACGGATGTTTTTGCGTTTGTAATCACTTTTAGTTGGGGGATGTTCATAAAAATTATTTAACCCTTTTTCTATTAGGAACCGTCGTGGGTTTTTTCAAAATTTTTAATTTTGCTTTTTATTTTAAATTTTTTAAAAAAATAATTCATCTCACCAAAACATTTTATGTAAAATCAGAGGCTAATATTCACAACACTTACTAACAAGCTCATAAATAACGCTTAAATTTTAAAAAGGTTTTCAAACGCTAGGAAAAGCCAAGTGGCTGCATGAGGCTGCGTTTTCACCAGAGATGTGCGAGGTTGTGTTGCGAGGAATGTGTTTTTCATGAACCAGTAGAAACGCTTCATTTCCCTATCCTTGCACTCATCTCTGGTGGAAGCTGAGCGGAGTGAAGCGAGGTAAATGTTATGTTTCTATTGGTTCATAAAAAACACATTTCTCGCAACTAATCCTCGCACATCCCTGGTGGAAACGGAGCCTGAGCCCTGACTTTATTAGCCTTACATCTTGATTTAAAAAGTACCTACAGCTTGGCCGTTCATAGATGACATTATCTAACACTCAATTTTTTAACATACTCGTATTGGTCAGACTTTCTGATAGACCTACTTAGGGTAGGAAATTACTTCACGGGTCTTAATTGACATGTTTTATGAACAGATTTAAATATGAAACGGCCAAGTCATACAAAATTTTAGCTTTCTTGAAACTCTAGGGAAGACGAGACAACCCTAGCTACAGCATCAGGTGTTGTATAGGCATATAATGTTGTCATTGCAATTGAATAATCGTGCAAAGTTTTATGTATTTGTGCTATTAACCATCGAGGAGTTCCTTTGTGGGAAGACGATCCTAGCTACAATATCAAGTTGTGTCTATTTTATCGTACAAACACAGTGCCAATAAAATTTAATAGGTAATTCTGTTAAGTACCGCGCCTTTGCCGTAAACTATTGAAGAGTTTCTTTCTGTGGAGACGATCCTGGCTACATAACCAGGATTTCACTACCAGATTATTGTATTATTACAAGATTTACATTAGTGTGCCAAAATTCAAGACAATACGATAGCTAAGTGTGGCAAATTTAACTTGCAAGACCCAAACATGCATACAATCATACATATGTATTATTATTTACATACGTACCTACATACATTGCAGGTCAAAGAAAAGCTAGTGTTAAGACGAAACGGTGTGAAAATAGTTAGTTAGTGCCCCGTCTTCTTTTTTGTTTATCTTGGCGGGGGCACTGCCGTGCACCCTCCTTGATATACCTACATATGAACGCCTTTCTAAAACTATTACAGACAGTCATCAAACCCCTTAAAGAGACCCATATCAAAGACAGTCAAATCTTTCTAGAGCTAAATGGAAAATGTTTACTATATCGCCCCCTTGCGGGTTAATACTACAACACCTACCTAAGAACCATCTTTGATCAACATCAAATCCATTACGGAAAACCACATCAAAAGCAGCCAATTCATTCTGAAGATAATTGGGAACATTCGATGGTCTTTTTTCGAGTGAAAAATGATTACTGTAGCGCCCCCTAGCGAACAAACGCTATAACACCTATCTAAGAACCACCGCCGATAAATTACGAAGCCATTACAGAAAACCGCATCTAAATCAGTCAAACCGTTCTGGAGTTAAACGTGAACATTCGTTTGCGCACAAACAAACAAACAAACAAACAACCTCTCACCCTAAACGCATATACCTTCTCCGTTCCGTCGTGGGTAAAAATTAACACGCGTATGATTAATAATTTTACTTCTTATCTATAATAATTAAAACAACTTATAATAATTGAGAAATATATTTCTTATAACTTTGCTAAAATGTGTAAAGATACAAAAATAAATAGAAAAGCACCTCGTTGAGTTTCTTGCCGGATTCTTCTCAACAGAGGTTTTCCCGAACCGGTGGTAGATTTTTTTTGACATTCATAGGTGCTTCTTATATCGTCTAAATTGAATAAAGATATTTTCATTTTGAACAGAAACAAACAGAGATATATTAGGTATTACAGAAACTTAATTTATTTTTATTTATTTATTTATTATGAAACAGTCATATACAGATATTCATTACAAGTTAACTTAGTAACATGTAGACCTATAGTTTCCAAAAAATATCTATCTGTCTATATACGACAATGAATTACGGAGCATTATAACCTGTTGGAGTTATAATACACAATACAGCTGTTGAATTTATTTACCAACAGTTGCCGTTACATAATATTACTACCTTCTAAATACACTTTTTATTGAGTTTGATGTACAGTTAAATATATCTATATCAGCTAGTTTATTATTTTTATTATAAAGTACACAGACGCGCTTCACAAATATATTCTTTGCATAGCATGTTTTACTAATTGGGATAGAAAATAGATGCTTGTCACGACATTGGCGTTGTCTCGTACGTGGTATTTTGATTTGAATATCTTGAAGTAGGCTAGGGGCATCGAGAAGATTGTTCATAATTTTGTACAATAGAACAGAGTCAATACAGTGTCTCCGGCATGCAAGGGATTGTAATTTATAGCGATTTAAAGATTCTGCATAATCTTTATATACCTTACCACTTTTAAAATCAAGGTATTTTACAAAAAAAAATTGAATTTTTTCAATTCTATTTATATGCACACAATAATATGGTTTCCATACGGAGCATGCGAACTCAAGCCAAGAGAGAGATAAATGATTGAGATAAATGACGATTGTGAGATAAATGACGAATGAGACTAAAGAATAGAAAAAACTTTTCTAATTAAAACTGCTTTCGACCAATGACCGTATCAAAATAAAAATTAAACTACCTACTAAATAAACTACTAAGCTGAACGTTTTTCAATTGTGTTTGTTTATTTACTTTCGTTTGCTTTATTAAATTCAACAATCCCTTTAAGAATTCATAATCATAAATTATGCGGAATGTGAGTTCGCTACATGCATACCGGAGCTGTGATCACCGCCGTAACTCAGGGCCTGGCAACGTAGCTAACCACGGAGGCTGTGCCCGGTAGCCGCGTAATGCAGCGGCGCCTGCGCCGATGTGCCTCGTATGGAGAAGGCATAACATAGGCAACTGTATAATTCGACAGAAAAAGCATGAGCAATAAAAGTACGAGAAGAATAAACGCAGGAACTGGTATGAACTATGAATGAGAAACATAGGTTCCGATTATGTTGGAGGTTTACGTATTATAAAAAAACTGTAAAATCACTCAAACGATATTATTAGAGATCGCTGTGAAGCGATAAGGCCGGCTATTGCTTACCTCAGAAAGTCTCTGTGTATATACTGTTTTCTGTAATTGTTTGCTATATGTTGGTGTGCAATAAAGAGTTATTGTATTGTATTGTATTGTAACTCTTTACTGTACATATAAAACATATGAAATTTACAATTTAGAAGAGAAAGACATGTACAAAGGCGAACTTATCCCTTAAAGGGATCTCTTCTTCTATTATTTCAGGGTTCTCTTCTTCTATTGTTTTTGTTGTTGTTAGATTTTTACCAAATTAAGGCATTAAAAGTCAAAATACCATAACGGGACTTATCACGCTATTTTTACACAAGTAATATTTACCTCGACGTTTCGGCAACGTCTCAGTCGAGGTAAATATTACTTGTGTAAAAATAGCGTGATAAGTTATGGTATTTTGACTATGAGTGAGAATCACGAAAGTTTAAAACGTTAAGGCATTAAAGCCTTGTATTGTTATGATGATTTTGTTTAGGTTCTCTAACCTGAGGCCTTATTGTCTAACGTTTCTGACAGTCGCGATCGCAATAAAATGACAGCTTTTGTATGTGAAATATGTTATTTGATTGCGATCACGAGTGTCAAAAACATTAGGCAATACGGCCTCTGAGGCCTTATTGCCTAACGTTTCTGACACTCGCGATCGCAATCAAATGACAGTTTTTGTATGCGAAATATGTCATTGGATTGCGATCGCGAGCGTCAAAACATTAGGCAATACGGCCTCTGAACACTTTACCTAAAATTACACTCTAAAATATACCCTGATTTTTATTACATTCTCCTAAATTACTCGAAATTAAAAGAAAATCGAGGATTGATATTAAGACCGGCTGGAGAGGGGCAAACTCAGATTACACGCATTTAGGACCTAATGAAGGCAAGTATTAAAATTATTTCCAGCTTGCTGGAAACGCTTTTTACCTAAGAATTATATTATATTGGCCTAAATAAAAGTCAATGAACGAACAACAAATTATTTCATTGGTAAGCTCTATGGTGTTGGATTGTGGCTAGTTAGAAGGTGTAATTAATTTGTTTGTAGTTGTACAGAGAATAATTATGCATCCCATTCCATGCAGAAATGTTTAAGGATCATCATATACATCAGACTTACCTGATAACAAAATTGCGTAAAATAATGATATTGTTTTAAGTAGGCGAATAAGTGCCTTCTCCAAAACATATGAATCTCGACTCCTCCTCGTTGGATGCGCCTGCGGTTACCTGCAACAATATTGCATGAATTAAACGCAATCAGCACAGCGCATGCGTACAACTAGTCCTAATTACAATATATGATCAGTGATGGCAGCCTTTTGATTGCTGGGTACGATCACAGTGTAAATAGTGTATGTGATTTTTTTAAAGGCGTGAGAATCAGGAGTTCCCAAGCTGTGTCGTGACGCCTTTGGGCGTCTCAGTTTTGTGTGACTAGCGTCGAAACTACATTTAGAGCTAAATACATTTAGAGCTAAACAAAAAAATAATAATTTGTAGTTGCATCAATATATGGGGCGGGGACGTCTTACATCAACACGTATTCAAAGTCAAAGTCAAAATCTCTTTATTCAATTTAGGCTATAACAAGCATTTTTGGGAGTTCCAGATGGTAGGTAGCGCTTAGCGCGTATATGGAAAGGATATGCGGGATGGAATCCCGACTAGAGCAACAGAAAAAAAAATCTCGTTTTTTTATGCAGTACCCGTATTACTTATCTAGCTTTAATACTTATGTAAATTTATTTTAATGGAACATATTTGGTATTTATTACTTATTTTTGTGTATGTACTCTATGTACCTACTATGAGATCATTATCTATAGAAAAACCATACCAAATTACTCTCGCTTCTTACCTAAAGAGGCAGCTCCCTTAAATGTTATTCGTAAATGGGAACGCTTACTCACAACCTAAAGTCTATTAGTTTAACATAATAAAAAGGACCCAACATTACTCTTCAAAGATAAATTGTATGGAGCTTTAGAGTGGAGTGGTCAGGAATAAGATATAAATAATCCATTTGCTCCCCATCTTTATTCTTCTTTATTCGCCATTGCTCCGTCCGCTATAAAAATAAGGGTCTGGTCAAGTGTAAGTCGGTATTATGTAGAGTTCCGCATATATGTTACCCTACTTTAAAGATAAACTACCGCGATATTAGCTCACAGTGAAATAAAACGGGTAACTCACGTCTTTAATCGAGTTTAGCTCGACATGTTAGGGACTACTTCGGTTAATTTTAATCCCATCAAAACATAGTGAAATAAGGAAATGAGAGCCAAGTTTATTATTATGATAGTTTGCCTTGATTGTTGACTTTAACGACAAAAGAAGTGAGATCTAAACGGGTGCCAAATACCAAGGTGCCAAGTTCAATGGTCAGTCCTGAAATTTATTTATAACAATATAAAATATTTTACACATACATACATAAAATCACGCTTCTTTCCGAACGGGGTAAGCAGAGACTACATCCTTCCAATTGCTACGATTCTGGCATACAACTCTCGCTGACTCTATATTCGTCAATCTTTTCATGCATGCACGTCGATTTAGAGTACTCCTGACCCGACCTTTCTTCTTTCTGTTAACTTGAACTTGAAGTTGGTTTTAATTCTCTTCAATTTAAACTGGATTTTTAAGACGTGCGTTATCTAGTCAGGTTCATACTCTTACCCCTTTGGAAATATAGCTATTAATATCAATATTACATATCATTTTTGTGTTCCCTAACGGGCTATCCGACCGTAAAGTATCGATAAAGACCTAAATCATCATCATATGAGCCATAGGATCCACTGTTGGACATAGGCCTCCCCCATAGACCTTCAGTTGCCTCGGTTGGAAGCGGCTTGCATCCACGGACCTAAATATCGAGAGGTAAAAGCCTAAATTTATAAAAAGAAACCCAAAACATGTAACCCTGATAACATAAAAGCTCGAAGATTCTATCTCATAAACCATACGGGTCAGGGCAAGGCCTTTTATGTAGATGGGATGAATAAACGAGCTAATCGGGTCCTGTTTATGCGGTGGCTCTTATACCTAATGATCTTCTACAATGCCCACAATTACAATTATACACAATCGTGTATCGTTCATGACTCTTACAACGGCTAAAATTTCCAGATTTTATCCCGATCCTGTGAGAATATCGGGATAGAAAGTACATACCAAATTTTATCCAAATCCATCCAGCCGTTTTAGCGTGGGGGGTAACAAAAACACACACACGCTCAAACTTTCGCATTTGTAATATAAGTAGGATTAGTAGGAATATAGTCTCTACCCGCGGTTTTGCGCGCGTAAACCAATGAGAGGGCATTTTCATAAAAAAGTGTACTTATGTACTCTTTTTTTTTAATTTTGGAAAAAATATGATTTTTCTTACTCAGAAACAAAAGTACAATCGATTCCCGTGGTTTAAAAAAATGTCTCTATTAAAAATGATTCCAACTTTTTGTGGTTAGGTTATTTACGGCAATAGCCTATTACGCCTATTGGAAACCCACTCACTTACTCACAAACTTTGACATTAATAGCATTACCAGAACTTCCTATTGCTCATGACTTGGCTTTCGAAAATTTAAAGATATTCCGCGACAAGACCACTACTATGCTCGAACCTCTGAATACATAATTCTGTAATCACAGCCGTCCACTAAATCACGCGCGCGCGGCCATGCGCCGCTATTCCTATTGGTTTCAGCTATTTATGCTATTTATGCCATTTTATGCCATTTAATATGCCTCGTATTTCCTCCTGTCAGCTGCGGGTTTAGTAGCTTTATGAATGTTATAGGACTTTTATGAGTTATGGATTCATTAGAGCTCCCGGAAGAGATCGGGCACTTGGATTGGATTTTTAATTCAGTGTGTTTAATACGTGTCAAACTGTCTACCATTAATGGCCACTTGATGGGAACACATAAATCTCGAGTTAGCGTTAAGCTTAGTTTAGTAGTCTCAAAGTAAAGTGTCAATGTAAAGTGTCAAAGTAAAGTGTCAATGTAAAGTGTCAAAGTAACGTGTCAATGTATGGAACTGTCAAGCTTAAGCCTGGCTTAACAACTAAATCTAGATTTATTTTTACCTGCAAGTGGGTCTAAGATGAAAACATCAGTTACCACAACTTTACATTTCTACATCATTACCAAGGATTTAGAATGAAAAGTACCTTCAAAATACATAAAAGACACAGTAATATTACTCGCACCCTCAGCAAGGACCGTAATTCTCAGCAAATAGAGCTATTCCACTGGTAAGTTTTACATACAGTTAAATAACTTAACTGACGCCTTCTAAGAACAAATAAATTGTACAAGAAATGTTTGAAAATTATTGAAATTACTAACGTGTGTTATGCGCATTCTTGGAACCCCAGCGGTCCAGGTTTAAACGTCACAGGCGAGCCAGCGCGGGCGACGAAAATTGCGCATAATTTTGCACAGTGCGGATATTTTGAGGCAGTATTGCATTGGAGATTAAATGCTGCAGTTTACGTATATTTTCCCTTTTTATTAGGGATAAGCTCATCTTTGTTTTCCTTTAGGTGTATTTGTTGTATTTTTATTTTTATGTGCAATAAAGAGTTTATATACATACATACATTTATTTTAATTTAGTAATACTTTGAACTAAAACAATACTTAGCTCACCCGCGACCTCACTCATATGATAGCTATGTTTATGCAAGATACGCGTTTTCATGCAGTTCCACCACCTCCACACTGTAAGAACACACCAGATGTTAAACAAAAGACTGTTAATTATTGAGTCTGATGGTGGTGGTAGATGGGTTTGTGTGATTTGTGTGTGTTTTTACAGTTTTGCATAAATGTAGCTGTCATAAGGTTGCGGGTGAGCAAAGTAATTATTTTGGTTCACTGATATGGAATGGACCTTCGCAAAATAACGCCTGATTCAATAAATTACGTACTAATACTTTATTTAATTTGAATTTTAACGTAAATTATTATTCACGTTAAAATTTTCTTGTTTCGTAGTTTTAAATGGTGACGAAAGAACTGAAGCCTTATTGTCTAATACACTTGAAATCACAATCGTTTTCACCACTTATTTCTGTCACACGGTATAAGATAAATAGAAAGAGATGCTGGATGCGATCGCAAAGTTCGCAAAATCGCGCGTTAGACAATCATCATCAGCACAGGCAGCTGCCCCTCCTTGCCCCCCTGGATACGCTCATGCCTCCATTCGACTCGTCTACTCCACCGTTCATCGGTCCTGCGACAGACGTGGCCAGCCCAACGCCACTTCAGCGTACTAATTCTCTGAGCAACGTCGGTGACTTTCGTTCTTTGTCTGATAATGTGATTTCGGATTTCGTTACGTTTCGTTTCTTTTCGTTCGTTAGACAATGCGGCCTCTGTATTAATACCATGCCTTACTGTACTTACTTGGACACTGTGCCGTACTCATGCGTCGAGCAAACGTCTGTGAGTCCGCGAGCCCTGTGGGGCTCATAAATAAAATCACACGTCCAGCAAATGATTGATTTACACGCTGCGTGCGAGTGCCGTTTAGCCCATCTCTAGCACGAGAAATCGCTTCGTGTCTATTGAAATTACACAATTGTAACGGGTCTTTCTTGTATCGTGTTAGTAACTGCTAAAGTTAGTCCTAATAAATATCATGCAGACCCAGTAAATATATGTTTTGGTACCAGGTAAGTACTAAATAATGTTCAATTATTAGTACTTAGATCTATGTCGATGACCTTAGTTCTTTGTCGAATAGCCTCGTTGAGGATTCTATCTTTCAAAGAAACTGCGAGCATAGCTCGTTCCATAGCTCGCTGAGCAACCTTGAAGTGGTGGATTGCCCGTAGTGTGAGTGTCTACTACCTCATTGGTGTGTTAATTATGAATGTCATTTGTCTACCAACAATGTTTTTTCAATGTTTTTGAGCACGTGAACTTATTACCGTAGAAAATAATCCTACTAATATTATAAATACGAAAGTTTGTTTGTTTTTTTGTTACCTTTTCTTGTCTAAACCGCAGAACCGATTTAGATGAAATTCGGTATAGTTCGAGTCCCGGAGAAAGAGAAAGGATAGTTTTATCCTAGTATTTATATTATTAATAGTTGTCGTGGGATAGCGTTATATGAATTCTACGCAGATGGAGTCGCGGGCAACAGCTATTTCAGTATAGAATGATACTGTTTGCATTTATTACTGCGGAGTATTAAGTTAGGCTGTATCGGTTAATAAAAATGGTTCATCATAGTAAACTAATACAATAAAATAAATTATCACCCAGTTGATTCTGCTCTATCCATAACCCTTATCTATATTTGGCTATCATTCGTCTTCGAGACGACCTTCGGTACCAAATTGGTTTTCGGCATTGCAATAAATAGTGACGTCATCAACTCTCGCTAAGTCTTGCGGGTAGTGTCTGACCGAATATTCGGGTTCCAATTCGGTTTCGGCGATCGTCGGCGTTCGTCAATAATATCTGTGGTATTCGTGATAGTTAATATAGTGTGGGCCTGTGTTAATACAAGAGGAGGAGGGCAAGTTCTGCGTGTTAATATAATACGAGTATGTTACACACAGACGTACCTTCACAGGTAATTTGTAAGTAATAGGTGGGTAGGAAAAAGATTTATATTGTTCTCCGCAAAGTAACGCCTAAATCAATCGAATATTGTATTAGAGTTTTGGTTTCTGGCATTACACCGGTGGATGGACTAGATTGAGAAGGATATCAACAAGCTCCAGCAGCTGGAGTGACGAGACGGGGCCCAGTGCCGATCAGTGTGGTGTTCATTCGTGTCGGAGGTCAAAAAACATCGGATCGTTGACCCATCATAGTAAGTAAGTAGTAGTGGTTTCGGCAGAAAATCTGTCGAAATGATTACCGAAACGAAACTGGCTTGTAGGGCTTCTGCGGAGTTCGAAAAAGATTGGAGTCGTGTAGTGGCTAGGTGAACCGCGCTTCTCTTAATAGCTAATTCACTTTTTTCAGAGCTATCAAACTGTCAATTCATGGAATAATCGTTTCAATGAACACTAATCTTCTAAGTCGCTCTGAAGAGAGTGGTCGTGATCATCGGGTGAGAATCAATAGTGTACCTAGGGGTTTCCTATCGCCTTCCACATCGTAGTGCTGAAGTTTTAAGTTCGTAGTTGACAATAGAGAGCCCTGCTGCCCACTAATAATAGGTACTTTATTAACTCGAGCTAGTCGCTAGAATGAACGCAAGTTACTAAATGCGTAATATACTGGGTGATTCCGGGTCATGAGCAGGAGTAAAAGGGGTGATGGGGACATTCACACTGAGCAACTAATAATCGATCGCAAACTATCCGAAATGTATGGAATAGCAGATTTTTTTCTGCCATTTCGTGGCTGGTCCCATAGTAAAAGTTGCTCAGTGTAAATGTCCCCATCACCCCTTTCACTCCTGCTCATGACCCCGGAATCACCCAGTATACTCACTCATCGAATATAGTTTTGCCTTCGGTTACGGTTTCAGCCGAAACTGAAGCTCAAACCGAAATAAGGTGTGGTTTTGATGGCAAATATTGGTTTTGAAAGGTCCTTACATGCAGACAAGGTCATACGTAGGTCGGTCATCGCTCCCCCTGTTTAATCGGGAATAACATTGATTAATCGAATTATGGAATGAACTCGGTTGGAGATAGACAGCTGACTCGAGAGATAAATAATTCGGTGAAAAGGTCGGCTTTAAATAGGTATTATAGATATTATTTTGTACCTTACTTGAAGTCATATTTGAATTTAATATAAAAATTTGAGGTTACTTAACCGAATACCACGCGGGCGGAGCCGCGGGCAAAAGCTAGTACGCTTATAGTTATATACTATAATATATACAGAGAAAAGAGTGCTTTTTCTCGCATTACCAATCTGCGTACAAATTTCACTAGCGTATACGACGTCCGTTGCATTCCAGAGCTAAATATATTTATATTTATCCATAAATTTTAATTTGTGTTTGCCCATATAGACAAATTACGGGATATATTCCTGTGTCTCACATCACAATGGCTTCCTTAACCACACGAGAATTATTCCATTAATAATTCCCCTGTGTTACGAATGGCAAACGGAATACAGAGCACGCTGCATTTGTAATTACGCGGCACACGAGATTGCGTAAATCGGTAAGTACTACCAATTGCAAATAAGTAGGTGCTTTTAAACAGATTGAGAAAGCATGAAGACATATGGTGCATAAGCTATTAAAGCAAAGGGCTATAGAGAGAGCTAAGCTATGCTCAGAGTTTCTTTGCGCGATAAAATCCGGAATACGGAAATCTACCTAAGTACATCTGATACCTAGCTCAAAGAACATGCATGTTGAAGGTGCAATGGGCGGGTCACATCGCTCGAAGAACAAACAAAGTTGGGGGAGAAAAGTCCTCGAGTGGCGACCACGAACCGGAGGACGAAGCTTGGTAGGCTTACTACTTACTTTCGCTATAGACTGACTACATCGTGAGAGTTGTGGGCAAGCGGTGGATGCAAGTGGTGGCCGCTCATTATGATGTTCTGAGGGACGTTTGTTTAGCTGAGGACGTCTTCCGGCTGTTAATAGTGATGATGAAGCCATCAGTAGCGTGGAGGCATCAGTCAGTGGAGTGAACAATTTTGGTACTCAACTCGGAGCCAAAAATACTAACTTAAAGCAGTAAGTGAAAGAGCAAAATGAGAGATGTGGGCAAGTGGTAAAAATTTAGGTAACCCGGTGGGAACTGACTTGTTGTGACGTCCCCCGCCACAGGGTTAGTTAATTGTAGAAATTAAACACCTTTTGGGGTTTAGCTCATTACCGTGAGTGGGTGAATATTCCAGGCTCGATTTTGACGCGGCGGATAGGATAATGCCACTGATAACTTGTTTTTAAGCATTGATATATTTTTTATACTATAGTTTATATAATTCTCCATTTGTAGCACCTAATAATTTATTGATATTCCTCTTCTTCTGGCAGAAGCAAAATTTTAAAACTCATTTTCCAATACTTGGTGGGCTGTCCGGAATCCGTTTTTACTTTGAAATCCTCAAATTGTAAAAAAACCATTTGGTAACTCTGGTTAATTTTAGTCAAGGCATGTTCTTAATTAGTTAATGCGTGCAAAAACCAAATATCATCGTTGTAAGTACAATTATTGTGCCCCGAATCATCCCATAAACAAACGTCCGAGCGCGCAACCAAACTTTGGTGGTCAAAGTTTAGTTCGATCTTACTCGTTTCTAAACGATACCTAAAGTATCAGATAGCGCCTCCGCGTACCTGCCGGTTACGCTGCTGCAGCCAATGGTAACGTTGGTGTCATTCCTCGTTTCGTTTCCCGCCAATCACGTAAATACCCAATTTTGGTGCAAAGGGCGTCAAAAAAAATCTAATAATGGTGGCTTTTCAAAAAATAGTAAGGAGTATGATTATAACATGTCTTCTAAAAGCATTTTGAGTGTTTTGAAGAATTGAAACCTCTCAATAAGCAAAGAAAAAACATATACATATTATGTTATGATAAACCAAAAAGATGATGAAATTGTATTGAAGGGCTAATTCCTTCATTGTGATCTTTCATTTTAATACCAGGTATTGAAGTACGTACCTACTATTTAATTGGCGCTTTTATTTGAATAAGATTTTTGTAATAATCATTTTTATACATATTTTTACCCTTATCTTGTCATTTTCAATTTAAAATGCCATTAGTGGCACTGTTTCTTAATTATGGTGGCCAGTACCTAATTTCGGTGACGCTTTTTCAAATTATGGTGGACATTTGCAAATTTTGGTGTAATGTAAAAATTTTAAATTTAAATTTCTCCTAAATTACTTGGTGTAATATTGAACCATTTAGTAAACTTGTTTAATATACCTATTAGTTTCATTTGAGAACTTAACTTTATTCAAAAGTCTTAATTTCAAAATTACCACCAAAATTGGCAAAAAAGTAAGCTTGTTGCGATTCACCCGAGTACGGTCCGCTCCAGTTGCCTGACAGAGGGCAACTGACTGAGAACTGTCATAGCACCCGCGCTACCCGCACTTCCGGCGATGTGCACATTTATTTTATAGTAATGTAATGCAATACGCTACACTTGTTGCGGGGCCACTCCACTGGAAGCCATCAAGACCAGGATAACTAAGTGGGAGCCTAAAGCCTCTCAAGGAGTGCCGAAGACCTGGCCCACCTCTGAGTTATTCGAAATGCATCACTTCGCAAGTCGCAATGGCAGTCTACGCAGTCAGGCCTGCTGCTTCGCCTAGCTCAATCTAACTGCACTATAAACCTGTTACGTCACACGTCAGCGCGTAGTGCAATGATCGTAAATGACATGTTTCGGTCAAACGATCCGGATAGTTAATCCACCGTTACTAGTTACCGGACCGCTACCCACTGCACTTACAAACAATTAAAAGATGATTTAATTATCCATAGGTAAAGATTTATCGGTAGTAGGATTTTCAACCTTTTTCATGATGTCCATTCAAATTATTCCGCTCAATCAAACTATTGCCCGCTACTTCGTTTGCGAATAATTCGTTTATTGCTAGCCTGTAGCTAATTTGCCAGGACTATAACTAAGTTCTTCCCTGGGATTCAAATTATCTCCACACAATATTTCTATCCATCACTCTGATGACCGCACTATTGAAAGAAAGAAAGAAAGAAAATACATTTATTTAACGCCATAAAATAAACATAGAAATAAACATAAAACAAATAAAGAAAAAAGATTAAATTGTATAGCAACACCGGCATAAGCAGTTCAATCGTGTGCAGTTGGAATTACCAACTTAACTACGCATGAAATTTTAACTAATATACTATTATACTTGTCTTGTAATACGAAAACACGCGTTTCCACAGAGATAAGACCAAGCAAGGCCGATTATTCTTCACCGAAAGTAAATAGCAAACTTCGAAATCGTTTGAACGTGTCCATGATCCCCAATATAAATTTCAAGATATAAGATGTGCTATGCCACCAGTCAGGCTCAGAAGGGCTACTATGAAATTCGAAAATCGAAGTTCGTATCGTACTATCCCTCTCACTCTCGTATTGAACAGTACAAGTGTCGAGGGACGGAACGACACGAACTTCAATTTTAGAATTTCGAAGTAGCCCCGCAGCAGTCAGTGGTCGTCAGCAAGAATGATGCTATAGACGATAAGGATTTGTCTTGCACAAAACTTAGTTGTTACTACGGTAAATATTAAGCATGAGTTTTATGTAAAGGTCTGTGTGTGAACAACATACATTTCCGGGCATTTTATTTGCTGTTACTTCAAAGTTGTCGACCTACCTACACTACAGTTCACATCGGCACGTAGCTCGTAGAACAAAGTACATACAGTCGGAACGCGCGTGCCGAGAGAGGACCTTTGACAAAGTAATGATGAGGGCCAGACAAAGAAGCTTCCACTCGGCTTTAGGGTTGGCTAATTTGGGGAAAAAAAGGAGGTGGAAAACATACTTTTTGTGCCGATTTTACTGGGTGATACCAAATGATGTGATGATACTTACAGGTGATAGACTTTCTCCAAGGAACATAGGTCGAAAAAGTAAGTTTTTTCGCCTTTCCATAGCAAGTCGGTCAATTAACCAATACATTTTGTATTGTATGTATATATTTATGTAAACTCTGTATTGTACAAAAGAAAAGAAACAAAACACAATTGATAAACTTTGAGATACTTGTACAAGGGCGGATTTATCCCTATAAGGGATCTCTACCAGTCAACCTTTGAGTAGATGAGAGGAGTAACCAGTTAAGGGTCCGACAAAGAGTGAGTTTAAGAGTCAAAAATAGTGGAAGCGACTATATAGTATTTTAAACAATACAATATATAAGCTACAATATAAATATATCAATAAACTACTATATAAATATATATTATAACCAAAATAAATAAATACACATGCGAATATAAAACAAAGGAATGTCCTCAAATATTTAAGGAGAAGGTGTAAGCCACATCTTTCTCATCTTTCTTCTGTATGGGAGTCTGAACTTGTTTTTTCGTTTTTTGACCTATGTCCCTTGGAAAAAGTTGTTCAGTTTAAGCAACACACCATTTGGTACCACTCTGCAAAAGTAAGTTGTAATTTAATTGCAAATAAAAGACATGAAAAATTATATCTTTCTAAATGTGAGTCGATGGCAATAGTTCCCAGGAGACAGTACTCGTTTAAATGTAGGGTGCTATCAAATTAATGTGGACTATTTTAAGTGAAATATTTTATTGTTTGAAACTGAATGACGCGGTAAATTTTAAACATCGATTATGTGTGGGAACATTTTTCAACCTCAATTAAAAAAAAGGTTTCGTTGCTATCCCTTCCTTTTAAAACACTAATATAATATGTAAGTGAAATCATTGATCGAGGACGGTTGTATTGATATCGCTGTTTAAAAATTATAATTACTAAACCAACTAAGACTGTTCCGACTTATATAAAGCATCAAGTGCGAAACAAGTCCACAAAATTAAATATTATTATCGAATCAATACATGATGATTGCCAACCCTACCCCCCTCCCCACCCCCCACCTGGCTGCGTCTAGAGGATAAGCGTCGTGTGAAGCACCTTTACAAAGGCGTTGTTTCATTGGCGTCCCGCTCTTTTTAATTATTTTATCCAGGGTCGCGACGAAACCTCGAGTGTTCTTCGGGTTTTGAGGTCCCTTTTGTGAAGGTCGCCTTTAGTCCGCCATTTTAAAATTTGCAAAAGCCTACGTTGAAGATGTTACAAAAATTCAATATTGTGACCAGCGCTACGGGTACCATAATACCGGTATATGCCGGGACATATCGGTAAAATGTAATTAACATTGGTCATATTTAAAAAAAGTAGCAGAACAAAAATAGCTCTGTTATGCGAGTAGAATCGAACCCTAGATTTAAAGCCCCATGGTCAGAATTGGTCTGTATAACCAAAAAGTTTACTGAACACAATACTTAATTTTTTAAAGTCAGTATTGGGATGAAATTATATGTTTACGTACCTATGTATATATGTGTGTGTTTACGCATGTTATCGCTTAATTCTAAAGTTTTACAAATCTGTTAATCGCACACGCAGACGTCCAAGATACAGGTTCAGCCTAGTTTGGAGTCTGATAGATATGTTCTGTATTGTATCAAATATGTTACTGTTAATAAAAATATTTGTATTAGTATTTGTGTTTGTATAAAACCTGACCTATAGCTACGAGTATCTACAATGTATACTCCCCCGCGATTGTCAAGTACCCACTTGTCGAAACCAACCTACCTTTTCCACCTGCCACCGCAACTCTGCGGTACAGATCTACATATAACCACGTCGCCTCTCATAGCACGTAAACGCAGACACCCTACTAAGCCATTACGATCACGTTTTGATTCGCAAGTACGGCGAGTCTCGAGAGCATAGTCACCCTACTGCGCCCTAAAACAGCGCATGTGCGTACGACACATTCAGCTTTTTTCATTACCACGATGGCAATGGATGGCTATAGGAACCACGCAGTATGAAATGCGAGAATCAGCCCTTATAGGACACTGTATATAAGGTCTAATATGGAAAAATTCGGCTGTATTCCAAAAGCGCTCTACAATACAATGCGTCTCAAAACCTCGTATGTATACGTCACAATTTCTAGATATACATACCCTATATCACCACCTTGGAATAGTAGCGTTCCACGTTAAATGCGTGAGTCAACGCTCTTATAATAGCTACGTTAAAGTTCAATTTGCAAAAAGCCACGGGTATTATTCGCGGTATATTATACCACAGTACTTAGTGTAGGGTGTTGACAGGTTATAGTGACATTTTTATTACCCTGTTTATTTAAGGGAAGGGAATAATTTATTGTATTGTTTTGACTGCGGTGAGCTAAAGTAGTCTATTACATTGTTGTTGCAGTTTTCGAAGGAATCATACATTATAGAGCATGTATTGTTGGTATAGCCTCAAACTGTAACCAGGCGTCGATTTAAGTGCTGTGAAGTGAACCTATATTAAAACAAATTGTTAATTTAGAATTAACTACCAGAGCTTAATTAATTTTAGATTTTTTTTCGAGCAGCAACGTAATGTGTACAATAATTTGATACGAGAGAGACTAAGCGTTCTGTGACAGCTGTCACGTCAATAAGTGCGACCTTTTGAATAAAAAACAAATTAGTATCACGTAGTGATATATTGCGTGCTGATTTATTGTATAAGGAAAATAATAAGTCTACATTTTTTACTAAAACATAACAAAATGAGATTATTAGGGCCCTTAAAGTTTGAGGTTGTATCACAAATACACACAGTAATCTACTTACTATTATTGGAGATAGATAGTCTCTACTCTCATTAAGAATGCATCTCTTGGTTACGCAATCATAAAAAAGCCTCCAGTAAATAAAGCACAATAAGTTATCATTATTAAATACAACTAAACAAAAAAGGTAAAAAAATATATTTTTAATGCAAGCTTTTTTTTGCTGTCTGTACTTTTTGTCGACTTTACTAGCATTGTCATCCAAACTAAATTTGCATACCAAATTCAAAGTCGACGCCATTAACCGTCGAAGAGTTCCGCCCTGCGGAGACGATCCTGGCCGGACTACCAGGATGTCACTACCAGATTATTGTATGGTCACGCAATAGGGATGTTGACACCACCTATCAACTGACGTACTTTTTATGAGCTGTCAAAACACAATTCTCCCATAGAGTTTCAATGGCAATAGCAATTTATGACGTCATAAGTCGCTGTTTGTTCGCCAACTCAATCAACTAACTATTTATTTGTTTTAAAGCAACAAAAAATCTAATTTTACAGTAAATCGAAAATTAATCTGGTTTTCAGGGCTAAAATAAAGCTTTTTTTTACTCGAGTCGTGCCTTCTAATTATTTTTTAATGGCGTCAACATCCCAATTCACATAAGTAAGTGTGCCAAATTTTAAGTCAATCGAACTACTGGAAGTTGATCGAATTTAACTTGCAAGATTTGATTACAGACGGACAGCGGGACAGGTGAAACTAAATAAAGGCTTTTATATTGGCTTTTATAATTACAATAAAAAGCTATTGTCTTCAAACATGAGATCAATGTGACATCAGAGATGTCTCTCTGTCAACAACAGCGTTTCAATTTATAAAACACTTCTAGCCTCATATCGAATTCAACAGATTCAAGCATGTCCGTCCGTATATCTTTTTCTAGCTATAATTCTCTGACAGTTGATTGAGACGGGCCGTCATAGCTCGAACAAGTTTTTGTTGGCGTTCGGTGTATTAAGAAAACACTTGGGACAATGTGAAAAAACGCCGCAGCCTTTTCGTCTTGAACTTTTCTAGTTTTCATAGCTGCGTAGATTAGTTTATCCAGGATATGATTTTAGAATATATTGTTAAATATTCCAATTGGGTGGTATCCTAAAACAATCAGAGACTGTTGCAAACGCAACTGTTTTTATTTTGTCATTTGTTTTAAATATATACATAACATTACTTAAGCTGTAAAGTAAGATCGAAACGCACTACAGAAACGCAATACACATGTAAAATATTTAAAAATAAAACTGGTGTCAACAACATCTAAACCACCGAACCGATTTCGATTAAATTCGGTATACAGAAAGTTTGCGCCCCGGGGAAGTCATAGGATAGTTTTTATCCCGGAAAATAGAGTCCCCCGGGACAGTGAAGACCGAATTATACGCGGACGGAGAGAAACGGCTTGTAGTTTCATAACCAGGGCCTACGCTAATTATCGGCCAGTACACGAGATACAGTTTGGGCGAGGACCGGTTAAGATTTTATCGTTTAGTTAACCAACGTTTCATCACAGTAACGGTTCCGATAACCAGCCGTTACTTGATCGGCTATCAGCGGTTAATTGACATCGTATCTAGTTTAACTTTAATGTCCATTTTACTACCGAGCTTCTTGCTTTTAAATATGCTATTATGACTTAATAGTACTAACAAGTTTATGAAATAAATAATTTAAAAAAAGCTTCTTTTGCTGACAGTACTATGTGTTTAAGTAAATACTTGTGATGTATAGTACATAGATATCATTTATGAATATTGTGAATCTGTTTAAAAAAAATACCTCGTTGAGTTTCTTGCCGGATTCTTCTCAACAGAGGTTTTTTCCGAACCGGTGGTAGATATTTTTGACGTTCATACGTGCTTGTTATAGTCTAAATTGAATAAAGATATTTTGACTTTGGCTTTGACTTTGAGTACTTACATTCTCATCCAAACTAATCCGTATCAAATTACTACTCGAAAAGTAGATGAAATTTCACTTCCAAGACGTGAAGCGCGAACATATAAATATTCCGAGTTATATAAAGCTTGTAAATAGAAAAGTGCGAACTCGCAGCCCAAACACAAATAGCTCGAATGTTACATTCAATAAGGCACACATCGCATACAAGAAATAAATAAGGAATACTTCCTCTGAGACAAAATCGCGGGCATGATCTAGTAACATGAAAAATTTTTTATGTTCCAATTAATTGCTCGCTTTTAAAAGTTAAGACTACTGTCAATCTTATTTTTTATTAAAATTGCACTGTACCCACTGATTTGTGTGTTCAATAAATGATGTACGTACCGTCAAGTGCAAAAATAAGTACCTACCTATTCGAACCACTCGAATATTAGGCCTTATTGCGTCAGGAATAAGAGTCTGTGGTACATATTTTTGGAACTTCGAATCCGTACTTATATTATAAATGTGAAAGTGTGTGTGTTTGTGTTTATATGTATGTTTATCTGTCTTTCACTTTGAAACGGAGCGACGGATCGACGTGATTTTTGGCATAGGTAGAGATAGTTTATGGGCCAGAGAGTGACAATAGGCTACTTTTTATCCCGGAAAAATGAACATTTCCCGAAGGAGGAGCGCGCGATAACGGAATCCTACGCGGGCGAAGCCGCGGACAAAAGCTAGAAAGTACATATTTTTACACTTGACTGTACTTGTAAATGTAAGACCAATAATTTATGGATCCAAGCGTTATTTTGACGTCCATATTAAACTAGAACAAATTACCTTGCTACCGCACAGCTAAAGCTTTCATAGGATTATCTTAAATTATTACCCGTCACTTCATCGCTCTGCGATGATTTGTTGCATATACAAAGACGTGTAATACAGAGACAATTTATCTCGGCAATTTATTTGCACATACATTGACCGCATTATGTCGTAGTTGCGAAATGTGAGACCTCTTTTTGCTGCTTGCCGCGCGATGGTCAGTGTATTTGAGTGTGACAAAACGATCGAAAGATTTAGGGCTTGTTTCAACACTGATGGATAAATTTTATTTGACAGATAAATGCGATATCGTCTCCGTCTATTCGGACAAAACAAACAGAGACGGTATCACAGGGTTACGTATCTGAATATCGAATGTATTAAAATATCGAATGGGTCATAATATCGAAAAGGTATTTCTGTTAAGACTGTATTTTTTTTAGATTGTTATACATGTAACCTAACCTAAGGGGTTCTATGCGATGCCGTTTCAATCAATCCTGAAAAGTTTTCGGTTTCAGGAAATAAACCTTTCGATATTATGACCCATTCGATATTTTAATATATTCGATATTTTAACGTTCGATATTCAGATGCGTACCCCATCACAGATATCTGTCACATAAAATTAATCAATGGATGGTGAAACAGCGGGTGACATAGCGGGTGCAACAAAAGATCGGGTAAGTGCGAGACGTATTGACACACGGATAGTTCCGTACTTGTAGGAATTTATGAATATCCACTGTTAGCAGAGCCCGTTTATAAGAAAAATGCACGCAGTATGGGTTCATTTTAGACAATGCTGACTGACATTGTTGTGCTATCTTCTGAGTCCTCGCGTACTTTATAAAGGACCAATTAACACTAAGAATAACGGCCGAATGTACTTTATAAAGTACAATTTTTTTATTTTATTTATTTATTTATTTAATCTCATAATTAACACTTACAGTCAAGCCACACATGGTAATTATATAATAAGTGAAAATTGTTCATTGGATAAAGAATTCTAAGAATATTGAAATATTATCCAAAATAACAAAGCAGGTTTGCAGGTGGTAGGACCTTGTGCAAGGTCCGCCCGGATTGCTACTACCATCTTGCTCGCTAATCCTGCCGTGAAGCAGCAGTGCTTGCACTGTTGTGTTTCGGTGCGGAGAGTAAGACAGCCGGTGAAATTACTGGCACTTGAGGTATTCCAACTTAGGCCTCTAGGTTGGCAACACATCTGCAATACCCCTGGTGTTGCAGATGTTAATGGGCGGTGGTGATCTCTTACCACCAGGAGACCCACTTGCTCGTTTGCCTTCCAGTCGAAGAAAAAAAAAAAAAAAGGAGGTCAAACACGTCTAGGTCTTAAGCACTAACTTTGTTAAAAAAAGTCAGGACTCAGGAGGGTATAAAGAGGTATAACAATGAGTGAGTTTGTCGTGAAAATAACTCCGAAAATCGCAGCTAATCGCTACCGTACGCGAACCTTGTACAGTCGAAACTGCGTACTAGAGTGGAACCTTTTCGCTGCAAATGTATCGTATTACCATTCCTCAATATATTTCTATTCCATATGTGTGCCATCTGTCAAACAAATAATTGTGCAATTGATTGAGAAAATGGACGCGATTCGTTCCCCTCGACTATAGGTTACCCACTTCTGGAATTCGCAATAGCGATTGTGATCTCAGTCAGATTCCGCTCAACATATCTCAATTAATTGTAACTGGATGTATTATTTTAAGTTAAATTATCGCAACACCACATGAAGCAATTTACACTTTTACAATACTAAGGCAAGTTCACAGTGATGGCACAAAACGCAGCGTTTATAATTTTGTGATAAAAAATCCGGTTCGTTTTTATTAGGTGCTTTTCATTCTAACACAAGGCCTGTGCCCAGCAGTGGTAGGTTAAGTTGGATGGGTATGAGTATTAATTAAATGCAAGGGTTCGTAATTAAGTTTTAGTTTACCTATGTTAAATTACAGAGTCTTTAATCATACCGTGTCTTGTGTGATATTAATTCAGTAGTAACCACTTCAGATTTATGTAGAAGCGAAGCACTGGGGTATTTTTACATGAAAATATACGTGTTGCATTGACGCATCGGGTATTTGTTGCAGAGTAGTAAAGTAATTGAAATTGATTTTAATTCACAGATATTCTGTTGAAATAAAACTTTATTATAAATAATTCGTTTTCTGTATGATTATATTTTTATCATGTTTAACGTAGGTAAATTCCTACAAAAAAGGCAAATTTACTTTGAAATAATATTCGTACATATTTTTTTATTTCATCAATGGTATGTACATTATCATTACTGGCGATTCCTATCCTAATGCGATAGTGCAGCGAAAATATTTGATTCTATAAATATATCTATTCAATATGTATGTGTATCTAATAAACTACTGCATTAATATAAAAGCTACATTATGCACCCGCCCTTACAGCTCCATTTCTGCGTTTGCGCAATATAAATCGGCTTGAACAACTCTGTTGTTATATCGGATAACGTATTATTCAGCGGCGCGTAATTACACCCATTTGACTTAGTGTTAACGCGCCCTAATGTGTACAGTCGATTGATGTCACTGTTAAGTATAAGCAACGCCGATAGATAATGGTCTTAGTATAAGATCTAAGATTTTTTTCTTAAACTTTTAAACTCCACCAAAATAAGGAAGGAAAGTTCTCGAATGGCGTCCGCGGACCGGGAGACGAGCTGTCGGTAGGCCTCCAACAAGATGGAGCGACGACCTGGTTAAGATGCGAAAAGCACAAGACCGGTCTGAGTGGAAAACCTTGGTTGAGGCCTATGGCCAGCAGTAGACGTCTTTCGGCTGACATGAGTGAGAGAGTGAAAATAAGGAAGTTTAATTTAATACACAGCTCTCAAAATTTACTACTAAAATTAATTAATTTCTCTACGGTATTCTCAAAATAGTGTTTATCTAGTAATGGAGGAGACTACTTGATTTTTTGATAGGTAAGTAATTTAACTTTTGAATAAGAAAATCTAAAATTATATTTAATTATGAACAGTAAAAAAAGTAAAATAGAGTAAAATGATCTTAGCTTAAATTAACGCCTTTTTCAAAGACAGTAAGTAATTTTTTTTATGTGTCTTTTATATGTCATAATGTTACTCGGCAAGTTTGTTATTTGTAATTTGACCTTAACAATAACCGTAAAACTTACTTTATAGAAAAAAAAAACGGAAAATAAATTAGCCAAAAATTTAAGTATTTACCTGGTAGTATCATTCAATGAACTGTGCCTTCTGTTGAAATAAAAGGAAATCAACAAAAATGCTTACAGTATTTTCAGCTGGGTCAAGTCGACAGCTTCATCTTATTCTTAGATTGAAATTTAACGTCGTAATAAAGGACAATAACTAATAAATATGTATTATTTGGATTTTGCCGTGGATTAATCTAATAAATCTCATTTTATAACTAATATTAACGATCTTAATAACTGGCAAATAATAAAGTTATTTATTACACTAACGGCAATTAATGGCCGCCTGTTAAACGTACTGAAGGTAATAGCCACAAAAGCGTTTTTACATTCTCGACCTAATATCGGGGCCATAAAGCTTACTGTCGATTGGACAATGGGTCAAACGTGATTGTGGAAACATATTTTCTGTCTCTGCTGTATGTATACATAGTTTTTAAAGTAGTTTCCTGCTTGAAAAAATAGAGGGTTGTTGAGAAAATTTCAATAAACCCTAAATAAACCCTAAACTACTTTATTGACATCATCAGCCAGCGTTCCTTCATTCTAAATAGGATTTATAATTCGTTTTTTTAGCATTAGAAAGAGGGTAAGCGATTTTGACGTGTCCTTTTATTGAAAAACACTTTTGAAAAATAAGTCACAGCAAATAATAACAATTAGCAAGGACATATGATCATTTACATGCTTTTGATATCACAAGTAATAGTTACTGTTTAATTACGTTTTCCAATTAAAAGATTCGTCAAGATTTTTTACCCTCTTTGTAATACTAAAAAAACGAAGTGTAGAACGCCACAATAAACAAAAACCTCCCTCACTACTTCCATACAGCAGCTACTGAAACTCTCGCTACGCTATGTCGTCAGTCCACCTAGTAGGAGGTTTGCCAATGCTTCGTCTTCTGAGTCATGATCGTCCTGGCCTGAGACCTGTGCCATTGGGACGTACATAATGTCGAGATGATGAAGGATGACGATCGATGAAACATTTGATGATGAAATAATTGCTTGTAAGCGCCTTAACGTTCAAATCTATAGGATATTTTTTCCATCGAATTTTGTCAGATTACTTCGGATTTATTTTGCTGTCTCACAACTTCAGTGAGCTACTTGAGAAAGCTCGACAAATACGATTTTTCCCGACAAAACACGATGGCAAAACATTATTACGAGTAACATCTGTATCCTGTTATTGCACGTTCTGAACCATTCCAATCCGCATGTTCTTCCATAATAGTCGATGCCTCTAATTAAGAAATATCTATCTACAAATTATTATTGAGTGAAATATTTGTACCGTTTACGGGCACAACAAAAAAATATCAAAGGAAGCTGAAACCTATTTTGCGGAATGTCAAGCGTTTTGATAAAGGTCACAAGTGGACGTGGCACTTTGACACGTGTTCCAAGTTTTATCTTTAGTGGTCATTGTTTATTTTTAGGGTTCCGTGAAAAGAAGCAAAAATGGAACCTTTATAGTTTTGACATGTCTTCTGTCCCGCCCTCTGACCTGTCTGCGTGATTTTATTTGTTAAAATCGAGCATCCCCCCTTTCTTTGAAAGCTAAACTGTTGGTTAGAAAATAAAAAAAATAACACGATGGTAGTAAATATATATAGATACTCAGCGGCACAAAATTCGGTCCACCCTTCATGCAAAATTACCGATTCTGCCTTGATTCTGCATACATTTGAGGGCCAGATTTTTTGCCGCTCAGTATATATATAAAATTAACAAGGAATACTATAATGGTTGCGTTTTTGTAAAATGATTAGTAGGTTAAGAGTAAATGGCAGCCTGACTTAAAAAATATACGTTCTTGGAAAATTCCATACACAATACAAAACCCTTCGAAAATATTTACTTCATTTTGTTTCGAACCCTCGGCGTCTCCGACACGCTCTTAGCCATTTTTTTTCTACAACATATTTATATTTTCATCCAAAAATAATACACGCACATTGTTTTTCCAGGAACTTGTGGATTTTTCCACGTGAAAAAACAAATAAACGCTCCAAGAATCGGCGGCGCAGTTAAGTTTTGTTTTATTAATTTTCCAAGAAATTCTCGTTTCGCGTGTTTCATTTAACACGTGCTTCGACTTAGGTACATACGTAAAATGTGTCACGTTTTGATAAGAAAATATAAGGAGCTTACAAAAAACAAGAAGAAAGGAAGAAACCATAATAAACATGTAACGTGCTTGAATTATTTAAGGTAAACAACCACGAATAAGTATTGTAAATAATTTCGCTCACCCGCGACTTTACGAGTATGATTTATTATTTATTTTTTTATTTATTTATTTATTATGATAGCTATCTATATGCAACAAAACTCTTCAACCTCTACACTGTAATAACACACGCAAATCACACAAACCCAACTTATCACCACCACACTACACTGACACATTTCGGACTGAACCAGAGTTTATCCTAAGAGTAACACAACTGTTTCTGTTTACCATGTTACCAGGTGTTAGTCTTACAATAAATTATAGGTATATATTTTGTTAGTTTAAAACAACGACTGGATTTTAAGTACAACTTAATTCCAAGCTAAACATTAAACTTTATATTCGTGAACTTCAGAAATAGAACAAGAAACGTAATTAAGAAAAAGTCAAGGTTATTTTAAGGAAAGAACTTAAATTATTCTTCTTCGAAAAAGATTATACCGTTTTATCTCGATTTTAATGTGAATCTTTCGTAGTTTTAATTTGCTTTTTAAGTCAAATCATTAACCCAAGTTGCTAAAAGTAGCTTCGAAGTGGTAACGTTTCGTGTGCTATGCCTACCTCATGTGGGAATACAGGCGTGATGTTTGTGTGTGTGTGTCTGTGATTGTCAAAAGTCCTTTTAAGGGTTCTCTGCCTCAATTGGCGAAAACGGAACGTATTTAAGCGTAAGTTCTTGGCACAATATCGTAGTTTAGTTACATTACCTGTATGATGTATCTAACCTCGTGAGTCTTAGCGTTTAAAATACACATCATGACATAAATTTTAAGAATAATTGTCAAATGTAGGTACTTTATAAAGTACAAATTATTCAACAAAATAATGAACTTTACGCTTACATAATTACCAAAAATACTATACTCATAATCTAGATCTTAGGCTCGAGAGAAAAAGAAGGGATTCAGGATACTAATATACCTACTTAGGAGATGTCGAAAACTAGTCACTTACCATCTCACGCGTATTCTCAGCTGCATTTTCACATACCCATCCTTATTTTCGAATAAACTAAGAATTACGCAAATTACGTAATATCGTTGTAATGAGTACCGCGGCATGTTGCGGATAGGAACAAATTAGGTAGTAATTTTACGCTGTTTCCGCGTTCCCATAAAATTAGTTAAAGTTTAAATATGTTACCTGTTTGTTACAGAAACATGCCGGAGTTTTAGGTACGAGTATATTATGATTATGTTACTTGTTACCTAACAAGTATCTACAACGTGTATTTTTAATATTACCTCAAACTGTAACCAGACGAAGATTTAAGTGATGTGAACCGATATCAAAACAAATTGTTAATTTAAAATTAACTAACAGAGCGTAATTCATTTTTGAAATATTTTCGAGCAGCAATGTAATGCGTACAAGAAGAGAGTAGCGTTCTGTGACAGCTGTCACGTCAACAAGTGCGACGTTTTGAATAAAAACAAGGATTCGATTTGTGGCATTCGAACATGGAGGATGTGGAACAATGTTTAATTTTGCTATTTCTGTTTCTTTGGCTAGTTGAAGTATAATTTTGATAGTGTTTTATGCGGCGATTAACCTTAACAGTGAACAGTGATCACAATATTCAATATTGCTCTCGTGTCTGACATTTTTTAATGCGCAAGTTGTCTCCACGTGGTTTCTGGAATTTTGCTATCAAGTTGCAAAAACTACAATCACCGTACAACGTTGCCTCTCGAAAGAGAATACTTTGACATTGGCGAAATTGTCTTATTAATTAGGACAGAAGCCATATTTTAAAATAGAATAAGAGAATAAAAACAAAGTAAGTATCGCGTAACGATACATTGCGTGTTAATTAATTTTGTAAGGAAAATAATAAGTCTAAATTTTTTACTAAAACATAATAAAATGTGATTATTAGGGCCTTCACTAACTGCCCTTAAAGTTTGAGGTAGTTTTAAAACACGCTGTATAGCAATAGTAGTATAGCTAACTAAAGTTACCAGTAAAGCTTGACGAATATACAAGTTGATGTGACAATGGGCGGGTTACAACGTTCGAAGAACAGATAATCGTCGGGGAAGAAAAGTCCTCGAGTGGCGACCACGAACCCGAAGACGAAGCGTTGGCGGACCTCCCACTACATGGACTGATGACATCGTGAGAGTTGCGAACAACCGGTGGATGCAAGTGGCGAGTTGCCGTTCATTTTGGCGTTCTAAGGGGGAAGCCTTTGTTCAGCAGTGGACGTCTTCCGACTGATTATGAGTTAGGTAGCATCTAAGGAGTTCCAGTTTTCTCCATTTATGACTTTAAAAGTTATTTTATTAATAAAATAAGAATAAAAAATAGGAATAAAAGGTATCGTATGTTGATCCTTGTGTTGCTGAAGGAAAACATCGTGAAACCTGCACAGCCTGCGAAGCAATTCAATGGTGTGTATGTGAAGTTCCCAATCCGCACTGGGCCCGCGTGGGAACTATAGCCCAAGCCCTATCATTCTGAGAGGAGGCCTGTACCCAGCAGTAGGACGCATACCTATAGGCTGGGATAAAGGATTATTAGGGTAGTTTTTTTTCTTCAACTGTTTATTTCAATTTGAAAAGCTCGAGCACGCTCAAGCCGTATTAATCAGAGTTAGTATAGAGTACCTATAAAAAGTTTGAACGATAAAAAGACTGTCATAGCTAGTCTATGGTCTCGCTTTGTGGTTTTTGCGTCCCCTGGAATGGCGCGCTTCAAGCATTCAAGTCAACAACCTCGACTTAAAATCGGATTACTATAAAAAGGGCTCATAGATGGCAGTTTTTGTCGCTGACATTCTGTCCACGTTTTAACGGTACGTGCCTTTAAGTGAATCAAAGAATTTCGCTTTTTGCTAACTTGTAGGATGGAGGGATGCACTCGAGAGACGAGTGGCGGAAAAAAGGTACATTTGTTATGTAATTTCTACTCTTTCAATCTCAAGTATGTAATAATGCCCCAATGTATGTAATAAGGTAGGTAAATGGCGAGGGGTCACAAATATGTTATGTTACCGTAGTCACTGTTTACCTGGGAAATAACGCAAAAAAAAATCTGTGTAAAAAATGACGTCATTTTGTGCATTAGGTGATTTTTTTGCGTTATTTGGGTCAGTCAATTCTTTTTTTTTATTTGTTGCCATGGTAACATCTTCTGAGTTAATTATTAAAAGTATCATTTTATGGAGTACAAATCGATCTAAAGTTGGGAGTTTTTTGAAGGCGATTTCTTCATGATTCAGGATGACCCCTAAATGCGCTAATAGTAATACATTGCAAACATTTTTCTAACAAATTGTATCAGTGATATCTCTTCGGTTACAGGATAGAAAAACAAAAATAAAATGTTCCTTAAACAATTTCCCAGCCACAAAGTTGTAGCCACTAAGTCAATGTGTGTAAAAGTTGTTTACGTTTTGGTCAGTAGGTAAGATCTATCTTCTTGGGTATATAGTACAGAGGTAGTTTTGTAGTAGGTAATAATTTCTTATTATTCTATTTTGATGTTTGCTCGATAGCTTATAACTTATTAGACTAATCTTTACCTAGTACTTGCCGACTGTTACTCTCTTTTTGGCCCCAACGGCAATCTGCTCTCCGTGCTTTGGACAAGGCTGAGCAAATTCGAGCTAATATTTGTTTAGTAATATTCTGAAACAACGTTACCTTCTTCAGACACACGTGTCACAGAGACAATAAGAAGTTGTTAAATAAGTTCAATCAAAGAAAAAACAACTCTGAATAAATGATCCTAACTTATTAATTATAAAGCATCGACCGGGCTTCAAGTGGGTATGCGGATGTCAAACGAGTTGTTTTAACTTTTGTTGGAAACTTGGAGTTGTTCGGAACGTTTTCCGCTTCCCATCACAAATAGATTATCGCACAAATTGATCCCGGGATCGTTCATAACAATACGTGTGATGTAAGGCTGGGGGTTTTCACAAGCGGAGCGTGGTATTAAGTACTCGGATTTTACAAGCTATTTTAGTTGACTTCTCGTAGCAAAGTCTGATGGCCCTGAAAATTAGCCACTGGGATAAATATTGTTCGGATTTTATTGTTACGATTTTCTTGTGTACGATATAGCTGATTTTAGCTGACCAGCACTTTACGATTTTTCAAGCTAGTGTGAGATATTCTCTATGTCATTTTCATGTGAGCCAAACTATACAAAGTAAATTTATACACCTCTGGGTCAACGTAGTCCTACCCAATGTTTTTTAACCTATTTTCAACTTATTTTCAACTTACTTTCATTCAAGTGATCGGTTTGATTTTGCTATATATGTATACAGGAAACTACTACAGCAATTCAAGTACTGTCAGCAAAAATATATGTCCGTATTAAAAATATTATTTACACTGGCGGCTGTATAAATTTTGTACTGGGTACATTTTTTAAGATGGACTGACAATCGGAGTCATTGGAGGCAGAAATAAGTTTTTGTACACAGTAAATATTTAATTTTCAGCATAGTTTTTATTTATTTTTGTCATGCTTCATATCTTGTACTAAAATTTTACGTTAATTTGAACACTAACAGTAAACGGAATTTCAATTTGGCCCGAACAAATATTGCGCGAAATAAGTATAAAAGCATACCTTGTAAAACAAATATGATTTTGAAATGCTGCTGATATAAAAAGTAAGCCAAAATATTTAAAAAATGTCAGTAATGGCAATAATACAAATTTTTACACCGGTGAGTATAAAATAACGCCCGGCGGCTCGGCGGTAGTATTGTGTTTGTTTACTTATTTTGTACAGAGTTTATATACATAAAACTTGACACGTATAAAGGTAAAAAACTGACCTACCGACTGAAAAAATACCCTGTTATTACTAGCAACGTGTCCGTATAGATAGATAAGACGACGTTCCATATTTGAGAAACGACCAAGTCCCATATCAATTGTGCACTACAACATACAACGCGACGCTTGAAAGGAGAAATTGACTAAGCGACATTTTTTAAGATAGTTATATACATATTTATTAGTAAGTTTTACTGATTCCAAATATGTATATAACTCACTATATGTTGCTTGGTCAATTTCTCCTTTCAAGCGTCGAACGGATCATCTTAAGTTGTTTACCTACAAACAGTGCTGGTGCACATGCTAGCATTATCTTCCCGCCGCAGCCACGACCTCAGCTCTAACGACGCACTGCGCCCGCGTATATGATCTCCCTAACAGACCCATTAGCGATATTATCCGCCATTACAGCCCGTCGGGCTACAACACTTTGCTGGAGCTAGTGGGAAAGGGAACAAAAATCCGGCTCGCCGTCAACTCGCGTACACGGGGTTCCATACCCCATAGGGTCTCATACCTTCAATTTTACGCTCGGCAGTATTCTATGAGCATTCTCCACATCCCTCGAAAAAAAATTTACCCTCAGTCAAATTCATAAACCATGAAAACTTTATATATAACTAAATTGAAACTGGTTGGTTTAAATAAAATTGTAAATTTGATTTAAAAAAGAATATACCTCGTTGTATTTCTTGCCAGGTTTTAACATTCACCACCCAATTGATTCAGATATTTCAGGAAAGTAGACCTACCGACTTAGTGCACATGAATTGCTTGTAGTAGCTCTGGCTACATACATATTCGATTCAATACAGTATTCGATTTTTAATCTATAAATTCTTATGCTATTTTTTTTTCAAAATACAGACTACTTTATTTTCGAAATACAAAACTAGACAAACCGATTACAAACTTTCTATTACTTTTTGTATTGAGTTAAGAAGCCATAAAAATAACGTCGTAAATTATTAAGTAGAAGATGCTTAAGACTTAGCAAGAAGTATACCTACTATATGCTGTGGAAGATGCTTCTTGCAAAACTGGTTTTAAACTAGGTACGACTATAAAGTGTAAAAACACTTGAAAATGGAGCTTTAACACGTTCGTTCAAATATGTCCTTGTGTTCAAACACTGAAAATTAAAATTTGACAGTTACAATTCCTACTATTTATGATCGAACTCTAGGAATACTGTTTTACTTTTTTTTTGCAAATGCTTTTCTATATTGCTACCAACCTATACGCACACATGGAGAAAAAAGAATTCTTTGACCAAGAATAGTCATAAAGAATATTCATAATCCTAGGAATATGTATTGTTCAAATTGAAGCAATTATTTTCTTTAAGTATGATAATAGTTTTAACCCAAGACAATATTTGTCTTCATCCAATACAATATGGCGTCCGGCTTGTTATGTCTTGACCAAGGGAATCCTTTTTTCTGTGAACATAAACAATTATTATTACTAAGCTAATATGGTATATGGAAACCAATTAAACCTTATCATACCGCATCGCTCCAGGCAGGTCTAACAACTTACTCCAGCTGACATCGTGATGGGAGCATCCCGGATTGAACTGCCAGTACATATCCGCAATGCAAGCAAATTGAATTCTTAACTTATTCATTAGATGAGGTACCCAACGCTGGCCCCGGGGTACGGCAGCGGTAGCTCTAGCGCCAGAGGGTCTACTCCGAAGTTCAATAATCGAAGTTCGTATCGTACCGTCCCTCTCGCTCTCTTATTAACTTCGATTTTCAAATTTCGTAGTAGCCCTGCTGATGATAAGGCACTTGTCCCACCGCTGACGATGAGCGAGAAGCGAGTAACTAGAAACGAGCGGGCGAACAGCGAAAAGGGAGTAGTTTTGTCGCTCGGCTGCAAGCGAGTGTTCGAGTACGACGGGCGATTACTCGCTCCTGTCGCTCGAGGGGTGCAGCCGCCATAAGGTAACATCGCTGAGCTAGTTTTATAGCTCAGCGAGTTTTATAGCTCTTGTCACTGCGACAAAAGATGTAAGAGCGAGTTCTTGCCGGCAATGTGAACAGCCGGCGATCAACTATAAATATAATCTTGTGTTATTATATGTTATACCACATATTATATGTGTCTCTTTTACTCACACAAGATTTCATAGGTATCTTTTTTTTTGTTCATTTCTTGAGCGAAAAAATTGTCGATAGCCAATCGCTTCCTCGCCGGCGGTGAAACAACTGCCTAAGGGGCGCCATTTTCTAGTTTCCAATTCAAAGTAAAATTTTGATGGCGCCTTTTGAGACGCGCGGAAGCGGTGTACGAATAGACAATGTCGCTCTACCTTGATCAAATAGAGTCAGCGCTGTAGATACCTGATATGAATGAATGAATGAATGATTGAATGATTTATTTGTATAACATAGGTAAGTTACGGAGAACCTGGGTGCATCTTTGAGCGTTTCGACCGGTCGGATAAACGACATTGTCATTGCCATCCCACGTTTATTAGCACAACGGAAGGACAAATCGCAAGAGTTTTGATCACGCCTGATTCAGCATCGGTGTTGTGTTAAGTTTTCATGCAAATTTAACCGTCAGCATCATCTCTTTTAATAATACTAGCCGAAACGGTAATGACGAAATAACGCCGCCCAAACGCTGATTAAATTTGTACTACTTACTACACTCCGCTGTGATGGTTTCGCATCATGATACAGGCACAGAACCGATCATTGTATAGTTCTGTGTTCTATGACAAGAACCTTCATGCCACGTCATGTCAGTCAGTCGTATAGAAAGAATACAAATAGAGGTCGAATCTCCTAACGTTTCTGACGCTCGCTATCGCAATCAATTGACAGTTTTTGTATGCCAAATCTGTCATTTGATTGCGATCGCAAGGGTCAGAAACTTTAGGCAATACAGCCTCTGATCAGACCAGTTTTGCCCCTTTTAACCAAGAAGAAGCTCCATGTCCAACCCTCAGGGTGGAAATAGCTCCCAAATGACGTTCTGCATACAAGCGGATAAGGTCACCGCTCTCAGCGCACAAATGTCATTAGACTTACGTGATCAACTAAGTTTAAAAATCAAAGTATACCTAAGTAAAGGGGAAAATAATACTTGATGATTGAAACTATTAATAAATATTAGGTAAATAAAAAGGTCAACGACACCATTACGTACTTTTAATATTAGTAATAGAAGTAATTTATTATTAAATTTTCAATCATCCAAAATAGTAATGAATACTTGAAAACCAGCTTCTTTTTTATTTTCTTTTTTTGCGAACGTATAAACTCAGGGTTACCTTTAAAATTATACCATTTGCGATGTTTGGCGGCTGTGACCACCTTAAATCAGAACGGCTGCGGAATTTCTCAATAACAAAATGTCGGGTCCTTGTTAAACCTGAATGCGAAATGTAGATTCAAATGTACAATGCGTCGACATTCTTCATGCTCCAGTAACGAACGAACCCCGCTCTTATTCCCCACAATATAAAGAGAAGGATGATACCTGATAATGCGGCTTATAGTACCGTGTGTTTGAACTACGACATTTGAATATTGAAAATAATTAGCAAAACCGAATTGGGCAAGATATAGGTTTCACTTACAGTTTGTTCTGGCTCTATTCCTCAGTCCCAGGGACACATTTAAGACACAATCACAGCACTTTCAGAGTTTTTTATGAATAATTTAAAAGAGCGCGCGCCGGCCGGCATTCATTTCGAGCTGTCAATTTTGCGCAACTGACTGGTGGCGCCGCCGTGCGGGAGAAAGCGGAATGTTCATTCAGCCAGTATGTTTTTGATATGTGCAGGAGGTTTTAATGCACATATTACTAATTATATCTGCCCAATGTAACGTACATAAACCCCCCACCGGGAATCTACCCCAGATTCCCCAGTTTACAAACAAAACCAGGGATGGTATTGAATAAGGTAAGTGGACTGTATAGTGTAAGTATTTGTTGACTTAGTGAACTAAACACGTGTAGCTGTAAATTGAGTAAAATAAATGACTTATTTCGAACCTAAAATTGTCATAAATTTGACACCTTCTTGCGTCAAATTCATGCAAAGAAACAAAGGAAAATAAAAATTATGCTGAATCCAATTCCATTGGAAGTGGACTAAGCTTTACAACGGGTCGCGTGTATTCGCCATTCTGGATTTTTACTTTTACCACCCGTACAACTCCATCAGCTCCTGGATAAAGTTCCGTCACACGACCGAGAGGCCATTGAAGCGGAGGAGCGTCAGCATGCATAAGAACGAGTTCATCAACTTGAATATTACGACAATTCCTATGCCATTTTTGTCGCTGCTGCAGCGTGTGCAAATAATCGTTTAATTGCAATGTACGCGGACCGATATGTAAATAAATTTTATGGAAATAGTCGATAAGAATTTTTGTAAAGTTGCACTTTTTAGGAAGCAATAATGGATACTTCTTTTGATACGGTAGTTCGGCGAAAGACAACCTACCCCCCACCCTGAGAAAACCGAGGGGGTCGACATAAGGTGCTAACCTTTTAAGTGAAGAACTACAGCTGTAACCATTGGAAATTGCTTGGATATCAGCTGCAAAATGCTCTCGCTGAACGGATTTAATGAGCACATCGTGTGCGTTCTTTAAATCTGATAGAGACGAAGGACCTGTGTTCCTATTAGACTTCGTCGATCTACAATTGTTAATAAACTGAAAACAACGCGCTAAGACCTTTTGAAGCTTGCTAAAACTCGAATATTTTTCGGTTAAATCATAAACAAGGTTTGAATCACGTGTTGTGTCTTGCACGCTAGTTTGAGCCAAAGTCGCGCATGGAATTTTGAGTTCTGGCACATTTGCCGATTTAAATTGATCTATTGATTTTACTGGCCAATTCTCTCTTGGTGCGTCTAGCCAGTTCGGTCCTCCGAGCCACTCCGCTGTCGATAACAGCACGGAAGGTAGCGCTCCGCGCGAGCACACGTCAGCGGGGTTGGACGCGCCGCTCACGTGAAACCAACAATCGCTTTGCACGGTCTCCAAAATTTTGGAAACACGCGAAGCCACAAAGGTTTTGAGATTATAACTGGGTGTATTCAACCAACTCAGCACCACAGAGGAATCGGTAAACAAGAGTATTTCATGAACAGGAATTCGTTCAGACAATATTGACTTCGTATATTTGACTAACTTGACTAACAAATGCGCAGCCATTAGCTCGAGACGTGGAATGGTCACTGTCTTCAAGGGTGCAACCTTGGATTTTGCAATGACTAGACTGACCTTCGAATTACCTTGATTGTTAAAACTACGCAAATAGATGACCGCAGCTATTCCTTGAACTGAAGCATCGCAGAATCCTAGTATCTGGTAGTAGCTGTGCTGTTTGACAGTAACCTGGCGCTCGTGGCTAAAATTCGACAACAGCGGGAGCTCTGACATGTAGGTGAGCCACTCCTTTTCCAGTTCCGGAGGCAGCCGCTCATCCCAACCCAGCTGTTGGAGCCAGAGTTTCTGCATGAAGCATTTCGCGTAGAATATGCAAGGAGCCACGAAACCTAAGGGATCATACTGACGACCTATCTGTGACAAGACACTACGCTTGGTGATCGCCTGTGAAGCTGGAAGTGGATGGAATACGAAGGAAAACACATCTTCGGCGGGTCGCCACTGCAGACCTAAAACTTTTATGGATAGGTCCTTGTCATCCTCGAATGCAATGGGCGTTTCGCGGTGATCAGCTGGAACCCGAGCCAGTACCTGGGGACAGTTGCTGGCCCACTTACGAAGCAGAAATCCTCCTCCACTCAGCAACTCTAACAGTTCATCCTGTAGCCTAGCTGCTTCATCATAGCTGCTCACTGACCACAGAAGGTCATCGACGAAGAAACCCTTTTTTAGAACCTTGCTCGCTAAAGGATACTTCTCGCAGTCGTCGTCAGCCAGTTGATGCAGGACTCGGATCGCTAGGTACGGACTGCTAGCAACGCCGTATGTGATCGTGTTTAACTCATACACCTTTAAAGGTTGATCAGGTTGAAACCTCCACAAGATGTGTTGGTAATTGCGTTGAGATTTTTCGATCAAGGTCATTCGAAACATTTTACAAATATCACTTGACAAGCAAATTTCATGTATACGAAAATTTATTAAAATCTCGTTAATATCTGCTTGAAGCTTAGGACCGGCGTAAACGACTGAATTCAAAGAATTATTATTTGTCGTTTTGCATGAGGCGTCAAAAACTACTCGGAGTTTTGTCGTGGTACTTGACGGTCGGAGAATACAGAAGTGAGGAATTATGTACTTAGAATCCACAGTACCAAAATCACCTACGCAAGTCATGTGACCAAGGCTTTCATATTCGGACATGAATTTATTATATTCTTCCTTAAGTTCCGGAAGACGATTCAGCTTTGTTTCTAAATTGTTGAAACGACGTAACGCTTGTGGAGTCGAATCGCCGAGATCAAAACTGGGTTTGAACGGGTACTTCACTGTATAACGTCCCGTAGTATCGCGACTGTGTTCGTTTTGGAACAATTGTTCGACATACAAATCTTCTGGTTTTTTAGTGACGTCATACGGCACGTTTTCAGTCTCCCAGAAAGAGTTCATGATTTTATCGATACTACTAGTTTTATTAGCAGAGAACAAGTTGAGCGAGGCTGTATTTGACTCACAATCGTCACTCAGTACTGTCTGACCAGTAATGACATATCCGAATATGGAATGCATCGCGACGGGCAAACCCGGGTCACGTGGTAGTATATTTTGACCGTCATAAATGTAGGGAAATAAGTCACCTGCGATCAACAAGTCAACTGGAGCCGCCGAAAAGTAGTTCGGGTCAGCTAACTCTAGATTTTTGAAATTATTGATAACTTTGTTTGATAAGGTTACTGTAGGTAAGTTGCTAGTTATATTACTTACGACAACAGTATCAGTGCTAAGCACCGGACCAAATGAGTTTCGTGGTTTAATTGAACATGTAACCAGACCGAAATCTTGCACTGGCGCACCTCCCAGACCCATGGGTTCAAACTGACACTTGCGTCGAGACAAACCCAGGCGCTGGGCACACTCTTTTGTCATATAACCGGACATGGCACCGCTGTCAATGACTGCACGTACGGCGTGGTAAGTTCCCCATCGATCTGCGACGTGCACCATGGCAGTGCCTAACAGCACGGTTGAATTTGACGAACAAGTCAAGCCGACGTTTGGCATTGACTTTTGACTTTGATCTTGACCATTTGAAACGTTTTGAATACTTGAAATGTTTTGACCACTTGAAATGTTTTGACTACTTGAATCGTTTTGATTAATTGATGAATTTTGAACAGTTGGAACTGTATCTAAGTGAATACTGTGATGGTGCGGTTGTTTACACAGCACACAACGCACTTTTGACGTACACTCGGACAACGAATGCTGACGAAAGCAATTTTCGCATAATTGAAGCTGTTTCACTTTGTCAAGACGCTGCACCGGTGTTAAATCAAAAAACTCGAAACATCGATAAGTTGAATGCGGTTTGTCGCAAAATAGACATCTATTTGATCGTTCGCTATTATTCTTACTCACAGCTGACAAGCACGGCTTTTGGAACTGCTTCGGTGCACTACTGTAATTAGCAGCATTATTATTATTTGTTCGAACAAAATTCGGCTTTGCAGAGGTGTTAGGAACACTCTTAGGCGTAAACTGAATTTTTGATGTACTAATTTTAACCTCAGACATTTCCAAAACACGCGCCTGTTTCTCCACGAAATTAATCAGCTGTTCGTAAGTAGGTATATCGGTTTGATCTACAGATTGTTCGAATTCGCGCCTAGTGACGGGGTCTAAATTTCGCAATCCCATATAAAACAGTATGAAACTCGATAGGTTACTGATTTTCAAAAGTTTCAATGCTTTAACACACTCTTGATACGTTTGTAAAAATGTGTTTAGACCAGTAGCCGACTCAGTTGACAAAGGCTTAAATTGAAACAGCCGATCTAAATAGCTCGTAGCTAAGGCACGAGTGTTCTCAAATTTTTTGACTAGCAAAGCCCAAACTATCGGATAATTATCGGCCGTCACTGGCATCCCTTTGACCACAGTCAATGCCGAACCGCTGACTACGGAGAGCAGGTAATAAAACTTCTCAATGTTCGTAATATCATTGTTGTTATGAATTAAACTCGTAAACGTGTCATAGAATGTTTGCCAGTTTTCTAATTTGCTATCGAAATGGAACAATTCTAGTTTAGGCAGCCGCGGCTTAGCCGACCGCGAGTCTGGCCCGGCAGCGCCCGGGCCGCGGCCCGCGGAGCGCGACGAAGGTCCGCTACCGCTGCCGTCACACGATTGCCAAGTGTCGCTATTAGCCTCCGCTACACTCAGAATACGGAAATACATGTCGTCAAAGGTTTGAATTTCCTGATAATTTGGTTTAAATTTCGGGTTTTGTTTCTTATTATAAGAATTTAACTCGAATATGCATTGTTCGAAACATTCCCGAGTCGAATGAAGTTCTTTGAGTCGCAAATTAAATTCGGGCAAACGCTCTGGTGGAGTTGATTTGGATAGTTCAAATAACGTTTGACATCGTATAAAAAGCAGTTCTTTTTTGTTAATAAGTTGTTCGACATCGAATTCTTTTTCGTCCATTTCGAATTAAAAAACAAAAGACGCGCGCGACGCGTTGCAAAGAACGAAAATTGAAAACGTTTATTTTATACGTATTATTCTAGGTAAATAACTTAGATTAGAAATAAGCCTGTTACCTTAAAACTGCGTGAAATGTGTGTTTTATGTGTATGAATGTGTATTTAGTTTGCAAACTGAGGATGCGGTTCGATTGACCAAAATGTTTGAACTACGACATTTGAATATTGAAAATAATTAGCAAAACCGAATTGGGCAAGATATAGGTTTCACTTACAGTTTGTTCTGGCTCTATTCCTCAGTCCCAGGGACACATTTAAGACACAATCACAGCACTTTCAGAGTTTTTTATGAATAATTTAAAAGAGCGCGCGCCGGCCGGCATTCATTTCGAGCTGTCAATTTTGCGCAACTGACTGGTGGCGCCGCCGTGCGGGAGAAAGCGGAATGTTCATTCAGCCAGTATGTTTTTGATATGTGCAGGAGGTTTTAATGCACATATTACTAATTATATCTGCCCAATGTAACGTACACCGTGTATAAAGGTATAGTTACGAGCGAAAGTGGAAAGACGTGAAACGCCAATAATATGGTAATGTAAGGACAATATCGGGACTTACCAAGTACAACCGCGTTCGAATATATTTTGAACTTTTTGTATGAATATGAATGAGCGAAGTCTTAAGGAGCGGTCCGTAATCTGATTTCACTGGTTATCGAATGGCGCAGTATCCATACTTAATTCTAATTTGAAGATTTAATGATCGTAATCGATGTCAGTGTAATTCTGAATGAATGAATACTTAATTGTAAGCTACATTACAGTTTAGATAGGTAATAGGTGTTTTGTAATATTAGTTTAGTTTATACATAGTTTTAGTTAGTTGATATTTAATAGATTTTTAGGATTAGAGTAAGTAATTTATTAAATTTTATTGGTACAAATGTGAAAAGAAAAAAGAATCTTAAAGTTGATTAGATGTTATTTTTATTCTTTCCATTTAATGTGTTTAGATAGGTGATATTTAATATAAAAGCTAGGATTTTGTCGACTGTACCTATTATATTTGATTTTTACGTGAAGGTAGGTACGAACAATATTTTATATGGGTTTCTTACTTGTAAAATAATAAACACGAAACAGTGCCTCATATTAAGTATCGTGCTTTATGGGAATAAATAAAGTTAAAGAATAAGAAAGAAAGGAATAGGTACTTTTATTCCATATTAGAACTAGTTGTTGCTTGCGAATAAAAATTTGTGGTTTCCTTTTTAACTTAATTTTGTTTTTAATGTTTTCGTCATCATGGTCACCAGAAGGACGCCCACTGTTGTATTAATAAGTCGAAAACGAGTCAACGAGTGATGGTAAACGATTACCGTGGGCCATGGACACCAGCAATACCAGAAGAGTCACAAGTGCGTTGCCGGTCTTTTAGGTAGGACTACGCTCTTTAGGTTAGAATTTCTTAGACTCAGTGTATATCTAGCTAAGAAATCGAATACTTACTTAATATTTATTTTGTTTTATTAGTTATTCAAATAGAAAGACTAGTCCCTCCTTAATAAATGGAACTCAAGCGCAGCAGCTGACATAGATCATATTCTTTATGACTTTCCATAAGCAAGTTAAACGGCAAAGGTGTTCAGTATTGAGTTCAGTTTAATACGGGTTGCAGTAATCTTATGAGACCACAATGGTTCGAGAAGCATGCGGAAAACGCTCGTCGCAAAAACTTCTGCGCCGGCGCAAGTGGTCCTTCTAGCCGGATCGTAAAGCGCCCGTGAGTAAATTAAACGACTTTAGTATTGGACGGTTCATAAAATACTACCCTGGAAGGGTATGGGTAGGTAGTTTTTATTGGCTTAGGTAAGTTTATTATTGTTTAAAATTTATGGTGATTGTAAATTAGTGTGTTTGTTCAAACGTGTATTTATAGTTTTGAACCACGGAAATACTTTATTTAGATTTTATCCGTTTCTTTTTCGTTTTCTAATAATTTGTTAATACTCAGTTAGACTCTTCTATAAAAAAAAAAATTTGAAAGTTGCAGTAAATTAGAAAATTTAAGAAAATTAACTACTACTTATACATTTTTAAAATATAAAGGTGTAACCATAGCGCGTTCAGTTAAACCGTTAGGATTAAAGACATAAAATTCAGCACAGGCTTAATTTTATGCAACATCAATGAAATTCTCAACGTACGTGGTTTAATGTTTTTGAGAATTTTCATGACATCTCGGAATTTCAATTTAATTGTTACGCCTGATAGTTTGTGTGCGAAGCCGCGGGAAAAGGCTATCTAAAAATTTATAAAAACATATTTATCTGAACTTATGTTATAAAAAGAAAATATTTGATTGTTTGTTTAATTATGTGATTTATCATAATTAGCAAATTGGAAGTCGGAAAACACGATTATTGAAAATTTTCTCGAAAGCCTTAAGCTCCGAAGTAGCGTTCAAAAATATTCATTTCAGTAAATCCAGACCCAATCTGGACCAATTTAAAATAAAGTTTTCACCTGTTGAAAGCTAAATTAACAGTAGGTAAGTGATATTTATAAGCAACATTTTATCCCAGGTTCGTGTAATGTAAACTAAGTTCCTACGGGACTCTAACAAAGTTGCAAGGACCAGCTACTAATTTATAAAAGGTTCCAGTTTTAAAATTAACTTGGAGCCCGAAAAACAAATTAATAAACTTGACGCAAAAACAAAAGATGCTCTCGCGCACCCTCGCCGCGCAGGCCTCGTGCAGTGACAGATCGTGGACAGCGTCCGATATCTTTATTCCATCAAAAACATGAATGTGATAATGGAAGCCAAGTTCGATTTTATGAATAAGCGTGGCTTGACTTCGTCGACAAAATAATTGGGATCGTAATGAGTGCCAAGCTCTGTAGATAATCTGAAAAATAAAACACATGGACACACTTAGGACAGATTGAAGCTCAAGATTTGACTGGGTTAGTTTAAACCAATAGGTAAACGAAATTTTTTGAATAACACGTCTTACAGTAACTTGTGAATGACATAAAGAAAAAATAATTGCCAAACATAAGATAACATAATGTGAAAAGTAGTTAAGTCGACTTTAATTTATTCTAAGTTACTTATTCTTTTCAAAATTATCTTACAGTCATTTGGATTTCAATTCTTTTGTCGACTCGATGAAATTAACAACCACTTATTTTTGGTTTTTGTATCAGTCAGTCTAATTATTTAAGTAGATTGGATTTTTAAATGTTAACATCTGATTTGTGTTTAAATCTAAGGGAATTAGATATATAAATTACATGTGTTTACGTCAAATATATTTTAAATTACAAAGGGGTCAAAATAGTTCGAAATGCTGCGACATCGCCAGTTCCTTTTTCCTCGAACTTGGTTTGACACGCTACCGCATGTCTAGATCTATCTTTATTTGCTTTACGCCTGGCTGGGAGCTAAGAGGAATAAATAAATAATGCGAAAGCTATACACGACGTGTTTAACCGTGTAGAGTTGCTTCGGGCGACGGGCTCGACGTGTTTATAAGAGGATAAGTTGACATACTGATAACTAGCTTATAAATACTATGTGAGGCGGCGGCTAGATAGCTACTATATGCATTTTTAATTGGATTTTTTGATTCAGGTTTGTTTTGAAGTATGGTCAGATCTGAAGTTTATTGGAGTGCAATAAAACTGCTGTAGAGTCATGTGAGGTCATTTCAGTCCAAAATTTATGTGATTGCTTACACTTACCCACTGTGTAGATACGTTTACCCCACATGAACGGTCGTTCTCAATACCTAGTTATGCCATGAATAAGGAGAACAGGGTACCATTTATATACATAGTATAATAGATAGATATGTAGATGTGAATATGTCCTAAGTGTACTCAAGTGCAAAATCTAGCCGTTTCACTACGAACGGGTTATGTCGCTCAGACTACAGGGACTAAAAATATATCTAGTCGTTGTTAGTCCTTGTAATTTAATTATGTAGTCCATGAACATTGTCACATTTTATCTACCTAGTCTATTAGCAGGTAGCAGTATTCTAGTCGTTTTCGTAATCGGTCATTTTAAGATGTGGACTTTTTACGAGTTGGTCTTTTGACCATGTAGTCATGTTGCTACCATGAATTTAGAGACGTTTTGCTTCAGTGGTCCATTTGCAATCTAGCCGTCATATGATTGTCACTTTTAAGACTTTTTGCATACGTTCCTACATACTAAATTTGCTAAAAATGAAATACGTCTAGCAATTTATATCGTATACCTAAACTTTTTCTTATTCGCTTGTTATTTCTTGAAAATGTACAAAAATACCCTCGCCGTCAACAGATTCTCATAAATCCCTAACTATCCTTTGTATTTACAATGTTTCTATTCAATTAGTCTCTTGAAAAAACTATTTAAAGGAAAAACATTGACGACCCAACCCGGCCCATACGCATAACCAACTTAAAACCGCCGCTCGTTCCACGTCTGGCTTTTTGATTAAACCTTAAAGTTATGGAAACAGGAATCACGATACTTTGGCAGGCAGTTTCAAGGATGTAAATGAAGTTGGTCTAGGTATTCGTATTGAGAAAGACATGCCGGACCTTGTAAGGGACCGCTAAAGGGCTACTGTAAGATAAAGATCCGCATAACTCAGCAGTTGGAACTAGTTAAATAGTTGGGGCTTAAGGGGGTTAACTCGCCAAAACAATGTTTAAAAGTACGTAACTAAACAAATATATAAATAAAAAGAAAAATAAAAAAATAGATGCGTCCGAGTAGATTAGAACTTTAGACCTCCAGTTGACAAGTCTGAAACCATTGAACCACAAAATTGATGATAGAGTTATCGAAATTACCGATCGTCCCCAAAAACCTTCATACCTAACAAATTTCATCGAAATTCTTAGAACTGATTCCTGTAATAAACAAATTTATAAATAAACTAGCTGTTGCCCGCAACTATTGTCTAACCTACCGAATAAACACTTAACATTTTATAAAAATCGGTCAAGCCGTTTCGAAGGAGTTTGGTCATAAATATTTTTGACCCGAGAATTTTCTATTCTTTCTTCTTTATTTCTTCTTAGTCGTGCACTCTCGACAGAGTGGTCGTGGTCATGCTTCGGTCGATTGATTCCTGCGCCACCGCTGCTCTCGCGACGCGTCGCCAAGTAGCCCGATGTCTGGCAGAGTGGGAGCAATCGTTTATATTAGAGTGCGTCACAGATTTGATGAGGTCTGTCCACCGTGTCGGAGAGCGCCCACGAGAGCTTTTGCCCTCGACTTTCCCCTGCACCACAAGCCGTTCCATGGATTCCTCATTACGGGTGATGTGCCCAATGTACTTGAGGATTCGCATTTCCCCAGTTGACGATAATCTCTCTTGAATGTTAAGTTCTTTAAGAATCGAAACGTTGTTGCGGTGCGAATTTTAAATATATCTATTTATATTAGACTATATATATATCTATTTATATTAGACTATTTATATTAGATTTTTGGCGACCGGATGGCCAAGTGGTTAGAGAACCTGACTGCTAAGCCTGAGGTCCCGGGTTCGAATCCCGGCCGGGGCAAATATTTGTATGATGAATACGAATGTTTGTTCTCGGGTCTTGGATGTTTAATATGTATTTAAGTATGTATTTATCTATATAAGTATGTTTATCCGTTGCTTAGTACCCATAACACAAGCTTTGCTAAGCTTACTTTGGGGCTAGGTCAATTGGTGTGAATTGTCCCGTGATATTTATTTATTTATTTATTAGATAAAAATAAATATGCAAGAATTGCTCGTTTAAGGATGTAAAGTAAAATTATTTACCTACTGTGATATACCTAGATGAAGTTGTAATCTCTAGTGATCTAAGAATGAGGTTGATAGAAAATGTTAACAAAAGAAGATTCAATCCAAATGTCTCATTTTGGCTCTTTAGCGTTTCCTCCTTGCCACCAACCATACAACCACACAACCAACAATACAAGTCACTTAAAACGTTTAACTGGCCACACTCATACTCGTAGTCGTTTCGTTCGCGCGCGTTTACCAGTCATTCCTCTTAAGTAGTTTTTAAGGTATGCACTGTAGGCTAATTAAATACTTAATGAGCCCGCTCTTTAGTTTCTAAGTATAGGTTTTATAGCTTTACCTAATGTGACAGGTTACGACCGCTTCGAATGCGTATGTCTGTGCGCAACATGAAAAACGCAAGGCAATAGGAGCAATTAAGCATACCTGTGCGAGTGTACATTGCCTGGGCTGGGCCTACGAAAATTTTATGTTTATGTATGCCCGCCTCAATAAATATCCTTAAGTCAGGGACTCTATTAATGAGTATAACCGATTTCAAAAAAAGAGGATGCTCAATTAATTGGGCTGTGGGTATGTTTGTTACCAGGGAACTGTCATTTACAAAATATATTTTGATTTGATACCGTTTAAATTTCAAGAAAAAAGATTCGTCATCGCTGAGGAATGCAATGTAACCTTACTTTTTTGAACTTAAGTACATAGTTTTTTTTGTTATACTATGTTCATAATGGAATTCAGTTTAATGTCATCCATCCTAATATTATAAATGCGAAAGTGTGTTTGTATGTTTGTGTGTTTGTCCGTCTTTCACGCCGTAACGGAGCCACGGATCGACGTGATTTTTGGCATAGAGATAGTTTATGAGCCCGAGAGTGACATAGGCTTATTTTTATCCCAGAAAATGCACAGTTCCCGAGGGAACAGCGCGCGATAACCAAAAACCACGAGGGCGGAGCCGCGGGCAAAAGATAGTCTGGACTAAAATAACAACTAGATTGACACATTATTCATCGAACACCTTTTTTTTCATTGCCATTTGGTCCTGGCCAGTTGGGCAATGCTCTTTCTCAGATCCATAGACTGCTAAATCACAACCCTTCCTTTTTACTTTGCCGCCTTTACGTCTTTTACGGGTAAAATACAGTAATTCAGAAGGCTACAATGCAAGTTAGCAAATTAACTGACAACCGTAATTTGCATACGGCGCGTAACAGCGCCCGGCCGACAGCGTGTGGCAAATTGGTTCCGAGGACATGCGCCAGCGCAGCTTTGGAGCTGCCGAGTTGATACCACGCGTAAACATTCAAGATTTAACTAACGAAATAGTCAAATTTTTTATTTTATAAAACTTAAAAAGTGACTTGTTTAAAGAAAAAAAAGAAAGAAAGAAACTAAATTTGTTCACAACACAAGACACAACAATAGTATTAAGTACAAATAGACAACACGAAGGAAAGTATGTGTCATCGCCATTAGACGACCAGGTGGCCAAGTGGTTAGCGAACCTGACTACGAAGCTTGAGGTCCCGGGTTTGATTCCCTGCTAGTGCAGATATTTGTATGAATAATACGAATGTTGTTCTCGGGTCTTGGACGTTTAATATGTATTTAAGTATGAATTTATCTATGAAAGTATGTTTGTCCGTTGCCTAGTACCCATAGTACAAGCTTTGCTTAGTTTGGGACTATGTCAATTATCAAAAATATACCTACCACACAGTTTTATTTCTACATAAGACTACATAAATCGATAAATAATTTAAATATTATTTGTATATTATATGTGTGACTTTCATTAGAACATACGTATTAAAATTTAAGGGTTGAAACCATAGGCCCTAATGATAATGAACGTAAACTAGTATTTCTAGTTAAAAAAAATTATTGAACTAGGGTGGGGTGGAACTAACTCAAACCTGCCCAGGACACCGTAGCCAAAGAAAATTATTTGAGCCTTTTGCCCCAGTAGAGGGGTGGTCAGATATTTTTCATGACAGTTTCACAGTTATTTACACCTGATATATTTGATTCCATCCCAGCCTATATAGCTCCCACTGCTGGGCACAGGCCTTCTCTCAGAACAAGAGAGCTTGGGCCATAGTTCCCACGGGAGCCCAGTGCGGATTGGGAACTTCACACGCACCACTGAATTGCTTCGCAAGCTTGTGCAGGTTTCCTCACAATGTTTTCCTACACCGCAAAGCTCGTGGTAAATTTCAAATGTAATTCCGCACATGGTGCGAGCTGGGGTTTGAACCCACGACCCTCTGCTTGAGAGGCGTTAGGTCGAATCACTAGGCCACCACGACTTCCTGTTTGATTAAGAGCATTTTCAATCAATGATAGAAATTGCCGTTCGGGAAAAATAAGATGCTTTATGATCCCACATCAATTTCGTTTCAATTCAAATATTGATAAAGGCGTTACGTGAAATATAAATAAGCAATACAACTCCTTATTTTATTAAGGAGCCAAGAAAGTGTGAACGCACCCACGGGACCGCTTCCGTTCACGATCAACTTGAACTAGCATGACTCCCGAGAGACAAGAAGGTTTCAGCGTAGCCAACTAATATTGTACATGGGAAGTTTTATAAGAAGAAATATTGGGTTGGAAGTCAAGCGACGTAAGTTGATATAGACTCAAGCGAACACCGCATAGTTTCTATGTACGTAAGAACGCCAGTACAATGAACATTGGGTCTCCCTCTAGTACAAAAACTGTAGAAAAGTGGCTTCTCCATCGGTTTTTACAAGCTTTTCTCTAGCTTGTCCTGTTTATTTATTTATTTGTTTGGGTCAAATCTTGGAAGCTAAATTATACCCTCTTCCAGCGGTCCAATTGACTTATGTAAATTTGGTGACAATACAATAATCTGGTAGTGATATTTTGGTGGCCCTGCCAGGATCATCTCCGCAGGAGGGAACTCCTCAATGCTTAATAGTACCGACTTGAAATTTGTTCTTTTATATTTCCACGAGAATTTTCTGTTTGTATTAGATCTAAGATGCGGTAAGCCATTTAAGACCTTATGTGTTTTAAACATTAGACCTTGTTTAGAGCGCGATAATGTAACTGGTTAGAACAATGTACCAAACCTGGCCCACAAATCTCTTGCAATCTGTTATCAGTTAGTCCAACTAAATTACAGGGTCGTAACTAAACGGGGCGCCAGTGAGTTATGCAACCATGTCACAATAACACATTCTTTCCATTATAAGGCAATCATTAATGTCGTTTGTGTATTTTATCGGTCTGGAATACCGTCTGAGTTACGAGCGGTGTAAGCAATAGGACATGGCGGCCTAAGGTTAGTAGGTTAGATGTTATTGTTCTTTTATTAAAGATTAATATTGCTTTTACGGATCGGCAAACGTAGCGTAGGACGCCCTCAGACTCGGTGGTGCGATGATCTTCGCGGGGTGGCTGGCAAGAGCTGGATGAGAGTGGCCGAGGATCGTGCTCAGTGGCGTGCCATGGGAGAGGCCTATGTCCAGCAGTGGACGAACATAGGCTGATGATGATGATGATGATTGATTTTACATACATAGGTATGTAAACCCTTCATTGTACAAAAAAGTTTTTATTTATATGCTCATTCATTACCATCATTGAGCAGTTCCCTCAAGAGAAAGATGACCCTGGCTGCAACGCATTGTCAGTGAAATTGAACAATCATGCAAGTTTTAAATCTGTACTATCATCCATGGAGGAGTTCCCTCATGAGAAGACGACCCCAGCTGCAGAATCATGTCGTGTCTGTCATATATTATAATGCATTGCCACTAAAATTTTATAATCATGCCAAGTTTCACGTCTGTGCCGTAAACTATTGAGGAGTTCCCTCAGGCAGTGACGATCCTGGCTGAGCCGCCAGGATGTCACTAACATAGTTCGTATAATCACCAAATTTATATCGAGTCTCTTCTGCCCTATCCCAAATAACACAGCAACAGCTTTCCGCTGTCCATGCTACCTAGCCATTAAAAGCGCAGGCGCGTGTTTACAATGTAAATGCGTCGCTCAACTCCTGCGCAGACCGCAAGAAGTAGAGCAAGCTGTCAAACGTAGACTTTGACACATAATGGCTAATAGTAAGGTAGGTAATGCATACAGAATGACCAAGTCCCGCCTCCTACCGTTTACATTTCCAAACGAAGTGTTAAGTCAAGCTCGAGCGCATTTTTTTGCTTATTTGTCACTAGTGTTTACCCGCGACTTTGCACGCATAAATCATTAAATACATCAGTTGAATTAAATGCTGACTACTAAATTCTGGGCGAATTCTCAGAAATTACATCATAATATTCATTCATGGTCTTTTTTGACATTACATTATAAACAACAATGCCTAATTTCAATGACTCCACAGACCACACTCAACGGACGAGGTTTTAAGATTTAGTCCCGATTCCGTGGGAATATCAGTACAAAAATTTATATTTGTGTTATTCCAGACCTCTAGCTGATGAAATTTTATATGTAGATAAATATATAAATTTCATTCAAATCTATTCAGCCGTTTTAACGTGAAGGAGGAACAAACATACATACACTCACAAACTTTCGCATTAACAATAATTAGTAGGAAGTAGGGTATCTTAAAGAGATGATCGCTTGAATAATGATTTAAACCCTCATAAAAGTCAAGAACAAGGGCTAAAAGCACTTTTCAAATGGTTGTTGAATAGCATTCGAATACACTTTCGGACAACGTTGGACAAAATTAAATTAAATTTGAATTCCGATCGCTAAAGCGTCATCGCCAATTCATAAGAATCTCGCAGCTTTTACTCATTAAAAATTGATTTGACGCTCGAGCGCCGTAACCCGTAGCGACGGACTTTATAACAAAGGAGCAGTGTTCAAAATTGAATAAAGCTGAAATTTGTGCCTTGATATTGATAAAGCGAGAAGCTTGTAGTAATTTGAGGAAAGTGTGACAGTTGAAGGTCGCGACTTATTACGAGCGATTTGCATTTAATGCGGCTTGTTACTTAAATTATGATATTAAGACTAACGTTATTATTCATGGGTGTCGGTTGTGTCGTAATAGAAAGTGGCCGAAATAGATAGGGACATTTTATATTTTAGTATTATTTCAAGCGTGAAAGTAAGATTAATCTCAATTTACACTTACCGCTTTTAATGTCCTCTAATAAAATTTTGTAAAATCTGGAAAGCGTGATACGGAGGAGCATTAAAAAAAACCTACCTTGACTTTTGCAAATAGAATCTTAATTAACCACTGAAAACACTTATTAAAGATGAAAATATAATAATAAACCTAACCTAAGCCAAATACCTAAAGTACATATGGATGTTCATAAGGGAAATTTGCAAGCATATATATATCAAACATATCAATAAAACCTACGAGACTCTAACTCAAATATCTCTCATATTGATACTGAAAAATGCCATGTAATAAATTAACATATTGTTGACCTTTTGTTTAATGCCACAGCGTAAAGCTTCCGTCCAAAACGTCACTGATACAAGATTATAATGGCAGTGATTTATTTAACATGTCACGTGCTATATCATTTAAATGCGCTTCAAATGCACTGAAAATAATTCCTTTTTAACATATTCATTTGTTGTTTTTATATGTTTATTAAATTTTTTTATTTGACTGGATGACAAACGAGCTAGTGAGTCTCCTGATGGTAAGAGATCACCATCGCCCATAAACATCTGCAACACCAGGGGTATTGCAGATGCGTTGCCAACCTAGGGGCCTAAAATGGGATACCTCAAGTGCCAGTAATTTCATCGACTGTCTTACTCTCCACGCCGAAACACAACAGTGCAGGTACTGCTGCTTCACGGCAGGATTACGAGCAAGGTGGTGGTCAATAAAATAAACAAAATACTTGCAAAATACGGAACCATTTTTTCACTAGACATTTCGTGTGAAAATTGTCAAAAGTTTTGTTCCAAACCTTTGCTTTCTTTTGAAGCTTCATCAAATAATCGCGATAAAAAGTTATGGAACATAAACAATAATTTCATGACTCTGTTCCCAGACGGGTCGGACGGCTCCAGAATATTAATAAGGTGGCTCCACAGTGAAGTATGATAATAAGACCTGGTAAGGTATACCTCGTTAAATCAACCAAACCAGACGACCACTCTGGCCTGAACAGTGGACGTCCTACAGTTGATATGATGATGATGATGATGACTTGCAAGCGTGAAGTGCGACATTCATTTGGAAACTTTGAAAATTTTTAAAAGTCGGCTCGATTTCAAAGTCATTTTCATAATTTGTAACACCACAAAATATCATACCTTTTGAAACACTTACATTATTTTCCTTAACACAAACCTCATGGTTGCAGAAAATTAATTTCCCAGTTTTCGCAAGTATACCTCTAAAAGTAAAGGGTTAAAGTACCGTGTGATACGAAGTGTAATAACTTTTTATTACTCTGTGTAATGATTTTAAATGGCCTTCAGTGTACTGTTGGTAGTAGGGTTGTATATATCGCTTAATAATATATTTTGTCTAGTTAGGAGTTAGTTGATTTTGACTTTTTCAGCTAACCGCTAAGAATTTTTACGCAAGGACGGAATTTTACCAACGGTAGGGTCAAATTCAGCAGTTAACGCGTTGTAACATTTGTAGTTTTCGTTTTTAGGGTTCAATACCTATAGGACCTCTTTGTTATCTGTTTCTCTCTCCGTCTGTTAAGATCCTTTTCCTCAGGAACCCGTCTAGATACGAGTATCGAGCTGAAATTATTATGGTATACACAGGTCTGCTACTCCTTGAAGCAGTGACGAAATTAGGATTCTAAATCAATGCAATTAATCTTTTGGTGACAGTCATTAGAAGAGGTGTGTCCATACATATTTCCGTAACCGAAAAACGTGCAGGTTTCGGGTTGTCTTGGAAACTTGAAGTTTGATAATATGAAGGTAGCGCTAATAGCACAACCAATAAGTTTTCTTGTCTGAAAATCTTAATTTTTAAGTCTATCTATATCAGTTAACTACCATTCAAAATGACCCAACATTGCGTACATTCTGCTTTGGAGAGTGGGTCTGCAAAGACTAGATATCTAAATATCCAGAAATATTATGACTATATATACCTACAAGTTTAAACGCAATCCTCGGTGCGCGTGTACTCGTATTTTTTTTAACAAAAACACTAATACTTATCATCTTCGGAATCAATTTTGCAACTTTCTGTATAAAGAGGGCCGACATTGTTAACCGCAAATTGTCGAACCACTTGACAGTCCGACGATACCATAGTATCCAAAACCAAAATGCTCCAAACCGTCCGTGGATACTTTATTGTCGTAAAGTATGTCGTAAAATTATGTCGTAAAATTATTGACACACAGCGCATTTTCGTCCGTCAATAAAAAAACTCCGGACGGTTTGAGGCATATTGGTCGCGCCCTCCGGACTGTCAAGTGGCTAAAAAACGTCAACGATTATCCCTCATATTTTTCCTAACAATGCAAGACGTTCGCACAGACACGTTAGTGTCATTCTGTCTCACAAACGCACATAAACATCGAAACGTTTAAGTTGCGGCTGCGGCAGTGAGCGAAAACAACAAATATGGATACCGTTGCCGCCTTGACGCCACACATGACGTGTCTAAAACGACAGTTTTCTATGAACTGACACGTATTTTATTACACAAAGTTCAACGGCTGTATTACTTTTTATTGTAGTACGAGTAGGTAGCACGAACAAGGCCCACTAAGCTAATCTTGGAGCTAGTAATACAGTTGATTTACAGACGACCAACAATTGCCATTATTACTGCATTAGCGGCTTGTTTCCGTCCGTTGCTGTCAGCCAATGCTTTATGACATCCGATCATAGTTGGAATTAGTAAACTCTCATTATGAAATAAGAGTAATTGTGATGGATGGGGGTGATGAATTTATGCCATTGCACGGTACCGGTAATCACTTTTCATCGCTTTTAAATTTATTAACGTTCCGCTATGTACTATTGGTATTGACACTGTAGACTAAACACGAGAATTGAAGACAAATACTTATAATATTAGATACAGTTGCGATTTATTCGTCTATGTAATATAATAACGATAAAATAATTGCCATAATGCATTTGTGTTTCGTGATAACACGCAAAAAAAGACCTGCGAAAACAGTGAGCAACGAGGCTTACGACATCACAAAACATTTTATGCTATGGAACCCTATTTCGGGCGTGTCCGGCACGCTCTTGGCTTTTTTACGGTTCCGGTGCCAAAATGGCAAAAACGAAACCCTTATAGTTTCGCCATGTCTGTCTGTCTGTCTGTCCGTCCGCTGCTTTGCTCAGGGACTATCAATGCTAGAAAACTGTAATTTTGCATGGATATATAGGTAAACTATGCCGAGAAAACAGTACAATTAAAAATTCAAAAACAATTTTTTTAGGGTACCTCCCATAGGCGTAAAGTGGCAGTGATTTTTTTTTTCTCATCCAACCCTATAGTGTGGGGTATCGTTAGATAGGTATTTTAAAACCATTAGGGGTTTGCTAAAACGATTTTTCGATTAAGTAATTTGTGTGCGAAATATTCAACTTTAAAGTGCAAATTTTCATTAAAATCGAGCGTCCCCCCCCCCCCCTTTAAAATCTAAACTGGTGGGTGGAAAAATTTGAAAAAATTCAGGATGGTAGTCAGTATATCAAACTTTCAAGGAAAAATATAACGGCTAAGTTTGCTTGAGAATTATTAGTAGTTTATGAGTAAATAGCAGCGTAAGGTATAAAATATACCTCAACTTGGAAGATTCCGTATAAAATACTACTTAATTTTTTCGTAATGGCTATGGAACCCACTTTTGGGCGTGTCTGACACGCTCTTGGCTTTTTTTTGATCCTCATTTACTTCCTTGACCTGTTTAGTATTTATGCTCACTGCAAACTCATTGATGGAGAAGCCATACGGCAAAGGTTTACGGGCAACCTCGGCTCAGCTAATACGGCTTCGCGCAGGTCGTGTTATTAGATCAAACGATACATGATATGCTAGGCTGCTAATTAAGTGATCAATTAACGGTAGGTATTTGGACCATTACTCTAACCTCGTGCCTATATCCTTCCTTTGGGAAGGACATAAGAAATTATTAAAATTGGACACTGATGTCTTTTGTAAAGTACATCGTGAAAAACTAGTAGGAAAAGCTGAAGATTTTATCCCCTATTTTCCTTGAACATCTTTAGCTCTAAGCAATAACATTTGAAAGTTTAAAAAAAAAAATCCAAAAAGTCACCTTTGGTAGGCTTAAGCACAATTATGACATACATATTTCTAACTTATCAGTGACTGCTCTAGCAATTGGGGCATTTTCGAGCAAATTATTGCGATAACCAGTTTTCACTATTCTGTGCTAAATTCTCTATTTCTTGTCTATTAAAAAGCATACCTTTTCGTAAATTACAACTTTGTAGATCCAGTCCAGTCAGCAAAATTGAACTTTTATACATGACATTTTCTTACATCTTGCTTGCTAATATTCTTTAAGCTTCTCCCCTTGCCTTCTCTTACCTGTAAAAGAAAAAATAGGTACATGAGTATTACGTTACACCGGTTAACTTTTGCCCGCGGCTCCGCCCGCATGGTATTCGGTTATCGCGCGCTGTTCCCTCGGGAACTGTGCATTTTTTCCAGGGTAAAAAGTAGCCTATGTCACTCTCGGGCCCATAAACTATCTTCATGCCATAAATCACGTCGATCCGTCGCTCCGTTACGGCGTGAAAGACGGACAAGCGCACAAACATACAAACACGCTTTCGCATATGTAATATTAGTATGGATTCCTTCCAGTGCTCGTCAAGTAGTAAATATCTAGATACCTAAATAAATACCTAGTGCCTAATTCTACTCGTAAAGGACCAATCATTTGTTTGGTTCACCCAAAAGAGCCCTGAGCCTAGTATCCTTTCAAGCAGCCTTCGTTTGGTTCAAGTCGATAGGCTTGGCCTGATTCTGCTCGAGTGGGTTCCCGGCTAATAAATATTCTTACGTTTTATTGTATTGCCAACCAAAAGTGGCAAAATAAGTGTAGGGGAGACCGAGGAGAGTTGTGACAGAGAGTAGCGACAATGTCGATTTTTTGGAAATTATTAATTGCTAGCGAGCTCGCAATAACGCGCGCATTTAGTTCAAGTGTCGAACTATCAAACGTGTGCTGTTGCGAGCTTGCTAGCGAAATAGCCCGAAACATGTCAAGCTAAACTCGATTTAAGTTAGTAAGTTCCCAAAAATCGACGCTGTCACTACTTTCCTCTGTCACAACTATCCTCGGTCTCTCCTAAACTAAAAATAACTTCGGATACATTCACTCTTAGCGCAGAATAATGTCGGTAAGTTACTATCAGAATGCCAGCATTATTATAGCCGCGGAAAGTACGTAGACTGCCATTAAAGCTTATTGTTGCGGTCTCATCCAACCGAAAATAGCTCCGATGCATAATAACCGTGCATAGTAATAAAATTTATGCAACACAGCTAGAAGGAACCCACAGCAACTTTTACCAACAAGCAAGTACAGTAAGGTTGGTTTTGTTTAGTTGCAAGCGACTATTGATACATTATGCGACGACACACAGGTTGTAAAAGAGACGTGAGGCATTTCCTTTTTTTGCGATTGTCGTGTGTAGTGTTGCCGATCGATTGGAATACTGATTATTCATCGATAATCGATAGTATTTAGATCGATAGTTTAAAAGTTTTAAAAAGCAATAGTTATCGGAAGTCATCAATAGTCCAAAATAATTGATGATATCGACTAAAGGTACACCGTGCTTTTCTTTATTTCCGTTAACTTCGACAAACGGCTTAATTTTTGAGTAAAAACTACCTGGTAATGGATTTTTTTGCCCAAATTGATTCTTTTTAATTTAATTCTCATTCATTTTTAAAAGTAAAATTGTATAGTTCTCAAACTTGAAGAGTGACATTGATGTGACAGATAAAAGAGATCTCAAAAACTCACTTTATTAACTTTCTTTTGCTAAATACGTATGAATTAACAACCTAACCAATAAAACATTGAAACCTCCGACTTTGTTACTTCAAAGCTCAATATCTCAAAAGTAGCTAAACCGATTTTGATGAAACATATCTACAAACTATCGCTAGAAAAACTAATTTCAAATAAAAAACCTCATTCAAATCGGTATTATTCCACGTAATTAATGTCTCATTTCTTGATTATCTTCTGAACAGTAAGAGTTAGGCCTACTGTCTTGGAGAAATTAACTTCGTTTGACCTCTTGAATGTTCCTTTAAAGTTGACGGAAATAAAAAATAACACGTTGTAGAAAGTTTTGCTCTCCAGAGCTGTGACAGTGATATATCGTATCGACACTACTTGCGCTGTTTACAGTGTCGTTAGTTTAGTATAGGCGGTTTCCTAATATTTCTGCAGTTAGTATGAAAAAGTGGATAGTTATATTGAAGAACCGACTGTACCTCTCGATAGTGTCGATGCTACGTAATACTATTGCCATGACTTACGCTCTCTTTGAGATGTATTGTTAGTATCGATAGTGTGCCTTGGCATGGAACTTATGGATGAAAACTATCGATGAAGAAACTATCGACACTCTGGCACCACTAATCGTGTCGTCTCTGGACGACACGTCCGTGCGCTATGCCGACAAATATATCCATGCGTGTCGACCGCGCGATTTATGTTATTATGGTTTAAAAAATAAGGCGTAATTTCATACTTTTTCATGTTTTATGAGTGCGTACATAATGACACTTGATAAGGGTAAATGGTGGGATGGTCGCATCTAGAATTTTATCGATACAGCGAAGGTAGGGGGTAATTGTCGCCGGAGGACATACGTTTGGAGAATTATAATGCAGGAGGCAGCTTGCGAGGCTGTGCAACCTGAAGGGTTATTTAATTCAGTGAGGATGAGCAAGTTATTGTCGTGAGAGATGGTATGGTAGGCGTTATAAAGGGCCTTGTTATAATGTTAGGTGGAATTTTGAGGAGACGGTTGGATTTACAGGATTCCACAAAGTTCTTTAATGTTGCAATGCGCGTACATATACCTACCTACATAAGAAGGGAATAGTTAATAAAAATGTACATAAACGTCAACCGTTAAGAACATCGAATAAGAATGCTCATTGATTCTCTTTCTCCATTGCAACTAAATTAATCATTAATCTCTATAAATAGGCTGGTTAACATACTAAAATAATAAAAAATGTTTCTTTGAATATAACAAGTATCTGAATTAAACCAGAATAACATAAAATAATATCGTTAATTTCAGATAATTATAGGATGTACGACGTCTTCAAGTCGACGACTCGCAAGAGGCTGCGCACGATCGGGACATAAGGGCTATTCCGAAACACAAAATTCGAAGTTCGTGTCGTGCGGTCCCTCTGACACTTATACTATTTCATACGAGAGCGAGAGGGATCGCACGACACGAACTTCGAATTTTGTGTTTCGGAGTAGCCCTTCAGTCAGATGGCATGCTCTCGTTTCGGAGGCCAAGTGATTAAACCTCTCAAGCAGAGGTCCGTGGGTGCAAACCCAGACTCGCACCTCTGAGTTTTACCGCCAACTATACGATGAATCAAAACATCGAGAGGAAACCTGCACAAACTTGCGAAACAATTCAATAGTGTGCGTGAAGTTCCATATCCGCATTGGACCCGCGTGGGAACTATGGCCAAGCTTCCATCCTAAGAGGCCTGTCAATAATGGGACGTGTTTGGACTGCGATGACGATGAAACTAAACAATAAGTTTCAATCATTATTTCAATCATTAGTTTATACATCGTGTGCCACGGGAGTTTGACAAATATTATTATAAGATGGCACAAACAAATAAAATAACCATCAACATCTATGTACCTTACAGCACTAGACTGCCTGTTTGGAACAAAACGCGCGGCGCATCAATCAACAATATTACCATAGTAATAAAAACATACACTTTTACTATGATACTAGCTTATGCCCGCGACTTCGTCTGGCGCGGACCTAGGTTATCGCGCGGTGGCGCCCTCTACCGGAATAAAAAGTATCCTATGTTGATCCTCGGGGCTTAAACTATCTCTATACCAAATTTCATCAAAATCGGTTCAGCGGTTTCGACGTGAAAGCGAAACAGACAGACAGACAGAGTTACTTTCGCATTTATAATATTAGTAGGGATTACTTTGACACAAACCCCTGTCACGGACGTCAACAAACTATTGTGAACTGTTCACAAAACCGCGCTGTGAACTGTTTTTGTGCGCCGTTTTGATGTAAGAACATGCAGTCTAGTACATAAATGTCAATGCAAATAACCCAGTATAATGGTAGCGCAAATGAAAGACACCATGTTAGTTAAGTTAATCTCGTCTGATATTTATATTCCTTTACTCGTAAATAAATAGAAATATCAAAAGCATAATCTAAATAAGTCCAATTTACAACATCCCAGCTCAAACGCGACAATTTATACATTTAAACATTATAACGAAGTTTCCACACACCCACAGATAACACTTGTGGACATAAATCATCCCTCCCTTTCACTCATGCATAGGTCAGAAAGAGACACGCTTTGTGTCGCGACAAAGCTGCAAGAGGCAAGCAATAACAAAGTTTAATCACAGAATAAACAATAGTATGCGCGCCACTATGAAATTCGAAAATTGAAGTTCGTGTCGTTCGGTCACTTTCACTCTTGTATTAAACGATATAAGCATCAGCGGGACGGCAAGATACGAAGTTCGAATTTTGAACTTCGCAGTACAGGGTCTGGTATAGTCATAAAATGCGCGGGAATCCGGGATTAGCAACTATGACGGATGCGCGTAACACGGTTAGCTGCGTGCGCGCATGTTTAACCACGGAGACTAGGGACCTGGCTAAAATAACTTAAAGTATTAACTAGAAGAGACACATTTTGATTTCATATTCGAAATTTACCAAGTGTTTTACTACACTAATGGTTTCCCTTTGCCTTTCATATAATTAATAATACTTTCAATAAGCAATAGAGAGCGATACTCCACTCATTCATCATAGCAGGCCTTATATTACGAAATGCAAGATTCGAACTTCGTATCTTTCCGTCTCGCTGACGCTAATATTTATTATGATGTTGAAATAAATATAAATAAACTTAGCTTTTAACCGCGACTTTGCCCACGTGGAATTCAGTTATCGCGCGCTGTTCGGGAACTGCATTTTTCCGGGATAAAAAGTAGTCTATGTTTCTCTCTGGCCCATAAGCTATATCTAGGCCAATAAATCACGTCGATCCGTCGCTCTATTTCGACATGAAAGACGGACAAACAAGCACAGAAACATACAAACACACGCACTTTCGCATTTATAATATTGGTATGGATAAATATCAACTAAGAAAAGCTTGTACCTACCTACTATGGATACTAGGCAACGGATAAACATACTTATATAGATTAATACATCCTTAACGAACAAACATTCGTAACTATTATTCATACAATTATCTGACCTATACCTAGCTTCGTAGTCAGGTTCTCTAACCACTTGGCCTTCAAAGCCCCCGTAGCGTCGTAGTAGCCCCCAGGAACCTTCAATAGTCACCTTTTACGCCATGGGGCAAACGGGTCCATCCTATTTTAAAACCAGACAAGGTGTACGGCAATGGAACTCATAGAACATCAGAAAATCATACGCTTCAAAACAAAAAAGTGCCTTTGAATTAAAACTATCGTAACACGCAGACATAATTATTAAAATGGGACACACGAGTCACGCACATGTTTTGAACCCATCCATGCTTAAACCTTAAAAGGAACTGATTGGTTTGAAACATCTTAGGGATACCTCGACCACTAATAAGTATATGAGTGACCTGTGTACCTTATTTTAATAATTAAAAAAGTTCATGTTCAAAGTTTAAGTAGACGGTAATTAGGGAAGGAATCCTAGTCGGTGGAGCACGCGCACGGGGCCGTTATCTCGGGTAAAGCTGAGAACTGTTATTAGCTACAGATAATAACGTCGCTCGGACCCGTCACGTCACTATACACGATCAGCAGCCTCCTGCAATCGGCTTATAATACAGAACACATACTCGTATGTAGTGTTGCCGAAAAATCGATAGTTTCAATCGGAAAAAGGCCATACTATCGATAGGCCTATCGACAATATCGATACCTAGTATCAAACAGAAATTAGCGAAAACTATCGATAGTATCGATACTATCGATAGTGACCTATTCAATACCATCGGTTATTTATTATAAGCAAGATGTAAAGGTGAGTGGCAGAATAGTATTTTGTAGTCAGTTATCCAGTGATATTTTTTAACCAATTTGCAATATACGATCTACCAAACATATTATTATCCAACTTACACTTAGTACTTCAGTTGCTGCAATTTCTATTCTGCCCACCTCCCCGTATAGATGCAACCGATTCGATATCTCTTTTAATACAATACTATCGATACTATCGATAGTTTTGCATTATTAGACAGCAATAATATCATAGTAAAATATAAAATAAATAGTATCGATACTATCGATGACTATCGCTTTTGCTCAAACTATCGATAGTCTATTGAAACATTATCGATAGTGGACTACCGATCGGCAACACTACTCGTGTGTCCTCTCGTGGGCTCAATGCGGTTTGGGAACTTCATGCCATTGATAAATTTTATGTGACAAATATCTGTGACCCTCGGTTTGTTAGCGGCATCTCAAAATCTTTATTAATGCATGGTGAAACAGGTCCTAAGTGTTACAACCCCCCAAAACTCATATTTCAAATAAATACAAACACCAGAAACGACCCCATCTCTTTAAAACTCCATTCCAGCAAAACACTTCAGCGATTGCCTATATTTTCTCATTTCTTTAAACACCTCATTATTCTCTCGTAAGTAAAAAGTGAAAGAAACAATGCTGCCGGAAAGCGAAAAGTTCCCGTGGGACGCGCGCGATCCCGGCGTAATGGGAAATATGAATTTACAGACAATGGCTATATCTACCGACATATATACTGGTATATACCATGTCTATTGAAGCGATTGCAACATACGTTATCAGTTCTCTTGATGAAGAGTAAAGTGCAAACAATATACTATACCTTATGGGTATACATACAAAGCAAGTAACCATATATGGAATACCTGTGCGAATTTGACTTACAGTAAGTCGTTTTTAGGGCTTATAGTTTTGCCATGTCCGTCTAAAAGTGGGTAAAGTGGGGTGTTTTTTTTTCTCATACAACCTTGTAGTATAGGGTATCGTTGGATAGGGGTTTCAAAATCATTAGGGGGTTGCTAAAACGATTTCTCCATTCACCGATTTTTTTGCAAAATATTCAACTTTAAAGTTCAAATTTTCTTTAAAATCGACCGTCCCCCTCCCCCTCTAAAATCTTAACCGATGGGTGGAAGATATGAAAAAAAATCAGGATGGTGATATATATCAAACTTACAAGGAAAACTATAACGGTTAAGTTTTCTTGAGAATTATTAGTAGTTTAAGAGTAAATAGCAGCCTAAGGTATAAAATATACTTGAACTTGGAAGATTCGGTATAAAATACGAAATCCTTACAAAATTGTTACTCAATTTTTTTGTGATGGCTACGGAACCCTATTTTGGGCGTGTCCGACATGCTCTTGGCCGATTTTTTTAGTACCTAATTATTCCTTTATTTCGCTGTCACAGGCCCTGTACTACGAAGTGTAAATGTCGAACTTCGTATCTTGCCATCCCGCTGGCGCTTATATTATTGAATACGAGAGTGAGAGTGACGGAACGACACGTACTTCGATATTTCGAATTCGTATTAGCCCCACAATTACACTCGTCTTCGGCTACGCTTACGTTCTGTTTTACGACGAAGTTTTGACAGCTCTTTGATTTCTCCAAGAAACGTGAAATATACGTATAATGATTGATGAACCAGTCAATTTACGTTGTCCTGTGCTAAGATCTGACGAGCAAAAATAATGAATCACTCTTTAAGAATCATGTGCTCATTGGAACTTGATTTGGCATTAACGAAACAAAAGTTGTTTCCATGCGGAGTGAAAGAGTATCGTTTTGTAGGAATTCGAATTATGACTCGGCAAATTGGATTTTTTTTTCAACATTTCATGAACTGAAGACCTAGTGTACAAAGGTAGTAGAAACCAAACCCTAAAAAGATATTAGAAACCAGTTAGATACGGACAATGAAGGACCGATCATTGTGGAACTTTTTGGGGGAGGCCTTTACGTTCCAAATTCAAATCCATTTATTTATTTCGTCAGGTATAGTTAGGCGACAAAGAAACAAGAGAGCAAGCTATGATGTGCCTGTCGGCGTACGAAATCATTTGAAGAGACCTGGCAGTAGATTGCGACCTAGTACAAAAATTCGAAATCCACCTGATGGTTTACTCCAGCAAAACCGCGGGTAAAGGCTATATCCCATAAACGCAACACCACAAAGAAGTTTTATCTGGGCAAAATTGAATTTTCAAGAAGGCACCAAAACTAGGGAAGTGCCTATAAGCATTTATTTGTGTGCTATTCTGGGTCTCTGTTTTACCCGACTATCCGAGGGAGAGTTATGTTTTTCAATGCCGTTTTTCCTCATTCGCCCTCTCTCACAATCGGGGAACGCCATAAAGTGTTGTCATTCACGAGTCCCGTTCCCGGCCGCCACATCAATCGAGTTGCAATGCTCAGGGTTACCAGAGCATATGTATTTACCTCATTTCGGACGACCGGATGGCTAAGTGGTTAGAGAACCTGACTACGAAGCTTGAGGTCCCGGGTTCGAATCCCGGCCGGGGCAGATATTTGTATGAATAATACGAATGTTTGTTCTCGGGTCTTGGATGTTTAATATGTATTTAAGTATTTATTTATCTATATAAGTATGTTTATCCGTTGCCTAGTACCCATAGTACAAGCTTTGCTTAGTTTGGGACTAGGTCAATTGGTGTCAAGTGTCCCATGATATTTATTTATTTATTTATTTATTTGTCCGGAATTGTGGCCTTCTGTCAGAAAAAGGAATGAACTATTCAGTTGTGTCATTTTTAACCCTTTAACCGCCATTGTCTGAATTATAAGACACAAATTATTCAGCTCATTTCGCCGCAGTCTTATAATTAAGACAATATGTCATATAGTTTCGGTGTAGGTGGCAGTACAGGCGGTTAAAAGGTTAAATTAGGTACTATGCATTGCATTTTGCGTAACGTGAGTTTATACATACTACAGAGTTATTAATCTTTATTGATATTACAAATGCGAAAGTGGATTTGTTTGTTCTGCTTTCATGCCGTAACTACTGAATCGATTGTCATGACATGAAGTATCAGGGATTATAAGCCGTGGGAGTGTCGCAATAAAAAGTGTTATTCCAGAGGTCCAGCAATTTAGGTACATACCAAATCTCAATCAAATTCATGTAGCAAAGCAAGTTTTCAGCATCAAAGCGTAGGCACCTAACAACCACAGCCTTTCGCATTTATTAAATACCTATTATTAAATAGTAGGCTATGATTTATTTTTATACCCTGTACGCATTAAGATTACATCTGATGGTACCCGATAACCACTGCTTGGGTAGGATCACTGTCTCATGGGCACAGAGGACTTAATAATAATCTATACTTCTAAAGACGTTGGTCTAAACAATAAAAAAAGCAATTCTAAAGCGATCTCAGCACTAGATCTGGTAACCCTAACGTATATCAGCCTTGCGGTCGCCAAGCGCGGCTTCCGGCCCGTGGGAATTCTGGGCGCAACTATCAACTGGAAATTGCCCTTTTGTAGCCAGCTCTAGCCCGGGATAAGTTGCTGGTTGTATAATAAACTTATTTACACGCAAGAGGCGTCTTGATGCGTAAAGTGCAGTAGAACTTCGTTATTAAACCAGTGTGACCACAGGATTAATGGCTTTTATAGATTTTAGGAAAAAGTTTACACAATCTCATTTATTTAAGTACCTAATGCACAAAAAGCAAAAATTACATTCGCTTATTTTCGATTTGTACATTTCGCGAATGTACTTTTTGCTTTTTGTTTAATTTCCGCGTGTTTCACAATCTGTCTGTGTTGTGTATTTGTAGATAATGCCATAAGTTCAATTTTGCGTGTAGTGTAAATTTTTACGTTTTATACATTTTTCTCCGAAGCGGATTTAACGGTAAAGCGATGATTCTTCTGATCTCGTGGTCATTGAAAAACGCGAGCTTTCAACCGATTCTTATCTACACCTTCATTCTGTTTTGCACCGTAGCGCTTTTGACGCTATTATCTTTGTCAAAAGTCTGGATCCAGAGGCCGTATTGCCTAACGTTTCTGACGCTCGCGATCGCAATCAAATGTCAGTTTTTGCCTGCACAAACTTACCATAGAATTCTCTGTCATAGAATCTGTTGAATGTGTGGTGGTGGAATTTTTATTAATCCAGTAAGCACGTGTACGCATGAATCAGAAATATGACTAGTTAGGAAAGTGTTGAATTACTTACGATAGTGAATAATTAGGAAGGAATATCACGAATTAGGAAGAAATCGTTACATTTGGCTTGTTATTCATAGAAGGTAAGTTGGTTTATAAAAAAACTTGCGTGTTTTACAACCGTTATCATATCACAGCTTCACAGCGCTATGAAAACGGTCGAAGCGGTGTTTGAACTTTACACAACTGTTCGTGTTTGCTTGGGTAAAACAAGGCTCAGTGCATTGCCGTTTTGGTATAGAATTGTTTATAAAACGTTTGGTTTTGTTTTAGAAAGGTGATTTGTATTAAAGCTCGGTAATTCCAATAATCTTTAAAATAAAGTCAAATCAACATCGAATTGGATTTTCAATAATTTATTTTCTTAAGTAATAAATCACTTTTTCCTTTTTTTAAACATGCCATAAACAAGTATAGAGATTACTACATTCGTCCCTCCCCATCCCTAACACGTTACATGTCCTCAATGAGTCGACGAGGGGGTCGCACTGTCCGGTGGCTTTGTCGTCGTGTAGCCGGGGTGATCATAACAGCACGTGGTGCCCCCTGGGTGATCTCTTGTGGTGATGCTACTGGACTTGGGTGTTGGCTGCATGGAGAAGAGGTCTCAGGTGGTGGAGAAACTTCCGCACTTGAGGGAATGCTTAGTGGCGTTGGTGTTTGAGTAGGAGTCGGATTGGGTGTTCGAAAGGGTGGTGACGACAGTGTTCCTGGAGGACTATCTGTCAATGATGCTTGATGTGTGTTTTCTAGTGGTGGGTTCGCAGATAGTGATTCCGACGGCAATCTAGGACGGATATGATCAGCATGCCGGCGAATATTACCACCTCTTGGGGTTGAAATGATGTAAGCATATCGATGTTTTCGTTCGGTTACGACTCCTGGTTGCCAGGTTTTCTGCAATCGTGTTCTATGATAAATTGCGTCACCGGGCGTATACTCTGAATTTTTATTTGTGGTTTCATTTATAGTGGCCTGTACGTGTTGGTACTGCCAAGTTCTTCGTTTGTTTGGTCGTATGTTCGATAACAAACAATTTAGCTGTCGTCCAAACATGATTTCAGCTGGTGCTTTGCCAGTAGTGGTATGTGGTGTGATCCGGTAAGTGAAAAGAAATTCTTGTAGACGCTGTTGTTGGGAGCCTGATGAGGATGAGTATCTGGTTTTGAATGTGCGCACGAGTCTCTCCGCTAAGCCATTAGTTCTTGGGTGATAAGGTGATGACCTGATATGTAATATTCCTTGACGTTGACAGTACATTTTGAATTCTGTTGATGTGAATTGTGGTCCGTTGTCAGATACGATCATTAGTGGTAGACCAAATGTGCAAAATATGTCGTCCAAGACGGAGCACAAGTTTACAGTGGTAATGCTTCTCATCGGTCTCACTTCAATCCACTTGGACAATGCATCACTTAAAACCAGCCAATAGGTGCCTTCGTAAGGACCTGCGAAGTCGATGTGTATCCTTTCCCACACTTGATCTGGGATTGACCACGAGTAAATGGGAAGTTCAGGGTTGTGTGGTCTATGTTGTTGACATCTAGTACATCTCTTGACGTAATTGTCTATGTCTTCGTCAATCGATGGCCACCAAACATAGAAACGAGCAAGTGCCTTCATTGCTGATATTCCTGGGTGTCCTCTATGAAGGTAAGTCAAAACTTTTTGCTGTAGGTTTGTTGGTATAATCATTCGTCCTTGCCACATAATGATTTTATTTTCGACGGAGAGTTCGTTGCGTTTTCTGAAGAAATGTTTTATGTCGTTAGTATATTCAAGTTCTCTCCATCCTGTTTTTATGTATTTTAAAACGTCCATTAGTGTCTTATCTTGAGCAGTTTTTTCTCTCAAGATGTCTTCAGAAAGATGTAAATCAGCCATCCTAGTTCCTAAAAGGTGTGACTCAATTCTGTGTACTACTCGTTCTGTTTTCGATGGCTGAGTCTCACAGTTGGGCAGTCTTGATAAGCAATCAGCTAGTACATTATTTTCTCCCTTTTGATAACATATTTCGTAATTGTAACTGCCTATTATTAGTGCCCACCTCACAAGTCTGTTGTTAGCTAGTTTAGGAAGGTTACGTTGTGAGCCTAATATATGTATGAGAGGTTTGTGGTCAGTTACCAAGGTAAATTTTGTGCCACGTAAGTACTGGTCAAACTTCTTTATTCCAAAAAGAATCGCTAGAGCTTCTCGATCTATAACAGAGTACTTTGTTTCTGCGGAACGTAATTTCCTCGATGCGAAAGCTATAGGCTGTTCATTGATTCCGTTTTTGTGATATAACACGGCTCCTACTCCCTTCTCTGAAGCGTCACAAGCAAGGAAAATGGGGCGGTTTTCATCAAATGCTGTTAAGGGTTTTGATGCGGCTATACATTTCTTTGTTTTTTCAAAAATGTGTCTTTCACGCTCTGTCCATCGCCATGGGTGTCTTCCGCTCGTCAGTTCATGTAGGTCCGCACAAAGTCCATGTAAGTGAGGTATGAAGCGTTCATAGAAATTGACAAAGCCAAGAAATGATCGTAATTCCTTTGAATTAGTTGGTTCAGTTGCTTTGGAAATAGCTTCAATCTTTTTTGTAGTGGGGCGTATGCCGTCTTTGTTTATTTTGTGTCCGAGGTATTCTATTTCTTCTTTCAGGAAGGAGCACTTTTTCAAATTAACCTTGAGTCCTGCTTTCAACAAACGTTCAAAAATTTTACTAAGAGTGCGTAAATGTTCGTCCATATCTTTGCCTGTCACTGCAATGTCATCAAAATAGACTGCTGTGTTAGGTATATCTCTTAGTAGTTTGTCGAGATAGTGTTGGAATATGGATGGAGCTGTGGAGATTCCGAAAGGCATTCTGTTGTATTGAAAATATCCTTTATGCGTTGACAGGGTTAGATATTTCTTTGACTCCGGTGCTATTTCAAACTGTAAGTAAGCGTCTTTAAGATCAATTTTCGAAAAAAGTTGGCCATGCGCCAGATTCTGTCGTAGTTGGTCAAATAGTGGGACTGGATGTAAATGTTTTACAAGAACTGGATTTAGTGTACTTCTGTAGTCTCCGCAAATTCTAATATCACCGTTTGGTTTTACGACGTTGACTGTGGGTGTGGCCCACTCCACAGGCGTCAAGTTCGGATCGACTTCATTAACAATCCCTTCAGAAACAAGGCGATCTATTTCTTTTTCAATATTTCGTTTCATTCCAAATTTAATAGGCCGTGCCGGTAAATGGACAGGCTCTGCTCCTGGTTTGACATGGATATTAACTTGATAGTCGTTTACTTTGCCGAGTTTGCCGTCGAAAAGTTGTTCATATTTTTTTATGATATGTTCAAGCGTTGTATGGTTTACCTTTTTGATAGAGTATACAGGTTTTGGAAATTCCATCCCAAAAATCTCACTCCATTGTAACCCAAAAAGCATGGGGTCAGCGTTTTTCATGACTACTACAGGTACAATTTTCTGTTTGTTATCAACTTCTACTGTCACTTCTGATAAGCCCTTTGATTTTAGTTTGTAGTTGCAATATGCTTTTAACTTGGGTGCTTTAGTTAAAGTTGGAGCTCCTATTTGTCGCCAAAATTGCGTGCTTATAATTGAATATGCAGAGCCGGGGTCCCAGTCCATAGTGCAGCGTTTTCCGTTGATTAGCACATCGATTCTTTTACAGTCCTTGTTATGCGCCGGTGCGATACTGCATACTAATTCATCGCCCGAGTTGCTGTATTCCGAGGTACTTGAACTATTATTGCCTGTAGTATCTGTTACACGCTGTAGTCTGTGTCGTGGTTTTTGTGGCTTGTCTTTCACAAGATATGCTCGACCAGTTTTAATGCAACAGCTTTCGTAGTGTCCAGCAGTGCCGCATTCTTCGCACGTGTGTGTCTTGGCTGGGCAGTTGGAAAAGTTATGCTTATCATATTTTCCACAGCGAAGGCATTGGTTGGAACGTATTTTGCGTGGACTTCGGTAGGTTTCATTTCGTAGATTGTTATTTTGTTTGGGTTTGTTCTTTTGTATTCTTTTAATGTTCGTTGGTGGTGTGTCATGTTCGGCTTGTTCACGGGACTGAGCAACGGCGAAGAGCTGTGCGAATGTGACTTCTGTGGTTTCGCCATTGTACGTTTGTTTCAAATCTGGCCACTTTTGTTTTAAATCCGTTTCTAATTCTGTATGATTTAGCCCAGTTGCGAATCTGTCGCGGAGTTGTCGTTCTAATAAATAGTCGTCATAATCACAGTCTTCACTCAAGCTCTTTAGTCGGTTGGCGTAGTGTTCCATCGATTCGTTCTCATCTCTAACACAATTCCAAAACTCTGTGAGAGCTCTATATCGTGTTCTCTTGACGCGGTATAAGTCTAGTAATTTTGCGCGTATATCGCTATATGTGCTCGTGTCGAAATTCGGTGTGAGTGCTGTTTTTACTTCCCGGAAGATGTCGGGAGTAATGCTGTTCAAAAGGAGATCCTTTTTAAGGGCGTCATTATTGGTTACACCATGTATTGTACATTTGGCTTCGAAAAAATCCATATAATCGCTTACCCGATAGTTGGCGGGGTTGTATTTTTCCATTGAAAATGTCTTAATTATAGCCATCCTGCTGGGTGGCTGTTGTGAGGTACCAGCGCTCGTCACGCTGCCATCTGTTGGTGTCATAGTAGCCGCCGCCTGTGTCGGAGTTTGGGCGAGAGCTATTTTTAATATTTGTAACATTTGTTCCTGTTGTGCCTGTTGAGCGCTCAGGAATTTCGCGAATTGTTCGGCGTCCATCTCGTCGCCAATAAAATAAAGTCAAATCAACATCGAATTGGATTTTCAATAATTTATTTTCTTAAGTCAGTACGACGTAATAAATCACTTTTTCCTTTTTTTAAACATGCCATAAACAAGTATAGAGATTACTACAATCTTCAATACCTACCTAAATTAAAATCAGAAGTAGGTAAAGTAATAAACGTTAGAGAAATAAACGTTTTTTTTTTAATTGAGCTAATACATAGAACAGACTGTGTTGTGCTTGGGGGTATAAAAAACAGAAATTATAATCTCAGTGAGTTCAAATAGGCTAATCTAATATGAGGGAATAAGTGGAGGGTTTCAATAAAAAAAAGTTGTAAAACCCGCGATATAGTTATTTCTATGTTGAATATCTCAAAAATGACTGAACCAATTTTAATGAAGCTTAGCTACGAATGAACTATATCGATTAAACTAACTTTTAATTAAAAAACCGCATCAAAACCGGTCCACATGTTTGAGCGCTACAGTGCCACAGACAGACAGAAAGACATTGGTATCAAACTTATAACCACCCCTATTTTTGTGTCGGGGGTTATAAAATAAAAGTATCATAATATTAAATTATGTTTTACTTAATGGGGTAACTCAAAGGTAGGTAGAAGGTAAAATAACTTTACTAAATAAATAAAGAAAAAATACTTAAGTATAATAGATTACCAAAACAGATAAAAAAACTAGATGATTAACTTTCTACTTGTGTTGTTTACATACTAAATTAATGAACGTTTTTGCGTTTCCATACCGTCAGCTTATTCGAAACAAATCATAAAATAAAATCACAGTGAAATTAAAAAACACTTATCATTCAAGCGAAGTTACGGATAAAAACTAGTCGCATCCATTATACATTACACATTTTATTACTAGTAGGTAACCAAGTTGGTCTCATTACAGCCTGTCAGCCTAATGAAGTAACCCGACACTGCCCATTTCGATCACGCGTCGGGTTTCCCTGATATATATCCAATACGACACCATGATATTGTGCACCAATAAAGCTTGCCACACAATGCGATATTACGGTCTTTGCAAACATGAAACGATAATGTTTACTTGATGCCATAAGAGTAGCAGAGGATTTGCAACGCGTAGATATACATAGCTTACTTTTTCCCCGCGGCGGCACTCGCGGGACAACTAAAGCCGAATTGACTTTTCAAATTTTTATGAACTTTTACGTTTAAAAGCATAAAGAATATCTGTACAAAATTTAATATTTATTTAAAACTTACTTACCTATAGAAGAACCAAAAAGACTTTTATTTATAACAACAACAACACATATCCATACTAATATTATAAATGCGAAAGTGTGTTTGTATATTTGTGTGTTTGTATGTTTGTCCGTCTTTCACGCCGTAACGGGGCGACGGGTCGACGTTATTTTTGGCATAGAGATAGTTTATGGGCCTGAGAGTGACATAGGCTACTTTTTATCCCGGAAAAATGCACAGTTCCCGAGGGAACAGCGCGCGATAACCGAATTCCACGCGGGCGAAGCCGCAGGCAAAAGCTAGTTATTATTATAAATGTGTAACAATAATAACACATAGATAGGCCAAAAATACTAACAGTAGTTAAGACTTCAGGATTTTACGTTCATAGATTCTGATCCCATGGGAAAATAAGGACAAATAAAAAGTTGCCTATATGTATGTACCTATGTATGCAAAGTCTTTGTTTTTGTTGCACATAAAAATATAATACAAAGAAATGCAAATACACAGAAAGTTTCCTATATGTGTAGTGAAGCTCTAGGTATATTTCGGCACAGTTGCATGCGCCATGATCACGAGACAAAATACACGAAATATAAAACTTCTCTAAAATCAAGGTACGCTGAACAGAACCCGAATTTAAATCATAAATTTTGTTCTATCTTTTCTTATCAAATATAACTAGTTCAACATGTTTTCAATTAAAATGAAACCAAAAGCAATCCATTGTTCTAGAACAAGCACAAACCAACATTCAGTTACGCGAACACAAAACACTACGAATTCCTAATGTCGAATATAGATTATGAAAACCCGAGTTATGTCGCCGTATAAAACACCCGCACTATTTTTAGGGTAAAACACCCCTCGATTTCGTGTATAAAATATTAGATTTGCGATAAATCGATTAGCTGCACAGGGGGCTGACGTGGCTATGACGACAAACTTTGGACAACAGAGATAACGTATCGGACCCACTGGGCAGAATATAGAATATTTCGGTTAGTGTTTTTTGAAAAAAAATTGTTGCTAATATTATATTCGCGAAAGTGTGTAGCCTGTTTGTTTGTTTATGTATTACCTCTTCACGTCTAAGGGCCTGTTGTTTGATCATTAGGTAAACAAACTAATAGTTAAAATGTACGGCAAAAATAACAATAGTTCAATGGAAATTTGACTATTAGTAACTTTAACTACAGTTACTGATCAAACAACGGGCCCTTAGTCACTGATTCAGTTTAGATGTAACTCGGTGTACAGATAGTTTGAGTCGTGGGGAAGGACATAGGATAGTTTTTATCCCGGAAAATTGCATAGTTCCCGCGGGATAGCGATAAACAAATTCTATGCGGACGCAGTCGCGGGCAACAGGTTAGTTCAAAATAATTGATTGAATTGGGCATTAGGTACTTTGCTCACCCGTGACCTTACGTTAGCTACTTCTAATGCAACAAACGTGTGCTCATGCACCTCCATGCACCTCCACCTCTACACTCTCAGAACACATACATCAAATCGTCTATCACCACCACCGCAATACACTGACACGTTTCGAATTCAATCAGAGTTCATCCTCAGAGCAACATAACCGTTCGCCACGCGGCCATGCTACCATAATGTTATATTCTTCATGGGACTTTTGTTATTTGTAATGTATGTATTATGTATAATATCGATGTATTCAGATACTGAAAACACACAGTTATGACAGTTGAAAACTGCTAGGATAACTCCGGTCTTTGAAATAGTACTACACTGAAAATTGCGTCAGAAATTGTGCGTAAAATAAATTAAATAGATAAATGGTTTATGTCAATACAATTTATAGAAAGTGTAAACAAAGACGAGATTAACCCGACCACAGACATTTAGTGATGTGAAAACCTAGAACCTATTGCAAAATAATTAATCTGTTCAGTAAATCGATAAATTTATTAATTGAATAGATCAAAGTATTTTCGTCTATTTTATTATTTACAATACATACTTGATTTAATTGCAAAGACTGTTTATTCAATTAAAAAAGCAGTAAATATTTTAAAATTTTAAGGTAAATAAATAATAATCACTTATTCCATCGAGTATTAAGAGAACTCTCTTCGTTCCATTCTCCAACAACAGTCATAGAAAATATAATGAAGATCTTGATTGTAAGATATCATTGATTTCAGTGCTATACTTTTCTTATAAATGTTAAATCCAACTTAGTTTTTAAATACTAACATTATTTTTTTAGGATTGCTACTAACAAAAATGAGATCTATGTTATCTTTATAAATAAAATTATTATTATTATTATTATTATTATTATTATATGAGGACAACGAAACCCAAAATTCAATCGCCCAAATCTTAAAAAGCCTACAGCTATCTCGATAGCAAGCGGAAAAGCGGGAGGGGTTGTACATGGGGGGACGACTGCGAGCGCTTATGTTACGAGCGATAAAGACAGCAATATCCCAAACGAATACCTAACGCGGCTGCGCGGCCGGTAGGGAAACTTCTCTTAATCGATTTTTAAAATGTCAAATTTTCCACCATCTCTACGCTAGTCTGTGCTACTACAGCTTATACAGATTATACGAGTTTCATTCAAGAAATAACGTTATATTTAGACGAAGATATTTCAAATGAAAATTAAATATTGAAGTCAAGTGAATTTTAGTGAAAAAAGTGATTAGACGATTTAAAGACACGAAGATAAATGTGTTATTCATTCGATCCAGTGGGTGTTTATACAAGAATTTTGATGAAATCGGTTTGTTTACACTTCCCATTGGATTAGCATTAGGGATGTCACGAATATCATTTCTATCACAATCGCGAACGCGAATGCTGATGCGAATGTTTAAAACGATGCGAATTGTTCGCATATGCGAATGCGAATACAAATATTCGTGACATCCTTAATTAGCATAACGAATACGTTAATTCATTGTTCGATTTTACCTGTAATGAAAACAATTTTGCGCCAAAATGATACCTTTGTGTTATAAACTTGATGTGACAGTGAAAAGTAGTGCGCTCTATCTCCAACTACCAACTCCGTACTCCAATAGGTACAGCGCGTCGTCGTAGAGGATGAAGGCAAACCATTACAATTACTTTTCCAAAAAAATCCTCATGAACGTTCGCTACTTGCTTGCTTACTTGTTCGCTTGGTGGGTAGATGTTGCTCCACGTGCGTAGGAATTACCTTAGATATCCCTACACGTAGCCCTCGGGTGGTGCTAAGAGCGCTACAACTTTGACAGCTGCAGAATCCTTCAGATCTCGCAGCCTTCTCTACTCTCATAATGCAACAACAACACACAACAACAACTACCAACACTACTACTGTGGATTACAACTACTTTTCCAAATAACCCTCCTCGCAGTCGGGTAAAAAAATCCTCATGAAAGTTCGCTACTAATCCTCTAAAGACGTCCACAGCCACTCTGTCAACACGACTCTAAGACTCGAAGAAAAAATAAATCTCACCCTCAAATCCCTCGCCCGTAAAGTACAGTCGGAGAAAATAAAGGTTCGTCACCTTGAGATCTATTTGCCTTTGCTCAGTATGAGCGCTCATCTACTTTACCGATTGAGTAGAACATACTGCGTAAACCTGTCAACCTGCTAAACATAATCAGATGACCATAGCAACCCTACAACTAAACTTTGGCACTGACAAACATTGACAATTGAATAGAACATTATTCGATTGAAACTTTTACGTGTTTGTTTATTAAAAAGGTTTTGTATTGATATGAAACTAAACATATGTTAGAGGTTTGTACTATTTTGATCCTTGTTGTCATGCCAAGTAAGTATAATTTGATATGCACTTGTCTACTTTGTACAAATACAATACAAATACAAATATTCTTTATTGCACACCATAAAGCAGTACAAAAACTTAAATATAGACACAGATACAGGGTAGACAATAGGCGGTCTTATCGCTTAAAAGCGATCTCTTCCAGACAACCATTTGGGTACAAGAAATTATGTGTTACAAAAATAGGTGGCGGAAACAGTAACAGAAAATAAAAACAAACAAAAAAAAACAATAATATTAAAATAAGTACAAATGATACAACTATATAAATACATACATGCAATACTTATACAATACATAGACAACTAACATAAAATAGCAATATAAATTGTCAATAAGGCCGTAATGGGAGAAAAAGGATAAGAAATTAGGAAATAAAATAGATAAACACAGAAAGACTGAGGACAGAGTTAAGAAGGCAGTGTCAAGAAGTGAGCCTTGACGAGATTTTTGAAAATAGGAAGAGATTTAGCTTTCCTCACATCTAGGGGAAGAGAGTTCCATAGAAGGATTGAAGTGCTAGTGAAGGAGTTATGATAGAACTTAGAGGAAGAAATTGGAACAGTGAGAAGTAAGTTTTGGGAAGACCGAATGGAAGACAGGAACTTAAAACGTTGTTGGAGATATTCTGGAGTTGTGGGGTTGAAAAGTATGCTGTATAAAAGAGAAAGAATATGAGAGTCATGGCGAAAACGAATGGGGAGCCACTTGAGATGCGTGCGATAGGCGGAGACGTGGTCATATTTCCGTAATCCGAATATGAACCGAATACAGACATTTTGAATAAGCTTATTCAGTTGCTCCTCAGTGAGATCAAGATAGGAAATGTCAGCATAATCCAAAATGGGCAGAAGAAGAGACTTTGGTTTCACAACGTTAAGAGTCTATGACTTCGTAAAGGAATCAATTTAATAACTGACGAAAGTTTTTCTACCCCCACTGTACCTACGGCGAGTCCTCCATCTTATATTCAAAACAGAACTTTCCGGGACTCTTTCAAAGTCTACCTTATCGTGTTTTAATTATAATATCATCGTGATATAACGCATCTTTACTTCTTTTTCCCTTACTTTTTGCTTTTTAAATGCTAATTTGTTTACAAACCGGCAGAGTCTGATTATTTCACAAAATTAATTCTGAAACAGGCAGAGGTTTTATTTATTTACTGATCCTTCTCATTACAGGACTTTGTAAACGGGACATTCATTTCTCTTTTTTGTGACTTTGAGACTTCAAACGCACACACACTAATTTTATGTTTTTTGTCAATGTTTTCCAACATTATAGCTTACAGCTGATATTTATGTTTATTAGTAAAAAAACATAAAACAAAATCCAATCAAAATGATGTTTACTTATTCTCGCTCGCTTGCTCAGCTCGCGCGTTGTGATCGCAGTTGTTGGTAATTCTCCTCCTTGCTTGACTCTTTTTTCCCGTAACCTAAATCGACTTTATAATTAACCAATCACTTTATAGAAATCTCTTATAATTGAGTATGTAAGACGATTGTGTACGGAGAATAAGTGTAATTGTAAACAAGAAGGTGTCAAACACGATTGTTTCCCCGAACGCACTGAACCGCGAACAGACTATTGTTCCAATCAAAACACATCGTACTGGTTATTCAGTGTCATAAATGCTCAACGTTACGTGTATAATATATGCTGTTATAGGATGGACGCTACACGGCTTCACAGTCTGTATTTCCAGATACAATACAGTACAATACAATACAAATATTCTTCATTGCACACTAGGTACAAATCAGTACAAAAAATATATAAAATAAACACATAAATTCAGGGTAGACAATAGGCGGTATTATCGCTCAAAAACGATCTGTTCCAGACAACTATTTGGCCACAAGATCTTATGATTAGGTATCGGATAGATACAAACTAGGAATCATCAAGGCTAGAGGCTATTGCTAAACCAGTATGATAAACCGTTGGCCTCATCAGCACTTTTCATCATCATGACATGATGACAGATAGGGGTCAATCACGGATAGGTTTAAAAAAACGTTTAAAGTATACATACACAACTCGCAAAAATGTAAAGGTAGCGTTCCACCGTCCCGGCTATTAAAATGCAGCGCCGCTGCATCCGATGCGTCCCCAGGGTGCCACACCGCTGCATATTAAACGCTAGTGTCAAAAGGCCGTTGACTTGGTCCCGGACTATTTAATGTTTGAAGACAAAGCACAGCAGCATTGACAGAGTATTTTAGTCCTTTATCTATGCTGTTGTGATTGACTCGAAATGACATATTTTACGGAATTTTACCTATATAGGTACAATTGAGGACACTGAGTCACGTTCCAGGGATTTCTTTGGTAGATGTATGGGATGGGATGGATATATTCTAAGAGGAAGGCATGTGCTCTGTATGATGATAATTAAAGATAATAGAAAAAAAAAACTGTTATCAGAATGAACAAAATCAATTTATAACGGTCCGAGGGTTGCCGACGGTGCTGGCTGGAAATCAGCGCCGGGGTGTTTTTAACACTTCAGCAATATCCTGAGTCAGTGTCCGATTCACAAAAGCAATGACACATACCTTTGTGTTATTTATTTGTACCTCATACTATTGTTGTCTTGTGTTGTGAATAAATGTATTTTCTTTCTTTCTATCTATTTTTTATTTAAATTCAACCAAGGTTAAAATTTGGTTTTCAAATAAAACGAACCAATTTCTCAGGAAATACCAAAAAGGTAACCTCAAAAGGCCCAACGAGCGGCCTATTTGTTGTCCAGGGCACGGCCAACAAATCGCACCGCCCACTGCGCTACAGGCACACATTACCATGTACAGTCGCCGGGGTTCTTTTAAACTTGAGCAGTTTTTGCTCGTAGTTGTAGATAGTGCCACGAAAGTTGAAGTGAATGATGCACACACTGCCACAAAAAGAACTGATTTAATAAAAGGAGAATGAATCAAATTAATGAGTTAATGTCAAAATCATATGCTGTCATTACTTTTCTTGTTCTTGTGTACGTGACCTCACGTCTGGGGGCACTACCTATACTAGGAATGGACTAGACTAGAAAGACGTGAGTTATCCGTTTTATTTCACTGCTAGCGGTTATCGCTGTCCCACGGGAACTGTGAAATTTTCCGGGATAAAAACTATCCCATGTCCTTGGGACTACTCTGTACACCGAATTTCTAAATCGGTTCAGCGGTTTACATAAAACAAATAAACAAACAAACCAACCAACTTACAAACTTTCGCATTTATAATATCAGTGGGATTAGTGGGATGAATGAGTCCCACGGTAGTTTTCAAAATCAACTATTTATTAGGACTTTAATACAACGGACTGTACGCGGGCAGGGTTTGCAGTCTATGAAAATAAACCAATCATGCGCGGACGCTGATGACGCTTTAATCGCTCTTCGACGGCATGCGATCTACAGCGCTCCTAATCGATGGCGCAGCCGAAAGGATAGATAGGCAAATGATGATTTAGTTTGACGCTCGTATAATAAATCTTAATAAATCAAGATCTTTGTATTTTATTTTCTATCGATGTTCTTGATTCACTCGTATTCAGCTTCTTATGATTGTCCTTATTTCAGAAGTGTATTGTAATTGAAGTTGAATAAACTTTTTTTTTCATTTTCATTTTCATTTAATAAAATAAACTTTAGTTCAAGCTTTTTTTTACTGAGTGTGCTCTTATACTTTTCCGCACCAAATTTAAGTGGAGATGATCTAGGTCAGACCATCAGGATTTCACCACTAGATTATTGTATTGTCACCTTTACATTTTTTTTAAACAGTAGGCTTCCGTTTGGCCACAATCACGCCTGATGAAAAGCGAGGATGAGGCCTACAATGGAGCACGCTTGCCTATAGTAAATGCTCATTCACCCTAGATTTGAAAGCATCCAAATTGCAGTATTCAGGAAACACAGTCGCAGGCAGGGAATTCCATTCTTTTACTGTGCGGTTGATGAAGGAAGAGCAAAAACGCTTTGTGCGGATTTTGGGAATACTGACTACATAAGACATGTAAATTTCCCGAATTTTAACTCAATCGTATACCAGGTTGTGGTTCATCATATCTATCTCTTTTAATATTTTACTCATAGTATAATATCCCCCAACGAGATGGACGGATGACCTGGTTAAAGTCGCGCGGGTTCACGGTGGATGCAAGCCGCTTCCAACCGAGGCAGCTGGAGTTCTATAGGAGAGGCCTATATCTGGACGTCCTACGACTGGTATGGTGATGATGATTATAATATTATCAGTGTGTGAAACAAATGCGCACGGGTCCTACATAGACGCAGACCAATGGTACAATACAATACAAAGACTCTTTATTGTACACCAGAAATAGTAAGCAATAGAGAAAACAGATACACAGAGAAAAAATTACAAAGTAAGCAATAGACGGCCTTATCGCTTAAGAGCGATCTCTTCCAGGCAACCTTTTTTACAGAAAGAAGGAAGGACTAGTTTACAACAGGTGGTGCATCAAAAGCAGATCAGAAAATTAAAACGCAACAGAAATACATCTATGAATACATACATAATTACATCGTACATCCTTCCTTTACTATTATAATGAGGAAAGTGAGTTTGTTTGTCTGTTTGTTACACTTTCAGGCCGTAACGGAGCGACGGATTGACGTGATTTTTGGCATAGAGATAGTTTATGGTCCTGAGAGTGACATAGGCTCCTTTTTATCCCGGAAAAAAGCACAGTTTCCGAGGGAACAGCGCGCGATAACCGAATACCACGCGGGCGGAGCCGCGGGCAAAAGCTAGTATAATATACGTCTAAAATAAATATAGGCAGTGAGATAAACAGCAACAAATCAATGATCACTTTCCGTTAAATGTGTTTTTAACAGAACCTTATTTAGGAGCCCTTTTTTCGTGTGCAGCTCTAGCCCTTTACCCACCATTTTCTGGCAGACATAGCTCCTCGCCACAAAAACTCGCGAAAGACAGTTTAAAAAAGACCGTGCTGTATTGTAGCACAATTTGCTTTAATGCTTAGTTTTAATGGTCGTACCCGGGGGTCACCGAAGCTTGCCATTGACTTGCCCATTACCATTACACAGCGGGTTACGGAGCCATGCTGGGGATAGACGTAATCTCTCCGACAATAAAAGCCCTGCAACTTTAGTTTTCTGCCCAACTAATGTGGGATTGAGTATTTTAAAGTACAACATTGTTGATAATCGTGAATTGCTTCATTCGAAATATTTTTACGAGATTTTTTTAAACCGCAATCATTGTTTGAATACTTGTTAAGGTCAAATCATATATAAGTCGAATTCCAATTATTTCTGGTGATCGGATTGACTAGCTTGGTACGGATATGTAGTTTAGATGAGATGACATTAAAATAAAAAAACTTAACGTGGGTCCCGCCGGAAAACAGCGTTGCGGGTTGCCGTAGGTAACATTATGCTGAGTGGGGCCCAATTTATACTGTTCGATGTTATTTTTATTAATTCTTTCCATGTAATGTATTTTTATGTGTATCGAATATGTATAAATAAATGTTTCTCTCTCTGTCTCTCTCTCTCTCTAAATAATAAAAATAATTTTGGAATTGTATTCTTTAAGGTGACCTAAATACAATACAATACAATAACTCTTTATTGCACATTAACAAATCAATGGGGCCAAACGTTATGAATCCAAATTCAGGGGATTTTAATGAACACATCAGGCTAAGGGTTTTTGATGTACTGAAAGAAGTAGTTTACATTCTAGATTGATGACATTGCTAGCTAAAGGTTCCACCCTGATACGTAACTCGGTTTCTTTGACTATCCCTATGTGCGGGAACACATGAATTACAATGTGTGTTTGGGCCAATCAACTCAACTCGTCCAATGGTGGACGTCCTAAGGGCTTTTTTGAACATGAAACACAACACATGAACATGTTTTTACTTTTTTGGCATTTTTTCGCGTGCTCCCTTGAAGAAGGGCTACGAAATAGCCCGAAAAATGTCGAGCTAAACTCAATTTAAGACGTGAGTTATTCATTTATTATAATTTAATATGTCCTAAAGGCTGATATGATGTGGGCTCAGCTAAGTGCTTGTTGCTTATAGTAACGCTATTGGAGCGAAACTCGATATGAGCGATATCACAATAACTGGCCATTGAAGGAAACTGCCATCCGACGCCCGCCGATGCCAGCATTAACGACGCCGCGTAAAGCCAGCTGTTCACACAAAATGTACTACACTCCGTGAGCTATTAAAAATACCTTCGGATTTTAGAATCATGCTTCAGATATTGACGATGACACGCGATCGTTTTATGCGGTTCTGTTCTGTTATAAACTTGCAAAACTTTTCAAAGTTATGTAAATAATAACCATCAGTACAAAATAAACCTTACTGTAATAATATTACGCTTCTTTATCTTTTTCTAATTTTATTGCATATGACTTTTTGTCATTTTTCGAATTCTTCCATCGTTAATTTAAATTGAGAACACCCCGCCTTAACACACTTCTTTTATTTGGAAGTATATAGAGCTGTTGTTACTGTATCTACTTCTCTTGGGTATGTCAAATGAATTTTTTTGGTCTGCTTTCGTTTTTTTTTAATGTACTTTTCCAAATCCCCGTTGCTTCTATAAGTCGGTCTTGAACCTTACTAAAATATTTACGATCAACAGTTTTCTTAACCTCGTATGTCCTGACTTTTTTATCATACATAGTTCTACAGCCCGAGTTTTGTGATTTTGAAATGAAAATGATGAAAATTATTTAAGTATATTTAGGTAAAGTTAATATTTTATTAGTAAAAATTGTACTCCATCAAGTACATTCGGCAGTTATCCTTACAATTGATTTGTACTTTGTGAAGTACACCAGGACTTACGAGGTTAAAACTTTCAGCTTCTTTACAAAATATTATAAACGATTTCCCGTGATTGGCTATTTACAGAAATACCCTGGTTAAATAGGTGTTTTCATACAAATTTCCGGGGAATCAAAACGTAAACAGTTGTCCTAAAAACTTGAAATTTAGTATGAAGGTAGCTCTTCTAGCACAACCTACAAGAGAACGGACTTCTCTTTCGAACAAAATCTTAGAAGAGAAAAATAACCTCTTTTCAAATCTGAGAGAATCACGTTTTGACAATACATAAAAAGTACGCTCACTCGTAAGCACGGTTAATCGGTAATGTCAACCTACTTACTTACCTAGTTCGGGCACCAGTCTCCACCGCATAAGTCTACCAGCTATAGTTTAAGGCCGTATTTTTCTTACTGTCTCTCTCTATTGTACTTTGTGGTGGAGTGAATAAATACTTTTTACTTTTTTTACTTTTAGTTTTACTTTTTACCCATAGTGGGTCCCTCCAACACCATATTACGCCACGCTTCACGATCTTGAGCCAGCTCTTGGCAGTCTTCAGTCCCGAGATCCAAAAAACAAATGTCAACTAGTCTATTCCAAAAAACTACCATTGTATGGAAGCCGGTATTGCTCCGGTGCTCCTAACGACGTGCGATCTCCAATGGATGATTGATGCAAAGGTGAACCATGAATAACCGATGCGTGGACGGTATTATGCGCATGTGAATGCTTTATATGTATTTATGTACGTCTACGAGGAAACTTGAGTTTTTATTGGAGAATTTCAAGTATTTATCTAGGAAAGCTTGGTTGTTTGTCGGAGTTCCCATGTTTCCCATGTTTTTTGTGCCTATGATGCTCTCGTTTTATTTGCACTACCTTTTTGTCTTTATACAATACTAGCTACTTATTGCCCGCGATTCCCTCCGCTTAAAATTCGTCTATCGCTATCCCGCGTGAAATAAGAAATTTTCCGGGATAAAAACTATCCTAGATACCTTTCCCGGGATTCAAACTATCTGTGTGCCGAATTTTATTTAAACCGGTTCAACGTTTTAGTTGTGAAAAGGTAACAAACAAACAGACTTACAAACTTTCGCATTCATAATATTAGGGGCATAAGATGAAGTAAGTTTTTTCGCCTGCCGTTGAAACAGAGTATACTTACTTAAATTCTATAAATTTTATAATATAACAAAAAAACAAATTTATACAAATGTATGAAGGCATTAATATTATAACAAGAAAACTAGTCAGATAAAAAACAGTCAAGTGCGTGTCGGATCACGCGCGATCTAGGGTTCCGTATTATTACCTATGCGACTAATATTCAAAAAAGAAGTTTTGATCTGCTACTTATTACTTTAACTTTTACATGTAATAACTTGCAAAATCGACTTAGTTTTTAAAGTTTTTCTTTCAAATCCCTTATATTATAAACTAGCCGTCACCCGCGACTCCGTCTGCGTAGAATTCGTTTATCGCTATCCCGCGGGAACTATGCAATTTTCCGGGAAAAAAAAATCCTATATTAAATGATAACTCACGTCTTAAATCGAGTTTAGCTCGACATGTTTCGGGCTATTTCGAAACCCTTCTTTTCAGGAGCACGCGACTCGGCGGCGACGTGAGTTATCCGTTACAATATCATTTAATATGAGTGAGTCTCACGGTAGTTTCATGATCAAAAAATATCCTATGTCCTTTTCCGGGACTCAAACTATATGTATACCGAATTGCATCTAAATCGGTTAAATGGTTTAGATGTGATGAAGTAACAAACAAACAGACTTACAAACTTTCGCATTTATAATTATTAGTGGGATGCAAACGTAACTCTGTCTGTCTGTAACCTCTTTACGCTCAAACCACAGAACTAATGTAGATGAAATTTGGTACGGAGATAGTTTTAGATCCTGGAAAGGACATAGGATAGTTTTTATCCTGGGAAATCGCATAATCCCGCGGGACAGCGATAAACGACTGCTTGACGAAGTCTCAGGCAAAAGCTATTATGATTTTTTCCACATTTTTTAAGCCATCGGTTTAGCTAGTAGGTAGATGGGGAAGACACTTAACTATCATCTCTACTTTGCATGTACCTATATATGGCCTCATATACATATCGTAAAGTGGGAATAATACATTTAAAAAATATTACAGCTTTCTAGTAGTAACAGTCTCTTATAATTTCTTTCTCCTCTTTCTTTCTTTTTTTTTGTCCTCTAGGACAATTATAAGGGTTCCTGTAAGATTGCGGAACCCTAAAAATCGTATCGCCGTCCAAGCTATTACTATTTAACCCTTTTAATGTCCATTTGTCCCGAGGGCGTCTTTCATAAAGATTAATTTCAACAAGCGAGTTGAGGGTTATGAATACAAAATATGTTGAACAAATTGTTACTTTATTCTCAGGCAGTAAGATACATTTTTGCGCTAGCTGCAAGTGCATGCCACTTATTGCTGTAACTTTGTATGCAGTGTTATTACATTAAAATAAAAGGTATTTGTAATGGACATAAATGCACACTGTGCATTGATAAATAGAACATCGTTAATCTGTCGGCGAACATAGTGTAAAATAATCTAAGTTCTTGTTAAAAAATAATTTTTAAGACAAGCTATTTTGCTGACTGTACCTACTAACATTTTTATCGAACCTAGACATGTATAAATTTCAAGTCAATCCGACAAATGTAAGTAGATCAAAATTACTTAAAATGTAAGTAAAACATTTTGTCTTAAGGGCGTTAAATAACAAATTACGAACGAGACTCCATTACGAGTAGAAGCCCAAAGTCGACGACTAAGTCGACTCCGTAATTGTACCTAGTACCTGCCACTCGTGTCAGTACAATGTTTTGCATCATATTTGTGAGTAAATATTTACGACTAGAAGAAGTCGTCGTTTTCCGTTTCAATATAAAAAAAAACAAGTCGATTATTAGTGATGTTTACCTAAGAACCTAAACACAATAAAGCTATTGAATTGAAATTTCAAAATCAACAAATAAAGCCGAAAATAGGTATCAATATTTTTAAAAATGAGTATAAATCTAAACTTCATCGCATCGCACAAAAAATCGAAAAATATCGACTTGAGCGCAACCACGATCCGATTAATCGAATAAACACGATACTTTCCTGTATCGTCGATCAACGCACCCTGTAATTTCGATAGCAATTTGACCAACACAGGGATTGAGGGAACTTGAACCTGAATTATTTTTACAATGTTTACGGCTTTATTCTGTAGGCTCTATGCCTACTTTGTAACTTCAATGAAATGTCTATGGTGGAGACAAAAAAGAAGTCGTGTTTTCTCCTTATTACACGTCAGTGTTTCATCCATCCATCGTTTAGATATCAGTAGGGAGAAGTATGAGTGGGTATACCGGTGAACTCTTTAAACAGGAGCAGATAATTAATACATAGGTCAAAGTAAATGACACGATGAACGACATTTAGTTCAACAACTTTTGCCTAAATGTTTTACATGACGTCAGTGAAATAGAAATAGACATAGAAATAGTTTACCTATTTCTTAGAATATGGTTGGTCATTACACTTCGTTTTTTAGCATCACAAAAAGGGTAAATAATCTAAATAATCTTGACGAGTCTTTTAGTTGAAAAACGTTTAAAAAAAAACAGTAACTATTACTTAGGATACCAAAAGCATATAAATGATCATATGCTCTTGCTAATTGTTACTATATTTGCTGTGATTTATTTTTCAAGTGTTTTTCAATAAAAAGACACGTCAAGATCGCTTACCTTTTTTCTAATGCTAAAAAAAATGAAAACATACCTAACTCACGCTTTCCTCACTCTCCGAGTTGTCAGTCGTCTAACAAAAAAGTGCACTCTACGCCACTGAGGGATTTGCATAAATTATCAGGTCGTGCATTATTGTCGATCGTTCTGGGTCCACCAACCGCACCTAAAAAAAGCTATAAAAATGCTTAAATGATGCGGCTTGTTTGCTAAATAAACTTTCGATCATTTTAAGTCTTAAAAGGAATAAAGTCTCTGGTTATCTTTAATGGGTGTACAATACCAAAGATAATTATGGGTCCAAAATTTCATCAGATAACCGCTGGATGATATATGGCATGGGGTTACATCGGCCCGCTTATATCATGTTTCTTTTAATTTGTTATTAAACGTTGAGCACTCGCTAAATCGGAAACATTGAACATTTAGCCTTTAGTTTTTTTTTCTCTTTCTGACAAAGCAATTTGCTTTTACCACTTTTTTAATGTCCCTTGCGTAGGGAAAAAGAGCGAGCACACATGAGGCTGACACGATCACTTGGAGTGTTCAAAGCCTCAACAAAAAGGAGAAAACAAAGTTTTTTTCCTGTACAAAGCTTTTTTATTGCCAGGGTAGTTGCCAGGATAATTAAAATACACCCGATGAAGCCGTGGTGGGTGGCCTGGTGATTCGACCTTATGGCCTTTCTAGCAGAGCTTCGTGAGTTCAAATCCAGGCTCACCTCTGAGTTTTTCGAAATGTATGTACGAAATTACATTAAAGAAAAAATCGTGAGGAAATCTGCACAAACCTGCAATGTAATTCAATGGTGTGTGTGAAGTTCCCAATCCGCACTGGGCCCACGTAAAAACTGCTGCCATGCGCAGCTTTTATTTTAAATAATTTGGTTCGGCGCAATAGAAGAGCGAATAAGTACATCTCCTTTCCACCATTCATAGAAAGAGAGATGCGCATTACAGAACATAAAATTAATGATAACTCATAAATCACGCCATTAAGTTATCATTACCATTATGAGGGCTTTATCGCTTTGTTAGAGAAATTTTGATGGACCATATAATAAAGTCTCTAAATTTATCTCTATCAATAAAAGAGTTCATAAATTGACTTGTGAGCAAAAATTTGAACAAAAATATCTGAACACGACTCTATTGTTAACGGCGTAGAAGCGTGTTCAGGTATTTTTGATCAAATTTTTGCTCACAAATTTATGAACTCGACTGTATGACTGACTGACATACACAGATTACCCATAATATCAGCTATTTAACATAAAAAAAAACATCGGAACTTCAGTCTCTGGAATTGAAATTCGGCCGACGTTTTTCTTAGGAATGTTGAAGCGATCACCGTGATAATATTCCAAGCGAAAATATATTTACAATTATGTGTTAAAGGCCCGGAATTTTGCGTGCGGCTATTGACAGATTGTAGGGAGAAAGCAGCGCTTTTTATCGATATTATCAGACTATTATCAATGCGATAACCGACAACTGTTAATTAAGTTGTAACCTTAATACATAATTGTAAATATATTTTTGCTTGGAATATTATTATAAAATAAACATGTTTTAGATAAAAAAAATATATAAAATATATTACTCTTTTATTTTATCAACGGGTAACGTTCTCAAGTTATAAAATATAAAGGTATTCGTAATAATTATTATAGTGATTTCAATAAAGCAATTTAAATGAATTAAACTTTCCGATATTTCGAACTTTTTTTATCATCGACCGCTGAAAAAGTACGTATCATCGGGAAGTTTGAGGTTTTAAATCATAAATTTTAAAAAACTATCGATTTCTCGATAACATCAATAAAAAGCAGTACAATCTGTCAATAGCCGCACGCAAAATTCCGGGCCCTAGTGATAATACATCTCTGTATTTTTATTGTATTTTTCTTTAATTTTTGATACTGTAATTTATATTAATTTTGTTTATAATTATTTATGTTTTAAAAAAAATACTTTCTACCAAGTTTCTTGCGGCGCATTCTTCATGACAATGAATAAATGTCTTTCCGAAAGCGTGGTAGGTAGTTTAAAAAGTGACATGAGATATATAAAAAAAATAATGTTTTGATTTTTTACTTTTTTTGGCGCAATGTAGGTCACGTCCTAATTTGTTTTGTTTACCTGTATTTGTTACAACATAATTGGACGTCAATACCCCGTACTAGTACGTCATTCAACCATCCATATCACAAAAGTTACTTAAGGCTCCTAACGTCTCTCGATGAATATTTCATTTTAGTTTGAATCTGCTACCTGCTTGCTTCAACGTGCTGGTGATTTTTTGAAATGCTATTGAGAAAACCTGGCCGCTTATAGGTAAGTATATTAAATGAAAAAATCTGCAATTACTTTTCACTAATCATCGAAGGTTTGGCTTTATTTAGTTTCCAGCTTCGCTTACAGACTTATACAGCTGAATTACATACAATTTATCATGTAATAGTGTAACTATAGATATGTAAGATACAATGATGATGATGTAATTTGTGCGTAAGTAACTCAGTAAAAAGTAGTCTAAGTCTGTGATCTCTTCACAGTTAAACCGCTGAACCTATTTTGATGAAATTTGGTATAGAGTTAGTTTGAGACCCTGGGAAGGGCATAGAATGGTTTTTATCCCATCATACGCGCTTCATAACAACTTCATAAGCAAAGTAAACAGCCAAGACTCAAGAATAAACACTCGTATTATTCATACAAACGTCTCCAAACGACCGGGGATCAAACCCGGGACCTCAAGCTTCATAGCCAACTTTTCTAACCACTAAGCTAAGCGTCATTAAATTTATTTAAAATCACTGAGTTAGCTGCCAGCATTGAGTCTGTTGGAAGCCTAAAAAACCTCCAGTGTGAAGTCCATTTATTACGCCGGGGTATCCGTCGCTCAGGATTAAAACGGGGCCAAGTTCGGATTAGCCGGGAATGATGACTTGGCTTAATTATTTCACGGCTATTTTTGGATTTTATAAATGAAAATAGAACAAACCATTGTTTGATTGATGGCTTCGGTGGAGTTGACACAGAATGTCATAGGTATGCGTAGCGTAGTGCCACGAGAATGAAGGTGAATGATTAAGTACATTGATTACACACACAGCTACATGAAGACCTGAAATGAATGAGTGAATGTCAAAACATTACTGTCATTACATGACATGTTCTTGTGTGCGTGAGCGTGACCTCAACTCTGGTGGCACTGCCTGTATATACTGATTCAGCCAGCATAGTCACTACCCGCTTCTCAACAGTAAGTAAGTATTTAGCATACGCCAAGATTCGTGTCCCTTTGTTTCTCATAATTTCATTTATACTCATTTTATTTGTCATAATTTTGTTTAAGCTAAAAAATAAACCATACAGTTTTCAAAGTACCTATTATTCTGGGTGTGGCCTGTAATAAGAGCAAAAAATTAAAACATAGATCGTCCTGGTCAAACTAAACAACATTAGTTCAGCGATTTAAAAATAATGGAGTCTTTGAATTTCCCTTTTTTCATACAAATTAAATACTGCTATCAATTTACGCCATCCTAGAACCCAACTGACGTTGCCTGTCACGCCAAAAACAACAAGCAGTTCGCTTTACATTGCTTCTTCGAATAGACTTAAAAGTGTAATAAAAATTAAAAAACTAATTATTTTTAAAAGTCGCTGAACTAATGTTGTTCAGTTTGAGGATTTATGATCTATGTTTAAATTATTTTCTCATATTACAGGCCACACCCGGTAGAATGCAGTAAGTTAGGTTAGTTTGTAACAATTTTGAGAAAAATAATCCGATAGAATGCAGTAAGTTAAGTTTTGATAAAAAATGATAATTCACAAATAAAACAGTTTTAGGGTTCTTTCCCAAAATTGGGCATTACCCACAGGATAAGAAACCTTTCTAAGTTAGTGATACCTGCATAAATCGGTTCTAAAATCAAAGAGGGTGATGTAAATCATACAGATACAGATTGATAAAGAAAAGAATGGAAGAAAGATAATATTTTGCTGAGCAGCCCATCTGGCAGCTCGCCCTCTCTCCGGTAAGCTGTAAAGGCCGTCTGAGGCCAACAGCAACAGTCCGTCCGAAAAAAAAAAAAAAAAAAGATAATATTCATTATTGATACAATGTTACATAACTAAAGTAACCCCGCGAAACCTTATTAACACTACACCAGCCAATGTAACAAGTAAGAGCCTCAAGATTCCTCTCACATACACACGGAATCCCTAACCCAATGCAGCTATAACATTGCGACCTTAAGACTACCCCACACATAGCTACCTAGAACAAAGGTTAACGAACAGGCTAGGGGTGGCACGACGCATGCGTCCTTGTCGTTTTCTACTACCAGGGTAGACGGACGTATGTACAGTTATGCTTGTAAGCACATACGACGTTTTGATTTCCACGGCAATGTTTTGGTATTCTTAAGTAATCGAAAAGAGGCGTATGTGTAGTGCCAAAATACAGCAGCTACGCCGTTTTTTGTCATGTTTTGGACGTCTCTCTCGCTTGTTTTTGACTTGTACCGCGGGTTTTTGTAAGTGATAGGGGTACTGCATTATTGATGTTTCTTGAATTCTAAGAGGATAGTCGTTGGATGAAACGGCGGCTGAATTTTTGATGCCTTTTTATTATATCATGGGAACCGTAACTTTTCAGAATATAGTTAGGGTATTATTATTTGTATGTCTGTTCAAATTGAATTCGTTAGCCCTGGCAAACACAAACTTGCGTGAACAATAATTTTATTTGAATGTTCGTTTTTAAGTTACCTCTAATACTTTTTTTTAATATAATGAACCTCAAAACACTTCCCGAAACCAAGTCGGCACTATCAAAGACTGATATTATTATGAGTTTTTTTAAACAATCCCAAGTCACGCATCCCGCCTAATCATAGGCTGCAAAGAGGGCACATATTTTATTATACAGTGTGTTACTGGCAGTCAGACTTTTTTTAAAGGAGGTTAAAGTATTTCTGTAACTTAAACATGAAATTAATTTGATACATTTGATTAATAAACCAAAATGTACACTGTTAACTTTCTAAAAAATAATTGCCAGCAATGTGCTGCAAAGTAAATTGACAAGTAAGTGTAAATGACAGCCGGCAGATACTTTGAAACTAGTCAATTAACGTTACTGTAAATTGCTGGCCATTATAATTTTACTAGAAAGACAACAAAGTCAAAATTTTTGATTATTCCTTAAATTAATGTCATGGTTAAGTTATAGAAGTAACGCCAAAAATAACAAATAACATTCCATTAAGTAGAGGTAGTGTATGCAAGCAGAAGTTTTTTTTTCCCTTTAAATTTGCATGTGAGTATAGAAACGTTGGAATACAATGTTATTCATGTGTGTGAAAAACTAGTTAGAAACTATAAAATCAAAAAAAGACCCCTCCATTTCGATCCACTGGTGATCTGCATCTAATAGATCTTTGAAATTTACACTACGACCAAAATATTAAAGATAATAATGGTCATAGTTATGTCATAATCTTAGGAATGCATTCTACGATTTACAACGATGTAGCGAGTTTCCACATGAAATGTCTTAGGAAAAAGCCGTAATTACACTTACGCCTTTATTCCGCGGGAGGTATAAGTCGACCGATACCGTTTTGTTTTGTTTGGGATTCGGGACTACTGGGTAATGGCAAGAAGGGTCTATTTAAATGCTTCTCAGAGGCTTAACGCATCAAAGAACGCCTAAAACCGGTGCGTTGGCGTTTAATGTGTTTTGTTTATGTGTTTTTTATGTTATTTTAATGGAAACATAGGATGTTGCGACTTTAAGTCAGTAAGATTTTCGGTAGATATTTGTAATGAGACACCAAGTACAACTTATTAACAAACAAAATGATGAAACAATGTGTCCCTTCTTTGGGCTCGAGTAAATTAAATACCCTCTGTGTAACCAATTGACTAAATTCATTTAAGTAAAAGAAACGTTGAAAGCAAGATAATTTCACTTTTTTTTGTTTAAAACAACTGCCGTAAATGAGTGATGACAAAAAACTCATTTGGAAATGTCTTTTACTTTGCTTTCCGACACATTTCCGTTAACACTGGTTTGTCATAGAGTTCGCTTGGACATTGACGTAACTAATATTACTTAAGCTAAATATGACAACAAGTCCTCGAGTTCTTTCTTAAAAGTCCCAAAACACCAGTCTGTAGGTTTTAGGGGAAGTTTCAGATATGCGGCCTCGAAAGTATGGAACGATTTACCGCCTCCAATTAGACTTAGTACCTCAGTACTGAGCTTTAAAAACAAGGTAAAAAAAGTTTTATTAAAAAAACAGTAAAGGTCTCATGTCTGGAACCTCTCAGTCCTGGATTACATGGGTGATGCAGATGTTATCCTGGCGAAATGTATCCTATTTTTTTTTTTTTTTATATTCGTTTTTTTTTCTTCTTTCTTATTTTTTAATTCTACTTTTGCCCGTTTTTATTGTTATAATCATAAGTTTTTTTTTGTTAATATACAAAATCTAACTTTAAGTCCGCACCTGGCAGTAGTGTAGGAGTATACTGAGAGGTGTCGGCTGAAGAACAGCGCTGCTTGGCGTCGCTCCTCGGGGCCGGCGCCAGCAGCATATGCTAACGCCGACGCCTATTGTCATAATTATAAACTTTGATTTTGTATGAAATGTTATTTAATGTGTTTTGTGGCAATAAATGTTTTTTCTTCTTCTTCTTCTTAAAGATTCTTCTGAATCGCTATCACCGAACAAGACCTCGAGTTCTTTCTTAAAAAGATTCTTCCGAATCGTTATAACGTGTACTATCACCGTATTATACACTAATGCTGTCGCTAAGCAAACAGTGCTTGCGATGTTGTGTTTGTGTCCCAATATATTGTGGCTTACGCGCGATCCAACTTGTTTTATCGCTTATCGCTTTATGTTTTTGAAATAATCATGTACGTTAGGAAGAACATATGTGATTTTCCCACTAACGTCGATAAGCCAAAGGCTACTAGAAACACAGGGAAGGTTAAAGTTCCATCTTACAGACTGGCTAAAACCAAAAAGTCGTTTTTGGGAAGTTGCATACGTTTTCATAATAAAATTCCAAAAAATATTACTTAAGAAACTGATACAAAATTTAAATCTACTGTCAAAAAGACGTTAATATCTAAGGCTTATTATAAAGTCAGTGATTATATCATGGACAGGGATATTTAGAAATAATTCCGATCCGCATTAGCGATCCCTTCAAATAGTGAACCTACTGTGTTAAAAATAAAATTGTGTTAAATACTTGTAATGTATAGTATATAGATATCATTTATAAATATTGTGAATCTGTTTTTAGGGTTCCGGAGCCAAAATGGCAAAAACGGAACCCTTATAGTTTCGCCATGTCTGTCTGTCTGTCTGTCCGTCCGCGGCTTTGCTCAGGGACTATCAATGCTAGAAAGCTGTTATTTTGCACGGATATAAAGGTAAACTATGCCGACAAAACAGTACAATTAAAAATTCAAAAACAATTTTTTTTAGGGTACCTCCCATAGACGTAAAGTGGCGGTGATTTCTTTTTCTTATCGAACCCTTTAGTGTGGGGTATCGTTGGATAGGTATTTTAAAACCATTAGGGGTTTGCTAAAACGGTTTTTCGATTCAGTCATTTTTTTGCGAAATATTCAACTTTAAAGTGCAAATTTTCATTAAAATCGAGCGTCCTCCCCCTCTAAAATCTAAACCGGTGGGTGGAAAAATTTGAAAAAATTCAGGATGGTAGTCAGTATATCAAACTTTCAAGAAAAACTATAACGGCTAAGTTTGCTTGAGAATTATTAGTACTTTTTGAATAAATAGCAGCGTAAGGTATAAAATATACCTATATATATTCGGAAGATTCCGTTTATAACACGAAATCCTTAGAAAAATATTACTTAATTTTTTCGTAATGGCTACGGAACCCTATTTTGGGCGTGTCCGACATGCTCTTGTACGGTTTTTTTTTTAAATACCTCGTTGAGTTTCTTGCCGGGTTCTTCTCAACAGAGGTTTTTTTCGAACCAGTGGTAGATTTTTTGACGTTCATAAGTGCTTATCATAGCATAAATTGAATAAAGAGATTTTGACTTTGACTTTGACTTTAAAACTTGCCAAAACGATTTCCTTGAATAGCATTCAGGTGTTCAGGGTTCACTTTATCGACGCACAATGCCCTACTTCGATGTGTCAGTAGAAGGATAATGACTTTATTGCTTTAAAGCAAAAGCTTTAAAGCAATAAAGTACCCAACTATTTGACACCACAGGTCGAGTGACATACATTTTATGAGCTGTCAAACACTATCCTCCCGTAAACTTTGTATGGAAAGTTTTTTTTTTTTTTATTCCACTGGAAGGCAAACGAGCAAGCGGGTCTCCTGGTGGTGAGAGATCACCACCGCCCATAAATATCTGCAACACCAGGGGTATTGCAGATGCGTTGCCAACCTAGAGGCCTGAGATGGAATACCTCAAATGCCAAGAAAGAAAGAAAGAAAGAAAGAGTGTGCGAGTGTCTCTATTTATTTCAAAAAGTTAGTCAATTCATGTCGAAAAGTTCTCGAATGGTGACTGCGGATCGGTAGGCAAGGGCGTCTACTATCGAGATGGATGGCAGACCCAGAGCTGTGGGTTCACGGTGGATGGCCGCTTCCAACCGAAACAACTCGAGGCATAGGTATGGAGGAGGAGGAGGTATGTCTAACAGCGGACATTCCACGGCTGATGATGCTAAACGTTTGACCTCGTCATTTCAAAGGACAATGTCTCAAATATGGCTTAAACGATTTTGAAACTTTCAATTTAATAAAACCGCACTAAAATTGGTTCATGAGTTTGGGAGCTATGATACCACAAACAGACAACACACACATAGTGGTGAAACTTATAACACCCCTGTTTTTGCATCGGAGGTTAAAAACTTAAATGTCCTTTTTCAGTACCGGCCTTTTTCGGTACAATTTAAGTATATTATCCAATACTTACTCCAAGGAAAATGAAAATAACGTAATGTGTTTACCAAACGGATTTAATTCCCGAGTGAACAAGGTAAACTATGGGAAACTCAAATATATGACTGTTCGGTCGGCGCTATTGCTTGTATTTACCCGAGAACCCGAAGGAAGGCTGTTTTTCGAGCGTTTGTGTGTTTAGATAGACTGTGGTGTTGTGCTATGGTGTTAACAAGATTGGTAAATAGTCTTGGACTGACCTGAGCTCCACGATTAACTGCACTCGGAGACGTCTGTCGAATTTAATCCACTACCAGTAAACAAAACAATCCGTTGAGTTTTTAATGGCAGTTGTCTTATTTTTTTTAAATTATTTCACTTAGATCTCGATACCAAATAAATGGTTTTATGATACTTCAAATATTTGTTTACTTCTGATGCGTGTAAATTACACAGCTATTTTCTATTTTATGTGTATAGGGGTTTAAGTCGAAATCAGCTGTTCAACTTCTGCAGAATTAATTCACTAGGTCCCCAGTATGTGCGTGGTGGGCTGGCGCGATGCTGAAATACGATGCAAGAATAAACTAGCAGCAATTAAAACCACTGCACGCTAATGGAGTTACTTGTGCATTGTTTGACGACCGGATGGCTAAGTGGTTAGAGAACCTGACTACGAAGCTTGAGGTCCCGGGTTCGAATCCCGGCCGGGGCAGATATTTGTATGAATAATACGAATGTTTGTTCTCGGGTCTTGGATGTTTAATATGTATTTAAGTATTTATTTATCTATATAAGTATGTTTATCCGTTGCCTAGTACCCATAGTACAAGCTTTGCTTAGTTTGGGACTAGGTCAATTGGTGTCAAGTGTCCCATGATATTTATTTATTTATTGTGATATATTTTACATGATTTACGAGTATAATATACCTTTAAACTCTTTTAATCATCACTTTACAGTCGGGGAGTTTTGAATTTCTCATAATCTCAATTATTTCGACGGTTTCCGGGCTATTTGTTTTAAGCGACATAGGAATACGTTGTCGCTTAAAACAAATAGCCCGGCAACCATCGATTTATGTTAGTACAGTAAATAACGTAACACTCATACTACTTCTCAACTCAACACAAAAAAATTGGGCCTGTTAAGCATTGTGGAATACGAAAAAAAAACAGACCCATATCGTCAACAAGACCTTTATTGTGAACGCCCTTAATAAGTATTGTACACTACAAGGAACCTCTTCACTTTCTAAGGAACGTGAAGTAGGCATCATGGCAAGAAGATTACTCGTTACATGGGAAGGGAATTACCGTACCTTATAGCAGGGGATTAATATCGCACTCCCACGCATGCCGTGGAATGCTGCAGAAACTGATGGTTTATGGGCAAGGCAACAACGCACTATGGTCATTCTCGTTTAACACAGGGTGGAACCTTTGTGCTGCTAATGCCATAGTGAAATAAAACTGATAAACTCTCGACTTTAATCTAGTTTAGCTCGATATGCTCCGGACTAATTCTACTATGTTACGTTGACATAGTATACGAATAGTTCCACCCATGTATTCGGTATTCCACTTTCCTCGATTTTACATAGAACTGACGTAAGTTATTTAATTATATTATCTTTAGCGATTCAGCGAGGCCATACGAAAATATTTTTAGTAGGTACCTACATTTGGTCCCGGTTTGCATCGGCCCGGGAATAGATTTGAGGTTTGAGTTTTAACGACGAATTTGGTGGGTATCTTGAATTTGTTTTGTTGACGAAGCCTGTTGTGGATATCAATCTGTTCAGATATGACGAAGCTTGTTGTAGATATGGTGATATTAGTGATCCTTTTGTGAAATTGAATAATTACCTACTTCATAAATTTGAGTGAGTAAAGGGAGAGAGAGCAACTTCGAACGCAACACATCGCAGGGATGTTTCTCATGATTTTCGAAAATTGCGATTATTCCATTCCCATAATTTTCCAGTGTCATTTTTTCCCGATTATTTATTATTTTTTGTCGCAGCTGATCTCTTTTTTTCTACTCTCTTGGAAGGGGATTGAGAAAGTGTGATAATAGTGTGATTGAAAGTGTGATAAAAAATAAATTTTGCCTGCAGAAAATTAAATATTGGAAAAAATGACACTGGGAAATTATGGATCGGTATAATTCCCACCACCCCACCCCTCGCAGTAAGTGGAGGCATACGTACCATCTTGTTATGTCAATGACGTCACAAAAACGGTTTATCGAGTATGGTAAAAGTGACAGCCCGGCGGGAACCGAGTTGGTGGTCGGCAACATTACTATCTTCAAACTTTATGTTGCACGTAAAAGTGAAATTAATTGTTATTGCTTACAATGAAAGTCAAAAATTCGTGTGAATCGAATCGAGACCACGCGGTTTTATATGAATACGATCACGGAGGCTTTAAGGTAGACGCCAGCTAGCATCGGAGCGTTTTGACCGCGCGGTCAAATTTCATCAGCGTCCCACGTTTATTAACAACGGAAAGACACGTCACAAAAATTGTAATTTTCATGAAAAAACAACCCTTGGCATTACCTCTTTGAATAACACCTGTAAAGACACTAATGACAAAAAAAACACTCCAAAACGCTCAATATTTGCCCTTTTCCTATTCATTGCATGCCAAGGGACTTAAGCAAGAAACACACTGACGCCCGAGACGGAGCGGAGCGGCGCGGCGCGGAGGCGGCGCCGGTTGTAATATTCAAGCTTACGTGAAAGAGGGCACACAGAATACCGCGCCACACTTATTTCCCGCTCGGTATTCTGCGTGCCCTCTTTCATGTTAGCTCGAATATTACAACCGCCATCGCCGCCATCGCTCTCTGTGTGTTTCGTTGCTTTATTATACAGCACACTTGGAATCACAATCGTTGTGACCACTTCTTTCTTTCACACGTTATAAGACGAGGGTGGAAAAAGACAGTGAATGTGGTCGCGAACGTCAGTGCGTTAGACAATACGGTCTCGCGCGAACGTCTCAACCAACGCAGCGCGCGTCTCGGCCGCACCGCACATTGAATAGAGAAAACGCTCTCCACGCCGCTGCCCGCCCCGCTACTCGCTGGCATCCAGTAAGTGGCCTTATACTCGTAAAATAAATTCCGACTAATTATATATTAGATTCGCTTTTATAAAGCTTGCGCGTAAAATCACGAGCGGCTTCCACAAATCTAATATCTACACCTGTCATCGGTGGCCGTAAAGCCTTCTCTCGAAATGAGAGTTCTTGGACTGTAGTTCTCACGCGGGCTCAGTGCGGATTGGTATCTTCACCCATCATTGAATTTGCTTCACAAGATTGTACAGTTTTCCTCACAATGTCTTCCTTCTACTTAAAGCTCGTAGTAAATTACGTAATATCGCAACTGCATTCGAAAAGCTCACGCAACTTTTCGCATCACTGTACCAGCCCGGCTTTGAACCCGCGATACTCTGCTTGAGAGGCCATTAGATCGAAGCACAGGCCACTACGGCTTGTTTTTCTAGGATCTATTAGGTATAGTCAAAATAAACTACATTATAAGCAGCATTTCCACAAATAATGTGCGAGGATGTGTTGCAAGGGATGTGTTTTTCGTTTTTCATTAACCAATAGAAAAGCTTCATTTACAAATCCTCGCACAGCACATCTCTATTAGCAACAGCTGAGCGAAGCGAGGTGAGGTAAATGAAGCGTTTTTATTGGTTAATAAAAAACATATTCCGTGCAACACATCCTCGCACATCTCTGTTGGAAACGCTGCTTTATGACAGGCTTAGTATGTTGGGAATCTGCAAAGCAATGGCGCAAGATGTCATCAAAACTCACAGGAAAACTGGGGAACGATCACATGACCAAGAGGCCGTATTGCCTAACGTTTCTGGCGCTCGCAATCGCAATCAAACGACAGTTTTTGTTTGCGAAATCTGTCATTTGATTTCGAAATATTCGGCAATACCTACGGCCTCAGATGTCTAATTGTCTAACGCACTAGCGGTCATGATTGCATTTACTTATCTCTTTCTACCCTCAGCCTATACCGTTTGACAGAAAGAAGTGGAGGAAGATTCCCCGTGGACCGTGACCGCACATTCCAAAAACTTCATACAACTTCGACTTTCATTACGACTTTAGTTCGATTTCGATATTTTTCAACTGTTCTAAGTTATTCCATATCTACTAACATAACACTTATTTAGTTTATAAGTACGTGATTGTATTTCTAACACAATATGGCTTATTTCTGAAAAGAGAATTGAGCTCATCGTGTCGTAAATAGAATAAATTACAACCTAACTGATATAAAACTGCAGAATTAGCCGGCTTACCTATATAGAACGTGGCTTTAATCCGAGATTTAACTGAAGTCGTAGAAGATTATCTAGGATTAAATATGGTAATACGTAATCAATTATATGTCCTAAAAGATCTGCCGTCAGTCTGGCCACAGGCAGCGACATCCTGCCTAAAATTGCAGTAGCAGCACATGACACTGTAGCAACCACATTTAAAAGCGTAAAGGCTTCACTTGAACCTTAAGATACCTTATTCGCAAATCTGTTTACGTGGGATCGTCTGTTTTGGCTTAGTTTCCACTCCTGCCAGAGCAACAAAACACCACTGAAGTACCTAAAACGTCAATATTTTGATTGTGTATCGAGCGCTTCCAAGCTAATTAGGATTGTCAACGGATATAGGTTACCTACCTTATTCCGTTGCCAGCGTTATCACCTCACGCACAATCCAAGCGGCACATCCGATAAACACCACATATGATCACAAGCACTAGTAAACAGGGTTGTACGCGAGGAACGCTCGGTCGGTCGCGGCTCGCTCTCGCGACTGCCCGGTATCGAGCGGCCGCTCGCTACTCCCCGCGCCGCTCTAAACCAATTTATAATACATACGGAGACGCAGCATCCCTTGTTACGCCCACACTCCAACCCCAATCGTAATGGAGTAAAATACGGATGCTTTTCGACCGGCGAGCTGTTGCCGCAGAGGCAAAAACGTCGCTAGTTCTTGCAACAGAGGGTGCGAAGTGCGTAGGTCTTGCGATTCATAATTGAAATCAACGTTAAACACCGACTTTAGGTCGGGACTTGGAATATTTATGCGGAGTGCCGTGTTAAGCGGGTTGTCAAATGAATGTCATGTTAACGATAACTTCCAGGTAGGCGATACCGCAAAATCGCGTAAACAATATTTGATAGAGTGGGGTAGTTTAAGAGCAAGAATCTGGCAGTCGACGTGCGATACAGCGTCGGTGTAAATCGGAAACGTTTCCACCATCATTGTCACGCATCTTGATTCGAAGTATGACAGTCGACAGTTCAATTTAATCAATGATTTGGCGTAGGTCCTCAAAAGTTGATCTATCTATTTTGTCTCTCATGCGGTCTTGGCTATTGTCGAAATTTTTAATTTTTCATTATGGCTCAGGGATATTTTAACTTGCTACTTGTAAAAAATACATTCCAATGCTAATGTTGGTAAAGTTATTGGTTTAAATATGCGGGGCGTAGTGGAGCGCGAAGTATTATTGTAGAGTCAGTACAACTGATAAAGGATTTAAGTCATTTTCGAATATGGAACGTCGACTTATTTATATGGACATGTTACTACTACATACATGCAACAGAGGCCGTATTATTGTCCAACGCGCGGACGCTCGTGATCGCCTTCGCAATCTCTTAGTATCCTCATCCTCACCACGCCACCCCCACATGACAGAAAGAAGTGTTGAAAAGGATTTCAATTCCGAGTGCGTTAGTCATTTTGAAAATGAAATTTATACTTTTAGATTTCAGGGTTACACCGTCAAGCAGGTGCAAAAAGGTTTTTGAATAAAACTAAGTGAGACAACGACTGAAAATTTTCTAAAGATCAATCGCGTACTTACGAGCATAAGAATCTATACGAATTCGATCCAAAACAAGTGTAGTAATCCTGATGAAATCTACAATGGTGAATCGTACCCCCAAGTTTAACTCTCACTAACGGATTAGAAAAAGTAAAGAAAGCAATTGATATAATCAACTGCTTCATTCTCTATCGGCGGCACATCTCGATCAACTACAATGTAATATAACAATCTCGATGTGACGTAACAGTGGCAAATAAACAGAGCGTCACGAGGAACAAGTTAGAACTGTTACTCCATTTGCATATTACACTGATACTCCCAGTTGGGAAGTAGTCGGGATCAAATCCAAACTAGTACAGCTGCCGTGTAATTAGTGCGTCGGCTTGAATCGGGGATTGCTTCTCAAGACTTCCTATTCACTGTTAGGCAAGTTTGGAACTTGAATATTTAGAATTAGCATTTATACGTGCGACTTTGAATATTACTGTTGGGTTAATTAGTAAGAGTCAAAGCCACTCATTGTGGGACGCTTTTTCGAAATACAGACAAATATGTTTTGACTCGTGTGTTATGTTTTGCTCGGGGTTTCTCTGCGGGATAGAATCAGAAATGATGTTATCCGCAGTAAAACTAAGGTTACTGACATAGCCCGAAGAATTGCGAAACTGAAGTGGCAGTGGGCGGGGCACATTGCACGCAGGACTGATGGCCGATGGGGTCAGAAGGTTCTCGAATGGCGTCCGCGGACCGGGAGACGAGCTGTCGGTAGGCCTCCAACAAGATAGAGCGACGACCTGGCTAAGATCGCGGGATCGCGGTGGATGTGAAAAGCACAAGACCGGTCTAAGTCGAGAGCCTTGGGGGAGGCCTATGTCCAGCAGTGGACGTCTTTCGGCTGACATGATGATGATGATGATGATGATGTTTTGACTTTCCTGTAAGTTAAGATAGTTATCTGCATTATCAAGTGGTGGTAAAAATATCCATGGAACAGCATGAGTGGGACTACAACTATGTCGTAGTAACTTTCTACTTCGAAAAATAATTCACTGATAATGAGAAAATTTATCCTTTTACACTGTAAAACTTTGTTCATTTCTTGTGTTCAAGATCCTTCAAATTAAGTTTTGACTTCGTTCATTTTTGTTACCGTTTGTTAAAAAATATACTAATTTAATTTCATGTCATATCATAGCATCTAAGTGTTATATAATTGAAATGATGTACGTGTGCAAACATAATATAGTATGTCATAACATAGTATATAACATAATATAGTATAGTATAGTATAGGTATAGTATATAGTATAGTATATGGTCTAGTATATAGTAAAGTATGTCATATTAGTAATATCACAGCGGTAATGCCGGGTGATGTTTCGAGTGATGTCATATATAATAGTTTCAGAGATGTACTAATATGAATATGTCATATATGAGTATTGAGTATAGCCATCAACCGCAACTCCGTCAGCATAGAATTCGTTAATCGCTATCTCGTGGGAACTAGGCAATTTTCCAGGATAGAAACTATCCTTTGTCCTTCTCCGGAACTCAAACTATCTGTATAGCGAATTGCATCTAAATCTGTTCAATGGTTTGGAACAAAGTGATGAAGGAACTAACAAACAAATAATTAAACAAACAGACTTACAAACTTTCCCATTATATTAGTGGGATATGGCATTACAATGCACTATAGGAGCTTCGTAAACCTCAGATGACAAGTTCAGACATTCAGGTTAATAGCTTTGACGCCACAAAGCTCCGCGGTTACTTAGACGTCATTGTTGACTCTTGCCTGCTGTCCTGTGCATGCTTAAAGAGTTTTACAGTGAGTTAACTAGCCATAACTGCGTTGAAGTTATTAACATTTAACTTAAAAGACTGTAAAAGCAACGACCGCTGTGTCAAGCGATAATTTAGGAAGAGGTGGACTGCAAAAACATTGTACATACGGTCATATTGCAAAAACATGTCATTGTGTACACTATCTGAGCCCGCGACTTCGCGTGTAATTAAATCTATCTCTGTTACAACACGTAACGTGAATCTGTTTGGCTGTTCGTTTCATTCGTTTAGTCCTAAGTGTCTGATTCGCGTACACTTACAGTCCCTGCAATTCAGATCGTCCAAATTTATTTATATCAAAATTTACTAGTCCACCATCGACCGATAACTAAAACAATTTTCTTGATACAAGCGTTATTCCATATCAATGAACTAAACTTGCAGTTTCTTTGGTAGCTCAAGTAGAAAGATAGTTCAACCAAGCACTGATATGTGTTCTGCTTTACCTTTGTGCTTTACAGTTGATCCTTCAAGACGCTTCAAGTTGCATTTAGAGCTTGTTTCACAGAGTTAAGCGGTAATGACACTGCGTCGTTCACCTAATGCGGTCGCCGAATCTGTTTTAAACTACTTCGGCGAAAGACCGTCGCCTTTTCATTAGTCTGTCCGTCTACTACGGCGGCCATATTAAGGCGGTGGCAGCTGTCGCTCGCCGAATGCGGCCGACTACCGTGTTCTTTACACTTTTGCGGTCGCCGCATTCAGCATGCGGCGAGCGGCGAACAACTCAGTGTAATTGCCGCTTTGCCACTACTTAAATACTTGGACTGACGTATCACTATGTTTCCACATTTTCTGAAAATTTATTTTATGTTATATGTGAAATTATATCTTTGGTGCTATCTGTATTTAATGGATCAATTTTAAGAGTAAAAACACCATGAATATTCTGTCCCGTAAAATAACAAGAGCTTTCATAAACACATACTAACAACGACATTCAATCCAAGATACAGACGAAGTGCAAAATTCGAACTTCACATCTTGCCGTTTCGCTGACGCTAATATTATTTAATATGAGAGTGAGAAGGACGGTATGATATCATCATCATCTCAGCCTATATACGTCCCACTGCTGGGCACAGGCCTCCTCTCGGAATGAGAGGGCTTGGGCCATAGTTCCCACGCGGGCCCAGTGCGGATTGTGAACTTCACACGCACCATTGAATTGCTTTGCAGGTTTGTGCAGGTTTCCTCACGATGTTTTCCTTCACCGCAAAGCTCGTGGTAAATTGCGCACATGAATTTCGAAAAACTCAGAGGTGCGAGCCGGGATTTGAACCCACGACCCTCTGCTTGAGAGGCGATAGGTCAAACCACTAGGCCACCACGGCTTTATATGATGTAATATGATGCTATGCTCGATATGATATCAACTTCAATTTTCGAATTTTGTAATAGCCCAGGCATATAACATCGACGGAATCCAAAACAAAATAACCTCGTCCCTGTCGCATAACTGAGTAAAGCAATCCCTCAATTCAATTTCTCACTGAACGGGTACCGGAAAAGTATTGAATTTATGGAATCCCACTCTTTGAGAGCCGGCCTTCATGAATATGGATGCTTACCTCTCAGGGGGCCTACCACGCTCTCTTAATACGATTCAGTTTAAGCTCTAAACTGAACTGCATCGCTATTTCGTACTACTACGTTACTTTTGTGATTCATTTCAAGTGAGGTTCAGCGATAGCGATACATATATCAGAGACAATATCGGTCTTTCATTCACTTGTAAGCGATTGAGATTCAGCTCTGAGAAATAAAGGTCGTGGTACCAATTTCGACGATTCAGTTTAGGTGCCTAAATTGAACTGCTCTGCGTTTGGATCGTTTAGGAAAGATCGTGGTAGGCCCCCAGGTCTAGACTTAATTGATGGTTAGACTGACTCCTTATTCATGAGGGGAATTTATTTTTTTTGACGTAGATTTTCAAGGCAATAGCATGCAATAGTGTGCGAGAAGTTTAATAACAACTAATTATTTTTAAGGTTCCGTAGTTAACTAAGAACCCTTATAGTTTCGCCATGTCTGTCCATCTGTCTGTCTGTCCGTCCGCGGCTAAGCTCAGAGACCTTTAGTACTAGAAAGCTGTAATTAGGCATGAATACATATCAGTCACGCCGACAAAGTGGTAAAATTAAAAAAACTACCTCCCATAGACGTAAAGTAGGGTGATTTTTTTTCTCGACTAACCCTATGTGTGGGGTATCGTTGGATGGGTCTTTTAAACGAGGGGGGGGGGGGGGTTGCCACGACGATTGATTCAGTGATCTGCTTGCGAAACTTCACTCCAATAGACCAAACTAAGCAAAGCTTGTACATACTATAGATACTAGGCAGCGGATAAACTATAAGGGTTCCGTTTTTGCCATTTTGGCTACAGAACTCTAAAAAGAAGGAAGTTATCAATTCGGTTATATTTTTTTTATAAAACGAAATATGGGTACATTTTCTGTAAGCGTTTTAATTTAGCACACTACACGCAACGCACAAACAACAAACCGCATAACGCGTGGGAACGAGTCATTTCCAGAGTTTTTTCAGGTTCGCATAATCCACGACGCAAAATTATACCTGAGTCAGCAAAACCACGGGTAATTGGCCCTTCACTCGTGCTTGCATTTTAGGAACGCTGCGATAACCAAATATACTTAGTTCAGTGCTGTACCAAAATGGCTGCTTGTGAAGTTTGTTTTGACACGACTAGCAAAGAGTACTAGGAAGTATTTGGGTGCTTTGTCTTTCAAAGTGAATGTGAAAACTCGAGTACTGTCTTTTCGCAACTTTTCTTTTCGCAAACTCTAAAACTGTAAATATTTCAGGATTTATTTCAGAGCCATCGTGTAACCCTGTTTAAGGGCATAGCAATATTAGCAACATGTACAATCAGCCAAAAAAGTGGTCTATCAATTTTTAAATAAGTTCCTATCACATGTATATGTCACTAAAGTCGAACTTTCAAGTTGACAGACACGTTTATTGACATTATTGTGTTATGATATGACATGTAAACGATTTTCCTTTAGGTTAGGTTAGTTTTATAAAAATCCTGAAATATTTACAGTTTCAGAAATATTAAGCAGTTGGGAAATTAAAGTTTGCGAAATGAAACAGGTTGCCAAACGTTATTCGCCGAAACATTAACATAAATAAACGGTGAAAATTCAAGAAGAAAATACTGCTCTAACGTGTAGGTACTAATACTAATAGCATATATCAAGGTCTTATTGTTAATGCCTATATTATCGTTCTGACATAAATCATTTCAGCATATATACGTCCCACTGTTGGACACAGACGTCCTCTCATGAGAAGTTCCCACGCGGGCCCAGTGCAGATTGGAAACTATAGACACGCCATAGAATTGCTTCGAAGGTTCTTTACAATTTCGTCCTACACCATAGAGCTCATAGTAAATTTCAAATGCTTCCAACTGCCCCCATGATAATTTAAATAACAACAATTTCACAATTTCACATTAGTAGGTGGTAGGACCTTGTGCAAGGTCCGCCCGGATTACTACCACCATCTTGCTCGCTAATCCTGCCGTGAAGCAGCAGTGGTTGCACTGTTGTATTTCGGCGTGGAGATTAAGACAGCCGCTGAAATTACTGGTACTTGAGGTATCCCTCCATCTTGGGCCTCTAGGTTGGCAACGCATCTGCAATACCCCTGGTGTTGCTGATGTTTATGGGCGGTGGTGATCTCTTACCATTAGGAGACCCACTTGCTTGTTTCCCATCTGTCGAATAAAAATAAAAAAAAACTCACAGGTACGTAAGCCATGCACTAATACAGATATCACCTACAGACACCAAAGTGTAATCAATTTAGCACATGCACTCTGCATGCATACTCTTTGTAAAAGGTGTTGCAAAATAAATACTGAATACTGAATACTGAATACATTTTGACCCCTTACATATTCTTCACCCAGTAGCCCTGCGGTAGTCGTGCTACCGTACTGTCGGTGCATCCTGGTTGCGTCCTGGGGCCATAGCTCAGCATTCAATATTCAACGCGGGTCGCAAATCTGCTGGTGAGTCGACAGTGTACGCTGCAGTGATGAAAGGAATAAATAGATGCGGTTATACTAAGGAGGCTTCAAAAAGATTTGGAAGTTGGAATCACGTAAATCCGCTCGCTGCCTTGTTAATAATAATAATAATAATAAACTCTTTACTGCCAAGTATGAACATAGGGATACAAAATATGCATTATTATAATTAAAAATTAGGAACAAAATAGGTCCACGCCTTGGCAATGGGTTGTTATTGTTACATCATCCTTGCTAATAATATTCCACTAGTGGTTTGTGAACTGACAAGCGAACGACCCTCAACCCGCGATCCATACAATAAATGCCTCAAAAACAGCTTAAAACTAAATGATCATCGCGCTCCTTATAACCCCTATCTATGGATCCGCCGTGTTGGAAAAATCCAGAATCATAGATCGGCTCATTTAGTTATTTGACCACTCACGAGCAAACGTCAAACGTCCAACGAACCTCGCGATACTAACGCCATCTAGCGATATTTCGCGTCAGTGAAAACCCTCATTTACATAGGTATTATACCCGCAGACATCATATGAACAAGTCCGTGGGTATGCCAAATTTCAAGACAATCCTACTACTGAAAGTTGATTGAATTTAATCAGTGCAAGATTTGATGACAAGCATCGGGAGTCGGGAGGATCAGCGAAACTAAATAAAAGCTTATAAAATAAGATACTGAATAAACTATTTTTCATTTTTCATTTTCAAAATACTATTTACCAGATCTACAAATATTTGGACAAGTTGAAGGTTGCAGTGTCGCATCTACCGCATAGTCTACATCTTTATGTCAAGCACAGTGCACGTGTAGCTTTCTTGAGAGCTTTATTCTGTAGTAGCGGAGGTAAATTCTGAATCCAATATATATACAATTTGTTTACGTGGAAACGGAACATTTTAAAGTTATCGAAGCTTTGCCTCACACGAGAAAGTTATTCCCAGAATAATGTTGAAAAACAATACGTATTATTACAACAACTACCCAACACAAATTAAACAAGATTTGCTCATTCAAAGCTATGATTCCAACGCTCATACATAAATCAATAAACACAAGAAAATCTAGATCGTCGTAGTAGCCTGCATCAAAAATAAATAGACAAACAGCTTGATTCTACATAGACCACAGTGTGTCCCACTCCCACCTAAGGTGCGGAAATAAGCGCGACGACATCCGGCAGCGATGCCATGTTCTGGAAAACAGCTCCGACAAAATAAATAAACACAATCATTTATTTTCTTTCCTCTTTCTATTTTCTAAATAATACGTATATGGGAAGACTCTGTAGCGTTTTCACCGCCTTTCCCGTATGTTACGGAGCTCTAAGGATAAAATAACCCGTTTCACCATCCGTTGATTAAATTTATTTGAAGGATAAATGTCACGTCGTCTCTGTTTGTTTGTTCGAATAGACGGAGACAGCATCATACTTTACCGTCAAATAAAATTAATCAATGGGTGTTGAAACAGCCCCTTATGTCCCTAAACTTAAACCAGCAGGTCTGCGACCACACAATACCACGTGATGGTGGTGATTGAGATTTCTAGTTGACGAATATTATTAGTCTGTTTTCGTAAATCATGAAAACGACGGTTGAAATTGAAACGCTTCAAAGCTCTACCTGTGTGTAATATCTCTGGCCGTGTGTAATTAAAAAAAATCTACTGGAATACCTCTAGGTACACTTAACGCAACTGCAGATGCTGCCAAACGATTTAAACAAAGCAAAATAAATGAATTTGCGTTCGTGTCGCTGCATAGAGGTGAGGGCGCAGTTAATTGTTTCAGAGAAATGTAAACATTGCCAGCAGATATTGCGTTTGTTTAAAAAGAACCTAACTACATCGGGGACAACTAGGTTTACTAAACTCTTACCAATACCACGTCAATTACACTCGACAAAAAAGTAGTTTTATAAACAGATATCGTTATCGTTTTTTTGTTTGAATGTTACCTACTGATAGCGTCGTCAACACCATCTTTAATTATCGCTTTACATGGAGTTTTTAGTTGAATCCAGAATATGCAGCTGATGGTTGATGGACCTAAATATCGTCGACATTTTGACGCGATCCACTTTGACGGCAAAAACGGCAAAAAATTAACAACTACATTTAAAAAACTGGGATGGAAATCCACGATGTATTTTTTGGAAATTTTCATGGGAATTCAGAAAAATCCCGGAATTTCAATTCACAGCCGGATCTATGGTTTACGCGTGCGAAACCGCGGGTAAAGTCTATTATTAACTAAAGTGAAATCTCTGTTTACATTTTCCGTTCAAATGCGGACAATATGCGCAAAGAGCTTTGAGGATGAGTAATGGCGGATCGCAGGTGATGAATTGTCGCGATCGCACTGGTCGGGGCTGTATTCGGGGCCGGCCAACGATGGCTTGCGAGACATAAGACTGAGCCTTAGCCGAGTGATGAGAAAGGATTGCTATTTGACGCTGCTGAAAGTCACAGTTTAGCGAGCAATGCAGGAGCAATTTGCAAGTGGTAGGACCTTGTGCAAGTTCCGCCCGGATTGCTACCACCATCTTGCTCGCTAATCCTGCCGTGAAGCAGCAGTGCTTGCACTTTTGTGTTTCGGCGCGGAGAGTAAGACAACCAGTGAAATTGCTGGCACTTGAGGTATTCCAACTTAGGCCTCTAGGTTGGCAACGCATCTGCAATACCCCTGGTGTTGCAGATGTTTATGGGCGGTGGTGATCTCTTACCACCAGGAGACCCACTTGTTCGTTTGCCTTCCAGTCGAATAAAAAAAATGAATCAGAATCGTTTTCATCACTTCTTTCATGTCACACAGTTAGGATGAGGGTAGAAAGAAACGGCAAATGCGATCACCAGCACTCGGGCATTAGACAATACGGCCACCGAAGCCTTATTGTTAACACACTTTAAATCACAAGTGTTATCACCACTTCTCACGGTGTAGGATGAGGATAGAGTGTGGATGCGAGCGTGAACGTCAGAGCGATAGACAATACGGCCACTGATGTCGTAATTCGAAAGAAAGAAGAAAGAACATATTATAGGTATTTATTTGGTAATGTTTTAAGAAATAAAAAAATGGGACAATGGGACCGTGGTCGGAAGACACCAAACTTTTTATGAAAAATTTATCTGCGCGTCTGGTTTTGACCTCAGGCGACCCCAGGGCTGGCACTTACCTCTCGCAAAGATTAGCAATAACAGTTCAGAGAGGTAATGCTGCCAGCGTCTTGGGGTCAATGCCTGAGGCGGAAAATTTGGATGATATTTTTATTTTGTAATATTAGTTTAGTTATATTATTATATAGTTTTAGTTAGTTGATTAGATGTTATTTTTATTCTTTCCATTTAAGAAACTAATATTTTAACACCAAAAAAAATAAAAATATATATATATTTACGAGCAAAATAGACAAAAGCGAATCTGGCTCAGCGCTTACGAAAACGAATTATAGCCAGTACAGTTCAGTACCTACACAAAATCATCAGTAACACCATGACCATCAGTACGAATATAAATAACAAGACAAAAAATATCTTATAAATTAATATATATATATTTTTTTTTTTATTAGCCTGTTAAAGTGTCCCACTGCTGGGCAAAGGCCTCCCCTTCTTTCCGCCACTCGTCCCTATCGAGTGCATGCTCCTGCCACCCCATCTGATATGTATTATACTTACTATAAATATTGGTAAGCCACGTCTTATTATATTATAGGTATTGACAGCTATTAAAGTGTTAAAAAATCACAGGCATTGTGGTAGCATTTGCTGTCAAATACATAAGGAGCTATCAAATAATTACTTATCTACTTATTAAATGCAGGAATATCAAAAATATCACATATAAGTTATAAACATGGTGAACTAAAACCCATTTCTTTCTTCCTTACGAGTATGTATGTATCTCTTCAGCGTTTCATAAATCGGAGTTTCACACAAAAACATTTAAAAATGTAAAATTGTTATTCGTTGTCTAGTTTGACAAAAAAATCACAGTGCCACAAAAAGTGCGATGCACGATTGTCCTTTATGCAGTCAATTAAAAAACAACTTCGAAACCAACAAAATGTAAATCAAATAGAATGAATTGAGTTCGCTGAATGTCTGTTGTGGTCCGGTCCAAGTCATGAAAGAAAAATTAGAAAGGTGATGAGCGAATGACTTCACTTAAAAGTTTGTATTTCCTTCCATAAATCGATGTCTCTACTATTTTGCCTCTCCCGCTGTCAATAAGCATATGTTTTTTGTGTAGCAGTAGGTTTTAGCAGTTTACGGTACTCACCAATGGATTATAGTCCTTTTAAGGCTCTGTACAGTTGGCAAAAAGAATACCTGATAGAATCACTTTGTTGCCAATCTGTCTATCATCTGTATTATAAAAATCCTTATTTGGTTTTTAAAGTGCTTGTCATATTCTAAATTAAAAAAGAAATTTTGAAAAGAAGTGGCCACAATTACAGATATCATTTACCAGACAGTAGAGAGTTCGAAGTTGTATCTATGCATTCGACCTGAGAAACTTTTATAACGAGATATAAAATATAGCATTTCCTTTATTTGACAACTAGGTGGCGCTACACTTTCAAGATCAGTTTTCGAAATCTATGCCGTGTTCCTAATCGCAAGTCACAGAAATATATTATCACTAGCTTTTGCCCGCGGCTCCGCCCGCGTGGTATTCGGTTATCTCGCGAGGATAAAAAGTAGCCTATGTCACTCTCGTCTCGGGCCGATAAACTATCTCCATGCTAAAAATCACGTCGATCCGTCGCTCCGTTACGGCGTGAAAGACGGAAAAACACACAAACATACAAACGGGTGAATCAACTATTTTACCGACACTTTGGGCGTCTCCCGCGTTACCAAAATTGTCTCTGGCGTTACCAAAAAATAGTACTTCCAACAAGATATTTCACGGTTTAATAGGTTGAACTTACGTAGGATGGCATAGATTCATGTACGAGTATACCATCAATTAAATTAAGTACAGAAAAAACATGTTTACTTACAAAAATCAGGAATTGTTTGAAAAATGTCGCGGACAGATTAGTGTCGATAAAAAAGTTGATTGGCCCAAACACACTTTCGCATTTATAATATTAGTATCAACCCTTTCCCGCTCCCGCTCTCGCTCACGTCCTCCTTCGGGCCACCTAGCAAAGGCGCCGAAGTGTTTATCGAGCAGAGCCATCGCGCACGCAACTGAGCAACGATTTATATTCAGAATATAAGAAAACAAACTATCGATTTTATCGAGCTGTGACCTGACCAGAAGAAAAAATATGAATAACTTTAGAGTTTATTTTCTTAGCTAGAGTAAGGTTCGCCTGGGCAAAATTATAGGGATTCCTTGTATACGGAACCGTAGTAAGTTCAGTTCGAATTTAAGCCACGTTTGTGCCTTCTCTGGTTGATAATATCTAATTCGGATATCTATTTATTTGGACTCAGGCTCGAAACCTATTTGTTATGTGGCATAAGTTTAGGCAGTAGAGTTGCGCCCGCTCGGTCTTTAAAGGGAGCGCTCCGATCTCGGTCAATCGGTCAAATGAACTAGTTCGGTCTTTTAGTTCCTTTGGCTCCTTTAGTTCCTTTAGCTCCGAGGAGCGGCTCCGACCGAAACAATGTTTAAGATCGGGGAGCAAGTTTATTTAGCTCCGCTCTTTATTCGTTTCCTCGTTCAATCATCTATCGTTCATTCACTCCCGCTCCCAATGCTCGCTCCCATACCGTTTCAGCTTCGACTCCGACCGATCGAAGCTAAGGAGCGCGGACCGGGAGCGGGACCGAGACCGATTAAGATCGTTTACGAGGAACTAGTTCTTTTCGGTCCGCGATGGGAATTCATTCTTTTTAGTTCTTAGTTCAGGACCGACTCAAGCCTATTAGGCAGTGTTTCCACCAGAGATGTGCGAGGATGTGTTGCGAGGATTTGTTTTTCATGAACCGATGGAAACGCTTTATTTACTTTTACCACGCGCCATATAAATCTGCCTAAAATTTCAGTACTTAATATTCATTTTTGGTGCATTTTTGAGATACATTTTTTATGCGACGTCTTTACATTACTCCCGGATTGTGTTAGAATCGCTTAACGGTATAGTGTCTATTCAATTATTGGAACTATACCTTTATAGTTTTTGTGGTACTAGTTGTAGCAATGAACTTTTAGGCAAAGTTAGGCGGCGGAAGGTATATCTGCGCTCAGCTGTTTCCACTAGAGCCGTGTTGTGCGAAGATAAGTAAATAAAGCGTTCCTATTGGCTCATGAAAAAACATTCCTCGCAACACATCCTCGCACATCTCTGTGCACTATGGTAGGTAATATATTAAAAGGTTTAATTTCATATAATGCAATTTTCTCAGAAATGTTCATCTTTACAGGAATGATTGTTATTAAAATGAAACCCGACCTAACCTAAAGATCTGTAAATTACACACACATAAAAGGTTGTCTAATAATTAATTTCCCCGAAAACTATGTTATATCAAATTACCATTATGTATTTCGTGTATTATTCTTTTTAAACTTTAGGTATAATATGACTTGTTCCCGTAATGGGGACCTCTGCCGAGGTTCAGTCCTTACCGTTAGCCTAAGAGCCTTTAAGTATGCTGATTTTATGTCTAGGCTCTCGTTCGCTGGCCTAACTGAGGATCATGTCTGTTTACTTGAACTGCAAAGATATTTAGCAACATTTGCAATTAAAACGTCATCAATTGAATAGATCAACAATTTCTATCGGTGGAAAACACTTTAATATAATTAACCGTTAGTGCTCCTTGGTTCAACGGTATAAGCTTTGCAGGGCTCACAAGTCTAAAATTAAACAAGATGCGCTCTTAGCTACTGTATCTCTGCCTGGTATATCTCCTACCAATATTACTAGTAAGCTGTATGATCAGCAGACTTCGCGATGTTACTGAAATCCATACTAATATTATAAATGCGAAAGTGTGTTTGTGCGTTTGTGTGTTTGTATGTTTGTCCCTCTTTCACGCCGTAACCGAGCGACGGATCGACGTGATTTTGGCATAGAGATAGCTTATGGGCCCGAGAGTGACTTAGGCTACTTTTTATCCCGGAAAAATGCACAGTTCTCGAGGGAACAGCGCGCGATAACCGAATACCGCGCGGGCGGAGCCGCGGGCAAAAGCTAGTAATATGATATTTTTACGTTACCAACCCCCATGTATATGCAAGTTTGTGAATTGTGGTTTCAACATTAGCAAACCATATTTCGGCCACAGCATATCCGATAGAGCTGAAATTTGTTTTTTTTTTAAACTAAACCATAGAGTGAAATTCTAGTGATCCGGTCCGGACAGAATCCGTCCCCACAGGGCGGAACTCTTCTAATGGCACCATTTGAAACATGATACGAATATGTAGTTTGGATAACTATTCAAGTCGAGTCAGCATAAAGGGTTGTAATTCTGGGACCCTAGTGAAAAATGGGTTAAGTCTGCAGGAATTACACAGCTATTTTCTAATTTATGTTCAAAGTGGTTTAAGTCGAAAGCTGTTCAACTTCTGCAGAATTAATCCCTTTTTCAGTAGGGCCCCAGAATTATACATATTATTTAAAAAAAACGTACTCATAGTATGGTAATTCAGACTTTGCTCCTAGTTTCGTGCTTACAGGTACCTACACTATAACAAAAGCGACATACGTCACATTGTGCGGCGCCTGTCGGCGTTGGGTGTCGGCGACGCTGCCGGCGAAGGTGTCGTGTTGCCGAACGGAGGCGGCAAATGTCGGCGAAAGTGGTATTCAATGCTAATGAACAAATTAGTGCAACCTTTAAAGCTTTGCTTTGAGAGTGGGCGGACAACCTTCAACATTATAAAACGGATGATAATTTGTTGACATCAAATAGTACATTGTACAACAAGTGCATAAAACGTGCTATTTTACCCGTGACGTTTATATCCGAACCACGGACGAGGGTTGATTAGTAAAGTCGACAGTAAAATAGGATTTAAGAATAAAATATACCTACTCTCTTTCACTTCAATAGCGAGGAAATCATACAACAACAGTGTAAATGTAAATGTGTTTTTATTTACATTTATGGCATAGAACGGTGGGATTAGGTAGGAACAGCGGCAAGTGGCTCAACAACCCCGTGGTATGACTGTACATAGATACTTTTATATTTTGCTTTCACAAGTTCAAAAGCAGAGGTTAATGGCCTTTTAGTACGTAATCCACAACATTGTTCCACTTCAGAAGCTCTTCAAAGGCTTCTCTACAAAATATCAAAACACACGGCACTCTGTTATGTAGGTAATACCTATGTAGATATACTTATAAAGTTTTTTTTTAATACAGTCTTGACATGTGTAAAAATCAGAAGGGCTATTTGTAAGAGTAACCTATAAGTACGCTCTACGTTGACACATCTTGGATAAGGGCTGAACAGAGATACAAAATTATTACATGTCTATCTTATCTTATATCTTTAAACGAGCAATTCTTGCGTAAAATATGGTAAAATAGAATTTAATTAACAACAAAAAAAAATCAGTAAAGTAGTATCAGTAATTAGTAAAGTGACTATGAAGAGAATGCAAGTTGAAATATTGGTGCATAGGAAAAATTCGTGTCTAGTCTCCTGTCCAGCGGTGGTGTAGGGGAATAGCACGCAGCACGGAATGCTGAGGACCTGGGTTCGATTCCCAGCGCTGGTCTATTTTTCTGGTTTTTCTGTGCATGTGCATGTTTTTCGGGTTTTCGGGGATGAAAAATCGATCTAGCTTGGGTCTTATCTCTGGGAAAACGCATAGGACCGAGCTCTATCCCGAGCGGAGCTCGGTCACCCAGACATTTACTTATTAACACCTATCCTCGTTCTCGTAAGTCCAGACCATTTTTACCACACATAGTTCAACAGACCGAGCCGAGAATTTGGAAATTATTTAAAGTTTTAATTTCATCGAACGATTTTGGCTTCTCGTATTCGACAGTCATTCTTACAATTGATTTGTACTTTATAAAGTACCTACACGAAGACTTACGAGCTATTACGTTTGAGAAATAACTCGCTGGTTATAAAACATAACCTATTTTTAAGTCGTGGTAGCATGAAGTACAGGATTTCAATTCACTCGTTATTTAACGTTGTTTTATCGACTACTTTTGTTTGAAAAATAATTTATGTTCGTTCTCTAATTCTTCTTTTGGTTTCTTTGGACAGTTAAGTGCAAAAATAAGTATCTACGCTTTCGGTTATTGCGTGCTGTTCCCTCAGGAACTATGCATTTTTCCGGGATAAAAAGTAGTCTATGTCGCTGTCGGGCCCATTAACTATCTCTGTGCCAAAAATCACGTCGATTTGTCGCTCCGTTACGGCGTGAAAGACGGACAAACACACAAACATACAAACACACGTTCGCATTTATAATATTAGTATGGATTCGAACCACTCGAGAAAATTATTATGATGACCACTTGACTGCCTTATTACGTCGAAATAAGAGGCTGTGGTAGATATTTTTAAAGGGTTAGTTTTTAAAGGGTTAGGATACGTTCACATTTTTAAACTCGACTGGATAAAGTATTCTTTATGAACCGCGGTTTTACATCTATATTCTAAGCGTCACCCGCGACCAGTTCCCACCACTCAATAGTTGTCTGGTGCTTCTCATTTATCCGTAAGCCCTATATTATCCTTTCTCAGGATTGTCCGAGCCGTCCTATAAACGTCTTATTATTCCACGTCCAATAGTTGTCAACATCTTGATATTGAAGTGCAGCAAAGTGAATAAAAGGGTTATAACTAAATATCATTAGATTTGTAAAAGAGACCTTATGCAATTACTTCAAGATACAAAATGCAATCATTCGTATTTGTCTCTTGCGTCAGTTCCGTGAGTATACGAATGGATAAGTCATCTTATGTTTAGAGATGTCCCGATGGAAATAAATGCAAGTATATACTCGATACTTTTAGTTGATTCAAGGAGTGAGTAGCATCGAACCACTCGTTCGATTTTTTTTACTTAGGTATTTTGAATCAAATTGAATTTTAGTTAAGTTATTTTTTTAATGAAGAAGCAGTTGCCCGAGATTTCACTCCAGTGAAAGAATAAATAATAAACTTTTTCCTTATCTCGGTCGTCCTTTAATCTATGACAATGCAAGTGCAACAACAAGACAACAAGATGGAGTGACGACCTGGTTAAGATCGCGGGATCGCGGTGGATGCGAAAAGTACAAGACCGGTCTAAGTGGAGAGCCTTGGGGAAGGTCTATGTCCAGCAGTGGACGTCTTTCGGCTGACATGATGATGATGATGAATGCAAGTGCAAGAGATCGCGAACGTCAGCGCGATAAACAAATACGGCCTCAGGGCCTTTTTTATTTATCGATATCGATACCTATCGATGTCGAAGCCCTACTCGGCGTAATGTTACGCTGTGCGCATGATTACTTCACACATCCGCGGCGACACACGTCCGTAAAAGGATTGGAGCATAATGCAATTACGGGCAACACTGATGCAACCCTCTACGGGCGGCTCTTACACCGCACCAAACGAATAAACTTTCTGTGCGATAGACGAGACAGGTATACCTAAACCGAGTTAAACTACTCATCATCGATTCATCATCATCTTCAGCCTATCCATACTTAATACTTAATATTATAAATGCGAAAGTGTGTTTGTGTGTTTGTCCGTCTCTCACGCCGTAACGGAGCGACGGATCGACGTGATTTTTGGAGATAGTTTATGGACTCGAGACTGACATAGGCTACTTTTTATCCCGAAAAAATGCACAGTTCCCGAGGGGACAGCGTGCGATACCGAACCGAATACCAAGCGGGCGGAGCCGCGGGCAAAAGCTAGTGCAGAATAAATATGGACATTGGCCAAAACCTTACTCTTTCAATTTCGTCCTGTGTGTCTGTGTAACTTTATTACCACGGGTTTCCGTGAACAGCCACGGTTTCAAAGTCAAAGTCAAAATCATAATATTTTTATTCGATTTAGGCTAAAACAAGCACTTATGAAGTCAAAAAATCTATTACCACCGGTTTGGAAAAACCTCTGTTGAGAAGAATCCGGCAAAGAAACTCAACGAGGTATATAGAGTCTATATATACCTCGTTGAGTTTCTTGCCGTTTCTTTGCCTCTATACATAGATAGTTTAGTTTATTTATTCATTTAAATTACAAAAATGTTTTCTGTAATTTTTTGCTATAAAATATGTTGGTGTGCAATAAAGAGTTTTTGTATTGCATTGTATTGTAAAAATGTCAGTTACAAGTATCTGTATTGAAGCGTCTGTATTTGCTGTCTGTATTGTGTATCTGTACTATAGAGGTTTAGCCCGCTAGCAGTAAGTACAAAAACATAACAATTTTATTAACTATTTCTTCCCTGCGACTGTTCTACTTCGTTATCGTGCAGCACAAGATCTTCCGACATTTGGCTGGGAGCCAATTGTGATAAAAAGTGAACTTTCTTAGCCCGAAAGCGAATTATAATTAGTCTTCCGTTTTCTATCTATCTAGCCTAGCTTAAATTGTTATTCCGTTCAATATTCACGTATTGTCAAGCTTTAGGTAAATAAAAATCGGCCAAGTGCGAGTCGGACTCGCGCACGAAGGGTTCCGTATAGTTAGCAGCAACAAAATGTTTTTTATGCATTTTTTTTTCCAACTCAAACGTAACTGTTTCGCATGACTTGGCCTCACAACTTGGCGGAGGAGCAAGACAGATATTCTATTTTTTTATGAACTCTAATACCTTACCTCCGAAATATCTGATGAGGACTGTACAATAAATAATGAAGTATATAATATTATTAATAAACATTACAAATTGAACATAGACACTACTTTTGATATTTTGAGACTACTAAACGAAAGAAAGACTTATTTTGGCTCCGTAAGTACCACCTAAGTAGGTACCTAAGTACCTTACAATAATAAAGTAGATATGTATTAAAGTTTATTAATAAATTTCATTATACATGTTATACTAAACTAAGTTAAAATTATAACTAAAAGTAAAATAAATTAGTAAATGGAACCCCCCGCGGCATGGACCCAAAGATGCTGGCAGCATTTCCTCGCTGTATAGCTATGCTAAAATAGATAAGAGTAAAACGAACAATATTATTCCAGTAAGTGGCCATTTTTTTTTTCAATTAACTAAAAACAAAAATATATGTTGCAAAGTGGCGTTTCATGGATGCCAGTGGATTCGATAATAGAATGAGTGACGCCATCACTTAGACGGGAGCATTCAACTCGCGAAAATGGTTATACAAGGAAACCCTCAACTAGGGGCGTTAGTAGGGTTGCTCAGAAAAAGAAGTTATTTTGGTGATGACGATCAGGGATCGGAATTTTTGCGGCGAATCATAAGGCTAACAATTTTTAGTAAAACAATTAGTAGTAAAAGAGATTATGCACATTGGCTGATTAATGTTAAAGAGGTTGCAATGTGCATAATCTCTTTTGCGACTAAATTATCTTGTATAAGGTAAAATATATAAATATTGTAGGCCTTTATATAAGCAAGTACCTAACAAAAAACTGTTTGTGTCGCTCATCTAGAAAGCAAGAAAAAAAATACTGAAATTTTATTTCCTACATTTATCCAAGTTTTTTTTTTGGAAAAATAAAATATTATTTCAAGAATATGTGAGTCTCTATACATAAATTACTGTACTAAAAGATTACGTAGCTCGCATTAGCCAATGAGCAAAAAAAAATCTTTTGTATGAAATAGTTTATTTCTATTCCCGTTTTTAAAAATTCCATATCTAATGATGACGATAAGTACTATTTTCATCGTCATCGTCATCATATCAGCTGTAGAACGTCCACTGCTGAACAAAGACCTCCACCATACGTCAATTATTAATTGAGTAAGTACAGCAATATTAGAATGATTAAAATAATGATCACATTGTACAAACAAAATTTTGGAGACTCCTTAACTCAAAAAATCTTTTTAATCTAAGATTAGAAGCTAAGGTTAATCATATGCAATTTTTATTGAAATAAACAGTTTTGTTTTTTTTTTTAAATTAAGTACTCTCTATTTTTATTTTATTTAATGAAACATTACACCATCATTACAGGACATTCAATGCAATCCATTTTTTTTTTTAATCGTCTCAGTGACTAAGTATAATGTTTAGAAGTACCTAAGTACTTCTCTCTGTGGCCCGGCGGAAGACCAGTGCTGGTTTTCAACCAGCGATATGCTGAGCCTGGACCTTTTTATAGGGGCAACACTTCTTATTGTTATTTTTCCTAACCTTAATCTATCATTGCTGTTTTAAATAAATTATTTTCTTTCTTTCTTTCTTCTTTCTTTCTTTTTCGGCAGTGCCATCCCTAGCCGATCGAGCCGGCAGTATCGACCGGCGTCTGCGTCGCCCGGCAACCGACTGTTCCAACGGCGCCAGACTTACCACCTACTACTTCTTCCATCCAGCGATCCAGCGACCGACCCGCTATTCATTGCTTGGTAACCATATTCGCTCCACAGCAGTTGAGTAGACCAATGCGCAATGTAATTAGAACATTACTATAAAGTCGTGGAGGGGTGTGGGATAACCCTATCACAAAGAATGGTATTAAGTATGCTGTCCGCTGCAAATGAATGCAGAAGGGACTGTCGTTAGATAAAGATTTATTTACTTGAGCAAGGATTAGAAACTGACAGATATTTGAATACACTACTACCCCCCTAACATTGTTAGTAAACTTCGAAAGGCTATTGGTTTTTATCGTAGAACTTTAGTAAAGAAGTATTTGAGTCAGAGTAATTCAAAGTGCTTGTCCAGATCTTGATAAGATATGCAATATTAAAACCTGTTCCCTAAGAGACGCTACAACTAAAGTTCGGATCTGGATAAGCACTTTGAATTAAGTACTCTGACTCTGAGAAAATATTATTGCCACAATAAACTCAAATTGACACACACTCAGACAAACACACACACGCACGCACACACCCACACACCCCAACCTATATAAGTGGTATCGACATTTAATTGAGTGGTATTATTCACTATAATTTTTCATTTCATCCTGTTAACTTTACACTACTTAATTGCATGTTATACTGTTTATTTATCTTCATAAGCAAGCATAATAATAACGCATGTATCTATAAAATAATTAAGTTTTTGAATAAATAAATATATTCTGTTTTTTTTTAAATTAAAGATGAATTGTTATGATCATCCTAAGCTCTACTTAATTTATAAATGCAAAATTTTAGATGTATGTATGTTTGTTTACGTCACTCCGTAACGCAAAACAACTCAACTAATTTGGGTACGATTGGCAAACAGTTTAAGTTATTTACAAATTCAAATAGCACTCAAAACTATGTTTTTTTTTATCCCGAAATAATTCCATGTTTAGCGCGAGATAGCCATAAACAAATAGCGGGAACAATTATTTCATTGCTAAACGTAAACTGTCGAAAAGTAATTTTTAGTTTTCATGTTTGTTTAACTATTTTAAGTTAGTTTTTTTTTAGTTATGTTAATTTTATACTTAGTCTCTATTTTTATACCTACTTTTATTAGTTAAATTGTCGAAAAGCTCTTAAGTCTCAATAACTCCAAACACTTTCGAGTGACCTCGTTCTAAGTTCTTATACAGCAGCGTCTCTTTACCTGAACCGTAAACTTTTTGTGTCGCCCCGAGCTCGCCCAACAGCAAATCCTACTTCAGAGGGCGCGGAATGGTCGCTCCGAGTATAATTATCATCTCGAAGTACCCTTCCTTTTAATTTTCCGGCGCACTCTAATTTGTTCCCCTCTGAACCAAAGTGCTAATGATGCTATGTTTACCAACGATGTCATTTCATCACCAACATAATTCAAGTGAAACAAAAGATAAAACTTCAACTCTCTCTATACCACGCGCCATATAAATTTGCCTAAAAGTTCATTACTTAATACTCAGTTTTGACGCATTTTTGAGATACATTTTTTATGCGATGTCTTTACGTTACTCCCGGATTGTGTTCGAATCGCTTAACGGCATAGTGCCTATTCAATTATTATTACCTTTATAGTTTTTGTGGTACTAGTCGTAGCAATGAACTTTTAGGCAAAGTTAGGCGGCGGAAGGTATATCTGGGCTTATTGCTTAACTCAAATTCAAGAAAATAGGAAGCACAATGACACTTGTGACATTTAACTGCCCTGAGATAACGGTGTCTAATGATGAAGAAATGTGTGTGTGTTTAATTTTGCTATTTATTTTTTGGATCTGTATGAATTTAGTTTTTTTTGTAATATTTTTTGTTATTTTGAATATTGCATAACCTACAAATATATTTTTAGTAATAAATAAATAACCAGCGGAACTCATTTAAATAAACCAGAACTAATTCTATCAGCTAATTGCTTCCATTGATCATTTGTAATCCTCTTCGGAAACAATCTGTGAAAACAAAACAAGTCAAATCCATTTGATAAATTGCATCCAATCACTCGCACAGCCCTTTTGATAGGATTTAAGGCACCCCGCCAAATGCCTGCAGTTATATGGCGTAGGGAATAGAAGATAGCGGAACGTTATATGTATTAATGCAAAGTGGTGTTTGCCACGTGGACTATCTGCGAAAGGCTGCTGGTAGAAGCCGGAGGCGTCGAGCCGAGGATAGTGCCTCTAGTGTGGCGTTTTCACAAAACATTTGTTATTCGAAGACGTAAATCGAGCGTTCGATCGTCGATACGTAGCCGCCCGGATACTGTCTTTTCGCAACGTAACGTTTGGCAACCTGTTTCTTTCGCAAACTGTAAAACTGTAAATATTTCAGGATTTATTTCAGGGCCATCGTGTGGAACCCTTTAGGTTAGGTTAGGTTACTTTTATAAAAATCCTGAAATATTTACAGTTTCAGAAATATCAAACAGTTGGGAAATGTGAAGTTGCGAAATGAAACATGTTGGCAAACGTTATTCGCCGAAACATTATTAAACCGTAGCCGCCACATGTCCACGGTGCGGCGTCGTCACCCGTTTTCGTTACGATACGCGGACGCGGACGAAATAGTTTACGTAGCAAACCTACACTCGCAAAAGTTGTTGCGCAAACTTTCCGCTATAGGCGCTGTCCGTGTTTCCATACAAATTGAGATTTTAACACGAACGCGATCGAGACGTATTTTGTGAACGGGGAAATATGTATACTAGATCCAGCTTTCAAGATAATTATCTTTACTTATTGAATTTAAGCTATAGGTAACAAGCACTAAAATGTCAAAAAAAAACTACCACCGGCCCGGAAAACTATTGCGAAAAATCCGGTAAGAAACTCAACGAGGTATATTTTTTAAGCAGTTTTACAGTGTTACTTATTTAATGATATACATCACAAGTTTTTAGCCTACCTACCTATGTAAAATATACTTTGTAGTCAGTGCGAGGCCCCGTTTCTTGAGTAAAACATACATTTGTATCAGTGACAACCCACAGTAGCACAACTGCACACAACTGACTATCCCTGCTGAACAGTGAGATGCGCCTCACTACCATTGGCGGAAATGAAAAAATACAGACGAATTGGTTTACAACTTGGAAGGTGGTTTTAAGTCTGTTTAAAATTGGTTTGGATTACATTAATTTGAAAAAAAAATGGGATATCTTTTCCATAAAAAATAAATTGGCAGAAAAAAGGACAGGCTTTTGCCCAGCAGATGGACACTCAACAGGCTGTAAAAAAGTGATATTTAGCACCGATCGCTCGCAACTTGAAGAGCTTTAAGCGATTAGTTGCATCACGCGCGAACCCGGGGGCGCGCATAGTACCGCGACTGTCGAACTGCATTCTGATTAATGCACGGATGCTTTATGGTGTTTTTCTTAGTATAATAATGAATTTATTTTCGTTAGTTATATCAAACATCAGTATCAGCTCAGTAGTTTCTCAAGCATGATGATTGTGAGTAGAAGAGCCCGACCTCGCACCTTATGCATAAATTATACCGGGTGTGGCCTATAATAACAGCAAATAATTAAAATATATAGATCATACTCGTCAAACTGAACAACATTAGTTTAGCTACTTATAAAAATAATTAGTTTTTGTAGTTTTATTACACTTTTAAGTTTATCCGAAGAAGCTATTGTAAAGCAAAATGTTTGTAGCGTGACAGGCGATTGGTGACAGGCGACGTCTGTTGTATTCTAGGATGGCGTACATTGACAGCATTATTTAATTTGTACGAAAAAAGGAAAATTCAAAGGCTTCATTATTTTTAAAAGTCGTTGAACTAATGTTGCTCAGCTTGACGAGGAGGATCTACGTTTTAGTTTTTTGCTCGTGTTACAGGCCACACCCGGCATTAGGTGCCTACTTTTTAATTCTGAGAGAAACCTTGTGTCCAGCAGTAGAACGTAAATGGGCTATGATTATTATTAGACTGGATTCAAAAGTATGAATAAATCTTAAATATTATTGTTACTTAGTCATCCTGATCATCATCTAAGCTTATAATAACATCCCATAATTGGGCATAGGCCTCCTCTCAGAATGAGAGGGCATCCGTAATTCCCACGCGAGCCCAGTGCAGATTGGGAACTTCACACACACCTTGGTTTATCTTATCTTATCTTAGTTTTAGGGGTCCTTGCGGATACACTTCGACCCGTAGGGATCTTTTGTGTAATTACCCCTCCTTCACACACCTTGGTTTACTTCGCAGGTATGTCCAGGTGTCCTCACGATGTTTCCTACATCGTGAAATTCGTGAAGCTCGTAGTAAATTTCAAATGTAATTTCACACAAGAATCCATATCCATATTAAAATATTATAAATGCGAAAGTGTTTTGCGTCTGTGTGCTTGTATGTATGTTTGTCCATCTTTCACGTCGAAATGGAGCGATGGATCGTCGTGATTTTTGCCATATAGAGATAGTTTATATCCCGAGAGAACAGCGCGCGATAACCGAATTCCACGCGGGCGAAGACGCGGACAAAAGCTAGTACAACATAAACGTACTCCCTTCGACTGTACGTTACCCATTTATTTTAGCTCGTACATTTGTCGTATTCACATTTACATCCGTCAAAGGTAATCTCTTCCATAAGATATACATTTTAAAATATCCCATTTTCGCAATAAAAAATCGCCCCTACGCACGCGGTTATCACAACCGTGACAAGTTTTATCAATGTACCCGTCCCGTTTCAATAAGCTTAGTACAAAAGGGATGAACATAGCGACAAAAACATTAAGTATCGGCCACACCGGTACTCAAAATACGCTGACGTGCCGCAAGCAAACGCAAGGGCGAGCGAGCCAGCCGAATGCGTACTGTTTTTAAAAGCTTTTTTTTTAAAAGCTGTTTTTTCTTCGTAAAAGCTTGTCGCGATGATCAATATTTAATTAATTGAATTTTTATTAATTTAAACTTAGCAGGTTTTAAATAAATCAATAAGTAGATACTAGTTTATTTACACAAGAAAATCGCGCGGCAAGCGTTCATAGTTAAAATTTAAAAGGAAAATTTTATTTTCTTCTTTGTAGAGCGTTTAAATATTGATATGTAACTTCCAAACTAGTGCCTAAAATACGCAACAGAGATTTTTCAGAACCGGACCTGTAATAACATTCTTTGACATTCATAAGTGCTTGTTAATTTGTTATAGCCAAAACAGAACAATTGATATTTTGACTTTGACTTATTATGTACCTAAACTACCAGCCGTTACCCGCGACTCCGTCTGCGCAGAATTCGTTTATCGCTATCACGCGGGAACTATGCAATTTTCCGGAAAAAAACTATCCTTTGTCCTTCTCCGGGTCTTAAACTATGTGTATACCGAATTTCATCTAAATCGGTTTAGTGGTTTAGACGTCATAAAATAACAAACAAATAAACAAACAGACATTAGTGAGATTTTGAACAGCGGTGTGGAAGGTACGCGATTTTAAGCGTATGAGGCTCGCCATTGCGTTTACGTCGCGTTAACGTTTTTTACAGTAGCATAGGTACCTAGTCGGTGTGCGATAAAAAAGTGACACTTGTGGCATGCCCTATTGCGTCAGAATCCAAAAAATCAAAATCCAAACGTTTATTCTGTCAGTAGGCCGCAAAAGGCTCTTTTACATGTCACTTTTTTACTAACAGGGCTCTCAGAAAGACATTTATCAATGCCAAGAAAAATGCGTTGCAAGACACTTTGGTAGAAAGTCTTTTTTTTCAAATTTAAATATACATTACAATTACCAATTATTACCAACCAATTACCAACTATTATTATTAATTATTTTAATTATTAATTGATTATCTTGAACTAGCTGTTGCCCGCGGCTACGCCCCCGTTGTATTTTTTCTGTATTTTCTTCAATAAAAACCATCTCCTGACAGACATAACAAAAAGAATTAGCGAAATCAGACCAGTCGACCCCGAGTTTTGCGCACACATTTTACGATTCATTTTTATTTACATTTATAGAAGATATTAGAACTAGCGTAACAAATTAAGATTAATATTACTTAATAGCGACATCTCTTGTCCCTGGTGAGCGGATAGTTCCGATGGGAGTGTTTAATGTATCTCGATGAGAAACTAGTAACATAGATAGCGTTAGTGTCGCTGCTAAAGTGACTATGAAAAGAATGCAAGTTGAAATGTTGGTGCATAGGAGAAATTCGTGTCTAGTCTCCAGTCCAGCGGTGGTGTAGGGGAATAGCACGCAGCACGGATTGTTGAGGACCTTGGTTCGTTTCCCAGCGCTGGTCTATTTTTCTGGTTTTTCTTTGCATCCATGTTTCAGCTTGTGTTTTCGTGTGAATATATAGCGTAACAAAATAAATTAAAATTATATTATAAGCACCAGCGTGACAGATTCTTTACGTGTCATCCCGGCCCCGTCACACTTGTGCATTATTGACGCGCTAAATCAGCGCTTATCGCTGCGCGCGGTGTCCCCACCGGTGGGCTCCGTGGGCGATAGCGGCTTTGTTTTAGGGGGGCTCAGTGATTTGAATAATTTAATTTAACCGTATAATGTAAGCAGGAAAGACTAATCGACGGTTTTGCGATTTTTCCGCTAATAATATTTTGATATTATCGTATATCATATCATTTATGAATAGTGTGAATCGTTTTTTTTTTAAATACCCCGTTGAGTTTCTTGCCGGATTCTTCTCAACAGAGGTATTTTCCGAACCGGTGGTAGATTTTTTTGACGTTCATAAGTGCTTGTTATAGCCTAAATTGAATAAAAATATTATGATTTTGACTTTGACTTTGAAACCGTGGCTGTTCACGTTCACATTCGTGTCCTCCATGGTCTCAGCCATGACTACAATATCGTCGGCGAATTGAAGGTGAGTGAGGTACTCGCCATTAATGTTGATGCCTCGTCCTTTCCAGTCCAAAACCTTAAAAGCATCCTCCAATGCAGCGGTGAACAGTTTCGGAGAGATAACATCTCCTTGTCTGACTCCCCGCTGCAAAGGAATAGGCTTCGTGCTCTGGTCCTGTAGTCGGACGGACATAGTGGCGTTTTCGTACAAACACTTTAACACTTCGATATACTGGTAGTCAACTTGGCACCGCTGGAGAGGCTGTAGCACAGCCCAAATCTCGATCGAATCGAAGGCTTTCTCGTAGTCCACAAATGCAAGGCAAAGGGGGAGGTTATACTCTTCGGTCTTCTGTATAACCTGCCGCAACGCATGTATGTGGTCTACGGTACTATAACCTTTTCGGAAGCCGGCTTGTTCGGGAGGCTGAAACTCGACAAGCCTGCGTGCGTCTCGCGATGTTTTTCGTGATGACCCTGGAAAACAGCTTGTTAACATGGCTCAGAAGTGAGATGGGTCTATAGTTCTTTAGCAAGGTTTTATCACCTTTCTTGAAGAAGAGCACCACCACACTTCTGTTCCATGCTTTCGGCGTTCTCCCTTGGTGGAGGACGGAACTAAACAGCGTCTGAAGGCCCTTAAGAACTGGTTTACCACCCGCCTTCAGGAGTTCGGCTGTAATTCCGTCGTCACCCGGGGCTTTGCCATTCTTGAGCTGTTTGAGGGCCATACTAATCTCGTACAGGCTGACGTCCGGGATGTCTTTGGTATAGTGTCGGATTAATCTAGCTCTCGGGTCTTTAGCTAGATTTTCGACGGGTGTTCGTGTTGTCGTGTATAGCTGTCCATAAAACTTCTCAACTTCCCCCAATAGCTCAGGTTTGGATGAAATCACTCTGCCGTCCTCGGTCTTCAGCTTCATCAACTGGCTTTGACCAACAGACAGATCCCTGGTAAACACCTTTGAGCCCCTGTTACGCTCAATAGCTTCTTCAATACTATTAATATTAAATCGGCGTACATCGCGCTTCAGAGACTTTGAGATCTGCCTGTTGAGCTGTCGATAGCGACAAGCGTCACCAGAGGACTGCAGAGTCATCTCACGCCTCACCTCCATGAGCCTAATGGTGGAGTCCGAAAGCCTTTTGGTTCTAGTACGGCGGATCTTGAAGAACTTAGACCCGACCATACGGACAGCTTCCACAAACCCGTCGTTGTAATCGTCCACGTCGCTACCTAGGCATTCGAAACGGTTTTGAAGCTCGAGCTGAAAGCTCTCGGGGTTTTGGAGCTGAGCAGGTTCCGGATGGAGCGCAGATTTCGTCACTCGAGACCTTTCAAGCTTGAATTGGATATTCAATGAGCCTCGTACCATACGGTGATCACTCCAGGTTTTAACCGCACTGATCACGGAGACATACATCATTGAATATGTGCTTTTTCGTCGACATGATAAAATCTCATTCCTCGTAACACCATCAGGGCTCATCCAGGTCCACTTCCTATGCTCACGTTTCCTGAAGAAGTAGTTCATCATATAGAGTCCTTCCTTATCCATGAAACCGGCCAGTAAGTGGCCCCGGTGATTCCTACGCCCCACTCCAAATTTCCCCACTCTCAACTCTTCACCGTCTCGTTTGCCCAGCTTTGCGTTAAAGTCCCCCATAACAACTGTGAAGTGAGTTCTGGAGCTATGCATGGCTCTGGAAATATCCTCATACATAGCCTCTACCTCATAGTCGGAGTGCGTCGAGGTCGGAGCGTATACCTGTATGACATTCAACGAATATCGTTGGGTCATTCTGAGTACAAGGCACGTTGTTTACGAGGGACCTATGGACGATAAACCCGACACCTCCTTGAAACTGGTGGTCGCCCTCTCGGAAATAGAGCAAGTTACCGGACTTCAGGGTTATCATGTCCTCCCCCTCTCTACGGACTTCTGACAACCCTATGATTCCCCATCGTAACTTGCTCAATTCTTCCTCCAGTTCTAGTATCTTTTCATCGGTCCGCAGTGTTCGGCAGTTATATGTTGTCAGGGCCAAAGGTTGTCGTTTTTGGTAGCCGGGCCTCTGCCGGAGATTAAATTTAGCACCCTCTGCCCTGCCGTTACCATGGCCGCTACCGGAGCCAGGAATAGCAGGGCCGCCGGGGACTAGGGGTCTGGGCTCATTTTGTGGATTCATTTTTTAATTTTTATCGTGTACCTTGGGGGGAAAATGCCTTAGTCGCCACGCTTGGCAGGCGGGTTGGCGACCGCAGTAATACCCGATCGTTCGCGGAGGACGCTGCTGCCCATCCTCCGGTTTATCCCTTAGTTGCCTCTTACGACACCCACGGGAAGAGAGGGGGTGGTGTAATTCTCAACCGACACCACATGGCCTAGAATTAATATATAATAGAAATTTGTCATAACCAAGGGTTGAAAGTAACTTGTTACAGCAAAGATACCGCTCTAAGTTCAGATAATATCATCGAAATTAAATACTATTATTTATTTCGAATACGCGGAAAGTAGAAAAGACACAGTGTTAGGAAATAAATATCCTACATTATACAAAAAAAAATCACTAAGTTTGGTCATTTGTAAAATAAGGCATGACGCTTCAAGTTGTATTTTAAAATCTATATAACATCAAAGCAAAAAAAAAAAAAAACACCCGAAAACCGAAAACGTATGTGTGCATGCATCTTTATTCGATAGCGCACAATAAATGGTATCGCAAAGTGATGCAAAGTGGCATAAAGTCAGTTCTGCGCGACTGTGGCGCAAAAGGAACATATCATAATTCGATAAATAAGCTCTTTACGCAGGTTAATTTAGCCTTAAACGATTACACACACTTTGATAAATAACGAGCAAATACAATAACAGATATTAATTAAAAACTTACGTTGGAATCTCAAAAAATGCGCTCTGCGCCACAGGTGGGACAAATTTCCCTCCGAACTAATTTAACATCGTACTCGAAAAATATAGCCGCTACCGCTTCATTGACTATGGACAAGGTATACTTTAATGTTACCACTACTCAGATACAAAGCCGCTTACTGTTTAGCTCCACAAAATAGGGAGTTGATGGTTGCGCAATAAAACTGACGCAAAGAAATGAAACCAAAAAAATTTTAATTTTTTTTTTTAAATGTGTGAAAAATAATGTTTTTTCTTAGAAAACATGAAACGATATTTAAAAGGTGGCTAGCTAACTATTATTTCATAACGTCGAATCAAAAATATAGTCACAAAGATGTCTTTATTTGGTTTTATTGATTCCGCAAGTGCACTACTGCAAAAGCGGACAACCGGTTTTTGCGAAAATTTGGTCATTTTTGGTAGTAAAATAATTTATAACTTTCCAAGTTTATGCATTTATTTCAACTTCTTCAGTGTCCGCGGTTCACCATTAGTTAGGGAATACAATGATATTTTTGAAATATATATATATAGGCATTATTTTAAAAAATAAATGAGGCGGACAGTTAGATTACACGTTTTGTGGCAAAAACCTCGGCCTCACCCATATACGACACTTAGGCCGTAGTTCTCACGCGGGCCCAGTGCGGATTGGGAACTTCACACTCACCATTGCATTGCTTCGCAGGTATGCAGGTTTCCTCACGATGTTTTTCCTCACCGTAAAGCTCATGGTAAATTTCAAACCTAAATTTGCTTGAACCCACGACCCTCTGCTTTAGAGAACATAGAAGAAACCGCTAAGTCACTACGACGTAATCGGAATCACAATCGTTTCCACCACTTATTTCTCTTAGTTTAGGATGAAGATAGAAAGAGATGGTAAATGGGCCAATCAACTATTTTACCGACACTTTGGGCGTCTCCTGCGCTACCAAAATTTGTCTCCGGCGTTACCAAAAATTCTTACTTGCGATAAGATATTTCACGGTTTAATAGGTTGATATTACGTAGGATGGCATAATATTCATATACACCATCTATTAATTTACAAAAAAAAAAAGTTTTTTTTTATTCGACTGGATGGTAAAATTCTTTACTTACTAACCCGGAACTGTTCACAACATATCGAGATATATGTCATTTTAATACGAGATACCCAGATAGATTAGTCACTCCTCGCAAAAAAACAGCTCGAATATCGAAACACTTTCTGTATGGCAATTAAATATAATAGACTAAGTGATGATATGAAACAATTGCCTTTGAAAATGTTTAAGCAAAGACTTAAGGCTTGGCTTGTGTCAAAGGGTTTCTAGTCAGTTGTTACTTTTCTTTTTCTGATCAATAATAAATCGGGTGACTTTCGATTGTAATTAAAAAATAATAATTGTAATTTATGACATTTTGCATGCCAGATGATGGTGAAATATGTGAACCAATATCGTCTTTTAATATTTATATATTTTTTGCCGCTCAGTATATCACGGTTCATGAGATACAGCCTGAATAACAGACAGACGGGCGGACAGTGAAGTCTTAGTATTAGGGTTTATGTTTTTGCCCTTTGGGTACGGAACCCTAAAAATGCCCAACTGATATCTAAAACAACCTTGAGATTTCGATACACAGATTTTACACATTTTCACATAAAGGCTGTCCGGTGTTTGTAGTTAAAAATAGCCTTAATTGAACCGGCGAGGGTCGGACATGAAAAGTTAATTTGCTGACGATACGCCTGTGGTTGCGGGATCCGATAATCTGTGTTGACTTTTACCTAAATAATTAATTAATATAAGCTTGCCTTCGAGTAGTTTTTGGCCTCCTTTTTTGTTGTTTTCCCCATTTCTACATAGTCTATTAACTACATTTCTAAATAATTATTATAAATGCAAAAGTGATTGATGATTATTAACACAACATATAACAAAAAAAGGACAAAGTTTGTTTGCCTGTACTTAACTATCTCAAATGACCCCTCGATCTAAAATTGGAAAGGCTCTACTAAAACTGGATATTCATAGATACCTAGTTTGTACGGAACTCTTTGTAGGCGGGTCCGATTTGCACTTGGTTGGTTTTTTCTTTGTAAACGTTTAATAAAACATATTTCCTGAAATTTTAATATAGATACAGACATGATACAGATAAAGTACCTCCTACGCCATCTTTGAAGTACCGTTATTAATTTGATTCACAGGATTTGCTTCTAAACAATTCCTATTAATACCCGTCTTGTATTTCACAAAAGAAAGGTTATCTTTTGTAATCACGACCTCCGAAATTATGTTTCAGGTTATTTTTGGATGTTTACCAGGAATTCGTTTTGTTTTCGGCTCTATCGCCCTGACGCCCAGTCCTTTATAAAGGACTTATTGTAATTTGAACATCAAACTCTATCATAAATGACATAAAGCTAGATGTTCATAAATAAAAAAATTGTTCTCTATTGGCTGGTATAAAATTATTTGTAATATTATTGTTACGCATAATTGCTTTTAGCCGAATTAGCGATGTGCATACTCATCATTACGCATATTTTTTTACGCATAAAATTAAAAAGCATAAATACAGAAAGCATCATCTTCATGAAAACTAACGTCAAATAGCATCAACAAAAAAAGTCATAATAATAAATTTGCATCATTACAAAGTACATAATCACAATCACGAGCCTCATGCACTACGAGAAAAGGTTAGTTTTGTGTTAATATAATATTTAGGAACTAAGGCGAGGTCAACTTGCTAGGGCGCTTCGCGCCTGGTTATCATACTAACCTAACGTAACCTAATGTACCTAACGTGATCTAACTTACTAATAATAATAATATGCATAGTGTGTATTAGTCTAATACAAATTAGTTCAACTGAAATTATTCTAACAGCTTAATATGCCAAAAAAGTAGTAGGCCAAAGTATTACTATGCGAAAGTAGTATTATGCCAATGCAAATTATGCCAAACAATACAGTAGCCACAAACGGTACTGGTACCCTAGTTGTTGTTTATGTTTTTCTCTCTCTCTCTCTCTCTTATTAAATGTCACTTATCCGCGGCGCCGCTTTGATATCACATCGTTTCACCAATTAACACCAACACAATCCTTCTATCTACAAGTTCTACAACTGCATTATCATAACCGGACCCTGAAACAAAGACCAGACCGGCTCGTGTAGGGTGACCATTAGAAAATAAAAAAAAATAACAAAATTAAAATCTATCATTAGTGACGCTCGTAAATTTCATGTTTATGCTGGATATAAGCCGTGGTGGCGGAGTGGCAAACCTATGGCCTCTCAAGCAGAGGATCGTGGCTTCAAACCCCGGCTCGCACCTCTGAGTTTTTCAAATTTCGAAATTCGAAAAAATGTGCGAAGTTACATTTCGAATTTACCACTTTACAATGAAAACATTGTAAGGAAAACTGCACAAACCTGCGAAGCATTTCAACGGCGTGTGTGAAGTTCCCAATCCGCACTGGGCCCGCGTGGGAACTACTGCCCAAGCTCTCTCATTCTGAGAGGAGGCCTGTGCCCAGCAGTGGGACTTATATAGGCTGGGATGATGATGATGATGCATGCTGCATAAAATCTTCGTCAAAGACCAAGCCAATCAGCTGAGTTGTTATAGAAATAGCATAATAATATGTAAAAAATAAAAGCCTGTAAGTTAACGTTTATTTTGCAATGTTTCTGTTTAGTATCGTTGCAATCGAAGTGAAAAGTTGATTGTACTCGTTGTCTCGTCATGTGCGAGTAACAAAATTAGCAACAATTTTCATACTTTCTGTACTGGACCTTTACTGGGTTTGTAGACATATGTATGATTTTCTACATATCGTTTGTATTAGCGTTTGCATAATTTAATATAAAAATATAACACCAGGTGTAGATTTTTTGATATTCGTGGGCTTGTTAGGTATCACCTTGTAATTATTATTAGCTTATTCTGTTCCAATGCTGAGCAAAGGCAAATAGCCTAAATTGAATAAAGATATTTTGACTTTGACTAATTTTAAACTATCAGGCAAATAAAGAAACTTCACTTTGTAAAGCCAAAAATCGAAAATTGTCCGAAAAAAATCGAACAAATGGTACCCCCAAGTCTGTAGCAATACTACATTCCGCGCTATTGGCTATCCGGGTAAATCTGTCTTCTAATTATGGAATACTGCCGCGAGTTAATTAGATGTCAAATAGAGCGCTGGGAAAGGGTGCGGCTGAATCGATATTGCTATTGCAATGTAATCGAAAAGTTTTCACATTGAAACTAATCAGCAAAATAAGGTTTTGCGTACACGGCGCATGTAGAGGCAAACTATGCTTCACTCTAGGACAATAATTGAAAATTGAAAACTCAAATAAAATACATAAATTTAAACTTACGAGTAATAAGCATTATGGCAAGTTTTCATGTGTTTTTTAAATGTTTTTACATATACTTTTTCAAAGCTGAAATTTAAAGACACGCTTGTTTGTTCATAATACTTTAAATTAGATAAAAATATTCGAAATTTTGTATAAATTGAAATATATTTTCCTTGCGTGTGCGTAATAGTACATTTGTGTTAAAAGTGGTAAATAAAGAATTACGAACGAGAGTATTAGAACTCCGTATACTTATAATAGACTCCCGTTCTTTATTTACCACCCTTATTACACAACTTACTATTTGACGAATTTTAATACGAAATAGAGTTGCGGGAAACCGGAGATGCAAGACATGCAAGTGGCAAGTTGTCGTTCATTGTGGCGGTCTAAGGGGGAGGTCTTTATGAGCAGTCGATGTCTTCCGGCTGATGATGATGATGATGATGAATACTAAATGAAGAATTTTCTGTAGATATGTTGGTCCACGAAATACGCTCGAAAAACATAACCCTCCTTCGGGCAGTCAGGTAAAAAGGCATTTCCCGAGCTGCTGCTCTCTAAAAACTGATTTAAAAAACTAAGAGATCTTAGATCTTACGCATAGTCCATCCAAATTTCAACATCCGTCTTTTTCAATGATCATAATACCTTGCCTACTCCCGACATAGGTGCTGTAAGTTCTGAGTGCGTAAGATTAAAGTTAAATCTTTCCTCATTTACGTACTTAATTTACAGTAGCATTTAATTTTAACCTCTAACGCAACTGAAAGCTTACCAGCGTTCTTGCCTAACTTGGTGTTTTTGCAGCGCCTAGCGAGTTTGACATAACATTGTTATAATAGATTATTTATGCAAGATGGATCACTTTACCCATTAACTGCTGCCTCATATGGGTGAAATAGATGCTCGTGTCATAAGTACAATTGCAATATTATACGAAAAGGTTCCATAATATTTTAGACTTTGTAATATTCTACTGTCAGCGTACATTATACTCGTAGGTACTGTATTGAACGCTATGATTTTTATTATGTCTTGGAAATTGTTTTCAATAAGTCAACAATTCTCTGATAAAAAAAACTGTAATAACTTTCTGATTGCTAGAAATGCCAATTAATACCAAACTATTGTCATTCGGAGTGTGAAATGTATTTTTAAATAATGCGATTCTTGTATAGGCACTATTAGGCACCCATCGAAATTTTTAATTTTGCTCTATGTTTATTTTATCTTATTGAATAAAGATTTTATTATTATTATTACTATTATTGTTATTATTATTATTTATTTGTAAATTTCAGCTGCTTTTCCTGTTACGATTCAAGAGATACAACTCTGTGATAGACAAACGCACAGCGAAGCGCAGTAATAGAGTTCCATTTGCCATCCTCCGGGTACAGAACCTTAATTATTGTATTGCATTGTAAAACTCTTTATTTTACATAAAAACACATGAAATTAACAGATAACAAGATAAGAAGATGTGCAAAGGCTAACTTTTTCATGGAAATGGAAAAAAATCATGAAAAAAATAGATCTTTTTCAGTTAACCTGAGCTAAGCTTAGCTAAGCGCCTAAGCGGTTTAGTAAAAGTGTCACTTCGTAAATCTATTCTGCGGAAAGTTTTTAAAGCAGGGGGCCCCCAAAGGCACACTGTCATCGACCCTGTGTCAACCCTCTTCGTGATTATTTATACATTTACATGGTACCCAGATTAAAGATCATATTCAGGGGTGGTGCGGAAAAGATAATACTAAAGAAGTAATTGGATTTATTTTTATTTTTTTTTATTATTTTATTTGGACGTGTTATTTCATTTCATTTCATTTGACATTATTTGTTTACTTTGTGATTATTTATGGTTTGATTTGTTATTTTATTTAATTTGATATTTTGCTTTATTTAGTTAGGATTTATCTTTAGTTTTTTATTGGATTTTATATTAGCCATTATTTGAATTGGTATAAATTTTAAAAAATAATGGTTCCTAATATTATAGTTAAGTATTACATTGAAAAAATCATCACACTTAGACACAATTTACTATACAACGCATTCTTCTTGACAATGATGATCTTTGAGTGGTCTTTCCAAAATCGCGTAGTATAAAAGTGACATGTAAAAGATTTGCGGCCTACTACAAAATAAACATTATGATTTTTTTTTTATAAAAAAATCAGATAAGTCTCTCTGTCTGTTACTACTTTACATTTAAACTGCCGAATCGATTTAGAAAAAATTTGATATGTAGATAGTTGGAAACCCTGACTAAGACATAACATACGGAAAAATTGTATAGTTCCGGTAGGACCACGATAAAAGAATTCTTTGCTAACAGCCTAGTATCGGCTGTATCTAAATCATAGTAACGTCCAGTTACTACAGACCTATAATTCTGCGACCCTAGTGAAAAAGAGGTTAAGTTTGCAGAAATTACACAGCTATTTTCTATTTTATCTGTAAAGGGGTTTAAGTCGAAATCAGCTGTTCAACTTCTGCAGAATTAACTCCTTTTTCACTAGGGCCCCAGAATTAAAGGATGAAATAAAGTACTATTAGGTCTACATGGGTTGATTCCCTGGTTCCCTTACAGTCAACTGCAATTATATGTGCCACAGCGGAGTGTGCAAAAATATCGGACACGTTCTATCGGCTCTAGAAATAGAGTCGCGTCCGATATTTACGGTCGATTTGCTGTGACTGATATTAGTGCTGGAGACCTGTACATATGAAGATGTCCAGAGGCGATCATTTGCAGTGAGCCGTGGACGATTGGAAGTGATCTTGGGATAACGAAGCTTTTAGATTGCCTAACTAATGTTATTACACGCGTTCACTCACAGCCGGTTTAGATATAGAACTTAATAGTGAGGGCTATCACGCTTGGTGTACGATAGAACCCACATTATTGTCTAGGTTTGGAGGTAGCAAGTTGAGTAAAGAAAGATCTAGACGGACGAGCTCGAGTCCGTTTAAAAATATGAAACCAGTGAATAGCTGTTTCAGCCGAGTATATTTAAAAAAAAAACTAAAAAGGAAACAAGGAACAAAAACAAAGGAAACTAATTGACATTAAAATATTAATTAAATTAAATTGCTGTATATTTCTGCCTATTACCTAAGCTCCTCTCGCTGAAACCGGTTAATCGATTAGGATGAAATTTGGTAGAAAAATTGTTTGAGACTGTTGGAAGGACATGGGTAATATTTAACTGTAAAGCTCGCACGGAATAGCCTATCAAGGCGAATTATTCGCAAACGGAGTCGCGGGCAAAAGCCAGTAATGGGTATAATATCCATACTAATATTATAAATACGAAAGTGTGTTTGTGTGTATGTCCGTCTTTCACGCCGTAACGGAGCGACGGAGCGACGTGATTTTTGGCATAAAGATAGTTTGGGCCTGAGAGTGACATAGGCTACTTTTTATCCCGGAAAAATGCACAGTTCCCGAGGGAACAGCGCGCGATAACCGAATACCACGCGGGCGGAGCCGCGGGCAAAAGCTAGTTATATCTATATTTTTAATTCTTGATTAACTTTTAACAGTAGGCTACCAGATTCTTTTGAGGTTATTCATTTGATCTCCTGAATTTCCCTTAAAGTTGACGAAACAGTAAATATTGGAGCGTTTATTCAGTGTGATTTTCGTAGCCGCCTTTTTTAGGGTTCCGGAGCCAAAATGGCAAAAACGGAACCCTTATAGTTTCGCCATGTCTGTCTGTCTGTCTGTCTGTCTGTCTGTCCGTCCGCGGCTTTGCTCAGAGACTATCAATGCTAGAAAGCTGTAATTTTGCACGGATATATAGGTAAATTATGCCGACAAAATAGTACAATTAAAAATTCAAAAACAATTTTTTTTAGGGTACCTCCCATAGACGTAAAGTGGCGGTGATTTTTTTTTTCTCATCCAACCCTATGGTGTGGGGTATCGTTGGATAGGTATTGTAAAACCATTAGGGGTTTGCTCAAACGATTTTTCGATTCAGTCATTTTTTTGCGAAATATTCAACTTTAAAGTGCAAATTTTCATTAAAATCGAGCGTCCCCCCCCCTCTAAAATCTAAACCGGTGGGTCGAAAAATTTGAAAAAATTCAGGATGGTAATAAGTATATCAAACTTCCAAGGAAAACTATAACGGCTAAGTTTGCTTGAGAACTATTAGTAGTTTATGAGTAAATAGCAGCGTAAGGTATAAAATATACCTAAACTTGGAAGATTCCGTATAAAATACGAAATCCTTAGAAAAATATTACTTAATTTTTTCGTAATGGCTACGGAACCCTATTTTGGGCGTGTCCGACACGCTCTTGGCCGGTTTTTTTTGACATGTTAGAAGATTCAATTAGAGGTACCAGGTTATAGTAGAAGTACAGGACGTCAAATAACCTAATCTAACCAACAAAAAGTTGCAAAAGCCCGACTTTGTCACTTCAAAGTTCAATATCTCAAAAATGGCTAAACCGATTTAAATGAAACATATGTAAGAACCATCGCTAGAAAACCTGATTTTCAAATAAAAAAAACCGCATTCAACTCGGTCCCATTTAAGAGCTACGGTGCCACAGGCAGATACACAGAAACACATAGAGTTCAAACTTAGAGCACCCCTTTTTGCGTCGGGGATTGAAAATCATCGAAAATGACATCAAATAAAAAAAAAATGTTACCACGAAAATGAGGCGGTGACAACGCTCAACTGACATGGAAATGAAAAAAAACAGCGCTGGTACAGCAAGCTGGCAAGACGTGACGACCACCATATTATTGAATCACAGACATATAAAACAGACTCCGCCTGCGCCAGATAAACAGCTCGAGTATCGCTGTTATGTGAAACAGAAGATTGTATCAGCGTTCCTGCGATTTGCAACAACAACTGACAAGTACAGCGTAAATGCATTATGCTACAGTGAGTTTTATTTCTCAACTAGCTTTTACCCGCAGCTTCGCGCACGTAAACTAGGAAACCTTGCAGTTGAACTGAATTTCCGGGATCGTCCTAAATTTTCATGAGAGTTCATAATAATTAAAAAAAAGTTTAATAATGTTCTAGAATGATAAGTAATTTGAAGTTCAACAGTCAGGATGCATTTACAATCGGGATCAGTTTAAAAGAATTCTGATTGTACTAAATAAATAGATAAAGTAAATATCACTGGACAATTCACACCAATTGACCTAGGTAGTCCCAAAGTAAGCTTAGCAAAGCTTGTGTTACGGGTACTAAGCAACGGATAAACATAATTATATAGATAGATATGTACATACTTAAATACATATTAAACACCCAAGACCCGAGAACAAACACTTGTATTTTCATACAAATGTCTGCCCCGACACGGTAATCGAACCCGGGACCTCAAGCTTCGTAGTCAGGTTCTACAACCACTAGGCCATCTGGTCGTCTGTATTACTCGTAATTCAATGAATCGTTTTTCTTGATGTATAAAATAAACCAACTCAATGTAAACGACGCTTTATGGTCCGGAAATACATAGCTTATTATTTCGCAATCGTCGAAGTGAAATAAAAACCTAGCTGTAATTTGCCGTCGTTTCGCGAACTGTCAACAAAGAGACACCGCGGATATCGAATGTCACACTCTTTCCCGGTAGTCGCAGCGCGGCGAATAAGCGAAATACTACACCGAGCCCCGGTCACGTACTGGGCAGGTTTACCGATGGGAGAAAACTAAATGTAGACTAAACTGTCATCATCATCATCGTTTTAGTTAATTTATGTTGTGTTTTTATTTTTATTTATGAATTGTTATGTGAAATTTTTGTTCTAATAAATTTCATCATCGTCGTCATCATCGTATTCGCTGTTAGACGTAGGCCTTCCAATAGGCCTCCAGTAGCTTGGAAGTGGCCTGTATCCACCGTGAGCTCTCGGTTTTAACCATCGTCCATCGCATTGGTGAACGTCCTCTGCGCATCCCGATCTTTTAAAGGTCTCCATTCGAGAACTAACCTCACGCTCCTCTCACCCTACAGATTGACCACAGATACAGATCTATTGTAGATTACGCAAATGCATCTACTTCGCGTGTCCGAACCCCGACCAAACGTCATACAAAGACTGATTTGAATCGATTTTGCGCGGACATCGGGGAATTCACATCGCTAATTCGCTTTTGAGACGTCACAGTAGGTATAAAAAACCGGCCAAGAGCGTGTCGGACACGCCCAAAATAGGGTTCCGTAGCCATTACGAAAAAATTAAGTGATTATTTATTATTTATTTATTTTTATTTATTTATTCCAAGAAAATTTTACAGCATTACAGTTAGAGACCAATGCGCTGTAAAATTAAAAGTATACAAAACAAAAATATTTAAAGAAAAAAACTATCTATAGTTAGGGATTTTTGATCGTCTTCGTCGTCGCTACCCTAAAACGACGGAACACCACACCCTCCGGCCAGAAGTCGGAGCGCAGGAACATCTGCTGGTGCTTGGCAGGCACTTGGAGTCTAAATGAGCTGAAATTGTGATTGTGATATTTTTCTAAGGAGAATTTTATACGGAATCTTCCAAGTTTAGGTATATTTTATACCTTACGCTGCTATTTACTCATAAACTACTAATAATTCTCAAGCAAACTTAGCCGTTATAGTTTTCCTTGAAAGTTTGATATACTGACTACCATCCTGAATTTTTTCAAATTTTTCCAACCACCGGTTTAGATTTTATAGGGGGAGGCAGCTCGATTTTAATGAAAATTTGCACTTTAAAGTTGAATATTTCGCAAACAAATGACTGAATCGAAAAATCGTTTTAGCAAACCCCTAATGGTTTTTAAATACCTATCCAACGATACCCCACAGTATAGGGTTGGATGAGAAAAAAAATCACCGCCACTTTACGTCTATGGGAGGTAACCTAAAAAAATTTTTTTTTGAACTTTTAATTGTACCATTTTGTCGGCAAAGTTTACCTATATATCCGTGCAAAATTACAGCTTTCTAGCAATGATAGTCCCTGAGCAAAGCCGCGGACGGACAGACAGACAGACATGGCGAAACTATAAGGGTTCAGTTTTTGCCATTTTGGCTCCGGAACCCTAAAAAGTGACACGGTTGGTTCTCATACAGATTGAGGTGTTTGCGTTAACTAGTGTAATCTATATCTGTGGGATTGACTAATGAAAACGTTCGCATCACGCTACTGGCGCTTAACATTAAAGAGTAACTAACCTATAAAAGATTAAGAAGTCGTTTTTAGAAATTCGCAAGCTATCGGGAACTCTACCTTATCTAATTATAGGTACTACGAGAGCAAAGTCGCAGGCAGATTAACTAGTTTGCATAGTAAGACGTAGAAGATATTACCATGTATTGATAAATCACCACGTACACAAAGATACGTAGGACTTATCGCTGTCATCATCATCATTTAATCATTGCTTTCATGGATACATAGGATGTTAACCTAATATAAATTATTTCCCAAACATGAAACCCTGTAGAAGGGAACTGCAACATAACCTAAAACTATTTTTATCAATAATAATTAGGTACACAATAATCGAACGATCTTGCAATCAATCAAAGGTAATCGTTACCATAATAGGGATTTTTAATTTATCGATTATGTACCCGCGGGCACAATGATATTTTTCAAGACAAAAACTATCCTGTTTCCAGCCGAGTCTCAAACTATCTCCAAGCAAAAATTCATCATGCTCGGTTCAGTTCTTTAAGCATGAAAGCGTAACAAACAAATTCACATTCGCGTTAATAATTACAAATTAGTTTTCATTTTGAGAGCATAAGGTAGACGTTCGATTGATGGTCACTTTTTTTATACCTACGACTGGATGGCAAACGAGCAAGTGGGTCTATTGATAGTAAGAGATCACCACCGCCCATATAAACATCTGCAAGACCAGTGGTATTGTAGATGCGTTGCCAATCTAGAGGATACCTCAAGTGCCAGAAATTTCACCGGCACCAATAGTTGCAATCTTCAATTTTATGACATGCAATTAGAGGTAACAGCACGGTGTCATCTTTTAGGCATTAGCATATCAAACACTAGGTTTATCATACACAATTGTCTTCTTGTTTGGATTTCTTGCTTCTTCTTATCAATTATCACGTAGAAACGTTCCAGGTCGACACTTCCACTACGTCACATCACACGTTGTACCAACAAGACCACGTGACTGTGAGGTAATGGCCATTTCAACCCTGAACTTCTTCGCTCTTCTGTGCCCTTCTTTTCATTCTTCTTTCTTGTTTTTGTATGCTCAAAGTTTTCAACGCTTCCAGAAAAATATGACGGGTAAACGTGGAAATTCGCAGTTAAAGCAAATTATAAAAAAACACGACAAATGAATAGGTAAAGTAAAGATCGACTATTTAAGAAAATGAGTACCACAAGTATTTTTCCTGAACGTGAGAGTTGATGCAGTCTCATCGTTTGGATTTGGTTATTTGGCAAGAAAATAACCAAAACACAAAATCAAGTCAATCGCGATGTTTTTGTTAGCTTTTAAGTAAGTTTAAAAACATTTTCTAGAATCAGCGTGTTCAAGTGCAATCCGCAATAGCAAGTAACTAACGTAAGGCACACCAACACACAACACATATAATCATTAAATTTGATATACGGACCAGAGGCCGTATTTCCTAGTGTTTTTGACACTCGTGATCGCAATCAAATGACATATTTCGCATACAAAAGCTGTCATTTTATTGCGATCGCGAGTGTCAGAAACGTTAGCCAATAAGGCCTCAGTTTGTAGACACACAATAAATAAATAAATCCCAAAATATGTGATAGATAGATCCCAAGATATGGGAAAATGACTAATATGCTTCGAGAAACTTTCAGTGCAAAGTAAAATTAAGATGGTGCCTTTTGAGCGATGTGGAAGTGGTGTAGACCAGTGTTTTTCAAACCTTTTTCAGAATGCGACCCCCCTGGGTGTGTAAAATATTTAGCGACCCCCTGCTTATACGTCCACTTGTTTACATTAAACTTATTTGTATTAGTCATAGGTTAATAAAATAAACATTGAATAATCATACACAATAACGATGTGACAGCGACCCCCTCAAGGGGCATCCGCGACCCCCCTGGGGGTCGCGACCCACAGTTTGAAAAACACTGGTGTAGACAATCTCACTCTATCTTGATAAAGGGTTATGCTAGCGCTGGTGCGTGAATATTTTTCAGGATCTTTGAAGATGTGACTTTATCGTGAATCAGAAAATTCGATGTTGAACCTGTGTTCAGTTAAACTATCTCAAAATTTTACTGATATAGTAGATTCCAGATTAAGTTTAAGACATTCTTTCAAATACTTTCTTTCACTTTCTAATAGTGCAGTTTAAACGAAGCAGAAAAAGATTATTTATGCTAAAAACATAAACAATTACTATCTTCACTGTAAAATAATATGACTTACCTGACAGTATAGGGCGAACGGTGCCGAAGCGCAGCCCGGGAATCATTGCGGGCGCATGCGCCTTGCCTTCCCCGGATCGACGACTACGCATACAACTGTAAGGTAAAGGAACATGTTTCATTACGGTGACTTAAAGAAATAAAAAGACTAACCGACTCCTCAAAGTGCAGCCGAAACACAGACCTGAATCATGAATGTTTTAAGCTTAATCCCTTCTTAGTATTGATAAGGAATAAGAAAGTTTTCTGAAATTATCCCGGGTTACAATATGTATCCCAAGGAGCGAAGTAGTGATCTTCGTTAATTAATTAAATATATGTATGTTTTCATAGAAACAGTTTCATAAGCCAAGGTGAAATTAGGCCTTAGAAGTGTCCGTTAGATTTTCTATTATTTAATTAAACGCAAAATTTTAGGTCACCACACGGTCTCCCTGACTATTGTATTTTCACCGAATTTAAACGGCTTATCCGATATCAGGATGTGGTCGAAAAATAGATTAAAAAATTTTAAACCACAAGTAACAATAGTTTGTAAAAAAATAAACCCTATCAAGGTCTTCACTTAATATGCACTTTTCGAAGAAAAAAATTTTTTGAAAACGTTGAAGTAAGTATAGGTAAGTTTAGTGTCATAGAGTAGACAAATTAAATTGCGCCGAGTTGTTATTCCTTGGTACGTACTAGGTGCCTCTATGAAGTAAATTCTGATACATTGTACAACTTAGAAGTTTCTGAATATTGACAATGTGAGCCACGGGACAAATTATTATATTTTTTCTACGTTTCACATTAACAATATTCAGAAACTTCATAGTTGTGCGATGTACCAGGATTGACTTCATAACGGCGATTGACTGTAGAGTCAGTAGTTACCTAATTGGAGTCACTTACTGTTTGTTGAAGCAGTTGTTCATTCTGGACAGCTGGCAGAACAGGCAATTGCAGATGTCAAACTGCGGGTTGTGCAACTGCTCTTTGTGCCAACTGCTCCCGTATCATCTAAGTATTTAAGAACATGATTACCTACTTATATCATTATTATAGGTACCAATTTTTGGGACTGAAATTTTCTCTGAAATTTTTGGAAGTTAAAGAAAACTTACAAGGTCTCAAATAGCTTATTATTATAAGTGGAAACGAAAACCCTGAACTAACTAAAATATTCGCAAACGAGGCAGTGCACGTGTTTGTTCTTTAAACCATAAATTTTCCATGTTATTTTCCATTACTTATGTATAAAATAAAATATAACATAATGTTAAAAATCACTTCATTATTTCATCCGAGCCTTACGACCCACTGCTGGGCACAGGCCTCCTCTCAGAAAGAGAAACATGTTAAAAACAAACTCAAAATCTACCTATAGGTCTATGTTCGGGGTTTCATACATGCAATGTTTGGGAAACACTGTCCACTGACATTTTGTCAAATAAATTGTAGTTTAAATATAAATATACACATGGACATGTACATGGATGCACAGGAAAAAAACAAGAAAAGAGACCAGCGTTGGGAATCGAACCCAGGTCCTCAGCAATCCGTGCTGCGTGCTACCCCTACACCACCGCTCTCTTCTCTTCTTCTTTTCTTTTTTTTCTTCTTCTCTGGTCTCTTTTTCTGATTTTTCTGTGTGCGATGTCTCAGTTTGTAGTTTAACGGGATACCCGTAAAAGTAACAAATTTGGAGTTGAGATAAAAATACAAAAATACTCCAAAAAACCATAGTCAAAATACCACAACCGGGACTTATCACGCATACACACACAAGTAATATTTACCTCGACGTTTCGGCAACGTTGCAGATGCCGTGGTCACGAGTAGACTGAAATGTAGGGTGTCAAGTCTGCCTAGCAGCGCGAGTTGTGTGTGTTAGCGTGATAAGTCCCGGTTGTGGTATTTTGACTATGAGTGAGAATCACGAAAGTATAAAATGTCCAAAAAACCAATCATATTTTTTTTTATTCGACTGGAAGGCAAACGAGCAAGCGGGTCTCCTGGTGGTAAGAGATCACCACCGCCCATAAACATCTGCAACACCAGGGGTATTGCAGACGCGTTGCCAACCTAGAGGCCTAAGCAAAAATAAAAATAAGTAAGTATAAATATAAATGTAACTTACGGTGCGGGACGGGCGGCTACCTGCGCAAGAGTGGGCAGCGCGAGGCATGCGCGCGGCTCCCGCGGCTCGCTGACGCAGCACGGCGCTGCAGTCCAGGGGAACGCCACTATTTGTTAACAACTAGCCCTTACTCCTGGCTTCGCTCGTGTAAACCAGTGGCCGTATTGTCCGTATTGATATAGTTAGTGTTTAGTTTTGTAACCGAGGGACCCCATTCATACCTGTATTATTATTATTATTTATTTTAATAATTATTATTATATATTGTATTTTTTTCTTTAATCGTATACTATAGTTATTAAGTATTTTATTTGTAATTATATTATGAAAAATGACGTTCTGCCAAGTTTCTTGCGACGCATTCTTCTTGGCAATGATGGTCTTTCTGACGTCCAAAAGGCTCGTATCGACGGCCGGATGGCTAAGTGGTTAGAGAACCTGACTACGAAGCTTGAGGTCCCGGGTTCGAATTCCGGCCGGGGCAGATATTTGTATGAATAATACGAATGTTTGTTCTCGGGTCTTGGTTGTTTAATATGTATTTAAGTATTTATTTATCTATATAAGTATGTTTATCCGTTGACTAGTACCCATAGTACAAGCTTTGCTTAGTTTGGGACTAGGTCAATTGGTGTCAAGTGTCCCGTGATATTTATCGGATCTACCATCTCTTTTTACCCTCATTTTACACCGTGTGACAGAAAGAAGTGGTGAAAACGATTGTGATTATAAGTGTGTTAGACTGTGTTTTTTTTTTGCTGTTTCGAATTTTGGCAAATAAATTTATTCTTCTTCTTCTTCTTCTTAGACAATAAGGCCCCTGAGATACCGTATTGCCTAACGTTTCTGACACTCGCGCACGCATTCAAATAACATATTTCGCGTAAAAAAACTGTCATTTGATTGCGATCGTGAGCGTCATAACGTTAGGCAATACGGCCTCAGGTCTGGGAGTCAAATTGAAATTTTGGAAATTTCTTAAATTTCAACGGAAATTACAAAAACTTATGGATGGTCTTCATCAGCGTTGTACGAAGAGTATACAGGTAATTTCATGTTGTTTGACTTAGCGGTTAAAATTTTGGAATATTATGCAGATCCCGCAGGTATATCGCGATAAAGCCTGCTTTATTCCATAGATCCAGCTATTTACATATAATATATTATTCAAACCCGTTCAGCCGTTTTAGCGCGCAGCCTTCCCTGAGACGGTTGCCTTAGTAAGTAAGTAAGTAAGTAAATCTTTATTTGCTAGAATACGTTTACAAGATCTTAGGTAATTAAATTACAGTCACAGTATTCAGCCGACAGCTCGACATGCAAATTTTTTTTTTTTTTAAAACAATCATGCTTCAATAAATCATATTAAATGAGTATAAATACATCCATGTCATCATTGAATTAAAATAACAAAATTAATAAAACATATAAAGCTTTTTAATTTAACAATGTCAATTTAAAATAAAAAAATAAAAAATATGTCAATAAACTCGATTACACATTTTATGGTTCATATATTCTTTAACACTATAAAAACAGTTAGTCAGTAGCCATTTGGTCAATGTTTTTTGGAATTTTGGACCCTGTAGAATTTTTATCTCACTTGGCAGTTTATTGTATAATTCCACGCACATATTGGCCGCATTCCTTTTATATATGTCTGAGCGGCATCGCGGATGGAACAGGAGATCTTTATACTGTGCTCTCTGACTACTATTATGTGCACTAGAACGTTCTCTGAAATATTGCCTTTGACTCTTAACGAATAAGCAGATGTGTCGTATGTACATACACGCTAAAGGCAATATCTTGTATTTCTGAAAAATTGGCTTACAACTGTCCGTGATCCAAGCATTAGCTAACGCGCGCACACACTTTTTTTGCAACTTGAATACCTTATCGACTTCTACAGAGTTCCCCCACATAATCAACCCATAATTGAGAACAGATGAAACATGGCCATGGTAGGCAGTTACTGCCGCTTCACTAGAAACAGTTATCCTAAGCCTTCTCAAAACAAAGACAAATCTGTTTAGTTTAGAACACACAGATACGATTTGGTCTTTCCAATTTAGATGTTGATCAACTATAAGGCCTAAAAACTTCACACTGTTAGCCTCTTCTACAGTCTCACCTTTGTAGTTTATGTTTAAAGCTATCGGTTTCGATTTATAAGATCCAAATTGAATGAATTTTGTCTTAGATAGGTTAATTTTGAGATTGTTTTTACTAGTCCAGGCATTGACACCTATCAATATATTATTTATGGTATCCTCGTATGTATCCCTATCATTCCCTTTTATCAATAGCGTGGTGTCGTCAGCAAATAGGACAGACTTAATTGGGAGGGCCAAGGGAAGATCGTTGATGTAAAGTAGAAATAGCAGGGGCCCCAGTATACTTCCCTGAGGTACTCCGGCTCCGTTGATGCGTAACTGAGACCTATAGACATTCTTGACTAGTTGATTGTTATCTTCTACAATTTTAGTGCATTCTGTGCATTGTTTTCGGCCTTCCAAATAACTTTTAAACCAGTTACTAGCCTGACCTCTTACTCCATAGTACTCCAGCTTTGAAATCAATATCTGGTGATCAACAAAATCAAATGCCTTGCTGAAATCAAGGAAAGTAGCCACAATAGGTGTTTTGACATTAATTGTTTCAGAAACGTATTTAATGAAATCAAAACAGGCGTGTTCAATAGAGAGACCCCTCCTGAAACCATATTGTTCTGAACATGAGACATTGTGTTTTGTCAAGAAGCTATTCAATCTTGCATACATAACTTTCTCAAAGATTTTAGATAAAATCGGAACATTAGTAACAGGTCGATAACTGCTTGGATCTGAACGGTCACCTTTCTTAAACAGTGGCCTCACAATTGACAATTTTAACTGTTCAGGAAAGACGCCCTGACTCAGCGAAAGATTAATCAAATGTACCAAAGGACGACAAAGGGCAACAGCATTCAACTTAATTACTTTTGTTGTTATATCATCCATCCCACTGCCCTTGCAATTCCTTACAGGGCTTAAAAATATAGAAAAAGAGTTTCTTGACATACAATTTTGCATATTGTAACCATCACTTGATGGACGAGTATTACTTAAATCAATAAAATAATTATTAAATAAATCGCAGATGTCATTAGGATTATCATATACAATGTCATTAATATTTAACCGGGTAATTTCATTTTTTTTTGTGTCATTTGATATTGCTGTTGATATTATATTCCAGCTGGTTTTACTTATTGAGGTCTGTAATCGATTCCTCCGAAGAATATATCTGATCATATAGAGCGATGATCTATCAAAAAGGTTTCTTAAACTTCACTTGTTTCGTACACTTAAATATCCACATCAAGCTTCGTAGGTAATAGTTAGACCCTCTGTCACCCCTAAGTTATTCGTTCGTGTAAGTATTATAAAAAAACCACAATGGAAAATCTTCGCAAACTCGTTTTTTGCAAACCAGCTCTGAGCCTTAGTATTTCATAAATTAATCAGGTCTTGGCGCATCGTCGGTAGGTGCCGTGGCACGCTCGCTTTGCTCATTCGACTCGCGTGCTATGGTTGCAATTGTGCCTAAAGGACCTCCTCGCTTCGCTCGTCGTCGTATCAGATTTTTCAAAACTTAATTTGCCAATTTTGCTTTTGCACAGAATAAATAATAGTACAAATAGTAAAAGTGGCCAATTAAGTGCATTACCTAAATCTGTTTGAAGTAGGAAATATTTGGCCGTTTCCAGAGCTGGTTATGTGAGTGTAAGTAATTGTACGAAGATGCTTTTTGAGTCATAGTACTAGACTTATAAATTTACTTTTACAATAAACTTTTACTTTTGCAGGTGGTAGGACCTTGTGCAAGGTCCGCCCGGATTGCTACCACGATCTTGCTCGCTAATCCTGCCGTGAAGCAGCAGTGCTTGCACTGTTGTGTTTCGGCGTGGAGAGTAAGATAGCCGTTGAAATTACTGGCCTTTAGTTATCCCATCTTAGGCTTCTAGGTTGGCAATAACGCATCTCCAATACCCCTGGTGCTGCAGATAATTATGGGCGGTGGTGATCTCTTACCATCAGGAGACCCACTTGCTCGTTTGCCATCCAGTCGAATAAAAAAAAATCCGGGCTAAATTGTCTTCACTTTTGCTTTAAAGCTCCTAGTTGGGCCTTCTTAAAAACAAGACCGATATGTTGTGGGCGCCTGGATCGTGTCATATTGCCTGTGAAACTTGTGACGCAGCGTTCCCGACTAAATCAAAGCTTTAACTATAGGTAAGTATAGGTAAAGTTACATGTTATAGTACTTATAGTTGTATATACATTACTTATATTGCATTGTTATTTATGCAAGTCCAATGTAACAGGTAATGTGTGCACCGTGTTTGTCCTGATTTCCTATAACTTCGACATACGAATAACTTCATTGATAGAAACTACCGGGTACTAACTTTTTGAACAAATAACTTTGCAGTCATTGTTGATCAAATTGTTTAATTGACAAACTTGAAGAGCGGCATTGACGCGATACTATAAGAGAGACACAAAAAACTCCCTTTTTAAGGTTCCGCACCCAAAGAGTGACAACGGAACTTATTACTGAGACTCCACTGTCTACCCGTCTGTCTGTCTGTTCGTCCGTCTGTTAGAGGGAGTGAGGGAGGTATGTATGTATGTATGTAAACTCTTTATTGTACAAAATAAGTAAAACACAATAGACAAAAAAACAAATATGTACAAAGACGAACTTCAAAGAGGAGGAGAAGAAGAAGAGGAAGAGGAGGAGGAGCTTGTTGGAGGAGGGAGGGATCTCTTGAGTCGTAATAGTCAGACACTTGAAATTTTCACAGAATTATGTATTACTATGGACGCTATAACAACATTTACTAAAAACAGAATAAAATAAATATTTAAGGGGGCTCCCGTACAAAAAACGTGATTGTTTTGCTGTTTTTTGCTTGATATTAATAATGGCAACAGGTAGACCAGAGGTTTTTAAACGGTGTGCCGCGGCAAACGTGTGCCGCGTATATTTTAACGCGACCGTCACGAAGTGTGTGCGATTAAAATAAAATAAGGAGGGCTCTAATGTTGTATAGATAATCATACGGAACCCACTTACAAAACACCCACCGGCAAGCAATCGGTGACTATTTCAGTAGGTAATTAATTAACTTAGATATGTTAAGTGTGAAATAAAACTTCTGGCATTTTATAAGTTACTACCGTATTTTAGGTACCTATCATATAGAAACATTTGACACCGGCGGAAAACAACAAGTATGAACGCATCTAGGGTAACATTTGACGTCATTCGGCATATAGTTAGGTACCTACTTACAATCTACACTAATATTATAAAGATAAATTTTTGGTAGAAATTTAATTTTTAATACAAGCCCTTTTTGCTGATTGTAGGGGAGACTGGGGTCAATTGGAACGTTTTTGATAAAATCGAATATTCTACCGTCATTTCGTACCAAATTGGTTTCTTGAATGGTGTCAGTTGTAGTCAAGTTATCTAGCTATATGGTAAAAAGTTCAATTTGACTTCATGAGCTACTAATAAATAGTTAGAAGAATTTTAGAAAATCGCGGAAAACGTTTCAAATGCCCCCAGTGTTGGGTCAAATGAAACTAAGGTGGGGGGTAGTTGAAACACCAAGAACAAAATAGGTATTTATTACAATAATTCTCATTAACAACTACATAATTTTAGAATCATATCAACCAAAGCCAGTCTTTGAATTCAACATAATTACATGGCACCTAATGACCCTAACTTATTATTTTAGTATTGAGATCGACTTACTAATATTTAATAAGCATTTATAAAAGTTTCTCATGCAAAATATAACACTAATTATTTGAGTATCCAACAATAGTTTTACATAAGATAAATTTGGCAATTAGAAGATATAAATGGACAAATTATTGGTAACATAAGAAAAAAACGTATATAAACATATCAGATTAATCCCAGATTAATCAGATTCACTTTTATGACACCAATATTGAAGATTGTGCAAGCCTCGTGTGCTCACAGCTTACACCCAGAACATTGCAGTCAATCTTCCTGGAGGTCTGCTGCTTATATAGCTTTCCATGTAAACTAGGCATAAGCAGGCAATTCCTGAAATTCAGAAAACACTTTACCTGCTGTGTAGAGAGCATCAATCGACGCGGAATTGGCAAAAGCCGATTTAAAAAAGCTTTATGTCTACGCAATAAAAGCAAAAAAGACGTCGACGAATCGGTAGGCGTCGGCCGAGAAACCATCCCTTTTTGAAACATGTTTCAATTGCCCCCGAAAATTTTGTTTCAATCGCCCCATCAGCCTATCTGTAAATATTAAATTACGTAAAAAAATAACGGAACACCGTAGGCTTACACAAACCACTTTATTTAAGACTACAATACTCATAGATTATAGTAGTTTAGGAATATGGAACATAGTAATCATGATTGTTAATCAATAAACAATAAAAAAACGTGAAAAATACTTACTTTTTGGGTCAAAAAAGTAATATGGTCACTTAAAAATGTCCAACGGGCTTGGAGCCGCGACGCGCTCTGCAGACAGGTTTGTACAGGTTTGCCGATCTTTTCCCCCCTTGGACCCCTGCCGCTATGACTATCCGTCTCGGAGTTATTTGACTTGTTTCAAATGACCCGCGTTTCAATTGACCCCAGTCTCCCCTACTTTTCATTGACTATCGGTTTTTTTTATACGACTGGAAGGCAAACGAGCAAGTGGGTCTCCTGGTGGTAAGAGATCACCACCGCCCATAAACATCTGCAACACCAGGGGTAAGTATTGCAGATGCGTTGCCAACCTAGAGGCCTAAGTTGGAATCAAAAAAAAAAAAACAAAAGAAAAACAAAAATACTTTATTTTCAATAACAATTTGTACGTAACATTGTTTAATGGCTGGAGCCTCCTTTTAAGCTTGATAAAGCCTGTGTCAGGAGGCACCGCTCCTCCATAGTTATAGTCTGCATGTACAGTCAGCAACAAAAGCAGCCGCTCACTCTATTACTCTGTCATATTAACACATTTATCACTTGCAGGGCGTTACGTACGTTGCTAAAAAGCGACAAACTACAAAGTGCACTGCTACTTCTAACACTGACTGTACTAAGATGGTGTTACATTTTACAAATCAATTTGTGACTGTTACATGAAATACCTCATGGAATACCTCAAGTGCCAGTAATTTCACTGGCTGTCTTACTCTCCGCGCCGAAATACAACAGTGCAAGCACTGCTGCTTCACGGCAGGATTAGCGAGCAAGATGGTGGTAGCAATCCGGGCGGACCTAGCACAAGGTCCTACCACCTGCTTTGTATTGTCACCCAAACTACAATTGCATAGGTACTTACCAAATTTCAAGTCGAGGCCATTAACCGTTGGAGAGTTCCGTCCTGTGGAGACGATCCTGGCCGGACCACCTGGATGTCACTACCAGATTATTGTATTGTCACGCAATTTACATACATATACCTACCAAATTTCAAGTCAATCCAACTACTGGAAGTTGGTCGAATTTAACTTGCAAGATTTGATTACAGACAGACAGACAACGGGACAGGGGAAACTAAATAAAAGCTTGTAAAAAGATTTGAATTTTTGTGTGTTTGTAACGGATAAACTATTGGACCGAAAAAAAAGTTGACTCTACAATATCAAAAAATATATCAATATCTACAAACAACTTCGCTATAAGTAGTAGTATATTAAGTAGTAGTATAATGTAAGTAGTAGTATAATGTAAGTAGTAGTATACCTAACCATATTTCCGGTTTACTAATGTTTTGGCGAAAATTATTTAGCAAATTATTAGCTCCCAAACTATTTATCCCATATTTTTATTTCGGCGAAATTTCATTTCCCAACTCAACGTTTCGCAACTATATCGTTTCACAACTAGTGATTTGATAAATTATTATTATGCAAAATATTACCTGGAATTTTTTTAAGATGTCATTTATGTTTTGGTCAAAATGTATTGATTGGCATATCTAAACTTAGCAACATATTGAATGGAATCCAACCTATTTTCCTAATGGCAGGTTATACTGGCTGCTATAAAAAAAACCTAACATCGAAGGCTAAGGCGGGAGCTACGCTCCGCTCCGCTCCCGCCTTCTGAACCTAAATTATCCAAGTCGCTTCTGCTCCGAACCGTCTTGCTCGCTCGCTTCGCTCGCTCGCACAAATTTTAAAGTAAAACTTTGTAGCATAAAAATTGGTCAAATGTTATTTGACAATTTGTTATTTGTCTAAGCCAATCATTTGCTACATAATTATTTGCCACATAAAAGTGTGACGAATTAAAATTTTGCAATATAAAAATGGTTGCGAAATAAGAAAAATGCGAAGTAAGGTTATGCTAACAATTGGTTTGCTAAATGAAACTTCGCCGAAGGGTTGGTTGCCAAATGAAATTTTGCGAAAAATATTTCGCCAAAAAGGCAGTACACCCATATTTCCAAATATTGCAGTTATGTCACAATAACTGCTTTTTCATCTCTCATGCTCGTAGTTGGTAGGTATTATGCTGGATCTAGGCAACATAATAGTACATTGTGTCTTAAGGGTGGCAAATAAGTAATTACGAACGAGAGTCTATTAGAAGCCCGAAGTTGAAGTCCGGGCTTTAATGAGTCGATGTTCGTAATTCAGTACGACATATAATGTTTTCATGTGATCACATTTGCGAGTAAAATTGAATATTTATAAAAGAAAAACTAGTATTTTTCAAAAATTGTTGATACCGCTGACTGCACTTTTGGCAGTGCCAGGTCCCCGCCGCCATCTCCCCAGCATCATGCGACTGCACGGAGCAGCAAAGTGCGCAGCAGTATTAGTACGGGCAATGACTCATTTACCGACCTTGGGCTTCATGACAAGAAAATTAGTATGGGCAATAACTAACTGACTAACTTCGAGTTTCGAGTTTCGTAGGAGCCCTGCAGCTTCCCGCCGGCCTCCCCCTCCGCAGCATGTGCCTGGCGTGCACGCGCTCCTGCGAAGTTCGTATCGTAGTCCCTTTCGCTCTCGTATAAGTTCTATAAGCTTCGTATAAACTATAGTATTAGTGTCAGAGGGACCGCACGATACGAACTTCGAGTTTCGAGTTTCGTAGTAGCCCTGCTAAGAGCTAAGCTAAGCTAAGAGCAAAGTCAGCGGTATCGGCAATTTTTGAAAAAATATTAGTTTTTCTTTTACAAATATACAATTTTGCTCATCAATCAAAATCAAAATAAATTAATACAATATTTTTGACGCACAGAGAATGATTTTTTGAATTTTCATCGTCTTTGGCTGTTTGGCGCAAGTCCTTTGCCATGCGCCTTGGGCCTTGGCTTGTAAAAAAGGCGACTGTCGATTAAAAATTTCGGCGGGTAAATATTGGCGCGGTTGTGCTCGGTGAATATAAATTGTTACTTATAAAGACAATCTAAATAGTATTTTGTGTGTAATAGGTAGTAGACTTTGCTCGCCTTATGAAAAACTCTCATCTTGTTTTATTGGTGCGGACTATTGTGGCTTTACGAACTTTGTCGAGCGTCATTTATCGTATCGCCGTCGGCTTCATTGAGGTATGTTAATCATTAATTCTCTTCTAGACTTGCTGCACAGAAGAACTAAAATAGATCGCGGCTTCGGTAACAGTCATTATTCGAAGGTTTAATTTAACATCGACTAATCTAATCACAAATATGACAGGAATTTTTACAACCAAGAATGATTGTTGGAAATCGACCCTCATTTTACGACCTTCTGAATAGCTCGCTCTTTCTCGGTCTTGGTACAACAAAACATAGTGATTACATTCCCTCTTTCGGTGCAAATATTATTATTGCTACTAAAGGCCCGTTGTTTGATCAGTAGTTAAAGTTACTAAGTCAAATTTCCATTGAAATGTGTTACTTAACTATTGTTATTTTTGCCATACATTTTAACTATTAGTTTGTTTAACTAATGATCAAACAACAGGCCCTAATTAGAGCAGGCGCCAAGGGAAGTGTCGTATGCAAAATTAGGGGAACGCATTCTGTGAATTTGAACTCAAAAAAGCTTGCAAATTATGATTCTGAATGTTGCCAGGAGATCCGGTGGTTCATTTTTTTTATACCACCTCCCTTAATACATCATGTACTTACCTAAATGGACTGAAAAAATTGCTTTTGGAACATTTTAATAACTAATTTCGTGATAATATTAATTTTTACAAGCTTTTATACACATACCGAGTCAGTTGATACCTTTCTTTATTAAAAAAGTATTCCATTAAAAAATTTCATTTTTAATACAAGTGTTTTTTCCGACTGTACTTTTTGTTGATTGTACTTTTATCGTCATCTAAACTACATTTCCGTGCCAAATTTCAAGTCGATGCCATTAACCGTTGAAGAGTATTGTCCTTCCGAGACTGTCTTAGTTGGACCACCAGGAATCTATTATCCGATAATTGTTTTGTCACCAAATTTACATAGTATGCCAAATTTAGAGTCGATCCGGCTACTGGAAGTGGTTCAATTTCAACTTGTAAGATTTGACCCGCACATTTGTACATACAGACATACATACGTACATTGCAAGTTAAATGAACGCTTGTAAAAATGGGATACTTATTGTCAGGAAAATAATTCTTAAAAAGGTTTAAAATTACATTTGAAATTTACCGCGAGCTTTATAATGAAGAAAAACATCGTGAGGAAATCTGCATAATTTTTTGCTCGTATTACAGGCCACACCCGGTATTAATTAATACGAGCGTGAGCGGGATAGTACAATACCAACCTCGATTTTCATAATAAACCCCCTGTGCTAACTGGTATACTTAGTGAAGTCGAAGTACCAGTTTTTATTTACAAAGCTTTTATTCTAATAAGATGATTCAGTTATAATGAAGTACTTGGGCAACTGAGCTTCGCGCAAACTAAAACTCGAAGATACGCATTTTTAGATAAGATCAAGCTAGATCGATTCCATTGTTTTCCCCCGATCATTAGAACCGCTTCCGAGATCCCATAAATAAATGCCTATACAAGAAATGCACGTTTAAAGGTATAAGATATACCTACCTGTCCAATGCACTTCGTTCTTTGTTCTGCATCAGAACTGAGAGTGCGTCACGTCGAGTTGAAGACAATAAAACACATAATTATCAATCATACAATATGTATTTAATATAAGATACAGTACTTGTGACAGGTGGACAAACCATAGTATTTTAAAAATCTTAAAAAATCACTACATTGAACAAACTTCAGGGTTCGAGATTAAATTAACATTCACTATTATTATGCCCAAAAATGTGATAAATAAATTGAGGTAGATTACCCACCAACTCGGGGTCAAATTATAAAATACAATCATATCGGATCTCGCCTTATAGGGATAAGCAAATAAAGACACATTAGACATTATACTATATAATTAAAATATCTACAAATTGAATAAGTAGTGCACACTATTTGGATACACAGGCTCCTCGTACTATTGTATTCTCGTCAAACATTTACAATAAAGGAGAACATTCATATAATAAACGCATAATATAGGAAACATGTTGGAGACAACGCGCACACTTATCGCTACCTATCCGCTCGCAGGCGCAAACCAGATTACAGTCTAATGCAGGATAATAACAATACTATAACTATTTACATTCCTCCAGCCGCTTAGTCGCTATAAGCCATTACATTACGCGATGGTCACCTCGCTCGCTCCGTCTGCAAGCCAGCTGTAATATGCTTCACGCCTTCACATTCTCATAAACTACACGGATCGTTTACCATCAATTACGTCCGTGACTAAGAATAAGGCAGTGACTTTATTTACATTAAAAATGAGAAGAAAAAACGGTTTATCCGATGATCAAGTAATTAAGGGTTCCAGGACACGCAAAACCTACTAAATACATCGTTGGACAACACGCTATATGATTATAAATTGATGGCAGTGACAAAAATATAATTATTCCCTCACTTAAGAATATATCAATGTATCTTTTTTCGATATAATTTAGCACCTCACCAAAGTCGAGGTTTCACAAAATATGTCTCTGCCTAATGATTCCAACTCCTTACTCTAGTCTACGGGGGCTATTTAAAATTTAATCCAAATATTTATCGATCACTTATGTTACTACCACTTACACGAATGCCAATCGTTCACAACAATAATTGTACTTTAACGTCTTCACGTTTTGGTGTTGGAACATTACACACTTGCCTGTAAATCAGCGCGTGTGTAAGTGGATGGTACGTGGCGCCTTACAAAGTAATGCCAATTTAAATTTGTACTTAAGCATTTTATAGGCCAAATTGTCATAGAAAAACCATTAGGTTGACTTCGTTCAACGTAGATTAAAATGTAAATAATGGATCAAATGAGGGGCTCCCTCGTCGACCGCGGAATGGTAGCGCACGAGACTGTCTCATGCGATCTCTAGTCGTTAATTACAATTCACTGCCGTTCTTATTTGAGATCAAATATTCAAGTCCATATTGTTACTCGGATAGAACAAAACAAATTTTGTCTTTTTGATTTTGGTGTCGAATTTCACTAAACAAATTAAATTACGTAAAAAAAGCGAGCCAATAAAATATGGCACTACGTTCAGTGCTGAAAATAATTACGCTAAATTTTAAATTTAATAAAAAAATAATCAGTTCATTGGAAATTCTCCAAAAGGAAGTCTAATTCTGTTTAAAGTAAGCATACGATTCCATAGACACACCCACAATCAGGCACCAACTTGACTATTAGAGAAATTTTCCTACGCTTCTTTGGGTCCGAGCCGGCGCTGCGAGCGCCCTTTAGGCTGCGGCTCCGCTGAGGTGGAGACGAGCGGAGCGGAGAGGAGACGTGTCGGGATCAACCAATCATATTAGTTGAATCCACATCTCGTCTCCGCCTCGTTATCATCAGACGTGTAGGGATTGGTCGATCCCTACATGTGTCCTCTCCGCTCCGCTCGTCTCCGCCTCAGTGGAGCCGCAGCCTTCACTATCGTCGCCACGGTTCCCATATCTTCATGGATCTAACCATCTCTAGGTTATCAAAACAGTATTAGAAAAACATTACTTATTCTATCCATCAAGACAAAGTCGCCAAAAGTGGCAACCCAACCTGTAGATTATTAGACCAATGGATACAATTACAGTCTCCGCAAGCGCCGGCCACAGTGCCCTCTACTCCTGGACAACAAGCGGCCGCGAGTAACTCGCTCACGACTCCTGCACGTATGCACGGACTAACTTACATCCAATCACCATAATCATTACGCTAAGGGCGATTTACATACGTACTACAAACGTGTCTAATACATACAAACCGCTAAACCTGCCTATTTCATACAACAACGTCGCAAAGCGAGAGTCTGAAAAATACGATGGTGTCTATAAGGATTACTCGCAGTAGTTCCTTTCTTTTCATACTCATAATTCTCCTTTTCTGTATTGCCAAAGGAACTACTGCGAATAATCCGTCTATTATTGTTTCGTTCACTATTCAAGATACACTCCCTTGATACCTGTGGTCCCTTTCGTAGTTCCTTGAAGGAACCACGGGGAATAAAAATTCCCGTGGTCCCTTTCGAGCGATATTATGCTGCCGAAGGGACTACGAGAGAGACTACGGGTAACAGGGGATACACCATGTCCACGCAATTCATCCTAACTTATCACTACAGGCACTAACTAAAAATACTAGCGAGATCGTGTGAGCACAGAACACAATTTTTTTCACTTGTATGTAAAATACCTTATGGCTAAAAGGCATTACTAGTCTGACAACTTCTGTATAGTGACATCCAAAAGTTTAACACCTAAATTCTGTTATGGACATTAAAATATCAAAATCATTGGCATGGTGTGTTTGATAACTGTATATTATTGTTTTCGGTCTTGTCTGTTAACTAACAAGTAGGTAATTAGGTACTAAAGATTTTATTTAATGATAGCCGGTGTAAAGTTTTTTAGTAGTTATAACAATGAAAAACGCCACATCAATTTTCTACTGTTTTATAATCGCACATAATTATTGCTTTGCTTGACCGATCGCTTGAGAATGATTACTTCTCAATAAATCAAAGTACTTCAAATTACTTTACCTAATTTTTCAACTGCCAAGAGTACAGCAGCCAATAATTAATCGATGCCATTGTTTAGACTAGTCTAATTTGTTCACGAATGGAATTAAATTTTCAGGGTTGTGAATCGTATGGCAGGAACATTCTGTAGCTGACGGAATTTGAGTTTAAGGAATTAACACACAGCTTCACACTTTACAGATTGCAAAAATAGTAAATGAAGGAATGTATTTTAGTTATTTGTTTGATTGATTGCCCATACATGCAATTTACTCCTAATTATTAGCGACAAGTAGATAAGACAACAATTTAACACAAAATGATATAATTTTCTTACCTCAAACAAAAACAAAAAACCTTATTTTCTCTCGTATGTCTCCCTATCACAGCCAATTTGCTCCAAACTACTTGACGAACTGAGTTTTTATGGTTACTGTATTTTAATGTGGCATTAGAATGTGCTTAGAAATCGTTAGATTTTTATCCGATATAGATAGAACCTCTTCACGTGGTTAACTATAATTATCGTTGTAGTCGGTAGAATGAAAAATCCCGCATGATAATATGCTGTGTGCTCGTTCACTTCAACTCAAACTTCGTTTACTAAGTAAGGCTTAGGAAATTTTTGACTGCAGTATTCTACACGCATGCATCATTTAGGTTCAACTGACTAGTGCTACGCTACAAGGGCAACTTGTAGACAACATAAACGTACGTCGAGTTAGGGATTATTCTTAGTTTTTTTGAAATCCCAAATCTAAGCATTACAAAGCTAATTATAGTTACGAATTATTCTGTGTTTAAAGTCAAATTATATCGTAGCTAGTAAGCTGAATCTGAAGGTAACGTGCGCTTCAACAGTAAGAATATCCAGTATTCGGCGACTGTGAACCTTTTAGTACAATATTGTGCGTGGAAATGAATCTGTCATTAATCTATAAGTCTCTTATCACAAAATGTTTATTGCTAACAGTACACTTGTCGTTGTTTACAAGTACAACGCTCTCGAATAGAATTAGAACTAAACACAACATTATTGGCAGTGTTGTTTTGTTCGAACGCACGCGGGCACAACACAAGAAACTTCGGTAATTTTCATTTGTCATTGAGACAGGTAATAAACAGTTGTAAGTACTAACTTTCGATGCAGAAATAAGAGCTCATTTCCCTTAATACGCTCAAAATATTTTAAATAGGATGAGCTTTTATCAGAACTTCAAACGCTAGCCAACCAGCAATAGTTTTCTAGAGAAACTACCTGCACTGGGCCCTCGGCTTGCATTTTAGACAGTTGTTGATTCCGTAAAGCGTCATTAAACATTGCTTCAGTTGATTAGAACACAAGGATGATCAGTAAAAAACGTCAATTATCAAAATTGAACTCTAATCCTAACACTAATTGCGAGTTTCGTATGATATGAACGCGGAAACTTCGGATAAAAAGTGAACACTATGCCGGTATTGTCGAGTCCTGTGTTCACGGTCAACTTGCACGAACATCCACCGATAGAGTTAGAAGTAAAGGCTGGAATATATTTGTCGCCGTTGCCGCGTCCTGCGGGACTAGCGAGCAAGATGGACCGTGGACAGAGGGCTATTTGATCCGTGCTAACCGAGGCACTTCGCGCTGGCGGTGCGCGCCTTATACTAACGACACCTAAACTGTTCAACAAATCAATTGGCACCTCGAACGGAAAGCGAAAGCGTCGGACGCCGGGTGAACCGGACCACATCGATAAAGCGAACTCAAAATTATCCTAATCCGAACGGAACTCTCCGTCGCTATACGCTACTATGTACATATTGGCAGTGATACGTGCGTCGCTGGTCGCTCTTACTCTAGATACAACTTAAAAATATTCAGACTACTCCGTCCGTTTCCCGGAACAACCTTTTAAACTACGTAAATCAACCTATTTTACATTATCGAATACTCGAATATCGAGATGAACTCGGCGCCTTAAAAGAATTTTTACATTTCGAGCTAACTATGTACAGTTTGTTCGTGCCGCCTCACGGCCGCGGCCCGGCGCGGCTCTTTCAATATCATTATAAAAAGTAAGCATCAGTCTTGTGAATAAATTTTTACCTCTGCTATCGACACTACGTCTAATACCGCGGGCCGTCAACGAATCTTTGGCGCGAATTTCCCTAAGTGCAACACACCGTCGGGTGTAGAATCAACATCTGCCTGGGACCTGGTCACGATCGTAACGCTACGTGAACAGAGGGTAATCCTAGCGTTCTACGTTACATCTGTCGAGTCGGCAGATCGGCTTCGACGAGTCAACAATAACTAATTTAAGCTCTTATGTTAAACGCGAAACGTCCTGAGAGTGGTCGCCGGGAGGGTTTACCGTCCGCAGGGCCAGAAGGCGTTCCCGCCGTACCTGCGCCCCTGCTTCCTCTTCTGCGCGCCGCTGGGCTCGGGGCGGTCGGCGCGGTCGTCGTCCTTGCAGAGCAGCGGCGTGTTGGTGGCGCTGCAGCCGTCGCGCGCGGGCTCTGCGCGCCGCTTGCTGAGCAGGTTGTTGAGCAGCCGCGAGGACGTGCAGTGGCGCGGCGGCAGCGTGCGCGCGGGCGGCGGCGGCGCGGCCGGCGGCGCGGGCGCCACCGCGGGCGGCGGCGACGCGGCGGCGCGGTACGACGCGCAGAACTGCTCGTACAGCACCACTTTGGTCCGCGCCGGCAGCGCCGCCATCTCCACGCGCTTTATCCGCTTCACTTCCTTCTCGGGCACCCACTCGTCGTCGATCCTGCGATAAGGAGAAATACTTAGTGATCAGACTGTGGAGTGCCACACTGAGGTGAAGCTGCAAACACAATGGGTGGATTCTCTTGACGATTAATAGTAAAAGTCGGTTTAGCCGGAGATAGTCCCGGCTGGCAGTCTTTGGCGTCGTATTTGTGGTTGCAGCGTATGCGGGTTGCAATCCTAAATTGCATTTGTATATAAAAATAATAGTTGTGATGACAAAGACATGATTTCATGCAGACTAGAAAGCGTTATAAATTTTCTATTAAATTAAAATGTAAGATGGCAAATTAGAACATAAGTGAGGGCAGATATCCTTTAGTCCACGCATGTTCTAATTTGACCAAATAATTAGTAATATGCAACTAAACGAAATTTAATGCAACTAACGTTTAGCTTGACCCTGCTACAGAAGATTATCACTAATACAAAAATAAAAGGATTTGCAACCCTTTTAGTTACTAGCAAAACTTTGAACAAATGGATGGACACACTTCCAGTACAATACTTTTTAAATATGTCCCTTCTGATCACAAAAAATTTAATATTTTTTCAAATTGTCTTCAGGCGATTTGAGATATCATCACTACTTTTAAAAAAGCTTGTACCTACCTCACAATCGGTAATTTTTTTCAGTGAACTTTATGTAGGTACATTATTAAAATGGTCAATTTTGTTGGCGTTTATTTGAGATACGGGATTTTTTCACAGTTGTGACGATATGTTTTATGAAATCAAAATAACCAATCCAAGAGCAGATAGGACAACATTAAAAATATTCGTCTTTGTGTGTAAAATCTAAATGTCAAATTCTGCTAGATTACTCAAACAAGTGTCAAAACGACTATAACACGGCACGGCAATAATTTCGTATGCTAGCAACTGTTCTGACCCCTCTTTCGGGTTTCGTGTGGCACTGTACATGGTAACATGTAAATAGCATGCTGAACATGTTTGTTGCTGAGGATCAATGCATGTGAGATGCCAACTAAAGAAGAGACAGGAAACTTATTAATATAACGCATTATGCGTATGAAAACAAGAAACATGAGCGATAATAGAAGACATGGTATTTAGTTGGTAATGCACATGATCCTCTCTTGAAAAGGCGGTCAAGCAACAAGGATGGTTATACTAAGTGTGAGGCAACATAAGTATGATAAATAATACCTCTATGATCCTGTATCAACGGGTGGACTCAATTAAACGAATAGTGATGGAATGATGATATTGACCTAATACATAGAGAATGATTTAATAAAGACACAAATGCTTGACGGCAAGAACCCACCTGGAGTTACCTGATACACACAACACTAAGATATATATTCGATAGCCTGTGCTGCTCTGGGCAAATTAAGAAATACATTAATCGATTTATGTATGCTTAAAGTATTTACTAGTCCAGTACTTTATAAGAATATATTTTTAGCTGCTCATCATGTATCAAGTTACTAAATTAATACTAGTTTCATGTTTATGGCAGTTACATTCATACGATGCCCAGTATGAATACATAACTCTCACCAACCTAATTTATATGCACTCATACCTACTTATACAAGTACACTGCCTTCACTAAAAACCGATTTCAGATGCCTGCGACTGTACTTAAAGTCGAGCTCAAAAGTAGTATGATATCAGAATAAGAAATATTTTTTTCACAACTAAGAAAAACAACTAAGTACTTAAATATTCAAATAAATATCTGAACATTGCGAAAAAAGAATTCACTCTGTCAAGTCATGGTCACAGTATAATAATATTTAAATAGCTTATACTGTGTCAGGTGAGTCGGTAGGTGACTCGACGCTCATATTATATGAAATTATCTTTCTGTAGGTAGGTTGTTTAAGTCACAAACTTTTTGTATCGCTTAGAAGCGGTTAAACCACTTTTGAGCTTAACTGTACATCGGACACAAAGCAAGATCTGCTGGTATAAAACATTTCAAAATGGTTTAACAAACATCGGTTTGAGTAGAGCGGCAAACAACAAAACGCTACCCCAAGTAGCAAGCGTTGACCACTCCATAATCTTCTTGGCCGACGCTACGTATTGAGAACCTGCGTGGATCACTCGCAGCTGCCACTGATGTTCTGAAAAGGTCACCATGTCGTCAACTTACACATGCGGCGGGTAGTATGTGAGCAGCGCTTCGTTCCTCGCGGCGGCGGCGTTGTACCGGGTGGCGGCGACGGCGGCGTGCAGCGTCAGCGTGTGCCGGCCGGCGGGCTCGCGTAGCGGACAGCCGCCGCCGAGCCGCCAGCGCGTGCCGCGGGACAGTTGCCACGCCAGCCGCTCCATTATGCCCGTGTCGAAGAAGTCGAACATGCGCGCTGGAATTAGCAAAGTTTGAATTTGAATATAATGATCGTCTGTCATTTGTTAATGACTTCAAAAATATTGGGGCAGCCGATAAGATGGAACTCATGTTTCATATAATTAACTGCAACGAAACCCGACGACTTTTAACAATCTCAGTGTATCTTGATGAGCAGATAGAAGTTCGCTTTGGTTCGGTTTCCACTGTCTTCGGTCTCTTTTAACGTGCCCTAAACGTATGAAATAAGGTACCATCAGCCAAATAAGTGGTAGTCAATTTTTAAACAAGTTCCCATCAAATGAATATGTCGCTAAAGTCGAACTTTCAAGTTGACATTATTGTTTCATGACATGCTAACGATTACCAACTTTAGGGTGGTAGATCACATATTTGGCTGATGGTACCTAGCTAGTGTCTTGCGTCACATTCTTCTTGGTACCTAATGAATGATAATCTTTGCGAAAGCGCTGGCAGTATACAAAAGTGAATGATAGTGATAGGGTAAAGGGTAAAATTCCAACTCACCAGACCAAGGCTGTCTCCGGTACCGCAGTTTCTTGCCATTTCTGCGTATCAGCTTGGGTGTACTGTCAGTAGTTTTTTTGCTACCGTTGGCGTTCGGCGAAACCTCATTAAAGTGATTGTTGACATGACGCTCCAGTAAGATCTGGAATTACCAACCAGTATGTTAGACATTGAAAGACTTGGAAGTTACCGATGACAAAGTTCTAGTAGGTTAATCTCAAACTGACAATTTATTTCATTTGGTAACCAAAAAAATTATCTAGGAGAGAAGTAAAGATGGGTATTCAAACTGACTTACTAGTGTAAGTACATAGTACACGATTATTTGACTAAAGAATTTAAAAGTAATCAATAAACTGCCAGCTTGGGAGCTTAAAACTTTGATTATGATAATGAGGCAGTCGCAGATAACTTAAAGCTCAATAATATTATGCACATCGGTGTATATGAAAATGGTTAGTTAAGAATTATTTAGAATTAGAACTAGCTATTCCTACAACTATACTTGATTCGTTATCGGGGTCCATCACACTAAAATCATTTAGCGCCTCATCTCGTTGTGACACAAACAAAATTGTATATCGCCCAATAAAATTACAATACATAATTTAAAGTATTCGTAAATTGATAGAGCGGTAAAAATTATAAGAGACGAAAATGTTCGCAGTGATGTGGCTGGCTCCTCCTCGCTTCCTTGGGGAAAGAAAATACAACACAGCTTTATTGTTCGTTATAAAAAGTGATTCGAACACTTTAAATCAATACGAGGGCGGATTGATAAGTTTCCGGAATGAAAGATTTAAAAATAATAAATTGAAAAAGTAATAATGTCATTCTAATCTCCTCACTTTTACGTAAATACAGAGGTAATATTCAGTTTTTAACATAAAAATAATAATTTATAGTAGCGATCCAAAGAAAAGCTGTTTTCATTTTCGTGAAAATGGAAAAACCAAACCGGACTGCGTTTTGGGGTCATCTTCGCCATCTTTAAGCACAGTTTACACTTGGGTTACCGACTTCAGACGCGGTCGGCAGAGTTGTAAAAATGCTTCACGCAGCGGACGGCCCAATGAGATATCGACTCGAGAAATGATTAATATAAAATAAAAAATTGTATTAGACGATCGTCATGTGAAGTTAGTGGAAATAGCAGAGATGGTAAACATTTCAAAAGAACGTGTTTTCAACATTTTGCACCAACATTTGAAAATAACAAGCTTTGCGCTCGTTGGGTGCCGCGTCTGTTGACAGACGAGCAAAAACAACAACGCAAGGATGTTCCGAAGGAATATTTGAAGAAGTAAAGGCGTAATCCTAACAAGTTTTTACGTGGATACATAACAGTTGACGAGACGTGGATCATACGCCGGAGGCAAAAGAACAATCTAGGTAGTGGACAAATCGGGGTGAGCCCGTCCCAAAGAAGGCAAAAGCGATTTGGCAGCCAGTAAATTAATGGTGACCGTATTCTGGATTTCCAAAGGAGTGATTTTTGTAGATTACCTACCTTCAAAAAGGAAGAACGATAAACGCCCAATATTATGTTGATCTGCTACAAAATCTCAGTGACACAATAAAAGAGAAAAGGCCTCACTTGAACATGAAGAAAATTTTACTGCACCAAGACAACGCCCCTGTTCACACATCTAAAACAATGGCCAAATCAAGGAGTTGAACTTTGAATTCTACCTGTTCCCAAATCTTAAAAAGTGGCTCGGTGGTCAAAAATATTCCTCTAACACTGAAGTTATTGAAGCTGTAAATGGGTATTTTGAGAGACTTGATGAATCATTCTTTCGAAATGGGATAATATGGAGAAACGTTAGGAAGTGCGTGGACTTAGAAGGTACCGTTAAAAATAAAACATTATATTTATATATATTGTATTATTTATGTGTCGTTTCAGAAACTTATCAACCCGCTCTCGTAACACAAGATCAACAACATGCACAGAATTTTAAAAGGGGACTTATAAACTTCTGAAAATTTTCATAAAAAAGAAACTTTTAGACAAGAGTGATCCATCAATTGTTAAATTGAATAATCAGCGCACAAGCTGAAAGGATGACGATTTAACTAAATTAAATGATTAGCCGCATTCACTTTTCATTATCAACGTTAATCAGCGGATTTACTTTGAAGAAGACCAAGAAAAAATTATAATAACAAAGAAGAAAGTTTAAAAAGACGCAAGAAATTAAAAAATAGCGGAACGACATTTTCAAGTCGTAGGTCCGCGTGCAAAAATCCGTAGAGGAAAAAACCACTATTTGTAATTTCAACGCGAATTTTTCTATGGACTAGAATAAGAGAAGTAACTGCACAATAACTTACTCGGTACACCGGATCCGTGAACACGGGCCCAAGACTTTCAAGAAATATGTGAAATACAAGACCTATACGACGTTTGACAAACCGTCAGAACGACAAGACAATAACGCATTCAGACGCCGCGATCGGGAGAGTTATTGTGGGGTCGTTTTGGCGATGAGTGTCCTGGATTCCTGGAATGGAGTTGAGAGGAGAGGTGGCATGGGACGTAATCGTACCTGAGTGGAGAAACGGCGACCGCAGCCGTCTACGATGCACTTGAAGGGCTTGTTGCCGCCGTGAGAGAGCGCGTGTCGCTCGAGCCACAGCCGCGAACATGAGGGCTTGCCGCGCACTTTGCACCGCTCCCACTGGCAGACGTAGTTCTCTCTGCCTGCTTGCGATTCCACGTGTACCGACTGGAAGCACAAATTATCCTGATTTGCAAAAAAGTCCGACAGCATAATTAGTTTACTATCATTCTCGTAAAAATTAACAGGAGATTGAATCAGGACTTAAATAGACTAACCTGTAAGTGTTCTAGGAGATCTGTATCACTCTCGAACTCCCGCTTACAATCCTCCCACAGACAAACGGTAACCGAGGAAGTGGTGTCAGTACTAGATTTCCTCTTGTCACTGTTCGTCTTCGTTGGCTTCCGTGGCGGAAATCGTAACGTCTTTGGCTGCTTCAGAATCGGACTTATCTGAGAACTTTGTGTCTCCACTGAGCTAACGCTAATGCTTAAAGATAGCGAAGAGTCGTCATCACATTCCTTACTGGTTTGTGAATCACTGGGCGAATCTATGGATTTGTCTGTGATATCTGTACCTATTCCTGACTCCGACGACGACTCCGTAGGTGTACTACAGAAATTCGTTTCTATCACAGAACTTTGAACATTAGATGAAACGTCTTTTAGAACAGTGATTTGTGTAAAAATAGTGTCTTCTCTCTTAGCAACTTCCTCGACTTTTCTTAAGTCCGCCATCGAGCTATCGGTCCATGTCTCCGCTTTTTCTTCGATCATTTCCTTCTCTAATTTGTCTGAACAATAATCTTCTATTTTAGCCTTTAAACCACTTACTTCTGCGAAAGGTCTTAATGATTTATTACAATCTAATGGGAATATGTTATTATTCAAATTTTTTGTTAACCACGGAAAGTCGCACTTTTGTATTTTAACATCACAGCCCTCAGGTTCCTTAACCGTACTGCTTGGTGGATCCGTGCCTTGAATCGGGTTCTCTATGGGTTTAATTATACTACTTGTGTGTAAGCTAGCAAAGTTACCCAATATAGATGGTGGATGGTGTACTATCGTATTTGAGCAAGAAGTTTGACATGATGGTGCCGGATGCGTACTTGAATAGCTCCAAGTCTCCTTGACATTCATATTTGGCACGGAAGTAACGATGAAGCCTGGTTGAGGTACAAGAACCGAATGGCTTAGGTTAACGGTGTAGTTTGGTTTGGGTTGAACTGTCATGCCTACAGTTTGCATTCCGGCTATATTTTTGTTCATGACCGGGATACCAGACTGGCTCGTCGTCGGCATCGCTGGTTTGTTTACGTTCGCGTATGTAGGTGGCATTGTATTAGACAGCTTCAATAACGTCCCGTTTATGAGAATCTGTTGATTTTGCAAATGATCATGCCTCTGCGCCGTAAGTTGCGAGGTTTGAGGAAGAACGAAATTAGGCATCTTGGCCATTAAATTCGGAATTTGAACTACGGCGCCATTAATGTTTTGCATTATCGGAAAAACAAACTGTCCATTTAATTTGGTAGGGCTGGACACGTTTACATTGGTTCTATTATAACCATTCATATTATTTGGCTGGTGGTTGTTTAAAGTTTGTGCTGGCAATCCGTTTTGTGGTATCCTTAACGTAGTAAGCATTACGTTTTGCGGTACAGCCACAAATGAGCCTAAATTTGTAGACGTTACAGTCCCGTTACAAGGCTGTGAAATGTTTATTGGGTGGCAGTTCTGAAAATTTGTTACTGGTGCATTGAGGTTGCCGATACTACCATTCATCGTCATGGGCACTTGTCGAACTCCATTAGGCATATTAATCTTTGGCGCTGAATTTGTTTCTCCTTGGAGACTTTTCCCTCCTGCGTTTTGACCTGAGTTTGCACAGTTTTGTTTCTGAAGTTGGACTTGTTTGAGGTTGTTTGCTTTGGACCACGTAAGATTCCTGCTGTTGGCTATGCAAGCTGACGATCTCCTATTCGTTCTTTTGACCGGCTGTGCGCTCTTCTTTTGTGCTTCTTTCTTTGCTATTGGCTTCGTTAATACATGGTTTAAACTTAAATTATTTGAACCACACGTGACTCCATTCATTCTACTATCCAATTTCGTCGTTGAGCTTACAACACCATTCATTTTTGTTGTATCAGGTTTAGGAGCTGCGAGTTTTTTAGGAGATTGGTTCATAGAAGTTGCAGGGGCTATTCTAACCCCCATTGTTTCATTAGATGCAGGAATTGCTACTTTGCGAATATTAGTTTCAGGATTTAGTCTTTTATAGTTAGTGAGCGCATTGGCGGATGGGTTTGAGGACATTTTAAAGTCAAAAGTTTGACTTTTATTGTTTATAAACCCGTTCAGATGACCATTTGACAGCTTCTCTTTGGTGGACGAGTCGGCTCCATGCCTTATTTCCATAAACCCATTCATTGTCGTGTGATTTTTTTCTTTATTGTCTCTAGGCCTGCTGTAATCAATCAAACCGTTACTGCTCGGAGTCGACGTCTTTTTACTGAGATCTGTCACCTTTGCGGTGTCAATGGTGCCATTAATACCGTTCGGCCTTCGAGCTTCAGCCGCGTTTTGTTTACTGACATCGAGTAGGACTTTAGGGCTGAGCGTCTGTGATAAGTAGGAGATGTACTTCTCGAGTTCGTGCGTGACGCCGTTTTTGGGTAGGCACTTTTTCTTAGGGTCATCATTGTTGATGGTAGTTGAGTCTCGCTTGAGACCATTCTGGGGCTTCATCTTGTGGTTGAAGAATTCGGTGATGCGGCGGTGATGGGGCGGGTTGGGGCGGCGGACGGGCGCGGGCTGGGCCGCCAGGCGGCGCGGTGCCGGCGCCGGCTCGCTGACCCAAGGCGGCATGCGCGCACTCGCCGAATCCTCGGAGGCGCTGGACGACTCGGGGCTGCGCGGCGAAGCCGGCTCGGTGATATCGCTACTGCCGCTGCCACTGCTCTCCGACGGACTCAACAACGCCACACCACTGGAAACAATAGAAAAAACACAGTCAATATAAGAATAAAAAGTTACGATAATATTCCTCGTGATAATAAATCTTGTCGTCTCTGGGGGTACGGGAGTGCCGCCGCCAAGTCGAGAGCAACACAAGCTGCCGTACCAACTTTTCTCGCATTTCAGTATACTTTCACGCATCTGTCTAGCAGCACTGAAGACTGCAATTATTCTGCTTATTTGATAAGCTAAAGGTAATTCCCATCCCATCCTGGGCACTCAAGTCCGCTAGGCAGTAAATTGCTTATTTTGTATAACTCGCTAACAGAGTAAATAAACATATTTTAATGTTACTGATAAATCTGGACCGGTTATGCTATCTGATAAATAAATGGATTTTAATTTATAAGATTATTTTATCGGGACTTGGCACGTTTTTTACAGCATGTCTTTGTTGGGATACCATTGAGCGGACAGAAATGAAGCTATGCTATTATGAAAAGTGACACGGGCTCCATAAGCGATGTTGAGTGGCGTTCGATTTCAAACTTGTAATTCATATCAACCAGTCCGAGGTTAAATGGCAATCAGCTGATGAATGGGTGCGATTGATCGCATGGGAGGATAGACGAGTCACGCGAGTCGAGAGGGAAGAAGCGTTCGTGAGCGTCGGCCGGCATCGGCAGTCGTAGCCGACGCGCGACGTAAGGTGCAATGCCCTACCGACCAGTGCAGTGACGCAACGAACCGCGGAGCTGCACTGACCGCCCGACACACAGTATTATTTTTGGCCGTGTAACATTCATTGCACGCTTGACGCAACTATACTGTGACGAATGAACGAATGATTTTACTTCTTTATTCTAGAAGCTCTCGAGAGCGGTAGACGTTTATGCGTTATGCCGTCATGTGTAGGCAAGAATCAATCATAATTTTAACTTGACACACATGTGATGCTTTCTTGCTCGCTTTGAAATGTCTAAAAGTGTCTTTCGTTCAATCCAAATGTCAGCTTGTTTAAAATAAGTTTATCTTGGATGCGTTTTACTGGGTAGGTAGGTTGTTTTCAATCTTTTGTTGAGCAAAATCTGCAGGTAAAAAGGAAAAACGTTAAATTTTGACAAGTTACTTTAAAAGCTACAAGCGATTATGGTCCTTATGGGCGTGATATTGAGTGTTACTCCGTTTGTAATGGTTGGGATTAGAGTTGCCTACGAAGGCAGTGCGGGGAGAGGCCAGGGTGGTGTCTCGAGTCGTCAAGGATGCACCCTCGCCCTTTGTAAAGCCACAACGCACACATAACTAGAGCTGTAGGTTTCCCTACTCTCGCACTTCGTTCGCTGGGAGCTTTGTCGCTAATTGACCCAATTTTTAAGAACAATTTTTTGCACCGAAGAAAGTCGTCAGCTCGAGGCTTAGCGACTTTGAGGGGGATCTTAATTTAATATGGGAGATCATTAACTCGGGAAATCTTTGTTCGTTTGTAGGTTTATTATATTTTTAGAGTGAAATAAAAAACTTATTCATTTTTGGTGATTCAATAAAGGGAGAGAGTTAATTTATTTCGAACTACCGCTTGTCAACAACTTCGTCTGTTACACATGCGAAATTTTTCCTGGGATAAAAAGCAGCCTATGTCAATATTACAATACACTAACCGTTACCTGCGACTCCGTCCGCGCAGAGTTAGTTTATCGCTATCCCGCGGGAACTATGACTATGCAATTTTCCGGGATAAAAACTATCCTATGTTCTTCTCCGGACTATCTGTATTCATCTAAATCGGTTCAGTGGTTTAGACGTGACATAACAAACAAACAAATAAACAAACAGACTTACAAACTTTCGCATTTATTTTTAGTGGGATATAATCCTGTGAGTGAGTATGTTTGTTACTCCTTCACGCTGAATCGGGAATAAAACATAGGCTACTTTCTATCTCGATATTCCCACGGGATAGGGATAAAATCTCGAAACAACAACAGCTGGGTCGTGACATTTGACATGATTGTTTTCAATGTAACGTCTGATAGCTAGTGGTGGACTGTATGAAAACTAATGGAAGAATTGATGGAAACACGTGTTTAGAGATAGGTAATTTAATAAGAAAGCACAATATTATTTTATAGCAGCCGACAGATCGGGCAAACAAACACAACTGACAATCAAAGTAAAAAACATAATATTTAAAAAGCAAGACATTGACAAATGGTAAAAAAGGTCGCACCGCAGCCAGTCGCCTACAACGTCAATGAAAACCACGATTTAATTTTCGGAAATTCCCACGGAAATTTAAAAAAAATCCCGAAATTTCAATTCAGCTGCTGGATCTAAATGATTTACTGTTAAATTAAGACCTTTTGTATCGTTATTTTCAAGCAATACAAGAATTATGAATTATTACGGTCAGTAGTATAATATAATATTATAAATTTCTGTTAGTGAAATATTTTTTAGAATCGGTTCAATAGTTCCAGATGTTACACCATAAAAACAAATAAAGTTTACCTCTTTATTAAATGGTACAGACAGATTAAGCAATACTTTACTATTTCTCTCTCTTACATTGTTTCGGACAAAGTTGGAAATGAATTACACAGTCTAGGCAGACATGGTATCGTTGCCGTGTTAAACAATATGGCAAACAATTCTCGCGAGAACGGAAACTTCACGCCCAACTTGCAAACTACGTCGTATGTACTTAGCGGATGCACGTTATGTATTCTCCCACCTTAAACATATTTATAAAAAAAGTATAAACTGTAATCACAGGTAATTAAAGATTCATGAATGCAAACCAAATGACGTCATGATCGTGAGGATGTTGGCGTATTTCACATCGTTTATGAACAACATGTATTGATACATAGGCATGGCAAATAATATAAATAGTTAAACATATGATTAATAATTTTCAATCGCATCGTTTTCCAGTCTGCATAATAAACATTGTCATAGTTTCAAGGTAGATAGAGACAAAATAAGTACGCTGCTATGCAGTTTGGCAGAGGTTTATATTTATAAGTATTTCTGTACCTACTTCTTTTGTTTTTATTTCACTAAATAAAATAATAAAAAGCAAACAAACCAAATTAACAAGCAATATCAAATAAAGACTTATGAGAAAACATTAAAGACAAGTATCTAGGTTTCAAGGTATTGAGTGCTCACTGTATATGCCTACATCTAGATGAGTGAGTACATGTAACTAAAATATGTCTGTATGATAACATCTCATTCCGTTCAAAATCGACTTTATCCTAAATAAACAACCCTTATTTTAAATCGGGCCTCCGGGTAATAGGTAGACGGGGAAATTGGTTAGTTACTGTTATTTTTGACAACACTCACTGAACAGGGTGAGGTAAAGGGATTCTCAAGAGATGGGGCCTTACACACCACAGTGGATAATTCAAAGGGAACACACAATATTTCATGCTTGTTGAATTAGGAATAAACTTTGTTTTATGTACTTCTATATTAAAACAGTTGGTTTAAACGGTACACATTTATGTAAAACAAATGTTGTCTTACTTTGGTTATGTAGATTCAGGGCATTTTTGCGTAGGTACATACACCACGATTTGTAACTAAAAGATAGGTAATATTCATAAATCCTAATTGAAAGTGGAAAATAGAATGGAAATCCAGTAAGAAATATAATACGCTCTACTCGCTAAGCTTAAATTACAATACTAACTACGTGCTTTTGAGTCAGAAAGTTCTCACGTTCCTGTTGAATCCTATCCAGGTTCTCTAACAAAGGCTTCGTCAACCGGTCGTATCAGTTTAGTGTAAGTTTACCTACACATATCTAAATTATAAGTGTTGTATTTGACAATATAATTTGAGGTGTTCGAATTTTTTTGCGAATTGGCGAAAGCAAAAGTGGCCGCGGCGTATGTAGGTGAGTCGGAGCGATGCAAGGTCGCAAGCGCCGATTTCGGCCGTCGACCCCGCCGCGCTCGTTGCCAATGTTACATTGTGTCGATCTTGTTCCGACGACTGGAGCTCAGAATCGTTTTGTTTTTGTGTCCGATCAGATGTTACGTCGTCTCGAGTAGAGACAAAGAGGCCTCGCTATGATGTAGAGAACATATCTCTACACGCAGCAAGTTAGTTTTATGAGCTCCTAACGTTTAATTAAGCCAAAACCCTCTATAATTATCGCTGTCGTGGTAACATTATCACATAACTGATATGAAATGCCCGTTGATAAAAATGTATATCGTTGTTTTATGTAAATGACTAACCATCTAAAAATGAATCGAAATAAAAAAATGGCCATTGGACGAGGTTTGTCAGTTTGGATTGGTGGGTCAGTGGCAATTATAAAACTGTCATTGTGCAGGAACGAGTATAAAACAATTAAATTGTAATAAATGCAAAATCCACTAATTATTTAAAACCAAATATTGGACTCGGTTCGTCGGCATTTGTTAGTATTGTAACGGTTTAGTTTGTGATGCCTTGATTGCAGAATTCTGCTGAGTTAGCGATAAAAAACAGGTAGCCCTGTCGCCCTGTACCTCTAGTGTAGCGTTTTCACAAAACAGTCGTTTACTATACGACGACGTAAATCGAGCATTCGATCGTCGATACGTAAGTTTCGGTCGTCGATACGTAACGCTCGATCGTCGATACGTTTCCTAACAAAAACAGTGAGTACGGTTCACTTTTCGAATAGAATAGCAACTCACTTCGACTGCGTAACGTTTGAGACGAACAATTGCGAGTGTGAGTACAGTCTTTCACGTTCGCAATAGTTTGCGTGGAGCTCGCTAACGCAAACTATTGCGACCGCGAATTTTAAAGTAAAATTGTCACTTGCCTTCCGAGTAGTGAGTTGAGGGCATGCGTATCCTGTGTCATAATTCATATATTGTAAAAAGTGATGTGGAGAATGTTGTTGAATGTGAAAGATGTTCCATGCTTTATCCATGGTTATGAGGGATCGAATAGTTCAAAATCTTAAATACAGTTATATCTAGTAATAAAAAAAAAGCAACCGGAAGTTGCGAGGTTTCGGAACAAAAAAATAAGCATTTATATCGAATAAGCTTTAATTCTTCTTACAAAGTTCCTAATTAATTAAATACTTACTTACAGACAAAAAAAATAGCCTGAATGGCTTCGAGAAAAGTATGGTACTGCCGTGCCTTTGTTTTTTTTTGCTCGACTTGGCGGGGGCACTGCCGTGCCCCCAGAACATTATGTATAATAATTTATTAACTTTCCATTCACAACGATCACCATTCCTGAACATATAATACCTACATCTCAATACACACAACTTTTATTGTGCCTACATATTATACACGGGCTCAAACAACCACAAGTGCACACAGAAGGGCTACTCCGAAACACAACGTTCGAAGTTCGTGTCGTGCGATCCCTCTCGCTCTCGTATTAAATAGTATAAGTGTGAGAGGGACACGAACTTCGAACGACGTGTTTCGGAGTAGCCCTTCAGGTACACACTGTAGGATTTAATTTCTCATGTGAAAGCAATGTGCGTCAAGTTAGCACGTACCTCGTTTATCCAAAGTAATTGAGTGAGACCGAGAATAGATCGGACAAATCGGACAATAAAAGTTCGGATAATCAAACCGTGTGTTTTTGTGTCCTTGCTATTGGAAGTCGAATTTTCCCACGGTAACTATAAATTGTTCAACTGTAATGTATGTAAAAAAAAAACTGTACGTCTAGTATTGTTTTAAATTAAATATAAACTTAGGATAAAGCGTAGGATAAAGTATTTAAAATAACCAATCTGATGAGAATCGACCTATTAATTTGGACGTGTCCCCACTGGTGTATAGGTACCTAGTACTTACCTCAGTAAACAGAAATTCCAAAAAATATTAGGTACAAGTCATAATGCACAAAAGATGTCAAGAAAACTCTTTTTAAGGTATATTGTCAAACTTTTTATACGTGCAGTCTGTGGACCAAGTGTACTCAGAGAGCTCTCAACGCCCTGCGTGTCCAATATAACAATGGGTTGAGGATGCTGCTGGGGCTGCCCCGGTACTGCAGCGCGTCAGGCGTGTGCGCAGAGGCGCGCATAGACCAGTACGATTAGCCACGTAGCAAGAGTAGCAAATGCTACGGGCCCCGCGACTCGGGGGGCCCCGCGGTCTAATACCTGTCTGACCGTAAAAAAAAAGTTCATTTGTAATAGTTTTGTTTTATTTAATACCCTTTAACTGAGAAACTATAGCAAACCAAGGGCCTCTTGACAGAATTTGCTACAGGCCCCGCGCTGGCTTAATCCGGCACTGGCATAGACAGCTTCCAGGCCATACTGCGCAAACGAGTTGCCTCCCTGACGCAGCGTGTACGGGATAGCCCGAACAGCCTCCTCAATACTATTCTGGGCAGGGTGGACTGTCCTATTGTACGACACTGGAATTGCCTTCATAAAGGTTCCAGACCGGTCTTATTTAATAATAAGTGATAATTAATGGTTTATAATGTTTTTATGATTGTGACATAAAATATTTGATAACTGATGATTTAATTTAATTTAATAATCGAAATTGTATTTAATGTATTGAATGTTATGGAATTATCTATTTGTAAATCTACTAACATAGTTGTAAGATTTAATATTACTAACCATCTATGGACCTTGTTTTTGAAATAAATGGATTATTATTATTATTATAATTCAGTAAATAATTGCCCTATTTTACATCATTTTGACTGCATTAGTCATAAGACAATATGGGAAAGTTTAGAAAAGCAAGGTATACCGGCAACATATATTGATATCATCAAAACTATATATGCAAACAGCAAAGCAAAAATCCAACTGGAAGTTTTGGGCAAAGAATTTCGAATCGAGCGAGGAGTAAGACAAGGAGACCCACTGTCCCCGAAGCTCTTTTCAGCAGTTTTGGAAAATGTCTTCCGAAATCTTGACTGGGAACATTTAGGACTCAACATAGATGGAAGGAAACTAAACCACCTCAGATTTGCGGATGACCTGGTTCTTCTGGAAGAATGTCCAAAGAAGCTCGAGGAGATGATACAAACTCTAAATATTGAAAGCGCCAAAGTGGGTCTAAAAATGAACATAACAAAGACGAAGCTAATAACCAACTCAAAAATGGTACCCATAGGAATCGACGAACAACAACTAGAATATGTTGACGAGTACTGCTATTTGGGTCAGATCATCTCCCCTAAAGACCAAACAACTAAAGAAATAAATAAGAGAATTGCCAATGGGTGGAAGAGATATTGGTCTCTAAAAGAAATTGTTAAATCTAAAGATAAAGAAAAGTTTCAACACATGTATCCTTCCTTGCATCTCCTATGGCTGCGAAACATGGGCCCTTACAAAATACCATAGAGACAAATTAGAAAAATGCCAGAGAGCTATGGAACAAAGCATGACAGGAATAAGAAGGCAAGACAGATTTAGCAATGCCCAACTAAGAGCAAAAACCCAACTAACCGACATCCTGGAAAGAATAGACCTACAGAAATGGAGATGGACCGGCCATATGTTGAGATCCAGACAAGAAAAGTGGAGCCAAATTGTAACGCAATGGTATCCTAGAGATGGCAAAAGACGTCGAGGACGACAACAGATGCACTGGGAGGACGAGCTCAAGCTTACTGCGGGATCCAAATGGAGAAGAGTTGCTCAGGACCGCGAACAATGGAAGCTACTGGAGGAGGCCTTTGCCAACAGGCACACTGAGATGAGAGACAGACATCCTATGCCAACATCAACCTACAACAAACTCAACAAAGTCAAGATCAGACCTCTCACTCAGTCCAAAGGGCTAAATAAATAAATAAATAAAACGTAATTTTTATCTACGCTATGGCATTAAGGCCCTTGTGTATTAAATTTTACAAAAAGGGGAGCACAGCAGTGACCCGCCAAGTTGAGCGAAACAAAGGCTCGTCCTAACAATACTCATTGGCGTATCTAGGCCTAGCGTGGATTTTTGTGTGAAGATATCAGTATTATAGAATTTTGAATCGGTAGCCCAACATCCTGGGATACCTACATAACTAATTTCATCTAAATCTCTACAGTCTTTATTTAGCGTGAAAAGAGCGTGAAGGAGTAACAAACATACACCCACGAAACATTCACGAAAATTCGCATTTATTTATATCTATACATAAAGGCATTTATCCGATTATTAAAAACATGTTTTTTTTTGTGGCGCTGTCCATTGGAGGACAATTTTGCCAGTGTCTAGGACGATTTGCCGTTGCACGTTAAAAAAAATTCTAGAAAACGAAATATAAGACGTAATGGTGGAATCCAAAATTACAATTCAAACATAATTAACAATGTAGTAATTATAATATAAGAAAAAGGAACAAAGTACCAGATGGCCTAGTGGTTAGAGAACCTGACTACGAAGCTTGAGGTCCCGGGCTCGACTCCCGTGTCGGAGCAGATATTTGTCTGAAAAATACGAATATGTTTGTTCTCGGGTCTTGGGTGTTTAATATGTATCTATTATCTATCTATATAATTATATTTATCCGTTGCTTAGTACCCATAACACAAGCTTTGCTAAGCTTACTTTGGGTTTGGGACTAGGTCAATTGGTGTGAATTGTCTCGTGATATTTATTTATTTGTTATTTAAAAACAAGAATTAAGATCACAACACAATCGAAATTTAAAATCAAAATAATAAACTAATCGACACTAATCGAGTGGAGGCCGCGCATCGGCAAGCGCAGCGTAGGACGTCCACCAACGAGATGGACGGATGACTTGGTTAAAGCCGCGTGTTCACGGTGGATGCAGGCCGCTGCCAACCGAAGCAACTGGTGGTCTATGGGGGAGTCGTGTGTCCAACAGTGGACTCCTACGGCTGAGATGATGACGATGATGACGAAAAAAATAATCCCAAATGTCAAATAAAATTAAATGCACATTATTAGATATTAGTAGGATTACTATATTATCTAAAACTACTACACTTAGACCCACTTGCAGGTAAAAATAAATCTAGATTTAGTTATTAAGCCTGGCTTAAGCTTGACAGTTCCATACATTTTGACACTACTAAACTAAGCTTAACGCTAACTCGAGATTTATGTGTTTCCAGCAAGTGGCCATTAAGCCCCAAACACTAAAATAAATACTTGTTAATCGCGAAAATCCTATAAAAGAATGAATGGTGATCATTGGCCAAAACAACATCAAGCAAAGAGGTAGCTCTAAGTTGACGTACATAATTCCGTCGATCATTTTTGAACGCAACTATTGGCGCGGTGAGCGCTCGTTTGCGTTAGTCGTACGAATTTGAAACTAAACATTCGCGTCTTTCGTTTGAGACTATTCCGTTTGCGTCTGCTCGATTCGATCAAAGTAACGTAAATTCAAGATGGAGGCAATATTGTACGTAAACAAACAAGATCAGCTGCTCTAATTAATAAAACTAAAATAAATAAAAGTAAAGTGAAATTTACTTCTAATTCTATGTAGAAAAACGTGAAATTCATAACATCAACGACGGGCCGCAGAAAAAGAGTAATAATGATGCGTACTTACTAACTTTCCTAAAGGACGAAATCATTGAATTGAAGATGATCAATGTTTATTTATTAAGTACCAAAATTGTAGGAATGGAAGTTTCCTGCAACTGTTTGTTGGGTGAGGCTGGGACCAATGTTCCCAGTTTTATTGACTGGTAGGTAAGAATTTTGTTTAAATATTTACCAATCGTACTGTTAATGCATTTTTTTTTTCATATTTTCCTGTTCCGTATCTGGCTTAAAACTAAACATTGCGACTGCATTAGTAATAATAGTTCTCTAGAATTCAATAATTTCTCAATTTTACCTACGTACTATGTTGACAGATTTCGAAAAACGGTTCTTTATCTCTTGAAAAGATGGTAATATAAATGTACATACTTAATACATATTGTCCGTTGCCTGCGACTTGGTCGCAGCAATTCGTTTATCGCTCCTTGATAAAAACTATCCTTAGCTCTTCTCACTTCACAAATTCTGTCTCTACCATAATTGTGGTTTTAAGAAAAACTTTATTTAATTTTCAAAAGTGCCCCAAGTTGTTGTGTGCTCCAGGCCAGGGCCCCACACGGCAGATAGTCCTGATAGGCATATGTACCTATTTATCTCTGTAGTTACAAAATTTCATTTAAGATTGGTTCAGCAGGAACAGACATAAAGGATTCGCATTTTAAAATTAAATAATAGTATGGAATTATGAACTTGCCTTTACACATAGCTTCACTCATGTAACCATTATTTTTGACAGACTAACTGCAATGCAGGAATGCAATTAAATAATGTTACCTTCAAAAATTACAGACTCGGTCAGTAACTGCCTATAATCTAATATTGTCAATTGATATTTTTTTAGGAGGAGACTGCATGATCTGGATCATTACCAAAAACAGAAGAGGTCCACTATTAAATGAAGATTGTAAAACAACAAAATTTACCTAAAATCATTGGTCTACCTAGTGTGAGGGCTGCTTATAAATGCAGTATCTTGAAGTTTGTGGTTGCGATCTGTTCTTCAAATCCTTCATATTATATATTATATTCTATTTACAAAGCTACACCAAATGTCTGCACTGTGCTCAACTTTAATCTCATTGTATAAATTATCCTTGTTAATATACAAATGCCTATTAAAGAATATATCTTTGGTGTGTAAAATCTTTAAGTCTAATTTTCCCACCTCTTAATTTTATTTGTTTGAAATTAGTTAAGGTAGTTCGTTTTAAACTAGTTTTCACCCATGATTTTGTCTGACCAGAATTTGTTTATCACTCTCGTACAGGTAATGTGTATTTTTCAGGATAAAAATCTTCATCTCTGGTACTCGAACTATCTTAAATTAATCACCTAACCAAGTTCAGCAGTTCAAGTGTATAAAGAGTTATCAAACAGACACACACTTTCGCATTTATAATATAAGTGTGGATTACATTTCTAACAAAAACTTAAATTTGATAAGTGTAATAAAAACTCTGATTTTGTGCCTTCAATGTTGATTCTGCTAAAGGTTGTTATGAGAAACAAAATTATGAGATTAGATTTTATGCAACGTATTAGTAAACCTATACTTAATAAAACATCAGTAAAATGTTTCACTGTTTATTCCTAAATGCATACTCTATTCTAGGATGAATATGACTTTAATAATAATTATTTATTTATTTGCCAAGAAAGAATTAAGTATAGCATTACAGTAAAACCAATGTGCTGTAAAATTAAAATTACCTATACAAAAAAAATATCCTACATAATATATATTATTATATCCTATGTAATGGGAAAGAAAAAGTTACTATTTAGGGAATTATAAAACTTTTTCTACTGTAATAAAGTAGGTACAAGTTAACAATTATTCTGAAAGAAGAACCAATCTATTAGCCAGCAGGGATACAGACCCATACTTTACCTCGCTGTTCACCTGGGTGAAGCATGGGTTATGCACTAGTCCCTGTGCTCCAACTGACAAATGACTAGTGAATATCCGTGCTTCACCTGGGTGAAACACAGGGCTAGGTTATATCCCCTTGCTTCACCCAGGGTGAAACAGCAAGGTGAAGCACAGGTCTGTGCCAGCCAGTGGCTGCCATATCTATGGTCTTAATTTTTAAGGATATTTTTATCTAAAATAAATTATTTTTGGAAAGATAAATAAGCAAATATAAATAAATTTCATGTTCAGTGGTTGAAATTTCAAGATTAATGGCCACTTGCTGGAAACACATAAATCTAGAGTTAGCGTAAGCTTAGTTTAGTAGTGTCAAAATGTATGGAACTGACAAGCTCAAGCCAGGTTTAACAACTAAATCTAAATTTATTTTTACCTGCAAGTGGGTCTTAATCCCTTCTCCAAGGGAATATCGGGATAAAAAGTAGCCAATAAAACTAAACTCCAATTCAATAGAATCTTAACAATCCTGTAGACACTTCCAGCCTACTAATATGAACCCAGGCTGCCTAAGGCTTTGTGATGTGACTATTATTCTGTTTTGATTCCTTTTAGATGATAATTGCAACAACAGGGATATATAATCAAGCGTGCCCACGTTAGGGTGTGTTAAATGTGTAGAAAATTTACAGATTCTATTGAATTGTACTTTAGTCAGGTAGTCTCACATTTCATACATGGAAAATCAGAAAATAAAATGAAATCTGATGTCAATACATAGGCAAAATGTTCTTGTGTGTGACCTCAACTCTGGTGGCACACACACAGGTGCATTGTCAGTCCTTAGAGACTGATAGATGCTGATAGGCTCGTGTTTTAAAGATCCCTAAGGTGTATCGCTCCGGGAATGCTGTCTCAGAAAGCTGGTTCAATATATCTTTTTTATAGATATGGAATGTAAATAAAACAAAGAAGGCAAGATTTCAAACAAATTTTAATCTAAGCATCATCAGTAAGTAAATGAAATATTCAATAAAATCTCTTCAGCAATGGCCTCACCCAATGCAAGGCTCCAGGCAGCAGGTCTATGCCGAGGCTTTTTGTCCTTCGTGCGATGCGAAAATATAGTAAAAATAATCTATATATTTTTTAATTTGTTTGGGTAACTGCACGAGACCCCTGCAAGAGCGAGGACCCGGGCGATTGCCCTGTTTGTCACCCCCTAAGGCTGCCGCTGCATCTCTTTAATGTTTCTCAGTGCATTTCTTAATAATTATTTTCCATGCCTTCAAGTCCTCCTGAGGTTTTCAGTATCTTGAGAATAGGTGAGCATTTAAAATTAACTGGAACAAAATAAATTGTTAAATTGACAACTTTTATTTGTTAATCTAGAAGGAATGTCTGATTGATTAACATATTGTGTTACTCTGAGTTCCATGATAGTAGAAAATTTGTATAATCTATTTATATAAAAATGATTTTATTTTTTGCTCCTGTTATTGCATGGGGTAAAAATTCTCTGGTATTTAAAGGTCAACCACATCTGACACCCGGTACCTAGTCAAATTGTGTGAATAACAATACATGTTACACCAGCTTTCAAATAAAAAAAACCGCATTCAAATCAGTCCACCCTCTTAAGAGCTACGGTGCCACAGACAGACACACATAGCGGTCAAACTTATAACGCCCCTTTTTTGCGTCGGGGGTTAAAAATAAAAAAATAAAATAAAGTCCCCCCTTCCCCACACTGCAACTGTCTGTCTGTATGTCTATGAGAATTTCATATTCATAAAATTAGCACAAGCAGTCCATCCATTGGCAGTATTGGCATCCAAGCAGTTTCAACCATCAATTAGATAATTATATATACAATTAGACTATAGTAAATAAATATGGTCATAACATGGTGTGTTCTTATGAATTACAAAAACACAAGCAAGAATACTGATTGCAAATTCTACAGATTTCCAAAGGCATGGTGGCCAAATAATAATTAAAATCATCATCCAGAATTGTCTAACAAATATACAAATACTTACAATACAATACAATACAAATATTCTTTATTGTACACCAGAAATAGTAAACGATACAGAAAACAGGTACACAGAGAAAATTACAAGGTAAGCAATAGGCTTACCTTATTTAGATTTCAGTGAAATTATTAGGTACAGTCGAACAAATTGAATCATGACCCAGGGTGCTTTGTGCTACTAATGTCTTGTTGACATCCCATACTTTTGTCAAGGAAATAATGGTGAAATTGATTATTAAAAGGTGCCACCCTGGGTCATGATCCAATTTGTTCGACCAAACAATGTTTACTTACTTCTCACTGGACAGTTGTGACACAATATGTCTAATAAAATCCAAGCCCATAGTTTGTGCCTGGTCTCAATAGTGAAACATGTATCTGGGAAAATCAGATATCAATTAAAAAACCATGCCACTCAAGTGTCAACCATTATTGTATTTAATGAATCCATTAATATGAAACTTTATTCTTTGTCGTTTCGCTCTTTGTAGGCACATTGAGTGAGGCATCCGCGTTTTGGGTAGAGGCGGAGAGCTCTCTGTACTATCTCCCACCATATCCATCTGTTGGCAGACAGTCTTTTTGGTTTTCTACAGTGGCCTCCGCTTGGTCAGTCCAGCGCATAGGTGACCTGATTCCTTCCAGTCTTCTCTGCACGACCAGCTGTTCTATGGAGTCGCCATCCCGCCTGAAGACGTGTTCAAAGTACATACTGCAGTATGTGCGACTGTATACTATACTATGGTCGGATAGGGTAGACGCTGCGTGATGCCAAACTCCTGGAGTATGGGCACTTTGGTGCGGAATGATGTCCATGATATCACAAGCATCAGCATCTTCCTCCAGCTGCACTAAAAGAAAAATGAGGATTATCGGTGCTCACACCAGCCTTACTTTGGTGGCTTTACATAACTTGATTTCATGTTCAGTGCTAAATATCGGATCAGAATAATTCACATAATAATATTTAAGCTTTACATTTAAGTTTTGCCAATGTAAATTAGGTAGGCGATAGGCGGTGTCAGTCTGACATTTGTGGTAGAGTTGCCAGATCGAATGACCCTATTATTGATAAAAATTAAGATTTATCGGGATTTTGGTACTTACTTTGGACGGGAGAAACAATAATAAATTCAAATAAAACGTATAATTATATATATTAGAAACAAACCATTTAACATTTTGTCTGCTGCCGAGAGAAATACCACCAATATTATAAATGCGAAAGATTGTAAGTCGGTTTGTTTGTTACCTTCGTCACGTCTAAACCGGTGAACCGATTAAGATGAAATTCGGAATAAAAATAGTTTGAGTCCCGGAAAAGAACATGGGATACATTTTATGTCGAAAATTGTATAATTTCCGCGGGATAGTGCTAAACAAATTCTACGCAGACGGAGTCGCAGACAACAGCTAATGCTTACATAAATAAATAAAAAATCAGAAAACGGTTTTCTTGGTACCGTAACTGTAATTTCGTGTTACTGTTCATATATATATGTAGAAGCTAGGGTTCTTTATTCGTATCACGGCTCGACAATGCCCGCATGAGCACACTGCACAGTCTCTACACTCGCCCATGGCTCAGGCAACACTGATGCTGTGTGGTCACACACGAACACACGAGACAGTGTATGTGTGCCTTTAAACATACACTACAATATATATTATATTTTTTGTCCCTTTTCGCCATTTATCCGCTATAGATCAAATAATTCATAAATAAAGTATTTTTTTGTATTTACTCTGATGAATTATAACTGCTAGTAGTAGTTAATTCATCAAAGCATTTACTATAGCCAGGAAACACTAAGTAAAAAGTTAAAAAAAATGCCGTGATTTTTTAAAATTATTTGCATCGCGGCTGTTACTGAGTGTAGAACTTGCCAAGAAAAGGGATTTGCTGTCATTCGGTGCAAGCACTTGAAACTTATAATTATTGTTTTATAAAATGAAGTTGTTTACAAGAATTTTTTTTTGTTTGTTGGGAGTCGGGAGGACATACTAAAATTCGGGGAAAACCTGCCAAACCCGAATTATCTGGCATCCCCATTCGTTTTGTTTAGTCGAGTCGATCGGGTTTACGTTAACGTCACGATACGCGGACGAAATAGTTTTCGTTAATTTGACAAGCAAACCTACACTCGCAAAAGTTGTTGCGCAAACGTGCCGCTAGCGGCGCTGTTCGTGTTTCCATACAAATTGAGATTTTAACGCAAACGCGATCGAGACGTATTTTGTAAGCGAAAAAATACACTAGGGGTACTGATCTAATTGTCGCAGGGGCGCAAGATCATTTTAGTGAGCACCCAAAGCGACAATTGGGCATGACGGAGATCGCGATGGTATCGGCGCATTAACGCGTGTGCGGGCAGCGTAGCGTGTCGCCCTGGCACGCATGCTTGCCGGGAGAGCGTCAAGATTAGAAAATTATACGGTAATAATTTTCGGATTTTAGCCGAAATATTAGCAGTTATTCAAAACGATATGACGAAATGTCGCATGTTATTTTTGTCGCGGTCGAAAAAATAATAGGCAGGTTAAATAGATTTAGTTAAGGTCTTGCTTCTTCAGATACTGTTTCCAAGATTTTATACCATCTATATTACACCTAAAAAGATGTTGCTGCAACTTAAATCTGCGCTTTGGGATAATGTCATTGAGTGCAGCGTCGCCTTTCCCCCCTTAGGTCGCAATTTGTTTGCGCTCTTAGAAAGCTCCGGTCCCCGCCTAGAATCGACAAGCGCCAATAGAAATTCGACACTACTACAAAATATTATTTTTTTTGCAGGATAAAATATGTAGTATATTTTCTTTTAAATTTTGCCCAAATCTATAAAAAATGGTCCTTTCTTAATTATGAGAGCAGAATGGTTTACTTAATAAGGGGCGGGGCAAGCAAAATTTCTGGTGCAAGGGAAATTTTGTCGAAAAAGGGGAAAGGCGACGCTGCACTCGATAGTACCTAGCGTCCTATCTGTGATTTTTTTTAACATTCTACACAGTAGTCCGGAAATTACTTCCTACACATAAACAAGCTGTCACGTGAACAAGTTTACTTTATTACATTAATACACCATATATTAGCTAATATTACCTAATACTAGCTTAAATTGTATTGTAACGTTAGGTACTTACATGCAACAAATTTTGCACCCCAAGTGGAATATCCCTGCTATTAATCTGAAACGACCTACGCTGGCGTATCCATCCATACTAATATTATAAATGCGAAAGTGTGAGTGTTTGGCCGTCTTTCACGTCGAAACGGAGCGACGAATCGACGTGATTTTTGGCATAGAGATAGTTTATGGGCCAGAGAGTGACATAGGCTACTTTTTGTCTCGGAAAAATGCAGTTCCCGAGCTCACAGCGCGCGATAACCGAATTCCACGCGGGCGAAGCCGCGGGAAGAATCTAGTAGTGTAAGCTAGTAATACAAATACAAATATTCTTTATTACACACCATAAAGCAGCAACAATAATAATAATAAATATAATTACGTAGGAGCAACCAGGGTTCTCCAAACACAGTAGGTATAATACCGTGGATTAAGTATCGAACGTCAGCATGACGCGCTGCGTACCGAGCGGCGAGATAAGCGTCCGCGTCACGTCGCGTGCTATCGCGTTCGCGGAAACACGCCGCCAGTAATTGTCTTAGGAAATTACGCCGAATAGGTACTACGGCAAATACGTAATTACAATTACGGATGATAAACACGCTTATTGTTTAGTTTGTGAAACATCGTAGTGGCTCTAATGCCGGTATATAAGGTTTTTCATGTGCGAAAGTACCTATACCTATTCCTTAGTGAAAGGATCACGCGATCAACAATAACGGAATAACGTAGTTAATGATTTGATTAACGAATGACAACTGTGAGATAATAATACAAATACAGATAATCTCCCTGAACTTTCACTCATACTAGACATAGTTGCTGTAGGAGTGTAATTCATTAAAGGAACCTCTCGTCTGCACACACGTCTTATTGCTGTAGGTCATAATCGTGTTGACGTTAATATTCCTACTCAGGTCAGGATATCATTGTCTGTCGAGTGCAGCGATGAATCTGCGGCCGAAGTTAGTTAAGAGCACACTGTGCTACATAGCGAATTTAAGTGGTGTGTAACTATCGTAATTGCCCTTTAGTAAACGTATGAATTTGACGCAGTCTCATCAACTTAAAACGTTTGAACCATGTCAAAATGTTCATATAGTGCATTGCTGGTGCATCGGACGAGCATGCACCGCCCCCGCCGTCACGAGCGGCCGCGTTCACGTAATGAGTGGGCGTGTAAAGCGCAAATGATACGTCGCGCGCACATGTCGCCCAGCGGTGGGGCTCTGATTATAGCCTCGGGGATCGGGATTTTGTTTGGTGCCACGGCTTGAAATCTGACGATTGCCTTTGATATTTTTATTTATAACATAATAGACATTTTTAACCGCTGCGAACCTGATTTGTCTAAAAAAGGCATTTCTTTTCTTTCAGGCCTCCAATCTTAATCAAACAACACACCAGCGAATAGCTCGATGAACCACAAGTAGGTAAAGTAAGCAAACTTGCTCGTAAAGCCGAGTTTAGACTTGCAAGAAAAATCATGCACGTTGCATGCATTACATTGCGGCGCTGGACTGACCACTACCAACTCGTTGGCTGTACGGCCTCGAAATGTAATGCAACATGCGCGATTTTTCTTGCAAGTCTAAACTGTGCTTAAGACCATCTGGCACTTACTTAAATAGCGAATTTATTTTGAAATACATGTAATATTAAAATTTAATACTTTAAAGTCAGATTCAAATAGGTAGGTCTTTATCACGAACAAGCAGAACAAATCATTCATAAACTATGAAACAAAATAAACAACAAACGAAACCAATCCCGACGTGAGCCATTCTGGGACTGCAAAGCGTAATATTATTTCGTTTAGTGTGGGAAATTGATCATCGTGCGGGGAACCGGCCGCGAGGGATTTAAATCCTTGTCAAATTTGGCCGAGGGTACGAGGTTTTGTCGTCCGGGGCCCGCTGAGCAAATGTGCCCCACGCTGCGAGACATTCGCTACTTAATATTACAATGAATTCTAAGCTTTGTATATTAAAATTCCTCCATACGTGAATACTGATTGCAGTGTCTAAAATTACTTTTCAGACAGGTCTCTTGGGGGCAAGAGCTGATGAGTTGCACTGCAAAACTTTTAAACGACACGCATGCACTTATAATGGCAGTTTTAGTATTACGCTACGAATAAACAATTCACGGGCAATAAACAATGAAGAACAGTCATAAAAAAAAATCCACCTCCGCTTAAGAACAAACAAAAAATAAATACCGTTATTTTAGCTCCATTCTATTCATACAAAGCATCGTGAAAGGAAACGCGTCCACTTTCGAGTACAGATCGCGCAGCCGTCACAACAGGTTCCCAACGCCGCGGTGTGTCGTGCCGTACGAGCCGTCTCGTCACATTATGTCACCGTACATACTTCGTTACCCATTCATTACGAGTCAAAAGGAAGTCGCACCGCGTGAGAATCGTGTCACAGGACCCCGAGGGAGGACCTCCCTTTTACTATGTACCACCCCAGTCTCCCCCGCCCCCTCCCTCACGATTATTATGCTAAGTGTCTGTTGGTTATAGACGGGCGAGTTTTTCGCGCATCTGCTATTTATTTACGCGCTCTTTATTCATGGGATTGTATAACGTGCTCGTCCGTGGCAGGCGACAGCCTTACAGTTCATTACGCAGAGTAACAAGGTTTTTCATGCCGTTTTGTTGGAATTTGGCCTTTGTTGCGATGAGCTAAGGCAGCGATGATAAGGGTGAAGTAGGTTAGCGGGCGCACCCCGCGTGACGATCCCGTCAAACGCGAGTAAAATGTTATTCGATTGATTTTTGTTAGCTTAAGTGCTTTTTGGAGCGCTCTACGGCCTCCGCCCGAAATGTCAACTAAAACCCCTTTATAGCGGTAGTTTAAGGCGGGAAACCTGAAAAATTTAGATAGGAGACGTTATACTGCTCTTCGTTCCAGGGAATGAATGAATAGAATTGACCAAAGCGACTATTGGTTATGTATGTAACAAAGCTTTCACGCTTTCTGATACTCAATTTCCTTTTCAAACTGCACGACGCTGTACTCCAGTTACAGCTGAACGTTATTACTTTCACGGAACATTAAAGTTCTTTCATCTTTGCTCATTTTGCATTTTGCACCTGTCGTTAAGAAGAGATAACTCTATCATAGATCGTGTTAAGATTATTTATTATTTAGCAGGAAACATTTTACCGTTCTATACTTAACTGGAACAAAATGGTTTCTGATATTCATGCGGAAATGTTCAGTTCTCTGGCTATAGGTACGCGTCTCAAAATGCATCGGTTGTGTTGGACGAGGTTGGAAACAAAGAAGCTGCAGCGCAACTTCCGCCTCTGTCTGCGCAGGAAATAAGCGAATCCACAGAGACCGCTTTGTCTGAAGCAGTTTTAGTTAATATCCGACGAGAAGCAAACTGCATTTCGAAACGATCAAGTTAGTGTCGTTTGCTTTTCATTGGTGTTGGCCGTGTCATTAAGCAGAGTGATTGTTTTAAATTCAATAGGTTCCGTCGTGGTGATGGAGCGGTGTTTGATTGAATAGTATAGCATATGAACGTAAATGTGATGCACTGTAATAAATAAAGATGGTGTTGAAAAATGTCGTGGTCGCAAATAGAAAAGGGAATAATAAATATACCTACATTCGAGTTGGTAAGCTTCTGAGCAAACATTTGTTCAAAAATATCTGAACACGCTTCTACGCTGTTAACAATAGAGACGTGCGTGGTCACATATTTTTGATCAAATACATTCTCCTTACACTGCCATTTTGAAAGAATTAAATTTCGTTTAGTGACAGTCTCACTCTCAAGGTGCGCGAAGTATGTAGATGTTGTTAATATAAATTAAATACTTTTCACGACACTGCTCGAAAATGTGGCCATATATAACCTATATCCAGTACCCAGAACTGCCTTTATATGTACATTTAACAGCCGACTCATTTATGGCTCGCAAAACACGACAGCAATGTTACGAAAACAGGTCGTATCAATATATGTATTTCATAATACGATACGACTTTTTAGAATGTAATATCAGAATTTCATTACTGGCGTGCTGGAACGACAATTAGACCAATCACAAGTAATCGTCTACTGCATGTAAAATTAAATTGACCAATGAGAATGCGTCATTCAAAATTTTTATGAGGCTTTTTTTTTTAAACGAACTTGTTTAAAAAAAATGTGTCATAAAAGAAAAAGTAAAATCGGCGGGAGGGGTGACACTATTTACCGGCCCGGATAATACCGACATGGAAATCTCGACCCGATTATTCGTGAGAACGCTCATACAAACTCGTATCAAACTGACATAAGTTTCTATGAGCGTGCACAAGAAAAAATCGGGTCTGTATTTCCATGTCGATATTACCCGGGCTGGTAAAGAGTGTCATGCGGCGGGAGCTACGCAGTCATTGGATTCTTATTGTTTGTTTTGTGATTATGATAAATATTATTTAGCACAATGTTTAGTCTCGGCCAAAAGTGCAATAGGTGAATTCGTATTATCGAAGGCCTCCCCTTCGGGTCGGCCTTCAAACTAACTCGTTCGTCTATTGCTTACTTTAGAGCCTCTACAACAATGTACTATAGTCGTTAATAATAATACATCATAACAAACAATTTCAACTATACTTACCCAATTTCTAAAACATGCAGGCATGGACACATACGATTGTTTAATATTTAAACTGAAAGAATAGCGTATCAAGGTTTATTATCGTTTGCCAAATATTGAAAACACAAGTCCATTCCATTTGTAACGTGTACTTTTATATTTGTAAATAACTTTACATTTATTAAGGTAACAATAACAATGGTGAAAAAGTACTACTACTTCTTACTTCTTACTACTTCGTATTAATTCTTTTCAAATTTTTAAAACATCCTTCCTTTTCCTTTGTTCATGCATATTTGTATACAGTAGTTTATGTCTATGTTAGGTCTTTATTATAGATTTGTGTAGTATATTATTTAAAGCATTGTATTGTAGCTTCTAACTTTTAAACTCACTTTTTGTCTGTCTCTAACTGAATGCTCCTCTCATGACTTTACCACAGACTTTACTGGTAGATATCCCTTAAAGGGATAAGTTCGCCTTTTTACATATTATTATATCTCAATATCTGTCAATTGTGTTTGTTTTTTAGTCTGTACAATAAAGAGTTTACATACATACATAATACCTACATAGAATGGCCTTCAGATTTACCTAATAAGAATATGGATTGCAGATGTTCAATTTCAATTGTTTTATTAATGAAATATTTTCATTAATTGCCAGAAATCACCTTCTTCAGGGTGATCGTGATTATAATAAAGACCTTGGTGACCCATCATTACAATACATATTGTTCTCTAAGCACACATCATTTCTTTGTGTCAAAGTGTGCCAAGTGCATATGATATAAGTAGTTATTGTGATGAATCAACGATGCATTTGCAGCCTTGCTAGAGGAGAGCTATAAGTATATGTATCCTGTATCTAATTCATTCAGTAATAGCAATAATTAGTCGATTTCGAGTTTTAGACATTTAATAAATTTCGAGTTGGTAACAGCATCACAAAACTGAAATACCAATACTAGGTAGTTTAAAATAATAACTAATTAACATTATAGATTCTGATAATACGCAAGTCACTGCTGCCTATTAAATGATTTCTAAGCCAAGTTCACGATCAGGGTCAACGCTTCGTTATCAGTAAAAAATTCAAATCGTTTTAGATAATGTCGGCATTTATACCTACAGTCTTTAGTGTTTAAGTGTATATTGGTTATGTCCATTATTAAGATATAGGTCGTTGCATATATTTTGCAGCTGCAGTAGTTAGCTGGCCTTGTGTGATGACGGGCTGCGACCTCGCTGATGGATCGTGAGCGGAACAAAGAATGCAAACTGCAGCGTAATTGTCTTATGCACAATGCCTGCTGCTGAAAATCAGCACTGAAAATATATTTTGTAGGGAATTATTGTTGTAGGTTGGCAACTACTTTTGATGGTTTTACATTAGGTTTAGGTTACATGGCTTTTAATTAAATTTAAATTTGTGACTTTTAAGCTACAATACAATAACTGTTAGTTTCCCCCGAAAACTATATAAGAAATTTAATCGAAATCGTTGGAGTCGTTTCCGAGATTCTGAATATATATATATACAAGAATTGGTCGTATAAGAGTATTATAGATAACTTTCAAATTGAGTTCCTTAACTTCAAACTCAAATAAGTCCAATTCTATGAATTTAGCGATTTTGGTATCAAAAGAAAAGGCAAATGAGGTAGATAGATACTCTCTTAAGAGGGTAGAGTGGACTTATCCGAGTTTCAAGTTGTTAAGCGACTCAATTATTCTGTAAAAATTGCTAAAAAATACGTTAATCGCCGATTAGAGTTCCACACATATTTATGGTGTATTACCATACATTATAGTTCATAAACCGCTTTTTAAATTGTGACTCGCAGCGGGTCACATCCTAAACAGCTTTTGAAACCAAATCCATACCTATATGTATATATTTTTTTACATCGTAAACGCCGTAATTAAATAAACATTGCTGACTATTGGAATTGCTATAATTATTTCTCAATTGAAAACAGGGCTAATACGGTTAGATTAACAGACGGACGGACAAGCAAGTAAACGTCCGCTGCAAGATCGACATCATGCTGAGTTGGAATCTTTTCGTGACGATTTGCCTGTTTCTGTTTTGCTGCCTACTTTATAGTCAAATAGGCGCCTCGTCTGTTTAATTCGCGTGACATTTTTATTCCTTCTATTATTAGCTCTGTGGTATAACCTTGCACGTTTACTACTTTACTTGACATCGTCTATTCCTATAGTAAATGCATCACGGCACGTGAACATAATAATATGTTCGCTATCAGTGTATTTTGAATGCTTTAGAATACTTTAGATAGAGTTAACCCTAAACCGTTGTTAGGTTTGAACTACTTGCGTCAAATGCCAGAATTTGATCTACTTTGTAGTTATAAAAAATCTAAATTCGTACCTATGTACTTGAAAAAAGAAACAATAGAATTACAGTGCAATTACTTCAGTCTTGTTCCGTATTGTTGCGAGGGTGGATTTTAAATAGGAATAGTAGATATTGAACGACTTGAAAGCGTCCAGCTTATTGTTTTAACTCCTACCCGTTTCGCAATATTCACATCATAAGACTCATCATATCAAATCCAACCGTTCCTACGATCCTGGGGGGTTACTATAAAATTTGAAAGTAAAAGATCGTATTGTACCGTCCCTCTCACCCTCGTATTAAATAATATATGCGTCAGCGGGACGGCAAGATACGAAGTACTAGTTTTGCATTTCGTAGTATAGGGCCGGACTGCAAGTAGATCATAACGTTTGTCGATGCGAAGCAACGGTGACCGGTGGCAAAGCTATCGCAATATCGGCTGAATTAGAGGAAGTACGCGTCCGGTAACAAATGTATGGTTAATTAATGAATCGTTAATGTTTAACATGGAGCCCGCTTATTAGAATAATTCAAAACAAATATTTTTCTTTCATTTAAGAATAAAAACCTCTGTAGTAGGTTCATGTAGGTCAGACTGTAGCTTATGCGTTGAAAAATCATATCGAAAATTGGTAAAAACGGTTAACGATTACATGTAAGTTATTTTATTTCACATATGTAATAGGGGATGTAAATCATTGTCCATTTTGCGAAAAAACGTAAACATACAGTTTTTTGTAACAAGTATGTATAGGTACTCGTCACAAAGAACCTTGTAAGCTGCTAAGGAATTATTGGCAGAGTAAAGTATTATCTATCAATGGACAAAGCCCTTTCATAAACATGTAACGGGTATTCCCGCACCACATTGTAAACGCGATATTGCGGTATATACGAGGGTCAAACTGAAAGTTCTTAGAAAATCAAAAACTGAGCAAACTAGCAAGTTATTAGTTTTATTATATCTTTTCAAAATAGTGTCCATTCACATCAATACACCGCTGCATCCGATGGAACCACTGAGAAAAGCACTTAGCCCAGTCGTCCTTAGGGGTCTCTTCGACGGCCTTTTGAAACGCACCCACTGCTTCCTCGGTGTTCATAAAAAGTTTTCCTCGAAGTTTTTCTTTTATTTTCGGGAATAAATAAAAATCGCAAGGTGCGAGGTCGGGGCTATACGGCGGGTGACCCAGTAATTCCACGTTTGACGTCACTAAATAGTCGATTGTTCGCCTGGCGGTGTGCGACGAGGCGTTGTCGTGGTGAAGAAGGATCCTACTTCGAGGTCGCTTCTCCCGAACTTTTTCCAATACAAGTGGCAAACAATTGTTAGTGTACCACTCTGCAGTAACTGTTTTTTGATCCTCTAAAGCAATTGTCGCATAGTGACATGTCCTTCCGAAGAACGAGGCCACCATCTTTTTTCCCACGCTTCGACCTCTCTTCACTTTAGTTGGCAACTCCTCGAAAGGAAACACCCATTGAGCAGACTGTCTCTTGGTTTCTGGATCATAACAGTAAACCCAGCTTTCGTCACCCGTAAGTATGTCGAAAACAGCATTTGAGTCACCTCCGTTAAATCTTTCAATCATTTCACGGCACCAATCAACCCGACGGAGTTTTTGGGCCTCGGTCAAATTATGAGGTATCCACCTCGCACAAAGCTTCCTGACCGCTAAATGTTCATGGAGGATTTTATGCACTTGACTCATACCGATGCCTAAGCTTGTCCGAATCTGCTGATACGTCACTCTTTTGTCAGTCTCTATCATACGCTGCACAACACTGATGTTATTTTCAGTCGTCGCCGTAGAAGGCCGTCCCTCACGCAGATCGTCGGTGAGATTAGTGCGACCACGTTTAAACTCATTAAACCAGTTGTAAATGGTCGCACGAGATGGAGCTTCATCATGAAAGGCCAATCGAAGTCTATCATAGCTTTCTTGTTGACTTAAATGACATCGAAAGTCATAAAAAATCATTGCACGAAAATTTTCGCGAGTTAAATTCATGTTGACGTGACACAGACAATTTTCAATTTGCCGCCAAATCGTAAAACTAATGACAAATGAATGAAATACATACTCTATAATATTGTCAAAGAGTTCCATTTTCAAAATTTAAACTTACTTTTTTATTATATTGCTTACAAGTGGCCAGTTCTAAAAACTTTCAGTGTCGCCCTCGTAGCTAGATCAGAAGTCGCACAACAATAATTAGCTAGCTGTTTGCAAGAAAGGTGTGAACGTGTGAATAGCACATATTTATTGAGTAAGAGTACAATCACAATTGCACTGACTTTATGAAGCTATTATCTTTCTAATTTTCAGGAAGTCTCATTTGCACAATCGACGATCGTCATAGATGTATGTACCTAAGCATTATATAGACTCCGTTAAATGACGCAAAACGTTGATCAATTGTCCAAAGTTTAAAACAGCTATTTGTTAACCGACATTGACCAATGACCTGGCTAAGATCGCGGGATCGCGGTGGATGCGAAAAGCACAAGACCGGTCTAAGTGGAGAGCCTTGGGGGAGGCCTATGTCCAGCAGTGGACGTCTTTCGGCTGATATGATGATGATTGACCAATGGCAACGAGGCCATTGATCGCGCTTCTGTAATAACATCCTCTCATAAACAGGAATACAACACGCAAATTCAAAATAAACATATTGTTCTCGCTTAACACTTAGGAGAATAATTTATTGACATGATACTATTGTCTTTTTTAGGGTTCAGTAGTCAAAATGGCAAAAAAGGAACTTTTATGTCTGTCCGCCCGCGGCTTTGCTCAGGGATTATCAATGCTAGAAAGCTGTAATTTTGCACGAATATATATGTAAACCATGCAGACAAAATTGTACAATAAAAAAAAAAAAACACGTAAAGTGAGGGTGATTTTTTTTCTCAATCCAACATTGTAGTGTGGGGTGTCGTTGGATATTTTTTTTTTAACTATTACGGGGTTGCTAAAACGATTCAGTGATTTGTATGCAAAATATTCAACTTTAAAGTGCAAATTTTCATTAAACTCGAGCGTCCAGCATCCGTAATAAGAACCACGGCACGCGTCATCGTGAATGACTCTACCTATATAAGTTCGTTGCAAATGTCAGCGGCATTAAGTTTAAACGAAAATCATTCACTTTATTTAATAGCTACGTTATTTGCTTAAACATAACAATAAACGTTTATGCCAATGCTATGCTTACAACTATGCATCGTAAAAGTTCTGTCATTTACATTAACTTTGTGATTGTAAAAGACGAAAAACTGGAAAAGTAACAACATACTTTACTCGTAGGTACCCAACGTAATGAAATTTAAACATTATCACTTGGGTGTTGAAATAATGTATATTTTAATATTATTTATTGATATTATGCCATATTTAGCTAAATGCTCAAAAATATTTTAACACGCACAACGACTGAATGCTTCCAGATATTTCTGCTTCCTTAGTATAGATAGCTTCAATGGGAACTGCACCGTTAACCCTTTTACCCTCGCCTGTTCAGATCTTTCACAAATTGAATCTAACGCAATTCGCAAGCAGCGATTTGTTATTTGTGTGTGGGAAACCGGGACCCTTCACTGGCTCAATGTGTCCTGCATCATAAATCCATAAAGCGAAGTGAAAGCGAACGTTTGCGCCGATACTTGTGCAATAGTTGCGTTGCGATGCGCGCGCATTGTTTCTGCTAACACGAACTGCGCCGGACTCGCTTGTTTATACTGAACGGCTATTAAAAATACGCACTGGCAGTTATGACACAAAGAAACTAGTGAATATAGTACAACGAGGAAGGTTGACTAGCTAGTAATAGGAATGAGTAAAACGTGCGTACTCATCATAGATTCATTGTAATTTAGTAGGTACGGAGTTAAGGAATGCTTACATGACTTACACGCTCTGGGTGGGTTGCACGTTGTTATATTTTGAGTTAAGTTTCTGAACATGGTAAATGTGAGCTTTTAACTAACAGATCGCCGGTAGTATCTCTTTACAGTCCGTCAGTATGTCGTTCGCTGGTACTGTGGTGTCACGTGCAATCATCAGTCAGTCATTAGAGGGGAGCTTGTGGCGAGCTGTAGTGACACCACGATCCCGAGATCTCCGGGGTACACATACACAAAGGCGCTTACACATACACTCACACACAGTTACATACACAGTTTCCTTAGTCCAGAAACACCTCTCCACCTTTAGCCGTCCACACCGATGTAACCACTTCGTTACCACGGGTGGGAAACAGTTTGAGGGGCCTGTTTAGTGAACGGCGAATCACCGCCTAACGAAAGCCCAATCTGTGATATATTGAAATGGTAGGTTTCCGCTGGGTCTATATCGACTGTTAAAAAATGTTTAGTCATAATGTATTGTTTGTCATAGTGTAATGTTTGACATAACTCTTTTTTTTCTCTAAAACCATTTATTTTTCAGAATTGTTATAAAACAAAGCTAACCTAACCTATAGAGGATACCTACCATTTACAAAATTGTGAAAAATGTACGGTTTCAGCGGGAAAAAAATTATGACTAACAATAATTATGACAAACATTACATCATTACATTATGACGTAGTTAAAAGGATCCCGTTTCCGCTACCTCACTTTATAGCAAGGTAATCCTGTCCACATGGGCCTGTGATCTGAAATCCGTACCAACAATAACAATAATAATACGTAATACATAATTAAAAATAATCTAAATTTAAAACCAGTCGCATAATGACGATTGATGCCATGATCCGAACAGAAACCCGGTTGTTATTGTTTGAAATGAAAATAAAACTGCATATCAAAATGAAGAGTAATAACTAATAAGGTATTGTTTCTCACAGTCACTTCCGCCACATCCTCCGCCTATTATTTTTGTTCTTCCTTAAATATTGGCCACACAGAAGATATTGAAAGTTGGCTAATGATTACTGATGAGTAATGAACCACAACTCTGTCCCACTATCACATAGTAGTACACATTATAAAATCTGTACTTTTGTTTACCTATGTTTTACAAATAAATAATTCTGATTCTGATTCTTACTATTTGTTCAACAGCAGGCTAAGTATAGTATAAGTCCAGTACTTAACATGAATCAAAAATTCACAGAGCTATAAGCAGCGAAGTCCGTATTGTTTGTCGGACAATGGGCAAGCATGCGGGTCCCAAGGATCAAGGTTCATTGCCGCCACACAAATTACCCCCATGTCTGAACCTACGGGGTGAAGTAGTGATAAAATCTTTTAAAACACTGAGTAATTATGAACATAGTACCTACTAAGAGTTATTATATTCGCCGCAATTCGACTGGACGGTTTACTAGCCACTTGGGTTCCAGTCCGTTTGAGCTGCCAAAAAATCAGATATTGGATAGGTACTCAGACAAGTAGGTAATACCTGAAGCACATTTACGCAATGTCAATCTAGCGATTTTCGACCTTCAGAAAACTTTCATTCTTAATTGGTGTCCAAAGAGTAGGTACCGTTACCTCAAGATCTGGGGTGCCTACAGTTGAAGGGCCACGACATTGAAATGCCCACTCTCGGCCAACTTGACCTGCCATCAACTTAATTCGCTCGTCTATTCGCCACTCGGACCTGTCCCCGCTTCCGGTCCGTTACGGCGAATAGATTTGGCGGGAAACTTACGTAATAAAATATTTTTATGAATTGGAACTTACAATTCACTTAGTGAATACGGGTGCGATTAATATATCATTACGCTGTGTATTTAATGAGGTGTATTTACATAATTTTATTAGTTCCGTCAGTATCTGTTTGTTTTACTACATAGGGGCATACTTTTTTGTGAATTCGTTCCTTATACTGGCATCAGAATCAAAAGTTTTATATAATTATGTGCTTACTTTAATAATTTAAAACACTGGCATTTCATAAAACGAAATTATCCGCTCACTCATTTTGTTCATATTTTGAAAAGCAGTGACTGAATTCCAAATTATTCCATGACATTATTTTTCCAGGATTAAATAGAATCCTATCTAAAAATTGTGATGTGGTTTTTCCAGGATTAAATAGAAGCTATCTAAAAATTGTGATGTGGTTTTACGGTTCACCAATGTTCCTGAAATTTGGTATCGCTACAGGAAAAAATAAGGGGAACTTAAATGAATACGAGCATAAAAGGAAATCCGAATAAGTAATTTCCCACGTACCTATTACAAATTTTATGACACATTGTTCCTACCTAACTAGAATTTGATATTAACGAATATTCTAGTCCATTGGCATAAAATAATCGCATCAGTACCCTTAGTCGCATCAGTAGTTAGTTGTAGTAACGCGTTCGCGTTAAAATCTCAATTTGTATGGAAGCACGAACATCGCAAACGTTCCGCTAGAGGCGCTGTTCGTGTTTCGATACAAATTGAGATTTTAACGCGAACGCGATCTAGACGTATTTTGTAACAAAACTTATAAGGGTATAGTATAGATCATTTTCATCGATGCGATTTAAAAATTGTTGCAAGTGATAAATTTTATGAACGTGAGTACCGGTCTAAAGAGACAGGTCAACAGGACATAGCTCCACTGAGCGCTGTCTGAACAACGTAGAGCAAGGACTACGATATTATTATGCGCAGCGCAGTGAGCACATTGCACGTATTTTTAGCGAATGTCCCACGCGACGGCTCCGAGATAGGCAGCGGCGATTCAATGTGAGGTGAACGACCGTCTTATTTTATTACGAACGCATTATGAGCCTAAAGACGTGTTTTGATACTCCTCTTGGGAATATCTCGCCCACATTTTAATGCAGTTTAATTTTGTTTATTTTAGGAATGTCAATTTATTCTGTCGGTTAATTCGCTCTGCCCCTTCGGTTATCAGCCGGTCGGTGATCAAATGGCATAGATTAGACTCCAGAATTTATACTTGTAATGTAAAATTATTTCTTTTGGAGATCCTAATCAGTTTTAATTAACTAAATTATCACGCTCGCTTTGAAGTTTTGAGAAAGAAGTCAGTATATACTGTGCTACGATTTTTGTTTCTGTACTTTTGCACCTTCATATTAATAATACATTTCCATTCATCAAATATCATGTAAACACACACAGTTATGGCAAACAACTGTGTCGATATCGGCGACAATACTAATATTAATTTCAATCAACAATAGCACCCGACTTGTTCACACTTAACGATCGGTAGGAAGTTGAATTTCTCTGCAATGGTATTACACGGTCGTCAAGTAACCGGTATTGTTTACATCGCAAGTAACACGGCATATTTACAATAAGTAAGGACTATGAATAAAGTTTGATTTGCTATAGACAGACGTTATCGGCGAACGAGTCGAGTTTTATTGGAATTACACAGTTCGATAAAAGCAATCGAGGTTACTCGGAAACAAATCGGTTAAATGCTTTTTCGTTGGTAATAGATAAGGGTTATCGGTGAAGTGTTAAGTAACAGCACGTTGGCGACGGTATTCTTCTATGATATCAAAAATGATTTAACCAATGTTCCGTTTTTAGCAATTCTACAATACTAAACTATGTGTTCGATAAAAAGAACGAAATCGAACTTACGTAGCCTCTATGTTTAAACATTAGCATACTTAGTAAGATCAAGCTTGACAGAAGAAGCTTGACAAAGTAAGATCATAAATCTTTGAATTACTTACTTTCCTACCTCTATAGAATAAAAGATATTGAACCTGTCTGTAAAGATAACCTGATAATTCCCAGTTATTAGTATACGACAGACCACATTATGTAATGACATAATTATCTATGTATAGGTGTACGATCTTTAGGATCATTAATAACCACAATTACAAGTCACATTAGAGTATAACTAGAAACATGATGAAAACAAATTTAACTAAATTATTTGCTTTAATTAATGAAAACAATAATTAAAGAATGACAATAAAAATCAAAATGTTTTCATATGAACAAAATAGAGACTTGCAAACATTAAAACAGTTTCTAGAAACTCGAAATAATTTATTTGTTCATTACATTAGAAGCAAAATGCCCGTGGTATCATTGGACATTTGGCAAGGAAATTGAGCGTAGGACGGCGTTGAGATTGCTTTTAAGGCCGTTCCCGTACCCAAACGAATTCTAAAATCGAGCCCCTCCCCCGCGCCAGCCGTCCCGCCCCTCGATACAATGCCGATTATTGCCGATACAACAGCGCCACGTAAGAAGTGGCGACTCAACTGAACTAACAGGACACTGATTTGTAAAACGTATTACTAGACCGAAAAAAGCATGCTGGATCGCATAGATGGCGTTAAAGTCAAATTGAGGTAATAAAATAGAGCAGTGTAAATTAAATATTCATTTTAATGAAGTAAACTCTTATTTCAAAAAAACAATATTGTTTTTACACCGAAACATAAATTTTGATGTTAGCCCACGTTTTAGGTACTTCTCCAACGAACTGCATCTTTTGAATACCGCATTCTAAGGGTCCATGATTGCAAATAGATCGTAATTTTGTAAAAAAAAATACTAATAACTGCGACAATTCTTTGATCAACTGTTTTGTCAGGAACCTCTTCTTCCACATCGAACGATATTTGTAACTGAAAATATATTAAATGTGTTAGCATTTACAATTTGTCATGGACATATGGTATAAAGCACCGGTGGCAAAAAACTAACGAGAGAAACAGAAGTAAGCCCTGCACGATAGATTATAAGAACATTGTGATAAATCAATTTACGACGCAAATAGAGAATGAAAAAACCAGTGAAAACCAAAAATCGGTTAATAACCGTATTGAGGGATTCGAAACTGGTTAACCGGTTTTTAGCAGTTTTTCTGCAAACTATTTCAAAACGATAATTTTACTATTCTTGGTTGCTATTGGTGTTAACGGCGTATTTTGTGAGATTTAAATAAGTATTTAAATATACTCTGTATTAATAGGGGAAGGTGGGTTACAATGGATCATGGGTAACAGTGGATCTTTTGGTATAATTTTATGTGTATTACACGCATGCCCGTGAGTGGATTCGAAGTTGTTGCTCTTACGCCCCCGCTTGCCAAACTAGTCATCGTCTCAGTATCGAAACGAGAGGTAGTGTTGCGGTGTATAGGGCACGGGTACACTACATAAATACCGAAAAAAATTCAGAAAAAGAAGAATTAAGAAATTCCGAAAGTCGGAATCACGAACTTCAAAATACCGATTTTTATAATTCCGAATGTTTTAAAAGTCCTACTATGACTATTCCGATTTTTTATAAATCCGAAACTTAAACATCGTCATTTTTTAAATTACGATTTGCAAAATTCCGAATTTTAATACATCGAATAATAAGAAGTTCGACTCAATAATAATCCGAAATGTCAAAAATACGAATTCCGATTACTAAAATACCGATTTTCAAAATTCCGAGTAACATTACACCGATCAATAATAAATCCCGACTTCTAAACGTAAGCTATGGATAGGTTAGGTAGGTTAGATTGGTCTAAAAAAGTAATAACTGTTATTCATTTTCAGCAATGTGTTACACCGAGCTCCTATTCCGCGCAGTTAAGGCGCTTCGCGCTTTGACGCAATTCTAACCTAACCTGTCCTATGCAGTTCAATTTACCTAAATAAATTGATATTTATTCAAGATTCGAAATTCAAGTTTCCGATTATTAAAACCACGAAGTTTATTTTGCCGAATATCATATTTCCGAATTGGCGATGTCATTTCGGAAATTTGCTAATCAGAATACTGTACTTCAGGCCAATAACATTTCGTGTTTTTAATTTTTCGGTGTTTTAAAAATTGGATATAAAAAAATCGATATTTTGAAATTCGGAAAAATGAAATTCGTGTTTTTAAGTAATCGGAATTATATGTCTTAGGGATTGTGAAAATCGGAATTAGCGAATTCGGAATTTAATATTTTGGGAGTATTTGTGTGTTCCCATCGGGCACCTAGTAAGTAAAAAAGTACATATTTAAGTTCTAAATAAATGAAATTTTCTGTGATTCCGGTTGAATGAAGTTTTAACTAATTTATTTATAAAATTATTTAATAGTCTCTTATTACAAGTAAAAACAAACCTAACCCACTAATAAAACATCACAAAAAAATATCAGTTAAAATTCGTTTTTTGGACGGAAAAGCGTGAAGTTGCAAAATGTTATGATAGAGTTTCATATCCATTATGCCATTGACTCTCACGAAATCACCAACCTTATCACCCGCAAAACATCTTCAGACTATAATTGATCAGTTATCCAGACCTCCACTGTTGGCATCACGCATAGTGTTGCCTTTCGTTGGCCTTCTTGTCGTCGAATATATTTGATGATGTCTCCCCCGAAAAATTGCAATTTCGATTCGTCGTAAAATAAAACTTTAGACCACTGCTCAGGCGTTCAATCTCTGTATTTTCGAGCCCATTACAATCTTTTACCCATATTCTGTTTACGTAACATACTTCCACCACCATCAAAACGGATACAGACTGATGGTGGCGTTGAGTTCTTCGCGACTTTCTTTAGCAGTTCGAGTTTGTCGGCGTTTGCTCTGGGCGTAAATAAAATTGTCTTCGCTTTTTGACGTGACTTGGCGTACCTAAACGAAATCGACTGGAATTAAGATCACGTTTTCGTTTCAAAGCACTTATGACAGCAGTTTAGGAAACCTTCATTTTTCAGCAATTTTTCGTGTCGTGAACTCGTGAAGCCTTCATTGGACAGACCTACATTAAGAGCACGAGTTTCGACACTCAGATCAACTTTGAGGACCCATTTTAAATAATTGCGGAATTCATAAAATTTCATAGGAAATACAGAAAATATTATATTTACAATAGAACAATTCCTCGAATTTATTTTCTTACTGGGTAGTCATGGGCCCAATGAAACGTATAAATTAAAAGTATATGCTATATTTCAATATCAATATAATTTAATGTGAAAACCTAATGTCACAGAATGAAGTTAAACTTTTGACCGGTATTGTAGTTTCAGCAATGTAATTTTTCCTTTTGGCTCGTATGTTTTATCAGCACATTGATGACGAAATTTAATTAAAAAGATGAACCAACTTCTTGTTGTCCACTACACGAAGAAATACAAGTGTGTATTCTTGTTTAAAAAAAAAGTTCCCACGCTATATTCGTCGTTTTCTAGTCTGAAGATTATTCTGGGGTATCTATTTTAGGCAATTTACACATATTTAAGGACTATTTCCAATTTGGTTAATAACTGCCGAAAGTTATAAATAACCGGTTTTTAACCGGTTTGTTACCCGGTTTGCATTCCCTAGACGCAAATCTGGTACGCGAAGTTAAAACAATGTTATTCTAGCTATGTATTAAATACAAAGGATAATATTATTCTCTGAATAATAAGACAAAGATACAAAAATACAAAGATTGGACGCCTGAGCAGTGGTCAAAAGTTTTATTTTACGACGAATCGAAATTGCATTTTTGGGGGGAGACATCGTCAAATATATTCGACGACAAGAAGGCGAACGAAAGGCAAAGCTACGCGTGTGCCAACAGTGGAGGACTGTTAAAAAACAAAAATAAAGTTGGTGATCTCGTGAGAGTCAATGGCATATTGGATATGAAACTCTATCATATAATTTTACGATTTCACTGATTAAACTTGATTACACTGAATTTCAACTGATTTTTTTTTTACATCGTGATTTTATATTAGTGGGTTAGCTTTGTTTTTACTTGTGATAAAAGACTATTAAACAATTTAATAAATAAATGAGTTAAAACTTCATTAAACTGGACCACTGTTACCCATGATCCACTGTAACCCACCTTCCCTTATTTGTAGAGAGTATATTTAAATCTCACAAAATACGCCGTTAACATCAATAACAACCAATAATAGTAAAATTATCGTCTAATACTTTAATTTTAAACAGTTTGCAAAAAACCGGTTAACCGGTTTTGTATCCGTCGATGTGGTTATTAACCAGTTTTTAATTTTCACCGGTTTTTTAACTCACTATATCTAACTTGCAGGTGGTAGGACCTTGTGCAAGGTCCACCCCGATTGCTACCACCATCTTGATCGCTAATCCTGCCGTGAAGCAGCAGTGCTTGCACTGTTGTGTTTCGGCGCGGAGAGTAAGATAGCCGGTGCAATTACTGGCACTTGAGGTATTCCAACTTAGGCCTCTAGGTTGGCAACGCATCTGCAATACCCCTGATGTTGCAGATGTTTATGGGCGGTGGTGATCTCTTACCACCAAGAGACCCTCTTGCTCGTATGCCTTCCAGTCGAATAAAAAAAACTAAGGTTTACGCGACCATTCTTTTCGTAGGTACGCGCCGCTGTGGGTAGTAAGGTATTTATCGCAACGCACGAATTTACGTGCGACCTAGGTAGGTAGGTATTTTTAAATTTATAAGGATAAATAAAGTCTATTGGAGATTAGAACTTACTCGCTACAGGTGTCAGCGGTTGATAAAATCGGAGATTCCGTTACCATTTTTTTTTATTCGACTGGAAGGCAAACGAGCAAGAGGGTCACCTATGGTAAGAGATCACCACCGCCCATAAACATCTGCAACACCAGGGGTATTGCAGATGCGTTGCCAACCTAGAGGCCTAAGTTGGAATATCTCAAGTGCCAGTAATTTCACCGGCTGTCTTACTCTCCGCGCCGAAACACAACAGTGCAAGCACTGCTGCTTCACGGCAGGATTAGCGATCAAGATGGTGGTAGCAATCCGGGCGGACCTTGCACAAGGTCCTACCACCTGCAAAAATTTGCACCATTTGCAGTCTGTAAATAAAGATACCTAAATTGTTTTGTATTGTGTTACGTAGCTAGGGATAAAAAAGCATAAGTGAAGTAATTTAATTATACTCACTCGATGGAGTCCGAAGATTTTGTATTTTGTTCGGCTGTAAAAATATCAAATTTTCTCTTTTACCTAAAAATAAAAAAGCAAAAAGCTTAGTTACGAGTTGTGATTCGAACTCTCGGCACATTTGACTGAATATGGTCGCCTACTTCCTATATATCCTATCGGTGAAACCACTACGCCACCAATGCTTTCCTGTGGCGCGTGAAATTCTGAACTATATGCATATTCATGATTGTAATGTTTGTTCTGGTTTGTTCAGAGAAAATTAAATTTGCAAATCAGTAATTTTATAACGAAATAAATACTATTTTCACTGTTTATTAAATATATTTTTTTACTTACGTTAGTTCCATCGTTTTTTAGTATCTTATGAGTTGTCTTTCGAGATTTTTCCTTCTTGTTCAATTGTTTGTTACCCATAATACACACGCACACGGTGGTAGATCATTAGGACACACAACACAGTTATTACAAGTAACACTACAATAATATATTTGTAAGGCAAATTAAATAAAGTCTTGTATTTTTTTGGGGAAACTTAGTACATGTCCGTCTAGCACGAGCGCTCAGCGGTCACTGTCACATTTCGAAAGAATGACGGAGATAGACATTGCAGGCCGTAAGTCAATATCTTTTTACGATAGAATTTGTCGATTTTTATTTATTTTAAAAATATTGCCTCAAATTATTGAAATTCGGAAGCTGTCAAAGGACTATTTAAGTTATGATAGATTTTTCTCTATTTTTTGTTTCATAGTGTCACGTAGTAAAAAAACAAGTAAAGTTGGAATAAAAATTCGCATTGGAGGTTACTTTGGGAATTAATTGTATCGAGCGAAGTGTGATGAATCGTGTATCGAAAGCTGTCTTTGACAAGATAATATAATCAAGAATGATATATATTTTTCCCACGTCTACAAATATCAACGTTTCGTAGAAAAGTAGGATCATTCTTGGGCTACTTTTGCATATTTGGCTCAGGGAACGGCCTTAAATCAAGTTAAACGCTGGATGCACCGACGATGCACGATGCACCAAATCCTGGCTAAGGACGTCATTCGCAACGCTAAATATCGTATCAGCTCTCCACAATTAATGTTTCGATTTTACCCACTTTTAGGTATACCTACCTACTGTGTTTATTAAACCAAGAAGATACTAAAATAAGGTTTCATGTGTTACCTGTTTTTTTTTTTCATCTCATAAATAGTGAAGTGATGTGCCACAACCGGTAATCACCGAAAAGTTTCAGTAAGTAGGTATACGTGTGTTATACGTATAAAATGTTAAGATTGGTATCGCTCACTAGCGTTTTGCCCGCCCGTTCCAGTGTGTTGCTTATGAATATTGACGCATAGGTACGATAACTATTTGCGTCAACTTCTAACACAAGTAGGTTCTCTTTTAAGTGTTCATCCTTATATTAGTAGAAACGGGCCATCATTTGTATGCATCAATATTCATAACCCACTGGAACTGGAGCCATACCCAGATCAGATATGACCGCATCTGTGACGTTCTAACACACGAGTAAGGCACGTAACGCTACGCGTCCACTAAAACCGATTTATCGGCCGATTTCGGATCGGAGCTGTTCGGACGACTGTCTCGGACGTTCGTCTGCGTAAACTGCTTCCGACGTCGGACGTTGCCGCTCTTCTTTAGTTTGACTGAAAGCTTTAAAGAGTGAGGACGCGGTTTTAAAATGGACAATTTAGAAGAAATGTATCTTTTAGAAAATTCGTACCGTCATTTAATTCGTGTCTGGGTTAATGAAATATTTATGAGCAGAAGACAACTGGGTTAATTTCACCACCATTATAGACACTACTAATTAGCTTTTCGATATCCATAGTAATTTTTCGAAAGAGTCGCTTTATTTTAACTAAATATACAATTTATTTTAAGTAAACAAACACACAACTTTGCAGTAGCCGGTACAATACGGACGACAAATCCAAACAAGTTCGGATTCGGCAGTTGATCGGCCGTTTTCGGACGTCAACGGAAGATGGCGGTTGTAGCAGTGAACGCGCTCTCGTTCATTTACATACGTTTGATTCGATCGGCCGAGTTCGGACAACGACGTCCGAACATAGTTCGTACGACAACGGATTAAGTGGACGCGTACCGTAAGACTTAAGACATTCTAAAAAAGGTAAAATGGGCCTGATGTAAATGCCACCGTTTAAGAGATATTTCGACTTTTTGTAGCTATGTTGATGTTTAAATTGCATTTTGATTCGAACGAAATTCTGCCTAAAAGCTCAATGCTTATGGAAAGTAGAATATTGAATGCTTTAATTTTATGTTTGTTTCCATAAAATATCTATGATGTTTTTTGTTTTATCGATTACTTTATGTTTTATCGATTGTTTTTTGTTTTAATTCCAAAATTATTTCGAAAACCGAAATCAGAGAGCAGCACTATTTGTATAATGCTGGTCACATTATTTTTACATTTGACATTTCATACTGTCACTTTAGTATTTTGGTTTTATCGACTAAGTACTGTACCAGTAGCAGAAAAAAATAAGTTATTGAAATAAAACTTAGACCAACACCCGAATAAGTAGAATGAATGCTGTATGAAATAGATGAATTCAAAATAAAACTTTGTAGAAAAAAATACATTGAATTGATTGGTGTTCTCGCCAAAATAAAATCTGTGCTATTTTTTATAGAAAGGTCAAAACTGACCAAAACGTTATCTATACTGATGCAGTCACAGTTACATATGGGATTGATGCTGAATTCAAAAACCGATTGCTGGTTGCTGGGTAAGTATGTTTAAACACCAATTTATAAATATATAGGAGGCACACGCGTTAAGAGATATAATTATTCATCATTTTCTGTGAATTACGAATTCCCAATTTATGATTTAGATTTGACAAATATTTTTGAATAACACAAAAGAGTACTCGTACGTACCTTACTGATAAAGGCAGCCTTTTCCTAACAACACCACTTTAAACAATCTGGTTCAGATTAGCACAAAAAACATCAATGACTAAACACCTTTCGAAGTTATCATTTACGACGAACTCTCGCGAAATTATAATGAATAAAATTACTCACCAACGTTACGATGATTCATAGAACTTGACGAATACATAAACCCTGTAGGGTAAACCGTGAAGTTATTCTACGTACACAGTTCCTAATTAATAATACATTAGACAGGTTTCCTCTTATGACCATATAATGAGTCTTAAGAGCCAATATAAATTCTAATTAATGTATACCTAGATAATACCGGAAGGTTTATCACAAGGTGTTGAGTACATCTGCCTTTTTATTCTAGCACTTTTATAGCTAGCAGTCTGCAAGATGAAAAAAGAAGCAAACATAATATAGGGAGGGATACCTATCCGTAAACGAAACAGTGAGGGGAATATTTCAATAATTATTTACCAGTAAACGAATTGTTTACTTGTAATTCACAAAAAGTAAGTCCCTGCGTCATAATCTTACATCCCTTAAATAGTGTTCATGCTACGCGGCAGGTTATATTTTTTGATCTGAAAAGAATTACTGTCTCTTAAGTTTCTTGCATTGCATTCTTCTTAACAATAATGGTCTTTCCAAATGCACTGGTAGTGTAAAAAAGTGACAAGTAAAAGAGACCTTTGTGCGTGGCCTACCTACAGAAGTAAACGTTTTGTTTTTTTTTCATAATAGATAGTTTCATAAAATCGGTAAAAGTATTTGCAAAATATATCGACCGTTGAAAATTTATTAATAACTGCCAACCTTTAAGCCTGGCGATTAAAGTTGTCAGCAAATCAAATCCTCATGTCCTTTGAAAAATTTACAACTTACAAGGCGTGGTATAAACTGAGGATTATGCGGTTGAGGGCAAAATAGAATACATTAGCTTTGTTCGAAAGGTGGGCTGTTAACGAGATCGCGACCCCTCAAAAAAATTCATACCTATATAATTTTAATTAAAGTACCACGTGAAGACCGTACGTTTCAACTACAAACCTTTCAAGATCTCACAGCACTACTCTACACTCTCATCAGTTCTCTACGGTTTCAGTACTAGGTATTACTACAGTATCCTGTTTAACACCTTTCGGCAGAAACTTAATTTGCATTTACAGACTGTCCTTTTTAAAATTTTACACTTACACTACATAGGTACTTGAACAATAGTTCTAACTTTATTAATCACTTTAACGAAACTGATGAACCATATTTTGAAATAATCCCTGATAGGTAAGCAAGACTGTCGAAGCAAAGTCAGAAAGTAGATACCTATCACTAAAATTTCAGAATACTATGCAGTTAGTGCAAGTTAACTGGTCATATACATATTTATGGACGCAACGTCCGCGTAACAACCCCCGCACTCGATGTTTGTTTGTTTGTTTAAACTCTTTATTGTACAAAAAGGAAATAGGTAGGTACAAAAAAAACACACAAAAGAAAGTGCTAAGTACAAAGGCGGACTACAACATCCCGAAATTTTCATTTCATTTCATGTTCACGAAATTGCCCGATAAATGATGCCTCCTGTTAATGATTTATAATTACTTCATATTCTCATATTACACCTAAACTTAATAAAAAAAATGAGACGCTATTAAAAAAATAGTATTGGGTGTTTTAAGCGAGCATAGAATGTTTTATTTGTCTTCCCTCTCATTTTGCTACCCGATAATCTTTACGATCATCACCCCGCTGCGACTCTTCTTTTTATTTGCTTTCCTACGTTTTTGTGTCAGAAGATTACGTGAGAGACTAAAGTGAGCTTGGTAAAGGGCAGGTGGACCCCGAGAAATAAAGTTTATAAAAAATCAGGCAGCCAGTCCTAAACAGAAAAAACTCCCCTATGCAAGCGATGTGAAAGGGCGACAGTTATTGTTAAAGTCACAAAAAAATCTGCTTTTGTTCTCTGGCACGAGAAAAAAAGTAGTTTCCTAAAAAAAGCATAATTTTCGGCACTGCTTACCGAACTTCAAGCTAGGACTCAAGCCGGTTGAGTAAACTTAAAAACATTCCGGGTTTCGACAATCCAGTTTGTCGATAAATCCACATGCATGGTGTTTTTTTTGGGCCGAGGTCGGGATAATCACCTCGGTCGGTGGCGTAACATAACTTCTCATCGCCCAGCGGCGGCAGCGCGGTCAGCTCCTCGGGATCCGCTCACTGCACATCCTGGTCATGGTTCACACACAGCACATGGATAGGGCACGGCACAGCACAATGTTGACACTGATCGAGTCGTCACAGCACAGCACTATGTCACTGTCACGAGGCGAGGGTCGCGAGACGGGCGGCGCGCGCTATCGACGCCGATGCATTGGCGCGGTCCTGGCCGCGCAACAGCTGACGGGAGGCGCAGTGCCCCCCCGCGCCCGCGCCCGCCGCCCCTCTTCCCGCGCGCGCAGCCGGTGCGTGCGCCACACCCCTCGTCCCTCGCTTCACCTCTAATCCATTATTTACGGACCGTCGACCGGTTTCAGGCGCGGTTGCTCTGCCTGTCGCTTCACGACGATCGTTCAAATTTAATGCCCTTCCTATGTCCGGCCTCTAATGCGATAAGATTACCAGCGCCAAACCCGCTTCTCACTTCGGATTCAGACTATATCATCCAGTTCACCTCGATCAACAAAGAATAAGGAAGGTATGACCTAGCAACAGCCTCAGCCTGACATATCAAGTGTCTGAAACAACGTACTTTTAAATAGGTGGTACCTGGTACCTATATACTGCGCGGTGAACGAACCCACACAAAGCCCATGCTGGGTAGTAAAATCCTCATAAGCAGTAACATAATCTATCGTAAGCCGCAAATACACTTCTGAGGCAGTAAATCTACGTTTCGGTTTCGAACATAAAAACACCACATTGAAAGAAATACTTATAACGAAATGTTATGTCCGTAACCTACTTGTTACGACTCTACATTTAGATTATATTCTCCTATCGTATTCGTACTTACATAGCAACGCTCGAAATGTAAAGTTCTTGTTCAAGTGTCGTCGTTCTCAACATAAAAACTTCCATGGTTGACCCCTCTTCTGGTGGGTTTATCTCAGGATTTATCTCGTTTCCGTGGAAACGACTTAAAAAGTTATTCGTTATCGTCATTCCGGGAACGCACAACTTCGCTATTACCAGCAACTTTACCTTGGCTATAGGAATTTCTTCGACGATCGAATATTATGCGAAAGCGTAAAGGTACCTTGTACCAACGCTATAAAATTGTAATAATAATTAATGTGTATAAACGAGTTCCGTACTGATTATAAAATGTCGTCAATCAAATGATAATGGTAATTATGTATATTATTATTTTAATGTTGTAATACAATTCATAAATCATTAGTGACTCATAAATCAAGTAATTGCTTTAAATTGCTACCTAGAAACAGTGCTAACTAACTATAGAACTAGCAAGCCTTATTCAGGAGCACAGGAAGTGGTAACCACGTAGGGGGTACAAGAGAATAATAACTTGTTTAAATGAGGTAACCTACTTTAAAATCGTTATTTATAGAAACCATAAGAGTTTAAACATATAATAACAAGACGGACCACCACGAAGATTCGCCATCGACGCAGAGATTACGATGTCCGCGTCGTCGCAATCTAATACAGATCATTAGATACTCTAAAAAGTACACGCCGATGATATTACAGCCTGGACGAGGCCTGGTGCAGCCGCAGGGTAGTGCAGTATTTCATTACAGCGTTCTCGGTAAGATTAGCGTCGGGCGACCGGACCTCGAGATACCCCGAGTCCCGGGATCCACTTTCAGCCGACAGCCATAGAAATCACGTAGCTCGCGGAACTTGGTTACCTGTGGTGCGACGGCAGCGCAGCGCGCCAAGGTGAACGTTCGGGCCAAGGACGGCCCCGGGCGGCGGGAGGGCCGGCTCGCGCCCCTCGCCCCCTCCACCCAGTAAAAACGATCTGAACCTTGCAAGACGGGCGGTGCAACCCGGCAAAAAAAGGGCCCGAGACGGAGCAAATATAGAAAACGACCGAAAAAAAAAACAAATAATAGGTCTCGTATAACAGAACCGTACATTTTTGTGTTAGAATTAGAAGTGATGTATTAACATATTCGTAGCGCATGTCACCTGCGCCTACGCAGACGGGTCACGCACCGAGACTGCGCGTGTTGCTATGATGTAATAGACGAGCGATAAAAAACGACTAACGGAAGAGGTGCGGAACCGGCGCCGAACGGACAACGGACCACTAATTACTTCACGCGATAGAAAATACTTCTATAATAGTTAGAAGTTTGTAGCATACGTGGACGCAGGATAAGGGAATTAGTATTCTTTCGAGGTGACCATCTTCATTTCAATTATTCATGCCTCTTTTCATATGCTTGATGCGTAAGCTTTGAACTTTTTGTACGGAGTGAGGAAGACTAGGGAGCGAACGATGAAATGTCAAGACCACTTCCTAGGCGTCCCGGCAGGACCGGTTCGGCAGCCCGCACATCGTAATACTTCCCCAACACAAAAACACGGCCGGCGAAACATGGCCCGTAGCACGTTCTCTAACGAACGACTTGCATTATCATATCTTGTTGGTTGAAAATGATATTAGTATAAAAACTAAATGGATTTCATCAAAGCAGGCCTTGCATTCCTTACAGCAAAAAAATGCTGACACAAGAACTTAGCAAGACTTGGTGCTTAGTGGATAATGGGATGCCGAAGAATCCAAGTTACGGACTGTGGACTCGAGCAGAGTGAAGTACGCGTACTTAAAACTGTCGTGTCAACGTTATCTGGCTTTTGTCCACGTTACATCAGCTTTCATAAATAGAATCTCCAGGAGTCACCCATACTTGTATATCGCACGCAAGGAGGCGTTACATTCTGTGCTCCTCTAGCGTGAACTCTGCCGGCCGGGAGGGAAAGGGACGAGGCAGTGTTACAGTTAAGCAGGAACTCTATTTATATGCAAATATAACCTCGGAGTCGACACCTGTTTGCGTATTCTCGCCTTGTCGCTGTGTAGCTCTACACTGTTGCTGTAAGTATCCTTTGATTTCGATTTTATAATATGGGTACATAAGAAAGATCATTATAACCGACATTATAAACAAAGGCTTTGCCAAGATAAGCTAAGTGATTCTGCCCCCAGCAAGTTTCGGCTTGTAATTTTTGTGGATGATGTGACGGCACATTAGTAATTTTATGAATTAAATTCGGGTTTTGTTCCGCGTTCCTTGATTTTAGAGCAGCTCGACATTTCCGCACAGTTGCATGCGCCATGATCACGAGACGACAACTTAATATTTCTGATAGAGTTATCGTTACGATTTTTCTCTCTGTACTGTTTCTGTATCACTTACTATTTTTGGTGTACAATAAACAGTCATTGGTATTGTATTGTATTGTACAGTATTCTAGCCTCACGAATTTTTTTCACAACTTAAATTTTTTTTTGGCCGCTTTGTAAGATCATCCGCTGGATTAATGTTATGCTTTGTATTGGGAGAAATATGCTGACAATATTTCGATACTACGGGGCTATTTCACCATCCATTAATTATTGTTAACCGACGGCTAAATGTGATACCGTCTCCGTCTATTCGAACAAAACAAATAGAGACGGCATCACATTTAACTGTCAGTTAACACTAAATCAATGGATGGTGAAACAGCCCCTACATATTATTTATCTTTCAGAATTTGGGAACGTGTTATTTTTGTCGCATTACTTAATGATCAGCTTTGCCATCGGCTTAATCTCCGGAGATCGACATACCAATGCATATATAATATATAATATAATAATTTCTTTATTCAGGTATAACCCAATACATCGTAAATGTAAGACTACAATAAAATAAAGTAAAAATAAAAGGAACACAGTAAAAATAAAATACCTGTATAAATATATACAGGGTCCAGCTCGACATCCACACCCTGTCATGTGACGCTCCTATTTTCGGATCGATGCACGATAGCCCAATGTCTCTTAAATCCCTCGTTGAGATCGTCATACACCAGTCTCAAAATCTCATTCTTGGTACCGCTCAGACGATCTAGGAAGGAGGCAGATCTAGAACGCAGTATTGCAAAGAAGTCTGGCACTCTCGCGTCCGCAAACATGCTCTTGGCGCTGCAAAAGCGCGGGAGCCTGAGCAGTATGCGGAAAGCATCGTTATACGATTATATGATTATATGATTATAATAATATTGTATAGGGTCTTCACAGCCGCAGTAAGCGAGGACGAAGAAATGCCTGTTTTATTTTAAATGTGTCTTGAAACTTTGCACAGAAAATGTGGCATTATTCTAATTCGATAGACTTATAAATCAGAATTTGACAGTTGACACCTATGAGAGCTTCGTTTAAATTTTTGACGAGTACAGAGATGTCAATAGCAGCGTTCGACGACGGGCCATGCGTTAGGGTAAAATATGGTGTATATTGGGGGCGCAGCGGCATCGCGCTCGTTTATCACAGGAGATTGCCCCGAACGTCCTGCGGAACGATAAATGGACCGTATTTGTCGCCGGGATTATCGAATTGGTCGACTCGGAATACCCTCGTAGGAGTATTAACCGATGAATTACATACAGTAATTTGGCTCTAGCGTGTCACTAGCATGGAATTGTTTCGATTTGGAATCTCAATTAAATTTGTAATCTAATCTATAGTCCATTCAAGATAACATTGGGCTGTAGAAGGTCACAAAAGAAGGGGTTCTTAAATTTTTTTGTGAACTCGTTATATTGATGATTATGATGATGAATACGTGTACTTACAAAATAACACGATATGAATACGTAATTTGCTACATAATATTAATTCGATTTATATTTTATACGTTTAATAACTTGTTTCGTGGACTGGTCCGCTCTCATTCCTTGTTTAAATAAATTCTACTTAGTTCCTGCTATGAAGTTGAAGCATCAAATTTGGTGCAATGCTTTAGTAACTATTGGCTCTGATGTCCAGAGTTGTGAAAAGTTAACTATTTGTATATATGATTAAGATCCAAACTGGCGATTAAAAACTAAATAACGTAGGTACAGAATATTTCTTGAGCTAACAATATTATAAACGTTCCGTTTCTTGCAGAATGTTGTTTACCTCTGCCTCTTTAGGTATTTTATAGGAAGACGTTTCTGTTTTAACAAAATGGGATAAGTTTTTTAATGTTAAAGAATTATGAGTATGAAAAATAGAAAAGTTAATCTCACTAATATTTATTATTTATGCGAAAGTTTGTAAGTCTGTATGTTTGTTTATTATCTACCTCTTCACTTCCTAACCGCTGAACCGATTTAGATGAAATTCGGGTAGTACAAGTCCCGGGGAAGGATATAGGTAAAATAGTTATCATCCCGGAAAATTGCATAGTTCCCGCGAGATAGCAATAAACGAATTCTACGTGAACGGAATCGCGGGCAACAGCTAGTTTATGAATAAGTGAAGCTAATATTGGTGTCTTTGATTTTTTTTAATAGAATTATGTTTTGGACCGTGTACACTAAAAAATGCAATTTATTAAATGACTTCCTAAAGCGTGTCCTATAAAGATCTTATTTTCCTCCTGTCCATTCCTATATTGAACAGACTGTAATCAGGTGATTGACGCAATTATTTCAGTAAGCTGTTTTTATTTTATTTATCACCCAACACCTTGCGCACACTATAGTAGTTATAGTTAATTAGTTACACAATGCATTTTCCATTGTTATGGATATGTTTAGCATAGGTATTCCCCACATGAATACATCTAACGTTTATCATAACTACCATCATGGTTGTGGCTGTCACAAGTACGCATTATCGTAATATTTCGCGGCAGGACCGGCACGAAGGTCAACAAAGAGAAGAATTAGAGCGGAGTTCACCGGCAGCCCGTACATTTATCATACTCTTGACGTCGCGCGATACCCTGAGTGCATTTCTATGTACCTACGTCTGTCCTTTCAGATATATCAGCCACGTTTATTTTGTTTGGATGTTGGAAATTTTAAGTCGTTTACGATTATTTTTTTCAGTCAGCTTTCAACTTTTTCTTCACTTTCATTTGTGAGTGTTTGTTTTCGATTCCCTTTGTTTTCTTTTCGGGTAGAAAAATAATTTTCATGTTTCATTTCACAGGAGCATTATGGTGTAGTAGTAATCAATCAAACAGGGTAAGGCATGTTTGGAAGCAGTTTAGACAGGGGCACCTGAATTAGCTGTCCATCAATGGCTTATCGTGCGAATATCATATCGCGTCACGAAGCCATCGGCCGCGGGAGCGACGCCCGCGCCGTCCTTACTCGTCCTTTTGGACGATGCCTCCAACTAACATACGTACAGGCAGCGGTTTTGTCGAACATTTTGCTAGATTTTCGATGATTTAATAAAATATTTTTATTTATTAAAACAAAAACCCGCTTTTACGGTGTAAAAAAAGTGCTGTTTTTTTTCTAACATGAGTAACTAATATTGTTTCATTAAAATCTATGAGTACATTTATATTTATTAAAATAATAATTAATAAAAAAATACATTTTAAAAGCCTGTGTGGCTTACACAGCCATGAAAACAAGTTCGTATAGGTACATTTAATTGAATCTTTTCACCCAATGAGCCGTGTTAACTCTAATTCCAGGTTGTATTGATCCCGTGTGTAGTGATTCGCAAGTGCGGCATTCACCGCTGCTAACGACCGATGCTTTATGACACATAATTACGTTTCAGCCCGCCAATTATACGTTTACAATGTTTTCCACTTTGATGCATAGGGCTCGGAAGGTCGTGGAACAAACAGAACTTATGCAGGGTTGTCAGACGTGATTTAAAATAATTTGTGTTTCTAAAATGTAGAGACGAATTTCGTGATGCACCTGTACTGTAGTTCCACTCCTGAGGGTGATGGTAGCAGTGCAGTCGGAAACGTAATTTAAGATTTGTTAATCAAAGCGAGCACTCCAACTAGGTGCTTCCTAATAGACGGGGATTAAATCTCCGCTCAACCTCGCCGACGCTCGCAGCGAAGTGCTTTTTGCATTTACCTTCGTAACTAAATTAATAAACAACTTTCCAGGAAGAGCTGAGGTTTAAAGGACCTTTGAAGTTTTTCAGACGTTCGCATCAAATTGAGTGTATAATTAAAATTATACACTATCGAACTCTATCTGAATCTGAAGTAAGTTAATTAATCTCTAGTCTCAATTTAAGTAAGTCCTTATATGAGTGATTGGATATAATGATAGTGGTGTACTTTGTTGTCGGTGGGTTTGAGTTTGAGGGTGGAGAATCACCGGCGGCGTCGTGTTTACGAGACAGATCTCTGAAAGCCGACGCTAGCGAGGGTGCGTCGCGACGAGCGGCGGCACTACACTGGAGCGCGACGCCTCGCGTCTGACCTATAAACGCAACCGCTCCTCTCCGACGCTCGCGTCCCGTAAATATTTTGTTGCGCGTTCCTCCCATCGAATATTTATGGGCTATGGAGCACCGTTGCGATTAGAATGCCGTTTTATTGCAATATTGAGGGCGTCGCTAGCTTATTCCGTCCGTTCTGTGTATACTTTTGCATATTTGACAGGGTACAAAATATAAACAGCAACAGAAGGAATATGTTACACGTCGGATTATCATGTCCGTAAAGCGCACGTGTTTTTTTTTTGTATAGCGAGTGCGAAATGGCATACTGTGAAGAATTATTTGAGGTTAATGCGATGTGTTGCGATATGGACAAAGGACCGGTTCGACCACACACGGCGCTGTTAATTAAACCGTCATGGAGTGCCAGCGTTGAGTCTAGCTGAACTAAACAGCACAATTTTCACTTGAGATTAACGCGTCGTCGCTAAACGCTTCACTCCGTTGGTTGTAAAAGGGAAACTGGTAATCTCGACGATTCCAGAAACTTTACGCGTCTAGTATTCGTTGGCAATACTATGTAGCTCAGTGCATTGGGTACCTTGAATCACAGAATCATATATTTGTCTGTTGAGAACTCACCAGTTAAGTACCTATATAGAGGCGTGGCGTTAAAAGAGCATCAGGGCAGGAAGAGACCGCGTCGGATAGCGCGAGGACAGCGCGATACAGCTCGGCGTCGGTGTCAATTTTTCAATCAATCGACCGGGAAGACCGGTCGACGACGCCAGTTCGACTTGCTTGTGAATATCCGTAGATAGAATGAACTAATAATACTTAGTAGTAGTGTAAAAGCGTTGGACATTTCAAATGAATTAGGTGGTAAATTTAGAGATTAAACTGTATCTAACTTTTCGTATCGTGCCATGCCACCCAACTGACATTAGTAGGCAATTGGAAAAATATGAAGCCTATTAGTTCAAAATGCTAATAGCCGTGCGTTCGTCTGCACATTTGCCCTGACGTGAAGCATAAATCGTTTTTAAGAGGCACTAAAGTTTAATATTTATGCGACATTGTGCCCGTCAACGCGCAGTTAGTGTCAGGTGTGTAGATGTAAAAGGTCCTAGGCTGCGACTAAATATTAAAACGTTTAAGTATGATTGGTGGCGCATTTTCTATCTTGACACAGCGACGTGAGTCACGGTGGATTATCGAGTGGTTCCGTAAATAATAGTTCCATTAGTCTTAATGCACAAACATTTGTTTTAATTAGCACTAACGAGCTAGACCGCGAATCCCGGCGGACGCCCCGCCGTTGCAACACGCGATTGCATTTTTTTCACGTTAAATTCCTCCATCGGGCTCCTAAAAGCATCCGAGAAAGCGACAAAAACGTCCGTGTCACTTTCATCCCTACTCGTTAACGCGGTGTGGAAATGAAGATTTAATTTCGTGTGGAGAACTTTACGGCGGAATAATTGAATTAGTTTATTTTCACTTGAGGCAGATATTTTTCATGAATGTGTAAGGTACATTTAGAGTCTCGACTTTAACTCGTTGTAGTAGAGTTGTTTGAGGCTTGTTGAAGAATTAAGCTTGTATAGTAGCATGTAGATGCAGCAGTGCGAGTATACGGCAGATAGGACGAAATAACGGAAACGAGCCCGCCAAAGCAGCGGGTAGACGATAGGATGCGTCCTCTCATCTAGTGCCCTATTTATGAGCTAAATGTACTCTTAATTGCTCGGGTAGGTTGATATTCCAAAATAGGTATCTATTCAGTTATGGTTTTGTTAAAAAAGCAGGAGAACGTTAGACTGAAATTATCGACAAATTGCTAAACAAATCTAAAATTTCGTTAAAACTGCTTATCATTTAATTTTTGTTTAAAACACAAGTGTTAAAAGGTCACAAGTCGTAATGTCCTTTCTAATTTATCTAAGTTAAATAAATGAGATCAAAAGGTTATCTGTATTCCGTTATCGTGTATTTAAATGTGGTGTTTTATAATCTATGCGCGGGATTAAAAGACCACAATTCATGTTTATCAGCGGAAACAGCGTATAATCAAGATACACGACGTTCCGAGACACCGTATCCAAACATCCGCCGTTTGTTTTCACTAGAAAATCTCACAACTATTTCAAATAATCCACAATTCCTACTAAACAGTTAATAGAAGGATGGACTTCCTCTATATTTAAAACGCCGGCTAAGTCTTAACAAACCCTTTGAAAAACGTTGGTCTCAATTTAAGCTTCTCCGCATAGTGAAATAAAAAGTTGTGTAAATCCCTTACAAACGAACACCGGAGTGGGTACTTCGCAAACTAATTTAGGAAAGTGCTTTTTAGTTATTCCCCTGTCCTTAGCGCGAGGAAAGACTTGGAGACTTGCGTGAACTGAGCGGTTAGGATTTTACTTTCTTATATTTTTTGCATAACTCGAAAGATGCACCGAGAGGTCTCGAACCAGTTTAGACTGGAAGGTATGCCAAAGAACCATTCAATTAAAAAAATACTTGCCTAATGCATATGATTAAAATGTGAATGTTAATAAATATGATAAACACTGTGCGGTGTCAAATATCGTTATGATATTCAAATCGAGGTGCTGGTATAGGGGTTTTCGGTTTTGAGCCCTTTGGAATCCAATTATAAATATTTAAAGTGTGTAAACGCAGTCGGCATGTGTAATTCAATTCGCCGGGCGGTGTAACGTTTCTTATTGACATATCCATTAGGTATTATTCAAGCTCTAGCTAGGGCGATGTGTGTAGAGGGCACGGCGAGGTATGTGGTCTCGAATGAGCATGTGTTGCGTTCACAAGTTGTAACGGAAAATAACTTGCCTGCATTATCATTAACGACTCTATTTAACTTCCTATAATATCTGCAGGGGTAACTTTTTATAGGGATAAGTACTTACTTACTTCTTTTAGGCAAAAATATTTTGTTCAATATTAATGAAACAAGTCTATACGTAAGTAATACAATCCTTACCAATATTATCCTTACTAATATTAATCATACCAAAGAAAATCAATCTATCTAGCTCCGTCTTTTACAACTTGACGCTAACGCCGCACGCACGCACGCCTCTGGATCGATTTAGATGACATTTTCTATCGAGATAATATGCTACCCTGGGATGAACACACATAAAGACAGTTTTGTTTTAATCTCGAATGATTATATACGGATCTCGCGGGTTAGCGATAAATGAATTCTGTGCAGACGGAGTCGCGAGCAACATAATTACAAATCTCTCAAATTACAAATTATACTAATTCAAATACCTAATAAAACTTTATCAAATATAAGCAACAAATGAAATAAAAATTCTAGAATTTTAGTACGATAATCACGGAGTGGTAAAAAAAATATCTCAATGCGAATGGTGGATTCGTGATTCACGGCTCGAATATCCGTTTCCGTTCGATTTCGCGCGGTTGACAAAGCTCGCCTAGCACCATAAATGGGCAAGTCAGAAACTTCCTATTTAATTCCCGTTAGGTACAAAGCAGCGACGCTACAAAACACGTTGCCGCTTTCGCGTGGGACGTATATAGGCTGGGATGATGATATTTCGTAATAGGAATAACATCTTTTAGTTTCTAAAATAGAAAGACCGTGCTGTGGACGACGTCGTACGTATAGAAGAAAAATTTCCCTTCATGTACCAACTTATGCTTATGAACTTACCTATTGTGTCCACGGCGCACTATTTATATAAGTTCGTTTGTTATGCACGCAGCCTAATGGCAGGCCGGTTGCCTCTTTGATCTGTAAACGCATGTGCATACGAGACGACGCCGCGGCTACCATTTTACAGTTCGGAGAACTATCGGGGGTTAATGTATGGAATCACCGAGCATTAGGTTTCCGTTGCGAAAACCTATGTATGTGTGAATAACATTGCATTTGGACTGATATTTAGTGGCTACAAACTGTTATCACTATCGCGTTGCAATTGACAACGTATACGACGTCTTGTCTGCTTTTACCCCGTTTTGTCTTTAGGATTACAGATTAATTACTGCCTATCATAAAAAATACGTAGGTACATTTCAGGATATCTTTTTAGCAACTGAAAATCACTCGTACAAGAAAGTGTTTGTCCAACTATGCTTAAAAAAGCAGGGGACTCTACCTGTAAAGAAAAAAAACACTTCTCCACCTCCCACTGCTCCCCCGCATCATGCATTGCTGTTCTATTAGCCGGTACCCGTACATTGTTACCCGAAGACCGGTTGGGTAGCAAACCGCGTAGTGATCCGAGCCGGGGTTCGCGATCGAGGAAGCGCACGCTTTCCCACGAAGCTGCGCTTGCGCTTACCTGCGGACAACGTACAAGGAATAAGTTGCGAGTTAATAACTTAATCGAACAGCGTAACTCTAATATGGTCTGACTATGCGGCCTGATTCTTCTTGATTGAAGCTAAACCGATAAATTATTTCAATGGGCATGCATATACATAACATCTCAACGTACTACAGAACAAACTGAATCATGCATGATATACTGTGTAACCCATTCACAGACATCGCATTGCTTGACAAAGAAATTCAATATGGAATTTACTGTGACACGTTTAACAGTGGGTCAGGAACCAAATGGGTAGATAGTACTTAAAGCTTTGGAATAGCTTAGTTTGTTTCCATTCCACAGGGAGTACAGTATGTAAACCTGCATTATCGTAAGCAAGGTAACTCTCCTCCATAATAACACACCACCAACTTCCTACCCCACATTTCTGACAGCATTAGGCGCACATCAAAGGCCCCGTTATATCGGGGCCATGAGTCAAGCGTGTAATATAACATTAGATGGGACAAAATTTAAAACAATTTTTGCATCTTTCTCGTACTAAGAATTTACAACTATAATTATACACAAGAAAGTCGAACGATCCAGTCGATATTTTACTTTCGCCCTTGTCCCCATTCCGCGCTCGGTCCGAGTATTCCACTTCCACTCGATTGCCCTAATGCCATTCAGTGTATAACACATTAGTCAATTAAAATTCAGCAAAGGGATGACGACTCTCGGCGTATGGGGGACTCAATTCTATCCCCTTTACGTGCCAAATGTTTGCTAATAAAACTTTTTTAACCTATTGTTATTATTGGCGGACAATACTCGTAAGTGTCTTTAGGACACACAAAAATATAGCTCTCGGAAGAAATTTTAGGATTAATGTCCTTCGCTCAGGCTCTCGGAGAAAAAAAATGGAGATTATAAAGACATAAAGAAAAGTGGAAAGTGTACGGGATTATGTCCTTGTCTCATGCTCATGTTGCTTTGTCGCGTGCTTCGTGGCCCGGGCGTGTGTCAGAGCCGCAGGAAGCGAGTCGCGTAGGCGGACGTTTAATACGGGCGAGGAAGCGCCGCGTCCGGTGCACGAGCATGTAGCCTAATATCAAGGTTTGCGAGCTGAAGCGAGATGCGGGTGAGATTTCGCGCCGTTTACTTGCGACTGTTATGATATGGTTGGTTATATTTCAGAGCGGCGAAATATGTATGAGGTTCTTTGACTCTTACTTCTGCGCTGTTAGGGTTGAAAGTGTTATCTACGCTATGATTTTCGCGTATTTGGTAAGCTTTTCTCGTTATCATTTCCTCGCAAAACCGTCACTTTTCAAGTAGCGTCAAATGATTAACGAGCTACTAATGTTGAATGTTGATGTTCCGCATGCATAAAAGCACAATCGTATCACGCGGTTCTAGCTCATCTGTTATTGTTGCGCATACCGCGAATCTCGTTGAAAGCCCTCATTGTACCTTTGTTCGCTCCTGTAAACACCGCCGTACACCATCCATGTTTGAAAACTGATCAGGATATTGAAGAGCAATTGCTGCTTAATTAAAAGCAATCGAAACGGTGCTCTATTATTAGCGTGTGAAGGGCCAGGGTGTCGGTACGAGGCAAGGGATATAAAATAAACATTAATGGTCGCGCGACGTTGCCGCTCCGCGCAGCCGGGGTACGGTCGCGGGCGCATACAATGCTCTCGCAACTAGCTCCTACCTGAAAGACGTTTGTTTACCGAGCCCGTTTCTACAACACCCGGCTGTTCTATTGTCATATTTAAACAAGAGTTTGGAAACCATATCGGGTTGTTACACTTAGTTTAGGTTTGTCGGAAACTTTCTACTCGTTCGAAATATCGAATCTCCTCGTGAGCATAAGAAGCAATATATGCGGACTCAGGAACTTTAGAGCGTCTGCCGATATTGCTGAGATCATCCGGACTAGGTTGCTAGTTTAGACTTCATGCACTCTGATTTCAATTTTATTATTTCTAGGTACTTACACAGTAAGAAGATGCTTGAACTTCAACTGTCTTTGTGCGACCGAAAAAAGCCCTAGAAAGTTAAAACTCACGAAGTGGTACCAACTAAGTAAGCGTCTTCATCATCGACCAATCTTTTTTTACTAGGTAGTGCGAATGAGAAACAACGAGATTGTTCATACCACCCTCATGGAACTTTTTTTTTTCAAAGAAAAGTAATCGATCCGCATGAAATTGATCCTGCAGATCCGAGCGAGCGGAGCCGAGGCACGCACTGCGCTGCACTCTCCAACTACTTGCAGTCTATAACTATATCCCGAGCCGCGAGGGGATAGTTAATCCTAATAAAATTCGGTAGTAGTTTCGAACAGACTGACTTTATTCTTTTTTTTTTTAAACAGATAACACACATTGCCATATAATAAAAAGCTGCATTGAGTTAATACCAACACCATCACTTAACGAAATGAACAAATATTCCCAAAAAAAAACAATCTTAAACATGCCATACTAAAGCACGAAATGATCTAAAAAATTTACCACAGTAAAAAAAATAACTACTGTACTGTAAGTAACTATTTTAAATTTACCACACCCATTTTCTGCAAGAAATTGCTATGTTTAACTTTACAGAGGCTTTTAGTAAGAATATCAGCTGGCATTTCTGAAGTTTTCAAATAAACAATTTTAACTAACTTCTGCGCAACTGCATCACGTATGAAATGAAATCTCACATCAATGTGTTTGGTTCTTCTGTGATACATACAATTTTCTGAAAGTTTTTGTGCACTCTGATTATCATTACATAATACAATTGGCATATTATTTCTATGGACAAGTTCAGACAACAAGTTTCTCAAGAATATAGCTTCCTTACTGGCCTCACAGATAGCCATATATTCGGCTTCTGTGCTGGACAATGCTACCGTTTGTTGTTTTCTACTTTCATGGGACACCACACACCCAGATAGTATAAAACAATATCCAGTATATGATTTTCTATCAACACAATTTGATGCCCAATCAGAGTCAACAAAACCAGTTATATCTAGATTATTTTTGACATACATTAATCCATAAGATTTTGTTGAGTTTAAATATTTTAAAACCCTCTTGGCATGTTTCCAATGTGTTTCAGTGTTACAATTATTAAATTGACTTAAATAACTAATACAATAAGAGATATCAGGCCTTGTTAGGATGGAAAGATACATCAAACTGCCTATTAGCTGTTGATATGGGTACATAGAATTTACTTTTTCGCCTTTAACAAGCTTCAAATTAGTTTCCATAGGAGTATCTACATTTTTACTATTTTCCAGGTTAAATTTACATACCAATTTTTCTATAAAATGTTCCTGACTAATACAAATTCTATCCTTCTCTATCTTCACATCCATACCCAGACAATGTCTTAATTTACCTAAATCTTTCAATTTAAATTTACTACTCAACTGGCCTTTCAACTTTTCCACTTCTTCATCACAATTTGAAAATATGAAGAAATCGTCGACAAAGAGTGCGACAAAAGTTTTAAAACTTCCATTTGATTTTACAAATAGACAAGGTTCATACACAGATTTTTTGTACTCTAATTCTTGTAAACAATCATCCACCCTTTTGTACCAGGCTCTGGCTGATTGTTTCAGCCCATATATGGCTCTATTCAATTTTAAAACTTTACTTCCACTCTTTTCTGTTACAAAATTCTGAGGCAACTCCATATAGACAGTTTCATTCAAATGACCATTTAAAAAAGCGGTAGTGATGTCTAGATGGGTTATATTTAAATCTAAGTTGACACTAATAGCAAACAACAACTTTAAAGTAGAGTATTTAAGCACAGGTGAAAAGGTCTCTTTATAGTCAATTCCTTCTCTTTGGGTGAAGCCCTTTGCCACTAACCTTGCTCTATATCTCACGGTGTTATCACTATTTAACTTCTTCTTATATACCCACTTGCACTGCACCACTTTACCATCACTTGGTCGGGCTACCAGCTCCCAAGCTTCATTTTCCTGAAATGATTCAAGCTCCTTTTCCATAGCTTTGCACCATTCTTCTCGCTCTGCACTTTTCATTACTTCTTCATATGTGAGAGTGTCATCACATACATCTATATTATTCGTCACACATATATTGCTGTACCCATACCTTTCTGGTGGCCGCCTTACACGCTTACCTAATGTTTCATTCTCTATAGGTTGGAGACTCACCTCTTCATTAGACATGGTGTCACAAAACTCATCAGAGCTTGAAGTATTTATGGTATCATCTGGTACATATGTGGTATCTGACGGGTCCAGTATAGTTCTATCCAAATCTTCTTTATCTATGACGTCTTCAACTACCTTTTCTTCCGGTTCCACCACAGCTTGTGTCATATCTGAGTCCTTTCTGTTCTCCATGATCACAACATCTCTGCTGGTAGTGATTTTCTTCGTCACTGGATTATATAACCTGTAACCCTTTGTGTTCTCCGGATAGCCGAGAAGAATGTATTTTTCTGCCTTCCTGTCCCACTTAGTCCTCTTTATTTTTGGAATATGGACCATTGCCGGACTCCCAAACACACGCACATGGCTTAGATCTGGTTTTCTGTCATTCCATAGTTCAAATGGTGTTTTTTGTAAACCAGAAGCTACTGTTCTGTTTCGCAAATAGACTGTTGTGTTTACTGCTTCTGCCCAGAACTTTATATCTAGGTTAGCTTCGTACAGAAGACACCGTGCTCTCTCTACCACAGTTCTGTTTAACCTCTCACATAAGCCATTTTGCTCTGGCGTGTGGGGATTAGTTTTTTGATGGATTATTCCATTTTTCTTCAAAAAACTATCAAATTCTGAGGAACAAAATTCCCCGCCGTTGTCTGTTCTTAGTACCTTGATTTTCTTCTCTGTCTGGTTCTCCACTAAGGCTTTGAACTGTTTAAAGTGTGTTAATGCTTCATTCTTCGACTTAAGAAAGTAGACAAATGCCATTCTACTGTAGTCATCAACGAAAAGAAGAAAATACTTTGCCAATCCAATGGAGACCACCTCCATGGGGCCACATACGTCGGCGTGTATCACCTCCAATGTGCTTCCGCTCCTGGAACCTCCATGCGGGAAAGGTGATCGTGACAACTTTCCTTCACAACATGTGACACACTCAAATTTGTCAATTTCTGCCTTATCAGAAAATGAGATGCCCTCTACAGCGCCATTCTTCATACAATTTAAATCTTTACTGTTTATATGGCCCAATCTCCTGTGCCATAACTGACTTGTTTCTGTAATTGCTGCACCCGCAAACAAACAGTCTTGTTTGATTTGTAATTTATATACACCATTCTCCAAATGGGCTACTGCAACTAATACATTTTGGTTATTGTGTATTTTGCATGTACTTTTTTCAAAAGTGACAGCATTGCCATTCCGAATTAACTCACTAACAGATAGAAGATTAGTGGTTAGGCTAGGAATGCATAGCGCATTTTTCACGGTAATCTCAAATTCCGAACCATTCACGTCAGTTGTCAACTTTGTACTTCCAGAGCATATCACCGGTACTTTCATCTTATTTGCCACTACTACGTCTTTTATTGGTAGATCGTCAGATACATTAAACAAACAGGATTTATCAATAACCATATGAGCGCTGGCGCCGGAATCTATATACCAGTCGGTTTTCTTGTATGTCGAGTTTAAGAAAAATACACTAAATACAGCACTTTCTTTTTCTTTGTTATTTTTGCATTGACTTTTGTAGTGCCCGACTTGTTTACACTTGTAACAGCGTATCGTTTTGACAGGTCGTGATGTTGACGTTTTTGACTTTGACATTTCTGCAGTACTACCAATCTTCTTATTCGAACTGTGCTGCTGCCAAGCTTTCGCTAAAAACGCGCCGTCACTTCCAGTGCTGCCAACCTCTGCACTCATGTCTAATAGTTTTGACTTAATAACGTCTGTGCTAATGGTCATTCCTGAATGTTCTATAGCCATTATCATAGGACTGAATTTTTCAGGTAGTCCCGCCAAAAGTAGGCATCCAACCCACTCGTCATTGATCTCAAATCCCGTACCTCGTAGTTTTTGAGCTGTATCTACAATCTGAGTTACATAGTTAGTCATAGAATCACTGTCATCCAGTCGAATAGAAATTAAATGGCGTAGCAAACTGATTTTTCTTTGAAAACCAGTATCATCGAAGAGTATTTTCAAACGTTTCCACACATCTCGAACAGTACTCTCATTTTTTATATGGACATATAACGATGGATCTATCGTCATAATCAATTTTGCTTTGGCCTTTTTAGCGTCGGCATCGGTAGATGCAATTGTAGCCGTTTCAGTAGTACTGAAACGCAGTGGAAGCGTGCTGGGCCCATAACCTAATAAAATTCGGTAGTACTTTCTGATTTAATGTCCATTCCCTCCAATAAGAGAAAGTTCTCGGCGGCGAACGCCCACTCGTCATAATTTTCTCGACCCTTGAGTTTGGGTACATTCACTATATAACTTGCCGCCATTGTCAATGTTCACCACACGCACGGTTAACACAATTTCTATGCAACGACAGCACGAAAAACAGTCAATGATAATTCACTTTGTCCTTTAAAGTTTTTATTATTGAATTAAATCACTTTGTAACTCGACTATCACCAATAAAGTCTCTTTTTAGCGAAAAACATTTGCTGGGCCCATAACCTAATAAAATTCGGTAGTAGTTTCGAACAGACTGACTTTATTCTTTTTTTTTTTAAACAGATAACACACATTGCCATATAATAAAAAGCTGCATTGAGTTAATACCAACAAATCCCCTGTCTATTTCAAACACGTTTCACCTCATTCGTACAGCGTCCAACAAAAAACTAATTAGATTTACTTCTCCCCGCTCGATCGATAAACTGACTGTTGTGATTTGACAGATTGTTTCGGGGTTATGTTATATAAATGAGTATTGAAATAATAAACTTAAACTGGTTAAAAGGAAAAGCTTTGTAGATCAAGCCAAGCTCCATTCTTTATCAATGTAGAGCTGGCTCTACAACAAAAATGCGTCGTTCGTTAATTACTAATAACCAGTTTAGGTACTAGCGGATTGGTAAGAACACCAAGATTAAGTAGTTACTGGAGTTCAAAAAGCCAACGCCGATTCTAAAATTATACAATACAATACAAATATTCTTTATTCATCACCAAAAGCAGTAGGTACAGTGACATTACAAAAAGAAAAAATCAGGTAGACAATAGGCGGATAAATTATTTTAAGTTTACTCGTTCTTTAATTTATGCCCATTATCGAATTTTAAATAATTCATGTAGGTATGCAAATACAACAAACAGTCGAATTTCTGCGGTCATATCTACTAGACTAAGGTAATTGTTAAGTAATTTGAGTTAAATCAGTATTCAACTTGCTAGCAACATACAAAAAAAATAACCCAGTGCGAATTGTTGATATGCATCCTGAACGCATCAAAAATATTGTAACAGACAACCAAGTAATATTCCTTAAGAGGTACGGAACTCCTAAAACAGGAACAAGTTAAACCGCGATCTTCCAAGGATTTATTAATTAAAAGTAAATTCCCACAGGGCAATGACAATATTAAGCCGACCGCGACTGCTCGTATCGGCAGCGGCAGTGGCAGCGGTCCGGAGATGGAAGGTTAAGTCGGCGAGGAGCGGGTGATAAATGAAAATAGCCGGCGAGGGGGCGGACTCCCGCGGAGGCTGCCACATGGCGCTATCGACCTGGTGACGCGGCTCTCGATATAGGAGGAAGCGATAACGACTTGAAAAAAGTTAAGTGAATATTTGTATCAAATAAACAATTGATTGATTAAGAGATTACTTCGTATCAATGAACTACAACCTCTTTATCTTGGTCCTCCGCTATATCACATGAAAACTTATAGGTACACGTGTGGTAGCGGAGGAGCAAGCAAAAAGGACGTGGTTCATCTAAATAAACAAATCTCATAAACAAGTTTGACGCCATTTGACATTATTCCCTGGACTTTGAACATATAATTAGTAGATAATTAGAAAAAGCATTATTAGCGCCGAGGAAGTATAGGTACCCTAATGAAGATTAACTGAAAATCAAAAACTTTAAGATCAAGTTGTAACTGCAAGCAACAATTAGATATCTTTGCAAGGAGGACATTGACACTAGTAGCCATGGATGGATATTTACAAAGCCGCAACAAGTTTGCAATGTGTAGTTCTTACTTAACGTTGCGCTCCTAAAGGTGTTAATTCGCTTGTACGCAGCGCACCGAACTCAAAGCTGCAAGCAAACAACATTCGCCTTTGAACCTACTACTATTCGCTCGCCTCTCATACATCGGGTCGCGTCTTCGGCTCGCAGACGTACGCGTAATATACGAACGCACGCACGAGCCACGCGTGTGACCGACCGCCGAAATAATTGTCCATTACGATTACATTGTTTGTGTGCCGCATGTAGGGGACGGGAGTTTTGTTACGATTTTAAGTGGCAAAAAAATTCGCTTCGTTAGATATTGTGTTTCATGAACGTGGTTGTTAAGTTGATGAGCAGGAGAAATAAGATGCGAAGTCGTGAGTTTTGATTTTGCTTGCTCTATCAGTGATCAAATTTTTAGCTCATGATGAAAGAACAGTAAGACTAAAGAACAAAAAAAGTAGGGAGAAGACACCTCGGTAGACGTTATGTTATTTATTTGCAAAAGCGCAATGCGCGATTAGTTTTGAATACCTCTGTCTACAACGATTAAACCATTTTATTTTTGTAAATTAAAAGATCGAAAATGGAAATACTTCAAAAGAACTAAACACGCAATAGAACTTTAATGCACAAAGAACTACATTGTGTAAACTACAATATTTCTACATTAAATCTTCAATAAGTAACATTATTTACAAATATTATGACTTATTTGCTTGACAAATATGTAGAAATAAATGTACCTCTTATGATATACAGCGTCCAATGGTGGAGATAATGTTACCTATTTATATGGAAAACATAAATAAACATGTGGTATCGGATTTCATTCAAAACGATATAGGTAATAAAAATTCAAAACCAGTATGAATAAAAAGCGTACAAATTTCCATGGATTTGATCAAAGTAGGGCTATCTTTAAAAACATCTGTCAGTTTACTCCAGCTAGTAAAAAATATAGTCTTGTCGTTATTTGACAGCGGTTTTTACATTTTCGTGGGAGAGTGTATGATTGTAATAAATTAAACAATAGTATTAAAAAGAAAATCATTGGACACTTGACACCAATTGACCTAGTCCCAAACTAAGCAAAGCTTGTACCTACTATGGATACTAGGCAACGGATAAAAATACTTATAAGTAGAGATAAATAAACATTCGTATTATTCATACAAATATCTGCCCCAGTCGGGAATCGAACCCGGGACCTCAAGCTTCGTAGTCAGGTTCTCTAACCACTTGGCCATCCCAGTCAACGATTCCTTATTTTCAATTTCAAAAAGATTCCTTATTTCCGATATTTTTATATCTATGAGCAAAATTACCTTCTACATTTTGGTCGTAAGTTGAAATATCTGCAAGTCTAATTAATAAACGAGGATTCTGGCAAGATATTTTATTTATAACACGTAATTTAACTAAGAATTGATTTTATATCCAGTGACCATTTATTGCCAGGAATAAATCTTAGAACTAACAAAGCACAGTAAATTCAAATGAGAGACACGGAAAGTGCACAATAAGAAAATAAGCAAGACATTGCAACAGGACAATAACACTAATACGTGTAAGTCATAACATCAGTGCAGCCAGAGGACAGTCCAGGGGCAGGAGGGGGAGGGGACTGAACCCATAAAACTAAAAATAGATACGACGACACCACGCCTCCTCTACAATACATAACTAACAAAATAACCTAAGCCGTACTACTGACAAATTCCAAAATCGTTCAAAGAAGGTCCCTGGGGCAATACCGTAGAATATAGAATCCTCTACCATTCAGAGTCAGGAATCAGCGAAGCAACCGAAAATGTAAGTTGGTATTTTATATGCGTGCGGCGTATACCTATGGTGGCATCTGTCAAAACAATATGCGCCGGAAACAATAAGATTCAGCGTGTATTCTGATTTCTGATAATGTATGAATAATCAAGCAGATTTTTTTATTAAGCCCTGCTCAGAGCTCTCATCCCGGTGATAATTAATATTGCAGCCGTTAGAGGGAGCTGATACTTAACGATACGTAACTTTTATTACGTTTCCGAGACGTTAATTTTTATTAGAGCGCTCCACCGTGTCATTACGAAAAGCAAATATTTCTTTGGCAAAAAGAAGGCTTATGAGGTGAATCAAGGCGGGTAGTATTAAATAATATGTACCAGTTAAATCAGAGTAAGGAATTGAGCGAGGTCGCAAATTACGTAATGGTTACGGGCTGTCGGGGGATGGAATTGCTCAACGCCGCGTCACTCCAAGTGTTACTGGAGTTATAAAAAGTTACCGCGGCCCGGGAGGCTATGACATAAGACTAAGTTGCCTCGGCTACCCCGTTTAGGGGTGAAGTTTCGAAACGTTGTTACCATAATATGGATTAGGTAATAATTTATTTACCCGTTTTTCACTCAGATTTCAGCGCGTTGCGTACGTATCAGTCGGTGTAGGTGGAAGAATAGGACACTGTTTTGCAATACTGAGTCAACCTACTGTGACTGTTAAAATTATTTTCTAAGGGTTCGGCACGGGAGGCTATGACATAAGACCTAGTAGCCTGGCCTCCTCCATTTAGGGCTGAAGTTTCGAAATGTTGTTATAGGACGGATTAAGTAATAATTTATTTACCACGTTTTTCACTAAGATTTCAGCGCGTTGCGTACGTATCGGTCGGTGTAGGTGGAAGAATAGGACGCTGTTTTACAATACTGAGTCAACCCACTGCCACTTTGCAATACAATGTTAACTGTTAAAATATTTTCTAAGGGTTGGTATTGTATTACAGAATTAATCAGGGTTGTTGACACACTATTGCATAACAGAGTCCTTTTAATACTGTGTCGCGTTCCAGAAACGTGCAACTAAAACTGTTGTCGTGCCACGTGCCAGTTAATAAACATTCCGCCCACATGATTATCAATTTATCGACCAAAATAAAATGTTTACATTTGATACTTAAGTTAAAACTTAATCCATTCAACACAAAAGCAATCTGGTAACTCAATATTAACATAATTTTTAACTGGGCCTGTATATTTATTTGGGTCAAATCTTAGCAGCTAAATTTGACCCACTTCCTGGGGTCTAATCGACTTGAATTTTGGCATACTTGTGTAAATCTAGTGACAATACAATAATCTGGCAGTGTCATTCTGGCAGTCCGGCCATGATCATCTCCGCAGGACGGAACTTCTCAAGGGTTAACGGCAAAAACTTGAAATTTGGTACGAAATGTAGTTTAGATGGAAATGCAAGTACAGTCAGCAAAAAGATTATATTAAAAATTACTTACATTTTTAACAAACTTATTTACTAACAGGCTCTACGATGATAAAGCTTAACAGTGCGCGTGTAAATAATCAAATGAAAGTGATGTCGAATGTCGAACGTCGCTTAAACTTACTTTTAGCAAATAAACGGTTCACACACACGTGCATTGAAAACAAAACAATCAATCAAGCACAAGACTCTGGAACCGTACAGCCAGTCGCCACCCGTTGACATCCATACGTTTGACGGCGCTCCAAATCCGCACAGGCAGAGTGACAGCTCGCAATCAAACTTTAATCAAAGCGGCCGACAACAAGTTCTCGCCGATCACGAGTAGACAAACCCGGCCGGCGCGGCTAATTGAGCGGAATCGAAGCTTGATTAAGTTAAGAGTTGCAGCGGGCGAGGCGAGGAGAGATCGTAATTAAAACACCCTTCGGTTTTTTTATCATCGCGCTTTGTGGATGGGGGGAAACACGTCGAACATATATCAATATACATATACCTATATGTATATAGGTGTGTGCCTTTGTTTATTTTCCCTTGCGAGGAAGCAAGATTGAGCTAATATTAATGTTATTATATGTATATATTATTAAGTGTTAAAATGAAAAAAAAAAAAAAAAAAACTAGTCAGCAAAGACAACAAGCGCTCTTCAAATTCCTCACCAAATCGAAACATAACCAACCATCTGATAACTATTGAGATAGGAAGGCAATCTCGGCAGAACACGAATCAATCATCTATCAACTACACCAGAAGCTTATCATCGTCATGTCAATGATGTCGTAAGTAAAGGGTAACGGGGCGCATTAGGGTAGACAGAGAGAGAGACAATACCGACCGCGCTCACGCGTCCCGGGAATGTGGGGAATGTTAAGTCAGGCCCCGTCAAAGGGACCAGAGTGGCCTTTAAAATTAAAACGACAAACATTGAGGCTGTTCGCGAGCTGGTAATTGATGCTTTAGTTCTTTCCGAGCCGTTTATGGACGGTCGTAGACGTGATGGAATTGTGGTTTATTGTGACAGCAGTGGTATGGATGACTCTGAGGCTCAAGAGGCCTTTGCTCCCTATTTAAAGACTGAAGCGGTAAGAAAGTGTAGAAATCAAAATAATATACCACAAGAAAATAAACTAGCTGACAAATAAATTAGTTGAAAAGTGGATTAAGAGTTCGGTGATTATTGCTTAGGTCAGCATTTGCCAAACAATAGATCGCGACCGGACATCGAGTGGGCTTCACAAATCAGTAGCCACGGTAACCCCTCTAATAAGGCACTCTCTCCCATATAATTCTGGCCACTAAGTGGTTAGGTACCGTCTAGTTAACTTAACTAGGTCCCGAACTCTGGAATTGGCCTTTAAGTGATTTTGCTTCGAGTTTACCAGGCACACTACTATAGATGGCTACAAAAAATAAATAGGTTTCTTCAGCGAATACTAACGTGCTCTAGATTTCCATCTACATTTTAATCTTGCTTAGTTACTTTGTTGATTCCCTTATCTGACTTATGATAACGTTGAGTATAACATTACCTATATACATATGTATATCAAATTATGTATCCAAGACATGTAGGAGCTTTCAGCGGGTAGTAGTTAATCTTCCAGAGTGTATGAAGTAGATGAGTTAGCAATATTTTTGTATGCGGTGGTGTAATTTATCTTCAATCCATCGTTAGGGCGCCGAGTGCGTTCGACACGTAGGTACCTAACGGAATAAGTAGGTACAGCAGTTTTATGATTATTTTATAGCTATTGGAAATGCGATGGTATGGAATATGCGATCTAAAAGATTAGTATACTTACAATATATTGTTGGTAATTTATGGCTAACGATTTTATGGTTTATTTTAAAAGTCATTAAATTAAAATTTAGTTCAAATTGTATACAAAAAAATATGGAAGCGTAGCCCTACCCTACGCTTATTATTCGATACATGTTTCGAATTAAGAACGTTTAAACCTGCTGAGCTGGCAATGTTGCATTTTTGTTAATAAACATAAAGGTATAAACGCTCTTAATATCTAGATATTTTGATTTGTTTTTTTTTTTGCGTACAGAGTACTTTGTTGACAAATCTAAATCGATTAGAAAATCCTCATAAAGCCAATTCAATCAAAATCGTTACAGCCGCTTCCTACATTAATAATTAGCAAAATTGGTCAATTGATTTCCAAAAATCGGTCTGGCGTTAATCAAGAAGTAGCAATTAGCAAAGCGTATTCATAGCTATTGCAAGTAAATCAGCTACCACCCGAGACAGTACAGCGTGAGTTCACGCCGGTACCGAGAACGCCGTATGCAGTCGCCAGCCTTTCTCCGAAAACTCATTACTAGCGGGCACGCGTCACGTAGGGCCCATAACCGGTTTTATTAGGTTTCACTAACGCCCCGCGTCCGCAGCCGCCGTGCGACGCGTCTGAACACCCCTTTGTTACGCCCACTTAGTTTTTACTTTGGAACGGCTAGATTTTTCTATTCAGATATTATTATCAATCTTTTGTGCTCGTCCCTTTTTGGAGGGTAGCAGAAGCAGAAGAGGCTACGACTAGTTGGTTTTATTGTCCCCTTTTTTAGCACGACTGGTGTGAAAAAGACGCACGTAGCTTCCATCGAGACATTACACCATGTTTATTATATTAATAGTCATCCCTGATATCCTGACTCGAAATTTTGAAAATGGGAACAAACATAAGTAATTCAATCGTGGTGGATGCAGGCCGCTTCCAATCGAAGCAACTGAAGGTCTATGGGGGAGGCCTGTGTCCTGGTGGACGTCCACACGTAAACGTCCTGTCGCTGATATGATGATGATGATAATCTAATTTGATAAATATCACTGTCTCTAGCACAGAGTTAACTTTTAGCCATTATTAAAATAGCAGAATATTACCAACACTATAGGGCACAATATAATTGACAATTAAATAATGCAACTTCCCTGTGAATATTTTTTTTCGCACCGCAAGCAAAAAGTGGGAAACTTTATCTTTACCTTTAGGTTAAACATAATAAATCAGCCGCCATCAAAGTATGCAAATCAAGATCAATAAGTTATGTTAAACATTCAACAATAATCGGCCACATGCAATCACTGAACCCGACGAGGGTCTGACCTCCAAGTACCACAATCGCCCTAAATTTAGTTAAGACGGTAACTCTATTGGGATTCATAACCGGGAACTGAGACGATTTAAAGTTTAGTAACCGTAATTTAACTAAATCACAATAAATTTACGTGCCAACTAACCTACATAACCATATTAAATTAAATCAAAATAAAACTCATCTATTCTGTCATTATCCATTTAGTATTGCGAAAGAAAAAGAAAAAGTTTTTTTTAAGAAGTAATCTTAGATCCATCTTCTAACCATTGACCAAGTTCAAACATTAACAATTCCATATTCTAGTTTCCCCTCAGGAATTGACAATCGATTTCAAATTAAAGTAAAGTCGAGGTTTTAGGTATCTTTGCAGTTTTCTACCTTGTAGCTGTGACTTTCTATTTGAACTTTTGTATTAAATTGGCAGACATATTTGACCTCAACTGTACTTTGCCTAGGGCAGTGCGAAGTTAATTAGAATCATTAGACTGTTGTTTTAATGTTTCAATATACAGATATTTTAAACAAACACCTACATACAATGTCTGTAAAAGTACTGTGTTTTTTAATCAATTAGCATACTTACCTACACATCTAGTTAGTTTTACAGTATGATAAATGGCGATGTTTCTGCAAGAATTCGTTAATTGCTATCCCGCGGGAACTATGCGACATAATCTATTAGGATAAAACTATCCTATATTGTTCCTTTATATACCAAATTTCATCTACATAAATCGGTTAAGCGGTTTATGCGTGAAGAAGTAACAGACAGACAGAGTTATTTTCGCATTTGTATTTGTTTGCATATTAGTAAGGAAGGATATAGTTTTTTTTTTTGTAGGTGGATACTATTACAGCTAAGAGTGTGGAAAGTTCAACTCTATAACATAGGCTCTACGTTATAGGGAGTACCCTCGCTTACGTAGCTGTGAAGTCATAGAGCCTTTAAACTTCTTCAGTACCTACGAACTGCAGTGTTTTATCTGTTTTTCACGTTGCTAAACAAGCCGTGGACCAAAGGTTAAGGTGTGAGTATAAGACCTATCAGTACGAAAGCTTCAGTGCGGGTTGGTTCGAGGTCGTAAGGGTTGCATGGGACCGTGTGAGGTTGCCGGTCGTAGGCTCGGTGCGTCTCGCTGGGTAGACGGCGCCGGCGATCGATACCCCGGCCGCATTGTTACCCCGCCCCCGCACACCGCGCCCCGCCCCGCCCAGCCTGCACCCGAAATTCGCCCCATTTGATCCCGTGAGCGCGAATCAATCGCTTTTGTTGTAGTAACTTGATGCACAACAGCCACAGGGCAGGTTTTCGACGTCGTCGGGTGTTATTGAACACTGATGCCGGTTAAAAAGGTGAAATAGGCATTGCGAGTTTGAGTTTGTATGGGATTAATGCAGAAGTAGTTAATACACATGTAAGTACAGAAAAAGGTTTCGCGTCAGCTGCGTGGTAAAAATGTTCAAAAGTATTTTTTCAAATAACAGCTGTTCTTGAACGATCAGTAAGAATGCAGGTAGGTACTTATTCAAAGCGACGAACTAAATCTTTTCACGAAGGTACTTTTGTACCTTTGAACATACTGAATATAAAAATACCTTTTCATTTATCATGCTCGTAAAGTTTGTGTTTATGCTGGATCTAGGCTACATAAGAAAGTGACTTTTTATGTTCTTGTGCATAAAGTAAAATCTTCATCTAAGCCCAAGGTAATGTGTAATAAAATAAGGTGTCAACAGCCACAAACAAAAAAGTTTCTACATATTTTTTAATGATTTTTAATCTACATAAAACTAAAAATTAATCAAAATAAATCAATAAAACTAAAAAAATATAATTTTATAACAATGCATGAAAAATAAAATATGTACTTACATAGAAAGTGAACAAATTTTTCCACTGTTGCTATTTCATTTCCTCGCAATCTAAGTGAGAAGCAGAGTGTAAACCTCGAGCATTAAACCCATTTTCTCTCGACGTGTCTATGTCTATATGGCTACACGAACGTCTTGGGTAAAATAGCTCGTTTTATGCTCTTGTTGTACAATCTACTATTTTACTGTGAAAGGCGGTATAGTTAAATGAAACCATTACCCATGTAGCGCCTAATTGTAGGTATTAAAGCTTTAATTATTTAATTTAAAGGTTATTCCCTTACAAGCGCATGAAGCACAAAACCAATATCCATATAAAAATTAATTGGGTTATAAAGAAAGTTTATAAAATAGTATAAGGCTGTTTCCCTCACGAGTTAATAACCGGGTAAATTGATTGGACAAATTAACTTTTATTGCATATCGAAGTTACAACTAGTCGAGGAGAAGTCACTGTTAGAACTCTTGGAACTCAACTAATGTAGACGTCTTGTGTTTAAATAATTTACTAACTTAAACCTATAGAGTCTGTATTTAGTTAATCACGAAGTGATTATCCATTAAATAAATCACGTTGCTATCACGTTTGGCATAACAACTGGTAGGTAAGGAAGGGTGTATGTAATAACTCAAATAACTTTATGACCAAAAAATCCTTTTTAATAAGTAATAAGTACAATTTTTTACTTATTATTATTACTTTTAGCACATATTTTTGTTTTGTCACCCTAACTGCACAAAGTACCTAAGTACTTATGTACCTATTTAATTACAAAGTACATAAATTTTATATACGTACCAACCGATCACTGATCCCTAAGACAAGGTCACATTTGACTCGTCAGCTGGAGCCTTATTAACAAGCAAAGCAAATCAATCTCAAATACCTAAGAGCAAAAAAAAGTAAAGCTTGTAAAAAAGAGGAGTTGTTTGAGCAAATTGCCAAGAAAGAGACCAATTTTGTAAAACATCCCAGTAATCCAGCAAAAACGTTTGAAGTGTCCAAACATTAGTACAATTCGATGATAGATTGTTATAGCGTATTGATCATTATTTATCGCTGTCTGAACCATCTCCGTTAGGGTTAATAAACATTTATCGCGAACACGAAACTGGTGATAATCAATACTACGTACGTTTCGTTTGCTAATCTATCACTAAGCAAATCTGATAGATACTTTAACTAACAATAATAGTAACTAGTAGTAGTAATGCAATTTTTTTTCGCCTCCAAAGTACATAGTTGTCAATTTTTAAATTTTCCAGTTGTCCTTGTTCACTTCTAAAAAAAAAAAAAAAACTGATGCAATTACACCACAAAAAATAAGTAAGTAATATTGTTTTTAAAATTTACAAAACCTTATGGTAAAAGTAATAAAAAGTCAGATAATTTTTGTTGTTGGATCCAATAGAAAGTTTTGATGTAGAAAGTTTCAAAATTACGATTTTTTTTTTCTCACAAGATTTCGTGACGTTTTTCCTGACATCAAGAAATTTTCGATGTTTTCTATAGTTTATGTTTTGCGATCTCGTCTTTAGAGTTAATAATTTCTTGACAAAACTGATTTCTTGTCAATTTCATGACGGGAAAACTTTTTGAGAAATCTTTATAGAAGTGTTATTTATTTTCACAAACTGCTATACTTACATTTAGATCAACAAATAAGGATCTTGTAAATAAATATAATATATACAGACTTTGCAACAAAAAAAGAGCAACATAATAAATAGAAGATACTGTACTTTGGACTCCAGTTATAATATACATAGCTATAGTTTACTTAACGTTAATCGCCAACATTTATCGCAGCTTGTAATAAATAACAAAGCATGGAGGCAAATACAGAAAGTAATTCGATAAATTACAGTTTTATGGGAAAGTTAGCGGTACTGCAATAAATATTAATCACTCTCGTATAGTTTACATAAATAATAATAATTACCTATTTTACTTATTTAAGATAGGATAGGATATTTATATTTATCCTATGTTCTTTTAAACTCCTGTATTTTTAACCCCCGACACAAAAAGAGGGGTGTTATAAGTTTGACCGCTATGTGTGTCTGTTGTCTGTCTGTGGCACTGTAGTTCTTAAACGGGTGGAACGATTTGAATGCAGTTTGAATGATGGTTCTTAGACAGACAGGTTTCAACAAAAGTTTTAGTCGTTTATTCGTTTTTGAGATATTGAACTTTGAAGTAACAAAGTCGGGGGTTTTCCAACTTTTTGTTGGTTAGGTTATCTCTTTGTGTATACTTCGTCGCCGGAGGAATTTTTTAATTTTCCGTGACAAAAATATGAAAATACTAGCTTTTGACCGCGGCTTCGCCTGCGTGGAATTCGGTTATCGCGCGCTGTTCCCTCGGGAATAGTGTATTTTTCTGAAATTAAAGTTGCCTATGTCACTCACTGACCCATAAACTATCTCTATGCCAAAAATCACGTCGATCCGTCGCCTCGCTTTGACGTGAAAGACAGACAAACATACCAACACATAAACACACACATTACACAGTTATACAATAAAGTTTAGTTCTATTTCTATTTCACACTTTAATAGTAATATTACTATGGATAGTATGGTAATGAGTGTTCAGTTAGTGTAGCTTTCCAATAGTGAAATATTGTTAAAATCAATTCTGTGATTACTTCCACTGATAAACAAGCACACATAGTTTTTCTCTTTACTATATTAATATAGATTACTACGTTTTACTTTGAAACCGAACGAATAAGACGGCAAACCACCTTCCATTAACCGCATGATGTTGAATAAAAATCTAGAAAATAGGCGTTTATCGCATTTATCATCTCTTTCCATTCTCGTCTCACCATTCACCGTTTGACAGAAAGAGGTGATGAAAGTGATTTTGATGCCGAACGCGTTAGACAATTACGGCCTCTGGACGAGACTTGAAGAAGATCGTTTTAAGAACATGTGTAAGAAAGAAAATGATACTTTCATATAAATATTAAATAAGATTCTCAAGAAATTCACGGCACATTAAATTGCTCATGTGTACCACATGTTGCGGCCAAAAGTTGAATTTTTCACAGCGATAACCGTTAGTTAACCGTGCATGTATGGAACCGCCAGCGCCAGTCGATATTAGCTCTCGTGCGTTATCAGTTAGCTGAACCATAAATAATTCACAGGCTGCAGGAGATAACGCATATTCGTAGATAAGCATCGGCGCAAGCGAATAGCGAGGAACATTGAAAGCTTTCAAGCGTGCAACAAAGTAAACAATTGATATTAACGATGGTGATTGATTAATTACAGTTGCAGGTTTATCACTAGCACTTATCCGCTGTAGGGCTCGCTTGAACTAATGAGGGCTAAAAGACAAACGAAATATCTCTAGATGGCGTTAGTATCGTAAGGTTTTTTGATGTTACGTAAGTTTACGTGATGTTACGGGCTTGCTTGCAGTTATTAGCCAAATCGCAAGCAAGACCTAACATCAAAAAAACATCACGATATTTCACCTACCTCATTGAATTGAAATTCCGGGATTTCACTAAATTCCCATGAGAAGTCCTGAATATCGTAGAGTTCAGTTTCGTTCTTCGTTTAAATATTATTATGTGTTAATTAGGTAGTCCCGAGACACAGCAAAGGAGATATTTTGTCTGTGTCTGTCTGACAAAAACAAATGTCAAAGCGAGAGCTAAAGACAAGGTTATGTTAATTAACAGAAGCTCGTACTTTTAATTATGATTAAAGGCTTTTTTTCTCATATAAGTATAATCTTTGATTAGTATGCTAACTACTAGCCTTATCGACTAAATAACAACATGGTTAATTTTATTCACCGGTCTCGGGAAAAATTGATATCGGAATGTTAAATGTGCTGGAAAATAGATAGTGGACCCTTCTTAAGCTTAGAAAAATAATAGGTACAATTACATTCTTCGGACATTAACAAAATCGGGCAAGTGCTTGTCGGGCTACGCGGTGTAGGGTTTCGTACCTACTTATATGCAACAAATATTCAATATTAATTTAGTACTGGTCGACTATTAACTCGTTCACTTAATAAAGCTAAGGAAGCTCTGATATACCTATTTCCTTTTAAACACCATGACTTTTTTTTTCAGATGTTTTAAGCTTTCAATAGTTTGTGGACTGGGGCTCGAAAAATTATATTTTTGAAAATACTATTTAATGTAGGACCCCGCATTATGACTTAATTTTTTTTAACCCACATGACGTGTAGTGGCGTTATGTAAGTACATACAAAAAAAAATTACCACTGTCGGCATGGTTAATATCACTCATGCAAAATTACAGCTTTTTGGCACCAGCACTCTCTAATTTATATCGCAGACGAATGACAGAAGGAAGATGGCGAAACTAAAGGGTTCCTACGGAACCCTAAAAACAACAATCAAACGATTGAATTAAATTAGCAAACAACGGCTACCTAAAACGCAACATTAAAATAATGTAGAACTCACATTAGACACAATATCAACCAAGCAAAAATCTGATCTTACAATAAAAGTTATGAATAGCTTAAAAGCTAAATTAAAAAAAAAAGCTAAATGTATAGCATGTATGTTTATTAGCATTTTTTTGTGGCGTAGGAATACTAAACTAAGTATCATGTCGGAAAACACAAGTCCACAGAGACTATGACTAAACTGTTTACGGTTACGACGGCATAAATCAAAAGGCACAGTTGTAGATAGTCTCCAAAACAGGCGACAGTCCAATTCGAACAGTCGTTTTGCGAACAGCCACTGACCCACCGCAACACGGCACTATTGGCGACGCGTCATCGGACTCGGACGAGTAGTGTTTATGACATGGCCTAGACACGGCGCGACTAGATGAGCTTCATGCAAGCTTCTTAAAAAACTAATAAGTGTAACCTTGGCTATTATGATAGGTAGGTCAAATATCTATTGCAAAAAAATGAATGGAACGCATTCTTTACAAGATATTAATATTGGATAAAGGGCAGGATATCAAACGTTAACTACAGTGCTAGGATGCTAGGTACTCACTAATGCAAATTGATTACATATTTCATGCAAAGCAATCATTTCGTTGCATGTCGTTGGATATTTTCTTGGTAACGGTGGTAATTGGTTTTTATAACGTCTTATATGTTCATACTATCGAGGTGACAGAGGACAATCAACCAAACCTTATTATAACTACCATTATTTATTTATTTATTTATGTTTTTAGGCACAAACGGTACAATAAAACTTACATTATAAACAATGACACATAACATTGACCAACAAAGTAAACTTATTAGTGCCACTTATTATGTACGTACGTAACGAATAAATCGACGATACTTTGTTTTATTGGTAGGTAGGTACAAAGCACCGTTGTCATTATGGTAAAACTGGGACTTCTCCGAAGGTTGTCAATGCCCCCATGATGTTTGGAACTCGACACCAATTTCCTGCCAGCGCCAGGCGAGCAGGTCGATGTCGCGAACGCGTCATTGTATCGTTGATTTGCATAATTAAACAACATTATGCACTCTTTCATTTGGTCACCCCTGCGATTAAACGCTAAACAAAGCACGCGGGCATCCGGGCAAGAAAATTCATTAATTATAAAAAAAATCGTTTGAGATCGAAAGAAACAAAGTAAATAGGTCTGACAGCTCAATCTCAAGGCACTTCCTTATCCCGCCGCAAAGAAGGAAAACTGCTCAGGAGCAGAATTAATGCTTGCAGGAGAAATTCCAAATTAATCCCCTTGAGGTGGACCCGCATTGAGAGCGCGAAGAGTAAACATTTATCGCACAGACTTCAGCCAACCCGATAGTAGTTCGCTGAATGATCGGGGTGCTTCGCGGAAACCGACGGAATACGAGCAGCGACGAGAAAAGCCGAGCGAGCCCGAGGCGCGAGAAAAGCGAAACCTCCCTCAGTTTCCCCCTCGGTGGGGGCTGGGGTCTTTGTCCCCGTGCGACCCAGTTAATGACCGCCCCCGTAGACGCGTCGCATAACCTCGTTTCGATATAAATACGCCTACTACACTTGACCTCCAAAAGTTTTTATTGGAAAGCACGTGCCGTTATCGAGATCGTACGCGTTATATAAACAATATGGTCTGGTCTATTTCGTGTACCAAGCTCAAACAGTTCGGTCACGATTTCAAATGTTTAAACAAACAAGCTATAAGCAACCTAAACGCCAAATATTCTCTAAAGTGTAATCCTTTTTCAATTTGAAACACAATCTTCAATTGAAACACCACAAATCTAGACGCAAACCGCAAGTGGTCCAGCGGAAAACTTCTCGAATACCACTAATCGTGAGACGAAATCCTCGAGAGCTCAACTTGTAAGTTTGTTAGCCAATAAATCCTTTCTAAGTTGAAAGGGCTGGGCGGTCGGTCCGGTATGGCGAGGGCGCGGGGAGGGCCGGGAAGCAACAGGTCGCGAAACAACACTTTAAATGTTCGCTGATAAGCATCGACGTCACCGGAGCGCGACACATACACGACGACCAGTCAGAAGTACGATGACCTAAACCTAAATGCATGTAGTCCGCTCGTTTAAACTGATTTTTTTTTTCAAGATGTAATTTGCTACGTAATTAACTTGAGGAATGAAGAATTGCACATTAGTGAGAAATATGATTTCAGTCACGCAATTCAAGGTTGTACGCATCATAAGAAACAAACTTTTAAATGAAATAATAAACTGGACGGAACTTGTCCCTTCAGTGCAAGCAAACAAACCTATTGATTGTGGGAACCCCCCTATCATTAGAATATAGTTTACTCAAGACAAGATAGAACAATTAATATAATACAACAAAGGGAGACTGCTCCGGCTCACTTTAGACTAACTTTCATTGAAGTCCGAGTAAGTCAATAGACATTACATTTCAATATCAGTTTAACACCTCAGGAGTAGTCTCAAGACACCAGTTTCCCCCAGCAATCGGGAGATTAAGACCAGTTTTAAGCGAGCTCTTGGTCTCGATGGGAATCCTGTTTCTGGAACGTGACTTCGGGGTCTCACAGGCTGGTTGCGGTATGGAAACTTATGCCTAGAGCGATAGTTGCATAAAGCGACGTTTCGCAAACCGCAGTGGTCTGGTAAATGTTTCAATATCCTTTGTTTCGAGCGCAGTTTACTGACGTCTGGAATGACATTCGGTATCGAGGCCTTTACGGAGCAACTTTAAAAGTGTACGAACAAAAGCTTTCCGTTTCCATTGCTCCACTACTTAAGCATTGAAAATTTGATCTTGTCTGATGAATTTTTTCATTTTAATCAACACCCACATGCACTCCCCCCCCCCCGCACCCCCATTCCCGCATGCTCGTTTGTCTACTATTTGACACAAAAAAAAAATGAAGTACTTAAATGAATATCCGTAACTTTATTAACGTTGCCGGAGATCAAACCTTCATCGAAGCACCTCGATTGAGCAATTTAATAAATTCGTAACTGACGCCCACATTCAGCCAGCAGCCCAAGCTTTTGTATTGGAAAATTATATCACTTAGCTCCACAAAGGGTTTTAGAGAGTCAGTGCAACGTTTTAAAATCTCACTGCTGCAAGTGCTGCTGATAGTTCTGTACAAATTTTCAATAACTAGGTATTTTTTTGAAAATGTATTGCTCACAAAAAAGTCTCGGCGTGCATCATTTCATTATCTAACTAAATAAACTCACAAGCAATACTCAATAGACAATAAACGAAATAAGTGGAAATCACTTGGACGGGCTCACAACATAAGAAGCCCATATTTTTTCCAAATTTACGATTGAGTTTGTCAGCGCCCTGAATAATGAACAAAGTTTGGTATGTGATGTTATTACTTTTCGCCCGTTCTCATGAGCAACATGAGCATTCCAGTGACGGGCATTAGTGGCTCGTAAATATAAGCAACAGTAACGGAGCTCTCAAGTTGACAGCCACGGTTATCGATTTGAATTTTTGAAGCATTGTGGTATTGTTCAATATACCTACAGTAAGTATAAGCAATATTGTTACCTACATGTTTAATATTAAGCAACGATGTCAATTAAGCTTGCGAAGTAAGTGTGCCGCCCGCTGTTAGAGACCAGACGATAAAGTATAAAATATTGCATATTAAAACTCATTACACAGTTAATGATCGTCTTGAGCTCGAGGTTCGTCTATACCTAAGTAGCTCAACGTGCCGTGAAACATTTTATCGGAAAGTAAGAGCTTTTTACTTTTCCAAGTATCTAGTAAACCCACTTGCAAATAAAACGGGCACCCATGGTTTTTCAGATTTTTAGGCATTAAAGACATAAAATACAAAAACCATAGGTGCCCGTTTTTTTTGCAAGGGGGTTTATAACTTGATAGAGAACGTATGTAATTGTGTATGTATGTGCCTATGCCTATGACATTTTTTGCGAAAAGTCGTTTTAGTGATAATTATTTTTATGCATAATTTAATCAGTTCACTTAAGAATTATTTTCTAAGATAATCGACCATCCGATGTCAGTTTTATATAACTTATATACTTACCCTATATTCTCAAACCTTCGTTCACGTGTAGGTACGTCGTAACTACAAGTTGCATTAGAGTGCAACTGCAGTTATTGCAACAGCGAAGGCCTTGCATTCGCCGACCCACGGAGCTGGCCATGGACCAAAAATACGCGCTTTAGTGCACTAAGGAGTTCCACGAACTAGGTACTATGGGTTATATGGGTAGGGCGATAAGGTCTGTACTTGTATTTTAGTGTTTACAGATAGTATCGTTAGCTTTGTGGCTTACTATACAAGATCTAGTGATTGTGGTTTCTCGGTTAGAACGGGAATTGGTCGACTTGTTTATGGCGCAGAAGATGGCGCAACCAGGACCCGCTGAGAATGAATCAACTTTGTTTTATAACGTACCACACGCACGCATCCATCATTGCTCATTAAAATCATAAAACTAAATGTGTTCTTATTTGCAAATTTAATACATGTCCTAAAATTTACAATATGAAACAAATTCATGGAAGGCAAGAGTACCTACTCAAAACAAGTCAAAGGACAACAATATAACTATGTATTTCTAACTGTAATGTATTAGTTTCTTGTTTTATTACTACATATTAGCGTGTGCCTATTAATAGTATGTGTATGTATAATGCACTATTTGAATTAATTTAAAATTTCAGTTCTTTTTTCTATTCATTGTACTCGTAGTGTCTAACTCTTTTTATTTCTGATATTCTGTCAGTCGTTCAAAGGCTAACTGGAAGAGATCCCTTTAAGGGATACGTTCGCCTTTTACATCTTATTATTTTTTTATTTGTTAATTCACGTGTTTTTATGTAAAATAAAGAGTTTATATATCAATATCAATCAAGTATCACCTGACCAAGATTTTTATCAAGTATTACCTATAAAGTCATATTAATATAGGACCAGTCACGAGAAGTATAAGAAAACACCGACTTTGGACTCCACTTCTGAATTAAACAAATTGAATAATAAATTTCACATGGCAAGCATGAAAAATAAACTTCGCCAAAACACGTATACATGAGTCAACAAAACAAACCGTAGCAGCAAACTGAACCCGGTAAGTCAGGTTACTCAACGTAAAATAAATATTTACGCAAATACATCGCTGGCAATGCTGTATCCCGTGTCATTACAATATTTACCAAAAAAAGGATATTATTACCTATTTTGGCGAAAAAGAAGATGCACATTGTATTCCCATAGGAAGATATTATGAATAGTTCGAAGTGAACGTTCAGCTACAACTAATATTTTTATTTTATTCTTTCACTTTACTTTGATATTTATTAGGCACAAAATGGGATATTCGGCGGAGAGAAAATCCGTGATTTAAGTACGTAGTTGCTATCCAAATCCGACTAAATCGAATCGCGCATTTAGCTTGTGATAAGACAAGGTAAAAAAAATTACAACCGAGACTTCTACACTTTAGGCAATTACAAACTTAATCAGATTTTATGCAATTGATATTCTCGGGCAGTCCGATCACTTATGTGTAAATACGTGTTAATTAAACGCGGAGCTACAGGTGGGTTATCTAGAATAGCGGTCAATTAGGAGCGGGCCACTCGAACGCTATTGTAACCGCAAATTGCATTTGCTGCTGATACGCCACGTGCTTACAAGCAGGTACAGTCGAGTTAATAAACTTGTGAGCAAAATTTTGATCAAAAATATCTGAACACGACTTTATTTATTCTTTTTTTTTGCTCACAAGTTTATGAACTCGACTGTACGAGTATTAAGTAGTTAAGATTGTTCTTGGATGTTTCAATAGATATAGTATAAGTTACGTGTACATGAAAGGATTGTTAGTGGAGAAACATAGACACGACAAATGATAACTAACAACGTGTATAAACAAAAATAGTAGATTGTACAACAAGAGCATAAAACGAGCCATTTTGTTCATATAGCCACTTGAGCCGGTAGGTACGGCGGGAGTGGGTAGACACGTCGAGAGGAAAATGTGTTTAATGCTCGACTTTTCCACTCTTCTTTTCACTTCGATTGAGAGGAAATTATATAGCAACAGTGGAAACAATGATTCACTTTCTATTTTTTATGCATTTTTATGTACCTTTTATTTTTTATGCATTATTATGATAATTCCATTTTTTATTTTTACTAATTTATTATGATTGATTTTTAGTTTTATATCAATTAAAAATTATTAAAAAATATATACTTATAGAAACTTTTTTGTTTGAAGCTGTTGACACCTAATTACCTTGGTCTTAAGTTGGTATTAGACGAAGATTTTATTTTATGCACTACAGCATGAAAAGTAATTTTATGTCGCCTAGATAAAGCATAAACACGAACTTTACGAGCATGAGAAGTTAAAAATATATTTCAATACTCATTAAACCATTTGTCAATGGACCTCACGAATAAGTCAACAATAAAAATCTACGACACTCAGGTATGTTATCAGGTTACCATTTAATCTTGATAATAAAATAAGACGTGCCACCTTAATCAGCATCGATCAAGACATATGGCCCGATGAGAAACGTTTATTCGAATGCGGTTCTGTGATTAATACTAACGATTCAATTAATTGGCTATGGCGCTGGAAGTCCCAATAAGGAGAACTGAAGGCCAGCAGTATAAATATAGTCTGTATTAGCAATATTGGCACTGATTGGAGAGCCAAGTTAGTAGGTGTTAAACACCCATTATATCCATTATATCCGAAGCTGCATGCAGTGGCCAGCAAAAAATTATTCTGTGTGGGTGGGGCCCTTTGGAAACCGTTATTTCTTAAAGCAGGGCTAAACAAAGCAAGGCCCGCGACTTGTACTGATGTCTACAGCAAATAAGAAAATATTCCTTTTATATATAATATATATTAATCCATAGAATAAAAATTGTGAACTTGTCGTAAATTAGTATGTCTGCCACCTTCGCATCTATTTAGTAATTTATTGGCTAGAGCTCGTGTGGACATCCTTGCCTTAAACAATCAGACTTTCCCAGGCTACTTTGGCTTAACGCCAGAAAACAAGGCACATTTAGGAAAGGAGCCTCTGAGCACTTTTCCAACTCTTTTCGTGAATATAATTCAATTTATATTTACATTTATAGCTGCTCAGTAGAAGCCGCACCAAATGGATAAAAACCAAAATATTATCTAAAGCGGGGGTTGCTGTCAATGACAAAGTGGGTATTGTTCTAAATTTACAAATGTTCCAATTGTAGGTAAAAGGTCGGCGCTCCAGAGCTGTAATACTGAGCACGTGGGAATCCAAGCGACCGCCCACGCACCTCGTCGTCGGCTAGACTACAATCCCGGCGTTCACACGACCACGACACGCTTGCGTCACCGTCAGCTGTTACTGAATACGTAATTCAGAATGACAACATCGCGCATAATCATAAGTTTATGCTTCTGTTTATACTGTGTCAAGTGAGCGACGAAGAAATTAATCACGATCTGAATTGACCGATAAGATAGGTGAAAACGTGCTGGTAAAGAAATTTAGAATGTGAGTGATAGCTTCTGACGTACCATTAAGTAATGTAGCGTCAGTAGCGTCGCATATCGAAAGTACTATCTGATAAATTAAGTAATAAAGGCAAGGGGGTAGATAGCCCTGTTGTCAAGAGAGATTTCAATGAGTTAAAAAAAAAACTGCTGCTGTCAAGTTGTACACAAATTTAGTTAAACAGTCATACAAGTTTATTTAAGTAGTAAGTTTCTTTGCTGACAAAGTCGTGGAAACAAAAAGAAGAGAAGAAAAAAATGTGAAACCGATTACAGCTCATTTCAACCTCGACAACAAACTTACAAAGTAACAAAACAGCCGCCTAATAAAAATCGGAGACAATAGTCCTAAGGGTACAGTACAGCCAAAATATTTATTTAACAACCCAACAGAAGTTGACAATAGAAATGTTAAGACAAAGCTATTTAGAAAAAAGTTAGTCGTTCGGAACAAAAGGACGTTTCCTCGAAAGCGGGGTCTTGGCGTAAAGGGGCCGCTGTAAATCAACGTAGGCGAATAATAAAATGCAGCGTTCGAGCTTCAAGCTCGGCTAGTAATAAAATGGAAGAGCCATTTGCTTAGGACGGCCAGATTTTATTGGTGCAAGTCCGTTACTATGAATATGAGACGGTGCAGCAACTTAACGTATTGCACGCTTAATGATAGGTGCAGTTCTCGCACACGGGCTAGGCAATCGCGAAATCAACTGCCGATCTTTACCGATTATAACTGCACGTAACTAAAGTGTATGTGTTTAAATTAAAGTACTTGAGCGAGACTATTATAATTATGGTAATTATTTGGAAAATTACCTACCCATCTAGATAGATATGTATTTATTTTCCACTTTTCAATACAAATTTAGCATTGCCCGCTCCAGCGACCGTTTAGGAACTTATATCCGTAAGTGCAGTGAGCAATGAAACCTTGACTGGTGCATAATAAAATACGCTTTTTAGTAGCACGACTTGCTGTTTTACCTACCTACTCGGGCCATATAACCTACATAATAATAACAGTAACCGACTTGTTTTTACTACTTCTCTTTTACAAACAATGCCCTGCTTATTTATACACTGAAAACAAGTAGGTACCTGCAATGCCAGAAGCAGGGATTACATCTTAAAGCAACGTAATATTTGACTGCTGTTAGTCGCCATTATTGTAACATATTTATAAGCGGGAAAGTTTTTTTACGTATATTGGAATTTTACCGCGACGATAAGGAAGACAAGAGTTTCGAATAGACCTTCCAGAATGATTATAATGGAGGGTCCACTCGGCAAACCCACCTACATTCCACACGTGTTATTATTTATAAGTAGAGCCTACACTAGTCGGCTGGGCGGGCGCAGTTGTTTATTCTCTCAAAATTACTCTGAAGTGCGTGACTCGGGAAGTGGCGCGGCGCGTCACAGCGCGATCGCCGCGCCGCACCGCACGGCCGCACGCTACTGCACTGCCTTTGCCGTGGCATGCGGACGTTGGTCAATTGGGTACTGTTTGCGTACAGCGTTTCGCTTCGGACGCTATTATAATGGTTGCAAGAACAACTTGTCTGCAATAGACAGACGTTGCATTCCCTTCACTGTATAAGGCAAACAGAATAATAAGGAAGAGAATAACGACCAAATTAGCGCAACCATTACTTCCACCCGGGCTGGGACTGCGTTGACGACGCTGTTATTTTCATTATTTGCATAATTCGGAGTTCGCTGTTAAATGTACAGTGTTTGTATAACATCTCATATCAACTTGCATTTACGAAGAGCCGCAAATAACAGAAACGCGAGAGCGGCATTGCCGCAAATTTGTGATACAGAATTTGCATATTCGGTTACCGCCGCGGTAGATTTTAATCTGCAGTAGCGATAAAAGCCTCGCTGCATGCTGTAAGCGTCTTTGCAATCAAATAGCAACCTTGGTATTAACATCACGTAGAAGTAAACTGAGGTTGTAAATTGAATAGGCCAATTGGAGTCATTTAGTTCACCACTGTAGACCTGATAGTATCAAGTAGTAATGCAACAGCGAGTCAAACCGGCCTGGTGGGCAAACAAAGCAGCGGTCATCGCCACGGAGGCGGTGCGCGGACAGTGCAACCAATACATGCAGTCTGCAAGTAGGCGAACTCAATTTACTCGCCTCCGCTTGAGGATGGCAATCTGTAATAATAAATTCCGGAATATAATGGTAAGACGGTTTTGTGTTCGCGAATGGCTTTATTCTTGTGGACTTTATTACATCCTTGGCTGATAGTGATAGCCACTTACATTTTTTAGGGTTCCGTACCTGAAAAGAAAAAACAGACTTCTATCGGATCGCTTTGTAGGCCATCCGCCGAGACCCCTTTTCTCAGGATTGCGATTAGATCTCACAGAAAAAAAGGAATTCTTTGACCAGTAATATTCATAGTCTCAGGAATATTGTATAAATTCAAGTAATTATTTTCTTTAAGTAAGATAACAGTTTTAAACCAAGACAATATATTTTGTCTTCGTCCAATACAATATGGCGTCCAGCTAAATACGGAATATTATCGTCTTGACCCTTGGTCAATATACCCTTGTATATTGTCTTAATCGAAGACATCCTTTTTTCCGTGAACTGAAATTAATATCAAATACTCTGGCCTATTATGCTACCCCATGAAGTAGAGAAAACATTAATCTTCTAAGGCAACGCAATCAAAAGAAACAGTCTTATGGTTTTCCATACAATAAGGACTTGAAGGTTCCATACGTTAAGGTGTTTCCATACAAATTGCTGTAACCTAAAAACCTATAGGAGGGTACTTCCGCTTGTCCTAGAAACTTGAAGTTTTTATAGTATCAAGTAAATTCAGAGATAACTTTTGGTATGGTCTACGTCATTATAACCATATAAAATGACTAAAATGACCCCATACTGTGTATATTTCGCTTAGGCTCTACAAAATTCATAGATACCTACCTACAAATTTGTACGGAACACTCGGTGCGAAGAAGACTCGCACTTAGCCGGTTTTTTATTTTATCAATCTACTGACAGACCAATACGTAGGTACGTACCGTACACTGCGCGATGTTAATCGTCAGTGATTTATTTACGTGTTAATTATTACTATATTGGTAACCAATTAGGCGTAATTTACACGTGTATCTTCTAAATATGGACATTCATTTTCTAATAACGTAGGTGTACTTAAATATCACATCAGCATAATTCTCATATATCTAGGTTGCTGCATTCCTAATGTACTACTAATAAAATTGAAACGGATAGTATGTAATTTGTTTTTGTAAAAAATAAGTTAAGTATTATATTATTTATTAGAGATTGTTATTTTAACACGCGTTACCTATATGGAATGGAATTGATTTGGTGCCGTTCACCGTAAATTCTCCATTTCATTCTATCGTAGCGCGGTAATGTGAATAAAAAAAACCTTTGGCCTTGATCGCTATCGTCAACATCGAGTTGGGGCTGAGGTTGCGTCACTGTGGCTTTATCGTCCTATTCGCAATAGCTGCTAAAAGAGGTCAGAGAACTAGTTGAGTTCGACCGATAACCGAGGGTTCCCACAGAGGCGGACGGAAATAGTATTCGTAGTCGATTCACTACGGCGATTACTCACGCCGAGCCCCGTGTGAATCGAGAACGTCTGTACTCCATTCAGAAACTGCCGATTGACGCTTGCAATTATGTACCTGCACCTGAATAGGTCACGTCCATGTTGTCAAATGAACATAGATGCCAGCCCGATAACCTAACTACCTGCCGATTAATCTACGGCCATCGGACATTAATTGGTTAATAGATTGTCTATCGAATAATTTTATTATACTCCACGCGGCATGCACAAACAAGTTGAAACGGGCCAGTAAATTCAAAAAATTACACCAGTTGCAAACAAGTCAAATCCTTTTAGTGAAACAAGAACAGCTTTTTAATGCAAAGGTTAATTAATTAAAACAAAAAAGCGTAATTGCGAAGTAAAAACCATTGTTCCCTAAATAATGTTTCTTTGCAACGTTAACCCGACTCGTAATATAATTCTGTATGCATATTCACATTATATTGTGGTATCAACCTCGCCCATCTTTCGCCAACGTTTGATTATGAATATTTTTAATAGCCGGGGAGGGGTCACGGACCGAACAGAAAAAGATTTAATAAAAATGTAAATACAAACTGAGAATATTTTGGAGCTATCGATCGATTTAGCAACGGATGTATCGAAGAATCGAATGATTTCTGCAATAATCCCGAGCGTGATGGGCGAGATTGCTGAGTTACCGAGGCTAGATGGATTTTATTTGAAGGACGCCGGTAATGTTCTTAATTCAAGAAGCTAGACAGATATCGTTTGAAATTACAAAATTGCACGTTCAAAAGAATTCGTTAGCGTGTTAGCAGGTAAACTAACTGGTTACAAATGCAACGGCCGTCCTCTTCACGCCCTGAATTGTAAATTACTTTTAATTACTTTCCAATCCAATACGCCCGTGCTGTCACCAAAGTGTACATTTTAAAGTCGAAGTGTGATTCGGTAGCCTGTGGAGGGAGCACAGCGGGCGGAATGCGACGGGAGGGGGGACCGGGCCGGAATGGTCCACAAAAAACTCTGGGACGGTACCTGAGCTGCCTGCCATTGACCTCGCTTCGATTAGGCCTGCCACGGCATAATGCATCGGTGCAGCACGCCTAATCCGATTTTTTCTTGACTGTGCTTTATTTAGTACCTAAATCTTGAACAGACCGTAAATTAATTTTGAATTCGTAATGTTTTTTGTGACTTTTTTAGATCAGAATCATGAGACATTGTTGTTTTTGGAGGTCTCTACCCACGAACTCTTACAAGGGAAGACACGAAATATGCAAGTATAATGAATGATAATCGAAACGAAAAAGGTATAGGTAAGTATAACACCATAATCCCTATTATTGGTAATAACAGAGTAAAACATAAAGTAAGCACTTAGCAATGATTCATAACTCCCCGCTATAGAATAAAATATATAGAGAATAATAAAGTGAGTCGAAAATCGCGGTTAGGGCATCCTGGATGTTTTTTAACGATATTAAAATAAAAAGTTCTGTGTTGGAATAGCATTCTATTACTCACTGTTCATTACTCGTGCAGCATATAGAATTTCAATTATTACCTGAAAGGAACAAAGAACATATTTCATTAGTTATTCCAAGAAAGTAAAACGAGATACACAAAATATACTTCATTAGAGTCTAATTTGTGTTAAAACTTGGGAGGGGGTTCGTTATACTGTTTAATATTCAATCCGCGTGGAGAGCCTGTCACTCCTCCGAGGCTTACCTTTGCAAGAAGTTTCTAATCGCACTAGCCCGGCGTTATGACCAGTTTACACAGAAATTCTCATTCGCTTACCAACAGAATTAACTTTGATATACCCGTATTGTAATAGCTTCAGATGTAAAGCGCATTAAATCATTGATTGGCTGATTTTGGTTAAACATTGTTGACTGAAGTTGATATGGTTGTCGCGTGCGCCCTGATTGGCCGGGGACAATCAATATCAAGGGAAACAATACACCGGAACATGAGTTTTGAAACTTTTCGATATTAATTCAATCGTAATTAACTAATATATGTCACAAGTGTAGTAGGTATACTAGATTTATTATAATGCTAGTTAAGAAATGAGATATGAAATTATCATAAACCTAGTTTCGTACACGGCCGAATGTAAACTTCATAGAAGTTGATTTACAGTCTTGTCGGTTTGTGTAGTACGAGATAGTGTTAAGATTGTTTCCGTCGTGTCTGTCGTCACAGGCCAAGCGGGCGACTAACACATCGCATTTGTCTTGTCGAAGTGTCTTTGTAGGCAGCTATTTATTGCCTCCCTATTTGTGTTCTTGGTGATCAAATGCCGGGTCCGCAGCTTGATCTATGCCCGTAACAAGTTCATTAGCTCCTGGTCTAATTTTGGTGTCCATTTTAAGTACCGTCAAAAGCGCAGGAAGACATTCGTTTAGCAGTATATTTTTGGTTGCCGTTTTTTATACATAAAAACGCTGGTCGTAACTCATTTGAATATATTATTGATGTCATGAGGACCATTGTAAAAAAATATTGGTAAAAAAACAAAGCCGTCCAGTGGCACGAGACAACTTTCCCCCAAATCTAAAAGGGTGAGACAAGTTTTGTTTTCTCATAATTTATTACATGTGCCGAGGCAGGTGTGGACGAACAATGTAAGTGAAGTACAAAGGTGTGGCGATAAATCACTTCGACTACTCCGTGTAGACAGTCCGAATCTAAAGTTAGTAGTGGATGAAGCAAATAACATCCCTGCAGCGTTAAGCGTGACTTCCACTTCAATGATTATGCATGGATTGGCCAAGTCTGAATATCCAAGTAGTACAACTGGGGGAGGATCCTAGTTTTGAAGTGTTATCTTCTATTAGACGTGTAAAGTCAAGTGCATACTGTTGCTCATCGATTTGTTATTGAGCTACGTGCAATTCGCAGGGCCTCGGAGCCGTGTAACAAGATCTGCCCACGAGTGCGGTAATTACATGTGAAATAGTGGCAATAAAATGTCACTTATTGCCAACGGTGCCGTAAGTGTTATTTACAGTATAAATTATAGCTGTTCACCATTAGTGATTTTATTGGCTTCGTACGTAACGTGGGGGAATACATGTTTATTAACGTTAAGATGAGAAGTCTTAAATAATTCAGCGCCGGCTTTCTGTATTAATGTGAATATAGTGTTTATAGTAGTTTGTTTTTCTTGTTTCTTGTATCAGTACGGGTTAAGGCGGTATATTGTAAGCGGTGCATTATTCCTAAGTTCTAAAAATCAAATTACGTCTGGTCGGCAGTGCGCCGGCGCGGTAATTACAGGCGCTCGTGATTAATGAGCAATCAGACCCTTGCTCAGGGCATTAGGGATGTGCTTCTCGTTTTGTGTACATTTTGAGAGATCTCTGTGATTATCTTTATTGTTAGGAACGAGCGTGAGTTTTAAAACGGCGGATTGAATACGTTTAAAATTTTGGTTGGAAAAAATGCAAATGTTAACGTTAAAATATTTATTTAACAAAAAAAAATCAGGTGCAAATTGAAAAATATAAAAATAAAAAATGCATAATAAATTTTTTTATGAAATGTATATATGGAGTTTTTTTTTTAGCAAAATCATTGTATTTTAACAATGTAAACGACAACCCTGCGGGTTAAGCTTATACATTGAAATTGTAAAGGACCTATTGCATTCTTCGATAATGGCTTATGCTGTATAGTAATAAGTGCGCTAATGCAATGTAATATGGTAAGGACTGAGGACACAGTAACTTGCTGTGTCATCGTTCTTTAACTTTAATGCGTTGGGCCTCTAAGGAATTCCCTCAACAGCTGTGTCTTAACTGATTAATGTTGTGCCGAGGAAAGTTTTTAAACTGCCTTTCTGACAAATGTACAGCGAAATTGGTTTTCCTGCATTAAGTCAACCTGTGTAAAAAATAAATATCGGAGTTTGTTTGCAAATAGTGGCAAACATTTCAAATAATCAAAGAAAGTTCCTTAAGTAAGTAATCAATATCATATCATGGGACACTTCACACCAATTGACCTAGTCCCAAACTAAGCAAAGCTTGTACTACTATGGATACTGGGCAACGGATAAACATACTTATATTGATAAATGGATACTTAAATACAAATTGAACATCCAAGACCAGAGAACAAACATTCGTACTATTCATACAAATATCTGCCCCGGCCGGGAATCGAACCCGGAACCTCAAGCTTCATTGTCAGGTTCTCTAACCACTTGGCCATCCGGTCGTCAAATCAATCACACCTCAATTAATAAACACTTATCAGCAGTGTGGAATTTAAACTTCGGAATAGCACTACGGTATTGTCGGACCCCAGTCTACGGTATTGTCAGACAACAGTCTGTAATGTCTGGGGTTTAGGCATGCTAACGTGAATGCAGACAGCAGAAACTGTTGTAAGCAGCGACAATAGCTGCAGTCTGGTCGCAAACACGGGTGTTGTGATAATAATGAAAAATTTAGCTAGTTCCAAAGTCAAAGGAAGACAATGCGGTTAAATTGTACTTGGAGATGCGAGCAAGCAATTTATTTTGGAATACTGAGTAGGATAATAAGTTTGAAGCTTTGTTTGTTCACAGCGAGTATCAACATTGAAACGAGTAGGGAAATAAATACACCAATAACTTGTTTTCTGACTCGCCTTAGAACAGTCTTACAGTAGTACCCATTTCATCCAAGCAATGAAATGGTGTCATTAATTTTCTGTGACATCAAATAGATAAGATGAAAATTTTAACAGTCAAATCGACTATTCTTTTGTCAGAATAACAGAAATTCTAAAAAGCAAAGCACTTTCAATAAAACAGTTTCCAAAAATTAGACCGTTTTCAATTCAATAGTAAAACTATCAACTGAATAATTCGAAATTCAGTTCAGTGAAACTGCAACAGCAAGTTCGGAGCCGCCTCGGGCTCGTTATAAAATGCAGCTAATTAAAACTGCGAGTCAAGTGAGGGTAGATGAATTCGGGCGTGAAGAGCGTGGCACACAATGGCTAGTTATTACAGTAATTGAAGTAGGAAACCTAACGTGTTATTACAGGGGTGCCGGCCAGTGATGCTTCGAGACTTCAATGTGGAATCTGCATATTGTATGTAATGAAGTTAACGGTTGTGACGGCATGATTTACTTCATAAAAACTGGTTTATATGTTGAGTAATCAATGCATTAGCCGTGTACGGTCACGGGTAATAAGAATAACAATATCCTTAATGGAAAGTAGGTATTATTGAACCCAACGAATCCTGATCTACTGTGGAACTTTTGCACAGAAAATGTGACATTGATTGTCATTGCTTTGATTGACAATGATAATCATTACGACAGTGATAATAAAAACTGTATGAATTTTTACGGCGATTCAGAAGTCAAAATGTTAACACTGGACATGGCAGTATTCGGTGAAGAAACTTGTCCACCTGTTCGTCCGCTTATGAACAGAAATATAGTTTTGATAATACTTTATTTATAATAAAGCTGACAACAGTATACTCAGCAAGCAAGAGAGGTTCTCAAACTAAAAAAACTGAATCAAAAGCTACAAATACCTACAAATTGTGCAGCTTAATAAATAAAAAAAATTAATGAAACTATCAATCAAGTAGGGGAAGATCAATAATTGTAGTAAAGTCGATACGCCCCGCCCAGCTATCCCCGCGACACTCGGCCCTGGTAACCCAATATGCGACTACGCGAGGGCAGAACGCGGTTGTAGGAAGACTAGATGGAACAATGGAACAAATATTACGAGTATACGATTGAAGTGAACGTGTTGTTATTTAGTGTCCTTGTTTTCTTCTCAATTTTTTACGGGGGATGCCTTCTCTTTTAGAGACAGATTAGTAAGCTACTTATACAATCAAAAGAGCTTTCTACAACATAATGTAACACAGCAATTTCAAGGAAGATCAATAACAATAATCTATAAGAATGTAGGCCACTCATAATTATGTGTAGCAGGTTATAGGTAAAAAACTTAAGTAAAGGACCTGTTGTATGTAGTGGTGCACAAAATTGATATGGAGCTTAAGTCATTTTGCGAATTTGGAACGTCAATTTGTTTATATGGACAAGTTACTACTACATACAACAGGTCCTTTACTTAAGTTCTTCACCTATACACTTATAGAGTAGGCACGAAATTTTTGAGAAATTTGTATTTTAACCGGTTTTAAATTGTCATCAACCCTAAAAACACACATATTGTCACAGACTACAATCCAGCAGAAACCAAACACTACCGCAATAAAATTAAACTTACCTACCCAAAATACCTATTGTGGTTATTCTAAAACTGGTTTATAATTTTTTTTCGCTTCCAGTTTGTCTCTACATCAGTTTTAAAAACGGGAAAGAAGGGGCGGTGTGTGAACAAACCGGGTGGGGTCCGAGCTACCCCACGTCACATCAAAACAGCTACGGGCTATTGCTTACAAGCTTTACGAAATATTTCAATCGGACATCTTGATATTTGCTTTTTATTATTATTGTAAACTCGAATTAACATTTGGCTGATTGATTAGATATGGCAACCATTTTGAAGTTCAATTATTAATACGGTCGCTCATTTTCGAGGAAAATTAAATAACAAAACAGTCAAACCAAACAACTTGTAAGAAACCTAATATTCTATTTAACCAAAAAAGCCACAGAGTCAGAGGAGTAAAAGCTCTAACTAAGATTAGAAGATTTTTTAAATTATGTTTTCATTATAGTGCCTACTCTTATTTCTGATATCATATCAATCGTTTCAAGGTTAACTGAAAAAGATCCTCCTAAGGAATAATATGCCTTTGTAAATCAACTTCTTTCTTGAATGTTTTCTTGTGTTCTTACAAAGATCTTCATACAAATTATACAATACGCTTTCTCGAAATGGCCAATCCTTAAACGTCAATTCCCTTAAAATTATCAATTCTTTAATCTTCTGTTGCTATGGAATGTGGCATATAATGTGTAGTATTCTTACTTTACTGTTATTATAAAATCAAAATTGTGATGACTATCGATCTGCCCAGTAGGCAGTGCCCACAGTGGACCAATATTTATCCACATTTAACTGAGGCTGTGTTGAATGGAACGCCATCAAATTGGTATCTCAACAATGGCCTTTTAGGGTCCTTTTGAACGGGACGCGTGCCACGCCGGACACGTGTGCGCGTCTCACGGATTATGCTAATTTATGCAATGTCCAAAAAACATGCATTGCCCGTTAGTGGATTAAATAATAATTTTGACAACTTGTGTTTAGAATTCAACTAAAAAAAAAACATTTCTATGTCAATAGGTACCTACGTTCGTAGAATCAAGAGCATATGGGTCAATGAGCATTGTTATTTCTAATAACAATTTCAAAGTATACTTGGTTTTTGACATAATCAAAATCAAATGGTTTATTCAGTACATAGGCTGCAAAGGGCTTTTTTACATGTCACTTTTTTATACTAATGCGCCGCAAGAGACTTCATCATCATCATCCTATATACGACCCACTGCTGGGCACAGGCCTCCTTTCAGGATTGGGAACTTCACACACACAGGTTTGTGCAGGTTTTCCTTCAACGTAAAGCTCGTGGTAAATTTCAAATGTAATTCCGCAAGAGACTTGTCAGAGAGTAATTTTTTTCAGAACAAAATATACCAATTACATTACATTTTTTTTTCTGCTGCGTTTGGATCGTGTGTCGCATTATTCGCGGGAAACGTAGTTCTATATTTGTAACGTTGTTCATTACAAAACTACGAAGGCTAACATAACATAAGGTACCTATATTCCAAATTGGATTGTATTTTTAACTTGACACAGTAATTTTAAAACTAATAACAAATTGGACCTACCTGCTGCATACATAAGCAATAAAGAAAACATAAAATCGTGTGAACGATGGAACAACAAAACAATATCAGAGGCAAACTTATTGCTGTTTATTTAGGTAATACGCAAAATGCGAACGCACGTGCCACCCTCGACTTGAGTCAACCCTTCTCATGTAAAACAGTGCCATCTTTGACTTGCCGCCCGGATTAACTAAATTAAACCTTATGATTCGATAACTAGGGTTGTGAGAGTTTTATCATTATGTTTGGCAAAGTTTAAGTCGACTCTTTTAGATCAAAATTAAATATCATTGTTCGCAGCCCTTATTAATGCAATGGCGAGCTTCTGCGAGCGGCATCATGATGCAGGGTGGATGATGGATTTATTGTTAGCGAGATTTGTGTTGTCACCTATACTTTACAATCTAATGCACCACCAATATTTTTTACGACATTGAAGTGCTTTATCGTGACAAAGTGTTGGCTTTTGTTAAGATCTCTTTCACCGTTGGAAGTTATCAATAATATTGGAATTGGAACAAAAGCGCAACAAACGGCTACGCAATGGGAATGGCACACTTGTTTCATTAATTTTAAGTACTACCTTTTGTCCGCGACTTCATCTGCGAAAAAATATTTTCCGGGATAACAACAATCCAGCAACTATCCTATAGCATATCCTGGTTTTCAAACTATCTCCATACCAAATTTCCTTTGAATTAGTTCAGCAGTTTAAGGGTGAAGAGGTAACAGACACAAAGACTGACAGACACAAAGTTTTGCGCATAGGAAATCCTATTGAACTTTAGCCGTTTAAAACATTGCATGCAACTATAAATTGCATTTCACAAGTGCTAGGTACCACGTTGACAGAAGATACATGAACTGCTGGATATTTAATTGGAAACACGCCCACTGAACTAGCGCGAGTTATTAACGAGCGATCGCGAGAACAAGGCAGATGGCCGCGTATCGATCTTCACGAACGAACAACCCTGTTTATTGTTAATCGCAATCTCGACTAGCGATTAGCATAACCCATTGTTATGTTCCGTACTATTACTACACATGTTATCGCTTAATGAATGGCCGGTGACGTTTCCAAGTTGCAAAAAATACGTACTGCTACTATTGCTGTTATTACAAGTGGTTGCAACATGGCGCAGTTTAGTTTAATTGGTGGTTGTAGTATCGAGACGGATATTAAGAGCTTAGAACTGGGATAACGGATTTAGTGGCAGGGCGACTAATTGAGAGCTCACAAAGCTAAGGAAGTGAGTGATTAAGCGGTGTAAAGACTTACACTAAAACTGAAGTCTTTAATAACGAAGCAGTGCCACAAAATGTTAAAAGCCAAATGCAACAATAACTTTCATACAGCGGGGTGCGTTCAAATAATGCACAGTAATAGCAAAAAATAACCGAATTAAAGCCGCCGCGACATTCCCACGGGGCAACAATTAGCTTTTGATGTTTCACCAAATTCATGGCGGGCGTCGAGGAAAGCAGTGAAATGAAAAGCCGCACCCTACGCGAGGAGGGTACGTACGTAGGCATCCGCATCCACCTCCGTCGTATTAAGGGATCACTCTTCGGTGTTTGTACGGAATTTTAAAACGGTTAACTTGAATTCGGAATCGGCTTACCATAACTTAGAAAAGCTTCGTCGGATCTTTGTCGATGCGAGACCGTGTCGAAGGCTAAGTAATTCCACGGCCTTTAGCGCACGACGACGCCACATAAATAAATCTAAACTTCGTTAGGAGGGAGCTGATAATCCCACAGCAGTCGGCGCGCTGTGTAAGGCAAGTGACGGCAAGCGACCTAGCGCGAGGACTAATTGCGACTCTACCGGCCGGTAATCCGTTCACAGCGGGCGACCTCCAAATTAAAAACCCCCGGACAACTGTCCGGCCCCGGCCCGAGCCCGGATTATCGCTCCCACGGCGGTCCGTATTTGTATCTACCGAGAAACGTGGGGTGAAATTGTAAAACTTCGCGAGAAATTCCAAATCCAAAGATGAAATAGTAATTTATCAAAGGATTTTGAGAGTCCCTAGGAGCGGAAGTGAAGGATGGATTCCCTTTATCGTAAATTGCAGTCGTATGCTTATCGAAAATTCTTGGGACAGTAAAAAGAAAATCTACGACACCCAAAGCGTTAAAGGATTTCCATACTTTGAAACAAGTTAGAGAACGGATACCGTCCCGTGATCATTCCGTAGGTTTTACACTTCATTATATTGAGGATGGCGGATACTGCCGGTGGGTATACCTATTTATTTATTACCTTGTAACAGATAAGGTAGCTACGTGCGACGTGATATGTAGATAGGTAGTAACTAAAAACACGCCGATATTAATATTCAAATGGCCTTTAGGCGAACGGTGCATGATCCCCGTGGTATTAGTACCATTAACATTACGGTGCAGTGGACAGTGAGCGCAGCGGTATTAGCATAAACAACACCGCCGAATGCGTTGCAGGTCGCTCCCTTGACAAGATAATAATAAATTCACCAGCTTAGGGTTATCAATACACAGCTGCGCCCTTTAGCACTAGTTTTATTATAGTGTAGTTACTACATAATGATGGTTTTAAATTGTTATATGCCGCAGACGAGCGTTGTATCGCGAGCCAATTACAGCTTAGAAGTAGATTAATGCTGTTAAAGTTTTCTCGTAGAGTTGATCAAGCGTGTAGCCATTTCCGTCATAGTATCGAACAGCTGTTGTAAAGGTTACGCCCTTATCCTTGCACCTGCTCTCCTTTTTCCCACCGTTTCACTTCACCCCCCTTTAGCCTCAATTATAATCCTATTAACGAAATCATTTCATCGCCTCTCAAAGACCAGCGTTATTCAGGAATTTTAATTACTTATGAATTTGGAGCCTAAAGAGGAGCTATGAAGAGGTAGCTAATATAACTTTAATACCTATTATTATATTAGTATTGACTTAATGAATTGTCCTATAAATAAAACTTTGATTTTCATCTAAAATTTTTGCTAGATCCGACGAATACGTGTAGCCAATTTTGGTATAAGTTGTATTCGATCTTGTCGAAAGCAATTCACAACCCTTTCTTAGAATGTTTATGATAGATTTAAAAAGATTCGTTAGCATCGACCGGTACACGTGGTAAGGGTATGAATCCACAAAGGGTTCCATTTTTTCGTTCATAGCAGAAAAAATCGCCGACAATTACCAGATTAGGGGTGAAAAGGAAGGGCGGTGATTTTTTCCTTTCAATATGTTTAGTCGATGGCCTTTTTTTGAAAGCTCAGCCGAAGTTTTCTCGGCGGAGAATGTTTTAATTAAAAATCCACAGAAAGTCGGCGAATGCCTGAGAGCGAGCCTCCCTCTGACGTCCGTGGCTGTACATAGGTATAAATGTATTTTTGCAAGTAAAAGCTAGTTCAGACGGAGTGCGACTAATATTAACCGTAAGCTAAAGCTTGAGCCGAACTTGATGAAATTAGTGAAAGTGATGAATTATTACTATTTTTTAATGAACACTGAAGAACACATAAAAAAAGTAAGGTAGGTACATAACAAAGTAAGCGAAACGGAGTGTAATAACTGCTTGGTAGATAAGTGCGCGTAATTTCACCGCGTCCGCTGCGCTCGGGGCGCACACGCGAGCTCGCGTCTGTCTGTTCGAGCAAGCCCTGATCTAACTTTAACAACCAAAAATAACCATTATCATTAAAGCGATAGGAATGTCGGAAACGCAAAATATTATTGGCTAAAGAAAACGGTCTGTGGACTTCTTTGTGCCCACGACACTAATTTTAATACCGTTATGATATGGAAACTGCTTCCGAGTTAAGCATGTCGTTATGCAAGATTGTTTTGACTTCGCAGCAGCAAGCATTATAGGTACTAAAGGTTGGAGGTAGTAGGTGGCTGCTAGACGTGCGGTGTTCTTATGGATGCGAGCTGTGATATAGGAACAGTAAATTAGGGCAAGTAAAGCAAGGTACCAATGACTAGCTTCTTAAGGCCCGCAGCCTATCCGTGGGGTAGGTATTCAGGATTCCCACAAAGGAGGACAGCTATCGATCGCGGCCGTCGTTCGTGACTATTGTTCGAGCCGCGAATGCACCACTACCGTACATCTGTTTCGTTCCTTTTTGCCTCGCCTTGCATAATGAAACCGGCGCATTGTGAGGAAAACATCCACAAAAGAACACGCACTTTGGCTTTGGCCCCGTATTTTATAAGAAAAAATAACAGACGTCTCGAGGCTAAATGGTGGGCGTCAGCCACGTCGGAAACGAGAAAGTCGATGCAACTGTTATGACATACGCGGTTCGTTAAGTGTTATTGAAAATAAACAACGGTCCATGCTTTCATGAAACCCATTCATATTTCGCATATCACTCATAGACATTTCCGTTTGTTTCCTTTTGATAAAGAATAAAGAAAAAGGTTAAATTCTATGTGCGATTGTTCACAAGATCGTGAAAATGCTTATACGTTATTTAACATCGACGCCAGTGAATTAATCAGGCAATCAACACATTCACACAGTAATAAAGTCAGTAATGTTAATGATTCAATTACAGACGTTCATTGACCACAGCGCTCCGGATGATATTTTAGAAGTTTACACGTATAACAATAAATTGTAGTTATCTGCGTAATTACAAGCGCAAGGTAACAGTTGGCAGATGTTCGGCTCAATCATTGAACCACCAACTGCTATTTATAATAAATAAACCGCAAAATTGTATCCGAGGTTGTAACAATTTACTAGGTTTTATTTCTTATTTATCAACATGTGTATGTACGCTATCTTCATAATTCGCAAATGCATTTTCATCAATAACTTGTTACCCGTTAGACCGTTGCCATAAAAATAATAAACAAGTCGAGGGAGCAAAATGTTATTCAGGAAACGTTCAATTACCCCGGACATTAAAATTAAAACACGTCGGTATAAAAACTACAATAAGCCCACCAGACTGTGCGGTGGCAAATACGGTGGAGTTACTAACCAAAATTTAGCACGAAACAGGGATCATAAAAAGTGTATATTATAAATGCGGGCTCGGTGGACTCAAATTGTGCTTCCCCCAGGCTGAGCGCCTGCGCCGACGATTAAGTGCACTTAATTCCGTCTAAATGTTGCCCGTCGGGGAGTTACGAAGTTGCTCCTGGGTCTCGCTGCTCCGCGATACATGTTAGGGCGCGCACGAAGAAAAGGCGGCTGGATTTCGCACGGCCTTAGCGATCCATTTCTTGGGTCATTACGCAATTCCCTTACCAAACATTACCCAATACAACGACATTGATAACTGTTACACCTCGTGGTGAATTGGGAAGGAAATTCAGTACAAGAGAAGCAAAGCAAATCAATTGATAGGAAGAAGCTAGCGTCAGCGTTGTTTAACTATTAAACAATGCGTAATGCAATTTCAATTATCAAAGCAATTCATCAAGCCTACGCACACATGTGGACAAAATCGAATCTTCTGTACTTTATTCAAATGAACTATGCATAAAGCAACGGGAGGGAGCGAGGAGACAGCCCTGGGGCTTGCCAATTCAGCGTGGCTCCCTCGCGTGAGCCGCGGATCAAAATTTCTTCCATGCCAGTCCCAATCGCTCCCACAAACTCGCGGTACTTATGTATATCTGCACAACAAATTTAGGTGCTTACTAAGTTTAGCTACGGTCATCATTTTTGACTTAATTTTCAATTCCATTAAAGATTCATAAATCACTATTTCAGTGAAACTTTTAATTGGACATTAATTGCGTTTTGACGCTCTTTGGTTTAAATTTTACGTAACGGTATTCATTTGACCTGTGGTACCTACCTACTGTATTAATTTTATACTATAAATATAAAACATTAACGTGGTTTCCAACGAGTGGATTTCATTGAGAGTATCAGAACGCAGTCCTTCTACAAATGAACGTCATTTTTGGTTAAACACTTCGCGACAAAACATTAAGACCAGTTCTTGCACCACAGTTCTCCAACAGATGATCATTAATAATGTGCAACATTTTATCAGACGCATCGTATTACTTTTTAAAGTGGAGTTCAGCTTGCGTGTCTTATTCTGTTCGTATGTTAGGGCCTGATGATATAGTTTTTGAAGGCAAGGCACGTTTGGAGCAGGTGATAGATATGGTATGTTGTTGGAAATCTTAGTCGTATCAACCTGTTGCTGGGTTAATTAAGACGACAACAAAGTAATAAAAACATTATAAATTCGTAAGATGCAAAGCCTCAGTTACAATGTCAACAGAAGAAAGTATTCTGACTAAAAATTGTTTTAAAAAAATTATCTTGGGGATAGTTAAATACCTACAGATTCTGATTGAGTTCTGTTATTTTCAAGTGTTTTTATGTACATATAAAAGTTTTACAATACAATAATTTAAATTTAAGACGTAACAGAACAGAATGTTTATTAAGACGTTTTAAGTGAAATACTGGCCAAGAGCGTGTTGGAAACGCCTAGGATAGACTTCCGTAGCCATTAGGAAAAAATCAAGTAATATTTTTCTAAGGATTTCGTATTGTGTACGGAATCTTCCAACTTTAGGTAAGTATGTTTTATACCTTAAGCTTATTTACGCTTAAACTACTTTCTCGGCGTGACTGATATATATATTCATGCTAAAAATCAATTTTCTAGTACTGTCTCCGAGCTTAGCCGCGGATAGTCAGACAGACGGACAGACATGGCGAAACTATAATGGTTCCTAGTTGAAAGAAATCATGCTAGGATAAATGCTCTTTGCGTTACCGGTTTAGTACCTCCTAAGTAAGTAGCATCATAACAGCGCGACTCCTTTCATGTCGAAGTCTATATTGTATAGAGCTAACATTCTCAAGATATTAATATAATGTTTTCAACTCAACCTCGCTTTAAGTCACCACAGGCGGTTTAGTGTATCCTTTCAAGTAAATAAACTACATTATACGAGGTCCACGAGTACATTATCATTATCAATATCCAAGCCAAGACAATCAAATTTTAATAAAGCTGTTACGATAAGACCATCTTATGACTTGAATTAAAATATCACAGTTGAATTAAGAGCTTCGGTGGCTACTAAAGCTTGAGTATCTGTAATCTGTTGTTGAAGGTACAGTATGAAACCAGTTAATCATGAACTCCGATCGTCCAATTTCAAGTGTTAATGTTTTTCCAACTGAGCTTTAATTACGTTTAACATAACCTAAATACATGGTCAAGTCAAGACAAACTCCAGCTCGCCTTCAGAGGCCACAGGTAATAGAAATTCGGTGCTTTACTTACTTTAAAATCCTTGTGATTGGCATGTTTCCGACTAAATTTAACAATGGCAAAGAATTATAATTTTCTTACTTATTTCGATAGCTCTAAGCTTATTTCCGCCAGATTTGCCGCATCTAAGTCAACATGGAAATCCATGGAAGAGCCATATGTCCAGCAGTGGACAAATATATGCTGAGAAGAAGAAGAAGAAGAGAAGAAGCTTATTTAAATGACATTTGACAATGATTTCATTTTTTTTCATTTTCATTTTCATAACTTTATAGTTCTGCAACGTCGTGATCGAAGCAATTTTAGCCCTCCTATTGGCTATATTTGTAAAATTAAGAAGTACCTAGGTATTGATAACGAGCAACAAGACAACACAAGTACACAAGTAAGTAAACAAGGACTTATTTCACGATCAATGGCGCCAAGGAATGAAAATGAAACCGAAAAATCTTGTTTCAAGATAAATCCGATGGTCAAATTACCAGTGTGGTTTTGCCAGTCTCGCGAATTGCGATATTAACAATATCCCGTATCTTTTAAGACTGAAGCCAGTAGAGCGTGAGCCTGAGTCGACCGCCACCCAAAGAGGGAGCGCGGGCCGTGTGGCCTCGGGCAAATCTTATGATGCGGCGAGACGTCTCGAGTGTCGGTTCTCGCTACCTGTGTTTCCTAAACTCCACTTCAGTTATACCTACAGGCATTAGTCAATTACTGATGCAGACATAAGGTTGTGCCACAGTCGCAGCTGCTATTTGCAATGGGTCATCACATCGACGGTTGAAAGGTGAAATTGACTTAGCGACATTTTCAAGGTACCAAGTGAGCTACATACATACAATAGGTACAATAACTATCTCTTCCAGGCAACCTTTACAATGGACAGAAGTAAGGAATAAATTTTAGCAGGTGGTGCATTTTACAGTAGATTAGAGCAGTATCAAGAATACATAAATATTGATATTAATTGTTTCAGTGGTTGTGTAGATTCACCAAATCAGTTTCCAAAATCTTTGCTAATATAGTTTATAAGAATATTTGTTACTAAAAAAGTTTGTGATCATCTTTTGTCATCTATGGGCGTTAAACGCCTGATAATAAATAGGTAGATAGATACCATAATAACATATAAATAAGCTAACTATAACATTTCGCAAGACACATATATATGAGAATACTAACAATGAGAATAGAATGATGAGATACATGTTCGGAATCAGTAAAATTTTCTGCTGTTTGAGCTATGTCTATGTCTCAAAATTTTCACAAAAATGTCGCTTAGTCAATTTCTCCTCTCAAACGTTGATATACAAACTACAGTGTCACATCACATCTTGCTAACTTGGAGTACAATCGGTTAAGCAGCATGCTAAAATTACAAATATTTTATTCTATAGAGAGCTTTGAAATATAAAAAAATTACAGACAGTTCAAACATGTTCCAATCACGATCATTATTATTATTATCATTATTATGCATTGCATTCTTGCTCAAAGCTTACTACTAGTCAGTTTTCTGCAAAGTCAATTTCAGCCACCGTTCTTTTCAAAAACCATATTTAACAATGCTCAACAGCTGTTTCGGCCATGAAATCAATTTTGTCGACCACAGCGTACCATCCGTGGGTGTTGGCGTGATTTATGGCAGCTCATTTTCAAGAAAACGTTTCAAGATTTTGAAACGTACAACTGCAATGCGCAAGAAAAAGAATCCGTTCTCAAAACTGAAAGTCGTCAAAATAACTGCTGTCCAAGAACGTGTGTAGCTGGAAGCAGCATTGCAAAAACTTCCAAGCCTCCATCGTGTATGCCATCTGCAGAGTCCAACGTCGTCGAGAGCGAGCGATAAAAACGGTTGCATTGCGCCGAGCAATACCAATGACGATGGACGTCGACTTAACGTAAAAACAACGATGCTTCAGCTGTCACGCCCGTAACACAGGCTCATATAGACACGAGACATGTATGAAATGTGATAGACATGCAAATAAACCGAACCGCTGACGCATTTAACCTACGAACAGATTACATAGACAGAACAAGAAAAATCCCAATGGCAATGACAGTGGAGCACCGAAAAACATTACTTACATAATCCACTTACGATTGGCAAGGTCAATGTCGTGCGGAACAAAGATCGCGAAAGTGGTCCAACGTTACGTAGGCAGCTCTCGGCTCGCACGGATAATTGCGATGTAATCGGCGTAATCCATCCAGCAGCGAGTCTGGTTACTGGTTTCCATATACGGAACGCAGCTTGCAGCCACATAGAAGAAACAGCTGACCGCCGGCACGCGCCTCGTTGCATATTAATGTCTCACGAGCAGCTTCGGCAAAAACTTGTATAAAATCGAAATACTTCTATGAAATATCGAACCAGTTTGAAGTGCAGATGCCTTAATTATGCAATCGTCGTGTGCGAACGTATAAATCAAGCATCTACTCTAGCAGCGCTGATCGTAAAGGGATAATGGATTTCAGTTTATCAATAGCACCAGCTCTTTTTCACGGCAAGCTGCATTTCGTGGTTACTTCAACGGTAATAGATAGATAGCTATCGCCCTCTTTCTATTACTAAGTCTCTTTTTTCCTTCCATTTGAATCATACATAAGCAGTTCAGAAAAAGATGCGCCGACAAGGCGCCTCCTTGTTTCAATGTTTTATAATGAGGAGAAAAAGCATGTTATGTCGACGATTTATCATCGTCATGCCTTGGTGGTCCAAATATTTGTTTCTTTCAAAATAACTGTTGACCCATTTGAATTCTGTTCCGTTATGGTTAAAGATCACCAAGGGCGATTTGGATATTTAATTCAGTGTCGAATGTATCACAGATAGTCATTACTTCCATTTGGGTATATTTTCACAACAGAGCACCCTTGTTGTTCGAGCAGAGCGGGCAAATAACACAATGAGTTGATCAGAGGGATCTCATTGTCCTGTTCACGTAGTAAGTGGAGCCGTGACATTTCTCCCCCGCAGCGATGCAGCTGCCCCACTCATTATTGTTGGAAACATCCAATAAAACTGCCAGTAATTAAATACAATTAACTATAGCTTCTACTAATTACTTTGCGATCACTTTTTTCATACAACATTTGATCGGCAATGCCAATGGATCTTGCACTTGAAAATTGTTAGGTTAATTCCTACGGTATAAAAATCTTTATCTTTGTCGTTATTGATATGACAATACATATTTGCATCTGGTAGACACACTCGTAGAATCTGCGACTATATTTATAAAAAACGATATTTAGAACAGCTGTTCGTCGCACGTACGAGATCGCTAATGGACATTAACTCGATAACCCGGGCTCCGCGGGGGCGAAACGTAGCGGCCAACAAAAGAACATTTCATTTCGTTGTTGATGGTGGGTTATTATGAGAATTACAAGTAATAAATAATGTTGCGAGTGTAAAATGAAAGTGTATTTAGGAAAATATTACATTACGCTAGTGTACTTTTCAAAGCATCACATTTCTAACACAATGTCTTACACTATCACGGTCATTACTAATTTTATGATTTAAATGCGCGGCCGCATGCAACTGTGCCAAAATATCGAGCTTCTCTAAAATCAAGGTACGCGGAATAAAACCCGAATAACTCTTAAAGCCATAAAATCACATTTCTATTTTTATCAAGAATAAAATTTGTTGACGGCATCAAACTTGTCAAGAGAAACTATTGATTATTAGCTTTAGCATAATGAAATTGTTAACCGTCTTGTAAACTAGCAGGTGTCCCAGGTCGACGACTTAAGACCTATGTTCCTGTCGCGTGCTGGACAGATGCAGCCGCGCCGATGTGTTATTTGTATTTTATTAGTTAGTAGCGCGCATCGACATTATCTGTCAGCACTTGGTTTTTTACGACGAAACTAAAACTAGCTTCTACGAATAAATTCTGAACTAAAAAATTCTTTCCAACTTTTCACATGCCGGTTTAACATGCTCAACGACCATCTTCAAATTTATAGCTGTATTACACGGAAATAAGCAATATGTTTAAGGAATGTTTAAATTTGTTTCCATATATCTAAGATTTAAATGTCCAACAACTTTTGACGCTTTTATGACAAATTCCTCAGGCGCATTAGGTATATAGTAAAACGATGTTAACTTGACTTCATTTTTATTCAGGTTTTATGATAGCCTTCAGACATGGTTATTTACTGCATCATTCTATGCATTTAAATTGCGATCGGAAAAAAAGACGTTTATGATTACTTACAAAAAAGGGTCGGCAGCAATTTAAGAAACTTAATTCGCCGTGGAATCATGTGTCCTTCTCAAAGTTAATGATCCAAGCGGCAAAACCTAGTTGAAGGCTAGCTAGGCGATGCATATTCTTTGGAGTTCCCTGGACAGTAGGTATATGTACATACAGAGTTGCGCATTATCGGAACAGGTCGCGTAACTTTCCTCGTTTATTGGGGACAATGCTGCTTCCTAAACCGGCTGCTACACCTGCCTGGAGACAACCGAGGGGATCGAAATTCCATCGCAAGGGTGCTACTGGTTTGCAATAAATTTATGGATTCCATAGCGAACGCTGTTCGGTGAATTTGGGCCAATTATAAAGAGAAGCGTGTATTGTCTTTGCAGGGGAAAATAACAAGTTATTTTCAAGAGTTTCTGATAAAATCTGGTAAGTAATAGTATAATGCATATTGAAATAATATGCCAATTTAGTTCACCCGATCGCTAACCGAAAACTTATCCGCTAATTGCTATTCCAATCTACCCGCAAACCCCGGTCGCGAGGCGAGTCCCACAATATATCAGTCAGATGGTCGGAGGGGACGTTCGTAATTATAACCGGGCGAGGTGAGCCGAGGTGTCGAGATATCGCGATATTATCGAAACGTTTTCGTTTAACGTTCCCGATGGGTATTTAATCGTGGAATTTAATAAAATGATCGAGTCATTCGAGTCTGCGTTCGAGTGATTTATCGAAGTTTTAGCGACGGTTACGGGATAATATTATTGCAAGTACATTTTGTCGCTTAAATATTAAATCTTTAGGTAAGTAAAGCTACAAGCTAAAGACGAGTGAACTAATATTTTAAAAACCTTTTGAATACATTTTGTGTGTTTTGTATCAACTGCTGTTTATAGGAACATATAGATATGATGACTATATTATTCGTACAAATGTTACGGACGCATATATCAATAAATTTTGAAATGTATACGTTTTCGAAGTAAACAAAAGAGAAATCAAGACGATGCGAGGAAGCCGACGTCACACAGGTAGATGCTGCGATTAGCATCCCACTTAGGTAGTCAGCGCCTCTCGAATTGTGTTTCAGGGGCCTATGAAATATTGATGGGCTGAATAGGCATTCGAGTTTCAGACGCATCGTATCAGCATGCATAAAATGTGTCTACAATTTCAACACAAATGGGTGAACTTCTTCCTTTCTTTTTTAATGTGCAGTATACAATTTTTTGCTACTGGGAAAACTCTGAAATTACGGACTTGACTCGAATTGTCCATCAATAATATAGAGAAGCTAGTCAAGGAAAATTAAGGAATTAGAATTACCTATTAGTGGAGTATTTTCTCGCACTTGCGCTACAAAGCCCAAATTGCATAAATCTGGTTGATGCGCAGCAAATGCTGATAATGGAACACCTAAATGCTTCATAATCGCTTCCCTTTTGATAGTTTGATTGTACCTACTTATTATTTGTTATATACCTATGTATGTAGAAAATTTTAAGCAAACTATTGAATAAATATCTTATTATTATTATTATTATAATATTATTATGAAGCCTTTAGGTGTTTAGTCTTTATTTAGATTTTTTTTTAAATTAAATCACTTAAAATTAAATTAAGTAATTCCTGTAAAAATGTTGTTGCATTGTGTGTTTCAAATAAATTTTTCTTCTTCTTCTTCTTCTAAAAATAATTAATCTCTAACCCCAGAATCTGGTTGCCCATTGGCAAATGCCTCTCCTGTCTCCATCTGACCTAGTCCATAATCTACCTGCCATTGCCTTGCTCTCATCGGTCCTGCATGCGTTTGATGGTCTGCCTGGGTGCCTGCATGGGTATAGCTTGACATGTTTCGGCCTTTGATTTAGTTTCACCTGTCCCGTTGTCTATCTGTCTGAAGTCGAATCTTGCAAGTTTAAATTTGATCAACTTCCAGTAATCAGATTGACTTGAATTTTGGAATACTTATGTAAATCGCATGACAATACAAAAATCTAGTAGTGACATCCTGGTAGTCAGGCTAGGGTCGTCTCCGCAGGACGGAACTCTTCAACAGTTAATAGCATCGGCTTGAAATTTGGTTTGCAAATGTAGTTTAGGTGACAACGCAAGGTGTCAGCAAAAAAAAATTGTATTAAAAATGATTTTTTATGGTTAGGTTATTTCTTCCCTATCATGCTTCTCTCTATCGCATTTTGACATGTATCAAGTATTCGTATCCGAGTTTTGGTAAGAGCCTAGGATTCGCAGCCGTATTAACACCTGTATATTGCCAGTAGGTACTCACAAGGCTTCATAATATGTCGTCAACAAACACGACATCACATTAGTCTGTTAATATCGTAATGTACTTTTGACTTATATACATATTTCATATCTTATCCTATGTAAACTCGAACATGTGTTAAATGTTTAATCAATAATGTCTCTACAAGATGTGAAACTTAGCTTTAATAAATATGTACCACCAGCCAAATATGTGGTCTACCACCCAAAGATTAATAATCGTTTGCATGTCGTAAAACAATAATGTCAATAGACGTGTCTGTCAACTTGAAAGTCCGACTTTAGCGAGTTTAAAATTGATAGACCACTTATTTGGCTGATGGTACATACATATTGAAATACATATTTAGACACGTACCTGTAATGTAAGATTCATTTATTCATAATCATATATCATTAAAGGAAGAAGTAAATTCTGATAGCAATCACAAGTTTAGAAGCACCCAAACACCGAACCTTCGCGGTCCGTGACTGACTAATAGTTAACGTGAAACGATTGAGTTTCGATGCGGCAAGTAATGAGTTTAAAAGTTTATGTAACAAACTGTTGAGTCAGCTCTACAAATGGCAATGAACGTGAAGAAGCGGAATTAAACAATATTACCGGTGACGTTTTACAAAAAAAGGGAATCATTTGTTTTGTAGCAAAAAAATATACCCCTCACGACGCGCATTAGGGGACCTCGCCTTTAGCCTGCGTCTGATGGCTTGAATAATGTTTAAATAACATATCATGTTCGTATTCATTTTAACATCATTGTTTCGTCATCGACATTGTTTTGAAACTAAATGCCGCACGAATTCATTGAATTACACATTTTTAAAGTTTACATTTTTAATGCATCGATCGACAGTGCGGTCAATGGTGGGATACTTTAGTACTTACTGTGATGTCTGATTTCCATTGAACGGACCCTCTTATACGCCCTCTATAGACGATTGCATCGGAAGCAGTAGAAGTGCAGTGGGATCATGCAGCAATCTGCCATCCAAGGGGGCGCCCTCCCAGCCCTTGCAAACGTATCGGGTTGCTAGGATTAATTGCTGTTTACCCCAGGCCCGAGGGCAAATATTCCGAATTATATCACGCGAAATTGAGGACTGTTGTAATGCCAAATTAATAATGCCCCACAACATCAGCGAAAGGTGAAATTTTGCGGTTGAAGAAAGGCCTAGAGGGCGGCAAAGTATACTTATTCTAAATCTTGCAAGGATTTCCGTCAATTAGAATTTAAATTGTAAAATTTTGCGTAACTTCTTAAACATCGTGTGATTACAAATAGCAGCAGGCATTATTTTATAAATAGCAGCATTATGGTTCCAATGCAAATTATAACTTCAGATCGATTTTGTTCTCTAGAGTAGTCGACTTTAGGCAATTCGTTTCGATCGTCTATAACAATCTGAAAATGAAGAGGTCGTTGACCATAGATTGCTGCTAAATATTACTTGCCTAGTTACTGTTCCGGTGGATTTGATATTGGCATCATAAAGATTTGATTTATAGAGCGTTATGTTATAATAATTCCAAATTCTCTGGAGCGTAACTTATCGATTATATTTAAAAACAGTATATCTACCATGATGAAAGTAACGTATCAACAAAATATTAAAGGCCTACGTAGCAAGCAATTAACTATATTCTGGTCAGGACCTTTATTAAGTTATCTGAGCAATCTCTAATGTTTTCCACAATATATCTAGAGGATTTAAAATTTATGAGACAGTTCCTGCTCGGTATTCCCTTGACTTGTAAAATTATTATTTTTTTACCTGATTTTAGTTTGTCTATCAACTTTTAATATAATGATTTGTTTGTTTAAAGACAATTTGTATAATTTCATTAATCTTAATTATTATTTTGTCGAATTTTCGCTGTCGAAGCGCCAGAACCGAATTTATGTTAGACGAAAAATAATTATGTCAGTCAATCACGATACGAAATAAGTTTATACAAAATGAAAAGTAAGTTGTATGTATACAAAACGATTTTCACTAAAATGATGAAATTTCACTAAAATTAAGTAATATTAGTTTATCTAAAATTAGGCAAACCGAAAATAGGCAAAAAGTTGTTAGACAAAAGAAGGTATAACCTTTCTGTTCATCTGAGTTTGAAACTGACTGCATTCAAGACAAATTAACGAGACAGACAGTTGAATCGTCTACCTACTGAATTCTTGTCCCGGGTCCGAACACCAGGAATGCAATTGGACAATGCAACGACGTCCGCCTTGATCGATGGGATCCAATAAATTGTTGACTCAGCTTCCTATGTACCCGTATAAGCACATACCTACTCGGATTGCTGAGAACGATTTTTTTTCGAATCTTACATGTTGAAATGAGCAATTCTTCTACCTATATTTATATCGGGGATCTAGGAAACGGCTCTAGCGATTTCGACGAAATTTGCTATGCAGGGGCCTAAAAATCGATCTAGCTTGGTCGTTTCTCAGGAAAAATTATGAAATGATTTATAATGTATTTTTAATGAAAATTTCACGCACAAAAAGGTTGTTAATTTCGATAGGTTTGTCATCAGTGTGATGATTCAGCGGTACAGTCAGCATCAGATATATCTACACTGGCCGAGTGTTCACAAAGACATATACGTTTTAATCGTCACAAAGTTATTGACACCTAAGTCACCATTTTCACGTGAGCGTTCAATACGTCAAAAACATCTCAACATTTTAAATTTTCATTAATACTTACACATCTAGTTTTTCATAATGACAATAACAACTAGAAAATCAGTGGTAACTAAGCAGTCAAGCTGTTATTAATATCTACACGTACTACCAACCACAAACACGTCAACACCCAAGATGCCACTAGTTGCTAAGCAGTTACTATTTCAATGGTAACTAAGCATATCAACATTTTATTTAAACATCAATAATGGATAATAAATATTGTTTTTAAGTAATCATGTGTTCATATCTTTCCGAGGTAAAACTCTTGGTGAAAATTTAGTAAATTCGAAGAGAGCGTTTACAAAACGTGCCCAATGCTGAAGGGGGTTACACGCGATTTTGAACTAAGAAACCCAAAAACCCCTTATAAAATAAACAAGTAGGTACATATTTAATTTTTAATTGTATAAGCTGTCTATTTTTAGGGTTTCGTAGTCAACTAGGAACCCTTATAGTTTCGCCATGGTCTGTCCGTCTGTCTGTCTGTCCGTCCGCGACTAAACTCAGAGACCGATGATTGATACTAGAAAGCTGTACTCGTAATTTGGCACGAATGTACCTTCAATCACGCCGACAAAGTGGCAAATAAAAAAACAAAAAAAAAGTAAGCGTACCTTCCATACAGACGCAGTCTGTTTTTAAGGTTCCGAAGCCAAAATGGCAAAAACGGAACCCTTATAGTTTCGCCATGTCTGTCTGTCTGTCTGTCTGTCTGTCTGTCTGTCTGTCCGTCCGCGGCTTTGCTCAGGGACTATCAATGCTAGAAAGCTGTAATTTTGCACGGATATAAACTATGCCGACAAAATAGTACAATTAAAAATTCAAAAACATTTTTTTTTTAGGATACCTCCCATAGACGTAAAGTGGCGGTGATTTTTTTTTCTCATCCAAGTAAGTTAAGTGACGAAAAGTGAGGGGTATCGTTGGATAGGTATTTTAAAACCATTAGGGGTTTGCTAAAACGATTTTTCGATTCAGTTATTTGTTTGCGAAATATTCAATTTTAAAGTACAAATTTTCATTAAAATCGAGCCTCACCCCCTCTAAAATCTAAACCGGTGGGTGGAAAAATTTGAAAATATTCAGGATGGTAGTTAGAGTCTGGCAAATTAAAGATGAGAATGAGTTTTCTTAAGAACTTTTTATATGGCAACAAAAAAAAGTCGATTGTCAACCCACGTCAGACGTCATTGATTCGTCTTGATACTGAAGCTTTGATTCGATTTGTGGCATTCGAACATGGAGGACGTAGGCAATGTTCAATTTTGCTATTTCTGTTTCTTTGGCTAGTTGAAGTATAATTTTGATAGTGTTTTATGCGGCGATTAACCTTAACAGTGAACAGTGATCACAATATTCAATATTGCTCTCGTGTCTGACATTTTTTAATGCGCAAGTTGTCTCCACGTGGTTTCTGGAATTTTGCTATCAAGTTGCAAAAACTACAATCACCGTACAACGTTGCCTCTCGAAAGAGAATACTTTGACATTGGCGAAATTGTCTTATTAATTAGGACAGAAGCCATATTTTAAAAAAGAATAAGAATAAGATACTGAAGCTTGCTTGCGGTATTTGCTACGTTTTTAAGTGTCTATCATGAAAAAAACTATCAAAAGTAATGTGCGTAAACTGCTGTTTATGATATGTAAATTGAACAATAAACTGACTTTTATTTTTACCATCCCATATTGTATGTACTTATGTATATTGACGCTGGAACGACAAATTGACTGTCGTGTATTTTGCAATTTCAGAAAAAACACATATCTTCTTTCCTATTTGTTATTTTCAAAAGTAAAGTACTGCTAAGTAGAATATAATGTAATTAATGTACTTAATTATTCATAAAACAGTGATAGTTATGTTTTACGAAAATTGCTTGTTCTTTGTTGAAACTTTCCGATATTATTTATTTCATAGTACAAATAGGGTTTCGTAGTACAATAATTACAGGTGGACCTAATAAAAGCCTTTAAAATATTGTATTACCTACATAATATATATCACAAGTATCAAAACTATTTTTAGCACTATACGTCAGGGATACCACACATTGATTTTTGAATTTGCCGCCATTTTTTCATTCTCATCTTTCATTTGCCAGACTCTAGTATATCAAACTTCCAAGGAAAACTATAACGGCTAAGTTTGCTTGAGAATTATTGGTAGTTTAAGAATACATAGCAGCCTAGGGTATAAAAATTTTATTACAAAAAAATTAACCGACTACAAAAAACCATGAAAATATTTTTCTACAAGTCTGAAGTCGGTCGGTGCCTCAGCACGAGTCAGCAGGAGTGATTGAAGCCCAATATTAAGTGTGTAGATGAGATAGATGACTATAGGTCCACTCCTGCTGGCTCGTGCTCGTGCTGAGGCACCGACCGACTTCAGACTGGTAGAAAATTATTTTCGTGGTTTTTTGTAGTCGGTTCAATTTGTAGTTATAATTTTTTTTGACGCTTTTTAGTATTAAAGGATCTAAGATACAATAGTTTAATTTCAACTGCCCGCCACCTTCTATGAAAAATTGCTCTTTCCGATGCAGAGACGTTCATTATTGAGAAGTCCTGGTGTTTCACCACCTACTCCATTTCACCATATGCATTACGAGGAGCATAAATTGCTTAGCCACTATGTTGAAGTAATTGAAATTCAACCCATGAAATACTTGTTATCGAGTAGTAACTCCTATGGTCAACTGTGGTCTTCATCATCAGTTTCGCTTCACCAAATGATGATTTTCAAAAGCAAATGCACGAGTTGCTACAAAATATATCAAAATTACCATAGGTGTCCCCATAAAATCTGAAAAGTTCCCTCGAGTTCCTTAGGATCCAATCATCAGATCCTGATTAAGTGCTTATGGGACTTAATTGAAACCATTCCTAGACGAACGCAAAAAAAATATTACAAATCGGTTCACAAATGACGGAGTTCTGAGTTCTTTTTTTATTGGATAGCCTTGAAGTCGGTATTATATAAATTTGGAAAAAAAAAACCCTTTTACCCCAAGTGTGGGAAAAAAGGTATAAAATAAAAACTAATTTGTCGATAAAAATAACTAATTTCTTAAAAAGCAAGTGCTATATTATGTTAAAATTGAGAAAAATCGTAAAAACGAATGCGATCCAAACTTAAAAGAAATAAAAAGCCATAAAACAATAATAAAACCAAAAAAAAGATCAAGTCTAATTTAATTATGTGTGGACTGAGATTTGAACCCGCGATCCATGCTTTGAGAAGCAAAGGAATGTCAATGGTGCCACGACGAGCCTTGACTACGAGTTCGAAATTAGCCTTCATTTAGTTTTTGCTATGTGTCAGACGGTTTGATTTTGATTCTGCTGAAAAGTAAAATAAGAGTTAGAGGCATAGTCTGTCAAATTTGATTGAAGAGAAAAACATGAGACAGATGTATGTGATGACAAGTCTGTACTGTTTTCGATGATTCTCATATCGCTTACCTGAAATGAGAATAGCTATTTTATATCAAAATTCGATCATGGCTATATACTTTTAACGTCTATTTTTCCATGTTGTTCAGATATATTTGATATGTTGACTGCTTAGATATCAGTGATTTTTTGACAGCTAAGGTATCAATGACTTGTTAGGAGTGTAGAAATTAACAAATATCGACTGTTTAGGTATTTTTGACACATTGAGCGCTCACAAGTAAATACTACCATGACAGTCAATAACTTTTTGACAATTTAAACGTTTACCTCTCTTTGAGCGCCTAAAGTGTATAGCGACTTCTGATGCTGACTGTACAGCGTCGGACTGGAGGTCTACTGTGCAAATCTAAGTAAGGTACGACGGGACTTTGTATATTTTATTTTTCTTATTTATATAGGTAGTTTACGATTTACCTACTTTAAAAGCTCATTTAAATAGGGACGTCCAAAAACACAATTTTACAAATAAACTCGCCCAATTGGCACAGACAGAATACAAATTTTCAACAAGATTTTCTAGTCTTACGAAACTTGATTTTTCTAGTCGACGCTTGATCCTCGAGTAGGAAATAAGACATTGAGGAAATTCCCCAAGGCACTCCGTCAAAGTCGGTGACTCGGAATGGTCCAATTAAATGTCATCATCCCGAGGAATTTAACAGACGTTCCTTCATATAAGTCATCCATCCGTGATATTTGCAGCGGTTATACGATTTTGAGCCACTAACTCTGATTAAAAGAAGCCATAATCTCGCGTTTAATTTATACATGGCCTTAAGCAGCTTTATAAATACTGTTCGTGTTTAGTGAACTGTGTTGTTGTTTTCGTGGCGGGGTTCTATTAATCGTCCTTGCACGTCCTTCAGTAAAAAAAGAATTAGAAAACGAGATTTACAATGCACCTAGACGTCTGGTGACGTCACCGCCCGTGCTGCCGGGGGCACTTTGTTCGCCAGGTTAATCGGTATGCAATTTAGATAATAGTTCAGGGTACCGGTGGATCGTCCACGCGGAATCGCCCAGTCGGTCACTAATTACAGATTTACGTACCCTCGCCGGACCGGACGTGGTCCTAATGACAATCGAACCCTACCTAACAATAACTATAGATACGTGATGCATTTGTTTCGGATAATTGGTATTCTAGCTGGTCTAGAGAGTATTAGTAACGTGGCCTTATATGGTGTCAACAAAGCATGGCGAGGCACAAGAGAATAAATAAAGATAAGCTATCGACCAACTGGTTAATGACCACCACCATTCGTAGAAAGAAAGTTTCAAGGAATAACGTCGTGACACATAGATAACTCAATTACAGAAACCGTGGGTAAGATAATATCATGTAACAAAACGAAATAAAAACAAACGACGTTCTTAACTTGTGAAGTTGTCAGCTCAGTGTAACAGCCAGGCACAAATGATAGTTAAAGTATAGGCTGCTGGTGCTAAGGTAATTTACGATCGCTAATTAATAGTTAATAGTGTATCCTGAAGAAATGTCAGAGGTGAAAGAAACGGAAAAATCAGCAGGTGCCCGCACTGCAGCAGCTGCGAATAATATTGAAGTTTTGTTTTATTTCGATCGCTTTATATAACGTGAAATGACATCGAAGAGGTAATCTAAAAATTGACACGTAATAAATTTAGTGAGTTATTTACGTTTTCTATTTCATCTCTAAGGGCCTATGCACGCAGTGTATTTTTCAAGACAGATGACGCTCAGTCAATGTGCTTCAACAAACGAGATTCGCTACTTTTGTACTAGCCTTTTGAAAACATTCGGCGCCGTAAACGAGCAACGTCTACGCTAGGGCTTGCAAATATTCGAGAATTTTCAGTATTCGAATATTCAACTTTTTTTCGGGTGTTATTCGAATTATTCCAATATTATCGCAGCCTGCGCCAAAATAATACGTCGTGTGCCTAAGTGACAAATTGTTACTAGCGTTTGCACTCGTAAAAATACACATCTATCGACTGTTACTTAATTACAATTAGGTAGCATTAGTTACTTACAAATCAGCAAAAATTTTGAGATCTGGTAACGAACTGCATTGAACAAATCACATCTCCAGCCAGAACAAAGAACCAAAACAAGATCGGCAAAATTATAACGGAATCGAAGAATCAAATCAAAGTTTAAAAGCAGCTCGAGCAGTTCAAAGAAAAACGTCTGAGCTGTTTCACCTATGTTTTCCGCCGTCACTTAGAGCCCTGACGAGCCAGCTGATAATTGCATTAGCGGGGAACCAGTTTGTTCTCCGCGTGCCCTTTGACTGCACTGATTCTTACTGACGCTCAAGAGAAATACCGCGTGGGTGTGAAATAGATAAGTTGCGTTTTGAAATGGGAGAACTGACGTTAAACACGCTACGAAGCCATCAAGAAGACGCTATGTATCGTCAATGATCGTTTCTAGCGAGCAAACGATTGCACAATCAGATTTATTGGGCCTTATACCAGAGAATAAACGTTTATCGAGTCGTTTACATGCTGTTTCATTGGAGATTTGCATAATTTATAACAGAAACACTTCTCATGCTGCCTCGTCCATTTACGTACAGCAGGAGCGACTAATGACAAAGCAAATCGTACCTAGATGCAGATAAGTATTTACATTAGTACCTATAGGTACCAGAGTCATCCAAGGTTGTTCACATTCCACGTTCGCCTGGGCCTAGACTTGCGTGACCCGCCTCACTTGGGACAGGCACGATACACGATCTCTAAGAAATACAACCAGCTAGGTACCGCTAGTAAATAATAATGAGGCATTACAGTAAAAGCTTTTGAGATAAGCTCAGATTTTAACAGAGCCGATGTTTGGGTTTTCTCGTCGCCAACTTTGTTATAAAGAATGTGGATTTTAAATGAAACGAGTCATAATGTGAGTGGTGGTAAATCCTAAGTTTTACAGGTCTTTGTGAAGTCAAGGGACTAAGGACTACTTATTGGCGCGGAGTGGTTTATGACGGTCGCAATATCAACGCACGCGTCAAGGTCCGGACAGTAAAAATATAAACAATAATGAAAGTTGAACGACCAAGCTGGGCGCTGATGACTCAGATTCTACCTGACCGGACTTGTAGTTTTATTGCTTGTCGATGATCTTCACAAAGACAGGTATTTCGTATCGACTTCGACGGTAATGATTTTACATTCCAAATCGGACTTATTCATATACAATGCAGATTGCAAAATTCTGATAAGAATGATAGATGGATTAAAATCATAATTGTTAGAGTATTCACAGTTTGTATTACAGCTCGATGGGTTACAGCAATGTAATAAAAGTTTGCTTTTAATAAGTATAATTAATTATAATATTAATATATGTATTCTCATTTTTGTCACTACAAACTTTTACTCATAAAAGACTCTTCTACTCTATATATTATTAATTAATTATTTATCAACTTAGTAGCGTGAGTTAAAGTATTTTATGTAGGTCAGATTTACAATCTGTTTTCTGGTTCCAATATTCACTACCGTCAAAGCCCAATTAAGGCCTCCGCTCCTTTGGAATAGACAAACTTCAAAATGATACAAAGCGAATTTATTCTATGCAGATTTTTTTACCTTTTTTATTGCAAAAAGTCCTCAATCTTCTGACGTCTGAAGTACTTTTTACCCATCTAAGAAAAAAAAACTGATTGAATTCGAGAACGAAACAGCTCTTATATCATCGCAAGCGTTAAGTAAATCTAACTCTACGATAATGAGCCTCCTAACCTATTGACAGATTTATCAACATTTCTGTTAACCTAAAGGCAGAATCGGATCGTCAGTATATTCTCGTAAGTTGAGGCATGCACAGCGGGCGAGGGCCAATGCGCCCGCGCACGCTTCTAATGACAGGGGGCTGGGGGCGCGGGGGAGGGGCGACCGGTCGCGGGACGCTGTGTGGTAAGAACTCGGCTCTTTGTAGGTTATGGTTTAAAAACTTGGGACCTGCTTCTCTATTAAGTTCATTCTTGTCATTTTATGTGACGGATATTTGTAATGCCAACCGTGTTTAATCAAAATCTAACTAACCGCACAAGATAAACTGAACTTAACAGATAGTGATAAAGCAGATGATAGAAATACATACAACTTAAATATATCGGGGAACGATGAGCAAAGCAGAGATGATTCGCCTATTTCAAAAAGATATTTAGGTAAGCGTAAACCACTCATAGGACGGCAGCGGGTCGGGAGCTCCAGACCCGCTGTCCTATTGTGGTTTACGCTTGACATCCACGTCATGCCTAGCATTCATAATTTTAAGAAACTTCAAAAACATAATTAAGAAGCATGAAAAGAAAAACGCGTTATTTTGCATCATACGTCTTATATTAAAAACATGACCACGATATTTGAAGATGCAAAGTGTAAGAAGATCAAACACTAAAGTATGCGTCTCAGTTGAACAATGTTTGAAAAAAATTAAACAAATAGAAAAAGCCTTATCTCCACAAATGTAACAGTGTAAACTCAGTCACCTAAGTTCAGGGACAAAGCCAAACAAATGATAACACCACGATGATAATTTCATTAACCCGTCAGTATGGTCTGTGACGTCATTAAGTCAGCTTTCATACCCGTCCGAAGTTTGCAATTGTAGATGCAAATTCCAAAATGACATCTAAAATGTCATTTTTTATTATTTTTTTTAATTAATTTTATTAATTGTCTTACTTTCACAATTATTACATTTTTAAACTACCTTTATCAGATTGTGACATGTTTCAATCGTTTTTACTAAAAATCTGCTTTCAAATAAAAAAATCTACCCGTTTAAGATCTGCCTGCAGTGCCACAGACAGACATAGCGGTAAAACTTATAAAACCCCTCTTTTCGCGTCGGGGTTTAAGAATTAGAAATTAATTTACATATTTTCATCGCACTTACACATAAACACTATCAAAACATACAGGTTAACTTGGCCGTAATGCCCCATATAAAACCCTCTACCTTTTGTTTGTCGTGAAGCCCAAGGTCGGTAAATGAGTCATTTCCCGTACTAATACTGCTGCGAGCTGCTGCTGCAAGACCCGCAGGGAGACCTCGCGCACGTACGTCAGGCAGCTGCGGGAAGGGGGAGGGTGGCGGGGAGCTGACGCTGCCAAGAGCGTAACCAGCGGTATCAGCAATTTTTTGTAAAAAAAAAAAAAATTCTTTGCAAATATACTCAAAATTTTACCCGCAAATGTGATGAAAAACATTGTATGTCGCACGGACGTTACTAGAATTACGAACATCGACTCATTAAAGCCCTCAGTAAAATTTCATCAGTGTTAACGAGGTATTGTTTGTAATTTGTGAAATTATGAACATTAAAAAAAAAGTAACATTTTATTTAAACTTATTCAAGTTATTTTTATCATTAGGTACGTGTTAACGCTCATTACAATACAATGCGTAACTTATGTAGGTACAACAGCTGATTTAAATTGTTATTCATACCTATTTACCACCGACACCAAAACTTAAAAGACAACATATAGTGTCATTTTAGCAAATTTGAATATTGCTTGCAAAGATAATTTTATTAAAATACTCACTAAAGCCAGCGTGAACTGCGAAGTCTGCAACACAATATACATCGCCGTCTTACTAATTTAAGTGTCGGATGGATCCTGAAGTAAATGAAACCACTGGCTTTGATAGACTTGTTAATGTTATTAAGATTTACAAGATTAAGGGCCTGTTTCACCACTTATTTATGTATGTGACAGATATCTGTGATGCCGTCTCCGTTTGTTTTGTCCGAATAAACAGAGACGGCATCATATTTATCTGTATATCACTGCTCTGCTCTACACAGTCCTACTTGCTAGACGTTGCAAACTTTTTAGTTACATAATCGTAGTACGTAGTACAGTAGCGGTTCTAGCAACGCTGTAACTTTTTGAAAATTAAATGGATTACTGTAATATCATGGATTTTCTGCAATCACTAATACTGTTTACCGACTTCAAACGTAAATTACTTGATTCCGTCTTAATTCAGTTTGAACAATAATTTCATCCTTCCATGTCATCCAAAAGAACCAGTATCACATTACGAAAATTTCACAGCTGCATGATCCACTCGCAACAGCACCACACACGTTCTCAGACGGCTACACACCTCGCCGCGCCCGGGAACCCGTTCGTTGTCCCTCGGCGCGCCCGGTTAGAACTTCCTAACTTTTTATTTTACTGCTCACCCTTTGTGGCTTAGGCTCGCGTGAACGGCCTGCCGGCGTCGGGGCCAGCTCGTAACGTGCTACTCGGCTGTTAAAAGTTTCGCGCTACTTTCAAATTGCAGTTTATAGAATTTGGTATTTACAAACTAGTGGGAATTTAGTGTTTTCACCACGACATTCCGTGCTTGTTGGAAAGAATGAGCTATGTTTTAACCACAAAGCAAAGCTATGAGAGTTCGTGTTGACTTCTCAGTCTTGTCTTGTCTGCGGTATATCGCAGCTTTGGATCTGAAACCTAATCTTAACGCTTTATTTTGTTTTAATGACTGAATGATTATGACTGTGATTATCACATATTTTGCCTCCAACTCAACTGATCAAACAGAGCCAAATTCAAAAGTTCTGATTTTCTGAACAGTACTATGTTAAGCTGATCAAGGCTCTACCTCTACGCTCTGTACCGTCGAATATGAACATAAAACGGATATCTCGACTTCTTGAACTAAGTTTTGTAAATCTAGCTATCGACAGTCCATATCATGCCTGTATTGATTATCTATTAGCTTTGTTATATTATAAAATGATAAGGTGGTAAATTGTGGTGGTAAATGTTGGTGTGGGTTTCGGCGGCTGTATTTAGTAATAGGCCAACGTTAGGCAGGTCGGTAGGTATTGTATTTTTCGTACAAGTAGCGATTAAAACGTAAACAACAACATTCAATAAGGTGGCAGCTGCAGAAATTAATCTTTGGTGTAACTTTAAAATATACACCAAAAAATTTAAAGCATTCGATACACCCATGCGTTACCTACGCAAAGATAAGAAATGCCAACAAAGTTCAAGTGCCTCCTTATCAACTGAAATTTAACCGTTGATAAAAATTAATGATATTTCATTTACATTAAATTAATACCCACTGTTCCCATTAAAAATAAAAATGTGTAAAAAAATAAATAATCTGGCACGTATAACGTGGTTTGTTGTATTGTTTTAAGTATAATTATTATAATAAGCACCAGATAATGCACCGAATAAATTACATGCGTCAGAGTTCCTTGACCCCTGATAAGTATGTCAGTGAATTGATTGCAAATAAATTGATATGTAAGTAATTAATAAGCATTAAACACTGTGGTGCATGATGGCACTTGTCAATATAAATATTACCTACATTACATAATAGTAATTATAATATGGTCCCTGTAGAATATTTTCGACAAATGTATTTATTTTGTGAATATCATGCTCCATTTCAGTTTAAAGACCTCTTTTCCATTTTTTTCGTCACACCGCCTATCCGTCTTCCATTTGCAATCTTTTTCCACAGGTTCCGGTTTTCGGAGCAGTGGATCGCTGCACCGATAAGACATCTAACGTCTCCCAGATTTTGGATCGGAGATCTCTTCAGACCATTTCTATAGGCTACGCCCTCTGGATCTCTTACTGATTCTTTTATCCAATACTTTACAAGACCTAATTAAATGAATTAAAAAGCAACATTTCCTGTCTTCTATGAACCAGAGAAACCAACATAATTTCAGACCTTAAGTTTTACCAAAACCCAAATTTTAAGTTACACAGCTGTTATAATGTCCGTTGTATTTAATTAAATTAATAAATGCTTCGTGAAAACTTGTTTCTAACACGAAATAGACACGGTGCAAGTAAGAGTAAGTAGTACAGGCGTACCCTGCCACACCTAGAATAGCAAAGTCAACATAGATAGCAATGTTATCAAGCAATAATGGGTGACCCACATACGGCCACTTAACGGACATTATCTGGGCATGATGTCAACTTGCCATGAAGTCCGTGTTCCAATTTATAAGCTATATGTACAATTAAAACCGTATGTAAGTCGCCCTGGTGTTTATATAAAGTTGTGTCCCTAGTAAGTCCAATATCCAGTCAATTTAAGTTTTTAATATCATGTGTCTGCATAATAAACAGTTGTACTACAAAAAATTACATTGTTAGCAAGATTTGACAATTGGTCAGTAAAGTAGAAATATATGTATGTGTGTATGTACGTAAACACTTTATTGTACAGTTGAGGTCAAAGGTATTTTTACACTTTAGTACCTTGTCACCGTTTGCCTTCTGACATTTTCATACAAAAATTCAAAGACTACAGGGTAGTTAACATATCTCTGGATTCGACTGAACAAAATAAAAGGAGAAACACATTTAAAACTAAAAAATAAATAATAGTAAAAAAATTAGGTAATTAAAATTGAAAAGTCTATAGTAGTAAACATTTGTGATTTAGAAATGTAGCAGTCGTAATTGTTACTTGTAACAAGCCACTTTAGCTAATCGTATTCGTACAGGTAAGTACGTCGATTATTATGCATCATTAAAATTGATTTAAAATACTATGCTGGAAGATTCAACTCTGTCTGGTCCAGAACGTCATGTAGGTTATAAGGAAAAAAAACTTATGAATATAAAAACATGATAGTAATAAAACATTTTGTCATTAACATTTAAATTACATGAATACACCCACTCATACGCATGTACCGATCTTTGTAAGTCTTTTTATAGTAGAGCCATTTTGTTACAAAATTGTTAATTTTGCTTACCCTCCGATTGCTTACAAAAATTTATTTGAACGTTGTCTCGCGACTCAAATATTTAATTGAATTTACAAAACAATTTCTTGTTACTCATTTGCGTCAAAAGATTTATAATAAAGAGCACTAGCCTTTGCCCGCGGCTACGCCCGTGTGGAATTCGGTTATCACGCGCTATTCCCTCGGGAATAGTGCATTTTTCCGGGATAAAAAGTAACCTATGTCACTCTATGTATGCCAAAAATCAAGTCGATCCATCGCTCCGTTTCAACTTCGACGTGAAAGACGGAGAAACATACATACAAACACACACACTTTCGCATTTATAATATTAGTAAGTATGGATATACAAGACAATGATAACCGCCAAGCAACCGTTTTGAATGGTCTAGATCTCAAGAGCATGTGCTTTTCTGTTTACACGAAAATAACTTATTATTACATCTAGCATAGAGAAGTTGTTAGTTTGATCCAAATGTAGGTAGGTATATAGGTAGTCCAAGAATGTGCAACTGTCAATTATTACACTAATAAACTTGACATAAACAAAAAAAAGTAGATTGGGTACGTACTTAAGCCAAGTTTAGACTTGCAAGAAAAATTGTGCAAGTTGCTTTACACTGCGGCGCTACAAACTACTACAAACTCGTTGGCTTGACGGCCTCGCTATGTAATGCAACTTTCACGATTTTTCTTGCAAGTCTAAACTCGGCTTTATATCGAACTAGCGTTTACCTGCGGCTTCGCACACGTAAATCATTAGATACAGCAGTTGAATTGAAATTCTGGGATTTTATTTAAAATACTCGTGGAAATTTGCAAAAAAAAAAAAAAAAAAATATATTATAACAAAGTCAAATTTCATGACTAAGCCCAGCGGTTGTTATTTCGAGATTTTATCCCTATCCTGAAGGAATATCGGGATAAAAAGTAGCCTACGTGTTGTTCCAGATCTGAGTCCAGCTATATACGTAGGTAACAAATTTCATGGCTCTAAGCCCAGCGGTTGTTATTTCAAGATTTTATCCCTATCCCGGGGGAATATCGGGATAAAAAGTATCCTTTGTTATGAACTAGCTTTTTGCCAAATTTCATCCAAATCCGTCTAGCCGTTTCAGCGTGAAGAAGTAACAGACATACTCACTCACAAACTTTCACATTTATAATCCATACTAATATTATAAATGCGAAAGTGTGTTTGTGTGTTTGTATGTTTGTGTGTTTGTGTGTTTGTGTGTTTGTATGTTTGTATGTTTGTCCCTCTTTCACGCCGTAACGGAACGACGGATCGACGTGATTTTTGGCATAGAGATAGTTTATGGGCCCGAGAGTGTCATAGGCTACTTTTTATCCCGGAAAAATGCACAGTTCCCGAGGGAACAGCGCGCGATAACCGAATACCACGCGGGCGGAGCCGCGGGCAAAGGCTAGTATTACGATAATCAACAACTGGACCACATACACCCACAAATATTCACCCACACAGTCATAGTTATCGCAAACCTCGAATATACGTCATCATCATCACATCAACGACAGAGAGAAACGTAAATGAACTGTGGTACGAACGAGATAGCAATACTAATCTGTCAGAGTGAACGAATTTTTTGACAGCGTTGTGTTGTGTTGCTAAGCGACACAATATAGCCGTCACGTGAAACATGACGTCAAATTACAAAAGTAAAATACCTAAACTGTTTTCTGTTCTCCGGAGCTATTAGTGCACCTCGTAAATGCCCAGGACGGCATAGTCAATGCCTAATAATTTTTCAACAGTGTTCGACGAGTATGTAATATGCGCCAAACCGAATGAATAAAGCAACTTTACAGTGCACCTAATTTAACTGGTCTACACGCTAGAAGCTAGTGACGTATCTATGTTTTTTTATATATCTACTATGAATAAACTGCGATAACTGCATCAAGTTTCATACTTGAAATATGAAATTTAAATCCCGTGTCCAGGGTTACTACTACATTATGTGGATAGGTATGTGTGTTTGAAGAATAGGGCCATAAATCACAAGCATAGACGCATTCTTGGTATTTTCTGGATACAAAGGTAAAACTAGGTACACACTAACATAAAACATGGTACAGAAAGAAATATGAAGTTATAAACTCTAGATCACACTAGAAGTGAGCGACTAGGTAGGTAAGTACTGATTATGAAGTGTCAAATCATTCAACTATATGTAACAGGTATTTCACAACTAAAAAAATAGTGGGGTAACCGTTGTAAAAACGCATTAGATAAAGAAAATGATAATGATTTTGAGATTTTAGATGCGCGATAGTAACATAATGATGTCATAACATATGAATATTACTATGTACCTACATAAGTAAATATAGTAAGCATTGTGATAGGACTTCTTCATTAAAAAGAGATCTTACGATTTTTATTATCATGGATGACGTAAAAGTATAATTAAAAATAAAATTAAGAAATTGCACAACATTAAAATAAAAGTAACTGTTTTAGATTACATTCAGCTAAAAACTGGGCATAAAGCAATCACATGAATCAACTTATCAGATATGTAACACGTCGTTCCAAGTACCTAATCTTCTTTTTCATCAAGATGAGATATAATTTTTTTATCAATTCAAAATATTCAAAATTATCAATGTGTCAGTTTTTTGATAATGACCTAGACTTGGCATTTTTCAGAGTCAAGTTCAATTACTTGATAAACATTCATTAGGTATATGATAAAATATGATAATTTTTGGTAGGTATACATTCTTTGATAACCGAATGGCATCATAACATAATCCCGTTCAAGATAGTGACATACTGAAAATAATGAATAGCGTAAAAAAATAAAGTTAATCACTAACATAGATGATTTCATCATCAAATATATCCTAAACTAAATAGTTGGTTAGGAAAATGAGAATGACGCAATGGACACAAAATGTGTGATAGGTATTTTATTTATACTACACAAAAGAATATTAGGGCCACTTGAATTCTACCAATAAAATTAAATCAAAAACATGTTTTCGTTTTTAATTAATTAATACATTTAATTGAATGATAAGTACCTAGGTGTACTGTGTTATGTTGTAGCTATTAATAAAACCAATTTTAGACAAGGAATGTTATAAAGAATTAGGTTATCGCGCGATGGCGCCGTCTACCGGAATAAAAGGTCCTGGGGTTCAAACTACCTATATAACAAATTTCATCAGCTGGCTTTGAAAGGGCAAAAAACACTTGTGCCAAAGTCCCCTAGGGTAAATATGTAAAAAAAAAGTAACAACTATCAATATGTTAGAAAATAATAAGTAACTGTAACATCAGCCTGGTCACCAGGCCCTGGCACTTGTACTATTATCTATTATCTATTCTGTGGCCCTGGTGAGAGCTTTATTGTGGCCTAGACAAGTATGCTCTAAATTAATCATAATAGGTATGATAATAATTAATCATTTATTGTATTATTACTACCTATGTGGAATACAATAATGGGATTAAAGTGACAATTAAGTTGTCCTAAATTAGATTGGTGTCACTACCAGAGTCAGATACATAACAAAGATTTTCTTTATTCATTAATGACAATATCAATTTAATTTAATAAAGGAAGCATGGAGGTAAGTGGGGCTAGATCATTTCATTTCATAGTACACCACATTTTGGAGGGTGCCATTCAATCGTCATACAAACTTTTAGCATAATTTCATTCTACTTTATTCAAAAATCATAGTATTCATTTAGCATAAAAAAGCGTGTTAAACACAGATTTCATATTTTTACGGAGCATAAGCTTTTAATACCTAAAATAACATTCATTAGTCATAACAACAATTGCTATAATGCCTATATTAAATAATTTCAATTGAATATTCAGTTACCTATTCATATTCAATATAATGATTAAAATCCATAACAACATTTAGAATAATGATTAGACAATGCAGACAGTGTTCAATAATTCAAGCTCGCACTATAAGACAAACATCTATTACTAAAATTAGGTACCTAGTAAGCCTAAAGAAATTTCTTTGTTAATGACAGATCCACATGAGTATGACAGATGACAGAGCCTACACTATTTCTACTTTTGGCCACTATGAGCACTGAGATAGATTTCATTACCCCCACCTAGTAATTTGCACCCAGCCAGTATGGAATCATATGATTTGCTGATTTATGCAATGCTGCATGATGTTAAAGAAACCTTAGACTGTTTCATAAAAACAAAGAACCATTAAATTGTTTTAAAATTGATTATATTTATTTACAAGTTAACAAGTTCAAGATCTTTGATGATTTCAAATGAAACCAATAAATTTTGCTTATTTCCAGTGTAATTATAGTGATTCACTCCAGGTATTAATTGGGCTAACTTCTGGAATAGGTTGGTTAGACAGAGTTACTGTAAATCATTAATATTAGATGGGCCCTATACTATAAAAGTTACAACTGCTACAATTGTACAATGTTAGGAGCAAAGGACCCTAAGGGCCAGATTGCACCAGGACAGACAGTATAACCAATTGGCAACATCAATTGTAACAAAAAAAAACACACCACAAATAATAATGAGTAGTAACTTCTGTTCAAATTTACAAAACTTCTCAAATAAAAACAACCTGAATTGGTTCATAAATGATGGGAGTTCTCAGGTACTAAACATAGAAAAAAAAAAAACTAAATTATACTAAATTGAGAATCTCCTTTCTCAAAGATAAAAATGGACCGGTAGGTTGCACTACGAATGGTTAGTCGGGTGCGATACTGTCTGTAGAATTCATTATTTTTGTTGGTGTTGATTAGTTAGTTACCCTTAGTGAATCGTTACACAAAAGATCCCTACGGGTCGAAGTGTATCCGCAAGGACCCCTAACTTTAAGATAACTTTACCCTTAGTGAAGCAGGCCATTGATGAGGCCAAGATGTAATATTTGTCTATGATAGGTTTTTTAAATAATTTAACCATAAATGATTTGATATCTTTGTTGTAAGTTCCTACTACTTCAGAGCATCATTAGAAACCTCAGAATGCAACTTTAACATTGTAGGCAAAACATTATGTATTTTGCCGGGTCTGCAATAACTGCTAGTAATAATATAAGAGAAGTTAGTAAAACGCTACATTTGAATACAATTCTACAGCACACACAGACATGAAACTAGCTAGTGAATCAACGTGATACGACAGCATCACATTTACAACTACGCTAGGCACTTGCGTAATAGGTATAATACGTGCATACATAGTAACAAACCTGTCTATGTAATCATTATGAGTGCGATCGCGGCGATTAGTTCTGTTATCACCACCGCGTCCCTGGGCGCCGCGTTAGGCCATTCAACCGCACGTTACTATGACCAACCAACACCATCGTCTCGTCTACAATGACCATGACATCGAAACCAGCACAATAGCCTCCGGTCACTGGAGCATTGACTCGCGAAAGGCTTCGACGCCGCTGATTAAAATAAAGTTCACTCACGACTTCAAAACTTTATCACTTTTGCTAACTGAAAATGAAACAAACTCACCTGTCAGAGGACTCGGAGCTGTCGTATCTGTCGAAGCATCTCTTCTTCCTGTCCTCCCCGTCTTTCTCGAGCACTTTCGACGATATTTCAGCGTTCGCAGGGCCCGCCGCAGAATCATTCGCGGCCACGCCGCTCGAACCACTTTTCTCACACGATTCACTCGATTTAAGTTCCGTGTAGAACGACAACTTTATCCTATCACCGTCAAATGTTTGCTCACTACACTTTTTTGAGTCACCATGTCCTGTGTCAGGTGCGGAAAAAGTTAAATCGCTCAATTGTGGATCAGCGCCGTCCTCGCGCGACCCATCCGCCATCTTTGACCGCGCGAGTGTTTTGTCATGAGTTTCCGTTGCGAGCCGCACGCAGCATTGGCGCTAGTGGCGCGGTGCAAGCGAGGGGAAAAGCGAGCGGGGCTCGGCGGGTGTGACGTCACAGCGACTGCGCGCGAGAGAAGAGCACGGTGACGTAAGGACTCCGCCCCTTGCATGTGCACAGCCGCTGTCATTGGCCGCGCGTTACGCAACGCGCGGGCTTATTCAATAAGGCGCGAGAAGGGAGCGTAGGACTCGACGCGATAGGGAGGTCGGTCCCAGCCCTAAAACGCGTACAAATAATGCAACATAATTACAATTGAGCGTTTGCTGCGCTGCCTGCTTACACATGCGTCCGATCACTTCACACGCACGCCTCGGCTGCGAGCTGCAAGCTTGCAACTGCAGCCGAGCCGAGTAACAAGTGCATCGTAATATTTAAATTAATGACACGTTCCACCCCTCCGTCCTTTTTTACAAGCGACGGTCACCAGAATTCCTATTAGCACAGAATACATAATAGTACTAACGTATGCTATTAGTCACGCTATAAGAATCTTTTTATACTTTGGACAGGTTTTTGATTGAAAATTTTAGAAATTTTAATAGTTTGAACTTCTTCGGCTGTAGTTATGGATTAGTACAGGTAGTTAGAAGTTACTCTATTTGGATTAGTATGGTTCCAAAGTTGTGCTATTATTAGCATACCTACCTGCTACCTGTCAGTCATTTAAATTTTACATACTTAGTAAGGTGTCTGACCATTGTATGTATGACTAATAAAAATGGCTATTAATATCGCCAAAGTAGGTACCTACAGAATAAATAATAGTGTAGTATCTAGTGTAGGCTTAGTGTAGGTACCTACAAAGACAAGAATTTAAACTGCTATTAGGTGGCAGGATACTTTTGCAAAAATGGCCCTGTGCTTTGGTAAATAAAAACCTTTCTGGAATTGAAGTTTGTGCCAGAGTTGGAGCGTTTTCAGGTTATCCGATATCGCTATCGGACGCCAATACCGATATCGGGGCAAGTAAAATGTATGAAATATCTAAGTACCTGTCTTTCAGATTATCCGATCCGACATCGGACCTTATTCCATACATTTTACTTGCCCCGATATCGTATCGGCGTCCGATATCAATACGGATCGGATAATCTGAAAACGCTCTTACCCCGTGGTTACACAAATTCAAATCATTTATAGAGTAAATAGGCCGCAATGGGCACTTTTACACCTTATTTTCTAAACTACCAGACTACCAGTGCTTTCGAAAAGACAATCATTGCCAAAAAGAATACACCGTAAGAAACACCAGAAAGTTACACCTTCGGTCCGGCATTATCTGCACTTGCGTCAGATGATAGAGAAAGAGATAGCTTACCAGTTTTTATGTATCTAATAGATACCTTTACGAGTTTTTTTTTAACACCTTTAAATTACTACAGGAATCGAAAGAGTTTTGCCTCCTGAACATCGGAAAATATTTATTATACCTAATTTACTTCCCCATATTTAAAAAAATACAAAAAAATAAAATAATAGTAATTGACTAGCTTATGCTCGCGACTTCGTTTGCGCGGATCTAGTTTATCGCGCCGTGACGCCCTCTACCGGAATAAAAGGTATCCTATGTTGATCCTTGAGGTTCAAACTACCTATTCATAAATTTCATTAAAATCGGTTCAGTGGTTTCGACGTGAAAGCGTAACAGACAGACAGACAGACAGACAGACAGAGTTACTTTCACATTTATAATATTAGTTGCGATTTTGCCGAAACTACCACAAAATATATATGTTTCCTCAGCCTTTTTCACGTAGAAAGAGTAGTGTATTATGTATTGTAGTCTATGCTTTTTCACCAGTAAAACGAGCATCGAAATAGTAAGTACCTGGAATGTGCACTGTGCAGGAATAGCGAGCCGATCGCTTGGCGATAGAGATAGCTACCACAGGGTTATTTTATCTCACTCTATTAGTATGACCATAATTTTATGCGATTAATGAGACATTCCTTCCTCCTAGTACTTCTTTGTCAGAAAAATATACTTAGTAGCAATAACCAGATTCTTTATTACTTGTATACCAAGTCCTTATGATACGGTTGGTAGAGACTAGAGCAAATAAATTTTAGGTATGTACGTCGGTGCTAGTAACAGAAGTATTCACTTTTCTATAGGTACAATTAGTATGAAAAAGTGGATACATAAGTCAGTTAATTTAGTTTAATAAATGAATGAAGACTAAGTTGTCTCTACAGAAAAAATCATTTATTAAATTAAACCACAATCACATTCTGAGAGGAGGCCTGTGTCCAGCAGTGGGACGTATATAGGCTGGGATGATGATGATGATGATTACAAATTACAACAATGAAATAAAAATAAAAAAAATAATATTAAATAAAACTAAATTAAATCAAACAATTAAACTCACTCACTCACTGTTGTCACTTAATTATATACTTATTCATTATTTACTAGCTTTTACCAGCGGCTTCACACGCGTAAACTGAATCGGTCCGGTAGTTTTAATTGAAATTTTCAGGATTTTTCCAAATTCACTTGGAAATTTTCAAAATTTATAATAATAATATAATATAATGTAGTAGGATATTATTTTATGCATGTATCTATCATTCGTATTAGACAATACGTATGATGGGTATAAAATATTATAATTTATTGAATCAGGCGTTACTTTGCGGAGGTCCATATCAATGAACTAAAAGAATTTCTTCATGAACACGCATAATTTACATAGACTTAGCTATCTTAAGGTCGCGGGTGAGCAAAGAAATTATTTTAGTTCATTAAAATATTATATTATAATAAATATTACATATTAGCCATTTCAATACATCGTGAAAAGATTGTCACCCTAGTCTCAATAACGAAGGCGCCATCTTACTGTTTGGTGTGGCCATTGAGAAATTAATAAAACCTACCATAAAGTTTAAATTAGCTCATGTAAAAAGATATAAAGCTTATTTCATTTAAAAAAAAATATATTGTGTAATTATTGCTTATTATAAATGTATACATTTTATTCAATGTTTTTAAAAGACAGCGCTAACGAAACTAAAATTTACTAATTATTTATTATTTATTTCCTGGCAATACGGCTGCACCATTTCAAAACATAGTAAGGGACATTTAGCAAATTTTACAGGAGAGCGAAAAAACATGTTTTGTCTCAGCCAGGTTTTGGAGCACCAAACAGGTTTTGGAGTACTCATATCTCTGAAGTTAAGAGAGATAGGCCTCTAAATGTTTTTGTATCCTGTGGGCACTTGCTAGAAATCACGTTTTAAGCAAAAAACGCAAAATTGAGTTTTTGAGACTTACTAGGTTTTGAAATGGTGCAGCCGAATAGTTAGAGAGGGACACATTGACTCCGTGTTTGCTATTTCACCCGGACCGGAGGCCCTTAGTTCTTATGTCAATGGGTTTGGGTCGGTTTTTGCTCGTCTGTTTTTGGAGTGTTCAGGATATGTATGTATTGTACGACCTGGTCAATGCTCGACCGATTTTGTACGACCTGATAATTCAATCACATGTCACTTGGAATACGGGTCGAGCTTTATCACCCTGTACCAATAATGTTCGACGTGCTATTGGACAACCTGATATTGTACGACCTAATAATCGGAGCACACTTTTGACAGCAAGCAATCGGTTCTCACATTGATCATTTGTTTTTCGTGTACACCGAATATTAATAAATTTAGTAGAAAATAACTTAATTTGGTCCTGGCGCTTCGCCGGCCGCTACCGCGGCACGCTCGCTGCGCTCACTCGGCTCGCGCATTGTGGTCACAATTGAACCTAACACAACCTAACACAAATCTATAGTCATTCGATTCGATTGGATTCCGATTATTAGGTCGTACAATAACAGGTCGAGCATTAACAGGCCGAGCAAAAATTTGGACACCCTAATAATGCACGACCTAATATTGTACGACTTGATAATTCAAATCCAAAATGAGTTCGTATTATCAGGTCATACAGTGATGGCTGAGCAATACAGGGTCGAGCATTACTGGTCCCCCGTCACATTCACGTAATCTTTTTTTTTATAGAGACTAGACACTAGATAAAAGTAATGGATCTATTGTGTGGTAGTTTCGGAGTTATGCCCTTTTAGAAGCACATCATAAAAATTTTTTAATAATTTAATTAATGGGCGTTTATTCGAGCGTTTCAACCGTCTCATTTTTCTGGACACTTTTCTGTAAAAATGGTCAAATATTCTGATACAGTTTTTTAGTTATCTGGTAGAAATAAAGGAACACTTAAAAATAATCGTAAAACGACATCAGAATCTGGAGCCAATTCGTAAAAAATGTGACCAGATAAATGAGGCGGTTGAAACGCTCGAAGAAACGCCCTAATAATCGTAGCGAAATTTTAAAAATATCAACGTCTTTCTCTTTCCAAACAGAATACAGAGAACGAATCAAATTATAGTCTTACAAATATGAAATCTTGTCAATATAAATATATAAACCTATTTATCTAATCTAATAAGTACCTACCTTTAAACGAGCAATTCTTGTATAGGTACATATAATATAAAAACGGCTCCAACATTTCGATGAACTTTGGTATGTCGGGGTTTTCATTCCTACTTCTAGGGGTGTTTTAACTCTAGGAAAACGCTTATATCGAGTTATAGCCCGAGTAAAGCTCGGTCGCCCAGGAACTTATTAATTCTAAGACAAAGCTCTAAAAAACGGTTCATTTTACAACGGAAAATCACATTACTTAATTATGTACCTATCAATTTGATTTAAAATTTTATTTATTAGTTATTCTGTGTCATTATTAGTCAGCTACAAACCTACCTAAAAACTGTAATTCTGTTTTATTTACATAATAGCTTTCCGTCCGCGTTGAGTGTATTTCGCGTAAAACACCACAATTTCCTGCATAAAATTGCATATTTTTTACCAGAATCAGGCAAGCGTTATTATATTAGCCATGGAAAAAAATAACAAATAGAAATACATATTATAATATGAATGAGTTTTAGCCCGCGGCTTTGTGTGCCTTGCTTGTGTAGAGGTGTAATCTTCTTAAGGAGGAATACCTGTATAGGTGTTAATTAAATAACTGAAAGTCGATTACATTATTTTGGAATAACTTCATCATATCAAAAAATATTCGTGTGTTTTGTCAATTCTGTAATTCTACTTTTTGTCTAACTCCAATCTAACTCTATCCAGAACGCAGACAGAACTCGTCCTGTCCTGTGTGACAAGATCCTGAGTATCTATCTACCTACCTACGTCTGATCTACGTATACTTTGTATTTTCTTTGCTTTTCTCGTCTCACGTTTGGTTCTAACTTGAGCGACATCTAGCGGGGCAGCTGCTGTAACAATTCCCTCTCAGGCTAACTTCTCAAGCTACCAGTTTCCATTCATAATCATTAGATGGCGTTAAAGTAAACTTTCCAGCAACTTGCAATGAATGTCCCTTCGTTTCCCGTCTATTCGTAAACCTTATCTCAACGCAATAAGGTTTGCCATTCTCCGATTTTCGGCAAGTGCAGTACATAAGGTACCTATTCTAAGAAATGTTAAAAAAAACATGGGAGTAATTAAAAAAAAAATATTTATTTCCATGAAAACATTTAACACGAAACTAAACAACACTGAATAAATAAAATATACTTACTTAAGATAGAAATACAACATCAAATATAATTATTGTACGAAGCATTATTGTTTAATTGATTTGATTATATGTATAAGAATAAAGAGTCTCATTGTATTTGTACGTAGGTTTGTTGGTCGATAATAGAACTTGGCAATGTTACGTTGTTTTCATGTTATTTTTCAAAAAAATACACATTAACCAACCTTTTGAAACAGTGTCTTTTTTCAGAAAAATATCCATGAAATTTCAGTCAGCGTTATGATTATTTCTACAGGTTCTAATGTAAGTCTGGAATGCTTGCTAAAGTATTTCGTCGGCTAAAGCGTAAGACCTCGTAACATCATCAGATAAAATTTTAAGAATGCATAAAACTTCACCACCAAAATTTTTTATGAAGGTTTGTTTTAGTTTTATATTTTAATACAATCATTAAAATGATTAGGAATAATATGCTCAAGAAATATATATATATATATAAAGAAGAAAGAAAAAAATATATAAAAAGTCAGCAACTGCACAAAAATGGAGTTAGAATTTTTTCTAGAAATTGTTACGAGGTCTCAGTTTAGACGATTTATTTCAATTTAAATGTAGAAAAAATAATGTATTATACAAATTACAAGACATAGATTCACAAAAATTTAGTGACGCTAATTTGTTCGATTAGTTAGTAAAACCTTGGTAAAACATTATAGAATTGGAATTAATTAATTAATAATTAAATTACATAGACATTCATTCAGAATAATCTCAGATATCACCAATTACAAGACTATGGACACTTTAAACATTTTTATTTTGATTAAATGTCAAAATTAAAATAACTACTTTACACGACAAGGAACAATTCCTATCTATAAAATACGTCCACTGAAAAATATCTTCTTATTTTCTAGGATTCTTAAACAATTTGAAATAATACCACAATAAGTATATATTTTTGAATATGACAGCAATGAAATAGTGCCGTACGGTACGTATTCGTGATAAGATTAACAGAAACTACTGGCTTTCAGTAGTTTAACTACTTGACACCATCAATTAGTTAACATAATTTTTTCAAGCAGTTGTATATGTCTATTTTATATCTAAGTACCTATTTATTTAACTATTTAAAGGCAGCAAAAATCCAACTTTACATTTCAAAGAAAATTAATCTGGTTTTCAGGACCAAGTTTTTTTTTATGTGGCCTGTGTTACGTCCCATTGCTGGGCAAAGCCCTTTCCTATCCTTAGCATAAGCAATTTTTTTTAATGGTCTTGGATTACCAGTTGATACAGTCCACAACCCAATTATACACGGGTTGTGACCAGCTGCGAATTTTTGTTTACATATGTAACTGCAGTCTTAAGACTAAGCACCTACACGCATATTTTCCCATTTTTTAACCCTTTGAAAATAACTAAGTCTTCGTCGAACCCTTCTGAAATACGCCTTCTGTCCCGTTAAAGTACCCCAAATTTGTTGACTTACCGTTCAACACAACGATGAAATTGTACACATTTCGGGATAATTAGAAATTACCCCACGTAAGGACCTTTTAGTGCTTTAAGACCGTACGAATTGGTGATTGTAGACAGTGAAGGCTAATCCCAAATGAATGGGAGAAGGATAATGTACGCATCGCAGTCGCATCCATCATCGACCATCTCTTTCTACCCTCGTCTCATACCTTATAACAGAAAGCAGTGGTGAAACGATTGCGATTCTGAGTGTGATAATAAGGCCTCTGTTAATCTAAGTCCACAGAGCTGTCGGCATCATACCTTCCATGGTAGTAGTTTTGGGCGTCAACGATTCGTTGCTGAGGAAATCTAAAGGCATGTCGACTATATAGCCTTGTATAAGGTCTATTTTTCTATTAGCAAGCGCCGGGTCGGAGTGCCATAGGGTGTCTTTGTATTCTTCTTGATACTTCTTGAGTTCGGCGAACGAATGGACAGAGTCGGTAGGTAAGCAGTGGAACACCTACGAGCAAAACGTTAAATGTATTCTACACAAAAGAAAATAGAGGCCAGGGAGTGTAATGAGGGTTTTCACGTAGGCGAAATATCGCTAGATGGCGTTAGTATCGTGAGGTCCGTTTGACGTTTGCTCGTGATTGGTTAACTAAATGAGCCAATCGCAAGCAAACGTCAAACGGACCTCACGATACTTAGGGTGCCCCCACATGCAGTTGCTAGTCACTCGTTTGCAGCGATAGTCTGGTCACGTGACCCCGTTTTGAAGGTGACAAGATGGCTTCTTGCAGGTCTTGGAAGCTGATGGTGATTTCTTAATCTCATTTAGTAGCAGTTGTGGCAAAGGTACAAATAAAAGAAATTGGAGTGAATGAAAAAAATAACATTGTTTTCGCCGAAATTGAAGTTTTTTTCCAGCGTTAAGCTCAACATTTTCAGCTTTATCGCTAAATTTCACGTGACCAGATTTAGCGCTGCAAACGAGCGACTAGCGACTGCATGTGGTCACACCTTAACGCCATCCAGAGATATTTCGCCTCCATGAAAACCCTCATTGGTAAAACTAAACACTAATAAATAAACATAATTTTCCTTTTCTAAAAATTGTTTTACTAATAGTATATACTAATGTATTCAGATTAAAACGCAACCGTATTTTTTTAATGAACTAAAAGAATTTCCTTGACCGCAAGCTTGCTCCCGGTGTCTATTATTAATGAGCAGGTAAATTTAGTATCATCTCCCTTGCTACGGCTTGGATCTAATTTCAGCAATGGTAGTTAATAAAACATGATTTCACAGTAAATAAATTAAAATTAAAAATTAAGGTAGTTTTGTAGGACAGTTAAAATTTCTTAATATTTTGCGGGTAGTTTTCGTTTTGTTTGAAAAATATATGTGGGTACTTGGGGAGTTATAGTGACAAATTAAAACGGTGGTTGTGGTTTTTTAGTCTAATAAATACTGAAGATGAGCTTTGGTTGAGTTCGAAATGCGTCAGTGTGATGTGGTGGTGGTGATAGATGGGTTTTTGTAATTTGTGTGTGTTCTTACAGTGTGGAGGTGGAGGAACTGCATGAACACTCATATTTTGCATAAGCTTAGCTATGTTAAGGTCGCGGGTGAGCAAGGAAATTCTTTTAGTTCATTGATATGGACCTCCGCAAAGTAACGCCTGATTCAATAAATTACGTATTTTTTTTAAATTCATTTTACCGCTGTAGCTCAAGTGGCGGTTGAACAAATCACTTGATTTTAGGGTTCAGGCTATGGTTTTTATATAAATAATGAATAAAAACAAACTCGTAATGCTATTGGGTGTACTGTCGGAGTCGAAGAGGTCAATGTTGCCACATACAAAATTCAAATTAAATCTTAAGTGTTGAAAGAGTTAAAATAGATTTCAACAGCGGTGTATTCAAAGACTTACCTCCTCGTAAACATCAGTGTTCCGCTTGGACACGGCCTTCCATACGTTCCTATAGAACTGGTCGCAGACCACGTCGTCGATGCTGTAGCCGACGCGGTCCAGGTCTTCCTCCATCAGGCCGAGGTGTTCCCGGAAGAGCCGCTTGCGCAGGCCGCCGGCGACGCGCCCGCAAGGGAATGCGGCGCCGTTCATTGTGCCCTCGGTGAACGATTCGTCCTAACAAAATATGAATAAATATGTTTCGTATTTTATAAACTCATGTAGTTTTATATATATAGTTAATAGTGTGTAGTATGTTTTTATAGCGGTCAGAGGGTCACCGACGGTGCTGGCTGAAAATCAGCGCTGGGTCAATAATACAAAAAAAATACTGATATAAAACTCGTCAAAGTTCACGCCGTGATAAAAACAGTCGCACCACGTGGTCGCACGTGTAACTTTACCAGGCTATATGAAAAAAAAATGTGAAACTGACGGACTAATTTATATGGATAAACAAGAGTATAGATTGTAATTTAATAGGAATTGATTATAACTATAAATCAGTACAGGACATCTGTTCTATATTTATACATACTCGTATATATTATATCATCCACCTGGCTGTTTCACCATCGATTGATTAGTGTTAACCGACGGTTAAATGTGATGCCGTCTCCGTCTATTCGAACAAAACAAATAGAGACGGCATCACAATTAACCGTCAGTTAACACTAATCAATGGGTGGTGAAACAGCCCCTTAAAATCGTAATCATCATCATCATCATCTCAGCCGTAGGACGTCCACCGTTGGACATAAGCCTCCCCCATAGACCTCCAGTTGCTTCGGTTGGCAGCGGCCTGCATCCACCGTGAACCCGCGGCTTTAACCAGGTCATCCGTCCATCTCGTTGGTGGACGTACCACCATAGTAAAAGCATAAAAAGTAGGTACAGTACGAACAAAAGTACATCGCGCGGCTTAAATGTGTGCGCGCCGCTTGGCGCCAGTACGCTCGCACCGCCGCACGCACACTGATAATCTACCTGGGACTAACTAGTACTCAGTCAAGGCTGCGCTGTCGCCGGTGTCGTACGTTGCTCTGCTCGTCTCGCGCTCTCTTCACGTTCGCGTAGTCGTAGTCTTTTTTTTTGTGTTAGGTAAATAAATAAATATCGTCACTACTTTTAAAAAAAACTCGTAGCTCAAAATAGATAATTTTTCCGAGTGAACTTTATAGACAGTAATCAAGGTTCAATTTTGTTGACATATTGATTTTAGGTACGAGATTTTTGTACGCTGCGCTTGTCGTAATATAAAAAAAAATCGTAATATTAACCTGTAAACAAACAGCGATCTCCGAATCCCTCGTCCCGATCATGGACCTGTCGTTGATATTGGCGCTGCCGCAGATGATAGTCCTGTCGTCCACTATGAGCAGCTTGGAGTGGACGTATATCAGTTCAGTGATCGGCTCCCCTTCGAGCGTTGAGTGTGTTCGGAGCCCGTGGAACGTGATGTACTCCGAGGGATCCGCGACGTCCGCTTCGTAGAGGCGCGTTAGGATCGCTTCGCGGCTCCTGGTGAAATAAGGATAATTTATCAACATGTTAAATGATATTGTAACGGATAACTCACGGCTTAAATCGAGTTTAGCTCGCTTTGGGACAGTCACGCGAGCAGAGCGGTGGCGCGTAGTGCGCGTGTTGCGGCAGCCGCCAAGTCGCGTGCTCCACTGATGAAGGGTTTCGAAATAACCCGAAACATGTCAAGCTAAACTCGATTTAAGACGTGAGTTATCCGTTACAATATCATTAAAGGCCGTCACAGACTACGCAGATGCGGTAAGATATCTGCATCTGCGCAGATATCTGTCCATATCGCTCCCTATACAATTCAATGAGCCAAAACACACTGCGCAGATAACTTATTATCGTCAAGCATCTGCGGGCACCGACATATATCGACAGATGTCACAGATTATCATCTGTTGATCTGCGTATAACATCTGCCGCTACAAATATGGTACAGATTTTATCTGCAGATAGATACAGGTTGATGTGATAAAATAGGCTTGGGTTAAAAAAATCGATATATCAAAAAATGTGTGCCTTGTGCACGGTCCGCCCGGATTGCTACCACCATCTTGCTCGCTAATCCTGCCGTGAGATGCGATACGATGCGATGCGATGCGATACAATGCGATGCGATGCGATGCGATGCGATGCGATACGATGCTATACGATACGATGCGATGCGGTACGATACGATGCGATGCGATGCGATACGATGCGATACGATACGATGCGATGCGATCCAATGCTATGCGATGCGGTGCGATACGATGCGATGCGATGCGATACAATGCGATGCGATGCGATGCGGTGCGGTGCGATGCGATACGATCCTATGCTATGCGATGCGATGCGGTGCGATGCGATGCGATGCGATGCGATACGATGCGATGCGATACGATGCGATGCTATGCGATGCCATGCGATGCGATGCGATGCGATACGATGCGATACGATACGATGCGATGCGATCCAATGCTATGCGATGCGGTGCGATACGATGCGATGCGATGCGATACAATGCGATGCGATGCGATGCGGTGCGATGCGATGCGATGCGGTGCGATACGATGCGATGCGATGCGATTCGATGCGGTGCGGTGCGATGCGATACGATGCGGTGCGATGCGATACGATGCTATACGATATGATACGATGCGATGCGGTGCGATACGATGCGATGCGATGCGATGCGATACGATGTGATGCGATACGATGCGATGCGATACGATGCGATGTGATCCAATGCTATGCGATGCGGTGCGATACGATGCGATGCGATACAATGCGATGCGATGCGATGCGGTGCGATGCGGTGCGATATGATGCGATGCGATACGATCCTATGCTATGCGATGCCATGCGATGCGATGCGATGCGGTGCGATGCGATGCGATGCGGTGCGATACGATGCGATGCGATGCGATTCGATGCGGTGCGATGCGATACGATGCGATGCGGTGCGATGCGATACGATGCTATACGATATGATAAGATGCGATGCGGTGCGATACGATGCGATGCGATGCGATGCGATACGATGTGATGCGATACGATGCGATGCGATACGATGCGATGTGATCCAATGCTATGCGATGCGGTGCGATACGATGCGATGCGATGCGATACAATGCGATGCGATGCGATGCGGTGCGATGCGGTGCGATATGATGCGATGCGATACGATCCTATGCTATGCGATGCCATGCGATGCGATGCGATGCGGTGCGATGCGATGCGATGCGGTGCGATGCGATGCGATGCGATGCGATGCAATGCGATGGATGGATGGATGAAATATTTCTCACATTGTTGAGATGCGATGCGATGCGATACGATACGATGCGATGCGATGCGATACTATGCGATGCGATGCGATGCGATACATAGTCAGAATCGTCATCTGACGAGCTGTCTAGTAAATATAAAAGAGATAAACACGAAAACATCCTGTATAAAGAATCCGCACCAAAAAACACGTCTACTCAGTTTGAAGGATTTGGACTGAATGTATGCGTCTCGTATATTATCACATCTGCGTAGTGTGTGATAGCTTCAGATCATTACGTTTTTATCTGCAGATAAAATATTACCGCATCTGCGTAGTCTGTGACAGCCTTTAATATGACTGAGTCTCACGGTAGTTTCATGATTAAATTTGTCAACATTTTATTGCAATGTATGAAAAATTTGGCAAAATACGAAAGAGTAAAGGTGCGGGCCACATGCAGTCGCTCGTCGCTCGTTTGCGTCGATAAAATCCAGATTTACGGATTTACGTGACTAGTCATGTGACTCCATTTTGAATTTCCCGCGACTCAAATAAGTAGCGTCAAGTCACTGCAACAAGGTGGGCGCTTACAGGAATGATCTTGGTCTTGAAGCAATTCAATGGTGCGTGTGAAGTTCCCAATTCGCACTGGGCCCGCGTGGGAAATATGGCCCAAGCCCTCTTATTATGAGAGGAGGCCTGTGCCCAGCTGGGACGTATATAGGCTGGGATAATGATGATGATATGAACGTGGTGTGATGTTGTTATGTTTCAATATTCATCTGACATTTCAGCATGCGGCAAATAAAAATTCTATAGCCCTTGACCCGTGCCTTTGACGCGGTACACTTTAAACATCGATCATCGAGAGAAACATTTGCCACATGACCAAATTTCTATTATCTTTTTTAGGGTTCCGTACTTTTTTAGGAGACCGACTCACACTTGGCCGGTTTTAATATAATATTAGTTAGTACCTGCTAATACTCTGATAGTTCCAGTGCGTGACGGCGTGCAGCGAGGTCCCCGAAGGTCCCCCCACCTCCCCCTCAAACCCCGGCAACAGCGGCATCACCACAAACACCTTGAACTTTTCCTTGCTGCGGTGAGCTCGCATTATACGGTTGAAGAGGGCTTCGCCTATCTGGAATAGAGAAAAGGTTTGGATTTAGGACTCAAAATTTAATTTAATCTCTCGGTAGTCGTATTAATTCAGCTACTCGATACTAGATGGCGCTAACCTTACCTGGTTTCTGACTGCGACGCTGGTTCGCGACAGCGTGATGAAGAACTGATTCTCTATATACACGTAGTGCTGAGCGCGAGTAATGGAGTCCACATACGCCTCGTGGATGCTTTGTTCAACCACGTCAGGGTCCAAGAAGCCGCACGACCAGCTCGATACGCTGCGGAGTACCTAAAGACAAGAATAACTCATGCATGATGTTTTAGGCGATGAATTAAATCACATTTTATTAGGAACCATATCATAACGCCTTATTTACAAGAGTGATAAATGACAAAGTTCCTAGTGTTTAAATTTTTATTTTATCGATCACGAGTTAAAGATATAATAGATTCTTCAAAACAAAAACGGTTCACCAAAAATTGTGTGGACTAAAATAACATTCTACTTCACTCGACGTCAAAAAATGAGAAACTTTGTAACTTACAACTACTGAGTGTAATCTGTGTTATGGGGCTTCTAAGCAGTAATCTAAAACCTATAAACTATCGTTCATAAACAAGGGTTAAAGATTTAATTCAATTATTAAGCCTAGAACGTGCAAGCGGGGTTAAAATATTAGTTTCGAGATATTTACCTGACATGACACATTGTGGATATCAACATTTAAGTACTTTTCGAGGTCTTGCAGCGGCTTTATTTCTCCGTAGGTCTTCGGCAGTAGATACGGGTAGTTTATGTTTTGTCTGAAAAAAAAGGCAATAATGACTACACAGTTTAACAAATACCAATAATAGAATTTATTGATCAGTATTTCGCTACTTTTTGAATGAAAATAATATTTGATATATTTGCTTTGTGTGCTTAGTCGCGACTTTGTCATGATAGTCCTTCCTCAGAGTACAACAATACAGTACAATACAAATATTCTTTATTGATCACCAAAAGCAGTACAGACATTACAAAAATAAAAAAGACAATAGGCGGTCTTATCGCTAAAAAGCTAACTTTGATATTCCAGGAGTATATCTGCCACATCGGAGCGTACAAAAATATCTGACATATATCTGGTCCTAGAAATAGAGTCATATCAGATATTTATGCACGCTTTGTTATGTCTAATGGTGGAAGCGACTGTACATCTGCTTGAAGACCTGTTTGGTTTAAGTTTCTAGCTCCAGTGGTTTAGGCTGATCATTGTTAATCAGCTAGTCAGTAACTTTACTTTTTCATAGATAGAGGTGTAACCGGTGAAAGCAAGTGGCGAGTTGTCGTTCATTGTGGCGTTCCAAGGGGGAGGCTTTTCTTCAACAGTGGTCGTCTTCCTGCTGATGATGATGATGAAACATAGGTGGTACTTACCGAGCCTTCTCTAACTTGATGGCGTTCCATCTCTGTATGAAGTGTCTGGCGACGTCCCTCGCCGCCGCCCCCTGCACCACCACGCCGATATCATGCCAGGGCATTCTGGGGGTCGAGTTGCGATCCACAAGGTCTGCCGAATGCATTGTTATCGTAGTATTTTAAATAAATAAATAAATATCACGGGACAATTCACACCCATTGACCTAGTCCTAAATTAAGCTTAGCAAAGCTTGTGTTATGGGTACTCAGCAACGGATAAATATAATTAAGTATATAGAGAGATACAAACTTAAATTCATATTAAACACCCAAGATCCGAAAACAAACATTCGTATTTTTCATACAAATACCTATCTGCCCCGACACGGGAATCGAACCCGGGACCTCAAGCTTCGTAGTCTGGTTCTCCAACCACTAGGCCATCTGGTCGTCTAAACCTAATAAGTAAAGCCTACATAACGTCAATGAAGTATTCACTAATCTACTGACATATTTTTAAGTACTGTTAGAAGGGGATTGTTCCAATAAATAAAATAAATAAATAAAATAAAATGTTTGGTAAGGTGACGCTGTGACATCAGTTGTTTGCAAATTCAATTAAATAACTATTTTTTTACTGCATTTATATATATAAATCAAAATACTACATCAAAAAGAATGGCAGGGTCGTCATAAACAGAATAAAGTCGAGTTGCACTTATCTGTTTTATGTTTTCTTTAATGTGCTAAAAATAGAAATTACAGTAGAAAATTATTGGATGTAATAAACCCTACGAATGTGAACCCTTAATTTTTGCCATATCTGCAGGAGAAGACTCAGACAAAATCTCCGTACGACCCACAATACACATTTCGATCTATACTGACAGTTAAACCTTGTACGGACTGTGTGACAGTGACTTATAAGGGCGTCCATTAACTAATTCAGTTCAGTCACCAGTAAAAATAGCTGAACGTTACCAGTCAAAGAGTTAAAAGATCCAAAACGGAAAAAATAATCCCATAGAACTCACCAACAAAAGGCAGATCCAAACTGTTGAAATCCTTAACAATAAAATTTGTATAATCCTTCCCGATCCACAGCTTCGAATTCCCTTCAATACCTTCCAACTTATCTTTAGTACTCTCAGTAATAACCCTTCCTTCAACAACTTGCGCTAAAGGAGTAGGCTTACTAACACTCCTTGATCTACTAACAACTCCTTTAGTAGTCAAAGCATCAGTTAGCAATACTTGGTCGTTTGAAAGCGCGTATTTCTCAGCTTTTTTTCTTTCTGAATCATCAAATTTCTGCTCGTTGCGTTCTTCTTCGTAAGGGGGGTAGACAATGCTTAGTATGTCTTTACTGCGTTCTGTGATTTTATTCAGTACGTTTCTCTTTTCTACGGGGCTGTCTTTGTCTGCATGTGTGCTTGGACCTATGAGGAGTTGGTCGCCGGGTTCTAACTGGGGTAGGTCGGATTTCGGGGTGTTCGGATCGGTTGTTTCTGGGGTCGGTTGTTCAACGGTTTCGATTTGAATTGTGCTGAAAATGTAAACAATATAAATAACTAGGGATCCGCCTCGCAAGCGCTGAGCTGGAAGTTTTTAAAAAACGATGAAAAACCCAAGAAAGTCAAAGGCGTTAACTTCAAAATTTCACTTCAATTTAAACTCAATACGACAGATTATTCAAATACGAGAGGGGTCTCTTTACAATTAGTTGCCATTACCGCTTTAATTTCTACCCACATACATGACAGGTCCTTTAAAAAAAAGTATAGAAAATTCAGTTCTGTAGGTACACACCCTATCACATATAAGAAGGGAATAATTTATCCCACACATAAGCGTAACTTACTCATTGGGCCCTATAACGATGTCCTTCGAATACTTGGCGAGCTCAATGTTAGCGTCTAACCCGTTGGCGAGCGGAAAGTAAATGCCGCCCCCTCCAGGAGAACTGGAGGTTTTCTTCTTGGTCCTTATGGAGTTAGTTGGCTGGGATATGTTTCCGAGGTCTGTCAGCCTGGAAACAGTAGATAGTTTAGAAAACATATCGATGTTAAGACCCACTTGCATGTAAAAATAAATCTAGATTTAGTTGTTAAGCCTGGCTCTAGCTTGACAGTTCCATATATTTTGACACTACTAAACTAAGCTTAACGCTAGTAATTACTTATGTGTTTCCAGCAAGTGGCCATTAATCTTCAAACTAAACTAAACTTTCGTGATTTTCACTAAAAACTAATTACCACACCCGGGACATCATGCTAACAATGAAGGCAAAGCAATGTGGCCGAAACGTCAACGTAGGTACAACTCGTTGTTAGCGTAATAAATCTCGGGTGTGGTAATTAGTTATGAGATCAATATTTGTTATCAGTGGAAGACTTGACTGAAAGATACTCCACCAACAAGTGTTAAGTCTGTTGAAGAAGAACTTAATGTTTTAAACTTTCGTGAATAACACTCTGAAAGGCATTAGTTGGATGGAAAGGAAGATATTGTGTAATTTTAGTTTATAAAACAAATAGTCTAATACCGCATTCTGGAAGGAAAGAACGAGAGGAAGAGTGGAAAAGGTCGAGCTAGGCGCAGCTATATTGTTCAGTTACGGGAAAAAGTTGGCAAAGGAGGGATGAGTGGAAGATACTTACACTCATAGTTAAATATCACAAACGGGATTTACCACGCAGTAGTAACACGTGCGACTACGCTACTATGACGTTATTACTCATGTGTTAAGCTAAATAGTTTATCCCCGTTCATATAGTAAGCATTTAATTATGATGTTTTTTTTTTAATCTGAACTGACCTGTGTTTATAGTCATCCCAGCGTCCGTAGCACAGGTCGATGCCCCCGAGGAAGGCGACGCTCTGGTCGACGCAGACGATCTTCTCGTGGTGCGCCCAGAACAGTATGCCCCCGCGCGCGTGGTCTGGGTGACGGAAAACCTACGTTACGGATGACGGGTTAAGGCTCCTCCGGGTATCGGGCCGGCGTGGCCAATCGGAATGACGCTATCACAGGTGAAGTAAGTATATGAAGGGTAAATATATCATTTATACAATACTAGCTTTTGCCCGCGGCTCCGCCCGCGTGGCATTCGGTTATCGCGCGCTGTTCCCTCGGGAACTGTGCATTTTTCCGGGATAAAAAGTAGCCTTTGTCATTCTCGGGACCATAAACTATCTCTATGCCAAAAATCACGACGATCCGTCGCTCCGTTACGGCGTGAAAGCGTAACAAACAAACGAACAAACTCACTTTCCCCTTTATAATAAAGGATAACGCGGATCGGCAAGCGCAGCGTAGGACTGCTACCACAGACCTTATACCGAGATAAACCTTAACCTCCTTATTCATAAACGACAATCAAATCTATTTTAGTTGAAATGCCGCTAAAATTCGTTTGTCCTTATCTGTCACTTCGACATTTGTATTTGTTAGAAAGGAACAAAGTTAGTTAACATAGGCTTGTTAAGTTTTATGAATAAGGGGGTAAGAGTTTACCTACCATGCGTCTAAAGTTTGATCCACGGTCAAAGGTTTGTGCGACCTAAATGCGCGACGCGCTTTGAAAAAGCCGCCGCTCGAACGCACGCCTTTGAATCGGTACCGTGAGGTCTTGATTTCCGATGACTAAATCTCGCTTGTGCAGGCATCGTAGGTACGAAAAATTCGACACGCTAGGTTCTCATACAGTTTGAAGCGCTCTTTTCGTCTATCTCGATATAAGGACTGTGACGTCCACCAACAAGATGGACGGATGACCTGGTTAAAGTCGCGGGTTCACTGTTGATGCAAGCTGCTTCCAACTGAGACAACTGGAGTCTATGGGGGAGGTCTATGTCCTACAGTGGACGTCCTACGGCTAATACGATGATGATGATGAAATATATAACTTTAAACTTCCGACATTTAACTACTTAACTTTTGTGAGACTATTTAAAAAAAAAGTTGAAAATTTAATTAACAGTGTGGTAGTGTGGGTTCTTTCTAAACCGCTTTTCTTTTTGCAGAAGCTATGACGCTATTGAATGATTTTATTCTCAGTGTTTAAAACTATTTGTATACTAAATTTCACTACGATCTGTCAAGTACTTTAAGCGTGATAGCGTAACAAACAAACACACACTTCACGTTTATATTATCAATCAGTAAGGAGATTTATTGTTCATAATCACAAGATAATCACACTTTTGGTAAAAAAAGAGCAATCATATATGATCATCAATTGTTCAAATGTAAATACCTAATATTGTCATATCAAAAAACGTCGAAAAAAAAACGCTTCATCAACATTGAATTCACTTAATCAACAAGAGTGACAACTATATTCATGATGTCAATTTTATTTTTTTACTTATTATTTAATAATTATTATCTATATATATAAAAGAAAGTCGTGTTAGTTACACCACTTATAACTCAAGAACGGCAGAACAGATTTGGCTGAAAATTGGTAGGCAGGTAGCTTAGAGCCAGGAGACGGACATAGGATACTTTTTATCCCGATATTCCCACGGGATAGGGATAAAATCTTGAAATAACAACCGCTAGGCTTGGAGTCATTAAATTTGGTATGTAGGTAGGTGGACGTCTGGAATTACTCATAGGCGACTTTTTGACCCGATATTCCCACGGGATACCTAGGGATGAAATCTCGAAATAACAACCACTGGGACTAGAGCCATGAAATTCGGTATGTAGGTAGCTCGACCAATGAAATAATACATATGCTATTTTTTAACCCGATATTCCCATGGGATAGGGATAAAATCTTGAAATAATAACCGCTACGCTTAGCGTCATGAAATTTGGTATATAGGTAGTTGGCAGTCTAGAATAACACATAGGCCACTTTTTGGCCCAATATTCCCACGGGATACCTAGGGATAAAATCTACAAATAACAACCGCTGTGCTTAGAGCCATGAAATTTAGTATGTAGGTAGCTGGACCTCTGGAATAATAGATAGGCTACTTTTTATCTCGATATTCCCACGGGATAGGGATAAAATCTTGAAATAATAACCGCTGGGCTAAGAGTCATGAAATTTGGTATGAAGGTAACTCGATGTCTAGAATAACACATACGCTACTTTTTATCCGGATATTCTCACGGGATAGTTTTGAACTATTTTGAAAACAAATGACTTTCTGCCAAGTACCTATCATGCGGCGCATTCTTCTTGGCAATGATGGTCTTTCCGAAAGCGCTGGTAGTTTAAAAAATGACGTATAAAAGTGCCCATTGCGGCCTATTTACTGAATAAATGATTTGAATTTGGATAGGCAACATTTTTGAAATTTCAGCACTGGGTTTAGAGTCTTGAATTTTGTACAGCTATTCACAACACAACCTCAATGAAGGAAGACCACGATATAAATTTTGGAAATTGCCAGGGGAATTTTTTAAAATCCTGAAAATTTCAAGTGCAAACTACCAGACCGATTAGTTTACGCGTGCGAAGCCGCGGGTAAAAGCTAGTTATGTATAATAATAACGTCCTTTCGATTTAGCCATCGCTGGCTCTTTGCGGAGGAGCCTTCAAACCCGCATTTGACTCTAACGTACTCTGAATTATAATAATAGCTGTTTTCACTGATATATCGTATATTTAAAAGAACAAAATAAAACTGATACAGGTCGATTCATAAGAGCTGGCATGAATGGATTGAATGAGTGAATGAAAGTATCTGTGTGTTACCTATTTCAAAACACTTCACACAAATGTGAAAATGTCTTGCACCGTAGCTTGCACCTGTCATTTTCCTACAAAAATATCTACATAAGCAACATTACTTTCGGTCAATCCATTCGTAATAGCTTTTGTGAATCGAACTCAGATTGGGCTTGACATCGCTACGGTGTCGTTGTACCTCTTTAATCGCTTTCCCGCACCATTTCGGACTAATGGTGTCTGTTCTAAGCCGTTCTCTATCGTTCGCCAGAATTTCATATGCCCGAATGTATTGTTTTCTAGAATTTTCATTTGCCATAAAGTAATTTATTTCTGAAATAGTAATTTCTTCGGAGTTGATATTAAAGTAACCTAACCCAACCTACTGCATTTTATATGATGACATAAAAAAAAAAACCTGAAAACAGTACGGTTCTATATATTTTATGGCAAACGTTGGTATGGCAAGTGAAATTCGGGCAAATGAAATTCGGGCAAGTAAAGGTAAACGGTTCTAAGCAGCTTCATATAAGCGTGTCCTTTTCTCTTCTGTCCCACGCAATAGTATTGTATCTGTATCTGTACTGTACTTAATATTCCTTACTATAGATTTTTGTTCAAGCCTCTTACCTTAATATTTTCACTGGCCAGTCTGCTCTTGCTGTAGAAACTGTTGATACCCAGCGCCATTTCGACTTCCTTGTACAGCAGAATGAAGATCTTGACGCCTTGCGCCTGAAAAAATATTCATATATCATGCTATTTTGAACATAAAGCTACCGTGAGACTCACTCATATTAAATATATTGACCCGGAAGAAGGGCTGTGGATTAGCCCGAAACATGTCAAGCTGAACTCGATTTAAGACGCGAGTTACCCGGGTCAATATATCTAACATATCTTATACTCTTATCTATACTATCTATACTAATATTATAAATGCGAAAGTAACTCTGTCTTTCTGTCTGTCTGTCTGTCTGTCTGTCTGTCTGTATGTTACGCTTTCACGCAAAAACCGCTGAACCGATTTGGATGGAATTTGGTACAGAGATAGAATAGACCTTAGGAAAGGACATAGGCTACTTTTTATCCCGATATTCCCACGGGATAGGGATAAAATCTCGAAATAAGAACCTCTGGGCTTAGAGTCATGAAATTTGGTATGTAGGTAGTTGGACGTATGGAATAATACATAGATGACTTTTTGACTCGATATTCCCACGGGATAACTAGGGATAAGATCTCGAAATGACAACCGCTTGGCTTAGAGCCATAAAATTTAGTATGTATGTAGCTGGACCTCTGGAATAACACGAAGACTACTTTTTATCCTAATATTCCCACGGGATAGGGATAAAATTTCGAAATAAGAACCTCTGGGCTTAGAGTCATGAAATTTGGTATGTAGGTAGTTGGACGTATGGAATAACACATAGGTGACTTTTTGACCCAATATTCCCACGGGATAACTAGGGATAAGATCTCGAAATAACAACCGCTGGGCTTAGAGCCATAAAATTTAGTATGTAGGTAGCTGGACCTCTGGAATAACACGAAGGCTACTTTTTATCCTGATATTCCCACGGGATATGGATAAAATCTCGAAATAAGAACCTCTGGGCTTAGAGTCATGAAATTTGGTACGCAGGTAGTTAGACGTATGGAATAACACATAGGTGACTTTTTGACCCGATATTCCCACGGGATAACTAGGGATAAGATCTCGAAATAAAAACCGCTGGGGTTAGAGCCATAAAATTTAGTATGTAGGTATCTGGACCTCTGGAATAACAAGAAGGCTACTTTTTATCCTGATATTCCCACGGGATAGGGATAAAATTTCGAAATAAGAACCTCTGGGCTTAGAGTCATGAAATTTGGTAAGTAGGTAGTTGGACGTATGGAATAACACATAGGTGACTTTTTGACCCAATATTCCCACGGGATAACTAGGGATAAGATCTCGAAATAACAACCGCTGGGCTTAGAGTCATAAAATTTAGTATGTAGGTATCTGGACCTCTGGAATAACACGAAGACTACTTTTTATCCTGATATTCCCACGGGATAGGGATAAAATTTTGAAATAAGAACCTCTGGGCTTAGAGTCATGAAATTTGGTAAGTAGGTAGTTGGACGTATGGAATAACACATAGGTGACTTTTTGACCCAATATTCCCACGGGATAACTAGGGATAAGATCTCGAAATAACAACCGCTTGGCTTAGAGCCATAAAATTTAGTATGTAGGTAGCTGGACCTCTGGAATAACACGAAGGCTACTTTTTATCCTGATATTCCCACGGGATAGGGATCAAATTTCGAAATAAGAACCTCTGGGCTTAGAGTCATGAAATTTGGTATATAGGTAGTTGGACGTATGGAATAACACATAGGTGACTTTTTGACCCAATATTCCCACGGGATAGGGATAAAATTTCGAAATAATAACCGCTGGGCTTATAGTCATGAAATTTGATATGTAGGGAGCTGCACGTCTGAAATAATACATAAGCGACTTTTTGACCCGAAATTCCCACGGGATATCAAAGGATAAAATCTCGAAGTAACAACCACTGGGCTTAGAGCCATGAAATTTGGTGTGTAGGTAGCTGAACCTCTGGAATAACACATAGGCTATGTTTTACCCCGATATTCCCACGCGATAGGAATAAAATTTTGAAATAATGACCGCTGGGCTAAAAGTCATGAAATTTGGTATGTAGGTAGCTGCACGTCTGGAATAACACATACGCTATTTTTTATCCCTATACTCCCACCGGATATTTCAATTGCCACTACCAGACCGATTAGTTTACGCGTGCGAAGCCGCGGGTAAAAGCTAGTTAATGATAAAAATTAGTGTAGCATACAGGTGGACCACCAGATGTAAGTTATATCGGCCGCGAACGTTCACAAATGCCGAACAAAATCAATGCAATACAAGCACCAATGCAAGAAAGACTTTATTGTCCTAGCCACACGGCAGAATATTGAATGACAGGTAAGCAATTGACGAAAAGTCCCCGAATGGCGACCATGAACCGGAAGACGAAGCGTTGGCAGGACTCCTACCAGGAGGACTGATGAAATAGTGAGAGTTGTGGGAAACCGATGGATACAAGTGGCGAGTTGTCGTTCATTGTGGCGTTCTAAGGGGGAGGCTTTTGTTCAGCAGCTTGCAGGTGGTGGTGCTTGTGCAAGGTCCGCCCGGATTGCTACCACCATCTTGCTCGCTAATCCTGCCGTGAAGCAGCTGTGCTTGCACTGTTGTGTTTCGGCGCGGAGAGTAAGACAGCCGGTGAAATTACTGGCACTTGAGGTATTCCAAGTTAGGCCTCTAGGTTGGCAACACATCTACAATACCCCTGGTGTTGCTGATGTTTATGGGCGGTGGTGATCTCTTACCACCAGGAGAGCCACTTGCTCGTTTGCCTTCCAGTCGAATAAAAAAAAAGTAGTGGACATCTTCCAGCTGAAGATAATGATTATGAAGCAATTGACGCAGTGACGTAGTGAAACCACATTATCCAAATAAGCACTTGTAACAAGTTCAAAACCTACCGCTTTCCGTTTAAGTATGGTATCCAGCCTCCAGTAATTCCCGTTGAGCGCTGGCCGTTTCATATAAATCTCCGGGCTGAGCCACCAATCAGCTATGAAGATCTCTTCCTTCGCCAGTTCCATGGCCTCCGCGACAGCTGACAGGTAAGGCGAGCCGTCGACAAACGTCCCCACCGGGGTGGAGGGGCGGGTCGGCGCGAATGAGTGGTGCACGTTTGGGTGGGTGAATTCACGGGCTGGAAAAGGGTAGATTTAATAGTATATTTTTTATCGAGAGACTAAAATAAGCCAATACACGCCCGAGGCTGTTAGCCACCCGAGCTTTAGCGAGGGTGGCTATTTATCCGAGGGTTTGTATTGACTTTTAGTCTCGTGGTGAAAACTCTATTTTTCACTTCGATTGCGAGAAAAAAATAGTCAGTTTGGTATAAAAAGATTAAATCAAAAAATAAAATAAATCTTTCTAGATTTCGGCGACAGAAAATTATTATCAATTAATGTCTTTTGCTCTTATTATTATTTCCCTTGATTGCTCGACATCATAATTTTCGCTATCACTTGACGACATTGTGAGAATAATCAATTTATTTTAATCGTTTACGATTTACGCTCTACAAGAATGTCAAAGTTTTCGCGGTAAGTATTTTTTTCCAAGACACAGACATAGCAAAATTGCATCGATGAAATGGTCCATACACAAACGGAAAAATAGAATGGCGCCACCTTCTATGCGGAATAAACAAGAACTAAGACCACGTAGACTAAGAACGTAACATTTTCGTCATTAAAATGGTCCACAGACAAACTTATTTTTTGCAAGTAACTGGCTGTTTGAGTTTATCTAAGTCACTCGAAGTAAATTAAAAAATTAATTACTTTTACTCCCTAGGGAGTAAAGTGCTCATTTTACTCCCGTCTCGTAAGGCTATATTGACCCACTTTTAGAGCATGAGAAGTGAAAATAATGTTTTCACGCTCTCTCATGCTCTTAAAATGTTACTTTAGTCTCTGCATATCGGGACTACAACTCCTTTTTATTCTCTAGGGATTTATGTATTTTTTTAATTTACGTTGGAAACCCTTAAACAGCCAACGCTGTGTTTGTAAATGCGGGATTTTTAGGGCGTAAAAATAACATCAAAATGCCAACCGTGCAGAAATATTTAAAAAAACCCGATTTAGTTTCGTGAAACACAATTAATGATTACGAGTATGAATCTATTCATTTATATTAAGGATTAATTCATTTTATTATGCATAGTCTATATAGTTTTAAAATAGTTTTCAATTTTTAAACTGTTGGCTAAATATGCAAGCATTTAAACGTCACTCCATAAAGTTTTTTTTTATAGTCAACCCAGAGAACGAATGCGCGAGTTAAGTATGTCTTCGGATGCAACACCTCGCAGTTATAACATGGAGGGAAAGTATCTTAAATATTGTCATCATCATCATCATCCCAGCCTATATACGTCCCACTGCTGGGCACAGGCCTCCTCTCAGACTGAGAGGGCTTGGGCCATAGTTCCCACGCGGGCCCAGTGCGGATTGGGAACTTAAATATTGTACATAGACAATTTTATTAAAAGAAGGGGGGGGGGGGGGGGTTATTTTGATTTTAAAAGCGTTGGCATGCCTGCCACTAGGTGGACTGACGACGTCATGAGAATTGCGGGTAGCCGGTGGATGCAAGTGGCGAGTTGTCGTTTATTGTATCGTTCTAAGTTGAGAGGCCTTTGTTCAGCAGTGGACATCTTCTGGCTGATGATGATGATGATCCTCACACATCTCTGGTGGAAACCCTAAAACAAACAAAACTCACCGCTCTGATTGGACACGGCCTTGAGGTACTGCATCCATTCCTTGCTCTTCCGTTTGGTCCAGCACTTGATGACCATCTGCCGACTGTGGTTCAGTATTTGCAGCCCGTGGTTGAGACCGGTGGCGTACATACCGCTTGATACTTCGAAGCTGTGGATGAATTAATGATATACAGGTGTTCTAGAAACCGATGGTGATCTGTAGACAGCTGATAGGATTGCCAAATCAGAAAATTGCTAAAAAATGGCTTAGTTTTTGTGATAATGCCATTTAAAATTTCCCATCTTAGTTTAGTTTTTTGACAACATAGTTTCTAATGTAAGAATTTTGAAAATCTAGCTTCTGATAAATATTCTTATTTTCGTATATTTAATCCTGCTTAGCTGAAAAATGTCATAAGATCCATATGTTAGATTTTTTTAGCATGCAGCTAAATTAGGTGCAAATAAAAAAAACTGCATTATGGTGGTATAATGCATTAAAAATAGCCCATTTAATTATTTGAAGCGAAGCGATCTAATGTAGCGTCTATAATAGTACATTACTGCCGAGGCCGGGAAAAAACAACGTGTCCGACACGCTCTTGGCCGGTTTTTTCTTTTGTTACCATTTATTCGGTTCTTTTTAGCTTGAACCACTGGAGCGGTCGGGAAGTGATTTAATTTATTTGTGGCAGTCTATAAGGAAGAACTTCGTGTACTATGTTTGCGACAGTCAGGCGGACATTTCCAAGCATATTGGAGAAATATGTATTCATTGTATTTTTTTCTTACTTTCGCACTAAACGAGAAGCGAGGTACTGGTGCGTAGTGCTGGCTGATTAATAAAAGATTACAGATCTATTGAATAATGTTTTGCCATCGTGTTTTTTCGAATAAGTTCGTAGGTATTATCTTGCTTTCTCAATTAGCTTCAGTAAACTTCAGTAAGGTAGTTGAGAAAGCAACATAAATACGAACTTTTCCGACAAAATACGATAACAAAACATTAGTCACTACATCAGAGGCCTTATTGCCTAACGTTTCTGACACTCGCGATCGCAATGAAATGACAGCTTTTGTATGCGAAATATGTCATTTGATTGCGATCACGAGTGTCAAAAACATTAGGCAATACGGCCTCTGTATCTGTAGCAATGTGTATTTGTTTATGTCATTGTTGAATATGGTTTTGTTAAAACATAGAGTTATATGAAAATGTGTTATTTAATTAACAATGTAGTAACATGAAATCACAAACTAATGAATATTATTATTATTCCTTCATTCTTTCATTATTCAGTTTTAGCACATGTTGAGCTCAAACCATACTCACATTTCTATGTGCTGCATGGAACAAAATAAATAAATATTAATTGAAATATATAGATATTCAAATAAGCATTACTAGTGCTTTAACCGTTCGCGAATTTCACTCATAAAAACTACCATAAATCTAGGGGTAGGCAGGTATTAAGCGTCGCAAAATATCGAATTGAATAGTCGCCTATTGCTTACCTTGTAATTTTCTCTGTGTACCTGTTTTCTGTATCGCTTATTATTTCTGGTGTACATTAAAGAGTATTTGTATTGTATTGTATTATCGTTGTGTGAACCAGGGATGTTATGGATATAACATTTCGGATCTGGATATGGGTACGGATATATATCAAACATAATACCGGTTACGGTTACGGATGTTAAATTATTACGGATTATCCGATAGTTTCGGTTACGGATATTGGATTTTTAAGGAAGTGTAAAACTAAAATACATATAGGAATATAAATGACTTGACTTTAAATGTAATATTTACGAGTCGTAAATTACGATTTAGCAATAAAATAATGAACAATAGATGCAGAAGACGCGCGCTGTTCTGTCGGCTCGGCCGGCAAAAACATAAACCTTTCACAACATGTCGCATTTAGACTCCGCCCCTGTCCGAAACTATCCCAAATTTTTATATCGGATTCAGTTACGGTTACGGATAGTTTTTTATTTCGGATATGCGATAGTTTCGGTTACGGATACGGAGCTCCATAACATCCCTGGTGTGAACCTAGCCTTATTGCTTACTCACCCCTGATCAAACAGCATGACCGCCTTTACAATGCCGTCGCTCGGTCGTATGTACCCGAAGAACGTGTCTTTCACGAACAGCCAGCGTTCCTGCCACTTGGCGCAGACCAGACCAGTGCAGAAGTAGTTACACCTGCAAACATTCATCATCATCATCATATCACCCGTAGGCCTCCCCATAGACCTCCAGTTGCTTGAAATGGCATCCGCCGTGGACCAGTAAACCTTCGACTTTTAAGTAATAATAAACCGTTTAATGCGGGATTTGACTATTTTTTATTCATTTGCAGGTGGTAGGACCTTGTGCAAGTCCGCCCGGATTGCTACCACCATCTTGCTCGCCAATCCTGCCGTGAAGCAGCAGTGCTTCCAATGTTGTGTTTCGGCGTGGAGAGTAAGACAGCCGGTGAAATTATTGGCCCTTGAGGTATCCCATTTTCCTCTACCGGCCTCTAGGTTGGCAGCGCATCTGCAATATCCCTGGTGTTGCAGATGTTTATGGGCAGTGGTGATCTTTTACCATCAGGAGACCCACTTGCTCGTTTGCCCATCCAGCTTGACGATGCATGTTATCGAACAGTTTATTTTATGTTATCTTTAAATATAACAAAGTTATAAATGTTTAACATTCAAGATTAGATGGAGAAAGACTAACTTGCATGTGACGTCACACGCAAGTAGCGCCATACTTGCTTCATAGAGAAAAGCGTTTTAGAACGAGATTTTTAATAAGTTTTATGACGGCTAAGAATTAAAGAGAAAGGCATATAGTATGGTTAAACTTCCTGCTATTATTGTCAAATGCATACATAATAAATTAATAATTGGTTAAAATCTTACGACGGAAACAATTATGCAAATCTATTAATTTCTTTGTTTACTAGCGTTTGACAGCAATTCCTCATTTCTTGTGTAAGAGAGGGAAAACGAGTAAGCGGGTCACTGGATGGAAAATCACCGCCGCCCTTGGATGCCCGCTACACGAGGGTAGGTATCACAGGTGCGTTGTCGGTCCTTTGAGAGATTGCTCGTTCGTTCAGCTTTACATTTCTAGGTAAGTATTGTATATTGTATTGTATTCTAAAACTCTTTATTGTACATAAAAACACATGATAATAACAGAACACAGGATAATAAGATGTACAAAGGCGAACTTATCCCTTAAAGGGATCTCTTCCAGTAAGTCTGTTTCCAGGGCAGGCAACATAAAATGACTTTTCATGTTATAGTAGTTTTCGTGTTGTAGGACGAAAACTTTTAAAAATGATACTAAATTGATAAGTTGTGCGAGAAGCACCCAAAAATATTTTTTTTAAACATGAAAAGAAGAAAATACTGTTTTCCCTTTTCAGACCTAAATATACTTTATTTTTTGAAAAAAAAAAAAAGTTGGCACCACGCATTCCTTACTCTTGCACCTAGACTCCGATATGAACGAGTTGGATACTTCCAGGAATAGGGATGTTGACACCACCAATCAACTGACGTACAATCCGTGAGCTTTTAGAAAACCCTTCGGGTTTCGGGGGAAATCGGAAGAATTCGTTAGTAAAAAATGACAATTGTCTTTTTGACTCAGTAGCAATCCATCACGCGTAGAGTGCACACGTTGTGTTTTCATTGATGTATATAGAGCAGTTAAAACCACCAATTGCATATATTTATTTAGGTAGTTTCATATTTTTCGGAAATTGATTTCCATGGCGAGTCAACTTAAGCAGGGTATGTCTGTAAATAGCCAATCACTGGAAATTGATTACAATATATTTTTAAATATTTTGTATATAAGTTGATTTTTTTAAGAAAAAAGTGGTCGTAAGTATTTTTAATAAGGTACTAGACCGTGTTATAGAAGCAACGGGGATTTCGAAAAGTGCATTAAAAAAAAATATAAAACGAAAGCAGACCAAAAAAATTCATTTGACGTACCCAAGAGAAGTAGATACAGTATAACAACAGCTCTATATAATTCTAAACAAAAGTACTGTGTTGAGGCGGGGTGTTCTCAATTTAAATTGACGATGGAAGAATTTGAAAATGCTGATTTTGTTTTATTTGTATCATGACAAAAAGTCATATTGTATTAAAATTAGAAAAAGATAACGAATCGTAATATTATTATAGTAAGGTTCATTTTGTACTGATGGTTATTCTTTACATAACTTTTTACGGTAACTTTGAAAAGTTTTGCAAGTTGATAACAGAACAGAACCGCGTATCACGATCGCGTGTCATCGTCAATACCCGATGCATGCTTCTAAAATCCGAAGGTTTTTTTAAGATCTCACGGACTGTACTTTGTATGAGCTGTCAAAACACAATTCTCCCATAGAGTTTCAATGGAAATAGCGAATTATGACGTCACTATCCGGCAACTCAATCAACTAACTATTAGTTTGTTTTAAAGCAACAAAAAATCTAATTTTACAGTAAATCCAAAATTAATCTGGTTTTCAGGGCTAAAATAAAACGTTTTTTTACTGGAGTTCTTTGAATTATTTTTAATGGCGTCATCATCCCTATTATGATGATTTCTAATTATGACTAAGGACCTGTTGTTTGATCATTAGTTAAACAAACTAATAGTTAAAATGTATGGCAAAAATAACAATAGTTAACACATTTTAATGGAAATTTGACTATTAGTAATTTTAACTACTGATCAAACAACGGGATCTAAGTGTGTACTTACCGAACACACACCATGTTCCCTAGCAGCCCGAAGCAGTTGCAGCCAGCCTGGCCAGGCCTGGTGGACCCGGTCCGCTTCAACACCACGCCTTCCTTGCCCTTGCACCCAAACTCCGATATGAACGACAAATGAGATACCTCCAGGAATTTTACCTGAAAAAAAAAAAAAAAAGAATTAAGACTATCAATTCACACCAAGATACGACGCTGGTTCCATTGAAAGAATGTCTAGTATGAGTATTCATTGACGTATTCTCTCGATGCAAATACAAATAGTTTATTTGTAAAAATATTAAAACACAGTTAGGTACATTTATATTAAATGATATTGTAACGGATAACTCACGTCTTAAATCGAGTTTAGCTCGACATGTTTCGGGCTATTTCGAAACCCTTCTTCTATGGAGCACGCGACTACGCGCTACCGCTCTGCTCGCGCGCGTGCTCGAGCTAAACTCGATTTAAGACGTGAGTTATCCGTTACAATATCATTTAATATGAGTCAGTCTCACGGTAGTTTCATGTTCAAATTCACACTCTCCTTATCAATGTAGGGCATTGATCAGACAGAAAAGAAAATTGACAACAAAAAAAAAAACAGCCAAGCTAACTTACCGTTTCATGGTGATTCCTGTATAAGTTTATATTTAAAAGATTGTATAAATATTCTTCGAGCTGTTTCATCCTTAGCTGGATACCTTCGTATGTGACCATCACTTCGGGTTTCTTCGGAAATCTGGAGACACGTAAAAGACACAATAAAACATGGTGTCGTTTTAGGGTAGCGAGGAAGACAGTCCAAAAGTCCTAATTTTTTTTTTGTACGTCTTTATTGCGTTTTTTGTGTAATTTAATTTTACAGCGCATTGGTTTTTATTGTAATGCTATAATTTTTTTAGTGAATCCATATACTAATATTATAAATGCGAAAGTGTGTTTGTACGTTTGTGTGTTTGCATGTTTGTCCGTCTTTCAGCCGTAACCAAGCAACGGATCGACGTGATTTTTGGCATAGAAATAGTTTATGGGCCCGAGAGTGACATAGGCTACTTTTGATCCCGAAAAAATGCACAGCCGAATACGACGCGGGCGGAACCGCGGGCAAAAGCTAGTAATAAATAAATTTGTTCGGGTAAATTCCCAAAGTAACTCTGTTATTGCTGGTAGGATTCTGATCACGATTCCAGAATAATTCTTTATGACACTCACCTGGGCAAAGCCCCCTTTCTTTTCTTCGGCCGCGTGCCCTTTTTCGACTGGCTCCGGGGTATAGACTGTAACGCCACTTTTTCCGCCATCTCCTCATCATTCACCGTATTCTTGAAACTAGCTCTTCTTGACTTATGCGTTTTGCTAGGGAACGGCACGTTGAGGGATGCGCGGTACAGGGCCAGTTGTTGGTGGAGGTATAAGATGTGCTTGTAGCGCTTGCGGACTGTCCATGAGAAGTCACCGTGTTGGAGGCATATTGTGTATCTGTAAAGAATGATGTGAGAATCAGTATCGCCTTAACGTGAATATATGATACTGCCTGCACTAGGTGGAATAGACGCGGTTATATACTGAAACTAGGTATTTCACGGGATCGAATCAGAAATGAGGAGATACGTCGAAGAACAAGGGTGACCGACATAGCCAAGCGAATTAGCTCGTTGAAGTGGCAAAGGGCAGGTCATTTAGCACGGAGAACAGATGGCCGTTGGGCTTTCGAGTGGAGACTTCGGATCGGCAATCACAGCGTAGGACGCCCACCTCCGAGATGGACCTGGTTAAACTCGCGGGTTCACGGTGGATGCAAGCCGCTTCCAACCGAGGCAACTGGAGGTCTATGGGGGAGGCCTATGTCAAACAGTGGACATCCTACGGCTTATATGATGATGAAGAATTGTTTGGAAATAATTCCGATCCTCATTAGCGATCCTTTACTTCAAATAGTGAATCTATTGTCTTAAAAATGTTCTTTTAAGTCGCTACATTCTAGACACAATGGCCGTGGCCATCGGATGAGAATCAGTTGTAAACCTTCATAACTGGGTACTTTCTTTTGAAAATTGTACACTGGTTTCCCATTGCCTTCCATACCGCATCACTGAAGACTGGAGTTCATAAAGCAAATTAATTGTTTTTAGTTTATTGATATGAACTTCTGCAAAGTCATATTCAATCAACCCATTAACGTCATGTACATAGTGTCGGAAGAGGCCAAACGCCATATTAGGACAGTGGTCAACTGCTGATAACATTCTCGATCGAGCACTCTACGTCACAAGCTCCAGTTTGACTGACTTTCAATTAAAAACACACAGGTTAAAAATTGAACTGCGGAAATAACTTTGATTTTAACAGAAACACTATGAACTACAAATTTCTTTTCTACTAGCTTTCCACACTACGTGAGACCGACTGGCACTTGGCTCATTTCTCGAAGAATTGACGATGCATTCGAGATAAGGTGTCAAACAAAGATCGTTGTGGCGATACAGTAAGTTATGTCATTACAAAAACTCAAAGACTCAAGATCCTAAAAACAAAATAGCCCGAAACATGTCAAGCTAAACTCGATTTAAGACGTGAGTTATCCGTTACAATATCATTTAATACTCAAGATCCTCTGTTTAGTGTATGCATAAAATTATTGTAGTTAATTAAACAAAAACAATTAACATTACATCACAGCCATGAAGGTAACAAGGAAGGAAATAAGTAATTAAATAAACAACCATATAATTGTGTTTGATTAGATAGCTATGAAAATAATTGTCAACCTATGTTAATTGTATACTATATAAATAAAAGTTTTAAAGTGTGTCTTTATATTTAGACACTTGAACAAAAAATATGTATGTGATACTATCATACAGCACAAAGCAGTCTTATGCTAAATGATGATAGACTTAAGATACAATACATACGGTACGATTTGCTTTGTCATTAGTCGCTCCTGTTGTTTCACTGTAACATATGACTGCGTCATAATGCGCTCCCAACGAAACATTATTAATGAACTAAAAGAATTTCCTTGCTCACCCGCGACCTTACACTTATGCTTATGACAGCTAAGCTTATGCAAAATATGCGTGTTCATGCAGTTCCTCCACCTCCATACTATAAGAACATACTCAAATCACACAAACCCATCCATCACCACCACCACATTACACTGACGCGTTTCGAACTCAACCAGAGCTCATTTTCAGACACAACCGTACACCATGCTACCAATCGTTAGACCCTAACGAAACGCGACAGTGTGGTGTGGTGGTGGTGATGGATGGGTTTGTGTGATTTGAGTGTATTCTTACAGAGTGGAGGTGGTGGAACTGCATGAACACGCATATTTTGCATAAGCTTAGCTATCATAAAGTTGCGGGTGAGCAAGGAAATTATTTTAGTTCATTGATATGGACCTCCGCAAAGTAACGCCTGATTCAATAAATTATTTGAAACATTATTATTTGGCAAGGATTTTATGTAAGTATGAGTTAAACATTATTTTTTATCACTACGTGAAACTAAATCGACAGAATTCGACTTGTAAAATTTGCTCGAAACCAGTACCACACGATACAACGCTAGATTGGCAATCGAATCGGGTAATGTGGATTGATATATGTATGAAATTCAAGGTCATTATTTGGCCGAAAAAACACTACCCAATTGTAATGATAAAAGATTGAATCTTCCTTTGTAGATATGGACGGAAAACAGAAATATGAATGGCAATTCAATTGTATTATTAATCCCCACCACCAAAAAGAGGGGTGTTATAAATGTAATGACAATGTTTACTTTTAGGTTAAATTTTTGTTTTATTTTAAGTTATTGTTAGAAAGTTATGTTTAATAAAATGATAATGATAATTTATTTATTTACAGAGAACATGGTTAATATTCAGTGTGTATATTATTTACTTTCTTTTATCAATAAAGTTATTATGACAATGTTCTCAAATCGATGAACCTATTTTGATGCGGTTTTAAACATGTTTCCTTGTGACGGTTCTTAGTTATGTTTGATTTTTTTTTTGAGATATTGAACTTATTGTTTTGAATTTACTGTTAGTTAGCTAGTTATTAGGGAGCTAATAATAATACCTAAAAGCGTATAATCACTGAAATATTTATTTCATATACCAACATCATGTCACCGTGACCAAAAATATGAAACATTATTTTTATTTGTGTCGACTCATATTAAAGTCCCATAAAACCACGTATATTGGTATTGTATTGTGTGATCTTTCTTAAAGACATAAAGCTCAAAATGGAGTATCAATCTTTGCAGACTTATGCACGTTAATTATGCATTGACACATTTATGATGTTAGATTACTAAATGGCGTCAATGTTGTAATCTGTTATTTTGGTATATTCCCTAATAAGATATGAACAGAATTAACGTATATCAAACTTGCCGAACGCTGTCGTTAAGTTTTTTTTTACGGAGCTAGTGCGCATTATTGTTTTTGTCTTTACAGTTGGCCGGGTTTTCAAGGGGATTCGAAAATCGAAGTTCGTATCGTACCGTCCCTTTCACTCTCGTATTAAATAATATAAGCGTAAGGGAAGGCAAGATACGAAGTTCTAATTTCGCACTTCGTAGTTTAGGGGCAAGGCCGGATTGACTATGTTGGGGCCTCCAGGCAAACAATTTTCAGATCTTTTTTCGTCTGTTTAAAGATCATCCATCAGTTCTGTTGGTCGTTGTTAAAAACACCCGACTTTGTCACTTCAAAGTTCAATACCTTAAAAACGGCTGAACATAATAGAAACCCTACTTCCTAATAAAAAAAAACCGCATTCAAATCGGTCCACCCGTTTAAGAGCTACGGTGCCACAGACACAAACAGACAGACACACATAGCAGTCAAACCTATAACACCCCTCTTTTTGCGACGTATTTTTATTATTCAGCAACATTTTGGAATAAAGTGATTTATCAACGCAATGTTTTTTTTTAAACCTTGGCAATATTATTAAATATATAAAAATTAGTTTAAAAGAAAAAGTAAACAACGTTAGGAATTATAAAAAAAACATAGTAAACGAAATGAAATCCTACCAAATAATTCAACGGAAACGAGAAGCGCTAATTATTTAAACTTTAAACGCGATTTGCGATATTTTTTGTGATATTTCTAACAATAAACAACGTACCAATTATTCTCCTTCGCAATGGGGTCAAATAATAAAATAAAAAAACTTTTTTTTTTATTAAAACACACATTTTAATAATCCTCCAGGCAGTCACTATAGTCAGGAAAGTGAAAGAGATCACACAAATCAGGTGATCAACAATAAAATTACAACGTCTGTTTCAATACAATCAAGATTATACTATCTAATGATAAAAACTACACTATGTACCTACTTACTCAAGAAAAAGGGGCGGCGTGAATGAACGTAACCATTTAAGTATTCAAAGTACAAAGTAATCTGGAGTATGCGTGAGTAATGCTTGCGAATAACAAATGAGACTCAGCTACCTAATTAATTCAATTAAACACTGTTGGTAATGCTATTAGCTGTACTAAGTGAATTAATTCCAAACTGAGGAATTAAAAGAGGTCAATTGTGTGTTCCAATTACATAGGTCTGATATGTGCAGTTAGTTTAAAACAAAGACTCATATATAAGTTAAGTAAATATCTTGAGATAATTGATAGCAATTGGCCTAATCGCAAACTAAGTAAAATACCTAGATACCTATGTCAGCAGCAGAGGTAGTTGAGCGGTTGTGGTCAGTGGCGTGGCTAGGTAACCAAAGGCACTGGCGTAAAAAATAAATTAGGGCCCCGATTGTTCCTTATTTGACATACTCCAAATTTGTAATTTAAGAACCACTAACTCAAAAATGCAGGTATATCTGTACATACTCTAGAAAACTTGTGATATGCATGTAGATAAAATGATGCATGCGACTGTACATAATTACGCATTAAAACACTTGTAAAATGTCATTATAAAACTCGCTATCGGTCGTTTTATACTTAAAACCTCACTCGTGTTTTAATGCCTCTCGTTATGGTATCAGTCACATAAATAAATATTAAGAATTTATATTATTTGTTTGCCGTTGTGCTACTAACGGCAAACAAATCAGTCAATCTAAAAATATAACCGGCAAATACTCACAAATTAGGGTTAAGTAGATGTGTCGTGGCGCTCCGCTCGTTCTCTTCGATTCTGACCTTTATTTCTACACCCGGTATGAATACTTTTCTGTGCACTGCGTTGAATTTAATCGGTGGGTCATGTATGGCTTTGTATGGCACGGATTTCTCTTGAACGGCTAGAAAAGGAACATAAAATTAGATTTTGTGGTGACCTATGATTTTTCGAGCTGAGCATCGTGGGTTTGATACTGGGCTTATCCCATCGTGCGATATTAAACCTGGAATTTGTTATGAGCTTTTCGGTGAAGGACCTGCCTCATGTACCACAGAAATTATAAGTGCTACAAATCAACGTAGGTAGGCAATGTAGAATTGTACTACTTGTAACATTTTGTGTTGTTGGGATCTGCACACACATATATGCATAGGACAGTAATTCAAATTCAAATCATTTATTCAGTAAATAGGCCGCAATGGGCACTTTTACACGTCATTTTTTAAACTACCAGCGCTTTCGGAAATACCATCATTGCGAAGAAGAATGCGCCGCAAGAAACTTGGCAGAAAGTAATTTTTTCATAATAAAATAATTACAAATAAAATACTTAAAAACTACAGTATACAATTAAAGAAAAAAAAAGTTACAAAATAATAATAATACGGGGATGTATGGGGTCCCTTAGTTACAAAACTAAACACTAACTATATCTATGTACGTTCAGCGGAAGTGTAGAATGCTTCCACTGTCAAAATTATAAAAATAATAATTTAATTCTGAAATATACATTTCAGTACATTTAATGGTGAGAGTGAGAGCGTGTAGATGAGGTGATTAGTGATACCAAAGTATAATGGAAAATTATCAATATTCAAATATGGACTTTACTTTATACCTGACTCAATATAAATTAGTCATCTTTTTCATCCTCAGTATACAGCAATACATGGTATAATAATATAATAGCGATATTGGATTTGATATCTTACATTATCAGTTGGAAAGTTGAAGAGATTGGAAGAATTTCAAGTGTCATGAAAAATTTGTAATGTTTTTTGATATAAACACACTTATGCACTGATAAAATAAAACGTCTATGTAGTCAGTTGCGTTTGTATAGCTCAAACCATTTTGGATCCATGAAGCCATACACTAAAGCAAAATGGACAGATGACTTGGTTAAAGCCACAGGTTCGCAATGGATGCAGTCTGATTCCCACTGAAACAACTGGAAGTTTAATAGGCCTATGTTCAAGAGTGGACGTCCTACGCCTGTCAAGATGGTGACGATGATACCAAACCGGGCTGGCATAAATCAGCACAGCTTGGCGGTAAAATCGAATATATTGTACAGTACAACTAAAACGTCAATGGTGCTTGGGATTCGTCAGTTTTCTTTGTTTTCCTTAAGATCCAAATGAGAAAGAAAAGGAAAACCAATCTTTTATCTCGAATTCCTAACGAAATTAGCTAATTAATTAGTTTGAGTGCAGATGACTGTTCGGGGAAAAACGCCGCTCGGTTTTACCGCGAGAAGGCTTGGGTCGTAGTTCCTACGCGAGACCTTCACATACACTATTGATAAAGCATGTTTATCCATCCCAGCCCATCCCACTGCTGGGCACAGGCCTCCTCTGAGAACAGTGCGGATTGGGAACTTCACACAAACCATTGAATTGCTTCGCCGGTTTGCACAGGTTTCCTCACGATGTTTTCCTTCACCGCAAAGCCCGTGGTAAATTTCAAACGTAATAACGCACATGAATTTCTAAAAACTCAAGGGGTTCGTCGTGTAAGGTTCTAATTTCAATTTGTAACATTTTTCCTGTGTGTATGAAACTATAAACTTTTCTTTTTTCTTTTTTACTTCTGTTGTGCTAAACTTCCGCAAATAAAATGTATTCTTTCATTTTCTTTTTTCTTTCACTTTAACATGAGCCGCAAAGTAACGTCAGAATCAATATTGTCCTCTAATTAGAGCATAAAACACACTCACCAACAGCATCTGTCTCTTCCTTATTATCTGTCCTCTCAAGTTCAATGACTGACTCTGGAACGGCTAGACTCAGGTCAAAATCAGAGTCCGGGCCTGGGTTCATGGAATCAAACATCTGAATAACTCCAGGTAGACAGTCGGCCGGTGTGGCCGACGGAGTGGGGGTATCCATACCGTAGTTTGTGTAGCTGTATAGCTCTTCATCTGGAAATAAAGTGAGCATCTAAACTTTTATTCCGCACGTAGGCCACAAGGGGCTGTTTTATATATGTAATGACTCATTATTGTACACCAGAAATAGTAAGCAATACAGAAAAAAGGTACGCAGAGAGTAAGGTATGTAATAGGCTACCACTGTTTTTGGAAAGACCATCATTGCTAAGAAGCGCTGCAAGAAAATTGGCAGATAGATGTTGTATGGGAAAATGTCTATGAAAAAAAAGTATTATCACTTTACTGCGGGAACTAAGCCACTTATTTGTGTGCCAAATTACATCAAATTCTTTCAAGCCATTATTTACATGATTGAGTAACAAACATCCAAATATTTTCACAAACATTCTCATTCCTTAAGTATGTATAATAAGCAAGACATAAAAATTATATAACAATTAAAAATCAATACTTTTTCTTCCAGAATGTTGGATAAAAGTTATATGTTCTTAGAGCAAGAAATAAGGAAGAAAATAAGAAACATTATAATTAATAAATGTGATAATAATCTGCTCCTTTCAGGTATACCCTCCTAAGGCCCAACCAGGGGCGGATCTTGAATTTGTGGGGCCCTGGGGTAATACGGCTTAGGGGCCCTACTTAATTACTCAAACCTCATGATCGGATTTTTTTTTAATTCTAGATAATTTTTATTATTGACAATATTGTCTATTGTTTTAGTTCAGGTTGGGGTCCTCTGTATCCATGGAGCCCTAGGCTGCAGCCCAAAAAGCCTTTAAGTAGATCCGCCCTTGGGCCCAACGTCCTAAATTTGGGACATACCTCAAAGCAAATGTCATCTTTAAATAATTTACATTATGTTGCAAATTTAAGCGAAATGTGATGTGGGTCTTATGAGGATACAATTAACACTATCCTCATACTTTTAATAAATAATAAAATAAAATAGACAGTGTTATATTATATTCCATCTGTTGTAACCATATTCAGCGAATAAATTATCATTCATTCATTCATTCAATAAATCTCAATTATCTTTTAAGTTAGGCCACTAGTGTTTTGGAGAAATTAACCTCATTATGACCTGTTGAATGTGAATGCTCCCTTAAAGTTAACGGAAGTCAAAAATAATTTGTCCAACTAACCCAGTTATAGGTAAACTTTCTTCATGGGAGGCCAAAAGGTACAACATATTTTAGAGTAGGGCCAAAAATATATGAAAAATGTGTTTAGTTATGATTTTATTTTAGTCATCAAACACATTCATTCTAGCAGACTCTTACATTTATTATTTCATATCTGCATTCACAGTCAAAATAATAATTATCAAGAACGATATTCTATAGATTTTGAAGAAACATAGGTGGCCTGGATTAAATCCTTTTGCGGGCCATATTTTGCCTATCACTGAACTAATTCATCATTCATTTTATCACAAAATAAATGTATTCTGTAGCTCAATTAGCCACCCAGCCAGCACTATCAGCCCAAATATTTAATGTTTTGCTTTGTTTTTGTTAACATGATACAATTACAGCTTTGCCAAATTAAGTGTTAATCAACCTTATCTGATATTAAAACAACTACTATCTAGAAAGGATTATTAGTCATAAATAAAGGTACAAAATCTGCAATACATACTTCCGCCACTTAGTTCACCTTTGTACAAGTATCTCAAAGTTTGTCAATTGTGTTTTATTTTTTTTCTTTTGTACAATAAAGAGTTTACATACATACATACATACTTCTAGTTAGATTCTAAAATTTTCCTTTGTTGTAATAGCAGAGCCACTTATTTACCAATTCACCACATATAGCGCTCATTACTTCAGTTGGAAGAACTATGACAGGAAACAGGTGATAATGAAATCATTTTTTACTCTAATAGCAGCCTATGCACACAATAGTAATGTCTACTCATTTACACAAATACCATGTTATGATTAATAAATTCCTGATATCAGCAAACCACTCAAACCACTTCACACAACTAAAACATGTCACTTCCAACATTATCACATTATAACAACTCTTTTTAATTTTACCATTTCAACTTCATTCAAGATTTTAAGTGGCAATTAACAATTCCCTTATTCAAACTGGCTGTTAACACTGATTCAATAAAAAAAAAACTAAAACAAAAACCACTATTTCAAATTAAGAACAGCTGTGTTCACAGTTTGGTAAATACACTTCACACTGGCGCAATTAAAATAAAAAAAAAAACTACCTCGCTTGATTAGGTTATGGAAGCTAAGTGTCAACTCAGATTTAGAAGCCATATGCCTCTGGTGATGGGTGTCTTGCACAGAATCCCTGTACACGTGATACTCGTTTGACTGATATGTAATGTGTTGCCCATTACATGGTATGAATTTAGCACTTGTGTACATAATCTTTATGATAAGATAAATCTAGTGATATCGGATCTCAGTGCGATGACAATAGTCGCCGAAATTGGTTGGTTCCGTGTCGGATTGAGCAAAAACATTCGCCTTGGCGAGGAAGCGACATGCCTCAATGAACAAGGCTAAGGTTTTTTAACTGTTTAAGCGAAACAAAGTGGGATTACTTACTAATGTCTCAAAAGCCGCAGCATTTTATGTTCAAAGGTTAGCACTGCATATTATTAGCACTTAAGCTATCCCAGAGAGCTGTGATTGAGTTGTGGTTGTGTAAAACCAGTGTAATACTTGTTTCATGGGAACTAATGGGCAGTTCAAGGCAATTCTAATAAAAACAACACTGTTCAAATTCAAAGGCGATGACGTCAACTGTCAGCAGGGATCACAAACACTCTGCCAATGTTTGTTTATTATGCGTCATTTTATTGAACAATGAACTCAAACAATAATGCGGGTCATGTCATGAGGACAATGACGTACTCACTTTGAACCTCGGCGTGTTATAATTATGAAAAGTGTTTAAGGTGTTGTATGTTTAGGTACAATGACAAAACACAATCATAATTGATCATTGTGGTCATACCGTTACGGTTTGTTTTATTACCAAAGAAGTTCGTTAACTTTGATCTTAGCTAAAACACTTTTTTCTGTACCCTATTTTATTTTTGTATGTATTGTTTGAATTAAGTCATGGACACTAAAATATTTAATGAATATTGAAAAAAGAAACTGTTTTGAACCACTGGACCGGAATGAACGGGAATGACCAAAGTGACGTATTTGATACGTTCGGAAACTAAACTTGCTTTTCGTTTAAAAGTTGAAGTTAGAAGCTGAATGTTTTAAATATTTAAAAACAATCATCATTTTTTGGTAGCAGTCGGATAAATAATAAAAATATAAATAAATTGAGATTGAGACACCATAAAAACATTTGGGATCAAATATAATATTTTATCCTTATTCGAGGCGCCTACAGTTTTGGAAAAGCAAATAAGTGTATAAATGACAATTCTGAAGTTTTAGGCAATTGGTGTCTTACTTTCTCTCGCAATTACAAAAACTATTGTTTGTTATCGTCTAATACTAAAGTTAGAATGCAGAAAATGGTGTAATAAAATCTGGAAAATACCTTTGTTAAACTTGAGTAGACTTATTTTCCATCACATGTTGAGAATTAAGTAAGTACATTTCATTCGGTTGCAACGAAAGTAATTATGTTAATTTATACGAGGCAGTGTTAAGTTTTCGTCTGTAATAGGTAACTAATAACGGTAGATACCCAATTTTCTATGACGATTCGGCATGTTAGATATCCGCTCTCTCAATATTCAAAGTAAGGGAAATTAATCGGATAGCCACTGTGGAACGCTTTTATATTAACATTACCAAGCATTAGCGACGGGTTTGTAAGCACTCATAAGTAATTATCTCACTGAGAAAAGGTTCCGTTTAGTTGTTGAACAATGACATCTAGCGGCGTTTGCCGCAACTTTAATAGTATGGGATTAACCTAATCCAGGATGTTACGCCGACACGTCTAACTCGGTAACAGTTTGGTGACAATGCAATGCTGAAACAATTTTTTGTCATAACGGTTTTGCAAAGAACTTATGCAATTCGAGTATTCCAGGTTCAATGATTACCCCGATTATCCGTTCAATACATGGTCATAACAACTAAATGACTAATACCAGGTCTCTAAAGCACTGTTGAAACATTTCAAAAAGACATTTTCCTTTTTAAATGTAGTGCATTTTACTTTTGAAACCTGAAACTGTCACAGAGTGAATTATTGTTTCTATTGTCTAGTTAAACGCAACTTTTCAAGTAGTACGGCCAAAATGCAATGACCCGTTTAGCGAGTGCAACGTTTCATAAGGCGTATGAAAATTTGTTGCTCTGGTTGTTACGAGGGGTCTTGTGTCGCTGGTTAGTAAATAGTATCGCGGATTAACATTTTAACATTCAACACATGCGGGCAGCGGTGGGCAGAGAATGTCGCGATAGCTGCAATGACCGCACGGCAGTACAATCCCGTACACCGACCGGTCTCGGCGTATACACGAACGCACGCTCAAAAGGTACGCACTTCCCGCCATTATTCAAACTTCGAGCGGCTCATGTTCGAACACCGCTAAATTCTTTTTTTTTGTTGCAACGAAAGTGCACTCGCGCGTACAGCCAAAACTGAACGACACTTGACTCGCCAGTGTCCAAATCGCTTCGCGGCCGTTGACATCGAATTCAGTGATATGGAACGTTTTACTGAATTTCAGAGCGGGTTTTCGAACATATCGCGTCTTGGCGGGAAGTGTGTGTGTTAAAGAAGTTTTTTTTTTATTGACAGTGAACGTGACAAAGGTTTGCACCATAAAGTGACGAACGATGGTGGATTCCACATAAAAATAGTAGTGTTTTTTTATAATTACATGCTGAATTAGAAGAAAGTCTTACACAGTTTAAGGTAAGCCGAGTTTATTGTTGCCTTACTTTGCATAATTAAGTATTACTGTTACTTAAACTGGCGCTGTTACTCAATAATAAATTTTCTGGTGTCTTTCGCTTTCTAAAGACTCGACCATGAGTGTGGTCGAAGTCAAGACTGGGGTAAATTTGCACTAAGAAAATATTTACAATATCAAATTATAACAAGTTAGCAACTTAATTCAAACTATCTAGTAATAAGCTTTGACATATTGATAAAAAATAACTTTGCTAAGTCAGTTAAAGTGCGATTATTTTTTTATAATCCTTTCCTCTACATAGATTCCATCGCTGTGTATTTAAGTCAGTACTTTTTTTGTCCATGCCTTTATAAATTATAACTTTAAACGAGTGTCTATGGTTCTCTACAGGATCGCCTTATTTGGACCTTTGTAATTAAAACTAGAGCATTATGATTCGTATACAAAAACAAGTTATAATGAAAGTGCGAGGCATAACTCGTGGCTAGCAGGCCGTTAAAATTAAATTCCATTTCATTTGTCGCAAATGGCAATTAACTGGTTACTTAACACACGTCGAATTGATGCTTGAACGGTTTCTGTTGAAAACTAGATTTCCGGTTGCAAATATCAAGTTCTAGATAAAATTAATACTAATTACCTGTGTTTATGAAATAGACGAATACTTTTTAATGATATTGTAAGCTCGTTGCCGAATTGACGATTAAACTTGAAGCATATTAACACAGTTCTTTGGTCTAGTTTAAATTACTCAAAATGCTGTAATATGTATAATAATATAATGTTTTATACAACCTAGTTAATGTGACTGCAAAACTGCAGTTACGACTCCATATCTAATTTTTTGGCACGCCACTTAACTGAACAAAACACTAGAGTTGATTCTAAAATATAATAGGTATTGTATCACGTACTAGGGTCGAACCCACGTGGAACCTTTGTGCTGCTAATGTCATTTGACATCCCATAATTTTCCAAAGAAATATACTGAAATTGATTGGTTCCAACATTGAAAGGTTCCAACCAATTCCATTTCCTTGACTGAACTTTGTGTTTCAGGAAAAATGCTCAAACATATATGTAGTTGCAATTAAAACGGAAGTACCTACGTAGCATATACGTATAGTTGGAGATACTGAATCCTCAAGGTGGAACTTCATGTTGAATTCTACTTTGTGAATGGGACAAGGTTCCACTCTAATATGTGTTCCAGTTTCTGTATCTTTAACGCAAGGGTTAGATTTTGGTATCAAATGATGATACATTTTCGGTTTTTTACTATAAGGTCGCGGGTGAGCAAAGAACTTCTTTTAGTTTACTGAAAAAGGTTGTCTGAAAGAGATCTATCTGAAGCGATAAAGGGCTCAACAAAATTATGACAAACATTTCGTTAAGACTTGCAAAAATTATGAGAGTAGATGCGCTCCGGAGATATCGACTAGGCAAAGTAGTTGAAATCAATCAGCTGCGCTAGTACGAAACTCGCAAATCGAAGTTCGTATCGCACCGTCCCATTCACTCGCGTATTAAATAACTTAAGTGTCAGCGGGACGGCAACATACGAAGTTCGAGTTTTGCACTTCGTAGTATAGGGCCAGAAGGGCTACTCCGAAACATGAAATTCGAAGTTCGTGTCGTGCGGTCCTTCTGACACTTATACTATTTAATACGAGAGCGAGAGTGACCGCACGACACGAACTTCGAGTTTCGATTTTTGGCCCTGCTGAGGCCGAATTGTCTAACGTTTCCGACACTCGCGATCACAATCAAATGGCAGTTTTTGTATGCGAAAACTGTCATTTGATTGAGATCGCGAGTGTCACAAACTTTACGAAATGAAGGGTCCACGGAAAGAACATGTCAAGTCATCTAAGCAACTTTTTGAGTTATAGCGGTTTGAAAGTTAGTCATCACGAACAATTACTACGGTTACCATTTCTTTAAAAGTTAAAAAAATACAATTTATAATGTTTTCAGATTATTTAATTGAATGGTAAGTCATAGTACTTTGCGAGCTCTACATTTTGAGATTAAAATCTCAATTAAAAAAAAAAGTGACAAGACATGTTCTTTCCGTGGACCCTTCAAATAGACCCCCAGGGGAGCTGTAAGTAAAACTTCATACTTTATAATGGATTTCCAAAGCAAACAGTAACTTGAACCGATCAAACGAGATAGAAAGTGTAGCGTGCGTGGCTACCGGCTGATATAATTTACCTTTACGCGTGATACAACTGACGCATACAAATTGACGACGGTCGAACCAACATCATCATCATCGCCGTATTCGACGACGGTGACTCCTATTTATCTTATATCGTTACAAGCAGCCGCCCGCGTGGTATTCGGTTATCGCGCGCTGTTCCTTCGAGAACTGTGAATTTTCCGGGATAAGAAGTAGTCTACGTCACTTTCGGGCCCATAAACATCTCTATGTCAAAAAATCACGTCGATCTATCGCTCCTTTATGGCGTGAAAGACGGACAAACACACAAACATACAAACACACACTTTCGCATTTATAATATTAGTATGAATTAAGACATTAATCGAATATTGAATGTTGACTTATCTTTACGAATGCGTTACTACTACCTACATACAAGAATACGTTTATTTAAGTTTTTCACTTACTAAAATAAGGTTTACAAAGTTGCCTTACGATAGCCGTGCGTGATGCGTGTTCGTGAAACATCGCGACCGCAGTCATTATGACAATAAATTGCCTGCAAGAGGCAAATTGTTAGTTAATAGTTTAATAAGCTGCAATAGTAAGAGCTATTGGGGACGATGACCTCCTTGAAATACCTTTCTTCAGGTGCTTTAACTGGGATTCTAAAAATGAGTTGCACTAACTTTATCGGTGACCATTTGCATTTTTGCCATCCGGGATCTGCCGAAAATAAAACAAATGTAAACGGAATGCCCATTTAAAAACTTAATAAATTAAATCTAAAAATGGCCTCCGTGGCATGGTGTTCAACACGCTGGTAGCATGCCCTCGTTGAATAGTAGGTAATAGCGGTTCTTTGATAGATATAGCTGCCCTTTGGTCTCGAAGGACTAGGTCTCCTTCTTAAAATGTTGCGCCCTTCCGGGTTTCATAATGTTAGTGCTATATTGTACTTATTGACATGTGAATTGCATTTAATAAATAAATATACTACCAAGTGCAAATTTCTTACTTCGTAACGTAGTAAAGTGAAATATAAAGTCCACGTTAGGCGGTACATGAAACGCTTGGTAAAAAAAGTCGCTGATGCTGTCCCAAGAGTAGCCAAAGGACCGTGGGTAGAAATGTCCCCACCCACCAACAAAAACGAATCTTGTCTCATTTGATAGGTAGATCTTGACAACTTGATGATTTTTTTTTACGACGAGGATTTTTTCTATGCATGGGATTTTTTTTTTGTTCATACCTATGTCATTGAAAGTTTCAGGAAGAAGGTTAAAGAAACATATGTTACTAGGAATAATAGCTAAAATAAAAGTAAAACTAGGTATACATAGGATGATCTTCGTCATAGTAAAAAATCATCAGGTTGCCAAGATGTATTAAATAAGACATGTTTCGTTTCTGTTGTTGGGTGGGGACAGTGCCCATACAAATTTGCCTATTATCCTTTAGCGACTAAATCACAAAACTGGTAACACTGTCTCGCTTTTGTTTCAACTTTGTCATTGTATGCCCGATTAAAAACTACTAAAAACTGTTCAGAAGGAAGAGAAAGTTGTACAAAAAACGGACCGATGTATTTTATATACGTAGACAGGTCTTAAACGGCGGCCTTGGTATTTGCGCGAACGATATTTTTAATGCCACTCGTTTGAAATAACAGCTCATACAAGCATATGAATGAGTTTTGTATGTTTTGAAAGAATATAAATGATGGCAGGTGGTATCCGCCCGGATTGCTACCACCATCTTGCTCGCTATTCCTGCCGTAAAGCAGCAGTGCTTGCACTGTTGTGTTTCGGCGCGGAGAGTAAGACAGCCGGTGAAATTACTGGCACTTGAGGTATCCCATCTTAGAAAAAAACGGGCACCTATGGTTTTTGTATTTTATGTGCATGAAAGCTTACTTTCTAAGCTTCAATGCCTAATAATCTGAAAAACCATAGGTGCCCGTTTTTTTTGCAAGGGGGTTTATATGTTACTATCGTATTTAGAAGCTCACTGTTGGCAGCGCATCTGCAATACCCCTGGAGTTGCAAATGTTTATGGGCGGTGGTGATCTCTTACCATCAGGAGACCCACTTACTCGTTTGCCATCCAGTCGAATAAAAAAAAGGCGGTTTTGCTGAAACATTTGTGAAAAATTGCTACAGTTTAAAAAACTCTGATTGGCTCTCGTGGAAAATTAAAAAAAAAGCCTTCTATTCAGTGTGGGTATGTAATTATCAAAATCATTTTTTATCGGAAACCTCAGGAACGTATCTTAATACTGAAAATTTAAATATCGTTAGTTAAAATATCGACGGTCAAAATATCGAACCAGGTCGTATTGCCTAATGTTTCTGACACTCGCGATCGCAATCAAATGACATATTTCGCATACAAAAACTGTCATTTCATTGCGATCGCGAGTGTCAGAAACGTTAGGCAATAAGGCCTCTGAACTAACATAACCTACTTTCGATATTTTGACCGTCGACTTTTTATCATTAGGTTATGGTTCTCTATGTGTCTTCATAATTATTATTGCCCTTTAGAAGTTATAGATTTACAGTTGTCATAGTTAAAATAACCTTTGGTTTGACTTCGGATACTAAAAATGCACTTACATAAAATAAATTAATTTTGAATTTTATTGCTAAAATTACCTCGACGTTTCGGCTACATTGCAGCGTCCGTGGTCATGAGACGACTAAAGAATCACATTTGTTTAGCCACATGAGGTTTTCGAACAACCCGCACCAGTAGGGCTACTACTAAACACGAAAATTGAAGTGCGCATCGTACCGTCCCTCTCAGTCTCATTTGAAATAATATTAGCGTAAGTGGGACGGTACGATATGAACTTCGATTTTTAAATTTCGTAGTAACCCTACTGATTTTCTTGTAGGCATGTAATCACTTCGACATACAACGCTCGCAAATATCTCGCGATGTATCCGAAGTTTAACGCGCGTTAAAAAGACATCAACGCGCGTAAATGTGAACTTCTGTGGCAAAAGGTTAATGCAGGGCATAATTACTCATTTACAAGAAATGCCTGTGAAAGTAAACAAAAGCAAACTATGAGTAAGTTTTTTTCTAACATCTCAGCGTTTATACGTCCCATTGTAGGGCAAAGGCGTCCTCTCAGAATGAGAGAGCTTGGGCCATAGATTCCACGTGGGCTCAGGCATATTATTCTTTCACGGAGAAAAAGCCGAAGACACAAACTAGTCTTATATTTTATGGTTTATAATTACTAACGCATACTCTATGTCCCTATATCACCGTAATCGTAATCGTACTTTCAATTGTACGAAACAATAAAAAAATGGTTACAATTTACCCTAATTCCATTTATATGCTCTCTATTGATTGACAGGCTTTACTTGTCAAAGCACGCTATTCTTATGATAAAAGATTGCTTACAACAGTCATCAAAAGAAGTCAATGTCGTCGACCAACTATATTTCTTATATACTATTTACTGAGCGTTGTTATTACGTGTCGAATTGGTAAAACACCAAGCAATAAATATTTACTTGTTGATTGTAATAACAATAACATTCGAACAATAATATTTTAACAATCCAACTAGCAACACAAAGTGTTAAACATAGTGCGGAATACGCCACCTGGTGGTTAGGTTAGTTTGAAAGACACATCTGCAAAGGTTTTTCATCAGAATAAGTGTTTTCAGTTTTCACAGACTCGAAATATCGCCAGATGGCGTTAGTATCGTGAGGTCCATTTGACGTTTGACGTTTGCTTGCGATTGGCTTATTTAGTTTTTTAACCAATCACGAGCAAACGTCAAACGGACCTTACGATATATTCGGAATCTGTGAAAACCCTCATTTTTAATGATTGTTATTTTTTTTAATTTAGCTAAAAAACGCGTCAAGGAATGATGCTGCACTTTACATCAGGTGAGATAGGGGTCAATCACGATCAGTTTTATACGAAAAAAAAACTTTTATATTTTAAATGTATTTTAAAAAAGAAAGAAACATTTATTGTCTATTTATTATTTTAATTTCAGTATGATTAAAAATAAATATAAACCTATATTTCAAACTGAAAATTTACTTATTATTGTTATTTTTTTTTTTTTGTAAAATAAATATATCGTCAGTACTGACGTTATAATAATAATAAAAAAATCTGAAAACTCCGAAGTACTTTCTAAGCAGCTGCATATTTTACTTCGACATATCAATGACACTTTCTCCACAATCGCGTAAGCTAATGACTGCTGAGACCGGATGACGGATTGATGACTTAACTCAACCAGACAGCTTTTCGGTTTATTTCAGCTTTGGAATATTGGAATTCTATAGACCAAAAGGTGAAAACCACAGAGGAATATCGATGACGCCATTTTTTGTCTCTCTTGCTGTCAATGAGCAATCGTTTTTAGGATTCCAGACCTTAAAGGATTTTTTTTAAAATAAAACGAGCTTTTTGAAAAATGTACTTTTTGTTGACTGTATGTGCATTGTCATCTAAACTACCGGATGTGTACAGTCAAGTGCAAAAATAAGGTATCTATTCGAACCGCTTAAAAATATGTTACTTCGGCCTTATTGCGTCGGAATAAGAATCTGTGGTACTTATTTTTGAAACTGTGAATAAGTACATATTTTTACCCTTGACTGTACATATCCGTATCAAATTTCAAGTCGGAACTATTAACTGTTGAGGAGCTCCCTCCTGTGGAGACCATCCTGGCTGGACCACCAAGATGTCACTACCAAATTATTGTATTGTCACCAAATTTATATAAGTATGGCAAATTTCAAGTCAGTCGGACTACTAGAAGTGGGTCAAACTTACCTTCCAAGATTTGACCCAAACAAATAAATAAATGAACAGGGAAAGTTTAATAACAGGTTGCAATAAAAACGAATCATTTTATTACCATGTTTGTTTGTCAAATCCTTTGTTGTCGTGAAGTTTCTTTTTGACACATTAGTTGTTGCCAGTGACTCTTCCTCTGGATTCGATTTGTAGCATTCGAACATGGCGGATGTAGACAATTTCTAATTTTGCTATATCTGTTTTTTTTGGCTAGTTGAAGTATAATTTTATTTTGATAGTGTTTTATGCGGCGATTAACCTTAACAGTGAAGAGTGATCACAAAATTCTATATTGCTCTCGTGTCTGACATTTTTTTATGCGCAAGTTGTCTCCACGTGGTTTACGGAATTTTACTATCAAGTTGCAAAAACTACAACTACCGAACAACGTCCCTCTTAAAGAGAGTACTTTGACACTGGCGAAATTGTCCTAATAAGGGCAGAAAGCCGTATTTTAAAAGAGAAGAAGAGTAGACTCTTCCTCTGTCTGAGAACAATTTATTTATCGCTATGTGGTGGGATTTTTTTTGTATTGTTTTTTTAAATCAATATTATTATGAATACGAATATGACGGATATTCGTACAAAAATAACATACAAAATTAAAACTATATATGAACTAAAATTTAATTTAGTTTGTAATATTTAGTATTATTTCTGCTTATTGATTTATTTCTATCTTAATCAACTTTAAAATAAAAAAAAACTAGGTAATTGACTAACGCCGCATCTATGAGTCTAAGCCATATCGAAAATACAAACTGAGACATGGATGCACAGAAAAACGAGAAAAAGAGACCAGCGCTGGGAATCGAACCCAGGTCCTCAGCATTCCGTGATGCGTCTCATACCCCTACACTACCACTGGACCGTAAGCCATATATCAACTTACAGTTAACGGAGATAAGAGTCTTCAAATAAATGGTTGAATGCACGATATCAAAGATGTTCAGTACCTACTAAGAATATTGCTATACTGTTTAATCAAGACAAAGCTAACGGCCAACTTGGATTGAAGAGGCATTGAAATAAAGAAGAAAAATAATCAAGTCGAACTGAAAAAAAAAGCTAATAAACCTATGTTCCTGAAGCGACAATTTGGCTTCAATGTAGACAGATCAAGGGTATTGCTTTGTATGCTAATCCATAACGAACAATGTTACGGGAAGCGTTTGTATGACTTCTTCCATTAAACGCCTGCCATTCAATGTACGGAAGGAGTGACGACTCAATAAAACTAGCGTGAAGCTCGCGTCGGGAGTAAGTAATGATGGTTCTGTATAAATATAGCCTCCTGTCGATCTATTTTTTTTATTCGACTGGATGGAAAATGAGCAAGCGGGTCTCCTGATGGTAAGACATCATCACCGCACATAAACATCTGCTACACCAGGGGTATTGCAGATGCGTTGCCAACCTAGAGGCCTAAGATGAGATACCTCAAGTGCCAGTAATTTCACCGGCTGTCTTACTCTCCACGCCGAAGCACAACAGTGCAAGCACTGCTGCTTCACGGCAGGATGAGCGAGCAAGATGGTGGTAGCAATTCGGGCGGACCTTGCACAAGGTGTGTGTGGTGTGGACGTCTAGAAGTGGCTTCGTTATTTTGGATATTATTTCATCATTCATAAAACTACTAGCTGTTACCCGCGACTCCGTCCGCGTAGAAGTATGAAAAATAGTTTATATCCTACTTTTAGACCTACCGAATATACACAAAAAGTTTCACATAAAACGGTCAAGCAGTTTCGCAGGAGTTTGATCACAAACACACGAGAATTTTATAATAATATTTTATATAAACAATTACTTTGCTCACCCGCAACTTTGCAATAGCTACAAATGTTTTGTTTATAGGTCATTAACTAATTCAATAACAACCATTTGTGCTTTATAAAGTACATTCGGCGGTTATTCTTAGTTAATTTGTTCTTTATAAAGTACTCTAAGACTCAAGAGTATACAGAACCACTTTTTGGGCTATTTCATTAAATACTAGACAGCTGTGAGAGCTTATATATTACCATAAAAAACTCTTAAAGCAAGAGTGTTTGCACTTAAATCTACGAGTATGTAAGCACTTGTATCTCTCTAGTATTTAATTTGTTTAGTATTTTAAACAAATAAGCCACGGAGTAGTCTCAGTCTAAACAGAGGAAATGATTATAAAGTTTTGTACTAAAGTTTTTAACCTTTTGGATGGTAGAGCGAGGGTAGAAAATCTACTGTTTACTCTTCTATTTGGACGAAACCGCGGGTAAGAACCTGCTCTAACGTAAACTAAAAGTATTTTAAAGTCAATGTGAAATATTTCAGGATATGGTTACTTTCATTTTGCGCAGCACTCCTGTTCCAAAAATATAAAAAAAAACAGTACGAGTATATTTTTAATTTTGGTTCCAACGTATGGCAACATTAACCTTAACACAACTTAACCCTAACGAGGAGCGACTTCAACCTTTACAGGTGTTTTAATCCATGTTCGGTCACACTTATCCAACCATCTACTGAAAAATAAAGCCGAAGTTAGACTTGCAAGAACATTCGTGTAAGTTGCATTACATTGCTAAGCTTGCCTTTGTTCTCCTCTCTGTGTTTATGAATTTTTATTTTTATGTGCAATAAAGAGTTTACATAGTATACATACATACATACATACATTGCGGCGCTCGATTGACCACTACAAACACGTTGGCTTTACGGCCTCGCAATGTAATACCACTTGCAAGATTTTTCTTGCAAGTCTAAACTCGGTTTAATAGATCGATTTTAAAACACCTATAAAAATATAATATGAGCGGTTAGGTCCAATGGAGTGCTAAAAGTTTCTCGATGAGGGTGCGGGCTTCGCCTAGTTCGGAGTCTGAAGGACAATACTTATTACTATGTAAAAAGTGTTTTTGTGAAATAAATCATTATTATTATTATTAAAATGCATAGATGTCGCTAGTATCGCTGCTTAAGTGACTAAATAAGTAACAAACAGGCTGAGATAATAATATGCGGTGTATAGAAAAAAATTGTGTCTGTACTCCTGTCCAGTGGTAATGTAGCGATGTAGCATGCAGTACGGAATGCTGAGGACTTAGATTCGATCCCCAGGTCTTATTTATTTTTCTGGTTTTTCTGTGCATCTATGTTTTAGTTTGTATTTTTGATATAAAAATCCTGTTCAACACGAACGATCACGGATCCTAACCATTATCTTTTGAAACACCGAATATCTGAACATCAACACAAATTAAGCTAACAATAGAACCTGTGTTGTTCCATTACAATATTAATGTGTTAATAACAGCATTGTATAGATGAATCCAGGCCCAGACAAAGCCTAGACGCAAGGTCAGGCAAAATTGCACTCATTGCAGACGGGATTAGGCCCAAGGTCATGGCACGGTAACCCTGAAAAATGAGTATACGTTTTATAGCTAATGGAAAGGTCGATCTGATTTGATACATGCGTTCGATTGTTTTACATGATAGGTGGTTTAAAGATGTTGAGAGAATTAGTGAAAGTATACTGACGAAGAGGATTTATGTAGAGCTGATGGATGGATTTGTCGATAAAGCTGAAGGTATTGTAAAATCAGACATACTTACTTTAAAATTTAAAAAGGTTATATCTCAAGCCTTTCTCAACCAATTTGGTGTAGTCCTCCTTCAGCTTTCTCCACGTCGCTATTCTGAGCCGTCTGTATCCAGTTACTGCCCGCAACTCTCCCGATGTCATCCCTCCAACGCATCTGAGGTCTTCCAACCGGTCTCTTGCACCCCCACCTCCAGTAAAGCCTTGCACTACGAGTGTGTTTTTCGGGCAACGTGACCAGCCCATTGCCACTTCAGCTTGGCTACCCGCTTTATAACATCGGAAACTTTGCTTTGTTTCCTCAACCAGTTATTAGTCTTCCGATCTCGTAATGTTTCTTCCACCAGCCTACGCTCCATAGCCCTTTGAGGGACCATATACCACCAACGTTACAAGTACTAAATTGTACATAATTTGCCGTTATAAGCTTTTATTTAATTTTCTCTGTTTGTTCTTTGGTTCAAATCTTGCATTGAAAAAAAATCAGGATGGTAGTAAGTATATCAGATTTACAAGGAAAATTAAAACAGCTAAGATTGCTTGAGAATTATTAGTAGTTTAAGAGTAAACAGCAGCCTAAGGTATAAAACATACCTAAACTTGGAAGATTCCGTGCATACGAAATCCTTAAAAAAATATTACTTGATTTTTTCGTAATGGCTACGGAATCCTACCTTGGGCGTGTCTTTTCTTTGACTGACAAAAAAAATACGTATCCAACATTTCTCAATAATCTGACTGACCAACTGACTAGATTTTTTTAGGACACTCTAGCCCATTCAGTTTGTGTCAAGTGCTAGATGAGTATGCAGCGCAACTGCAACTAGAACCTTCACATAGTTAAACATTGTTGTCTAACTGTTTTTTGGTGTCGCGAGTTGGTTGGCACGCTAGGGTTGCTCAAGGTAACGTTAACAGGGTTAATCCGCTGCTTCATTGCTAATACTGTATTCATAATTAAATTGTACTTATTCCCTTATTGTTATTAACACCGCTGGCGTTCGTGTCGTCACATGTTTTAATGTCATCATCATCATTGTCAGTCGAAAGTCGTCGAAAGACGTGTTCTTCGTCAAGTCGTCGCTCCTTGTTTTTATGTTATTAGATCTAAATGGGTCCCACTGAAAAACAACGTTGCGGCGCCGAAAATATAACATTAGTATAAATTGGGTCGAGTGTTGTCGAGACAGTTTCAAAGTTAGTACAGAGGCATTTTCTGGGATATTTCGTTTTACCAACAAATTTCCCCAAAATTTTTCATTCACATTGTCACCGTGTTTTTGAACATTGATCAAACTTACTGAAATATTTCAACCTGCACTCAAAACTGTTATAAGCTTAGATATTTAGTTCAGCTAAGTTGCTCGTAAAATACTGGCTGATTTATTTATTCTACAAGTTTAAAGTAACCCACGTCTAGATCTCAAGTACTCGTACTACGTTTGTCTAAAAAGTTAGCACTCTGGAGATTAAAACTCATGGAACTATTAAAACAAATACGCAATAGAATAAAAAGTTTTGTTAAAAATATTTTTATATACAATATTTTATTCTGATTGTCCTTTTTGCTGACTGTATTTGCACTGTAAATTTTCAAAACCCCATTTCCGTAGCAAATTTCAAGTCGATACCATTAACCGTTGAGGAATTTCCACCCTGTGGAGACGATTGTGGCCGGAGCATCAGGCCAGGACGTCGCTAAAAAATATTGTGTTGTCACCAGATTTATATAAGTAGGTATGATAAATGTCAAGTCAATCAGATCACTTTAAGTGAGTCAAATTTAACTTCCAGATTGGATTCGATTTGTGGCATTCGAACATGGCGGATGTAGAAAATATTTAATTTTGCTATTTCTGTTTCTTTGGCTAGTTGAAGTATAATTTTGATAGTGTTTTATGCGGCGATTAACCTTAACAGTGAACAGTGATCACAATATTCAATATTGCTCTCATGTCTGACATTTTTTAATGCGCAAGTTGTCTCCACGTGGTTTCTGGAATTTTACTATCAAGTTACAAAAACTACAATCACCGTACAACGTTGCCTCTCGAAAGAGAATACTTTGACATTGGCGAAATTGTCTTATTAATTAGGACAGAAGCCATATTTTAAAAGAGAAGAAGAAGAACTTCCAGATTTGACACGCACGTATAGGTAGAGTCATTCACGATGACGCGTGCCGTGGTTCTTATTACTTACCATGTCATTAATGGCTAATTTTGTCCTCGTGGATAGCACTAGGAATACCTACATAACATACATTGCAAATAAACGCTTGTAAAATCAATAGGCATCAATTCGAAATTGCCATTTAAGGAAAGATAATTATTATTTTATAGCACTTCTACCATCCGCATATTGTGACACCCCTAACACCACAATAAGAGAAATCTCACGCTCATAAAATTTATCTAAATTCCGTTTATTAGCGACATCCGATTGAATAATCAACTACTACAAAATTACAGTAAGTCATCAATTTTAATTGCGTGTAACTGCAAAAGGGAAAATTACTGTGACATAAGAGATCGTTAAACGATTGATGAATTATGTTTTTCAAACAATGTAGAAGGATTGGTATATGTTAATTAATTGGGACTCGTTCTTGACATGTATCCTTTTTAGCAAGCATTTGTTTAACTAGCAATGTTTGTTGGTCAGAGCTTACAACTCAAATTCCATACATTTCTTTACTTGGTTTGGATAGGTTTTTAACTAAATGTAAAAAAAAACAGATTTGGTACATTCAAGGTTTTTATACATATTTCTTATCTATCTTTGTAATACAAACTAGACTAGAATAAATTTCAATACAGAAATTTAAATATTTTATGGGGTACTTTATTTCAAGATTTAAGACACCAAAGTCAAAGTCAAAACCTCTTTATTCAATTTAGACTATAACAAGCACTTATTAACGTCAAAAAAATCTACTACCAATTGACATTGTTTTGTTTACATTTAGTTAAATGCCTATCTGAACCAAGTATAGTGACCGGATTCAATTGAAATTAAGATTGGTCAATACGTTAAAAGGGTCAATGAACTTATAAGTGTTCTTATTCTGTCCCGTAAGACAGGAGACAACAGAAACTATTAAACAGAATGAATTTGAACTTAAGTACTTCAAGTTCTTGTTAGGCAAACTCGCAATGTAAAGTGACCCATGGATAACCTCTTATTAAAATTTCAGAGTTTTACGGTGGGATCCTTCTCTAATAGGAATACCTCAATACAATAAATGCATGCCTTTTGCAGGTATAGGCACTTAAATTTTTATTAAAATGAACATTATAAAATTTTTAATAATGCATGCAAATACGACTCTGGTGTTTTACGGTGAGATTGTTTACCTATTGTTTTTGTGAATTATAAATACAAGTTTTCATCATAATTGCTGTGATATAATAGGTATTTAACAATTACAATAAAAGTTATAATGATCACTATTACGAACCTTAAAAAAGAAAACCGAATACTTAATCACAACTATGTAGTTGAAGTTAAATGTTCGAGAGAAACTGCGCAAATTATTTTTAGTGTAATTTTTACATATTGTTTTCATCGTATTAGCAATTATAATAAATCAACATATTAGATCACTGTTGGTCAATAGGTCTTCCTTCAGTTCTCACTTCGTGCTGTTAGTTTTATCTTTTCATATAGTATGAGAGAGTAACGAGCCTACAGCCTTAACCGCTGGCTCCCTATATATACGATCCAGACATTATTCCTTGCACTAAAAAGGGATTGTTCGAAATTGAGATGGTAATAGGGTATTTTTAAACAAGCGAGCGCAAACGAAATGTCTCCATTTCAGCTTTGAAGAAATGCTTTCATACGTCTATTTGGATGTCCATCAGATAATATCTAGCTCTTATTCCTTACAGGTCGCATTCCATCACCAATTCTGGTGTTTTTTGTGCAGATTCAATATTTATCTTTTTTTTTGTATATTCAGTTTCGATTAGGATTTATAACGTAAACAGCAGACTGGCGACACAGCGGTTTACAGGGCCACAAGTTTATTTTTCCACGGGCGTAAAGCCGTGTGACAGAGCTAGTCGTTTTACACCGACTGCATGCGTGCACATATTCTATTGTCTCTGACCGTGACATTTCTATTGTACTCTTCATGAATTAATCATAATTAAACTTTGTATAGTCACTAAAGGTGCCTTCCTGTCATAACGATTAAGATCTGTTTGATTTTTTAATTTGGATGAATGTATTGTTTAAGTTTGGCAGCCAAATGGACACCTATTGTATGCCTTAAGTTCTTTAAAAGGTACTTAATGGACTTAGAATTTAAAAGTCAGGGAGGGAGTAAATACCCCTTTTACATCATTTTAAGTTGATTATAGTTTTAATTCGTGAGTATCATTTCAAAGGTTAATAGTTTCTTCTTAGCTAATAAAAGTGTTCACACAAAGTGTCACTTAGTGTTTTTTTTTTTATTTTGGTATTTTCCTTTTTGTTTTGTTTGTGTTTGCTGTCTATTGTTTTTTTTTCTTTTTGGTTTTATTTGTGTCTTTGTGAATGTGAATAAATATCTTTCTTTCTTTCTTTTCCTCTTGTCAATCTTAGTCGCTACGCTCTAATATCGGTCGTCGGTTGCGAATCTGTTGTGATACAGTCCAGATTTCGTAGTCGGTAATAGAGAGTGCTGCTCTCCACTCTCACATAAGGTCCCTTGTCGCCTTTTACGAAACCGACGGGTAGAGATGGTCTCGGCCTATACTAAAACCGGGCACAGCAAGGATCAAAAGTTTCAACTGCTTGGCAAAAAGATATCCCTCTATTCCCATGGTCAATGAAAAATTAGAAACAAGCGCGGGTAGTTCGGAAATTCGCGCGGCTAAAGAAATGTCTTTACACCTTTTTTTTTTATTTGACTGGATGGCAAACGGGCAAGTGGTCTCCTGATGGTAAGAGATCACCACCGCCCATAGATATCTGCAACGCCAGGGGGATTGCAGTTGCGTTGCCAACCTAGAGGCATAAATGGGATACCTCAAGTGCCAGTAATTTCACCGGCTGTCTTACTCCTTACCTCCTCCTCCTTACCTTCAGCCTAACAGAGAGCACAGCGGCTGAAATTTTAGCAATAAACAAACAAATGTCGCATGAACTAAAAGAATTTATTTGCTCACCCGCGACCTTACAAGTGTACGACATTGTAAGGTCGCGGGTGAGCAAAGAAATTCTTTTAGTTCATTGATATGGACGGAGCAAAGTAACGACTGATTTAATATCAAATATCAAATAATTTATTGTATGGTCATGAGTTTTACACAGGTGTCAATTATTGTTTAGTAGATCCAGTACATCATGTCCTGCCAAGGGGCGTACAATATTATTGATCTATAAATGTCGCATATTAGATTATGCTTGTGAATATTTATTTTGAGCTTTGAAAATAACAAATATGAAAGGAAGGTCTTTCTGTAGTCATATTTAAATCCTTTTTTTAATTAAATAAACCTCAAAACAAATCCTGTTAAGTTCAAGTTCCTAAACGTTCTATTTAAATGTCGCGCCAATCAAAATCTGTATCACAACGTGAATAACGTAATACTTAAATGCACAATCAATGTTTTTTTTTAAGTAAAAGTGTTACACCGGCACTGGGGTTCTTGGTTTCACTTTCGTTGCCCGGTCCGTTGTAATGGTAACCACCAATAGAACAGTTGCCGTTTAATTACGCCACTGTTCTCTATACACACATATTTAAAGTTCTACGTAGGGGGTATATGTAGGTTTTAGAAAAGATCTTTGTCTTCTTGATTATTCCAATAAGTGCCAATCGGCAAGGGTTTCCTTTAATAAGCATTTTTTTTATGTGGTCGATCTAGGATCCTGGTTTTTCGCCAGATTTTTTCTGGCGAAATCTGTGAAAAGGCAGAACACCATTCCAGGACTATCCCGTAGAACCCTATAGATTAGATCAGTTTTACAACAATCCTGAAGTACTCCCATCAGGATAGAAGTGCACCTACAGCGTTCTATATTCGCAGTTCCAAAAAAAAAGAAAATCATTCGATCGGCTTGCGCATCACTACGTAAATTGAAAATACAAACTTTCGGTTTGTAGATGCACAGAAAAACCAGAAAAATAAGACCAACACTGGGAATCGAACCCAGGTCCTCGGCATTCCGTGCCGCGTGCTATACCGCTACACCACTGCTGGTCAAAAAAAATTTGGAATTGAAATAAAAAATACAAAAGATTCCAAAAAACCAATCATCATCACTACGTAGTTAAAACCATGCACCTCTTCTATCCCCGGGTAAAGTCAACCCTGTGGAGTGGAAAGGTACATTTCCATTCTTCACGGGCCATATGTTAATCACTCCTGACTCAGCAAACGGCTGTGGGCGTCAAGGAAAATGGAGAAAGTGCTTGTCAATAATTACAGCAATTACAAAACCAGATATAGATGCTAAGTTTTATGCTCTGAAACATGTGTTGATTGGGCTTGATAGCTTTGCAATATAGTATGGAGTATCGAATAGTCGGCGGTATCATGATAGTACATAATAGAGTTATGTAGCTTAATTTATAATAATGGTTGGTGCCTCGCACGTTTCTTAAATAATAGCTAAACTTGAATGTTTTTAGTCATATTTTTAAGAACGAAAACTTGTTTTTATCTATTTATGGACTTGTGCTTTTCTACGTTGTTTGTTTCTTTGTGATTTGTTTCTACTAATGAGTGCTGTGAAATTTTTGATTAATAATTCAATAAAGTATAGTGGACGAGCTTTTCAAGTGAGAAATTACTTATTTAAGAAAATCTTGCTCGTAAACCATTCTTTTGTAATGCATTTAATTAATTTTGTGAGCTCTTTTAAAGAGTTTTTGTTTTCAATACAAAGGATTTTGGTTATTCAAAATTATTATTATACTCGAGCATGGCATTTAAATTAGGGAAATAAAATATAATAAATTACATGCGATTTTACATAAATAACTTCATCCTGATCCCAAATGCGAATGTTTGTGTGTGTATGTGTGTGTCTATGTTTGTTACTCCTTCATGCTAAAATGGCTGAAATTTGGTACGTCTGGACGTCTGGAATAATAATAATAATAATAATAATAATAAGATATTTATTCAATAGTTTGCTAGTTCTACATACATAGGTACATAACAAATAATAAGTAGGTACAAACTATCAAAAGGGAAAGCGACTCAGCTTATGCCTGCGCCTTGCAGAATAAGGTCCTTTGGCTAACAGACGCTGTTTTTCAGTCGCCCCCATAAACCATAACCATAGCAACTACCATTAATTTACATGCCCATTTTTTTTATACATACATTGGTGATTTTCTAAGTCCAAGATACATCACAAAAACTTAATCAAAAGAAAAGAGGGAAATCATCTTCCCCATTACCCCCCATTCTGCACTCCAAGTAACCACGCCTTACAACGTCTTTGAAAGTCTGTCAGGGACCCACTGTCTCTTACTGGAGGCGGCAAGTCATTCCAACATTTAGAAGCAGCGTAACGAAAGCTACCCCTAAATGTCTGGAGACGCGACCGGGGAATGAGGACCGTCTGGCCCCGTGACCGCAAACTACCTGCTTTACTGCGATCTGTCCATATAAGCTTACGCGCCAAATAAGGCGGGACACCAGTATTCTTCAAATTGAAAATCATGGATGCCATTCTCAAAGTGCGCCTGTTCGACATGTTAAGGATGCCCGACCTATTCAAATATGGACTCACGTGAGAGCGACGGGGTATGTTCTGACAAAAACGTACGCAAGCGTTCTGTACGCGCTGTATGGCGAGTTGGGTCTTTTTAAGTAAACACGGACCATAGACTATGTCACCATAATCCAACTGAGACAAAACTAGAGAATCCGCAAGCCGTTCACGCACTTCCGTTGTGAGGTATGGTCTCAATTTGTAAAGTGACTTTAGAGCTCCAAAGCATCTGGCTGATTTTGAGTTGATATGGGCTTCAAATTTCAGCGAATCCTCAATGATTAATCCCAGATTCTTCACCTGACTCTGCTCCAAAATAGGCGACCCCGATAAACGCACATCCATCCCAACAGCACGAGACCTTTCTTTCTGCTGTTTTGTCCCCAGCACCGTGAAAACTGACTTGGTAGGATTGACCATAAGACCATTTTTACTAGACCAGTTAGCTAATGCCTCTAGATCCTCATTGATCTCCGATACCGCCAGTGCTACATCCTGCGGAGTTGGGAAGGCGTGCTTAAATAACTGAGTGTCATCCGCATACATGTGGTACGAGCAATGTTTAACAACTTTGAGCATGTCTGCCGTATACAAGCTGTACAGAGTGGGTCCTAGTATTGATCCCTGGATCACGCCTCTCCGTAGCTTCAGGGGCAGCGAGCGCAACGGTCTGCCACCAGCATCCGGACATTCAACGATCTGGTCCCTGTCACTGAAATAACTCGTAAACCATTGACAAGCTGATTTAGAGAAACCGTAGTTCTTCATTTTATCTAAAAAGGTGGGAATTAGAATACAGTCAAAGGCGCGGCTGAAATCCAGCAGCACCAAAACAGTTGCACGCCCTTCGTTAGAAGCATTTAAAACTTCATCTACTACATGGGAGACTGCCGTAGTAGTACTGTGATGCCTCCGAAAGCCGGATTGAGCCTCAGGTATTACCTTGGTTTTCTCTAAGCGTGTCCTTAACTGCTCCAGCACCACTTTTTCCTGAATCTTAGAGAGTGCAGGAAGTATACTAATCGGGCGGAGATCACCACAAGATTCTATTTTTGTTTTTTTAGGTATAGGTCTAACAACCGAAGTTTTCCATGCTCGTGGGTACCTACCGGACAAAAGTGAGGCATTTATGATAGATGAAATAGCCGTAAGCGAATACGGTAGAGTGAGCTTGATCATTTTTATCGATATACCGTCGCTACCGACGGCTTTAGAATTGATGGAGCCGATGATGCGACTGATTGCATCGTTTGAGACACTTTGCAGCTGCCAAGTATCGCACTCTCCAATGGGACCACAACTATGAGCCCGATCATCATCATCATCATCGGTTTGTAGAGTGTGATCAAACGGTGGCACAGAGTTAACAAAAAAACTGTTAATTTTGTCCGGGTTAAGTAAGTGAGGAGGTATTGTATCCTGTGCTTGCCGTCCCAAGATCTTATTTACTTCGCCCCACATCCTTTTAGGGTTTTGAATATGTTTATTAATATTACACGACATATATGCTGTTTTTTCGCTTCTTCTTGCTGATGTTACGAGATTACGAAGAGATTGGTAGTTACGAATATTTTCAGGTGTCTTAGACTTTCTTGCCTTAATTTCAGCTTTATCCCGTTCCTTCATCATCTTCTTTATTACATCTGTAATCCATGGCGTAGGAGGATCTTTAAATGACCGAGTCCGTACTGGAACAAAGTGGTCAAATAACCCAAGAATAAGCGTGTTGAACCTAGCGACCATCGCGTCCACGTCCCGTTCCTCAGTTACCCATTCCCATGGTGTTATGGAAGCGGCCCAGCTATATGTATCAGAGTCGAAGTGTTCAAACGGTCGGTATGCGACAAATCGAGGCTTTGGCTTAGGAACGCTGAGTGGAAACTCAACACAGATGAACCCGTGATCGCTCAGGTCCTTATTATGCGTAACCGTCAGAGCTGTAGGTTTCAGTTTGGATTTACAACATATTACGTCTAACAACGTTTCGCTGGTTTGCGTGACGCGTGTCGCTTCCGAAACTACTTGCGTGAGTCTATATTTCCGCATAAGAGTCAAAAAGCTTAATTGGTTCGCGCCCGTCTGGAGCAGATCCAGATTTAAGTCACCGGTGACAATGACATCATTATAACTTCCTAAAAAAATGGATAGAGCATCATCTAGCTGGTTATGAAACGTGCTGTAGTTAGTGTTTGGCACTCTGTAAAAGACTCCAACAGCCATTTTACGTTTATGCAATTTAACCTCAACCCACATCTGCTCCAATTCAGACGGCGGAAAATCCAGCTGACGCGAATTTAAGTTGTTTCTGAGATACATGCCAACGCCTCCACCAGTCCTACCCTGACGTGGAATATGCAGCAGTCTATAACCCGTTAATTTATACATATTATGGTCAGAGTTTTGTGTCAACCATGTCTCCGTGATACAAGCGATGTCAACATTATGGTGTCTTATCGTCTCCACAAATTCGTCCCTACTAGTATTCAAAGACTGGGCATTAAGAACACTTAGCCTAAGATACTTTACACTTTTCTTACTGGACATTGCTGTACGTCTGTTCTTTCAGATATGCAAAATACAGAAAATTACGAAAAACAGTTAATCACAAATACTTATTACAAAGAGAAAAGGAAATAACAATCGCAAAAACAAGCAAAGTAATGTTTCAGATTTAAACGTTTAATGCTCGGCAGTTTCACTATTGTCTGCATTAGCCTTAAACTTGACAATCGTAGGGCGACCCCGAGTATATTTAATAGTGATATCAGTCTCTCCACCGTGAATGCGCCTATTCAGCTCCTCGCGCAACTGCTTCAGGTACAACTGCTGCTGCGGTGTCAGATCCGCCTTGATCGACGTGGGCTTCGCTAGCTTCTTTTTGTTGCGAAGCACTTCCAGGGCGTCACGCTTGCTCCGCAAAATGACTTTAAGTGGACGGGGTGGAGCGTCGCCATCGCCGTCAGCTTTAGCGCCTAGGCGGAATGCCTTGATCCCATCCAGTTCCAACTTATCCGCAACGCTAGACAGAATAGCCACACTCTCCTTCACGTCATATTTCTTACGCTGGCTCGCATCTTCACTAGTAGATTCCGGTATATCGAAGATAATGACGTTTTTGGCTCTATTGGCCCTCTCTGATATTTCCACAATTGTAGATTCATTTGCAATGACGTCCTGTCGCATCCGAAGCTGCTTAACTTCCTCTGTGAGATCGTTTAGCTTTTTCATTATGACAGGCAGTTGTGCCATGCCAGACTTGCAGTCCTTGCACAAAAAGCTCATTACACGTGAGACTGTTTTAAGCTCGAGCACTCTCATTTCTGTAGGTGACAAATCATGGCAGTCACCACAGTACAGCTTCTTGCAGCAATCACATGTTACCGGTAGCTTTTTCCCGCTTGGCAACTTGTTACAATTATTACAATTTATTTGGACACGATCATCAACATTTAATTTCTTCTTAGAGCTCATTTTGTAGTAATTAATAGTTTTAGTCGCCTGGCCACACTGATTTGGCAGTTCGGTTTGACAGAAAAAAATTATCAAAAATATGAAGGTAGTCTTGGAAATTTTAAGCAGGATTAACGTCAACTTGTTCTTATTTACACTGATTGTTTTATAATCACCAAGTCTTAAGCAATAAAAACACCAACACCGATCACACAAATTAGACCGAGTACGATGAAAATACTACTATCACATATGCAGTCGGTTTAAGGGAAAAAAATGCTTAAATTCGCGAGCGTGATGTTACTGCGTGAGTCAGATTTGACAGATCGGAATCACACATAGGCTATTTTTTATCCCGATATTCCCACGGGATAGGGAATTTTGGGATTTCTCAGGGGAATTTTGTATAATTCCGGAATTTCAATTGTAACCACCAGATCGAATAGTTTACGCGTGCGAAACCGCGGGTTAACTCTATAGTTATCCAAAAGTGGTAAAACAGGTCCTAAGTGTAACAGAGTAGGTACCTACACGTACACATCTTTCGAATTTATGATATCAACTAGTAGCATAAACAACAAATCATTTAGAAAGTTTATTAGGGTGATTTCAATCTAAGATCGCTGTAAAATTATTGAAGCGGTCTATATCATGCGATATTATATATGTAAGTTGAAGTAGCAATGGGCGGGCCACATCGCTCGAAGGACAGATAACCAACAAGTTGAAGTGGCTTTCTAGGGGGGAGGCCTTTGTTCAGCAGTGGACGTCTTCAGGCTGCTGATGATAATGATGATGATCTATATCACTTCAATACGATGTCAACTCCTGCGCGTTTACCGGGCGAATCGGCTTCAAATAATTTAATGCTGAGTTGACCTTTCTCGGTATAACAAATTTCAGTCAGTGAAATCCGATTGATTTCGTTGCAAGAATGCAGATCCATAAGTTTCTTTTTCGCATAAACATGCTTGATTTATTTTTGATAAGAATCATAGCTTTTAGATCATCGATAAATTTTATCACAGAAATTTATTGCTGTTTTTAGACCTTGCTCCGGCTTTTAGACTGTGTATAACTTGATGTTTACTTAATCTGAATATTACTTAGCTCGAAAGCGAAACATATTAGCAACTTAAACGATCTTAATCCATGAAATAAAAATGAAATGAAATGATAATTTATTGCGTATGAATTAAAATTTTGGACTGCAGACATATGCTTAAACTAAGTTTCACTTAACCCTACCTTTACAAAAAAAATGCCCATGGACGGTGGTGCTCACTGACTATCAGTTGCCTCTCTTGCTGGTTTCCAATTTCATAGAAACAAAATAAAGTACATACACAGATGTAATTTACAGTCCATTAAACTATACACATACACACCCCTATACACCCAAAGCACATGTCACAATGCATTCTATTGAATTAATCATCACATTAGCTAATTAGCCATCGAACAATTAGTTACATCAGCGCTCCACATGACAAGTGGCCCGGGGAAAGTGCAATTGCAGCTGCTCTTAAAGTGCAGCGGACGGTGCGTGATGGACTGGTTGATGGGCGGCCGTTTGTAAACGTGCATTCCACTTTGTTAGCTATAAATCAGTGAGATACTTACTACAACACATTTAAATTATGTACAGCAAAAAAATGGCGATACAAATTAATGAATACAAAGTGGGTAATAGGTACAATTTGTTATTAAAATCTACTTTAAAATTCTTCTTTTCTTGGTTTCTTTGTAAAAATAAGTTTTTATAAGAAAACAATTCAAGCTTTTTTGCTCTCTGTACTTTTGGTTGACAGTACTTGCATTGTCATTCAACCTACATAAGTTAATCCGGCTTTTGGAAATGGATAAAAAACGTGCAAGATATTCAACAAACAAATTATACGAAGTAAAGATACATAAAATGTACTTATCAGTAATACTAAATATGAAATTCTATGTAGGCCGAGTATCATATTTATTTTATTGACCGGATAGCCTAGCTGTTAGAGAATGACTAGAAACCTAAAGGTCCCGGATTCGAGCGATCCCCAGTGGGGGTAAAAAATCCAAATGTTCGTGCTTGAGTTTTGGATATATAATGAATATGTACATATTATATTTATTTTAAAAGTACGTTTATCGTTGTCTGGTATATAGATTAGCTTTATTTAGTTTGGGACTAGGTCAATTGGTGTCAATTAATATCATGAAGATTACCTAGTGCTATACAAAATTCTCTTTCTTTTTTTTAATTTTTTCTTGTTTTCTGTATCGATTATTATTCCTGGTGTACAGTCAGCTGCAGAAAAAAGGTACCCCCCCTGTAACGACAGTATCCATACTACCGCCATTACACGGGGGTACCCTTTCTCTGCAGCTGACTGTACATAAAGAGTATTTGTATTGTATTGTATTCACCGATGTTGCTCAAAGAATTACTTCGCTGAAGTGGCGTTGGGCTGGCCACGTCTGTCGCAGGACCGATGAACTGTGGAGCAAACGAGTCCCTAAATGGACGGGTCAGCGTAGTGTAGGACGTCCTGCAGCACGGTCAACGGACGACCTAAAGCGAGTCGTTGCGATTCGAGGGGCTGAACATAGTCGAGTGTGGACTGCTGAAGGCTGATGATGATGATGATGATATTAAAGAGCTAAAAGAATTTGTGGAGAGCAAAGAAATTCTTTTAGTTCATTGATATGGACCTCCGCGATATAAAGCCTGATTTAATAAATTTTAATTATGATATTAAAGTCCAATTCCAATCAAATTTGAACCGTGATTCACCAAGCTGCGAACTAGACAATGCACTAGCTAATGCAATGTAAAAGTACGCTCAACGTGTTTAAAATTTAATAGTGAAAGTGAAACTCTGAAGTTATTGACGCGGACAGAAAAGGAAGAAGATAACATACGTTGTTTATTGAATATTTATTTTGATGTTTATGCTTATTGAAAGAAATGTGTGTATTTAATGACAAGAAACGCCGTCTCGTTGTTCTGTTCACAATATCTTAGGGATTACAAATATAACAATAAATAAAATAAACAATATCTCAACCGCTACATCTAGAGACATAAAATTTTATTTATTTAAACTGAGATTTTTAAAATTTTACTTTTTATCCATAATCCCAGCTTATATACGCCCTGCTGCTGAGCAGAGGCCTCCTCTCAGAATATGAGGCCCTGAGCTGTAGCTCCCACGCGTGCTCAGTGCGGATTGGGAACGTTTGTTATTCAACAAGACTACGCTGTAATTTTCAGCAATTGCCGTGGAAATTTAAAAAAACCGTCCTGCAGGGCTACTACGAAACTCGAAACTGGAAATTCGTGTGGTGCGGTCCCTCTGACCTTTATACTATTTAATACGAGACCGAGAGGGACCGCACGACATGAACTTCGAGTTTCGTAGTAGCCCTGCTGCAGTTCAACGGCTAGAAATTGCGGTTACGCCCGGTAAAGACTGGTACGATTTCATTGAAACAAATAACTCAAATGACGCAGAAACAAATACGTAAAAAACTGGTCGAAAACAGTCATAATCTCAATCCCAGCTCGTGCTCAAATATACTAAATTCTTATAGTTAAGTAAGTAATTAAAAACAATATTTTTTATGCATTTAAAATGTCCGCTAACATTTCAAGCGAAATGGTTGAATGCAACCAGACCAGTAATTTGACGCTCGAGTTATGCAGCTAAATGTTAATCACTCCAACTATTGCCTGTACTTTAATATTTGTAAAACGTTGACGTAAAAACTTGGCAAGGCTAAGTCGATGGTTTGTGTCGCAAGAAAAATCCTGTTTTCCAGAACGGTTACCACGAGAGGCCTTCATCACTTTAATAAACTATAAACAACTAGCTGTTGCCTGCACCTCTGTCCGCATAGAATCTGTTTATCACTATACCACGAGAACTATGGGATAAAAACTATCCTATGTCCTTCCCCGGGATTCAAACTATCTCATACCGAATTTCATCTATATTGATCAGCAATTAATTGAAAATACAAACTGAAATATAGATGCACAGAAAAACCAGAAAAATAAGACCAACACTAGGAATCGAACCCAGGTCCTCGGTATTCCGTGCGTTGATCAGCAGTGGTGTAGCGGTATAGCACGCGGCACGGAATGCCGAGGACCTGGGTTCAATTCCCAGTGTTGGTCTTATTTTTCTGGTTTTTCTGGCATCTATATTTCAGTTATGGTTTCACGGGATGACCGTAAAAGTAGAAATTTGGAATTAAAATAAAAAATATAAAAAGATTCCAAAAAACAATCTTAATTCAGCAATTAATGTTTGAGGGTTTGTACAAAGTAGAAATTTAAAAACTTCCAGTGCTATTAAAGCCCTTGATTAGGACAAAGTGAACGCAGTAGGCGGTCATCTTACATAGCAACCAACATATGTACTGATGTAGTTATTTTTGTTTCAGTGCAAGGATGCGTGCGAGCGTGTGGTGTGCGCTTGCGCTCACGCTCCTGGCGGCCACTGGCGCTCTCCGGCCCGCACAGGTAACTTGTTAAAGAATTAAGAGTGTGGCCACAACGGCACGGCTTCGTAGCTTGAAACGTCGCGGCGCCGGGGGCTTGTACCACTACCATGAGTCTACAGTGACCGTAACGGCGTAAATTATTTGTATGGAGAATTGTACAGCGCCTCTACAAATAAATTACGCCGTTACGGTCACTGTAAACTCATGGTAGTGGTACTGACCACATCAACACTAACTGCTAAGGAATGAAATTCGCTCCCGTCGTTTGTATTTCCGGATAAATACAATATAGGGTTCTTCAAGGCTAGAGTGAATAGGCTGTTACTGAACCAGTGAGATACACCTTTGGCCTCATCTTCAGGTGTGATAGGGGTCAATCACGGTCAGTTTTATGTAAAAAAAAAACATGGCGCGGCGTTGTAACGTGAAACAGCACGGCGCTGGAGTACGGCACGTTGCCGCATCGTGTACAAACACGATGCCGAGGATATTGACAGACCCTATAATTTGCTCTAGCAACGCACCGCAACGGCAACGTGCCGCATTCCGGCGTCGCGTCGCTTCACGTTATGACGCCGCGCCGTGGTGATGTGGGCAGGCACTATACTACGAAGCGAAAAATTTTAACTTCATAGCTTGCCGTCCCGCTGATGCCAATATTATTTAATACGAGAGAGAGAGAGGGACGGTGGGATAGGGAACTTGTATTTTCGAATTTTGTAGTAGCCTTCCTGGCAACGTCACGGTACGGATTCGTAACTTGAAACGGCGCGGGGCCGGAGCACGGCACGTTGCCGTGTCGTTCACTTGGCACACTCTATGGCCTGCATCATCACGTACTACACTCCTCCATTTCTGCATCTATCACCGTAATTAAGTATATGTCATAACGCGTTAGCATCATGCATGGCGTTAGTGATGCCTAACGCCATGCATGATGCTAACGCGTTTCAAATCATACAAGAGTTCATTCTCAAAGCTACAAGCAATGATATTGTGGCCTGTTTCGGGAGAAGCAGATTGCGATAAATACATAGTCATTCATAGGCACAAAACACGAAAGCTAAAAGCAACACAGTTGATAATATAGATCAAAGGTTTTCCAAGTAAAGTACCGTACAATGAAACTACAAAGCCACAATTTACACAGAATACGTAACGTTTTCGCCGCAATGTCATAACAGTAAACACTGATTAAATCATATTAATCCGCGGCAAGCATTTCAAATGAATTAAATTCAGAGCAACAACCCCACTTTCTAGCTAAGTTGACCGCGCAGCCATTCAGTGGGCTATCTTCGTAATTTGCTGAGATGCGCACGCGACTCGACGAGTACTACTGGGAATGAATCGTTAATGTTAATTGGTCGTTAGATGAAAACGCGGGTTGTAATTTGTTGAACACTCGATTGTACACGCTGCGTTGTTACATGTTCGTTACTTTAAATAAAGAAAAAATCATAGTACATAATAAATAATGCCTAGGCATCTAGGCATCTAGGCAAACATAGTAAATAATGCCTAGGCATCTTTATCCATACTGTCTCCCTCTCGCGCCTAACCTATTTTAATAAAAATTAACAGTATAGTTATGTTTGTACAAATTACTAAGTAAAGGTAAAACAGTGAAAAAAAAATGAAAAGATGTTTAAGTACGTTCTGGTGTTAACTTTTCGGAATTCAATCCGAAGTTTCTATTATGGAGGCCCCTCTTTTGTGAAGGCTGGGCTGTACCCCCGGTTGCCAAATCCGGTCCTATGCCTACCCGGGAATCGACCAAATGTACGCAAATGTCGTAGGCAAAACTCTATTGCTAATGACATTTAATTAAAGATATCATCATCATCATCATCATATAAGCCGAAAGACGTCCACTGCTGGACATAGGCCTCCCCCAAGGCTCTTCAGTCAGACCGGACTTGTGCTTTCCACATTCACCGCGATCCCGCGATCCTAACCCGTCGCTCCATCTTGTTGGAAGTCTAGCTCGTCTCCCGGTACGCGGACTCCATTCAAGAAACTTCTGTCCCCATCAGCCATCAAGCCTGCGAGCAACGTGCCCCAATGCAATGTATGCAATGTGTGTATGTGTGTGTAATTAACATTAATTCATTTTTATTCAGAGGGTAAAAACCCGTTGTACTCGTATACTAACTAATCGTGCAATCTTGTTTATTGACAGAGATGAGTAATTATGAAATCTAGATCTTTGTGATAAATATTGACATCCGTCATAAATATCAGTAGATAACAACACCTAATTACTGAACGTGTTAGCCTTTGTCTGAAAACTATCAATATATCTGTCAATAGTTAAGCAAACTCGCAAATGATATGCAAGCGCGTATGCTTTCGATTATAGCATGACCAACTACGGATTGAAAGTGAATTTGCAAATGACTTCGAATGCATGACAGTAATAGTCTTACCTCATTTAGTACGCACAGTAAGGTAAATGACCTCATGTTTGACATGCTTAATAAATAAATATTTAAATGCTAATGGCCAATATAAATTTGAAATCCTGCTGTCGCCAGTACTTATATTTAGTGCTAGAGGCATATAATTAAAGATGACTGTCTTCTACCGGGATAGTGACTAGCACTCGGTGTTTATTAGTTTGTTTGCCAGAAACAAATGAAAAAAAGGAAGTTTTTTTTTAATTTACTGGGTTCAAATTATATAATTATAAATATAAAGTATTTTTACTTGACTAGGAGCCAATAAATAATTATGTTATGTTAATTTATAATCCCCAGTGTATCTACTAGTCATTTTAATATAAAGAAATGTTAAGTAGATAGATGTTCGAATTCAGTAGGTAACTCCATCAATCAATAGCGCTATGATCACATGCCGAAAGCCATAAAGTGCCCCATTGATGCCATCGGCGTCCAGTGGTCTGCTATTAGCGATTGCCATTCACGGCAATTTAGTCTGGCATTACGCTCTGGTACTGCTTAAGATGCGATATTGAGTACTCATTGACGGTCATTATTTCTTATTGTTGGGTAGTTAGGATTGGTAATTGTTTCGGATAGAATTTCTTTTCGTAATTAAATTATGGCTTTTTTATTACTGTACGTACGTAGACGAATCATAATACGAGTATTTAGCTATAAAATGAGACAAACTCTTTCTAAATTCAAAAGCCTGGGTAATTACTCACATTTATTTTAATTTTATTTTTAAGTGCATTATAGAGTTTACATACATACAACCTCTTTCATCCACCCCAGGATCAAATTTATATAATGTAATGTTTTTGTACACACAAATAGCCATTCGATTGACTATAGTCGAGTTCTTATAATTCTGAGCAAACAATCAATCAAAAATATCTGATCACGCTTCTATGTCGTTAACAATAGATTTCTGTTCAATATGTTTTTTTTTTTACGAAAAATTCTGCTTAAAAATATACGAACTTGGCTGTATCTAACCTACTCCAACTCCATTTCTTACCCAACTGAATAAAAAAATGTTTGTACCAAAACATAGGTAATACCAGTTACTCATAAAAGCGTGTACATCAATTCCGTTTCATCCAAACCCCATCAATTACTCTCCGTGCCTCCTTGACATACCATTAACTTGGACTGCAACACTTGTAGCTTGGCGCATCACTGTTACAAAACATCTACTTATCGACATTCTGTCAGTACCTTTAATTCTAACGTGCATCAGCGCGGAGGCAATACTTGGCGACTATAGAGGCTTAACCTGATTTCGAAACAAACAAGTGAAATTTAATGTCATATGGTTCACTTTTTATCAAAAAATCGGCGAACAAAATTTTTCCTTGCGTCAAAAAACAATCATCCTCTATTTTGTAACCTAAGGCCTTTTTTTATTTATCTAGCTGGGATCAACGTGAAAGTGCTTTTAAAATATAAAAATATTAAAAGAGAATCATCAAAATCAGACGGTTCTGTAAAAAGTTTTTCATTTAATTTTTAATGAAGTTTTAATTAAAGTTTACTTAAAAATAAAAACACAAGCGCAGTATACACGTATCTGCGATAAGAGCTGATAGTGTATTATTAAAATAATAATATTAATAATTATTATAATAATAACGTTCTATTAATAAGCCTGAATATTATACGACCAAATATCAAACAGTGGCAAGCGGCTCATCATTCCCTTTTCGCGACTGCACGTTCGATTCTCCACAAAATCAGGTTACAGATTGATTTCGGTGACAGTAAACAAATTTAATAATGTTGTAAAATTTGACAAACCGAATTTCCAACGTGTCGCATTTGACCTATGAGTTGGCCTTCGCTGCATAATTATAGTTCGACGTATTATCAAGATCCGGTAGCTGTGACAGTCGATCTTGATACTTGCTTTGTCTGCTTCATTAAAATTATATTGATATTGCTCAATTTGAAAATCAAGTTGGACTGAATATGATACATGTTAAGGGTGTTAGTTTAAATGTTACTTGTTTTAGTTTAGTGTTTCTTTTATAGTTCATCATAGATTCAATTTAGTTTAAATCTTTATTATTTGATATAATTTTCTAGATAAATATTTTCTTTACTTATGCACTAATTATGGCAAGTTTGATGTATTGTCTTCACTTCACCTTATTTTTCAATTTTATTAATAATATACATACAGTTTCAAGCGTGTTTTAAGCAGCAACAGTTTATTTAAAGATAATGTACAGTCACCAGCACCAATATCTGACACAACAAGCGTGCATAAATATCTGATACGACTCTATTTCTAGCGCCGGAAGGATGTGTCAGATAATTTTGCACGCGCCGCTGTGGCAGATATTAATGCTGGTGACTGTACTCGTGTAACTAAGTAATTAACGTGCCATTTATTTATATTTATTTTTGAAGGAAACCCAAACATTATTACTTTGTTTATAACTTTACACAGAAATAATGTTATTTGCAGTGGTTTGCAATCTTAGAGAACCTTATCTTACACTTTTGCATCAATATTGTCATTATTAAATCGTTTTCGAGCACGTGCGTAACACCGCGTAACATTCGTGTGTATAAGTAACACTTTACGGGTTATTCGATCACTATATTGAGAACAGTTCTGTAACTATCGGAACTAACGCGATTGCGGTTCTCGATTCTTACGACTGTGATTCTGTGTCAATGGCAAACAGATTTTTTCGGACTACGATTTTACATGGTGGTTTTCATGTAATTCTATATTTTTTATTGAAAATTAACTTGACATAATAAAAAGTCGGTAGGTACACTAAAAAAAAGGATAGCTGAACTAGTTTGGCTACTTGAAGTTTAGCCAAAATGTGCTAATTAGGAACCAAATTATGATAATATTGCAAAACTGGTTTAAGCTACTAGTACTTATGCCTTAGTTTTGTAGTCACTCAAGTTATGTTACAAGCAACAATTTTTTTCATTACTATTAAGTACCAAAGTTGTGTTTCAGTGTATCGCTTTTCAAAAGTCAAAGCCATCAAACAATTATAATAAAAAACTGTTTACATACCTCTAGAACTAAATGAACTTAAACAATTACTTAGCTCTCCCGCGACCTTATGATAGCTACGTTTTTATGGTTCTTGCAAGAAATGTATGTTCATGCCGTTCCTACACCTTTATACACACAAATTGTATAAACCCATCTTTTTTCACCACCTCACTGATGCGTTTTGAACTCAACCAGAGCTCATCTTCATTACATACAAATATCCAGAACTTAAAGTACATTAAGAAAAAACAAATTATTTAAAACAGTCCCCTTAGGCAAGGCTCCATAGATGCTATAATAGCTTTCCATCTCTGAATAGCTAAGCTAATTATTTATGCGAGGAAGGAAGTTCATAGATGCGATTGCTTATTTAGGTAGCTCATTAATTTCTTTCGACTTCAAAAAAGGAGAAGATTTTATGTTTGACTTTGTTTTTTTTTAGCCTTTATTTGTTATATTTAAATTATAGTTACTTATTTATTTCTTTATAATACAATTTGTCAACATTTTACATAACAAATTACTTAACTTAATCAATAAATGTCATTAAAAATTAAAACAAAACAAAAATAAACAAAATAAAATCAACTTAAACCTATACTAAACCTACAAACTACGACCTAACCTACAATCTAAAACCCACCATTCCGCATCGTACCCGGCTCAAACGTGCCCATAATGCCAGCCGCATTTCCCTGCTGAATGGCCAGCGCTACCTGCTGAACTATGTACGGGTTTCTTTATATATCATTAGCTATGACATAAATTTGTTTGTCACCGAAACAAAAATTAGTCTCTGATATGCATCTAATTAAATTGGGGTCGCTTGACAACGCGATACTAACTCTTAAAAAAATACAAGACGTAACTAAGGCCAACTAGAAGAGATGAATTACGACAAGAGAGAGAGAAAAGGAGCAAGACACTAATAATAACGTATCAGACAAGGATAAAGAATCGGCAGAACAATTTATCTCAAACGACAGTTACAATTGCAATGAATAGTCATGTAGTTACTGAATCTATTCTAAAGTCTATCCTGATCAATAACTGTCTCTTTTGAAGCGGCGTCTCTTTTATGCGTGCCCAATTCGCCGATTGAAATTAATTAATCAAGTCATCAATTAGCACAAAAACTTAGCTCTCATTGATTCTGTTTATTACGTAAATTGAAAACTTTTTATTGAAATTGCTAAACTTATAATCAATCTTATTGTCTGTGACCATTAGAATTGGCATTTGGATTGAAATTTGGAGATTTTTGTAGAATGCTCATGTGAATTCTTTAAAATAACATACTTATGGTATGGCCTACATGTAGTTATAGATGGAACAAATAAACAGGACACTTTTGACGTTGATTCAGTAATTTTTATGTATAACTAGCTGCTGCCCGCGGCTTCGCCCCCGTTGTATTTTTTCTGTATTTTCTTCCGTAAACACCTTCTCCTGACAGTAACAAACACAACAAAAAAAAAGAATTAGCGAAATCGGACCAGTCGTTCCCGAGTTTTGCGCTTAGCAGAACATTTTACTATTAATTTTTATTTATATAGATAATTTAATTCAATAATACACAAAGTTTCTTCTTTCTGTGTACATACTACTTGTGTTTTAAAATTTTAATGTGCAGTAAAAAGTTTACTTACATAAAATCTAGCTGAAAATTCGTTTTCTACATTCCTCCCCCCCCAACCCCTTGCCCCATTGGTATTTGTTATTTTGACTGAAACATTACACCCTATGTCATTTTAACGACAAGTAAGTTTCAAGTCGTCTGGGCTGCAAAGCGTGTGAAATACTTTAACATAGGAACATTCACATACGTCCGATAAACAAAGCTCTCCTATTTGGCAGCAGCTGGGTAAAAATAGCACCTTTAGAGAACACTAGAGCGTGATAGCATTTAAAATAGTCAAATGTCAATTCTAGGTATTGAAAGTAAGCTATGAAGACATCCGTTGAAACCTATTGCCATTCATAAAGTCAAAAGTAAGAGTGAATTAAAACACAATGCTGATACTTATCATGGTCGCACGCAGTTTCAAAAAGGTTTTATTCCTTTCATTTTAAATGCAACACCACTTTGTTAATAAAATGAAAGCCTGATTTTGCAAACTGGCGCGCAAAAACTAGTATTTTATGTATGAGAACTATGGCCCAAGCCCTCTCATTATGAGAGGAGGTCTGTACCTAACGGAGCGACTTATATATAAGATGATGACTTTATTGCTGTGCCCAACAGGGTCCATGATGATCACATAATTTCCTTGTAACATCTGTAACCATACATTGTGGAAAAGCAATAAAATATTGAGTATTGAGTATTGAGTATGATGGTGATAAAAAATCTTAATTCGATTCAACATAAATTTAAATTTGACTTGATACCTAAACTACTTCCACACCTTAAATTTAAAACACCAAACGATCTTGTTACATTACGTAAACATTTTATTATTCTAATTAAATAGAGTACTTCTGTCGTTAAATTGGGGTAATATTCTAATGAATAACCGTGTCGATGGTGAACCGCTTCAGTTAAAGACATTAAATTTGATATTTATTGAAGTAGTCAATGTTACATTGTACGCGTCAGTAAAAGGTCGATTGCACAGTAAAGTGACTACAAGTTTTACAAATCCAGATTAACTTCAAAAATAAATTACATTATGTTAGGTAAACGTCCGAATGCTCGACACGCTAATGGCCAATGGATGACACCCTGCTGTCACCCCTATTGCTCATGACATAAAATTAAGGGTGGCATATACAGGGTGTAACATTTATATCGGTCAATATGGGAAAGTCTGAAACTATAATACATACGAAGATCCGTTCTAGGTAACCATATCGTCACTGTAAAGGCAAAATTACTGAAACGCCAAAATGACATTTCGAGAAAAAGCCATTTAAAGTTTTTTTTTTTACGAAAAAAAAAGATATCTTTTCATCAAATCATCCGATTTTTATAAAAGAAGTTTTTATGAAAACCTATTTGATTTATCTATGTTATCACTAGGCTCCATATTATTTTGTGCACTATTTTAGGAAATAAGTGGCGTTGAGTAATAATAACTTCTTTTTTAGTAAGTCAAAATTTCTTAAGTACCATCAGCTTAAACTTTCTTTGTAGTTTGAAAGTACTGATAACACATACATGTAGATATAAAAGTACGTGAAAATTTCGTTTAATGTAGTATGGTTGCTGTCCAGGTGAAGTAAAATGACTGCAATTCAACGTGTTCCTTTTTCACACGTACGTATGGTATTACTACTTAAAAGGCAAACACATAAACTAATAAGTGACCCAAAATTCATTTAAAGTAAGTTTGGCAAAATTATTTATACGAAGAAAATGACTCCAGCGATAAATTTTCCTTTTTATAAGTACAATAAAACTACTGATAACTTTGTTTGAATCAAAAAAAGGCCATGCATTATACTGAAGTAGTTAAAATCTAATCATCACATAAACAAAAAATTACGTAACAAGTGCAACACAAATGAATGCTTCCAGTTTTTTAACTATGGTTAGTTTATTTGAAATTATCAGTTCTTAATACAAGGTATTTAAATAAAAAATAGTCATCATGAAGTAGGTATCTACTTCAAGTATGACTCAGTAAGAACGTTTTATTTCTTACACTTATCATAATGATTGAAGAAGAAGTTATTTTGCAACAAATGAAACAAGAAAGTTTGATCTTTTTTTGAATATATTAACGAATTATCTCGATGTTTACCTACCATAGTATGGTATTCATAACATTAATAGGAACGTTTTTTTTATAATAATGTCAATTATTGTTTATTGTAATTTATTTATTTCTTGTCGATTTACAATTTAATCAATTTTTATTTCTTAATTTTATTGACATGGATAAGTTTAGTATGTTTGTGTATCATTCCATGAGTCACAGACGGTTCTGACAGAATATCAGCGCTGCAGGCCTCTGACGCCTCAGCATAAAGCTGAGTCAGCGGCCGTTTTACTTTTGTGGGGACACACAAAATCGTGTTTTTTCATTTTCGTCTTTTTATTAATTTATTGTTTTATTTGTGTTTGCTATTTATTTTTATTATTTTTTGTACTTGTGTGTCTTTCTGAATGTTAATAAATGTCTCCTGTCTTTCTTTCTTTCTTAAATTGTGGCGCCAGATAAAGTTGAGTGGGTACCTATTATTATCAGTTGAGTACAAATTCTACTGAAAAAAAATTGAAATTTTTCGATTAAATATAAAATTAAATTTCCCCCGGAAAATTGACTTTTCTTTGTTTCGTGTTTTATTTGCTATTTTGGAGGAATATATTTGCAAAATTTTGAATTCACAAATAAACCTAAACAATCATAATTTTGTACAAACTTTGAACCACTTTTTCACATCTTCATTCACATTTCAGCGTGTAGGAAAAAGTGAATTCCGTAGAAAACCACACTGTTGGCGATTGAATTGAAACAGGTTTCTATTATTCTGGGAATTGATTTTTCATAAATCTTTCACTAATAGTTGTTTTTTTGATTAGCTCAGTTGTTTCCAAAGTTAAAAAAAAAAAACATATAAAGTTTACATATTTCCCTATCCAACGGTTCCAAAAAACCAATATCCAATGGTATTGGTATCTAATGGTTCAAAACATCCTTCCTAAGGGCACCTCTATGATACTTTAGAATCTAAAGTTTAGATACATTATATTACATAATGTATTGATTAATTTGGCGTAGGTATTTAATGTTTATTTTCGTTTTTTAGAACAAGCTTAAGTAATAGCTTTTTAAGTATATTTTAGTTTTTCATTAAGTTATCTGTAACATCAAAACTCAAGCTGCTGAAGTAGAGGGTGTTCTGGCAATGCTTGAGTAAAACTTCGATAAAAATTCGACTGAAAGTACTTATTTTTCAGAGGTTTACCAAACCAGTTGGTTTATAGAGGAAAATGCCAAAAAAATTGACGGTTACAGAGCTTTATATTCAAGTGCGTGCGAAGCTGTAATTGGTTAAATAAAAATTTAACGTCATGCCCTCTGTATTGCGTTTAAATCTTGTGTACAGATTCAAAAGTAACACATATAACAAAATAAAAACAATTGCGTTTGCAACAATATGGTATCTGTGATATCAACTTTTGAGGAGTTCCTTTATGAGCAGAACACATGACTGAATACAGCATCAGGTGGTGTCTATTATATAAAAGCATTATCACTGAAATTGAACGATCGCGCAAATTTCTTGCATGTGCCATTAAAGTTTGAGGCGTTCCCTCCTACGGAGACGGCCATGGCCATACTACCAAGATTTCACTGCCCATACCCATATTGACATTTCAGCCCCGTCGTACCCCAACAGGGGTTACGGTATTTCACATCCACCACATTAGATTTTAAAATCGTTATTGTTTTCGTAATCATCGACCCGATAAACTATAGTAACCATACCCATGTTGATTTTCGGACTTTGTCACCACATTTCCCTCCTATAGGGGTTAAATCCTCAAAAAACCCGATACACGTGTTTATTCATTTATCATTAGGAGTACTCCTATGAGGTTTAGAATAAAATTGTCTAACTAATCTTGTTTCCACATACAGACTTTGGGCCCCCATTTCACCCCCTTAGGGGATTAATTTCGAAAAAAAATTCCTTAGTACGCGTCTACACCTATTAAGGAACATATATATTCCAAATTTCAAGTTTCTACTTAAGACCTGTCAGCGGTCTTGGCTGTGCGTTGATCTATAAGTTACCTAGTCAGTCAGTTTCTTCTTTTATATTATGTACACATTACTTGGTGTTCTCCGACATAGTCAGTTCTGTAAAATGGTTAACATCAATATCAGTAAATACAAACATGCATCTTGTTGTGGGCGTCAGGAATTACGATAAGATCAGAAAAAATGTGTTTATATTACGTCAGTATTTAAAAAAAAACTACTATAAAATAAATACTTTAATTAATACAAGTGATTTTCTTTACACATTTAGTTCTGGCATATTTAAGAGGATTTTCTCCCATGAAGAACTAAATATAAATGCTAAATATTCGAACAGACTGACTTAACTGCTTGCGCCCGCGCATTTTCATTACGCGTAAACTATCTTAATAGCAAAACATATTCATTTAAATAATACTGATATGATGTTGTCAAGGATAGGATTATTTTTTTAAAACTGCTTTTAGTTCCCAAAATTAAAAATAACTGGATGGCTCAGTTACGTATACGTCATTCACTCGACAAAAACACGAAGGCAACTTTTCTTAGACGCCATACTCGATCCGAATGAAAATAAAACAAAATTACTTTAATAGAGCTACTGTTATATTGTAAGAAAAGCACAAATACTGAAAGAGTTTTATTTATCACAAGATAAGAAGACAGTTTTACTTAAATTGCAGTTTTTGTATTTTTACGGTAAAGAGATATTACTTATGCGACACATGTGTAAAAAAGACCAAAAAGTATGGCTCTTCAGTAAACGAAAAAACAAAAGAACCGCCTTTTTACGGGTTACTGAAGCGCCACAAAAGTGCTCCGATAGCTACGTTACCCAGATAGATCGACGCAGAAAAATTCGCTGATTCCGAATATGTATATAACTCAATATGCCCAATTTGGCGGTTAAGTAATTTTGCCTTTCCAGTGACGATATCATCGATTTTAATAAGAAGAAAAACTTTTAAATATTGATAGACAAATGAAAAAAGGAAAATTCAAAGATTTGATTATTTTTAAAAGTCGCTGAACTAATGTTGTTTAAATCAAGATTACGATTTGGAGTCTTTTTGTATTTTTTATTTCAACTCCAAATTTTTTTTGTTTCTTTTACGGTTATCCCGTGAAAGTTTAATATTTCACACGAAAACACAAGCCGAAACATGAATGCACAGAAAAACCAGAAAAATAGACCAGCGCTGGGAATCGAACCCAGGTCCTCAGCATTCCGTGCTGCGTGCTATTCCCCTACACCACCACTGGACAAAAATAGACCAGCGCTGGGAATCGAACCCAGGTCCTCAGCATTCCGTGCTGCGTGTTGGTCCAGTGGTGGTGTAGGGGAATAGCACGCAGCACGGAATGCTGAGGACCTGGGTTCGATTCCCAGCGCTGGTCTATTTTTCTGGTTTTTCTGTGCATTCATGTTTCGGCTTGTGTTTTCGTGTGAAATATTAATGTTGTTTAGTTTGACGAGGACGATCTAAGTTTTAATTTTTTACTCGTAATACAGGCCACACCCGGTACAAAGACAAAAGATAGACGACACCGTAATGACTCGTTATTTGCTATCTAAAAAGCGGAAAAAGGGAGCCATTCAACATAAAGCTGCGGCAAGCCACACCGCTGGCAACGACCGGCAATGCGGTTCGCCACAGCATTATGTTAAACTAAAATTTGTAGTAGATATAGTTGTAAAGAAAAGTTTATAAAAGTTAACATAACACTCGGAACTTCCTTCGTTTTTGTACCGTTTGTATTCACAAAATTCACAAATTGGACGTTAATAATACATTTCGATTTGGAGTTCTATCTTAAATATTGGTCGACGTTGTTCAATGATCAATCTAATAGTAAATAAATAATAAATCTAATGGGACACTTGACATCAATTAAGCTAGTTCCAAACTAAGCAAAGCTTGTACTATATCCATACTAGGCGACAGATAAACATACTTATATAAGATAATAATTACATAGTACTCTAACCACTAAGCCATCCGGTCGTCAATAAGATGTCGCCTTTTTAAACTTTGAATCCACTAACGCAGTGCGTGAAAACGGAGTCATGTAAGGCGAAAAATCCAGCGATATCAAAGCAGAGCTCAGCAAGGAAAATTGAGAAATTCTATTTGCGGATTTTTTCATTACACCACCTCTACGATTTGCCCCTCTCTGGTAGTGCACACGCTTAATTTAACTTTTCTAATACGTTTTTTATTCCGATTTTTTTTTAATCCTTGTACTCGTATTACCCTCACTTGTATCTAACAATATAAATAAATATGTAACTTGATGTAATGCTTTAATTAATAAACTTGAAATTTGGTACAAACGATGTTTAACCATCTTGTTACTGTCACTTCGTTTTTGATCTTCGGTGTAAAATTGACAGAGAAGTCATACAGTGGCAAGTAGCAAACTGTTAAAATATCTTTGACCTCTACTTTATCCCATGGCATTGTTTTAATAACCGTCAATCCGTCAATTTGGTCATTGACGGATAGTCATACTGTTGTAAAATTCTGTTTTCTGTGAAATAAATTATTTTGTATTTGTATTTGTATTTGTAATACGTAAGGAGAGTATTGTTTTTTTTATTTAATTTTTTCATTTAATAATTCATTGCTCATCTTCCTCACATGTCATCTTTAGACAGCCAGACGTTTTTTAAACTATCTGTGCAATAAATAAACTATTTCATTCGTTTACTTTCACAGCCATCGATCTGTCATGTTAACTCCAAACAAGTCGAATAACTTGGCATCGAATAACTTCACTATCACTATCATTAGTAGTGACGTCAGCGTGACGTATATAATTCAAATCAGGAGAAAGTAAATACTGATAGGCTGCCGTTCTAGTTTTTAGTTTGAAGATTTTATTGTCTTAGGGGATATAATTTGCTATTGTTTGTTTTTTACCGGTCATTGCCGGACTATGTTAACTTGGATTCACGCGCGGATTTGCTTACGCAAAATTTCAAAATAAAGATCAAAATGGCTTTTTCAAAATTTCTACAAACCAGTTTGCTTTAACTTACCGGTTATTATAATTATTAATTATATTAACTTAGCTTAAGATATTATGTAATTTAAATAATCAAGTGTGTATGTGTAATTAATAAATATTTTATTGAACTATAATTGGTGAACTTAGTTATTCCCGATTCCGCTGGAATATCGGAAGTAGATAGCGCTATTCCCTAGATCTGACTATTTAATCTGTCGAGCTGGTTTAGTGTGAAAGAGTAACATACATAACCACATACACACACAAACTTTTGTATTTGTATCACTGTGATCATTTTTAATACGTAGCAGTTTAATGGTAGACCTAAGAAAGTGTATCATATCATAAAAAAATCGTTTTGTGCTATCCGCAGCCAATGACGTCATTATCAGGACCAAATTGCATAATAAAGGTAAAATCCCTTATAAGTAAATGACATATTACGAAATTTTAAAATTCACTACATACTAAACCCCCTTGCAATAAAACGGGCACCTATGGTTTTTCAGATTTTTAGGCATTGAAGCTTAGAAAGTAAGCTTTCATGCACATAAAATACAAAAACCATAGGTGCCCGTTTTTTTTTTTAAGGGGGTTTATTTGCTTGTATTTTACTAAGCAATAGGCGCTAGATCTTCCATCTATCTTTGGCCCAAGAAATTAAAGTGAAAGAAAACTGTGACATCCAAAGTTAATGCAAACTAGGTACAAGTTGGAAAACGTACTGTTACTGCACACTTCCGTTCTTAGCGAGAAACTCACATCCTCTTGCTTGTTGAAGATAATTAGATAATTACCATGGCTAAATCTCGTTTACCAATTGATGTTTATTCAAGCGCGTTTCCACATATTTGTTAAGAAGTAAAACCTTTGCTCTCATCTGCACTTTTAATCACGTGAGATTAGGGTCAATCACGGGTCAGTTTTATTTCATCGTCATCATGATCAGCCGGAAGACGTCCACTGCTGAACAAAGGCCTCCCCCTTAGAACGCCACAATGAAAGACAACTCGCCACTTACATCCACCAGTTTCCCGCAATTCTCACGATGTCGTCAGTCCACCTGGTGGGAGGACTGCCAACGCTTCGTCTTTCGGTTCGTGTTCGCCACTCGAGGACTTTCAGTTTTATTTATATTTAAAAAAAACTTTTTAATACGAGTAGGTAAATTTATACTGGCTTATTTAGGCACAAATATATCAAAACTTTCAATTCGCGAATGCGGCGAGGAGGCTCAAACTATGGAGCACATTGTGCAGCCCTGCCCTCTACACTCATACTCGGGCCCCCCTGGATCTATATAATCTGACACCTGACGCAACCTCGTGGCTTGGGACCCTGAATGTGGATTTATAGCTAATTTGTAGTTTCTTTCTTTACTGTACTTGTTTAACGTTTTACGCCATACGATTAAAAAATAGGCACAAATGAGTGTGGATGATCCTCTGTACTAATCCCTGAAATGTACCTGTCACATATTTTATCGCAACTCGCCAATTTGTTGGCAAAGCCTTGTGGTTTGCACTGCTCTGACCGTAATCCCTTCAAGTCAGCGTAAGTTGCACAAAAATTCGAACATATTTCAACCTCAACACAAGTTCTTAAGATCTAAATAGAGCGGTAAGTTAATGAGTTAGTTCTTTTTGGTTTTGAGTGCCGTTTTGTACGTAAGGATTAAGGTCGCCGACTCTAGATATGAAAGTTTAAACCTGTCTAGTGCGTCATGTTCTGTACTAAATCATTTATAAAGAGTCTGGTTTTCCTCAATAAGACTAAACGTGACGGGATAACATTGAAGCAGTACAGTCACCATCGTAAACATTGGAGCTGTCTAGGTGGTCAAAAATTCCCTATATCTGACCACAAGCAAGTGACGATTGTGTTCAGATGCTTATGAGCACCTAAATAGCTCGGATGATTTTGTACCATCTATATTTTGATACTTATATAATTCAGTGTCGGTGAAATTCTTTGAGTATTTATCTAGTATTTATTTGTGACTTGATTACAAATTAGTTTATTATGTAAGAGATATATAGTTGAAAGAAAATAATATTTACTTGATTAATATAAATAACAATTACAAAACTAAATTTAATTTGTTTTGGGTTGTAAAAGAGAAAATACATCAGTACTTTTTTAGCCTTCGGTAATGTCCTTCTGCTGGGCTTAAAGCCTCTTCGAGTTTTCATTCTTTTACGTGTTTTATTAGCGATATTTAATGTCAAGTTGAAATTAGTATGGTAACTTGTAATAACCTTGCGGGTATTGTACAAACTAAGTACTCAGGTGCATAATGATGTTAGAATATGTCAGACTTTACTACTTTAAAAGCCGTAGCGGCCTGGTGGTTTGATCTATGACTTCTCAAGCAGAGGATAGGGGCTCAAATCTGAGCTCGCACTTCTGAGTTTTTCAAAATTACGTTTCCAATTTATCACAAGCTTTACGCTGACGGAAAACATTGAAACCTGCGAAACCTCAATGGTGGTGGGTGGCCTCAACTCACAATTCAAAGGTGTGTGTGAAGTTCCCAATCCCCACTGGGCCCGCGTGGTAACTATGGCACAAGCCATAAAGAAGGCTTATGACCAGCAGTGGGATGTATCTTTAGGTTGGATGATGATGGTTTTACTAGAAAAAAATAAAATACGGACCGCTTTTTCCGCGGTCGGTTCAAAATGGCCGGCAAAGCATTTAGCTTGCGCGTGACACTTGTAACTGTCATAAGTATTCATGAATGACCTTACAGATTACGTTCGTTAGTATAATTTGTTCGTATGAATGAGGAACCGCTCTTTGTATGAAGATCTTAATTCTATTGTCGCGCGCGAAAGCTCGCGATCAGCGTTTAGCATTCAACCTGCGTTGACGCATTGCTGTTGCTGAACACTAGGGATGTTAACAAACCGTTTAATAAAATATATTTAAAAAAATTCACAGAAAAATAAAATATTCTCAAAATTTTTTTTTTATAAAAATAGAACCGACTACAAAACTATGAAAATAATTTTCTACTAGTTCGAAGTCGGTGCCTTATAGCGCGAGCCAGTAGGAGCATGTATATAGCATGTACCAGCACTGCTGGATCGTGCAAATTCCAGATAACATCTACAAGGTTCAGGACTAAAATTATGAAATAGTATTTTTTTATTCCAATAGTTATTTTACAAAAGAGTTACAACTAAGGCTCCTGTGCTAGGATGCCCTCTGTACAGAGAAATCTTAAATCAATCATCTACTGATATCTTAAGAATTAAGTTCTTTTATGGGATTCGCCAAATTATTTAATATACAAATAAAAATATTCTTTATTGTATACCATAAATCAGTACGAAAAATCTACATATTACACATATACACAATAGGCAATAGGGTAGACAATACTAATAAAAAATTTAAATGTTAGTTGTTCTATGTTAAATGAGACCAATACTGAATCACATAATATCAAAATGGGGATAGTAGCTAATCATACTCGTAGTCTTATAAATAATATAACGAAGAGGCAAACTCTCTACATTTTTGCTGCTCTACATTCTCGAGACAGTTTATTTTGCCGTAGATTTGGAGTCAACCCTAGCAGTACAATATGACACGGACGACCTCTTTCGTTTGTTTGTTTGCTTAATATAGTTAAACGGGGCGTGAATGGTAATGATGGTAAAGGGTTTTTAATATAATATTCAAAAGACCTATGAGTTTTTTAGAAAATTTATATTGTTACGGATTGTAACCAGAAGAGAATTCAGATTGGTTTTTTGGAATCTTTTTGTATTTTTTATTTCAATTTCAAATTTTTTACTTTTACGGTCATTCCGTGAAACCTAAATTGAAAATACAAACTGAAACATAGATGCACAGAAAAATCAGAAAAATAAGACCAACACTGGGAATCGAACCCAGGTCCTCGGCATTCCATGCCGCGTGCTATATCGCTACACCACTGCTGGTCAGAACAGAATTCACATGACAAGTATAGTAAAATACTAACTATGTAGTCTGATTAAATAAATTTGAATAGAACAGTAAATATGGTAAAAATTTAACAGGAATAATTTAAAAAAATCTAAAAACATGCGTTAACAGTATAAACATCATCAGACCATTCTCGGTCAAAGTGAAACCTAATTCTGTTCTAACAAACTAAAACACGGCGGCTAGGTGATGTTTTTATGTTTCGGAGACCCAGTGCGTGCCTTACTGCTCCCTCGTTAGATCAACACTGTGATACCATATTACTGCATTGTCCTCGGTCCTTCATAAGAATGCAAAGTTTCAAAATAAATCTCTACGATATATTTTCAACTTCGTCGCTTTCAATTTAGGTATCAACGATTGACAATACTATCAAAATATTATATCAACATCAGATAAAAATACGCGATACCTATACAATACAATACAGCAGAACGGACAAAATGATCAATAAATGTCCGTACAACTCTATTGTTTTATAGAGATTGTCCGTAATAGCTTCCTGTTAAAAATTCGAAATAAATTTCAAGCTCTAATTTAGAAAATTAGGCTAAAGTATACTATTATGACCATTATTAAGAGTAAATTAAGATTGGTTTTTTGAAATATTTTTGTATTTTTTATTTCAATTCCAAATTTTTACTTTTACGGTCATCCCGTAAAACCTAAATTGAAAATACAAACTGAATTATAGATGCAGAAAAAAACCAGAAAAATAAGACCAGCACTGCACTGGGAATCGATTTTTCTTATTTTTCTGGTTTTTCTGTGCATCTATATTTCAGTTTGTATTTTCAATTATTAAGAGTGACATAATCATCGTATTTATCAGTCACTACCTCTGCTAAGACGTTCACTGATGGACATAAGTTTTCTCCGAGGATCTCCACATTGACTCAGTTTTAAACATAGCTACATGCTTTACTTACAATAATGTTTAAACACATATTTTCATATTTATAATATTGGTAAAGATGCCATTATTCCATATCAACGTTATGTCAATAGTTGTCATAATAAATGAGTACCTATGTCGTTTGAAAGTTATGCTTTTCAACTGTCATGTGTTTTATTGCTAGCTGAAAGTTTACTATAATTTACCTTGTTATACAAAAAGTTTAGAAAAAACCGCCCTTAAGGTTTCGTTGAAAACTGGAACGACGATCCAAGGCAAAAAATAATCTCTGGCTATCGACTTAATGGCTCGAATGTTTTGCAATATTTCATATTGAAAACAGTCACTCTAATATGACCACTTTAAATTTAAGTAACCGAGCACCGCTCACTTCATACTTGTACCCTTTTTGTATCATTGGATCATTAAGCCCCATCTAGACGGTGCAACAAATAGCGTGGAATTTGCAGCACATCGAAGTTGATGATTGATACATTTTTATCCATACTAATATTATAAATACGAAAGCGTGTGTGTTTGTATGTTTTTGGGTTTGTGTGTGTGTTTCTCCGTCTTTCACGTCGAAACGGAGAGACGGATCGACGTGATTTTTGGCATAGAGATAGTTTATGGGCCAGAGAGTGACATAGGCAACTTTTTATTCCGGAAAAATGTACAGTTCCCAAGGGAACAGCGCGTGATAACCGGATTCCACGCGGGCGATGCCGCGGGCAAAAGCCAGTTAATATTATACATGCGAAAGTAACTTTGTCTGTCACCTCTTCACGCTTAAATCGCTGAACGATCTAAATTAAATTTTGTATAGAGGCAGTTTAGGACCTGGAAAAGGACATTAGAATATATTTGGTTCCAGACATCATCCCCAAAAAGATGAAGTAGGGGAGAAAGTTTTGAATATTCATTAATTGCTTACGTTTGAACCATTGCTGATTTTCATTTAATTCGACGATAGAGATGAAGAAAATAGTAATAGCTCGATAAAAATGTAATTTTTATCTATCATGTACCATGTTTGAGCAAATAAGTTACTGGTTACTGATTACAAATTTTTGTTACATTTAATTTCTGTGCGGACGAAATCACAGGCAAATTATAGTTCCTTACTGATACTGTAAATACTGTTTTTCTGTCTGTTACATCGAAACAATATTGGCAGACGGAGTCGTGGGCAGCAGCTAGTTACTTATAAAATTAAAAAAAAAAAAACGCAGTGGACCGAAAAACGCACGTATTTCCCGCTCCGTGTAAACGAAGCTTTAGCTGAATGCAGTAAGTGCATCGATTTGTGTAATTGTGACCTAATAGGTCATTGCTATCTTAGGAGTGAGAGGATTCGTGGATGTGGGCTGGACAATGCATCGTCAGTGTGGTTGAAGATGGTCTTTTATAATGTCGTTCACCTTTGATTTTTTCTATGTTCAGTTCTCACGTAACATGTTTTTGAGTTGACGTAACGATGGTTTCCTTGGGGGTTTCTGTTTGGGATTGCAAAGAGAATGAAAACAGATATTGTCTAAGGCATGGTCATAAACAAGACATAAAACGTGTACCTATGTGTGAGTTACCATAGCATTTGGGCCATTGTTTTTCATTGTTTTGTCAGCATATGAAGCATCTTTACTTGTCGTTGCCGTCGTATTTTGTCGCAAAAGTTTGTATTTATCTTGCTTTCTCAACTAGCTTATTGAAGTTTACTAAATCTAATAGGGATGACGAATGGGTTAAAAATATAACATTCTATTTAGTCCGACGACAGTTAGATTATGGAAAAATATGGGACAAGTATTTTTTGGTTTATATATTTATTAAAAATCGACAAAGGTATAGATCATCAAACTACCGGAGTGGGGGCTTGTGACGTCACTGTATGGTAAAAATCCTACCAGTGACGTCACTCGAAACTTCTAAGCACTGTATCCTCGTTATTTTTTTCTGTTTGTCAAAGAAAAGAAAAAATATGCGCACAATATTTTTAAATTATCCACCTGACGGACTAAACAGTTTTATTTAGTTGTCTAGCCTATTAAGAAAGTACGAATTTATCTGACAAAATACGACGGCAAAACATTATTCAATAGATCTGTACTTAAAATTTAATATCATAATTTCACTTCCCCGACATTATCAAACATAGCTAACAACCACAACGAAACTTCACTTTTACGCAAATATAAACCTCATCGAAAACAGTACATCCGTTAGAGAATTACGATATCACAGATAGACAGACATCGCAGTCCAACATATAACTCCTCTTTTTTGTCGAGGGTTAAAAAAGCATGATCTTTATCATATTGTAAGCTTCACGTTCACTTCAATTGTGTAACTACTACAGTACAGCTTATGACACGTATGCCTCCTGTCCAGACATGTGTCAGACACAAGATGCTATCTGTCCCTACCTACAATACTGCGTCGGGGTATGACTAATTGACATTATTGTCCTCGTGAAAGTACGAGTATGTATCTTGCATTATGCGCGCAATCATATTTGCAATCCACCGTGACTTGGTCATCTTAAAAAAACAATAGAGATCATTAAAATCTGTCTGATTGCTATTTGTTATTACATTTGAGGCATCTATGTAGTAAACATGTCATCATCTTGGGCCTAAACTTCCTACTGTTGGGTACAAGCCTCCCTTTCAGAAGAGGGCTTGGACGAAATTTCTCAAAAGGCCCTAGTGCGGATTGCAAACATACACAAATTCAAATACATCTTGTTTTGTTGATACGTCCAGGTTTCTTAAAAATGTTTTACTTCACCGAATAGTTCTTGGTAAATTTTAAACGTAACTTCGCAAATTAATTTCGAAAAACTCTGAGGTGCAAGCACAAGTAGCTATGAACTCACGGCCCGGTGCGCTGCTTGAGAGGTCAAACCACTAAGCTGCCACGCTGCTGACAATATAACAGTGCTAACCGTTCCCCGCGACTCAATCCGTATAGAATTCTGTTACCGCTGTCCCGCGGAAACTATGTAATTTCCGGGATAAAAGTTTCCTATATCCTTTTCTGGGATTCAAACTATCTGTATACCGAATTTCATTGAAATTGATTCTGCTTTAGACGTGATGAAATAACAAACAAACAAACAGACTTGCAAGTCTTGTAAAACTTTTCGTATTTATAATATTAGTGGGATTAGTGGGACAATGTACAAGTATTTGTACTGTACTACATTTAAGCAATTAATTAACAAATCCTACTCTACGAAACATAATTAGTTGGCTTTATTATCGCGGTATAGGTAGAGTCATTCACCATGACGCGTGCCGTGGTTCTTATTAAAATGTCATTAATGTCTAATTTTGACAAAATCACGCGTCTTCGTGGATGGCACTAGGTATATAACCTAAATAGCGATAAATTATTCGTAGAACTTCCGTAAAGTAACACCCTTTGCAATAAATACATTACATTAGCGCATTATTAAATCATTGTAAACACATGATTACATCTCAATCTGTAAAACTCACGCCTGTCTTCAAAGGTCATAAGAGCATAGAAACGTAAGGCATTAGCTACCGCCGTTCTTTAGCTTAATTTCAACACCTTTCAAAAACGTACAATTAAAGTAGCCCAAATATTTCGATGCCACATCACATTTACCTACCATTATGCAATTATAAAACTTACCTACATTAAATTACCAATCACCAAATTAAATTCGGTAAATGACCCTTTGACCTGTTCATCCGTCAGTTTAAATTGTGTAACAAATATTACCGGATCACCTGTCGTGACTTGAATGACCTAGATATCTAATGGACAGACTATATGCTTATCAATCTCCCACAGTACATAATGATCGCTAAAATTAAAAATGCTCACGACTTTTCCCGAGGCTTTGGTTAAAGAGATCTCGATTCTAATTAGGGACGTGCAATTTAATTGATATTACTCATACCTCTGTATTAAAATGTTACGAAAAAGTATGGTAGATCAATTGCTTTTTAAACGGTCATTGGCAACGTGATATTGCCTAATAAAAATATTATAATTGAATTAATGTACTAGAAACTTCTTGAACTGATACTTCTACCACTGCACTTGCATTTTTAGTTTTTTTTTTTTGTGTTTGTCAAGTCACTTTTTAAAACTGTTCGCTTCCGATATCGGACACAACAAAGCTTGCATAAATACCTGATACGATCCAAAATATTTCTAGGGCCGGTAGATTTTTTGTATGCTACGCTTGCACTTTTTGCTTGATCAGTCTCAAAGAATGTCCTCTCAAGTGCATATTTTCACTAATCCCTCTGTTTAAGAAGCAATAGGTCCAAAACTAGCCTGCCACGGGATCGACATGAGACTGCCCTCTAGATAATATGTATAATGTAATAAATAGAATTGTTTAAAACTAAGGTTAAATATAGGTAAGGTATAGTTACACCGTAGGCGACAAGCTAGCAACCTGTGACTATTGTACCGTTTTTGTCAAATTCAAAACTTAAAATTGCTAAATGTGGCTCCGAAGCGGTAAAGTTTCGTGTGCTCTACCCCATTTGGGAAAACAGGCGTGATGTTTTTGTGTATGTGTTGTGTGTGTGTTTAAAACTAATCGTAAGGAAACAAAATGTTGAAGAGAACTTTCAAAATATTAAAAATACTTCAATCGAAAATTCATTGTATTCAGAGAAAATATAACAGAGTTAAGTAGCAAGACAATTTCCTTATATGCGGCGAACAGCCACCGATTCTATTAAAACTAATCAGTAACCACATCTCAATCTCGAAATATCTCGTTAATAAAATGGTTATTGTTATCATTGGAAGCGATAACGGTTTCGCAACGCTTATTATATTCGTTATCTGCAACATCTGTTACATTTTTCTAACATTCCTTTCACCACGCTGATACAAATGTAACAGCTACTTTTTTTAAACGCTCTATCTTCTTGTCAATTTCGTGTAGCAATTTGTATTTGCTAAGTAATTATACATTGGTTGGTTGATTGTCTTGGTGCTGTTTCTACGTCTGAAAGTTTGACCGCCTTCTAAAAATTAGGAGGTTCTCAATTTGCGTGATGATGATGGAGGTTGTCAGTTTTTTAATGTTTGTTTTCCGATTACTCGAAGATCGACTGGGAAAATTGTGTAGTTTCGAATGACATTTAGTTAAAAAGAAAAAAACATTTACAAAATGGACTCTCACGTGAAGATGGAATTCCTGATGTAAAGAATTTATTTCAACTGAAAAAAAGGTCAGGATCCCATAAAAATTGTTAGTTACAATGTCTATATTAGTATGTAGTATCTACCTAGGTACTCCTAGGTATTATATAAAGAACATTTACTTAAAACAAATGAAATACATATAACCCGAGAGTATTATCGGTTCTTTATACTGGATAATTAAGTACTGTAAAACTGGTAAATAGTTCTTTATTTTATTAATTAGTAAAATTATAAATAAGTAAAATTATGGGTGTGCTAAGATACACAACTAGGTAAGAGCATTAATTTAATAAAGTAATGGCTTACTGTAATTGTATCAATGCAATCTAAAATTTCATTTACATCTTCTCCCATTTTATCCATCATTATTTTCTATCTATTCAATGGCTAAAAAAGTGCATTTGTCTGCAAACGCTCGTCTTTCAAAGAATCCGCTGCTATTTCGCTTTATTTAGGTTTTGTTACTTTTTATCGTAACTTTCGAAAGAGGATACGTTCTGAATGACGCTGCTTGTATTTACAAATCGATTGTGCATTTTTCAATCATCGAAAGTGCTCTTGAGTTTAATATTTTTCGTGAAAAATTTATGCCAGTATTCTTTATTTCGTACATTATTTAAAAAGTCAACAGCAATAACCTAATTAAGGAAATAGATTATTAAAATAGATTTAACTAATTGACGTACCTTTACAGACCTAATTTTACAGTAAAAAAAGCTGTATTTTTCGTACATTAGATACATAATCAGCGCCACGGCTTGCCGTAGCATTATGCTGAGTGGGGGGTGATGAAATATATGGATAGAAGGCAGTGGCGAAGCGTGTATAGAACCCGATTCCCACCGGCTTGCCAAATATTTACAAAATAGGACAACAGGACGTTCAGGATTTGTGAAAGATGTAAGCGATTTTGCTTCGGCTTTACCATGAAAATATATAACTCTTTGCCACTGATAGGAGGCTCTGAATGTGGAGGTCAAGAGGGGAGGTCTTTGTCCAGCAGTGAGACACAGATGTAGGCTAAGTATAATATTATACTGCCTTTTAGCTTTATAATCCACAAACCTCTCCCTTATCAAAGATAATGGTCCAATATCTATTAAACAGGACATTAATCTACAAAATATGAAGCAACTTTGGAGTTTACTTTATAGCATGATTGGATTTCGATCAAGTTTGTTTTGCGACAACTTGCGAAACCCAATCTTTGTTAGATAAAATAACTTTTTGTTGCGATGGAACATTGAAATTGAGTAAATAACTAGAGGTATAAGAAAAACTAGAATAAATAAAAAATCTTTCATTCTTTTGTCTGTGGTGGTTTATGACTAGACAAAATCTTCATAAAGACTGATAGTTGAAGCATAAATAAGAAATAATTATTATAGTTGTTCTGAGTTATGCATTGAGTTATTATGAGTTGTGTTGAGTTCTGAGTTATTACAATCCTGTCCGTCTGCTTATGTTGACAATGGCGGAGATTGACTTTACAGAAATTTAATTTTAAATGTAAGTTTCTTTTGCTGATAACTGTACCGAATCACAAATCAGCCCGTCTCTAGAAGCGGGAGAAATTCGATTTGACCTTAAAAATAATAAAAACAAATGAAAAAGTTTTGGGTTTGCATCGGGCGAGATTCAAACCTACAACTCTTGGCAAAACGCGCCAAGTGGGCTGATGAACTGCACTACCGGGGCTTCCGATCGTCGATTTCGTTGAGCAAACGTATTTTAAACGAAATAATATTAAAAAAAAACTGCAAACTAAAATAAAATCTTGTTAAATTTAAAAGAACCACGAGAAAAAACTTGATGCAGGGAAAAAGTGATTCTTTATGTTAGGTACCTATCATCGACTCTCAAGTTTAGCGATTAAATTTATATAAGTTTCAAGCAGCAAGCTTTTCTATACCAATAAACTTCACTTACGCTTGTCCATTGTTCTTTCTTTTAACTGACATTTTAATTGCATCTAGATAATGCTTCTATACAACTTAAGTAATATAAGCCCGTCATTAAATAAATTGGTAATGTAAACCGTCAATTACTGTCAACGTGATTATCCATTTTATTTTCGGATTAAATTATTAGGCATGGATGACATAGATTTTTTGCATAAACTTCTGTTTTTTATTTACTTTTGTCATTATCAAACACATCTAAAAAAATCAACGAATTTACTTCATTTTTTACCAGAACTAAGAAGTTTTCATGAGTATCTTGTATTGTTAAATAAAAAAATATTTAGACCCTCTTTAATAAGATAAATACATTATGTTTAAAGGAAGCTGCCCAATTTTAGATGCATTTACTCATCACTTTAAAAAATCACCAGTCAGTTTTAACTTTTGACTGCAAATAAGCAATTTAATCTTCAATTACCTTTAAGTATTTTCCTTTCTAGAATTCAGTTACAAAACATTGATGTCAATTTGAGTACATACATTAGCCACGGAATGGCCACAATAATAATGGATATAAAAACATTACTGAGCTTAAATCATAGATTTCATATTACACCGAAATGACTTGTCATCGCCTGTAACGAATGTGCAGCCATGATCGAATAGTTACACATTTATTTATGCAGCTAATGCATGCAACTGACTACATAGCTAATGCACACTTTTAAGTTCTTACGCTTTTATAATAAAGTCTATATTTGCTTAAAAGCCGGTGTTTACGTTCGTGGTTTTTTCATAAATATTGATGTTAGTTTTATATTTTTCGATTGCATGATTAAGTTGGCAACAATATACGGGCGTTTCGCTTCGCTGCGCCTACGAATAATTTCGGAGGTCTGTCGTCATTGCATTTTGCTTGGCCATTTGATGCGGAATAACGTGCGATTTATGTATGAGAATACTTTCATTATAGGTTTGTATTCAATCTAGAATCTTAATGGGGAAAAAGTTATAAACTAATAAAAAACAACACGAAGGGATGTTTCACTACGAACATTAAGGTTGTGTTAATGTTATGGTTAGGTTGTATAATTTAAATTATTTACATGTAATATAATATAATATAACTCTTTATTGAACACCAGCACATAGTAAACAGAACAAAAAACACAGGTATTACATGTGTCACATAATAACATTTTTTTTGACCAGCGATTGATTGATTGACCTCACCTGATGAATACAAGATTTTTTTTAAATTCGACAATTGAGCATCGTTTAATTCTTTATCATAATTACAGTCACTGGTCTCAGAAGAAATACTAAATTAATGCCTTCAATAATATCTAAAAGTGTGACTAATTTTGCAAATAATCAAACAATTTTAGTTAATTCTGTAATGCTCGAACAGCTGATCATCCAGCGTGTTCCGGTGCGGACCCGCAACGCGTGACGCTACGCAGCGACATTACGCAACGCCTTGAGGTAGTTAACCGGAACATTGATTGTAACTTCTCACTGTTTGAAGTTCTTTACAGATAGTCATTTTTATAAGTTTTTTTTTGTTTGTCGATCTATATTTAAAATTTATTCATAATCGTCATGATTAGCCGGAAGACGTTACGTACACTGCTGAACAAAGCCCTTCCCCTTATAACGCCTCTCGCCATGAAAGACGCCACGAATGCTCTCGACAAAAAAACGCCACTTCCATCCACTTGCCCACAACTCTCACAATGTCGTCAGTCCACCTAGTGGTAGTGTTAACGCTTCATCAAAATAAAAAAATCTAACAAAATTGCGGCCTGCTGTTTAAAAAATTGTGTTTTTCAATAAAACTGAGTTTGTTCATTATCATTTATCATCATCACCTCATTACTGGAAACAAACTTCCTCTTAGAAAGAAATAACATGAACTGAAGTTTCCATGCAAACCCTGTTCGGGTTGGGAACTGCAACACGTCTTTGAACTACTTCACATAGTGTATGTTTCCTTTATCGCACAAGTATTATGAAAATGCAGAGGTGCAAGCCCTTTATGATGAAGTCGCCATAGATTTTTTTTATCACTTTTGATTTCTTTACCATCAATCTTTATCATCATCTTTATGATACAGAATGTTTTAAGCTACAAATGGTATAAATCAAAAATGTTTTTTTTTTTGAGATACAGAGAGAAGGTAGAAAGAGTCTGTAGCGGATGTAGGAGAGTAGATTGGAGCGCGAAAGACTTCAGTTTAGTTTACAACTCCTTTTAGTTAGTCACAAATTAGCAATAAAATAACCTCACGAATCCAAACGTCACTTGCTGCTTAAAAAAGCTTTTTCCACGTCAACACAAAGCAAGCTTTGCTTCTTAATCAAACGATTAAAGGCTCTACATATTATGTAATAAGGTTTAATAAGGTTGTATGAAATGAATTGTCCGATTAGATAAGCGACAGGCGTACTCGTTTGCCTTGTGCTAAGCGGTTTATTGATAGTGCCGCTTGCTCTTATTTTTGCTTTATTACTTGTAGGTAACAAACTACGTGAAGTTACAGTGTTTATTTTAAACGAACAAATATATATGATCACTTCTGAGCCTCTGCTGAAATTTTTTGACAGCGTACTTGTTCGACTTAACCTTTCGCATGCTTAGACGCGGATCCGTGCCAAATTTAAGGCTACATTTTTGTATTTTTTTAACATTAGCAGAATTTGTGCTTATTAAAACAGATGGGACTAGATTCGTTTTTGGAATATTTTTGTGTTTTTTATTTCAACTCCAAATTTTTGTTGAAAATGGAGTGCTGAAAGTTTCTCGATGACGGCTACAGCATAGATGTCGCTAGTATCACTGCTTAAGTGACTAAATAAGAAACAAACAAGCTGAAATATGTGGTGCATAGGAGAAGGCCCGTAAATTTCACCTGATCTAAAAGTTAATCAAAGGTTCTCTTATGGTTATTAATAGCCGATAGTATGCAAATAAAGAGTTTTCTTAGCTATTTCCATTTATTTTTCGGGTCAATGATGGAATGACCAATGGAAAAACTGAATTATGTAATCTAATTATATATTTTTTTGTTCACAGGTAATTAAATGAAACATTTTTTCGCACGAACACCGAATAGAACGCTAGTAAGTCTTTTCACTTGTTAGCTGATCAAATACGACATGGTAAGAAGAAAATGGAAGTGGCTTAAATTCAATATTAATTGAAGAGAACAAAATAAGGGTGTAGCTAATGTACGACTTGTTAACGCACGCTCAAATAATGCACGGCCTGATAATCCGTGCGTATTATGTACATTTGTTTTTCGTGTACACCGAATATAAATTTAGTAGAAAATAACTTAATGAGGTCCTGGCACTTCGCTGGCCGCTGCCGTGGCACGCTCGCAAAGCTCGCTGGGCTCGCGCACTGTGCTCACAATTGGACCTGACACAACCTAACACAATTGGATTCAGATTATCACGTCGTACATTATCAATCTCTACGTACATTACAGCGCGTGCAATATTTTGTAAGACAAACATACGATATTGTAGAAAAATACATGGAATGAAAAATTAGGAAAAGTATTCCATGAAGTTAAATACAACACGAGTTACTTTTTATACTACATTACTACTTTATAATAATAAGCGGTCTGTCATTTCATCAAACCGGAACGAGAAAAAAGAAACCAAACGTGGGTCTCACGCGCAGTGTTGTGTTCCATACTAATCAATATAAAGAAAATATTCAATAGGTATTAGATTTTAATCGACTATTAAGGTAAGGCCTGATTTGAAAGACTTTCTAACGTAAAGCCTGGTTAGCTTGATAGTTTTCTTTTTAATCCCCAACGCAAAAAGAAGGGTTTTTAAGTTTATACCAAAGCTCTAAATGGACGGATCCGAAACGGACGGATAACGGACCAATTTTGATGCGGTTTTTTAGTCAAAAGCTAGTTCAATCAGAGTTTCTCAGGCTAAGCCGTGAACATACGGACGGATAAGATGAACCTATTAGAGCCCCGTTTGTGCCATATTGACTACGGAACTCTGAAGATGCGTGTTTACTGGTTGAAATTTAAATTTATACATTGCGTGAAAAACCAATGTTTCCGAGCGTCCGGTACAAAATGATTACGGAATGACTATTTAATAAGTGCCAACCATTTTGACACGTAAAGTGTAAACTAACGCTTGATTGGTGACCTTAAACACTCTTAAGCTCCGTATACATATTACCTATCTATTTAGTAATTTTTATTTTTCTTTCGGCGCCACCTCACGTTAGCAACTGGTTAGCGACCATCATTTCAATTTGTACTTTTAGCAAGTCTCACACTACGCTGATATGGTAAGATATCTGTATCTGAACGCCTACCTTTCAATATGGCTTCATATTCGGCCGGGGCAGATATTTGTATGAATAATACGAATGTTTGTTCTCGGGTCTTGGATGTTTAATATGTATTTAAGTATTTATTTATCTGTATTTAAGTATGTTTATCCGTTGCCTAGTGTCCATAGTACAAGCTTTGCTTAGTTTGGGACTAGGTCAATTGGTGTCAAGTGTCCCATGATATTATTATTATTATTATATATAATTCAATTAATTAACACACACAGCGTAGATATTTTATATTGTCGTAAAGTATCTGTGGGCACCGACATATTTATATCGAAAGATGATGAGGATATTATCAGCGTATACAAATATATCTGCATAAACTCAGTTAGTAGGTATAATAAACATAGTTAGAAGGACGTAGAGTGACTGTATCATTTTATATATTGTCGTATCTGCACGAGTGTACTTTCAGATAATTAAGTTGTCATACGCAGATAAAGTATTATCGCATCTGCATAGTGTGTGGCATGCTTTATTGACATAGTTCCCGCGGTAATCGCGATAAACGAATTCTACGCGGACGGAGTCGCGGGCAACAGGCTAGTAAAATAATATGTTAGTACGTATCGATGTGGGTTGGATTAAGGTAACATTGACTATAGAATGAGGAAGCTTACGGCTCGCCCTCGCGTCGGCGCCGGCGACGGAATGCCCGTGGATATAAAAAAACAGAATTAATTATACTAAATAAAATTTAATGCCCTAATTTAAAGCCCTCTTGTTCTGAGAGGAGGCCTGTGCGCAGCAGTGGGACGTATATAGGCTGAGATGATGATGATGATGAAAATTTAATGAAAGTCATGCCAATATAGAGTTACAAGATTGAAATTTTTAAAGGTCCGGAGAAAGTCTGTTTCACTTCAAAAAATCCTTACAATTTGCGATTTTAGTTTTTTTCTTCAACGTAATATACAAATAAATAAATTGTCAATAATTTGTATTTACAGTTAATATTAAGCACAATCGGCAAAATATTTCATAACTATTTTTTGTACAAGTAAGTAGTTTTTATATAAATGTATACAAAAACTAATTTGAGCGTTTGTTTGATTTTCGGTTTACGTTTGAGCCGGATTTACTGGAATTTTTTTTTAGGATATCTTTGTAGTCCCGCTATTAAGTGCTGCATCGTCGTCTGTCAAAGATTTGTTATTGTGTACGGTGCTTACAAATTATATTGGTATCATTGAGCGAGCGTCAGGGAAAACCAGATTGAAATGTCAAAGAATATATCAACCGCATTTCTGTCTGTGATCTATGCGATGGTAATTTATTTATTTTTCATCAAGTTAAGGGTTTAAGTATTCAAATGAGCCATTTAAATATTTATTGAGCCGGAGATTCTTGCGATGGAAAAAATATATATTTAGAATGTCACGGGCACTTTCTATGTGAATAATATTAGTAAAATTACAATATGATGTGGATTGTGTGTGTGGTGTGGTTCTCCTTTATTTTATTTAAAATAAATATATTACGATAAACAATAAATTGAATGAAATAACTAATTGTAAGTATTTTCACTTCTTATGAACAACTTCGGGTGATTTTATTTAAATTAAGTTATGTTTTTTTTCCATTTTATTCAGCCATTATAGTACTGTGGGTGTTATAGTATCTAAAGCCCAAGTTGCAATTGCAAGTGCATTAATATATTGTGAACTTGATGTCCTTAGTATTACATTTTATCACAACAAAGAAGTTATTAGAATAGAATAGAATATATTGACTATTCTTTAAGAAGAGACAGGACATAAATACATATTATCATTTCTTGATGGATAAATTGTTCAACCACGATCAATAATTAGTTAAGTTGCAAAGTTTCTAATCGTAAAATATTAGCATTTGATTGTAGAGTACGCTAGAGACTAATAATATCAGTGTCTACTTGTAATTGTGTGTATGTCTATATTATTTCTAATTGCTTTATGATTTATACTTATTAGACTTCATAAGTATTTAATATTGGTTAGAGTGTTGGATTGATATCGATTTTGTAAAAAAAAACAGGTATATGCGAGTCAGTTTCGCGCACTGAAGGTTCTGTATAAATATTTAGTTATCCATGTCGGCGGCCGATCGTAAAATCCGCCAGATCACGAAATTCCTAGGCATATCTTGAAATGGCGCCATTTTATTTGACTAAAAGTAGTTTATAAACTCATCTAGTTTTATATGTATCGTTAATAGTGTGTAGTATATTTTTACACTTACAGCGGTCAGAGGGTCACCAACGGTGCTGGCTGAAAATCAGCGCTGTGGCGTTCTTAACGTCTCAGCATTATGCTGAGCCAGTGTCCGATTCACAACCGCAATGACACATACCATCTTACTACCTATCTATTTTATCCTACTTAATGTTGTCTATTGTTGCGTTGCGAATAATTGTATTTCTTTCTTTCTTTCAAAGTGCGATTTTAATAATTTCATTCCGTCAGTAGTCACTAGATAATATTATTCGTAGAACCTGACTTGCTAACTACGAAACGAAAGATCGCCACCAAATTACTATACTGCAATTATTAACAGTTGATCTATAGGAGAGAAGGAAGAGCGGGTGTCCTCGCCAAAAGATCACTTGATTCGCTACTGGACTTCCTCGTATTTGGTATTTTGTGAATGTGGCTCAGAATGGTACAATTTACTTATATTTCTCATTAAATCATTGTGAAGATCACAGCACAGCATAATAATTATAAAGCCTACAGTTTACCAGATCGGTTCAATGTCATTTGGTAAAGGGGTAATGATGCAGCAAATGAAGCAAGTTGTTGTATAGATACCCAAGCACTAATTCCTCAGTCGATTAAATTTTTCTTGGTTATTGTATAGTATGAGCCGAAACTAAAATATAAATATCAAAAAAAGAAAACACTCCTAAGTTAGGTAAAAATACAAATCTGTTTATATATGGAACCGAGTAATTTCTCTGTCCAAAAGTATTTTACCAAATAATTCATTCGTATCACTATGTAAATCAAAAAAAAATCTGAAACTTTTGTCAAACATGAGAATATTTTTTTTATGATAATACCTTTTTTGACGTTAATTTTCATCGAAAAATTGCTGTCATTTTTTTCTTCTTATATGATCTTAGAATGTAATTTGGCATAGTGAGTAAGAAAATACAAAAAAAAATGCAAGCGAGTAAAAAGGCAATTTCTGAATATATATATTGTATGGTATTTTTTTATTTAGATTTTCATTTTGTAGGTAAAAAACGACAATAAAAAGGCATTCCAGTGAAAAAAATTGACGGAGCAATTTTCCGGTTAAAAAATTCCAGAAAAAAATATTACTGCAATTTGTCAAAACATTTATTTAAATTATGCGAATTAAGAAAGTAGTTGCCTGAGCCGCTAAGGTAAGGCCGCCTTTACACCTGTAAGTTTTACTTACGGAAGTCACTTACGTAAGCGACTTACGATAATTTTTCAAGTGTAAATAGTTTTTGTAAGTGACTTATTGTAATTTCGCACAGCTTACGTAAGTTGGAAAATTACAGGTCTAAACACGTTCGAGTTTGTTTACGGAAGCGACTCACAGCTTATCGAACTAAATTGATAAGTTGAGAAATTACGCTACAATGTGACCATAATGTGTGTGTAAGTGTGACCATAAGTTTCTCAGCTGGTGAAATAGCCGGTCGAAAATGTGTATCATTTTTTTTTATGATTGGTGCGACTTTTTCCAAAAGATATTCAAAAGTCGTAGAATCCATTCTTATAAAGTTAAAAAATTGGTCTCGGTCTTCCATTCTTAACTCCGTTACAAGATTTTCAAATGCACCTTTTGCCATTCTTCTTTCTAGCCATGGTTTTATCCAGCATTTACTTTTCTTTTGCTTTCGACTATTTGATAAAATTTTATGTATGCAGCAGCTGCTTGAACGTGACGACTGTGAGAAGGCATTTTTATTACTGATTTGGGAAGCTAATGTAAATGGGCGTGTAATAATTTCTGCAAGTTTAAACTTACACAACTTACGTAAGCATTATTTACGTAAGTATTTATTGCAAGTGTAAATGCAACTGTAAGTAAATTATGTAAATATTACGCAAGTAACTTACAGGTATAAAGGCGGCCTAAAGACAATAAGCGACTAGTGAGATCAGACAATATAACTGAATTACTGGGGGATTGCTAGTGGATAGAGTACCAGACTAGGTAACAGGTTCTGCAGGGTTACTACGAAACTCGAAACTCAAAGTTCGTGTCGTGCGATCCCTCTCGCTCTATTATTAAATAGTATAAGTGTCAGAGGGACGGCACGACACAAACTTCGAGTTTCGTAGTAGCCCTGCTGATTCGATCACGGGTCTGGGCAAGATGTATCTAGACGTCTCTGACTGAACCTTCTAAGTATATAAAATTTTACGAAATTCTAATAACCATTTTAGATACCTACACATGTTAAAATAGATATTGCAATTTCATAAGCAAGATTGAGTCAGACACCCGTCGATATGTATGATGGGCACACACAAATAAATGTTTGCGAAATATGCCAACAGAACATAATGTATGTGCTATTAGTTGTCATTAACTCGTTTCATTCCTTGTATATTTTTAAAACAGATACAATTCTTTTTGGACTTATTGACGATTAAATTCGTGCGTTAAGACCCAGTTGCTACTTTCAAGTACAGTTGCCACTTTATTTACTATTTGTGAACCTTATTATTAACGCGACAGGGATTAAAATTATCAGTTACCGGTGTTGTTGGTTGTATTGCAACAAAATCTTTTATCCATATTGGGAAAATTTTAATACCATATTCAGCTTTTTATTCGTTGTCATCCTTTTAGTTTCCTGTTTTCAATAATTTGACCTTACCGGTGACTTTAACATTTCCGAATTAAATATCTGAAATGTCATTTGTTTTAACCTTTTCATAAAAAGTAGCATTAATGCACTAGGGTTTTTAGATTATCTAGTTCTAGTTTTTGAGAACTTTAATTGATGTACTGGCAAAACAGATCCTGAATATTTATGTGGAAGGAAATGTTGAGGTCCTGAGTATTGCTTATATGATACAACGTGTTCTGTTTGATTTCCGTTAACTTTAAGGGAATATTTAACAGGTCAAATTAAGTTATATTCCAAGAAACTAGTGGCTTCAACCTGTCTAAAAGATAAAAAACAGTCTTTAAAAATACTTCAAAATTTAAGAAACCGAGTAAAGATTCTTTTATATAATGAAGTATTTTTAAAGTCTGTAACTAAAGAAGTATTTCTAATTCACATATATTTACTAAAATAATGTTAAAAAAGGAGATTTTTTGTTGTCTTTGTTATGTATCACGTAGTTTGTAAATTTTACAATTTGAGCTTAAATAATGATCGTTAAGTTATATGTTTTATGCAGAAAATTGAGTTGGTTATCAATTTCTATCAATAAACTGAGCCGTTTGTCGGAATTAAGGGAAACCAAAAAAAGCATTTTGAATAATTTGTTGGATAAAATATGTAACGCTCGAAAAACAAAACCCTCCTTCGAGCAGTCGGGTAAAAATGGAAAAGTTCTTTTGTTTTTTGTAAAATTCTTGTGGAATTAATTTGAAAATTGACAAAGTTAATTTTCTGTGAGTACTAATATTTACAACAAATGATTAAAACATATTGTATATTCTATTGAGGAACTAACGATATTATCAACTTTTAGACATTTTCACTTAATAAGCTGAAGTGAATACTTTAATGCATTTGATTGCGGATGCCAAAAAGTAATAAAACGTAATTGAAATATCAAATTTATTGCTAAACCCTCAATCATAAAATTAGAATAGTTACTTACGACTAGTTTTGCATTCAATAAGAATCGTAACACTTTTTTATACATAAAAATATCCGGAGTGTGTTTTAAATTGCATACTTTAGACATTTTTAATGTTTGTTACGTGATAATTTAATTATGTAGCCTTGGGTACTTGAGTTATTAATTTTATACCTTGGGTTTTGCTTATTTAGAGCAATTAATGAGTATAATAATACGGTTTCATGTGTGATATTAAACATAGTTGCGTTGTGTTTAAAAAATAGCTTGTTTGTAGTAGTATAACACCTACTTTTTTAATTAATCACGAGTAACGAAGATTTCTTTAATTAAAAATATGATATATTAATTTTTGTCTTATCATCGATTTTTATATTGCCAAAATCTATGATGTGAAATAGCGCCCGGATTAAAAAACGAATATCAGTTTGTTAATTGGGGACTTGCAGTACATATTTATACACATTAATCAGCTACTTTTTAAGTATTTAAAAGAGAATACCCGTATGTCAAAGAGATAGCAAATCTTGATCATGAAACTACAGTGAGACTCACTCATATTAAATGATATTGTAACGGAACTCACGTCTTAAATCGAGAGCGAATCTCTATAATAATCATAACATAACATAATTATGCTCTATAATGTCAAGTTCAACGTTATGAAATTGTCAATTAACATAACTGGTTCTGACATAAATGTTAAATCTGCCAGTTAGCTAGAACTATTGTTATTGTTAGGTGTCCAGGCACTTGCTTAAATGTCATTGTAGAATGCAATGGAAGTGGCCAAATGTCATGCTGATAATGGCATAATAAATGCTTGTAATCCTAGTATCCTGACAGATCAGGTTTATTTGATCAGGACAGGACGTTATGATATATGTATGCTATTTAACGAGTGGGTGGAAATATTGCCTCCATTAAAGATAGTACCTGAGCGACCTTGTTTCGTTCGACATCATTTGTTTATGCGGTGTCGTCGGCAATTTTTTTTTGTATCGACGTAATTTAATTAATTTTTCTTGGTTCTTTTAAAGAAATTTCTTCCTGGAAAATGGTATTGTTTTTTCTAGTCATACAAAATTTATAAATCAATCTTAAAGGACAAATTTCACAATTCACAAACTAGACGAGTAAAATTGAGGTAACACTAAAGAGAAACATCAAAACAATTCACTTTAAACTTTTTTTTTCCTTTAAAAATTCATAAACTCATAAATTAAGAAGTACAATCAATAAATGGATGAGTTAATAAATAAAGGCTATTTTTTTAGCAAAACTTTACTTTGAAATGTTTTTCCGCTTTGAATTTGTTTTCAATCTACGAACGGTTTCATAAAAATATCTTATACATACAAAAATTTATAACTTACCTGCGGCGCTCGTTGCCTTTGTGATAATTATGGCCTAGAGAGGTAGTTCTTTATTTTTACTAGTTAAAGCTCCAACGAACTCCCAGTGGTCATCAGAAGGTGTACCTAAAGGTTTCCTGTCAGACCAGATCCAGTCAAAGCCTAACCTTGATCTTTGAGAGTGTAATGCTGGAAATTACTTTGATAAATTATATATTATGATGTCCTTTACACCCTGTTTTACTGCATGATAACTATAACAGCAACAATAACACTTCATTCGAGTATCTACCTAGTTTTATTGACGCGAAATGTAGTTACTAATATTTAATAATAACTTAATTTAAAATAAAATAGGCTTTCGTAACCAAAGTATTTTTTTAGACTTTACTTGCTATTCACACTTTCTGGAAAGGGGCAAACTTGGATTGTACGTATTTAGGACTTGATGTATTAAAAGAATTTCCGGCTTGCTGGAAATTAATTCTTCAAAATGCTCTTTCTATTGATTGTGACAATCCTATTAATTAAGGATTAGTAGTTAATTAATGAAATATACCTACGTGTATTTTTTATTGAAATAAATAAACAGCTTTTAATTTAATTTAAATTAATTATATTGGCCTATGCATTGTCATCCAAATTACATATTCGTTTCAAGTTTCTAGTCAATCCGAACACCAGTACCACTACTATGAGTTTACAGTGACCGTACTCGATGGCGACGGCGTAAATTATTTGTAGAGGCGCTGTACAATTATCTATACAAATATTTTACGCCGTCGCTATCGTGTACGGTCACTGTAAACTCATGGTAGTGGTACAGAATGAGATGAAATTTAACTTTTAAGATTTGAAGACAGCTGACTACCTGCTGCCCGTCAGCTTGAGGTGAGACCTACTAGGTAGGCCAATGAGTCTTCCGAGTACTCGCCCACGAGTATTTACGAGTACTCTATAGGTAAAATACGCACTGCCGTAAAAAAGCATGTTGGAAATACAGACGTTTAATGTGATAAATGAAGTTTAAGTACCTACTTACGATTTTTAGCTAGAGGTTATTAAAAATCCTCTTCATACCTTAGGATTCTCAGCTGATTGTTTCATTAGTAAAAAAAAAGTAATTAGAAAATGTCTCAGTATTAATGTAGCTGGCATATTTATAAGTCACCAAATTGCGAGTATCGTGAGACTTGAGAGCAGCGCGTTAACATTTTGAGTCGTCGTAATCCTAAATACTCGCACGCTAACGAGGCCCGGGAGAGATCGCGTACTTTGGCGACAATTTATAAAACCTATTAAAAAAAAAACCTATTCCCATACCTCAACCTCATTCTTACTTCGATTCTCAATTAAGTTGTAAAATTTGAACTGGTATTTTTTACTACCATAAAATTGCATAAACAACTTCCGTTCAGAGAAACCGTTTGATGTCATTCCGTGGCCTTGCCAGCCGACGGGACAATACAGAAAGTCGATTGATAAATAACAATTATGGCAAATTGACTGACAAATTATCGATGGTGTCACGCTAATTTGGCGATTAGGGTTTAAAAATAAATGACCACTTTCGTAAAGGCAAAAAGTTTGTACTTTATTTGAGGTGTTATTGAATGTCAGTTAAAACAACAGCAAGTCGCCTAGCCTGAATAAGTAAATGACTTAACTTATTCATTTTAAATAAACCCCCTTGCAAAAAAAACGGGCACCTATGGTTTTTCAGATTTTTAGGCATTAAAGCTTAGAAAATAAGCTTTCTTGTACATAAAATACAAAAACCATAGGTGCACGTTTTTTTTGCAAAGGGGTATATTAGCACAAAATATGTGACATCACAAAACGATCTTTTTTGCGCTTTTTTTGAAGTTACGCTACGTACGTCCCATGATTTTTATTCTCGTCTTATCAATGTTCTAGGCCATAGATTGACGAGGACATTGTTGTTAATACTGTACCTGGTACCCCCTACAATTTTTTTAGCTCTTTTAGAACTTCTTAGAACTTTTTTAGCTACATTATTTTTACCGTTTCACCTATAAAAGCACTTGTTATTTTTACCGATTTCAATTCGATTCTTTTTGTATCTTAATATTAATCCTTAGTTTTAAAAGAAAAAGAAAAGAAAGGCAGGAATAAAATAAAAAAACTTAATCTATTAAAAAAACATTATAAATTAAGCATGGTTCCATTCTGAGATCTTAGCATCGATAATGCCCACCAATTTGCTGCGTTAGCGCACTAAAAGTCTTCAATTTCCCACACGGGAAGTCCTTGTTCCGATTCGTCGGATGACCGTCTCCTTTCTAGTGCGAGGTCGCTTCGTGGTCGAACAATTAATATGCTAAATGCTGACATGATGCGCCGGAGTTTGGCTGGTAGTTTGGAAGTTTGTTGATGGATTAAAAGTCGTGGTAACTTAGTGATTTGACCCATGGCCTTTCAAGGTGAGGGGCGTGAGTTTTTCGGATTTTTCGTGCGAGGTAACAGGTGAGCCATGCAAGAGAAACATTTAAGAAGTGCTTTTTTTACGGTTCTACTAAAAAAAAGTGTTTTTGAGTTGCGACACCATCCTTGAAAAGATTTTTAGGGATAAGTTCGCCTTTGTACTCCTTATGTTTTTTTTTTATATTATTTTTGGGTTTTATGTACAATAAAGTGTTTATATACATACATACATACATACACACTATCCAACTATAGCAGCTAAATAAAAAACCCCTATATCACTTACAGTATCTTAGCTATGTTGTGGACAGGACGGACGGACGGACATGGCGAAACTATAACAGTTCCTTGTACAGTCACCAGCACCAATATCTGACACAACCAGCGTGCTTAAATATCTAATACGACTCTATTTCTAGGGCCGGAAGGACGTGTCAGATATTTTTGCACGCTCCGCTGTGGCAGATATGAATGCTGGTGACTGTGCCTAAGACTACGGAACCATAGCTAAATAGTTGTACACTAACTATGATTTCCAGCCAATTTTCTCTATTATTGGTGTTAGAATTACATTTTCAAGCTCAAAAAATCCCATTTAAATGCCAAATAATGCAATATACTACAGATTACTTAACATAGAAGATTGGTTGTAGTAACATCAATTTTTACCAAAAAAATATTTTTAATTGCCTCTAAGGGCGTATTGCTTCATAAACAAATTTGGCAGTAAAATGTTTCTAAAATGAAAGTCAAAGGGCGTAGTTAAAACCACAAGGTTCGATACCAAATACGATTTTGTGAAGGCAATTTTAATTGGTGTCGTAAAACGTATCAATAATGTAAGTGCAATTAAATGGCTTTCTTAACCTTTTGAAATTTAATTGGGATGAGAAAGGCACGGTGTTGATTTCGTAGTATTTGCTATTTACGTCCAATCAATAAGGAAATATACTGGCCAGGCCAGTTGGACTAAAGTAAAGAATAAATTTATTTGCCAAAATTCGGCAAAACAAGAAAAATAAATTACAACTAAAAAATAAGACAGCCAAATCTTCTTCCAATACGTACCTATATAAATTTACATTCGTCTTACAGAGAGTTAGTTTTTTTAGCATTTGAAAATAATGGTAAACCATCTTGACTTAAGATACCAAAATAATATAAATGATCACATATTATTATCCTTGCTAATTGTAACATATTTGCCGACTTATTTTTCAAAAGTGTTTTTGAATAAAAAGACACGTCAAGATCGCTTACCTTTCTAATGCAAAAAAAAAAACAGTTTCAGTGGAGTAGCAAGCTAAAAGGTCGTAGTTCATTGATTAACACCCTCCCTGTAACATTGGAATAAAATAAAAAACAATTTTAATCTGAATGACTGACAGGCTAACCGTTTGCGGTTACTAAAAATAGATCGCGATCGAAAGTAAGATTGCATGATCGTTACTCCACTGCCATTCTCATATAGAATCCTTTCAAATAGCATCATGTAATGTGTGACCTTTCACAATAAAGGTGCTCCCACACAGTCGTTTTACCGTGTTCATCTTGTAAGGTGACTTAAGTACGATCTGTGGGGAATTCTATCGCAAGAACGCATTTGCCGGCAGCGGTGTGGGATGTCATTTAAAAACAAAAAAACTTAAATCCTTTATATGTTACGTAAACTATTATGGGTCTAATTGATTGATCGTCGATTGATGGTATCGATCGACATAATTAATATATCCATTGACATCGATCGATTGGCGTGGTGTAAATTACGAGTATCTGCCATATAATATACAGCGTGTATTTTTAATACTACCTCAAACTTTAAGGGCAGTTAGTGAAGGCCCTAATAATCACATTTTATTATGTTTTAGTAAAAAATGTAGACTTATTATTTTCCTTACAAAATTAATTAGCACGCAATGTATCGTTACGCGATACTACTTTGTTTTTTTCAAAACGTCGCACTTGTTGACGTGACAGCTGTCACAGAACGCTTCTCTCTTCTTGTACGCATTACATTGCTGCTCGAAAATATTTCAAAAATTAATTACGTTCTGTTAGTTAATTCTAAATTAACAATTTGTTTTGATATCGGTTCACATCACTTAAATCTTCGTCTGGTTACAGTTTGAGGTAGTATTAAAAATACACGCTGTATAATAATAAAATAATAATAAATTTATTTATTTCGGGCAACTACTATACCGCTTACCGATTCAGGTGGTACTTTGGGGAGTTCTATTTTAATGAACTATAAACTAATGAAATAAAATCAATCAATGAGATTATTATAACTATTCATTGAAATATTTCGAATAATTATTCTGACAATACTTTATTCATGATTTTACGAAACCATTTTTAAAGTGCAATATTTGTATGGAATTGTATTTACTAAATTTTATTTGTTTGCTTTAAGTTTTGCAAATTAATTTTGATCTACCCTTAGTGGTCAGATTGACTTGATATTTTTGGTATACTCTGACTCAACCTTGTATACCTACTATGACAATTATTATGAAATTGATATATAGGTACCTACTTTAGGATGTGTAGGTATCTAAAATTGTTATTCATTTGGATTTCTTAAAATTTCAAATACTCGTATGGGGTAGAGTATGAGACCCGTCAGTAGCTAGTTGGAATCAAGTCAGTCTTAAGTTATAAGCCACCTTTTTCTTACCTTGTAATTTTCTGTTCTGTTTCTGTTTTCTGTATTGCTTTCTATTTGTAGTATACATAATAAACAGTCGTTGTATTGTATTGTCACTTAATAGTACAGTCAGTAGAAAAGCTTGTGTAAACAACGAATTTAAAATAAAACCTATTAAGTAAAAATTTCATAAAACCTGAATATCAAATGTCAAATCATTAATATAGGTACATGTGCTAACTCTGACATTTACGATTATATGGTTGAATATGTTTGCGGTTTATGTAGTTTTGCCATCGTGACTATCATTAGCAATCAAAGCTTCTTTATCACCCTCATATTGCAATTGCAATGCTAATGGAACTACAATATTAGAAGAAACATTGTTGCCATTGTTGCAGGTGTAAAGCGAAGTGTCTCAGTCTCTATCCGCGCTCATTGAGTTACTTCGTGTATATGTTGGCGGCCGATCGTAAAATCCGCCAGATCACAAAATTCCTAGGCATATCGTGAAATGGCACCATTTCATGAATTGGCTAAGGGACATCCACCATATCGTTAAAAACTCACTGTTTAACGATTTGCCTTGTGACGTTTAGGCAGATCATGAAATTCCTAGGCATATCATGAAACGCCGCCATTTCATGATTTGGCTAGCTTAGGCAGATGATGAAATTCCTAGGCATATCATGAAACGCCGCCATATCGTTTCTGGCACTTTGCCGGCCGCTGCCGCGGCACGCTCGCTTCGCTCGCTCAGCTCGTGCGTAGTGGTCACAATTCATACTAACCACTCCTCGCTTCGGTCGTCGTACCTATTTTTTTCTTTTTTTTTAGCATATCACGATATGCCCGGTATAAAGCTAGGAATATCGACGAATGTGTTGATCTAATTGATCTGCCGTATTGTTTTTCAAGCATATCACGATATGCCTGGCCAACTTTTAGGCATATCATGAAATGGCGCCATTTTACGATCGGCCGCTGACATATACACTCAGTGTACCGAGTAAAGTATCACCCGCGCTCTTAGAGTTATGGTACTGGTCCCACCGGCGGCTACAAACTATTAGCGAGTAAAACTATAAACTACAAACGAGTGGGCGAGAGGCGAGAAGCGAGTATAGTTTTGCTAGTTTAGACGCTCGGCTATAAGCGAGTGTTTGCGTGTGACGGGCGATTACTCGCTGCACTAGCTCAGCTCGAGTACCGTTGAGCTAGTTTTATGTTTTATAGTCGATAGCTTATCGCTGCGGTCAACTAGTAGACAGCGGTCCCACCGCCAGCTATCGGCGAGCTCGGCGGTCAACTAGTAAAATTCTGTACTAGAAACAGTTGACAATCGGCGGGCGGCAAGTAAACAATTCTATGGAATTATCGCTTACTCGCCGGGCGGTGGGAGAGTATCCTCGCCGGCAGTGTGAACAGCCAGCTATGAACTATAAAAATATAACTTTCTCTTTTATGTACACGGAAGCGATTATCTTTTGTTCGTTTCTTGGGCTAGAAAATAGCCGATAGCTCATAGCTTACTAGCTCGCGGTGGGACCAGTGCCTATTTCGTGTATATGTCGGCGGCCGATCGTAAAATCCGCCAAATCACGAAATTCCTAGGCATATCTAAGGGACAGTAAGGGATAGTAACGATAGAGCTATATTTCCAAAAATTTAATAGAAAAAATAATTTTGATACTATAGCATTTATGATACTCAAAAAACTTTACGGTTTTGCGCTAATGCTGCAGTCTGACGGTAGAAAATTTCAATAATATTTCCTATTGAAAAATTGCAACCACAACAAGTAATTGAATCTTTGCCCTTTTCTTTTGTGTGAGGCGTGTCTTACAAAAACTGTGGTTTACTTAAATGTATTGTACACGTCTTTTTATATGGAAGGGTTACATTTCACGCTTCATCGGTTATCAGTATCGAGCACAGTAAGCGACTAGTTAAACCAGTATTACATAAGAAGGTCTGCAGATCTAGACCATATTTACATACTTTGCAATAATGCACATACCCATTTAATATGCGAAAGTTTTATCCAGACTAATATTATAAATGCGAAAGTGTGTGTGTTTGTATGTTTATGTGTTTGTATGTTAGTCCGTCTTTCACGTCAAAACAGAGCGGTGGATCAAAGTGATTTTTGGCACAGAGATAGTTTATGGGCCAGAGAGTGGGCATAGGCTTTTTAAATCGGAAAAATGCAGAGTTCCCGAGGGAACAGCGCGAGATAATAGAATTCCACGTGGGCGAAACCGCGGGCAAAACCTAGTACAATTATAAACTAGGTGTTGTCTGCAGCTTTGTTTGGAAGAATTCGTTTATTGCGCACTCGCGCGAAATATATACAACAAGAAGTTGTGAGTTGAAAGAAATGTAAATTGTAATTTATTCTCAAATGTAGGTATCTAATTGAATATGTTCATGTTTTTCTTTAATCAAAGTAGATAAACTTTAAGTAAACAATAATTTAATGTCCCCCAATACATAATTTTTTAGTAAAACCATGTCAAGTTACACAAATCTACTCGTAAATAAAAAAAAATTAAAATTAACTAATTAAAATTTTGTTTATTTTAAAATTATGTAAATAAATAGGTACACTACACACAATCAATCAAAGCACACTGTTTTTTTATAATACAATGTCAACTGTTCAATTTATTTTCTAAGGGTTGACATTGTAATGCAGAATTAATCAGGGCATTCCATAACAGCGTCCAATAACCCGCCCCGGGTCGTACCAGGTGCAAAGGTGCCCATACGCTAGCCGCGTTACCGTGTTAAACAGCGATGCGCAAGAAACGACCCAGAGTGGGGGTCAAAACCTCTCCTCTGACGAAGACGGCGCAAAAATATAAATAAGAAAAAGTCTTGCGTCGTAGCCCTTTACTATTAGCCCCATACTATATAACTTTAAATTGTAAACATAACAAACAGTTTTAAAGATTTATTGCGTAATGGTTTTTCGTCGTATTTCGGAAAAAATCGTATTTATTGTGCGTCAGTACCCATCGTGCAGCCATTTTGTACTTTGACATTGAATAATAAAGTTCCATATTAATTGATTATGAAAATGTCACTCATTTAATACAATATTGATTGATACGGCGGGTGCCGTCGTACAATACAATACAATACAAATATTCTTTATTGATCACGAAAAACAGTACAGAGACATCAAAAAAATATCCCCGAAATATTCTCGATGCCGGATTTTTCCCGATGGAAATACATTATGGTAGAGTCATTTGCGATGACGCGTGCCGTGGTTCTTATTACAATGTCATTAATGTCTAATTTTGACAAAATCACGCGTCTTCATGGATAGCACTAGGTATACAATATTACTCAGCTTCTGTTTATAGAAAAATGCCTAATTTGTAAGGGTGGACCAAAGTGGAGTCAGCTATTAGGTGGTAGTCTGAATCATCCTCTTATTAAATAAGGAGATATCCTAAAGCAAATAATAATTTATTCGTTACTAACACATTTAATTCTATGTGGGAGAACTAGTCTACGTTACAAACTTACTAAATGTAGGTAATCAAAACGAAAAAAACGGCCGCTCAATGTAAATTTCAAGATTGCTTTTGCACAGTGGCTACGCTCTCAACAGCAAAAGTAAGTTTGTAATTATTTAAAATGTTAAGGATGAAGGTTATTTGGATTCTAGATTAATAAGCTTTGACAAATCTTTTCCATTTGTTTACAATACTGGAGAGCCGTGAACTTTTGTTGTACCTAATTAGTTGGCATTTTTATAACATAAATTTTATTTTGAAATTGATTTGTTGACAACACTTAAGGCCTTTGCACACCAACGTGCCGTCGACGCCCGTTTGTATGGCTCTAAGGAAAAAAAATGCGTTGTCAATGCGCGTTTCTAAAACGCTGGTGGTGATAGTAGAGTTAGGTTTGTTTTTGTTTTTAAAGTGAGGAAATGAATAAGCTGCATGAACATACATTGTGTTAGCTGTCACGTGTCGTAGCTATCACTAGGTCACGGGTGAGCAAAATAATTGTTTTAGTTCATTCAAAAAACGGCATCTCCCGGCTAATGATGATGATGTTTCGTACATTTTCACTATTTAGATCCGTTTAACTATAAATTAAAATTACAAATACCACAAAATTGTTTGTCACGTTTTGATAATTTTTATATTTTCTCCGCCGTGACGTTGGAATACGATTAGGAAATAGATTCTTGTGGTATCTTCCAACCAATCCAACCAATATATGACAGTAAATATATTGTATGTTACTTTCCAACTTCACGTAACGTGCGGATTGGAAGGAACACCAAGTGAGATTATGTGCTACAAACTGTGAAGAAAGATTCTTCATTTTAAACAGTTTATCCAAAATTAAAATTAGTCCTGTGAAATGGGTCTAAAATGTGTTTTAAAATAAATTTACTAGTCGTAAATCAGGCAGTTTAAATGAGATAGTTTTGATAATTATTTGAATATTTTTGAAAATCATTCAAGTTTAGAGCAAGTGTAGGTTTTTTTAATATAAATTGAACCTCAGATTATTCGTGAAGTTCAGCATTGTTATCTAACGATTAAAAACTTAAAGGTATTTAAGTTCTTTTTATTCTAACCCGACACCACACGGGTGTACCCCAGTGGTGACCTAAAAATAAACATAAAGAATTTAATACTTGAAACCTAGTTAGTCAAAAGAAAGAAAGTTTCTCTCCATAGTAGGTTGCTAACACGGTATATTGCATTACAGGTAACATGAGCTCACATTTTCCGGCGCTGCATCTATCATGCTATGCATCTTGTCATCACGGACGGCGTTACCTACTGATATTTACGTAACTAACACGATTTCATGTATGAATTGAGTGTACTCAATAACAAATATGTGCTATTAATTACAACAATCAGTATATTAGAGGTTCTAAAACCAATTAAAGTTTCTTGACAATATCGAAGATATTCGTCAAATCAACCATACTCAATCGTCTGCTGAAATATTTGGGAATAATTTCATGACGGTGTTTAAACTCCAGGCTAACTCGGTTTTTGTAGAGTAAAAAAATGCATATCAAATTAGAACAAGGAATTTGGTGGGATTTCAGCGGTAGAAATACTGATTGAATGACATCCATTTATCGTAGTCGATTGCAAAAAACAATTGACACAAGTGAAGCGCTTATACTTACGACACGTCCATCCTTTGTCCAAAATTGGGGTTAACAGAGGCGTGGGATGGTCAAGTGTTCATTAATGATTACCTATAGATTATCATCCTACGTAATTGTAACACTTTCCTGAAGAAATTATTTTTCGTAAGAAATCAATAAACGTTTAAAAGCACCTAATTACAAAGTTAGAAGAAAAAAGATAGGGTTTAAGGTCAATAATTCAGTTTTAGAAACGTTACATTTTAAATAGCTTTACCTTTTTAACAGATTTCAAAAAAAAGATTGAATCAGGCGTTACTTTGCAAAGGTCCATATCAATGAACTAAAATAATTTATTTGCTCACCCGCGACCCTATGAACTAAGCTAAACAAAGAACAAAAAAACTAAACAACAAACAAACAAACTTAGCTATCATGAGGTCGCGGGTGAGCAAAGAAATTAGTTTAGTTTACAAGTATGCATGGTGGCATAAGTGAATAGGTTCGGAAATCAGTGAACAGCAACAAATTATTTGTTTTTCATAGAAATTCTATGACGAACAAAGTTATTTTTTAAGCTTTTTTTGTACGAAATCTGCAGTGAACGAGTTCAACTCACACTTAGCTAGTTGAATCTTCACGGCCTATAGTTAAACAAAACCGACTAAGTTCATGCTATACAGTGACATAATACGACACCGAACCGATTATCAGCCGAAATGTATTGTGTATTGTATTACAAGACCAAATACGTATTAAAATTTTATGGTCAGTCGTGCAGAAAAAAAAATTGGCGCATGATCGGGTTACGACACTTCTATTCGTTTTATTTGAATTGTCATGTTTGTAGTTTTATTTGAATGCATTATGATATAGGTACCTACGATACTTACCAGCTTATAATGGTTCATTCATACAAAGTTTAGTTTTGTAGTTCCTACATTAAAGTTGTCTTAATGTAATCGAAACTTTTAGCTTAGGTTTCCATTACATTGCGGCGCTCGCTTGGCCACTTTGAACTTGTTCACTTAACGACCATGGAGTGTAAAGTAATTTGCACTATTTTTCTTGTAAGTCTAAGTCTGGCCTTGATTAATCATAGATGGGTTTGCGTGATTTTTTACAGTGAGGTGGAAGAACTGAATCAACACGCAAATCTTGCATAGGTAAACTTGGCTGTCATAAGGTCGCGGGTGAGCAAAGAAATTATTTTAGTTCATTGATATTAATTTGACCTCTGCAAAGTAACGCCTGATTCAATAAATTATCTAAACTAGGCTAATTAAAACTAGGAAGTTCTAAAACTTCCTGATTTATACGAGCTTTTGGCAAAAAACTGTTTAAGAAGCACGGCTGCCCAATTTCAAAACCTAGTAAGTCTCAAAAACTCAATTTTGCGTTTTTTGCTTAAAACGTGATTTCTAGCAAGTGCCCACAGGATACAAAAACATTTAGAGGCCTATCTCTCTTAACTTCAGAGATATGAGTACTCCAAAACCTAGTAAGTACAAAATAAAACGAGTTTGACCATTTCAAAACCTAGTATGGCACAAAACCATTTCAAAAACCTAGTATGTGACATGCACTTACTAGGTTTTGAAATTGTCAGAGAGACTTACTGGGTTTTGATATGGTCAAACGACTTTAATTCAAACTTTTTGGAAAGTAGTATGTGTTTGTTAGTTGAAGTTACTAGTTTTTGTTAGTCAAATGTTATAGGTACGTTGTTCTTTATTCATTTTGCCGCTTTAAGGTTGGCAGCACTGTGCACCCGCGGTAACTTCATGCTATTGCGCTGGAGCTGTGCGAACTCATTTAAACGCGCAGTTGCTAGCTAAAGTTGAGTTTGCCTATCATTACATTACATATTTTTCAAATTTAAACAGTTTACACCTACTTTGTTTGCAAAATTTTTGGGTAAGTATTTTAATAATATTATAAATCTGTTTTAAAGAAAAAGAACCTATAGGTTCACTTTTTTTGGCCGTTTGTGAGTTAGATTTATGGTCTGCGAAAATTTATACTTACCACAAGTTTCTAGAACAACCAGAACAGAAATTTAGTATTTTAATTATTACGCATCATATAGTAAGATTATTTCCACTTTTATACTCAGGACGTCTCAGATTTAACCGTGAATGTTCGAGTTTTCTCATGGGATACTTATACAAAAACCCAGAATTTAATCACATAAAATATCCAAACCTATTAATGTAATTAATAACAAAATCTCTGCCTAAGTATTGCACTTGAGATCCCTCTCGATGTATGTCGAAAATTGCCGAGTGTCAAAGTGGAAAATAATCTTACTGTATTATTTATCTTGAGTGTGGGAGTGTTTGTCTCATGGTTTTATTGAGCTTAAGCATTTATGTTATGTTTTATATCTGTACCTTTTTACACTTCATCACTTTGGTGTTATTTTTTGCTTTTTTATGTTTTTTTAGCCCATTAATAACGACTTACGTTCAAAACACTACCTTGTCGCTTATTTGCTCATCTTTGGTTCTACTAACTGAACCATCTTGCTCTTATGATATACTTCCACAAGAAAATAAAAGTGAGCCCCCAATTCCTTCTGAAATATTTCTAGAAGAAAATAAAAGCCAATCTGATTAATTACGACTTGACTAAAAAAATTATGACTTGGTGCCGTATTTTATACTTTTTGTAATATTTTTTTTGTAATGAACAAATACTTAGCTGACTGTTTGTTTTATTTAAGTAGATTGAAAGGTTCACGTATTAAAACTTATGATTAGTAGTCTTTTTAATCTCTTAATCATGACAAAGTGACAACACATACTGGGTTTTGAAATTGATCGGTTCACTATAAGTTTTTATTTGAGTTTAATTTCAAAACCTAGTATGGCACATAAAAGTTCATAAAACATGCAATATAGAAAATTAAGTGCTTATATATATACCTGGATATTCGGCTTAATCTAATAAACCGAGAAAGTATCACTTTTGGAATGAATATTGCAAAATTTTGTACGGCTGAGACAAAACATGTTTTTTCGCTCTCCTGTAAAATTAGCTTAATGTCCCTTACTATGTTTTGAAATTGTGCAGCCGTGCAGCATATATGTTATCTTTCTTATGACAAACTAAAACTTACCTGTACGTATGGGTAAGTTTCCGTAAATAAAGAGCCAGTGGATTTAGAACGAACATTTTTGTTAGGAAACCCGGACTTCCCTAAAAAATTGCAAATAATCCTTTACTTTTGTCATGCCGATTATTATAATTCTGAACTTGATGTTATGAATAACAACTTTATAGTAAAAACTAGATTTATGCTTGTTCTAAATTTAAGACGTTGGGTCTTACGAGTTTATAACAATCACGAGGATTATAAACAATCTCGTGGAAAGTTTCAACCATGAAACCACGTAGGTATTAATTTACCACATACTTATCATGTAAAAACTTGACAGCAGTTAATTAAATATCGACCCCATCCTCATTTAAATAGCGTAATTAGCCGAACGGTTGCCAAATTTAATATCCATTCAATATGCAGGCCAATTTGAATAGGCTGCAGCGTTGCCAAACACTGGGACCTATTGAAATGAGAACAATAACTTTGCAACATATTGATGATACCTAGACATTTCACGCTATTCCTGGCACAAAAGAATTTCGTGCACGACCTAGATTTAGACAAAAATCCCGGCTACCGATTACATAAACTATTCTAATGCTAATATATTTCCAAAATACGTGAAAACACGGTTCTTTTGTACATATTTGCTACATTTAACATTTGTACAATGCGTACAGCGGGAAAGGTTTTTAAACGGTACATTTACATATTGCTTGTTTGTCACTGAGTGCAGGTGATTTGTTAGAGTTAAACAAATCATTATAGAAGATAACCTTTTACCTTGCCGATAAACTGAGAAAGTATAAATAAATAATATCATGGGACACTTGACACCAATTAACCTAGTCCCAAACTAAGCAAAGCTTGTACTATGGACACTAGGTAACGAATAAACATACTTATATAGATAAATAGGTACCTACATCCAATGGACATCTATCTACCGTTGTAACACAGTTGTAACCTGAGTTTATCTCTCCGATTTCAACAAATTTGGAAGGTAGACTCAGTCCATGATTGCGAGCTGGAAAAACAGGGTGTTCAGATGTGTTCCCAGAATATTGTATGGATGTGTCCGTTACGAAAATTATTAAGAAAAATTCATTAAAAGTTAGTCAACAAGTAGTAAAAAAGGCCTTTAGTCTCGGAAAACTAAGCACAGTTAAAATGATATCAATCTTCACAAGTTGTCACGCTCTAACCAGCGGATGCACCCGGGTCGCTCTCATTCTCAAGTAGGAGATGAACGGTCTGGTAACGTTAGTGCAGGTAAACAACTTAAGTAAATGACCTGTTGTATGTACTTAGTAGTAAAGTGTCCGTATAAGAAAATTGACGTTCCAAATTCGAAAAATGAGTTAAGTTCCATATGAACTCTGTGCACTACTACAAACAACGTCATTTGTTTAAGTTTTTCATATGTATACCTTTGTGACTAAATGCCGCTACACGCTAAATAAAGTTGTTTTAAATACTTGTGATGTATAGATATTATTTAATAATATTGTAAATCTGTTTAAAAAAAATATACCTCGTTGAATTTCTTGCCGGATTCTTCTCAACAGAGGTTTTTCCGAACCGGTGGTAGATTTTTTTTGAAAACATAATTGAATAAAGATATTTTGACTGTGACTTTGATTTTGACGTAGCAGCGTTTTTCCGCTTTGTAGCGAAAACGTGTACGAAAAGAGAACCCGACTGTTGGGTTCTTGGTACTGAATTTGTTATGATGCTAAATTGTATTTTTTGTCAAGCTTTTTGTAATTAGAGCACTAGGTATATAAAGTTGTCTATCGTTTGCCCGAAGCTCATCTGTTATGTTGCTTTTTTTTAATTGTTCTTAAAATATTTAACCTAACATATAAATGTACAGGCAGCTCCAGAGCAAAGTTATCCGTACCTACCGTCGTTACAGGGGGTACTCTTTCTCTGCAGCTGACTGTAAATTATTCACACACGTGCATAGACACACAAACACACACTAACTTCCATAAGTAAAGAACTAAAAAGAATTATTCTAATTTGGTCGCGGGTTCATTGACAATATGGACTTCCGCAAAGTATTTAATGCCCGATTAAATAACCGATTATAAACCTAAGTACTCACAAAGTAATTACTATTTCTGGTGTACAATAAAGAGTATTTGTATTGTATTGTAGTCGTATTATTACGAATTGGTTCAAGTAGGTAATTTATACAATTACAATAGATAAAAATATTGATCGGTAGGCACTTTGCCTTATTGTATTTAGGTTACAAACATACATGCGGACTATAATTTTACAAGTAATTATAATTTCCATAACCTGAGTAGCTTTTTTGTTTATACAATTAAACATTAAAAACCATAATCAAACAAATGAACATCAAGCCACTTCTACAAGTTATTCTTTAATAACACACTTTTAACTGCAACTAAAACGTCGTTTAAGGACCAGGTTGGCTCCATTAAAGCTGTTAGTCATATCGGAGCAAGGTCCCTTTCTTTGCAGGCCTTGGTCGGCGTAGTACGCTTATGACAATTATATCCGTTCTCTAATAATGAGCTTGTTCCTGATTTGGTTCGAATTAAAGTGTGGCGAGATTAGCTAGGTGCTAAACGTCTTAAAGGGGAATAGAAAATATAAACCGAAACATAGATGCACAGAAAAACCAGAAAAATAAGACCAACACTGGATCTAACTGGACTGGTCTTGAAGGGGATTAAAGGAGGGGAGGGGGTGGGTTGTTTGAATGGAACCTTTGTGTTAAATAATTTCTTTGCTCACCCGCGACCTTATAATATTTAGCTAAGTTTATGCAACACATCTAACATCTGGTAGCATGATTTACGGTTGTGTTGCTCTGAAGATGAGCTCTAGTTGATTTCGAAACGCGTCAGTGTAGTGTGGTGGTGGTGATAGATGGGTTTGAGTGTTTGTGTGTGTTTTTACAGTATGGAGGTGGAGGAACTGCATGAACACCTATATCTTGCATAAACGTAGCTATCATAAGGTCGCGGGTGAGCAAAGGAATCGTTTTAGTTGATTGATGTGGACCTTAGTAAAGTAACGCCTTGTAGTGGTAAGGCCTATGTATCTAGCAACCTTATATATAATTGCATTTAGTCATCAATTAGATTCAGTTTATAACCAGAATAATATCCGACACGTCCTACCGGCCTTAGAAATAGAGTCGTGTCAAATATTTGTGCACACTTTGTTGTATCAGATAATGGTGCTGGTGATTGTACCTACCCTACACGTAAAGTGGGGATGATTTTCCCTCTGTTCTTGAAATAAAAAACGTACAAGTTAACGAGTACCTAATAGTAATTTGCCACATACTCGTATTAGTACGGAACCCTACAGTACGCCCGGCTTGACACGCTCTTAGCCGGTTTTTTAATGATTTTCTTTCTTTCCTACAAATCTTGCTAATCGGACTGGAAATTGCCCAAATCGGCCCGCCATCCCCTAGGTTTGCCTCTGCTCCGGTGCTGCATGGAACCCAAACGGTGATAACTTTGGTCTAGCTATCCAGTTACATGCAGACGTGTCTCGCGCAGTCCTATTTTAACCCTTAACCAGGCAACGAGGATTTTATTGAGTAAATTTTATGAAATTCAGGAATTAGTTTATATATAGCAAAAGCAAGTAAAACATATTTTTTTTATTTTTTTTTATTTATTATTAAAGAAAAAAAACCTTGTGGTCCCCATGAGTACCTTGTATGGGCAAGTAAAAAACATGTGGTCCATATGAGTACCTTGCCCAACATTTTGAAGTTTTTGAAGAAATGTGACAGCTTAATTTAGTGGGTGAGATGGTAGTGCAATTGGTGAACATGGTGGTATTGGTGGTATTATTGAAGAAGATGGTGATGTGATTGAGGTAGATGCTGGTGGAGCAACTGGAAGCGAGGAATCTATGTCAGATAGTGGATTATTTGCTTCATTTTCTAATATTAAATGTTTGCGTTGCTCAGTGATGAAACTGGACCAGTAGAAATGATATCAGCTAACAGCTGAGGTGTGTTTCTTCAAAACCCAAGTACTAAGATTGTATAAGTTGACTTCTTTGATCAGTTCAGTCACAGGATCAAGAGAGAATACGTCAAGTAAGTCGTCTTTAGGAATACTTTGCAATTCATCTAGCTTGTGGTTGATATTGTCAAAAAATCTATTTGAAAATCATCATCTTCTGATGAGACCATTCTTTGTAATATTCATTCGATATCCCTGTCTTTCAGCGGTCGAGGCGGAAAAACAAAAGGCCTCATCAATATACCTCCCGACAAAATTTGAATGCGCATCGGGCAATGATCGTATATGGACCACATAATTCAAATAATCATTACAAGTACAAAAACATTTGTTATGAAACATAAAATGCATTCAGAGAACGTAAAAACTCTCAAATATATGCGCAAAAGCAACAAACAATACTCACCGGATTTTTATTCCACACTTTCGGCAATCAACTGCACAATGCGCTACAAAAACAGTCCTTGTTTGCAAAAAGTTTCAAATATCGTAACTTTTTTTTTTTTTAATTTTCTTATGTGCGATCCGTTACACGCAAATACTGATCAATCACTAGAAATATTTGTTGTCTATGAGTGTTTGACATATTGTGGTCCTCAGGAACACGTTGCTCGATAAAAAAAATCTAATATAATGTGGTCCTATATAGTACATTGCCTGGTTAAGGGTTAAGGTACACTTTATCTGTAACCATTCATTCAAAATTCAACAAAATTTTGCAATTAACTACTAGCGTTCGAATGCAGCGTGCGCCTGGGCAAGGCTTTGTCACTTTCGGCGCGCGCAACCTTGAACGCGTTATGTCGCATTATTACGAGCAGCGTGTGGTGCGAGATGGAAGATGTATGCGGGGACTCTTAAGCCCCATTTAGACTATGCGAGAACTTGCATGCAAGTATCACTACATTGCGGTATTTGTTTGATCAACTGTATTCATTGTCCCTCAAAAGTATGCGATGTAAAGCAACTTGCATGCAAGTTCTTGCATGGTCTAAATGGGGCTTTAGGGTGCGCTCTTATAGAGCGCAGAAGAACTGCAATATCGAACGTGCGCCCGTTTTAAATTAAATTTAAAAATATTATACAATTCTACTCGTGTCACATATTATGTAGTCGCATTTATTGGTAAGTTGGTTGTCCGCAACAACAAAGGATAAGGTTAGTATTTTTTTCTGGCTGTTTCGTATTTTGGTGTTTTTGTTTGTTTGTGGTTCGATCATAGTTAAACGGTTGTATGGATTTTGATAAAATAATAGATTATGACACATAGGATATTTTATATAATAGAACATTAAAAACCTTTGGCGGTTACTCGACCATAGTGTCTTTGGTCAACCGCTATTGCCTGCATATGAGCATGGGGTAACTATTTCTCATCAATTATCATGTAAGTACTGCAAATTCTGCTTTGGTGAAATTGCGGGCAAATGCATAAAAACTATTTAAGTAAGTACCCACTTAGTTTATTTGTATGAAATTTCAAGTTATTATGTCTAATTACACCGATATTTTATTGCTTTATTTCATAAAAGACTAAACTATTGCTATTAATATCATATTAGAGGAATTTCTATCCCGGTAAAGAAAAAAGTTCTCTCAAAACACAACACAGAACATAGTCATAGACGAAATAGTTTTTTTCTTGTATGTGAATATACTGTCATCACCCGCTGGTGCTTGTAATTTGCGTCAAAGCTCGTCGTGCTCTGCTATTAAGCTTCGAAGAAAGCCGACTGGTTTCGCTCGAAAGCGATCGCGAACTGGACGACTTTCGCTTAAATTCACCTAAGAATCGTTAAAAACATAAATATCTCATATCGATATTAAAATTAAATGTCTGATTCGAAACCAGATTTCTAAAAATAAAGTTTTGTTTGCCATGACGCGAAATAAAATTGAAAGTGGATTCACACATTGGTTTTTAGGGTTCCGTAGCCAAAATGGCAAAAACGGAATCCTTATAGTTTCGCCATGTCTGTCTGTCTGTCTGTCTGTCCGTCCGCGGCTTTGCTCAGGGACTATCAATGCTAGAAAGCTGTAATTTTGCACGGATATATATGTAAACAATGTCGACAAAATATTATAATATTTTTTTTTATATTTTAAATTCTTATATTCTTATGATATAATACAAAATTTCTCATTTTAACCATACGTACTGTTAGTATCCATAACACAAGCTTTGCTTACTTTGAGAGTAGGTCTCTTGGAGTCAGTTGTACTGTCTTATTTATTTTCATGGCATTTTCTACCAGAGACGTGCTTAAAGATTGATTGCTCAATCACATGTGTCCGTATTCACGATTTAGAACGGTGATACAATCATAATACAAGTAGACTATCTTATGACATTCATCAAAATCGACATTAAAAGTCCAAATAATTTCAAAATTGCAGTAAAACGCAGCTTAACCTTAGAACTGAATTGCTATGCAATTTAGTGGTCTATCTTAATAATGTTTAGACTGACTTGAGAACAAGATGCATCAGGCATGAGAGCACGTTTGCCGAATTACATGATTGGAGAATCGTGATTCTGTAAATTAAATCGGGCACATTAAGTTGGAGATTGTCGAGAATTGTGGAAACATCTTGTCGTTGGTACATTATTGATTGGTTAATGATAATGTATTATGTATTTCGTAAGCGTTCCGTTTCTTTTACTAAGTAATAAGAAGGATAAATAATTTTAAAGTTTGTGGTTGATGTCGTTTTTTTTGTGCTTTCGAATTCAAGTTCAGACGGAATGTAATTATGAAATTTAGTCTGCCAATTCCTAGAAATTTTCAGAACGTTAGATATTTACTCAAATTTGCTTCAATGATAGAAGACAGGTTTTGCTATATTTAGTGTTTACTATGCTTAGATATCAGGCTCTGACATTCATAAAATACATATATTTCTACATATAATTCGGATAACAGAAACTCATTATTTCTAAGAATATTATTAGCTTATCTGGGTGAGCTTGAACACATCAGAGCTATGTTATATTTAAATTAAAAATTTCCATAAAATTAATATTGTCCATTTGAGGGGAATTTTAGAAATGAAGATGGAAATAAGATTGACGAGGATGAGAAGGGAGGGTGGGAGGAAGGTGTGACACCAAGTAGTATTAGTATACGTGAATAATATTATCAATACGGCATCAAACTACTTTTGAAAGTTACTGAACAGTTCAAAGTCTATATGGTATCTATTTAAATTTTGTATTTAAAATACTAATTGCCTTCATCCGTAAGCAATAAAAAATACACCCAAGATGCGTAGAATTACTTTATCATGACTAATCACACTTTATCAATTACTTTTCCCAACCAATAAAACTTGAGCTTATCTTTAATCATATTTTCTTGGCACCAAGGGTTTTAATATGCTGGTTTAGGACAGGTTGCAAAGGAAGAGCGGGACTAAGAAACGGTATCAGATTATAGTTGACGGATATGTTGCTAGCAATCATCTTGTTTGGAAAGTTGATCACTTAGCTTTGCTGTGCAGTTAATAACTAGGTTAAGCTTAGTAATTCAGTAACATCCAGCATGTTTTTTTTATAATTGGGTAAATTCATGGTAAAAATCTAACTATTTAGTCCGTCAGAAAATGAAAGAAAAAATGAAAATGTCAAAATAACTACAATGAAAAGGATACAATGGATAATTATTTAAGTAATCCTATCCTACCGAATTATATTTTTTATGAGGGTTTTCACAGACGCCAAATATCGCTAGATGGCGTTAGTGTCTAGAGGTCCGTTTGACGTTTGCTCGTGATTGGTTAAAAAACTAAATGAGCCAATCGCAAGCAAAACGTCAAATGGACCTTACGATACTAATGCCATCTTGTGATATTTCGCCTCTGTGAAAACCCTCATTACGATTGTATATAAGGTAGGTACATGTACTGTTAAAATCAAAAGATACGGCTAGAACAAACAAAATTGTAATCGCTTTACGCATTTAGATACTACGTTTATCATCATCATCATATCAGCCGTAGGACGTCCACTGTTGGACATAGGCCTCCCCCATAGACCTCCAATTGCTCCGGTTGGAAGCGGCTTGCATCCGCCTTGAACCCGCGGCTTTAACCAGGTCATCCCTCCATCTTGTTAATGGACGTCCCACGCTGCGCTTGCCGATCCGAGCGATACTACGTTACTATGATTAGACACTAGGTATAATTAAATTCGTCCATTATCCATCTATTTATATGTAGTAGCAACTGCGCACTTTTCAGCAATCACAATGCAATCTGAACCATATGATTTCAAGGTTCAAAGAGTTCTTGCTTGCAGGTATCAGAGTTACTTTTAAGCACTCAGTTTAATAAGGAAGTAGATAAACTGCAGCGCACGCTTGCGCAATGGCGATTAAGAACGGTCTATGCACTCTCGCTTCTCTGGCGCAAGTGTTGAGAGCAGTATTTGTTAGGGATTTTTAATCCCCGACGCAAAAAGAGGGGTGTTATAAGTTTAGTTTATAGCGGTCAGCTATTTGTGTCTGTCTGTCTGTGTGTCTGTCTATAGCACCGTAGCTCTTAAACGGGTGGACCGATATGAATGCGGATCGTCTCCGCAGGACGGAACCCTTCAACGGTTAATAGCATCGACTTGAAATTTGGTATGCAAATGTAGATTGGGTGACAATGCAAATATAGTCAACAAAATGATCAGCCATCAAAAAAAGCTTGTATTAAAAATGAAATTTTTATTCTTAGGTTATTATCTGGTCAGTTCAGCGCATGGGAGAGCGTACTCTTGTTTTTTTCCCATTGATCCTTCCTTGCACCACAAGTCGCTCTATAGAGTGGTCCCCACAAGGTGTCACATGTCTGAAATATCAGGGGATACGGGATCTTACTATTACTTTTCCAGAGAAGCGTGAGCCAGGGACAACTGTACCACTACCATGAGTTTACAGTGACCGTACTCGATAGCGACGGCCGAAAATGGTCTAAATTATTTGTAGACGCGCTGTACAATTCTCCATACAAATAATTTACGCCATCGCTATCGAATACGGTCACTGTAAACTCATGGTAGTGGTACTGGCGTAGAATTGTTCGACGTGGTACGTGACCACGGCTGCTCTGTCAATCCGACAAAGAAGATGCCACTCTCGCGTCTGCGCAGTACGAACTTATGAAGTAGTCACGGCTTTTCATAAAAACTACGATAATGGGTTTCACCTTTTAACGTTAAACGATTTTGAATACTCTTTGATGTCCTGTCCTTGTCAATACAGAAACTGCTGTGCAGTTCAATGATGCAAAAATAATTTTGTCCGCATGTTTATAATAAATGTTAAAATCAAAGAAAAACAAAACTTAAAACAAATAATGATTTGATTAGCAATGTATTAAAAGTCGACTCGTGACCACGCCCGCTGATATGTGGTCGAAATGTGGAAGTAATTTTAGCAATAAATAGTTCGTGACTAATGCCCCTATAATAAATATTCCCGACTGACAAAAAAAATTGGTAAAAAATTGGTCAATATTTTTAGAGGATAAATCCATATCCATACTAATATTATAAATACGAAAGTGTGTTTGTATGTTTGTGTGTTTGTCCGTCTTCCACGCCGTAACGGAGCGACGGATCGATGTAATTTTTGGCATCGAGATAGTTTATGGGCCCGAGGTGTCATAGGCTACTTTATATCCCGGAAAAATGCACAGTTCCCGATTGAGCAGCGCGCGATAACTGAATACCACGCAGGCGGAGCCGCGGGAAAAAGGTAGTAAATGAATAAACCTTTATTGCCACAGTTTAAAATTAGACATTAAAAAAAAACAAAATAACAAAAAAAAAGTTGATACAATGTGATACTATAAACCGTGACGACGGCGCCTTAATGTTACGTCTAATAATGGAACCTAGACTAATCAAAGATAAACTTTTGAAAGGCTCTAGATCAAGTGTAAACTAATCTACACAGCAGAGACATGACGTGAACAAGACGTTACCCAACACAGTCCCCAATCAGCGAGTCATACCGATATAGTTCATTTTCAAAATCCGCCGGTGTCAAACCGGAATCCACTCCAGTTCCACGCCCCTCCATTCACTTATACATTACCTTGACCTCGCTGCAGCTTGCACTTTTGGTGGGCGTGGGTTTGTGCAAGAAAAAACTGTCTCTGCGATACCGTGTTTGCACAGAATGGAAGCTATTTTGAGGTTTTATTGTCTAACATGCAGACACTTGCGGTCGCAGTCGCCATTTAAATAAATCTCTTTCTAAGATTAGTTTTTGGCGTCTTTTTGTATTTTTCATTTCAACTACAAATTATTTTGTTACTTTTACGGTCACCCCGTAAAACCCATATTGAAAATACAAACTGAAATATAGATACACAGAAAAACCAGAAAAATAAGACCAGCCCTGGGAATCGAACCCAGGTCTTCGGCATTCCGTGCCGCGTGCTATACCGCCACACTACCACTGGACAGGGGTACAGACACGAATTTCTCCTATGCACCACATATCTCAGCTTGTTTGTTTCTAATTTAATCACTTGAGCAGCGATACTAGCGACATCTATGCTGTAGCCCTCATCAAAATCTCTTTCTATCATTATCCAACATTTGAAAGAAAGAAGTGGTGAAAGCGATTGTGATTGGTGCGTTGAAAAGTATGGCTAGTAGAGAAGATGAGTTTTTCGATAAAAAACAAAACTACCAGTTTTACATGATTCATGATTGATTAAATTAGACATACGTAGGTATTTTATACGGGATATAGATCGCGAATACCTTTCCCGCTCCCGATATTCGACGCACGCCTCTACAAGCGCCACAGTCATCTTTCATAACACCATCAAGAAGTGTGATGTGTCCGTCCTATATTAAAACCCATTCTTTTTTTTTCATAAAAAATAGGCTTACGTTTGGCCTCAATCTTGCTCGATGGAAGGCGAAGATGAGGCCTAAGATGGTGCAAGTAGCACATGGCATGGCTAAGCCGAAAATACGTCTAACATACTTTGTTTAGATGTAGGTAACTAATCAAAAAGTACTTAAAGTAGGGAAATATTACCACTTTAAAATTGTGTGGTTACTAATGCATCAAATAAACAGGTTGGTTTTCATTCAGTCTTATGCTAGACAATTGAGAACAAAGGTAACTACGAATATTTTTTTTGCGCCCTTAATACAAACAGGTAACCTCATCTTTATATTCTGGATGACCTAACTCCGTGACTTATCCTAGACGACGCGAAGGTCTAAGCTGTGAGAAGTTTATCACTAATTGATTTTAAATTGAGGTTACTCTGATTGATTGATGTTTTAATGCTAAATCAATCTGTTGCAATATTTCGTTGAATGATCACCACCGGTAATGTAAATACAATACATTTTGATTTCGTAAGACATATTGACATCAAAATCAAAGCCGCTTAAAGTCTAATATTAAAATGTCTTTTACAAAATGTAATTATTCTTAAATATCATTTTAATCCTAGATTAAATAGTCAAATGACTTATAAATATAAGTATTTTGTAGTAATGACAAAAACGAAAACGAAGCCCACACCAATGCAATCATCTACTTAGATAGAGGACAGTATTGCTTGCGGAAGTATAGGTAGATACTAAAAGTGTTGTTTAAGTTAACTTAAAGTTCGGTTTTGTTCTGAAAACCAAATAGATTCTTCAACTCTTGCTATAATCTTCGATTCTTGCTGTAACGGGCCAGTACAGTAAAGTATTATAGTGTGTTTTTTGTCCTTTAGCGATGATAATATCAAAATCAGGATTCGCTTACCACTTAGTGGTCAAATGACATTGGTACGTCGGAAGCGGCCATATTGGTACCATGATTGCGAATGTTTTTTTTTGCTTTATGTTAATACGAAAACGGAATGACATTAAATCCTACATGAGCGTACGAATTATGTCACCTTCTTGGACTCGTTCTGTGGAAAATTTTTGATCGGTTTAAAAAGGGCTTTCATCACTTTATGATTTTATTGAATGACATTGATCTAGAAACAATTGCTTTGTGAATTATATATTTTTTAATTCAAAGATGACTAAATGTGTGAAGAATATAGTTGACAATTCTCTATCCTCACAGAATTTCGTAAAATCCTACTTACCTCCTTAGTGTAGCCATATCGTACAAAAGATACTTACCTAAATGTCTCATTATCAAACTTAGCAAGTTCAATGTTTTTATAATTATAATTAATCATTTCAAAGTCAAAATATCTTTATTCAATTTAGACAAGCACTTATGAATGTCAATAGAAATCTACCACAGGCGGTGCGAAAAAACCTCTGTGGAGAAGAATCCGGCCAGAAACTCAACCGGAAACCTAGTCTCTAGTCAGTCTAGGCCAAACAAATGGCAATTAAGCTCGCTTTGAACAAATAGAATTAAGCTGATAAGTACACAGAATGATTTATGATATAATATTGGTTACAACAAAGATACATTTAGTTCATTCTCGAGCAATTCGAGGGGGGGGGGGGGCGGGAGGTACGTTGCAATGGTGTAATACTGACAGTGGTTTTTTTCTTGTTAATTAAATTAAGTTACGAAGTGTGGTAAAAAATTGTATCTAAAAAAAATATTTCGATTTTTAATGACCCTTGCAAAAGGTTGGGTTGTTCTTTTCATGTAATTTTTTTTAAATTTAATACTGTACTTTTTGAGTATTTTAATAAAAAAAAAAGTTTCTGTCAAGTTTCTTGAGCAATGATGGTCTTTCCGAAAGCGCTGATAGTTTAAAAAAATACGCGTAAAAGTGCCCATTGCGGCTTATTTACTGAATAAATGACAATAGTTACCTAAACAAAATGTTACCTATTTATTCTTGGTCATTTTCATAGTTAAATTATATGGATAAACACGTAAACAATTCCATGGGAATAACAGAATAAATAGTATCTTGACTTTTATCTCCTAGAGTTCGCTATATACGAGTAAGTGCATAGCAAATTATCAAAATCATTCGCATTTCATGTTTTTGTGGGAAACAGTAACAAACGCACAGGCATGCACGCACGCATTAATTTATTGCAAAATTGCAAACAAAAGTCACTACGGGAACGTATATGAATATCGAAAATTGATATACCTAAAGTAAAAAAGTCGACGGTCAAAATATCGAAAGTAGGTTAGATTAGGATAGGTTCGATATTTTGACCGTCGATATTTTAACCATCGCTGTTTCAAATTTCAATATTCAGATATGTGCCCGTCACTAACTATTGATATCGATCGAACAGAATATAAGTAGCAGGCAAAGTAAGGCAGTTATTAAGAATAGTTAAAAGTTGCTAACGTCTAATATTTAAGCGTCGAAGGCCTACTACTTCCAAGCAATTAAGATCAGACTGTGAGTTTGACATTATCAAAGCAAGAGCAACCGGCACATTAAATAGTTGTTCTTAAGGTGGGAAAATTACTAGATATTATTCCGGATTAAATTAAAACGTTAGTTTCATAAATATCAGAAGATATCATGGTCATTGTATTATCAAGAGCGATTCTATCCAAGGTGCAACGTTTTATCAAATCAAATCATAATAAAGCTTATTTTGCTCTGTTAGTGTGCTACTACAGAGCCGTTTAAAGCAGGGGTTAGCAACCAAAAGTCATATAATAATTTATACCATTCGATATTCTTTTTTTATTTGTATTTTCCTCCTGATGCATTTTTCTGGGTATCCGTTCATTTCGCAACTAACGTTTGGCAACCTGAGGCCGTATTGCCTAATGTTTTTGACACTCGTGATCGCAATCAAATGACATATTTCGCATACAAAAGCTGTCATTTTATTGCGATCCCGAGTGGCAGAAACGTTAGGCAATAAGGCCTCTGATTCATTTCGCAACTTTTCATATTATATCATAATCGTCATTAAAATTGTATGAAGAGTACCCTTGCTTAAATCGCATGTCTACAGACTGAGACAGAGAGCTGAGGGTCAATTACACAGTTTAAAATAAAAATAATAAATCGTGGAATACTCTGGGTTAGGGATGACAGTTCCATATATTTAGATATAACTTAAGCCTGGACTAGCAGTTCTGATTTATTATGTTAAATTAAGTTTGTCCCATTCAAATCAGCTTTAGTATATATTTATTTTTGTATACCTAAATAACAAACAGTCAATCGTTTTTGTGGTTACGAGTGTTCCTTAGAAATCTTATTCGTAGGATTTTTACGCATGATTGAGTGTTTCTCGATAGGCGAAATATCACTAGATGGCGTTAGTATTGCGAGGTCCGTTTGACGGTTCAGTCTTGCTTATGATTTGCTCATTTACCCCCTTATTCATAAACGACAATCAAACCTATTTTAGTTAAAATGCCGCTAAAATTCGTTTGTCCTTATCTGTCACTTCGACATTTGTATTTGTTAGAAAGGGACAAAGCATTTGTTAGTTAACATAGGCTTGTTACGTTTTATGAATAAGGGGGTTAGTTATTTAACCAATCTCAAACGTGACACTAATGTCAGATTTGTCAAACGGATTTCACGATACTAGCGCTAACCTGTCAGAGAAACCCTCATTGATCTAATCTTCGATATTCGAGTGTGATTTGCGTGAGTGCCGCGGGTTGCCTACATCTGGTCTAGACAGCTCGTGAGCTTTATCAGGTCTGCGCATGCGTCAACGTAAGCGGTCTTACATGAACTTTTGCGTAACTTCGTTACCGATTCGCGGGATTTCGACCTGTATATTGACGACGCCCTGAATTTGATCTATTGTTGTTGAGATTAGATTGTGCGTGCGGCAAAACCATTTTAGTTAATTGACAGTGCTGTTTGTATTTTAATTTTATTAAATTACTAGCTTTTGTTCACGGCTCCGCCCGCGTGGTATTCGGTTATCGCGCGCTGTTCCCTCGGGAACTGTGCATTTTTCCGGGATAAAAAGTAGCCTATGTCACTCGGGTCCATAAACTATTTCTATGCCAAAAATTATGTCGATCTCCATTATGGCGTGAAAGACGGACAAACACACACACATACATACAAACACACTTTCGCATTTATAATATTACTCTTAGTATGGATTGGTTTGTAATTATTTCAAGAATAATCATAGAAAAGGTCGATTGATGTCCCTTGTCGAATTACTAATAAAGTGCTTAAGAGTTCAATAAGCACCTATTACCAAGGATTCGCTTTCTATCTGTTCGTTTGTCACGAACGTTTGAATCGCTACTTAATGTGTACGGAAATCTAAAATTACAGAAAATCTTGCTACAACTTCTATGACAAAAAAGAAAAGAAATAAATAAAGTAAACAGTAAAAAATTAAAGAGTACTATCTAATATAATCTATTTCGCTGTACATAAAAAAGACGTGACAATTTTAATGAAAAAGTCCAATTTATTGACGTTTTAATTGGCTCTTTTGTCTCAAACAAACTCGGTCTTACTTTAATGGAATAAGACAATAATTAACAATACCTCCGTGCAAGTCGGCTGGACAAAAGTGAGAGGTCCACATATGGTCCCGTGTCTGTATTACACGAAACGTATTTAATGTACAACACCCGCACATTATGCATGCTCACACGTGTGTTTTAAACTGGTTTCAAGCACCTTAAAATGTCCTTTAGAATATAGGGCTATTGCTTGATATTATAAAACACTATTGTTTCAATAATACTTCATAGAAGTTCTTATCAAAATCGTCACGAGCATTAGTAAGACAATGTTTCGCAGTATTTATTTTATGTAATAAAACGTAAGAGATAGTTAGAGTTTAGGCCTGCAGGGCTACTACGAAACACGAAACTTAAAGTTTGTGTCGTGCGGTCTCTCTCGCTCTCGTATTCAATAGTATAAGTGTCAGAGATACCGCACGACACGAACTTCGAGTTTCGAGTTTCGTAGTAGCTCAACAGCTTCACCGTACTCTGAAAAATCCATAGTAAATAGAGACGGCATCACAGATTCACAGATGTTGGTCACTAAGGTAGTAGAGGCTTTCTAGGTCTTCGTTTGGCTGGGCCTTAGATGAGCAAATTAGAAATTTTTGTTTCTTAAAATAAAATATCTAAATCGTCACTTAGTACTTTGAAAAAACTTTGTATCTCAAATCAGTAAGTCGACAAAATTGACTATTGATAAACTCATAACATTCACTCACAAAAATTTAAAATTTGAGGTAAAAAGTAGTGATGAAATGCAGTGAGCGTACTAGGAACTGTAACTCCAGGTGGATCAAATTTTATAAACTTTTTATAACTTTCCTGGAAAAATTATTTTTTGTAAATAATCGCATGTTCTCGAGTAATTTATCATAAATAGGTATCTATTTGCAAAAATATAGCGAAACTCACGTGACTTGCCTTACAATAGATTAAAAAAATCATTAAGTTGAATGCGATAAAACTAATGCAAAGCCCATTTCTCTTTGACCTAGATAAGTCAAGCATTTTGCAAATATTTGTCCGCCGACCTTCTGGGCTTTACAAAAGGCTTCGACGGTCACGAAACTTGAAACGTTTTACCCTCACGACCAGCCAGTGACAAATCATTTATCAACCCGAGCCCCACTGCAAGAATATCGCATATCCACTTGACAGTCCGGGCCGCGCGACCAATATGCCTCCAACCGTCCGGGTTTTTTATCGATGCACGCCCCGCGCCGCGCGTTCACTACTTTCTAACAAAAACGTCTGTATCTTCCGAACTACAAGGTTTTAAATAAAGAAAAAAATACTGAGATGTAAATTGATGTTTACTCTTTCAAACACTATTAATAAAACAATAGCATATGTACAGTTTTCTTGCACAAAATCAAGGTCAAAGTTGTAAAATCGGTAAACTTGACAGTAAGTTTCTTGTTTGACGACTAATAACTGGAAATATTGAGCGATGACCCCCTTTTTTTATTACTTATAAAAAAACTACAGTTTTTAACCTTTAAAATGATACTACAATCTAAACAAACCGTTCCCAGTGAGTTATCAAAATAAATTAATCAAGTTGCCTGCTCCTCGCAACATTTAGAATTTCGCGAAACTGATTTTGTAGCAAGATGGCCGCCCGCATAAGGCTGCCTGCAACCGATACCCACTTTACAGTTCGTGCATACTGTAGTATCCAGTGTCACAAGTAAATTTCGTCAAAAAACTAAATTTAACTGTTTTTTTTCTGTTTTTTGTAAAATACCTAATTTACATGAACTCCTTAACTGATGCATTTCGCTTGTTTTCGGTCGGTCCACTCGTATAAGAACTACGGTGCCACAGACAGACACACAGACACACATAGCGGTCAAACTTATAACACCCCTCTTTTTGGGTCGGGTGTTAAAAAAGGACAATGCTATAAAAAACGTTTTCAATGTTTACAAGTAGGTACCGAGTAATTCCAATAATAAAACCATTTTTAAAAACAATAGCACCTATAGCAAAAACTTACAAACTACGTACAAACAGAAACAATGCCAAACACCGAATAATCAAACCACACGAGAAATAGTTTGTACAAACCCTTATTTCACATATATTTTCAAATGTTCATGGATACTCAACCATCCACAACATGAAACCTGAGGAGCACCGTAAAAGTTTTGATCAATCCTTGGCGAGTGTGATATATTTTTCAAATAAAAGTTTATAAATCTAATCTTCATAAACCAATCCTCAATATTTTTAGTATATTTCAGTAATCAAGGAGTCAAATCACTAAAAATTTGGCCATAAATGTTCACTATCCGAGTCACAAAAAAAACCTCGATGTTTTAAATTGAAATTACACTGTATTTACACTCACATTCAGTAGAATTAACACAGAATCATAGAAAATAAACATTTCTGGTGATTTTCATGTACAATAACCTTCGAAAGTATGTAATAAACGTGAAATAATTACGACATAACGGCACGTCCTCCACAAACAATGCCAACCAAGCGCACAATTCACGGGTCACTGCGAAATATATTTTTTTTTACCGATAAGCAGTCCGCAACTACTGCCACCTATATTTTTTAGGGCAAACAATTTAGTCATGCTACGTCTGTGCATCAACACATGTTGTAAATAATGCCGGGTACTTTTACCAGATGGCGCAGAAGCCAACTATTCATTCTCCTCCCTTTATGATACTAAGGTATCCGCGGACGGGTTGACGCATTTTGGTTTTGGATACCATGGTAGCGTCGGACTGTCAAGTGGATATGTAACTCGTAATTTTAAGGTGCTGATAACTTGAGCATTCAATTGTAATGAGTAGAGAGCGGAATTTTTATATCATTTTTGAGCTGTCATAGTGACTTCTGACTTATCGACTCTACCTACATTATGTCGATATTAGAGCATGCACCTGAGGCCTTATTGCCTAACGTTTCTGACAGTCGCGATCGCAATCAAATGACAGCTTTTGTATGCGAAATCTGTCATTTGATTGCGATTACGAGCGTCAGAAACATTAGACAATACGGCCTCCGGTTCCACAAATACATACAAATACCTCAAAGGAACCAGGTATTACCCGGTTCCTTAAGGCACTCGCAGAACCGGGTGCATGCCCTAGTTAGGCGATATATTAGACTTTAGATTGTCGTAAACTTTATGTTACGTAGAGTTTAAATCATGTTATGTAGAGTTTTCTTTTACCGCGTGCAAATGGATACTTGAATTTACTTGCTAACCCGCGACCTTACGATAGCTTAAGCTTATGCAAAATATGCGTGTTCATGTAGTTCCTCCACCTCCACACTGTAAGAACGCACACAAATTACACAAACCCATCTATCACCACCACCACATCAAACTGAAGCGTTTCGAACTCAACCAGAGCTCATCTTCACTAACTAACAAACCACAACCACCGTTTTTTTTTTTTAAGTTTTAATTTACATATATTTTTTCAAACAAAATAAAAATTACCCGCAAAATATTAATAAATTTAAACCGTCCTACAAAAAAACCTTGACTTTTTATTTATTTCCTGTCAAGGCATGTTTTATTAAACATGCATTACTAAACTACATAACCCTTAAAATAAGAATTATGTATTATTGCTAACAAACTGTGGATCCTGGTCTGCAATAAAGCATTTTTGATTTTAATTTAATTCAAACTCGTCTTTATCGTCTTGAGTTGAACCGTATAATTTGTAGCGTAATTTTCTAGATAGCTTAAGTAATATTTTAATTTTAGTATTAGTAGTTACACTGAATCCCATCTGTTCTCAAACAGTTGTATCAGTACTAAAACTGCTTTTGAAATGTTTTTAATGTTGGTTTTAATGTAAATATTTTTTTATTTATTTTCTTTCTATTTTGAGTATTTCTGCTTTTCTTTTTTTTATCTTTACCGCACGTAACTTTTAACTGTCTGCTTATCCTATATTATCATAAATTGTCTTGTCTTAACTAGGTTAGCTGGAAGACATCCCTTTTTATTAGGGATAAGGTCGCTTTTGTTCTCCTCTCTATGTTTATGTATTTTTATTTTTATGTGCAATAAAGAGTTTACATACATACATACACACAAAACCTTAAGGATGATGCTTCTTGCAGCATACCATTACGTCATGTAATAGCAGATGGTTGCCCATCGCTGTTCCGCTGTTTGTTCGCTATGTTAAATCATAGCACTTTCTTTGTTTTAGATTACCCCAGATGCATTTTAGATTGGCGAGGAATGTATTGTTGCATCGTTTGCAATCTTTGCCATGTAATAAGTACTCGTATCATAAAAAAATATAAATTTTATCGCTTAGGTCTTCATTCAAAATAGCGAATTGTATTCAAGAATATAAATAAAAAAATGCTCTGGTTTAAGCTGATTCTTGGTAAGTTAGTCTAGTTTTTAAACTAAGACTTTGTTCTTGAAATTTTACCAAAAATATAAATATAACATACTTAAATCAGATAATCCCTTATTAGGGATAAAGTCACATTTGTATTTTTTCTCCTTACTCGTGTTTTTTATGAAATAAACAGTGCATACATAGAAAAACGATCTGATCCGTTAAAGGCCTGCTAAGCTACGAAAGAAAATTGTATCAAATCTTTCTTTTATTATAATATCTCTAAGTACAGTAACCAGCACCAATACCTGACACAACAAGCGTTCATAAATATCTGATACGACTATTTCTAGAGCCGGAAGGACGCGGCAGATATTTTTGCACGCCCCGCTGTGGCAGATATTAATGCTGGTGACTGTACTATACGAGTATATGTAACATGGTTCTCGTTAGCAGTATTAGCACTGTATAGTCATACAAATAATTGGTCCACGATCACAGAACTGGAGGGTATTTTTAATGATCTACAAAAAATAACTATTTATTTAAGTACTGACGATACAGATATTAAGAAAAAATAACTATAAATAAAACTTAAGCTATAAACTAAAAATATAAAAACTTAGTACTAAATTAGGTACATCTAAATAAGGCCCCTGTGGCACGGTGGCAACTGGCTGGCAGCATACCTTCGTTGAATGGCGATGGCAGTACGTTGGGAGGGATAGTCAATTTTAAAAATATTACCCAACCGCGTCAATATCTCAAGGGATTAAATCTATACCCGTTAATAATGATTTTAGAAAGGCAGTTAACAATTAACTGAAATAGCGGGATATCCTTTGTACCTACATCGTATGATACGTTATCAAGTTCGATTTCTCTTTACATCCTTATCAGTAACTGATTAACCACCAGAAAAAACTAACGACCCGTAGCATTAAGTATATGCACTATTATTTTCCTGTGTTTGCAGAATGCATAATAAATTTAACAATGAATTTCTAAATTACCTGACCATGAGGTTTTAAATGCAAAGTTCGAGGCTACTTTTGTTTTTGTAAAATTGTCAAATAACTTGAAGTTAGATAATTGATTTATTCTCAAAGTTTATCTAATAGTTAAAATCAGTATTGAAATGTATGAAAAAAAAAAATTATGCTAGTAGAATCGAACTTTAAAGCTCCATGATCAGAGACACCCTGCATATAAAAATAATCCAGCCTAATTATTACCTATTACTGGCCGCAGGCCCCTCTCAGAATGAGAGAGTTTGGGTTATAATTCTCATGCATTATTAGAAACTTTACACCTCGTTGAATAGTTTCATTGGGTCTAGACTTATACTCATGACTAAGTTTTTGAAGGGTTAGATAAAACTACTAAGATACCATTTTCGTAACATTGAATACTATTAAAGATAAAAATCTTATCTTTTCAGGCGGAAGGGACGGCGCGGATAAGTAGAAGACCGCCATTAACTGCATCAACAGAAGAAAGCCCTGCCACAATAGAGGATGCATCGACCCCTAGAACAAGGGGATCAAGGAGAAGAGAAGAGCCCGTACGGCATGTGGCACGGTCCAGGACGAGAACCAGGCCTGCAGAAGCGGATACCAATGAACCTGAAGCTAAATCTGCGAATGGGAATAACGAACGATTCGATTCACGAAGGTCGTACAGTCGAACCCGTAACAGGACTGTAACTGATCTAGATAGCCCTAAAGCTAATGTGATAAGAAGCAGGACGCGGTACAGCAGACCAGCACCAACACCGTCCTCGATAACAACTCAAGCACCTGAAGTCAGTTCTCCAACAATTGATGAGAGCAAAATTGAAGTCATCAACTCAACATTAGATGAAATCCCAAAAGTGGTTCTTAAAGAAGAATCGGGTGCATCAGTTCCTAAAGCTCCCGCAGAATTTCCGCGCAGAAACTCTACTCCAAGAAAACGTGGACGTGTTACTGCAAGAGCAAACGAAAGATCAGATCTCGCTAGCTCTGGAACAACTAATTCCATTTCTATTTCTGAAAAAGGTCCAACCACAGATAAAATGATAGATTTAAGAAATTCTCGAAAATTAAGGTACAAGCAGCGTTTATCTGAAACTGATACAAATTTAACGGGTCTTGGGATCACATCTTCGAACCAAGTCATACAGTCTAGTCAAAAAGAGAGCTCTCCTAGTCAAGAGACTCTTCCATCTGCTCCGGCCATCGTGGAAAATGTCCAAAAAAGTACTGAAACTAATCCATTAAAAACTACAACTTTGAAAGTTATGAGGATAGTTAGACGTCCCATACAGAGAGGGAAGGGAAATTTTAAGCCATCTCCATCTGAAATTCTTCCAAAAAAACGCTCGGACGAAGTAAGCGAAGATGATAACTATCCTGAACCTTTCAAAGCGTTGTTGCAAGCTAAAAATGCTTCGGTATGTATACAAAGAAAACTATTCACTTAGTGAACAGTAACTACAAAATTGGCAATCTGATTGAACATCAAAATCTTACTTTTCAGACACAAGCTAGCTCTCCAGCCGGTGAGAGTTTGTCAGTGAAAGCATCCCAAAAAGTTTACAAAACTTATACACCAACACAACAGTCGACATTTACTAGCCCTGGTAGAAACAAGTACACACGGGTAATACACAAACACTTAACAGTTCTAACCATAATCCTTTAACAATTAATAGTATTTACCCATAATTATAAAATGTTTATAATCAAATTAATTGCTCGATTTTATTTATTATTGTCTTGGTATTTTACAGCTGCGCTCAAAATTAAACGCAGATGAGGAATCAAAGAAAGAAGACAAACCTGAGGACAGCACAGCAGCACCGAGGGTATCTTCCACTAGGCAACCAGAGCACAAGTACCGGTCATCATATACAACAAGAAACAGAAAATTTAGTACACAATCTACGTCCACAACAGCTGCTAATACAATTGATCAGAATACCGAGAAACCAGTTTACAAATTTAATAGAAAACTAAAGTTGACTACAGAATCCCCTGTAAATGAACCTAAAGTAAACATTAAACGCATGGAAACTAATAATTTATTGAAAAGGACTTTGAACAGAACTCCTTATTCGAGAAGAAATGTAAGTAAAAGCGACGTAGTGCCTCCAAGTAATGACAGTAATCTCAACATCGGTAGTGCGCTTGAAAGTATTGCTAAACATAAAGCTTCATTGCCTAGAACATCATATTACGCTCGGCAAAGAAACAGTAAAATAAGTGCACCTTCAACTGAGGAACCTTTCAAAGAGAGCAATAGTGTCGCTGACACGGCAGATAGAAAAAATGAAGACAATGCAGATATGCCTTTAATATTTACCTTATTGAAGCCTACTGATGTTCCACAAAGTGACATTGTACAAAATGAAAATCAAACACAAACAGGGCTTAACACGTTTGTCATAGCCGTTACTAGTAAAGAGTCTCAAGAAACTAGTACTGAAAATGAGATGACATCTAATGCAGTTGATGAGAGCGAAGCAAAGCCTATTGTTGACATTTATCCCACACCTAAATATCACTCTACTTACACCGTACCTCAATCAATAATTGGGGAAGAAAAGGAAATTGAAAATCCGGTATCTGCGTTACCAATAAAAAATATACAAACTAGAAAATTTGGAAGAGCAAAAACAAATCTTAGAAGTCAGAGCAATGAAGTTCCAAATGATATGCCAACAAGAGACAGAGGTTCAGGAAAATTTACTGATGCTTTCTCAAAACCTACAGAAGCTTCTACTAACGGGGCAAGTATAAATCAGGCTACTTGTATCGTTCAGATCCATGTAGAAATAGTCAGTTATAATTATGAATCATATTTTACAGATAAATCCAGATAAGGAAAAAAATACAAACAAACATAGATTTAGCTCTAAATATCGTGCTGCATATTTAGAAAAACCAATTTACAGAGCAACTGTACCAACAGTAACGCCATCAACTGTAAGTAATACTTTTAATATTTATACGGTTTTAGACCTGACACAATTTGAAAACAAAATATACAAAACATCCCGTGACTTATTAAATTTACAAACCATTACAAAGCCCCTTTATGAAATTGGCAACACATACAAAATTTAATATAATTTCTCATACATCTCATTTCATGTAGATATATTTCATTTGCTTTCGTCAAAATTTACTTCAACTAATTTTTTTACTCATTCATGCCAACACAAAGCGTTTCAAATAAATTTTCATTTAATATCTGCATTCGATTACAATACCATTAAAAAAAGGAATTTAGAAAATGCAACAAACCGTTGAGACTTTTTTCTTTCACATTTCATTTGACATACCTAAAGGATTTAACTCCTTACCTTTGAATAGGAAGTAATTCACTATTGTTTTGGAAATGTAATCAGATCTAACAAATAATAAGATAAATTTGATCGCTAAAGGCTTGGCTGAAGTTCTTCGTCACTGATCGGCTGTTGACTAAGTATTTCGAGGAGCCAAATTGGGACGAGGAGGACTATAGCGACCTAACGACACCCATGTCAAGATTGAACACCACGCCACTCATACACGAATCATCCGTACTGGTTAATGGATTCATTTAATTAACAATAACAATCACAAAGCTTTCTCGTAACCCTATCATGAAATCGTTTTTACTCATTCGTTGTAAATTTTGAGCTTGTTTCAAAGAGATGTACAGTTATTTATTCGTTGCATTTAAAATCGTATGTATGTATATTTTTGTTAAGTTGTTATTATTTTCTAACCATCTCTTTGAAACGTATAATTTTAAATATCAAAGTTTTTGCGTTAACCTAGAGTTTATTTATAACTAATTTAATGTATTCGGTTAATTAATTTATGTTAGTAACGCAATAACTTGACCAAGTTCATGTAGTTTAAGTAGTAAAACACTAACGTGTAGTTAAATGTACATTAAAAATATTAAGACTGTTCAACTTGTTTTAATCAGCAATATTTTCATTTCAATTATTTCATTTATCATTTAATTTTCTTCTCTAAATCCGAAAGTAATAAAGAGGCTTTGGTCTTTGCACGTACTCTTTCAAAGGGTTTTTTCTATCTTTGACGACTTTTTTGTAGTTAGATTCTACACTACCGTCTATTTTATATTTATGTGGGTGAGAACACTTCTTATTTCAGATAGAGGGAGAAGAGTTTCAAATAGGGCCAGACATGAACGCTATATCGTTTACTCAGACACGAAGTCCGGCTGAATTGTTAAAATTGTCAGAGAGTCTGGTCAAACCATCACACGTCATGAACGTTGAAGCATCACAACACTCGCAGTCAGTTACTGTATCAATATTTGATGCTTTAGCTGAAATTCTTACTTCTACACCTAGAAACAGATTATCATCAACAACAGAAGTAAACAAAAAACAAAACATTAATACTGATCTAATACAAGCACTCAACGGCGTGAGTAACAACATTAATGTAAATAGCGGAGTTTTGCCAAGTCAAGGCACGTTGTCGTTGAATGTTAATGTAAACACAAATACTAATGTACAAAACACTGATCTGACACCAAATGTGAATAACCCGTTGGTTACGGCTGGCGCTCCGCCGACGCTGACGACGCCTCAGGCATCACCCACATCCCCTCCTACTACTCCCGTCTCTGCAAGGAGACCTTTTGCTTTCAAAGTCTTGTATTCAGAACCAACAGACAAACTTACGACTGCACCCGAACCTACATCAAACCAGCCAACGACTGACAACCCAACAATGGTATATAACACTGTTTCTGATCTTTTGTTGTCCAATAACAATGTAGTGTCGTCGGAACTAACTAGCATGTTGTCAAGTAATATTAACAATATACTACGGAATATGGACGATAGGACTAAATCTAGGTTGTCTGCAGACATGGCTAAAATATTAAAATCTGTGATCCCTAGAGCTATTGATGGTTTAGATGATAATGCCGATTCCATACCCATTACCACACCTTATAGTTTGGATGAGATTAAAGACACAGAAAACGTAAACTTTGATATAAATTTCAACACAAATAACTCTGTGTCTCTAAATCTCGCCCAAGACAAGTTCCTTGCTAGCAATGTAAATACCACACTGGGTGCTGTAAATGCAACAGTTGCACAGTCTGATTCCCCAACACCAGTAAATATTTCAGGTTTGTCACAAGAAAGGCAAACGACGTTAGCTAATTTGGATAAACCGAATTTGTCAACTGAAGCAACAATTTTACAGTCTGCTAATGCCAGATCAGCTACGTCGGTTGTCACTATTGATAACGATAGCATTGTTGTAGATAGCGATATTAACAATGGAATCACACCCAATAACCCAATTGTTCCAATCCCATTCTTCACAAACTCCCAAATAAATGATTTTATTGACACGAATACAGGTAACGCTAACAACATGTCCGACTTGCAAATTCAACCTATACCTTTTAGTACGGGACCCACGACAACATCTCAAATTGACGATGATTCCAACATTCAGGAAATCAATGACGTTACACCTCTTCAACTATGGATATTGTCGAAAAAAGCTAAAGTTTTAAAAATGATCGAAGACTTATTACGTGAGCACAATGATGAACTGGCTAATGCGACTGCACTGACTCAGATGTTTGGACAAACAAATAACTCTCCAATATCGGCACGACTGACTGAAATAATGAGTACTATGAACACGACGACTGGTACTACTGACACAACGAACGATTCTATTCTATCAACTACAACTTCTCTTCCTTCACCTCTTTCTGTTCCATCCTCAAACAATTCTTCTGATAGCCTCAATACAAGTGGTACGTCGTCAGAAGCATCTATTACTAGTACTGAATCGCTCCCAACAGTATCAACTCGTTTGACCGATATAAGTACGAGTACATTTTCTACATCAAGCAATGCAGAGACTGCTACGGACCCATTATCAACAACAGAAGCAGCTGTTGAATTGTCTAATAGATCATTAGACGAGTCTACAGAACCGATAACTGCTGGAGCGACAAGTACTCAGAGCATTGAAACAGTAACACCTACAGATATTGCAACCACAACACAAGCAGAGGAAGAAGTATCTACTCAAAATAATATGGAAACAACCACTGAGGTAGACCTAGAAACAACAACAACTACTAATGAACTGACAAACAATGCTTCAACATCTGGTAATCAATCTAACATAAATAATCAATCAACAATTCCGAAAAAAGATTATGTCATATTCGGCATACTGCCTAACAATACAGTGGTACGTAAAAATCCTAACGACGACATACTGGAATCATTAACTGAGGCAAGCCCTTATATCGTTTATGGCGTGCTACCCAATAACACAGTAATACGTAAATTCCCGAATGGAACCAGAGTGCCACGAATCATGCAAAAAATTGACATACTACCAATCAGCCCATGGAGTTTGAGGAATCCATACAGCCCCATCCATAACAATCCGGCCATAGTCAGACCACAGTCTAACCCCATCCGAGTATCCACTAATGTAGAGACATCCACATCCAATAACGGAACGGATCGTTTAACTACCACCGACACTGTAAATAACCTACAAAATATGGTATCGACTTCATGTTATTTAGCTTGAAGCGCTTGGTGCTTTGTTTCACTTCGCGTATTAGATGGACCGCGCATGCGGGAGCCTGCGGAACTATAGTAAGCTATGCATGCATCGCACACTAACTGCTTCTAACGAGTTCAACCTTAACATAATTTTCGTAATTGCAGATATCGTCATCGGCACTTAACTTAAAAGATAGCAGTAGCAGTGTAACTGTGGCAAATAAGCCGCCTGCTGAGCAAAGCACAGCCTCGCATGTTTTAAGTTTACGCACAACTACAATGCTACCCTCTGTCGATGAGATACTGCTTAATAGTTTATCTTCAGCCGCTAAAGAGGAGATGGTTATATCGTCCATGACGAGCTCAACTCGTCAGCCAACAATATTAACACTGGATATTGATCCGGAGGTATAATACAAAATTTATATCGCGAAATAAATCACTAAATTCACAACACTAATTTATTTAAAGTAAATCACTCTGAAACTATAGAAAACGAATCCGTTAGTTTCAGTCACTAAGCACTGAGTAACCTCATAAAATCAACTATATTTCTAAAGATACATTTTCATTTTATGCATGCGTCAAATGGTGTAAGAGGATAAAAGTTACAAAAAATTATAAAATAAATTTGGTGGTTGGTTTATTAGTAGATTGGTAGTAGATTGCTGCGCTATTTGAAAATAGTTAGTTTGAGTTTATTTTCAGCACTTATTTTAATACTTTTTAAACAATTACAGACAAAACAAATTCGCACTGAAAAACCTGGTGAAGGAAACGACAGCGCGGTTTTCAAATTTATACCGATTGACGAAGTGACTGTTCGATCTCAAAACTCGAATGTATTAAAATTAGCTTCCAGCAAATCATCTACTACAACTGTAGCAAGTCAAACTCTAGGTGTAACGGAAACAATTACCGAATCTAATACACAAACACCACAAATTTCGACAATGACACAGACTAATGATGATCCAAAAACCACTGTTCAAGTACCTGCAGGAACAACCATAGAGACCAGCTCAGAGTCCATAACAGTGACAAGCGTGCTGGCAACAGCCTCTACTGAAGCTATTTCTACTCCAGTAATTGTCACTGAAACGCCGACTACCTTGGTAACTACTACTATGGCTCCGACAACTACAACTCCAAGAACAACAACTCCAGTGACAACTACTACCGAAGCAACAACAACTACTACGCCAGCTGCAACTACTACCGAAGCAACAACAACTACTACGCCAGCTGCAACTACTACTGTAACTACTACTACTGAAGCAACAACAACCACTACTACTACGACTACAGCAGCACCAACAAGTACAGCTGAAACTGAAACCATCCCGACCTCAACAGTTGCCGCTACTGCTACCGTTGCAATAACTAAAGAAGAGGCTAAAAGATATCAAGATGATGCTGCTTTACTACAAGCATTCTTAGATGGGACAGAACGCATACCTAAGAAATTAAATTTTAACAGTTTAGATCAAAGCACTGGAACTCCTTCGATGAATACAAAGACCACTCTTGCAATGACAACAGTACAAAATGATGAGGACAAATTCTTGCAAGAGCTCCTGTCAATTGCTGGAAAAAATCCTCATGCTTTGACAATACCAAACATTGGAGGCAACATAAAATTAAATAACAGAGTTCAGACTACAACCGTCCGTTCAATAGAAGATGATATAAGGCAGTTTGAGGAAGACACTAAATTATTAAAAGCGTTACTACAAGCCACGGGTCAAAATCCAGCCAATTTTAACATACCATCTTTAGACATTAAAACAACAACAGTGCCATCTACAACAGAAACTGCTACAACACCCAAACCACAGACAACAACACTATCCGTACAACCAGATGCAAAACAATTGCAACTCCAAGAGAACGCTAAACTTTTACAAGCGTTACTTCAGGCTACCGGTCAAAGCAACTCAAACCTTCCCATTCCTGTTATATCAGGAATAACATCAAACGTAAGAATAGCATCTAACCCTTACACTACATCGCTTGGGTCGAATCCAACTACTCCAATAAACGTACGGCCTGTATACACGACATTAAACACATCGCCCGTGCCTAGACCAACAACGAGTTCAACTAGTACTATCACTGTGCCTACTACGTTACAGCCCCGCATTACTGAGTCTACGACGATTAGGATATCTACTACATTCCCGCCTTTTAATCAGAGAAGAAGGCAATCAACCACTACTGCTGTACCCGCAGAGTCCACAACTGTACTAAGTGCGCGAAGGGTGCCAGCATCTCGAATCACAGTAACAACCGAGATTCCTACGTCATCGACGTTCTCTGTTGAAGAGGATTTGGCTTTCCTGAATAACTTGGTACACATATTGTATAGATTTTACTAAATTTTAAGCTTAAAGTTCTCTACTCTACACATTACACCGATGTTCTTTGTATCGAAAAGTATGAGACTATGCCCACTAGCACGTTTCATAACCAAATGCGTAAACAAACGAGTCGCCGTTGCGTGTCATTATTCTTATTATTAAACCCCTTGGCGGCGTTAAGGCTTGGGCCAATGTCAGTCTGTCGCGTGTCATTTATGCATTTGAAACGTCAAATGGAAGTCAATGTCAATCTAAGTGTCGAAGTGTCAAACGGCATTCCGTTTGACATTTCGTCTGTCATATTCCTATTACGGCCATGGCATGATACGGTGAAATGTGTAGAAACCATAAAAGTATAAAAAAATGTAGTTAGAAGTAACAATCTATCAATATACATATTTCTTAATCAGATATCTTGTTGGAAAGATGAAAAACTTATAATTAATGTATTTAAAATTTTTAATGATCTCCATTTTCGATTTCAGAAATCGGTTCTCAACACTAATACAAATACTGCGGATCCTGAAGCTGCACTGGCAAACCGTATCATAGCTCTTGCAGTAGAGAAAAGTTTGAGTGAAATAAAATCGGGAAAATCTACTGAACGTACCGGAAAAAATATTATTCCCACGACGACTCCTAGAACAACAACAACAAGAACAACAACAACAACCACAACGACGACAACGACAACACCTCGTCCAACAACAAATGTTCCAAGTACACCTTCAATTGAAGATGATATAAGACAATTTCAAGAAGATACTAAACTACTACAGGCTTTATTAAAAGCCACAGGACAAGATCCATCAAAGTTAAATTTACCAACTCTTCCAAACGTGAACTCTAACGTGAGTCCTAAACTACCACCAAACGTTAACAACGACTTAAATCTTCTATCAAACCTTCTCGCTTCACCTTCACCGCTTAATGAGCCTTTTGACTCTCTAACTCAAAGACCGAAAGTTACAACTACTGTTACGGCTAATACAAGGCCATTTGGTGCAAAGATTGCGGTTAAAGACGATCTGAGAAATACGCAAGACGATGAAAAGTTATTACAGACTTTGATACAGTTACAGGGCGCGCAAGAAACGACGACTTTAAGGAGTAAAATTGCTATAACTGGTAATCTCAATGATATTACTATATTTTCTTAGAAATAACAGTAATTTTGCTGGTTTTAAAGTTAATATTTTTTGAAATTTCAGGGCAATCATCAGACGAAGCATTAAAGAAGCTGATTCAGCAAGCAAAGCCGACAGGTATGGTGCAAGAAGCAACAAAGATGCCGATTGCCATCAGCACGGAGTATGGAAAGAGCAACGATGCGTTGCTGGCTGCTCTGCTAAAGGAACAAGGCTTTGGACCTACCACCGCCAGCTCTCTGGATGAGCAACTCCGCCTCGCCGTTAGTCCCAAATTTTCCTCTATTTTCTTATTTGATTACTTCTTTCAAAGAAATAAGTGAACACTCATTTCTTTTAAAGAAGCTCATGTCATATCTAAACCTATCATAAAAACGCTTCTCGTTCATCAGACTTATTTTCGTCTCTGGCTTCATAGACTATCTAATATACATTCTAATATTTCTCTCTGGAATTCGCATGTTCTTTATCTATCTAGGATAACTTGCTAACTATAACCTCGTAGGCATTGCTCAATCAAGTGGTAGTGACACCGAAAGCTAGACGAACGACGACGCCGCCACCGCCGCCTGCACCGAGAAGACCTATCTTGGACGGCCTAGCGTGGCTCTGGCAGACGTGGAGGGAAACGGGGACAGGAACAGGAGCCAAAAGACCTAATAGAAGACCTGATCCGGCTCCTACGGCTTCGGTCTCTGCTTCCCAAGCAACGAGCAATAGAGTCAACTGGTTCGGCTCGGGTCCATTTGTAGGGAATGCAAACACACAGCCGACCTCAAACAGAGTGGGTTTCGCATCTATTTTATTAAAGTTGTGTGATTGGGGGTGAAGGCAGCAGACTAGATTAAATACGAATTAGCTAATGGACTTGAATAGTATAGTAAAAATCAAAATTGCTTATTGAATTATGATCAGTTATTTTTGATTCTGTTCCTATTTAATCTAAGTCTATAAGAACTATGTACAGCACTATGGGAGTTGTTGGTAAATAAGTGTAAATAGAAAAATACTCGGAATTGTTACATATGGTTAAGGGAAGTAGTAGACGTCCCCCATGTCCTTTCTCCATTGTAACATCCCTTTTAGTTTTAAATTGTATTTTGTGTATAGAAAAATTGTTTTATTTTTAATTTATTGTTGATAGCTTCATTGGTTTGGATTTTGAGCAGAATAATTTGAGTTGAGAGTTTCAAATAAAAAAATATAATTACATTATGGTGTTACTCAATACATGTCTGCACGTGGTGTGGCTGGAAAACATTGGAGGTATTATAACCGAGGCAAAGGCTAGATTTTACTTTGCACAATACGTACATTCTGCATTGAATCGTCTGTACCATTAACTATAATTTTGTTTTTAATATCATTTCATGTCAAAATCACACATACATATTCTCTTTCACCACTTTTTAAGTATAAAAACACAAGTTCTGCATATAAATTATTACCAAAATTATTAAGTATGTTCTTAAGCAACAATATCTTATATTTTATCAAAGTAACATCTAGTCGATATTGTGTTAATGCCAACCTTATCCAAAGTAGATTTGATTAACCAAATTAAAGAAGCATATGATCAGTTTCTTCAATGCTGACTTTTGCGGTTATCCATTCTTTAATTTGTGTCACAACGAACGGTTTCATAAAACGTGCAGAAGAAAAAACTTAACTTTTAAAAGAATCTTTTCATATGACTAGTGAAAACTTTGATGAAATTGCACTACAATAGAAATGTTCGTAAAAATCGTCATTGATCGTAGTATAACTCTAAGGGTGTGCTACCATAGAAGAGGAACGGAGAAGTACAGAACCCACCAATCACATAACATGGTCGTGTAATCGAAACGAGATGTGCGGTATCGTATCGACCAATACAATACAATACAATGACTCTTTCACCGGGATATAGTAAGTAATACAGAAACATGTAGGTAGAGCAGAACGATCTCTTCTTCACATTCTTTATAATAGAAATAAATTTTAACAGATGGTGTAATTTAAATATAGCAGATTAGAGCAATTAACAAAACTACATAAAACGAACTATTCATACAATACAAAACATTAAATATATTTAAATACTTATAGATACATACAAAGTTTAACATAAACTAGCTGTAACACTCGTACATAAGATGACGGATAGTGCTGCCTGTGGATTTAAAGATAAAAAAGGATTTGGTCTGCCTTAAGTCTATCGGTATGAAGATATACAATAACACCAGACTTCTAACCACCAGAATCTTGATTGTTGAAAGCAGCAGGGCTACTACAAAATTCAAAAATCGAAGTTCGTGTCGTTCCGTCCCTCGCTCTCGTATTAAATAGAATAAGTGTCAGAGGGACCAAACGACATGAACTTCGATTCTCGAATTTTGTAGTAGCCCTGCATTATCACATTACAACGGGAGCGGGACGCGACGTTGATAACAACTGATGTGATTGGTGGGATCTGCTCGTTTGAGCTCGCTTCACTCCACTCGCCATCTAAGGAAGCACACCCATATGCCATATGTAAATATACCTTGGAATCCGTAGATCCAACACCTATCCACAACCTACTAAAATGTTGTGTTGTAAACATGATAACATGAACAGTGAAGTGAATGCAGCTAAAGTGTTTCATATAAGGAGTGTCGTCTACTATTTGTAATTATTACGTTTCTATTTGTTATATACTCGTACGTTCAGTAATTACTTTATAATTGCTGAGGCGATTTTGAAATACTTAGGTAATTTTTATATTCTAAAAAAATTATAGACATAGTTAAATTTGGGAAAATACAACGATAATGGGATTCCCCACTGTTTTGGAGTTGGTAGCTAATGACTCTATAATTAGATGTTCAGAAAAGTACCTCCCACAATAGAGGGGATATTAATTAAAATAGATGCTTGACCAATAGCAGGAACTGTAATCGGTAAATGAGACTTATTATGTACCTATCAAATTTATTGGGCAATTATGGACTTGCTAGGTATTTGATTTACTAAAAGTGCTTTCAATAAATTATTTAAAAGTGCTTTATTTAATTTCATTTGTGTTAGTAGCCTCAATATTCTTTTTATACCTGATACAACTTTGTGATGTTATGTATGTATCAATTATTGTAATGAAATACTGATAGTATGACGGCACTCCAATTTAGTGGTGAGTAAAAACAACTGATACAACTCTCTAGTCTTAACCTGACCAACTGATTCTCTAACTGTCTTAGCTTGCAATCTAATTCTGTTATCCTATTAATACTACCAAATGTAATCTAATCTTGTAATGTATCAACACTTTGTATAATAAGTTAGTTAATACTGATTTATTCTAATTTTTGTAAATAACGTCAACACTTTATGGAAATGTACTAACTTTATTGTAATTATTACCCAATTTCACTTTATTTTTACTGTCACTATATTTAACACGCTAACCCCACTTCTGTATATTGCATGCAGTCATTAGCACTGGCACTAATTTTAATCTACCCTCTGAATATATATCTTTCATTTCCTATTTTTAATTACAATTTCATATTTAGCTTTCAAGGGCGAGTTGCTTAAAATCATCAGTAAATATTGACAAATAAAAGTAATTATCGCTCCACTATCAAAAATGCAAGACAGTTACATTATGTCGAAAGTTTTAGCGAAGACAACCGTTTCCAAATAAAGTAAAACGTATTAGTGGTTGTTGTTAGTAATACATAAGTGTATCAATTATAATTTTTTTGATGACACTTTTTTTTAAAACTTGATAAAGCAACAAGCCCGAACTTATTTCTGGACTTGGCTTCTACTCCTTCGACATGTACATCAAATAATTCATCTGACATCTGATCATGAATAGATACCTCTGGAGCCTCCCAGGGCAGTGACCTCGGAACAAACACCAGGTCGTGGCCAACTTGTGTCAGCTGCAATTAACGTCACCAGAGCATTTTCACAGTTTCTTGGAGCTGCAATACAGGTACAAATATCTTGAAGGTTAAATATTTATTAGGAATCTTTATTAGGCACAACCCATTGGCTATATACAGGGCATCAAAATGCCATTGCTCTTGCACTACTGATGATGATGCTAATTGTATTCTAATTGCAGGTTAAAGAGTTAATGTTGTTTTTAACTCAATGTGTTTTAGTATCATTTAGGACAGTTCGTTGTGTACGTTGTCGACGTTTTGTAAGTTTAAAATCTTCATAACTACTGATCAATCATGTCACTTCATCCAACATAGACATGACATTTTCAGTAACATTATCAACATTGGCTTATCAATTGTTCAAATTTAACCTTACATTAACTCTAATAACTCTTTCTAAATCGAATTTGTGTGTCGAAGTGTTTAACAAGTTTTCTTTATTATTCTTTCATCTATGACATTAACGCTGAAATATATAATTTAATTTGAATTGTTAGTAGTTACCCTCACTAACTAGACTTTTTGTAAAAAAAATAACTAAATTGTAACCTTTCAAACCCTTAGAAATTATAAGTTTAGTTGAAATTCGAAAATAAACTTTTTTAAATAAAATAGTTTGATGACCCTTTTTATAATCTTCACAATTTTGTTTGTGTCTAAAATGAATAATAATAATAATAAAATCATTTATTCTAACATAAGGACAACCTTTTGTGTTTGTACAAACACCAGAGGACAAAGATGTTTCTGTCAACACGAAGAAGAAGTTTGAAAAGATAGTTTGTTTAGTCTGAAACAATGTTTTAATTGCCTAATTATTAAAATGGTTTCAACTGTAAATTCCAGGGAGCTGCCCAAACCGTCCAGAATGTGATACGAGCGGGCCAACGAGCAGCTACGGACGTCTACACGAACGGATCCGGGGCTTCCGGCTAGTCTACCTTTACGAAGTCACTGGCATAAACCATACAGATGTTAATTGTTAATCCGTTCGATCGTCGTCATTTGATAATTTGAAATTAGCCGATAAGCACAGCCAAAATATGTGAGGTAACACTTACATCAAAGTGCAAAAATTTATGGACTAGATACAAATACATTTAAATTTAGATAGTGCAAAGCTACTATAGTGTTACAGAGTTAGCAATGTATACTTACCATATCACGGAGAGTAATTAATAATTTTTTTAACTTTGAATCAATATAAAATAAGTCGATTGCAACTTAGTCTCTCAATGATCCTCTTTAATCTTGGAAAAGGTGATTTGTGGCATTTGGATGCACCACAGATGATAAATCTACTAACAGATAGTTAGATATGTGATCTGTGGGAAACACTTTGGCAGCCATGTTTCTCTCGTGGTGTCACATAGATTTAAAATAATGTCCCTGTCATGGTTTATGTCAGTTTTAAGAACTAAATTAGACTCGAAACTTTTTCGAAAGTGTCACAGTATGCACTATGTGTCGAGTGCTCAAATGTAAATAAATAGGTGATAGTTTAGCGAGCAAATTCAATTTGAGCTTCGGTTATTTTATATTTTTTATTTATCTTATTCGTTTTCCTAAATGAACTTACTAAAATATTTACTGTTTTTCTTAATTAAATTTTTGGTTATATACGTATATATTATTAGAATTATAGGCCATGAATGTGATGTTAGCACTACTTTAGTCGTATTATTTAATTAGTTTTTAATGTAAATAATGCAAAATTATGTCTCGCCTTACGCTTTATGTAAATTGTCAACAATGCGCGTTCTTAAGCCTTTTTAGCCAAGTTAGTGTTTGAACATTGCATAATGATTAGGGTTAGTAAAATGCGAGTAAAATTCATCACAGTGCTAGGTTTGTCATTGTCATACGTTATTTCAGTAGTTTTTTTTTCGCATTTTACGATCCCTGATAATGATAATTGGTAAATAGTTTAAGATATTTTAATGATAATACCAAGCAAGATCATGTCTTCTCAGATACAAATAAGTGCAAGATTATTTTTTTTGTAAGCTCCGTAAATCTTCAAATCAAGTAACGATTGCAGCTCTTAAATTTTTCAAGACTGGACTTGGAATCTTAGTATCCATATAAACATCATTGATCTTGAAATACTAGGATTTATTTTAATTTAGTTATAAGCCTTAAATCATGTGCCATTTTCGCACGTGCTTCATGTACTCGCTTCCCTCTTTACTTTTATTTATTTATTTTAATTGGTATAGAATTTTGCCATGAATTGACTTTACATGTATTTAGAAGATATAAGGCATTTGTACAGATGTTTATTTGGAACAGCCAAGCGTTTTTATTTTATGATAACTTGTCAATTAAAACATATCTTACAGTGATCGCTTATAGTGAAATTTATCAAAATTGTAACTACATATAAATGTGAAATTCCAAAAAGAGATTTGTACAAATTAGCTGTCAATTTCGAAAAGCGTAGGTAAACGCTACTCATATAAATAGATAAATTAATCGGTTAGAAATCATTTCTTCAGTAACTTAACGAAAAATAATAAAATATAATGTATAGCTTTCCACTGCCTTATTTTAATTAGACATAAAATTTGGATAGGGTTTAAAATAAGAACATAACTTTCAATGAAATTAAGTCTGTTTGAAAACTCGTCGCAACCGCAATGTGATTTTTTAAAAAAGAAAAAACTTTAATTGGATTTTTGCTGTTGTGTATACTTTGCAAAAATTAGTATACAATCTTATTTTGTTATTTTGGTGTGAATTTGTATTTATAAAATAAGTTGTCGAAACGACTGAGCAAACTCGATTCGATCAGGTTTGAATCTGTAGCGGTTTACTATTTTTGTATACTTTTGTATATCGTCCGAGACCGAGAAGTAGAGAAAATAAATTAATTTATAAAACATGACCTGACTTTTTATTAATAAGCTATCAACCCTAAACTTGGCAACGTGTATCTTATTAGAATAAGATACACAATTTAAGATCATCTTTTTGTATATTTTTTTACTATTTTTGTTAGCTCTACAAGAATCCAACGAGGCTTGAAATGAGTATACTTGTCTCAACTTGTCAAGTTTAGGATTAAAGAGTGTAAAAAAAGGCCTAGTGCCTACTGTAATGTCACCAAATACCATATCCAACGAGTATCCGCACTGGCGGTAAAAAAATCGCGCGGAAAAAAAATCTGTGGAAAACCCCCACGGGGGATAATAGTTTAAGTTTACAAGAATAAAGGGCACTGCCCAAGTCTGGTGACGTACCTCAGTGTCAGTTCTCAAGATGACGTGACGTGTTAACTTCGTTTGCAATCATTAGATGGCGTTGTGCAAGCGAAGGTTGTCGTTTCAAATTGTTACCATTAATATTTATGTAGAGTCAAAGTCTAAGAACTTTTCTTTTACATTTTCTTACACTGTGGTAGAGTCATTCACGATGACGCGTGCCGTCGTTCTTATTAGAATGTCATTAATGTCTAATTTTGTCAATTTATTTATTGGGTTGCCATAGTAGCAAGAATTGTGTAAGTAGACTGTTGTCATTGTATGTATTAAAAAAAATATCCGGGCATAAAATACAACAGTTCAGTTAAGACGGCATTAAGCTATTTCTTATCGCGGGATAAGGTCAATGATCCTATATTTCCAACAAGTGCTTGGGGCGTAATTTCCACGTAAACCCATTGCGGATTGGACACTTAACACACACGTATTATGCAGGTTTTCTCACGATGTTTTCCTATACGATAAAGCTCGAAGTAACAAATGCACACTTAACTTAAAGGTGCGAGTCCGGATTTAAACCTAAGATCCTCTGCTTGAGAGGCCATACATGAAATCAGTAGTCCACCACGGCTGTTAAAATAGATTTGACATGTTAGTTTGTTGTATTTCGAAACGCCTTTATATACTGCAATTGAATAGATCAGATTCCAAATTCTTGCTCGAATTTTGCAACAGGCGTTAAGTCTCTGAATCGTTATTTTTCTAAACTGGACGTAGTTTAACAAAAAGAATTCAACCCTCAAGAATTAGTTTTTTATTTTGGGTTTACTTTAAGTAGGAACAAAAGCGAACTTAAAGAATAACATGAAAGTACTTCAAGTGCAAGGAAGGATCCACCTTTTTGTTAAACTACGTCCAATTATGAGTGAATGTACCTAATGATACAAAGTACAAGTGTTGACATCAAAGTTTCGTATTCAATTTATTTCTTTAAGCTCAAGCCGTTGTCGTTTATTTCCAAACCTATACAAAAAAAAAACAATCTGCACTGAGGCCGCGTGGGACCTACACTACAGTCCAATCCCTCTTATTTTAAGAGGCTGGGGTGATCACACAGGATGTTTCAAAGTTAAGCAATTAGCAAGTTGTATACACAACTTGACAGAGAATGCTGAAAGAAAATAAACTGCACCTATCAAGGTATCGAAATGGTCCCAAATCAGCATAACTCCGCCTTTTTGACGACGCTGGTCTTCCATTGGGACCATCAGGACTTGATACATTTAATAGATAAAAAAATTCTGACCAACACGAAATACTTTCAAATTGCAAACACGAACATCTATTGAGGAATTTACAGACTTTAAGGAGATTTTTAGTAAAACAATCAAAGTCAAAGTCAAAATATTATCTTTATTCAATTTGGGCTATAGCAAGCACTTATCAATCTCAAAGAAAATCTACCACCGGTTCGGTTCGGAAAAACCTTTGTTGTTGACAAGAATCAGGTAAAATACTCAACGTTGTACATTTTTATAAACAGATTTTTTTTTATTCGACTTGATGGCAAAGGAACAAGTGGGTCTTCTGATGGTAAGAGATGTTATTTAATGATATCTATAATAAAATATCGCACTCTATTTAACACAACTAAAATTTTAACACAGTAGATTCGCTATTTGGAGTAAGGGATTGCCAAATCGGATCGGAATTATTTCCAAATAAAACTCAGCCACCTTCAGAATTATGTATAAAGGTTAAATTTTAAATCTCATTGTATACCTAAATATACTCGTAGTCTCATTGTTGCTATGCAAAGCTCTGAACTTTGAGCAACTTGCTAAATATAGACATCGCAGACTGACTTAAGAATAAATTGTCCTGCTTAGAGGTCGTTTAAATATAGTGATGGAAATATTTAGGGTAAAACATCCAGAATTATTTATCCATACTATACTATAGTATTACAAATGCGAAAGTGTGTTTATATGTTGGTGTGTTTGCATGTTTGTCCGTCTTTCACGTAGAAACGGAGCGACGGATCGACGTGATTTTTGGCATAGATAGAGATAGTTTATGGAAGAGAGTGATATAGGCTACTTTTTTCCCGAAAAAATGCAAAGTTCCCGAGGGAAAGCGTGCGATAACAGAATTTGGCGAAGCCGCGGGCAAAAGCTAGTAGTGTTATAACGTGAAAGTTTGTGAGGATGGATAGACATATCACGCAAAAACTACTGAATGGATTGTGATGAAATTTGGTATGTAGATAGTTGGACAGCTGGAATAACACTTAGCTACTCATGAAATTTGGCACAGTTGTTTGTGGTACGAAAATGAGGACTACGATGTAATTTTCGGGAATTCTAACGGGATTTATTTCCAGAATTGCAGACTACGTCGCGGGCAACTTTTTTTTTATGGTATAGGGGCAAACGAGCAGACGGATCGCCTGATGGTGTGCGCTTACCGTCGCCCATGGACACCTGCAACACCAGAAGAGTCAGAAGTGCGTTGCCGGCCTTTAAGGTAGGAGTACGCTATTTTCTTACTTACTTTTAATACTGTAGGTGATAGTTCATTCCAGAGTTGCTGGGCTAGTAAAATACAATTTTCCGCAGTTCTCGAACCATTTACCGCCCAATCGGCCATTTATATTAACTTAAGCAAGTAATCTAATAACAAAATCTAAATTCAATCGATAACTTTTTGCGCAGTTACCTTGACTATTAAAACGACAGTGATTGGTCATGTCAAGCGCCATAGGTAAACAATTTTTTGCTCCTTCGACGCTATTAATAGATCAAAATGATTAAAATATAAAGTCAATCTTACTGGTGGACAAAATTGGAACTAGCATAGATATTTACGGAAATAAAGGCTAGGTATAGATGATAGCGCCACCATGTAGCTGTTTATTGAATTTGTAAAGTTCGTGTAATATTTTTTTCTGCATTTAATTATTCCTTCATACATAGTAGCAATATTGTACTTACTTAGATTTAATTTATAAAGGCACTAGCTTTTGCCCGCGGCTCCGCCCGCGTGGAATTCGGTTATCGCGCACTGTTCCTTCGGGAACTGTGCATTTTTCCGGGATGAAAAGTAGCCTACGTCACTCTCGGGCCCATAAAATATCTCTATGCCAAAAATCACGTCGATCCGTCGCTCCGTTACGGCGTAAAAGACGGACAAACACACAAACACACAAACATACAAACATACTTTCGAATTTATAATATTAAGTATGGATGGTGTTCAGCATCGGCCTTGTGACTGGCGGCGGTTTTTGCCTTATTAGCCTCTGGCCAATTAAAACCATATTTAAGAATGTGTTTTTTTTTTCACCTGGCGATATTTCGTGAGATTTTTCGTTAACTAATACGAAATTTACGTTACAATCTTAGCCTTCCTGTAGTGATATTTTGAGTTTTTTTTTTATGGTATAGGGGATTTTTTAAAATGGAGATTCTTGAAATGAAGTTTTTGTTCCAAAATTTCAACCAACTTCAAAAAGGGGGAGGGTATTCTGGTCGGTAAAGATTCTCTATTTCTAAAAATACGGCTCTATGGATTCCATGGCGGCTTTGCTTGAGCGAAACAATAATACTTCGGTTATTATATTTACAAATTACAATTTATTTATTTTTTAATAGAAGTTGGTTGTTGTCTCGAACAATGTCTTTTTATTATCACAAAGACAGTCAATCATATCGAAAATACATTCTGAAACATAGATACACAGAAAAAAACAGAAAAAGAGACCAGCGCTCCCAGCAGAAGAAGCATAAAAAAAACTAAATATACTTAAAGAGCAACCAGCATAGAAAATGGCGTGGTTTTACGATTATCAACATCAAAAAATTGCATTTGCAATAAAACGTTCAGAAAAGCCTTGAACAGAAAAGTAGCACTTTGCTCCCACTCGTCAGGGAGGATAAATTACTTTTCTGAAGGAGCGGTGTGAAAACTTAATTGACTTTAAAGATTAGTTTTTGTACAGAAAAAGATTCTGTGGATCTATGTTTTAGTTTGTATTTTCGATATGGATTTTACAGGATGACCGTAAAAGTCACAAAATTTGGAGTTGAAATAAAAATACAAAAAGACTCCAAATACCATCTTAATTTGATTTCTTAGAAGCGACATCTCTTGTTCGGGTGAGCGGTTAGTTTTAATGGAGTGCTGGAAGTTTCTCGATAAAGGCTAAAAGCTTAGATGTCGCTAGTGTCGCTGCTTAAGTGGCTAAATAAGAAACAAACAAGCTGAGATATGTGGTGCATGGGGGAAATTCGTGTCTGTACCGTTGTCCAGTGGTGGTGTAGCGGTATAGCACGCGGCACAGATTGCCGCGTACCTGGGTTCGATTTCCAGCGCTGGTCTTATTTTTCTGGTTTTTCTGTGCATCTATATTTCAGTTTGTATTTTCGCTCTATGTTTACCCAACACGGAAAACCACGTCCAAAACTCTACTGACATCTGATCGCCAGTTAAAATTATTTCCAGTAAAGGTATAAGGAAAGTCCTACCACAAAATATGCAACTAAGCGTGAAGAAACCGGTCCTTTAGTTAACTAACTTTATCCTCTGAGAGGTTTCATATTTGGTGCTGTGAATAAAAAGTAATTAGCTTGAAAAAAAGTATTGCCCCGTAAGAATGGCGGTAATTCTGTGGTAAATACCAATCAGTTATAACAAGCCTTTGTCACTATTCAAAAAGAGTTTTTCCCCGAAATTACAGTTTTTTTAGGGTTATGCGTGAATGAATGAATACTTCGATCGATTTCGATTTCGCCGATTTCGACCATTTCGACCTCTAAAGATGACTTACGTTATCTAATCTAATTTTGGTGTGAATGTGTAAGTCCGCATTGACTGCATTTAAGTACCTACACCGTCCACGTAATTATAATGGCCTGTGATATAAATTTATACATAATGTTTAATAATAATGAATTTCTATTGCCCCTACAATAACAAAAATGGAGGTCCCAAGCAATCATTGCTACACTGGATTGCTATTCTACAGTTTATCAATTGTTTTAACGGAAAAAAGCTACCTGGCTCAAAGAATTAGCCTAGCGATTCAACGAGGAAATGCAGCCAGCATCTTCGGCACAATGCCGCAGGGGCATTTTTTAGATATAGCTTAGTTTTTAATTTACATAGTTTTAATATTTAGTATTATTTCTGTGTTTTGATTTATTTCTAACGGAAAAAAGAGGTTACAAATCGAATAGCAGGACTTGTAACTGTCTATTATAATGAACTTCATTAATATCGCATAAGAACACCCACACCAAATGTCAGGTCTTTAATCCCAGCGGTTGAAAATGAGGTAATTTATCCCAATCCCGTCAGAAAAAAAAAATCGGGATAAAAAGTAGGATATGTGGTAATCCAGATATCCGCCGCTGTTTTAGCGTGAAAAAGAACAAACTCACACACACTTTTGCATTAAAATATGAGTGAGATTATGAGCAACTTATCAAATTGACTGAGGTCTTCAGTCAGTGTCACTCTTCGTCCGTCGCCGCGGGAGAGTCGTTTGCGAATCGTTTACTACTTTTAATGTCATCTTATCCTGAATGCGTTACTTCTTAAGGGTCCGTCCAACTTGACGATCCTGTTACAAGAGATTACGAACAGGCCCTGCACTACGAAGTGTAAAATTCGAACTTCGTATCTTGCCGTCCCACTGACGCTAATATTATTTCATACAAGAGTGAGAGGGACGGTACGATACGTACTTTGATTTTCGAATTTCGTAGTAGCCCTCCAGCCTGAATGAGGGTTTCTATGATAGACTAGTTAGCGCTTAGTACCTATCGTCCGTCCGTTTGAAATCTTCGACATCTGCGTCACTTTTGCGATTGTTTTTTTTTTTATATGGCTCTGTCCTTTGGAGGACAATTTTGCCAGTGTCTAGTAGGTTTTGCCGTAGCACGGGAAAAAAATCTAGAAAAAGAATATAAGACGTAATATAACGTTTAAGTATAAGTCATCTTTGTAATATTTTGACTATGAGAGATAATGGTGGATGAACAATTACAGTGATATAAATGACGATTTTTGGATGTAAATATCTAAATAACCGTTTGAGGTCGGTTTATGATGGAGCATGTAATATGGATCTGGCAAGTCTCAATAAATGAGCCCTTGACATGTTAATATGAAATAGTTTTTGATTTATGAGGGGGTCAAAAGTGGCTCCAAATGGTTTTGGGTAAGATTTCACACGGTGCTGCTCGCCAGTTCTGTTAGATTGGACTTGGCTAGACTAGATCATCCAACAAGTATTGTAAACTGTAAAGTGCGTGCGTGCGTGCGTGTGTGTATTTGTATTGTATTTTAATCTCTAAATCTTGAGACATGAATTGCTGGATTATGCAACGTAAATTAAAAACCACGATGTAAGTTTCGGGAATGCGCGTGTGAATTAAGCAAAATTCTGGAATTTCAATTCAACTGCCATATGGTTTACGCGAGCGAAGTCTGGGGGGGGGGGTAAAGTCGAGTAGAAAAAGTCAAAGTCAAAGTCAAAGGTTTATTTGTTCAAAAAGTAGGTTACATAGTGAACAGGTGTTATGCCAACATTTTAAAGTTCTCCACTTTTTGCCGCTTACACGAAGTACAAATTTTATAACAAGAGATTTTCATCTACATGTAGGTACCTACCTAATTTATGTTAACAACAAAAAATGTGAACAACGGTGATATATTCATTAATTTGTTTATCAAACTACCAACCATGTGGCAGTTACGATCAACACGTTAATAATTATGAGCACTCACTTATTACCACTTGAATAAAACGCTAGAATGAAATGGAGCAAAAATCATTATCAATCAAAACACACGATTGTAACGGTACATAGCATTAATGGCAACATTATAACTTGCGTATCTAGTTTGTCAACTAGCTACATTAAAAATCAATTAAGGCAAGCAAGAAAAGTACCTACCTAATGTTTATACTCGCATGAGAAGAATAGTATTTTTTTAATCGACGAATTACGATATCTTTTCTTTTCTTCTCTGCTACAAAAGCAGAAGCTTCTATTTCTTATCTTATCTTAAGAGTATTGAGTATCTTTCGGGTATTTCGGTTAAATTTACATGATTTATTATTCATCTGATGATACCATACTTATTATCTAGGACTTCAACTTTAACAAGTAGGTGTGTTTCCAGACTTAACGAAATTAAATTTAACGGAAGTAAAATATGACCCTGTAATTTTAGATTTTTGTCAAAGTCAAAATATCTTTATTCAATTTTCAATTCAATTTATGAATGTCAAAAAAAATCTACACCATCACCTGTGCGAAAAAACCTTTGTTGAGAAGAATCCGGCAAGAAATTCAACGAGGTATATATTTTTTAAACAGATTTACAATATTATTAAATGGTATCTGTATCACAAGTAGCTATTTAACACAACTTCATTTTAACACAGTAGATTCGATATTTGAAATAAGGGATCACCAATGCAATAACTTTCAAATATCCCATGATATAATCATTAATTTTTTAATGCGTCCTAGATATTAATGTCTTCTTGACAATAGATTTGAATTTTATATGAGAAGATTATATATACGCACCTATTTGCTTTACCTTTTTGATAAAAATAAATTATTTAAATGTTAAATATATTATTATGTGAATATTTTTACGATAAATTTATTTATAAGCAAATAATATATACAATAATTAACAGCAATAAATAAAAAAAGAACCAAAACTAACTTACTCTAATCCTAAAAATCTACGAGTAGGAATATTTACAAATATCACCCAAGTCGTTGCTATTGGGCATGGTGCCCATAAGGCTGGTTGCGTTTCCTCGTTGTATGGAAATGCCTGTGAATATATTATATTAATGTTATTTATATATTAATTGGGCTTAACAAGATGTCGTTTTATCACAGATGTAGCGACGACACCCATTAATGCATGGGAAATAGCGAGATGCCTGGTGAGCTTCGATGACCTTTTCAAAGCGTTTAATTTCGTGGATCATGAAAAGCTTATTCACAATTTTCAACACAATAAGTTTTCCGCCAATGCATTGTTAATTTTGATCTCCTATCCCGAAAAAACTGATTGAATAATCCAAAAAGTGTAGTAAGTAGAGCGCACTCATTTAGGACACATGTGAAACTGGGAAAACCGCAGGGCTCTATTTTGGGCCCTTTTCTCTTTCTATAGTATATTAACAAATAGTCCTGTTGGCTAAAAAAATAGTTTGACATAATTTTATACGCCGACAAGGCATTTCTATGATTTATAAGTTGAAAGACAACAGAAATTATAAAATCAGATCAAAATCCTAGTTAATTAGTTAACTGCAAGCAATCTAGTACAGAATGCAGTTAAAACGCAGTGAACAGCGCATGAAAATGTGAATGCAATGCATACCTACAATCAGTTACTAGTTGTAAATGTTGTAATGACGAAAGTCCTTGAATTTATATGTGACCATAAAATGAATCGCATTAATCGCTTTAAATTAAGTCATAAATTACTTTCATTTATCATAAAGATAATTGTTGCCTAGAAATAACAGTCTGGCTTTACAAACTTATATTGACAGTTGCAAACCTTGTTACTAACCGAACAGTAAATTAAAATTAGTAACCATTCAAGTCGCTTTAGCCCTTTTCCAACTTTATCCTAAGTTTGTCTCTAATTTGAATAAAGCTCGTATCTCAATTCCATAACTAAACTACACCGAACTTTGAAGGACATTCAATTAAGTTCATTTAGTAAAATCATTGGTCTTGAGATACGACTTATTTTATAAGTACTTAGTGAGTAGTGGCTATTTTGCAAGGCGACATTGAAGGCTCTATTAAATATAGTTGTACATTAGGATTAGGAATAAATAATTCATTTGTGTGGGGTTTTCCTTAAAGGTTTTCGTAGCACAAGGATCTTTTAGCGGATGCATTTTGCGGATCTACAATAGTGCTACTACGTGATCTCGTGCTGAATATCTTAATGATAGAAAATACCGAACGTCTAGTAGAATGGTGTACGGTTGTTTTGCTCTGAAGATTAGCTCTGGTTGAGTTCGAAACGCCTCCGTGTAGTGTGGTGATATGATAGTTGGGTTTGTGTGTGTTCTTACAGTGTGGAGGTGGAGGAACTGTATGAACACGCATATCTTGCATAAAAGTAGTTATCATAAGGTCGCGGGTGAGCAAAGTAATTGTTTTAGTTCATTATTATTTATATTCAGGAAATTAAGGGTAAAACGTAAAACAGTGTTTAAAAAACAAATAAATCTGGAATGACCAACTTTTTGAAAAAGGACTTTATACGGCAGCGTAACGCTGCAAAACATAGTAATTTAAATACTCTAAGTTTGTGCTCATTTACTACGGCTTAGCAAAAGTATGTGCAGAAAAGTAGCAGCTTTCAAAGTTTTCATTTAATTTTTGTTTCTTTTATTTGAAGAATTTGAAGTTTCTGAGAGGAGGCCTGTACCCAGCAGTGGGACGTATATATAGGCTGCAGGGCTACTACTAAACTCGAAACTCATAGTTAGTATCGTACCGTCCCTCTCACTCTCGTATTAAATAGTATATGTGTCAGAGGGATCGCACGACACGAACTTCGAGTTTCGTAGTAGCTCTGCTGGGATGATGATTATAAAGAAACTAGAGAGTTGCCAGTAAAAAAAAGTTTAATAAATAATGAATTGTACACGACAGATAAAAATAACAGCGAATAATATTAAAAAATATAAATATTTAAGAAGCTCTAACACACTTCTTAATAGGGACCTTCGCTTAGCCCCGTTTTAGTATGACGGATTAAAATCCACTTCGTCATAGTTATGGCGTAAAATAATCCATTGCGTTCAGTTTGACGCACTGGGTTATGTATTTCTATTAACGAACATGTGGTTACAATAAAAAAATCTCAACATTCTAAGAAACAAATTGAGATATGAAATCAGTTGGTTCCTTGAGTTTTTTGCTGTTACAAATTGAAGTGATCGATGAGATACAAATCGAAGTATAAAAAGAACTGTGTTTCTAACAGAATAAAGTTGAGTTTAAAGGGAAACTTGTAATGTACAAAGTACCATTTTGCAATAAGGTTTACAAATTAGAATTTCATAAGGTTTATTTGATTAGTATGTGATTATAACAATGTTTTTCCAACTTAAGATGACAACTGCTGCAAGGTCTTGTTAATATTTATTTTTATTGTAATAAATATACAGATATACTTTATTATATAACACACAATACAAAATAATTAATAAATGAACGTCGTGAAGCGTTCCACATTTTTAATAAAGAAAAGTTTATAATAAAAATTGGATAAAGATAAAAAATAAATAAAAAAATATGTATTTTGTGTGTACCTAAATTATTTTTCACTATGATCAATGCGTTTTTAAATGTTACAACAACGGTTTTTTTAATGTAACTACAGAAATACATCTTAACATGAATCATTACACACTTTTAAACTAGTTTTTTTTTGTGGAAATTGATACATCTCACTGAAATGTCTTTATATGCCTTTACAGAAATTCCATTGTTTTTTTTTTCATTTATTATTCATCACATCATGTTTAGGTTAGAAGCAACGCCTTCAACGCAGAAAGAGATTTCGAATTTAAAGTCGTTATCCTGAAATGTACCTTTCCGAGTTTCCAAGTTGTTTATAGTTTTCACAAGAGACACGGAATTATAGAAAAAAAAAATTAAGTATATGATCCTTTAATAGTGACTATTCTATCCAGTTCTTGTTCCATTGAATTCATTTTATATTCGGTCCTTTCTTTGGCCGGTTTCTAATATTTTATGATGAACATAATATATATACAAGGACGTAGACCACCTGGACGTAGACGCACCTCCTGGTTAAGAAACCTTAGAGACTGGTTCGGAATGAGAACTAGATCCCTCTTTCGAGCGGCAGTCTCTAAGGTTAGGATAGCCCTAATGATCGCCGACCTCCGAAAGGAGAGGGCACCGGAAGAAGAAGAAGATAATATACATACATATAATTAACAAGTTTATGTAACCTTTCATAATATATTTGGTTCAAAACGAATCCATTCTGCGCATAAGTAAATGTTTACTAATTTGATTGCAAGTAAAAAGGGAAACGTTATTTTTATATAATATCACAGCTCCACAATACTCTACATATCAATAATATTGGCTTTTAATATTCAATCCTACTTAAAAATGCACAATTAGTTAGAGGAGACGTGGAAGAACAACCTTAACCTATCTGATAACCAGATGAGATACATTTTTCATTAAATATTACTTATTTACAAACATGCCTGGCTTGTCTATCGAAAATGGTTATTTTTATTTAGATTAAGTTTAGTCGGTTTTTTTTAACACCTTCACTCATTTGATTACCGGTAATCTTTTATTACAACTGATAGCTTTTAATATAAAGAATAGCCATTAACATTTTTCGATAGCCAAGCTATTATTATGATTTTTTTTTTATTTGACTAGATGGCAAACGAACAAGTGGGTCTCTTGATGGTAAAAGATCATCACCGCCCATAAACATCTGCAACACCAAGGGTATTGTAGATGTGTTGTCAACCTAGGGGCCTAAGATGGGATACCTCAAGTACCAGTAATCTCACCGGCTGTCTTACTCTCCACGCCGAAACACAACATTGCTGTTTCACGGCAGTATTAGCGAGCAAGATGTTTAGCATGTTTGCAAATAAGTAATATTTTATAAAAAATATGTCTCATTTGGTTATCAGATGGGTGAAGATCAATCTTCAGCGGCTCTTAGACCAAATACCTACCACACAATCCAGACGTAATAATTGCAACAAGTTGACATTTAAGCTGTTCGAGTTGCCAAATGTCACCACACTACAATGGCCGATCAAGTTTGCTACGTCAATAAATAAGAAGCTGCTGGGAAAGCTTTTGACTATGATTTAGAGTTTTTTTAAGAGAAAGGGTAAAAGGAAAAAGCCATACTTTTCACTCTTTTGTACGTAATTTATTGAGGCTTTGTTATGGTTTCCTAAGTACCAATCTAATACCTGGGTACCCTTCTAAAAATATTGTTTTCTTTATGCAAAAATAAGCAGGCTAAATCTGATTAACATTGAACTCAGAACCTTTGTCGAAGAGTTCAACGTATTTTGTGAAGTTATTGATATAAAAAAATCAAGATTGAAAAGGTTAAATTGTGGTGTTTGGTATTAAGTTTTTTTTATTGGATTTTTATATAGGCCGGTAAACCGGTCTGCAATCCCTGGTAAAAATGCTTGTTAACTTGCTTGCACTTAAGTTGCTGCGTAGGTATTGTGTTTCATTGGAAAATGGAAAAAAAATCGCAGCTCGACCACTCGGAGGCGTTTCCACAAAGTAGGTCGGCTTGGTCGGGCGGCTTCGGCGGCGGTCGGGCGACTTCGTGCACGCTCGGGCCCGGCGCTCGCGCACACTGCGTCGAGACGCCGCCTCTGACACTCGCGCGTTCCCGCGATATCCCCAAACTTGTAAACACGTCACGGGATACACGTTTCCAACACAAGATATGGACTGATTGTTTACAACACCCAGAATAGAAACTTGTGATCTACGTTTTTTTTGAGTGCCGAACTGTTCAACGCAAACATGTTATGGGAATCGGGTTTTTCTGAAGAATCAGACACGGTAAGCTTTTAATGATTTAATATTATATTTCTGATTGGATAAATAAATGAGCTGTCCATAATGAATGTGCGTAAAATTATGAAACCTAGCCGGTTTACACACACAGTCGTGCGCGCGCGCGTGTGCGTTAACTTTCTAGTTTTCGCTCAACGCTCGACGTATTTGCATAAAACGTGAACAGTTTTTCATAATATAAAACAGGGGGCCCGTTTTATAAAGCAACAAGATACAATTCCAGATGTATCGAGTAGTAACAATTGAAGTCTTGTGCTTTGAGTGTTTTGAATCACCGCATTTAGATTGGTGGCTTGTAGGTTCGTGAAACAGGCCTCGGGAAGCGAAGCCTCCTTGTAAATATTCATTGTGCATCTCTCCGCTGCGACGGTGTTGTGAATGCCTTGATTAAATGGAAATAAATGTGTATTTTGAAGCGCGTGCGTCACGATCCTGAGAAGGGGGTCTAAAATGGCATAAACGTGCATCGGTATTCGCTAGCGGCATTTTAGGTGCCACGCTTTGAAGCTTTTTATGCCTACGTGAATACTTTACGATACTTCGTTTGATGGCGTAAATGATGGCGTGTGTCCATTAAGCATTGACTCTAATAGGCTTTTATGTCACTTGGACCATGTCGAATAAGTATTCGTTTTCTGATAAAACTTAATTGAAGAAAATACGTAAGTATAGGTACATGAAAAGGTTTATGGAGGGTCGGCAACGCGCGAGTGATGCTTCAGGTGTTGCAAGCGTTCCTAGGCGACAGTAATTGCTTAACATCAGGCGGGCCGCATGCCTGTTTGCCACCGACGTGGTATAAAAAAATGAATCGAGTTGAAGAAGGTGTAGGTTTAAAAAAATCTTCTACGAGCCTTGTTTAGTAAGTAAGTACTTCTTTCTACAGTAAAAAATTCATTAGTTTTTTTTTGCTTTAAAAACAGTTTGTAACTTAGTACAACCATTAATTTTTGCCATTTGTTTATATTAAAGAACAAAGAGCGATCTGCCCATTATATATAACATCAACAGAAAAAAATCACTTAGCTTAATAACTGTTTGCCTAGTAAAAAACACGTTGCTGGAATAAAATGATGTAATCGGCCAACGCATAAACAAACTAGCTTTTGCCCGCAGCGTTGCTCGCGTCTACCGTAGTTTTGGCAGTAAAATAAATTTGAGAGTTTACAAAAATCACAAAGAATACGTCATGGTCTTCATTGCAAGAAATAAAATAAATAAATATCATGGGGCACTTGACACCAATTGACCCAGTCCCAAACTAAGCAAAGCTTGTACTATGGATACTAGGTAACGGATAAATATATTTATATGGATAAATACATACTTAAATACATATTAAACATCCAAGACCCGAGAACAAACATTCGTATTATTCACACAAATATCTGCCCCGGCCGGGAATCGAACCCGGGACCTCAAGCTTCGTAGTCAGGTTCTCTAACCCAAGAAGACCAAGACCAAGGTCAAGAAGAACCCTTGTTTTATCAAGATGAATAATAGCTTATTCCCAAGATCTAACTACTTATACTACCTACGTTATGTACCAAAATTAAAGCAAACCTATTCTAAATACATGCAGTAATCATAGCTGTAAGGAATAAAGCTTTCATCACATTATAAGAAATTGTCTTGTCTTATAAGAAACTAGCCGTTACCCGCGACTTCTTCCGCGTAGAATTCGTTTATCGCTATTTTGTGGGAACTATGCAATTTTCCGGGATAAAAACTACCCAATATCCTTCTCCGGGACTCAAACTATGTCTGTATAATGAATTTTATCTTAATTGGTTTAATGGTTTAGACATGATGAAGTAACAAACAAACAAACTTAGAAATTTTCACATTTATAATAGGTATTAGTGGGATGTGTGTGTGTGTGTGTGTGTGTATAAGAAATTTAGTTACATTGGTTGCTATAATAAGACCATACACATTAAAAGATAAGTAAAAACATCTATGTAGTAATTGGTATGTACTTTGGTCGTTTTTTATATCATTTATCAAAAAGCACTAGAAATTTTCTTATTATTAGGTATTAAAGGCCTAATAACACGCACGGTCATATTACAAATGAGCTTTAACTTTCGTACCTACCTATAATATAGGCAGTAGGCAGGTATGTCATATTAGTAGAACTGACGGAGTTCTTTTAGTAATTGGACAGTATTTACATACGAATTTATATCAAGGAACATTAACTATGTGTTTATACATAATTAAAGAAGACAACGGCAAGTCAAAGCAACTCAAGTGTCTTTAAAGTCGTAAGTTCGCGCACGACTACAATCTAATTTAGTCTTTATACGTGGGTGGCTTAGACATGTTTTATTAGCACCTGTTTTCACGCTAATGACTCTACACACGATCAGAAGGAGTATAATTAAGTAGATTAGACGATTTCTCGCGTAATCGACCAGTTAGAACTGCGTGGAAACACTACTTATAACCTACTAGCTGTTGCCCGCGACTCTATGTGCGGAAAATTCGCTTACTTATTGCTATTAATTTTCTGGAATAAAAACTATCCTACGTCCTTCTTTGGGTCTTAAACATTTTTACGCATTTAAACTCCGTTACAAAAAAAAACGAGCACCTATGGTTTTTGTATTTTATGTACATGAAAGCTTACTTTCTAAGCTTCAATGCCTAAAAATCTGAAAAACCATAGGTGCCCTATTTTTTTGCAAGGGGGTTTATATGCCATGCAAATACGTAGGTACTTAATTAATTTTTTAAATAACGACAGCAGACACTTATTTTCTGAAAATATTTATGAAATGAAATGAAAAAAGTTTATTCAACACACACATAATAGTTACAAGATGGAGCGACGACCTGGCTAAGATCGCGGGATCGCGGTTGATGCGAAAAGCACAAGACCGGTCTGAGTGGAGAGCCTTAGGGGAGGCCTATGTCCAGCAGTGGACGTCTTTCGGCTGACATTATGATGATGATGATAATAGTTATAAACAAAAGTTACAAAAATAGTTGAAATACAAAATATGAAATAATACATGTGTGAGTGAAAAGGTCCCGTCTCAGCATAAATGCAAACTCCTGGGATGGAGTCAGCGTTGGTCATTCATTGGTTTATCTAAAGATACTAACTGTGTTGACACTTCTAATACGACTAAGTTAAATTTACAGTATAGCAAATTACAAATATAGGCATTATTAGAGCAAAACACTTAAACTATTAAGCCACGCGACTGCATCCAGGCAAATTTACAGTTAAATCAATCAACAGGTGTTTAGTCATATTAAATACCTATCGATGAAGTTATCTCTAAACAGTTTTATATCTATAAATAATTTTGTATCTATAAACTATCTAACACACAGTAATATTAGAAAGCCATTAATTAAAGAAATTAACTGTCAATCAGTAAAAGTTATGTTTTACTGTATTCTTTGTGTTTTGGTTTCTTAGTGTATTGCCTTTTGTTGTGAAACTTGACATTATACGTCTTATTAAAAAACTATTTTTGGCTCCTAATACTTGTACAATTATAGAGTTAAAACATTTGTTGCATTGAGTTGAAGAGTGTCACTTTGTCAAAGCGTTTATTACAGATAAAAAATCAGCATATTTTTTTACTAACATATAATATACTGCATAACATATCATCATCATCATCATCATCATCATCAGCCGGAAGACGTCCACTGCTGGACAAAGGCCTCCCCCTTAGAACGCCATAATGAACGACAACTCGCCACTTGCATCCACTGGTTTCCCGCAACTCTCACGGTATCGTCAGTCCACCTGGTGGGAGGTCTGCCAACGCTTCGTCTTCCGGTTCGTGGTCGCCACTCGAGAACTTTTCTCCCCCAACGGTTATCTGTTCTTCGAGCGATGTGGCCTGCGCATAACATATAATAACATATAATTACATACATATAACATATAATATTACTGTGCCCTAAATATTTATTGTGCAAAGGACCTCTTAACCTCCATAACTCCCGGTCTAGGTCTAGATAGATGTCAAAAATACTGAACATTTTCACCACGGTTTATAAATACTTTCCACTGGACTATATTTAAACGTTTAGCTCCAGTGCACGAAATGACTACAATGTATTACTCTTTGTCTATTTTCTTGACACAGTCGTGACTCCAATCAACAATATAATGGCTACAACAGGTTTTTTGTAACTTAATACGTATTATAGCCGAGAACAATAGAAAAATGTCGAGATAAAATCACTAATCATTTCCGACTGCAACACGAAACGGCGGCAATTGACAATCATGCGTTCAGATTCATGATTCACTTTTTGTGATTACTGTGATTAAAGATTTGGTCAGTTCCATTAAACACTACTAATATCATAAAAGCGAAAGTTTATATGGGTGGATGTTTGTTTGGATGTTTGTCTCTTTCACGCAAAAACTAATGAATGGATTTGTATGAAATTTTTTGAAATTCCTTGAAATAACCTGAATAAACATACATATATGAGAATATATACCCTGGATTAACATATAGGGTACTTTTTATCCAGAAATAATGTATGGTTCCTGTCAAACCCTCTGAATTTTTCGAAATTCATGTGCGAATTTACCGCTTTACGGTGAAGGAAAAATTGCGAGGAAACCTGCACAAACCAGCAAAGCAATTCAATGGTGCGTGTGATGTTCCCAATCCGCACTGGGCCCACGTGGGAACTACGGCCCAAGCCATCTCGTTCTGAAAGGAGGCCTGTGCCCAGCAGTGGGACATATAGGCTGGGATGGATGGATGGAATCATTTACAAAACAGTGTTCACATTGTAAGTAGTAAATTTGAGAAAAACGTTCTTATTTCATCTCTCACTTTTTATTTAACACGTAGTTGTATTTAACTTTTGTTCTTACCTAACCTTTGCAAACACACAAAAACTGTATCGCACACAAACTCACACTACCTATATAATCTGGGGGTTACTATGAAATTCGAAAATCGAAGTTTGTATCGTACTGTCCCTCTCACTCTCGTATTAAATAATATAAGCGTCAGCGGGACGGCAAGATACGAAGTTCGAATTTAGCGCTTCGTGGTACAGGCTCTGTATAGAAAACTCGTTTTTCCACAGCAGTAGAGTTTATTTTCGCCTCCAGCAACGCTGTTTACTCTTGCCTTATAAATTTAAACCGCTGTCCAACCGAAATAGAATACAATTTAAAACAACTCGTTGTAAATGAACCTTGTTTTTTCGACGGCCTTCAAGTGATTACTTCCGAGCGCTTTAAGCTTAAGTCTTTGGACTTGAAACTGCACGAAACCTGATCAGTATCTTTGTACCGCGTCAATTGAATTTAAATATTATATTTTTCCGTGCTTTAGTAACCAGAAATGAAAACTAAGTAATGATTATATAGTACATAACAGGGCCAATCAACTTTTTTACCTACGCTAATCTGTCCGCGACATTATCAAACAATTGCAGATTTTTGTAAGTAAACATGTTTTATCTGTAATTCAATAGATAGTGTACATGAATACATGCCATCCTACGTAAGTTCAACCTATTAAACCGTGAAATATTCTGTAGGAAGTACGATTTTTTGTAACGCCAGAGACAACTTTGGTAACGCCCAAAATATCGGTAAAATAGAAAAATAGTTGATTGGCCTAATAAAACATAAATTATTATAAATATCAAAACATAGCTAAATAATTATGTTTAGTCTAGTGGTACACGCGTAGTATGTAACGTTATAGTTGCTGGTGTTCTTTGTCCTTTGATAATTGTTTTACACGTTGATGATTTCGCATATTATTATGAAGGTTTCGCATACAAAAACTGTCATATTGCGATCGTGAGCGTCAGAAACTTTAGGCAATACGGCCTCAGTACCACTACCATGAGTTTACAGTGACCATACTCGATAGCGACGGCGTAAATTATTTGTATGGAGAATTGTACAGCGCCTCTACAAATAATTTACGCTGTCGCTATCGAATACGTTCACTGTAAACTCATGGTACTAGTACCTACTATTCTGTTAGTCCTATGCGGTGTCTCCCAGGTAGTTACAATTATTTCTTAAATAAATCTTTAAAAAAATTTTTAGGGTTCTTTAGCTAGGAACGCACGCACGCACGCACACACACACACACAAACTTTAGGAAGTAGGATTGTATTGTTATAAAGTTCATAGCATAACCAATAAGAAAAGCCTGAAAATGTTTTAATTTTTTTATTTTATATCTCTCTGTCCAGTAACCATCTAAATTTTAGATTCTAAAATGACCGTATATTGCGTACATTTTGCTTGAGAGAGGGGCTCTAAGCTGCTAACACTGGATATTCATAGATATATACCTACCTACAAATTTGTACGGAACCCTTGGTGCGCGAGTCCGACTCGCACATGACGGTTTTTTCTCCTGACTTGTCCGATTAGCTACAACTATGCTCTATCGAGTTTATCGTAAAAAACGCCTGCGTCAAACTTCCGTGTAGTTTTTTCTAGCAAAGGGCCCACTGGATATAAAGTTGTCACTAGGTATTACGAAAATTTAATTGGGTTCTATTAACCGCATATCAATGAATAGAATTCCAGGATATGTTCCTTGAGAGTTTCAATACAGTATTTAACTATTTTTTTATTATTTTTTAAAGATAAAATCAAAAGCTTGTATTTTTTTTAAATACAGTTTAGAATTGTCAAAGTTAAACTCAATTCTTTTCTTACTTCAATTCTACTTCAATTCTATTTTTGGTCGATCTATTCGAACCACTCAAATATAGGTTACCTTACCACGGCTTTATTAAGTACGTCGGAATAAGAGTCGGTGGTACATACTTATTTTTGAAACGTTGAATAAGTTCATATTTACTGTACCTAGAAGAGAAGGTATCTTTGCCTATAAGCAGGTCAGTGACAAAGCGTCATTAAATGTCGCTTAAAGAAACTGATTAATAGAAACCGCCGATGCTACTTTTAGACTAAATGATACATTTGTTACGATCACTAGAAGAAGCATATGGTCTTTGATGAACAATACCTGCATATGGTAGAGTTCTTTAAAGAAGGCAAAGTTGTCATATTTGACTATAACTGCAACTATATTTCAGTATAAATTTATCAAGCCGTATTTAGCCAGAGCACTCAGTGGCAAAGTTGCCAACGGTAAACCATTAATCCTAACACAAAATACATAGAAAAAGCTCAAGTATTTAATGATAAATAATTTGTCACTAATAGTAAGCAAACTTTCCCCGGTTACTTAAAACATTCAAAGTGATACTTTCAAGACGGTAATTTAGATGCCGTACAAATTGTCATGCGCTTAAGACATGCCTTCACAGTCCTACTTTAAGCGTCATGGGATAGCTATGCCCACTTAAATAATGCTGGGGCAATTTTTCCTAAAGCTTTTGCTTTGCAGTTTTTCCTAAGTGACAATCACTAGCGGTTTTTTTTTACAGTTTAAACACGGCATTGGAATGTAGATCTATCAGCCATAGCCATGTTTTTCTTTTAATGTAATTTTTAAAGTTTTGTTTCGAAATTAATCCTATTAATTCCGTTGTCTGTCTATCTGTCGCAGGGCTGTTTTGAGCCATGACGTAGACAATAGAAACAATTTATATTGTTATTATTATCACCTATTAATAGTAATAGGTACGTATATCTAAACTGCTATGGCCGCTACAACCTCAACAGTAAAAATAAAATTAAGTTCAAGGAACCTAAAAGAAACATGTTTTTTATGCGGGGTGATATGGCAAGGTATATTGAAAATGTTCGCAAAAGATCGCAAAGGAAAGACGTAAGGTTTATTCTTATCTAATAAGCAGATTTGCGTTAGATTTTCTTTTATGCTATTTGAAGTACCTACACAATTTCAAAAGCAATCCACCTGCTTTGGACGCGAGTGACTCACAACAATTATACACGGCCGAATAAAAATTACGAACAACAAAAACTGTAATTTTTCGTAACTTCTTAGAATCCAAAGAATAGTGTTGTTATTTGCGGTCCGATTTTCACTTTTGTCTTTTTGGGTCGAGGACGAACGGTCAGTCTGTTACGTGATTCAGAGGCTAAACTTCACCCACGCAATTAAAGGCTGTATTACCAGGCCACAAGGTGCATGAGACAAGTGGCCGCCTACGTGAAGGCTTTACTAACGTGAACGACTTTGGGGACCTAAAGCGCTTAAAAAGAAAGGTTTTATATGTTAATTGTGGTACGGAACTTTCTAATATCTGAAAATGGAGATAAAATGTTTTAATCATTATTAAGCTTATTTCTTTAAATTAAGTTTGTAGACAAGTCGTAGAAAAAGACAGATATGGAATTAAAGATAATATTGAGCCTGCTTTTAAAATTTTTTCATATGCCTCTTTATACATCAGCGTTTTCGACAAGTGTAGGCCATACATATGTGCATTATTTTGCTATCTTTTACCTGCTATATTTTTTATAGCCAAGCATAGGCAAATGTATATTCATCTAAGTATGTATACAAGACGGTACTGCTATAGACGTACAAACAAGACATATAAGTACCTAGTAACCTCAGGAACAGAGTCTCAAAATTTGACAGATACAACCTTGAGTGTAAAAATGCACGAAAAAAATTGTGTTTTCTAATTCCTAAAGGACTAAATTTTGTATTTTTTTAATCTAACATTATTAATCGTAACCAGAAAGCGTAGTCGCATTGAAGACACTCAAACAACTTAATTACTATCATGTCATAATATCACTCATATCTTACTTAACTTGCAGCCAATCTTTGGACTCGCGATGTCCGCTACCACAAACCAACCGAACTTACGGCTGGCGGGAGTTTCTGTAATACATTGCTTGTTTTGTCAATTAGCCGCTGCTCGGTGAGCGTGGGGACGAGGCAATGAGGAAATTCGTTCAACGCGTCACCTGTTGCACGTAGTCAGGGCTGGGCCGAAAGGCTTTCATCATCATCACTATAGCGAATTCTCCATCGCTATTCTGATTCATACTATTGCGAAAGCGACAACCGACAAGTTTTAACAGGAAAATGAGAACGAATTCACTTTTGCTCGGCGGACGGATTGGGAAATGTTGACGCAGGGGCAGAGGCTGTGTTTAGGTACCGTTAGGATATTTATTTGCAATCATTTTCGTCAATTGATTTTTCAGATTCTTGTATTTATAGTTCTTAATTATAATAGTCACAGTTTCATTATATATCAGCCGTATACGTTTGCTCAACGAAACCTAAATGTTTTCTTTTTTAGAAAAATATATTACTACGTATTCGATATTTTTATTAAGTAGTAGAAAAAATACAAGAGGATATTTTTATTTATTTTGTGAAATAAATAGAATGATTTTTTTATTTTTCAAATAAATTATTTGCCAAACTGCATGAGAGTTTCTTGGCAGAAGATTATTAGCTTTCTGACCCTCTGGTCTTAATCTTATTCTGAAAACTAAACACAATGTATGAGGCACGCAAAGGGTTGCACAGAGGGCACATTACCTCCACATTGTTAATAGCTTCTGCCCGCGATTTCGCGCGCGTGAAATTCGGTTATCGCGCACTGTTCCCTCGGGAAATGTGCACTTTCCAGGATAAAAAGTAGCCTATGTCACTCTCTAGCCTATAAACTATTCTATGCCAAAAATCGATCGTTTCGACGTGAAAGACGGATAAACATACAAACACACTTTCGCATTTATAATATTAGTATGGACACTAATTTCTTACGCCTTTCAAATAGAATTTAAACGACTAATAATAATAAGTATTTTTTTAATAGATTTGAAACTTAGGAGACGTGACTATGATAGTTGCGCTAGATGGCACTACGCGACACTATTCACGTAATTTATTGAATCAGGCGTTACTTTGCGGAGGTCCATATCAATGAACTAAAAGAATTTAACTTTGTAACTTAACTTTGATATTAATTTAATGAATAGGTAAACTAAAATTCAGACTTTGTTAACTTTCTAACAAAATTATAATTGCCAGATCAATAAATTGACAGGTATTAATCAAAGTATCTGTCTGCTAACATTTACACTTTCTTGTAATTTACTTTGCTGCACATTGCTGGCAATTATGTATGTAAACTCTAATCATTTTGTTAGAAAGTTAACAGTCTGAATTTAAGTTCCTTCATTAAATTAATGGCATGGTTAAGTTACAGAAATACGTTACTTTAATCTCCCTTATTATAAAAAGCCTGGCTGCTAGTAACACACTGTATTTGGCGCATATAGGCAGAAGGTACGGGTTCGAATCCGTCTATATTTTTCACAATAAGTTTATTGGTAAAAAATATTCCTGAAGATATTGTCTCTATTTTTACAAGCTTTTATTTAACTTTACATTTGCATGTTTGATTCAAATCTCGCGTTTCCAAATCAAGCTGTACATTGGGTATTAATCAGTTACATAAACAATTAACAAAACGGAACAGGAAAAAGTGATTAATAATCGTTTAGGGAAACGGTAGTCTTCCGCACGTAGTAGCACGTAATTATGAATGAAACTAATACGTCTGTCATATATCAACAGCAGGGTTTTTCGTATAATTTTACTTGAATTTTGGACACCAAATAGTTATTAACAAAGACATTTTATTTTCTCCTACACTTTAATATTTTATTCTAGTAACACTGAGCAGTTTGTGGCAACCCTGAAATTAATCCAATTAAATCAAAAAATAAGTATGTTAATTAAGTTCAATTTTATAATTTTCTTTTTAAATTATTTGCTGACATTTTTAATTAAAGTGCCGATAAAAATATGATCGATCATATTTTTTCTTCGCGGAAAGATAAAAAAGAAAATTGGTTTACTGGTAACTCGTTATCGCTTATTATTTTGGACAAATATCTGATAAATCCTAATAGATAAAACTTTATTTTAAACGATTACTTCATCTACACTTTTAAACTTTTTTATCTAGTTCGACTTTGCTTGCACGTGTCTTATATTTAACAAATCTAGTAGGTAACTATAAAAACTGATAATTAAATACTAAGTATTCGCTAGTGTATTGTTTTTTCATAATTTATTTTGCTTCCAATCTTATTACAAACGACTATGGAGCCTTTTTTAGTCAGTCAAATTAGGTATATTTTTTGCCACCATTAAGGTGTGTTAGATTATACGTTTATTTGTAACTTGTACAGATAGTCCCCAGCTACCCATACCGATTTGTCATATAAACTATAAGAAATTGACGATGATAATAATAAAGAGGTTGTGCACAGACAATACGCCAAAATTCGTCTGGAACAGACGCGTAGGCATGATTGATTGATTGATAATAACAAAGATCAATATTAAGTTATTAATTGGGTTAATAGCCAGAAAAAGCAATTAAGCTCTAATCAGAATATGATAAAATGATTAATAATCGTTTAAGTAAACGGTGGTCATCGGCACGTACCTTTGGTATCGTTAAATAATGAATAAACTAAATATTTTACCACTTTGCGGTACTTTTTAATTATCACTGCCGTTAATATTTCACTTCGAATACACAATTGATGAAAACAGTATTTTTTGGTCTAAAAATATTTTTTAATATACTTTTTTATTGTTTCTAACGATGTATACTTTCTTTGCATTCGTAGTCAATTAATAAACCACTAATTCTTTAAAAGATTTGATAAACATTAGTATAAATAAATAAATAATATGTCACTGATCTGAGTTGGTGTTAACTTGAATAACTAAAAATTTTATACGATTTTATTGAAATAGCCATTTTAGGGGTTTAAGTAATTTTGTTCAAGTTAAATCTTGTTAAATCGTAAGTTATTTTTTACCCATTCTCTTGAAATTGGATGGACTTGAAAAGTATTAATAATATGTATAGTTTAGATGCCAGTACAAGTGGAAGTACAATAAAAAAAAAAAAATTAAAGTGGACTGGGAATTTAAAGTTTTACTTCAGTTAGTACGAGTAGTTTCTCAATTTTAGCTGAGAACCTTTTTTATTTTATTTAAACAAGTAGAAATAACGGTATACTCGTATGGCCACACAGTCAAGAACATCATTTGATTTGACACCACCTTTTCGTTCATCCATATTGACAAGTGTCTACTTACGTCAAGGGACCAAGCATCTTGGTTGAAATTAGCACCGAATAAACTTGATTCACATGACAGTGATAAGAGGTATATAAACATTGGAATTTTACTGTTGTCACATACGCTTATATACCAAGTCACCAGAGTTTTCTGATATCGCAACGTGTACAATTTCTATCGAATAATGTTTCAAGCTTTTTTGGTGGTTGTAAACTGTTTTGGAACTTTTCGTACTATAATATGGTCACTACGCCCAGCCCTTTATTATGCTAAACAGAAAGGTTGTTGTCAGCAAAAGTAGGTTCGGAATGAAACACAGTTTAAATTTTATTGAAAAATAGCTTTTCATTGAAGTAAGATTAAAATTACGAAGAAGTCTTTAGAATATGTAACGGCTAGAAACCTGGTCTAATAAAATAAAAAAGTAATATCTTTTTTATTTACTAACACACAAATATAAAAATTCTCAAAATTAATACCTACACAAAAATCTGACTAAAAATAAAACAAACTATTCTGTCTGACTACCTATAAGGGATCCAGTCATTATTCGACTGTAATATTTTGTTAACCAATCTAAGTCCCTATTGTGGGATAAAACTTCAATTTTTTTTTAATATTGGTAAAGGTTATAGAGTGGCGACCACAAACCGAAAAACATAGGCAGAAGTCCTACAAGGTTACAAGGTGCACCAGCACCTTGGCAGGAGTTGCTGGCAACCGGTAGATGCAAGTAGCAAGATGTCGTTGATAGAGGCGTTCAAAAAACGACGTCTTCCGGCTTATGATGATTTACAGTCAAATGTGTTTATTTCATCAGAAGTTAAATTTAAAATTCGAAATTCAAATCATTTATTCAGTAAAAAGGGCGCAATGAGCATTCTTACACGTCATTTTTATAAACTACCAGTGTTTTTGGAATGATCATCATTGCCAAGAAGAATGCGCCGCAAGAAACTTCGCAGATAGTCATTTTCTCAAAATAAAATAATTACAAATATAATACTGAAAAACAACAGTATAAAATTAAAGAAAAAATGAAAAGAGCAATTAGTTGGTGAAACGACGGTCAACTTTGTCCCATACCTTAATCAACGTAAACTATACGACTTAGTCCGGTCTGCATCATGGCGCATAATGCAGTGAAATAATTTATTCTAGTTATATTAATCGAATCCAAGTGAAAGGAAAACTGGCTGCGTCACAGGCGCGTAAGCTATGCGCGTGGGCAAACGTCCTTGCCGCTTTAATTTAATTACTAGGAACATTTTACTTAGTATGACGTTGGTTACTGACTTTGGGTTAATTTCAAAAAGACCTTCAGACGCGTAATAAGTCAGACTCTCCATGGGGAAAAGCTTTTAAGAAATATGAGCTTTCGAGACTCACTCTCAAGCTTGTTTAGCGTTTTTTTTTGTTCTAATCGATACTTAAATACATTTTCAGTCAGTGGTGTTAACGTTTTTAAATTATCTTTGTAGGTTTTATATTAAAGGTTCGTTTAGTAATTACTTTCGAGCGAATTTATTGTGATTTTTATACCTTTATCTCTTATAAATAGAAGCCATTAGCCATATAGTTGTTATAATAAAGACACACGGAAATCTTCCGTTAATTCAAAAAAGAGTAAATTTTTTGTATGGGTACACGATCCCTTTCGGGCGCTATTTCACACCCCTGCTCGTTTGCCAGCTATTCGATTTTAAAAAATGTATGTTAGTCTGTAAAGTACTCGTATTTATTCTGTGGGCTATGTTGTCTGTAAATACATGGTTTTATGATGATTATTTATAACTTAGAGTTAGGTTACTTTTACGATAGTTTGTATTTCATTGTATTTATCGTATCGACATTTAACAATAATCATAAAGTACCCGTTAAAGTTTCAACATGTTTTAATAAAATTAAATCTAAGTCTCAAGCAGTATTCAGAATCTATTACAAGATCAAAAGTCGTAATAATACGATTTCTCGGCTGCCTCGCTGCTCGCGCGCAAAAACATTGGCAACAAAGCGCGGGCAAAACCCAGGCCTTGGCTCAGGACCGGTCGCGTTAGTACCGTAATCGCGCATTAATAGTTTCAATTATATTATAAAATATGGAGGCTTGATGTCGTGGTGTTCGGAGCCGGTGCTGTAGGTGGTTAAAGCATTGTACAATGATACTCGATAAAACAGTTGGTGCTGCGAAATGAATTACTACTGTATAACCTTTTCAAAACTTAATAAGAAATATTTATTCATTAGTGTTAACTAGTAAATAAATATTTTCGTTTATATTTCGGTAAATGTAGTACATTATAGTTAGGTATATGATGTTATATGATTTTTTGTTGCATACATTTAGACTGTATAAGTCATGCAAATATTATTTTTTGATACCTGCATTACATGCTAACAATAAATTCATTTCATTTCATTTCGTTTATATTTCGGGATTTTATGAAATTTCCGTCGAAATTCCAAAAAATAACATCGGGATGACATTTCGAGATTTTATCCCGATCCCGTAGGAATATTGGGGTAAAAGTAGCATTCGTATTATTCTAGATATCCAGCTATCTACGTAATAAATTTGATCCAAATCCGATCAGCCGTTTTAGCGTGAAGGATTAACAAACATACACACACACCATACTCATAAAATTTTGCATTTATAATATTACTAGCTTCTGCCCGCGACTTCGTCTGTGCGGATGTAGGTTATCGCGCGGTGGCGCCCCCTATCGGAATGAAAAGTATCCTATGTTGATCCTTGAGGTTTAAACTATCTATACCAAATTTCATCAAGATCGGTTCAGTGGTTTCGACGTGAAAGCGTAACAGACAGACAGACAGAGTTACTTTCGCATTTATAATATTAGTAGGGATTAGGATTGTAACGTCATGTTACAGTTCTTATATTAATTAATTGTTTTCAGTTTTATTATCAGTAAGGCGCAGAAGTGCCATAACGCTCGAGTCATTGTGACAATGAATAGCTATGGACAACACTAGACTTTGCACCAGTACCACTACCATGAGTTTACAGTGACCATACTCGATAGCGACGACGTAAATTATTTGTATGGAGAATTGTACAGCGCCTCTACAAATAATTCACGCCGTCGCTATCGAGTACGTTCACTGTAAACTCATGGTAGTGGTACTGAATTCTTTTCAAAAGTGACATTGTAAACGTGATACGAAGTCAGTGTTTCTAGTTCAGTTAATAATAGAAAATACAAGGTGTATAAATTGCACCTGAATTTTTTTTAATGTTTTTTAACGCTCTGTATAATTATATAACCCAAGGTGACTTTGAAGAAATATTAATCGGCAAATCAGTGACAGTTTAGATCCTAACGCGTTGAATCACCGTGTTGAGTCTAAATTAAATATGTTATCGTATTATTTATCACTAATTAATGAATACGAATTGATTAATTCTAATTTAAAACGTCATCTCAGCTGGCCATATTTACCACGGCTTTCTGCTAGATAAAGATCTTATTTAAAATACAAAATGGTTTACGCATTTATGTAACTCATAGTATAATAATTTTCTATATAAGTAGCGAATTTTTTTTACATTTTCAACCCTACTTTATTATTGAACTTGGTCTGAACGAGAATTACTTGAGAAATGCGACCTACATAGGACTTTGAACGCGAGTCCGATTCATACTTGGCTGTTTTTTATCATATACCTGATGAACCTAATTCACCTCCACAAAGAAAATCGTCCAATACAAATATTAAACCGCAAATGACCATTCAAACAAACATGACAACTTCATTTCCACTAACTCACATGTCGAAACCGAACATCAAACAATGAAAAGCATAAACGTTGGTACTCGTTCATACATTTCTTCAATTAGTAATATTAGCATACATTATCTATTCTTTTTCTATCTTTTGAATATTCAAGCCACAGTTGAATCATCTTACTGAGAATATGAAGACTAATATTACTTGTGAACCTGTTCATTGGAAGGTTGTTACTTAAATATGACTTTGAGGGAAAACCTCATGGTGCTTCTGTTGCTGACAAATCCTACCAATATTATAAACAGAGATCGGACAGATTAACGTCATTGTTCGCAATAATGTGGACATGACACTAACATTAATTAAATAATTAATCAATTGATTAATCTCTTCCTTAAGATTTCTTTTTCATTCCTGGTAAATACAAAACACAAAGATTTCGTATAAATATACAATACTTTACTTACTTACCCGTACTACGACAACTGCTACTTTTATTAACATTTTAGTAACGTTATCATTTTAAAAGCATGCGTAATGTAAATTGCTATCTCCAAGAATTGGATTGTATTTTCAAGAAATTAATTTAATAATTAACATACAAATTGATTCTGGAGTTTTGTCCACAATATTGCAAACAATGACGCTAATCTGTCCGATCCTTGATTATAAAATATGAAAGTTTGTTGAAGATGGTTGCATGTATGGAATCGTCTTTTCTAAGTTGTTACATTCTTGACAGTGTTCGTGGTCGACTCTTGAAAATCAGTAGAGGCCTCCATGACGACTATTTTAGGAAAATACTGTGAAAAAGATGAATTAAGTTCTGAATTCTTATTCCTGAAAATATTTGGTTATGAGCATCAAAGATGTGAGTTATTCTGGGAGGCCTGTAGTTCTCCATCAGTGTCAGTGTATACAGGCTGGGAAAATGATAATGATGAAGTTAAAGGTTAAAAATAGAGCTGATAATTTAAGAAAAAGATCTATTTTTAATTTAAAAATATTTAATATTTAACAAAGGATAAGCCTTTATGATATTGCAACAAAGTCAATACGAATAAACAGACGAAAGGGTTAAGGTTATCACCCTATCGAATACTGTTACAGCAGCAACAAGTAAACAACAGCAAACATCTAAATAACACGTGCCTTAAGACTATTGAGTACTGATTGAAAACATTCTATGGGCAACAAACTTATCGTATTTTTAATTAGGAAAATTACTCATTTACTTGCAGTTGCTAAATTGATAGGAAGTCGGGAAATTTCACAGCAAATTTAATTTTAATATTATTTAAAATACAGTTTAATAAGTTTCAATAAATATCATTAAAACATAAATGTGTACTGCCACATCGTATTATGAAAATGCCTACCCCGTTGGGAAAGAGGCATGATTTTATGTATGTATCAGTGGCGAATTGTCCGTAGAACTCTATTTCCACCGGATTTCTCAATATTTACAAAATAGAACAACAAGATATACAGAATTTATGAAAGATGTAAGCGATCTTTGCTTCGGCTTTACCACGGAAATATCTGACGCCACGCCACTGGTATGTATGTATGTATGTATGAAAACACAGACTTAGCTCTTGTAAAAAGGATGTAGTTCATTGGTCAAGTAAGTGTAAATGACAGCCGACAGATACTTTGATTATTACTTGTCAATTTACTTTGCTGTACATTGCTGGCAATTATAATTTTCTTAGAAAGTTAACAAAGTCCGAATTTTAGTTTATTAATTAAATTAATGTCATGGTTAAGTCTAGAAATACGCTACTTTAACTTGCCTCAAAAAAACCTGTCTGCTGGTAAAACACTGTATACTGGGCGGCAAAAAATGTGGCCCTTAAAAATGTATTCAGTAATAAATAAATTTGTACTATATAGAGTGGGCCCAATTTTGTGCCGATGAGTATATTTATTTTAAAACCTGTAATTTAGCTACGAAATTCACCATTACCTATATTACAAACACAAAAAAAAAAAAATTAAAGCATTGAAATATTTAATTTTATAAAAATCAACTTTCTAAAAAGATATGTCAACCTTTTTGCCTGTTCGATACATTTTAGCAATCATAATCTAAAAAAAACTCTACCAGTGGTCGATTAAACTAACTTCACTGAAATACCTTATAAGGTCTGTCGTTTCGATTAGGCCGATAAACACCGATAAACCCTCGAACTTGCTTGCCGATAAGACGCCGATAACTCAAGAAATAAATAAGTACTGATAATATTGAAAAAAAGTACGCATTTGCTTGAGAGTCTTCGAGGCGCGCGGGCGCGTCTTATATTGAATATTATTAATTTACAATAATAATAATTATTATTTTATTAAAATGGTGCCCTGTTGGGATTACAGTGCGGGCAAATATTGTCGTGAATGTTACACGGTGAGTGATTATATAATTGTGTGTGATAATTTTTTACTACGCTATTTATAGTGACTCATTATGAAGATTGCTTTTATAGAGAGACCCATTGCTCTATAGTACTGTTATATGTACACAAATATAAATAATTATGTTAGTGCAATTAACAACAATATTTTAATTATTATGGATTGTAAAATTACTACTTTTGTAAAGCTATGAGACTATGAGAAAATAATGTAGTAAATAGTAATGTTTTACGAATCAAGGGAAACTTTTTTTTCTGGAGACAACATAATGACGTGTTTTTCTTACAGAACGTGAAAAGAGATAATTTGTTTGAAGTAAAATTACTTAGTAAAATAAGAGAGTACAATAAAAAAGTTTTGTCATTCTTTCCAGAGACTTTCTTTATAATATAATTTTATTAATTAGGTAGGCTGTTGCATAATTATATTAAATATTATACGTACTATTCCACCACGAATGGGGATTTAGTATTTTTATCAGTTTTTTTACTGATAAACATAAGTGAATCACAATGACGTCAAATGTTGAAGAGATAGAAATTATGAGAAACTTGTTTGGATAACTCACTATTTATATGTTATTTTTAATGTTGTCATCATAGTGACCTTAGGTAATTAAAAGACTATCTAAGATGGTAACAGATTAAGCGTATTTTTAGAAGTGAGAAATTATTGTCACAATCTCATGAATTTACATCACAGATGCATTAACTTTTACATTTAAATTTAAATACATAATAGCAATAAGAGAAGAAGTGATAGATAAATGCACTTATTTCCTAGTTTAGTTTTTATTTATTTTTATGGTTAGAGAACATAACTACGAAGCTTGAGGTCCCGGGTTCGATTCCCAGCCGGAGCAAATATTTGTTTGAATAATACGAATGTACGTTCTCGGGTGTTGGATGTTTTACTATGTACTTAATTAGGTGTGTATTTATAAGTACTAGCTTTTCCCTCGGGAACTGTGCATTTTCCGGGATAAAAAGTAGCCTATGTCACTCTCTGGTTCATAAACTATCTCTATGCTAAAAATCACGTCGATCCGTCGCTCCGTTTCGACGTGAAATACTGACAAACATACATACAAACAGATACACTTTCACATTTATAATATTAGTATGGATGTTTATCCGTTATCTAGTATCCGTAGTACAAGTTTTGCTTAGTTTGGGAGGTCAATTCGTCTCAAGTGTGTGTATGATATTTATTTACATATATTTCACAATATGCTTTCATAAAAAAAAAGTTTTGTTCCTACAGATTGATAAAGTCTAAAAAACCAATCAAATAAATAATATTTTGTTTTTCTACTGATTACACGTATTTCTTACTAAGGATTTCACAACTTATCTTGTGACGTTTCACCATTTGTCGACTAACTTTAAGAGTCAGATAAAAGTAATGCCGTCTTTGTTTATTCAGACAAAACAAACAGAGACAGCATCACTGATATCCGTCACTTAAAGCTATTCGACACGTGGCGAAACACGCCCTAAAACTTGATTTTAGTTTATACCTTCCATTTTCAACTCTGTTCCATAAAGTAGATAATTCAATTTTAAATCATGTATCACTGTATGTCTATCTCTTTCTGACTCCTACAGTGCGTAAGAGACGGATTGATACTTAAAAAACTTATCACTTTTGACATTAGTAAAAATAATTTAGTAATAATTTTTTTTCGTAAAATCAACTCTACGTACCTGATTTTAAAAACTACTTTCCATCTTATCTTCGATTTTTACTGGTTTTTACGTTCAATCACTGCAATTTTGTATGAAGGTTGTATTTATGAATGGGTTTTTGTATGACACAATCCAATCGTGAGTCAATGAGTCTAAAAACCCTCTTGCATAAGTATAAGTACTCAAAGATAAATGATATTTGCATTTTATGTTTATACTAAAACTATAGCTAGCTATGCTAGCTTATACCCACGGCTGGGTTATTCCAACATAATTTATAATTATGATGAGGTCTAGACAAAATTTTATAACTCAATTTACGTAAAAGCTATATAAACAGAAACGTAGATATCCAATTGGATAGTTAATTACATTAAAAAAAAAATACGAATATAGGAATATAACTGCCACAATACATTTTTAGATTTAAGACATTTGTAAGCTGTTTATTTTTTGTTGTTGTTTCGAAATAAATTGTATTCATCCATTCATTCATAACAATTAAATTTTATATCATACTAGCTTTTGCTCGCGACTTCGCTCGCGCAGAATTAGTGTGTACCATACATTATTTCGGGATAACAAGTAGTTTATTATGTTATTCCAGAGTATATATTATCTGTATGGCAATTTTCATGCAAATCCGTTCAGTAGTTTTGGCGTGAAAGAGTAACAAACATCCATCCATATAAACTTTCGCGTTTATAATATTTAGTAAGATAAGATAAGAATATTTCACATAATGTTTTGTTTGGTCCAATAATGTTTTCAAATTCAAATTCTTTATTTCGGACAAACATAGTATCCATAGTGTGTTAGTAAACAAACAAGCGAAACAAAAGATAATAACATTTTAGACTTATTCTACTCTAGTAGTTTTCACATATTATTTCTTTCACATATATGAAAAAATAATTGTGTTGGCTCTGTTGGCATTTTAAAATACTTATGCTTTTAAATATAAAAATAAAATGTTTTAGAAAACTGTAATTAAGTGTATTCGATAGAATTTCTTTCATTCTTTATTGTAACAATATCGTTTGCACTTAGCTTTTGCCCGTTGATGTCTTTTCACGGCGCAACAAAAATTGCAAAGTAATACCAACCTTTGCATTAGCTGTTAAAGTTCAAAGTGGATTGCGCCGGTGTCCTATACTTATTACTAAGTAAGTATATTACCAAGTGACACATAGAACTTAATTAATTGCCGTTTCTCAGACTTATTCGGTATTTTATTTGCAATCCATAAATACTTAATAGGTTATGGTTACTTATAGAAAAATGAGTAATACAAAATACGTAAACAAGCATTTTCCCACATAAATTACAAGAGTCACACGTGATATGGGTGTGTAATACAATTACCTATGTAGGTACGAACGTTACTTACGTACAAAGAGCAGAATATTATCCAGAGGCGTTACTATTTTTTAGTTAGCACTTTTTGTAACAAATCTGGCCCTCAACTGTATGCAGTAGTTGATAATTTTGTATGTAGAGTGGGTCACATTTTGTGCCGCTGAGTATATTATGGAACACTTGACACCAGTTGAACCTAGTCCCAAACTAAGCAAAGCTTCTACTATGGATACTAGGCAACGGATAAATATACTTATATGGATAAATACATACTTAAATTCATGTTAAAGATCCACGACCCGGGAACAAACATTCGTATTAGGTATTCATACAAATATCTGCCCGGGCCGGCATCGAACCCGGGACCTCAAGCTTCGTAGTCAGGTTCTCTAATTACTATTGTCATTTCAAAGACTGAGCCATAACATTAAAAATGACACGGTTCTTGTAAGGGACCTTTAATTTATAACTTTATTTATTACGAGTTTTTATTTAATACGATTCAAGAGATACAGTGCCATGACAGACAGCTTTGGTCTCTACCAACCCCCCACTTACAAAATTGGCGAGCAAATGCCTAAAATATATTTTCTTGTTTAATTTCGTCAAGGTGGACTCTAATGAAATCTCTATTTAAATATCAGTAAATATTAACTGATCTCATTCAAAGCTCAGGATACCTTAATTTAGTAACACTAGTTTTTTTACGCACCCGCTCACTCTATTATTAGACTATGAATGAAGTGCGGAAGCGGTTGCGTCACTGCGAACAAAAGCCGGTGTAGCGGAAACGCTTACTATAGTACAGCCAAGTATAGTGAGCATGGGGATTACCTGGATCAATGAATGACGGAAGTAATAGGTACTGATACTATGACTTCCAGTCATGGTGACTTAAGTCCTGTCTATTCATCATTATCTTTGGCCTACATATTATACAACTTCAAAAAACGAGCCTGATTTCTCGGAGGGCCACGTATCCGTAACTCAGCTTATGTTACGGATTAAAATTGATTTTTGGAATCTTTTTGTATTTTTTTTATTCCAAATTCTTCCTGACCTGGGTTCGTTTCCCAGCGCTTGTCTTATTTTTCTGGTTTTTCTGTGCATCTATATTTTCAGTTTGTATTTTCAATATGTTACGGATGTTTTTTTTTGTTCAACTGGATGGCAAACGAGCAAGTGGGTCTCCTGATTGTAAGAGATCACCACCGCCCATAAAGATCTGCAACACCAGGGGGGATCCATTGGCAGCGGTGATTGCTTTCCATCAGGTGACCCCTGCTTGTTTGCTGGCCATTATTGAATTTGTTCGAAGTCATAAAGTTCATGATAAGTTTCAAATGTAAAGGGAAATACGGAGAAAAGGGAATCAGTAGGTTATTATGTATTTAAATATCATTTATAATCGAACACACGTTTTAGAATTAATTTAAGTCACCATAGAGCTGTAGGTAGTATAGTTTTTGATCAACTCAAGTATTCTGAGAGATAGACTATATATTTTTTGATTATTTAGGCCGTCTTGCAGGACAAAATAAATCTTGATTTAGTAGTTAAACCTGTCTTAAGCTTGACAGTTCCATACATTTTGACATAAGGTACTAAACTGAGCTTAACGCTAACTCGATATTTATGTGTTTCCAGCAAGTAGCCATTAAAATATTCAAGTACCTAATTGTATGTGTTTTTGGTGAAGTTCGCGAGCACTAGGAAAAGCTCGCCAAGTGGCAAGCGAGCTTGCTCCTACGTCTATCTTTCATTAAAAATATGTGACGTTTTAAGCGTTCGCCTTGTCATTCGCTATACCGTTCCCATTGACTTTTCTAACGTACACAATCTCTTAACAGAGAAATAAACCCCTATTTGAACGGAAGCGAGCCTCCAATCAAAACCAAATTAGTTTTATGACGTTTGTCGTCAGTATTATATCGTAGCGTACTTCCCGAGATGACGCAGTTCATTGAGGCCTGCGCCGGCGCTCAGTGGCCGAGTGATCTACCCGCCGCGCAGACGCGAACAAAACTATACTGTCGAGGCCGGCACTGCTCTTGAAATAACAATAAAAAGTATAGCAACACTTTGTCAAATAAATGCGGGACCAGCGAATATTGAACTAAGAGACACGAAACGCTAACAAATGGTGAAAGAACACGATGGCGTTTAGTTTTACTCAACAGATGGCGCCTCGCTTATTATTTTGAAGATAAGACAGTGTTTTGTCAAGTAGCCAGTACAGAAAAGTTTGAAAAAGGAATTCGACGTCTTTTGTTTGGATAGCTACAGCTAGTGTTGTTTTGAGTGAACAGAGCTATGAGTGATAGCGGTTGAATGACACCGGCCGGCGGACTAACCTCAAACCCAGCCTGACTGATGTTCTGTGAGTGCGTTTATATTTAAAAGTGATACTTATGGAGGGAAGGCAGTACCAAGTGAGTTGAATTTACTCGTTAGGTAAGCTTGAGGAATAGGTACGTTTTTTAAATATTTTTTTTGATTGAATCGTCTAGTTTATAATAAACTAAACCGGGTTTCTTTGGGCGAATATTCAGCGGTGGTGTCTTCGCAGGCGTTATTAAAAGGGGTCATGTCTAGTGTTGTTTTTTTATGAAAAATTAAAACCACACCGATACTGAATTTAGCGTGATTAAAATTCTTGTGACTTGTCTTTCCGTTGTGCTATATAAACGTGGGACGCTAATGACGTTTGACCGCGCGGTCAAAACGCTCGAATATTTGCCCCCTTGCTCTATAAACAGTAAAGACTTAAATTGTAAACTGCTCGAATTTAAAAGAGCTGTACTTTTAGTAACGGGTAATTTAACTTATCTGTTCGCGACATCTCAGTACAAGACTCGAGTTTTTATAGTCAAATTATGCAGATTCTCGGTGTAACACAACTTTTGAGAACGTTTTCATACTATTTTATGTCACGTGAACAAAATTTCATTATGAAAAGTGTATGTGAAATTCAGTGGTGCGAAATGTGACTTTGTTGATTGTGTTAAGGTTTATTTTAACGTGATCTTAGTGCAGTTGACCGGACTCCGTGCGTGTGAAAATCTCAAGGTGTTGTCAAAATTGTATCAGAAGTTGCGCCCGCGTCTGTATCGATACAATGAACTGACGTCAGCCTTAAGATCGCTTGTTACCGGATCAATAAGCGTTTCCTGAACAAGGGCGGTAAAAAACGCATTTCTCACGATGTCTAAAGTTACTGAAATCGATATAGTATTTAAGAATAAGAGCAGTTGTTTCCTGTCAATCAATATTAGTTGCTGTTGCTGTTTTGTCTCTTCATCTGACGTATAGATAACACTAATAATTGTTCATTTTTCCTATTTTGTACATTACTTAACTGTCACTCTAGTATACTCTTTTTGATTTTACACCCATTTATTTCAACATGTATTATGTTCATGCCTTACCTAGTCCATTAACCTATTGTTGACTTGATTCTGTTTGATTGTCAAAGCTAAAGAAAGATTTTGTTTCTTTTACATTTGACATTAAACGAGCAATTCTTGTATATCATCATCATCATCATGTCAGCCGAAAGACGTTCACTGCTGGACATAGGCCTCCCCCAGGCTCTCCTTTCAGACCGATTCTTGCCACATCTTGACACCTGCCTATTTTATTACTAAAAAGGTCATTGCATAGTTTCCGCGGGATAGCAATAACTGAATTCTACGCGGGCGGAGTCGCATGTACCTAACGGCTAGCCTGGCTAACCCGTAAGACGTACTAGGATTACAATGACAATACTAATCCTCAAATAATTCAATCTAAGCGGTTTCCGCGTGCCAGCCGGCGCCAGTTCGAATGAATTCCGCCGATTTACTTACGTATGCAGCCGCACGCGCAACTCGTCTGTCTGTCTATCATTTTTTGTTAAACTAAACTGCCTAAGGCTAAGGCCAAAAGCGCACGCTTGGAGGTGAACGCTACGGCATTATGTCTACGCGGCGAGCGTAGCTTGAACTCAGCAGAGCTACTACGAAACTCGAAGTTCGTGTTGTGCGGTCCCTCTAACACTTATACTGTTTAATACGAGAGCGAGAGGGACGGTACGGTACGAACTTCGAGTTTCGTAGTAGCCCTGCAGTTCGTTGCTCGGTTGAGATGAAGACGGCGTAGAACTGAATTGGTTATACGCGCAATGTATTGAAATGCCTGCAATTGTCTCGGGCTGATATTTGGTCTTGTTTCTTTGAAAAAAAAAACTTTGTGACCATTTTTTGGGGTTCATTTTTCTTGACAATGATGGTCTTTCCGAAAATGCTGACTGAGAGTAAATATAAAAAAAATACATGTAAGTAAACAGACCAAGCGGGCTATTTATAGGATAACCGTATCTAATTTTTGGAACTTAGAATTAGAATAGCGTTTGATATGACGACAAAAAACTTTATCACTTTGAAAAATGAAGAAGAAATTTAAAAAATAAAAATTCTTGCCTGCCATCAACTATTTATACAGCCATTTTAATTTATCAGCTTATCTTTTTAGTTTTAACATAGCAATGGCTAATTGCAATAAGTATTGTCTTTAAAGCTAAATTTAAAAATTTACTTAGCAATAAAAAGAGTTGAAATAGAACGCATGAGAGTAAAATTCAACATTATAGTATATCTAGCTCGCTCAGAAGCTTTAACATTTAAGCTTAGCTTGCGTTAGTTAATCGGTTTTAGCTGGACCGTTAAACCTTGTAATGGCTACTTATCTGTCATTACTAATACAATAGATTCGTGTCTTAGTTTCGATTCCGGGTACTTGGAATTTGTGGTAATAAATAACATAATAATGTGTACGGATATGTGGGTATATTGTTTATAACGTAGAGTACAGAATGACACAAATTTTCACAGACTTTCGCTTTTTTAATATACTCGTAGTAAATATGGTAAAACAATAGTAATCCTATAAACCAAAGATTCCACTACTTTCTGTAGCTATGGCCAGCGCATATGTTATTATTTACCTTAGTCAATTCGTCGGCCTAAATCGTTAACCTTCTAAGTCCATTTTGAGTAACTTTACAGGACATTGAAAAAACTGCATAAAATCTTAAATCGTTGACTAATCAAAATTTTGAAAATCCCGTTGGTAGGTATGACTAAACTTAATATTTTAAAGATATAATTAACAGCATATCTTACACAAATCACAGGAAATTAATAAAAATGAGTATTTAGCAGGTTTTCGTCTCGAAGGTTAAATTGAATGTAGGACTTGGCAGTTATTAGACTTAAATTGAGTATGGTGGAGAAAATATCCATAGTATTTTGTTTATTATTATTTTACAATAAAACCAATTCAGCCAGTAATAAAAATTGTATTTAGTGTTAATCATCACTCTAATAATTATGAGATGTACTTACACCTAAAATTTACTCTTTTTACCAAACAATCTGCAATAGGTAATTAACGAGCAAAATAATGATTAAAATATATGTTCTCGATGGTAAATAGTAATACCATGTATTATAGAAATATGAGAAATAACACAATAAATTTACCCTGTTGATAACTTTCTGTTGTCATACTCAAATAAACCGCATTTTCAGTAAAACATCGCATGACGCAACAGCACGTGGCAACGCAAATAACTGTCAGTGCAAAACTAAGGCCCGAAGTGGACTTAGCAGATTTTCTGTGTTCATTTCCACACAGCAGTTTTTCGGGCATAAGATTTGACACTTACTTTATGCTGATATCGCCGAGATTCCTTTACCAAACGGTAGAGAATGGTGTGCACTTTTTGACAAGTATGAAAAGTAATTTTCGCCTAAAAGTGGACTTAGCAGGTTAACGATTTAGGCCGACGAATTGTCGTTTAATGTGTGGTTGACAACCCTAGTCTAGTAGTTTTCTAGCCTGACTATAAAGCTTAAGGTCCCAGGTTGGAACCCCCGGGGCAGATCATTAAGTATGAAAAATACGAATATTTTTTTCGTGTCCTGTAATATTTATAATAATTATAATTAATGCACGTTGTTGTATTGTAATATTTAGAAATGGATTCAAAACATATCTAATGTAAAATTTTTGATACCTCAATACTTACATCCAAGTTTCGAGTCAATCATCATCGAAGTAGTAGCTTATATATTTGTAATAAGTAAAGCAGGTGTAAGGGTACAAAAAATCGTACAAATCAAATCTTGAACTATATTGATATACTGTTGACTGTCTCATATATGCGAGTAAAGTATCAACAGCCGATTGTCATGGCAACTTGTATAACATTTGAGAGCGATCAACTCTTTTTTTTCCTTATCTAGGCAAGAAGGGGCCATGTGTTTGGGTAATGTAAATAAACGCATATTCTGAGAAGTCGACGTAGATACACACCAATCGGTTTAATGACTCTGAAGCACATAATACGTCATCGATTCAGTTACGCTTCGTAACGTTTTTGTGTAAAACCAAATATGTTGCGTTTAAAAAACTTCTTGTCAAGTGAATTATTAGGAAAATGTTATTTACGAATCTGGACAGTCCAATTGTGTCAATTTTACCTACTCTTCTCTCTTAAGGTTAAAGGCGGTATCTGAAAATAATCACTTTTGACTTAGGTGCTTATACCATCTGATGCAAAATGTCTAAAGCTAAACAATAGCATAAATAAACCAACAGTGATGTTTTTTCGAGATACTGCCTTTTGCTATAAGAGTGTAGTAGTTTTAACTTTAAACTTTCATTAACACTTTATATCATTTTTCATTAGAATTTTTCATTGTAGATCTTCTTTATGTTGTACATTGTAATAAACTCGATATCAAGGTATACGCAAACAATTTCCAGTAGCTAGAAACTTGAATTCTTGTTCTATATTCCCACGTTACAATCAATCATGACAATTGTCTCCATATTACAATAGATTTTCATACAAAAACTTGCATGGAAATGGAGGGAAGCTGTTTTCCTGTTCTGACCGGTATGACCGCTTGGTTTTTCGACCTTTCTGTGTTAGTGTGGTGTTAGTCTTTGGACATGATGGGTCTATGCCTGTCATTGCTTAACGTAAGTCTTTCAAATAAAACTGGATTCACATTTATTTCAATTGGAATATTTCAAATATTTATTTTCAGACATTGTCCATAATTCTTGGTAATTCTCTTATTTTGTTAGACAAGTAAAATTAATAATTACAAAGAAATCAAACAAGAATAATCAAATCACGTTGAATGAAATGAAATTGAGAGCAATGAACGAAAACGTTGTTTTTTTTAAAAGAATATGGCTCTGTCCAATGGATGATAATTTTGTCGCTGTCTAGTAGGTTTGTTTGGTTGTCTAGCAAGTAGGTAGTTTTTCACAACACGGAGTGTTTGATTGTAGATTTGACATCTGTTTGTTTTTCATATCTAAGCATGACATTTTTTATCTGATATCAATTGGACGTCAATGTTTTTAACTTGAATTTAGATAAGCTTCCAAATATTATTTGCTAAAACTTGCTTTACCCAGCACACCCACATTAAAATTTAGGCGGGTTTCAACACTCATCATAAATTTTCAACAAACAATTGGATCTAAATATAATTTTTCGCCTCTCAGACAATGTTTTCTTTAGCGCATCTGGCGATACTTAAATGTACCTTGACGTCATTATGAGATGATCTAATCTGTGACGTTTTTTTTTAATAATGACGTGATAGCATCATCACTATGGTATTTACCAGGCCTGGCGCTTGGTAATAACTGGTGATTGTTGAGTTTATGACACTAATATGTGATTATAAAAAGCAAGTAAGCGAAAATTTATCAGCAGGGGTCGTTTGAGGTCTAACGTTGTTATCTAAATGTGTCATATTCGTCTTCCTTGAAAAAGGAAATTTTTAAACAATGTTATCACAGTTTGCTATCATGCAAAGGAACCACAAAATTGTATTAACCATCATTATAGTAATTTTTGATTAGAGCTATTTTTATTTTAAAGCAAAAATGCGGATGATGCAAACCATGACGTTTTGAAGGCTCTTTTTAATATGTCAGTGAACTCTATCATGGCTGTCGAAGCGTTAATATTCAAGTAGAAGTTATCACTAATATCTAATTGGTCCTTTCTTTGTCCCCAGATGCCACAGACCGTCCCCCGGTCCGGCTTGAGCCCGCCGTCCGCGTCACAGGGCGAGCGTGCCGTCCCCGCATCCCCCGTGGATCTACATCATCTGCTGCGCTTCCTCGGCGCCGCCTCCCCCCCAGAACCCATGCTCCACTCCCCGTCCTCACACACCAAACCTCCACCACCATACCCAGAAGAAAACAACTTCCTCGAGCGCCTGTATGATTTCGAAGGATATCCCACACCGTCCCCATCCTCAGACGAAGGCTCAATACCCACAGTAGCACTCCACCCTCCTTCACCTTACAGCTCTCTATCATACAACTCCCCTTCAGTTTACATCAAAGAAGAACCCAATAGATTATCAGTACCCGAATTCGCTTCCCCTTATCCTCTCTCACCTTCTGGATCCTGCGCCTCATACGGCAGCAGTCAGACTTACTACTCTTCACCTGTACCTCAGCATGAAGAGTACATCGACATCGAAGAACTGTTGAAAGAGAATCAAATACTCCAGGAAAGCGTTCAAGCAAATTACATCACACCTAAAATTGAGATTGAAGAGCCCAGAGATCACGTACTTTTAAGATCAGCCCTCGAGGATACATCTTTCCAGAAGAGATTAAATCTGAGGCCTATTCCTTTGGAGCTGGCGACTGTAAAAATGGAGGAAAGCAGCGGCGGGAATGGTTCAGAAGAGACTTTGGTCAATCCAGACATCGACAGAGTGTTATCAATGGCCATCGAACAGTCAAAGAGAGATGTTGATGACACCTGCTCCGTACTCGGAATCTCACCTGGTGAGTCTAAATCTGTAATGTCTTCTCTCGATGATGTAAAATGCATATTGATAAATACCGACCACAATCGTGTACGTAAATGGAACAGGCATGAAAATTATGCGCTAACACTTGTTAGACGATCATTAGTGACGTCATATCGACGCGGTAAAAAATATATTTCCACGTAGTGACCATGTTAGCTACTGCTTAAGCACACAACGATTATAAATATAAATGGTTTCTCAGAACTCGGCGTCGGTTACGTAAGCTGTCAACTGTCTATTGCTACTAGATCAAGTCGATAATTAACTGAACTGAGGCTTCGAATCAATTATAGTTTTGTGATAAAGGGCAAAAAGCACTCCATTAACAGAATCTTTTACCAACGATGATGTCAATATGTTTGTTATTCATTGATATTTTTTTAATACGTAGTAAAGCACACTGTTATCTTTGCTATAAGACTTTTAAATAAAATATTACCTCATACAGTAATCCAACTAGACTATTATAAAAATTACATCAAACGAAGCAAGAGCTATTTAGAAAAACTTGAGCTGCACCTTTTTCAATTAACATAAGCTTTAATGCCTTACTGAATCAGAAAATTTCTTTGTCTAGATCCAATGCTCTGGAATACCGAAAACGTGAAGTCTTGGGTGATGTTCACACTCCAGACCTTCAACTTGCCGATGGTACCCACGGAGTACTTCGCGATGGACGGCGCGGCGCTGATGGCCCTCACTGAAGAAGATTTCGTTCAAAGAGCACCGCAGGTGAGAAAGGAAATCTCGTAGATAAAGGTTTTGGATGGAAGCAACCTAAAAAAGACTCCTTCCTGTTGTAGGTAATTTAGCGTACACTTATAGACGAGTTAAAGTTCCAAATGAGAAAGATTGAATAAGTTTCATTACAGTTTTTTTTTTATTATTTATTAGGCCTCTTTATTCAGATGCAAAAACAAAATACTTAAATCCTAACACTGAACATTTTTTTTTTCATTCAGTCTTCAGCATCTGTGTGCTTCTTGGCAAAGGCCTCCCCCAGCAGTCTCCAATTCCTCTCGCATGCCATATTCTGTCAGCCACTCCGGCTATTTCGTCTTCCCAGCGACTTCCCTTGGGTACCATGCGGTTACGGGTTTACTCCATTTATCTGGGACCTCGCATGACTTGCCCGGCCCATTTCCATTTAGTTATTTTAATTTTATGAGTCACATCAATCAGCCTTTTTGGTTCGCAATTCTTCATTTCTCATTTTGTCTTTTTTTTGTGAACTACTTTCAGTCTGTAAATTCTAGACACAATCATGGTTCATGACAATTCTTCCCACATTAATTAATTTAAATATTGATTAACGTCCACTCTGTCAGTTTGGTTGCCACGTCTTTTAACTCATCACGTGAAACTACGTTAACGATATCAAAAACTGTCGTAACATAGAATATAACAACGTAAGCTATTAAACACATTTGTGTGGCATCTATAGCAATCAGTGGGTTGAGGCGATAGGGCGTGACGCTCGGTCCAAAGTCTTTAATAATATCACCACTATCAACTACTTAGCGATCAGCGTCACGGCTAACTTGCATTCCTTCGTGTTTCATTATTATTATTAATAATAAATAATAATAATAATATTATTAAAGAAATAAATAATATTAATAATATTATTGAAGTCGACGACTGGAAAGAGGCTGCGCACGATCGGGGCAGATGGCATGCTCTCGTTTCGGAAGCCAAGACCCTCTCTGGGTCGCTGTGTCAATTTAGTTAGTTAGTTAGTTAATAATATTATTGGTTTTTGTTTTTCTTCATTCTCATCAATATATTTTCTTATTTTATCTTGAGAACGGCAGATAGTCAAAAATGATGTAAAGATTACGATTTCTTATCATGTCACTTGATTTGTTATTGTAAAAAAAAAAACAAGTAAAGAGTTAGTACCTGAAGTACTACTAGAGTCACTGTTTGAGAATATCTCAATTGTATTCACGAGTGTTTTCATAGTTTTCATAGTTTGAAATTCTGCTTAACTGCTGATTCAACAGTTAATTCAAAGACCTCAAAATAATGTAATGTTGTTTTTTTGTTTGTTATTAGTAATTAATTAAACAGTGAGTCCAACAGTCTATATAATATCAGACAAGTTCTTTAGATAAGTTGGTAAGTTTAGTAGTAGTTACGAATATCACACCAACGACGTATGACTACCATTTACCAACCTACAAAATTTAACCCAGGGAATTGTTATTAATTCAAAATGCATTAAACCGCACGTGTCACAACGATAGTGCCAATTATCTTGCTGTTTACAAACAAAAATATTTCGCCGATGCGCAATACCGTCTTTACTATACGTATAAAATAATCATTTCACAAACAACGTTTCACAAACTATTCATATCACAAATGATCATTTATTGATAAATATACTTTTAACAAACTTTTCACTTTACAAACACATCATAATATGACAAATTTTAATCATCATTTAAAGAAATACATTACCCAAACAACGAACTTTTCAAACTAGTTGTTTTACAAAACATCAATTAATAAATGATGATCTGTTTTGGTTTTATTGTTTTCTTCTTGTATTTTTTTGTCTTTTATGTATAATAAAGTATTTACATACATACATACATTATTTGACAGACTAGTTACATAACATATTTAAATTGGTAGAATTTGGTTCTCGTGGCTCGTTTTTGCTTCGCATTCCTCAAGGTCGCAGTTCTATCTAATCTAACCTAACCAGCTATAGGTAAATGACAGTAGTTTGTTTTTCTATGGGTCGCAGTACTAACCTAACCACCTACTGTACTGGCAGCAGTTTGTTTTTTCTTAGGGTCGCAGTTCTTACCTGACCTAACCAACTTTACTAGCAGAAGTTAGTTTTTCTTAGGGTCTCAGTTCTAACCTAACCTAACCTATTTCTTAACCAAGTTAACCTGAGCTACAGGCACCTCTAAATCGCTGGCCGAGTGTAACAGTGGCACAAGTCAAAATATTGAAATTAATTTAATATGCTCATATTACTTGTATAAGTCCAGTTGTCAAAACTTTGATGTGCTTTTTCTCGAAACTTCAAAATTTTGACTTGTGCCACTGTTACACTCGGCCAGCGAAATTATTTTTAATAAAGTGTTTATCAAATGATACATTTTACTAAACGTTTTTTTGCCAAACGTTGAGCTTGCCAAATAATGATTTGTTATAATATGATGGTTTGTCAAATAAATAAAGAGTTTGTGAAATTATCAATTTATTAAATGTGGTGTTATAAAATAATTAATTTGTGAAGCAAAAGTTTGCGAAACGTTGTTTGTTTGTTAAATAAACGTTTGTTGCCAAAATGATTGGATACCGCAACAGACATCAAGAATTTTATCATCGAAGTTGACGAAAATATAATTTAATCAACTTTAATACTGATAAAAGGGTCAATGCAGGCAATAACATTCTTTGTGGCATTGATTGTAATACTTGCTGTCATTACTTGTACTGTTTGAACAATATTGGATATCAAAAAAACCACATGATTACACTTAATATTTAAACGAATGACTTTATTTGAAAGTTTATTTAATTGACTTATTCATCACATCTCCATTACTCATGAAGATAATTCACCCACATTCATAAACGATGAAACACCCTCACTAAATGCATAGTACTTGCAGGGAATACGCTTACGTAATCACAATCAAGGCGCTTTTATGACAACGGATCTGCCTAGCTTTAAAGATACTATTAGGTATAATTTAATGTTTTAAACCAGACTAACTCCACTAAATTTGGATCGTTAATTCGCGCCGCCCCATAAACCGAAGCCAAGATGCTTTAGATCATCACCTGTTACAGTAATTGCTTCCTAATATTTTTTGCTTGCGGTTTGCTTAGCTTACATCTCTCGTTGCCAACCGGGCTTCATTGCGAATGACATTTGAACTATGTATTTCTGACTTATGACAGCAATCTTATTACGTTTCGATCATTGAGGGAGTACTGAAATTAAACTGTGATAATATAGGTATTTAATATTTTTTTAAATTGTTTATGTCCTTACATAATAGTTCTTATTTATTTCATAATACTTTAGTAAACATTTTTTTGCATCATTTTTGGTCAAGCTTGTTGGATTCCAGTAATTTTTCATTACAATTTCTGTTACATTCATATTTTTCTGTTGCTATCTTATTGGTTTGACGATTACTTGCAGCTTGTTTACCTTCATAACTTGACATTTCATCAAATTCTTATATAATTACAATCACGGATTGTCGGTAATTTTTGGCCCGGGTCGGGTTCTAGTTGACGCAACGCTGCTGCGGGTGATTGTCCCGGTTTCGTTACGTCACTCTCGAGGAAATCCGTTAAGGAAATCGGGCGGTATTATGCAAGTGGTTACGCTGTTTGTTTTTAAGCTGTTACATTATACTCATAGACACATATGAGGAAAAAATGTAGAGAAATTGGTGTGAAATTAAAAATGCGGGTGTTACCCGTGGTTAATTCTAAATATTAAAAATTTGTTTAAGACGGATATAGAAATAGGATTTAATTTACACAAAATAGCGAAGAACTAACTGATAATAATCGGCATTTATGAACGCTGCAAAGTCCAATAAGAATACTGATAAAAGTAATTAAAATAAGTAGATATCTGTCATCACTTGACCATGAGGCCAGTTTACAGGTGCTAGGCACAAACATTTCTTATGTCAACTATGGTTGATACATAACATCCAGTTGGATATAATAATCTACAAGATTTGATTTTTAAACGACGAAATGTTATAGAAACTAAACAAATAAGTGAAAAATTGACCTACTGAATAAGTTGAAATCAACCTCAAACGAAAATTTTCTTACAAGAATAGCGAAATATGGTCAGATTCTATGGAGATACTTCTTTATGATCAGATGATTTCCAACTTGTATTTTTCATTTGTTTTCCAAAAATTTAATTACAAAACTTCCATGGTTTAATCTATGGGGCGAGATCTTACGATTTGGATAACTGACAGAAAACATTACCATAAATTTTGCTAAGGGCACCAGAACCGGTTAAAACCGAAATGTCAAGCCCTCATCGGCCAGCTAAAGAGGCCACTTAGCAGGTGCAAAACAAAACAAAAACAACTGGCTCAAAACATTACGTAACCGAGTCGAGCAAGTAGCTCGAAAGAGGCGGCTAATCGTTAAGTACTCGCTCAAGTGCGCGAAGCGTCGAACTTTCTCCAACGATGAAAGTCAGCGAGTAGTCCCGCCGGTATAGATGACTTGAACATCCCAACTAAACACAATATAAAGTTTATAGCTAGATGCATTGTTGTTCTGTCGCACTTAGAAACACCAATTATGTTAGTTTCAACATTTAGTAATGTTACTAAGCTCGTCAGTACTTTTACAGTTACGTATGTAAGTGAAGTGAATTTTTGGTGGTTCAATCAGTCAATACAAAATTACATGAAAACCACATTACATTACAAAAATATATTAATACAAAATAGAAATTACGACAAAAGACATATATTATATTTCCATTCAAATAGTTCTCAATTACAATGCAATTATTCCTTATTTTAGCTTTTTTTTTAAAAACCTCTTATTTGACTGTAATTTTGCTAAAACGATGCCGTTCACAGTAGCTACAGTCACACAATTAGTCATATTATATCTCACTCACTCAGCAATTACTAGCATTATGAATGCAGCTGCTCTCACCAAAGTATGTCAGTAGTTAAGTAGCTGAGCATAACTTAAGCACTACCGACACTCGCGACTGTTAAGCAGGCATTAAACAGCCTTTTAAGCTGTTTGAGCTTCGCAATTAGCCTGTCAATAGAGCTTGAATAAACCGTTATAATATTTGTAGTACCTACTGTATCTAAAAGCGATTTAGAATCTAAAATCTAGATTTTAGAATCTAATTGTTTCGGGAATAAAATCAATTTAATTATCAAGTACATGAAATGTTTAACAGAAACTTATTTAAACATCATCATCATCATCATGTCAGCCGAAAGACGTCCACTGCTGGACATAGGCCTCCCCCAAGGTTCTCCACTCAGACCGGTCTTGTGCTTTTCGCATCCACCGCGATCCCGCGATCTTAACAAGGATCTTAACCAGGAGGGATCTTAACCTTTAAACATGCTTTTTTTTTTTTATATTCATACATACTTAATTAACTATTGTTTTGTTTGTTGCAGGCCGGTAGTACTTTGTACGCCCAGCTAGAGATCTGGAAAGCGGCGCGACACGAGGTGTGGCGGCCGACGGCGTGGTCGGAGCCCCAGCCGTCGCCCGCGCCGGCGCAGGCGCCGCCCTCTGCTGACGACATGAGCGAAGGTACGAAGAAGAAAGCAGAAAGTTCATCATCAAATCAGCCGTAGGACGTACAATACAATACTCTTTAATGCAGCCGTGTTGGCCTAGTGGTTCATACCGCGGCTCGCACCTCGGAGTTTTTCGAAATTCATGTGCGGAGTTACATTTCAAATTTATTACGAGCTTTGCGGTGAAGGAGAACAACGTGAGGAAACCTGCACAAACCTGCGAAGCAATTCAATGGTGCGTGTGAAGTTCTCAATCCGCACTGGGCCCGTGTAGGAACTACGTATATAGGCTGGGATGGATGGGATAGACTCTTTATTGTACACCAGAAATAGTAAGCGATACAGAAAACAGGTACACAGAAAGAAAACTACAAGATAAACAATAGGCGGCTTTATCGCTTAAGACACACACACATATAGACCTTCAGTTGCTTCGGTTGGAAACGGTTCGCATCTGAGCCTGCGGGTTTAACTTGGTCATCCGTCCATCTCGTTGGTGGACGTCCTGCGCTACGCTTACCTCCTACGTGCTATATAGCCTGTCCATTGCCGCTTCAATGGGCTAATTCGCATGTACTTATTCGTATATATGTATCTTAGCCCTTTATTGTGCAAAACAAATAAATTAATATTTTACAACAACCGTTGAGATTCGAGAACATGTACCAAAACAACAAGTTCCTAGTATCATACTTAATTACATATTTATATGCAATATTTATGTATAATGTGTATCAATCATATCAACCTAATTAAAACTTAATTATGATCAGAGAAGCCACTTGTTACAAAAAAGTGACGAGCCATAAACAGAGCTTAGCTCAGAGCACACACATACCAGCTGCACGGAGCGAAGCGGGTCGCGAATTGTATAAAAAGTGGAAAAAGTAGCCAACGGTCTATCTTGTATCGAATGCAATCTGGCACGGCAATGCATCAGGCGAGTCGCGTGCATTGTGTACAACCGTTAGCCGACGCTACAACTTAGTGAAACAGAGAGTTCACTACAAAAAACAGCATCAAAACTTTTGGCAGTCGTAAGTCAGGCAGCAGGTGTCACGAAAATGACGTGGCTGAAGTATCGTAGCAACAATTGTGTCATGTTTAGTAGTAGATTTATCTAGAAAATTCAATAAGAAAACTAGTTTTTAAAACGTTCAACATAATGACATCTGTCACTAATCAGCATAGTTTACTGACCTAGTACCAAATGCTCCTGAAAATACACTGAAATATGTAGTTATAAATATACTTATGCATAATAATACGAAAGCAATTATTTAAGTCGTAATACCTTAACTCATACTTTCAGGACCATTTTTAGTCACTACAAACATCTAATATATTTCTCTCATAGTGACCAGGCTATGTTAATCTGTGCGATATATTATTTGCGGCCCACATACAGTAGATGCTGGAGACAAACAAGCCAATGATATATCATCAAGAATCTCCCAATAACTTTTAGTCAATGGGGATTAAGTATATAGAAACTAAACCCTGATTTTGTTGAGAAAAATGAGAAAACTCAAAGAAAAACAAAAAAAAAATTAGAGTAATAATTGATTATATCAGTGATACTATTTGAATGCCGCTTGTAAAAAATATTAATATTAATCTATAATATAAAAATGAATCGCAAAATGTGTTGGTAAGCGCATAACTCGGGAACGACTGGTCCGATTTCGCTAATTCTTTTTTTATTGTGTTTGTTACTGTCAGAAGAAGGTTTTTATGGAAGAAAATACATAAAAAATACAACGGGGGCGAAGCCGCGGGCAACAGCTAGTATTAAAATAAAAATGACAGAACCAGAAGAATTAAAAGTAATTTATAAAATAAACGAACTTGCATGCACTAAATTTTTACGACATTGATGGACCAGTTTTAAAACGAGATATCACTACCAGAAGCAAATGAAATTTAAGATGATGTTTTGTATTTAATAAAATTGCTGTTGGAGATGATAAAAAATACTGGAGTAGATGTTATCAATGGGCCGTTACTAAAAAGGCGTTAGATAGTAACACAGGAAATAGCTGTCCTCAATTATCTGGTCAAATCACATGTGTATCCATTTGTATGGGTTATAAATGATAATAAAGTTAAAGGAATAAGCAAAACAACCAATCGTATTTGCTTCGAGGTAGTTGGGTGAAAAATAAAACCAAGCTGATTATAAAATACTTGATATGAATTTAAACATAGTAAATAGCGTAAGAATCAAAAGTCAAAATAATATGGGGATAACTTACTTATACACTGTGCTAAAGCGCTGTAACTAGGAATATTTTTATGTCATGTAATATTTATTATAATTAGTGGTGTTATCGGCAAAATAGTCAAATCAAACTATCAAACAATCAGCATCTCATTCCAATGAATTGGCTAAAGAAAGCGTTGAATCGAAAACCTTTAAAAATGCCATACACGATCGAGGTCGCCAAGTAAAGCTTTATTGCATTTACACAAAAGCATTTGTCGTACTCAATTACATATTTTACATTCTGCTACTAGTCCACCTCTGGCTTATGTAAATTACATTTATAGTAGACTAGATTTAAATTCTGGCATTATCAGATAAGATTACTTTAGGTATGGCATTAACAACGTCGTGAAATATCGTATGATTATTGATATTATTTTAAATTTTATCGCCACGAGTACATGATTCAGTTATTGACAAATGAAATTATTCAGTTTCACGTCTTCGCAGTCAATTCGATAGTAATTGAAACTTAATTTTGAGAATAATTTGACATCTTAAGATGGTTACTACTCCAATAATTAGTAACAGTAATACTCGTATATAGAGTAATTTATAGAGTAAGAACGATAAAAGTTAGAAGGAGTTTTCAATAATATAAAGCAAGTCACCCGTCTATTCATTTGTCAGTAACAAAATCAATATAAGATTTGTCTAGTGATTCAATTGGCCTACTCCGAGACTTCTTCGATTGAATTTTCATTAAATCTGAAAATATAATGAGCTGTGTACGGTCCCCGTCAACGCCGCGCCTACAACAGTTAAACCATCCATCACCCCCACTGGATACCACTTGTCATCCTGAGCTAGGAACCCATATACGTCAAGTCGAGTTTTTGTATCATTTCCCGCCGACCCACTCAGCACACTGACTTACAAGGTCACGACGAGACTTGTAAAAAAATGCTATGTTACTGGTAGCTGCGACTCAAAGTACAATGGGTTTGTAGATAGTTTAGAGTTGATACAAATGCCACTATTTCAATTCCGTGAAAAGATTTAAGTTTTCGAAAGTTATAAAGTTTGAATTGTGAGATGCTGTAATTTTGGTTTGATCTCAGATCGTTTGGAGCTTGCTTCTTTGCCAATCTTTCTTCTTTAAATAGAATATGGAAGGAAGTGTTCCTAACCGTCCGATGTTGATGTGTCGATGAATTTAATTGGACTATTAGAAATTCTTGTGTAAAGTTTTATATAATCTCTAAAACTAAAAATATTTAGAGTTACAGTTTTTAGTATTCAAGTGTTTATTTATATGTTCTTTGACGTCGTAAAGTGTGTGCTCATCCAGTTTACGATTCCGACATTGAAGGTCACGGGTAGCGAAATTGGAAAATGTTTACTGCAACCAAAACTTGTATAATAAATTGGTACTCGAAATAGAAATCAATGCTGCCATCGCGACTCGAGATGAACTGAGAGAATATCAAATTATTAAGTACGAGTAAATGGGTATAGTAGAATCCAGATAATATCTAGGAAATCTTGATTTATAAAATAAAGTACATCTAGTTACCTCTTTATTACACCGGTTTTCTGTATAATAAAATTAAGAATAATCTCGAATTCTGCTCACGAGACTGGACAGGCTCCATCCAGTCTAAGAAGTCATTATTTCTTACTACAATATTCTTAGAAGCTATGCCGTCCATCACAGGCACGCAGTCCTCTTTTACCTGCCCTATTATGTCGTTAATGGTCCTAAATTGTCGAATATAATACTTAGGCTGTACGTCTAATGCCTGTTTAGTATGCATCAGGGGCACATACAGCACATGTCTGCTTTCTTTCTAGATACTTATTATCTGAATAGTGCGGCAACGTTAGGTCTATGTTGACATTAAGGAATTATGTGAGAAATAGTAGACTTAAAAAAATGCTAAAAGTGACTCCGAAGAGGTAACGTTTCGTGTGCTCTGCCTACCTTATTTGGGATAACAGGCGTGATGTTTGTGTGTGTGAGTGTAACAAAAACATCATCATCCTTGTCTATATACGTCCTATTTGCTGGGCACAGGCCTGATAAGGCCTCTGAGAGATCAGAATAAGAAAGACAAAAATATCAGAAAAGCAATGCAAGAAAAGATCTGAGTAGGTATGCATAGTTTAATGACTTGACTTGATTAAGAAGCGATAGAATGATTCACTTGAAATATATTTGAAAAGTTGAAGGTATGGTGGCCGGAAAGACTCATGCGCCTTCTTTTGATGATTCATCATGCACTATTAATACAAAAGTGATTCAATGCCTTGCTGGAAATTCAACTTAAGTGAACGACCTTTCCCTATTTAAGACTCGTATATGTAATCAGTCCGGAAGATTTTGGCTAAACCTGACAAAGTGTCATGTGCGTACCTTGTTACTGTTTTCTGTCTACTCACACCTGCACAATTTTATATATTCTTCTTTCTTCAACAGATGAGGACTCTGAACCAGCAAACGTAGCAGCTAGCACGGCAGGTGGAAAAGTAAAGACAGGCAGCACGCATATACACCTTTGGCAATTCCTTAAAGAACTGCTAGCATCACCCCACGTCCATGGATCCGCGATACGGTGGCTTGACCGAAGTGAGTATCTTGATTTTTGAAAAATATTTCTATTGGATGTATTGCATCTTAAATAAGTCGAACATTATCACAAGCCATAATATTTTATAAGTACATCAGTTAGGATAGTTTAATAAATTACTGTTAGTTAGTGTATTGCAGTTATTACAAATCTTTTGTGATTCTCTAGAATCCTCATTTTATTTTATATCACTGATACTTGGAACATTTTATTATGCATTGGTCTTGAATCTGAATCGACAACAACTTAATTAAGTAATTTACCTCAATCTTTCCCTGTGTTCATCAGTAACTCGTGTGTAATTTTATCAGCCCTTATCACGCGATAATGTATCGGTAGTATTAGTAATATCGTTGTAAATTGTGAAATTGTGACGAATGTCACCTTATTAATTATTTCAGTTATTAGCATACTATAATGCATTCTGTTTTATGATTATATTGATGTTTGTATCTCATTTAAGTATCTTAAGGCTCGTTGTTTATTTATTCCACGCATTTTCTTAGAAACATGATAATTAACGTAATCAGACTAATCAGCATTCAACGCAGTTCTGATTTGAATTTGTATGGGTTGGCCGCCGTTTGTACCGTATTTTATTGTCTCTAGATGGTATACTATTATCATGTAAGTATTATATTTGGCTAGACTAAAAATCTACAGTGTCTTTTAAAGCACAAAGAAAAAATTGATTCTAAACCACGATTCTTCTTTAAAAATCTTCATCAAAATCATATGCGAGTTTGAGTCTGATTCCAGATGATGATCTAAAACTATTTTGTTAACAATTTAACCGATCCTTTGTTTCGTATGTTTCCACTGAGCATTACTAAGATAACGTTAATAGGTAAAATAAATATAATTTACGACGGCTCAATGGAAATTACCGATTACAGATAAACATAATTAATCATGTTAGTAAACTAATTTGATGATAACACAGCATAAAGTACCAGCTAAGTTCTATATATTATCGTTACATTTACAATTGTCAGAGCTAAATACATCGAGCAGCGACATTCTCGTTTTCCAAGGTGAGCGAGCCATTTACTTGGCATCTGGTACTTACTTGATAAACCAAAAGCACGTTAAAGGTTGACTCTGTCGTGACTGCTCTGGCAGGCACATTGTTTTGTTTAATAGGCTCTTTGTGTTACACTTATGACTTTTTCAGTTTTGTATCACGATCGATCTTATGATAACTCGTTTTTGAGGAAGACAATGTAGCTTTAAATGAGAACTTTAGTTCGCGCAAGATTTTAGGAAAGGAGTAGATTTTTTTATGTAGCCTGTTTTATGTTCCACTGCTGGGCAAAGGCCTTCCCTTTCCTCCGCCACTCTTCCCTGTCCTGGGCATGCACCTGCCAATCGAGCTGAAAAGCGCTCAGGTCGTCCCGCCATCTCCTCTTGGGTCTGCCTCTACTCCTATGCCCATCACTCGGATCCCATTCGATTACGATTCGTGCCCATCGGTCCGGTTGCATGCGGCAGACATGTCCGGCCCAGTGCCACTTCAGCTTGGCGGTCTTAACGCCCACATCTGTGATACGAGTTTTGGAACGACACGAGTTTTGGACAGGTAGAAGAAGGTTGCCCTTCATTAGCATCTTCATGGACCAGAAGCTCTTCCAGGCATTATCGACACGCCTATCGATTTCTCTTGACTGCCTGTTCTCGAAGGGTGCTATCTGGCCCAAGTAAATATACCCGTCGACGTACTGCATATCTTGCCCGTCTACTATAATTCTACGTTTCACGCTGTAGTAGAATAAATATTACAGCTAAGATTTAAAACTTACTTAGGTACTTTTTTTTACATAAAACTGATCATGATTGCCCCCTATCTCACTTGATGTTAAGTGCAGATGAGGCCAAAGGTGTACCTATCTCACTGGTTCACTGACATCCTATAGATATAGATGAAAATAAACTTTCACATCAAATGGTTCAGACGTTGCTTGTTGTAGTCACAAGTAGTTTCCATCATCCGAAACTAGATAGAATCCCAATAGGCCAAATTAACATGCTACATGATGTTTAATTCTACTCACATTGTCCACAGGTACCGGGGTTTTCAAAATCGAGGATTCTGTGCGAGTTGCGAGGCTTTGGGGCAAGAGGAAGAACCGGCCAGCGATGAACTACGACAAACTGTCCAGAAGTATCAGGCAGTACTACAAGAAGGGTATCATGAAGAAAACGGAAAGAAGCCAAAGGCTCGTGTATCAGTTCTGTCATCCGTATTGCTTGTAACGCGACTACTGTTGCGTTAGTTTTAAGTTAAGTTATTATATGTAAATATTTATTGTAAATAGTGTGCTTGAGCCGTGGTAATGCGGCCAACACGAGGGCTCGTCGGTTTTGCGTACGCGCAAGACTTACGCAGTCCTAGCTCGAAAGCTATACTCGAAGGTAAGTCATCTTCGAGTTAGCTAGTCGGAGTTATGAACACCCTCCATAAAATTCGGGAAAGGTAATTTTCCCTAGAATTCTATCGGACGGGACATCGCTGTGTGCGTTAAGCTAAGTTTTTTACCAGCGACTAGACGAGTGCGATACTCGATGTTCAATTTGAACGATTAATCGCGTTCGTCGAAAGCTGGTAATGTTTATCCCATATATCTATGATATATTGCTCGTACGTTCTATGAACTTTTAAAAATTAAGTATCATGTAAATATTTAAGTTATATGTGTAAGATTTTGTAATTTTTTATACCTACATGATTAATCTATGTAAAGAGTAATTTTACATTTTTAATTTAATGTAGGTCGTAATTTTAACCTTTTCGCCGCCACGTCATATACAAAAGACATCACCCATACGCCAGGCTTCTATATTGCAATGCCTAAAATTGAACCTTATCAAAATCGAACGAATTTTGATTTTGCATTGAAGTAATGGACGCATATATAGGTCGTTGGCGTGGAATCTGCGCCTGCGGTGCGTATAATACGAGTATGAGTAGTTGGCGTCGAAAAGGTTAAGCCAATTATTTCGCATCGAACGAAGTGTAACGAAACCAATAAGGCAAGTCATGTCTTGAATTTTTTTAGGTAAGTAATACCAAAAAGGAGGTGAATTGGATATTTTGGGTCTCGATTGATATAAAATATTGTGCCAAATAGACGATTAGTACTTTATTCGGGGCAAAATTTGTGAAATTGTGATATAAATCGTAAAACCCGCCGATACTTGTGGAAATCAAGGAAATTAAAAATGGTGAAGGGTAAGATAGTATCACAGAGATTTTTAGTTTTAAACAAAATGGCGCAGTTAGTGTCGATATGTACGATTATATAATTATCTAAGTACCTTACTTTATTGGACCAAACTAATGTAGATTAACTATTATAATAATAAATTGAATGATTATTAAATGTTATTTTATTGTCAACCATCTTAAAAACCGGCAAAGTTCGAGTCAGACTCGCATACCGAGGGTTCCGTACATCTTTCAAGAAGATATCCGAATAGCAGTTCATTGGTACTAAATTGACCGCAAAATAAAGTTGGTTGTAACAAGGATTGCAAAGAAAAAAAACTGATTTATAAATATTTAGGTAGTTGTTAGAAAAATATAAGTGATAATAAACATTATCACTAAATTTCAAGTTCACAGGTCAATGGTAAGTTAAAATATTTTTGGTACAAAATTTGAGACAAAGTTGGTAGCTCTAAACAAAGATATTCTACCGACTCGATGGAGTAGGTCAAAAATGTTCAAATCAAAAATTCAGGTCATAAACTTTCACACTTTTAGTCAAATTAACCCAATTGCCATCTGAAATATTTTGAGATTCATAAGTTGGATTATGAAACGAAGTAAATTTGTAACATACATTTACATGTTAATAATGTAGGTACACTTACTGTTACAGATCTTACATTCTGACCTAAAAACACCTAGAAAAGAAGCTCTAAATTCTAAGAAAATTATGAAATCGCACCAAATGCTAAGCGCATCAGATCTGGCCCAAGTTGCATCAGGTTGCGCAAATAGCTAGTGACGTTGTAGCGGGGTAACCAAATTCCGCAGAGAGAAAGTGCCTTTCGCTGAGGGGGGAGGACGACCTTAGTGGGGAGTAAATTGTGTAAGCAATGAATAAGTCTCGATACAAGATCTATTGAATAATATTTTTCTATCGCATTTTGTTGAATAAATTCGTAGAAATTTATCTTGCTTTTTCAATTAACTTCAGTAAGCTAGTTGAGAATGTAACATAAATATGAACTTTACCGACAAAACAATCGCAAAACGTTATTCATTTCACTACATTTGGAACCTTATTGTCTAAAAAAATGTACAACAAAAAATTGAACCGACTACAAAAAACCATGAAAATAATTTTCTACCAGTCTGAAGAGGGAACTATGGCCCAAGCCCTCTCATCCTGAGTGGAGGCCTGTACCCAGCAGTGGGACGTATACATATAGGCTGGGACGAAACTGAAGTCGGTGCCTCAGCACGAGTAAGCAGGAGTGGACCTATAGTCGTTAGACTTCAATCATGCTTACTTGTTCTAAAGATTAAAAGCTCTTAGGATTATGTAAACGAATGATAGGTATTATTCCTAATCGTTCATTAATTATTAGCCATAAGTTCCAATTATTGTTTGAATGAAATCTGAAAAACAGATGCCTACTCAATTAGGTAAGTAATTTATACCCACATGGCGACAATGATCCATGTGTTAGGTTAGGTTAGCGGTTACAGTTTTGACAAGGCGCGAATCGCCTTAGCTACGCAGAATAGGAGCTTAGAAATAGGACTTTCATTATGGTCATTATCGTTAAAACAAGTGAAAATAGGGGAATTAAGAAACTGGGCATAAGAAAATAGGTAATAACGTAGATTCGGGAGGCTAAAATTAGAGCTAATGAATAACTAGGAAAATTATTATCTTAGCTTTTTGTTGTTTGGGCTAGTGAAATTAGGTACAACATAAATTCGGAATGCTAAATTTAGGGCTAGTGAATAGGTACTTAGGAAAACTAAAAATTCGGCTTTTTGATTTTAGGTCTAGTGAAAGTAGTGTTACTGAAAATAGGAATAAAAAATATCGGTCTACAATAGGAGAACCGATAGTGAATGCGAACGTCAGAGTACGGCCTCTGTACTCTGTATAATTATGATTATTGAGACACCAACAAGGTGTTAGACAGTTCGTAAGTGATCGGTAATTTGAGTACGTCTTAATGAAAGGTCGGCCATTGACTGATTTATTGAGATTGCTTTTTGTGAATGGCTATGACAATGAAAAATTTTTTAGAAAGAATGGCGTATGAGATGAGCTTGAGTATGTCTGCACAGGAGCAATTTTTACAGTGCTTTAATTGAATTAAATTTTTAGGAACCCTTATAGTTTCGTTATATTCGAGATAAATGCGAAAGTGTATTTGTATGTTTGTGTGTTTGTCCGTCTTTCACGCCGTAACGGAGCGACGGATCGACGTGATTTTGGGCATAAAGATAGTTTATGGGCCCGAGAGTGACATAGGCTACTTTTTATCCCGGAAAAATGCACAGTTCCCGTGGGAACAGTGCGCGATAACCGAATTCCACGCGGGCGGAGCCGCAGGCAAAAGTAATAGAAGGTCAGGAAACTACGAATAATATAATGTAAATAAGTTTATTAAAAGCATATCTAAAACTTGACAAAGCTCCGAGAAAACCTCATAGGAGACAGTGGCTGTTCACTATGCAAAATACGACAGCTCTTAGACTGTACTGATGGCCAGCGTTAGGTACGTTCAATAAAAAGCTAGTAGATATACATAATTATGCGAGAGACAACGTTACCTATACCTAGAGATAAAGTTAGTCATAAATACTAGGTTGTCTTCAAATTGCTATGGACTATTTTTAGCAGGTTTTTGGGTTAGTTTGATGAATCAGCGGCATTTATCAAACTAAAGGTTTATCAATGGAATTTTTAACTCAATTTTGATAAAAATAAAACAAGATAATAACTAGGTATAATTAATAATGATCTCAAAAAAAATTAGTTATTACTCAACAACCAAACCAACAAAAAATTGGAAAACCCCCGACTTTGTCACTTTAAACTTCAATATCTCCAAAACAACCAAACCAATTTTTATGAAACATGCCTAAAAACCATTGCTAGAAAACCTGATTTCAAACAAAAAAGCCACATCCAAATCAGTCCACCCGTTTAAGAGCTACGGTGTCACAGACAGACACCGACACATATACCTAGCGGTCAAACTTCTTTTTGCGTCGGGGGCTAAAAATAAGAGCTACTTTGTTTAGAACATCCAAAAACCATTGAAGTACAGGGGTGTTTGATATATACCTGCTAAAATACTTCGAAAAAATAAGAATACCTATGTACTTATAATATTATGGGCAGTCTTGTAAACGAATAAATTGAGTTTGATGACATAATAATTTTATACAACCAAAATTTAGAACAATTAGTAAATTAGTAATTAATTAGTGCTGTGCCCTTAGTGTAAGTTTTCGGTTAGAAAAAGACGTCTCGATCGCGTTCGCGTTAAAATCTCAATTTGTATGGAAACACGAACATCGCAAACGTTCCGCTAGAGGCGCTGTTCGTGTTTCCATGTAATTGAGATTTTTAACGCGAACGCGCTCGAGACGTATTTTGTAACCGAAAACTTACACTAAGGGCACTGGTTTTAGCACTTCCAGCGCCCTAGGCGAGATTTTCACAGCGCCCTAAATTTTTGGGGATTTTTTAGAGGCTTCAGCTTCAGTGCGCTCCTTTTAGTCCTGGGCGGTCGCCCCACTGCGCCCTACCCTAACGCCGCTACTGTAATTAATATACGAAAGTTTTGAATAAATATTGGTTCTTGAATAAATTGCCACACAACTCTTTTAAGGAATACATAAAGAGTGCACTCCTGAAGAAAGCTTACTATAAAGTTGAGGAGTACTTATGTGATAATGCGACATGGCCAAAACTGAAAGCCGATGAAGATTGATGTGCGATGAGGGTGTTGATGTGTGATGTACTTGTGTTTGTGTGTGTGTGTGTGTGTGAGTGTGTGTTTATGTCGGTGTATTTGTATTGTGTAGTGTTGTGAAGTGTGATTTGGCAGTGTCCCGGCGCATTTCGTGTCTAGTTTCTGGTTCTGTTGCCGTTGTCCGCATTGCAGAATTTAATTTAAAAACATGCACTAGTTTGACATTTGGAGACCTTATACATCTCCATCTCTTTATTTTAATTATTATTATTGATTTTTGACCTTGGAGGCTTTTTACACCTCTGATGATTGTATAATTTAATTAGTTTAATTAAGTAGTTTACTTTGACATTTAGAGACTATATACATCTCTGAATTATTTAGATTAGGATTTATATTATTAACTCAGGGACTTTATACATCCCCTTGCTATAGTTATATTGTATATTGTTAAGCTTATGGATTTTAAACTTGTATATTTTTTTAGTTTAATAATTCTAGTCACAGGCTCGCTACGTCGAAGTTCCCAAGACGATCCCATAGAGCTTATGGGAACGGAAGCAATACCATGCCCTCGGTACCGCTCTGCTTTCAGAGCATGACATGAGTGCGTGTGAGCTAACTTTGGGGGCGGCAGACGTGAGCTTGCCATCGGAATCCAAAAGCTTAATGGTTACTTGACCTGAAATGCATATTTCAGTTTTTTTTTTATTATTATTATTATTTTTTTTTTTTTCATTTGTGACGGTGGAAGCATTCTACACTTCCGCTTAACGTAGATATAGTTAGTGTTTAATTTTGTAACTAAGGGACCCCATACATCCCTGTATTATTATTTAATTATTTTTTTTTGTGATTTTTTGTTTAATTGTTTACTGTAGTTTTTAAGTATTTTATTTGTAATTATTTTATTTTGAAAAAATGACTTTCTGCCAAGTTTCTTGCGGCGCATTCTTCTTGGCAATGATGGTCTTTCCGAAAGCGCTGGTAGTTTAAAAAAAATGATGTGTAAAAGTGCCCATTGCGGCCTATTTGCTGAATAAATGATTTGAATTTGAATTTGAATTTGAAAAAAAAAATACCTCGTTGAGTTTCTTGCCGGATTCTTCTCAACAGAGGTTTTTTCCGAACCGGTGGTAGATTTTTTTGACGTTCATAAGTGATATAGCCTAATTTTTTTTTTTTATTGAACAGATAGTAAATTTATTAAAATAAAATAACCACAGCCTAAATTGAATAAAGAGATTTCGACTTTGACTTTGACTTTGAAATTTGGTCTTTGAATAAAAATTTACGGACCACTTAATTTGGTTGACCGTACCTGATTATAGTAGAGTAGGTACCTACCTACAATAGATAGAACATTTAAAGATTTTTTTTACAGAAATAATAATAGTTATTCAGAGCCATCGTACGAATTGAAGGAGGCGGAAAGCTTAGATACAATTTGAATAAAATTAGGGGAAATTTTCACTAAGAGAACCTAAGTAACGGTAAACTGGTTGACACTTACCTTTGTTTGATATGCCCTGCATGTGGTCCAAGGCATAGGATATTGCCACTACGCGATCATAATGTGCAAGAGTTAGGTAATGTCTGCTGCGGTACTACGAAACTCGAAAATCGAAGTTCGTATCGTACCGTCTTGCTGACGCACGATTATTTAATACGAGAGTGAAAGGGAGGGTATAATACAAACTTCGATTTTCGAATTTCGTAGTAGCCCTGCTGTCACACGTGCATGTCGTCAGTCATTCCCTACCCGCCCCACTTACTAACAACGTACTTTTACAGACCAGTCGCATGGAGCGAACATTTTCTTTAGGTACCTAACAATGCGGAGTTAGTTCACAAGTTTTCCCATACCTGTCATCACTGCTGTCACTAGTATTTTAGCATTTATTTATTTGGCAAAAAACATAAAATACATAAGGCCTTATTCTAATAAGTCTTACAATAATTATGCACCCTGGTAGGGTATAGCCACATTTATAACATTATTAAAATTTAAGCAACCCGGTGGGAATTAAGTTGTTAAGGTGCCACGCCATTGGTACACAGTACCAATTGACACCTTTCAAATCCTAATTACCTACTATTAAAAAACCGTAAGGTTTCAGTTTTTGTTATTTTGACTATGCAGAACTACAAAATCACGTATAACTACTTACTTCCTTCCTTTTCGTCGGTTGAGAAAAGTCACAATGCCTCTCATTATTTTGATTAACACACATTTTGGGGAATAGGCATGTGTGTTGAAAATAGGTATAGGTACTTACCTACTATTGTTTACAAAACAAGTTTCGCTAGCCTCTTTTACCTTAAACTACCATGCAAGGCGTAGTCTGAAGGTCGTCAGCATTCCGAATTTCTGAGCAGACCGTTCGGCTGGTACGAGTGGTACGGCGCGGCGCCGGCCTATCCCCAACCAAACATTAATTGGGTACCTATTCAGAAAATACGCTAATTTTGGATGCAGTTTGAAACTACTAGGTATAATATTAGCATTGACTTTATGGCTAGATGTATGATTTATTTAAATGAATTCAGATTCAAAAAATATCTACTTACTTAGTTGATATACACGAGATTCTTTGCAAATAGAAAACGAGGATTTTTGTACCAGATATAAAAGAAAAACCGGCCAAGTGGGAACCGGAATCGCGCACCAAGGGTTCCTTACAAATTAGTACCTACAAGTAGGTACTTATCTATAAAAATATCCAGTGTAACGATTTATGTGTAATTTCATGAATAGGTACATCGTGAAACAGGCATGTTACGACTGTTGTGATAAATAATACGACGCTAGCAGAGGAAGGTGGGGAGCTGAACCTGCACTGCACGGCGTCGACTTGAGGAGATTCATCCCGGGGCTGACAGTGGGCGTCGTGGTGTCACTCCGTGCTCCCATGGCGTTCCATAATGGCAACGGGAGACGGGTGTGTGGTTTTTAGTGGGTATCCCCACCGCGATCATATCGCTATCGATAATTTGATATAACAACCCTTCAGCGCCACTTATGTGTTAAAGTTAAAATATATACGCGTATTTCGTAGGTATTTTCAGTTTAATAATATATTATATTTTAAAGATCAGAGATCAGAGCAATTTTTTGCAAGTTATTTATTTTCACGGACCTCTCTGTGTTTATTTTGATAAAATTCCACACGTATTTTGCGCGCATCGAAACGTACAATTTTGTTGATGACGTCACAATGACGTCATTGAAGATTGACATTTGACATTTAACTACGCTTTGTTTCGTTTTGTTTTCTTTTATTGATAATTGACAATAAACACGTTGAAATATTTAGTAAATAATGATAAAAGCAGTGTATCGGCGACTAAACGTAATTTAGAAGTAACAGCTGTGCTAATTTAGCTTCGCGAACGCTGTATAGTGCTTTAGTTATTGCTTAGTTTTTGCGTAGGTTTTAAGCGATATTTTCATATAATGAAGCCGGGGAAGAGTGTGGACGTACGAGAGGAGATAGTAGAAGTCCATTCCGCGGCTCGATCTCCTTCTCCTAAGCACAAAACAAAGTCGCGGTCAAGAAGTAGATCCGGGACAAGAAAATTGTCAAATGGTCACGTCGAGCCGCCAGAAGTGATTGAAACTCCAGTTGAGGAACAACAGACCACAGAAAAGTCTAAAAGGGATAGCTGGATCAAATCTGAACACGAATCCTTAGACATAGAGCTTCCTATACACGATCAGATCAAGCAAGGCATACTAGGATTTGTGGAAAAGGAAATTAAGAAGTCTGATAAGAATCCTTCATTTGTTTTTTATTCTCATGACCCAAATGGCTTGGACGAGAAGTTTATAAAGACATTGTCTAGGCCTTCAAGTGGACATAAAGAAAAAAGGAGCCCGTCTTATAGGAAGAAGAAGAGGCATTCGTCAAAACACAGAGATAGAGATTTACAAGATTTTGAAATACCTGGATCTAGTCTTAGTGCACTTGAGAAGGTGGGAATACTCTTTAAAGTACAGTCTAACTAAATTTGTAATAGCAACACCAGTTACATATTGGATGTAACAACTAAGAAAAGCATCCACAATCACACTGGCTATAATGATCAAATTTTGAGCAAAAATTTTATCAATAATATCTGAACACACTTCTATGCTGTTAACAATAGTCATGTTCACATATTTTTATTCTAATTTTTGCTCAGAAGTTCAAGAATTCGACTGTACATCAATAATAGCATTTTAAACTTTTCTGGTTACATACAGTCAACGTCATAAATAAGTGATCACTTGTGTACCTTGTCACTTTAACATCATGTTTGAAAAGCCATACGAAATTGTGTAACGACTGAAAGCGACAAGGTACAGAAATTGTCACTTATTTACGATGTTCACTGTACATTACATTTAATATTTCTGAGCAGATCAGCAACCCTTCAACAAATTATTCTATCTAAAATATATTTTTTTTTACTTTGGTAGGCAACATTAGTTGAAAATGTTGCACCCGCAATAATAGAGTCACGTGAATGCAAACTTACGTCTTTTCGAGATGAATGTGTAAAAAATATTTTGTGACCATTCTCTATCAATAGTAATTAAAAAAAAAAACAACTATTGTGATTGTTGCTCTAGAGGTGTGATTTATTTTTACAGGTTGATGACTATCTGAAAGAATACAATAAAGATGAAGTGGTAACACTAAGTGGTGAACTAGAGATAGAAGCCAATGATGTGGAGAACAATAACGGGTCAACAAAAGACCACCACAAGTCACGGAAGACAAGACGGAAAGCCAGAGATGAACGACAAGATGGTAATGCCAATAGCGATGTCAGTCCAAAGGTATTTAAGAGTGGCAGCAGAAGCAAATCTGGGGGTAAGCCTGGTAAGTTTTTTTGGGTTTATGGAATTGTTAGCTGTTCGTGACTCTGTCTATGAAGTATTTTTTTATCATCATCCCAAAAGATCTATGCATTTGCTTAGGTTAAAGGGATCCTGTCTTTCCCAGGGTCTCAAATTGTCTACTTATATAACCAAATTTCATTTAAATTGGTACAGCAGTTTAAGTGTGAGGAGGTATCAGACAGACAGTCAGACACATTATGGAATTTATAATATTAATCTACCTAGTAGTAGGTATAATTATATTGATTATGATGATGATGATTTTAAAAATGTTTTCAGCGCGACCAACAGATCTATCGGCAATGCTGGAAACTCTTGAATCCAGCATGACCTACCATGATCAGTATATAGACAATCCATTCTCATCACCATCACCTCTCACATCACCAAATGATGAGAGGCTCAACCCATTCGGGTCTCGGAGACCAGAGAAAATATACCTGCAAGGGGGAGGGACGTTCAGAGCTGTTTCAAGGGATAGGATTTTGGAGTCCCAACAGTCCCGAAATGAAGACAAATACTTGAGGTATGTTTTTAAACATTATTATAAACTTGTATTTTTTTTATACTATGGTCTAAGATCCAAACATGAGAAGATCTGCACCGGTCTGATAACAGAATGAAACCTATTTATATATTAGAAATGGATTTGCTAAAAAAATTCTTGTCTGGCTATTTTTAATTATAAAAAAAAAGATTTTTGTTACATCATTGAGATAATAATAATAATAGCCTTTATTCAGACAGTTTAAATAAGTTACATTTTTTTTTCTTTTACATATTAAGTATAGTTTAAGACAATAATTATATGCAGTGCACTATTCACTACTAATTTTATTACGCATCGACTCCCTGTCTGTATGCCACTAGTTGACAAAGGCCTCCTCCAACTGTCGCCATTCTTCTCTATTATTGGCCACTCTTGTCCATGTGCTGCCTGCAACGGCTTTGATTTTTTGATTGAGATAATAAGGAAATTTTAAATTGACTTAAACTGTAAAAATTATAGAATATGTAGACGTTGGGTTTGCTATTGTTTACCTGGACGAACTACTGGGTTGCCAGGTATAAGCTTAAACAGTTATGTTGATGCCAGTTACTTTCACTTGAGTAGATAATAGAACAAATTGTATATCAACGAAAGCGCTGTTTTATTGCGAACACGTTGATATAGGCATGGGCTACCAACTCATACAAGATATATTTAGTACTAAAAAACGGCAATAGATGGCACTACCATTAACATCTGTAAAGTATAAAATGTAAATAAGCCGAATTAAGTAGAAATATTGATATTAAAATAAAGAATAGCATATTTTATAAACACAACTTCACATCAACTTTATTTCAACTCCTTAATTTGAAGATAAGAAACATCATAAATAATAAATTGAGAATACGAAAGTATAGGCTACATGTGACTACGTTTCAGCTATGAGGTTTTCGTAGTAGTTTGCAAAAGTAACGCTAGATGGCGTAAAACCGGTATGCGCATGCAGCGGGCTACTATGTAATTCGAAACACGAAGTTCGTGTCGTGCGGTCTCTTTCGCTCTCGTATAAATAGTATAAGTGTCAGAGGGACCGCACGACACGAACTTCGAGTTTCGATTTTCAGAGTAGCCTGCCTACTGTGCTGAAGGGCTACTCCGAAACACGACGTTCGAAGTTCGTATCGTGCGATCTCTCTCACACTTATACTATTTAATACGTGAGCGAGAGGGATCGCACGACACGAACTTCGAACGTTGTGTTTCGGAGTAGCCCCGTTCCGGAGCTATAGGCCCTGGAAGTTTTTGCTACCCTTGGATCAGGGGTCTGGTTAGGCTGGTCAATGTGCTAAAAGTGGGGGGGGGGTGAAATTTTGGGGTTGGGTCCGGGGTAGTCCCGTAGGGGGTGGGCTTGGGAGGGGGTTGAAAATTTGGCTATTTTTGAGCTAGGACGCACCGTTTCTGAGATATTAGAGGATTTTGAAAAACACCAAACCAAGTATATACACTACACAACACTTATATTTATATACTATAATTGCATAATCGCATAATAGCAGGTGGTAGGACCTTGTGCAAGGTCCGCCCGGATTGCTACCACCATCTTGCTCGCTAATCCTGCCGGGAAGCAGCAGTGCTTGCACTGTTGTGTTTCGGCGCGGAGAGTAAGACAGCCGGTGAAATTACTGGCACTTGAGGTATTCCAACTTAGGCCTCTAGGTTGGCAACGCATCTGCAATACCCCTGATGTTGCAGATGTTTACGGGCGTCGGTGATCTCTTACCACCAGGAGACCCACTTGCTCGTTTGCCTTCCAGTCGAATAAAAAAAAAATTAAAACTACATATCGTCACTACTTTACTACGAAACTTGAAGTTCGTGTCGTGCGGTCCCTCTGACACTTCTATTTAATACGAGAGCGAGAGGGACGGTACGATACGAACTTTGAGTTTCGTAGTATAGCCCTAAGCTGTAGATAATCTATAAACTAAAATGGCTGACAGCGTTTTCAGCAGATTACGAATAGGTTTGGATCTACGAAACCTCGATTGCTTACGCACTGACCAGCGGCCTTGAGTAGGTTATATAACGTAGCGCCATCTACCAACCCTGTCATGTCCTAGTCAAGCTATATATTGGGCTAACAAGCGACACCCGTATCATTAGTGTCTCGCTAGATGGCATATAGGTATCGTGTTATTTGTGTTCTCAGTGGTGCCTTCTATTGTAAAATAAAGAAAAGAAAAATAGCCAGTTGTATAGCCAGTATTAGGGTGATACCGTTTGCTTGTACTAGGTGGTGTCTCTGTATATTATGTTCTCTGTGATATAGGGTTATCTGAAATTAAAAGTTATAAAAAAAATTGACAGTTGAAAAACCTTTCCGATTGCATTTTCCAGGCTCGGCGACTTCACACCTCTAGACATAGCTCTCATCGTGCAAAAGGCGTGGAGCAATTGCGCGTATGCGTGCCACGGAGTATTGGGTGGGGTCTCACTGATGCACCTGTTACTCATCAGCTACTCTGACAGTCTGGACGCCGGCCATCTGTCCTTCCATGCCGTGGTCACCATGCCTTACGTGGCGACGTACTTCTTTCTGTGTGTACTGTGCCTGCTTTCTGTACTAGATAGGTAAGTTTGAGTAGATAATTAATTGGAATAGGGTAGTTTCTTGGGTAAAAAAAAATCTATAATTTACTCTGTCAGTTAAGATGATCATAAATAGTATATTACTGCAGAGGGCGGGAAAAGTCATTTCGTGGATGAGTATAGATACGAATCCACGAAATGACATTCATGTCGAGGCCTGTATACTGCTTTTATCAAATATGCGAGGAAAGAAAACAAAAACAGTATATTTATTCGACATAATAATTATGTTTATATCACAATCTATCTACAATCTAAACAATATTAACACTTTAATAGTAATAATAATAATAAAAATTAACCTTACTGATAAAAGATGCTGCGCTACGATTGAGAAGTTTGTGGTGTGCCCATTAGGATATTTTTATCACTACTTGTAAAAATCATTTTATTTCCTTATAAATAACACGGCAGAAAATCTTTGACAAAATGAAATTCACGTTTCCGCCTCAATTTAGATATTAAAGATTTGGGTCCGAATCGTATATTTGGTTCCACATAAAATATAGTAATCAAAATAAATTAATAGAAAACTTTTATTTTAGTTAAAGCGGCAATTCCTAAACGGACAACATTAAAAAACATACCTTTGTTACAAAATATTTAGCAGACCTAGAAAATAATTAAGTCTAAATACACCTTAATATGATTTGGACGCAATCATTATTGGCATTAGTTAAACGCTGAAAAAAGTTTTTTTTTAAATAACAGGCTGGCTGTTTGATGTCTTGGATAAAATTAAAAGTAAAAAACCTGTACAGGTAATATCCGGGAAGTAATGCCACTTTTTATTATTATTATCGCATCAACGCATGTAACGATGGACTTCCCGGTAGATTTTTCCAACATTAATGAGAACATTTCCGAGCAAGTTGTAGAAAATAATATTATTGGACACGTATTTAAAACCACAGGAGGTGCAGATCCAAATCTCGTTTGGCGATTTAATAATCTTTTCACACCTCTTAATAATCCTGTGACACAAATAAGTATTTTTGTTTAAAAAACGTTTTAGACCCGGTATTTTATTTTCGTAGCTTGGTGCCTGGTCGAGACGAGACCCACTATTAAGGAAACGCAGCTATTGCGCGAGTTTTTTTTTTATGAGTTTCAAGTTTTTGCAAGAAAGATTTGAAAAGAAGAAAATGACAATAGGTTAATTTTTTTTTGGTCAAATACCCAAATTGTTTATTAAAAGAAGAATAATTAAAAACATAGAAATATTCAGCCACATGCTTCGTCAAATTATTAATAAATAAAATATTGAAATAACACATTGATACATCCGCAACAAGCTTCGTCAAACCTTATAAACTACCTAAACATATAAACAAAAAAAAAACAACAAATTTTAACATTATACAATCCCCACCCAGCGCCCTACCCGACCCAAAGGTCCCCATTACACCCGCGGCGTTGCCCCGCTGAATAGCAATGGAGACCTACTGAACTAACCAGGACCCTGAGCGGGGGTCGTTGCCCTTCTCTCTCAAACGTCGCCCCAGCTCCTTAAAATGGTCAAGAGCCTCATCGCCCCAGGGTCCAGCCGTAATAGGCATATAGACGTGTAGCCGTATAGGTTAATTAAATACACAAGTTAACATATTTTCTTAGCCGCGTATCCACTAGAGGCAGCCTCGGGTCGAGCGACTGCCTCGCTCCGAGGCCGCACAAGTGGAGACGCTGCCTCAACCTGAGGCGTGCCGCGACACGAGGCAAATTCGTCGCTGCGAGCCGAGCCATATTTTGTCGGTTTTTTTGCCGTGCTCAAAGGAGCCTCAGCCCGAGCCGTGCATTTGATGGAGACGGATTAAACTGGATCACACGTTGCGGATCAGGATGAGGCCTGTCGCCTCAGCATGATCCGCAACGTGCCTGGAGCCTATGCCGCAGAGCGAGCAGCCTCAAACTGAGGCTGTTTGCTTCAAGTCGAGGCAGCTCGGCCTGAGGCTGCTCTAATGGATACGCGGCTCTTCAGTAGCTTGTAATTTTATATACTTCTTTTTTCATTTAAATCTTCGTGGATTTATATGGACTAACTTCAAATTGGTCTGCCAACAACCGAAAGTTTCATTCTTAGTGTTTACAATCAGCCGCGTGATATACTTCCCGGGAGGCATCACATTACCTCCGGTAGGAAACAATTCATTTTCAATCGCATTCGGATCCACATCTTGTATTTTATACACTCCTTTTTTAACCATGCAACCTCTTATAGGTACCCCGAAACGGCGAAAGAGCGCTTTCACTACAAAACTGTTGCAGTCAAAATCCTTTATGCTCATCAGCCATTTTGTACCGGACGATGTTTCTCTCCCGTAAGAAAATGATCCGCGTAAACCTCTAGCGGAGAAATCTCGGGCGAATTTTACTTGACCTCTCATGAGGTTGATTCCTTGTGTGCTGTTGTTTAACTCTAGTTGTACATCGTATGGTAACGGGTATGCAAGGGGTAGATTTCCGTCCTTGCAAAAGCCGACACTCTGGAATGTGATCTTGTGATCCATGCGCGAGCTGTAGCCAGAAATTACTGACGAATATAATAGAATTAAAAAACACTTCATTGTTTAAATGCTGTCGCACGATGATACGTGCAGATAGATACGGACATTATGAGCAAGGTTGGTGGGATAATCGGAAATGACATTATAATGATGTTTATTAGGGTTTTTGATAACGATGATTTTGTTGTTGAAGTTTTGTATTGTATTTATTATTAACGTTGGTAAAGTAGTTCATGACGAGTACAGTCGTCAGCACCAGTATTTGACACAACAAAGCGTGCATATCTGATACGACGATATTTCTAGGGCCGGTAGGACGTGTCAGATATTTTGGCATGCTCTGCTGTGGCAGATATTTATTAATGCTGGTGACTGTATAGTTACACCAGGAGAGTTTTGATTGTAACCTACTGTAGTTGTGACTCAATGAAGTCCCCACACGACGGTTATCATTATAATTTATCATTATCAATTAAGCCTTATCTAGGACACTTATTAATAGATTATTGCAAAAATACCACAAGCTGTTTCAGAAACAATAAAAAAAGTTCAGGGTTCCAACAAAAATAACTTTTACCGGCCATTTGAATTGACTGTATACGACTTGTGCGAACTTATTATCAGTGGCCCTTTTAACTTTTTTAAGAGTTTGAGACTCGACAATAACGGAATTTGTATGCGACATTGTTGTCGAGTGTAACATCCTGTTTTTAACTTTTTAATCATTCGCTGACCATAAACTATGCACGCCTTCTGCTATGTAAAGGATCATCGTTATCCCAGCCTATATACGTCCCAACGCTGGACACAGCCTTCCTCTCAGAATGAGAGGGCTTGGGCCGTAGTTCTCACGCGAGCCTAGTGCGGATCGGGAACATCATATTCACAATCCATTGAATTCCTTCGCAGATTGCGAGCCAGGGTTTGAACCCACGATCCTCTTTTTGAGAGGCCAAATCACCAGGCTACCACGGCTTCTGTTAAAAAATGATAACTTTTACAGATATTTTTGAGAATAATATATGTCTATTCCAGGCTGGACGTCACGAATCTGGACCTAAGTCGGGGCTTACAGCCTTACTTCCAGCCCATAGTGTTGGTAATCCTGTACTGCGCGTGTCTGCTGGTCTGCTGCGCCGCGAGGATGTACGATGAGCTGATGGTCTACCAGTACGCTCCGCTGGTCGCGAATTACACAGGGAACATGACCACGGTAAGGTTGAAGATTCCAGAGGAAAAATAATGTCTGACAAATTATAGTTTATGATTGGTTTTTTGGAATCTTTTTGTATTTTTTATTTCAACTTCAAATTTGTTTGAGGAAATAATACTCCGGAATAGAATAAATTATTAACGGTTTAATGCAAACAGAAAAAGATACAATTACTTTACAGGAAAAGGAATTTATACCAAGCAAAGACGGTGGCGCCATTAACGAGCGAAATGAGAACTATTTTGACTTAGATATATTCTGTTTAGAAATTATGTTTATATTCTTCCAACACTTTTACGGTCATCCCGTGTTGACGTAAGTAAAGTATTTGTGCTTAGTTTTTGGTGCCTAGTATTTGTTTTTTTTTTGTGGGAGAACTGGCGTAGAATTGTTCGACATGCTACGTGGCCACGACTGCTCTGCCAAGAGTATCCGACAAAGAAGAAGATTTGTAATTTGCAATTTTTCCTTCCTACTAAGTACAAATACTCTATTATGACAACTCAAAAATTGATTTGTGAATCTTAGCAAATGACAGGCCCACAAAATGCCCGCTGGAGTGCGACGTATGATTATCAATTATCATATATGTATATTCTTCGAATAACCTAACTCAATCTTTTAATTTTCCAGCCAACAATACCCACATTCTACCACACGTGGACGCACTTCTCTATCTGGCGCGCTGTCCTCTCTATCCTCGGCCTGGTCTACTTCATCATCTCCAATCCCCCAGACTTGGTGTACGCTAATATCAGCAAGTTGCTGCAATTCAAGCACTCCTTGCAGAGCATTGGATGATCGTAGAGCGTTCAGGATAGCACGGTTAGTATGTTTGATTTGTCATAAGCCGTGGACTAGTAAAAAGAAGTTGGAGGGGCCCTCATATTCGATTTTTTCTTGCTGTATAGTCTCGCTAACAGAGAACACTACATTTTTGTTCATAATGCTTTTAGTTGCGTACAAACATACAAACACAAACACACGCACTTTCGCATTTATAATATTAGTATGGATGCGAAAGTGTGTGTTCATATATCTGATATTAGTGTTGGCAACAAACTTGATCAGTTTTTAAATAAAATACATGTTTGTATGTTTTTCTGTCCTGCCGAAAATTAAAAAAGCTAATAAAGACTAAGGTCTTCATTTACCTTCCCTCCTACTTGTTTAACTTGAATAAGTACTTAGCTTACGTTACTTTGTTTTTTTTTTACGGTACAGTCCGCACAATGTTTTGTTGATTTACATAAAAGCGGTGATGTTACAAGCGGCAATCGATATTCTAATTAATAAGAAGCTCGACGCCGCGGTGAAGTAACATTAAGAATTTTGTAATTATAATAGTTTATAAATATGGCAGCTAATATTGAATATAGTATTATATTTAAAGTTTAAAGTCTGATAACTAGTCGTAATTTTATTTTTTATATTTATTCTTTAGTGTAATATTGAACAATGATTACAATCATTGATGGTTTTTATTTATTATAACTATTATAAATGTTTCATACACAACATTAAACGTTCTAATTGTCCTACCTGTTGTTGATCTCAGTTTATTTTCTAGTCATAATTTTAAATACTTTCGAATAATATAATTCATGATTTAAGTTCTTTGTTATCTTTGTAGTTTGCATCTAAATGTAAAATATTATTCTTAGTTATAATTATAAATGTGTATATTCAGTGTGATCATAAAGCATAAGGTATAGCGTATGTGTACCAAATATCATAAAATTATGCAATACATAATTATATCAAAAGAGAGATAACTACAATAGAATTTTTCTATTACTGTTGCTAAATATCATCTAAATAACGAGTTGATCTTTCAAATTATAATAATTGAAGTTCTTAGACATAAGTCATAATTATAAATAACCAAAAGGAACAAAACGTCGGGAGTTATTTTTTCCTTAAGTTTTTATTTTGTTAAAATAATATTCCAAATTGGTTAAGAAAAAACTATACACGATTCATCACTATTTGTTACAAAGATGATAAGACAATATTCATAATTAATTATACACCGTGATAGGTCAGATTATTGATAAAAACTTCCTGATTTTTACCTTTTTGGCTTAATCACTTCAACGCACATAAGACAAATCGTCACTACTTTGAAAAAATCTCGTATCTCAAATCAATACGTCAACAAAATCGAACCTTTTAATAATGCGCATAAAGTTCACTTATAAAAATTAACAATTTTAAGTTACGAGCTTTTTTTTAAAGTAGTTACGATATGAAACAATATTTTTTAAGCCGTCATCTCAGCCAATCTGGAATCTCTATTCAACAAACACGGCGATCTAGCGCTAAATCGTTCTAAATAAACAACTTAGAATATAATATAAACAAATGCTATCTCATATTAAATCATAACGAATGCCAAATAGTATTAAAATCTAGTCTCAAATACTTATCTATTTTCATAGTTTATTTTCAAGACTTACCTGATAAAACTTAATGTAACGGTTTTCATCTCTAACGACGCTTTAATGGGAATTCGATAACAGTTAAGTTCTGAAGCGAGAACACTTAAATTACTTGACGCTAGTTATCTAGATATTACACGAATATAAATCTCAAGGATTGACTTGTGTTTTTTGAAATAGTCTTGATCAGTCTATAGAACTGGATTCAATAAAGGAGTCGGAGTGTATAAGCGGGGTCTGCTCTGATATCGGCGCTGGATTTTGTATTTAGGTACACTTATATTCATATTCATTAATTGCGATCATGTTCATTTGTACAATAGGGATGATGACGCCATTAAAAAATAATTCGAAGGCACAACTCCAGTAAAAAAACGCTGGATTTTAGCCCTGAAAACCACATTAATTTTCGATTTACTGTAAAATTAGATTTTTTAAATAAATAGTTAGTTGGTTGAGTTGCCGGATAGTGACGTTGTAATTCGCTATTGCCATTGAAACTCTATGGGAGAATTATGTTTTGACAGCTCATAAAAAGTACGTCAGTTGATTGGTGGTGTCAACATCCACTAAAACAAACAAGTAAACAGACATGCCACTTGGTGTCCTGCGGCAATTTTCTTGCGTTCTAAATAATTGATTGAAATTGTTCGGTACATTATTACAAGCTTTTATTTAGTTTCACCTGTCCCGTTGTCTGTCTGTAGTCAAATCTTGCAAGTTAAATTCGACCAACTTCCAGTAGTCGGATTGACTTTAAATTTGGCATACTTATGTAAATGACGTGACAATACAATAATCTAGTAGTGACATCCTCGTAGTCCAGCCAGGATCGTCTCCGCAGGACGGAACTCTTCAACGGTTAATAGCATCGACTTGACATTTGGTATGCAAATGTAGCTTGGGTGACAATGCAAGTACAGTCAACAAAAAGTACAGTCATTATTTGAACCGAATGAGGAAATATGGAAAATTGCATAGTTCCAGAGGGATAACAATAAAAGAATTCTACGCGAACGGAGTTGCGGGCAATAGCTAGTTAAATATAAAAGTATGATGCATAGCTTTATACTTTTGAATAACTAATATAATTCATGGTTTGTTATTTTGTATGTTATACTTGATTTAAAATTGATAAAACATAAGTCATATCCTAGAGATTTTTTATATTCGTGACCCAATGTAGGTATTATAATGCTTTCTTACAAGTTCTTACAGTACCGTAGCACTATCTTAATGAATCGCATAAATACTCTTGTTGTTAAGGGACCATTGTCACGTTTAATACTCGCGCTTGTTACAAAATTTTATTCTACGTAGACCTACATAGTCAGAAAAGTTCATCCGTATGCTAAGAAAAAAATTACAGTTTCAATTATTTTCTTTTTTACTGTACAACGGCAAAACCTACTAGACACTGGCAAAATTGTCCTCCAATGGAGAGAGCCATATTTTTTTAACAAAAAAACAATAATTTTCTTGTTTATTTTTGTTATTTGGGTAACAATAACAGTAAAAATATTGGTGAGATCATAAAACTATAAGGTTCACATGCCTTATTATCTAACACACTTGGACTCACAATCGTTTTCATCACTCCTTTCTGTCACACTGCATAAGACGGGGTGAGAAAGAGATGGTGAATGCAATTGCGAACGTCAGCTTGTTAGACGATAAAGCCTAACTTACGTAACACGTTTTTTATTGTTTTCCTATTTTTTACTTGTAATTTTCATTGACCAGTCACCAATTTTGGTTCCTAGGCCACCACAGAACCATTTAAGCATTGCTATTGACAGATCAACATTATTTATTATGGTAAGGTTCTATAGTTGCTTAAGAATAGAAATGGCTGACTGTAGGTATATAATAGGCAAAGACCCATTGGTAACATTTTTGTTATTCATATTTAAACCTGATTTTTACTTTCAGGAAATGTTCCTAGCGATTAAAGTTATATCCACAAATTATCATGATTGTTTTTACACTTAATTAATTGTAGTTAATCACGTGCAACTGGGATACAATTGAAAATTACTTACTTTCGTATAAATTACTATTTATATTATTTGTTCGCATTTACTTTAAAACTTATCTATGCTGTCAGACGTAACTGACTTATGTTAAAAACATGCTCACCAACTGTACCTATACGTTTTATAGTCAATCGGCATTGGTCTGTTTTTTTATTGTTTGTATCTATAAAAATGATAATCGATAAATCATCTCTCTCAATCATCATTCGTTTTTTTTTTGGTTCAAATAAGTTTATACTAGCAGATAGCTTTTAGATCTTAATGTTTCTAGTATAAATAATACTTGTCATTGCTTCTCATGTCTAAAGAAAACTGTGTATTTCTCATCAATGTGTTATCTATCAATGATGCAAATTAAACGGAAGACTCACATTTGTAAGTCGGACACAGTCTGAGTAGTTTCGGCTTTTTTCGGAAGACTTCTTCAGGAGACCGCTCCTGGCCTATAATTGTGAGTGTCCTTTAATTTATTATAAATGTGTTAATATAAATTGTAAACAAATATTGATTGTTGACGTCTTCAAATATACTTGATTTGCAATAATGACGGTCTTTCATTCGTAATACCAACAGAAATCGGCGGCTGACAAGTAAAACTCACAAAAATTTCTGTCACTGCTCTTCAAAAAATCGTATCTAGTTAGTAATTTCATACTGAGATACGAGGTTTTTTGTAAGTAGGTATTTGGTACTTGGTGAGTTGCTTGTCATCCGACGATATTTTATGATTATAGGTGTTTAAAAGGTCGCTGCTTTTAGTTTGAAGCCAGAAGAGCGTAATTTTTTCGCGTAAGTTTTTTTTCACACAAGTCCTATTAAATATTGTATTGTATTGTATTGTATTGTAAAACTCTTTATTGTACATAAAAACACATGATAATAACAGAACACAGGATAATAAGATGTACAAAGGCGAACTTATCCCTTAAAGGGATCTCTTCCAGTTAACCTTTGAACGTCTGACAGGAAATATCTAAAATACAAACTAAAACATAGTTGCACAGATAAACCAGAAAAAGAGACCAGCGCTGGGAATCGAACCCAGGTCCTCAGCATTCCGTGCTGCGTGCTATAACTCAACACCACCACTGGACAGGAGTACAGACACAAATTTCTCCTATGCACCACATAACTCAGCTTGTTTGTTTGTCAAGCAGCGACATCTATGTTGTAGCCCTCATCGAGAAACTTTCAACACTCCATTGGAACTAACCGCTCACCCGGACAAGAGATGTCGCTATTCATCATCATCATCATCTCAGCCTATATACGTCCCACTGCTGGGCACAGGCCTCCTCTCGGAATGAGAGGGCTTGGGCCATAGTTCCCACGCGGGCCCAGTGCGGATTGGGAACTTCACACGCACCATTGAATTGTTTCGCAGGTTTGTGCAGGTTTCCTCACGATGTTTTCCTTCACCGCAAAGCTCGTGGTAAATTGCGCACATGAATTTCGAAAAACTCAGAGGTGCGAGCCGGGATTTGAACCCACGACCCTCTGCTTGAGAGGCGATAGGTCAAACCACTAGGCCACCACGGCTTGTCGCTATTATAAGCAATCAAATCAAGATTGGATATGAATTTTACGGGATGACTGTAAAATTAACAAAATTTGGAATTGAAATAGAAAAAAAACAAAAAGACTCTAAAAACCAATCTTAATCCTATTAAATATATTGTAACGGATAACTCACGTCTTAAATCGAGTTTATCTCGACATGTTTCGGGCTATTTCGAAACCCTTCTTCTCAGGAGCACGCGACTCGGTGGACGATCGGTGCTGCACCGTCGCGCGAGCGAAATAGCCCGAAACATGTCGAGCTAAACTCGATTTAAGACGTGAGTTATCCGTTACAATATCATTTAATATGAGTGAGTCTGACGGTAGTTTCATGATCAAAATCTATTAAATAGTTAGGTAATAAATAAAAACAAATAAATCAGATTTTAGACTACTTACACTGTCTTATATTTATTAACAATCTCATTGATCGCAGCATAACATCCAGACACCAGAACAAGTAGATAAAATAAAAGCAGCAACACATTTTTCCACAGCACGTAGAAGTAGAGCCCCAGCCCTCTGTCCCACTTATGGGCAGATTCAACCATGACTGGGATGAAAAGGCCTAGCGTGGAGAAGAAAATGGCGCCAACTAGTCCTATGAGGAGCTCTAAATCTGGAACTGCGACAGCCAGGACAACTGAAATTGATAAAACAATATAATCAGAATACAAATTTCTTTATGTTTTGTTCTAATCTAACCTACCTCACACCAGCAGTACAATGAATAACAAAAATAAATTTCTGTAAGTTTTTTTTTCATCCAACCTTGCAGTGTGGGGTATCGTTGGATAGGTCTTTTGAAATCATTAGGGGGTTGCTAAAACGATTTTTATATTTAGTGATTCGTTTGAAAAATATTCAACTTTAAAGTGAACATTTTCATTAAAATCGAGCGTGCCCAAAAATCTAAACCGGTGGGTGGAAAAATTTGAAAAAATTGAGGATGGTAGTAATTATATCAAACTTACAAGGAAAACTGTAGCGGTTCAGTTTTTTTGAGAATTATTAGTACAGTCAAGGGCAAAAATATGTATACCTACACTTTAGTACCTTGTCTATTTTCGTGATATTTGAACTGCCATAAATAAACTGTTACAGTGGTTAAAGTGACAAGGTACTAAAGTGTATAAGTACGTATTGTTGCCCTTGACTGCAGTTTAAGAGTAAATAGCAGCCTAAGGTATAAAATATACCTAAACTTGGAATATTCTGTACAAAATACGAAATCTTTAGAAAAATATGACAATTTTTTTTCGTAATGCTACGGAACCCTATCTCGGGCGTGTCCGACACGCTCTTGGCCGGTTTTTTTGTCATTGGTGTCTTCGCAGGCGTTATTAAAAGGAGTGATGCCCAGTGTTGTTTTTTTTATGAAAAATTAAAACAACACCGATACTGAATTTAGCGTGAAAGAATTCTTGTGACTTGTCTTTCCGTTGTGCTATATAGAATAGAAAGAATGGAATAGAAACATATTTATTCATGCTTCGCATAATAAAACAGAATAAAAATACATAAAACAAAAACAAAAAGCAATATGCGAAAGCACGAAACGGTCGCAAAAAAAAATTTACATTGATTGAAAAAAAAAAACAATAAAATAATAACAAAGTCCAAAGCAAGGTAAGCATTGCGTAGTCAATTCAATTATAATACTTATAACATAACTTAACAAGAACCTCGGCGATAACAATAAATGGCCTATAAATATGAGGAATGTTGTAACATGAACCATGTTTGTTTATCCCGATCGTAGAGGAATCAATCAACAGAGGTGTATCGGATCGGACATGACGGTGTTATCGCTGACTCGGCTGGCACAGGGACCTTTACATTTTTTGACATTTATTTGACATTTCTTAGATCAGGGTTTCTTAAACCTTTTGCAGTCACGGACCCCTTTCACAATTTAAACAATTCCATGGACCCCTGTCAAATTTTTATTGGAAATTAAATTCATAATGTGCAGATTACGGATTCATATACACACACACACATACACCCTCTTACACACACACTCTCTTACCTAAGACTGACCTACTGCGGACCCCTGATACACATGCTACGGACCCCTAAGGGACCCCACTATACTCCACTTATTTTCGGACATAGATTTGGACAGGATTTCGGCCTATTAAAATTCGGCTAAATTACATATATGCTAAACAAGATTATGCATAATAAAATTCGGCCATGTTAATATTATGCTAAAATAAATTCGGCTAAACTGTGATTCGGCTTATACAGAATTATGCAGAATTATGCTTGCTTTCGGCAAGTTTAAGATTCGGCGTAAATACATTATGCGAAACCTGTTATGCGTAATCAGTTTCGGACATTAAAAAGTATGCGAAATAGAGGGCACCCCAATACAATACATTGTTTTTGATCAATGTGTGGGAGGGCAGGGCAGCGCCGTTGTCAAACTAAGCCACCTGGTGGCGGGCTGAAACCGGTGTCGTATGCCGCGAATGTACATGCTGGTGGTACGTATGATGGCAACACTTATCCTGGCTCTAAGCCAGCCCAGTACTGTGGTCAGGGAGCGATTCCATTGAAAATTACATTTAATCTGTATGAAAAAAAAAACATTGGTCATATTTTCAAAAAGTTGCAGAACAAAAGTAGCTCAGTTACGCGAGTAGAATCGAACCTTGGATTTAAAGCCCCATGTTTTCACCATCCATTGATTAGTGTTAACCGACGGTTGAATGTGATGCCCTCTATATTTGTTTTGTTCGAATGGACGAAGACGGCATCACATTTAACCGTCAGTTAACACTAATCAATGGATGGTGAAACAGCCCCTAAGAGTTGTATAGCCCGTATTATGACTCTACTTCTGAATTCTTCTATGATCCTGACGGTAAACAAAACACTTATGAGGGATTAATTTAAGTAGAGATTGCTGCGCAAAGAAAGATGTGGCCAGAGAACGTAACGCTATTTTGTAGTTTCATTAAATTGTAAATATTTTTTAAATTAAATTTTACTCTTCTAGGAAAAAACAACAGCTGTCCGTAGCGTTACGAAAGAAAATTAATACCATGCATTGTCCTTATACACACTATAGGTAAATTAAAGTCACTTCTTGCACTTATCTCTTTATGTAGGTAGAGCCACTATACTCGTACTTTTGTCAAGAAAATCATAGTGAAATTGGTACCCGCATAGTTTCTTTGACTTTATGTGCACAGTCTGTGCCAGGGCTTGCAAAATCAGTCGGTTCCCTAACTATGTATCCACTTTTTCATACTAGTATCATAGAAAAGTGGATACTTATGTTAGGGCACCGACTGTACCTATGTAGGTACCTATTGAATATCGGTTTCATTTTTATCTGAACGCACAGAATAAATAGTAGGGACAACAAGTAGGCACTTGAGGTATCCCATCTTACGTCTCTAGGTTGGCAACGCATCTGCAATACCCCTGGTGTTGCAGATGTTTATGGGCGGTGGTGATCTCTTACTATCAGGAGACCCACTTGCTCGTTTGCCATCCAGTCGAATAATAATAATAATAAGAAAACCCAGTCCTTTAATTGATGATTTATGACCGCTCCGACGTCGTTGACTCCAGCGCAAGCCAAACGGAAGTTACGGCTGTATAAACCTTTTAAAAAAAAATCGGGGCAATCGGTGAGACAGTCGGGTTTCAGTCCAATTCAGGTCACCAAAAAAAAACTAGAATATAGGCGTCCCGATGTCATTGAAATTGGAATTGTCCCGGCGGAATCGCGACGGGTTGGAACTTTGTGGAAATGCATTGATTCGCTAGCCGCGTCACCGATAGCAAGGGTTTTCAACATTTTTTTTTAATAAAATAACGTGTTGCGTATTTATTTCTTGCATTCACTATAGAATATTATTCTTTCTTTATTTCATTACATTATTTAAGCACTTAATTGAATATACCTACTACCACGTTTTAGCGTGCGCTGCTGCACCGTAGTCTATAGGTACTAATACTCTTTGACCGTATCTAGTGCAAAATTGTATTGATGTATTGGTAGGATCAAGATCATAGAAGTAGGATTCTAAAACAGGTAAATCCATACTAATATTATAAATTTGAAAGTGTGTTTGTATGTTTGTCCGTCTTTCACGCCGTAACGGAGCGACGGATCGACGTGATTTTTGGCATAGAGATAGTTTATGGGCCCGATATTGACAGGCTACTTTTTATCCCGGAAAAATGCACAGTTCCCGAGGGAATAGCGCGCGATAACCGAATACCACGCGGGCGGAGCCGCGAGCAAAAGCTAGTACGTAATAAGATACTGGGAAAAATGCGATCCGAGGCAGTACGAGGCAACCCCTGAATAAGCCACTCCAGAGTGGCCCCTGCATTTACTTATACTCGTAGGTATCTAGCGGGAGAGAGCGGCGCCTGCTACGAGTGACGGCAATTTATCTAAGTATTACTCAATTGACCAACAGAAAAAAGGTCCCAGCGGATATCGGGAGCAAATAGGACAAAGGATAAATCTCCTTAAGTGTCTCATGACCTATGTCGGCTGTCTACTGGACACGGGACAGTGTGTCATGGGATAAGAAAGGCGGATTAGGGAATTGGATCTATAGAAAAGCTTGACATGTATAGTCAAGGGCAAAAATATGTACACACCTTTAGTACCTTGTCTATTTTCGTCATATTTGAACTGCCTTATATGAATTGTCACAGTGGTTAAAGTGACAAGGTACTAAAGTGTATACATATTTTTTCCCTTGACTGCATGTACAGTCGGCAACATAAATAAGTGGTTACTTTTGAACCTTTTCACTTTAAAGTCATGTTTGAAAATCCGTACGAAATCATGTAACGACTGAAAGCGACAAGGTACAAAAGCGATCACTTAGGTAAGTATTTATGATGTTGAGTGTACATACTCTAAGTAAGTTGGTATGTAGAGGTACATTCCAACAACTTTTAAATAGTGGATAGGAGGCTAAACAATACAGAAATCTCAGAGGGCCTGCTCCGAAGTTCGAAAATCGAAGTTCCTATCGTACCTACCGTCTATCTCGCTTTGTTTCTCGTTTTGTCTCGTTTTGTTTTTTCGTTTTGTCAGAGGGACCGAACACGAACTTCGATTTTCGAATTTCATAGTAGCCCTGCTGTCCAAGCAGATGACATGAGTGATATGAGCAGGGCCGCATTTAGAGGTGTGGAGGCCTTGGGGCAAGAGAAGAGTGGAGGCCAATGAAGGCCTTTTGATATTTTACAGATTGCCTTATTGAAGTGAAGAAATATACGAATTGTTGTTTCCCAGTATTTACTCGTCGGAATTTGAAGGTTTTTTTTTTCAGATGTCTCTATTGTGGGGGCCCCTATTTTGTGGAGGCCCCGGGCAGTTGCCCCCTTTGCCCTCCCCTAAATCCGGCCCTGGATATGAGCCTGCGGACCGAAGTCCGAATGAAAAGTTGCGGAAGTGGTATATTATTGTCGGAAGTAGTATAGGATTTGGAGTCTCTATATCGATGCCTCGAGGGGCTGGGTTACTTAAATATCATTTTTCAGTATATAAAGACTTTACAATTTTGTAAATAAATATTTGCCATAATATCATTATATTTTGACCATGATATAGAAAAAACTAGATTTTGACATTGACAAACAGAGGTTTTTCCGAACCGGTGGCATTTTTTTTTTGGCATTCATAATTGCTTCTTATAGCCTAAATTGAATTTCGACTTTGTCTTTGATCCCAGGATAAATTACATAGTTGCCACGGGATAGCAGAATTCGACCTAAACGGAATCGCGGGAAGCAGGCAACAGCTAGTTAATCAATAACTGAAAGTTATAATTGATGTCCTCGAGTGATATGCACGAGGCTCTGCCGAGTGTGCTTAATTAGATACGAGATCTTATAACCTAATTAAGTAATGATTGTAGGTAGGCGGTAACTAATTTAAGCCAATTAGGAAGCAGCAAGGTGTTTTCGTCTTGTCATAATTTATTCCAGCGTTCAGCGTTCACTCGTGATGCTGTGACCAAGGGAAATAGGGATTCATTTTTAGGGTTCCGGAGCCAAAATGGCAAAAACGGAACCCTTATAGTTTCGCCATGTCTGTCTGTCTGTCTGTCCGTCTGTCTGTCTGTCTGTCTATCTGTCTGTCCGTCCGCGGCTTTGCTCAGAGACTATCAATGCTAGAAAGCTGTAATTTTGCACGGATATATAGGTAAACTATGCCAACAAAACAGTACAATTAAAAATTCAAAAACAATTTTTTTTAGGGTACCTCCCATAGACGTTAAGTGGGGGTGATTTTTTTTTTCTCATCCAACCCTATAGTGTGGGGTATCGTTGGATAGGTATTTTAAAACCATTAGGGGTTTGCTAAAAACATTTTTCGATTGAGTAATTTGTTTGCGAAATATTCGACTTTAAAGTGCAAATTTTCATTAAAATCGAGCGTCCCCCCCCCCTCTAAAATCTAGACCGGTGGGTGGAAAAATTTGAAAAAATTCAGGATGGTAGTCAGTATATCAAACTTTCAAGGAAAACTATAACGGCTAAGTTTGCTAGAGAATTATTAGTAGTTTATGAGTAAATAGCAGCGTAAGGTATAAAATATAAAATACGAAATCCTTAAAAAAAATTACTTAATTTTTTCGTAATGGCTACGGAACCCTATTTTGGGCGTGTCCGACACGCTCTTGGCCGGTTTTTATATTAGTGAAGAGCGAGTCTGAATTATGACGTATTTTTACGGTTCCGTAGCCAAAATGGCAAAAACGGAACCCTTATAGTTTCGTCATGTCTGTCTGTCTGTCCGTCCGCGCCTTTGCTCAGAGACTATCAATGCTAGAAAGCTGTAATTTTGCACGAATATATATGTAAACTATGCCGACAAAATAGTATAATAAAAAAATAGGTCTGTAAAATGGGGGTATTTTTTTTTTCCTCTCAAACCTTGTAGTATGGGGTATCGTTGGGTAGGTCTTTTGAAATCATTACGGGGTTGCTACAACGATTTTTCGATTCAGTGATTATGTTTGCAAAATATTCAACTTTAAAGTGCAAATTTTCATTTAAATCGAGTTTCCCCCACCCCTCTAAGATCTAAACCGGTGGGTGGAAAAATGTGAAAAAATTCAGGATGGTAGTAAGTATATCAAACTTACAAGGAAAAATATAGCGGTTCAGTTTTCTTGAGAATTATTAGTAGTTTAAGAATAAAGAGCAGCCTAAGGTATAAAATATACTTACCTAAACTTTTTTTTAATGGCTACGGCACCCTATCTGGGGCGTGTCCGATACGCTCTTGGCCGGTTTTTAAAATCGCTTTTCAGTTGTCTGCGCAGACCTCAATACAGTAGCCAGTAACATAGACAATAGATTTTTGTGCCTCTGTGATATTGTTACTGAAATTTTTATTCCCAGGTTCATAGGTTTTTTTTAATAGGTACCTATAAACATTAACAAAAATGACAGCGTCGACATACCTAGGTACCTAAATACATGGTGTTAATTAAGTAACCCAATGAAGATTTTCTTGGGAATTTCCTTGCCTTCTAACACCGCAGTGCTAAAGTCCGGAGCTCGTATATGGGCCAATCAACATTTTTACCGACACTAATCTGGCCGCGACATTTTCCAAACAATTGCAGATTTTATAAGTAAACATGTTTTTTCTGTAATTTGATATATGGAGTACATGGAATACATGCCATCCTACGTAAGTTCAACCTATTAAACAGTGAAATATCTTGTTGGAAGTACGATTTTTTTGGTAACGCCAGAGACAATTTTGGTAACGCAGGAGATGCCCAACGTGTCGAGAAAATAGTTGATTGGCCCATCTGGCAATAGAGAGCGCTCAGGGACATCGAGACATCAGAGCCTCCTCTGAAATTCGAAAATCGACGTTCGTATCGTACTGTCCCTCTCACTCTCGTATTTAATAGTATAAGTATCAGAGGGACGGACATCAGATCCCTAAATCGTCTTTTACGACACCTATGGCAAGTATTGGGTCTAAAACCGGGTACGGCAGGGACTAATGACAATATTCTATCACAGGAACCCTCATCGCAGAACTTTTTGTTACCTCCATTTAAACTAACCAACAGTGTCAAGTTTCGACATGTTTGATACGAAACTCTGGAGTTTAGCAACGAAACATCTATCTACATTATTAGGATCTCGCTAAACATAGCCTTGAAAGTTTCCGAGTTACACACGTGTCTACCTAATTAAGACAAGGTTTGAGTTGCTAGTTAAAGTACTCGGCGATAAAGATTGCACATTGGTCTTCGTAAAAAGACAATGGGGAATGGATGAAAATTTTAGAAACGCTTGAAACTTTTTTTATCGATAGGATTAACCTTTTTAAATAACAGAAAAAAATATCAGTTTTTAAAGTAGCATCAATTAATTAAAAAAAATTAAAGGGTTTTCTTTACCGCCCAATTACGACAGTCCAGTTGGTTACGGGTTGTTCCATACTCCAGAATAAAAAAACATTAAAAAATAATTTATCCTTTGATGAAATAACTGAATTTATGTCTTTGACTCGATCGTTTTTACAGGTCACACTCTTTACCGGCTCGGATAATACCGACATGGAAATACCGACCCTATTTTTCATCTACACACCCATAGAAGGTCATGTCAGTTTCTTCTTCTCACGATGTGGTCAGTCCACCTGGTGGGAGGCCTGCCAACGCTTCGTCTTCCGGTTCGTGGTCGCCACTCGAGGACTAACAACCAATAACAACATGTCATATTTAGACTCCGTCCCTGTCCGAAAGTATCCGAAATTTATATACTTAGTGGATTTGGTTACGTATAGTATTTTATTTCGGATATCCGATAGTTTCGGTTACGGATACGGAGCTCCATAAAATCCCTGTAACATTATATAAATACTGCACCTTTATGGATTTAGGTTAGGTTGCGTCAAATTAATGACATCATGTAAATTTCGGATATCTATAGAGAGCTGTTGCGACTTCTAGAAAAAGGATATTTTCCTCTTTTTCCTAAAGATGCCATGGTGCAATTATTTAAGGTTTTGGGGGGTTTCAACAACTCTTTATTATATATTTTCATCTAAATGTGTCTGTACTCTATTGCACCTGTACAAACGACTGACAACAAACGTCACGCAAGTAGTGTGTGACAACGTTCTACGAAGCCGAAATTAGCAGAGTCTCTTTCTGATAACCGATGTGCAGTCTTTATGGCCGGGTACTGTAGTCCTACTTAGTACTTAGATATTGCCAGAATGGTTCATTAACTCATTATTCGAGCGTTACAACCGCTTCATTTTTCTGGCCAAATTTTTTATGAATTTGCTGTATATTTCGATTGTGTTTTCGATTATTTGTTAGATAACGGGATAACTATATGAGAATACTCGTCCTTTTTTACAGAAAAATGTCCAGAAAAAACATAACCCTCCTTCGGGCAGTCGGGTAAAATAAGGCGGTTATAACATTTGAGGCCTTTTTTTGACGACCTTTTCTTTCGAGTTCCGGCCGGGGCAGATATTTGTATGAATAACAAAATATGAATGTTTGTTCTCGGGTCTTGGATGTTTAGTATGTATATTAAGTATGTGTTTATGTATATTCCGATCCTGCATGGAGTATTGCTGCCACCTTTGGGACGTTTCTGCTGAATATCAACTAGCTGCTTTGGATTCGGTAGAATAGCGAGCGAAGAGGCTCATCGGCGACGCCTGCTACGCGGATTTTTGTCGTCAGAGCCTTCGTTATCCCAGAAGAGTGGCTTCCCTGTCGGTATTCTACAAGCTACATTTCGGAGAATGTGCTACGGAACTGCACGACCTTATTCCACCTGCTCCTTTCTTCCACAGGTCGACCAGAAGTAGGCGGGGTCTCCACCCTTACGTTGTCAGTATTCCCAAAATCCGCATAAAGCGTTTTCGCTCTTCCTTTATCAACCGCACAGCAAAAGAGTGGAATTCCCTGCCTGCGACTGTTTCCTGAACACTTACAATTTGGCCGCTTTCAAGTCTAGGGTGAATGAGCATTTACTAGGCAAGAGTGCTCCATTGTGCAGGCCTCATCCTCGCTTTCCATCAGGCGTGATTGAGGTCAAACGCAAGCCTAACTGTTTAAAAAAGAATATAAGTATGTATATTTATCCGCTGCCTAGTATCCATAGTATAAGCTTTGCTTAGTTTGGAACTAGGTCGACTGGTGTTAAGTGTCCCATGATATATATATATATATATTTTGTTTTTATATATCGGGGTTTATTTTATTGTGATTTCATTAAATATTAGTATGGTAGGCCTCCAACAAGATTGAGCGACGACCTAGTTAAGATCGCGGGATCGAGGTGGATGCGAAAAGCACAAGGCCGGTCTGAGTGGAGAGCCTTGGGGGAGGCCTATGCCCAGCAGTGGACGTCTTTCGGTTGACATGATGATGATGAAATATAAGTATGATTCTAGGAAACGCGGACGATAGGTCCTTCGACAATTTTTTACCTGTGAGGGTAACGCTGATCGTCCGTAACAGGATTTGTGCAAGATTGTGCAAATTTGCCGTAAGCCGGGTTTCCACTCGCCGCCAGAGTATTTCCATCGGCGCGTACATTTGCAAACAATAGGTGAAAAACACCGCGACTGCCACGAGGATTTTCGCAACCATTGCCAATCTGGAAAAAGAGGGAAGCAAACTCAATTCCCTGCGCTAAGAAATGCTTGTACAAAATACTATAACCAACTAGATTAGTCCCCTTTAGTATCCCTTTTAGGGATAAGCTAGCCTTTGTACTTTTGTCTATCTGTATTACTATTTTTTTTATGTGCCATAAAGAGTTCATATACATATTATATACAGGCTATCTTCGACCATAGGGCTTTAAGTCCAAGGTTCGATTCTACTCGTATAACTGTGCTACTTTTGTTTTGCATCTTTTTAAAAATATTGCCAGTTAGTTTTATTTTTTCTATACAGATTAAATGTAATTTTCAATGTATGCAATACAATTTTAAATTGACGGAATTTCGACAAAATGTCCTTAAAGAGACGCCGATACCCGCCCGTACCCATGAGACAGCGATAATACGTTATTTGAAAATGTTACAAAACAAAAGTAGCCCGTTATGTGGGTGGAATTGTACCTTGTATTTAATGGTCTGAGACATTCTGTATAAAAGGAAATAGTTTCAAAAATTAAAAACATGCTTTAAGGCTGCTTCAAAGTACAGCGTGATCAATTCTATTCTCGATCTTGAACACAACTTCCAGGTCTTCAATTATTTAATTAACACCTTATACCGGGTGTGGCCTGTATACGAACAAATAATTAAAACATATATCGTACTTACTCGTCAAACTGAACAACATTAGTTCAGTGACTTTTAAAAATAATGGAGTCTTTATATTTTTCCTTTTTCATACAAATTAATTAAATAGAGTTATGACGTACGCCATCCTAGAACCCAACTGATGTCGCCCGTTACGCTACAAAAATCAAGCAATTTGTTTTACATTGCTTCTTCGAATTAAACTTTAAAGTGTAATAAAAAAAGAACTAATTATTTTTAAAAGTCGCTGAACTAATGTTAATTTTGACGTGTATGATCTACGTTTTAATTACTTTATCATATTACAGGATACACCCGATATACAAACAGTGGCAGTCAAACAGACAAAGTGGCAAAAAAGTCAAGTTCTAAAAACCTGAATTATTCGCCTTTTAGTGACCAAAGTTCCTTGAAAAGGAAAACCTTAGACACGGATCCACAACAGATTTATTAGGCCGTTAGTGCTGTGGCAAAGCCTACTTTATATGGATGAGAGACATTCGGAGGCGGAGGTCGGTCCCTGCGGGTAAATAGCTAGTATCCTGTGTCGGATCCTTTTCTGGGATAACTTTGTCTAAGACTTGAATAATGTTAATCTGACGGTTAAGATCTTCGTACAACTACGCAAATTTTTGACACCCGTCAATTTCAGTATTTTAGCGATTAGCTCAATACGTGTACTTCAGTACGGTATGTAGTGAACGTCATAAATAAGTGATCATTTCTGTACCTCGTCGCTTTCAGTCGTTACACAATTTCATATGGCTTTTCAAACATGACATTAAAGTGACGAGGTATAAAAGTAATCACTTATTTATGACGTTGACGTACGTAGTATCTAAGAAGTTTAGAGATTAAGGCCCACTTGCAGTAAACACACAAGTTTCACAGAAGAGTAGGTAAGGTTTTTTCCGAACCTGTGGTAGATTTTTCGACGTTCATAAGTGCTTGTCATAGCCTAAATTGAATAAAGAGATTTTGACTTTGACTTTGAAACACATAAATTTCGAGTTAGCGTTAAGCTCAGTTTAGTAGTGTCAAATTGTATGAAACTGTCAAGCTTAAGCCTGGATTAACTACTAAATCTAGATTTATTTTTTCCTGCAAGACGGCCTAAGACAGGTATCGAAGATTTGCGCGAGCTTAAGCCGTAGGCCATAAGTTTCATATGATCCGATCCGATATTAGGTAGTATCGGACGCCGTCGTATGTAAGTATGCGAATTCGTTTTATCGCTTTCCCGCGGGAACTATGCAATTTTCCGGGATTCTACTTATGTCCTTAGAAACTGAAAATAAACGCAAAATCGAATACGAAGTAACGAATTACTACGCCATTAACTATTGAGGAGTTCCATCCTACGGAGACTATCGTGGCTGGACCAACAGGATGTGACTGCCAGATTATTATATTATCGTCACCAGATTAACATAAGTTATCATCATCATCATCATCTCAGCCGTAGGACGTCCACTGTTGGACATTGGCCTCCCCCATAGACCTCCAGGTGGTTCGGTTGGCAGCGGCCTGCATCCACCGTAAATCTGCGGCTTTAACCAAGGCATCCGTCCATCTCGTTGGTGGACGTCCTACGCTAACATAAGTAACAAATTTCAATTCAATCAAACCAATAGAACAAAATAAGCCGTGGTGGCCTAGTGGTTTGACCTATCCCCTCTCAGGCAGAGGGTCGTGGGTTCAAACCCCGGCTCGCACCTCTGAGTTTTTCGAAATTCAAAAACCAATTCACCATTCTTTCAATTTACCACGAGCTTTGTGGTGAAGGAAAACATCGTGAGGAAACCTGCACAAACCTGCGAAGCAATTCAATGGTGCATGTGAAGTTCCCAATCCGCACTGGGCCCGCGTGGGAACTATGGCCGAAGCCCTCTTGTTCTAAGAGGAGGCCTGTGCCCAGCAGTGGGACGTGTATAAACTGGAATGGATGGATGAAACCAATAGAAGTTGGTTAAAATTCACTTGTACAATATGATCCCAACATTAAAAGTTAATAAAAAGCTTGCAATTAAAAATAGTACTTTTTGAACCTAGTATTTTTTACCATATTTCACAGAACCTATCATTTACGGTCAAGGAAACTGAAACACGTACGAGTAACACTGTGGAACCGTTGTGCTCCTGATGTCAGGTTGACATCGTATACATTTACTACAGAAATCATAGAGAAATTGATTATGAAAAGGCTTCTACGTGATTCGGTTTCGTCTCCGACAACAAGTCCGATTTTATACATTTTGAGTAATGGCATTTAAAAATAAATGACACGGAACCCAGATCAAAACACGGACTGTAATGGAATAAAAATGGGATCTTCTTCAAGGACTATTTGTTAAGGTCTGGTAAATCTTTGGTAAATATGTAAAGATCTCTATTAGTTTAGGACTTCAGTGTGGTTGGAACTTTGATTTGGTTCAGTGTGCGGTTCACGCTTTTCGAACGATTTCCTTTTTAGGGTTCCGTAGTCAATTAGGAACCCTTATAGTTTAGCCATGTCTGCACGTCTGTCTGTCTTCTGTCTGTGTCTGTTCGCGGCTAAGCTCCGAGACCGTTAGTATTAGAAAGCTGTAATCCGGCATGAATATACCTACATACCAGTCGCGAAATTTTTTTTAGGGTATACCTCCCGTAGACGTAAAGACTAAGTGGGGTTGATTTAAAAAATATCTTACTTGATTTTTTCGTAATGGTTACGGAACCCTATCTTGGGCGTGTCCGTCTTGGCCGGTTATTTTAATGAATCGACACTACTTTGAAAAAATCTCATATCTAAAATCAATATGTCAGCAAAAATGAAGCTTGATAAAATGTTAAAAGTTCACTAAGAAAAATTGACTATTTTGGAGATACGAGTTTTTTTTTAAGTAGTGACGATATATTCCTTATTGTATGTAGGGTTACCGACCAATAATAGTGAATGAAACTTAACTACGATATTAATCTTGCTTTTCCGTTATCAAAAGAAGCGAGATAAAAGATTTCTCAGATAAAATACACTACGAAAAAAGAACTGCTATCTTAATCATGAAACTACCGTGAGACTCACTCATATTTAATGATATTATAACGGATAATTTCACGTCTTAAATCGAGTTAAGCTCGACATGTTTCCGGGTGTGTTGGGTTGTGCCCGAAACAGTCGCGCTAAACTCGATTTAAGACGTGAGTTATTCGTTATAATATCATTAAATATAAAGAACTGCTAGATCAAAATCATTAACCAATAGATTAAAAATGCCGTTCATTTTGATTAATTAATTCAACTTTCACTTCTTACACTCATGAACTTCGTATTTAGATATGCTAAATGATCCAGTATTTATCAAAATGGACAGCATTTTTAATCTATTGGTTAAGTATTTGATTGATCCAGGATTTTTTTTTCGTAGCGTTTCATATCTAAGAAATCTTTCCTCTCGCTCGTTTTGATAACGGAATCACGGCAAAACGGCTCTAGCGCATAAAGTAAAATAATCGTCTAAGACCAAGGCAAATAAGTGCTAAGGGCATAGGTGCAAGGTTAATAGGTAGGTAGGCGGTATATAATATAAAAGGTAGTAAATGTCTTTTTTTTCTACTAATACTGTTTACATTAATAACGAACGAAATAATAAGCAAACTATACGACTTGTCCACAAAACTCATTTAAACCTCGATTAACTATCAACCCTCGCTTGCGGAAACCTCTCGGATGAAATGATACGTTTTATGCGCTTGTTGTACAATTTACTATTATGTCATTTCAGTTCATAAAATAGACAACACAGTAGAATAGAATGTCTATCGAAAATATATTGTTTAACAATTTCTAATGCCAATGCAATTTATTTTCATGAAAATATTTTTTTCATTGAACATTCCATTATAGATTTGTAGAGAATTTTTTAGGGACCCTTTATTTTGCATTTAATTTGCTGTCCTATTTGCTTTTCATTAGTTTATAGCCTAGAATCCCACTGTAAGATTCCGCCAATAATGAAATATCATTTACGGTCAAGGAAACTGAAACACGTACGAGTAACACTGTGGAACCGTTGTGCTCCTGCACATTGTAAATCCAAGAGATGCGTTATCTTAGAATGTGATTATAAAATAAATGTCGAGCGACACCCGACTTCGTTTATAATAAACTACCCGTACTTAGCTATTATTGACCACGACTCTGTCCGCGAAGAATTCATTTATAGCTATCCCGTAGGAGCTGTGCAATTTTCCGGGATAAACACTATCCTATGCCCTTCCCTGGGACTCAAACTATCTACTACTGCATAGGTACTGGATTTCATCTAAATTGGTTTAGCGATTTAGACGTGATGAGATAACAAACATTTATAATAATATTAATCCAGTAACTTTGTCGCCTGAAAGTATGGGGGCAGTATGCGTCAAATCCGGTAGTTCTGAAATTTTGCAGACTTGTTTATGATGTTGGCCTAATGAATAATCCAAGTTTGTGACCTCGAGCGCCGAACGCAACTTTGTCAAAAATCGAAAAAACCGCGAAAAAATCGATATTTTTTTCAAATTTTGGCGATTATAACCCTAAAGGACTAGTGTTTGAAAAAACTTTCTTAGCACGTTTTAAAGAAGACTAAATTTGCTACATCATGATACTAGAATTGTCTCTGTGGACCCAACAGTTTCTAAGATGAAGCCTTTCAAAGTTTATCATTTTTTCGAACATCGCAATTTAGGCAAGCACAACACCTATAACCTTGACGAGCTGCGGTACCGACTATTCGCTAGGGCTGCGACGAAAACCAGCTTCAATCTAGCCAGGTTACCTCCCACAAGAGACTCTGCTCGATTTCACTCCTTGCGGACATACCATCAGGTAAAAATTTGTCCTTGCATCAGTAATTCACATAACATATCATTCATCATTTTCTATTCTCATGTACAATCTTCTTACAGGTACAGGCGTGGTTGGGAGTCACACTTAACCCTGGGGGTGGCTATATACACACCACAAAGCCTCAATCCCAAAACGATGACCAGAGATGCAGCCCCACAACACCTCTTGCAGATGATTACTTGCGGCTGCACGAAGGGTTGTGGGATCGCGTGCAGCTGCAGGAAGACAGGATTAAAATACTCATCAGTCTGTAGGCACTGCAGCGAGGCCTCTTGTGACAATATACCTGATGTTGCAGTAGTAAAATCCTAGAAGGCGACGATCTGTCCGATGTCGAAATGGAGGATGACTTGACGGCACAAAACGTCGACGATTCATTACCATCCCCTGATGGGGATATGCCATCCCAATACGTCGATCCAGATACGGACGAACCTCAACCGGGACCTTCCAAAAGGGCCAAATTAATTTGATATTTTGATTTTGAATATTACTCAATTTCCTAACAAATAAACTTATTAACTTCTGTTGTACTTTTCTTTATTATTTACTTCATTATTCGTAGCTTAGCTTTAACATCATCGTTCACACTCCTCATTATCTTTTTTAACATCCTATCATAAAAGTACAGGGCTTCGATAGTATAATCAGGGTCAAAATTCATTCAGAACGACAGAATCGCAAAAAATTGCGAAGTTCGTAAAAATGATAAACTTTGAAAGGCTTAATCTTGGAAACTATTGGGTCCACAGAGACAATTCTTCTATCATATTGTAGCAAATTTAGTCTTCTTTAAAACGTTTTAAGAAAGTTTTTTCAAACACTAGTTCTTTAGTTTTATAATCGCCAAAATTAGAAAAAAATACGTTTTTTTCGCGGTTTTTTCGATTTTTGACAAAGTTGCGTTCGGCGCTCGAGGTCACAAACTTGGATTATTCATTAAGACAACATCATAAACAAGTGTGCAAAAATTCAGAACTACCGGATTTGACGCATACTGCCGATGTATAAAGTTACTGGACTATATAATATTAGTGGGATTATTTGACTACTCCTGAATTTAACGTCCTTCTACCATTACTAATATCTATTATCTATTCTGTGCTAATATTATAAAAGCGAAAGTATCTCTATTTGTTGATCAGTTCTTCTTATAAATATTTGTAATATTTTTTTTTGATGTTGGGGGCATTTTTTACATCTGATTATGTTGTTTGTTTTGTCATTTAGAAACTGTAATACGTATTTAATTTAAATGATTTAAATTTGGTAACTTCAATAATTTGTAATTTACCACCAGCTTTGCCGTGAAGGAAAACATCGTGAGGAAACCTGGACAAACCTGCGAAGCAATTCAATGGTGCGTGTGAAGTTCCCAATCCGCACTGGGCCCGCGTGGGAACTATGGCCCAAGCCCTCTTGTTCTGAGAGAAGGCTTGTGCCCAGCAGTGGGATGTATATAGGCTGGGTTGGATGGTAATTATCTAGAAACGCGGTAGCGTGTCAAGTCAAGTTCAAGCTAACAGAACTAGCGAGCAGCACCGTGTGTAATTTTACCCGAATCATTTAGAGCCACTTTTGACCCCCTCATAACTCAAAAAATATTTCACATAAACATGAACAGAACAGGACATGGACGCTGTCACTACTTTCGACACAAGTGGGGTTGGCGGGACTCGGCCCTCTGCGAATGCGGCGAGGAGGCTCAAACTGTGGAGTACATTGAGCAGCGCTGCCCTCTACACTCATACTCGGGCTCCCCTTGTAACGAGTCAGACGTGTCATCATAACTCGTCACTGAAAGCTAATTAATAGAAAATTAATAATAGAGCCATCTAGGGAGATTAAAGGGAAACTTGAGACAAAAACATATCAATAAAAACATCTATATAATTGAATTTGTAATGAGAATATCGACGGAATTAAACCAGGGTTGATTTAGTAATAAAATTAATGGTAGAAGTTAGATTTAAATAGAGTTAAGATTGTATTATTCGGAAATTACGCTTAATGTAAAGAAACGCCATCTATGAGCATATAGACGAATTAGTAGGACGCGCAAATGTCATTCAACTAGCTTAAGTTAATCTGGGGTTAACTAAAAGCTTAGGCTAAGGGTCTAGTTAATTAGTTCCATACGAAAATCATAGGTGTCGCTGTAGGTAATGGAAATATATTTTTTATCTAAAAATAAGAAATAATGTCTAAAATTCAACAAATACAGACATTATATAGTAATAGAATTATTAGTATTAATCTACGATAGATTTTAGATACATTAGATGTCAATAATTGCATTAATTTGAAGTTTTATCAACGACAACGTTATGAGTAGGGCATGATGTTGTAATTAGTTAAATAAAGTAAGAAAAACTGAAAATGCAAGCACTGACTAGTCGTAGTATAGAGTTTGGTTCATTAGCTATTATAAATTCAGGTTTTAATTCAAAACGAGGTCGTTTTAGCAGAGTAATTACACTTTTAATTAAGACAAATTTTCACGCTCCTTTTCACATTACGTACAGTGTGAAATTACTAAAGATGCTAAGCGGAATTTGGTGTAGCGTTAATTCGACAAAGGAGTTGTAAATTATTTGAACCAATTGGGGATACCAGTTAATAATTATAGGCAAATTAGCTATTTTATAAGTAGAATAGAATTATACATTTGGCTATTTGTAGGATAGGTTGTGGAATGAAAGGCGAGCAGAAAATAATAAATTATGGTAAGATTATTGAAGGATTTGTTTAAGGCGCTAAGAACATTAAGTTTAAGTGAAGGTTTGACAAATACATAGAAATAATTATGGAAAATTATTGTTGTAGCACAATATTAAAATTATATTTATTTATTAGAGTTATTAAGCTAGGGAAGTCTCAGAGTTAAATAGGAAAGGTTAGTTTCAAAAAAATTATATTTTTAAGATTGGCTAAATTGAGGTAATAATTTGGCGACAAAGTGAGCGGAGGCTGGTATAGGGACGCTGTCGGCGTTTTCTCCAAGATTGGACCGATAACGCATTTCTCCACCGATTTAAAAAAATCTATAAATAGGGGTGTCAAAGCAGGGTTGGGGGTCAGAAGATTTTAGAATTTCGTAGAGTCAACATCGCTGCTCGTAATTTTGTTAGTCGGGGGGATTTTTAGTTTCAGTACATTTCTTAATTAATTAGAGCCAATAGCTACGGATAGTTTATTTTATTAATTTTAATTGGGGTTTTGCTTTTATTTAATTTAAAATAATTTTAAGATTACGATAAGTGTGAGTAATTCTTCAGGGAGTAAGCGAGGGAGCTTTGGTTGTTAGTCTTCGGATTGATGACTAGAACTCTGGGATTTATTTATTTGTGAAATATTTAGTGCTGGTTTTCATTCGGAAAATCTATTTGCGAGGGAAACTTTGCGGTCCTGTGACTGTGAAGTCCCTTAATTGTTTCTGTAGTACGGAGTGATCGTTTTATAGCGTTTCATTTCGCTCTACGCTTGTATCATACTAATTTATAAACTTTTATGTGTTCTTCCCAAATTTAATGGAAAAGACTTGGCTAGCCATAATGATACTTTGGTTTTTAGCTAAAGTCTGACTAGTTTATATTGTCTGACACCCAACGGTGACAACTGTGGACGATATAAATTTCCATCATCCTGAAGCTTGTGGCGACTTCAGTGGCAAATTCCATTGTCATAACAGCCATCAGTGTTTTCTGAGAATCCTTGAACCGGTCATGTAGCGATCGTTGAAGTGAACGCGTGTCTTTGGACGCATGGTTTGTACTCGTGAGACCCAGAATTCCTGTCCCCTATTTATATACGTATTTATACACAAAGTTAGGTATTCTGCCAGTCCGCGGGGCCCTCCGTCATAGGGACCTTCTTTCGGGAATGGTCGAGGGCTGAGCACATTTAGGGACCGTTAGGGATGTTAGGCTTACACACCTTCTTTTGATGATAGGAGATTAGAAGAAATTTCTTACACCGGAAATTTCTACATTACACTAAATGTAAATGTGGGATTATTTCCCTAGTTTTGCTAATCACAGACAGAGTAGTAGGGGCCTCCTCAGGCAAGCATTTAAATTACAAATGTAAAATTTATTAGGACACTATATAGGTAGGGAGTTTATAGGGCCTAGCTAGAGTAGAGTTTTCTTACACCGGAAAACCTACTATTTTGACTCACCACACGATTAGTTTTAAATATGAGGAAATCCTCCAAATTGCTAAACTTCAACACAGAGCTAGGGAGAGCTTAAATTCGCACACACTTAGTATTAAGGAAATAAAACTAGATTTAAGAAAATAAAATATAAAATTTAATTAAGTACGACTAAACTCTATTACTTATACAAAACTTAATTCATAAGAACTTGACTACGTATCAGTTTAATATTATATTTAATGAGTTAACTTCAATTCAAAATCAAATATAGTTTGACTCTATTTTATGTTAAAGATAAATACCAATAATTTCTTTTAGCCGTCTTTCCAATAGTGGACGAGCGAGTATCGATATTTGATACGGTCATAAAGCTAATTAGATAATTAAACACCATACGATTTACTATATGAAACCATATAAAACTCACATACTTACTTTTCATCTAATATCGACTCTAACATAAATGAATGATGATTGTCAGCTCAAATAAGCTTTACTTTAATAAAATTAATATTCAACTTAATATTCAAACTTTTGATAGAGATCACATCAAACTATGTCTAGTTATAAGTCTAGTTTTAAGTTAGAAATAAAACCACAGAAGGTTTTGGACCATCTAGCATATAAAAATGTCTTTCGGGTTATAAATACATACTATCTGTTTTAGTTATCGTTCATTTATTGAGTGAACGGATGTAGAAATCCTGACTACGGTCGATAGCTTAAGTTGACACATACCAGGCAACAGTCTATCTGGAAATTTACATACTATTCATTCGATCTCGATTTAAATATAATTGATTAAAAATTGATAATTAAAATGGTTTATCATTCATTCAAAAGATATGAATTGTGACAAAATTAGTCATAGACGAGTCCAAAATCTAGTAACTACATAAAGCTAGATTATTATTAATGTAAATGTTCTAGTTGTAAAGTTTAGAAACCGGTTACTTTCTGCTTTACTCTGGAAACGCCAAACGCTGGTACCTAGAGCTAAGAAAATAGACTAAGTACATTAGCTTATTAAAATAAGTTCTAAGTTAAGTGAAAATTTACTATGAGATTAGTAATTATACTAAATGAAATTATGTCAAATACCTAAGACATTTCTCGAGTCAAAGTTAGACGCCATAATTTAAATTAAGAAATACTAAAGTCTGTAGTAAATAAATAACTATAGTATTAAAACTCAAACAGGAAGACCTGAACTACTTACCAAAATTATAATTAAGCATCTCATAGAGTACCTATCTAATATAAGCATAGAATAAGTAATCATAAGTCTAAACCTAGATTTAACTTCTTACAAAACATTGTGTTTGTATTTCCATATTTTGATTTGGATGCACCGCAGTTAGTGCTTAGTCAGTAAAATCATTAATTGACATATCCATAGAGATATTTTGCCTGGTGAGAGAAGGAATACGGTCGAGGGAGGCAGGTAGAGACCGTCCGGAATCTCTAAGATTTCGGTAATTAAACTTAGTTTTAAGTCATAATAGATTCAGAAGTAATACAAACACAAACTCTATTCATAGTAGTAATATTTCCTCTCATTTTTCTAAACTGTTTATTCTAGGTATCCTAAAAGATTCATCTCCAGATTCATTCTATTTAAACTTGCTAGTATATTTAATGTCACATCCCAGTAATTAAGGTTTCACACTATAGTTCAGTAGAGTTCAAGCTAGAGTCTAAATTCTCATAGAGTTAGGTACTAGTTAATTAGTTATAAGACTAGGAACACAACTGTAGGCTTTTCAAATTAATTCTCAAACAAAAGCACTTAGGTTATTGCAGGCATAAGGTAGGTTCCCAACCACTAGACATTCACGATCACAAAGCCATTTGTTAACTTAACCCTTTGACCATTATTTTTTTAAAGTAATGAATCGAGAACTTTAACGATACGCACAGCATGAATGATTTTTTTTATGATTTTTGAGAAAAAGAAATGTATATATTATTGCAGGGTTTCCGAATTATAAGACGGCAATATGTTTGCCGCTATCAGCCAAGGGCATTAAGTGACAAGACCGTCATATCAGTTTGCCGGGGGAACTACGGGTGGCACGACGTATCTAAAATAAATAAATTAAATTTTTTTGCGAGATTTTTTTACTTCCGTTGTCATTTCTAACTAACACGGCTAATTCAGCAATAAAGGTAAAAGGCAAATTTGAAGTATTGAATTAAGCTATTGCTCCATATATAAATCAATAACAATTGTAGCCTAACCCACCCTTTCCTTTAATAAACACCAGACACTTAACGGATAGTGGCAAATATATTGCCGTCTTCATTTTTTTTAATTATCAAATAACAGATTTTTTTTCTTTAAACTTAATATCGCCAATCTTGTCTCTGAAAGTAGAGAATTGTGACTATCGGATAAATCCAGCAAACAAAATTTTATTTACAAACATTTTTGTTCAATTGTAAGGAATAGTTAAAAATTTAAGTTCAGGCCTAAGAATCATCATTTAACATGGGTTGGAATAACGTTTATCTGCTATTCTTTTTTTCGTAAATTAGTACGAGTATATTCTCTTATGCGAACCAAAAGTTATATTAACTAACAACACGTTCATTGAGAAAAAAAATAAAATATCTGAGTCGTATGACGGCAAATATCTTGCCGTTACCCACTAAAGGGTTAAGGTTCAGTTTTAATAATAAAAAATAAAAAAAATAAAGGGGTGGTTACACCCTGGAGATCTATACAATCTGACACCTGACGCAATCCCGTGGCTTGGGACCCTGAATGTAGATTTATAGCTAGTTTGTAATTTCTTTCTTTACTGTTAATGTTGAATGTTTTACGCCATACGATTAAATAATAATAAACATGTTTGTCAATTGTGTTTTGTTTCTTTTCTTTTGTACAATAAAGAGTTTACATACATACATAAATAAATTTCTAAGGCTCATTTAATGAGATTTAAATTGTGAGATACATATGTGCTCCAAATTTCATAAACATCCCTCAAACGGTTATTTAGATATTAACATCCAAAAATCGTCATTTTTATCACTGACTCTCCTATAGATCAAAATTCTAACCCAGTTCCAGATGACCAGTTCAAATCTGGCATCCAGATAGGTCGGTAGTCGGGTGAATACAAAGGAAATCAGAAACTAGTAAATTTTTATCATTTTATTATAATTTTTAAATTAAATTATTTCTGTACAAAAAGTAGTAGTTTTTTTCTCTATGGATCTGTTTTCTGTAACGCTTACTATTTCTGGTGTACAATAAAGAGTCGTTGTATTGTATTGTATTGTACAAAAAGTATTGATGTCCCATCAAAATATAAACGTGAAATGAGAGCCAGTTCAATATAATGATATATGCCTTGATTGTTGACTTTAACGATAAAAGAAGTGAGATATAAATGGGTGCCAAGTGTCAAGATGCGAAGTTCAATGGTCAGTCCTGAAATTTATTTAAAACAATATAAAATATTTATAAAAATTTAAAATTTAATTTCTTCTTATAACTTAGGATAATCGTCACTGTAAAGGCAAAATTACTGAAACGCCAAAACGACATTTCGAGAAAAACCCATTTAAAGTTTTTTTTTTAAGAAAAAAAATCATATCTTTTTACCTAATCATCCGATTTTTATAAAAGAAGTTTTTATGAAAATCTATTTGATTCATCTATGTTTATCACTAGGCTTCCTATTATTTTGTGCACTATTTGAGGAAATAAGTGGCGCTTAAGTAATAATAACTTTTTTTTTAGTAAGTCAAAATTTCTTAAGTACCATCAGCTTAAACTTTCTATGTAGTTTGAAAGTACTGATAACACAACATGTAGAAATAAAAGTACGTGAAAATTTCGTTTAATGTAGTATGGTTGCTGTCCAGGTGAAGTAAAATGACTTCAATTAAACGTGTTGCTTTTTCACACGTATGGTATTACTACTTAAAAGGCAAACACATAAATTAATAAGTGAGCCAAAATTCATTTAAAGTAAGTTTGGCAAAATTATTGATATGAAGAAAATGACCCCAGCGATAAATTTACCTACTTATAAGTACAATAAAACTACTCATAACTTTGTTTGAATAAAAAAAAGGCCATGCATTATACTGAAATAGTTAAAATCTAATCATCACATACACAAAAAATACGTAAAAACTGCAACACAAATGAAACGCTTCCAGTATTTTAACTATGGTTAGTTTATTTGAAATTAGCAGTTCTTAATACAAGGTATTTAAATAAAAGATAGTCATCGTAAAGTAGGTATCTACTTGTAGTATGACTCAGTAAGAACGTTTAATTTCTTACACTTTTCATAATGATTGAAGAAGAAGTTATTTTGCAACAAATGAAACAAGAAAGTTTCAACTTTTTTTAATATATTAACGAATTAGCTCGATGTTTACCATAGTATGGTATTCATATATGTATCATAGTATGGTATTCATAACATTCATAGAAACATTTTTTTATAATAATGTCAATTAAGTATTCTTTATTGTAATTTATTTATTTCTTGTCGATTTACAATAAAATTGAATCAATTTTTATTTCTTAATTTTATTGACATGAATAAGTTTAGTATGTTTGTGTATCATTCCATGAGACACAGACGGTTCTGACAGAATATCAGACGCCTCAGCATAATGCTGAGTCAGCGGCCGTTTTACTTTTGTGGGACACACAAAATCGCGTTTTTTTCATTTTTATCTTTCTATTTATTTATTGTTTTTTTTTTGTGTTTGCTACTTATTGTTATTATTTTTTGTATTTGTGTGTCTTTCTGAATGTTAATAAATGTCTAGTGTCTTTCTTTCTTTCTAAAATTGTGGCGCTAGATAAAGTTGAGTGGGTACCTATTAGTATCAGGTGAGTACAAATTCTACTAAAAAAAAAATGAAATTTTTCGATTAAATATAAAATTAAATTTCTCCCGGAAAAATGATTTTTCTTTTTTTCATGTTTTAATTGCTTTTTTGGAGGAATATATTTGCAAAATTTTTGAATTCATAAATAAACCTAAACAATAATAATTTGTACAAACTTTGAACCTCTGTTTCACATCTTCATTCACATTTCCGCGTGTAGGAATGAGTGAATTCCGTAGAAAACCACAATATTGGCGATTGAATTGAAACAGGTTTTTATCATTCCGGGAATCGAATTTTTATAAATCTTTTACTAATACATAGTTGTTTTTTGATTAGCTCAGTTGTTTCAAAAATTAAAAAAAAACAGATAAAGTTTAGATATTTCCCTATCCAACGGTTTCAAAAATCCAATATCCAATGGTATCTAATGGTTCGAAACATCCGTCCTAAGGGCACCTCTATGATACTTTGGAATCTAAAGTTTAGATAAATATTATATTACATAATGTATTGATTAAATTGTCGTAGGTATTTAATGTTTATTTTCGTTTTTTTTAGAACAAACTTAAGTAATAACTTTTTAAGTATATTTTAGTTTTTCATTAAGTTATCTGTAACATCAAAACTCAAGCTCCTGAAGTAAAGGGTGTTCTGGCAATGCTTGAGTAAAACTTCGATAAAGATTCGACTGAAAGTACTTATTTTTCAGAGGTAACTGGTTTACAGAGGAAAATGCCAAAAAATTTGACGTTTACAGAGCTTTATATTCAAGTGCGTGCGAAGCTGTGACTGGTTAAATAAAAATTTAACGTCATGCCCTCTGTATTACTCTTAAATCTTGTGTATAGATTCAAGTAACACACATAGCAAAATAAAAACAGTTGCGTTTGCAACAATGTGGTATCTGTGATATCAAATTTTGAGGAGTTCCTTTATGAGCAGATGACCTGACTGAATACAGCATCAGGTGGTGTTTATTATATAAAAGCATTTTCGTTGAAATTGAACGATCGTGGAAAGTTTCTTGCATGTGCCATTAAAGTTTGAGGCGTTCCCCCCTACGGAGACGATCCTGGCCATACTACCAAGATATCACTGCCCATACCCATATTGACATTTCAACCCCATCGCACCCCAACAGGGGAGATGATATTTCACATCCGCCACATTGGATTTTAAAATCGTTATTGCTTTCGTAAGTATCGAACCGATAAACTATAGTAACCATACCCATGTTGATTTTCGGACTTTGTCACCACATTTCCCTCCTATAGGGGTTGAATCCTCAAAAAACCCGATACACGTGTTTATTCATATATCGTTAGGAGTACTCCTATGAGGTTTCGAATAAAATTGTCTAACTAATCTTGTTTCCACATACAAACTTTGAGCCCCCATTTCACCCCCTTAGGGGATTAATTTCGAAAAATCTTTTCTTAGTACGCGTCTACACCTACTAAGGAACATATATATTCCAAATTTCAAGTTTCTACTTAAGACCTGTCAGCGGTCTTGGCTGTGCGTTGATCTATAAGTTACCTAGTCAGTCAGTTTCTTCTACACACACACACACACTTGGTACACATCACTTAGAGTTCTCCGACATAGTCAGTTCTGTAAAATGGTTAACATCAATATTAGTAAATACAAACATACATCTTGTTGTGGGCGTCAAGAATTACGAGGTCAGAAAAAATCTGTTTATATTACGTCAGTATTTCTTAAAAAAAACTACTATAAGATAAATAATTTAATTAATACAAGTAATTTTCTTTTGACATTTAGTTCTGGCATAATTTAAGAGGATTTGCTCCCATGAAGAACTAAATAAAAGGCTAAATATTCGAGCAGACTGACCTAACTGCTTGCGCCCGCGCATTTTCATTACGCGTAAACTACCTTAATAGCAAAACATATTCATTTAAATAATACTGATATGATGTTGTCAAGGATAGGATTATTTCTTAAAAGCTGCTTTTAGTTCCCAAAATTAAAAATAACTGGATGGCTCAGTTACGTATACGTCATTCACTCGACAAAAGAACGAAGGCAACATTTCTTATACGCCATGCTCGATCCGATTGAAAATAAAACAAAATTACTTTAATAGAGCTACTGTTACATGGTAGGAAAAGCACAAATACTGAAAGAGTTTTATTTATCCCAAGATAAGAAGACAGTTTTACTTAAATTGCAGTTTTTGTATTTTTACGGCAAAGAGATATTACTTATGCGACAGATGTACAAAAAAGACCAAAAAGTGTGGCTCTTCAGTAAAAGAAAAAACAAAATAACCACCTTTTTACGGGTTACTGAAGCGCCACAAAAGTGCTTCGATGGCTACGTTACCCAGATAGATCGACGCAGAAAAATTCGCTGATTCCGAATATGTATATAACTCAATATGCCCAATTTGGCGGTTAAGTAATTTTGCCTTTCCAGTGACGAATACTTATTGAAGCCTAAGGTCGGAGTTGGGTGCCTAACCCTGACGACGTAGTTGTAATATTATGTGTAACTAAATTTTGTCACAGTACAGTGCAGAATTTTACAGTGGGATCTTATCCTATTAGCGCTCTAGCAATTTTGAAGTTAGACATTGGTTGGCGTGTCGTCAATAGACTCAATTTATTGGCAGACCAATTCAAACATAATGGTCTAGCAATCGAGTGTCAAAGGCACTAGTATATAATTTGGAGCCCTAAAATAGACGCCTCCCACTTGACAAAAGAGCGCTTGTAAGGAGTACTCTCTTCCAGGTGAAGAGCATGTTCTGGCCCTATACCTACTACTAATAAAAAATTCGAACTTCGTACTTTATCGTTCCACTGACCAAGCGGCTGTTATTTAATACGAGAGTGAGAGGGACGGTATGATGTGAACTTCGATTTTCGGATTTCGTAGTAGTGGGGCCCTGTGTATTTTGTAACAAAGTTCTGTCTTATTTATTTTTATCAGTGGTACGGGTACGTTTGTTCAACGAAAGTTAAGATTTTTACACGATTTTATATTAGTTTCACTTATAGTCCAAAGTAATTAGAGTGAAGATTATAGGCTGTTTTGGTTGCGTTAGGCTAGTGACTCCCAATTCAAATGTTTCTAAGATATTTTTGATAAATTTTTTCATTCATCGATGTTTACCATTTCGTAGGTCTAATTTTTTTAACCCTTAATAAGGTAGAGACGATTTAGCGACCACTTGCATTGCTTAGACTTTATTATTGACTAGGTTAAAAAAATATTCTTTGTCAGGTATGAATTCGATAGCTGCTTTTGATTCTGTGGTAGTATGCTCCAATAAATGGGGCCTTATTAAGGGTTGAACTCGACCGAACGTCTTGTAAGTTTGTCGCTTCAAAAAACTTGTATCAAAGGATAAGACAGTTTTACAGGGATAAAGCTGTGTTATTGTTACGCAGTTTCTCACGTTCTGAGTTTCACTAAGTTAAGATAGTATCTATTATATATTTTATTATTATCTTTACATACACAAACATCACGCCTGTATTCCCAAAAGGGATAAGCAGAACACACGAAGCACATGCTCGTTTGCCTTCCAGTCGAATAAAAAAAAAAAGTTACGGCTTCGTAGCCACTTTAGCAATTTTAGGTTTTCAGTTTGACAAAAACGTTACAATAATGACAGGTTGCTAGCCTGTCATTACGGTATACCTTAACCTATATTGTTATCTTTATATACATTATATATTTTTTTTCTTGCTGCATTTTCTTCTTGGCATGGATGGTTTTTCCGAAAGGGCTGTTAGAAAAAGTGACATGTCAAAGAGCCTTTCGCGACATATAATAAACGTTTTGATTTTGATTTTACCTCTTTAAGATATCCTTATGCCTTATGCTGTTCGCCTGAATTTTATTCCCCGTAATAAGCAGGTAACTTTATTACACAAGATATGAGAAGATAATTTATTCTGGAGAATTTGTTCTTGTAATTACGAAATACAATTTTCTTGCGTAAGATGCCGCGTAAGATAGTACATGAGTAATGCTAATGTTCACGCGTTAGAATTGAGTCAACATACAGAGTTTTTTTTTGGGAACGACCCACGAGATATAAAAGCTGTTTATCTAATTATATATTGCATAAAAAATACATTTTAAAATTAAATGTTTAGTTTATTGTACACTGCGAGTGTTAAACAAGGGTTTACAAGGTAAGCTTTGAGAGCAAATACTTTGAGATACAATTTGTTGTTATATATAATTTTACTTACTTTATTTTTATTACTATTACTATGCTTAATAATTATTTTCTTACTATTATAATAAATGCTACGTAATAGCCCGCTACTACCTATATATCCATACGAATATGAAGTCAAGAAGTTAATTATATTCACACTTACTTAATATCATAAATGCGAAAGTGTGTTTGTGTGTTTATCCGTCTTTCACGCCGTAACGGAGCGACGGATCGACGTGATTTTTGGCATAGAGATAATTTATGAGCCCGAGAGTGACATAGGCTACTTTTTATCCGCGCGCGATAACCGAATACCACGCGGGCGGAGCCGCGGGCAAAAGCTAGTTTAATAATATATGTAGGTACTGTGTCAGAATTACTGTTTTACTTTACATTATTTCTCATTATTTCCTAAATAATCTAAAAAGTGCGTAAGCAGATTTTTAATATAGTTTTTAATTTTCGTGGAAAAGTTTATCGTATAGTAAATTCAATTTGGAGACAATTGTATCTCTTTCTCACGCAAGTCCACACATGTTTAACAATTCAATAATGCCGTACGAAATTATTTAAAAATCTACATTCAACAAAGACTTAAAATGCTTAGGTACTTTTGGGTTTCGTACCTAAAAAGTAAAACAAAACTTTTTTGGATCATTAATTGTATTTATCTGTCCGTTAGTCACAGAGCTACATTGCTACGAATCTAATTGACTCATTGGCATGTAATAACCAATTCCTGAAACTCAAATATGGATATGTAACGTTAATAGAGGATCATAATGTGAAGGCAAATAAAAAAAAAGATAATCTTTTAAGAAATGAATGTATGGCAGACGATTTGTACGGTACGCTTGGCCTGTTCATCAATCATTTTATAATAGTACAGGATCTGTTTATCAGTTAATTAACATTATTATCACATGACACTAAATTTACGTCGTAATAAGTATAAGCCTTTAATCGCCCCAAAATACGGTAATAGAATTTTGTAAAAAAATATATTTGTAAGACAAATTATTTTGCTCATTGTACTTTCAAAGTAAATATCAGAGCAGCAAATTCCACGTTATTTATGTAAATCGGATCATTAAAAGTTTGATAATACATTTTTTTTTCACGAAAAAAAAACCAATAGACTGACTGAGTTTCATTTGACATGTCAGGATTGATATAGGAATACCTATCACCTGGAACTGTTTACAGCATAATAATAATAATATAATAAATATTTGAAACGGGTCTATCCTGCGTCGTAAATTATAGTTTTGAGAGCAGATTTTCAACGTTTTCTAAGAACTTTAAGCAAGATGGGAAGTGAATTTTTTTACTGTATTGACCAGTCGTCAATTGCTGGAACCCTTGTCGCCCGGAAAACTATGTCTGTCAACTCGACCAATGAAACTTTGGCAGGCTTAATTTTTTACGTAAGTTTGTGGTAGTTAAGGGGTTTGTACTTGTGCTCATGTGGTATTTGATGACGCAGTAAGCTTGCGGTCAGATCCTGTACTAAAGGCTTAATTTTATGTAACAACGGATGCTTCACGGTCTTTATGAAATCATTCACAATTTTATGTAACATACACAGATATCTATATACTATATTGTAAAGCCTTCGTTAACAGCGAGTTCAATTACGAGTATTATTAAAATCGTTTTAGTGCATCTGGTAGCGCACATTGTAGGGTTCCGTACTAAAATGGCAAATATTTTGTGATTTGATTTTGATCTGCTGTTCCTCGTTAACTTGCGCTAATATTGATTTTTGTTTTAAAATTACCTTAAGACACAGGCATAATTATAAATCTGGTCATCATTATCATCATCATCAGCCTTCAGCAGTCCACTGTTGGACATTAAACCTCTTCCATCCATCCATTCTAAGCTGTGGCAAGTAATTTCACCATTTCAAGTTATTACCAATTTTAATAAAGCTTATTCATAAGATTTTTGTCTCAATTAGATTTTGCTCTTCGAATTTCAGAATTGGTAAAGAATGTTATTAACGTAGGCTGGAGCTGGAAAAATGTTTGGAAGCTAATAAATAAGTCATCCTAGCAATATGGTTTACTTCAGGGTTGCCAACTGATTTTATTGCAGTGTCATGAGACGCTCCTGCTAGTTTTAAAAATCGTTATAATAACCTAAACATTACAATAATAACAAAACATTAACATTATAATAACAAAAAGTTGGAAAACCCCCGACATTGTCACTTTAAAGTTCAATATCTCAAAAATGACTGAACAGATTTTGATAAAACATGTCTAAGAACCACCGTTAAAAAACCTGCTTTCAAACAAAAAACCCGCATTCAAATCGGTCCACCCGTTTAAAAGATACGGTGCCACAGACACACATAGCGGTCAAACTTATAACACCCCTCTTTTTGCGTCGGGGTTTAAAAAGTTAGTTTTTAATGAATCATTGATTTTCAGAATTTTTCCTTGCGTTCGCCGATTATAATATTAATTCTATGGCTACGGATTACACATTGTTCTTACAGTTTTTGTAAGAAAAAAACCTTTTAAAAATATCGTTTAATTTTGACCACTTTTTTTTTCGCCGCACAGTCACAGCCTTTGTAAAAGAGAAAAAAAAAATTGAAATTTTCCATTATTAGTTACCGCAAAAAGCCTTACCTACGAGGAAAAAATTGCACTTTATATTTTTTAAATTAAAACGTCCAATAACAGAATACGACTGAAGCTAGTTTTCCCTGGTAAAGGAAAAAATCCGCTCTGTATTGTTGGTTGGTACTGGCGGTAAGTGGTCTATTTATTTTCTGCCCGTAAGCTCCTTTTCCAGGGAATTGCAATGTTACTGGGTAGATAAAGACTGTGGTAATAGCTTTTTAAAGAGGCACCGTAGTGTCCTCGCCGAGTGATTGTTTTATCGCAATGTTTGATAAACACGTGAAACACGTTCACGGTTTTAATCCAGCGTCAACAGCGGTAACCTTGGCTTGTCTTTGCAAACACGGGATTGTGTTTTGGTTACACGCTTCACAACTACGCGTCAACACGCGTATCAGAAGAGAATCGCGGTTGGAAGCACGCGCTCCTCGGCCGAGGACTTTGAAGGTCATGTCAAAATTTAGTTTACAACTGCCACAATACAAGTAACAATATGCAGTATTTCGACTTCATACTAGCGTTCGCATCGACGCACGCACACTTCTTCACACACAATCTTCGCAAGACAAAGCTATACAATGCCACGCCGCGTGGTCGAGTGCTGTGCCGCGCTATCTGGCCCTATAGGTACCACGAAGTCCAAAACTTGAACTTCGTATGTTGCTGTCCTGCTGACGCTTATGTCATTTAATATGCGAGTGAAAGGGAAGGTGCGATACGAACTTCGATTTGCGAGTTTCGTAGTAGCCCAGCTGCTCTATTCGCGCCCGTTTCGATTATATCAGTTTTGTGGCTTTACACTTTCGTGGTCATTAGATGAGGATTAGTAGGTAGTGTAGTGACGATGACCTTCATGACAATTTTCCTTGGGTATATAGTGCGGTAGTATCCCATTGTGTTCCACACCGCAGTGTTGATTATATTTTAAAATTTGTGATGTTGTTTGTTTTCTAAATATATGTGGTTATTTAAACCTTTAAATTAAATGTTCTCGTTGCTGAGTTGATAAGTTAAATGCGTCTCACGAGTCCAAAGTTTTTTAGCATCTCGTGTCTTTGAATCCCTCGCTGATCTCAGAAGTATAACCTAGAATCACTCGCTACGCTCGTAATTCAATTGTAAAATCCTTCGCTTACTCGGGGTTCAGAATCAACACTCGCAGCAAAAAACGACTGCTCTCTTGTTGCACAAATAACTATTGTTTTGTTATTATTTTCTTATTGCCTTAAGTAACAATCCTTCAACCAAATTTTCGTTATCGTTACATTAAAGAGATCATTTCAACTTTATTATCGCCACTAAATGTGATACTGATGTGTGTTAAAATTTAATGTAGGTATTTCATTTTAGGCTTTGGATTCCAAGCCGCTTTGTCATACAAAAACATAAAAGAGGCAGTTTTTATGATCATGTGCTGAAATATAAACGTCTAATGTCAAACTTTTAATGGTTAGCTATTTGTGGTATTGTAGCAGGGTTGGAAGTACTTAATACGATTTAATTAAAGAGGTGTATAACTAAAATAAGGAGTGTAGTATTCGCCAACAAACTGTTTTGCAGTTTGGCGAAGTATAATTGTATTTTTTTTGTATAACATAAATGAGTAAATAAATAAAAAAAAATACCATACGAGACTTTAACCGTAGCTTCGCACGCGTAAATAATTAGATCTGACAGTTAAGTTGTTTTTTTTTCGGATTTTACTAAATTCCAATGGGAATTCCCAAAAATTACGTCGTGGATTTCACTAACTTTGGTTATAAAATTACTGTGCCAAATTTCATGAGACTAAGGGGCTGTTTCACCATTCATTGATAAGTGTTAACTGACGGTTAAATGTGATGCCGTCTCCGTCTATTCGAACAAAACAAATAGAGATGGCATCATATTTAACCATCAGTTAATTAACACTAATCAATGGATGGTGAAACAGCCCCTAAGGCCCTGTTTCACCATCCATTGATTTTGTTTGTCGGATAAATAAATGTGATGCCGTCTCGGTTTATTTTATTCGAATAGACGGAGGCAGCATCACATTTATCCATCAAATAAAATGAATCATGGGTGGTGAAACAGCTCCTAAACCTTGCGGTTGAGATTTCGTTATTTTTATCCCGATCCTGTGATAATATTGGGACAATAGTGTAACCTATGTGTTATTCTAAATCTCCAGCTGGCATCTGGATACCAAACTTTTTCCAAATCCGTCTAACCGTTTTAGCGTGAAGAAGTAACAAACACACACACAAAAAAACACACATAAAAACTTTCGCATTTACAATATTATTGGGATTCATTTTATGATAAGAGTTTATAAATTTAAATCCTTTTGCTTTGATCAAATCTATCATGTGACAATAACACGTCCTTTTCGTTGAAGCCGATCAATGGACATATTTAGGGTTCCGTACCCGAAGGGTGACAACTTAAACTCTATACTGTTCGTCCGTCCGCCCGTCCATCCGTCTATCTATCACAGAACTGTACCTCAAGAACCATAATAAACAGACGATTAAAATTTGTATAATGTGTATTTCTATTGCCGCTACAATAACAAAAGTGCAAAGTTACTGGCTTAAATATTTTACTTCATCATACGAATATCTTGAAAATACTGAACCATCTCATACACCACCCCTAAGACATGAATTGGACACGAGAGACGCGGATCTGTGACAGCTGTCACGTCAGCAAGTGCCTATTAAAAACAAAGTAGTCCAAGCCCGTCGCTAAAAAGTCAATCCTGACACCTGTGATCCTGGTTCTAAATATGTCAATATTTTTGTTTTTTGACGTATTTAGTATGGGAGTTCCACGTGTTAGGTTAGGATTGCTAACTTATTCTACACGGAAAAAAACGTATTTATTTGATAAACAATAATATGAAAGTAAGTATAGGTATTAATATTTATTGGGGCCTTTACTACCTTAAAGTTTGTGGTTATAGCAAAAATATTTTATACACTGTTTACCTACTGCATAATCAGCAAATAATAATAAGATAACCCTCCTTTAGGCAGTCTGGAAAAAAACCGGTCAAACGTGGCTATCTTAGAGACCCTCCACACACGCCTTTCAAGAGCGTAGTCGTTGTGCCAGCATCCGCGCAGCGCTGGCCGGCTGCAGAGCGCTGTCGTCGCGTTACCATGGCGTCAGAGCAATGTTTTTTTGCGAACAATGCACAACGCCAGCGCTGCGTAAACCGCGGCGTCAACGTCGCGTCGACGCTGCGCGGACGCTGGCACCACGACGCCTCTCGATTGCTCTTAGGGAAGCAATTATTATTTGAAATTTATTTGTCAGTCACTGTACTTTACGATCCTATAAATAAAACACGTAGTCAGTTTGGTTTTAAGATTTTGTGATTTAGAATATAATTTTGTCTTTAACTTTAAAGAACCCTCGGTGCGAGAGTCTGACTCGTGCACGTGGTCAGTTTTTTACTCACATTAACTCAATTTCATTTCAACATCCCACGCTAAAAGCGTCAAAGGAAATTATTTTACACAATGTTCCCGTATTTCAGTGTGGTCATTTAATTTAATATGATGAAAATATTCTTCATTATTTTCAATTCAAGCATACAAAGAATTGGACGACCGAGTTATGCTCTTTTTTATTAAATCATAATAATTTTGGAGAAGGTTCATATTTAAATAAGCTTTAAAAGTAAAACATTATCTTAATACCTAACCACACCTATTAATACATACCTATTTGTAACGTTTGTTTTGTATATGTCCTTTTTAGGGTTCCGGAGCCAAAATGGCAAAAACGGAACCCTTATAGTTTCGCCATGTCTGTCTGTCTGTCTGTCTGTCCGTCTGTCTGTCTGTCTGTCTGTCTGTCTGTCTGTCCGTCCGCGGCTTTGCTCAGAGACTATCAATACTAGAAAGCTGTAATTTTGCACAGATATATAGGTAAAGTATGCCGACAAAATAGCACAATTAAAAATTCAAAATCAATTTTTTTTAGGGTACCTCCCATAGACGTAAAGTGGGGGCAATTATTTTTTTCTCATCCAACCCTATGGTGTGGGGTATCGTTGGATAGGTATTGTAAAACCATTAGGGGTTTGCTAAAACGATTTTTCGATTCAAGCGTTTGTTTGCGAAATATTCAACTTTAAAGTTCAAATTTTCATAAAAATCGAGCGTCCCCCCCCTCTAAAATCTAAACCGGTGGGTCGAAAAATTTGGAAAAATTCAGAATGGTAGTCAGTATATCAAACTTCCAAGGAAAACTATAACGGCTAAGTTTACTTGAGAACTATTAGTAGTTTATGAGTAAATAGCAGCGTAGGGTATAAAATATATAGCTAAACTTGGAAGATTCCGTATAAAATACGAAATCCTTAGAAAAATATTACTTAATTTTTTCGTAATGGCTACGGTACCCTACTTCGGGCGTGTCCGATACGCTCTTGGCCAGTTTTTTTAATCTGCTGTTTTTGTTTATGTTCCCTCTATTGATAGGTATTTTTTAGTGTGATAATAAAAACATATTATCATTATTATTAATGTATATTTTGAATTAACTACAAATTTGTCCCGAACCCTCAGAGCGCGAGTCCGACTCGCACTTAGCCAGTACTCCGAATATGTATGTTTGTATATACACGATGTTTCGCTAAGCGAAAAAATTACGATTTTCAAAGTAAATATAAATATATAAATAACATGAGACACTTGACACCAATTGACCTAGTCGCAAACAAAGTAGGTACTATGGATACTAGACGACTAATAACATACATAGGTATATAGATAAATACATACCTAAATACATATATTAAGCACCCGACACCCGAGAACAAATATTCATATTTTTTATACGACTGGAAGGCAAACGAGCAAGTGGGTCTCCTGGTGGTAAGAGATCACCACTGCCCATAAACATCTGCAACACCAGGGGTATTGCAGATGCGTTGCCAACCTAGAGGCCTAAGTTGGAATACCTCAAGTGCCAGTAATTTCACCGGCTGTTTTACTCTCCGCGCCGAAACACAACAGTGCAAGCACTGCTGCTTCACGGCAGGATTAGCGAGCAAGATGGTGGTAGCAATCCGGGCGGACCTTGCACAAGGTCCTACCACCTGCACTGTATGTAGTATAAACTCGCACTAATACCTAATGTTTTATTATTGTCATATTGTTTTTTTTTCTCTGTGTATTTGTTTTCTGTATCACTTACTATTTCTGGTGTACAATAAAGAGTCTTTGTATTGTATTGTTTTATTTTTTAAAGTGATTATTTTATAATTTAAGCATCAAAATATTAACTTAGCTAAGTAGAGTATGAGAGTGTGGCAGCCTGCATAAAACATAATTATCTTAACGAGTAACATAAACTTTACGCAGTGAGTATAACTTTAATATTAGGTGCCGTTCCATTCCTCAAAATTACGCGCCGCTCATAATTTTATAATGGTGAGTTTGTGACATAACAATTTTGATTGTCACAACCACTTAGACAGTTAATGTCTTCGAGAAATTAGGGCTAAGCGGGAGGTAGGTTCCGTACAGTCAAGTGCAAATGAAGGGTCCACGGGAAGAACATGTCTAGTCATCTAAGCAACTTTTTGAGTTATAGCGGTTTGAAAGTTAGTCATTACGAACAATTACTATGGTTACAATTTCTTCAAAAGGTAAAAAAATACAATTTATAAGGTTTTCAGATTATTTAATTCAATGGTAAGTCATAGTACTTTGTGAGCTCTTTCTACATTTCGAGATTAAAATCTCAATTTGAAAAAAAAAACGTGACTAGACATGTTCTTTCCGTGGATCCTTCAAATATAAGTATGTATCTATTCAAACCACTCATAAATATGTTACGTGGTACTTATTTTTCAAACTCGTGGCCTAGTAGTTTGTTTGACGTATTGCGAAAAAACTGCAAATAAAATAATTGCCAATAAACAATTAAAAAGCAGCAAAGTGCTTTGAATAAATAAATGTTACGAATTCGTGAAAGAAATTACTGCGAATTATTTTTCGGCCAATAAACTTTTATGTCAACAACGCCTGACATAAATCGAATACGAAATTAATTATCTGTAAATCATTACTTGGCCAAACGTTCAGCGAAACGAAAATCGGTTCCTTTTTTTTAACTTTCATTATACATGTTATAATAAACTAAGTTAAAATTATAACTAAAAGTAAAATAACAGTAACTAATAACTAAACTATAACCTAGAAAAAATTGGAAAATGGAACCCCCCGCGGCATGGACCCAAAGATTCTGGCAGCATTTCCTCGATGTATTGCTATGCTGAAACATTGTGTGAGGAAACTGCCAGCTCTTCTGTCCCCTGTCCCCTGTGGTACCAAAAAGTCGTTCAGACAATTCTATAAAAAAAATAATTGCGCTCGGCCCCCACGGACCTAACGTCTCAACCCCGAATGGAACAAAGTTGTATTCAGGGCCGAGACCTTTGTATTTGTTTACTATAAACTAGTTCCAGCATCATTTAATAGGTAATCTGTCTGCTAATCGTTGTTGGTGAAACATTAGGTATCCATCCCGATTTCCAGTGTTGCCACCTTGCCCAAAGAAGAGTAGCTCAATATACGGTAAAAAGTGGCTAGTTTTGAAAATAAAATACTCTGTTAGAAGTTGCCAAAAGTGGCTAAACAAAAAAAAAGGTAACATGGGATATAAGTCTTAAATTTTTATATTTCTTTCTCTTACATTATTATTTACGGAAAAAAATATTCAAAATTTATGTCATCTTGTGATGTTGAAGGTCCGGCTTCTTCATTTTTTTCGGGTTTCTTAGTTTTTCTTACTTATTTCTTGAAGGATATTCTCAGGAATCACATAGCTCACCGCAGCTCAGCAGCTCAACGCAACTCAACTCAACGCTCGCCAACAAGGCTCCGAGCAACCACGCACTCAAGCAACTGGCACCTGCAAGCGCCCACATGACGCACAGACTGCACCGCACTCCACACCGACCTCCGGTCTAAAAAAAAAGGGGGCTGATGTAGCGACTCCTAGCGCCATCTAGTGAACAACTATAGAAACTCCATACATGTTCTACTTCGCGCTATCGAAGTTTCACAACTCGGACGCGTATATACAACTACCGACGCTCGTCCTTCGGACTTCGGTTCCCAGGCATAACACCTGCCTGGAGAGAGATCTCTCTATTGGAGCCTCCCCCCACAATAGCGTACGGAAGTACCTTTTACATTACAAATTAAATTGATTGAAACAGTGGTTACTTAGTTGTTGAAAGTAGCTAGAAAGTGTGGCTAAAAATTTGGCCTCTAAATTTTTTTTTGTAGCTAACTATTTCGTATATGTGTCTAGATCTAGCTAAAAACTGGCTAAAGTGGCAACACTGCCGATTTCCTTAAAATCAATTTGGGATATTCGATAACCTTGGTCTTAAATCTTAATAGTATTTCCGATTATGGTTATCATACGCTCCACGCAAGCGTTTAAGTGTTGTTCTGAAACCATCTTTATCAGACCTGGCTCTATACTACGAAGTGCAAAATTTGAACTTTTATCTCGCCGTCCCGCTGACGCTTTTATTATTTAATACGAGAGTGAGAGGGACGACACGATACGGACTTCGATTTTCGAATTTTGTATTGCTAACTCCCTATTCTCAGCCACCGAGCCTGGTGTCAATTTCACGCAGAATTGTTATCGATGTTGCCACATAGGTAATGTATCAGCATATTTAGATTGAAAGGGCGTTAACCCAAAATAATACAGCATATTAATTTAGGTCTTTCAAAAATCACTTTTTATCCCGATATTCCCACGGGATCGCAATAAAATCTCAAAATCTCATCCACTGGGTATACATAGTCATGAAAGATACGGTTGTTTATAAAGCAACTTTGACATTTGAGTCGCTTAACTTCAAACTCCTCAGATAAAATGTCAGAATTTGATTTGATTTACCCGAGTTTGAAGTTATGACTTATTTATAATTTGGATAAGTTGGCTACATTGATTGTTTATGAATCATTGTAATATACAATAAAGGTACCAGGAAAAATATAAGATACTTAAATAAGGATTGCTATAATACATGCTTATATTGCTGAAGGATTGATGTAACTCGCTTCAAGAAACAAATTCTTTTGAAGAAGCAAATCGCAAACAAATTCCTTTTTTGATAAGTGGGCTCTTCTTTTATGGATATCAAATAAAAATACGGATCGAGAAAAAAATTCCGATTGTTATTAGGTAAGTATGTTTTTGAGAAAATTCTAGTCATACCTATTCAAAATAAATGCAAAAATTTGTGTGTATGTTGATGGGTGGCTTAGGATGAAAGTTGTTATGATGGCAGGACCTCTCGAATAGCGTTTCTCATTTGCCAGTCGCGTCCTGGTACCAGGCCATCAAAATAAAAATTTGTGCGTGTGGATGGGTGGCTTAGGATGAAAGTTGGTATGCTGGCTGGACCTATCGGACAGCGTTTCCTATTTTTCGAGACGCGACCCGGTACCAGGCCATCAAAATTTTTTTTTTGCGTGTGTGGATGGGTGACTTAGGATGAAAGTTGATATGCTGGCTGGACCTCTCGAACAGCGTTTCCCATTTGCCGAGTCGCGACCCGGTACCAGGCCATCAAAATAAATATTTGTGCGTGTGTGGATGGGTGGCTTAGGATGAAAGTTAGTATGCTGGCTGGACCTCTCGAACAGCGTTTCCTATTTGGCCAGTCGCGACCCGGTACCAGGCCATCAAAATAATACTGGGTCGCAACATTCCCGCCTTGTTTTAAAAATTTAGTATCTAATAGGCTATCTAACGAAGGAAAATCATACTGGTAAGATGTAAGAATCATCATCACTAGCCGGAAGACGTCCACTGTTGAACAAAGCGGGGAGGGCTTAGAATGCCGCGATACGATACGATATTTATCGGCCTTCTTTTCATCTACATAATATTAATTTAACCTCCTGTGGACAGGACAGTATCAATTTTGAACTAATTTTAAAGACCTACGCTAGCAGATTGCGTTTGCGAGGGGTGAGAAGACGCATTGAAATGAGCAGTGCACTGCGAGCGTCGTGTGCGACGGATTTTACCTGCACCCGCCCCTGCACCACGGCAGGTCCTGCCCACAGGCGTGCAGTGCATCCATTGTAGCAGACTCCATATATTATTGCCGTATTTTTACTTGTTATAGGAAATATTTTCTATAGGAACAAATTTTCTTTCATATTTCTATAATATCGTTCGAAATAATTAATTATGTTCATTAAATAGTCTATTTTAATTAATTCGTTCATTATTTTCATTATAAATCTTAATTTACTGTTACGTTGCGCTTTAAAGAAATAAGCATTAATAATTTCCAAACTCCGTTTCCACTCACGTTGAAGTAGTGACATCTCTTGGGACACGGTGTCATCAGGCTACCGAATAGAGAGCTTAAACCACACTTTGTACAGATGTAGTTAAGAAGTACAGTAAAAAGTTTAGCTACTTGACAATAGATGACATTATTACTGAACTAAGACCGTCACTGTGGCGACCTCTAGTGAGATGCGGTGAGTGCGTGTCGAGTTATAGTTATCGGGCTGTACCCAGAGAGGTTCCGCTACTCGCCAATAGATGGCGCTATTTTTATAATATAATGAAACCATCTGAAATTAATTAGAAATAATTTTATTCTCCTTTTGTAGTTTTACAGGCAAAAGCAACTAAAAAACAAGTCTAATAAGTCTACTCAATTGATTTACTAGCAAAGCGTACTAAAATAACTCTAAATATTTACAAAAAATGTGTAGGTTAAGAAATTCTTCTTCAGCTCCCCATGTTTTCTTGAAAATTCCATTAAATCCTTTCTCCAATCCTGATTTCCTTCCATTTCCTGTTCCTCGTGCTGCCGTAGGTAGTTTTGATAGTAAAATCCGTAGGAAAGCACTGAAGTTTCCTGAAATATAAATTTATTTGAAATTGCCCTATTGATATCCTAGATATAGCATTCTTGTTAAAAATACAAGTTAGATTTGAGTACTTTTGATTTAATCTCATCCTAATAGTGACTCTGATACAGAATAAACAGTTTTGGTCCTGATTAGGCACTAAAATGATTCAAAACTAGTCATCTTTCCATTTGAGGATTTTAACCCGAAGGCTGAAATTTTGTAAAGGCTAATATTAATAATTGTTTGTTATTTATAATCAAAATCTTTATAAATTCCATCCCTCCTGACTTAGTACAGTGTGTCTATACAATAAATACCTAAAGAAACTGTATAGATTTTGATCAGGGAACAAAGTGTAATTTTCAGTACTGAAAAATTTTGCGGGTTGAATAATTTTCATGATTAAGCTTAGATTCTTGGTTTCGTTATAAATCTGTTCTTTATGCAGTGCATACACTATAATTTAACATAAATTACCTCATACAATTGACCAAATAAATCACAGTTAACGTTTGAAAATTTCCTTACTATGAAAAATTTTGCTTAAGAATTTTCCACTATTAGATTTGTCTATAAGTATGAAATTCTTATTAGGTTCTTACCTAGAAACGCCGTCAACAATTATAGGAGTAAAATTGTGTCGTTCCAATTAGAATTTCTTGTCATCCCATAATAATGTGAAAGCTAACCTATGAATGGAAACGCTTTTGGTCCATAATTTCTTGGATTCTATCTAAAACATAAAAATAACTTTAGTACATAATAGAGTATGCTATTTTACACTAAGGAAATGCACTTTACCAGTAAAACAACTTTTCTTTTAGAAAATAATCATAACAAAACGGTTTGAACAAAACATAAACTAACCTCTGTCTTGGCGTAACATTTTTCCATTGATGAAAGGGTTTTGCACTGAACTAATACTTGATTTTAGTAGTCTAGGACTCTAACCAGTAGTTTCTATAATTATAATTGCATTTTATTCTGTAATTTGATATCAAATCCTTGCCAAACAGGCGAGTAACATTTACTTGACAACAGCTGATTCGAGCTGTCTGAGACACGGGTTTAATAGGCACAAATGCGTCTAGAAGCTGTTTGTTTAGGAATTTCATATATTTTTTCGTCCAAAAGTCAATATTTAATTGTTATCATAAATAATTTAAATTCAAATTATGTAACATTTTGTTTTTATAAAGTTTCCTAACATGAAAATCTTATAGCCAATAAGAAACCTGATATTTTGAAACGGCCAATAAGAAAATGATATTTCGAAACAGCCAATTAGAGACCGAATTTAATACAATAGGCTTGACCGAGATGGAGTCTATAAGAATTGCCATTTTTGCTTTTCCCACTTTTTAGGGTAACTCTTTATAATTCAACGAGCTTTTCTTTGGTTAGCCCTGTTTATATTATTATCCATTTATCTGTTCATTTCTCTATTTGTTTGATTCAAAACGTAAAAGCTGGATTTTTCCTTCCTATAGTGGGGTTGGTGGGCATTAAGTATGGCGTGCCTGTGTGAGTTTAGTAGTGGAACGGTGGTTTCATGTATTATGAAATTTAGGGGTACTGATAAACACAGTCGACCAAAACAATAAAAATCACATAAATTATACTTGAATTATGAAATAAAAACTTTTGAATACCTAAAAGGATGATTGTCCTGTCAAATCAATTGTAAAAGCAAATGATTAACGCTTAAAAAGTTAATAATCTGCACTGGGTAAACGTGGGAGTTGAAGACCGGGTTTTCGCGGTCTGAGATGGGGTCTGTGCCCAGCAGTGGGACATATATCGGTATGTGAGATGATGATGATGACCTTTTTAATGTGGAGGTTGCTAATTTTGATGGCAACACAGGGAGGATGTCAGTGGAAGGGGTGGTGTGTGATTCCGGTTTCGAGAACTTTCTAGAAGTTTGAGCTTATAAAAAGCCGTGCACGGTCAGTATCGGGCTCTTTTCTTCTTCGGTTCTCGGCGCGTAAGCAGAAACTCTGCCCGTCAGGTATGTGGCTTCAGGTTTTGTCAAATTTTCCATTTTGTGAGCTTTTCTTTTCTTATTTAATTCTTATTGGAAAATAACAACGAGATGCTGCTGGTTTTCTAGCAGGATTTCAGTTATTTTCCGTAGTTTTCTTATTTAAATAACCCTGTAATCACCGGTTGTTGGGCGTGTCCTGGAACATGGCCGCTCTGGTTTCTGGGTGCCTTCAGGGTGGGTCTTGGTTGAGGATGTGGGCGCCTTATTCAGATCGCGACTGAATATTGGTGTTTCTTGCATTTTCTTCCAAGGATTCGCGTTGTTGGTATTCAGGGCTACGTAGCGTGCGAGTGTGGTGTGTCTGGATTCGCTTCACGACTTCCTTTTGCTATGGAAAGTTCTAGAACGTAAATTCACTCTTAAACTGCTCACAAAATTGGGTGCGGTTCCTATTGTTTTTGATACAAATGGGACTGTGCTGTGGCTGACACAATCTAAAGGCTGCTTCAACCTCTGTGCTTCGAGCAAGGTTGAAATCTCTCGCGAAGTGTAGTCTAGGCAGGTAAAATAACAGTTTGATTTAGGATTCCGCGATTAATTAATTTTGGTGCGTAATAGGGTGTGTAATTTAGCTAGGAGCGTGATGTGTGTTGTGAAAAAATGGGCATTTTGTGATGTGTTTTTGTGTAGTGTTGTGATTATCAGGTGGGATTGATTATTTACCTTATCAGGTAAATAAGAGGTAAGTGAGCATGTTTTTATATGGTTAGGAAGTATGTCAGATTTATGTGAAGCTCTTGGTTCCACTGTACTTCAATTCTGTCTGTCAGAAGATCCATTTTCTTAATAGATTATAAAAATTCCTGTTAAAAGTCATGTTGGAACCGAGAATTTTTCTTAAATCAGACCATACTGCGCTAGGTAAATCATAGGGAAATTCTAGGGCTAGGAGGTAGGAATTTCTAGGGACCATTTTTTATGTTTGTGTGTGCTCTATGTGTGTAAATGCACGGCGAATGTGTTTTCCTTGTCATAATTTTGCTCCATTGTATGTATGGGAAAGTGTCTGTCACGAGAATTACTTCCTACATTTTTCACAAGTCTAAGATTGTTAGACTTCACCGAACTAAGAATTATTTTCCTCGAGAATGACACAACCCATTCAGACAATGATTTTGTGTCCTGTGGCATGTGTTTTGCTATATAATTATTTATATTATATGGTATCTATGCATTTATGTCACACCACATACTTACACTCACTTCACACTAACTTGATAGTTATTTACTGTGTAACTCTGAATTTATCAAATCCAGATTATATTCAGAGTGAGGTAATTGTCTGTAATCTCTGTAGACTAATAATGCGCAGTATTGGGTTACAGAGATGAGGTAATGCAGAGCTGCCTTAATTTTATAATAATTAGAATTCATAAAGTCTTATCTGGGTGCTTATTGTCCAGTAAGCGATCATATTTTAACAGTGTTTTACTTTAGGGCTTCCCGTGAGCTATGACCTGGCCCGACCAGAGTCTGAATATCGTCATCTCCCAGGTTGGCCCTAATAGCCTCCTTTGGTTGGTGTCGGATTCTTACTGATTAGGTGGAAGGCTTATGAGCGACGATCCTAAGATCGCTTCTTATCGGCTATTTCACCCGTATGGTAAGCTATTAGCGAAGGCAGATTGGAGAATGAATAATGGTTTATTACACTTGAGCTGAGTTAGGCTGACCGGCCATCAGTAAAACCTGTGTAATTTAACATTTTCAAGCTCTAAGCAGATGTCATCGCTAAGCAGACGGTGTCCAGACTGAGCCTCCCTTCTGGGACCCTCAGTAGCGTTATGGCTCTTAAATTTAAGCTTACTTTGTAATGCCAGGTAATCTCAGATTGGATCTGGATTCCCTGTTATGACAAAGCGAGATCTGTCCTCTTGTGTTTCAATCATATTATGACCATTTATTGGACTAATATGTAAACCTATGATATATGACTATTTGCCTATAGAATTGGGGAAGCTCTAGGTAACTGGTACTGGTTATCTGAGTAAATGAGTCTTATTGCAATGCTTATCATTTATCTCATGACAATTCCATTTGTCTATCATAACCTTACCTCTCCTTGTGAGTAACCTGATTCATGTTTTATACTATTTAAACTATTCTATGTGTTCATGCAATGCAGCTTGAACTCAACATCCAGTTTTACTAAAATGCTGATTCATGTGTTTGTGTACTGTCTGTATACACGGATATTCACAGCACACTATACAAATCCGTGATGGTATGGTATCATGTCATCCACTTCTCATATCTCATTTCCTCACTTTGAATAATTGGGTCGGCTGTGGGGTTGCATTTCAAAGTAGTCATGACATTGTTGATACTTACATTAGTAAGCGGAGATGCTTGATGAAAAGATTTGTCTTCCTTATGGCTCCATATTGTTTGAGTGTGGACACTTACATCAGGGTTGATATGTTATTATATCACCACAAACTTATTTCTTGTTCAGTGCGACTGGGATGGTTGTGGGCCGCATTCCAAAAGTAACTGTGACATTGTTGATACTTACATTAGTAAGCGGAGATGCTCAGCGAAATTGGCTTACCGTCTCAACCCCCCGACTGCTCTGGGCAAAACCCTACACTTGTCATGTCTGTTTGACACAGCTTGACAATATCACAAACTTTGTAATTCACTGGTGTTGATCTATATAGACTTCCCAGTGGTTACACAACTAAAATCTGTGTGTATTGCACAGTGATGCAGCATATGAATCACGCATTGGTTGGATTGGATGTATTTCCTTCCACTTTTTGCTATTTTTTGGAATTGGGTTTACTCATTCCATCTAACCTGTCCTCTTTTGAGTTGACTTAGCACCGTAGTTAGTGCAGTAAATGTAAATTCACTCTTTCGGGTTATTTTTATCCGAGGGTGTGCGCAGGTGGAAAGATGGGGTAGGTGGAGCTTTCCCGAGTCTCCGTGAGAGGCTCGTAACTCTTTTCCAGTCAACTCAAATCCGTTCCCGACCCTTTACACACTCTACCTACTCACACACCCATATTATGCTCTATTTTTCACTATATTTGTTATGTGTATTGAATTCCAAATATCTAGCTTTAAATTACTTAACTTAGACACCTATATAGCGCCTTATAGATATCTTGCTTGTTACAGACATACCACATAAAGGATCATTGGGATTACTAAAACAAAAAATTACACAACGTAGGAGTCCTAACTGCTAGATGATCACAATTTTATGGCCAAACCAATTCAATTAATTAGATTAATTTAATTTAATTAATAATTATTATGAAATTTTTTCATAGACATTTTCTTCATATATTATTCATATATAATAAGGGGAATCTCCCCGTCTCTCTCATCCTGGGTACCCTCCGTAACACCATCCATGGCAACTAGCGTAGGCCCTAAAACCACAGTAAAAGAGAACAAGTAGGCACACTCCGACCCTTTAGGAGACCTAACTGCCTACTTCGGCGCGGGCGCTTAGGGTTGTCGATGTATATTTTAGATTAATTAATTACCTACCGGCAAACAATTTTAGTATGAAAGTTAACTTAAAATTGTCTAATATCTCTGTCTAGAGAAACCAGATTCTTTGCGGCTCTATTATTATACTAAATTTAAAAATATTAAATAAATTCGTTAAAGTGGTGACAGCGACTGTGTTATGTACACACTCATGTTTCCTACACATAACAATACTATAACTATATTGTTTATAGGTAGGTAGGTATCTAATATTTTTTATGTGTCCTTGCACGAAACTATCATACTACACTTATATACTACTAATTTACAACTATACCTAGTACAAAAAATACGTAAGTATGAGCACGCGAACGTAAAAGTTGATCATCTCGCGAAGCGAGTGCAAGAAGAGCGAGCTAAAATGGAAACGTACGGCGCCGATGACAGTAGACTTGACTAAAGAAAACTTAATTCTCCTTCAATTATCAGTGTATGTGCGTGCGGCGGTTGCGTGCGTACCGGCGCCAACCGGCACGCACCCATTTAAGCCGTGCGATGTACTTTTGTTCGTAATGAACCTACTTTGTTCTCTTTTACTATGCTAAAACTATCAAACTTGTAGCGGTTTAAATTAATAAAAAATAATCGGACTCACATCTCATCTTGCGGCAGATTCAGCGTAACACTTCCTTTCACTTCTTCGCCGTACTTCAGAAATCCGAAGAGACCGACGATGCCGTATAAAGCTGCTACGCAGATCATGGTTACGTTCAAGACACCAGGGCAGCCGAGGAAATGTTTCGGGTTCGCCATCTCATTCTCAATCGGCATCACCACGTTGATGCCTTCCATCGCGAAAATGGCTGTGCTGGAAACAAAATGGGGAGTATAATCATTTGCAAATTTTTATTTCGCATAATAAAAACTACTTAGGTAAAAACTTTCTGGAAATATTATTTATTTATACTCAAAATACCACAAACGGGACTTATCACGCTTTAACACACGAGTGATAATCCTCGACGAGTAGACTCGTGACCACAGCCACTGTAATGTGATCGAAACGTCGAGGTAGTATTACTAGTGTGTTTTAGCGTGATAAGTAAGGAGGTTTTTTCTTTCTTTCTTTCTATAAGTCCCGTTTGCTTGAGAATTATTAGTACGAGTAGTTTAAGAGTAAACAGCAGCCTAAGGTATAAAATATACTCAAACCTGGATGATTCCGTACACAATACGAAATCATTGGAAAAATATTACTTGATTATTTCGTAATGGCTACGGGACCCTATCTTGGGCGTATCCGACACGCTCATGGCCGGTTTTTAAAAATATTAAAACCTGGTGCTTCTAAATAATGTTGACGGTAATTTTATTTGTTTAAAAAAAAAATACAGAGACCTTGATATCTGAAATTTGTAAAGAGAAATTTCCAATACGGATGTAAAGAAAAGTTCATGGAAATCATCAACTTTATTTTAGTGACTGTCAACAACAATTTAAGCTTCGTTAATTCACAATTAAATTATCTTTGACCCATTTTCTCACGAAAGTTCAGTAGCAATTATTATATGTTTAGGAAATTACGTCGTTTTTGTGTCCAAATAAGGTGACGGCGAGGGTAAATTTCCCGGAATTTTCAAATTTTTAAACAATATAATAGGTCATTATTACTTACTTTGTTTATTGCTGACTTTGCAGTCTTATCTCTGCTACCTTTTTTTTGTATCACTTACTATTCTGGTGTACGATGAAGAGTCATTGCATTGTTACATACTGTATGAAAAGCCAAATACAGGGTGAAATAACGCGTCTTAGGAATATATCCAGCACTGTCCTTACACTTCCTTGTCCTTATACTTTGATAGAACTTTGTAAATTGCTGCCCCGCCCACGCTTAAGTATTTAATAGGAGAGTGATAGGGATGATATGATACGAACTTCGAATTTCGAACTTGGGGATATATTCCCTGAATTTCTATATTATTATAGGCTTATGACAATGACGAATTGAACTTACCTCACCTCAAAAACAGCGGCCATTGAGTGACTCCAACAGCAAGCTTTTCGCTCCCCACACTCGGGATACCAACAAACGTATAGTAACAGGTAATGATAAATGTTGCCAGAAGGCACAGGTTTGCTAAGAAGGAAAAAGGGACTAGAAACTTTAAGTGACGTATCTGAGTGGATAGTATTAGAGGAATCAACATAATGCCACAGTACGCTTTGATGGTTAACGTGTGGTGTGGGAAGAAATGGTCGCAAATCTGAAACAAAAAGTAAAGTATAGTATTAATCCCAACAAAAAAATTCTGTCAAAACCTGCCGGATCTTGATGGATCTAGTTTTGGAGAAAGGGAGGTGAAAAATGTGAAGTGATTTTGATTATACACCGGTATTGTCTATTTTTGACAAGTATCCGTTAACTTTAAGGGGACAATTTACAGGTCAGGTTCTCTTATGTGTCACGTCAATGTCACTTGTCAAGTTTGTTTATTTTGCAATTTAACAACTAACAATTAATGTGAAGCAATTAATTATATGCAAGAAAAAAAAAACATTTTTATGTAAAAAAAAAAAATTGCAATTTCGCGATTAAGTTAACTATCAGGTAGTTCATATCAATGAACCGAGTCGTCTGCCGAAGTTAATAAATATCATAAAAAAAACACGTCTAGAACTATTTTTTTATTTTTCAACACACCTGCTCGTAAAGTAGGTCTTATTACAGCGTATTTACACTGATAATGCAGAATATTACCCATGCCGTGCCTTTTACATTACATTATCGCACTAGTGCCTTTTCATTACATATCTTTTTAAATATTAGCAAGAAGTATTAATGTTTCGAAAACAGCTAAGTAGTTATTTGCGTAAATATAAAATTCAATTCAAAATGTGATAAATAATTAAAGAATTTCATGAAACTGCTTGTTAGCTTGTTGGTATTTATAATTTGACGGTGTATTTTTAACTATAAATACCCAATTTCAAAATTTATAAATATGTGGCTGATTAGCTACTTTGCCGGTGCCCTTATCTCAGACTTGCGCGCGCATGCAGCGCTGAGCGCGCGAAAAAAAAAAATTACGGCCGCCATCTTTTAAATGGGTTTTAATAACTGTTTCAATAATTAAAGTTTTTAAATAAATGTGAACTTTTATTTACTTTTCCTCGCAAGTGTGTTGAAAAACGTCGTATGAAACACGTGAGCATTGGTCATTACACTTTTCGTCTCCATTAAGCCTTCGCCTTCGGCTCAGGCTTAAAAACCGACTCGAGTGTAATGACCAACATAGCACACTTGTATCATAATGTACTATTACAGTTGGAACAGTGAATCACCGGGGTATATCGCCAGTAATTCATTATCATAAGTCACAACGTTGTAAATCTTGGCACCGCTAGAAAAAGGTGGAGGTGCCGGGATACATTTTACGCCTTCCAAAAAGATTGGCTGGATGTCAATGAAGCGAAGAATACGCGGTAAAGGGAAAAGCCTTTGCTTATAATTGAATTACTTTTTGCGTGAAAAAAAAAGCGGAATGGGCTACAATCTTGCTAGGGCTTAAACTTAATACTATATAAACATAAAACTTAAAATGGTTTTTATCACCACTTTAGCGGTTGGTTGTGACTCTGTCCGCAAATTGATTTCATCGCCATTCCGTGGGAATCAACAATTTTCCGGGATAATAATAATGTCCTTCGCAGGATCTTAAAGTATCTTCATACAGAATTTCATTTAAATCAGTTCAGCGGTTGAAGCGTGAAGAGGTAAAAAATAGACAGACATACTTCCGCATTCATTATTTTATGTGAGAAATTTGACTTTTATGTAAATCTTATGATAAAATAATGTAAATGACAGTATCGCATAGATATAATCTAAAAATCGTCTTAGCAACCCCCTAATGGTTTCAAAAGACCTATCCAACGATACCCCACACTACAAAGTTGGATGAGAAAAAAAATCACCCCTACTTTATGTCTATGCGAGGCACTGTAAAAAATATATTTTTTTAAATTTTTCATTGTATCGTTTTTTTTATTAGTCCCTGAGCAAAGCCGCGGGCGGACAGACAGACAGACATGGCGAAACTATAAGGGTCCCATTTTTGCCATTTTGGCTACGGAACCCTAAAAATTACCCTAAGTTAAAATGTAAACTAACGCGTAACATGTATGTAAATTTCGTCATATTTGATTCGACCTTAGGATTAAATTATCCTTCGCCCTAAGGATAAACAGAAACACTTGGCATATTAATTAACCTGGTTACTGATACAATCAAGTAAAACTATCTTGAATAGCTTCCATGAAATTCAATATTTTACAATGATTGAGATGATTGTGTTTTGCATTTAAAAAAAAAACTACAATAGAAGCATGGATCGATGTGGAATAATCATCATCATCATCATCTCAGGCTATATACGTCTGACTGCAAGGCACAGGTCTCCTCCAAATGACAAGGCTTGGCCCGTAGTTCCCACACGGACCCAGTGCGGGTTGGGAACTTCACACACGCTATTAAATTTCTTCGTAGGTTTCCTAGTGATTATTCTTCGCCGTCAATGTTATAATAAATCTAGAATATGAGTAAATTTCAAAAAACTCGGAGGTGCGAGCCTGAGTTTGCATCTAGATTCTCTGCGTGAAGAGCATGTCAAATAACTAGGCTATAACGACTTGCAACCTATACCTAGAACACCTTTAATTTGTCAAAGCAAAGGACTAAGTTAGGAGGTAAGTTAGGACCAACTTCACCGCTCATCGACAAAATTTATGTGACATGTGTGCTACTCCGAAATTAGAAGTTCGTGTCGTTCCGTCTCTCCGACACTTATACTATTTAACAAGAGAGAGAGAGTAGGCCCTCTGTTTATTCGGACAAAACAAACACAGGCGTAATCACAAATGTCTATAACATAAATATTATCCATTATTTGTGAAACAGGCCCTTAGTCATAAGGAAAAGAAAGAAAGAAAAACATTTATTCGTGACATTTTACAAACAAGGAAAAAGAACAAAAGGAAAACAATAGAAATTTTGTCAACTCAGCATGATGTCAACCTTGCGGCCGACGCTGGTCTTCCGTTGGAACCATTTAGAGGATTTAAAAAGTTAAACAACAACAATGAACTCGACAACTAAAACAATTTTATCACAATACAACTTCACAAAAAAAATAAAAAAAATAACAATATGCACAACGTCTGTATAGGCCTATTACCTTCGCCAATGATTAATAATTATAATGACGTGGCATTAAAAAAGGACTATGTGCTGTGCTGTGCTTTTGTTTGGCTGTGGACGTGGCATGGATGGCTTCATAGTTCGTGTAAAAATGAGTTCCGAATTATCCATTATCATTCCAAGGGATCGTAAAATGTGAGCAAAATCAATGGAAATGACATGAAAGTTACAACAACTCTAGCACTTCAATGAATTTTGTTCGCGCTTCACGAATCTGGTCATTATCATTACTAGTCGTAGGACGTCCACTATTGGACATAGGCCTCCCCCATAGACCTCCATTTGCTTCGGTTGGAAGCGGCCTGCCTCCACCGTGAACCCGCAACTTTATTCAGGTCTTTCGTCCATCTCGTAGGTGGGCGTCCTACGCTGCGAATACCGATCCGCGGTGTCCAGTCGAGAAATTTTCCCAACGGCCATCTACAAGAGCATCGGTATTCATATCATGACTGTCTGCTTACAAATAAGGGGCAATATTTTTTGGTACTGAAAGGTGATATTAGTATTGATGTCACATCAAACGTACCTCCTAGTCTGAATGTCAAAAACATATTTTCTTCCTGTCGGTTTCATTTTGAACGCTTTCCCAGAATACCAATAAACAGGGACATGCTGAGATTGACAGAATCAAATGAAAAGGATTTGAGGTAGCCCGGAGTATGGCGTTTGCCGGAGGAAAATATGAAAATTAAAGTGTAAGCTGCCATTTTGTCCTGTATGATGAATGCAGAAATAATTAGTTACAATAAGTAGTGCCTATAATCTATCAAATACTGCAATGTATTGAAACTTGCATGTAAGTTCTCGCATAGTCCAATTGTTTTTTGTTGTGTTTGCTATTGCCAAGAGAAGGTTGTTATAAAAGAAGATTTAGAAAACTAAAAAAAAAAAAACTACACCGGGGACAAAGCCGCGGGCACCAGCTAGTAAGTGATAAAATAATTCACTAATATGTTGCAGAATTGCAGCCCGAATTATTCTATTCGTTTATTGCTTTAAATTCTAGAATCATCACCAAGGTCTGATTTGCTTAAACGACCCAATGACCTAGCATGGTCGCTGCTATGATTATTGACACGAACACTATTTGTGGCATTAGGTAATCCCCCTTGCAAAAAAAACGGGCACCTATGGTTTTTGTATTTTATGTACAGTGGGGGTAGAAAAACCTTCGTCAGTTATTAAATTGATTCCTTTACGAAGTCATACTCTTAGTACGTTTTGAAACCAAAGTACTAAGTAGACAAGTGCATATCAAATTATACTTACTTGGCATGACAACAAGGATCAAAATAGTATACACCTCTGACATAAGTCTAGTTTCATATAAATACAAAACCTTTTTAAAAAACAACTACGTAAAAGTTTTAATCAAATAATGTTCTATTTAATTGTCAATGTTTGTCAGTGCCAAGGTTTAATTGTAGGGTTGCTATGGTCACCTGATTATGTTTAGCAGGTTGACAGGTTGACGCAGTCTGTCCTACTCAATCGGTAAAGCAGATGAGCGCTCATACTGAGCAAAGGAAAATAGATCTTAAGGTGACGAACCTTTTTTTACTCCGACTGTACATGCAAGCTTACTTTCTAAGCTTCAATGCCTAAAAATCTGAAAAACCATAGTTGCCCGTTTTTTTTACAAGGGGGTTTAGTACCTACTAAAGAAACAAACAATAGAAAATAAGTCACTCGAAGTTGTACTTATAATAATTTATTCTTATTTTTTTTTTAAGAAATCATTTAAGTACGTTGTTTCGTGCCTTTTGTATACTAAAGAGTTTCCATTCATACCATTTTACGTATATGAACAGTCTGAATATTTTAACATTAAATAAATAATAATTTTGAATTTAGAACCTGCCCGTGAATCCTCAGGTTAATGAAGATTATTATTTATTTATTTATTTTCGGAGAATCAACAGCTATAATTTACAGAGTAAACTTATTTTATGGTATCAATAAAGCCATAGGATCTCACAAGTAGACACAAATTTTAAACATTTTTTTTTTATGAATGAAAGACAAGAATATTTTCTGCCAGAGTCATGGATGTTACACATTAAGTAGAAAGTTACAATTACGTATTTATATGTATATTCGATTCATCCTTGCGTGTCTTATCATATAAACAAACACTTCTCGAAGACACAGATACACATTTTTCTTGGATTACACAATAACCATCACTTAAAATGTTCCTGTATACTTAAAGAAACTCACAAAGTATTGAAATCAACCGATTAACCACTGAAAAATATCATTTCTAATAAGATTGCATTCAATAATTGAAGGAACGATTGAATAACTTCAAAAATGTCTGACATTGCAATGTCAAGATTGTCTTTGGAACGGATTGAAAAGTATTGATGGGAAACGACAACTTATCGATATGGATTAATACTTCATTTCTTGTTTACATGATAAGACACGGAAGGATGAATCGAATATACATTGCTTAGCACCAATCCACAGACATGATATGAACGAACAAGTCCCTGCCAATTTCAGCTTCCCCTTCCTTCCTTCCTTAACTTAAGAGTTATACTCTTGTCGGTGGAGTATCTTCCACACATCCCTCCTTTGAGCCATGTTTTTGACCTCTTGATACAGCCATATAATATCATTGTCTTGATACGACACGACGCCGACTTTCTCCTTAGTATTTCAGCTAGGTGACGTAAAAGCTGGCTTACCATTACAAAGTGAAAAATCTATTTCCGCGCTATTCTATATTTATTCAGTGGCGGTTTTAGCACTTCCAGCGCCCTGGGCGAGATTCCCACGGCGCCTCTATTTTTTGGGATTTTTCTAGAAGTTTCAGGCGTCTCTTTAAGTGTCGCCCCAACGCGCCCTACCCTAAAGCCGCTACTGTTTATTATCCTGAAAAAACATGGCAAGCATTGTAAATATTATGTTACCATTGTTTTGTCAGTCGAAACGAGTTTAGAAACAAAATGATTGGACCAATCAAGGCAAAACAGCCCCATAAAGTTTTACTGCGTACGTGTTATCACTAACTGTGTTGGCTTAACACAAGTTTTATAAAACTCGTTAGCCAGTTCAGAAGGGCTACTCCGAAACACAAAATTCGAAGTTCGTGTCGTGCGATTTCGGAGTAGCCCTTCAGGCATTGTCAAACAGAATCAGACCAATTTTGTTAGTAAACAAAGCTTCACGTTTGCTCTATTCAAACCATTATAATGTTGTTTTAATATTAGTTGGGCACAAATGGTGTATTATTTTTAAATTGAAACATTGTTACAATTCCTACTAATATTATATGAATGCGAAAGTAACTGTCTGTCTGTGTGTCTATCTGTCTGCCTGTTACGCTTTCACGTCGAAACCGCTGGACCGATTTTGATGAAATTTGGTATATAGGTTGTGGCGTTCTAAGGGGAGGCCTTTGTCAAGCAGTGGACGTCTTCCGGCTGATGATGATGATATAGGTAGTTTGAACCCCAAGGATCAACATAGGATACCTTTTATTCCGGTAGAGAGAGGGTGCCACCGCGCGATAACCAAGATCCGCGCAGACGAAGTCGCGGACATAAGCTAGTTTGATACAACGCTTGAAAGAAGAAATTGACTAAGCGACATTCTTGTCACATTTTTTACTCCAAACATGTATATAACTCACTATATTAATAAAAAAATGACACTTAGATAATTTCCCCTTTCAAGTGTCGATGTAAATCTGTAAAGCTGTCACCAGTTGTTAATACATTTACGTAGACTATAAATGAATGGAAAACTAAACCAAAAACTGTTTGGCGGTTTGACGGCCGGATGGCTAAGTGGTTAAAGAACCTGACTACGAAGCTTGAGATCCTGGGTTCGATAGTTGAATGAATAATAAGAATGTTTGTTCTCGGGTCTTAGATGTTTAATATGTAGGTATTTATTATTTAAGTGTGTATTTATCTATATAAGTAGGTATGTTTATCCGTTGCCTAGTATCCATAGTACAAGCTTTGGTTAGTTTGGGACTATGTCAATATTAATAACAACAGGTGACTAAACAAATATGAGAAATACCTGCTGAGGCGCCATCCATCCAAAAGGGATGTAACGTAAATAAATCAAAATCAAAACGTTCTGAAGATAAATAGGCCGCAAAGAGCATTTACATGTCTTTTTTTGCCAGCGTTTTCGGAAACACTGTCGTTGCCTAAATGTTGAAGTCTGTATTCCTGTTGTAGTTGTAACCAATGGGATCGGAAAAAAAAGTCTACCTACTCGGTAATATGGGGTAAATTTTACACAAATAAACCGAAAAATATAATTATAATAAATTACAGAAAAACACATGAAAATAGATCGCGGGTTCGCGGTGGATGCGAAAAGCACAAGACCGGTCCGAGTGGAGAGCCTTGGGGAAGGCCTATGTCCAGCAGTGGACGTCTTTCGGCTGACATGATGATGATGTGATGACATGAAAATAGTCTAAATACATATACACAATATTGTGTGCCCTTGCGAAAGTGAAACGGTCGCTGACTCAGTATTATAAATTATTAATAATTGCGACTGTTTATAAGTCTGTTTGTTTATTAGGTACTTTATCATGTCTAAACCACTATACCGATTTACATAGATGAATTTCGGTATATAGATACTTTGCGATCCGGAGAAGGACATAGGATAATTTTTAACCCGAAAAATTGCAAAGTTCCCGCGGGATAGCGATAAATGAATTCTGCGTGGACGGAGTCGCGAGTAACGGCTAGTAAAATAATAAATTTAAAAACATCAAAAAACCCGTCTGCCTTAAAAAACTAACAGGAAGAAAATAAATATAGTATTCTAGAACTCTGTTAAGTACCTAGCTAATTTAAAGTTCAACGGTTGGGACCCATTACTAAGAATTTTTGAGCTGGTCACGATTTAAATGAGTCTCGACATACATACATACGCTCGAAAAACATAACCCTCCTTCGGGCAGTAGGGTAGGTAATAAAAAATGGCGATACTTACATCTTTTAGTGAAGATGCAATGAAGACGACGTAGACACTCGTGCCTCCAAGGCAGACCCCGGCCATGGAGTAGTCCGCAAAGTGCCTGTTTTAATACGAAAGAAACGTTATTTTTGTTTTTCTTTACTTGCACCTACTTAAAATCAGTGGCGTGGCTTGGTGAATAAGGGTCTCGGTGAATAGACAAAGAATCGGGCCATCACCCCTTTTTCCACGTAGCTTGAACTTTTATTGACCTTCAAAAAAATAAAAATAAACCGGCCGAGAGCGTGTCGGATACGCCCAAAATAGGGTTCCGTAGCCATTACGAAAAAATTAAGCAATATTTTTCAAAGGATTTCGTATTTTATACGGAATCTTCTAAGTTTAGGTATATTTTATACCTTACGCTGCTATTTACTAATAAACTACTAATAATTCTCAAGCAAACTTAGCCGTTATAGTTATTCTTAAAAGTTTGATATACTGACTATCATCCTGAATTTTTTCAAATTTTTCCACCCACCGGTTTAGATTTTAGAGGGGTGGGGGACGCTCGATTTTTATAAAAATTTGCACTGTAAAGTTGAATATTTCGCAAACAAATTACTAAATTGAAAAATCGTTTTAGCAAACCCATAATGGTTTTAAAATACCTATCCAACAATACCCCACACTATAGGGTTGGATGAGAAAAAAAAAATCACCGCCTCTTTACGTCTATGGGAGGTACCCTAAAAAAAATTGTTTCTGAATTTTTAATTATACTGTTTTGTTGGCATAGTTTACCTATATATCCGTGCAAAATTACAGCTTTCTAGCATTGATAATCCCCGAGCAAAGCCGCGGACGGACAGACAGACAGACATGGCGAAACTATAAGGGTTCCGTTTTTGCCATTTTGGCTCCGGAACCCTAAAAAGGCTAGATCTTGCTCAAAAGCTTTTTTCTCTTTTTCTTTTATGCTCCTCTCTTTTCAAAGCTTAGGTTAGAGGGCTCCCTGAGGTCCGGGGCTCTGGTGCACTGCATCACCTGGTCATATAACAGCTACCCCACTGCTTAAAATAAGTATAATAATATTTTTACACTATTAAAATCATAATTGGCATTAAACGGTTTCAATGTACTCTCAGAGAAAAACAGAGATTTGTATGTTTGCGCTAATCGATACTAATATTATAAATGCGAAAGTAACTCTGTCTGTCTGTCTGTTACGCTTTCACGTCGAAACCGCTGAACCGATTTTGATGAAATTTGGTGTAGAGACAGTTTAAGCCCCAAGGATCAACATAGGATACTTTTTGTTCCGGTAGAGGTCGCCACCGCGCGATAACCTAGGTCCACGCAGACGAAGTCGCGGGCATAAGCTAGTAGAACATATTTGCAATCGTAGCAATGTGTAAGTCAAAACCAGTACCACAGGTACTCAACCAGTACCGTACCAGTTTATAACAAAGTAGATAAAAACAATATTTTAACGGTTATAAGAAAATAAAAACTGCGTTCATTGCCCCGGCTATATTTCAACGAATTTTGTAACAGTCGTTAAACTAAACTTACAATGTTTTTTATGTTGTTATGTTATTCTTGCGAATAAGTTCATTTATAGGGTTACGTAAACTAGGTTCTACAAACTAAAAGAAAATAAATCTTGGTTCATTTCAACCAGCAATTGGCAAGGTTATGTTCAACTGAATGTTCTTAACAATGATAACTCAAAAATGCACTTTTTTCATAAGAGCATTTTGAAATTTTTACAGACTTTTTTTTATATAATTTCTTGTTGTATTATTACGAATTTACATAGTTATTGCAGAAAACAATTGCGTTGTGTATTAAAAACAAGAGATATAGTCAAATCAGTCTAATGCATTTAAGGGATCATGTTTATTTGACACTGAAATATTTTTTGACTTTGCATTAGGTATTTTTAAACTTTGTTTTGATGATAATAGAAAAGAACGAAATATTGAGTTTAAGAAAAAGATTTTTGAGTTCATTATTTATTACAGACAAATAATAAAATTGTTTATTAGTCACACACAAATATCACGCCTGTATTCCCAAATGGGGTAGGCAGAGCACCCGAAACGTTACCGCTTCGAAACCACTTTTAGAAATTTCACAATTTCAGAATTTTTAATTGTTTTTCTTGATGATTAACATGATTTCTTACCATCAGGAGACACACTTGCTCGTTTGCCATCCAGTCGAATAAAAAAAAATTATAAGCATAGATTAAGAATATAAGCTTTCAGGGAACACCGCCATGCATATACGAAACACTCTTTTCCATTTTTTTACGAGTAACATTCAGCCAATAAATTGTCGTGCGGAACTTTTGAAAAATAAAACAGAACTGCAAAACAATGCAATTCTGCAAAGTGGTCGTCAACTGAGCGAAGCGGAACATTGTTGCCCGGCAACTAATACGGGCTTAGGAAAATAACTGAACTTTACCGATTGTAGATATATATGTCGGCGGCCGATCGTAAAATCCGCCAGATCACGAAATTCCTAGGCATATCGTGAAATGGCGCCATTTCATGAATTGGCTAAGGGACATCCGCCATATCGTTCAAAACTCACCGCTGACGATTTGCCTTGTGACGTTTAGGCAGATCATGAAATTCCTAGGCATATTATGAAACGCCGCCATTTCATGGTTTGGCTAGTTTAGGCAGACCATGAAATTCCTAGGCATATCATGAAACGCCGCCATATCGTTTCTGGCACTTCGCCGGCCGCTGCCGCGGTACGCTCGCTTCGCTCGCTCGGCTCGTGCGTAGTGGTCACAATTCATACTAACCACTCCTCGCTTCGCTCGTCGTACCTATTTTTTCATTTTTCGGCATATCACGATATGCCCGGTATAAAGCTAGGAATATCGTCGAATGCGTTGCTCTAATCGATCTGCCGTATTGTTTCTCAGGCACATCGTGATATGCCTGGACAACTCTTAGGCATATCATGAGATGGCGCCATTTCATGATGTGCCTAGGAATTTCGTGATCTGGCGGATTTTACGATCGGCCGCCGACATATATACGGACACGTAAGTTACTACTGCATAAAACAGGTCATCTATACTGCCTTCACTTAGATGAGTGGCTTAATCAAAATGGCTTATTGATTCGAGTATGGTATCGCAGCAGGTATTTACCGTATTGTTGTTAAAATGGATTCTCTATATGCACATAGTTGCCTTTACCATGATCACGGGTTCTTGTCGTTTGTTGAGATTTTAATTGTGGCTGAGAAATGCGTTTTCAAACATTATAGCCAGTGTCAAATACATATGGGTGACACTATTTTTCGGACCTAAAATACCGCCATGGAAATACTGACATGATAATTCATAACACGCCTATAGAAACTCTTGTCAGTTTGACAACAGCTCGTATGGGCGTGTACACGAAATATTAGGTCGGTATTTCTATGTCGGTATTGTCAATGCCGATAAATAGTGTCACCCAAATACATACACATTTTGAATGAAAAAATTCAAATAAATAAGTTTTTGTTAAATATTATAAGTAAATGTGAACGTGTGTGTGTTTGTGTGTTTAAATGTTTGTCTGTCTTTAACATCGAAACGGAGTGACGGATCGATGTGATTTTTGTCATAGATATAGTTATTGGGCCCGAGAGTGACATGGCTACTCTTAATCCCGGAAAAATGCACAGTTCCCGAGGGAAAAGCGCGCGATAACCGAATTCCACGCGGGTGGATCCGTGGGTAAAAGTTAGTACCGAAAAACGTGTATCGTTATCTCGCGAGAACCATAGAATTTTCTGGGATAAAAACTATCCTATATACTTCTTAGGGTCCCAAAGTAACGCCATATCAAATTTCATCTAAATCGATTAAGTGGTTTAAGTGTAAAGAGGGAACAGACAGACGAGAATTAAATTCGCATTTATCATATCATAGTCATATTTTAAGTAAACTGATCCCATCTGGTAAAATTAAGTTTCAAAATTGAAAATTTCCTCAAGTGTTCATTCACTGGAGCACTCAACTTATCAGGAAGCAACTTTGGCAATCTTGTAAAATGATTCAATTTTAATTTAACCGGTTCACTAGAGAAGACCCCGGGCTGGTAAAATATAATATCATACTTACCTAATGTGTATTGAAAACCGTCTCAGTTTCTTCGGTCCATTTTTAAATGCTTTTTCACATGTATCGGAGTAGCTTAACGATGCCACGCGATTTTCTTCACAAAGTGCCCGCGAAGTGCTTACCTGGAAATAAAGAATAATATTAAACTGGAGTCAATTTAAAAAAAACCGGTAAAGAGCGTGTCAGACACGCCCAAAATGGGGTTCCGTAGCCATTACGAAAAAATTAAGTAATATTTTTCTAAGGTTTTCGTATTTTATACGGAATCTTCCAAGTTTAGTTTATACCTTACGCTGCTATTTGCTAATAATTCTCAAGCAAACTTAGCCGTTATAGTTTTTCTTGGAAGTTTGATATACTGACTACCATCCTGAATTTTTTTTAAATTTTCCACCCACCGGTTACATTTTAGAAGGGGGGGGGGGGACGCTCGATTTTAATGAAAATTTGCACTTTAAAGTTGAATATTTCGCAAACAAATTACTGAATCGAAAAATCGTTTTAGCAAACTCCTAATGGTCTTAAAATACCTATCTAACGATACCCCACACCATAGGGTTGGATGAGAAAAAAAAATCACCGCCACTTTACGTCTATGGGAGGTACCCTAAAAAAAATTGTTTTTGAATTTTTAATTGTACTATTTTGTTGGCATAGTTTACTTATATATCCGTGCAAAATTACAGCTTTCTAGCATTGATAGTCCCTGAGCAAAGCCGCGGACGGACAGACAGACAGACGACATGGCGAAACTATAAGGGTGCCGTTTTTGCCATTTTGGCTCCGGAACCCTAAAAAGACTAGGTAGCTTAAAAACTTTAAATAAAAACTATTACTGTGGGGCTACTAGGTGCGAAATTAAAAAATCATTATCATACCGTCCCTCTCACTCTAGTATTAAAGAATATTAGCGTCAGTGGGACGGTAAGATACAAAGTTCGAATTTTGCACTTTGTAGTATAGAGCCTGCGCTGCGCTCGATCTGTTACTTCCGTTTTGATTCATACCTTTTTTAAATGCTATTTATCATTCTACTTGCAGTGTTTGCGTGTATGCATGTATATATTACTATTTATGCACTGGTCAAATTTTGCAATTTCAATTTACCTAACCCACTGGATGGTCGCATTATCTTTTAATTTAATATTCCTATGTAAATCTGGCGGCCACAGGTGGTGGTAATACAGTAATCTAGTAGTGACATGAGTTCATATTAGGGCTACTGATTACTAAATACGATTCAAGTGGAAAAACATTGAAATTCGAAAAAAAAACTTTTGTATAGAAGTTGAGTCATTATACAATACCCCACCAGTATAAAACAAATATCCGAATGAACTAAAAGAATTTCCTTGCTCACCCCCGACCTTACGATAGCTAAGCTTATGCAAAATATGCGTGTTCATGCAGTTCCTCCACCTCCACACTGTAAGAACACACACAAATTACACAAACCTATCTATCACCACCACCACAACACACTGACGCGTTTCGAACTTAACCAGAGCTCATCTTCAGAGTGACAACCGTACACCATGCTACCAGTTGTTGTTAGTTGTTGGTAGGGTCAGTCAAATATAAAATTATACACAGTGCTTTTTTTGATAACCGTTAACTTCGGCAGACGACTCAGTGCATGATTGAACTACCTGATAATTAACTTCTTCGCGAAACTGAAGAATTTTTTTTTCTTGCATTGTTAAATTTTAAAATAAACTTGACAAGTGACACTGACGTGACACATAAGAGAGGCATCAAAAAATTCACATATTTAACTTCCTTTGGCTAAACATGTGTGAATTAAAGACGGATTAGTTATGGACTTTGAATAAAAAATCATAAATTACGGATCTTTACGTTATTTTACTGATAATAATTAATAATCTAAACACTTGATTATCTTTTAAACAGTACCTAAGAGTTAGGCGCTTAGTGTCTTGAAGAAATTAACTTCATTTGTCCTGTAGATTGTTCCCTTAAAGTTAACGGAAATCATATATAGCACGGTGAATTCTTTGTATTGAAAAGTATGAAACTATGCTCTCTAGCGCGTTTCTTAACCAATCGTCACCATCGCATGCCATCAGCGTCAAAGACGGTGCCAAAACGTTTAAATTCCAATGAGTAGGTATGACACGCCGTTGACATGTTGTAGGCGGTGTCGCGTTACATTTCGTGCCTAATACGTTCTATTATAGTAAAGGTATGGTGAAGTGTGGGTAGAGGAAGTTTACGAAAGTTTTAAGGACCATTCTTGCTAACGTTCCATCGTGAATAATAAAATTTATAACGAATATTTGCCAAAGCGTTCCATAACAATTATGTAAATGTTCGTAGCAATGTTTGGCACTGTTTGTTGTTTCCAAACGGCGAATGCCCGATGTTCTCTTACAAGTGAATGCTCAAGTTTATCAGCACCTTTAGCACCTATCTAGCCAAAAATCTGATTTAACCTTTTCCACGGCAACGACTCGTATATACGCACCGCTGGTTCCACGCCAACGACCTATATATACGTCCATAACTTCAATGCAAAAGCAACGTTCGTTAAATTGTGTTAAGGTTTAATTTCAGACATTGCAATGTAGAAGCCTGGCATATGGGTGATGTCTTTTGTATTTGACGTGGCAGCGAAAAGGTTAATAAGGAAGCATTGACCAGAGCAATACATTATTTAGATACATTTAGATATATCCCTTTTTTGCGTCAGGGTTTAAAAAGTAAAATCATTATGTATAAGGACACCATTTAGACCATGGAAGAAAAAAAACTTGTTTTTATTCTTCCGTGGTTTCGTTCATTCCATTCTTGCCAGTTCTTATATAACTATTCTCAGAGCTTTATCACAATCGCTGCGAAGCTACTGGCCATGAACAAAGTACGTATATAAAAAAAAAACTTAGCCCTTACAACTGATTTTGTGTTCTCTGATCGCTACAATCTGGCCTGACTATGTACCTAAACCTGCTTCTATTTGTTATTTAATCTTAGTCTACATGTTGGATTACCATCAAGTATGATTGTGGTCAGACGCAAGCCTATTTCTGTATAAAAAAAAGTTAAGCAAAATCTTACCAAAATATTAATTTTAATTTTAGTTTCAATTATTTAATTTAATGTAGGTAATTTTATTTTAATATCATTTGATTTAATTTAATTTATACTTATATTTATAAGTAAAAATATGGGTTACTTACTAAAATGTCCTGAAATATTTTTTTTAGTATGCACGCAATGCGTAGCGCAATTACGGCAACAAGGCTATCCCCAGACAACCGCGAATGACACCAGTATGTTTGAAAAGTCTATTTATGTATAAAAAAAGTTAAACAAAATCTTACCAAAATATGCACGCAATGCGTAGCAATGACAGCAACTATGGCTGTCTTCAGACATCCAGGAATGATACCTACCAGCATGTTTGAAAAGTCTATTTATGTATAAAAAAAGTTAAACAAAATCTTACCAAAATATGCACGCAATGAGTAGCAATTTCAGCAACTAGGGCTGTCTTCAGATACCCGGGAATGATACCAGTATGTTTGAAAAGCCTATTTCTGTATAAAAAAGTTAAAAAAAATCTTACCAAAATATGCACGCAACGGGTTGCAATGGCAGCAACAATGGCTGTCTTCAGACATCCAGGAATGATACCAGTATGTTTGAAAAGTCTATTTATGTATAAAAAAGTTAAACAAAATCTTACCAAAATATGCACGCAATGCGTAGCAATGACAGCAACTATGGCTGTCTTCAGACATCCAGGAATGATACCAGTATGTTTGAAAAGCCTATTTCTGTATAAAAAAGTAAAAAAAAATCTTACCAAAATATGCACGCAATGCGTAGCAATTACAGCAACTAGGGCTGTCCCCAGACAGCCGGGAATGATGCCGGTGTGTTTGAACGCTGCCGGCATTGCGAGCAGTCCTGAGCCCAAGGAAGACTTGAGGAGATGGAAGAAGGATCCTATCGTGCTGTAAGAAAGCAAAGTAACATGAATTAACTTACACTTTACCGGACGCGTGAACAGGATGCACTAAATAATTACGAAAAACTAAATTCCTGAAATTAAAATAACGAATTTCAAATTTGACTAAAATTGATATTAATTAAAAATTCGAATCTATAAACCTACTTGTAAAATTAAATAAAATATTATTATTATTATTTATTATTATAATAAAAATGGAATAAAAAACCGATATTTTGAAATTCGGAAAAATACATTTTGTATTAGGATTATATGTTTTAGGAATTGTTAAATTCAGAGTTTTGAAAATCGGAATTAGCAAATTTCTTTGGTTATTTTATAGTCTTATTTCGGAATATTTGGGTGTTCTCCCGTAAACTAGTCGTATTACTTCTTACAGTTGTTTTGCAATTTTAGGATTTTCTATATTTCCATCGTGAATTTTCTTAACTTTGCACATTAAAACAGCTAATACGCCAAATTTATAGATCGAATCCTAGAGGATGATATTTCGAGATTTTATCCCGACCTGACGATCATACTCTGACATATAAATGTAAGCAAACGAATGGAATTCGGACAGTGAATTAAACTATTTGGAGAACTAACAAAGGTCCACTAATTGTGGTCAATAATAAAACCATAACAATACGACACTCATTCCGTGAAATCTTAGTAAATGCAACTATCACAACGATTCACGGTAACTTAAAGAAAAGCCTAGTTAATAATAAAGCAACGCGTAACAGCTCCTGAGACTGTCGACTCAGGACTTCTTTTAGAAACTGTCAATTTTGTCGACCGTTTTTCTCGCCTCCAGATCTTAGGCTCTGTCAAGCGCGCCACGCATGGCAACAACACTGGCGTTTCGTGGGTGCTATAATGCCAATCCTTAATAAGCCCCGCATGTCAACGACTAATATTCATCATTCTACACAAACATCCATACTAATATTATAAATGCGAAAGTGTGTTTGTGTTTGTGTGTTTGTCCGCTTTCATGCCGTAACGGAGAGACGGATCGACGTGATTTTTGGCGTAGAGATAAGTAGTTTATGGGTCCGAGAGTGACATAGGCTACTTTTTACCCCGCAAAAATGGACAGTTCCCGAGGGAACAGCGCGCGATAACCGAATACCACGCGGGCGGAGCCGCGGGCAAAAGCTAGTAATAATAATATATGTATTATAGGAATACGAATACGGACAAAACAGATACCAAATGACATCTGTTTTAAGAGTAAATAATACTAAGCCAGCTTAGTACGTCCTTGAGCAACTCTGCAGGGTGGCAACCGACCATGGATTCGGTTTTGATTGCAGATATGTTATCTTGATAGAAACAGTGATCAAAGCAGAAAGCGATACCCAATCAAACGTGAACAATTCGTGAATGTGAAGGCTAATTTCCTTCCGAGTACTCCCCTATTGACGAAATCAATTATGGAGCACTGAACTTGAGATAGTATATTCGCTACTGACAAGATAATTATGGGAGGTCAACAACCTTTTTTAATTAGTATACTGAGCATACCCTCGCTCTATCTGCCTTCCTGAATTAATGGAGGCATAATTTGTAGTTTGAACACGATTTCAGAAAGCTTCAGAGCACAATATGTGTAGGTAGGGCCTTGAACCTAGTGGGTAGCCACTCACATGCTTTGAATTTTGAGTTGAACTCTATTAATTAACCCCCCTATTCATAAAACTTAACAAGCCTATGTTAACTAACAAATGCTTTGTCCCTTTCTAAGAAATACAAATGTCGAAGTGACAGATAAGGACAAACGAATTTTAGCGGCATTTTAACTAAAATAGGTTTGATTGTCGTTTATGAATAAGGGGGTTACAAAATAAGAGCGTTGACAACCAACTAGAGTTGCCAAAAGCATGCGAGTGTGCATACCTAGTGGTATGGTTTTACTATGTAAATAGTTAGAGCATTTATACCGGCTGAGCTGGCAACGATGCATTTTTGTTAGTTTTTCTCGGTTATTCCATAAAAATTGAATGAAAATTAAAAATATGGTCTGATATGATTTACTCCAATAATTATTCGTTATAGAGTTTTATTTTCTATAAAAACTGTTAATAAACATGAATTCGTTTTTAAAGAATATAAAAGTCTATCACGAATAATTATTGGAGTTGATCATATCAGACCATATTTTTAATTTTCATTCAATTTTTATGGAATAATCGAGAAAAACTAACAAAAAATCCAACGTTGCCAAAGCAGGTATAAACGCTCTTAAATTGAAGATTTCCGCAGTACAACTAAAGTTACTGACATAGCCCATTGCTCGCAGGACTGATTGCCGATGGGGTCAGAAGTTTCTCGAATGGCCTCCGCGGACCGGGAGACGAGCTGTCGGTAGGCCTCAAACAAGATGGAGCGATGACCTGGCTAAGATTGGGGGATCACGGTGGATGCGAGCAAAAGACCGGTCAGAGTGGAGATACTTGGGGGAGGCATTATGTCACGCAGTGGACGTCTTTCTGCTTTTTTTTTTTTAATTTATTTCCCATAGGTATTACATACACTTATTACTGTACATCAGAGATATGGATACTTTTGCAAAAATAAAGAATATTACATACTTACATAATCTTATTGAGAGTATTTTTAATTTTCCTTATGCTACACTGGCTTCCTTCTCTTAGCCACTCAATTTTGTTATATATTTTTGGAACTACTTGTTATTCTTAAGCGTCTTATAATCACTTCCAAAATAATTTTCTATAGCTATGAAGTACTGCAACCTTATGTGTACTGGAAGAATTTTACATAATGTATATAACTTATTGTAATCCTTTTACAATTATTTTTGTTTTTCTTAGTTACTTACTAAGTATTAAATTAATCCTCCAGGTACCGTATACACTAAATCCATAATTAATCACTGATTTCGCTAATAGACAACCAGCATTGTTTGCCTATTAACTATTCAATTTCAAGTGGTAGTGGTGATTCAGTTGGCTGACATGATGATTAAATGTCACCTTAATCCCCAGCTTAATTAAATGTTAATTAAGGTGTTAATTAAATAACTGAAAACCAGAAAATAGTTTGAACAGTATCGAGAGTAGAATCGATTACACTATGTTTTAAATCAGGTTGTGTTTGTGTTCTTAAATCCATTTTTTATTGTGTCCAGTCTAAAAGTTATGACTGCAACACGTGCTAATCAACTATTCAAGCGAGGTTGAATACTATTTAGATAATTGAATACTGGCTGTTTGGCTGTCAATGTGTGATTTTCTTCTAAAAACGTCAAAGCGCAAGTGACGAATACAAATTATGAGTGTAGAGTTAGAAATGAGTCAGAATAACTAACTTAGCAAAACATACGAATATCTTTTAAAATAATGAAGGTATTCAAAAATAAATGCAATCGACTAAGTAACTTAAAATGAAAAAATATTTTTGGGGTGTCTGAGGTTTTCAGTTAATTAATTAACACCTTGTATACGTCCCAGTGGGACTCAGGCGTTCTCCACAAAATAAAGAGCTTAGGTTATGACTCCCACGTGGGTCCAGGGTGGATTGGGTACTGGACCTACACACACCACTGAACTGTTTCGTACGTTTCCTCGCCATGTGATCATCCAAAACTCATACAATTGGCATTGATCACTTTTTAGGGTACCGTAGTCAAAATGGCAAAAACGGAACCCTTATAGTTTCTCTATGTCTGTCTGTTTGTCCGTTCGCAGCTTTGTTCAGGGACTATCAATGCTAGAAAGCTGTAATTTTGCATGAATATATTAACTAAGCCGACAAAATGGAACAATAAAAAATTAAAAAATCATTTTTTGTAGAGTACCCACATATATAGATACATCTATCTATATCTGTGATTTTTAACTCTCTTCCGCTTCTGAAAGTTTAGGATTTTTTTTGCAGGAGATATTATGTTAGTAACTTTTCCAGATATCCTTATCTAATTATTAATTATCCAAACCTCATTCCTATGGAGTATCGTGTAAATATCGAAATTTTCGCGGACGAAGTCGTGGGCAAAAGCTAGTAATACATATATTCGTACAAAATTACAGCTGTCTAGCACTGATAGTCCTTGAGCAAAGCCACAGACGGATAGACAGACATGGCGAAACTATAAGGGTTCCATTTTTGCCATTTTGGCTACGAGGGTTCAACTTAACTTTGACCAAAATTGTGTTAGCAGTAGTTGACAGGTAACATTTTCGTTTCAGTCTCCCCTGGGAAATTTAGACCTAGAGGCAAATTTATTAGTTTTTGGTAGGTAAACATTTATTAGCTAAATTGAATTATCACAACAATCAAACTTCACAAAGTCAAAGTAACTCCAACATCTTTGGAATCAAAATACTGATCAATACTTGGAAGATCTTAGGACCTGAAATATTTCTACGAAATCTGACAGTCGGTGTTTTTGTGCTGTTGAGCTCTAGACTTTAAATACAGATTAATTAAAACTTAGCTTTATTATTATCCAAATGGTGTCAGTCATTGTATTAAAAATATGTTATTTTGTACAAGCTATTGCTCTTACGAGTAAATTAGAATAAAAGAAAAGTAACCAAAACAGATCTCAAAAATCTGAAAAGAAATTATGGAACCTGGATCTTTGCGACTGCGGGGCGCGTTGTCAAAACCCTACACTTGGTACACACTAGACAAAAAAACTTTATAAATTAGTTTACTCTATACATATTATCTGTTTAAGTTTATACACCACACAAATCGAACAGATTGCCACTGGGGCCTAAGGGACCTTCCCCACTAACGACGCGCGTTCTTGATTTTTCTTTATTTGACTGGAAGGCTAACGAGCAAGTGGGTCTCCTGGTGGTAAGAAATCTCCACCGCCCATAAACATCTGCAACACCAGGGGTATTGCAGATGCGTTGCCAACCTAGAGGCCTAAATTGGAATACCTCAAGTGCCAGTAATTTCACCGGCTGTCTTACTCTCCGCGCCGAAACACAACAGTGCAAGCACTGCTGCTTCACGGCAGGATTAGCGAGCAAGGTGGTGGTAGCAATCCGGGCGGACCTTGCACAAGGTCCTACCACCTGCAAAGTCTTGATGCGCGCTTCCTCTGCGCGTTTTCATCGCGTTTTGGCAGATTTACACGGTTTTTGTCACAAGTAAAACGCGCTATAAGCGCGCGTTTGTATCGATACAAACTTGTATACTCTGTGCTTGTGCACAGGCTTAGTGTGAAATTTATTGCTTGGTAACTATTACGCAAATTGTGGTTCAATGATTAATTCTGAATAAATACTACCGGATACCCAAAAATAACTGTTACGCATTTCTAAGATGGAAAGTGATGTCACAATTTAAGCGATTATTCAAATTATTAATGGATAGGAAGGAAGTTTAATTTAGGTTGTCAAATAGATGATGAGGAAAGTTTAATCTGTGTTTAGTCAAATTTCTAAATCGATAATATGGGTATCCCTTGTTTTGGGACTCAACATCAATTTCTAGGGTACCGTATAGTCAAGCAATTTGATTTCTAGGCCATATAGAACCTTTCATAGTAAATAATTTTGGTTTGTCTATACCGATTAGATAGCAATGCTTATTGGATGACGTAAAAGTGTCACAATTAAAAAGTTCTGTGGTCGCCTAGGAAACAAATTGGTTGACTGTACATGGGCATTTTCACTAAGCCATGTACCTAGCAACGGCATAGTTAAGGAAAAGTTAAATAATGTCAGTTTTGTGACGTTTTATTCCATCCCTACTAATATTATAAATGCGAAAGTAACTCTGTCTGTCTGTCTGTCTGTTACGCTTTCACGTCGAAACCGCTGAACCAATTTTGATGAAATTTGGTACATAGGTAGTTTGAACCCCAAGGATCAACATAGGATACTTTTTATTCCGATAGAGGGCGCCACCGCGCGATAACCTAGGTCCGCGCAGACGAAGTCGCGGGCATAAGCTAGTATTAACTATAGGGGAAAATCGTCACAAATCTGACAACTTTTAACTTTACGCCGTTGTTAGGTATATGCTTTAATAAAAATGTCCACATACTACCTACCTACAGCTCACTCGTACATGTATACACTGTTACATGTTAATGAAAGAAACAGCGCAACTTCTCAGAATTTAACTATTAACGGAGGGAAACTTTCCAACGGGTGCGTTTGAGTTTTTTTTTTCATAGCTTCTAAGAGATACTGCATGGTATTTATTCATCACATTTACGAGTAAAATGTATATTTGTAAAAGAATAAATATTTTTTTTTACAAAAAAGTACAACCGACTACAAAAAAATTAAAAAATAACAAAAAATGGAACCGACTGCAAAAGGTATATTAATCAGGTATATAAATCATGATCGTTTATCTTATAGACGAGCGAGCATTACTTAGCTTTGACGAATTCCATTGGTCATCTGCGGTCTTTTTCATCAGGTCCAGGTTACCAAATGATGCTTTCTGAATGTAAATGCTTATCTTAATGCTAAAAAAAATACAAACATTGGAACTTAGAACCTCCTTATTTTTTTGAAGTCTGTTAAAAATGCCGAAATTGCCATAGGTGTTGGTGACAATGGGACCACCTCAGAAGAATATTCTTTCGAATAAAAAAATAATTTTGGAAATCGGTCCACAATTGACTGAGTAATCGGTGAATATACATAAAAATAGAAAAATACAAACATTGGAACATTAAAACTAATATTTTTTGAAAAATTGCCGATACCGCTGACTGCGCTCTTGGCTGCGCCAGCTCCGCGCTCAACAATAACTGACTGAGATAAATCTAAGTACACGCGGATGAAGTTGCGGGCACAGCTAGTCGGTTCATAAATGTCGAAGTTCTGAGGTAAAAACATAAAAAAGTACAACCGAATTGATAACCTCCTCCTTAAGTCGGTTAAAAATACCCAAGAGCTTGTAGCATGAATCTCAATTTCCAAGAAATAGTTTTAATTGATTAAAAGTTAAATACATTGACCGCTCTGATCTTCCGCTGATCTTCAAAACCGTTAATTGTAAAATTACAAAAGAGGTAAATATTACTTATAAATAGTACAACATGAAGCTTACAAAAATGAAATTAACCCTAAAATTAAAGTACCGGATAACTCTCGTCTTAAATCAAGTTTAGCTCGACATAAATCTAAAATTAGTAAATAAACAATATACATACGAGGTAGGGTGAACCACTTTTCTATGTTCAAACGGATTGTATGTGTTGTCCGATCCCAGTTGGTCGCCATTTTGAAGCGTTACCGTTGACTGCGTCTGTGAAGGACTGAAAATACAAAAAATAACGTCATGAACATATGATTTGATTCTTGAGTTTGATTAATTTCTTAATCCACTTATCAATACTTTTCAAAACAAAGAAAAAGTGATCTTAGAAAGTCAGGTCCACACTCCTAAAAAAACCTGACTAACATACTCGTAGAAAAGTTGAAAAATTGACAACATTGGCATTTCAAACTTGTCATCACAATGAAATATCGCACGCATAATTATAAACCAGCGGTTTGTAAGTCGGTAAGTAGTTACCGAAACGAGCGGTGAGAAACGAATTCCTAACCACAAATCAACGCACGTAAAAAGAGCTCCTGGCGACTTACCTGCGCAGTGAGCAAAATACGGACCAAATTGGCGGCGGAGCAGCGGGGGAGACGGGAGGGGGCGTAGGAGCGCGCGCGGCCGTCACGCCATTGGCTTGTTAGTTGACAGATGCGCAAACGTATCCCTTCCACTAACCACCCAGAGCTCTTTTTACGTGCGTTGCCTTATGGCTACCCGACATGAGCATCGAAGTAAGAAACGATTTTTATACATTTTTTATTGTTTCACTCTAATTTTTAGGGTTCCGGAGCCAAAATGGCAAAAACGGAACCCTTAGGTATAGTTTCGCCATGTCTGTCTGTCTGTCCGTCCGCGGCTTTGCTCAGGGACTATCAATGCTAGAAAGCTGTAATTTTGCACGGATATATAGGTAAACTATGCCGAAAAAAAACCGGCCAAGAGCGTGTCGGACACGCCCGAAATAGGGTTCCGTAGCCATTACGAAAAAATTAAGTAATATTTTTCTAAGGAATTCGTATTTTATACGGAATCTTCCAAGTTTAGGTATATTTTATACCCTACGCTGCTATTTACTCATAAACTACTAATAGTTCTCAAGTAAACTTAGCCGTTATAGTTTTCCTTGGAAGTTTTATATATTGACTACCATTCTGAATTTTTTCAAATTTTTCGACCCACCGGTTTAGATTTTAGAGGGGGGGGGGACGCTCGATTTTTATGAAAATTTGAACTTTAAAGTTGAATATTTCGCAAACAAATGACTGAATAGAAAAATCGTTTTAGCAAACCCCTAATGGTTTTACAATACCTATCCAACGATACCCCACACCATAGGGTTAGATGAGAAAAAAGAAATTACCCCCACTTTACGTCTATGGGAGGTACCCTAAAAAAAATTGTTTTTGAATTTTTAATTGTACTGTTTTTTTGGCATAATTTATCTATATATCCGTGCAAAATTACAGCTTTCTAGCATTGTTAGTCTCTGAGCAAAGCCGCGGACGGACAGACAGACAGACAGACATGGCGAAACTATAAGGGTTCCGTTTTTGCCATTTTGGCTCCGGAACCCAAAAAATAGTACAATTAAAAATTCAAAAACAATTTTTTTTAGGGTACCTCCCATAGACGTAAAACGGCGGTGATTTTTTTTTTCTCATCCAACCCTATAGTGTGGGGTATCGTTGGATAGAAATTTTAAAACCATTAAGGGTTTGCTCAAACGATTTTTTGGTTCACTTATTTGTTTGCGAAATATTCAACTTTAAAGTGAAAATTTTCATTAAAATCGAGCGTCCCCCCCCTAAAATCTAAACCGGTGGGTGGAAAAATTTGAAAAAATTCAGGATGGTAGTCAGTATATCAAACTTCCAAGGAAAACTATAGCGGCTAAGTTTGCTTGAGAATTATTAGTAGTTTATAAGAAAATAGCAGCGTAAGGTATAAAATATACCTAAACTTGGAAGATAGTCCAGTAACTATATATATCGGCAGTATGCGTCAAATCCGGTAGTTCTGAATTTTTGCACACTTGTTTATGATGTTGTCCTAATGAATAATCCAAGTTTGTGACCTCGAGCGCCGAACGCAACTTTGTCAAAAATCGAGAAAACCGCGAAAAAAACGTATTTTTTTCAAATTTTGGCGATTATAACACTAAAGAACTAGTGTTTGAAAAAACTTTCTTAAAACGTTTTAAAGAAGATTAAATTTGCTACAATATGATACAAGAATTGTCTCTGTGGACCCAACAGTTTCCATGATTAAGCCTTTCTAAGTTTATCATTTTTACGAACTTCGCAATTTTTGCGATTCTGTCGTTCTGAATGAATTTTGACCCTGATTATACTATCGAAGCCCTGTACTTTTATGATAGGATGTTAAAAAAGATACTGAGGAGTGTGAACGATGATGTTAAAGCTAAGCTACGAATAATGAAGTAAATAAAAAAGAAAAGTACAACAGAAGTTAATAAGTTTATTTGTTAGGAAATTGAGTAATATTCAAAATCAAAAAATCAAATTAATTTGGCCTTTTTGGAAGGTCCCGGTTGAGGTTCGTCCGTATCTGGATCGACGTATTGGGATGGCATATCCCCATCAGGGGATGGTAATGAATCGTCGACGTTTTGTGCCGTCAACTCATCCTCCATTTCGACATCGGACAGATCGTCGCCTTCTAGGATTTTACTACTGCAACATCAGATATATTGTCACAAGAGGCCTCGCTGCAGTGCCTACAGACTGATGAGTATTTTAATCCTGTCTTCCTGCAGCTGCACGCGATCCCACAACCCTTCGTGCAGCCGCAAGTAATCACCTGCAAGAGGTGTTGTGGGGCTGCATCTCTGGTCATCGTTTTGGGATTGAGGCTTTGTGGTGTGTATATAGCCACCCCCAGGGTTAAGTGTGACTCCCAACCACGCCTGTACCTGTAAGAAGATTGTACATGAGAATAGAAAATGATGAATGATATGTTATGTGAATTACTGATGCAAGGACAAATTTTTACCTGATGGTATGTCCGCAAGGAGTGAAATCGAGCAGAGTCTCTTGTGGGAGGTAACCTGGCTAGATTGAAGCTGGTTTTCGTCGCAGCCCCAGCGAATAGTCGGTACCGCAGCTCGTCAAGGTTATAGGTGTTGTGGTTGCCTAAATTGCGAAGTTCGAAAAAATGATATACTTTGAAAGGCTTAATCTTAGAAACTATTGGGTCCACAGAGACAATTCTGGCATCATGTTGTAGCAAATTTAGTCTTCTTTAAAACGTTCTAAGAAAGTTTTTTCAAACACTAATCCTTTAGGGTTATAATCGTCAAAATTTGAAAAATATATCGATTTTTTCGCGGTTTTTTCGATTTTTGACAAAGTTGCGTTCGGCGCTCGAGGTCACAAACTTGGATTATTCATTAGACCAACATCATAAACAAGTCTGCAAAATTTCAGAACTACCGGATTTGACGCATACTGCCCCCATACTTTCAGGCGACAAAGTTACTGGATTAAGATTCCGTATAAAATACGAAATCCTTTGAAAAATATTACTTAAGTTTTTTGTATTGGCTACGGAACCTTATTTTGGGCATGTCCGATATGCTCTTGGCCGGTTTTTATTTGTTATATAGTAGCACTTAATTTATTTCCCAAACATCTCTCACTTAATAAATTATTATTAATCCTATTTCACTGCTGTGTCACATTTTGTATGAGAATTTTGAGTTTCTAACACTCAATATAGATCCAAATGCCATTGTTTATTTATATTTATGTTAAATATATCTTTTAGTAAATAAATCAGAAAAAAAACAATAACAGCAAATAACTAAATCATTTGAATATACAATGAAACGTAAACAGCCGTTTTCAGCCGCTTAGTTATCGCTAGAAATGTTAATAAGCCAAATAAGCCGTTTCTAGCCGCTAGGCTACAAATGTTAGTAATTAACAAGGAATTAAGCTTCATTTGCTTCACATCTATAATCACACCACCACCGCAATGAACCTCGCTTTTACGTTACACACAGACATTGTTGTTGACTTATAATACCCCTCCTTTTGCTTCGGGAGTTAAAAAGAGTATTAAAAGACGAGACTGGCAATAAGGTGAGCCTATAAGGACTTCTTTTTCATTTTGAAATACAGAACCTAATAAATAACTCCATACATGTTTCAAAAATAGCATTGTAAGTAATTGAGAATCTCCGCCAATTTATTGATCAAAGAGCGATTAAATCTTTAGCATATTTATTTTTAAATAAAGCTCACAGTCTCCTTGCGAGTAAGCATAATAAGCTAACTATAGCAATCATGTACACGCAAGATAATTAATTCCAAGATAACACTCATCAACTTTATCTTAATTATCCCGACACTGTTGAATCTCGGTGTTGTGAAATCTGTGCCAGCAAATAATCTCGTTGAATGGACTTTGTTTAAAAAGTTAAATACTTCAATCTTGTCTTTATTGTTATCGTCTTAAAAGTACCTACGTCCTGTAGAAGTGATCACCTCGCGTAAAGCTGCCAAATTGTTATTACTTGCTAAAGTGACTATTTGCTTTGTCCTTTCACTTTAGATTGAAAACGAAACAAGCGTAGTTCTTTTTAGGGATTCGTACCTCAAAAGAAAAAATCGGTCAAGTACGAGTCGTACTCGTACATGAAGGGTTAATTAATTTAACAATAAGTGTAAGGCTGTTCTTTCACTAGATCACTTAATCTGGTAAAACTGCTTTATTGTTTTACGTTGAGCTCGAAATAGTAAAATGCAAGCGATTAAATCGCTGCTAACCCGATTGGAAGCATCAAAACTAAGAGCTGCCATCGATTTTATAGCTTCCATTTCCTTGTAATGAGATTTGTGTAAGATAAAAAAAACAGTATCGCCAAATTATCAAGTAATAATCACCAATAAGTCAAGTAGTCTTTGAAGTCAAGGTTTGCACTGTATCAGTAATAGTCCATTCGCTATGGTTTTAAGAGCCTTTGGTTGTAACTGTTCGGAAATATAGACGAAAGGGTCGATTTCCTGTCCCTAGCAATTTGATTTACGGTGGTGGATGAAGCGAACTGAATTGTGTTTACAGGCTGACCAACTTATCTGTGAATGAGACCAATTAATGTTACACTTTGTTGCGATCGGCATGAAAACTTTTTCGATTCACAGAATATGTTGCTCAGTCTGTACTAGGCCGTTCCTTCATATTGATGTAGGATGAGTGGAAAGGAGTGTATCACGGAATAGAAAAAACTAGGAGTGTATCATGACATGACGTATGAAGAGTGTAAGTGATAGCATGAGATGTGAGTGTATGAGAGTGAAAGAGGAAGATTGAATTAGCAGCCGGTATATTTTTATTTTAAATGTAGAACGAGGGATTGCTAAGCGACGGAAGACGAAAGACGTGATTTGATTTGGTTATTTTGGAAATTTCGAATTATATTTTATTTTACTGTTAAAAGTGGCTTTTATTCAATTTTTACGTTCCTACATTGAGCTTCAAGTTTGGATGTCGATTTAAAACGAGTTAGATCTTTCACCGGGAAGGTGATTTTAAAGTAAACTTATTAATAAGTAAAGTTCCTGTAAGTTGGGGAAAGTTGAGGTGATTTCAGCTCTAAACTAGGTACTTGTGAAACTTGTTCTGTAATGGTAAAAAGAAAATTCGACGAAGCGTATGGAATGCTATGGACAACGTAGGAAAAGTGAAACGTCTGTCAAACGTTAACGAATCATTACATCAGGTGAACAACTGGAACAGTAGTCTAGACAAAAAACAGAATACGAATAATGCCAGCAGCCAAAGAAAGGAAGATAGAGCGAGAGAGAGAGAAAGAGAGAGAGAAAGAGACATTTGATTCACATAAAAAAATGAAAAAATAGAAAATAAAATTTTGTACATTTACCTAGGTACTATATTACACCCTAATAAAACTATTAGTTTTAAGAATATGTGGGCCATCATTTATTTAAAAATATATAAATAAATAATTAATAGTATAGTTAATTCACGCTTCTCTCACTCTTCTAGTTGTCGAGCGATAATGTCTACTTCACAGCACACCAGTGGTATCTATTGTTATTTGGGTCAATCAACAATTTCTTGTTTTTCTGTGTGACTACTAGTAAATCTATTTTAGTTCAAAAAATATAAGACATACTTTGATTCTACTATGTTAATAATTGAATTAGACTATCAACCGACAACTGAACACAATATAGAATAATACATTTTATAATTTATAGATAAATTATTGGTTTTCTAGGGGACACATTTTCACTTCCATACAAAAATTTCGTGTCCCTGTGGATATATTCAATGTTTAATTTCGTCGTGGTGTAAAAAAAATATACACGAGCATTTTATGTTATGGGTTATTTAAATAAAATATACCCTTTAGTATCTTAAAACGTTGTGCCAATCTACAGAACTTGAATATTTATTTTTACAGCTCAGTTTAAAAAAGTGTCCCTGTGAAAGTAAAAAATACTAAGTCCCCTAACTTACCATTCTAAAAGTAGGTGTAAATGTAATGACGCCGCATGACCGTGGCTGGACCAATAGACAACATATCTGAATGGCACGTAACTCAGTCCGCCATTGATTTGGCATTTTTTAGCATCGTTAATTTCATCTGGGGCTCTTACACAGGTACGGTGTCTTTATTCCAATTCTCCTAACTTACCGCGATATTTCATAAGTTTTTTATGATTGTGGTTCAAAATAGAGCTTAATACTTGGCATGACAGTCTAATATTCTAAAGAAACTAGTTTTATTTTGTTGTTTCTTTTATATTATGCATTTTACTGGTTTGCACATGAATTTGTCTCTTGAGTCATCGTCCCCTAGCTGACCTTTTTGGTGACCCAAGAGACTTTTTTGGTGAGTCATGAGACATTGATCTGTTTGTTAAAGCAATCCGTAACTGAATTCACTAAAAGCTATAATTTTAGCATTTTCAAACTTAGCATTTTCGTATTTCTCAGGATTTTAAATATTGGTGACCCTTGTTCTTCTTCGTATCTCCTCATTTCTGATTCGATCCCGTAGAGAAACCTCAAACATAGCTCTCTCCATAGCTCGCTGTACAACTCTGATCTTACTTATAAGACCTATAGTGAAGCACCACGTCTCGGATCCATATGCCATCATTGGAAACACACATCAGTCAAGGACTTTCATCTTAAGGCACTGAGGAATTGTGGACGAAAAGACATTGCGGAGTTTCCTGAGCTGCTCATCGGAGTTGGATTTGGCGATTATGACCTCCTTGTCGAAGTTGGACCTACCTAATTGAATGGTTCGTCAGTTTGTCCTAGGTATACATACGCGTCAACAACTTCAAGAACCAAATTCTCAACCAAAACAAGGGTAGACACTACATGAATATTCGACAAGACCTTAGTCTTGTCCCTTATTATTTTGAAGCCCACACGTTGGAACTTGGGAGAGTCGATTGAGGTCTTCGAGCATCAAGCTGAGTTCTTCCATCCACTTTGCCATGACCAGGATATCGTCGGCAAAACGACCGAAGGTGAGTGATGTATTCGCCGTTGATATTGATGCCTAGTCCTTTCCATTCCAGAAGCTTAAAGGCGTCTTCAAAAGCGGCAGTAAACAGTTTCGGAGATATGACATCTCCCTGTCTGAAGCCTCTATTCAAGGGAATTGCCTTCGAACTCTGTTCCTGTACTCGGACCTAAAAAGTGGCGTTTTTATACCATCATTTCAACATTTCGATATATAATTAGTAAATACGACATCGCTGGAGAGACTCTAGCACCGCCCGCGTTTCAACCGAATTAAAATCTGTCTCGTAATCCACAAACGCTAGACATAGCGGCAAGTTATACTCTTCGGTCTTCTGTACGACTTGCCGCAGCGTATGTATGTGGTCTACGGTACTATAGCCTTTCGGAACCCGGCTTGTTCGGGTGGCTGGAAGACATCGAGTCTGGGTTCGAGACGATTTACTATGACCCTGGGCATCCCCATAGCACCCTGGAGCTTATAAAGATGGCGCAACAGCGAGATGGGCCTGTAGTTCTTTAATAGGATGTGTCAAGTCAGTTGCAATATCGTAATTTGAGTTGTTTTTGTGAAAGAGGTTTTTGCCAATGTCTCTACCTAAGACATTTAACATTGGAGACACATCATCATCATCATTAGCCTACAGCAGTCTACTGCTGGACATATGCCTCTTCCATGGCACGCCACATCACTCTTTCTCCAGCCCCTTGCATCCATCCGCCGCCAGCGATCCTCTTAAGGTCGTCCGTCTACCGTGCCTCAGGATGCCCTACATTACGTTTTCCCGTCCATGGTCTCCATTCGAGGACTCGTCTGCTCTACCGTTTATCAGTCCTGTGACAGACGTGGCCAGCCCAACGCCCCTTCAGCAAACTAATTCTCCGAGCAACGTCGGTGACTTTCATCCTTTGTCGAATAAGGTGATTTCGGATTCTATCCTTCGAAGGAACCCCTAGCATTACTCTCTCCATAGCTCGTTGAGCGACCTTCCACGCGAGCGTTCACGTTTCAGCTCCGTAGGTAAAAACTGGCAGGACACACTGATTGAAGACTTTCGTTTTTAGGCACTGAGGGATGTCTGCCGACAAGATATGCCGAAATTCCCCGAAAGCTCAAATGTATTCGCTTCTATCCTATTAGCCTCTTGTGGCGCCACCGACGGTAACTGGTCTTGGAATGATATGACTGTTGAAAATAACCTTGGTCTTGTCTAAATTATTCATCCCGAGACTCACTCGTCGGGAAGCATCATTGAGGCTATTCAGCATTTCGTCGGCAAAACGGACATGAGAAATGTATGTGCCATTGATGCCTTGTCCGCTTTAGTCCAGGAACTTAAAAATATCTTATATATTGGAGACACACCTGTACTCAATATTGGCGACACCGAGTTATTGACCAGTGGTATTAATGAAGAGCTCAGTTATTAATGATAAAGTTCCATTATGTACCTAAAAGTTCATTCCAGGCAGCTCTAGTCCATTCCACTTTAAAAGTCTATGGTGTTATCATTTCGTCTGGGTGATCAAAAAGTAAGCCTAGTCAACTTTAAAAGTCTCTCGAGTCACCATTTTGTCTCTTGGATGACCAACTTGTCCCCAAAAAAGGCCTTAGTTTTTGTAATTTTTCACACAAGTGTTTCATGTTACGTGCTTTTTTTTACATGATTCATTGTTAAATGAAAGGGGCAAATAAAACTTATGATGTACGTTTTAGTTGAATTAGATAAAATTAATAAAAGGCAAAATATTTGTACAGTTTTTGTCACCAGTGATTCAAGAGACATAATTAGTTGTTGTAACATTCTTTATAAAATGTGTTTTACAATATTTTACATGTAAAGCCGATATAAATGTGTTTATTTATGTATTGCACTGATTAGATCTTTATCAGCAAGCCGTATTATTTATTTATTTCATGGTTACTCAGGGGACTACTTTTAAGCTCGAATTATGTTTAAGGCTATATAAAACATATAATAATCATACAAGTTCGCGGCAACCCTCGAATTTTAAAAATTTAATATGTTTCCTACAATAAAAGCATATATTTATTTAAATAGAACTACATTTTTATTTTGATTTGTTCTTTGTCAAAAAACAAGAAAAAGTTGATTGACCCATTTAAAAGATATATGTAATGTTATTCTGATGTACGATCTACATTATTGTTAAGTTTCAATAAAATCCATTCAGTAGTTTTTGCGTTAATGGATAACTAACATCCGTACAAACATGCACATCCATATAAACTTTCGCGTTTATAATTAATGAGATTCATTAAAATGCCAACCTAAAAAAACTTGGAAACCATGGAATCTAGTTAAGATTACGGTTCGGTTTTATCTACCACTGATTGCATTTAAGATCGGCATCACGCGATCGTGCTACGTAAGAATATCGTGTATAATGAAATGCTAAATACCTTTAAGACGAGTTAATTGGAAATTTAGCATCGTGTTTTAATAGTAAGTTGTGTCTTAAGTGTAGTAAGTAAGGAATTATGAACGTGCCTTTTAGAAGCGCGAAATTGTACTGAGTACTTTCCGAGTCGAGTCCTCGTTGCTTTCAAAATAAATTGTATGTCAATTTAAATTCCGGGATTTTACATAATTTCCGTAGAAAATTACCTACATCGTTGTCTTTGTTGACGTTATATTATAAACAACAGTTCCGAATTTCATATCTCTAGGCCCAGCCGTTCTGTGGTTATTTCGGATTTTTATTCCAATCCCGTGGGAATATTTGGATTAGCCTATAAGTTATTCCAGATGTCCAACTATCTGCATACGAAATTTCATCCAAATCCGGACGGATTAGCGTGAAGAAATAACAAACATACACACACACACCCAACCATTCACCATTATTTACCTTTTGGGTTGAATTTCCAAAAAAACCTTTTTTAGCGCTTCACTTATACAAGTTTGAACCGGAGTGTTAAAATAAATTCTTTGGATCTTTGAGTCTTTGAAATGTCCTTATAAATATTCACGACTGTTACAATACCTAGCAAAATGAAACACATTAATATTCAAACTGTCAAGAGTATAGTAAATCATTCGCTACAGCAATACACTGTTTCAAAGAAGCTGTGATTTGTTATGAAAACCACACATCATTGGAGGTGATTGCAGGTGGTACCTTGTGCAAGGTCCGCCCGGATTGCTACCGCTATTTGGCTCGCTAATCCTGCCGTGAAGCAGCAGTGCTTGCACTGTTGTGTTTCGGCGTGGAGAGTAAGACAGCCGGTGAAATTACTGGCACTTGAGGTATCCCAGCTTAGGCCTCTAGGTTGACAACGCATCTGCAATCCCCCTGATGTTGCAGGTGTCTATGGGCGGTGGAGATTTCTTACCATCAGGAGGCGAACCTTAAGGCTTGTTTATTATATGCCCGAGTATGGCTGGCAAAGACAAACGTTGTTTTAATGATAGTTTAGGTTTTATATACTGGCATATTTTCGTTCAGTGACTCATTCAGACTAATTTCTTTTTTTCTTTATTCCTTACATAGGTAGTACAAAAATCGTTTTTCAGTTGTTCCTCGTATGTAAGCTTAGAGTTTTTAAACTATGGAACAGTTTCTAACCTAATACCTTTAAATTAGCAATTCTTGTACCTACATTATCTTGTATCTACATCTACAGGGTGGAAAGTTGAGATGGGGCACCAATAAAGAGTTAAGACACTAACTTTAGTTAAAATGTTCAGTTTTTTGTTGTCTATATACTGTTTAATTTTTTTAAGCATTAAGGATTCATATTCTTAAAAAAACAACATGCGAACGTTTCACTTTGCAAATTAGTACCCTACGAACTGTATGGAAAAAAAACTTTGATTTGTGGGTGTTCTAGTACTCTAACCTTAGTTGGTCTCAAAGAGTGTTTTAATCCTTGATAGAAATGGGACTGATTGGCATTAAAACAAAAAGTCAATCTTTCGATTTTCTCGCTGGCTGTAAATTTTATCAAAAATCTGTGATTATCGATTGAAATCACTCAAAAAGTTAGTAAAGGTCTCCTAAGAGCATTTTCGCGAAGCAGCAAAGGATCTAATAGCTGCCCTTGCTGCCCCATCTCAACTTTCCACACTGTATTAACAATAACTGCAATAATAACTTAACTAAACTTACCTACTTAGAATAAAAATAAAAACTTACATAAAATAAAAATTTTACCTAAAACTAAAACAAATTATGTAAAGAGTACCCCTTAGGTAAGGTTCCGAAGATGCTGGCAGCGTTTCCTCTTATATAATATTTGGGGGATCACGGAAACGGCTCCAACGATTTCGATAAAATTTAGTATGTAGGGGTTTTCGGGGATGAAAAATCGTTCTAGCTTGGTCTTATCTCTGGGAAAACACTTATTATCGAGCAAAGCTCGGTCGCCCATTTTATTAATAGGGTAGTCCCACTGTCCCAGGCAGGTAGACATGTCTACGCCACTGTAGGCCGTGGGTACCGCAGAAACCGGCTGAGGGATAACAAACCCATTCCACCTCTTCAGAGTTGCACTCTTGCAAAACTGAGGCAGCAGGGCTACTACGAAACTCGAAGTTCGTATCGTGCCATCCCTCTCACACTCGTATTGTATACTTAAGTGTCAGAGGGACCGCACGACACGAACTTCGAGTTTCGAGTTTCGTAGTAGCCCTGCAAGTCGATTACTTTATAAATTAAAGAGGTCTCCACACAAAAACAAACCGATGTCGTAGTCAGTCCTATTTAGACGATGCAAAAACTTGCATACTAGCTGAGTTACATCGCGGACTATTAAAGGAACAATGAATGCAGTTGATCAAACAAATTGCAAATTAGTGAAACTTGGTTGCATGTTCTCGTATTTTCTAAATGATAAGTTTATAATGCCACCTTTCGGACTTGACTTGATTCGGACATGAACAGTTTTTATTACTAAGAAAAAAAAACCGGCCAAGAGCGTGTCGGACACGCCCAAAATAGGTTTCCGTAGCCATGACGAAAAAAATTAATTAATATTTTTCTAAGGATTTCGTATTTTATACGGAATCTTCCAAGTTTAGGTATATTACGCTGCTATTTACTCATAAACTACTAATAATTCTCAAGCAAACTTAGCCGTTAAAGTTTTCCTTGGAAGTTTGATATACTGACTACCCTCCTGAATTTTTTCAAATTTTTCCACCCACCGGTTTAGATTTTAGAGGGGGGGGGGGGGGGGGGACGCTCGATTTTAATGAAAATTTATCACTTTAAAGTTGAATATTTCGCAAACAAATTACCGATTCGAAAAATCGTTTAAGCAATCCCGTAATGGTTTTAAAATACCTATCCAATGATACCCCACACTATAGGGTTGGATGAGAAAAAAAATCACCGCCACTTTACGTCTATGAAAATTGTTTTTGAATTTTTGATTGTACTGTTTTGTCGGCATACTTTACCTATATATCCGTGCAAAATTACAGCTTTCTAGCATTGATAGTCCCTGAGCAAAGCCGCGGATGGGCAGACAGACGGACAGACAGACAGACAGACAGACATGGCGAAACTATAAGGGTTCCGTTTTTGCCATTTTGGCTCCGGAAACCTAAAAGAGAGATCTTACCTCAAGTCAGTTAGATCCATTTTATCACGACAAAATCACGCGGGTACACTCGATAATGTTTTCACATTTCGTTTATAACAAGCGATTGGCAACCAAGAATGACGGCTATCTACTGAGCGCACTTCGTAAAGATTACCTGCTGCTAGGGTGACTATGTTTAAATAAAGAAATTAGGAATCATCGTTTTTATATTTTTACTCAGTGTAAGATTAATTACTTCTTGTCTTTTAAATGTAAGCATGTTCTCTCGTGATTCACTAGGGTAGTTATGAGATGAATGAGAAATGAGCTGTCGGTGTTTTATTAAAATTATAGGTTACATTGTTACCACAATACAGTTACCTAATAGTTGAAATTCGAATAATATTTCATGAGGGTTGCCAATGGCAATTGTAAAAGTGTTACAAAATATCTGATGCCCAAAATTTCAGCAGTGAAAAATTCAATTATACCTAACTCGCAAGGATAAAATCCTTTATCATTTTCCGGGACTTAAAACTATCTACATACACAATTTCATCCAAAGTAGTTCAAACATTTTTGAATTATTGAATACCTAACAAGCATCGTGTTACACTTTTTCATTTATAATTTTAGTTAAAAAGTATCAAAATAACTTAGCCAAATCTAATATCAAAATAGTCAAGGCGCATTTATTTAATAGAGTTTTTATTGGAATTTGACAATAATAGTTACAGAAACAGTCAACTCATGCTGTAATTGAAATTTACCCGCCAGGTAATTGTAAATGTTACCTTAAGTCATAAAGCGTAAACTACATGAGGCCGTGTAGTGACTAACGTTTCTGGCGCTCGCGATCGCTATTAAATGACAGTTTTTGTATGCGAAATCCGTCATTTCATTGCGATCGCGACCGTCAGAAACGTTAGGCGATACGGCCTTTAGATTGTTATCGTTATCATAAACATTAGCCATTACACTACGTGTCAAATGTCAACAAGAGAATCACTGTGTACAAGTTTTTACACTTGTTGTGAAAATATATATTCTCACGTGGCATGTCTAACAGCTTTCAGAATCATATAATATGAACGGAAAAGGTTACTAGTTATTTTTAGAAAAATCAATTAATCAATGTAGCACTCTTTCTGTAATTTTGAGAGAGGGTGACTGTTATATATTACGCACTTACAACGCTCAAAAACTTTGTTTTTATTCGTTTATTTCGTGGTCACCCTAACGCAAACAGGTTTAATTAATGACAAGTACTTTGCGTTCTAGACGATATCTGGCGAATGTGTATGGCTATAATGATATAAATTCTGACTGGAAACACTTGAGAAAGAAAATAGGTAACGTTTAATAAAGTACAACTGTTCTCTGTATAGTTTTGTGTTTTTATTAGACTTGCGATTGAGATTGAATTTTACATGAGTACATCCCAAGTATACAGGAATATCCGATTAAAAAAAACGTATTCTATGACGTATTACAGAGATCCAGATTACAGTGAAGCTAAACTCTTACTGTTTAAAAGCTATTTAATCATGAAGTAAGTAAGAGAAGGTAAAACCGTATGAAAGGATTTGATTTATACATATTTAGCAAAAGAAGGTAAATATTGCCACAGTAAAAAGTCATGGTGACTTTCTCACAACTGTTACTCGTGTCACTGCATGATTTTTGTGACACGTCACGGTCCTGTACTTACTGAACGTTTATTTTTGTCACACTGTTATTTCAACGTGACTATTTCACGCCTGTTACTCATTTATTTTGTTATGACCGTAATGAACATACATAGACTGCTAAAATCATAACTCTTCCTTTGGCTTTGCCGTAGTAGTCGAGTAAAAAGTAAGATTTATTTTCTATCTAGTCATGTCAATGTCATTCGTCAGTAAATTTTCATCATCCCAGCCTATATACGTCCCACTGCTGGGCACAGGCCTCCTCTTAGAATGAGAGGGCTTGGGCCATAGTTCCCACGCGGGCCCAGTGCGGATTGGGAACTTCACACGCACCATTGAATTGCTTCGCAGGTTTGTGCAGATTTCCTCACGATGTTTTCCTTCACCGCAAAGCTCGTGGTAAATTTCAAATGTAATTCCGCACATGAATTTCGAAAAACTCAGAGGTGCGAGCCGGGATTTGAACCCACGACCCTCTGCTTGAGAGGCGATAGGTCAAACCACTAGGCCACCACGGCTTACAGTTACAGTAAATTTTGACAATTGATATTGACTAATTCATATCTATACTTCTATGTCTATATCCTTATTCTATGTGTATAAGTATAAATACTTATACTAATATTACCTATAAAGAGGAAAGCTTTGGATTTTTGGATGTTTGTTACGAATTAACTCAAAGTGTAACGCCCCCCTAATTTAATTAAAATAAATAAATAAATATCTATATTTTTATTTAAAATAACGTATGAATTAAAAAACTAATAAAATCCGGACAAGTAAGAAGTAAATTAATAAGGAAAATTAAGAAGGCCATGTGATCGTCTAGTGTCCTACGTTGTGAATAGTAAACCAACCTCTTTTAGTAGAAATAAGGGATGTCTATGAATAAATCCTAATAAAATCTGTCCTATAAAAAATAATCTCACTAAACGTAAATGGAACGTAATAACTATAAAAATTGTAATAAAATTGACTCACTATATTACCTGAAAATAAACATTTGTTAAAATTGTAAACAGTAGGTAATTATGAAGGAAAATAAGCAATTATGTTTTGTGTCAAGGCTAGGGCCCCACCTCCGCCCTGGAGTTTTCTCCCTGGCTATTTACCAGTAGCTGTGTCTCTCGTTCCATAGACCCTAAGAGACTCCAACACGAGACAGTAGAATTTACTTGTCAATAGTCGGTAAGTTACGTAACAGTTTATCAAAGGGAAAGAGGATGCAAGAAACCAGGTTTCCTAGGTCTCTAATTACCCTATGCTGACCTTTTCTTTTTAGGTTCAGAAGGAAAACTACTTTAATAAATATTTGGGTGTTTCTTTGTTTTAACCAATTTAAATATTTAAGTATGTACTTATAGAAACTGCTGTAATCTAATCATCACTGGTTTCAAATGTAAATAATGGGATCTAAGAAGTATAAAATATATACACCCATAATGCAATTCAAAATAAAGCAAAGATTAATAGAGTCATAAAATCTCACAGTTAAGACCAAAGTTTTAGATAATTTCTGTCAGTACTCTGTCATTAACTCAGACTGATATAACTTGATAAAATAATAATCAGTCGTAAACCAATAAATAAATAAAGCACAAGTAGTTAATCTTCCCTTGGTTAGGTAAAGACAACTATGGATCGCTTTTGGTCGTATCCTGCTTTAAGTAAGCCTTAGTAAAATTTATAAGTACTAATTTGCTCGTATTCAATCTCAGCAAATGACAGATTTTAAATTGTAATAACAGTAGTCTATTGTAAACAAAAACGATATCACCAAGAAGGAATTCGCCATCACAGGACACAAAATAACAATAATAAACACTAATAATCAAAACTATGTGAGCCGGTCTCACTTAATTAAATTAAATTAATCTTTTGTTTAAAACACAACTCGACTCTCAACTCTCACTACCATGACTTGACTGTCCTTCCACGACACTCCCTTTGACCCCTCAAGCTCCAAAACCAAAGCAAACTAACACAGTAAGAAATAAAAACAGTAGGCCAACTCTACTGAACGAATGCTGCTGCTTTGTTCAGCCCATTCAGTATCATGAATATTTAACTTTTACTATCATGGTATAAGTTTCTTATTGTGTATAGAAACAATATTATTATGTAAAGATTATGTGGCCTTTCACCATGTGAGTACAATGATTGATATGCACGTCACTGATAAAATCAGATGAACTATATAAATTATGATTGAATATACTCAACCAACATTATAGTATTTTTAAGTAATTATTTATCCAACTAGTAGTTGACAAATGGCGAGACATCTATACAATAATGAATTCCTCTCTACAAGAGATCTCTTCCAGCCAACCCTTGAACGACTGCGAGAAATATTCACTGATCATTCTGTCAGAGAGTGAATATTAAAGCCAAAAGTAAATTAGTATGAACATTGGTTTATATTAATAACCAAATGTGATCATTAGTTTAATGATAAGTATTGCGATAGCCTTGTAACATATGTATATTTATTATTTTATATGAATGCGTATTCTGTACGATATCATATATAAGTGTCGCACAGACACAAGCTCAACGCTCACATGCAGCGTAGGAGTAAGGCAAAATAGTTAACTGTTTTCTGTCTCTACTATGACATTTTTTATGCCACTTGTAACCATATCGGCCCTTCAATGTCCCAGCTAAGGAATGTTTTGAAACTCATAAAATGTGTCGATTTATTACGTGCCAGTAAACTAGCTTTTACTCGCGACTTTGTCGGAGCTAAGATTAAATAAATAATATGAGCTTAATAAACTCATAATAATATAATATATTTAATTATATTTGTGAATTTGACCGATGTAAGGCTGGAATCGGTACAGCTCTCTCCCCGAATATTTTCGAAAGGCCAAAATAATTTATTTTAACTGGAGGAAATATTCTAACAAACTATGAATTCACAAATATATGAATTGAACAATATAATATTAGTTTAATTTATTTAGCATTTTCTCCTGTGAGTGTGTATGTGTGGTGTGGTGTGTATTTAAACCAAAAATAAACACTCAAAATAAAGAATGGAATTTTTCCAAACTCTTAACATTCTAATTATGAACAATCATAATCTTCACAAGGCAATCTAGCTCAGGATAAAGGAACCAGGTTGTGAATCTGTCGACCCTAGCGGTCCTCGCCGGCCCCCTCATAACCAATCTTGCTTTTCGCTTGGCGACTAAGAAATGTGATTGCCGAACTGCCTCTCCCCAAACCAGATTACGTTAATAGCTAGGAGTCATAACCATCCACTAATCAGAAATCAAGTCTGAAATTTCCACTCAAAATAATGAATATTATAAATTTGGAGAGTGTGTAGTGTATAGGCATAGCCTAGCATTGTTTGCTTCAGCCTGTTGGCTGCGTGTGTAGTATGGTGTTCCAGTTGCCAGCATTAACGCCGAATGTCAATCTGACCTGCCACACACTTGACCAAAACACATTAATTTGGTATCAATCCAAAATGAGTACTAACAAGAAACAAAAAACGAAATAAAATTAACCTTTGGTTAGTGTTAATTCTGCTTTGACCAAAATTAACCTTGGGTATAGTATTAATCTTGTTGCAGATAATATCGTTCATTGTTTCACAAAAGAATACAAAATTAACCTTTGTTTAGTATTAATTTTGTAATAATTTTATTTGTTGATGAATACAAAATTAACCTTTGTTTAGTATTAATTTTGTAATAAATTTTATTTGTTGTTGAATACAAAATTAACCTTTGTTTAGTATTAATTTTGTAATAATTTTATTTATTGTTGTTTTATTTTCAACTTTTATTTTTGTTGTGACTTTTTCTTTTTAATTTATAGTAAATAGCCACATTTTGAACTGATATGTGTTCTTTACAAGTGCATGTTGCCCTAGCATCATCCGCACGGAAACACCATTTGATGTGTGCTGTTCAGAGGTTAAAATGCCAATAAACCGTCTTCATTTCTATGAAATGTGGTACCATTAAAGCTCTTGTAAACAAATTCACTACTTCATCATACATACATCCCATGTGTGTGTGTCAATGTCGTAGTCAAAGTCAAATATTTTTGTCGTCATTAATTTAGTATTGTCAAGAACGTTGACAAATATTCCTCACACTAATTATCTCACAAACATTGATTGAAGAAAATGCATCCTTCCTCATTCTCTTTTCCATACCTGCTTTAAATAATACAACAGATCACGTTTGAAATGTAAGACGTACAACTGATATAAAAAAAGTAACGATATTCAATAATTAAGCGAGTCGTTTCCTTCCAGTTAAAACAAAACTACTTGAAAATCGTTACAAACACAGAGCTATACATAATTTTATTAATAACATGCGTTTAAATATTATGTTAAAACAATACACAAATACCCAAATCAAATGTTTTTTTGAACATTAGATTCATACTAAAAGATTTTTTTTTTTTGTCACCAGTTTTATCTATTCTGTCCTCCATTAGTAAACGAAGGATAGCCGGGATACAATATTATTGTACGAATGACTTTACATAGATGCAAAAAACTTAATGATCAAACTAAATAATATAAAGTCTTGAAACCGCGTAAGTAAAAATACCTACTGCATTTCACTACGAACATTACTTGAGCTTAGTAATAACTATCAACTCGATCCACAAATGTATACAAAAAATATCAAATCAATCCGACTACTAAAAGCTGGTCAAAATTTAATTTAAAGAATCGACCCATATAACGATGCAAGTTAACTAAAACTTGTAATAAGACAGTGTGAAGTGGCCATCATGTGAACCCGTTGCAAACGTATCAAAATTTAAATTTTATGTAATGATACATTTGATTGTTAGCAATGAAAGTATTTTAAGTTAAAAAAAAATTAACGGTCATAAACTTATCGTCGTTCCCTAACTTCATTTTAGGGTTCCATATTCAACGAATGACAAACGGACTCTATCAGTATCACTACGCACTTTTTCTGTCACAAGACCGTATATCGAGAAGCGCATCAGACCGACAACCGAAATTTAGACCAATTTGTATCTCTATTACCGCTAAAATAATAAATAACAAAAGCAATATCAAATCAAAAATCAAGCTTATACAAGAAACGTATTATTTTTTTTCTTTCGTTGTAGCGCTCAAGTAGGCAAATTCCAACAAAATAAATATACTGCATATCAACAAATAACAAAAACCAATCAAGCACAAGTCAGTATTAAGAAAAACTAAACTTATTCATTTAAATGTTTAAAGATGTACGAAACTCTCGGCGCGCGAGCCCAACCGCACCTAGCAGTATTTAATATTTTTTATGAAATAAACAGTTCCAGCGCAAATAACTGTAACACTTAGTGTTAATCATTGGAAAAGTGACACTAGCTAGTGACTAGGTTAAGTGGAAGAAATCTATTTTTATGGACAAGCTAGCTCTTGCTCTCATCTCTGTGTAGGTATTTATATTTCTTTTTATTTTATTTCATGTGCAACAAAGAGTCTACATACGTACATACATACCATTATTCCTCAAAATTGAAAATTATTGGACCCATTACATTTTATAACAATAAAATATTTAATCCATAAATTTGATCATAATTATATAAAACTGAGTTAAGAGTGCGTACACTTTTAGTTACGGAACCATCTTAATATTATTCAATAAACGCGCTTTGTAACTTTAAACACTCTTAGCAAAACATTTCTTTTACGCTCTCAATTGGCTCGATTCTAAGTGTGCGATATCGCATGTTTGGTCTCAGATGGGTAACAAACAACTCGAGTCCTTTTTTGTTTATGCTCTAAAACTTACTCAAAACTTCATGACACTTCACTTGGAATGACTTAATGACCACTTGGTCGTCGAAATTTCGAACACATGTTTGGGTGAAATAGGCGCATTGTTCAGAATGTTACCATAGAATATTTTTATTAGTACTATAAAGAGTTCTTAGGCTATATAAAAAGCTTCGTTTTTTTTTTAAGTCATTGGAATTTTAAATCTAAATTGACACGTTACCGACTTAATATTTGGCTAAAAATATTCAATGTTTTAGTAAATAAACGAACTTACCAGTTTGAATTCACGCAAAATTTTGAACCAATAATAAATAATAAATGAGTTTTAGGAAAAAATAATCTTAATCCCAATTTTTAGAACTTTGAACACCTGATTCAAACAAAATACATACACATCTCAACTCGCAAAAATAATACAACCTATACCTACTCTCCCCAAACTATAAAACTCTAAATAAACTGAAAAGAATTTCTCTCCCCCATTTAAAAGCATTTTAATTAATTCACTCTCCTCCATCAAACAACAAAGCATCATGAGACATAGAAAACATCGTGCTGTTATAATAAAAACATCGTGAAGAAACCTGCACACATCCACGAAACAATTCAAAGACATGTGAGAAATTCTCAAATTAAAACCAACTGAACCCGCGTTTAAACTACGGCTCAAGCTCTCTAACTCTGCGGAGAGGCCTGTGCCCTATAACAATTTACATATCGAAATGATTATGGAGTCTCTCCCCCAACTATAAAACTGTAAATGTCTAATGTCTATTCTTATTTACATAATACTCATTGCCCGTGACTTCGTTCGCGCAGTACTCGTTTATGGCTATCCCACGGGAACAATGCAATTTTATAAAATAAAACTATCCAATGTGCTTCTTCGATAATAAATTTATCTGTGTACTGAAATTCACTCAAATCGGCTCAATGGTTTAGACGTGATGAGGTAACAAACAAACAAACAGACAAACAACAAACAGACTTACAAAATTTCGCATCTATAATTTTAATGGGATACATATTTAATGACGAAGGTCTATGTCCAACAGTGGACGCCCCACAGTTGACATGATGTTGATGATGACGCGTTTAATAAAAACAAAACCTATCTCTCAAGGGATAAATTCTCACATTTGTCGATAGAACCGATTTTTTTTTTCATTACTGGTTCAAACAACATGAATTAAATGTATGAAATTAGGAATTATGTACTCAGGTCAGTAATGCACAAGAAACAATGCAAGATTACGATCCTAACTGCTATGGACTGTACCTATAGTTCTAGTGATACTCTTATCTCAATCGAATAAAGCTTACTTTTCTTAAGCAAAAACAAAGAGCTGACAAATTGTGTGCACGTAAGAATGGCACTCCGATTTTTTTTTTTCTCAAAGCGGACAGACACGCTTATTACCTGAATACAACACATGTTGTTAAGAACGGTCTATTGTCTATTAACATGGGACGTTATTTCCAAAAACTGTTCCGTTTTCGTCCCTCTAGGAATGATTTGACAACAAACTAAAGTTAAAAATTTACATTTTAAGAGAAAAACGATGCTAGTTGATTACTTTAAAATTTCATTAAAATAAAGATGCCTTTTGTGAACTAAACTAAAAGTGAAATTTAAAATATACCAAACGAAGTGAAAGTATTAGATTAGTCAATTAATTAAAATCAGCAAACAGTTAAAAAAACACATCCCTTATCTACTTTCCATTCTCACGACAACAAATTGACTGTAAAACAGTCTTGAACCTACCTACCTACTACCTATTCTACTTGTCCGAATAAATAACCATAACTAGAAAGACTAACAATAATAATAAAATAAACCCAACTACATCCTGGTTACTCACGGCACCTAATTGTAACGCCCCCCTAATTTAATTAAAATAAATAAATAAATATCTATATTTTTATTTAAAATAACGTATGAATTAAAAATCTAATAAAATCCGGACAAGTAAGAAGTAAATTAATAAGGAAAATTAAGAAGGCCATGTGATCGTCTAGTGTCCTACGTTGTGAATAGTAAACCAACCTCTTTTAGTAGAAATAAGGGATGTCTATGAATAAATCCTAATAAAATCTGTCCTATAAAAAATAATCTCACTAAACGTAAATGGAACGTAATAACTATAAAAATTGTAATAAAATTGACTCACTATATTACCTGAAAATAAACATTTGTTAAAATTGTAAACAGTAGGTAATTATGAAGGAAAATAAGCAATTATGTTTTGTGTCAAGGCTAGGGCCCCACCTCCGCCCTGGAGTTTTCTCCCTGGCTATTTACCAGTAGCTGTGTCTCTCGTTCCATAGACCCTAAGAGACTCCAACACGAGACAGTAGAATTTACTTGTCAATAGTCGGTAAGTTACGTAACAGTTTATCAAAGGGAAAGAGGATGCAAGAAACCAGGTTTCCTAGGTCTCTAATTACCCTATGCTGACCTTTTCTTTTTAGGTTCAGAAGGAAAACTACTTTAATAAATATTTGGGTGTTTCTTTGTTTTAACCAATTTAAATATTTAAGTATGTACTTATAGAAACTGCTGTAATCTAATCATCACTGGTTTCAAATGTAAATAATGGGATCTAAGAAGTATAAAATATATACACCCATAATGCAATTCAAAATAAAGCAAAGATTAATAGAGTCATAAAATCTCACAGTTAAGACCAAAGTTTTAGATAATTTCTGTCAGTACTCTGTCATTAACTCAGACTGATATAACTTGATAAAATAATAATCAGTCGTAAACCAATAAATAAATAAAGCACAAGTAGTTAATCTTCCCTTGGTTAGGTAAAGACAACTATGGATCGCTTTTGGTCGTATCCTGCTTTAAGTAAGCCTTAGTAAAATTTATAAGTACTAATTTGCTCGTATTCAATCTCAGCAAATGACAGATTTTAAATTGTAATAACAGTAGTCTATTGTAAACAAAAACGATATCACCAAGAAGGAATTCGCCATCACAGGACACAAAATAACAATAATAAACACTAATAATCAAAACTATGTGAGCCGGTCTCACTTAATTAAATTAAATTAATCTTTTGTTTAAAACACAACTCGACTCTCAACTCTCACTACCATGACTTGACTGTCCTTCCACGACACTCCCTTTGACCCCTCAAGCTCCAAAACCAAAGCAAACTAACACAGTAAGAAATAAAAACAGTAGGCCAACTCTACTGAACGAATGCTGCTGCTTTGTTCAGCCCATTCAGTATCATGAATATTTAACTTTTACTATCATGGTATAAGTTTCTTATTGTGTATAGAAACAATATTATTATGTAAAGATTATGTGGCCTTTCACCATGTGAGTACAATGATTGATATGCACGTCACTGATAAAATCAGATGAACTATATAAATTATGATTGAATATACTCAACCAACATTATAGTATTTTTAAGTAATTATTTATCCAACTAGTAGTTGACAAATGGCGAGACATCTATACAATAATGAATTCCTCTCTACAAGAGATCTCTTCCAGCCAACCCTTGAACGACTGCGAGAAATATTCACTGATCATTCTGTCAGAGAGTGAATATTAAAGCCAAAAGTAAATTAGTATGAACATTGGTTTATATTAATAACCAAATGTGATCATTAGTTTAATGATAAGTATTGCGATAGCCTTGTAACATATGTATATTTATTATTTTATATGAATGCGTATTCTGTACGATATCATATATAAGTGTCGCACAGACACAAGCTCAACGCTCACATGCAGCGTAGGAGTAAGGCAAAATAGTTAACTGTTTTCTGTCTCTACTATGACATTTTTTATGCCACTTGTAACCATATCGGCCCTTCAATGTCCCAGCTAAGGAATGTTTTGAAACTCATAAAATGTGTCGATTTATTACGTGCCAGTAAACTAGCTTTTACTCGCGACTTTGTCGGAGCTAAGATTAAATAAATAATATGAGCTTAATAAACTCATAATAATATAATATATTTAATTATATTTGTGAATTTGACCGATGTAAGGCTGGAATCGGTACAAAAGACTACTGGACCGATATTAAAAATTCTTTCACTATTAGAATGCTAACAGTGAAAGAAAAAAGGAAGAAAGTACTTAAAAGTAATCAGATTTTATCAAAATTATACGGCTTTGACAGTGGAGCCTTAGAACGTGGTTCTATTGGCTCACTTTGAGCATTAAACCCCAAAAATTTTCGTAAGTATGTTTATCCGTTGCCTAGTATCCCATAGTACAAGCTTTGCTTAGTTTAGGACTAGATAATTGGTGTCAAGTGTCCCATGATATCCATATCCATACTTAATATTATAAATGCGAAAGTGTGTTTGTGTGTTTGTATGTTTGTATGTTTGTCCCTCTTTCACGCCGTAACGGAGCGACGGATCGACGTGATTTTTGGCATAGAGACAGTTTATGGGCCCGAGAGTGACATAGGCTACTTTTTATCAAGGAAAAATGCACAGTTCCCGAGGGAACAGCGCGCGATAACCGAATACTGCGCGGGCGGAGCCGCGGGCAAAAGCTAGTTTATTTCATTGAGCTATTATTACTACGTATAGAGAAGACGCCACCCCACCACTAGTGATCCGCTCAACTGCGGCCGGCCGGCCGCAGTTCACCCAGTTGCTTGCTCGCTCTTGCGCGCTTAAGTCTTGTACTTTTAAAGTGAAATAAAAACGTGAAACTTATCAAATATGCCCTCGTGTGTGTTACGATATTGCACTAATAATTCAAGTAATACGGCGAAGTGCAAAGGAATAACTTTCCATCGGTGAGTAACTAGATAATCATTTTAAAACTTGATTTCGATCAAAATATTTAGCGGACGCGCCATTTTGCCTCATTTGTCATAGACTAAAAATTTAAGATGTGACATTGGGTGTGTAGATAGATAGTAAGTATTAGGCCTGCCACATACACATTCCGAATACGGTTTTCGTACGGAAACGTGTGCAAGCGAAACAGGGCTACTCGTTCTCTCGCTTGCACACGTCGATTCCGTACGGAATTTAAATAAAAATTCCGTATGTAATATTATGTGGCCGGCCTTAGCTAGCTGACGTATCTTTTTGTAGAAGAAAATAGTAATTATATTCATTTAGAAAAGAAAAGACTGTAGTTATTGAAAAAAGGTAAATGATGAAAGATAAAAAACATTTTTTTTTAGATTGATTGTTTTAATTGATTGATTGTTTGTACAAGTTTATTATTGTTTATTTATAAAATATTTTATTGCATTTTGTTTATTCAAGGTTTCCACGTCTGGGCCGTAAAGATAGGGAAAAATGGATAAAATTCGTCCAAAACAACCGCAGTGAAGAGACCTGGTTACCATCCGATCATACTTATGTATGTTCGTTACATTTTCGTGAAGAGGATAAATATACCACTAAAGCGGGAAGGCGTTTTTTGAAGAAGTCTGCTGTACCTTGTATTGATCCGAGTGTGTGCCACAGTAGTACTGGAACAATGGAACCAATTTCGGAGTCTGTAAGCGAGTCTGATTCAATTTTTGATACACCTAGAAAAATTGTTCTCAAGAGAAAAATACATGACATGACTATTGCTAAAAAAAAATTAACAGATAAAATTAAAAAAGTTCAACGCCAAAACCGACATTTAAAGAAGAAATGTGAATCTCTGACCCTTCTTGTAAAATCTCTTAAAACTAAATTTTCACTCGATGGAATAGCCGAAAATAATTTACTAGCTAAAGCAGAATTGGTAGAAATACAAAGAAGACTAATGAAAAAGAATAAACAGAGTAGAAATTTTCTAAAATATACACCTGCACTACGTAAATTCGCATTGACACTAAATTACTATTCGCCAGCGGCTTACAAATATGTGAGAAATATTTACAATAACGTCCTTCCACATCCAAGAACTCTTTGTCGATGGTATGGTACGCTTGACGCTGAGCCAGGATTTACTAATGAAGCGTTTGAAGCTCTAAAAATAAAATGTGAATCGAGTGACAAATCTCTTGTGTGCAATCTAGTCTTCGACGAAATGGCTATTCGCAAACAAAGATTGTTCCACAACCAACAGAAGCTCGGTGCCATTAATTTTGGAGCAGGACCTCAAGAAAGTGACGTTGACGATAAGGTAGCATCACAGGCCTTAGTATTTATGTTGGTATCGCTGACTGAAAATTGGAAGCTCCCTGTGGGTTACTTTTTAATAGCAGGCATAACTGCTGAAACGAAGGCCAATTTAATTACAACCTGCTTACAAAAATGTCATGATGCTGGAGTTACAGTAGTAAGCATTACATTTGATGGATGCTCCGCAAATTTATCGGCTGCTGAAATTCTAGGTTGTAAATTAACCGACCCAAATAATTTTGTGACCCATTTTCCGCACCCATGTACTCGTGAAAAGGTATGTATATTTCTTGATCCATGCCACGTTATTAAATTAATAAGAAATACTTTTGAGAAGAAGAGACTGTTTCTCGATGAAGATGGCAAGAAAATTAGATGGCAGCTATTGATCAATCTGAATAAACTTCAAACGAAAGAGGGTCTCAGATTTGGTAACAAACTAACACAACGTCACCTCCATTTTCGTAACCAGATAATGAAGGTCAAGCTGGCTACGCAATTATTAAGTATAAGTGTGGCAAAAGCATTGATTCTATGTGACCAGGTATTGAAGTCGTCGCAGTTCCTTGACTCGTCAGCAACTGTTAATTTCCTGAAAATCATGAATGACTTTTTTGACACAATGAATTCGAGAAAGTGTCACTTTTATGGATTTAAGCGACCAATTGACACACAAAATAAATCTGCAATATTTGAATTTTTAGACAGAGTAAAGAAGTATATCTTAAATTTGGAATTTCACGTCAAACATAGACGAGTGATTAAAAGAAAAAATTTAGCGCCTCGTATTACACTATCAATTACAAAGCAGAACATCGTCGAATCAGTAAACAAAACAGGATTTATTGGCGCCATCATTTGCATAGAATCTCTTAAAACATTGTATCAAAATACAGTCGAGGAAAAAAAAGTCATGAGTTATATTTCAACGTATCGACTCAGCCAGGACCATTTAGAGCTTTTTTTTGGGGTTATCAGAAAACATGGTGGATACAACAACAACCCCAATGTTTTGCAATTTCGAGCTGCCTATAAAAAAACATTAAATCACTTGGAACTGCGCTCATCTTTTACAGGCAATTGTATTCCATTAGACAATTTCAATATTTTGCACAAATCTTCAACTGACGTAATTAATAGCACTACACACATGAACAGACATGACGATGAGGAATATGAAATCTTGTCAGCGACTCGCTGCTTAGAGTCTGACATAGAAGCCGAGAACAACTGTAAAATTTTTGCCGACCTACTCAGTTGCGAACAAATCCCATTTGGTTCCCAGATGATTGTCGGATACATATCTGGCTACATTTCCCGGATTCTAACAAGGTCATTAAAATGCGAAGTATGTGTGGATAGCTTGAGCACAACAGAAAGGCTGCCTCATCATAAACTAATCACTATCAAAGATATGGGTGGCTTGTCGTATTCCACAGAAGACGTATATAAAATATGTATCGCCACAGAAACTGTAGTACGAAAACTCGTAAAACAAAGTGGTGGAATCAGTCTCTCTTCCAAATACTCTCACAGTTATATTACTGTCAATACTTTGAAATACTTTATTCAGAAGGAAGTATTTACATCCCTAATTCAACATTCTTTTAATCAACCAAGCACCTTAAACCACCGAACACATTTGATACGGGCCATTATAAATAAATACACAACAATTCGCTTGAAACACGAAGCTAAAACTGATCAGACTAATAATTGTTTATCTAAGCGGCAAAAGTTAACTAAACTTATATTATTTAAGGGCAACTAAATAAACATTTTCTACAACATTATACGGCTTTTATTTTTTTGTACCTAAACTAAAGGCAAAATTTGTAAGGAATGCGACTTCCCATTACCCTGAACCAGTTAATATAGGTACATGCTAGATATTATTGTTTGTTCCGAAGAGTAAATTCAGTACTTATACCCAAATAGGCAGAATATTATGTACTAAACAAAGTGTCGCGTCTATGACTGTGACATCGCTTCTATGACTCATTAGCCGCCCCCCGCGCGCCCCGCACTGCCGCGCTTGTTCCATAGATTTTGAACGCGGCGTCTTCTCTATACGTAGTAATAATAGCTCAATGGTTTATTTATATTTATTTTTAAATCTCCCACGTCCTCAACTTCCGGGTGCAGAAGAGATCTTAATTGACAAAGTTATAACTTCGCGAGTTTGTCATTCATCCAATATGGTCTATTTGCGTATTTCAATATATTACAAGTTTGCGAATATTCTCGAAAGTTAACGAGAACTCATGAATAGAAAGCTTGACAACTTCGGCAATTGCTCGCCGATACATGCTTCGCCCCGTTCGATCTTTATTAAGCCTGCTGAAGGTAAGTATGTATATACTTGGTCCTCTTATGGTAGCCCGAAAAATTTTAATCCTATTTTCACTACTTACCACTAATTTCACTAGCCCTAAAATCTAAAACACCGAATTTTTGATTTTTATAACTAGTTTCATTTAGCCCTAATGTTAGCATTCCGAATTTACTTGGTACCTAATTTCACTAACCTTAAAATCAAAAAGCCGATATTTTGTTTTCCTAAATATTCATTAGCCCTAATTTTAGCATTCCGAATTTACATTGTACCTAGTTTCACTAGCCCTAAAATCAAAAAGCCGAATTTTTAATTGTCCTAACCTAACTATTCATTAGAACTAATTTTAGCATTCCGAATTTACGTTGTTCCTAATTTCATTAGCCCTAACATCAAAAAGCTGAAACATAAATTTTCGTCACTTTACATCACATTTAACCGTCAGTTAACACTAATCAATGGATGGTGAAACAGCTCCTTACTGTTTGTATTTAATATCGTTCATACAGACCTGTATACGGAACCTGAATATGTAAATAATAATATGCCTACCAAATAACGTTAATAGGTAGGTATATCATGATGAGAAGACTCCTTACCCGCTTCGACACGTGTATCAGCATATTTCTGGTTTTTGATGTATACAAACAGATTTGCATATTCTGATTAGGTACTTCAGATTTTACGTGTTCTTGTTCAAATAAAATTTGTTATAACTTTCGTTTCATTTCGTTCGTTTTCATATCACATACTTTTTACATCAAGGTACTTTGGGTAGGTACAGTCGAGGACATAGATATTGTAGCGTCAAATATATGTACAAATGTATTGAATAATCTTTTATATATATTATAGTATAAATTATAGTATAAATCGTCCATTATGCGTTCAAAAACCATAGATAATGACCGGCATTACGACATTGGATTCTATTATGAACACGGTTGTATCGTAATGGTCATAACGATACAGATATCTGTATCATAATGAGTTTTCATACATCATTACAGCACTGGGGTGCGCGAGCAACAGCAGGTCGTCGCTCACGCAGCGGGCGCAGGTCGTGGGGCGGACATACCTACCTAATTCTCATTTTATATATATACATATATCATTATATATATATATATATATATATATATCATAGAGGATTTAATATATGGATGCAGATAAAATATTGTATGCAACTGAACGTAATTAGGCATTAAAACGATCATGTGACCCTATTATGAAACTCGGCTATGCCTCGTTTCATAAAACCACACTCGTGTTTTGAAGACCCCTATTACGATACAGTTGCATAAATAACTATGGCATCGTATTTTGTCAGCAAAGTTCGTATTTATCTTGCTTTCTCAACTAGCTTACTAAAGTACTGAAGCTAAAATAAATGAGAAAGCAAGATTAATACGAATCTTCAATAAGTGCTATAAAATGACGTACTTGGCGTTCTATGATCACGAAGATTAAGGACGACATTTCCTTGGATATTTGAGAAAACTTCTTATTGTACCCGTGCGAAGTTGAGGCAGGTCGCTAGTAACAAATAAATGTAATCAATTGAAATGCTACTGCCGTCTTACAGGCACATTTGGTTGTCAACCGAATTTTCTGTCCACACAAATGTTGAAATACTCGTGAATCTCTTCTAACATTTGGTAACACAAGATAACCTGAATTGTAGCTGTGAGAATGACATTTGATTTCGATACACATGCGCACGATTTGTCACGTTGACTGAAAGGATGTTAAAAAGTTGTTTCCGACGGGAATTCGTAAGTTATTCCAAGATACATGAGTTTTTTCTTTCATGTTTATTCTGGCTAAATATTTCTTTATCTTAACCCTTCTGAACACGGTTTAGTTTAGGATGAAGCAACGATGTATCTTGGAACCTTTTAGTAGTGAGTGTTACACACAGTTCGTAAAGTTGTGGCTTGACGGCATGTCGTTGTGACTTAATTTGAGGTGTGTTATCCTGCTTCTTGTCTCGAGATTATAAGTTCTAGTATATAACTTTGCTCTATTAGGCACACTACACATGTATCCAGTTTTTTTGCTAGGACGTGATATAGTCAAAATACCTCAAACAGGACTTATCACATTGAGTTATGTTGGCCTCGGGATGAATATTTGGACGTTATAGGAGGTGCTATGTTACTAGAATTAATGTTGGGCAATTTCGTTTGCCTCCTGCAGAAATGTTTGGCGGTCTCTCGGGATAAAAAGTAGCCCGTGTTCATCAAGTATAGTGTTTTGTTGCTTTCTACATATTCGTTTTGATATGTATTTTTTTTAATCAGTGTTTGTGGTATGTGAGATAATGTTTAAACAACAACAAGGTAAAATAAATTAAAATCATCATTGAATAGTTAATATTTGGCCTAATTTAGCATAAAATTGCGGCAAGCCGCAACCACAATATGTGTATTGTGCCGCAACGTTGTTATTCAGTGGGACTAAAAACACAAAATTTTTTAGCCACATTATACCTACCTTTTTGCATAATCATAATATACTTTGCATAGTTATCACTTCGAATAATAATTATTTCAATAAATGGCAGAACACTGATATCGCCGAATATACTTCTGCAGAATATTGAATAGCAGAACCATAGTATCGCCGATTTTTATATGGCATAATGGTATAGCGAAATACTAGTTTAGACAAAACATTACAATAGTATTTTCACTGAATATTAATAAGTGCTGATCTTAACATTTATATAATGACATGGTTGAAGGAACGAACAGCTGCCACAGAAATGGGTTAAGGGTAATTAAGGCCCGTAAACAAGCGTGCTGTGACAGCACCAGGCGTAGCGCCAGAACAGAACAGCAGCTACATAAGTAGCTGTGTATAGTGTCGTGCGGTCCCTCTCGCTCTTGTATTAAATATTATAAAGTGTCAGAGTGACCACACGACACGAACTTCGATGGTTGCAATGATGCTCCCAATAAGGGTTAGGCTAAATAATAACCGTAATTTCATTGCAAGTAATGTTTAGTAAAACTTTATTCTGTTTTTTATCCTTATGAAAACTATAAATATTCTGAGATATATCTTTCTGCGTAATAACTCTTCGGACATATAAATATTATTCTCATCGATATTATGCCGTGCTTTCCAAAATTATGAGAAATGATAGTAGGTAAGTATGCGAAAAAATATATGCACAAAAGTAATTCGGTGATATGATGATTCTGTCAAGGTATTATTATGTGAAACAAAATTATGACATTCGATTTTCTGCAACTTCAACATATTAGTGAACCATTTAAAACTAAACACAAAATCATACACATGCATTAATAAATGACTCGAATGACAGCGGAAAGTTGTTTGCAAAGGAACATAATCAGGAAGTATCTATGGCAACCAATGATATATGGCAACACTGTTTAATAATTCAAAAAATTAAGTCAATTCATGATTTGATGAGTCAGCCCAGATTCACAGGCTATTGGCGAATGCGGTTGAGATTTGAGTAAAAAAGTAAATAAGAAGTAATTAAATTACACAGAAGGCAATTAACTTAAAAGGAAAAAACGTAATGCTGTTTGTTACCAACGTATATCTATTCGGGTGAAAGCGGTGTTCCAAACTTCCTTTATATGCCCCTAGGGAGTTGAAGGCGCTTACAGTAAAAAACCGGCCAAGAGCGTGTCGGACACGCCCAAAATAGGGTTCCGTAGCCATTACGAAAAAATTAAGTAATATTTTTCTAAGGATTTCGTATTTTATACGGAATCTTCCAAGTTTAGGTATACTTTATACCTTACGCTGCTATTTACTCATAAACTACTAATAATTATCAAGCAAACTTAGCCGTTATAGTTTTCCTTGGAAGTTTGATATACTAACTACCATCCTGAATTTTTCCAAATTTTTCCAACCACCGGTTTAGATTTTAGAGGGGGGGGGACGCTCGATTTTAATGAAAATTTGCACTTTAAAGTTGAATATTTCGCAAACAAATTACTGAATCGAAAAATCGTTTTAGCAAACCCCTAATGGTTTTAAAATACCTATCCAACGATACCCCACACTATAGGGTTGGATGAGAAAAAAAAAATCACCACCACTTTACGTCTATGGGAGGTACCCTAAAAAAAATTGTTTTTGAATTTTTAATTATACTATTTTGTTGGCATAGTTTACCTATATATCCGTGCAAAATTACAACTTTCTAGCATTGATAGTCCCTGAGCAAAGCCGCGGACGGACAGACAGACAGACAGACGGACAGACAGACAGACAGACAGACATGGCGAAACTATAAGGGTTCCGTTTTTGCCATTTTGGCTCCGGAACCCTAAAAACGTGAAACAATCCGGTCCAAATTGTTAGCTAAATGAATAAAAGATGCAATAAGCCTCGTATATTTATCCTTAGAAACCCCCTTTGATTGCATAAATGGGGCGAAACTTGTTCCCATTTGTTTGACACGTTTATAACTGAAAAACAAAAGATGCCAACTTCCATTTACGTGAGTACACAGAATTACACAGTAACGTATGAGTTATAGGACTGTTTTTTGTGTGTCCTCTAAATTAAATAAAATGAGACAGGAAATAAAGTTGACAAAGTTATACTTTGTATTATCTCAGACTGTAATAAAATGGAAACCTCCCGTGATAAAACACTGCAGCGACGCAGAACTATCTACGCATTTGCGCAATAGATGCATTTAAACGTTTAATTGTCTCTAAATCAGCGCCAGTTGGTATAAAATTGAATTATAAAATCCCGCATTCCCATTATAATACTTTTAATAATTTATAACCGATTTAAATGAAGTTTGGTATACAGATAGCTCGAGTCCCGGGAAGGACAGGGATTTTATCCCGGGAAATTGTACCCGTACCCGCGGAATACCGATAGTAATAAGCAAAGACAACCGTTCACCATGCTAGGTACTAGATGTTAGACTTGACTTGTGTTGCTCTAAATATGAGCTTTAGTAGAAATTAAATCAAAGTTGATTCCATGTTTGCGAGAATATATTAAACTAACGTTACGCGTAATAATTACGGTACTCCCTTCGGGCTCATATGTAGGTAGTTTCGGCAATTCGTTGAAATACAATGTCAATGAAATTTGTCCTTTCTTTGAAGGTAACTAGAGCACTTGTGGAACGAAATTCTCAATACCAAGAGAAGCTAACAGCATAGTAAAATAGAACAAGTAGGTTCACTACGAACAGAAGTACATCGCGCGGCTTTAATGTGTGCGCGCTGGTCGGCGCTGTTACGCACGCACCCGCCGCACGCACACACCTGATGATCACCTTTTACGTTCGCGTACCCGTACTCACGTATTTTTTGTATAGGATAGTTCTAAATTAGTAGTGTAGGTACATACACATAAAAAAATACAGATACCTACCCACCTATAAACAATATAGTTATACTTAGTATTATGTGTAGGAAACATGAGTAGTATTGTATACAGTCGCTATCACCACTTCGACGAATTTATAAATAACTAGCTTATGCCCGCGACTTCGTAAAAGGTATCCTATGTTGATCCTCGGGGTTCAAACTACCTATATACCAAATTTCAGCAAAATCGGTTCAGTGGTTTCGACGTGAAAGCGTAACAGACAGACAGACAGAAAGAGTTACTTTCGCATTTATAATATTAGTATGAATATTTTTAAATTTATTATAATAATAATAATTGTACGCTATACGGCGTTTTAGCTAGTAGGGTGCGATGTTATTTCAGATTATAGCTTGCCCTTGGACACAATTAATGCAAAATAGGATGTTATTCGCACACAGTAGATAGATAGTTGTGTTATTTAAGCAATAGGCATCGTGAAAGTATATCACATAAAAGGGTTTTGGTTTCTGAGCATAGGATAGTTGTAATTATAAATAAGAAACAAAATGGACTTATCACTTACGTTTTATTCGTTCCTCTCACCAGTTATACTCACATAAACTTCTTAGACACTTGTTCACTTTTTGGGGATCAGAATAAGACTGACTGTTCAAGCAAATAATCGGTGGTTTTATTCACCGCAGTTTCGCGGTCTTCTTCAGAAACTACCCGCCATGTGATCAACCAATCATAGCATAGCTCTGCTGTGATTGGTTGACCGCCGGAAGAACGCCAGTCTTATTTTAATCAAAATGCACCTCATAAATTATATAATTTTACAATACAATACAATTACTTTTTATTTAATTATATATTATATCTCTTTAATCTTAATTATATAACGGCGAAATACAACTAAACTTACATAGCGAATAATGTAAACAACTATAATCAAGTAATGTTGCTAACAGTCGGCCATCCACTATGATTGAAATGCCCTCGTTTCATTATATATTTTGCCAAAGTTTACAACAACAAAAATTTTTTTTTTACGTTTTGTATAATTAATATTAATATTGACAAATACGATTGATTGAACATTATCACAACAAAGGTACCTGTATACTATAATCATGGCCAATATGTAAGACACTGAGTATGGGTACAGCTGCTAAATACATCAGGCAATGCATACTTGAGAAGGTGGCCATATATTATACTTAAGGCTTTATTTCATGGCCTATTATTAATTAGTAATCGATAACAAAACTTAAATATAATTAATAATAACAAAAAAACAAAACTTAAGACTAATCAAACATTATTTCATGGTTTGAATAGAATTTTATTCAGGCGTTATTTCATGGCCTGTTCTTGATTAATTAAACACAACGTTCTTAATAAATATCAGACGTTATTTCATGGTCTGAATAAGTTTAAGTTTAGGCGTTATTTCATGGCCTTTTCGTAATTAATTTGGCATATATATATATATATATATATATATATATATATATTGTAGTGTTATGCTACTTACGTATCATTTTTTCACTGTTTTAAATTCATTTTTACATCTCTTTTGGTTCTCCGTCATTCACCTCAAAATTGGATATTTTACATCACCTTCATTTCTATAGGACCCTGCAACGTTTTTAAAGCATAAGAACACAATAATAAACCATTTTCACTTCGTATTTTCACGTTTTTAGCACTTTTTAAAACGATCTTGATGGAGTCTACCTTTTTCGGTCTTTTATTTAGGTCTCCGAAACTCTACAACTTCGGGCTTCGCGCGCGCTTACGCGCGTCCATTTTTCCTCCATCAACAATACTTTTATTTCCACTTAAATCTTGCCGTTTCCCTGTTAGGAGCTTAAAACCAAAATTTGACATGTTTTGACATCGCTGTTTATATGGTTGTCATGGTGTTTTTTGTTCAAATTTGTTACCGGTCTGATGTTTTTCGATTAATACTTGTACAAAAATACTCTTTTCGGCTTGGCCATCTATAAAAATTTATTTTTAATTCGAAATTTTTTATGTTCTTTTCCGAGATCCGCCGTCGAGCGCGGAGCTCCGTCAAAACACTATATAAGCGGAACATCCGCGTATTCGAGACAGTCTTTCTTCAGTTTTCGCAAAGAGAACATCTCTTAAAAGGCCTTATCCCGGGGCCGCCTAGCCCCGGGATCCTGCAAGCCTTCGCGCTCCAAATAAATACTAAAGTCGTCTCCATCGCCTCCGTCTCCATCGCCTCCGCCTCCATCGCTCATCATCGTGCAGTGCCTGCGCCGTTGCCCGGAGTGCCCTCTTTTTCTCCGGGCGCTGTATGTGCATTCTCCGGGCGCTGCAAGTGCCATATCCGGGCGCTGCAAACGCCTTCTCTGGGCACTGCATGTGCCATCTCCGAGCGGTGTGAGCGCCGTATCCAGGCGTGTACAGCGCCGTCTCCAGGAGTGTACAGCGCCGTCTCCAGGCGTGTACAGCGCCGTCTCCAGGCGTGTACAGCGCCGTCTCCAGGCGTGTACAGCGCCATCTCCAGGCGCACAGGGCGCTACCCCAGGCGCACAGGGCGCTACCCCAGGCGCGTCCACGGGTTTCCTCCACCGAGCGCCGGGTTCCTGGAAATTCTTTCGTCATCGTTCGTCGCTGCCCGGTCTACGTCCATCCATCTTCATATTCATTCTCACCCACATACATCACCACTTCACATTTTTTTACCTCATACTGAAATTGTTGTAAATATTTTATTTTTTTTACTTTAAATAAATTGTTCTAATATTTTAATTTCGTTGTTTGGTTTGTTAGGTTAGGCTTTTCTCTTTTTAAATTGTCGCTTCACGACATTTTGGCGCCCAACGTAAAAAAAAAAAACTCCTTCTCTATCTCTTCACTTTATCTGCGCCTTGTCTCTTTCCTTTTGTTTTGTTTGCTTTCTCTTTCGTTCTCTATATCTTATTATCTATTCATCCTTTTCATTCCTTCCAAATTCTAAAACAAAACTTTATCTAGTTTTTCCTTACATATCTGGCTAACATTTAGACCTCCATACACATAACACTCCACTTGTACACATCACCTTAATCATTTTTTTTTAATTTTAGGAAACAAAAGAGGTATTAATTTTAAATTCTTTATTTCTTATTACTTAACTTTGCACTTAATTTGAACAATGGAAAGGGTTATTAGGTACGAATTCCTTAACAAGGCCGAGCTTGAATACGAAGTTAAGATTAGATGTGAGGAACCAGCTAATACCGTTTTGCTACTGAAAAAACAGGTCCTACGTTTAGTTGCAGATTCTCACTCTGAGGATATTCTGACTTCTCCAATTCCGATTGAGGATGATTTGTCACAAATTGATTCTACTTTGACCTACTTGGACTGTAAAATTGAAAAATTTTTACAAGGTGAAACCAAATACTTAAGACTAATTGAAACTTATATTAATCATGTCTTTTTCAGATTGGAACGAATTGATACCGACTTATATCCGGACTTTAAAGCTATTTTCGATACTTTGAAAATGAAGTTTGACGCTATTACTAAACAATTCGAATCCTTGACTCCACCTTCAACTGCAAATGACTCTCCTTCACTTGACCCCCCTATTTGCCCGACTGCTATGGAACCACCCCTTGTTTCTCAAACTTCTGTCCAGATCCATACTCCATATGCTTCACCACCTCAACCTCCTCCTCCAACTAACGTCTTCAAAGATCTTAAAAGACACACCTTCAATGGTAAAAGCTGTCCAAGATCTTTTCTTCAGAAACTTGAAGAATATTGCTTAGCCCGTGGCTTGTCCAAAGACTTGTTAATTTCACAAGCATTTGAAATTTTCACTGACAATGCTCTTCATTGGTTCAGATTTAAATATAATCAGAATCCAAACTTAACTTGGAATGAGCTTTCATCTTTACTAATCAAAGACTTTGGTGGTTTTGACTACGATCATAAACTTCTAGAAGCGATCAGGAATCGGACTCAAGGTCGTGATGAACCTATCGTCATCTATATTTCCATCATGTCTGGAATGTTCTCTCGTCTTTCGAAGAAACTTTCTGAAATAGAACAATTGGAGATTATTCTCAGAAATATTCGACCATGTTACTCAGTTTTCGTAGCTCTAAAAGACATTGACTCTATCGACTCTCTTCTGGCTACTTGCCAAAACTATGAAAAGTTCCTAGATAGAGACAAACAATTTAAAGAACCAAATTTACAACAAAATCCCCTTATTTCTGAATTCAACTACAAACATTCCACTTCAAGTTCAGTTGACTCTCCTAATTCCTTGAATAACTCACGACCCCCTCCTCCTTTTATAAATAAATTCAATTCAAGACAAGTTAATAGTCTCTCTGAAACTAAACCTCAAGATAGTTCTTTTTGTGTACGCTGTCGTAAACAAGGTCATACTTTGAACACTTGTACTCAACCTCGATTTGTGATTTGCTTCAAATGTGGTCTTAAGGGTTTCAAAACCGCTGATTGCCCTAATTGCTCTCCCAAACCTAATACTAGCTCAAAAAACTAACTACTGACTTGAAAAGTAACTTAAATTTTGATAAAGACGATTGGACTAATTGGATTAAAACACTTCAAAAATTCTTTTCATGCTACAAAATCTCTTCTACACTCTACTCTAAAGAACAAGATTTTAATCGTCCATTTGTCAATATCAAAATTTATGACTTAACATTATCTGGATTATTGGATTCTGGCAGCTCAGTTACTATTCTTGGTAATAATTCTCATTTAGAAATTCTTAAACTGGGTTGCAAACTTTTCAAGTCAGATTTTATTACTGTCTCTACTGCTAGTAATCAAAAAATTAATTCCTTGGGCTATTTTGAGTTGCCTGTACATTTTAATAATCAAACTCATTTGATTAAAGCTTATGTTTTTCCTGAAATATTTCCTTCTCTGATACTAGGTATTGACTTCTGGAGAAAATTTAATCTTTTACCTAGTATTTTATCTTCCCTTAACTTTACAGATCCTAAATGCTCTGCTATTGAAACTAAAGATATTAAAGTTTTACCTTATGATCACTTAACTTCAAATCAAAAGAATATTGCAGATGACATCATACAACGCTTCAAGTCAATTTCTTTTGAAGAAAAAGGTGTTCTAGGAAACACACACTTAATCACCCACAAGATTGACACTGGTGATTCTCTTCCAATTAAACAAAGATGTTACAGACTGTCTCCTGAAAAACAAAAAGCATTAATTAATGAAGTTGACAAGATGCTGGGATGGAACGTCATTGAACAATGCGAAAGTCCTTGGCTGTCTCCAGTGCTCATCACTCCGAAGAAGAATGGTGAATGGCGTTTCTGCGTAGATAGCAGGAAGCTTAACTCAGTTACACGTCGTGATGCTTATAGTCTGCCACTTATAAGCGAAATTTTGGACAACCTCAGGAATGCCAAATACTTATCAAGCATCGACATTGCGAAAGCATTTTGGGAGATTCCCTTGAATCCTGCTGATAAAGATAAAACAGCTTTTTATGTACCTGGAAGAGGTATGTTTAGATTCAAAGTAATGCCTTTTGGTCTCACTAACTCTCCAGCTACTCAACAAAGATTAATGGATATGCTATTTACTCCTGAATTTGAGAACAAAGTATTTTGCTATCTCGATGACATTGTCATTATTAGCGAGACTTTTAATGAACATATATCCCTTCTCATGAAAGTTCATGAAAAACTTTCATATGCCAATCTAACTATTAACTTTGAGAAAAGTCAATTTTTCAGGAAAGAACTGAAATACCTTGGTTTTCTAGTGGACGAGTATGGTTTACGTGCTGATCCAGATAAAATAAAAGCTATTCTCGAATATCCAGTACCTACTTGCAGAAAAGAAGTACGAAGATTTATAGGCACCTGCAGCTGGTTCAGAAGATTCATCCCAAACTTTAGCACTATTGCCTCTCCACTCAACCGACTAACCTGTTCGGGGAAAAACGCTCCTAAATTTTTATGGAATGCAGAAGCTGCAGCTGCTTTCCAGAAACTTAAAGAAGCTTTGGTAACTGCTCCTGTCCTTGCCTGCCCTAACTTCGAACTACCCTTCTCTGTACATTGTGATGCATCAAATTATGGCATAGGAGCAATGCTTACTCAACATCAAGATGACAAAGAAGTCGTGATTGCTTACATGAGTAAAGCACTAAATAAAAACCAACAAAACTATTCAACTACAGAAAGAGAGACATTGGCTGTAATAACTGCCTTAGAACATTGGCGTTGTTACCTTGACAATGGTAAAGAATTTACAATTTACACTGACCATGCTGCACTTAAATGGTTCCAGAACTTATCCAATCCATCAGGAAGACTTGCTCGCTGGACTCTTCGCTTATCATGCTTTAATTTTATCCTGAAACATAAAAAAGGAAAGGATAACGTTGTTCCAGACTTATTATCAAGACATAAAACTCAAGAACGTCCTGATACACAGGAAACTTCACCTCAAGGCGTAAATCCAGTAACATTAGATGAACCAGCTGATCGTGAACTTGAACAGTACAACAAGATTTTTCTTGGATGCACTAACAACCCTGATGCATATCCTAACTACACTATCAGAGATAATAAACTTTATCGCTGCATTCATTCTCCCGATCGTCTGAATGACGACTTCATTTGGAAAGAAGTTCCTCTACCTCAAGAAAGACATGCACTTATTGAAGCTAATCATGGTTCTCCTTCAGAACTCCATCTTGGTATCTTCAAGACATACAAGAAAATATCCTTAAAATACTATTGGCCTGGTATGTTTAAAGACATCGCCAATTTAATCTCGAATTGCGAAACCTGCTTAACCTACAAACATCCTAATCATTCTCCCTATGGTCTTATGGGTAAACCTAAACTTTGCTCTAGACCTTTTCAAACTATATCCTTAGATCTTATGGGTCCATTGCCCATGACTCGAAGACGAAATCAGTATATATTAGTAATTAACTGCAATTTTACTAAATATACTATGATTTTTCCCCTAAAACGTGCTACTGCCACTAATATCATTAATGTTTTGGAAAATTCAGTTTTTCTTGTTCATGGCGTTCCCCAAACTATCATAATGGACAACGCTGTCCAGTTTCAGTCACGGGAATTTCACGCATTCTTACATTCTTATAATGTTCCTTGTATTTTTCATACAGCTTTATATTGTCCTCAGGCTAATCCTACCGAGAAATTTAATAGTACGATTATTACAGCTTTAGCCTCCCTAGTAGGAGAAGATCATAGATCCTGGGACAACCATCTTGCCAAGATTCAATTCGCAATGAACAGTGCTACAAATGTAGCGACTGGTTTTACCCCAGCCTTTTTAGTCTTTGGTAGGGAAACAATACCTTGCGGTTCCTTTTATACTCCAACTCAGAACCTTGAGGAATTGATATTCATGCCTCGTGATATTTACGCGACTAATGCTGGTCTCCTCTCATCTATCTTTCACAAAGTTCAAACTAAACTTCACATAGCTCACGTTAAAAATAGCGCTCGCTATGATCTTCGCCGGTCTTTTAAAGAATTCAATGTGGGAGATACTGTTTGGCGTAAAAACCATGTTTTAAGCAATGCTGGCGCATACTTTAATGCTAAACTTGCCCCTAAATACATAAAGTGCAAAGTGATAGCTAAACTATCACCATTAGTTTATGTTCTTGAAGACCCTAATGGAATTAGAGGCAAGTGGCACATTAAAGATGTGAAATCCTAAATTACCTGGACACTTTTACTAATTGTAAATATCACTGTATATATGTATAAAATATCACCATCATCTTCACCTTTTTGTTTTTATTTCTTTATATTTGTTTGTTTGTTTGTTAAACTTGTGTTCTTAAACACATCGCTTACTTAGCTGTAGGACCTCGATTCTTCGTTGGTTTATCTATAATTTATTCTTTGTGTTTCAGACACATCTCGTTGGTGATGTTGCTGATGTCTGGCTTTGAGCCCTACCGCTCTAGCCGTTATATATCTTTTCTTAAGTCATAGCGACTAAAGCTGGCTTAAGATAATTAATCTTTTCTTTACCTTTAGTAAGGTGAGGCTGATTAAATAAGCCTTAGGTTCATTTTTTTTTCCACTCAGGAGCGGATGACAACTCCTTAAGAAAGCCTTAATGTCCTTTTGAAAACACACTTTTAGAGTGGCAGTCATTGATTGTGAACTCCACCCTTACCTGAATGCAGATGATGAATGTAAGAGATAGTATATCTGATTTTTGCTTGGTGAAGTATGTTTCTGCAAAATTGTGTTTTTATGGTTTATTTCACTTGTATATATATCAAAATTTTTGCCGAGTCAAAAATTTTCCAGGGTCGGGGGGAAAATGTAGTGTTATGCTACTTACGTATCATTTTTTCACTGTTTTAAATTCATTTTTACATCTCTTTTGGTTCTCCGTCATTCACCTCAAAATTGGATATTTTACATCACCTTCATTTCTATAGGACCCTGCAACGTTTTTAAAGCATAAGAACACAATAATAAACCATTTTCACTTCGTATTTTCACGTTTTTAGCACTTTTTAAAACGATCTTGATGGAGTCTACCTTTTTCGGTCTTTTATTTAGGTCTCCGAAACTCTACAACTTCGGGCTTCGCGCGCGCTTACGCGCGTCCATTTTTCCTCCATCAACAATACTTTTATTTCCACTTAAATCTTGCCGTTTCCCTGTTAGGAGCTTAAAACCAAAATTTGACATGTTTTGACATCGCTGTTTATATGGTTGTCATGGTGTTTTTTGTTCAAATTTGTTACCGGTCTGATGTTTTTCGATTAATACTTGTACAAAAATACTCTTTTCGGCTTGGCCATCTATAAAAATTTATTTTTAATTCGAAATTTTTTATGTTCTTTTCCGAGATCCGCCGTCGAGCGCGGAGCTCCGTCAAAACACTATATAAGCGGAACATCCGCGTATTCGAGACAGTCTTTCTTCAGTTTTCGCAAAGAGAACATCTCTTAAAAGGCCTTATCCCGGGGCCGCCTAGCCCCGGGATCCTGCAAGCCTTCGCGCTCCAAATAAATACTAAAGTCGTCTCCATCGCCTCCGTCTCCATCGCCTCCGCCTCCATCGCTCATCATCGTGCAGTGCCTGCGCCGTTGCCCGGAGTGCCCTCTTTTTCTCCGGGCGCTGTATGTGCATTCTCCGGGCGCTGCAAGTGCCATATCCGGGCGCTGCAAACGCCTTCTCTGGGCACTGCATGTGCCATCTCCGAGCGGTGTGAGCGCCGTATCCAGGCGTGTACAGCGCCGTCTCCAGGAGTGTACAGCGCCGTCTCCAGGCGTGTACAGCGCCGTCTCCAGGCGTGTACAGCGCCGTCTCCAGGCGTGTACAGCGCCATCTCCAGGCGCACAGGGCGCTACCCCAGGCGCACAGGGCGCTACCCCAGGCGCGTCCACGGGTTTCCTCCACCGAGCGCCGGGTTCCTGGAAATTCTTTCGTCATCGTTCGTCGCTGCCCGGTCTACGTCCATCCATCTTCATATTCATTCTCACCCACATACATCACCACTTCACATTTTTTTACCTCATACTGAAATTGTTGTAAATATTTTATTTTTTTTACTTTAAATAAATTGTTCTAATATTTTAATTTCGTTGTTTGGTTTGTTAGGTTAGGCTTTTCTCTTTTTAAATTGTCGCTTCACGACAATATATATATATATATATATATATTTTTTTGATTACACAAGTATTGTACAATTAGTGCATAAGAAACTCTAGACTAGAGAGTAATAACTATTTTCTCACCAATTGACCGATGATTGATATGCAAAAATCATAAATTGGCTGTAAATGGGAAAGTTACAGGTAAGGACTTATATTATCTACTTTGCAGTAAGGACCAAAGTAAATTAATCATCATTAAGCGATTCACTATCTTCGCCAGAAGAGTCATCATGCGGCCTACTATAGCTAAGCCAAGGCGTGATTTTGTCTATAGCAACTATAGTCGAATAGCGCTTATTACCCTTTCGAGTTACTGGGGTATCTTCAACGAGGAACCTATCAAAATCAAGGATTTTTGTAATTCTATACGGTCCTTGATACTTCGGGATAAGTTTTTTACTGCTACCTGTAGCTGGTACCTGTCTTTCAATTCGCACTAGATCCCCGATATGGTATTTCTTGGGTTCACAGCGTTTGGCATCGAAAGCTGCTTTCTGGGCCTCCTGTGAGGCTTTTACGTGTGAATTTATATCCTGCCTAATCTGTTCTATTTCTTGATGCTCGATGTCGGTAATGTCGTTGCCTAATTCGGTAAGCACGCGACTTTCACTGGATCCTACCAACCTAGTCCCAAATAACGCTTCGGAAGGTGTGCGATCGATTCCCTTATTGAACGTGTTGTTGAGTCCCCATTGCACATCGGGCAAGTGGTCGTCCCACTTGTTGTCAGCTGTGCCAATACATTTGGAAGTTAGAGCATCTAGTATTGTTCGATTATAGCGCTCCACTTGCCCGTTTGCTCTGGGTGTGGAAACAGCGTTTAATACGTGCTTAATGTTTTTGTCTTTAAGGAATCTCTTAAATGTATCACTGGTGAATGAAGTGCCTCTATCCGTAATAATCCTTCGGGGAACGCTAAATATACCGAAGTATTCACGAAGGGCCTTAACCGAGGTCTGAGATTTTGTGTTTTTAACAGGTTTCAAATAAATGTACCGAGTGAAGGAATCTATAAGTACTAATACATAGACGTTGCCCCTGCTACTCCGTACGAAAGGGCCAACGTGATCAGCATGCACTGTATGGAAAGGGGTATCAACCTTCTCGATTGGATGCAAGTATCCCGGTTTCCTTCCACCTGACGCTTTTGAATATGCACACTCTAAGCAGGATGTTACGTATTTGCTAATAAAAGCCCGCATCTTGGGAAACCAATATGTGGCTTTAATCTTCTCTAAGGTTTTGTCTAATGCAAAGTGACCAATGTCATCGTGATTTTGCTTAACAATTTGCCAACGTACCCCTTTTGGAACCACCCATCTATCGCCATCTACAGTTACTCTAAACAATTTATTGTTTTTAAGTTTGTAATTAGACTTAATATCAATGACGTCGTCTAACTGAGGGTCATTTAGAATACGTATTATTCTTTGAATCTCATCATCTGCACTCTGAACAGTAGCCAACCAATCACAGTCAGCGGCTAAAAGGACATTATGAGAGGGTTGTACCGACCGTGGCGACTCTGGGATAGGATTGCGACTGAGCGCGTCGACGTGAGCCATAGTCGTACCAGGTCTATATTCAATGCTAAAATGATACTCCTGCATCTGCTCCCACCACCTTGCGACTCGAGGCAGCATATCCCGTTTTTGAAAGGTAGCTCTCAAAGAGTTGCAGTCAGTTAATATTTTAAAAGGGATGCCTACCAAATATACTCTGAATTTATGTAAAGAAGCAACGACGGCCAGGGTCTCAAGATCGTACGATGAGTAATTTTGTTCTTCTGGGGTGGTTTGCCTACTAAAATATGCAACTGGCCTAAGCATATCTTCCTTATTCCTCTGGAGCAGGATGCCTGCAACGCCAACCTTACATGCATCCGTATGAAGTTCGGTGGGAGCTAAAGGGTCATACAGAGCTAGTGTTGGTTTTTGAGCCAATTCATGTTGAAGTGTTCTAAATGCAGCCTCTTGTTCTGGGCCCCACACAAACTTCGCATCCTTTTTTAGCAATTGGGTCAGTGGTTTGGCTATCACAGAGAAGCGTGGTATGAATCTACGAAAAAAAACTGGAGAGGCCGAGGAATTGGCGGACGTTATGTTGATCACGGGGAACTGGAAAGCGTTCAACGGCTTCAACCTTCTTCGATCCCGGACGGAGACCGTCCTTGGATATCTCAAACCCCAAATATTCGACAGTTTGGCCAAAAAAACAACACTTTGCTAAATTTAGAGTAAGCCCTGCGTCACGAAATAAGTCCAGAACAGTTTTCAACCTATCCATTCCTTCGGGTACATCTTTAGATGGTATAATAACGTCGTCTAAATACGCTAAGGCCTCCTTATGACGAGTGGGACCTAGAACTTGATTCATTAGCCGCTGGAAGGTGGCTGGTGCGTTAGCGAGACCAAAGGGCATGCGATTGAACTCATAATGCCCATCTGGCGTTACGAAGCCGGTCTTATGCTTGTCTTCCTCGCGTATGGGTATCTGGTAATACCCTGACGCCAGGTCTAGGGTAGTATAAAACTTATTGCCAGTCAGAACATCGAGTTGATCGTCAATAAGGGGCATTGGATAGTTTTCTCTGATAGTCTTCTTGTTAAGTGCCCTATAATCTATGCATAGACGAAGTTCACCACTCTTCTTCCTAACAATAACAATAGGGCTTGCGTATGGTGAAGTCGATGGACGTATTATATTATTACCTAATAAGTCTGAAATCATCTCCCTAACCTTTTCTTTCTCTCCGATTGCCAATCTGTATGGCCTATAAACCACAGGGTCATCATCTTGGAGTCGTATTGACATTTCTCCTACAGAAGTACTACCTAATTCCGACAGATTGAAAGCAAAACATGTCCTGTACCGATTTAACAAATCAAGAAGGTTAGTTTTGTCTGAAAGCGGCAGACTGTCACCACATTTCAGGTTGGCCTCTGTTATGTCAGCTACCTTCTCCTTATTAGTCAAGTGAGATACGTTCATGACTCTTAAACTATCTTCTTCCTGCGCTTTACGACCGCGAGCGATCAGAAAATCCTTTTCTAGTCTAAAAGGGGTGTCAGAGGAGGCATTCACTGCGACATGTCCGACCCCACTCGCATCTATTCGATAAACACCACATACTAAATTATAGGTTGCCCCCTTCAGGCAGCGTAGACCCCCTTCTATGAAAACGTCCCCCTCATAATGAGGTTCTGGGTGAACTCGAATAGTAGTGGAACCAGAAATTTCTACGTCACTGTCACAAAACAACCTTATTTTATTATTAACGGCTACTAGCTGGCTGAGCTGCATTACATCTAAGCGATCACTTGTCTTTTGTACTAAAATGTGAGGCTGCTCCGTGAAAGTTTGTCCGATTAAAAGGGGAAACGGCATAGCACCATCAGGAACAATCAACAATTCAACATTAGCAGCTACATCATCTATGACAACGCAAACATTCCGCTTTCCTATCGGATTTACCATAGAATTGCCAAATCCTTTTAGCAAGGGTAGGTTAGATGTTTCTAGGTCAACGTCTGTGGTAACAATTCTGTTAAATTCTGAAATACCTATCATTGAACATTCGCTACCAAAATCGATGAAACAGTTGACAGGCGTGTCATTAATTAAGGCAACCTTGAAGTATTTACTATTTGGACTCGGGACATCGGTTTGGTTAGTCGTGGTCCTACTGGGGTGGCAAGTCTCTTTATCACTCCTAACGCATAACGTCGACTTTTCATTGGGGAGTTTCGCATAACACTGTTCAGTTTCGTGGCCAATTCGTGCACACCTACCACACTTTTTAATTGGTTGTGTGCACTGTGACGTAACATGACCATCCTTTTTACAATTAGAGCATCTAAGAGGCCTAGGGTTGGGACGCGCCTGACCTTCTTGACCTCTTGGAGGTACGCTTTTAGTAAACTTACGATCATTATGTGACCTAGTGTTCTTAGTATTACGTAAATAGGCTAGTAATTTATCAGGGTCGTCGTATTGCGCGGCTTCCGCGCTTAATCTTACCGAGCGATCATCAATACCGTGCAATATACACTCAACCGCGTTTTTACCTACAATACCGCACCTGTTTATCAGAGCCACTTTCTCATAATAATATTCTTCCAACGAATCGTTAAAGCGAGCCCTCTTTGCCAACATGTCGCTAAGCATCTGACCATAGTTTTCATGGGAGGGGAAAGCAGACAACAGTTTTTCCTGCCACTCGATCCACGAGAAGAGAACTGAGGGTAGACTTTCATACCATCTTTGTGCTACCCCTTTTAATTTTGGTAATGCAAAGTGAATAATTTGCTTCTCCGTCCAACCATAGATGGTGGCGCATTCGTTCACTTTATGTAACCACATTGTCATATTTTGTTCTCTTCTACATGGGTCGAATTCAGGTATAGTGTTATTCATGGAACCTAATTTCTCTAGACTACCGTTATTATTAGTTAACATCTTTAAAGCTGCAACAAGGTCCGAAACGGAAGTAATATTATTTGGGGGCTCACCTACACCTTTGGCTTGTTGATCACCGGGACTACTTGCTCGGAGGTTGCTAGGCCGATTGCTGGCCCGGCGGCTGGCCTTGCTGCGAGACCGGCGGCTGCGTGGCTGGCGGCTGCGCGTGCGGCGGCTGCCTCGGCTGCGCGAGCGGTTTCCCAGCTCACTGCGGGACCGATGTCGTGTTCGCCCCGAAGCTGCATGGGCGCCCGCGTTGCTACGCAGAGAGCCGTCGGCCCGGCTGCACGAGCGCTGACTGCGCCCACTGCGCTCCCTGCGCTGGGTCGGCGAGCAACGGCTGGGCCGTGCCCGCGAGTTGCGACTGGACGGGCTGCGTGCGCGCCGCGTGGCCCTGCTGGCTGCCCGTTGTCGTGTCACGCTGCGCGGCTGTCGTGCTGTTGGCGCTCCAAGCGTCGGGCTTGTGGGGGTATATAGAACCCGACCACCAAGGTTTGCATCCATTCTATCCTGGAACGTGAAATGATCACCGCAAAGTCATAGTTCAGCACTAGTGTTATTGCCGTTTTGAAAGGGACTAACGAACTTAAATATTTGTGAATAATGGAATATCGGAACAAGGTCATTAAATTATTCGTATATGGGTCAGTGATAGTAGTCAACTCTGTTCATTGTTAAATAGTTGCCCAATTATGTAAGCACGTAACTATTTTTGCCTACTTTAACGATGTAGCTATTAAAAGTATTTAGTGGGTAGGGGAGTTTTTCACATGGTCATTTCTTCATTCGTTACAACGACAAAATTCAATAAATAGTTTAAAGAAAAGACGTTCGACCTTCTTTTCGACAGAGGGGAAGCCAATCTGGTATACAGGCGCCAGCGGCAGGAATCATGAACATCGTTGTAAATTATCTTTGTTCAATTATTAATGTTGCAGGTAGGTACGCAATGCAAAATTTATTGATGCTGCGGTATTTCACCTTGTATTATTTAAAAATAAAATGATACATACATGCAGCAAACAAATTGTACATTGCATATTGAATTATAAGAGAAGAGAAAAAAGAAAAAAAAAATATTAATGTTCATCCCACTTCTGAGATGTACGCTATACGGCGTTTTAGCTAGTAGGGTGCGATGTTATTTCAGATTATAGCTTGCCCTTGGACACAATTAATGCAAAATAGGATGTTATTCGCACACAGTAGATAGATAGTTGTGTTATTTAAGCAATAGGCATCGTGAAAGTATATCACATAAAAGGGTTTTGGTTTCTGAGCATAGGATAGTTGTAATTATAAATAAGAAACAAAATGGACTTATCACTTACGTTTTATTCGTTCCTCTCACCAGTTATACTCACATAAACTTCTTAGACACTTGTTCACTTTTTGGGGATCAGAATAAGACTGACTGTTCAAGCAAATAATCGGTGGTTTTATTCACCGCAGTTTCGCGGTCTTCTTCAGAAACTACCCGCCATGTGATCAACCAATCATAGCATAGCTCTGCTGTGATTGGTTGACCGCCGGAAGAACGCCAGTCTTATTTTAATCAAAATGCACCTCATAAATTATATAATTTTACAATACAATACAATTACTTTTTATTTAATTATATATTATATCTCTTTAATCTTAATTATATAACGGCGAAATACAACTAAACTTACATAGCGAATAATGTAAACAACTATAATCAAGTAATGTTGCTAACATAATAGAGCGGCAATGAATCTTGTTTCTCTAGTCCTGGGTTTCTAAAACTTTCGGCTCCACGGTACCCCTGTGAAAGTTTCCAGGTGACACCGAACCCCTTAAGTTGGAGGCGAAAGTCTTGTCGCGAACCCCCTGCCGTCGAAGTACCCCACTTTGCAAAACCCTGCTCTAGTCACAGATATTAGACAATTTTAAGTTAACTTTCATACTAAAATTATTTGCCGGTAGGTAATTAAATTAAAAATAATCTAAAATATACATCGACAACCCTAAGCGTCCGCGCCGGACTAGGCAGTTAAGTCTCCTAAAGGGTCGGAGTGTGCATACTTGTTCTATTTTACTATGCTAACAGCTTTTGATTGCTTATTAAGTCATACTCAACATGCATTTAGTAGCGTTTGACGATTAATTTAGCTGCATGTTGTAGTCAAAACATTAATTACTAATTTATTAGGGTCGCTTTGGGATTTATCCTTTGCTTTTGGAGAAACTGGTTAATTAAAATAAAGCCTTTGACAAATAGCGTGCCTGTTTCTAATAGTTTTAGTTCAATGGGTATTATTTATAGGTAGAAAGCCGTGGGTTTGAGACCGGGCTCGCGGGGACGCTGAAATCGCTGAATATCGAAAATTAATACATCTAATGTTAAAAAGTCGACGGTCAAAATATAGAAAGTAGGTTCGATATTTTGACCGTCAATGTTTTGAAAATACAAACTGAAATATAAATGCACAGAAAAACCAAAAAAATAAGACCAGCGCTGGGAATCGAACCCAGGTCCTCGGTATTCAGTGCCGCGTGCTATACCGCTACACCACCGCTGGACAACGGTACAGACACGAATTTCCCCGATGCACCACATATCTCAGCTTGTTTGTTTCTTATTTAGCCAATTAAGCAGCGACACTAGCCCTCATCGAGAAACTTCCGGCACACCATCGGAACTAACCGGTCACTCGGACAAGAGACCTATATTTCGATCGTTATCTATATTTCAGTTTGTATTTTCAATTTAGGTTTTACGGGATGACCGTAAAAGTAAAGAATTTGTAATTGAAATAAAAAATACAAAAAGATTCCAAAAAACCAATCTTTCGTCGATGTTTTAACTATCGATACTCGTATTCCTATTTTCGATATTCAGATGCGTGCCCGGGCTCGCGCCTCTGAGTTTTCCGGTGTGTGCAAAAATAACATTAGAAAGAAATCCATGAGCTTTAGGTACGGTGAAGGAAAACGTCATGAGGCAACCTGCACACAACGACGAAGCAATTCAATGGGGTAGTGAAATTGCTTTGGGCCCGCGTGGAAACTACGGCTCAAGCCCTCTCATTGTGAGAGGAGGCCTGTGTCCTGCAGTGGAACTTACATAGGCCAAGATGATGATAGTGGTGATGATATCAGAATGTTAATGCTTCACAGTTGCTTTTAAGAAGCTTTCAGCGTCTAACGACATTTAATTCTGAAAGCATTTCTGAATCGTCTTATTCTGTGTAAGTCAGAAGGCTCTTGCCACAAAGCTTTTCTTCGAATAACGGCGGAGATATTTCAACTTGTGTTTTGTGTTTCGCTGCTTCTTTAAGTAGATTATTTTATTGTTTTTGTGATGAAGTGTATGGTTGGTGTTAACGTATCAACAATTGTCCAAAATTTACAACCCCGACCAAACGTCGGGGTTGGCCCCATACAAAGACTGACTGCTAACTGACTAATCATGACTAGTAAATGACACGAGCCCCGCGGCACGGGCGGGTGGCGCATTTGAATTGATTTCGCGCGGACATCGGGGAACTCACATCGCTAATTCGCTCTTGGGACGTCAGAGTAGATATAAAAACCGGCCAAGAGCGTGTCGGACACGCCCAAAATAGGGTTCCGTAGCCATTACGAAAAAATTAAGTAATATTTTTCTAAGGATTTCGAATTTTATACGGAATCTTCCAAGTTTAGGTATATTTTATACCTTACGCTGCTATTTACTCATAAACTACTAATAATTCTCAAGCAAACTTAGCCGCTATAGTTTTCCTTGGAAGTTTGATATACTGACTACCATCCTGAATTTTTTGAAATTTTTCTACCCACCGGTTTAGATTTTAGAGGGGGGGGGACGCTCGATTTTAATGAAAATTTGCACTTTAAAGTTGAATATTTCGCAAACAAATGACTGAATCGAAAAATCGTTTTAGCAACCCCCTAATGGTTTTAAAATACCTATCCAACGATACCCCACACTATAGGGTTGGATGAGAAAAAAAAATCATCGCCACTTTACGTCTATGGGAGGTACCCTAAAAAAAATTGTTTTTGAATTTTTAATTGTACTGTTTTGTCGGCATAGTTTACTTATATATCCGTGCAAAATTACAGCTTTCTAGCATTGATAGTCTCTGAGCAAAGCCGCGGACGGACAGACAGACAGACAGACAGACAGACAGACGGACAGACAGACAGACAGACAGACAGACAGACATGGCGAAACTATAAGGGTTCCGTTTTTGCCATTTTGGCTCCGGAACCCTAAAAAGTGACACGGTTGGTTTTCGTACACATTGAGGTGTTTGCGTTATCTAGTGTAATCTATATCTGTGGATACCTATTATAACTTTTGAATTCAAATTCAAATTCAAATATTTATTTGCATAAACAAGGGTATACATTGGTCTTACATTATGTCATAGGTTCCATTCATTGTTTTGCCATAGTATGGCGTACAAATATTTATAAAATTTCATTATCAATTCTAAAAAAATATCACATGCTTACATTTTATTATTCACAATAAGATGTCAAAATATTATTAAATGTCAAATGTATATAAGTAAGAATAATTACATAAAAATATTAAAAGTTATTTCAAAGCAGGATTGACAATAATATTGATTATAAATATCTAATAAATAACACGATTTCACAATCTAGTACTTACAATTTACAAATTCGTCATGAACTAGTCCTAAGTGTAGTAGCTGTTTTCAACCAGATGCTTAAATAACCTATTCTCCTATAAGTACTATTAATTATATAAAACAAATACTAGCATGCAATTGTTATAAATTATTTGAGAGAAAAGTTTTTACATCATAATACTGTTCCTTGCGTAATAAATTATTCAAGCTATTTCGGAACTTAATAAATGGCAACTGCTGCAAATCCAGAGGCAATTTATTAAATAGCTTCATGCACATTGTGTAGCACTGCTTGGAGTAGAAAGCCGTCCTAGGCGCGCGTCCGTGGACCAACCTCCCAGGATTTCTGGTATTTCGAGGAAATGCAGTTTGTGCCGTTCTAAATAGATTCATGTGCTTTTTAACAAAGATACAAGCTTCTAATATATACAAACATGGTAATGGCAATATACCTAACTTCCCAAAAATAGGTTTACAGCTTTCATATGGTGCTCGACCACATATTGCTCTGATACATTTTTTTTGGGCTATGAATGCTCTTATTTAAGGTGATACCTATCATAATATTTTTTTTTAAATGGTTATAATAGGTCTCAAATTTATTCCGTTTGTTCACAGGGTTGGTCAGTGTGTATTTGGTCTTCGTTTCGCTGAAAAATGTGTTGCCAGTCGTATTTTTTAATTTGCCCCTTTTTTCCACAGTCAACTTACAATAGCCCATCGATATAGAGTATAAGTCAATGCAATAGCCAGACTCTAATTCCGAAACTATTAGTCACGTCAAACGGGCTTTCATACTAGTCATACTTGTTAGAGTCAAAATGCTGCACTTCATGATGAAAGCAAGCCGCTTTGCACAGTGATAGTACAGACTAAACTGAGTGATTTGACCCGCAGCAGCGGAAGTTTCACCCCTTAGGAACAGAGATGGCGCCACTTATTCAAAAAATGTTTCAAAAAATTCTACAAGCTAAAGTAATGAACCGATTTCAATGTTTGATATCTCAAATGAAAGCTTATTATATACGTTACTAATAAAAAAAACTGAAAAAATATATACTGTAAACTTCTGGCAAAACACGGCATCTTAAGTTTTTTTTTCTTACTTGATTTGTAGTTTTTACTTGATTTCTTAAAAAAATTGTATGCAACATGAATAGTTTAATGCATATACATATTACAGAGTACATAACAAGTATAATAAAAAAAAACCGACACCAATACCTTTCATATTCCACGAAATATGAAAGTTTAAATGTGAGCACAAATTTCTTTAAAAAATATTTCAAAAAATTCTACAAGCTAAACTAACAAACCGATTTCAATGTTTAATATCCCAAATGAAAGCTCATAACATTCATTACTTACAAAAAAATACTGAAAAAATCTTTACTGAAAACTTTTGGCAAAAAACGCCATCTCAAGTTTTTTTTTCTTATCAGATTGGTAGTTTTTACTTGATTGCTTAAAATATTGTACGTTTTATGCAATATGAATGGTTTAATACATACGTATATATATTTCTGAGTAAATAACAAGTATTATAAAAAAACCCGACACCGATACCTTTCATACTTTACGAAATATCTAAGATTAATTGTGCACGCTTCTCTTACAAATAAATTTCAACGAAATCTTCAAGTGAAACGAGTGCTCTGATTTTAATGTAAGTATAATACTAAATGAAAAGAAGAAAGAAATTACCTATTTTATTAAAAAAAAAAAAAAAAGTTTTTTTCTGGTGTTACGAAAAAATATAATTGCTTTAAAATGTGTAATTGTTTTTATTCAAAAGTGACTATATTTGAAGACAAAAAATAAAAACTATATCGTTTTTGGCATAGTTGGTTCTGAAATATATATGCTGCTTAGTATTAGTAGTTGGCGAATTTATTTAAAAATTAGCTTTTTATCTGATAGGACCTCAACTTATAGATATGTCACATACATCAATGTTTATCAAATATTTTCATTATAACTTATAAGTCCTCTTCGGGTTCATCGGCACAAGTAGAACTGAAAAGGAAAAGTCCTTTTGAAGTACTTGTGCTATTACAATACTACAAAATCAATGATCTTTTAGACATGTAAAATTTTGTGCCTACCTCTGGAAATCAGTGGTCAGCATACAAAATAAGCCTGCAACGATTATTAGATTATGGCCGATGTGGTCAAAAGGTTCTCGAATGGAGTCCGCGGACTGGGACACGAGCTGTCGGTAGGCCTCCAACAAGATGGAGCGTCGACCTGGTTAAGATCGCGGGATCGCGGTGGATGCGAAAAGCACAAGACCGTTCTGAGTGGAGAGCCTTGGACGTCTTTCGGCTGACATGATGATGATGAATATTATAATTAACTTGCTTTTGATTTCTACAGCCACCTTTGCAGGATTTACACTGGGGTGTGCATGGTAAGCTGACCCGACGACACCCACAACGCATGGTATCGCAGCCAGATTTGCAGCCACAATGATCCAAGAGGCTTAATTGCGACCAAATCGCTGTAACTGCCGATCGTTCTGGAGTCCAACTCTCTTTTGCCTTAGTCCATCCCCAAGAAGATAGACATGGTAAGGAAACTTCTGATTTCAGAGCGCTTACCCAATTATGGCCTGCTTGATTTGTTGCACGCAGTGCATGTTATAGAGAGCAGCTGATGTAGGTGGCAGGCTTGTCACGAGCTTGTTTTTTGAAGATATGATGCTCAAACGGAACACATGTATTGAAATAAAGTTCGTAAATACTTGTTTGCTTCAAAAAATAAGCTCGTGACAAGCCTGCCACCTACCATAGCTGCTCTCCATAAACATGTACTGCGTGCAGCTTACCAAGCGGGCCACATATGGGGAAACGCTCTGAAACCAGAAGTTTCCGTACCATGTCCATCTTGTTGGGGATGGACTAAGGCAAAAGAGAGTTGGACTCCAGAATGGTCGGCAGTTACAGCGATTTGGTCGCAATTAAGCCTCTTCGACTATTGTGGCTGCAAATCTGGCTGCGATACCATACGTTATGGGTGTCGTCGGGTCAGTTTACCATGCACTGCTCAGTGTAAATCCTGCAAGGTGGCTGTACAAGTCAAAAGCAAGTTAATATAATATTCGTTGCAGGGTTATTTTGTATGATGACCACTGGTTTCCAGAGGTAGGCACAAAATTTTACATGTCTAAAAGATCAGTGATTTTGTAGTATTGTAATAGCAAAAGGACTTTTCCTTTTCAGTTCTACTTGTGCCGATGAACCCGAAGAGGACTTATAAGTTATAATGAAAATATTTGATAAACATTGATGTATGTGACATATCTATAAGTTGAGGTCCTATCAGATAAAAAGCTAATTTTTAAATAAATTCGCCAACTACTAATACTAAGCAGCATATATATTTCAGAACCAACTATGCCAAAAACGATATAGTTTTTATTTTTTGTCTTCAAATATAGTCACTTTTGAATAAAAACAATTACACATTTTAAAGCAATTATATTTTTTCGTAACACCAGGAAAAAACTTTTAATTTTTTTTTTAATAAAATAGGTAATTTCTTTCTTCTTTTCATTTAGTATTATACTTACATTAAAATCAGAGCACTCGTTTCACTTGAAGATTTCGTTGAAATTTATTTGTAAGAGAACCGTGCACAATTAATCTTAGATATTTCGTAAAGTATGAAAGGTATCGGTGTCGGGTTTTTTTTATAATACTTGTTATTTACTCAGAAATATATATACGTATGTATTAAACCATTTATATTGCATAAAACGTACAATATTTTAAGCAATCAAGTAAAAACTACCAATCTGATAAGAAAAAAAAACTTGAGATGGCGTTTTTTGCCAAAAGTTTTCAGTAAAGATTTTTTCAGTATTTTTTTGTAAGTAATGAATGTTATGAGCTTTCATTTGGGATATTAAACATTGAAATCGGTTTGTTAGTTTAGCTTGTAGAATTTTTTGAAATATTTTTTAAAGAAATTTGTGCTCACATTTAAACTTTCATATTTCGTGGAATATGAAAGGTATTGGTGTCGGTTTTTTTTTATTATACTTGTTATGTACTCTGTAATATGTATATGCATTAAACTATTCATGTTGCATACAATTTTTTTAAGAAATCAAGTAAAAACTACAAATCAAGTAAGAAAAAAAAACTTAAGATGCCGTGTTTTGCCAGAAGTTTACAGTATATATTTTTTCAGTTTTTTTTTATTAGTAACGTATATAATAAGCTTTCATTTGAGATATCAAACATTGAAATCGGTTCATTACTTTAGCTTGTAGAATTTTTTGAAACATTTTTGAATAAGTGGCGCCATCTCTGTTCCTAAGGGGTGAAACTTCCGCTGCTGCGGGTCAAATCACTCAGTTTAGTCTGTACTATCACTGTGCAAAGCGGCTTGCTTTCATCATGAAGTGCAGCATCCGGCCAAAAAATGGCCCTAACAAGTATGACTATACCGTTTATGACAAAACATCAAACGAATTGGCTCGTAAAAAGACGATGAGTGCAGCCTCTGAAATATAAAGCAATTACGGAAAATGGCATCACGTGTGACGATACTTTACTAGCACGGGTAGCACGCGTGTCTGCTTTTTTGTCCCTTTCTAGCCAGTTCAGTTAGATGTAGTGATACTCTAGTTTACATTTGTACCTAATAATTAATTTTTTACCAATTTTAAAGGAGAACAATTGTTATGCGAGTACTGCCTTTTAGCAACGTAACATTTGGGAACCTGTTTCATTTTGCTACTTTTCATTTTGCAAAATCTAAAATTGTAAATATTTCAGGATATATTTCAGGACCATCTTGTAGAACCCTTTAAGGTAGGTTAGGTTAGTTTAATAAAAAATCCTGAAATATTTATAGTTTCAGAAGTATTAAATAGTTGGGAAATTAAAAGTTGCGAAATGAAACAAGTTGCCAAAGGTTATTTGCCGAGACATTAGTACTTAAACCATTTTTATGTTTGCATATGGATACTTTATAATTACTTAAGTACGATTGTGCAATCAATAGGGTAGGTAGCGATATGTGAATAGACCAACAAGTAAATCGGTATACAGTGCAGTGGCGCGGTAGCGCAACCATTACCCATTATTTCAGTAAACAACTAGCACAGAATCTCGTCAAAGAGATTACGAATCCACTCAGTAAATATTCCTCCCCAAAAGGAGATAATGAATTATTAAGTTATGAATTAAAAAGTAGATAATGAACCATTTGCCACCTAGCGCAACACATTTTCATTGTGGTCAGAAATAATTAAAGAGAGTTTAAGCAAGTGGATGAACGGTTTAGGCGCAGTAAAAAGACGCTTCTCTTCTTCTTCAAGAATTCGCCATCAAGCAGCGTTTATCGGTGAGTGTCACGTCTCACGGTATCAAAACTGTGTAATATTAGATATTAGTCACTTTAGATATGTTGACAAAATTAGTTTCTCTCTGGACTGGATGTCGCACGTAAATTATACACGCAAAATTCATAATCTTAAAAAGGCCAAGTCAAACCTTGCTAAACCAGCAAGCCTACGTTATCTTCTAACCTCTGTTATAAGGTTCTAATCCTTTGATCCCTTAAAGCCTTATAAGCTTTAATACTTAAACTCTTATAATGATTCGAGCTCGGATAACCACAAGAGTGGATTCATTCACTCATTAATAATTTATTTTAATCTCTTCGAAAAGGTGTTGAATGCGGAAATTCAAGTTTGAATTCGAACACGCAAGGATAATGAGAAGGGACGTTTATTGTCACTCGCGTTGAATCGGTTTTGTCACGAGGAAATTACAATAAATTATTGCCATTTCACTTAAGCAGAGACGGTATTAGATAAGCGTAAAAAAGACAGTTAATACGTTTTGTTGGTAACTTTGTAAAAAAGCCAAGTTGGTTTTGTAGCCATGATAGCATATTGGTGTAGCCACATTCATTCTCAGCTCAGCAATCGCACTATTAAGACGGACTAAAGTTCCAAATATCTTATAATTTTGACATAAAAACAAAGTGTTGTATAAAAAAGTACAGTGGTTATTCGAAAATTAAAATTTTAAATTGAATTTTTAAAGGAACCGAAACATGAATTTGAGGAAGAAGTTGAAAATCAACAAGGCTTGATACAAGGTGTAGCCTTGGTAGTATAGTGGTGTAGCCGTGGGATACTATATTCGTAGTATTGCAGTCGTGTAGCCTAAATTGAGATTTGATTAATGGACTCAAAAGCAGTGTGGATTTGATTGTAGGCTTGCACCTCGGAATTTTTATGGCATTTTTGTTCGAAATTACATTTGGAACTTACCAAGCTTTACGGTGAAGGAAAACATCGTGAATAAAGCTAGAAATATGCGCAGAAATTCAATGGTTTATGATTAGTTCTCAATTCGTACCTACTGGTCCCGCATGGGAAAGAAGTAGGTATACAGTTTGTATGACAAGATCGTGACCGGCATAATTTCTAATTTTAAAATGGCACACATTAAAAAAAAGTACTGGCTGAATAGCATGATCTTTTTGAATGTACCCAAATGGTTGTCTGGAAGAGATCGCTTTTCCATTCTTGCCCCATTCCTGTATCTTATTTATGTAAATGACCTAACTTATATGGTAAGCCAAAAGTCGGGTATCGTTATGTTTGCTGACGACACGTCTTTACTGTTCAAGGTTAGTAGAAAGGATACCGACTTCACTGAACCCAATGAAACCCTGTCCGTGATATCCGCATGGTTCGCTGCCAATAATTTGTTACTAAATCCTAAGAAAACCAAATGTATTAAATTCTCATTGATAAATTCATCTAACTCGAATTCAATTTCTAATATAAAGTTAAATGGGCAAACTATTGAATTTGTAAAATCAACAGTATTTTTAGGAATAACACTCGATTCTAAACTGCAGTGGGGACCTCATGTCACTGCAATCGCGGGTAGATTGAGCTCTGCTGCTTTTGCAGTTTGGAAAATACGGCAGCTAACCGATGTGGCGACGGCACGGTTGGTGTATTTTGCGTACTTTAATAGCATTATGTCGTACGGGCTTATTTTATGGGGATCTGCTGCAGACATCGAATCAATTTTTATCTTGCAAAAGAGAGCAGTTAGAGCAATTTATAATTTGAAGACGCGTGAATCTTTAAGATCATTTTTTAAGGAAACTGGTATCCTAACCCTGCCGTCGCTTTATGTTTTTGAAATAATCATGTACGTTAGGAAGAACATATGTGATTTTCCCACTAACGTCGATAAGCCAAAGGCTACTAGAAACACAGGGAAGCTTAAAGTACCATCTTACAGACTGGCTAAAACCAAAAAGTCGTTTTTGGGAAGTTGCATACGTTTTTATAATAAAATTCCAAAAAATATTACTGAAGAAACTGATACAAAATTTAAATCTACTGTCAAAAAGACATTAATATCTAAGGCTTATTATAAAGTTAACGATTATATCATGGACAGGGATATTTGGAAATAATTCCGATCCGCACTAGCGATCCCTTCAAATAGTGAACCTACTGTGTTAAAAATAAAATTGTGTTAAATACTTGTAATGTATAGTACATAGATGTCATTTATAAATATTGTGAATCTGTTTTTAAAAAAAAAAATACCTCGTTGAGTTTCTTGCCGGATTCTTCTCAACAGAGGTTTTTTTTTCCGAACCGGTGGTAGATTAAAAAAATGACGTGTAAAAGTGCCCATTGCGGCCTATTTGCTGAATAAATGATTTGACTTTGACTTTAAGCGATAAGACCGCCTATTGTCTACCCTAAATCTGTGTTTGTATTTTAAGTTTTTTCTTGTACTGCTTTATGGTGTGCAATAAAGAATATTTGTATTTGTATCTTTTACGTAAAATGCTTTGTAAAAACAAAAAGAAAAAACTTGACAGTTTCCTGCCAAAAGCACATTTTCCAAAATGAGTGCCGCGTATGCTACACGATACGAAGCAGTGTTCCTGTGTTTACATCCGAAAGGACCCAAAATGTCTCGCGATCGGGCCGCTAAGTACATGAATGAGTCGAAGGCGTTTGTGAACAAGTGGGTGAAAAGATACTAAAAGAAACTAAGATATAAAAAACGTTGACGACTTATCAGAACGCGGGAAAACAAAATCAACCTCTTCTGCAGAGAATAAGCGGATTTTACAAATATTTATAAAAAATCCACTATTATCTTTGCGTTCTGGGCGAGAAAAGTTAAAGAAAAATAGTTTATCTATATGTATAGATACAAAACGAAGACGTTTGATGGAAATGGATTCAAATTTCGAAGTACTATGAAGAAACCGCTCCTTACTGAAAAACACACGGGAAAGAGACTGTCATGGGCGAGTGAAAACAAAAACCGGGATTGGAACAATATAATATTTTCAGATGAAGCTTCATTTTGGGCAGCTAATTACTCGACTAAGGCTTGGTCTACGGCTGATAACAGATTGCTCGTGCGGACCGTGAAACACCCAGAAAAAGTTCCATGTTTGGGGATGCTTCTCAAAACAGGGTTTTGGCCTTTTGCACTTGTTCACTGGTTAATTGCATGCAGCAGCAGATGGCACGCGCACCACAAACGAGCTGAAGTACACGTAGTGGCGCGACTGCAACTGGACCACCCTCAGCGTGTATCCGCTCTTCCGGCAGACGTATTCCACGTCTGCGACAGCGATGGTGTGATGCAGACGCGACACATACAGTACCGTATTCAGATGATGAAATGTCATTATAGGCGTATGCAAACGATCAAACCCGCCGTTTAGCCGTGTGGTGTCGGTTGAGAATGACACCACCCCCTCTCTTCCCGTGGGTGTCGTAAGAGGCGACTAAGGGATAAACCGGAGGATGGGCAGCAGCGTCCTCCGCGAACGATCGGGTATTACTGCGGTCGTCAACCCGCCTGCCAAGCGTGGCGACTAAGGCATTTTCCCCCCATTAATTGGGGGAGGCCTATGTCCAGCAGTGGACGTCTTTCGGCTGACATGATGATGATGATGAAACGATCAAAATTTTTGTGTAGGTTGGTCGATGCCATATTTAGAACAGGTTGGGAGGGTACTTACCTACAGCGCGTAAGTTAGCCAGAAGATGTGGGATGTGGGTTTGTACTCTGTCCAGCTCAACCGAAACACTTTCTTACACTTTTTGGTATCCTGTCGTGTCACCAAGTACCTAATATAGTTTTAGTGCTAGTTTTAGTCTTAGTCTTAGGTGGTGCTTATGGAGCCAAAATAAATCTTTCGTTCTTTCTTTCTTTCTTTCTTTATTTTCTGATTTTTTAAATACCGTTTGGTTTTAAGATATAAGTGAGCTTAGTTTGTTCACTGAATAGTAAAAATAAAAATTTAACCGCCGAAAAAATGGAAAAGCCCGAAAGAGCAATCTTTTTTATTTAACCTTAATCTAGATATCAGTTTGAAGTCGGTGCCTCAGCACGAGCCAGGAGGAGTGATAGAAGCCCATCAGGTAGACGACTATAGGTCCACTCCTGCTGGCTAGTGCTAAGCTGAGGCACCGACTTCAAACTGATACCTAGATTAAGGTTAAATAAAAAAAGGTTTGTTATTTTTGCTTTTCAGTTTTTTCAGCAGTTAAACTTTTTTTGTTAAAAAGATTTTATTTTACAATTTTTTTCCACAGTACTACATCCACATTAGGATATTACGAATATTATCTATATTATTAGGATTATACCAAATTTATATGAGAACTAGCTTTTACCCGCGGCTTCGCACGCGTTAACTATTCGGTCTGGTAGTTTCAATTGAAATTTTCGGGATTTTTCCAAATTTCATTGAGGTTGTGTTGAGAATAACTGCACAAAATTCAAGACTCTAAACCCAGTACTGAAATTAAAAAAAATCCTTATTCAAATTCAAATTCAAATCATTTATTCAGTAAATAGGCCGCAATGGGCACTTTTACACGTCATTTTTTAAACTACCGGCGCTTTCGGAAAGACCATCATTGCCAAGAAGAATGATGCTGGTATTTCGAGATTTGATCCCTAAGTATCCCGTGGGAATATCGGATCAAAAAGTAGCGTTTGTCTTATTCCAGATATCCAGCTACCTACATACCAAATTTCATGACTCTAAGCCCAGCGGTTATTATTTCAAAATTTTATCCCTATTCCGTGGGAATATCGGGGTAAAAATAGCTTATGTGTTATTCCAGAGGTCCAACTACCTACATACTACATACATTCATACATAAAAATTCTGGAGTTTCAGAAAAACTAAAATGGGTCAAAGACACACGGACCAGGCCATTGAGGCGATGCACAAAACTTGCCGTACCTCCTCATAAGACAGCATTCTATAGAGGGAGTTTCAAATTTGCAGCCACCAAAATCTGGAACGATCTGCCACCTCCTTTACGAGAACCCATGCCCCTCTTAAATTTCAAACAATCACTCCATAAGCATCTGATATCAGCACAAAAAAACTCCTGACATTCCCTCAGGATAAGTATGCGGGCACGGACAAAACACATAGACACATCACACATACTCACAAATAATGCACACGCTCACACGCACACACATACGCTCCGCGAATTCCTTACTGTTCGCGTCCGACCGAGGTCGGTCTAGGGCCCAGTCTGAAAATCAGCGCTGGACCTCGATGTCCAGCACATGCTGAGACCGGGACCCATTGTCACACACACATACACACACACATTTACCATAATTTAAGTACAGATTTTTTTTTTTGTTATTCTTAATTTACTAATATTTTTTATCATTTTTATTATTTTGTTTTACTTACCATGTTTTATTTACTTTTTGGTGGCAATAAAGATTTTTTGAATTTGAATTTGAACATACTAAATTTCATGGCTCTAAGCCCAGTGGTTTTATTTTATCCCTAGATATCCCGTGGGAATATCAGGTCAAAAAGTCCAGTATTATACCAGACGTCCAGCTACCTACATACCAAATTTCATGACTCTAAACCCAGCGGTTATTATTTCAAAATTTTATCCCTATCCCGTGGGAATATCGGGGTAAAAATAGCCTATGTGTTATTCCAGAAGAACAGCTGCCTACACACCAAATTTTATGGCTCTAAGCCCAATGGTTATTATTTCGAGATTTTATCCCTAGGTATCCCGTAGGAATTTTAGGTCAAAAAGTCGCTTATGTATTATTCCAGACGTGCAGCTACCTATATACCAAATTTCATGACTCTAAACCCAGTGGTTATTATTTCAAAATTTTATCCCTATCCCGTGGGAATATCAAGATAAAAAGTAGCTTTCGTGTTATTCCAGAGGTCCAGCTACCTACATACTAAATTTGATGGCTCTAAGCCCAGCAGTTGTTATTCCGAGATTTTATCCCTAGGTATCCCGTTGGAATATCGGGTCAAAAATCACCTATCTGTTATTCCAGACGTCCAACTATCTACATACCAATTTTCATCCAAATCCGTCGAGCCGTTTTAGCGTAAAGGAGTAACAAACATACTCACTCACTCACAAACTTTCACATTTATAATATTAGTAGGACTAAAGGCTCTTTGTATTAGTTTGATAGTTAGGCTTTACACATGGGCGCCGCAGGCGCCCAATAGTCAAAGCAACTACGCCGCTTTGAATCATATCGTCCTAACGACCCTAATATGGGCGCCGTAGGCGCCCAATAATGAAAGCGGCTGCGCCGCTTTATTACTTTGATAGTTAGGCTTTACACATGGGCGCCGCAGGCGCCCAATAGTCAAAGCAACTACGCCGCTTTGAATCATATCGTCCTAACGACCCTAATATGGGCGCCGTAGGCGCCCAATAATGAAAGCGGCTGCGCCGCTTTATTACTTTGATAGTTAGGCTTTACACATGGGCGCCGCAGGCGCCCAATAGTCAAAGCGTCTACGCCGCTATGAATTATATCCTCCTAAATGCTCTAAAACGGGCGCCGAAGGCGCCCATAATGAAAGCGGCTGCGCCGCTTTGTATCACTTTGATAGTTAGGCTTTACACATGGGCGCCGCAGGCGCCCAATAGTCAAAGCGGCTACGCCGCTTTGAATCATATGGTCCTATCGGCCCTAATATGGGCGCCGTAGGCGCCCAATATTGAAAGCGGCTGCGCCGCTTTATATTACTATAACAGTCCCGTGCTATTTCGAGGGCGCAGCAGGTGCCCATTGTTCAAAGCGGCTACGCCGCATTGAATTAGTATCTCGTCACAGCTGCCATTCGGTAAGTAAAGGCGGCTGCGCCGCCCTATCTCTGCTCCTAGATCTAGCTAAAGCTGCACTGGTGCCGTTCCCCCACCTCCCCGACCAACCTCCCTGCAAAATACTCGGGGTATATATAGCCTCGGTTAAAAATTTCGTTGGCGCGATGCAGAACTTCGAAATTCAAAATATCGGAACACAATTTTTTATGAATCCTAGTGGCCAGTATCATTGAACCACGTAGATTATAGTTCCAAATGCTGGTACTTACGTGCTCTGAATTTACCACTGGCTGGTTAGATCGCTGATTCCCGACAAAGTAGTTTTATATAATACTAGCTTTAGCCCGCCCCGCGGCTTCGCTCGCGTTAAATTCGGGGTAACATAGATTTACTTTCTACGATCCAATTTCGTGTTTTGATTGATTTTTTTAAGAGTATTATGGAAATACAGGTAATACAGACAAACGTTGTTTAAGACAGATGGTGCAAATTTTCAAAAGCAAAAATCAACCTACCTAAATTATACAAACTTTGAATCCCTGCTTCACATCTTCAGGGGTGGAATTTCAGAAAACCTACGTGTTCCTTTTGCCCGCGGCTTGGTGCGCGATATAGGATAATTCCCGCGAGATAAGAATAAGTAAATTCTATAGAAAGCTACAATGTCCGTGATTTAATTGAAACAGACTTCTTTTACCTAAGGAAATTGCATATTTCCCGCGGGATAAATGTAACTCTTTAGATCGATTGAAAAAAATCCTTCACTTCAAAGCAAAAAGCTTTCACAGTTCTTATCAGCGCTGTGTGCATGCACACTTTTGTGTGCTTCCACAGCATATGCTGAGCCCAATCCATTTATCACACTTAGTTAGCACTTAGTTATGTTTATGTTATACCTAGTTATAAGTGTAATGTAGAAATATCCTCCGTTTATTACTTATGTTTATGTTGCTCTAAGTGTGATAATAAAGGCTTATTCTATTCTATTCTATTCTATTCTTGACTAACTTTGGCTCTCTATGAATATACAAAATTCCCAAGAGATAGAAATATAAGTGACTACATACATTTACCTACACCAATTTTTTTTCACTAATAAAAAGTTACACTATTTTTGACTGACATGCGCTAATTTTATCGCGCGATATTATAGTTTTCGCGGGACATGAGTTAGTGTTTTGATCTATTTTAAAATATTCTATTATTGAATGAAATTTGAAAATCTGCCCCGAAGTTAAATGCACTTATTTTTATCCCGCGGAAATTTTGTATTTTTCCGAAGAAAAGATAGCCTATGTCAACCACGGATAGTGTAGCTTACAATAGTGAAAGGATTTTTTAAATCGGTTCAGTAGTTTCAGAGATTAACAACCTATTAACCCAAAAAACAAAGTATAGATATTCCTTATAAATTTCCTAAATTTCGTATCGGTGCTGTCAACTTTTGAGGAGTTCTCTTATGAGCAGACGACCCTGGTCGCAGCATCAAGTGGCATCTATAATATAAACGCACTGTTCTTGAAATTGAACAATCATGCACAGTTTCTGGTGTGTGCCAGTAACTTTTGAAGAGTTCCCTCCTACGGAAACGATCCTGGCCGTACTTCCAAGACGTCACTGCCAGATTATTATATTTTCACCAGATTAACAATATTTTAATCTACTTTTATTACTTTGGCTTGCGAGTTTTCTGGTTCAGTTAGTGTAAAATCCTGTTTATTTGTATGTATGTGTGTACAACAAATTTAAAGTCTTTGCTATTTATAATTACGGAATTAGGGCCACAAAATTTTCCTTATCCCTTGGGAATATCAATAAATTCTTTTTAAGCGCGCGTCTACACGTATTAAAGAACATACATATATTCCAAATTTTCAAGTATGTGTATTTCAAGTGTGGAGATTCGAAGGAACTAGTTGGAGTTTCTCAGGACACATCATGTAAACCGCTCTTTGCTAAATTTGATATACTGCCTCCCCCTTGTCTTTACATTAAAGAAGTAGCTATTCATGTGAGGAAAAATATCAAACTTTTTGAAAGAGTAGAAAAGTATAATCGTCGTAACCTACGAAATGATAATAAATTGATACGTACTTATCGTTCACACACAAGTTTTTATAAAAAAAGTATTTTTGGTATGGCAACAAAAATATATAATAATATTCCTGATGTATACAAAGCACTAGACGATGTAAAATTTAAGAAAGCTATAAGTAAGTGGTTGATGGGCAAATTATTTTACTCTACCTATGACTTTGTTAACAATAAAGAAAAGCTCTAATGCTCTTATGTTGTTGGTGACATCTGATTATGTTTTTTAAGTTAGTTTGATTGCTTTAAGATATTGACTTCTAAATTTACATGTATCAGAATTTTATTTTACATTAATGCATTTTAATATAATTTCAAGTGGACTTAATTTTACTTTATTTTGTTTTATTGGATTTATTTTGATTTGTTTTGCTTTGTTTGACTTGACTTAATTTGACTTGATTTGTAATGATTTTATTATTTATCTGTTTTAATTTATTTAGTTCGTCTTAATTTTATATGATTATAATTTTATTAATTTGATTTGATTTTTTTTGTATTTTTTAATTATTATTTTTGATTGTATTATAATGTAACTTTTATCAAAAAATATTGTACACTATAATATGGTAGACTATGGAAAGAGACTGAAAAACTTTAATATTACCTTATTTATATACCTGTGGTCTTACAATAAATGATTTGAATCTTTGAATAACTATCTTTCTGTTCTTTTATTTCTCTTCACGAATTTATTCGCAGTTTCATAAACATAACATAAAAAATAAAGATTTTCTTATACAAATATCCATCTCCCTTTTTACCCCCTCAGCGGTGAAATTTTTAAAAATAGTTATTCACGTACGAGTATTCTCATGATTCTAGGATTCGGAGAGTCGTTCACTTAGATTAAAAATCATAACCTCAAATTAACGTTCATTCTAATGCAGACTTTCATTCCCCTTTTACCCCTAAGAGTTGAAATTTTCAAAAGTTGTTAATCGTATTTTCTTAATTCTGTCTAAGTTATTCACTAAATTACAGAATCATAATTTTAAAAATAGAAGAATTCTCTCGCAAACTTCCATCCCCCTTGAACTCTTTAGAGGTAGAATTATCTAAAAATCGGTCAAGTGCGAGTGCGAACGACTCGCGCATGTAGGGTTCCGTACGATGCAGTCGTGTCGTTTTATTACAGAGTTCCTATGGCCAACGTCTAATTTCATCATCAGATCAGCTCTACGTCATAATAATATTGCATTGCCATCGGATTTATACACATGTCATCCTGCAGGTGGTAGGACCTTGTGCAAGCTCCGCCCGGATTGCTACCACCATCTTGCTCGCTATGCCGTGAAGCAGCAGTGCTTGCACTGTTGTGTTTCGGCAGAGTAAGACAGCCGGTGAAATTACTGGAACTTGAGGTATTCCAACTTAGGCCTCTAGGTTGGCAACGCATCTGCAATACCCCTGATGTTGCAGATGTTTATGGGCGGTGGTGATCTCTTACCACCAGGAGACCCACTTGCTCGTTTGCCTTCCAGTCGAATAAAAAAAAAACAAGCACGCAAAATTTCAGCTAAATCGGTTGAAGATAGCCACTTCAAATTTAAGTTTAAATATTAATTCCACCCCAACAAACAACTAGTTACATTACTAGTTAATAAAAACATGTCACCAAAATGTAAGCACTAGGACTAGGTGCAAGTATTTTGAATAAATAATAATTTTAAATTCTCATCCTCTTTGGCTGTCGCCCTGTAGTAGGCTGAATAGCGCTTCAGACTTATGCCATGCTCGCGCCAGAAAAAAATTTACAATTTTAAAAAAAATATTAGCGCGGTAATTTCGGCCGACGCACGGCGCGTACTTATTATTATTAGTGAATTAATCATAACCTGATTTTAAATTTTGACCTTGTAAATAAATATTGTTACTTAGTATAAATTACAACGGACATTTTTTAGTGTAAAAAACATTAAACATAGCGGCTGTGAGTGCTTTATTGAAGTCGGATTTTGTGAAGTGTGTGTAGTGTGTGTCGGAGGTTTGTGGATCATAAATTGTTATTTAGACTTAATGCTGCACACAAAAATAAACCACGGCCTTAGAGATAATTATTATACTATCGAAGGTTTTATAAAATAGCGCTAATAAAATCACAAATTAATAAATAGTTAAACATTAAAAACAACATAGGGTCACTCGCGTTGCCCCTAGCAACTGACGGCCGAATCTTAGCAGCCTAGCAACCAAAAACCGCTGAATGAAACACGTTTCTTGTATGAAGACCCCCCTTAATTTTTAACTTTATTTTATTTTTAGTATTTGTTGTTGTAGCGGCCACTGTAATACATAATCTGTGAAAATTTCAAGTGCCTAGCTATTACGGCTCAAGAGATAGAGCCCTGTGACAGACGGACAGACAGACAGACAGACAGACAGACAGACAGACAGACAGACAGACAGATAGACAGACAGCGGAGTCTCAGTAATAGGGTCCCGTTGGCACCCTTTGGGTACGGAACCCTAAAAAAATATGAGACATTGAGTTAATTAAAACTGTTCTCTACCTACTGTTCTCTTCACTTCAGTGTTCGTTCTGTTTCATGAAAGTAAGCCTAAAATAAAAGTTTTTCAACCCCCCCCCTTTTCTACCTTCAGTTTCCAAAACCAATTATATTATAGTGTTTCTTTCATTTGTTTTTAAAACTACATGCACATTCAACATATTATTACAACATTAAAATAACATTTTTCCATACTAATTTCCTCCCCCCTTTTTACCCTCTCAGAGGTAGAATTTTCAAAAACAGTAAAACACGTATTTGTTTATTTATGTTTAAGGACAATTTCACAAAGTTTTATAATGATATCTTCAATAATAAAAAAATTCCCATACAAACTTTCACCCCCCCTTAACGTTCTCCCCCCCTTTTCACCCAGTTAGGGGACGAATTTCGAAAAATCCTTTCTTATCTCGTGTAAATGTCATAAAAGGAACCTGTGTGCAAAATTTTAGCTTTCTAGGTTCAAGGGTTTGGGCTGGGCGTTGATGAGTCAGTGATGAATGAATGAGTGCATCAGGCCTTTCATTTTTATATAGGTAATAATAATAATATAATATAGACAATTTCAAGGTAAGTATTGAATAAAAAAAATATCAAAATCGGACTACTCTGTAAAAAGTTATGCGCGGTCATACATTACAATCAGTGACAACAATCAATCATCCCCTGTTTTCCCTTAGGGTTGGATTTTTTAGAGATTTAATATGTGACCAACTTACCCTTTCCAATAAAGAAAGGACAGGAGCGTGTTGGGTTCCGTAGCCATTACGAAAATAAATATTAAAAAATGACGTAATATTTTTTGAGGATTTCGTATTGTGTATTCCAAGTTTACGAGTAGGTATATTTTATGTACCTTAGCCTGCTATTTACTCTTAAGAAATCTTAGTCGTTATAATTTTCCTTGTAAATTTGATGTACCTACTTACTACCACCCTGATTTTTTTTTAATTTTTCCACCCAACAGTTAAGATTTTAGAGGGGGGAGATACTCGATTTCGCAAACAGATCACTGAAACGAAAAATCGTCCTGGAGATTTAGCTGTAAACTGTTTATTAATCATACTTATTTTATTTTTCAAACCCTTGTTCTTCGATTACCGTATCCTGTCCGCACGCTACCTGTGTCTTGAAACTTGTTTCTCATTTTAGTAAGGAGTGGAATTACACCTACGTCATTTAAAAACCTATAGCTAAAATAAAGTTTGTTTGACAACATTAAAATGAAATTCGCTAAAACCTCTCTCTCTATCTCTTTCGAATATATAATTAAATAAGAAATGTGCAGGCCCCAATAATAGTACATTACTGCAGAGGCCATGAAGTAAGGGATTGATGGACGAGTTCGGGGTAGACCGGATGGATAAAACGAGTCCAGCAATCCCTGTTCTGGCCGAGGCTTGTATATTGCTTTTCTCAAACAATGTGAGGAAATATTTCATCCATCCATCCATCCATACAACCAACCATCCATCCAACCAACCATCCATTCAACCATCCATCCATCTTTGTATATACTTTGTCACGAATAAATGATTTTTTTCTTTTTTTTTTCTTTCATCCATCCATCCATCCAACCAACCGTCCATCCATCCATCCATCCAACCAACCATCCATCCATCCAACCAACCATCCATTCAACCATCCATCCATCTTTGTATATACTTTGTCACGAATCAATGATTTCTTTCTTTTTTTTTCTTTCATCCATCCATCCATCCATCCAACCAACCATCCATCGAACCAACCATCCATCCATCCATCCATCCATCCAACCAACCATCCGTCCATCCATCCATGCATCCATCCATCCATCCATCTATCCAACCATCCATCCATCCAACCAACCATCCATCCATCCATCTATCCAACCATCCATCCATCCATCCAACCAACCAACCATCCATCCATCCATCCATCCATCCATCCATCCATCCATCCATCCATCCATCCATCCATCCATCCAACCAACCATCCATCCATCCGTCCGTCCATCCATCCATCCATCCAACCATCCATCCAACCATCCATCCATCCATCCATCCATCCATCCATCCATCTATCCATCCAATCGCATACATCGCATCGCATCGCAATATCGCAAATGCTTACAGAGTAATAATAATAATAAAATCATTTATTGCCACAGAAAATAAGACTACACAGTAAAAAAAAAACAATTTCATGTAATTAAGTGGCAAAGAGTAGTGGTGGTTGGCTGTCAGTAATTTTTCCATAGTCAGTTTAATGTTAGTAAGCAAATTTAAAAAGTTAGAGCAGCGGACAATAATGGATTTTCATACACACTTCATGGACTAGGCCAAGAAGTTATGTAGGGAGGCGGTAGGGAGCCATAAATAAATGAGAAACTTCATGGATCCATTTCGTGACATTAACGCATACATTTCCGAGCATGTTTGAGAAAAAAGTTATACTTACTTATATATTTCACAGTAATTAAGTACCTACGGAAAAATTACGACCTTGATGAGTAGGAAAGTTTTTTATTACGACAAAGTAAAAAAACTACACAGTATTGTTCTTTATTTTATTAAAACAGACCACATTGAGAATTTATTCATCAGTATCAGGTAGCTACTTAAATGCTATACTTGACCTAACGAATACAATTAGTAAAATTATCAACACTTATAATACCTGTACATTCCGTATACACAAAATTCATGTCACTTAATATTACTTATGTTTAGAAATATGGACGCGATTGTTCACTTTTATTTTTTTCGTCCACAAATATTTACACTACACGGTAAAGGCTATAAAGAAGGAAAGTTTTCGAATCTTTAGTGTCAAAACGAACCGAAAGCGAAAATAAATAAACACAAAACAATCTTACAAATCATAACTTTTTACCTTTTAACTCATAACTTGATCCATGACACGGTATTTGACTATTTTTACTTACTCGTAGTATATAAGTTGAAGCTTGACAATGAGTGTATCAGTCTTTAAGCTACCTCTATTTACATTATTATAACACAGTTATAGAAGTTCGAAATTCAAGATTAGACAGAGTAAAACACACTTGCATGTGACGTCACAAACGAATAGCGCCACACCCTGCTGCTTAGACCTACGGGTTTTAAAAAGAGATAGATATATAGATTTTTCAAAAATAAACCTGTAAGTACAAGTCTTTCATAATAATAATAATATATTACGATATGGCAAATACCGCATTGTTTCAAAAAATCATTTATGTACTTTGAGACATTTATGTATGAGTTTTTGTTTTCGTTAAAGTTTTTGACACTGATCTATGATTGGCCAGTTCATTCATAGAGAGGCTGTGATTGGCTGTTGCCCTTTGGCATGCCGTTTCGGGGCCACGTAATGCGATACAGGAACTGGCTGCCTTCTTCTCCTGTTTCTATTACCTGTAAACAAGGTTTAGGTTGGAATTAAATTACTTATACAATTTGTTTGTTAAATATTGAATTGGAAAAGGATTTACGAACATATACCTATCAAATTTCAAGTTAGTAACATCAAAGAAAGAAGGTTAAAATTTCGTTCGAAAAATATCTTTAAAATTGTGTGAAAGAGTTGGTTTTTCATTCGAGCTCATCGTGAAATTGAATCACGGATTTACCCGAAACACGTAAGATATACCTCGAGTATTAATACTTGTACGTATTTTAATATTAATGTCTATGTCTTATGATATTTTAAATTCAAAGAGTGTAAATAAAATTACGAAGTTGCAACCACAAGAGAACTAGGTACTTCCTAGACCTGTGCTCTTGGATAAGCAGCGATTCTTCCCATAAGCAAGACTATTCGACTAAAAGTACCAAAAAAACATAATTTGAAAGTATATTTCGTGGAATGTAAATTGACCATCTGTAAACTTTACTAAGAAAACAACTTCAAGCAGAAAAACCATGCATTGCGATCACTTTGCTGTAGGGAGACTGTTCATTGGTGTCACTATTATTTTTGGTCAAATCATTCGGAATATAATTATGTCGCTAAAAATTTCCACAGTGGGTCCCAAACTAAATTGACAGCACGATTGTAAAAAGAACCATACCGTTTCCATATTTGAAAACAGGCTAAAAGTGCCTTTGATTTATCAAACGCTATACACAAGGCCAACATCAAAGGCTTCTTTCAATACTTTGACGATATATTGGCACTGCACATGGTAATGACGCGTGAATGACGTATAGTGTTTCGGGAGCGAGAAATAGTTAGGTACCTTTAGCCCTTTGACCCTTGGGGGTTGGATTTCCCTCATTCACGAACTCATCCAAACGTTTTTTAACAACGTGTAGTTGACATGACGTGCATTGATTTATTTTGTTTCGCAGTCTATATTAATTCGCATATAATTAATGTTCCTAATTGAAATCGGCATAACGTTATTTCGCATAATTATTAATCAGCATACCATTAATTCGCTACTACTGCGCATAATGTGGATTGGCATAACGATAAGTGGGCATAAATTTAATAAACATAACATTACTTTCCATAAGTAGGTAACATAAAATGATTGGTTTAATTATCAATATTGTTTTATTTACTATGTTATGCGAAATAAGGGGCACCCGCGTCACAACACGCGTCATGTTCCTAATGTGTATATTGCATTAGTTGAGGTTACCTTGAAGCTTTTGTTGTGGCACTACGAATCTTTGCGATTTGCCTAAATTGCACAAGATACCTGCTTCTATATGAACCTTATGAAATGTTTACGGCTGCAGGCGGAAAAGCACTGCACAGTAAAATCGCCGGCCACAGGTGTAGTGTTGTATAGCGAGGGTTTTTATTTACATCTCTCGACGGACTTTCGGTGAGTGTTAACAGAAGCTCTTAGCTCCCACATTCGTCGGGATTACTTTCATTCGCATATTTTTTTTATCTATTTGAATTTGGCATTATAATACAATCGCATAGTAGTAATACTTTGGCTACTACTTTGTTTGGTATTTAATGGTTTTAGAATATTTTTAGTTGGACTAATAATGACTTTTGCTTTAGCATTTTGTTTGCTATATAGGGTGGCCCATTTATATCGGTCAGTATGGGAAAGTCTGAAACTATACGACATACGAAAATTTCTTCTTAGGAACCTGACATGGATTTTAATAACAAGAAAAACTGCATTCATGCATTTAAAAAAAACCTGTACTCAGCTCGGGAATCGAACTCGGTTGTTTTGAAAAAAAAAAACTTACACTATTTCTATTTAGATATCGATTGTGTACGTCTTAGTCAGTAAATGTCTCCATGAAACATTATGTCTAAAATGAATAAAATGCATTGTTTTCGCATACTTTAACACACTTTTACATGCCAGAATTAGTTGAATATTGTAACGGTGGACACTTCGAACACCTACTAAAATTAATTAAAGTATGTGAAAACAATGCATTTTATTCATTTTAGACATAATGTTTCATGGAGATATTTACTGCTTAAGACGTACACAATCGAGATCTGAATAGAAAACGTTTAAGTTTTTTTTTTTTTTTAAAACAACCGGGTTCGATTCCTGAGCTGAGTACAGGTTTTTTTAAATGCATGAATGCAGTTTTTCTTGTTATTAAAATCGATGTCATGGTTCCTAAGAAGAAATTTTCGTATGTCATATAGTTTCAGACTTTCCCATACTGACCGATATAAATGGACCACCCTGTATAAGTAACCATCTGCACGCTAAAATTTTTAGGAGTAAACACATATTTATCCTTTTTGTAAATATTGTATTTAAGCTGTTTGGTGTTAGTCTATGCGACGATCACGCTTTTAATGTGTATGCTTTTAAATGTTATGCATAATAACTTATTCCTAAAGATGATCAGGCATATCGATTGTCCGGCTAAAAAAAAATGCGTAACAATATTACGCGATATTGATTTTATGCATTCTAAAGTGAACCTTGTGACACAGCACGGCTTCGAACGCCAACACCGTAGCCGTGCTGGCGTGATAGGAGGATTTGTCTAAAAGGAAAGTACATAATATAATATCAGCATGCGACATCACGCAGTCACAGCAGCTCGCAAAGCAAGTTGCGGTAGTTCGTCCAAGGACGTAATTTATTTTTGCATGAGATTTTTTGTGCCATATCGAACAATTCCCAAAAAGGTTCTGTGTCCGGGAACGTGTTAATTTATACTGTGATCTATATAGAGTGTATCCTATAATACTTTTTCATAAATAAGCCATAAAGATTTTACATAAAGTGCAGAGATAAAATTGAAATGTTTTTATTATAGTTTCCCAAAGCCCAACAGGATGCAGGTCAGTAGATACGTAGAGGGAAGTTTCATGTATGTAAATATTACATATGCCTATAATATGCTACACTACAAGTTTCTTTATTGTTATTGGTCCCCAGAAAGCCATAGCACTTCGCAACTTTTGCGTTAAATTTACTGTTATCGACATATTTGTATAAAAAAGGCTAACCAACGATGTGCAAAACTCGGCCGTTGAAAACATGCTGGCTGTTTTTGTGGATACCAAATAACCATTAGTCATCTGCCCGAACAGATGCTTGTAGCCCGTTATTTTTTTATGCTGATGACAAGCCACATTTATGATAGGTCCTAACCCAGTTTGAGCGTCCTCCCACTGAATGTAAATCACTGTAAAGGCTGTTATAATCCGCCTGGTGACAGCTTGCTTTTGAACTCATAATAAGAAAACATTTGCATTGTACAGCCTTAATAAGATTGGGATCGCTAATCTTCGCAATAAATGAAGGCTTTCATTTACTAAGAGGTACATTTAAAATGATGTTAGCCTGAGTATAAATAACTTAAGCTTAATGGCTTACCCCCTTATTCATAAACGACAATCAAACCTATTTTAGTTAAAATGCCGCTAAAATTCGTTTGTCCTTATGTGTCACTGCGACATTTGTATTTGTTAGAAAGGGACAAAGCATTTGTTAGTTAACATAGGCTTGTTAAGTTTTATGAATAAGGGGGATAATCTACCACTTGTCGTGTGTCGGTACAACCTTTAATGTACTTTTGCAGGTGGTAGGACCTTGTGCAAGATTAGTAACAGATTCACTTGCCTGTGTTGTGGGCCTTGAAATGACGGCAGGCGCGGGCAGAGCCGGGTGGTTGCCGCTTGAAGAATTGGCCTGAGAGCCGCTGCTAAACGCATTCCTCCACCTCCAGTCCATCAAGCTCTGGAACAAACACATAAGTCATATATATTTATTGTGTTGCCTTTTCTAGTGCTTCTCTCGTAATGACCCGCTCATCAGTGTAAAGCCTCCATCCCCTGTTATCCCCACTCCATGTCTCCTATTTTCCAATGTTGCTAGTATCATAACTTTATTAACCCAAATGTTTAACGAAGAATCATGACTTATTGGCTCGGATATATATTGAAAAGCCGAATGTAATGTTTGTCAGAACGATCGTTTGTCATAACTCCTTTTTCCCCGAATCCAATAAATGTTCACAATCATTATAAAATAAACCTATTCAAAAATTTCAGAAAAATGTAAGGTTTCAGTGGGAAAAAAGTATGACAAACGATGATTCGGACTAAAATTACGGTATGACTAGTGAAAAGTATGCGAACTTTGGCGCTCCCACATAAGTCAGACCCTACGATTTTGAAAAAAATATTTTCACAAAGTTTTTAACCTTGAACATAATCATTGAAATTAAATTAAATCCGTTACAGTGATGAAAGATTCAACTACATTTTTGAACATGAAACAACCGTAAGACGTTATGTCGAAACGAAACATGTCGTGTTAAATTCGATCTAAGACGCGAGTTATCCGTTACAATATCATTTAATATTCAACTACATATGGGTCCCAATACACTAACACAGCACAATAACTACATATTATGGGTATAATGGGTCCCACTGAAAAACAGCGTTGCGGCGTGCTGCATATAATGCTGAGTGGGCCCCAATTTATACTAAGTATTCGATGTTTTCTTTCTTCTAATCATCTCTATGTCGATGGATTTTTTTTGGAACGCGTTTTTTTCTGTTTATCGAATATGTGTAAATCTCTCTCTCTCTCTCTCTCTCTCTCTCTCTCTCTCTCTCTCACACACACACACACACACACACACACACACACACACACACACACACACACACACACAGACACACACAGACAGACACACACACACAAACACACAGACACACACAGACACACACACACACACACACAAACACACAGACACACACAGACACACACACACACACACACACACACACACACACACACACACACAGAGAGAGAGACACACGCACACGCACACGCACACGCACACGCACACGCACACACACACACACACACACACACACACACACACACACACACACGTCATAAATAAGTGATCATAATTTACTTATGTAACTTAGATGACGATATGATAATCCGGTAGTCAAATTCTGATGGTTCGGCCAAGATTGTCTGTCATACAGAGTTCGGCGTAGTTTGTGAATTAATGACACGATTACCAGACATAGGAATCTACGGGGCAAAATTTTATGACAGCTAGTGAGTTCCTATATCAGTAATCTCAATTCTATCGATACAGAGAGTATTTAGCGAAAAGAAATTGGATTTATAATGTTTTTTTTGAAAAATCTACATACCTGTCTCTTTCTCAAATGCTTTTCTCTATGTATCTAGTATGGCGCTACTTGCGTGTGTCGTTACATGCAAATACTTGCATGCAGGCATACGCCTTTATCTGTCTAATCTTGAATCTTAAACCTTTTTTGTTATTTGAGCTATATGGAGTATAGCTTAAAAATTGTTTCTCTATTATAACAGGCATTGTGAAGTTTTAATTTATGAAACATAAAAAATAGTCAAATACCGTATTAAACGTATCTGAACACAACTTTTATGAAACAAATTTAGGGTTTGGGAAATTCAAAGTTTCATTGACAAGTAAAGGTAAGCCTGTGATACGGGTTCAAAAGTTTCCTGTTGGGAAGCGTATTCATGAGGATTGACACCTTTGTATGTTGTTTAATTTACCTAATTAAATAAAGCTCGTTTTAGACCTGCACGAAAAAAACTTTTTTTTTTAAAAATAAGCGACATAACATTTTTCTGTAAATCCATACTAAAGTTAAAAATGCGAAACTGTGTGTGTTTGTATATTTGTCCATCTTTCAGGTCGAAACGGAGCGACAGATTTACGTGATTTTAGGCATAGAGATAGTTTATGGGCTAAAGAGTAACATCTTCTTCTTCTTCAGTGTGTTTTCGCCCACCGTTGGGCATACGCCTCTCCAACCTTTCTCCATTCAGATCGCCTATCTGTCTCTCTCTAAAGAGTAACATAGGTTAATTTTAATGCCGGAAAAATGCACAGTTCCCTAGGGAACAGCGTGCAATAACCGAATTCGACGCGGGCGAAGCCTAGTTGGCAAAAGCTAGTTGTCAATAAAAGTTTACAGAAATCTTAGCAACAGCTACGTTTTTACGAGTAACAGAAAAGTTACAATTTGTTTGTATGGAATTTACTCTATCATGATATTTTTGCCAATGAACTGGAGACATAGTATAAGGGTTGTAAGTATTTTTTTTCTTCTTTTGATAAGTATTTTGTGTGAAATTGAATTTGCTTATGAATTTCTTATTTACTATTTTTCTATGTTCATTAAAAAAGATGTTTTAAAGATAGTGGACTTATAAGCGGTGTTGTATTCTTTTTTAGGGTTCCGTACCCAAAGGGTGCCAACGGGACCCTATTACTGAGACTCCGCTGTTTGTCTGTCTGTCTGTCTGTCCGTCCGTCTGTCACAGGGCTCTATCTCTTGAGCCGTAATAGCTAGGCACTTGAAATTTTCACAGAATATGTATTACACTGGCCGCTACAACAACAAATACTAAAAATAAAATAAAGCTACAAATTAAAGAGGGTCCTCATACAAGAATCGTGTTTCATTCAGCGGTTTTTGGTTGCTAGAATGCCAAGATGACGGCCGTCAGTTACTAGGGGCAACGCGAGTGATCTGTTTAACTACTTATTAATTTGTGATTTTATTAGTGCTATTTAAAAAAAACCTTCGATAGTATAATAAATGTCTCTAAGACCGTGGTTTATTTTTTGTGCAGCATTAAGACTAAAAACCAATTTATGATCCACCAACCTCCGACACACACTACACACACTTCACAAAATCCGACTTCAAGAAAGTACTCACAGCCGCTGTGTTTATTGTTTTTTACACTAAAAAATGTCCGTTATAATTCATTACTAAGTAACACTATTTATTTACGAGGTCAAAATTTAAAATCAGGTTATGATTTATTCACTAACAATAATAATAAGTACGCGCCGTGGGCCGAAATTAGCGCGTTCAGCAACTTTTTTTACTGCCGTGGCGCCGTGCATGGCAAAAGTCTAAGCGCTATTCAGCCGGGCCACAGCCAAAGAGGATGAGAATTAAAAATTAGTATTTATTCAAAATACTTGCACCTAGTGCTTACATTTTGGTGATATGTTATTATTAACTTGTAATGTAACTAGTTACGTTTGTTCGGGTGGAATTAATATTTCAACTTACATTTGAAGTGGATATCTTGTACCGATTGAGCTGAAATTTTGCATGCATGTATAAATCCGATGACAATGCAATATTATTATGACGAAGAGCTGATCTGATGATGAAGTTAGATGTTGGCCATAGGAACTCTGTAATAAAACGACATGACCTCAACGATTTTGGTCTCATTTGATTCGTCTTGACGACTACCTACTTTGGTAACCTGGGACAAAAATACCGCCAGCAAAAAAGCTTGTATTAGATTTTTTTGAAAAAATATTACTGAACTATTTGTTTTAAAAACATTGTACGGAGGTGCGGAACCCTTCATGCGCGAGTCGCTCGCACTCGCACTTGACCGATTTTTATTTTCTTTGTTTTGATTAAAGTAAATAAAAGACAGAATTAAAATCAAAGTTAAAAATTAAAAACACAACCACATTAGTTATTTCTAACAGTCTTCTGACTCTAGTAATACATTTGTTCAGAATAAGAATACTTTTGCAAAAAAACTGAATGTAGCCCCAGTAAGTACCTATTTATAAAAAAAAAACAAAAAAATCTCTAAACTGGTGATACTTTTGAAGATCATTTTACTATGCTTGACAGGTGACATACCCACCCACCTATCTCTTAACTTTGTCGTGCAACTAACGAAACATGAAAATAATAATAATAATAATAATAAATCCGTTTATTCAAAAAATACCTGTACAGCTTGAAATAGTTCTAACAGGCTCTTAGCTAAGCTACATAGTAAAACTATACTAAAAGCCGAGCAAGAGCGTTTCAGTCACGTCCAAGATAGGGTTCCGTTAGCCATTATGAAATATCAAGTAATATTTTCATAAGCCTTCTAAGGATTTCGTATTGTGTACGGAATCTTCCAAGTTTAGGTATACTTATTTTATATCTTAGGCTACTATTTATTTACTCTTAAACTACTTATAATTCTCAAGAAATCTTAGCCGTTATAATTTTGCTTGTAAATTTGATATACTTACTTACTACCATCCTGAAATTTTTACAAAATTTCCACCGAACAGTTTAAATTTCAGAAGGGAGGGGACGCTCGATTTTAATGAATATTTGCACTTTAAAGTTGAATATTTCGAAAACATATCACTGAAAGCCCTCTTGTTCTGAGAGGAAGTCTGCGCCCAGCAGTGGGACGTATATAGGCTGGGATGGATGGATATCACTGAATCGAAAAATTGTCTTGAAGACCCCAATGGTTTTAAAAGATCTATCCAACGATACCCCACACTATAAGATTAGCCGAGAAAAAAAATCACTCCCACCAATAATTTTTAGGGAAGTAGGTACACTAAAAATATATTATTTTTTTTACTCCTTTGGTGGCGCAACTGGTATGTGCATTCATGCCCAATTGCTGCATTCTAGTACTAACGATCTTTGAGCTTAGCCACGTACAGACAGACAAACAGACAGATGGACGAACAGACATAGTGAAACTATAAGGGTTCCTAGTTGACTACGGAACCCTAAAAAGGTCGGCAGGCCCGGAGCCTTGTAATTTCAATGGACGTTTTAGCACCTATTCTTACCTTCGCATAAAATTTGACGATCAATGGTCACTCCTGCTAGTGAAGTGTTTGCGGGAATGGCTTCATAAAGGGAATAACTCTATGTCCGACAAACAACTCACTTTTTTAGGGTTCCGTAGGCAAAATGGCAAAAACGGAACCCTTATAGTTTCGTCATGATTGTCTGTTTGTCTGTCCGTCCGCGGCTTTACTCAGGGACTATTAATACTAGAAAGCTGTGATTTTGCATGGATATATATGTAAACTATGCCGACAAAATAGTACAAGAAATGTAATAATTATTTTTATAGTATCTCCCATAGACGTAGTGAGGGTGATTTTTTTCTCATCTAACCTTGTAGTGTGGGGGGTCCTTGGATAGGTATTTTAAAAGCAATAAGGGATTGCTGAAACGATTTTTCGATTCAGTGATTTTTTTGCAAAATATTCAATTTTGAAATGCAAATTTTCATTAAAATTGAGCGTCCCCCCACCTCTAAAATCTAAACTAGTGCGTGGAATTTGAAAAAATCAGGATGGTAGCAAGTATATCAAACTTACAAGGAAATAATGGTTAGGTTTTCCTGAGAATTATTGGTAGTTTAAGAGTAAATAGCAGCCTAAGGGATAAAATATACCTAAACTTGTAATAATCCATACAAAATACGAAATCCTTAGGAATATATTACTTAATTTTTTCGTAATGGCTACGGAATCTATATTTCGGGCGTGTTCGAGACGCTCTCGGCCGGTTTTTTTACTGTACGATATGTGCAAGTACAGATGCACTAAATAAAGCCGCATTTAAACCATGCAAGAACTTGCATGTAAGTTGCATTACGAGTATATCGCTTACTATTGAGAGACAATGAGTTCAGTTGATCAACCAAATACCGCAATGTAGTGAAAAAAAGTTTGATATGTTTTCGCATAGTTTAAATGGGGTTTTATGTTTCATCATCGTATTTTGACGAAAATTTTCTCGAATATCTTGCTTTCTCAACTACCTTACCGAACTTAATCATGAAACTACCGTGAGACTCACTCATATTTCATGATATTATAACGGATAACTCACGTTTTAAATCGAGTTTAGCTCGACATGTTTCGGGTTATTTCACGTGCTCCAGTGATGAAGGGTTTAGAAATAACCCGAAACATGTCGAGCTAAATTCGATTTAAGACGTGAGTTATCCGTTATAATATCATTAATACCTTACCGAAATTTAATGAAGCTAATGGAGAAAGCAAGTTAAAAATGCGAACTTATCCCATTAAATACGACGCTCCTTCTTTGTTTGAAACTACTTAAAATCCTTGCAGAAATTTCTATCCGAGTATTCCGAAGAAACTAAAGTACCTACTTACTTGAAACTTTAACGGCATAACGTCAATACATAATTTATTATCTTTGAAGCACTTACATCATTTCATTTATACTTAAAGTCGGTTGGTGGGAGCATCACTTACTTACAGTATAAAAGAAAGAAAGAAAAAAAGAAAACATTTATTCGTGACAAACATTAAAAACAATGGATAAAAAAGTTAAAATAAAGAAAAAACAAAATATATCACTAAATAGTCCCAAATCAGAAATCTGCCGTAAATAAACATCTTCGTACTACCCAAAAAAATAAATGTTTTAGCGAGGTTGCATGTCATTAGTTAATTTAATACTGGCCGTTTTTCTGTCAGCTTTCTTAGAAACTGCGAATATTTTGTATTATTGAAACAAATGAGCTGTCCTAATATACAATACAAAAACAACCGTTCCGTTACAATATCATTTAATATGAGCATTTCTAATAATTTTAACCTCTTGAAACATTTATTAACATAGGTACAAACTCAGCCTAATGAAGTACATTTTGCTAAATGTTACACGGCAAAATAATTACAATTAATATAATACCTAGTAATTTATGGTTTCTCGCGTATAACTTGAATTAGCATACCCAATACGCACCTAACGAAGTGAAACTCGGAAAATTAAGAGAATAAGATGATTTCAAGCGTTCCCATTCCCACCTCACTGTCAATGAATACACATTCGTAGACACCCGAAGGTCAATATCCTGCCAATATCGCTCGGTTTACCCTCATCACCTACAATAAGGACCACTTACATACTTTCCATTACTTCCACTGCCAATTTTCTTTGCCATTCTAAATGACAATTCTCGCTTCTAGTGCAATTAAGTTGAGGTTGATTAATCGGTATTCGTTTATAGGTTACAGTGTTTGCGAAGCTGCAGGGCTACTCCGAAACTCGAAATTCGAAGTTCGTGTCGTGCAGTCCCTCTGACACTTATACTATTTGATACGAGAGCGAGAGGGACCGCACAACACGAACTTCGAGTTTCGAGTTTCGGAGTAGCCCTGCAAACTTCCAATTTCCTAGTGCGTCTGAATTTCAAATCAATCAAATTTCAATAAGGTATGGGTACTAATGTATGGGCAAAAAACTTTTCCCAAAGTATCACATCCCAAAATATTTTACTCAAATTATTATTTGGCCAAAAATCATTTGCCAAAAAAACTTATGGCAATTTTACAGTTAATAAATTGTATTTTTGCAAATTATTGTTTCACAAATAATTAATTAGTCATGTTTCATATTACCAAGTATTATTTAATAAAATGTATCGTTTGGCATAACGTACTCTTCCCAAAATATCGCATGACATAATAACGTACTTTTCTGGGAGCAGTTCGTTTCTGAGGAAGACGCAGTTTTAACCTAACCTACTTTTCTGGTAGCAGTTGGTTTCTCTGGTTGGTTCGTGTGCGAAGTGTCATTTAAAACAAACATTTTTTTGAAATACAATATTAGCGAAAATAAAACGTTTACTTAATTAACGTTTGTGGTGTGTGGTTCTTGTGTTTTCGTGTGAAATTTATATAAACTTTCACGGGATGACCGTAAAAGAAACAAAAATTTGGAGTTGAAATAAAAAATACAAAAAGACTCCAAATCGTAATCTGTATTAAAATTTGACAAAGTAAAATTATGCCAAATGATAATATGACCAAATGAATAAAATGCGAAATGTAAATTTGCTGAAGATTCGTATGGGAAGTAAAACTACTGCGATACTCGTACATTTTTTGGGAAATGAAATTTGGCGAAATTTTTTTTGCCGAAACGGCAGTACACCATGGGAGGCAGCAACACTTAAATGTACTAAAACATAAACACAATGCTATTTTGCACCAATATTCAATTGATATACCTTCATAATAGAAGGTTTAAAAATGTGTAATACCATGGATGAAATAGAGTATGGATTGTTATTCTCCATACTAAAAAACGTTCACCGGAACAAAGCCAAAATCCAGTGTTAATGCTAGATGGCGCTGAGACTTTTACTACATTATATCTAGATGGCACTAAACGCAAAATAATAACGCATTTAATCCAGGGAAACGGAGCTGAGATTTTTCCGACATTATATCTAGATGGCACTATTCACGTAAATACTTTAGCTGTCAAAAAACCACCTTTATCTTTATGCAGTCAACCAAAAAGGTCATCAAATATATCTGAACAACATAGAAAAATAGGTCGAACATTGATAAAAAAAATATCTATGCTAATTTCAGGTAAGCGATGTGACAATCATCGAAAACAGTACAGTATTGTCATCACATACATCTGTCTCACATTTTTCTCTTCAATAATTTGACAGATGCATCTCTAGCTGTAGCATTAATACGCTAAATAAATAATAATACGGTAAATGCCCTAATGGGCATTTCTATCTACCATGAGTTTATCTCTCCGATTTCAACAAAATTTGAAAGATAGACTCAGTCCATGATTACGAGTCGGACGGAGCAAAAACGGAACTGACTGACTATCGAAGCAGTGTTTGGTCGTGTTCAAACGTAACCCGAAGGAGTTTCTGCGTCGTTTCGTGACCGTGGACGAAACGTGGGTTCACCACTACACCCCCAAAATGAAAGAGCAGTCGAAGCAGTGGATTTTACCGGGTGAACCTGCTCCAAAGAAAGCAAAAACCGTCCCATCGGCTGAAAATGTCATGGCGAGTATTTTTTTGGGATTCCCAGGGATATATATGGGATACATATGGAAAAGGGGAAAACGATAACAGGGCAGTACTATGCCAATTTATTGGCTAAATTTGACTCCGCGTTGAAAGACAAACGACCCCATTTAAAAAAGAAAAAAGAACTGTTTCATCACGACAACGCCCCGGCTCATTCGTCCAGAGTTGTGACTGCGATTTCTTTTTGTTTCCCAACCTAAAAAAAAATGGCTTGGTGGTAAGCGATTTGGATCAAATGACGAAGTCATTGCCGCCACAGAGGCCTATTTTAATGACTTTCCAAAATCATACTTTTTAGATGGTTTAATAAAGCTTGAGTATAGGTGGAACAAATGTACAGAGTTAAAAGGTGACTACGTAGAAAAATAAATGCATAAATACAAAAAAAAGTGTTTTCTTTCCATAACCGGGTACTTTTCAAACAGCCCTCGTAATATGTCAGATTGCGGATTCAAATCAAACTCCATAGTTAAGCTCACACGTAAATCGTGAACAATTCTGTAATTGCTGCGAAAAAAATTTGACGCTTGAAGGAATATAACGCCATCTAGTATTACCTTCTACAACATAACGAAGTTTAGTAAACTCACAGAGGTACTTTAAAGAGTTGAACATTATTGCCACCATGCTAGATAGAGCAATGTCGCCACTAAAATTATGTATTAATCCGGTGCAATACATCTGGCGACATCTAGTTCGTTCTTTCGTACTAAGCAACGAGGAACTATCTTATGTATGGAGACTGCACGTCCATACTATACTTCGTCCATGGTAATACTTAGATTGTGTAATTTAGCGGGGATAAAAAACTCACTAGATTATGATATTGTAGGATTAGTATAACGTACGTATAATTATTCAAAGTGATACTGAACCACTACTTCGCGCGAAATAACGATTTACAATAAGTAATGATAATAAAATTTTGTACCTGTGCGTCCGGTCTGACTGCCCCTTATTACGCAAGCTGTCACATCCTGGCTCGATGGCTGGGGCGTGGCCTGCTTGCACTCAGACTTCTCAGGAAAGCAACCCCTGAAAAACTTTGCACGTTGAATATAAAGACAACTTTAAGTCCAGTAAGGTAAGTACTAAACATAACGTGTGTTTTTTCTTCAAATTTCATCTTTTGACTATAGTCAAGCCTTTGAGTGTATTTTGTGTGGAAGTGAACATGAAACCACCACGAAACTTTTTATAAGAAAGCTAATTGTGAGGGATGACTATAACATACTAATCTCAACCAAAAACCACGATCGCACTGACAAAAGTGTAGTGACGTAAAATTGAGTGTATTAATGTAATATCCGTATGGTTACGCCAGGAAGCGTTTTAAGTTTAGTCTTGTTTCATTCGTAATACAACTTCAAGGTTCATTTTATTATCTTTTATTTAAAAGCAAATAAAATCTAATCTATCACCTTCATGAAACAAAAGTAGCTATTTACTAATAAATCTGCAATCTTTGTTCTAATATCCCTGTTCATAAATGAACCTTTTGAGTCTGATTCGAGAATGCAAACGTTGTAATAGTGAATTAGGCTTAGAACGCTGTGTTACACTCGATGTAACTAACACTTCGTTAAATATAATAATTGCTGCAGACGATTAAAACTGTGATCTTAAATAAACTGGTAGTAAATATTTAAACCTCTAGAAACACGCAGACTCAGGAGATTGCAAAGGATTTACCCAAAATTGACTTCAGAGGATCTTTAGAAAACCCAGCTTTTACAAAGCAGATTTCTGTTTGGTATTAAATTACGTACGGTCCCTATTTTTAATGAGGAATGCGATAAAATCTCAGCTCAAGCCCATTATCACCTTTAACGTTAGATTTATCTCATAGAGCAAAGGGTTTAATCGTTATACAACGAAAGGACGATAATTCGTTTTCGCAAAAACTATTTCTGTTACGATACAAAATTGTATAAAGCTTCCCGTCAGGTCAATTCAATAGCTTTTATTTAACGGGCATTGAGCATGTACACAAGATAGACATTTTGACATGCTCTGTGTATCCCTGTCTCAAGAATATTTTCTACGTGATTTCATTTCGGTTTCAGATCATTGATCTGGGACACTCGGCTTTTTTTGTTAGTTATAGTGAAAAAATAATTTATCTTTGTACGTTATTTATACAAAATTATACTGTAAAAAATATATCAAATATATTATAAGATAAGTACATTTAGTACACAGATTCTTTCTAGTACTTTACCTCGTAAGTCCTAACTTTTTTATCATACATAGTTCTACAGGCCGAGCCCAAGATTTTGGAAATTAGGTACTTACATAAATTTAAAGTTCATATTCATAAAAAAATTTGTACTCCACCAAGTAAATCCGGCAGTTATTTTTACGATTAATTGGTACTTTGTGAAGTACACGGGGAATTACGAGATTAATAAGTTATCCCTAACCCTATTTACTTCTAACATCATGTGATTCAATTTAAATAGGGAACTATACCTGCGTCAAATTTAAGGAAATGAATTCGGAAATAACTTCCTTTATTAAATTATCGTCTAATATCATTTATTACATAATAATTAATGTTTTTTTATTTATCTTCTTAAGTTTAGGATAATTATAGATATTAGTAAATAATTATTTTATACCGGACTTCATTCGTATTATTAATTAAGACTGCCGGATAGCCAAGTGGGTAGAGAACCTGACTACGAAGCTTGAGGTACCTGGTTCGATTGCCGGCCGGGGCATATATTTGTATGAATAATACGAATGCTTGTTCGGATCTTGGACTTTTTTTTAATATGTATTTACTCCTATATAACGTATTTATCAATTCAAGCTTTGCTTAGTGTGGAACTAGGTAAATTAGTGCCAAATGTCCCATAATATCTATTATTTGCACGTGGTAGGACTTTGTGCAAGGTCCGCCCGGATTGCTACCATCATCTTACTCGCTAATTCTGCCGTGAAGCAGCAGTGCTTGCACTGTTGTGTTTCGGCGTGGAGAGTAAGACAGCCGGTGAAATTACTGGCACTTGAGGTATCCTATCTTAGGCCTCTAGGTTGACAACGCATGTGCAATACCCCTGGTGTTGCTGGTGTCTATGGGCGACAGTGATCTCTTACCATCAGAACACCCATTTGCTCGTTTGCCATCCAGTCAAATTAAACAAATATTATTATTTATTGATTGCATCTAATAATATTCAATCTATTAATACATTTTCATATTAGATCAACTTATGAACATCAGGCTCTGAAAGTGGCAGTTTTATAGCTGATCAGGAAGCTGTGGCACGGGTTAGATATTATATTATTGGATCTGCTTTGTGTCGTAATGTCATAAGCTGAATTTCGATTAAATTTCAGAGTCAGGCATAAATTGAAATGCTTTGAAAGGGTACCCTTGCTAGAAGGCAATATGGCTTTAATTATAGTCGAAAGCTGATCAATGAAATTGACATGGATTTGACTTTGATATTTTATTTATTAGGGTTACCATTGCCACACAAGAGGTATATTTAACTAGCTGTTGCCTGCGATTCCGTCCGCGTAGTATTCGTTTATCGCTATCCCGAGGGAACTATGCAATTTTCCGGGATAAAAACTAGCCTATGTCCTTTCCGGGACTCAAACTAGGTATGTGTGTGTGATTGAGTAACAAACATCCAAATATCTTCACAAATTTTCACATCCCACTAATATTATAAACGTGAAAGTTTGTATGAGTGGATTTTTGCATGCTTTTCTGTAGCAGAAATCAATGCAGGTACGTATAAATAAAATATACGTGCGGATGATACTATTAAGTTTTTACTATGCCAGATACTATTGGCGTGGGTGAGCGAGTGCACTGCATACTGAATAAGGTTTAGCATACTTATGAATGAATTGAAGTCAACCGCCCACTTTGTTGAATAGACTGGGTTATAGTATGTTTTTTGTTCGTTTGTTTATCCGTTAGTAGGTGGTATCAATATAAATATGGTGCTTAAACATAATAAGAACATAAATGATGTTAGACCAGGAATTGTAATTAAATCTTGATGAATGTTTATTAAAAAAAATGATACCGTAATTAATAGCCAGCAGGCATATTTAATACATTCACTTGAAATATTATTGTACATTATAATACTTTTAAAAATAATCAATAAAAAAACCTTGTTGATCTATTTTTAATGGCGTTAAAATTTGGCTGAGGTAAAAGCAATAAATTTAGAGCCGAAAATAATAATTTCAGTCCAATCGTTATCATAATTTGCTTTGCGATTCGGCTTATATATCACCTTACAAAAAATTTTAATCAAAGAAAATGTGTACTATGTACAACTAAGACAAAATATTACGAATAAACTAAGAACTATCTCTGTTCAGACCATTTTACACCAGGCAGATAACGTTAGTGACAAAGGTACAAGACCGACAAAACAACACAAGGATTGAAGTAGTGGCTGCATAATGGATTCTGATAAAGGGAATAATTTATGAAAAAATAATCTGTTTATTTCGACAAACGACTATTTACACTCGTAATCCTCTGCCTGGATTTTAATCGTAAGTTTTAAAGATTTGAACCAAGCGTTACCTTAGCAGAGGTCCATCTATAAACTATAATACAATAACTTTGCTCACCCGCGTCCTACCCTATCTTGACCTTGGATTGCGAGTGAGCAAAGTTTGTGTCAGGTCACAGCTCATTAGAGCCATCTGGCACCCGACCAACACCGCCTCGACTTTCGGCGTCCACTTAATGTCGATAGGCGGTTCAGGGGCGGACGCCGCGTAGACAACGTGAGGACCTCGCATGGTCTACGTATTTCCTAGTAGGTAATCACTATGGAGGGGAGCAGCAGGCTGTCGTCGAGTGATCCACTCGCTATCCATGCGTGAGGCGATTCGGTGATTGGTTACCGAGTTGATGAAGTGAGCGCGTACCTACCCATACAAATCCATATGAAGAATAATAACCGCTCCAGGCGAGGCGGTGCTGGTCGGACGCCGGGTGGCTGTAATGAGCTGTGACCTTAAACAAATTTAGCTCACTCGCAATCCAAGGTCAAGTTGAGGTAGAGTAAAGTGATTGTATTATAGTTCAGCTAGAATATCACTATAAGGGCCTGGCCACAACACGGTGTGGCGTCGTAACATGAAACGGCGCGGCGCCGGAGTGTGGCACGTTGCCGCATTGCATCGTGCACATACACTTGACAGACCCTGTAATTTGCTCTGCTCTTGCAACGCTCCGTAGTGGCAACATACCGCATTCCGGAGCCGCGCCGTTTCGTCTCGTTACGACGCCGTGGTGATGTAGCCAGGACCTGTACACTACGAAGTACAAAATTCTTAGTTGGTATCTTGCTGTCCCACTGACGTTAATATTATTTAATACGAGAGTGAGTGGGACGGTACGATACGAACTTTGATTTTTGAATTTCCTATTTAGTAGCTCCCTAGGCCCTTAAATATCGTTGACACTTACCCAAAAACCTTACAGTTCTTAATGAGGCAAATGAAAGCCTGACGAAACTTGCGATTCATGAAGCAGTACGTGATGGGGTTGCTAAAGGAAGAACAGTACGCCAGTAGCTGAAGAGACACGATTCCTTTTGATCCCACGTACTGATACAGCTCTTCCGGGTAGAATAAGTATATCTGCAAGGAAATAGATAATTTGTAATTAGGCTCTTACATCAGCAACAATTAAATAACAACACTTCGGCGACAATCTGACGACCAGATGGCCTAGTGGTTAGAGAACCTGATTATGAAGCTTGAAGTCCCGGGTTCGATTCCCGTGTCGGGGCAGATATTTGTATGAAAAATACGAATGTTTGTTCTTGGGTCTTGGGTGTTTAATATGTATTTAAGTATGTATCTATCTATATCCGTTGCTTATTACCCATAACACAAGCTTTGCTAAGCTTACTTTGGGACTAGGTCAATTGGTGTGAATTGTCCCCTTATATTTATTTATTATTTTAATATTAGTATGGACTAACCGTTACCCGCGACTCCGTCCGCGTACAATAGATTATCGTTATCCAGTAATTTTCCGGGATAAAAGCTATCCTTTGTCCGTTCCCGGGACTTAAGCTATCTGTATGCCGAATTGCATCTAAATCGGTTCAACGGTTTAGACGTGATGAAGTAACAAACAATAACAAACAAACTTACAAAATTTCGCATTTATAATATATTTTCTTGTCTTACCGTATTAATTACGTGTAGTGGAGTCCAGCATATGAAGAATTCCAGTATTATAACAAACAGCATTCTTATTACCTGAAACAAAGTTACAGCTGTTGTTAATAAAAATTGTGAGTTTGAGTTTGAAAAGGTCAAAAAATCCATATAGGTCGCTGGTTCATATCCGGCTCGAAGTACTATGTTAAGAGTTGCGTGGACTGTGGGAAAAAAGTCTGGTTCTCAATTTATTGGTTATCATCATCATCCCAGCCTATTATGTCCCACTGCTGGTGCTGGGCACAGGCCTCCTCTCAGAATTGGGGAAATTAATTAGAGATATAAAAAAGACGTGCTGGTGACAGGAACAGAAATAAGTATGGGGGCGCCTTTAGATTGTATAAAACTATTACTATATTTTTGTTGGTGTTGCCAATAACTAACTCTATAACGTATTTAGTTGTGGAACCGCTATTTGAGAAAACTGCAAATCAGCAAATTGCAAATTGGACCCAGGTGTGGTGGTTTGTGTTCCAAAAATGTATGCTATGCAATAACTGAAATAACGTTATGCGCCTGCACTGGTCATAGTTAGACGTTGTATGTACAGTGTATCTATTTTTAATTACTGTGGTCAAAATGTGGAACGTGGGAAAACTTGCAAACTTCTGCGAAGCTTTACGTCTGTGTGTAACTCCTACTCTGCACTAAGCCCGTGTGGGAACTACAATCTACAGCCAAAGCCGTACAGTCTGACCCTGAGTCTGAGTTATACCTTCTCGTAGTAAGAAAGAAAAGAAAGAAAATTTTGAATTGCCAACAGTAAAAACAATACAAGACAATAATATAAACAACTAGCTTTTGCCCGCGGCTCCGCCCGCGTGGTATTCGGTTATTGCGCGCTGTTCCCTCGGAAAATGCATTTTCCGGAATAAAAAGTAGCCTATGTCACTCTCGGGCCCATAGACTATCTCTATGACAAAAATCACGTCGATCCGTCACTCCGTTACGGCGTGAAAGACGGACAAACATACAAACACACTTTCGCATTTATAATATTGGTATGGATACAATATAAAATAGTACAATATACAAGATAAAATAGTACAATACAGCGCAGATTATATAAAGAGAGAGAAAAAGAGAGAGAGTAAGATGTGATATTGGAAATTATGTACAGTTAGCTGCAGAGAAACAAGACATCTGTAGTGCATACATATTATATCGTAGGGGGATCGCCTTTCTCTGCAGCTGACTGTACGTACAGTCGTACACGTGTAATCTGATATATTAGAGTAATTTTTGAAGATGTATTAGTAAGTAATGAGCAAGTAAACAAGACAACCTTCTAAACTGATGTCCGCCTTTGTACTTAGCACTTTCTTTTGTGTGTTTTTTTTGTACCTACCTATTTCTTTTTTGTACAATAAAGAGTTTAAACAAACAAACAAACAAACAACCTATCACTATACAAAGCTCAGAGTGACCGTACCTATTATTGTTTCCGAGAAAGGAAACAAAGTACAACATTTATGTTGTTTAATCCTCATGGATATCCAATGTCATTTCATATGAAATGACATTCTCCTTCGGGGTACGAGTGTTGTTAAACACAAATCAATTATTATTATGTGGATTGCTTAAGGATAAATCGAAAATACAAACTGAAATATAGATGCACAGAAAAACCAGAAAAATAAGACCAGCGCTGGGAATCGAACCCAGGTCCTCAGCATTCCGTGCCGCGTGCTATACCGCTACACCACCGCTGGATAACGGTACAGACACGAATTTCTCCTATGCACCACATATCTTAGCTTGTTTGTCTTTATTTAGCCACTTAAGCAGCGAAACTTGCGACATCTATGCTGTAGCTCTCATCGAGAAAATTTTCGGCACACCATCGGAACTAACCGCTCACCCGGACAAGAGATATTGTTATTAAGCAATCAAATTAAGATTGGTTAAGGATAATTTTCAATTATTTCCTTTGTTTAAAATCCTCATGTATTATAATAATATATGTTATGATGGTTATAATATTGTACGTAATAACAGTTTTCTTATTTATATTATGTAGTTTAGATTTATCTACGAGTATGTATTATTTGGTTTAAGGCACTGTATATTGTAGCTTCCAATATTTTTGACTCTTACACCCTAATAAGTTATAAGTTTAATGAAAATTTCTGTTTGTCTGTTTTGTGGATGTCTTTTTGTGGCAGCGTAGCTCTAAAACTCGTGGACCGATTTCGATGTGGTTATTTAATAGAAAAGTTATAAAATCCCAACCATTGTCATTTCAAAGTTCAATACCACAAAAACGCCTGAACCGAGTTTAATAAAACATAGCTAAGAAACAAGCAAGGCAACTCGCTTTAATGTAAAAGTCATCGAAATCGACTCACTCGTGTGAGACGATGTCACAGACAGACAGACGGATAGACAGACAGATATTACCGTCAAACTTATATTACTATTTCTGGTGTGTAATAAAGAGTATTTGTATTGTATTGTATTGTATTGTGTTGTATTGTATTGTATTGTATTGTATTGTATTGTATTGTATTGTATTGTATAACACTCCTCTTTTTGCGTGAGGGGATGAAAAATTTGCACGTACGTACACACATACAATACACATCATGATAACTTGCGCATTATGATACAAGTACGTACTTTTCGCTTTGCTTCGATGCTTTTGTCGGTGTGCGTGGATCTTACAACGTGTCTAAAGTCCAATTCAAGTGTGTGCATGCAGCAGGCTCCAGCTTTCGGCTCTCTGGTCAGCTTTGGCTCGGTTTCCTGTAACAAAAACTCTGTTATGAACAAAACTATAAAGGCATATAGGGATGATGACGCCATTAAAAAATAATTCGAAGGCACAACTCCAGTAAAAAAACGCTTTATTTTAGCCCTGAAAACCAGATTAATTTTGGATTTACTGTAAAATTAGATTTTTTGTTGTTTTAAAACAAATAAATAGTTAGTTGATTGAGTTGCCGGATAGTGACGTCATAATTCGCTATTGCCATTGAAACTATGGGAGAATTGTGTATTGACAGCTCATATCCCTCCCTCCATTTTATTCCTGTTATCTGAAGGAAACTAATTTTTGGTTCAACTGTATCAGATCATCACCGAAAGATGGCCACTACTGAATATTTAAAGGCCCTTAGAAGGCCACAATAAACAACAACTCGCCACTTGCATCCACAACTCTCACGATATGTCGTGTCGTCAGTCTAGTGGTAGGCATGTCAACTCTTTGTCTTCCGGTTTGTGGTCACGACTATATATTTGCCGTGAATTTACATACGACATGTATCGCGCTGACGTATTTGGGCGAATTGCAAAAAAATTGTACATAGTTAAGGGCTTTGGTTAAGAAAACTTAATTGATTCCTTTGTGTTACGAAAGTTACCCATAAACCGGGTGTGGCCTGTAACACGAGGAAATAATTAAAACATAGAGCATACTCGTCAGACTGAACAACAATTTAATTCAGCGACTTTTAAAAATAATTAGTTTTAATTATATTACACTTTCAAGTTTATTCGAAGAAGCAAATAATCAACTGAAAATACCTTATAATTCTTTATTTACAAGTTTGACTTGATATTTTAGAGACAATATAATCGCACTTGGCAGATTTTTATCGAAAAAATTGCCGTTAAACCTGCTTTAAGCTTGACATTTAGGCACTACTAAACTTAACTTAGCTTCCTACTAATCCTTCTAATATTATAAACACAAAAAGTTTGTGAGTATGTATGTGTGCGTGTGTGTGTATGTTTTGTTACCTTCGTTTGTTACTCATTCACGTGAAAACGTTTGGACGGATTTATATGAGGTATGTAGATAGCAGGACGTGTGGTTAACATATAGACTACTTTCACACAGGATCGGGTTCAAATCCCAAAACTTCGATCATTAGGATAAGGGACACGAAGTTTGGCGCGGGTGTTTTATATGCAACGTAAACAATATCTACAATGTAATTTTTGGGGGTTCCCATGAGAACGTAGTAAGAATTTCAATTCAACAGCCGAATCTAATGAATTACGCGTGCTAAGCCGCGGGTAAAGACTATACTCTGTTCCAACGACAGGCGAAAAAACTTACTATGGCCAACCTTTCGCATGTATCTCTCAACGTCATTCTAAGACACGATACAAGTTTTATTGCCTTGAGCGACTTCTAACAGCCGACACTTTGAAAGTTGGTACTAAGAGCAAATTATAAACAAGTGCATCGGACAAAATATATACTTCTTCGATGTTCGTTTTTTCGCCTGCCATTAGAACAGAGTATAGTTCAAGATAAATCTTTTTTCACTTCTCATGCTCATAAAGTTGGTATTTATGCTGGATCTAGGCGACATAAAATTACTTTTTATGCTCTAGAGCACAACTAACTAAGTCAACAGCCACAAACAGAAACGTATCGACATCTTTTTTTTAATTACTTTTATTTTATGTAAAAACTGAAAAACATTCAAAATAAATCAATAAAACTAAAAATATATAATCATCGGCTCTGGTGGCTATATGAACGTCTCGAGTAAAATGGGTCGTTTTATGCTCTTGTTGTACAATCTACTATTTTACCTAGTGGCCATAAGTAGGTATATATAAAAAAATTGACAAGTTAGCCGAAGCGCAATCTACCTGAACTAAGTCAATTACCGAAGTTGCAGAAAGATACTCTCCTAGTTAGTAACACTTTGTAGATCTAAGGAAGAGCAACGAAAAGAAATGGCCCAGTGCGAGTTGGCCAAGGAAAAGTTTGATTTTCATAACACCCGTACATATTTTATTTTTTATCCATAGTAGTAATTGGCTAGACGACTAAAAAAAACTGTTTAAGCCGTCAGTTAGATAATTAAAAATATGATACACCTATTTTTTTCTTTTGTTCGACACACAAAAAATGACGAGAATACAGTTTAAAGAAGTTTCGAGTGAAGTCACTGTATGGTTCGATTTTTACCTAATAGTGACGGCACAAGCTCCCACTCCGGAAGTTTAATGATCTACCCTCGTGCCTACATCCTTCCTTTAGGAAGGACATAAGAAATAATTATAATTGGATACTGATGGCCTTTGTAAAGTAAGTACATAGTGAAAAACTAGTATTTACTTCTAACTAGATTTTTCTTCTATTTTTCCTGAACATCTTAAGCTCTAAGCAATATAATTTGAAAACTCCAAAAATTATTCCAAAAAAGTACCCTTGGTAGGCAGGAGGCTATACCTTTACCGATTACCTATACCTATACCTTTGTCCATTTTTAATAATTTGATAAATCAAAAAATACGTGTCTCATATTTTTCCCTAATCTAACTGTCGGACCAAGTAGAATGATATATTTAATTTTTTAAACCAGTCGTCATCCATTTTAACGGATATTACTTATCTTTATTCGTGCTGTGAGGCCCAAAACGTGAAAACAGGTTTTTATTCACGTTTGATTGGACATGTTCATTCAAACGTTTGCGTAGAAAAATTGTCAACCACAATTTAAAAATCTTGAAAGCATTTATATTAGCGAACTAAAAATAATTACTTTGGTCATCTGCGACCTTAAGACAGCTAAGTCTATGAAATAAATGTGTGTTCATGCAGCTCCTCCGCCTCCACACTGTAGGAATTCTGAACATGAACTCTGGTTTAGTTCGGAACGCGTCAGCGTAGTGTGTGAGGTGAAAGCTAGGTTTGTGTGATGTGTATAATGTTCTTATGGCGTGGAGGCGGAGAAGTTAAACATAGATTTGTTGCATAGACGTTGCTATTGTATTGTATATATTGTAAGTTTGCGGGTGAGCAAAGTTTGTTCTTCATTGATATGGATCTCCTAAGTAACTAACGCCTGATTCAATAAATGATTTATGTTCGCGTTCAGTTACACTTGCCCAAACATTTCCGCTGAAACATTTCAGATTAATTTGATGATTTATGTGTAGTCGAGATACACAGTGATCATTTTGGGGTCCAAAATTATGTCATGGAACATATTAGTGCCGTTTTATGGCGTTAGTTTTATAGCTGTGCCATAAAATCGTTGTAAGTGTCATAAAAGCCTATGACGTAAGGCTGGGGTCACATTGATTCTGCACCAAATGCTCTCAATTTAATGTCGATTGTTAAAGCCTACTATATTACTAGAAAGTTTCCTAATAACAAAGTCGTGGACTGAAACGAGTAGTAAAATACAATCGGCTATATAAAGATTTGTCGGCGCGCCTAATAAAAGCCTAGGGCGACCAGAGGGCTGGCCACTATTTCGCACAGCGATTAAGTATCACTATACAGCGAGGAAATACGCCCAGCCTTCTGGGCACCTTGCCCATTGACGGCGATTTAGGCCAAATTTTCTATATAGTTTAAGTTTTATTATGTTTGTTTTTGTTTATTCTATTACAAATAAATACTTTAATTCAATCATACATTACAACATTACTCTTTATTGCACACTATCACATTAAGCAGTACAGAAAATACAGGTATATACATAGAGATTAATTCTATTAAAGTAATTTTGATGATCTACGACTCTATGACCTTACATGCAAGACAGCTGAGACTTCACAAAAAATACTAGTTTTTAGTGTCGGGTTCACTCGTGTGAGCTAAGCTTAAGTTCCCACGGAATTACATTTGGGTAGTGGGTAAAAAAATAACATTCTGTTTAGTTTATCACTTAGATTATCTAAAAAAATATTGAATGCTTAATTTTTTAGGCTTCCGTAGCCAAAGTGGCAAAAACAGAACCCTTATATGTCTGTTTGTCTGTCTGACAATATAATACAATGTAGCAACTACGCAGACATAGACGTAAAGTGAGTGTGATTTTTTTTCTAAACTAATCCTATAGTGTATAGTTGGATAGGTCTTTTAAAAATATTGGGGGGTTGCTAAGTCAATTTTTACATTCAGTGATCGGTTTGTGAAATAATCAACTTCGAAGTAAAAAAAATCATAAAAATTGACTCCTCCACTCGAAAAAATTAAAATAAAATCAGGATGGTATTAAGTATATCAAATTCACAAGGACAACTATAAAGGCTAAGATTGCTTGAGAATGATTACTAGGTTTTAAGAGTAAATAGCAGCCTAAGGTATAAAATATATCTAAACTTGGATGATTCCGTACCTATACAATACGAAATCTTTAGAAAGATATTACTAGATTTTTCGTAATGGCTACGGAACCTTATATTGGGCGAGTCCGATACGTTCTTGGCCGTTTTTTTAAGGACAATAGCCTATTTCCAAAATTACATCGTAGTCTTCATTTACGTTACACAACAAACAATCGCGCAACTTATTATGTCTCTAGACTTAAAGACACAGATAGTGGTTAAAATTTCGGAATTTTTTCATCCCAGATCCTGTGAGAATATTGGGACGAAACACTATTGGGCCTACGCAGTATACAGTCAAAGAAACTGAATCATGTACCAGGGTGGAATCTCTGTGTTACTGATGTCATTTGACATTGCATAAATACGTCTTCCAAAGAAACCAGAGGGAAATCCATACTATATTATCAATGTAAAAGTGTGTGTTTCTGTTTGTCCGTCTTTCACGTTGAAACGGAGCGTCGGATTGGCGTGTTTTTTGGCATAGAGATAATTTATGGACCAGAAAGTGACATAGGCTACTTTTTATCCCGTAAAATGCACAGTTCCCGAGCGCGCGATAACCGAATTCCAAAATTATTATTATTATTATTATATTTAGCCTATAACTGTGTCCCACTGCTGGGCAAAGGCCTCTCCTCTTGACTTCCAAAAAATTAAATTAATTAATTTAATTTAATTCCAAAAAAGCTAGTTTATTACGAAAAGGTCTCACAGGTTTCCTCGACTGTTTACATGAAACGACGTGTTATTTTTAATCCCCGACGCAAAAAGAGGAGTGTTATTGATTTCCGTTTACGTTCCGTCTGTCATGGTCACCGCATGTGTGCGAGATTAGCAGGAAGGTGTTCGCTGCGATGGGATCCGTACGACGTCTACAGAATTTCCTTCCATTTGCTTCTAAAATAGAACTGGGTTGCCAGTTCTAAAGCGAACAAAGGATTTTACACACAAAGGAGTTTACACTCCTAACACTACCAGGGTTGTGCTTGCACAGGCTTTACTCCTACCTTCTATTATGCTGACATTTGTTTTCTCCCGATCTCTTAGAAGAGCATCTGAATAAACTTGAGGGAATTCAAAATCTGTGCATTCGGTTCATATTTGCCTTACGTAAATAATAAATAAATAAATATAAATATCATGGGACACTTGACACCAATTGACCTAGTCCCAAACTAAGCAAAGCTTGTACTATGGTCACTAGGCAACGGAGAAACATACTTATATATGTCGGCGGCCGATCGTAAAATCCGCCAGATCACGAAATTCCTAGGCATATCGTGAAATGGCGCCATTTCATGAATTGGCTAAGGGACATCCGCCATATCGTTAAAAACTCATCGTTTGACGATTTGCCTGGTGACGTTTAGGCAGATCATAAAATTCCTAGGCATATCATGAAAAGCCGCCATTTCATGATTTGGCTAGTTTAGGCAGATCATGAAATTCCTAGGCATATCATGAAATGCCGGCAAATCGTTTCTGGCACTTCGCCGGCCGCTGCCGCGGCACGCTCGCTTCGCTCGCTCGGCTCGTGCGTTGTAGTCACAATTCATACTAACCACTCCTCGCTTCGCTCGTCGTACCTATTTTTTTTATTTTTTTCAGCATATCACGATATGACTGGTATAAAGCTAGGAATATCGTCGAATGCGTTGCTCTAATCGATCTGCCGTATTGTTTCTCAGGCACATCGTGATATGCCTGGACATCTTTTAGGCATATCATGAAATGGCGCCATTTCATGATGTGCCTAGGAATTTCGTGATCTGGCTGATTTTACGATCGGCCGCCGACATATAGATAAATAGATACTTAAATACATATTGAACATACAAGACCCGAGAACAAACATTCGTATTATTCATACAAATATCTGCCCCGGCCGGGATTCGAACCCTTATGATCATGTTTTTTATTTTCGATCACAACTCAATTGGCTCCAAATCCGCTTTCGCTGAAACTCTCACATTCTCTATCTTCTCCACGGCATTCTCTTTAACCCTGCAAATCCTTGCTACCTCAAACAGCGATTTAGCTATGTTACTTTTGTTTGTTGCTCTCAGAACTTTCTGCTTTCTTTCAAACTCTAAATTATTCTATGTTTATTCTTATACGGTCCAGGCCACTTGGTTGTGGAACTCCCTACCGATAGAGTTAAGGCGTACTAAGTCCTAGTCTATTTTTAAACTTAGGAAGCTCTATCTGTCATCTGGCGTGTGAATGTTAAAACTGTTAGTTTATTTATGGTATAAATAAATAAAATAACTAAATAAATATCATGGGACACTTGACACCAATTGACCTAGTCCCAAACTAAGCAAAGCTTGTAATTATGGACACTAGGCAACGGATAAACATACTTAAATATTAGTAAATAAATACTTAAATACACATTAAACATCCAAGACCCGAGAACAAACATTCATATTATTCATACAAATATCTGCCCCCGCCGGGATTCGAACCCAGGACCACAAGCTTCGTAGTCAGGTTCTCTAACCACTTAGCCATCCGGTCGTCCATATGTTATTAATGTTGTTTCATGTATCTACCTACCTATATATATATTTGGATTTGTTGTGTGTGTATGTGTATTGTATAAAAAATGGTTATACATTTTTGATATTGCTCTAACACTAACATAATGAAAATTCGCCACCTGCTAAAATTTATTCCTTACCATTCCATCCATTTCATTGTGAAGGTGTGAGGCTTACCTCAGAAAATCTCTGTGTATATACCTGTGTTTTCTGTACTGTTTACTAAGTGTGGGTGTGCAATAAAGAGTTATTGTATTGTTGACGTTATGGGAACATTCTACGGGTCAAATTTAATTAATTTCTCTCAGATACTGGCCTTACTATTTATTCAGGGCCCGGTATTTGGCTATTGACAGACTATAGGGAGAGAGCCCCGCTTTTTATTATCGATGCTATCGACAAATCGATAGTATTTTTTAAAAATTAAATAAAACCTCAAACTTTCCGATGATATGTACTTTTTTTTGAATAAAGTTCGAAATATCAGAAAAGTTTAATCCGTTTAAATTGACTTATTGAAATCACTATAATTACGAATACTTTTATATTTTATAACTTGAGAAAAGATCCCTCTGAGACTATTTAACGTTAGGTAGCTTATGTTTGCCTACCTTTTGATAAAGTAAAAGAGAAAATATTATTTTGTATTCCTTCAGTTCCTAATTAGGTACCATAGCCAATATAAAGTACTAGTTTTTGCCTGCGGCTCCGCCCGCGTGGTATTAGGTTATCGCGCGCTGTTCCCTCGGCAACTGTGCATTTTTTCTGGATAAAAAGTAGCCTATGTCACTCTCGGACCCATAAACTATCTCTATGCCAAAAATCAAGTCGATCTGTCGCTCCATTACGTGAAGGACGGACAAACACACAAACATACAAACACACTTTCGCATTTATAATATTAGTATGGATTTTCTAAGCAAATAGTTACAATTACGTATTAAAGTTATAACATACCTAAACAAAAAAAAACTACTTGTCAACTTCTCGATAACATCGATAAAAAGCGGTGCTCTCTCCCTACAATCTGTCAATAGCCGCACGCAAAATGCCGGGCCCTATTTAATAATTATGCGCAATTAAACAAATATAGATTCTTAATTTATGACAAATTTTAAAAACGTACAATTTGCTTATCGCTATCCCGCGAATACTATGCATAAAAAGTAGCCAATGTCCTTCTTCGGGACTCCACTATTTCTATACCGAATTTCGTCTAAATCAGGGATGTTATGGATATAGCATTTCGGATTTGGATATGGATATGAATGTAATGTCAAACATAATACCGGTTTCTGTTTCGGTTTGATGAAAATTTTGTAAGAACCATCAGTAAAAAACCTGATTTCAAATAAAAAAAATCCGCATTTAAATCGGTCAACCCGTTTAAGAGCTACGGTGCCACAGACAGATACACACACAGACACAACAAAGCAGTCGAACTTATAAGAACACTTTTTTTTTATGTTATAGAGGCCAGACAAACGAACTAGTGGGTCACCTGATGTTAAGTGATCACCACTGTCCATAGACACCCGCAACGCTTTAAGCGATGCCAGTGCGTTGTCGGCCCTGCAGAAATTTATACACACGCCTCTTAAAGGCACCCAGGTCGTAACTCGATGGGAAGACCCCAGCGGGAAGCTCGTTCCAGATTTTGCAAGTTCGTGACAAAAAAGACCGCTTAAAACGCACCGTCGAAGACTGCCATTCATCAACATGATATCGATCATGATGTGGCTTTTTGCGTCAAGGGTTAAAAACACGATGTGTACGAACATTTAAACCTTATATACGTGCGTAAAGGTTATATAGCCATAGCCAATTAAACCGAGCCTTTGCGAAGTAGGTCACATCTGATTTGATACCATAATTCCCAAGTAAGCTTTACAAACGACATTCTAACGACTTGCGTGGCTATCATTTCAGTTGTAGTGCGCAATTCGCTAGAAAAGAAAAAGTTCGAATAGGACAAAAGGCATAAATGGAATATAAACTTAAGAGAAGTCTGTTCGTTCCATTCTCCATACAAACGTAATCCCGGTCTCATTTGAAAACTAGGCAACTTCTGTTCTTCTGTTCTTCTGTCAATGAAATTTTGTAAGTATGAACTAGAAGTAACTATCTATGCCTATGGTTTTTCAGATTTTCATATAAATGTGTAATTTCAGAATTACAGGAGCTCAAAAGTCGACAAGAAAAGATGTCAACTTTGCACGAGAATTACAGACTAAAATCGAAAAAACCGCAGGCATAGAAAATATAATGAAAATCTTGATAGTAAAATATGTATCATTGATTTCTGTGCTATACTCTTCGTATAATATGAGGGCAACGAAACCCAAAATTCAACAGCCCAAATCTTGAAAAGCCTACAGCTATTTCGATATCGACCGGCCGTACTCACAGGGACCAGTCTGAAAACCAGCGCCAGGCAATCAAGCCCAGCATATGCTGAGACTGTGGACCCATTGTCTCAACTTTTTATTTTTCTCCCACTTTTTTTTTAATCTTTTTAACATTGTGTAAATTTCATAAAGATTTTTAAAGAAGAAATAAATTAAGGTTTTTTATTTTATTCTTTTATTTTTATATTCATTAGCGGGAAGCGAAGAAGCTGGAACGAGTGAAACGGCTCAACATTTTGTGTGAGTTATAACGGGTTCCGTCTTGTATTTAATATGTTTGATTATACCTGTGCAAGTATTTTGGATGACGATCATTTTTTTTATTTTCATCCTCTTTGCTATCGGTGGCTGTGTGGCGCAAGTCCTTCGCCGCGCGCCTTCGACCGTAAAAAAGGCGGCAGTCAGCGACACTTCAAAAAAGCTCTCGGCGGACATAATATTGGTATGGTTGTGCTCGGTTTTGTAAAATAAATATTAAATGTGATTAAAGACATTGTAAATATTTTTATTGCGTAAATAATAACAAACTTTATACACCTTAAAACTAGCTAGTGAAGTGGCGGTGCGGACTATTGCGGCTTTACAAACTTTAGCAAGCGTCATACATTGAAGTCCACGGATTGAAGTCGGCTTCATTGAGGTATGTTGTTCATGAATTGTTCTCTAGACATAATGCTGCACAGAAGAGCAAATAAGCCACGGCCTTGGTAACAGTCACTACTCGAAGGTTTAATTAACAATACCCTTATTGTATTAATGTGCAAAAACAATAATTCCAACCATATTATTCAAACAAGCTTTGGAGAGAGTTATTGAATATAAATACAACGCCCTACAAAATAATCCGTGAAAAATTGCAAAAATATTTATATATTAAGCTGTCACGCTCCTGTCATACAACTGGAGTTAGGTTAGCATAAAATATCTAACAGAGATGTAATATAGTCAGCAGCAGAAGCGGATGAGCGGTAACGGTGCTTTAAATTACTAGTTAACATACGGCTCTACTGTTATAATGCTGACTGTATCTATTTTATGACACTTCTCATAAAAATGTAAATACATTAACTTTTTCTTCTGAAATAGGGTTTGCATATTAATGAAAAATATAATGAACTTTTTTGGTGGTAAGTCGCACAGTGATACTACGGCTTTTAAATAATATGGTAAATGCTACTTTGGAGGGACTATTCAACGAACGAACGAAAGTGGGTATTTTTTTATGGGAAAATTTACACCAATTATTGACCTATTTCCAAACTAAGCTAAGCTTGTACTATGGATCCTTGTATTCCTCGTACTAGACAATGTATAAGTTGAGATAAATGTTATATTTAAATACATATTATATTCTGTTTTTTCTAACTTGATTCAAATGACAGATGCCAAACTGACGTAACTAGGGTCCCTCCTAATGTTACGCGAAATATCAATACTTTTGCATGTACCTAGTACCAAAAGTGGCAATAGCATAGCATTATTTATTAACCGACGTCAATAATCGAGGAGGTTCTATGTTCCAATGTTTGTATTTTTGGTTTACGCTATCGAACTAAAAATTGTATTTCAATTTCAAAATATAATTTATTCAACACTTGGAGTGTCACTTTCCGACTCTGACAAACAATCTTGCAAATTAATAATAAGTTCATTTATTTAACCGCTTTTATTTTTACCGATGACCCTTACTTCTAGCAATTACGGCCTATTGAAACAACATTGTGAGGGCGTTCATTAAAGAAAGTAAGTTAAAATAACATAGTGCCTACGCAGTAACTCAACAATTTGTTAGCAAATTTGACTTCAAATATTCGAACAATCAGCAGTTTTAATGTAATTTCGGGTGAATCCAGCTGTTTATATTAAGAAGTAAATAATTCATATGCATTGATTTTTGTATTGAAATAGATCCTGGACTGAGTACAGAAGCTATTTACGTTATAATTAAAAAACAATCTGCCTTCCCATTCTTAAAATCTCAGGCAAGGGACTGACAGCGGTTGAGACGCTCGTGGATTCATCCTTTCATTTTTTCAAGCATCGCCACCTCACTAAGTTACATTATCATCACGTGTCATTTAAATTATGATAAAACAAAAAGAGTATAAATACTCAAGACTCCAGAATAAACAGTCGGTATTATTCCATACAACTATCTGCCTTGATTTTTGTTACACCGTCCGTGTAGTTATACAAAACTAAATCTAAAAAACTAGTGCAAAGATAAACTTAATACACCCGTCATTACAGCTTAATGTTTAAGAACCAACGTTTTATAGTAGCGAATACCTACTTCTTTTTATTCCTACTCGTACGTAGTCAGATACAGAAAAACATAAGAATAAAATTTTCCCCACATGGGTTGCGGCTGTGTCACGAATTGTTAAGAGAGATAAGAGGTTTTTGTATTTTCCATTTTTAAGCTCCAATATTTTTACCCTTCTGGCCAACGGATCAAGATTGAGCCCTTTACCGTTGCTTAAAGGGTTCAAAATCCAATTTGGCAGAATAAACATAACGCCTTGTAATACTGAGTCGGGTAGGTACTTCAGCACACGCATTATTACACGCTAGCTATTTCCATCAACTTCGCTTTGGATAGGTAGCAGACATTTATAAAATACTAGCTTTTGCCCGCGGCTCCGCCCGCGTGGTATACAGTTATCGTGCGCTGTTCCCTCGGGAACTGTGCATTTTTCCGGGATAAAAAGTAGCCTATGTCACTCTCAGCCCCATAAGCTATCTCTATGCCAAAAATCACGTCGATCCGTCGCTCCGTTACGGCGTGAAAGACGGACAAACATACAAAACCACTTTCGCATTTATAATATTAGTATGGATTTAACACTCGGAGTGTCACTTTCCAACTCTGAGGAACAACCTTGCAAATTAATAATAACTTTGTTTATTTTACCGCTTTTATTTTTACCGATAACCCCCTCACCTCTAGCAATTGCGGCCTTGTAAGGATGTTCATTAAAGTAAGTTAAAATAACACAGTACCTACGCAGTAACTTAACATTCTATTAGCAAATTTGAGTTCAAATATTCGAACAAACAGCAGTTATAATGTGATTTCTTTTTTCAAGCATTTTAATCTCTGTTGGAAAAAAATAAAAATTAATTACCGCCTCACAAAGTTACATAATCATCATGTGTCATTTGAGTCATCTTTGAACAAATCCATACTAATATTATAAATGCGAAAGTCTGTTTGTATGTTTGTCCGTCTTTCACGCCGCAACGGAGCGGCGGAACGACGTGATTTTTGGCACAGAGATAGTTTATGGTCCGAAGAGTGACATAGGCTACTTTTTATCTCGGAAAAATGCACTGTTCCCGAGGGAACAGCGTGCGATAACCGAATACCACGCGAGCGGAGCCGCGGGCAAAAGCTAGTAGAATATAATTTTTATGTCATGAAATGGTCCCAAGTCAGCAAAAAACTGCCGGTCTTGCGAACGGCGCTGTAATAAGTACACAGTACGTCAAAAACTTCGTTTTAATCTGGTCGCAAAAAATACGCTACTGTTTTTAATCGCATTACTTCAAAGTACTTATAAACAAACTCAAAACTCAAACTCACAACATTTATTTGAAAGAAAGAACGAACGAACCTACTGTGTTAAAAATAAAATTGTGTTAAATACTTGTAATGTATAATAGTATATAGATATCATTTATAAATATTGTGAATCTGTTTTTTTTTAAATACCGCGTTGAGTTTCTTGCCGGATTATTCTCAACAGAGGTTTTTTCCGAAACGGTGATAGATTTTTTTGACGTTCATAAGTGCTTGTTATAGCCTAAATTGAATAAAGATATATGGATAAAAATAAAAAAAAAATAGAGAAAAAAAAACACAAAATAAAGGTACGTATGTCACGAAATGGTCCCAAATCAGCAATCTGCCGGTCTTGCGAACGGCGCTGGTCTTCCTTTGGGACCATATTTCAGGTTATTAAAGTGCAAGTACATTTGAAATTTTTAAATTAAAAAATATATATTTAAATATTCATTTAGTCACAAGTGTATTTTATGTTCTAAGCTACTTATAACGTATTTAATGAAAAACTAAAAAAAAAAATACCCTTGGAAAGGTTTCAAAGATGCTGGCAGTGTTCCCTCGTGGTTTCCTCTCTGAAAAGCCAGGCTAAGTCTCCTGTAACGACTAATTAACCTCTTTGATATTTTCTTATTTAACCACGAACCAAAAATAAATTAAAATGTTTCTTTGTTTTAGATGATTTTATATTGTAAAACGTTCCTAAATCTGTCTACTTAGTAACCTCAACAATATTCTAGCTAACCATTCAGAAATAAAGCCAATTAAGGAAATATCAAAACGTTTTGTCATTTCGTCCACAAATCTAGGTTTTGCAAAGGTAATATCTTAATACCTGTTCACGAAATAAAAAGTAATACCAGCTTTTTAATTTCAACGGTTCTTTTATTTGGGCTTTGTTTTTACGATCTACGTAGTTTTGTTTATTAGATTGTCGTAAAGAAACTGGATACGAAGAGCGGGGTGTAATGTAACTTTTATGTCGGTGGCCGTGCGTGATCGTAAAGACTTTGACTTTTTCGTAAGTCAAGTCGAAAATAAAACTAGGTAAATACTAAATAGTCAGTAAGGCGATTACTGCCGCCGTGAGCTTTATAAGGGTACAATTTGGTGTGTATTTGCTGCAATTAAAAAAAAAATGATAATATACACTAGTTTTTCAATCACATTTTCATCATGATCATCATCATCTCAGCCTATCTACGTCCCTCTGCAGGGTACAGGCCTCCTATCGATTTATAATATAACGTTTTAAACTTTGGTTATTCTCACTCATAGTCAAAACCATTTGTGTTTTTCAGTTACTGTTCTTCGTTTTTAGAAGAAAAGAACCCACAGCTTCTCACAATCATGCATCATTGTGGTGAAATATAAAATAAAAATCGGTCAAGTATGAGTGCGAGCGATTCGCGCGCGGTTCCGCACCTCCATACAATGTTTTTTTTTAAAACTAGTTCAGTAATAATTTTTTGTTAAAAAATCTAAATACAAGATTTTTTGTTGACGGTACTTTTTTCCGTTGATTACCAGTAAGCAGTCGTCAAGACAAATCAAATGAGACCAACATCGATGCGATCGTGTCGTTTTATTATAGAGTTCCTATGACCAACATCTAATTTCATCATCAGATCAGCTCTCATCATCATCATCATCCCAGCCTATATACGTCCCACTGCTGGGCACAGGCCTCCTCTCAGAATCAGAGGGCTTGGGCCATAGTTCCCACGCGGGCCCAGTGCGGATTGGGAGTGCAGATCAGCTCTACGTCATAATAATACGAGTAATGCATTGTCATCGGATTTATACATGCATGCAAAATTTCAGCTCAATCGATTGAAGATATCCACTACAAATTTAAGTTGAAATATTAATTCCACCCGAAAAACATAACTAGTTACATTACATTACAAGTTAATAAAAACATATCACCAAAATGTAAGTAAGTGTAGATGCAAGTATTTTGAATAAAGAACAATTTTAAATTCTCATCCTCTTTGGCTGTCGTCCTGTCGGACGCTGAATAGCGCTTTAGACTCTTGACATGCGCCGTGACGCCCGCGGCAGAAAAAAAAAGTTTAATTTTGACCTTGTAAATAAATAGAGTTACTTAGTATGAATTATAGCGGACATTTTTTAGTGTAAAAAACATTAAACACAGCGGCTGTGAGTGCTTTATTGAAAATGGCTTTTGCGAAGTGTGTGTGTCCGAGGTTTGTAGAACATAAATTGTTAGGTATGTAGTTTTAATGCTGCACAAAAAAATAAACCATGGTCTTAGAGACAATTATTATAATTATCGAAGGTATAATAAACTAGCAGTAATAAAATCGACTTTAAAGTCAAAATGAGACTGAAAAGAAGAAGAAGAAGAAGAATAAATTTATTTGCCAAAATTCGACACAGCAAAAAAATAACACAGTTAAAAAATAAGACAACCTTATTTTATAATCTTAAATAATAATAAAAATCGAAAAAGAAACAGACATTGTGCCGAAAGACGCAAAAAGGGCCATACTCAGCGTGTTGCCACGGCAAGCCGCAGCGCTGGTTTTCAGTATGACCCTTTAACTTACTACTAAACTTGAAAAGTCTCTGTGTTTCTCTCTCTTACCTTCTTTTTCAGCATCCAGCTACTCTTGCAACACGTCTCAGTGGAATGGCCCCTCATGATTGGCGTAGCTGGTATCAGGTTATCTTTCCCGTTCGATTTTTCGGACACTGTAACAAAAGGAATAGTGAATTTTTTAGATGGAATACACTGGAGTAACAGTTTAAATTTGACAAGTATGAGTACTTATCAAATCACTTTATAGGTAAAGAAATATAATGGGTATCTAAGTAGATTGGGGACGCAAAAGACTACTTAGGACACAAAATACTATCTTGCACCTTTTAGAGAATATACATCTCCAACCAGTAAGGACCCAAACCCATCGAAACCCATTTCGAAATTAATGCTTTTTCTAATTGTTTCTTGTAGCTATTTAAATTTAATGTAAAGTAATTAATTTATTAGGTACGTAAAAAATAAGCAATGATTTGTTTACGTTACTTTTGACAACCGCACCTGCAGAGGGCCAAGATACAGGCTTAGCCTAGTTTGGCCTCTGACGGATTACTAAGTTGTATAAGTATACTGTTATCTCTTTTGGTGAAATAAATTATTTTGTATTTTTTTTTGTATTTTGTATTTGCATTTGACTCTGAAAACTTAGTATTACGTAGACGATCCAAGTAGTAGTACTTTATTATGTGAAGATTAGAACTGTTCACAATTTACACGTGATTTTACTACGAAATCCGATTTGCTCCGAGATAAAGGGTCTTGACGGACTAGCGGATGGACGGACGGACAACAAAGTGATCCTATAAGGATCCCGTTTTTTTTCTTTTGAGATACGGAACCCTAAAAAAGATTGATCCCTTTTGTGCATTCAAATGCTAATATGAGCTTCCAGGGTTGTCGGCCAAAAAGCCGACTGTAAACCTTTACATAATGTTTCATACAACATATTTCAACTTTAATTACTAATTTATGTAGAAAAACAATTTACCTACTTTGCTAGAGCTCATTTGCGTAAAAAAGGGAAACAAAGTAAAAAAAGGATGTGTAAAAATGAGCATGCTGCCTCTACGCTATGCATGGTCACTGCCTTCACTCGTGTATCTTAATACTTTGTCATAGTAAAAAAAAACGATATTTTCTTTTCTTTTCCTGTCGGACGCTGTACAGTGATAATAGATTAGATTAGATTAGATTATTTATTCATTCAGTATAAAACTACATCATAATTTGTACATGTCAAAGTTATGAGAATTTTATACTGAAATTGTCAAGAATAAATACACAAAAGATTAAAATGTCACAAAATGTTACAATATACAGAGTGCAATGATAATGATGGGGTAAAAATACACCAAACGCCTCCTAGTATGAATTATGAATGAAACTAGCTTTTGCCCGCGGCTCCGCCCGCGCGGTATTCGGTTACGTATCGCGCGCTGTTCGCTCGGGAACTGTGCATTATTCCGGGATAAAAAGTAGCGTATGTCACTCTCGAGCCCATAAAGTATCTCTATGCCAAAAATCACGTCGATCCGTCGCTCCGTTACGGCGTGAAAGAGGGACAAACATACAAACACACAAACACACTTTCGCATTTATAATATTAGTATGGATAGTATGGATGGATTAAATACAGTAGCATAGTTACCCCAAACGCCGGCTAACATTGCTGCGCTCCTAAATTAAAGTTTTAATATATATATATATATTTTCCTTTTTTAAAAGGAAAAGGGGCAGACCACAAGGAAGATGGGATGATGATATCAGACAGGTCGCAGGAATATCATGGAATAGAGTGGCTATAGAAAGACGAGAATGGAGAAGACAGGAGGAGGCCTTTGCCACCTGGCAAACGGACATGCAAAAATTAAACAAACAAGAGATCTATGAATAAAAGAGAAGGAAGGAAGTGATGAAATACATTTATACATTTTTGTAATACTACATGCTGTCCGATTAAAGGCTTATAATAATAATAATAATAATAATAAATATATATATTAAAACAACATTGTGACGTAGTTTAAGCAAGCCAGCATAATAGTACATAAATACAATGAACGTACCACAGTATAATATTTTTTAAAATAAAACAAAGATTACGAAATTTGCGGCAAAAATCGGTGCAAAACAACCTCGTTTTACGGTATGAAAAGATGGGATGAGACTAATAAATTCTCGGAATAGGTAGCTATTTTCAAAAACAAAAACAACTAAGATATTCAATATCCAATCAACCGCAAAATTTAATTATTTGGTTATTATTATCATAAACTCTTCAATCAACTTCGACAGCGCCCTACTTAACTGTTGGGGGAAGGTGGCCTAAAGCGGGTAAGCTAGGGTGCTGGGTACAAAAACGGAAATTATGATCAAATTTTGTAAAGATATTTTACAACATTTGTTAGGTTATTTATCGTACTTGAAAATAAAACAATTTCTATACGTATTTCTTATCAAGTTTTTATAAAATAACAAAAACAAAAAACCTCTTCTAAAACTCGTTTTGTCCGAATAGGGGCCTAAAGCGGGCATATGCCTTGGGCAAAGCGGGTGACACTCAAAAACATTTTAAGAAGGAAAGTAACGATTTTATTTGTTTTCAAATTCTATTTTATACATAGGCAGTTTCTTTTTGCGGTTTTTTTATTTATCATTTTTTTTGTTCTAGCTTGAGGACCCAGTTTTGATCCCCGGTCGGGCAGATGTTTATATGAAATTAACTAAAAGCAAAAATAAAACTTTTTAAAAAAGCTTTTATTCAAACGCTCTAAAAAGAAGAAAATAAAATTTTCCTTTTAAATTTTAACTGTGAACTTACAACCTCATTATACACAACTTATATGGTCATAAAAGCTTGTTTTTTTTTCTCGTGCGGTTTGGTCACTTTTTCATGGCGACTAAATTCAATTCTATTATTTAATTGCTCTTCCCATACTTATTTTTAACACATTTTTGGGTTCGGACCTCAATATCTACAGCTCACACCCCAATCTCTTTACAAAGGGTTTATTACAAATTTTCATTCAACAAACAGACAATACCGGAAAACCTCGTACAAATATTTGTAGCTAAAATTAGATTTGAGTAGTATACTATAACTCGAAAGGTCGCAGTCGAAAATTGATAGAGAAATACTAGGAATTCATTTCAACTACAGAACTCGGGTCGTTTGTTAGCTTTTGAGACTCAAAAGAATAAATTAAAAAATATAAATATCATGGGACACTTGACACCAATTGGCCTAGCCCCAAACTAAGCAAAGCTTGTACTATGTAGACTGTGGAACGGATAAAAATACTTATATACATAGATAAATACATACTTAAATACATATTAAGCATCCAAGACCCGAAAACAAACATTTACGAATGTTATTCATATTACTGTATATCTGCCCCGGTCGGGAATCAAACCCGAGACCTCAAGCTTCGTGGTCAGGTTTTCTAACCTCGTGCCTACATCCTTCCTTTGGGAAGGACATAATTATAATTGAACACTGATGGCCTTTGTAAAGTACACAGTGAAAAACTAGTAAAAAAGCCGGAGATTTTTTCCTCTATTTCTCCTGAACATGTTAAGCTCTAAGCAATATTATTTGAAAGTTTCAAAAAGATATCCCGAAAAAGTACCTTTGGTAGGCAGGAGGCCAACCACTTGGCCATCCGGTCTTGAAGGTGTTTGTTACAAAATGCCTCACAATTTTTAAGTTGTCAACGATAACTCTTTCCAATAGCTCACTGAGCAACCTCTGAGCCTATTTATAAGGCCTACCAGTAAAGCACCATGTCATTTACCCACGTGTTAGTAGAGCACCACGTCTCGTTTTGCAGGTGGTAGGACCTTGTGCAAGGTCCGCCCGGATTGCTACCACCATCTTGCTTGCTAATCCTGCCGTGAAGCAGCAGTGCTTGCACTGTTGTGTTTCGGCGCGGAGAGTAAGACAGCCGGTGAAATTACTGGCACTTGAGGTATTCCAACTTAGGCCTCTAGGTTGGCAACGCATTTGCAATACCCCTGGTGTTGCAGATGTTTATGGGCGGTGGTGATCTCTTACCACCAGGACACCCACTTGCTCGTTTGCCTTCCAGTCGAATAAAAGAAAAGTCTCTGAATAATAAATTATATTAGAAAAAAATACTCACACTGTCTCTGCCAATTAAAATTATGCTGTATCTCATGCCGCATCCCCCTCCAAAGTTTAGTTACTATCAAGGAGTAGGCGAAGGACATAACGAAGATTGGGATGAGGAGCAGCGCGGCGTCCAAGCCAAGGTTGAATGTCCGCTCCAGCTCAAGGCTTGGCCAGATTTCTCGGCATTTGTATGCTGCAAATAAAATTAAAAACGTTAATTATCAATTTAATTTAGCGACTGTTTCGCTTTTGCGGGGACACACAAGATTGGGTTTATTTGCGTGTAATTGTGTAAATTGTATTGTATTTGTGTGTTTTCCGTATTAGTGAATAAATGTCTCCTTTCTTTTTTTAGTTAACTATTTACACAATTATAAATACCATTAGAATTAGGCTAGTTTAGAAAATACCTATTGTGATTACAATACAATCACTTTTTATTTTACACCAGAAAGAGTAAGCAATACAGAAAACAGGTACACAGAGAAAATTACAAGGTAAGCAATAGGCGGCCTTATCGTTTAAGAGGAATCTCTTCCAGGCAACCTTTTTACAGAAAGAAGGAAGGACTAGTTTACCTGGCCTAGTGGTTTGAGCTTATCGCCTCTCAAGCAGAGGGTCGTGGGTTCAAACCCCGGCACGCACCTCTGAAGTTTTTCGAAATTCATGTGCGGAATTAATTTGAAATTTACCACGAGCTTTACGGTAAAGGAAAACATCATGAGGAAACCTGCACAAACCTGCGAAGCATGGTGTGTGTGAAGTTCCCAATCCGCATTGGGCCCGCGTGGAAACTACGGCCCAAGCTCTCTCATCCTGAGAGGAGGCCTGTGTCCAGCAATGGGACGTATATATAGGCTGGGATGATCGTCATCGTCAAACTGAACAACTAATGTTGTTCAGCGACTTTTAAAAATAATGTAGTTTTAGAATTTTCCTTTTTTCATCCTAGAACACAAGTGATATCGTCTGTCACGCTACAAGCATCAAGCATTTCGCTTTACATTGCTTCTTCGAATACACTTAAAAGTGTAATAACAAATAAATAAAAAACTAACCATTTTTAAAAGTTTCTGAACTAATGTTGTTCAATTTGAGGAGTACCTACGATGTATGTTTCAATTATTTGCTATTATATTTTATCAGATATGAAAACTGTGATTTGATTCGTCCCAACAATACGCCGACACTAAATTCATTCGAAAACCATGTGAATGCCGAAAGTTAATCTCTCCACAAAGAAGATAATACAGTTGTCAAATATATCTAAACCGTCAACTGCCTTTGTCCGTTTGGGACGTCCTTAATTAAGAGTATAAAGAGAATTCTTGCGAATCCAAAATTAAATGTCATCCCTTGTTTGACTTTTTTAACAAGATATTTTAATGGTTTAAATATGTGAGAACTGCACGATTGCCTAAGTGCTTAATTACCGTCGGCAAATTGTGATTTTTAATAAAATTGAACATTGTATTTCTCTACCCTGCATTTTGTCTCTGTAAATTGTGGTGTGCTATTACGGAATATTTGTATTGTATTGTATCATTTCAGGGCTCTTCTTATATGATGACGATCATGTGTACATATTAGAATGGATACACTCAGAAAAATATCAAGGTGGCCCCATAGCATAATTATTTAATTTAAATTTGGCATTCCAAACACATATACAACAGCAAGCACTGCTTCTTCACGTCAGGATTAGCGAGCAAGATGGTGGTAGCAATTCGGGCGGACCTTTCACAAGGTCCTACCGCCTTCAAATTCATTACAGTTCATTATTGAGGAGAACTGGTGCTTCACCACCCATTCCATTTCACCGTATGCATTACGAGGAGCATAAATTGCTTAGCAACTGTGTTAAAGTGATTGAAATTCCTCCCATGAAATACTTGTTATTGAATAGTGTACTTAACTCCGATGGTCAACTGTGGTCTTCATCATCACTTCCACTTTACCAAATTATGATTTTCAAGAGAAAATGCACGAGTTACTGTGGTGTCCCTACAATATTTGAAGAGTTCCCTCGATTTCCTCGAGATCCGATCCTTGCTTATGGGACCGAATTGCAGGCATTCCTAGACCAACGCAAAAAAAAAATGTTTCAAATCGGTTAATAAATGACGGAGTTCTGAGGTAACAAACACAAAAAAAAATACAACGGAATAGATAACCTCCTCCTTTTTTTGAAGTCCGTTAAAAAAGATACATGGAGAAATTTACTAAAAGAGAAAGGACAAAATTAAGAAAATAACAGAAAAAATACTGTAGTCATAACTAGGAACTGCTAAGAAACTGCATTCACTCCCATTTTTAAAAACATACATATATTCAAACAAACCAAAATCTTACAAAACTTATAAATTACAAATAAAAAATGCCCTGGAGATCGCTCACTTGGGGCATTGTCCCCAGGACGGAGGCCGCATTTTTTGTATTTCCGGATATATACAACCTAGGACTCTTCAAGGCTAGAGTGAATAGGCTGTTACTGAACCAGTGAGACACTTTTGGCCTCATCTGAATTTTCCAATCATCAAGTGAGATGAAGGTAAACTGTATTAAAAAAAAGTGCAACGTACGAGTACCACTATTCTTGCTTTGGATAGGTATTTAACTAAATAAAAACAAATTTCAGCTGCCAAATTTGGTACATTCAAGGTTCTTTTACATTTTACTTATCTATCATTGTAATACAAACTAGAGATGTAAATGTTCAGATAGTTTAATAGGGGAATTTCATTATTTAAGACACCAAGTGACGAGGCTGTTTGCATTTACTATCACTGGACGTATTATATTTAATTTATTATGTTTTAAAATATAATTACATTTATAACAATAAGCATTAAAATAAATGAAATTAAATTATATTTAGTTAAATATCTATCGAAACCAAGTACAAATATGAGCCGTTTTTGTTCATATATGTGCCTTTAAAAGTATAAAAGGGGATTCATTGTTCGAACACAGGTATATTCTGGTAAATTGAACAAAATGTTTGCAGAAATATTTACAATACCCGTATCGAAGCCTCATTGCCATTTTATTTGATGAAACGCTGGTTTGTTAGTTTATGAAATGGTAACGTATTTTTGTGAAAGTAAAAAAGCTTGATCTTTTTGCAGTTAACAAAAAAGCTGTTGCCTGCGATTTTATTTTTGAAACATACGCTTATCTCTATTGGAATAAAAGTATCGTATGTTTTTATAAAGGTTAAAATGTTTATGCCAGCGTCGAATTTCATCATTGTTTTCAATCCATTGATCTGTTTTGAGACATCCTAGTTATGCGAACTTATTGTTAAATAATGGAATTTGTTTACAGTTAGAAGAGAAACGTCTGCGCTAAGGAAGTTATTCATTTTATTAATGAGGATCGTTTTCACTTCCTGTTTTAGACTTCGGTCCAATTTATTAAAACAAATTAGTTTGATCAACAATATTTGGAAACAGTTAAAGTAATATGACATTTTGAAATCTCTGACTGTTGTAATTAATAGTACATTACTGTAGAGGCCGGAAAGTAGATGAAGTAATGTTTGACGTGTTGTATGTTGGACGTAGATAGCTGGACATTTGGGATAACATATAGGCTACTTATTATTGCGATATTCCCACGGGATAGGGATAAAATCTCGAAATAACAACCGTTGGGCTTAGCGTCTCGAAATTTGGCATAGTGGCTTTTGATTAAATTTCAATGAAAACCACAATTTAATCTCGGGATTTCAATTCAACTGCTGTAGGTATCTAATGATTTGATTTCATTTGAAGAATGGAAATATAAATTAATAATAATATTTGTCATAGAACATATCTTGCGACGATTTCGACATTCACAAAATGCACGATTATTATATTTTAAAGTGTAATAAATTCTCATTCTCCATTATTGCTCAAATAATTCATAGACACGTGTCTCAAGAGGACGGCACTCGCGTTCGCACTGCAACTTTTCCCAACCGGTCCGAGACATCGTGTCCGTGAACAGTATCTATGTGTGCGTTGCTCGAAAGCACTTTGTGTGTAGATTGAATTCTGTACCTCTGTTTTGTGTAGGAGCGCAGGAGCAATTGCTGGACGGTGCTTGGCTGGCACTTGGAGTCCAGAGGAGCTAAAATTGTCAGCCCTCTTACTTACCGCTTCCTTTCATAGGCTGTAATGTAGAAGCGATCAGTATAGGCGAGTTGAGCGCAATGGACATGAGCCATACGCAAGCAATCATCTTGTATGCGTGGCATTGCGTCTGCCACTTTCTGGACTTGAGGGGGCGGCAGATCGCGAAGTATCTCTCCAGGGAGATCGCCACGAGGGTCCAGACGTCCACTGACACTGATACCGCTGGAACAAAAATTATACACCGTGTTACGTTTGATTTAACTTTAAGGGGAAAATGTACAGGTCATATTGTGAAGTTAATTTTTCTAAGACACTAGTGGACTTACTCTTACTTTTTAAAACATAATTAAGAGTTAATATAAATAATTATTAGCAGTAAAATAAACAAGCAATATGCAAACATTATGTAAGCATTATGCTGAGCCAGTGTCCGATTCACAACCGCAATGACACATACATACTATACTCTCTATCGTAGTTAACAATATTGTTATTGTTGTAGTCTTGTCTATTGTTGTGTGGCGAATAAAATGTATTTCTTTCTTTCTTTCATTCTTTAAGTCAGCTTAGAGGTCCTTTATTTATGACGTTTGTTCAAAGTCCATAACTAATCTAAAAGTCCATAGTTAAACATGTGGATAAGTCACGTTAATGTCACTTGTCGATTTCTTTTTTAAATATTATTAATAACAAAGACCTTGAAGCTATTATATGCATGAAAAAAGATTTTTACTTTCGAAAACACATTTTTTTTTTCAAATTAACGTAAAAGTGAGTTAAGTATCAGGTAGCTCATATCGTATGAATTGAGCCGTCTACTGAAAATAAACAAAAAACACGGTGTAATTAATCCGCAATTATGGTTGCGATTATGATGAGAGTTTGCGTAACAGACTGGTTGGCACTATAGTATCGTAAGGTCCGTTTACCAACTTAGAAATATGTGGTTAAATAGGTGTACTGCCTTTTCGGCGAAATATTTTTCGTAATTTCACTTAACAACCAATCTTTCGCCGAAGTTTCATTTGGCAAACCAATAGTTGGCATAACTTTACTTCGCATTTCTGGGGGCACGGCAGTGCCCCCGCCAAGTCGAGCAAAAAAAAACAAAGGCACGGCCGTACCATACTTTTCTCGAAGCCATTCAGGCTATTTTCAACACCCTGTATTTTTGTTATGGCTAAAGCTAGAACCCTGAATTTTCAGTTACCTATAGGGCCTAATGGGACTTAGATATATTATCAATTACATTCAGTTCGAACACGTAGATTAAGAACTATCACATGTCAAAGTTCCTCAGTTTTGTCACTGACATACCTATACACTGACTTTTGATCATCATAATTCTAAGGTACTTCTAGCAGACCCACAAGCTCCAAATTTTAAACATAATTAGTTTTTAGCCTACATGGTCACAGAAAAATCCAAAATGTTGCAATTTTAGTCACGTTTCAAAGTTACATAAACTGCACAAGTAAGTTTGTAATCCCATATAATAGACCCGTAGCAATACGTTTTGAAGTTTAAAAAATATTAAAGTTTTTTATTTTTCACATATAGCTTCCGGAGCATTTGCCCAACCTAATACAAAAAATTGTGTCATTTTGGGTACCTGCATAAGTAGAAATTTAGGTATTAGTGTTTTTCATTAGTACAGGATGAAAAAAAAATTTGAGACGAAAATTTTACTTTCTTATTAATATCTGAGCAGTAACTGATGTACATAAGCATTTTGTGTCATATCTGTCCACGGGAATCCTGATTTTTAACCAGTACCTAAAATGTCGCCGAACTAACTCTAAAAGAATATTACAGTTTGTTAAAAAGATGTCAGACGTTTAAGAATACTGATATCTGTTATCCAAAATATTTTGTGTCACATTCATCCACGGTATTTATAAATATTTAATTTTTTTAATACAATACCCTGTAAAACCCACAAAAGAAAATTCAAGTTTTTAGAGTTTACGTATTTTGATTATTAACGGTGTAAAAAAACACTATTCATAAATTGTGTCATTTTCATCCACGGATTCTCATTATTTGAAAAAAATAAAAAGTAGGTACTTACTTTGAACGAATGCCGAGCGCGGGGAAGAGCACATCGGGTGCAGGGGGGGGGGGGGGCGGCTGACAGCGTCCGTTTGTTTATATTACCCGCGGTGTCACACGCGTAATCTATTGAAGAATGTTAATAGGTGTGCAAAATCACTTGAAAGCTTTGTTCCAGTAAACCTTTTATGTTCACAAATACATTTGTTTTTATTTCATTGAAAAATACCAAGTAGTTATGATTTTATCCGCATTCAAAGTTCGCATAAATATCGCGTCCCGCCAACAGCCACGTGACAGCGTGTGACGTCACTTTCCAACGATCCGCGCTCCGCGCAGTCGAGTACCTAGTTATCAGCCGTACATGCCAGAAGGTCCAACGCGCCGTGTTTTGTTTTGTTTCATCGCTTCCAGACCACCCAGTTGTGTATATTTAATTTAATAAAAAAAAAAAATTAAAAATTTTAAAAACCCCCGACAAAAAAAGCCGCCAAAAAACGACAACTAAAAAGTAAAAAATAATTATGCACTACCTAGCTGTTGCCCGCGACTTCATCTGCGAACAATTCGTTTATCCCTATCCCGCTGGGACTATGCTGATTTCCCGCAAAATTAGCCTAAGTTAATTTAGTATAAGTACCTAGTAATATTCTTTTTATCTAAGCGTCGTCGGTGTCGGGGGACCGCTAAGGTTAACAGAAACTAAAGTATGTTGTATTTTTTAAAGTACAGTCAGCATCAGAAGTCGCTATACACTTTAGGCGCTCAAAGAGAGGTAAACGTTTAAATTGTCAAAAAGTTGTTGACTGTCATGGTAGTATTTACTTGTGAGCGCTCAATGTGTCAAAAATACCTAAACAGTCGATATTCGTTAATTTCTACACTCCTAACAAGTCATTGATACCTTAGCTGTCAAAAAATCACTGATATCTAAGCACTCAACATTTATCAAATATATCTGAGCAACATGGAAAAATAGACGTTAAAAGTATATAGCTATGGTCGAAGTTATTTCAGGTAAGCGATATGACAATCATCGAAAACAGTACAGACTTGTCATCACATACATCTGTCTCATGTTTTTCTCTTCAATCAAATTTGACAGAATATGCATCTAACTCTTATTTTACTTTTCAGCAGAATCAAAGTCAAACCGTCTGACACATAGCAAAAACTAAATGAAGGCTAATTTCGAACTCATAGTCAAGGCACGTCGTGGCACCATTGACATTCCTTTGCTTTTCAAAGCATAGATCCCGGGTTCAAATCTCAGTCGACACATAATTAATTAGACTTGATCTTTTTCTTGGTTTTATTATTGTTTTATGGCTTTTTTTTTCTTTTAAGTTTGGATCGCATTCGTTTTTACGATTTTTCTCAATTTTAACTTAATATAGCACTTGCTTTTTAAGAAATTAGTTATTTTTATCGACAAATTAGTTTTTATTTTATACCTTTTTTCCCACCCTTGGGGTAAAAGGGTTTTTTTTCCAAATTTATATAATATCGATTTCAAGGCTATCCAATAAAAAAAGAACTCAGAACTCCGTCATTTCTGAACCGATTTGTAATTTTTTTTTTGCGTTCGTCTAGGAATGGTTTCAATTAAGTCCCATAAGCACTAAATCAGGATCTGATGATTGGATCCTAAGGAAATCGAGGGAACTCTTCAAATTTTGTGGGAACACCTATGGTAATTTTGATATATTTTGTAGCAACTCGTGCATTTGCTTTTGAAAATCATCATTTGGTGAAGCGAAACTGATGATGAAGACCACAGTTGACCATAGGAGTTACTACTCGATAACAAGTATTTCATGGGTTGAATTTCAATTACTTTAACATAGTGTAGCAATTAATGCTCCTCGTAATGCATATGGTGAAATGGAGTAGGTGGTGAAGCACCAGAACTCCTCAATAATGAACGTCTCTGCATCGGAAAGAGCAATTTTTCGTAGAAGGTGGCGGGCAGTTGAAATTAAACTATTGTATCTTAGATCCTTTATACTAAATAGCGTGAAAAAAAATTATAACTACAAATTGAACCGACTACAAAAAACCACGAAAATAATTTTCTACCAGTCTGAAGTCGGTCGGTGCCTCAGCACGAGCCAGCAGGAGTGGACCTATAGTCATCTATCTCACCTACGCACTTAATATTGGGCTTCAATCACTCCTGCTGGCTCGTGCTGAGGCACCGACCGACTTCAGACTTGTAGAAAAATATTTTCATGGTTTTTTGTAGTCGGTTAATTTTTATACCCTAGGCTGCTATTTATTCTTAAACTACCAATAATTCTCAAGCAAACTTAGCCGTTATAGTTTTTCTTGGAAGTTTGATATACTAACTACCATCCTGAATATTTTTAAATTTTTCCACCCACCGGTTTAGATTTTAGAGGGGGTGACGCTCGATTTTAATGAAAATTTGCACTTTAAAGTTGAATATTTCGCAAACGCTTTACTGAATCGAAAAATCGTTTTAGCAAACCCCTAATGGTTTTAAAATACCTATCCAACGATACCCCACACTATAGGGTTGGATGAGAAAAAAAAATCACCGCCACTTTACGTCTATGGGAGGTACCCTAAAAAAAATTGTTTTTGAATTTTTAATTGTACGATTTTGTCGGCATAGTTTACTTACTTAGATTATATACAACACTAGATGGACCGTAGGCGGCACGAAAACGTCCCCAAAAAATATAAGCCAACTGTTGGCTTATAAGTCATTTTCCCCCCCTCAGTCTGCATTGTGACACCGTAGGTGACGTATGCGGAGCGCGCAATACAAGTGCCGAAATATGACCAAATGTGCTACAAAAGTGTGCCGCAATTATAAAGGCAGGATTAAAAATCCTAATAACGTGATTTTCCATTGGTAAGTACTCGAGAATCCATAAAATTTCGTAAGAAAAGATTAAATTATTTAAGTTAGTATTGTTTGACATTTTTTATAGGTGTTACCAGTTTCCAGTGCAAATTTCCCCACAATTCAGTCAAAATCGTATTGAAAAGTTTGTATTGGGCACAAAATCGAAATATATCGATTTCACGCATCAACCTGAACAGTTTTTATTTTTAATCTATTTGAGAAAATGACGAATCTAATTAATGTTCTTTGATATTTTAATGAATATTTGCACCATCTTATTGAGCTTTCTTTTATTCTGTATTTATTTGAGATTGATAAGTAAGCTGTAAACAAATACATATAATGTGGGTGTTTAGGTCATAAAAACTGGAATTTAATAATGCAATCAATACTGAATTCGCAAAAAGTCAAGTGTTTCGTATAAACGTTCATAAGATGAATATAAATTCAAGATTATGAAAGATAATATATTTAGTTTGATATACTGAACTACCATATGCAATTTGATTTTTATCTGTCTTCAGAATACCTATAGATCCTGTAGTTAAAAAGGCATGGGTGGACATTATAAGAAAAAGTCGGGAAGAAAACCTTTGGCTGCCTGCAAAATCAGCTGTCATATGCTCCGAGCATTTCAAAAGATTTTTCGATTTAGTAATTTGTTTGCGAAATATTCAACTTTAAAGTGAAAATTTTCATTAAAATCGAGCGTCCCCCCCCCCTCTAAAATCTAAACCGGTGGGTGGAAAAATTTGAAAAAAAAAACAGGATGCTAATCAGTATATCAAACTTCCAAAGAAAACTATAACGGCTAAGTTTGCTTGAGAATTATTAGTAGTCTATGAGTAAATAGCAGCGTAAAGTATAAAGTATACTCTCTCTGACTCGAGTGTAAAGATGAAGCTGTCACGTGGTCGCCACGCACACAAACAAGAAAAAGTGTGGACGTTTTCAATCGCATTGTTTCTTACTGAGGCTCGGTCTAGTGTTGTATATAGTCTAAGTTTACTTATATATCCGTGCAAAATAACAGCTTTCTAGCATTGATAGTCTCTGAGCAAAGCCGCGGACGGACAGACAGACAGACAGACAGACGGACAGACATACAGACAGACAGACAGACAGACAGACAGACATGGCGAAACTATAAGGGTTCCGTTTTTGCCATTTTGGCTCCGGAACCCTAAAAATCAACTAAGTACTTAAAACAGTAACGCAACAATGAACAATAACAAAATGAACAATAACAAAAATCAAACGTGGCCCCCGTCCGCCGCCTCTCGGCCGCGTCTGCACGTTTCGACCACATCCATTTGTTTTTATGTTTTATTCCTTTAAATATCGTGGGCGAAAATGACACAAATTTACAATGTCGATTTATCATGCATTTATGATATAGAATATGTGAACTGTAATAACTGTAATATTTTTTTAAAGCATTTGTAGGTTAAGAAAACAAAATAATTTGAAATCTTAAAATTGCGTGGTCTAATTTGACACAATTTTTTTTAATGGGCGTATGTAAGTAATCTGAAATAGGAAATAAACATTTCATAAACTGTAATTTTTTTTTTCACACTTTTTTTACATACTGACTTTATAACAGTTTGCACTGGACGAAAATGACACAACTTTGGTTTACAGACTCCAAGGGCTATCCTAGATATGATGCCATAATTATTTTTAACTTTAAATTTATTTTGGGAGATTTATTCAAATAAAAAAAAAACAACCAAAAATCTTCGAATTGCTGAAAATGCAGGCGACAAAAATGACACAAAACGCTATAATAAGCTTTATAGGTACAACTGTACCCACAGGCAAAAAATAAGAAACTTTAGAATTCTTGAAACCTGTCACCTCTAAATAATGTACTCCTGCCGGCCTATAAATACTAGCGATTACAAAGTTACACAGCAATGACTTTATTGAACGTAGTCGTATTGTATACGTATTAATGTTGAGTCTTAATACCTGAGTATTAAGGGTTAAAATGAAATTGTTTATCTTACTAATGTAATAAGTACCAAAGTTCGTTTGTTTGTGAATGTGTGTGCGATGCGAGTGGACGCGAGGATGGACGATGGAAATTGGAATATGGATGATGGACAATGGATAATGGTCGATGGACGATGGGTAGAAAATGGACGTTGGACGATGGAGTGTGGACGATGGACGATGGGCGACGGACGATGGATCATCATCATCATCATCATCATCCCAGCCTATATGCGTCCCACTGCTGGGCACAAGCCTCCTCTCAGAATAAGAGGGCTTGGGCCTTAGTTCCCACGCGAGCCCAGTGCGGACGATGGATGGTGGAGGATGAACGACGGACGACGACGGACGACAGAAAACGACGGACGACGACGGATGACGGAAGTTAGACGGGCGAAAGACGAACGACCGACGAAAGACGATTGATGACGACGGAAGTTCGACGACGGACGACAGACGATGACTGACGAGGGAAGTTCGACGACGGACGATGACGGACAACGGACGATGACAGACGACGGACGACGACAGAAGACGAACGCCGACAGACGACGGACAACGAACGATAGACGATGGCGACGACGGACAAAAGACAACGACCGACGACGGACAAGACAACGGACGACGGATGACGGAGGATGACCGACGATCGACGACGGATGATGGAGGGTGGACGATGGACGATGTACGATGGACGACAGACGGTAGACGGACGACGGAAGTTCAACGATGGGCGACGATGGACGACGGATGACGACCGACGATCGACGACGACGACGACGACGACAACGACGACGACGACGACGACGACGACAGTCGGTCCGGACGATGGACTGTAGACGATGAACGAGGATGGACGATGGACGATAACCGAGGATAGACGATGGACGGTGGACGATAGACGAGAATGGATGATGGATAGTGGACGAGGATAGACGATGGATGGCACACGATGGACAAGGATGAACGATGGATGATAGTGGACGATGGACGATGAACGATGAACGAGAATGGACGATGGACGAGAATGGACGATAGACGATAGACGAGGATGGACGATGGACGATGGAGAAGGAAGGATAAACAAATGAAGATAGTAGTGCGTTATTACAAGAAGTAGTACCCGAAAAAAAAAGAACTGCCTACAAAAAGTGATGAGATCCCACCAAAAACATTACATGTAAAAAGCTGCAAGTCTCGCAACGCAATGCAGTTCTTGTAATGCTAAAAAGGTTTGAGATGCAATGTTATACCAAGTCGGTTATTTTTGTCAGTACCGGGGAGTTTCCATAGAACTCGATTTTCACCAACTTGCTTATTTTAAAACCATAGAAAAATACAGTTTATAGTTCTCAAATAAAGAGTAAACCAAATTATTTTTTAAACACATAATGACTTGGCCATCGCACTCAACCTTTAGTCATTCTCGTATTATGTGTATCACTCAAACTGCAAGGCTGGGGCTAGCGCTATCTTTAATTATAATTACTTGAAATAGCTGACGTTGATGATTATAATTACTATGTCATTATGTAGCCTTGCGATGGCCAAGTCTTTTATGTGTTTAAAAATAATTTGGTTTACTCTTTATTTGAGAACTATAAACTGTATTTTTCTATGGTTTTAAAATAAGCAAGTTAGTGAAAATCGAGTTCTATGGAAACTCCCCGGTACTGACAAAAATAACCGACTTGGTATAACATTGCATCTCAAACCTTTTTAGCATTACAAGAACTGCATTGCGTTGCGAGACTTGCAGCTTTTTACATGTAATGTTTTTGGTGGGATTTCTTATTTCGCAACATTTTTATATTGCAAAATTTTACTTCGTCACACTTTTATGTGGCAAATAATTATGTAGCAAATGATTGGCTTAGACAAATAACAAATTGTCAAATAACATTTGACCTATTTTTGTTACAAAGTTTAACTTCAAAATTTGTGCGATCGAGCGAAGCGAGCGAGCAAGACGGTTAGGAGCAGAAGCGACTCGGATAGTTTAGGTTCAGAAGGCTAAGGCGGGAGCGAAGGGGAGCGAAGCGCAGCGTAGCTCCCGCCTTAGCCTTCGATGTTAGGTTTTTTTTTTTATAGCAGCCAGTATAACCTGTCATTAGGAAAGTAGGTTGGATGCCATTCAATAAGTTGCTAAATTAAGATATGCCGATCAATACATTTTGACCAAAACATAAATGACATCTTAAAAAAATACCAAGTAATAATTTGGATAATAATAATTTATCAAATGATTAGTTGGGAAATGATATCAGTGCGCAATGTTGAGTTGGGAAATAACATTTCACCTAAATAAAAATATGGGATAAATAGTTTGGGAGCTAATAATTTGCTAAATAATTTTCGCCGAAATATTAGTAAACCGGTTAAATAACTAAATGAGGCATTTTTTTTTTATTCGACTGGAAGGCAAACAAGCAAGTGGGTCTCCTGGTGGTAAGAGATCACCACCGCCCATAAACATCTGCAACATCAGGGGTATTGCAGATGCGTTGCCAACCTAGAGGTCTAAGTTGGAATACCTCAAGTGCCAGTAATTTCACCGGCTGTCTTACTCTCCGCGCTGAAACACAACAGTGCAAGCACTGCTGCTTCACGGCAGGATTAGCGAACAAGATGGTGGTAGCAATCCGGGTGGACCTTGCACAAGGTCTTGCTGCAATTTTTGCAGGCGAAACGACAAAGGCGTAAAAAAATGTTAGAAGTGGGATTAATGGAAATTATTTTAATATATAATTTTATTTTATTACCAGCAGAAAAATTCAGAATGTTATGAGTAAACTACATGAACTCTACAATTCTACTCTACTCTATAATATAACGACATTGCTGTGTTTTAATGGTCTATAAACTTTGCATATTTCTTCAAGAAAACGGTATTTTTCCCCATCCAGCTTTAGTGCAAGGAGGAGGATGTTTATTAGCAAATTTATTCTACAGCGAATTGAGACGCAAGCGACAAGAGTTTTGTGTGTAACGTTATAATTTGCAGTCGGTCTCCATAAAATTCATTGTAAACCCAAAGTACCTGTGTTTATATTTTGGATACTAAATTAAAATGTTGTCGAGAATCTTGCCGGATTCTTGAGATTTTTTCCGACCCGGTGGTAGACTTTCGAGGTCCCTTTGTGACTTTTGACCTTGACTTTGAGTTGTGAGTCGCATATTTGCTTAGTTTGAGAGTAGGTCAATTGTGTCAAGTGTCCCATGTTATTATTATTATATTTTCGGTCGCATAATTTTAAGTTTATAAAAATATCAGTTTATGCCACACGGCGACTCAACGAGTTGCACGCAAAATAGGACTTTTGTATGAAGTCAAAATTACGTGACCGAAAATACTTATTCATAACTTAAAACATTACGCTCATCTGGTTTCTCCTCCTCTCCTGTATCTATGTATTTTGGGCCTTCCGCCCCGATCTAGTACTAATATAACTTAACCTATTTAGCTAAACTTAATAATCTACATTATCCAGTCAAAAACTATAATTTTCGTATTTGATCTATTTATAATGTTTTCCGAAGAATTGTCACTAGGCTTTTTGTACGTATGTATTTTGTGTTTTAGAGATATCGGATTTCAAAGTATTATCATTAGATAATAATATTTTGTACAAAGGAATATCGATTTTCGAAAAGAAAATTATGCCGCTTATTGTGCATTAGGACCCGCAGTTTTAGGAATTTCGTACATATAAATTTTGATTTTCGGAGTTTTGTATTTAGAAATATCGTACTTAGGAATATTGATTTTAGATATTGTACTACGAAGCCATATTTTTTTCCTAACACGTTCTTATTACAGTAGGTATTACTGGTGGTAGTGGGTAAAGACTTTTGTTTGTTTGTTTATACCTACTCTTTATTGTAAAAAAAGGAAAAACAAAAAGGTTACAAAAAAAATGATTAAGTATAAAGACTTTTAGCGTAACCATGACAGCGCATCTGTCCCTATTTCTCTGTCAATGTGCAAAAAAGAAAGAAAGTACTTTCAGCAGCAAAATTCACAAAAAATAATGAAGATAGTTCAATGAAACCGCTCAGCGCTTATTTCACACTACCTTTTACAGCCCAGACGCCGGCAGCAACAAGTTTTATAGCCGCATGCTAATGTACCCCTAAATCACATCTCATTCGTCTGGCTCTGGCCAGCCAATTTATAACTAAGTGTCTAATGGATTTGGGTCTCACAGCGCCAGGAGTCTTAGAAAGACGCAAACATGGGAGCTTTGATGATGAAGTTGAGTAACTATTTAATTGATTCCGTAAGTTATCGACATTTATACGGACATAAGTCACTCAAAGGTTATTTTGACAAATTAATAATGTTACAAATACAAATACAAATATTGATCACCAAAAACCGTAGAGACATCACAAAAATAAAATAAAATTGATAATATATTATATTATATTATTAAATTAAAATAGATACCTATATGTAGAAATAGTCGAGTTCATAATTCATTAATTGCATTTTATGGGTTTTTTAAGATTTTATATTAATTTACATAATATGGAACGGCATAAACCCCGTTAGGGCACAGCAATATTATAAAAAAACAAAACAAACAAAGAACTTATTGTAGGACTTCATAAACTTGTGAGCAAAAATTTGATCAAAAATATCTACTTTCTACTTTTGATCAAATTTTTGCTCATAAGTTTATGAAGTCGACTGTACAGTCAATGTTTAGCGACGAAAAGAAATAAATTGGTTGAAACTTGAATTTGTGATTTTTTGATAAATCTATACTCGAATTTAATCCAAGTTGACTCAGCTGTTTAGACGTGATTAGGAACCAAACAAACAAACAGACTGACAAACTTTCGCATGTATAATATTGGTGGGATATTATTGGGATAAAAGTACACATCGAATTACATAAATTTTATTTCTTGATCCTTAACCTTATATAACCGAAAATTACAATTCTGTTTCCGGATCTAGCACGAATTCACAGTACTTAATCCGTTACGTACGCGTGACGCTCCCATTTCATCTCGTAGACAGGGTTCCGTACAATCATTGCTAATATAACGTTTTAAACTTTCGTGATGCTCACTCATAGTCAAAATACCACAACGGGACTTATCACGCTATTTTTAACAAGTAATATTTACCTCGACGTTTCGGCAACATGATGGGGTGACTAATAAAAATGACCAAGTGCGGGTAGTTCGTGATACGAGTGCCGGTACTATTAGTGATCAAGTGCGGGTAGTTCGAAGAACTCGCGCTGCTAGGCGGACTTGACACCCCACACTTCAGTCTACTCGTGACCACGGCAACTGCAATGTTGCCGAAACGTCGAGGTAAATATTACTTGTTAAAAATAGCGTGATAAGTCCCGTTTGTGGTATTTTGACTATCAATCATTGCTAAGCCCGGATTCAGTCAGTGATGGTTTGCTTGGTTTTACCTTGTTTTGCATAACAACTTTTTGCCTATTTTCACTTTGCCTAATGTTAAATAAACTAATATTACTTAACCTAATGTTTCATTTTACCTAATTTTCATTTCAATGAAAGTCATTTTATATACAACTTACTTTACACAATTTTGTTTTGCCTAATTTTAAATTATCTAATTTTCATTTTACATAAACTCATTTAATATAATGTTTGACTGACATAATTATATTTTGTCTAACGTACATGTCACATAAACTTCATTTTGTATAAACTTATTTTGTTTAAAGTTCGATTGACATAATTATATTTTGTCTAACATACATATCGCATAATTTCATTTGTCCTAATCTCGGTTAATCCAAATACATTGCGATATCGTTAGTTAATTCTAAAAAGTTTAGTTTTATAAAATAAAGTCGATTCTAGCGCTTCGCCGGCCGCTGCCGTGGCACGCTCGCTTCGCTCGCTCGGCTCGCGCGCTGTGGGGTCGCAGTTTTACCTAACGCTCCTCCTCGCTTCGCTCGTCGTCGCACCTATTCCCTGCATGTTTAGTATTGTTATTTGCTTGAACCTAATAAAAAGTTAGAAGAATATTTGGATTCGTTAAAAGGTTATTCGGCTACATGATGATTAGTTAAAATAAGAATCGACAAAGTGAGTTTTCGATAAAATAATATTCGACAAAACAAGAGTTATGCCAAATCATATTAGTTAAAACGTTATTCGGCTACATGATGATTATTTAAAATGACAATCGACAATGTGGGTTTTCGATAAAATAATATTCGACAAAACAAGAATTATGCAAATGATAATTTAGTTAAAATTGAAATTCGACAAAATAAAAATTATGTATAATGAAATTATACAAATTGACTTTAGACAAACTATTCATTATAGTAAAAGTTGTTAGACAAAGTGAAATTATGCAAAACGTTTTTAGACAAGTCAAGGGAATACCGGTTTGCTTACCCATACCACAGTATCCATACTAATATTATAAATGCGAAAGTGTGTTTGTATGTTTGTAGGTTTGTCCCTCTTTCACGCCGTAACGAAGCGACGGATCGACGTGATTTTTGGCATAGAGATAGTTTATGGGCCCGAGAGTGACATAGGCTACTTTTTATCCCGGAAAATGCACAGTTCCTGAGGGAACAGCGCGCGATAACCGCATACCGCGCGGGCGGAGCCGCGTGCAAAAGCTAGTATATTCATAAGCTAAAGCAGTATAGTGAGAGTTTGGGAGAGGAAGGCCTAGATGAACGTACCACGATCAAATCGGGGACATTCTGAAGAAAGGTCGAGTCAGGGGTACTCTAAACCGACGTGCATGCATGAAAAGATTGATGAATGTAGAGGAAGCGAGAGTTGTATGCCAGAATCGTAGCAAGTGGAAGGATGTAGTCTCTGCCTACCCCGTTGGGAAAGAGGCGTGATTTTATGTATGTATGTAAAGCAGTATGGAAGCTACGAAGCTACGATCGAAACGAACACACTCACACAGACGCGCGCTCTTAACGACGTCAGTACCGCGAGACCCCTTAGAGGCCGTGTAGAGCGCGAGACCGCACGTCTGTGTGAGTGTGTTCGTTTCGATCGATTTGTTCGTAACTTCCATACTGCTTCAGCTTATATATATACTGTGCCTATACTTACGCAGATTGAGGGGGAGGATTTTAGCACCAAGCTTTTTTAGGGTTCCGGAGCCAAAATGGCAAAAACGGAACCCTTATAGTTTCGCCATGTCTGTCTGTCTGTCTGTCTGTCTGTCTGTCTGTCTGTCCGTCCGCGGCTTTGCTCAGAGACTATCAATGCTAGAAAGCTGTAATTTTGCACGGATATATAAGTAAATTAAGCCGACAAAATAGTACAATTAAAAATTCAAAAACAATTTTTTTTAGGGTACCTCCCATAGACGTAAAGTGGCGGTGATTTTTTTTTTCTCATCCAACCCTATGGTGTGGGGTATCGTTGGATAGGTATTGTAAAACCATTAGGGGTTTGCTCAAACGATTTTTCAATTCAGTCATTTGTTTGCGAAATATTCAACTTTAAAGTGCAAATTTTCATAAAAATCGAGCGTCCCCCCCCCTCTAAAATCTAAACCGGTGGGTCGAAAAATTTGAAAAAATTCAGAATGGTAGTAAGTATATCAAACTTCCAAGGAAAACTATAACGGCTAAGTTTGCTTGAGAACTATTAGTAGTTTATGAGTAAATAGCAGCGTAGGGTATAAAATATACCTAAACTTGGAAGATTCCGTATAAAATACAAAATTCTTAGAAAAATATTACTTAATCTTTTCGTAATGGCTACGGAACCCTATTTTGGGCGTGTCCGACACGCTCTTGGCCAGTTTTTTTGAAGCTTAATATGATGTTGATTTTTAATTACAAAAAATCTAAACACCAGTAAGGTTCAATGCCTACTTTATTTTGTTAAAACCGGCCAAGTGCGAGTCGAAATTGCGCACGAAGGGCTCGGTACATCTATGCAATATTAGACATTATTTAACAAAAAAACAATCGGCAAAAAAATCAAGTTTATTGCATGGAAGCCCTCCTTATATTTGTTTTATTCTGTTTTTAGTATTTGTTGTTATAACGCCTCAGTGATACATAATCTGTGAAAATTTCAAGTGTCTAACTATTACGACTTAAGAGATAGAGCCCGTGACGGACGGACAGATAGACAGACAGACAGCGGAGTCTCAGTAATAGGGTTCCGTTGGCTCCCTTTGGGTACGGTTCCCTAAAAGCCAGTGTCTTTGATTCTATTTGTAAAGCTAAGAGACACGCGCTATTGTCTAACAAAATTCTATATGTATTTGTTATTTATTTATTTATTTATGTCACTTTACTTAGTTTTCATGCTAGAAGTGTTAATAAATAGACTATGCTATTTCACAAATCTTCGTAAATCCAAAATGAAGCCAAAATGAATGAAAATTGTTACAGAAAATACCTAAGCCGTTCTTTATGTCACTCACATAGTCACAGTCGTTGAGCAGTTAATCAATAGAGTGCCGATGTATGTTATTTAGTGTACGGCATTTAGCCAAACCACTGCAGTGATTTCAGGGGTGTATGTATTGTACGAACTGGTCAATGCTCGACCGATTTTGTACGACCTGATAATTCAATCACATGTCACTTGGAATACGGGTCGAGCTTTATCACCCTGTACCAATAATGTTCGACGTGCTATTGGACAACCTGATATTGTACGACCTAATAATCGGAACACACTTTTGACAGCAAGCAATCGGTTCTCACGATTGATCATTTGTTTTTCGTGTACACCGAATATTAATAAATTTAGTAGAAAATAACTTAATTTGGTCCTGGCGCTTCGCCGGCCGCTACCGCGGCACGCTCGCTGCGCTCGCTCTGCTCGCGCATTGTGGTCACAATTGAACCTGACACAACCTAACACAAATCTATAGTCATTCGATTCGATTGGATTCCGATTATAACGACGTACAATAACAGGTCGAGCATTAACAGGCCGAGCAAAAATTTGGACACCCTAATAATGCACGACCTAATATTGTACGACTTGATAATTCAAATCCAAAATGAGTTCGTATTATCAGGTCGTACAGTGATGGCTGAGCAATACAGGGTCGAGCATTACTGGTCCCCGATTTCAGTACTCTTATTGGCCGAATCCAGGTCAAGCAGGATATTACACTCATTGTCTATTTTTCGCTGGCGTTCAAGTAGTTAGAGAGTGTGTCTAGTTTTAAATACATTCCAGGCCAAAATCATGGAAACAAGCTTATACTGCCATAGCAAACTGTGATTTTGTTTAATTTGTGATTTGAAAAATAAGGGAAAAATGGAAATAGTACCTTTTAAAAGTGAATAATTAAAGTTCTCTTTAATGAAATTGTAAATTCAACATTTGTAGGAAGATAATTAAAAAGATAGATTTTTAACTTCTCCCAAATTTATATATTTTTTACTCTTGTACAATATTAATTGAATGTTTTAATATTTTGGATGTAATTTTAATCTTTTGAGACTACCCAAAGTACAGTCGGAGTAAAAAAAGGTTCGTCACCTTAAGACCTATTTTCCTTTGCTCAGTATGAGCGATAACCTGCTTTACCAATTGATATGACATACTGCGTCAACCTGTCAATCTGCTAAACATAATCAGGTGCCCATAGCAACCCTACCACTACACCTTGGCGCTGACAAACACTGACAATTAAATAGAACATTATTTGATTTAAATTCTTACGATGCTGTTTATTAAAAAGGTTTGGTATTGATATAAAACTAGATAATATGTTAGAAGTGTATACCATTTTGACCCTTATTATCATGTCAAGTAAGTATAATTTGACATACCCTTGTCTACTTACTGCTTTGGTTTTAAAACGTACTAAGAGTCTATAACTGTATAGAGGAATCAATTCAATAAGTGACGAAGGTTTTTCTACTCCCACTGTACCTAAGGTTTGGGTTAACAATAAATAAAGATATAGATGAATATAGATGAATCCCGTTAGTTAAATACAAGTATTGTTTGACATTGAGTTTTTTTAAATATATATTGTATACTGACATTTATAGGTCCCGCTTTCTAACAAATTTAGTAAATTGACATAATGAAAATAAATAATCTCATGTAATGTGTAATAAACACACACCTGTGTAAAATTTGTACACCGGAATTCCGGTTGAATATGTACTTACCACCTACCAAATAAGTGAAACATTGTAATTGTCCATCTGTTTACTCGCATATTCAGCAAATAAACTATCATTTCATTTCATTTCATTTAAAAATAATAATGGAAACATTAAATATTATGAAAAACCTTTTTGTTTCCATACTTTTGGCCTGCGGTGTACTTAGATCCCATTGAAAAGCAAAAAATGAACAATGAAACACTTATAATTCGTGTAGTACCTACAGAATAATAATTTCGCTATTCCCTTTTCCTGCGAACAAGCACGAACGCCAATTCGCTACCCAGCGAACCTTCGGTCAAAACACGATTGTTATGCAAAAACTTGCCTAAACTGGAACCAAAACTCGATCAGATACTAACAATAAATTAAATTACTAACGTGCTGCAGAATAAGAAAGTCTGCATTATCATTATAGTACTTTTAATCTGTAGACCTTTTCAACGTTTCGCACCGCTATGCTGTAATTTCACTTAAGAATTGGCTAGGTACCTACAAGACAGGCTGTGCCGTGCCTAGTGTAGGGGCCCACTGCTCTTTTAAAGTTTGCATGTACACAATTTTTTCATTTACTTCTCTATATGTTAAGGTCTAAATTATATTTTTCTTTTCTCGAATCCGAATGGATTAATGTAAGAATGATTTGATGCAAACGAGCGACGGAATGACTGAGGACTGTTTGTAGAGTGAATGAGACGAGCGAACGAGTAAAAAAGATGGGAGTTACGATCGGGTGAGCCTGGGTGCTAGTTGTGTTTTCTGTTCTTTGCTTTTATTACGTGTATTCACTAGTTTAATTTTTTAATAAACTTTTTCTTATTTTATATTTGAAAAGTTCGTTTCCTTCACACGATCCCACATGTATATGTATTGTGTAAGTAAATAAATAAATTATCACTCTATTTAATAAATATAAATAAATAGAAGTATTACGGGACAATTCACATCAATTGACCTAGTCCCAAAGTAAGCTAAGCAAAGCTTGTGTTATGGGTACTAAGCAACGGATAAACATAATTATATAGATAAATAACTAACTAACTAAATTGGCACAGCGACCCAAAGAGGGTCTTGGCCTCCGAAACGAGAGCATGCCATCTGCCCCGATCGTGCGCAGCCTCTTGCCAGTCGTCGACTTCAAGGCGTCGCAGATCCGCTTGGACACTGTCCTCCCAGCGGTACCTGGGTCGCCCAACCGGGCGGCGACCAGTCGGTCGTCCCACGTACGCTCTCTTGGCAGCCCGATCCTCTCCCATTCGTAGTAGGTGGCCGAACCAGCGAAGTCTGTGCGATTTTGTTACGCCGATGATGTTGGGTTCAGCCACCAGCTCCTGGATCTCTATGTTCTTACGGATCCTCCACGTGCCGTCGTCTCTCTTGACAGGTCCCAGGATCTTACGCAAGACCTTCCTTTCCGCTACAAGGAGTTGATATTCCTCTTTTTGTGTTAGTGTCCAGGCCTCACAACCATACATAAGGACAGGTCTTACGACAGTTTTGTAGATCCTTAACTTTGTATTCCTGCTGAGAAGCCTGGACACTAACACCTTAGATAAATACATACTTAAATACATATTAAACACCCAAGACCCGAGAACAAACATTCGTATTTTTCATACAAATTGCTGCCCCAACACGGGAATCGAACCCGGGACCTCAAGCTTCGTAGTCAGGGTCTCTAAGCACTAGGCCATCTGGTCGTCTATTTGGTTAACTCCTCTATGCTTACAGTACATAGTAAATCTCTTCTTAAAAGCTTAGAAAATTACACAGACAGATAGAAAATTAAAACCACTTGCAAAATCCAGATGAGTCTCTGAAGAGTCTGTTACAAATTGTTTAAGAATGTGTTTTATTCGATTACAACGAATGAATCTTCAAAATTTATTCTGTAACGAAAGTAATGAGATTTTAGGGACATTGTTGTACCTATTCCGCCGAAACTGAAGACGTGGTGACCTAGGTTTGACCTATGACCTCTCAAGCAGAGGATCGTGGGTTCAAACCCCGGCTCGCACCTCTGAGTTTTCGAATGTGCGAAATTACATTTGAAATTTGCCACGAGCTTTTCGGTGAAGGAAAACATCGTGAGGAAACTTTCACAAAGCTGCGAAAGCAATTAAATGGTTGTTTGTATAAAGTTCCCAAACCGTACTGGGCCCGGGTTTGAACTACGGCCCAAGCCCTCTCATTCTGAGAAGAGGCCTGTGCCCAGCAGTGGGACGTATATAGGCTGGGATGGTGATGATGATGAGACTTTGACATTAAAGTTTTAATTAATGACTACCTATTAGTTATCTCATTAACATGGTGTTTTTACCAGACTGCGAAGGAGGGTTATGTGTTTGACTCCTATGTATGTATGTAAGTTTGTATGTATGTATGTCTATTCCTATGTCCTCTCGTAACTACTCAACATCTGAGCCGATTTTGATAAATGATAAGTCATTGGATTCGTCTTTATGACGCTAGTGAGACTGGGTACATGAACACACACACAAACATCACGCCTGTATTCCCAAATGGGGTAGGCAGAGCACACGAAATGTTACCGCTTAGGAGCCACTTTAAGCAATTTTAGGTTTTTTAGGTTTATTTAAGATCTTAGGTTGGTTTTAGGTGGGGGGGGGGGTCGTGAAATTCTTAAAAAAACAAAATGGCGGATTTTTGGCCCTAAAAGGTGAGTCTTAATTTTTTGTTATTTAAACCTATCGAGTAGGATATCAAAGTGAAGGTATTTAAAAATAGATTACAAAACATATACAAGTCAATGTATTTTTATTTACCGTTTTCACATAAATTATATCAAAAAAGTATGAAATAAAACAATAAACTTAAAAAATTAAAACCCGACTGCGTTAAAAATACTAAAAAGAAGAAAACAAGACGTAGGACGTAGTGGTCTAGAGCTCTGTTAATAAGCTTACGTACTTAAACTTCAACAGTCGGGAAATGGGTTCTAATTACCTCCAAAAAGTAACTAACTTTTAAATATTTCATACTTAAGTCTACTCCTAGAGACGAGTTCTATCAGCTGTACAAATATTGGTACCTAATTTGTTAACACCTTAATATAGCGTAATATAGTCACTTCCTTCTTCACTGCTGTATGTATAACGCTTTGCACTTTTTAAATTATACAACGAATTTTAATGCGGTTTTCACCATCTGTTACGTAATTTTTCACGAAAGATAAATGCTAATTGCCTTCGAATTCGGCTACAAAAAAATCCCGCGGGATCCCGTAAATTATATCCCATCAAAAACGTTCTGTAAAAAACTAGCCAAGTCTCGATGGAGCTGCTTGTTTATCTCTAAAAAGTAATGAAATCTAGAAAAAGTCGTGCAAAGCCTAAGGTTCTTTACTGCGATTTCTTTATTATTATAGTTAATGTTCTGTGACTTGGCCGTTGACTTGTACCCACTTACGTATAAAGAGTGTTGAGTCTTAAGTCTTATTTTTTTTATACGTTAGTGTGTATAAATCAACGGCCCAGTCACAGAACATTAACTATAATAATAAAGAAATCGCAGTAAGGAACCTTAGGCTTGGCACGACTTTGTCTAGATTTCATTACTTTTTAGAGATAAACAAGCAGCTCCATCGAGACTTGGCTAATTTTTTACAGAATGTTTTTGATGGGATTTCACTTCTTTTTGTAGAAACGTGGGCTTATTGATTTATTTTATTAGATTTTCTTATTTGGCACAGTTTTTTTTTTCTTTTTTTTTTCCTTCGATTATCCTAGTTTTTATAGTTTTCCCTTTATGTGGCCATTAAACCTTAACTCTGTACCAAATTTCAGCTCTCTGAGTTGATGGGAAGTACTAGTTCTATTTTGATGATCATGAGTGAGTGTCATAAATGCGAAACTTTGCTTTCGCTTAACGTCGGAACTAAATGACCTACAGACTTGAAATTTTGTATTTTAAGTATGTGATTATAGCTTACTGGATGACGAAAATTTCTGCGTTCTGGTCTTATCCAGAGGTTCTCAAATAGGGGCCTGAAAATGCGGCGAAATTGTTCCAGTAAAGGATGGTACGGCAGTGCTTGCTTCACGCTCGACTTGGCGAGTGCACCACCGTACCCCCAGATCGTGATCTTCATTGACGTTGCTTTTAAAAAACTGACGGACTCCTAACCCAGCGGTTGTTCGAAATTTTTTCCCGGTCCCGTGGGATTATCTCATGGTTATCTAAATAAATCTCTAATTATGGTAGGAAGCACGAATGCGTAATTCTCAATAGCATAACCGACTCCCCGCAGGCTTCATTTGACAGTATCATACGGTTGTACTAAATGCCTGCCACTCACCCCGCAAAGTAATGGGAAAAATATAAAAGTTCGATGAAGTATTATCCCCTGGGAAGTATTTCCAAGAATCTCGGTGAACGGATATTTTATATGGCATGAAATATTATTCTTGTTTAATCTTTAGTTACTAAGGAGAAGATTACGAGTAGGTGTGTAATGTTTGTCATAACAACGATTTGCGAATTTTCTCTCTTTTCTCACAACTCAAAGTACCTGGACGACCCAGCTTTACTCAGGCTAAAACTCGGTAACGATCGTATTCCCAGAGATAAGACCAAGTTAGATCGATTTTTCATCCCCGAAAATTACATATATTTATATTTATACAGGAATTGCTCGTTTAAAGGTATTAGATATCGGAATTTCAATCTGTCGAAACATTGAGAACGTATAAAAACAATATTCATATAACCCTTCGCGTGGCAACCGCCATTTTTCACATTTCTTCTTATCTGGCAAACTCCCGCTGCTGCCAGAAAAAGTATTGCCACGTCTGGCAGTCTCCCGCTGCGGGACAATTATTTAGGCTATTCTGTTTTAACGTGAATTTAAGTTCCTAAAATTGGTTCTGCACTGCTCTAACACATAACAATCGAGATTACTGAACAAAGACAATAACGTCAACAAAGTTGTATTTTTACAGAAACATCATTCTCAAGTTCACTGGTGCAAAACGACTCAGTGTTTTTAATAATTTTCGACTGTTTGGCCGGTTTTTGTTGACTGTACTTGCATTGTCACCCAAACCACATATAATAAGAATAATAATAATTACTATTTATTATTACGTTATGATCAAGAACCAATTTACATGCAGTCCTACAATCTTTGAGATTAGGTATTCCGCATCATTATAATACCTACGAGTACCTATGAATGTTTGAGTGAAAATACAAAAGTTTTAATAAAGAAATAAGTACCTCACATATTCCATCTACGCAAGAATTTTCACTTGACATGTTAATGTTGTGGAAATGAGGTCGGTATGACACGAGATAAGCTGCGAAGTTAAAATTGTGTGCAGCTACCGTAATAAGCTTCAATGAGGGTTTTCACAGAGGCGCAATATCGCTAGATGGTGTTAGTATCGTGAGGTCCGTTTGACGTTTGTTCGTGATTGGCTCATGTAGTTATTTAACCAATCACGAGCGAACGTCAAACGGACCTCACGGTACTAACGCCATCTAGCGATATTTTTCCTTTGTGAAACCCTCATTATTTTTCTGATTTTTATTTTAAGGTATGGTAAGTAAGTGTGCTAGCCAAGTAGAAGCCTTAAAATCTGAAGAACTAGGAAGCGCAGTAGTTTTCTAGTGGTTAGAGAACCTGACTACGAAGCTTGAGGTTCTGGGTTCGATTCCCGGCCAGGGCAGATATTTGTATGAATAATGCGAATGTGTTCTCGGGTCTTGGATGTTTATAATATGTATTTAGGATGCTGACCGCAGCACAGATATAAATGTAATCTATATCTGTGAGGCTGACGGTTTATTTTATTGACTATTGTTTTAACCCCCGATGCAAAAATTCGATTGCGATTCGATTTGAATGTAGTTTTTTTTATTTGTATGTATCACCTTTTACGTTCGCGTACTCGTACTTACGTATTTTTTGTATTAGATATAGTCTTGGTATAGTTTTAAATTGTAGTATATAAATGTAGTGTAATAGTATATAAGTATATAAGTGTAGTGTGATAGCACAATACAAGTTCTATTGTGGTGATAGTTTCGTGCAAGGACACATAAAAAATAATAGATACCTACCTACCTATAAACAATTATACGTAGTTATAGTATTATGTGTAGGAAACACGAGTAGTATGTACACAATCGCCATCACCACTTCGGCGAATTTATATATAATACTAGCTTTTGCCTGCGGCTTCGCCCGCGTGGAATTCGGTTAACGCGCGCTTTTTTATCCCTTTAGAGGGAAATTTTATCCATTTCACCTATACAGATAATTTTTAATTGTAATCGAGAACTTATACACCTATCTTCATATTTCTAAGTTCAGAAATTAGAAAATTTCCATACAAACTTTACCCCCCCATTTTACCCCTTTATGGGAAAATTTTATCTATTTCGCCACACAGATAATTTTTAATGGTAATCGAGAACTTATACACCTATTTTCATACTTCTAAATCCAGAAATGAGAAAGTTCCATATAAGCTTCACCCCCCCATTTCACCCCCTTAGGGGATGAATTTCCAAAAATCCGTTCTTAGTGCTCACTTACATCATAAAAGGAACCCTGTACCAAATTTCAAGTTTCTAGGCCCAGCGGTTTGGGCTGTGCGTTGATATATAACCCAGTCAGGTTTGCCTTTTATATATATAGATTTTAAAATTTAGTATCATAATAATAATAATAATAGAGCGCAAAGAATTTTGTTTCTCTAGACACCGATATAAGACAATTTTAAGTTAACTGTCATACTCAAATTATTTACCAGTAGGTAATTAATTAATCTAAAATAGACATCGACAACCCTAAGCGTCAGCGCCGGAGTAGGCAGTTAAGTCTCCTAAAGGGTCGGTGTAGGGCGGTCGCTCTAAGGTTGTCAACTATGGCTTATGGACCAAAAAGCTATCGTGGTAGTGGCACTCGTATCTAGTTGTTTGATTTATTTATTGAGAATGAAACGAGAAGAATAGATATATAAATTAATAACTAAAATATTTTTATTTTTATGTCATTAATATTATTACATCAATGTCTTGCGACGATTTCGTTATTCGCGAAATTCACGATTATTTAATTTAAACAACCGTCCACTGAAGTTATAATAACTTTTTTTTGTTGCTCCGTTATTGCACAAAAAAGTTCACAGACGCGTGTCTCAAGCGGATGGCACTAGCGTTCGCACTGGTCCCAACCGGTCCGAGATATCGCGTCCGTGAGCAGTGTCTATGTCATTGTGTGCGTTGCTCGAGCGCACGTCATGTATGGAGATTGAATTCTGTAGGTACTATCTGTATTTTGTGGTCGGAGTGTGCATACTTACTTGTTCTACCCGACTGCAAGGAGAGGTATTGTTTTTCGCGCGTATCTTGTATGTAAGTATTTAGTATTCTTTATAGTAGGTATGCTACGTTTGCCAAGACGCGGTCTCCACTCAAGAACTCGTTTACTCCAGCGGTTGTCGGTTCTGCGACAGATTTGACCAGCCCACTGCCACTATTATTTATGAAGCGATATAGGTTTACGATGAATAGCCATTGAATTTAGTAGACAAAAGCTCCTTAGAATGCCTTAACATTGGGCGTGATTCTTGTGATTAAACGCAAGCTTTGCCTGTTAGTCTCCAGCCCTTATACGTCCTGATGCTGGACAAAGGCCTCCTCTTAGAATGAAGGGACTCCGGCTGTTAGTTATCATATTTTATCACTCAACGCGTACGGACATCCTTGCAGGTTGCAGCAGTCTTTTTAAGAAAATCTTATTTACGGGTATTTTTAATGAATTTGAGAGTTTTGACCGGAAGACAACAAAGAGATGCTTTTTTTAACCCCTCACGCAAAAAGAGGGTGGTCTAACTTCAATGTCTATGGCAATGTCTGTCTGTGACATCGTATCTCTCAAACGAATGGATCGATTTTGATGCGCTATTTTTATGTGAAAGCGAAGGAAAGCGAAGGTGGTTTTCTTGTGATGATTCTTAGGCCGAATTTACACTCGCGTATGAATCGCGACATGAGGCGCGAGGCGAAGTACCTACGAGGTGAGTGTGACCAGACGCAGCGCCCGGAACGGTTTTTGAACACGAGTCAAACGACTTTGCGACGAACGCGAGCTTGGTGTTGGCGAGAGACGAGACGCAAGGCGAGGCTCGAGGCGAGAGTGTAATTTCCGTATTAGCTAGGTTTGATAAAAATCGGACTGGCATTGGGGTTTTTCTACTTTACTAAGTTGGTTTGGTTATTTCTATTGAGATACAAAATCCTTTAGACAATAGCAAATACCTAAATAATTTTAAGCACAACAATATTCCATTTCGTTTCGTAATTGAAGGCAGCAATGATGATAATACATCTTTGCGCCGCACTGAATTTCAGCGGCCTTTTGTTTGAAATGAAACAGACTGCTGAATTGTTCACTCATTTAACTTATCTTTCAAGATACAGAAATTTTATGTAATATTTCCCGAAAAGAATGTAATAAGTCTAGACATCGGAGTTTTCATCTCCTGGTAAGACGTTTGCGAAGCGCGCCAATGGAGTTGACTTCAATAATAATTATTATAAAAAGTCGTATTTTTTACTCTATTTATAACTCAAGTAATTTGTACCGATTTGGCTGAAAATTGGTGGGGAGGTAGTTTAGAACTAGGACACGGAAATAGGTTACTTTTTATCCCGATATTCCCAAGGAATAGGGATAAAATTTCAAAATAACCGCTGGGCTTAGAGCCATGAAATTTGGTAAGTGAGTAGCTTGGTCCTCTGGAATAACACAAAGGTTACTTTTTACCCACGACGGAACGGAGAAGGTATATGCGTTTAGGGTGAGAGGTTGTTTGTTTGTTTGTTTGTTTGTTTGTTTGTGCGCAAACGAATGTTCACGTTTATCTCCAGAACGGTTTGACTGATTTAGATGCGGTTTTCTGTAATGGCTTCGTAATTTATCGACGGTGGTTCTTAGATAGGTGTTATAGCGTTTGTCCGCTAGGGGGCGCTACAGTAATCATTTTTCACTCGAAGAAAGACCATCGAATGTTGCCAATTATCTTCAGAATGGATTGACTGTTGTTGATGTGGTTTTCCGTAATGGATTTGATGTTTATCCAAGATGGTTCTTAGATAGGTGTTGTAGTATTAACCCGCAAGGGGGCGCTATAGTAAACATTTTCCATTTAGCTCTAGAAAGATTTGACTGTCTTTGATATGGGTCTCTTTAAGGGGTTTCATGACTGTCTGTAATAGTTTTAGAAAGACGTTCATATGTATATCAAGGAGGGCGCACGGCAGTGCCCCCGCCAAGATAAACAAAAAAACAGACGGGGCACTAACTAACTATTTTCACACCGTTTCGTCTTAACACTAGCTTTTATTTGACCTGCAATGTATGTAAGTACCTATGTAAATAATATAGATAATAATATGTATGTTTGTATGCATGTTCGGGTCTTGCAAGTTAAATTTGCCACACTTTTAGTTATCGTATTGTCTTGAATTTTGGCACACTGATGTTAATCTTGTAATAATACAATAATCTGGTAGTGACCTCCTGGTTATTTAGCCAGGATCGTCTCCACAGAAAGAAACTCTTCAATAGTTTACGGCACAGGCGCGGAACTTAACAGAATTACCTATTAAATTTTATTGGCACTGTGTTTGTACGATAGAATAGACTCAACTTGATATTGCAGCTAGGGTCGTCTTCCCACAAAGGAACTCCTCGATGGTTAATAGCACAAATACATAAAACTTTGCACGATTATTCAAGTGCAATGACAATATATATGCCTATACAACACCTGGTGCTGTAGCTAGGGTTGTGTCCTCTTCCCTAGAGTTTTAAGAAAGCTAAAATTTCATATTTAAATCTGTTCGTATGACATGTCCATTAAGACCCGTGAAGTAATTTCCTACCGTAAGTAGGTCTATCAGAAAGTCTGACCGATACGAGTATGGTAAAAAATTGAGTGTTAGATAATGTCATGGAATATATCCATGAACGGCCAAGCTGTACTTTTTAAATCAAGATGTAAGGCTAATAAAGTCAGGGCTCAGGCTCCGTTTCTACCAGGGATGTGCGAGGATTTGTTGCGAGGAATGTGTTTTTTTATGAACCAATAGAAACATAATTTAACATTCACCTCGCTTCACTCCGCTCAGCTTCCACCAGAGATGAGTGCAAGGATAGGGAAATGAAGCGTTTCTACTGGTTCATGAAAATCACACTCCTTGCAACACAACCTCGCACATCTCTGGTGGAAACGCAGCCTCATGCAGCCACTTGGCTTTTCCTAGCGTTTGAAAACCTTTTTAAAATTTAAGCGTTATTTATGAGGTTGTTAGTAAGTTTTGTGAATATTAGCCTCTGATTTTACATAAAATGTTTTGGTGAGATGAATTATTTCTTTAAAAATTTTAAAATAAAAAGCAAAATTAAAAATTTTGAAAAAACCCACGACGGTTCCTAATAGAAAAAGGGTTAAATAATTTTTATGAACATCCCCCGATTTAAAGTGATTACAAACGCAAAAACATCCGTCGGGGGCTGCCATTACTATTTCTCTGTTATATTTAAATTAAAATGTTAAGAAAAGCTACTACAAACATAACTATCCAATTTTAATTAATCACAAATTCATACAACTACACAATATTACTAATCCAATGTTATTTCAGTTATAATGTTAAGTAAACTACCATGAATATCTTTCCCTCATAAAGTAGTACATTCCCCACACAATTATAATTCATCACAAATTCATACAACTGCAAAATATAAAAGTTCATTTCGGTGCAGGTAATGGCAGCCCCCGACGGATGTTTTTGCGTTTGTAATCACTTTAAATCGGGGGATGTTCATAAAAATTATTTAACCCTTTTTCTATTAGGAACCGTCGTGGGTTTTTTCAAAATTTTTAATTTTGCTTTTTTTATCTCGATATTCCCGCGGTATAGGGATAAAATCTCAAAATAACAACTGCTGGGCTTAGAGCTATGAAATTTGGTACGTTGGTAGCTGGACCACTGGAATAAAACATAAGTTACTTTTTATCTCGATATTCCCATGGGATAGGGATGAGATCTCAAAATAACAACCACTGGGCTTAGAGCCATGATATTTGGTAAGTGGGTAGCTGAACCTCTGGAATAACACAAAGGTTACTTTTTATCTCGATATTCCCACGGGATAGGGATATAATCTCAAAATAACAACCGCTGGGCTTAGATGAATAGTTGGACCTCTGGAATAACACATAAGTTACTTTTTATCCCGATATTCCCAAGGAATAGGGATAAAATTTCAAAATAACCGCTGGGCTTAGAGCCATGAAATTTGGTGAGTAGCTTGGTCCTCTGGAATAACACAAAGGTTACTTTTTACCCACGACGGAACGGAGAAGGTATATGCGTTTAGGGTGAGAGGTTGTTTGTTTGTTTGTTTGTTTGTTTGTTTGTGCGCAAACGAATGTTCACGTTTATCTCCAGAATGGTTTGACTGATTTAGATGCGGTTTTCTGCAATGGATTTGTAATTTATCGACGGTGGTTCTTAGATAGGTGTTATTGCGTTTATCCGCTAGGGGGCGCTACAGTAATCATTTTTCACTCGAAAAATGACTACCGAATGTTACCAATTATCTTCAGAATGGATTGAATGTTTTTAATGTAGTTTTCCGTAATGGATTTGATGTTTATCTAAGATGGTTCTTAGATAGGTGTTATAGTATTAACCCGCAAGGGGGCGCTAGAGTAAACATTTTCCATTTAGCTCTAGAAAGGTTTGACTGTCTTTGATGTGGGTCTCTTTAAGGGGTTTGATGACTGTCTTTAATAGTTTTCGAAAGGCGTTCACATGTATATAAAGGTGGGTGCACGGTAGTGCCTCCGCCAAGACGAACAAAAAGGAAGACAGGGCACTACCTACCTATTTTCATACCGTTTCATCTTGATACTAGCTTTTATTAATTGACCTGCAATGTAAGTAGGTACCTACCTATGTAAATAATATTATACATATCGACGGGGAAGAAGTAAATTCTCCTATCTCACTCAGTAGGCCTATGTGAGATAGGAGAATTTACTTATTCCCGTCGATATGTATGTTTGTATGCATATTAGGGTCTTGCAAGTTAAATTTGCCACACTTTCAGCTATCGTATTGACTTGAAATTTGGCACACTTATGTAAATCTGGTAACCATACAATAATCTGGTAGTGACATCCAGGTTATGTAGCCAGGGGCGTCTCCACAGAAAAAAACTCTTCAATTGTTTACGGCACAGGCGCGGAACTTAACAGAATTACCTTTTAAATTTTATTGGCACTGTTTATATGATAGAATAGACACAACTTGATGTTGCAGCTAGGGTCGTCTTCCCACAAAAGAACTCCTCGATGGTTGATAGCATAAATGCATAAAACTTTGCACGATTATTCAATTGCAATGACAATGCATAATATCCCTATAAACTACCTGATGCTGTAAAGTACAATTCAATAGAATCTGACAATTTTCTACACATTTAACAAACTCTAACGTGGGCACACTTGATTATATTTGTCCCTGTTGTTGTGATTATCATCTAAAAGGAATAAAAAAAGAATAATAGTCATATCACAAAGCCTTAGGCAGCCCGGTGTTCATATTAGTAGGCTGGAAGTGTCTACAGGATTGTCAGATTCTATTGAATTGGAGTATAGCTAGGGTTGTTTCCTCTTCCCAAAAGTTCCAAGACAGCTAAATTATTGTACGCTGATTGAGAATTGCATATAAATAAAAAAAATGTGACTTCAAACCTCTAATCCTAGTTAATGGGGTCAGGACTTGCAGAAAAACTAGTAAAATTTTAGGCTAAGATCTTGAAGCCTGATCTTACTTACTAATCCTATACATACCTATTTTGGCTTAAAAAGTATGGCTTGGCCGTTTCATATTTAAATCTGTTCGTATGACATGTCAATAAAAAAAATTAAGCTATTTATTTCAAGCAAAAAAAAAGCGTACAACATTCAAAGCAATCAATCATCAAGCATAATTTTTTTTTTTTATAAAGTCTCAGGCTCCGTTTCCACCAGCGATGTGCGAGGATGTGTTGCGAGGAATGTGTTTTTTATGAAACAATAGAAACATTTAATTTTCCTTGCTTCGCTCTGCTCAGCTTCCACCAGAGATGAGTACCAGGATAGGGATATGAAACGTTTCTAATGGTTCATGAAAAACAAATTCCTGGCAACACATCCTCGCACATCTCTGGTGGGAACGCAGCCTCATGTAGCCACTTGGCTTTTCCTAGCGTTTGAAAACCTTTTTAAAACTAACGCGTTATTTATGAGCATGTAAGTAAGTGTTGTGAATATTAGCCTTTAATTTTACATAAAATATTTAAGTGAGATGAATTATTTCTTTAAAAAGTTTAAAATAAAAAGTAAAATTAAAAATTTTGAAAAAACCCACGACGGTTCCTATAGAAAAAGGGTTAAATAATTTTTATAAACATCCCCCGACTAAAATGATTACAAACGCAAAAACATCCGTCGGGGGCTGCCATTGCCATCTCTGTTATATTTCAATTAAAATGTTAAGAAAAGTTACTACAAACAACTAGCTCTCTCATAATGCATTCCAAATACAATTTTAATTAATCACAAATTCATACAACTACAGAATATTAGTTAATTTCGGGGTGAGTAATCCAATGCTATTTCAGTTACAATGTTAAGAAAACTACTTACGGTGAATATCTTTGTCTCATAAAGTAGGTACATTCCTCACACAATTATAACAACACACATAATAATTGCAAAATACAAACTCAACAAACTCATACAATTGCAAAATATAAGTTCATTTCGGTGCAGGTAATGGCAGCCCCCGACGGATGTTTTTGCGTTTGTAATCATTTTAGTCGGGGGATGTTTATAAAAATTATTTAACCCTTTTTCTATAGGAACCGTCGTGGGTTTTTTCAAAATTTTTAATTTTACTTTTTTTATCTCGATATTCCCACGGTATAGGGATAAAATCTCAAAATAACAACCGCTGGGCTTAGAACCATTAAATTTGGTATGTGGTTAGCTGGACTTATGGAATAACACAAAGATTACTTTTTATTTCGATATTCCCACGGGATGGGGATAAAATCTGAAAATAACAACCGTTGGGCTTAGAGCCATGTTATGTGGGTAGCTGGACCTCTGAAATAATACATAGGTTACTTTTTACCCACGACGGAACGGAGAAGGTATATGCGTTTAGGGTGAGAGGTTGTTTGTTTGTTTGTTTGTTTGTTTGTGCGCAAACGAATGTTCACGTTTATCTCCAGAACGGTTTGACTGATTTAGATGCGGTTTTCTGTAATGGCTTCGTAATTTATCGACGGTGGTTCTTAGATAGGTGTTATAGCGTTTGTCCGCTAGGGGGCGCTACAGTAATCATTTTTCACTCGAAAAAAGACCATCGAATGTTGCCAATTATCTTCAGAATGGATTGACTGTTGTTGATGTGGTTTTCCGTAATGGATTTGATGTTTATCCAAGATGGTTCTTAGATAGGTGTTGTAGTATTAACCCGCAAGGGGGCGCTATAGTAAACATTTTCCATTTAGCTCTAGAAAGATTTGTCTGTCTTTGATATGGATCTCTTTAAGGGGTTTCATGACTGTCTGTAATAGTTTTAGAAAGGCGTTCATATGTATATCAAGGAGGGCGCACGGCAGTGCCCCCGCCAAGATAAACAAAAAAAAGACGGGGCACTAACTGACTATTTTCACACCGTTTCGTCTTAACACTAGCTTTTATTTGACCGGCAATGTATGAAGGTACCTATGTAAATAATATACATAAAAATATGTATGTTTGTATGCATGTTCGGGTCTTGCAAGTTAAATTTGCCACACTTTTAGTTATCGTATTGTCTTGAATTTTGGCACACTGATGTTAATCTTGTAATAATACAATAATCTGGTAGTGACCTCCTGGTTGTTTAGCCAGGATCGTCTCCACAGAAAGAAACTCTTCAATAGTTTACGGCACAGGCGCGGAACTTAACAGAATTACCTATTAAATTTTATTGGCACTGTGTTTGTACGATAGAATAGACACAACTTGATATTGCAGCTAGGGTCGTCTTCCCACAAAGGAACTCCTCGATGGTTAATAGCACAAATACATAAAACTTTGCACGATTATTCAAGTGCAATGACAATACATTATATGCCTATACAACACCTGATGCTGTAGCTAGGGTTTTCTCCTCTTCCCTAGAGTTTCAAGAAAGCTAAAATTTTGTATGACTTGGCCGTTTCATATTTAAATCTGTTCGTATGACATGTCCATTAAGACCCGTGAAGTAATTTCCTACCGTAAGTAGGTGTATCAGAAAGTCTGACCGATACGAGTATGGTAAAAAATTTAGTGTTAGATAATGTCATGGAATATATCCATGAACGGCCAAGCTGTACTTTTTAAATCAAGATATAAGGCTAATAAAGTCAGGGCTCAGGCTCCGTTTCCACCAGGGATGTGCGAGGATTTGTTGCGAGGAATGTGTTTTTTTATGAACCAATAGAAACATAATTTAACATTTACCTCGCTTCACTCCGCTCAGCTTCCACCAGAGATGAGTGCAAGGATAGGGAAATGAAGCGTTTCTACTGGTTCATGAAAATCACATTCCTTGCAACACAACCTCGCACATCTCTGGTGGAAACGCAGCCTCATGCAGCCACTTGGCTTTTCCTAGCGTTTGAAAACCTTTTTAAAATTTAAGCGTTATTTATGAGGTTCTTAGTAAGTGTTGTGAATATTAGCCTCTGATTTTACATAAAATGTTTTGGTGAGATGAATTATTTCTTTAAAAATTTTAAAATAAAAAGCAAAATTAAAAATTTTGAAAAACCCACGACGTTTCCTAATAGAAAAAGGGTTAAATAATTTTTACGAACATCCCCCGACTTAAAGTGATTACAAACGCAAAAACATCCGTCGGGGGCTGCCATTACTATTTCTCTGTTATATTTAAATTAAAATGTTAAGAAAAGCTACTACAAACATAACTATCCAATTTTAATTAATCTCAAATTCATACAACTACACAATATTACTAATCCAATGTTATTTCAGTTATAATGTTAAGTAAACTACCATGAATATCTTTCCCTCATAAAGTAGTACATTCCCCACACAATTATAATTCATCACAAATTCATACAACTGCAAAATATAAGTTCATTTCGGTGCAGGTAATGGCAGCCCCCGACGGATGTTTTTGCGTTTGTAATCACTTTAAGTCGGGGGATGTTCATAAAAATTATTTAACCCTTTTTCTATTAGGAACCGTCGTGGGTTTTTCAAAATTTTTAATTTTGCTTTTTATTATTCCGATATTCTCACGGGATAGGGATAAAATCTTGAAATAATAACCGCTAGGCTTAGGAGTCATGAAATTTGGTATATAGGTAGCTGGACGTCTAAAATAACACATAGGCGACATTTTGACCCGATATTCCCGCGGGATACTTATCTATAGATAAAATCTCTTAATAACAATCGCTGGGCTGAGAGCCATGAAATTTGATATGTAGGTACAAGTCAACGGCCAAGTCACAGAACACTAACTATAATAATAAAGAAATCGCAGTAAGGAACCTTAGGCTTGGCACGACTTTTTCTAGATTTCATTACTTTTTACCCACGACGGAACGGAGAAGGTATATGCGTTTAGGGTGAGAGGTTGTTTGTTTGTGTGCAAAACGAATGTTCACATTTATCTCCAGAACGGTTTGACCAATTTAGATGCGGTTTTCTGTAATGGCTTTGTAATTTATCGACGGTGGTTCTTAGATAGGTGTTATGGCGTTTATCCACTAGGGGGCGCTACAGTAATCATTTTTCACTCGAAAAATTACCACCGAATGTTGCCAATTATCTTCAAAATGGATTGACTGTTTTTAATGTAGTTTTCCGTAATGGATTTTATATTTATCTAAGATGGTTCTTAGATAGGTGTTATAGTATTAACCCGCAAGGGGGCTCTACAGGAAACATTTTCCATTTAGCTCTAGAAAGGTTTGAATTTCTTTGATGTGGGTCTCTTTAAGGGGTTTGATGACTGTCTTTTAGGTATAGTTTTCGAAAGGCGTTCACATGTATATAAAGGAGGGCGCACGGCAGTGCCCCCGCCAAGACAAACAAAAAGGAAAACGGGGCACTACCTACCTAGTTTCATACCGTTTCATCTTGACACTAGCTTTTATTTGACCTGCAATGTATGTAGGTACCTATGTAAATAATATACATACTCGTATGTATGTTTGTATGCATGTTAAGGTCTTGCAAGTTAAATTTGCCATACTTTCAGTTATCGTATTGACTTGAAATTTGGCACACTTATGTAAATCTGGTAACAATACAATAATCTGGTAGTGACATCCTAGTTATGTAGCCAGGATTGTCTCCACAGAAAGAAACTCTTCAATAGTTTACGGCACAGGCGCAGAACTTAACAGAATTACCTATTACATTTTATTGGCACTGTGTTTATATGATAGAATAGACACAACTTGACGTTGCAGCTAGTCTTTCCACAAAAAAACTCCTCAATGGTTGATAGCACAAATGCATAAGTCTTTGCACGATCATTCAATTGCAATGACAATACATTATAAAATATGCCCATACATCACCTGATGCTGTAGCTAGGGTTGTCTCCTCTTCCCAAAAGTTCCAAGAAAGCTAAAATTTTGTACGCTGATTGAGAATTGCACATAAATAAAAAAATGTGACTTCCAACCTCCAATCCTTGTTAATGGGCTCAGGGCTTGCAAAAAAACTAGTAAAATTTTAGGCTAAGCCCCTGAAGCCTGATCTTGCTTACTAATCCTATACATACCTACTTTGCCTTAAAGAGTATGGCTTGGCCGTTTCATATTTGTTCGTATATATGTCATGTTAATGAAGACCCGTGAAGTAATTTCCTACCGTAATGTAAGTAGGTCTATCAGAAAGTCTGACCGATACGAGTATGGTAAAAAATTGAGTGTTAGATAATGTCATGGAATGGATCTATGAACGGCCAAACTATACTTTAAATCAAGATGTAAGGCTAATAAAGTCAGGTCTCAGGCTCCGTTTCCACCAGCGATGTGCGAGGATATGTTGTGAGGAATGTGCTTTTTATGATCCTATAGAAACATTTTAATTTTCCTTGCTTCGCTCCGCTCAGCTTCCACCAGTGATGAGTGCCAGGATAGGAAAATGATACGTTTCTATTGGTTCATGAAAAACATATTCATCGCAACACAGCCTCGCATATCTATGGTGGGAACGCAGCCTCGGATCAGGTAGCCACTTGGCTTTTCCTAGCATTTGAAAACCTTTTACAAACTTAAGCGTTATTTATGAGCTTGTTAGTAAGTTTTGTGAATATTAGATTCTCATTTTAAATAAAATGTTTTAGTGAGATGAATTATTTCTTTAAAAAGTTTAAAATAAAAAATAAAATTAAAAATTTTGAAAAAACCCACGACGGTTCCTATAGAAAAAGGGTTAAATAATTATTATGAACATCCCCCGACTAAAAGTGATCACAAACGCAAAAACATCCGTCGGGGGCTGCCATTACCTGCACCGAAATAAACTTATATTTTGCAAATTGTATGAATTTGTGATGAATTATATTTGTGTGGGGAATGTACCTAGTTTATGAAAAAAGGATATTCATGGTAGTTTTCTTAACATTGTAACTGAAATAGCACTGGATTACTAATCCCGAAATTAAGTAATATTCTGTAGTTGTATGAATTTGTGATTAATTAAAATTGTATCTGGAATGCACTATGAGAGAAAGATAGTTGTTTGTAGTAGCTTTTCTTAACATTTTAATTGAAATGTAACAGAGAGATGGCAATGGCAGCCCCCGACGGATGTTTTTGCGTTTGTGATCACTTTTAGTCGGGGGATGTTCATAAAAATTATTTAACCCTTTTTCTATAGGAACCGTCGTGGGTTTTTTCAAAAATTTTATTAGAGATAAACAAGCAGCTTGCCTTGTCACTGTATAACATGCCATCTGACAATTTCAGACAAAAGTTCAAACATGACAGTGATAAGGTAGTAAAGTGTAAATATATCTTTGACATCGATTGTACAAAGTAACTTACCTTGCAGGAATGGAATCAGTTTGCAGAGAGCGGCTCCAAAAAGAAACCTCCTGTATATCTGGCCGACCAGAGTAAAGGGCAAGCAAAACACTCCCAGCAGAAAGTCTGAGATTGCCTGTGGACAAAAAAATTCAACATAAAAATTTGTTCTTGAACTATGCTTGAGGGATACCCTCGATTTTCCTAGCTCACTTAATCCTGATGGATGGATCATGACTTGATGATAATGGGTGATCTTAAAAGTATGTACTTAGTTTAGATCAAAAAAAAAATTTCACTTCTCATGCTCGTAAAGCTCGTGTTTATGCTCTAGTGTATAAAATAAAATGTTCGTAGGTAAGAAGGTATCAACAGCCACAAACAAAAGAGTTTCTACATATATTTTTTAATAATTTTTAATTTATGTAAAACTAAATAATCAATCAAATTAATCAACAGAATTAAAAAATTGAATTATATAATAAAGCGTAAAAAATAATAGGTGTATAGAAAGTGAATAATTGTTTCCACTGTTGCTATTTCATTTTCTCGCAATTTAAGTGAAAATCAGAGTGTAAAACTCGAGCATTAAACCCATTTTCCCCTCGACGTGTTTATCCACCCTCGCCGTACCGGCTCCGGTGGCTATATGAACGTCTTGGGTAAAATGGCTCATTTCATGTTCTTGTTCTACAATCTGCTATTGAAAATCGGTCCACAATTATTATTTTTTTACTTAAAACTGACCGTGATTGAACCTTTTCTCACCTGATTAATTAATCATGTCAATTCTACTGTGTTCTAGCAAATAAACATTTCTGATTTCTGATTTCTGATTTCTGACGAAGCTATCGGTAAACAAACATAAAAAAAATACATTTAATCAAACATGAAACCTCCTTGTTTTTGAAGTCGGTAAAAAACTATAAGATACATAAGTAGCTATTAAAACTTTAGGCTCCGTGATAGTGGATAAAACAGCTATTTTGGTAATAACTGTAAAACTTAAAACTTAATGTCGAATATTATTAACGTATTAATGCAAGTTAATTAAGAATCATAAAGCATAATTAGTCTAGTGTAAAATAAACTGAACTTAAAAGTTAACTAGTAATTTTACAATACCTAAAGAGCTGAATGAAATTTGATACTGCGATAGCGTTTACTTCGCACGTAAAGAAAAAACTGTCGAATCGAAAGATACATTTCGAATATTTAGATTAATATCTAGAGTACCTTAGAGACAGGTCTTGAGTTTGCATAATACATTCCTTATTGAAACTAATTGTGTAAAAAGGAAAGTCTTATGTATCTCATAAATATTATTTAAGCGACTTAGGTTAGCCGACCCTTTTATAGTGCCTGCCATGTTCTGAACCGTACGTCCCATACAGAATAAATAATGATACTATTACCAAATGCTCCTCAAAGTGCTTCTATTACGAGTACATTGTTGGTAGGCGTGTGGTACTTATCGAGCCAAATGTAAGAAGGTTTGACAAAGGTGCTCCTCTGACAATAGTGACAAACGTTTCCGACCCCTGACTTAATGGAAAGGTTACTAGGTTACCTTGGCTTTTTCTTCTTGGTTCCAGGGTTGCCAAACTTTTTTTTCGTTATAAACGAAGGGCTAACGCAACTGTGGGACAAACCAAACTATCTTCAAACGTATAATTGACATCACTGACCCAGTCCCGAACTAAACAAACTTTGTACTATGGGTACCTACTAAGGAACCGAATAAACTTACATAGGGTGATGATGACTTGTTGAGATGACATCAATCACGGACAAGAACCAATACCTAACGGATTTTGTTTTAATAAAGGACCCTATTTTTATTAAGCTGATAACACTAATATTACCTATGTCCAGATAACTTAGGTATAATCATAACTTGTAAAGCCCATCACACACTAAGCAGATACGATAAGATATCTGCATCTACACGCATATCTGTCCATATCGCTCCCTATACAATTCAATGAGCCAACACACACTGCGCAGATAACTTATATTTTAATAATAATAATAATAATAATAATAATAAAATCATTTATTGCCACAGAAAATAAGAGTAGGTACACAGTAAAAAAAACAATTTCACATAATTGTGTGGCAATGGGCTCAGGCTCAGCATAAGCTGCGAGCAAAAGAAACTTGCAGCGCTGATTTTCAGCCTGCGCCCGTGTTATTTTATCGTCAAGCATCTGCGGGCACCGACATATATCGACAGATGCCACAGATTATTATCTGCGTATATAAATTGATCTGCGTATAACATCTGCCGCTACAAATATGGTACAGATTTTATCTGCAGATAGATACAGGTTGATGTGATAAAATAGGCTTGGGTAAAAAAAAATCGATATATCAAAAAATGTGTGCCTTGTGCACGGTCCGCCCGGATTACTACCACCATCTTGCTCGCTAATCCTGCCGTGAGCAGCAGTGCTTGCACTATTGTGTTTCGGCGCGGAGAGTAAGACAGCCGGTGAAATTACGCGTGCTTGTGCGCGTGCTTGTGCGCGTGCGCGTGTTCGTGCGTGTGCTTTACGCGTGCTTGTGCGCGTGCGTGTGCTTGTGCGCGTGCTTGTGCCCGTGCGCGTGCGCGTGTTTGTGCGCGTGCGAGTGCTTGTACGCGTGCTTGTGCGCGTGCGCGTGCGTGTGCTTATGCGCGTGCTTGTGCGCGTGCGTGTGCGCGTGCGCGTGTGCGTGCGCGTGTTCGTGCGCGTGTTTGTACGCGTGCTTGTGCGTGTGCTTGTGCGCATATGCGTGCGCGTGCGTGTGCTTGTGCGCGTGCTTGTGTCGATATAAATTAGCGATATTCGCAACACGAGCATCAAATTCATAATCAGAATCGTCATTTGACGAGCTGTCTAGTAAATCTAAAAGAGATAAACACGAAAACATCCTGTATAAACAATCCGCACCAAAAAACACGTCTACTCAGTTTGAAGGATTTGGACTGAATGTATGCGTCTCGTATATTATCACATCTGCGTAGTGTGTGATAGCTTCAGATCATTAAGTTATTATACGCAGATAAAATATTACCGCATCTGCGTAGTCTGTGACAGCCTTAAAGTTTATGAATGGTGAGCTATATATAAGGCATTGAATCCTTGTTGTCCATAACTTGGTTATATCTGTACTTAACATGTCCATAGTTGGTGCCGTCACTCTAGATTATGTATAGAGTATTATCATATTTAAGTTCCCAATCCGCACTGGGCCCGCGTGGGAACTATGGCCCAAGCTCTCTCATTCCGAGAGGAGGCCTGTGCCCAGCAGTGGGACGTATATAGGCTGAGATGATGATGATGATGATTATCATATTGAGTTTTTCATAAGAAATGGCAACTTTAAAACATCTAAAATAAATCCACTAAATGTTACATAATTAAGATATTCACAAACCTAAACCTAATAGCAACAAACTTGGTTTTAGTTTCAAACTATACACCAGTGTTGCTAAGCTCGCGACACAACACGTGTAAAGATATTGTAAAGATATCATCATCATCATCATCATGTCAGCCGAAAGACGTCCACTGCAGCTGGACATAGGCCTCCCCCAAGGCTATCCACTCAGACCGGTCTTGTGCTTTTCGCATCCACCGCGATCCCGCGATCTTAACCAGGTCGTCGCTCTATCTTGTTGGAGGCCTATCGACAGCTCGTCTCCCGGTCCGCGGACGCCATTCGAGAAACTTTTGACCCCATCGGCCATCAGTCCTGCGAGCAATGTGCCCCACCCACTGCCACTTCAGTTTCGCAATTCTTCGGGCTATGTCAGTAACCTTAGTTCTACTGCGTGTTATCATCACTTCTGATTCTATCCCGCAGAGAAACCCCGAGCATAGCCCTCTCCATAGCCTTTAGCCTTTTGTAAAGATATGTAAGTATTTAAGTAATTGTAAGGAGCACATGAGAACTTACCTTTAATTCGCAAACTAATTGCAAAACTTCAGACAACTTTACATACGAGTACAATATCCTACTAAGAAATATTAATTAGCGCCGTATGAGCAATAAACTGTCTTAAAAGACTGTACACCGTAGTATTTTATACAAATAAAGCTTTACTTTACTTTAAATGTATTTACTTTACTTTATCTGATGCAGCTAAGCGAATTTAGCTCGTTGAAGTGGCAACAGGCAGGCCATATACGAGTAGCACAGAGAACAGGATGGCCGTTGGGGCTGTTAAGTTCTCGAATGGACGCCGCTGGTAGGCAAGCGCAGCGTAAGACGTCCACCACAGATATAGATTACACTAGATTACGCAAATGCATCTACTTCGCGTATCCGAACCCCAACCAAACGTCAGGGTTTGCCCCATACAAAGACTGACCGCTAACTGACTAATCATGACTAGTGACTGACTCGAGCCCCACGGCGAGGGCGGGCGGCGCATTTGAATTGTTTTGCGCGGAAATCGGGTAATTTTTTTCACATCGCTTATTCGCTCTTGAGACGTCACCGTAGATATAAAATAACCCTCCTTCTTCGCAGTCGGGTAAAAAGCGACACGGTTGGTTTTCATACAGATTGAGGTGTTTGCGTTATCTAGTGTAACTTATATCTGTGATGTCTACAATTGAGACGAACGAATGACCTGGTTAAAGTCGCCATTTCTAGGTGGATACATTCAGCTTCCAAGCAACTGGAGCTCTATGGGGGAGGCCTATGTCTAATAGTGAGCGTCCTACGGTTAGTATGATGATGATGATGACTAAGAATGCAAAGGTGTGTAAGGGGCTGTTTCGCCATCCATTTATTAGTGTTAACTGACGGTTAAATGTGATGCCGTCTCCGTCTATTCGAAGAAAACAAATAGAGACGGCATCACATTTAACCGTCAGTTAACATGCACATCAATGGATGGTGAAACAGCCCCTAAGTATGTGCATGCGTGTCTACGTGTTTGTATTCCCTCGCGCTAAAATAGCCCAATAGATTAGGATGAAATTTTCTGTGTGTCTTGAATATAATATACGAATACGAGTACACATAGAAATGATATATAGAAGGAAAAATGTTGTTAAGTTAACAGAAATAGAATAGAAATATTTTTATTCATGCTTCGCACTTAAAATATAACAGGGCAAAAATACATGAAAACAAAAAATATACAATAACAGAAGTTTATAAAGTAAGTATAATGAATAAGGGAGTTAGAAAATAAAAATGCACGAGTCAGTTATAAAAATATACCGCTCACGTGTCAAATCCTAATGTTAATTGTATCAAAAACCTGACCTTTTGCATGCTTTGCATGAAAATTATAAACCACTTTTGTCGTGTCACACCAGTTTCGTGCTATAATCTAAAGCCCCGTTTAGATCGTTCACAAGAACTTGCATACAAGTTGCATTACGTCGCGGACTATTGAGGGGTAAGTAATGAATATGTTGATCAAACGAATACCGCAATGTAGTTGAACATTTTGAGCAAGTTTGCCCATCGAATAGCTAAGGTGGTAAGAGAGGTGGTGGTGAGACTATAAACCAATAATTACCTAGGTATGTCCCGAGTATGATATTTTGCAAGGCAGATGTTTGTACGAAGAATGTTGGACTTTTTGCATGTACACGTATGTGGGCCAATCAACTTTTTTACCGACCCTAATCTGTACCTACGCGACGTTTTTCAAACAATCTCAGATTTTTGTAAGCAAACATGTTTTTTTCTGTAATTTAATAGATGGTGTACATTAATACATGCCATCCTACGAAAATTCAACCTATTAAACCGTGAAATATCTTATTGGAAGTACGATTTTTTGATAACGCCGGAGATAATTTTGGTAACGCAGGAGACGCCCAAAGTGTCAGTAAAATAGTTGATTGGCCCATGTTTATCTGTTCCCTAGAAGTCAATGAAAAGGCTTTACCTACTTAGTTTGAGACTGGGACAATTATTGGTGTCCATGATGTTTTATTTAACACTAGCTTTTACCCGCGGCTTCGCACGCGTTAGCTATTCCGTCTGGTAGTTTCAATTGAGATTTTCAGGATTTTTCCGAATTCCCCTGGAAATTTTCAAAATTTATATCGTGGTTTTCGTGGTTTATAGGTTGTGTTGTGAATAACTGCACAAAATTCAAGACTCTAAATCCAGTGCTGAAATTTAAAAAAAATCTCTATCCGAATTCAAATTCAAATAATTTATTCAGTAAATAGGCCGCAATGGGCACTTTTACACGTCATTTTTAAAACTGCCGGCGCTTTCGGAAAGACCATCATTGCCAAGAAGAATGCGCCGCAAGGAACTTGCCAGAAAGTCATTTTTTCAAAATAAAATTAAATTAAATTAAAAATAAAATACTTAAAAACTATAGTATACAATTAATGAAAATAATAATAATACAGGCATGTATGGGGTCCCTTAGTTACAAAACTATCCCGTTGGAGTATCAGGATAAAAAATAGCGTATGTGTTATTCCAGACGTCCGACTACCTACATACCAAATTTCATGACTCTAAACCCAGCGGTTATTATTTCGATATTTTATCCCTAGGTATCCCGTGGGAATAGCGGGTCAAGAAGTAGCCTATGTATTATTCTAGACGTCCAGCTTCCTACATACCAAATTTCATGGCTCAAAGCCCAGCGGTTATAATTTCAAGATTTTATCCCTATCCCGTAGGAATATCGGGGTAAAAAATAGCCTATGTATTATTACAGAGGTCCAGCTACCTACACACCAAATTTCGTGGCTAAAAGCCCAGCGGTTGTTATTTCGAGATTTTATCCCTAGATATCCCGTGGGAATATCGGGTCAAAAAGTAGCGTTTGTCTTATTCCAGACGTCCAGCTACCTACATACCAAATTTCATGACTCTAAGCCCAGCGGTTATTATTTCAAGATTTTATCCCTATCCCGTGGGAATATCAGGTCAAAAAGTAGAGTTTGTCTTATTCCAGACGTCCAGCTACCTACATACCAAATTTCATGACTCTAAGCCCAGCGGTTATTATTTCAAGATTTTATCCCTATCCCGTGGGAATATCGGTGTAAAAAATAGCCTATGTGTTTTTCCACAGGTTCAGCTATCTACACACCAAATTTCGTAGCTCTAAGCCCAGTGATTGTTATTTCAAGATTTTATCCCTAGGTATCCCGTGGGAATATCGGGTCAAAAAGTAGCGTTTGTTTTATTCTAGACGTCGAGCTACCTACATACCAAATTTCATGACTCTAAGCCCAGCGGTTATTATTTAAAGATTTTATCCCTATCTCGTGGGAATATCGGTGTAAAACATAGCCTATTTGTTTTTCCACAGGTTCAGATACCTACACACCAAATTTCATAGCTCTAAGCCCAGTGGTTGTTATTTCAAGATTTTATCCCTAGGTATCCCGTGGGAATATCGGGTCAAAAAGTAGCGTTTGTCTTATTCCAGACGTCCAGCTACCTACATACCAAATTTCATGACTCTAAGCCCAGCGGTTGTTATTTCAAGATTTTATCCCTATCCCGTGGGAATATCGGGACAAAAAGTAGCCTATGTCTTATTCCAGATATCCAACTATCTGCATAGCAATTTTCATCCAAATCCGTCAAGCGGTTTTAGCGTGAAGGAGTAACAAACATACTCACTCACTCACTCACTCACAAACTTTCACATTTATAATATTAGTAGGATTTAATAAAATAGTGCGGGCCAGCTCCAACCCCATCCTGACCACCTTTTGCAGGTGGTAGGACCTTGTGCAAGGTCCGCCCGGATTGCTACCACCATCTTGCTCGCTAATCCTGCCGTGAAGCAGCAGTGCTTGCACTGTTGTGTTTCGGCGTGGAGAGTAAGAAAGCCGGTGAAATTAGTGGCACTTGAGGTATCTCAACTTAGGTTTCTAGGTTGGCAACGCATCTGCAATACCCCTGGTGTTGCAGATGTTTATGGGCGGTGGTGATCTCTTACCATCAGGAGACCCACTTGCTTGTTTTCCATCCAGTCGAATAAAAAAAAACACTGTAATGGGCAGCCGGCCCTTCGAGCATGTAATGAATGCAGTGAGATTTTGTAGGATTTTAGCAGAGTAAATGAAATACTGAAGCCACTTTATAGTTTATTTAGTAATAAATTGTAGGATCACAAAAATAAGGCATGCGGTGAAGCCGCGAGCGAAAAAGCAGAGAGAGAGGCGCCACTGAGCGTGCGGCAAGAAAAAGAATTAAAGTTGCGTTCCATTTCTTACACCCTCCCCAGAACGCAAACCCATATTAGTTACACAATAAACATGCTTATCAGCTGTAGTGCCTTTAGTTAAAATATCAGAAATGTTTTCAGTGCCCTTTACATAGCAAAACTTTAGATTATTGTTATTGACATGATCTTTCAGAAAATGAAACCTTATGTCGATATGTTTCGACCTAGGCAGATAGCAGTCATTCGCGGTTAGTTTATTGGCACTTTGGTTGTCGCTGTAAACGAGGAGCGTGCCGGCGCCCTGGCCGAGCTCGGCCTGCAACTGCCGCAGCCACAGTGCCTCTTGCGCCGCGCTGCCCATGGCCATGTACTCGGCCTCGGCGGTCGACAAGGCCACGGTCTGCTGTTTGCGGGAGCACCAGGAGATTGCACCGCCCTGTAACATAAAAATATACCCCGTGCACGACTTCCGGTCGCGCACGTCGCTGGCCCAGTCTGCGTCACAGTACCCAGTGATCTCGCATTTACCACTCTTGGTGTATGTTAATTTATATTCTTTGGTACCTTGGAGGTACCTCAATACCCTTTTGACGGCAGCCCAATGTTCAGATTTAGGTTCTTTGTTATACCTACTCAGAGCATTGACAACATATGATATGTCCGGTCTGGTACCTTGTGCCACATATAAAAGGCTTCCAATGGCTTGTTGATATGGGCAATCTAATATATCTTCTTCTGTGTTGTCACAAAATTTAAGTCCGACTTCTACTGGTGTCTTGACAGTCTTGCAATCTGACATGTTGAATCTTGACAATATTTCCTTTATATATTTTTCTTGATCTAGCATAATCATATTCTGGGATCTAGTTATATTTAAGCCGACACATTGACTTGCCTCTCCAAGATCCTTCATGTTTAGTTGTAATTTAAAATTTTCTTTGAGTTCATTTATATCCACTTGCTGTGATGTAAATAAAATGACATCATCAACCCAGACTGCAATGAAAATCCCCTTCTCAATATTATAATAAATGCAAGGGTCGGTTTTTGATTGCTGTATTCCCATTTCCTTTAAAACATTACTTAGCTTCATGTTCCACAGTCGGCTTGCTTGTTTGAGGCCGTATATAGACTTCTGTAGGTGGCATACCTTTGAGCCCTCTTCATACATCTCAGGTTGAAGCATGTATATGTCTGTGTCTATTATGCCTTGTAAAAAGGCTGAAACTGCATCCATTTGTTCAATGCGAAAGTTATGCTGGGCGGCTAAAGCAAATAAGTAGCGTATTGAAGTGTACCTTACGACTGGTGAGTAGACTTCCTGATAATCTATTCCCTTCTTTTGTGCATAACCCTTGATGACGAGTCTGGCCTTGTACCGAACAATCTTGCCTTGTTGATCTGTCTTTGCTTTAAAAACCCATTTATTAGGTAGAGCCTTTTTTCCTGAGGGAAGATCCACGAGTTCCCATGTGTCATTCTTCATCAGAGAATCAAACTCTTCATCCATTGCCCTTTTCCACTCTTTGGCGTCTGAGGATGACAATGCTTCCTCTACTGTCTGTGGGTCAGAAGAGCTGGTATACAAACAAAGTAGGCTCTTTTTGGCTTTACCGTCTCTATCACGAGGTCTCAGTTTTGTGCGGTAGGTACTATTGTCTTGAGGTGAGATTGTTCTACTGGGGTAGTAACTATCATCAGTATCATCAGTTTCATTTTCACTAGAGGTTTCACTGCCGGCTCCTTCCTGCATCTGAGGCTGAGGAGTGATGACGGACTCTTCCTTATGTTTTTCACCCTTCTCTTCAGTGCTGCTGCAGCCTTCTGACTTCTCTGATGCCTCAGACTGAGCCTCTGCAGATGTGTTCACGGGAATAACATAATCACATTGAGGTATTTTTTCAAAAAATACAACATCTCTACTTTTGATGACCTGATGTGTTTTAGGGTGCATTACACGGTATCCCTTAGTATTGTCGCAGTATCCTACAAAGATCATCTTCTCAGACTTTTTGTCCCACTTCTGTCTGCGTTCCTTAGGGATATGCACCATAACTTCGGAACCAAATATTCTCATATGAGACAGTAATGGTTTGCGACCTGTCCACATCTCGTATGGCGTCATTTCTTCCAGGGACTTTGTCGGCGACCTATTAACTACATATGCGGCTGTGGCGATAGCTTCAGCCCATATGGGTTTAGGTAGATCAGCATTGTACATCATGCACCTGGCCTTCTCCACCAAAGTGCGGTTCATTCTCTCAGCGACTCCTGACTGCTGGGGTGAATATGGATTTGAAGTCTGATGTGTTATTCCACAATTAGCTAAGAATCGCTCAAAATTAGTGTTACAATACTCCGTCCCGTTGTCAGTTCTTATTGTTTTAATTTTGCAATCGAGTTGATTTTCCACTTTTGTTTTAAAATCTTTAAATATATCTAATATACTTAGCTTGTCTTTTGTGAAATACACATGTACCATCCTGGTATAATCATCAATGAATGAAATAAAGTATCTCATACCTCCATATGATGTACTTTCCATCGGTCCACACAAGTCGGAGTGAATCAGCTCTAGTGGTCTCGTAGCTCTGGATCCAACATTTTTGAATGGGAGTCTGGCCTGCTTCCCTTCTTGACAGGCTGAGCATTGCATCACCTTCTGACCATCTTGCTTCAGTGTGACACCCTTGACACAGTTAGGTAGTTTCTGCAGATCTGAAATATTTAGATGTGCCATCCGAAGGTGCCACATAATTAAGTCACTGGATTTCACTTTACAAGTATCTGAGGCTATGTGGGCAATTTCTTCCTTGGGATGCATGTCCAGAGCATATAACTTGTTTGATAATGTAGCTGAACATATAATTTGCCCATTAGCATCACTGACATTGCACCCTTTCTGATTGAACGTGACTCTGTATCCACTTTTTGTGATAGTGCTGACTGATATTAAGTTAGCGGCCAGTCCGGGCACATAGAGCACATTTCTTAACTGAATTTCTCCTCCTTGTGAAATCTTGACATTAATTTCTCCAGCGCTCATAACAGGCAAGGGCTCTCTGTTCGCCACTGTGATAGTTTTGACTGATGGCTCACGGACATTGTACATCAATTCCTTATTACTGCACATATGCATAGATGCACCTGAGTCAATGTACCATAACTTTTTACTTTCTTCACTGGTTGCTGAAAAAGCTGCAGCAAAACTTGAATTTTCTGTTTTGTGATCCTCCTTTTTATGAATTTTCTTTGTTGTGTTTCGACAGTATTTTGCTAGATGCCCATAGCCATTGCAGCTAAAACACCGGGGGCCCTTTGCTTTGACAGGTGGCTTTGACTTGATTTTTCTTGAATTTGAGAACAATGCAGTGTTTTTATCTGGTGTTTCAATTTCTTGCAGTAATTTTGTCTTGATCAGATCTGCACTGATTGTAGCTCACGAGTTCTCAAGCCCCATGATCATTGGCTTGTAATGGTCGGGGAGTCCAGCCAACATCAATGTCCCCAGCCACTCGTCGTCCACTTGGAAGTTTATGTTTCGAAGCTTGTGAGCGGCGTTCATAATCCGACTGACATAATCTTCAATGCCATTGCTGGATTCCAATGAAGTGTTGATCAATTCCTTTAACAACCCGACTTTTCTTGTGAGACCATTATCGTCGAAAGCTTTGTGTAAATTATTCCAAACTTCTAAAGCGGTTTTGCAGTCTTGAACATGGACGTAATGTTGTGGGTTTATCAGCAAAATCAACTTGGACTTGGCTTTTATATCTTTCGCCGGGTCGATTGTTTTTCCTTCCGCGGGCTGCACGCATTCCCACAAATTTTCGTGCTCAAGATATGTTTTGACACAAAACTTCCAGGTGGCAAAGTTTTCACGGCCGCTAAGTTTTTCGAGACTAAACACATTGTTCGCCATGATGAAAGTTTTTTCCTAACCTCAAAGTTCACTTTAACACAACGTCGGAGAAATTTCAATGTTCCTGGTATTTCGTCACTCTGCACAACCGCGCGCTCTGCTACCATGTAGGATTTTAGCAGAGTAAATGAAATACTGAAGCCACTTTATAGTTTATTTAGTAATAAATTGTAGGATCACAAAAATAAGGCATGCGGTGAAGCCGCGAGCGAAAAAGCAGAGAGAGAGGCGCCACTGAGCGTGCGGCAAGAAAAAGAATTAAAGTTGCGTTCCATTTCTTACAGATTTTAACTTTTAGTACTTAACTTTTATTTCTTATTTAGTAGTTGTAAAAGCTAAACGAGCCTTCTATACCTATTAAGTTTTTTTTTTTATGGTATAGGGGGAAAACGAGCAGACGGATCGCCTGATGGTGAGCGATTACCGTCGCCCATGGACACCTGGAATACCAGAATATTTAATATTTGTGTGTAAATTATCAATTTAACATTGCGTTAACATTATATTTTACATCTCTGTCTCTCTCTCTCTCAAACTCTCTGAAATAACTTCTATTAATAATAAAAACCCAATAAGTTCCAAATCCGCACTGGGCCCGCGTGGGAACTATGGTTCAAGTCCTCTCATTCTGAAAGGAAGCCTGTGCGCAGTGGGACGTATACCTGTAGGCTGGGATGATGATGATGAACAATAAAACCTGTTATGTAAAATGTAAGTGTTGTGTGTAAATTTTCAGATCCGCATTGACCACGCGTAGGAAGTACAGCCAAAGCCTTCTCAAATTAAATAAATAGAAAAAGAAAACATTCATTCTTTGCAAATAAATATAGTCTATTCTATTCTATTCAAATATATACAATATACACCCGGGGTACTTTAGAAATCTAAACATTGGAAAGGTAAAACAATAACATTCCTAATAATAAATATACGTTATAATGGAATAAATGTAGGAAACTACCCTACGGAAATAACAGAAGATACATATAACAATACAATTTGACCAGACGTATATTTTAATGCTAAGTAAATAGTATTACCTAGTTATAGTGAAGTTCCCAATCCGAATGTGCCTGCGTGGGACGATAGGCAGAGATGAATTAGTATTTATAAATAGCTTGATACTGATATTTTGTCGGCTTTACTTGTTTAAATATAACAAACCTCGTTGAGGCAATAGTCCCACTGCTGGCGATAAAAATAAAGTGTTATTTGGTGTACTTTTTTTTTATTGAATCAGGCGTTACTTTGCGGAGGTCCATAATCAATGAACTAAAAGATTTTCTTTGCTCACCCGCGACCCTATCATAGCTAAGTTTAAGGAAAATATGCGTGTTCATGCATAATGTGACGCGTTTTTTCTGCCGTTTTTTGCTTGATATTATTAACGGCAACAAGTAGACGCTTGAAATATTCATACGATATTTAGTCGTATATTCAATTGAAAAAAAAAAAGTAAAATAAATATTTGAGGGGGGCTCCCGGCTCCATACTACAAACGTGTTATTTTGCTAATGTCTTATGTTGTACTCGTATAGATAATGGTGAACCCTTCGTGCGCGAGGCGAATCGTACTTTTATTGGATAGGGTAGGTACCTCGTAGTTGATCCCATATAAATTTGGAAAAAAATCCTAACCGAGGGTGGCAGCAAAATATAAAATAAAAACCTTTTAACAAAAAAAATTAAACCATCGAAAGAACTAAAAACAAAAAATAATAAGTCTTTTTATTTTAAATTTTAACCTTAACCTAGGTACCAGTTTGAAGTCGGTGCCTCAGCACTAACTATCAGGATTGGACCTATAGTCGTCTACTTCTCTACCTGATGGGCTTCTATTACTCCTCCTGGCTCGTGCTGAAACACCGACTTCAAACTAGTACGTAGATTAAGGTTAAATAAAAAAGGCTTATTATTTTTTGCTTTTCTATTTTTTCGGCGATTTAATTTTTTTGTTAAAAGGTTTTTCATAAATACTTTTGCTATCGAGATCGATGAGGAACTCTAAAAAACATTACTTAGAAAACAAATAAAGCAAAGCCGACTAGACGAGATAAATCATCATGAAACAGAAAGGGAGTGAAATAATATTAATAAAGTATCAGACAAAGATGAACTATGTCTCGTCTTGTTGGCTTACTTTAGATCAGTGTTTAGTAAAATGTTCATTACTTACCAAATTTAGTAGATAGACATTAGTTACTGTCCTCATTCGTTTATTACTGGCCAGTGTTGCGATCACCATGCAATTTCCCGACACTGACAGCAGAAAAATGAGGAAATACGGTGGCAGTATGAATCGCCATTCGTACGCGTTGCTTGCAACGTTGCGCGCAACTGTTGCGTTACGCACAGTGTCCGTGAGTGTTGCGACGCTTGTTGCTAAGTCCCGGGAACGTAAAAATAAACTAATGTTCAGCATTGAGGTGAAATTCGCCTCGTCCATATTGCGGTACCTGAAAAAGAAAAGTAATGTGTCAGGTTTACGTTTTTGTTTCTTCCTCGAGTGAGTTAACTTGATATGACTCGAAGATAACTATAATTTATTTCATAAAGTTCAATGCTAGTTTATTAGATAAATCCTATTTACGTACAAATGTTTTCCGTTGCAAGCTCGCAAAATAACATCATGAGAAACCAGGAAGGAAGTTATATCTCGGTAAACAAACAATATAAACGCGGTTTTTTACATTTGTAATATGTTTTTGTTTTGTTACTGAAATCTGAAAATTTTGTCTTTGAAAAAGAGAATGCTTAGTTATTTTTTTATAAAAAAAAAATTAAGTACCTAGTACGTGTTGAATTTAGTTTGATTTAAGTTTTTGCGAGTTGTACGTCCTTGTGGTAATAATCGTGAGAGGATAATTAGAAACGTTACACCCATGAAAAATAAACATTAATAGTCACTGTACGGAATTGTGTAGGATCTTAGGTGCAATTTTGTTCGCAGAACCGATTTTCTCACAATGTTCACGTTTTTGTAACGTACACTATATAGGTAAGTGCATTTTCCCAAATAGTAACTACATTTTTTCACGTTTGTGGCACGAAAATTTTAATTCAAACACATCTGCGATACAAATACGGTTCATAATATGGAAAAAAAACAGAAAATTACACAATGTTTCAGAGTATCGCGGTCATTACTAATTTTATGATTTAAATTCTGGTTTTGTTCCACGCACCTTGATTTTAGAGAAGCTCTATATTTCGGCACAGTTGCATGCGCCCCATGATCACGAGACGACATCGAGCTTTTCTAAAACCAAGGTAGGTACGCGGAAAAAAACTCGAATTCAAATAATAAAATAAGTACATAATACTATCAGAAAATTTGCACTAAAATATGAGAAAATGCATTTTTGGGAGAGAGATAAACTTTTTGAGATAATGCGCCGCACCTCCCTAGAAAAAATATCCTTCTAAACTAGATAAGCTTTAGAAAAGTTCGTTTACAAAAAGTGAATTTAAAATAAATAAATGCTTAATATCATGGGACACTTCACACCAATTGACCTAGTCCCAAACTAAGCAAAGCTTGTACTATGGATACTAGCAACGGATAAACATTATAGATACATACATACTTAAATAAATACATACCTATTAAACATTCAAAACCCGAGACCAAAAATTCGTATTATTTGTACAAATATTTGCCCCGGCCGGGAATCGAACCCGGGACCTCAAACTTCGTGGTTAGCTTCTCTAATCACTTAGACATCCGGTCGTCCGGTAGTTTGATGGTAAGTTCTTACTTACTAATTGTTAGGTACATAACATGACTAAACAATTACGTTACTAATTCGAGGTAGACCATGAAACAATAAAGAAAAGACAGAACCAAACAATTATTTCTAGCACAGAATATTATGGTACCTAGTAGGTACTACCTACTAACGTGCCTAGCAGCACGCGATAGCTACATTTATTTTCAAACTTCGATTTTGGCTCAGGTTTATAACATAATTTGTACATGTCCGTACCCTAATATTTCACACATGTTAAAGAAAAACTACGGCGCACTTTCGAACTATTACCTCATAAACTATAAGGGTTAAGGGTTACATAGTTTTCAGACATTTGCCGTAATTTTGTTAGAGTTAGACGAATTTAATAACGTTGGTTCACTAATATGTTGCATCTCATAATTTCGTTTCTCAGAACAACCTTGCGCAGAATCATCATATTACTGAATTACTTTTTCGTAATAGTCATAACGTACTATTATTTCTCATAATTTTGTAAAGCAGAATATTAAAATCACATAATATCGATGAGAATAATATTTATATGTTCGAATAGTTGCTACGCAGAAAGACAAATAATATTAAGATTACGATTTGGAGTCTTTTTGTATTTTTTATTTCAACTCCAAATTTTTGTTTCTTTTACGGTCATCCCGTGAAAGTTTATATAAATTTGATTGCTTAATAGCGACATCTCTTGTCCCTGGTGAACGGATAGTTTCGATGGGAGTGAAAAATGTTTCTCGTTGAGAACGTAGATCATAGATGGCGTTAGTGTCGCTGCTAAAGTGACTAATAGAAAAAGAATCCAAGTTGAGATATGGGTGCATAGGAAAAATTCGTGTCTAGTCTCCTGTCCAGTGGTGGTGTAGGGGAATAGCACGCAGCACGGAATGCTGAGGACCTGGGTTCGATTCCCAGCGCTGGTCTATTTTTTCTGGTTTTTCTGTGCATTCATGTTTCGGCTTGTGTTTTCGTGTGAAATTTATACATATAATATTACTTTGCATAATAAGAAGCAGAATAAAATTTTACTAAACATTTCTTGCAATTAAATTACGGTTAGGTATATTATTATGTGTCACTAGCTTATGCCCGCGACTTCGTCGGCACGGATCTAGGTTATCGCGCGGTGGCGCCCTCAATAAGAATAAAAAAAATAGAACCGACTACAAAAAACCATGAAAATAATTTTCTACTAGTCTGAAGTCGGTGCCTCAGCACGAGCCAGCAGGAGTGGACCTATAGTCGTCTACCTCACCTACAACTATACGAGTAAATGGCTTCAATCACTCCTGCTGGCTCGTGCTGAGGCACCGACTTCAGACTGGTAGAAAATTATTTTCATGGTTTTTTGTAGTCGGTTCTATTTTTTGTTATAAAATTTTTTTTCACGCTTTTCAGTGCAAAACAACTAAGATACAATAGTTTAATCTCAACTGCTCGTCATCTTTTACGAAAAATTGCTGTTTCCGATGCAGAGATGTTCATTATTGAGGAGTCCTGGTGCTTCACCACCCATTCCATTTCACCATATGCGTTCCAAGGAGCATAAATTGCTTAGCAACTGTGTTAAAGCAATTGAAATTCAACCCATGAAATACTTGTTATTGAGTAGTAACTCCGATGGTCAACTGTGGTCTTCATCATCAGTTCCACTTTACCAAATGATGATTTTCAAGAGCAAATGCACGAGTTACTACTAAATATATCAAAATTACCATAGGTATCCCTACAACATTTGAAGAGTTCCCTCGATTTCCTTAGGATCCAATCATCAGATCCTGATTTGGTGCTTATGGGACCTAATTGAAAGCATTCCTAGACGAACGCAAAAAAAAAAACATACAACCGAATTGATAACCTCCTCCTTTTTTTGAAGTCGGTTAAAAAGTATCCTATGTTGATCCTTGGGGTTCAAACTACCTGTACGAGGGCTGATCCGAAAATAGTTAGTCAACGGCGTATTATTAATCCCACCAAAAACATTACATGTAAAAAGCTGCAAGTCTCGCAACGCAATGCAGTTCTTGTAATGCTAAAAAGGTTTGAGATGCAATGTTATACCAAGTCGGTTATTTTTGTCAGTACCGGGGGGTTTCCATAGAACTAGATTTTCACCAAATTGCTTATTTTAAAACCATAGAAAAATACAGTTTATAGTTCTCAAATAAAGAGTAAACCAAATTATTTTTAAACACATAAATGACTTGGCCATCGCAAAGCTACATAATGACATAAGAATTATAATAATCAACGTCAGCTATTTAAAGTAATTCTAATTAAAGATAGCGCTAGCCCCAGCCTTGCAGTTTGAGTAATACACATAATACGAGAATGACTGAAGGTTGAGTGCGATGGCCAAGTCATTATGTGTTTAAAAAATAATTTGGTTTACTCTTTATTTGAGAACTATAAACTGTATTTTTCTATGGTTTTAAAATAAGCAATTTGGTGAAAATCTAGTTCTATGGAAACCCCCCGGTACTGACAAAAATAACCGACTTGGTATAACATTGCATCTCAAACCTTTTTAGCATTACAAGAACTGCATTGCGTTGCGAGACTTGCAGCTTTTTACATGTAATGTTTTTGGTGGGATCTCATCACTTTTTGTAGGCAGTTCGTTTTTTTTCGGGTACTACTTCTTGTAATAACGCATTACTATCTTCATTTGTTCATCCTTCCTTGTCCATCGTCCATCGTCCATCCTCGTCTATCGTCCATCGTCCATTCTCGTCCAACGTCCATTCTCGTTCATCTTCCATCTTCCACTATCGTCCATCGTCCATCCTTGTCCATCGTGTGCCATCCATCGTCTATCGTCGTCCACTATCCATCATCCATTCTCGTCTATCGTCCACCGTCCATCGTCTATCCTCGGTTATCGTCCATCGTCCATCCTCGTTCATCGTCTACAGTCCATCGTCCGTACCGACGGTCGTCGTCGTCGTCGTCGTCGTCGTCGTCGTCGGCGGTCGTCAGTCGTCGTCCGTCGTCCATCGTCGCCCATCGTTGAACTTCCGTCGTCCGTCTACCGTCTGTCGTCCATCATACATCGTCCATCGTCCACCCTCCATCATCCGTCGTAGATCGTCGGTCATCGTCCGTCATCCGTCGTCCGTTGTCTTGTCCGTCGTCGGTCGTCGTCTTTTGCCCGTCGTCGCCATCGTCTATCGTTCGTTGTCCGTCGTCTGTCGGCGTTCGTCGTCTGTCGTCGTCCGTCGTCGGTCATCGTCCGTTGTCCGTCATCGTCCGTCGTCGAACTTCCCTCGTCAGTCATCGTCTGTCGTCCGTCGTCGAACTTCCGTCGTCATCCATCGTCTTTCGTCGGTCGTTCGTCTTTCGCCCGTCTAACTTCCGTCATCCGTCGTCTTCCGTCGTCGTGCGTCGTTCATCCTGCACCATCCATCGTCCGCACTGGGCTCGCGTGGGAACTAAGGCCCAAGCCCTCTTGTTCTGAGAGGAGGCTTGTGCCGAGCAGTGGGACGCATATAGGCTGGGATGATGATGATGATGATGATGATCCATCGTCCGTTGCCCATCGTCCACACTCCATCGTCCAACGTCCATTTTCTACCAATCGTCCATCGACCATTATCCATTGTCCATCATCCATATTCCAATTTCCATCGTCCATCCTCGCGTCCACTCGCATCGCACACACATTCACAAACAAACGAACTTTGGTACTTATTACATTAGTAAGATAAACAATTTCATTTTAACCCTTAATACTCAGGTATTAAGACTCAACATTGATACGTATACAATACGACTACGTTCAATAAAGTCATTGCTGTGTAACTTTGTAATCGCTAGTATTTATATGGGATTACAAACTTACTTGTGCAGTTTGTATAACTTTGAAACGTGACTGAAATTGCAACATTTTGGATTTTTTTGTGACTATGTAGGCTAAAAACTAACTATGTTCAAAATTTGGAGCTTGTGGGTCTGCTACAAGTACCTTAGAATTATGATGATCAAAAGTCAGTGTGTAGGTATGTCAGTGACAAAACTGAGGAACTTTAACATGTGATAGTTCTTAATCTACGTGTTCAAACTGAATGTTATTGATAATATATCTAAGTCCCATTAGGCTCTATAGGTAACTGAAAATTCAGGGTTCTAGCTTAAGCCATAACAAAAATACAGGGTGTTGAAAATAGCCTGAATGGCTTCGAGAAAAGTATGGTACGGCCGTGCCTTTGTTTTTTTTTGCTCGACTTGGCGGGGGCACTGCCGTGCCCCCAGATACTATTCATTTAATTTTATTGTAGCTTAAAGGCAAATTCTATTACAAACTTTTTTGTGTAATTTCACTGGCCAGTGACATTCAGTTATTTTTTTATGAATTTACAAAAAAAACATGTCTGTCACTTTTTATTTGCAACAATGGAGGTAACGCGGGAAGCATTTCGTGCTATGATATATTACGATTATAAACGAGGGTTAACATACAAGGATTCCCATGAAAATTTAACCAGTGCTTTTGGGGCATTATCCCCGTCTCTTGCCACCATCAGTTACTGGTTCCGTGAATTTAAGCGTGGGCGGAGCGATGTCAAAGATGATCCTAGACCGGGGCGACCGGCAACGGCAGTCACTCTAGAAAACGTCATCAGGGTGGAGTGGCTAATCAAGGAATCTCGAAACATTACCCAGCGAGAGATACAGAACGAACTGAAGATTGGATCCCAGGCTGTTTCTACCATTTTACATGATCACCTTCAAGTTCGGAAGGTTGCCTCTCGATGGATACCACATTCTCTCACACAGGAGCAAAAAGATAGACGTGTCGATTGGTGCAAATTTATGCTCAATAAATTCGAAGGAGGAAATTCACAACAAGTGACCTACATTGTGACATCCGACAAATCTTGGATATACAGCTACGACCCATTTACAAAACAGCAATCAACAGAATGGGTCTTTGAAGAAGATGATTTACCCACTAAAGTAGTTCGCGGCCGAAGCGTCAACAAAAAATGGTTGCTGTTTTTTTTCGACGTAGTGGGCCTGTAGCTGTAATTCCACTTGAAGACCAGAAAACAGTTACCAGCCAATGGTACAACGAAGTTTGCTTGCCACAGGCCTTCCAGGAGCTGAGTGTCAGTCGTCCAAGTAGCGGAACGCGGGGCGTCATTTTTCATCAAGATAATGCTCCTGCTCATACGGCTGCCAAAACTATGGATTTTTTGAACAAGTCAGGAGTGCAACTGTTACCACACCCTCCCTATAGCCCTGACCTGGCTCCGTGTGATTTTTTTCTGTTTCCCACGGTAAAAAAATCATTACGTGGACGTCGATTTTCGACGGCGGATGAAGCAGTGGATGAATTCAGGCGACTTTTTTTCGACCTTCCACAAGAGCAGTATTTTTCCTGTTTTGAAAGTTGGTTCGATAGAATGCATAAGTGCATAAATGCAGCAGGGGAATACTTTGAAAAGTTGTAAATAAAGTTTTATTATATACCTTTTATTTTTTGTTTAACTAAAAATTTTCGGATTGGCCCTCGTAAAATATACCAAACTTCATCAAAATCGGTGCAGTGGTTTCGACGTGAAAGCGTAACAGACAGACAGACAGACAGTTAGTTTCGCATGTATAATATTAATAATATAGTAAGGATTAGGTACTGTTGTGAATCTGACACTGGCTGAGTATAATGCCGAACACGGAATAGAAAAAACTAGTGGAAATGCCAAAAGCTTCAACTTGTATCGAAACCTGTGTCGCCGGAAATGCGCACAAGCGCATTGGATACACACTTTGAAATCTTGGTGCTTATTGGTCATTAGCTTCTATTCGAAAAAAGGTAATAACTTCTGAGCCGGCAACATTAATTAGAACTTTAAATCGACGTTATACTTCTATATATCGCTGAGAGTCCATTGTGCAGCTACATAGCGCCACATCACCCTGAGTAGCGGAACTAATTTGACAAAATGTCATGATTGTCAAGTTAGTTTCGCTATTTACCAATAGGTGGCAAATTTTTTAAACGCTGTTTTTGACATGTCTCTTCTTTAATTACTAAAGTGATGGGCGTAGCACACCTACGGTGATATCGATATACCTACTTTATAGGTCAAAGATGAAAATAGGATTGACTATAAGTATTATGATTATAGGTACCTATTACATTCGCGTTATTCAAAGTTGACAACAATATTGACGAATCGGAAAACAGACAGTTATTGTGAGATATATAAACCTTATTTGTATGAGGCAAAGTTGTTTTTACACGACTGCGAAGAAGAAGGGTTATGTGTTTGACCCGTATGTATGTATGTGTGTATGTAAATATTGTTGTATATTATGTAGGTACATGCAAAAATGTAAGCTTTGACGTTAGGTTCCAAGTCAGTCGGAATAAAATCTGTCTACCAAACTGGTGTTTCTCTTGACCGCGACCCCGAGGTAAAACATTGGCGACGAGGATTAAGTTAATTCACAGTTAATTACGAAGAAAAATGGCCAAAAGTGTTGGAAGTGTAACCTGTTTTGATATGGACACGGGCAGTTGGCAATTATATTGTGATCGGCTCGAGATGTATTTTCTCGTCAACAAAGTTGACGACACCTTAAAACTGCCGACGTTAATAAGTGTGATAGGAGACGCCGCATATGAGTTGATGGTGAATCTTTGGTGGTCGGTATGTATTTTATGTATGTATGTCTAATTCATATGTCCTCATGTAATTACTTAACGACTGAACCGATTTTGATAAATCGAGTGACACTGGGTACATGAACTTCTTAAAAAATCAAAATGGCGGATTTTTAGCGCCAAAAAGTGTCTTAATTTTTTTTTATTCAAAGAATTCAATTTGAGATTAAACCTCAAACCTTTTAAATATAAATAAAGCTCAGTTTTCTATTGTGACCCACACTTTTAGATATTTTGGCTGCTACGCTACCAGTGGTGATGTGCGTGCTCCGATCTATTTGCACACAGTGGATGTCCTGAGCACTTTGATCGCTTTGATTGGGTCAATGTTAATGACTATTTGGATGTTTCCAAGTATTTAGTTATCATGATTGCTGCGTACTATGTGACTCTGACTTTAATAAGAATTTTTGAGCTGGTCGCGATTCGAATGGGTCCCTGCTGTACTGCAGTTTAAGTTAGCTACTTAACAGAGTTCTAGATCACTACGTCCTCTTCTTGTTTTCTTCTTCTTAGTATTTTTAACGCAGTCGGATTTAGATTTTTTTAATTTATTATTTTTTGATAGTTAACCTATTCACCGCTACAAAACACGAAGTAATGTAAGGCACAGAAAAACCAGCGACAAATCAACTTGATTTTTAATTTAATTGCAGAAGAATTAATTTCGAGTTGAATGTTGGTCATGTATAGATTACCGTGGGGCGTGAGACATTCCGTTGACTACTAGATGACTGGGACGGCGAAGACGTTAAACTTCTGAGTAATCCTTTAATGATTTTTATCAGTTTCTTGGAAAAAAAAACAATTAAATATTTTTCTATCGACTGCGCTGTTATTGCAACGTTAAATAGCAAAACTAGGCGTGATTTATTATTAAATGTATTAGTAAAATGAATTTTACCCAACGCATGACACCACAGTGAGCGAGGTCGCAAAATATTTTTCATAGGTTTTTTTTTTACTTTTCTATTTCGTGCAGGAAAGGGATAAAAATTCAACTCAACAGAACACTCAGTCAAAAAACGAAAGAAACAAACATCGATAATTTTATCGACAACACCCAATCTCTACTTATGCGATGTCAATATTCCTATGCTGTCTAAATGGATAGGGAACATTCTCGAAATGCATCGTTTTAGGACAGAGACAAAAACCGACCTTATTGTATTGTGGTAAAGTTTATTTTTGTATGGTTCATTTTATGAAAGTGTCATACGGAATGGAAAAAAATATAAATTTATTAAATTAAAATGAAATACTTCTTGTCAATGATATGAAATGCCACCTTGGGTGATATTTTTCGTTTGGACATCGTTTTTACATTCTGAAATGGCACAGTAAGGCATATTTCTCTTATTTTAAGTTTTTTTTCTTCTCAGCTCTCACAACCGTCACTCATAAGCATTTCCGGCGAACTGACCTATAGTTTGCGGAACTCCGCATACTAGTGGCACACGCGAAGCGGCTGCTTGACATTTCCACTAGTTTTTTCTATTCCGTGATGCCGAAGCATTAAAAACACCTCAGCGTTGTTTTGATTTCAGTTCTCAGCAGTAAGATTCTGGCCCTTAGATAATATAGACTTCTGGTCACTCCAAAGTTCGAAAATCGAAGTTCATATCGTACCGTCTCTCTCGCTATCGTATTAGGTATAAATAGTACGAGTATACCTAAGTGTCAGAGGGACCGAATGACACGAACTTTGATTTTAGAATTTCGTTGTAGCCCTGCTGATTGAAAGTAAACACGCCTCTCATGGATACCCGATACGCCTTTCATCGTCATTTTAATTCATCATCATCATCATGTCAGCCGAAAGACGTCCACTGCTGGACATAGGCCTCCACGCCTCCCAAGGCCTCCCAAGGCTCTCCACTCAGACCGGTCTTGTGCTTTTCGCATCCACCGCGATCCTGCGATCTTAACCAGGTCGTCGCTCCATCTTGTTGGAGGCCTACCGACAGCTCGTATCCCGGTCCGCGGACGCCATTCGAGAACCTTTTGACCCCATCGACCATCAGTCCTGCGAGCAATGTGCTCCGCCCACTGCCACTTCAGTTTCGCAATTCTTCGGGCTATGTCAGTAACCTTAGTTCTACTGCGGATATCATCATTTCTGATTCTATCCCGCAGAGAAACCCCGAGCATCATTTTTATTGCTACTGTCAAATGTAGTGTAGCACACCACACTAACAATATCACTTTGTAAAGGCACGTTCACACCGACCGTTTGTGTTGTTAACCCCCGACGCAAAAAGTGTCTGTTTATCTTTTTAAGAGACTTAAACGGGTGAACCGATTTGAATGCGATTTATTTTTATTTTAAAGCAGGTTTTCTAGCGACGGTTCTTAGACATGCTTTATAAAAATTGGTTCAGCCATTTTTGAGATATTGAGCTTGGAATTGACAAAGTAGGGGGTTTTCCACCTTTTTGTTGGTTAGGTTATTTTTGTGGTTGTTGTTGGCTAATAAATGTACATGTAAGTATTTTTAGTCAATTTGTGTTCGAAATACCGAGAAACGTGTGTTAAAATTTGACTGTTAATTCCAATCTTAAATTAAGTGAAGTATAGGTAATCTTATTCTAATGTACCAAGATCCCGTGATCACCATTTCGTGCGCACATCAAGGTGCTTTTGTACAAAATGCGAGCGTATCAAATGGGTATTATATTACCCTGGCGTGGGCAGTTCGCTGAACAGCTTGGCTCGCCCATCATTCTCTTCGCATTAGGATAATCACTTAGCGATCTCGGTTCTGATAAGTAAGGTTTCGATTAGATCATTGTGCCTGAGGTAAACTTAGTAGCAACGTTGCCGTGCAATGATTGATTGCTATTTCATTAGTTCAGGCGCTATGTTATTTCTGTTTAATACTTTTCGAGTTAGCTTTGCCTTATGAATTATATATCTCAGCTGTGGATAAAGAGAACAAAGTTACAGAAAAATGTACTTATAGAGATACTTATTACGTTACTTCATTTAGGTACTTCCGTTTCTGAACTTATCTTTTTTTTGGCAGTTAACATCTCATTAGATTTATTCAATTAATAAATGAAATCGTTTATTTATTTGGCCTTATTTAGGCCTTATCACACTAGCGATTTGCGGGCGAGTTTAAAGCGAGACGAGTCCGTAACGATTTCGCCGCGAGCGCGCAACGATGCACAGTGAGCCGAAAGCCGAATCTAGCTGGACAAAAAGGGTGTCGTCATTTCGTCCGCTGTGTTGGCTAAAACGATAGCTAACATCCCCGAAGGTACATTTCCAATAATATTTTTGTCTATCTACCCTCATATAACTTAGAAAATATGAGAAAGCGCGCGTTAACACTGTCATTGATGGTGAAATCATTCGGTTTTTTGCGCTTCATTTATCAGTATTCCATAACCAGTACAAGGAGGATTGTGTTACTTTTAGTAATTAATCGTAAAATATATGGTAAGGAGTACATTTTCAGATAATTACCATTAAATATGATTATTCCATTGCCGAGAAAATCGAGTCGATTTTCATTAATTCGTGTTTTTTTGGGTAAATTTTGTGTTTCATAGACAAGAAAAAGGATTACTCCCGTTTACTCCGGGCTGGATTTTTTTTTAATGTTAGATATGTTTATGCTCTTTAATTTGATGTATATGAGAAAGTGCGTGCTGATGCGTAACTCCGACTTTTTTTTAGAATACGCTAGGAGGGAATTTTATGAAGAATGGCTAAAACACCACAAAAACGACAGACTCAAGGATCTTTTGGACCATTTTTCGATCAAATTTGATTTAAACGGAGCTTCCTTTTATAAGCTGAAACCGGTTTTTAGGGTTCCGTATTCAAAATGGTAAAAACGGAAACCTTATACTGTCCGTCTGTTTGTCTGTCTGTCCGTCCGCGGCTTTGCTCAGAGGCTATCAATGATAGAAATCTGTAATTTTGCACGAATATATATGTAAACTATGCCGACAAAACAGTACAATAAAAAAATCAAAAAAATATTTTTTTAGAGTACCTTTCATAGACGTAAAGTGGGGTTGATTTTTTTTTTCTCATCCAACCTTTTAGTGTGGGATATTGTTGGATAGGTCTTTTAAAATAATTAGGGGGTTGCTAAAACGATTTTCCGATTCAGTGATCCGTTTGCAAAATATTCAACTTTAAAGTGCAAATTTTCATTAAAATCCAGCGTCCCCCCCTTCCCTCTAAAATCTAAACCGGTGAGTGGAAAAATTTGAAAAAATTCAGGATGGTAGTAATAAGTATATTAAACTTACAAGGAATACTAAAACGGTCAGTTTTCTTGAGAATTATTAGTAGTTTAACGAGTAAATAGCAGCCTAAGGTATAAAATATACCTAAACTTGGAATATTCCGTACAAAATACGAAATCTTTAGAAAAATATGACTAATTTTTTTCGTAATGGCTACGGAACCCTATCTCGGGCGTGTTTGACACGATCTTGGCCGGTTTTTGAAATATGTTGATAGGAACCATTAGACTCGAGGAATAGAGTTCTCAAAATTGGTGGCTTTTGAACTAGATCATGTGCCAATTGAAAAACGTACCACGACGTACTCTAAAATATTAGATTATATTAGAAAGGTACGAAATGAAGAAAGTTTAGGTAATGTGAGTTTGCCTAGTTTTGCTGGTAGCGATTCCGAGTGATTTTTGTGTATTTTATTACTTAAAAAAAGTAAAAATCATCAAATTCATTTTATTTTCCCCTGAATATTGTAGAAAACAGATGTAAAAATAGTATCAATTGTGAAAACAACCTTTATATACAGCTTATAAACAAGACCAATATAAAGTGACCCCAGCATGCATAGTGAATTCCTATATTGGGAGGTCAACGTATGCTGGTTTTTGTTTTAACTATAAATATGGCTTAGTTTTTGTTTTTTTTTTCTATTTTGGCATCATAATATTATGTATACAATCAATTTTGAGCCTTAAATAATTTTGTCCAGCTAGATTCGACTTTTGGCTCACTGTGCGATGTCGCTGCGAGCGCGCGGCGAGTTAGCCCAAAAACGCGTATTATTGTAGGTAAACTCTCGTACAATAATACTTATAGGGCCTCTTCGCAATCCCTCGCTTTTAACTTTTTTTTTTTATTCGACTGGAAGGCAAACGAGCAAGTGGGTCTCCTGGTGTTAAGAGATCACCACCGCCCATAAACATCTGCAACACCAGGGGCAAATCGCTAGTGTGATAGAGCCCTTAAGCCTTTCGCCGCCATTGTCTGAATTATAAGACACTAATTACCAGCTCATTTCGCCGCAGTCTTATAATTAAGACAAAATGTCATATATTTTCGATGTAAGTGGCGACACGGGCACGTACAAAAGAAAACGTATTGGCGGTTAAAAGGTTAAGAATAGCATGTTGTTATGTATGGCTTACAACCACGTAGAACCTATTTGTTAAATGGCAAAACAGGTAGATAAATAAAGTAAACAGGTAAAATAAAAAATCTTCGAGGATGCAGCAGATAACAGGTCTGTACTAGTCATAAACAAATTGTTTTGTAATGAAAAATATCCTGTTAAGAGTATTTTTCAAAGGAGCAATTATTGTTAATTGCGTATACATCCGATTTTTGGAAATTACTTTGAAGATTTAATTAAATGTGCCTACATTTTTACACGAGTTTTTACTTTAAGTTTATTTTTAAAAATTTTCGCGCAAAAAATTGCATGTAATTGCAGTATAGAAATCAAATAAAACATTCAACACTATTATACCCACTTACCCCTACAATAGAATCAGGAGTACGAGAATTCGTGCTGGAATAATTATGAAAGCTAGGAAGACTGTCGAAATGCGAGTACAGTCTACCGAAAATCGACCCATTAGACTCAATGGTACACCGCTGGAATCTGTCGCAAAGTTTACATATCTCGGCAGCACCGTGACAAACAGCGGTGGCTCTAATGACGATGTCGACGCGAGGATCAAGAAGGCGAAGGGTGCCTTTGCCCAGCTAAAACCTGTGTGGGATTCGAACGTGCTCACTCGGCGGATCAAGGTTTCCCTCTTCGATTCCATAGTGAAGTCTGTTTTGCTCTTCGGCTGCGAGACTTGGAAGGAGACAAAGGGTCTGACGAGCAAGCTACAAGTGTTCGTCAACAAATGTCTGAGGTCCATCCTGCGCATATTTTGGCCGAACACTATCAGCAACGAAGAGCTATGGAAGCGATGCCACCAAATTCCGATGAAGCGAGAGATCGCGCAACGGAAGTGGAAGTGGATTGGGCACACCCTCCGAAGACCAGAGGACAATACAGCCAGGGTCGCGTTCACGTGGAGGCCGCATGGGAGCAGACGGCGGGGCCGGCCGGCGCACACGTGGCAGCGCACCGTGGACGCCGAGCTGCGGGCGGCCGGGCTGAGTTGGGGGGACGCGGAACAACAGGCGCAGGACAGAAGCGGATGGCGACGTCTCACGAAGGCCCTTTGTACCACTGGGGTACCATAGGACAGCAACAACAACAACAATATTTTTACACGAGTTTTTACTTGAAGTTTATTTTTATAAATTTTCGCGCAAAAAATTGCATGTAATTGCAGTATAAAAATCAAATAAAACATTCAACACTATTATACCCACTTACCCCTACAATAGAATCAGGAGTACGAGAATTCGTGCTGGAATAATTATGAAAGTTAAATTGGCAATGGGCGGGCCTCATCGTTCTAAGAACAGATAGCTTTTTGGGGTAAAAACTCCTTGAGTGGCGACCACGACCTGGAAGACGAAGCTTTGCTAGCTTAGGCCTTCAACTAGGTGAACTGACGACATCATGAGAGTTAGGGTCAACCGGTGGATGCAAGTGGCGAGTTGTCGTTCATTGTGGCGTTCTAAGTCCCGAAGAAGGACACAGGATAGTTTTTATCCCGGAAAATTACATAGTTAGATAGATAGATAGATAGATAAAAAACTTTATTTCCACAACACATACACGGCTTAGTAAATAAGAGACAATGACGATGACATGAATGAAGTGACATAAAAATTATTAAAATGACTTAAAAACTAACATGCAACAGTTCCGAACGTTATACAAAATAATATAATATTAATTAATTTATCAATTTAATTAACAATAAATTATTTGAGTTTGAGAGCCATGTGATGATGTGGAGAATAGGCGCTGACTCAGCATGTACTGCGGCCACGGATGGCCACAGAGCTGATATTCTGTCAGAGACCTGAAGTAGTGCCAACGTGCTTCGAAATAAGTTTTATTTTGCCACATGCCAAACATTCAAATTTGAAATAAATTTTATTTTTCGAGAGAGAACACTAGATTAAATATTGGGAGAAGAATGGACAGAAAAGAATCTATGCGTGATGTCAAACCAAAAACAAAACAGTGATAAACACACCTACATTATTTATCTATGAGCGAGGAAGGTTCAGGAAGTTTGTATTTGACGCGTTAGCAAATGATTTTTATATTTGATGCGAAAAGTTGGTTTTGATTTAATATTTCTTATGGGTGGAGGTATATTGTTCCAGCATTTTGTTGCTTGGTACCTGAAACTTCCCCGGAACGCACATGTTTTATGCGGATATACACTCAACATCAAGGCTCGCGAAGCTCTAGCTCTATGATTGGAAGGCGACCATTTTAGCTTTGAATATAAGTAACCGGGAGTTTTAAATTTTAGACAGTCAAACAACAGACAAGACAGCAACAGATTATAGCGATTTGACATTTTCAAAATTTTAGCATTATTGAAGTATGGGGTAACATGAGTACGATGCGGTATCTTGAAACAAAACCAAGCGCAGGCGTTTTGTACTTTTTGAATTAGTCGTCGCGAACGCTCCAGAAGACAAGGCCAATACACGGTGAGACAGTAATCTAATTTAGATAGAATGAGAGCCTCACACAATCGGATTCTCAGTTCTACGCTTAGAAAATCACGGACATTATAGAGCACTTTTAATCGGTAAATACTGGTACGAGCAATTTCATTCACGTGATTTTCGAAGCGCAGATTTTTGTCAATGATTAGACCCAGACTACGTGCCTCGTCCACGTGCCCGATATGTACGTCTCCAATTGCTATTTTGGGATCTAAAAGCTGTACTTTGGATACCTGTTTCTTAGAACCGAGCAATATATATGTGGACTTGTTCGGGTTTAGTACCAAGCAATTTGCATCCGACCAGTCAATTATCCTTTTAAGGTCCTCATTTATTCTGACAACCGCACTATTCGTGTCATCCGGTCTAAAAGAAAGATATATTTGGAGGTCATCCGCGTAAAGATGAAATTTGCAGTGCTTTATACATTGGACAATGTCTATGCTGTACAATATAAACAAAAGTGGGCCTAAAATTGAGCCTTGAGGCACTCCTCTTGTAACAGCACAGGATTCAGATGACACGCAATTACCATCGATGTGATGAATTTTAACCAGTTGACGTCGATTTTCGAAATAACTAAGAAACCAGTTAATTGTTGGGTTATCAAAACCATAGTAATGCAGCTTAGAGAGAAGTAGATCGACGTTAATGCAGTCAAAGGCACGCGAGAAGTCCAGGAGAACCAAAATAGTACCAAAACCGGTGTCTTGAGCAGCAAGGACTTCATCAACAACGTCATGCAAGGCGGTAGTTGTACTTCTTTTTTTCCTGAACCCCGACTGCAATTCGGGTAAAATGTTGTTTAACTCGAGATATGCAGAGACCTGGTTATAGATCACCTTTTCCAAAACCTTGGACATGTACGGTAAGATACTTATAGGCCGTAAATCTCTGATATCGACAGGTTCAGAAACTTTAGGTATCGGACGAACAACAGCTGTCTTCCATACCTCCGGGACATAGGAACAGAGAATTGAAAAATTTATTAAATGAGTAATAATGCTTAAAGTGCGGGGAAGAGTCATTAAAATCATGTCAAAATTTATGTTGTCATGGCCTAAAGCGTTCGATCGTAAACCAAGTAAAACTTTGGCTATAACATTTTCAGAAACAGTAACTAATTTGAAATTAGAATTACTATGCCGGTGATATTCGAAATAAGTAAGGGTGGATATGTCTACGATATTACTACCGGGCACGTCAAGAAAGGCTCTGTTAATAACAGTAGGATTATTAAATTGTTGAGGCAGTTCTGGTTTTTCATTGAAATTCGCTACGTTTTGTTTAAGTTTTTTCCACAATAGTTTAGGATTATTCAAATTGCAGTTCACGTGTTGTTCAAAAAAGGCCTTCTTCTCATAAAATAGACTGGAATTTACCAGGTGTTTTAAAATTTTATAGTTCCCGCGGGATAACGATAAACGAATTCTACGCGGGTGGCGTCGCGGGCAATAGCCTAGTGTGTAGATAATAAAAGTGTCTAATATCAATATCTACTAATTCTCGTCTAATAGGTACCCTACCTACGCTTCGAAAATTCGTGGAAATTTATATTTAGGGTTAAGTGGAGTCATTTACGAATTCGTCCTAAATGACGTAGATTACTTGATCAAAACTACCTGTGGGAGTTAATTCTATGGAAAGAGGTGTAGGCGGTTATTTAAAGTTACCCTTTGACTATACCTACGAGTATGAACTAGAAATAATATGAATACGAAAGTTTTGAATTAAACTTGGAATGTAGCTGGCTTAATAATTCCATTTAGACGACCAGATGGTCAAGTGGTTCAAGAGCCTGAGTACGAAGCTTTAAGTCCCGGGTTCGATTCCCGGCCATGGCATGTACGGATGTTTGTTCGCAGGTCTTGGATGTTTAATATGTATTTTATAGTATGTATCTATCTATCTATGAACGTATGTTTATCCGGTACCAAGCATAAAGTAGCGGATCACTTTTTTACTCCGTCTACGTGGCTGTAAAACGACAAATTACGAAAGTGTAGTCACTTTTGATGCTGACTATACAAGTCATCATCATCATTATCATCATCACAAGCCTCTCTCAAGCCTTTCTCAAGCCTCCTTCAGCTTTCTCCACGTCGCTCTATTCTAAGCCGTCTGCATCCAGTTACTGCCGGCAATTCTTCCGATGTCAACCCTCCAACGCATTCGAGGTCTTCCAACACCGGTCTCTTGCACCCCCACGGCCTCCATTCCAAACAAATCCATTCTCCAGAGGTTAATAATCACTCAAAGATCTATGGAACGTAGGCTGGTGGGAGTAACATTAAGAGATCGGAAGACTCAGAACTGGTTGAGGAAACAAGCAAAGTTTCAGATATTATAAAGCGGATAGCCAAGCTGAATACAGTGGCACTGGGCTTTACTGGTACTAGTCAATTGGTGTCAAGTATCCATGTATTTTTTTAAATTATATAGCAGCTATTAATAATAGCTGGGTCTATGAAATATTACATTTAATCTGCTGGCAATACATAAGCTGGCATGGCGTATTTTGCATTTATTTAGATACGAAACAGATTGTATAGACGGACCGTCAAAGTCAAAGTCAAAATATCTTAATTCAATTTAGGCTATAACAAGCACTTATGAATGTCAAAAAAAATCTACCACCGGTTCGGAAAAACCTCTGTTGAGAAGAATCTGGCAAGAAACTCAACGTTTTTTAAACATATTTGCAATATAATATTCAATGGTATCTTTACATGACAAGTATTTAACACAACTTTATTTTTAACATGGTAGGTTCGCTATTTGAAGGGATCGCTAATGTGGATCGGAATTATTTCCAAATATCCGTGTCCATGATATAATCATTAACTTTATAACGCCTTAGATATTAATGTCTTCTTGACAATACACCGTAATATCTATACACCGTAATAAGAACGTGGCAAGAACAAAGTGTCAAACGCATTACACTACACGCGATGGCGACGGTTGATTACAAAACGTGCTAGTGGGCATTAGTAAGTATCATAATTTTCGATACAAAGAATATATTTTTACCTGACTCATTGCTATTATGTGATATGATTGTAATGGGTAGAGAGACCTTGGGGCTGCCGCACGTCGATCGGATCGCACCTGTCAGTCTGTTGTTAATTCAATAGAAAAGTCAACATTTTGAATGACAAAAAATACACCACCGCTGCACCGATTCGGAGAAACCTATATCAAGAATAATCTCATATCTCTCGCGGCAAAAAAACTGGCCCTCAAAATGTATGTAGTAATAGGTAATTTTGTACGTAGAGTGGGCCAAATTTTGTGCCATATAGGGGCGATTAAAAAACAGCGTCTGTTTGCTAAGAGACTGGTCTGCAAGGCAGAGACATAAGCTAAGTCGCTTACCCTTTTAATAGTTTGTACCTTTAATTATCTAAATATGATGAGTTTTGTTTTGCAGAAACGATCCTGGTCGCACCACCACTGGCTTAGTCTTTTTATTACTAACCAGACTAACATGAGAATACCAAAGTTTAGCTCAATCGCATACCAGGAGTTTGTTGAAACGGGAGAGTCAGTATCAAATTTTGCGCAGAATAGGTACTCTGTTACTATTTGTAAGGAGCTATCACTCTGTTAGTGCACCATGCGTTATTACAAGTACCATTACCTACATAATTATAGTGACATTTATTTGTAACAGAATAAACAAAAACAAACATAATAAAACTAAAACGATATAGAAAATTTGGCCTAAATCGCCGTCAATGGCCAAGTGAGGTGCCCAGAAGGCTGGCCGTATTTTCTCGCTATATAGCGATACTTAATCGCTGTGTGAAATAGTGGCCAGCCCTCAGGTCGCCCGTGGCTTCTTTTAGGCGCGTCGACAAATCTTTATAAAGCCGACGCGGACTTGGCCCCCATGGCCCCAAGGTTTCCACGCCAATATTAAATATTAAGATGAATGGACCCGAGACTAGAGAACGAGAAATATATTGATAATATTATATTAAACATCATTTTTCGATTCGATTAGTAAATTATTTTATTTTATTAATTAATCTGTAGTGTGTAGCTGACTGCAAATCATTCATCATTTTACTCAGATAATCGCAGAAAATGGACTGGAAATGGATTTTTAGATTGGGACAACTATACCAGCACAAATTTAGGTAAGTAATAGAATATATAAAATAAAATATATAATATTCACAACGTATAACGTCACTTTCCATATATTTTTATATGACATACGTCCGCCATAATTCTCATTAAGTACCTACTCAGAACATATAATGATAAAATGTATAGGTAATTTCAAACCGTATAATGAGCTATGGATATAAAAACATTAAGTAATACGATCAAATAACATACGAGTTTTTTTTCAAATTCAAATTCAAATCATTTATTCAGCAAATAGGCCGCAATGGGCACTTTTACACGTCATTTTTTTAATCTACCACCGGTTCGGAAAAAACCTCTGTTGAGAAGAATCCGGCAAGAAACTCAACGAGGTATTTTTTTTTTTAAAAGCAGATTCACAATATTTATAAATGATATCTATGTACTATACATTACAAGTATTTAACACAATTTTATTTTTAACACAGTAGGTTCACTATTTGAAGGGATCGCTAGTGCGGATCGGAATTATTTCCAAATATCCCTGTCCATGATATAATCGTTAACTTTATAATAAGCCTTAGATATTAATGTCTTTTTGACAGTAGATTTAAATTTTGTATCAGTTTCTTCAGTAATATTTTTTGGAATTTTATTATAAAAACGTATGCAACTTCCCAAAAATGACTTTTTGGTTTTAGCCAGTCTGTAAGATGGAACTTTAAGCTTTCCTGTGTTTCTAGTAGCCTTTGGCTTATCGACGTTAGTGGGAAAATCACATATGTTCTTCCTAACGTACATGATTATTTCAAAAACATAAAGCGACGCAATCGCAATATTATTCGCAATCTCTAACAAACAAAAACATATAACATTCATTTAATCTTACAACTGAAAACATAACTGTCTCACGCGCTGTTGGGTCACTGTTCTAACCTAATCTTACCTATTTTTCTGGTATCAGGTCGTTTCAGTTGCCTCTCCGGGAATTAAAACTAACCTAACCAAACTTACCTGGTAAATAACAATTTATATTATATCGTTTTAATGGTACCTATACAAAAATTTATTACGTATTATAATTGGTACCTATCCTTTTCTGTATGTAATATGAAAATGAAATTAGCCCATAAAAATGTTATTTATCATGAAAGTGTATAAAATACCTAACTGTTATACAAATCGTACGTTGTTTTGCAATTTACAATTGTATGACTTTTATAAGTTTAAATGTTTGAAACCAGACTAAGTGTAACATCATAATTGTACCCACAACATTTAATGCAAATAAAATATATTTCTATTTCTATATCACGTTATAGGTACTTAATAAAATTATAGTGTTTCATCTTATACGTTATATTTATCATTAAGTACATATTATGAACATTACGTTACACATTATGAACGTTTATAATTATGAAAGTATGTCTAACGTTTTTATTATTTTTATATAACTTGAGACGCACCCGCACAAATTGAATAATGAGGAACATAGGGCTGAAATGCCGAAATATACGACATGTCGATGATTATGAGTCGGAAATAACTACTTAAGTGAATTTAATTTCTTCACAATCAACCAGAAACTCTGCATTATATTATCTTCTAAAATTATTCCAGAAAAAGCTTGCACCCGCGAATCATTAGACAATTAAATTGAGACTCCGGTATTTTGCCAAAATTTACGAGAGAATTCCCAAAAAAAAAATACTACGTGAATTTTCTACCGTAGCTTAAACAAACCCGCGCTTAATTAAATTTCTTGTCTTTATTGCTAGTGTTTGATCCCGTAAGAATTTGGGTTAAAAGTAGCCATTGTTTTCTAGAATTCCCCTTATCTACACACCTAATTTCGTTCGAAATTCCGCCATTTCTCAGAAAGTTCCGTGGAAATTCTCAAAACTTATACGTATGTCGTGAATTTCACTAACGTTGAATAAAAAAACCCGCACCACATACCTCTAATACCAACCAACGGTTGTAATTTTATATGCGAGGGTTTCATTAGGAAAGTTTATAGAGTGGATAAGTTTTTTTTCATTTTTCTAATTTTCTGCGCGACTTTCCTGTGCCTTTTTTTTCATAAGAACGTTCTGAAAATATTGCTAAACATAAAAAAATCTCAAGGTTACTGCGGGACCAAGATGATCGAACTAGTTGATTACATCATTGTAAATATCGTTTTCGATACCTATTTATTTAGTTTCAAAGATTTTTTTCAAATAAGTCCTGAATTTTATGTTAAAATCCAAATTAAATTTGTGTCAACAAAAATACTCAACAAAAAGTTACCATACAGATAGAATTTCAACAAACAATAATCATTAAGTACGAAAAAAGGTCTTTTTTTTCAATTTTTATATCGTGGTTTTAAATATATGGTTATGGTTATGGTGGTATGGTTTTCTTGTTATATTTTTTTTGTAACGCAAGGCAATCTGGGAACTATTTTTCGTGCAGCTATGTTGACAACCAAAAATAAGTTTACTGTAATCATGGAATCCATAAAAAGTTACTAAAAGCACCAAAAACTTACTTTTTCAATTAAAAGTTTTCCACATAACTCACAACTTCAAAGTTTTTTAATTACTCTCAAGTTTTTTACCATTATAAAAACACAACTTTAATTACAATTTCTACACAATAATAAACTAGCTTATTATATTACACACACATTTCGTTCATTTGTTTTCATTAACACCGCTAGCCACACTTAGAAACACTTTAGTAAACTTCACTCACGGAAGTTTCGGAGGAAACTTGTCTAGAGCTTTATCGTTCTCAGAAGCTCTGCAAAGACTGGGCAACGACTGGACGTGAGCTTTTACAACAAGTGAGTGTACAAAGCGCATGCGTGGAACTCGGAAGCTGACAGTTATTCGTCTGAATTTTATGGGATAGGTTTTACGCAAGTTAATTTTATATAATTGATTGAATCAGGCGTTACTTTGCCGAGGACACTATCAATGAACCTTTTAAATTATTTATGAGTCTATAATCAACGCCAGGGTCCCATGAACCCAGGGTCTCAAAGTTGACAGTTATAAAATTGTGCGTCAAACCGAGACCCTGGTATTTTGCTAATTTAAATAAATTATTTAAAACTTAATGTACCTAAGACTCAATTTCTTTCTTACTAATACGCGTTTGTGATTAGATAATAGGAAAAAAGAGCGGGAAAAAGATATTTTAGTGGCGACTTCAAGTCGGAAGAGCATTGGCAGGCCTCCCATTTATTGAAAAGACGACATTGCGAGAATTGCAAGTGGACGTATTATGCATCAGTCCTGCGTGCAATGTGCCCCGCCCACTGCCACTTCAGTTTCGCAATTCTTCGGGCTATGTCAGTAACCTTAGTTCTACTGCGGAATGCCGATGCCGATGGGGTCAGAAGGTTCTCGAATGGCGTCCGCGGACCGGGAGACGAGCTGTCGGTAGGCCTCCAACAAGATGGAGCGACGACCTGGCTAGGATCGCGGGATCGCGGTGGATGCGAAAAGCACAAGACCGGTCTGAGTGGAGAGCCTTGGGGGAGGCCTATGTCCAGCAGTGGACGTCTTTCGGCTGACATGATGATGATGATGATGATGATGTATTGTGCATAAAGGAACCAACCCGCACAGAGACAGTTTTGATAGAAATCAATATTTGTTAAAAGAGTATATACAAATATAACTTGAAAGAGCTGCCAGCCACTTAGGCACCATGCTATGGGGGCCTTTTTTAGATTTAATTTAGTGGTTATCAATAAGTTAGGTAGTTAGTTTATAGTTAAGTTTTATTTATGGTTATTTTTTCTTAATTATGTGTATTCTCTTTATTAAATTACCTAACTATGTTATCCTAAGTTTTAAGACGGAAATATAAACACTTGCATCGATATATGTAGGTACTAACGTAGAATATAACTCAATGAACACTTGAAAGTTTATTGATAACTTTGAATGTGATGGATGTGTAATTTCGTACGTTTTGTGATTTAATCTAGTAATGAGGCTAAAATATAGCGTTGTTTGCAGGTGGTAGGACCTTGTGCAAGGTCCACCCAGATTGCTACCACCATCTTGCTCGCTAATCCTGCCGTGAAGCAGCACAGCTTGCACTGTTGTGTTACAGCGTGGAGAGTAAGACAGCCGGTGAAATTACAGGCACTTGAGGTATCCCATCTTAGGCCTCTAGGTTTCTGGGCGCTGGTGATCTCTTATCACAGAATATATATTAGTACTGACGTACTCTTAGCATCAGGAGACCCACTTGCTCGTTTGCCATCCAAAAAAAAAATTCTTCTCATAAAAACATATATGAATGAGAAGGTACATGCTCAGCTATGAGGCAAATGGTTCAGGCTCACCATGTGCGCTGAGGACTACTTATGATTCACCGCGGTGGTTTTCAGCCTGCACCTATATGGTGGATGCGAGAAATTATGACAGTAAGTTGATCATCGTAGGAGAGTGAGACCATGTTCAGAGAAAGATTGGGATGGGACAGAAAGAATCAAAGGTGTCGCTACTGAGCCTTTGCTCAGCCGTGCCACTTACTAAGCTGTTAAAAATACTTATAAGTAAAAATTTCCTTTAAAAAATACGCCATGGAAAATTTTACACTAATTGATAGCGAAAATACAAACTGAAACATAGATGCACAGAAAACCAGAAAAAGAGACAAGCGCTGGGAATCGAACCCAGTTCCTCAGCATTCATTCCAGGAATTTTCTGTGCGTCTATTGTTTCAGTTTGTATTTTCGATTATGGATTTTACGGGATGACCGTAAAGGTAACAAAATTTGGAGTTGAAATAAAAAAAACAAAAAAAAAACAAAAACCAATCTTATCTAATTGATAGTATGTACTAAATGAAGAGCAAACTCTATACATAAATAATTACATAAATAATTTCCTACAAAACAAGTACTACCTACATATTTTTAAACTTTTCACTAACCGTAAAATCTTCGGGAAGATTCAACAAAAATACCAATAACCTTTGTTCTCACTTTAGAGGCATAAAATTTTCTACTTAGCTACTTTACTTACCAGTTTGATTTAAAAAATACACAAGGTAGAAAAACGTTTCGGATAGATAATTTTGTTAAGATCTAAAAATAAGTTCGTGGCAAACAATGACCTCGTACAAAGCCCAGAACGGCACGTGACTAAAAAATAAGTAATCTCTTAATGGGGAAAACTCCTGTCTAAGTACGGGATATTAATAGTGTACTTACTATTTTCTATAGGGCGTTGACCACAGTAAGCCGTAGTTGACGAACTTGGTATTGTTGGAGCTATTTATGATTAGGTACTTTTTGTGAGTACTTATTATTGACGAACAATCAACTATTGCTTTCAGCGTTCAGAAAATACAACATTAAAGGGTCGTTGCCCTTCAGCGTATAATGAATTAATATAGTTTGTACATACTTTTTTTTTGAAATATTATACGTAATCTTTTCCATCAAAGGGGAAACCCGGATTACCGTTATAGAGCGAAGCTGATGCGTTAGAATGAAGAATAAAAAAATTTAAACTTTTAAACTCACGGTACCAATATGAAACTGTGGCTAAGGATGGAGCGGACGTCCCAAATGCAACGTTTAAATTTTTGTGAGATTCCTTGAATGTTAAGTTTCTTTTAAAGTCATAGAATATCATAGCACGAAATGCTTCTCGCGAGAGCTCCATTGCAAAAAACAAAACTGGACTGATATCGTCAACAAAAAAATAAAAAAAATATATGTTACTGGCCAGTATGCAATGTCACTATACAAAGAGGTTAATAGATAAATTATCTTTAATTTATCATGCAATTTAGGAATAAAATATTTATAGTTTTCATACAGCTAAAAACTTTCGTGGCAGCCTAGGTAAGGTTGTGCATAATTATTTATTACTTTTTAGTTCTCATTATTATTATTGTGGTTATGCGGGTGTGTGTGTGCTTGAAGATTATATGATGCACTTACATGGAATCTTAGGGGGCAGAGATTCAAACGCCCAGTCCGTTTTATAGTTTATTTTTAACACACACGTTATAGCAATCTAACCACTAAATAGCTTAAGAACATAGAAGGAGAATATAAGCAGAATTATTGTATGAAGCACAAGCAAGCGCGTTAGCAAGAAAGCGAACATACAACAGCGGCGGCGCGCGACATGCACCTCGCGTCTAAATCGTATTCAGACTGCTGCGCGGGCGCGGCGCAGCGAGCGCCGCGCGCTGGATAAACCGGTTAGGCCGTGCGCCGTGCATCGTACGTAACCGGCCGCGCGCAGGTAGCTACAAAAATACTACTAATAAATTGAAACGGTCTGTCCCATTTCAACATACAAAATTAATAACATGCACACAAGTTGTTATGTAAAACAACTTGACATTATTCTAATTACTAATTATTATTTAAGTATTTATAATATTGTACAGTTTAGACATTTATAATTTTATTATTAAGTTAGATTAAAATACATCATCACAATTGAAAATGAAGTAAATAATTAAAACTTGATTTATAAATTAGGCGATTACAATTATTTGACATAATCAGTAATTCCATAGTAAATATAAAATAATTTGATTGCAAACATTAAAATTGTAAAGTATAAATAATAAAATTGATTCCATTTGACATAATTTCATTAGACATAATTTTACAACACATAATTTACTAAACATAATTGCAATAATAAAATAATAATAAATTAATAATAAATTCATTCATTAATAAATTCATTCAGATAATTATAATTCAATAAATAAATTCAGTTCAATAATTAAAATTCAATAAATAAATTCATTTCAATTATTAAAATTCCACAAATAAATTCATTCAAATTATTAAAATTCAACGCATAAATTTATTTGATTAGCCATAATTACACGAACAATAAGATTTGGCATACAATCTGGCCACATCACCCCCCTCCAGAGACCGTCCTAAGGGCGATAATAGTCAGGGAAGTGTACTACGCGACCTGAGCGTGTACGTCTCATGCCATTGTTCTCGTTCAAAGCTGTAGACTTGGTGGTATCTTTGTGAGTTGTGTCGTTTGTATGTGTTTTTTGTGAAGTGTGAGTGGTTTGTGTGTTGTGAAGTATGTAGGCTGGCTTGACGCGGTCTATCGATACTGTCACAGACTTACCATTTATAAGCAATGTAAAAACTTTTGCTTCCTTTCTCAATACTTCGTAAGGACCTGTATATGCTGGCTTTAACGACTTGGACAAAGTGTCATCTCTAAGAAAAACGTGAGAAGATGTTGCCAAATCGTGAAATATAAAAGTACGACGCTGACCAAGGTGACGAGAAGCTGGTACCGGCTGCAAGTTCTTCGAGAACGAGCGGAGCCGAGACAAGTAATCCGTCATATCGGGAATGGCGTCAGTATCTGGACTAAAGAAATCTCCAGGCATCCTCAAAGGCTGTCCGTAGACTATTTCCGCAGATGAAGTCTTTAGGTCTTCCTTGAAGGCATTTCTTACCCCTAGCAGTACAAGCGGCAGCGACTCGACCCATGCACTGTTAGCATGGCAGGTTATAGCTGCCTTTAGTTGGCGGTGGAACCTTTCCACCATGCCATTGCAGGCAGGATGGTAGGCAGTGGTGGTCTTGTGTCTAAAACCAGCTAACTGAGACAGTCGTTTAAAAAGAGCGGACTCGAACTGCCGACCTCTGTCTGTCACTATACTTACTGGACACCCGAATCGAGCGATCCACCCTAACAACAGGGCCTGCGCGACCGTTTCCGCGGTGATGTCCTGCAACGGGATAGCCTCGGGCCACCGCGAGAAGCGATCAATGGCAGTGAGGCAATACCTAAAGCCTTTGCAAAGGGGAAGAGGGCCAACCAGGTCTATGTGGATATTGAGGAATTTGGCCTTGGGTAACTTAAACGTAGATAGGGGAGTTGTGACATGTCGAGTGACCTTCGAGCGTTGACAAGCTAAACAGCTCCGTGTCCATGCACGACAGTCCTTTTTAACCCCTGGCCAGACGAACCTTTCAGCTACGAGTTTAACAGATGCATTAGCGCCTGGGTGACTGAAGGAGTGGAGGCTTTCGAAAACTTGTTGCCTCAACGGCTGTGGAACGTACGGCCTTGTGGTGTCGTCCTTCACGTCGCAATACAGCTCAACCCCAGTGTCAGGGACCTGAACCTTGGTCAGACATAAAGAGTTGTCACCGCTAAGTAGCTGTACTAACTCAGGATCAGTGGTCTGTGCTGCGGCCAGAGTACTTACGTCCACTGGCTGCGTAATCTCCTCGATCCTAGAGAGGGTATCAGCTACCACGTTATCTTTACCTGAGATGTGTCTGATATCCGTGGTGAACTGGGAGATGAAGTCCAGATGACGAAACTGCCGGGGTGAGCAATTTTCTTTGCGTGAATGAAAGGCAAAACATAACGGCTTATGATCTGTATAGATCCTAAAGTCACGAGCCTCCACCATGTGCCTAAAATATTTAATGGCCTCATATATCGCCAAGAGTTCCCGGTCATAGGGAGAGTATTTTTGCTGCGCAGGACTTAACTTGCGCGAGAAAAAAGCAAGTGGTTCCCAGCCCTTCGCCTCATTGAACTGCTGCAACACGGCACCCATCGCTACGTCGGACGCGTCTGTCACTATGCACAGCTGGGCATGTGCGTCCGGGTGGGCCAACATGGCTGCCTGTGATAAGTCCTGTTTGCAGCGTTCGAAGGCGTCGAGCTCTACTGTTGTAAAATGGACCGGGTGCGAACCCTTTACCGAACCAGTAAGAAGAGCATTGAGGGGAGCCTGGTGTTGCGCGGCTGCTGGCGTGAACCTACGGTAGAAATTCAGCATACCTAGGAAACGCCTCAACTCCTTCACGGTCTTCGGTGGGGGAAACTCCTTAATGGCCTGGACTTTCGTAGGCAACGGCTTAGTACCCTCGGCAGAAACACGGTAACCCAGAAATGTTACCTCTGGGGCTCCGAAAACGCATTTTGAAGTATTGATAACCATACCGTATTTCTGAAGTCGGGCGAAGAGCTGCCGAAGATGTGCTTTGTGGGTCTCCTCGTCCTTAGAGAAGACCAAGAAGTCATCTAGGTAACTGTAGCAAAAATCTAGTCCCCGTAACATCTCATCCACGAAGCGCTGGAACGTCTGTCCGGCGTTACGAAGTCCGAACGTCATGAACGGAAATTCGTAAAGACCGAACGGCGTTGTAATGGCAGTCTTCGGGATATCATCGACGTTGACGGGGATTTGATTATATGCCTTTACAAGGTCGATAGTCGAGAAAATGGTACTACCTGCGATCGCATGTGAAAAATCCTGGATGTGACGTATAGGGTACTTGTCCGGCACGGTTCTGGCATTGAGCATCCTATAATCACCGCATGGTCTCCAGCCACTGTCCTTTTTAGGGGCTAAATGTAAAGGCGAGGCCCAAGGGGATTCGGAAGGCCTGGCAATACCACTAGCGAGCATAGATGAAAATTCTTCACTGGCAATTTTTAATTTATCCGGGGCCAGCCTACGTGGTGCACATGACACAGGAGGCCCTGGTGTAGTGCGTATGTGGTGTACGGTTGTGTGTTTAACAATGCGATGTATGCCAGAAGGGCGAGTAACGTCGGGATATTCCCGTAGTATAGCGTGGTAAACTGACTCACCAGTTACAACTTTGACCGAGGAAATGGCATCAGACGGCGGCGCAGGCAAACCCGGGGTGGCAAGCATTGTATTATTATCGATGAGGCGCTGGTTCCTGCAATCGACAACAAGGTTAAAATGCGATAAAAAATCTACCCCGATTATAGCCCTTGTGACGTCCGCCACAATAAATCTCCACGCAAAGTCGCGGCGCAAACCTATACTGAGCACTAAATGAACATACCCGTAAGTGTTTATTATCGAACCATTAGCTGCGCACAAATTATAGTTCGTTGGACTTCTGTGGTGCCCTAATTTAGCACGAGGGAATACACACAGGTCGCTGCCAGTGTCTATAAGGAATTGTACCTTTGACCTTGAGTCCACGACGAACAAGCGACTTGCGTTGGGGCAGCCGCCCGTCGCCATTACCGACCGCCCGACGCGTTTCCCGCTTGGTAATCACACGGCTTGATGCATCGCCGAGCTTGCTCCCCGAACTTGTTGTGATACCAGCACATGGGGAACTTCCGATAGCTGGAGTTGGATCTTTTCGATGCGGACCTCTGGCGTGAACGACTCGTCGATGCTCGTGTCTTGGGTCGGGACATTCTGTCTATTTTAGCATCCATGGCGCTCATTCGCCTAGTGAGCTCGGCAATTTGGAATGTCAAGGGGTCTGCTGGGGCAGTATGGGCAGGGGAAACCGCTGCTAACTGTGGAGGGACTGACATGACGACATCGTGAAGGCGATCTGCTAACTCCGCCAAATCCTCAAGCGACGATCTCAACTGCGAGGCGATAATGTCCTGCGTTCTTTGTGGCAGCCTGCTCGACCAGATGGAACGCAGGAAGTCTTCGGGTAACCCTGGACCAGCTAAATTTTGCAGGTGCCGAAGAAATTGCGACGGTTTTTTATCGCCGAGCTCCTCACCCGTAAGAACCTGCCGGACCCTCTTCTCCCGTGACGCAGATAGGCGTTTTATCAACTCCGTCTTCAGCTTCTCGTACTTGCCCTGAGGCGGTGGTGTCGTAATGATGTCCTCTACTTCTTGCGCGTACTGAGGTTCCAGCTGTGCCATCGCGTAATAAAATTTTGTCTCGTCAGTGGTGATCTTGGACAATGTGAATTGTCCCTCTAATTGAGCGAACCATAGCGCAGGTTTTTCGGGATAAAACGGCGGTATCTTCACGCCGACTCGAAATGACTCAGCCGTTAGTCGCTCCGCGCCATGTTGTAACGGTACTTCTTCATCTTTATCCATATTATCATTCATTCTGCTTGTGTTCTGTGCAGGAGGTCACCAATGTGGTTATGCGGGTGTGTGTGTGCTTGAAGATTATATGATGCACTTACATGGAATCTTAGGGGGCAGAGATTCAAACGCCCAGTCCGTTTTATAGTTTATTTTTAACACACACGTTATAGCAATCTAACCACTAAATAGCTTAAGAACATAGAAGGAGAATATAAGCAGAATTATTGTATGAAGCACAAGCAAGCGCGTTAGCAAGAAAGCGAACATACAACAGCGGCGGCGCGCGACATGCACCTCGCGTCTAAATCGTATTCAGACTGCTGCGCGGGCGCGGCGCAGCGAGCGCCGCGCGCTGGATAAACCGGTTAGGCCGTGCGCCGTGCATCGTACGTAACCGGCCGCGCGCAGGTAGCTACAAAAATACTACTAATAAATTGAAACGGTCTGTCCCATTTCAACATACAAAATTAATAACATGCACACAAGTTGTTATGTAAAACAACTTGACATTATTCTAATTACTAATTATTATTTAAGTATTTATAATATTGTACAGTTTAGACATTTATAATTTTATTATTAAGTTAGATTAAAATACATCATCACAATTGAAAATGAAGTAAATAATTAAAACTTGATTTATAAATTAGGCGATTACAATTATTTGACATAATCAGTAATTCCATAGTAAATATAAAATAATTTGATTGCAAACATTAAAATTGTAAAGTATAAATAATAAAATTGATTCCATTTGACATAATTTCATTAGACATAATTTTACAACACATAATTTACTAAACATAATTGCAATAATAAAATAATAATAAATTAATAATAAATTCATTCATTAATAAATTCATTCAGATAATTATAATTCAATAAATAAATTCAGTTCAATAATTAAAATTCAATAAATAAATTCATTTCAATTATTAAAATTCCACAAATAAATTCATTCAAATTATTAAAATTCAACGCATAAATTTATTTGATTAGCCATAATTACACGAACAATAAGATTTGGCATACAATCTGGCCACATTATTATTATTAATATTAATGGAAGATTTATTTTTTTGCTGGCGTTTTGTCGGCGTATTTTGTGTCGGGGGTTTTTTAAATTTGAAATTAAAGTTCTTTATTTAATATATTTTTTTAATGTGTGACATTATTTTTTAAAAGAACACTAGTTTGTTGGATATCCTGGCTGCAGCATAGCTCATCGTGTTGCCACCATTGCACTGTATGTAGAATCAAATTTCACCCACCTGTCGAGATGAAAATTAAGTATCTGATTGCTTTAGGAAACTATTATTAATTGAATAACTATTATTTAGATGAATATAAATGCTCTGTAACTAATAAAAATTTTATAACAAAAAATAGAACCGACTACAAAAAACCATGAAAATAATTTTCTACCAGCCTGAAGTCGGTGCCTCAGCACGAGCCAGCAGGAGTGTACCTATAATCGTCTACCTCACCTACAACTATACGAGTAAATGGCTTCAATCACTCCTGCTGGCTCGTGCTGAGGCACCGACTTCAGGCTGGTAGAAAATTATTTTCATGGTTTTTTGTAGTCGGTTCTATTTTTTGTTATAAAATTTTTTTTTCACGCTTTTTAGTGTAAAACATCTAAGATACAATAGTTTCATGTCAACTGCTCGTCACCTTTTACGAAAAATTGCTTTTTCCGATGCAGAGACGTTCATTATTGAGGAGTTCTAGTGCTTCACCACCCATTCCATTTCACCATATCCGTTCCGAGGAGCAACTCTAGCAACTGTGTCTTAGTAACTGTGTTAAAGCAATTGAAATTCAACCCATGAAATACTTATTATTGAGTAGTAACTCCGATGGTCAACTGTGGTCTTCATCATCAGTTCCACTTCACCAAATGATGATTTTCAAGAGCAAATGCTCAAGTTACTACTAAATATATCAAAATTACCATAGGTGTCCCTACAACATTTGAAGAGTTCCCTCGATTTTCTTAAGATCCTATCATCAGATCCTGATTTGGTGCTTATGGGACCTAATTGAAAGCATTCCTAGACGAACGCAAAAAAAAAATTTCAAATCGGTTCATAAATGACGGAGTTCTGAGGTAACAAACATTAAAAAAAAAAAAAAAAAAAAAATACAGCCGAATTGATAACCTCCTCCTTTTTTTGAAGTCGGTTAAAAAACAACAAGAGGAGGGTATGAGAGGGTAAATTAATACAGCCTCCAGCAGCCAATTATTACGGGAATAGGTTAAATAAATATTTAGTGCCGAGGCTGTTTAATGAAACAGGGTTGTTAAGAGACAAACCTAAGTGTAGAAAAGTCAAAGTCAAAATATCTTTACTCAATTTAGGCAATAACAAGCACTTATGAATGTCAAAAAAAAACTACCACTGGTTCGGAAAAACCTCTGTTGAAAAGGATCCAGCAAGAAACTCGACGACGTATTATTTTTTAAACAGTTTTACAATATTATTAAATGGTCGTTAAAAAGAGACGTAAAACAAACCTTTTACAAAAAATATGTAAAAAATGTAAGTAGGTATTTGTGCATGTTAGTTTTTAGTTGTTAACTGTTTTGTTTATCTGAGTGCATGATTCAATTAATGCATTGAGCCCTTCATCGCCAACAAACTGGTAACAGTTTGGCGATCATCATCCCAGCCTATATACGTACCACTGCAGGGCACAGGCCTCCTCTCAGAATGAGAGGGCTTGGGCAGTGGTTCGCACGCAGGCCCAGTGCGGATTGGGAACTTCACACATACCATTGAATTGCTTCGCAGGTTTTTGCAGGTTTCCTCAAGATGTTTTCCTTCACCGTAAAGCTCGTGGTAAATTTCAAATGTAATTCCGCACATGAATTTCGAAAAACTCAGAGGTGCGAGCTGGCGTTTGAACCCACGACCCTCTGCTTGAGAGGCGATAGGTCAAACCACTAGGCCACCACGGCTTTTTTAATACTAATGTATAAGTACATCAGATTACATCAGATGTATTAATATTATATCATCATCTCAGCCTATATACGTCCCACTGCTGGGCACAGGCCTCCTCTCGGAATGAGAGGGCTTGGGCCATAGTTCCCACGCGGGCCCAGTGCGGATTGGGAACTTCACACGCACCATTGAATTGCTTCGCAGGTTTGTGCAGGTTTCCTCACGATGTTTTCCTTCACCGCAAAGCTCGTGGTAAATTGCGCACATGAATTTCGAAAAACTCAGAGGTGCGAGCCGGGATTTGAACCCACGACCCTCAGCTTGAGAGGCGATAGGTCAAACCACTAGGCCACCACGGCTCAATATTATATACATCAGATAAATACAAATTTATGCATAATTAAACAGGAATTGAATAACCAATTTAATTGTAAATTTTAAACGCAAACAACACCGTTAACTCGTCCATCACCGTTGAACCATGAAACTGAACCTGTCAAGGATTTAGAATGCTTAAAATTAAACCATTTACTTTAACGGTCGCTTTAAAAAGATTAATGACCAATACAGATTAGCGGAATTTACTTAAGGCCTTAACCTTAACGAGAAACGCATTTTAAGTATACCTAGATTAAGATTTTTAACCCCCGACGCAAAAAAAGGGGTGTTATAAGTTTGACCGCTATGTGTGTCTGTCTGTGGCACCGTAGCTCTTAAGCGAGTGGACGGATTTGAATGCGATTTTTTTTATTTGAAAGCTGGTTTTCTAGCGATGGTTCTTAGACATGTTTTATCAAAATCGGTTGAGCCATTTTTGAGATATTGAACTTTAAAGTGACAAAGTCGGGGGTTTTCCAACTTTTTGTTGGTTATGTTATAAAATAATTGAAACAATTCAAAATACCAGTTAATAACCTAACCTATCGAATAATAACCAAACCATAACAATTTTATTTCGAATACAAGCTTTTTTACTTACTGTATTTTTTTTGACTTCTTTGCTTGCTTACAAAATTTCAAGTCGATGTTATCAACCGTTGAAGAGTTCCGTCCTACGGAGACGTATTTTTTTCTGTTATCAATCAAACAAAAATTAAAAATTTTAAAAACCCCCGACAAAAATACGCCAGCAAAAATAAAAAAAAAAACGAAAAAAAAAGGGGCCAAAAAAGAACAACTAATAAGTAAAAAATAATTATGCACTACCTAGCTGTTGCCCGCGACTTCATCTGCGAAGAATTCGTTTAACCCTATCCCGCGGGGACTATGGTGATTTCCCGCAAAATTAGCCCAAGTTAATTTAGTATAAGTACCTAGTAATATTTTTTTTATCTAAGCGTCGTCGGTGTCGGGGGACCGCTAAGGTTAACAGGAATCTAAAGTGCATATGTTGTATTTTTAAAGTATTAACCTTAGCGGTCCCCCGACACCGACTACGCTTAGATAAAAAAAATATTACTAGGTACTTATACTAAATTAACTTGGGCTAATTTTGCGGAAAATCACCATAGCCCCCGCGGGATAGGGATAAACGAATTCTTCGCAGATGAAGTCGCGGGCAACAGCTAGGTAGTGCATAATTATTTTTTACTTTTTAGTTGTTCTTTTTTGGCGCCTTTTTTTTCGTTTTTATTTTATTTTTGCTGGCGTATTTTTGTCGGGGGTTTTTAAAATTTTTAATTTTAGTTTTTTTATTTCATGCTTTTTAAACTTTGTTATATTTTTTTTTAAAGTGTACTAGTGTATTGAATATCCTGGCTGCAGCTCAGCTCGTGTAGCCACCATTGCATTGTATGTAGAATCAAATACTGATCAAAAGGAATCAAACACGACATGTCTGCTATTTTTTTTTGAAGAGTAGGTCTGTATACTAGTGTGCTGGATATATCCTGGCTGCAGCATCAGCTCGTCGTGTTGCCACCACTGCATTGTATGTAGAATCAATTACTGATCAAAACGAATTCAAACACGACATATGTGCTATTATTTTTTATAGTGTTCAAGTGTGCTGGATATCTTGGCTGCAGCATCAGCTCATCTTGTTGCCACCATTGCATTGTATATAGAATCAAAAACTGATCGAAACGAATCCAAACACGATATATCTGCTATGGTTTTATCAAGAGTGTACCTACTGGTGTTCTGGATATCCTGGCTGCAGCATCAGGCCGAAAATTGCATAATCTTGCATAGTTATATAGCATACAAGGGTGTTTCAAATTTTACGTCCCAAATGTGCTTGAAAGTAAGGTAAATACCCATTATGCATATAAAATTCCTACCGCAGCGAACAAAAGAGCTGATGATCTTGAAACGGCTGAACCGATTTTGATAAAACATGTCTAAGAACCATCGCCAAAAAACCAGCTTTTAAATAAAAAAACCGCATTCAAATCAGTCCACCCGCTTAAGAGCTACGGTGCCACAGACAGACACACAGACACACATAGCGGTCAAACTTATAACACCCCTTTTTTTGCGTCGGGGGTTAAAAAAAATGACAAAGTTGATACTGAAACATTATTTCTTATCTTAGTAAAAATTCTACAATTGTGACGTCACATGGAACTTTAATCGACTATAATGCCCATGTTTTTTTAACCCCCGACGCCAAAAAGGGGTGTTATAAGTTTGACCGCTATGTGTGTCTGTGTGTCTGTCTGTGTGTCTGTCTGTGTGTCTGTGTGTCTGTGTGTCTGTCTGTGGCACCGTAGCTCTTAAGCGGGTGGACCGATTTGAATGCGGTTTTTTTTTATTTGAAAGCTGGTTTTCTAGCAATGGTTCTTAAACAAGTTTCATCAAAATCGGTTCAGCCGTTTCAAGATCATCAGCTCTTTTGTTCGCTGCGGTAGGAATCTTAGACGCATAATGGGTATTTACTTTACTTTCAAGCATATTTGGGACCTAAAACTTGAAACAACCATGTATGCTATGTACCTATGCAAGATTATGCAGTTCTCGGCCTGATGCTGCAACCAGGATATCCAGAACACTAATAGATACACTCTTGATAAAACTATAGCAGATATATCGTGTTTGGATTCGTTTCGATCAGTATTTGATTCTACATACAATGAAAAAGTGGCAACAGGATGAGCTGATGCTGCAGCCAAGATATCCAGCACATTAGTACCTACACTATAAAAAATAATAGCACATATGTCGTGTTTGGATTCGTTTTGATCAGTAATTGATTCTACATACAATCATGGATGAAATAGAGTATGGATTGTTATTCTCCATACTAAAAAACGTTCACCGGAACAAAGCCAAAATCCAGTATTAATGCTAGATGGCGCTGAGACTTTTACTACATTATATCTAGATGGCACTAAACGCAAAATAATAACGCATTTAATCCAGGGAAACGGAGCTGAGATTTTTCCGACATTATATCTAGATGGCACTATTCACGTAAATACTTTAGCTGTCAAAAAACCATTTTTATCTAAACATCAACCAAAGAGGTCAACACATCAAATAAATCTGAACAACATAGAAAAATAGGTCGAACATTGATTTAAAAAATAGCTATGCTAATTTCAGGTCAGCGATGTGACAATCATCGAAAACAGTACAGTATTGTCATCACATACATCTGTCTCACATTTTTCTCTTCAATAATTTGACAGATGCATCTCTAGCTGTAGCATTAATACTCTAAATAAATAATAATACGGTAAATGCCCTAATGGGCATTTCTATCTACCGTTGCACCATGAGTTTTATCTCTCCGATTTGAACAAAATTTGAAAGATAGACTCAGTCCATGATTGCGAGTTGGACGGGGCCAAAACGGAACCGACTGACTATCGGAGCAGTGTTTGGTCGTGTTCAAACGTAACCCGAAGGAGTTTCTGCGTCGTTTTGTGACCGTGGACGAAACCACTACACCCCGGAAATGAAAGAGCAGTCGAAGCAGTGGATTTTACCGGGTGAACCTGCTCCAAAGAAAGCAAAAACCGTCCCATCGGCTGGAAAGGTCATGGCGACTGTTTTTTGGGATTCGCAGGTTATTATACATATTGACTACCTACTTGGAAAAGGTGAAAACGATAAGAGGGCAGTACTATGCCAATTTATTGGCTGAATTTGTCGCCGTGTTGAAGGACAAACGACCCCATTTAAAAAAGAAAAAAGTACTGTTTCATCACGACAACGCCCCGGCTCATTCGTCCAGAGTTGTGACGGCTAAATTAGCACAGTTACCCCCGTATTCTCCAGATTTGGCCCCATGCGATTTCTTTTTGCTTCCCAACCTAAAAAAATGGCTCGGTGGTAAGCGATTTGGATCAAATGACGATGTCATTACCGCCACATGCAGAGGTCTATTTTAATGACTTTCCAAAATCATACTTTTTAGATGGTTTAATGAAGCTTGAGTATAGGTGGAACAAATGTATAGAGCTAAAAGGTGACTACGTAGAAAAATAAATGCATAGATACAAAAAAAATGTGTTTTCTTTCCATAACCGGGTACTTTTCAAACAGCCCTCGTAATATGTCAGATTGCGGATTCAAATCAAACTCCATAGTTTAGTTCACACGTAAATCGTGAACAATTCTGTAATTGCTGCGAAAAAAATTCAAAACTTGGCGCTTGAATGAATATAACGCCACCTAGATATGCCTTCTACAACATAACGAAGTTTAGTAAGCTCACAGTGGTACTTTAAAAAGTTGAACATTATTGCCACCATGCTAAATAGAGCAATGTCGCCACTAAAATTATGTATTATTCCGGTTCAATACATCTGGCGACATCTATACTTAAAACTGGAATTCAAGACCTAAAAATCTACGACAATGTTGCCACAGAAATAAAATGTGTGTACAATAGTACATTCCTTTTTTTTTAAACACACGACAGAATATTCTTTTTATTAGTAATTTCGATTCTATAATTTAAAGAAGTAATTTTGTTTACTTACTTTTACATAAATACTAGACGCCTGAATAAAAACTTAAACATTTCGTAATTTTTGGTTGAAAAATTGGTATTGTGCTTGTATTTCTTTAGGTATTCATAACATTTGGTGCAATAATTTACAATTAAGATAAAATCAAACTAATATAGAGCATTTGTCTCGTATTATGTATGTATATAAGTGCTAGACTAATTAGAGCGCTGTTTTTAGAGTTCCGCACCCAATGGATAAAACCTATTACTAAGACACAGTTGTCCGTCTGTCATTAGGCTGTATCTAAACCATGGCAGTTGAAATTTTCACAGATAATGTATTCTGTTGCGGCCTTATGGTCGTTATGTTGTATGTTGTTATCAACAAATACGAAACGGAATAAAATAAATATTCAGAACTACACTGTGGTAGAACAACGCAACCTCATCCTGTTTATGTTCCTTAGTATAAAATTGTCTCAGTGTCATGTTAGTTGAGAGTTGAAAATAAGTTAGTAATTTTTTTTCACGAAATCCTTATTTAATAGCAATACAAGAAATCCTAAAAGGTTATTATTATTCCCCTCAATGGCGGCCTTAAGGCTTGGGACAATGTCAGTTAAATTAAAAATAAATATATTCTTCTTCTTCACGTTGTACTGTGATTGTAGTTTTTGCAACTTGATAGCAAAATTCCAGAAACCACGCGGAGACAACTTGCGCATTAAAAAATGTCGGACACGAGAGCCATATGGAATTTTGTGATCACTGTTAAAAAAGGTTGGCGAAACCTGAACAGTTTATTTGACAGTGACAAAAGTGACATTGATAGATTTGACAATGACATATCTGTCGTAGATTTTTTGGTCTTGAATTCCAGTTTTTAGTTTAGTTCGTTTTATCGTACTAAGCAACGAGGAACTATCTTATGTATGGAGACTGCACGTCCATACTATACTTCGTCCATGATACAATGCAGTGATAGCAACACGACGAGCTGTTTAAAAAACATGAAATAAAAAAAAGAAAATTAAAAATTTTAAAAACCCCCGACAAAAAAAGCCACCAAAAAACGACAACTAAAAAGTAAAAAATAATTATGCACTACCTAGCTGTTGCCCACGACTTCATCTGCGAACAATTCGTTTATCCCTATTCCGCTGGGACTATGCTGATTTCCCGCAAAATTAGCCTAAGTTAATTTAGTATAAGTACCTAGTAATATTCTTTTTATCTAAGCGTCGTCGATGTCGGGGGACCGCTAAGGTTAATACTTAAAAAAAATACAACATATGTACTTTAGTTTCTGTTAACCTTAGCGGTCCCCCGACACCGACGACGCTTAGATAAAAAGAATATTACTAGGTACTTATACTAAATTAACTTAGGCTAATTTTGCGGGAAATCAGCATAGTCCCAGCGGAATAGGGATAAACGAATTGTTCGCAGATGAAGTCGTGGGCAACAGCTAGGTAGTGCATAATTATTTTTTACTTTTTAGTTGTCGTTTTTTGGTGGCTTTTTTTGTCGGGGGTTTTTAAAATTTTTAATTTTTATTTTATTGTCAAAAGAAAACCTAATTGTCCGATATTTATTGAAAATCTGACGGACTAATTGTAATAATTAATTTTAGGCCCTTGACCGGAAATTTGACAGCTGGTTTGACATTGGCTAACGTTATGGAAATTTAGTGCAACTCACTACTCCTCTCTCTCTTTTTTCTCACTCTCTGAGTGAGTGACTAATGTATTAAAATATATAGCAGTCATGCGATGGATTTTAGGTACAATGAATAGAGATAGCTGTTCTTTTTCCACTTTGGAAACAGCCAAGATCGCGTGGGATTTTTAATGTAATTTTTTGCAATTACTCTTGTTTGCTGTTTTGAATTAGGTACGTCTTGAATAAATGAGCGTTATACAAGTTGTTCCCAAATGTTAATGTTTTCGCAAAAATATTTACTTACGCTTATTGAATTTCGAAGAATACTATTCATAGCTACAGTCGAGTGTAAAAATATGAACTTATTCAAAGTTTTAAAAATAAGTACCACAGACTCTTATTTCGACGCAACAAGGCCGTAGTAACAGTAATATATTTTTGAGTGGTCCGAATAGATACAGATGTTTGCACTTGACTATACATCCTCATAATTTTATTGTTCTAATATTTGCGAGTATGTGCGTGCATGCATTTACCGCGAAAAAGCTAGAAAAATTTGGATGAAATGTATAACATTCGGAACTCGAATTTCCGCGGGATTGTTTTGTAAATAGAGGGATTTCAATTCAAATAGCAGGTCTAAATGTAATGAATGGCTAACGCAAGCTATGCTGCGGGTAAAATCTAGTATTCTAAATATGAAAATTGGTGGATTTCAATAAAATTTGATAAGTTTACAGCATTATAAAATAAAACATGCATTGCTTGCGAGATTGGTTCCCAATCCGCACTGGGCCCGCGTGGGAACTATGGCCCAAGCCCTCTCATTCCGAGAGGAGGCCTGTGCCCAGCAGTGGGACGTATATAGGCTGAGATGATGATGATGATGATTGCTTGCGAGAACGTCTAGCTAGGTTTAATAATGAAATAAAACTTATATACATACAAACGCTTGAGAAACATAGCTCTCCTTTGGGCAATTAGGTAAAATGCTCCTTTTACGACACAAAATTTTTACCTTTAAGTTTATTTAGGTTTTCATTTTAACTGTTTTTTTTTTTTGTTATTTTTGTGGCAGTAAATTATGATTTCTCTCTTTCTTTCTTTAAAATAAAGCGTGACAGAGGGGCGGAGAGAATGATGGATCGACAACAGAGCTTTATTAATAGGCTACCATTCCAGCCCTTTTGTTACAGTCGGTGCCCTTACAGAAGAATCCACTTTTCTATGCAACTAGTATATAAGTTAGAAACCCGACCGTATCTACGCTACGGTTATTCTCAAATAGTATACCAAGAATATTAAGATCCCCTGATTATTTTAACTTGATAAAGAAGAATACAATTTCAACACCCTTTATAATACCAATTATGGTTATGGCTTAAGACATTTATTTAATTTGTGTTGATTTCGTGTGTTTTTTCTACAACAAAGTGTTTAAAATACCGTACAATACAGTTACAGGTTTCATTTCAGGGCTAGTTTTTATTTTGTTTTCGTTTTTTTTTTCTTTTTGAGTTCCTCATTTATTTTGAAAAAAAAAAATGAAAATGAAAAAGTTTTATTGATGCAGAAACAGTATAACATAAAATACAGTGTCAGCGGGCCCCAAACTAGGCAGTGCCTGTATCTTGGGCGCCCTGAATTTTATACTAAATTTTATACTAAATTTTCAGTTTAGTTACGAAATTTCCATACATTTTGTGTAACTCAATGGAAAAAATTGTAGGACATTGTGTGAAATTGGGCTAAACATAGTCAGAATAAGCAACTTTACCGATTCACCAAATTGCATTTAAATCTGAAAAAAGAAAGATATCGACAAGAAAATAAAAATCCCACCAAAAACATTACATGTAAAAAGCTGCAAGTCTCGCAACGCAATGCAGTTCTTGTAATGCTAAAAAGGTTTGAGATGCAATGTTATACCAAGTCGGTTATTTTTGTCAGTACCGGGGGGTTTCCATAGAACTCGATTTTCACCAACTTGCTTATTTTAAAACCATAGAAAAATACAGTTTATAGTTCTCAAATAAAGAGTAAACCAAATTATTTTTTAAACACATAAATGACTTGGCCATCGCAAGGCTACATAATGACATAAGAATTATAATCATCAACGTCAGCTATTTCAAGTAATTATAATTAAAGATAGCGCTAGCTCCAGCCTTGCAGTTTGAGTGATACACATAATACGAGAATGACTAAAGGTTGAGTGCGATGGCCAAGTCATTATGTGTTTAAAAAATAATTTGGTTTACTCTTTATTTGAGAACTATAAACTGTATTTTTCTATGGTTTTAAAATAAGCAAGTTGGTGAAAATCGAGTTCTATGGAAACCCCCCGGTACTGACAAAAATAACCGACTTGGTATAACATTGCATCTCAAACCTTTTTAGCATTACAAGAACTGCATTGCGTTGCGAGACTTGCAGCTTTTTACATGTAATGTTTTTGGTGGGATCTCATCACTTTTTGTAGGCAGTTCTTTTTTTTTCGGGTACTACTTCTTGTAATAACGCACTACTATCTTCATTTGTTTATCATTCCTTGTCCATCGTCCGTCGTCCATCCTCGTCTATCGTCCATTCTCGTCCATCGTCCATTCTCGTTCATCGTTCATCGTCCATCGTCCACTATCATTCATCGTTCATCCTTGTCCACCGTGTGCCATCCATCGTCTATCCTCGTCCACTATCCATCATCCATTCTCGTCTATCGTCCACCGTCCATCGTCTATCCTCGGTTATCGTCCATCGTCCATCCTCGTTCATCGTCTACAGTCCATCGTCCGTACCGACTGTCGTCGTCGTCGTCGTCGTCGTCGTCGTCGTCGTCGTCGTCGATCGTCGGTCGTCATCCGTCGTCCATCGTCGCCCATCGTTGAACTTCCGTCGTCCGTCTACCGTCTGTCGTCCATCGTACATCGTCCATCGTCCACCCTCCATCATCCGTCGTCGATCGTCGGTCATCGTCCGTCATCCGTCGTCCGTTGTCTTGTCCGTCGTCGGTCGTTGTCTTTTGTCCGTCGTCGCCATCGTCTATCGTTCGTTGTCCGTCGTCTGTCGGCGTTCGTCTTCTGTCGTCGTCCGTCGTCTGTCATCGTCCGTTGTCCGTCATCGTCCGTCGTCGAACTTCCCTCGTCAGTCATCGTCTGTCGTCCGTCGTCGAACTTCCGTCGTCATCCATCGTCTTTCGTCGGTCGTTCGTCTTTCGCCCGTCTAACTTCCGTCATCCGTCGTTGTCCGTCGTTTTCTGTCGTCCGTCGTCGTCCGTCGTTCATCCTCCACCATCCATCGTCCGCACTGGGCTCGCGTGGGAACTAAGGCCCAAGCCCTTTTATTCTGAGAGGAGGCTTGTGCCCAGCAGTGGGACGCATATAGGCTGGGATGATGATGATGATGATGATGATGATGATGATGATCCATCGTCCGTCGCCCATCGTCCATCGTCCACACTCCATCGTCCACACTCCATCGTCCAACGTCCATTTTCTACCCATCGTCCATCGACCATTATCCATTGTCCATCATCCATATTCCAATTTCCATCGTCCATCCTCGCGTCCACTCGCATCGCACACACATTCACAAACAAACGAACTTTGGTACTTATTACATTAGTAAGATAAACAATTTCATTTTAATCCTTAATACTCAGGTATTAAGACTCAACATTAATACGTATACAATACGACTACGTTCAATAAAGTCATTGCTGTGTAACTTTGTAATCGCTAGTATTTATATGGGATTACAAACTTACTTGTGCAGTTTATATAACTTTGAAACGTGACTGAAATTGCAACATTTTGGATTTTTCGGTGACCATGTAGGCTAAAAACTAACTATGTTTAAAATTTGGAGCTTGTGGGTCTGCTAGAAGTACCTTAGAATTATGATGATCAAAAGTCAGTGTATAGGTATGTCAGTGACAAAACTGAGGAACTTTAACATGTGATAGTTCTTAATCTACGTGTTCGAACTGAATGTAATTGATAATATATCTAAGTCCCATTAGGCCCTATAGGTAACTGAAAATTCAGGGTTCTAGCTTTAGCCATAACAAAAATACAGGGTGTTGAAAATAGCCTGAATGGCTTCGAGAAAAGTATGGTACGGCCGTGCCTTTGTTTTTTTTTGCTCGACTTGGCGGGGGCACTGCCGTGCCCCCAGATTGGCCCTTCAATGTAGATTTTTTTTAATAATATGGTTTTTTGAGTCTTTTTAATATAATAGGTACAAAAGATTTTATGTTTTTTTATGCCATTGGGTAGTTTATTATACAGCTGTGTAAGTACTCCTTCATATACATGATATTTTTCTTTCCGTAATTGGTCCTTGGCGTGGGTAAACAGATGTTATTTTCGCTTTCATAATTTGGTTTCCATTGTCGTGAAGCGTGAGGTATAATTGGAATTGATACTTAATTACTCCTCACTTCACGGGCAGATGGTTACATTACCTTATGTTACAAACGGGAAATTACTCGGGTTAGGCTCAGCGGCTTCCTAAAGGACCTTTGGTTCAAGGGCCGTAGCCGGATGTACTTATGGTGGTGTAATCAGGGCAGGCAGAGAAATGATACAAAGGCCGGTTCAAATTAACAGTGTATTGTCTTATCCACATGCAACAATAATGACAATTTCGCAAACAGAAACATCTCCATAGATGAGAGCTATTCAACGAACCGATACGCTCGGGCTGGGACCGATTCCCATGTTACGTTCGATAACGCGCACTGATTTTAAAGCGTGGGCAAATCCACGCTCGCACTGGCCAGTGGAAAAATAAAAGTTAGTGCACTTACGAGATCTTCGGGACTACCTCGTCGATGGTGGAAGTGTCGCGCTAGGCTACGGGGGCCGTAGCCTGCGGAGGGAGTTCGGAGACCCTCAGGCCGTCGAACCCAACTAACCAGTAGCTAGGCGAGGCCTGGGGGGACTGAAGGCTGCGCCCGACGATCTCGGAGTAGCTAGTGCGTAGTGCGGTGCGTGGTGCGCGGGCAGGCGTGAAACCCTCGGCATCGCAAGATTGCTGCAGGACCCGCCCGCCGATGTCCTGAGCCTACGGGATCCGGGGCGCGCGCGATCAAACGCGGCGCGCGGCGGGAGTGAAGGAGAGCGTTGACACACCCTTGGCTTCGCGCAAGCACACCGGGCCGCCCCCGCAGCCCGGGCCTTCGGGTGACGAGCGTCGCGCGCGGTTATGCGCGGGGCGCGACAAAAGAGCGCGGCGAGCTGGCGGCGCGCGCAATAAAGGTGAAGGAGGGCTTGACGCTCTCCTTGGCTTCGTACGAGTACACCTGGCCGCCCTCTCAGCCAGGGCCTACGGAGGTTTGAGTGCGGCGCTTTCACATCGCGAATAACACCGCGCGGCACGGCTTACACTGAACACTGCTTATATATAACAATAACATCACAGACAACTAGGCGCTATAGTGCGACCGCCGACCTTACAAGGACGGCCGCGACGGCCTGCCGATATGTCTGGACCCACTTGGTTATCCGCGGGACGCGATGTTTGGTTCGAATTGTTTACGCGGGAGTTCGAAATGTCAAAGCGTTAGCAAACAGGCGCGCTCGTGTCATCTCTCCGGCATCCGCGTCCGCACTCCCTTTTACTTTTTCTAAACCATTACAGACTCGAAAACTCGTACGCGAATTTCTTATTTCGTTAAGCAACAAGACGCAAGTGCACAAATTACTATGACACGTTGCCGTTAATGTGCGCGTGCGACCGGGTGTGATCCTTGGTGGATCGAAACGTCTGACGGCTGTCATAAGTTTTCTAATCTACGAGTACCTTCCGATCAAAACAATAAATTTGTGACAGTTCCGCGTCTGAAATTTACTGAAATACGCCTTGTTGTGTGAAACGGTAGTGACAAATGCATAGTTTGGATTTTTACGATCAATTTGATGTATCGCATGTGTTTGTACGTGAAACAGTTCGATGGAAAAATGAGTGTGAAAGTTTGCCATAACGCATGGTATTTCTGCTGTAAATCTAGCTCCTATAAGCAATGCAGGCCTAAAATATGCCTGTTGTTCTTTAGATCGGGAGTCTAGCTACACGTGAGTACATTTGTTTTATTCTGAAACATGTTATTCACGTAAATATTGTCGCGTCAAAATTGGTGTTAGATTTGAGGTTATCTTGTCGTAGTTCCTACTACAATACCCCCCTTGTTAGGAAAAGAGGTTAAGTCTACCTTAACCGCGACAGCCGGTATAACCGGGAAAAAAAAGATTTCTCCTACATTATTTGGGTGCATGCGAATTAATTTCAGTAAGCTTAGGGTCTAGGAAATTGAACCTACCAGGTAAGTGATCCTAGAGGTCAAGCATGCATCTTATATGCTACGAGCATTTAGCAATAATGCCTGGATTCCGGCCTACGTAGGTCCGGTTCCTGGGCTATGATTTTAAGTTTCTATCTAGTATACCTAAACTACTACCAACAAGCTATGCTAGGTTATGCTTCGTTATGAAATATAAACTAACTTTAAAGTATGTATTAAGTATGTATATTTACTTTACTTTACTATAATAATAATATACATTTTTTACAAGAGATACGTGGGAGTGTGCGCGCACTGTCACGTTCTCGCTATATACAGTAGCGCACCTTGCAGTGGTGGCTACACCAAATCCAAAATGTGCGAAGTCGCGATGGATCTCGCACAATTTTAGTTTAAGTAGTTAATTATGATAGCTATCAAAAATATTTGGGGAAAAACTTCGATGTGGTTTTTCTCCCACAGGGTACCGGATCGACTTTAATCCGGAGTGTACTCCCTGGATCCTAGGGTAGCACAGGTACGCATCAAAAATTTAGTTAGAAAGAGTTAAGTTTGACACTTTTAGTCGAAAAGTGTAATGCGTACAAAAATAAGGCAAAGTCAATGTTACGCTCTAGTATACACCTTATGGCACTTTTATAATGTCCTTAGCATGATATTTCCCCGTCTTGCCCGTGTCGATGTCTTGCAGATCGTAAACGACATCTGAGTACTTCTTCGTAACTAGGCTCTTGACGAATCGCGGGGCAAGTTTCGCTGAGAAGAAGTGTGCCGCACTTGACTGTACAAAATTACGCCTCCACACAGTATCCCCCACGCTTAGCCGGAGCTCTCGGCGGCGTAGGTTATACCGGTTCGCGTTTTGTTTGTACGCTTTGGTCAAGGCGTCTGTTACACGGTTGAAGATATCTGCCAAGTCATTTAGCGTGTTAGCTTTGCCGGACCGGGTTGCGAGCTGGAGGTCGTCTGACGAATGTGGTGCGTTGCCACGTATATGGTGCAGCGCGCCGTCCGCGACGAACTTACGGCCTTTTGCCAAGAAAAATGGTGTATATCCTGTTGCAACATTGATTGTGCTATTTAAAGACATTTGAATATGTGGTAGGTGCTTGGACCAGTTCCTGTGGTCTTCTCCTACCAACATGGCTAAGCAGGTTTGGATTGTCTGGTTGTAGCGCTCGATTGTATTCGAGTGCGGGGCGTAAAAAGCTCCGTAAAATATCTTTGGTATTGAATGTTTTGAGCAAAAGTTCTTGAATTCTCGACTTTGAAAGATTGTAGCGTTATCACATATCACAACGCATGGTATGCCCTCCTTGGTCAATATCTCCGACTCTATAAATGAAGTGACTGTTTTGGTGGTTGCAGTTCTTAGCGGATGTAGCCAACAATATTTAGTGAAAACATCTACGATTGACAGTATGTAGACGTGACCAGAGTACGATTTCGCCATGGGGCCGATGATGTCTATGGATAAAGTATGCATCGGCCTGTCAACCTTCTTCTGGTTAGTCATGTGTCCGTGTGGCGGGTTATTGGAGTGTTTGTACGCTTTGCACTTGTCACACGCGGACACATAACTTTTCACGTCTGCATACATGCCTTTCCAATAATAATTTTCTTTAATTTTTGAAAATGTTTTGAAAGTTCCTGGGTGCACCGCGTTTATTTCGTGGTTTTCCTTCATGCACTCTGGAATTAGTTCGCGTGGAAGTACTACTTTCCACTCGGTAGCGCTAAGTAGTTGCGACGATGGTTTGCTATACCGTAACAACGTTCCATTTTTTATTTGGTAATTTTTGTGGAATGTTGGATTTGACTCTACGTTTTTAAATAATTTATTATACCAATCGTCGTTAGAACTGCATCCGCCAGTAAAGACAACTGCCCTGAGTTCAATTCGAGATAGTATATCCGGCACTACATGGTTTGAGCCTTTTCTGTGTCTTATCTCGAAATTGAAGCAAGACAGCTGCATCGCCCAGCGTGCTAAACGACCTGAAGGGTTGTTTAGCGACTTCAACCATTTAAGGCACAAATGGTCCGTTACGACCACAAAGTGGGAACCGTCTATATAAGGGCGAAAATGATTTATAGAGTCTACCACGGCCAACAACTCGCGCTCTGTGGTGCTGTAGTTCCGCTCGGTCTTAGAGAGAAGTCGTGAGTGGAATGCGACGGGGTGTTCTATGCCGTCAATCTCCTGAATAAGGACACTCCCGATGCCTACCGACGAAGCGTCGGTGTGGATTTGGAATGGTAGGGAAAAGTCGGGGCAAGCCAGTACTGGAGCCATGGTGAGAGCTTCTTTGAGCGCTAGGAAAGACTTTTCTGCTTCCTCTCCCCAGGCTATGGCATCTTTCCCCTTCCTTTTTCCTACCAGTGCTGTCATCGGTGCGACTATAGTTGAGAACTTGTCTACGAACCTGCGGTAGTATGAGCACAGACCTATAAATGCGCGTAGTTGTCTAGCTGTTGTTGGTCGTGGGAAGTTTTTAATACAGTCCAGCTTTTGTGGGTCTGTTTGTAAACCTTGAGGGCCGATAACATAACCAAGATATTTTAGTTCGTCTTTGCAAAATTCGCATTTTTTAAAGTTAATTGTCAAACCTGCTTTGCTTAAAGCGTCAAAAACGTCGTTTAAAATGTCAAGATGTTCTTTAAAAGTACTTGTGGCTATTAGTAAGTCGTCACAATAACCAAAGATTTTTTCACCATATTTGTGGTGAAACAAAGAGTCTATTAAACGTTGCAATTCACAACCGGCGTTTGAAATCCCGAACGGAAGCCTGCGGAATTCGAAAAGTCCTCTGCCTGGTACAACAAAAGCCGTTTTCTGACATGACGTCCCAGAGGCGTCCACATTGTCGGAGTTACATAGGGATATTTGCCAGTAAGCAGCTGACAAATCGATTGAAGTTAGATAGCGAGAGCCGCGCAAATTGTCCAAAATCGAACTTATATAGGGTAATGGGTATGAGTCTTTGACTGTGACATCATTTAATTTTCTTGCGTCTAAGCAAAACCTAAGCGAGCCATCTTTTTTTGGAGTCATGACGACTGGATTTGACCAAGGTGACTTAGACGGTGCTATCACGCCTAGCTTCTTCGTTTAGAGCTTTAAGTTTGACCGGAGAAAGCGGATAGTACCGTTGCTTGATTGGTGGGCCGGTCGTCAGGATCTTGTGCTCGACTATGGATGTTTTGCCTAGACCCTTCTCCTCTGTGCTTATGGTCTTGTATTTAGCTATGACTTTATTTATTTCTACAGCTTCCAAAGGAGAGAGTTGTTGCTTTGGAATTATGGCGCAAACATTAGTGTTTTGTGTTTGTGTCACAATTCCATTGCATGTTGTGTTGTAGTTAATTAAATTTATTAAACCAACTTTATGCATAAAATCCATACCCATTATAAAATTATCAATTACGGTTGGTATCACCAAAAACGTGATATCGTAAGTTTGATTTCTGAAAATGATTGGTAAAAGTAAAGTACCTATAACGTTAACTTTAGAGCCGTTCGCGCAAGTTGCACTTGAGCGTACGGGTGTTAATTTGAAACCTGATTTTAATAAGTTTTTGTGGTAGTCGTTACCTATAATATTTAAATTTGCACCTGTGTCCAACAGTCCCTTGTACGTTCCAGATCCAATGTCGAAATCGATCTACGGTCTATTGTCACCTTCAATGACTGATAGGCCAGGGGTCACCGTTCCCAGATGTGGTGAATTATGATCTCTTTCGGTATGCCCTGGAGTATCTAGTTTTTTTGGGTATTGTTTGCTTCCGGGTGTGGCCTGCGCTTAGGGGGGTTGCATTTTGGGCAGGTATTTGACAATACCCCTCTTTCTCCGCACTGGAAGCAAACAATGCCGGGTATAGTTCGACATTGTCTGTAAGAGTGACCAATTTTTTTACATTTTCTGCAGGTCACAGAATTTTTTGAGGTGAATTGTTTACTGTGCTGTGTATTTACGATATGCACTTGATTTGACTGTTTGTGTGATTTGGATCCGGAACTGACAGTGGATGGACCAGCATAAGCTTCAAATCGCTTGCCTAAAATGATTAAATCTTGGATAGTGTTAGTATCACCGACGGCTAACAGTTGCGCATACATTGGCTGGATGTTGTGCTTAATGATTTCGATAAGGCTGGCCTCCTGTAATGGGGACGCCAACCTCGAATTCATTGTCTGCATTTCCAGTATGTACAAGTGTAACGGCTGTCCTGGTAGTTGTCGGTGGTCTCTAACTTTCTTTTCTAAAGCGTAATCGCTATCAATGGATGTGAAAAAACTTTTAAATTTGTTTTGTAACCCCGAAAAGGTTGTGACGCCGTCACGTATCTGCCTGTAATAATCTAACGCTTTGCCGCTCAATAAGTCGGGAAAACATTTAAGTACCTTGCGCTCCGACGTATCGCGACTGCGCATGTAATCATCGAGCCTAAGAAAGAAATCCCCGACGTCCGATTCGCCCGTAAACTTTAAATTCCAAGATCTTAAGCTATCTTCGCGTATTACGTGTATAACGCGTTCTTCAGAATCTGGGGTCGGCTGGTGTTGTATTTCGCGCCAAGGTGGTGGTTGGTCTAAGACTCTGGACACTAGCTTCGGAGCTTCTAGTTTTGAGATGGGGCGATATTGTCCGGTCGCGGCAGTCGGCGCGACTGGTTGGTTGGATTGACCGGGAGTCGGGTCAGGTGTGTCTCGATTTCCGCGCGGTCGCGTGTTGACGTAACTAGGATTGAGTCCTAGGTTGTAACTTGAGGTGGTCGTCGGTGTGTCGCGTCTGGTAATTTCAATTTCATGGAACGGTTCGTCCTCATGGTCCGACATGTTGGCAGCTCGTTAATATCTGTGTGGTCCCGAACAAGTGTAATAATAATAATATTAATAACACTTCTCAAGGGAGAAGGTGCTATATGAATTGGATTAACTGCAAGGCACCTATTATGGTGCGCAGTAAAATATTTATATAATAAATTAAATTTTAATTATTGTGCAAATTGTTTGTTGTTACTATGCTGCGTTCTCATAGTACAACTAAAATAATAAAATTAAGTAATTGTTACTTGGTCGGGTACACACGGATGCACAAAAAAAAATTTATAATTATAGGCAGGTTACCATTTAACATCAAAAACATTTTTATGTTTCAAAAATAGTGGCCATGCTGTATATAACACAATGTAACTATCAGCTGTCCGCTAATCACACCATCATAAGTTTATTTTAGAAAAAGAAATTGTTTTTTGTTTTCGGGCGCCAAATCTGTCGTGAAGCGTGAGGTATAATTGGAATTGATACTTAATTACTCCTCACTTCACGGGCAGATGGTTACATTACCTTATGTTACAAACGGGAAATTACTCGGGTTAGGCTCAGCGGCTTCCTAAAGGACCTTTGGTTCAAGGGCCGTAGCCGGATGTACTTATGGTGGTGTAATCAGGGCAGGCAGAGAAATGATACAAAGGCCGGTTCAAATTAACAGTGTATTGTCTTATCCACATGCAACAATAATGACAATTTCGCAAACAGAAACATCTCCATAGATGAGAGCTATTCAACGAACCGATACGCTCGGGCTGGGACCGATTCCCATGTTACGTTCGATAACGCGCACTGATTTTAAAGCGTGGTCAAATCCACGCTCGCACTGGCCAGTGGAAAAATAAAAGTTAGTGCACTTACGGGATCTTCGGGACTACCTCGTCGATGGTGGAAGTGTCGCGCTAGGCTACGGGGGCCGTAGCCTGCGGAGGGAGTTCGGAGACCCTCAGGCCGTCGAACCCAACTAACCAGTAGCTAGGCGAGGCCTGGGGGGACTGAAGGCTGCGCCCGACGATCTCGGAGTAGCTAGTGCGTAGTGCGGTGCGTGGTGCGCGGGCAGGCGTGAAACCCTCGGCATCGCAAGATTGCTGCAGGACCCGCCCGCCGATGTCCTGAGCCTACGGGATCCGGGGCGCGCGCGATCAAACGCGGCGCGCGGCGGGAGTGAAGGAGAGCGTTGACACACCCTTGGCTTCGCGCAAGCACACCGGGCCGCCCCCGCAGCCCGGGCCTTCGGGTGACGAGCGTCGCGCGCGGTTATGCGCGGGGCGCGACAAAAGAGCGCGGCGAGCTGGCGGCGCGCGCAATAAAGGTGAAGGAGGGCTTGACGCTCTCCTTGGCTTCGTACGAGTACACCTGGCCACCCTCTCAGCCAGGGCCTACGGAGGTTTGAGTGCGGCGCTTTCACATCGCGAATAACACCGCGCGGCACGGCTTACACTGAACACTGCTTATATATAACAATAACATCACAGACAACTAGGCGCTATAGTGCGACCGCCGACCTTACAAGGACGGCCGCGACGGCCTGCCGATATGTCTGGACCCACTTGGTTATCCGCGGGACGCGATGTTTGGTTCGAATTGTTTACGCGGGAGTTCGAAATGTCAAAGCGTTAGCAAACAGGCGCGCGCGTGTCATCTCTCCGGCATCCGCGTCCGCACTCCCTTTTACTTTTTCTAAACCATTACAGACTCGAAAACTCGTACGCGAATTTCTTATTTCGTTAAGCAACAAGACGCAAGTGCACAAATTACTATGACACGTTGCCGTTAATGTGCGCGTGCGACCGGGTGTGATCCTTGGTGGATCGAAACGTCTGACGGCTGTCATAAGTTTTCTAATCTACGAGTACCTTCCGATCAAAACAATAAATTTGTGACAGTTCCGCGTCTGAAATTTACTGAAATACGCCTTGTTGTGTGAAACGGTAGTGACAAATGCATAGTTTGGATTTTTACGATCAATTTGATGTATCGCATGTGTTTGTACGTGAAACAGTTCGATGGAAAAATGAGTGTGAAAGTTTGCCATAACGCATGGTATTTCTGCTGTAAATCTAGCTCCTATAAGCAATGCAGGCCTAAAATATGCCTGTTGTTCTTTAGATCGGGAGTCTAGCTACACGTGAGTACATTTGTTTTATTCTGAAACATGTTATTCACGTAAATATTGTCGCGTCAAAATTGGTGTTAGATTTGAGGTTATCTTGTCGTAGTTCCTACTACACCATGTAAGTCGGCTGTTAAGGATGAAGCCAAGTTATTTCTCACAGTCAACCTTATTCAGTAGCTCATTGTTAATCAGTAATGGTTGGCAAGCTCCATTTTTTATTTTTTGCGCAAAAAATCATGTAATACCTAGTTAGTTTTACCTACATTGAGTCATCAGCATCATCATGTCAGCCGAAAGACGTCCACTGCTGGACATAGGCCTCCCCCAAGGCTCTCCACTGAGACCGGTTTTGTGCTTTTCCATCCACCGCGATGTTTATTTTTTTGTTGTTCTCTCGAAACTGAAGTGGCAGTGGGCGGGGCACATTGCACGCAGGACTGATGGCCGATGGGGTCAGAAGGTTCTCGAATGGCGTCCTATCACAGGTTTCAGGTTTGATTTGGTCAAAGAATAAATCATTGAAGGTGACAACGTAAGGGTGGAGATCTCGCCCACTTCTGGTCGACCTGTGGAAGAAAGTTTTCTTTAAACATAATTGAGTAGGTATTACGATACAAGTTGCCTCATCATACATCCAATACACTTCTCCTATCCTTGATTTATGCTTCATTAACTAATGCAACAGGAAAAGCATGATTATTTTCCCCATCATTATTTTTACTTCCTATGACTTAATAATATTTTCTTGGCCACCATAACAATCCTCTGGATTTAGCATTGACCCTGGATGTAGGACGTAGATATCCCCTGTGACCCCCTCCCACATTCAAACTTGCCCTGCTGCCTGCTATTCAAACTTGCCCGACACGATTTTTATAGAATTAACCGACATTCGACTCGAGACGGATCCGACACGAGACGGATCCGATACCCGACAAGTTGGAACGGGCTCATAGGGTTCCGTAGCTGTTACGAAGAAAATCAAGTATTAATTAGAAAATTATCTATTTATTTGTTTATTTATGTAGTCTTATGTAGTAAATGGTGTGTCTTTATAACGGTCCGAGGGTTGCCGACGGTGCTGGCTGAAATCAGCGCTGGGGTGTTTTTAAGGCTTCAGCATTATGCTGAGCCAGTGTCCGATTTACAACCGCAATGACACATACCTTTGTGTTGTTTATTTGTACCTAATAATATTGTTGTCTTGTGTTGTGAATAAATGTATTTTCTTTCTTTATTTCTTTAAGTAATATTTTTCTAAGGATTCGGTATTTTCTGGGAAATCTTCCAAGTTTAGGTATATTTTATACCCTAAACTGCTTTTTACTTTTGAACTACTAATAATTCTCAAGCAAACTTAACTTTTATAGTTTTCTTTAGGTATCCTTTCAAAGTTTAGTTTTTGAGAGGGGAGAGGAAGATCGATTTTAATAAAAATTTGTACTTTAAAGCTTAAGAGCTACGTAGCCACAGACAGACAGAGACACACAAAGACACATAGACACACATAGCGGTCCAACTTATAACACCCCTCTTTTTGTGTCGGGGGTTAATAACTTTTTTTTATTCGACTGGATGGCAAACGAGCAAGTGGGTCTCCTGATGGTAAGAGATTACCACCACCCATAGACACCTGCAACACAAGGAGGATTGCAGATGCGTTGCCAACTTAGAGGCCTAAGATGGGATACCTCAAGTGCCAGTAATTTCACCGGCTTAACTATAGGATTAAAGGCAGTTTTCCCTCCAGGGTCCATAGTTTTTTTCCACACCTTCCCAGTAATTCATCAAGTAGATCAATACATGAACCGAACCTCATCTGGTGAGGCTTAGCGCGTTAGACGCATTGACGTGTTTATGAAATCACACGATAAAACAATCATTGGGGAAAACTCCACCAGGTGCCGTAATTACCGTGAACATTGTTTATTATTTACCTAACAATATGTACTCGTAATTGAGTAAACATGCTTGTTCTTAGCTTATTCCCTACACGCTGTGAGCTGTGACATAACACTGACTTGTCACACTCACACACTTCCCTCTTTTGTAAGCTTAACCGACGCAAATGACATAAAATCTACTAAAGATTTGATTACAACGAGTATATACCAGAGGCCTTATTGTCTATCGTTTCTGACACTCGCGATCGCAATAAAATGACAGCTTTTGTATGCGAAATATGTCATTTGATTGCGATCACGAGTGTCAAAAAACCGGCTTCAAATAGCGGTAAAAAGTTGGTAACGTTACCTTAAATCATAATTAATTAACGTTAAACGATGTACCGTTACTTTTACAATGTTTACCGGTTAATTTTTTTTTACGTTATAAGCTGTTTACATAAAGTTAACGTTAATTTAAAAGTATCGTTATAAGATTACTTCTCACTTTTAAATTATAACGGCGTCCCTGGTCAATATTCTGCTAAATCAGAACATTTATGTTCAAAATACAATATAAGGGACTTATCACGCTATTTTTACACAAGTAATATTTACCTCGAGTGAGAATCACGAAAGTTTAAAACGTTATTATTTGTTTATGTTATTAAATCTACTCAACAACGATATATAAAATGCTTGTATAAAATTCGTATAAAAAAAAATTAAGAATTGCTATTTCTTACGGATTATATTATGCATTCACGATTATAATTTTGATCCCGACATTTTGAGTCCATTTCAAGTCTCATGGTCACAGAAAAACTAAAAACAAAAATTACCGATTGAAATGATGTTACTTTTTTAACGTTATAATAATGTGAACTGGGTAACGTTAACAAGCCCCACTATTAGCTACTATGTAAAGAAAATTTACCATTATCAAGTTACGTTAATTGTGTAACGTTACCATAATTTTAATTTATCAAATAACGTTATAATTTAATACCATAACAACGTATTTTTACGATTTTACCGTTACGTAACGTTACTTATAATGTGAATTTGGTAACGTTAACAAGTGAATAACAATGGTATATACCCCCCTGGAGACCTAATACACGCGAATTTGAAAGAAAACGATTCTGTCAACTAGCTTTGGTGCGGTGCGGGGGGAGTTACGATCGGTTCAAAGTGCTCCGAAGTATCTCGAACCCGATCGCTAGGGCGTGCATTGTAACGACTTTATTCTTTTTATCGATATCGATAAAAGGTTTTGCAACAAAAAGGTTTTTTAAGCAGTAGGAACAATCAGACAAAACATAAATGCTTGGACTAAACAAGGTAAAAAGTACTTTAATGGTTTGTTGAACTTTAGTACCTAGTATGATGCTTATTTTGTCATTCAAACACACCCGTTTGTATTTATAATTATTAAGTATGGATATCATGAAGTATTACTAATAGTAATAAATGGATTATATTATTATAAATATAATCCACGACAAAATCCGACATAGATACATACAATAATCATTTAGTGAATAAATATCGACAATACAAAATAAATGCACCGCACCACACTAGTCATTCGTGTTACGAGACTAATAACGATTGTTCATGGGAACATAAATTAAAAGTTTTATTGTTTAAAAACTGGGTTTTATTGATTAAATCACAATTTTTTACAGAGCGTGCGTGTTTGATGGTTGAGGTGAAAAAGTAAGAGAGCGAGAACGAATGAATGATTCACAGAGTAAAGTTATTTTATAAAAATAGACAATATAGAGCTTAAAGCCTTGGTCGAAACTAAGTAAACCAAGGAGAGTCGGGAAATACAACAGTGACAAATCACTGACTGGCCGACAGATTAAGGTTGCCTTCCGCTACGTCTCTAGAGTTTCATGTGCTCGTAGTTTGATTATAATGACAATGAGACACGACATCATTGCTATATAACAGCCACAAATGCGTAAATAAATCATTCACAATCAAGACATCTCAGCGTCAATGTCACAGCGCCAAAATGGCGGAAATAATTTATAAAGTTTTTGTCGCTATAGTACTTTGGTACAAGGGTAGTGTATATGCAGAGGAATCAATACAAAGCCCTGAAGCGCGCGAGCTTACTGAAGACCGATACTACCCGCGCTATCATTTAGCCCCTCCATACGGATGGATGAACGATCCCAACGGTTTTTGTGTCTTCAACAACGAATACCATCTTTTCTATCAGCATAATCCCAACAGTAGCCTCGTAGCTGGTACTGCTCACTGGGGACATGCCAAGAGCACTGACCTTTACCACTGGGAACACCTTCCAATAGCTATGTACCCTGACCAATGGTACGACGCGAACGGAGTATTTTCAGGCAGTGCTTTAGTGGAAAATGGCACCATGTATATTTTCTATACAAGTAACCTTAACCATCCTGATGAAATACCTAAATATGAGGAGCATCAAATCTTGGCAACTAGTACAGATGGAGTTACTGTCACAAAATCAGCAAACAATCCCGTCATTAACGGTACAGATCTTCAGCCTGATTTCCGCGATCCCAAAGTTTGGAAACACGAAGACACGTACTATATGGTTCTCGGTAATTCTTTTAACAACAATACCTTAGGTCGTGTCCTACTTTTCTCTTCCAGTGACATGATCTCTTGGGAACAAGTATCTATTCTTGGTGAGTCAAATGGAACTTTGGGCTACATGTGGGAGTGTCCTGACTTCTTTGAGCTCGATGGGAAATTTGTGCTTCTTTTCTCGCCTCAGGGAGTTGCTGCTCAAGGCGATAGTTACAAAAATTTGTATCAAACTGGTTACATCATCGGTGATTTCGACTATGCCACTCATACATTCACTCCTACATCTGAATTCAAAGAACTTGATCACGGCCACGATTTTTACGCTACTCAAACTATCCTAGATGAACAAAGTCGCCGAATAGTAGTCGCATGGTTTGATATGTGGGAGCAAAACTATCCTGAACGTGAAGATGGCTTCACCGGCTTAATGACAGTGGCTAGAGAATTAAGACTTTCAGCTGGAAATCTTATACAGAAGCCTTTGTTAGAAACTTCTAGAGCTCTTGGAGATACTATAAACCCTAGACTTAATGAAAGAGTTTATACACTTAAAGATAAAGCCGGAGAAGTAAATGTTCGTGCCGATAAGTCAAACGACTTCAAACTGTACGTCGAGTCGGACAATACCCAAGTATCTATCAGTTACGATGCTGCAAATGAGCAAGTGACACTTGATCGTGGTGGTACCGATGGTATACGCCGCACTAAGTGGAGCCCAAGTACTGAATTAAAATGGAGAATATTTATAGATGCGAGTTCCATTGAACTTTTCTGTGGAGAAGGTGAGGTAACATTCTCCAGCCGGTTTTTCCCTGATGGACCAATCAGAGTCCGCCTAGCACAGACATCCAGGGCTAGTCACATAAATGTCAACGAAATGAAACGCACTGTACCGCCTGGTAGCAACAAGAAATAGACTTTAAGATTTACCTTTGGTTCGGGGTGATGTAATAATATCTTTCTGAAATTAGTAAATTTAATTATGTATTTTTGTTTTGTTTGTACTCAAATTTTTTGATGTATAGTACAGTCAACACTAGAAGAAAATTATTAAAATAAATACGATTTAACATTTCGACAAGTTTTTTTTTCCTGGCTAGAAATTAATAGTAATAGTGGCATCAGTAAAAATAAAGTGCAATATTAGACTCGTTTAAACCTATTAATTAACTAGTGATAAATGTAGATAGGTAGATATTTAAATAATAAATGAGTACCGTAAACGTGGGTTACTTTACCCAATTTTTACTACAAAATTTTTTTAAAGACGCGCCATTTTTTGGGTTTTGTAGATATAAATGTTAGGCTGGGCTTAACGGGATATCAGAGATGTAAGTTATTATTTGAAAATGATAAAAGTTGAAAAATATATACTGAATATATTATTATTATTTATTATATTTTGGGCCAATGTTGTCCTTAAAGAAAGGTTTCTTTCCTTCGCTGCGTTTTTCTCTTACAAAAACCAACATTTTAAAGGCATGGCCTAATGAAACTATTTTGGAGTGTTAAAGATTAAAACTAGAGCATTTATTAATCTTAAATAGACATTTATTTCAACAAGAAAACCATCATATATATATATTTTTTAAATAAAATAAATTTCGCACTTAATTCTTGGCAAAATATTATTTAACAGTCTTTTTATGAGAATAATCGTTGTAGTATTTGGTTTAAGACGTTATTTTCTAAATCTAAGACCCTTCAAACATAGTTTTTTAACAAAAAAATAAATCATAAAAAGCATTTCTTGAAATAAAATAAACCTCTCATAACTAACTTCTTATTCAAAAGCCTTTTATGAGAATCATCGTTAAAGTTATTACCTACTAGAGGTTTAGAACGCTCTTTTTTAAACCTGAGACTAAGGCTTATATCTTAGTCTTAGTTTTTTACTTATATTTATTTATCTCCGGGACAGAAAAGCAGCCTTTTCTCACGAATTTAGGCAGTCCGATTTTTCGTACTATGTTTCCGGCTTGTATATTGGTTCGCCCTTAATAACAGGCCACCGCCAAAAATCTTTTCCTTCATACATCTAACAAGGACTGCCTCCTCAGATAATTCACCTGATCATTTTAAGATCGCAGTCAGTCAGCAAAAATCCATTTTCTGAAAGGCCAGCTATATGGGCTACGAAGGATCTTTCCTCGTCTTCTGCGAACACAGGTCGAACAGGTTTGTGCGGAAACCTTTGTTTTAATTTATTTTCGATTATTCTGCGTGGAATGTTATATTTCTTCGCAGCAGAACGTTGAGAAATGACTTTTGATTTGATTGCAGCTATGCACTCGTCAAGCTCCGATGACGTGTAGTCAATGTACACGTCATTGCGGGCTGCCGAGTTTTTTTCTATATGTTAAAATATTTTTTTTCGTGCATCAATAAAGTTTTGTATAAGTGAGACTAATTAAATCTGTCATGTTAAACTACTTGCCAACATAAAAATTTTGATTGACGTAACATTTGTTTTGATACTCGTAAAATATAGTTTTTCCGTAAATGCTTAGCTGAAGGTATATTTCCAAAATGTTTGAAAAAAGCTGTTGTTATTCCTATACATAAATCAGGTGATAAAGATCAAATAACTAATTATCGGCCTATCTCATTATTACCTACAATATCTAAAATATTAGAGAAAATTATTAAACAAAGACTTGTTAAATTCCTGGAGAAACAATCTGCTTTAGCCAATACCCAGTTCGGTTTTAGACCGAAATTATCAACAGCTGATGCAGTTCATCATCTGACTGACTATGTAGTGAAGGAGCTCGACAGGGGAAATCGGACGGTGGGAATTTTCCTGGATCTTGCGAAAGCTTTTGACACGGTTTCTATACCTATATTATTGCAAAAACTTGAATTTTTAGGAATAAGGGGCACCCAACTAAAATTAATCGCAGACTATCTTGACGAACGCTCTCAGTGTGTGAGAATAGGCAATGTCATCAGCTCTGATCTCAAAAACTCATCTTTTGGAGTTCCCCAAGGAAGCATATTGGGCCCTACTTTATTTTTAATTTACATTAACGAGCTTTGTAAACTAGATTTAGATTGTGGCAAACTTATATCCTATGCTGATGACACTGTCTTGTTATTGTCTGCAGAGTCAGATCAAGTAGTCTATGAAAAAGCGCAACTGGGCTTCAATGTCGTTAATAAATGGCTCCAGGAACACTTACTAACATTAAACACAGATAAAACTAAGTATGTACAGTTTGCTATTCGGAAATCATATCAGGCTACAACTAACCCCAGCACAAACCTTAAACTCTATGCTCACGAATGTAAAGATCCAGCAAATAAAAGCTGCACATGTCCGGACATAGCTATTACTAACAAAATAAAATACTTAGGAATTATAATTGACGAATCGCTCTCTTTTAAATACCATGTCGAAGCTCTATGCAGTAGAGTTCGAAAGTTGATATTTATTTTCAAAAAATTACGCTCAATTGCGAATACTCACACAATCAAGCTGGTCTACTTTGCGTTGTGTCAAAATGTATTAACGTACTGCATTTCTTCATGGGGGGGCTTGGCGAAAACGTCACTACTAAGCCTAGAAAGAGCCGAGAGAGCGATTCTCAAAGTTTCTACGTTCCGTCCCTATCGATATCCCACTAACCTCCTATATAAATCATGTGAAGTTCTAACAGTCAGACAGCTATTTATTTTGAGCATTGTCTTAAAACAGCACGCCGCAATCCCTTACAGCACTGAATGTACCGCTAAAAGACGCAAAGATCTTGTCTGCCCTAATAACAGAACACCAAAACGCGCATTTTCTTCAAGATTTTTCGTTTTTTTAGGTCCACTTCTTTATAATAGGTTGAATGCGAGGCTAGACTTATATTCGTTAAGTTATGTTAAGTGTAAGAAAAAACTCCAAGGTGCCCTGCAAAACATGTCGTACGATGACACAGAGAAGTTACTATATATAGTTAAATAATTTTTGTTTTTTGTGTCACTTTATCACTAAATTTTCGTATTATTATAGGTATTTTTATTATATTTATGCATAAAGAATAAGAATTTAATCATAATTTCCCTTATACTTTTAAATTAGATGAGTATCACAGTATATAAGTGTTAGTATTAAGGAAACTAAAAATATTATCATTGTTTAATTTAGAATAACCTTCTGTAGTTGATTAAATTATATCTAAATATGTTAGAATTATTTGCCTGAAACACAGGGAATCCTAGTTCAGGCATTTCTTGTTAATATTTCCTTTACAGTATGTTAAGTTCTTAAGTTAAATATGATGTGTAATGAGTTTTTTGAATAAATTATTATTATTATTATTATTATTATTATTATAGTAAAACGTAAGAAGGAAAGATAACAATGTTGAACGATGAATAAATCCAAGGCCGAAATGAGTTCGACCAACAAAACGACCGAGGGGACGAAACAGATGCGCGCACGTTGATCAATGTCAACGACAACGCAAGACCTACTTCTCGACATGACTCCAGTGACACGGTTATTAGACTTAAGTGCACAGATAAATGAGCTAGTAGTAAATATAGAAAATATTTAAGCAAAGAGAAGTAAAAGAAACAAATCAATAGTTTAATTTTTAGAACCGTGTGTTAAGGATTTCAGTGATGAAGTTAACAACTCATAAGTAAAGTAACGCATCCTATTCTTTTGTAATATTTTCTGTCTTTTATTACAAGAACCGTGCCTGCTGCGTGCGACGTGTAATATTTGCAAGTCGCAGCCGTCCATCACGGGCGGCAGGTCAGCGTAACGCATTCATAGAGCATATTAACAAACAGCATTCGACCGGACGGTATTTAGTCAGACATCCCGCAGCATTTAATCTTTAGGCTAAGTTTATATGGCGAAACTTCACACATACACTACCTATTGTCCTGTGTATTGACCGCCTATTGTCTACTTGAATTTTTTATTTTTTTTAAATCTCTTTTTGCTTTTGGTTATCAATAAATATTTTTTGTATTGTAGTGTATTTTATATTTTTACACGAATCGCGAGTGTCTCGTCACGTGTATACACTTTAGTGTGTACAGTATAAAGTCTCTTAGCCTATATTTGGATCTTTAGCGACACACTATACTAAACTTGGAATATTCCGTACAAAATACGAAATCCTTAGAAAAATATTGTAATGGCTACGGAACCCTATTTCGGGCGTGTCCGACTGTTTTTTTATGTGATACTGGGAAAAAGAGCAGGCAGTTTAAGAAAAAATTATTGACACTGACTATGATGAGAAAGATTTAAGTAATTCAAAAATAACCTTCGGTATCAAAAATAGATTAGTATCAAAATTCACTATAAGTAACTAAAAACTTAGTAAGGAGATGCCTAGGCACTGAAACAGCTAGAATTTAACAAAGTAATCAAGCCCAGACAACTAAATCAAACTAATTGGCTTTTGGAAATCTGAATCAACTTCAGGCCATTTAAATGAAGTTTAGTTCAGTCACTGTTTTCTGCGGTGTTTGATTGTTGTTCGAAATACTATTATGGATGACTTTATACCAACTTCATTAGTTTTCCTTAAACGTACAGTCGAAAAAACTGAATCGTGTACCAGGATGGAACCTTTGTGCTACTAAGGTCAAGTTGATATCCCGTACTTTTATCAAAGAAATCATAATGAAACTGGATATTCTTCGACCGTACTCGTACGTGTTAGCCACGCACGTAGGCCACGAAATTTGCCATAAGGAAAATATGATGCAGAGAAACGCACACCTGCGAAGAAATTCAATTGTGTGTTTAGAGTTCCCAATTCGTTACTGAGCCCGCTTGTGTATGCCCCAAGCCTTCCCATTCCCCTGTAATGGGACATGTATAGGCCATGTTGATGATGATGACTCACATTAGCATCTTACGATACATAACAACGCAGAAGGAAAATGGCATGGCTTCACAATCCATATCCATACTAATATTATAAATGCGAAAGTATGTTTGTATGTTTGTGTGTTTGTCCGTCTTTCACGCTGTAACGTTGCGACGGATCGACGTGATTTTTGGCATAGAGATAGTTAATGGGCCCGAGAGTGACATGAGCTACTTTTTTTCCCGGAAAAATGCACAGTTCCCGAGGGAAAGCGCGCGATAACCGAATACCACGCGGGTGGAACCGCGGGCAAAAGCTAGTATATATGTATTTTAACAGTATAGGCTTGCGTTTGGCCACAATCAAGCCTGATGGAAAGTGAGGATGAGACTTACGATGGGGCACGCTTGCCTGGTAAATGCTCATTTACCCTAGACTTGAAAGCGGCCAAATTGTAGCAGGTAGAATATGAAAGAAAGAAAGAAAGAAAGAAATAATTTATATATGACTGAATGAACTGACATTAGAACCATGTAACAACTGTTTGAAGCAGTTCAGGCTTAGAAAATATTTAAAGAAGTGACTACTAACCTTTCGTAATGGATAGGCACTGAAAAAAAAAGACAAAATTAAACACACACTCTTCACACTAGTTTTACAATTACAGTGTAAAGGGGTTGGCGGTAATACAAGGGTGTGGAATGATACACCAGTTGTCCGTAGTATTATTAACGATTTTATTAGTAACGTATACCTACTCGTATTTATAGATATTGATGAGGCGCTTATCAAGTAATATGCGTTGATGTTACAGTTAACTATTGTGTTACTGAAACAGGTTGAACATTGACATTTTTAAGTAGCCATATACTACAATAGCTTACTAGCCTGTTACCCGCGACTCCGTCCAACGTAGAATTCGGTTTTCACTATCCCGCTGTAACTATAAAACCATTAGGTCCAGCAGTTGTATTACAAATTACGAGTTTTCACTAAATTCTCCTGAGATTTTTCAAAAATTTCATGTCCCTAATTAGTTGAAATTTTGGGAGTTCATCCCGATCTCGTAGAAATATCCAAACAAAACGTTAAGAATAAAACGTTCAGCCACCTACTAACGTAAGATAGTTCATTCAAAACCGCCCAGCCATTATAGCTTGAAGGAGTAACAAACAAAACCTGCTTTCAAATAAAAATAAACCGCATTCAAATCGGTTCATCCGTTTAGTAGCTAATGTGCCACAGACATACAGACAGACACACGTAGCAGTAAAACTTATAGAACCCCTCTTTTTGCGTCGGGGGTTAAATTATTTTTTTTTAACCAAATAAGATTTAGAATCGCTGTACAGGATTCGAACCCGCACCAGTACTTGAGGCTACACAATTTTTTTGAACATTTGACTTTTTAGGTATTTAGCTATATATTAGATACACAGGTATGTTTTGTATTTTAAATATAATTATTGTATTCTAATGTATCTCTATACAATACAATACAATACAAAGACTCTTTATTGTACACCAGAAATAGTAAGTGATACAGAAAACAAATATATTACTCTATTGTTCTAACTTCACTCTAGAACAAAGTTTTCCGGGTACCCTGGTTTGATTGTGCCAGCCTCCCCAGGGATTTACTTGTGTGGGCGTTTCGAGTGGGGTCAGGTCATGTTCCATTGAATAAATTTTTAAATATGAGGAAAGTAATTCAATCCCCAATGTGCACGGATTGTAATAAAGTTGAGGACTTAAAACATTTTTAGTGGAGTGTATTGATTAAGGATAGCCGTGAGAGGTATTTGAGTGATTTGGACCTGTTCAATGGTGCATTATTTTGAGTTGTCCGGTATCGGAAGATGCAGTACGAATTTACAGGTTCATCAAGCACTAATTTGCAGCCAGATAATCTGGAAATCGTACGAGTATTAGAAGTGTTTGATAAATGTGGCCATTGAGTCTTTCAATGAGGCTGGTCACACAGGTGGACTTAAGAATAAAAAAAAAATAGAAAAAAAACTTCACTTTTCTATTCATAATTATACTTTTTATCTTTATCCTACAGGATTTTTTTTTCGAATAAAAGTGTATTTGAGAATACGTTGATTTCAAATATTGTTTATAAATTGGTTCGGTTCCATAAATAAGTAGGAACAAGCACATCAATACAGTTTAGTTCTTTTATTATATAAAGTATAGACTACCTACCTATTCAAATACATATTTGCACTCTGCCTCAATTCAAAGTACTTCGGAGAATCTCTATACATAAATAATCACGATATCTCTTTAGAACGGTAAGCCGAAACAAATCGCTTTACAACTATGTTCTGAAAAGATTTGAATCTAATGAAGCACGACTTAACTACTATATAATCGTTATTGCTGCGGAAATAAATCACTCATCAGCACGGCGCAGAGTTGCTGCGCCACGCTAATATGGCAGGACCAATTTTTAAGATTTTTATGATTATACTTATTTGTTATAAAAATGCATTGGCCGATAGACCGCAACCAGGAAGAAATAACCATCATGGACGCGATGAAACAAGTTTGGTCCAAGATCGGTACTACCCACGTTACCATCTCGCACCACCGTATGGGTGGATGAACGACCCTAACGGTTTCTGCTTCTTCAACAATGAATACCACCTCTTCTATCAGTTCAACCCTAATAGCAGCCTAGCACCTGGTACAGCACATTGGGGACATGCCAAGAGCACTGACTTGTATCACTGGGAACCCCTCCCAATAGCTCTGTACCCTGACCAATGGTACGATAAAAACGGAGTCTTCTCAGGCAGTGCATTGGTAGAAAATGGCACAATGTACATTTTCTACACAAGTAATCTTAACCACCCTGATGAAACACCTGCATTTGAAGAGCATCAGATTCTGGCGACCAGTACGGATGGAGTCAATGTTGTGAGATCAGAAAATAATCCAATAATTAACGGCTCCGATCGGCAACCAAATTTCCGTGATCCTAAAGTTTGGAAACACGAAGATACATACTATATGGTTTTAGGTAATTCATTCGTCAGTAACGATAAAACCTTGGGTCGTGTCCTTCTTTACTCTTCAACAGACATGACTTCTTGGACAGAAGTAGCAATCCTTGGTGAATCAAATGGCACAATGGGATATATGTGGGAGTGTCCTGACTTCTTTGAGCTCGATGGTAAATTTGTGCTTCTTTTCTCGCCTCAGGGAGTTGCTGCTCAAGGCGATAGTTACAAAAATTTATATCAAACTGGTTACATTGTCGGTGATTTTGACTATTCTACGCTTAAGTTTACCCCTACATCTGAATTTAAAGAACTTGATCACGGTCATGATTTTTACGCGACCCAGACTATACTCGATCCGCAAGGACGCCGAATCGTGATTGGGTGGTTTGATATGTGGGACCAGAACTACCCGGAGGGTAATGATGGTTTCACTGGGTTAATGACTATTGCTAGAGAATTAAAACTGGCAGCAAATGGTCTGCTTCAGCAGCCTTTGGCGGAAACTGCTAGAGCTAGAGGTCGTATCCAAAATCCAGGCAGAGGAGGCCATGAAAGAGTATACACACTTAAAGACAAAGCGGGAGAAGTTAACATCCTAGCAGAGAAATCGAATGATCTCAAACTGTATATTGAATCGGAGTCTGCCAAAGTGTCTATCACTTACGATGCTGCCAATGGACAAGTTATACTTGACCGCGGTGGTACCGATGGTGTTCGACGTACTGAATGGAAACCTGAAGTCGCTTTGAAATGGCAAATCTTCATCGACGCGAGCTCGATCGAACTGTTCTGTGGGGAAGGTGAGGTGACATTCTCCAGTCGGTTCTTTCCTGATGGTCCATTAACAGTCCGTTTGGCGCAGTCTTCCAGAGTCTCTCACATAAGCGTGAATGACATGAAACGTACTGTATCTCATGGTAGCAGCCAAAAATGGCACGTTGGAATTACTTTTGGTTCCGGATAAAAGTCATCAGTCGTACATTCAGTAGGTGCATAACATGATTTAATCATATTTTTATGAAATAAAGTTATGTCTATGTCTATGTCTATGTCTATGTCTAAATAATCCTTTGTAGTGTAGAGTTGTAGAAAATATAAGAACTGTAGTGGTAGAAAGGTAATGGTATAAAAAAATTATAAGAAAACTTGTAATATTCAATAAAAACTGGGTATGAAATTTTATTAAATATTTTTTCTTTGTAAATTTGTTTATTTCAATACTTTTATGCAGTATTACAGTGTTACTTAACCACTAACAAGTAACATTTCACTGTTCCTGTAGGTACATGTACACCAACTTTGACACTGTGTTCATCACTGACGTCACGTAAACAGGTTATCGAGCGTGGCAAAAGTAAAGAGCAACCTGGTGAGAATCAATTTGTTACGGCGCCACGCTACTGCTTTAGTTGATGAATAAAAATAATAATAACTGATTCCGCCAAAAAAAAACTTGTGGCGTTAAAAACAAGTATTGTGTCGTTTGGGCAGGCATCCGTCACTCGTCCATACCTACAGCGATAAACACCTGCAGCGCGCGACAACTTGAGATTGTCTAAGCAGTGGGGGCTGCCGCGCGCCTGCAAGCACACGCGTGACGCGATACTTGCTGGTTTCGTTCGATCCTTATCTAAATATCTGTGATAAAGTGTGTTATTGCTTGTGAGATAAATAGGTACACTGAACTGCACCGTTTGTAACAATGGCGAATCGTATTACTAATAACTGTTGTGTGGACGGATGTCGAAATAAACAAAAGAACGAAAAGAAAGAACTTGTAGTTATCTTTTTTTTTACATTACCAAAAGAAGTTTTTTGAAGTCTGTTAATAAGTTATATTTCGAAACGTTTAGTTGGATTGTTTCATTTTAATTTTCTGACAAAGTGATAACCCTTACACTCGAGTTGGCGAGGTAGATATGTTCGGAACGAAAGGGAGCACATCATCATCATCATCATCAGGCGAAAGACGTCCACTGCTGGACAAAGGCCTCCCCCTTAGAACGCCACAAAAGCCGCAAAGGGAGCACTGTAGGCTATTAAAACGGCGGCTTTCTTCAAGATCAAAAGAGTGCAAATTATGTACGTTATACTATTATTTATTCTGTGGTTTGGAGTTTACCCTTTTGTTATTGTTATTTCCTCAAGCTTTTCAAATATTTCCCAGACCATAAGATTTATGCAAAGAGTACAAAGGTTACTTAGCACGTCAGACCCAACTCAAGGTGGCAATCCCAAGGACGGGTCAGCGAAAACCGCCCACTGATGGTGTTTATCTTTATTCTTTTGAAGCAGATTTTTTTTAATATTTTGCATGAGTTCAAGGTAAAAAAAAAACCGGCAAAGAGCGTGTCTGACACGCCCAAGATAGGGTACCGTAGCCATTACGAAAAAAATCAAGTAATATTTTTCTAAGGATTTCGTATTGTGTACGGAATCTACTCTTCTGCGGAATTTACTCTTAAAATAAAATATTGAAAAAATAAGTAAGAAGACGTTAAGTGGAGATTTTTTTCATCTGAACCCATAGTACCTCGTACAGGGTATCGTTGGATAGGTATTTTAAAAACGTTCTAAGTTTGCTAGTTTTTTTATGTCTTTAATTTCAAATTGATATCTATATAATTTCTATGTACACAGACTGGCAACAAAGTGACCATTTGGGTTACATTTACCTTTTGAGACGCGTATTTCTAAAAATACGGGCGGTCGGATCAATTTGACACGGTACTCTAGAATAATGAGCCGAGGACAAATTCCAATCTTGAAGTGATTCTGCATTATTGATGCTTGAAAGGGTAGGTATGGCAATATTTGGAAGGCAAATTTTCAAAGAAAACCACTCTCCTAGTAATACGCAAGTTGCGTTTAAGCTTTTTGTTAGGCTCCCGATAAATTTTACCAAACGCACCAACGAATCACATCAGTATTTATACTGCGCTTTAGCTACTATTCGTAGTCAAACATATTGTCCTGGAATCAACCACTCGCGTCCAGTCGATTGAGTCTATTGTAGCATCCCCCACACTACAGGTGTGTATACTTTACACGTGTTTCACGCTTTGCATATTGCAACTATGTAATATTATTTATTTTATTTATTTATTAGAAAGACCTGCCGTTGAAATTACTGGCACTTGAGGAACCTTTCTTGGTAGGTGCAGAGCGGACTTATTTTTTTTATTTTTGTATTTTTAAAGCAGTCGAGTTTTTTTATTTCTACTTTACTTGAAAACGACACTTAGTGCAATACGGGAAAAAAAATAAAAGTGGACGTCCACTTTCGTCTACGAGACTCTAATTTAATTACTTAAATCGCGGCCAAAAAAGTGCCCGTTGATTAATCCTCTCAAAAATAAACGCTGATTTTAAAGGAAGGCAAAAGCTTTTATTAAGACATTGTCCTCCTAATTCCATTCTATTTAGCGAACCAATTCCTCCTAAATATTAATTTCCAACGGTATCTTTTTGATTTTTTGTTAAGTCTTTGGAGTATTCTTTTTGTGAAAAATCTTTAACGATCTAAATAATATTCACTTTATTATTAGCCTGAAGCAATGTGCTGTAGGTTGATTCCAGGAAAACCATCTGCAAGTCAAAATATTTTATCTGTGGCACAAGTATCAACAGTAATTGCTAGGTTTACATGGGTTTAGTACTTGTCATTAATGTAACTGATTAGAGACTTGTCTGCAGAGTGATGAAGTAGCCGTCTTCATATTGGTGTTAGAGAATGGTTTTAGTAGTTTCACCATAAATTACCGCTGCCGACTTGTTTTAAGAAATGTTTTAGGTACTTTTTACTTAAATAAATAATAATAATAAACATCATGGGACACTTGACACCAATTGACTAATTAAAACTTGTACTATGGGTACTAGGCAATGGATAAACATAATATAGATAAACACATACTTAAATACATATTAAACATCCAAGACCTGAGAACAAACATTCGTATTAGGTATTCAAACAAATCTCTGCCCTGGCCGAGAATCGAACCCGGCACCTTCAGCTTCGTAGTCAGGTTTTCTGACCTCTCTCATCTTCTCTAACATGAACGTTCACACCACCCGACAAGTGACAAGTATTAGTAGATTTTTAGAAAAGGGTAGGATTATTGCTTGGTACGCAGGATTAGGCTTCCATCCACTCGTACTTGCAGTTGCACTAATGCTAAGCACTTTTGTAATATGTTTATACATATTTGACAAGTGTTAGTGACAAGTACTAAATATTAGCAACTAAGCTCGTGTAAACCGAGCTGAAAGTAGCACCACCTGTTGCCTGCCTTGAAATAAACTAGATTTCTAAAAATACATTACTAACCTGTCAGTCAGAATATCGAAAAATATCAGATATTATGTATTTTTTCTTTCTGAAAATCCAATGGACTACATAATTACACGCCTATTTTTAGAAATCTAGCTTACTGAAGAATTAGAAAGACTTGACGTAAAACTATCACTGAACTCGCACGCATTCAAAAATAATAAAAGAATCACTCAGTGGAGGCATGCCCGACATGTTTCAGGCAGGTAAACCTAGGTAAGTACCTATCCGTTCGAGTTCGAGTACATTTTGAGAATGAACAATGGAGCTGTCCAACGTGGGAATACTATATAATACTTCATCTGTGCTATTGCTATGCTATTTTAATAGGGCCTTGAATCCAAAGATGTCATGTCAGCCAACGAATGAATAATGCAATTGGAAAACTGTAACTGTGTACTTACCTTGTTTAGATACAGCTTATTATTCTCTCCAAATACAAACGTCAAAGTCAAAATAATAATATCTTCAATTTAGGCTATGTCAAAAAAATCTACCACCGCCCACCGGTTCGGTAAAACATCTGTGGAGATGAATCCGGCAAGAAAATCTTCACTCTAACCTCGTAAGTAATTTATAAAAACCGGCCAAGAGCGTATCGGACACGCCCGAATTAGGGTTCTGTAGCAATTACGAAAAATGTGGAGGGCTTTCGTAAGTGAACAGATCTGTAACCTTTTAGGGAGCATTTCAATGCTCAAAAACAAAGTTTAAATCAATTACCACGATAAATGGAGTGAACAGAAAACTGGGAATAAACAAACGTTGAACCCCTGAATATTCAAATATCCCAAAGAACGCATACAATTTACCTACCACATTGCCTGATTTTCTTTTGTAATAAATCTACTTATTTTATGCGGAGAACAGATTTTATTACATTGCCTTTTCTGTGTTCCTAAAAAGGTGCTTCCTGAGTTGAGGAATCGGCGAAATCTATTTTACGGATTGCTGAGTTTTCGGTGATACGTTTTTGTCCAAATCATGAGTTTTCGAACAATTATACGCAGATGTTTGTATTGTATATTATTTTACAAGCTTTTATTTAGTTTCACCCTGTCGCGTTGTATATCTGTCTGTCTGTAATCAAATCTTGCAATTTAAATTCGACCAACTTCTAGTACCTGGATTGACTTGAAATTTAATATACTTATGTAAATTACGTGACAATACAATAATCTGGTACACCCTGGTAGTCCAGCCTACGGTTAATTGCATCAACTTCAAATTTGGTATGCAAATGTGGTTTGGCTGATAATACAAGTACAGTTAACAAAAGTACAGTCATCAAAATAAGCTTCTATTAAAAACGATTTTTTTTTACCAGAAACTTATTACTTGATTATATCACCACGGCATTACTAATGTCTAGACATCGGATTATATGCATTTGCATGTTTGCATATGAAAATGCGTGTAATCCTATTTTTATAGCGTTATTGCATATATTGGTATTTTTTCGTTGACAGTGCTTATTTCAGTTATTTTACGTGTTGGGCGTATTTTATCATGCTGTCGAAACGTTCGAACTATCCACGAAAATCTTATTTTTGTTGAAATAATGCCACCAGTAAAAAAATACCCTGACTTTAATGGGATTTTGAACAAAAAAAAATTACAAAAATTCATCAAAAAGATATCAAATCGATGAAAATCTTCCCATTTAGCTGCAAAGATAGAAAATATGAATATACATATGAATATATAATGTGAAAATAATGTAAATTCTCAATAATGAATGGTTTTTGGTTGTGCATATTTTGTGCATATTTCGCCCTTTTTTAGTGCATATTTGCATGCATATATTGGCATTTTGATAGTGCATATAATCCGATGTTTACTAATGTCAGACTAAAATTATTTTGAAACTGATCGCTTGCTTTTGGCTCGCTTTGTTCTTTGACGTGCATCGCGAAAAACATTCATAAATATTATTATATCAACATCTACGTATAGACTGCATGTTTCTTGTCCAAACGGCGCATGCAATAAGGGTTTTCACAGAGGCGAAATATTGTTAGATGGCGTTAGTATCGCAAGGTCCGTTTGACGTTTGACGTTTGCTTGCGATTAGCTCATTTAGTTATTTAACCAATCACGAGCAAAAGGCAAACGTCAAACGGACCTCACGCCATCTAGCGATATATCGGCTCTGTGAAAACCCTTATTAGTTCACAGCGCGGTTTTGTGAACGTTTCACTACAGCGTGTATTTTTAACACTACCTCAAACTGTAAACAGACGAAGATTTAAGTGATGTGAACCGATATCAAAACAAATTGTTAATTTAGAATTAACTAACAGAGCGTAATAATTTTTTTAAATATTTTCGAGCAGCAATGTAATGCGTACAAGAAGAGAGAAGCGTTCTGTGACAGCTGTCACGTCAACAAGTGCGACATTTTGAATAAAAACAAAGTAGTATCGCGTAACGATGCATTGCGTGCTAATTAATTTTGTAAGGAAAATAATAAGTCTAAATTTTTTACTAAAACATATTAAAATGTGATTATTAGGGCCTTCACTAACTGCCCTTAAGGTTTGAGGTAGTATTAAAAATACACGCTGTATAGTCTGTTGACGTCCGTGACAGGGGTTATGTTAAAGTAATATTGGTGATTGATGCGCCGCGCGTTTTGTTCCAAACAGGCAGTCTAGTGCCGTTAGGTTAGGTTAGGTTGTATAAACTTGCCTGTAACTCTATTGTTATCTCTATTAATGAAAATGACTGTTGTTTTAAAATGTTCGCCCAAAATTTGCTTAAACTAGGTTTTATTTATCTAGTAGGAATACTGAAACATGACTTTGAAAGACTAATAGAAATCTCTTTTTGCGTTGAAACGATGTTTAGAGCTACCTAGTAATGAAATAATTATTCATTCAATACTAAAGACGCTTAAATTGCCTATTCAGCCAAAATAGAGCTAGAAAATATGTATAACATTACATTATTTTTCTAGAAAACCAGTTTTAATTACCCTAACATTTTTTGAACGGCTGACCAAGCCATGTGGATATAATAAAAAAAAGAAAAAAAAATGGACAATTGCTTTTAGGAAAATTAATTTTACTTAATTTTGATGACTTTAACGCGTACTAAAGTGGGATTATTGAAATAAATAACCTCTTTCAAATAATTTTATTTAATCTCTTTGGCATTTTCAAACATGTAGGTACAAGTAAGCGGAAAATCGTAAAATCATGAAACAATTCAGAATTTATTGATTAGAAATATAAATTATGGTATCATTTGTAAAAAAAACTCGAGAATACAAGACAAAATACTTTCTAAGCTGACCAGAACTTACATGCTAGAGCTAATAATTATTAAAATTATTTACAATCAGTGGTTTGTATTTTAAATTAACAATTTAATCTTATAATACTAAATTTGTGTGTTCTGAATGTAACTATAGTACTTAACAAATAAGTAAAGTCTTTACAACCTAAATAATATTAAGTACCTGGGGTTGATTTATTTCGCAACTGTAATATTTCTGAAACTATATTTTTCAGGATTTTTATAAGACTAACCCAACGTAACCTAAAAAGTTCTACACGATGGTCCTAAAATAAATCCTGAAATATTTACGGTTTTAGAGTTTGTGAGATGAAAAGTTGCGAAATGAATCAGGATGCCAAAAGTTAATTACGAAATGAACGGATACCGACTAAGTGACTTGATGCGAGAGTGGGTAGAGCTCTTTATAATATTGTCAACTATGAACTCCGGACTCCAGCCAGTGTAAAGAAAAGAAGAAACCACCACATTATTTCCCCAATAAAGTCGCCATGAAGTTTCACTAAAGCCTCAACTGATGACCACGATCACTCGGCCAAGACACTTACAACAAGATTAGTAATCAGCTCCTTGGAATATTTTACATAATTTGGACTTTGAAGTATTCTGGGGGCACGGCAGTGCGCCTGCCAACCGAGCTAGTAGTGTTTATTCTAGTATAACTTTCATTTCGTTCTAACTATACTACTTACTACTACTTTATTTCTAGCTAGAAATAGGTCATAGTCAATGATATGTCAATATTATCTTGACGTCAAATAAGCGTAGATCACGCCTTAAAATCAGCACTGGAATATTTCTATTCGATATCCAATAAAGTAGAATTGTCAACGTCATGATGCTCCACAAAGAATTCGTCTATTATACCAACAACTGACACATATGCCCCAGAAAACATGGCGAATAAGGATATAAGTGCAATAAAAATGTTTTTGTAGATGACGTAATTGAATTTTCCAGTATCTCGATCCCAGCGGTAGGCTGTTTCGACTATAGCGGGGAGAAGAAGACCAAGGCTGGAGAAAAATATGGCGCCAACAAAGCCAATTACTAGCTCCAAGTTCGGGAAGGCTGCAGCAATGCCAACTGTAAAAGAAAAATAGTGGTTTATTAGGCACCTGTCCTCTTAAATTAACTAATGATTGACATAGAGAGTTGAAGTTTGTTAGGGATGTAGTGCTGTCAAATTATTATTATTTTATTAATAAGAAACAAACAATCATAAACAGTTATGAACAGACTTAAATTATCATATTATGGAACTAAGTTTCCTTAAGGTTCATGTTAGCAGACAACGTGGCCAGCTATTACAAAGAAAGAAATTATGAAAATTAATAGAATTTTTACAAGTAATATCTATCACAAACACATTAATCCTGTTTTCTGTAATTTTTTGCTATATGTTGGTGTGCAATAAAGAGTTATTATATTGTATTGTATTGTATTAATAAAAACAAATCCAGATTTGTGATATATTTCCTTTTCTGCAAATGAAACAGGACAGGAAAGCTGAAAACAAGTACACAAAGGTTGGAATGGAGATATAAATTAAATATATAACTAACCTAAAGCATTGTTACTTGAAAGCTTTCTTCAGTATCTCAAGTGAACAGTTAAAAATATCAACGTCCACCAGTTTTTCATTGTTATTAAAAGAAAAATATTTTGGCATAAGTTTTACTACGACAAAAGTTGATTAAGTAAACGTTGCAAATGAAATATGACCGAGTAATTATTTACCGAAAATAAAAGACAAATTAAGTTATAAATAACTATGTGTTCGAGTTCAATAAAGAGTATTGTTCCACGTATCAATCTGTCTTCTTCGTGGCCGCTATCAATAACTGGATTAGAGAAATTGGTACCTTATCATAGATTAGATAATCGGGTTTATAGTCTATAGTGAGGTTGGGTGGATAATGAAGAATATTTACTCGTTTATGCTGAGTATGAACGTCCTAATTGTGACAGTTTCTGACTTATGATTTTTTTAAGGATTTCTTTCAATGTATTTTTTTCGAGATGTATTCAAGCGATTTGCTTCAAAATTTAAAATAATGTTCCTTATATTTATTTGCACCGCCACCCTAAAACTAATATTAGTTGTCGTATAAAAAAATGAAAAAAAAAACAAATCAAAAAAGACAACTTTTTAAGTGGTTGTGAAGCAGTGACAGCTCTAGATTTATTTCTCAGAATAGATCGTATATTAGCCTACTACTTGCCTAAATATCAAAATTTTCCAAGCGGTACTTTCTATCAAAAATCAGCAATATGCGTGGCCAACTTTCGTATTGAATCTGTGTTTTTCAGTGTCCTATAAAAACGAAACGAAAGAACAGTATTCAATTTTCCAAATTGTTTATCAAGAAACTTTACAAACTATTAAATTCTTTCGGCAGCCTGTTTGTATTTCATTTATTTCTATTAACTAAAAATATTTATATTCATTTTTACGGAAACACTTTCTAGTCTTCAAAATTTACTTCGGAAAAACCTGCGTGGGTAGCATCGTTAGATACTGTTGTCTTTAGATATTGAGAATCTACTTTTATACCTGTTTTAACTACCAAGATTTTCAAATTACCTAAGTAAATAAGTATACAAACACCATGAAATTATATTCTAACCCTACGCGTGGGGTCTTTGTTAAAATTAATTAACAAAATTTTTTTAGTCGATTGGATGGCAAACGAGCAAGTGGGTCACCTGATGGTAAGATGGAGATCATCGCCGTCCATAAACATCAGCAACCCCTGCAGATGCGTTGCCAACCAAGAGGCGTAAGATAGAATACCTCAAGTGCCAGTAATTTCACCGCCTGTCTTACACTCCACGCCGAAACACAACAGTGCAACTGCTTCACGGTAGGATTAGCGAGCAAGACGGTAGTAGCAATCCAGGCGAACCTTGCACAAGGTCCTACCACCTGCAAGGCATGTAAGGTTCCTGACTGGCCTCACGTTTTGCGATATATTTTATAATCATCATTGCCATCATTATAATAGCCTTAGGATGTCCACTGTTACACATAGGCCTCCCGCATTGACCTCGAGTTGCTTCGGTTGGGAGCGGCATGCATCCATCATGAACCTGTGTGACTCTAACCTTTTCCGCGCCAACGACTCATATATACGTTCATAATTTCAACGCAAAAGCAACCTTTGTTGAATCGTGTTAAGGTTCAATTTCAGAAATTGTAATGTAGAAACCTGTCGTATGGGAATCTTTTAAATCTTTTCTATTTAACGTGGCGACGAAAAGGTTAATCAGGTCATCCGTCCATCTTGTTAACGTTAACCCAAAGTTAACGATACCTACAGTTTTTAAAATATACATACGGGTCACTTACATAATCTGCCGCGTAATTGTTGGTTAATGGGGGATTGCTTCGAAAAATGTCGGACGTACTTCAACTAAAAAACGCGAATGACCCTCGTATCTATTTTAATAATTATATCTCTGTCTCATGGTACTTATAATTTACGTTTAACGATTTGAACTAATTTTAAGGTGTCATCAGTTTTGTAAATAAAGAAATGAGCTTAAATTTTTTATCGACTTACCAGATACTATTACTAATAAGGTCCTTATGCTGACTTGGATGATGTTTTCAAACTTGTCGGACTGGCGTTTCTTGAGCATTCGTGTGATGACCTCCATTGGTACGTAGCATTGCAGTGCGTATGAGAAATATATGACAACAGCCATCACTAATTTTGCTACTTGCGCGATTCTAAAAAAAAAAAAATTTAAGGAATCATTTTTTATCACTTAAAAGTAATTTATTTTTATAAAAGTGACTGTATGCAAAAAATGTCACGATTTTCAGAAATGGATGAAACGTGATAATTTTTACGCCTTTGAGCCCTATGCTGTTGCCATTTTGAAAAAAAAAATGTATCGAAAAAAATGTCCATAATAACTATGGAACATTTTTTCCTACAAAATTGCACTCACGTATCACACAATCTACATACAGAACATAATATACATAACAATAACGTGGTTGCATAAATTATACACTACCACAGAATAGATAATAGTACAAGTACAGAAGTCTCTCTGTTTTGATTTTCACAAATGCCGCCTTTTTATGTGCCTACATAATTATTATTAACAAACGGACCGCACGCGAGCAGCCGACATTGAGCTCTCTGGCGCCGCGTGAAGGTCGACATTATTCCACACCTTGTCAGATATTCCGAAAATAGGGTTGTCAATACTTTAATAGAATAATACATATTATACTATCAGATTTATGCTGTTTATAATATTTACTTAGCGGTTGCACTTTTATTTATTCTATGGCGCAGGGTCGAATATTATGTAAGAATAAGCTAGGTACCAGTCTCGTCCAGCGCAACTATGCTTAGTGACTCTCGTTGCGAGACGTCACCCGTCACTTTCTCACAGTAGTGCACAGATAATATGTACATCTCATGCGAGAAATAGTCACATGTTACAGTTGCTTCAAAATGGCTGGTAAGTGTTATAAGTATAAATACCACGCAAGGTACACATGCAGAAACTGTTATACCTACCTATTAGGTAAATGAATACCGAACATATAAATCAGTTTACACAGGTATATACGACACGTGATTTTCTTTTGATGTAGGTATGGATTATATGTATATGTAGCTACCTACCACCTATTTTAAATAAGTATATGATATAAAACATTTGTGTGTATATTTATTAATTATTGTTATAGATTTAGGTACCATGACAGTAATGAATACTGTACCTTTCGCTATCTTTCTCACTTGCGGGAACCGAGAAAAACTGACAATTACTATTTTTTTCATTGTTCCGACAATCGGCTGCAATGCAGTATTTTTTTGGATACATATTGCCAATTAAAATTATGACACGCGTTTGCGACGTAAGTAAATTGAGTCGTACTGCGTAAGAGGCGCGCGCGTGCGCCACGGGTCAGTGCGCGGCAACCACTGAATCGCCTCAACGTTGGGGAGGCTCGGTACGCACTTTTAGCTCGGCGGCGGAATGGCGTAGTGACACCCCCCTGACACTACACAGATTCAGGCGTTAACGGTGTGAGTAGATATTTAATCAAAAATCCAGATGAAAAGCCTACACAGAGGCGTTCAGTCAAACTATAAACTAACAATAAATTTCACACGAAAACAAGCTGAAACATGGATGCACAGAAAAACCAGAAAAATAAACCAGCGCTGGGAATCGAACCCAGGTCCACGGGATGACCGTAAAAGAATCAAAAATTTGGAGTTGAAAAAAAAAAATATACAAAAAGACTCCAAATAGTAATCTTATAAACTAACCAATTATTAAAATATTCTCTCTCTCAAAACTTACATGTCACCTTGTGGTAGATTCAACGTAATACTGCCTTTTACATCGTCTCCGTATTGCAAGTAGCCGAAAAATCCGAATACGCCGTAAAGTGATATTACAATGAACATGGCTGTGTTCAGGACTCCTATACAGGATAAGAATTTCTGGGGCTTAGCCATCTCGTTTTCAACTGGCATGACGATACCTATGCCTTCCATAGCGAATATTACTGTACTGAAAAAAAAAACATTACGTCGATGAAATTGCAATGCCGCGTAGATCCAACAACGGCAGTTTTTGTGGCAGGTATAAACAGAAATATATGTAATTTTAACGATCTTCTGTAAAATTTGCCTGCAGTCAGATACGTGGCATTTACCATTGTCGATTAGGTAAGTAAATTATAGTGTTGGTATTAGCTTGTATCCTCCCTCGGCTTGTCTCCAATTAATAAAGTACCTATTTAACCCTGAACATTTAAAATCTATCTATGTACACTTTACAATTTTTTATTTATAAACAAACAAATAGTATACAAGGTGGGCCCTGCAACATGAGCAAAAAATTCAACCACAGCATTCACTCTTCATCTTGAGCTAATATAGTTCTACAACTTTTGAAAATAATATTATAATTTTTATTATAGTTTAAAGTTTAATCAGACAAGCAATGTATTGCGAAATCGGTAATTTTGTTTCGTGACAGGCAATGTCATTTAGGCTATTTATTGGATGCCGTATATTGAAAATACTATTTAATTTGTTTGGAATAAACTTAATGAAAAAATGACTTAATGTTTGAAAGTTGCAGAACTAAAGTAGTTCCATTTGAGTAGCAGAACCTGTGATTTAATTTTTTGCTCCTGTTACAGGGACCACCCGGTATACTATTTGTTTGTTTATAAATAAAAAATTGTAAAGTGTAATTATTTTATAAATGAAGTATATTTGGTAATTTTTCCAGGATGAAAATACACAAGAAAAAAGAAATTTTGCATAGTTTTTTATTGCTTCATCAATGAAGACTAATATTTGTTTTGGGAATTCCCGCGGGGTTCTTTTGCAGATCAAGTCGCGGGTTTTGATTTATATTATAAAATAAATCGGGTTAGAACGTTGTGTTGATATGTATTTTTTATGGAAATGCAGGTACAGTCAGCAAATAAAACTGGAATTAACATTTTTTTTCTTTTACAAAATTGTATTCTTTCTTACATTATGAAACCCTAAATTGGGTTACTTTGCTTTAATAGTCAAATCAACAAATTTATCCTCTTTCTTCGTAAATGAAAGGAACAACTTAGTACAAACTATATTTTACCCCGTGTTATAAACACTGAACTAAAGATGATGTTGTGCTAAAGATGAGCTAAGCCAACAATGCCGAACGGAATAAATTACGATATTGTAATTAACCACCGCACTTAATCCGTGTTAAAACCAGACACTACGAAACGGTGAAGCCAATTCTCATTAACTTACAAAAGCTTTATTCATCTTAACTCAATTAGTGTATTGATTAAAGATTACAAACAAGTACAAGATTACAAACGTACTATTAACATTAACTTAATTATTTACAACACTACCTCGGTGTTCTATATTCTGTTGTTATACTCGTACATTATACTATGATTTTTTTAGGAAATCGTTTTTTTTGAAGAATACGATAGACCCACGTCCTCTAGTGGATGTCGTAAAAGGCTACCAAGGGATGATAATATGAGAATAGGCAGCAGCGCTTTATTTGCCATCTACTAACTGCCTTACTTACGCTTTGGTTTACATACTAATGTAAATAGAATATAATGACCAATCTGAATGAAATGTCAATGTAGCTTTAGTAATAAGTACGAATTAGTACGTCACCAGAGTTAAGAGTTAAGGTTTCGGAATTTTGGATCCATTCCGAAGGAACATTGAAAGGAATGAAGCTATCTACATACCAAATTTCGTCCAGCCAGTCATTTTATAATATTAATATTAATATAATTATTTTGCACCTTACATTAAAGCAACTCACCTGAAGAATAGAGGCCACTGCGTCACAGGAGCGACCATCTCTCTCTCACTCAGGGGCGGCAAGTCACTAAACATGTAGTACATGGTGATCCCAAAGACTACCACTATCAAAGCATTGGCAAAAGCTGAGAAAGGTACCAAATACTTCAGGTTTCTGATCTGGACTAACAGTACTAGAGGTACTAAAGTCAGAACGCAGTATGTTTGGATTGACAGATTCAAATCTGGTAGTATTACATCGAACACCTGAAAAAAAGTAGAATTTATAGTTATACCTGCTACTTATACCTGCTATTTGGGGTCAATTTTGTGGACAGGTTATTATTGATTTGAGATAGGGGATTTTTTTAAAGGAGTGACGTTTAATGTGTAAAGCATTAGATAAGTACAGCAGTCAAATTAAATTTCAACGTACACTCCGGAATGTCGTGATCTTCATTTTACTTGCACGAAGAAACACACATGTGAAACTTAGATTCGGCTATTAAGATTTTGGGGTTTAAAATGCGTGGGACATCATAATGAAAGAAGCCTTTTTTATTTTAAAGAGATCGAGCTATCTACGTGTCAAATTTTATAATAAAGTTATTAGTAGAATAATAGCTAAGGTCCAGGAAGATAAATTTCAATCAATACTTGTTGAAAAAAGTGAACACTTTGAGAGAAACAATCCTGAATATAGTTCGCTTGATTAAAACGTGTAGGACATAGGTATACTATTAAGAAAACATTAAATACCTCTTTAAAAGAAGAACCAATGAAGACGACGTATACACACAGCACACTGATGTATGTTAAGGACAGCGAGTAGTCAACAAATTGTCTGGAAAAATAAATTGGAAATAAAACTAACATCGCCAACGAGCTTGAAGTATGCGAGTTCGACTTGCAGCTGTCTGGTGTATAGTCGCGTTCATAATACTTATGAGCAATTATTCGATCAAAAATATCTGAATACATTTCTATACCGTTACTCGTACAAAAGAGTCGTGTTCACATATTTTTAATAAAATTTTTGCTCAGAAGTACAACAATTCGACTAGATGTGCCAGAAAACCTTGTTCCTCGTAGCTACGTAACTATCTTACATGACAAACACTGGAGAGGTCTAAATATTTCTTACTACAAGGAGATTTTGGTAAAGTGATTGGCAACTTTGTCATTTAGATTCCGAAAAAATTAAATGAGTGCGATGACGAACGAAATGAGGAACAGTGTTAGTATTGCGACCACAAATACGCGAGCCGAGCGAGCGAAGCGGCAGTGACCAGTGCCTCTAGTTTGGCGTTTTCTCAAAACATTTGTTTACTATTCGAAAACGTAAATCGAGCGTTCGATCGTCGATATGTAGCCGCCACATGTCCACGGTGCGGCGTCGTCACCCGTTTTCGTTCCGATACGCGGACGAAATAGTTTACGTAGCAAACCTACACCACCCTACACTCGCAAAAGTTGTTGCGCAAACTTTCCCCTAGAGGCACTGCAAGGCTACCACGAAATTCGAAAATCGAAGTTCGTATCGTACCGTCCCGCCTACGCTTATGTTGTTTAATACGAGAGTGAGAGGGACGGTACGATACGAACTTCGAATTTCGTGTTTCGGAGTAGCCCTTCTGTCCGTGTGTTTCCAAACAAGTTGAGATTTTAACGCGAACGCGATCGAGGCGTATTTTGTGAACGGGAAAATACACTAAGCATACAGAATAGCACACAGTACGGGGAACAAGGGATCAAAAACTCGCAACAAAAAGTATCTGAAACCGACATTCTATCGTGGTAAATTTAATATGGTCTGTTGAGAAATTTAATAAAGGCAGGGCAATCCTTTTGCAATACATGAGCTTGCTCACGGTAAATTTGCTCCTGCATTGAAAATAGATTGCCCTGCCTTCCAAATGCAATTTCAACAATTTCAAATACCGTTTTCCATTGACACAGGAATGAGTCGATTGTATTGTGCGGCGTGAAATATATACAGACACTTTTCGGCTCGCAAGGCCGAGGGAATTTTGCATTTTCTCGAGGAAAATGTAGGTACCCAATGTGAGTCAACAACTGTTACTGTAGTTTTCTATTAGTCTTTGAAACGATCTTAAAAGTTATTTCGATTCCGAAGTAACTTTTCGTTGCAATTAGGAACAGTATACCTAGCTTTCTAGTAGAAGATTATTCCTATCCCATACAAACTTTGTTTTTTTACGGAATAGCCCAGATTAAAAAACCTAGTAAGGCAGAAGTGTCAGTTTTGGCTAACTTAAGCCCGTTTTTGGCCAGTTGACATTTGCAGTCATATATATCAAAAGTTATAGTGTTAAAAATGTATGTTTAGTGAGTTTTCAAAAGTTTATACTTAAAAGTAATAAAGTTAATTTCAAATGTATCGCACACCTAGATCACAAGCGTATCAAGTATATTTAAACAATAAATGGTCATAAACGGTACAGTGGCCACAAACGGCACTTCTGCCCCAATTAGTCTTTGAATTACATTTTCTAAAAATATGTATATTTTTGTCAATTAAACAAAAAATCCATATAATATTATAAATGCGAAAGTGTGTTTGTGTGTTTGTGTGTTTGTATGTTTGTATGTTTGTCCCTCTTTCACGCCGTAACGAAGCGACGGATCGACGTGATTTTTGGTATAGAGATAGTTTATGGGCCCGAGAATGACATAGGCTACTTTTTATCCCGGAAAAATGCACAGTTCCCGAGGGAACAGCGCGCGATAACCGAATACCGCGCGGGCGGAGCCGCGGGCAAAAGCTAGTATGAAGATAAAGTCAGTTAAGGTTTCGCATGGCATCACTCCGACCTAGTTCACTTTTTACCATGGATTAACTTTTTCTATAGATAGATCTATGATTACTCCATTCCCAAACTTTAAGGCACTTCATCAATTCATGTGGATGAAGCAGAAGCGAAGCGGCTTCCTCCATATGTACCTAGATACTGAATTTTACTTTCTTAAATCGCTAACCTCCCCATGATAACTTGTTTTGTACTTTGCTCATTAACGATCGCCACTTTATTTGCGTGCCAAAGGTGCTCTATCTATCTACCGGGTGGGCCCTGTAACAGGAGCAAAAATTAAAACACAGGTTCTGCTACTCAGATGAAACTACTTTAGTTCTGGCAATTTAAAAAATTAAATAATTTCATCACTATGATTATTCTAAACAAATTAAATGGTATTCTCAATGTACGCCATTTAATAGCCTAAATGACATCGCCTGTCACGTAACAAAATGATGGATTTCGCAATACAAGTTATTTTCAAAAGTTTGTGTAACTAAATTAGCTCAAAATGAAAAGTGAAAGCTGTGGTTTACTTTTTAGCTCGTGTTACAGGGACCACCCTCCTGTCCCTGTCATTTAAGTAATTTATTGAATCAGGCGTTACTTTGCGGAGGTCCAGATCAATGAACTAAAAGAATTTCCTTGCATTGTCATTCAAACTACATTTGCATACCAAATTTCAAGTCGAAGCTTTAACCATTGAAAAGTTCCGTCCTGTGAAGACGATCCTGGCGGGATTACAAGGATGTCACTAGTACTTAGATTATTGCACTGTCACGCAATTTACATAAGAATTCAAATTCAAAAAATATCGGACAATGAATCCATATTGTTAGATTAAGTAAAATAAGTCTAAGGTTAGTAAGCCCACCTTAATCATTTTTTAGTCGGAGCCTGACCATTTAAATCAATACTTTTTTATTATTTTGAAATTTTATATTCAAATTTTATTTTATTGAATTGTGCTCTTAAGTATATAAGTATAATAATAAATATTCCAAAGAAAAATATATTTTTCCAAAATTAAATTTCTTTTGTCGGCCAAAGTCTATAAACTCTCTTCAAATTGTTGAAGTTTATGTCAATGTTTTTTTAATTGGGTTCTACTCACTTCATAAAGTTACCCCATGGTCGTAGTCGCTTCGGTCCGTAGGTGAAGGCAGCGCCGCAGGTCTCGGCGAAGCTCATGGATGGTACCTTCGCGTCCACGCATACTTCCTGAGATGTTTTAACCTGTAACAGGTACGGTGTTACATTGTTGCAGTTGACATTGTAACCGAATCGACAACAGCTGAAAAGTTTGACAACTGAAAAGTTTATCAACTGAAAAGATTGACAACTTAAAAGTTTGACAAGTAACCTTAACAGTGAACAGTGATCACAAAATTCTATATTGCTCTCGTGTCTGACATTTTACTATCAAGTTGCAAAAACTATAATCACCGTAAAACATCCCTCTCAACGAGAGTACTTTGACACTGGCGAAATTGTCCTATGAATTAGGACAGAAAGCCATATTTTAAAAGAGAAGAAGAAGAAGTATGACAACTAAAAAGTTGTCAGTTTTGGTTGAAAAGCCTAATCAAGCCCAGTCGGACCGAGTTGAACGCACGCACCAAGGATTACGTAAAAAAATAAGTAGGTAAGTATGTAAACGCAGCAAAATAAACGCAGTGGCCATTTTAGATAATTACTGACCTAGACAAAGAGATCTAAAAATTAAGATTTCCGATTTTTTTATTGGTTGTGCTTTAAGAGCTAACTTTATATCTAATTTAAATTTTCTAGGACAATTAAAAGGATACCCTGTAGGTTTTTATTCCCAGACAATTTCTGTGGAAATATCTGCTTCAATAATAGCTGTATCCTTTGTTTGTGTTGACGAAGTATTTGCTTTTTTCACTGTTCCAAGGAAAAGTAGAATTAAGTCATCATCATCATCATCATCATCTCAGCCGTAGGACGTCCACTGCTGGACATAGGCCTCCCCCATAGACCTCCAGTTGCTTCGGTTGGCAGCGGCCTGCATCCACCGTGAACCCGCGGCTTTAACCAGGTCATCCGTCCATCTCGTTGGTGGACGCCCTACGCTGCGCTTGCCGATCCGCGGCCTCCACTCGAGAACTTTTCGGCCCCAACGGCCATCTGCTCTCCGTGCTATATGGCCCGCCCATTGCCACTTCAACGAGCTAATCCGCTTGGCTATATTCCGCTTAATAGAATTAAGCATTCGATATTAATTTCAGCTTATTTCCTTCACGATTACTTGAGAAAAACGTCTAGACTAAAGACTAGGACAATAAGATGATTCCATAAAGGTTCCGCTTTTTCCTTTTAAGGTACGGAACTCAAAAAATCACTTGAGCGTTGAAAATTCGCAGCATTTTAAAATTTGGGGCAAACATGGAATTGCGTGTTTTTTCGTCAAGCGCACTTGTACTTTGCTTTATTTTAAATTCGAATGCTAACGAGCATTGTGTTTCGTATTGCTGAAATATAAATAATTGGAGAAAAATAAATGTTTTATGTTGTTGAAATAAATAGGAGGGGGATAGAGGAGGGGAAAGGGAGGGGAGTTGCCTTTTTTAATTTTAATACGTTCCGTTATACGTAGGTCATTATCGGGTGCTCTATATTATCTATAATTAAATGGTTGACATCACAAAATTATCTATACAACTAGCTTTTGCCCACGGCTCCGCTGTTCTCTCGGGGACTGTGCATTTTTCCGGGATAAAAAATAGCCTATGTTACGGACACAGCAAAACACCGTGCTACACCGTGCCTTTCCCCGAGCTCGGACACAGCGCCGCGAGCCGGCAGACGCCATACGACCGCGGTCAAGCACACAAGCTCATTTTGAATATTTTTAATTATTTTTTTGTTAATATTAAACGTATAAAAAGTCAAAATCCGAAGTTATTGAAGAGTCCAAGAACCATCCTGAACATTTTTGGCGACCGTGAAAGGACCTTGCGCGGATGCGTGAGGTCACACACAAGAAACCTAACCTGCAACCACGAGGTCTCGAGCGTGTCCATTGGTGCGGGGCACCGTCTAAGCCATCCTGAGGAGCAACATCACATCATCAGGGGAGTGCCCGTTCCTTTTCTATCATTTTCTAAACTTCCTTTCCGCAGAAAAGTCTCAATTGAGTAGGTACTGTGCGAGTTCCGCTTGCCACGTGCATTTTATCATTGCCAATTTTCTTCGAGATCTACGCCTATTTCTTAAAATTTCTTTAATAAGTATATTTACTTATTCAGGCTAAAATTTTAATTGCACTTTTTTTATAAATAAGCTAATCCTATTCATTTAGGTATTTCTAGCTTGACTTGAACTTCTGCAAAAGCCGTCTTCAAGCATCAATCATCTTTTAAAGCTAAATACTTCAGCTATTTAATAAAAACAAAATAGATCAGTCCCAATTACAATTAATATTGCATAGGCATTGATTGCACTCGCCGAACATTCCAGGAGTCAAACCGGTTAGCGCCGCTCGCGCAGCCGCGTGGTCCCGGCGAGCCATCGGATCACGCACCTCTCGCGTGATCGCTGATTGATTACGGCGACGTAATTACCTATATAGATGAGAATCTGACCCAGGTTTGCCGAAATATTACGATATTTATAAATCTTTACTAAATTTTTTAATTGTGCTATTATAACATGTCTGAAATCGAGTTGAAGGAGTTATTAAGAAAAAGAAGTGCTGTAAAAACTAAAGTAACAAATTTCAGAAATAAGCTCAATGATTTCAAGAAATATCGGAATGTTACTACTAAACACCTCAACGAATTAAGTTTGCGTTTATCTAGATTTGAAAATGCTTTTAACGATTTTGATTTATTGAGAGATAAAATTGAGTCATTAACTGACGACTCAAACCAGCTTTCAGAGCATGTCGATATTGAAAACGATTTTTTCGAGTTGATAAATTTATCGCAAGAATTTATTGAGCAAAAAAAACAAAATTTTTCTGATGCTGATGATAACAGAGATATTTCTAATTGTCAATTGAGTGTAAAATTGCCTCAAATACAGCTGCCTTCTTTTGATGGGAATTACAGTAAATGGTTAGAGTTTAGAGATACATATAAATCAATTGTGCATGAAAATTCTTCTTTAAACGCAATAAGTAAATTTCATTATTTGAGAACTTCCCTCCAAGGAAGCGCAGCGATTGTTATTAACTCCTTAGAATTAACTGCAGCGAATTATGCAATCGCTTGGCAGCTTATATGTGACAGATACGATAATAAAAAGCAGCTTATTAGTAATCATTTGCAATCTTTATTAAATATTGAACCAATTTCCAAAGAGTCACATATAAGCCTAAGGCACTTGAGTGATCACATTCACAAGAATTTGCGAGCGCTAGATAGTCTGAACGAGCCCACTGAGCAGTGGGATACGCTAATTGTTTTTATTTTCGCTTCCAAGCTTGATCCGGTCTCATTAATAAAATGGGAGGAATATAAAAATAATTTGCAGGACTCGCCGAAATTAAAGGAATTTACAGGGTTCCTTATTAGTAGGGCCGGCGTCCTGGAGTCGTTGTGTCGAAGCAGCACACGCGATGAGAAACCTGAAAAAATAAATAAAAAATTAGATAAGGTTCAAAGGTCATTCGTTGCTTCTGCTTCTAACGCAAAGGCTACCAACTTACCTTCTAAAATTTCTTGCTTGTTATGTAAAGGCGATCACCGTATACATACTTGTAGTAAATTTCTCGAAATGAGTCCTGAAATGAGAAGCACTGAAATTTTCAAATTAAAGGTTTGTCCAAATTGCTTTCGAGGTGGTCACCGTTCATTTCAATGCCGCTTTTATCCGTGTAGTACGTGCGGACGAAAACATAATGTTTTGTTACATAGAAATAATTTTATTAATAATAAACCAGTAGCTAGTACCTCCCAGGCTAGTGAGTCACAAAACTGTGATGATAAATTAAATAGCAACGCTTGTCCCGTGTCCTTATCTTCCTGTGCAGCAACGCAAGTCTTGCTGTCGACAGCATTGGTAGACATTGTGGATATGGAATCTAATCGATGCCATAGCGTACGAGCTTTACTTGATTGTGGAAGTCAATCCTCTTTTATTACTAAATCTTTACAACAAAGATTAGGACTCCCAACGCAAGAGTCCCAACCCGTGGACGTGACGGGGATAAATAATATTTCATTCATTGCGGTAAATAGATGTAAAATAAATATACAATCGACCAATAAAACAATTAAAAGGTCAGTGACTTGTTTCGTAATAGAACAAATTGCCAGTAATTTGCCTTCTGAACAGGTCGACATTTCAGAATTTGATATTCCCAAAAATTTAAAATTAGCCGATCGCGACTTTTATCGTCCTTCTAAAGTAGATTTACTACTAGGAGCTGACGTTTTTTGGGAGCTTATCATTCAAGGTCAGGTTGTATTAGGAAAAAATAAACCACTATTACAAAACTCTCATTTCGGTTGGCTTGTTGTGGGTCCAACTCCAATATATAACACTAAACAATTATTGGACTCCAACAAAATTCATTGCAATTTTAGTCACGATATTAGGGTTCAATTAGAAAGGTTCTGGCAGTTAGAAGAGTTACCGCAAAAAGAAAAATGGAGCGAAGAGGAAGAAGCTTGCGAAGCTCATTTTATTGAAAATACCTACCAGTTACCTGACGTTAGATTTTGCGTGAGTTTGCCGCTGAAGGATGAACCTGAAATGCTAGGAGATTCCTTTCATATAGCCCTCAAAAGATTTAATTATTTAGAAAAAAGATTCGAGCGGCAACCTGACGTGAAAGAACAATATTGCGAATTTATTCAAGAATATGAAAATTTAGGTCACTTGTCGGAGATAGAAAAACCTGACGTGGCTAATTATTTACCGCATCACCCGGTATTCAAGGAGAAAAGTTCAACAACCAAATGCCGTGTTGTTTTTGATGGTTCTAGCAAAACCACTTCAGGTCTTTCTTTGAATGACATTTTAATGGTTGGGCCCACTATACAGGATGACATTTTTTCAATTCTCGTCCGTTTTCGACAGCACCCTTATGTACTAGTCGGAGATATTGAGAAGATGTATAGGCAAATATTAATCGATAAAAAAGATCGGTATTTGCAAGTCATTCTTTGGCGAGATAATTGTACGGAACCCATACGGTATTTACAACTCAATACTGTCACGTACGGCACGTCGTCCGCTCCATTCTTGAGCATTAGATGTTTGTATGAAATTGCTAAACAGTGTAAAGATATTGAAATAAAAACAATAATCGAGCGCGATATGTTTGTCGATGACCTAGTAACCGGATGTGACAGTCCTGAGCAATTAAAATATATATTAGATTCCGAGTCACAAGCTTTAAATAACGCTAAAATGCATTTAAGAAAAATAAAATCAAATTGTACTTATCTTTTCGATGATGTAAGTAATTTTAATAACCAGTCAAATGTCGAATTTAACAATAATTGCACAGCGTTAGGTATTAATTGGAATCCAGCGTCTGATAAGTTGTTGATAAGTTGTTCAAAGGACTCAAATTGTGACCCTAGTGCGAAATGCACCAAGCGCACTATACTTTCGTCGACCGCGAGTATATTCGACCCGTTAGGTCTCTTAAGTCTGTGTACAATCACTTTAAAAATTATGTTACAAATGCTTTGGACTTTAAAACTTGATTGGGACGATGAAGTTCCTTCAAAAGTAAAAAATAAGTGGCTCCAAATAGTACAAGGTCTTGGTCCATTGTGTAATTTTGAAATTAATCGTTATGTTTTATCTCCAAACGCTGATGAATTGCAAGTTCATTGTTTTTCCGATGCATCTTTAAAGGCATTCTCGGCTTGTATTTACATTCGCTCGGTAGGTAACAATAATCAAAGCAAGTCAGCACAGCTGATCTGCGCTAAGGCTCGCGTCGCGCCGCTCAAGCCCACTACCGTGCCGCGCCTCGAGTTATGCGGTGCACTACTCGCTTGTCGTTTGTATGACAAGACAATTAAATCATTAAGGTGTAAATTTGATAAGGTTTATTTTTGGACTGATTCAAAAATTGTATTGGCGTGGATAGATATTTACAAGGTAAATAAGTGTAAGTTAAAAACTTTTGTTTCGCATAGAGTGTGTGAAATAACAGACTTGTCACGTGGCGCTGAGTGGAGGTATGTACCATCTGCCCATAACCCAGCTGATTTGTCGTCGCGCGGGGTGTTACCCGACCAAGTAGCGTTGGCTGAGTTGTGGTGGACCGGGCCGCAGTTTTTACAGTGTGACGAGTCTGATTGGCCATCTTCTGATTTATCAGCTGATTCTCAAATTGTTGTAGATATTCCCGAAATTAAGTTGACAACAAAGGTTTTTTCGTGTGTTAATTCGGATCCGAGCGTAATTCGAATTGAAAATTACTCCAGTTTTAATCGACTGAGAAGGACAGTCGCTTATATTTTTAGATTCGCTAATAACTGTCGAAAAAACACACCGAGACTTAGCGGGCCGTTAAGCGTGTCGGAACTGCAATCAGCTGATATTCAGCTCGTAAAAATATCACAGTTGCAATCTTTTCCTAACGAAATGAATTCATTAATTAATCAGCTGACAATAGACAAAAAATCTAAAATATTATCCTTAGATCCTTTTCTTAATGAAAACAATATAATGCTCGTTGGCGGTCGTTTATGAATTCATCTTATAATTACGAGAAGCGCCATCCGATTATTTTAGACAGTAAGCATAATTTAAGCAAATTAATAGTCGAAGATTTTCATAAACAATTAAAGCATGCCGGGCCGCAATTGCTTCACTCAAGTGTTCGTGAATTATATTGGATAATTGGTGGTAGATTATTAGTAAGAAAGATTTATAAAAATTGCATTTTATGTAAACGTTTGAGAGGAGCAGTTGCGACTCAAATAATGGGGAACCTGCCGGCTCAGCGTGTGACGCCAGGCTTCCCATTCGAAGTCGTAGGTATTGACTACGCCGGGCCATTTTATATTGTTAATAAAAAGGGTCGAGGTGCTCAACTCATTAAGGCTTTCTTGTGCATTATGTGTTGTTTTAAGACAAAAGCAGTTCATTTAGAATTGGCAACTGACTTGAGCACTCAATGTTTCATTTTAGCTTTAAGACGTTTTATCGCTAGAAGAGGCAAGCCTCGCGAGATATTTTCCGACAACGGACGAAATTTCGTTGGGGCTAGCAAAGAAATAGGTAAGGTGCTTAGTGACTCCTGCAACTCGGTGTCAGATACTTTCGCAAACGAAGGCATCCAATTCAGATTCTCACCTGCTTATTCGCCGAATTTTTCGGGATTAGTTGAGGGAGCCGTAAAATCGGCTAAATATCATATTAAACGCATAGTTGGTAATTTGCATTTTACAAGTGAAGAGCTCGCTACAGTGTTTACGCAAGTTGAGGCTATTCTCAACTCGCGTCCGCTGTACCCTTTATCCTCCGATCCTCACGACTTGTCCCCCTTGTCCCCAGGGCACTTCCTTATCGGAAGACCGATGACATCGCTACCAGCTCCAGACCTCAGCGAAGCTAATCAAAGCCAATTGCATAGATTTGCAAAAATAGAGCAAGCTCGCCAGCAGTTTTGGTATAGATGGAGCCAAGAATATATAGCTGAGTTACAGCAGCGGACCAAATGGCGCGTACGGCAACCGCCACTCAAACCAGGGCAGCTCGTGCTAATTAAGGAAAGCCAGGGCCCCCCAATGACCTGGCCACTCGGGCGTATCGTCGAGCTACACATTGGCACAGACGGTCTTTGTCGAGTTGCCGACATACGAACCAGCAAGGGCGTTTCCAGACGCGCCATCTCCAAGATCTGCCCTTTGCTTGATGACAGCAGCGACGAGCTTCAACACAATTCTTGAAAGCTTGGGCTTTCAAGGCGCGGGAGCATGTTACGGACACAGCAAAACACCGTGCTACACCGTGCCTTTCCCCGAGCTCGGACACAGCGCCGCGAGCCGGCAGACGCCATACGACCGCGGTCAAGCACACAAGCTCATTTTGAATATTTTTAATTATTTTTTTGTTAATATTAAACGTATAAAAAGTCAAAATCCGAAGTTATTGAAGAGTCCAAGAACCATCCTGAACAGCCTATGTCACTTTCGGGCCCATAAACTATCTCTATGCTAAAAATCACGTCGATCCGTCGCTCCATTACGGCGCGAAAGACGGACAAACACACAAACATACAAACACACTTTCGAATTTATAATATTAGTATGGATTAAAGAGAAATTTCGGAATAACCAGGTAACCACCTTTTACGCAGCGAAGATATACAAATTAAATATACATAAGACAAACAGCACATATTAATAATGCCAGATAGGAATTCAAGATTTCCACAAGAAAAAATCCTTTATTTCATTTAGAGGTCCTCATAACGCCCCCTTAAACCCTATTTATTGCTCGACGGGCTATAAGAAAAATAGCGCCCTTAAATTCACCAACCAGCCATAAATTATCGAAGGTTTCGTTCTAGTCCCGCGAATATGAAGCAAATTATTACTTTTTTTTAAGTACTTCATTGTAAAGTCATGTAAGTACATACAATACAATACAATAACTCTTTATTTCACACCACATATACCTACACATATACTACACATTACACACCACATACACACCACACACACACACCACTCACTACATATTTCGCACCTTTAGAATAAAACCGACACAATTTAAAATAAAATAAAATAGATTTATATATTATTGATTATAAATATTTATGTTAGTCTGTAAGGTATTTATTGTATGGACTTAAGTTGCCCGAAATAAATGAATATTATTATTATTATTATTAAAATAAACTTTGTATACTTAAAACAAAACATGATTGATTTTTAAAATAAGAACATTTTGAATCGTGCCAGTTTCGATCTAAATGTGCGATTTGTAACCTTGTATTTTTTTTTTATTACAATAACGAAATTTATACTGACAATGTCAATGTCTATTTATGCTATTTATGCGTTGTAGGTTTTATTTTAATTTCTACATTTTGAATTTCAACATTTCTAAAAAATATATCAAACAATGGGTACAATGTCAATTAACTACAATTATTGCAGTTGCGGTCGAGACGGCTGTATCCTGGGGTTTAGAGGCTTGTAAGTTGTTTAGTAAGTTAGGCCGTGGATTGCGTGATTGGAGCTTCCCCTCGCTCTGATTGGTGCAACAGGTCTCCATTGCCATTCAGCGGGGTAACGCTGCTGGTATTATGGGGACGTTTGAGCCGGGTACGGTGCACGAGGGAGGGTTTTAGGTAATTTAGGTTAGTTTTTACGAAGCATGACATGTCGATGGCCCAATCGAAACTCGCCTTTACACGAAAAAATTTTTTTTGCTGTTTTAGCTTACATATGGCCTAAAGTATGTCGTCAATTTTTTTTACACCGATCCGATTAACCGTTTTTGAGATAAAATGTTTTAATTGTTTATTCGTTGGTAATTATTCCATACAAAGTTAAAGTTGGTTTTATTTTTCCTGTAAAATTGCTGTTTTACGATTACACGTTTATTCGTTTGGACCATCGATGTGGCGGATGACTTTAGTGCAATGTAAGTTTATAGCTTAGTTTATTATTTAGATGTTTAAGCTTTAGTTCGTAGGTATAAGGTTTAAGTTGTTTTTTTTTTGTGTTATTTCACGTGTACTTAATTGAATAAAGATGCAAGTTTTACTAGAATTATTGAAGTACTAACTTTATTTCATGCGGACGAGCTATTGAGAATGAGATTTTTGGAATATCTATAAGTTTATATCTTATTATCTTAGTCTAAGTGGAAAATTATTAATTATTTATTTTTAAATTTACTTTAATTCCAATTATTTCAATGTATCAGTGTTCAAGAAGTCGTCAACAAAATAATAGAATAGAATAGAATAGAACAGAATAATTTTCTTTTTTGGAACAACTACGAGTACAATAATACAGCTAAAAAAAAATAAACATACACGTAATTGGTTCAAAAAAAGACACCCCTCAGCATACACGACGCTGATTTTCAGTGGCTCCACAGTAATATAAAACTAAACCAAGTTAGACAAAACAAGATGAAACCCGACGTACAAATAAACCTAAAAAGAGAGAAATGTGACAATACGCAGTACAGCTTACAGACAAAAACAAAAACAATCTTATGCCAATAACCATTATCAAAAACAAACACGTCTTCAAATGTATTAATCAAAATTGTGTGACAATTTCTAAACATTGCTAAATTGGACTTTGTAAACAACAGTTTATTTGTATACTTTGCTCTAGTTCTGCTTGTGTCCTGTTTTGCCGTAAATAAGTCAGGATGTTTACGTACAAACAATGCCGATTCCAATTTATGTAGATAGAGGGAAGGATTAACAATTGGTCTTAATAAAGTACTCTACACCTCTCAGGTACACGGTTGTTAAATATTAAGCGAATGCATGTTTTTTTGCATGATAAATAGTTGTGCTTCGTTAAAGTTTCTCAGTACGACGCCATTTTATATTTCAGTCAGGCGAACGCGTACGCGTAATAGGCGGATAGCACAGAATTTCATACACAAATTTAGACAGCTTCGTTTTTAGGGTTCCGTACCCAAAACGGCAAAAACGGAACCCTTATAATTTTGTCTGTCCGTCCGGCCGCGCCGGGTGGAAAAATTTGAAAAAATTCAGTAGTAAGTATAGCAAGTATATCAAACTTACAAGGAAAACTATAACAGTCAAGTTTTCTTGAGAATAATTAGTAGCTTAAGAGTAAAAATAGCAGCCTAAAGTATAAAACATACCTAAACTTGGAATATTCCGTACAAAATACGAAATCCTTAGAAAAATATTACTTAATTTTTCGTAATGGCTACGGAACCCTATTTAAGGCGTGTCCGACAGCTCAAGCTTCGTAGTAAGTCTCTAACCACTTGGCCATCCGGTCGTCTCTATGATTATGTGATGTCATCTCTGTTCATTTGGACGAAACAAACAAAGACGGTATCACAGAATATATCTGGGAGTACTCCCAGTTGTCTTAGAAACTTGAAATTTGGCGTGAAAATAGCTCTTACAGCACAACCATTTAGAAAAATTAGAAAATTTTATCTTTTTATATCTGTCTGTTTGTTTATGTTAGTCATTGTCTAAAATGACATAATTTCGTAAACGAGCAATAATGAATTCATCGCAGACGAAATTGCGGGCAATAGCTAAGTATCTGGTGTGATGATTGAGACTTTGAAATGATTTTCTTCATCATGAGGGTCATCTGATGGGAAACGGTCGCCGAGGGAAAGTCATCACTGTTCTGTTGCAGGCCTAGAGGATACTCTGAACACTCGTAGTATAATATTTATCATGAAAAATTGTATAGTTCTCTTGGGATATCAATAAACGAATTCCTTTCAGAATAAGTCGCAGGTAAAACCTAGTACCGTATACACCAAGGTTCTTGTCACGGTCACGCTATGTATCTCTATTGTTTTCACCATTTTCCTCAACTTCCAACACTACATAACCTCTATCATTTCCTGTTATCTTCCAATTTCCTTTACCTTCCTTAAGTTCCTGGTCATAAAGTATGACATCATTATAGTCATACAACTTCATTATTATATCCATGCGTTTTCCGCCAACACTTATTTTGACACAGTGCTTGACCATAATAACGAAGGCAACATAACATAAGGTAAACATTGCTATTATAAATCACGTTGACCTCATATTATCATTTACACAACGCACGTAAAATGATGGATTCTTGTTTCGGTATATTTCTGTTTGGACGTATTCCGTTTACGGCACATGTTTGTGTCGGCATAAATATTATATACTACCAATGAAATCCATTCTAGGTAGGTATTTTTTATTTTCAAGACATACATATATCCGGGAGGTGTGGAGATCAAAAGGAGAGGCCTTTGCCCAGCAGTGGGACTATATATAGTAGTTATAAGAAAACGGAATATGTCCCATCTGGAATGTACCAAAACAAGAATATGTCCAAATAGGAATACGACGAAAATGGAATCAATCTTTTTACTAACTTAATTGGTTACCAATCGTATCGTTTTCTATATCTTTTTGTCATAAAGTCATGCTTTGGGTGCTTCGGACGGCATTAGAATCCACATGCACTAACAATATATGCGCAAAGTAAGTAACTGTGCTACCAAAATGCACGACGTATCTCCCGAACAACCCACTCAAAAATTTCATCAGTTGTTTTTTGTATTGTTTTATTGGCATTCGAAATCCTTAAAAAATTGCAAAGAACACGTTTCTGAATCGTGAACATCGAATATACTCATTCGGATTCCACATCTACGACTGTGCAATCGAGATTAGTAAAAGCCAACAGAATTAAATTGTCAATCCCAAAAAGTTTTATCTTTGCAATTGTTCAAGCACATTTATCTCTACGTCCATGTTTTAAGCGGGTGCGCTTATCTGATTGCTCCTGCACACGTAGAGATTTCTTTGACATCCACCATTTTGTTTTTATACTATTTCATACATCTCTCTAAGCTGAATTACCAGCGACTTAAGTAGTCTGTTTAAGGTCTGTATCGTTAAAGTTATTTGCTTAATTTCTCTTTAGATACAAGCATCAATGGGTTAAAATTGGCTTCCAACATTTACAATTGAGGCACAAGTATTTTTAATAAGGCTTTTTAATTATACTGTTGTTTCTTTTTAACACTTATATGTAAAATTACTATTACTAATGCTAAGTACAGTCGAGTTCATAAACTTGTGAGCAAAAATTTGATCAAAAATATCTGAACACGCTTCTACGCCGTTAACAAGAGCCGTGTTCAAATATTTTTCATCAAATTTTTGCTCACATGTTTATAAACTCGACTGTACGTACATACACGTAGTACTATCAGTAGTAAAGCTACGTAGAATGCAGTTTTTTTTTTCTTTTTAAAAATGAAATAATGTTTAAGTACTTCTAGTAAAATGGGCCAACTAAGGTATTTAAGGCAAACTCTTTTCAAGGCCTATAATTTTTTTCCATTCTGTGTGTTCCATTCTGAATAAATTAAGTGGAATTTTTAGCTATTGTAGTCGGGTAATTAAATGACCCACAGATAGATTACACTAGATAACGCAAACACCTCAATGGGTATGAAAACCAACCGTGTTATTTTTTTATATCTACTGTGACGTCTCAAGAGCGAATTAGCGATGTGGATTGAATCGATTCAAATGCGCCGCCCGCCCGCGCCGTGGGGCTCGCTCGAGTCAGGCACTGGCCATGATTAGTCAGCGGTCAATCTTTGTATGGGACACGCGAATTAGATGCATTTGCGTAATCTAGTGTAATCTATATCTGTGAAATGACCCAACTGAATAGTTTTAATATACTGCCGAACTACACTGTTTCAAAATTTCTTAAACACGCTACTCACCAGCATATGTACAGTGTGTGTGCAGATGAAACCAGCAAAGATTGTGCCAATGAATCCTGGTATGATGCCAGCATTCTTGAAAGCCGCTGGCATTGCCAGGATACCGGAGCCAAGACATGCCTTCAGCAGGTGGAGAATGGAGCCGATGGTCCTAGAAATCGTTTAATTGGATTATTTAATGTGTTACAAAATGCGGGTTATTTCGGTAAATTGTTGTGTTATTCTAAACGGCCTCATTGCGAATATTTCTCACAGGAAAAATTCGTTTTCGCTTCACATGCTCGTAAAGTTTTTATTTATAAGATACGTCAAATAAATGTCAAAAATTATTTCAAGGCCCCGTACCAAGAGACAGCGATAACACCGCTATGTCCAATACACTGATTTATCAATTAAACATTGATCGATATATATAAATGATCTAAATTTAAGTTTACAAAACAAAAATAGCCTACAATACAATACAATACAAATATTTTTTATTGATCACCAAAAACACAATAAGTACCTACAGAGACATTACAAAAATAAAAAAAATCAGGTAGCCTAGTTTTGTGCGTAGAATCGAACCTTGAATTTAAAGTCCCATGGCTAGAGACACTCTGTATTTTGATAAATCGAGATTTAGTGGTTGTTTCACCATCCATTGATTAGTGTTAATTGACGGTTAAATGTAATGCCGTCTCTATTTGTTTTGTTCGAATAGATGGAGACGGTATCACATTTAATTGTCAATTAACAATAATCAATAGATGTGATGAAGTAGCCCCTTAATATTTATGGCCATACTCACGAATTAGGATGTGCAACCTGGCGATTCTCAAAAGGGTTGTATGCTTTTTCATTATTCTCATCTTTTGATGCTATGCTGAGAGACGACTGGAAACCCGGATTACTGGTCAGATTTGCTCTGAAATATACATTTAATTAAATAAAAATAGAAAGAAAGAAAGACATTTATTCACATTCACAAAGACACACAAATAACACCAAAAAGAAAAAAAACAATAGACAGCAAACACGAACAAAACAAAAAGGAAGTACCAAAATAAAAATACACGATTTTGTGTGTCCCCGCAAAAGTGAAACGGCCGCTGACTCAGCATAATGCTGAGGCGTTAGACGCTTGAAGCACTGATATTTTGTCCGAACCAAAACCAAACCAAACCGAACCAAAATCGTTGTTATGACAAATATTACACACATAATCTTCTCCTTAGTAACTAGAGATTAAACAAGAATAATAAATAAATACCTAAATAAATATCGTGGGACACTTGACACCAATTCATAAATATAAAAAATACTCCAGTAATTGAGAATCTCCTTCTTGGAGTCGGTTCTAATTGTTAGGTTTCTTGGTTAGCAAATCTTGAGCATTCAGCAGGGCATTGTTAGTATGACTGTGAATTATTTTAAAGAAAATGAATGCATCATTTCGGTGGTAATTTTTTTTAATAATATTTTGGTATAATATGTGATCATTTGACCTGTGGGATATTTTATTAGGATTAAAAATATTCTTTATTATTATAACGTAAATAGGCGGGGATGATGATAATGATGGTCATTAATAATATAACATCGATTAAAATGTAATAGTAATAAAATTGATATTTTTTTGAATGTACTAAGTTTTAAAAATTCACCCTATGATCACAAGGTTTTTGATTGGTTTGTTTGGATTTCACGAGATGACCGTAAAAGTAACAAAATTTGGAATTGAAATAAAAAATACAAAAAGACTCCAAAAACCAATCTTGATTTGTTTTGTTTTTTTATACTTTTCCGTTTCTCATTTCTCTTTAATAACGTCGTGCTGTATCAAATAAAGTCACTGTACACACTTTAATTTTAGAGTCGCCAGCATGCTCGCCGCTGATTGCATTTTCATAAAAAAGTACCTAGTTTCGTTCTAATTTACAAACAACGCACTGAAACAGAATAAAATTTTGATGCTTATAATTAGTTTTCGTTCATATTTAATTTAAAAAAATAAAATCACATTCATTTTAAGTTTTGTACGAGAAATGGAATTTCGTTATTGATTTTTTCCGTTACATTTTATTTTAACCAAACCTAATTACAAGCATCGTAATGGCTGCTCCCATTATAGTCACAAAGTTGCGTTTTGATCTGTAGTGCTGCTTGTAAATTAGAACAAAACACGAACGAAACTACGTTTGTATTTATAGGAGTGGCACTTGGACGCGTGCGTACTGGGGACTCTTCATCATCAGCCGGAAGACGTCCACTGCTGGACAAAGGCCTCCCCCTTAGAACGCCGCAATGAACGACAACTCGCCACTTGCATCCACCGCAACTCTCACGATGTCGTCTCAGTCGACCTGGTGGGAGGCCTGCCAACGCTTCGTCTTCCGGTTCGTGGTCGCCACTCGAGGACTTTTCTCCCCCAACAGTTATATGTTCTTCGAACGATGTTGCCTGCCCATTGCCACTTCAATTTGCATATTTTCCAGCTATGTCAGTGACTTTAGTTCTTCGACGAATTCCCGTATTCCGGATTCTATGGGGTTTCTTAATACTGCATTACTTTTCAATTAACGCCAAGCACGTTCATTAACACACGGAGTTATTTTTGCGCGTGAGTGCTGTTTCTTTCCAGGAACCTGACACAGGAATTGATATCTAACTGATCTTCCCTGTCGTTTCACTTGCTGATTGCTTTGTAGCGAGATGAGATGAATATTGTGTATTGAAATTGCTTTTGCAGTTGCATTTTCAATTTCACTATGGAAACTGCTGAATAGAAAACAAGACGCATTTTAATTTTCTAGCCGATTTAGATTATTTACCTCATAAAGTACTTCAAAAATAACAAATTAAATTTAAGAATGAATGCTGAATGTAATATATATAATGTGCAAAATATTCAAGGAATAAAGAATAAATTAAAAATAATCACGGGACATTATTGATTATTATTTTTTTTTTTTTATTATTTCTAGAATTACAAAATTTATGACTCTTTTATCTAGTTGAGGATCTATCTGTTACTTAATTAAATAACTGAAAACCAGAAAGTACTTTGGTCAGAATCAAGAGTGGAATAGATTACACCATGTAAAATGTCCTTCATGCGCGCCCCAGCTACTCTAAACCAGGTAGCAGCAGACTCAGTTGACCTGCTTCATTGCGCTCTGAGTGGATTCAAGAGAGTTGCCTTACACATCATTTGCTGTGTTTTTTTTTTATGTTATAGAGGCCAGACAAACGAACTAGTGGGTCACCTGATGATAAGTGATTATCACTGTCCATAGACACCCGCAACGCTTTAAGCGATGCCAGTGCGTTGTCGGCCCTGCAGAAATTTATACACACGCCTCTTAAAGGCACCCAGGTCGCAACTCGATGGGAAGACCCCAGCGGAAAGCTCGTTCCAGATTTTGCAAGTTCGTGGCAAAAAAGACCGCTTAAAACGCACCGTCGAAGACTGCCATTCATCAACATGATGTCGATGAAAAGAACGCTTACGACGGGTGGATCTGTAATGGAACCCCGCAGCTGGGATGAGGTCAAAGAGCTCCTCAGAGCATTCCCCGTTGTAGATCTTGTAGAACACACAAAGGGAGCTAACGTCTCTGCGGAGAGCAAGAGGATCGAGTTTGTCGGAGAGTGAGGGGTTGCCGATGACTCGGGATGCCCTGCGCTGTATGCGATCAAGTGAAAGTAGCTGATATTGGGGTGCGCCAGCCCAGAGATGGGAGCAATACTCCATCCTCGGCCGAACCTGAGCTTTATATATCTGAAGCCGCTGCTTGTGTGGATTAATATATCTATTGTTTATTATTAAGGGCCATCTGTATAGCCTTAGGTTAAACTCATGTAATGATACTGTAAGTGATGTTAATATAATTAAAAAAATTATAACAAAAAATTGAACCGCCTACAAAAAACCATGAAAATATTTTTTTACCAGTCTGAAGTCGGTGCCTCAGCACGAGCCAGCAGGAGTGGACCTGCAGTCGTCTACTTCACCTAGATACCTACTTATGTATTAAACTTCAATCACTCCTGCTGTCTCGTGCTGAGGCACCGACTTCAGACTGGTAAAAAAACATTTTCATGGTTTTTTCTAGTCGGTTCATTTTTTTGTTATAATTTTTTTTTTCACGCTTTTTAGTGTTAATAATCTAAGATACAATATTTTAATGTCACCTGCTCGACACCTTGTACGAAAGATTGCTTTTTCTGATGCAGAGAAGTTCATTATTGCGGAGTCCTGGTGCTTCATCACCCGTTCCATTTTACCATATGCATAACGACGAGCATAAATTGCTTAGCAACTGTGTTAAAGTAATTGAAATTCAACCCGTGAAGTACTTGTTATTGAGTAGTAGCTCTGATGGTCAAATGTGGTCTTCCAAATCAGTTCCACTTCACCAAATTATGATTTTCAAGAGCAAATGCACGAGTTACTGCTAAATATATCCAAATTACTATATGTGTCCCTACAACATTTGAAGAGTTCCCTCGATTTCCTTAGGATCTAATCACCAGATCCTGATTTGGTGCTTATGGGACCTAATTGAAAGTATTCATAGACGAACGCAAAAAAAAAAGTCTTGTAATATAATTTTTGTCACTTACGTGGAATTGAAATTCGGTGGCTCTTGTTTCGTATCCATTTTAAGAACTTATCTGAAACAAATTATGAATTAAAAATTATTTGCCGTGACAAAACATGTATCAACTGCCAAGGAAGCCTAGCTTAATTATCTGCTAAAATGTTTTAATAAATTAGTGTATCTAGTAGTAATAGAATAATTCCTTCGTATTTGGTCGGATAAGTTCGTTTTTTTTTATTCGACAGGATGGAAAACGAGCAAGTGGGTCACCTAATGGTAAGATATATCATATTTATCATATGTATGTGTATGGGTCATATGTATTTATCTTGCTTTCTCAATTAAGTAGCTCAAACTAGTTGAGAAATCAGATTAAATACGAACTGTTACCATAAATTACGATGGCAAAAAGGCGGAAAACATTATTCACTATCTGCACTGCACTACTGTTTTATCACTAATAATTATAAGTTTAAGTACCTCGGCATCGAAAACAAGTTGGACCCCGTAAGAAGAATGAAATTCAACTGATTTGAAAGATATCTCAATAGTATTATGGCTCAATCGATATCTGTACCAAAGATCAGCTATCAAGTATAATGCGTCATCTCGAGTGGTCAGTATTTGATCTACTCTTTCATGTGATAAGCAAATTTCGCAATCGGTTCTGACACAATAAATAATAATTCTGTTCTGATCTAGTTGCTTAGCCCTTAATCATGTACTTCATCAGATTATCATCTTGAAAAGCGGGATAGTTTATCTTGCCTCTAGGTAGCTAAATATTACATCAGTTTCAAGGTAAGGGAAATCGTGATTTAAAAAAAATATATATTGCGTTAATTATAAGACACACACAGACAAACACACACACACACACGCACGCACGCACGCACGCACGCACGCACGCACGCACGCACGCACGCACGCACGCACGCACGCACGCACGCACGCACGCACGCACGCACGCACGCACGCACGCACGCACGCACGCACGCACACACACACACACACACACACACACCATTATTACGTTTTTAACCGACATAAAGAAAGAAGGAGGTTCTATGTTTGACTGGTACTGTTTATTTTGTTACTCTTTCACGCTAAAATGGCTGGACGGATTTAGAATAACAAATGGGCTCCTTTTTCCGATATTTCCATGGGATCCTAGTAAAATCTCTAAATCTTAACCAATAGATGTAGAAACGTGCAAAATGCATAGTATGTATTCATCATAGAACACAAATAATAAACAAATGTCATGGGATACTTCACACCAATTGACCTAGTCCCAATCTAAGCAAAGCTTGTACTATGGATACTAGGTTACGGATAAACATACCTATATAGATAGATTAAATACATACTTAAATACACATTAAACATCCAAGACCCGAGAACAAACATTCATATTATTCATACAAATATTTGTCCCGGCTGGGAATCTAACCTGGGATCTCAAGCTTCGTCGTCAGGTTCTCTAACCACTTGGCCATCCAGTCGTCTTTAAACCAAAAACCAATATACGATTTTTGGGAACTCCCACTGAAATTATGCAAAATCCCGAAACTTCAATTCAAATGGCTCTAATGGTTAACGCTTCTAAGTATTATTCTAATTCTAATAACTAGAAACGATTTAGTTTTATGTATGAGATGTAATGATGTGAAAATCTAGTGCAATTATGGTATAAAATAAATGTCAAATTATTAATATATTTTAAACTGTAATTTAGTAACACTTTTGATTTTTATTTATAACAATAAAACACAATACCTACATTAAACATTTAAAAATATTACTATGAACCACAGAGTAGATAATATACTGATACTTATTTTTCTGTCTCTGTGTACAATCATCTGTCGTAGATTTTTTAGAATCCATTATTACCTTGATTACAGAATAACTTTTTTCTAAATACAAACGAAAATGAATTTACTTAACTGAACTTTTTAATCGTGTTACGCTCTGTTTCGTAATGACTCTCGACATTGATTAAATTTGTTAATCATATCTGCATATTCTGCTCATTTCCGCTAATAAGCACTTTGACAAATTTAATGAGATTATAAAGAGTTGCGAGACCTCTATTTAACATTAGTCTTAATCATAAGCAAACCCGACCAATAAATCCGACGTTTTTTTTTCAAATCATCATATTTTTTTACTCAACCGCACTTATTATTACTTACATAGTAAAAAAGATTGATTATTAATGCTCATATTTAATGAAATAGAGTCGCGTTGCTCCGGGAAGAAGGGCTACAAATTATCCCGAAACAAGTCGAGCTAAACTCAATTTACGACGTGATTTATCCGGTTCTATTTCATTACATGTGAGTGAGTCTCACGGTAGTGTCATGTTCAAAGAACTTTGCAAAGAACAGAGATAGATGTTCAAAAGTTGAAAAATCAAATCATGATGTTTTTAGGGTTCCGTACCTAAAAAGGAAAAATGGAACCCTTATAGGATCACTTTATTGTCCGTTTGTCTGTCCGTCTATCTGTCTCTCTATCAAGACCTTTTCCTCGGGAACGCGTGGAGGTATTAAGTTGTAATCTACGCAATCAAAAAGTACGGCCATTTGAGCCTTATTTTTCATACATTCATTTTCATGTACTTCCCGTAGACCTAGAATCATAAAATTTGGCAAAAAGGTCTTACAGCACAAGTAAAGGAAAAAATCCAGAAATCGCTAATTTGTTGCTCCATCAATATAAAAAAAAATGTTTTTGACTAAAAACTCATTTCATTCGAAAGCGATGATTTATTTCGACATTTTCTGCGTAGATCAAGGTGGCGTAGTGCGTAACGCCGAGTTTGAATCCTAGAATATTAATAACATTTTTTTTTGTTTGGTTTGGTTGGTGGTTTTAAATAATAATATTTTGTATGAGATATTGTGTTTAATATTTTAGAAGAAAAAACAGTCAGATAAAACGGGAAAAATCCTCGAGACTCCATCAACGGTCTATTTATACTGTACGGAACCCTCGGTGCACGAGTCCGGCTTGCACTTGCCCGGTTTTTTCTTTACAATTTCATAGATTTTCCTTATCATATAATATCTATGAATTGTTAGTCATAGTGATATATTTCTTTCACAATTATTGTTTCAGTATGGGCGGGGTTTTGATATGACAGTCAGTCAGTTATTCGGTTGTGAAATTAAATACCTACAGGGTGTTCTTGAGTATGAAACAAAGAACAGAGGCCTTATTGTCTAACGACTTGAAATCACAATCGTTTTCACAAATTCTTTCTGTCTTACGGCATAAGACGAGAGGAGAAAGAGATAGCGAATGCGATTGAGAACGTCAGCGCGTTAGACAATACGGCCTCAGGACTATGTAATAAAGGCGTGTTTTAATCACCAGTAGCCTGAAAAAACTTGGCAAACGAAACATTATTTTGTGAACGCATCGTATATCGGGTGTGGTGGCCTGTAATATGAGCAAATAATTAAAACATTAATCATACTCGTCAAACTAAACAACATTACATTAATAATTAGTTTTTTTTAATTTTTTTACACTTTTAAGTTTATTCGAAGAAGCAATGTAAAGCAAAATGCTTAATATTTGTAGCATGACAGGTGACATCAGTTGTATTCTAGGATGGCGTACATTAATAGCATTATTTAATTTGTATTAAAAACTTAAAATTCAAAGACTCCATTATTTTTAAAAGCCGCAGAACTAATGCTGTTCAGTTTGACGAGGACGATCTACATTTCCATTTTTTGCTCGTATTACAGGCCACACCCAGTATACATGTATTGTTTTACACGAGATAAATTTCAACCAAGTTTCTTGTTAGTAATCGATCTGGAAAAAGTGTCAATCAATTGAATAGAAGTTATCGATAAAGCCGATATAGATAACTGTCGCATAGGACTTTAGAGTAAAAATAAAAGATATTTTTTATCAAAATATTATCATAAAATCCCGCTGCTAAACTTATCTATTATAGATCGACATTGATTTTTGAAGAGATGTTTTATGTCAACTACAAGTTTTAGGGATCCATTGTCAATATAGAAAGAACGGAACCCTTACGTCGTATTTGTGGTGCTGTATGCTTCTAGTTAATAGGCATTTTGCCACATCGACGACCGTTATATATTTTTTGATTCTCTATTAAATATGCTTGAATGCCATTTTTTTTAATAACTATTCTAGAAACATGTACGTTGTAAGAGTTGTAAGGGTACAGCAATCTTATAAAATATAAGTAAAATTATAAATTCAATTAAATGAAGTTAGTAGTAGAATTAATTTAGGACTAAAATTATCAAATTTTATATAATTATACTATTATAAAATGGCGTCTCGCCTCCGCTTGGTGTCCAGTTTGCGGCCTAAAGATTATTATCAGTCGAAAAACCCCAAGAATGCTGTGAATTGTCTAGAAACGTCATTTTTATTAATCATCATGTGAACGTATGGTAGAAAAAATAGGAAGCCTTTGCTCAGCCAGCAGTGGGAAACTTTTACGCTAAGAAAAAAAAAGATACATAGGGCTGCAACATCCCTCCGCAAGGATAGCAGATTCAGCAAGAATGTTTCAGTAAATCCTAATACGAATATATGGGATTATTTTAAGCTAAAATTATTTTTTTTTCAATTATTTGTGTAGGATATGTATATTTTTTTCAGTTTCTGGAAATAACAAGTATTGCCTTTATAACCACTTAGTAAACACACTAAAAAATATATTTCCCAGGGAACTCCATTGAAAAGTATATTTGTTTTTACTTCGTTTAGTTAAAATAAAAACGTGACCCTGAATAGGCTGCTAATATTCAGCAAAGATGTTTTCGACACGCTCCAAACGTTTCTTTGATGCCTAGGATATCCTGGGCATCAAAGAAACCTACTTTGTTTTTAACAATTGTCGATTCATATAACAAGATACCTACTAAAAACAGGTGAAAAAGCCCGACTTCATTTACTGTATAAGGTTTTATTTATTAAGTTGGGTATATTTAGTCATATCGTGGTTTAGTATCCTTGCTTTAACTGAGAAGATAAAAAAATAAAAACATTATATAATAACCGATTAAAATTTTAGTCCAAGCGAGCTCGGTAACCCAAGTACTACCTACATATTAGAAAGAAAGAAAGAAAGAATAAATTTATTTGCCAAAATTCGACACAGCAAAAAAATAACAGTTAAAAATAAGACAACCTTATTACATACCTAAGTACTAAACATCCAAGCCCCGAGAACAAATTTTTTTTTCTATTATTCCAAAACCTACCCCGACCGGGATCGAGCCTGGGACCTCAAGCTTCGTAGCCAGGTTCTATAACCACTTGGCTCAGGTCGTCAACAGTTATCGGTATTGTGATAAGTAGGCTTCTTTTTTAATGGCCTGTCCGGCGCACGTCATATTATTATATAACACTTACCTACCCCCTGTATCATCATCCATTGATAAAAAAATTCTGACGGATAAATGTGATGCCGTCTCTGTTTGTTTTGTTCGAATAGATGGGGACGGCATCATATATATATCCGTCAAATAAAATTATAAATCAATGGGTGGTGAATTTATATTCATCAGTCGTACTTTGCTGAGGTCATTAAATCTGTTAGCGCAAAATACAATGGGTAATTAGTGTTATCCTGTGACTGTGAATCAGATGCTATATAGCCACACGCACAATTAATATTATAACTCTGTTGGTTTTACAGCAAAAAGGCAGAATGAGCAAAATTTTCTTGTCTGCCCGTGCTAACTTAATTAATAATTATTGTTTAGTAGCGAATATTGTTTTTTAGATCTTTCTTACTAAAATTTTAAATGTAAAATGTTTGTGAAGATGTTCGGATGTTTGGAGGTTTGGATGGTTTGAATGTTTGGATGTTTGTAACTCAATGACGTCTAAACCGCTGAACCAATTTAGGAGAAATTCGGTAAACAAATAGTTCGAGTCTCAGGGAAGGACATAGGATAGTTTTTATCCCGGAAAATTGCATAGTTCTCGTGTAATAGCGATAAACGAATACTACGCGGAATGAGTGGCGGGTAACGGCTAGTTTTATCATAATGAAATGCCTTAAATTGTAGGTAATTGAAAGTGCTTTCGTTCAGCCGACCGTTTACGTTTCACTCATAATATTATTGTTATCTTATAACGCGCATCTTCTCGCTTAATTTTTGAAATTCATAATTGTAATGTTTGTTATTAGTCATGATTTTTAGGATTTCGTAGCTAAAATGGCAAAAACGGAACCCTTCTAGTTTCGCCATGTTTGTCTGTCTGTCTATCTATCTGTCCGTCCGTCCGCGGCTTTGCTCAGAGACTATCAATGCTACAAAGCTATAATTTTGCAAAATTATATATGTAAACTATACCGACCTTAAAACCATTAGGGGGTTTCTATAACAATTTTTCTATTCAGTGATTCGTTTGAAAAATATTCAACTTTAAAGCGCGAACTCTCATTAAAATCATAACTTGCAAGGGTTAATATAATTTTCATAACTTGCAAGGGTAAAAAATCAAAGACGGAATACAAATAGTCAAGCAAGCAGCAAAAACTAAAAAATACTAAAAATGTATCACCATTATTTCATTGCCAGGGCTAAAAAAACGTTAGAAATTGAAATTCAAGATGGCGTATCGCAAATCTTCCAGATAAATTGCAAAAACGTGCACAAAGCCATCTCGTCTTTAGTTGAAATAGATTTCGCTGAATAGGCAATCCTCTTTGTTAGCTTGACAAATAGTATTAGAGCTACGAAGTCAAAGGGTTCTTACGCGAAATCTGCATTCATAAAAATAAGTACCTAGGCGACTGGGTTATTATTTTTTGTAATTTTTTTCTTTAATTGTATACTGTAGTTTTTAAGTATTTTATTTGTAATTATTTTATTTAAAAAAAATACTTTCTGCCAAGTTTCTTGCTGCGCATTCTTCTTGGCAATGATGGTCTTTCCGAAAGCGCTGGTAGTTTAAAAAATGACGTGTACCTATAAGTGCCCATTGCGGCCTATTTACTGAATAAATGATTTTGATTTTTGATGTTGACCGAACTTTACTCGGGCTAAAACACGAAAATTTGCGTTTTGCGATAGACAAGACCAATCTGGATCAATTGTGCATCCCCGGAAACTTTTGCATACCAAATTTCATCGAAATCGTTGAAACCTGTCATTTTTGGCGCGTGCTGCAGCCCTTTCATAGCACAATACATAAAAAATTAAAATGCTTTAGAACATAAACGATCGTATCCTAAAGCTGCAGACGCCATTTAGCTTAACTATTATATTGGACGATTATATAGACTCTCTAGACAATGTTGACGAAACGGCCAATCTAGCATCCGATATTGTTACTGTCCACAGTGCTGCCTGCTTTGACATGCAAGCAAAATGAAATGTAGAAATGGACTGTATAAACTAAAAGGCACACGAATAAATAGTATGATAAAGGTGAAATATAATATTTTGCCTTCAAGAACACAGCCGCATAACACACAACAATATGACAACTAAACAAATAAAAATGACTTGAATGAATAATGAAGCCCGTAAGCTGAGAGATGCTGGCAAGGAAGTGGCTATGGACTGGACACTCGCTTCGAGTGTTGAACCACTGCACTACTGGCAGAAAATGTGCAGTCAGTTGGGCGGTCGGGCTCAATTGGTGGGAAGAGTTGGAAGATACGCAAGATCGAGCCAAATGGAAATCTCTTTTACGAGCCTTATGTCTCTAGTGATTCCATTTATTCTACAAGCAAATCCATGTCATAATAGAAAAGCTTCAAAACGATACAAAATGTAATTACATTAAGTCGTATCTAATTAAATTAAATTTTATTTTATACTGTGACTTAGGCACCGTACAATGAATAAATTTAATTTCGTTAAGCTGTGACATAAACCTTTATGCCACGATTTAACTTATATGGAAATAAAACTATTGCCTAGCTCCCATCCCGTCAGTATTTCGAATAAAAACCGGCGAAGAGCGTGTTGGACAAGCCTGAAATAGCGTTCCGTAGCCTTCACGAAAAAATTAACAAATTTTTCGTATTTTGTACGGAATATTCCAAGGTGATTCCAAGTTTAGGTATATTTTATACCTTAAGCTGCTATTTACTACTAATAATTCTCAAGAAAACTTAACTGTTCAAGTTTTCCTTGTTAGTTTGATATACTTACTACAATCCTGATTTTTTTCAAATTCTTCCCCTCCTGTTTAGATTTTAGAGGGGGGGGGACGCTCGATTTTAATGGAAATTTGCACTTTAAAGCTGAATATTTTGCAAACACATCACTGAATTGAAAAATCGTATTAGCAACCCCCTAATGGTTTTAAAATACCTATCCAACGATACCCCACACTACAAAGTTGGAAGAGAAAAAGAAACACGCCCACTTTACGTCTATCATTTTGTCGGCTAGTTTAAATATATTATTATATTCACGCAAAATTACAGTTTTCTAGCATTGATAGTCCCTGTGCAAAGGCGCGGAAGGATAGACAGACAGACAGACAGAAATGGCGAAACTTTAAGGGTTCCGTTTTTGCCATTTTGGCTACTGAACCCTAAAAATGCCTTCTTTAGTACTAATTAGTACACCTCTATGACCATCTAGGATGTAGATTCTGTGGGATATGTCTGTCTAATAATTTAATCTCTATCTTTAGTGATTTATGGTGTGCATTGTTTCTTAGTAGGTTGGTCACTTAGCACCTATCGTTTTTTTTGTTAGTAGGTATAGACGTTAGTTACTTCGGTGGAACCAAGGAGAACTACTGTACCACTACCATGAGTCTACAGTAACCGTATTCGATAGCGACGGCGTAAATTATTTGTATGGAGAATTTTACAGTACCCCTAGTGTATTTTTCCGGTTACAAAATACGTCTCGATCGCGTTATCGCGTTCGCGTTAAAATCTCAATTTGTATGGAAACACGAACAGCGCCTCCTAGCGGAACGTTTGCGATGTTCGTGTTTCCATGCAAATTGAGATATTAACGCGAAGGCGATCGAGATGTATTTTGTAACCGGAAACTTACACTAAGGGTACAGCGCCTCTACAAATAATTTACGTCGTCGCTATCGAGTACGGTCAGTGTAAACTCATGGTAGAGGTACTGAACCAAACCGCGTTAAAAGGGTCGTGATTCGGTCTTGGTCGGTTCCATATTGAGCCAATTTACCCCTAGATTCAGTCTATTCAGAAAAAGTTCCATTGCTAAGTTTTTTTGTGAATCACGTTTGACGGAGTTATTTGAACACATTATTGGATTTCTTTGCTAACTAACTAGAAGACTTTATAAAACAAGTATTGACTAAGTCGTTTTTTTTTTTCGCTTAAAAAGTATTTTATACGACAATGATACCGTTTTCTTATAACAAGGTTGTTAAAATAGGTTTAAATTGAAACAACTTTAATCAAGTCTCGGCTCCTTAAAAGATACACAATTATACTGGGTGATTCCTGGGTCATGAGCAGGAGTGAACGGGGTGATGAGGACATTCACACTTAGCAACTTCTACTATGGGAACAGCCCCGAAATCGCGAAAAAAAAAACCATCTAATCAAGAGATAATCGATCGCTAACTATCCGAAATGTATGTAGCAGATTTTTTTCTGCCATTTCGTGGCTGGTCCCATAGTAAAAGTTGCTCAGTGTGAATGTCCTCATCACTCCGTTCACTCCTGCTCATGACCCAGGAATCACCCAGTATTTTAGTAATGAACTAAAAAAAATATTTGCTTACCCGCGACCTTACGATAGTTAAGTTTATGCAAGATATGCGTGTTCATGCAGTTCCTCCATCTCCACACTGTAAACACACACAAATCACACAAACCCATCTATCACCACCACCACCACCACAAACACTAACGCGTTTCGAACTCAACAAGAGCTCATCTTCAGGGTAACACAACTTTAACTCAACCGAGTAACACGACAGAGTAACACAACCGTACACCATACTACCAGATGTTAGACTCTAACAGTCTAGTCTGAAGATGTGCTCTGGTTGAGGTCGAAACGCGTCAGTGGTGGTGATAGATGGGACAGATAAGGTCGCAGGTGAGCAAAGAAATTCTTTTAGTTCATTGATATGGACCTCCGCAAAGTAACGCCTGATTCAATAAATTATATTTTAGTAGTTGTTGCTGGGGACAGAAAAATTGTAGACTGCTTGGTTTTAAGTATCTCCCTTGAGAATGCTGGCGGCGTCTCTAGTGGAACCTGGCGGTTAGAAACTGCTCTAGTGTTTGATATTTTAACGCCAACGCCTTTGAGATATACGAGTATCACTCGTATATCGAGGGTCTTCTGGCACAACAGAATAAGTGCAAAATTAAAAAAAAAAAATAGTTACATACATGGGAATACTCCATTTTTTCTGCTTTATTTATCTAGCAAAACCACGGAAGCAAAACCGTAAAAGTAAGGTCAACCGGGGCTAATGCGTCACAATACTTTAAACAGCATATTAATCAGATTATAACAAACACATTATATATTTTGAACATGAAACTATCGTGAGACTCACTCATGTTAAATGATATTGTAACGGATAACTCACGTCTTTCATCGGGTTTAGCTCGGTTTCGGGGTATTTCGTAGCCCTTCTTCAAAGGAGCACGCGACTCGGCGGCTGCTGCCAGACGCGCACACATTACCTATATATCCCTAAAAGCTATAACTTATGATACAAGTTAGCGTATTTTATCTAATTTCATATTTTAATGCTATTTTATGGCATTTTTAATAACTTTAACGTGTCAATTACGTTTCTGTAAAAGCTGAGATTTTTAGACGCTATAACCCCAGGTGGGGTGAAAGCGTCTTATACTAGTATTATGTGATCGGATTGATCGGAATGATTTAATCGAGATAATTTTATAAAAGCACACATGACAAAGTTTATTTTTTATGCTGTACGCTAAAGTATTGCCTTAGTTTAGGGTAATTATTTGAACAAAACATTCGGGGCTATAGCGTCTAATTGACCGCGTTACTTATAGACGCATTAAAAAAGAGCTCTGCCACGACATCCAGTGATCAATTTTTGTACTTTTAGTGCCAAAGCTTTTAAAAAACGTGCCGTGAGTAGTTCTAAAGGATGACTCTCTTATTGATAATTGGAATGGACGCATTAGCCCCGTAGACGACATAGCCTCGGTTGACGTTAAATAAATATTGTGCACTTATCCGGTTCTGCCAGAATACCCTCGATATATTGTAACATAAACTTACACTAAGGACTTATATTGTTATTCCTCGCTGCATCCATAACTTGCACTGCAAGTCGTTCTGACCATGACATTTGGTAAGTACCTGCGACATGCAATACGCGGCAAGGTGAAGTGGCCAGTCAGGCCATAGTATAGTTTTGTGTCAATTCTCGCAAAAGAATCAATCGTTATTTTTGTTTTAAACTTTTTTTTACTCTGTTGAGAAAAAGTATCGTGTGATAAAATCACAGGACTTTTGAGCCAAATTCTATTTCAATATTTTTTTTAAATTGATACACTCAATATTTTTATCAAATTTCTTAAACGGATTTGCTAAAACAGTTGCAAAAAATCTGTCCTTCTAAAACAATAGACATCAGATTTCTTAAACCACAGTTTTTTTGTCATGTTTACAAATGAACCTTCGTTTTTTTTCCGACGGATTGTGTAGCTGTTTCAATAGAATCGCAGCTCTAAGGTCATCTGTCAATTAATTAGTATTTAGTACTAAGCCAATTTACCAACGTTATCATTACTGAGTATCACTTGGCTGTAGTGAAACTCAATTAACATGAAATTCGAGTCTTTTCACTAAATACTGTTTGCGATGCAAAGTACTTAAATAAGAATTAATGAAAAGTCCAAGTTCGAAATAAACTTACATATTTAATGGGTTACTTGTATGAATATGAATAAAGGAATAAGTACCCATAGAATTATTTACACTTTTTGGGGCACCTGTTGAAATAATATTCTTAATAATAATAATTGCTTAATGCAAATAAATTAAATTTCATTTCATTTCATTTCATTTCAATAATTATTCTTTGTATTAAATTTTTTTAATTACTTACTTTAGAATATCTCGAATTTTTAATTATGTTGAACCGTAAACAAGGTATACCTGTTCCTAATTTAAACATTTCAACACTGCTAATAACTTAAGATTTTAAGATCCTCCCATGAATCAACAAGTCACGTTAACTGACAAAGTTTACCTACAAATACAAAACTCGCATGCAACTAGAAAAAAGATAAGGAAAGAAAAAGGTAATGTGGTCTTTTAACCCCGACGCAAAAAGAGAGAGAGGGGTGTTATTGTTATAAGATTGACTCCTCTGTGGTGGACCGATTTGAAAGCGATTTCTTTTTAAAAATAGATTTTCTAGCGATGGTTTTTAGACATGTTTTATCAAAATTATTTTAGCCGTTTTTGAGATATTGAACTTTGAAGTGACAAAGTCGGGGGTTTTCTAACTTTTTGTTGGTTAGGTTAGTTTTATTCTAATTTACAAATTAAGAACACACTGAAACAAAATAAAACTTTACGACTATAATTAGAGCAGCTATTTTGATGCTTATAATTACTTTCCGTTCATATTCAATGTAACAAAATAAAATCACATTAATTTAAATTTTTGTGTGATAAATGGAAATCCGTTATTGTTTTTTTCCGTTACATTTTATTTCATTTTGTCTTAACCAAACATAGCTAGGTGGTTTGGCTTATAGAAGCATCGTAATAATATTATTGTGTCTTGTAATGTTGTCTATTTGTGAACATTTGTGAATAAATGTATTTCTTTCTTTATTTCTAATGTCTGCTCCCATTATAGTTGCAAAGTTGCGTTTTGATCATCTGTAGTGCTGCAGTTGTATAAATTAGAATGAAACTACGTTTGTACGGGGACGTGAGTGTACTGGGGACTTTTGACAACAGTCATAGACTATTTATTTCAACTTGGCCAACACACTACTTTAAACAAATAATTTGAGCAATGACACTAGTATTTACTGATCCTTAGCTGTGGTGTTGAATAGACGCTAGCGAGTAATTGTTAATTTAATAATTCACAGCTACATCAAGCGATATTAATTGTGTTAGTGAACCGAGTCGCTTCACATGAAATTAAATCTGCCGTCTTATAAATCTGTTTTCAGAGGATGTTAACCTCCATAAATTATACTGGAATTTCCACTTATAAGAAGCTACGGGCACAACGGAATGAAGAATGCGTAGGTATATAAGACATGTAAGCCCTTATTGTACAAAAATGAAGAAACGAAAGCAATTCATAAACATTAAGGAACATTAACAAAGGTGAAGTAATCCTTTTTAAGTATCTCTACCAATCAGTCTGAGAGTCCATTAGAGTAATTAAGGAACAACAAAATAATAGACAGATCCCTGCACTACTCGTGAGCCGACTCGCACGTGGCCAATTGTTTTAACTTTATTCATATTTAATTATAAAGTAAGTATACTTCATATTTTTATCGTAATTATAAGACATGATAATTAGATCGTAACATTTTCTTCGATTATTATTATCTAGAGTTGGAATAGTTTGCACAGTTTTACCATTATAATTGACCTATATTTAGTAATTTAAACATACCGGGTGTGGCCTGGAATACGAGCGAAAAATAAAAACATAGATCCTTTTTGTCAAACTGAACAACATTAGTTCAGCGACTTTTAAAAATAATGGAGTCCTTGAATTTCCTTTTTCACACAAATTAAACTGCTATTACGCCATCCTAGAACTCAACTGACGTCGCCTGTCACGCTACAAACATTATGTTTGAAATTAAAAGTGTAATAAAAATTTAAAACTAACTATTTTTAAAAATCGCTGAACTAATGTTGTTCAGTTTGACGATCATGATCTATGTTTTAATTATTTGCTCGTATTACAGGCCACACCCGGTATAATAGCTATTTAACGGTCTCAAAGTGAAGTATTAAGTAACCATTATCAATTATATTATTAAGTTACATTTAGGCAATCAAGGGCTTTCATATGAAAGTAATTTCATCAGTGTGGCGTCGATAGGCCAATTTGTCCATCCCTGTTTGCTTGATTTCATCATCCCAGCCTATATACGTCCCACTGCTGGGCACAGGCCTCTTCTCAGAATGAGAGCTTGATTTATTTAGGTAAAATTCTCTTAGTCGAATTTCTGCTTCTTCTAGCCTGTGCACTTATTTTAAATTTGGGATGCATTACGACACCTTCATATTTTACATTTCTGAATTAACAACGTATCTACATAAATGTAAATTACTCGTTACTATTTGCGAATATGTACCAAAGAACTGTATTTAAATGAGCTACCGAAAACAAACCAACTTTAACGTCACGGGTCAAAACAGAAAACTACATACCTATTTTCTTCACGCGAAATATCACCTGCGCATAATAAATGAGTGTTTATCACAGAGCTATCGAAACTATACTGAACTACCAACGATCAACACGTTGCAATCTCACTCAATCCGGCAAATTGTCACATTAACCACTGCCAATCCAATGTACACCTTATCACATCCGGATACAGTTCATTATTCCACAACGTTTTTTTTCGATCATCAAGGACGAGCTTTTCTTGATACTTGCCTTATTATACAGTAGGATATTGACTGCATTGAAGGTTGATTGGCAGAGATCCCGTCAAGGATAAGTCCGCCTGTGTGTGTTCACTTTTGTGAAACCTTTTATATTTATTTTATATATTTTTTTATAAATAATAATATCATGGGACACTTCACACCAATTGACCTAGTCCCAAACTAAGCAAAGTTTGTACTATGGAGACTAGGCAACGGATAAACGTATTTATATAGATAAATACATACTTAAATACAAATTGGACATCCAAGACCCGAGAACAAACATTCGTATTATTCATACAAATACCTGCCCCGGCCGGGAATCGAACCCGGTACCTCAAGCTTCGTAGTCAGGTTCTCTAGCCACTTGGTCATTCGGTCGTTATTTCTCATGTTATTCTTGTAAGATTTAAGTTGTGTTGTTGTGTGATAACTGATAAATCCATACTAATATTATAAATGCGAAAGTGTGTTTGTATGTTTGTCCATCTTTCACGCCGTAACGGAGCGACGGATCGACGTGATTTTTGGCATAGAGATATGGGCCCGAGAGTGACATAGGCTACTTTTTATCCCGGAAAAATGCACAGTTTCCGAGGGAACAGCGCGCGATAACTGAATACCACGCGGGCGGAGCCGCGGGCAAAAGCTAGTAAATATATAAATAATTTTTTTTTGCACAATAAAGAGTATAAAATTTATTACCTATATCAAAATGTAAAACATATTAGTTAGAACGAAAAATTTAACTGACGCCAAAAACCATGAAAATAATTTTATGCCAGTTTGCAGTTGACGCATCAGCACGAGCAAGAAGAAGGTACGTTGTTATAGTCTATTTCACTACAGTAAACGATGTTTTTGGCTTTAATCACTGCTGCTGACACGTGCTGAGGCATCGACTTCAAACCGGTAGAAAAATATTCCCATGGTTTTTTGTTATATTTTTTCCACTTCTTCAGTGTTACTAATCAAAGTTACCTACAATCTTACAATTACGTCATACTTAACGTCAACTGCGATGAAAAAACATCGACCTCAAAATCATTTCGGAATATTTCAGTAGCGGTTGGGTAGGTTTGATTGAGCACTCACTCGCGTACAATTTTTCATCGTAATTTTTGATTCAAAAATTAATCTCTTTCTGTCGCGTTTCAATAGCAGCATGCCCTAAGGGCCGCCGCTGAATCGCGCGGGTGCGTGATGTATGTTTATGTATCTGAATATCGAAGGTTCAACATCATCATGTCAGCCGAAAGACGTCCACTACTGGACATAGGCCTCCCCCAAGGCTCTCCACTCAGACCGGTCTTGCGTGCTTTTCGCATCCACCGCGATCTTAACCAGAGCCCTTATTGCCTAACGTTTCTGACACTCGCGATCGCAATGAAATGACAGTTTTTGTATGCAAAATATGTCATTTGATTACGATCGCGAGCGTCAAAAAGATTAGGCAATACGGCCTCAGGTCGTCGCTCCATCTTGTTGGAGGCCTACCGACAGCTCGTCTCCCGGTCCCCGGACGCCATTCGAGAAAACATCGAATGGGTTATATTATCGAAAAGGTATTTTTGTTAAGACTGTATTTTTTTTAGACTGTTATAAATCTAACCTAGTTCTATACGATGGCGTTTTAATAAATCCTGAAAAGTTTTCGGTTTCAGAAAATAAACCTTCCGATATTATGACCCCGTTCGATATTTCAATAAATTCGATATTTTAAAATTCGATATTCAAATGCGTACCCGTGATGTACTCGTAGGGCCTTCGTTAGAGCAAACGTTTTGCAAAGAGCGCGGTTGGACGCCTATTGAATAACTTAACCAACAAAAAGTTGGAAAACCCCCGACTTTGTCACTTCAAAGTTCAATATCTAAAAACGGTTAAACCTATTACAATGAATCATGTCTAAGAACCCGTGGAAGCCGCGGTAGCCTAGTGGTTTGACCTATCGCCTCTCAAGCAGAGGGTCGTGGGTTCAAGCCCTGGCTCGCACCTCTGAGTTTTTTTTGAAATTCATGTGCGGAATTACATTTGAAATTTACTTAGCTTTGCAGTGAAGGAAAACATCGTGAGGACGCCTGCACAACCTGCGAGGAATTCTATGGTGCGTGTGAAGTTCCCAATCCGCACTGGGCCCTCGTGGGAACTATAGCCCAAGCCCTCTTGTTCTGAGAGGAGGCCTGTGCCCAACAGTGGGACGTATATAGGTGGAAGGATGTCTAACTAATGTTTGATACACATAAATATAATTCGATTTGATACACAAGTCCAGTTATTACTATACGGCGACGCAAAATGAGTTTTACGCGACGAAAATTTCGCGACCAAAAATACGCGACTCGCAACTCAAAAATTACATATTTAGGTAGGTATGTTCTTTTGATCTCACTCTAAAATGCGGATGGCAATCCGATGTAAAGAATTCATACGTACCTATTACATTTTTATAAATGAAAAATAAAGTAGGTAGTCATAAAAATGTAAAAAAACATCACAGACATTCCTTTTTAATCATTGATCCAATTTCTGTCAGAAAATCAAATAACGTCGGCAAATTCAAGACAAAATTATCGGAACTGGAAAATTAATATTAACGCCTTTGTTCATATCTGAGCAAGTTTGCATTACGCTAACTTGCCTAAGGTTATATTTCTAGGAGTTTTTTCCCACTAATCTGGGGGCACGGTAGTGCCCCCGCCATCTGGGGGCACGGCAGTGCCCCCGCCAAGTCGAGCAAAAAAAAACAAAGGCACGGCCGTACCATACTTTTCTCGAAGCCATTCAGGCTATTTTCAACACCCTGTATTTTTGTTATGGCTAAAGCTAGAACCCTGAATTTTCAGTTACCTATAGGGCCTAATGGGACTTAGATATATTATCAATTACATTCAGTTCGAACACGTAGATTAAGAACTATCACATGTTAAAGTTCCTCAGTTTTGTCACTGACATACCTATACACTGACTTTTGATCATCATAATTCTAAGGTACTTCTAGCAGACCCACAAGCTCCAAATTTTAAACATAATTAGTTTTTAGCCTACATGGTCGCAAAAAAATCCAAAATGTTGCAATTTCAGTCACGTTTCAAAGTTATATATACTGCACAAGTAAGTTTGTAATCCCATATAAATACTAGCGATTACAAAGTTACACAGCAATGACTTTATTGAACGTAGTCGTATTGTATACGTATTAATGTTGAGTCTTAATACCTGAGTATTAAGGGTTAAAATGAAATTGTTTATCTTACTAATGTAATAAGTACCAAAGTTCGTTTGTTTGTGAATATGTGTGCGATGCGAGTGGACGCGAGGATGGACGATGGAAATTGGAATATGGATGATGGACAATGGATAATGGTCGATGGACGATGGGTAGAAAATGGACGTTGGACGATGGAGTGTGGACGATGGACGATGGGCGACGGACGATGGATCATCATCATCATCATCATCATCCCAGCCTATATGCGTCCCACTGCTAGGCACAAGCCTCCTCTCGGAATAAGAGGGCTTGGGCCTTAGTTCCCACGCAAGCCCAGTGCGGACGATGGATGGTGGAGGATGAACGACGGACGACGACGGACGACAGAAAACGACGGACGACGACGGATGACGGAAGTTAGACGGGCGAAAGATGAACGACCGACGAAAGACGATGGATGACGACGGAAGTTCGACGACGGACGACAGACGATGACTGACGAGGGAAGTTCGACGACGGACGATGACGGACAACGGACGATGACAGACGACGGACGACGACAGAAGACGAACGCCGACAGACGACGGACAACGAACGATAGACGATGGCGACGACGGACAAAAGACAACGACCGACGACGGACAAGACAACGGACGACGGATGACGGACGATGACCGACGATCGACGACGGATGATGGAGGGTGGACGATGAACGATGTACGATGGACGACAGACGGTAGACGGACGACGGAAGTTCAACGATGGGCGACGATGGACGACGGATGACGACCGACGATCGACGACGACGACGACAGTCGGTACGGACGATGGACTGTAGACGATGAACGAGGATGGACGATGGACGATAACCGAGGATAGACGATGGACGGTGGACGATAGACGAGAATGGATGATGGATAGTGGACGACGATGGATGGCACACGATGGACAAGGATGAACGATGGATGATAGTGGACGATGGACGATGAACGATGAACGAGAATGGACGATGGACGAGAATGGACGATAGACGATAGACGAGGATGGACGATGGACGATGGACAAGGAAGGATAAACAAATGAAGATAGTAGTGCGTTATTACAAGAAGTAGTACCCGAAAAAAAAGAACTGCCTACAAAAAGTGATGAGATCCCACCAAAAACATTACATGTAAAAAGCTGCAAGTCTCGCAACGAAATGCAGTTCTTGTAATGCTAAAAAGGTTTGAGATGCAATGTTATACCAAGTCGGTTATTTTTGTCAGTACCGGGGGGTTTCCATAGAACTCGATTTTCACCAACTTGCTTATTTTAAAACCATAGAAAAATACAGTTTATAGTTCTCAAATAAAGAGTAAACCAAATTATTTTTTAAACACATAATGACTTGGCCATCGCACTCAACCTTTAGTCATTCTCGTATTATGTGTATCACTCAAACTGCAAGGCTGGGGCTAGCGCTATCTTTAATTATAATTACTTGAAATAGCTGACGTTGATGATTATACGAGTAATTCTTATGTCATTATGTAGCCTTGCGATGGCCAAGTCATTTATGTGTTTAAAAATAATTTGGTTTACTCTTTATTTGAGAACTATAAACTGTATTTTTCTATGGTTTTAAAATAAGCAAGTTGGTGAAAATCGAGTTCTATGGAAACCCCCCGGTACTGACAAAAATAACCGACTTGGTATAACATTGCATCTCAAACCTTTTTAGCATTACAAGAACTGCATTTCGTTGCGAGACTTGCAGCTTTTTACATGTAATGTTTTTGGTGGGATATTTTATATGCGAATTTGTAATTCTGTTTGCCTTCTCATGTCAAACCTTCAGAACTGATTTAGGTGCAATTCCGTATACAATTTAAGTCCTGAGGAAGGACATAGGATCATCATCATCAGTCTATGTTCATTCACTACTGGACATAGGCCTCTCCTATGGCACGCCACTGAGCACGATCCTCGGCCACTCTCATCCAGCTCTTGCCAGCCACCCTGCGCAGATCATCGCACCACCGAGTCTGAGGACATCCTACGCGACGTTTGCCGATCCGTGGTCTCCACTCAAGAACTCGTTTACCCTAACGGTTATCGGGTATCGGGTTATATGACCGGCCCATTGCCACTTCAGCGTGCTAATGCGGTGGGCTATGACGATAACTTTGGTTCTCTGTCAGATCACTTCGTTACGAATTCGATCTTTCAGAGAAACTCCGAGCATAGCCCTTTTCCATAGCACGTTGAGCAACTTTAAATTTGTGGACCAGTCCCACAGTGAGCGTCCATGTTTCAGCACCGCATGTCATGACGGGTAATGCCTCCTCTACATATCGACGGATGCGTCGGTAGATTGTATCTGCGGATGCGTCCGCAGAGGTGTAGAGGGTGGCTTTTGCTTGTCTGTGGTAAGTATTTAACGTCGGCCGATGCATCTGCCACTCATCCGTTTGGTGTCGGTTTTTCGACACGGATCAAAGGGTGACAGCGCGAACGCAACGCGCCTGTCCACACGTCTGCCGATGTGTGGACGGATCGCAATTTATCCGAAGATATGGTTGCGGATCCATCTGCCGACGCATCCGTCGATATGTAGAGGAGGCATAAGACGCACTGATTGAAGACTTTCGTCTTTAGACTCTGTCACAGAGAACATAACTCTGTGGAACATAGAATATCTAGTTTTAATAGCGGAAAATTGAATAATTCCCGCAGGATAGCATTCAAAGAATTTTGCGCGGACGGAGTCGCGGGAAACAGGCTAGTAGAATAACAAAAAAAATAGTTAAGAATATCATTATTATGTAGATTTTCGCCTGTGGTCAAATCAAAATTCAAATTAGGTAATTTATATTTCAGACAACATTATCTAGAGTTATTGGTAACATTCGAATAAAAATAACGGTTTTGGTTATGTTTCTGTTTCCATTATGCATCTTCAGCTGCAGCAATGCATGAATTATGTAGATTACATAGATTTCTAATTAAATATACCTACGATATTTGACAACTTCTGAATTTGCCATGTTCTATATTATTATGAAAATATAGATAAACAGACAATTTTTTGCAAAGAGAAAACTTAAATCGGTTAAAAATTGGATTTATAGTTATTTTTTGAAGAATCTATATATCTGTCTATATATCGTTTAACGCCTCAGCATTATGCTGAGTCAGCGGCCGTTTCACTTTTGCGGGGACACACAAAATCGTGTATTTTTATTTTGATATTTCCTTTTTGTTTTGTTTGTGTTTGTTGTCTATTGTTGTTTTTTTTTTGTTGTATTTGTGTGTCTTTGTGAATGTGAATAAATGTCTTTCTTCTTCTTCTTCTTCTTCTTCTTCTGTCAGACTGTCTCTTTTTCAAACGATTTTTTCTATGCAGCAAGTATAGCGCTACTTCCGTGTGAACTTCACATGCAAGTCAGTCTTTCTCTGACTAATCTTGAATTTCAAACCTTTATAACTTGGTTATTTGTCTAGATTAAAAATTGTTTTTCTATTCGATAGCACACTGTGCAATTTTCATTTATAAAATAAATAAAAAATCTTCAAATACCGTATTCGAATGATTTTATTGTTTGGGCCATTGACATTTAAACCAGGACGCACATTGCCGAACAAAATCCCCTTCAAAGAATGTCAGAACTATTGATTTGTTTGCGTGACAAATAAAATCATCTCACAAAAAATAATTAAAATAATACGAGACGAAATTTGAACCTAGTCTTTACTCTATTACGAATTTCGCTAGCGGCAAAACTCCACAACGCTTGACACTTGATAACAACGTACTGAGAAAAAAGAAGGCCAGTTTTACCAAAGTGGCAGGCGAGCATTCTACCAACCTATCTACCTACTATCGACCTACCGATCGACCTATCGACCAACCTATCGACCTAACCTATCCCGGTGATCTGAACCAGTGATTTTAGGCCAGTGATTCAAACTGGCGCTCATTTGGCTCGGACATATTTGGGCGCGCGATTGTGAATCTACAGGTATAATTCATCAAAGATTTGGACATACTTTGGTCTAAATTTATTAATAACATTTGAATAATTATAAGAACTAACTTTGGCAAGCTAGACATAACACATACAATTTACTTAATGTCTATGTACTTCGTTTAACATAGGGTTTGAATTAAGGGTCAAATTGTAACAAATGTTTCTTCCGGGGACTCAAACTATCTGTGTAAGTATATCGAATTTCATCTAAATCGGTTCGGCGGTTTAGAGGAATTTTCACAAAAAAAAATCTTTTTCAATTAAAAAAAAATATAGTTTTTCCTGCTCAAATTTACGAGCTCAATCGATTAAGACAGTTTAAAAAATAATATATTACTTACCTATAAATTAATTACTTATAATTATAAATTAAGATTGGGTTGAAACGTAGAATGAGTTTTTTTTAAAGTAAAATTTGCAAAATCAGGTTTTTTTTTTTTATAAATAGATATTCCATTTTCATAAATTTTCATATACGAGGTTGAGTCAGAGACCCGTCGATATAAGTATTGGTAAAATTTCGCATTATAGCTTTAATCATTCCCTATCGATAAAAAAATACTATAAAAAATATTCCATACAAAATTGCAAACGGGGTCAACCGCGAAAAAAGAAGTTATACCCTTTGCGTTAGTTAAAAAAAATTACAGGGAAAGAAGGCGTCCTAAAAATTTTATACAAGAAAATAAATATATCGGGAAATATGTCTATAGTGAAAGAAGGCGTTCGGAAATTCGTCTACGGGGAAAAAAGTCGATCGGAAAATTTTATACAAGACAATAAAAATATCGGAAAATGTATCTAACAAATCCATAGATAGTGTCTTTTCAACACAAGTTTATTTCCCGGAAATTCACGTATATGGGCGTATGTACAATAACTTTTAATAATGTGGTGGTTGAAAGACAGAATACTATTAGCTAGTGTGTCAAGTTTAAGAAGTCTCGGATACACCATCTCTGAGTTACGACAGTTTTTGACTTTGAAAGCCCGTCCTGTAAAGTAACGATTTTACACTTACGCCCTTTTACGTAGGACCCATCGATTATTTTGTCTGCCACGGCACGTGTCTGGCACGCTCAATGTCTGTAGATATAAACGGACCTTTACTCGGACAGCCAAGTATAGAAAGCTCTGCCTGCTTCTGTGTTCCCTGATCGATACAATCTGGCCGTTTTCAAATCTTATCATTTATCAGGCAATCATGCTCCATCTTTGCTCAACTCTTCTTACCATCAGGCGAGATTATGGTCAAATCCAAGCCTATTTCTGTGTAAAAAAAAAGATTTATTTGTCAATGGTACAAAAAATCATTTATTTTACCGTCCCTTTCGCTTTCGAGGATATTTTGTAACACTGTAGGTATACTTACTTAATAGTAAAAAAATCCGACTACCAAAACTAAAAGGAAGAAAATAAGTCTAGTGGTCTAGAACTCTGTTAAGTAGCTAATTTAAAGTTCAACAGTCGGGACCCTAAGAGTTTTTGAGCGTCACGATTTCAATAATTAAAATGAACAAAATTAAAATCAAATACAAATAGACAGGGAATAGGTAGCAGGAAGTGTTCATTCATTTTCACTTCTGTCTGCAACCATAAAGGCGGGGCACTAGCTGTTCCAATTGCCATAAATTGTCTAGTTGATAAAAATGCAGCGACTAAAAAATCTCTAGACTCTAGATAATTAGGGATTCAAATTTGGCTATTGAGGTTACGAGAAACAAGTTACGTTGTCAGTGAAAGTGAGAGGCGGCTGCAAAGTATTCTTTGGCTTTTAGAACTAAGGAGGCGTCAACCGGGTTACATAGATACATAGAATACCTCTTATAAGGTAGGCTCGCACTATGATTGGTTTTTTGGAATCTTTTTGTATTTTTTATTTCAATTCCAAATTTTTACTTTTACGGTCATCCCGTGAAACCTAAATTGAAAATACAAACCGAAACATAGATGCACAGAAAAACCAGAAAAATAAGACCAACACTGGGAATCGAACCCAGGTCCTCGGCATTCCGTGCCGCGTGCTATACCGCTACACCACTGCTAAAAGTAAAAATTTGGAATTGAAATAAAAAATACAAAAAGATTCCAAAAAACCAATCATAATTTGATTGCTTAGTAGCGACATCTCTTGTCCCGGGTGAACGGTTAGTTCCGAAGGAGATTTTGAAGGCTTCTCGTTGAGAGTTAAAACAATATAGATGGCGCTAGGTAACTGCTTAAGTTACAAAGTAAAGTATAAACAAGCTGAGATATGTGATGCATAGGGAAAATTCGTGTTTGTGCCGTTGACCAGCAGTGGTGTAGCGGTATAGCACGCGGCACGGAATGCCGAGGACCTGGGTTCGATTCCCAGTGTTGGTCTTATTTTTCTGGTTTTTCTGTGCATCTATGTTTCGGTTTGTATTTTCAATGTAGGCTCGCACTTCTGAATTTTTAACCCTTGGAGCAAAAAGGGGGTGCTTTCAGCTTAATAATAATAATAATGTTACTGTTATAACTATGTCATTTACATGTATAGTTTGAGGGTTCCTAGTAGGCGAGTGTGCATATGTGTGATTGGTGTGTGTTCTTACAGTGTGGAGGTGATGGAACTGCATTGACGCGCATATTTTGCATAAACTTAACTATCATAAAGGTCGCGGGTGAGCAAATCAATTCTTTTAGTTCACCATTACAAAGGTGCTTTAGCTTTCACATGAACGTTATTAATCGTCCTAAATATTCGTTTATACGTGGGCGAGAACTCACCGTCTCAAACGAACCGAGATGAATAGGAAGTTCCGTCGAGTTACTTGTATAATAGGTTATGTTAAACCATAATATACATTTTGGTTTACTGCAGAAATTGGTTAAACAAGACAACAAAGTTTTTTTTCTGCGAGTTCGTGTTGATTTTGAATCCCGAGTAAGCGAAGGATTCTAACCTAGAATCTATCTAGGATCCATGTAATATCAGCGTCGAGCCACCTTTAGTGACCCGACAAGTTCTGAATGGACTCCTTTTTCGCATTTGTATTTTATTTGTAAATTATTATTTTTCTCTTTTCATCTTAGTATGAACATGTTTGTACCTAATGCTTACTTATGCAAAATAAAGATTTCTTATTCTTATTCTAAAGGCATATGTATTCCCGGCTTTACTATTATAAAGGGGAAAGTGAGTTTGTTTGTTTTTCTAACCTTTCCTGTTTAAAATCGTTATATATAATAATGATTGCATCACGAAACTTGTGTGTTCGATAAGCAAATTAATTAACATAATGTGAATCATCTTTTTTAAAAAGTTACGTAATAATTCGTGGTAGACTAGTGGTTTGAACAGGGCTTTTCAAGCAGAGGATAGTGAGTTCGAGCCCGAGTTCGCACCTCTCAGTTTTTGGGAATTTATATGCATAATAACATTAGAATTTTTCCACGGACGTTATGATGAATAAATTAATGCGGACTGTGGTGTGAGTCTATTTTTGTAAAGTTATCTGTTAATTAAAAGAACCGGCTAAGTGCGAGTCGGACTTGCGCACGTAGGATTCTGTACCATTATCTACACCGTGTTTGTGTTGATTTCCGTTAACTTTAAGGGAAGATTATTCGGGTCAAATAGAGTTCATTCCTAGAAGAAACTAGTGTCTTAACTCTTACTATTTTTGAGATATTCAATAATTAAATTTAATGGCTGAACCAGTGTAAAAGGTCCTTTATTACGTCATATTATAATTTATCTTTTAAATTTCGTCAGTAAAGAGGTTTTCGTTCATATATAGCTATTCGCTACAAGGAGATTATTAGCTATGGGTTGGCATGTGCTGTCATGAATGAAATTTAAACTTTGTCATAACTGACACTAACTTTTGTGTAACTCTAAAGGACCTTTTACACTGTAATATTGATTTATTATGTATGAATAAAAATTTTTTTTTTTCAATTTTAACAAAAATCAATATACCAGGTAGTTTCTATTAATGTACGTAAAATTTGGAATTGAAATAAGAAATACCAAAAGATTAAAAAAATAAAAAAAAAGATTCCGAAAAACCAATCTTAATTTATTGGCGTTATCAACCGGTGCACAATGTCTATTCATTTAATATAAAGCTCATATCTCAGCTTGCTACTTGTTACTTGTAGCACACGATGTTTTATTTATGTGCATAAATTTATTCCGAATATACAATAACACGAAAGGGAAAGTTTAGTCATACTCTTTACTCTCTGCACAAAAGTAGGGCTTTCAACAGTTTTAGTAATTTTGAAAATCTTTATTTTATTTTGGAACTCAACGACTCAACGCTGACTCAACGGGGCGCGCCGTTTTATCACCAAATTAGTTATAACATTAGTTTTAAATATTTTTAATTATAAATATGTATGTTAGTCTGTAAAGTATTTATTGTATAAGATGCCTGAAACAAATGAATTTATTATTATTATTAATAAATGAGCATCGAAGTGTTAACAAGCCTTAACTCTATAAGCTAAACAATACTTTGACACCAGAATTTGTCACTTTCAAGTTCAATATCTCAAAAACGGCTGAACCGATTTTGATAAAACATGTCTAAAAACCATCGCTAGAAAACCTGCTATTAAATAAAATACCGCATTCAAATCGGTCCATTCGTTCAATAGCTACGGTGCCACAGACAGAAAGACAGACACACACAGACACACACAGACATGCAGATACACATACCGGTGAAACTTATAAAACCCCTCTTTTTGCGTCAAGGGTAATCATTGTTTTTTGAGACCAATGCCAATTTGTTTAAGCAATTGTTAATTAAATCCGCCCCAAAATTTCCTTATTCGAGTAAGGCATTTTCTCTGAAGTAATATTTCTATTTTGAGAACATTGGCTGTCATTTTTAAGTCTGCACTTCATTCCAAAAGTTAATTTCGCTAATTAATTGGAAATAGCTCCGCTAAATTGAGTCAGGATGTATTTGTGGAAACTCATATTATGGAGTTATACATAAATTGTGTAATCCATCCATCCCAGCCTATATACGTCCCACTGCTGGGCACTGGCCTCCTCTCAGAACAAGAGGGCTTGGGTCATAGTTCCCACGCGGGCCCAGTGCGGATTGGGAACTTCACACGCACCATTGAATTGCTTCGAAGGTTTGTGCAGGTTTCCTCACGATGTTTTCCTTCACCGTAAAGCTCGTGGTAAATTTAAAATGTAATTCCGCACATAAATTTCGAAAAACTCAGAGGTGCGAGCCGGGGTTTGAACCCACGATCCTCTGCTTGAGAGGTCATAGGTCAAACCTAGGTCACCACGGCTTCACAGCGGTTAAGATTGCTTGATAATTATTAGGAGTTTAAGAGTAAATAGCAGCCTAAGGTATAAAAACACAGGATTTATTTACAAAATAAAAAACAGGTACACAACAATATTTACAATAACAACAATATCAAAACATTTAACTATAGAAAAAACACAATACAATATTAAATACTAACCTAACACAATAAACACTAACCTAGTCAAATAATTCGCCCCTTGCCATTCCCGGCGCAAAGGTGCCCATAACGCTCGCGGCATTACCACGTTGGATAGCTATGGACAGCCTTTGCATCAGAAATGACTCGGAGCGAGGGTCCTCCCCTTTTTGCCTGAGTCGACGGCCCAAATCACACACAAAAAGCTTTGCATCCGCTCCCCAGCAGCCCGTCGTTTCCACCGCCAAGGGAATGAATATATACCCCGAACCCAACGGGGCATACTTCTCCCGCTTCACTGCCGCCTGAGATTCGGCCGCCGCTCCCGCCGCACGTATAGTGCGACCGAGATGGGAGGCGGCGAAGGTGCTGACACACGTAGCGTCCCACACCAAACACTGCCCCCTCTCCCACGGCACCAACGTCAGGCCATCGGGCCGCTTGCCGTCCGTACGGCTAAGGCCCGGTGGCTCAAGCACGGATGGAACGCCAGCCGACCTGAGGGCTCTTTGGACAATATCGTTGAGAGCATGGTGACGCGGGTGCCTGCCAGCACATCGACGGCAACTCAACGCGTGATGACCGTTAGCCTCCACCATGGTACCGCAGATGCATACATGAGGTTGACATACATCGCAACCCAGGCGGAGAGCCACTGACACACGCAACGAGTCACTATCCAGCAGAGTGCCTAATTGAGGCGAAGGTAGCGCGTGCAGCCATGCCCCTGATTCTGACCGCGATACCGCCAAGAGTCTCGCGAGATCCGCACCCGTGGCGCCCCCAATGAGACGATCGAGAGTCGCTCTACACCCCACATCATCCCACCCACGCTGGACTGTAGGGTTCTCAGGCACGGTCGCCCCCGGATTGAGAGCCGACCACGCCACCACGGCGTCGGCCACAAACGGTATGCTTGCTCTGTCGCCATTCAAAGATAGAATATTAGCGACCAAGCCTGCCACCCCATGTGCCGACGCCAAGAAGGCCGGCAAGCTCACATCCCGCAAACGCCGCACCCCAATGCCACCATGCCGAATCGGCAGAGCAGCCTGCGCCCATTGGTCATCGCTCAGGGAGACGTTGGTTATCGACTCGACCGCTGACTTAATGGCTGCGTCAAATGAACCGATGTCGTCGGGGAACAACCAAGCTGGGGCCGTACGCAGGAGGTAGGTTACCTTTGGGACGGCAAAACACTTCTGCAGCAGCGCCAGAGCTACATGTGGATTAATAACCTTGAGACGTTCACTAGCCAACAAAAGGAGATTCCTGCGAATTCCAAGCGCCTCAGGAACTGCAGAAGGAAATATGGGTGCACCAAGTAAACAAAATGAGTCAGTGTTAAGCTCCCTGAGGCCCGGAAGTAACGAAGAGAAATGAGAGAAGAGAGGACACATATATAAGTTAGATAATTATATTATACTAGCTTTTGCCCGCGGCTTCGCCCGCGCGGTATCCGGTTATCGCGCGCTGTTCCCTCGGGAACTGTGCATTTTTCCGGGATAAAAAGTAGCCTATGTCACTCTCGGGCCCTAAACTATCTCTATGCCAAAAATCACGTCGATCCGTCGCTCCGTTACGGCGTGAAAGAGGGACAAATACACAAACACACTTTCGCATTTATAATATTGAAGTATGGATTTCAAGTCAATTCAACTACAGTACCTACCACTACCATGAGTTTACAGTGACCGTACTCGATAGTGACGGCGTAAATTATTTGTATGGAGAATTGTACAGCGCCTCTACAAATAATTTACGACGTCGCTATCGAGTACTGTAAACTCATGGTAGTGGTAGGTACAGTACCCTTAGTGTATTTTCCAGTGCACAATAGTCTCGATCGCGTTCGCGTTAGAATCTCAATGTGTATGGAAACACGGACAGCGCCTCTAGTGGAAAGTTTGCGCAACAACTTTTGTGATTGTAGATTTGCTACGTAAACTATTTCGTCCGCGTATCGTAACGAAAACGGGTGACGATGCCGCACCATGGACAGTGGCGGCTACGTATCGACGATTGAACGCTCGATTTACGTTTTCGAATAGTACTTAAACGAATGTTTTGTGAAAACGCCACACTAGAGGCACTGGAAGTTAGTCGAATTTAACTTGCAAGATTTTATTAAAGACACAGACAGATAACGGGACAGGTGAAACTGAATAAAAGCTTGTAAAAAAAGTGATCGTGCCAATTTCTCCAAGACACTGTGGTCTAATTAGTACTAGTTATAAGATTGCAAGAATTAAGATAATTACTTATGCGCTGTAAAACAGGTATAAGTACCTATCTATACAAGTTCTTAATGTATTACTTTTTTTTTAATATCCATAACTAAAGCGTTTTTAATTCACATATACCTATTTGGCAAATGAAAATTTAAAAAAACCGGGCAAGTGCGAGTCGGACGCACATTTATAGGTATGTAAGCGGGAATCGTGTCTTGAAGATATTTCTCGATTTTTTCGAGTTATTTAATGCTTCCAGTGTATGCCTAGTCCTTAGCAAAATGTACGCAGTGTGGGGTCAGATTGGTCAATAATATTTACAGAAAGACATAAAAAAAAAATATTTTAGAATTTACTAGTTGGTTATGTTACAATAGCTGCCTTCATACCAAATTTCCTGAGAAAAAGGGTCTTCACTAACGGACGGACAACAAACTGATCCGATAAGGGTTCCGTTTTTTCTTTTCGAGGTGGAACCCTAAAAAGTGAGTTTTTATGATGTCTCTCTGATGTGTCACGTCAATGTTACTCGCCGTGCCACTCACCAAGTTTGTAAATTTCGTAAGTTAACCTTTGACAATGACTGTACCTAAATAATTTATTGAATTAGGCGTTACTTTGCGGAGGTCCATATTATTAGTTCGCGGGTGAGCAAAGTAATTGCTTTAGTACATTAAGAGGCTGTTTCACCATCCATTGATATTAACTGACGGTTAAACGTGATGCCGTCTCTATTTGTTTTTTTTTAATAGACGGAGACGGCATCACATTTAACCATCAGTTAACACTAATCAATGGATGGTGAAACAGCCCCTAAGAGAGTTTATACCTGCTGAGCTGGCAACGTTGCTTTTTTGTAAGTTTTTTCAGCAGCAGCTATACTTAAACGCCCTTAATGACTGTGAACTTAGAGTGTATGAAAAAATAATTGTGCCCTAAATTTAATTACCTGCCACATACCTAGTTTCTATCAATGAACAGACTGAGAAGTCAACGAAAATCAAGAAAAACACGATGTACAAAATTTATTTAAAAATAAAACAAAAAGCAGAAATAATACTAAGGGTCTTTTTCACCACCAATTGGTTAGTGTTAACTGACGATTAAATGTGATGCCGTCTCCGTCTATTCGAAGAAAACAAATAGAGACGGCATCACATTTAACCGTCAGTTAAGAGTAATCAATGGGTGGTGAAACAGGCCGTAAATATTACAAACTAATTTAAAATCTACATTAAAAACTAAGCTATATCTAAAAAAGGCCCCTGCGGCATTGTGCCGAAGATTTTTCCGAATGCCGAAGGCTAATTCTTTGAGCGAGGTAGCTGCCAGCTCTTCGAAATCTCTTTGAAGAGGCTTAGTGCTCCTGGGCCCGATGTACATCATCATCATCATCATCCCAGCCTATATACGTCCCATTGCTGGGCACAGGCCTCCTCTCAGAATGAGAGGGCTTGGGCCATAGTTCCCACGCGGGCCCAGTGCGGATTGGGAACTTCACATGCACCATTGAATTGCTTCGCAGGTTTGTGCAGGTTTCCTCACGATGTTTTCCTTCACCGCAAAGCTCGTGGTAAATTTCAAATGTAATTCCGCACATGAATTTCGAAAAACTCAGAGGTGCGAGCCGGGATTTGAACCCACGACCCTCTGCTTGAGAGGCGATAGGTCAAACCAGTAGGCCACCACGGCTTCCCCGACGCACATAGCGGCTTCCCGATGTACATAGCGGGCCAAAAATATTTCGCAATCCTAAATGCTTCCGGTAAAATGCTCCGTTTGTCAGTAATCATCATGAAATGAAAGAGGTAAAGCCTAGTAAATACGCGTAAGCCACGGTAGTCCGCATAATCTTCGAGAAGATTCGGGTAAGATTATTACTTTTATTGTTCAAAGCGCGTTATACCTTAGCCTTTCTAACAAGTACCTATGTTCTGTCTCTTTTATTATTTTAAATAAGGACTATACAGTTATAGACGGAAAAAACTGGTTAGTTCATTATGTAAATTTTAAACCATGATTTTGTATGATATATTATTATGTTTTTCTTTCTTCTTTATTTCTTCTATAAATACAAGTTTAATGCTCTTTAATGCGAAAATGGTTGAACGGAATTATATAAAATTTATAAACTGGATTAATATGGACTGGAACGAGTTCGACGTCAATATAAACGGCAACTACATCCATCATCCATCAAGAACTATTGTAATGTTTCATAATTAATTTTAAGATACAAATATATACTTACTCAATAAGTATACAGATATATTTAGGTAGAAAATATAAAGCTAAACAGTGAATCAGCTAAACAGTAATACTCACCGGGGTTCAGCTGAAAACCAGCGCTGCAGCCCTGGTTACAGGTCTACGGCACATGCTGAGTCCTTTTGGCATCACACTACAACCGCAACGTCTCTCCTTTTTCTCTCTTCTTCTATTTATATTTTACTGTGTCTTTCTTATGATGTAGTTGTGTTTTTTATGTCAATAAATGTTTCATGGCTTTCATTATTTAGTAGGACTAACTTTTTTCAAATCTATGCTTTGCCAAGACATTTGTTTACTTTTCTATCAAGAATAAATGTTGTGAGTTTGAGTTTGAATTTTACGACATAAAATAAAACGTTACTACTGCCAGTCTGTCAGTTCAACCATAAATATTAACAGCAAAGGGTTAACCTGCAATTTGTTTCCGCTTGTTCAAAATTCCTTCAAGAGTCAAGGTCTGAAGTCAGCGCTTTGGTTTGCAGAACAAGCACCCTCAATCATTCCACAACTATTGTGTATATAAGGCGAGCTGTTTTAAATGGAATAATTGAAAGGCTTGTTATGTTGAATAACAACAGTTTCCAAAGCTTGGCTTGCGTTTGGCTAGGTATAGTCGACAAAGAAATTGGTTTACAACCCTAAGGTTCAATGTCTTCTTGGCCGGTTTTTTTACCTTCTAGTAACAGAAACAATAAATTAACATAATTAAGAATCCTTAGATTAAAGCCATCCAATACTCCCATCTTTTCGTTGTTATTAAGTGTAATACATTTTCGGTTTCTTATTACAAGTCATCGAACTGTATCCCGAGAAAAATAATTACTTTTTCAGATTTTGTCTTGAAATTTAAAGAAAATCTTTCTTCGCATTTGTAGGTAGTGACCTCGACGGATTCTAAGAAATTTTACAAATTCCGACACATTTTATAAAAAAAAATGTAAAGGTAAAACTGTAAATTTTATTCACCTGCTAACTACCGAGCGCAGAGTATATTAATTAAAATTGTAGATGACTCTTCATCAGCCTGAAAAATAAATAAAAGATAATAAATAAATATCATAGGACACTTGATACCAATTGATCTAGTCCCAAACTAAGCAAAGCTTGTACTATGTACACTAGGCAACGGATAAACATACTATAGATAAACTTGTAACGAGGTGTGATACAACTCGTTTCATCCTAACTCTTTGGACTCTCTGGTTTAACGCACACATTCCAAAAAAAAAAAACGTTTAAATCAAGAAAACCTTTTCTAAATTCCACACTGTTCGATTTGCGTCAAGTAGCCATTCTATTCGGAGCCTGTCTCTTTATCCTATGTAGATCGCATAAATTTCTTAAAACACCTTAACTAGCTCATAATTTACTACACCTATGCGAAGGAAGGTTTATTTCCTTCTACAGTTTTCAATAAGTAGTTGTGCAGTGCTTCACTAGTTCCTTAAGTTCATAAGCTTGTGATAATGCTGGACTTCAGTGTTATTGAATTGTATAAAATAAAGAACTAGGCACGGAAACGTATGTTGATTAACTATATGTTTTTATACCTTACCTTTCACTACTTACGTGACAAATACATACTTAAATGCATAATAAACAACCAAGACCCGAGAACAAACGTTCGTATTATTCATACAAATATCTGCCCCGGCCGGGAATCGAACCCGGGACCTCAAGCTTCATATTCAGGTTCTTTAACCACACGGCCATCCGATCGTTAAATGAATCGTACTTTTATTTGATGAAAAGACGAGAATTTGTCCAAATTAAAAAAGAATATCCGGACAGTTAACCCTTTCGTTCCGGCAAAGCCATACACAAAATCTACCCAGTTTTCCATATTCAGTGAATTGATACCTGCTCCTCAGTTCTGTAGGCGAGTTAACTCGTTCACAGAAATAATGCTCTTACGTCCGAAAGACGACTTAACTCGGCTACGTTAAACACTTTTCAGAGCCGGTAGACGAGATAACTCGTTGGCTTGGTACAGTTATTTTTCTACATGTTGTTTCTTCAAAACGTATTTAGACACAAATGCGTAACGAATACTCTTGGGGTAGACTAATAAGTTTATTAACTAGTTGGCAACATTACTAATCGCATAACTGCAGCAAATAAATATGGCTCAAGACTGAGAGTACAGGAAGCAATGTATTGTGTCCGGTTGTGCAAGTGACTGTCGATTGCCCTGATCTAGGATTTAATGTCAATTTTTTTAAGACGAGTTTACTCGTCTACCGGATCTGAGAGCACATCGCACAAGATGAGTTAACTCGTCATCCGGAACGAAAGGGTTAAACTCGTTATATTCTGTATTAGGATTCAAGACTTTTTTTCTTTTTAGTTCTTATTGGAAGTTTTTTACGCAGTCGCGTTTTTAATTTTATTCATTATCATGTACGGTCTTTACAACCGTCAATCATTACTTGGCCTGAATACTTCCCAGTGCCGAGATCATTATCCTTGCGATATATCGCTATCCTTACTGATCATTATAAAAGCGAAATTGTTGCGATTTTGTGCTGGTACATCATATTACAAGACTGAAATATATTAATGAGATACATTATTTCTCAAAAAAAAAGAGAAGAAGATACCCAAGATACGACAAAGACCTTGTTCGCACGAAATTATTTTCAATTGTAACATTTTGTGACATTTTAATCTTTTGTGTATTCTTGACAATTTCAGTATAAATTCTCATAACTTCGACATGTACGAATTATGATGTAGTTTTATACTAAATGAATAAATAAAAAATAAAAAAATCCCGGGTATTATTATAATTTTATTAGTACGGATTTTATGATCCAAACAAAATTTTACGAAAAGTTATTTTGGAATTCCGATAACGAGTTGAAATTGTCTACTAATCACATTGTCATGCCTTTCAACATGCTATGTATATTGTATATACTAAAACATCAATGTCAGACAGTTAATAAGCGTTATTCGCCAAATGGCGAGCCAGTTCACTCGCATCTTGAAAGCAAACTTTCTCCTTCTATTATATGAACTTTTGTCTGCATAGCAAGTGACGATAGTCTATAGATACGATACAGGTGATTCGTGTCACACGATGTGTTTGAGCAACACAGTAATGACCACGGGAGTTGAATTTAGAAAATGTATATATTCCTTCTTTATTTCTGGGTTCCGTACCTACATCAAAAAAAGCAATTCGGTATTCCAATACCTAAATAGTTGCGAGCATTTTATAAACATGTTTGAAATACGTCAAAGCATTACCATCACACGAATAAACTCACAGACGACTGAACTTGATTATGTAAGGGGTACATGAGAACATCCTATGGACCATACGGCATGTGGTTATGTTTGTTGTTGTCAACTAACCCTCTCATTCTAAGAATAGTTCTGAATCCAGCATGACAATATAGACCGGGGATAGCAATGACTATGAATCAGTAGCGTAGAGTGAACATTTTCATATAGCAAGTCAAAGAGCGAAAGAAATGAGTGTGACTCGATTTCAGACTTGAGTTATCCGTTTTGTTATTACTTAAAATGAGTGAGTCTCACGGTAGTTTCATGTTCAAAACGAGTGGTACGTATTTTGATCCAACCTGTTGGAAAATGAGTTGTTATAGTTTTGTTATGGTGTCACGTCACCGCTATGATTTAGTCATTGCCTGCTATTTATTTATAACCCTCAACACAAAACTATTGGTGTTATAAGTTTGACGCCAATGCGCGTTTGTCTCACTGTAGCTTTTAAACGGGTGGACCGATTTCGATGTGTTTTTTTTACCTACACTGCTGCGGTGGTTATTTTCAAGAAAAATAGTTCAACCGTTTTTGATATATTGAACTTTGAAATGGCGTTTTATGAATGTTTTCAACTTTTCTAAGTTGGTTGGGTTATCGGCAGAGAAGCAAGCGTGCAGTCTTCTCCGGTCGTAAGTGCTTTATAGTTTGAGCGCATGAATCGGTACCTACATCTAAGCACTATTGACCTAAATACTAGCCTTTTGAATGATCGCTCCAATTGCTTGTAATAATAGGCCGGTTTCATTGTAGTGCTCTCGGCCGGGTGACAAGAAGAGTTGTTTTTTGTTATGATACTTTGACAGAAATTGACGCATTTTGACCTAACTTAAAAAATAATTAAATAAATTTACTAGAGCATTATTTAGTTAAAATACGTTTATGTTTATCTACCAAGAAGAACGTGACCGACATAGCCAAACGAATCAGCTCGTTGAGGAGGCGATATGGCATGGAAACTAGATGCAAGCGCGGATCGGCAAGCACAGCGTAGGACGTTCACCAACGAGATGGACGGATGACCTGGTTAAAGTTGCGGTTGTGATTCGAATATGAATAAACTATTAAACAATTATTTGTTTGCCCGCGGCTTTGTGATAACTACGTTTTTTACATAGACGTCTCTATCGTAAGCTTGCAGATGAGCAAAGTAATGCTTTAGTTCTTTTATTTCTTATTCAGTTTCTAAAGGTATTTTGATAAGAAAGGGTCCATCTTTGACTCCATGAAATTAGATAAATAAATAAACATTTTCTCTGCAAAGGTAATAAGTGTGAGAGATGATTCAGCTAAACGAAACTGTGAAGCACTCAAGCGTAGGACTGTTTGTGTAGGTTGTGCAAACTTCCTACGTTCTGAGGTTAGTTAAGTTTCAACAAAACTTGAGTATACATCAGGTTCCGCTTTGTATAGTTACGTGCTTCCTAGAAAGTCAGAGTCCTTTGCAGTTGGACAAATTAGATCACCTTCATTAATGGCAACTGGGCGAGATAGTCTAGTGCAGGGATCCCCTGTGTGTGTATGTACGTTGTTGTACAAAATAAGTAAACAATCACAATTGACGCTTTATTCCCAAATGGGTAAGCAGAGTACACGAAACGTTACCGCTTCAGAGCCACTTTTAGCAATTTTAGCTTTCAAGTTTAACAAAAACAGTACAATAGTGACAGGTTGCTAGTCTGTCACCTACGTATACCTTAACCCTGTATCCTCAGTCGCCTTACGACATCCACGGAAGAAATAGAGAGGTGTAATTCTAACCCGACACCGCACAAGTCAACACAATTGACAAACATTGATATATATGTGCAAAGGTGAATTTATCCCTTTAAGGGGTCTCTAACAGTCAACTTTTGAGTGGATTAGAGGAGTCAGGGACAGGAAAAAAGGGAGTTTAAAAATTAAAATAGATAGTTGAAGCTACAATACAATGCTTTAAACAATATAATACACGAATCTATAAAACCCTCTAAATCCCCTGTTTTTGTTTATGATGCGACTCTCTTTCCCGATAATTTGTCGATACCCTTGTAAAATAACTGCGTGTATCTCTCTTCGCCCAGCAGTGGTACACAGTTATAGGCTAAATAATAATTATAATAATCTCTAGGTCCGTATGCAGATGATTCAAGTGTACCTACCTTCCGTTTATTTGTGGACCTAAGCCCTAGCCCTAGCCCAGGGCATCGCAGCTCAGTTTAGGAACCAGTCGAGCGGTTAGAGAAACTAAAAAGGTTTCGTGATATTCCATGTCATGTCCGACAAAGGCAAACTTTTAGGCTTGTTTATTATGTGCCCGAATATGGTTGGCAAAGCCAAACTTAGTCTTAAAGGTCCTATTACAGGGTGCGCAATGTAATTGACCACTATCATTATGCGTATAAGTGTAGGAAGGTCTCGGGTGGGTCTTTATAATAAGACGTTTGATATCCAGGTGTTCCAAGCGATGCGTCTCAAAATTTGCAACAGCCTTATTTACAGAGCTCCGCTATTCCAGTCTCTGCTTCACGAGATCTTCTCAACTCTCATATGGGATGTTACATGCGGGAAAGTAGCGCTTTAGGAAGTTCTTCTAAAGTCCTCCTGGAATCCGCTTTCCTTCTTTAATTGAGAGTTAAAGACGGCCATGGGGCCGCCATCGTTCATACGCACAAGGTCCGCACCAACTTAGCTGTCCTAAGCGCCGTAGCGAGATACATAAACATGTAACCGACAGATAGTGTAACAACAGTAATAGGGTTCTGCTTGTCACCCTTCTGGTACAGAACCTTAATAACGGATGGTGTTTCCTTCAATCCTGAAATTTAGTCGATGCAATGACCGATCCCACATTTAAAAAAATTCGCCTTTCACCTTATTAGGTATAATTTGAATTTAATAGTTTTTTTTTTTTCAAGCAAGTTGGCATAAGTAAATTATTATTCTTCTAAATACAATAAGAATATGAAAAATATATATCTTTACACAGTTCTTTTACATTTTCATTCTATGAAAGTAACCGAAAAAAGAGTTACCGCAACGTCATTGCATGCAAAATTCAAACATAATTCCCATAGGTAATTTAAAGAAAATCTTTGTACAAACAACGCATCGAATCGCCGACCCGCTCAAAAACGTTCACATGTTTATACTACGCGTATAATTTATGTATAATTGCATGAAAGATTTCGGAAAGTAAGAGATGTTGGCAAGAAGTTTTGGTGTTCCGTACCATCCGTCGCAGGCGCAGTTGGCAAGACGAACTCGCAACCGCGCGGACGCTGCGCGGGAGTTGGCCGCGTTTTGAAATTCGAACATTAAGTGAAGTGTTGTGCTTATTAGTGAATCAAGGTAAGTTAAGATCGTTTTGAAATAATAATAAATAGATAAATAAATAAATATAGTGGGACAATTGAAACCTATTGGCCTAGTCCCAAACTAAGCAAAACTTGCACTACTTAAGTCTATAATGTTCGTAGTTCTAAAACTACGATTAATTTCAAATTCAAATTCAAATCATTTATTTCGTGTAACAAAAGACACATAATATATTAGTAAATACACTTAAGAAGGGTTAGTAAATTATACACATACATACTTATAACTAAAGAAAAGACAACTCTAGCTACCACCTAATTTAATGATGGCTCAATTAATTTTTAAGTATTGATTGTGGTTCGTGTCATAAAGGGTACTTTTTATGTGATCAAAATTATTATCACCGAGGTACATTATAATAACTGATGACTCGAATTATCTTCAATAATAAACAAGCTGTAAACAAAAAAACTTCGGATAGGTTCTGTCTTTTTGCCGAAATGTTTAAATGATTCCCAAATCTTTTATTACTCAAACTGTTAATTTCTCAACTAACGATTTTCTCTGAAACCATATTTTTTTCGAAACTTTCATTAAACTAATTTAACCTCTGCAATCACTGAGAAAAAAATGTTTGATTTCGGAGAAAATGTATAAATTGGCAATTAAAACAGTTTGGTAAATGAACATTTTGGGCATAATTATTTCTATGAAAAGGCGAGATACACTTCAGAAACGCTTATTAATTTAACGTTATCTATCGTTTTAGTATTTTCCTTTGCCAGACATACCTTGAAACTACGCATTCTATCTATTTACTTACTAGATATTAAATTTGAAATTTACAACTTAGTATTTTTTATGAGAACCGAATTTTATTTTGCGAAAGCCTTTCAGTAACTCAGATGTGATTCTCTTAATTTTTTATTTCTGTTAGTAAAAGGTGGCAAAGTCAATAAGGGGAAACACACTAGTCTAATTTAATGAAATAGATGCTACCAAAATTAAAATTTTGAACACATATAATATGTATAACCTGTCGGCGATTAGATTCTAATACGATTAAACGAGCTATTCTTGTATATATGTACTTATACATATATTTCAGGGATCTCGGAAACGGCTCCAACGATTTCGATGAAATTTGCTACGTGGGGGTTTTCGGGGATAACAAATCGATATAAGTAGCTCGGTCTAATCTCTGGGTAAACGCTTATTATCGAGATTTAGCCCGAGCAAAGCTCGGTCACCCAGGTACTTTTAATTAAATTTTCGAGCTGCCTTTGGATTAGCCGCACTCACTTGGGTATATAGTCCAACATAAAATACTGGATTACCACTAGGCAACATCCGAGGGCACCTTGTTTTTTTTCGTACTTAACCATGAAAATACTTTTTGCTCTATTTTTATGAAAACTGTAATTTTAGTCAAAATCAATATTTTTAAAAACTTGAAAATAAAATTATTAATCATCTATTAAAAAGCTAAATATTTATTGACACGCTTGCGTGCGACTGGATTTGCTACCTAATTTGAAAACTGTTTCGAGAACATTTGGATATTTTATTGACTTTGCGGGATAGCGAGAAATAGAATTAGGTTCCCAGCCTTAACTTAACTTATTGTTTTGTGTGTAAAAAAAATTTGGTAAAATAGTATAAGCATTGAAATCTAAAAATCTGAAAATCAAATTCCAAATGTGATAAGATAATGCAAATATAAACTGAAAAATTGCTGGTAAAGGCATCAAAATGAGATAAACTTCGGTTTATTGACAATTCAATTTGGCAAAGAAAGCCAATTATAATAAACAGAATAAACGATTAACGTTAGGTAAGTTAGTGGTTCTGTGTAGGTATAGCAACTAATTACTAAGCCTTTGAAATTGCGTACCTCACAATGAAATGGTCTTACGTAAGTAAAAGCAATTTCGATACTTTCTATGCGTCTCGAAATGTAATAGTTAGGCGATGTACAGTCAGTTACATTACAACTTTTCATTAGCATTTCAACAGTGTAATTTTTACTTGGTACCCACTAAATTTTATTATCTTACCGACTTGTTTTTTTAAAGTTCTGCCCTTTTTTGTTAGACGACGTCTTTGAGTTTGTGATTTACTTTGCCCGGAGTTCTTCTTATGTTAAATCATGATTGTGTTTTTAAGACGTTACTTATACACTAAAACACTAAAACACTAAACAACACACACACACACACTAAACACTAGAATTTCTAGAAATTCCCGCTTCTAGAACTATCTCTAATTACAGGTTAATAGTATTTTTTAAACCATCTTTATCATTCATATCCAGCCGAAAGACGTCCACTGCTGGATAAAAGTCTACCTCTAAGAGGTCCACAACGATACATCCTGTGCTGTCCATATCTAAATGGTTTGTACGACCTTCACAAGATAGTTGGTCCGTTCCTGTTTGTGGTCGCTATGCCAGAACCTTACTGCCCCATCGGCCGTCTATCCTACAAGCAATCTGCCCAGCCCACTGCTACTAAAGTATGGCCATTCTCCGAGCTACTTCAGTGACCTTGTTTCTCCAGTGGATCTCCTTTTCTGCTTCGATCAAACTCGCTCCATCGTTCTTTGAGTGATTTTGAGCTTTTTTATGAGACCCTTGTAAGCGACCACGTCTTAATTCAGTATCTTATCACTAAATAAATAAATAATATTTATCATTTATATTTTATAAATACAATAAGGCATTACGTAGCGTAAAGTTCCTCAAATCATTAATTCCATCCTCAGCCATTGTAACTCAATCATCAATCCATGGATCACAAAGTCTATCGCATAAACGCACAATACGAGTATCAAATTAATACGGCTGACTATACAAACCCTTCTCGCGGAAACACCTCTCAAAGAAACGGTACGTGCTAGAGGGCACTAGCTTTCTCTTTCTTACAAACGGATCCACGTATTTTTCGTCCCGCTGTCACTTTCACTTCTGCGAATGACCATTGAGCGAGGAAGTGCCGGTACAATAGGTGACCGCTATATGATTTTAATGGTTAAAGATATTTATTTTTCCGATCTTATCCGATAGATGGCTGTCAGAGCGCACGCTCGATCTCTTTCGAGATAAAACGAAGCCAAATACCTTCCCTCATCTGTTATGTTATATCATAATGACAAAGTTTAATATGTTAATTTATAAACTGCAAATGAGTCGCCAACCAACCCAGCGCTTTTAACAACCATGGTTGTAACATACTTCTGCCAAAGTAACTTTATGTTGTTGAAATATAGAAAAAAGTATTATTTCGTTAAAAACATTACTTATGACACGACATATCGCATGCTTGCCCGTTTTTTAGCTTCACATAGCAGGGGAATTAATAATAATATAATCTTCAACAGTTTTTTAAACGAACGTATATTTTCCTATCTCACAATGTACGAGTAAAGTAAGCCTGTCAAAAACATGTCACAAACGTGGTTGTTAAGTCCGCAAGGTTTAGGCCCTCCACACATGAAGCAACTCGTTAGTAATTTTAGTTTGTAACTAGTTATTTTTGAGTGGCTTCATGAGTGGATTGAGCCAAAGCAACCCGTTTCCAAATTATAGCACAAGACAACACCAGGTTAGTCTAAATACAAATACAAATAACTTTATTTCGCTGGAAATAGGGTACAAGAGGTGTTCATTAAAAGAAAATATTGGTTCACATATTTCACCATCATCTGGCATGCAAAACGTTCTAAATTACAATTATTATTTTTTATATTAAAATCGAAATGTCACCCTATTTATTATTGATCAAAAAAAGAAAAGTATTCGGCAACTGAGTAGAAACTCTTTGACACAAGCCAAGCCTTAAACGAAACTAAACTAAAATATCAGAATAATAACAAATTAAGATTGCAAAAATATCCGCAAGTGCAAGAATAACGTTATGACAGCATTCTGAATATTCACAACAGCGTGAATAAAAACAAAACATCAATTTTAATTGTCTATTGTTTTGTTAGTTCACTAAAAGGGAAAGTTGAAGTTAAAAGGTCAAGAAGAGAATCGAGTATCTCACGAAAGTTTATGTCTTAACAAAAAGAATTTGATTCAACTAATAACGTATTACTTTCTTCAACGGATAATGGCGAAATCGTCACGCTAACGCCGGATAAAGGTTTTTAATCAAAAATGAAGGTCGAAAAAACCTGCTAGGAGAAATTCTTCGGATCGATAACTTGTTTCTTGTCACAGAAATTACTAAATGTACCCATCTTTATGTTGTAGGTCGGACAATATGTGTGTAACCCACTTTTGCTGGCTGACATAAGTTTCACAGAATTTATTTAACAATTGGGTTTTTTGAAGTTTTTCCTTAAGTTCATCAGTTAACGATAATATTTTATGCAAAATTTATGTAATTAAAATACCAGGAAGATGAAACTGAAAAGAATACTGTATGTTAAACATCGTGCACTTAAACTACAGGATTACCCCCTAAGGGTAATCTGTGACTTAAACATTAGACAAGTAATTAAAGACACTTAAACGGACGGTTATCAGTCAGAGTATTGCACTTTCCTCTTAATCTTCTTATTAAAATTTAAATAAAGTATTTGTTTGTGTTGTGTTCGATCTGTATTAAATATATACTGAGCAGTAAAAAATCTGGCCCTCAAATGTATGCAATAATAGGTAATTTTGTATGGAGACTGGGCCAAATTTTGTGCCACCGAGTATATAATGTATATACCTATACTTACTTGTACCTACGTTCAATGGAAGTGCAAATTGCTTCCAGCGTCAAAAAAAAAATGAGATTTTAAAGTCTGTGTGGTGATAATGTAATACGACCTACGTAGTTAGACATATACAGTGTATAAATCACACGCAGTGTATAAATCACACTGAAGGGCACAAGGCCTCCTCTCAGAATAAGAGGACTTGGGCCGTAGTGTCCACGCGGAAAATTATATAATTCTGAAATACGAGTAAACATACGTTTGTTACCAAATTATATAATCTTAAAGCTAAAATTTTAAATTGATTCAGAATTCAACCTAATTTAAGTGCAAGTGTACTTTATTTAAAATATGTTAATTTATCAAGTGATTTCGTAAGGAGAGAGTTGTTTGTTTACTAGTTATAAAATTGACCGACAATAAATTGAAATGTCAGCCAATATCCGGCAATTATTTTTCAATGGACCGCGTACAAAACATTTATTAGAATATTAGCCAGATTTTACCTATTATAATGATATTTATTATTAATGCGAAAGTTTACATGTTTACATGCTTGGTTATTTGGAAGCTCGGATATCATTACGTATGCAAAAATGGCTTGACAGATTAAAATGAAATTTTGAACATTTAAACCGTGTTCTTTTGATTCTTTTATTTCATCAGACAGCTTAGTTCATACGACTTTTTTTTATACGTATTACGATTACGAGAGTGGAGTGATAAAATTGTAAAAGGGAATTATTGCTTAAAGCTCAGCGCAGGGGGCGACACTTGCGCAAACTGCCATGACAACTTCAGTTGTTTTTATATTTTTACCATGACGGATCATGACCAAAGAGTATTAGTACCTCAATAAAAAGTACTTTTTTTTTATCTGAGATTAGTAACTATATAAATAATGATTTATTTATTATGTAGTAACAAAATAAACATGATATTTAAATCTATAGTAACATACACAATAAATAATTTCTTACACCCAAATGGTTGTCTGGAAGAGATCGCTTTTAAGTGATAAGACCGCCTATTTGTCTACCCTGAATCTTAAGTGTTTGTATTATAAGTTTTTTGTACTGCTTTATGGTGTGCAATAAAGAATATTCTTATTGTATTGTATTGTAGTGCTAGATTTTAAATATAGTGCTAGATTATATATATATATATATATATATATATATATATATATATATATATATATATATATATATATATATATATATATATATATTAGGGGCAAACGAGCACGCGGGTCACCTGATGGGAAGCCTAATGGAAATTAGTTGCCCAAAAAATAATTATACTTAACATGAAAATTATAATAATTAATATTATTTTAATTATGCTGAGTGGGGACCTGTTTAGCGTCAAGTATGACTTGTATTTGTTCTATGTTTGTTTTTATTGCGCTAAATAAATGTGTTTTCTTTCTTTCTTCCAAAATTAATTAACAAGGCAAGCTGAATAAAACTGTTTAAAGATAAAACAACAAAATCATTTTTTTTTAACCAAGATTATTGCAAAATAAACTTAAGGAGAATGTAAACGAGTTTCTTTCAAATATCCATCCAAGTTGACTGAAAGCCATTCAGAGTTTGAGAAGTGTACATTTAATACTTTAACGTAGTTCTTCAAAGTTTGCTTCTTCTTAGATTAGTCGTGCAAAGTTGGCCCACTTCTGTTTGATTCTTGTTCCTGCCTGTTAACTTAAGTCTATACTTATAAATACAAAGTACCTGGGCTACAGATCTTTGCTCGGCCTAAAGCTCGGTAACAATCGTTTTCCCAGAGATAAGTGATAAGACTGCCGATAGCCGTGGAGTGCCGGCTTAAGAATAGCACCCCCCCAACTCTTCTCGCGGGTGTCGTAAAAGGCGACTAAGAGACTTCTGCGACCAAGTACATATCGGTCTCACCGGTGTCGGGCAGCAGCGATGCCGGTGCAAATATACTGCGATTGCCAACCCGCCTGCTCAGCGTGGCAATTAGAGCAAACCCGACCAAAATGGCAAGTCAGCACGGACCACGGCCCCCAGTTCCCGGCCGCCCTGCTATTCCTGATCAAGGCGGCGGTCACGGTAACGGCAGGGCAGGGGGTGCGAAGAATCCCCGGGTTACGGAAGGCCGCCGGAAAAAACTGACCTTGGCGACGTACAACGGACGCACGTTACGGCTCGACGAGCACCTGGCACAACTCGAAGTCGAACTCGAGAAAATAAGGTGGCATATTCTTGGGTTAAGCGAAGTCCGAAGAGAGGGGGAGGACACGCTAACTCTTGAATCAGGCCACCTTCTATACTATCGAGAGGGAGACCAGCTGTCCCAGGGTGGCGTAGGATTCCTGGTGAATAAGTCTCTCTGTGACAACGTTGTAGAAGTGTCGAGCGTATCGAACAGGGTTGCGTACCTCATTATTAAGCTAACCGAGAGGTATAGCCTCAAGGTTGTGCAGGTTTACGCACCGACTTCGACGCACTCGGACGATGAAGTGGAAGATATGTTCGGTGACATATCGAAGGCCTTACACTTCACCACCAAGGCCCACTACAACGTTGTCATGGGAGACTTCAACGCCAAAGTGGGAGTACAGCGTTACAGCGAATCGGTAGTAGGATCCCACGGCTATGGTAGCAGAAATCATAGGGGGCAAATGCTTGTCAACTTCCTCGAAAAGGAGGGGCTATTCTTGATGAACTCATTTTTCAAGAAACAGCCCCAAAGGAAGTGGACATGGCGGAGCCCCGACACCATGACTAAAAACGAGATTGATTTCATCATAACGGACAAGAAGCGCATATTCAGAGACGTCTCGGTGATCAATAGGTTTAATACCGGAAGCGATCATCGACTCGTGCGAGGCTCTCTGAATATCGATTTTAAGCTTGAGCGTGTCCGTTTGATGAAATCCAGGCTCCGACCAACTCTGCTCCAAACTATAATGGGATCTGAAAAGTTTCAGTCTAATCTGGAGAACCGATTCGCTGCCATGGAAACTACAAATAGCGTTGACATTGACCAGGCCCTCGAGAATGTAGTCGGAACCCTCAGGGAGGAAGGTGTGAGTTTTTGCGAATTGCAGCGTAAAGCCAAGAAGTCGAAGTTTTCGGAGGAAACACTCAGGCTCATGGAAGAGCGACGCGAACACCCACCAGTCACTTCGTCAGAACGACATGCTCTAAATAAGAGAATTAGCAAACTTGTGCGATACGATCTCCGATGCTCCAACACTCATTCAATAGAACGAGCGATCGAGCAAAATCGGGGATCGAGAGTGTTTGTTAAATCTCTTGGGAGAGGCTATCTGACGAAGCTGACCACTACGGATGGAGTAGTCGTTTCTTCCAGGCCTGAGATTCTTTTGGAAATTGAAAACTTCTACAGCCAGTTATACGCTTTGCATGCATCTCAACCTGATCCCGAAAATGAGGAGTCCAGAGCTACACTAACACGCCACTTTACGGAAGACTTGCCAGAAGTCAGCCTGGACGAAATCGAGATGGCTCTTAAACAGCTTAAAAATGGAAAAGCCCCTGGAGAAGACGGTATTACGACTGAGCTCCTGAAATCTGGTGGTAAACCTATAATGAAGGAGCTTCAGAACATTTTTAATACTGTTCTTTTTGATGGGAGAACTCCAGAGGCGTGGAGTAGGAGTGTTGTCGTGTTGTTTTTCAAAAAGGGTGATAAAACTCTTTTGAAGAACTACCGACCCATTTCACTCTTAAGCCACGTATATAAGCTGTTTTCGAGAGTCATCACAAATCGTCTTGCACGAAGGCTTGACGAGTTCCAGCCCCCCGAACAGGCCGGGTTTCGATCGGGATACAGCACCATAGACCACATCCATACAGTGCGGCAAATTATACAGAAGACCGAAGAGTATAATCGGCCCCTGTGCTTAGCGTTTGTGGACTATGAAAAGGCCTTTGACTCGATCGAGATCTGGTCTGTTCTGGAATCTTTGCAGCGATGCCAAGTCGATTGGCGGTACATCCAAGTGTTGAGAGGTCTTTACAATGCCGCCACTATGACCGTTCAAGTCCAGAACCGGCAGTCTGAACCTATCCCTTTGCATCGTGGTGTGAGACAAGGGGACGTTATATCCCCCAAATTGTTCACAAATGCATTGGAGGATGTGTTCAAGACGCTGGACTGGAGGAGGCGCGGCATTAACATAAATGGCGAGTACCTTTCACACTTGCGATTTGCAGATGATATCGTCATCGTGGCCGAAACGCTGCAAGATTTGCAACATATGCTGAATGGCCTAGCTGATTCTTCCCAACGCGTTGGTCTACGGATGAACCTGGATAAAACCAAGGTTATGTTCAATGAACATGTAAGTCCGGAACCAATTGCAGTTCAAGGCAGTGTTCTCGAAGTGGTTAAGGAGTATGTTTACCTCGGGCAAACTATGCAGTTAGGTAAAAACAACTTCGAGAAAGAGGCCAACAGAAGAATACAGTTGGGATGGGCAGCATATGGGAAACTGCGTCAAGTCTTCACATCGCCAATTCCACAGAGTCTGAAGAGGAAAGTCTACAATCAGTGCGTCTTACCCGTTATGACATACGGTGCCGAAACGTGGACGCTCACGATAGGGCTGGTTCACAAATTTAAAGTTGCTCAACGTGCTATGGAAAGGGCTATGCTCGGAGTTTCTCTAAAAGATCGAATTCGTAACGAAGTGATCCGACAGAGAACCAAAGTTATCGACATAGCCCACCGCATTAGCACGCTGAAGTGGCAATGGGCCGGTCATATAACCCGAAGAACCGATAACCGTTGGGGTAGGCGAGTTCTTGAGTGGAGACCACGGATCGGCAAACGTAGCGTAGGACGCCCTCAGACTCGGTGGTGCGATGATCTTCGCAGGGTGGCTGGTAAGAGCTGGATGAGAGTGGCCGAGGATCGTGCTCGGTGGCGTGCCATGGGAGAGGCCTATGTCCAGCAGTGGACGACCATAGGCTGATGATGATGAAGTGATAAGACTAAGTTAGATCGATTTTTCATCCCCACAAACCGTTAGGTACATGCCGAATTTCATCGAAATCGTTGGAACCGTTTTCGAGATCTCCGAAATATATATATAATTATATACAAGACTTGCTCGTTTGAAATTTAAATAATATGGAGATGGGTCAACGAAAAAAATTGCAAAAATTCAAATTTTATTTTCAAATCATTTATTCTGCAAATAGGCCGGAAACGACTCTTTTACAGTGTAATTTTTTTTAAACTACCATTTAGACCATTATTGCCAAGAAGAAAGCACCACAAAAAACTTACCAGAAAGTAATTTAAGAACACTAAACTAAATAATTAAAAATAAAATACCTACCTACGTATAAATTACAGTACAAAATGGAAAAAAGAATACACAATATATGCAGGGATTTATACTAATACTACTACTATTTAAAACTAATATTACTTTATACTAATAGGTACTATTTAAAACTAAACATCCTAACTAAATATGTTCAATGGAAATGTAGAAAGCTTCCATTGTCATAAATGAAAAAAAGAAAAAAATAAAGTTACCTATTGGAGATTTACCTATAGTTTTCCAATGTCAAAAATAATTTTGAAATATTAATATAATCATTTAATTTTGAAATTAGTACCACTTTCGTGCAGTTGTTTTCAGCAGGCTGGCAAGGTTTACTGTGACTAATTTTTTCTCTTTTTGTTTCAGATAAAATTAGAAAAATGACGACACACATATTAAATTCAACACAGAGCGTTATACAAGAATATTATGACTATTACCTATGGACCCTCTCGTTATCAGGTAAGTTCAATGTTTTTTTTTATATAGCATCTATCGGAATTGTTCAGCTACTAGTCAAGAGATGGCGCCACCAAATAATACCAAACTACAACAGCCTAAAACTACATAAGTACGTTTAACAAGTGACTGATCGTTTTCATGATACCAATTTGAAAGTATTTTGGGTCTTAACATTTTAGTGAAGGTCAGTCGAGGCGTTTACGTTTTTAATAATATTTTCTTGCTATGTTTATGGTATGGTACAAATTAGGATAATATAATCATGCCGAATGAAACCATTGATATCTTGCGCACGTTTTTTGGGGTTTCGTATTAATATAACATGAAACCTTATTTTAAGAATACGAATTTTCACCACCGACCAGCCCACCCGATACTAAAGTTCTGAACAAACAATTTTACTTTAACTAGGTACTATCAGTTTTTAAAATATCACTCTGATTATTGTTTTTATTTTCATAGCTATGCTTGTGCCATTAGTGTTTGGTCTACGTTATTTTGCAAAAGCTAAGAGAATCGTTCAATCATGGCCCCAAAGGGAGACCATCGCCGTCCGTAAGATTGGCATTATGCTGATCTGGAATAATTTTGGGACGCATGCTTTATCTTATTCACCAACCCGGTTAGATTACACTTATTTATACGTATGTGTTATGTTTTGTTTATGTAGGGCTTTACAGTCTTTATATTGCAACCAGTACGTGCCCCTACTAAGCCATGCCGCATATAAATTCTGGAACTGTCTACATTTGTGTATCGGCGGAATCATGACGATTTATTGCTTGTACGTTCTTGTCACGCCTAACATTGTTTGTGGGTAAATATTACTAAGGTGGTTATAAATAGAAAATGGTTAAGTTTAACACTAAATTTAGCTCACAATTTTGTCTGCCGTACTTTTGCGGTATTAAAAAGCAAAGTAAAAGTAGCCATGTTAATTTGATATAGAGCTGTAACTTTACAATATTGTTTTTTAAATGGTTTCGTAATTAAACTTATTAGCCCTACATAAAAAAACGAACAAATGAATACGCAAATTTTACTTTCTCTTTATTAAAATTACTAGCTTTTGCCCTAGCTGTTCCCTCGGAAACTGTGCATTTTTCCGGGATAAAAAATAGCCTATGTCACTCTCGGGTCCATAAACTATCTCTATGCCAAAAATCACGTCGATCCGTTGCTCTGTTACGGCGTGAAAGACGGACAAACATACAAACACACTTTCGCATTTATAATATTAGTAAGGATACGTGAACTTTGTTATACATATTGTGTAATAAATAGACATAATCTTCTTGATCTTCCAATTCTCCCGTGTTCTATTTTACTATATCAAATCCTTTATTAATGTACGTTTCCTTCCACGCACTACAATAATCAGTCATACGTATTTATTACGGTACTAGAATGTATCAATATACCATTTCCGCAAACCAAAAAACATATTACATATTGTTATTTCTAGGTCACGTACAATTTGGGGTTCCATAGCCATTATGAAAAAATAAAGTAATATTTTTTTAAAGATTTGGTATTGTGTATGGAATCTTCCAAGTTTAGGTATACCTATTTTTAATCCTTAGGCTGCTATCATAGTAATGCTGCTATAGTACTCTTAAACTACTAATAATTTTCAAGCAATCTTAGCCGTTATATTTTACTTGTAAAGATGATATAATAAATAATATACGTACTTACTATCATCGTGATTTTTTTTTAATTTTCCACCCAACAGTTTAGATTTTAGAGGGGGGTGGTCGCTCGATTTTAATGAAAATTTGTACTTTAAAGTTGAATATTTTGCAAACATACCATATCACCAAACATAATGAATAAATCGTCCTGGCAACTCCCCAATGGTTTTAAAAGATCTATCCAATGATACCCTACACTATACTTAGGGTTAATCGAGAAAAAAAAGTCACCCTAGTTTACGTCTTTCTAGGCAATTTATGCTCCGAAATTCTTTGACCAATTTAACATCAAACGACTGTGAATATCAGGTCGAATGACTTCTGTCTTTCTCAAACTAAACATTAATTTAGTCTATTTAACGACATTTCATTCAATACGAGTATTGACAGGGAATTTGGTGAGTTCTTTATACTAGCCATCAAGCGAATAATCAATAGCCTTGTAAATCTTCGTGTACCTTATGAAAAACCAACAGTAAGAATACCTAATACCAAATGTTCTATATAAAATACAATTTGATCAATGAACAGCTTTAATAATATAATTATGTTGAAACTTTTTTATATAATTAGGAATTAAACGAACTTACCTTGTGAAGTTCAATTCCAATTATGCGAGGGTTTCAACCGAAGACGATTATAATTATTACAGTGCAGCTCGTGAGATGGTGCTATCTTCCTCACACCTTTAAAGCTATAAAACTAAAAAAAATAAAGCTTCATTTCCGTTTCCGCTCCCCACCACTGCGCGCTAGCAACTCTGCGCCCGCGTCGTCTAGCCTCATTTTTCAGAGCAATTTTTGTGTTATATTCAGGTTACAAATATTTTTTATTATTTTTTATTGTATGGGATGGGAGGGATGGGACGATGTACATAATCGTCTTCGGTTGAAACCCTCGCATAATTGGAATTGAACTTCACAAGGTAAGTTCGTTTAATTCCTAATTATCCTTCGGGTTTCAACCGAAGACGATTATAATTATTACAGTGCAGATGTTCAGAGCCCAGTAATGTTAGCCAAGGCCGTTAATAAGAAAATAATAAAAATATATTTTAAGGTAGAAGAATAAATCAACTACCTAGACAAGAAGGTACTTTTATTATATTGTTGATTTGATTCTCATGTATACAGATTAAGTTTTTTTTTTTTTTTTTTTACGAATTTATTTATATTAAATAATATATTATTAATGTTTAAAAGAAAGATTAAAATAGTATTCTTACATGGCTATGCTTGATTGCTGCAACCCAAAAAACCTTTTTCGACTCCTATGCGTTAGCATAGCACTTATAGAATATGCTTAACTCCAGACGGGAGTCTTGCGAACCACATAAAGACTGGGCAGTGGTATCGATACCAATATCTTAGTACCTTTTTAACCCAACGTACCAGGGTTTAGAAAACCAAGTTTTACTTATTATGTGTATATGATATTATGAGTCCTAACAAAAAAAGGGATATTCCTCAGAGCGAACGCGTAACTAGTTAATCTTTGATCTAGTTTTAATTATGTACGTCTGTACACCCAGTAACGTGCAGCACAACTACTGGAGATTTTATGGATGTTAGGTAATCTCATTAACAGTTGATGAGCCAGGTCTAACAGGTCTGCCTGGAGGTTTTAATAAAATATCCTATTTTAATCACAATAAAATATCGTTTTGATGTCTTGATACACTTTCTATTTTTTTGATTAAAGGATTTGCCTGTATTTTTTCGGCAGATCACGGCAATAGCCAAGGTTTTATAAAACAAATTTGATAAGGTCACATTTTTGTACGGATATTATGTTGTTATTGGTTCAATAGGTGTATTACATCAGGTTTGGAGGAAAAAAACCTCCAAACTCTTCATAAATCGAGTGATATTCGTTTTAGTAGTAGGTATTCAAACCAAGAATAATATACAAGGTAGACCTACGAGTGTTTAAACTGCTGTAAGCTATCGCTTTATTAAATTTTTAATGTTAAAAAACATAATTAAATTAGGACTAGTAGTTTTTACAGAAGTGCCACCAGGCTAGGTTCATTTAAAATTTTAATTGCAAAAGGGGCCATTACTAGTTCTAAGGACGCTTGTGGTATCTAGATTATCAATATCCTAATACTTTGGTTGCCACCAGGACTGACTCGGAGGAAGTAGGTGGCATTTTCTGTAAGGAAAACAAAGTTTAACAGTTCCGAAAAGCAAATTATTGATGACCGGTAAAAGCGATATGGTACCATTAAGAGGTTTTCCGTGACGTCTAAATCGATTCTTCTATCATTCGCGTTAATCCTAAGGTTTCGTGTATATATGAACCAGTCACTTTATATCACACAAGATATCTAATAATACGCAAAAACCAAAATGTTTCTAATGTACACACCACTATAATCCGTGAGATTTTAATAATTTATGTTATTCATTCGGTGTAAATGTAATAAATGTAGTAGTGTTGTTATCAATTGTTAACTAACAGAACATCATCATCTTTTTAGTTTTTCAAAATTTTTTGGTCATAAAACGCGGTTGTTGACTCGAGTGTGTTTATATGACAAGAAAAACAATTGAGTCCCTGTATGGTTACCGTTGGTGTTTTTGGTTCCCACATGCATTACCACACCACACCCAATAGGGTGTTGGGTGCTTCATGAAGACAATGTAGTAAGTAATTCGGTTTACAAATTGGGCAGCATGAGGTTATGTTATCTTGCCGCCATACAAAATATCAATTTTAATAATGACCGACATTCATTTATTACTTAGTTGTTATTTTCAGTACAGCATCAGTGCTAAAAACTATAACTTACTGTACATCCAGTCGTAGCTGACAGCGGGGCCTGCGGAGCTTTGAAAGGCTAAGAATTCTGCAATACAACTATTAAGCATGAATGCTTCGTCTCGATTTTTAATCAGTTTTTTATTAGTTTGAAAGAAAAATAAAATAACATAAAACACCATGTTTGTGGTATTGCATGTACACACACAGAGTTTGCAAAATGAAAAGTTGCGAGCTGAAACAGGTTGCCAAACGTTATGTTGCGAAAAGGCAGTAACCGGTAACGTCTTAGTTTGTGCTGAGTAATGCTGGTAATTTCTTTAATTCATTGCTGGTAGTAATTAAGTTGGCAAAATCCTCTCCATAGGATGTCTATAATAAATAAATGAATAGTTCGCAGCTATCTAGTAGATCAAACATACCTAAATTAAGTGCTCAAGCGCTGGTTTAAGTAGTTATGTGAGTACAAACTTTTCTTTCACATTCCTACTTGCAATAAAGTCGTACTCTGTTTCTGCATTTTTATTTTTATAAATATGTATATAGTATATACATTAAAAGATTAATTTTGGCGTGCTGTAATAGCTTAAGCGTTGTACCATATTCACCCATGGTAAAATATTTATTGTCCTCTACAGACACTACATATGTAAGCAATAAAGATTTTGAATTTGAATTTTGAATTTGAATTTAAATTTGAATTTATAAGTTGTTTTCAATTTAGAGTAAATCAGTTTGGATTCAGCATTGTGAGAATTAATAAGACGAATTGTTCGTCACATGCGTCACACACCAGCAGGTCAGCGAGAACGCTCTGATCGGTGACGGTGGAGATTGCTTGCTGACCGGGTATTTGCTGCCGACCCGGGCTAGTAGGTGTATGATGAGTGGTAGGTTGATACACCTTTTATCCTTCTGGATTCAATTCTTTTCTGTTCTATTCTATTTAGGTAGGACAGAAACTAGAGTCGGTAGGTCTCTGGCCTACCAACACCGTATAGGGTAAGATAGATTCAGTTTTTAATTATAGATATTATTAATAATAATTAATTAATTTAGAATTATATTATTTAGATAGTTTTAGTATTAGAAATATAGTCATCAATTATTTCAGCTTAGGGTTGAGTATTAAAAGGTCGTGAATCTGCATCACTCATCGTAAGAGTAAAAATATGTAAGAGTAAGGCCGGTTACAGCTACCTGCGGCGACTTCTCGTCCAGTGGCTCGTCGTTCCTCAGCGGCTCCTCCGTTGTTGGCGCTGGTCCGGCGGGCGGCGGCGGCTCGGCGCGGTGGTCCCGCGGCGGTCGACGGGCAGGGGCGCCCGACACTCGGTCGTTGCTGGTATGCATGCGCGGCGGCGCCCCCCCAGAGTTTAGAGCACCTCGAGATCTTTTTACTGTAGGTGGCTCGTATAATGCAATAGGAGTTTATTAAGACACCTATTATTCTTAAAATGATTGACCTGATTATTAGGTTTAAGCATAGGTACTTACATCATCTACGCTCTCTACTTACGTGCAGTATAGGTTACTCAACACTGTTAAAGTATTGTTAAACATATTATATATATTTATTCCTCGACGCGATTTACGCGGATTAACAAAGGCTCACACTATAAAAGTGGAGTATTGTGCATATATCATATATGGTTCCTCATACGCGATTTACGCGGAGGAACAAGGACTCGCACTGTAAAAGTGGAGTATTGTGCATATGTCATATATGGTTCCTCATACGCGATTTACGCGGAGGAACAAGGTCTCGCACTATAAAAGTGGAGTATTGTTGCACATGTCATATATGGTTCCTCAGACGCGATTTACGCGGAGGAACAAGGACTCGCACTATAAAAGTGGAGTATTATTGTACATGTTATGTATTTATGAGTTTTCGACGCGATTTACGCGGAGTAACAAGAAAGGCTGCCACTATTAAAGCGGGGTAGCAAGATATCGACGCTGCTGGCAGGTACATTATTAAAATGAATTGTATGTACATACATATATTATATGTTAAGCGTCCTCTACACGATGTACGTGGAGTAACAGGACTTCCATTTCCATACTAAGTAGTAAAGTGGATTGTCGATATGTACTTTATTTAGCATTTTTAATACAATTTAGGAGGATTAACAGAGCCTCAACACTCTTAAAGTGGAACAATATATGCATTTATTATCCTTAACGCCACTTGTGTACCTACGTACAGTACCGAGGCCGAGACATTATTAGAGTGAAATGTAAGTAGGACTTTAGTTAATCTTTAACAATATTCGAGTCATGTTGTGATACTCGTGATTCAACACTATTTAAATGAAGAATATAAATATAATCAGTATTAATTTGAATTTGGGACGTACTGCACGTAGTATAAGTATTAATAATTACATCATAATTTTATCGGCCAAATCAAGACGGTCAAAATATGCGGGTAGGTGTGTATTTTATAATCACCTAATTTCTGCCCACTGCTGTATTCAAGTAGGTACGATTTAAGTGCTGTTTTTAATACAAATAGTAATAATGATTATTTACCTGACTCGCTAGCATCATAAGGATCATGTTCCCGGCTAGTGTTGTAACTATTATCTGCCATCACTTTCTAATGATTTTGAACAACGTTGTTTTTTCCAGTGATTTCTTCACTTTTTTCACTTAATATTATCATAGCCAATGATTCTTGGCATAAACTGTGCCATTTATGGAGCACCAGATTTCTCGTTCCGAGATTGAGGTGTGATTCCGATAACACAAAAACACGTAATGAGGCTAGACGACGCGGGCGCAGAGTTGCTAGCGCGCAGTGGTGGGGAGCGGAAACGGAAATGAAGCTTTATTTTTTTTAGTTTTATAGCTTTAAAGGTGTGAGGAAGATAGCACCATCTCACGAGCTGCACTGTAATAATTATAATCGTCTTCGGTTGAAACCCGAAGGATAATAATAAATCTAGTGACTTTTGTTTAGATTTTGAGCCACGGTTTGTGTAAAAAAATTCACGGCTCAGCAGGAAAGTGCGCTAATATATAATACAGGGCTCAATTGCATAACAAAGTACAAGGTATCACTAATACTATTTGCTAGTAATTCACAGGTCACAAAATTTCATAACTCATGATTGTCACTATTAATAGCAAGCACTACATGTCATTATTCGTTTCAAGGGTTCACTAATATCTAATATGTTGCATAAAATTGAATGTCATACTTTCGTTTGCCATAACAACCCTGAACAGAATCATTATACCACCGAATTACTTTTTTCATATAATCGCATACCATCATTTCTCATAATTTCGTAAAGCAGAAAATTAACATAACATAGTATCAATAAGAATTTATCTGTATTTTTATCTTTATTCTATTAGTTGCCTACTCGATGACAATAACACACCCCCGGAGATTGTGTACCTACTTGAGAGAAACAATCTTTTTACCGTTATTTTACCGACGCTGAATAGCGAATAAACATCAATAACATCGGAATAAAATTACTGACATTACTCTTTTCGTGCTCGTTCATCTAGAATCGAAAGTAACAAATATCCTTGTGGAAATCGATTTTATTATGTTTTGGCGTCTTCAGAATCCATAATACTTGATAAAAGTACATACATTTATTTGTATCATGTCTTAGAACTCTGATAAATGAATCAGTTTCATAGGAAAACATTATTCGGTTCAATGAACCTAAGATAATTCAGTAACAGTCGACCCTAGGATTATTTCAGTTTTTTTTTATTCGATTGGATGGTAAACGAGCACGCGGGTCTCCTGATGGTAAGAGATTACCACCGCCCATAGACACCTGTAACACCAGGGCAGTTGCAGCATTGCAGATGCGTTGCCAACTAGAGGCCTAATATGGGATACCTCAAGTGACAATAATTTCACCGGCTGTCTTACTCTCCACGCCGAAACACTGTAATGCAAGCACTGCTATTTCACGGCAGGATTAGCGAGCAAGATGGTGGTAGCAATCCGGGCGGACCTTGCACAAGGTCCTACCACCTGAAAGTTACATTAAAGTACAAACCTAGAAACAAAAAAGAAAACTAAAAAACCGGTCAAGTGCGAGTCGGGCTCGCGCACGAAGGGTTCCGTACCGTATTCTATACAACATTAGACATTAGCAAATAAAGGTAAAAAAACAAGTTCGTTGTATCGGAGCCCCCTTAAATATTTATTTTATTTTAATTTAATTATACAATACAATACAATACAAATACTCTTTATTGTACACCAGAAATAGTAAGCGATACAGAAAACAGGGAAAACAGTTTTATACCTAGTGATTATACAACTAAATAATCTGTGAATATTTCAACCGTCTATATGTTGCCGTTATCAATATCGAACAAAGTTCCATTGGCATCCTTTGTCTGGAGTCCTAGAGGTCTGTCAAATTCCTGGTTCAGTGTTTCCAGAATTATTAGTTCAGAATCTCTTGTATAGTTGACAAATGTTTGCTAACTTTCTAGATCATTAACTTTTACTTCAACTAAAAACAAAATTGTCTGGGAGAAAACGAAAAGGCCAGTCCAAATTATTTCCTTTCTCTTAATTGCTAAAGTTGACTTGGATAATCTTCAACGTACTCTGTGTAATTTATTCACTACAACGTCTTTACATTAAACATATTATTCATTATCTCAACCTATATACGTCCCACTGCTGGGTACAGGCCTCCTCTCGGAATGAGAGGGCTTAGACCATAGTTCCCACGCGTGCCCAGTGCGGATTGGGAACTTAAACATATTATTATTGAAATATAATTATGGTCACTCTCTGCCATTCTTTAAATCAATGCTTAAAGAGCACTATCTGTCATCGTGTAATAATTAGCTTTATCCTAGTTTATTTATTTATTCGTTTATTCATATGTGATTATTTGTCCCATTACCTATTTTTATTTTTATTTTAGACGTGTAATATATGTGCAATGATGTGTATGTGTAGATGTGTTGCTTTTTCATTTTCTGATCTACTGTTAATGCACCACCTGCTATAAACTAGTCCTTGCTTCTTTCTGTTAAAAGGTTGCCTGGAAGAGATCGCTCTTAAGCGATAAGGCCGCCTATTGCTTACCTTGTAATTTTATCTGTGTACCTGTTTTTCTGTATGGCTTATTATTTCTGGTGTACAATAAAGAGTATTTGTATTGTATTGTATGGACTAAAATTTTGTAACCTGAACTAAAACTACACCGTAAACCTCAATATCGGGTAAAATACATTAAATTAAAAAAAAGCCAACTGGCTTATAGTTTTTTTGGTATATCTGTGGAAATGGTAGATTAAGAGTGCCCGCAGACTTACAATTTCAAGTTGGTCAACTAAATTGCACAGTATACCAACAGACCAGTAACTTTATGCAACTAAGTCGCCCAACAAACTAATTGGACACCGATCGTATCAGAACGCCGATTCCTTTCGTCCAATTAAAAAGTTGTCCAACTATCTGCCGACTGCGTATTATCACTAGCCCTATACAAGCCCGCAACTATCCAACTTAGTTGGTCAGTCTTCCTTTTATTATCACAGCAATTATGAGAGCGTCCTTTTTCCACATTTTCACGCATACGTCACTACAGTAGCAAGACTGTCACCGACTAAATCAGTTCTGCGATAACCCAATAAAGTTGGCCAATTAAATTGCAAAGGTACGCAATTTAGTTGTTCGATAGTCGGCCGATTTGAAATTGTAAGTCTGTGGGCACTCTAAAAGTATTATAATTGATATATATATATATTGTAATTTTATCTGTGTACCTGTTTTTCTGTATCGCTTATTATTTCTGGTGTACAATAAAGAGTATTTGTATTGTATTGTATTGTATTGTATATTTAGAATGGGCTAGTTATTAGCTTTCATTTGATACCCATATTGTTACAATACAAAATATTTTTTTTATTCCTCCGCGATACTGTTTTTTTCAGACCCCATATTGAAATATTATAATACATTATACCCTATGTCACTTCACCATTTATGACAAATCCAATGATACCTCGTAAGGTTCGTCCAGCCGTTTAGGCTGCAGCGAGGACCAAAGAAATGGACATACGTACCCACATACATACATACATACGCTCGAAAAACATAACCCTCCTTCGGGCAGTCGGGTAAAAACCTTAACTCTCATTTGAAGCATTCGCGTTTATAGGAGGTATTAAATAACAATAGGTAGGTATGTAATAAATTCCATAGTTCCGTATCGCACCAACTTGCTCTCTAGTTTTGATTAATAGCGTATGTATACGGGTAATGGGATAAGGAATTAGTTAGGAACATTCGTGGCGTTATCAAACAGTTTTGATAGTTTCCGAGACAATGTCTCAAACTTTCGTAATTTTCACTTAATAAAGTATAATTACTTAAATAGCGTTACTGAAAATTACCTGTCTTTTATATCCACCTGTTTTCACCTATGTTTCACAAATAAACGTTTAAATTAATACCACCATCGACAGTTTGTTGTTTAACGCCTGCGTTCGAAAATAGTACACCTATCACGAGAAACTTTAACTATTTTAGAGTTTAGATTGAAAAAGATTACTAAAACCTTAAGTTTTTTACCTATAAATCAAATATTGATGCTGGTCACTGTGCGAAGCCCTCTCTACACGAGTTCGTTTCGCACTTGCACAGGCCCTATCCTACGAAGTGCAAAATTCGAACTACGCATCTTGCCGTCTCACTGACGCTAGCGTATTTAATACGAGAGTGAATGGGACGGTACGATACGACCTTCGATTTTCGAATTTCGTAGTAGCCCAGTACCCTTAGTGCAAGTTTTCTGTTACCTACAAAATACGTCTCGATCGCGTTCGCGTTAAAATCTCAATTTCTATGGAAACACGAACAGCGCCTCTAGCGGAACGCTTGCGATGTTCGTGTCTCCATACTAATTGAGATTCGAACGCGAACGCGATCGAGACGTATTTTGTAATCGAAAACTTACACTACCCTTAGTGTTACAGCAGTTTTTGGAGTATTTGTTTAAAGTTTCATCCGCATTAATCGCACTTCCTAATCTGGAATTAGATGCTTATGCACCGTGTCAGTTCTTGAGATGGTTGCGCAAACGGAAGCTGGGCCTGCGACCACTTTCTCCTAAGCCGCAGGAAAGAAATGACGTATGAGCCGTAACTATGAATGTGCTTACGACGTTTCGTGAGTAACATGACGTAATAATGTAATGTTTTATATAACACGCGAGGTGGATATTATATTTTGCGGTCAATAAAATGTTTTTTTAGATTCCGTAAACCAGCAAAGTGCTAGTTGGACCCGTGCACTGAGGGATCCGTATGTACGTCTTTAAAAAAAAATATCGGAATAATACAAGTTCGTAAAGTAGGTACTGCAGGTGTAAACAATATGGCTCTTGTATCGGATCTCTTTTTTGTTTTCGTTGTGTCTCTGTAACGGTTACATTATACTGCTCAAAAGAATTTTCTCAAACATGCTCGGAAATGTATGCGTTAATGTCACGAAATGGAGACATGAAGTTTCTCATTTATGGCTCCCTACCACCTCCCTACATAACTTCTTGGCCTAGGCCATGAAGTATGTATGAAAATCCATTATTGTCCGCCTGCTCTAACTTTTCAAATTTGCTTATTAAACTGACAAAGAAAAAATACAATCAGCCAACTACCACTACTCTGTAAGCATTTGCGATATTGCGATGCGATGCGATACGATGCGATGCACGTATGGACGGACGGACGGTCGGACGGATGGATGGATGGATGGATGGATGGATGGATGGATTATTTATGTACAAAAACACCTGTAACTCCCTTACATAAAGTACCCACACACTTTTGCCTTTAAAATACTTTTATTATTTATTTTTATTTTATTTTTCATTCGACTGGAAGGCAAACGAGCAAGTGGGTCTCCTGGTGGTAAGAGATCACCACTGCCCATAAACATCTACAACTCCGGGGGTATTGCAGATGCGTTGCAAACCTAGAGGCTTAAGTTGGAATACTTACCTCAAGTTTAATTTCACCGGCTGTCTTACTCTCCGCGCCGAAACACAAAACCTATCGCTATACCCGATTCTGAATAAGATAGATGATGAGCATCAAGTTTTGCTATTACGGAACTCGGTATTATTTCAACTCGAACTTGACCGTTACGTAACTTAACTGCTATCTGGACCATCCAACATGAACGAGAGTAACAACCAGCGGTCGGTTACGTTATCTATAACCAAGAGTTTACGTTAATGAATGTCCGATGTTTATTCGAAGCTTGTGCGTGTCTCATAATACGTTATTTCCAATAAAATTCAATAGAGGATTTTTCAACAAGGGGCTAAAAACAAGGCCTTTTCACTTTGAATGCGAGGAAAAAAAACAATTTTCTGTTCAAAATTACAATATTACTTTTTATTAAAAACGTATTTTAACTCCATTGTTCAAAATTTAAATAGAAAAAAAATATATTTATGAAGTGCCGGTTTAAAAGATTGCATATTTAGCCAACAGTTTCAAAATTGAAAACTATTTTAAAACTAATTCGACTATGCATAATAAAATTAATGAATCCTTAATATAACTGAATAGATTAGCATTTGTACTGTTTCGCGAAGTTAAATCATGTTTTTTAATATTTGTGCATGGGGTTTCCAACGTAAATTAAATATAAAACTTTAATCCATAGAGTAAAAAGGAGCTTTAGTCCCGATAAGCAGAGACTAAAGTAACATTTTAAGAGCATGAGAAGTGAAAAAACTATTACCAATTTCACATCATCTCGCATGTTACTGGGCTTGTGAAGTTCACAACAGTGCATGATGTACGGACAGTCAATCCTATCTACAATCATAGTTAGTATGGTGTCTGGTGAAGCCGTGGTGGCCTAGTGGTTCGACCTATCGCCTCTCAAGCAGAGGGTCGTGGATTCAAACCCCGGCTCGCACCTCTGAGTTTTTTGAAATTCATGTGCGGAATTCCATTTGAAATTTACCACGAGCTTTGCGGTGAAGGAAAACATCGTGAGGAAACCTGCACAAACCTGCGAAGCAATTCAATGGTGCGTGTGAAGTTCCCAATCCGCACTGGGCCCGCGTGGGAACTATGGCCCAAGCCCTCTCATTCTGAGAGGAGGCCTGTGCCCAGCAGTGGGACGTATATAGGCTGGGATGATGATGATGATGGTGTCTGGCCCTATTATACTACAAAGTGCAAAATTCTAACTCCGTCTCCTACCGTCCCGCTGACGCTAATTTTATTTAATACGAGTGTGAGAGGGACGGTATGATACGAACTTCGATTTCTGAATTTCTTAGTAGTCCCCCTGGTGTCTGTGAGCTTTTCACGTATACCACTGAACCCGGAGGACATACAATAATTTTTCTCCCGCAAAAATTGCATAGCTCCCGAGGGAAGATAAACGAATTCTTTGCAGACGAAGTCGCGGGCCAAAGCTAGCCTTATTTTTCAAATTCTCTCATTCAGCTCCTTTGTTCAATATCAGTAAATATTGCTTCTTCTTTGAAATGAATATTCTAACAGCAATAAATCATTTTTAAAGAAAACATAATTACTTTAAACCAACTTCAAACTTAACCAAAGCATACCTATAGCCAGGAACAGCTTTTAACGATTAGTTGGCGAAATTTTATTACATTTCCCGTTTAGCCAACTAACCGGTTGGACAACGTTAGTCTTAACCGATCAATGGATTGAGAATTGACGCAGTGAACAAAATGAACGAGAAATTTAAATGGAGACACTTAAACTTGAAACTATAGATAACTTGAAGAGTACTCGTATTTGATATTCAAAGGCTTTTATACGCGCCGATGACCACGAAGGGTTGCTGGGACTAAGTTAAACCCATGTTTAGGGTTCCGTATTTAAAAGGTTATAACGGAACCACTACCCATGCTACTGCTACAGTGCGTATGTATTATAATACCGAAAAATACAAGACCTAATTTCACAAGGCCTATGAATAGAAGGCCGAACATTAAAACGTCGAATGTTTATATGACCGAAAGTTTTAAATCCCGGAAGTGCATTTGACCGAACCCGAAAACTACACCCGATAGACCGAAAAATTATAATGCCGAACAGTCATAATCACTAATAATAAAATAACAGACAATCAATATATCGAAAATCAAAATACCGAAACCATTGTTACAACAAAGTCTGCTATATCTGTTTTTAAATGACAACATTCAGATTTTATCAAACGGGGGTAGATTGCATTTATCATTTTCTGTGGTATTACAAAAAAATACCCAACAATCGAAATCTTCTGAACTTACACTGTCCGAGTCGTTTCTGCTCTGAAACGTCTTACTGGCTCGCTCCGCTCTCTCGCTGCTAGCGAGGTATCAAAAGTAGGTATCATAAGGACATCCCATCGATGAAATTTATTTTAAGTCACACACTCCATACACACCAGCGGGTCCCTCGCTGACAGCGAGCAAGCGAAGCGAGCGAGCAAGACGTTTCAGGGCAGAAGCGACTTGGATAGTTTAGGTTCACAAGGCTAAGGCGGGAGCGAAGCGCAGCGTAGCTGTAGCCTTCGATGTTAGGTTTTTTTTTGTAACAGCACAGAAAATGATTATTATGCTACTGTGAATGCCAGTTAGTCCGGGATTTTGTAATTTCGGTCATTTGAAAGTATATTTCGAGCTTCGGTCACAATCAAAAAACGTCAAAATATCTTTATTCAATTTAGGTTATAACAAGCACGAACGTCAAAAAATCTACCACCGGTTCGGAAAAAACCTCTGTTGAGAAGAATCCGGCAAGAAACTCAACGAGGTATTTTTATTTTAAACAGGTGTATCGGGGTGTATCGGTTGTCGGGATTTTGTATTTTAGATATTCTAAATTTCGATGTGCTAGCGTGCTACAGTTTAGTTCTTAACTCTTGGTTTGTTTCTTGCCAGAGCCGGATTAAGCCAGCGCGTGGCCTGTAGCAAATTTTATCCCTTGATTTGCTTCAAGTTTATAGTATAAGTAAAATATTATATTTAAGTCGATCTTTTTTTTTGTCGATCATATTGATACCATCTCTTTCTTTGGCGGTGTTTTGTGTTGGTTTTGTTCTATTTACATTAATTTAGAAAAAAAACATGCTTCTATCTGAATTGACGTTTTTTACGATCAGAAAGCATTGGTCAGCGGGGCCCCTAGATGCGCGGGGCCCGTAGCATTTGCTACTCTTGCTATGTGCCTAATCCGCCACTGTTTCTTGCAAACTTCAAATCCTGATTGTCTAAGTTTGAAATTAATCCTGTGAAGTTCAAAGAATAGAAGTAGCAGTTACTTCATGGCGACTAAGTTTCTGGTCGCAAGTTGCGCTTTCTGTCCGGCCGCCTGTCACAGGGAAGTGAAACTTAACAGTTCAGCCTTATACCACGAATTGCAAAGTTGCAACTTCTTATCTTGCTGTCTCGCTGCTGATAATATTATTTAATACGAGTTGAATACGAGAGTGAGAGAGAAAGAGAATTTCGTTGTAGCCCCCCTGGTTAAAATTACAAATAAAAATAAAAGAAACGTGTATTTCCAGGGTTTTTTAATAAACTGTTTTTGAATATATTATTGAAAGAACGGATCTATCACGTATTCTATTAATAATCAAGGCTCGCCTGAAATGTTGAACCAATCCGTGATTCCTTGAGGAGCTCGAACGGAAAGCCAATCGTAACTGTGCGCCTTGATGAGCAAGCACAAATTGATTGAACACATCAGACTCACCTCGACTATTAATAATATGACTCAACCTAGTAACTTATTGAAATAATTAAATCTGTGTCTCACGATAGATTTTACATAAATTCATTAATAAATATTTTTCGGTTCTATAAAACCCTTCGCATAGTACGTAGGTACGACCCACACTTGATCGATCCAGTGATAGACATGAGCTTGAATTGTTACGCCTACAGCAAAACTGTCGAATTAACATTACAATTTCAAGTGTAAGTAATGTAACTCGACACTTGAAATTTGTGAGTCGCTGTATTGAAATAATTTTATCTGTGTCTCACGATAAATTTTATATAAATTCATTAATAAATATTTTTTGGTGCTACAAAACCCTTCGTATATAAGTACGTACGACCCACACTTGATCGGTCCAGTGATAGACATGGGCTTGAATTGCACGCCTTCAGCAAAACTGTCGAATTAACATTACAATTTCAAGTGTAAGTAATGTAGCTCGACACTTGAAAATTTGCGAGTCGCTTTATTGAAATAATTAAATATGTGTCTCACGATAGATTTCATAAATTCATTAATAACTATTTTTTGGTGCTACAAAACCCTTCGCATATAACAGTACGTACGACCCACACTTGATCGGTCCAGTGATAGACATGGGCTTGAATTGTCACGCCTTCAGCAAAACTGTCGAATTAACATTACAATTTCAAGTGTAAGTAATGTAGCTCGACACTTGAAATTTGTGAGTGACTGTGACCTTGTGACCAATGAACTAACTCATAATAGGCTTGCCACTAAAACTTAAATCAGAGAAGTTTGCAGGACTTGCCTTCTAAAGTTGTTCAGGAATGTGACCTCAGGTACACAGGACCAAGTATATTATATAACTCTTGTTAATGGAATGTAACAACTATGCAAGAAATGTGTTTCCATGCGGTTTTTCCATACCTCTACATTGTAAAAACACACACAGAGCACACAGACTCATTTATCACCACCACCGGGCGAATATTCAGCGTTTTTGCAGCTTTTTTTGTCATTGGTGTCTTCGCAGGCGTTATTAAAAGGGTTGATGCCCAGTGTTGTTTTTTTTATGAAAAATTAAAACAGAATTTAGTTTGATTAAAATTCTTGTGACTTGTCTTTCCGTTGTGCTATATAAACGGGGGACGCTAATGACGTTTGACCGCGCGGTCAAAAAGCTCGAATATTTGCCCCACCACACTACGCTGACGCGATTTGAACTCAACCAGAGCTCATCTTCAGGCCAAACAACCAGCAGAGCAGCGGGTGAGCAAAGTAATTGTTTCTCTTCATTGATATGAACTTCCGTAAAGTAAAACCTGATTCAATCAATCCTTTAACTCTTGTACCTGAGTCTCAGAGTAGGTAATCTTTGATGCGTCGTAAACTTTTGTTCCAATGCTCGGCATCGGCCTCTTTTTGACTGCCAGCTCGATCGCCGGATGCCCCGGTGCGTGATCAGTAAAAAGAAAGATTTTTTTTTTATTTACAGTTCCAAAATTACCACCACAGCACAAAAGAAAACAATAATACACCTAATATAACTTTCATAGTAATGGTGATGGTTGGTATCAATTGTCACCGAAAAAGGGTCTCCACACCAGTGTCTGCATACAGTGGGTGGAGCAACGCTGATTTTCTACGGAGCCTAATTTTGAGCTACATAATAAGTAGATCCACTTTTTACATGATAATATACTTAATTAAGCATTATACCGATTGGGCCCTTTCACAGCAGCAAATGATTTGAACATTGATCGTACAACTGAACGACATTAGTTCAGCGACTTTTAAAATACTTAATTCGTTTTTTTTTATTTCTACTACCCTGTAAGGTTTATTCGAAGAAGCAATGTAAAGCAACATTCTTGACGTTTGTAGCGTGACAGGTGACAGGCGACGTTAATTTGGGTTCTAGGATGGCGTGCCGTACATTGATAATTAATTCTATTTAATTTGTTTGAAAAAGGAAAAATTTACAGACTCAATTACTTTTAAAAGCCAATGAACTAACGTCGTTCAGTTTGACGCATATGATCTATGTTTTAGTCATTTGCTGTTAAAGGGCCAAATATTACCCACTAGTTGGCACGACACCTCTGGCCACAGCCACAAGTGCGGATTCAAATCCCGTCCGGCGACTCAAAAATCTCTTACGTATTACATTTGTTTATACCGTAGTGTAAGAAATATTAAATTATTGTATATTAAGCTTAGTTATCTTTGGAAGGTAACGGTATTGTGGCTGTGTTATCAACCATTCATTTATTTTCTTCAAAGCAATCAGCTTCAAAGATAGCTTTTAACTCAATTTGACTACTTTGACTACTTTGTACTATTAAAGAAAATATATAAAATTTCAAGACAATATTCTGAAGGTGTAGTTATTGAAGACAGAATAGGTTTGTAATTTTACCCAAAAACAAAGAAAAAATTCCATCGATCCTAAGATAATTAAGGAGTTATTTCTGTCTATCTAACAAGATTTGAATTCTAACGAACTGCTTTACATGACATTGGGTACCTACCTAAAATTCAGTAGAATACTGATTCTACTGATGTACTAGCAACTCATTCTGTGAATTTATGAATCGTGAATGAGGCTACGTTAAATTAATACTACTATATATAAATGAATACTGTTTCACTGTGGGAAAGCAGATTTGTCCTACTAATATTATAAATGCGAAAGTATGTGTGTGTACACATACGTGTATGTGTGTAAGTTTGTTACTCCTTCAGCCTAAAGCGGCTTAACGGATTTGGATGAAATTTGATATGTAGAGAGCTCGACGTCTGGAATAACACATATGCTACTTTTTATCCCTTTATTCTCACGTGATAGGGACAAAATCTTGAAGCAACAACCGCTAGGCTTAGAGTCATGAAATTTGGTATTGTATGTAGCTGGACGTCTGGAATAACACATAAGCTTACTTTTTATCCGAATCGTTAAAATCTTTCAAAATTAAGATTGGAATGAAAAGCTTGACCGTAAAAAATATTTCACGAGTCCTTTACTAGAAACCAACCAGTTTTATTTTTTATTACAGATGGTAGAACAAAAGGATGGCCGCTTGTGGACTCCCCACTCCCCACAGTTATGTACACAGCGCTATACCTATTCATCGTCTGGCTAGGACCAAAGTTAATGAAGAACCGTCAGCCATTCCAGTTGACGTGGCTCCTGGTGCCCTATAACCTGGCCATGGCTGCTCTAAATGCCTTTATAGCTGTAAGGTTGCTGACTGCCTCGTTTAGGCTAAGATATAGCTATATTTGCGAGCCGTGTCGGCAAAAGTACGATTCGGATGAGTTACAAGTAAGTATTTATTTTTACCTATCTAAGACACTTATGGGCTGTTTTACCATCCATTGATTTCGGTTACGGTTAAATGTGATGCCGTCTCCGTTTATTCGAATAAAACAAATAGAGACGGCATCACATTTAACCGTCAGTTAACACTAATCAATAGATGGTGAAACAGTCCCTTAGTCTTGCAATCGTTATAAAATAATTATATTATAAAGTGTTTCTGGTTTTCCATGGCTCAAAAACAACATCACTATCCGTGTGTTTGTCATCACCCTTTTTCCTGAAATACTAAAAGGTATCAGATCAAGTTTTAATTATTATAAATTTATTAAGGCTATGGTCTCTTGAAACCGTAGAAATAAAACATTTTGTCCTGTAATTTAAGTGGGTAAGTGTACGTTTAAATATATTATTTAATGAACAATGAAAGTAATGCAACAAATAATAGAATATATTATTTGTAATCAATGTATCCATGATTAAAATCATGTTAAAATTGTAGCTCCATCACGCATCAATACATTTTATGAAACAAATTATGCGATGCCCTACTTATTTCGACAAAATGAATATCTGTCACATAATTTATCATTAAGCGGTGAAATAGGTCCCTAGGCTGTGACTTCACTGAGGTGGACACGAGCGGAGCGGAGAGGAAACGTATAGGGATCGACCAAACATATTAGTTGAATCCACATCTCGTCTCCGTCTCGTTAAAGACTGTCCACGTCGTGGATCCACGATAATCCGGGCATGCCTGATTTGGTGTATCTTTGTAATCAATGCTAATTTTCAAGCCACACTTTTTTTAAGTAATTAGTGGTTATAAAACTAGATAATAAAAATGTAAATATAATAAAAAGTTAGGGCGTCTGTGAATTTTAGCTTTATATATCTGACTGTGAATAAATTATTTTGTACAGCGTCTTTTGACGGTCTTTTCTAGATAATCATGTAAAATTTATATATTTTTTTTAATTAGACAATCCACTTTATAGCTTATAACATTGTCTTTTCACGACAACTAATATTTTTCGAATTGACATCAGATTGTGGTTAGTTCCAGTACTTCCAGTGTTTTACCTTTGGTAAATTTGCCTTTTTGACACAAAAATGCCTCCCATATAAAAACTACTCTTAGTGTTTGGTTGGATTAGAAAGTTTTCCCAACTCTCCCTAGAAAACAGTTACATCATGATTTTTATTGGAAAGATAATATCCTATGGAGCGTAAAACTGCTTGTGAAAATATAAATACAATTGTGACAATGAAGTTGAAAACGAGTGAAGATTACCAATAAACGCTGTACAGAGAAATTTAGGCACAGTGAAATACATAAAGCTAAAACTCACAGACGCTTTAACATTTTATTGTGATTGTATTTATATATTAGCATTTCATTACAAAGATACGTCAGATAAGGCATGCCCGGATTTTATCGTGGACAGTCTTTATCATCAGACGTGGAGGGATTGGTTGATCCTTACTCGTCTCCTCTCCGCTCCGCTCCGCTCGTCTTCGCCTCAGTAGAGCCGCAGCCTTAACTCTTTATGATATTACTTACCTACTGTTTATGTCGATGACAGTCGAAGCACACGTACTTATGTTTTATTGAATTGAATATAATGAATACTGTTCTTTTTTCAGATTGCGGACGCAGTGTGGTGGTACTACTTCTCGAAGCTGCTAGAGTTCTGTGATACCTTCTTCTTCATCCTCAGGAAGAAGGATGAGCAGTTGACCTTCCTCCATGTCTACCATCACTCCACTATGTTCAGTTTCTGGTGGATTGGAATCAAATGGGTGCCCAGTGGATCCAGTAAGTCTAATAAAAATTCCAAATTTGTGAAGATAACAACAATGGTAGAAAATACGATTTTTTGTTAATGGTTGCTCACCAACAGTGACTATACTCTTTAATATACAGTGCGTAAATTGAATATGAGCAAACATTTTAGTAAGGCTAGGTATTCATTAGTGTAAATCCTATTCTACTAATATTATAAATGCGAAAGTTTATGAGTGAGTGAGCGAGTGAGCGAGTATGTTTGTAATTCCTTCACGTTGAAACGGCTGGATGGATTTTGATGAAATTTGGTATGTAGATAGCTGAAAATCTGGAATAAAAGTAGACTACTTTTTATTCCGATATTCCCACGGGATAGGGAAAAATCTCGATACAACAACCGCTGGGTTGTTGGTGGTAAAGTCATGAAATTTAACATTTTTGTTTTTAATATAAGGTCAATGAAAACTAGAATTTAAGTTTCGGGAATTCCCACGGGAATTAAAAAAAAACCGGCATTTAAATTCAGCTGCTGAATCTAATGATTCAAGTGTGCAAAGCCGCGGGTAAACACTATATTATTTGAGAAGTTTCTTTGACTTTGTCTTTTGTTCAGTGCTCGACAATTTGTTTGTTTGTCTAGGCAATTTTCGTTATTTCCAACAATAATTGCCTAAATTAAAATAATACAAAAATGACGACCTACCATTGCACTAATTATTGAAATATTTGTCCACAATTCCAATGACGCGCTGTATTTGTCTGAATGTAATTTTGTACGCTGTAAATACTGTTATAATTACAATAATATACGAGTAAATACAAAAGTCCATTTAAAGCATAACAAGTGGTTTAATATACATTTTCAAATCTTTGAAACTTAAACCACGCTTAAAGCTACGATGAAAATAAGATTTTGTTGCAAGTCACGCGAAAAATAAAAACTTAATTTATGGAATCAGGCAGCTTTATTTTGCATAATCTTGGCTATATAGTAAGGTGTCGGGTGAGCGAAGAAATTATTTTAGTTCCTTGAATACAAGCTTGTTCTTTACTCCATATATTTAAATAAAACTATCACGTTTACATCTAAAAGACAGGCATTCCAATAATGAGGACTTTGTAAAACAGATTAAAGCTCATGTTAAAATTGTTTTCAAACCATGAGTATTTATAAATTTGTCTAAAAACATGTTTACATTTATGAAATCTTCTTATACTAGTATCTTCCTGTTTATCAAAGAAGGGCCTTTTTCATCACTCATTGGTAAATTTTATTTGACAGATAAGTGTGATGCTGTCTTCGTCTATTTGGACAAAACAAACAGAGACAGTATCACAGATATCTCTCACATAAAATTATCAATTGAATGGTGAATCAAGTGGTAATTCTTTAATCATTGAAAATTCAGACCTACAAATAATGTTAAGTTAATAGAAGTAAGGGTTCGCACGCTTTTCCATTGAATCCGACAGTTAAATTGAAATTCCGAATGCGAAGTACGCATGGGAATTCTTAAAAATCGTGGTTTTTATCGATTTTGCATTAAGAACAACAAGCTAAATTTCGTGACCATACCAAGCGGTTCAAATTTTGACATTTTATGCCCGGAATATACGAGGCTAATTTTTCAAGCTCAGATAGAGCAAGGAATTGTACACGAAGATAGACGCACTAGCTTGCTAGCTTACTAACAGTAGCTTGCTATACGAGTACTAGCTTGAAAAACTAGCCTCGTGTAGCCCGGGCATTATCCTGATCCCGTGAATATCCGGATAAAAATTAGTACATTCATACTTTTAGTAGTTTCATACGTCCCGCTATGAGTGAAAGAGTACTGAACAACAGACTCTCACAAACACACAAACACAACACACACACACACACACGAACCCTCACATTTATAATTAGTATTAGTAGGATACGATTACGTAGTTTCGTATTGTTACAACTTAAGTGTGCGAATAAAAAATATAATTATAAAAGAGTTTTGCATTGCAAATAATAATAAACATTAGGTACGAGTATATTTTTGAACCCCATTATCAAGCCACATAAAGTGCTAGGCAAGTATGAAAAGTATTCTGACTCCTCGTCTAGACCTAATTATTTGCCTTTGTGATTTTACTTGACACAATTACTCGTATGTCTATGAACGTAAATTGGATTTCACAGTCTACTAGTTACAACTAAAATAGATTAACAAGTCTCCTCATATATAGGCTTCAGAGTCTAGATTATTGGGTACCTAAGCTATTTTCAGAATCACGAAATTGTTTCGTAAATATCTTTGCGATTTTTAGACCACTAAATTGGAAAAAAGAGCTAGTTATTTTGAAATGTTGCCTCTACCTCTATATCTTATTTTCGTTGAAAAGTAAATGAAAGTGTATTTATATTGTTTGCATAGAATCGACTTACGGTTGACCTCTTGTTATTTTAAAAACAATCTCCTTAACTTATTTTTCTTATTTTGAATGTTTGTTTCAGCTTTCCTACCTGCCATGGTGAACAGTGCAATTCACGTGCTGATGTATACTTACTACGGCCTATCTGTCTTCGGTCCTTCCGTCAGCAAGTACCTATGGTGGAAAAAATACCTCACCATCCTTCAACTGGTAAGCAGATAGTTTCCTGTATAAAAAAAAATTCTATTAAGGGGTAGTTTTACCACCCATGTATTAGTTTTATTTGACGGATAAATGTGATGTCGTCTCCATCTATTCGAACAAAACAAATAGAGAGGGCATCACATTTATGCGACAGATAAATTTAATCAATGGATGATGAGACAGGGGGTTAGTCTGTCAGACTACTAGAAAATTGGACACGTGTCTATTATTTCCTTTGAGAATCGAACAGAGAATGACAAAGATGAAGCACGTCAAAGTTCGGAAGCAAAGTCAAGTGACAGCACGCCGTGCTAAAAATGAGAGGTTACTTATTATCCTAGAAAATGCACAGTTCCCGAGGGAACAGCGTGAGATAACCGAATCCCACGCGGGCGAAGCCGCGTGCAAAAGCTAGTATCTTTATATTTTTTGTTGAATTGACAAAAGATAAAATAGGTGTTCTTTATTATCTATTAATCGTACTGATTCAACCACCAATTAAAATTAAATTAAATTAGCCCCATGTATTTTTGTATTCCTACTAATTGGGAAGCATTTATGTGAAATAACTTCTATTTATTAATACTTAATAGGTACTGAGAACACTCTTAAAAGATTCTGCGAAAGTTACTATAATGGCAAAGGTGTATGAGAGAGATAAATTGATATCACTTATTTCATTTTGTTTCATAAATACTAATAATTTTTCCGAATTCTGTATAACGTAAACATGTCGTGAAGTCCTCCACGCCATATCCGCCGTCGGTTGTTTCGCTCGAGTGAGTAAATACTTACGGCTCCTAAATCCGAATTTCGTGGTAAATACCGCATACTCGGCCAGGCGCACAGAAAAATTGTCCCGAAGAGTTATAAATTTGGTATTTCCTTTATGTTTTGTTTGTATTTGCTGTCTATTGTTTTTTTTGTTGTTGTTGTTGTATTTGTGTATCTTTGTGAATGTGAATAAATGTCTTTCTTTCTTTCTTTCTTTCAAATTTACGTGTACACAGGTCTGGGAAAGAAAGCTGAGTCGTGGATACAACTAAAAGCAGCAGATTTATTGATTTGGTCGGCGCAGTGCCGCACTGATTCTGACTGTTGGTCTTCCTCTTTCTCTCCACTTATCAACCCCCTGCAAATAAACCTTAGATCGGAGAAATTCACATTTATTTTTCATTGTTTTCCAGATCCAATTCACGTGCGCTCTCGTCCTGGGTATCAACGGGATCCGCATGGGCTGCGAATTCCCTCTGTGGATGCACTACGTTCTCATATTCTACATGATATCTTTCATCGTGCTCTTCGGAAACTTTTACATGAAGGCGTATCTAGCGAAGGTGAGCTTACTTTCAAAGTAAATATTTTGAGTATCATCATCAACATAATCAAAAGATCGACCTAAAAAGACAACCGGTAGTCCTCTTCATATTATTCTAATCACCAACTGCCACATAGATCGGAGATTAGTCTAAGGCACATATAATAATAATTAATTAATAATAATAAAAAAAATTAAGCAGTAGAAAGAGATGATGAATGCGATTGCGAAAATACGTTCGTGCTTATTTAAAATTGCGTTCTTGGAATTAAACGATTTGAATAAATTTTACAGTATTTCATGTAGGTGAACAAATTACTAATAAAAATGAGAATTACAATAATATTTGAGAAAGAAGTATACGAGTACGTATGTAGTTAGATGTCAAATTTTCTCGATGTTTCCAATTTCCTGAATTGCGGCGTGAATGAGACGCAATCTTATTGGATAAGCTTTATAATACTTTATAAAATTAGGGTTCAGATTTTTTAAACCCCCGTTTCGGAGAATTTTAATGTAACCATGCTAAATTATATTGATATTGTTATAATTACTTATTTTTGAAAATTTACTTAATAAATATTAACCACACAATGATGGAAACGAATCTCCCACTTTTCGATCGAAAAATTCCCGATTTTCCCATGGGATACCTAGGGATAAAATCTCTAAATAACAACCACTGGACTTAGAGTCATAAAATTTGGTATGTAGGTAGCTGAACGTCTGGTATAACACAGGCTACTTTTTATCCTGATATTCCCACGGGATAGAGATAAAATCTCGAAATAACAACCACTGGGCTTAGAGTCATGAAGTTTGGCATAGGTGTTTAAATTTAACGTCAATGAAAACCACAATGTAATATCCCCACGATGTAATATTCCCACGAGAATTCGATAAAATCTCGGAATTTCAATTCAACTGCCGTATCTAATGATTTACGCTTGGGAATCCGCGGGTAAACGCTAGTATGAAATAAAGTAAAGAACGCTTTCCCTTCTTTTTCGAGTGCAATTTAAAACAATTACGCATATAACTCTTCATAAAAGTTACCTAAGTGGTGCAAAATATAAGAAATCTGGTAAGCTTTCTCATTTTTTGATGCAGTTTGGACAGTTTGGGTTGGCGAGTGGAATTATTATTATGTAACAGACCGATGAAACTAACGCAACGGTCAACCAATTTGACGCAATAATGAGAGTGAAAGTTTGTTTCCGCTTTTTACTTTCCATGTTATTTAATCTTAAAGCATATCGTTGCTAGTTTTAAAAAGGTCGTCAGTATCTCACAAGCGATTTCATTGAGTGAATTTTACTTCTAGGTAAAGTACAATTCAATAGAATCTGACGATTTCCTAGACATTTAAGACACTCTAACGTAGGCACACTTAATTATTTATGTCCTTGTTAATGTGATTATAATCTAAAAGGAATCAAAAAAGATGAATAGTCACATCACCAAGACCTAGGTAACCCGGTGTTCATATTAGTTGGCTGGAAGTGTGTACAGGATTATCAGACTGTATTGAAATGGAAGTTTGGGCACTGTTTTAAAATACAATTTTTTTCGAAATAATGATGACCCCTTAAATTGGCAGTGTGCAACTGTGCACTGGAATGCACACATTTCAAAACTACCTTTTTGTATTTTTTTACTGTTTTTGGACTATACAGGGTAACGACGAGGTTAGAATCATAAAACTTCTTTAAATTTTGTTAATTTAAGGGTAAGAATAATTGTCTGAGGAACTCTCATTAAAAATGTCCTTATGGGCAAATCATTAAATTATCATTTTTAATATTTCTATACATTGTTGTTGTGTGATTAAATTTAATTTAAAAATGCAACAAAAAATTCACACAAAGGCTGTTCGGTGAAATTAACTCAACCATAATGATGAAAAATTACATAGTATCCCACGAATATTATGAATGCAAAAGTTTGTAAGTCTGTTCGTTTGTGACACGTCTAAACCGCTGAACCGAGTTAGATAAACTTGGGCACACAGATAGATTAGTCCCGGGAAAGGACATAGGATAGTTTTTATTTCGGAAAGTTTCCTCGGGGTAGCAATAAACGGGGTAGCAATAAACAAAGTTGATGAATAACCGAGGAGTTCAAAAGGTTTTTATTTTATTTACAGTTAGTAAAATATGATTGTAAAAGCAAAAAAGGTTTTAAAAATCACTAATAGATTCCCAAAAGCTTGAAATTTACAATAGCAATATATTTATTATATTTCGCAAGCTCATTATTCACTCAAGAGTAATGTAAAATGAACCTTTACTCTAAGAGTGAAAGTATAATTTCATTATACGAATAAGCAAGGTCACAAGAGACAGAGTACCTACCCAACCGATAACAGTCTGTTGGAAAGCAAAATATTCCTTAGGCCCGGGATGATATTGGAAATACCGGAACCTCTTCCTTTTGAGATATTGCTTTAACCAACTGTCAAAGTAAGGGAAGTTTTTAGAATTCACGTATTAATTTATTTTTTACTGACAAATGCTTATCATCGAAGACTTTTTTTGGCAGTTTGACTAAAATGGGGACACAATTCTAATTACAAAAATCTTTTTAACTATCTGTGTATATGTGTCCTTTTTTAATGTGTTCATTAAAAACAAAATCAGAACTAGCAATCAGATTCTATTGTTGCAGTTGACTAGCCTAAAATAGTAGGCAAGTTCTTAGTAATGGCTGACAACTCAATTTCCACCGGATATTGTAATTTTTCTTACGCGAGAATGATGAAAAATGTTGTTTCAATTCTTTAAATATATTTACTGCGAGATGTTTTATTCAAAGGCATACCTTATTAATCAGTCAGTCAATTCATCGCACTCTTTTCTCATCGTCTGGCTTTTGTAACTAAAATATTAATTCCTATCGCCTGGTACTATGCCAAGGCAACTTTTAACCTATTAAAACTACGTGTCTACTTAGTTTTACAAAGTTCCTTTCCTGTTATTGGTTTTTGGTCATTTTTCGTAACTCAGTAGGCACCCAAGTTTGTTTGATTTTGAGTATAATTTAAATCAAGTAAAGTGTTCTGTGTACCCGAATCCCGGTTGCCACGTGCAGGCTTTGCCTAGTGTGGGACCAATGGCAAGCAATGAGGGCTACCGTTATCCGCGCTCACCAGTTGACGCCACTATATCAGTTTCAGTTTATTTATTCAAAAACAATTTACATTGTGTATGAACAGAACATTTAAAGTACATCATTACAAGAAAAAAATAATTATTAACATTACTATTAAATAATTATGTTATCTATAACAATAAAAATGTATAATACAGATTATAATACCTTGATAAAAAATAAAAAATAAACTATTTAATTAAATTGTAAAATAGAGTAAAATAGAGAACGCCCTTGTTGCTCCCAATGCTATATTTCATTAAAGTAGTTTTTGTAAAAAGGTGAAACAAACTTTATAAGACTGGGTTATTTTAGAAAGTGGATTGTTTAGGCTATAAGTTCTTTTACCTAATTTTTGCTAGTAGTATGTACTTTTATAATATCACTGTGATAAATGTATTAAAACACGGATAACAGGATTTAAACATACCGATATTTAATGGTTTATGTATGTAGGTAAAGACTTTATTGTACATAAAAAACAAAAAGAAAACAAAACAAAAGAGTACAAAGGTGTACTTATCCCTAAAAGGGATCTTTTCAAGCTGACCTAAACATGGTTTACATGCTTAATCGTGAATAGTGACGAATAAATTAAAATCTACTATAATATCAATTGCCAAGTCACTTGGCTAATGTGGTGGAACATTTACACAATCAATTTTAGTATGACCCTATTGGCAGCTCTACCTAAATTTCAAATTTCAAGAAACCCTGATTAGAAAATTCAGATGAAAAACCATAGTTTGAATGAATTAATTAATCTTGCATGGAATTGTTACGAATAGATTGAACTCTACAGTGAGTATTAGTGACTTATTTTTTTTTGTTACAGGGAAGCAAATGCATGGAAGTCAGGTACGGACAGTGTCTTGATGACGAAAAAACTATAGCGAACAAGAAACTCAAGGGAAACTAGAGTAAAACCAATTGTATTTAAAATATATTTAATTGTAATTATTTTCTAAGAGAATAAATGATAAGGCTCTCTGACCAGGATGTATAATAAAGTTTTACTATGTTATTGTTTTTATTTAGGATTATTTATTGCTTAAAATAAATGACATTGGTTTGTATTGTTTTTGTGTTTAATTGGTGAAATATTTTACTTAAATTTGGTCTTTTCCTTGGACGAACAATGATAGGCAAAAATCAAAATCCAACTACCTTAAAAACTAAAAGGAATAAAATAAGCCTAGTGGTCTAGAACTCTGTCAAGTAGATAATTTAAAGTTCAATGGGTTCAAAGTCAAATGGGTTCCGACTGTTGAACTTTAAATTACCTACCTGACAGAGTTCTAGACCACTAGACTTATTTTCTTCCTTTTAGCTTTTAAGGCAGTCGGTTTTTTTTATTGAATGTTTTATTTTACACTTTTTTGACATTTCTGTGAAAATGGTAGATTAAAAGTATTATAACCCATAAATATTTATAATGGGCTGATTATTAGCTGTCATGAAACCCATATTGTTACAATTTTTTTTTATTCCTTTGCCATACTTTTTTTCGCAGACGCCATATTGAAATATTATATAGCCTATGTCACTCCAACAGCTATGACGAATCCAATTATACTTTATACGTTAAAATCCGTTCAGCCGTTTAGGCTGCAGCGAGGACCAAAGAAATGGACATACATACCCACATACATACATACGCTAGAAAAACATAAACCTACTTCGGGCAGTCGGGTAAAAATAACAGTACTTATGTTATTTTTAAAGGATCAAATCTCGTCATTAACGAAATAAGTTTGTGGTTTCATTATTGAAATAATAAATCATGAACAATATATGGAAACCGCAAATTTCATCAGATTAATTTCACTGAGCTTAAAACATTAATTTTGTATCACGTTAGAAATTTCTCCCTTTATGTATTGACGGTCAGCAACTGTCCTGTTTTTAGCACGCTTATAAAGCTTTACCTGTGGCTATGTAAATTTCTATGCATGATTAAACCTTGTTTTCGCCTACTTCAAACTTGGTAATTATGCGTAATAATATAATATAGAGGTAATAACATGGTACGACCGTATTGATTTTTATCATGGAGCCGGAAGAGAACATGGTCACACTGGAACTGTATTGGCATTGGAACCTAGTCGTGTTTGGGCTTGTTTAAAAAAGCAATACAGAAACATAGCAAATAAATCGTAAATTTAGAATTACACAATATCCAGAAGGAAAAAAAAAATACACGTACAAATTATGTAGTAATAGGCTCAAGCTTAGCTTTTACATGAAACCGGCGACGCTGATTTTCAGCTTTAATTTTGTATTTTGACCCAGAACAGTATCTAGGGTCAAGCAGGCTCACATTCCAAAGACTTGCAGACCTCTAAATCCAGCCCTGATCGTATCTACATTTGCTGGCACTGCGCTCTCGCCATGTAGGCCACCTTTTGCGCCCTCTGGGTGACTTCAGGGCACCGCCTGCGCCGCACGAGCCGGCAGTCCTGGAAGAAACCCTCGTTCCTCGGGAACCCGTTGCTCCCGTCGCTGAATGTCACCAGACCTGCGGGTGGAAGATGATTTATTCCCGACTCGTCAAATTCTTCATTGGTTACCTATATTCTTTATTGGTCATTTATCTAACTCGTCATATTCCTGATTCATCATATTTAGAGGAGAAAAAATTGATTCGACGTCTACTTAAAAGACACGTATTTTAGATAAATTAGATTACTGGCACTTGAGGTATCCCATCTTAGGCCTCTAGGTTGGCAAAGCATCTGCAATACCCCTGGTGTTGCAGATGATTATGGGCGGTGGTGATCTTACCATCAAGAGACCCAATTGCTCGTTTGTCATCCAGTCGAATTAAAAAAAAATGTTGAACATAAAACTACCGTGAGACTCACTCATATTTTCCGGATAACTCGCATCTTAAATCACGTCTTAATATATTTAAAAAAAAATGTGTTGTTGATTCGATCCAGTGGGTGCTTATACAAGAATTTTGATGAAATCAGTTTGTTTACACTTTTTATATATTGGATTGAGTATAATATACGCACTTTCTGGTTTTTTTGAGACTAAGTGCGAGTCGGATTCGCGCGCGAAGTGTTCCGCACCATTATTTATACAATACTAGCATATGCCCGCGACTTCGTCTGCGCGGATTTAGGTTATCGCACGGTGGCGCCCTCTACCGGAATAAAAGGTATCCTTGGGGTTCAAACTACCTATTGTATCAAATTTCATCAAAATCGGTCAAGTGGTTTCAACGTGAAAGCGTAACAGACAGAGTGACAGACTGAGTTACTTTCGCATTTATAATATTAGTAGGGATGCCAAATTAAATCTAGAAATAACCCCCGTGTCATTGTACTCAAAATTCTAGCAGTGATTCCTCGTTGAATAGCCATGGTAATATTCTTTTTTTGTTTGTTTTATTAATAGGCGAATCAGCAAGTAGGTAGTGATTTATTGGAAACTTTTGTTAAAATACCAACCTAAGAGGTGAATTTCCTTATTTCTAAACCTTGGGCTGTCATTGCTAGCTGTCGCAGGAAACTTCGATTCTATGATAAATTGCCTTCTGGCAGGTAATGTACTTAAAACTTGCTCTGGAAGCAGCACTGAAAATCCCCGAAACATTAATCTTGAGAACACATAACAGAGACGAAATAAAACTTTTTGAACTAAGTGCTAAAGCGCTTAAGGGCACCAAGAAACTTGAACAAAAGGACCTGCCAAAAGTTCCGCTGTTGTCAATTTAAAAAGAAATTTTAGCTTCGTGTTCGATTAGTTAACCAGAAGAATATAGTTCCTTATAGCCTATACCTACTGGTTGGCTGGGCCTGGTTTCGCTCGCAAACACCATTGATTCTTGTAGTTGAATTTAAATGTCGGGATCTTACGTAAATTCAAAGGGTAATTTCCTCTGTTCCGTTGCATGAAGAACGCCTATACAAAAAATACATTCTATGTAGTAGTCTAACCCCTAGCCCTGTTTCACCACTCATCGATATGATTTATGTAACAAATATCTACGAGTACTGTCTCGGTTCATTTTGTCCGAATAAACAAAGATGCCATCATCATATTTATCTATGAAATAAAATTTATCAAACTGTGATACTGGAAGACGAAGCGTTGGCAGGCCTCCCACTAAGTGGACTGACGCCATCGCGAGAGTTGCCGGCAACCATTGTTCATGGTGACGTTCTAAGGAGGATACCTTTGTTCAGCAGTGAGAATCTTCCAGCTGACGATGACTACAATGAACCCCACTTTATACCACGAGCGGAGCGTCAGTACTTTCATGCATGAAGTTTTTCGATGTAAGTTTAAATCTATTTATTCACTTGATTGGATAAGATATTCTTAGGTTAATTCTTTCTTCATTAGTTTAAATTAAGTTATTAAGGAGTGCGCTCCGCTCGAGATGTAAATTGAGTTTGAGAACTGGGTGAAAATCAAGTTCAAATACAGGTGGCTAAGTGTGAAGTGACTAAGAACATATTAAAGAGAGTCGCAAACAAAAACCATGGGAGCAACTTAGACGGGTTCGGCTAATTCTACCGCATTCTTCTGTAACTTTTCTGATAACCCCTCGGATTCGGGCAAAAACAATTTGAAAGGAATCCACGCGGAAAACTCATTAGCGAGCCAATCTACGGGTAATTCAATAGCTTTTCGGAGTTATAATTGGAGGAAGTTCTATGGGAAAAATACCATGTTGATAAACATGCTAAAGGCCATCATCATCATTCATCACTCATTTGAAAACTTTTATGTGCTACACAGTGGCGTAGCTACCCAAGGGCTAGACGGGGCAGTGCCCCGGGGCCCCCAGGCTCAGGGGGCCCCTCGGACTCCGACTTACAAACTATAAAGGCCAAATCTAGAGTGCGTCGAATTGGAAACACGACGCATACGGAACAAACGATTTTAAATAGTTTAGTTGGGGCCCTAGTTTATGTTTTGCCCCAGGGCCTTTGGTTACCTAGCTACACCACTGGTGCTACAATTATGTATATTTCGGAACAAAACAAACGGAGAATGCAGGTATCACAGACGAACGATCCTCTCTAAACAACAAACGCCATCTATTGCATGGTGGCGGAATTACTAACCCAGGCCCCAGACGCGGCCGCCTCGGAACTCGCCCTCAAACTTCATCCCATCAGCTCGCCAGAACACCCCGTGCCCGTGGAACCAGCCTTGCATGAATTCTCCTTCGTATCTGGAAGAAAATAGTGTGTATTTTAATATGATTATGCTTTCAATGTTCATATTGTTCATGTCTTTGAATTTTAAGCTTAATGATGATTAGGGTTTTCAATATTTCGGCTAAAAGCCGTATGCTCGTTTGCCAAGGTATTTGATGTAAAAAAATGCTTCAATTGATTATTATGTTTGATAATAAGCAATCCAACAGTGTACCATGTTTTTATACAAAATAGGGTGGCGGCCACCCTGATGGTAATAATACCATAGGTAAAATAATGTAGGGACATCGGGCCCTGTTAAAATTATTACAGTAGAATGATACTACACTGCTGGTTCGGTCTATTGTAGCTAATTAACATGATGTTGACACTAATCAATTGATGGTGAAACAGCCAGTTAATCACCTAATTTAATTACCTATAATTGCTAATCTTCGGTAACCTACCTGAATCAATGCGCGTCAAATCAATAACGCATTCCTATCGGCACAATTCAGATAAGCTCATGCGATGGCACACAGCAAAATAAATGTCTCCTTGCAGCGCAATTTGTTTTGGTATTTGGATGGTATACTTGAGAAAGAGATTGAGAGTGAGAAACATTTATTTACGCACTAGATTTTGCTCGCGGCTTCGCACGCGTAATTCACAGATCTGGCAGTTCAATTGAAATTCCGGGATTTTTCTAAATTCGTGAATAGCCCAGCGGTGACCTATCGCCTCTAAAGCAGAGGATCGTGGGTTCGGACTCCGGCTCGCACCTCTAAGGTTTTCGAAATTCATGTGCGGAAATTTACCACGAGATTTACGGTGAAGGAAAACATCGTGAGGAAACCTGCTCAAACTCGCGAAGCAATTCAATGGTGTGTGTGAAGTTCCCGATCCACACTGGGTCCGCGTGGGAACTAAGAACCAAGCCCTCTCATTCTAAGAGGAGGCCTGTGCCCAGCAGTGGAACGTACATATGTATACAGACTGGGATGATGATGATGATGATAAATTAAAAAATAATAGAAATTAACATAGAATAGTATAAAGTGGGCCCCACTCAGCATAATGTTACGGGAAGCCACAAGGCTTGATACTCACTTGGCCCCATCCGGGAACGCCATGACTCCCAGCCCTGAGCACAGGCCTCCGCTCAGGGCTCCATCGTACCTCGTCCCATCAGGCAGCACGAGGTGACCCATCCCATGCTTTTGCCCCTTGGAGTTCCACTCGCCGACGTAACGAGTGCCATCTTCGTACTTGTAGGCTCCAGTCTTCACAACGGCTGGATCAACTACTGTTGAAAGAATTTAGACGAAAACTTACAAAAGGGAAAAAGTTTTTGGTAAAGATTTCATTTTTAATACAAGCTTTTTTATCTGACTGTTACTTTTTCTTGACTGAACTTGTATTATCAGTCAAACTACATTTGCATACCAAATTTAAAATCAATGCCACAAACCGTTGAAAAGTTCTGTCCTGTAGATGTTCCTAGCCGGACTACGAGGATGTCACTACCAGGTTAATTATTATTTTTTTATTTATTTATTTAATCTCATAATAATTAACACTTACCTACCTAGACAGTCAAGTCACACAATGCTAATTATATTGTGTTGTCACGCAATTTACATAAACAACTCTCAAGTCAATCCAACCACTGGAAGTTGGTCGAGTTTAACTTGCACGATTTGATTACAGACAGACAGACAGACAACGGGACAGGTGAAAGTAAATAAAAGCTTGTAAAATAAAATAAGCAAAATATAATATATCTCTGAATGGCAGGTCTTATCAATGAAGTTTACTGAACGTTAAAAAAAAAGAGCAAAAGAAAATTAAACACCCAACTGAATAAAAAAACATTGAAAATAGAAGCTTCATTTATCTAGGAATTTTGAGTTAGTCTAAAACTTATCAGATTTCAAGACTATCATTGGAGCTATTTTTCTGATTCATTTAGGCTTCTCTTTAAAGTTTTTTGTTTAATTTTATTTTTTAATTTTCCTTCTGAACCCTTTATTACTACACCACTTTATTTATACACCACTCAAGATCGGGAAAAAAGAACTATCTATATATAAAAGCATGCGCTCCACTATTATTGATTATGCAATCCACCATTGTATTTTTTTTTTAATTATGTACCTACCTACGGTCAGCAGCAGAAGAAGATGAGGTGTTGTGATGGTCAAAATTATCCTAAATACTCTCTTAATTGTTATCTTTACGGTAGAGTCGTGTGAACGTAACCGCTCATCCACCTCTATTGCTGGACCCTTTTTGTAATCAGTCACGCTAAGACTTCTTTGGTAAATGTATGAGATATCAACATTGTCATTAGTAGCACCAAGGTTCCACCCTGATATGTGATTCAGTTTCCTCGATTGTACCTAAATAGTGACACTCAGTACTATTAGTTATTCTGTGCCTCATGCAAGCTTTTATGACTAAACGATTGAAATTTTGGGATGCTAAATATTTTTATTCTTACGGCATTAGCAACAGAGAGAGAGAGAGAGAGAGAGAGAGAGAGAGAGAGAGAGAGAGAGAGAGAGTCAACACTAGGGCATATTACCTTAAGTTTTGATGGTTTTTTTCTATCGTCTTATATTATTATATTTTGCGGAAATACATCCGTTTTATCATGCTTAGCTGGGCACATGTCATGGACGTCGTATATCAAAACGCCTGTTGATAATAGAAGAGCAATGAATCATTACAGAAGCAAAGTGTTAAAAAAGGGGGCTTGATCTGACAGCAGCTGAATAATGAATAAAAAGGCCAAAGAAGTTCAGTACAAATTTGGAGGTACTTATCTATAATAATGATACCTGTGTTAGAAATTTAGACTTTTCCTGTTAATTGTACCATAAGATCTACCTTGATACCAAATTACTAAGACCACCAGAAGTAACTTTCGGTTACGACAACAAAATAATGATTGGAAACACCTTTCTATACTTTATCTTTTGATTGTGCTGACTTAGAAGTTCGATTTTTTTCACCGATTTAAGGAATAGCATAGAGCGGCAAAAATCTGGCCCTCAAATGTATGCAGAAATAGTTCATTTTGTAAGTAGAGTGGGCCAAATTTTGCGCCGCTGAATATATGGTACAGCTTGATACTCCATGCGTTCCTGAGAAAAAGAGTCTTGACAGACGTACAGATATACGGACGGGCAAAAAGTTATCCTTAAAGGGTTTTTTCTATTTGAGGTCCCTAAAAATACCTATCTCAGAAATTACAAAAGTCCCAAGAAACGCAGACAACTTTGGAGGCAACAACCCACGTATATTTTTCAGACAGACATCTCACCAGTTACGGGTTGGGATTAAACTACTACCTACCCAAGGGGGCTACTAGGAATTTAAAAAATCGAAGTTCGTATCGTACCGTCTCTTTCACTCTCGTAAGCGTCAGCGGGACGGCAAGAACCGAAATTAAAATTTTGCACTTCGCAGTATACCTAAAACCAGACCTCTGGAGCGTAGATTACGTCGACATGTTGAATAAGTACCTTGTTAATAACAAAAATGCCTTTCAGTTTTAAAAAGCACGTAAAAAAATTAATGAATGAATTCGTTCTACCGATTTCTTCTAATCATAAGAGCGTTTTCAGATTCAAAGTCAAAGTCAAAATATCTTTATTCAATTTAGGCTATAACAAGCACTTATGAACGTCAAAAAAATCTACCACTGGTTCGGAAAAAACCTCTGTTGAGAAGAATCCGGCAAGAAACTCAACGAGGTATTTTTTTTTAAAAACATTCACAATATTAATAAATGATCATCAATTATCATATCAGATATCGGTATCGGACGCCGATACGATATCGGGGCAAGTAAATTGTTTGAAATATGATCCGATATCGGATTGGATAATCTGAAAACGCTCTTACGGTGCTGATTCGGCTTAAAGGCTATAACTAACTAAGCTTGTTTAGATAGAAAATTTCAGATTCCGAATGATATAATTTTGTATTGGGAGACTTTGTACATCTCCAATTATTTTTTTGTTAGGTTTCACTGGTATTCATTTCATCTATAAATGCGATCACATTTTCTATGGAATGTTAGTTTTATTTTGTGTATTTATTACTTCTTAGAATACTATGTACCTACTGCAATATCGAATTAGGCAAGACTGTAATGGGAGATGTAATGTGAAATAAATAAATAATTAGTTCAGAAAAAAGCCTAGGAAAATTAAAAACATTACACAGTCAGTAGGAACAATATACATGTCCAAAAAAGCCTATTTAGAACTTTTTTTTTATTCGATTGATTGGCAAACGAGCAAGTGGGTCTCTCGATGGTAAGAGATCGCCACCGCCCATAAAGAAACTTGGAAAATGAAATGAAAAAAGAATTGCATGAAAAATGTTTCTTTTTATAAGCATTTTTAAAGATAAAAAAAGAACTGAAATGAAATTTATTTCAATCATACATAAGTCCATAGGTAAACAATTATAATATTATAAATGTGAAAGTGTGTTTGCCCGTCTTTCACGTCAAAACGGAGCAGTGGATCGACGTGATTTTTGGCATAGAGATAGTTTATGGGCCAGAAAGTGACATAGGCTATTTTTTATCCCGGAATATGCACAGTTTCCGAGGGAACAGCGCGCGATAACCGAATCCCAAGCAGACGAAGCCGCGGGCAAAAGCTAGTGAAATAATCGTACTGATATTATAAATGCGAAAATTTGTGAGTGAGTAAGCAAGTATGTTTGATACTCCTTTTGAAATTTGTTATGTAGATAGCCGGACATTTAGAATAAAACATAGGCTTATTTTTATTCCGATATTCCTATGGGATAGGGATAAAATCTCGAAACAACAACCGCTGGGTTTATAGTTTTTCGTTCGCTGGTTTAGTTTATAATTGTTTTTAACGCTACACGTCAATGAAAACTACGATTTAAATTTCGGCAATTCCCACGGGAAGTTTTAAAAATCCCAAAATATCAATTCAGCAAATTTTAATGATTTACATGTGCCGTGTGAATCCGCGGGTAAACACTAGTAAACGATAAAATTAAATCAACATCGCGGTTTGCTCCGATCCTGCATGACCGGTACTAACATGCGATTTTTGATACTATGAGTATTTTGCAAAAAAAACCGCATTTCTAGCAACCTGATGGCATTTTGTGGATAGTAACTTACCTAGCCATCAGACCTACAGACTAAATAAAAAAATAAATAGATAACTCACCATCCACCATTTTGCCGTCGCGCGCGAGTCATACTGAAAGGTTTCAAAGACTTATCTAGGTAATGGTATTAGGCAGTAATCCTGTTTGGTACTTTTAACTCTTTGCAGGGCTGCCAAGGTTTCGAGTCTACAATATTATATTCACAAAATTCGGATAATGGCGTATTTTTACAAGCTGTCCTGTTCGTTTATTTATTTACTAGCTTTTGCCCGCGGCTCCGCCCGCGTGGTATTCGATTATCACGCGCTGTTCCCTCGGGAACTGTGCATTTTTCCGGCCTATTTCACTCTTGGGCCCATAAACTATCTCTATGCCAAAAATCACGTCGATCCGTCGCTTCGTTACGGCGTGAAAGACGGACAAACACACAAACATACAAACACACTTTCGCATTTATGATATTAGTATGGATTTGGGTCAAATCTTGCAAGTTAAATTTGACCCACTTCCAGTGATCGAATTGACTTGAAATTTGGTTTACTTCTCGTATGGTGAATCTGGTGACAATGTAATAATCTGGCAGTGACGTCCTGGTGGTCCTGGCAGGATCGTCTCTGCAGGGCGGCACTCCTCAACGGTTTATGGGATCGACTTTAAATTTGCTACGGAAATGTAGTTTGAATGACAATGCACGTACAGTCAACAAAAGGTACAGTTTGCAAAAAAGCTTGTATTAAAAACGAAATTTTTAACAAAAAACTTATGGGTAGGTACATTTGAAAAATGCAGAATAATGTCAGTAATATTGGTTGTCAAATATTTATAGCTGATGGTTGATTTACCTTGGGTAATGGTTTGAAAACGCATTTGATCCGCTAGATGGCGCTGTTTTTGGTAAGTATGTTATCATTCATAGATTACGATTTTTTTTTTGTGTAATTATTCATTTGTCAGTTCTGAATAAAGATAAGTGATAAGAATTCGCTTTTGTCATTTGTTATTCCGTAAAAATACCATTTATTACTATTGCAGGCCAGAGCGAATAGGCTGTTACTTACTGAACTAATAGTTATATCTTCAGCCAAGCCTGCACCTTCCAACAAATTATGAGAAAAGTTCAATCGTTTCTCAGATTGAAATAAAAAATATTATGTAGTTTATTTTTGTACGTAAATTGACATCCCTAAGTACGGTCGGTACCCCAACGTATGTATCCACTTTTTCATGCTAGTTACATAGAAAAGTGGATATTTGTGCTAGGGAACCGACTGTACGAGTCCATTTCTACAGACACCAGCATAAATATCTCCGACTGATTACTGTAACAATCGTAATTTCAGTCGCGCCTCTTATTTTCAAAGCCTCATTGCTACTTAGTTATTGAATTTAAATTGCTGCCTCTAGTATTATTGAAATCCGAATCCAAAAGAGTTTGTATCTCAACGAGTGATCATTTTCACCAAAAGCAAAAAAACCGGCCAAGAGCATATCGAATCGAACACGCCCAAAAAAGGGTTCCGTAGCCATTACGAAAAAAATATGTAATATTTTTTAAGGATTTCGTATTTTTTTGTACTGAATATTCCAAATTTAAGTACATTTTATACCTTAGGCTGCTATTTGCTCTTAAACTATAATTCCCAAGAAAACTTAATTGTTATAGTTTTCCTTGTAAGTTTGATATACTTAATACCATCCTGAATTTTTCCAAATTTTTCCACCCGCCGGTTTAGATTTTAGAGGGGGGGGGAGGACGCTCGGTTTTAATAAAAATTTGCACTTTGAAGTTGAATATTTTGCAAAAAAATCACTAAATCAAAAAAATCGTTTTAGCAACCTCCTAATGGTTTTAAAAGTCCTATCCAACGATACCTCACACTACAAGGTTGGATGAGAAAAAAAACACTGCCACTTTACGTGTAAATTTTTTTTATGGATTTTTTTATTGTAGGTACCATTTATTTTGGTCGGCATAATTTACATACATATTAGTGCAAAATTACAGCTTTCTATCATTGATAATACCCGAACAAAGCCGCGGACGGACATACAGTCAGACAGACATGGAGAGAAAGAAAGAAAGAAAGAAAATACATTTACTTATTCACAACACAAGACACAACAATAGCATTAGGTAAAAACAGACAACACATAGGAAATTATGCGTCGTTGCGGTTGTGAATCGGACACTGGCTCAGCATAATGCTGAAGCATTAATAATAAACACCCCAGCGCTGATAAATGCGAAACTTTTTTGCCATTTTGGCTACGGAACCCTAAAAATTGGCCACCGAAATTATTTAATAACGATATTTAAAATATTCCACCAGTCAAGTTTTTGTTATCAATAAACGAACGACTGAACGGCAACAGTGCCTCGACTTTGGAATTTTGCAATTTATCACGACGAAATTCAATTTAAAATTTAACAAGGCTTTATTACTAATAAATTAAAGCCTTTCGAGAGGATCGTGTCGCCGAATAAATTTTTGATATGATACAATCCAATTCAGTTTTGGTATTCCGCCTTCGGGAATTGTGCTATTAGTAAAATTAATAACAATAATGTTCGTTCATATTAAAAGATGTTGTAACGGATAACTCATGTCTTAAATCGAGTTTAGCTCGACATGTTTCGGGCTATTTCGAAACCCTTCTTCTATGGAGCACGCGACTCGGCGGCTCTGCTCGCGCGACTCACGCGTAGAAGGGTTTCGAAATAACCCGAAACATGTCGAACTAAACTCGATTTAAGACGTGAGTTATCCGTTACAATATCATTTAATATGAGTGAGTCTCACGGTAGTTTCATGATCAAAATAATGTTCGTTGTTATTTGGATTCGGATTAGATTTAAAAGCCGTGGTGGCCTAGTGGTTTGACCTACGCCTCTCAAGCAGAGGGTCGTGGGTTCAAACCCCGGCTCGCACCTCTGAGTTTTTCGAAATTCATGTGCGGAATTACATTTGAAATTTACCACAAGCTTTGCGGTGAAGGAAAGCATCGTGAGGAAACTTAAAACCAGCGAAGGAATTCAATGGTACGTGTGAAGTTCCGCGTGGGAACTATGGCCCAAGCCCTCTCATTCTGAGAGGAGGCTATACGTATAAGGTAGTAACCGGAGGAGTTGGTAGTAAAAGGAAGAAGAGGCTGGAACAAGGCAGACTAGAAGAAAACTATAAAAACTACAAACTGTGGACGCAGTCTTAAGTATTTAGGTATGCTACTACTAAAAACTGGCCAAGAGCATGTTAGACCACGCTTACATTACAGATTTCCGATTACAGCTTTCTAGCATTGATAGTCTCTGAGCAAAACCGCGGACGGACAAACAGACAGACAGACAGGCAGACACACATGGCGAAACTATAAGGGTTCCGAGAGCGTGTCAGACACGCCCATGATAGGGTTTCGTAGCCATTACGAAAAAAATCAAGTAATATTTATGTGCGTTATTATTATTATTATAGCATCTTTATTTCTATTTTGAATCAATCATCATCATTTACAATCATAAGTGCATGCATTACATATTTAAATTATATGCGTTATAACACAATTAAAACACTTTACTAGCGATTATTTCCGGAAATCTTCACTTAATCAAAAAATACATCTGTACACCAAATTTCATTGATATAAATCTTGTAGTTTTCGAGTAAAATGCCTGTGACATACGGACGAATGGACGGACAGACAGACAGACAAACAAACAGACAGACGGACTTGACAAAATTATAAGAGTTCCGTTTTTGCCATTTTGGCTCCGGAACCCTAAAAATGAGCTGTAGTTTTGCAGCAATAAGTACTGTGTTTCTTAGAGACTTTATAAAGTGCAATTTTGTGTTTTTTTTTTCTTTTTAACTTGCCGGGAACCCTTAAGGAACAAATCCGTCTCACGTTTGACAAACTTTATTTATAACAATACCATATTGCTTTACGAAGAACTGCGAGTGAACCCCAGCCATTGTGTTACATTAAAAATGAAATGTGATTCCGAATTTTACTCCCTATTGAATAAAAAAAGGAAAAGAAACAATGGATGACATATAATATTACTTAGCTGCCGTCGTGCATGGTTCCATAGCTGAAAAAAATGAGTAAAAAAAGTTTTTTACTGTAAAAGCTAAAAAATCATTAAGTAGGTCTTAGGTACCGTTAGCACCAGCACTCTCCTCATCAATCTAGGGCATTGAACAGACAAAAAAAAAAAAAATGACATTGACACTTGCCTTATCGTTTTATTATTTTGTTTTTTGACAAAGGAAAAAATAGATAAGTATCGATATTTTTTTATCATACTGACAGATCAATTTTTAACCTCCGACGCAAAAAGAAGGGTGTATCTGTATGTCTGTGTCTGTCCGTGGCATCGTAGCCGACCGTGCCGAGCGTGGACCGATTTAATGCAGGTTTTTTTAATTGAAAGCAGGTTTTCTGGCGATGGTTCTGAGACATGTTTTTTTTTTTAATTCATTCAGCCGTTTCTGCGATATTGAACTTTGAAGTGACGAAGTCCGGGGTTTTCGAACATTTTGTTGGTTAGGTTAGATTATAATTATTAGAGGACACTATTTTTTTGTAAAATAACAAGTAAAACCAATGCGGACGACCAGTGCTGGTTTTCAACCAGCGATATGCTGAGCCGGGACCTTTTTATAGCGGTAACACTTATTATTGTTATTTTTCCTAACCTTAATGTATCATTGCTGTTATAAATAAATTATTTTCTTTCTTTCTTTCAAAATTAATAATTTTTATGACACTGCTTAGTTTCTGTTATAACATTTACCTAACATTATATCCTGTCAAAATTGTCAAATAAGCAAAAAAATTTTTTTTCTTATTTCTCGTATCTGCCATTAGCTTTGTATAATGGAAACACATCGTAGCCTAATCGTGTGAACCCGTACGTTAACCTCACCTTTGCAAGTATTACCCACCCTCAATATACAAATCGTTCGTACATTTATTATTTTGTTTTATTAATCCCGTAGATTCTATTTTTTTTTGTCTTCCACAATAATGAAGTACCTGACGATATTTGAAAACCACGCCATCAAAAGTGAGACTAAATATTTTGAACTTGATTATTTTCATCATCATCAGCTAGAGGGCAAATATTCGAGCGTTTCGACCGCGCGGTCAAACGTCATTAGCGTCCCACGTTTACAGCACAACGGAAAGACAAGTCACAAGAATGTTAATCAAACTAAATTCGGTATCGGTGTTGTTTTAATTTTTCATAATCGTGTTGCAGCAGCCACCGAGTCGCGTTGCTCCGAGGAGGAAGGGCTACGGATTAGCCAGAAACATGTCGAGCTAAACTCCATTTAAGACGTGAGTTATCCGAGTCAATATATTATTTAATATGCTAAATAAACTTTTAATATTACGGAGATTATTCCTACTTATATAATTTAACAGTACATGACCATCCAGAAGAATTTATTAAACCAGGTCAGTGTTTCTTGCCAGATTTTTAACAAAATACTTTCTGCTTTCTTTTTCATCGCAATGTTAATTTCCGGATCAGGACAATACCATTTTCGGTACAAGTCCCATAATATAAATAATTTATAGCACGTAGCGAAGCGAACAAAGGACTTCCTTCCAATAAAATTTGCCCGAAAGGACGAACTTACGTGTATACTGTGCTCGATAGTGCTTGAGCGAAGTACGAGTTCGAAAAAATGCACTTAATTTTTTTTTTTTAATTTTATTAAAGAATTGCAAAAGCGCCTGGTCGACACTATTGGAGACCAAAGGGCTGGCAGCTATCTCTCTCAACGAATCGCCATCGCCATTAAACGAGGGAATGCTGCCAGCCTCTTGGGCACCACGCCACGGGGGCCTTTTTTAGATTTAATTTAGTAGGTATTAAGTTTTTAAGTTAGGTAGTTAGTTTATAGTTAAGTTTTATATGGTTATTTCTTCTTTAATTCTTGTATTTCAAGTTTATAGGTTAAGCTTAATTGGACAAGCAATGTACTGCGAAATTCGTCACAAAAATACCATTAATTTGTATGCAGTTAATTCAAATAATTCTATATCAAAAATGATGTTTTAGTCATTGTAATTTTTTTGAAAAAAATTAAGAATCGTTCTTCTTACCTTGACATTGACAAAATAAAATGACACCTCTGTTAGTTCACAGGCATCGTTGTTTATTTTACAATTTTACAGCTTCTACCAATACACAGAAAGCACGACGCAAAAAGAGGGGTGTTATAAGTTTGAGAGGGGTGTTATAAGTTTGACCGCTATGTGTGTCTGTTTGTCTGTCTGTGGCACCGTAGCTCTTAAACGGGTGGACCGATTTGAATGCGGTTTTTCTAATTGATAGCAGGTTTTTTAGCAATGGTTCTTAGACAAATCGGTTCAGCCGTTTTTGAGATATTGAACTTTAAAGTGACAAAGTCGGGGGTTTTCCAACTTTTTGTTGGTTAGGTTATTTTTCTCTTTTCATCTATTTGCCCTGTGATATCTTTATATTAAAGCGGTAGAGCAATCAAGACTTGGCCAACTTTTTACAATAGCTACGAGTATTATGCAAAAATTTCTTTAGCGAGCATTTACAATGAGGTATTTTTGGGTCACGAGGTGTGATAATAATGACTCAAAGGGAGCTTTTTGGAAACTGCGCAATGCAAGTACTTCCTATCGTTAACCAACTTCAAAAAAAGATGGTTATCAATTCCGTTGTATTTTTTTTATGTTTGTTACCTCAGAACTCCGTCATTTATAAACTGATTTAAAATATTTTTTTCGATCGTAAAGGAGTACCTCCAATCATCCTTCAGGTCTTTTAAGCATCAAATCAGGATCTTATGATTGGGTCCTAAAGAAATCGAGGGAAATCTTCAAATATTGTAGGGACGGACACCTATGGTAATTCGGAATATATTTTGTAGTAACTCGTCCATTGCTCTTGAAAATTATCATTTGATGAAATGAAACTGATGATGAAGACCATAGTTGACCATCGGAGCTATTCAATTATAACTAAGTATTTCACGGGTTGAATTTCAATTACTTTAACACAGTTGCTAAGTAATTTATGCTTGTCGTAATGCTTATGGTGAAATAGACCGACTGGTTCTGCATCGGAGAAAGCAATCTTTCGTAAAAAGTGACGAGTTTGACACTAAACTATTGTATCTTAGATTATTTACAGTAGTACTTCCAAATGCAGCTGACATATATATGAATAACTGCACTCATAAATGACATACTTGTATTCATTTATTTTCTATTTCTATTAAATACTTTATTTATTAGTAATACCTGGCAAACAACGAGCTTGAAGAACATCATACTGAACTGAGATAACTCCCACGGCGAAATTGTATAGAAAATAATAGTGTAAAAAACGAAAATCTTTAAAGCTGCTTTAAAATGTTTAATGTTTACAAGTTCCCAGCTTATTTAGAATTATAGAATCCATTATTCATTAGTCTTAAGACAACACTGTATTATCCTAAGGGCGTTAATTAAGCATCGCTGTCTTAATTAAGAACGAAAATACAAAAAATCCCGGTTGACTAAAATACTGGCGGAATAATGGTTGGATAATTAGAACTTCCACTTATTCTTTGCTTTTTACCAGTAGTATGTTTGCTAAACGTTTTTTTGATTTTCATAAAAATTAAAAAGTTTTCTTAGTTTACAGGACGCTTGTTAAATGGAGAGACGCATCTGAATATCGAAAATTGATATACCTACCTAATATTAAAAATTCAACGGTCAAAATATCGAAAGTAGGTTAGAGGTAATGTTCGATATTTTGACCGTCGATATTTTAACTAGTTAACTAATGCTTCGCAACTAACGTTTGGTAACTTGAAAGAAAGAAAGAAAGAAATCATTTATTGCCACAAAAAACTAAAAAAAATATAAACAGTTGAAAAAGAAAAAACATACCTGTACTAAACCTAATCAGAAGGCAGACTAGACTTGATCAATTTCACAACTGTTTAATATTTGAGAAACTGTAACTATTTGAGGATTTTTATAAAACTAACCTAATCTAACCTAAAGGGTTCTACACGATGGCCCTGAAATAAATCCTGAAATATTTATTGTTTTAGAGTTTGCGAAATGAAAAGTTGCGAAATCAATAAAGTTGAGAAATTAATCAAGTTGCCGAACATTAGTTGCAAAATTAACGGATGCAATTTTAACCGATATTTCAATTTTAAATATTCAGATACGTGGCCGCAAATGCGCCAAGCGTGCAATGGTAGTGACCGACCAACCAACCGGAAATTTTGATCGCCAATTCAATTAAGTTCTTATAATTTTACAGGTCTATCACACATGGATTCTGTCGCATAACTGAGCTACTTTTGTTAAACTTTAAAAAAAATTGATTGAACTTTTTTCATACATCATCATGTCAGCTGAAAGACGTCCACTGCTGGACATAGGCCTCCCCCGAGGCTCTCCACTTAGATCGGTCTTGTGCTTTTCGCATCCATCGCGATCCTGCGATCTCAGATCAAATAAAAAGTAAAGATAGAGCGCTGCGAACAACGAAGTGAGGCCGGTCAAACTACACCAATCCGTGTGCTTTGGCCTCACTTTGTTGTTCGCAGCGCTCTATCTTTACTTTTTATTTGATCTGAGCCTGCGATCCTTCCAGGTCGTCGCTAAAATTGTTCAAATTCCCCAGTATCAAGAGACAACGATAACACCACCATATTCGATACACTGATTTAACAATTAAACTTTGAGGATCATTAAGTTATAAAACAAAAGTTGCTTTGTTATATGCAAGTAGGGTTGCCGACAATAGTGTTTAAACAATATTTTGCTGTTTTTCACAACATTATACCTACTTTTTACTGTTTAACAAATATAAAGTATACTATTATACTGTTTTCAGCATCAAAATGCCTAATTAAGCACACGCTAAGTCAGTGCACCTTACTTAGTCAATAATAGGAGTGGCGTTTCAGGACGAATCTGTTAATGTAAATATACAAAAAAAAAGATCCTTATTTATTTAAATTTAGTTTGACTGTCGCTAAATTAATTATCTGTGGGAAAAAGGTTAAAAAATTGTCTTTAAAACCGTGGTGGCGGAGTGGTTTGACTTACGGCCTCTTAAGTAGAGGATCGTGGATTCAATTACGAACTCACGATTTTCGAAATTCAAGTTCGCACCACGAGTCTAACGGTGAAGGGAAACGTGAGAAATCTACGAAGTAATTCAATGGTGTGTGTGAAGTTACCAATCGCCACTGGGCCCGCGTGGGAACGAGGGGCCAAACCTTCTCATTCTGAGAGGAAGCCCTAACATTAGGATGTATGTAGGCCGAGATGTGGATTTCCACTATATTAAGGTAAACAAAACAAAAACATTTCCTGAAAAACTTATTAACACTAATGCCAGATATTTTACCCCCCTGTTGTTTACCACCACGCCTCGTTCACATTTTCAGCATTCTTCAGCGCAAATTCTTGGATGAATAATAACCTCAATCTAATTATTTATCTTTGTATATATTCGAGCAAAAGTTTCAAGATATTTTTGACACCAAATAAAATAATAGAACTTCACGATTTCAGTACCATCTATAGTTTATAGTAGTTTTTATTTAGACAAAAAAGCAGAAGGTCAGCAAGTTTAACTGTTTTATCATTTTGTTTATTTTAGGACCTTTAAAGTATTTGTATACAAAATCCGTGTTGGCGTAGTGGTTTTGACCTATGCCACCTCAAACAGAAGATAGTGGGTTCAAATCCGGGCTCGCACGTTTGAGTTTTTTGAAGTTCATGTGCAAAACCACATTTGTTATTTACCACGTGCTTCACGGTGAAGGACATCGAAAAGAAACCTGCACAAACCTGCGAAGCCATTCAATGGTGAATGAAAGGTTCCCATGTGACTGGGCCTGCGTGGGAACTTAGGACCTATGCCCAGCAATGGGTCGTATATCGGGTGTGGCCTGTAATATGAGAAAATAATTAAAACAGATCATACTCCTCAAACTGAACAACATTAGTTCAGCAACATTTAAAAATAATTAGTTTTTTATTTTTTATTAAACTTTTAAGTTTATTCGAAGATGCAATGTTCAATTCAATTTTTAGAAAAAATATAGCTCCATCGAAACTTTCGATGATTCCGCCAATGTCGAGGTTGAAAAAGACACTATCGGTTGGCCGTTGTGCGAAGATGCAATGTAAAGAAAAATGCTTGATGTTTGTAGCGTGACAGGCGACGTCAGTTGTTTTCTAGGATGGCGTACATTGATAATTTATAATATTGTTTAATTTGACGAGGTCGATCTATGTTTTAATTTTTTGCTCGTATTCCAGGCCACACCCGTTATACATAGGCTAGGATGATGATAATGATGATTTGCTTCCAACTTTTTTCTTTCTATTCACATGATAGTTTGTAGTTTCCTACTTATAGTACAACCACAGCTTTTTCAACCCTCGTATCGGCTCGCTTTGCACATACGTGAGTTTTAGGATACACCTATTAAGGGGATCCCATGCCCCAATGATCTTCGATCTGAAATGTAATATTTTTTTGTAGCTTATTATATTAACAATAACGGCTTTAAGCAATATAGTATCCCATATTTACTTCAAAATTCATTGTCTTTGAGATATTTGGCATCGAAGTTGAACAATTTTAGGCCAAAAAACTGAATTGAAAATACAAACTGAAATATAGATGCACAGAAAAACCAGAAAAATAAGACCAACACTGGAAATCGAACCCAGGTCCTCGGCATTCCGTGCCGCGTGCTATACCACTACACCACTGCTGGTCAACGATACAGAGACGAATTTCCCCTATGCATCACATATCTCAGCTTTGTTTGTTTCATATATAGCCACTTAAGCAGTGTCACTAGCGACATCTATACTGTCTAGCTCTCAACGAGAAGCCTTCAGTATTCCATCGGAACTAACCGCTCACCCGGACAAGAGATGTCGCTATTAAGCAATCGAATTAAGATTGTTTTTTTTAAATCTTTTTACAAAAAGATTCCAAAAAACCAATCTTATCCAAAAAAAACTGGTTTTCTGGCCATAACTTTTGTGTTAATTAGTTTCAAATGAAAACCCTCGACACGTTTTTAGAGACGTCAAAGACGTACCCAAATATGTAGATTTCATACCTATATGTCAGATTTTTCACGTCAATAGAGATACGAAATAAGTGTTTTTTACACAAGGTTAAAAAAAAGCATACAATGTATATTTTTTTTTTTTCAAAATCCGGTAGACAACAATGGCGATAAAAGATTGAAAAACCGATAGCCGTGACTTTATTCTATCTGTAGTCCAAAAGTAGAAGATGTGATTCAAAACTTGTCAAAAATCGATGAAAACCTCGGGTAGCCCCTTGACTGCATTTTGTCCCCCCTCCACGCAGGCGATGCGTGGACCTATTAGCGCTAGTAATTGGTAGTTAAAGAGCGGTGGCTTGGACGGCATATCCTTATTGAAGCGGCGCTAGACCGCCATTGTCATGTTCTACGTCATATCTCGGAGTAAATATAAACAGAGGGGCACTGGAAAGAATTCATTTATTTCGAGTAACTTGACAATAAATCAAATTAAAACTATGTAAAAAACTACATAAAAAAATCGAGTTTAGCTCGACTTGTTTCGGCAGCCGCCGAGTCGCGTTGCTCCGAAGAGGAAGGGCTACAGATCAGCCCGAAACATGTGAGTTATCCGGGTCAATATGTTTAATATGAGTGAGTCTCACGGTAGTTTCATGTTCAAAATATGTAAGTACATAAAATTATATTAAGCTGAAAATACCTTTAAGTAAATAAGTAAATTCAATTTATTATTATTCTCATTTTTTTGTAGTATTTTATTTTCCTCACAGTCGAAATGAAAAGTAGTGTCTAACTCGGGTGAAATTACCCATTTCCCCTCGAGCTATTGAAATATCTCGAGTGAAATAGGTCACTTTCCACCCTTGGTTATCAATCTACTATTACAATACTATTTTTGTAAACCTTGTCTAAAATAAAAAATAAATACCTTTAATATGTAATATTATGGGTATTATCAAATCTCAGTGACGACAACCGAAATGTGCTCATTCGAGTGGTATCCTTTTTTAACCCCCGATGCAAAAAGAGGGTTGTTATTAGTTTTTTTTTGTGTGTCTGTGTGTTTTCGGTCTCAAAATGAAAAATTGTTGGCAACCATTTATTCACCAATCTTTTTGCATTAACAAGGATGAGACTTTCTAGTAGTACCCAAAGGCGTATTTGCTCTAGCATAATATTATGTATTCTCAACGCTATATAGGAGTGAATTTCATTCCCTGACAGTTGGCATAAGGAAGCGTGCAGCGAACCGTTTCCGGTTTCGTGTGAGCCGATGGAATGCCGACAACATCATGAAAAAATACGCCCCTCTCGCGTGAACGTTCAATAGCAAAAAATTCGAATAGTTATGTACAGTTGAACAAATTGAATCATGACCCAGGGTGGAACCTTTTTATAATCAATTTCACTATGATTTCCTTGCCGTAAATACAAACTGAAACATAGATGCACAGAAAAACCAGAAAAAGAGACCAGTGCTGGGGATCGAACCCAGGTCCTCAGCATTCCATGCTGCGTGCTATAGGTACCTCTGCACCACTGCTGGACAGGAGTACAGACACAAATTATCCTATGCACCACATATTTCAGCTTTTTTGTTTCTTATTTAGTCACTTAAGCACTTATGATTGCCTTGACAAAAGTATAAGATGTTAACATAGCATTAGTAGCACAAAGGTTAAAATTTGTTCGCCCGTACAGTCATCTGCATTCATATCTTCCACAGCAGCGCGCGCGAAAACAGCTGACACGTCCTATCGGTTCTAGAAACAAGAGTCGGATCAGTTACATATTTATGCCCAGCCTTAAAGGTAGCATTCCGTTCTTAACGACCGCGACGCGCGACCACGACGCGCGTCCGCGACTAAGTCTCACGACCTACTGCTATATGAATTTATATGGAGCACTAAACGCGGTTGCATCATTATATACTTCTTTTTCCAAAAAAAAGAAACTGAAAGAAATCGAAAAAAACTAAAATTTAAAAATTTCCTGAAAAAACATTTGAAGTTTTCGAGAATTTTTAACCCTACTCAGATATTAAAAGATTTGCGCGTGTTGTCTGACGAGTTTCAATGGACTTAAAGCTCTATTGTCAAATACTCTATGCGAAATGATGAATAGTCGCCTCGGTCCCGAACGTGCATCTTTTGTATTACAACGGCGACAATCTAGCGCTTCCCGTCAAACGTGGCAACGTGGCATTGCATGTACATGGCTGAAGTTCAAGGTCAATTACATATAGTCGCCTTTTAACCCTACTCAGATATTAAAAGATTTGCGCGTGTTGTCTGACGAGTTTCAATGGACTTAAAGCTCTATTGTCAAATACTCTATGCGAAATGATGAATAGTCGCCTCGGTCCCGAACGTGCATCTTTTGTATTACAACGGCGACAATCTAGCGCTTCCCGTCAAACGTGGCAACGTGGCATTGCATGTACATGGCTGAAGTTCAAGGTCAATTACATATAGTATAAAACCTACATATAGTATATAACATACAAATATAAAAACACACACACTTTCGTATTTATGATAATATTAGTATGGATTATCTGGCCTGGATTGATGTCCCACTGCTCAACAAAGGCCTCCCCCATGTCCCCCGTTTTTCCCAATCCAAAGCAGCCTGAGGCCAGTCGTCGAGAAACACGTCCAGGTCGTCCGGCGATCTCCGTCTGGGCCTACCCCGCTGTCGCCATCCATCATGTGGCATCCACTCAGTTGCATTTTTAGCCCACCTAATCTTGCTCGCTAATCCTGCCGTGAAGAGTAAAACAGCCGGCGAAATTACTGGCACTTGAGGTATCCCATCTTAGGCCTCTAGGTTGGCAACGCATCTGCAATACCCCTGGTGTTGCAGATGTTTATGGGGGGTGGTAAACTCTTACCATCAGGAGACCCACTTGCTCGTTTACTATACAGATGGAAAAAAAAACACAGTGGATGCATTCGGCTGACATGGCCAGCCCAACACAGCGCACAGTGCAGCAGTGGTGCAGTGTGGCGTGGTGACTTTAAATAATAATAAATGTCATGGGATACTTGATACCCATTGATCTAGTCCCAAACCAAGCAAAACCTGTACTGTACTATGGATACTTAGCAACAGATAAACATGGTATAGATACATACATATTAAACTGATTAAGCACCGTACTCAAGCACCGTAGTCAGATTCTCTAACCACTTGGCCATCCGGTCGTCAACTTTCTTGGCAAAAAAGTTTGGTGGCCTAATCTTCCGCTCCACACCGCTGATGTCCGGAAATCGTAGTTGACAATATAGAGTTCCTGTTTACTTTAACGTCAAATACAAATACAAATATCTTTATTTTGCGTAAAAATGTGGTACAAAAGCAGTTACATGCAAAAATTTTATGGTCTCACACATTTCACCAGAAACTGGCATGCAAAATGAGCATAGAAGAGAGTGTAACAAAAGTTTATGCTTAATACGAAAGAAGCATGCCTTGTCAATCATTTAGAGTATCTACTAAACTTTAATATTATAATGTTAACATGAGAGCTAATTACATGATAAAATGTCAAGTTCAATGAATAAAATAATCAAAATATTCTTCAAAAGAGTAGAAACATTCTTGCACGAGCCAGTTCCTAAGTTTACGCTTGAATAATTCAGTGGCCAAATTTTTGATGTCATCATGCAAACGATTAAAAATGTCAATGGACTTAACTACAGTATGCGTCAGGTATCTTAGTCCCTTTTTACGACAACCCCAAATCTTTTTTTAAATCCGTGCCGTGCCCGATGACACAGATAAGAAAGTCAATTATATCCTAAACCAGTATAAATCTAAACCTGGCTACAAATCTTGTCATCGCGGGTTCGGTCATCTTCACTTTGATTATTAGGGCAACTGTTTAATATTTATGAAACTGTTAATATTTCAGGATTTATTCTAAAAATAATATTGCAGGTGGTAGGACCGGGTGCCGGGTGGGTAGGACCTTGTGTAAGGTCCGCCCGGATTGCTACCACCATCTTGCTCGCTAATCCTCCCGTGAAGCAGCAGTGCTTGTACTGTTGTGTTTCGGCGTGGTGAGTAAGACAGCCGGTGAAATTACTGGCACTTGAGGTATTCCATCTCAGGCCTCTAGGTTGGCAAAGCTTATGGGCACTGGTGATCTATTACCACCAGGAGACTCACTTGCTCGTTTGCCTTTCAGTCGAATAAAAAAAAAACTAAACTAACCTAACTTAAAGGGTTCTAAGTACACGATGGCCCTGAAATAAATCCTGAAATATTTAGTTTTAGAGTTCGCGAAATGAAAAGTTGCGAAATGAATCAGATTGCCAAAAGTAAGTTGCGAAATGAACGGATACCATGATTAGGATCTGATATTAAAGCTTGACTAATAGATAGTTATCCCAAAAAGGGATAGTTCCGTTCTTACAGGTGTGTCTCAAAGCTTATCAATTGCATTTTCTTTCTTTTCTTTTCTACAATAAATAGTTAACATACATACATAATTGACTAGTAAAGTTTCATATATGCTTACAAATTTTCGCATTTATAATATTACTTAGTAGGATTAGTATTTAATGTATTTACGTCTAAGTAAACACAACTTCTTACAATAGTACGTTGTATATTACATAATTGACAATTTCAGTTGGCTTTGCCGTAATCAACTACTACACAAATGCTACAGTACAAACATCATCTCTTCAAAGTCATAAAGCCGTATCTGTCAATTTATTATCCATCCAATTCAATATATGTTCAAACAGCGACACTTAAAGGAATTTACATCAAATAGCGTCCAGTTCCTGTGTCTAGCCGGACGCCTAGCACCAATGACTCACAATTTGGACACTGCAATTGCTCAGAGCGAAAATAACAAATTTAATGTCATCCGGAATCAGTGTTATTTCTGTCATTAGATTAATATAAAGCTAGCAATAGTGTTGGCGACTGGTTGGAACTCCTACTTGAAAACCTTTTTGTTCATAAGATTTAGTTTTAATTCTATATTTAAATCTGGTGCAATCCGTCTGACAGAGCTCATCAAAATCAGTGCGCCAACATTTCCTCTTGTTGATTCCCTTTATTTTCATTATATATAGTTCAAACCATTGCAATCCAGTGTTTTAAAAAAAAAACAAAACCTCGTTGAGTTTCTTGCCGGATTCTTCTCAACAGAGGTTTTTTCCGATCCGGTGGTAGATTTTTTTGAAGTTCATAAATGCTAAATTGAATACCTAAAGAGATTTTGACTTTGACTATTTTAATTTAGTAATTATCTTCTTTATTAAATTCTCATTCTATATTAAAATAAAACTATCGACTGACTAACTGAACTGACTAATAAATCAACATACCGTTCGAAACCTTGGCCGTAATAAACTAAAAGGTGACCTGTCGCTTCGCACAGTTTAAATTACGCAGATTATCGTTTCGTAGACAGCTATTGGCATGTTTTTCTTTTGGCCGATCAACGTCTGGTATAATTTCGTTACGCCAATTATGTGTTTCGTGTTGCTGCAGCAAACGTTCAAAATATGTCGGTGTTAATTGGCTAAACAAATTTCTGTTAATAGTTGTTCGGCTTAAGTAGTGACTCATAAGCTAAATGAATAGTCTACTAAAGGTTGAGTTACGAAATGTTAGTCTGCGAAACAATACATCTGCGTACAAATTCATCGGCGTACCGTTACTCGGCGAAACACTGTCTGCCAATCAATAATCTGCGCTAAAATTGACGGCGAATCATTACGTATTTAAGCTAAAAAATTCATAAAAGTCCAATTTTAACTCAAACTCTTACTCTTAATTACTTAAAAGCTAGTGACGAAGATCTATGATAAAGAAGAGCAATAAGGATAGGTCTGTTTTTCGCAACACGACGACTTAGTGCGCCTATTTTGCGTGATTGGCCTAACTATTCATGCCAGCCAACCCAGTTTCTGCAGGTATCTTACCAGACCCATCACGTTGTCAACACGTTCCTGGATAGACCCCGATGACCTGAGGTGTAGTGCCGTGTAGAGGAAATAAGTATAGGCTTTTTCTGAATTTTCATGGGATAAATCTACGATAAATTCAAATGTCCTGAGTACGAGACTGAACTGAATGAAACTGGAATTATTTAGTATAATATCTAGTTATTTTCCAGAAACAACCGTTTTTACTCATGATTAACCGAGAGCGAAGTAAACAGAATAAAGCGTAATTTACGTAAGATCTAGGTAATCTACAGCTACAATTGGTTTCTCCTTGACTTAGTGCTGTTGCTCCATTTTGTTAGTAACAGCACCACATTTACTTCTACGGAATATTTTGATACAAATTGCAAATAACGATTCATGCTTAAACAAACAAACTATAATCATAACATTAAATTATTCTCAAGAAATACGTTTGTACGTGTTTGTATAAAAACATCTTAGTTTATTGTATTGTATTATATTGTAACTCTTTATTGTACATATAAAACATATGAAATTTACAATTTACAAAACAAAGAGATGTACAAAGGCGAACTTATTCCTTAAAGGGATCTCTTCCAGTTAACCTTTGAACGATTAAAAGGACAACAGAAACAAGAGTAGACACTACAATGGAATGATAAAAGGACCGAAAATTTTAAATTAACCTAAAAAGTACATCAAAAATAAATAAATAAATACCTACACATACTTATTCCGTTACCTAGTTCGCTATAAACAACATTTTTTACCAGTTTTAAGTTAGTTTATGAAAAATTTTATGCAAAGCACGAGAGTATATTTATTATTTCGTGTGCTTTCAATGAACAATTTACGTGTAGAATTTTCATTTCATAATTAATTTCTCTGCGTTGTGTCAAAAGATGGAAATAGAGATCGCATGACAGAAGTAAGTTTCCTCAACAGGCTTGCGTGGACAGGGTTAACTATTATGTATATAGCTCCAAGTTTACTGCTAATACAGGCTTAAAACTGTCAAATTGTATGGAGCTGGGCGTTTTCAGAAAAAGTTGTGGAAATTACTTTTTTTTAGATGTGGATGAAATTTCGTTCTCCTACTCAGAATCAGGAGCACTTTCGATTGCAATAGGAAAAAAAAGTGTCCCAGGTTTTTCATATAATTTTGTGTTATCTATTACACTACCGCCACAGAGACGTGTATGAAAACGGTAACGTAATGGAATAAAAAATCTTGGGACACTTTTTTTCTTCTATTGCAATCGAAAGTGCTCCTGATTCTGAGTAGGAAAACGGAATTTCATCCAAATCTATAGAAAAAGTAATTTCAACAACTTTTTTTGATAACGTCCAGCTGTCGTCCATAATCCTGCGTTTAATGAATTAATTTTTAACCCTAAAACACGCAAACAAATTGAGTAATTTTTATAAGTTAATATGAGCCCTAAAAAAAGACGGAAATTATTATGTATCACGCTATATGACCTCAACGCGGACGAAGTCTCGGGCGGAGGATACACTGAAAAAAAAAAGATTTGTTAACAGTAAAAAAAATGTTGCATGTAATATTACTTGAGTGACTACAAAACTAAAGCCTTCTATGTAGGTAGTAGCTATAAGTTAGGTGATGTCTTACAAAATTGTTTTGTAATATTAGCATAATTTTGGTTCCTAATTATGATTTTATCTAGCTATCCTTTTTTTTTAGTGTTGTCTTGCATAAATAAAAAATCAATAAACACACTACAAAAGTGTTTGTTTCAATGTTGATCGCAGTGCAAGGAATTGCTATTTTGTATTCGAATATTCGAACTGGACCACAAATACTAGGAATACTTGATCTCAGTAGCAACACAAGCACAAATAGTGGCTCCAAATTAATCACGGTCACCGATTGGAGCTAAATTTGGTCGCAAAATAGAAACATTATTTGGTACTCGGGTAAAGGACTTATTTATTCATCCATCCGATACGCTGCGCACTGATACGTTTGATGTGGTGTGAGGAAATGAATATTCGTAGCAACTTTGAGCCTTTGAGTCTGTCCAGAGGAGCGTTTTGCACGCTAGGGCACTCGCATGTAGACTAGACACTCACGCATTCCGAGGTACAAGAGCTAGATACATACATACGCCCCATCTAGATGCTCTCGCGCGTTGAGCATCTGGCTCTAGTACGTCGGTAAAGCGCGAGTAACCTCGCGCGCAAAACGCTCCGTCTGGATAGGCTCTTTATATTGATACCTTTTCGAAGTCAGTTGGTAGGTTTGTAACCCCCAGCACAAAAGAGTCTGTTCTCAAACAAATGGACTTATTTCGACGCGGTTACGTAAACGAAAATTGCCTTACGGTGGTTCCCAGCTATGTTTCATTTTAATCGGTTTAGGTAGCTGTTTTTTCAAGTTTGAAACTTTAATGTCGGGGACTTTTTTTTTCCAAGTTTATTAGGTTAGGTTAGGTTAACAAATAATTACTGAGCGCGTTTCTAGTTTGCAGTAGAGATATTTTACCTTCCCGTTTCTGTTTGAGAGTAAGATGGAAGCAGCACTTATGACATGTGTAGAAGATTGCAGCGCTCTTTATTACTAACTGCGAACATCTAATGTGGTATTTGATGAGATTTCAGTATCCTGAATATTGTACATACCTATTTCAAAGTTTTTATTGGTCAAATCAAGGAATTTAATTCAACTAACAGAACAAAGCCGCGGGTATAAACTACAGTGTTCATTATACTCACATAACAGACCCGAAGAAACATCAGTGTCATCACTTTGAAAAAGGCTCGATAAGAGGTGAATTTGTCGGGAAACAATAACGTACAACTCGGAATGTACACGCAATAATGTACGACGTGATAATCCGAAATATTTTTGCTTCCGATTATTTTGCCGTACATTATCATGGCGCGCATTATCAGGGCGTACAAAATATTGCACGCATTGTAATGTACGTAGTGATAATGTACGACGTGATAATCTGAATCCAATCGAATCGAATGAAAAGACTTGATTTGGCCGCGGCACAGAATAGATAATAGTACAAGTACAGAAGTCTCTCTGTTTTGATTTTCACAAATGCCGCCTTTTTATGTGCCTACATAATTATTATTAACAAACGGACCGCACGCGAGCAGCCGACATTGAGCTCTCTGGCGCCGCGTGAAAGTCGACATTATTCCACACCTTGTCAGATATTCCGAAAATAGGGTTGTCAATACTTTAATAGAATACCTATTATCCTATCAGATTTATGCTGTTTATAATATTTACTTAGCGGTTGCACTTTTCTTTATTCTATGGCGCGGGGTCGAATATTATGTAAGAATAAGCTAGGTACCAGTCTAGTGCAGCGCAACTATGCTTAGTGACTCTCGTTGCGAGACGTCACCCGTCACTTTCTCACAGTAGTGCACAGAAAGAGACAGGTAATATGTACATCTCATGCGAGAAATAGTCACATGTTACAGTTGCTTCAGAATGGCTGGTAAGTGTTATAAGTATAAATACCACGCAAGGTACAGTCGCCATCAGATATACGAGGGCGACACTGAAAGTTTTTAGAACTGGCCACTTGTAAACAATATAATAAAAAAGTAAGTTTAAATTTTGAAAATGGAACTCTTTGCCAATATTATTGAGTATGTATTTCATTCATTTGTCATTAGTTTTACGATTTGGCGGCAAATTGAAAATTGTCTGTGTCACGTCAACATGAATTTAACTCGCGAAAATTTTCGTGCAATGATTTTTTATGACTTTCGATGTCATTTAAGTCAACAAGAAAGCTATGATAGACTTCGATTGGCCTTTCATGATGAAGCTCCATCTCGTGCGACCATTTACAACTGGTTTAATGAGTTTAAACGTGGTCGCACTAATCTCACCGACGATCTGCGTGAGGGACGGCCTTCTACGGCGACGACTGAAAATAACATCAGTGTTGTGCAGCGTATGATAGAGACTGACAAAAGAGTGACGTATCAGCAGATTCGGACAAGCTTAGGCATCGGTATGAGTCAAGTGCATAAAATCCTCCATGAACATTTAGCGGTCAGGAAGCTTTGTGCGAGGTGGATACCTCATAATTTGACCGAGGCCCAAAAACTCCGTCGGGTTGATTGGTGCCGTGAAATGATTGAAAGATTTAACGGAGGTGACTCAAATGCTGTTTTCGACATACTTACGGGTGACGAAAGCTGGGTTTACTGTTATGATCCAGAAACCAAGAGACAGTCTGCTCAATGGGTGTTTCCTTTCGAGGAGTTGCCAATTAAAGTGAAGAGAGGTCGAAGCGTGGGAAAAAAGATGGTGGCCTCGTTCTTCGGAAGGACAGGTCACTATGCGACAATTGCTTTAGAGGATCAAAAAACAGTTACTGCAGAGTGGTACACTAACAATTGTTTGCCACTTGTATTGGAAAAAGTTCGGGAGAAGCGACCTCGAAGTAGGATCCTTCTTCACCACGACAACGCCTCGTCGCACACCGCCAGGCGAACGATCGACTATTTAGTGACGTCAAAGGTGGAATTACTGGGTCACCCGCCGTATAGCCCCGACCTCGCACCTTGCGATTTTTATTTATTTCCGAAAATAAAAGAAAAACTTCGAGGAAAACTTTTTATGAACACCGAGGAAGCAGTGGGTGCGTTTCAAAAGGCCGTCGAAGAGACCCCTAAGTACGACTGGGCTAAGTGCTTTTCTCAGTGGTTCCATCGGATGCAGCGGTGTATTGATGTGAATGGACACTATTTTGAAAAGATATAATAAAACTAATAACTTGCTAGTTTGCTCAGTTTTTGATTTTCTAAGAACTTTCAGTTTGACCCTCGTATCTAAGCGGCCAAGGTGTCCAAATATTTCTGAGCAAGACCAAATTTCAATAAATTCTGCACACTATAAATACCATTTATATCATAGCTATTGCAATTCCAAAAATATGTAAGCACTCTGTTTTCAATAATTTCTATACATACGACCAGCCAAAAATATCTGATCACACAAAACATCAAATTAATCTAAGCAACAAAGGCGTCCATAAATATCTGCACATTTAAGCAAAATATACCTTTAGTCTTTGCGTTAAGGTTGAATGTTTCAATGCATGTCTGTCTTTATACCGAGTGGCAGCGTCAGGTATAAATGGAACCCTGAAGTCAGACAACTATCTATGACTTTGGATGTCAAGCTTACTGGTTAGTAATACGGAATATTACTGCAATTTTAGCACAAAACCGTAAACAGTTTTTTGAGTATCAAATGGCATAATATCATATTATTTCAATTATTTTTTTGGAAATATCCTCCTAAGTCCTTGCATACCTTATAAAGGACCAATTAACACTAAGAATAACAACAGTTTATAAAGTAGGTACAAATTGTTCATTCAATAAAGAATTCTAAGAATTTGGAAATAATATCCAAAACAGTAAAGCAGGTCAACCACGTCAGGTCTTAAGCACTAAGTTTGTTAAAAAATGTCAGGACTCAGAAGGAGCTCTATCGTTAAGCAGCGTTTGCACCAGTAATGTGCGAGGGATGTGTTTTTTATTAACCAATAGAAACGCTTTATTTACACATCCTCGCACAGCACACCTCTGATGGAAACAGCTAAGCGGAGCGAAGCAAGGTAAATGAAGTGTTTCTATTGGTTAATGGAAAACATATTCCTCGCAACACATCCTCACACATCTCTGGTGGAAACGCTGCTTAACTATCGATGTAAATATCAAGTTATTTTGTTACTAATACTAATAAGTAATAAAATGTTATCATGATTTTTAAAGGTACTAATACTCTTTGGTCATGATCTGTCATGGCGACAAAATAATAAAGAGAACTGACGTAATCATGGGTTTTCTAGTGTCGCCCCCTGCACAGAGCTTTGCCTAATATCTGGGGGAACGGCAGTGCCCCCGCCAAGTCGAGCAAAACAAAGGCACGGCAAAGATTTTACATGAAGAAGTTTTATGTTATTTGAAAAAAATCAAAAAAATACATTACGAAACGTTTTCCGCAAAATAACTCAACTATACACCGTGTTTTTAGGGTTCTGTAGCCAACATGGCAAAAGCGGAACCCTTAGTTTTTTTTATTCGACTGGAAGGCAAACGAGCAAGTGGGTCTTCTGGTGTTAAGAGATCACCACCGCCCATAAACATCTGCAACACCAGGGGTATTGCAGATGCGTTGCCAACCTAGAGGCCTAAGTTGGAATACCTCAAGTGCCAGTAATTTCACAGGCTTTCGCTATGTCTGTCTGTCTGTTCGTTCGCGGCTTTGCTCAGAGACTATCAATGCTAGAAAACTGTAATTTTGCACGAATATAATGTAAACTATGCCGACAAAACAGTACAATAAAAAAATCTAAAATAATTTTTTAGAGTACCTCCCATAGACGTAAAATGGGGGTGATTTTTTTTTTCTCATACCCCAAAGATAGGAAAAAGGTATACCTAGAATAAAAACTAATTTGTCGATAAAAAATTACCAATTTCTTAAAAAGCAAATGCTAATATTATATTAAAAATTGCGAAAAATCGTAAAAAAGAATGCGATCCAAACTCAAAAGAAATAAAAACAATACCTCTCCTTGCAGTCGGGTAAAAAGCCATAAAACAATAATAAAACCTAAAAAAAACTAAGTCTAATTAAGTGTCGACTGAGATTTGAACCTTGGATCTCTACTTTGAAAAGCAAACGAATGTTATTGGTGCCACGACGTGCCTTGACTAAGGGTTCGAAATTTGCCTTCATTTAGTTTTTGCTATATGTCAGACGTTTTAACGATTCTGCTGAAAAGTAAAATAACAGTTAGAGGCATATTCTGTCAAATTTGATTGAAGAGAAAAACATGAGACAGATGTATGTGATGACAAGTCTGTACTGTTTTCGATGATTGTCAAATCGATATCGCTTACCTGAAATGAACATATTTAAACTATTAGCTAATCTATTATGATCCATTATGACAATGGCACAAGGTATATTTTGCTTAAATGTGCAGATATTTATGGACGCCTTTGTTGCTTAGATTAATTTGATGTTTTGTGTGATCAGATATTTTTGGCTGGTCGTATGTATAGAAATTATTGAAAACAGAGTGCTTACATATTTTTGGAATTGCAATAGCTATGATATAAATGGTATTTATAGTGTGCAGAATTTATTGAAATTTGGTCTTGCTCAGAAATATTTGGACACCTTGGCCGCTTAGATATATCTGATGGCGACTGTACACATGCAGAAACTGTTATACCTACCTATTAGGTAAATGAATACCGAACATATAAATCAGTTTACACAGGTATACACGACACGTGATTTTCTTTTGATGTAGGTATGGATTATATGTATATGTAGCTACCTACCACCTATTTTAAATAAGGAAGTATATGATATAAAACATTTGTGTGTATATTTATTAATTATTGTTATAGATTTAGGTACCATGACAGTAGATATAAATGAGTAATGAATACCGTACCTTTCGCTATCTTTCTCACTTGCCGGAACCGAGAAAAACTGACAATTACTATTTTTTTCATTGTTCCGACAATCGGCTGCAATGCAGTATTTTTTTGGATACATATTGCCAATTAAAATTATGACACGCGTTTGCGACGTAACGTAAATTGAGTCGTACTGCGTAAGAGGCGCGCGCGTGCGCCACGGGTCAGTGCGCGGCAACCACTGAATCACCTCAACGTTGGGGAGGCCCGGTACGCACTTTTAGCTTGGCGGCGGAATGGCGTAGTGACACCCCCCTGGCCGCGGATCGAGCGAGCGCAGCGAGCGAGATCGATATAGTCGGAGCAGATTCGACCCGGCTGGGTTAGGTTGAAGGGCGAGGGCGTACGAGCGAGGCGGCAGTCTCGCTCGCCGCTCTCGCCCTTCGTTAGGTATTTTTTTTATTTCAATCACGGAAATCGTAAGGCATGATAATCGGAAGACATAATGCTTCGGATTATCACGTCGTACATTATTGCGCGTACATTATTGGTTCCCTGCTAGTTCGGTACGGGGTGATAATGTACGGCATGATAATTCGTGCACATAAGCATGGATTATCAGGCCGTGCTAATCCTTAATAATTTAAGCGTGCATTAACAAGTCGTACATTAACTACACCCAATTTGTCAATGTATGTTGTAATTTAAGATAATTCTGAGATTCCAAATCGACGATCTATCACTGTAATTTACCGTTATTACGTAAAACCTTATAATTACGGTCAAGCGATACAATCATTTACGTTATTTTAAGGGATGAATAGATCGAGCGGGTGGTAGAACCGATCGATGAGACAAGGTCACCGTATGGGATTAAATAACACCATATTGGGTGAGAAAATTAACAAAATCATGGGAAAAAAAACATATACCTAAGTAGTTTTGATTGGTACAGTTTTATACCTTGCGGTATCCAGATGAACATCCTCAAAAATCATCCTAAAAGTCCTCAACGGCGGGGGCTGTGCTGAGGGTGTAGGATTTTTCTCATATCTCGAATATTTGTTCGAACAGAATTATGATTACTTGAGACTAAAGCTTCTACATAATATTTCGTACAAATACCTGTAAATTTACAAAATGTATAAAAAAAGTTATTTAGAACATATTTTAATTAAAAAATTATGCAACTCATCCTTATACCACCCGCGACCCAAATTCAGATCGCTACTTGAGGTGAAGAAAAGGTGAGTCACACCAAACATTCAAACTGTCGTGTTTACAATTATTAATTCTGAATTTCCCATCGTTAATTGTCAGTCTAAAGTCTAGACACAAACATGAAACTACGCGTGCTTTGTACTATAATTCTAGATATACCTAGTCTACAACTTCACAGACATCAATATCGTTTTACAATAAAGTTTGAAACAGCAAAACATAGAGACAATATTGATGTTCACTGTTACACTCGTAATGAATCAGAAATGTTGGCCTCTATTCACAGAACAATTTTAATAGTACTTTTAAATACGATGTTATGACTTTTATATACGATATTTATGGTATGTTACATACGTATTATGTTCTCGTGTGTCAGTATTACAATAATAAACAATAATTAGTATTTCAATAAATAAATTAGTATATATTTAATAAAACTAGGTATTTGCTTCTTGAGAAAAATTGCTTTAAGTATTATAATTTATTAATGTGTATATATATTTATTTAAAAACTCACTTTACGTCAACAATAACTGCAATAATAACTTAACTAAACTTACCTACATAAAACAAAAAGTTTTATAAGTCGAATTTAAAATTAATCAAATTGATACCTGCAATTCTGTACGGATATTCGATGAAAAAATATAGCTAAGAATTATATTAAAATTTAATGCGCAATAGGTAAATATATTTTTTCTTTATTTCTTTCTTTCACGGCCTTAAAAAATATGTACAGTGAAGTGTAAAAAAATGAACTTATTTAAAGTTTCAAAAATAAGTACCTACCACAGACTCTTATTCGGACGCAATAACGCAACATATTTTCGAGTGGTGCGAATAGATACTTATTTTTGCACTTGACTGTACCCAAAAACTTATTTTATCAACGATATTCGTTTTATATTTTTTTTACTAACCGTCCGGTTAGAGTTCCGTTATCGCGATCCCGCGGGGACTATGTATAATTACCCGGGAAAAAACTATCCTATGATGTTTTATTTTATGAAACTCTAAAGAAAAGAAAATAAATTCTCAGAAAAGTTCTAAAGTATTACATTAAGTAAGTAAGTATAAGAAAACTTTATAAGTACAACTAATAAGAAAAGTTAATTCTTTTACTTAAGCTGGCAACCCGAGTATAAGAAAAAATTAAGTAAGCGTGCACGCTTTCTGGAGTGAACGGAATGATAGAAAAAGTCTCTTCTTATTGAATTCCGCTTTCCATCTTTGAAACTTACTCTTACGAACAATCGGGAGTTTCACTTTACGGGTAAAATTAACGAAGTAGCAATACATTGCGGGCCTTTTATAATCTATCACATCGCAACTAATTCAGCAACCCCGCAATCTCTAGCTACTCGAATGATTTCACGTGTATTATGAAAACACGGTTTTAATCTTCAGCGGGCTTATTTAATTTATTTCCAAACTAGCCGCTACCCGCGAATCCGTCCAAGTAGAATAAGGACATTACTATCCCGCGGGAACTATGCAAATTCCGAGATAAAAACTATCCTATGTAAGGACATAGGATAGTTTTTATCCCGGGGAAGGCCCCGGGACTCAAATTATCTCTATACCGAATCTCATTTAAATCAATTCAGTGGCTTATACGTGATGAAGTAACAAAACGAATAAATAAACAAACAAACAGACTTACAAACTTTCGCGTTTATAATATAAGTAGGATAGTGGGATATTAGTGGAATAAGTACTTTAATAATTTCAAAACTTATTCTAAAGTGTTGGTAATTCGGTAATTTTTTTTTAATTTTTTTTTAATAAAAATCATTTATTTTCTCCTCACAAAAGTAAATAGGTACATACAGCAATAGTTATGATAACAATAGATATACTCGTAATGTAGTTTTACATTAAGTAGGTACAGGTAACTTTTGTGAGGGACTGGAGTCTGAACTAGGTAAGACCTGTATTACAGATCTCCAGGCCCCCATCCCGGAAACTCACCGATAAGCGCTGACAGTTTCAATCAGGTACATTCAATAACTACCACATATTATAAGGTAATAGGAGACAAACAAGTTATGAACAAATCAATAGTAGCATATATTACATACTATCATGCAATCTCATGCAGATTTGCGTGCATGCGTACGTGCATGCACGCACGTGTGTATGTGTGTGTGTGTGTGTGTGTGTGTGTGTGTGTGTGTGTGATGTGTGTGTGTATGTGTTTGTGTGTGTGTGTGTGTGTGTGTGTGTGTATGTGTGTATGTGCGCGAGTGTGTATGAATGCGTGTGGGTGAGTGTGCAATAAAGAATATGAATGTGAAATGTGCCTCCCAAACAATTTTATTGTCCATGAAAGGGTTCCCCTAATCAGGCGCTGTCAATGAACCGTGATCAAGTCCTCGATCTCCCCATATGTTAATTCCACCAGCCAATTTGAAATCTTAGTTTTGCATTCTCTAAGTGTAAGTGTATATATTTTTTTCAGCTTATTAATTTTATTGTAGAGCTTTGGGCTAAGATAGTGGAAAAGGCGGCCGGAGAGTGCCAGACGAGAAGTGTTCACCGCACAGACACGGTCCACTCGTCGCTTATTCGAGATAAGCTCTGGGTCAAACTTTAGCTCCCTATGTTTCCTAAGTATAACCTGTCGAACAAATAAACCTCTCACCGTTAAAACTTGACATTCACGATAAAGATCAATCGTAGGGTACCTAAAAGTTTTTTTGGTCATGACCTTCAAGATTGCTCGTTGGGCCCTTTCGACCCGCAGGAGAAACGTCCTAGCAGCACCACCCCACACACCAATGCAATAGGTTAAGAGTGACTGTGCAAGCGCAAAGTAGACGGTTTTTAAAGTCTGGTGTCCAACTACAGATCATAAATTTTTAAAAACAAATAAAAGTTTCCTTAACTTTGCGGCCAAACTATCAATGTGAAGCTTCCATCGCAGATGACAATCCATGATCACACCCAAGTATTTAATATATTCAACGTGTGAGAGAGACGGACATTTACAATCATCAGACTGGTCAATACAGCTATGGACAACAATCTTATCAAGTTCACCGTTCGGTTTAGTTGAGGCTGAAGGGGAGAAGGTTAAAAATTTAGATTTATCTACATTAAGTGTAAGCAGATTTGCCATAAGCCAATGAGATACTTGGCGAAGAGCATCTTCAGCCAATGTTCTGGCACTAATCCAATTTTCACCATTTATGATCAAAGCAGTGTCATCAGCATACGCTACAATATCACAATTTCGTAAACGAAGCGTACACAGATCATTGATATAAATATTAAACAAGGTCGGGCCCAAGACGCTCCCCTGCGGCACACCGTAATTCAGAGGTAATTCGTCACTTTTGGTTTTGTCACCAATTACTACACTTTGAGATCTACATGTAAGGTAACTTTTAAAAAATCCAGGGCAAGGCCTCTAATACCAATGGCTTCCATTTTACTCAGCAAAATGGGGACAGAGACCGTGTCAAAAGCCTTGGAGAGGTCCAAGAAGACACCTATAGTCTTACGTTTAGATTCAAGGTTTTTAACAATAGTATCCGTAAGCAAAACTACAGCATCCTCCGTGGATCTGCCCCTCCTAAAGCCAAACTGATTTGCAGCGATAACGTTGTGACGATCTAGATAATTGATAAGGCGTTTGTTAAGAATCTTTTCAAAGACTTTCGATATGGTTGTAAGAACTGAAATGGGGCGATAATTATTCAAGCTTGCCTTACTACCACTCTACTTAATTTCTAATTCTTTACTCGATACTCTCGTGATTTGAACTATCAAACGTGCTTCACTTTTTAGACTGGGCACAGTGAAAAAAGGTTGAAAAAAACACAACCTGCTTTAAAGTTTATACAGTTATCATCATCATCATCCCAGCCTATATACGTCCCACTGCTGGGCACAGCCCTCCTCTCGGAATGAGAGGGCTTGGGCCATAGTTCCCACGAGGGCCCAGTGCGGATTGGGAACTTATACAGTCAGTACTTATACAGTCATAATCAATCCTAATTTTGATTCTAAACAAATCACTTTCAAGTTTTTAGTTACCTATTTAATTAACATCTTATATCATAATGAATTCGAAAGAAAAGAAAATCCATTACAGGTGAGTACCTAAGCTTTACAAGTAAACGTAAAATAATCAATTTAAAAAGAATATTTAAGCATTTGCCGCACATTGATATGGAATACGGCACAGCGGGCGGCCCGAAACACACCGGGCTGGTTTTTAACACGCTTTTATTAGCTTGGGTTGTAACTAACTATGTATGTAACGGAATCTTTGAACTTAATTTTCACCAGTTTCCAGAAGTCTGATTAATTTGAAACTTTGCATACGTATCAAGGACCAATGACAATGCAATAATTTCATAACAGTTTCCCATTCAAACTAAAAAGTATAAAATAAATTATAGTTTAAAAAACTAAAAAAACACGCTTTTAAAAGTAATTGAACTAAAAAGTCAAAAATAAAACTGTAATAATCAATTGAAAAATTCATATTATTGTACAAAAAGCGTGGGGGGCTTGATTTTGATTGTTGCAAATATTTTATATATAGTTTATTATATCCGTAGTTATTATGACAAGCACCCCACGCTTTTTGTACAATAATATGAATTTTTCAATTGATTATTACAGTTTTGTTTTTGACTTTTTAGTTCAATTACTTTTAAAAGCGTGTTTTTTTAGTTTTTTGTTCTTAACTTAGACTGTAAGGCTGCAGTTTCCACCACAGACATGCGAGGATGCGTTTTCAGGAATGTGTTTGTCATCAACCTATACCTACGTACGCTTTATTTACCTAACACAACACGCTGAGTATGGCCCTTTTTGCTTCTTTCGGCACAATGTCTTTTTCTTTTTCGTTTTTTTTTTGTTATGTAAGAGTATGTAATAAGGTTGTCTTATTTTTAACGGTGATTTTTTTTGCTGTCTCGAATTTTGGCAAATAAATTTATTATTTCTTTCTTTTTTTTTTTCTATCCAGCACGGCTCTAGTGGAAACAGCAGAGCGGAGCGAGGCGAGTGAAGCGTTCCTATTGGTTTCTGAAAAACACATTAATTCTGTGTGCGTGCGTGCGTGTCTGCGTGTGTGTGTATGTGTGTGTGGTCTTTATACTGTTCAATGTTGTTTTTTAATTCTTTCCATCTAATGTATTGTTGTGTGTATCGAATATGTACATATAAATAAATGTTTCTCTCTCTCTCTCTCTCTCTCTCTAATAGTGGTTTAATCATCATCATCAGTCAAGGTCATCAGCTGACCACGCTGCTCCTCGTAACCAACGGCGAATGCCGCAGTCGAATGTCATATTACTAACTGGCCGACGTTCGTCATGACAGCCGTCGTCAACAATTTTTAATTTTAAACGCGATCGATATCTTGGATTTTTTTTGAGCAACAAATGCCTAGTACCTATCCATAGTACTTACAAGCTTTGCTTAGTTTGGAATTATTATTATTGAATATTAAGTACGGAAATAAAATTTAAAATTTTAATCTCGAATCTTAAATTAAAGACGTTTTTGGCAAAAATTTAACGAACTACATTTGTATACCAAATTTCAAGTCAATCCAATTACGGGAAGTTGGTAGAATTTAACTTGCAAGTTTTGATTACAGACAACGGGACAGTTAAAACTAAATAAAAGCTTGTAAAAGGAACATTAATAGAATGATAATTTGATTTAAAAAACTCAATTATAATAATACCTAATACGAAATACGTGTAAAATTTTAATTCAAAGTAAAATCTTTTTTTTAATACAATTTAAAAACAATAGTTACATAATTATAATAATACAATTTTTTAAGGTTACCTGACTGGTGACATTAATCCACGACAGCTTAGGATTTAAATAGAATTGGTAGGTTTTTATCATCAAATCGTAAAATAACATTGATTTAATAAGTAGGTATGTAAGGACTAGTATCAAAATGGTGTTGGATAATAGATGAATCTAGATACGCGGTAGCGTGTCAAGCCAAGTTCAAGCTAACAAGCAAGCAAGCACTATGTATAATTTTATCCGAACCATTTGGAGCCACTTTGGATCCCCTCATAAACGAATCAATTTGGCTCATTTATTGAGGCTTGTGAGATAACTGGGCTCCAAATATCATTAAAACATCTCTAACGGTTATTTAGATATTAACATTTAAAAATGGCCATTTTTATCACTGACTCATAAATCAAAATTCTAACCCAATTCCAGATGACTTAGAAAGTTCAAATTTGGCATCCAGAAATTGGTAGTTGGGTTAATATAAAGGAATAAATCAGAAAGTAGTTCATTTTTATCATCCATACTAATATTATAAATGGGAAAGTGTGTGTGTTTGTATGTTTGTCAAAATGGAGCAATGGATCGACGTGATTTTTGGCATAGAGATCGTTTATAGGTCAGAGAGTGACATAGGCTACTTTTTATCCTGGAAAAATGCACAGTTCCCGAGTGAACAGCGCGTGATAACCTGATTCCACGCGGGCGAAGCCACGGGCAAAAGCTGGTATATCATATTATAATGTAATCAATATATAACATATCATAATATTGAACTTGGCTTTCATTTCACATTTATGTTTTGATGGGATGATCATTTTTATATTTTGTTTAGGTAGATCTGACATCCATTATCGCTTATTCAATTTCGTGGCAAAGTAAATAATAAACTAATTATTTTGTTGAACCACCCGTTTTGTTGACCCGTGAAATGTTAAAGCTTAATATTAAGCTTAAAAACGTCTACATTTCAGTCTCCAGACAAAATCTTTATAAGGTAACTTCCTAGAAATGTTCAATTAAATGTCAGTACTTAATTGAAGTTCCTTGGAATTCGGGTTGGAGGCAATTTTATCTATTAAATTTTCAATGAATAAGCAATGATCCACTGGACTTTATTTTCCAAGTATTCTGCAAAAATGTACTGTAGTCAAGTGAAATAACAGAATAAATGTTTTCATTTCTTTTTAATTTAGTTATTTCATGGTGTACAGGTTGACGATGGCTGGCCAGGCGGGCGGTGGGTGTACCAACACGCAAGGTTTGCAGCGGGTTTCAGTTAAACCACCGCGAGTGCCGCCTTAAGCGCGCCGAATACGAAAAATTAAAATTAAAAAAATAAAAACTAAAGGGGTTGAGGCAATGTGACCACGCAGTCGAATGAAAAATGCGAGACAGTGTACCACAGACTCGTAAGTCTACTATAGTAGCTTTGTTTACGTTTTTTTAAGTGATGCTAGAGTATTTTTAAATTATGTAAGTTTTTAATAGTAATGACTAATGATATGTTGAAATTATCTGTGCACCCGATTGTGGGACTTTATAGGTTACAGTGCTTCTGAAGTGAACCTTAGGATTGCTTGGAGTTTATAATGGTGTTATGCTGGTGAGATTTTCATTTGTTTTTTTTTTTTTTTTTAATAGATGGTCTCCAACCAGCGCTGTCCATAAAAGTGCGGCATTATGGCGTTTTAAGACCATTACACGACCGTAATAGGTTTTATTTCTTTTTGTTATAAATGAACTAAAATAATTTCTTTGCTCACCCGCGACCTTGAGATAGTCTAACAACTGGTAGCATGGTGTAAGGTTGTGTCACTCTGAAGATGAGCTCTGGTTGAGTTCGAAACGCGTCAGTGTATTGTGGTGGTGGTGATAGATGGGTTTGTGTAATTTGTGTGTGTTCTTACAGTGTGGAGGTGGAGGAACTGCATGAACACGCATAATTTGCATAGACTTAGCTATCTCAAGGTCGCGGGTGAGCAAAGAAATTATTTTAGTTCATTGATATGGACCTCCGCAAAGTAACGCCTGATTCAATAAATTCTTTTTGTTCTGTCACGAGTTAATACTCGTATTTTTCTTTCGAATAAATCGAATAATTTCTTGAATCAGGCGTTTCGTTCATTCGTTTATTTTTCTTTCTTATAAATTAAGTGCTCATATTTTGAGTCTTAACGCGTTTACTACTGGCTGCCAGACTTGAGATTAGTCAGGTGCGGAAAACGCACGTGTGCGTCTAAGTGGTTGATTATGACAATGACAATGGGCGGACTAAACAGAAAAACAAGTAATAATAACGATGATAACCAATCGTAAATCATTAACAATATCTTAAAAAAGGCTGAACCGATTTTGATAAAACATGTCTAAGAACCATCGCTAGAAAACCTGCTTTCAAATAAAAAAACCGCATTCAAATCGGTCCACCCTCTTAAGAACTACGGTGGCACAGACAGACACACAGACAGACAGACAGACGGACTGACGGACGAACAGACAGACAAACAGACACGTACACACACAGCGGTCAAACTTATAATACCAGTCGACTGCTAGCCGGACTCGCACACCGATGGTTCCGTAAAATTTCCAGTATTAGCAGAACCCTGCTGCTAAGAAAAAAATACCCAACGTGGGGTGATTTTATACTGGTTGTTTGAGACTCTTTTTTAGGGTTCCGGAGCCAAAATGGCAAAAACGGAACCCTTATAGTTTCGCCATGTCTGTCTGTCTGTCTGTCTGTCCGTCTGTCTGTCTGTCTGTCTGTCTGTCTGTCTGTCTGTCTGTCTGTCTGTCTGTCTGTCTGTCCGTCCGCGGCTTTGCTCAGGGACTATCAATGCTAGAAAGCTGTAATTTTGCACGGATATATAGGTAAACTATGCCGACAAAATAGTACAATTAAAAATTCAAAAACAATTTTTTTTAGGGTACCTCCCATAGACGTAAAGTGGCGGTGATTTTTTTTTTCTCATCCAACCCTATAGTGTGGGGTATCGTTGGATAGGTATTTTAAAACCATTAGGGGTTTGCTAAAACGATTTTTCGATTCAGTAAAGCGTTTGCGAAATATTGAACTTTAAAGTGCAAATTTTCATTAAAATCGACCGTCCCCCCCCCTCTAAAATCTAAACCGGTGGGTGGAAAAATTTGAAAAAATTCAGGATGGTAGTCAGTATATCAAACTTTCAAGGAAAACTATAACGGCTGTGTTTGCTTGAGAATTATTAGTAGTTTTTGAGTAAATAGCAGCGTAAGGTATAAAATATACCTAAACTTGGAAGATCCCGTATAAAATACGAAATCCTTAGAAAAATATTACTTAATTTTTTCGTAATGGCTACGGAACCCTATTTTGGGCGTGTCCGACACGCTCTTGACCGGTTTTTTTTATTCGCTGTCGTGGCAGTGGCATAGGAATATAGTTTAGATTAATTATCTTTATATCATAGGGGGAAAACGAGAAAGTCCATTGACATCAGATAACATAAGCAGGATAACCTATGTATAAACAGCTATCTATTACGGTTCCTTAGACACAGCGCTGTGAGAGACAGACCAATGATTGACGAACAGTATAGCAACAAGGTTAAGTACATTTGCTTTGACATGCGTACTAAATTTTGTACTTACGATGATAGGTAAACACAAATTATCACCGGTAAAACAATTAAAATTATATTCAAAGTTACAACAGCTAAAGTTTCGTCGCCGCGAATTGTTTAAATACTTTTCTAGGACTCGTTTAGCACGCAATCAATTCCAAGAAATCTTATTAAGGTTTCAAAGTAAAATCGTGAAGTGACTTTTGAAGATATCATCAACAGCAGTTACTGTTGGCGTTCATAAAATAAATAATTTAAAAAAAACTAGTCACTGAAAGGTTCTGCTTCACTGTGAAATTCTACAGAAATAAATGAAATAAGCTTTTTATAATTTTACAAGAAATTTATTCGTATTAAGTACAAGTTTTAAACACAAAAAGAGACGGAAACAGCATGATATTGGCTTTACAACCGGTGCCAGTCTTCAGTTGGAAACTTTTTACGTACCTATTCAGCGTAAAAAGAAAGAAGAAACCTGACAACGAAAATCTATTAACCTTTTCGGCGCCACGTCAAATACAAAAGATATCACTCATTACGCCAGACTTCAGGCAATGTCTGAAATTGAACCTTAACAAAAGTTTACTAAGGTTGCTTTTGCATTGAGGTAATTGACGTATATTCGTTGGCGTGGAACTGGCGGTGCGTCTATATAAGTCGTTGGCATGGAAAAGGTTAAAAAACACAAAAATATACCAACCATAAAATATGAAATACAAAAAATATAAACGTGAAAAGGAAAACATATATCAGTGTTTGCATAAACCTGACGCCTTTGCCCCTGAAAAGATAAAAAAAAAAGCAAAGAAAATCACTCAAACAATAGCGTGGCATGAGGCTGGGGTCTAACAAAGCCTTTTTAAAATTAAAACGTGCAAGATGACATGAAAAATTGCAAGTTTGCAAATCATTCACTACATTTCACTCAGCATTAAAATTTATATTCGTTGGTTCATAAAAATATGTCTCTATTTTGGCATTTGAAACATGTGCATTAGTGGGATGAAAAATGTGAACTAAAATCGAGAATTGAAAAGTTTGAAATACCTAACGGACATACGAACAACTTTATTGATCATAAATTATGTCCTCGTAAGTCCTGACTTTTTAGGGTTCCGAAGCCAAAATGGCAAAAATGGAACCCTTATAGTTTCATCAAGTCCGTCTGTCTGCCTGTCTGTCTGTCTGTCCATCCGTATGTCATAGACATTTTACTCGAAAACTACAAGATGTATATCAATGAAATTTGGAGTACAGATGTCTTGTCAAAGCTGCTATTTAGTTTTGTAGTTAAATTACAAAAATAAATATTTATAGAGGGGGGCACTCTATACACGTAACTGAAATAGTTTTTTTTTTTTTAACTCGTGTGGCACACAGTTCGACAGCTCTTTTGAAAAGATAGTAAGGTTTCTCAAAAACTTTTTTGATTAAGTGAAGATTTCTGGAAATAATCTCTCCCGAAGTAGCAAAAATTGTGTCGTCGTCCCCCCTCTATCTTGTAAACCGTGTCTAAAAAATATGGAAAGGTAACGGTTAATAAATTTAATACTTTCAACGAAAATTAGTATCAACATGATGAATACATTGTTAGGGTTCCGGAGCCAAAATGGCAAAAACGGAACCCTTATAGTTTCGCCATGTCTGTCTGTCCGTCCGCGGCTTTGCTCAGGGACTATCAGTGCTAGAAAGCTGCAATTTTGCACGGATATACGAGTATAGGTAAACTACGCCGACAAAATAGTACAATTAAAAATTCAAAAACAATTTTTTTAGAGTGATTTTTTTTTCTCATCCAACCCTATAGTGTGGGGTATCGTTGGATAGGTATTTTAAAATAATTACGGGTTTGCTCAAACGATTTTTCGATTCAGAATTTTTTTTGCGAAATATTCAACTTTAAAGTGCAAATTTTCATTAAAATCGAGCGTCCCCCCCTCTAAAATCTAAACCGGTGGGTGGGTAACTTTGAAAAATTTCAGGATGGTAGTCAGTATATCAAACTTCCCAGGAAAACTATAACGGCTAAGTTTGCAAAAAAAAAACAAAATACAAATATCCTTATTTTGCGTAAAAATGTGGTACAAAAGCTGGTATACATTTCATGGTTGCTTGAGAATTATTATTAGTTTATGAGTAAATAGCAGCGTAAGGTATAAGATACCTAAACTTGGAAGATTCCGTATAAAATACGAAATCCCTAGAAAAATATTACTTAATTTTTTCGTTATGGCTACGGAACCCTATCGTGGGCGTATCCGACACGCTCTTGGCCGGTTTTTTACCATACTTATTCATTGTTAGTCGTAAGTGTTACTAATTTAGATATAAGTCAACGGCTACTAACATATTATGGATCTGTACAGAGTCTCTGTACAGAGGTCTGAAATAAAGAATTTATTAAGTGTTATTATTAAAAATGTTCAGTTTTGTGACTTTGGAAAATTATTCCAATTATAATTTATAGTACATCGTTGTAGAAGCTGGAATACAATTTCAGTCCAGTTTTCTAAATAAACCAACTGCATAAATAACTTTGTAATCCTAAATAGTAGTGTTTGTAATAGGATTGCAAACAAAGTACAAGTAAGTAGTTTTACAAAGTTACATTTGCATTGAATGAATCAGTGTACCTGTATAATATTAATTATAATGGAATAACAGGTGTAGATAGGTCATCATCATCATCCTAGCCTATATACATCGCACTGACGGGCACAGGCCTCCTCTCATAATGAGAGGGCTTGGGCTATAGATACCACACGGGCACGGGGCGGATTGGGCACTTGGGATTTGAACCAACGATCCTATGGTCAGCGGAATGAAAGAGCAATGAGACATGCCTTGTAAAGTTATATGAAGAAGTAAGTCTATTACAAAAAGAAATGAGATGCCAATAAAAAACAAAAATTGTAATAAAAACAAATCTCGCAACTTCAGTTCTCCTGCCGTAAAAAGTTGTAAGATCCATGCTAAGAGCAAAGCGGGCTTCCTTCCGTAGGAAGTCCGCGTTGCTCTAAGGATCTATGTAATAACAAGTCTATTAATTTATTCAGTCCCATACTTAGGGGTCCTTCTGTCTTAAGTTATTTATTACGTAATTAACTAACCTAACAATATCTTATAGTGACCATATCAATATAAAAAATATTTTGTGTTTTAAATAAATAGGTTGACTTGGCAATAGCACAACAATGTAATTTAATATGTGATACATTGTGTTTTCATGGATTTTTGTTCGGTGTATTTAATTTCACGATATTTTGTTTCAAATAAAATGTAAAAATAGACGTTATGTTGTCCATAATTCAATAAAAATTAACACATTTTAAAACATTTTTTGCTTTTTATGTTGAGATTTTGAGTTCTAGTTTGTATTTAATAAAAGTATCAATATGTTTTTATTTTGTTGTGCTGCAAGTCTTATTTAATAACAATCACACAGACTAGTTTTATATCATTTTTTTTCGAACAAATCGCTACCCAACATAAAGCGGATCGCTACCAAAAAAGTAGGTTAGGATAAAACTGTGACCCCACCAGAAAATGAATTTTTACCAGAAAAGGTTTGGTTAGGTTAGAACTGTGTCCACACGCATTTTATCGCAGGTATAAATTAAAACGTTTAGAAACTACCACCACATGAAATTTTTTCTTCGATAATAAGTTTTATATCACTTAAAAAGCATAAGAATAAAGAATATTTGTTATTCTATGATATGAATACCTAAATAATGAATTTATTTGTAACAAAAATCAATGATATAAATTTATTCCAAGTAAGTGTTCCATGTATTGATTATTCTGTGACGGAGTGCTTTTGGCCCGGCTGGTAGGATGGGCACCTCGCCACGTGACTCTCGGTGCTGGGCACTGCGAGGGTCTTTTTTTGTGTCTTTGATTCTGTCAGCCTGGGGTAGCCTACGGGGATTCTTCAAGGAAACAGCGAGGTGGGCTCTATCGGCCTTTTATTTATTTATAATAATCTGGGTCTAATGACTAGGTCCAATGGCTCAAGATACAATTATACAACTAAAGGCAGTTTGGAATGTAAAGATCGACGAGATAACCATTGCCAGAGCAACTATGCTTCCCGGAAGCAATTCTGCGGCCAATTGGCTACACCTGGCCTGAGTGGGCACGCGCACGCGTCGTCAGAACAATACGATCGGATAGCGTAGCGGTTAGCAGTGACATAGGACTTGCTTCTCTTTAGGATTTGACCCCGAACATAAAAAAACGACAACGAACGGGGTAAATCAAATAAAAGATTTTAAAAACGGAATTCTTATAGAGGGAGAGCGGACTGCAAAATTTCGTACCTACTTGATACCGCGATGAAATGCACAATGGTTTCCCATAAAACTGATGCTAAGTCCGAATTTGATAGTATGCTGCGGCGGAATAAGCCGAAAGTACCAAAAAAAGTCACTTCCGGTGCGAAAAAAGGGACGTTATTTAACTCATCTGATATTCAAATAAAGTCATGGCATCAGTTATGAATTTACCTACTGGTAAATACAGGAAAGCGGAATATGTCAGTATTTTTTTGTTTGTCAGATGTGCTTGGCAGACGCTCTTAAAGGTGACCATCAGGACCTCTAAATATACCCTCTGATACCAGCATGAAACCAATTCCAGTCTGTAGGTATGAACCCTCGTTTCCGGAATATAATATAAGTTTGCCAAGGCTGTTTCTGCCGAAACATCCTGATACGAGATTATTGTGTTCGTTGAATTTTGTAAAACATTGTAGTTATTGTTATGTTGTACTACAAATTATTGAATAAATTATCTTATCTTTATCTAATCTTAACCTCTACTCCGCTCTATATAGACATTTCAATTTCCATAAATTCCCACAAAGTCGAATTTTGATGGTGACCTTAGGTACACCATTGAATAACGTGCCCCCATTGATCCCATGTGTGCAAGCCACCACGGCTGATAGGATGATGAATTTATTGATGATCAATTATGATAGGAATCCTAAAAACCTCGTCATTGATCAGAGACTTCAGATTAAAGTCTATGTTATTGATCTTGTCGTAGGTACTTGGTTACTTTCCTGTACACTTTGCGTAAAGTGGCAACTGATATCGCCACACGACACCAGTCTTTGGGGAATTGCCCCTAACCAGCCAGCTGGTTATATTTGTGTTGGTTTTACTTTGGTAGTTGTAGTAAATTAGTTAACATCAAATCCGATAGATGTCACTAAGATCGAGTTAGATCGCGCTATCGTTTGGTTCCCTCAGATACTACTAGTATAAATAGAAGTACCTAGATTGAATTAGTTAACAGGTTCCTTGTCTAGGCACATGCGCCTCAGGGCTTGTGTTAATGCAGTTGGTTTATCGATAAATAATAATAGATTTTATTGCATTATATTATTATTATATATCCTATAATTATTTCGACGGTTTCCGGGCTATTTGTTTTAAGCGACATAGGAATACGTTGTCGCTTAAAACAAATAGCCCGGCAACCATCGATTTTTATTTTTGAACCACATTTAGACAACCAGTGAAAATTACTATGGGACAATACATTCATTCATTCATGAACGCTACCGTGGACCCCTTCTTGTTGGATTGTATATCAAATGAAGACCAAAGGTAGGGGACCTCAGAAGCTACCGAACTGACTCTATATAATTATGTTCAACGATTTTCATTTGTTTCAGAGTAATTATGAGCATTACAGTGAAAATTTCAGAAATGTCCGATTTCAAGTAAAATTTTTTTAGTGGTAGTCGTAGCTTGCTAAACTATTCGACCGACGACTGTGATTTTTTTTCTGAAGTAGTGAGATAGCGAGTCTCTAACAAATAGCAATTCCATTTTAACTCGTGTCAAATTACATTTTTCAACAAAAAATAAAACTCAATAATTTGAGTACCTCAAAATTTTTCATAAATTTTCAAAGGTTATTTTTAAACTCGATTTAAGACGTGAGTTATCCGTTGCAATATCGTTTATGTGTGTGTGTGTGTGTGTGTGTGTGTGTGTGTGTGTGTGTGTGTGTGTGTGTGTGTGTGTGTGTGTGTGTGTGTGTGTGTGTGTGTGTGTGTGTGTATGTGCCTGCGTGCGTGCGTTCGTGCATGCGTGCGTGCGTGCGTGTGTGTGTTAAGTTATTGTGTAATGTTTTCCGTATCTACATAGAATAACTTCATCATATTAAGTGTTAAAAAGATACCAATCTTGAAATTGAGAGTTACGAAATCACCTATGCAGTTATGACTGTTCAAATATACTACGATTGGCGGAGTCGGCGATAGCTAATAAATAAGTCATGGGGCATCGATTCTTCGCAATCGATGCTACATTGCCCCACTGACCGTTCGACTGCCCCGTGTATCATAAGAGCATTCACTAATAGCATAAGCCTGGAGAATGCAATGTGAGATAAGCAGTATTCTCACCGTCTGTACCTCATTTCTATACTGTTTAGTTACTTTATAGGATGTTCCGCACGCGTTTGTCAGTCAGTAGATCCAGCAGATGAATTAAAATTCCAGGATTTTATTATACTCGTGGAAATTCCTGAAAATTATATTGTGGTACATCGCATTATATTGACAGTCCGGAGCGCGTGACCAATATGCCTCAAACCGTCCGGGTTTTTTATCGACGGATGAAACGCGCTGTGTGTCCACAATTTTTAACTACAAGGTTTTGAATAAAGAAGAGATACTGAGACGTAAATTATTGTTAACCCATTCAAATACTATTTATAAAACAATAGCTTGTAATTTATGATTTATACACAAAATCAAAGTAAAACTTCACGATACTAAAGTATCCACCAAGGACGATTAATACCTGGACTGCCAATCTCATACAAAAAAATGTAACGCTGAAAAAGCTCAAATTCCGGGCTAAAACTAGATGGCGCTGCTTCATAGCCTGGAAGTAGAAAAAAATGTGTTTTTCTCCAACATTTATATGTTTTTCTTGTTTTATTGGGGACAAACATCATTCCACTTTGTTTCAATACCATTATATCACTTCAATACACGATTTTTAAAGATTATATTTTTGTAGTCGTCAAGAAAGTAGTTATATTAATGTTTTATAGATGACACTACCACTCATCATTGGTTGCACGCTTGATCGCTAAGTTTTGCTGCATAAAATAACTAGATGGCGTCGGTGAGCTCGTGAAATGTGTGATAAAATTTAGTCATTTTTATCTGCAAGAACGGAGACCTTATCAATCTCTCGCAAAGCCCTGAATTGTAAGAAGTAATTTGACACTTCAAGAGAACAGTCCAGAAATGTCAATATTGTCATTGGATTTATATTATGATGAGCCTCACAACTTATCTTTTCATTAAAATATTTTTGTCACACGCTATGGGAAACGAGGGAAGAAAGAGATGACGCATGCGATCGCGAACGTAAGCGCCACAGATATACATTACACTAGATTACGCAAATTTATCTACTTACTTCGTGTGTCCGAACCCCGACCAAACGTCGTCGGAGTTGGCCCCCTACAAAGACTGACCGCTAACTGACTATTCATGACTTGTGACTGACTCGGGCGGCGCATTTGAATCGATTTTGCGCGGACATCGGCGAATTCCTGGGAATTCATATATCTAATTTGCTCTTAAGACGTCACAGTAGATATAAAAAACCGGCCAATTTAACCGTTATAGTTTTGCTTGTAAGTTTGATATATTTACGACCATCCTGAATTTCCCCAAAATTGAATATTTTGCAAACATATCAATGAATCGAAAAATGGTTTTAGTAAACCCCTAATGCTTTTGTTATTTGCTTTTGTATTTGTTAAAAATTACAGATTTCTAGCACAGACAGTCTATGAGGAAACCGCGGACGGACAGACAGACAGACATGGCGAAACTATAAGGGTTCCGTTTTTGCTATTTTGGCTACTGAACCCTAAAAAGTGACACGGTTGGTTTTCATACAGATTGAGCTATTTGCGTTATCTGATGTAATCTATATCTGTGGTCGGCGCGTTATGCCTCCTCTACATATCGACGGATGCGTCGGCCGATGGATCCGCAACCATATCTTCGGATAAATTGCGATCCGTCCACACATCGGCAGACGTGTGGACAGGCGCGTTGCGTTCGCGCTGTCACCCTTTGATCCGTGTCGAAAAACCGACACCAAACGGATAAGTGGCAGACTCGGCATCGGCCGACGTTAAATACCTACCACAGATAAGCAAAAACCATCCTCTACACGTCGGCGGAGGCATTAGACAAATTCGGCCTCCGTTTATCACTGAAACGCGTGATTTCGAATTTTAATAGCTTGTTTTATTGTGAAAACATGGCGCAATACAATTGAATAATTTAAGAGGTTATAATATCAGTATCATGGCTCAATTTGTAGAACGGTAGTCTAGTAATCTGATTGGTCAGAGTTCAAATCCAAATAGCATGCGGTATCTTTTTAGTTAATATTTTTTCGTTTGGTTTCTTTGTTCTTTAAAAATTTGTTTAAAATACGGATCTTCTCCAAGCTAACCTAATGGTTCAAACTATTTAAAACATGCTTTAATGGTAAACAAAATGGCAAGCTTAGAGACTCGGGCTTGATCGATTATTACTATTTTATGAACATTAACAGCGGGGCTGCTACGAAATTCGAAAATAAGACTAGACTATCTATATATAGATATGTTTATGTGTGTGTAGATAAGCTTTTGCTTATATACATACTGTGACAGAATAAAGTGAAATGGAATTGCCGATCCATCTTATGAAACATGGCAGCTAACGCCATCTATTCACTTTTCACTGTATTACTTGGAATGCGGTTGAACGCTTGATGGTATTAATTCACGCTGGCGTATTTGTAGAAATTGGAAAATTACGACTTTAGAACGAAATGGCACTCTTAGCGCCATCTAGCGACGTAGAAAGATACTAATTAGCGGCGTACGATTCTTTGTATGGAGGTTGTCAGTCCAGGTATTAATCGTCCTTGGTATCCACGGACGGTTTGAAGCATTTTGGTTTTTGATACCATGGTATCGTCGGACTGTCAAGTGGATAAATAACAGTGCCATTTATAATACTGTTGGTGGGTTCAAGTAGACACTGAAGAGCTATCTGATGGTCCAACAAAGGTACTGTTGCCTACATAGGTTACTAGTCTCTCGGATTATGGGTACCGCCAAATATCGCAACTATTAAGTATATCCGCTCACGTGCTTTGAGCAACTACGGTTGCCAAATATATTTTAGCAAAAGCCTCACAGTTTTTGTTCTCCTTATGTTGGTCAACGTGTATTGAGACCTTTTAGACGTAAGAAATAGGACATTAAATATTTGTACACCTGCATGCAGGTTGAATACGCACGGAATGTTAGATATAAGACCTTTGTAACCGTATACTGGCAAATAAATGAATTAATTGATTGATTGATTGATTGATAAATTCCCTATCATATTTCAAATTTCGATATTTTTTAACTTCATAGGACTTAATTAACTTAAATAATATTTAATAATTAAATTTAAATAAGTTGGGGGGTTACAACATACAGACAGACGGACAATTAGGTTCCTTACTCGAAACGTGACAAATGGAAAAGATCAAATTTCAGAATTTTCTGTAAATAAACCACACAGCTGATCGACTGTCGCTCATGTATTATTTATTTTATTGAATCTATTAGATACCGCGAGGAAACTTATTCAATATTGTGGTAAGAAAATATTCAAATTCCTATGTAATTGAATGATGATTCAAATAAAAGTCCCTTAGCCGTGGAAAGACGGTTTCGAAAAAAAAATTCTGAAAAAAAAATTAACATAGTGACAGCAAAACTAAACATAAACTTGGAGAAGCCTTCACAAGCGTTTATTAAGTTCACCTGAGCTGAAAATTCGTAAGTTCTCGTGAAATTTTGCATGTTGTTTGTTATTAAAGATAACCAAACAATAAAGTTTCTGTTTATGGTGCCGACATGCAGGCTAAGTATAATAATAATAAGACTTAAAGCAAACATATAACTGGTATACGTATCAGGGGTGTTACGAAGCCCCGATTCCGTTTCCTTTAAGTCGGATCTTCCGTTTGATACGAAACATCCATTTTGGTTCCGATAAAACCACATCCGTTACATCCCTGATATTAATACATCATCATCATCATCAGCCGAAAAACGTCCACTGCTGAACAAAGGCCTCCCCCTTAGAACGCTTGCATACCCGGTTGCCCACAACTCTCACGATGTCTTCAGCCCACCTAGTGGGAGACCTGCCAACGCTTCGGGAAACAATAATAACAATAATTTGTAACGCGGAATGTACACGCAATAATGTATGACGTGATAATCCGAAGCATTATTGCTTCCGATTATCATGCCGTACATTATCATGGTTGAGCATTATCAGGGCGTACAAAATATTGCGCGCGTTGTAATGTACGTAGTGGTAATGTATGACGTGATAATTTGGCAGCAAATTTCTACCTTTCATTTGATTTGAGAGGGGGGTTGTCATAATCCACACGCTTGGCAGGCGGTTTGGGGATCGCAGTGTTACGCTGATGGTGTACGCAGAATCTGCGTCGCAGATGCTGCTGCCCATCTTCTTGATTTTCCCTCCTTCTACGACACCCAACGGGGAGATGGGAGGGAGCTATCCTTTTCCGGGCACCCCACGGATAATGTGTGTTAATATTATTTCGAATAACCTGGTCTAAAAATATCTCAGCTCAAAACTAACGATAAATTAAAAATTTTACTTAACTTAAATCAACCCTAAATTATATGAAATGCCTCAGTGGCCTAGTGGTTTGAGCTATGAACTAAAAAGCAGAAGATTGTGGGTTCCGAACAGGGCTCGCATCGCTGAATTTTTAAACTTCAAATGCAAAATTGGGCGTTTTCAAAAAAAAAGTTTCAAACCTTTCCGTTTTTTGTAAATTTTTGAATAAATTATGGTTTTTCCTATTCAGAATCAAGAGAACAATCGATTCTGATCGTTTAAAAAAACGTCCCCAGTTTTTCATAAAAAAAATTGTGAGTCAGTTTTGTCACACCCATACTGAATGTATGAAAAAAAACGCCGCAAAACTGACATTTTATTGTGGATTTTTTTTAACTCTTAAAATCGATTATGCTCTTCATTCTGAGTCGGAAAAACCATATTTTTTTCCAAAATTTCAAAAAAAGAAAGGGTACACTTTTTTATGAAAACGCCCAATTACATTCAAGGTTTACAGCGAACGAAAGCATTAAATTTTTTTCTCAGTTTTTCGTCACGCTAAATTATTTAAGAGAAAGCTCGTGTTCCGTACGTAATCCCTATTTGTTAGGAGAGAGAAACATACCTGTCGGATCTTCAGTATTTAGTGGTGTCAACCGAGCGCTTAGACTTTTGTCAGCGAAAGCTTTCCACGAGAAACCGCGGCAAGTTTAAAAAAATGAGTCTGACAACACTTGCTTTTGTATTTCCTTTTTGTACAGTAAAGAGTTTAACAAACTTGCTATACACTGACATTTTAATTCTTACATAATCCCATAACATTTTGCATTTTGGGGATGGTACGAGTAGGAGGTTGAATTAAACAAAAAAAATATGTATTTATTTCTTACAGCAGAAGTATCAAAAATATCTAAGCCGTCATTCTAGCCCGGCAATATGACAATTTAGACTGTCTCAAAAATTATACCAAATGAAAGTTTCGTAAAAAATGCGTGGACAGCTTTCGCTGGCCTGAGTCTATGACGTGCGTGGGCTAGGACCACGTCATGTACCCACTCGTCAGCATTTTCAAGCAAGTAGCTTGCACGTTTCCGTCATATTGGTATGAAGTCTCACATACGTGCGCCAACTACTGGCATAAAATTAAGCAAGCTACAGGCATGATTGTGTAGGTATGCATTATACCTGGTACCTTTATATTTTCCATGTTTGTAATACGTAAAATTTCTATTGGAAACAACCATCGCGTGTTTACGCAAGAATTTCGATGTGGAATTACACAAAGCAGTTAAGGTTTGTCGCGGGGCCTTGAACTATATTTTGGATCCATAAAAGAACTTATCTGTAACTAGCGTTTGCCCGCGGCTTCGCTCGCGCTAAATTTGGGGTAGCACAAATTTACTTTCTTCGATCCCTTTTTCGTGTTTTGATTGATTTTTCGGAGGATCACATGAAAATACAAATACAGATGGTGCATAAAATTCAAAAATATTTCTGCAGTACGCCTCTGTATTACTTCAGGTCCATCCATGCAAAATTTCAAATCCTTGGCACTAATAGTTTTGGCTATGCTTTGTCTGTCTGTCAGTCAGTCATGGTACTGTTCAGGTAGGATTAGGTAATTAAAATAAAATAGACAAACTAAACTTGCTCCTCTGAAGTAACTACCTACCTATATATAATTAAAAGGTTTTATTTAGTTTCACTTGTCCCATTGTCTGTCTGTCTGTAATCAAATCTTGCAAGTTCAATTTGAGCAACTTGTGGTTGAATTGACTTGAAATTTGGTATATTTAGGAGTATGTAAATTGCATGACAATACAATAATCTGGTAATGACAACCTGGTAGTCTAGCCAGGAATGACCCCACAGGACGAAAATCTTCAGCGGTTGATGCATTGACTTGAAATTTGACATGCAAATGTAGTTTAGGTAACAGTCAACAAAAAATACAGTTAGCAAAAAAAAACTTGTATTCAAAATGGAACTTCAACCAGAAACTTATTATAATTTAGACAGAAGAAATTTAAAAGTTAGTAAAGTTAGTTTCTTTAAAGGAAATCCATTTTATTTTAAACATGGACCTCAGCAAAGAAACGCTTACAGTGTATGTTTAAAGCAGTACCCAAACTTTTTACCAATTTGCTGAATTGCGATCACGAAGAGAAACTTGGTCTTTTAACGGTGTTATCGTCTTTTTATTGGTTTGCTTTAATACATTGTTATACCTACGTTGTTATAGATGTAGGATACAAAAGTCATTTTCTGGAATACAGTGTGTTACCGGCAGTAACAATCAAAGTATCTGTCAGCTGTCATTTACACTTACTTGTCAATTCACTTTGCTGTACATTGCTGGAATTTGTAATTTTGTTAGAAAGTTAACAAAGTCTGAATTTTAGTTTATTAATTGAATTAATGTCATGGTTTAGTCACAGAAATACGTTCCTTTAACCTCCCTTAAAAACCTGACTAACGGTAACACATACACTGTATTTATACCTAAGTTAACAAAGGAATAAAAGACGCCATTGTACGAAAGAAATTCCGATTATTTTAAATTTTTACTTGGATGACATATCCAATAAATTGAAACCCATCCTTTCCTATGAAAATAGTAAGCACGAGATATTTATGTACAAAAATCTCCCTTTGACTAAAGCTTTTTAAGAAGAGCACGTTCGAAATCTTGCAAAATCCTGGCCTAATATTAAACGCAAACCTTCAAGTCCCTAAAAGCAAAGGCGGCGTTATGTGATCCTTCAGAGGAATGGTACTTGAAATTAATCTCGACTTAACGCGTCTTTTCACGTCTTGCTGGCTCGAGTGGTAAAGGAATGTCTTCAATTCGCCGACAAGCATGATATGGTTACGTGTTGCAAATATTATCTAAGGCTTATTTGTTATCTTTCGTTTAAATGGGTTTTAACCGACTTCAAAGTCAAAGTCAAAGTCAAAATCTCTTTATTCAATTTAGACTATGACAAGCACTTATGAACGTCAAAAAATCTACCAACGGTTCGGAAAAAACCTCTGTTGAGAAGAATCCGGCAAGAAACTTAACGAGGTATTTAAAAAAAAAAACAGATTCACAGTATTTATAAATGATATATATATACTATATATTACAAGTATTTAACACAATTTTATTTTTAACACAGTAGCTTTGGCAAGCTTCGCTCGCATTAAATTTGGGAACACAAATTTACTTTCTACGATCTTTATTTTCGTGTTATAATTGATTTTTCGGAGGATTACATCTGCAAATTTTCCAATTTAAAAATCGATTTTGAAGCCCTGTTTCTCTTCAGGTCAAGGGTGTAATTTTAGAAAACCTACTTATTTTTTTTTGCACGCGACTTCGTACCTATGCATGCGACATAGGATTCCCGTGGGCTATCTCACGGGACTCTTTCGAATAAAAAAAGATTGTTTTAAATAAATAAGAAAGAAAAAGAAAAATTCCGATTTTCCGTTCCGGTAATAATTTTCGAGAAATTCTCTCTCAACGCTCCCCTACACTCCCCAAAGAACCCACTTGCCAAATTTCAGCTTTCTACAACCCGTAAAACGAAAAATCTCGTTTTTCCCGTTCCCTTGGGAATTATCTAAAGTCCTCTCTCAATGCTCCTCCCTCTACACACTCCCTAAGCAATCTACATGCCGATTTTCAGCATTCTGCGTCCAGTCAAACGAAAAATCCCGTTTTTTCCCGTTCCCGTCAGAATTTCGGGATATTCTTTTGTAGTGCTCCCTTACACTCCCCAAATAACCTACATGCCAATTTTCAGTTTTCTATGACCAGTGAAACGAAAAATCCCGTTTTTTCCCGTTTCCGTGAGAATTTTGTAAACTCCAATCTCGATGCTCTTCTACACTCCCCATGCAATCTACATGCCGATTTTCAGCTTTTTGCATCCGTTAAGCTAAAAATCCCGTTGTTTCCCTTTCCCGTTGAAATGTCGGAAAATTATCTCTTTAATGCTTTCCTACACTTCTCAAGCAACCTACATGCCAAATTTCAGCTTTCTACGACCAGAAAAACAAAAAATCCCGTTTTTCCCGCTCCCGTCAGAATTTCGGGAAATCCTTTGTAGTGCTCCCCTACACCCCCCCAAAGGAACCTAAATGCTAAATTACAATTTTCTACGACCAGTAAAACGAAGATTCCATCCCGTTGAACTAAATATAAATCCCGTTTTTTTCCTTATCCCGTGGAAATTTCCAAAAATCCTTAAAATTATTTTTTACTATTATAATCACCTACTTCTATGCCAAATTTGAAGAGTCTAGTAATTATTGTTCATGGGATTCCATTAAACTGAAAATATAAATCCTGTTTCTTCCTTATCCCGTGGGAATTTACAAAAATCCTGAAATTCATGTTTTAATTATTATTATACCTATCTTCGTATCAAATTTGAAGAGTCTAGTTATTATAGTTACTGAGATAGGGTCACTCAGAATCGAATATATAAATCCCAATTTTTCCAGTTCCCGTGGGAATTTCCAAAAATCCTTCCTTAGTGGATGCTTACATTGTATAAGGTATCTATGTGCAAAATTTCAAGTCTCTAGGTCCAGTGGTTTGGGCTGTGCGTTGATATATCAGTCAGTCAGTCAGTCAGTCAGTCAGGACTTTGAATTTTATATATATAGATTGGGCGGAATATTAACGATAAGACTTTTTATGGCTTCGTTAAATTTAAACAGAATAATTAATTTTGTATTGTAATACCTACATAATTATCAACCATTGACACTTAATCTGTTAAACACAGAAAAGAGTGGTTTTGGTACTATACTACTGTATTATGACACTGACATATAGCTCGAGGAATAATAAAGAAAGAAAGTGGCAATGGGCGGGCCACATCGCTCTCCGAAGAACATAATATACTATAGTATATAGTAACAAACAAGCTGAGATATGTGGTGCATATGGAAAATTCGTGTCTGTACCGTTGTCCAGCAGTGGTGTAGCGGTATAGCACGCGGCACGGAATGCCGAGGACCTGGGTTCGATTTCCAGTGCTGGTCTTATTTTTCTGGTTTTTCTGTGCATCTATATTTCAGTTTTTCTTTTCCAAAGCGTATCAATAATTTAGAATTTAGACTTTATTTTTTCTGTAAGCGGTCAGTTCCGCACCGCGGAGGTTTGCTATGTTATAATATAATAAATTATTTGAATTCGAATATGTCCATCTTGTTGGTTGGTCGTCCGTCCGTCGTCTTGTTGGTTGGGCGCTTGCCGATCCGCAGGCTTCATTTGGGAACTTTTCGGCTCCAACAGCCATCTCTTCTCTGTATTATACGGCCTGCCCATTGCCATTTCAACGAGGTTATTCACTGTCGGTGACCCTCGTTCTTCTACCTATCTCCTCGATTCGATCCCGTAGAGACACTAGAGTATCCCTTTCCACCTCGCAACACTCATAACGTTCACTCATAACATGAGTGTACGAGTGTGCACTAAAAATTGTGTTAAGACTACCTTTTTCATTTCAGAAACCCTGTCCTCATTGGGATGTCCTCCTACGCGCGATTTCTCGCCTTCGTCCGTCAAAATGATACCAGTGTCCTGGCCAACTACACTCTTTTTTCTGATATGGTAAGTTGTAGTTATTAGATATTACTTAGGACCTAAAATAATAGGTACGTGGCGAAGAAAGGGCTCGCTAAGAAAACGCAGATGCGAATGAATACATTCTTGTTCGGGGATCATTACAGCCTCAGTAATTAATCGACGAAAATCATCAAACACACGTCAAAACAACCACCTCACTAGAGTGCCCGACTGCCAAATGAAGCGACCGATGTCGTACGCAGCGTCACAGAATACGAGTAAGACTGGTTTTAGTGTCACGCGTACCGTCAGTACGGATCGCTCCGCACAGGCTGATCTATATGAGCTTCCTATCCGCGCGGACGGTCGTCCGTACGGACCCCTCCGTATTACTCTAAAACGCTCCCAGGAAGCTCATATAGATCAGCCTGTGCCGAGCGATCCGTACTGACGGTACGCGTGACACTAAAACCAGCGTAAGTAATTAAAATCCCATCCGCAGGTACCATCAAGCTAAAAATTATGCAATTAAGCAATCTTTCGCTTAACCAATCTAAGATAGTTTTGATAAATACCTGAAGCGACGATTATAGCTAAGTTAAAAAGGTGCCACTTAAATGTAACCGCTTAAATATTGTGGTTAAATCTGTGACACTCATTTAACAAACAATTGAAATGAAAATGAAAAAAAATATATTAAAAATTTATAAAAATAAACAATCACATTTTCAAACACAAGATACAATCGACACAAAACATTTAAACAACCAAACAAAGTAGAAAACAAGGTGTGAATATAAACAGTAGCTGTTATTCAACTTCTAGAAGAAACATTTAAGTAAATAAATACCTTATCTTATAAATTGTGTACCTGAAATATACCCCTTAGCGTTAGTGCTTAAATGTCGAGTGTTTCCAACATTGACTTATATTCTATAGACATGAACGTTCATGTCAACAATATGTTCTAATACCGGACTGTCACAAGAAGTCATTGCTATATAGATTATACACCGCAGAAGTGACACAGCTATTTTACCTACAAAACGTAATTATAATGCTCAAATGCAAAATAGATATTTTCGAAAAAAAAATTGATATTATTTAGACCAAAAAGAAAGAACATAAAATAAATATTCAAAATATCAAACTGGGTATAAATAAAGCAATTAAACGAATTGTCATTCATGTTCAGTCACAATTTTTTACCCACAACCAATTCTGAATGGGAACGGAACGTCTGCAGGTTTTTAGTCTATGATTGTAAGATGGCGTGACGTCTTATTATAAAAAATGTTTTTATTGTGGTATTACAATATTATTAGTTGCGTAATCACTTGAACAAGATGTAATTTTACTTACTTGAGTAGTGAATTGTTACTTACGTGCAGGTTCACGCTTACATTCGGAGTCTCAATCAAAAACTAGTCTGTTCACCGCTCATGAATGTCAAAGTCATACTAAAGTCCTTTGCACAGTGCAAGGGTCAAAGCAGTGGAACACAATGAGTGTTCGGATCGCGATATCTAGTAAGTATATTATATCGATGGTTTCCAATAACACTTTAAGCGGCTAAACTGATTAACGGATCCCTAAAAACAGTAAACCAAGAAAACAAACTGTTCTAAGGAACACTTAATTTGGTACTTCAAACAGTTCCTCAGCGCTTTAAAGTTCAAAGGGTACTTTAATCCAACAAAAAGGTGATAAAACTAATATATTGGTGATAAAAATAACATCACACCATCAGCCCAAATTGCTAGTTAACAAATTAGATGTAAATTACTTGAAGTGGGTATTCAGGGGTATATTTTTCACTGTCCCGCCTATCTGGGTGATCAATCTTTCTTGGACCATCGAGTTACCTAACGTTACCTTGAACTTTGATGAGCACCATTATTTATAAATAAACTATAACATACTGATGCGTAGGTAGTGTTTTGTTTCACATGGCGTTAGTTTACAAACGAAGGGTAGACCAAAACAACATGGACCTTTTATAGGGTGTGGCCTGTAATATAAGCAAAAAATTAAAACATAGATCATACTCCTCATACTGAACAAAATTAGTTCAGCGAATTTTAAAAATAATTCGTTTTATATTTTTTATTACACTTTTAAGTTTATTCGCAGAAACAATGTAAAGCAAAATGCTTGATGTTTGTAGCGTGACAGGCTACGTCAGTTGTGTTCTAGGATGGCGTAGGTACATTGATGGCAGTATTTAATTTGTATGAAAAAAGGAAAATTCAAAGACTCCATTATTTTTAAAAGTCGCTCAATTAATGTTGTTCAGTTTAACGAGGACGATCTATGTTTTAATTTTTTGCTCGTATTACAGGCCACACCCGGTATAAAAAAAATGTAGAGCTCTTAATGATTATTGATTACTTACATCTTCTGTTACTGCTGTAATAATTTTATTTTTTAACCCCCGACGCGAAAAAAAGGGTGCTATAAGTTTGATCGCTATTTGTGTCTGTGCGTCTGTCTGTGACACCGTAGCGATTTTAATGTGTTTTTTTTTTTTTTATTTGAAATCAGGTGTTTTACTTTTGAAATACCTCTAGACCGAATTAACATGTGTTGTAAAATGGAATGAATTTTTTGGAATATAGAAACACGCTATATGCTGCCCAAACATACTTAATTATGTATTACCTAGAGTTTCCAAATTTCAATGAAATATTTTTATCTCGTGTTAGTTTCATGCATGAGGCCTTATTTTCTAACACTCTGTGTATCACAATCGTTTTCACTATTCCATTCTGTCACACGGTATAAGACGAGGGTAGAAAGAGAAGATGCGACCGCTAACGCCATCGCAATAGACAATACGACCTCTGATACCATATACAGGGTGATCGATCCAAATGGGTCAGTATGGGAAATCAGAAACTATGAGAGATAGCGAAATTTGTTCTTAAGAACCTGGCTTCGATTTTAGATTTAATAAAAATGGCATTCAAATTTTTCGATTTAACTCTCATACATAACCGGGAATCAAACCAGGTCAAAACCTCTGTAAACTATGTTATAAATTTGCACATTGTTTCGTTGTTATTGTTGGTTGTGTGAATCAGAAGTGAAAAGAAACACATATATCTATTTTCTTCTTCTTCTTTAGGTGCCATGGAGGTCGGCTATCATTAGTGCTATCCTTATCTTCGACACAGCAGCTCGGAATAGGGATCTCGTATTAAGGTTGAACCATGTCCGGAGATTTTTCAGCCACGAAGTACGCCTTCTTCCGGGCGGTCGCTTTCCCAGGATTTTCCCTTGCATGATGAGTTGGAGTAGGTCGTATTTATCATTACGCATTATGTGACCAAAATACTGCAGCTTGCGTTTCTTGACAGTATTCAAGATCTCTACCTTTTTGTTAACCATCTGCAAAACTCTTTCATTTGACACTCTATCCGTCCATGATATTTTCAAAATTCTTCTGTACACCCACATTTCAAAGGCCTCCAAACGGTTGCTCATATTTTGGGTTAAGGTCCACGATTCCGCTCCGTACAAAAGAACCGAAAACACATAGCAACGTGCCAAACGCACTCTGGTAGCTATCTTAAGCGATCGATTGCAGAGGAGATGGCTTAGTTTCAGAAAAGAGTTACGCGCCTGTTCTATCCGACACTTAATTTCAACGCTATGATCACACTGGTCGTTCACGATGCATCCTAGGTATCTGTAAGAGTGGACTCTCTGAACTACCTGGTTCCTTATAACCAGATCAGGTGTTGTAAGGTGCTGAGATTTACCAACGATCACGACTTTTGTCTTTTTCACGTTTATGCTAAGACCATAAGTTGCACTAATGCTGTCTACGCGTTAGAGCAAACTTTGTAAATCATCGAAATTGGACGCAAATAATATCGTGTCGTCAGCATATCGTATGTTATTCAATGCATGACCATTCACTATGATGCCCTCTTCAGCGTTCTCTAAAGCTTCCGCAAATATAGCTTCAGCATACACATTGAATAATAATAATATCTATTTTACCAAGTTTTATTCAAAATCCGTCCAAACGATTTAGCGTGAAAGCCTAACACACACATATTTACAAACTTTAACATTTATACTATTGTAGGCGGTGTTTTGTTTCACGAAGTGTTTGTTCTAGGTAGAAAAGCTGAGCAGATTTTGTATTATAAATTATACTAAAATAATAAATTCACAGCCTTCGTTGGATAGTACTATATTGTTATTAGAATTATTTGGTTCAGTAAAATCATCGTTGTTTCAAGGTCTGTATTCATTAACAAGTTATTTTCTTATTGGGAGCGATCGTTTTCGTAAAATAACTCAAAGAGTGAACTCAAAAAGTAACTCAAAACTCCGATCTTTAAAATTCAGAACAAACATTCCTTTTGCACTAATATTTTTGTACCAGAAATATTAAATTTTTCATGTAACGGTGCTGTGCTGGAAATGTAGCTTGATTATTTACGGGGAGCAAAGTATTAAAAGTATCAAAAAATATCTTGTAAATTATTAACTACGCTAGACTATATCGCTGTGATTCATTTTGATGATTTTGTCCACACACGCTGTATATTGGAACGCCACACGTAATTCTTAATCCACTTAAAAGCTTGCTATATTTCATGTAAACAAAACAGATTTGATTAAGTTTGCGTTGTTTCCAATATTTCCTCTGAAAAGAAAAGTGTTCTTTTGTTTTCTTTGTTCTGCTTCGCATGCAACCGGTTTTTGTCACGCCATTTCCAAACGAGATCATTTTCTTTTGTTTCTGTTAATTTGTGGCATCGGGGTGCTGTCACTGCCATTTTGTGAACCGACTTCAAAAAAGGAGGAGTTTCTCAATTCGTCTGCCTGCTTTTTTTGTGTGTTACGCGATAACTCTGCCAATGCGGGCCGAATTTTAAAATTCTTTTTTGTTCTAAAAGATATGACATGACATGGACCTGATCTGATAATAAAGCTAGAGGGTAGCCATGACCATAGGAACTCTAAAATAAAACGACACGACTGCACAGCTGCATCTTTGGACTTGTTTGATTCGTTTTGGTAACCAGGGGCAAAAAGTAAAAAAAGCTTGTACTAGAATTTTATTTTTAACAAAAACTTATTACTATTTTTTTTAAACATCGTACGGAGGTACAGAACCCCTTCATGTACGAGTCCGACACGCACTTGACCGATTCTTACTGCTCGCGAAATGCTCTCTGCGCCGCTTTCCCTACCCGCTGGCGTCAAGTTCGCGGTCTATTTTTTTTTTTTTTAAATTTCGAACACATTTTAAAATCTTATTCTTATTCTTCTTTAAAATATGGCTTCTGTCCCAATTAATAAGACAATTTCGCCAGTGTCTATGTATTCTCTTTCGAGAGGCAACGTTGTACGGTGATTGTAGTTTCTGCAACTTGATAGTAAAATTCCAGAAACCACGTGGAAACAACTTGCGCATTAAAAAATGTCAGACACGAGAGCAGTATAGAATTTTGTGATCACTGTTCACTGTTAAGGTTAATCGCCGCATAAAACACTATCAAAATTATACTTCAACCAGCCAAAGAAACAGAAATAGCAGAATTCTACACAGTCCACATCCGCCACGTTCGAATGCCACAAATCGAATCCATTTTAAAATCATAACACGTCATTTTAACCAGCCAGAACCTATTTTATTTTAAACCGACTCAAAAAAAAGGGGATTTTATCAATTCGGTCCGATAAGCACCAAATCAGGATCTGATGATTGTATTCTAAGGAAATCGAGGGAACTCTTCAAATATTGTAGGACCGCCTACGTTAATTTCGATATATTTAGGAGTAACTCATGTATTTGCTCGTGAAAATCATCACTTGGTGAAGTGGAACTGATGATGAAGACCAAATTTGACCAATGGACCAACTACTCAATGACAAGTACTTCATGGGTTGGATTTCAATTAGGTACTTTAACGCAGTTGCTAATTAATTTAAGCTCATCGTAATTCATATGGTGATATGATGAAGCACCAGGACTCCTCAATAATGAACGTCTCTGCATCGGAAAAAGCAATCTTTCGTAAAAGGTGAAGATCAATTGACATTAAACTATTGTATCTTAGATCTTTAACACTAAAAAACATGTTTTTTTTTTTAACAAACAATAGAACCGACTACAAAACATCATTTTCTACCAGTCTGAAGTCGGTGTCTCAGCACGAGCCAGCAGGAGTGATTGAAGCCCAATATACTCGTATAGTTGTAGGTGAGGTAGACGATTATAGGTCCACTCCTGCTGGCTCGCACTGAGGCACCGAATTCAGATAAACTACAAATTACTTTGGTGCTTCTGAAACACACAATGAAACGTTCGGAATGCATTTATTGTTTGCAACTCATTCTCGTACCTGCATTTAAATTATTTGCAACACTCAGTATTCAAACCAACTCGCTGCGGTTTTAATTTAACAATTAAATCTTACATCCTTCTGGCGATTCAAAATTGTTACGTGCGCTAAATTTAGTTTGTTTTTGTGCATAATAAAGTACTCAATAGTAGTCAATAATTTAAAAAAAAAATTGAACGCTGTGTATAAAATGTTCAATCATCTGCAGGGAATTCTCAAAATATGTAAAAATATGTAAAGTGGAAGTCTTTTTGTTCCTTGGCATTTTACTCATGTATTAGCTTAGGACATGTTTAATCATACTACGTAGGCGGTTACACGTCAAACAATTCGAGATATAGAGATTTATTCTGATACGTGAAAATAGAAAACGTCTTTCTAACAAATTTGTAAGTATGTAAAATAATATTTTATTTATTTTATTATACGCTTTAAAAGGCCATCTCAATCTAGTCAGCAAACCTGCTTTTGATATACCTACACATTGGTTGTTGGGGACCCCATTGGTACTAAATGTTATTTTATAAATTTCTATTATTCGTTCCTGTAGCGTCAGTAGAAAAACTTACTCATCCTACGCGAAAGTTTGTGTTTGTATGTTTGTCACTCCTTCACACTTAAACGGCTGATTTGGACATCTGGAATAACACATAGGCTACTTTTTATCTCAATATGGATAAAATAAAGTAGCCTATGTGTTATTCCAGCTACCTACATACCACATTTCATTCAAATCCGTCCAGCCATTCTAGCGTGTTTGAAGAAGCTATTGAGCGTAACAGGGGCTCAAAGGTGTTTACCAGGGATCTGTCTGTTGGTCAAAACCAGTTGATGAAGCCGAGATCGACGATATCACAACGACAGCACAAGGAGGCCTATGTCCAGCAGTGAACGTCTTTCGGCTGACATGATGATGATGATGACGGCCCGATTGCATAACAAAGTACAAGCTAATAGAATCAGCGAATTTGTATTGAAATTCACTAAAACTATTAGCTTGTACTTTATTATTGGGCCCAGGCTATAACTATTTTTTTTGTATTGTATTGTAACTCTTTATTGTACATATAAAACATATGAAATTTACAATTTACAAGAGAAAGAGATGTACAAAGGCGAACTTATCCCTTAAAGGGATCTCTTCCAGTTAAACTTTGAACGATTGAAAGGACAACAGAAACAAGAGTAGACACTACAATGGAATGATAAAAGGACCGAAAATTTTAAATTAACCTTAACAGTACATCAAAAATAAATAAATAAATACCTACACAAACTTATATGACCCACACACTAATACACAACAATAAATAAACAATAAACTAATACGTATCAATATCAATAAACTACATGTAAATAAACTTACCTACGCATACACAAAAAAAATGAAATAGAGAACACAACAAATTTTGAAAAGGCAAACTAGCAAGTGTGTCTCCTGGTGGTAAGAGATCACCACCGCCCATAAACATCTGCAACACCTAAGATGGAATACCTCAAGTGCCAGTAATTTCACCGGCTGTCTTACTCTCCACGCCGAAACACAAAAGTGCAAGCACTGCTGCTCCACGGCAGGATTAGCGAGTAAGATGGTGGTAGCAATCCGGGCGGACCTTGCACAAGGTCCTACCACCTAAACTATGTGGCACCGACACTCACTAAAGCATACTCCAATGACGTACACCTCTAGATTAGATTGCAGCTATGTCCACGGCCATAGATTACGCTGCAGTAAGCAAACATGCAGGCTTCTTATCGCGCTGATTCATGGCTGCCATGGCCCCGACCGCGACCTTCTTGTCTGGCTTTAATTACTGTTTGCCCTTTACAGCTTGTGTGAAGGGTTTTTATGCCGGTTAATATGTGGAATTCTTATGAATTTTACTGTAGGGTCCGCTACTACGAATAAATAATAAGTCAGGAAGCGTAACTCAGAACAAATCCCACACAAAAACTGGCCATACCATAAACTAAAACGACTTATCATTCAAATACGAATCATTTTAGAGGTTGCGAATGGACGTTCCTGTTGATTGGTTAAAATTCAGAAAGAAAGCAGGGATTGGTTTGCTCTCGTGATGCAATATCAGATGTCAGTCAAATTTTAATGACGCGCAGAACACGTTTTTAAGCCCCGCCTACTAGGACACGGAAGGACATTTTTATAACTCAGTTACATTTCCTACTTATTATTTATTCATAGGTCCGCTTAATTTCTAAAATAATTTATTTGGGGTGGAGTAGTGTATTAAGACACTAGATCCGTGCGTTGGTTTAATTGTTTTAGTTTTTTTTATTTGACCTTTATGAGGTTATTTTTAGGAGATGGTGGCGTGCAGTCAGAAAAAATACATTATTGGACGACTGAGAAGGAAAAACCCAGAAGACAGTGCCGGACATTCACCACCTAACACCTAATCACCTGCACATACCCAACTTGCTCGCTATGAAGTTAAAACCTAGTGAAATAAAGTTTCTGAAAGAAAGTCCGTGCCTGCAGTGGTATGTAGACCGAAGATCAAGACAGATAGGTTCCAGTGCGGGTTATGTTAGATGATTATTCTGACGACTGGATAGCCCAGCGCTTAAAGAACCTCACTACGAAGTTTGAGGTCCCGGGTTCGATCCCCAATCGTGGCAGGATTTTACATGAAAAATGCGAACTTTTATTCTCGAGTCTTGGGAGCTATATTTGTATTTAAGAATTTATCTATTTATTTTATCCAAACCACAAGCTTTGCTTACTTTTGGTCTAGATTGGTAGGTGTCAAGTGTCCCGTGATATTTATTTTATTTATTTTGACGGAGCTTTTCAAAGATGAGTTTTAATACCCACATACATACAAGTTCTTGATCAAAACCCTTGTATTTTAGTCTTTTCATGATGGTATTAAAAGGGAGGCAGTATTCCAAGTGCTCTTTATCTAACTTCATCGAAACACGCCAGAAACCTATAAACGGTCGGTAAACTTAACAGACTTAAGCTTCTGTCGATTACTATGATAAAATGAATATTCTTGGTAACAGAAATGGTTTGTCGCAAAATTTGTCAGGCAAAAGGTTTTTAGAGAATGTTATGAAACCGACGCGTAATGCAAAGAATTTCCGAATAGCTTTTCTTATTAAACTCGGATATGGTGAGGGAAATTTGGTGTCGTCCCTGTTAGGTCTTCACTGGAGGGCATTGACTTAATAAGTTTTACAAAGCTTTTTTACGAAACAAAGTATGTACCAAACTAAATCGCCGACAAAAAACACTTGAGAACCTACAAACATTCATCTTCGACTATGTGTCGGCGGACAGATCAAAATCTGCCAGATCACGAAATTCATGAAATGCTTAAACGTTGGCCAGGCATATCACGCTGTGCCTGAGAAACAATACGGCAGATCGATTAAAGCAACGCATTCGTCGATATTCCTAGCTCTATACCGGGCACATCGTGATATGCAGAAAAAAACAATTTAGGTACGACGAGCGAAACGAGGAGTGGTTAGTTTGAATTGTGACTTCAATGCACGAGTCGAGCGAGCGAAGCGAGTGTGCCGCGGCAGCGGCCGGCAAAGTACCGGAACCGATATGCCTAAACTGCCAAATCATGAAATGGCGGCGTTTCATGATAATATGCCTAAGAAATTCGTGATCTGCCTAAACGTCACTAGGCAAATCGTTAAAAGTTGAGTTTTTAACGATATGGCGGATGTCCTTTAGCCAATTCATGAAATGGCGCCATTTCACGATATGCCTAGGAGTTTCATGATCTGGCGGATTTTGCGGTCGACCGCCGATACAATACGTTTCATTGCAAGCCCCATGCCTTCACTTTAATAAAAGGATTTGGGAATCTCACACACAACTTTAAACTTCTTCGCCTTTGTGTGAAGGTTTTCTCGCGGTGTCCATTCATTTCTTCATTATTGGTATCAGTTGGAACCATTGACTTATATTCAACGTTAGTACATTATATATCGATGGTTCGAACTCTCGTAGAACTACCCACTATCATAAGTAGAATTCAAATAGGTTATGATTTTAAAGAGAAGCATTATAATATTTCCCATGGAAATGACGTGGGGAGTAGTCGATTTCCAGGCCAAGGCGGCCATCGATTGTTCCAACCCGCACGAAACGCTACTATTTTAGTATTCGAAACTCACTCACTTGTTAAATCGATTAGTTTTATTATTGTGCGATTAGTATGCGCAAAAGTAAATAGAACACGTCGTGAGTACGAAACCGGCATTTATATTTCATTCAAATCACAAATTAATTCTTCCATGGTCGCCATGTTTTTTTTACCCAACTGCCCGAAGGAGGGTTATATTTTTCGAGCGTACGTATGTATGTGGGTATGTATGGCAATTTCTTTGGTCCTCGCTGCAGCCTAAACGGCTAGACGGATTTTAATATAGTGAGGTATCATTGGATTCTTCATAACTGTCGGAGTGACATAGGCTATGTATGTAGTATTTCAATATGGCGTCTGCGAAAAAAAATATGGAGGAGGAATGAAAAAAAAAATTTTTGTATTGTAACAATATGGGTATCAAATGAAAGCTAATAATTAGTCCATTCTAAATATATATGTTTTATAATACTTTAAATCTAGCGTTTTCACATAAATATCAAAAAAGTGTAAAAAACATTAAATTAAAAAAATCAAAAAAACCCGACCGCCAAAACTAAAAGGAAGAAAATAAGTTCCTTCGGGTTTCTTTGATTTTTGTAATTTAATGTTCTTTGCAGAGTGATTGTTGGGACTCAGTAGTGCACCTTTATACGCACCCAATAATTATTTGAATATGAAATTAGATTCCCTTTGCGTGAAACGGTGTTGTACCAGAGATGTCATAGTTCTAACGCTTCTAAAGTTTACAATGTATGTTTTTTCGCCATTTATTTTACCTTATCTAGATGCGCGGTAGCATGGCAAGTCAAGTTCAAGCTAGCAGAACTGGCGAGCAGCACCGTGTGTAATTTTACCTACCCAAACCATTTGAAGCCACTTTTGACTCCTTCATAACTGAAAAACTATATATTTTTTTTTTATTTTATATTTAAAGGAGAACCAACAGCTTATAAAACAATATGATTATGAAAATAGTGACACATAGCCAATTACAGGATCTCACAGATAGTCTCAAAACACAAGTTTAAGCTTAACTTAAACGAGATGACGCGTGCTATATCACACCCTACTCAAAAAACATAACTCTTCAAATTACATTCTCACTCCAATTTGGCATCAGGTAGGCATTGCACTACTTATAAACTAGAACAAAACGAAATATAAGATAAAGTGATCGAATGACATGCTCACACGCTAATCAAAACATCTCATCACTAAACTTCGCCTCACAGATGAGACATTACAGTTAAACATATAAATGTCCATCTCTTTTACCAGGTTATTTAAACTGACACTAGCGCGTCTGAGAAAGCTCATAAATAGCTCCTAAATATCTCATAAATATGTCAAATTTGGCTTATTTAATGAGACTTATCATATACATTATGTGCTCCAAATTTCATAAACACACCTCATACGGGTATTTAGATATTAACAGCCAAAAATTGTAATTTTTATCACTGACTCACATTATATACCTAGACCTAACAGAAATTCTAACCCAGTTCCACATGTCCTAGAAAATTTGAATTTGGCATCCAGTTAGGTAGTTAGGTGAATACAAAGGAATAAATCAGAAACTAGTAAACTAAGTATTATCATTTTATTATAATTTTTAAATCAAATTATTTCTGTACAAAAAGTAATGATATCCCCCCAAATAAACTGCCGGACACATTTAAGGACAACCATTTAGAAACATTTACTACTTTGACGAAACAATGGCTATTGAACAAATGTTATTAAAGTGTAAAGGATTTTCGGCATGATAATGATAATGTAATATAATCAAATAATATAATCAAAAAATATAAATATACTTAAATATACTTAAATAATATAATCAAAAAGATAACGCTTGTAAATAATCAAAATTGTAATGGTATTGGAACTATTTTATCGATTTTAATAATAATTGTAATGACACAGTATTTAAAATAACGGAGTGTAATTTTATAATTTTCATCTTTATTATTTTTTAACTGCGTGTACACCTGTAAGGTAGGGTTAAGTGATATTTAAGTTTAAAAAGCATAAACTGGAATCTAAAACCTTAATTCATACGCAATAAATTTTCATTTCATTTCATCAAAACATAAATGTGAAATGAGAACCAAGTTCAATATATCGACAATGTGAGATCCAAATTAGTGCCTAGGCCAAGGTGCAAATTCAAATTCAAAATTCAAATTCAAATTCAAATTAATTTATTTCGTCAACATAGGTAAATACAATTAGGTGATTAATAGGTCAATAGAACAACTATGATGTGCCTGTCGGCGTACGAAATTTAACATAACAATAAAAATAATAATAAATCAAATTAAATGTCACAAAGGAAAATAATAATAATAATAATTAGATAGCTTTCTTAACTTATAATGATAAAGTCATCAGTACATTTTCATAATTATTAAGTATTAACATTTTCATCAACCAATTATGTGCCAAGTTAATTTCTTCTTATAACTTAGGTTAGGATAATACGAGTATATTAGAAATGGAAATAGAAATGTTTATTCGCACTTCGCAAATTACGTACAACACAAAATAAACAAGTATTAAGTAGGTATGTGCGAAATTGCGAAGCTGTCTCAGCATATTGAAGCCTAAGTTCTGACTTGCCTAGTCTCATATACGAATTATTATTAAGTACCTACTAAATCACATACCTATCTACCGTTTATTTATTGCACGAAAATGGTAAAAATGGTTCGTTCATAAAAAATACACGGCACACCAGTAAAAAATAGCCAAGTGCGAATCGGACTGGCGCGTAGAGTACCTAAAGGGTTCCGTACAGTATACCCATAATATTATTATGTATAACATAATCGATAGCTGAGGCTCATTAATAGGGTCTTGCTGACACCTTTTGTACGAATAGCATACACCCACCTGAAAATATACGCGGCACACCGGTTGAAAACGTCTGTACCACTACCATGAGTTTACAATGACCATACTTGATAGCGACGGCGTAAATTAGTTGTATGGAGAATTGTACAGCGCCTCTACAAATAATTTACGTCCTCGCTATCGAGTACGGTCACTGTAAACTCATGGTAGTCAGTGGTACTGGTCTTGTGTAAAATAATGCGTACAGACCTATGCAATTTCCCTAATTTTGTTTTGTGCCTATTTGCACACCAAGTTGATTGAATAGTATTGAGACTTATTAATGTTTAAATCATGATTCACTTTATTTCACTTCATGAATTCACTTTGTAATCTTTTTTAAAAATAAAAAAATAATGATTATGTATATAATTTATAGCTAATAATGGTAACCTAACCAACAAAAAGTTTGAAAACCCCCGACTCTATCACTTCAAAGATCAATATCTCAAAAACGGCTAAACCGATTTTGATGAAACATGTCTAAGAACCATCGCTATAAAATTTGCTTTCAAATAAAAAACCGCATTCAAATCGCACCCGTTTAAGAGCTACGATGTTACAGACAGACACAGACACACATTAGCGGTCAAATTTTTAACACCGCTCTTTATGCGTCGGTGGTTATTAAAAATACAGACGAAATGAAGTAAGGAAAGTCCGTGAAAAGGGTGTGAATGTTAGATATCTGGTAAAATTCTTTTTAGTTTCCTCATTTTAGCGTTAAATAGGTTACAAACACGCCAGCGTTTATAAATAGCACATATTTAAATATCCTCGTGCTGAGCTGGCAGTATAGAATAATAATTTTCTTTTACGTCAGAGTTTTCAGTACTACGGTATATTGAATCCACGTCCCATGGTATTAAAGTTTCGAATAAAGTGATGGTGCCGGAATGTTTTGCGTGCGTATTTTTTACATGCCTTTATTTAACTTGCAACGTTCGTATATACATGGTATGTACCTAGTGTCGAAATTTTTAATTCCTGGCCCATATTAGTACTTTCTCACAGCGAAAGTCATAATGAATTACCTTGTTAAGCAATGCGATGTCACCGCGACTTATTCTACGAAAATATTCCGCAGTGGGTCACGATTCATTTGGTTCTAATGTACAGTCAGCATCAAAAATAGCTGTACATTTTCGTACTTTGTCGTTTTAAAGCCACGTAATAAACGCCACGCAAAATTGTCTAATGTCAATGCGAAAGAGTAGAAAAGAGATCCGCTACTTTTGATGCTGACGTACCTAACTTCTCTTCTATATCACTACACTCTTGACAGAGGGAACCTTCCTAGAAGCCATAGCTGTCTGTCAATTTCGTGTGTTTTATGTACAATAAACAATTTCACAACACTCTACAATACCTTTAATTTCCCGCAAATTCTCATAGAAATTTAGTAAAATTACGGACATTGAATTTAATTGCTTGATCCAATGTTTCACGCGTGCAAAGCCTGTGATAAAATCTAGTCTAATTTATGAATAATAACTTGGAAAGACTCCCTTTAAAATATTTTGTAGTACTATCCTTCAAGTTGGCTCTCTTAAAGTCGTCGAGGGAAATATGTAACCAAGGAGTTAAGGATTGAGTGAGCCAGAATAAATTAATACTAAATCTTCAGCAATTACGAGTTTACAAGCACCATTTTAATCAAGTTAATGTAACTTTATGGTTTAGAATTGACTTACTAGTCTCTAAAGGCTTTTATGGTCTAATACGACTTTGAAAGAGTAGCATAAAAGGTGTTATAATAATAATATTAACCAGCTTTATGCTGCTGCTTTTCTCGCATAGTAGAATAAAAAAGTAGCCAACGAGTCTGACAGTATTTCAATGAACGGTGAATGAAGGCCACTTTCAACCGAATTTCGGTCGTTTAAATCATCAGCATCAAAATCATTATCTTTTAGTAATAAATTTATAGTTTAATTGTGCAATCCCTACCTTCCTATAGAATTTACCTTTAGGTTTTATTTCATCGGGATCTCTGTGGTTGTGGGCACCTGAGGACTGGAAACCTGGTAACTTGACATACAAAATTCCCCTAGTTCGGGCACCAGTCTCCACTGCATAAGTCGAGCAGCTATAGTTTAAGGTTCTCTTTTTCTCACTGTCTATGTATTGTACTTTATGTTGGAGTGAATAAATACTTTTTTTATTTATATAAATGACAAAATATTTGAGCCGATAGTTTAAAGCCAGAAATATATAAAATAAAGTTATGATTGGTTATTTGGAGTCTTTTTGTAAAGTTGATAAAAAATCTTCTTTTATTTTGTTACAGGCTGTGCAATGACGTTGTCTCGAAAAGAAACCACACACTCAAACCTCGAGTGGTTTTGCCAGAAAACTATGTAAAAGGTAAACTATAATTTTAATTATATACTTTTTAATCATGAGTAATGATCGACCAGTAGCATTTTATTTCACTTTGACTAAATAAAATCATGAATTGTTAAAAACTCACGGAATTTAATTTGTAAGATTTCGTTGCACATGTAGGTAGGTACAACTCATGTGTAAAATAATATAGAAACGTCAATGAGACAAGTGCAAAACATAAGTTGACGTAAACATTTTTGTTCGATAGAAAATTAATAAATTATGAAAGACCTATATTTCATAAGCATACTAGAAAAACCTCGATAAAAAATATAAATTGTGCACCTTTTTCTTTGAAATCATGTGACAGTGCTCAATATTTTAAGAAATAATATATTGACCTGTGCCTTAATTGCCTATTCAATTACTTATATACTTAAAGGTCACTGCTTATTAGAGCCACCCGGCACCCGACCAGCAGCGCCTCGACTTTCGGCGTCCACTCGTTGTCGACAGGTGGTCCACGGGTGGTCGCCACGTTGACAACGAGTTGGAACTCGCGTGGTCCACGGATTTCCTAGTAGTCTCTATGGCGGCGAGCAGCGGGCTGTCACCGAGTAGTCCAGGACTTCCCAACCAGGGGGGCACGCCCTCCTAGGGTGGCGTAGAGAAATGTTAGGGGGGGCGTCGTACGTAATATGTAAGATTACATTTCAAAAAAGAAATGAACGAGTAGGTAAATAAGGAATATGCAAAGTGAATTTACCTAAGGGGGGCATGAAAATATTATTTTTGGCTCAGGGAGGCTCGGCGAAATAAAGGTTGGGAAACCTGGAGTAGTCCACTCGCCGTCCGCATCCATAATGAAGAATTCTTACCGCTCGAGGCGAGGCGGTGCTGGTCGGGTGCCGAGTGGTTGTATATAATGAGCGGCGCCCTTATATTGTACTTAATAAGTAAACACCAGTCATTCCTTCGAGGTGAAATATACACTTTATTATAATATATTATGTATTTCTATAGATTTTTTGACACATGTTAAACGATACTTTTTTTTTAGAAATGCGCCCCCCTGCTCGCAAAGGACACCCTGTCATGGTGGAGTTTAGTATATACGTAGTGGATGTCAACTCTATTAATGTGGAAGACATGGATTTTCGGTAAGACCTGAAAACAATTACGCTAACTATTTACGTAATTAGATTTATTACCATCTAAAAAAAAAAAACACCACATTTACAAGGAAAAAAAAGCTTCGAAGAGATGTTCATAAGAGTAAGTTTTTTTCTTTCGAGGTACGAAATCCAAAAAAGGTTGAATTAGATATAGTTGGACGTACATGATTTTACATCAGATAATCTAATTGTTTACATTGTTTTACGCGGTGTTATTTTTTTCCAACTGCCATTACTTTTTATTCGCACACTTTCACCAGCTTAACTAGACACTAAATTCCAAAGATACTCGTACCTTCTATGTAACCGCTGCGGTAATTGCTAATTATTTAAATGGCGTTACCGAGGCAGCGTTGTATCTATGCATAAAACAAAGTTACCATCTGTAGTTTTAACGTACGTCCATCTGTAGGCTAGACGACCAGATGGCCTAGTGGTTAGAGAACCTGACTACGAAGCTTGAGGTCCCGGGTTCGATCACATGTCGGGGCAAATATTTGTATGAAAAATACGAATGTTTGTTCTCGGGTCTTGGGTGTTTAATATGTATTTAAGTATGTATCTATCTATATAATTATGTTTATCCGTTGCTTAGTACCCATAACACAAGCTTTGCTAAGCTTACTTTGGGACTAGGTCAATTGGTGTGAGTTGTCCTGTGATATTTATTATTATTATTTATACGTTCAACGTACGCCTTTGCCGCAAAAAATAATGTCGCGTTTTCAGGACGCAGACGCGGAAACGCATTCCGTTGATCGCGTGCGTCTGCACTGCGATTTCCGCATAAAACAACCGAGTGTTTAAGAGAAGTTTCCCTGCCGGCCGCGCGGCCGCGTTGGGTATTCGTTCGGGATATTGCTGTCTTTATCGCTCGTGACATAAGCGCTCGCAGCCGTCCCCCTATGCACATCCCCCCTCCCGCTTCTCCGCTTCCCGCTAATGTATATCAAGATAGTAGTAGGCTTTCAAGGTTTGGGCGGTTGAATTTTGGGTTTCGTTGTCGTCATATTATACGGAAAGTATAGCACAGAAATCAATGATATTTTAGAATCAAGATCTTCATTATATTTTCCATGTCTGTGGTTTTTTCGATTTTTGTAAAAATACTTTAATAGTCTGTAATACTCGTGCAAAGTTGAAATCTTTTTTTGTCGACTTTTGAGCTCCTGTAATTCTGATATTACACATTTATACGAAAATCTGAAAAACCACAGGCATATTTAATTACATCTAGTCCATACTTACAAAATTTCATCTACTTCTGTTGCCTAGTTTTCAAATGAGACCGGGACCACGTTTGTATGGAGAATGGAATGAAGAGACTTCTCTTAAGCGTCCAGAAGTCGTACAGCTACCTCAAATTTCCTTGCAAAAAGTCCAACATTTTATAAGACACTCCAAGTGCCTCACTTACGATGATAAGAGGCTATTCTGACCTTACGTTTTAGTGATCTTTTTTTTCGTTCAAACTATTCAAAGGAGGCACTTTGCATTTTACTATAATAGATTGACTACTTTTTCTCAACCTTTTCGAGGCTTAGAATGCATTAGACAGATTCTTGTCGGGACGTGGTTGGAATTTATAAATGAAACTTTATACTCCAATGAATGCTCAATATTTTATGGCCAATAATACTTCGACTAGAATTTTTTTACCTTTTATTAACAATTTTAGGGTTCCTAGGGTGATAAAAAACGTAGCTTTTACTTAGTTTCACCTGTCCCGTTGTCTGCATATCTGTCTGTCTGTAATCAAATACTGCAAGTTAAATTTGACCTTTGTGAAATAGGATAGATCACATACGTACAGTCAACTAATTGATTTCTGAGCCACTATGGAACCTTATCGTATTGTTAATATATTATTGTTAAATTTGATCTACTTACCGGTTTGCGAATGAGCTGAAATTTTGCAAGAATGTGTAAATCCGATGACAATGCAATATCATTATGAGATGGAGCTGATCTGATGATGAAACTGGGAGGAATTCGGTAATGGAGCGACACAACCCCTTCGAGCTTTGGCTCCTTGGATACTTGACGAGTACTTTGGTGCTAGATGGTAACTAAACTAAACTAAACATTAAATGATGTCTGATAATGGATCAGGAAAATGCTGCTACGCGTACGACTACGTCGTAGTAAATTTTGCATCAATAATTAGTAAAAAATTTAAAACGATTTACTTAAATCAGATAAGACATATACGTACCTTTTTATAGGGACATTGTATTAAATCTTTGAGTTTTTATCACAGTCCCAATTATTATAAATAAAAACATTTTAATGAAATATAAAGATTATTTAGCATTATTGCCTCTTTTTAGGGTTCCGGAGCCAAAATGGCAAAAACGGAACCCTTATAGTTTCGCCATGTCTACTGTCTGTCTGTCCGTCTGTCTGTCTGTCCGTCCGCGGCTTTGCTCAGAGACTATCAATGTTAGAAAGCTGTAATTTTGCACGAATATATAAGTAAACTATGCCGACAAAACAGTACAATTAAAAATTCAAAAACTTTTTTTTTAGGGTACCTCCCATAGACGTAAAGTGGCGGTGATTTTTTTTTTCTCATCCAACCCTATAGTGTGGGGTATCGTTGGATAGGTATTTTAAAACCATTAGGGGTTTGCTTAAACGATTTTTCGATTCAGTCATTTGTTTGCGAAATATTCAACTTTAAAGTGCAAATTTTCATTAAAATCGAGCGTCCCCCCCCCCTCTAAAATCTAAACCGGTGGGTGGAAAAATTTGAAAAAATTCAGGATGGTAGTCCGTATATTAAACTTCCAAGGAAAACTATAGCGGCTAAGTTTGCTTGAGAAGTTTGCGTGTCCGACACGCTCTTGGCCGGTTTTTTATTTCTATTGCCGTCACGATATAACACTTTTGTTAATAATAACTGGAACTGTGATAAAAACGCAGATTTAATAGTGTACCTATAAAACGGTATACTTCCCATCTGTTTTTTTTTTAACTTTTTCGTTCTTTTTATTTACAAGTAGGTAATAAAAAAGCTTGTTTAAAAAAAAAACCCCGTTTTCTTTTTCAAATATTCTTGAGTGGTTTTTATAAATTTTTGTTAATTATGTATGTACTTACGTAATGTAAATAATATACTTATTTATCTTTTTTTCATTCCGAATTTTAAAAGTAAAAACCAAAATATATATTTAGTCAATTTAGGCTACAGCAAGTACGCAAGTCGCAAAAAACCTCTGTTTGTATGAGCTATACCTAAATATCTATATATAGGAACTATATAATATGTATAGGCCAGTCTGGCAGCTCGCAGTCTCTCGATGGTGTTAAAGCCATCTGAGGCTCGCTCGACATCGCAACTTTGTGGTCCATGTTGCAGAGTAATTTGTAGTTTAAACACATCAGCGATGAAACTTCACGTATTCTAGGATATCAAGGGAACCGGAATGTGTGAAATTACGTACTTCAGCTAACAAGTTATCTTAAGTTAGTGGAATATTAGATCGCACATCTGCACTTTTAGGGCTCTGGGGACCTTTTTTCTACTCTAGCAAAAAGAGCACCATATACCACCATTAATGTAGACCGGATAACAGTGAACAAAAATGTGTTATAAAAATATGTTTTGAATAATTCATTGAGTCAGGCGTGACCTACTACTTTGTGGTCCATATCAATGAGCTAAAACAATTACCTTGCTCACCCGCGACCTTATAATAACTAAGTTTGTGTAAAAAATATGTGTTTATGAGTCTAACATTGATTCTGTCGTCGTCGGTCTTCAACTTCATCAACCGGCTTTGACCAATAGACAGGTCGTTGGTACTCCTGATGGACTCGGATCATACTAATACAAATTTAGAACAAAGAATCACAATTATCAAATAAAATTACATAGTTTTTAGTCCTCCCATAAATAAACACTAATATCTTTGTAATAAAGTTTATCCAATCCTTTTCAGAGTAGACATGTTCATCAGACAGACGTGGAGTGAGAGTCGTCTCCAACTGCCGGAAGATATCTTCGAGGAAGGCGACGACCACGTCACCCTACCTCCGGAATTTTTCGACAACCTCTGGCATCCTGACCCTTATTTCCTTAACTCTAAAGTCACAGGTAAAATAATTTATTTACTCTTATTTTGCAATGATAATCGGGTTAATTTGAGTTTATACGTAGACGATATTATTGTTAGATCAAAATTGATGATGGTTTTATTGCGTCGCTGGTTTGATTTGATGAAATAATGTCATGTTTTTGTAAACAAGATAGTTATTCGATAAACAAATTATAAAGTTAATGAAGTCGTTTCCGATATGACTGAAACAGCCTCAAGATTATGATATATTTTATGATTATTTTTTACCTTTATTTCTGTGTTTTCTCTCATAGCAATAATATAATAATATTATTAATATTTATATATAGTCATTATATTTATTGGTAAATTTGTGTTCAAGAAAAAATAGGATAGTAAAAAAATATTTTTGTAAGGATTCTTTTCAATCATATTTTCTTTTATAACAAACGAGCCCATCTAAGTTAATAACTCAATATGTCTTGAGCTAGGTTCCAAATATATGTAAAGAAAATAGGTCGTTTGAATTATTGCTCCCTTGTTCCTTTTAGGTTTCGTTCAAAGGAGCTATAAGATCAAAGTCAAATTAAACCAAATAGTTAATACTAGTAAATTACTGGTAGTAAAATTCGTGTGGTCCAGCCAGGATAAAATTTCAACAGTTAAAGAAATCGACTTGAAACAAGATAGGCACGTATGGGCAATGCAAGAAAAGTCAACAACAAAAGGCACATGCAGAATAAAAACATGTAATAAAAATGATATAAAGTGGTACTTGATAACGGTTTACTACGAGAGTTTTTCACGAAACCTCCATAAAGTACTATAAGGACCTAATTAAAATTGCCATATGCCTTTTATTTGATAGAAGTTGAAGTTAATGCTCGTGTAATTCTTTAACCCTTCCATTAATAACTTTTAAAGGACTAACATAACCGCAAGGAAAGTATCTTCATTTATAGTAAGGTTACTCTGCTTGGTATTCTGCTTGATAAAAAAAATAGCTTTTTTTATTGCAACCTGACATTGGGGATTCGTACAAAAAAAAATTAAGTTAGATTATGATTAAGACGAGGTATTGTTATTTTGAAATTTTTCTTTCAATTTTGTAATTAAGAAGGTAAAGTATGTAAATGAAATTAATGATAGGTACTGTTATTCTATACATTTTATCGGATTGGGAGTCGAAAAAGACGACTAGTGACTCCAAGGTAGTGTCCAGAAATATTTTATTTGCAGATAGTACCGTATCTATTAGAATCCATGCTACATTATTTTCAAGAACGTAATGTTTTTTTATGTAGAACATTGTAATAAATCATTTATTGAATCAGGCGTTACTTTGCGGAGGTCCATATCAATGAACTTAAAGAATTTCTTTACTCACCCGCGATCTTATGATAGTTAAGTTTATGCAAGATATGCGTGTTCATGCAGTTCCTCCACCTCCACACTGTAAGAACACACACAAATCACACAAACCCATTTATCACTATTTACTTTTGAGATACGTGATTCTAAACTGTGTTAGTATTTTCTTATTAGAGCTTAATTTTTTTTACTCCGTCTAAATAAAACTTAACATAGTGTAGAGGTAGTTATCATAATAAGCATTTCCTAAGGGGATAACTAGCATCATTAATTGCCCAACGAGGAAACTTGAAACATTGAAGAACTTAACTGATTCCAACGGTCTGATAATGTTGATTAAACGAAAGAAAGTTTTGCTGAACAGTTTGTTAAGATTTACGGATTCCCCGGCTTTATGTAAGGACGTAAGTTACGTACCTACACTTTAACGCAAATTGAACCGTATCCAGAAAGGGTTAGATTATATTTCTATTGGACTAAGATGGACAACCTCGTTGTGTTTTCTTTCCTTATGTATCAGTTTCTCAAGTTGTTGAAGAAATCGCTAAAACAATCGAAAAATGTGCTAAATAGTTTCTGTTCTTAAAGTTTGTGTTTTGAACTATCTCTTTTTCTTTATCTTTATTTTTACTACGTTGGTATGGAATAAATTCTCAATTCACTTAAGTGTATTACCAATTTTATGAAATGTAAAGATTTGATGATGATGCAGTATGAAGTGCAGTTAGGAAACGTTGTGGACATAATCTTCATTTTTCATAAGCTTTTATCTAAGTTTGGGTCAAATCTCGCATTATTATTTTGACCCACATCCAGTGGTCGGATTAACTTGAAATACTCGTATGTAAATTGGATGACGATAAAAGTATAGTCGCTAAAAAGTACAGCCAGCAAAAAAGAAAGTAGTATTAAAATGTTTTTTTTTTAACGTAATCTTATTTTTAATTGATTTAAAGTCCGTACAAATACAAAACTTGTACCTATTATTACGACTACACACATCGCCACATCGCTCGAAGAACAGATAACCGTTGGGGGAGAAAAATCTTCGAGTGGCGACCACGAACCGGAAGACGAGTTGGCAGGCGACATCATGAAAGATACGGTGGATGCAAGTGGCGAGTTGTCGTTCATTGTGGCGTTCTAAGGGGGAGACCTATGTTCAGGAGTGGACGTCTTCCGACTGATGATGATAATGATGATTATTACGACTAATTTTATTACTACAGCTTAGTAAAATATTTAGTTTAAGGTGCCCAATTAGCATCATTACAAAATATTGATGACATATGAAATGTAATTTACCTCTTAAAAGCAATCAACAACAATAAACATAGGTACTACTGTCATAAACCATTAAGTTTCAGAGGCACGTTATATCTATAAATACATTGCAGAAATGAAACTTGATTCCACTTTCCTCGGATCTCCATCAGAGCTTCCACGTAAATCTCCAACTAAAGCTCTACTTAAGCAAAAATTGAATAGATCTGTTTTCAATTATCGTTCTAACAACGCAGATTACGTCTTCCAACGCTGTTCAAAAGATGTTTAAAATTGAATTAAGTGGTATTATTTAGGCATAAAACAAAATTGAAAATTCACTTCAAAGGTATCTTAAATTGCTTTCTTTGAATTTTACTGCAGCGCACGACAATAAATGGAAGTGTATTCACAACCTAAATGATGCCACAATTTAATTTGCAGAAACAGTAAACAAGTTAAATGAACTGCCATGATACAAATTATTGGAGGAACAAAACATCAACTTTGCCTTTATTTCTTAAGATAACTTTTAGCTTAGAATATGATGTCTTGCTCGAGTTTCTTGTTTTGGAGAATTGATTTGTGATACTTCGCGTATTGTATCGTCAGCATTATTACAAACTTTACTTTTGCGTTGTATTTTCCAAGTTTCCTTCATAAATTTTAGTTGGAATCTTTCTTACTTGGTGTTAGATTCCACAGACGATTTAGATTTATACTAGTGTCGGTGTTGTTGGTTTAATATAAATACATCTCAGTGTAAAGCAGTTTTTTTTTGTGAAAACCAGAACAAAAATCTACAGTCCACGCTCCCAACAAACAATAGGGTCCATATTGTAATATTAGTGCTCAAAAATGAGTCACCTCTCCGAGATACCGCTAGCAATAATGATGATGAATAAGAAATAATGATTCACAAAGAGTGAGTCCAACCTGTAGGAAATTTTTAACAAGACGCTGTTGCCACTGCTTCTCACCCGATGTACTAAAGAAGAACACATTTTATTTTATTTTTTGTGTTAAAACTTGAGTACAATCAATGCGAGCCACACTAACACTCAAAATACAAAATTCGCTTCTGAACAGACTATAGAAATAAATAAACTTTAACTTAAGAAATCAGTTTTAAATATGTTGGCTGTAGCCTAACAAACATTCTTGATTGTTTAATGATCCAAAACAAGAAACGTTGAACGTGACTCGCCTGAAAAAATAAGTAGTATAAATATAATGTTGTGTGTGTTTATATTACATTTCTGGATGCTTTTACAATAGGAAATATTTAGAAAAGAAATAAAATAACATCAAAAGATCATCAAATGGTTATTTTTTTAAATCTCTTTGTTTTGTAACGTTTCTGTGAATATGTTTTGATTTAAATACTACTCTGGCATACCGTTTAATTGGACAGTTGTCTTTTTTCTCTGATTGTACGAGTAGTACATTTTCTGTCAATTAAAATGTTCAAACTGAACATTTTAAACCGCTGAAACGCGTGTTATTTGGTTGTGGGTACCTAATTACTACAATTAAATATCTTGTGTGAATCTTTCATAGGAAGCAACAACCCCGTCCCCCACAGTAGCACTTTGATCACTTTGCTAATCAAACCCAACAAAGTGTTTTATTTGTTTCTCAAAATCACAAAACTCCCTTAAGCTACTCGTAACTACCTGGACTCTGTTTTAGTTTTCTATCACAAGAAATGTCTCAAACGTGTTAGCGTTGAAATGTGAAATTTTTTGAGAACAGTCTGTTGCTTGTGCGTCGCAAGAGACGTTGCTAACTTGCTTATATTCACGTTTGAAACGTTTTCTGTGTCAAAAATCAACACTAGAGGCTTTAAACTAATGTTCACTCTAGTTGAACATACTCGCTAGTCTTACTGGTGGAAATCCAAACGGATTGGATTGAAAATTAATGGGGTTTTTGAAATTTTAGGAGGAGCTTTGTACTATCGTCATCAGTCGGCTGGTAGGCAATTTTGCCCCTTTATTAATTGGAAACACTGTATTATCTCGAACCCTTACATACGGCTTGATCTCAGCACGTGTTTTAAATTGACGTTACGCCATATTGGAAAACAAAGCACAATCGTAGGGTTTCTTCGAAACAACTCGCACGATCATTTCGAAAAGAGTGTTGGTCTGGGTCCAGTTCCTCGAAGTATACGAGTATTAGTCTAATAATATTAGTGTTTTGTTTCATTTTCTCATTCAATTTTCGAGACAAAACACTAATATTACTAGACTTGTAAGCGATGAGAAAAAGGGCTCTGGTGTTATTCATTTATTATTATATTGTTACTTGGGTTATTACTAGTCGGTTCACCGGAGTATCCGATCGCCCGACATCTGCCAAATTGGATTTTCTGATACTGCAAGTTTCTTGTGTTAGTGCAAGAAACTCTTTAAAAAACTTTTTAATTTTGGAAGGCCTCCCGTCTGTATCTACAAAAATTTCTGGTTAATATATATTATGTCTAATTTATGATTCAATTTTCACTTGATAAAGTTCAATCATAAATTAGACATTTTATAACTATTTTTTTAAAAGGTTACTTCTAGTTATTATAGCTAAAAGTAGATTAGATTATACTGGGTGTGGCCTGTAACAGGGGCAAATAATTAAAACATAGTTCGTACTTATCAATATGAACGACATTAGTTCAGCGAGTTTTAAAAATAAACAGTGCAATGTAAAGCAAAATGTTTGATGTTGGTAGGGTGACAGGCGAAGCCAATTGGAATCTAGAATGGTGTACATTGATAATATTATTTAATTTGTATGAAAAAGGGAACATCTAAAGTTTCCATTATTTTAAAAAGTTGTTGAACTAATATTGCCCAGTCTGAGGAGTACGATCTACGTTTTAATTATTTACTCCTATTACAGGCCACACCCGGTATATCAATTTAATTAATTTGAAAGTTGCTATTTTACAAAATATTACGGGAAAAGTTGTTTCTCAATCTTAATGTTTTTTATCAGTATGGCGTAACACTGACTTCCACACAAACGTACCAATTTTTATAGTTAAAGGGGACGTAGTTAAGTTGATGTAATAGATGGACTTTTTTAATGATAACACTAATTAATTTACTAGGGTGTATACTTAGCAAGTGAGCGCATAATATAGTTGTACAATTTATTATGTTTACATAATAAATTTATTTTTCACTTCTCATGCTCGTAAAGTTCGTGTTTATGCTGGATCTTGGCGACATAAAATGACTTTTTATGATCTTGTTCATAAATTAAAATCATCATCTAAGACCAAGGCAATCAGGTGTTAACAGCCACAAACAATTTTTTTTATATATTTTTAATTTGTATAAAACTAATATACATAGTTTGACGTAACAGCTTTGCTTGGAATTGGCTTATTTAGTTACATAAATATCCCAAACATAACAAATGTCCGACTTGTATTTGTAAATGTCCTCATGTTATTAGCGCTAGAGAGCGCTATTAGAGAAACTCTCATCCACATTAAGTCCCAGAAGTGATAGAACCTAATTTATAAGTAAAAATCGCATAGAAAATTCAAATCTAAATCCATGTTTAAGGTATTTTACTTAACTACGTTCCCTTTCTTAGTAATTAGACCAGGCAGTCTGTATGGAGTAACACGTTTTTCCACCTGTAATGATCATTGCGCTTCCACCATCATCGATTGACTGAATGTCCACCGTATTGTGCATATGTTTGATTCTTTAAACCAGGGTTTCTCAAGCTTATTATGGTTCCACGTACCTCTAGTTTCTAGATAACAGCGAACCCTTACACTTTTTTTATTTCAATCATCATCGTAATATAATAATTATTTCAATAAAAGGTAACAAATACAGGTAAGAAGTGTCTTACCAGTTTTGCAGCCACCATTACGTAAATCTTGTCGTGAACCCCTTACCGTCGAATGGCGGACCCCTAAGGGTTCGCGTACCCCACCTTTGAGAAACCCTGCTCTAAACTAACCACCTAGGTATATAGATTAATCGCTGAACTAGTTAAATAAGTAAAATTTGTTCCTTTTCCTCGTAGGCTTTATACCGAGTCATGTATTGGTGTATTGTTCAAAAGCTAGGCCAAGATTACAAGACGTCAAAACATTAAATATTTATCAATAAAAAATTACTGCTTTAACGTTACAAAAAACGCACTGTAAATTTGAAAATGTACGTAAAAAATGCAAACAATTTAGGCTTTTCTATTTCCGTTCTAAAGTGGCGACCTTTAGTCTAAAGTAGATAAAAAATTCGGATCGATGCATACAACCCCGAGCTGTCTTGCGGCTGCTGTTGATGACCTTCTAGTCGTCTTCTAGTCGTGTACGGACATCTATCTGTCTCAATTATAGAAATATCAGCTCACCAACAGTACCGCAGCTAAGGTACAGGACAACGTTGAAGGATAAGTCCCACAATCATTGCGATTACGCCTCAGTTGACGCTTCCGATACGACACCTGACTGCGGAATGCCTGCGAGAAAACTGGCCTAATTATAATTGTATGTATGTACGTATGTATGTATCTAAACATTTTATTGTACATAAAATACAAAGAAAAAACAACAAAAAAAGTAAAATCGCAAACTTATCCCTATAACCTAACCAACAAAAAGTTGGAGACCCCTGACTTTGATCGCTAAGTGTGTCTGTCTGTCCGTCTGTCTGTGGCACCGTAGCTCTAAAACAGGTGGACCGATTTGAATGCAGTTTTTTTATTTGAAATCAGGCTTTTTAGTGATGGTTCTTAGATATGTTTTACCAAAATCGGTTAAGCCATTTTTGAGATATTGAACTTTGAAATGACAAAGTCGGGGGTCGGGTCAAAGTCTCCAACTTTTTGTTGGTTAGGTTAGTTTTAACACATGATTTAACTTTAGGATACCCAGTTGTGCCTATTTACGTCATGATTTACACGCAACGCCTCAGATTTTAATAATACTTAATCCACTATTCCAACAAATCCTATGTTATTTTTTTTATTCGACTGGAAGGCAAACGAGCAAGTGGGTCTCCTGGTGGTAAGAGACCACCACCGCCCATAAACATCTGCAACACCAGGGGTGTTTTACAAAGTACACTAAAGTTTTTCTATTAAAAAGAAAAGGAGCAGATTCAATGAAATATAATTAGTAGTCGAGAGACATTTTTGACATTCCATTAATTTTTAAAAGTTAATAGTATTAAATTCAAGTAAAGTTTAATTATAAAATTACGAGTGAGTTCACTAACAAGATTTTAATAATAAAATGTTTTGGAGCGATAAAAAATATGTAAAATGGACTGTAGCAAAAGTTTTAATTGAAACGAAAGCAAAGGGAATCTAATTTGTTTCTCGAAAAAAAGTTAGTTATATATAGTATAGAAAGAGGGCGCAAAAAGTATTTATACACATACCTGGTTTCCTCAGGGTGTGTGATGCTCTGTGAGACCTTAATCAAGACATCAGCTAGTCTTATGAGTGTACGAACTCGGTTTACCACTGGTTTTTTCCTCTGAAACCTTACTCAATCTGCCCACGCCTTCTCACAAAACTAATAATGAATTAGCACTAGTTTTATATAAGTTTAAATGTAGAGAGTGACTTTACAATTTTTTTTAGAAAATATAGATTGCCATTTATAAAACGGAAGTTGGAAATTAAATTTATAAAATGTTTCCATTACAGAAAAGCAATGTGAAAAGTTGAGCATAAAAGTTAAATTTTAGCTTGCATTCGGTGGGCACTCAGTCATAATTAGTTTCACTGTTTTTTTAGTACCTATTAAATAACTTAGAGTAAGTTTTTCAAAGGTTTGCACTTTGTTTAGTTATTTCAAAACATTACGATAGCAAATTGTCGAATAAACTTAACGAAACGTTGTTGACTTAAAAAGTTTGCGACGAATCATGCTGCAGGAATATATCATACATGACTGTACTTTTTTTATAAAGTATTTTTTAGATACAAGAAAATTTTTCAAACCTTGTGTTTGACATAAAATGATGAGTTCATTTAAGTTTTCAAGTACATTCAAAGGAAAAGATATCGACACGGTCTAAGTTACAAAAATAAACACGACTTTATGCACTTAACATTAAGGTCGTGTATACATATTTTTGTAACTTTGGCCGTGTCTATATCTTTGCCCTTGACTGTACAAACGGAAAAACTTAATGAGTGTTTTTGAAAAGTAGATGGCGTTAGACTTGTAAGGTCTGTTTGTCTATTTGACAGTCTTACTAAAGCTTGACTTATTTAGTTATGAACCAATCGCAAATGTCAAACGGATCTCAACTAACCGCTCACAAAAACACTCATAACCAATTCATATTTGACAAGTCTCTGACTCAACCTCGTAGAGTCAACGTCATAAGTGATCACTTTTGTAAAGCCATACGAAATCGTGATACGACTGAAAGCGACACGGTACAGAAATTATCACTTATTTTTATGACGTTGACTTGAATTTCATAAAAATTCATATAAGTACACTTATATGAATTTTTATGAAATTGGAACACTGTATCCACCTGGATTTTTTTTTCTTTTATACTGCTGAAATGCAATACCTATTTTTGAAACCTGGAATGTTTTGAACATAAAACTACCGTGAGACTCACTCATATTAAATATATGTTCCCGGATAACTCACGTCTTAAATCGAGTTTAGCCTGTAACATGTCGAGCTAAACTCGATTTAAGACGTGGGTTATCCGGGAAAAGATATTTAATATAACCTGGAATGTTTTCGAATTTACAGAAATAGCAGAACTCACACACAAATTTTCGTCGGTCACATTGTACAGGAATCAAACTGTGCGCTACGCGGCAAGAATGCATGCTATCATCGCCTGCCAAATGGAATTTCAACTCTATCCCATGGACATACAGTCCTGTCCGATCTACATTGAGAGCTGTGAGTTACGAAGGAATAAAAGGAATAACAACTCTATTGTTTCATTCCCGCAATATTTCAGTTAACAATGTGAATCTATTTTGCAGTCTCGTACAGTAATCAAAAAGTGCGGTTTCGCTGGAGCGAGGCTGGAGTGACGATCAATCCGGAGCTGAAACTGCTACAGTATCACATCGGGCAACCCTTGAGGCTCGAAGAAACAAACGGTTATATGATCGACAAGGACGGTAAGTACAATGAACCATTAGATATCTGACCCACCGCAGAACGTTCTCACAGTGTCACAAGGTTCCACAGTGCAAGGCTCGGATACCAGTTAAATTTCCAAACCGTTATCTACTTGGCGCAAAACCTTTTCATTTCGGTTTCGTTCACGAAACCGTTATTTTTAAACCGGTTTTTAAGGAAACATTTCCATAAAGTTCTTGTGGGATTAACCGGTTTAGAACAATAAAAGCCGGTTTATTCCGGCGCAAGATAAACGTCGCCGCCCGTCGCCGGCCGGCCAGCTGTCACTCGTCGAATAAACCGGTTTATTTAGGTTATAGTTAAGTTCTTAAAAACGTTTGCGTTCTTATGAAAGTTCAGAGTTAAACCGAAATATACCGGTATATTTACCGCTATTTTATAAACCGGTTGCGAGCCTTGCCACAGTGGGTCACAATTTAGTTGGTTTGATAGAACATACAACTAGCGGCTCTGGGAGCTATTAGAACTTAAGAATTTTCCGGAATGTAAGTTTTTACGTTACTTTTCACTGAAAAATTAATTTAATTTTTTTATGCATTCGCCAGACGAGCGTAATTTTTTGAGTCGTGTGGCGCGTATTTTCGGTTGCGTAATTTCTGCTGCATTCGGTTTATAAAAAAAAAAACGGCTAAAGCGTTCCGTAGCCACAACAAAAAGAAATAAGTCATATTTTTTAATTAAGTACTTCGTATTTTGTACGGAATATTCCAAGTTTCAGTATTATTTTACCTTAGGCTGCTATTAAATCTTAAACTAATAATAATTCTCAAGAAAACCTCATCGTTATAGTTTTCCTTGCAAGTTTGATATACGTACTACCGTCCTGAATTTTTTCTTATTTTTCCACCCACTGGTTTAGATTTTATAGGAGGGGACGCTTGATTTTAAAGAAAACTAGCACTTTAAAGTTGAATATTTTGCAAACAAATCACTGAATCAAAAAATCGTTCTAGCAACTCCCTAATGGCTACGGAACCCTAAAAAGTCCAGGTTTGACTCATTTTGAGTCACCGTGTGACAAAAACTGAACTTTTGTATAAAACTAAATACAGCAAAAATTACGCGACTGAAAATACGCGACTCACAAAAATTTAAAAAATTACGCCCCTCTGGCGTCATCCTTAATGTAATTAAAATCAGTTCTAGGGAGTTCAAGTTAAACCGACAAAGGTACTTTACTCCACCACTCAACTTTCCCTAAACTTATCGACCAATAACTTTAGAAAGTCGTCATCCTTTCTATGGTCCCGGGAGAACTGCACTGTAAACTATAAAATAAACAAAACTTTATTTACAACCACAAAATAAATTGAGTAGCGTTTGTTTACATAAATATCTACTTAACACATCACTTTTATTGATGGAAATTTATCATTGGAAATTTAAGTATAAAACTTTTTGTAAGGGAGCATTCACCCCTTTCTTTAGAAACTCGACCGCGGCTTGCAAGAAGATTAGTGTAAAGTTCAATAGATTTATTCGTTGACTTCAGAAATAAAATACAAATTACATTTATTAGTTTTCTTAGGGAGAAAGGCAAGAGCTTCTTGACATTTTTTAACTGATTTAAAATTACTGTTTTCATAAAAGCAGTGTCTAATTTTCTCAAAGCCAGCCAAAGCAATCAAAGCTTAGTATCAACTACTAAACAACTTACAAGTTTTTTGTATGAATTTCTGTTTGTGACGAAATGATCTTAAAAAACAAATATGCGAAGATTATTCATTTTGACGACCGGATGGCTAAGTGGTTAGAGAACCTGACTACGAAGCTTGAGGTCCCGGGTTCGAATCCCGGCCGGGGCAGATATTTGTATGAATAATACGAATGTTTGTTCTCGGGTCTTGGATGTTTAATATGTATTTAAGTATTTATTTACCTATATAAGTATATTTATCCGTTGCCTAGTGTCCATAGTACAAGCTTTGCTTAGTTTGGGACTAGGTCAATTGGTGTCAGGTGTCCCATGATATTTATTTATTTATTTATTTTTTATTTATTTTCCACTTTTGACGTAAACAAAGTACTTTTTTATATTATAAAGTATAAATTTATCCTATTTTTTTAAAATTTTACGGAAGCTTTTAACGCGAGTCCGATTTTAATTTGGCCTGCCAGGTAACGTTGAAACAATATACTCAGAGCCAGAGATAAACTCTGAAATGGATTTTAAATTGCACAGAACTGTACAAAGTAACTAACTGCTTGCAGCCCCAAAAGTTTTAATAAAATATCAGTTACAATCCGTGAGCTTTTAGAAAAACCTTCGGGTTTCGATAGAAAATGACAATTGTCTTTTTGACTTAGTAGCAATCAAGCACGCGGAGAGTGCACTCGTTGTTTTTTCATTGATTTATATAGAGCAGTTAAAACCACCACTAACTCATTTAATCAGTTATTATTTTTCGAAAATTGATTTCCATGGGGAGTCAACTTAAACAGGGTATTTTTGTAAATAGCCAATCACGGAAATTGTTTATCTATACATATAATAAAGCTGAAGAGGGTCGAAAGTCTGTACATGGAAGATATTTGAAGAAAAGTTAGCTGGGGATACTTAGAATCGATAACAGAACACGTTCCAATAGTTTTTACAATTTTTGTCTGTTTATCTGTTTGTCGTTTTTTTGTACGCGCATCACGTGAGAACGGCTGAACGGATTTTGGTGCAAACTTTACTAATCTGTCGAGAAAATCCCCGGCCAAATTATAGGCTATCAAAATTCAACCCTTAGACTATAAAAATTCAACCCTTAAAAGAGGAGGTAGCCACTACACTCGATTGAGTTTGCACCTTCAAGTTTTCAAATACGTTCTATGACTATCGAGTACCCCGCTATACTACCAGATGGCGCTGAAATTAATAACGTTGTGACATGATTAAGTCGCTGAGTAAGGATTTTGCCAAATTAAGAAATTTAGAAGAGGGGGTACGGATATCAACAAATTTAATTAAATATTTTAAATGATAATGAACAAAATTAAACGATAGTAAATTAATTGCCACACATTGCAGTGCCATTTTTTGGAGAACTGAGTAAACATTGAGTAATGAAGAATAAATGGGTTTACATAGTTACATAATGTAATATCGACACACATATAATTGCATAATTATTTGATATCATTTTATTACGATATAATACAAAATTATGAATTTACGGTGTACTGCCTTTTCGGCAAAATATGTTTCTCCAAATTTCACTAAGCAACCAATCTTTCGCCGAAGTTTCATTTGGCAAACCAATCGTTGACATAACTTTACTTCGCATTTTTCTTATTTCGCAACATTTTAATATTGCAAAATTTTACTTCGACACACTTTTACGTGGCAAATAATTATGTAGCAAATGATTGGCTTCGACAAATAACAAATTGTCAAATAACATTTGACAAATTTATATGTTACAAAGATTTACCTCAAAATTTGTGCGAGCGAGCGAAGCGAGCGAGCAAGACGGTTCGGAGCAGAAGCGACTTGGATAGTTTAGGTTCAGAAGGCTAAGGCGGGAGCGAAGCGGAGCGTAGCTCCCGCCTTAGCCTTCGATGTTAGTTTTTTTTTATAGCAGCCAGTATAACCTGCCACTAGGAAAGTAGGTTGGATGCCATTCGACATGTTGTTAAGTTAAGGTATGCCAATCAATACATTTTGACCAAAACATAAATGACATCTTCAAAAAAATCCCAGGTAATAATATGCATAATAATAATTTATCGGATGATTAGTTGGGTAATCATATCAGTGCGAAATGTTGAGTTGGGAAATAACATTTCGCCTAAATAAAAATATGGGATAAATAGTTTGGGAGCTAATAATTTGCTAAATAATTTTCGCCAATACATTAGTAAACCGAATTCACTCTGTCATGAATTATGCCTAATCGTAATTATATCGCATTCATATAATTATATATTTTAAGCACTTCTCTTTTAAAATATGGCTTTTCTGTCCTAATTAATAGGACGAATTTGCCAGAGTCTAAGTATTCTCATTGAGAGGCAACGTTGTAAGGTGATTGTAGTTTTACTTAATAATGGCTATGGAGGGTACTTAAAAAAAAAATCATTTGCGGAATAAATGTCAAACGATTTGGGGCTCGCTTTTATACGCGTTACTTTGCCTTTCTGTATGTAAAATTTTATTCTTTGAGTATGATACATACCTATAGGCATTTCAATCTACCGCTGTACCCTGTATCTCTCCGATTTCAACAAATTTTGGGAGGTAGACTCAGTCCATGATTCTGAGCTGTAAAACAGAGTCTCCAGATGTGAATGTGAATAGTAGATAGAGAGAAAGGCCTATAGATGAGAAACTTAGTGAACAGGTTTTTCAGTTGATATTTATCCGCAGTTTGAAAATTTTTTTCGAAAATCCCATGGAATCGGAAAATGTGGGACACTGAAGTTTGTGAGAAAATCTGATTAGGTACTCTCGAACCAACTGTATCGTAACCAATGATATTATATGTTACTATCGTAACGTATGTAGAAGCTCACTGATCGTAACCCACTGTGAAGCCTTTTCGTAGAAAAAGTCATAGTGACATCGCATTGCTTTACAAGGGAATTTATTATGACACTTTGATAAAATTCAACTGTGCGTCAGGACTCAAAGGTTTACAATACAATACAATACAAATACTCTTTATTGTACACCAGAAACTACACAACTTTGTTGTTTACTAATGTTTCGGGGAAAAACGTTTGGCAACCTGATTCATTTCGCCACTTTTCATTTCCCAACTGTTTAATATTTCTGAAACTGTAAATATTTCATGATTTTTAGGGTTCCGGAGCCAAAATGGCAAAAACGGAACCCTTATAGTTTCGCCATGTCTGTCTGTCTGTCTGTCTGTCCGTCCGCGGCTTTGCTCAGGGACTATCAATGTTCGAAAGCTGTAATTTTGCACGGATATACATATAGGTAAACTAAGCCGACAAAATAGTACAATTAAAAATTAAAAACCGGCCAAGAGCGTGTTGGACACGCCCATAATAGGGTTCCGTAGCCATTACGAAAAAATTAAGTAATATTTTTCTAAGGATTTCGTATTTTATACGGAATCTTCCAAGTTTAGGTATATTTTATACCTTATGCTGCTATTTACTCATAAACTACTAATAATTCTCAAGCAAACTTAGCCGTTATAGTTTTTCATGGAAGTTTGATATACTGACTACCTATCCTACCTACCAATCCTGAATTTTTTCAAATTTTTCCACCCACCGGTTTAGATTTTGGAAGGGGGGGGGGGACACTCGATTTTAATGAAAATTTGCACTTTAAAGTTGAATATTTCGCAAACACATTACTGAATCGAAAAATCGTTTTAGCAAACCCGCCGCTTTATGTTATTTTGATAGTTAGGCTTTACACATGGGCGCCGTAGGCGCCCAATAGTCAAAGCGGCTACGCTACTGTGAATTATATTCTCCTAAAGACTCTAATATGGGCGCCGCAGGCGCCCAATAATGAAAGTGGCTGCGCCGCTTTATATTACTTTGATAGTTAGGCTTTACACATGGGCGCCGTAGGCGCCCAATATTGAATGCGGCTGCGCCGCTTTATATTACTTTGATAGTTAGGCTTTACACATGGGCGCCGTAGGCGCCCAATAATGAAAGCGGCTGCGCCGCTTTATATTACTTTGATAGTTAGGCTTTACACATGGGCGCCGCAGGCGCCCAATATTTGAAAGCGGCTGCGCCGCTTTATATTATTATGACAGTCCCGTGCTATTTCGAGGGCACATCAGGTGCCCATTGTTCAAAGCGGCTACGCCGCTTTGAATTAGTATCTCGTCACAGCTGCCAGAAGATTTTTAATTACTAGGGGCCATTAGGTAAGTAAAGGCGGCTGCGCCGCCCTATCTCTGCTCCTAGATCTAGCTAAAGCTGCACTGTTGCCGTTCCCCCACCTCCCCGACCAACCTCCCTGCAAAATACTCGGGGTATATATAGCCTCGGTTAAAAATTTCGTTGGCGCGATGCAGAACTTCGAAATTCAAAATATCGGAACACAATTTTTTATGAACACTAGTGGCCAGTATCATTGAACCACGTAGATTATAGTCCCAAATGCTGGTACTTACGTGCTCTGAATTTACCACTGGCTGGTTAGATCGCTGATTCCCGACAAAGTAGTTTTAAATAATTTAATGTATTCCTAATTGGTGTCAATACATTTTTAAAATTGATTTTCTATGGACGGCTTTTATCTAAATCAGTTATTTGTTAATATGACGTATAGGTATATGTTTACTTATATTTTTGTTTTGTGTTTGTAAAATTCGTTCCGATCCGATCCGATGCGAGCCGTTTAGTGGAAGTGGAAGAAGAGAGAAGCAATGTTATTACGTCTACCTACTAATATTATAAATAGGAAAGTTTGTGACTGTGTGTGCGTGCGTGATTGCATGTGTGTAAAGTGTGGTGATTTTTTTTTCTCATCCAACCCTATAGTGTGGGCTATCGTTGGATAGGTATTTTAAAACCATTAGGGGTTTGCTAAAACGATTTTTTGATTCAGTAATTTGTTTGTGAAATATTCAACTTTAAAGTGCAAATTTTCATTAAAATCGAGCGTCCCCCCCTCTAAAATGTAAACCGGTGGGAGGAAAAATTTGAAAAAATTCAGCATGGTATTCAGTATATCAAACTTCCAAGGAAAACTATAACGGCTAAGTTTGCTTGAGAATTATTAGTATTTTATGAGTAAATAGCAGCGTAAGGTAAAAAAATATACCTAAACTTGGAAGATTCCCTACAAAATACGAAATCCTTAGAAAAATATTACTTAATTTTTTCGTAATGGGTACGGAACTCTATTTTGGGCGTGTCCGACACGCTCTTGGCCGGTTTTATAAAACTAATCTACACGATGGCCCTGAAATAAGTCCTGAAATATTTACAGTTTTAGAGTTGCGAAATGAAAAGTTGCGAAAAGGCAGTACCCGGAACTCAAATGGTTCGACTAAAGGTTCCACTGTACTATGGAGTACTTTCTAAACATCGAAATCTACGCAGACGAAGTCGCGGGCAAAAGCTAGTAATGTAATATAAATACTAGACGGCTACACGGATTTTAACATATGAGGTATCATTCGATTCGTCATAACTGTTGGAGTGACATAGACTATATAATATTTCAATATGGCATCTGCGAAAAAAAATATGGCGGAGGAATGAAAAAATATATTTTTCACTTCTCATGCTCGTAAAGTTCGTGTTCATGCTGTATCTAGGCGACATAAAATGACTTTTTATGCTCTAGTGCATAAAATAAAATCTTCGTCTAATACCAACTAAAGACCAAGGTAATCAGGTGTCAACAGCCTCAAACAAAAAAGTTTCCATATATTTTTTAAATAATTTTTAATTTATATAAAACTGAAAATCAGTCTAATCAATCATAATAAATCAGTAAAATTAAAATAATTGAATTATTATAATAATGCATAAAATAAAAGGTACATAGAAAGTGAATCATTGTTTCCACTGATGCTATTTCATTTCCTCGCCATCGAAGTGAAAAGCAGAGTGTAAAACCTCGCCGTGCCGGCTCGGGTGGCTATATGAACGCCTCGGGTAAAATGGCTCGTTTTATGCTCTTGTTGTACAATCTACTATTTAAAGAAGTTGAATGATTCAAGAAAAGAGTTGATTGTAAATATTTTAATAAGGTTCGAGACCGAGTCACACAAGCAACGGGGATTTTGAAAAGTACATTAAAAAATATTAAACGAAGCAGACCAAAAAAATTCATTTGACATACCCAAGAGAAGTAAACACGGTATAACAACTCTATATACTTCCAAACAAAATCACTGTGTTAAGTCGGGGTGTTCTCTATTTAAATTAACGATGGAAGAATTCGAAAATGCTGATTTTGTTTTCTTTGTATCATGACAAAAAGTCATATTGTATTAATGTTAGAAAAACATAAACAAGCTTAATGTAATCAAAATAAGGTTTATTTTGTACTGGTGGTTATTCTTTACATAACTTTTTACGGTAACTTCAAAAAGTTTTGCAAGTTGATAACAGAACAGAACCGCGTATCACGATCGCGTGTCATCGTCAATATCCGAAGTATGCTTCTAAAATACGAAGGTTTTTTTAAGATCTCACGGAGTGTACTATGTATGCTATTTTAACATTCAGCAAATACGTTCAGACACGAAGTTGGGTTTACCTACTTATGATACCAGGGGCCGTCAAAACGTCGTAGCTTGCCATATTGTCCATCGCGTGAGTGTCTATTTAAGCACCTAAACATCTTCGGTATTCGATATTATGCTGCATATTTCCCATTGAAATAAAAAATAGTACATTGTGTCTTAAGGGCGGTAAATAAGAAATTACGAACGAGAGTCTATTAGAATATTAGATATTAGAATTTAGTACCACCCGTGCGACATACAATGTTTTCCATCAAAGTCGCGAGTAAAATTGTTTATTTGCAAAAGTAAAACTAATATTTTTACAAAAATTGCCGATACCGCTGACTGCGCTCTTGGCAGCACCAGCTCCCCGCCGCCCTCCCCCTCCGCAGCATGTGCCTGGCGTGCGTTCGCAGGTCCTTCTGCAGCATTGCAGCGCGCGCAGCAGTATTAGTACGGACAATGACTCATTTACCGACCTTGGGCTTCATGACAAGAGAATTAGTACGGGCAATGACTCATTTACCGGCCTTGGGCTTCACGACAAGAGAATTAGTACGGGCAATGACTCATTTACCGACCTTGGGCTTCACGACAAGAGAATTAGTATGGGCAATGACTCATTTACCGACCTTGGGCTTCACGATAAGAGAATTAGTACGGGCAATGACTCATTTACCGACCTTGGGCTTCATGACAAGATAATTAGTACGGGCAATGTAATGACTCATTTACCGACCACGAGTTTCATAACAAGCACATTAAAAATAAAAAAATAAATAAAAAAAAATCATTTATATCAGACAATTAAATCCATAATTTGTTAGTAACAATGTTGACTTATAATACTATGTTAGTTAATCAAAATAAGGTAGAGGGTTTTATTTAGGTAGCCTGCATGTTACGAGAAGTGTGATAAAAAATACTTACTATCATCATTGTCATCATCATCGATCCGCTGCTGGGCACAAGGCTCTTCTCTGAATACGAGAGATTGACCTGTAGTAGGTCTCTACAGCTCTCAGTTTTGATTGTAAACCTCACAGAAATTGTAATTAGATCGCAGTTTGTCTATCAATGTTTTCCTTTAGCACAAAGCTCGTAGAATTTCGATTATAATTTTGCACATATGCAAATAATGCTTGGACTGGATTGATTGATTATTATTATTATTATTTTGTGTCATGGTGTACTTACAAACATAGGTTATACATATACTAAGGCATTGTAACTAACAAATTTTTACGGGCTCCTGGCCTGAAATAAACGCATGTTTAATTAAATTTTAAAAAAATATTTCAATCGCAGCCAACGTGCAGTTCTTCTGACTGCAATGGAAATGGTATTGGCAGTCGGCAGTTGCAAGTGAAATGCAATTCAACTTTACTAACCGTAACAGTTAGTTTCGCGTTGATAATAATGAGTCTGGCATAACTTCCCCTTAGTTCCAAAATCAATTAAAGTCACTTTTGGTCTAAAGTGAATTAATTTTATCGTTAGAACGTACAGTTGAACCATTTGATTCCTGACTGAATAAATTCCCTTTTCAAATAATGCGATATCACTATGACTTTTTCTACGCAAAGGTTCCAGAGTGGGTCACGATTCAGTTGATTCGAGTGTACTTTCTAAGATCTACATTCTGTTGGAACCCGCTTTTGTAACCTTGCGTCTCTTCTGTATCTTTACAGGTAACTACTCTAGGCTAGTGGTCTACTTCAGGTTCGAGCGTCAGATCGGTCACCATCTCATCCAAACCTTCGCCCCTTCTTCCCTCGTGGTCATGCTGTCCTGGTTCAGTTTCTGGCTGGACCTGGACGCCATCCCTGGCCGAGTGACCCTCCTGGTTACCTGCATGTTGACCCTGGTCACCATGTTTACTGGCTTACGGGCTGATATACCACCAGTTGCTTATGTCAAGGTAAGGTTTTGATATTGTAGCACACTTCCGCTAAGACGAAAATATTGAATTTTGGAAAAAAATTGGCATCAGTAATTGGCATAGAGATTTGTGTATAGACTGCATGTTTCTTACATCAAAAAGGTGCACAAAATTGGTCCACAGCGCAGTTTTGTTAACCTCGTCGGGTAACAAGCAAAGGCACTAGTTGCAGAAAAAGATTGGTGTAGGTAATATCAATCTTACAATGCTATGCAAAAGTTTGATTAACCCTCTTGACTTTAATTGGTAATTAGTGTTTTGCTTGTCACCCGAAGATTTTACTATGCTTTGTTGACGTCCGTGACAGGGGTTGTGTTTGTAAGTAATATTGATGATTGATGCGCCACGAGTTTTGTTACAAACAGCCGACTAGTGCCTTATGGACCTTATGATATATAGATGTCAATGGTAATCGGTCATTTATTTGCTCAAACAAACATGGTATAAGGGGATAAGTGATTTACAATAAATTGTCTCAGAGACATGCAAAATATTATGTAGGAATGAGTGATGTGCTGAATGATTGATCGAATAAGACGACGGAATGAGGGACATGGGGTGAATGAAGGACGGGGAGAAAAACAGAATACGTGTGCGCGAAAGGACCTGTTGAACTTGATTTTTTAACTAAGATTGTGTGTTTTTTTAAGTTTTATTTGAAATACATTTCCCCAACTAATGTGTTTTTCGAAAAAAACTTAAATGTAAATTAAAAGTAAGAAATGTATATCTCTTCTTTTAAGTCGCTACACTCTTACCCCCTTATTCATAAACGACAATCAAACCTATTTTAGTTAAAATGCCGCTAAAATTCGTTTGTCCTTATCTGTCACTTCGACATTTGTATTTGTTAGAAAGGGACAAAGCATTTGTTAGTTAACATAGGCTTGTTAAGGGGGTTAACCTTTAATAGGTAAGGCCCCATTTATCCAATCCAGCGTACTACCACAGAATCAAAAGTAGCTATCGAATACGTACAGTCAGCATCAAAAGTAGTTGGTTACTTTTGTACTTTGTCGTTTTACAGCCACGTACTTAGCGCCATACAAGAATAACGAATGTGTTAATGTGACAGAAAAACAAACCAGCTACTTTTGATGCTGACCGTACCTGACAAAGAATATTTTTAGAAGTAGTCGTATTTTTAATAATTACAATGAAAATTGTGACGTATTATGAAATTAATAAGATTCAGTTTCCAACTCAATGCAAGTGGTCGCTAAATCGCCTCTGCCTTATTAGGGGTTAAAAGAGTGGTCGTGGACATCGGATGAGTATCTGTAGTGAACCTTCCTGACGACTTTCTTAATTGTTCACGCAATTTCGCTTGATTTGCTCTAACTATCGCTTCCAACTGAAGCAACTGGAGGTCTATGGGGGAGGCTTACTTCCAACAGTGAATATCGTATGGCTGATATTGATGATGATGATGATTTTTCAAAATTAGGTCTTGATTCATAAGAACAAGTAAGAATAGGCTTGTTTACAGCAAATCAAATTGTAAATTCTAAGGTATATTTAATTGCATTTGCAGGCACTGGACCTCTGGATGGCAGGCTGTATGATGTTTGTATTCGCAGCACTTGGGGAGTTTGTGGTGGTAAAGGTGCTCGACAAACAGTACCAGATGAATAAAAATAAGACGCAAGAGTCCATGCCTAGAATAATACCAGTGGTAAGAAACTTAACCTCGGAACTAACTCAACAAACAAACAACGCAAACACAAACAAGTTTGGCAACAAACTGGTAACAGTTTGGCGATAGCAAAATTTATTGTGCCTATAAGCATGTGCCGTTTGATTAATCCATACTAATTATAAATGCGAAAATTTGTTTGTATGTTTGTGTGTTTGTCTGTCTTTCACGCCGTAACGGAGCGACGATTCGACGTGATTTTTGGCATAGAGATAGTTTATAAGCCCGAGAGTGACATAGGCTACTTTTTATCCCGGAAAAATGCACAGTTCCCGAGGGAACAGCGCGCGATAACCGAATAATACCATGCGGGCGGAGCCGCGGACAAAAGCTAGGCTCCAGGGAGTTGGGGATGTGAAGCTGGGTTTTTTAGCCGATGAGTATCTGGCAATGTCGGGCCTTCCCTTTCTAGAAGTCTATATTAAAGGGTCATACTGAAAACCAGCGCTGCGACTTGCTGTGGTAATTCGCTGATTATGACCCTATCTGGGGGCACGGCAGTGCCCCCGCCAAGTCGAGCAAAACAAAACAAAGGCACGGCCGTACCATACTTTTCTCGAAGCCATTCAGGCTATTTTCAACACCCTGTATTTTTTTATGGCTAAAGCTGGAACCCTGAATTTTCTGTTAGCTATAGGGCCTAATGGGACTTAGATATATTATCAATACCATTTAATTTGAACGAGTAGATTAAGAACTATTTACTTCTTTCGGCACAATCTTTAGTATTTATTCGTTTAGTAGTTTAAAATGTTAATGTTTAGTAGAATTATAATTATAGTTATGATGAAAGTTACGGGCTATGCTATGAGAGGCCCCACAGGATTCTCGAATTGTTATCTTTTTACGATTTTTTATTTAGTTTCACCTGTCCCGTTGTCCGTTGTCTGTCTGTGTGTATGTCTGTCTGTCAATCAAATCTTGCAAATTAAATTTGACCAACTTCCAGTACTTTGTCAGATTGACTTGAAATTTGGAATAATTTCTTTGGAAGGAGTTCTGGCAACCCTGGCCATGTAAACACTGATTCGGGAGGCTCTTATCAATTTTAATTACGAGAAATATAGTATTGCTTACAATCGAGTTGTGTTGGTGCCGAGGACGATCACCTTTTGCCCTTACGTTGGACTGTGCGCTTCAATTCATTGCGAGTGGCTTGTCAACACACAATATCAGCGGTGAGAATAACATTTTAACCGTTTTATTTTGTATGAAGTCGGAAATAATAATAATAACTTATGAAAGTAATTTGAAAACACCGACAATACCGACATCACTGTTGAATTTCTAACAGCTGATAGGTTGGTGACTGGTGACATTGACATTTGATGCCACAGACGCGTTCTCACGGCGTTGAGTAAATTGTTGCCATGAAAGCGCCGTTTGCTGCACAAAAGGAGCGTTTTTAAAACGGTCCCTATCGGACACTATCGACTTAACACATTGATTTAAGCGACATCTTTGATTGAGTGATTGAACTACGGTACTAAATCAAATTAAATTGATAGAATGTCACTAAAGATGAATCTCAAGGCGACGACAAGCACGGGCAGTGGCCGCAGGATGGCAGTAACAACTGTTCGTTGTTATAAGTGTAATTCTTTTGTGGAAATGAAAAATACAATATTATGCTCAGCTTGTAAAAACAGATTTGAATTTGATTGTGCTGGTCTTTCAGAAAAGTTATATCGCCTAAAAAATTAGGACTCAAAGAAAAAATAGAAATGTAAAATTTGTGTAACTTCTACAAAAAATAACAAATTACCTATTGAACAATCAAATGTTGCACTAAAGAATTCACAAAAACAAAAACAAGACATTTTTAAGAATATCTCACCTAAAGCTTCGATTTCCCCTCTGAGGAGTATTTCTATCGACTTCTCTGAAAACACCTCAAGTACACCAAAAATACAGGAAAAGAATCTTGTTAACTTGCCGCTGCAGATCTCACTCACCTCGTCACTTTCACCATCTTCGTCGCGGGACGATACTCTCACCGATTCTAAAGCCTCCTCTGATTCGATAAGTCCTACTGGCAACCCAAATAATATCCACCTCAGCAGAAGTTGTCCAGATTTGAGCTTAAGTATGCACATATGTGATGAGCTTGAAAAAGCGAAAGTCCATAGTACAATGCTTCAAGAAAAATTGGATGTTGCAGAAAATGAGATATCAATACTGGTATCCGAAAACTGCGAGTTGAAACAAACAATAGACAATTATAAATTTAAAATTAGTACTCTGCTAAGCATTTGCGGATCAGTATCTAAGGAATGTGGTAAAAAATCAACAAAGGGCAATTACAGTACATTAACGATAAAAACTACGAATAAAAATAACACTAACGTAAAGAATAGAAGTCTCCAAGACCAAAACTGTTTGTCAAATAGCCCTAATCATGAATATAATATAGATTTGTTTTCACATGAGCAAAAAATTAAATTGCTACAGGAAAAAATTTGCCGGCTTCAGTTAGATCTGACTGAGGCACATAAAAAAATTGAAAGTTTGATAACTGACCTTAGTGCGTGCAAATGTTCGATAGTTGAGAATAGTAATAGTATTAGGAATAGTTTTGGGGAAGCTGGTCGGAATTCCAACTCACGATCGGTCGAACATCGCCCTAAAATTTGTTTAATTAGTAGTTCCACTAAAGACGTTAAGTTAATGGCAGAACGTTACTTTTGCTCGAATTTTTGTCATTATAAGATAACGAATGGCGGGATTATCCGGCTGATAGAAAATATTGAACACAAGTTGTCGAACTATACTCTGTCTGACTATTGTATAATACTTATAGGTTCACTGGACTTTGAATCAACATCTGATTATGGGAGATTGGTAGAGTGCATTAGAGAGACCCTTAAAAGAATCCAACACACAAATGTAATACTTTGCTTGCCTACTTTTATGTATAGCAATCGAGCTTTGTTATTCAATAAACGCATAGAAGATTTTAATAATAGATTGTATAGAGATAACTTAGAACATAAATATGCATTTATAATGGATACAAACAAGTGTTTGGAGTACTCTTATAGTATGTTTTCTAGAGCTAATTTTAATATTAATAGGCGGGGCGTTGCTTCAATATTTTATTGCATAAGGGAGCTGGTTGTAAATATTAGTGAGAACGTAAACATAAAAACTGAAAATCGCGACTTTTTTCGTGAGTTCTGATGAGAGCCAGGTTGCAAACGATTTTCCGAATAATCGTAAATTACTTTGTGACAGAAAATTAAGTCAAAAACCCAAAAAAATCCATAAAATCAGGAATAATTTACCCTTAGTGACTTCCATTCCCATAAAAAATAGTAAAATTGCACACATTAATGTACAAAGTCTCAATACCCATAAGATATCCCAAATAGAAATATGGCTATCCTCTATGGACGGCAGGGATGTAGATGTGCTCATGATTACCGAGCATCACAGGAAAAAGGCCGAACTAATCCTAATGAAAATCTCAGGATTTGTTTTAGCTAGCTATTATTGTAGGTCAAGTAAAAAAAGTAGTGGTGGTTCATGTATCTTTGTTAAAGAAAACTTGTGCTTCCAAGATTTACCCCATGTAAAAAGTGCCTCTATTCAAAATGTATTTGAGATCTGTGGAATAAAATTAAATACTATATATATAGTGTGCGCTTATCGACCAAAGACGATAAAAAATGATATGTTTCTGGATCATTTGGAATCTCTCCTAGAAAAATTTGGAAACTCTCCTGATTTGATAGTTGGTGGTGATTTCAATGTAAATATATTGGGGAATAGCAATGAAGCTAAAGACTTTATTCATTTGTTAAATTCGTTTAATCTTAAGACCCATGTAAGCGAGCCAACACGAATCACGAGTCATTGCAGTACTTGTATTGATAACATTGTAAGTAATATGGAACTAAAAGATGTTACTGTGATTGACCTTGCAATCTCCGATCACACTATGCAATTTGCTAGCCTACCTGTACCATTACAAAGGCGCAACAAACATATATATAAATGGGTTAGAATTCTGAGCGACCTTAACTTAGGTAAACTAAAATCATGTTTAGAGCAGGTATCATGGCAATCTGTGTATGATGCAAAAGATGCCGATATTGGTTTTAATTTATTCCACGATATTTTTATGTTTCACTTTGATAAATGTATCCCTATGACTAAAATTAAAATAAAAAGCTGTACAATGAAAAATAGGAAATGGCTGACAAAAGGCATTAAAAAATCATGTAAAGTTAAACGTAACTTATTTAGTCAAACAAAATTTTGCAAAGATAATAATCTGTTAGTATATTATAAATCATATAATGCCTTACTTAAAAAAGTTATAGCAGTTTCTAAGAGAAAAGTTAATGAGAGTAGGATAACTAACTCTAAAAATAAAGTGCAAGCCACTTGGCTGCTCATTAACGAGAATATGAAAACGTCTAAGCATGGATTCAACTGTGAATCAAACTACATAGGATTATCAGATGGGAATACAACGGCAAATTCAACTCGTGAAGCTGCAAATATCTTCAACAACTACTTTGGATCCGTGGTGAAAGTCTGTAATAACACTCCTTACAAGAGTCCAAAAACAATCCTACCACCTTTTGAATCTGATTCAATGTTTGTTGCGCCAATAAGTGAGAATGAACTGCTAAGTGTTATATCGAGTCTTAAAAATAAGAAGTCCAGTGGTTTTGACGGAGTTCCATCCAGAGTTGTTAAGTGTGTTGCTCATGAAATATTGCAACCACTTTTATTCCTTATTAATCTTTCTTTTTCTGATGGCATATTCCCGACAAGACTAAAAATAGCGAACATTAGGCCTCTACACAAGCAGGGAAGTAAGTTACAAGCTAGTAATCATAGACCAATAGCGCTTCTTACAACTTTTTCTAAGATCTATGAGAAAGTAATGGGTAATCGCCTATACACATATTTGGTTTCTCGTAGAATCGTGGCATCTGAGCACTTTGGTTTTCAGAGAGGAGTTTCAACGACAGATGCTTTATTTGATATGACTGATTTTGTATCTGACGCCTTAAATCAAAATGATAATGTGATAGCGATCTTATTAGACCTATCTAAGGCATTTGATTGTGTTAATCATGACATCATGTTAGAGGTTCTGAACCGCTATGGTATTCGTGGAGTCAACAATAAATGGTTTAAGTCATATCTGAGGCTCCGTGAACAATCGGTTGTAATCTCTACTTTGGATCATGAGTCTCACTGTGTAGTGGATTATAAATCTAATAGTGCGTGTTTGGAATATGGTGTCCCTCAGGGGAGCATCCTAGGCCCCATTTTGTTCCTTCTTTATGTGAATTTTTTACCAAAACTGGCATCACATAAGCTAATCATGTTCGCTGACGACATTACTGTTCTGTTTAGGTTTAAGCGTGGTGAGATTGATGATCTTAGTAATTTAATTACAAGCGAACTGTCAACCATAATAGACTGGCTTCATGGCATGAACCTATTTACCAATATTAGAAAAACAAAGTTTGTTCATTTTAGAAATCATAGAACTGATAGGGTTATGATTGATGTCACCTTGAATAATGATACCGTTGAGGTTGTAGATGATACTAAATTTCTTGGCATGTATATTGACAGTAATCAAACATGGAAGAAACATGTGGATTATGTCGCTGGTAGACTCAGCAGTTTCACATTTGCCTTACGAGCCCTGGTAAGATCATCACCAAAAACCGCTGCAGTTCAAGCTTACTATGCATTTGTCCAGTCCCACATCCTATATGGTTTGCCTATTTGGGGTGGTTGCACAGACGTGGACCGACTGTTCAGATTGCAAAAACGATGCGTGCGTGTTTTGGATGGCATCAAGTCAAATCGCGTGTCTTGCAGGAATTCTTTTAAGAAATTAAAAATACCAACTTTGACTTCGTTGTATATAATGGAACTTTGCAAACTTGTAAAGCGATATCCTCAGAAATTTCCTGCAAGGGTAAACTTCAGAAGCGATAGATTAAAAAACATATTCTTTTTAGATGTTCAAGTGCCAAATGCCAGAACAGCGGCTTTCAAAAAATGTTCTAGGTTTGTTGCAGCCAAAGCTTATAATGCCTTGCCAAGTACAATCAAGTCCTTGACATATTCCAAATTTGTGGTTGCCTTGAAAAAATACCTTGTTGAATTATGTCCTTATAATATGAATGAATTTTATAATGATAATGTTTAGTAATTATTTAGTATATTATATAATGAAACATGACTACTGATTTATAAGGAATAGAATGAAGTTTAGTTACATATTGACATTTATTTAATTTAATTTTATAATAAATATAATGTAATGTAATGTATATATGAATGTAATGTAATTTAATATCTAATTTAATAAAATACCTATGTAAATGTATGTTAAAATAATATAATGATACTGATTACTGAATTTAAAAAATATTTAATGGATATTATGTTCATAGTTTGTATAACATTTCGCTACACCCTAAGGTAAAATTGTATTGGGACATTACTGATTGCATGTTAAATAAGACCTTCATGTATAATCATACAATTTATGGTGAATAAATAAATAAATAAATAAATAAATAAATAATTATGTAAATCGCGTGACAGTGCAATAATGTAGTAGTTACATCCTGGTAGTCCGGCCAGAATTGTCTACGTATGACGGAACTCTTCAACGGTTAATAGCATCGACTTGAAATTTGGTATGCAAATGCAGTTTGAGTGACAATGCAAACACAGTGAAGAAAAAGTACAGTCAGTAAAAAACCTTGTATTAAAAAATAAAAATTTTATGGATAGTTTATTTTCGCTTCAAGTCGTTTCGTTCAAGATGAATATACAGTTATTTACGTAGTTAACAAGTCGCCTACAGATAGATAAAACAATAAAAGGTACAAATAATCTAAAAAGATGAAGATAATATCAAATTGAAAAGCTCTAACAGAAAACTTGTTTTCAAATAATAAATCTGCGACAATACACTACGTAGGCGGGTTTGAGGGCAATGGCAAATTAAAAAATCGATCAAGTGCGAGTTGGACTCGTAGATGAAGGGTTCCGTACCTACGTACAATGTTTTAAATAAGTTTTTGTTAAAAATTCTAATATAAGCTTTTTTGGAGTTGATCTATCTATCTTTTATCTAATTATTTTTGGTCCTCGCTGCAGCCTAAGCGGCTGGACGGATTTTAACATTATTATGAGGTATCATTGGATTTGTCATAACTGTCGGAGTGATATGGTAAGTGTACAATATTTCAATGTGACGTCTGCAGAAAAAATATGGCGGGGGAATAAAGAAACACATAATTACTAAATTAAAAAAAAACCAACTGCCTTAAAAACTAAAAGGAAGAAAATAAGTCTAGTCTAGTGGTCTAGGACTCTTGTCAAGTAGCTAATTTAAAGTTCAACAGTCGGGACCCATTCAAATCGTGACCAGCTCAAAAATTGTTGGTAATGGGTGCCGACTGTTGCACTTTAAATCCAGTTGACAGAATTCTAGACCAATAGACTTATTTTTTTCCATTTACTTATTGCTAAAATAACAAAATTATAGGCCAATAAACATTCAAACAACATAGTATTAGCCTCACTCACGTTGCCCCTAGCAACTACCGACTGCCATCGTGGCCGCCTAGCAACGACTAACAACGCCTAGCTACCAAAATACGCTGAAAAAAAAACACGTTTCTTATATGACGACCCCTTTTTATTTTTACAGTAATATATAATCTGCGAAAATTTCAAATGTGTACCTACTTACAGCTCGAGAGATAGAATCCTGTGACAGACCCACGGACAGACAGAAAGCGGAGTCTCAGTAATAGGATCCCGTTGGCACCCTTTCCTTACGGAACCCTTATGAAAAGAAACTCGAGAATGATTATCGCGCCTACGTGTAAAGACTAAAATATCTACAATTCTTCGTTTGTGATTATTTATTCAAAGAACTTGCTTTATATAACAGACATCATACAAAAATGTTTTGAGTATCCATAGTGATACCTATATATTTTTATTTCATACTTTACGAATTTTAGGAGAAGAAACAATTTTTGTTCGGCTTAGAAATCTAGATGATTGCCACAAAATTATTGCAAGCTAGCTCTGGTATAGTCTGGGAGTTTTCAACTTTTCTGTGTTGGTTAAGTTATACCTTACTTACGGTCTTTCAAATCATCATGCTCTTCCTACATTGTCTGAATGGCATAGCGACAAAGCCCTGCGGCACTGCGGTAGGAAGGCCCCAAAGGCTCTTTTAAATGTCACTTTTTCATACTACCATCAGGGCTACTACGAAACTCGAAACTCGAAGTTCGTGGCGTGCCGTCCCTCTGACACTGATACTATTTAATACGAGAGCGAGAGGGACGGTACGATACGAACTTCGAGTTTCGAGTTTCGTAGTAGCCCTGCAGCGCTTTCACAAAGACTATCATTACAGAAGAATGCGCCGCGAGGAACATGGCAGGAAGTCATTTTTTCAAAACAAAATACCGTAAAAGGGGCTTATTTTAAAATGCAGAGGCCACTTAGGAAAATGGTCTTTACGACATGTCCTTATATTTTTAGACTATTTATGGCAGTAAAATACCCTTCATAAGTTACCCAGCTAAGTTTTTACTTCATTTATTTCTCAATCGAGCTATGAATATTTGCTTTTTTATAATCTATCAAAGTAGCCCCAAAATTTCCTAAAGTAACCCCGGTTTACGATACAGGGGTTAATTGCAATAAACTAAACTGCGAAAGGTAACATAAATACATAGTAAAGTTAATTAAAAATTTACAGGGATATGTATATGGGGTCCCATAGTTAAAAATCGAAGTCTCTATCTTAATAGTTATTTCTACATTCAGTAGAAGCGTAACAAAAATCACAATTGGTGATGTATACTGTTTAAAAAGCCGTGGTGGCCTAGTGGTTTGACCTATCGCCTCTCATGCAAAGGGTCGCGGGTTCAAACCCCGGCTCGCACCTCTGAGTTTTTCGAAGTCCATGTAGCGTCCGATGTCGCAAGGTGGACCTGACGTCACTGCCGTAATCGGTTCTAGAACAACAGATACACAATAATATTTCTGTAATTCTTTTACTGCAAACTACTTTTACCTCGAGTTCGGAACTAGAAACGAAAGATCGATTTTCTTTTTTTTTTTTATTTTCTATAGAATCTTCAGGGAAACAAAGAAAACCGACGAGTCCTCTCTCTTTCTCTTTCTCTTTCTCCTGCGGCGCTACAACTCTTTGTGGGCCTTGGCCTCCTTAATTATATTTCTCCATTTTGCCCTATATCTGATTTCCGTTCTCGTGATGTTCTCTTGCCTATACGCTTGAGATTTTCCTCTACCTACACAGTCCTTCCACCGCTTCCCAGGTCATCCCCCAGGCCTTTTTTGTTGCGGGGTCCTGGCGGAAATTCCTCGTCATACCTCATAATTTAGTTGTACTGTAGGGTCTTTTGAAAACAGTATGCTCTTTCTACAGCGCCTGAACGGCGACAAAAGTTCCTGCGGCACAGTCGCCGCGTGGGAAGGCAGCGGCGTCCGATGTCGCAAGGTGGACCTGACGTCGCCGACGTCGCCACCAGCCGCGACGCCCGCCGTCCATCCGGCGCCGGGCGCCCCCCCGCATCTTATTGGCGTCGAGCGGCGGCAGAGCATACTCCAGGTAAAGAAAGATAAAATATATATTAATAATTAAATATAACAATAATGAATTGTTTATTTTTCCCAAGATAAATCCAAAGTTAATACAATAATCAAATCAATGATCAAAATCTAAATAATCAAATCGGAGATTAAGATTGAATAGAAGTGAAATGTGTAGCATGACAAACCTCTGCGGTGCAAAATTGGTTGCTTACAGAAGAACAAAAGTCTAAATTCTACATTATTTATACTTTTTTGTTTTCTCCTCTCATTGGCTCTACTATTTGGCAAGGTGTAAGCTTAAATTAGATTCCTTTTAGAAATAAATAATACTTTTACTCAATGGTAGCTAAACATTTCACTGAGCTGCTTGTGATATAAGGGCTACCTCTAATGCAGGTAGGTATTGTAAATATTATTTAGTCTGTTTCTAACATTTATTCCTTTTACATTTTGATAAACCTAATCCAAGTTTAGTTTAGTTCTCTTTCTCTGGCATGCACTAAAACGAGGATGAGTGCTGCAAGCAGGGTGTTTTAATCTAGCCCTTCCTTTTTCCTGCTGATTCTTCTACATCTCCACTTCCACTCCATTCCGCTGCCTGGGAGCAGATTGCCGGCGCGACTGGACGCCCCGAGGTTACCCTAACACCCTGCCCTGTTTCCCTACCCGTCCTTCAAGTCTCAGGCCAGTGTTTTTTCAAACTTTTGTACAAGAGCAGTCTTGACTGAAATAATTGTATATATTTTTCTATTGTATTATATTCTTATTTTGTAACGACGCGCCTTTTTGCTTCTCCGACCGGCCGGCCGGTTACAAATGGCGTCCCCATTTCATCACCATCTCTAACGTCGCCTTGTTCTACGGCATGATGTCCCAGAACTGAACACGTCTTTCAGCCAGAAGGCAGCACTCGCCACAGTCTCCATGAACAGCTGTAAAAACGCTGTAAAGGCGTAGTTGTGCGACTAAAGCCGAAACAGCTTGCATTCTGCGGACTTCTTCTCCCACATCTGCTACTGTGACGGTGTGATGCAGGCGTGACACATATCAAGCCATTATTATTATGCTGGGTTCACATTTGCAGTTCGTTTGACCCGTGCAAAGCTTCCTCGAGTCTTGTTTTTCTCCAGACCCAATATGAACCCCGTGTCAACCAAACAAAAAAATAACCTTAATTTACTACACGGTAAAAAAGGGCAGTGAACGCGAATTAATGCAAATTGATTTTCTACTTGACTAAGCAATTTCTGCGAACCATAAAAAAAGGATCTTTGTTTAATTTAATCAGACTGGAGGTGAAAATCTGCGCTTCCTACAGAATCACGTCTCGTCAGACGTTAACAGCGTTAATAATGCTTTTAAATCCGGTAACAATATAACGTGAATTCAAATTGAGGATCGTCTTTAAGTATTTTCAGTAATTGTTTGATTCAGACGTTGCTTTGCCAAGGTTAATATCAATGAACTACACTGAAGTCAGTGTTTCCAGGTCAGATGGACCTGTGTAATATACAGCAGCTGTTTCTCACTATCATGCCATACGGAGGGAGAGTATCTTAAATATTGTAGATAAAAAACCGACTCCAAAAAAAAAAACGGAACCAATTACAAAACTCTTCAAATATTTTAATTTTGTATTGAACTCACTAAATGGCAAAAAATATCCGTATTCATTATCATTATCCCAGCCTATATGCGTCCTACTGCTGGGCACAGGAATACTTATAAAAATAACACTTCACACAAATACACTCACACAAATATGAAAATATCATGTATGTAATGTTCCAACAATAAAAAGCAAAATTAAAAATTTTGAAAAAACCCACGACGGTTCCTAATAGAAAAAGGGTTAAATAATTTTTATGAACATCCCCCGACTAAAAGTGATTACAAACGCAGAAACATCCGTCGGGGGCTGCCATTACCTGCACCGAAATTAACTTATATTTTGCAGTTGTATGAATTTGTGATGAATTATAATTGTTGGGAATGTACTACTTTATGAGGGAAAGATATTCATGGTAGTTTTCTTAACATTATAACTGAATATATTACTAATATTGTGTAGTTGTATGAATTTGTGATTAATTAAAATTGGATAGTTATGTTTGTAGTAGCTTTTCTTAACATTTTAATTTAAATATAACAGAGAGATAGTAATGGCAGCCCCCGACGGATGTTTCTGCGTTTGTAATCACTTTTAGTCGGGGGATGTTCATAAAAATTATTTAACCCTTTTTCTATTAGGAACCGTCGTGGGTTTTTTCAAAATTTTTAATTTTGCTTTTTATTTTAAAATTTTTAAAGAAATAATTCATCTCACCAAAACATTTTATGTAAAATCAGAGGCTAATATTCACAACACTTACTAACAACCTCATAAATAACGCTTAAATTTGAAAAAGGTTTTCAAACGCTAGGAAAAGCCAAGTGGCTGCATGAGGCTGCGTTTCCACCTGAGATGTGCGAGGTTGTTTTGCGAGGAATGTGTTTTTCATGAACCAGTAGAAACGCTTAATTTCCCTATCCTTGCACTCATCTCTGGTGGAAGCTGAGCGGAGTGAAGCGAGGTAAATGTTATGTTTCTATTGGTTCATAAAAAACACATTCCTCGCAACAAATCCTCGCACATCCCTGGTGGAAACGGAGCCTGAGCCCTGACTTTATTAGCCTTACATCTTGATTTAAAAAGTACAGCTTGGCCATTAATAGATCTATTCCATGACATTATCTAACACTCAATTTTTTACCACACTCGTATTGGTCAGACTTTCTGATAGACCTACTTACGGTAGGAAATTACTTCACGGGTCTTAATTGACATGTCATACGAACAGATTTAAATATAAAACGGCCAAGTCATACAAAATTTTAGCTTTCTTGAAACTCTAGGGAAGAGGAGACAACCCTAGCTACAGCATCAATTCAGGTGTTGTATAGGCATATAATGTATTGTCATTGCAATTGAATAATCGTGCAAAATTTTTGTGTATTTGTGCTATTATCCATCGAGGAGTTCCTTTGTGGGAAGACGATCCTAGCTGCAATATCAAATTGTGTCTATTCTATCGTACAAACACAGTACCAATAAAATTTAATAGGCAATTCTTTTAAGTTCCGCGCCTGTGCCGTAAACTATTGAAGAGTTTCTTTCTGTGGAGACGATCCTGGCTGCATAACCAGGATGTCACTACCAGATTATTGCATTATTACAAGATTTACATTAGTGTGCCAAAATTCAAGACAATACGATACCTAAAAGTTTGGCAAATTTAACTTGCAAGACCCAAACATGCATACAAACATACATATGTATATTATTATTATACATACATTGCAGGTCAAATAAAAGCTAGCGTTAAGACGAAACGGTGAGAAAATAGTTAGTTAGTGCCCCGTCTTCTTTTTTGTTTATCTTGGCGGGGGCACTGCCGTGCGCCCTCCTTGATATACATATGAACGCCTTTCTAAAACTATTACAGACAGTCATCAAACCCTTTAAAGAGACCCATATCAAAGACAGTCAAATCTTTCTAGAGCTAAATGGAAAATGTTTACTATAGCGCCCCCTTGCAGGTTAATACTACAACACCTATCTAAGAACCATCTTAGATAAACATCAAATCCATTACGGAAAACCACATCAAAAACAGTCAATCCATTCTGAAGATAATTGGGAACATTCGATGGTCTTTTTTCGAGTGAAAAATGATTACTGTAGCGCCCCCTAGCGGACAAACGCTATAACACCTATCTAAGAACCACCGTCGATAAATTACGAAGCCATTACAGAAAACCGCATCTAAATCAGTCAAACCGTTCTGGAGATAAACGTGAACATTCGTTTGCGCACAAACAAACAAACAACCTCTCACCCTAAACGCATATACCTTCTCCGTTCCGTCGTGGGTAAAAATGTCTGTGACATTACTTTTGTTCAATCTATTCGTGCAAGCTTTCGTATATTCATCTATACGTTTCGATACAAAAGAATCGAATCAACATAAGGGTGTATTGTTCACATGTAAACTTCAAGGTCGCCTTTATCGTATTTCAAGTTCACTGACTCTGTCCCCTGGGCGGTAAAGCCTTTAACGGACGCAAAACAGGTAATGTATGATATTTTATTTACCGAAATCGAGTGTTGCCAATAAAACCGCTCGCCCTACAAAAGCGTTTCATCGAACTGAATTTTATTAAAAGAAAAATCTTAGAACCGAATTATATCGATATCAAAATAAATGTAAAAAATATCATCAGCAATTTTAAATTAAAAATTACTTTTTGGTAAAATTTTCATTTGCAATACAAGTTTTTTTGCTGACTGTGCTTTTTGTCGACTTAAGTTGCATTGTCACTCGAACTACAATTTTGCATACCAAATTTCAAGTCGATGCCATTAACCGTTGAAGAGTTCCTCCTTGCAGAGACGATCCTGGCTAGACTACCAGGATGTCACTACCGTATTTTTGTGTTGTCAAGCAATTTACATACCTAAGTATGCTAAATTTCAAATCAGTCCGACTACTGGCAATCCGAAAATATTTTATTAGAGACAGACAAGCAAACAGACAGAAAGGGACAGGTGAAATTAAATGAAAGCTTGTAAAAAACACGTTTTAGTGATAAAACGAAAGATAAACCTCCTTAACTACTACTTTGAGACCGTCCAGGGTTATTAATCCCCGACGCAAAAAGACAGGTGTTATAAGTTTGACCGCTATGTGTGTCTGTGTGTTTGTCTGTGGCACCGTAGCTCTTAAACGGGTGGACCGATTTTTATGCGGTTTTTTTTTTATTTGATTTCTTAGACATGTGATATTCAACTTTGAAATTACAAAGTCGGGGGTTTTTCAACTTTTTGTTGTGGTATTTGTACGTATTTTTTACCCGATTGCCCGAACAAAAATTATGTCTTTCGATGCACATACAATATTTTTTCTATGTTTATTTCTTTGGTCATCGCTGTAGCTTAAAAGACTGAAGTGTTTTCTACAGAGGAAAAAGCAGTCGGGACTAATTATTGGGATTTTTTATGCCGAGTACCTTCCCCGACTGACGAGTTTTGAGTTTAATAATTTAATAATAATTTAAAATTCAAAGTTTTACACTACTTGATCTGATTTTTCTTTTTTTTTAGTTTTCATTCAAAGTTACATAATTTTAGATCATTTTTTTTTTTAAGTTATTTTTGTTAGCTCTAAGAATACAACAAGACTTGAATTGAGTACACTTGTCTCAACTTGCCAAGTGTAGGGTTAAAGAGAGGTTTTTTTTTGCAACAGAAATCAATTATAATTTAATTTTGTATGGAAACCGAAATCACAGATACAAAAAAGTACATAGGTACGAGTAATCTCAATCCCAATATACAATTAAATACCGCACAGGTACCTTCACGGTTTCCTGAGGGCACTGTACTGGGGTCAAAGTTTATATCAAGCTTCTATTTATTATTTACGTTCTGTCGCTATCACTTATTTAGGATATGAAAGAACAAGTTTAAAACCCAACACATTAGGTACACGTCCATAATGGATTAATAATGATCGAACAGCTGTTGTTTTGCGTAATGTTTGAAAGTTTATGTTGTGTTTTGTCGAAAAAGCCGAACAACGTAGTTTGTTCGTCTAAAATATTTACTTTATGTGTATTGGCTTTAACCCGCGGCTTCGCATGCATTAGAAATAAATGAAAAAACCCTGGTTTTTCCATTTTCTATTTTACATAACTAAATAATATCTACCTCTACCTTTTAACTTTATTTCAACATCAAACTAACAACACAAGATACAACAATATGATAATAGGAAACAAAATAAATAAAAACTACATAAATATTATTTATTTATTTATTTATTATTTATTTATTTATTTATATACCTAACTATAAAAGAAAACACCATCTAAAAGGCCCTCCTGCGGCATAGACCCCAACACACTGGCGGCATTACCTCTCTGTACAGTCAGAGAAATTCGCTGGGAGAGGTAAGCGCCAGCTCTGGGGTCTCCTGAGGTCTCTATCAACCGGTGCGACAAGGCCCCCATGAAGGCCTTCATGTCAGCTGACCACCTATTGTCTCCACTGCGAGCGCCGCAAACTCATAGTCCTTTAAAAGAGAAGAGTATTTGCGGCGCTTGAGAACTTGGGCCTGGTCAGCTGCAGCCCCGGCTTGTGAGCGGGTTGCCTGAATGTGGGACTGCGCAAAAGTGTCGACACACGTTGCGTCCCACACCAGAGCCCTGCCCAGCTTCCAAGGCACCAGAGTAGCCCCGTCGGGGCGCTTGCCATCGTCTCTGGCCATGCCCACGGGTTCAAGGATTGCGGGCACAGAGACGGTGGCAAGCGAGCGGCGGACCAGGTCATTGATGGTGCCATGGCCGAATAAGCGACCAGCGCTTTTGGAGCATTAAAGGCCATGACGTCCCAGCTGATCTACGTCTTTACCACAGGTACAAGTGTGGGAGATACATATTCTGCAACCAAGCCTTAAGGATATTGCTATCCTTCTGCAGGTGGTAGGACCTTGTGCAAGGTCCGCCCGGATTGCTACCACCATCTTGCTCGCTAATCCTGCCGTGAAGCAGCAGTGCTTGCACTGTTGTGTTTCGGCGTGGAGAGTAAGACAGCCGGTGAAATTACTGGCACTTGAGGTATTCCATCTCAGGCCTCTAGGTTGGCAACGCATCTGCAATACCCCTGGTGTTGCAGATGTTTATGGGCAGTGGTGATCTCTTACCATCAGGAGACCCACTTTGCTCGTTTGTCTTCCAGTCAAATAAAAAAAAAAAAAAAAAAAAACCTCAAGGAGCTTGGATCCTCTACCTCTACCTCTAGTATGGGCCAAATTATTTCCTATTTAAATTAATTAAGTCTTGGCGTTTCGCTGGCCGCTGCGCGGTGCGCTTGCTGCGCTCGCTCGGCTCACGCGTTGTGGTCACAATTTAATTGTACCTAACACTCTTCTTTTCTTTTCTCATCTTCGTACAGTCAACAGTATCAATATCTGACACAACAAGCGTGCATAAATATCCGACACGACTCTATTTCTAGGGCCGGAAAGACGTGTCAGATATTTTTGCACGCTCCGCGGTAACGGATATTAATGCTAGTGACTGTACCCATTTTTCCGGAGCCTAAACTGTCAGTAAATATAACCAATTACATTACCTAAAGGAATATGAAGTAGGACGTGGTTAAAAAACCTGTGTATTTTTTAGTTGCGGATGGTTGCGGGTTTTACATCCGACGAGGCTTGAAAGTATTTGTGCGGGACCATCCTTCGTCGTCTCTGGAACAGAAGTGGTTAGAGATCGTTCTACCAGGCACTCGAATGGCCATAGGTACCGTGTACCGGCCACCCACAGATACCCTTAATGATGTAACTTTCGACGCCTTAAGCGAATCTATTAACTGTTTTTCGTATTGTGACTATATGTGTATCTTAACCGATTTTAATGTGGACTTACTACAGACGCAGTCGGGTAACGCGCGCAAGCTAATATCATTCATCAATCAACATAACATGGTACAATTAGTAGAAAAACCAACCCGTATTTCAGAAACGTCGCAATCACTACTTGATTTGGTTATAACAGATACCCCTAATCGTTTCACAAATCCTGAAGTGCATCACAATCCAATACTAAGTGACCACGCTTTAATTATTACCAGTATCAATGTAAAAAAAACCAAGCAACCCACGCGTTTTATAATGACAAGAAATTTAAGTAGTATTGACCGTAATATCCTCCAATATGAGCTTGCAAGTACCCCTTGGCATGAGATACTTTGTGAATCTGACGTAAACATAATGGTCGCAAAGTTTAATACCTTTGTCCTAAACATTTTTAACAAGATTGCACCTGGTAAACGTAAACGTGTCACAGACAAAATAAGCCCTTGGATAACGGACAATGTTAAGTTTATGATGTCGCTTAGAGATGAAGCACTGAAAAAAGCCCTTGATACTAAATTAGATAGCCACATTAAATATTATAAACAGTTAAGAAACCTAGTAACTTCAACTATAAACAAAGAAAAACAGGCTTATTTCACGCACTATGTTAATAATAATCAGAAAAATCCTAAGTCTTTATGGACACACCTAAAACGAACAACTATTTTCAACGACGCATGCAGAGACAACATTCCGGCAAATCTAAATGATCCAGACAAAATTAATGAGTTTTTCTTGAACGTTCCAGGTAGTTCAAATCCATGCCCTGAACTGCTTAATTTTTTCGCCAAAGATAGAGCTCGACCTAACAGCCCGCAATTTAAAATACAAACGACGTCTGAAGACGACGTTAGCAAAATTTTGGACAGTATCAAAACAAACGCGTGTGGCCAAGATCAAATTTCTATCGATATGATTATTCTAACATTACCATTTACACTACCAATAATTACAGCTATTATAAATAAATCTATAGTATCGAACACATTTCCTGAGGCGTGGAAACTAGCATGTGTTAAGCCAATTCCAAAAAGTAAAACCGTCAAAGAATTAAAAGATCTCCGCCCCATCAGTCTTCTTCCGGTACTCTCTAAGGTGTTAGAGCGAGTGGTCGAAAAACAAGTTAAGGCATTCCTGGAACAAAAGGAAATCCTCCCCGTTGTGCAATCCGGTTTTCGGACCGGACATGGGACAGCCACGGCCCTTGCACATGTAAGCGATGATATTATAGCAGCATCTGATGATGGACGGACTACTATACTAGTTTTGCTTGACTTTACTAGAGCGTTCGATTGTTTAAACACAGAATTGATACTAGCAAAACTTTCGCATTATGGTTTCTCAGACGATGCTTTAGCTTGGTTTAAATCATTTTTGACAGGGAGAAGTCAGCAAGTGCTGTCGGAGGATCAAACCGGAAACAAAGTAATTTCACAAATAAAGTATATAAACCGCGGCGTCCCACAAGGATCTATACTAAGTCCCCTTTTGTTTATAACCTTTACTGCGGATTTGATTAACGCTTTAAAATATACATCTGCCCACTTGTATGCGGACGATACCCAAATTTATAAGTCATTCTACGCTCGGGACTCAACTCATGCCGTAAACGAGTTAAACAATGATTTGAAAGCTATTTCGGAATGGTCACAGAAAAATACTCTTGTATTAAACGCGGGTAAAACTAAATATATGATAATGGGAACTAAACAGCAAATAAATAATGTAGCCGCACAAAAAGTAAGTGTAATTGTGAACAATGAGGTTGTTGAGAGGGTAACTGAGGCTAGAAATTTAGGCTTAATTATGGACGAACAACTGAGATATATTGATCACATAAACATAAAAATCAGAAATTCTTTTTACAAACTTAAAGTACTTTACAATATACGAAAACACCTTTCTTATAAAATTAGAATGATTCTTACTGATCTTCTCGTGCTGTCTCCATTCAATTACTGCGACGTTGTGTTTGGCCCCAGATTGCATCAATACACCAAGAACGCGATACAAAGAGTTCAAAACGCCTGCATACGGTTCTGTGTAGATGTACCGAGGAGATCTCATATCTCTCCAATATTAGCTGAGAAAAAAATCCTTAACATGGAATCTAGGAGAGAACTTCATTTGGCGTGCTTCACACATAGAGTAGCATATTCCAAGAAACCGAGTTATCTCTTTGAGAAATTGTCTTTCCACATGGAAAATCGTTATCCGGTTAGACAACATTTGAGGGCAAGGCTAATAGTGCCAAAACATAAGTCAGCTGGATTTAAAGGTAGCTTCAGGTACGCCGCTTCTAAAGTGTGGAATAATATACCGCCTCCCATCAGGCTCAAAGAATGCTTATTTAGTTTTAAAAGACAGTGTAAAATTGTAATTTTTGACCAGCAGGTTAAAAAGGCGAATATAGAGATAAAGAAAGTGGTGAATTTGAACTACCTATCTTGAAGTTTCCAACATTGACAGTGGTTGACTTTCTTGCGTGTTTTTGTGAACAATGCAAATAAAATGTAGAAATAAAGGCTTATATACATATATTTTTTTAAGAATGTACTGTACTTAGGTGTGTTAAGTACAAACCAAAAGCGTGTTGGGTAGGTAAATTAAATGGAGGCGCAAACTGTAACAGGTTCTGGCTGAAAAACAGCGCTGAAGTGTCAGTCTGTAGACCTGACTCTGTCAGCATTATGCTGACGCCCGAACCATTTGCCGCAATTTAAAGAGTCGAGTAGCATGCTGGGATACTTTTAGGTTAAGGCGGGATTTTTATAAAGGTTCATTAACCCCTTCAATAACAACTTTAGAAAGGTCACGAACTTTTATAGAACCCGCATATAGTTAGTAAGTTAACTTAATTTTTAAAGTAGGTACCCTTCTGTTTATTATATACCTTCCTAATTGTTGGCAATAAACGCATTTCTTCTTCTTCTTCTTCTTCTTCTTCATGTTAAATGTTTTACATAGCTTAAATATGTCGCGTTAAGATTGCGTTTCAACCAGACATGTGAGAGCATGTGTTACGATGAATGTGTTTTTATGAACCAATAGAAATGCTCCATTTACCTAGCCTCGCGCCGCTCAGCTGTTTCCAGCAGAGCGGTGCTGTGCGAGGATAGGTAAATGAAGCGTCATAAAAGCACATTCCTCGCAACACATCCTCGCACATCTCTAGTAGAAATGCAGCCTAAGACCGACTATCTCCCACTGATTCATAAAAGGTTAAATTTAAAAAGGTTAAAATACTTTAACCTTGTTTGCAGGTTGCCTGGCTAGACGCTGATACAGGACAAGAGCGAGTGCTGTGGCGAGAAATTGACAAGCTGTCGCGCGTCGTCTTTCCGGCACTCTTCCTTCTATTCGTTACCATGTACTGGCCAGTACTGTTGTTAAAAACGAAGACGTCCTCATAACAATCATTTCCAATGTCAATGCATTAAAATGCTCTTACACGGGCAATTTTCATGCATTTAATGGGCTTGATTTCTGAAAATATATTTATCTTACCGACGGAAACCAGTTAGATTTTCAAAGAATGTCGGACACGTATTTTTTGTCGGTTAAACAAAAAATTATGAACATAGGTACACATCAAAAGTCCGAGGGATATTTTTATCCCAATATAATTTAGAGTCAAAATAAATATCTAATTTGTCTAGGGACAATGAGTATCCCAAGATTTTTGATGTGTATTTATCGAGTTAAAGTTCCGTGTGATGTATGAATCTACGTACATTTTTACTAAGGGCTTTGACGCACTTTGTAATTTTTTTGTTTGATTGACCAATGAGAAAATACTTGTCCATAGAACAATATTTTTTTGTTTTAAACTTTTGTTATTTTCACTCATATTAAATACCACAATCGACAACCCAGTACCTACACACCAGTTAATAGACTCTTAAAAAAAAAATTTTTTTATAGGCTCGATTGTGGACTGGAGTCTTGTGACCACGGCCACTTAATGTGGTCAAAACATCGAAAAATTTCCCAAAGTGGTCCGGATTGTGGTGTTTAGAATATTATTTGACAAGAGCCGCCAGACAATCAAGCCAGTAGGTAGTGAAATCTCGCGCAATTGTAGAAAGTTGCAGCAAAGTACTTTGAAAATTATTTCAGATGCAGAACTGTTTGTTCTCGGCTTGCCTTTACAATTATTAATGTAAAGGCATGCCGAGAATAAACAGTAAGTATTTCTATAGCATGAAATTTAATACGAATATAATTGCCAGCAATTTCAATGGTTAGTGTAAGACATGGGTGTAAGAGCACTTTTAGCTTCAAGTACGCGCGTTCCGTTTCATTACTTAAGAGTAAATTAATCGGTATTCTGAGGGCGATAGAATTAATATTGCAAATTGCAATGAGAAATTAAAGCTGACTTTAGACTTGCAAGATAAATCGTGAAAGTTGCATTACATTGCGAGGCCATAAATCCGACGAGTTGGTAGTGGTCAATCGAACGCCGCAATGTAATGCAACTTGCATTATTTTTCTTGCCTGTCTAAACTCTGCTTAAGATCGTTTAGTTTCTAGTCTGCTGAGAGTAATTCTTCTTAAATTTAAAAGCTGATGTTTATTAAATTCATATCAATTTATCTTATTTATCATCATGCAGAACTCGAAGAAGGTGAGCTGTTATGAGAGTTTGTATAAGGGTCTCCCTAAACCTATTGACGCGAAATCGGCTTCAGGTGATTAAAAAACCCGACTGCCTTAAAAAATACTAAAAGGAAGAAAAGAAGTCTAGTGAGCTAGAATTTTGTTAAGTAGCTAATTTAAAGTTCAGCAGTCGGGATCCATTACGAAGAGTTTTTGAGCGTCACGATTTAAATAGGTCGCGACTGTTGAATTTTAAGTTAGTCACGAGTACTTAACTAATTTCTAGCCCACTAGACTTGTTTTCTTCTTTTTAGTATTTTTTAAGGCAGTCGGGTTTTTTGATTTTTTTAAATGTAAGTATTGGTTTATTTCACACATTTTTAATAGTAGCCCATATATTTTTAGAATGGGCTAATTATCTTTCATTTGATACCCCACTCAATAGGTTTGAATTTTTTTTAAACTTGCAATTTGGCGCCAAAAAACCGCCATTTCGATTTTTCAAGAATTTCATGTACCTACCCAGTGTCACTCGCGTCATCAAGACTCCAAAGACAATGAATGATGATATTCTTCAAAATCGGTTCAGTCGTTGAGTAGTTATGAGAGGACAATAGGAATAGACATACGTACACACATATATACATACGCGTCAAACATATAACCATCCTTCTTGGCAGTCGGGTAAAAACTCTTTATGTCCACGCCATTAGAGCGAAAAAGACGTCGATCCACTCGGCCGACGCGAAGCGACGTTTACCGACGGACGGCGTTGGTCGGCTAAAGCCAATTCCGCGTCCATAGATGCGGGGAGATCCTAACATAGACATACCTACTCATATGGGGAAGGCCTATGTCCAGCACTGGACGTCCTATAGCTGACATGGTGATGATGATGATGATTCATAAATATCTGTGAACTATCTTGTTATGCTGGAACGATCTGCCTCCACCAATCCGTGCGCTAAAGTCAAAACAATTATTTGTTTTAAAATTAAAAAAATGTAAAAATTACTTTCTGGCACTGGATACAATTTAGATTTGGCCTATTTCTACTTACCTTGCTCCAATAATTATTCATCTGACTGTGGTAACACTATCCGTCACTACGCACATTGAGCGCATTTGAGAAAGACTATGAATGTTCGTTCATGTTTATTGAATTATATCTGCAAAGAAAGACGATACTTTCACTTAACGTGAACGGATTTGCAATGGGCCAGGCTGTGTTCCTACCACGGGTTCCCACACAGTCTTTAATCAGGAATGTTTCTTTCATTTTTTCACTGTTTTTAAAGCTTATCGAGAGTTATTGTAATGCATCAAAATATCATTATTGCTGAAATTGTAAATATTCCACTAAAATCCTGGCCTGACTTGTTGAGATTTAACGGGTTAACTGTTTCGAAAATGGTTAAACTGATCAAGTGTTGCCATACATGCTTCCGAATTGAAAGTTTCTTTGCAAACTTCTTTCCGCTGGCGTTCGTGTCGTCATAGTGTTTGTATGTATTTAATTTTATATCTTTTGGTTTTTAAATGGGTCCCACCGAAAAACAGCGTTGCGGCTTGCCGTACATTATGCTGAGTGGGGTGGTGCCTACTTTATACTATTCGATGGGGTATCTGAATATCGAATGTTAAAAAATGTATTAAAATATTGAATGGGTCATAATATCGAAAATGTATTTTTCCTAAGACTGTATTTTTTTTAATTGTTATAAATCTAACCTAACCTGACGGGTTCTATACGAAGACGTTTTAATGAATCCTGAGAAGTTTACGGTCTCAGAAAATAAAACTTTCGATATTATGACCCATTCGATATTTTAATATTCGATGTTCAGATGCGTTCCCATTCGGGGTAATTTTTTTATTCTTTCCATCTAATGTATTTTTATGTGTATCGAATATGTGTAAATAAATGTTTCTCTCTCTTTCTCTCTCTAGACCAACAGTATTTAACTACCGAATATCTAGCCTCGCCAAATTCTACAGTACATTCTACAGTTATTTTAATCCTGAAAGCCCGAAAACTTGTCTTGTCGATACTCTTTACATTGTTTTAAACACAAGAAACCACTTGAACATTTACGATGTCTTTAAAGTCCTCACATTAAACTCACGTAAGATACGAATTCGCTATTAAACGTAAAAAGTTCTAACTAGTTGTTGGCAGTCTAGTTGATGGCAGAGATGTGTTTCTGAACTCCATGAATTATTCATAAGACGAGACCGCAAGCCGTCAAGCCACTTGGAAAAGTATCAAATTTTCAAGATACCGGTGTCACTACCGTGTTACTATATATAAAAAGAAAAGGCATGGCTGTCTGAACCGATCACATAGCAGTCTTAGAGCAACGCGAGCTTCCTACCGGAAGGAAGTAGCTTTAGCCAGGGGTTGGACACTCCGCAGTTTAGGTACGTTCGGCCGGCGACCTAACCATGGGGTTCACGGTAGTGGGTTGCCGCTTAGCTCGCACGCTTCCCTTCGGGTTTCGGGGCAAATCGGAAGGATTCGTTTGTAAAAAATGACAACTGTCTTTTTGACTCAGTAGCAATTCATCACGCGTAGAGTGCACTCGTTTTGTTTTCATTGATTTATATAGATCAGTTAAAACCACCACTTACATAATATTTATTTAGGTAGTTTGTTACTTTTCGGAAATTGATTTCCATGGCGAGTCAACTTAAAACTTATTTCGGTAAACAGCCAATCACTGGAAATTGTTTACAGTGTATTTATAAACATTAAGTATATGAGTGGAAATTTTTAAGAAAAAAGTTGGTCGTAAATATTTTAATAAGGTGCAAGACCGAGTTATAGAAGCAACGGGGATTTCAAAAAGTACATTAAAAAATATATAAAAGGAAAGCAGACCAAAAAAATTCATTTGACGTACCCAAGAAAAGTAGATACAGTATAACAACAGCTCTATATACTTCCAAACAAAAGTAGTGTGTTGAGACGGGATGTTCTCAATTTAAATTGACGATGGAAGAATTCGAAAAATGCTGATTTTGTTTTATTTGTATCACATGACAAAAAGTCATATTGTATTAAAATTAGAAAAAGATAAAGAAGCGTAATATTATTACAGTAAGATTTATTTTGTGATGATGGTTATTCTTTACATAACTTTTTACGGTAACTTTGAAAAGTTTTGCAAGTTGATAACAGAACAGAACCGCATATCACCATCGCGTGTCATCGTCTATACCCGAAGCATGCTTCTTAGGTAAATCCGAAGGTCTTTTTAAGAGCTCACGGAGTGTATCCTCTTATTTTATTTTGTAACAATGACTTCGAAACGATATAAATAATCCGTCTGGTTATACTGTTACTGTTTACGGATGTGTAATTAAAAAGAAGAAAAAGGAATCGGAATATCATTTTTCAACATTCCGAAAGATGTTGAAAGGTCGTTCTCTTTACTTCTCTAATTTCCTAAGTTCCTGCAGGGCTACTACGAAACTCGAAACTCGAAGTTCGTGTCGTTCCGGCCCTCTGTCACTTATACTATTTAATACGATAGAGAGAGGGACCGCACGACACGAACTTCGGATTTCGTAGTAGCTCTGCTGCCTAGTAATAATTTCGTATGTTTCTAATTATCTACTGATAAAATTCTGTAATTGGTTGATCACAAATAATATTAAGACATGGTTTCGCCAACTCGGAAATCTGTAGTCGGCGAAGGTGTAGTTAGGTTATCATTGTCATGTTTTGTTGTTATATAGGTGTGTTAAGGAATATTTCCTTGTGTATTAAATGTAGTTTATTGAGTTCATATTAATACCCACTGTTATCTTTATTCATCGACGAGTGGGAACCCTGTGCTCGTCCCGCCAAACCGGTTTCGAGTCAACGGTGTCCAACGGAATATGAACGCTCTCGTAACATGATAAGTTTCAATGTCGCGTGCAAGTCGTAAGAGTAGATAACGATTTATACCTAAACCTGACTTTTGTTCGAAAGAGTCCCTTCTGTACGGTAGTACTATTACTTATTCTGTGCTTTAGCGGTAGATTACCTTTAAAATAGCTCTGGCGTTTGTTGCACACTCACATGCAATAACAAAACTGACGACTGACTGTAATGACGACGTTAACACACAAATAATCCAACAACACACTAATAATTCGTGTACAGACGGCCCAAAACTTACACATTGACAAGTTGTTCATTGGCAAGAAGTCGGATTTATCGCTTGAGTGATTCGAAATTTGTACGAGAGAGTGGAATCGATGTTGGTAAACGAATCCGACAAATAATATTGTGATAAAATGTACGACTGTTGTTTTAATGTAATTAAATAGCACTAATAATGATAACAATTTACTTACATGTGAAATGTAACATCATCTTTTTGCAAGGTTGATGTCCCAGATTTGTTTTTAAAGCAGAAAACTGAACGATTCGTCATTTTTAGTACTGCAGCATTCACTCGCGCGACTCGCGTTTTATAAAATTCGTATGCCCAGTTGGGCTTGTACTTTGACAGAGGGGAACGCGGTGAATGGCTACTCCCTTCCGTATTAAACTCGCGTTGCTCTAAGTTAGCAACCTTTAATTTACCTGACAATCTATTGCCATCGGCAAGCAGATGGTGGATGGATGCAGTTGCAATCGTCCTTCCATCTAATTAGTGGTCTTCCTCTACTGCAAATATTGATGTGGAGTCTCCACACCACTACGTTCACCAATAAGTTAGTTTTTCCTAACGTTTGTAGTCCATCCTGGCAATATGCCGCCTTAACTGATTTAACAACAACAAAGCTGAACTAAATTTTGAATTAATTTATCGCTGTCGCACAGAAACTACGCCATTTTCAAGGATAAAAAGAACTTTTTGTCCTTCCCAGAGACCCTGACTATCTCCATAGCAAATTTTGCGTATAATAAAATTCAGTATTTTTTTTTACTGTTGTATGTTTTTAGTTTATTCGAGATGCTTTGTTTATTATGGGCTAGCTTTTGCCCGCGGCTTCGCTCGCGCAGAATTGGTAAGCTTTAACTTTTTTTGATCCCACAGGAACCATACATTATTTCAGGATAATCCAGGGTATGTGTTACCTGTATGCCAAATTTCATGCAATCCATCCATACAAACTTTCGCGTTTAAAATATATTAGAAGATAGTAAGATCACTGTGGGAAGGTAGGAATCAGACTGTATGTTTCCATTTATAATATTAGTGTCACAGATATAGATTACACTAGATAACGCAAACACCTCAGTCTGTATGAAAACCAACCGTGTCACTTTTTTATATCTACTGTGTCGGCTCAAGAGCAAATTAGCGATGTGAATTCCCCGATTTCCGCGCAAAATCGATTCAAATGAACCGCTCGCCCGCGCCGTGGGGCTCGAGTCAGTCACTGGTCATAATTAGTCTGTTAGCGGTCAGTCTTTGTATGGGGCCAACCCCGACGTTTGGTCGGGGTTCGGACACGCAAAGTATGAAGAATTGCGTAATCTAGTGTAATCTATATCTGTGATTAGTGTGATAGTAAGGACTAGTAAGGAAAAATTTATTCAGTCATTTAAAGGAGTAAATTAATTTCTGCAGAATGTCAACTTCATAGAAAATTTGTTTAGAGTCGGCGAGAGTGAAAACTCTTAGTATATTATTTTTATGGAAGCGTTATTGGGGATTATTACTATGGCTACTAGTTTTTAATCGGCATGCTCAATAAATGTTTTGTATTGGAATATAGAACTAACAACAATATGCAAATAACAATACAAATTAAACATAATAATGCTTACAAATTCTCCACACAAATATTTTTTTTTTAATTAATGTTTTATTAATGGAAAACTTTCAAGTAATTGTAAATAAGTAGTTTAAAGGTACCTAACTAAATTTTTAAAGAATAAGTAAGTAATTGTGATTACGTGGCGTGTTTTATTGAAAATGCAAAGGAAACCAATGAATTGATAAAACATGTTTGTTTATTTTATTAATGTAGGTATTTATATGGGCATGATTCTGCAATACGTAAATTGAAATATTCATAGTAAAAAATCGACGGTCAAAACATCGAACTTGACATAATTTAGTTTCGATATTTTGACCGCAGACTTTTTAACTTTAGATATATTAATTTTCGATATTCAGATACATCCTCATTTATATTTAGCTCATTTTCCTTAAACATCAACGGTGCGTAACGCGTAGTGTATACATTTAAGTCTATGATCTTTCAATTAAACTTGTACAAAATGAAGCACAAATTTATGAAAACTGTACATATTTTACTACCTATTGCCAAAGGTAATACAAGCACAAAATCTTAGTAGTTATCAAAGTTATTTTGTATGCAGTTAAAAATAAATATTGTACATAAGTATGCATAGCATAAAAAAACAGTAAATACTACATATTTTCAGTCAGCACATTTTGACTTCTCGACTCGTATGCCTTAACGCGAATATAGTTTTCTATTTCTTAATGAACTATGAAATTGATATAATTTGTGAATTTTTTTAACCCTCCGCATACGAGAGGTCGAAATTCGAGTTTAAAAATGTGTTACTGTTGACAACTTTTTCTTATATAATTAAGGTCGCAGCGAGCTTCAACAAAGTAGCAATAACGATATGTTTGTCGTTATTATTATCTTAAAAGTAGATAGTTACAGATACTATCACGGACATTAGTTAAGCCACTGTGAACGTTGTCATAAAGCGAAAATATCTCTAAGCGACCTTGAACTTGTCCGTATAATAGACAAGGTCACATCTCCCAGCGTTCCCCTTTAATCATAACTTTGTTATAAAGTTTAAAATTGTATCATCTAGTTTGAAAATCAAAATATAATACAAAGGAAATTGAATAACCCATTTTTTTTTATGAGCCAGAGAGTAACACAGGCTACTTTTTAACCCGGAAAAATGCACAGTTCCTGAGGGAACACCGTGCGATAATCGAATTGCACGTGGGCGAAGCTGCGGGCAAAAGCTAATGAAGAATAAAATGGATATCGTTGTATTTAAGTTTTACTAAATAGACCGAATATATTTTTATTCGACTGGAAGGCAAACGAGCAAGTGGGGAATTTATTCATCTTTTCCAATTATCAAAAATATTATTCGATTTGGATAATAAATAATAATAAAACATTTTTTTTTTACTTTTCCGCGATAATAACAGTCATAAAACATACTTTCCAGCATAAGCCGGAGCGCAACTGGTGGTGTTGGTCTGGCACTTGGACTCGTTAAGGTCTTGTTTTACACTCATTGTTTTTTTATGCCAGTAAAATTTGATGCAGTCTCTTTTTATCCAGACAAAACAAACAGAGACGGTATCACAATCCGTCAAATGTCATTTCCAATGAGGGTGAAACAGCCCCTATAAGAGTCAAAGTTTTAATTGGCATTTATAAGATATTGAGCGGCTGTAAGCACCTCAATTTGCCATTTTAACAACGTGTTTGATTAACAAGCAATAATTTCGCAATGACAAAATTCTAATTGTGATTAATTAAAGTCCTTGATGGTACCTATATAAATTGTAAGTGCCTCATACAGCACTCTAGCTTGAGAGCTTTAAGATTGTGATAGTTACTTGTAGAAAAATATTTATAAAAGAGCATTATTTTTCGTGTTAAATTTTTGTTTAAATTTAGTTTATAAACAATTAAAAATGAACCCTTCTAAACGAGATTGATATAATATAAAGTTGAAAACTTTAAAAAATGTTATAATTAGCATGTAAACAATCTGTAAATTACTGAAATCTTATGTAAATATTACTATGTTAAGAATTTTTCTCGTCAAACACCTTGTAAAAGAAAATTTTCAATATTTTCAAAGTAAGAAATCATCGTGCTTTTCTAATCATAATATTTTAACGCAAAGTATTTTGTATTGTATGAATCAAGAATAGAAAAATACTTAAAGAAAAAACATAATTTTAAGGAAATGAACGATTACAGTTATATTGCGTATAGCAGTTGAAAACTCAACAAAGAGTAAATAAATTTTATCATTAAAAACATTTTCAAGAGGCAGTAGAGATTTAAACTATTTTTTAATTAAGTTAATTACCTTCAATTTATATTGAAGCGCAGAATCGCAATTACTTTTGATATTGTGCACTGAAAGGAATATTGCGAAATTTTTAACTTGCACACAAAATGGAATCGATTTAAAATCATTTTATAACTACCCAGTCTTATTTCAAACAATAAGCTGTCCAAAAATTGTCGAATACATAGTACCTAATCAAAGACGTAATAACAAACAAGAAATTGAATTTAAGAACTTGGGCTCAACTTGCATTTTTTTGGTAGTCTTGGAAGCATATTGCTCCCCCCGTTTCTGTTTATGTCGATAGCAAATTGCTTCTCATTTTGTCTATGAGAATCTCCTTTTAAACGAGTGTCTGGATCATTTAAGTGACAAAGTTTTAAGTGCTACACTTTAGCTATTATAAGAAAAATCTTTCCCTCTACGAGCTTTTGTACGAAAGTAGGAAGATATTTATTACACAAAAAACTTGAGCCTCGATTATTGTAATGAAAATAGGTAACGCTTTGATAGTATAAAATATTGTAAATTATTTTTGTTATTAAGTATTTTATTTTTTAATAGAGTATTCTGCGAACAAGTAAATTGTTGATTACGAGAATTAAATCGTTTTGAAAGTAATTGTTCTTTTATTCTTGATTGAATGAGTGTGAGCGTTATTCGATAGCAATGTATTACGTGACTTATAAAACATCACTTCCAAACGGACTCCGTTATGGATATGGAAGTTATTATTAACCTGTAAATAATATTCAATTGTACTTCGTTTAATTTAAGGTTTGAATTAACGGTCAAATTGTAACACACGTTTCTCGGTACTTCGAACACAAATGGACTAAAAACACCTACTTTTACATTTATTAGCGGTTATTATTATGTTTTTATTAAAGAAGGTAACACAATTTTAAATGGTTTCTTTGTTTCATTTAAAAAAGTCTGCAAATTTTGCCGTTAAGTTTCAAATGTTAAAATAAATGGAGTATAAGTCAGGCGTTACTTTGCGGAGGTCATATCAATGAACTGAAAACAATTACTTTGCTCACCCGTGAACTTATAATAGCTACGTTTATTATCACCTTTAAAACTTCACCACCACACTATGCTGACGCGTTTCGAACTCAACCAGAGCTCATCTTCAGACCAACACAACCGTTCACCGTGGTACCAGATATTAGAACCACCATATTATATTTGAGTCTAACATCTGGTAGCATGGTGAACGGCTGGTCTAGTATTGATATAAGACGCTGACTACACCTTTATTGAATTCACTAAAGCAGTTATTTTAAAGGCACTTGAATTGGCCGAGTGAAGAGAGAAGTTATTGGACATTAACGTTATATTGATGAATTCTTTCTATTTCTTAAATGTAACATTACAATTGTAATTTTGATTTAATTTCCATATTTTTAGTGCTCATTATTGTTATTTATTATTTTTAAATTTTACTCTAATTTTCAATTGTAATTTAAATTTTGTTTGGTGTTTTTTTAGATTACTATTATACAATATTTTATTTGAAGATTTTTTTTAGGGCACCAAAGGGTGCTAACGGAACCCTATTACTGAGACTCCGCTGTCTGTCTGTCCGTCAGTCTGTCACAGGGCTCTATCTTTTGAGTCGTAATAGTTATATACTTGTAATTTTCACAGATGATGTATTTCTGTTGCCGCTATAACGACAAATACTAAAAACAATAAATAAATATTTAACGGGGGCTCCCACATAACAAACGTGATTTTTTGCCGTTTTTTACTCGATATTAATAACGGCAACAGGTAGATAGACGCTTGAAATATTCATAGAGTATTTATTCGTATACTAGCTTTTGCCCGCGACTTCGTTAGCGTAGATTTCGATGTTTAGAAAGTACTCCATAGTACAGTGGAACCTTTAGTCGAACCATTTGAGTTCCGGGTACTGCCTTTTCGCAACTTTTCATTTCGCAACTCTAAAACTGTAAATATTTCAGGACTTATTTCAGGGCCATCGTGTGGATTAGTTTTATAAAACCGGCCAAGAGCGTGTCGGACACGCCCAAATAGAGTTCCGTAGCCATTACGAAAAAATTAAGTAATATTTTTCTAAGGATTTCGTATTTTGTAGGGAATCTTCCAAGTTTAGGTATATTTTTTACCTTACGCTGCTATTTACTCATAAAATACTAATAATTCTCAAGCAAACTTAGCCGTTATAGTTTTCCTTGGAAGTTTGATATACTGAATATCATCCTGAATTTTTTCAAATTTTTCCACCCACCGGTTTAGATTTTAGAGGGGGGGACGCTCGATTTTAATGAAAATTTGCACTTTAAAGTTGAATATTTCACAAACAAATTACTGAATCGAAAAATCGTTATAGCAAACCCCTAATGGTTTTAAAATACCTATCCAACGATAGCCCACACTATAGGGTTGGATGAGAAAAAAAAAATCACCACCACTTTACGTCTATGGGAGGTAACCTAAAAAAATTGTTTTTAGGGTTCCGGAGCCAAAATGGCAAAAATGGAACCCTTATAGTTTCGCCATGTCTGTCTGTCTGTCTGGCTGTCTGTCTGTCTGTCCGTCCGCGGCTTTGCTCAGGGACTATCAATGCTAGAAAGCTGTAATTTTGCACGGATATATAGGTAAACTATGCCGACAAAATAATACAATTAAAAATTCAAAAACAATTTTTTTTAGGGTACCTACCTGTACGTTACATTGGGCAGATATAATTAGTAATATGTGCATTAAAACCTCCTGCACATATCAAAAACATACTGGCTGAATGAACATTCCGCTTTCTCCCGCACGGCGGCGCCACCAGTCAGTTGCGAAAATTTGACAGCTCGAAATGAATGCCGGCCGGCGCGCGCTCTTTTAAATTATTCATAAAAAACTCTGAAAGTGCTGTGATTGTGTCTTAAATGTGTCCCTGGGACTGAGGAAAAGAGCCAGAACAAACTGTAAGTGAAACCTATATCTTGCCCAATTTGGTTTTGCTAATTATTTTCAATATTCAAATGTCGTAGTTCAAACATTTTGGTCAATCGAACCGCATCCTCAGTTTGCAAACTAAATACACATTCATACACATAAAACACACATTTCACGCAGTTTTAAGGTAACAGGCTTATTTCTAATCTAAGTTATTTACCTAGAATAATACGTATAAAATAAACGTTTTCAATTTTCGTTCTTTGCAACGCGTCGCGCGCGTCTTTTGTTTTTTAATTCGAAATGGACGAAAAAGAATTCGATGTCGAACAACTTATCAACAAAAAAGAACTGCTTTTTATACGATGTCAAACGTTATTTGAACTATCCAAATCAACTCCACCAGAGCGTTTAACCGAATTTAATTTGCGACTTAAAGAACTTCATTCGACTCGGGAATGTTTCGAACAATGCATATTCGAGTTAAATTCTTATAATAAGAAACAAAACCCGAAATTTAAACCAAATTATCAAGAAATTCAAACCTTTGACGACATGTATTTCCGTATTCTGAGTGTAGCGGAGGCTAATAGCGACACTTGGCAATCGTGTGACGGCAGCGGTAGCGGACCTTCGTCGCGCTCCGCGGGCCGCGGCCCGGGCGCTGCCGGGCCAGACTCGCGGTCGGCTAAGCCGCGGCTGCCTAAACTAGAATTGTTCCATTTCGATAGCAAATTAGAAAACTGGCAAACATTCTATGACACGTTTACGAGTTTAATTCATAACAACAATGATATTACGAACATTGAGAAGTTTTATTACCTGCTCTCCGCAGTCAGCGGTTCGGCATTGACTGTGGTCAAAGGGATGCCAGTGACGGCCGATAATTATCCGATAGTATGGGCTTTGCTAGTCAAAAAATTTGAGAACACTCGTGCCTTAGCTACGAGCTATTTAGATCGGCTGTTTCAATTTAAGCCTTTGTCAACTGAGTCGGCTACTGGTCTAAACACATTTTTACAAACGTATCAAGAGTGTGTTAAAGCATTGAAACTTTTGAAAATCAGTAACCTATCGAGTTTCATACTGTTTTATATGGGATTGCGAAATTTAGACCCCGTCACTAGGCGCGAATTCGAACAATCAGTAGATCAAACCGATATACCTACTTACGAACAGCTGATTAATTTCGTGGAGAAACAGGCGCGTGTTTTGGAAATGTCTGAGGTTAAAATTAGTACATCAAAAATTCAGTTTACGCCTAAGAGTGTTCCTAACACCTCTGCAAAGCCGAATTTTGTTCGAACAAATAATAATAATGCTGCTAATTACAGTAGTGCACCGAAGCAGTTCCAAAAGCCGTGCTTGTCAGCTGTGAGTAAGAATAATAGCGAACGATCAAATAGATGTCTATTTTGCGACAAACCGCATTCAACTTATCGATGTTTCGAGTTTTTTGATTTAACACCGGTGCAGCGTCTTGACAAAGTGAAACAGCTTCAATTATGCGAAAATTGCTTTCGTCAGCATTCGTTGTCCGAGTGTACGTCAAAAGTGCGTTGTGTGCTGTGTAAACAACCGCACCATCACAGTATTCACTTAGATACAGTTCCAACTGTTCAAAATTCATCAATTAATCAAAACGGTTCAAATAGTCAAAACATTTCAAGTATTCAAAACGTTTCAAATGGTCAAAATCAAAGTCAAAGGTCAATGCCAAACGTCGGCTTGACTTGTTCGTCAAATTCAACCGTGCTGTTAGGCACTGCCATGGTGCACGTCGCAGATCGATGGGGAACTTACCACGCCGTACGTGCAGTCATTGACAGCGGTGCCATGTCCGGTTATATGACAAAAGAGTGTGCCCAGCGCCTGGGTTTGTCTCGACGCAAGTGTCAGTTTGAACCCATGGGTCTGGGAGGTGCGCCAGTGCAAGATTTCGGTCTGGTTACATGTTCAATTAAACCACGAAACTCATCTGGTCCGGTGCTTAGCACTGATACTGTTGTCGTAAGTAATATAACTAGCAACTTACCTACAGTAACCTTGTCAAACAAAGTTATCAATAATTTCAAAAATCTCGAGTTAGCTGACCCGAACTACTTTTCGGCGGCTCCAGTTGACTTGTTGATCGCAGGTGACTTATTTCCCTACATTTATGACGGTCAAAATATACTACCACGTGACCCGGGTTTGCCCGTCGCGATGCATTCCATATTCGGATATGTCATTACTGGTCAGACAGTACTGAGTGACGATTGTGAGTCAAATACAGCCTCGCTCAACTTGTTCTCTGCTAATAAAACTAGTAGTATCGATAAAATCATGAACTCTTTCTGGGAGACTGAAAAAGTGCCGTATGACGTCACTAAAAAACCAGAAGATTTGTATGTCGAACAATTGTTCCAAAACGAACACAGTCGCGATACTACGGGACGTTATACAGTGAAGTACCCGTTCAAACCCAGTTTTGATCTCGGCGATTCGACTCCACAAGCGTTACGTCGTTTCAACAATTTAGAAACAAAGCTGAATCGTCTTCCGGAACTTAAGGAAGAATATAATAAATTCATGTCCGAATATGAAAGCCTTGGTCACATGACTTGCGTAGGTGATTTTGGTACTGTGGATTCTAAGTACATAATTCCTCACTTTTGTATTCTCCGACCGTCAAGTACCACGACAAAACTCCGAGTAGTTTTTGACGCCTCATGCAAAACGACAAATAATAATTCTTTAAATTCAGTCGTTTACGCCGGTCCTAAGCTTCAAGCAGATATTAATGAGATTTTAATAAATTTTCGTATACATGAAATTTGCTTGTCAAGTGACATTTGTAAAATGTTTCGAATGACCTTGATCGAAAAATCTCAACGCAATTACCAACACATCTTGTGGAGGTTTCAACCTGATCAACCTTTAAAGGTGTATGAGTTAAACACGATCACATACGGCGTTGCTAGCAGTCCGTACCTAGCGATCCGAGTCCTGCATCAACTGGCTGACGACGACTGCGAGAAGTATCCTTTAGCGAGCAAGGTTCTAAAAAAGGGTTTCTTCGTCGATGACCTTCTGTGGTCAGTGAGCAGCTATGATGAAGCAGCTAGGCTACAGGATGAACTGTTAGAGTTGCTGAGTGGAGGAGGATTTCTGCTTCGTAAGTGGGCCAGCAACTGTCCCCAGGTACTGGCTCGGGTTCCAGCTGATCACCGCGAAACGCCCATTGCATTCGAGGATGACAAGGACCTATCCATAAAAGTTTTAGGTCTGCAGTGGCGACCCGCCGAAGATGTGTTTTCCTTCGTATTCCATCCACTTCCAGCTTCACAGGCGATCACCAAGCGTAGTGTCTTGTCACAGATAGGTCGTCAGTATGATCCCTTAGGTTTCGTGGCTCCTTGCATATTCTACGCGAAATGCTTCATGCAGAAACTCTGGCTCCAACAGCTGGGTTGGGATGAGCGGCTGCCTCCGGAACTGGAAAAGGAGTGGCTCACCTACATGTCAGAGCTCCCGCTGTTGTCGAATTTTAGCCACGAGCGCCAGGTTACTGTCAAACAGCACAGCTACTACCAGATACTAGGATTCTGCGATGCTTCAGTTCAAGGAATAGCTGCGGTCATCTATTTGCGTAGTTTTAACAATCAAGGTAATTCGAAGGTCAGTCTAGTCATTGCAAAATCCAAGGTTGCACCCTTGAAGACAGTGACCATTCCACGTCTCGAGCTAATGGCTGCGCATTTGTTAGTCAAGTTAGTCAAATATACGAAGTCAATATTGTCTGAACGAATTCCTGTTCATGAAATACTCTTGTTTACCGATTCCTCTGTGGTGCTGAGTTGGTTGAATACACCCAGTTATAATCTCAAAACCTTTGTGGCTTCGCGTGTTTCCAAAATTTTGGAGACCGTGCAAAGCGATTGTTGGTTTCACGTGAGCGGCGCGTCCAACCCCGCTGACGTGTGCTCGCGCGGAGCGCTACCTTCCGTGCTGTTATCGACAGCGGAGTGGCTCGGAGGACCGAACTGGCTAGACGCACCAAGAGAGAATTGGCCAGTAAAATCAATAGATCAATTTAAATCGGCAAATGTGCCAGAACTCAAAATTCCATGCGCGACTTTGGCTCAAACTAGCGTGCAAGACACAACACGTGATTCAAACCTTGTTTATGATTTAACCGAAAAATATTCGAGTTTTAGCAAGCTTCAAAAGGTCTTAGCGCGTTGTTTTCAGTTTATTAACAATTGTAGATCGACGAAGTCTAATAGGAACACAGGTCCTTCGTCTCTATCAGATTTAAAGAACGCACACGATGTGCTCATTAAATCCGTTCAGCGAGAGCATTTTGCAGCTGATATCCAAGCAATTTCCAATGGTTACAGCTGTAGTTCTTCACTTAAAAGGTTAGCACCTTATGTCGACCCCCTCGGTTTTCTCAGGGTGGGGGGTAGGTTGTCTTTCGCCGAACTACCGTATCAAAAGAAGTATCCATTATTGCTTCCTAAAAAGTGCAACTTTACAAAAATTCTTATCGACTATTTCCATAAAATTTATTTACATATCGGTCCGCGTACATTGCAATTAAACGATTATTTGCACACGCTGCAGCAGCGACAAAAATGGCATAGGAATTGTCGTAATATTCAAGTTGATGAACTCGTTCTTATGCATGCTGACGCTCCTCCGCTTCAATGGCCTCTCGGTCGTGTGACGGAACTTTATCCAGGAGCTGATGGAGTTGTACGGGTGGTAAAAGTAAAAATCCAGAATGGCGAATACACGCGACCCGTTGTAAAGCTTAGTCCACTTCCAATGGAATTGGATTCAGCATAATTTTTATTTTCCTTTGTTTCTTTGCATGAATTTGACGCAAGAAGGTGTCAAATTTATGACAATTTTAGGTTCGAAATAAGTCATTTATTTTACTCAATTTACAGCTACACGTGTTTAGTTCACTAAGTCAACAAATACTTACACTATACAGTCCACTTACCTTATTCAATACCATCCCTGGTTTTGTTTGTAAACTGGGGAATCTGGGGTAGATTCCCGGTGGGGGGTTTATGTACGTTACATTGGGCAGATATAATTAGTAATATGTGCATTAAAACCTCCTGCACATATCAAAAACATACTGGCTGAATGAACATTCCGCTTTCTCCCGCACGGCGGCGCCACCAGTCAGTTGCGAAAATTTGACAGCTCGAAATGAATGCCGGCCGGCGCGCGCTCTTTTAAATTATTCATAAAAAACTCTGAAAGTGCTGTGATTGTGTCTTAAATGTGTCCCTGGGACTGAGGAAAAGAGCCAGAACAAACTGTAAGTGAAACCTATATCTTGCCCAATTTGGTTTTGCTAATTATTTTCAATATTCAAATGTCGTAGTTCAAACACTACCTCCCATAGACATAAAGTGGCGGTGATTTTTTTTTCTCATCCAACCCTATAGTGTGGGGTATCGTTGGATAGGTATTTTAAAACCATTAGGTGTTTGCTAAAAGGATTTTTCGATTCAGTAAAGCTTTTGCGAAATATTCAACTTTAAAGTGCAAATTTTCATTAAAATCGAGCGTCTAAAATCTAAACCGGTGGGTCCCCCCCTCTAAAATCTAAACCGGTGGGTGGAAAAATTAAAAAAAATTCAGGATGGTAGTCAGTATATCAAACTTTCAAGAAAAACTATAACGGCTATGTTTGCTTGAGAATTATTAGTAGTTTATGAGTAAATAGCAGCGTAAGGTATAAAATATACCTAAACTTGCTAGATTCCGTATAAAATACGAAATCCTTAGAAAAATATTACTTAACTTTTTCGTAATGGCTACGGAACCCTATTTTGGGCGTGTCCGACACGCTCTTGGCCGGTTTTTTCTTTCTTTCATACACACATGCAATCACGCACGCTCACACAGTCACAAACTTTCCTATTTATAATATTAGTAGGCAGACGTAATAACATTGCTTCTCTCTTCTTCCACTTCCACTAAACGGCTGGCATCGGATCGGATCGGAACGAATTTTACAAACACAAAACAAAAATATAAGTAAACATATACCTATACGTCATATTAACAAATAACTGATTTAGATAAAAGCCGTCTATAGAAAATCAATTTAAATAAATCGGTCAAGTGCGAGTGCGAGCGACTCGCGCATAAAGGGTTCCGCACCTCCGTACAATGTTTAAAAACAAATAGTTCCGTAATATTTTTTTCAAAAAAAATCCAATACAAGGTTTTTTTGCTAGCGGCACTTTTTGTCCCTGGTTACCAAAGTACTCGTCAAGACGAATCAAACGAGTCCAAACTCGATGCGGTCGTGTCGTTTATCACAGAGTTCCTATGGTCACCCGCTAGCCTTATCATCAGATCAACTCTATGTCATAATAATATTGCATTGGCGTCGGATTTATACCTGCGTGTAAATTTTCAACTCAATCGGTTGAAGATATCCACTTCAAATTTGACTTGAAAGATTCCACCAGAGCAAACATACCTAGTTACATCACACTGCAAATAAATATAATGCGTGTAATAAGTTTTTGTTAAAACTTCATTTTTAATACAAGCTTTTTTTGCCGAATGTACTTTTTGTTGACTGTACTTGCATTGTCATCTAAACTACATATTTGTACCAAATTTGAAGTCGGTACTATTAACTATTGAGGAGTTCCCTCCTGCAGAGGCGATTCTGGCAGGACCACCAAGATGTCACTACCAGATTATTATATTGTCTCCAAATTTACATAAGTATGCCAAATTTCAAGTCAATCGGACCACTGGAAAAGGATGAAATTTAGCTTCCAAGATCTGAAGGGCTACTCCGAAACACAACGTTCGAAGTTCGTGTCATGCGATCCCTCTCGCTCTCGTATTAAATAGCATAAGTGTGAGAGGGACCGCACGACACGAACTTCGAACGTTGTGTTTCGGAGTAGCCCTTCTGACCCAAAAAAAACGATAAATAAATAAATAAACAAACAGGGCAAGCTAAAGAAAAGCTTCTCATTCTTTCTTACCACAAAATATGTACCATGTTTTTATGCAAATAAATTATTTATGATTTATAATTTAAAAATATCGCCGAAATGTAAGAACCTGTGCAAGTATTTCGAATAAAAAATAATTTGAATTCTCATCCTCTTTGGTTCTGGCTGTTTGCTTCTGAAACCATTGCCCGGCTCATTGGATTAAAAAATAATGTCCGTCATGCGCGGTTCATTCGCGGGAAATTCGGCGTACTTCGTATGTTGTGTAATTAAATAATAAGAAGCTCGACTTAGTGTGAATAAATTTTAAACTATATTATTAACCTTGTAAATAGTGTTAAATACTTAGTATGATTTTTTTTAGTGTAAAAAACAATAGGTAAACAAAGTGATTAGTACCGTGCAGATTTGACGAGCGCTCAAAGTTGGCTTTATTGAGGTTTGTGGTTCATAAATTGCTTCATTAATTTTGCAGAAAAACGAATAAATCAGACAGTCACTAATTATATTATCGAAACTTTTATAAAACATCATTAAAATTGCAAACCTAAAGGTAAATATTCAAACGATATAGCTAGCCGTTGCTAGGTGATTCGGCCGCCTTAGCAACGGCTAAATACGCCTAGCAACCAAAAAACGCTAAAAAAAACATGTTTCTTGTATGACGACCCCCTTTAATTTGTAACTTTATTTTATTTTTAGTATTTGTTGTTATAGCGGCCACAGTAATACATAATCTGTGAAAATTTCAAGTGTCTAACTTTTACGGCTTAAGAGATAGAGCCCTGTGACAGACGGACGGACGGACAGACAGACAGACAGACAGACAGACAGACAGACAGCGGAGTTTCAGTAATAGGTTCCCGTTAGCACCCTTTGGGTACGGAACCCTAAAAATGTATTGACACCAATTAGGAATACATTATATTACTAGCTTTCACCCGCGGCTTCGCACGCGTAAACTAATCGGTCTGGTAGTGGCAATTGAAATATCCCGTGGGAGTATAGGGATAAAAATCGGTCAAGTGCGAGTGCGAGCGACTCGCGCATGAAGGGTTCCGCACCAGAGTCCGTACAATGTTTTAACAACAAATAGTTCAGTAATATTTTTTCTAAGTCGTCGAGGGTCGTGGGTTCAAACCCCGGCTCGCACCTCTGAGTTTTTCGAAATTCATGTGCAGAATTACATTTGAAATTTCCCACGAGCTTTGCAGTGAAGGAAAACATCGTGAGGAAACCTGCACAAACCTGAGAAGCAATTCAATGGTGCGTGTGAAGTTCCCAATCCGCACTGGGCTCGCGTGGGAACTATGGCCCAAGCCCTCTCATTCTGAGAGGAGGCCTGTGCCCAGCAGTGGGACGTATATAGGCCCGGATGATGATGATGATTTTTTCTAAAAAAATCTAATACAAGCTTTTTTACTGGCGGTACTTTTTGTCCCTGGTTACCAAAGTAGGTAGTCGTCGAGACGAACCAAATGAGACTAAAATCGGTGCAGTCATGTCGTTTTATTACAGAGTTCCTATGGCCAACATCTAACTTCATCATCAGATCAGCTCTACGTCATAATAATATTGCATTGTCATCGAATTTATACATGCATGCAAAATTTCAGCTCAATCAGTTCAAGATATCCACTTCAAATTTAAGTTGAAATATTAATTCCACCCGAACAAACGTAACTAGTTACATTACAAGTTAATAAAAACATATCACCAAAATTTAAACACTAGGTGCAAGTATTTTGAATAAATAATAATTTTTAATTCTCATCCTCTTTGGCTGTCGCCCGGCTGAATAGCGTTTTAGACTCTTGAGAAAAAGTTTGGCTTAAAGGTCTAGTAACCAGGCCATAAAAGTCCAAAAAAAAAAAAAGAAAAAAAAGTTGCTCTACGCGGTAATTTCGGTCGACGGTGCGTATTTATTATTATTGTTAGTGAATAAATCATAACCTGATTTTAAATTTTGACCTTTTAAATAAATAGTTTTACTTAGTAATGAATTATAAAGAACATTTTTTAGTGTAAAAAACATTAAACACAGTGGCTGTGAGTGCTTTATTGAAGTCGGATTTTGTGAAGTGTGTGTAGTGTGTGTCGGAGGTTGGTGAATCATAAATTGTTATTTAGTCTTAAATTCTTCATGCTGCACAAAAAAATAAACCACGGTCTTAGAGATTATTATTATATATCGAAGGTTTTTTAAAATAGCACTAATAAAATCGCAAATTAATAAGTAGTTAAACGGGTCGCTCGCGTTGCCCCTAGCAACTGACGGCCGTCATCTTGGCAGTATCGCAACCAAAAACCGCTAAATGAAATACGTTTCTTGTATGAGGACCTCCTTTAATTTGTAGCTTTATTTTATTTTTAGTATTTGTTGTTGTAGCGGCCACTGTAATACATATCCTGTGAAAATTTCAAGTGCCTAACTATTACGGCTCAAGAGATAGAGCCCTGTGACAGACGGACGGACGGACAGACAGACAGACAGACAGACAGACAGACAGACAGACAGACAGACAGACAGACAGACAGACAGACAGCAGAGTCTCAGTAATAGGGTCCCGTTGGCACCCTTTGGGTACGGAACCCTAAAAAATAGCGTATGTGTTATTCCAGACGTGCAGCTACCTACATACCAAATTTCATGACTTTTAGCCCAGCGGTTATTATTTCAAAATTTTATTCCTATCCCGTGGGAATATCGGGGTAAAAAATAGCCTATGTGTTATTCCAGAGGTTCAGCTACCTACACACCAAATTTCATGGCTCTAAGCCCAGTGGTTGTTACTTCGAGATTTTATCCTTTGATATCCCGTGGGAATTTCGAGTCAAAAAGTCGCTTATGTATTATTTCAGATGTGCAGCTCCCTACATATCAAATTTCATGACTCTAAGCCCAGCGGTTATTATTTCGAAATTTTATCCCTATCCCGTGGGAATATCAGAATAAAAAGTAGCCTTCGTGTTATTCCAGAGGTCCAGCTACCTATATACTAAATTTTATGGCTCTAAGCCCAGCGGTTGTTATTTCGAGATCTTATCTCTAAATATCCCGTGGGAATATTGGGTCAAAAAGTCACCTATGTGTTATTCCATACGTCCAACTACCTATATACCAAATTTCATGACTCTAAGCCCAGAGGTTCTTATTTCAAAATTTTATCCCTATCCCGTGGGAATATCAGGATAAAAAGTAGCCTTCGTGTTATTCCAGAGGTCCAGCTACCTACATACTAAATTTTATGGCTCTAAGCCCAGCGGTTGTTATTTCGAGATCTTATCCCTAGTTATCCCATGGGAATATTGGGTCAAAAAGTCACCTATGTGTTATTCCATACGTCCAACTACCTGCATACCAAATTTCATGACTCTAAGCCCAGAGGTTCTTATTTCGAAATTTTATCCCTATCCCGTGGGAATATCAGGATAAAAAGTAGCCTTCGTGTTATTCCATTACCTACATACTAAATTTTATGGCTCTAAACCCAGCGGTTGTTATTTCGAGATCTTATCCCTAGTTATCCCGTGGGAATATCGGGTCAAAAAGTCACCTATGTGTTATTCCATACGTCCAACTACCTACATACCAAATTTCATGACTCTAAGCCCAGAGGTTCTTATTTCGAGATTTTATCCCTATCCCGTGGGAATATCGGGATAAAAAGTAGCCTATGTCCTTTCCCAAGATCTATTCTATCTCTGTACCAAATTTCATTTAAATCGGTTCAGCGGTTTTGGCGTGAAAGCGTAACATAGAGACAGACAGACAGACAGACAGACAGACAGACAGACAGACAGAGTTACTTTCGCATTTATAATATTAAATAATATTAATAATATTATAAGTAATAAGTAATAAGTATATAAGTATGGATTTAAAACTACTTTGTCAGGAATCAGCGATCTAACCAGCCAGTGATAAATTCAGAGCACGTAAGTACCAGCATTTGGGACTATAATCTACGTGGTTCAATGATACTGGCCACTAGTGTTCATAAAAAATTGTGTTCCGATATTTTGAATTTCGAAGTTCTGCATCGCGCTAACGAAATTTTTAACCGAGGCTATATATACCCCGAGTATTTTGCAGGGAGGTTGGTCGGGGAGGTGGGGGAACGGCAACAGTGCAGCTTTAGCTAGATCTAGGAGCAGAGATAGGGCGGCGCAGCCGCCTTTACTTACCTAACGGCCCCTAGTAATTTAAAATCTTATGGTAGCTGTGACGAGATACTAATTCAAAGCGGCGTAGCCGCTTTGAATAATGGCACCTGATGTGCCCTCGAAATAGCACGGGACTGTCATAGTAATATAAAGCGGCGCAGCCGCTCTCAAATATTGGGCGCCTGCGGCGCCCATGAGTAAAGCCCAACTATCAAAGTAATATAAAGCGGCGCAGCCGCTTTAAATATTGGGCGCCTGCGGCGCCCATGTGTAAAGCCTAACTATCAAAGTAATATACAGCGGCGCAGCCGCTTTCAATATTGGGCGCCTGCGGCGCCCATGTGTAAAGCCTAACTGTCAAAGTAATATAAAGCGGCGCAGCCGCTTTAAATATTGGGCGCCTGCGGCGCCCATGTGTAAAGCTTAACTGTCAAAGTAATATAAAGCGGCGCAGCCGCTTTCAATATTGGGTGCCTGAGGCGCCCATGTGTAAAGCCTAACTATCAAAGTAATATAAAGCGGCGCAGCCGCTTTCAACATTGGGCGCCTGCGGCGCCCATGTGTAAAGCCTAACTATTAAAGTAATATAAAGCGGCGCAGCCGCTTTCAATATTGGGCGCCTGCGGCGCCCATGTGTAAAGCCTAACTATCAAAGTAATATAAAGCGGCGCAGCCGCTTTCAATATTGGGCGCCTGCGGCGCCCATGTGTAAAGCCTAACTGTCAAAGTAATATAAAGCGGCGCAGCCGCTTTCAATATTGGGCGCCTGCGGCGCCCATGTGTAAAGCCTAACTATCAAAATAATATAAAGCGGCGCAGCCGCTTTCAATATTGGGCGCCTGCGGCGCCCATGTGTAAAGCTTAACTGTCAAAGTAATATAAAGCGGCGCAGCCGCTTTCAATATTGGGCGCCGAACTATCAAAGTAATATAAAGCGGCGCAGCCGCTTTCAATATTGGGCGCCTGCGGCGCCCATGTGTAAAGCCTAATTATCAAAGTAATATAAAGCGGCGCAGCCGCTTTCAATATTGGGCGCCTGCGGCGCCCATGTGTAAAGCCTAACTATCAAAGTAATATAAAGCGGCGCAGCCGCTTTCAATATTGGGCGCCTGTGGCGCCCATGTGTAAAGCCTAACTATCAAAGTAATATAAAGCGGCCCAGCCGCTTTCAATATTAGGCGCCTGCGGCGCCCATGTGTAAAGCCTAACTATCAAAATAATATAAAGCGGCGCAGCCGCTTTCAATATTGGGCGCCTGCGGCGCCCATGTGTAAAGCCTAACTATCAAAGTAATATAAAGCGGCGCAGCCGCTTTCAATATTGGGCGCCTGCGGCGCCCATGTGTAAAGCCTAACTATCAAAATAATATAAAGCGGCGCAGCCGCTTTCAATATTGGGCGCCTGCGGCGCCCATGTGTAAAGCCTAACTATCAAAGTAATATAAAGCGGCGCAGCCACTTTCAATATTGGGCGCCTGCGGCGCCCATGTGTAAAGCCTAACTATCAAAGTAATATAAAGCGGCGCAGCCGCTTTCAATATTGGGCGCCTGCGGCGCCCATGTGTAAAGCCTAACTATCAAAGTAATATAAAGCGGCGCAGCCGCTTTCAATATTGGGCGCCTGCGGCGCCCATGTGTAAAGCCTAACTATCAAAGTAATATAAAGCGGCGCAGCCGCTTTCATTATTGGGCGCCTGCGGCGCCCATATTAGAGTCTTTAGGAGGATATAATTCGCAGCAGCGTAAATGTGTAAAGCCTTACTATCAAAATAACACTAAGCGGCACAGCCGCTTTAATTTTTTCAGGATTTAAAACTATAAAGGGTTTGCTTAAACGATTTTTCGATTCAGTAATATGTTTGCGAAATATTCAACTTTAAAGTGCAAATTTTTAATAAAATCGAGCGTCCCCCCCTCCAAAATCTAAACCGGTGGGTGGAAAAATTTGAAAAAATTCAGGATAGGTAGGTAGGATAGGTAGTCAGTATATTAAACTTCCATGAAAGACTATAAGGGCTAAGTTTGCTTGAGAATTATTAGTAGTTTATGAGTAAATAGCAGCGTAAGCTATAAAATATACCTAAACTTGGAAGATTCCGTATAAAATACGAAATCCTTAGAAAAATATTACTTAATTTTTTCGTAATTGCTACGGAACCCTATTTTGGGCGTGTCCAACACGATCTTGGCCGGTTTTTAATTTTTAATTGTACTATTATTACCCACGACGGAACGGAGAAGGTATATGCGTTTAGGGTGAGAGGTTGTTTGTTTGTTTGTTTGTTTGTGCGCAAACGAATGTTCACGTTTATAAAGAGGTGCGAGCGGCAGGCGCTTCTTAGCGCACAGCTCATACCGGTCGCGCCGCGGCTAGCGATCGCAAGTGCTAATGGCTACGGACGCTTTGTGAGAGGTACACACGAGATAAGATGAGTCGATATATCTTCGGACATAAAATTAATAGTCAGTGCAAACAAATGGTTTTTAACGTATACGAATACTTTAGAAAAAAAAACAGCAATTTTAAGTTGAATAAAAAAAACGACTTTCAAAAAATAGACATAGGTACATATTATTGTAGTATTGTGTCGTATAGTCCAAATTCTTTATCTTGTCCGGAACTTCCTACCAGTACCTTACTCGATTCGGTCAAGAAAATTAGTTTTAACTATAACTCAAAACCCTCCTTCTGCCGCAATCAGAAAAAAACCATTCGTTAACCAACATGACGTCACATATCTTTAGAACTGTCTAGTGCACGTTTCGCCACTTGTGTATCTCGTTATTCACGCTCGCCGCCCGCACCGCCTTCACTCCCCTTTCTCGTCCTACCCCCGCGCCCCTGTACCGCGCAGGCGAGGACTCAGTTAAGCGGTTTGCCTATATCTCCAGAACGGTTTGACTGATTTAGATGCGGTTTTCTGTAATGGATTTGTAATTTATCGACGGTGGTTCTTAGGTGTTATGGCGTTTATCCGCTAGGGGGCGCTACAGTAATCATTTTTCACTCGAAAAATGACCACCGAATGTTACCAATTATCTTCAGAATGGATTGACTGTTTTTAATGTAGTTTTCCGTAATGGATTTGATGTTTATCTAAGATGGTTCTTAGATAGGTGTTATAGTATTAACCCGCAAGGGGGCGCTAGAGTAAACATTTTCCATTTAGCTCTAGAAAGGTTTGACTGTCTTTGATGTGGGTCTCTTTAAGGGGTTTGATGACTGTCTTTAATAGTTTTCGAAAGGCGTTCACATGTATATAAAGGTGGGTGCACGGCAGTGCCTCCGCCAAGACGAACAAAATGGAAGACGGGGCACTACCTACCTATTTTCATACCGTTTCATCTTGATACTAGCTTTTATTAATTGACCTGCAATGTAAGTAGGTACCTATGCAAATAATATTATACATATGTATGTTTGTATGCATATTAGGGTCTTGCAAGTTAAATTTGCCACACTTTCAGCTATCGTATTGACTTGAAATTTGGCACACTTATGTAAATCTGGTAACAATACAATAATCTGGTAGTGACATCCAGGTTATGTAGCCAGCGTCGTCTCTACAGAAAGAAACTTAATGGTTACTTGACCTGAAATGCATATTTCAGTTTTTTTTATTATTATTTTATTTTTATTTTTTTCATTTATGACGGTGGAAGCATTCTACACTTCCGCTTAACGTAGATATAGTTAGTGTTTAATTTTGTAACTAAGGGACCCCATACATCCCTGTATTATTATTTAATTATTTTTTTTGTGATTTTTTGTTTAATTGTTTACTGTAGTTTTTAAGTATTTTATTTGTAATTATTTTATTTTGAAAAAATGACTTTCTGCCAAGTTTCTTGCGGCGCATTCTTCTTGGCAATGATGGTCTTTCCGAAAGCGCTGGTAGTTTAAAAAAAATGACGTGTAAAAGTGCCCATTGCGGCCTATTTACTGAATAAATGATTTGAAATTTTGAAATTTGAAATTTGAACTCTTCAATAGTTTACGGCACAGGCGCGGAATTTAACAGAATTACCTATTAAATTTTATTGGCACTGTTTATATGATAGAATAGACACAATTTGATGTTGCAGCTAGGGTCGTCTTCCCACAAAAGAACTCCTCGATGGTTGATAGCATAAATGCATAAAACTTAACACGATTATTCAATTGCAATGACAATACATTATATCCCCATAAACTACCTGATGCTGTAGCTAGGGTTGTTTCCTCTTCCCAAAAGTTCCAAGAAAGCTAAATTATTGTACGCTGATTGAGAATTGCACATAAATAAAAAAAATGTGACTTCAAACCTCTAATCCTAGTTAATGGGGTCAGGGCTTGCAGAAAAGCTAGTAAAATTTTAGGCTAAGCCCCTGAAGCCTGATCTTACTTACTAATCCTATACATACCTATTTTGGCTTAAAAAGTATAGCTTGGCCGTTTCCTATTTAAATCTGTTCGTATGACATGTCAATAAAAAAAATTAAGCTATTTATTTCAAGCAAAAAAAGCATACAACATTCAAAGCAATCAATCATCAAGCATTAATTTATTTTTTTTATAAAGTCAGGGCTCAGGCTCCGTTTCCACCAGCGATGTGCGAGGATGTGTTGCGAGGAATGTGTTTTTTATGAAACAATAGAAACATTTAATTTTCCTTGCTTCGCTCCGCTCAGCTTCCACCAAAGATGAGTACCAGGATAGGGATATGAAACGTTTCTATTGGTTCATGAAAAACACATTCCTCGCAACACATCCTCGCACATCTCTAGTGGGAACGCAGCCTCATGTAGCCACTTGGCTTTTCCTAGTTTGAAAACCTTTTTAAAACTAAAACGTTATTTATGAGCATGTAAGTAAGTGTTGTGAATATTAGCCTTTCATTTTACATAAAATATTTAAGTGAGATTAATTATTTATTTAAAAATTTTAAAATAAAAAGTAAAATTAAAAATTTTGAAAAAACCCACGACGGTTCCTATAGAAAAAGGGTTAAATAATTTTTATAAACATCCCCCGACTAAAATGATTACAAACGCAAAAACATCCGTCGGGGGCTGCCATTGCCATCTCTCTGTTATATTTCAATTAAAATGTTAAGAAAAGTTACTACAAACAACTAGCTCTCTCATAATGCATTCCAAATACAATTTTAATTAATCACAAATTATACAACTACAGAATATTAGTTAATTTAATAATGGGTGAGTAATCCAATGCTATTTCAGTTACAATGTTAAGAAAACTACTTACGGTGAATATCTTTGTCTCATAAAGTAGGTACATTCCTCACACAATTATAACAACACACACAATTGCAAAATACAAACTCAACAAACTCATACAATTGCAAAATATAAGTTCATTTCGGTGCAGGTAATAGCAGCCCCCGACGGATGTTTTTGCGTTTGTAATCATTTTATTCGGGGGATGTTTATAAAAATTATGTCAGCCTAGTTTACCTATATATCCGTGCAAAATTACAGCTTCTAACATTGATAGTCCCTGAGCAAAGCCGCGGACGGACAGACAGACAGACAGACATGGCGAAACTATAAGGGTTCCGTTTTTGCCATTTTGGCTCCGGAACCCTAAAAATCATGAAATATTTACAGTTTCAGAAATATTATACAGTTGGGAAATGAAAAGTGGCGAAATGAATCATGTTGCCAAACGTTTTTCCCCGAAACATTAGTAAACAACAAAGTTGTGTAGTTTCTGGTGTACAATAAAGAGTATTTGTATTGTATTGTACCCTTTGAGTCCTGACGCACAGTTGAATTTTATCAAAGTGTCATAATAAATTCCCTTGTAAAGCAATGCGATGTCACTATGACTTATTCTACGAAAAGGTTTCACAGTGGGTTACGATCAGTGTGCGTCTGTGCGATCAGTGAGCTTCTACATACGTTACGATAGTAGGTAAAATATAATATCATTGGTTACGATACAGTTGGTTCGAGATTACCTAATCAGATTTTCTCACAAACTTCAGTGTCCCACATTTTCCGATTCCATGGGATTTTCGAAATTGTTTTTCAAACTGCGGATAAATATCAACTGAAAAACCTGTTCACTAAGTTTCTCATCTATGGGCATTTCTCTCTATCTACTATTCACATTCCATCTGGAGACTCTGTTTTACAGCTCAGAATCATGGACTGAGTCTACCTCCCAAAATTTGTTGAAATCGGAGAGATACAGGGTACAGCGGTAGATTGAAATCCCTATAGGCATGTATCATACTCAAAGAATAAAATTTTACATACAGAAAGGCAAAGTAACGCGTATAAAAGGCGAGCCCCAAATCGTTTGACATTTACTCCGCAAATGATTTTTTTTTTCTAAGTACCCTCCATAGCCATTATTAAGTAAAACTACATTCACCTTACAACGTTGCCTCTCAATGAGAATACTTAGACTTTGGCAAATTCGTCCTATTAATTAGGACAGAAAAGCCATATTTTAAAAGAGAAGTGCTTAAAATATATAATTATATGAATGCGATATAATTACGATTAGGCATAATTCATGACAGAGTGAATTCGGTTTACTAATGTTTTGGCGAAAATTATTTAGCAAATTATTAGCTCCTAAACTATTTATCCCATATTTTTATTTAGGCGAAATGTTATTTCCCAACTCAACATTTCGCACTGATATCATTACCCAACTATTATACCTGGGATTTTTTTGAAGATGTCATTTATGTTTTGGTCAAAATGTATTGATTGGCATACCTTAACTTGGCAACATGTCGAATGGCATCCAACCTACTTTTCTAGTGGCAGGTTATACTGGCTGCTATAAAAAATAAAATCGGTTAAGTGCGAGTGCGAGCGACTCGCGCATGATGGGTTTCGCACCTCCGTACAATGTTTTAAAAACAAATAGTTCAGTAATATTTTTTTCAAAAAAAATGTTATACAAGCTTATTTCCTGGTAGTACTTTTTGTCCCTGGTTACCAAAGTAGGTAGTCGTCAAGACGAATCAAATGAGATCAAAATCGAGTCGTTTAATTACAGAGTTCCTATGGCCAACATAAAGTTTAACTGGAAAAGATCCATTTAAGGGATAAGTTCGCCTTTGTACATCTTATTATCCTGTGTTACTGTTATTTTCATGTGTTTTATGTACAATAAAGAGTTTTACAATACAATACAACATCTAACTTCATCATCAGATCAACTCTTATGTCACAAAAATATTGCATTGTCATCGGATTTATACATGCGTGTAAAATTTCAGCTCAATCGGTTGAAGATATCCACTTCAAATTTGAGTTGAAAGATTCCACCCGAGCAAACATACCTCATCACAATAAGTTTTTGTTAAAAATTTAATTTTTGATAGAAGCTTTTCTTGCCGAGTGTACTTTTTGTTGACTGTACTTGCATTGTTATCTAAACTACATATCTGTACCAAATTTCAAGTCGGTACTATTCACTATTGAGGAGTTCCCTCCTGCAGAGGCGATCCTGGCAGGACCACCAAAATGTCACCACCAGATTATTGTATTGTCACTAAATTTACATAAGTATGCCAAATTTCAAGTCAATCGGACCACTGAAAGTGGATGAAATTTATCTTCCAAGATTTGACCCAAACAAATGATAAAAAAATTAATAAACAAACAGGGCAAGCTAAACAAAAGCTTCTAAAAAAATCCAAAATGTACTTAAGCACTTGTACGTAAGTATTTCAAATAAAAAATTATTAATTGATTTCTCATCCTCTTTGGTTCTGGCTGTTTGCTTCTGAAGCTATTGCCACCCAGGGCTTTAAAAAAAAATTGGCTGTCATGCGGTTTATTCGCGGGAAATTCTGCGGACTTCGTATGTTGTGTAATTAAATAATAAGAAGCTCGACTTAGTGTGAATAAATATTTAATTGTATTATAAAGCTTGTAAATAGTGTTAAATACTTAGTATGATTTTTAATAGTGTAAAAAACAATAAGTAAACATAGTGATAGTACAGTGTGGATTTGACTAGCGCTTTATCAAAGTTGGCTTCATTGAGGTTTGTGATTCATAAATTGCTTCATTTATTTTGCACAAAAACTAATAAATCAGACAGTCACTAATTATACAATCGAAACTTTTATAAAACATCATTAAAATTGCAAACCTAAAAGTAAATATTCAAACGACATACCTAAGCTAGCTACTCGATCGCCTTAGCAACGGCTAATAATGCCTAGCAACCAAAAAACGCTCAGAAAAAACACGTTTCTTGTATGACGACCCCCTTTAATTTGTAACTTTAATTTAATTTTAGTATTTGTTGTTATAGCGGCCACAGTAATACATAATCTGTGAAAATTTCAAGTGTCTAATTTTTACGGCTTAAGGGGGTTGCTCCTGGTTAGCTCATTAACAATGTCCCGTTAGATGGCGCTGTTATCAATACTGCCTTTTTTCAGGTTTTTTTCGTAAACTATGAAGAATTATTTCACCAAAAACTGACCGCGGGAGCATGTAAGCGTAACCAATTTTTTGACCCCACATTCGAAATGAAATATTCCGCCAAAGCCGCAAACAAATTGTTTTACTTTGGACGTCAATTACGGCCGTATACGGACACTAGGAGCTCACGCACACACGCAAATGGACAGCGCCAGCTAGCGAAAGTCTATTGCGACACTTAGCTACCCGATCGGGGTACTCCTTCGAGTAATATTCACATTTTTTGTCGAGTCACGAAATTTTGTACCAACTGTACTTTTCTCGAAAATTTTACTACGACCTATAAAATTTATAAGTATTTTATTGATAATCAGAAGCAAAGTCTTGGGAAATAGCTCATGTTAGGCTTTTAAGCGTTGTAAGGGTACTGCATATTGAGACATGACTAAGATTCTGAGCACGAAGCTCACGGTGCTAGGGTTGATAGTCATGCTAATTATTCATGTTCACAGGTAACTGCGTATACTAAATGCTTCAGAATTTTAGTCCTAATGTATTTTTGTCTTGATGCCATGAAATATCTCAAGAGATTTGCAAAGATGTTGCTAGCTAGTTGATAATTTCAATCGAGCTGATCAACAGTATCCATAAGGCCAAATCCAATCCCTGATTCGTGCAAGTACTGTCGTCATCATCATGATCATATCAGCCGTAGGCCATTCAGTGATGACTGTCCTAGCTGCCTTCATCACTAAAATACTTTCTACTTGATTATGCTGATGCATAATCTATATGATCTATAGGTTTTACAGAGCCTCTAAGTCCTATCCATTTTTGATAAACTAAGAAGAGTGCGAGAAGGGGATAGCTGGGCATCGAATTGAAAGAGTAGGAAGATTTATAGGAAAATAGATACTCATGTAGCGTCAAGATGATTCTTATCGATATAGATACACATTTTGGCACCCTTCTCAGTTTTGTCAGGTCATATAATTTCCCTGGCAGATACTTACTTTTGAAATACTTACGAGATACTTACACACAGAAGCTGCAGTTCACCGTCGCCGTATTAATTGCGGCAGTATCTGATCCAAGTAGTAATTTTGTACCTTCATCATTATAGAAAAATAGCAATATCTATCTAATGTCTTTAGGTATACATGATTTCAATAACATTACTGTGGATTTTTTTTATTCGACTGGATGGCAAACGAGCAAGTGGGTCTCCTGATGGTACGAGATCATCACCGCCCATAGACACCTGCAACACCAGGGGGATTGCAGATGCGTTGCCAACCTAGAGGCCTAAGATGGGATACCTCAAGTGCCTGTAATTTTACCGGCTGTCTTACTCTCCACGCCAAAACATAAGCACTGCTACTTCATGGCAGGATTAGCGAGTAAGATGGTGGTAGCAATCCGGGCGGACCTTGCACAAAGTCCTAACACCTGGTACGGTCAGCAAGAGAACAGGATGAGCGGCTATAGGGATCACAGTGATTTGATCACATCCCTTATTTCCTTGGTAGTAAATTATGTAAGTATCTTTTGTGAATATGACGCGCTTAGTCAGTATTATCTCAAACTCAGCTTCAAGATAGTTTTGTCCTTGAGTTCCTGGAAGTCGTGACAATACCAATACAATTTAGAAGAACCTAAGAACCTTCCAGTAGGTGCTTCTGATTGAGAAATGTCACACGTATTACAACAGTTCGGTAGTTTACCAAACTGGCAGACTATGATCACGTTCAGATCACGACCAAGTTCACAAAAGATGCAGACGTAGTCTGTAGAGCGGTTAACGTACGTCTTGATAATTTGTTACCTTTTGTGCAACCGAAACATCACGGCAAGCATTATTAGATCGTCATTCTACTCTTCGTACTACTTCGTCATTACACTCTTAGCGGAACATTTCAGTACTCGTACTTTGTTATACAATTTACAAATCACTAAAAGTGACGAGGCACTAAACTGAACATTATTATGTTCATATAAACCCCCTTGCAAAAAAAACGGGCAATTATGGTTTTTCAGATTTTTAGGCATTGAAGCTTAGAAAGTAAACTTTTCATGCACATAAAATACAAAAACCATAGGTGCCCGTTTTTTTGCAAGGGGGTTTAGTAACCTTTGAAAGCTTTTTGCCCGTAGTTTGGTTATCTAGTCTCATTGACCGAGCAGCCAGGTGAGTATGTATTTTATTATTTTTTCATTGGTACAGTGGACTTTTATCTAAAAGTTCATTAAGTACTACCTGTATCACAAATCGAGTGCATGTCTTAGAAAATGTTTTTGTTTTCCGTATTCTTCTAAAATTTTTATTTTGGCGTCAAACTCCATCATGATTATCGTGCCTTTGTGAACGAAGTTGTTTGCAACGCCAGGGCCATCCCCGCCATTTTACCTGTGACGATGTCAGTTCTACCTTCGAATTATTTTCTGGGAAATGCTCATCGCACCGCATTATTTTTACTTTTGATACGTTACTGATAATAATAATAAATAATAACAAATTAGGTCTGGTGATAACCGATGCCCGTAAAAGGGGAAAGACACTTTCAAATCCATAGGCTGCATAAACATATAAAGTCCACTGTACCAAGGAGAAAATATACTCAGTAGCACAAAACTTGGCCCGCTACATACAAAACTACTTATTCCTGCATACATTTGTGAGAGAGATTTTGTGCCGTTCAGTATATTTTGTTCCTATCAGACCAGTCAATTGGACTAACAACGAATCAAATATACTAAGTAATTTTACAGTAGGTACACTAATAATTATGATGCATTCCCTGTAAACGTATCTACTAATTGATGAGCATTCGAATGAATTAATTATCAATTAGTCGTAATACTGGGATTACATGTATACTTTCCTATATGTATATATTCCTTCCTTCACCAAAAGATTTGCCACAAATAAAGGAAATAGGAAAATAAAATTTATTTTATGTAAGATCGTGTTTACACAAAAAAAAATTGTTTATACAAAAAGAAAACCTAGTAAGTACCTACCTACCTATAGACAGTGCTGGAAGAGTAATAAAATAAAATGGTAAATAAAACACACATCGTTCAACATAATTTTTATTTCAATTACCGAAAGAGAGTATAAGTAATCTGAACAAGTATATGCGAACTCCTAATTTGCAAGGACATCTTTAGCCATATCGGTATGTACCCAATTGTCTCCGTGGGCTTGCTCTACTTAGGTTATACGCCTTTAGTTGACGCGCTTGATTGACGGTGAGTTGATGAGCTGAAGAGGTACAGTCAAACAGACTGAATCATGTAGAGCTTGTCTAATTAAAAATGACGCGCCTCACCACCGCATTTACGCAGATGCGCAATTTTTAAATACGGGCGACATACAAGCATAAATGTCATCATTATTGGTCATTCAGTTACCCGTTAGGCTCAGAGGTAGGAGCACGTATATTTAGGTCGCAAAAGTACCATCAGCATGTCAACTAAAAAAACAAACAAACATGTCGGCAAGTTAAAGACACAGAAAAACAATATTCACAATATTTTGATATGGATATAATGAACCTATAATTTTTGTCAACGACTCTGATTCAGATGTTAGTGATTCCATTGAGATGAGTGAATAGTTTTTCTATAATTTATTGAGTCAGGCGTTACTTTGGGGAGGTGCAAATCAATGAACTAAAACAATTACTTTGCCGTTCCGTGACCATATGATAGCCACATTTATGTAAGAAATATGTGTTCACGCAGTTCCTCCGCCTCCACACTGTAAGAACACACACAAACCACACAAAACCATCTATCACCACCACCACACTACACTGACCCATTTCTAACTCAACCAGAGCTCATCTTCAGAGCAACAACCGTTTACCGTGCTACCAGATAGTAGACTTTAACTTTTATTACTATTAGACTAGTGTTATTACAGTATGGAGTTGGAGGAACACATTTCTTGCATAAACGTAGCTATCATAAGGTCACGGGTGAGCAAAAGTAATTGTTTTAGTTCATTCGTTTTTTTATGTATCTAAATATTTACATATACTTACGTGAATATATAATTTTTGACCATTATAATAACTGAATTTTTTTGGGAGCTAGGTTGGGCTCCCTAACAACAAGGCTACTCCGAAATTCGAAAATCGAAGTTCGTGTAGTTCCGGCCCTCTGACGCTTAAACTACGAGAGCAAGAGGGACGGTACGATACGAAATTTTCGAATTTCGGAGTAGGCCCTCAGTAGTTCGACGAGTCATACACGCCGAGACACTTATTTATGTACGTGTATTTATTTGTATCTATTTACGTGTACTTAATTATTTGTATCTAAGCCTATTTGTTAAAATGTTTGAACATAGGTACATAATAATTTAATTTATTTTATTACTAGCTTTTGCCCGCGGCTCCGCCCGCGTGGTATTTGGTTATCGCGCGCTGTTCCCTCGGGAACTGTGCATTTTCCGGGATAAAAAGTAGCCTATGGCACTCTCGGGCCCATAAACTATCTCTATGCCAAAAATCACGTCGATCCGTCGCTCCGTTAGGGCGTGAAAGAGGGACAAACATACTAACATACAAACACACAAACACACTTTCGCATTTATAATATTAAAGTATGGATGTTTTTTGCGTGCCGTACCTTGGTGAGAAGTGGTTATCATCGGATTTGTTGTCCAACTTGTCATAATTGATCTCAACGCGCGACAGAGCGGACATCTTGATTTCATACAAGTGACAGCCGCTGCTCCGTACATTGAGCATTATCGGATTTTTCATGTTTGTTGAAAACGCATACTTATCATCTATTTCTAATAGGTATTTCAAGAATTGATTGAAGTCGTTGTCAGTGTCAATTAGATGATTTTAAGATAATGCAAGTGAAGTGCTAATACATGAAAGAAGGTCTTTTAGCAAAGTTTACATAGGTGTAACACGGGTAAAAAAAAATGCCCGTGGTTCACCTTAGTCCACCTAGGTGGACCACGGGTAGAAAAAACTTCCCGTGGTCCACCCAGGTGAACAGATTAGGTGGACCACGGGCAAGGAGGGGATTTGTCAATCGATATGTTTGCACAGTGGTCATAGTTCACGGAATAGTCGATGCTCGCAAACAGATGAAGAATCGTAATTAATATTTGCACGCACACATTTAAATCAATTGGTTCAGTGGAGGGGCGCGTCATCTTAGCTTAGACAAGGTCTACCAGTTGGAACCTTTGTGCTAGTACTCGTAATGTCATATTATTTTTGACATCTCATAGTTTTGTCAAGGAAATCATAGCAAGATTGATTATTAAAAATTCCACCCTGGTGCAGTCAAGGGCAAAAATATGTATACACTTTAGTACTTACCTTGTCTATTTTCGTCATATTTCAACTGCCATATATGAACTGTCACAGTGGTTAAAGTGACAAGGTACTAAAGTGTATACATATCTTTGCCCTTGACTGGACATAGTCAGCAGCAGAAGTGGATGAGCGGTTGTGGTGCTCAAAATGTTACCTGTCTGTTACAAGCAGATATGATAATGTCAAGTTTATGTTTCAAAAAGTCTAAAACTTGAAATGACTACACTTACTTACTTTTTAAAATACTGTATCCCAGATATGGCTGCAATTCAAATTGACTTCAGTGTTTTGACTAATTTTTAATGCAACTTGGTCCCAAAGTATCTAAAACTCAAATTAACTTGATACTAAAATGTCTCAAGATTAAAACGTCAAATTCTCAGAATACCTAAAGCTATGGAAAGTGTCTAAATTTAAAATCACTAATTGTATAAATAACAGCAAATAACTAAATTATTAAAAACAGCGAGGTAGATATTTGTATGAATAATACGAATGTATGTATTTGTCTATAAAAGTATGTTTATCCGTTGCCTAGTATAAGCTTTGTTTAGTTATTGGGACTAGGTTAATTAGTGTCAAGTGTCCCATGACATTTATTTATTTAAATAATTATCAACTTGGGTCACATTCTATTTCTCTTATTACTGTTTGTATCATAAATTATAATCGAGAGTAAAAATCAAAACCCAGACAAAATTTTGAATGCGAAATTTCAGAATATAAGAGTCATTTTGATCTTTGGGCCATTTCACCAAAAGTATTTTTGAATTTTGGTGATTATGAAACTAATGCATTTTCACCGTCAGTGTTAATAGTAATTCGATATTTGAAGGAATTTTTGTTTTTACCGAACATTCATCCCTACTAATATTATAAACTAGCTGTTGCCCGCGGCTTCGCCCCCGTTGTATTTTTTTTCTTCCATGAAAACCTTCTCCTGACAGTAGCGAACACAGCAAAAAAAGAATTAGCGAAATCGGACCAGTCGTTCCCGAGTTATGCGCTTACCAACACATGTTGCGATTCATTTTTATTATATTATAGAATAGAAGATGACATTTTTACATTGACAATAATTATATTTGACATTTTTCACATTTTAGAAGTTTTGGAGCTAATCTGTTTTGACACATTACGACTTACTATGAACATGGTGTTATGATATTTGGTTAGAAACCGGTAACCTCAAAATTAATTAAAGTTTAGTTTAGTTACTAAACACTCTTTATCCTAGCAGTAGTCGCGTCATGTGTAGATCATGTTGAGCGCCATAACTGCCCATCTAATTCTGCTGCTGACTATACATAAATCAGTCTGTTCAATGTCCAATATACCAGGATAATTACAATCAATTATTAAATACAGTGGATCCCAAACTAGGCTGAGCCTGTATCTTGGCACCCGATATTATCATATTAATAACTTCAACCTTTTCCTTTGCCACTCCGCAAACACAAGTGTAAGACAACTGTGTTTGTGCGACACATGCATGTGTGTGTCTTGCAGAAATCCTCCCTACTACATTTCTATAAAAAGTCAAAGAAAAATATTTTGGTTGCTTTTGTTCTGTGAATATTGAATCGGCACTCAGAACACCAAAACACACATACATACAGAGCAGCAAATTCACGAGCTGTGTGACAGTGACAGTCATGTAACACACATGAAATAATTTACCTAGATACAGAAACACAATTTAAAATCCTTCAATTATTTGTCGTTAGTTTTCTGTAATAAATAGAAGACTATTTTTTAGTACGATAAAACCGTCCAATTTTGCCCTTGATATATATATTTTGCCCGCGGAGTCAAATATACGCTGTAACAAAAAGGGCTTGGCAGGATACAACACCGGCCAAGAGCGTTTCGGACATGCCCGAGATAGGGTTCATACAACACCGGCCAAGAGCGTGTCGGACATGCCCGAGATAGGGTTCCGTAGCCATTACGAAAAAAGTAAGTCATATTTTTCTAAGGATTTTCTACGGAATATTCCAAGTTTAGGTATATTTTATACCTTAGGCTGCTACTTACTCTTAAACTACTAATAATTCTCAACAAAACTTAACTGTTATAGTTTTTCTTGTAAGTTTGGTGTACTTACTACCATCGTGAATTTTTTCAAAATTTCGGTTTAGATTTGAGAGGGACTCAATTTTAGTGAAAATTTGCACTTTAAAATTGAATATTTTGCAAACAAATAACTGAATCGAATCGTTTTAGCAACCCCCTAATAATTTCAAGAGACCTATCCAACGATACCTCACACAACCAGGATGGATGAGAAAAAAAATTAGCCCCATTTTATATTTCGCTGGCCGAGTGTAACAGTGGCACAAGTCAAAATATTAAAATTTCGAGAAAAAGCACACCAAAGTTATGACAACTGGACTTATACAAGTAATATGAGCATATTAAATTAATTTAAAAATTTTGACTTGTGCCACTGTTACACTCGGCCAGCGATTTATAGGAAGTACTGAAAAAATTTTTTTTATTGGATTTGTTATTGTATCTACTGTTTTATCGGCATATCTAACGTATATATTCGTGCAAAATTACACCTTTCTAACATTGATAGTCTCTGAGCAAAGCCGCGGACGGACGGACAGACAGACAGACAGACAGACATGGCGAAACTATAAGGGTTCCAATTTTGCCATTTTGGCTCCGGAAACCTAAAAAAGTCAAGTTCGAGTCGGACTTGTATACACGAAGGGTTCCGTACCTCCGTACAATGTTTTTAAAACAGTTCACTAATAAGTTTTTGCTAAAAAATCTAATACAAAACCACATTAAAATCGCAAAATTACAGGTAGATAAACATTCAAACAACATAGGATCACTTGTGTTGCCCCTGGCTTAAAAAAAAAACAGTTTCTTGTATAAAGACTCCATTTAATTTTTAACTTACTTACTTTATTTTTAGTATTTGTTGTTATAAAGGTCACAGTAATACCTACATAATCTGGGAACATTTCAAAGGTCTAGCCTAGCACATACACACACACAACACATAAAAACATCACGACTGTTTTCCCATAATGGGGTAGGCAGAGCACACGAAATGTTACCTCTTCGGAGCAACTTTCAGCAATTTTAGGTTTTAAATTTGACAAAAACGGTACAATAGTGACAGGTCACTATTGCTTACCTCAGAAAGTCTGTGTTTTCTGTAATTGTTTGCTATATGTTGGTGTGAAATAAAAAGTTATTGTATTGTATTGTATCGTTGCTAGCCTGTCGCCTATGGTACACCTTAACCTATATCACCTCAGTCGCCTCTTACGAAATCCACGGAAGAAATGGAGAGGTGTAATTCTAACACGACACCACACAGGTAGCTATTTACAAACAGACAGACATACAAACCGACAGACAGCCAGCAGAGTCTCAGTTATAGTATAGAGTCTCGTTGGCACCATTTGGGTACGGAACCCTAAAAAGGAGTAACTCCCGTCAGAAAAAAAAATCCAATATCGAGGGAAAAAGAAAAGATTTATTCATTGTCATGAATAGGTATGTAGTTATGCAAAATTGATTATTAAAAAATGTATATATTTTCGAACATATTTTTCAAAACTAGTTTTTCTCCTGATAAAAAAAGCTTGACCAAAAGAACCAAGTCACAGTTACACAGATTTATAAATAAGTAGTATAATCACATTTCCATAAATATTTTTTCGTTGTAAAAAGGATCGTTTTTTTGACAGTTATTATCAACTTGGAGGTAAAACTACACGAAAAGCGGCGATTTTTTTTGTGACCCTTTGTTGTGAGGTATCGTTGGATAGGTATTTGAAAATGAATTGGGGTTTGCAAATAAATAAAATCTGAAAGTTCAAAAAAATGTGTTTGATTAACTATATTTAAATTAAAAAAGTGTACATTTGCCCATTTTTGTTTTATTTCAGATATTTTAAAAATGACAGCTTGGGCAAAGTTATCTCCAACGGGCAAAGTTGTACGGTTTTATAGTACTTTATATGTACCCATATTATCTCATCATCTGAAATTGTAGGTTCAATAAATAAAAACTACATACCTGTTGGTATTCTTGTTTTTGGAAGCTCCAGTAAAATTTACACCCACGGAACGCTAAAAGAAGGATGCCTACGAAGACTTTATTTCGTTGTGTACATCATAATTATTTAGAACAAACTTTTTAACACCTCGTTAATAAATAAATCTAACATAGTCAGTCAGATATTCCTAAATTTCTTGCATATCAACATTAAACGTTTCTTCTTTCTTCCCCTTGAATATTGCATTACAGCACCTAGGCACTAGTTAGCATTGAATCTGAAAGGAATTGTGCATTAATAAATACAGAATTAGTATTAGCAGACAGACTAAAAGATACCTACGTGGACGAATAAAGTGACAGCCCTTCCTCCGGGGCTCAAACTATGTATCCCAAATTTCATCCTAATCGGTTGAACGGTTTAGACGTGAAAAGGTAATAAAGAAATAAACAAACAGACTAACAAACTTTCACGTTTATAAGTGGGATTAGTGTCTTATTTTAAGTCATTATCATCATCATCATCATAGGCCTATCTTAATCCACTGCTGTACATAGGCCTCTCCAATGACACGCCACTGAGCACGATCCTCGCCCACTCTCATCCAGTTATTGTCAGCAACTCAGCGAAGATCTGATATTATGGAAATGGACGGACAGCGTAATATCAAATTATCTGAACTATAAGTCTTTGTGACAAAGTTTATTCATGATTTTAGTTGAATAAAGTGAGAATTCGGCAGAGATGACATACGACCATGATCATCATCATCATCATCAACATCATTATTAACATGGTTTACATATATTCGTGCAAAATTACGGCTTGCTGGCATTGATAGTCTCTGAGCAAAGCCGCGGACGGACAGACAGACAGACAGACATGGCGAAACTATAAGGGTTCCGTTTTTGACATTTTGGCTACGGAATGGACAAAATTGTTACGTTTGCTGTATGGGAGCCGCTCTTTAATATTGATTTTATTCTGGTTGGAGTATTTATTATAGCGGCCACAGTAATACATACATAATCTGTAAAAATTTCAAGTGTCTAACTATTACGACTCAAGAGATAGAGCCCTGTGACAAACGGACGGACAGACAGACAAACATTGGTCAATAAGTGATTATGTATTACTAACAAAAATGGATTGAAAAGTGTGAATAAATTATAATTTTTATTATTATTATAGTTATGAACTAGTAGAATTTTACATAGGTACATAATAAATCCCATTTTTTCCTTATCTTACATTTCAAGCCTTTTAGAATCAAAGGTTTGGTATGGGCGTTGGTAAATAATCATTAAAAAATTAGGACAATGATTTAGTGTTCACTTCGAAACACAGACAGACAGACAGACGGACAGACAGATGGACAGATGGACGGATCTACAGACGGACGGACGAATGGGCTGATGGAAAGATACACAGACAGACTCACATACGCATAAAATTAACAACCTGTGTCACTCCTAACAGAGACTAATCTGACGATACCTCTTGTGATCCTCTATATCTTTCTTGTCTCTTCTCTTGTCTTGTTGTCTTGCTTGCATCAAGACCTTGTTGCAAAGCGTGCGAAAGAAATGACCATACATACGCTCAAAAACCATAACCCTTGCCGACTCTCACACTTATAAATAAATAAAATAAATTTCTTGAATCACTCCATAATAGGGTACATACCTACATACAGACAGACGGTGGGAAGAGACTTTCTACTATGGAGTGAAAATTTTCACTACGCAACTAAGAGTTAGGGAAATTTGGTATTTCTTCCTCCGGATGTAGTAAGTTGCAGTAGTGTCTACACAAGATAAGTCATATTTAGGTAACCCAGTAGGAATTAAATGCTTAGAGCCCTGCCTCTGGTGTTCATGTTACAAATATTGATGTTGCTGACAAAAATGATAAAATAAACATACCTGTGTATCCAATTACATTTTATTCTTGCTAAATTCCTCTCGTCTGCCAACTTTTTGATTTCTTGGTTTGTGTTCAAACCATATTCAAATATATTGCTTTGGAAAATCAATCTGATTGACTTGACGTTGTGGCAAAAATGTAATGACGTCTAACATTTCACTTATCTAGCCAGTAATAATAAAAAAGGTGGTACGAAAACTTCTTCGACTGCGTAAACCTTTTTATTCACTGAGCCTAAATGCGGACGTAAAAATGCCGTGATTTGTAGGTATTTATTTGAGCCTCACTGTAAAACTTGATATTCATACATACATGCAATGTATGTTGAATGCAGACCTTATTTTTTAACTAATTAGTTTAGTGGCTACATCTAGCAATAATGCTTTATATAAATTAGTGGCGCTACTGTCTACGTAAAAGTAAGTAACTAATATCTGTTCAGAATTTGTAAGTTGCATTAAAAACCACGTGTCCTAGGTCGAAGCACCGCATCATAATGTATGTAAAGTATGCAAACTTATAATTTTTGTCCAGGGCTGCGTCTGTTACTTACAAAATTATTTTTATAAATGAGAATTTTAAGAGTGATTTGCCTGTTTTTCGTCTAACTTACACTTTGTGTCCTTGCATTAATCAGAAAACAATAGTTTAGGCGTTCTAACTTACGAAAATAACAGATTTAAAAACAAAAAAAGTAAACACTAGACTCCGAGATTTGAACTTGATCTCATGCTTTCTTCATTTAGTCGTCGTATTATCTGAGCCAAATGTCAGGTCACGTGACCATACGAAATAGTCGATACCTATTTACAATAGTTTGTTTTTGTGACACTGACTTACGCACCCATATAAAATGTCACTACATGCTCGTTGCGGACACTGTCAGTTGTACTCATACAATGGTAAAATGCATCAAAATTTACTGCATCACGCTGCACTTTGGATGCGATAAAGTTGCTTTTTTTTGTGCTTCGCTAGAAGAGCATATCCATAATTTACTATTCTCAAAAAATCCTCTAAGAAAACATGTCTGTGGAAGCGATGCGCCTTGTCCGGAGGTTTGTATGGAAGAGCAACCCCCTTAAGAGATAGAGCCCTGTGACAGACGGACGGACGGACAGACAGACAGACAGACGGACAGACAGACAGACAGACAGACAGCGGAGTCAGTAATAGGGTCCCGTTGGCACCCTTTGGGTACGGAACCCTAAAAACTAACATCGAAGGCTAAGGTGGGAGCTACGCTCCGCTTCGCTCCCGCCTTAGCCTTCTGAACCTAAACTATCCAAGTCGCTTCTGCTCCGAACCGTCTTGCTCGCTCGCTTCGCTCGCTCGCACAAATTTTGAAGTAAATCTGTGTAACATATAAATTGGTCAAATGTTATTTGACAATTTGTTATACTCGTATGTCTAAGCCAATCATTTGCTACATAATTATTTGCCAAGTAAAAGTGTGACGAAGTAAAATTTTGCAATATTAAAATGTTGCGAAATAAGAAAAATTTGCCAAATGAAACTTCGGCGAAAGATTGGTTGCGTGTTAGTGAAATGTTAGTTAGTGAAATTTGGAGAAACATATTTCGCCGAAAAGGCAGTACACCGTGAATTCATAATTTTGTATTATATCGTAATAAAATGATATCAAATAATTATGCAATTATATGTGTGTCGATATTACATTATGTAACTATGTAAACCCATTTATTCTTCATTACTTAATGTTTACTCAGTTTTCCAAAAAATGGCACTGCAATGTGTGGCAATTTATTTACTATCGTTTAATTTTGTTCATTATCATTTATTTTTATTTATTTTATTTATTCCAAGAAAAATTTACAGCATTACAGTTAGAGACCAATGCGCTGTAAAATTAAAAGTATACAAAACAAAAATATTTGAAGAAAAAAAACTATCTATAGTTAAAAATATTCAATTAAATTTGTTGATATCCGTACCCCCTCTTCTAAATTTCTTATTTTGGCAAAATCCTTACTCAGCGACTTAATCATGTCACAACGTTATTAATTTCAGCGCCATCTGTTAGTATAGCGGGGTACTCGATAGTCATAGCACGTATTTGAAAACTTGAAGGTGCAAACTCAATCGAGTGTAGTGGCTACGTCCTCTTTTAAGGGTTGAATTTTTATAGTCATACCCCCTTATTCATAAACGACAATCAAACCTATTTTAGTTAAAATGCCGCTAAAATTCGTTTGTCCTTATCTGTCACTTCGACATTTGTATTTGTTAGAAAGGGACAAAGCATTTGTTAGTTAACATAGGCTTGTTAAGTTTTATGAATAAGGGGGTAAGGGTTGAATTTTGATAGCCTATAATTTGGCCGGGGATTTTCTCGACAGATTAGTAGTTTGCACCAAAATCTGTTCAGCCGTTCTCACGTGATGCGCGTACAAAAAAACGACAAACAGATAAACAGATAAACAGACAAACAGACAAAAATTCTAAAAACTATTGGAACGTGTTCTGTTATCGATTCTAAGTATCCCCAGCTAACTTTTCTTCAAATATCTTCCATGTACAGACTTTCGACCCTCTTCAGCTTTATTATATTATTATTATATTATTATGTATATTATGTATAGATGTATAGATTGACTTTAAAAATAAATAATTTGAGGGGGCTCCTATACTACCTATAACAAACTTTTTTTTTCTAATCTTATATATATAAAATTCAAAGTCCTGACTGACTGACTGACTGACTGACTGATATATCAACGCACAGCCCAAACCACTGGACGGATCGGGCTGAAATTTGGCATGCAGGTAGATGTTATGACGTAGGCATCCGCTAAGAAAGGATTTTTGGAAATTCCCACGGGAACGGGAAAAATCGTGATTTATATCTTCGATTCCAAATGACCCTATCTCAGTAACTATAATAACTAGACTCTTCAAATTTGATACACAAGTAAGTATTACATTAACTAAAACATATATTTCAGGATTTTTAGAAATTCCCGCGGGATAAGGAAATAACGGGATTTATATATTCAGTTCAACGGAATCCCATGAACAATAATTACTAGACTCTTTAAAATTGGCATAAAAGTAGGTGATTACAATACTAAAAAACAATTTTAAAGGATTTTTAGAAATTCCCACGGGATACGGAAAAAACGGGATATTTATATTCAGTTCAACGGGATGGATTTTTCGCTTTACTGGTCGTAGAAAACTGAAATTTAGCATTTAAGTTTCTTAAGGAGTGTAGGGGAGCAGTACAAAAGGATTTCCCGAAATTCTGACGGAAACGGGAAAAAACGGGATTTTTCGTTTTACTTGTCGTAGAAGGCTGAAATTTGGCATGTAAGTTGCTTGAGGAGTGTAGGGAAGCATTAAAGAGATAAGTTCCCGAAATTCCCACGGGAAAGAGAAAACACGGGATTTTTCATCTTATTGGACGTAGAAAGCTGAAAATCGGCATGTAGATTGTTTGGGGAGTGTAGAGGAGCATTGAGAGAAAATTCCCACGGGAACGGGAAAAAACGGGATTTTTCGTTTTACTGGTTATAGAAAACTGAAATTTGGCATTAAGTTTATTTGGAGAGTGTAAGGGAGCACTACAAAACAATTCCCCGAAATTCTGACGGGAACGGGAAAAAAACGGGATTTTTCGTTTTACTGGTCGTAGAAATCTAAAATTCAGCATGTAGGTTGTTTGGGGAGTGTAGAGGAGCATTAAGAGTGGAGTTTTTTAAATTCCTACGGGAACGGGATAAAACGGGATTTTTCGTTTTACCGGTTGTAGAAAACTGAAATTTTGCATTTAGGTTCTTTGGGGAGTATAAGGGAGCATATTATTTATGTTTATACTGTGTTTTTGCTGTGATATAGTGTGTTTTTGTTGTAAATAAATGTTGTGAGTGAGATTGATACAAGAATTTCCCGAAATTCTGACGGGAACGGAAAAAAATGGGATTTTTCGTTTTACTGGTTGTAGAAAGTTGACATTTGGCATAATAGAGGCCTGTATAAATTCAATTACGGAAAGTGTGGTTTTCTATTGAATTCACTTATTCCTATCCCACGGGAATCCTAAGCAAGGTTTTCTCAAATTACACCCCTGACCTGAAGATGTGAAACAGGGCTTCAAAAATGATTTTTAAATTCGAAAATTTGCAAATATAATCCTCCGAAAAATCAATTAAAACACGAAAATAAAGATCGTAGAAAATAAATCTGTGTACCCCAAATTTAACGCGAGCGAAGCCGCGGGCAAAAGCTAGTTGTATAGGTAATGGTACGGAACCCTTCGTGCGTGAGTCCGACACGCACTTGGCCGGTTTTTAAATTTATTAATTTTACTGTTACATAATAAAATAAAAAGATTAAAACTAAAACATTTAAGCACTCATTTAGCGCCTTCCAAAAAAAAATAAGCAAAGTCTTTAGAAAAATGATGTTTAATAAGATACAAGACATTACGTACATTAGGCGCTTCATCGTTGCTAGTTGATGTGCATTATCGAACCAAGGCTTCCTTCTTATTTAGAATGCTACATACTAATGACAACTCGCCCCTTGCATCCACCGGTTGCTCGCAATGGGGAATGGATGAAAATTTTAAAAACGCTTGAAACTTTTTTTATCGATAGGAATAACCTTTTTAATTAACAGAAAAAAAATATCAAATTTTTAAGTAGCATCAATTAATAAAAAAAATGGTAGAGTTTTCTTTACCGCCAAATTACGAAAGTCCGGTCGGTTATGGTTTGTTCCATAGTCCAGAATAAAAAACATTAAAAAAGAATTTACGTGACTTTGACTCGATGATTTTGATACTCTATACCGGCTCGGATAAATATATTTTCGAATTATAGGTATGCAGTACTAGTTTTGCTAAACATTTAGTTTATTTGTAATGAAATAAATAATTTAACTGATGTAAACAATTATATATTGATAGGCAATTTATTTAATGTGCAATTAATAATATTCCCTTTGAAAATATCAACAAATACACTTATTGAGACAGTGCATCTCTATAGGAAGTAATCCTTCAAAAGACTTACACATTTAAAAAAAACGCACATTTCGGAAAATTGCGAGCCTAAGCCCGAATTGACTGGTTTGCTGCGTCATTGTTTAGGAAAACGAAAGTGGTTTCTGCGGTCAGATTTCCCTTAGTAATGTTGGTTTCATTCAAAGGGGTTTTAGTCGGCTTCCTATGAGTGATTCATGTCAGGGCCGTATGATGACAATGAGATCACACTTCACGGTTTACAAACTGAGGTGACATAACTAGTGACTGTACGCAACGGAACAGTAAATTCAGCAGTTTTATTTAGCTACTACATTTTAACCGCAGTTTCGCACGCGTACCTAACCCGTTAGCAGTAATTGAGTTGAAATTACAGGATTTTAATAAATTCTTATGGGAATTTAAACAAATTACATCGTGGATTTTTTGACATTGCATTTCAAATCATCATCATCTCAGCCGTAGGACGTCCACTGTTGGACATACTAACGCTCGTCAAAAATACTGACACATTTCATTTCAAACTAGGTATACGCCTATCCTCAAAACTATAGACACCCGAGTGTACAAACAAAACGAATCTCGTGTCATGTCATTGTAGTTCAAGTGTGTAACTCGAAGCTATCATCTATATTCTATAAATAACTCAGTAACAATGTTATCAAAACATCTAGTTATAGTCGCCAGAAACTATTGACTGCTCGAAAGGGAACTTATCCTATCGTGAGCTCCAAATTGTGGCGCAAAGGAGATAAGAGTGGCATTATTATCCTTTCCCAATATTTCCTTGTTAGGAGCTATATAATTTTCTTTTGTGCTACTTCAATATTTGCCCGGAAATCTCATGCCATATCTTATGGAGTTTTGTGACTGATAATCATTTCCATCGACTTATTTGGTAATATACGTGTTCGTATTATAAGAAAGCCTTTTCTTTGTTTATAATAGTAGATTATTGTCGTGGCCTGGAAGTAGGCAATTGTTGGCTGAATATGAGAACTAAACGGACGAGCTTGCGAGTCCGTTTAACTAATACGAAGCCAGTACCTAATTGCTATTCCAGCCGAGACTAATATGACGACCGGATGGCTAAGTTGTTAGAGAACCTGACTACGAAGCTTGAGGTCCCGGGTTCGAATCCCGGCCGGGGCAGATATTTGTATGAATAATACGAATATTTTGTTCTCGGGTCTTGGATGTTTAATATGTATTTAAGTATTTATTTATCTATATAAGTATGTTTATCCGTTGCCTAGTACCCATAGTACAAGCTTTGCTTAGCTTGGGACTAGGTCAATTGGTGTCAAGTGTCCCATGATATTTATTTATTATTTTATTATTTATTTATTAATATAAAGATTTTCTCAAAAATGGTGAAGGAAAAAAAACTAAATTAGAATAAACCACGACATTTAATTTTTTCATGCTTTCCTGCCTTTTGTGTAAAAAAAAAACAGCAGGTGTTGCAGGTGCGCCTGCAATATTTTAAACTTTTTAATTTCTCGCTGACTTTAACCTCAATTAGCCTTTGGATATTTAAGGAATAATGTAGACTTTTACGGACATTTTTCAGAAAATAAATTTAATCTGTGTTTACGGAATATACGAGTTATATTCGTAAATTAAAAACCGGAGCTGAATTTGGGAGTGGAAATAATACCTACGTCCAAAGTATACTTATCGTTTTGAGTATTTTCAATGACATCGGGTTATTTCTTTGTACTTGATGTCTTATTATAGGGTGTTTTTAGGGTTCCGTAGTCAACTAGGAACCCTTACAGTTTCGCCAAGTTGTCCGTCTGTATGTCTGTCTGTCTGTCCGGGGCTAAGCTCAGAGACTGTTAGTACTAAAAAAGGTGTAATTTGACATGTATATGTTGGCGGCCGATCGTAAAATCCGCCAGATCACGAAATTCCTGGGCATAACGTGAAATGGCGCCATTTCATGAACTTGCTAAAGAACATCCGCTATATCGCTCACAACTCACCGTTTAAAGATTTGCCTAGTGACGTTCAGACATGTCATGAAACGGCCCCATTTCATAATTTGGCCAGTATAGGGAGATCATGGAATTCCTGGGTATATCATGAAACGCCGCCATATCGGTTCTGGCACTTCACCGTGCGCTGCCGCGGCACGCTCGTTTCGCTCGCTCGACTCGTGCGTTGTGGTCACAATTCATACTAACCACTCGTCGCTTCCCTCGTCGTGCCTAAATTTTTCTTTTTTTCGGCATATCGTGATGTGCCCCATATAAAGCTAGGAGTATCGACGAATGCGTTGCTCTAATTGATCTGCCGTATTGTTTCTCAGGGACATGCCTGGCCAACTTCTTCTTTCTTTTTTTTTGGAATTTCGTGTCCACAGTCACGCCCACAGTGGTGAAATAAAAAAAAATACAACCCTTTTGATGCCACAACCATTGTCACACCCACCGCTCTATAGCTGCCAGGCGCCCGGATCTATTAATTATGATACAATGGAACACTAACTAGAAGGGGTTTCGTTGTTCTATAAATTGCAAACGTGTTTCCCTGGCTAGCTTTTAGACCAATTTAATTTGTATGAAAAATGGAAAATCTAAAGACTCGATTATTTACTAAATTTGTTCTACTGATGTCGTTCTAATTTTATAATTTAAATTCGGGTTTTGTTCCGCGTACCTTGATTTTAGAATGATTGATTTTCGAATGATTAATTTTCGAATTTAAATCATAAAATTTAGCAATGACCGTGATAGTCTAAGGCCACTCTTACACATACATAGTAGCAGAGCATGCTACTATCGAGCAAATGCTACCTAGTAGCATGTTTGAACAGGACAATATGCTGCTTATTAGTGGCATGCTCGAGACGGGGGTGGAAGGGGGAAAGGTAAAAAGCAAATGTGAACGCGTTTGCTTCATGAGCATGCTCATTAGTAACGAGCATGTGTAACAGTGCCTTATAAAACTTTATAATGGCGCTCTGTTCGACGAGTGCATTCTATGTATTTTCTCCTAATAAAGCGCCCACCTGGTATAGTTATACGAGAATGTAGGTACGTATTATTATAACCTATGAAAAATGTTGATTGTTTTTAAAATACAGAGTGCCGACAAGTGCTCGAAAATAACATGCTATTGCATCATAAATCGCACATTCAGATACATTAAGCACATCGTTAGCTCCGTAACATTTGACGTTAAATTATGGACCTTACTATTATTTAACATTTCATAAGAAAACTGTTACGGCGTGTGTTATAACACGTAAGTGACGAATGTGTAACAGATTAAAAACAGACACAAATCTGTGTTAAATTTACAACTGAGCTAGTTTACTATACCGTGACAATTTCTAAAAGCCCTATCTGTAATGCTTTGGCTTTAAGTTAATATCTCTAGTTCCCATTTAGCTCCGTGTTACATGTATTGATAACCAGAGCCCGGAATTTTCGCGGCATTTTTGATCAGTCATAGTGACTTCTCACGTATCGATATTCAATATATCGATAAATATCGGATTGATATATCGATATCGATACACAACATGTTAAAAAATATTAAAAACTAGAGGTCAGCAATAGACAGTTTTATCGTTAAAGAGCGATCTCTTCCAATTAACTTTTGAGCAGTCGAAAATGTGAAATAGATATAAATAAGCATCATGCAATAAAAACAATGAATACCTAACAATTTCTATTTAATAATTCTAATTTAACAATTAAAAGTCTGTTGTAGTGCTAATAAGTGTTTCATTAGTGTCCTTATAAAAATACGATTATTATTTAACGATAATATCATTATCGATATCATTTAAGTAGAGTCGATAAGTGAGAAGTCACTACGACCGATCAAAAATATCACAAAAATTCTGAGCTCTGCTGGTAACTACAGATCTATTGAATAATATTTTGCCATCGTGATTTGTCGAATAAGTTTGTATTATCGTTCTTTCTCAATTAACTTCAGTAAACTTCCGTAAGCTAGTTGAGAAAGCAAGATAAATACGATCTTTTCCGACAAAATGCGATGGCAAAATATTGGCTGAACATGGCAATACATCTGTACCTTACCACCGAAGTCACAACCAGTTTTAACCCCGACCTAAAAAAGGGGCTTTATAACTTTGATGCCAAAGTCTGTCTGTGGCATCATAGCTCTCAAATGGATAAACTGATTTCGAGGCGTTTTTTTACTTGACAGCGAGTTTCTTTTCGGTTGTTCTGATCTATGTTTCATTACAATCGGTTCAGCCGTTTTTAAGGTATTGTACTTTGAAATGACAATACTGAGGGTTTTTTAATTCTTCTAAGTTTGTATCCTAAATATCTACTGTACTAAGCCAACGACGACCTATGGAGAGAGTTATGCTTGGAGTTTCTTTGCAAGATAGAATCCGAAATACAGAAATTCGTCGAAGAACTAAAGTCACCGACATAGCTGTAAAAATATGCTTGAAGTGTAAATGGGGGGACATCGCTCGAAGAATAGATAACCGTTGGTGGAGAAAAGTCCTCGAGTGGCGGCCACGAACCGGAAGACGAAGCGTTAGTACCACCAAGTGGACTGACGGCATCGTGAGAGTTGCGGGAAACCGGTGGATGCAAGTGGCGAGTTATCGTTTATTGTGGCGTTCTAAGGTGGAGGCCTTTGTTCGGCAGTGGACGTCTTCCGGCTGATGATGATGATGATGATGATGATGAACCTAACTATTAGGTTATTAATTGCAACTTAACTAACTAATGTGGATAGGTTATAGACGTAGATAGCTGTGAGAGTTTTAAATTTCAGGCTGATAATCTTGAAAGGAAAATAAGTTGCCCGTCTTAGAAAGTTGATAACACTGTTAATAATACTAATGGTTGTCAAAACACTAGATAACGAAGTCTAAAAAGGTGCTAATGGATACAGCGCTTTCGTTTTCGCCCACGATGCCTAACTGTTGTAATGTAACAGACACTGTTAAGCAGCTTTTCCACCAGAGGATGTGAAATGAAATGAAATGAAATGGTTTATTTGCTAGATAATGGGTTGGGTGTAATATTACAAAATATATCTTTGAGTGCGCCAATATCTGCTTGAGTCAGCATGCAAAAATATTAGTTTTTCATTTTGGCGATTTTTATCAATCACACATATAACAACTAATCTGGTGTTTTCATTAATTAAATATTTATAATTATTATTATCAATTATTCCATGCATAGGCAAAGAATTATTACTAGTTTTACATAAGATAAACATGTGTTGCGAGGGATGTGTTTTTCATCCCCGAAAACCCCTACAACACCAAATTTCATCGAAATCATTGGAGCCATTTCAGAGATTCTGATTATATAATTATGTAGAAGAATTGCTCGTTTAAAGGTAGATTAGAATATTTTTTAGGATACTATTAGCAATAATTGTACCTTCAGAATAATGCGTAATAAAAAAGTTTTACCAAATTTGTATCTAATGGAAATTGGTACACGTCCGGATCTTGGTAGTAACGAGAAAATTAACTAGGTCACAAGAATTCAGGTACGAACCTGGGCTCATTAATACCCACCTAGTTTCGACTGGTTGGGGCTACATACAATAGAGCATAGTTAATTAGGATCTTCCATTACACCCATTGAAATTCAGTTTGGTAGTGCACTCGGTCTAGATCAACATCACAGAACAGTTACGCTGGTTCGTACGGAGCAGTGAGCTTCTAATTACGACAGTAACATAATAATATCATTGGTACGGAGTGCTAAAGTTCGCATACTCTTCGCTAGTCATACCGTAATTTTTGTTCGAATCATCGTTTGTGATAATTTTTTTCCATTGTAACCTTACAATTTTTTGAAATTTTAAATGGTCATCCTATAGCATAGGTTAGATTATGTTTGTTTCATAACAATTCTAAATAATTGTTGGATTCAGAGAAAAAAGAGTTATGACAAAAGATTATTCTGACAAACATTACATTCAGACTTTTAATAAGTATGCGAGCCGATATGGACCCATGCGAAGGAATTCAATGGTGTGTAAAGTTTCCCATTCGCACTGGGCCTGCGTGGGAACTACAGCCCAAGCCCTCCCATTCTGAGAGGATGCCTGTGCCCAGCAGTGGGATGTATATAAGCTGGGATGAGGATGATGGTGAAGGGACCTGACACGAGAGTGAGCAGCAGTGCTCTCTATTGCCAAATACAAACTCCGCGAACTCCATGAGGGCTACTACGGAAATCGAAAATTGAATTTCGTATCGTACCGTCCCGTCGTATGTTTTAATTATTTGCTTCTATGAGGGACCATACCCGGTATAACTTTTAAATGCAATTGCTATTTGGTGTTTATATAACATTTTCAAACCAATATGGGAGCGGTGAAAACATCTAACAAACTGTAACAACAGTAAAAAAAAAAATTCTAACAGTAACAAAAAAATTTGGGCTTCTACATTTGAAATTTACCAAAAGCTTATCACAAACCTGCGAATCAATGGCATGTGTGAAGTTTCCAATTTGCACTGGGCCGGCGAAGGAACTAACGGCCCAAGTCGTCTCATACATTTAAGTGCAAATTTTCATTAAAAAATCGGGCGTCTCCTCTAAAATTTAAACTGATATTGGAGAAATTACTGTATTTAACAATAAAAGTGGGTATAAAAATAACGACTAAGTATAAAATTAACATAACTAAAACTAACTTAAAATAGCTAAATAAAAATTAAAACTAAAACTGTTGGGTGGAAAAATTTGAAACAGGGAAAATTATAACGGCTTAGATTGCTTGAGAATTTTTGGTAGTTTAAAAGTAAATAGCAGCCTAAGCCTTAGTCCCTAAGGTATAAAATATACCTAAACTTGGAAGATTCCGTGGACACTACGAAATCCTTAGAAAAATATTACTTGATTTTTTCGTATTGACGGAATCATACCTTGGGCGTGTCAGACACGCTCTTGGCCAGTTTTTGATTAGTTACTGGAGTCAGTCTAGCGTAACCAGCTGATTTAGTGACTCACCATGATGGAAAACGAACAATAAATGGGAGTGTTGACATTGATCGAATACATAGTGTAACTTCCGTATAAATAAACCTTTTGCCTAATGAAACCCGGTCTATTTCTTGATTTCCGCTTCTTATCATCATCATCCCAGCCTGTATACGTCCCACTGTTGGGCACAGGCCTCCTTTAAAAATGAGAGGGATTGGGCCGTAGTTCCCACGCGGGCCTAGTGCGGATTGGGAACTTCACACGCACCATTGAACTGCTTCGTAGGTTTGTGCAGGTTTCCTCACGATGTTTTCCTTCACCGTCAAGCTCCTGGTAAATTTCTAATGCAATGTCGCAAATGAATTTCAAAAAACTCAGAGGTGCGAGGCGGGGTTTGAACAAACGATCCTCTGCTTGAGAGGCCATAGGTCAAACCCCTCAGCCACGACGGCTTTTTACCTCCTCCGCTCCGGTTCTGTACATCAGTTGGCAAAACCATCTGTCCGTCAGTCTGTTAAAGGTTACAGCTCATTAGAGCCACCCGGCACCCGACCAGCGCCGCCTCGACTTTCGACGTCCACTCGTTGTCGACAGGTGGTCCACAGGTGGACGGCGCGATGACAAAGAGTAGACCTCGCGTGGTCAACGAGTGAACGTCGCGTGGTCAACGAGTGGACGTCGCGTGGTCCACGTATTTCCGAGTTGGTGAACAAAATACTCTCTTGTTAGACACACACAAACATCACGCCTGTATTCCCAAACGGGGTAGGCAGAGCACACGAAACGTCACCGCTTTGGAACCAATATATGTTAGCAATTTTAGGTTTTAAGTTTGACAAAAACGGTACAATAGTTACAGGTTGCTAGCCTGTCGCCTACCTTAACTTATATCCTCAAATGAACAAATACTCTCTTGTTAGATAGACACAAACATCACGCCTGTATTCCCAAATGAGGTAGGCAGAGCACACGAAACGTTACCGCTTCGGAGCCACTAGTACTTAGCAATTTTAGGTTTTTAGTTTGACAAAAACGGTACAATAGTGACAAATTGCTAGCTTGTCGCCTATGGTATACCTTAACCTATATCCTCAGTCGCCTCTTACGACATCCACGGAAGGATTGGAGAGGTGTAATTTTAATCCGACACCGCACGGGTCTCTTGTTAGAATCTCGTATAATTCGTATAGGTATTCCGTTAAAATTGGCCCTCTAGGAGATTGTGTTATTAGGATTTACATTGGGTAGATGAAGGTTATTTGAAGTTTCAATTTTGGTGTTGGAAGCCTTGGGAGTTTGTATTACACATTTGTTTATCAGTCAATCAAGTTTTCAGTTTACTTTGTTGCCATGGTAACATCTCCTGAGTTACTAATTAAAAGTATAATTTTATATGGTACAAATCCACTAAAAGTTAAGTGTTGTGATAGTTTTAAGGCAATTCCTTGATGGCTCTCCTGACATTCCAAACATTTTTCTAACAAAGTGTATCACTCATTCTGAGGACCTGTGCCCAGCAGCGGGACGTATAAAGGCTGGGATGATGTATCACTGATGTCTCCTGAGTTACTGGACAACTTAAAATTTTATTGACTCTTATATTATACGAGTAATAGTAATATAGCCTTTATTTAACAATCTTAAAAACATGCCTTGATATTAAAATTACCTAGTTAGTATTGACAACAGTACTGTGATTGTCCTGCATTTCCGCATTGGCCTTCCCTAGAGCTAAGGTATAAGGGTACGAGGAATATCTACTAACGCGTGTAGAGACCAATTTTTTAAATAACTTCAGCAGTAAATACTAATAAAAAAAGTTGAAAGTCCGCGTGCAGCAACATCTTTTATGAAATCAAAATCGTTCACTGCGTAGTTAGCCAGTTAAATTATTATCATCATTATAATTATTGAGTGTACACCACAGCGACCATGATTCAAGACTATCTTTTTGTATTTTTTTAAATGTAGAATTGTTTGTACTATAAGGTAAGAACCGACGAGCCTTGAATCATGAACTATAAATAAAATAAATAAATTAATATCATGGGACAATTCACACCAATTGACCTAGTCCCAAAGTAAGCTTAGCAAAGCTTGTATTATGGGTACTAAGCAACGGATAAACATAATTATACAGATAGATACATACTTAAATACATATTAAACACCCAAGACCCGAGAACAAAATATTCGTATTTTTCATACAAATATCTATTCTGCCCCGCCCCGACACGGGAATCGAACCCGGGACCTCAAGATTCTCTAACCACTAGGCCATCTGGTCCATGAACTCTTTTCAATTTTGTCAATTTAAAGGGTTAAAGGCAAGATAATTTCACGTTCTCAATACAATTGGAAAAACGTAACGCTCTTCTTTTCAGAGAAAACAACCGTAAGAAAATCAATACGTATTCAATACGTTCCTTTCGTTTTGATTCTTAGAACGGATCAAAAGAAAATTTTACGTCATTTACACCGAGAATAATGTTCTTAACGCCTTTCAAAGACTTTGATCATGCGGCGACGTTTCGAAATCAAAGTCAAAATATTTGTATTCAGTTCAGGTTATAACAAGCACTTATGAATGTCAAAAATCTGCCACCGGTTCGGAAAATCCTCTGTTGAGAAAAATCCGGAAAGAATCTCAACGAGTTAACTTTAATATTTTTTAGCGGAACAACGTGACGGGAGTGCACTAATTATAAAGTTACTTTTACGATAATGGTTAGCACGGTTAGTACTTTCAAATAATGCGTCAAATCTTCGGTTAGTTAATTTTCTGCGTACGTACAGTCAGTAGGTCGCAAAAGTGTATACATGTCTATATTGTCATGGTAATAAATAAAGGAATGCTTAGAACATTTTGAGCAGTACAACACTCATCTGCTGTCTGCTGCTTTTATATATTTTTGCGTCTTCGTATTTCAAAAACAAAAAGATGCATTTACGGCAGCTAAAAGCTTTTATAAAGTTTCAAAGTGAGACAGCTTATAAAGTCAGTTTAATTCTGAGAATATCTTTAAAGCTTTTTGCTTTTCAACGTTTCAATTTCTATATTAGAGAGAGAGAGAGAGAGAGAGAGAGAAACATTTATTTACACATATATTTATATTAGCAAACCGAAACACATCTAGCGCCGCGTATCAGGGGGGCTACTACGAAATTTGAAAATCGAAGTTCGTATCGTACCGTCCTTGTCACTCTCGCTAAATAAGCGTCAGCGGGACGGCATATTTCGAAATTCGAATTTTGCCCTTTATCGTAAATATACAAGGTGACCTTCGCCTCCGGACAAATAATGAAATCATGGATAAGACTGATACTTAGCAATATCTTGAAATAGTTATTTGCTTAATTAGACAAGAAAAAAAATATAGGTATGAAAATCACATCATCCAAATACACAGGTTGCTCCAAAGTGATACATTGGAAACCTTTAGTTTTTCGGTAAATATTGGACTGATTGTTACGATACTTTCCAGTTTGGTTTTAAATATCTTGCTAAGCCATTAGTATTCGCATTTGTCCAGAGAGGCTAAGGTCACCCAGTATAGGGTAAGCAACTGCTAATTTTTCGAGCGTTTCAACCGCCTCAATTTTCTTGATTACATTTTTGATGAATACTATAGGCTGTAGAATTAGACGACATTTTCGTTTATTGCTTAGACGTCTTCTACTTCTACAGATAACCTGGAAACTGCAACAGAATTGTCTACCATGACAGTAAAAAATTCCCCACGAATTCAAATAAAACAAACGCTCAAATATTTGATTTTTAATTGAAAATTACGTTTGAATTTACGAAACGTTCCTGCGATTTTGTTCGAAAAGTCGCTGTGTGAAAAAGCTCTAAGAACACCCATTAATTTGTTCTGAATGAATCGTTTTGTTTATGAATGAAAAGTTATTACGACTACCTATTGTTTTCTTGTTGTGGATAGAACGATGGAACATTGGGAAACGTTTCTATGTTAAACGAGGTAATAATTTTTTTTTTTATATTATTTCAAATAGCTCTTCTAACTGATCTACTTTATAACATGCCACTTGCCTAACTTTTGAGCATAGATTAACAGTCTAGAATCTAGCCTAAGCAAGCAGTAGTTGCAGAGAAACAAGGTAAACATCGGTACTGTCGTTAGTTTAAAAAAGAGCCAGGTTTACAGGCCAGAGAGTGACATAGGCTACTTTTTATCCCGAAAAAATGCTCAGTTCCCAAGAGAGCAGCGCGCAATAACCGGATTCAATGCGGGCGAAGCCGCGGGCAAAAGCTAGTATATTATAAATTTGAAATTTTGGAACATGACCTTACATTATATCAATCAATCAATCATGTGCATTCAATTACATACGCTATTGTCACGCAGAAATGACTAGATGACATTGTGTTGTGATTACATAATACAATATCTCAATCGCTTTGTAAAATAATATTTTATCACATTTTCGAATAGAAAGCGCCCAATTGTCCTTTAATGGACGAACCGTTCAGAAATAATTCAAGCATCATTTACTTTCTTTTCAAGAGTCCTAGCGTCTTTAAAGGGTAGGTATACGAGTAGCTACAGTAAACGTCACTTTTGTAGGTACCTTGTCATTTTAACGTCATGTATGAAAAACCATATGAGTATCAACCATATGTGTATCAACTGAAAGCGACAAGGTACAAAAGTGATCACTTATGACTTTGACTCTACCATCGGAAAAAGTCTCACCTCCGCGTAGAATTGGTTTATCGCTATCACGATTATGTTTGTATTTGTTTTTGTATTTTTTGGTGTAGATTATTCAACTACCTACTGGTATCAAGTAAACATCAGTATAAATGTTCAAATTCCATGGCAATTAGTAAGGGTAGCAAAATAAATAAATACGATCAGTATGTTTTTTGTTTATACACTCAAATATGCTGCGACAAACTGTACATACTGTAGTAGGTACTACATTCCGCTTAATCCTTCAAATCAAATTTTTTTCGTGGGTGCCAAAGTGATATTATTATGCTATCCTTATCTCTATGTCACAACGACAGTTATGTATGTAAGACAAATCTAACGTTATCCTCATATTATTATATTAAGTTACCAACCAAAGGAGAGCAGATGGCCGTTGGGGCCGAAAAGTTCTCGAGTGGAGGCCGTGGATCGGCACACTGAAAAAAATAATCATTTAAAATACCTGATAAATCGTTAAAGTTTATTGTTTTAAACAGTTCCAGGGGAGCCTGCTGTTTTGAGCATTAAATTTTACTGTTCCGAAAACAGTTAAAGCAAAACAGTACATTTTAATGTTTTGACCAGTAAAAAAAAATTTACTGTTTAAAACAGTAAAAAAAAGTTTAATGTTTAAACATTAAAATTTTTTTTACTGCTTTAAACAGTAAATTTTTTTAATTTTTTTTTTTAATGTTTAAACATTAAAAGAATTTTAACTGTTTAAACAGTAATTTTTAATGTGCACGCACATTAAAATGTAACGAGGGAGACAGTACTTTTTAATGTGCACGCACAGTAAAATGTAATGTGGAAGACAGTAATTTTTAATGTGCACGCACATTAAAATATAACGAGGAAGTCAGTACTTTTTAATGTGCACGCACAGTAAAATGTAACGAGGAAGTCAGTACTTTTTAATGTGCACGCACAGTAAGATATAACGAGCAAGTCAGTACTTTTTAATGTGCATGGACAGTTGAATATAACGAGCAAGTCAGTGCTTTTTAATGTGCATGCACAGTAAAATGTAATGTGGAAGACAGTAATTTTTAATGTTCACGCACATTAAAATATAACGAGCAAGTCAGTGCTTTTTAATGTGCACGCACAGTAAAATATAACGAGCAAGTTGGTACTTTTTAATGTGCACGCACAGTAAAATGTAACGAGGAAGTCAGTACTTTTTAATGTGCACGCACAGTAAAATGTAACGAGGAAGTCAGTACTTTTTAATGTGCACGCACAGTAAGATATAACGAGCAAGTCAGTACTTTTTAATGTGCATGGACAGTTAAATATAACGAGCAAGTCAGTGCTTTTTAATGTGCATGCACAGTAAAATGTAATGTGGAAGACAGTAATTTTTAATGTTCACGCACATTAAAATATAACGAGCAAGTCAGTGCTTTTTAATGTGCTTGCACAGTAAAATATAACGAGCAAGTCGGTACTTTTTAATGTGCACGCACAGTAAAATGTAACGAGGAAGTCAGTACTTTTTAATGTGCACGCACAGTAAGATATAACGAGCAAGTCAGTACTTTTTAATGTGCATGGACAGTTAAATATAACGAGCAAGTCAGTGCTTTTTAATGTGCATGCACAGTAAAATGTAATGTGGAAGACAGTAATTTTTAATGTTCACGCACATTAAAATATAACGAGCAAGTCAGTGCTTTTTAATGTGCATGCACAGTAAAATATAACGAGCAAGTCGGTACTTTTTAATGTGCACGCACAGTAAAATGTAACGAGGAAGTCAGTACTTTTTAATGTGCACGCACAGTAAGATATAACGAGCAAGTCAGTACTTTTTAATGTGCATGGACAGTTAAATATAACGAGCAAGTCAGTGCTTTTTAATGTGCATGCACAGTAAAATGTAATGTGGAAGACAGTAATTTTTAATGTTCACGCACATTAAAATATAACGAGCAAGTCAGTGCTTTTTAATGTGCATGCACAGTAAAATATAACGAGCAAGTCGGTACTTTTTAATGTGCACGCACAGTAAAATGTAACGAGCAAGTCAGTACTTTTTAATGTGCATGCACAGTGAAATATAACGAGCAAGTCAGTGCTTTTTAATGTGCATGCACAGTAAAATGTAATGTGGAAGACAGTAATTTTTAATGTGCACGCACAGTAAAATGTAACGAGGAAGTCAGTACTTTTTAATGTGCACGCACAGTAAAATATAATGTGCAAGACAGTTATTTTTAATGTGCACGCACAGTAAAATGTAACTAGGAAGACGGTACTTTTTAATGTGCCCGCACAGTGAAATGTAATGTGGGCGACAGTACTTTTTAATGTGCAATTACAGTACCGGCAACTGTGCATGCATATTAAAATTACTGTCTTCCACATTACATTTTACTGTGCACTACAGTTAAAGGTATTGTAAAGGAAAGTACTGTTTAACGTACATGGACAATAGCGGGTACTGTTCTGAATACCTACTACTGAGCATGCACATTAAAAAGCAATATCCTGCACAATATCTGTAACAGTGCACTTACAGTAGCGAGTACTGTAAGAGCACGGTAAAAGGTATTGTGAAGCCTGATACCTACTGCCTACGCAGTACTGCTACTAGATCAGGTAATGCGTAGGTAGGTAGGTACGCAGACAACCTGGAATAAATTAAAAATTATTTCATTTATGTCATTTATTTAAGAAGAATTAAAATCTTATGTTTAACCCAATTTGAGAACATTTTATTTACAGAAACATGACGCTGAATCCTTTTATATATTTACAATCAGTCAATTTTACATCTTAAGGTGAATGGAACGATAGCGTGTACTTTTCATAATTTGATACAACTGTTACTCCTACTACCTACATTACTTGATTGAAAAACATGTGAAATGTTTTTTACTTAATCAATCACATCATCTAATTACCGCAAAATGTATGGAAAGTTCACGCTGTTCCCTTACACACCTTACCACTCTTACCAGTGTACCTTAATTATTCATCAGTACCTTAACCAAAATAGACTAACAAGGAAGGGTACCCAACTGTCCGACTCCGTTTTGATTCAATTTGATATATGTTATAGAGTAGTCTAAAATAGCACAGGTATTTTTTTTAGCTGCCCAAATTCAACCTGTTAGGAGAAATTGCCCTTTAAAGTACTGAAAATTTACCAAACCCTCCAACTTCTATAGATTTCTCAAAAAAAGAAGATAATGAATTACTGGTATAGTAACACGGATTGAGAAAGGTATGCTTGGATGGTTTGGGCATGTGGAGAGAATGAGTGAAAACAGATTGACTAAGCAGATCTATAAGACGAGCGTGAATGGGAACGTTGGGAGAGGAAGACCTAGACGAACGTACCACGATCAAATCGGGGACATTCTGAAGAAAGGTCGGGTCAGGAGTACTCTAAACCGACGTGCTTGCATGAAAAGATTGATGAATGTAGAGGAAGCGAGAGTTGTATGCCAGAATCGTAGCAAGTGGAAGGATGTAGTCTCTGCCTACCCCGTTGGGAAAGAGGCGTGATTTTATGTATGTATGTATGTATGTATGAATTACTGGTTTCATTATATGTTGGAGAACATGAAAAAAGAATGGATACGTTTTGTCAAATGTTTTTTAAGCTCTAGCTCTAGAGCTTTAAAGCTTAGTCCATGATCCTATTCATGGTCTCGAAAAAAAAACATAAAAAACAATTGACAAAACACGAGTCCATTATTCTTTCATGTTCTCCAACATACAATGGAACCAGTATTTAATTAAATTTCAGTTCTTGGAAGGACAATTTCTCATAACAGATTGAATTTGAGCAGCTAAAAAAAAAATACCTGAGCAATTTTAGACTACTCTATAACATATATCAAAATAAATCGGACTTGGACAGTTCGGTACCCTTCCTTGTTAGCTACCAAAGGAGATCCGTATGCAAAATATGCAGGCCGCATTCGGACTTCTGATATATGTTGTAGTGAACCCAGGCTATGATATGACTGATGTTGTCAGTCTCTATAGTGGTCAGTCCAGGGAGGTGACAATCGATTTTTTGTATGGGATTTAGAAATTTCTTTTCTCTATCATATCCTGTAACCTATCATGTAACTGGGCTTTGTGAGCCGAGGAACGTTTGGTCGTTACAATTTATAAAGATCATAATTTATAAAAATTTGTGTACTACAATATATTATAAATTGATTAAATATATTGATTATATACCATAAATGATCTATTTCACCTGTCGTATGTTTCAGTATATTACAAGTAATTTGACATATAACTATGTATATCAAACGTCATTTCAAAAACAAAAATATTTTTTGTTTTTTATTCCTAACGAGTAGCTTTAAGGAAATAATGTAATATACATATATATTTAAACGCAGCTCGCAAAAGCTCTTTTAATTGATGTTTCATAAACATTATAGGTTTCAGAACAAGAAATTTCAAAATCTCATACAAAAAAATTGATGACGTCATACCTCTGGCTGACCACAATAGCGACTGGCAACATCAGCCATACCGTAGCCTGGAATCACTGCAACACGTATAAGAAGTCAGGATGCGGTTTACATATTCTGCATACGGATCGGATCTCCACTGGTATAGCTTAAGTCTAAAACAAAAAGTCTTATATTAATTAAATAACCACACGAATTGAATTCAGACAATAGCCTAAAAATATAATAGAATAAGATTGCTTAACAATCGGAATGTAAGTACAATATCCTATAAACCGATACCGAATTGCTACCAACTATATTAAGGATAATGAGGCATTAGGAAAATTAAGACCTAATAAAATTAAGACTTCGTATTCATATTAAATAACCACACAAAGGGTATAGCCCTGTATGGATGGCGAAACTGCCTTTGACGAGAAAGTGGTTTTCCTTTGGCTCGGATAATTGTCTTTACATACGTTGTAATTTGACCAAATTTTAGCCCCAAAATGGGCGTGGTTTTTGAGATAATTAAAAAAAAAAGGAAAATCGTTTTTATTTTTTATTTACCAAACTAGTGGCCCGATTTTCACGAAATTTTTATATATTATGTAGAAAATTAAGAGCGTTTTTTTCTTTAAAAAAAATCCAATTAATTTTATATTGAAGTAAAAAAAAATCATTTTTTTAATATTCATAAATTTTTTTTTTTTACTTGCGAGGTGGCGACACCTACCGATATCAGATATATTATGACCCATTTAATACTCTAATACAATACAATATTAAATACTAACCTAACACAATAAACACTAACCTAGTCAAATAATTCGCCCCTTGCCATTCCCGGCGCAAAGGTGCCCATAACGCTCGCGGCATTACCACGTTGGATAGCTACAATACATATATAACACAATACATATATGCTCTAATACATATATTTTTTTCAAAAACATTCATTTGGATCATCAGGTTAAAATAAGCGAATTTGTAACATCTCATACATAGCCTTCCCTTTACTACGTACATGGGAGTTTTCAAAAAAGTTGTTGAAATGACTTTTTTTTTAGAAGTGGATGAAATTTGGTATTCCTACTCAGAATCAGGAGCACTTTCGATTATAATAATAGGAGAAAAAAAATGTCTCAATATTTTTTATTCCATTACGTTACCGTTTTCATACGCGTATCTGTGGCGGTAGTGTAATGGATAACACAAAATTATATGAAAAACCTGGGACACTTTTTTTTCCTATTGCAATCGAAAGTGCTCCTGATTCTGATTAGGAATACCAAATTTCATCCACATCTGACAAAAAAGTCATTTCAACATCTTTTTTTTGAAAACGCCCACCTACGTAACATAGGATTCAATAGTAGGGTGGTTTGAAAAACATTTTTTTTATTTATTTTCTTAGCATGGGGGTAGAATTTGTACCTTATGAAAAAAGAAAATTTTTCAAAAAAAAAAAAATTTTTTATCTAATGTTTTGAGGTGGCCCACGAGGAGAACGGCCTGCATGGCTATCACAGGGGCGTTCAAAACAACGCCGACAGCAGCAATGGAAGTCCTACTGGACCTACCACCACTGCATATTGCTATAGAATCTGAAGCGCGTAAGTCGTTGCACAGAATGAAAATATACGGCCTGTGGAACGATTCCGCTCCGAGGACAAAGCACACCAAAATGGAACAGAACAAATACCTTGATAGTATAACGGCGATGGGTTGCGACAAAATGCAACCAAAGTACATATTCCGAAGGAACTTCAAGGTACATGTTCCTACAAGGGCAGAATGGACGGAAGGATTGACACTGCCCGAAGGCAGTGAAAATTCATGGTACACGGATGGATCTAAAATGAAATCCGGTACAGGAGCCGGCATTCACGCCAAGGACTTCAATAGTAGTGTAAGCATGGGAAATTATGCAACCGTCTTTCAAGCAGAGACGTATGCAATTATTTCCTGTGCACAGGAGAATATAGATAGGAAGGTAAAAGAACAAACCATCTATATACTCAGTGACAGTCAAGCAGCTCTAAAGGCACTCACATCGCCAAAGGTTGACTCAAGACTGATCTATAATGGAGTACAAGCATTAAACAAGCTTGGCAGACGCAACAAAGTGCGACTGGTTTGGATCCCAGGACACAGAGCCTTCATCGGCAATGAAAAAGCAGATGAGCTAGCAAGGGAAGGGTCAATGAACAAAAACATAGGGCCCGAACCGTATGTGGGACTCTCACAGGGTACCATAAAGAATGCTATAAACGACCACACCAGATTTAAACACCAACAAGAGTGGAAAACACTGGAAGGTCTAAAGCACTCAAAACGATTCATCGAAAACGTCAGCACTAGCTGGACTAAAAAACTCTGGACACTCAGTAGGACGCAACTCCGACAAATCGTCGGGGCATTTACAGGTCACTTTGATACTAAACACATACTAGTAAAGATGGGACTACAGGACAATGAAGATTGTAGATTATGTGGTGAGGAAGACGAAACAATGGAACACATTATGTGTGAATGTGACGCTCTCGCCAGATTAAGAATGAGACTCTTTGGCGTCGGATACCCCGCGCCAGGAGACTTTAAGGCACTACCGCTACATCAAATCATCCAATTCATGGATGAGGTGATAAAAGCAATGGAGTAAGTGCGAAGGAGGGGTAATTACACAAAAGATCCCTACGTGTCGAAGTGTATCCGCAAGGACCCCTAAAAGTAAGGTAAGATAAGATAAGAGGTGGCCCACTCGCTTTTAAAATTAATAATTTATCAAATGAGGTAGTTCCAACAAAAAAAAAATTTTTCGGTCAAACATCGTGGAAGACGTCTAAAAATTGTCGATTGTGATTTTTTTTACTTTAATACAAAAGAAAGAGAAGTCATTTTTTGATTTTTTACATTAATTACAAAAATAATAGTTTTTTTTTTTTTTACTTTTGATTTCCAATTGGCTGTCGAGGGGTGACCCTACAGGTTCTAGAACACCTTTAATATATATTTTTTGGTACTACTTCATTTAATAGATTATTAATTTTAAAAGGGAGTGGGCCATAGGGTGGAGCGAAAAATTTTTTTTTCGAATTTCAAATTGTAATAGTAACAAAAAGTTGCATTTTTAATTACTAATAAGATTTATTTCTACACTACAGCGATCGGAATATGTTTAATGCCTCCGCAAGCTACTTGAAGTTTCTCAAAATCGTAATTTTAGAGCCGAGTTTACCCAGATATTATAATAAAAAACATTACGTTTATTTTAATAATTCTGATTCTTTTTATAGTATTGTATTGCAATTTATTAAAAAAATACATAAAATAGCGTATTTTGGCCGTTGCAGAATCATACAAGAGGACGGTAGGATTCCTAATTACGCGAGTTGAGTGTTTTTCCTAAAATTGTAGTCACGCGTGATTCGCAAGAATTATTATTTTAGTCTTGCGTTTTAACATCTTTTGAGTGGATTTGAATAATGAAAAAAACTCGAAGTGCTTTAGTTTCTCCTTTGTTTGGTACTAATTGCAAAGTTAAAGAAAATGTACCTAACACCCGGGTGAATTCACGTAAATCAAAAAATCTCGCCCATAAAAAATTCTAACTTAAATATTTTCAAATAGTTTTTTGACATGACATTACTTGTCCATAGACCTAAATGGAACCCTCGTATATAAAGTAATACTATTTGAATAACCATGAAAAAAGCCCGAAAAAACATATATTTCGTCATTCCCCGTCATGGTTCAAATCCACCTTTTCGACTTTGGTGATGTACTCATGAAATAAGTGTACGTGTATCCCGTTTTTGTTTATTTTAGAAACATGGTTATATTGAGGAAAGACCAGTACAGAAATTTCATTAATCTAAAACAACTATTTGGCATAGCCTCGGTACACTATAAAATTTATTACAGAGTCGACCATCATTCCCCGGTTGATGACGCTACACGACGTTTTTGTTGAGTCGGTTAATAACACGGCTGCGTGAACACGCCCTCCCACACCCTCACAGTTTCCAATTTCACGTGAGCAACATCGCAAGCGCATGCCATTTGACTCCAGGTGAGGAAAAAACAAAGTCGGGTGGGAAAATCATTGTGTCCAGTTTTAGCGTCATTCCACGATATTCTTATTTACGAGATAAATACTAATTTTTTCATGTTTTCATATAAATAAATGTTTTCTGGTTGTAGTACTGTTTTATAACACGTATAACCTACAGATAAAAAGTGAACCGTTTCCGAGAAATTGCGTATTGTTCTTGATTTCGTCATTCCCCGTATCATCATTCCACTCTTTCATTATAAGAAGGGAATGACCACTTGTTGGAGGGAATGATGAAAGTCTTTATATGTTACTAAGAAATGTGAATTGGTAAATGTGTGTGAGCATGACAACCATTTAGGATAACAGAAAATGGTCCAATCCGTGATAGATTCTCAACACCAGCTTCACGCTAACGAAATAACCAGCCATATACTCAATCAACATCGCGGATTGCTAAGATTACTGGAAATATAATATTATCGAAGAAAAACCGGCTAAGAACGTGTCGAACACGAAAATGTCGATTACGAAAAAATTAACTAATATTTTTTCGTATTTTTTACGGAACCTTCTAAAATTAGGTATATTTTATACCTTACGCTGCTATTTACTCATAAACTACTAATAATTCTCAAGCAAACTTAGCCGTTATAGTTTTCCTTGGAAGTTTGATATATTGACTAGACTACCATCCTGAATTTTTTCAAATTTTTCCACCCAACGGTTTAGATTTTAGAGGGGGGGGGACGCTCGATTTTAATGAAAATTTGCACTTTAAAGTAGAATATTTCGCAAACAAATTACTGAATCGAAAAATCGTTTGAGCAAACCCCTAATTGTTTTAAAATACCTATCCAACGATACCCCACACTAAAGGGTTGGATGAGAAAAAAAAATCACCGCCACTGTGCGTCTATAATAATAATAATAATAATCCATTTATTTCAAACACAGTGCCCATAGATGGTTAGAATATTAAATCTTACAACTATGTTAGTATATTTACAAATAGATAATGGGAGGGACCCTAAAAAAAAATGTTTTTGAATTTTTAATTGTACTATTTTGTCGGCATAGTTTACCTATATATCCGTGCAAAATTACAGCTTTCTAGCATTGATAGTCCCTGAGCAAAGCCGCGGACGGACAGACAGACAGACAGACAGATAGACATGGCGAAACTACAAGGGTTCCGTTTTTGCCATTTTGGCTCCGGAACCCTAAAAAAAGAATAAAAAATGTTAAATGTAATGTTTTGTTTAATGTAATCGAACAACTCAGGGCAGGCAGCCATGTTGGTCGTGCTCGTGCACATGGCCATGCGTAGTTGGGTGACAGTTGACAGTCTTTACCGGCATGTAGATACCGACATGTGAGTGCCGGCCTGGTTTTTTTGTGGGCACGCCCGTACAAACTAACAGGAGCTTCTATGGGCGGGTGCGCAACGGACGGGGCCGGTATTTGCATGTCGGTGTTAGCCGGGCCGGTGAAGGAAGACGATTTGAGTCGGTTGCTCGCCGCCAGGCGGCGCTGTCCGACTCAGGGTCCAACGGCTGCGTTCAGCGTAGCGCGTATGGCCGTGTTGCACGACACGACAATTTAATTTAAGTTTGTTTTAGTTTAGTTTTAAGTTAGTTTTTAAATAAGGTCCTCACTGAAAATCAGCGCCACGGCTTGCCGTGGCATTATGCTGAGTGGGGACCTATTTAGCGTCATTTTATTTTGGTATTTGTTCTTTGTTATTTTTTTTTTTATTGTTCTTTTTTATTTTATTTTATGGCGTTAAATAAATGTATTTTCTTTCTTTCTTTCTTTCTTTCTAAAAAAAGTGTATAAATTAATTAGCGAATTCATCAGCTGTACAAAACGGGTCTATAATAATTCGCATAAATTAATTTTCCTAATGAAATTGGTGTAACGTTATTTCACATAATAAATAATTCGCATAACTAAATACGCATAATGTGGATTGGCATAACGATAACTTGGCTTAAATTTAATTAGCATAACATTACTTCGCATAAGTATTAAACATCATAAACATAAAATGTTTATTGTATAAAAGAACTGCTATGTGAAAATATCTATTATTATAAAAAATACCTATACGCTACGCTTCGTTCCCGCCTTAGTCTTCTGAACCTAAACTAACTGAGTCGGTTTTGCCCTGTCCAAGCAAATTCACTCGCTTGATAAAATTATGGGAATTCATTTTATTACAGTTAAAGTTATAGTTAATAAATGTTATACACATTTCAATTACGCGTATTCATTATTATGCTAAATAAGTGTTATGCTTCTTTATAATTATGCAAGTTTGCTGTTATGCACAATTATGTTATGCGAAATTTGTTATGCGAATGCATATTAGGACAATTAATGTTATGCGAAATAAGGAGCACCCATATAAAACACTTAGTAGGTATAATATACCAATTAGTATAAGATTTACGTCCTCATTGTTAAAGACTTGCTAGATCTCAATCGTTATTTTCTTAGTAGATAGGTACTTATGAAAGATCATTGTTATTAACGATAAGTTCGTCTTCATTATGGAATTAACTACGTAGTTTTTTACCGTAGGTTATTCTGAGTCGATCAAAACTGTGATCTAATAGAAATACCAAAACCTAATTAATTTTGGTGGTAGTTTTATTTTCAATAGTCATTCCCTCCAACTGTTAGTCATTCCCTTCAATACATTGATCATTCCATACATCAGTTCGTCATTCCCCGCAGTGTCGATTATTTTCGATTGCTCATATCTAATAAAATATTGAAAAAAAATGTGTGAAACATTTATTACACAAGTTCAGCAATGATTATCTGTCAAATTAATCGAAAGAAAATGGGTAACAAGCCATTTAAAAAAAAAATTACAAATTAAATCGAAAAAACAAAAGTACGTGAATCCACCCACCCACGAAGATATTCTGAAATATTACTAATGGACGAGATATGACCTTAAAAGGCTAATCAAAAATCCAAAGGAGCCTTTTGACCACTTTTGTCGTAGAAGTGTATGCTCCGGTATGGTTTTCTATAAAATTAGCTTCAACTTGTCAACATGCAGCTCGACTTTTTTTCAAAGAGATTAGGCGATCTAGATATCTGCCTAATAACCTTAAAAAAGTCATAAATCCAGTTTTACAGAGAAACTGCTATTCTGCTCATCCGGATAATATGTTGTTGTTAATATTGACCGACGAAAAACAAGAAGTGCGAGGATTGGCGGTACGTTGCACCGCCAATTCTCGCACTTTTTGTTCGCGAAAGCACGTAAATCGACACTGCCATCTGTACCGAGAATGTTTAATTGTTTAATGTACCAAAACTTGATCTCAATGCGACTAGTTATTACGACCTTATCAATTGGAAAACAAATCCAATTACAGAACCGCCCGTCGTCAACGGATTGTCAGATGAAGAACTTGCCGCGTTTGCTCAGAACAGCAGTGGGAACAATCCTAACGCTCTGTTTTTACATCTGCCCAACCATACCCAAGCAGTAGAAAGAGCAGTAAAAGTGACAACAGAAGCCTCTGTATCTGCTTGTACAAAAGTATCTAGAGAAGGTCTAACTCAATCAAAGTTGGCTTCCAGAAAAATCATGCCAAAATTTGAGAGCAAGAGAGATTTTAAGGCAAAGTAGTGAGATGATTTGGTATGTTAAACGTATTCCAAAGTTGTTTCAAATATTAAATTAATATTTTTTTAACTTTTGTACACTATTTTTCACTAACAATAAACATAATTAACATATACTTTTCATTTTATATTTTTTTTAAGGTGACCATATTTTTTCGATTTTATCAATTTTTCGACAGAGATGCGGAGGCATAAGATAATGATTTAAAAATATAAAAAAAATACGTCCTTACTTGTTTTACTACTATACAACTTTTTAAAACTATTAGAAATCAAACATCCAAAAAAAATTTTTTTTCATACAATCGCGCTCCACCCTAGTGGGCCATCTCAAAATATTAAGTAAAAATTTTTTTTTTTGAAAATTTTTCTTTTTTCATAAGGTACAAATTCTAACCCCCTTGCTAAGAAAATAAAAAAAAATATTTTTTCAGCCCACCCTACTATTGAATCCTATGTTACGTAGGTGGGCGTTTTCAAAAAAAGATGTTGAAATGACTTTTTTGTCAGATGTGGATGAAATTTGGTATTCCTAATCAGAATCAGGTGTACGCATACTTTTAGAGTCGTTTTGTGAAAAAACATCATTTTGGGTATTAACAAGATTTTGTGAAAAATCGGACTTATCACACTTCACCTGCGGGCAGGTCCTCGTAGCGTCATTAACATTGCGGACACAAAATGTATAACAATTACATGCAAAATTAGACTTGTTGCACCTTTCCATTACATCGTTACAACAAGTACACGGAACGTTATGTGATAAGTCTGACTTATTGCCTTTACCCTGGGGACTCGCGTGCGAAAGTGTTATGTCATTGGTTTTGTGACACTGAAATTGTTCATCATTAAATACAAAATCATTATTAGATGATCAAACGAACTTACCTGAAGTGAAGTTCGATCTTAATTATCCTGTCTTCGCCGAAGAGATTTAATCCTTTACCATGTAGTAGCCCCCGCTACACGCAAACCATATCGCACAAGTTTCAGAGTAGAGAAAGAGAAAAAAGATATATTTTTCCCCTTCTACTATCCTACTCTAACCAGTCCTATCAATCCCGCCGCCATCTTCATTATTTTCAGAGTGTTAGAAAGTAGGAACAACATTAAGCAACATTGATTGAAAGGGAAGAGAAGGTTCTTCAGGGTTGGGTGGGACCTTAAATCTCTTCGGCGAAGACAGGATAATTAAGATCGAACTTCACTTCAGGTAAGTTCGTTTGATCATCTAATTATCCTGTCTTCGTCCTCCGAGATTTAATCCTTTACCATGTAGATGTTCAGAGACTCTAAACAATGTTGCTTTAGAAAAGAAAGAGAGAGAAAAAATAGAGAGTAAAACAAAAAAAAATATATATTAAAATATATTATCAATATAATATTTTTATAACTTTATACATTGTACACCATGAAATTAACATATTATAATATAGAATCAATTAAACTGACTTCCGGATTAATTATAGGTCTATTATAAAAATTCGCAAAGACAGCTGACTGAGCCGACCAACCAGCTGCTTTTCTTATGACATCGACACTTATACCCGCTCTCGATGCAGCAGAAGTCGAGGCGTGCCTCGTGCTGTGTGCGGTAAAAGTAGAAGTGTCGATGCCACTCTCACTTAGGGTCTGTTTAATCCAGCGCCCAATGCTCTGAGGCGACGCTGGCCGGTGAGGTTTTTTGTACGTGAGTATAAGCCGATCCTCACCAGTTGACCGTAAGGGAGACGTTACCATTATAATAATATACTTTTGAAGCGTAGGTGCTGGGCAAATACGAGGCCGAGGACGGAAAAAAAAAGGCAAATTTAAGGAAGGCTGAATTTTTCCAATTGACGAAGTCTTAATGAAATTTGTTATTTTTACAATAATGCGATCAGCAAAAAAAAATTGATATTTGAAATTTTCATAAGAGAAATAGTCTGCGTCCTCTGCCCAGGAGCGAGTGCAAGCAACATAACAAATTTTTTAGATAACTGTTCCAAACTTATTAAATCGTTATCAAAATTTTCTAAATATTTTAGAACAATGTTAGGATCGCATGTGAAATTATATCGAGGAAATGTTGGTTTTAACCTAAAGATCCCTTTGAAGAATCGTTTTAATCGACAATCATCGCTTATGTTATTAGTTGATATTAATGAAATTGCAGAACGATGATTGCTCAAAGTACCATATGAAGAACCTTTTCGATGGCAATCAGTAAGGAATTCTAATAGGAATGGTATATTGAAATAATAAAAAATCAACATTATTTCGGTGACAAAATTCCCACCTTAATTTCAGGCTTGACGAATATTGGGTTCTTGTGTTTTCTGATATAGACGAAATCATTACTTCTAACGCAGTTTCCGGTACTCGTTGCCTACGAAATCCTTCCCGGATAACACACACGCCACCAGGGAAAAATGACGGTATAGCGGGTGTGTTGACCTGAATGGAGAGGATAGAAGATATTTATTTGGTGGAAGTATCACCACCTCTATGGCACAGAGTGACATGTAAAATGGGTACCATGGTTGAGATGGCCATTGTGGAACAACTACAATAGGTACCTATTGCTTTATCAGAAACTACTTTCTTAAGGGTTTTTTAAATCAAAGCAAAGGGTGGGAAAGCATAGAAATAAAATTTTGACCAATCAATCGTAAAAGCGTCAATAAGTATTATAGGCAAAGGGATCTTTTTTCCATGACATATATAGAGAACACTTTGCAATTTATTCAGGAAGCGAACAAATCAATATGTGGTTTACCAAAGCATTGCAATATCTTTGAAAATTGTTTTGAACCTAGCTCCCATTCCGTGTCGATATTTATCTTTCTAGATTCACTATCGGCTTCGGTGTTTAGCGAGGACCGAATATATGAGGCAAAAATAAATATTTTTCTTTCTTCGCACCAGTTCCAAATTCTTCTTGTAACCTGATTTAAGTGAGGATATTGCACACCGCCCATTCTGTTGATGTATGAAATAGCCGTTGTATTATCGACACGCAAAAGGATATCACAATTTCTTTTATCAGTAGCAAAATTATAAGGCCCAAATAAGCTGCTAGCAGTTCCAAATAATTTATATGATGAGATCGTTCCGTAGCAGACCAGTTTTTCATTACCACATTACCACAGGCTGCTCCCCAACCTGTTGTTGAGGCGTCCGTATAAATTTCGAGCTCATAATTTTTGTCTCGAATGGGACTTAACGCAACTAAAATATTGTTCTTCCACCAAAAAAGGTCATCATATAAATTATCTGTAATTTTCATGAAAGCATCATAATCTTCGTTATTTTTAAGCAAAGCCAAATATTTAGCTCTTTCCAGCGATTTTGTATGGAGCCATCCGTAAGCAATCGCTGGACACGCCGCGGTAAGAGAGCCAAGAAAAAAACGAGCGAATTCCCGAATACCTACAAATTCTGTTTGAATGGAATAACGTCATTACTTGTTGCAAAATCTTTTGCCTTCTCGTGTCTGGTAGTTGTATAGACATTGTTTTAGAATCTAATAAGAAACCTAGAAACTTACAAGAGGTCTGGGGAACCAGATTACTTTTTTCGTAGTTAATTACGAAACCTAAACTCGTCAAACATTTGATGGTTTTTTTCGCGTTTTGTAGGCAATCTACCGCGGAGTTCCCTAAACACAGGATATCGTCCAAATATTTAACGGACAATAGGCCCTGAGATCGTAAATGTGCGGCAACAGGTTGCAAGATTTTTGTAAATATGTATGGTGCCGAACATAAACCAAAGGGAAGTGCCACAAATTCATATAGATCTTCCTCAAAATAAAAACGTAAAAATGTTGTATGACTTTCGTGTATAGGCAATAGAAAGTACGCCTCCTTAAGGTCTATGTTAACCATATGACAGCCTTTATTTGCAATAAATGATTTATCTCACTTTTTACCTCGTGAGATTCGTTCAAAGAAAAAGAACGTCGCGGATAATCTTTTGGATTTTGATTAGGTTTCGCAAGGAAAGGAATCATATAGCCTGACACCGCTTTTAGTATAAAGTCGTCATTCGTAATAGAATAGATCGCCATTCCTTAAAGAAATACTTTAAGCGACCGGCATGTACCTGAGGCTCCGCGGCTACGTCTGCCGGCTGGTCGAGGCGGGTTGCGCTCGAGGAGGCGGACGGCGAGCAGGCGGCAGTGGAGGAGCAGGCTGGCGGCGAGCCGACGGCGGCGGCGGCGGCGCTGCTCGACGGCGGTTCGGGTACGGGTACGGGAACGTGGCCGTAGTTCTGGTTCTCGGTCCACCGCCTCGGTGACGATGCGTCAGGCCTCCCCGCTGCTGTCGCGCTCCACCGGACGATGGACCCCCTCCGTTTAAATTTAAATTAGACGGAGTAGGTTGGATTAACTGGCCAGTCTTCTTAATGCCGCGGGAATCTTTTACCAAATCGCCTAGCTTATCTCCAAAGAGAAAGGCATCTCTTTTCCTGTCTTTAAATGGTTCTGTCAGGGCTTTATCTACCAATGGCACAATAATAGAGCGACGGGTGTCCGTTTCGGCATAGTGGGAATCTGCTAATGGCCAGCATCACTCATTGTCCGAATAATCTCTGGAATATCCGCGTTCTTTTTCAAAAGGCTAGTCAACACCTTGCCTAAGGCTGAAAGCGCTTTGCCAAGCTGGTCCTGTTTAGCGAGTAGCCTTTTATCCCTCAGCTTGCATGATTCGGCCAACAACATGGCCCCAATTTCCGGGTTTAGAGATGGGCTTTTAGCCAAAGGGACGTTTTTTGGACATGGGTACTTTTTGAGAAGGTCTTCTTTTGCCTCTTTTGTTAGCCCTTCTAACAAAACTTTTTGCCATCTTACTGCAACATCAGTCTGCAAATTATCACCGAATTCATTGGGTTCACTTTCCAATTTACCTAATTCTTGTAACAAATCTGAGTCAAAATCGTCGATCGCAGACGTCGCGATGTATTCCTTTGTAACATCGCATGCATTGGAATTTGGACTTGTGCATGCAGTTGTATAGTTCAACAAACTAGCATCATCGAATACGATGTCATGGCCAGGGTATTCCACATAATATCCAATTGTATCATCGTGTGGTATAAATTCAGTATCAGTATCAGCAGTGGGTGCTGTGACCTCACTATCGTTGGGTGCCGAGGGCTTAGCAGGTATACCTTCATCACATTCTATATGTTCTGAACCCCGAATAGGAATAAACGGATAATATTAGTAATAATAAAAAAATATGAGGGTACTTTAAAAAAAGGATTGTGGCAAATGGTCGCTTATTATTCAGAAGGAATGAATTTATAGTATCTCCCAATGAATGCAAAGGGTTCGAACAAATTGGCGCTTTTAAAATATCACCCAATGAATGCAAAGGGTTCGAACAAATTGGCGCTTTTAAAACATCACCCAATGAATGCAAAGGGTTCGAACAAATTGGCGCTTTTAAAATATCACCCGATGAATGCAAGGGGTGTAGAAATAAATATTATCCGAAGAATACAACGGATAACAACACCACAACAAAAAACTTGAGCACTTTGTGGAAATAAAAAGGTAAGTAATCACCTTCAATTTGCACATCATTTTTAATCGGAGGTATAGCCTGCCGTCCGGCATTCCGTCGACGCTTCGCTTCGATTTTTTGCTCGAATTTTAATTTTCGTAACCATCTTTCTTCATCGGACTCCGTATGCGGATGTTTCGACATTTTTTTTATTTTTTTTTTTTATATTTATTATTTTATTCACTTTTTTACTGCACTTGTGCGAACGCCGCGCGCGCACGGACAATAATGAAGATGGCGGCGGGATTGATAGGACTGGTTAGAGTAGGATAGTAGAAGGGGAAAAATATATCTTTTTTCTCTTTCTCTACTCTGAAACTTGTGCGATATGGTTTGCGTGTAGCGGGGGCTACTACATGGTAAAGGATTAAATCTCGGAGGACGAAGACAGGATAATCAGAACAAGAATACGTCCCCTTTGTTTGTGAAAAAATTGACATACTACCCTTTTCCTGTGGACGGGTAGGAGTTACGTAATCGACTTTGTGAATAGAAAAATTCTTAGAATTACGTACAAAATCGGACTTTTTACATTTCGGTATAGCACCGTTACAAGAAGTAGAAGTTACTTTTTTATCCTTATCGGCACATCAATAATTGTTGTACATCGAATCTAGACTTTTCGTACAATTCTGGTACTTATCTAAACAATTCGGATGAAAATTATGATCATGACTGTACTCGTATGTATCGTTTGTGGACGAGTAGTCAGAATGACAGGACTTATTTTCATAAGAAATACCACTTGGGATATTATTATTATAGTCATTATTCACGGCACCAAACGAACGATTTTGAAATTTACGATCGCGCACGGGTAACTCGACACTATAGAACTTTTCCGGCACGAACTTATTTACGGCACTTTCATTCGCGTTATTAGAGTTATTATTATGGTTCAAAGACTCACCCTTGTCCTCCAACTTACGACACTGTTCTCGTAGGTGACCGTACCGCTTACAGTAGGTACAGTAGGGTCGCGCGGCTCGCGCGGGACCGGAGGCCGAGGTCGTCGGGGAAGCCCGCGGCGGCGCGTTCACGCCGGGCGTGCCGCGGGGCTGCGGCAGCGCGGGCGCGTGCGCGGGCGGGGCCGCGGCGGCGCGCAGGGGCAGCGGGGCAGCGGCCCCGGGCTGCGCGCGCACGGGCGGCGCGCCGCGCGCGTGCCCGCCGGCGGCCGCGGAGGGGGCCGGGGCGCCGCGGAAAGTACTCGCGCCGGCGGCCGGCGATGGCCTCGCTGTTGATACTCGTCGCTCCTCTTCGCCAATGGAGTCTTCAATGTTTCTAGCATGATGTAATAACTCGGCGAATGTAGTGAATTCCTCTCTGCGGAGTCGTTTTCTTATTCGCACGTTCAAAAGGCCGTAAATCATGTCTAATTGCACTTTTTCGTTTAAATCGTTCTTAGGTAGTCTTGACAACAGGGCGCGCGCTTTGGCAACGAACACATCGGTATTCTCGTGCTGTTGTTCGGTTGCGAATAAGTCGCGGTAAATTCTATGGGGCGGCCGTCGGTCGCCGTAGGCGCTTCGAAGGTTATTTTATTAACGACCTCGTCCCATGTAGTTACTTGATGTTTAATGCCCTGCCACCAGGTGGCCGCATCGTGCGTCAGCAACATCGACAAACCTTTTATTGCATTATGATCAGTCACGTTAGCGCACTCTTTATAGCTTTCTATAGCATCGATAAATCCTTCTACGGACTCGGTAGGTGTGCCGCTAAACACAGCCTTACAACGCGCAAAGTTACCATGTTCGGTGAGCACCGGCGCGGGAGTAGAGGTACTCGCGCGGTGGCCGAGGACACTGTCGAGGATTTCCTTAATAGCGTTGGTTTGCGTTCTTTGTAGGCCTTCTAGGAGCATGGAAACGTTCTGCTGTGAGAATGTTGCGTCAGCAATGCGGGTGGCGGGGGAGGGGTGGGGAATGCCTATTGCATCATCTCCGTCATCATCGCCGTCATGCTGGTACTCCTGGTGTTCGTGCTGAGGTGGCGCAGAGGAATGGGGAATGCGTGATGCATCGTCTCTGTTGCCATGCGAAATTTGTTGTTGCTGGGCAGGCATCCGTGGCGCGGGAGGCACGTTTTCTCGTTCCTTCTCGTCACTGTGGACGTCTTCCATTTGCACCGGGTTTGCCTGACTTCTAGTACGCGTCATTATCACTATGCGGATAGTTCGTACCTACATAGGTATGTGCATTACGTTCACGAACACACAAGTTTAGGTTAGGTAGACGCGGAGTCGTTCAAACGGATTTCGACACTCACGAAAATCACTCACTCGCGAATCGTTTGTTTTACCACTAATCCACACACTGTTCGCCACTGGGACGCCAGATATAGTACTGGGAACTACTTAAGGGGTGCGCCACTGCCGGCTGGCAGAGAATGAGAAAAACTCAGGGGTGTAGGTTCGTTAGGTCTTTACTATCAAAAAAAATGACAGTTAATGGATTAGTGGGTTAGTCACTAGTTTAACACTGTAGGGCAAGACGATGCCGCTTGCGGTGTGAGCGTCGTGTCGTGTGTATGCGCGGGCGCGGAAATGTCACGCGCATTCGCTACGGCGGCTTGGAAACGACTACTTGTTGGTCCGCGATCAGCGCGGCGCGGAATAGAGCGGGGCGCGGGAGGTGAGGAGGGGGCAGCGTGTTATACAACACACATGCACCACACTCACACTAGCAAAATCTTGCTGGTCGGCGCGCGCGAGAGGCCCGCTCGGGTAAGACGCGGCTTGGTGTTTGAACACGGTTTGCTATAACAGATAATTTACTGAGAACAAGGGGTCAATGTGGAGCAATGAGCTTCTACATACAACATCATTGACAGTGACATATAACATCATTGATGTGGAGTAAGGCAGCTAAAAAACCATGTCATTTATTAAGATATATATTTATTATAAATTGACACTACATTTTTAGGGTTCCGGAGCCAAAATGGCTAAAACGGAACCCTTATAGTTTCGCCATGACTGTCTGTCTGTCTGTCTGTCTGTCCGTCTGTCTGTCTGTCTGTCTGTCCGTCCGCGGCTTTGCTCAGAGACTATCAATGCTAGAAAGCTGTAATTTTGCACAGATATAAAGGTAAACTATGCCGACAAAATAGTACAATTAAAAATTCAAAAACAATTTTTTTTAGGGTACCTCCCATAGACGTAAAGTGGGGGTGATTTTTTTTTTCTCATCCAACCCTATAGTGTGGGGTATCGTTGGATAGGTATTTTAAAACCATTAGGGGTTTGTTAAAACGATTTTTCGATTCAGTCTTCTGTTTGCGAAATATTCAACTTTAAAGTGCAAATTTTCATTAAAATCGAGCGTCCCCCCCCCTCTAAAATCAAACCCGGTGGGTGGAAAAATTTGAAAAAATTCAGGATGGTAGTCATTATATCAAACTTTCAAGGAAAACTATAACGGCTAAGTTTGCTTGAGAACTATAGTAGTTTATGAGTAAATAGCAGCGTAAGGTATAAAATATACCTAAACTTGGAAGATTCCGTATAAAATACGAAATCCTTAGAAAAATATTACTTAATTTTTTCGTAATGGCTACGGAACCCTATTTTGGGCGTGTCCGACACGCTCTTGGCCGGTTTTATTACATAGCAAATTACTGCACTTACTAAATCTTTTGTTACAAGCAAAAGTTTTAGGGCACATGATGCTTAGCTAAGTACATTAATCATCATTTAGACATAAAAAATAAAGTGAAGTTCCCAATTTGCCCTGAGCAAGCGTTATATAGTGCTTGGGCACAGGCCTCCTTTCTTGTATGAGAGGGTTTGGGAGTCCCCATACAAAAAAGGAAACCGATTGTAGGCAATCACTAGTGATTACTACTGTAATCTACACTAATATTATAAAGAGGAAAGATTTGATTAAATTTGTTAACATTGGTTTATGCATCGGCTAGTAAAAATAGAGACTCTTAATAGAGGGTGTGGTTCTTCCGCGCTTGGAGTGACAGGAAATATCTATATTTATTTTAAGAGGCGCCAAGATAATCTGTCAGCAAGCCGATGTTTGTGCTTAAATAAAACAAAAGAATTACTATTACAAATTTTATTGTTCTTTAGTGTTTTCCAAAGATATATCACTAGATATTCAAATATTCTAATATTATAAGCCGTACACTGAACTTGGCTTAAGGGCCTTAACTATGTCTCTTAGCTTAAGGTTAAATAATATATATGGTACATTACCAACGTCCAACTGAGCGTGGCACTAACAGTAGTATAATAGTTTTCTACCTCTCAACACATTGGACTTTCCTACTAGCTGGTAACCGTAGTGCAGTATCTTCTTATAGTTTGCTCCCTTCTGTATAATGTTCACCGCAGTGAGTGAAGTGAAGTCACCGGCCTTAAGTTAAACTCGCCTCACGTGCATGGTAAGAAAGCCAGTTGTTTTAAGATTTAAAGTTAAACAGAATAAGAAAGAAAAACCTGTGGACAAGTAGTACGCAGCATGTTAGTAATTGGGCATTTGCGACAAATAAGAAATAAGTATGAAACAAAGGAAGAAAACCTTACCACAGATGTGGTTTTTCTCTAAACAAAGCTTTAGCTAGCCATGTGGTTTTAGTGCCACCGACACTGTTCAATCTATTTTAACAGCTGGTTGGGTGAATACATCATAGTGGCTGAAAATAGAAAGTCACCAATTGGTTATCAATGGCAATAAACGCAATAGAAACGCAAACCGGGGAAGGCTGAAGAAAACTCTTACCAGTTACTTGATGTGAAAAAACAGAAACGCAGGCATCATTTTGTGCATGGTCGAGCTTGATTCTAAATTAGCAAAAGTGGCGATGAACGCTGAAAATCAAGATATAATCCGTAAGCACACTTATATATAAATGGAAGAACACTTCAAAACAGTGGATTCTTACCCGAAGCGAGACAGGACTCAAGGAAGTATTAGTTTTTAGCTCAAATCATGGCGTATGCAATGGAGTTGCCTTCCAGTGATCATGACGATGATGACTTCCTAAAGGCTCCTCTACACAATCGGCCATGATGGGCGATTACAGGCGATCCCGATTGTGTGGAGGGCTTAATTGTCAACAGTTGGCCATGATCGGCGACGATCGCGCGTAATCGCCATTCTGTCGGTTTTTTGGGCAAACATCAAAGGAAATTGCGGCAATGATTGTGCGCGTGCCCACACGATCGTCCATCATTCAGTTCGAATGTTCGTTCGGTGCGGTGCAGACGTGCAGGGCGTTATTGCTAATTTTTCGTTTTGGAATCAAAATGGACAAATACTGAGACATTCAAGATCAAAATGAATCCACCATCCACCATCTTCTCCGCCTCCACTTCTTTTTCACGATCCGTTTATTAAAGAAAAAAAGAAAGAAGGAATTTATTCACATTCACAAAGACACACAAATACAACAAAAAAAATCGGCCAAGAGCGTGTCGGACACGCCCAAAATAGGGTTCCTTAGTCATTACGAAAAAACTAAGTAATATTTTTCTAAGGATTTCGTATTTTATACGGAATGTTCCAAGTTTAGGTATATTTTATACACTACGCTGCTATTTACTCATAAACTACCTACTAATAATTCTCAAGCAAACTTAGCCAAGTTACAAGTTATAAACTTAGTTATAGTTTTCCTTGAAAGTTTGGTATACTGACTACCATTCTGAATTTTTTCAAATTTTTCCACCCACCGGTTTAGATTTTAGAGGGGGGGGGGACGCTCGATTTTAATGAAAATTTGCACTTTAAAGTTGAATATTTCGCAAACAAATGACTGAATCGAAAAATCGTTTTAGCAAACCCCTAATGGTTTTAAAATACCTATCCAATGATATCCCACACTATAGGGTTGGATGAGAAAATAAAAATCACCGCCACTTTACGTCTATGGGAGGTACCCTAAAAAAATTGTTTTTGAATTTTTAATTGTACTATTTTGTCGGCATAGTTTACTTATATATCCGTGCAAAATTACAGCTTTCTAGCATTGATAGTCCCTGAGCAAAGCCGCGGACGGACAGACAGACAGACAGACAGACATGGCGAAACTATAAGGGTTCCGTTTTTTCCATTTTGGCTCCGGAACCCTATAAAACAATAGACAGCAAACTCAAACAAAACAAAGGAAATACCAAAATAAAAATATACGATTTTGATTAATATTTTGATTTTGATTATGATTTTGATTTTTTCGATTAACTATATTTATGTAGTGATTATATACGCTAATTAAATAAATAGCTGCAGCTGCTACTCTTTCGGCATTCATCTCGGGCGGCTGACAATTAACAAATGTGCCACGCACGATTGTGTGGGCAGTAGCGCAGGGATAGTGACAATCGTCGCCCATTGTGTGATCGCCCATCATGGCCGATTGTGTGGAGGAGCCATAATATACTTATTATACTCTTTGATGATGACGAGTGGATTTTCGATAGACGACAAAACAACTTGAGGTGCGTTCACAAAACTCGAGGACAGAACAGTTATAAGTAGGTGTCCTTACAGACTTCAAAATTAAAATCAATTGACCCCGACAGCTAAAACGACAGAATATGAAAGCAGATATTTTCTTCAAGTGGAAAACTAAAAATATGGTTTTTTTGGAGTTCAAGTTAAAAATCAAATAGTTGGGATCCATTACCATAGCAGGGTATTTCGGAACGCATCCGTATAGTCAACTTAGTCTACAGACTCCCTCTATGATAACGGCGCGTTTACGAAGGCAGGTCGTTGACACGTAAGGCCAACTGACTAGTTAATTTAATATAAAAGAGGATTTCCGAATAACGAGTTATAACATTGTCAACTTCGTAATTGATTAAACATATACAGAAATTGTTTGAACCAAAAAAAGGAAAGTTCGAAAATAAATTTCTCATGAAACAGTGTCGTGCGCGTATGCGGACTTAACAAACTACCACACTCCGTAAACGCACTTGATGAACAAAACGTCGGAACTGTCAAGTGTCAAAACAAAACGAGTAACCAAATCTTTACCAAATTCTTTTTCTCAAGAAAAGTACAATTAAAATGTAGGAAAAAACTAGCATTCTGCCTAGGATCGGCTCAAAATCTACAGCTCGATAAGGGAAACAGATTCCCCTAAATGTATGTCGAGGATGGAGCATGGAATGTATGATGAAAGTGGTGCGACAACATGCAGCTGTATACGACTTCTACAAAAGTTACGGTAAGGCGATTCTCGCAGGTTCTCCCGACCCTTAAAATGTTACAAATTCGATGGAGCATTTTACACATGGATGACAAAAAAATTTAAGTTGGAACATTTGTAAATTTAGGCTACAGGCTTACAACAATACAGGTATCAAAGTATTAGGAACTGCGCTGTTGGAAGTCAAACTCAAAATTAAAGGTTATTTTATGGAATTTATTGGAACTGACTTACAATTCCAGCCAACACACACCAAGCCAACACTTGGCAAAGATGCTTGTTTGGTGTTAGGGTTAATTGAAAGGAAACACATAAATAAGGTAATACAAAATATTGTTACAGATGATCCAAGGAAAAGTGCATTAGTTTCAAAATACCATGATGTATTTACCGGTACAGGAAGATTCCCCGGTGAATATATTGTTGAAGGAAGGCTCTATACCAGTCTCAAAGCCACCTCATCGTGTAACTCTTAAATTAAAAGAACAGCTTAAGTCTGAGCTTGACCGATTGTGTGATAAAGGTGTTTGTTAGTCCTATACCTCATAAGCATACTTTTTAACTATCGCGTTGTGTCTTAACCCTGTTTTTTTTTGTCGCTATTAATTTTAGTCTCATTTTACATCGATCATGTATAAAATTTTCGCTTTGTATCCTATTTTGTATTAGACAATATATTTAGTCGCAATGTACAGTCGAAGGCGAAAATATCGGCACGGACAGTGATCAAAAATATGTGAACACGACTTTATTGTTAAGGGAATAAGGTTAATCAGATATTTTTGAAACTTTGGGAACGTACATATATTTATGCCCTCGACTGTACCTTTTTCGCTTTTTTTCCACGACATTAATGCAGTGCAGTGTACTTCAATGTCACAATGACTGCGTATTGGCTATTATTCATTAGACTAAGATAAAATTTCAATGAGTTTAGGTACGATACTACACAGGTACAGTCGAGGGCAAAGATTTACATCATACGGTCAAAAGGGACAAAAGTAGGTATGTGTACGCGACCATATTGTCCTAACATTAAGGGCATGCATACATATTTTAGTCACTTTGACCGTATTTATCTTTGCCCTCGACTGTACCAAACACATTAAACAAAAGAATGCTCGAAAAATTAGTCATATTAGCCTCCGAAGCAGGGCTAAAGTAATACTTTTAGCCCCTAGGGCTAGTATCGTTTAATGTTTTATTGCAATCCTAGTAAAAACTTGTGCTGATATGGCTTATTTTAGACTCTTGACAAACAATCTACTATAGTGTAATAGTACTCTAGTTTAACGACCGTTTAGCCTAGTGAGTAGTGGACCTGGTCTACGAAGCTGGAGGTCCCGGGTTCGAATCCCGGTTAGGGCATTTATTTGTGTGATGAGCACGAATATTTATTCCTGAGTCATGGATGTTATCTATGGATTTAAGTTTGTATTTATCTATACAAGTATGTATACCGTCACCTCACCTAGTACCCATAGCACAAGCTTTGCTTAAGTTTGGGACTGGGCTGATTTGTGTAAGATTGTGTGTTCAGAAATGTTGAGATCGCGACGAAACGCGATCCGGTGAATAACTACAAGTAATTTATGCTTATGAGGTAAAGGACTAACAAACGGATAAAGGTGTGCTTTCAAAGATGGATGAAGCAACAGAATGGATTAAGAGGATTGTAATACTTAGTTGAGAAATACCAAACTGCAATTTGTGTGTGTCTGGATCGTAGAGATTTGTTTGTTTAATAGTATTTGTTTACTACAAATGTGTTCTAAAAAATAGTTTGAGATACCAACCTATCAATGACCTCAAGTCTACTTAGTGACGCAAAATATTTTTAAGTCATGGATTTAAAACAGTCCTGGCAAATTGGTCTTTCTGGATCTAGTAAAAAAAAAATTACTTTTTCCACTGTATTTGGGGATATATAATTTTAATGTTTTACTGTTACAAATATCTGCTGAAATACCTATTTCTAGAAAATTGTGAAAGTTGCTTTAAAGACATAAAATACATTTAGTCCTATGTATCCTAAATCGAATGGTTTTGTTGAAAAATTTGTAGCCATCGCAAAAAATATGCTGAAGAAATGTAGCGATGAACATTTGGACATATAATTAATGCTATTGGAGTACAGGAATATAGTCCAGTGTTGGGCTCACCATACTCTCCTTCCCAATTGTTATTAAGCCGGTTAACGAGATCCACTTTGCCTTTGCATACCGAACTGCTTGCCCCGAATGTTGTAAATGATTTTGACAAGTTCCAAAAACAGTGAGACTTGATAAATATGATAATAGAAAAGAACAGGATATAGTAATAAAGAACACTTCCAAGATATCTGTGTTTCAATAGTTTGCCCTATCACCTGCTGTTATTTAAAAATGTGAGATCTTAAAGTAGGTTAGATTTGACTTGGCCAGTTTTTGAGTTTTTATCAGAATTAAAAAATATATAGGTATATAATTATGTTGAATAACTTTATAAAATGACTGATGTAATGAAAACTGGTCAAGTCAAATCTAACCTACTTTAAGATCTCACATTTTTAAATAACAGCAATTGTTATAGGTATCCAATAAAGCACAGAAATAGAGTTTAATACTTGTTGATAATGTTATTTTAACTTGGAACTCATTTAGATCTCCATTATTTTTGCGGCGAAGCCCACAGCCAAGCATAGTTTTTGTAATGAACTTGGCTCTCCTTTTTTACATTTATGTTTTTGGTGGGATTATAATTTACTGTTCAACATATTTTTTTGCAAAATCATGATCAGTTAGCTTTACTGTGTTCTCCGTTAAATTAACTGTTTTGATCACTAAGAGATAACGTTCAAGACATTATAATTAACTGTTTTGATCAATAAGATATAACGTTCAAGACATTATAATGTACCGTTTCGATCATTAAGAGATAATGTCCAAGACGTTATAATTTACTGCTACAACAGACCTTTTTGCTAAATCATGATCAGTTAGCTTTACTGTGTTGTCCGTTAAGTTTACTGCTTTGATCATTAAGTGATAATGTCCAAGACATTATAATTTCTTGTTTAGATCATTAAGAGATAATGACCAAGACATTATAATTTACTGTTACAACATAATTTTTTGCAAAATTATGATCAGTCAGCGTTACTGTTTCCTCCGTTAAATCAACTGCTTTGATCATTAAGTGATTATGTCCAAGACATTATAATTTACTGTTTTGATCAATAAGATATAACGTTTAAGACATTATAATCTACTGTTACAACAGATATTTTTGCTGAATCCTGATCAGTTAGCTTTACTGTGTTGTCCGTTAAGTTTACTGCTTTGATCATTAAGAGATAATGACCAAGACAATATAATTTACTGTTACAACAGACATTTTTGCAAAATTATGATCAGTCAGCTTTACTGTGTCCTCCGTTAAATTTACTGCTTCGATCATTAAGTGATAATGTCCAAGACATTATAATTAATTTACTGTTACAACAGATATTTTTGCTGAATCCTGATCAGTTAGCTTTACTGTGTTGTCCGTTAAGTTTACTGCTTTGATCATTAAGAGATAATGACCAAGACATTATAATTTACTGTTACAACATAATTTTTTGCAAAATTATGATCAGTCAGCTTTACTGTGTCCTCCGTTAAATCAACTGCTTTGATCATTAAGTGATAATGTCCAAGACATTATAATTTACTATTTTGATCAGCAAGTGATAATGTCCAAGACATTATAATTTACTGTTTTGATCAATAAGATATAACGTTCAAGACATTATAATCTACCGTTTCTATCATTAAGAGATAATGTCCAAGACATTATAATTTACTGTTTTGATCAATAAGATATAACGTTCAAGACATTATAATCTACTGTTACAACAGATATTTTTGCTGAATCCTGATCAGTTAGCTTTACTGTGTTGTCCGTTAAGTTTACTGCTTTGATCATTAAGAGATAATGACCAAGACATTATAATTTACTGTTACAACAGACATTTTTGCAAAATTATGATCAGTCAACTTTACTGTGTCCTCCGTTAAATTTACTGCTTCGATCATTAAGTGATAATGTCCAAGACATTATAATTTACTGTTACAACAGATATTTTTGCTGAATCATGATCATTTAGCTTTACTGTGTTGTCCGTTAAGTTAACTGCTTTGATCATTGAGTGATAATGTCCAAGACATTATAATTTACTGTTTCGATCATTAAGAGATAATGACCAAGACATTATAATTTACTGTTACAACATAATTTTTTGCAAAATTATGATCAGTCAGCTTTACTGTGTCCTCCGTTAAATCAACTGCTTTGATCATTAAGTGATAATGTCCAAGACATTATAATTTACTATTTTGATCAGCAAGTGATAATGTCCAAGACATTATAATTTACTGTTTTGATCAATAAGATATAACGTTCAAGACATTATAATCTACCGTTTCTATCATTAAGAGATAATGTCCAAGACATTATAATTTACTGTTTTGATCAATAAGATATAACGTTCAAGACATTATAATCTACTGTTACAACAGATATTTTTGCTGAATCCTGATCAGTTAGCTTTACTGTGTTGTCCGTTAAGTTTACTGCTTTGATCATTAAGAGATAATGACCAAGACATTATAATTCACTGTTACAACAGACATTTTTGCAAAATTATGATCAGTCAGCTTTACTGTGTCCTCCGTTAAATTTACTGCTTCGATCATTAAGTGATAATGTCCAAGACATTATAATTTGCTGTTACAACAGATATTTTTGCTGAATCATGATCATTTAGCTTTACTGTGTTGTCCGTTAAGTTAACTGCTTTGATCATTGAGTGATAATGTCCAAGACATTATAATTTACTGTTTCGATCATTAAGAGATAATGACCAAGACATTATAATTTACTGTTACAACATAATTTTTTGCAAAATTATGATCAGTCAGCTTTACTGTGTCCTCCGTTAAATCAACTGCTTTGATCATTAAGTGATAATGTCCAAGACATTATAATTTACTATTTTGATCAGCAAGTGATAATGTCCAAGACATTATAATTTACTGTTTTGATCAATAAGATATAACGTTCAAGACATTATAATCTACCGTTTCTATCATTAAGAGATAATGTCCAAGACATTATAATTTACTGTTTTGATCAATAAGATATAACGTTCAAGACATTATAATCTACCGTTTCTATCATTAAGAGATAATGTCCAAGACATTATAATTTACTGTTTTGATCAATAAGATATAACGTTCAAGACATTATAATCTACTGTTACAACAGATATTTTTGCTGAATCCTGATCAGTTAGCTTTACTGTGTTGTCCGTTAAGTTTACTGCTTTGATCATTAAGAGATAATGACCAAGACATTATAATTTACTGTTACAACAGACATTTTTGCAAAATTATGATCAGTCAACTTTACTGTGTCCTCCGTTAAATTTACTGCTTCGATCATTAAGTGATAATGTCCAAGACATTATAATTTACTGTTACAACAGATATTTTTGCTGAATCATGATCATTTAGCTTTACTGTGTTGTCCGTTAAGTTAACTGCTTTGATCATTGAGTGATAATGTCCAAGACATTATAATTTACTGTTTCGATCATTAAGAGATAATGACCAAGACATTATAATTTACTGTTACAACATAATTTTTTGCAAAATTATGATCAGTCAGCTTTACTGTGTCCTCCGTTAAATCAACTGCTTTGATCATTAAGTGATAATGTCCAAGACATTATGATTTAATGTTTTGATCAGCAAGTGATAATGTCCAAGACATTATAATTTACTGTTTTGATCATTAAGATACAACGTTCCAGACATTATAATGTACCGTTTCGATCATTAAGAGATAACGTTCAATACATTAAAATATACTGTAACAACACAGACATTTTTGCAAAATCATGATCAGTTAGCTTTACTGTGTTCTCCGTTAAATTTACTGTTTTGATCATTAAGTGATAACGGTCAAGTCATTAAAATTCACTGTTACAATACAGTAATTTTTGCGAAATAATGATCAGTCAGCTTTACTGTGTTCTCCGTTAAATTTAACTGTTTTGATCATTAAGTGATAACGGTAAAGTCATTAAAACTTACTGTTACAACACAGACATTTTTGCGAAATCATGATCAGTTAGCTTTACTGTGTTCTCCGTTGAATTTACTGCTTTGATCATTAAGTGATAACGGTCAAGTCATTAAAATTCACTGTTACAATACAGTAATTTTTGCGAAATAATGATCAGTCAGCTTTACTGTGTTCTCCGTTGAATTTACTGTTTTGATCATTAAGTGATAACGGTCAAGTCATTAAAATTTACTGTTACAACACAGGCATTTTTGCGAAATCATGATCAGTTAGCTTTACTGTGTTCTCCGTTAAATTTACTGTTTTTGATCATTAAGTGATACTGTTCTAAACATTAAAAGTTACTGATATAAATTTAATGATTACCATCGTTTAATTTTAACGTTTTTTCATTAATTTCAAATGTTCCATCAGTTAATTTTACTGTTTTGTATTTAACTGTTTTTGAAACGGTTGTTGGTAATGTACAAAACAGTTACTTTTAATGTGAATCCGTTTACTGTTTGAACGGTAGAAATTATTTTTTTCAGTGCAAGCGCAGCGTGGGACGTCCACCAACGAGATGGAAGGATGACCTGGTTAAAGCCGCGGGTTCACGGTGGATGCAGGCCGCTGCCAACCGAAGCAACTGGAGGTCTATGGGGGAGGCCTATGTCCAACAGTGGACGTCCTACGGCTGAGATGATGATGAAGTTTCCAACCAACCATATAGTTACGCTACAGAGAAGACTAAAATATAGACGTACATTCATGTACTTAATTATGTTCGATAAACATAACCCTCCTTCAGGCTATCAAGTAAAAGACAAAAACCTAGGAAATGTCTTCTTAGATCTGTATTGATAGTTAAATATAGATTAAAAAGGTACACGGATAGTTTTAAATTGATGTGTATCTGCTGTCCAACTTTACTAGAGCTTTCTAAATAAACGAAATATTCGCGTTTAGGTGTCTGTCTTAAATTGTGGGTAAGAAAATCACGTCCCTAACGCATGCGTGCCAAGATAAAGTTAGATGATCGTAGACGTGAGTAAATCTTTATAATTGAAATCAAATATGACTTGATATATGAATTTCTGTTATCAATGAATAGGTCAAAACAAAGATTGTATTAAGATAAACAATGAAAGTGATTTTATACATCGTTATTTCCGGTGATTTGCTTGTTTGGCCGAAATAAATAATACGTAGTTGAAAATATAGTGCACTTTCTTCACGATTTGATATGGTAGCAGTTGGAGAGTTCTGAGGCATCGGTTGGGTTTCATTATCAACGGCCAAGCTACAATAGGATAATATAGATTACAATTTATTAGTTCCCTGAAGTGGCGTTGGGCTGGCCACATCTGTCGCAGGACTGATAGTGGAGCAGACGAGTCCTCAAATGGAGACCACGGACGGGAAAACGGAGTGTAGGGGATCCTGGAAGCACGGTGGACAGGATGACCTTAAGAGGGTCGCTGGCGCCAGATGGATGCGAGGGGCTGAAGACAGAATGTCGTGGCGCGCCATGGAAGAGGCCTATGTCCAGCAGTGGAGCAGCTGCAGGCTGATGATGATGATGATGATAGATTACGAACAAAATAGTTAGGTAGGTTAGGTGAGTTAGTCAGTTATCCTATTAAAAAATATTGCCCCCCTTTCCAGTCTTTTTGATTGACCGAAGAAAAACTACGTGTTCAAAAATGGTTAACCATATTTTTTCTAATTAACCGACACCTTAGATAGGGCAGAAGTACCGGTTGCGGCCATTGTACCGGTTATGGTAATTTATTGTTTAAATATACATTTGAAATAAATTTATAGTAATAAATATCACTACCTATCAAGTTTATTGGTTTCAGTATAAACTTTTGAAAACTTACCAAACATTTTTTTTTATGTTAGGGAGGCCAGACAAACGAACTAGTGGATCACCTGATGTTAAGAGATCACCACTGTCCATAGACACCCGCAACGCTTTAAGCGATGCCAGTGCGTTGTCGGCCCTGCAGAAATTTGATCCTACTATAACTTTTTATACATGACTGCAAATGTCCACTGGCCAAAAACGGGCTTAATGAGGCTAAAACCGGTGCTTCTGCCCTGCTAAAGAGATGTAGCGAAATATTTTATCGAAATAAAAATATGTTACTGTCAACATCTAACAACAGTTCAACATACTTAAATAAATATTATTTATCAAATGTTTATTATAGAAAAACAAAAAAAAATCGTGTATTTGTTTGTTTATTTTAAAATTGTTTTCATAGCATATAATCAATGTTTTTTTCCATAATCGTCGGTATCAAAGTTTGCCTTGCTTGATGAAAATATCCATTTTGAATTACTTAACGTTATCTTAACGTCTACGCAGTGGTCAACGGGGCATTCTATCTGTCTATTATATTATGCTCTCTATCTTAAGAGGCTCGATATTAAGAAGAAGAAGAAGAAGAAGAAAAAACATTTATTGCCACAAAACACATTAAATAACATTTCATACAAAATCAAAGTTTATAATTGTGACAATAGGCGTCGGCGTCAGCATATCGACGGTAAAAAGCAATCTTGCTGTAAACCACACCCTTCACAAAAAAAAAATTATTTCATATTTAGAATCAGAAAAAAATTCTGCGTCGAATGGTCCTATTCTCGTGGCTCTACGACTTCTAGAAGTTTTTGTACAGCATTTGAGTTTACCCTATTTTTTCAAAAAGACAACTGAATACTTGCTGTAAATAGCACGAAAAACAGCATTTTTCTATCATTTGGAATTTACACCAATTTCACTTTTGCAAATAATATGATCTTTGTAGTTACAACGCAACGCACTACTCAACACATGTTGAGTAGTGCGGGTTACAGCATAATTGCATATAACATTTAAGTAACATACCGTGTTTACTACATGTATTAGGTACTAAACTTTTGATCATCGTAGTTTACTACATTCTAAACAAATATGGTTATTATATACAATGACTAGTCACGCCAAATTGAAAACACTAAGTTTTACGAAATTTGCTATTTATGCCCTTTTCAATACAGTAGTCGTCTATTGATCATGCGCATTTACTGCATTTGAAACACGCGCTCGCGCCGATTTGACCGCGGCTTACCGCATGTCGTTCAGTTACTCCGCGACGAATTTGAAAGTAAACAATAAAGCAAAGGATGTTTTAGCGGGTTCAGGCGAAGAAGACGTAGATAAAATAGAAAATGATGAATAATTTATTGAATCAGGTGTTACTTTGTGGAGGTCCATTTTAATGAACACACATGAATCAATGTTCATGTGAAAGAGGATGAGGGCTTGGGTTTTTGCATGAAAATATAATAAGTAAGTAATATATGTGTCGCACATACTTAGCTGTCTTGCACGTGTTTTCGCGGGTTAGCAAGGTAATTAAATTAAGTTCAGAAAATGATGATGCAATTGAATAAATCTTAAAAATAATTAAGACACTAAAAATACCGATAGGCACTTATTATTATGTAAACGAATGCTGTTATTTTTTCACTAGATTTTATGTACAACTAAATAGCAGTAGGGTATTTCCTGTGTTTCAGCGTCTATTGTTACCTAACTACGTGTCAGAAATGTTATAATTTTTGATCTCATTTAGTAATTTAGAAGTGTTTTATGTTCTGAAACATTTTAAAATGACGTTAAATAAATGTCACTCCATACTTACATCGTTTTAATTTTACTATCCTTTCTTATCTTCTTACATTTAAAACAATTAAGTGCACCTAGTTACATAGATTTTTTTCAATTACGTCAAAATTGACACAAATGAATAATTGTGATAAGTAATAACAGCAGTTTTGCTTTAAAGTAAAATACTTATTTTGGAGCCGCCCATACCTACATTTATCTCCTTCATTTACAGCATATTTGCGTTATAGAAAAAAAAGTGTTAATGCTGTAACCCACACAAACATAGACTAAAACTAACTTCTAGTTAGTTTTTGGTATTTTCGACTTGATAAACAATCAAAAAAGGCATTCTTGTTCTAAAAATGACATTTATAGGATTAATAGTTTAGGAGATATGATTTTTTTTCTAAAATCCCAAAAGTTTTTGGGCTCTGGTGAACACTGGATTTTGCGGGTTACAGCAGGATTGCTTTTTACCGTCGATATGCTGCTGGCGCCGGCCCCGAGGAGCGACGCCAAGCAGCGCTGTTCTTCAGCCGACACCCCTCTCAGTATACTCCTACACTACTGCAAGGTGCGGACTTAAAGCACACACATACATGATACACACACACACATGACATGCATGATATCTTGTAATGCTGTCTTGTCTTGTAATGTTGTCTTGGAATACTTGTAATGTATAGTATATAGATATCATCTATAAATAGTGTGAATCTGTTTAAAAAAAAATACCTCGTTGAGTATCTTGCCGGATTCTTCTCAACAGCAGGTTTTTTCCGAACCGGTGGTAGATTTTTAGACGTTCATAAGTGCTTGTCATAACCTAAATTGAATAAAGAGATTTTGACTTTGACTTTGATCTTATAGTAATCGAGAATTTTTAATGCGATGTAGATATATTAATACATAAGAAAAGAGATAAAATCTGATATGAGAAAGAAAAGCAGCGAGATAAAAGTAGGTACTAACGTAACAGACAAGTATGAAGTATATCTCGTTTGGTGTGGTTTAGTGGAAGGGTTCGCCATCAATGCATAGGTACGAGTAGGTACGTCGCAGAGAATATCCTACTAATATTATAAATGTGAAAGTTTGTGACTGGATGAGTGAGTGAGTGTGTAAACTCTAATTCAATAGAATCTGAGAATCCTGTAGACACTTGCAGCCTACTAATATGAACACCCGGCTGCCTAGGGCTTTGTGATGTGACTATTATTTTTTTTGATTCCTTTTAGATGATAATCACAACAACAGGGACATATATAATCAAGTGTGCCCACGTTAGGGTGTCTTAAATATATAGAAAATTGTCAGATTCTATTGAATTGTACTTTATGTTTGTTACTCCTTGAAACGGTTGGACGGATTTGGATGAAATTTGATAATAACTGGACATCCTACTAATATTAGGTATAAATGTGAAATTTTGTGACTGTGTGAGTGAGTGTCTTGTATCTTGTTGTTCCGCTGACGCTAATCTTATTTAATACGAGAGTGAGAGGGATGGTTCGATACGAACTTCGATTTTCAAATTTCGTAATAGCCCCCAGGCCGTAAAAGTATGTTATTTAAGCGACTAGTAAACATTTTATTTCTTCGAGTGCACCCGTTTAGTTGAATAAAGTTGCATAATAAACTGAACTAAGTATATTTTTAATTAGATACTTTCTTAGTAATACAGTCAAGTGTAGAAATATTTACTTATTCAAAGTTTCAAAAATATGTACCACGGACTCTTATTCCGACGCAATAAGGCTGTAGTAATATATTTTCGAGTGGTTAAAACAGATACCTATTTGTGCACTTGACTGTACATAGCACTTTTGATACGTAACTATATAAATATGCGTGTGTGTGTGTGTGTGTGTGTGTGTGTGTGTGTATTATCAATACAATTTTAAGCCATAATTTTCACAGGAATATCAGAAAAGGATAAAATAAAAAACCTTTAAAATCATTAAAAAACTGACAGTCTTAAAAACACAGAGTACTTCTAGATTTGTACAGTCAAGTGTAAAAATATGCGTGTAAAAAAATACCACAGACTCTTATTCCGACGCAATAAGGTCGTATTACCATACTTTTGGGACTAGGTCAATTGGTGTCAAGTGTCTCATGATGTTTATTTTTATTTATTTATTTTGAGTGGTTCGAATAGATACTTACTTTTGCACTCGACTGTACCTATTTTCCCCTTTAATTTTTTTGTCCAAATTCCGCATGGATCCGAAGCGGGCCGCTACTATTAAAATAAGTTAAAGGCAAGTCGATAATGTCTTGATTACAAATCATCTAAATGATGACCTTGTCTCACTCTAACACATTCAGCCTGTCGCGTAAAAATGCAATAAGAATTCCATGACGAAACATCGTTCAGTTGGTGTGAAAGAGACAGAACGAAAACATATGCGGCGTCTTTACGTCTGCACAGAGTGCGTAGGCTATGTTTAACGACTATCATGCAATTAGAAATCATAACAAAATTTGCATGCGAAGTAAATCTGCTGCATAATTATATACTTATTGTTTACTAGCTGTTGCCCGGGACTCCATCCGCGTATATTCATCATCATCATCCCAGCCGATATACGTCCTACTGCTGGGCACAGGCCTCCTCTCAGAACAAGAGGACTTGGGCCATAGTTCCCACGCGGGCCCCGTGCGGATTGGGAACTTCACACACACCATTGAATTGCTTCGCAGGTTTGTGCAGGTTCCTCACAATGTTTTCCTTCACCGCAAAGCTCGTGGTAAATTTCAAATGTTCCGCACATGAATTTCGAAAAAGTCAGAGGTGCGACTCGGGGTTTGAACACACGACCCTCTGTTTAAGAGGCGATAGGTCAAACCACTAGGCCACCACGGCTTTTTAATTCACGGCGTAGTAATTCATTTATCACTATCCTGCGAGAACTATGCTATTCACCGGGATGAAAACTATCTTGTATCCGGGACTCAAACTGTTATACTGGCTTAAGACACTAACTTTACTTAAAATTTTCAGTTTTTAGTTGTCTACATACTGTTTAATTATCTTTAAGCGTAAAGGATTCATATTCGTAAAAAAACAACATGCGAAAGTTTCACTTTGCAAATTACGCTACGAACTGTATGGAAAAAGTTTTCTTTGATTTGTGGGTGGTCTAGTACTCTAACCTTAATTGGTCTCAAAAAGTGAAAACACTTTTAAAAAATCCAAAAAAAATCCAAATCAGGATTAAAAAATCCTTGATAGAAATGGGACCGATTGGCATTAATAAAAAAGTCAAATTTGTCGATTTTCTCGCTGACTGTACATTTTATCAAAAATCTGTGAATGTCGATTGTCATCACTCAAAAAGTTAGTAAAGGTCTCCTAAGAGCATTTTCACATATCAGCAAGGGATCTAGTAGCTGCCCTTGCTGCCCCATCTCAACTTTCCATCCTGTATACATCCCACTGCTGGGCAGGCTTGGCTGTGCCCAGCAGTGTTAGTAGGTACTTAATAATAATTTGTATATGAGAACTAGCCAAGTCAGGCCTTAGGCTTCAATATATTATAGTAACTTACGATATAAGAAGAAATTATATTTTAAGTTGTTATAAAATATTTTATAATTGTTATTAATAAATTTCAGGACTGACCATTGAACTTGGCACCCGTTCAGATCTCACTTCTTTTTCCGTTGAAGTCAACAATCAAGGCATATATCATTATATTGAATTTGGCTGGATGAGAACTTCTACACCACCATGTTCTTTTGTGAATAAATTATTATTATTATGACCTATAGTGTAGGCCTACACAAACTCAAACTCAAAACATTCATTGACAGTAAAAACACACTACATCACAACAAAAATACAGTAAAAACATAAATAGAAGAAGAGAGAAAAATTAGAGACGTTGTGCTGCCAAAGTGCTGTAGTGTGATGCCAAAAGAACTCAGCTCAGCATGTGCCGTAGCCCTGTAATCAGAGCTGCAGCGATGGTTTTCAGCTGAACCTCGGTGATTGTACAGCAGTAGGTACACGTCATTTTTCTCAGTCTTGTGGTCTTGCTCATGCACTCCTTTCCGGTAATTCTATTACCCTACATTTTTGCATTCTGTTCTGGGTTTCCACTAAGGTAATAATTCTTCTCAGCGGTCGTCTCTGACGCATTACCTGCTGATATATCCTACTGTCCTACTAATAATGTAAATGAGAAAGTTTGTTAGTTTGTGTGTGTTTGTTATTACTTCACTCTAAAACAGCTGGACGGATTTGAATAAAATTTTATATGGAGATAGCTGGACATCTGGAGTCACGCGTGGGCTATTTTTCAACTCGATAATCCCACGGGGTCGGGATAAAATCTGGAAACTTCATCCGCTTGATATGAAGTCATGAAATTTGCCACTATTTTAACTAGCTTTTGCCCGAGGTTTTGCTCGCGCACGCACCTACTATTTAAGTTTAAAACTTTTTTATCCCACTGGAACCATACATTATTTCGGGTTAAAAAGTAACCTTATATATTTATCCAGGGTATGCGTACACATACACATACACATACACAGGGTAAGTATTTGTAGTTTTTACGTGAAAGAGTAACAAACATCCATCCATCCATACAAACTTTCGCGTTTGTAATATTATTAAGATACGAATACTACAACGTCCAAGATATAATTAATTTTTTGAGAATTTTCACGGGAATTTAGTAAAATATAAGAATTTTTTAGGTGAGTTCCAATGGGGTGTTGAAAGTGTCTCGATGAGGGCTAGGTACTACATAGATGTCGCTAGTGTCGCTGCTTAAGTCTAAATAAGAAAACAAACAAGCTGAGATATGTGGTGCATAGGAAAATTTTGTGTCTGTAGTCCTGTCTAGTGGTGGTGTAGAGGTATAGCACGCTGCACGGAATGCGGACTTGGGTTCGATTCCCAGCGCTGGTCTCTTTTTCTGGTTTTTCTGTGCATCCGTGTCTCAGTTTGTATTTTCCAAAAAATTGTTTAGCAAAAATTGAACCGTCTACAAAAACCTTGAAAATAACTTTCTAGGTACCTAACTAGCTTGAAGTCGGTGCTTCAGAGCGAGCCATCAGGAGGGAGTGAAACCCGTAGTAGGTATGTAAGTGAGGTAAACGACGATTATTCCACTCCTACTGGCTCGTGATGAGGCACCAACTTCAAGCTAGTAGGTACCTAGAAAAATACCTTCTTGTTAAAAAAATTTTAGTTGGTCCTATTCCCGGATGGGACGTAAGCGATTTTCACATAGGTACTTGAATAGATATTAAACACCCACTCGAGAACAAACAATTGTATTTTCATACAAAATATCTGCTCCGATCGGGTATCGAACCGGACCTTTATATTCAGGCCCTATACCACGATGTACAAAAAACTCGAACTTAAGTGCCCGAGCGAAAGGAACGGTGCGATACGAACTTCGATTTGCGAGTTTCGTAGTAGGCCCTCAGGTTCTTTAAGCACTCGGCCGTATCCTATAGGTACCTAGTATAGGTTTTATCATACGGTGACATATTTTTAATCGGTTTGATACGTTACGGTACCAACAGCAAATTGAAACCATTCTCCCATTCCAAACATAACTACACGGCTGCAAGGCCCTCAATCCAGTGCAACCTTGCATGGTAATTTTATTGTTCAACTATACCCCATTCTGTATGCCACCAGCGTGCTAATCAAGGCCGATAGTCGGTAAAATTTTCCTTTTCCCCGTAAAACAGAGCACTCCCCACTACTTGGAAAGTCAGTGAACTCAAAACTGATATGTGAATCAAACCAATACGAGATAATGAGCAATCATCATTAACTCTCAGGTATTACCGGCCAATTTTTGAGATCCCTCCCTCTCTCTCTTACTTGGGTGATTGGATGTAATTTAGGGGGAAGGTAGTAGTTTTGAGAGGTCTTTTTTGACTGGTGTTTCCAAGGTCCTGCGTAAGCGCACATTTCGCGCAGATCTTGCAGTGTTGTGGTGGCGTTCGCTCGGTAAAGACGTGTTGTGACTGACAGTGAATTTGCGAGTTCGGAGCATTTGAAAGTGATGTGTAGGTACCAAAGGGCGGCTTGAGCGATTACGAGGTAATGTTGCACAATTTGTGCCAGTTGCTTTTTTGTTTTGTTTTTAGCGATTGAGAAAATGTTGCGAAAGTACGCCGGTTTCAAGTTTTGGGATGTAAACAAAAAGTCGTTTTTCTGTTCTACTTGTGTGTGCTTATGAGATGGCTTTTATTGAAGGCCAGTAATGTTATCTCGACTCATCAAAAGTGCCTTGAGATATTTTTTTCCCCTAGACAGTTTTGACCGTTTTAATATAGGCATAATATTAGGTACTAGATACTGAGTTGAATCGAAACATCAAATTTGTCGAAGTATAATAAGTATATTCAAAGATTTTTAAGAGTGTACTTTCTTAAATAATATGTAAACTATTTATTCGACATACCTAGTACTAATACAAAACCTAGTTTACATCTAGTAGGTAAGTAAAGAATCTTTTCCACTTAACCTCGTTTCGAAAAGAAAGACTGTATACGAAGACCGCTCGCACGTGGTTAAAATGATGTGTTGTATATTATTAATAAATATAATTAGTGTCCGTACGTATATTAAAAAAAATACCTAGTTGTTTCTTTTGTTTAAAAACTTGACTTATCATACGTAGGCACTAGATTTTGAAACTTGTTTATACTAACTTCTAACGTTGTATCAATGCGTAAAAATTAATAAAAAGTTAAAATTTATTTTTAAGTACCCAATTTCACTTAATCAACTAGAAAAAATTTCTACAAACTAATTTAGTACATGACTTGCTTGATTGTCTTCTCGTAATTAGGTAAGCTGGAAGAGATCCCTTCTTAGGGATAAGCTCGCCTTTGTTCTCCTCTCTGTGTTTATGTATATTTAATTTTATGTGCAATAAAGAGTTTACATACATACATACTTGCTGGATGGAAAACGAAAAAGATTTTTGGTTGCGTCAGACGGGAGTAAAACCCGCACCTTAGCTGTAAAAGCCAAAGTGCTTCAACTGGATCAAGTTCTCTGGTTTATTAAACATTTTTCAATCAACAAAAAAAAAAAATGTCCGATCTTACATTTTTTGAGGAATGTGTTTTCTCTTTATTTACCTCGCCTCGCACAGCACATCACTGGTAGAAACAGCTGAGAGGAGCGAGGTAAATGAAGCGTTTCTATTGGTTACTGAATAACACATTCCTCGCAACACAACCTCGCCCATTATTCATGAAAACGTAGCTTTATACTCTTCATTGTATCATCATCATCATCATACATTAGGACGTCCACTATGGTCTCCACAAACATTCAGTTGCTTCGATTGGATGCGGCTTGCATCCAACGTGAAACCCCGGCTTTAACTAGGTCACCTGTTCATCTCCTTGGTGGACGTCCTACGCTGCTCTTGTCGATACGCGGTCTCCATTCGAGAATCTTTCGGCTCCAACAGCCATCTGTTTTCTGTGCTGTATGAACTGCCCATTGCCACTTCAATGAGCTAATTCGTTTAGCTATGTTTCGGTGACCCTCGTTCTTCTATATTATAATGTATTACATGACATTTCTGATTCGATAACGATCCCTTCAAATAGCCTACTGTGTTAAAAATAAAATTGTGTTAAATACTTGTGTATATCATTTATAAATAATATATAGTGAATATGTTTAAAAAAAAATACCTCGTTGAGTTTCTTGCCGGATTCTTCTCAACAGAGGTTTTTTTCCGAACCGGTGGTAGATTCTTTTTGACGTTCATAAGTGCTTGTTATAGCCTAAATTGAATAAAGAGATTTTGACTTTGATCCCGTAGAAATCCATTTAGGTACCATATTGACTTCTATAGTACTGTGACGTAACAATAAAGTAGTTTTTAGGGGCCTGTGATGAGTCTTAACCAGACCTTAACGCCTACAGTGGTTTCTACCAGTTTATGACAAGTTTATTAGAAGGAAAATGTGCATCGTGTTACGGAAGTAATTCAATGGGAACTCAAGCTAGGTATGACGTGGAAACAAAACCGCGGAAATAATCTGACAGACGAACTTAATTAAAGCATTTAATGTTAAATTACTTGCGACACTTAATCTAATAAGTACTTTTAAACGAACAATTCTTGTATATATCCATACTTCCATACTAATATTATGAATGCAAAAGTGTGTTTGTATGTTTGTTTGTTCGTGTGTTTTTCCGTCTTTCACGCCGTAACGGAGCGACGATCGATGTGATTTTTGGCATAGAGATAGTTTATGGGCCCGAGAGTGACATAGGCTACTTTTTATCCCGGGAAAATGCATAGTTTCCGAGGGTTCCCATAGTTTCAACGATTTCGATGAAACTTGGTATGTAGGGGTTTTCGGGGATGGAAAATCGACTTAGCTTGGCCTTATCTCTGGGAAAACCCTTATTAAGGAGTTATAGCCCGAGCAAAGTCGAGTCGCCCAGGTACTACTTTACTGTTGAGAATGAAGTACGAAATTATTACCTAGCCATAAAAAAAACATTTTTATTACAATTTATTTTGCTGACTGTACTTGTATTGTCACCCAAACTACATTTGCATACCAAATTTCAAGTCGATGCTATTAACCGTTGAAGAGTTCTGTCCTGTGGAGACGATCCTGGATGGACTACCAGGATGTCACTACTAGATTATTGTATTGTCACGCGATTTACATAAGTATTCCAAATTTCAAGTCAATCTGACAACTGAAAGTTGGTCAAATTTAACTTGCAAGATTTGATTACTGACAGACAGACAGACAGACAGACAACGCGACAGGTGAAACTAAATAAAAGCTTGTAAAAAAGGTTAATTTTTTAAACAAGCCGCCTACCTCGGGTTTATTTTCAAATCCGATTTGCAAACTTACAATTTGTCAAACATTTTCATTCATAAAAACCTTTTATCTTGACAATTACAAACAATTAAAAAATATATCATTATACGTACCAATTGTTTCCACTCTTGCTATTTAATTTCCTCTCAATCGAAGTGAAAAGCAGAGTGTAATACTCGAGCGTTAAACCCATTTTCCCTTCGATGTGTCTACTCGACTGTACCGGCTCGGGTGGCTATATGAACGCCTCGGGTAAAATGGCTCGTTTTACCTATGCTCTCGTCGTACGATCTACTATTTTTCGTTCGGATCTGTGGGTGCATGCAACGGAATAATTCAACTCACTCCCATTTTCACTCAGCAGTATTGGTGGCCTAGTGGTTTGACCTATCGCCTCTCAAGCAGAGGGTCGTGGGTTCAAGCCTCGGCTCGCACCTCTGAATTTTTCGAAATTCATTGAAATTTACCACGAGCGTTGCGGTGAAGGAAAACATCGTGAGGAATCCTGCACAAACCTGCGAAGCAATTCAATGGTGTGTGTGAAGTTCCCAATCCGCAGTGGGCCCGCGTGGGAACTACGACCCAAGCCCACTCATTCTGAGAGGAGGCCTGTGCCCAGCAGTGGGACGTATATAAGCTATGATGATGATGAGTATAACAAAACATAAACTCGATTATTTCTGCACTGTAGCATGATTTATTTTGTATGTCAGCATTTGCACATGTTTATAAATAATGAATGACCGTGTCAACAAACTTCGTCACGTCAATAGTAACGATTAATACTATTTGTTTATTGTTTTTGAAGAATGCTTATTCATAGAGGATAAAGTTGTTATGTCACCTGTACGTATTTAAACCGCAGATGTTAACCCAAGCGCGTCAATTAGTTAAAATTGTGACCTCAGCATTGGGACCTTTTAACAGTAGGAAACCATATTGCATTCATTGTTATATTTACTTGTAAAGCTTTAGTTTTCTTCTCCTTCTCTTTTAAAATATGGCTTTTCTGTCCCAATTAATAGGACAATTTCGCCAGTGTCGAAGTACTCTCATTGATAGGCAACGTTTTACGGTGATTGTAGTTTTTGCACCTTGATAGTAAAATTCCAATAAAATTCCAGAAACCACGTGGAGACAACTTGCGCATTAAAAAATGTCAGACACGAGAGCAATATAGAATTATAGAATAGTTAAGATTAATCGCCGCATAAAACACTATCAAGATTATACTTCAACTAGCCAAAGAAACAGAAATAAGTATCAAAATTAGATATTGCCTACATCCGCCATGTTCGAATGCCACAAATCGAATCAAGCTTTAATTTTGAAACTTGTATGAGGTACTCAAAGAGAATTTGACAAAGCGAGTCAGCGAGAATCGGCTAGTTGATTGTTAATTGCAGCATTCCTGGAATTTTATGCCAATATGCCATACAAAACTATGCCAATAACGTTTAAAACTTGATTTTCACCATTGATGTATATGTACTTACTAGATTACGCCATCCGAACACTCATTGTGTTCCACTGCTTTGCACCTTGCACTGTGCAAAGGACTTTAGTATGACTTTGACATTCATGAGCGGCGGACGAACTAGTTTTTGATTGAGACTCCGAATATAGGCGTGAACCTGCACGTAAGTAACAATTCACTACTCAAGTAAGTAAAATTACATCTTGTACAAGTGATTAAGCAACTAATAATATTGTAATACCACAATAAAAACATTTTTTTAAAATAAGACGTAACGCATCGAAGGTTATAAAGTCGTTGACATTACGCCATCTTTCAATCATAGACTAAAACGTGCAGACGATCCCATTCAGAATTGGTTGTAGGTAAAAAATTGTGACTGAACATGCATGACAATTCGTTTAATTGCTTTATTTATACCTGTCATTCTTTTTCCATGTACAAATTTTTATGAACGTCAATATGTCACGCGATACGCATTTTAGTAACTGTTTCTGGATATATTTAAGAATAAAACAGTAATTTATTAGAACATGCTTTTTACTTCTCATTTGTCTACATGAATACATATATCTATATAGTGACAGTGACAGCGCGCCCAAAACACAGGTTACGTTCGGAAACAGTAACTAATAACATTCAAATACCCTCCGGCATTCCGAAAATCATTTTCGCTTTTAAAAAATCTGAAATTTCGTTGAGCAAGCATACATTGCTTCTAAAAAACAAAAAAAAAATAATAATATAATATTACTCAGTACACCATTTTTGACTATTTTGGGGCTCCGGCAAATTTTAAATTTTCAATAAGGGGTTCCATTGCGATAAAGGCTTAAGAACCGTTGAATTACAGGTTTCAATCACATTTTTAGTGCTTCAGCTTTTTTTCAAAACCTCATTCACTATCTGCCTATTTATTAAGATAATTTCTTTCAATTGATTAAAAAAATGCAGTTAAAAAGTTTGGTTTTTTTTTCGAAAATATCTATTTTGCCAGATGCAAAATGATTACGTTTCGTAGGTAAAATAGCTGTGTCACGTCTGCGGTGTATAATCTATATAGCGTTGACGTCTTGTGACAGTCCGATATTTGAACATATTGTTGACATGAACGAGCGCATCTAGTAAGTACATATACATCAATGATTTTCACACAGTCAAAATACCACAAACGGGAATTATCACGCTAAAACACAAGAGTAATACATACCTCGATGTTTCAACCACATTACAGTGGCCGTGGTCACGAGTAGACTGAAGTGTAGGGTGTCAATTCTGCTCAACAGCGCGAGTCCTTCGAACTACCCGCACTTGATCACAAAAACGATGATCGAAAGTTATTGTGTCTTATAATCCCAGCCTATATACGTCCCACTGCTGGCCACAGGCCTCCTTTCAGAATGAGAGAGCGTGGGCCGTAGTACTAACACTGGATTCAAAGTTCGCAATAAATTATTTGTATTTGTATTGCCCACGCGGGCCCACTGCGAATTGGGATCTTTACACACACCTCTGAATTTCTTTGCACGTCTGTGCAGGTTTCCTCACGATGTTGTCCTTCATCATGAAGCTCTTGGTAAATGTAGTTTCGCACATGAATTTTGAAAAACTCAAACGTGCGAGGCGGGGTTTGAACCCACGATCCTCTGTTTGAAAGGTCATAGGTCAACAAACCACTAGGCCATATAGAAAGTGTATAAGGTCAGAAAATGAGCAATTTTTGCTAAACTTTGGTCTTTTGGGAGAATTCCAAAATGACTCGTGCTGCTGAAAATTATTGTAGGAGTCATTGTTATTATTACGTAGATACATTCGAGGAAACTAAATGACGTACCAGATTGGAACCTTTGTGCTACTATGTCATGTTGGCATCCCATACTTTTGTTAAGGAAATCATAGTGCAATTGATTATGAAAAGGTTCTACTAGTACATGAATCAATTTATTCGACAGTATCTGTCTTCTTAAATTCTATTCTTTATAGCAACAACGCTAATAAATTAAACTATAACCTAACCAACAAAGAGTTGGAAAACCCCCGACTTTGTCACTTTAAAATTCAATATATCAAAAACGGCTGAACCGATTTTAAGTAAACATGTCTAAGAACCATCGCTAGAAAACCTGCTATCTAATAAAAAACCGCATTAAAACCCGTCCACCTGTTTAAGAGCTACGGTGCCACAGACAGACACACAGACAGACACAAATAGCGTTCAAACTTACAACACCCCTCTTTTTGCGTCGGGAGTTAAAAATTATAACCTTGTGACCTTGTTTTTAAGTAGGTAAGCCATGTTTTAAAGTGATAGAAATTTATCTTTACCGCTACATCGAATCCCATAATCAAAATCGTATCACGGTATCACACTCCACAAACAAGCTCAGCAAGTACAAACTTGATTTAAAAAGAATAAGGAAAATCACGATCTTTTAAATCTCTCAGAAAAGCCTCTTGGACGCAGCCTCGGCACGTTTCGGTCTTGACATTTGGACCAACAAATCTGACTCAGTGTGTAGGTGTGATTGGTTAACCAGTATGGTAACTGAAGGCCCTATTAAAACAATACGAGAATATCGCGAGAGCCGTATTACATTACCGTATTCATAAATTTATAGATCGACTAATGCTAACCCGCTGCTTCGCACGTGTAAGCTAGACCTAGAACCAGCAGTTGATTTCAAATTTCAAATTCTGGAGTCTTACTTAATAACCTGTGAGGAACGTTCGCAAGACCGGTAGTTTTTGCTGATTTGGGACCATTTCGTCACAGGTGGTGCAGGTGGTGGTGATGGTCGTAGCAGGTGGTAGGACCTTGTGCAAGGTCCGCCCGGATTGCTACCACCATCTTGCTCGCTAATCGTGCCGTGAAGCAGCAATGCTTGCACTGTTGTGTTTCGGCGCGGAGAGTAAGACAGCCGGTGAAATTACTGGCACTTGAGGTATTCCAACTTAGGCCTCTAGGTTGGCAACGCATCTGCAATACCCCTGATGTTGCAGATGTTTATGGGCGGTGGTGATCTCTTACCACCAGGAGACCCACTTGCTCGTTTGCCTTCCAGTCGAATAAAAAAAAAACAGTCGAATAAAAATGCACACACATTTCTTTTTTTGAAATGTCGTCACGAATATATTTTTTTTCTTTCTTCCTTTCTCTCTTTCTAATAACAATGGCAGCACTCTTGTCAGCATAGTTATATTAATAACAACATCAAAACAGGGCGGCTGTGATCAATAAAAATGGTTCAGCCGGAAGACCAGCGCTGACATCCCAGGAGTCCGCATAATTAGTTCAATTAAATTAAAAATACAAACTGAAAATATAGATGCACAGAAAAACCAGAAAAATAAGACCAGCACTGGGAATCGAACCCAGGTTCTCGGCATTCCGTGCCGCGTGGTATACCGCTACACCACTGCTGGACAACGGTACAGACACGAATTTCCCCTCATCATCATCATCATCATCTCAGCCGCATGACGTCCACTGCTGGACATAGGCCTCCCCCATAGACCTCCAGTTGCTTCGGTTGGCAGCGGCCTGCATCCATCGTGAACCCGCGGCTTTAACCAGGTCATCCGTCCATCTCGTTGGTGGACGTCCTACGCTGCGCTTGCCGATCCGTGGCCTCCACTCGAGAACTTTTCGGCCCCAACGGCCATCTGCTCTCCGTGCTATATGGCCCGCCCATTGCCACTTCAACGAGCTAATCCGCTTGGCTATGTCGGTGATCCTTGTTCTTCTACGTATCTCCTCATTTCTGATTCGATCCCGTAGAGAAACCCCAAGCATAGCTCTCTCCATAGCTCGCTGAGCAACTCTGAGCCTATTCATAAGGCCTACAGTAAAGCACCACGTCTCGGATCCATATGTCATCACTGGCAACACACATTGGTTAAAGACTTTCGTCTTAAGGCACTGAGGAATTTTGGACGAAAAGACATAGCGGAGTTTCCCCTATGCACCACATATCTCTAAGCTTGTTTGTTTCTTATATAGCCACTTAAGCAGTGACGCTAGCGACATCTATACCGTAGCCCTCATCAAAAGATTCCTAAAAAAAACAATCTTAGTTTAATTTAATTTAACTTTATGCTGAGGCGAGACCTTTTTTCATACTGATTAAATGTAATTTTCAATGTATACATGCGATACAATACAAAATTGACAGCATATTAATAAATATTTATCCAAAGGCTGTCAAATAAGTATCAAAAAATGTTTAAAGGCACCCCAAACCAAGAGACAGTCATAACGCCGCCATGTCCAATACCTACACTAATGTTACAACTAAAATTTGAGGATCAATAAATTTAGATAATTCTATTTATTTGTAAATGTTACAAAACAAAAGTAGCTTTAGTCGAAATACCACAAACGCACGAATAATATTTACCTCGACGTTTCAACCACATTACAGTGGCCGTGGTCATGAGTAGACTGAAGTGTGTAGGGTGTCACGTCTGCCAGCAGCGCAAGTCCTTCGAACTACCCGCACTTGATTACAAAAAGATAAATAAATCGATCCTCGATCGATAGATTGTCGAGGTAAATAATACTCGTGTATTTTAGCGTGCTATTTATAAGTGCTATTTGTGGTATTTTGACTATGAGTGAAAATCACGAATTTAAAGTCCTATCTTTGATCGAAGTCGGAGACACTGATGTTAGTAGGAAAAGTAACGCAATACACACGCAATGCAACGCATGATGCTCAATATTTCTTGCATCGTCATCACAAAGTCTGCTTTTGGCTATTTAAAGACCAATATTGGGACCGGTTTTCTTTGAAGTTTAAGTTACGTAATAGCCACAGCCGAGTGATTGAAGGTCGTATTGATGCGACGGTTTATTAACGGTCGAACTTATATAATCAAATTTGTCGTATTGTGAGAAGAATATTGCGATATTAGTGCGAAGAGGAAAGACATTATTTCCTTCCGTTGTTTTAACTCTTCCTCCTTTATCCTTCCCAAAAAACAAAACATCATTAAAAAACGTTATGTACCTTTATAAAGAGGAAAAAGTTAATTATATAATTTATAAATAAACAACCAGAAACCTTATTGTTTAACGCAATCGGAATCGCATTTGTTTTCGTCACCTCATTCTGTCACAAATTTTTGATGAGGATTGAAAGAGATGGAAAATACGACGCGAGCGCCCGTGCGTTAAATAATACGGCCTATTTACCTACTGCAAGTTGAACTCAAGTACGTAATTTTTATTTTAACAAATTGTCACACAAAACTATATTTGTGTTATAAACTTATTCATTATTGACACAGCGTCGACAACGCAACAAGAATTAGTCTATTTAAGAGATGTCTCTTCGTTCCATTCTCCATACAAACGGTCTCATTGGAAAAGTAGGCCACAGAAGTAAATGAAATTTTGTAAGTATTGGACAAGACGTAATTATCTATGAATGAGAGGAGCTCAAAAGTCGCCAAAAAGGGGGTCAACATTCAAAGGAAACAAAGCCGCCAATTATGGTAAAAACAAATAGGGACGAGCCATTGAATTTGCAAATTTAATGGGTATTGAAATTAAAAGGTGCGGTTTGTTTGTTGACCCTGTTCACGAGTACCTGGCAGCCAGTCCTGATGTCGAGGTCAAGTGGCCTTACTCAGCATCTGATTTAACTCCTCCACAGCTACACAAAAAATAAAAAAATAATCAAGAGCCCACTAATTATAGCGCTTACAGCAACAAAATATTTTAAAGGGGTATAATTTGAAGAAATCCCTGCTTAAACAGTCACAAAAAAATATGATAGATATTATAATAATAACATTATGGAGCAGTTTTTTTATTTGCTGACTATTAACTAATAGTTCAATAAATTCGAATTTTATTTTGATTCAAAGTTGAATACTTCTTCAAAATAGATGTTCAAATTTTATTGACCTTTCCGTTTGTATGCAAAGGGTCACTGGCAACTATTTCCGCCTCAATTTTCCTAGCCTCGTTTAGTCAACTCTGCTTTCCTTTTGGAAGATGGATTTTTTTAAAACTGAAACAATTACTTTGCTCACCCGCGATTTTTAAATTGCAGCGCAGTCGATGTCGAAAATTTATTTAACAAGTGAAACTTGCAAATAAAAAAGCTTATCAATCAAATCACAAATACGCAAACTAAAGTGCGAGGAAAATCAATATCGCTATGATTTCTTTCGAAAATGTAAGGAATGTCAAGATGACATTAGTAGCAAAAAGGTTCCACTTTGGTACGCGATTTAATGTCTTTGACTGAAGTTACGTCTCGCTTTCATCAGTATTATCCTATAGTATTTTCAAGAACAGCTTCTTAACTCTTACCTACTTCATTCTATTTAATTTTATCGATTGTCACAATTTTACTTCTGAGCGAATAAATATATCTTCGGATCTCATCAGCTGAGTGTCCTGATTCCCAGGATATGAATAAATTTATGCGCTATGTACGGAATGTTAACAAACACAACGATCACCTGCACCCATATAGCTAATGAGAAGAGAAATAGAACTGTCAAGCGAAGTAAATACTGATACGTATGTGGCTAAAAAAACATGTAATATACAATACAATATAATTCAATACAATAGCTCTTTATTGCACACCAATACTATACCTTCCGCCGCCTAACTTTGCCTAAAAGTTCATTGCCACGACTAGTACCACAAAAACTATTAAAGTATAATTCCAATAATTGAATAGGCACTATACCGTTAAGCGATTCGAACACAATCCGAGAGCAACGTAAACACGCCGCATAAAAAATGTATCTCAAAAATGCCTGAAAACTGAATATTACCATAGTAAAATGCTTTTACTATGATATTACTAAGTAATGAACTTTTAGGCAGATTTATATGGCGCGTGGTATAGTGTTTACCCGCGGCTTCGCGCCCATAAATCATTACATTCAGCAGCTGAATTAAAATTCAGAGAATTTTAAAAATTCCCGTAGGAATTCCCGAAAGTTAAATCGTTGTTTTCATTGACGTTACATTAAAAACAATCTTGTCAAATTTCATTGTTCTTAAGCCCAGCGGTTATTGTTTCATGATTTTATCCCTATCCCGTGGGAATATCGGAATAAAAAGTAGCCAATGTTTTCTCCAGATATCCAAGCTATCTACATGCAAACCGACTGCACGGTCGTAATACAGTCTTATTGCAGTTGGAACGACTGGATTGTACAACTGCATTTTAACTGCGATGCTCCCTCTTGCAGTTCCATTGCAGTCGTATTGCAGTTTCTTTACCTGCAATACTACTACATTACGACCGTGCAGCTGGTTTGCAGTCGGTGTGCGGTTAACAGAACTGCACGGCAATTGCAAGCGGGCTGCCATTTTGTAGCTGGATTGTAATTCAAATGCTGTCAGTCTGTACTGGCCCTAACAGAATTAATTTCTCAAATATTTGACGATTGTATAGATTGTGGTTTGAGTAAAGGTTTATCTTGTGGGTACGTTATAATTTTTCGGAATAAAACCATCCCATGTTTATGGTATTCTCTGAACAATTTGTAAATATTTCCTACGCTCCAATTTCCATTTCACGTAACCTAGGTTTATTAAATTTGTGTAGGCTTCTCGTATTGTTTAGAATTTCAGACATGAATTCGGGGAATATTTTCATCGGTTGAAATAATAAACAAAGAACGTTCTTTTTAAATAAGGATGGCTTTGACATGTCGGTTTTGTTTTCAATTGGCTATAAAATTATACTAATAAGGTGGAAAAGTAATCACATTAAGTCAGATCATCACACAGAACTAAAAGTATGACGATCAAGTACGTAGTAGCCTAGAGGTTAGAGAGATGTCTGCTGTTTCGGCAAAATATTTTTGACCAAAGTACTTGTACTATTACTTATTCTGTGGCCAAAGTTCATTTCCCAAAACACTTATCGCAGTAGTTTCATTTCCCAAACGAATCTTTAGCATATTTACATTTTACATTTTATTCATTTGGTCAAATTATTATTTAGCATAATTTTACATTGTCAAGTTTCATTACGACAAACGTTTATTAAGCAAACGTTTTATTTTGGCTGATATTATATTCGGAAAAAAGGTTTGTTCAAACACGAACTGACCTCAAAAATTAACTGCTACCAGAAAAGTTGGCTATTATTGCCATACAATATTTTGGGAAGAGTACGTTATGCCAAACGATACATTTGACTAAATAATACTTGTTAATATGAAAAATGACTAAGTATTTATTTCTGAAACAACAATTTGCCGAAAAAAAATTACTAACTGTAAAATTGCGATACGTTGTTAAAGCAAATGAATTTTTGCCAAATGATAGTTTTAATGAAATATTTTGGGATTTGATACTTTGGAAAAAGTTTTTTGCCCAAAAAATTCGTAATACGGTTAGAGAATCTGACTCCTGATCCCCGGCCTGCGCAGATATTTGTGTGAAATAACGTAACCATAAAAATGTCATCGGTATTTAATACAAGCTTTTTTTGCTGACTGTACTTTTTGTAGTATAAAAATATAATGATAGAAGTCAGTTGAAAATCGGTCAATTATGAATTTGATCAATTTATTTGACATTGTCGGTGACACCGATCAATTTTATTATAATTGACAACACATCATTCAAGCAGTAGCGGTAAGTAGTTTATCAACCGACTTAAAAAACCGGCTAAGAGCGTGTCGAACACGCCCGAAATAGGGTTCCGTAGCCATTACGAAATATTAGGTACTTAAGTAATATTTTTCTAAGGATTTCATATTTTGTACGGAATATTCCAAGTTTATGTATAGTTATACCTTAGGCTGCTATTTACTTTTAAACTATTTACTACTACTACTACTGAGTGGCGATCCTTTATGTAGGTACTTTAAAAAGCAAATCTACTAATAATGTGTCAAAAATGTATTCATGTTTCAAAATTTGTAACATATTTACCTAATTATTAAAAAATAACATTGCAAATTTGTTTTGAACAAAATATTTCTTGTTGAGTTTTTAATTATATTCTTCTAAACAGCGGTTTTCCCGATCCGGTGGAATTTTTGACGTTCATAAGTGCTTAAAATACTTTGACGTGACATATTATAATTTATTGGATCACTTTGCTCACCCACGACCTTACGATAGCATCGCCTATGCAAGAAATGTATGTTCATGCAATTCCTCAACTTCCACACTGTAAGAAAACACAAATCTCACAAGCCCATCGATCACCACAACACTATTGACGCGTTTTGCGTTTCTGAAGATGATCTCTGGTTGAGTTCGAAACGCGTCAGCGTAATGTATTATAGTGGTGGTGATGATGGGTTTGTGATTTGTGTGTGTTCTTACAGTGTGGAGGTGGAGGAACTGCATGAACACACATTTCGATGGCATAAGGGTGGGCCAAGTAGTTGTTTCAGTTCATTGACATATGATAATGATAATGATAATGATAATGATAATGATAATGATAATGATAATGATAATGATAATTTATTTATTTACAGAGAACATGGTACAAGATAAAAGGTTCTTAAAGATATAGAAGGCTCTCACATTCTGCCGCGATTGCGACGTGTACATAGGTAGTACTTTAGCACAATTTCATAACCAAAACATTGTCTATATATAGGGCATTCTTAATATAAGAGACCTTGGTTCTTATCAGCGCTAACGGAACACGCCTTGCAAAATTGCGAAACGTCTGTCGCAGTAGGTCACTGAACGTTGAGGTGAATGGAACATGGTCGTTGGGCGAAAATTTTCGCTGTTTCTTGGAGTAGCGGCTATAGCTAGGCGAGAGTTTTCTATGTTCATTGTGTTTACTGTATGGTAACCAATGTGACAATGTGCGTGTGGTAGCTGTCGGTAGGCCTCCAACAAGATGGAGCGACGACCTGGCTAAGATCGCGGGATCGCGGTGAATGCGAAAACCACAAGACCAGTCTGAGTGGAGAGCCTTGGGGGAGGCCTAAGTCCAGCAGGGGACGTCTTTCGGCTGACATGATGAACCAATGTGCGATAAGCGTTCCTGCTGCGTAAGGGTGAAGACACATCTATCAGCATCGAATCGTATTTAGCATTAGCATTAAGCCGTGGTGGCCTAGTGGTTTGACCTATCGCCTCTCAAACAGAGGGTCGTGGATTCAAACCCCGGCTCGCACCTCTGAGTTTTCGAAATTCATGTGCAGAATTACATTTGAAATTTACCATGAGCTTTGCGGTGAAGGAAAACATCGTGAGGAAACCTGCACAAACCTGCGAAGCGATTCAATGGTGCGTGTGAAGTTCCCAATCCGCACTGGGCCCGCAAGAGAACTATGGCCCAAGCCCTCTCATTCTGAGAGGAGGCCTGTGCCCAGCAGTGGGACTTATGTAGGCTGGGATGATGATACGCATCGCAAGTTAAAGTGTGCTGTTACAATGTTTTCAGGCGCTAAAGTATGCTATCGCAGGCTTTTATCTGCTAAAAAGGACACCAACACCGCAGTTGAAGTTGAAAACCGTTATGGATAGGTCGTTAACGTTATTGTCCTAGCGTGTATTCTAGAAGCAATTAAAAAGAAACGAAAAAGACGAAGGACGTGGACTAATCCACTATGGAAAACTAGGAAAACTTGTGGCAAATTTAAAGAAATATCCTTCCCAATTTAACAGTTGTTCTCGTATGACGATTGAAGAATTTGAGACACTAGTGAACTTATTATAACCAGCCTTTCTCATTCGCAAGCATCCCGACTCATGCTTAAGAGAAGTTCCCTTGTCGGCCGCGCGGCCGCATTAGGTATTCGTTTAGGATATTGCTGTCTTTATCGCTCGTGACATAAGCGCTCGCAGCCGTCCCCCCATGCACATCTCCTCCCGCTTCTCCGCTTCCCGCTAATTTATATCGAGATAGCTGAAGGCTTTTCAAGATTTGGGCGGTTGAATTATGGGTTTCGTTGTCCTCATATTATACGAAAAGTAAAGCACAGAAATCAACGATATTTTACAATCAAGATCTACATTATATTTTCTATGCTTGTGGTTTTATCGATTTTTTTTAAAATGCTTTAATAGTCTGTAATTCTCGTGCAAAGTTGACATCTTTTTTTTTTTTGTCGACTTTTGAGCTCCTGTAATTCTGATATTACACATTTATATGAAAATCTGAAAAACCATGATTACGTCTAGTCCATACTTACAAAATTTCATCTACTTCTGTACTACTACTGTACTACGTTTGTAAAGAGAATGGAACGAAGCGACTTCTCTTAAACAGCCGTTATCAATCGCGAGCGTTATGTCTCACGCGTAATCAACTATTTTCATTTGCAAGCATCTAGTCTCACGTTTTATGCAGCTGTTCTCATGCTTTATCTTGAATAAGCATTCTTCCTTCAATAGGTCAAATGGATAGCTACACTTATACGCATTTAATACTGAAGCTGAATCTATGCGGAAGGGTGCATCGATGCGGTCGCATCTTCATACAATACTGGGTTTTTGTATTACATAATGCGATTCGATGCTGATAAATGTGTCTTCACCCTAATGAACAGAAAAAGTCGTCAGTCGTGCATTAGGACCTGAGACTGTGATATTCAAAATTTGAAGTTCGTAGGTATCCTGTCTTTCCTCTCACACTCCAATCAAATACTATTAGCGCGACCGGGAGGGCAACGGATCAAAAATTAAAATTCGATGTAACAAGGCAGGAAGGCAAGGGAGGTATTAGTTAATATTAAAAAATATATTAAAAAGGCCCTGCAGGCTAATCTAGTGTGACTCATTCAGCTATTGGACATTAGTCCTCTCATTTTGAGAGGAGGGCTGTGTGCTGCAGCTGGACGTATAAAAAAGCCGAAACGAGAACAAGAAGTTCTCAACAATATCTTAGCGCGACCATAATATCAACTGTGTGAACTAAATATCGTAGAGAATTACTAATAATTGATTTATTTGACATTCTCTCTGATTAGAGAGACATACAGTTTTTGATTCTTCTACAGGGGCTTTTAACAAAAACTTCAGCCTTGAATACATAAGAAAAATAAAAACACATTCGGTGACTGTGTCAACTTTTAAATATCTTTTTAAAATTTCCTAACAATAACCTCATTGATTTGCGATAAAACGACCCAAAACACTCAATTTTAATCCGCTGTTACGTTAAACATTACGATCACATAATTTCGTAATTGCTTTTAAAACACTTATAGCTTCCACAGTAAAATTTAGGCAACAGTATGAATGCGCTTTTCTACCAAGATTGTACTACTACTGTTATAGTACTAGTAAAAAAAAGAACGACTGTATTTCATCGGTAGGTACTTTGAATAGAAACAAAAATACGTTTATATTTTTATCTGAATACGTATACTTTAAAAAAAATAACGTTTTTGTACTGTGTTATGTTGTATAAATAATACCATCTTTAGACAAGACGTGTTATAAAGTATTAAGTAATTAAGAAATCACCACCATCCGTAGGCACGTATAATTTGCCATGTAACCAACAAATCTACGAAAAAATACCTTTATTAAATACACATTTAATGTAGGAATCGATAGAATGATTTACTGCTGTTTAAATCAACTGTGAGATCAATTTGAACAAGTGATAAGCCTACCTATTTAATTTTCTATCAAACATATTTGATGACTAAATATTAGATTAATTAATAGTGATAGCGATTAATCATGCTTTTACTAAGACGGGTAACAGATGGTCGATTTAGATTAGACAAGATAATCTCCTGGTTCATAAAGTTAAAGACGTTTTATGAAAGTAACTTTCGAGTGGGTTGGTCGGGAACATAATAGCTGAGTAATTTTTTTTTAAGTATCCTGTATAGTGTCCCGCTGCTGGGCAAAGGCCTCACCTCTTGACCTCCACAACTCTTCTTCTTCTTCTTTTGTTTTGTTATTTAATTTTATTATTATTTTATTCATCTAGATTTTTTGGATATTTTGTATTTTTTTTATTGTATAATTGTTTTTTTACTATTATTGATTTATTTTGATTTATACTGTGTTATATTGTATTAATAAATAAATGATGCTTTTAAAAATAAATAATTAAATTAAAATAGTTCTTTTTTGTTTTAATATTATTGTTATTTTGATTGTTATAAATAAATATCCCATTATTTTTTTGTATTTTACACGTAAACATTGCACGTTCTAATAAACCGTTTTTTAATTAAAATTAAATTAATACTTAAAGGGTGCTCCCATACAACAATGGTGTTTTTTTTTTTGCTAATGTCTAATGTTGTATAGATAGTGGTTACGGAACCTTTCGTGCGCGAGTCCGGCTCCCACTTGGCCGGTTTTTAGAAAAGCTTACAATTAGTTCTGCTAGCCGTAAGCAGACAAAAACAAATTTATTTATTTATTTATTTTGGAGAACCAACAGCTTAAACATACAGATTTAAAAAAAGCAATAGATACAGAAAGCCAATTACAGGTTCTCGCCGGTAATACACAAACGACATTAGAAAATAACCTAAGGAACTTAGAAAATTTGAAGACTCCCAACATCGTCATTTCTAAGTTCATTCAGTATCTCAAAAATAGCTGAACCGATTTTTACTAAAACATTATCCAATAAACATTGCAAGGAAGCTCGTTTTCACATGAAAAAACCTCATCGGAATCGGTCCATCCGTCTGAGGGCTATGATGCCACAGAAAAACAGAAACACATTGGTGTCAATCTTAGATGACTTCGGTTATACGCTCATTCTGGCTCACTCCATCATTTTGGTTTTCGCAAGCGTGTTATTTCACATCACAGCTGTAGAGAAAGAGAGAGACAGAGAGCATCACTACACAACACGACAGATAAATGTAAATGCGGCCTTACACCCCTATTTTTGCGTCAGGGGCATAAAGTAAAAGTGGTACATAATTTTTCACGCATTTCTATTGCAATTTGAAACGCAGGAGTTGTGATGTGTGTGAGCTGAAAATTTTCCGGTAAGTTAAAGGGCTCCTAGACGGGCCATATTTTTACGAAAATGTATAGCTGCAATAGTGTGGCTGGCAGCATCAGCCAGCATTTACGGCCAGACCATGCAACACTCGGCAATATTTTTAGTATGGCCGGGATATACTGTCACATATTTTTAGTGTGGCCGATGAATGTTTAGGGTTTCAGACATATTTCCGGAATAATCGCTTTGCAATCGAAAATACTGCAATATTTCTCAGCCACTTTTATTGTTGTCTCGCCATGCGGCATAAGTGCGTCCCTTTCTTATGCTACGTGAAGTATGCGCCGCGATTCGTTCAAGTAGCATAGCTATGTTCGTGTTTGTTTCTGTTTAGTTTCGATGGCAGCAAAGTAAATACGGACATCTAATTTTTTTCAAAAATGCTTTTATTACAAATAAATACTTATTTTCAGACTTAAAATATCTAACGTATCACGCTTATGGAAATAAGGTCGAATCCACATTTTTCTTGTTTTTTTTTTGTTTTGACTTTGCTTTTAAAACAATGTAAGCGCTGCAACGCGTGTTGCAAACGCAACTGTTTTTATTTTATCATTTGTTTTAAATTTATATAAAGTAAAATCAAAACGCACTACGTTAAGATTTTGACCAATCACAGCTTTGCATGTAGTAGGATAAAAAGCTATGTAACCGTCAAAAGACACACATTTTTTAGGCACTTTCCTATGTACACCAGCTACCTACGAAATTATACTTACAGTCGAATCTTTATCGAAGTTTTATTCAAGCATCGCTAGAAAACCCTCTACTTCAGCAGCCAGGGTTTCGGCAGCTACACGCGTATGAATTCGTCAACCATACTAGCCATGTATGTAGCCCATGTAAAGCCAAAATAATGAGCCATATACTGCTGCAGAAATATTGCCGAGATATAAATTTTCCAGCCATATGCTGCATTAAAATGTTTTTTGTATTGCCGGGATATAATCTGCAATGTTGTAGCCACATAATTCATCAAAAGTATAGCCCGTCTAGGAGCCCCTAGTTGGGGGTGACATAGATGTTATTAGGGCGATACAACTTTTTTTGGTTCCTACTAACTTAATAGGGGGTCTCAACCTTGTTATCTCGATAAGAACTTCTGTAAAAGGAAATAAACAATGATTAGTATTATTATTATTACTACTGGGCACAGGCTTTCTCGCAGGATTAGAGGGCACTAATTCGGGCTCGAATTCCATCCTGAAACCCAAAAAACTTACCCGTTTTAAAGAAACATCAAAAATACCTACTCGTACTTATGCCGACTCTATAGTTTGTTTTCTTTTCAGAAGTTAATTTTTCACACACTCTTGGTTTGTATGAACCAAAAATAATATTCTAAAAAAAACTTACACAACTTACATTATATTTTTGTACATCTTATTATCCTGTGTTCTGTTATTTTCATGTGTTTTTATGTACAATAAAGAGTTTTACAATACAACACAATACAATACAATACTTATTCTTCAGTTTCAATGACAATATACAGTTCAACGAGGTTCATTGTATTTTAGTTTGTATCCGTGAAATTACCGAGTCACAACGTTTTTAACACTATGTTGTGTTTCGGCGTGAAGAGTAAGACAATCGGTGAAATTACTGGCATTTCAGGTATCCCATCTTAGGCCTCTAGGTTGGCAACGTATATGCAATCCCGCTGGTGTTTGCCATCCAGTCGAATAAAAAAAAAGTATATTTTTCTAGTATAAACTACTAAAAATCTACACATGAAGTCTAGAATTAGATGACTATCTACAGGATAGGAGATAAATCTACAGGAGGTGCGGATTTATATCGATCACCATCATCTTCATCCTATCAGCTATAGGACGTCCGCTGTTGGATATAAGCCCTCCATAGACCTCCAGTTGCTTCGGTTGGAAGCTGCCTGGATCCACTGTCAACGCGCAGCTTTAACCAAGCTGTGCAAGTACCCTTAGTGTAAAGTTTCGGTCACAAAATACGTCTCAATCCCGTTCGCGTTAAAATCTCAATTTGCATGGAAACACGAACAGCGCCTCTAGCGGAACGTTTGCGATGTTCGTGTTTCCTTAAAAATTGAGATTCGAATGCGAATGCGATCGAGACGTATATTGTAACCGAAAACTTACACTAAGGGTACAGATCTACTCTCATAATTTTTATAAGTCACAACGTATGTTTGTCATAATGTGTAACCCCCGACGCAAAAAGAGGGGTGTTATAAGTTTGACCGTTGTGTGTCTGTCTGTAGCACCGTAGCTCTTAAACAGGTAGACCGCTTTAAATGCGGTTTTTTTTATTTGAAAGCAGGTTTTCTAGCGATAGTTCTTAGATGTTTCATCAAAATCGGTTTAACTGCTTTTGAGATATTTAACTTTTAAGTGACAAAGTTGGGGGTTTTCCAACTTTTTGTTGGTTAGGTTATGTTATTCATAATCTTTTCCCCGTCAAAACCATTTTTTTTAGAATTTATTAAATGGTTATTTTGTAGAACTCTATTAGGTTAGGTAAGGTTTGTTTTATCTATAACAATTCTGAACAATTAATGAACTCAAAAATTACATTATGAATTGCGAGAGTTAAAAGATATAAATGTGGACCCTTAACCAGGTCATCCGTCCATTTCGTTGGTGACCGTCCTACGCTGCGCTTGTGAATTTGATTCAATGTAGTGCTCGATGTATCGAATAGTGCACGTGATTTTAACTAAGAAGAAAGCAGAATTGCCTAATCCTGAAAAAAAAAGTAATAGGTACACTTAAAATGAACAAACCCAGTCCAAGTCTTCTCATTCTTTGAGTCGGTTCCCACTTTTATAAGCCGATAAAATTTAAACTGGTTATCTAATGTTTGCCCGAACTTCATAATATGCCCGAATGTACCGTTTTCTAGAATTTTCATTTGCCATAAAGTAATTTATTTCTGAAATGGTATTTTCTTCAGTGTTGATATTAAACTAACCTAACCTAACCTACGCATTCTATAAAATGACATTATAAAAAAATCTTGAAAACAGTACGGTTCTATATATTTTATGGCAAACGTTGGTATGGAAAGTGAAATTCGGGCAAATGAAATTCGGGCACGTAAAGGTATTCGATTTAAACTATGTTGTCTCGTTCGCAAACAGGACAATTTTCGGCTTGCAACAAAACCTGTTCAGCTGTCAAGGACCTCGGCTCAGTAATTGAACCGGTCAGTTTGGGTTTCCTTAAATGTGGATTTACCTGTCACCGGTGAATACCGGAATGATATCATGCACGCATTGGCCAATATATCTTCGTCAGTGATTCCCCAATCATAGAGAGTAGAAATACTACTGCAGTTACAGCACAATAAATATTCTTTTTAACCGACTGCGAAGAAGCTTGACGCGCGACGTATGTATGTCTATTCCTATGTCCTCTCGTAACTACTCAACGGCTGAACCGATTTTGATAAATGATACGTCATTGGATTCTTCTTAATGACGCGAGTGACACTGGGTACATGAAATTCTTTAAAAATCAAAATGGCGGCTATTTGGCGCCAAATTGTCAAATTGTCAGTTTTCAAAAAATGTTTTTATTTCATACCTATCGAGTGGGGTATCAAATTAAAGTTAATAACTAGCCCATTCTAAGTATATATACCGTATATATACCGTGAACCCGCAACCCGGAGCTTTAATCAAGTCATCCATCCATCTCGTTGGTGGACGTCCTACGCTGCGCTTGTCAATCCACGGCAGTTTATTAGATAAAACAATAAGGGGTAAAGTGAAGTCAAAAATACTTTTATTTTTATCTGAACATTTAATAGTATAAAAACTATTCGTATTGTACGAATATTACTTATGTTGTTTTAATAAAACCATTTTTTAGACAAAGAATGTTATAAAGAAATTTACCAGTATTTTCTTTATCCCAATGGATCTGGCCCCTATTTTCTTTTGAGTACCTACCTAGTATACTTTCTTTATTCACATTTTCGTATTCCAATACGCTAAAATATTATTATAATGAAAAAGAACTTAGTACAAAGTCATTCGCATACTTTATTTACTTTTTAACCTCGTGAGATTTAGTCACAATACAAGTAATAGGCAGTATTTCGACTTCATACTAGCGTTCGAATCTATGCACGCATACAGCTAAGCGTCATTTACACGGCCGCTAACCAATCTTCGCAAGATAAAACTACGCTGAGCCACGCCGCTCGCCGCGTAGTCCGGTCGCTGGTCGAGTGCTGTACCCCTAGTGTATTTTTTCGGTTACAAAATACGTCTCGATCGCGTTCGCGTTAAGATCTCAATTTGTATGGAAACACGAACAGCGCCTCCTAGCGGAACGTTTGCGATGTTCGTGTTTCCATACAAATTGAGATATTAACGCGAACGCGATCGAGACGTATTCGGTAACCGGAAACTTACACTAAGGGTACTGTGCTGCGCCGCCCGCTCTACTTGCCCCAGTTTCGATTGCGTAATGTGGCTATAGCGCTCGATGCTAACTACTTAGGTACTATATAATATTTAATAATGGCAGCGTCACAAAGAAAGAGGATGAGATTTTTTTTAAGTGATAAAATTCAACAACAAGTCGTTTCAAACTTGCCGCAATAGACGCATTTTTTTCCTATCACTTACTAACTTATAATTTAATAAATAAATAAATAATCATAAAATAAAACATTATGTTTATTCCTACACCTAAAACTACACAAATACAATAAAAATCTACACACGTCTGTTTCACTTTTTGTAGACGCCAACCCTAGCGCTCCGCCCAGCCGTAGGTATAAATTTCAAGAATACGGCTGAGTCAATCTACTTTCTATTACTTGTATTGTGGTTTAGTATTAGTTATTGTATCTAGAACATTACGTAAGTAGTCTAAGGTACAAGTTCCTTAAGTTAAGTTCAAGTTCATTAAGTTTTAAATTCCATTACTAAGTCAAACTTGGATTTCACTTGGGATATTGGCAAAGATTTTAATCATCATAAGCCGTAGACCGGCCATTGCTTTAAAATTGTGTAAGTAAGCCTAGTACGCCATACGAAAAGTGTTTGTAGTAAACACCATTACCGTCATGTTTATTGCAAACGTGTTGTAATGTGTACATGCGCACGCGTCTATATTATCGCATCAACTCCGGGAGGAAGCGTGCGGCGTATAATTTACTGCTGTCAACAATGTCACGGTGAAGCAAACGGAACTAATTTGATAAGTTATTGCTTTAGTTAAAAAAAAATACCTGTTGCTAGATTTACTGGGTTATATTGATGATTATGTATAATAATGTATGATAATAATGTATAATAATAATAATAATAATAAATCGACTAACACTAGTTTTTGTAAGACCAATTCTACTAACAAAAATATGGACTTTTGTTATGGTCTGAAATAAAGTTTTTTTTTTTTTTAAGGCATATACTTTTAAACTTTTTCGTCCTTGAAACGATGACGAACGTCAATTATCTTGAGCAGCACTACTCTTCAGATATACCGCCGGTTGCTTGTAATGTAATTGAAAGAGATACATAAATAACGATGTCACGGCTCTGCCGTTTTTGCTAGATTTACAAGGTTATGTAAATGATTTTGTTGCTAAGCCATACTTTTAAACTTTTTCATGCTTGAAACGACGACGATCGTCAATTGCCTTGAACAGCACTACTCTTCAGATATACTGCCGGTTACTTGTAATTGAAAGAGTTACATACCTATAACGATGTCAAGGCTCTGACGTTTGCATTGTACATAAATAAATAACATCATTCATCTAAATTAAATAAGGCCATATTTGTAGGTATGGCCGATGTATGAAAAACCTATTGCGTATATTTACATTTTGGGCCAGTCTTTTTGTGTTTTGTATTATTGTACTTAGTTATCCACATACCAAATTTCATCCCAATTCGTCCAGCCATTTTAGGGTAAAGGAGTAACAAATTTACACACACATACTCACAAACTTTTGCATTTATAATATCAGCAGAATAGGATTAAATAAATCTAAGTGGAAGCAAGTAAGATGAGTTTACTGTTAACTTATACCGTTTATGAACTGTGCCAAAAAAACAAAATCGTCTACCGTTGTGTGCCGTGTCATTATATTCAGCGCACACACACACACGTTTCTACAATGCAGTCACCGTACTTTTACCTTTAACTATAACTGCGGTTCCGGTATCGTCAGAGCTGGGATACACGTGATATTGCGTAAGAGTTGAATGAAGACAATAGACATACGATACTGATATAATCGGCCCACATTTAGATTTACATGCACGTTTTATGCGGTTTATAATTGAAGACCGCTTCGGTTTAAATACAGGCTTTCGAGGCCATCTAGTTCACGCACATACACACACAGCCAAGCTATCTCAAAGGACAATATTATTAGTAACCCGGTGGGATCTTGAGATGCGAATATCCTTATAGCAAGGTCAATGGATAGCAAGAGTCAATGCATCTGCCAGGTGCTATTTTACAAACTTTAATTTAGTAGTTTAATTAAATTCCACAAACTTCCTTAAAGCCGGATTGTCTTGAAATTTGGCATTCTTATGTAAATTGCGTGACAGTATAAATAATAATCTGGTAGTGACATCTTGGCAGTCCGGCCAAGATCTTAAAATAGGACTTAAAATTTGGTACGGAAATGTAGTTTAGGTGGCAATGCAAGTGAAGCTGACACTAAGTTCAGTCAGCGAAAGTGCTTGATTAATTATTTTTTTGCTAAAGTTTGTGTTTATGCTGTATCTAGGCGATATAAAATGACTTTTTATGCTCTAGTGCATAAAATAAAATCTTCATCTAATACCAACTCAATTCCAAGGTAATCAGGTGTCAACAGCCACAAACAAAAAAGTTTATATATATTTTTAATAATTTTTAATTTTTTTGAAACTAAAAATCAATCAAATCAATCATAATAAATCAGTTAAATAAAACTAATAGAATAATTATACTAACGCATAAAAAAAAGTTACATAGAAAGTGAATGATTGTTTCCACTGTTGCTATTTCATTTCCTCGCCATCGAAGTGAAAAGCAGAGTGTAAAACTCGAGCAATAAACCCATTTTCCTCTCGATGTGTCTATCCACCCTCGCCGTACCGGCTCGGGTGGCTATATGAACGCTTCAGTAAAATGGCTCGTTTTATGCTCTTGTTGTACAATCTACTGTTTTACTAAAAACTTATTTATTTTTATTAACCGACTTCAAAAAAAGGAGGAGGTTCTATGTTCCAATGTTTGTATTTTTTTTTTTTTTTTTTATGTATGTTCACCGATTACTCCGGCAATTGTGGACCGATTTTCAATATTCTTTTTTTATTCGAAAGGGTATTCTTCTGAGGTGGTCCCATTGTCACCAAATCAAGATCTGATGATGGGATCTTAGAAAAATCGAGGGCAAACCTCAAATTTTATAGGCACACCTATGGCGATTTTGGCATTTTTAGTGTTAAGGTAAGCAATTACATTCAGAATGTATCATTTGGTAACCTGGACCTGATGAAGAAGACCATAAGTGACCAATGGAACTCGTCGAAGCTAAGTAATACTCGCTCGTCTATAAACGATCATGATTAACATATCTAGATAAGCGAGTAAGAAGAAGCTTTAAGTTCATGATTCTCTCGAACTGATCTGATGCTGAAGCCAGAAGGTAGGCAACGGAACTCTGTTATAAAACAACGTAAGTTAGTCGTGTTTGGGTTTAATGGAATCGTTGTGAGACGTACTTTGGCTACGAATCACTAAAAAGTGAGAAATAAAAAAATTTTAACAAAAAAGTAAAACCGACCGGAGTGATTGGAACCCATTGTATGTAGGTGAATTAGACGCCTATTGCTCCACTCCTGCTGGGTCGTGCTGAGGCACCGACTTCGAGTTAGTAGGTACCTATAAAAATATTTTCAAGGGTTTTGTAGTCGGTTCCATTTTTTGTTATTTTTTTCATTTTTTTGGAGTCGGTTTTACTTTTTTGTTAAAAATTTTGCAGTCTGTAATTATGTCTTATTGCTGGGCAAAAGCCTCCCCTTTCCTCCGCCACTCTTTCCTATCATTCAAGAAGAGTATCTAGATGACGCGACAGCTTGAGCGCTTTTCAGCTCGATTGAAAAATGTATGCCCAGGATAGTGTCAAGGACAGACCTTCTGAGGGAAGATTTTACCTCAAAGGAGGCCTAGTAGGTAATTTTTGAAAGTAAACAATAAAAAAAAATACTAATTTTAATTAAATATAACGCCTATTACTTTTAAACCAAGAAGTACGAGCATGTTTTTGTACATGCTAGCTTTTATTTACACGCGCTTTTAACTTCACCCGCTTCTAGCGATCGGATAACTTGAAATTTGATACGGATTATGTACCTACTTAGCTTGGTTGAGTAGCAATTCAAGTGCAGTCAACAAAATTAAATTAGGTTTTCTAGCAGATATTGTTTAAAAGAGGGGTTCTGCTAACGCTGGATATTCATAAACACCTACAAAATTGTATCACAATTTATATTATTTTATATATATAATTATATATATATAACAAATCGGTCGAAACGAACATACTCACACTGCAGTACCGCGAGACCCCCTTAGAGGCCGTGTAGAGCGCGCGTCTGCGCGAGTGTGTTCGTTTCGATTATAGCTTCGTAGCTTCCATACTGCTTTAGCTTATACCGGGTGTGGCCTGTAATATAAGCAAAAAATTAAAACATAGATCATGCTTCTCAAACTGAACAACATTAGTTCAGCGAATTTTAAAAATAATTAGTTTTTTAATTTTTATTACACTTTTAAGTTTAATCGAAGAAGCAGTGTAAAGCAAAATGCTTGATGTTTGTAGCGTGACAGGCGACGTCAGTTGTGTTCTAGGATGGCGTACATTGATGGCAGTATTTAATATGTATGAAAAAAGGAAATTTTCAAGACTCCATTACATATTTTTAAAAGTCGCTTAACTAATGTTGTTCTGTTTAAAGAGGACGATCTATGTTTTAATTTTTGCTCGTATTACAGGCCACACCCGGTATATATACTGTGATTGTGTGGAACACTCGATACGCGAGTTCGCCTCGCTCTTGGCCGACTTTTTTCGTAATTTGGAACTAAGAAAGGGTCGAATAATAAACTGAATAAAGAATAGTTGATTATTTGTGGCAGATGGTACTACCTAGTCTAGTAAAGATCTACTAGGTACCTAGGATCTATATTTAAGCGCAGTAACGTTTATATGACTTAAAGTCATACAAACGTAGGTAACTAAGACTACGATTTAACTTACGTAATTATTACGCGATTATGTCGTTTTATTGGGACATTTTGATGACTTTATTTTGTTCGAAATAATGACTTAATTTTGTGGTCATGTGGCAAAAACCATTAAATATTTGAAATGTATGTAAACATAGTTTAAATAAAGTGTTTGGTCGGATTCGGACCAGGAGGTAGGTAATTAGTTGTATTTTTCCACAGTAAGCAAAACGACATATTTGTACAATGCCTTGGTTAGAAAACGATCTTAGTTTCATTTATTTATTTTAGAAACAAACAGCATATATTATGACACAGTTGGATATAAATATAACTTAGATGATACATCAGCCAAAACAGTTTCCACTTTTTGTTGCTCGAGCGTGCGTTCATTACAAGTAATATGAATGCAAAACAATTTTTTGTAAGCGAATTGACAAAATAACAAATTAAAGTACTTTAAAATATTTAAATTTATAATAAACGCGACTTATAACTAGTTTTAGTTAAGTTTTATTTAACCGTACCTACCTATATTATTGTTTCAAGTAGGTATATTAAAAAAATCCAAGTATTATCTATTTATTCACGTATTTACCAGTGCAAATAAAAATTGATTTAAATTCATGCGAAACATATCAGCATCATTTATAGAAAAGTAAACGGACGAAGACGCTTTGCTTGCCATGGTAAAATGACCCGTGAATTGGACCCGTTCTGTCAAATCTAAAATTTTTGGTATTTTGTTACTTACTAATATTATGTAATCGGATTGGTCGAATGATTTTAATCGAGATAATTTTATAAAAGCACACATGACAAAGTTAATTATTATAACGCTAAATTCTAGCCTTAGTTTAGGGTGATTAGTTGAACAAAAATATTAGTGCCTAATTTAACTCGTTGGTGGATTACTTTAAAAAAAAAGAGCTCGCCCACGACATCTACTGATAATTTTTTGTACTTTTAGAGCCAAAGCCTTTAGAAAAATGAAGTGAGTGGTTCTAAAGGATGTTTTTCTTATGATAATTGGAATGGACGCATTAGCCCCGTAGGCGACATAGCTTCGGTTGACCTTATAACGCTTATAAAGGTATGCGTCCACGTGAAATCTTCGTGATTGTTTACGTTACGTTTACCTGAAATTTAAGTAGAATTAACGTAAACAAAACTTTATCTTATTTCAAATTTCAACAAAAGTTTTGTTTTTGTTTGAAATCATAAATTTCGCCCGTGTAGAATAATTTCATGTTATTCTGTTTTACATTATCTTCTACACCACTATTTTTTAGGGTTTCGTAGCCAAAATGGCAAAAAGGAACCCTTATAGTTTTGCCATGTCTGTCTGTCCGTCCACGGCTTTGCTCAGGGACTATCAATGCTAGAAAGCTGTAATTTTGCACGAATATATAATTATGTAAACTATGACGACAAAATGGTACATTAAAATATATTTTTTTTACAATATCCTATGTAGACGTAAAGTGAGGTGATTTTTTTTCTCATCCAACCTTGAAGTGTGGGGTATCGTTAGATAGGTCTTTTAAAACCATTAGGGAGTTGCTGAAACGATTTTTCGATTCAGTGATTTGTTTGCAAAATATTCAACTTTAAATTGCAAATTTTCATTAAAACGAGCGTGCCCCTGTCTAAAGTCTAAACCGGTGGGCGGAAAAATTAAAAAAAAATCAGGATGGTAGTAAGTATATCGAACTTACAAGGAAAACTGTAATGGTTAAGTTTTCTTTGGAATTATTAGTAGTTTAAGAGTAAATAGCAGCCTAAGGGTCCCACTGAAAAACAGCGTTGCGGCTGCTAACATTATGCTGAGTGGGGCCCACTTTATACTATCAATAATATATACGTGTAAGTGTAGGAAGGTCTCGGGCGGGTCTTTACAATAAGACTGTACCCTTAGTGTAAGTTTTCTGTTACGTTGTTGTTTGCGTTAAAATGTCAATTTGTATGGAAACACGAACAGCGCCTCTAGCGGAACGTTTGCGATGTTAGTGTTTCCATACTAATTGAGATTCTAACGTGAACGCGGTCGAGACGTATTTTGTAACCGAAAACTTACACTAAGGGTACTGAGCCCTTAGTGTAAGTTTTCGGTTACAAAATACGTCTCGATCGCGTTCGCGTTAAAATCTCAATTTGTACGGAAAGACGAACATCGCAAACGTTCCGCTAGAGGCGCTGTTCGTGTTTCCATATAAAATGAGACTTTAACGCGAACGCGCTCGAGACGTATTTTGTAACCGAAAACTTACACTAAGGGTACTGGCATCCATTGGGAAGATCTAGCGAAGCAGAGACTGAAATGGCGCCGCTCTGTAAATAAGGCTGTCGCAAATGAGACGCGTCGCTTATCTTATATACAAATACAAATTTTGAGACGCGTCGCTTATCTTATATACAAATACAAATTTTGAGACGCGTCGCTTATCTTATAAAACAAATACAATAACTCTTTATTTTACACAAGAAACAGTAAACGATACAGAAAACAGGTACTTACTTAACGTTTTAAACTTTCGTGATTCTCACTCATAGTCAAAATACCATTACGGGAATATTTACCTCGACGTTTCGGCAACATTACAGTAGCCGTGGTCACGAGTAGACTACTCGTGAGGTAAATATTACTTGTGTAAAATAGCGTGATAAGTCCCGTAATGGTATTTTGACTATGAACAGGTACTTACATAAGAGAGAAAATCACAAGGTAAGCAATAAATGGTAATTACTGTTTTATGTGTGTCTCGAATTAACCACATTATTGATTCTGATTCACGTTTGATCTCCTTTTTTTAGTTCCGTACTGTTACTTTACCACTCCATTCGCCAAAGAATGAGTCATGACCATGACTCAATCATACATACATAAGTATAAGTAAACCAATGGACCGTCTACTTTTACCTTTGAGTATTTAACTACTTTATAAGCTTTTAAAACCTCACTTATACATTACCCGCGACTTTACGCGCCGTTACCCGCGACTCCGTCCGCGCAGGATTCGTTTATCCGTATCCCACGGGAACTATGCAATTCGCCGAGATAAAAACTATCCTATCCTTCCCGGGATCGGGATCTACATTGGTTCAGTGGTTTAGACGTGATGAAGGTAACAAACATACAAATAAACAAACAGACTTACAAACTTTTGCATTTATAATATTAGTGGGGTTAGTGGGAGCATCGCCATTATCATCATCATCGTCATCATCGTTATCATCATCATATCAGCTGAAAGAGGTCCACTACTGGATAAAGGCCTCAGCGAACTTGTACAGTAGGTGCCCTAACATAATTATCCACTTTTCTATCCAACTAGACTGAAAAGTAAATTCATAAATTTGGGAACTGACCTTAGTTTTAGATAAGGTCTTTTTAAAACTTTAGTTTTAAAAGCTTTAGTTTTTAAAAGTTAGTTGTAAGTAACAGGGAAAAATGGAGCACTTCACTTCATTTTCAAAGGGAAAGCTACCATTTCAGAACATATTGGGAAAAATCAGAAGTTTTTAGTTTTAGTTCATCTCCATGTCGATTCATGATTCTACATTTTTAAAGAAATAACGTCAAAGCTAGGTACTGCCATGTATAAAATCTATGGAAGGATCGTGTTTAAACGGGTCATGACACCATAAAATAATTCGAAGGCACGACTCCAGTAAAAAAACGCTTTATTTTAGCCCTGAAAACCAGATTAATTTTCGATTTACTGTAAAATTATATTTTTTGTTGCTTTAAAAAGAAATAAATAGTTGGTTGATTGAGTTGGCAAACAAATAGCGACTTATGACGTCATAAGTAGCTATTGCCATTGAAACTCTATGGGAGAATTGTGTTTTGACAGCTCATAAAAAGTACGTCAGTTGATTGGTGGTGTCAATATTATAACCTATCATTTATCTTACTCTGGCAGGCCTCAGGAAAAATTCCGATGACTAAAAAAACGCAAAATTAAAACAGTACTGTGCTATTTCTACATCAAATCACGTCTCTACTTGTATGATGACGTCATTCCACTAATGATAATGACGTAACCACAGCGTGCAAAGCGAATAAGCTCTAATTTCAGCCAATTTTTTAGTTATTTTCTGATATCACTTATGCAATTGTTTCAAGACAGCCCAAAAAATATGCAACTTGAAGTGGTAATGGGCGGGCCATATTGCTCGAAGAACAGATAACGGAAGGGGGCAAAAATAATTGAGTGGCGACTACGAACCGCAAGACGAAGTGTTGTTAGGACCCCCACTGGATGGACTGAAGATATCATGAGAGTTGTGGGTTATTCCATTAGAATAACTTTTTTACAGTCAAATAAAGCGGTTTACTACGACAAAGTATATGTAAACTCAAGAATTAATTTAGAAATATCGGAAGTTTATTAAAGGTAATTAAAATTAAAAGAAATTAACAAAAGTAAGAATCTAGTGTATCTGCCCTTCAAGGTGACTAAACCAAAAAAAAAAAAAAAAAGAAAAACCGAAGTAACCCGGGAGCAATTAGCAAGTAAAGCTGGCCGAAGCAGTTCGAACTACTCTAAGCTTCTTCAAATGAGTCAAGTTTGAAACTGGCTTAGCTGTCAGACAGAACCAATTATGCCAACATAATAAACGATCACGATCATAAATCTGAGCCCAGCTTTTGCCAAAATGATGGAACAAAAAGTATAGAGACGGTAAAATGGCGCATTGGTTTAGTGTAAACATGAACCTTACGCATACTATTTTATTGCCGTCAAACAACAAAAACTTCCTAAATTAGTCGCCTCAAATATTGAAGTTTCATAGGTCAAAGCAATTTTAAGTTTTTATTCATACCTATAAATATCATGGGACACTTGACATCAATACACTAATAAGCAAAGTTCTATATTTACTAGGCAACGGATAAACATACTTATGTGTATAGATAATTACATACTTAAATACATATTTATCATCCAAGATCCACGAGCAAGCATTCGTATTATTCTTACAAATATCTGCCCCGGCCGGGAATCGAACCCAAAACCTCAAGCTTTGACGTCACGTTCTCAACCTCTTGGCCATCCGGTCATCAAATATGATGAAATACTATAAATGGAAACTCACTAATGATATTGAACTGTCAAAATAAAGAAGCGTTTCAATGAATATTAAATTGTTAAAAATATTCAAATCGTTATTTGTTATCTGCTGTAGAGACATGACGCGACTTCTTAATATTTCCATATGAAAAGACACTGTTATTGTAACTTCAATAAACAGGCGGCTAGTACAAATTGCGCACGTTATATGCTTAATTATTTCGCCAGTTGAAATTACACATTTAAGTAATCATTTTTGACATTACAATTAAAAGCGATGCAATAAAAGGATCCAAGCAGAATTGAGGAGATACGTAGAAGAACGGGGATCATCAACATAGCCAACATAGGCAGGCATCGGGAACAAAATGGCCGTGGGCCCGAAAAGTTCTCGAACGGAAACCGTGGATTGGCAATAGCAGCGTAGGACGTTCACCAACAAGGACGTTGACTTGTTTAAAGCCGCGATTCAAGGTGTACACAGGCCACTTCGAACCAAAGCAACTGGAACTCTATGACATAGACATAGACATAACTTTATTTCGACATCAAACTTAAAATAATACATAATTTACAGAAAAGAAAAACATTTGATGATGTCGAAAAGGAATTGACTCAGCATTACGCTGCAGCAAGTATGTGCTGCCTACTACAGCGCCTATGAGGCCTATGAGGGTGGCCTATGTCCAACAATGGACGTCCTACAGATGATATGATGATTTTTATTATTGTAAAGGATCAATTTTATATTTCTCTGATATTTTAGTAACAAAAGTGACGACTCAACTTTTTTGGGCAAGAAATCACAATTCATTCCCTAAGCAGACCTCAGGGAAAGTTCCATTTAATTTAAAGTTAGTAACTTTCCAATCCATCTCATTACATGCTCGGTTCAATGATATAAAAAAGTCTCAAACAAAATTTCAGGCTCCTAGTTACTCACTTTTGTTTTCTTTTATCAATGCTTCACTCATATTTCAAATGCTAAATTAACTCTGTCTTTCCGACTGTTTATCTGTTACCTGTTTGAACCGTTTTAGATGAGATTTGGATGGAAAAAAATTGATATCCTACTAAGGAAATATCAGTTTTTAAACCAAAAATCCGGATAAATCCATAGTTAGCAGGATAGTGATGAACGAATTCTTCACAGATGGAATCGCAGGCAACATCAAATAATATTATAATGAAGACACAATTGTTAATAAATTAGCATATCAAAGCGTCGTTTTATGGCCTCAAGCCTAATTATTAACGCCGCGTTCTCATCCGGCTTCGATAAAAAAACAGTTATGCGTGCTATCAAAAAACAACAATAAGGATCTATTTGTTCATCACATAACGGGTGCTTGGCGGACATTTGTTGCTTCAACATGCGACCTCCTTGCGTTAGGTTTTAACCCATCAAAATATAAAATGTGAAATGAGAGCAAAGTTCATTATTATTATGATATGCCTTGATTGTAGACATGAACGACAAAAGAAGTGAGATCTAAATGGGTGCCAAGTTCAATTGTCAGTCCTGAAATTTATTTATAAGAATATAAAATATTTTATAAGAACTTAAAATATCATAATATACCCATTGAAGCCTAAAGTCTGTCTTGTCTAGTTCTCAGATTCTGATACGAATTATTATTAAATGTTTACTAAAATTTTACAACTTGCGAAGGCTAATATAATAAGTTAACTTCAATCTTAAAAGATTCCTCACAGAAACGCCATTCAGTATTCTCAACTTTCTATTTTCCATCGTCAAGTATCTATATACTTTTACTTTAAAAGTCGAAACGACTAAAAGACTAAATATCCCGTCTGAATACTTTCAGAGTTGTTTCATATTGCATGCCTGAACTAAAAGCGAAGTTTAATATAGGGTCGTAAATCTTCGCTCCTTAATGAAACTACAGGTACTAAGAGTATAACATCCTACTAATACCTAATTACATGTGCAAAGGCTGGACGGATTTGTGAAAATTTAGAAAAATATACAGCGGATACAAAAAGTTACATAAGTGTTCGATACAATTTTTTAAATAAGCATTGGTGTAGCACAATGGTTCCCAACCAATGGTCCGTGGACCACCAGTGGTCCGCTGAAACCAAAATATGGTCCGTAAACGCTCTCAAATTTCGCGGCCCATTGATTAAAGTTTATTTTCGGATTGATTCACTTTATTTTTCTTGTAAGTAGTGGTCCCTACCAACAACAAAGAAATCAGAGTGGTCCCTGGTCAAGAAAAGGTTGGGAACCACTGGTGTAGCAGAACTAGAATAAACTATGACGTTATCACACGAACAACCTTCAATATGATTTATATTAAGAAATGTAGATATATATAGGTTTATCTATTAAGAAATGTAATAATTAAAATCGAAATAAATTGCTTATAATTTACTTTTCTATACAAAAAATAGCATTAGTATTATTTAGACTTAAAGTAGATATATATAGGTTTATCTATTAAGAAATATAATAATTAAAATCGAAATAAATTGCTTATAATTTACTTTTCTATACAAAAAATAGCATTAGTATTATTTAGACAATCCCAATTACGGATGCATTCAGAAAAGAGTAGGTAAATGTAGAAAAAGAAGTAAAAGCGTAGCTCTTTTTAATGAAACTCCCCAAGTTGTATTAGTCCAAAAATACTGTCACTGTACTGCGTATTAACTGCGACTGTTAGTCTGTCAATTAGGGTCTCTATTCTCTGTTAATACTATGTGCATAACGTCCTTAGATTGCAGCTCTTAGTTTCTGTGTCAAGTATAACCAGTTGTGAAGTAATCAGCTGGACGCATTATACTGTATTTGCATAATTACAGCGTTTACTGCGTTTATTATAGTTTCCATCATATATTATTTTAAATAAACCATGGATATTTGCATTTTGCTTTAAATCATGATAGTTAAATGTACAATATAATAAAAAAAATATTAAATTGTAGATTCTACATCTCAATCGGTATTAACCTTTGTTCAATCACTCTTAAAAATAATGGAGTCTTAAGATTTTCTTTTTTTATACAAATTACAATAATGGTGTTTTCAATATATTATTATCTACTCCATCTTAAATCCCAATCCTACCCTCTTAAAGCAAAAGGCGATATCTAAAAAAAAACACTTTTGAATTAGTTATACAATTATGTAGCTTAAGACATTCTGCATCAGAAGGTATAAATTACTCAAAAGTGTTTTTTTATACTGCCTTAGATAAAGCCTGAAAGAAAAATGAGAATTGATGTCGCCTGTGGCGCTACAAACATCAAAGTTTGCTTTTAGTAGGCACGTTGCTATTTTTTTTTTTAAGTCGCTGAACTCAGTTCAGCAGAGCTACTACGAAATTCAAAACTCGAAGTTCGTGTCGTGCGATCCCTCTCGCTCTCTTATTGAATAGTATAAGTGTCAGAGGGACCGCACGACACGACCTTCGAGTTTTGAGTTTTGCAGTTTCCTTTTAAAGACCCCACCCGATACAACACCCACCGACTAACTGTATATTGTTAAGCTTATAGATTTTAAACTTGTATATTTTTAGTTTAATTTCTCGTCACGGGCCCGCGACGTCGAAGTTCCTAAGACAATTCCATAGGGCTTAAGGAACGGAAGCAATACCATGCCCTCGGTACCGCTTTGCTTTCAAAGCATGACATGAGTGTGAGCTAACTTTGGAGGCGGCAGTCGTGAGTTTGCCTTCGGAATCCAAAAGCTTAATGTATATTTCAGAATCATTTAATTTATGACGGTGGAAGCATTCTACACTTCCACTGAACGTAGATATAGTTAGTATTTAGTTTTGTACCTAACTAAGGGACCCCATACATCCCTGTGTTATTATTATTCTTTTTTTTGTATTTTTTTTCTTTAATTTTATACTGTAGTTTTTTAGTACCTGTAAATATCTTTCTGCCAAGTTTCTTGCGGCGCATTCTTCTTGCCAATGGTGGTCTTTCCGAAAGCGCTGGTAATTTAAAAGTGCCCATTGTGCCCTATTTACTGAATAAATGATTTGAATTTGAATTTGAACTGACAAAATTTTGATAGACCATATCATATTTATGTCATTTAATACGTCACCGATATGAAAGTTTTTTACCCTTTGCCTCTTACTAAGACACAATTCTAACTGTGTTTTTGCCATTTCACATAACTGTGACAATACCATTTCAACTCACTGTGATTCAATAGTACGACTATTTTTTGGGGTTCCGTACCTGAGTCGGCCAAAAATAGTAACCTCATGAGATCACTTTGTTAGCCGTTCGTTCGTCTTTCGAGACTGTTTTCCTCAGAACGCGTGGAGGTATCTAATTAAAAGTGACGACAAACTAAGTCAGGCTAACGTTACCTCTTGGACCATTGACAAAATCAAATTTCAAGTCATAGCCACCAAAACATCATTATAGTCATTATGAAAAGATGTTTCCATACAAAATGCCAGGGAATTCAACAAAACTTATACCTTACTTTCAGTTGTCCTAGAAGCTTAAAATTTGGTAATAAAAATAGCAAGCGCTACTTTATGAGATACTTTACTTTATGCCATAAGAATTACAGTCAAAAAGTCTTCAAATCTTATTATTTTTCTGTCCATGCCAGTCTAAAAAGACCCCACTCTACGTACATTTTGCTTCAATAGGAGCAGTACCACTACCATGAGTTTACAGTGACGTACTCGATAGCGACGGCGTAAATTATTTGTATGGAGAATTGTAAACCGCCCCTACAAATAACGTCGTCGCTATCGAGTACGGTCACTGTAAACTCTTGGTAGTGGTAAGGCTCTGCTAACGTGCTAACATTTAATATTCAAATATATACCTATAAATTTGTACGGAACTCTAGGTGCAAGAGTATGACTCCTACTTAGCCGGTTTATTTTAAATCAGGTCTAGAAGCTAATGATACGTATCGTAGTAAAGGTCATTGTTTTTATAGCCTTAAATTACGGTACATCAATGTAACTGTTGTAACGAGTATACCAATTTAATACATGAGTGTACACATTAACATTTATGAATTAATCGCCCCTATTTTCTAGTTACTATCCCCCTTATTAATAACGAGCGTCAAATTGTTGCCTATTACCTATCCAAAGTACAAGACTAGGACTAGGTCATTTGGTGTCGGTCAAGTGTCCCATGATATTTAAAGTTAATGTAAAGTTAGTGAAAACTGAAAATGAGTTACGATGATATGATATCCCTTGCAGGTGTCGTAATAATGTGATTGACGGACTAGATAATAGTTTTTACTCAGGAAACTACCACCAACCAATGAGATGAGAAACCAATGAGATCCCAGACTCGCACTGGCTCGCGGGCCGCGTGGTAACTACCACTAAACTTCTCATGCCATACGGCCCATGACCAGAAATCAGTCAAAGTACGATATAAAAAACCAAATATAATAAACCTAATAGCCTTGTAGAAACCACGTTAAAACATTGTTTTTACTGTCGCAGCTTTCTCATCCGCTCAAACGTTTATCTCGTAATTTATTTAATTTGCGGCCCGAAAACTGGTTCTTAAACATTGTGACGAGACATTTTGAAATCTGTCCGAAAAAGGATATGCTCGTTTATCATGGACAGCATGCCATTGGACCCCGATGTAAAGCTCAGTGCAACTGGAAGCGGCATTTTGCATTATTTGTATTTTGTGTTTGTGCAACTCGTTACTGTGCATAAAACACATATAACCTAACTAAAAAAAAGTTGGAAAACCCCTAGAAAACCCTCAACTTTGTCACTTCAGAGTTCAATATCTTAAAAACGGCTAAACCGATTATGATTTCAAATAAAAAAACCGGCCAATGAATGAAACCAATTCTCGTTGAAAGTATTTATTAAGTGTTACCTTTCCATATTTTTTGGACAAATGGTTTACAAGATAGAGGGGGGACACAATTTTTGCTACTTTGGGAGCGATTATTTCCGGAAATCTTCACTTAATCAATTTTTTTTTGAGAAACCTTACTAGTTTTTCAAAAGAACTGTCGAACTATGTGCCACACGTTGAAGCGAGTTAAAAAAAAATCAATTTCTGTTACGCGTATGGAGTGCCCCCCCTATAAATATTTATTTTTGTAATTTAACTACAAAACTAAATAGCGGCTTTGATAAGACTGCAAATTTCATTAGTATTATATTGCATTAATAAATATAAAAATATCTGACGCGTCCTACCCCTACCCGCTCTAGAAATAGAGCCGTATCTGATATTTATCCACGCTTTGTTGTGTCAGATATTGATGCTGGTGACTGTACATAATGTATACGAGTATAAATTCGTATGTATGTTTTAGCTACTCCTAGCGCCATCTAGTGAGCAAATATAGAAATTCAAACATCACAATGTACCCGTAATATCATTGTTGTTATTATTAGTGTTGTGCTCGACTTTTATAGTTGTTTCTGTGCCTATTTATTTAAAATAGTAAACACGGTTAATAACAGTATTATTTTTAGTTTATAACAAAAATAGCGGAATGTTGTTACCAATAATATTTTACTTGTTTATCAATATTCTGATGGTCAAAGCCGAAGATCCTATGTATATTTTATTATTTAGAGCTGATGTTTAGCGAAGTAAAAAACAATCGGTTGAGTATTGAATTCACAGTAACTTTTCAAAAAATATATACTTAAATATACGCCTCTTTCTAAAAAAAATACTGCAGTTGGTAAAGCGCTATTTGCGTGTGGGCTCACATCTCTATCTAATTTTGGAGTTGAAACCATAGTAACTCTCTTAAATTTAAAATTATATATGCGTATTTGATATTTTATATCCTTGGTACTTATAAGCTTCGTTCTAAATTGTACACACAAGTGTAAAGATATGAACTTACAGACTTTTATTTCGACGCAATAAGGCCGTAGTAACATATTTTCGAGTGGTTCGAATAGATACTTATTTTGCACTTGACTGTACATGAGTTACTTAGGTACTTCGTTACGCTGTCGATCGGTATTCTGCTCTTAAGTAGGTACCTAGAGAATGGTTCCCATGATTGTCTGATTAAAATTTCCGCATACCGCATACCTGGCAATTTCAATTAATTAATTGTGGAGGCAATAAATAACTCTGTAGATGTTTTATACATATCCATTTTATATTCAGTTTAATTCTTATAATTAATGCTATTTCGATAAATAAATGTAGGATCCTAAAAATTTAAGAAAAGCCACTTTTAACAGTAAAATAAAATATTTATAATTCAAAATTTCCAAAATAACCAAAATTAAATCACGTCTTCCGTCGCGCGTTTAGCAATCTCCTGTTCTACATTTAAAATAAAACTATACCTGCTGCTTATTCATTCTTCCTCTTTCACTCTCATATACTGACATCTCATACTATCACTTACACTCTTCATACGTTATGATACACTCCACTCATCCTACATAAATATCATAATTTCTATAAATAAGTATAATATAATATCGTGCGCTTGCGAGGATGTACATCAAGCGAGTTGTAGTGTAATACACTGAGGCGTAGCGGGGGTATGGATTCTAAAGTGATAATCTCAAATCTATTATCAAGAAGACATTAACATCTAAGGCATATTATAAAGTTAATGATTATATCATGAACAGCGATATTTGGAAATAATTCCGATCCACATTAGCGATCCCTTCAAATAGCGAACCTACTGTCTACTGTGTTAAAAACTCGTGATGTATAGATGTATTTAATAATATTTTAAATCAGTTTCAAAATATATATATATCTCGTTGAGTTTCTTTTTGATATTCCTAAGTGCTTGTTATAGCCTAAATTGAATAAAGATATTTTGACTTTGACTTTGATAGTCCTAGTACGGAAATGTAACACATTGTCACTTCCAGTGATTTAGATCACAAAGCAAGTACAAGAAGTCCATTTATGGGCAGACTTAACATAAATACCTATCTACCTAGGTACCTACGTAGCTGTGTAGTCCCGGAATTACACTAGACTATTAAATTCATAGGCACTCATTATGCTCACATTATATTCTCTTTGTCAACCATAGACAATACAAAGTTCATTATCTCAAAAACAGCTGAACTGATTTTGATGAAACATGTCTAAGAACCATCGCTGAAAAAACAAATTTCAAGCAAAAACACCACATTTAAATCGGTCCACCCGCTTAAGAGCTACAGTGCCACAGATAGACAGACACACACAGCGTACAGACACACATAGCTGACAAACTTATAACACCCTTCTTTTTGCATCGGGGGTTAAAAATAAAACAATCAGGGCTTTTTAACTAATTTAAAATGAATTTTCACTGAAAGATTCAATAATTACCTCTATAGACAATTATTAAATGTATAAAAAAGCAAACATGCATACAGTACGCCACACAGACACAATTGAAGCCCATTCCAGATCGAAATGTAAATAGCACACGAAAATAATTTTCTACAAGCTGAAACGCACTTTTTTGTCTTGTCAATAATACATAGTATCATTTTTATCCCAGAAAAATGTATAGCTTCCGGGGCATAGCGATACCTAAATGATTTTTCCGCAAACAACCCAACATCAATAAAGATAAGGAAGAATACTGGCATCCGGCTACCGAATACAACCACGTGACCACAGTATATATAAGCTAAGCTTATATAAATATATACTGTGACTTGACAGTCCGACGCCGATACATGGTATCCAAAACCAAAATGCTTCAACCCGTCCGGAGATACTTTAGTGTCGTAAAGTACAACCTTGTTTTTGTGCAAAAATAAATAAATTAATAAATATCACGGGACAATTCACACCAATTGACCTAGTCACAAAGTAAGCTTAGCAAAAGCTTGTGTTATGGGTACTAAGCAACGGATAAATATATTTATACAAATAGATACATACTTAAAACATATTAAACACCCAAGACCCGAGAACAAACATTCGTATTTTTCATACAAATATCTGCCCCGATATGGGAATCGAAAGCGGGACCTCAGGTTCTCTAACCACTAGGCCATCTGGTCGTAAATATAAATAGTACTAGAATGAGTAAACATTAATTTAACGTCACAGTATTTTTTCTTTATTCAAAACTTTGTAGTTAGAAAATTATGGATGCGCGGCGCGTTGCGTACTTCGATAAAAAACCCGGACGGTTTGAGGCATATTGGTCGCGCTCTCCGGCCTGTCATGTGGGTAAGTTCATAATATAATACTGTCACAGTATATATATAAGCTAAAGCAGTATGGAAGCTACGAACAAATCGATCGAAACGAACACACTCGCACAGACGCGCGCTCTACACGGCCTCTAAGGGGGTCTCGCGGTACTGCGGTACGATAGTTTGTAGCTTCCATACTGCTTTAGCTTATATATGTATATACTGTGATACTGTGGAAGTTGCGTAACTTCCGAATCCTCAGTTTTAAATGGATGCCTTTTTGGGGTTCACTTAACATTCCCTTTGAATATCAGACGCATTAGATTTTTTTTTCTATTTTTCCGGATGACCACCCCACCACGCAATATCTGACATGCTAAAGTACTTTCATGTATTTTTATTTTACATTTTTTAAAAACCGTAGGTGTTTCTTCCACCACATGAAGAAAAAAATCATATAACTTTGTTCTTCTTATCAGATTCAACAAACTACAAAATCAGATAGGTCCCTACGACACTCGAATCCACAATTAATTTAATCATCATGGGCTCCCCTGCTATAGGTAAAGTAAAAATTGTTAAGAACAACCCTTTGAGGACAGGTCATCAACCTCAATTCCTCAGATGTGGTTTGAATAAGAAAAAGCAATTTACAAACATAATGAAACTGTAAGATTAAAGAAGGGAAAGTTGAGAACAGGAAATCAGCTTTAATAAATTTTCGACGTCCTAAATTTTTTACAATGAAGTCAAAAGAATGTAGGTACCTAAGTAAAGGCAAGCGGGCGTTTATTATTGCTTTTTTTGACCTGCAGTTATTTAAGTAATACATACTTTGAGATAATCTATTATGTCTATCTACTGCAGACTTGAACTGCAGTAGATAGACATAGATTATCTCAAAGTATGTACGTACATAAAATATGAAAGCAAAACAAAAAATATATAATAGATTAGGTACTTTTATGATGTGAGTGTAATATTAATTAAAGTGCGGAAGGTACTTTTATTGCCATTATTACCTACTTATATTCTAGTTAATAATTTTTTTATGTATCCCTCTCCCTCTCTCTTTCATTTTCAAGAAAAACGGATGAATTTTAAATAATTTATTGAATCAGGCGTTACTTTGCTGAGGTCCATGTCAATGAACTAAAAGAATTTTCCTGCTCACCCGCGACCAAAGAAACACGCAAACAAGAAGCGAAGAGGTTGCGGGTGTACAAAGAAATTCATTGTTTACTTATGGATTTTATATCTACATCAAAGGTGTCATTTAACCTGAGCCGTTTATTTCCAGCCAAGCCGCAGGCAAGGGTTGATAGTTAAGTCGAGGGGAAAATGGGTGTTATTAATGAATTAAACGCGCACTATTATTCACTTCGATTGCAAGGAAATTAAACAACAAAATTGTACATAAATGTAATATGATTCTACTCTAATGTATATCTTGCGGAACATTTGCGCTCATTTGCTTTACATTACAAATTATTATTCATATAAGCAATGTCAGTTCTCTTCCGCCTAAATACATAGAATGATAATCGTAAACATGGTCATTAAAAAAAATTAGACCTTGTGGTGGTTCATTTTTTTTCGACTGGATGGCAAACGAGCAAGTGGGCCTCCTGATGGTAAGAGATCACCACCACCCATAGACACCTGCAACGCCAGGGGGATTGCAGATGCGTTGCCAACCTAGAGGCTTAAGACGGTATACCTCAAGTGCCTGTAATTTCACCGGCTGTCCTACTCTCCACGCCGAAACACAACAGTGCAAGCACTGCTGCTTCACGGCAGGATTAGCGAGCAAGATGGTGGTAGCAATCCGGGCGGACCTTGCACAAGGTCTTACCACCTGCATTTACTATTTTTAGTTGAAATCAAGAAAAAAAATGCTTGGGTACCTGATAAAGATTTCTTGATACTTAGGCGAAATATCGCTAGATGGCATTAGTATATCGTGAGGGGGACCAGTAATGCTCGACCCTGTATTGCTCAGCCATCACTGTACGACCTGATAATACGAACTCATTTTGGATTTGAATTATCAAGTCGTACAATATTAGGTCGTGCATTATTAGGGTGTCCAAATTTTTGCTCGGCCTGTTAATGCTCGACCTGTTATTGTACGTCGTTATAATCGGAATCCAATCGAATCGAATGACTATAGATTTGTGTTAGGTTGTGTTAGGTTCAATTGTGACCACAATGCGCGAGCCGAGCGAGCGCAGCGAGCGTGCCGCGGCAGCGGCCGGCGAAGCGTCAGGACCAAATTAAGTTATTTTCTACTAAATTTATTAATATCCGGTGTACACGAAAAACAAATGATCAATCGCGAGAACCGATTGCTTGCTGTCAAAAGTGTGCTCCGATTATTAGGTCGTACAATATCAGGTTGTCCAATAGCACGTCGAACATTATTGGTACAGGGTGATAAAGCTCGACCCGTATTCCAAGTGACATGTGATTGAATTATCAGGTCTCACAAAATCGGTCGAGCATTGACCAGGTCGTACAATACATACACCCTCGTGAGATCCATTTGACGTTACAGTCTAGCTTGTGATTGGCTCATTTAGTTATTAACCAACCACAAACGTGTCACAAATGTCGATTGACGATACTAGCGGCAACTAGCTTGCTTGATAATGAGACTCTGTTATTAAATCTGTCCGTTATACCGATCTGTCCCAGCAGAGCTAATACGAAACTCGAAATTCGTGTCGTGCGGTCCCTCTGACAATTATAGTAATTGAAACGCATTGTATGTAGGTGAAATAGACGCCTATTGCTCCGCTCCTGCTGGGTCGTGCTGAGGCACCGACTTCGATCTAGTAGGTACCTAGAAAAATATTTTCAAGGGTTTTGTAGTCGGTTCCATTTTTTGTAATTTTTTGAGTCGGTTTTAGTTTTTTTTTTAATTTTTATTATAAATTTACTTTGTTTTGTTCCAGATTAACACGACAAAATGGGGAAAGATGAAAAAAAATCTACCATCATAATGGATAATTTCAATTCAACGTAAGTATTAAAAAAAAGCCGGCCAAGTGCGAGTCGGATTCGCGCATAAAGGGTTCCGTACCATTATATATGTATACACTTATAGACACTATCATTAGCAGAAAAAAACGGGGAAAAAAAGTTTATTATATGAAATAAATAAATAAATAAATATCACGGGACAATTCACACCAATTGACTTAGTCCCAAAGTAAGCTTAGCAAAGCTTGTGTTATGGGTACTAAGCAACGGATAAACATAATTATATGGGCTACCAGTAGGTTGTTTTCCTGGCTTGTATAACATACAAATTTGTGAGACCATCCACAATGCAGGGTAGTAATGAATTCTCAGAATGGCGTTGAAGAGCATGCATAGGAAGACAATAGGTTTTCTTGGGAGGTGTTTCAATATTTCCCCAGAAACAAGGTCAAAACCGGGTGCCTTTTTCTTGCCCATTTTTTAAATAACATTTTTCTGGCCCCTGTTCTTGCTTGTGTTTTAGTAGGTGGAACAGCTTTTTGTGGTCTTTTAAGCTGCTTGGTTACTTCCCAAAGGGAGTAATCATTGTTCTTGGTAACTGTCAGAGATGAAAGTTTCTGTTTCAAGGTATTATTTTCACTTGTCTTGATCATAGCTCTTAATTCTCTGTACTTCTCAGGGCACTTGTTAGGTCCTATAGGCCAATGTATGGATTCACCCGTGGACAGTGTGACCAGTTTGAGCTTGTTTATGCACTTTTTAAGTTCCCGACCACGGGTAGTTACTAATCATGAACCCCAGTGTGTGTGTTTGCTATACCAATGCATTTCAAGCTTAGCACTTAGGTATGTCAAATAACTTTATAATATATTTTGATGAATTTATTTTATTATTTTCTGTATTTGAACTGTACGTATTGCAACCGATATGTATTTTAAGTTTATGTATCCTCCATATTCATAAAACACGTTATTAAATGTGGAACGTCTAGCCTCACCTATGTGATGTATATTTTGTGAATCTTATATCTTTAAACGAGCAATTTTTGTATATTTATTTATTTCGGGAATCTCGAAATCGGCTCTAACAATTTTCGAGTTGAAACTCGATCTGAAGGCCGAGCAAAGCTCGGTCGTCCATGTACTAAAATATCTATATTTGATTGACATAGTATTTGTCGTACGTCTAGTTTTAGCTTTATCCCATTTATCAGACAATTATTTTTTTATCGAAATTCGATATTTTACCTTCAAGAATTTCTGGCATTGCTGCATTGGCATGCATTTTATAGGTTTCATTATCCTAATGTGGTAACGCATTGGAGCATAAAATTAAGCAGGCTTTATATGATTTCAGAGCGGACTTAGCAGGAAATCCCGGTTTTCAATCCACATTGAGTTTGGGCTCAAAAGAAGTCATCAACGAAAAGGCCTACAATCCGTTTGAACACAGAAATGTATCGCACCCTACTTCGTAAGTATTTTTTCATTATTATCAACCGGAAGACTCCCACTTTTGAGCAGTCACATCTCGTCACTGACATACATTGGTTACTTCCAACTTTCGTGACGTCTGTCCACCTAGTAAGAGGCCTGCCAAGTTGCAAATGCTTCATCTTGATGGATTGTTTTGAAGAATAAAGATTATATCGCCACTAGAGGACCTTTCTCCTCCATCGATATCTTAATCCAGTAACTTTGTCGCCTGAAAGTATGGGCAGTATGCGTCAAATCCGGTAGTTCTGAAATTTTGCAGACTTGTTTATGATGTTGGCCTAATGAATAATCCAAGTTTGTGACCTCGAGCGCCGAACGCAACTTTGTCAAAAATCGAAAAAACCGCGAAAAAATCGATATTTTTTTCAAATTTTGGCGATTATAACCCTAAAGGACTAGTGTTTGAAAAAACTTTCTTAGAACGTTTTGAACAAGACTAAATTTGCTACAGCATGATACTAGAATTGTCTCTGTGGACCCAATAGTTTCTAAGATTAAGCCTTTCAAAGTTTATCATTTTTTCGAATATCGCAATTTAGGCAACCACAACACCTATAACCTTGACGAGCTGCGGTACCGACTATTCGCTAGGGCTGCGACGAAAACCAGCTTCAATCTAGCCAGGTTACCTCCCACAAGAGACTCTGCTCGATTTCACTCCTTGCGGACATACCATCAGGTAAAAATTTGTCCTTGCATCAGTAATTCACATAACATATCATTCATAATTTTCTATTCTCATGTACAATCTTCTTACAGGTACAGGCGTGGTTGGGAGTCACACTTAACCCTGGGGGTGGCTATATACACACCACAAAGCCTCAATCCCAAAACGATGACCAGAGATGCAGCCCCACAACACCTCTTGCAGATGATTACTTGCGGCTGCACGAAGGGTTGTGGGATCGCGTGCAGCTGCAGGAAGACAGGATTAAAATACTCATCAGTCTGTAGGCACTGCAGCGAGGCCTCTTGTGACAATATACCTGATGTTGCAGTAGTAAAATCCTAGAAGGCGACGATCTGTCCGATGTCGAAATGGAGGATGACTTGACGGCACAAAACGTCGACGATTCATTACCATCCCCTGATGGGGATATGCCATCCCAATACGTCAATCCAGATACGGACGAACCTCAACCGGGACCTTCCAAAAGGGCCAAATTAATTTGATTTTTTGATTTTGAATATTACTCAATTTCCTAACAAATAAACTTATTAACTTCTGTTGTACTTTTCTTTTTTATTTACTTCATTATTCGTAGCTTAGCTTTAACATCATCGTTCACAATCCTCATTATCTTTTTTAACATCCTATCATAAAAGTACAGGGCTTCGATAGTATAATCAGGGTCAAAATTTATTCAGAACGACAGAATCGAAAAAAATTGCGAAGTTCGTAAAAATGATAAACTTTGAAAGGCTTAATCTTGGAAACTATTGGGCCCACAGAGACAATTCTTGTATCATATTGTAGCAAATTTAGTCTTCTTTAAAACGTTTTAAGAAAGTTTTTTTAAACACTAGTTCTTTAGTGTTATAATCGCCAAAATTTGAAAAAAAAAATACGTTTTTTTCGTGGTTTTTTTCATTTTTGACAAAGTTGCGTTCGGCGCTCGAGGTCACAAACTTGGATTATTCATTAGGACAACATCATAAACAAGTGTGCAAAAATTCAGAACTACCGGATTTGACGCATACTGCCGATGTATAAAGTTACTGGACTATCTATCTCTATTGAACTTAAAAATAATCTTGTTGGGTGAAAGAATTCTGTTTCACACTTTGATTAAACTCATTATTTTCTCGGTCAACAGTACAGCAGAAAACTTTCAGCCAGCATTTGTTGTGCATATCTAAATAAAAGAGCGGCCACACCGCTGCTTAAAAAACTGTGACGGTACGGAATCGCAGTGACGCATCGTATGCGCACCGTTTTTATCGCATGCTGCTCTCCACACCGCTGCTTAAAATAGGCAAACGGTGCCGAATCACAGTGACGTGCAGTAAACGTCACGAGTTTTGTTCGGTAAAGTCCAGACGTTTACGGGACGTCACTGCGATTCCATATTTTAAGCAGCGGTGTGGAAAACATGCGATAAAAACGGTGTGCATACGATGCGTCACTGCGATTTTGTACCGTCACCGTTTTTTAAGTAGCGGTGTGGCCGGTTCTTAAGACGTAGAATTAATTAAAATAGAAAAAAAAAAGCTTTTGGGACTTTTAATAGCTGGATATACAAAATAGCCAATCTTTCTTTGGAAATGCAGCTCATTTGCACTTTTGCGATGAAACTGTGACATCTGGAAGAAGCGATTTTAGTTCTCTGCTTGTAAAATGAAATATACAACACAAACGCAACTAAACGACGACGAAAACAAACAAAGCTTGTAAATAATACTCCGGAAATGTGTTTTCGATTCAAAATTAACTGCGCTTTCAAACAAAATAATTGTTTGAGATAAACAAAGGCTACTTTTTATATTAGGATAGTCAAAATGTATGTGACCCAGCTACAGGAAAGTTCATATTCAAAGTGTTCTTTATTATTGTGTGTGCGTGTGCGTGCTTATACCATTAGCCAAATATATTATGTGGTTTACCACCCTAAAGTTGATACTTAATAGATTGCATGTCACAAAACAATACTGCCAATAGACTTGTCTGTCCACTTGAACGTTCGACTTTAGCGACATATTCATTTGATTGGAACTTTTTAAATTATTTATAGACCACTTATTTGGTTGATGGTACATGTGACTGGGTGTATTTTTTCTCATATGCGCTAAAAGCGGTGAATGGATTTGCATGAAATTTGGTATGCAGATAGCGGGTTTCCAGGAATAATAAAATGATAAAAGCTACTTTATATTCCCAAATATTCTTATCCAGAGACGTGAAACTTTGCACAGATAAAAGATCTAGATTTATCATTAGCAATTTTCCAGGGATTTTAATAAATCGAAAATACAAACTGAAACATAGATGCACAGAAAAACCAGAAAAGAGACCAGTGCTGGGAATCGAACCCAGGTCCTTAGCATTGTGTGTTGCGTGCTATACCGCTACACCACCACTGGACAGGAGTACATACACAAATTTCTCCTATTCACACCATATCTCAACTTGTTTGTTTTTTATTTAGTCACTTAAGCAGCGACACTAACTTAATTTAAATAAATAAATTTAACTAAATTTGGAGTTGAAATAAAAAATACAAAAAACTCCAAAAACCAATCTTGATATTTGTTAAGTCTTGACATTTTGATAAACTGTCAATAGCACGTGTTCATTTAATCTGCTGTTAAAAGGGGTGACTACCGTACAACAGCTAACTGATAGTGTCTTTTCCAACCTCGACATTGACGGAATCATCGATAGTATCGATGGAGCTATACTTTCAAGAATTGAATTGAATTGAATTGAAAGAGATTAAATTCAGTCTGCTGACATATTCTGGACCAATTTAGATCAACGTCACACCCTATAACATCCCACTATTTTACACAGACCTCATCTGAGAATTAGAGGGATATAGCCGTAGTGTTCACGCGCAGTGCGTGCGGGAACTTGATACGCACCATTTAATTGCTCGTGGTAAAATTCGAATGTAATTTCGCATAATGAAATTTGAAAAACTCAGAGTTTCGAGCCTGGATTTGAACCCACGATCCTCTGCTTGAGAGGCAATAATTCAAACCATTAGACGACCACGGCTTACCAATTTAGCAGATCCTCAAGATTTTTCTGCACTCTACTTTAGGCTGGAGGATGTGGTCTTCCGACGCTTTAGGGAAGCAAGGATGAAAATCTTGTTTTTTTGTTATTATTTGTAACGATTTGGTATTGTGGGATATGTGATATAAAGCGCTTTGGTATTAACTGTACTGTAATAATATAAATGTTAATTGATTGAAACAAAAATAACCTTATATATATTTTTTGTTCCATCAGGACTATAGGTTCCACAGTGCACCTACTGAAGTCTTCTCTAGGGTCTGGTATTCTGGCCATGCCTGCTGCTTTCAAGAATGCAGGGCTGGCAGCAGGAGCTCTTGGCACCATCATCGTTGGCTTCATTTGCACGCATTGTGTTTATGTATTGGTGAGTAAATCTGTCCTTTACTGCTGACGCTTTATATGTCATGATAGTCATAAAGTTTATGAAGACAGCAATGATTCCTTTACTCCTGAATGTTAAATCCCATAACTATCTTTAGTTTAAGTTGAAGCTTCCAATGGCCTCTGTTTTATCACACTGGTTACGTAAATTCAAATTCAAGTTTCAAATTTAAATCATTTATTCAGTAAATAGTGGGCAGTGGGCACTTTTACACATCATTTTTTTTAAACTACAAGCGCTTTCGCAAAGACCATCATTGCTAAGAAGAATACGCCGCAAGAAACTTGGCAAAAAGTTTTTTTTTAATAAAATAATTACAAATGAAATACTTTAAAACTACAGTATAAAATTTAAGAAAAATATCACCTGAAAAGAATAATAATGCAGGGATATGGAGGTCCCTTATTTACAAAACTAAAACTAAACATAATATGTGTTGGTTTACTAGGGTAAAATCTTACCAGTTGAATTTGGCCCACCCCTAGTGATGAGATTTTAAACTAAAATGAAAACTACTGAAGACTAGGAACTCACATCTAAATTAAGAGCTTAAATGTAGAAATGGTTCTTATGGCATTGTGCCCAAAACGCAGCGTTTCCTCGTTGAATGGTCATTTGCAGTGCTGTATTTCTTTTTATGCTGGAAATATAGATCTGGAACTTCTATTGGTCCATATTAATGTTTACTCAAAGTTTTTTTCTCGATATTATATACCTACCTATACACTTTATTAATTGCAGGTAAGGACATCACAAGAAGTCTGCGTGGATGCAAAGAAACCGTCCATGGGATTCGCTGAGACATGTGGAGCGGCTTTCGAGTACGGGCCTAAGAGGCTACGGCCGTGGGCAAACTTTGCGAGGTAACTCTACTAACCTCACTAGATTTTTAGACACTACTACAATGAAAGCACAGTTATTTACAAACGCGAAACGCATTTTTAACGAGTTTAGGTGATGTAAAAAACGAGCAAAGCGAGTTTCTTAAAATCAAATTAAGTTTAGGATTTACTGCATTACACATTCATTATAGTTTGTTTATTATTATAAAAATCTAAAGTCATGCCAATTTTAAGTCTTATTATATTCGTAGTAACGGAAATTTACTTTTTAATTTTATATAAATCCATTTAAATCCCTTTAAGAAATACATACTTAGAAGAGCTTTTTAAATCGGTATAGGTCTTTAAGGAATTTAAATCCCTATACCGTTGAAGTCTCGAAATATTCCTTTTTCAGTGACTAACGTTAATCTTTTATAGGTACCTACAGCTTAGCCGTTTCACACCTATGAAATGTGAGAGGCCCTATAATACGAAGTGCATAACTCGAACTTCGTATATTGCCCTCCTCCCGCTGACGCTTATGTCATTTAATACGCGAGTGAAAGGGACGGTGCGATACGAACTTCGATTTTTGAGTTTCGTAGGTAGCCCCTCAGTTTCGTATGCGATCCTAGACATTAGTGGTCATAAAAACTGAAACTAGTTACACCCTTTCAGGAAATTTACCTAAAGAAGCAGATTATGTAATTATTTGATAAGGTTATTACCTACTTCTTTTATAAACGTTCCTGCATAGATAACTAGTTTCTTTCATAATGTAATTGAAATCGCACGAAGATTGCACCTGCAAAGTGTCACTATGTCAGATAGCGGCTCCAAATCTAATTCCGTGCTTAGTAAGTATAATCCACGCCTAAATAAAAATGAAATTTACATACTTATGATAGATAAGCGGATTTGTACTAATATTACAATCGTGTATGTAAATCTAGGCCTCTTATAATTACCGTTTTCTTTATTAACGCCTTAAGAAAACAACGGGCAAAAACTTTCACACTAATGAATGGCCGACCGCAAAATTTGATTTTCTATTCGTACGTTACGGTAATTAATGTCCGTCATCAATTAAGCCGGAACGAGTATTTTTGTTATTGTACCCACTTTAAAACTTGATGGTTAACTATAGAGAGTGGAAATAAAGTTCCGGATTAGAGACGGTCATGTAAAAAAAAATATCGTATCGATATTATTTGAATATTATCAATGAATTTCGAGCCAAAATGTTGGTTTATCGTTGTTGTATCGTCTAAATAAGAAAAAATAATACACATGATGATCATGGAAATTAACTATAAACAGCAACTTTTTCGCCTCTCCTATACCTACTACTAAACTATTCTAAATCGTTGACGTACTAAGCAACAGTGTCTTCTCTTAATTTCAGAACTTTTGTGGACTATGCGCTAACAACAACGTACTTAGCAGCCTTGTGTGTGTACATAGTCTTTATTGCAGAAAATTTCAAAGAGGTAAGCATTATTATATTAAATATAATAAGTACAGAACAAATAAATTATTTCCCATCCATTGTGAAACTTCGGCTCGGACTGTGTTAGCTTGCAGCAAGATAAATACCCATTATCAAACTCAGAAACATTTGCAAATAATACGCTTTCCGTTATGCCAATAAAACAAGTAAAGTAATAGACGCTTTTTTATTTACCCTAAAATTAGTAGCGTATCTAATAAAATACATTATTTATGATCATCTTTTTGTAATTTTTTAAAGTTATTCTTTACGTTTAGGGCTACGAGTAAATAAGAAATATAAAGAGGAATGGGATCTATTTCAACTTTTGCTATGCTGATGGAGTTTCTGATTTAAGCTTGTCTTGTGTGGAAACAGCCCGCATCCCAGCGCTCTTATAACTCTCTCTTAAACTAGATTGAATGTCCACGTGGCAAACTTCATCGAAATCACCTACAAGGTCCGCCCGGATTGCTACCACCATCTGGCTCGCTAATCCTGCCGTGAAGCAGTGCTTACACTGTTGTGTTTCGGCGCGGAGAGTAAGACAGCCGGTGAAATTACTGGCACTTGAGGTATTCCATCTTAGGCCTCTAGGTTGGCAACGCATTTGCAATACCCCTGGTGTTGTAGATGTTTATGGGCGGTGGTAATCTCTTACCACCAGGAGACCCACTTGCTCGTTTGCCTTCCAGTAGAAAAAAAAACGTGGCAAACTTCATCGAAATCATTACTAGAAGAATTCATTATCATCATCATTATTTCGGCCGTCTGACGTCCATTGTTGGGCACAGGCCTCCCACATAGCCCCCTAGTTGCTTCGGTAGGAAGCGGCCTGCATCCACAATAAACGGTTCTAACTAGAGCATCCTTCCATCTCGTTGGTGGAAAACCTACGCCGCGCTCCCGATCCGTGGTCAAAAACAGATGGCTGAAAAGTCTTCGAATGGAGATCCACAACAGTTGTTTCAGTTAATTGTTTTGTTTCAATTATTTATATTGTCATTGTTTTTTTCCAGGTCTTAGACGAATATATGCCAGACTACAAGCTCTCAGTTGAGACTTACTGCGCTCTGACTCTGGTTCCACTCGTCCTTATCTGTCAAATAAGGAACCTGAAATGGCTGGTGCCTTTTTCCGCCATAGCTAACGTTCTGCTCGTCATATGTTTCGCCATTACGATGTACTATATCTTCAACGGGCTGCCTAACCCTAAAGAGAGGATAATAGTTGCTCCGGTGACTCAATGGCCTCTATTTATAAGGTAAGAAAATGAATATTTTTAGGCTTCACATAGTTAAAATGATAAAAATAAAACTTGTAAATAATGGAGATGTCACTGTAATGGCATAGTATTTACTATGGTAATGGTTAGCAATAACGAGATGGGTTCAGGCAGAAAAGGCAAAATGTTTGTACTTGAACGAGTGAAACATAGCTTTGTTTCCTAGTATTCCTGAAAAGTCATATTTTTGAATGTAGTGGGTTGGGCTACTTTACATTAATTACATGTCAGGCAAAAAATGCTTATGATATAAAATGCTTTATGAAAAATTCAAACAAATGAATTTGAAATATCCAGAGTATCAAAAAAAACCACTTAATGTAATTTAGCGAAATTTCCTTATGATTAGTGTAGTTTATACTCTTATTTCGATAGACGAACATAAAATAGGTAAAAGTCCTAATAACTTTGGTTTGATGACTTGTAATTGCCAAAAGCCAAGTATCATTACATTGAAACTTTACAACTTAATTTGCAGAAATAAGTTGGCAAGTAGTTAAGTTACTCCTTTCATTAAACTCACTTTAAGTTTCATAAATCATTAAGGAAATCCCGAGTTCCATGACCTTTTAAGCGTGGTTATTGAACTTCCGCTAAGTTGATGCTATTCAATAGTCATCATTATTAAGATGGGACTACTCTGGAAAAGGGATTCCAGGGCATCCTGGAGAGTCTTGTTAGCAAGGGTGATCAACCTTTGAAAACTGCCTCAGAGACATTCTAAATTAGAAAATGCCGTTGATATTCTGAATAACATTACGATAAGATTTGCTGATGATTCTACTGACGTAATTATTTTAAATTATCGTTATTTATAACGACCACTTTTTTTTAAACATTTAGTATTTTGACGTGTTTTAGTGAAACAAACTATTTTTCACCTCACTAGCTCGAAAATGCTTTCTTTATCCTTCGAAATCTGTGTGGAAAGTAGCTTTTTATCCTCTAGGCTGGAAAGAGTTTTTGAAATTCGAACGTTATCGTGAACGGCTGCCCCCTTGAAAATACATCAACCGCTTACTTCCACAACCTCGTATCTGGCCACAAAATTGCTATAGAATCATCTTTATGTTAAGTATGATAGAGTGTTTATTTGTTGTATACAATTCGGGTAGATACGAGGTTGAGGAAGAAAGCGTTGAATATTGACGTGTTCACAAAGAAAATTCGTCATACATTTGTTGAAGTACCTAATATTTAAATCTGTTAATTAATCTGTTATTTTATTCTTATTACTAAACATTTATTATTTCAAAATAAAATTTGCTAATTAAAAAAAAATACTTTTAATTTTTAGTACACCTCGACACTTATGCCATGCAATCCTTTTCAAAATAGTAACTGTATTTACGTACCCACTGTAATACCGTTATATCGATTTGGATTGTAAATACTATTATACCTTTATAATACAAAAAATGTTTGATAAGTGGATAATAAAACTGACTTATTAAAAACTACTTGCACAGTTTTTCTTCCATTTGCCATTTTCTCGCTGTAGTGAGGTGAAAAATTGTGTGTTTCGCTCGCCTGTAAAGTTGTTTAGCGTCTCGTGCCTTTGAAACCCTCGACTGCGCGCAGGATTCTTCATTTGAACTACTCGCTTCGCTCGTGGTTCAATCCTAGAATCCTTCGCTTGCTCGGGTTTCAATATATGCACTCGCGCCAAACAGTCACTTTCCAGCCTTGCATAACAAATAACTATTTCTTTACATGTTCTTTCTTAACACTTGGACCGCTTAGACGTTCAAGATCGTAAAATAACTAAAAATTTTGTTTTTATAATTTATTCTTCTCTTTCCAGCACAGTAATATTCGCAATGGAGGGCATTGGTGTGGTTATGCCAGTTGAGAACGAAATGGCGAAACCTCAGCAGTTTCTCGGCTGCCCAGGAGTACTGAACGTTGCCATGACCATTGTCATCTCTCTCTACGGCATTGTCGGTTTCTTTGGCTACATTAAATATGGCGATGACGTGAGAGGCAGTGTGACACTTAACTTGCCGCAAGATGAAATGTAAGTTTTGAAGTTTACCTATAGTTAATTATATTAGACATATTTTCTAGCGGGTGTAAGCAGCCTAATGCTCTGTCGAGCACAGGTACCCAAAAATATAAATATGTCCACACCTCTTTGCTGATAACATAAAATTTAAAATAATAACTACTGGGATAATGGCCAGCACTCGGACGCGAGAAAGTTTGTATGAAAGAAAATGTTTAAAAAAATATTTGAAGGAGATCAAAAAATGACATACAAAAACTGAGTGTGTGAATGAAAAACAAAAAGCTTGTAGGGCAGATTTAATCTATTTTTTTGTCATTAGTTACGAGTACCGGTGCGTAGCCAGGTCAGACGGCTAGTAGGTAATTTATAAATTTTAACATATCAAAGTAAGACACCCGTGTGCTATACGCTGTCCCATTACTTCATTAGCAAAAGAGGTAACAGCAAGGTGTCGTTTACTGAGTATTAACATTAGATCATTTACCCTATGTATTTTTTATTTTCCAGTCTGGCACAAACTGCCAAGATACTTATGGCTCTAGCCATCCTCTTCACCTACAGTCTTCAGTTCTACGTTCCGATGGAGATGATCTGGCGACAAATACATGACAAAATATCTGTGAGATATCACGAATTCACGCAAATCTCCATCCGAACGTCTGCTGTTGTCAGCTCAGGTAAAAGCATTATTATTTATATTATTTTTTTAGTAAGGTTGCTTTTTCAGCCGCTTGTTTTATAAAAAAATATTAGGAAATTTCAATGGAAAAATACCCGTTTATTTTGATGATATTCGCAGTGTCGTGCCTTTTAAGCTTTTGTGTAGCTGGCAAGGTTTGCTTGGACAGTGCACCCTAAGGTTATTCCAACAAGCCCAACACAGCTAGGTTACATACTCTGTCTTGAAATTCTAATGCCTAGTTTCCAGCTTAACTATCAGAATATCTCAGAGGTACAATATTATAGCATTGTCATCGGTCATTGATAAGATAGTTTCAAATTAATTCCACGTTATGGAGGGGATGAAGATTACGTTCAAAATTTCCGTTACATACATACATACCAAGCTAGTAAAAACATGTTCAAAATTTATAGAACTAATCCATAGTCAAAATCAAAGTCAAAGTCAAAATATATTTTATTAATTTAGGCTATAACAAGGTACTGAAATTCAAATTCAAAATTCAAATTTTGTGTAGGTATGTATATACTTGTTTTCTGTACTGCTTGCTATGATAGTGTGCAATAAAGAGTTGTTATTGTATTGTATTGTATTTTACTTATCAATGTCAAAATCTCATAAACTAGTCTCAGCTGAGCCTAAGGTATTTCACCTTTAAAAGTATTGCATGAATACCGTCTATTTATCTTTCTTTGCACAATAGGTCACATTAATGAAGAACAAAGAAGCCTTGTGTACCGAATTTTCCTTGTACCTAACGCCCTTAGGACAACATAACAAAGCTTGTTTACGTTTTCAAAACCGGGTTAAACAATCAGGGCTTATTTCAAACATTTCCTTGAGATTATTTATAGCAACCCCCCAAAATTTTAATGGTCCGATTGTGATCCTATTTGAATACATCTTTGCTAATGCCAGCTTTAATATTGTTCTGAACTTCAAAATGTACATTTTTGATTGAAATAAAAAAAAATAAAAAAATTGAAATATATAGTCAAGCACAAACGAACGTAGAAACAGAGGGTTCTATAGTTTATCATCATCATCAGCCGGATGATGTCTACTGCTGAACAAGTTAAGACTTTGGGATTTCACAAGGATTAGACATGGGGGATAAATAACTTCAAAAAGTGTCATTGTGACTTTTCACAAAAGCACAACGTTACAAAATCACACACGTTCCTACTGTTCCTATCCCCTAGCGCAGTCTCTGTTACTCAAATCCTAAGCCTGTAATAGTGTGAAGGTTATTTTGAATCAATTACTTACGTGATAACGGTGTGGCAAAAACACGGTCATAATAGTACCGCGACAATATGATATGGTGATATGAGTAACAGGAGTGACAAAGTCACGTTGAAATAACAGTGTGAGAAAAAAACGTTCATTACGGAACCGTGACCGTGTGAATAACAGGCGTGACAAAGTCACGAGCCTTTTCACTGTGACTTTTTTGGAACGGGATCGTTAGTCACTGATATCAAAATGTAACGCTTTTTCCCATTACTAACAAGAATCCCAAAGAGTATGGAGATAAAAAAGAGCCTAGAAGTTATTCTAGGAACCCAGCTATACCAAACCTAATATTATTCGAAGCTTGCCCAGCCAAATTAAATTAACACAAACACACGCACTTACCTTCATAAACTTTCGCATTAATCACGTAGTATTCGTAGAATACATTTTATACCGTATATCTTATTTGCAGTCGCCCTCGCTGCAGCCTTCCCGAACTTGGAGCTATTCATCAGCCTTTGCGGTGCAATCTTCCTCTCCAGCCTCGGCCTCCTCACTCCTGCTATCGTCGACACCGTTCACAACTGGGACCGAGGACTTGGCAGATTTAACTGGATCCTTTGGAAGAACATCTTCATCGCCCTGCTGTCCCTTGTGGCCTTATTCGCCGGTTCATACGTCTCCATCAGCAATATGATCTCTAAATACGGAATGAGTACATTACAAATGAACGCGACTGATGTACCAACTAGTTTTAATGAAACATTTACTCTGTAGGACTATTTGAATTACTATTGCAGTTTAACTGTCTGCGCTTATCTAGAACTTTACAACCTTTTGCAGATGTCGAGTTCTCTACATCATTATTATATGTTTTAGTAATGTGATGAACCGACCAGATGCATGATGGAAAAAGTATGTTTTCTTCCTCACAACTTCCTACTTGTTTAGCCAAACTGATATCAAGGTAATCCACGAAACTTATTTCGATTTTATATCGATGATCTGTACCTTAGAGTGTTCAATCAAGGTTATTAGTCGTAATTGACGTGTTGATTTTATATAATTATATTTAAACCCTCGACGGTATTAGCAGTTTGGTGCTATACTCATAAACTACTATGTTCACCCTGAACTGTGAGCTATTCAATTTTCAGTCGTTCAGTTCTTTAAACGGATTTTTTCTGCTAATTCATCGGACTTAGCACTGTCTTGGCAGACTATCGTTACTTGATATATTCGCTTGCAGATATACGTAGTCTAGTGTTCTCACTAGGATTGTAGTGGAACAGAGAACTAAGAAATTTTATAATGATGAGTTGAACCATTTAACATTTTAGTTTTTATGAATCATCAGAATGTCTTACGAAAGCTTAAGTGATATTATTCTAAGCATAAGTTGCAGTAAGTTATTTAACCTTAATCAATGTATTGTGGTATTGTGTAATACTAACATCGGCCTAAACCGCGTGACAAAAAGAAGTGGTCAAAACAATTGAGATTGCAAATACGTTAGACAATGAGACCTCAGTCATTAAATCCATTTTATATGACAGCTGGTTTAACATTGGTTTTGGTTTAAGTACACGTAACTTAGTATAAATTCAGGCTAAGAAATAATTTGAGACATGACAAAACCACACAAAAGGTTCTTCGTGAAATATATTGGCCTTCTAAATCTAGATTGTCAGTGATTCCTAGTTCTATTAAAAATAGTACTATGCCTATCCGAAATACCATTTTTTACTTTCACACTTTCTACTTTGATTTCCGCCTCCGTTAACCTCCGCTTCCACGGAGTCGCTAGTTCTTAATTTTCGTATCCGGCTCCGCAAACGAGGACCTCGGTACAATCCTGCTGGTGGTCACGTAAATGTCAACGCATGACCAACATCCATGACGAACATCAAGTCACGTGACTTCATTATCCGGCCTGAAAGTTAACCTCCGGAAATCATACCCCCTTATAAATTTAAGCAGACAGTGAACTGTCTTTATGATTACGTATAAGAGTGATATTATTATTTTTTAAGAAAAAGTACAATTTTTATGTTAATTATTGAGCACTTTTGAGATTTGACACTCGCGGACGATGGACGCTTTACATTAATATTTATATTTATAATAGATGAAGTAGCAATGTAATATTTAGTTTATGAACTTCTTCACAATAATGGCCTGAGTTATTTTTTTATCAAGGACGAAAGAAAGTAATAGGATAGGGCTGTTTGAATTAACGTTTTCATTAAATTTTTATGTGTAAGAACCTCCAAATTCTTTATAGTTGACAATAGAATGACAACTTGACGCTATTAAAATGACTCTTGTAAAATTGTTTGACTTTAAGTATGTTATATTATTATTGTAACAATATTGTAGTAGCTATATGTGTTTATTATTTGTATAAATTATACGTGCCTACCTATAAATTGGTTTAATACCATTATTTGAATTTGAAAATCATGTGCAATTTGGCTTAAATATTGAAATTGAACAAAATATTTACTAAATAGTAGGTACAGGTTCACGAAATGCAACTTCGATCGATTATTTTAACCCTATTTTGACGCATAATATACGAAACTACAAAATCGAAGTTCGTATCGCACCGTTCCTTTCACTCGCGTATTAAATGAAATAAGCGTCAGCGGGACGGCAACATACGAAGTTCGAGTCTTGCACTTCTTAGTAAAGGGCCTGGTCGCAGAAACCCTTACTATTAATAACCCTGAGAAAAAATCATAATTATAATGTCCACATTTTTTACTTTTTTTGCGACTTGAATGGAACAATAATTTTTATTACATTTTTTAGAACTTTATCTTTCTATTACTGTAGCTATAATAACGATTTTAACGTATCAATAATGCTTGAATATAAATACATAAAATCTTCAACGATATAATTTAAGTCATATTTTTTATTATAATGCCATTTTACGATATTTTCACCGATATCGTCCAATTTAATTGCATCACTACTTTTATCTAATTTTTGTTCATTATTTTTATTTAAAATTTGATGTTTGGTTTATAACTAAGCTGTTCGTAATATAAATTGGCCTTACGTCAGCTGAATGAAACCAAAGCAAAGGGAAGAACCCGTCTGTACAAAAGTGTATGAATTGTGTATCCCTGCGTTTTATAACCAGCCGTTTGGTCAGCAATTTAAAAAGAAAAAGAGATCTTTTTTATAACTTCAAATATTGGGTTAATACTGAATAAGACACGAATTTCTATTCCTTTTTTCCCACTGACCCTTTTCCTAACAAAATATTATTAAGTGTATTATAAGAAACATATTTATTTCTTTGCCTATTTATCTGTTGTTTTAAACGCAGTATACTTGGAATGGGTTTCCCATGACGACGGTAATTTGCGTCCTTAAAAAGGAATATATTCTTATTTATTGTGATGGAATAGTTCTCCGGGTTGTTGCAAATACTCTAATAAATTATACAATTACAACACTACGCAATAAAATACAATACAGAACAACAGATAGACATGAATACATGAACAATCATATTGCTTTAGACAGATACTACTAAATAGGTTGTGATTGTGTTTAATTGCTAAGTTTAAGTTATGTACTAATTCTTATGTAAGTATAAATTGTTTTGTTTAAATAATTTTATGGCTGTAAAAAGACACTGCGAATGTTCTGCCGCCGGAACGGCTGTTTTTTATGTTTATTGAAATTGACTTGATATTTTTTAATCTGTACACATATAATTCAAATCGATTTATTATTCTTTTTCCTTACTACTACTATTATTAAAATCATGGTTATTATGCTTAACTATTTACTTACCCAATGCATCTGCGAGCAGCCCTAAAAATTAGAGAACTAGATAACCTAGCTAGAGAAGCTGACTTTATGAGCTTGAGGTGTCACGTGTCACGTACGATACTTGGTCCAGGCAGTTGTTATGTATGAAAAATACGAATGTTGGTTGTCAAGTCTTGGGTTCCAAATATTTATTTAAGTAGGTATGTGTCTCTGTTTATGTATGTTTATCTGTTGCCTGGTACCCCTAGTACGACTTTGATTAGTTTGGAACTCGATGAATTGTTAGTCGTCCCGTATTTTTTTAAATCAAATATAAATAAAATTGTAGACAGCATAACTTTAATGATAACTATAAACGAGTTTCAAATGCTTGACTCACTTTATTACGATCACAAGTTTGAACAATATTCATAGATTCCCTTAGTAATTGTTTCAAATTAATTTGTAATTACAAATAAGATTAAAAATGTGATATAATATCTTTTATTATGAATTATCATAAAAAAGAATAAATATTTGAAATTTTACATGATCGTTTTATTCCCTTAGCCATCAGTCGGTTTTAAGTCGCGCGTCAAAGCGGCCGCGCACGCCCGGGGACGTCATATTTAGACGGCAAAATGCATTCTCAGTCATTGACTGAGGCTCGCAGCTCTATGGATCGATTGACCTCGCGTTCAGAAGGGCTACTCCGAAACACAAAATTCGAAGTTCGTGTCGTGCGATCCCTCTCGCTCTCGCATTAAATATTATAAGTGTCAGAGGGACCGCATGACACGAACTTCGAATTTTGTGTTTCGGAGTAGCCCTTCAGGTTCGCGGCGGTCCGTACAGGAGCTGTACGCGTGGACTGCGTATCCCGACTACGCGTAACACAGGAACGCACTGTCTGTACGCAGCTTTATGAAAGGACATAACCCAATCCTGTTACTTTGAGTTGCATAATAAAGAATAGAATAGAATAGAATTTATTTATTTGGTGTTAAAAAAGTTTGTATAGTCAAGGTCAAAAATATGTAAACACTTTAGTACCTTATCACTTTAACCACTGTAACAGTTTACATATTATTATGGCAGTTCAAATATGACGCAATTCGATTTGTGGCATTCGAACATGGCGGATGTAGACTGATGATGGATGTAGATGCTGTTTAACAGACAATGTACGGTCGGCCCATGAAAATGTAGAGCTCTTTAGTACTTTGTCAAATTAAATCAGAACAAGGCACAGTTGTACGCATGATAAAATTAATATGTTGTCATTAAAAAAAATTGTGTATTTAAAATTAGAACAGATTGTTATGACATTCATCGAGAAGAGTGTATACTTGTCAATGTGACATTGCAATGTCATTGCATTGTTATCTTTGTTACACGATTTTCATAGGTTTCTTTTAGTCAAAATAAATTAGAGCGCAATATTAAGGCACTACGTCAAAGCAAGCCGCCACACCAGTAGCTTAATTTCAACCACTATAGAATTTATATATTTATTATCAAAAGAATGACAACCTGTGGCTTTACTGGTAGGCATTTGCTGACTGATATGAGGTCCCGGGTTCGAATCTCACGCAAAAGAAGTGGAATAAGTTCATTTTTATTTCAGCAACCGTAAACTTATCTTCCACAATTTTAATTTGGGTATTAATTATTAGAACCTCAACTACTTTACTTATTATTTTATACATTCAAATACAAAATACATTCTACGTAAATATTTGCAATTTTTTTTTAGATCGGATCTAGATAGATTCTATAGGTTCAGCGAATTTATATAAAAAATTCAACCGAGGTTTAAAGTCATGAAATTTACCATAGTTGTTCTTAGTGCAACGTCACCGAAGACCACGGTATAATTTTTAAGAACTCTGACCCCAAGCAATTTTATTGTGTTTACGACTCGAATAACTTATGCGTCTATACCTAATACATCTTCATTGATTTAATACTATCTTGTTCAAGACTACGAACATCATAATCATCATCATCAGCCTATAGCAGTCCACTGCTGGACATAGGCCTCCCCCAAACAGCGCCATTGCGCCCTGTCCTCGGCTAGAACGCATCCAGTTTCTACCAGCAGCCTTTCGCAGATCGTCACTCCACCTGGCCGGAGGGCGTCCTACACTACGTTTGCCAAGACGCGGTCTCCACTCAAGAAGTTGTTTACAAGATTACGTACAATAAATAGGTAATTGAGTTTTTTTCTTCAAAATTATCCTTTTTCCTTCCTTTTCTTTTTTTCAGACGTATTTGCATTATCATCCAGCCTACAATTATGTATATCAAATTTATTTCAAGTCAATTCGATCATTGGAAGTGGACCGAAATATTAACTTGCGAAATTTGAAGCAAATAAACACATGAGGATAAATATATGAGATGAAAGCTTCTAAAAAAAAGAAATCGATTTTAATAAATATAATATTTATTGACTGAACTGAGCACGGCCGCTGCAACTATCACCTGCACAAGTGGGGTGGAGGGAGTCTCCGCTCTGTGAGTGCGGGGAAGAGGAACAGACAATGGAACACACCATCGTGCGCTGCCCCTTACACTCCTACCCTGGACCCGCCGAAGACCTGTACGCACTAACGCCTGATGCAGTCGCGTGGCTTAGTAGTTTAAGTGTTTTGCTCTAATGCCTATTTGTAATATGCCATACAATTAAATAAATAAATTGACTGATTTACATAAATAGAAAATAATGAAATGGACAAACGGTTATGAAAAAAGTGTACATAAATCATTCTAGCTGGGACTTAAACTTTCATATTATTATGAATCCATTTCCTAAAGTTGTAGACATTGGTATACAGGGTGGGCACCGACGATCCACAGGTCGTATGTGCTTCTTTGCCACTGACGATACCGACGATGTAGTAATTTCCTTCGTGCTCTGCCATGATGGGACCACCAGAGTCGCCTTGGCAGGTGTCTTGTCCATTGTTACTGGCCGCACAAATGTGACTGACAGTCAAGTCGTTGTAGTATCTCTGACATTGGCGGCGAGCTACCAGATTTGTTTGGGCTGTCAGCTTAATAGGCGATGACGGACGACCAGACCCAATGGTGCCCCAACCAGCGATGGACAGAGGAGTTCCGTGATTTTTAGGACGGTCGATGTTGAAAGTCGGTAAGCAGATTGGCCGAATGAACTCTGAAAGAAGAAAATATTGGTTTTTGAATGACGAACGATGATTTAAACGAAAGAGTCAATACTAAACTAGTCGCTCCAAGGAAACTAGATGCCTTAAATGAATTAAAGAATTAAGCAAATACTTTTACAATACAATGACTTCATAACTGAGATGCTCTGAGGACATTAAATAATCAACATGATTATCTACCTGAAGTCATTTAAGTAAGTACTCGTATACATTAAAGATTTGCTACCTACGAGTATTAATTATCTTTATTAATAGGTACAGGTATTAACAAACCTAACATAAAAGGCATCTATTTCTTTGTCTACCAGAGGCAAATTTTAAAGTAGCAGAAGAGAAACGATTGTCAAATTAAAAAAATCCCTTGAAATTTGGTACTGTAGTGTAACAGCTTAATTCACCTAATTATGATTCACCTAATTATGGAATTACTTTTTTTTGTTTAAAACTAGTTTTAGGGTTTAATTTACAATTTTACCTGTGTAAGGTGCAGATCCTCTAAGCCGCATCAAAGCAATATCGTTGTTAAGTAAGTTGGGCTCATAGCGTTTGTGCTTGATGATCTTATCAGGATGCATAACTATGTTTTTCACACAAGTATTGCCGACACAATCCTTTGGGTATGAGTTCGTATTGTACTCAGCGAGGATAATACTGACACTGTAAATAACAATGCTATTAATTATCCACATATAAATTACTTCGTTCATACGAAAAAATTGTGACCACGGTTGTTTCTTCTGCTCTTCAATTCAAAAGTCTGGGTTGAGCCTGACTTGGTAATAAATGACAGTTCCGTATATATTCACACTACTTAGCACTTTAGCAGTTAACACAAAATGATCTGAACAAAATGTGCATTTGCAGTAGGTAGGATTTTGTAAAAAGTTCGTCCAGATTTCTTCCACCATTTTCATTAAATTGGCCAAAGAGAGCTGAAAAGTATTGCTGGGTTCATTGGTGATGGTAACTCACTGCCAATTGCCAAAACCCAAAACCCACACCCCATGTCATAACGATGTCACTACTCATAAGAAGTTAAAATAATAATAATTATAATTCATTTGTTTGCAATAAAATTATCTTGTTTCGAGCTATTTCACGTACAACATTTAATACCTGCAGCCTGTTGGGCTAGATGGACTCAAATAGCTTAAATTAAACATTATACAACACAAAAACACAACAATACAATTAAGGCAGAACAATTACGCTTTTAGAGTGCTTTTGGGGTTGCCTCGTCACTCTAGTGCGTGTCTAGTGTGTGTCGCATCTGCAATACCCCTGGTGTTGCAGATGTTTATGGGCGGTGGTGATCTCTTACCACCAGGAGACCCACTTGCTCGTTTGCCTTCCAGTAGAATAAAAAAGAAAAGAAGAAAGTCAGAAATATTTGTTAAAGCACAATTAGACTGTTTTCACACAACTATACGTAAAAGATGATGATGAAGAGATGTCTTTGGGGGCCAGGATACGGGAGAGCTTCATGCAACAGCATCCTGAGCATGACTTTTTTGCTCTAGTACATAGAGTAAAATCTTCGTCTAAGAATTAGTAAGACGAAAGCGATCAAGTCTTAACAGCCACAAACAAAAAAGTTTCGATATATTTTTTTAATAATTTTTAATTTGTTTAAAACTAAAAATCAATTAAAAAAAGTAAAAATAAATCAATAAAACTAAGTGTTTTTAATTCTTAGCAAAGCATGAAAAATAAAAGGTACCTAGTTAGTAAGCGAACAACGTTTCCGCTGTTGTTATTCCATCTGCTCGCAATTGAAGTGAAAAGCAGTGTAAAACTCGAGCGGACTCTTGCGGCATCAGCTCGGATAACGATATGAGCGTCTCGGATAAAATAGCTCGTTTTATGCTCTTGTTATGCAATCTACTCTAGTTTCTAACCTAGCTTTAAGCATACCACTGAACACTATGAATGATATTATTATTACTCTTATACTTACTCGTCATATGATTGATAGTTGACAGCAACGCAGTGGGCAGCAGTTAGGACGAAGCGAGGACTGATCAGCGAACCACCACAGCTTATGATTCCGGTGCGGAACATTTCCTTGACCTTGATGTTCAGATGCACGAGCCATGGATACTGACGAAGCCCGGCTTTCTTGCCACCTGTATTTTTTTAAGTTAATTGGTATGTTTAGTTTATCATAGGAGTACAATTTATGAAACGAAGGTACCTTTTCACTACTAAAAATCTATTTAGCTGGTGTAATTGAGACGTCAGTAGTTAACAATACAAAAGACGGAATTAATGACCGTACAGATTTTTCTGTAAATTTATAAACAGCTGCATTTGTGACACGACATTGACTAAGAGGGACTCGTTGGTTTTGTTCATCAGAAGGTATGTTTATCTGACGTAGCAAAGGACAACTTTAAGTGATACTAAGGATGTTTAAAACAAAATAAAATGATGGATTACTTTTAAAACATTATCAATACCTGTGATGTATCCATCGGGAGGAATATCAGAAGCATTTCTTTTCATATTTTTAGCGCTGAATCCAGTAAATTGTGAATTTGAGTCGTCTGCTAGTCCCAGTCGATCAATTATGTTTCTAATATCATCATAGGTATTGCCGATTTTATTGAAAATGTCGCCTATATGATCAATCCAGCTACCACCTTGATCACTATCAGAGGCGTCATCATGCCCGTCATCAATCCCATTGGATCCATCATCCATATCATTGCCTCCGTCATTGATACCGTTGGAGCCATCATCCATATCATTGCCCCCGTCATTGATACCGTTGGAGCCATCATCCATATTGTTCTCGTCATCATCGACATTATTTTCTCCATCATCGTTTCCATTGTCCCCGTCATCACCTGATAAATTTTGTTAAATTGTAAAAAGTAGATGATAAAAATGTCAATAACAGTATGAGAAACAAATTTTGCTCAAACACTTTCAGATTTATTTCAGGTTTAAATGAACAAATCCATCCATCCATCCCAGCCTATCCCACTGCTGGGCACAAGCCTTCTCTCAGAACAAGAGGGCTTGGGCCATAGTTTCCACGCGGGCCCAGTTGCAGATTGTGAACTTATAAACAAATATTAACATTTTATAACTTTGAAAAAATATTAAATACCTTCATTGTCTTCATTTGTCCCGGCATGTTTTCCGCAACATCCAGACTCAGGTTTGGGAATCAACCCACTCAAAGCAGAGCACTTGCCAGTCGCGAAGCCGATTTGGTTGCCACTGAATTGATCCCAATTCATATTGTGGGTAGATCTCGAGAGACCAACTTCCAATACTGCGGCTAGCACGACGGCTACCAAAAAAGTCGTTAATTTGGCCATTATGGAACAGAAATTAAAGGTATAAGTCCCGAAGACTAGTTCTGAACTCCCCTAGAGGAGTTCTAAACGAACTGTGCCGATTGGTTTCAAACTAGGTTTATATAGGGCTATTAGTGTGCGAAATTGGATTCATCATAAGGAAGTTTCGCTTATTATCTCATTAAACAGCTAAAGGAAATATTTACTATAACCAAAAAACAAGTCGTGTAAAAATTGGGTCAAGTGTCACAGTATTTTTACGGTGTACTGCCGTTTCGCCAAAATATTTTTCGCCAAATTTCACTTCCCAAAAAACTTATCGCAATAGTTTCATTTCCCAAACGAATCTTTGGCATATTTACATTTCGCATTTTATTCATTTGGTCAAATTTTATTACTTACGACAAACGTTTATTAAGCAAACGTTTTATTTTGGCAAATATTGTATTCCAAAAAAAATGTTTGTTCAAAATGACATTTCGCACAAACCAACTGCTACCAGAAAAGTAGCTTATATTAGAACTGCGTCTTCCACAGAAACAAACTGCTATCAAAAAAGTAGATGAGGTTAGACTGCGTCCCCCACAGAAAACGGACTGCTACCAGAAAAGTAGGTTAGATTATAGGTTAAAACTGCGTTCCCCGCAAAAACGAACTGCTATCAAAAAAGTAGGTTAGGTTAGGTTAGAACTGCGCCCCTCCACAGAAACAAACTGTTCCCAGAAAAGTAGGTTATTATGTGATGCGATATTTTGGGAAGAGTACATTATGCCAAACGATACATTTTACCAAATATTACTTGGCAATATGAAACATGACTAAGTCATTATTTGCGAAACAATAATTTGCCAAATAAAAATTTATTAACTGTAAATTTGCGATAAGTTTTTTTGCCAAATGATTTTTTGCCAAATGATAATTTGGGTAAAATTTTTTGGGATGTGATACTTTGGGAAAAGTTTTTTGGCCATACATTAGTAATCCCATTTTTACTTTGTTTTTATTTCTGACAACGACCAGATAAAACTAAGTGGTTAGAGAACCTGGCCACGTAGCTTGTGATCTTGGTTTTGATCCTCGATCGAATAATATTATATTATTGGTTCTCTAATTTTTCGCTGAAAATTGTTTCGCCGAATATTACTTCCCAACTAACTTTTCGCAGAATTTCATTTCGCCGAATGATCACTCGCCAACTTATTAAAATGTTTATTTTTATTTCCCAACCTCACAGTTACCAACTGTACGTATGGCATGTTTGTTATAAAGCCACTTTTCAAAAAGCCAACTTACGCTTAGCAGAATGTTTTGGTTGGCGTAATATTCATTTCGTTGTACAATGTTTCCCAAATGTTTTATTGTAAAAGGGTTTCTTTTAGTAACTATGTAATATAATAAATAGGTAATGTGGGTAAGTGCAACATTTCCGTTGTGTTTTTGTTTGTGCACTAATAAAGCGTTTGTGACAAACGCCCATATTTATAACAATGTTTGACTTTTTGATATAATACGGAAATGATCACGGTATCAATCTTGTACCAAATGTTTATGTGTCAAATTTCGAAAAACCGGCAATTACTGAGTCTTCGTTAAAAAATTTAAAACATTTATTTACAAGGATGCCATTTTTAGTTCAATATTATTTTTCATTAGACTCATGTTTTGGATAATTAAAAAGAAATATATTAAACAATAAAAATACGATTCTGGCACTCGCCGGCCGCTGCCGCGGCACGCTCGCTTCGCTCGCTCGGCTCACGGTTCACCTAACACGCTTCTCCTCGCTTCGCTCGTCGTCGCACCTTACTGGATTTTGCCACACATTCAATTTATTTTGCTATACTTATTACAAAACTCTTATTTGTAATTAATATTGCCAATTGTAAAAATAGTGTGTATCTCTTACTTACTTTTATTAAAAAGTTGGCTTATGTATAAGAAAGGAACTGTTACACTGACGAAACGTTATTCGTCTAATAGTTGTTTGGCCTAGTGAAAGATTTGACAAATGATAAGTTTTCCAAACGTTTTGTGTCATTATGATATTCTGCTATATAATAATTTGACCAAATACACGTTGCCATACAAAAAGTTGGTAATAGTTAGTTGTCAAAGTGAATCTTCGGCGAAACGTTGGTTGGCAAGTGATATTCGGCCAAATGAATTTCTGGAATTTCTGCGAAAAGGCAGAACACCATCAAAAATAGGAAACTAAAGTACCTAATACTCAATCCAAAAAACTTAACTATCAATATTTACTCTATCGATTTAAGTTTTGATCTGTTGAGATGATCTGGTGAAATTGATGTTTCAGCAGGAGCCAACATTTACTTTACCTGACTGGTGACATTAGATGACGACCTCTGTTGTAAGAACCCACACTCCACGTTAGTTAAGCAGTAACTTGGCCCAGGCACTACAGTGCACGCACTGGGTTATTTTATGATATTGTGACTAATATGTTTTATTTGCATTGTTTCCTTTATAAGCACAATCTAGTCTGAATCACTATAAATATTACCCAAAAAAAATCAAGTGCGTAATAAAAATTAAAGTGACAAACAGTTCTTCTTTTTCCTATTAGAATTTTAGAATTAGCGCAGTCATTTTATGAAATAAACAAATCGCACCTTCGGTGACACAAGGGCACAATTGTCGAAAAACCCAAAAACGAGTTAAGTATACAGAAAGTTCTAAAAACTATGTCTTTACATGGAGGAACAAAGACATCCATTAAATTCCGCGTTAAATCGCCAGAGGGCGACAGTGACTTTGTCGCATTGGTGCGTTTTTTGGTGTATGTTGGCACGACAAAGTCTTATTGGCCAATTGGCCGACAGCCCGCGAGTGAAGAGAATGTTTGCTGGAGCAACGAGGGCGTAAAGGTAAATATGCCTTTTGCTATTTAAATTTTTGGAAGAACAAAGTCACATTTGATGTACTTTTGCCTATAAAATGGTCACGCATTTGGAGATACAAAGTCGCTCAAAGCAATTTTGACTTTGTACCTCCAATACCTTTAAAACTTTATAGTCTTAAATTCAAATGCGGCCTTGTCATTCCATTCTATTAAAAAAAATACAACGTCGTGTAAACAATTATGACCTTATTATTCAAATATTTGCTTGCAATAAAATAAATAATGACTATTAATGACATTTTAATTCCAATTATATTTTTATTTGAGCAGTCATAATCCCTACTTCCCTACTAATATTATAATAATATAAATGCGAAAGTAACTCTAACTAAGTATCTCATTCTAACATACAGCTATGTTTCTATCAGGTGGATGGCAGATCACGATGTTTATCATCGTCAATGTACTAAATAATTGGATGCCGTCCATTCGGATAAATCCATTGTAATGGTATCCGTTTGGAAGGTTCGTCAGTGGCCTGCTTAACACACACAACTGATTCAACAACCAGTTTACACCACAGCGAGAGAATTTGTACAGCACTGAGATTTTCATTCATTTTATTGCCATTTCAGCTGTTTTTCTAAATGTGTATAATCTCCGTGTTATACGGAGATTCAATCAGGTGGGTATCTTAGGAACTCTGAATGTCCTTTATCAATGCTCGGAGTAGCCATCATCAGACCACAGTCAAAGCACCACCTAGTGAAGAACCAAGACATCAAAGTGACCTCGTTTGTATGAAAGGACTGTGGGCCATATTTTTTGCCGGCGAGTGTATTAAGATTTTTTTCTATGAAAATGACAGAAAAATTTTATAACAGTAATTGTTTGTGAAAAATATATATTTTTTGTTTTTAATTAAAATATATTATTTGTTTTTAAATAACTTTATTGTAATAAAAAATGTAAAATCTACTAAGCAGCGTTGCTTTATTATAGTAGACAAGATGTTGAGTTGATTCCAAAGACTATTTCTATTGATCCCTTGATTAAAGTAAACACAAAGTTCCTAGACTTAATGTAAGTAATAAAAAATAAATATTTTATGAAAATAAACGAGTTTCTTTAACAAATAATTAGTCGTAGTTTTAGTTTGAACTCAGTCACAATTACAAATTGAATTAAATTTTGGTGGAACAAAGGCATTATATGTACACCTTCGCCTAAAAAAAAAATAATAATAAATGAATGAAGGGTTCCTGATTCCTATAAGCAATATTTCGCGATCCATAAAACTATAAGGCTTGTTCCATGCAAAGATAAATTACTTCAAAGCTATACGAGCAAAACAATACAACATTGAACACAAAAAAATCTTTAAAATGGCTCTCCTGTAAAATCGTAAAAAGTGTAGTAATGCCCTTGTGTCACCGAAGGTGCGAAATATTGAAGACCATATACCCCTGGTGTTGCAAATGTTTATGGGCGGTGGTGATCTCTTACCACCAGGAGACCCACTTGCTCGTTTGCCTTCCAGTAGTATAAAAAAAAACCTTTATTAAAAGCCTATTTCTATACTAATTTTTCCTTTTCTACTAGGAAGCTACACTTTTGACAGAGTGTTCGTTGTATGAGCTTCAGTAGTTCAACTAAAAACGCGCAAAGAATTATCTCTAAAAGGTACTTAGATTGCACCATTTCGACCATATTTCGACGAAGCTCTCTGATAAAATGTTGGACTATTTATGCATGGTTATAACTTCTATACTTTTATCAAATATTACGTTGTTTTTATTGTAGTAATGCTAGTTTATGTATATCTCTTTGAACATACATACATACATACATAAAATCACGCCTCTTTCCCAACGGGGTAGGCAGAGACTACATCCTTCCACTTGCTACGATTCTGGCATACAACTCTCGCTTCTTCTACATTCATCAATCTTCTCTCTCTTTCTCTTTGAAAATATTTATAATAATATATTAGAGATAAATACGACGACTGAGCGTTTATCAGGCTGTTATTGTCTTCTTGCTTAGTGACTAATATATCTAACACCTTTTTTAGGGTTCCGGAGCCAAAATGGAAAAAACGGAACCCTTATAGTTTCACCATGTCTGTCTGTCTGTCTGTCCGTCCGCGGCTTTGCTCAGAGACTATTAATGCTAGAAAGATGTAATTTTGCACGGATATATAAGTATACTATGCCGACAAAATAGTACAATTAAAAATTCAAAAACAATTTTTTTGGGGTACCTCCCGTAGACGTAAAGTGGCGGTGATTTTTTTTTCTCATCCAACCCTATTAGTGTGGGGTATCGTTGGATAGGTATTTTAAAACCATTACGGGTTTGCCCAAACGATTTTTCGATTCAGTAATATGTTTGCGAAATATTCAACTTTAAAGTGTAAATTTTCATTAAAGTCGAGCGTCCCCCCCCCCCCTCTAAAATCTAAACCGGTGGGTGGAAAAATTTTAAAAAATTCAGGATAGTAGTCAGTATATTAAACTTCCAAGGAAAACTATAACGGCTAAGTTTGCTTGAGAATTATTAGTGGTTTATGAGTAAATAGCAGCGTAAGGTATAAAATATACCTAAACTTGGAAGATTCCGTATAAAATACGAAATCCTTAGAAAAATATTACTTATTTTTTTCGTAATGGCTACGGAACCCTATTTTGGGCGTTTCCGACACGCTCTTGGCCGGTTTTTTTCAATAGCGACTGGTTTATTTTAAAGTACTACAGAGAATCATAAAGGCTTTCGAATCAAGTTCGATTAAAATGCAAATCCTGGGCATGGTTTAAAGTTTATGCTGATTTACATTTGATATTATATTATTTTGTTATAAAAAGGTACATTAATACTGGATAAGTAATGAAAAACTTTTAAAGATCATGTTTTTTTCTAAAATGTTTACTGCATTTACTACACTTAATTACACTTTCTTCATTCTATCCCTGGAACTGTTGAAACAACGTTATTTTGGGTTTCTCTCTAATGAACAACTCAAAAACCTAAGAATGATGAGCTTTAGTGGTTCATTATAATTTTGATAGTTCAAACGAGAATGCAGAAAATAAATGTAACCATTTTAATTTTTGCTTCTCCTAAAAAATGCCATTTTGAAAGAAAGGAAGAAAGAAAGAGAGATTTGATTTTTGATTTTGGCTTTAACTACATTTCAAACGGTAATTTTTAGTAGCCGTGGTTTTTACAACATAAATTGGCATCGGTCTTAGATAAATATATTTATTTGAAAAATTATCGCAAAGGCCAATTTAAAAAAAAACTATCTTACGACTAAAATGTCTTAAAAATATTATGTTGTGATTCTATCACATTATGTAACATAAGCCATGTCGAGAAAAAAATACTTTTACAACATTAATTTTAAAACTTTGCTCACCAAATTGATCGTTACGACAAAAAAATAATAAAAAAACTGAGTTTTTGAACGTGAATCAGAGCACGTCGTAAAAAACTTTTTTTGCAAATTTAAACATTTTAAATATACAGATCGATAGAGTTCGAAATTTGGAGTTGAAATAAAAAATACAAAAAAGACTCCAGATCAAAGATCAAAGACCTTAGATCGATAGAGCTCGCAAAACTGATTAAAGAGGTGGTAAAAACACATTTTGGCCAAAATGGCTTTTACGACATTTCATACTGAAAGGGTCGATATTTATTACTTAATATTTGTTTTTTACTAAGAAAGTGAATGTGAATCATGTCAGCCGAAAGACGTCCACTGCTGGACATATGCCTCCCCCAAGGCTCTCCACTCAGACCGGTCTTGTGCTTTTCGCATTCACCGCGATCCCAAAATCGTTTCTCAACTAGGTACATATATTTGTTGTTTTGCTAAACATATGTCTCTCAGTTTGTGTCGTGCGTTTGTTTTTCCGTTTTCCCTCAGGCTTATATTATTATTCTGTTATTTCCGGTCTTTGTATTTTCCATAATTTATTTTGTTATAATCCTTACGGAAGTTCTAAGGAATACCTAATCAAAGGCTTTAACGTGTTCATTGCCAAGTCAAAAAATGTTGAACTTCTTTCATCACTACACTGACGCGTTTCAAATTCAACCAGAATTCATCCTCAGAGCATGCTAGCATGGTGAACGGTTGTGCTGCCGTGTAGTTTGGTGAAGGTGATAGCTGAGTTTGTGTGATTTATGTATTTTCACACACATAACACTGCAGCTTATACAACTCCATACGGTTAGAATAGAATACTTTCTTTGTGGTGGTGAACGAACTGTATGAAAACACATTTGTTACAAGAAGAAAGACAGCTATCCCAAGGCCGCGGGTAAGCAAAGTAATTGACTATAGATAGTTCATTAATATTGATCTCCGCGAAGTAAAGCCCGATTCAGTCAATTAGGAACAGAGTTATAATCTTAAGAATCAACTACACTGATGCTCAAAATACTCTCAAAAATGCATCGAAAACGCAACTCGTGCGTCACGTTTATAAAGCGTACAAAACTATTCAAAAACGTTGACGCATATTATATATCATTAATTATATTACCGTATATGTCCAAACTAGTCCTAATACTAATAATACTTATTTTATTCGCTATCCTCGTATTCCTAATTGTCATCTAGTGGAAAAATATGGGAACTCCAACATCCTGCTTCACGCTATGGAAGTTTTCCAACTCGAGCGCTTAAATACAACTTCCAATCGTCGGTGATACTACTTAGAACCGGTTAGAGCGTAGCTAGCTTTTTCCAATAAGGTATAATTTTCACTGTCCAGTACAATGTCAGTACTGTTAGTGCAGTGAAAATTATACATTATGGAAAATGCTAGTTACTTTGTTCGGAATTCGGTCTTCAGGCATAGCATCTGCCTGGAGAGATATCAGATCTCTCTACTTATTCTAGTCTCTCCCCACATATGCATTGATTTACGATAGATCACGTTTTGTGGGCGGCAGATTTGCGTTAAAAACGTGACGCATAAGACATGTTATTGCGCTAACAGTACGTCAGCGTATTTAAAACAGCCGTGTGGTTAAACCTTTACATGGCAATAGACGTCATTTTTAGAGATGTGCCGGAGATCCGTTTCAGTATTAGTACAAGCGGATACCTAGGTTCAGCGGTTTAGACGTGATCGCATTTATAATAATGTATACATATCTTATAGATATTCTGCATATTTTTATTATTTTTTTTATTTGAGGTATTCCAACATAGGCCTCTAGGTTGGCAACGCATCTGTAATACCCCTGGTGTTGCAGATGTTTATGGGCGGTGGTGATCTCTTACCACCAGGAGACCCACTTGCTTTCCAGTCGAATAAAAAAAAATACTAGCTTTTATGCCCGGGACTTCAAATACAAATACAAATACAAATACAAAATAGTTTATTTGTTCAACACGGGTAAAATTGTACATAGGCACAGATCTTAAGTATAAATATTACATCACCATGTTGGGCCGTAGCGCATACAAAAATCTTAACTAATAATGGGCTGCCACCACGAAGCTGTGCAGTTACCATTAATTAATTGCATTCTGACAAAAACTCATTAACCGTATAATATGCTTTGTTCACCAGGAATTTAAATAGTTTGGTTTTGAAATTAGTCATGTCCTCTATACTTCGTTGGCGCGAATCTAGGTTATCGCGCAGTGGCGCCCTCTACCGGAATAAAAGGTATCCTATGTTGATCCTTGGGGTTCAAACTACCTATATACCAAATTTCATCAAAATCGGTTCAGTGGTTTCGACGTGAAAGCGTAACAGACAGACAGACAGACAGACGGACAGAGTTACTTTCGCAATTATAATATTAAGTAGGGATATAGTAGGGATTATTTTTATGAGACGGAGGAAAATGAGCATAAGTGTGAATACCTACAACTCAAGGAGAGTCATTGATCATCAGATTGATCAGCGGTCAGAGGGTCACCGATGGTGCTGGCCGAAAATCAGAGCTGAGGCGTTTTTAACGGGTCCATATCGGCTCGCATACTTATTGAAAGTCCGAATGTAATTTTTGTCAGAATGATCGTTTGTCATAACTCTTTACTCTCTGAATCCAATGATTGGTTAGAATTCTTATAAAATAATCCTAACCTAACCTATAGTTTTCTATAGGATGACCATTTAATTTTTTTAGAAAAATATAAGGTTTCAGTGCCAAAAACAATCGGACAAACGATGATTCGGACAAAAATTACGGTATGACTAGCGAAGAGTATGCGAACTTTGGCGCTCCCGTTTTTAACGCTAGCATTAAATATGGTGAGGGAATGTCCGATTCACAACCGCAATGACACATAAGTATTTACGAGTACTGTCTTACTATATCTACTATCGTACTTAACAATATTGTTGTCTTAATGTGCTGTGAATAAATGTATTTCTTTCTTTGATCTGTTATCGGCGATTAAAGAAAAAAAGTTAAGGAAAGTTAAAAAAATATATATATTTAACGATAGTTTAATAGTATATTTTTTATCGCGGGACTAAAATAAGCCAATATTATACTCGAGGTGGTTAGCCGACCGACTTGACGACATTGTGAGAATAATCAATTTTATTTTAATTGTTTACGATTTACGCTCTACAACAATTTCAAAGTTTTCGCGGTAAATATTTTTTTCCAACCAGACAAGATAAAACAAAATTGTATCGGTGAAATGGTCCATACACAAATGGAAAAGTAGAATGGCGCTACCTTCTATGCGGAAAAAGCATAGGACTAAGACCACGTAGACTAAGAACGTAACATTTTCGTCATGAAAATGGTCCACACACAGTCTTATTTTTTTGCAAGTAACTGGCTGTTTGAGTTCATCTAAGGCACTCGAAGTAAATTAAAAAATTAATTACTAGGGACTAAAGTACTCACTTTATTCCCACTTCGTAAGGCTATCACAGACCTACTTTTAGAGTATGAGAAGTGAAATAATAATAAGGAGAATATTTGCCTAGATATTTCTAGCCAGTGGACTATAAATGAGAGTAATGAGTGATGAGTGTTTCCTGTATCGCTTACTATTTCTGGTATACAATAAAGAGTCTTTGTATTGTATTGTAAAGTAACGTAAAGGAGTTTATCCAATAATCACCTACAGGTTCCTACTTACCTAATAAAATTATGACGCTAAGTGACTGATTTTTATTTTATTTTTAATATTCCTTATTTAGTAATACATGAAGTTACTCACTCCTTGACGTACAAATGACTGTTCAAATGAAAATTTATATTTGTATTTATAATTCCAAGTGGTTGTTTATACATGTTGTATTTTTTTCCGTTGTCTTCAAGTTGTTCTTCAAGCAAAGCCTTTGTAAGACTCTTGAACTATAATTGTATCTTAGATCATACTAATTGCAATTGACTAGCTTTTGCCCGCGGCTTCGCCCGCGCGGAATTCGGTTATCGCGCGCTGTTCCCTCGGGAACTGTGCATTTTCCGGGATAAAAAGTAGCCTATGTCACTCTCTGGCCCATAAACTATCTCTATGCCAAAAATCCGTCGATCCGTCGCTCCGTTCCGACGTGAAAGACAGACAAATATACACATAATTATGCACTACCTAGCTGTTGCCCGCGACTTCATCTGCGAAGAATTCGTTTATCCCTATTCCGCGGGGACTATGCTGATTTCCCGCAAAATTAGCCTAAGTTAATTTAGTATAAGTTTAGTACCTAGTAATTTTTTTTTTATCTAAGCGTCGTCGGTGTCGGGGACCGCTAAGGTTAACAGGAAACTAAAGTACATATGTTGTATTTTTTAAAGTATTAACCTTAGCGGTCCCCCGACACCGACGACGCTTAGATAAAAAAATATTACTAGGTACTAAACTTATACTAAATTAACTTAGGCTAATTTCGCGGGAAATCAGCATAGTCCCCGCGGAATAGGGATAAACGAATTCTTCGCAGATGAAGTCGCGGGCAACAGCTAGGTAGTGCATAATTATTTTTTACTTTTTAATTGTCCTTTTTTGGCGCCTTTTTTTCGTTTTTTTTTGTTTATTTTTTTTTTTGTCGGGGGTTTTTAAAATTTTTAATTTTAGTTTTTTTATTTCATGTTTTTTAAACTTTGGTATATCATTTTTTTTAAAGTGTACTAGTGTGTTGAATATCCGGGCTGCAGCTCAGCTCGTGTTGCCACCATTGCGTTGTATGTAGAATCAAATACTGATCAAAAGGAATCAAACACGACATGTCTGCTATTTATTTTTCAAGAGTAGGTATACTGGTGTGCCGGATATCCTGGCTGCAGCATCATCTCGTCTTGTTGCCACCACTGCATTGTATGTAGAATCAATTACTGATCAAAACGAATCCAAGCACGACATATGTGCTATTATTTTTATAGTGTTCTAGTGTACTGGATATCCTGGCTGCAGCATCAGCTCATCCTGTTGCCACCATTGCATTGTATGTAGAATCGAAACGAATCCAAACACGATATATCTGCTATGGTTTTATCAAGAGTGTACCTACTGGTGTTCTGGATATATCCTGGCTGCAGCATCAGGCCGAAAATTGCATAATCTTGCATAGTTATATAGCATACATGGGTGTTTCAAATTTTATGTCCCAAATATGCTTGAAAGTAAAGTAAATACCCATTATGCGTGTAAGCTTCCTACCCCAGCGAACAAAAGAGCTGATGATCTTGAAACGGCTGAACCGATTTTGATAAAACATGTCTAAGAACCATCGCTAGAAAACCAGCTTTCAAATTAAAAAAACCGCATTCAAATCGGTCCACCCGCTTAAGCGCTACGGTGCCACAGACAGACACACAGACAGACACACAGACAGACACACATAGCGGTCAAACTTATAACACCCCTTTTTTTTGCGTCGGGGGTTAAAAAACATACAAACTGACACAATTTCTTATTTATAATATTAGTATGGATTTTCATCGATAGGTACAAGTTTATCAGTGATACATAAAGAGTATCCTTATTTATTACATAATGAACCGATACCCGTGATTCATCATCATCATCATCATGTCAGCCGAAAGACAGCTGGACATAGGCCTCCCCCAAGGCTCTCCACTCAGACCGGTCTTGTGCTTTCCGCATCCAACGCGATCCCGCGATCTTAACCAGGTCGTCGCTCCATCTTGTTACAGACTGCGCGACTGTCCGCGTAGAACTCGGTTATCGCTATCCCGCGCGAACTGTACAATTTTCCGGGATAAAAACTATCCTATGTTCCCCAGGACTCAAACTATCTGTATACCAAATTTCATCTTAATCGGTTCAGCGGTTTAAGCGTGATGAAGTAACAAACAAACACACAATCAAATAAACAGACTTACAAACTTACGCATTTATAATATTAGCATAGTTATGATATTAGTGTGATTTAATATTTTGCTTTTAAGATTTCTTAATAATAACAAAGAAGCCTTTTATTTTCGCTATGCCCGTCCGTTTATCTATAAGTTCGTCCATCCATCCCTGGTTTAGCTAAGAAGCTGTCACTAACAGACAGCTGTAGTTTTGCGTGGGCATTTTTATTAATCACGCGGAAAAAAGAAGTTATTTTATCTTTTTTTTTTTTAGTTTTTGTCAAACTCGTCAAGTCACTGTGCTTTATTTACATTATTTAGTAAATGTTTTTTTTAGATTTAATTCCCCTACATCATAAAGTGGGGGAGATCTTTTTTTCTCGTCAATCTCATTGTGCAGGATATCGTTGGATAGGTTTTTACAAGCTTTTATTTAGTTTCTAACTATATTATAGTCTAGTAGAGTGGTCGGTCATAGTATCTACAATTCACTGCATGGCTTATTCTTAGCATAAAAAAACAAGCATTGCCATTACGGTGTTTTCAGTTTTCAAGACAGCTTACCGCCTGCCAGTGAAGTCAAATAACTTTTCAAATTTTAATTATTTGTTTTTAGAGTTACAATTGGTTTTAGTCACTTTTCTAATTATTTCTTTTTGTAACGTAAAATAAGCACACCCTGTTTATAAACTTACCTTTTTGTTTAAAACGTTTCGAACTATCCTGTAAATATCTGATTCATTAAAAGAAGACGATGTGATTCACAAAACCACTACTGTAGAATCCTTGCTATATATTTTCAAAATCATGAATACATTGTTACAGTTTGCTTGTAATTGTACTTGTCTGAGGATAGGGTTAGACCGTTAATTCTCATTTTGTTTTAAAATGGCCAAGTTTACTTTTTGTTTAATAGCCATAGTGCTAGGTGTAGTATTCAAAGTTAGCCTTGCAGGATCCATTGCCCTCCAAAGCAACCAAGTTAACTTACTAAAGGACAAATGTTCTGCTTTTACCGGACTACTTCCAGATCCTAAATCAGGATGTTGCGGAAGACGCACTGAACAAAAGGATAGCAAAAAAGGTAAAAATCCAGGTCTTTGAGTATTTACTACCTTATAAATAGCTTCTACAACTATGCAAAAATAATTGCATGTCTCCAGAAGTGACTGCTTATTTTCGACGGACATAATCAATAAAAGTCTCATCCCTAAACACTTATATAATTCAAAAGTCTTAGTAATATTTGATTCTTCTTTTACAGATGCTGCAGAAAACAATATTAATGAGCATAACGAAAATAGTCTGGATGATGCAGACTTTGAGCTTGGAGGTGGCATTATAAATGATGTTTCCAATCAAAATAGCAATCGTGATGGCGTGAAATGTATTGACATAAGTGGTGCTATTAATAATGTCGTCAATAACGTGCTTGATAACATAAAGGATCGCGTCACAACGTGGATATCGAAATTTTCGGATAGAAAAGCTGAAGTAAGTGCAGCAAGTTTCTGATTCATCGTTATCTCGCGGGAACTAGACCAGTTTTTTGCTAAAATGATGGATTGTGACCCTAAGAAGGACCTTATTAGGATCCTTAACTATTTACATTATACGTTAAGAGATAGCAGAAACGAATAAAAGTATAACTTTCGCTTTCAGGAGACCATGTCTTTAAACGATGAAGAAAATACTTTTAACACAAAAACAGACGACTATAACCCGAACCTACCCAGAATAAGCTCTACTGGTGCTATCGGATTTATTCCAGGTATTGTTAGTTCCTACTAAATGGCCACTTCGTTGTCTCAACGATTAGTTAGACAATTAAAATTGATTAATGCATTCTGACATCCCGTCTTCTTCTCTTGGCAGATATTAATAAGATACCAGTTGTATCTGACCCTGAATGGTTTGTTATTTCACGTAATTAGACATCAAAGTTGTAATTTTTTTTAAAACATGAAACTAATCTGAAAGTATTGACAGAAGGGAAACAAGCTGGTCTCCGCCAGTACCCTTGGCTCGTGCGCTTTGCTATCGATAATGGTGATGGCAAGATGACGACGTGTGGAGGTTCGTTGATCAGCCCACGTTTTGTCCTTACTGCAGCCGATTGTGTGAGCAAGGCCTACAAGTCATTAGAGGAGTGAGTATCTAAAAAAAGCAGCTAGAAAATCAGTTCTATAAAAAAACCCGACTGTCGAAAAAATACTAAAAAGAAGAAAATAAGTCTAGTGGTCTAGAAACCTGTTAAGTAGCTTACTTAAAGTTCAACAGTCGGGACCCATTAGGTGCTAAGAATGTTTGATGGTCTCGATTTCAATGGGTCCCGACTGTTTAACTTTAAATCAGCTACTTAACATTGCAGGTTTCTAGACCACTAGACTTGTTTTCTTCTTTTAGTATTTTTTGGAAGTTAGGTTTTTGATTTTTAGCTGTCTGCCCGAAGGAGGGTTATGTTTTTCGAGCGTATGTATGTGGTTATGTATTTCCATTTCTTTGGCCTTCGCTGCAGCCTAAAAGGCTGAACGGCTTTTAACATTTGAGGTATCATTAGATTCGTCATAACTGTCGGAGTAAAATAGGGTATATAATGATTCAATGGGGTTGTGCGAAAAAAAATATGGCAGAGGAATTAAAAAAAATGTTTTGTAACAATATGGCTATCAAATGAAAGCTAATAATTAGCCCATTCTTAATTATATATGAGTTATAATAGTTTTAATCTACCATTTTCATAGAAATATCAAAAAGTGTAAAATAAAACAAAATTTAAAAAAATCCCAAAATTAAGGGGGGAAAAAAGTGTATCTAACCTAGGTCTCATCTCTAGGGATACACGTGTCTCCAACTTTTCAGATAAAGAGCAAAGCCCTATCGCACAGGGTTTTCCTGGATACATTTTTATATTAGAAATTGATATAGGAAAAAGCTCGTTCTTTAGCCTATTATATTGCAGTATTCTGAAATGAGTTATTATATTAGCTTTTTCCATTTTAAGCTTCTTACCTCAATATCAGGCTCGTTTTATTTTCTAAGATGGTAATAAGATTACTTAGCTTTCGCAGAATTAAATTGTATAAAGAATTTTTACAACATTATTAATTTACATTTTTATATAACTTCATTGTCTAGGCCATAAAGTATGTATGAAAATCCTAATTTACATTTTTATATAACTTCATTGTCTAGGCCATAAAGTATGTATGAAAATCCATTATTGTCCGCTTTTCTAAACTTTTTAAATTTATTTACTAACATTAAACTGACTTGCGATATTGCGATGCTATGCGATGGATGGATGGATCTACCCTGAACTCTTTCATCAATCTCTCACTTCATGACCTCTGCAGTAATGTACTATTATTTACAGCATTAACATTTACTTCGCTGAGCACAACATTAACACTACCTCTGATTGTGTTGGAGACACTTGCATAGAGAAGGTGATGATGCACCCTGACAAGATTATCATCCACGAAGACTTTGGCTATAAACTAAATGGATTGTTCAACGACATTGCCTTAATGCGGCTAAGAGGATCAGCTCCTTATACGGGTAAGTTATGTTACAAAATAAATAATAAGCAATAATTGCAGGTGGTAGGACCTTAGAAATAGAAATAGAAATAGAAAAGCGTTTATTCACACATTTCACAAATTATATAAATAAATACACAAAATAAACAAGTATAAAGAAATGACAGTATTTGTGAAATCGCGAAACGGTCTTAGCTTAGCGTAGAGCACCTTGTGCACGGTCCGCCCGGATTGCTACCACCATCTTGCTCGCTAATCCTGCCGTGAAGCAGTTTGAGTGTGTATGTGTTTTTAACTCCTTCACGCTAACATGACTGGACAGATTTAGATGAAATTTGGTGTGTAGATAGCTGAACGTCTGGACACATAGGTTACTTTTATCCTGATATTCCCACGGGATACGGACAAAATCTCGAAATAACAACCGCTGGGCTTTGAGCCATGAAATTTTGTACTAATGAAGATCACGATATAAATTTTAGGATTTTCCAGGGGAATTTATATAAATTGCGTAATTTCAATTGTCAGTACTAGATCGAATAGTTTACGCATGCGAAGCCGCGGGTAAACTCTAGTACTTCAATAAAGAAATAATGTAGCATCCATCATTATTGTCTTGGATTAAATGCTACCAGCGCACAGACTTCCTCTTAAAATTAGAGAACCGGGCCGTAGTTACCACAAGGGCCCACTGTGATTGAGAACGTAAGGGGATCCTGTGCCCCATTGATCTTTGATCGGAATTCCTTAGTTTTCTAATGTTTTTTGTAGCTTATTATATTAACAACAACGGCTTTAAGCAATATAGTATCCCATATTTACTTCAAAGTTCATCTCGTTGAGATATTTGGCATCAAAGTTGAAAAATTTTAGGCCAAAAAACTGGTATTCTGGTAACAAATTTTGTGTTACTTAGTTTCAAGTAAAAACTCTACACATGTTTTTAGAGACATCAAAGACGAACCCAAATATGTAGATTTCATATATGTTAGATCTTTCACGAAAACCTCGGGTAGCGCCTTAAGGCCGAGTACGCACTATGCGGCGAAACGCGCGGTTTTAGCGCACCGTCTCTTTCTCAAGCGATATTTTGAAGAGGGACGGCACGCTAAAACCGCGCGGCTAGCCGCATAGTGCGTAAGGGGTCTAAGACACCACCGAATTTGTTCGCCGGTGTGCGCACTTATTTTCACGATATATTTCTTTATCGCTAATAGGAAATTTCAAATGTGATTTCGCAACTACCCGCAAAAACTCTAAGATGCATTCTGAGTTTTAACCCAGGATCTCCTTCTAGAGAGGCCAACAACTAAGCTTCTCGTACGTAAGTGTGACAATACTAAGCAATTTTCTTTACAGATTACATTCGTCCAATTTGCTTACCGCCTTTCAACATCGACGTCCCTAAGAATGAAGGAACTCCTCTAGAAATTGCCGGATGGAGCAATACTAAACACGGAGCATCGCCTATCAAGCAGGCTTCTCAAGTACAACTGGTAACACAGAGTCAATGCAAAAAGTACTACAGCATGTTGACTCCTGGAAAAATCTGTGCGGTCGGTCATACTGGACAGGACACTTGCCGCGGTGACACCGGTGGTCCCCTCATGATGGAGAAAGATGGAAGTTTCTACCTTGTTGGCATCATAAGCGGGAAGAAGACATTCTCGTCATGTGGATCGTCGAAGCCTGGATTTTACACTAATGTATTTACGTATACTGAGTGGATTCTGGATAACATGAATATTTAAGTTGATTGATTTTGGGATACCTATTTATTTTCTTCTGTAGTTTTCCGATTTTTATCCGATTCTTGTTGAAATATTTTAGTAGCAATAAAAAATGTAACTCGATTAGCGTACTTTATTGATAAATAATAACCTCTTCTCGTGTATAAGTAATTTTTTTCACTTCTCATGCTCTCAAAATGTTATTTTAGTCTCTGCATATCGGGACTAAAGCTCCTCATTCATCTCTAGGAAATAAAGTATTTTTTATAAGATACGTTCGAAACGCCAAAACAGCCAATCACGGTGTTTGTAAATGGAGGATTTTTAGGGCGTGGAAATAACCTAAAAATGACAACTATGCAATTTTTTTTATAAAACACGATTTAAATTCGTGAAACACAATTAATGATTACGAATATGAATCTAATCAATTATATTAAGGATTCATTTGTTTTGTTATTGCATAGTCCATAGTTTTAAAATAGTTTTCAATTTGAAACTGTTGGCTAAATATGCAAGCATTTAAAACGTCACTTCATGAACAATAAAAGAAAAGAAAAAAAACCACGCAACAATTTTTTTTTCATCACACTTGCTCGTCTATGACATTATTCCATGCCTGTATACTAAAAGACAATGGCCTCAATTGTTCCCGCGGGAATTATGAATTTACGTATAGTTTTGCTCCCCAAGGGAGTTATGACTTTAGTTTTAAAAAGTTAGTAGGTACGTCATTTCAGACTGAAGAGGGTTCAAGTCAGTGGAAGTTTTATTTACATCTTTAAGACTTAGCTATAACCTAATTTTACACCATAAAAATTTGCCACACTTCATGAAACTTCGTTATTTTTATGTTTTAAATTTAAATCAAATTGTTTCGCAATAATTTCAGTAAATATTTTTTTAGCATGTTGGAATAGTCTGGCCGTAAGACCATTCGTATTCTAAACTAAACACGGTTCTTAGTATTATCAATGGTAGACGACTCGAAAAAAGTGACAGTCAGGGGGGGGCTACCACGAAATTCGAAAATCGAAGTTCATATCGTTTTCCTGACGCTAATATTATTTAAGACGAGAGTGAGAGGGACAGTACAATATGAACTTCGATTTTCGAATTTTGTAGTAGCTCCCTTTATTGGCGGGTACCAGCCATATTTTATTCAGTTTTTTTCTTAGCATCTTGCTTTTGCTGAGCTGTGAAGTGTTTGGACACAAAATAATTTAATTTTTCGATTTTTTTCATTGCAATGTGATGCAAATTATTATGTGTATCACGGGCCGTAAGGGGATTACAAACTCGGGTCATTAAAATAGACTCTCGTTAGTAATCCCCTTCTTACGCCCCTTAATGCACTATGTACTATTGTTATTTGAATTTTGAACAGATGTTCTGTCCATTGGTCAAGCGCACGTGTTTTACCCACAACGGAACGGAGAAGGTGTATGCGTTTAGGGTGAGAGGTTGTTTGTTTGTTTGTGCGAAAATGAATGTTCCCATTTATCATAATTAGGTATTGACATCAATAAATGTATGATTCGAACTTTTCAAAATACTGCCCGATTTTCAGATTTCATGTCATCGTAGAGCAACGAGACCCGGACCATTCTTCGCCGAAAAATAAGCTGATTATAACCTTAACTTGTCTAGTTACGACCTTTTTCGGGATACACCCTTATCGTTATTTACCGTCGAATAATAAAAAAAATAAGAAAAATCGAAATGAATTATATTAATAATAAACTAAATAGTAAAACAAAAACTGCCTACCTGAATACCCGTCCGCATCGGACTTGGTCCAAAAGTACCCATTAAGTACCCCAGCGGCATTGCCCCGTATGGCCAACGAGACCCGCTGGACCAAGTAGGTACGACCCGGAACTCATTTTTATTATGCATTTAGGTAGTTATAATATTTTTTTTATGTAATACCAGACAAACGAGCAGACGGTTAACATTATTCAGTGTTACTATTATACTATTTGTTTATTATGCAATTATTTATCTCTAGGTATCGTTTATTACACTTTCTTAGAAAACATTAAGTTTGTTCTTAAATATTTTGTTAATTAGTGTTTCACATATAGATTGTATAAAGAAAATCCTTATTTATATGGCACATTTATTTATTCAATAAGATTGTCCTTAAATATTCAAGGTCTTATATATAACAATGACTTTATCTCATGATCTAATAGGAACGCGAAACTTACAAATAATCGTAATTTAATCTAATTTATTTATTATGCGGGTATTTAGATGATGGATGGATCAATGATAAATTAACAGTTGTAACGAAATCTCATAAAAAGAAAATCTAAATAATAGATTTTGTTTCATCAGAACTTTTATGATTAGCTCACATTAGAATGTGTCAGCTAAGACACAAAGAAAATTGAGAAAAGAGAAAAAGGTCTTGAATTGATAGAGGTTTTGTATCCAAAGATAAACTTAAACAAATTTTTGGTGTTTAATACTAAGTCACGATATGTAATTGACAGCACGACCATAAAAAAATTTTTACAAGGAGAAGGTATCAATAATCGTAACAAACGTAATGGTTTTTTAAAAGTACCCGTAACAACAAAGGATTTCAGATATATTGCCAGGTAAGAAGCTAAGATAGAATGTCCCATGAAGCTTGAACGATACTGTTACCCGTAAATGGATTTTTTTTACAAAATTATCACCTTAGGTAACGATTGTTGGCATTATCTAAGACAGAGCACTGATTTTTTACAATTTTACATGTGATGTAATTCTAGTACAGGTATTCAACTAAAAAGGACTTACTGGACATTTTTTTTGATCCAATTAAGATGATAGAAAACATTATTGAACAATGAAGGCAAAGTTGAACCACATTTCGTGTCGCCCCGCTTGCCACTTGCAGTTCCCGACAAGAAATACTTTCCATCAGAATGTATCATTAACGGACCACCTGAATCACCATGGCAAATGTCTTCTCCGTTGCCACCAATGGTGCAAAACATGCTGTCGTCCTTGTAAGAGTACGCATCTTTGCATGTATCGTTGGACACGTAGTTCACGATTGCTGACCGCTTCACATTCGACACCGTTCTGCCGTTGAGACCCCAACCAGCAATAAGTAAAGGTTCCTTACTCTGGTCGGCGACGTCCTCGGTTGCAAGACATATGGGTCTTATGTAATCTATAAAAATAAAGTTAAAATTAGTAATTTTTATTTTATCGATCGTTCTCTATCCCGTGATAATTTTGAAACATCCCGTCTTAGTGCACCATAAAATTACAAGTCTCTAGTCCCGGCGGTGGAAGATGTTGGTTGTCTGTTCGTCAGCCAGTGATAGAGTCCCAAATGTTTTTGAAAGGATATAGTCTCGAGCAACGTAAATGAATTGACTGAATATGCATAGTAGAGAAAGTTACCGAGAGTATAATCTTAATTGAGAAATTAAACTAATACAATGTAGGAAGAAAGCGGGAATTGATATACTGGGTGGACTATATATAGATACTTTCTATAAATACATGGTGCTAACTAGAATCTCCGAATCTTACCTGAATAGTTGATATTTGAACTCAATCTCAACAAAGCTACGTCGTTTTGCAGATATATGTTACTGAAATCAGGGTGCATGATGACATGTTCGACGTTCATTTTCTTATTCATAACACATCCTTGCCCATTGCAATCCTTTGGGTAAGTGTCGCTGTTATATTCTGCTAAGAAAACTGAAAGTCTGAAATTGAAAAGAAAAATTTATGTATTAAATTCAAATGCGAATATTTCAGAATTCTAGTGATATTTAGCGACGACAACGAATAATAATCAGTTCCCTTTTAACTCGGTAGCATCGGTATGATCACAGTTTTTTAACATAGAAATTCATTACCTATTGTTTCCCTATGGTTTACTGAAAGTAATCTTAACTCTAGTAATTTCGTGTAAGTCATGAAAGTGGCTGAGTTTAAAAATTGCAAACACAGTCGTATCTGTTTACGTGTCAAAGTGTCTGTGGGTGCAAAATAGGGTATTTTTAGCATAAAGATTAAGAAGAAATTTTTGACGAATTTACTATACTTACAACACAAAACTTTTGGCAAAATATAATAAGAAATAACCAACCACGAGTAAACCGCGCGCTCGTTTTAGTGACAAGAACTTTAATAGAGAATTTCAAAAAATAAATATTACTCGATTGGTAGTTATACCACCGCCATATAAATCTGCCTAAAAGTTCATTACTTAATACTCAGTTTTGATGTATTTTTGAGATACATTTTTTATGCGACATCTTTACGTTACTGCCGGATTGTGTTCGAATCGCTTAGCGGTATAGTGCCTATTCAATTATTGGAATTATACCTTTATAGTTTTTGTGGTACTAGACGTGGCAATGAACTTTTAGGCAAAGTTGGGCAGCGGAAGGTATACATGCTCAGAAGGTCTATTGCGTAACGTTTCTGACACTTGCAATCACAACCAAATAACAGTTTTCGCATAAAAACTGTCATTTTATTGTGATCGCGAGTGTCAGAAACGTTATACAAGTGGCCCTCAGGATAAGGAAAAGTGGCGGAGGAAAAGGGAGACCTTTATCCAGCAGAGGAACATATTACGGGCTAAATAAAAAGTACTTACTGATTTAGATTTTCATATCTGCCATACAAGCAGTGTGCGGCGGTGAGAACATAGCGTGAGCTAATTATGGTGCCGCCGCAGCTAAATCCGTCTATGTCGAGACGGACCATCCAGGGGAACTGGTGAAGGTCAGTGGCTTTACCACCTGCAATAAAACAGTTTTGGTTAATAAGTCATCGGATTTTTTTTTGTATGACTGCGCTTTAATTGAGACGAACTACATCTAAGGGCATACGCTAGCTGGTGCGGGTGCACGCCGCTGGCGCACGCTTACTAAAGGCTACTACAAAACTCGAAGTTCGTGTCGTGCGGTCCCTCTCGCTTTCGTATTAAATAGTATAAGTGTCAGAGGGACCGCACGACACGAATTTCGAGTTTCGAGTTTCGTTGTAGCCCTGCAGGTAGAATCCGTCGCACGCGACACGAGCAGACAGCGCTGCTCTTACTATTTTTCAATTGGCGTCCACCCGCTTCGTGCACACCGCGTCAACTGGCGTAGGCCCTTAGAAATAAGCAAGTCAATTTTGGGTCACTAGAAGTGGGTGAAGCAAAGTAATATTTTATTATTGCTCATGAGTATATTTTGTGTTTACCTCTTATCATTTGGCTGGGAAGAATTTCATTATCAGCTGATCGAGTAAATCGGCCTCCTGGGTAGTGCGGCCACCATGGCTTGTTGGGATACGTAATGGGTCCTGAAATAAATAATTTTTTTGTTCATGTAAACCTTAAAACCTTATTCTTTACTTTTATTGTTACTTTACTATGTCAACGATAAGTACGCTCTAGATTCTAATTATTTCACTACGTTTTTTTTAACGGTTTCTAGAAGTTATGACCCTAAGCATCGTAATTTTAACTTGGACCGTCGTTTTATTGAGCGAAAGAGTCTTAACAGAACAAGCAAACAGGTTGACAATGAAGTAATCCTATAAGGCTTCCTCTTTTTAACCGACTTCAAAAAAAGGAGGAGGTTATCAATTCGGTTGTATGTTTTTTTTTTTTTTTATGTTTGTTACCTCAGAACTCCGTCATTTATGAACCGATTTGAAATTATTTTTTTTTGCGTTCGTCTAGGAATGCTTTCAATTAGGTCCCATAAGCACCAAATCAGGATCTGATGATTGGATCCTAAGGAAATCAAGGGAACTCTTCAAATGTTGTAGGGACACCTATGATAATTTTGATATATTTAGTAGTAACTCGTGCATTTGCTCTTGAAAATCATCATTTGGTAAAGTGGAACTGATGATGAAGACCACAGTTGACCATCGGAGTTACTACTCAATAACAAGTATTTCATGGGTTGAATTTCAATTACTTTAACACAGTTGCTAAGCAATTTATGCTCCTCGGAACGCATATGGTGAAATGGAATGGGTGGTGAAGCACCAGGACTCCTCAATAATGAACATCTCTGCATCGGAAAAAGCAATTTTTCGCAAAAGGTGACGAGCAGTTGACATTAAACTATTAAATCTTAGATGCTTTACACTAAAAAGCGTGAAAAAAAAATTTTATAACAAAAAATAGAACCGACTACAAAAAACCATAAAAATAATTTTCTACCAGTCTGAAGTCGGTGCCTCAGCACGAGCCAGCAGGAGTGATTGAAGCCATTTACTCGTATAGTTGTAGGTGAGGTAGACGATTATGGTCCACTCCTGCTGGCTCGTGCTGAGGCACCGACTTCAGACTGGTAGAAAATTATTTTCATGGTTTTTTGTAGTCGGTTCTATTTTTTGTTATAATTTTTTTTATTTTTAGACATGGAACCTAAAAATTGTTAAGTCTTGACAGGACACACTGTGGCACAAGCCACATAACTATACCTAAAACTTTTAGCAACTCTGTTATGCAAACTCAGTATAATGAGTCAAACCAGGAAAAATAAAGACATACTCACTTGTCATTTGTACTCCACAGCAACCTGAATCAGGTGTGGGCAGTCCTTTCATATTCTGGCACTTCCTTTTCATCTCACCACGGCCAGGGACCTGGGAACCTGGGAAACCTGGGAACCAACTTGGTCTGCCCTTGTTATTTACATTGTTTTGCATCCAATCGGGCCACAGCTGGTCCTGATCGCGCGTATTATCTACCGGGAATACATTAAGTAATCCTCTTGAAGCATCGAAATTGAAACGACCAGAGTCTAAAAAGTTCGGTACATCTTCTTGATTTGGTAATCCGGCCCCTACATCCAAATCTTCAATAATGCCATTTACTGTATTTCGCCAATTATTATCTTCCACAGATCCCGGAGAATTCGGCAATCCCTCTTCGTGGTCTTCTATCTCCGGATGGGGAACATCAAAGTGTAACTTGCTGTCTGAGTCGCCAAAGATATCAGATCTATCATTGTCTGAATATAATCTATGATAACTCTCAACATGAGTAGCGTCCCTCAGGTATTTATCTTCTTGATAGATTTTTCCATGGACCGCTAAAATGCTGAACAGCATAAAAGCTGTTACTTTGATGTTGAGCCCAGACATGATTTCGAAAATCACTTATTGGGCGTTGGAGGTAAACTGAATAACCATAGCGAGCGCATGGCTTAAATACTCTTTATTGGTATTAAGGAAAATTGGATACCTATTTAATTAATTAGTTAGAAAACTCCACTATTGTACTTCTATTGTTATAATTTTCCTGTTACGTAAGTATTGCGATGTACGACAATATACATACGTATTTGAAACCGCGTGTGTTTTAAAGGCCCTTGTTCTACCGTCGGAAGAGATTATAAATACCTATATCAAGTTTAGTGTCAATAACACTGCCGCCGAGAACTCTTTCCCTGAATTTGTCTCTCTTTTGTGACAAAATCTCTTGGAGTACTTTCGTCATAGTTCGCACGCAGGTGTGTATGTGGAATGTAGTGTGGAATCAAAGTCAAAAGTCAAAATATCTTTATTCAATTTAGGCTATAACAAGCACTTATGAATTTCAAAAAAATCTACCACTACATGCAAATGTAGTTTGGAAGTCGACAAAAAGTACAGTCAGCAAAAAAATCTTGTATTAAAAGTTAAATTTTAACCAAAAACTAATTTTAAGTTTTCTAATACTTTATGCAAGGTTCTTGCGAAAAGAGAGATAAGAAAGTTGCACTTTTAATTAAAGAAATCTTATAACGACTTTAACTCCTGCAACAGCGTGTAGGTAGCCCCCTACTCGGGATCTGCTGGCGCTGCTTCCAAGCTCCCTTAGGCGTTATACTCAAAAGGGCGGTTTCAGAAAAAGTTGTTGAAATGACTTTTTTTTAGATTTGGATGAAATTTTGTTTTCCTACTCAGAATCAGGAGCAATTTTGATTGTAATTGGAGAAAACAAAGTGTCCCAGACCTTTCATACAATTTTGTGTTATCCACTACACTATCACCATAAAGTGTATAAAAACGGTACCTAACGTAAGGGATAAAAAATCTTGGGACACTTTTTTTCTCCTTATTACAATCGAAAATGCTGATTTTGAGTAGGAAAACGGAATTTCATCCAAATATAAAAAGTAGTTTCAACAACTTTAAATTTTCTGAAGCCACCCAAAAAGGTCCTTGAATTTAATTTAGTGGGTGGCAACCATTTTGGCCCGCATGTTACGACTCTGGTTACGAGCAGATGTGATAAATAGTATATTTTTTATCGAGAGACTTAAATAAGCCAATACATACCCGAGGCTATAGCGAGGGTGGCTATTTATCCGAGGGTTTGTATTGACTTTTAGTCTCGTGGTGAAAACTCTATTTTTCATTTCGATTGCGAGAAAAAAAAGTCAGTTTGGTATAAAAAGATTAAATCAAAAAATAAAAATAAATCTTCCTAGATTTCGGCGACAGAAAATTATCAATTATGTCTTTTGCTCTTATTATTATTTCCCTTGATTGCTCGACATCATAATTTTCGCTATCACTTGACGACATTGTGAGAATAATCAATTTATTTTAATCGTTTACGATTTACGCTCTACAACAATGTCATAGTTTTCGCGGTAATTAGACACAGACATAGCAAAATTGCATCGATGAAATGGTCCATACACAAACGGAAAAAAAGAATGGCGCCACCTTCTATGCGGAATAAGCAAGAACTAAGACCACGTAGACTAAGAACGTAACATTTTCGTCATTAAAATGGTCCACACACAAACTTATTTTTTGCAAGTAACTGGCTGTTTGAGTTTATCTAAGTCACTCGAAGTAAATTAAAAAATTAATTACTTTTACTCCCTAGGGAGTAAAGTGCTCACTTTACTCCCGTCTCGTAAGGCTATATTGAGCCACTTTTAGAACACGAGAAGTGAAAAATTAATGATTTAATAGTTCCCATCAAAACTTTTTTTTTCGACTCTGGGATAGATTTTAAAGCGCTTTTTAGTAAACAGTCTAGTTAGCCTAAGAAGCACAATGCACTGTGTCTTAGTCTGGGTAGCACTTGGTCCAATTCCCATAAAAAATGATCAATCTTCTTTAACCCGTGTGCCTAACGCCACCTGTCAGTGACTTCCGGTCGATCGACGGGTTAAACCTCGCGATCGCAGGTACGTTATTATCACAGCCTATGCTCGTGTACATCTCACTGCATAGCGCAAACCTACTCTCATTATTATTATCTTCACCATCATCAACCGAAAGACGTCCGCATCCACTGCTAAACAAAATCCTCCCCCTAAAAACGCCAAAATGAACGACAACTCGCCACTTGCACCCACCGGTTGCCAACAACTCTCATGATGTCGGCAGTGCACGAGAGGCCTGAAGGGCTACTCCGAAACACAACGTTCGAAGTTCGTGTCGTGCGGTCCCTCTCACACTTATACTATTTAATACGAGAGCGAGAGGGATCGCACGACACGAACTTCGAACGTTGTGTTTCGGAGTAGCCTTCCTGTCAACGCTTCGTTTCTTTATTATACAAAGCCGTTTTATTCACTTCCATCCCATTTCAATGGAGAATATGCGTCATTAAACAAACCTTTATGCTAACTTGCAATGTATAGACCTACCTATTAGTACAACCTATATTATGTACGGGTCAAACGTCGCAATTTAAATTTGACGCTCTTTTAGGGGTCGGTTTGACTTAAAATATAGTAAACTTATGTATGTATGTGGTCTAGTCAGGATCGTCTCCGCAGAACGGAAGTACAAAAATGTAGTTTTTATTACAGTTCAAAATGTATTAAAACGTATTTTTTATCAAAAACTTATTTTACAGATCTCATTCTACATTATGGTTTCAATATCAGTATTCGCAAGGTTGGAAAATCCGCAGGACAGGATAACTGAAGCAGTTTCGTTTCTGGACATAACATAACATATCATCTATTTTGGTAAATAAATCATTATCTTATCTTATCTTAATACCCATTTGTCAACGATTGTAGGCCTGTATACATTTTCCGTTTAACTTTACAACCTAACCCATAAGCTACCTACGTAGCGTAGACCTCGGCAAATACCAGGCCCTATAATTACGACGGCCGTGGTGGCCTAGTGGTTTGACCTATCGCCTCTCAAGCAGAGGGTCGTGGGTTCAAATCCCGGCTCGCACCTCTGAGTTTTTCGAAATTCATGTGCGCAATTTACCACGAGCTTTGCGGTGAAGGAAAACATCGTGAGGAAACCTGAACAAACCTGCGAAGCAATTCAATGGTGCGTGTGAAGTTCCCAATCCGCACTGGGCCCGCGTGGGAACTATGGCCCAAGCCCTTTCATTCCGAGAGGAGGCCTGTGCCCGGCAGTGGTACGTATATAGGCTGAGATGATAATTACGAAGTGCAAAATTAGAACTTCGTATCTTGCCGTCCCGTTGACGCTTATATTATTTAATACGAGAGTGAGAGGGACGACGGTACGATAAGAACTTTGGTTTTCGAATTTCATAGTGTGTTGTTCGCTCTATGGTTGTCCGAGCTGCCTCGTGCGGCGGCACGGTATCCATATAATGCAGTTATATAAGGAGATTCACTTCGGAATGAGAGATAATAAGCTGGAAACTCGTATACAGCTTTATTTTTGTGTCCTAAATGTTGTCGCAAAAGTCACATTTAATCTCGTGTCCACGTCGTAAGTTATTCAGGGTTAAATGGCCAAAAAAAACAGTTTTTCACCGTTATCTCGGTTTCTATAGCTCCAGTGATCTTATTATTTATTAAAAAAATGTAGAACATAAAATTTGGAACAAATACTTAATAGTTACTGTTTCTTATAAACGTTTTTCAGTAAAAAGATTCGTAAAAACTGTTTACCCTTTTTCTAATCCTTTTTCGTCTCTACCCTTGTACAACACCAAATCTACGCCTCACAAATAGAGTAAATATGCCGCTTATATTTCAAGCTGTCTTTTGTGGTAAACGAGAAAAGTAAAAGTACTTACAACAAACATGAATTCCAACAAATTAGTTTTCGTAAGTTCGAAATGACTATTGTTAAGAGGTCCCTTACTCGCTAAACAAGAATGGTAAAATTTATGAGTATATTTCGCAGCTTAATTCGATACGCTTTATCAGTAATATTAAACATATTTTTAGAGTAGAAAAGTATAAGATCATTTGTTTTTTTAAAATGTACTTTATTGAATCAGGCGTTACTTTCCGCAGGTCCATATCAATGGACTAAAACAACGACGACTAAATCGGAGAACGGTTGTTGTTTTGAATATGAGCTTTGGTTGAGTTCAAAACGCGTCAGGTTAGTGTAGTGGTGATGATAGTAGATGGGTTTGTACGTGTTCTTATAGAATAGAGGTAGGAACTGCATGAACACACATTTTTTGCATAAAAGTAGCTATCATATGAGGTCGCGGGTGAGCAAAGTAGGTAACTAATTGTTTCAGTTCATTTTTAGCATTTTTTTGCTTATCGCTGATTATTTTAAAACAAAGTATATCGGAAGCTAGTGTAATGTAAAGTTGAAATTTTATTATATTTTTTTTTTCATTCGGTATCACGCATTGTCAACCTTTGATTTATAGAATTAATAAAATAGCCGAATACCGTTTCGTTACCAAATAGATTTATAAATTGTTACCTTATGAAAAAATACATTATAGGTGAACACGATGTCAGGTAATTATAAGAAATTCACTAAAGAATCGTCTACTAATGTTTACAAAAAAAATTAGGTAGGTACTTATAAATAGTGGTCGAATCACAATAAAATAACAGCCAAAAATAACAATGTCAAATTACAATGTTTTGAACTATCGCGGTCATTATTTTTTTTTTTAATTAATTTATTGAATCAGGCGTTACTTTGCCAAGGTCCATATTAATGAACTAAAAGATCACAGCTGACAGTGTAGAGGTAGAGGGACTGTATGAACACGCATATCTTGCATAAACTTAGCTATCATGAGGTCGCGGGTGAGCATGAGCAAAGAACTTTTTTTTTCTTTTTTTTTTATTCGACTGGATGACAAACGAGCAAGTGGGTGTCCTGATGATAAGAGATCATCTCCGCCCATACAAATTTGTAACACCAGGGGTATTGCAGATGCGTTGCCAACCTAGAGGCCTAAGATGGGATACCTCAAGCGCCAGTAATTTCACCAGCTGTCTTACTCTCCACGCCGAAACACAACAGTGCAAGCACTGCTGCTTCACGGCAGGATTAGCAGACAAGATTGTGGTAGCAATCCGGCATGGGGATGGTGGTGTCAATTTTAGTTCATTTATGATAATATAATAATAATTCTGTTATTTTCAGACAGCATAGATCCATTCATTTGTTAGTATTACACACTTACAAACTATGTTAGTTCTGTTCAAAATAAAAATTAAAATTAAAAATTATTATAATCAATAAATTTAAATTAAGGTACGCAGAACAAAACTCGAATTTAAATCATAAAATGCCAAATTAAAATGATAAGTTTAATTAATTACATAACAATACAATGATTATTAATTACATATACTAGGTAAATTAAGTGTAACTTATGTATGGCCTTACATAGTCATTATAATTTTCCACGTTTATTCCCGTCATTAAATTGATAAATTTAATTAATTACAGACACTAGGTAAATTAAGTATGACTTATATTTTTGCCTTATATTTTCCCACGTTCAGTTCCGTCATTATCAGTAACCGCCAGTAGGTAAAGCGGTAATTAGGTAGTGCCGTTCGAGGTCAATGCACTCATATGTTTATTATTAATATGGACATGACCGCCGAATTCAGAGGCTACGTATATAGTCCACATGTCTTCCTATGGCTATACTTATAATAATTTGTTTATAATTTAATTTTAGTTTATTTACTTTGTTCTATTTAAAAGTTATTGTTATTTGATTGTGTCTTTGGACTTGTCTGGAATAAAAATTGCATCATTTTTTTTTTCATAAAAAAAGCCCATAGATTTGAGACACACAATTTAACAAAAGGGTAAAAATGGAAACGCTATCACTAAGACTTCGCTGTCCATCCGTCTGTCCGTCCGTCTGTCACCAGGCTGTATCTCCTGCACCGTGATAGTTAGATAGTTGAAATTATGTATAACTGTGGCCGATATAACAGCAAATACTAAAAAAGAATAAAATAAATATTTATGGGAGGCTCCCGTACAACAAACGTGATTTTTGCCGTTTTTTGCTAATATTTACAATACAATACTCGTAATAATCCATACTAATATTATAAATGCGAAAGTGTGTTTGTCCGTCTTTCACGCCGTAACGGAGCGACGGATCGACGTGATTTTTGGCATAGAGGTAGTTTATGGGCCCGAGAGTGACATAGGCTACTTTTTATCCCGTAAAAATGCACAGTTCCCGAGGGAACAGCGCGTGATAACCGAATACCACGCGGGCAGAGCCGCGGGCAAAAGCTAGTAATGAATAATATTTAATGAATGTTATTTTATATTGGCCGGTATTTTACATTTGCATCCATGACAATGAAAGAAGGTTATTTTAAAAAGTTGGTACGAACAAAACCGGTTCTTTTAAAAATACCTCTCCTTGCAGTCGGGTAATAACTTGTCACGAAGTGCTTGACCCTTAATGTGATAATATAAAACGCATAAAAAAATCTCTAAGGAGCATCCAGGAATACCTGCTTTAAAATAAACTTAAAATCAGACATAGAACAAACCAACCAAGTGCGAGTCGGACGAAAACACCGTGAGGAAACCAGCACTAACCTACGAAGCAATTCAGTGGTGTATGTGTGTGAAGTTCCCAATCCGCACTGGAACTACGGCCCGAGCCTTCACATTCTGAGAGGAGGCCTGTGCCCAGCAGTGGGACGTGAGGCTGGGATGATTATGAGGCACTCAAGGGTCCTTTTAGATGCTATTAAAATTTTAGGACCTTTATTATTGGTGGTGTTATAAAGAGCTACCTTTATATGATATGTCATGTTTCTATTATATGTATATATCTAAGTAGAACAACCAGAAGTGTCGTAGGCTTTTCGATTACACCAATTTGTATGAAAACAACCCTTTTAAATTACTATATATTTCAAAAAATATGTAGAAACTTTTTCGTTTGTGGCTGTTGACACCTAATTACCTTGGTCTTAGACGAAGATTTTACTTTATGCACTAGATCATAAAAAGTAATTTTATGTCGCTTAGGTGCAAAGGAGATGAGACATCCTACCAAAGGCTTGTCGGGCCTGTAGCGGGCGGGTGTATTGTGTAGAGACCTTTAAAGTTTTTTTTTCACTGCTTTAAGGAGTAATCAGACCTATGTGTTTCATATTAATTTCAACTTGGTACCTCCACATATTACTAGGAGCGGTGAAAAGGGTTATTATTTGTGCCGGAAAACAGTCCCGCTGTTGGACATAAAGTTCTCCCGTTTTGAGTTTTTTTTTTTGGTTGTGCTAAAATTAACAGTTACTTATCATTTTATGAATGAAACTTTAAGCGAGTAATTCAAGTATAATCAATGTAAAGACCGTGATGCATACCTAACGAAGGTTGACGACGACTGCTGCGAAGGCCAATGAAAGGGAACCGCGAAACGTAACAGCGCACCAACGTATTATGACCTCACTACTATCATTGAAACACCTTCTAGCTCGCTAGTAAAGACGTTTCTAAGAAAAAAGCAGGTCTACCAACACAAGCCAAAAGTCTTGAGAGTATATCCAAACAAACGCAATGTTTGTTGGTATCGTTTAATGTTTAAATTTAGAACGCAGTGAATGCACGTGTTTGTTTTAAAAAAAATCGCGATTTAAATTTCGAACTTTAGTTTGGTTTTCTGCACTTACGGACGTACGGTGTTGTTCGGCTGCCAGGATTATTTTGGTTTTGAATTAAAGTGAGTGAGAGGACGTGAGAAACGTAAGTTAAATTATTTTTTCTCCCTTAATTTTGAACTAAGTCTTTTAAGCAAATGTCTTTGAATTTATTTATTTATATTAAAATCAATTAAATAAATATCACTAACAGCAAACGAATACAAAAAAGATGTATCCATATTAAAGTAGGTAATTAAAAAATAAGTTCGTTCTTGGAAAATATTTTCTGCTTATTGTTTTTTTTGCTAATCTTTGCTGCCATTCAACTTCAATCCGACCACTAGAAGTGGATAAAAATTAACTTGAAAGACTTGAAGTAAATATTATAAAAATATACGAGGTGAAAAGTTAAAGAAAAGATTATAATACCTACCAACATGAATTATACTTACCAAAAACATTTACGATTTTAAATAAGTGTGTAGCTACCGTAGTTCCTTAAATTTTCAGATCATAATTAGTACTCAATTTTAGTCCAAATTATTCTCGAAATATTGAATATACGAAACAGAACTAAATACAGTTCAGGGAAGTTTATAAGCACAAAATATGCTTCTCGAACGTTGCCACATACCATAGATTACTTAAGGGCAATGATAATTATAATACACAAATTATTTAAATTAAATATAATTATATATTTTTAAACACTGTCAAAAAATAGACAATTTCCTTTTGCATAACGCAACACGAATTCTGTGTTTAAAAATGTGATTTAAAATTTTGAGTGTATTTTTAATTTAGAATTTCTTATACATACGCTTCTTTTATAAATTCGAAAATTTTTATATCCCATTTTTTTAAAGTTTAAATCATCCGTTCCCAATCCGCACTGGGCCCGCGTGAGAACTACGGCCCAAGCCCTCTCATTCTGAGAGGAGGCCTGTGCCCAACAGTGGGACGTATATAGACTGGGATTATGAAATTGTAAATTTTAAAATGTACACACAATAACATTTAAGCAGCGTCTTGTAGATTAATAGAAACGGTTAAAAGTAAACCATTTAAAAAAACTTGAGATTTAGTGTAAATAAAATTATAATTGTATTGTATATACAGTCAGCAAAAATGCAGTCACCAAAAGAAGCCTGTATTTTTCTTAGGAGATTTATTCTCATGAAAAATAATTAAAGCTTCCTTTGAATCCCTACAACACAATTGCATTTTGCTAATTATTATTAAAAAAGTAAATCATCAGGTATTCCTCTTAATATAAACGCAAGTTAATTACAAACTTAATGGTTTTAAGATCAAAGTAAAATTATTTGGATGATTTCATAAGAGCCGATAACACGCTGATAAATTAATAATTATGTACAGATAATTGGCTAAATATTATGAAGGCAATTCACTGAAGAAACTGGAGGACTATGGAGGAGGTCTATGCCCTCAGTCACAGTATAACAAGTTTTCCTACAATAAGCCGACGGAAACGTCTAGACAAAGCAATCGCGCGGGGCGTGAGGGATGAGACGCGGGTGGGAGAAAGCCCCAGCTGCATACTTTGCCGTTTTAGTAGCTTGGGACAAGTCTTCTAGGGCTATTGCGTTTTTCTAACATTTAAATTTAGAATAAAATTTATTATGGTGCATATGACATGTACTGTGAGTGCGTGCAAATTTTCATCTCGCATAAATAAGGAACTAAGATTTCATCGATTTATATAATTATATTTATTTATTTTTTATACAATTAAATTCAATAACAGGAGCTTTAAGTCCGTTAAGTCTAGATACTGAAAGTATTTATCGGTTACTAATCTAAGAAAGTATATTTTGTAGCAAAAAAAGATTTTTATTTCAAAAATAGTATCATTTTGATACTTCTTACCCCTAGTTCGTATGCCACTCCTAAATCATTTTGTTTTATATAACTTCGCAATAACAATATGTACAGTTTTAAACTTTCGTGATTCTCACTCATAGTCAAATACCAGTATAGTCAGTCTAATCGTGACCACGGCAACTGAAATGTTGCCGAAACGTCGAGGTAAATAATAATTGTATCAAATAGCGTGATAAGTCCCGTTAAGGTATTTGACTACAATATGTACACATTCGTAAAAACATCTACCTTCCAAATTTTAAATTTGTGACAACCCTTCCTTGTTGCGTAAATAGGCATCTATACAGGCTGCGGTACGAGTACGACTCAACTTCAAAGGCGTCGGCCTACTGTAGAGACAACTTGTTATACTGTGCCTCAGTGGTCCTACAGCCGATATGATATGATGATCATGTAGACTCCTCCTTTTGTCTTTTTCGTGAAGTCCAAGACCAATGGGGATAGTAATAATCTTTCTAATTAACAGAAAAAAATATCAGATTTTTAGGAAGCGTCAATTATTAAAAAAAAAATTAAAGAGTTTTTACCGCCAAATTACGATAGTCCGGTCGGTTATGGGTTGTTTCTTAGCCGAGAACAAAAAAAAAGTGTCTTTGACTCGTTCGTTTTGACGGGTGACACTCTTTACCGGCCCGAGTAATACCGACTCTGTTTTTCACGTACACGCCTATAGAAACTGACATGAGATCTAAGAAAAACAGGGTCTGTATTTCCATGTCGATATTATTATTATTATTATTCTCCTTAAGGGCGGCCTTTAAGGCTTGGGCCAATGTCAGTTAAAAAAAGATAAATATATTTTTCTTCACGTAGTACGGTGATTGTAGTTTTTGCAACTTGATAGCAAAATTCCAAAAACCACGCGGAAACAACTTGCGCATTAAAAAATGTCAGACACGAGAGCAATATCGAATTTTGTGATCACTGTTCACTGTTAAGGTTAATCGCCGCATAAAACACTATCAAAATTATACTTCAACTAGCCAAAGAAGCAGAAATACCAAAATAGGACATGGCCCACATCCGCCATCTTCGAATGCCACAAATCGAATCTCCATGTCGATATTATCCGGGCCACTAAAGAGTGTCACTTGTCAAAACGAACGAGTCAAAGACACATACATTTTTTTTTTGTTCTGGGCTATGGACAAACCCTAACCGACCAGACTATCGTAATTTTAAGGATTTTTTTTTTTCATTTTCTAATATTAATTGATGCTGCTTAAAAATCTGATATTTTATTTTGTTACTTAGAATTTTTTTTCCTATCGATAAAAAAAGTTTTAACCGTTTCTAAAATTTTCATCCGTTCCCCATTGTCTCGGTATTCGGCAGTGTGTTTGAAAACGTACTTAGGCATATATTTTGGTGTGTTCTCTAATTTTTCAACTTATTAAACCATTAAGTTACCAACTTATACTTATTACAAAACTCTTATTTGTAATTAATATTGCCAATTGATAAAATGGTGTGTATCTTTTTTTTTTTATTCGACTGGAAGGCAAACGAGCAAGTGGGTCTCCTGGTGGTAAGAGATCACCACCGCCCATAAACATCTGCAACCACAGGGGTATTGCAGATGCGTTGCCAACCTAGAGGCCTAAGATGGAACACCTCAAGTGCCAGTAATTTCACCGGCTGTCTTACTCTCCACGCCGAAACACAACAGTGCAAGCACTGCTGCTTCACGGCAGGATTAGCGAGTAAGATGGTGTGAAGTAGCAATCCGGGCGGACCTTGCAAAAGGTCCTACCACCTGCAATCTCTTAATTACTTTTAGTAAAAAGTTGATTTATGTATAAAAAAGGAACTGTTATACTGACGAAACGTTATTAGTTTAATATTAGTTTGACCTAATGAAAGATTTGACAAATGATAAGTTTTCAAAACGTTTTGAGTCATTATGATATTCTGCTATATAATAATTCGACCAAATGACACGTTGCCATACAAAATGTTGGTAATAGTTAGTTGTTAAAGTTAAATTCGGCCAAATTGATTTCTGCGAAAAGGCAAAACACCATTTTGGTGTTGTCACGGATATTATATAATAATATATCCATCGGATAGATACTTCGTCTTGGTCGTTTCCCCCTGAAGTTTTCTTGTCACCAGGAGCCTTAAGATTTTTGTTCTTAGAAACTAGTATAAGTTCTGCTTTTTTATCCATAGAAAAGTATCTGTTTGCCAAAATAAATCTTTCCCTAAATATTCGAGATTTAGTTTACATTATAACTTACACAAAATTGCGGATACCTGAGGAAAAGACGATTTTTCTACAGGTGGGTATACACACAGAACAAAGCCTTCTCCAAACATGTAATAACAATAATAATAAATCTTCATTTCTCTTATAAAAACAAACAAGTATAGAAAGCTAACTTACACCTAAGAAAGAAATAAATCATATGATTTATTATATTTATGAGGTATATACCTGAACTAGGAAATTCCTATGTTCCAGGTGTGAGTTTGTGGTAAATAGAATCATTATTTACCACAAACACACCTGAAACTTCGCCCTGTAAATATAGTTAATTACTCATTGCATCCACGTGTCAGGATTTTCCACAGTAATCGATTCGGTTTGTCAAACACTAATAAACCACAGAAAATGTTTTTTGACGTCATCACAATGAAATCGAGAAAAGTGCTTATTCACAGAACTAGCAATTAAAGACATAGAAGTGTCACTCAACCTAAAAACCTCTACCTGGTGGACTCTTTAACTCTTGTTGCAAATAACTAAAATATGAAAGAAAGAAAGAAAGAAATAAGGATTTATTTTGGCTTCATAAGTACCACCTAAGACTAAGACTAAAACTAGACTAAATAACTAAACTAAACTAAACTAAATATGGGTCGTACTCGTCAAACTGAACAACATTAGTTCAGCGAATTTTAAAAATAAGGAGCTTTGTTTAAAGGATGTCGCGCTTAGCGGCTAGCGGGGCAGCTTGTAGGAGAGAAAGTAAACAATGAATTATCTGATGACACGGTTTATTCGATTGCTTAAAAATTAGGCTCTTCTACAGAACGCGGCATGAGACTTCAGGGTGAAGGTTCGTACAAATGGTTGGTTCAGGAGGTAGGTTTACTGGCAGGCACTTTTCTTGGCCCGGGTGTCGATGTTCGAGGCTGGATGTGCTGGACGGAAGCCTCTTGAGCAGCCGGTGCGCTGACCAGGTGGTTACTGGAGGTGCAGATCACGAAAGACCTCGGAGAGTTCTACTCCGTAGGGAATTGCCTTGGGTTCGGCGATTTGAAGATATTAAGTAAATTAAATAGATAATTAACAAATAATTAGTTTATTAGTTACTGGTTGCTGCTCTTAGATGTGCTCGAAAAAAGTCAAGCTTTCAGCCGAGCTTTCCTTTTTTAAAGGTCGTTGACCTGCGATCAGCTGTCCGAATCAGCTGTTAGACACAAACTGTAAGATGCAGGCGAGAGTGCAATTTTTTAGAGTATTTATTTTTAATAGTAAATTCTTTGGTAACATGGTAACATTTACGATTTTATAACAGCGCCCTCCAGTGACAAGTAGCATAAGTAAACACAGCTGTCGTAGCCTGTCAATAGAAATGTTAGCGCTACCGCGTGACAAGAGAACTTTATTCGAAGAAGCAATTATAAAGCGAAGCGAATAGTAGCGTGACAGGTGACGTCAATCGGGCTCTAGGATGCATTCAATTACGTTTTAGAAATCGTGCTTCAAAAAGAATTGAATTTCACTGATACAAAAAAAACTGCACAGACAACGCGACACGCGAACGGACAGTTGCAAGGACTAATAGCGTTTTTTGTTACTCTTTAGATACGGAACCCTAAAACGTATGTGCGCCAATAAGAAGAGGGCCGCAAAATTGATGACTTAATTCAGAAAGAAATAATAAGCCGTAAAATTTATATTCTTTTGATTTATAGTCCAGTGGTTGTATACCTCTCAAATTTGCTTAGATTACTTGAACAACTAATACGCGGACTACAACTTCCTTAAATCCAAAATCAGCAAATATTTGGCTGTATTTGGTTTCTTTGTTTGCCTTATGATAACAAAAGTCTTTTAATACGTTGAACCAATGTTTGGATTAGATGTGGGAATTTAAAATGAGTTCGATTTAGATACTCGTGCGTAAAGGGATAACGTGTTTTGATCGTCGCAAGTTTGTTTTCGGGGATTACATTCTTTAGAATTGACTTTTTGAAGCCGCAGCCGGAATGGGAATTTTATGGAGAGTGAAATGTATAAGCGTTACGTTTTTCTGCACAGAGTTTATCTGTCTACGTATCTTTCATTTTGAAATCAAATAATTGCTGGATGTACCTAAAGAAACAATGTAAAAAATCAAAAACCGTACCGCCTTAAAAAACTTGAAATATAATTTGTTGCCAAAAACACATTAAATAAGATTCCATACAAAAAGTTAGTCTAGTTAGTTAGTAATGTTTTGCCGTTCGCCGCTGTTCACTAAAATGTATATATTATAAGTTCTGCCATTCTCATTTTATTGTGCACATGTCTAATTACCGTTCCGCTTTTTTACCGCACTATTGACACGGTAATTAGACTTGAGTGACCAGATAAATGTAAATGGCAGGCGTCCTTTTTCTAGATGTGCCCTCAGTTGCAGTGTCGTGTCGATTTAGCATGACAAAAAGGTACGTTAATTAGACAGGTACACGGTAAAATGAGAATGGCCGAGTTAATTTTAGAGTTGGTATTAAAGTGCACGTAATGAGTTGTACAAGCTTATAACTAACCTAAAACCTAACCAACAAAAAGTGGAAAAACCCCCGACTTTGTCACTTCGAAGTTCAATATCTCAAAAACGACTAAACGGATTTAGATGAAACATATCTAAGAACCATCGCTGGAAAACCTTATTTCAAATAAAAAAAAACCGCATTCAAATCGGTCCTCTGTTTAAGAGCTACGGAGCCACAGACGGATACACAGACAGACACACAGACACATATAGCGGTCAAACTTATAACACCTCTCTTTTTGCGTCGGGTGTTAAAAAACAAAAAAATCACTTTTTTACTTTGTTAGTTAACTTATACTTCGTCGGTACCTACCCATTAAAAAAATCGTGACCAGCTCAAAACATCGCTGTAATGAGTCCGGCTATTGAAGTTTAATTTCAACGAAAAGATGATTTTTCGATTCAGTGATTTGTAATAAAAAAAGTAGTTTATTGAAAAAGTATCGTTTTACAAATCGCATTGCCGTTAGTCCCACACTAGGCAAAGCCTGTCACGTGGCAACCGGGATTCGGGTACAAAACACTTTATTTAATTTAGCTTAAACTTAAATTAACACACTTGGGTAATTTAAAAAAATACTTAAAACGGAAAAAAAGAGAAAAACAACTTAGTAATGGCTACGGAACCCTATTTCGGGAGTCTCCGACACGATCTTAGCCGGTTTTTTCCTTCAAGTCTGAACAATTGCAAAAGTGGAAAAGTAGTCCAAAGTTTACCCAACAAAGCTATTTAGCGTCGAAATTGAAAGTCTATTCAATATTCAAAACTGTACTAGTTTACACCTGTTTTTCTAAAGAGCAATCAACAAATGCATAGTCGAGGTCGGAGTAATGTCACGTCCATGCACAAGGCAGCGACCTCAAATGTGGCACAAGGCTTACGCGGTTGAGTACTGAGCGGCAAAAACTGTCATAAAACAACTGAGCCTACTTGGAAGAATCAGGGTTAAAACGGAAGATGATATTGGGAGAAAAAAAAAGTGTGTGAGTTGCAGATAAAAAAAAAGCTGTCAAACTATGTGCCACACGGGGTGACAGTCTTTACCGGCCCTGTTTTTTGTGTACACGCCCATACAAACTGACAGGAGGTCCTATGGGCGAGTACACGAATAACAGGGCCGGTATTTACATGTCGGTGTTAGCCGGGCCGGTAAAGACTGTCACACTGCCACACGTTGATGAGAGTTTTTTTTTAATTTTTTCAATTTCTGTTAGGTACATGTATGGAGTGCCCCCCCCCCCCCTATAAATATTTATTTTTGTAATTTAACTACAAAACTAAATAGCGGCTTTGACAAGACATCTGTACCTACTCCAAATTTCCTTAATATACATCTTTTAGAGTAAAATGCCTGTGACATACTGACGGACGGACAGACAGACAGACGGACTTGACGAAACTATAAGGATTCCGTTTTTGCCATTTTGGCTCCGGAACCCTAAAAAATGACACCTGTCATGATACCGCGAAATTTAAATGTACGCAACAAACTAAAAGAATTTCTTTGCTCACCCACGACCTTAAAAAAGGTCGCAGATGAGCGAAGGAATTCTTTTATATATTGATATGGACCGCTGCAAAGTAACGCCTGATTCAATAAATTAAATGAGCATTTCTAAAAAAAATTGTACATTTTTGACTTTACTCTGGAACGTTGCGTACATATTTGAGCATCTCTAAAAAAGTTTATAGATTTGATTTGCGACTCCGATTTGGATTAAAATTTGCAGGTATGTAGATTGAACGATACTGAGTCGTAATAACATACTTAGACTCTCAAAATGTCCCAATTGGTTTGTATGGAAATTTCCTTTTTGTTACCAAAACTCTATGGATTTGCGGTAACAAAAAAGGAACTTTCTATACAAATTAATTGGGACATTTCGTGAGACTATGTTATTTAAACTCAGTATCGTTAACTTTTTCTACCTAAAATCAAATGTACAAACAATGTACAAACTTTTTTAGAGATGCTCAAATATGTACGCAACGTTCCAGAGTAAAGTCAAAGTAATTCAATTTTAGATCAAACGGTTTCAACACAATAATTCAGCATTGGCTACAGGACATTGCATCACAAATAAGTGAGTTTTATCTTATTCTTTTATTTTGGTTGCTTCAGTTCAATGCTCCCACCATGACATCAGATCCATTTGCCTGGCTTGACGTTACCAGACCATTAAAAATCACATCAACTCGGAAGTCTCAAATAAGTTAAAAATAAAAATAATTTATGCAATGTCTTATCTTTGTAATCTTGAAACCAGCAATTTTTGTATTGTCACGGATATTAATTCATGAGCCACCATGGAACCTTTTCAAAGAAAAAGTCATTACATTTTTTATTATTTTACCGCACGTTTATTGTGAAATGGTTCCATTTTGGTTCATGAATTAAAGTACTTGATTTTATATTTATTTATTTATGGACGACCGGATGGCTAAGTGGTTCGAGAACCTGACTACGAAGCTTGAGGTCCTGGGTTCGAATCCCGGCCGGGCAGATATTTTTATGAATAATACGAATTTTTGTTCTGTATTTACTTATCAATATTTAAGTATGTTTATCCGTTGCCTAGTGTCCATAGTACAAGATTTGCCTAGTTTGGGACTAGGTCAATTGGCGTCAAGTGTCTCATGATATTTATTTATTTATTTATTATTATTTATTTACATCGGGGATCTCTGAAATGGTTCCAACGATTTCAATAAAATTTGTAAGGTGGAGGCTTTCGGAGGCGAACAATCGATCTTGTTTTTTCTCGTCGCTGGGGAAATGGGAGTTTTCGAGTTAGAATGGTTTTGTTGTAAAATTTCACGTACAATAAGATCAGTTAATAGGTCTGTCATCAGCGTGATGGTTCAGCGATATAGTGTTTTACAAGTAAATTGAAAGTGTAGAGTTCAAATTTATATCGAAGGCGACTTTTTATTTAAATATTTATTTAGCTTACGTTTTACTTTAAAAGCTTATTCGCTTATTCGTCGCTAGTTGCTAGGAATAGTTAACAAACTACCTGACACAATAAAAGACCTAACCTTCTTAAAATTTAAACGAGCTCTTAAAAAGTGGTTGAAGTTTTTAGACTACAATGTGTTCCCTAATTTCACATGCAATTTGTGATAGATTTTAGTAATTCGTGTGTCATTTTTAAGGTCTTATTGTACCTAAAATCCTGTGAAATGAAATATTTTGAATATTTTAATAAGTACTACAATACCCCTGGTGTAGCAGATGTTTATGGGCAGTGGTGATCTCTTACCATCAGGAGACTCACTTGCTCGTTTGCCTTCCAGTTACATAAAAAAAAAGTACGTAGGTATATTCTAAAAAGAAACAATACAAAAAAACTTTGAGCAAAGCTCGATCGTCCAGGTACTAATATTTGACTTTACAAAAACCGGAATATTGTTACAAAGTCATTCGAATCATTTTTAACGATACTGTCAATTCATCATCCGAAGGTTTTTATATTTGATGATATCGGTACCTTCTACTATACAAATGAAAATGATTAAGTATCCAGGCAATATAAATTATTTGACACGATTTGTTGTCATTAATATGTGCTCTTTCTTTCTATATGTTCATAGTCATGCGTTACCTGATCATCTTATGAGTACTTACTTTGAGACTAGGACAGTTGGTGTGAAGTGTCCTGTGATTTTTTTTATCTACAGCGTACTCTTGTACTTGTGCTCTAATCTTTAACAATTAGCTCTCCTCTGCGGCAATATTTACAAAATCATTTATTCTTTATTTCCTTCTATTGGGTGTCATTTTCTTTTTATCGTCATTTCTGTCTGTCTCCCTTTCGTCTGTCATCTAGCTTTTTTGTTCTGCTCTAAAGCAATCCACGTTCAAATATATAAAAATGAAAATAATTACAAGTACGCTTGCTGTGTTTTTAGCCTGCATTTGTCTGCATTATGGCGACCATTTTATACTCACATTTTAACTCAATCACTTGCGTAACATGCGCCTTTAGTACCGATAGACCAAGATCATACTATAATGAAATAAATATAATGGAATACCACTTGTTTGAAGTTTTTTACCATTGATTATTTCAAAACATAACGCCGTTAACCTTCTAAACCTTTTAAACTTCATCCTTAATCTTTTAATATTATCTATCCTCTGGTGGGCCAACCTTTGTGAAGTTATTTTTTCTCTATAAACTTTAGCCACTCGAACATAATTCCTGTTACTCTGAACTGAATATTTTGCAAACCTTAAAACAACCTTGTTAACGTTAAGTACACAATCCCTTGTGTTTCCGTCAGTTCCTTAATTAATACTGTGATGGTTCATTAATGAATTAGGTACAAACTTTTTCACTCAGTTTGCTAAAACATCCTTAATTAAAAGCGTATTAAATTGACGTTCCACATATATAGCGGTGTCTATGCGGCGAGAGAAGTTCAGAATTTATGTTTTCATTGAATTTATGTTACTAAGTAGTCTGTACGTTTTCGTTGGTAGATTATTAAAGATTTTTTCTTTTGATGAAGTCAAAACCTATCACCAAGTTACCTTACTCAAAATATTAAAAAGAGTTCAGCTGAAGTTGGAGAGTGAGTATTTTACTGGTAAACTTTACATAACCAATTTGATATTTTTTATCTCCAGCCAAAATAATAAATACACTTTTTACGAACTTTTTAACATCCGCATCACAGTGGCGTAGCCGAACGCACTCATTGAACATTGAAAACAAATAAACAATCCAAATATTTAAATTCGCTGTCATCTTCATCGATTCACTAATGGATTATTATTTGTTATCAACACACATAATTAATTTAATCAATTAATTGTTTTGGCGCAAATTGGTTTCCTCGTTATTCGGAGATTTCAATAATACCTAGCGTTGCCAGGTTTAATTTAAAAAAGTCTTAGGTCTAAACTGAAAAATACGTAGAACGTACGATACGTAGTTGTTTGTTGCCACTTTGTCTGCGTTTTCGAGAGTTACATTTTTCTGGATTTAAATATGGATTAGTGTAGCTTTCTAATAATGAAAAAAATAGTCAAAATACCACAAGTAGGACTTATCACGCTTAAACACACGAGTAATATTTACCATGACTACAAGTACTTTACTTACTTTACTTTTTACTATGTCTATGAGTGAAAATCATGAAAGTTTACGTGAAAAAAAAATCTGTTGTGTAGTTTTTGAAAAAAAAAAGTGGTACTTAGCCTTATTTTTTAGTAACATAACGACACCTAAGTACATACTGAGCTACGAATAAGTTCAAATATTATGGTTTACCAGAGACCTGTTTTTAAGTTGAAACTATACAGTGATACTACTATGAAACTGCTAAAAGAATTGGTATTCTACCAATGTCTATTTACAGAATATCAATTTAGTTTGTTATTCCCGAGACATAATATAATGTAGCTATACTAGTATAGGTAAAATTAATACTGCAATAGTTTAGGTATACTTAGCTAACATCTACTTGAACCAGCATTAATTTTGTGTACGATAGTTATAAAAGCCGCACAAAAAATCAAAATAAATCAGCAAAATAATTTAACACCTGAACAATAAGTAATCAGATCGTAACAAAACTGACAGAAAATGGTATTTTTACAAAAGTAACTACGAGTGTTCGCTACTCGCATTCATCTTGGCAAGCAAACCAGGCCAACCTCAACATTACATCAATAAACTTACTTACTGTCATTTCAATCGATTCTTTAAAACAATATTCAGCAATAATTTTCATAGACCGTAGATCAAATTATATTTCTAATTTCTACGGATTAATCTTTTCATCTGGCAACACTGGTAAGAAATAATAGCTCTCAACTCAATTAACTCCAACGGATAGATCGTAACAAGAGGAGTATTGCGTAAGTTCCTTTTCTTTCAATATCCTGTTCTCCTTGACACTTCTTTTTAAGTTTCTCATCCAAGTGAATTCTCGTTAGGATGACACGTTTACTTTGTAAACAATTCCTTGGAAACAATCCTATTAAGAGATCTTCTTGAACTAAAAGATACTACTTAAAGATGGCAAAATTAAACCAAAATAGAGATTGTTTTTTTTTGTCATATAAAATTTGAAAAAGAGGAGTACTTCCAAATTTCTTTCAGACAGATCTTTAAGTGTGAAATGAATGTGTCGCCAAACTCACTTTTTATTTGCCTGCATTTAACGCTGCCAAGATTAGCTTCTTGGACTCTTATAATAATAAATGGAATCTAACATGACCTGAAATGTAAACAAACCCTCTGATTGGGACAAAATTAAACATGGTTATGGGACTTGCTGTTATGAAAATATGAATCATATCTGTGTCAATTGTCAATGAATATGTTTTCTTTTATAGGTCCTTGAAGAGAAACCTACGCATTCTTGCATTGCGTTTGCCACTTTGCACAACAAATTGAGACAATTGACTCAAACGTAATTGCATTGACCTCCAACCGTAATTGCAAATCGTTGAAAATAAAACAATCAATGACCGAGAACGAATTCATTTTCAAACGAAGGCAAAAATGGCTATCTTCCCGCACTTAATTCGGTATCACTTTATTAGTTGGCAAAACCATTTTTCTAGGATTTGCGATCAAAATGTGTAGTTCCCGTCCCGTTAAGTGAGATAGAATTATGAAATAGCAAAGGACCTGTAAAGAAGGTACCCTACTAAAGTCGCATTCACATTTATCTATCGTGTTGTGTTGTGATGCTCTCTCTCTTTCTCTCTCTCTCTCTTTATTCTCTACTTTATCCTTATCTTAACAAACAAGAGCTAAAATTGTTTATTTCAGTTTTATTGAATTTTATAGAAGAGGATAACTCACGTCTTAAATCACAACTCTTTGCATCCAGAGGCGTGGTTTCAGTGCAAGGGAGAGTGTAAAATCTGTCTGTAGTGTGATGTATATTTCTGAGCCTTCCCATAAGGCTGACATAGTCACATTTGATGTGCTAAAGCCTCGTTAAAATATCAGAGAAAAAAAAATCACAACTCTAGGAGCAACGGGACACGGCGGCTGCTGCAAAACGCGCAACATGTCGAGCTGAACTCGATTGAAGACGTGAGTTATCTGGGTTTATTTTATTAAATATTAGTGAATCTCTCAGTAGTTTTATTTTCAAAATGTTTTATTATCTTTATTACTTATCATTGTTTTTTCTTCTATTTTACCCTTTTCGACGGACCCTTTTGCATACTTTTACCTCTACCTTTCATACTTTTACTAGTGCTGTAAAAACTAACCTTTTTGCCCGCGCATGTCAGGTTTTATGGTACTCATTAAAATCGCTGTTAATCCCACGTGCTCTTGAGGGGATTACCTTGTTGATTATGTGGCTACGACACAGGGTGTTTCAAATTTTGATTGTTCATTTTATGAGTCAATAGGGAATTGAGTTCAATGTCACTGGTTGATAACGAACCTTGTGGAGTGGGGGATTTGTTAGTACATTATTACGGTTTACTTGTCACTTTTGTAGCGTATTGTGCTGAACAAAAGCTGAAAAGAAATTTATTAATAAACCACGTGATGGCACCACCCACTTGTTTCTATTGTAAAATATTGCATTGAAAAGTCCACTCTGAAACAATGAAGCTGCCTATTGCTTTACTTAAATATTTTCTCCATGTACTTGTGTTATATTTTCAGTCTTGCTTACTATGACTGTGTTGAGTACAATAAAGAGTCATTGTATTGTGTTTTATTATGTTCTTGTTTCTATTTGTATTGTTTTCTATGTGGAATACATTATTTATAGGAAATAAGGGAAAAAAGAATATTTTTATTTACATAAGATTACTTGACGATTGACTATTACTCGATTGCTTAGAAAATCTCATGATTTTCTCATATTTATATTCCAATAGATCTTATTTTTCTATACAAGGGAGTAGATTTGACTCTTACAAAAATAAACACTACTTATAAAATTTTACAACTCTGCCACAGATTCTGAAAATGATCTTTGAAACCTACAATATTTATCCAATAATACAATGACAAGAAGAAAAAAAATCCAACAACGTGATTAATTTATATTGTGAGTATATTGTATTGTATTGTATTGTAAAACTCTTTATTGTACATAAAAACACATGATAATAACAGAACACAGGATAATAAGATGTACAAAGGCGAACTTATCCCTTAAAGGGATCTCTTCCAGTTAACCTTTGAACGTTTGACAGGATATCAGACATAAGAGTAGACACTACAAGTACAATGAAAAGGTCAAAGAACACAAATCTATTCTCTAATCTATTATCTATGCAAAATTACAAAATATCTATTACTTGCAATATCTACACAAGCTAAGCCACGGAAGGACGGATGGACAGACTGACTAACAAGTCAGTCTGTCCATCCGTAGCAAAACAATACGGTCAAACTGTTGTTAGGACTGTAAAACTCTAAAAATTACATTTCACAAAAAAGGCATACAGTTTCGATCCAAAGTGGACATTGCCAGTATCTTTGTCCGCGAATAACACACATCTCCTGTCAATGCATAATTTCAGCAAACGCGTGTGACGCATTATTTTGATTCGCTATGTTTATATTTTTTAGATCAGCCTGTACGCGCATTGTTCTCTGCCGATCGTCAAACACTATTTGACGTTGAGTCTCGCGGCGGAAAACATCGCGATAACAGATAGTGCCAATAGTGAGTGAAAGCCTTGGTAGCGTCTTTAGGAATTTTACTTACGTGAGTGTTTATTTCGTTGATTTACTTTAACATTTAGCATACATTTATTTATTAGTTCTGCTGACTAATAAAACGCACATTAGGGGCTGTTTCATCACCCATTAATTAATTTTAGATTTTTTTTTATTTGACGGATAAATGTGATTCCGTCAACTTCTATACGAACAAAACAAAGAGAGATGGCTTCACATTTATCCGTCAAATAAATTCAATCAATGGATGGTGATAAAAGAGGTTGGTGAAATGAATGTCATGTCATGAAACAGGCCGTGGTACTTCGACCTCTAAACTCTAGATTGACAAGATACAAAAGTCTATTTTGTAGGTATAAATAGGTTTTGGTGACCAAAAAAATCGTAAATTAAAAGTAACATTGAAATTTTGTAAGAGCTCGAGTTTGATTCCTAGCCTCAGCCATTTAGCTATAAAAACTTACGCAAATACGTTAAATTGGATGGAAACACATATACCTACAGAAATGAGTAGAAAGCATACAAGGTGTTAATTAAATAACTGAAAACCTGAGACACCTCAAAAATAGTTTATCATTTTAAATGAGTAATTCTACTTCATTTCTAACTCTACACTCATAATTTGTATTTATTGTCAGTTGTGTTTTAACGTTTTTAGAAGAAAATCACACATTGACAGCAAAACGATCAGTTTAGTATCAAATTATCGCAATGGTTTGCAATCTCGCTAAAATATTTAATTGTCGCGTGTTGCAGTTGTAACTTTTAGTCCAGGCACAGTAAAAAAGAGATTTAAAAACACAAGTACAACCTAATTTAAAACACAGTGGAATCGATTCTACTCTTAATTCTGAGCAAATTACTTTCTGGTCTTCAGTTATTTAATTAACACCGTGTATAGAAACGAAGAACAAAAAAAATAAAAACGACACCAAACATAAATATAGGTAATTATACAGGGTGAAACATTGAACGTGCATCAAAGTTAGTGTTTCATGCTCAGTTAATCGCGGACAATATAATGCATTAATCCATTTGTTGAACATAGTCTGAAATTTTTTGCGGTTTCCATACATTGTTTAAAATAATCACGAAATTAATGTATGGAAACCGCAATTTTTTTCGAATTAAGTGCATTATATTGTCCAGCATTAACTGAGCATGAAACTCTAAATTTGATTCATACATTTTATACTCATACCTACAAAAGGTTCGCAATACTTTACATTACATTATATATCAGTAAATAATGTCTAAATGGGATTCATCATCTTAGCCTATAAACGTCCCACTGCAATGTACAGGTCTCGTTTCAGAACAAGAGCGCTAGGACCGTAGTTCCAATCCACGCGAGCCCAGCGCTTATCGAGAACTTAACACACACCATTCAACTTCTTCGTAGGTGTGTCTAGATTCACTCACGACGTATTCCTTCACCGTAATAGTCATGGCAAATTTCACACAAAAATAAAAAATAAAAATTCACGTCAGTACGCACATGTGCCAAATACATGTACAAGTCGATAAAATTTCTTATAACGCCTCTAAAAGTAATAAAAACCCTTATCGTTGGCTATACGTGATCGCATTTGTTTAAGTTGGCATTCGAGATTTTGTACTTAAATTCAAAAAATCTCAGATTAGGCCGGGCTCGACCCCGCGACCCGTTGCTTTCGTTTCGTTTTCGAGTTCGCTGTGCTTAGAACTGGGACGCCATACTGATTCACCCGCGATTACGAGCGAATTCATCCCTTATCATCCTCATTGTATTTAACCTTTCAAGTAGAGGATCCTGATTCCAAATCCGCTTTTATTATGAAGAAATATAAGGTGAGATAATCTACAGTACCTACTTAGACAAACAATGGTACATACATTCATAACAGGTAATTATTAAAACAGAACATACATAACATACTTAATTACAAAATTGTGTATATATTTCATGTGCGATTTATTATTTTTATTTCTTTATTATTTTTTTGGTTCTTTTGTGTAAATTTTGCTGTATATGTGTGTCTTTTGTGTTAGTGAATAAATGTCTTCTTTCTTTCTTTCTTTCTTTCTTTAATTATATTCATTAATATGATTCAACGCAGCTGTAAAACAATAAATATCTGTCTTCAGCGTATAATTAATCAGACAAGACTTCTTATTACCTATCTGTCTACAACCTGTAATTCAGATATATTCAAGTTAAATGAAAAATATATAGCAGTGAAATATTATGTTTCATCGTAAAAAGAAATGTACATACAACTTTTCAACATTACAAACAGTTTTCAGCGTCGTTAAATTTCACGGTGAAAATTTTAGAAAAGACCTCATCAGGGTTAATGTTGCGTTTTTAAATGTAATTCATTTCACTTTTGTCTCTTTTGGTGCGAGAGCCTTAGTCCATAATTGATTATTTTCTTCTTCAAGTGCCTTTCCATTGCTGAAGGTAAGCAGTCAGCTTGTATCAAGCGCCAATCTGAACAGTTGCTCGGCGATCTTAATCCCTGTCCACTCCCTGATACGAATATTACGGAGCCAAAACGTCTTACGTCTTCCTGGTTTTCGCTTCCCGGGCACATTCCCCATCATAATACCGATAGGAATACCGATCATGCCGCAGTACATGTCCGAGGTAGGCAATCTTTCTCTGTTTGACGGTGCGGATAGATTCCAAGTTTTTCCCATACGAAACAAAACTTCTACGTTTGATCATAACTGACGTCCACTGCTGAACAAAGACCTCCCCCTTAGAACGCCACAATGAACGACAACTCGAATCGACTACACGGGTTTTCCGAAAACCACAGGAGTTGTTGTATGTAAATGATTATAATTAAAGTTCTCGAGAGGAGGCCGCGGATCGGCAAGCGCAGCGTGGGACGTCCACCAACGAGATGGACGGATGACCTGGTTAAAGCCGCGGGTTCATGGTGGATGCAGGCCGCTGCTAACCGAAGCAACTGGAGGTCTATGGGGGAGGCCTATGTCCAACAGTGGACGTCCTACGGCTGAGATGATGATGAGATAGATTGTAATTTAATTATTTAGAACCCAACAAAGCTCTGAGCTCTATTCCTGACTTGTAGACAGCAGCTGACATCATTGTAAACGAATGCCTTTATCTCCTATAATCCATTTACCAACACTGTTTTTTAAAATCACGTCTACGTAGTCCGCAATATGACGCGTTTTGTACACAAAATTATTTTTTATGTAAATACAAAGAACTAGCTGTTGGCCCCGACTTCGTACCTATGCGAAGATTAAAAATTTCGTACCTGTTCGTTTATTGTTATCGCGCGGAATTTATTAAAACAGGCGTTACTTTGCGTCCATATCAATGAACTAAAATAATTTATTTGCTCACCCGCAACCTTATGATAGCTAAGTTTAAATCACACAAACCCATCTATCGCCACCACCACACTACACTGACCTGTTTTGAACTCAACCAGAGCTCATCTTCAAAGCAACACAACCACTAACAAACCACAACAAGCGTTTTAATTTCTCACTGTAACTCCCTACGTTCCCATCTATATTTTTCCTCAAACAAAACAAAACTACCCACAAAATATATTAATATTTATAGTTGTCATATAAAGCTATACCTTGAATTTTTATTTATTTTCTATTAAAGCGTGTCTTATTAACAGTTATTGTTGAAATTAGACCTAATACTATATTCACCTGTTCATCAATAATGGACCCCATACCTACTGTTGTACCTAATTATTTCCATGCATTCCAGAACATTGAGACAAACCTTTTGCCGCAATAATGTAATACTTCATAAGAATCCGAGTCCAATATGGAATGATTTGATTCTAACAGATATTTGGCAAAATTTCAAATGAAACATGCTCTTTAAATCTTGTATTAAAACTGCGACCTGTCTGACCTACATAATTATGCTTTATTGCAGTACAAAGTGCTTTTTACAAGTAAGCTTATTATACACCCGCTAGTCTTATCTTTGTACGCATGTCTTGCATAAACTTAGCTATCATAAGGTCGCGGGTGAGCAAAGAAATTATTTTAGTTCATCATTTTGTGTAAAAATATCATATCTCCTTCCAAGAGATATGAGAGGGACCAACCTTTCCAGAGTTAGTTAAGGTTATGTATATCGTACTAGTATGTGATATTAACGTTTGTTTTTTTTAAATGTTGCTAAAAAAAGTTTTAATTTGCTTATAAGTCCATTGGTCACTCTGCAATAAAAAATTGAATAAATTACTAAGTATATAATGGCGTCGCGAAGTAAACATTTCAATGTCATCACATCAAAGTGGCGTCGGTGTCAGTCATCACGAGTCACAGGTTCGTATTTTGTTCTCCATTGTGACCTCTTAGGTCTAATTTCTTTGATTGTGAGACAGAGAAATCATAGGTATTTGGGTAAATAAGATTTAGGAGAAATATCTACTGGAGATATACCGATACATAGGTTAGTTGTGAAAGTATTTGTGGTAATATTAAGGCTGAGAATATACGTCAGATTTTTCGATAATTAAGTACGACAGTCTTCAGACAGGCAAAAATTTTTTTTACAAACAAATATTATTATGAATCTATATTTTACCCGAGGGTAGCCGGGTTTTCATCTATTTATAAATAGACCCGCCTTGCTCGCCCAAAAACTATGAGATTTGACATTTCGGAGACCTCACGCACACTAGCGCCTCTAGCAGCGAATTCATACGCCCCCATTGCTGAGGGTGTAGAGTTCACCCTGTACAAGTTTAGCAAGAGTTTATAAACACGAAGTAAAGTTTTATATTACAGTCAAATTATACATCATCATATCGATAATATTATAAAAAGAAGCTGAATGAGCTGGATGAGAGTGGCCGAGGATAGTGCTCAGTGGCGTGCCATGGGAGAGGCCTATGTCCAGCAGTGGACGAACATAGGCTGATGATGATGATGATGATAAAATGAAGAATGATTCGATAAAAATCATGTTTATATTCTATTGTTTATGATGTTTATTTGTTACGAAAAGCAATCATTAAATAGACAATGGAACAATACCTAAACATAAACAGATAGATTGTCTTAGTAATGTTGAAACAGTTATATTTTAATAAACAAACAAATTCGTGCATCTTTTTGAAATTATCCGTAGTAGATAACAGGTTTATTAATATTAATAAAAATAAATAATTTCTTTGTCAAACTTTAAACCTAAAATTTTTACCCGACTACGACAAAGCAAAAAGGAAGGACAATAATTATAAACTTACATAATATTGTAACCTTCCGTAGTAGAACTAAGGTAACATAGCCCGAAAAATTGCGAAACTGAAGTGGCAGTGGGCGGGGCACATTGCTCGCAGGACTGATGGCCGATGGGGTCAAAAGGTTCTCGAATGGCGTCCGCGGACCGGGAGACGACCTGTCGGTAGGCCTCCAACAAGATGGAGCGAGGACCTGGTTTAGATCGCGGGATCGCGGTGGATGCGAAAAGCACAAGACCGGTCTAAGTGGAGAGCCTATGTCCAGCAGTGGACGTCTTTCGGCTGACATGATGATGATGATTGTAACCTTCGGTCTCTATGACGTTGAATATTCTAACTTATTACACAAGAGTAAGTCACGGCTATGATGTTCTTCATAGATACTCACGACAGGTACTTAAAGATAGGTTTTGATAGTAATGATAATTTATGATAGCGTGTACAACTCAAGTTCCCACGTACTTGAGACATACTCGTCAAATTGTTTGAAAACTTCGATAAGGCACACTTTCAACTACTGTTAACGCTGTAGGTACATAGGTACTATGTTTTTTTTTAGCCTGTAGTTATGTACCATTGCAAAGCAAAGGCTTCATCCGTGGATTTCCTACTCGCCCTGTGCTGTGATTATAGAAATCAGTGCTATAAGCTGTGCTGTAAATAATCTAACCACTATTAGGTATACCTATTAAGGTTAAGTTCTAGCCAAGTTTTTGTTTTAATTCGAAGTTTAATTAAGTTAAGTATTTTGCACGCCGAATCCTAGACCAACGTCAAGAATTTTGTAAAACGATACTTTTTAAGAACTATACTACGAGTATACAATACCATGACAACCATATTGTATACCGGAAATATTAAGTGATACAGGTACACAGAGAGAAAATTACAAGGTAAGCAATAAGCGGCCACATCGCTAACCTATTCTAAACTAAACTAAACCTCGCTCGCAATTGCTCGCTCTTCTATTCTATTTTTTTTATTTAGTTTATTTTTAAAGGAAAATGATGACTAAATAACTTTAGTTCATAAGTAGTATGGCTATTAATATTGCATTGTATATCTCTATGACTGTGAAATCTATTTTGGTAAATAAATCATTATCTTATCTTATCTTAAATAATTTGCGAAATAAATAATATCACAAAAATAGAAGTAATATAAGTAATTTGGAATGTGTATGGGTCTTGACTTAAACCACCGGTTCAGAAAACGTCTGTTCAGAAGAACTACTTGGCAAAAAACTTAACGAGGCTTATTACATTTAAACAGTGTAATTTGATAACCTACATTATAAGAACAAAGAATAGTTGTACATTTTTACTTTAAATGACGCAACCTAATTTTTTTCAGAGTTTGGTAATCCTGGGTTCTCCGTACTCAGAGTCACGAACACTATTGATTTAGACGAAGAAAAAAAAACCTCTCCGATTTTCCATAAAAATTGTATGTGTCCATTTCGTAACGACCCATAAAATCTATATGAAAAAAAGTCACAAAACTGACAAAAGAATTAGAGACACTTTTTTTTCTTCGTTTAAATCAATAGCACTCGTGATTCTGAGTAAGGAGAATCCAGAATTAACTAATTCTGAAAAAAAAAAGTTACGTTCCGTCATTAAAAGTAAAAATGACCAGTTATCAACTCTCATTTAAAGGCATATGATGTCGAAAATTACATACAACGAAGTTAATAAGTGAAAGGAAATGCAAAAATTGTTTTAGTCCTTTCCGACATCTATCTTCTTCTGTTGTTTTAACTATATATGTGACAATTTCTACCTAGCTATTACCAAACAAAGGCCAGTATGCCCTCAATCACGAGCGATCAACAACCCCTCCCCCAGCCTAATACGTCCCACTGCTGGGCACAAACCTCTTAAAATGAGAGCGCTTGGACAGTCATTCCCACGCGGTCCCAGTGCGGATTGGGAACTAGAACACACCATTGAATTTTTTCACTGGTTTGTGCAGGTTTCCTCGCGATGTTTTCCTTCACCGTAAAGCTCGTGCCACTCTGCCACCACGGTATTTGTCACGGCAACAACCCCATCCATTTCTAATCATAAAACAAACAGGATAAACGTACTGGAAATGAGTTTTATTACTCACGTTTGTTTGCACAGTTGGATTTAATTAGGCTTGAGCAAGTAGATTTTCAGGTGATTAATGTGCCTGTTATCTTAACAGAAATGTTCTTTAATAATCTTCTATCTTGGAAAACTCAGAGGTGCGAATTCTGAGTTTTTCTAAATTCATGTGCGGAATTACATTTGAAATTTATCACGAGCTTTGCTTTGAAGGAAAACATCGTGAGGAAACCTGCACATAACTGAAAAGCAATTCAATGGTGCGTGTGAAGTTCCCAATCCGCACTGGGCCCGCGTGGGAACTATGGCCCAAGCTCTCTTGTTCTGAGAGGAGGCCTGTGCCCGACAGTGGAACGTATATAGGCTGGGATGGTGGCTAGGAAAACAACTTACCTATTTACATTTGCACGATCTAGAGAGTTTAAAAAAAAAACATTAATCAATTTTTTTTTCTAATTACCTCCAACCAACTTTAGTGGTGCTTATGCTTATGCTATTTAATTAATACCTACCGTTTCTTGCATTTGCTACTTAGTACTAACTGCCATACTATAACTACATACGTTTTCTTTCTGACATTTGCTAACCCCCGACGCAAAAAGAGGTCTGTTATAAGTTTGACCGCTATGTGTGTCTGTGGCACCGTAGCTCTTCAACGGGTGGACTGATTAGGATGCGGATTTTTTTAATTTAAATCAGGTTTTCTAGCAATCGTTCTTAGAGATTTTTCATCAAAATTGGTTTAGCCGTTTTCGAGATATTGAACTTTGAAGAGAAAGAAAAATAATTTATTTCACGGGATATTAGGTATAATAAGATCTAAAAAATATCCTAAAAATAACTTGGCCAAACTTACCTACATAAAATAAAAAAATTAACCTAAAACTAAAACAAATTGTCTAAAGAGTACCCCTTAGGCAAAGTCCCGAAGATGCTGGCAGCGTTTCCTCTTTGAATAGCGAGGCTAATTCTTTGTCCGGAAAAGCTGCCAGCTCTTCGGTCACCTGTGACGTCTACTAATCTTTTAGAAATTTCCTTAAAAAGTATTAAAGCGCTAGGACCCCACGGACCAAAGGTCTCGACACCGAATGGGACAAAGTCATATAGTAAGTGACAATGTCCCCTGAAATTTTCCAACCTTTTTGTTGGTTAGGTTATTGCCTTTTTGGCTTTACGGGTCAGTGCCCGCCCAACTATTATCCAATTGAGTTACTTTATCTACCTTATCCTACTTCCTACTAATATTATAAATGTGAAAGTTTGTGAGTGAGGATGTGAGTAAGTATGTTTGTTACTTCTTCACGCTAAAACGGCTGGACTGATTTGGATGAAATTTGGCAAAAAGTTAGTTTAGAACCTGGATTAAAACATAGAATACTTTTTATCCCGATATTCCCACGGGATAGGGATAAAATCTCGAAATAACAACCGCTGGGCTTGGAGTCATGAAATTTAGTATGTAGGTAGTTGGACGTTTGGAATTACTCATAGGTGACTTTTTGACCCGATATTCCCACGGGATACCTAGGGATGAAATCTCAAAATAACAACCACTGGGACTAGAGCCATGAAATTCGGTATATAGGTAGCTGGACCTCTGAAATACTACATATGCTATTTTTTAACCCGATATTCCCACGGGATAGGGATAAAATCTTGAAATAATGACCGCTGGGCTTAGAGTCATGAAATTTGGTATATAGGTAGTTAGCCGTCTGGAATAACACATAGGCCACTTTTTGACCCAATATTCCCACGGGATACCTAGGGATAAAATCTAGAAATAACAACCGCTGTGCTTAGAGCCATGAAATTTAGTATGTAGAAAGCTGGACCTCTGGAATAATAGATAGGCTACTTTTTATCTCGATATTCCCACGGGATAGGGATAAAATCTTGGAATAATAACCATTGGGCTTAGAGTCATAAAATTTGGAATATAAGTAGCTGGAAGTCTGGAATAACACATGAGCGACTTTTTGATCCAATATTCCCACGGGATACCTAGGGATGAAATCTCGAAATAACAACCACTGTGCTTAGAGCCATGAAATTCGGTGTGTAGGTAGCTGGACCTTTGAAATAATACATAGGCTATTTTTTATCCCGATATTCCTACGGGATATGGATAAAATCTCGAAATAACAACTGCTGGGCTTAGAGTCATGAAATTTGGTATGTAGGTAGTTGAACGTCTGAAATAACACATAGGCTACTTTTTATCCAGATATTCCCACGGGATAGTTTTATAACTAAGGGACCGAATACATACCCGTTTTATTAATTTACGCGTGCGAAGCCGCGGGTAAAAGCTAGTACATTATATATTAGACATGTGTCTCACTGGCGACGATGCGAGAAGCGAGTAGAGCGAAACATACGAGAAATACGAGTTTGTGAACAGCGAGAAGTAGGGTACGCATCTGAATATGGAATGTTAAAATATCGAATATATTTAAATATCGAATGGGTCATAATATCGAAAGGTCCATATTCAGAAACCGAAAACTTTTCAGAATTTATTAAAACGGCATCCAATAGAACCCCTTAGGTTAGGTTAGGTTAGATTTATAACAATTAAAAAAAAATACAGTCTTAACAAAAATACCTTTTCGATATTATGAGCTATTCGATATTTTAATACATTCGGTATTTTAACATTCGATATTCAAATACATAACCGAGAAGTTACTATGTAGTTCCGATAGTTTTGTCCCCTGGTCAAAAGCGAGTGTCAATAGAAAGCATAAAGTTTCAATTTATGATGTAAACGAAAAGTATTTTGCAACGTGAAATACGTAGTAGTTTCCGTACGTGAATTTAATGTAAACAAAAAGTATTATGCAACCTAAATTACGTAGTTTCAGTGTATGCATTTAATAGTTGTATGAAACAAATATTAAATATTAGCTTACTTTGGAACTAGGTCAATCCGTGTGAATTGTCCCGTGATATTTAGGATTTAGGTTAGGTTTACGTATTTACCTAGTTCCTGAAACAGTATTATTAGTAATATTCATTCAACATAGGAATTTACGAGCAAACTAATTTAGTACACACTGACAGCAAATTATCTGGAATTTGTTAATTAAATGTCTGTTTAAATACTCTCTACATTATTAAACCAGACTAAGGTTGCCAGGAATTCTGATAATTTCTAACATGGAGTCAATGGTAATCCATGTAAAAATGTGAAAGCGTATATGTTTGTATTTTTGTGTGTATGTTTGTCCGTCTTTCACGTCAAAATGGAGCGACGGATCGACGTGATTATTGGCATAGAGATAGTTTATGTGCCAGAGAGTGATATAGGCTACTTTTTATTCCTGAAAAATAAGAGAACAGCGCGCGATAACTGAATTCCACGCGGGTAAAACCCGCGAGCGGGCCGCTGACAAAAGCTAGTTGAATAATATAATGCTTTCATGAATTCGTATGTTACTAATAATTTTTAATAGTGAATTTCCGTTGAATACACGCCCCACTGCTGGGAACAGGCCTCTTTTTAACCCCCGACGGAAAAAGAGGGGTGTTGTAAGTTTGACCGCTATGTGTGTCTGTCTGTCTATGTGTCTGTCTGTGGCACCGCAGCTCTTAAACGGGTAGACCGATTTGAATGTGGTTTTTTTTTATTTTTAAAGCAATGTTTCTAGCGATGTTTTTTAGTTATGTTTCATCAAACAAAATCAGTTCAGACATTTTTGAGATATTGAACGTTGCAATGACAAAGTCAGGGGTTTTCCAACTTTTTGTTGTTGGTTGGTTGGCTATCGACTGGAACCGACTCGAGGCACCTCAAAGTTGATAAGGTTAAGGTTACTTTTTTATGACCAACCCAGAACCGATGATTAAGTGGCACGAATCGGTTCTGTAAGTAAAGATGTTTGTATAGACAGGAAACGTTTAGAATTTAAAAAATATTCCTATCGAACCAACCAAATAGCTGAGCTGCTGGGATAGAAAAACAGTTGACCTATTTCAGTTGATTGGAATGAAAGAACAAATTTGATCGTATATGTACACCATAACCGCTAAACCGCGCTTTTCATTCACGCTTTGCAATATTACCACAGTATATATACAAGCTAAAGCAGTATGGAAGCTACGAACAATCGATTGAAACGAACACACTCACACAGACGCGCGCTCTACACGGCCTCTAAGGGGGTCTCGCGGTACTGTACTGCGAGACCCCCTTAGAGGCCGTGTAGAGCGCGCGTCTCTGTGAGTGTGTTTGTTTCGATCGATTGTTCGTAGCTTCCTACTGCCTTTAGCTTATATATATACTGTGATATTACGTACGTAAATACGTTAGAAACGTAATGGATTCTTATCATTGCACGTGAGCTCAACAGTATACTTACCTGTGTACTAATCATTATAATTTGCCCCGCAGATTACTGTTGTTGTTATCTTTGTTCCACCACAATTTGGATACAGAATGTAAACAATTATTTACTGCGGTACGTTATTGTTAGCACAGATGCTATAAAAGAATTAAAAAAAATCGAACTTCAAACAAGAGTAAGTACTTAAAAACTAACCTAACCTAACCAACAAAAAATTGAAAAACCCCCGACTATACTTCAAAGCTCAATATCTCAAAAACGGCTGAACTGATTTTGATAATACATCTAAGAACCATCGCTAGAAAACCTAATTTCAATTAAAAAAAACGCATTCGAATCGGTCCATTCGTTTAAGAGCTACGGTGCCACAGACAGACACACATAGCGGTCAAACTTATAACACCCCTCTTTTGCGTCGGGGGTCCATAGGTTGTTTGTAATAATCCATACTAATATTATAAATGCGAAAGTGTGTTTGTGTGTTTGTCCGTCTTTCACGCCGTAACGGAGCGACGGATCGACGTGATTTTTGGCATAGAGATAGTTATAGGCTCGAGAGTAACATAGGCTACTTTTTATCCCGGAAAAATAAACAGTTCCCGAGGGAACAGCGCGCGATAAGCGAATACCACGCGGGCGGAGCCGCGGGAAAAAGCTAGTAATACATAATTTTAAAGGAATTTGTTAATCGTTCGTTTATCGAAACGGATCCTTCGCAGACAGAGTCGCAGGAAATATCTAGCTTCTACAAACACTGGCAATGAATTTAGCATCACATTCATCATCATCAGCCAGACTGAAGACGTCTACTCTTAAATCATAGTAAAATAGGACAAGTAGGTTCACTACGAACAAAAGTACATCGCGCGGCTTAAATGTGTGCAGGGTTGGCGCTGGCCGGTGAGATGTTCACCTTTTACGTTAGCGTACTCGTACTTACGTATTTTTTGAAATAGGTATAGTTGTAAATTAGTAGTGTATAAGTGTAGTGTGATGGTTTCGTGCAAGGACACATAAAAAAATAATAGATACCTACCTTCCTATAAACAATATAGTTATAGTATTATGTGTAGGAAACATGAGCAGTATGTACACAGTCGCCATCACCACTTCGGCGAATTTATAAATAATATTTTTATATTTAGTATATTAATAATAATAGAGCGGCAAAGAATCTTGTTTCTCTAGACACAGATATTAGACAACTTTCAGTTAACTTTCATACTAAAATTATTTGCCGGTAACTAATTTATTAATGTAAAATAGACAACCCTAAGCGCCGGAGTAGGCAGTTGTCTCCTAAAGGGTCGGAGTGTGCATACTTGTTCTATTTTGCTATGGTTGAATGAAGGTATGGAGCGCCATAATAAACAACAACTCGTCACTTGCATCCACCAGTTTCCTGCCTATGAAAACTGCATATGAGAATTAGCCAAGTCAGACCTAAGGCTTCGATATATTATCCTAAATTATGAAACAAGTTGTTATGAAACATTTTATGTTGTTATCATTGACCTAATGGACCCGCACTTTCATGTCAACAATATGTTCAAATACCGAACTGTCACAAGACGTCAACGCTATATAGATTATACACCGCAGACGTGACACAGCTATTTTACCTACAAAACGTAATCATTTTGCATCTCGCAAAATAGATATTTTCGAAAAAAAAACGGAAACTTTTAACTGCATTTTTTTAATCAATTGAAAGAAATTATCTTAATAAATAGGCAGATAGTGAATGAGGTTTTGAAAAAAAGCTGAAGCACTAGAAATGTGATTGAAACCTTTAGAATGAAACTGACACAATTCAAAATGTTCTCATTTTAAAACTCAATCATATTTTGTTCATAGTAAGTTCATTTTAGTAATAATGTGAACATTAGTGATTATAATAATATTTTTACTATGTAGGTGTATATAATATACAATAAAAAAACAACAAAAACCTATACTTACACATTTACCTCTAACTATAAACTTACCTATGAAAACTGACACCTTCGCTGTCATTTTTTGCCGTGTTTTTACAGTAGCGAAAAACGCACGACGTCATCTCCTACAGGGATCAGGGAAAGGACTGGATGTAGTACTTTATACTTCAACCATACTTCAACTATTACTAAAATGCGTATCGCGTGACATATTGACGTTCATAAAAATTAGTACATGGAAAAAGAATGACAGGTATAAATAAAGCAATTAAACGAATTGTCATTCATGTTCAGTCACAATTTTTTACCTACAACCTATTCTGAATGGGAACGTCTGCACGTTTTAGTCTATGATTGTAAGATGGCGTAATGTCAACGACTTTATAACCTTCGATGCGTTACGTCTTATTTTAAAAAATGTTTTTATTGTGGTATTACAATATTATTAGTTGCTTAATCACTTGTACAAGATGTAATTTTACTTACTTGAGTAGTGAATTGTTACTTACGTGCAGGTTCACGCCTATATTCGGAGTCTCAATCAAAAACTAGTTCGTCCGCCGCTCATGAATGTCAAAGTCATACTAAAGTCCTTTGCACAGTGCAAGGTGCAAAGCAGTGGAACACAATGAGTGTTCGGATGGCGTAATCTAGTGAGTACATATACATCAATGGTTGTTATAAATAAATTTCAGGACTGACCATTGAACTTGGCACCCATTTAGATCTCATTACTTTTGTCGTTGATGTCAACAACTGAGGCATAATATATCATATTTATACTTAGCTCTCATTTCACATTTATGTTTTGATAGGAACGGTAATTCTGCCTTTATTTTGACCAGAATAATGGACCGAACTCATACGAAAATAAACATATAACTGATATCTATTTTTAGAAATAAATGTAATCGAAGTAACGTCTAGGTAACAGATTTAGATATTACTAGCTTTTGCCCGCGGCTCCGCCCGCGTGGTATTCGGTTATCGCGCGCTGTTCCCTCGGGAACTGTGCATTTTCCGGGATAAAAAGTAGCCTATGTCACTCTCGGGCCCATAAACTATCTCTATGCCAAAAATCACGTCGATCCGTCGCTCCGTTACGGTGTGAAAGACGGACAAACATACAAACACGCTTCCGCATTTATAATGTTAGTTTGGATTATTATAAATTATGCTGTACGACATACAAGGGGTTCCTTGAAATAGCTGCATGTTTTACAATCGCTTATTTAGCTGATAACGTCTATTTAGACTAATCAAGGCAGTTCTAGTGCATTAGAACGGAATGCAGTTCACCTGCCACTAAGAAGGCTTATGCAATAGTTTAATCATATAAACAAAGCATTAAACAATAAAACGAGCGAGTAAATAGGTGTGCATGTAAAAAATACCCTTCGGCCACTTTGGAAACCGAAGGTTCGAAACCAGTTTAGAAAACAGAATTATTTTTCTTTTCTAACTTAGTTTCGAACGAAGAAAAATAATTCTGTTTTCGAAACTGTTATCCCATACAGAATATAGAATCTTCTTTTGAAACTTATTCACAAATTTCAATATGTTAGTATACAATCTTATTTTCACAATCGCGATTTCTCCCAATTTTAATCGACAGAGAAACATACAAGGTACTGTGTCTGTGTCGATTCTGATTGGCAGAAAAAGCTTCATTAAAAAACCAGAAAGTCGATCACTGATCCTATTTTCGTGCAAGAACAAAAACTGTTCGTAACTGGTTTCATATAAGAACATAATAGTTTTCGTTCGCAACCGGTTTCGAACAAGACCGAAAAAGGTTTCTTCTGCAACTGGTTACGAAACTCCGGTTACGTAGGGGAGACCTAGGGGAGTTGAAACATTTTTGACATTTTGTGTCATACATAAAAATCTATTCGTAAGAATCATACGAAATTGGTACCAATCGATAGCCTATTTATTCATCTTTTATTTGATCCCCATTAACAAAGCCTAACTATGAGTACTTCTCCGAAAAACGAACTTAGACGAGAAAAGTCACACTGTTTCATTTCCCCTCATGCTGAGGTAAGTTGAAACACGGGTCGAGGTGTGTTGAAACACCCACTTATTATGGACAAATAGGCTTATAAATAAGAAACAAATAGTGTAGCTTAAAGATTTTCATTATTAAAACATAAGAAATAAAGTTGAACACTAATTTTCAAATTAAATTAACTCAACATCATTATCGCAATCGTTATCAGACAAAAGACGTCCACTGCTGAACAAAGGTGCCCCCTTAGATCGCCATAATGAACGACAACTCGTCAATCGCATCCACCGGTTACCCGCAACGCTCGCAATGTCATCAATCCACCCAGTGGGAGGACTGCTAACACTTCGAGGACCATTCTTCCTCCAGGATTATTAACTCATATTCTTTAAGCTACCTATGTCGGTTTACTTTAGTTCTTCGGCGAATTTTCAAATTCCGGATTCCGGATTTCATCATGAATATCATGATCATCCCAGCCTATATACGTCCACAGCCGGGCACAGGCCTCCCCTCAGAATGAGAGGGCCTTCTCATTCCGGATTCACTTAGAAGAAATTCTCACAAAGAAATTTCGACAATAGCTACCTCCACAGCTCTTTCCGTGACACCGACAATAGTCAAATGGTGTCACTGGCATCACATACTGGTTGAATTTATCTTGTTTACACCGACGATACATTTTGCTAAACTGCATAACCAGTTTTATATGTGAAACGCCTTATGTTTCCTTGGTTGTTAGACCGCAGTTCACAGTAGCACAACTTGAAAGATTATTTTCTCCTCTGGTGATGAAAATATAGTTTTTATGGGTACCTATGTGTATGTTATTTCATTAGCTTCAGCATATTTTCCTTCAATGTAACTGTACAAAACGTATGGTTGAGGTTGTAACTTAAAGCAAAACACGAAGTGACAATGTTAACTTCTTATGCATAGAGACCGTATTTCACGGTTCGCCATAGCTCTATCTGTCTTTCTTTGATGAATAGACATACTAAAACCAAGAAAGAAAATAAAATACACAAATTAACTTAACGTACTAGCAAATTAAACATGCAAAACAAAACCGAGGAGATTTGAAACAGTCTGTTTCAAATCCCCTCAGTATCAAAAATCTTCCCATCCATTACAAAATGATCACCTTCAGGTAATCTAAAAGGCGATGACTTGCATGACAACTATCAATTCAATCCTTAGTTGTTGAAGTTTAGAAACACACGTAACACAAAGCAAAGCACCAACAGAGTACCAAAATAATGGAACCCTAAAAAAAACGAATAAAACCTACTTTTCGAGATATTTTTGACGCGGGTCATAGAACGCCATAACCGCGTGTGACAGGGCACAGACGCTGCCTGAGGTGTGTGCGGCGGTGGAACGTGGCTACACAGTGCTGTTGCCAGCTCGCTAACGGTTTTAGGATTCGCGAAAATGACATTGTTTCAACTCACCTTTGTTTCAAAACCCCTCGGTCTCCCCTACACGGCCGAAGGGGTAAAAAATATGCAAACTAAAAATCCTGATGTGGTAAAAACTAGGCGAGAAGAGACTTGTTGAGAACGATTGTGAATTAGGGGCTCCGACCCTCGCTCTGGCTCGTACTTGGTGCAACAGCTCTCCATTGCCATTCAGCGGGGTAACGCTGCTGGTAATATGGGGACGTTTGAGCCGGGTACGGTGCACGAGGGAGGTTTTTATGAGTAGGTTAGTTTTTATGACGAAGTGCGGATGACTTTAGTGTTTTTTTTTATTCGACTGGAAGGCAAACGAGCAAGTGGGTCTCCTGGTGGTAAGAGATCATCACCGCCCATAAACATCTGTAACACCAGGGGTATTGCAGAAGCGTTGCCAACCTAGAGGCCTAAGTTGGAATACCTCAAGTGCCAGTAATTTCACCGGCTGTCTTACTCTCCGCGCCGAAACACAACAGTGCAAGCACTGCTGCTTCACGGTAGGATTAGCGAGTAAGATGGTGGTAGCAATCCGGGCGGACCTTGCACAAGGTCCTACCACCTGAAAAACTTTAGTGTAATGTAGTATAGCTTTGTTATATACCTACATATATAGGATTGAGAATAGAAGTGGGATTATCCAGGGGCACACCTGATACGTCATGATAGTTATAATAAGAACAATATTTAATTGATGAAAATAGAAGGCAGGAGAGGCAAGGAAAGAACGAAACGTGTGTTTATAGATCAAACTAAAGTTGGTCAATGAATGTCATATCAGGAGTCTGAAGCATTGGCAAAGAGGCGTACAGAGTGGCGATTACTCCACCAACAAGAGTTAGGCTTTTAAGTTATATGATAATGGTAAAAAGTAGCGTTAGTTTTCTAGTTTGGCCTATAACCTCTCAAGCAGATATCGGTGGTTCCAAAGCAGGCGCTATAATTCTTCTCACGGGAATTTACTGAAATCCCGGAATTTAAAGTCCAGATGATCTTTTGAAGAAACTTACTGGAACGAAACGGCGAGTAATTGATAATGTGAAATAAATTCATGCATCTCCATTTTTTTAGGGTTCCGGAGCCAAAATGGCAAAAACGGAACCCTTATAGTTTCGCCATGTCTGTCTGTCTGTCTGTCTGTCCGTCCGCGGCTTTACTCAGAGACTATCAATGCTAGAAAGCTGTAATTTTGCACGGATATATAAGTAAACTATGCCGACAAAATAATACAATTCAAAATTCAAAAACAATTTTTTTTAGGGTACCTCCCATAGACGTAAAGTGGCGGTGATTTTATTTTTCTCATCCAACCGTATAGTGTCGGGAATCGTTGGATAGGTATTTTAAAACCATTAGGAGTTTGCTAAAACAATTTTTCGATTCAGTAATTTTTTTTGCGAAATATTCAACTTTAAAGTGCAAATTTTCAATAAAATCGAGCGTCCCCCCCCCCCCCTCTAAAATCTAAACCGGTGGTTGGAAAAATTTGGAAAAATTCAGGATGGTATATCAAAGTTCCAAGGAAAATTATAACGGCTAAGTTTGCTTGAGAATTATTAGTAGTTTATGAGTAAATAGCAGCGTAAGGTATAAAATATACTTACCTAAACTTGGAAGATTCCGTATAAAATACGAAATCCTTAGAAAAATATTACTTAATTTTTTCGTAATGGCTACGGAACCCTATTTTGGGTGTGTCCGACACGCTCTTGGCCGGTTTTTATTTTAATGACTATACCGAGTGTTATATTTAGGGGCTGTTTCACCATTCATTGATTAATTTTAAGATGCCGTCTCCGTCTATTCCAAGAAAACAGACAGAGGCGGCATCATCATTATCCGTCAATTTAATCTACGAGTATACTAAGCGAAACTACGGATAAAAGCTAGTAAATCCATACTAATATTTTAAATGCGAAAGTGTGTTTGTAATTTAGCATGTGTTTGTTTGTATGTTTTTCCGTTTTTCACGTCGAAACGGAGCTACGAATCGACATGATTTTTGGCATAGAGATAGTTTACGGGCCAGAGAGAATAATAGGTAAATTGGTGTCAAGTGTCTCATGATATTTATTATTATTATTATTATTACTGAATATTGCCATTGCAATCATACCATTGCGCGTTCCCGTAAACGAAGATAAAAGTTTTTTTTGTGTTTGAATCGTAAAATCTTTGTTCCAGATAAATTTCAATCAAATCTTGGAGATGTAACGACAAAGAGTGCAGAAACAATTGACTTCTTTGTAACCCTGTACAGTACAAATAATGGAGAAGACTGAGAAGAACGGGCCTTCCGCACCACCTCTACACGCTGTTATGGATAACTACAGCTCTAAGTAAGTGATAATAATCTTACTCATATTACAAACTAGCTGTTGTATTTTTTCTGCATTTTCTTCCATAAGAACCTTCTCGTGACAGTAACAAACAATAAAAAAGAATTAGCGAAATCGGACCAGTTTTTCCCGAGTTTTGCGCTTAGCAACAAATTTTAAGATTAATTTTTATTTATATACATACTTAGATACAAAGGTTTGTACATGTATGATTGTCAATCCTTCAGACGAAAACAGGTGCAGATATTATGAATAATTCTGGTAACTAGATAGCTGGACGTTAGAAATAACACATTAATTTTATCCCGGTATCGGGTTAAAATTTTGAAATTTCAACCACTGGATTCAGAAGGATAGATAGATAGAAAAGTTTATTTCTGTTAAAAGTTACATTTTTTATTTACATTTGTTGTGCCAAACTACAGAGCACTTTAGCTCTTGATTTATAAAATTACAAATTACAAGTAACGCTTAACATAGTATAGTTAGTATTAAGACTTGCTATGGTTAGTGTTATTTTATGACTTATTTTTATACTAATAGAAAAACCAGACATTTTAATTACAAAGCATGCCTAAATACCACGACTTATCATTAAATAATTGGTATTTTAATTATCTATAAGGATTTTTTAAAATTTTAACTTTTTTTTTTAAATACAGGTTATTTATTTATTTATTCAATTAAAAACAAAAATTTACAATGAATGAATTACAAATTAAATAAATTAAATTAAAACCTAAATGAATAATTAATAAAGAAGAAAAAAAAACTTTAACAAAAAAAACTGAAAATTTTAACTTAAATATATGTTTTTTTGTTTTTTCCATATCTCTAATGAGTTCACTCGGTAATTCGTTATAAATTTGAGGAATCAGGTAACTACTATTTCTACGACCATAATACACTCGCGGTCAAAGAAAACGGGTCGGTACGAAAAACTAGAATATCTCCTAAAATAATAGAGCTAGGAGCATGAATTAAACTGTATATTGTAGATAATTCTATAATTAATTAAACGACATGATAGGTGTGAAAGTTATTCATTTGTTTATTCTAATTACGTACAAAACAAAATATTTACAAATTTTACGTAGAAAAATTAACACTTGGTACCTCACATTACAACAGAAAAAACTAACTTTACACCAAATTAATTCTTCATATTGCCTTCACGGGCTCTTTTTAAAGCTTCCAGATGATTGGGCATGCTCTTCAATAGGTTTCTTATGCGATTTTGCGGGATTTTGATTCATCCTTCCACTAACGCATGTTTCAGGTCTCTAAGTGTAACTAGAGCGGAGTTTCGATTTCTTACATCCCTTCCAAGCTCGTTCCATACATGCTCGATCGGATTTAAGTCCGGAATTCTCGAGGGTCAGTTCATAAAAATGATACCAACGTCGTCAAAGTAATCATTTACAATCTGAGCTGTGTATGGCCTGGCGTTTTCATGCATGAACATGGGATTTTCACCCATATTAATTAAGTATGGACCGTCATGCTCATTAAGAGTCTCTTCTACATATCTTGCACTAGTTAGCGTACCATTTTTTATGAAGACTTACTCCATGTGAGTCTCTGAAGAGATTCCAGCTCAGGCCACAATACACCCACCGTCAAACGACACTTTTTCCTCAAAATAAGCTCGAGTAAAACGTTCACCTGGCCGTTTGTAAGCTCTTCGCCGCCCATCATGTGCATAGAGCATAAATCTGGATTCATCAGAAAACATATTTCTTGCCAATTCTTCGTCTGCCCACCATCTGTGTTCGCGGGCGTAAATCAATCTTGCTGTTCGCTGCCCCTTTTAAAGTTTTGGGCCATTTGCCGGTCTACGTGGGGTCAAATTAGCTTCTTGTAGCCACCGCCTTACAGTCCACTCGCTTATGTCATATTTTCGAGTCTCTCGAAGTTGATTTTGGACTTCAACAGCCGTGAGGTGCCGATTTCGGAGCATAGTTGTAACAATAAATTGATCTTCTCGAGCTGCAGTACATCTCGGTCTGCTGGTTCCTGGTCTTCTAATGTTCTGCCCAGTTTCTCGGAAACGTTGGACGACTCTCTGCACGGTAGAAAGTGACATGCCAACAGTTCTCGCTGTTCTTCTCTGAATTCCGCCTTCTTCTAACATAGTGACGATACGTGTACATTCTTCTGGTGTCAGCCACATGATGGTAAATCAAGAATGATCAAGAAAGGCAACAATGAATGCCTTTTATCATCATGCTTTGACAGATTGAAAATAAAAATGAGAAAACAGAGAAAAGTAAAACAAGTGCAATTTTAATTTAGACCCTAATTAGAGTTTTTTTTAAATTTTAACTTTTTCCAGCAGCCATGTAAAACATTTGAAGGTTGTATTTAATACGATATTAAATTCTCTTTAATATAGAGTCAGTTTCGTATAAGTAAACCTTTTCATTTTCAAAATTTTAAGGTTTTCGTCACTGACCCGTATTATTTGACCGCGAGTGTAGTTGGTGACGCTCGGCGTAACATATGGTTTAATCATTTTAGGTCGACTTGAGTAGGTACGGGTCCTTTTCAACACAACATCTAATCTCTCAAAGTACTCCGTTGCCAGAATATATTTAATTTTCTTATCAATAGGCATTATTCTACAAACTTTATATAATGTATCATACTCTTCATGGCAATCATTTTTCTGTTTTTCGGTCGCAAGGCATCATAATATTCGGCGGTTTCTATTAGAATTTAGCGAAATCCCGGAATTCCAATTCAACGCCATGGATCTGACGGATAAGGTACGCGTGCGAAGTGTGCAAGTAAAGTTTAGTATAATTAGGAAAAAAACAAAATGTAGGTACTGAGCGGCAAAAAATCTGGCCCTCAAACGTATGCAGTAACAGACAATTTTGTACGTAGAGTGTGCCAAATTTTGTGCCGCTGACTATATTAATAACTATTTAGGTGGCAAAACGGCGTGATCCCATTGCCGTCTCAACTAAACTACACAAAACTAATTATCTCTATTCGATATTTGATGTATGTACATTGTGTTGGCGACTGGCTGCGGTGCGACCTTTTTTACCGTTTGTCAATGTCTTGCTTTTTAAATATGTTTTTTACTCTAATGGTCAGCACTAGAGGCGGCACGCTGCGCCGACCGGCCCGAAAACTTATTTTACTGGAAGCTGCACCTCAGTCAGTAGCCACCAGCTCTTAGTGTTCCACTGGGGTTCCGGTATGTTGGCGACTGGCTGCGGTGCGACCTTTTTTACTGTTTGTCTATGTCTTGCTTTTTAAATATGTTTTTTACTCTAATGGTCAGTTGTGACTTGCTTGCCCGATCTGTCGGCTCCTATAAAATAATATTGTGATTTCTTATTAAATTACTACCATTTAAACACGTGTTTCCATCAATATTTCCATTAGTTTCAATACAGTCCACCACTAGCTATCACATTGGTTAGCTTCCATTGCATGATTGAGTAACAAATAAGTAGGTTATTAATAGGATAATAATAAACAGCAAATTCATTGAGTGTATTAGGTAAATTTTAATAATGAGTAAACGTCAATGGATCAAGGAAAACTAAAACTTTACGCAAACTTGCAGTAGGTATTGTATTTTATCAATGTATGTAATTAGTGTTGGTTAGAGTTAGAACCCACGTAACGGGTTGTATAATTACCTACGTCAAAGTGACGCCTGGAATTAAGTAGGTAGGTAACTACAGTACGAGTACGTACGACCGCAATTAAATGTGCGTAAGGATTTACCCCAAACGTCGTTAAGAGCAGAACCGCAAAATGACCAATCCAAACGTAAATGGAAACACTCAAACAATTGTGGGTTTTTTTCAGGGTTGTTGCGAATATCAGCATCAGCATCCGCGGATAATCAGCATGATTTTTTATATCAGCATCCGCATCAGCATCAGCAACAATCGATGCTGATTTTTAATGCTGATATTCAAGTCGTAACGTGTTTGTTGAAGGCGGGACTTACCGCGAGGGACGTGGAAGTTTCGACCAATCACAGACAGTTATACAATAAAAACTGTCACTTGTTCCCTCATTTGATTGTTTTGTCAACAATTAGTTGAAAGTGTTTTCTTTATGTATAAATTGCCTTTTATTGTTTTACTATTAATTTCCTACTAGGATTTATTGAAGTAATTTATTAATATCAGCATCAGCATCAGCATCCGCTGATATTGGTCTGAGAAAATCAGCATCAGCATCAGCATCCGCTGATATAGTAAAAACCTGCATCAGCAACAACCCTGGTTTTTTTCTACGCTAAAACGATTGAACAAGTTTGGTATCGAGACAGATATAATTCAAAGTTAAAGTTAAAATATCTTTATCGATTTAGGTTGAAACAAACTATTATAAATTTTAAAATAATCTGTACGACTTCATAATTTATTGAATCAGACATTAATTTGCGGAGGTCCAATCCATATAAATGAAATAAAACATCAGGTCGCGAGTAAGCAAAGAAATTGTATAAAGTTCATAAAATTCAATTTCGTCCATAAATTCCGGAAAACTCAGACATGGGAGGCCTGACCTTCTGCTTGAGAAGTCAAACCACAAACCTTGGCTAAAAATTGGCTATTAATCTGTTGTTCGTCTCTAGAAATAAAAGTTTATTTTGGAAACGAAAGTAATTCTGCTCATACATAGTTTTGCTTTTCTTTATTATAATGAAAGTACTCGTATTTTTTTTATCAAGGGAGAAAGGTTCATTCTGTCCAATATCAAAAAATAGTTCATTAACATGGTTAATTAACTCTTTAAACATTAACCCATAAACTTTGATTAGTTTTGTTCAGCCTTGAGCCATGAAAAATTAATTAACAATAAAGCCACTCATGCATGTTACATGCATGTTGTCTTAATTAAATTTATCTTTTTTAAACTTTGCTAATCCTGAGGCCGTTCAAAAACTTATTGGTTTAATAATTTTGAGCTCTTTTCAATAGATTTATAATTTATGGAAAACTAACTTGTACCCTCGGCTTCACTCAAACAATTGGTTAAGGCGTTTGAATTCAAAATTTCGGAACTTTTCCAAAAATCACACTGGGTTCATTTACTTTTCATAAACCCGCCCCTTGCCCAAACGCAAAAGTGCCTATAAGCCTCTCAGAAATATGTAATTAATTTCTACTATTGTTAAAATATATCATCAAAAAATCTTACAAACAAAGCATCAATAATTGAGTTTGTCGATAAAGGAACACCCTACGTTTTACCTGCTTAATTCAGATACTTGGTCATTAGTAATAGTGTGACAGCAATGCATTGTCATCAGCATTTCAATTTCAACGACATTTACCTTCATCATCAGTCGGCACAACGGACCCCCCTCCTTAGAACGCCATCATGAAAGATAAACTTGCCACTTATATCCATCGCTTCAACTCTCCCGACGTCGTTAATCCACCTAATGGGAGGCTTGCCGACGCTTCCGATTCCTGGTTGCCACTCTAGGAGCTTTCTCCCCCAACGGTCATTCTGTTATTTCAGCAATGTGGCCCACCCATTGCCACTTCAACTCGCGTATTCTTCGACTATGTCGATGACTTTAGTTCTTCGGCTAGTTTTCGTATTCCAGATTCTATCACGCAAAATTGTGTAATCAGTCGCTCACCTTGGTAGAGTTTCAGATAACACTTCTATTTATATAATTTAAATATGTCACTGTAATAAATCTCACAGAGATAATATTTATTTAATTTGATATTCGTAAAACACGACCGCGCTTGATTTGAAGAAAAAAACCATAATCATTTAGCGTATCGTATCAGTGACGCGTATCGTTAGTTTGGATGCTTGAATTAGGTACGGTGTGGAGCAAAATTGTGTATCTTTTTGCGTCCAAAGCAACAATCATGATACTTGGTTAGAATAAGCTATAAATATTAGATGCGAGTATGTCGGTAACCTTAGTTCTATCGCGGATATCATCATTTCTGATTCTATCCCGCAGAGAAAACCCGAGCATAGACCTCTCCACAGCCCTTTGAGTGATTTTGAGCTTCCTCATGAGGTGCATCGTTAGCGCCCACGTCTTAGATCCGTATGTCATCACTGGTCAAAGATTTTTGACTTCGACCACTGCGGTAATTTGGACGAAAAGACACTCCGAAGCTTCCCGAACGCTGCCCAGCCGAGTCGGATTCGACTAGTGATATCTTTCTCGAAGTTAGACCTACCTAACTGGACCGTTTGTCCCAGGTATACATAAGCCCGCAGAATTGCGAAACTGAAGTGGCAGTGGGCAGGGCACATTGCTCGCAGGACTGATGGCCGATGTTGTCAGAATGTTCTCGAATGGCGTCCGCGGACCGGGAGACGAGCTGTCGGTAGGCCTCCAACAAGATGGAGCGATGACCTGGTTAAGATCGCGGGACCGCGTTGGATGCGGAAAGCACAAGACCGGTCTGAGTGGAGAGCCTTGAGGGAAGCCTATGTGCAGCAGTGAACGTCTTTCGGCTGACATGATGATGATGATCTGATACGACTATCTAGCGCACGCGTTTGACGTAAAAGTAAAATGACCAGGTAAAATTACTTTTTGTTTTACGCACTCGCAAACTTACGTCACAAAATATCAAATCTTTCTTAAATTAATTATACCGGGTGTGGCCTGTAATATGAGCAAATAATTAAAACATAGATCATACTCGTCAAACTGAACAGCATTAGATCAACGATTTTTAAAAATAGTTAGTTTTTTCTCTTTTATGTATGTTTTATGATGTATGATAGGTAACAGAATTGAGTAAAATAATTTCTGCGGTACATTATTTACCAGTACAATGATCCGGATATTTGAACCATAAAAACCACAAGATGACTTCTGAGTCATCATTTAAGCACGACATGAATTAATTAAGTACTTACGAATGTATGTTTTATGATGTTCAATCATCTATCGTAAAAACTGACATACGTACATATTTATTTAGGTTGTTAGTATAGCTTACGAGTATGGTCTCTCAAGCACAGGATCTTGGGTTCACATCCGGGTTCGGGACTCCTAATATTCCGAAATTCACGTGCAAAATTACATTTGAAATTTACCACGAGCTTTGCGGTGAAGGAAAAGAAACCTGCGAAACATTTCAATGGTGCGTGTGAAGTTCCCGATTTGCACTGAGCCCACATGGGAACTATAGCCCAAGCTCTCTCATTCTGAAAGGAGGCCCAGTGCCATTTTTTAGATCATCTCAGCCTGTGTTGAAATCTAAGGAGCTAAAATACAAACAAGAAGACGTAATGCTTAATCGATTTAATGTGTACACGTGGCAATAAATAGAATGTGAAATTAGATGATGCAATGAAAACTCGTCATTTCATCACATTTTACTGATTGTACAAATTGGGGTTAAATCGGTATCAATTTATTAAAGTATCGGTCATTTATCGACTTTGGGCTCGCTGCGTCACACAAGCGTTTAAACGACACTATTGGGACAACACTATCGCACTAACGTCATTACTGACTAAAAGGCTGAGCCTTTTTGAGCATTATTAGAAAACACTGAATATCTTCGTCTGGAAGAGATTTTTGATATTTTTAAACGTAGAGATGTTGGAATTGCTGGAGAATCCCAGAATACCGAATACGAATTTAAAAATGCTACCGTTGTGCGGGTATTTTTTTAATGATATCAGTTTTTTTGATAATTTTAGTGCACATATTTCTTGCTTATATGTAAATTATTACACACTTTTGGGACATAATCGCCATCGCGTAAAAATATTGACAAGATTTTGAGTAAAAATCGTAAGATTACATTGCACTTTTTTTTGAGATCTGAATGCAATTATCGTATTCGTCAAAGTTAGCTACTTTTATTCTATAAAATTAGACAAAATCTTAATTATTATTTTCTGTTTCAGAATAGAATTGGCCTACAATGGATCGAGAGAAGACTTGGAACCATACGTACCCTCAGACCACAGACCTGTGGCATCAAATACATCGTAAGTGTAAACATTTTCTTAACTCTCAATATTTGTCCATATCCAGTTATATTTAACAGCATTTCAAACCCTCGTGACCTTCTGCATCCGATCGGACAAGGTCATCGCTCCCAACAACGCGTCAATTTTCGCCACTTTCTTCACAGTTTGTTAAGGTCTTTTAGTTAACAGACCCCAACATATTAGGACATTAGATTATTTGTCTTACCTAAGTGTCTACACCCCGTGAGCTCTTAAAAAAACCTTCGGATTTTAGAAGCATTCTTCGGGTATAGACGATGACACGCGATCGTGATATGCGGTTCTGTTCTATCAACTAGCAAAAGTTTTCAAAGTTACTGTAAAAAGTTATGTAAAGTATAATCATTAGTATAAAATAAACCTTATCGCAAAAATATTATGCTTCTTTATATTTTACTAATTTTAATACAATATGACTTTTTGTCATGATACAAATAAAACAAAATTAGCATTTTCGATTTTTTCCATCGTTAATTTAAATAGAGAACACCCCGCCTTAACACACTACTTTTATTTGGAAGCATATAGAGCTGTTGTTAGTATCTACTTCTCTTGGGTATGTCAAATGAATTTTTTGGTCTACTTTCATTTAATATTTTTTTAATCTACTTTTCGTAATCCCCGTTGCTTCTCTATCTTAAAATATTTACGATCAACACTTTTCTTTAAACTTTTAGCTACTTTACAAAATATTTATATACACTAAACAATTTCCCGTTATTGGCTATTTACAGAAATACTCTGTTTAAGTTGATTCCCCATGAAAATCAATTTCCGAAAAACAACCAACTAAATAAATAAGTAATTGGTGGTTTAACTGCTCTATATAATCAATGAAAACACAACGAGTGTACTCCTCGCGTGACGGATTGCTATTAAGTCAAAAAGACAATTGTCATTTTCTGCAACACGAATCCTTCGAATTTCCCCGAAACCCGAAGGTTTTTCTAAAGGGCGCTCCACACTTAGTCCGCGAATCACGGCGCGATTTCGCGGAGCGAACTTGCCGCGAATTTAACAACGACTCTACACTCGCCCGCGTCTCGTACTACGTCGCGTTCGCGCTTCGCGCTCCCTTTGACGCGGGACAAAAACCGACAAAAATTGGGGAACAAAGCGCGAAACCGCGAAGAATATGCGAAACGGCTCTACACTTAGCGTTTGCGCCCCTTCGCAGCCATTGCGCGCGATCCGCGGGCTAAGTGTGGAGCGGGCTTATGAGCTCACGGATTGTGCGAATGTTTACGGAAAACGTACTTACTCGTGTTTGTCAAAATACAAGTCATTGTAAGCGAATTTTGAAAGCGTCTTATGTGAGTTAGTGTACTTATCTACTGTATAGGAGAACAATAAGTGAGTTCAGCGGCAGATCATCATCCCAGCCTATATACGTCCCACTGCTGGGCACAGGATGAGAGGGCTTGGGCCATAGTTTCTCTGCGGGCCCAGTGTGGATTGGGAACTTCACACACACCATTGAATTGCTTCGCAGGTTTGTGCAGGTTTCCTCACGATGTTTTCCATCACCGTAAAGCTCGTGGTAAATTTCAAATGTAATTTCGCATAATTAATTTCGAAAAAGTCAGAGGTGTGAGCTGGGGTTTGAATCCACGACCCTCTGGTTGAGAGGCGATACGTCAAACCGCTATATACATATATACTCTGCCTTTGTTCAGCATCGGACATTGGCTGATGAACGATGATGTTTTCAGGAGTGTTGGAGCCCTGGCCCACCTGCTGAAAGCTTCCCTTGGCTCCGGGGTGCTGGCGATGCCACTGGCCTTCAAAAACGCCGGCTTGCTAGTTGGCGCGATCGGGACGGCCATTATCGGCTTAATATGCGCACACACCATACACATACTGGTGAGTGTCTTTGGGTATAATAATTATGACTTTTAGTTTTTGTTACATTAAGTAAAAAATATTAAAAATACTAGCTCTTGGTATTCGCTTATCGCGCGCTGCTCCCTCGGGAATTGTGCATTTTTCCGAGATAAAAAGTAGCCTGTCACTCTTGGGCCCATAAACTAACTCTATGAAAAAAATCACGTCGATCCGTCGCTCCGTTACGGCGTGAAAGACGAACAAACACACAAACCCCATACCCTTTATATAGCCTTTGTGCATATTTGTTTTTTTTTTGTCAATTGTATTTTTACTTATTCTGTACAATAAAGAGTTTACATACATACATACATACAAACACATAAACACACTTTCGGATTTATAATATTAGTAGGTAAGGATATATAAAACCTTTTTTGTTTGTGGCGGTTGACACTGATTACCTTGGTCTTAGACGAAGATTTTACTTTATGCACTAGAGCATAAAAAGTTATTTTATGTCGCCTAGATCCAGCATAAATACCAACTTTACGAGCATGAGAAGTTCTCACAACCGGAATAAATAAAGTATAACAATTCAAATTGTAATTAGAAAGCCCAAAGTCCCATTGCATTGCGATGTCGTAAGCCTTGCATTTGCTTTCGTTTTCAAGTGTGCATTGTTATGACGACAAAAATGTGCTCATACCGTTTGTTTTATTTTCAATTAAAATAAACGATAACGTTTTGGTGTTGTGTAAGGCATCGTGAGAGCATTTTCAGATTATCCGATCCGACATCAGTAGGTATCGGATGCCGATACTAATATCGAGTTAAGTAAAATGTATGAAACATGTACCAGTGTTTCTGATTGTCCGATCCGATATCGGATCATATTTTATACATTTTACTTGTACCGATATCGTCTCGGCGTCCGATACCGGTATTGGATCGGATAATCAGAAAACACTCACGCCGTATACAGTAACCATAATAAATAATAACTCTAGCGGCGAGTCAACAAACTATTTCCGTGCAATAATAGAGAAACAAGTTGCAAAAGTGTCCAACTTTTGAACGGTAAAAACCATACATCATCAGTCGGAAACCGGACGTGTTTGCTAACATCTGATAGCATGGTGAACGGTTGTGTTGCTCTGAATATGAACTCTGGCTGAGTTCAAAACGCGTCGCGGTTGGGTTCGTGTGATTTGTGTGTGTTCTTACAATTTGGAGGTGGAGGAACTGCTGAAAACACATTTGTTGCTTAGACGTAACTATCGCAAGGTCGCAGGTGAACAAGTAATCCTATTAATATTATAAATGCGAAAGTTTGTGTGTGTGTGTGTGTGTGTGTGTGTGTGTGTGTGTTTATATGTTTGTTACTCCTCCATCCTCTATCCATCCATACATGAATCCATCCATCCATCCTTCCATCTTAGGCCTCTAGGTTGCCATCGCATCTGCAATACCCCTGGTGTTGCAGATGTTTATGGGCGGTGGTGATCTCTTACCATCAGGAGACCCACTTGCTCGTTTGCCATTCAGTAGAATAAAAAAGAAACTCTGAAACGGATGAACAGATCTGGATGAAATTTGGTATGTAGATAGCTGGACGTCTGGAATAAAACATAAATTCTCGAAACACCAAACCGCTGGGCTTAGAGTCATGAAATTTGACATGATTGTTTATAATGTAACGTCAATGAAAACCACGATTTAATTTTCGGAAATTCACACGGAAATTTTTAAAAATCCCGAAATTATAATTCAGTTTCTGGATTTAATGATTTACGTGTACGAAGCCGTGGGTAAACACTAATTGTTTATAATTAATTGATATGGACCTCCGCAAGGTATTAAGGTATGGACCTATATAATAATAATAATAATAATACACACCAATTGACCTAGTCCCAAAGTAAGCTTAGCAAAGCTTGTGTTATGGGTATAAGCAACGGATTAGCATTAATATATAGATAGATACATACTTAAATACATATTAAACACCCAAGACCCGAGAACAAACATTCGTATTTTTCATACAAATATCTGCCCCGACACGGGAATCGAACCCGGGACCTCAAGCTTCGTAGTCAGGGTCTCTAACCACTAGGCCATCTGCTCGTCTATATGTATGTAAAACTCTTTATTGTACAAAATACAAGAAACATAATACAATCGACAAATAACCAACAAACAACACGACACACGTAACGTGACAAAGTAACGCCTGATTCAATAAATTACTTTGGGAAACGTTTTTTGCCGACACATCTGTAATCCGTTCGAGATGTTACGACAAAAACTCAGTAAAGGGCTTTAACCAACTTCCATTGTTCGCAGTTACATAACCGCAACCGACCTCGTTATTTTAACTGCCATATTAAGCTTAACTACACCTCTAAACTATTGTGTAACCGTGATTGTCCACAAAATTAGCAAGCAAACAATAACATAACCAATCGTATTCAAGCGAAACCAAACTACTTTAAGCTTTATTTTGATGGTAACAAGATTGGTATGTCTTGTTTCTCTTAAATATGCGTGTACAAAGCTTGAAACTTTCTAATTCGTCACCTCGATACCGCAGATAATTCAGTCTCCACAGAATAGTTATGAAACAAATTGTTCACTTCATAACAACGCCAGCTTCATAATACTACAGAGCCGTCTATTGCTTTTCCTGTATTTTTTTCTCTACGTATCTCTGTTTTCTGTACTCCGTAGTCTCAACTGTTTTTATTAAAGAGTCACTGTATTATCTTACTCGTCTTCCATTGTTATTTTTATTTTTACAAGCTTTTCTTCATTTTGTATTGTCTTATCAGACTTCCAGGCGGGGGGAGCGTCTTCACCTTTATGAAGTCAGTGTTCTGTTAGCCCACACGAAGCGGTTTGCTTCATCTTTCATAATGCGGACTGCTAAGGAATATGAATTCGCTCCCGTCGTCTATATTTCCGGATGAATACAATCTAGGGCTCTTCAAGGCTAGAGTGAGGCTGTTACTGAACCAGTGAGACCTTTGCCCTCATCTGCACTTAACATCAGGTGAGATCGTATACCGTTACATTCCCGAATTTCATTTGCCCGAATTTCACTTGCCATACCAACGTTTGCCATAAAATATATAGAACCGTGCTGTTTTCAGGATTTTTTTAAATGTCATCATATAGAATGCAGTAGGTTAGGTTAGGTTAGTTTAATATCAACTCTGAATAAATTACTATTTCAGAAATAAATTACTTTATGGCAAATGAAAATTCTAGAAAATGATACATTCGGGTATATGAAGTTCGGGCAAACGATAGAGAACCCAGGTGAGATAGGGGTCAATCACGGTCAGTTACATGTAAAAAAAAAACACTTCCCAGCCTATACAATCCCACTGCTGGGCACAGTCCTCTTCTCAGTATGAGAGGGCTTGGGCCGTATTTCCCACGCGGGCCCAGTATGAGAACTTCACACATACCAATGATTGCTTCGCAGGTTTGTGCAGTACGATAGCTCGGGGTAGATTTCAAATGTAATTTCGCACATGAATTTTGAACATTTTTGGGGTGCGAACCAGGATTTGAACTCATGGGACAGTGGAGCGTGCATAAACATGTGACACGTCCTACCGGCCGATATAGCCTAATATATATTTTTGCACGTTTTTTTGTGTCAGATATTGGTGCTGGTGATAGCACTTACTTTATGTAATTACCAGTACCGGATTAACCACGTAACAAGAGTAGCAAATGCTACAGGCCACCGGTGTAGGGGCCCCGCGGTTTTGTGATCGTAAAAAATTCAGTTTAGATAAATGCATGATTTTTTAAAATAAATGTGTACCCACAATACTATCACCACAAAAGCAACATGAAACTGCCGCCAAAGAAAGACATGGTATCAAAATGATCAACTAGTTCGATTACGATGATGACGATGATGATATATAATGTTTTATTTAACAGTATAAAGTTGATTTACTTTAAGTAACTCAAACTCAAAGTCTAAATGTTGTGATAAAATGTTAAAAAGTATGAATGTTCAACATTTACCCTGTTAGGATTAGGGCACTGCAATATACAAACAATTAGTACATTCTTTCTTAAAATTAAAATTAAGCATTTTCATAATAAAAATTAATAATAGCAATAATAATGTAACCTTACTTCATCATGCCCTGAGACAAATTAAATCAAGGGTCCCTTTATAAAATTTGCTACAGGCCCCGTGCTGGCTTAATTAATCCGTCTCTGGTAATTACGAGATGCACGTGACCGCAGCCAACCAAATAAGGTAACCATCGACCAGTAGAAATAACAGCACAATCATTTAACACATCATCATCTCTGCCGTAGGACGTCCGCTGTTGGTCATGGGCCTCCCCCATAGACCTCCAGTCGCTTCGGTTGGCAACGGCCTGCATCCACCGTCACCCGCGGCTTACCACGTAATCCGTCCATTTAACGCCTACAATTTATCAAACACTGCGGTTGCGGTCAAAATACACACACAGCCTATCTACTAATTACAATTAGTCATAACGATATGCGTGAATAAGTGATTCAACATTACATTTACCGACGCTTCTGATTTTACAAACTTTTATTTATCTTGCAACTTTTATATGTAAATTAAATTTCAAATCATGGTTTCAGAATTTGCGAACCAACTTTCGAGCAATTTCTGATTGAGCTGAGGTACACTCATTTCACTTTATTATAATATTTCTTTTCAATGTTATGATAAACAGTATTAAACAGATAATTCCAAAAGAAGATCAGCTCCGTTCGCAAAACCGGCAGTTTTGTTGGTTTGGAATCATTTCATGACATGCACCATAATTTTATTTATATTTTGCCCATGTCGTCACGAAAAATGTTTTCTTTCTTTCGTTCATGTAAATTCGGCGAAAATACAATAATCTGGTAAAGGAATGCTGGTAGTTCGGCTATATTTAAGGGAAATATATTTTTTGTGGCATTTGATACGTCTTACCGAAATCCTATTATCTCCAAAAATGCTGTGTTTTTTATCGAAGTTTTATAAATACCTAGAAAGCTTGATTAGTTTACTTTACTTTTCATCGTTCTCCTGAAAACACACATACTCGTATGACATGCTGAGCTGAAAATACTCAGACATGGATGCACAGAAAAACCAGAAAAAGAGACCAGCGCTGGGAATGGAACCCAGGTCCTCAGCAATCCGTGCTGCTTGCTATAACCCGTACACCACCACTGGACAGGAATCTAGACACAAATGTTTACTATGCATACATATCTCAGGTTGCTTATTTCTACTGCGTTACTTTTTTTTGAATTTTTGTTTTGTATTTTCGATATGGTTTCACGGGATACCTACGTTAAGTAGAGAGGTAGTAGAGATAAAGTAACAAATTTGGAGTTGAAATAAAAAATACAAAAAGACTCCAAAAATCCAATCATAGGTAATGCTGAGCTGATTTGAAAAATATTTACCTATTCCAAAGCTGGCAAAACCTAATCTCACGGGCCACAAATTGCCCGTCAAGATATTTGACTTTGCCCACCAACGCGTCGATCGGCCAGCCAGCTAATAGCACGAGCATTTTTTTTTTCAAAGTTAGGTTAGGGTAGGTTACCTCTGAAAGTAGTAGCTCAACGCCGGCTCAGACTTAAAAAAAATTGCCCACCTAGAATATCTATTTATTGGTCAGCGTTGGTCTAAATATTCTTTCGATCTATTCAAAAATATACAACAAAGGGACAACTTTTTGTACAATAAAGAGTTAAAAAAATATATAGGTATGTTACCACGGCCTTATGACGTCAGAAAAACAGTGGTACATGTATACCTATTTTGAATCGTTTTATATATTAGTTTATATATTATTTTATATTTGACTTGACCCATATGATTTGACTGGTCCAGTCCCGATTAAAATAAGTTATTTTAATCAAAATATTCCTCATTCCAGGTTACAACGTCACAGCATTTGTGCGTGGAGTTGAAGAAGCCCTCTCTGGGGTACGCGGACACCTGTGACTTGGTGTTCCAAAATGGGCCAAAACCCGTTAGAAGATATGCACCGTTTGTAAGGTAAACACTTTAACCCCTTTGTTTCGCCAAAGTCATGTACAAAATCTACCCAGTACCAGGTTCAGTGAAATAATATTATTCTCAGTCTTGTAGGCAAGTTTATTCGTTCAGAAATGATCTTACGTCCGAAAGGCGACTTAATAACTTGGCTAAGGTATTAGAACGCTTTTCAAAGCCCGGTAGACGAGAAAGATAATTCGTTAGCTAATATACTTAAGTACTTATACAAATACTCGTACAGAATAAATATCATGTGATGTTGTAGTGTAGGGTATCCGTTCATTTCTCAACTTACGTTTTGGCAATCTGATTCATTTCGCAACTTTTTATTTCACTTACCTCTCGCAAAGATTAGGAATAACAGTTCAGAGAGGTAATGCTGCCAAAAATATTTAAAAAAATATTAAAAATATTTACAGGTGGTAGGACCTTGTGCAAGGTCCGCCCGGATTGCTACCACCATCTTGCTCGCTAATCCTGCCGTGAAGCAGCAGTGCTTGCACTGTTGTGTTTCGGCGTGGAGTGTAAGACAGCCGGTGAAATTACTGGTACTTGTGGTATCCTATCTTTGGCCTCTAGGTTTGCAACGCATCTGCAATCCCCCTGGTGTTGCAGGTGTCTATGGGCGGTGGTGATCTCTTACCATCAGGAGACCCACTTGCTCGTTTGCCATCCAGTCGAATAAAAAAAAAGTTTCAGAAATAATAATCAGTTGGCGAATGAAAAATTATGAAATGAATTAGGTTACCTAACTTACCAAACGTTAGTTGTGAAACATACGAAACGGATTACTAATGTATGGCCAAAAAACTTTTTCCAAAGTATCACATCCCAAAAAATTTTACCCAAATTATCATTTGGCAAAAAAACTTATCGCAAATTTACAGTTAATAAATTTTTATTTGGCAAATTATTATTTCGCAAATAATTACTTAGTCATGTTTCATATTGCCAAGTAATATTTGGTCAAATGTATCGTTTGGCATAATGGTACTCTTCCCAAAATATCGCATGACATAATAACCTACTTTTCTGGGAACAGTTCGTTTCTGTGGAGGGGCGCAGTTCTAACCTAACCTAACCTACTTTTTTGATAGCAGTTCGTTTTTGCGGGGGACGCAGTTTTAACCTATAATCTAACCTACTTTTCTGGTAGCAGCCCGTTTTCTGTGGGGGACGCAGTCTAACCTCATCTACTTTTCTGATAGCAGTTCGTTTCTGTGGAAGACGCAGTTCTAACACAAGCTACTTTTCTGGTAGCAGTTGGTTTTTGTGGTTGGTTTGTGCGAAATGTCATTTTGAACAAACATTTTTTTGCAATACAATATTTGCCAATATAAAACGTTTGCTTAATAAACGTTTGTCGTAATAAAATTTGACAAACTAAAATTATGCCAAATGATAATTTGACCAAATGAATAAAATGCGAAATGTAAATATGCCAAAGATTCGTTTGGGAAATGAAACTTTTGCGATAAGTTTTTTGGGAAGTGAAATTTGGCGAAAAATATTTTGGCGAAACGGCAGTACACCATACGAAACATTAGTGAACCGATATTGTAGTTAGATAACTACAATAGATATAGCAAGTACCTTCGTGAGTCCATGGCGCCCAGACCTAATAAAATAAGTTAAAATTTAAGATTTGGTACTTACGAGTACATGCTGTCAAAAAAATACAATATGGAACAAATCGCATTGAATTATAATCAAGGTATTGAAATTATAAATTGATTAATATTTTTACGTTAGTGTTATTAAAATTTAATCATTTGAATTAAAATTATATACACGTCAAACACATTTCAAATTACTTTAATGCTTCATGATCCAAACTCAATTATTCAATAATAGTATGTCTATATTAGGATTGTCTTTAATTATGAATACATTCGGGTCTATAATTAGTTGTACGGTAAATTACAGAGAGCTAGCAGATTGGGGACTGGCACTCATACATGCGGGCGCGTGCTGCGTCTATGTGGTCGTCGTAGCCGAATCATTCAAACAGGTGGGTTGTATGAGAGACTATTTTCATCATCGTCAACATCTACGTTCTCACACAGGCCTCTCAAAATGAGAGACTGTTTATAACAAGTTTTTATTTAACTTACAACGTTCGTGGTTTAAGTATGTTTTTTAATTAACACTTTTACAGCTATTATGTTGTAATTAGTAAATTTCATCATCAAAACTAAAAAAAAAGTGAGGCTTTTGCCCAGCAAGCAGTGGAACACACTACAATCTTTATGCTTTACATAATTTTGTTTTTGTTCAAAAATAAAAATGGTTTATTATAAGCAAAAAACATAATACAAAAAGTAGGGTTTCTGTTGGTCCACACTAGCCTATCACGTGGAAACCACGGGGTGAGGAGGTATTGGCTAGTAACTTCTTGCAATATAATGATTGTGCAAGCATTGCAAGCGGTTTTTGACATTTGAATTCCTGGGTAAAACAACTACTTTTTATCAACAGCCACGTTTGCTTAACGAAATCTTATGATGAATAAATGTATGATTTCTTTTAGCGTTATTCTTTTATTGTTATTGTTAGTCTTAGGGCATCAAAGGCCTCCCCTCGTCCTTCCACTGCTCTCTGTCCCCTGCATACAAGGGCCAGTCCTTCAAGAAGTAGTACAATTCATCCCGCCATCGCCATTGCATCGCCAGGTTGCGTATTCGAGTTGGTGGGCGTCCACTCGGTGACTATTTTGGCCCTCAACTGATCGGCATACGACAAACATGGCCCAGTCCCACTTCAGCTTAGACGCCGTTCGACCTATTTCAATCCTTGTAGATGTGCTTTTTTTATGATTACTTTATCTCACAGCACATATGTATCACTTAAGCGAACAGGCCGAAATCATTTCAAAGTTCTACCCTTTTTCCGCACCTAAAACTAATTTTTAACAATGTTTTTCAGGTGTCAGAAGAATACGGTGGTCCAAAATGGTCCGTGACAACCTTCTGTGGCCTCACTCTGGTGGTCTTAGTGCCATTGTGCCAAATCAACAAACTGAAGTATTTGGTCCCTTTCTCCGCCATCGCCAACTTCGTGTGGGTCGGAGCTATAGGCATTTCCATCTACTACTGCGTGAGAGATCCTCCTAAAGTAACGGAGAGGAATCTGGCCACGTCTATTACGGGGATACCTAACTTTATAAGGTAACTAGCGGACCCGGCAGACGTTGTCCTGCCCGGAAAAGCAGCACTACGTTAAATGTGATAAGATACCGACAGGAGCGCCACACCTATCGGGTCCAATTATGTTTTAAAACCATCCAAGGACCTATTGAAACTTACACACAAAATTTCATCTAAATCCGTCAAGCAGTGTAGGAGGAGTTAAGTGATAAATACACGTACAGAATAATTATACATATTAAAATATGTTAATATCAACGGAAAGTACATTTTTATTTTTTTATATGGTTTTAATTTCAACTCGAGATAAAGGGTCTCGACAGACCGATGGAACGAAAAACCATGAACATTTGATATATAGGAAAATGTTTTTTCCTTTATTTTATTTTGTCATAAATTTTCTAATGTTTTTTATACTTATATCCTATTCCTGACTATGACAAATCCAAAAACACAAAAATCATAAAAATTGGTCCAGCTGCTCTTGAGTTATAAATGGTTTACACCATATGTAATACGACTCTGTTTTATATATAGAGATTATATATAGATTAGAACTGACGTATTACTTTAAAAGTCGGTGTAGCATAGGGGTTTAATAGGTCTCTCAAGGTCAGGAACGTGGGTCGTGGTTCTGAGTCTATTCTCAAATTTTTTGCGCTAATTTTTTTCCATAAAAACACACTTCAAAGTATTAGAAAACTTAAAGTATGATTGAATTCAAAGCATAACAATGAAGTAAATTATTCCATTTGGACCCTTTAAACTGGAACAATTCGAAACCAAACACGTCCGCCGTTGTCAAGGAAAAAGGAACTCGGCAGAAATCCCTCTGACGTACCGAATTTTATTTTGAGCTTTACCTTGTCTGCGGTTTTTTCTTATTTTGTAAACACGTCGGTTTTTTTTAAAGACTAATTTTTTAACGTGTAAGGAAAGAAATTGACGATTGCGGGCTAGCAACTTTGCGGTTGTTACTAATTGAATTTATTTTAAAAGTAGCTGTTGCACGTGATTAGACTTTTTCTTTTGGGGGGGAGGGTTAAGTAGCCTTAAGGGAAAAAGACACTTCCTCCTTCCTCCTCCTCCTTTTCTAAGGACCCTTGACTTTATTTACGTGATATTAGTTTTTGCAATCCATCGGCGTGCAGTCGGGAAAAATCATTTATGGACGACTTAGAAGGGAGGATCCAAACGGTGCCAGACTCTCACCTGCTAAAAACCCGGCTGCATGGCCCTAACTGCCTGGAGCTTATTACAAGGAGAGAGGGTTGGAGGGGTTTCTTATCTACCCACAGAATTTTGCGTCAGCCATTTGCTGGAAAGCTGGGAGAAGAGAATGCATTCTCCCGATATTCTCTGCCAAGCACCCTTTGCATCAGTCTTTTCTTTTGATCCCCGTTAGTTTCTTCCTTGACGCTTTTCATTACAATTCTGGGCTCAACATTTTTAGGGTTCCGGAGCCAAAATGGCAAAAACGGAACCCTTATAGTTTCGCCATGTCTGTCTGTCTGTCTGTCTGTCCGTCTGTCTGTCTGTCTGTCCGTCCGCGGCTTTGCTCAGAGACTATCAATGCTAGAAAGCTGTTATTTTGCACAGATATATAGGTAAATTACGCCGACAAAATAGTACAATTAAAAATTCAAAAACAATTTTTTTAGGGTACCTCCCATAGACGTAAAGTGGCGGTGATTTTTTTTTTCTCATCCAACCCTATGGTGTGGGGTATCGTTGGATAGGTATTGTAAAACCATGAGGGGTTTGCTCAAACGATTTTTCGATTCAGTCATTTTTTTGCGAAATATTTAACTTTAAAGTTCAAATTTTCATAAAAATCGAGCGTCCCCCCCCCCTCTATAATCTAAACCGGTGGGTCGAAAAATTTGAAAAAATTCAGAATGGTAGTCAGTGTATCAAACTTCCAAGGAAAACTATAACGGCTAAGTTTGCTTGAGAACTATTAGTAGTTTATGAGTAAATAGCAGCGTAGGGTATAAAATATACCTAAACTTGGAAGATTCCGTATAAAATACGAAATCCTTAGAAAAATATTACTTAATTTTTTCGTAATGGCTACGGAACCCTATTTTGGGCGTGTCCAATACGCTCTTGGCCGGTTTTTTTAAATTTATATTACTTTATTACAGCACAAGTTTGTTCGCAATGGAAGGCATTGGCGTGGTGATGCCAATAGAAAACGAGATGATTAAGCCAGCGCAGTTCCTGGGCTGCCCAGGCGTGTTGAACATCGCTATGGTGACTGTGTCACTGCTGTACGCCTGCGTCGGATTTGCAGGGTACCTGCAGTACGGAGATGAAGTACGGGGTAGCCTTACGTTGAACCTTCCCCAGGACGAAATGTAAGTATTATCCTGATAAATCTAAAATGTGCGAGAAAGCATCTACCAATAAAAACAGCGCTGAGCTTACTCTTGATTAGATAATGTATGTATACAGGATGGCCCATTTATATCGGTCAGTATGGGAAAGCTTGAAACTAAACGACATAGGAAAATTTCTTCTTAGGAACCATGACATCGATTTTACCAGCAAAGAGGTACAAACAACCATAGAGTCAATTTTACATGCCAGAATTTGTTGAATATTGTAACGGTGGACACTTCGAACACCTACTAAAATAAATTAAAGTATGTGAAAACAATGCATTTTATTCATTTTAGACATAATGTTTCATGGAGACATTTACTGCTTAAGACGTACACAATCGATATCTAATTATAGAAATAGTATAGTTTTTTTTTTTTCATTTCAACCGGGTTCGATTCCCGAGCTGAGTACAGGTTTTTTTTTTAAATGCATGAATGCAGTTCTTCTTTTTGTTAAAATCGATGTCATGGTTCCTAAGAAGAAATTTTCGTATGTTGTATAGTTTCAGACTTTTCCATACTGACCGATATAAATGGGCCACCCTGTATATGTGTAAACTCTTTATTATTGTACAAAAGAAAATGAACAAAATACAATTGACAAACTTTGAGATACTTGTGCAAAGGTGGACTTATCCTTATAAGGGATCCCTACCAATTAACCTTTGAGTGGATGAGATGAGAGGAGCAATCCGTTAGGTCATATGGTAATAGTAATTTGGCAAGTTGAAACAAGTGTACTAAATTAAAGTCTCATTGGATTAAATGATATAATGAAGTAAACTTATTGATACTTACTTTACTTTTATTGAAAGAGAGAAAGAAAGAAAGAAAGAAGACATTTATTCACTAACACAAAAGACACACATATACAGCAAAATTTACACAAAAGAACCAAAAAAATCATAAAGAAATAAAAATAATAAATCGCATATGAAATATATACACAATTTTGTGTGTCCCCGCGAAAGTGAAACGGTCGCTGACTCAGCATTATGCTGAAGCGTTAGACGCCTACAGCGCTGATTTTCTGCCAGAACCGTCTGTGACTCACGGAACGATACACAAATATAATAAATAAACCACTAATCTATATGTAAGTAAATAAAATGAAGAGAGAAAAAAAAATAACTATAAGAAACAAAGAAATTAATTAATTAATTACAGCGAAAAATAATTAATAAGAAAGAAAAAATAAAATAAAAATTGATTGTTTAAAAACAACAGGCTGGCATATCAATGTGGATGGGTCAAAGTGCTGGATAGGGAAAGGATTTTTGGAGCGTCAATAAGTAATCCTTCAGCTTGCGCTTGAAGGAATACCCACTACACGCTCCTTGGATAGGGGGAGGAATATCATTCCAGCACTTGGACGCCGCGAACTTAAAACATCCGCGGAATGCTGCGGTCCGGTGCTTGGGCACAAGAGCCATTGCGTTCCTGCGCTCACTCCTCGACCAAACAATTTTGTTGTGGAGGTACAATGGCGTCCTGTAGCGTCTCACACCAAACAGCAAGGTGGCGAGGTGCATGCGCCTGCGTGCAGACATGTTCAACAAGTTAGCGGCGTTCAGGTACGGAGTGATGTGGGAACGGGGAGGGACACGGAAACAAAAACGAGCGCATGCGTTCTGCACCCGCTGTAAAAGTCTCTTAGAACGACCAAGAATGCAGCCGTCATAAACAACATCACAATAGTTTAATCTGGACAATATAAGCGATTCACAAAGGTCAACACGCAAATCAACACTAAGGTAATCGCGTATATTGTACAGAACTTTGAGACGGTAGAAGCAGTTACTCACAACTTTTAAAATGTGGTTCTCAAAGCTCAGCTTGCCGTCCATAAGGAGGCCAAGGTTGTTAGCTTCTACCACCCGTTCTATTGGATCACCCATGACGGCAACATTCTCGGTAGCCAGAGCATCCACAGTATTCTGAATTTGTTGTCTCGATCCAAAAACTATGTACTTCGATTTGCTGGGATTGAGGACTAAGCAGTTGCTCTTCGACCAAGCAGAAACACGGTCGAGATCTGCATTGATGGCTTTTACAGCTATTGATATTTCTGACGGCGCGCAGGAGACGTACAGTTGAAGATCGTCCGCGTAAAGATGGTATCCACTGCTCTTTATACTGTTGACAATATCAGAACTGTACAATATAAACAGCAGAGGACCCAGTATCGAACCCTGCTGCACACCCCGTGTCACAGGACAAAGAGAGGACCGCAGAGTACCACCATCCAGCCTACGCAATACGATGGTCTGCGCACGGTCAGTCAGATAACTATTAAACCACTTTATCGTCGTTACATCAAATCCGTAATACGACATCTTAGATAACAGCAAGGGAATGCTAATGCAGTCAAAAGCCCTGGAGAAATCTAAAAGCACTAAAATAGTACTTTTTCCAGCATCCTGAGCCTGTAAAATATTATCAACTACATATAGTAACGCAGTAACTGTCGAGCGACCCTTGCGAAAACCAGACTGCAGTTCAGGTAGGATGCTGTATTTCTCCAAGTACTCCGACAGCTGGTCACAAACCACCCTTTCTATTATCTTTGATGCACAGGGAAGGATACTAATAGGACGGAGTTCGGATAGATTAGCAGGGTTGGGTTTTTTGGGTAGGGGAGTCACTTGAGCGATTTTCCAATCAGTCGGGAAAGTCATAGTTTCAATGCTCTTATTAATGATGAAAGTCAGTATCTTAGAAGTCACCGGGAGAGTCATGAGTAGCATGTCAATAGCAATAGAGTCATGTCCTTTTGCAGTCGTTTTAATAGAGGTCATAATTTTTGTCACAGTTTCTATTGTCGTTGGTAAAATAGTAAATTTTTTGTCACTGTGCCTGTCAAATTCATACCGTGTCAGGTCAGATATAGATGCAGCAGGTTTACCGGGTATATTTAAGAAATGGCGGTTTATTAAGTCGGGGTCGTTAAAGTGTATCGGTAGGTCAGTCTGCGTCTGTGAGTCTGGAAGGACAGTGCGCTTTAAGTTTTTCCAGAGTGTCTTTGAGTCGGTAATGTCGTTAATGTGGTGCTCGAAGTAGGCACGTTTCTCGCTATGGATGGCTGCGATCACAAGATGTTGGAACTTATTAAACTTATTTATCCTCACCCTCAAAAATATAAGTAAAGGGCCGGCTACACTTGCGAACTTGCATGCGCAAACGGTTTGTACAATAACTCGACAGGCTAGGCCAACTCTTTTTTTTTTTATTCGACTGGAAGGCAAACGAGCAAGTGGGTCTCCTGGTGGTAAGAGATCACCACCGCCCATAAACATCTGCAACACCAGGGGTATTATTGAAGATGCGTTGCCAACCTAGAGGCCTAAGTTGGAATACCTCAAGTGCTAGCAATTTCACCGGCTGTCTTACTCTCCGCACCGAAACACAACAGTGCAAGCACTGCTGCTTCACGGCAGGATTAGCGAGCAAGATGGTGGTAGCAATCCGGGCGGACCTTGCACAAGGTCCTACTACCTGCAAAACTCCAACAAGCAGCAACTCCTTATTTCCCGGCTCGTGGTATCCACACGAGGACTTTTCTCCCCAACGATCATTTGTACTTCTGGCTCAAAATATGAGTTCACCGCCTTTTTTTTTCAGTTTGGCCCAGTCCGCAAAGATCATGGTGGCATGTGTGATGCTGTTGACCTTCGCACTGATCTTCTACGTGCCCTTTGATGTGGTGTGGAGGCACCTTAAGCATCGAGTGCCTGCGAGAAACCACGGGTGGGCCGTAGTGGGGATCCGACTCGTCGGAACTCTTTTAATAGGTATTATTAGATTAATATAATAATAATATTATTAGATTGTAAGCCTTGATGGCCTAGTGGATTGACCTACGGCATGCCAAGCAGCCAGGATCGTGGGTTTGAACCCCGGCTCGCACCTCTGAATTTTTCGAAACCACGAGCTTTACGGCGAAGGAAAACATCGTGAGGAAACCTGCACACAAACATGCGAACCAATTCAAGTGTGAAGTTCCCGATCCGCCCTCGGCCCGCGTGGGAACTACCGAGTCCTCTCATTCTGAGTTCTTTCAGAAAAAATAAAATGCTGCCAAAAAAAGACAACTAAAAAGTGAAAAATAATCATGCACTACCTAACTGTTGGCCCCGACTTCATCTGCGAGCACTTCGGTTATCCCTATCCCGCTGGGTCTATGCTGATTTCCCGCAAAATTAGCCTAAGTTAATTTAGTATAAATACCTAGTAATATTTTTTTATCTAAGCGTCGTCGGTGTCGGGGGACCGCTAAGGTTTAACAGGAAACTAAAGTAGTTATATATGTTGTATTGTTCCAAGTCTTTTTGCGTCGGGGGATGAAAATTAATGAGAGGGCTTGCGCCACGTGGCCCTTAAAATTATTTACTTTTCTGCGTAGACTCACTAAAACATGACAAAGTTTGCAAAGAAATTTTAATTACCAAAAAAAAACTTACAGTGAAAGTTTTCAATAATTACAATTTAAAATAATGAAATTTCCTGGAACAGGGGAAAACGTTTTCGGGGAAAATATCTCGATTTTCATTGATCGAAGCAACCTAAATTGTTTTTGCAAGCCTATCAAAATGTTTATTTTAAAGTTTCCATTGGTCGGCGCTATTCGTGAATATGAGATTTTGTCAGCAATCTCTGAACCTTTAATCAACCATCATTTTAACGAGATTTTCTCAAAATTTCCGATACTTCCTTCAATTTCTTATTCATAGGTAGGTATATAAGACTCATCAATATTTGGTACTAGCTGGTGCCCGCGGCTTCGCCCCCGGTGTGGTTTTTTTTTTAATTTTCTAAATCGTCTTTTATAAGAACCTTCTCCTGACAATAGCAAACTCAACAAAAAAGAATTAGCGAAATCGGTCCAGCCGTTCACGCATAATGCCGTGATCAAGGGAAACAGGGATATTTTTTTTATATTTAAAAAGATATGAGTTACAACAACGCTTCCACACGTCGAAACGAACGATAAATTTAATTTTTTTTTTATGTTAGAGAGGCCAGACAAACGAACTAGTGGGTCACCTGATGTTAAGTGATCACCACTGTCCATAGACACCCGCATCGCTTTAAGTGATGCCAGTGCGTTGTCGGCCCTAACCCTTATCTAAATGTTGCCTATGATATCCTCTGCAAAGTATTTGATTATCACTATCCCTCGGAAACTACATACCTACTCTTACTTACACTACATACTGTTTTTCTGGTTTTTCTGTGCATCCATGTCTCAGTTTCTATTTTCGATATGGTTTCACGGGATACCCGTAAAAGAACCTAACAAATTTGGAGTTGAAATAAAAAATACAAAAATACTCCAAAAAACCAATCGTAATAGTTAGTTAGACATTTGAAATTTTCACAGATTGGGTATGTATTACTGTGGCCGCCCCACCATAACAAAAAATACTAAAAACACTTTAAAGATGTGACAATAAAGATATATATATATATTTTTTTTTTAAATAAGTAATCAACCGGCCCGCCCCGCCGCCGCGCCGGTCGGCTCGGTGGGGGGGGGAGCTCGACCGGGTTAGTACCACACTCCCACAGAATACAGGCATGAAATACTAGTTTTGCTACTGTGTTTCGTATGGCGAGTGGGAGATCCGGCGGCCCAACTCCCCCGTCCCCCATTTTAACCCCTCCCCCTTCACCTTTAGCTACACTTCCCCCTTTTAGGCCGGCAACGCACCCGCAGTTCTAATATCGATGCCTTAGTTCACACTCGTACTAATTACAGTTTTGCAAATTTTACAGGAGAGCAATTTTAATGTTTGTACGTGAATATCTTATCAATGGTGGTGAAAAATGTCCAATTTATGACTTTCTATCCTAGAATAGGTCTTTGACATTATATAATGTCAAATATTTGTGTACAATTATAAATTCTTTATACTGAAAATTAAAGTTTAAGTAGCCCGCCCCCTCATTTAATACAAGTGTGCCCGTCAAAAATATGAAATCAATGCAGTTAAGACATTGGTGAAGTATTATAGTATGAATCAGTAAAGAATATGACTCGTCAAAATAAACATTTAAATAACAAAATAAACCTCGCAAAATGTTATTATATTGGACGAAAACGTTTTAAAAGAAGTAAACGCATCAATGCTTAATAAAATAATAGGAAACAATTTAACCATCGGCACTTACAACGATTGTGTCTTCAATACATTTTAGAACGGAACGTACTAAAATCGCTTAATACGTTTGGGCACAGAACAAGTTCAACCAGAAGTGTCTTTAATCGATTTATAAAAACACTTATGACAAACGTGTCCCAATTTTTTTTGTACTAAAACTACTTAATGTATTATTGCAGACAAGAAAGTATAACGTCTCAATGGGACTAAATGCTCTTAGGATTAATGTACATATATTTGAATTGAAGCCTATCAACCTTAAATCACTTATGGTATACGTTCATCACATTTTTAAGAAATAATGGATTTTAGTATAATAGTACACGCATCCGTGGCACTTAGTATTATTGTGTCACATTGTTTTTAATAGAAGCAGAAGGCTTTACTGACTTCTGAAAAGAGCAAACGACGCAGAATTTCATTTAATATATATGGCAATAAAAAAGTTAAATTTGATTTTTTTGTAATTAGTACGAGTGTGAACTAAGGCATCGATATGCTTTAGGTGTCCATGGGCGGCGGTGATCACTTACCCATTAGGTGACGCGCCTGCAAAAAAATGTTTAGGGGGGGGGGGGGTTTCCCATACAACAAACTTTATTTTTTTGCCGTTTTTTTGCTAGTGTCGTTTTTCGCGGCTCATACTATCAGATGATTTATTTATTTGTTATTATCATGTGTTTTTATGTACAATAAAGAGTTTTACAATACGATACAATACAATTTAGTTGAATTTTAAATGATATCATTGCAACTTCAAAAGGCTAAAAAGACACGAAAATCCTGTTTTAAAGGGCGCAGTTACCTAATTAAAACCTTGTATTTGAGACTTATTGCCATTTATTTTTTCAGTTGGCATCGCCAGCGCCGTCCCTCGGCTGGAACTCTTCATGGAACTCATCGGAGCAGTTCTACTGTCTGTGATGGGCCTCATGCTGCCCGCCATATCCGAGACTGTCTTCCGCTGGGGCAAGGACCTGGGACCATTTTACTGTGTCGTGTTCAAAAACACCATCGTTGTATTATTTTCCCTAATAGCCATGGTATCGGGCGTCGTATACTCGATCAAGACTATGCTTGAAAAACTGTGATGTTAAAAATGTAAGATGTATTAATATAAGAGAGATGACTTTGTGTGTTGTTTTATTGACTCCCGACGCAAAAAGGGGGGTGTTATTAGTTACACCGCTATGTGTATATGTCTGTGGTACTGTAGCTCTTTAACGGATAGACCGAATTGAATGCGTTTTTTTTAAAGCAGGTTTTCTAGCAATGGTTCTTAGATATGTTTTATTAAAATCGGTTCAGCCGTTTTTGAGATATTGAACTTTGACGTGACAAAGTCGGGGGTTTTACAATTTTATGTTGGTTATTTTGTTGGAGAGATACTTAAAATCCTTGTAGACTGATACTATAACACGATACCCATCCATCCATCCAACCAACTGTCCCTCATGCACTCAACTCAACTGGTCTGACAATGCGCAAGTTTATGAGTATTGTGTTTGTGTGTTTGTTTGTGTGTGAGTGTGTGTAATGAAAATAAAATTAAATGAAATTTCAAATCATGGTGTATGTTTGTTTCTCCCTCACGATAAAACGGCTCAAAGAATTTGGATGAAATATGACTAAAGTTTTTTTTTTTCAATTAACAAAAACCTTGGTAAAGCACTAAATCAAAGAGTTGACATAAATGGTTTTGTCAACTGAGGTAAACATCAAAACGAAGAGGTCCTAGGTGGCGTGGAAAATAAATTGGTTAACTTGTTATATCTTTGGGGATACCTAAACTTCTCGTGTCGAAATGATGTATCGTGTTAATATCATAATATGTATTTCGATTTCCATAAACACCAAATTGTTTTTTTAGTATGAATTACTAATGCTATGGATTAGGCCCTGTAGAGTTGTGTGACGTCAATATTTAATGCGAACACATTTGCTTGAGTGCAAAAAGCAAAAGCTTCGAAAGGTAATTTGAATTTCCCGGAAATATAACAAAGATTTTTCAATTCACATTCATATTTTCCATTAATTTTAAGAAGCTTTGAGCAAAAGTGGACGAGAAGACAGATGCAGCTAATTTTGTTTATTTGTATTAAATCTTTGAGCGTTCCAGGTGAATAAAGTTATCTAAGTAATAAAAATCGGAACTTACTGAAAACTTCTAAAGAAGATTGTGCTTGTGCTTAGTCAACTGCACGAGAAGTTTTTTTAGGGTTCCGGAGCCAAAATGGCAAAAACGGAACCCTTATAGTTTCGTCATGTCCGTTTGTCTGTCTGTCTGTTTGTCCGTCCGTCCGTGTATGTCAGGCATTTTACTCTAAAACTACAAGATGTACCTATATCAATGAAATTTGGAGTACAGATGTCTTGTCAAAGCCGCTATTTAGTTTTGTAGTTCAATTACAAAAATAAATACTTATAGGGGGGGCACTGCATACACGTAACAGAAATTGAAAAAAAAAATTAACTCGCATCAACGTGTGGCACATAGATCGACAGCTCTTTTGAAAAGATAGTAAGGTTTCTCAAAAACTTTTTTGATTAAGTGAAGATTTCCGGAAATAATTGCTCCCAAAGTTGCAAAAATTGTGTTTGTCGCCCCTTTTATCTTGTAAACCGTTTGTCCAAAAAATATGGAAAGGTAACGTTTAATAAATACTTTCGTTGGGGCCGGCCTATGTCTATGGGGGAGGCCTATGTCCAACAGTGGCCGTCCTACGGCGGAGATGATGATGATGATGATGATGAATAAATACTTTCAACGAAAATTGGTTTCAGCATGATCGGATATACCGTTTTTGATTTATTGCCGAAAAACTGCGCTTCTCAACAAAAGGACGTAAGTTTTGATCATGAAACTACCGTGAGACTCGCTCATATTAAATGATATTGTAACTCAAGTCTTAAATCGAGTTTAGCTCGACATGTTTCGAGCTATTTCGTAGCCCTTCTTCTAAGGAGCACGCGAGTCGGCGGCTGCCCGAAACATGTCGAGCTAAACTCAATTTAAGACGGGAGTTATCGGTTACAATATCATTTAATAAAGGGACGTAAGTGCCGTGAAGATACGCTCTTTTTCTGGTAATAGATTTTAAGACTGTAGTTAGTGATTTAATTGTGTTAGAACGCACATAATATTACTTGATTTTTTTCGTAAAGGCAGTAAATAGTAGTTCCAAGTTTAGGTATATTTTATACCTTACGCAGCAATAGCAGCGTAAGGTATAAAATATACCTAAACTTGGAAGATTCCGTATAAAATAGGAAATCCTTAGAAAAATATTACTTAATTTTTTCGTAATGGCTACGGAACCCTACCTTGCGCGTGTCCGACACGCTCTTGGCCGGTTTTTTTAATCTTCCTTTCGATAACTTTGCGTTATAAATGCAATCCAAAGAGAGAACGCTCGCTGTCAGCATCTTCGGAACCTTACCCAAGGAGTCTAGCTTAAATAATTTTTATTAGTTTTTAGTTTTAGTTTAATTAGTTGTTGTGAAAAAAATTTGGAATAATATTTACTTAAATCCTATTATTTGCGAATACTCAAAATGTTTGGACATATCATTCGCAACGAAAGCTCTTTGGAGCGATTGGTGGTTCAGGGAAAATGGACAGACTCCATTAAATCTTCCACAAAGTGTTCCCTTACTGAGTGTGCGCGCAGTGCCACAAATAGAGGGAGATGGAGAAGTTTCGCAAAAGCCGCAGCCAATCTACAAGACAATCCATAACCACGACCACTCCGTCAGGAGTGTACGACTGAGAAGAAGAAGAAGAAATCCTATTACTTTTCTACTAAAATCAAAATCCAATTTGACTTTGTAAGGATCATATTATTATAATGACTAAGCCTAATAGGGATGTTGACTCCATTAAAAAATAATTTGAAGGCACGATTCCAGTAAAAAAACGCTTTATTTTAGCCCTGAAAACCAGATTAATTTTCGATTTACCGTAAAATTACATTTTTTTATTAGATTTTGTTTTACAAATAAATAGTTAGTAGATTGAGTTGGCGAGTAAATAGCGACTTATGACGTCATAAGTCGCTATCGCCATTGAAACTCTATGAGAGAATTGTGTTTTGACAGCTCATAAAAAGTACGTTATTTGATTGGTGGTGTCAACATCCCAATTAATGACTAGTAAGGGTAGGTTTTATTTTCATACTGTCACCTTACTTTACACAAAACTTTATTACGGTGAAGGAAAACTGCACAAACCTGCGTAGCAATTCAATGGTGTGTGTGATGTTCCTAATCTGCACTGGGCCCGCGTGGAAACTACGGCCCAAGTCCTCTCATTGTAAGAGGAGGCCTAAGCCCCGCAGTGGGATGTATTATATGCTGGGATGGAAACACACTATACGTTTCCAGTTCAATAAAAGTTAGATAAAAGCTTCAGATGTAGGGAACTATATTTGCATATCCACCTAGCATATCTTAGGTATATCTTGATGACAAAATCATGCCTGTAGGTTACCTAAACTAATGACTCATCAGAATGCTATCCCATCAAGGTCGTATAATCACACACTGGTAATCGGAAGCCACTCGGCCATGACAATAATTGACTATATTTTGTCATGGTGACTTCTTTTAAACCGTAATTCTGAAGGTCACTCAGTGATTCTCGAGGTTCGTTTTAAAATCAAATTATTATTTGTAGAATTTGCTTAGAATTTCTTTGCGTCATAGAATCTGGAAAATCATTTCGTTAATTTCTAAAAGGGCTCCATACCATTGTGAGCCCCTTGGCCCCCGCATGGCCTAAAGGTGCAATTCCACCAAAGTTTCGTGTAGCCCATTTGTTTACGAACATTCTGTACAGAACACAAATACTGCACGCACTGAGTTGCGCATCCATCGAAACTACACGTAAGTAACTTTTGTTAACGTATAGTGGGGCACATTATACGCGAACATGTCCACCTCGAACATGTTAACGCACGTGACTCAATCAAGTGTGCCATACAATGAGCAGCACAGTCCCGCACAGTGCCGCACACTCACTGGTAGAATTGTACCTGTTTGTACCTCCTTAGCACTCTCTGGCTCGAGCAGTAGCCAGGTGACACGGGGCAGGCGTGCGATAAGGAATCCCTGGGAGTTGATCAACTGCCATAAACAACTACACATTGCAACATAATTATAATATACAAGAGGATGGATGCATATGGCTGTCGATCGCCAGGCGTGGAGAAATGGAGAGGAGGCCTAAGCCCGAAGACGGACGAACTAAGGGCTGCTATGGATGGATGGATGGTACCTACTTATCCCTTACGAACCCAGCTGATACGATCGTGCGGGTTAACTACATTGACATGAATCTTACGTAAGGTCCATCGTCGTAACTCTTACATTTGAATTTGACATGGATTGTACATAAGTAAACATTGTCGTAACTCTTTTAATACTCGGCTGGGTTCGAAAGGGCTATTTAGGTTCTGCAATCAATTCCGAGTGTGCCGTCACTTGAATACGAGCCCCAATTTTCGCACCCTCCGGCAACTTTTTCTCACGTGTTATCCTCGTCAGAGCTATTTCTGGATCATATAAAGGAGTACTCGTCAAAATTACTATTGAGGAACGAAGCACCAACATTTTGTTTCTCTCGTTTGTCCGAAATTCATTTGCAATGACGTATCGTTTCACATAACTTTCAAAGTGTAATCTGGGCCAGTTTTTCTCTGAATTGTTGAATCTAACCTAACCCACTTTAAGTGTTAGCGAGGGTGCTGGGATTCGATGTTAGCCCCCTTTTGATTTTTAGCCTACATTTGGTGGTTTTTGAACTGATAGACTGAACAATTAAACACTGCATGAACTCTATAAACTGATTTTATTGTACTTAAACAATTACTTGGGCTTAATTGTTACTGCACTGATTTTAATGGTTATTTTTAGCACACCATTTTCTGAATATCTTAGAATTAAAAATTATAGTTGTTCTTCTGAGTTTTATTTAAACACTGAACTACTGATACAACTGAAATATTCCTGAAATATTAATTATTTTACAGAGAAATCACGCCTTCCGCGTGACGAGTCTGAGCAAAAGAGAGAGCGAGTGAGAAAGATAGCGATAGACATCTCACTTCCACTTCCGCACCGTTCAAAAGGCTGCGTTCTGAATACAAAAAAACTGACCCTGTTAATTTTATTAAATAGTAAGGTAGTACAAGATGCCATTTAAAAGAATCCCCAAAACTGCACGGTTTTTAATTTTTTTTAGCAAGAATTAAATTATGACAAATGTAATATTTATAAAGTAAGTTATACTCGTATATCAAATAAGTAGGTACAAAAGGTATCAAAAATCTAAAATCCCAGTTTCCTATTGCGGTGAAATACAAGGGTTATGTTTAATGGTTATTCTCTGCCAAGGTGTAAAGGTTACCAATAGATACTTTTACGCTTTTTTTTATACCTAGTCGCATATTTGTAAATGTACTTAAATGTAATTTATTATAAAAATAATACCAAAGTAACCCGCACTCCTTTATTTACTAACGAACTTTCAAGTCTTCGAGTTCATATGGTCCGTACAAAAATGAAAGCCTTCGTTCGCAAATATAATTTATACTTAATAGAAATATGAAACATTCCTTTCATTCACAAAATCATCCCGTAAGCCGGAGTTCTCATTTTACGGAAATATCAAATATTCGCCAAAGATTTTTTGCTTAATAAAGGCGTTTGTTAATTTAAATTGAGTTTTTTGTTCGTTCTAATATCGACTTTCTTCAATTACGCAATCACAAAGCGAATATAATAAGAATATAAATATTCGTCTCAGCATCAGATGAAGCTGTAGTTCCTACGCTGTACCGACGCGAGTGAGTATGTTACTCGTGTAGGTACGTGACTATACCACAAACCAGAGCTATTTCAGAAAACGCTTTCTATTAATTTTGCTTGCGCATCGCACTGAAGGGATAATAAAGAACAATGCTTTTTCCTGGATTCATCCTATAAATTCGTAAGCGCTAACTAATTATAATTATTCCCGAAGAGATCGTAAAGGTGAACAGAAGTAACATGATGCTGAAAAGTATTTATTTTATATCTCTACTTTTGGGCGTTCAGTGCTGGGTCAAAAGACCTACCGAAACTGGTAAGTGCTTCTTAGGATACAAATGTCCATCTTTTGGTTTGTACGACAGTCTAGACAAGAAAGGTTTAACTACTCTACATTGCCGTTGGATAAAGTAAAATGAAAAAAAAAAATCTTGCATGGCTTATTTTATTTTCGTTGGTAAGGAACCACATTTGGTCCGACTCGCACTTGGCCGATTTTCCGAACCAGTGGTAGATTTTTTCAAACTTATGGTTATTACTTACTGCCTAAATTGAATAAAGATAAATTAACTTTGACTTTGTTTATTTAAGTTACCTACTTTTAAGGAGTACTTATACGGTGTTAGAATGATAGACTCTCTAGATATTGAACTTAAACTTCATTTACCTCAACGTTAATGTTAATGTAATGAATAATTAATTTTAATTTAATTTATTATTTCATTTGTAATTTATTGATTGTATATTTTTGATTTTAATTGAATATTGTTTTTTTAATGTTATTTATTATTGTTTTAATTAAGGAAGGACATGTATCAAATTAACAATTTTGTCATATATTTATTTAGTACCTACTGTTGTTATTTTATAATACTTACTTTTTATTATTATTGTTATTATGTGGTAATTTAATTTTTCAATTTTCTTTTTCTTTCTGTATTCTATTTTATTTATTTATTTTTTGTTTGAAATTTGTTTAGTGTCTTAAATGTTGGAAAAATTGTAATGACTTGGGTATTCACCTGTAATATTACACTTTTTTAAATGATTATTATTATTGAATAAATTGAAATTGAAATTTACCTAAATTCACAATTCACTCACAATTCACATTCAATTCACATTGGTTTTGATTTAATTTATTCAAAACTTTAATTTTTTTATTTAACTTAATATGTTATTCTTAAATATAAATTGTAACACATTGTGCATGGTTTTTAAATATTACACTCGATGGAGGAGCGGTGTCTCTTGACACACGTAGGTATCTTAATACTAGAAATAAAAAGAGGCACCAACCTGTAACCCGCTAGATTGAGAAAGATTCTGAGAATATTTTTAATTTTTCATCCACTTTTGTTTAGCTAAGGTAGTCGAGAACAGAACATAATTGAAAATGAAAATGAAAAATGAAAATGAACAATTTATTCGGGGCAAAAAAATAAAAATAAATAATAATTAATTAGGTATTCATTAACTAACGTTTCCAGGTACCATCAGTAATCTGGCTAAAGTTGAAACAAAAAATGACTCAAATATACCGCCGGATGGATATATAGCCTGTAAGTACAACATTTATTAAGTTTACTACATTTTTTTAACCCTTAACACGTTCACTGCGTTATGAGATCTAAAACATCTCGTATGAGACTTTCATTCAGTGCGGCACCCGATTTCGTATTTCTCACCTCTGTGCGGGAGGCAATAGCAGCTGAATTACTACAAATATGACGGAGACAAATATAGAAACTTGCTTCCTGCTAAAAAATAAATTCACCTGTGTATTAATAAAAATTGGAGATCGTTTAGGTCCCTAACGCACTGATTAATAACTTTATTCATTTGGTGCGTTACGCGATCTTTTGAGTCTCCTGAATCGCAGACCTCGTAGCCGCAAGGAAAGGAGAGCGAGTGGCGCGTGCGCCGCACCAAATTGTTTTAGTGCTGTTCAAGTATCGAAGTGAAAGGCCACGCGTTATTTAGGAAAAAATCTCGTTAAGAATAAAGTGTTTATGAAGCAGTTGTGTATGAGTGCCATAAAAATGAAAAAAATCAATTTGTTTTGGCTTAGATCCAATAAATTAATTAGATCCGGAGTAATAAACATATATTCAAACAAACCAAAAAACTTATAATTACAAATAAAAAAATAATCCGGAGCTAATTAATTAATTAGATCCCCCTGGTGTAGCAGGTGTCTATGGGCAGTGGTTATCTCTTACCATCAGGAGACCTATTTGCTCGCTTGCCATCTAGTCGAATAAAAAAAAGGTAAAATGCAAGAAAGTTATTGAAATACCAAAATGTGTTACTCCATCGACAAGTAACATAAAAATTTTAGAAAACGTTCAAATATACCCTCTATACCATGTTTTAACGAAAAACACTTTCCTTGTTAAAATTCTTTGAATATAAAATAGTTATCGACTATTCATGTTTTATTTCAATCCCATCACTAGTTCGTACACAAATTGAACTTACTTCAGTTGCGGCTTGAGATACATTCGATACCCTATATTTGTTTTGTATTTACTCTGTATATTTATGTCAAAACTGCATGCGAACTCGTCTAAAGATAGAGCAATGGATTGTCTTTATCTATAAACAAAAAACATATCGATACATAGCTTTTTGAGCGAGATTTACGTTATTTTCGAAATCTATTTTTTAGGAGTCTGATTGGGTCTCATACGCACTGAACTAAAGCTTGGTTACGAGTTCTTATAGGTGTCCAACGCACTGGCTGAGAGTTCATTGAAAATGGCCCCGCAGTTAACGTGTTAATAAGGTAGAGGCGATTTAGCGACCACATGCATTGAGTTGGAAATTGAACCTTATAGATTTCATGAATACGTCATAATTTCCATTGTCATTATTGAAAAGGTATCGAATACAGGTATGTATTCGATAGCTGCTTTTGATTATGTAGTTACCTAGTATGCTCAAATAAATGGACTCGACTCGTATCGCGTCTGGTTTGTAGAAGGCAAACATTTTTTTCCACAATACTTTTCATATAAATACGCATGTCACGAAATGGTTCCAAATCAGTAAGCAGCAGCTGCCAGTCTTGCGTTCTACGCTGATCTTCCTTTGGGACCATCTGGTCATCATACATTAAAACATCGTATAGTACCTGGCCATAAAGATTGCAGATTGGTCCTTCGAAAGAGACTCGGCTAAATTTCGGCTTCGTAGAGCGTTGTCATACACTACTTATGTGCCGTTTGTCAGTCGTTGTACAGGTGCAATGGAGTAAGGACCGACACATTTAGATGAACATATATAATGAAGAGTTATTGAAACCTAGCAAAACACAAAATTGTACGATAGTATCATTAGGAAAAAGTAAGAACTGTCCTTTTTGTAGTAGTTGCAACAGCTCTCCGTAGAAATCCGAAGTTTACATGTCATTAATTAGACGTAAACTGTAAAGTGAGCGCAATATTCGCCAGTAAACGTCATAGTTTGGGAAAATTAGAGATGTAATTAAAATTATGTACCTTTTTTTGAGAATAAATAAATTACAAATTACAATTAAGTTATATTAAGTATGTATGTATGTAAACTCTTCATTGTACAAAATAAGTAAAATACAGTTGACAAAAAAAACAAATATGTACAAAGGCGAACTTATCCATTAAAGGGATCTCTTCTTCTTCTGCACTTAAGTCTATAAAGATATTTATTTGATATAAAACGTCACTTAATAAATACGATGATTGATGGACGTTCGCCAGTGTTCGCAAATCGTCGTGAACAGCCAATTTTGTGTTTTACCGAAGACCGATGTACAATCTTTTTTGCCGGGTACTGTACAGGGTTTTTGTAAAACGCTGCATTTATAGTAAGTTTTTCGAGCAGACTAACATTTTCTTTATCGCAGATGGTCGACCAGTCAAGATAGGCCAGTTCCCATGGATGACCTCTATCTACACCAAAATCAAAAACGGCAGCAACTTTTACAACCTATGTGGTGGCTCGCTTATCAGTGACAAGCACGTCCTAACCGCCGCCCATTGCGTCGTCACTGCGCGGCTATTACAAGAGTAAGTTAAGCGGCAATCATACTGCGTCGTTCACATAATGCAGTCGCCGAATTTGTTTCAAACATTGATTTAAATACTATGGATACGCACGTTCATGTCAACAATATGTTCAAATACCGGACTGTCACAAGACGTCATCGCTATATAGATTATACACCGCAGAAGTGACACAGCTATTTTACCTACAAAACGTAATTATAAAATGCTCAGATGCAAAAAATATATTTTCGAAAATTTTTTTTTGATATTATTTAGACCAAAAAGAAAGAACATTAAATAAATATTCAAAATATCAAACTGGGTATAAATAAAGCAATTAAACGAATTGTCATTCATATTCAGTCATTTTTTTACCTACAACCAATTCTGAATGGGAACGGAACGTCTGCACGTTTTTAGTCTATGATTGCAAGATGGCGTGACGTCTTATTTAAAAAAATGTTTTTATTGTGGTATTACAATATTATTAGTTGCGTAATCACTTGAACGAGATGTAATTTTACTTACTTGATTAGTGAATTGTTACTTACGTGCAGGTTCACGCCTACATTCGGAGTCTCAATCAAAAACTAGTTCGTCCGCCGCTCATGAATGTCAAAGTCATACTAAAGTCCTTTGCACAGTGCAAGGTGCAAAGCAGTGGAACACAATGAGTGTTCGGATCGCGATATCTAGTAAGTACATATATATCGATGGTTTCAAACGACTTCAGCGAACGACTGTCGCCTTTAAATCAGTCTGTCCATCTACTGCGGCGGCCATATTAAGGCGGTGGCAGCTGTCGCTCGCCGAATGCGGCCGGCTACCGTGTTTTTTACACTTTTGCGGTCGCCGCATGCAGCAACCTCAAACTTTAAGGGTAGTTGGTGAATGCCTTAATAATCGAATTTTACTGTTTAGTAAGACATTTAGAATTATCATTTTCCTTATACATTAGTAATCCACTTTTTACAACTATTTTATTGCGGGTCTAGTTATATCGACTGGTCGAAAAAATTGTTTATCATAATGTAATGTTCGTCGTTATGTAATATTTGGCATAATCTAATGTTTGACATAACTCTTTTTTTATCTGATACTATTTATTTTACAAAATTGTTATAAAACAAATCTCTAACCTAACCTAGAGAGTTCTACAGGTGACCATTTAAAAATGTATGAAAAGCTTACACCATTTTTAAAATTCAACAACTTTTACAACTATTTTTTGCCATTATACCGTTCTTGAACTACAATTACTTTTATTTTTCAGCGTCATAATTACTGTCGGTGACTACACAAGGAACAGCTTCCCTAAGGATTGTGACGCCTACAATCATTGCACGGTGAATCACAGGACACATCCCTCAAGAGTCACGTGGCATCAAAAATATAATCCTAAAAGTATCAGCAATGACATTGCTATGTTGAAGCTTGCAAAACATGTCAACACAGGTAAAAAAAGGTTAAAATAATAATAGGTACTGATTAGATAGCTGAAAGACTGGAATAACACGTACCTATTACTATTTATCTCGCGTGGCCCGCGTGAGAACTGCGTCCCAAGCCCTCTCATAATGAGAGGAGGCCTGTACCCAGCAGTGGCACGTATGTAGGCTAGGATGATGATGACTATTTATCCCAAAATTCCCACTGGATCGATGTATAATCTTAAAATACAACTGCTAGGATTAGAGACATGAAATTGGACAGTTTTTATGCAAAGTACGAGCAAAAAAGCGGGTCACTATAGTGTTGAATAAATATTAAATATTTAAATTAAATTGATTTAATCTTATCTTCTGTTCCAGGGCTTATCCGACCAATCAATCTGCCTCCTTTCGACGTCGACGATCCCAAATACGAAAACGCACCACTCACCGTCGCCGGTTGGGGATTGACCGAAAGCTCCGGAGAGCATTCGTCTGACAATTTACTTTCCACTGAAGTCAACCTTAAAACTAGAGAGCAATGCTACAAAATCTACAATTATCAATATCCCGAAGCCCATTTGTGTGCCGGCAAGCCTAACACGAGGACAAGCTCTTGCAATGGCGACTCCGGTGGCCCGCTTATGATGTATTACAGGAACAAATTTTATGTATCTGGAGTAGTTAGTTTTTCTAGGGGCGAAACTTGCGGTGTTAGAAAAGCTACTTATTACACCAATGTGTTTAAGTATAGGCAATGGATTGATTGGGCCATGAAACAATAGAGTTGCTAATGTGAGATTTTGGAACAGCTATACTCAATCTGCGGGCCGCAGGCCGCGTGCGACCTGCCAAGCTTCCATAAGAAAAGAAAAGATTTTTCAACCATTTCGACTTTTAATATTGTTGTAGCACCATTGCTACGATGCATTTGTAGGTCACAAAAAGAAAAAAAGGTTGAGTATGGCTGCCTTAGAACAATAATAATGAAAAAATTTCGAGATTATTTACTACAGTTAAATAATTCAAAACGTTATTAGCTATTAAGAAACTTAAAAGTGCCATTAAATCGAAATATTTAACATTAACAATTTTTCTTTTTTTTTACATAAAATTTATCCGTGATAAACCCATATCTCAGCTAATGGAAAGTGTAAATGAGGCCAAAAGTATAGCCCACCACTGGTTCAGAAACAGCTTGTTCTAGCTTTGAAGAGCCCTACCCAATGCATGCGTTTTCAATAAAGCTTAAAGCATTTTGATATAGTCTTAGAATACTCTCGTAATACTCTTTAAGACCGAAAATTTATATCCGGAAAATCATTTCGTTAATTTCTAAAAGGGCCCCAAGTCATTGTGAGCCCCTTGGCCCCCGCATGGCCTAAAGGTGCAATTCCACCAAAGTTTTGTGTAGCCCATTTTTTTGTTTACGAACATTCTGTACAGAACACAAATAGTGCACGCACTGAGTTGCGCATTCATCTACAACAACGCACCAACGAAACTATATGTTGGTAACTTTTGTTAACGTATAATAACAGAACGCATGTTAACGCACTTGAGTCAATCAAGCGTGCCATGCCATACAATGAGCAGCACAGTGCCGCACGTGCCGCACACTCACTGTTAGAATTTTACCTGTTTGTTTTGTACCTACTTATCCCTTTCAAACCCAGTAGATACTATCGAGCTTGTTAATTACATTGACATGAATCGTACGTAAGGTCCATCGTCGTAACTCTTACATTTGGATTTGACATGGATTGTACATAAACATTCTCGTAACTCTTTTAATACTCGGCTGGATTCGAAAGGGCTATTTAGGTTCTGCAATCAATTCCGAGTGTGCCGTCACTTGAATACGAGCCCCAATTTTCGCGCCCTCCGGCAACTTTTTCTCACGTGTTATCCTCGTCAGAGCTATTTCTGGATCATATAAAGGAGTACTCGTCAAAATTACTATTGAGGAACGAAGCACCAACATTTTGTTTCTCTCGTTTGTCCGAAATTCATTTGCAATAACGTATCGTTTCACATAACTTTCAAAGTGTAATCTGGGACAGTTTTTCTCTGAATTGTTGAATCTAACCTAACCCACTTTAAGTGTTAGCGAGGGTGCTGGGATTCGATGTCAGCCCCCTTTTGATTTTTAGCCAACATTTGGTGGTTTTTGAACTGATAGACTGAACAATTAAACACTGCATGAACTCTATAAACTGATTATATTGTACTTAAACAATTACTTGGGCTTAATTGTTACTGCACTGATTTTAATGGTTATTTTTAGCACACCATTTTCTGAATGTCTTAGAATTAAAAATTATAGTTGTTCTTCTGAGTTTTATTTAAACACTGAACTACTGATACAACTGAAATATTCCTGAAATATTAATTATTTTACAGAGAAATCATGCCTTCCGCGTGACGAGTCTGAGCAAAAGAGAGAGCGAGTGAGAAAGATAGCGATAGACATCTCACTTCCACTTCCGCACCGTTCAAAAGGCTGCGTTCTGAATACAAAATAAACTGACCCTGTTAATTTTATTAAACAGTAAGGTAGTACAAGATGCCATTTAAAAGAATCCCCAAAACTGCACGGTTTTTAATTTTTTTAGCAAGAATTAAATTATGACAAATGTAATACTTATAAAGTTAGTTATACTCGTATATCAGATAAGTACAAAAGGTATCGAAAAACTAAAATCCCAGTTTCCTATTGCGGTGAAATACAAATAAAGGGTTATGTTTAATGGTTATTCTCTGCCAAGGTGTAAAGTAGAGTTGCCACGAATAGTGATTTGGCCGAATACCGAATACCGAATATTCGGCGACGCCGTCGGCCGAAGCGCCGAATATTCGGCCGCCGAATGTTCGGCTCAAAATACATGCTTGTCGAGGGCATAAACAAGAATAAGACAAGTCGCAAAAGTTTATCTTTCGTCTCCTGGGAGTAGCGTATATAGTGAACGGCTATTTTCCGAAGCTGGTATCATTTACGACGAAAAGTGTAATCGTATGCTGCTAACAAATGCTGAAAAGCTTGTTTTTATTCATCACAACTTACCACTGATTAATTTTACTTACTAAAGTATTATAATTTGTTTATGACAACATATAATCTTGAGTAATATGACGTGTCTTTTTTCATTATTTGGTATTCGGTATTCGGCCGAATAGTTCACACTATTCGGCCGAATACCGAATATCAAAAAAAGTGACCGAATAGGCCGAATACCGAATAGTACCCGAATATTCGTAGCATCTCTAGTGTAAAGGGTACCAATAGATACTTTTACGCTTGTTTTTTTGTATACATACATAGTCGCATATTTGTAAATGTACTTAAATGTAATTTATTATAAAAATAATACCAAAGTAACCCGCACTCCTTTAATTTACTAACGAACTTTTTCGAGTTCGTATGGTCCGTACAAAAATGAAAGCCTTCGTTCGCAAATATAATTTATACTTAATAGAAATATGAAACATTCCTTTCATTCACAAAGTCATCCCGTAAGCCGGAGTTCTCATTTTACGGAAATATCAAATATTCGCCAAAGATTTTTTGCTTAATAAAGGAGTTTGTTAATTTAAATTGAGTTTTTTGTTCGTTCTAATATCGACTTTCTTCAATTACGCAATCACAAAGCGAATATAATAAGAATAGAAATATTCGTCTCGGCATCAGATGAAGCTGTAGTTCCTACGCTGTACCGACGCGGATTGGGAACTTAACACATGCCATTGAACAGTTTCACAGGTAGGTATAAGTACAAATTTCATCGCGATATTCTCTTAATATTAAAAAAAAAATGCTGATAAACAACCTTTCCAACTAACATATTAGGTACTACATGATACCTAACAATTTATGTCATTTACTTTTATCATTGACTTATTAATGGGTGGTGAAACAGCCCTTTAAGTCATAAACTTTGTTTTTTATAATTTGATTTATAATTAGATTCGATAAAATCTTTAAATATTAAGATTAGAGTCTTAGGGATTGTTTTTTAATTAAGTATTGAAATAAACAGATTAAAAAAAAAAAAATTTTTTTTTCATCATAAGTTTCCGTGAAAAATTCCGGGAATACTACCGTTAGGACTGCTCTGTAATCCTCCTCTGACTGACTGACTTGCTTCACCGCCGTTCATGTGCCATTCATCACGTTTGCATTTTTTATTATTGCAACGTCGACCAATAAAATTGATAAAAGCTACGGAGGCAGCCGTGGCGTAAGCATTTTTTTTGGGCACCTTTTCTAGCCCTCCCCGGCTGAGCGGGGAAAACAGTGCTACCCTAAATAGGGCTGCTTTGTCACTCCAATTGCTGTCGAACTCATTTTGTCTCCCTTGTTTAAAATAAAAGCGACCACGATGCTCTTGACGCACCCTTGGAGCCGCCTGAGTGTAGGCATCAGACAAAGCCCGATTTACACCAAATCGAACCTCTCTACCATAACCTATCGCTGCAGGACTTCTGGTTAAAGCGGAGTCCATATCGGAAGTAGTCAAGTATGCAGGATGGGAGCGCCTAAGTTCGCATACTCTTCGCTAGACGTAACGTAATTTTTGTCCGATTCATCGTTTGTCATAATTTTTTTCCCATTGAAACCTTAGGGTGTTACCAGACCAATCGATCGATTATCGATCGACGGCATCGATCGAAGTCGATCGACTGGTCTGGTAGGAACAATCGATCGACGGATACCGGTTGACGTCGATCGATTTATAAATCGATCGATTATCGATCGACGGCATCGATCGACGTGATTGGTCTGGTAGAAACAATCGATCGACGTCGATCAATCGGTTCTACCATCGATCGATGCCGTCGGTCGATGATCGATCGATTGGTCTGGTAGAAACAATCGATCGACGTCGACCAATCGGTTCTACCATCGATCGATGCCGTCGATCGATGATCGATCGATTGGTCTGGTAACACCCTTACAGTTTTTTGAAATTTTTAAATGGTCTTCCTATAGAAAACTATGGGTTAAGTTAGGTTTGTTTTATAACAATCTTGAACAACAATTATTGTGTTCAGAGAAAAAAGAATATGACAAACGATCGTTCTGACAAAGATGACATTCGGACTTCCCATAAGTATGCGAGCCGATATGGACCCATGCAGGATATATTAAGGTGCACAGGTATACGCGCAAACACAAGTGCACACACTCGTCCTCCCTCTTCTGAACCCAGCGAAGCGGGAGACCGCTACGACCGGAGAAGGGCTCAGATGATGTGTCTGACCGACGGCAACTGTACTCCCTCGGCCGTCGCTCTAGGCCTGCTTTCACATTGCCTTGCTTTACCGCCGGATCCACTATACCCGTTGTATATCTACGTTGGGTTGCTTTAACCACCGGGAAATTAATCAATCAATCTTGTTGACGTATTTTGATTTGAGATACGACATTTTTCGAAGTAGTGACAACATTCAATTCATGTTTTTTTTATGTGTTCATCAAATAAAAATGGTATTATCCTCAATTGATAATCCCCATGACGTAATTACCAAACCAATAGATGAGTATGTTACTCGTGTAGGTACGTGTACTATACCACAAACCAGAGCTATTTCAGAAAACGTTTTCAATTAATTTTGCTTGCGCATCGCACTGAAGGGATAATAAAGAACAATGCTTTTTCCTGGATTCATCCTATAAATTCGTAAGCGCTAACTAATTATAATTATTGCCGAAGACAGCGTAAAGGAGAACAGAAGTAACATGATGCTGAAAAGTATTTATTTTATAACTCTACTTTTGGGCGTTCAGTGCTGGGTCAAAAGACCTACCGAAACTGGTAAGTGCTTCTTAGGATACAAATGTCCATCTTTTGGTTTGTACGACAGTCTAGACAAGAAAGGTTTTACTACCCTACATTGCCGTTGTATAAAGTAAAATGAAAAAAAAATGAATCTTGCATAGCTTATTTTATTTTCGTTGGTATGGAACCACATTTGGTCCGACTCGCTCTTGGCCGATTTTCCGAATCAGTGGTAGATTTTTTCAAACTTATGGTTATTACTTACTGCCTAAATTGAATAAAGATAAATTAACTTTGACTTTGTTTATTTCAGTTACCTACTTTTAAGGAGTACTTATACGGTGTTAGAATGATAGACTCTCTAGATATTGAACTTAAACTTAATTTACCTCAACGTTAATGTTAATGTAATGAATAATTAATTTTAATTTAATTTATTATTTCATTTGTAATTTATTAATTGTAAATTTTTGATTTTAATTAAATATTGTTTTTTTAATGTTATTTATTATTGTTTTAATTAAGGAAGGACATGTATCAAATTATCAATTTTGTCATATATTTATTTAGTACCTACTGTTGTTATTTTATAATACTTACTTTTTATTATTATTGTTATTATGTGGTAATTTAATTTTTCAATTTTCTTTTTCTTTCTGTATTCTATTTTATTTATTTATTTTTTGTTTGAAATTTGTTTAGTGTCTTAAATGTTGGAAAAATTGTAATGACTTGGGTATTCACCTGTAATATTACACTTTTTTAAATGATTATTATTATTGAATAAATTGAAATTGAAATTTACCTAAATTCACAATTCACTCACAATTCACATTCAATTCACATTGGTTTTGATTTAATTTATTCAAAACTTTAATTTTTTTATTTAACTTAATATGTTATTCTTAAATATAAATTGTAACACATTGTGCATGGTTTTTAAATATTACACTCGATGGAGGAGCGGTATCTCTTGACACACGAAGGTATCTTAATACTAAAAATAAAAAGAGGCACCAACCTGTAACCCGCTAAATTGAGAAAGATTCTGAATAAACTATTTTTCATTTTTCATCCAAAACAGAACATAATTGAAAATGTACAATTTATTCGGGGCAAAAAAAAATAATAATTAGGTATATTAACTAACGTTTCCAGGTACCATCAGTAATCTGGCTAAAGTTGAAACAAAAAATGACTCAAATATACCGCCGGATGGATATATAGCCTGTAAGTACAACATTTATTAAGTTTACTACATTTTTTTAACCCTTAATAAGGTAGAGGCGATTTAGCGACCACATGGATTGAGTTGGAAATTGAACCTTATAGATTTCGTGAATACGTCATAATTTCCATTGTCATTATTGAAAAGGTATCGAATACAGGTATGTATTCGATAGATGCTTTTGATTATGTAGTTACCTAGTATGCTCAAATAAATGGACTCGACTCGTATCGCGTCTGGTTTGTAGAAGGCAAACATTTTTTTCCACAATACTTTTCATATAAATACGCATGTCACGAAATGGTTCCAAATCAGTAAGCAGCAGCTGCCAGTCTTGCGTTCTACGCTGATCTTCCTTTGGGGCCATCTGGTCATCATACATTAAAACATCGTATAGTACCTGGCCATAAAGATTGCAGATTGGTCCTTCGAAAGAGACTCGGCTAAATTTCGGCTTCGTAGAGCGTTGTCATACACTACTTATGTGCCGTTTGTCAGTCGTTGTACAGGTGCAATGGAGTAAGGACCGACACATTTAGATGAACATATATAATGAAGAGTTATTGAAACCTAGCAAAACACAAAATTGTACGATAGTATCATTAGGAAAAAGTAAGAACTGTCCTTTTTGTAGTAGTTGCAACAGCTCTCCGTAGATATCCGAAGTTTACATGTCATTAATTAGACGTAAACTGTAAAGTGAGCGCAATATTCGCCAGTAAACGTCATAGTTTGGGAAAATTAGAGATGTAATTAAAATTATGTACCTTTTTTTGAGAATAAATATATTACAAATTACAATTAAGTTATATTAAGTATGTATGTATGTAAACTCTTCATTGTACAAAATAAGTAAAATACAGTTGACAAAAAAAACAAATATGTACAAAGGCGAACTTATCCATTAAAGGGATCTCTTCTTCTTTCTTCTCTTAAGTCTATAAAGATATTTATTTGATATAAAACGTCACTTAATAAATACGATGATTGATGGACGTTCGCCAGTGTTCGCAAATCGTCGTGAACAGCCAATTTTGTGTTTTACCGAAGACCGATGTACAATCTTTTTTGCCGGGTACTGTACAGGGTTTTTGTAAAACGTTGCATTTATAGTAAGTTTTTCGAGCAGACTAACATTTTCTTTATCGCAGATGGTCGACCAGTCAAGATAGGCCAGTTCCCATGGATGACCTCTATCGACACCAAAATCAATGACGGCAGCAACTTTTACAACCAATGTGGTGGCTCGCTTATCAGTGACAAGCACGTCCTAACCGCCGCCCATTGCGTCGTCACTGCGCGGCTATTACAAGAGTAAGTTAAGCGGCAATCATACTGCGTAGTTCACATAATGCAGTCGCCGAATTTGTTTCAAACGACTTCAGCGAACGACTGTCGCCTTGAAATGAAATGAAATGAAATGAAATGAAATGAAATGAAATGAAATGAAATGAAATGAAATATATTTTATTTGCATTAAATGTTGTGGGTACAATTATGATCTTAAACTTATTCTAGTTTCAAACATTTAAACTTATAAAAGTCATACAAATATTTTTTGTGGCATGCAATCTTTACAATAAACATGCCTTAAATATAAACATCTACATTTTGTTAAAATATTCCTTCAGTGAGTAAAAACACTTTCCGACAAGCCAACGAAACAGTTGATTTCTAAAGGGTCTCAATGGGAGTACTTTAATAGACTCCGGTAAATTATTATAAATTTTAATGCACATGGCGTAACTGTTTTTTCTTTTTATATTTGTGTACATCCTTGGTAGAATTAATCTGTCAGGATATCTAGTGTTGAAGGAGACTGTGTCACTTTTCTTTTTAAAATATTCAGGATGCACTTTTACAAATAGACAAGCTTCGTAAATATACACAGCATAAACAGTAAGTATCCCATATTCAACAAATGAAGGTCTACATGATGTACGGCGGCTGATGTTACTTATGGCTCTTATGCATTGTTTTTGTGCGATAAAGGTTCGGTGTACTTGCACAGAGTTTCCCCACAGTAAAATTCCATAGCGTAAATTAGAGGCAACATAACCATGATACGCTTTTAAGGCTGTCTTAACATCAGTTATCCTTGTTAAGCGCCACAATGCATAAGCGAATCTGTTAATTTTTGAGCAAACCTTATCAACATGTAATTTCCATGAACAATAACTGTCCAGGGTAAATCCTAAAAAAGTAGTGCTGTCACTTTCAACTAATATTTAATTATCGTGAGTAATATTAAGTGTTTCTTTTTTTCCTCTCATGTTTATAAATTGCACGTATTTTGTTTTACTAAGATTAACTTTTAAATTATTATCCTTAAGCCATTGTAATATGTCAGTTATAGTATTATTAATAATGTCGTTAAATTTTTGTTTTTTATCATCATAAATAATAATTGATATATCATCCGCAAATAAAGTACAATCAAATTTAGTGATTAATGGTAAATCATTAATATATATTAAGAATAGTAATGGTCCCAGAATACTTCCCTGCGGAACTCCAACTCTATTTATTTTAGCTGTAGATCTGTAATTATTTTGCATCATATTTTTATCTAGTCCCGTAATTTCCACTATCTGGTACCTGTTATTTAGATAACTTTTAAGCCAGTCAAAAACCAATCCTCTCAATCCATATGTTTCACATTTTTTAAGTAATAGATCATGAGAAACACAATCAAACGCCTTACTCAAATCAAAAAAAATAGAAACCGTCTTGTTATTTTTATCAACATTGTCGACGATTTTATGAATTAAATTGAATGTAGCAAGTGTAGTTGATTTAGCCTTTTGAAAACCGTATTGTTGAGGGCACAAAATTTCATATTTGTTCAAAAAATTAGTTAAACGACTATGCATTGCTCTCTCAAAAATTTTTGAAAAGATGAGTATTAATGTGATGGGTCTATATGTATCAGGTAACGTCCTATCACCTGCTTTAAATATTGGCCTAACTATAGATGTTTTTAATTTGTCAGGATATAAGCCCTGTTGGAAGGATAGATTGATCAGATATGATAACACTGGAGCAATAATATCCGAACTCAGTTTTATTACATTTGTTGTAATGTCATCACATCCTACAGAATTTGTGTTGTTAAGAGTTCTAATTATCTTGAAAACTTCATGTGGATCCGTTGGCAAAAGAAACATGTTGGCTTGATTTGATACTAGTTTATGCTTATAATAATTAATTGGATTATTAACATTGATTTGAGTATTAGCAATATTTATAAAATGTTCATTAAATGCATTTGCAATGTCATGTGGTTTTAAAATAATTTCATTTTTATATTCAATTTTTTGTATGTCATTATTCTTAAACTTATGAGTGCCTAAATCTTTTTTTATTATGTACCAACTTGTTTTGGAAACATTTTTAGATTTACATATTAGAGATGTATTGCAGATTTTCCTAGAAGTAAGTATGCATTTTTTGAGCAATTTATTATATCTATTGTATTTTAATCTAGTTTCTAGTGTCTTGTTATTATAGTACGAGTATCTTAGTTGACGTTTGATTTTTATAGCTTTCTTTATACCCTTTGTAATCCTTTAAATCAGTCTGTCCATCTACTGCGGCGGCCATATTAAGGCGGTGGCAGCTGTCGCTCGCCGAATGCGGCCGGCTACCGTGTTTTTTAAACTTTTGCGGTCGCCGCATGCAGCAACCTCAAACTTTAAGGGTAGTTGGTGAATGCCTTAATAATCGAATTTTACTATGTTTAGTAAGACATTTAGAATTATCATTTTCCGTATACATTAGTAATCCACTTTTTACAACTATTTTATTGCGGGTCTAGTTATATCGACTGGTCGAAAAAATTGTTTATCATAATGTAATGTTCGTCGTTATGTAATATTTATCATAATCTAATGTTTGACATAACTCTTTTTTTATCTGATACTATTTATTTTACAAAATTGTTATAAAACAAATCTCTAACCTAATCTAGAGAGTTCTACAGGTGACCATTTCAAAATGTATGAAAAGCTTACACCATTTTTAGGGTTCCGGAGCCAAAATGGCTAAAACGGAACCCTTATAGTTTCGCCATGTCTGTCTCTCTGTCTGTCCGTCTGTCTGTCTGTCTGTCTGTCCGTCCGCGGCTTTGCTCAGGGACTATCAATGCTAGAAAGCTGTAATTTTGCACGGATATATAGGTAAACTATGCCGACAAAATAGTACAATTAAAAATTCAAAAACATTTTTTTTTCAGGGTACCTCCCATAGACGTAAAGTGGCGGTGATTTTTTTTTTCTCATCCAACCCTATAGTGTGGGGTATCGTTGGATAGGTTTTGTAAAACCATTAGGGGTTTGCTAAAACAATTTTTCGATTCAGTAAAGCGTTTGCGAAATATTCAACTTTAAAGTGCAAATTTTCATCAAAATCGAGCGTCCCCCCCCCCTCTAAAATCTAAACCGGTGGGTGGAAAAATTTGAAAAAATTCAGGATGGTAGTCAGTATATCAAAATTTCAAGGAAAACTATAACGGCTATGTTTGCTTGAGAATTATTAGTAGTTTATGAGTAAATAGCAGCGTAAGGTATAAAATATACCTAAACTTGGAAGATTCCGTATAAAATACGAAATCCTTAGAAAAATATTACTTAATTTTTTCGTAATTGCTACGGAACCCTATTTTGGGCGTGTCCGACACGCTCTTGGCCGGTTTTAAAATTCAACAACTTTTACAACTGTTTTTTGCCATTACACCGTTCTTGAACTACAATTACTTTTATTTTTCAGCGTCATAATTACTGTCGGTGAATACACAAAGAACAGCTTCCCTAAGGATTGTGACGCCTACAATCATTGCACGGTGAATCACAGGACACATCCCGCAAGAGTCATATGGCATCAAAAATATAACCCGAAAAGTCTCAGCAATGACATTGCTATGTTGAAACTCGCAAAACATGTCAGCACAGGTAAAAAAAGGTTAAAATAATAATAGGTACTGATTAGATAGCTGAAAGACTGGAATAACACGTACCTATTACTATTTATCTCGCGTAGCCCGCGTGAGAACTGCGTCCCAAGCCCTCTCATAATGAGAGGAGGCCTTGTACCCAGCAGTGGCACGTATGTAGGCTAGGATGATCATGACTATTTATCCCAAAATTCCCACTGGATCGATGTATAATCTTAAAATACAACTGCTAGGATGATAGACATGAAATTCGTTAGTTTTTTATGCAAAGTTAATAAAATAGTTCACAGCTTAGCAGAACGTACAACTAAACGCGTACTTAATAGTCGACCAAAACTTAATATTCAATATTTTGTGGGGGGGAGGCTCCAATAGAGAGATCCCTCTCCACACAAAATAAGTAAGTGTTTATTTTAATACTAGTCTCTATACGCTGCTTTACTCGTGTGAATCATTAGATCTGGGATCCGAATTTAAACTGGGTTGCACTAAATATTCAACGTCAACTTTTTTGTTTTTCGCTATTGTACGGCTCCTGCAGGGCTACTACGAAACTTGAAACTCGAAGTTCGTGTCGTATCGTCCCTCTCGCTCTCTTATTAAATAGTATAAGTGTCAGAGGGACCGGACGACACGAACTTTGAGTTTCGAATTTCGTAGTAGCCCTGCTGGCACTGCTGGCAGTAGCAAAGTGCGTTGTGTTTAAATAGTTTATAAACAATTTCTAAACGGTGGTTGCAGTAGAGTGCTTGAGGTATACCTAAAAAGACAGACAAAAACATAGACAATACACATCCCTTGAATTGATTTAATCTTATCTTCTGTTCCAGGGCTTATCCGACCAATCAATCTGCCTCCTTTCGACGTCGACGATCCCAAATACGAAAACGCACCACTCACCGTCGCCGGTTGGGGATTGACCGAAAGCTCCGGAGAGCATTCGTCTAACAATTTACTTTCCACTGAAGTCAACCTTAAAACTAGAGAGCAATGCTACAAAATCTACTATAATCAATATCCCGAAGCCCATTTGTGTGCCGGCAAGCCTAACAAGAGGACAAGCTCTTGCAAGGGCGACTCCGGTGGCCCGCTTATGATGTATTACAGGAACAAATTTTATGTGTCTGGATTAGTTAGTTTTTCTTGGGCTGGCGAAACTTGCGGTGTTAGCAAAGCTACTTATTACACCAATGTGTTTAAATATAGGCAATGGATTGATTGGGCCATGAAACAATAGAGTTGCGAATGTGAGATTTTAGAACAGCTATACTCAATCTGCGGGCTGCAGGCCGCGTGCGACCTGCCAAGCTTCCATAAGAAAAAAAAAAATCAACCATTTCGACTTATAATGTTGATGTAGCACAATTGCTACGATGCATTTGTGGGTCACAAAAAGAAAAAAGGTTGAGTATGGCTGCCTTAGAACAATAATAATGAAAATTTTTCGATATTATTTACTACAGTATTATTATTATTAGTATTATTTATTATTTTTAAGTTTTTATAGTTTAAATCATTTCTAAATGTATTATTTATTTCTTCTTACATTTAAATTAAAATTTTAACTCTTAAACTATTCAGTATGTTTGTATAAATTTAAGATTTAATATTCTATCAGAAATGGGTACCTATCATATAGAAGAAAACTTCATGCGCACCTTATTCTTAAATTCTTAATCTCTACAGTAAAATAATTCAAAACGTTAGCTATTAAGAAATTTAAAAGTGCCATTAAATTGAAATAACATTAACAATTTTCCTTTTTTTTTACATAAAATTCATCCGTGATTAACCCATATCTCACCTAATGGAAAGTGCAAATGAGGCCAAAAGTATAGCCCTCCACTGGTTCAGAAACAGCTTGTTCTAGCGTTGAAGAGCCCTAGGTTTCACAGCATCCACTAAGATCACCTGGTCGGATCACCTACGTGATTATGCTAATTCGTCTTCCTCCAGATGATCCCCCATATTATTATGATGAGATCCCACGGGTGATTCAACTGGAAACTATGTTCAAGACGATCCAATAGGTGATTTTAGTGGAGAGACATATCTGCAGTATGTTGTGTGTCAACTAGCACAACTTGCGAGGTCATTATTAGTTTTTAGAGTATCCTACTGGATATCTGTCTGTCCACTAAAATCACCTAAGGGATCGTCCTGGACATAGTGTCCAGTTGAATCACCTGGAGGACCTCATAAGACGAAATTGTCCAACGTAATCGCCTGGGTGATCCGATCAGGTAATCTTAGTGGATACCGTACTAGGTTATATTTATCTGGAAATACAGACGATGGGAGCAATTCCATTCCTTAGCAGTTCGCACAAGGAAAAATTAAAAATTTTGAAAAACCCACGACGGTTCCTAATAGAAAAAGGGTTAAATAATTTTAATGAACATCCCCCGACTAAAAATGATTACAAACGCAAAAACATCCGTCGGGGGCTGCCATTACCTGCACCGAAATACTAAACTTATATTTTGCAGTTATATGAATTTGTGATGAATAAATTATAATTGTGTGGGGAATGTACTACTTTATGAGGGAAAGATATTCATGGTAGTTTTCTTAACATTATTACTGAAATAACATTGGATTACTAATATTGTGTAGTTGTATGAATTTGTGATTAATTAAAATTAGATAGTTATGTTTTTAGTAGCTTTTCTTAACATTTTAATTTAAATATAACAGAGAGATGGTAATGGTAGCCCCCGACGGATGTTTTTGCGTTTGTAATCATTTTTAGTCGGGGGATGTTCATTAAAATTATTTAACCCTTTTTCTACTAGGAACCGTCGTGGGTTTTTTCAAAATTTTTAATTTTGCTTTTTATTTTACAATTTTTAAAGAAATAATTCATTTCACCAAAACATTTTATGTAAAATCAGAGGCTAATATTCACAACACTTACTAACAAGCTCATAAATAACGCTTAAATTTTAAAAAGGTTTTCGAACGCTAGGAAAAGCCAAGTGCCTGCATGAGGCTGCGTTTCCACCAGAGATTTGCGAGGTTGTGTTGCGAGGAATGTGTTTTTCATGAACCAGTAGAAACGCTTCATTTCCCTATCCTTGCACTCATCTCTGGTGGAAGCTGAGCGGAGTGAAGCGAGGTAAATGTTATTACTTATTATTATTGAAATAATACACTAGCAGCTCTTAGAGCTGATGCGTGTACCTACATCACTGCACTTGTGTTTTTAGTCTTTCTTTTTTAAGTGTCTATCTAGTCTATTATGTTGTGTTAGTCTGTTATGTTTCTATTGGTTCATAAAAAACACATTCCTCGCAACAAATCCTCGCACATCTCTGGGGGAAACGAAGCCTGAGCCCTGACTTTATAAGCCTTACATCTTGATTTAAAAAGTACAGCTTCAGATCTATTCCATGACATTATCTAATACTCAATTTTTTAACAAACTCGTATTGGTCAGACTTTCTGATAGACCTACTTACTTTACGTCTTAATTGACATGTCATACGAACAGATTTAAATATGAAACGGCCAAGTCATACAAAATTTTAGCTTTCTTGAAACTCTACGGAAAAGGAGACAAGCCTAGCTACAGCATCAGGTGTTGTGTAGGCATATGATGTATTGTCATTGCAATTGAATAATCGTGCAAAGTTTTATGAATTTGTGCTATTAACCATCGAGGAGTTCCTTTGTGGGAAGACAAACCTAGCTGCAATATCAAGTTGTGTCTATTCTATCGTACAAACACAGTGTCAATAAAATTTAATAGGTAATTCTTTTAAGTTCCGCGCCTATGCCGTAAACTATCGAAGAGTTTCTTTCTGTGGAGACGATCCTGGCTTCATAACCAGGATGTCACTACCAGATTATTGTATTATTACAAGATTTACATTAGTGTGCCAAAATTCAAGACAATACGATAACTAAAAGTGTGGCAAATTTAACTTGCAAGACCCAAACATGCATACAAACATACATATGTATATTATTTACATAGGTACCTACATACATTGCAGGTCAAATAAAAGCTAGTGTTAAGACGAAACGGTGTGAAAATAGTTAGTTCGTGCCCCGTCTTCTTTTTTGTTTATCTTGGCGGGGGCACTGCCGTGCGCCCTCCTTGATATACATATGAACGCCTTTCTAAAACTATTACAGACAGTCATCAAACCCCTTAAAGAGACCCATATCAAAGACAGTCAAATCTTTCTAGAGCTAAATGCAAAATGTTTACTATGGTGCCCCCTTGCGGGTTAATACTACAACACCTATCTAAGAACCATCTTAGATAAACATCAAATCCATTATATAAAACCACATCAAAAACAGTCAATCCATTCTGAAGATAATTGGGAACATTCGATGGTCTTTTTTCGAGTGAAAAATGATTACTGTAGCGCCCCCTAGCGGACAAACGCTATAACACCTATCTAAGAACCACCGTCGATAAATTACAAAGCCATTACAGAAAACCGCATCTAAATCAGTCAAACCGTTCTGGAGATAATCGTGAACATTCGTTTGCGCACAAACAAACAACCTCTCACCCTAAACGCATATACCTTCTCCGTTCCGTCGTGGGTAAAAATGGAGCTAAGCGTTTCGAGTGGGCTAATGGACTAACAAAATACCGTATATGACCGTAAAAGTAAAAATTTGGAATTGAAATAAAAGATACAAAAAGATAAAAAAAAAAAAAAACTTAAAATAAGCTTAGCTATTCAGGGATACGCTTATGTCTTCGAACCACTGCTATTACTGTTTTTATGTGCCTTCATTGTTTTATTAGGGATAATTATACATAAATAGTTATAAATTTAGCTACTATTTTAGAACAATATAAAATATTTTTAAAAGACAGATTTACAATAATATAAATGTATAATATTACTAACTAACTTAATACCTATTTATCATTATTATAAAAGGCAAATACGTCGTCAAGAGATGTCGCTGGCATGGACCCTAGAACGCAGGCCGCATTACTTCTTTGAATAGCAATCCCTACTTTGCGCGAGGTACTAGGTATTTTAGATACTAGCAAGAAAAGTCGTGCAAAGTGCAATACATTTCAGCGCTCGATTGACCACTTCAAACTCGTTGGCTTCACGGACTCGCAATGTATTGTAACGTGCACGATTTTTCTTTCTAGCCGAAACCCGGCTATAATATTCAGACGTACTTATTAACTAACTAACATTATCCTCAGGGAATATAGGTCACAGCCTACGAATAAATATTCTCACAGCTCATTAGAGCCACCCGGCAACCGACCAGCACCGCCTTGTTGCGAGCTGTTTAGTGTTATTTACCGGGAGCGAAACTTTGATGCCGGTGACGTCATTATAACGCAAATTAACATATAGGGTGTTTAAATAAATAGTTAAAGGAAAACAAGAATATAATTTATGCAATAGGTTTTTATAAAAAAAATATATCATTAGGGTTAGTTGTAATATAAATAATAATAATTTAATTATGATGTTTATTAAATTCTCATGTAGACAACAATCAATCATTATGAATATCCTGAGGATAATACGTCTCCGTCAACCGCCTAAAATGATAACGATGATGATTATAAGTCCGTGTGTTTGGTGATGAACTCCCTTATCGTAGGGGCGGCTATGTCTGCGAACACACTGGGACTGAGGGGTTGCGCGCACCCCCTCCCAAAAGAGACTATACCGACCGCCTGCCCATCCTGTATAGCAGCTCCTCCTGAGTCACCCTGTAAAAAATGATTTTTGGAGTTCCTTAGTTGATTTTCGACCTCTCACATCGGATATAAGTATTTACTAGTAAAGTAGTACCACGGTAAGAGGCTGTTTCACCATCCATTGATTAGTGTTAACTGACAGTTAAATGTGATGCCGTCTCCGTCTATTCCAACAAAACAAATAGAGACGGCAGCACATTTAACCGTCACTTAACACTAACCAATGGATGGTGAAACAGCCCCTAAATCAAACACAAACTGCAATCGTTACAAATAATTCAAAATATACCATTCGATGGGTACCTACTTATAATAAATAACGTTTATACAAAATTTGTATTTTACCATACGTTAATTATATTAAATAACTTAAGTGTTATTTCAAATGATAATTAGATCAAATGAAAATTCACATGCCTTGCGGAACTTTCACTTTGAAATCATGACGTAACAGCTTTAAATATTACAACAAATTCATTTATAACCTTTACTTATTTCATATTCAAAGACTATCGTACTTTATGATTGAACTCCAGTCGTGTGTCGGTATAAACCTATACACACATACACAGGTTCTACGTTTTACTGATTGATCTTTTTGTAGACTCATCATCCAAGTTACATTAACCACCTTTTGACCCAGAATCATGGCATACTATAATCACGCTATACCTGACAAGTCCCTTGCCCTCCGAGGAAAAAGTTCCCTCCGCACCACATATTCCTCGTGAGTATACCCGGGTATGAGAGGTAGCACTGTGGCCAGTACACGACAGGAATCTCGACGTCCATCAGTCTTTCAGGAATGCTGGAGGCGCCTTGCTGGAATCAACGTTTAATCTTACTTATAATAAACTGGACCAGAAGCCATTAACTGCACGTCCAGAATTTTAATAAATTACATAGCAGTCTTCATAGATATTGCTTGAACTTCCTTAATAATGAAAAAGGCAGCCGCTAATACTCGTACCTCACTTTTCAAAATGCAAAAGATTCCTTAATCTACATTACCTTCGTCCTTCCCCACCCACTGACCATAATCTTCGTGCCTCCTCTAATTGGACGGTTTATCTTTGGCAAGTCTATCGGCTGTATAGTATCCGAGAACTTGATGGGATCAACCGTCTTCATGACAGCTACATCTTTGTCAAACGGGGGGTCATCGTACTCTGGGTGTGGTGTTACTTCGGCTATAGGTATGATAGTGCCGTTTTTGCGAGAGGCACTGCCGGCTCGAAGGACCACTGTTGTTGGATCCACGCTAGAAGGAAGCAAAGATGATGGTAAGATAACAGTTTTTGATACACATTCATGAAAATATCATACCAAATATCTGTCTTTCCCAGGGTATATCTGTCTAAATCGATTCAATAGAGCGTGAAAAGGTAACAGATAAGTCAGAAAGACAGTAACTTCCGCATTGTAGGAGAGTTGATGCATCTTTAAGTTTAGCAATCAAACACTGATAGGAAAACCGCGGAGGGGAACCCTTTGTGGTACAGATGTATGAATGCATCGACATCTATGTAAGCCGTAAGGTACAGTCAAGGTCAAAAATATGTATACACTTTAGTACCTTGTCACTTTAACCACTATGACAGTTCATACATATGTGGCAGTTCAAATATGACGAAAATAGACAAGGTAAAGTACAAACAACGTGGGCACGCTTGATTATATATGTCCCTGTTGTTGCAATTATCATCTAAAAGGAATCAAAAAATAATAATAGTCACATCACAAAGCCTTAGGCAGCCCGGTGTTCATATTAGAAGGCTGGAAGTGTCTACAGGATTGTTAGATTCTATTGAATTGGAGTATACTAAAGTGTATACACAAATTTTTGCCCTTGACCGTACATACATACTCGTAGATGTCAATGTATGGATGGATATAGATTACTCAATCATTACTTAAATCACTCCATAGCACTTTTACAACTTACACGGCCTAAAAATTATACTTTATACAATACCTAATATATGTATGTTTACCTACATAAGTCTTTATAGCATTATCTGAGAAAGAAAGAGCGGTACGTCCTTACATAGGCCCTGTAAGGCCCCGCAAACATTCATTTATATACCTACTTGTGTAAGGATTTTTTTTTCAACGGCTTAATTACTCACTCTTGTGCACAATGCGCTGCTGTTAATATATATTTTTCACTAACGATAAACCCGCCGCAGAAATAAGAGTTGTTCACAATGAACGACACTTGATAAGGGTGGTCTTCAATGAATGCCTCCTGCCCTCCCACTATTCTGTCCTCGTCATGAGGAGGGTCGGGAGATCCAAAGTCCCACCAGGTTGGAAAGTTATCAAAATCCAGAATAGGCAGGTTTTCCGGCTTGATATCTTGTCCTGGAAAAAGATGTCGTGTAATCAAACAAATCCTACAAATCAAATTTGATCCAAAACTTACACACGTAAACAAATCCTCATAAACTTCCCATTTTGCCAGCGGGACTACTCATTACCGCAACTTTGCTCTTGTACTACTTACTACTAACAACAGTTCAAAACGCGTCGCGGTTGGGTTCGTGTGATTTGTGTGTGTTCTTACAATTTGGAGGTGGAGGAACTGCTGAAAACACATTTGTTGCTTAGACGTAACTATCGCAAGGTCGCAGGTGAACAAGTAATCCTATTAATATTATAAATGCGAAAGTTTGTGTGTGTGTGTGTGTGTGTGTGTGTGTGTGTGTTTATATGTTTGTTACTCCTCCATCCTCTATCCATCCATACATGAATCCATCCATCCATCCTTCCATCTTAGGCCTCTAGGTTGCCATCGCATCTGCAATACCCCTGGTGTTGCAGATGTTTATGGGCGGTGGTGATCTCTTACCATCAGGAGACCCACTTGCTCGTTTGCCATTCAGTAGAATAAAAAAGAAACTCTGAAACGGATGAACAGATCTGGATGAAATTTGGTATGTAGATAGCTGGACGTCTGGAATAAAACATAAATTCTCGAAACACCAAACCGCTGGGCTTAGAGTCATGAAATTTGACATGATTGTTTATAATGTAACGTCAATGAAAACCACGATTTAATTTTCGGAAATTCACACGGAAATTTTTAAAAATCCCGAAATTATAATTCAGTTTCTGGATTTAATGATTTACGTGTACGAAGCCGTGGGTAAACACTAATTGTTTATAATTAATTGATATGGACCTCCGCAAGGTATTAAGGTATGGACCTATATAATAATAATAATAATAATACACACCAATTGACCTAGTCCCAAAGTAAGCTTAGCAAAGCTTGTGTTATGGGTATAAGCAACGGATTAGCATTAATATATAGATAGATACATACTTAAATACATATTAAACACCCAAGACCCGAGAACAAACATTCGTATTTTTCATACAAATATCTGCCCCGACACGGGAATCGAACCCGGGACCTCAAGCTTCGTAGTCAGGGTCTCTAACCACTAGGCCATCTGCTCGTCTATATGTATGTAAAACTCTTTATTGTACAAAATACAAGAAACATAATACAATCGACAAATAACCAACAAACAACACGACACACGTAACGTGACAAAGTAACGCCTGATTCAATAAATTACTTTGGGAAACGTTTTTTGCCGACACATCTGTAATCCGTTCGAGATGTTACGACAAAAACTCAGTAAAGGGCTTTAACCAACTTCCATTGTTCGCAGTTACATAACCGCAACCGACCTCGTTATTTTAACTGCCATATTAAGCTTAACTACACCTCTAAACTATTGTGTAACCGTGATTGTCCACAAAATTAGCAAGCAAACAATAACATAACCAATCGTATTCAAGCGAAACCAAACTACTTTAAGCTTTATTTTGATGGTAACAAGATTGGTATGTCTTGTTTCTCTTAAATATGCGTGTACAAAGCTTGAAACTTTCTAATTCGTCACCTCGATACCGCAGATAATTCAGTCTCCACAGAATAGTTATGAAACAAATTGTTCACTTCATAACAACGCCAGCTTCATAATACTACAGAGCCGTCTATTGCTTTTCCTGTATTTTTTTCTCTACGTATCTCTGTTTTCTGTACTCCGTAGTCTCAACTGTTTTTATTAAAGAGTCACTGTATTATCTTACTCGTCTTCCATTGTTATTTTTATTTTTACAAGCTTTTCTTCATTTTGTATTGTCTTATCAGACTTCCAGGCGGGGGGAGCGTCTTCACCTTTATGAAGTCAGTGTTCTGTTAGCCCACACGAAGCGGTTTGCTTCATCTTTCATAATGCGGACTGCTAAGGAATATGAATTCGCTCCCGTCGTCTATATTTCCGGATGAATACAATCTAGGGCTCTTCAAGGCTAGAGTGAGGCTGTTACTGAACCAGTGAGACCTTTGCCCTCATCTGCACTTAACATCAGGTGAGATCGTATACCGTTACATTCCCGAATTTCATTTGCCCGAATTTCACTTGCCATACCAACGTTTGCCATAAAATATATAGAACCGTGCTGTTTTCAGGATTTTTTTAAATGTCATCATATAGAATGCAGTAGGTTAGGTTAGGTTAGTTTAATATCAACTCTGAATAAATTACTATTTCAGAAATAAATTACTTTATGGCAAATGAAAATTCTAGAAAATGATACATTCGGGTATATGAAGTTCGGGCAAACGATAGAGAACCCAGGTGAGATAGGGGTCAATCACGGTCAGTTACATGTAAAAAAAAAACACTTCCCAGCCTATACAATCCCACTGCTGGGCACAGTCCTCTTCTCAGTATGAGAGGGCTTGGGCCGTATTTCCCACGCGGGCCCAGTATGAGAACTTCACACATACCAATGATTGCTTCGCAGGTTTGTGCAGTACGATAGCTCGGGGTAGATTTCAAATGTAATTTCGCACATGAATTTTGAACATTTTTGGGGTGCGAACCAGGATTTGAACTCATGGGACAGTGGAGCGTGCATAAACATGTGACACGTCCTACCGGCCGATATAGCCTAATATATATTTTTGCACGTTTTTTTGTGTCAGATATTGGTGCTGGTGATAGCACTTACTTTATGTAATTACCAGTACCGGATTAACCACGTAACAAGAGTAGCAAATGCTACAGGCCACCGGTGTAGGGGCCCCGCGGTTTTGTGATCGTAAAAAATTCAGTTTAGATAAATGCATGATTTTTTAAAATAAATGTGTACCCACAATACTATCACCACAAAAGCAACATGAAACTGCCGCCAAAGAAAGACATGGTATCAAAATGATCAACTAGTTCGATTACGATGATGACGATGATGATATATAATGTTTTATTTAACAGTATAAAGTTGATTTACTTTAAGTAACTCAAACTCAAAGTCTAAATGTTGTGATAAAATGTTAAAAAGTATGAATGTTCAACATTTACCCTGTTAGGATTAGGGCACTGCAATATACAAACAATTAGTACATTCTTTCTTAAAATTAAAATTAAGCATTTTCATAATAAAAATTAATAATAGCAATAATAATGTAACCTTACTTCATCATGCCCTGAGACAAATTAAATCAAGGGTCCCTTTATAAAATTTGCTACAGGCCCCGTGCTGGCTTAATTAATCCGTCTCTGGTAATTACGAGATGCACGTGACCGCAGCCAACCAAATAAGGTAACCATCGACCAGTAGAAATAACAGCACAATCATTTAACACATCATCATCTCTGCCGTAGGACGTCCGCTGTTGGTCATGGGCCTCCCCCATAGACCTCCAGTCGCTTCGGTTGGCAACGGCCTGCATCCACCGTCACCCGCGGCTTACCACGTAATCCGTCCATTTAACGCCTACAATTTATCAAACACTGCGGTTGCGGTCAAAATACACACACAGCCTATCTACTAATTACAATTAGTCATAACGATATGCGTGAATAAGTGATTCAACATTACATTTACCGACGCTTCTGATTTTACAAACTTTTATTTATCTTGCAACTTTTATATGTAAATTAAATTTCAAATCATGGTTTCAGAATTTGCGAACCAACTTTCGAGCAATTTCTGATTGAGCTGAGGTACACTCATTTCACTTTATTATAATATTTCTTTTCAATGTTATGATAAACAGTATTAAACAGATAATTCCAAAAGAAGATCAGCTCCGTTCGCAAAACCGGCAGTTTTGTTGGTTTGGAATCATTTCATGACATGCACCATAATTTTATTTATATTTTGCCCATGTCGTCACGAAAAATGTTTTCTTTCTTTCGTTCATGTAAATTCGGCGAAAATACAATAATCTGGTAAAGGAATGCTGGTAGTTCGGCTATATTTAAGGGAAATATATTTTTTGTGGCATTTGATACGTCTTACCGAAATCCTATTATCTCCAAAAATGCTGTGTTTTTTATCGAAGTTTTATAAATACCTAGAAAGCTTGATTAGTTTACTTTACTTTTCATCGTTCTCCTGAAAACACACATACTCGTATGACATGCTGAGCTGAAAATACTCAGACATGGATGCACAGAAAAACCAGAAAAAGAGACCAGCGCTGGGAATGGAACCCAGGTCCTCAGCAATCCGTGCTGCTTGCTATAACCCGTACACCACCACTGGACAGGAATCTAGACACAAATGTTTACTATGCATACATATCTCAGGTTGCTTATTTCTACTGCGTTACTTTTTTTTGAATTTTTGTTTTGTATTTTCGATATGGTTTCACGGGATACCTACGTTAAGTAGAGAGGTAGTAGAGATAAAGTAACAAATTTGGAGTTGAAATAAAAAATACAAAAAGACTCCAAAAATCCAATCATAGGTAATGCTGAGCTGATTTGAAAAATATTTACCTATTCCAAAGCTGGCAAAACCTAATCTCACGGGCCACAAATTGCCCGTCAAGATATTTGACTTTGCCCACCAACGCGTCGATCGGCCAGCCAGCTAATAGCACGAGCATTTTTTTTTTCAAAGTTAGGTTAGGGTAGGTTACCTCTGAAAGTAGTAGCTCAACGCCGGCTCAGACTTAAAAAAAATTGCCCACCTAGAATATCTATTTATTGGTCAGCGTTGGTCTAAATATTCTTTCGATCTATTCAAAAATATACAACAAAGGGACAACTTTTTGTACAATAAAGAGTTAAAAAAATATATAGGTATGTTACCACGGCCTTATGACGTCAGAAAAACAGTGGTACATGTATACCTATTTTGAATCGTTTTATATATTAGTTTATATATTATTTTATATTTGACTTGACCCATATGATTTGACTGGTCCAGTCCCGATTAAAATAAGTTATTTTAATCAAAATATTCCTCATTCCAGGTTACAACGTCACAGCATTTGTGCGTGGAGTTGAAGAAGCCCTCTCTGGGGTACGCGGACACCTGTGACTTGGTGTTCCAAAATGGGCCAAAACCCGTTAGAAGATATGCACCGTTTGTAAGGTAAACACTTTAACCCCTTTGTTTCGCCAAAGTCATGTACAAAATCTACCCAGTACCAGGTTCAGTGAAATAATATTATTCTCAGTCTTGTAGGCAAGTTTATTCGTTCAGAAATGATCTTACGTCCGAAAGGCGACTTAATAACTTGGCTAAGGTATTAGAACGCTTTTCAAAGCCCGGTAGACGAGAAAGATAATTCGTTAGCTAATATACTTAAGTACTTATACAAATACTCGTACAGAATAAATATCATGTGATGTTGTAGTGTAGGGTATCCGTTCATTTCTCAACTTACGTTTTGGCAATCTGATTCATTTCGCAACTTTTTATTTCACTTACCTCTCGCAAAGATTAGGAATAACAGTTCAGAGAGGTAATGCTGCCAAAAATATTTAAAAAAATATTAAAAATATTTACAGGTGGTAGGACCTTGTGCAAGGTCCGCCCGGATTGCTACCACCATCTTGCTCGCTAATCCTGCCGTGAAGCAGCAGTGCTTGCACTGTTGTGTTTCGGCGTGGAGTGTAAGACAGCCGGTGAAATTACTGGTACTTGTGGTATCCTATCTTTGGCCTCTAGGTTTGCAACGCATCTGCAATCCCCCTGGTGTTGCAGGTGTCTATGGGCGGTGGTGATCTCTTACCATCAGGAGACCCACTTGCTCGTTTGCCATCCAGTCGAATAAAAAAAAAGTTTCAGAAATAATAATCAGTTGGCGAATGAAAAATTATGAAATGAATTAGGTTACCTAACTTACCAAACGTTAGTTGTGAAACATACGAAACGGATTACTAATGTATGGCCAAAAAACTTTTTCCAAAGTATCACATCCCAAAAAATTTTACCCAAATTATCATTTGGCAAAAAAACTTATCGCAAATTTACAGTTAATAAATTTTTATTTGGCAAATTATTATTTCGCAAATAATTACTTAGTCATGTTTCATATTGCCAAGTAATATTTGGTCAAATGTATCGTTTGGCATAATGGTACTCTTCCCAAAATATCGCATGACATAATAACCTACTTTTCTGGGAACAGTTCGTTTCTGTGGAGGGGCGCAGTTCTAACCTAACCTAACCTACTTTTTTGATAGCAGTTCGTTTTTGCGGGGGACGCAGTTTTAACCTATAATCTAACCTACTTTTCTGGTAGCAGCCCGTTTTCTGTGGGGGACGCAGTCTAACCTCATCTACTTTTCTGATAGCAGTTCGTTTCTGTGGAAGACGCAGTTCTAACACAAGCTACTTTTCTGGTAGCAGTTGGTTTTTGTGGTTGGTTTGTGCGAAATGTCATTTTGAACAAACATTTTTTTGCAATACAATATTTGCCAATATAAAACGTTTGCTTAATAAACGTTTGTCGTAATAAAATTTGACAAACTAAAATTATGCCAAATGATAATTTGACCAAATGAATAAAATGCGAAATGTAAATATGCCAAAGATTCGTTTGGGAAATGAAACTTTTGCGATAAGTTTTTTGGGAAGTGAAATTTGGCGAAAAATATTTTGGCGAAACGGCAGTACACCATACGAAACATTAGTGAACCGATATTGTAGTTAGATAACTACAATAGATATAGCAAGTACCTTCGTGAGTCCATGGCGCCCAGACCTAATAAAATAAGTTAAAATTTAAGATTTGGTACTTACGAGTACATGCTGTCAAAAAAATACAATATGGAACAAATCGCATTGAATTATAATCAAGGTATTGAAATTATAAATTGATTAATATTTTTACGTTAGTGTTATTAAAATTTAATCATTTGAATTAAAATTATATACACGTCAAACACATTTCAAATTACTTTAATGCTTCATGATCCAAACTCAATTATTCAATAATAGTATGTCTATATTAGGATTGTCTTTAATTATGAATACATTCGGGTCTATAATTAGTTGTACGGTAAATTACAGAGAGCTAGCAGATTGGGGACTGGCACTCATACATGCGGGCGCGTGCTGCGTCTATGTGGTCGTCGTAGCCGAATCATTCAAACAGGTGGGTTGTATGAGAGACTATTTTCATCATCGTCAACATCTACGTTCTCACACAGGCCTCTCAAAATGAGAGACTGTTTATAACAAGTTTTTATTTAACTTACAACGTTCGTGGTTTAAGTATGTTTTTTAATTAACACTTTTACAGCTATTATGTTGTAATTAGTAAATTTCATCATCAAAACTAAAAAAAAAGTGAGGCTTTTGCCCAGCAAGCAGTGGAACACACTACAATCTTTATGCTTTACATAATTTTGTTTTTGTTCAAAAATAAAAATGGTTTATTATAAGCAAAAAACATAATACAAAAAGTAGGGTTTCTGTTGGTCCACACTAGCCTATCACGTGGAAACCACGGGGTGAGGAGGTATTGGCTAGTAACTTCTTGCAATATAATGATTGTGCAAGCATTGCAAGCGGTTTTTGACATTTGAATTCCTGGGTAAAACAACTACTTTTTATCAACAGCCACGTTTGCTTAACGAAATCTTATGATGAATAAATGTATGATTTCTTTTAGCGTTATTCTTTTATTGTTATTGTTAGTCTTAGGGCATCAAAGGCCTCCCCTCGTCCTTCCACTGCTCTCTGTCCCCTGCATACAAGGGCCAGTCCTTCAAGAAGTAGTACAATTCATCCCGCCATCGCCATTGCATCGCCAGGTTGCGTATTCGAGTTGGTGGGCGTCCACTCGGTGACTATTTTGGCCCTCAACTGATCGGCATACGACAAACATGGCCCAGTCCCACTTCAGCTTAGACGCCGTTCGACCTATTTCAATCCTTGTAGATGTGCTTTTTTTATGATTACTTTATCTCACAGCACATATGTATCACTTAAGCGAACAGGCCGAAATCATTTCAAAGTTCTACCCTTTTTCCGCACCTAAAACTAATTTTTAACAATGTTTTTCAGGTGTCAGAAGAATACGGTGGTCCAAAATGGTCCGTGACAACCTTCTGTGGCCTCACTCTGGTGGTCTTAGTGCCATTGTGCCAAATCAACAAACTGAAGTATTTGGTCCCTTTCTCCGCCATCGCCAACTTCGTGTGGGTCGGAGCTATAGGCATTTCCATCTACTACTGCGTGAGAGATCCTCCTAAAGTAACGGAGAGGAATCTGGCCACGTCTATTACGGGGATACCTAACTTTATAAGGTAACTAGCGGACCCGGCAGACGTTGTCCTGCCCGGAAAAGCAGCACTACGTTAAATGTGATAAGATACCGACAGGAGCGCCACACCTATCGGGTCCAATTATGTTTTAAAACCATCCAAGGACCTATTGAAACTTACACACAAAATTTCATCTAAATCCGTCAAGCAGTGTAGGAGGAGTTAAGTGATAAATACACGTACAGAATAATTATACATATTAAAATATGTTAATATCAACGGAAAGTACATTTTTATTTTTTTATATGGTTTTAATTTCAACTCGAGATAAAGGGTCTCGACAGACCGATGGAACGAAAAACCATGAACATTTGATATATAGGAAAATGTTTTTTCCTTTATTTTATTTTGTCATAAATTTTCTAATGTTTTTTATACTTATATCCTATTCCTGACTATGACAAATCCAAAAACACAAAAATCATAAAAATTGGTCCAGCTGCTCTTGAGTTATAAATGGTTTACACCATATGTAATACGACTCTGTTTTATATATAGAGATTATATATAGATTAGAACTGACGTATTACTTTAAAAGTCGGTGTAGCATAGGGGTTTAATAGGTCTCTCAAGGTCAGGAACGTGGGTCGTGGTTCTGAGTCTATTCTCAAATTTTTTGCGCTAATTTTTTTCCATAAAAACACACTTCAAAGTATTAGAAAACTTAAAGTATGATTGAATTCAAAGCATAACAATGAAGTAAATTATTCCATTTGGACCCTTTAAACTGGAACAATTCGAAACCAAACACGTCCGCCGTTGTCAAGGAAAAAGGAACTCGGCAGAAATCCCTCTGACGTACCGAATTTTATTTTGAGCTTTACCTTGTCTGCGGTTTTTTCTTATTTTGTAAACACGTCGGTTTTTTTTAAAGACTAATTTTTTAACGTGTAAGGAAAGAAATTGACGATTGCGGGCTAGCAACTTTGCGGTTGTTACTAATTGAATTTATTTTAAAAGTAGCTGTTGCACGTGATTAGACTTTTTCTTTTGGGGGGGAGGGTTAAGTAGCCTTAAGGGAAAAAGACACTTCCTCCTTCCTCCTCCTCCTTTTCTAAGGACCCTTGACTTTATTTACGTGATATTAGTTTTTGCAATCCATCGGCGTGCAGTCGGGAAAAATCATTTATGGACGACTTAGAAGGGAGGATCCAAACGGTGCCAGACTCTCACCTGCTAAAAACCCGGCTGCATGGCCCTAACTGCCTGGAGCTTATTACAAGGAGAGAGGGTTGGAGGGGTTTCTTATCTACCCACAGAATTTTGCGTCAGCCATTTGCTGGAAAGCTGGGAGAAGAGAATGCATTCTCCCGATATTCTCTGCCAAGCACCCTTTGCATCAGTCTTTTCTTTTGATCCCCGTTAGTTTCTTCCTTGACGCTTTTCATTACAATTCTGGGCTCAACATTTTTAGGGTTCCGGAGCCAAAATGGCAAAAACGGAACCCTTATAGTTTCGCCATGTCTGTCTGTCTGTCTGTCTGTCCGTCTGTCTGTCTGTCTGTCCGTCCGCGGCTTTGCTCAGAGACTATCAATGCTAGAAAGCTGTTATTTTGCACAGATATATAGGTAAATTACGCCGACAAAATAGTACAATTAAAAATTCAAAAACAATTTTTTTAGGGTACCTCCCATAGACGTAAAGTGGCGGTGATTTTTTTTTTCTCATCCAACCCTATGGTGTGGGGTATCGTTGGATAGGTATTGTAAAACCATGAGGGGTTTGCTCAAACGATTTTTCGATTCAGTCATTTTTTTGCGAAATATTTAACTTTAAAGTTCAAATTTTCATAAAAATCGAGCGTCCCCCCCCCCTCTATAATCTAAACCGGTGGGTCGAAAAATTTGAAAAAATTCAGAATGGTAGTCAGTGTATCAAACTTCCAAGGAAAACTATAACGGCTAAGTTTGCTTGAGAACTATTAGTAGTTTATGAGTAAATAGCAGCGTAGGGTATAAAATATACCTAAACTTGGAAGATTCCGTATAAAATACGAAATCCTTAGAAAAATATTACTTAATTTTTTCGTAATGGCTACGGAACCCTATTTTGGGCGTGTCCAATACGCTCTTGGCCGGTTTTTTTAAATTTATATTACTTTATTACAGCACAAGTTTGTTCGCAATGGAAGGCATTGGCGTGGTGATGCCAATAGAAAACGAGATGATTAAGCCAGCGCAGTTCCTGGGCTGCCCAGGCGTGTTGAACATCGCTATGGTGACTGTGTCACTGCTGTACGCCTGCGTCGGATTTGCAGGGTACCTGCAGTACGGAGATGAAGTACGGGGTAGCCTTACGTTGAACCTTCCCCAGGACGAAATGTAAGTATTATCCTGATAAATCTAAAATGTGCGAGAAAGCATCTACCAATAAAAACAGCGCTGAGCTTACTCTTGATTAGATAATGTATGTATACAGGATGGCCCATTTATATCGGTCAGTATGGGAAAGCTTGAAACTAAACGACATAGGAAAATTTCTTCTTAGGAACCATGACATCGATTTTACCAGCAAAGAGGTACAAACAACCATAGAGTCAATTTTACATGCCAGAATTTGTTGAATATTGTAACGGTGGACACTTCGAACACCTACTAAAATAAATTAAAGTATGTGAAAACAATGCATTTTATTCATTTTAGACATAATGTTTCATGGAGACATTTACTGCTTAAGACGTACACAATCGATATCTAATTATAGAAATAGTATAGTTTTTTTTTTTTCATTTCAACCGGGTTCGATTCCCGAGCTGAGTACAGGTTTTTTTTTTAAATGCATGAATGCAGTTCTTCTTTTTGTTAAAATCGATGTCATGGTTCCTAAGAAGAAATTTTCGTATGTTGTATAGTTTCAGACTTTTCCATACTGACCGATATAAATGGGCCACCCTGTATATGTGTAAACTCTTTATTATTGTACAAAAGAAAATGAACAAAATACAATTGACAAACTTTGAGATACTTGTGCAAAGGTGGACTTATCCTTATAAGGGATCCCTACCAATTAACCTTTGAGTGGATGAGATGAGAGGAGCAATCCGTTAGGTCATATGGTAATAGTAATTTGGCAAGTTGAAACAAGTGTACTAAATTAAAGTCTCATTGGATTAAATGATATAATGAAGTAAACTTATTGATACTTACTTTACTTTTATTGAAAGAGAGAAAGAAAGAAAGAAAGAAGACATTTATTCACTAACACAAAAGACACACATATACAGCAAAATTTACACAAAAGAACCAAAAAAATCATAAAGAAATAAAAATAATAAATCGCATATGAAATATATACACAATTTTGTGTGTCCCCGCGAAAGTGAAACGGTCGCTGACTCAGCATTATGCTGAAGCGTTAGACGCCTACAGCGCTGATTTTCTGCCAGAACCGTCTGTGACTCACGGAACGATACACAAATATAATAAATAAACCACTAATCTATATGTAAGTAAATAAAATGAAGAGAGAAAAAAAAATAACTATAAGAAACAAAGAAATTAATTAATTAATTACAGCGAAAAATAATTAATAAGAAAGAAAAAATAAAATAAAAATTGATTGTTTAAAAACAACAGGCTGGCATATCAATGTGGATGGGTCAAAGTGCTGGATAGGGAAAGGATTTTTGGAGCGTCAATAAGTAATCCTTCAGCTTGCGCTTGAAGGAATACCCACTACACGCTCCTTGGATAGGGGGAGGAATATCATTCCAGCACTTGGACGCCGCGAACTTAAAACATCCGCGGAATGCTGCGGTCCGGTGCTTGGGCACAAGAGCCATTGCGTTCCTGCGCTCACTCCTCGACCAAACAATTTTGTTGTGGAGGTACAATGGCGTCCTGTAGCGTCTCACACCAAACAGCAAGGTGGCGAGGTGCATGCGCCTGCGTGCAGACATGTTCAACAAGTTAGCGGCGTTCAGGTACGGAGTGATGTGGGAACGGGGAGGGACACGGAAACAAAAACGAGCGCATGCGTTCTGCACCCGCTGTAAAAGTCTCTTAGAACGACCAAGAATGCAGCCGTCATAAACAACATCACAATAGTTTAATCTGGACAATATAAGCGATTCACAAAGGTCAACACGCAAATCAACACTAAGGTAATCGCGTATATTGTACAGAACTTTGAGACGGTAGAAGCAGTTACTCACAACTTTTAAAATGTGGTTCTCAAAGCTCAGCTTGCCGTCCATAAGGAGGCCAAGGTTGTTAGCTTCTACCACCCGTTCTATTGGATCACCCATGACGGCAACATTCTCGGTAGCCAGAGCATCCACAGTATTCTGAATTTGTTGTCTCGATCCAAAAACTATGTACTTCGATTTGCTGGGATTGAGGACTAAGCAGTTGCTCTTCGACCAAGCAGAAACACGGTCGAGATCTGCATTGATGGCTTTTACAGCTATTGATATTTCTGACGGCGCGCAGGAGACGTACAGTTGAAGATCGTCCGCGTAAAGATGGTATCCACTGCTCTTTATACTGTTGACAATATCAGAACTGTACAATATAAACAGCAGAGGACCCAGTATCGAACCCTGCTGCACACCCCGTGTCACAGGACAAAGAGAGGACCGCAGAGTACCACCATCCAGCCTACGCAATACGATGGTCTGCGCACGGTCAGTCAGATAACTATTAAACCACTTTATCGTCGTTACATCAAATCCGTAATACGACATCTTAGATAACAGCAAGGGAATGCTAATGCAGTCAAAAGCCCTGGAGAAATCTAAAAGCACTAAAATAGTACTTTTTCCAGCATCCTGAGCCTGTAAAATATTATCAACTACATATAGTAACGCAGTAACTGTCGAGCGACCCTTGCGAAAACCAGACTGCAGTTCAGGTAGGATGCTGTATTTCTCCAAGTACTCCGACAGCTGGTCACAAACCACCCTTTCTATTATCTTTGATGCACAGGGAAGGATACTAATAGGACGGAGTTCGGATAGATTAGCAGGGTTGGGTTTTTTGGGTAGGGGAGTCACTTGAGCGATTTTCCAATCAGTCGGGAAAGTCATAGTTTCAATGCTCTTATTAATGATGAAAGTCAGTATCTTAGAAGTCACCGGGAGAGTCATGAGTAGCATGTCAATAGCAATAGAGTCATGTCCTTTTGCAGTCGTTTTAATAGAGGTCATAATTTTTGTCACAGTTTCTATTGTCGTTGGTAAAATAGTAAATTTTTTGTCACTGTGCCTGTCAAATTCATACCGTGTCAGGTCAGATATAGATGCAGCAGGTTTACCGGGTATATTTAAGAAATGGCGGTTTATTAAGTCGGGGTCGTTAAAGTGTATCGGTAGGTCAGTCTGCGTCTGTGAGTCTGGAAGGACAGTGCGCTTTAAGTTTTTCCAGAGTGTCTTTGAGTCGGTAATGTCGTTAATGTGGTGCTCGAAGTAGGCACGTTTCTCGCTATGGATGGCTGCGATCACAAGATGTTGGAACTTATTAAACTTATTTATCCTCACCCTCAAAAATATAAGTAAAGGGCCGGCTACACTTGCGAACTTGCATGCGCAAACGGTTTGTACAATAACTCGACAGGCTAGGCCAACTCTTTTTTTTTTTATTCGACTGGAAGGCAAACGAGCAAGTGGGTCTCCTGGTGGTAAGAGATCACCACCGCCCATAAACATCTGCAACACCAGGGGTATTATTGAAGATGCGTTGCCAACCTAGAGGCCTAAGTTGGAATACCTCAAGTGCTAGCAATTTCACCGGCTGTCTTACTCTCCGCACCGAAACACAACAGTGCAAGCACTGCTGCTTCACGGCAGGATTAGCGAGCAAGATGGTGGTAGCAATCCGGGCGGACCTTGCACAAGGTCCTACTACCTGCAAAACTCCAACAAGCAGCAACTCCTTATTTCCCGGCTCGTGGTATCCACACGAGGACTTTTCTCCCCAACGATCATTTGTACTTCTGGCTCAAAATATGAGTTCACCGCCTTTTTTTTTCAGTTTGGCCCAGTCCGCAAAGATCATGGTGGCATGTGTGATGCTGTTGACCTTCGCACTGATCTTCTACGTGCCCTTTGATGTGGTGTGGAGGCACCTTAAGCATCGAGTGCCTGCGAGAAACCACGGGTGGGCCGTAGTGGGGATCCGACTCGTCGGAACTCTTTTAATAGGTATTATTAGATTAATATAATAATAATATTATTAGATTGTAAGCCTTGATGGCCTAGTGGATTGACCTACGGCATGCCAAGCAGCCAGGATCGTGGGTTTGAACCCCGGCTCGCACCTCTGAATTTTTCGAAACCACGAGCTTTACGGCGAAGGAAAACATCGTGAGGAAACCTGCACACAAACATGCGAACCAATTCAAGTGTGAAGTTCCCGATCCGCCCTCGGCCCGCGTGGGAACTACCGAGTCCTCTCATTCTGAGTTCTTTCAGAAAAAATAAAATGCTGCCAAAAAAAGACAACTAAAAAGTGAAAAATAATCATGCACTACCTAACTGTTGGCCCCGACTTCATCTGCGAGCACTTCGGTTATCCCTATCCCGCTGGGTCTATGCTGATTTCCCGCAAAATTAGCCTAAGTTAATTTAGTATAAATACCTAGTAATATTTTTTTATCTAAGCGTCGTCGGTGTCGGGGGACCGCTAAGGTTTAACAGGAAACTAAAGTAGTTATATATGTTGTATTGTTCCAAGTCTTTTTGCGTCGGGGGATGAAAATTAATGAGAGGGCTTGCGCCACGTGGCCCTTAAAATTATTTACTTTTCTGCGTAGACTCACTAAAACATGACAAAGTTTGCAAAGAAATTTTAATTACCAAAAAAAAACTTACAGTGAAAGTTTTCAATAATTACAATTTAAAATAATGAAATTTCCTGGAACAGGGGAAAACGTTTTCGGGGAAAATATCTCGATTTTCATTGATCGAAGCAACCTAAATTGTTTTTGCAAGCCTATCAAAATGTTTATTTTAAAGTTTCCATTGGTCGGCGCTATTCGTGAATATGAGATTTTGTCAGCAATCTCTGAACCTTTAATCAACCATCATTTTAACGAGATTTTCTCAAAATTTCCGATACTTCCTTCAATTTCTTATTCATAGGTAGGTATATAAGACTCATCAATATTTGGTACTAGCTGGTGCCCGCGGCTTCGCCCCCGGTGTGGTTTTTTTTTTAATTTTCTAAATCGTCTTTTATAAGAACCTTCTCCTGACAATAGCAAACTCAACAAAAAAGAATTAGCGAAATCGGTCCAGCCGTTCACGCATAATGCCGTGATCAAGGGAAACAGGGATATTTTTTTTATATTTAAAAAGATATGAGTTACAACAACGCTTCCACACGTCGAAACGAACGATAAATTTAATTTTTTTTTTATGTTAGAGAGGCCAGACAAACGAACTAGTGGGTCACCTGATGTTAAGTGATCACCACTGTCCATAGACACCCGCATCGCTTTAAGTGATGCCAGTGCGTTGTCGGCCCTAACCCTTATCTAAATGTTGCCTATGATATCCTCTGCAAAGTATTTGATTATCACTATCCCTCGGAAACTACATACCTACTCTTACTTACACTACATACTGTTTTTCTGGTTTTTCTGTGCATCCATGTCTCAGTTTCTATTTTCGATATGGTTTCACGGGATACCCGTAAAAGAACCTAACAAATTTGGAGTTGAAATAAAAAATACAAAAATACTCCAAAAAACCAATCGTAATAGTTAGTTAGACATTTGAAATTTTCACAGATTGGGTATGTATTACTGTGGCCGCCCCACCATAACAAAAAATACTAAAAACACTTTAAAGATGTGACAATAAAGATATATATATATATTTTTTTTTTAAATAAGTAATCAACCGGCCCGCCCCGCCGCCGCGCCGGTCGGCTCGGTGGGGGGGGGAGCTCGACCGGGTTAGTACCACACTCCCACAGAATACAGGCATGAAATACTAGTTTTGCTACTGTGTTTCGTATGGCGAGTGGGAGATCCGGCGGCCCAACTCCCCCGTCCCCCATTTTAACCCCTCCCCCTTCACCTTTAGCTACACTTCCCCCTTTTAGGCCGGCAACGCACCCGCAGTTCTAATATCGATGCCTTAGTTCACACTCGTACTAATTACAGTTTTGCAAATTTTACAGGAGAGCAATTTTAATGTTTGTACGTGAATATCTTATCAATGGTGGTGAAAAATGTCCAATTTATGACTTTCTATCCTAGAATAGGTCTTTGACATTATATAATGTCAAATATTTGTGTACAATTATAAATTCTTTATACTGAAAATTAAAGTTTAAGTAGCCCGCCCCCTCATTTAATACAAGTGTGCCCGTCAAAAATATGAAATCAATGCAGTTAAGACATTGGTGAAGTATTATAGTATGAATCAGTAAAGAATATGACTCGTCAAAATAAACATTTAAATAACAAAATAAACCTCGCAAAATGTTATTATATTGGACGAAAACGTTTTAAAAGAAGTAAACGCATCAATGCTTAATAAAATAATAGGAAACAATTTAACCATCGGCACTTACAACGATTGTGTCTTCAATACATTTTAGAACGGAACGTACTAAAATCGCTTAATACGTTTGGGCACAGAACAAGTTCAACCAGAAGTGTCTTTAATCGATTTATAAAAACACTTATGACAAACGTGTCCCAATTTTTTTTGTACTAAAACTACTTAATGTATTATTGCAGACAAGAAAGTATAACGTCTCAATGGGACTAAATGCTCTTAGGATTAATGTACATATATTTGAATTGAAGCCTATCAACCTTAAATCACTTATGGTATACGTTCATCACATTTTTAAGAAATAATGGATTTTAGTATAATAGTACACGCATCCGTGGCACTTAGTATTATTGTGTCACATTGTTTTTAATAGAAGCAGAAGGCTTTACTGACTTCTGAAAAGAGCAAACGACGCAGAATTTCATTTAATATATATGGCAATAAAAAAGTTAAATTTGATTTTTTTGTAATTAGTACGAGTGTGAACTAAGGCATCGATATGCTTTAGGTGTCCATGGGCGGCGGTGATCACTTACCCATTAGGTGACGCGCCTGCAAAAAAATGTTTAGGGGGGGGGGGGGTTTCCCATACAACAAACTTTATTTTTTTGCCGTTTTTTTGCTAGTGTCGTTTTTCGCGGCTCATACTATCAGATGATTTATTTATTTGTTATTATCATGTGTTTTTATGTACAATAAAGAGTTTTACAATACGATACAATACAATTTAGTTGAATTTTAAATGATATCATTGCAACTTCAAAAGGCTAAAAAGACACGAAAATCCTGTTTTAAAGGGCGCAGTTACCTAATTAAAACCTTGTATTTGAGACTTATTGCCATTTATTTTTTCAGTTGGCATCGCCAGCGCCGTCCCTCGGCTGGAACTCTTCATGGAACTCATCGGAGCAGTTCTACTGTCTGTGATGGGCCTCATGCTGCCCGCCATATCCGAGACTGTCTTCCGCTGGGGCAAGGACCTGGGACCATTTTACTGTGTCGTGTTCAAAAACACCATCGTTGTATTATTTTCCCTAATAGCCATGGTATCGGGCGTCGTATACTCGATCAAGACTATGCTTGAAAAACTGTGATGTTAAAAATGTAAGATGTATTAATATAAGAGAGATGACTTTGTGTGTTGTTTTATTGACTCCCGACGCAAAAAGGGGGGTGTTATTAGTTACACCGCTATGTGTATATGTCTGTGGTACTGTAGCTCTTTAACGGATAGACCGAATTGAATGCGTTTTTTTTAAAGCAGGTTTTCTAGCAATGGTTCTTAGATATGTTTTATTAAAATCGGTTCAGCCGTTTTTGAGATATTGAACTTTGACGTGACAAAGTCGGGGGTTTTACAATTTTATGTTGGTTATTTTGTTGGAGAGATACTTAAAATCCTTGTAGACTGATACTATAACACGATACCCATCCATCCATCCAACCAACTGTCCCTCATGCACTCAACTCAACTGGTCTGACAATGCGCAAGTTTATGAGTATTGTGTTTGTGTGTTTGTTTGTGTGTGAGTGTGTGTAATGAAAATAAAATTAAATGAAATTTCAAATCATGGTGTATGTTTGTTTCTCCCTCACGATAAAACGGCTCAAAGAATTTGGATGAAATATGACTAAAGTTTTTTTTTTTCAATTAACAAAAACCTTGGTAAAGCACTAAATCAAAGAGTTGACATAAATGGTTTTGTCAACTGAGGTAAACATCAAAACGAAGAGGTCCTAGGTGGCGTGGAAAATAAATTGGTTAACTTGTTATATCTTTGGGGATACCTAAACTTCTCGTGTCGAAATGATGTATCGTGTTAATATCATAATATGTATTTCGATTTCCATAAACACCAAATTGTTTTTTTAGTATGAATTACTAATGCTATGGATTAGGCCCTGTAGAGTTGTGTGACGTCAATATTTAATGCGAACACATTTGCTTGAGTGCAAAAAGCAAAAGCTTCGAAAGGTAATTTGAATTTCCCGGAAATATAACAAAGATTTTTCAATTCACATTCATATTTTCCATTAATTTTAAGAAGCTTTGAGCAAAAGTGGACGAGAAGACAGATGCAGCTAATTTTGTTTATTTGTATTAAATCTTTGAGCGTTCCAGGTGAATAAAGTTATCTAAGTAATAAAAATCGGAACTTACTGAAAACTTCTAAAGAAGATTGTGCTTGTGCTTAGTCAACTGCACGAGAAGTTTTTTTAGGGTTCCGGAGCCAAAATGGCAAAAACGGAACCCTTATAGTTTCGTCATGTCCGTTTGTCTGTCTGTCTGTTTGTCCGTCCGTCCGTGTATGTCAGGCATTTTACTCTAAAACTACAAGATGTACCTATATCAATGAAATTTGGAGTACAGATGTCTTGTCAAAGCCGCTATTTAGTTTTGTAGTTCAATTACAAAAATAAATACTTATAGGGGGGGCACTGCATACACGTAACAGAAATTGAAAAAAAAAATTAACTCGCATCAACGTGTGGCACATAGATCGACAGCTCTTTTGAAAAGATAGTAAGGTTTCTCAAAAACTTTTTTGATTAAGTGAAGATTTCCGGAAATAATTGCTCCCAAAGTTGCAAAAATTGTGTTTGTCGCCCCTTTTATCTTGTAAACCGTTTGTCCAAAAAATATGGAAAGGTAACGTTTAATAAATACTTTCGTTGGGGCCGGCCTATGTCTATGGGGGAGGCCTATGTCCAACAGTGGCCGTCCTACGGCGGAGATGATGATGATGATGATGATGAATAAATACTTTCAACGAAAATTGGTTTCAGCATGATCGGATATACCGTTTTTGATTTATTGCCGAAAAACTGCGCTTCTCAACAAAAGGACGTAAGTTTTGATCATGAAACTACCGTGAGACTCGCTCATATTAAATGATATTGTAACTCAAGTCTTAAATCGAGTTTAGCTCGACATGTTTCGAGCTATTTCGTAGCCCTTCTTCTAAGGAGCACGCGAGTCGGCGGCTGCCCGAAACATGTCGAGCTAAACTCAATTTAAGACGGGAGTTATCGGTTACAATATCATTTAATAAAGGGACGTAAGTGCCGTGAAGATACGCTCTTTTTCTGGTAATAGATTTTAAGACTGTAGTTAGTGATTTAATTGTGTTAGAACGCACATAATATTACTTGATTTTTTTCGTAAAGGCAGTAAATAGTAGTTCCAAGTTTAGGTATATTTTATACCTTACGCAGCAATAGCAGCGTAAGGTATAAAATATACCTAAACTTGGAAGATTCCGTATAAAATAGGAAATCCTTAGAAAAATATTACTTAATTTTTTCGTAATGGCTACGGAACCCTACCTTGCGCGTGTCCGACACGCTCTTGGCCGGTTTTTTTAATCTTCCTTTCGATAACTTTGCGTTATAAATGCAATCCAAAGAGAGAACGCTCGCTGTCAGCATCTTCGGAACCTTACCCAAGGAGTCTAGCTTAAATAATTTTTATTAGTTTTTAGTTTTAGTTTAATTAGTTGTTGTGAAAAAAATTTGGAATAATATTTACTTAAATCCTATTATTTGCGAATACTCAAAATGTTTGGACATATCATTCGCAACGAAAGCTCTTTGGAGCGATTGGTGGTTCAGGGAAAATGGACAGACTCCATTAAATCTTCCACAAAGTGTTCCCTTACTGAGTGTGCGCGCAGTGCCACAAATAGAGGGAGATGGAGAAGTTTCGCAAAAGCCGCAGCCAATCTACAAGACAATCCATAACCACGACCACTCCGTCAGGAGTGTACGACTGAGAAGAAGAAGAAGAAATCCTATTACTTTTCTACTAAAATCAAAATCCAATTTGACTTTGTAAGGATCATATTATTATAATGACTAAGCCTAATAGGGATGTTGACTCCATTAAAAAATAATTTGAAGGCACGATTCCAGTAAAAAAACGCTTTATTTTAGCCCTGAAAACCAGATTAATTTTCGATTTACCGTAAAATTACATTTTTTTATTAGATTTTGTTTTACAAATAAATAGTTAGTAGATTGAGTTGGCGAGTAAATAGCGACTTATGACGTCATAAGTCGCTATCGCCATTGAAACTCTATGAGAGAATTGTGTTTTGACAGCTCATAAAAAGTACGTTATTTGATTGGTGGTGTCAACATCCCAATTAATGACTAGTAAGGGTAGGTTTTATTTTCATACTGTCACCTTACTTTACACAAAACTTTATTACGGTGAAGGAAAACTGCACAAACCTGCGTAGCAATTCAATGGTGTGTGTGATGTTCCTAATCTGCACTGGGCCCGCGTGGAAACTACGGCCCAAGTCCTCTCATTGTAAGAGGAGGCCTAAGCCCCGCAGTGGGATGTATTATATGCTGGGATGGAAACACACTATACGTTTCCAGTTCAATAAAAGTTAGATAAAAGCTTCAGATGTAGGGAACTATATTTGCATATCCACCTAGCATATCTTAGGTATATCTTGATGACAAAATCATGCCTGTAGGTTACCTAAACTAATGACTCATCAGAATGCTATCCCATCAAGGTCGTATAATCACACACTGGTAATCGGAAGCCACTCGGCCATGACAATAATTGACTATATTTTGTCATGGTGACTTCTTTTAAACCGTAATTCTGAAGGTCACTCAGTGATTCTCGAGGTTCGTTTTAAAATCAAATTATTATTTGTAGAATTTGCTTAGAATTTCTTTGCGTCATAGAATCTGGAAAATCATTTCGTTAATTTCTAAAAGGGCTCCATACCATTGTGAGCCCCTTGGCCCCCGCATGGCCTAAAGGTGCAATTCCACCAAAGTTTCGTGTAGCCCATTTGTTTACGAACATTCTGTACAGAACACAAATACTGCACGCACTGAGTTGCGCATCCATCGAAACTACACGTAAGTAACTTTTGTTAACGTATAGTGGGGCACATTATACGCGAACATGTCCACCTCGAACATGTTAACGCACGTGACTCAATCAAGTGTGCCATACAATGAGCAGCACAGTCCCGCACAGTGCCGCACACTCACTGGTAGAATTGTACCTGTTTGTACCTCCTTAGCACTCTCTGGCTCGAGCAGTAGCCAGGTGACACGGGGCAGGCGTGCGATAAGGAATCCCTGGGAGTTGATCAACTGCCATAAACAACTACACATTGCAACATAATTATAATATACAAGAGGATGGATGCATATGGCTGTCGATCGCCAGGCGTGGAGAAATGGAGAGGAGGCCTAAGCCCGAAGACGGACGAACTAAGGGCTGCTATGGATGGATGGATGGTACCTACTTATCCCTTACGAACCCAGCTGATACGATCGTGCGGGTTAACTACATTGACATGAATCTTACGTAAGGTCCATCGTCGTAACTCTTACATTTGAATTTGACATGGATTGTACATAAGTAAACATTGTCGTAACTCTTTTAATACTCGGCTGGGTTCGAAAGGGCTATTTAGGTTCTGCAATCAATTCCGAGTGTGCCGTCACTTGAATACGAGCCCCAATTTTCGCACCCTCCGGCAACTTTTTCTCACGTGTTATCCTCGTCAGAGCTATTTCTGGATCATATAAAGGAGTACTCGTCAAAATTACTATTGAGGAACGAAGCACCAACATTTTGTTTCTCTCGTTTGTCCGAAATTCATTTGCAATGACGTATCGTTTCACATAACTTTCAAAGTGTAATCTGGGCCAGTTTTTCTCTGAATTGTTGAATCTAACCTAACCCACTTTAAGTGTTAGCGAGGGTGCTGGGATTCGATGTTAGCCCCCTTTTGATTTTTAGCCTACATTTGGTGGTTTTTGAACTGATAGACTGAACAATTAAACACTGCATGAACTCTATAAACTGATTTTATTGTACTTAAACAATTACTTGGGCTTAATTGTTACTGCACTGATTTTAATGGTTATTTTTAGCACACCATTTTCTGAATATCTTAGAATTAAAAATTATAGTTGTTCTTCTGAGTTTTATTTAAACACTGAACTACTGATACAACTGAAATATTCCTGAAATATTAATTATTTTACAGAGAAATCACGCCTTCCGCGTGACGAGTCTGAGCAAAAGAGAGAGCGAGTGAGAAAGATAGCGATAGACATCTCACTTCCACTTCCGCACCGTTCAAAAGGCTGCGTTCTGAATACAAAAAAACTGACCCTGTTAATTTTATTAAATAGTAAGGTAGTACAAGATGCCATTTAAAAGAATCCCCAAAACTGCACGGTTTTTAATTTTTTTTAGCAAGAATTAAATTATGACAAATGTAATATTTATAAAGTAAGTTATACTCGTATATCAAATAAGTAGGTACAAAAGGTATCAAAAATCTAAAATCCCAGTTTCCTATTGCGGTGAAATACAAGGGTTATGTTTAATGGTTATTCTCTGCCAAGGTGTAAAGGTTACCAATAGATACTTTTACGCTTTTTTTTATACCTAGTCGCATATTTGTAAATGTACTTAAATGTAATTTATTATAAAAATAATACCAAAGTAACCCGCACTCCTTTATTTACTAACGAACTTTCAAGTCTTCGAGTTCATATGGTCCGTACAAAAATGAAAGCCTTCGTTCGCAAATATAATTTATACTTAATAGAAATATGAAACATTCCTTTCATTCACAAAATCATCCCGTAAGCCGGAGTTCTCATTTTACGGAAATATCAAATATTCGCCAAAGATTTTTTGCTTAATAAAGGCGTTTGTTAATTTAAATTGAGTTTTTTGTTCGTTCTAATATCGACTTTCTTCAATTACGCAATCACAAAGCGAATATAATAAGAATATAAATATTCGTCTCAGCATCAGATGAAGCTGTAGTTCCTACGCTGTACCGACGCGAGTGAGTATGTTACTCGTGTAGGTACGTGACTATACCACAAACCAGAGCTATTTCAGAAAACGCTTTCTATTAATTTTGCTTGCGCATCGCACTGAAGGGATAATAAAGAACAATGCTTTTTCCTGGATTCATCCTATAAATTCGTAAGCGCTAACTAATTATAATTATTCCCGAAGAGATCGTAAAGGTGAACAGAAGTAACATGATGCTGAAAAGTATTTATTTTATATCTCTACTTTTGGGCGTTCAGTGCTGGGTCAAAAGACCTACCGAAACTGGTAAGTGCTTCTTAGGATACAAATGTCCATCTTTTGGTTTGTACGACAGTCTAGACAAGAAAGGTTTAACTACTCTACATTGCCGTTGGATAAAGTAAAATGAAAAAAAAAAATCTTGCATGGCTTATTTTATTTTCGTTGGTAAGGAACCACATTTGGTCCGACTCGCACTTGGCCGATTTTCCGAACCAGTGGTAGATTTTTTCAAACTTATGGTTATTACTTACTGCCTAAATTGAATAAAGATAAATTAACTTTGACTTTGTTTATTTAAGTTACCTACTTTTAAGGAGTACTTATACGGTGTTAGAATGATAGACTCTCTAGATATTGAACTTAAACTTCATTTACCTCAACGTTAATGTTAATGTAATGAATAATTAATTTTAATTTAATTTATTATTTCATTTGTAATTTATTGATTGTATATTTTTGATTTTAATTGAATATTGTTTTTTTAATGTTATTTATTATTGTTTTAATTAAGGAAGGACATGTATCAAATTAACAATTTTGTCATATATTTATTTAGTACCTACTGTTGTTATTTTATAATACTTACTTTTTATTATTATTGTTATTATGTGGTAATTTAATTTTTCAATTTTCTTTTTCTTTCTGTATTCTATTTTATTTATTTATTTTTTGTTTGAAATTTGTTTAGTGTCTTAAATGTTGGAAAAATTGTAATGACTTGGGTATTCACCTGTAATATTACACTTTTTTAAATGATTATTATTATTGAATAAATTGAAATTGAAATTTACCTAAATTCACAATTCACTCACAATTCACATTCAATTCACATTGGTTTTGATTTAATTTATTCAAAACTTTAATTTTTTTATTTAACTTAATATGTTATTCTTAAATATAAATTGTAACACATTGTGCATGGTTTTTAAATATTACACTCGATGGAGGAGCGGTGTCTCTTGACACACGTAGGTATCTTAATACTAGAAATAAAAAGAGGCACCAACCTGTAACCCGCTAGATTGAGAAAGATTCTGAGAATATTTTTAATTTTTCATCCACTTTTGTTTAGCTAAGGTAGTCGAGAACAGAACATAATTGAAAATGAAAATGAAAAATGAAAATGAACAATTTATTCGGGGCAAAAAAATAAAAATAAATAATAATTAATTAGGTATTCATTAACTAACGTTTCCAGGTACCATCAGTAATCTGGCTAAAATTGAAACAAAAAATGACTCAAATATACCGCCGGATGGATATATAGCCTGTAAGTACAACATTTATTAAGTTTACTACATTTTTTTAACCCTTAACACGTTCACTGCGTTATGAGATCTAAAACATCTCGTATGAGACTTTCATTCAGTGCGGCACCCGATTTCGTATTTCTCACCTCTGTGCGGGAGGCAATAGCAGCTGAATTACTACAAATATGACGGAGACAAATATAGAAACTTGCTTCCTGCTAAAAAATAAATTCACCTGTGTATTAATAAAAATTGGAGATCGTTTAGGTCCCTAACGCACTGATTAATAACTTTATTCATTTGGTGCGTTACGCGATCTTTTGAGTCTCCTGAATCGCAGACCTCGTAGCCGCAAGGAAAGGAGAGCGAGTGGCGCGTGCGCCGCACCAAATTGTTTTAGTGCTGTTCAAGTATCGAAGTGAAAGGCCACGCGTTATTTAGGAAAAAATCTCGTTAAGAATAAAGTGTTTATGAAGCAGTTGTGTATGAGTGCCATAAAAATGAAAAAAATCAATTTGTTTTGGCTTAGATCCAATAAATTAATTAGATCCGGAGTAATAAACATATATTCAAACAAACCAAAAAACTTATAATTACAAATAAAAAAATAATCCGGAGCTAATTAATTAATTAGATCCCCCTGGTGTAGCAGGTGTCTATGGGCAGTGGTTATCTCTTACCATCAGGAGACCTATTTGCTCGCTTGCCATCTAGTCGAATAAAAAAAAGGTAAAATGCAAGAAAGTTATTGAAATACCAAAATGTGTTACTCCATCGACAAGTAACATAAAAATTTTAGAAAACGTTCAAATATACCCTCTATACCATGTTTTAACGAAAAACACTTTCCTTGTTAAAATTCTTTGAATATAAAATAGTTATCGACTATTCATGTTTTATTTCAATCCCATCACTAGTTCGTACACAAATTGAACTTACTTCAGTTGCGGCTTGAGATACATTCGATACCCTATATTTGTTTTGTATTTACTCTGTATATTTATGTCAAAACTGCATGCGAACTCGTCTAAAGATAGAGCAATGGATTGTCTTTATCTATAAACAAAAAACATATCGATACATAGCTTTTTGAGCGAGATTTACGTTATTTTCGAAATCTATTTTTTAGGAGTCTGATTGGGTCTCATACGCACTGAACTAAAGCTTGGTTACGAGTTCTTATAGGTGTCCAACGCACTGGCTGAGAGTTCATTGAAAATGGCCCCGCAGTTAACGTGTTAATAAGGTAGAGGCGATTTAGCGACCACATGCATTGAGTTGGAAATTGAACCTTATAGATTTCATGAATACGTCATAATTTCCATTGTCATTATTGAAAAGGTATCGAATACAGGTATGTATTCGATAGCTGCTTTTGATTATGTAGTTACCTAGTATGCTCAAATAAATGGACTCGACTCGTATCGCGTCTGGTTTGTAGAAGGCAAACATTTTTTTCCACAATACTTTTCATATAAATACGCATGTCACGAAATGGTTCCAAATCAGTAAGCAGCAGCTGCCAGTCTTGCGTTCTACGCTGATCTTCCTTTGGGACCATCTGGTCATCATACATTAAAACATCGTATAGTACCTGGCCATAAAGATTGCAGATTGGTCCTTCGAAAGAGACTCGGCTAAATTTCGGCTTCGTAGAGCGTTGTCATACACTACTTATGTGCCGTTTGTCAGTCGTTGTACAGGTGCAATGGAGTAAGGACCGACACATTTAGATGAACATATATAATGAAGAGTTATTGAAACCTAGCAAAACACAAAATTGTACGATAGTATCATTAGGAAAAAGTAAGAACTGTCCTTTTTGTAGTAGTTGCAACAGCTCTCCGTAGAAATCCGAAGTTTACATGTCATTAATTAGACGTAAACTGTAAAGTGAGCGCAATATTCGCCAGTAAACGTCATAGTTTGGGAAAATTAGAGATGTAATTAAAATTATGTACCTTTTTTTGAGAATAAATAAATTACAAATTACAATTAAGTTATATTAAGTATGTATGTATGTAAACTCTTCATTGTACAAAATAAGTAAAATACAGTTGACAAAAAAAACAAATATGTACAAAGGCGAACTTATCCATTAAAGGGATCTCTTCTTCTTCTGCACTTAAGTCTATAAAGATATTTATTTGATATAAAACGTCACTTAATAAATACGATGATTGATGGACGTTCGCCAGTGTTCGCAAATCGTCGTGAACAGCCAATTTTGTGTTTTACCGAAGACCGATGTACAATCTTTTTTGCCGGGTACTGTACAGGGTTTTTGTAAAACGCTGCATTTATAGTAAGTTTTTCGAGCAGACTAACATTTTCTTTATCGCAGATGGTCGACCAGTCAAGATAGGCCAGTTCCCATGGATGACCTCTATCTACACCAAAATCAAAAACGGCAGCAACTTTTACAACCTATGTGGTGGCTCGCTTATCAGTGACAAGCACGTCCTAACCGCCGCCCATTGCGTCGTCACTGCGCGGCTATTACAAGAGTAAGTTAAGCGGCAATCATACTGCGTCGTTCACATAATGCAGTCGCCGAATTTGTTTCAAACATTGATTTAAATACTATGGATACGCACGTTCATGTCAACAATATGTTCAAATACCGGACTGTCACAAGACGTCATCGCTATATAGATTATACACCGCAGAAGTGACACAGCTATTTTACCTACAAAACGTAATTATAAAATGCTCAGATGCAAAAAATATATTTTCGAAAATTTTTTTTTGATATTATTTAGACCAAAAAGAAAGAACATTAAATAAATATTCAAAATATCAAACTGGGTATAAATAAAGCAATTAAACGAATTGTCATTCATATTCAGTCATTTTTTTACCTACAACCAATTCTGAATGGGAACGGAACGTCTGCACGTTTTTAGTCTATGATTGCAAGATGGCGTGACGTCTTATTTAAAAAAATGTTTTTATTGTGGTATTACAATATTATTAGTTGCGTAATCACTTGAACGAGATGTAATTTTACTTACTTGATTAGTGAATTGTTACTTACGTGCAGGTTCACGCCTACATTCGGAGTCTCAATCAAAAACTAGTTCGTCCGCCGCTCATGAATGTCAAAGTCATACTAAAGTCCTTTGCACAGTGCAAGGTGCAAAGCAGTGGAACACAATGAGTGTTCGGATCGCGATATCTAGTAAGTACATATATATCGATGGTTTCAAACGACTTCAGCGAACGACTGTCGCCTTTAAATCAGTCTGTCCATCTACTGCGGCGGCCATATTAAGGCGGTGGCAGCTGTCGCTCGCCGAATGCGGCCGGCTACCGTGTTTTTTACACTTTTGCGGTCGCCGCATGCAGCAACCTCAAACTTTAAGGGTAGTTGGTGAATGCCTTAATAATCGAATTTTACTGTTTAGTAAGACATTTAGAATTATCATTTTCCTTATACATTAGTAATCCACTTTTTACAACTATTTTATTGCGGGTCTAGTTATATCGACTGGTCGAAAAAATTGTTTATCATAATGTAATGTTCGTCGTTATGTAATATTTGGCATAATCTAATGTTTGACATAACTCTTTTTTTATCTGATACTATTTATTTTACAAAATTGTTATAAAACAAATCTCTAACCTAACCTAGAGAGTTCTACAGGTGACCATTTAAAAATGTATGAAAAGCTTACACCATTTTTAAAATTCAACAACTTTTACAACTATTTTTTGCCATTATACCGTTCTTGAACTACAATTACTTTTATTTTTCAGCGTCATAATTACTGTCGGTGACTACACAAGGAACAGCTTCCCTAAGGATTGTGACGCCTACAATCATTGCACGGTGAATCACAGGACACATCCCTCAAGAGTCACGTGGCATCAAAAATATAATCCTAAAAGTATCAGCAATGACATTGCTATGTTGAAGCTTGCAAAACATGTCAACACAGGTAAAAAAAGGTTAAAATAATAATAGGTACTGATTAGATAGCTGAAAGACTGGAATAACACGTACCTATTACTATTTATCTCGCGTGGCCCGCGTGAGAACTGCGTCCCAAGCCCTCTCATAATGAGAGGAGGCCTGTACCCAGCAGTGGCACGTATGTAGGCTAGGATGATGATGACTATTTATCCCAAAATTCCCACTGGATCGATGTATAATCTTAAAATACAACTGCTAGGATTAGAGACATGAAATTGGACAGTTTTTATGCAAAGTACGAGCAAAAAAGCGGGTCACTATAGTGTTGAATAAATATTAAATATTTAAATTAAATTGATTTAATCTTATCTTCTGTTCCAGGGCTTATCCGACCAATCAATCTGCCTCCTTTCGACGTCGACGATCCCAAATACGAAAACGCACCACTCACCGTCGCCGGTTGGGGATTGACCGAAAGCTCCGGAGAGCATTCGTCTGACAATTTACTTTCCACTGAAGTCAACCTTAAAACTAGAGAGCAATGCTACAAAATCTACAATTATCAATATCCCGAAGCCCATTTGTGTGCCGGCAAGCCTAACACGAGGACAAGCTCTTGCAATGGCGACTCCGGTGGCCCGCTTATGATGTATTACAGGAACAAATTTTATGTATCTGGAGTAGTTAGTTTTTCTAGGGGCGAAACTTGCGGTGTTAGAAAAGCTACTTATTACACCAATGTGTTTAAGTATAGGCAATGGATTGATTGGGCCATGAAACAATAGAGTTGCTAATGTGAGATTTTGGAACAGCTATACTCAATCTGCGGGCCGCAGGCCGCGTGCGACCTGCCAAGCTTCCATAAGAAAAGAAAAGATTTTTCAACCATTTCGACTTTTAATATTGTTGTAGCACCATTGCTACGATGCATTTGTAGGTCACAAAAAGAAAAAAAGGTTGAGTATGGCTGCCTTAGAACAATAATAATGAAAAAATTTCGAGATTATTTACTACAGTTAAATAATTCAAAACGTTATTAGCTATTAAGAAACTTAAAAGTGCCATTAAATCGAAATATTTAACATTAACAATTTTTCTTTTTTTTTACATAAAATTTATCCGTGATAAACCCATATCTCAGCTAATGGAAAGTGTAAATGAGGCCAAAAGTATAGCCCACCACTGGTTCAGAAACAGCTTGTTCTAGCTTTGAAGAGCCCTACCCAATGCATGCGTTTTCAATAAAGCTTAAAGCATTTTGATATAGTCTTAGAATACTCTCGTAATACTCTTTAAGACCGAAAATTTATATCCGGAAAATCATTTCGTTAATTTCTAAAAGGGCCCCAAGTCATTGTGAGCCCCTTGGCCCCCGCATGGCCTAAAGGTGCAATTCCACCAAAGTTTTGTGTAGCCCATTTTTTTGTTTACGAACATTCTGTACAGAACACAAATAGTGCACGCACTGAGTTGCGCATTCATCTACAACAACGCACCAACGAAACTATATGTTGGTAACTTTTGTTAACGTATAATAACAGAACGCATGTTAACGCACTTGAGTCAATCAAGCGTGCCATGCCATACAATGAGCAGCACAGTGCCGCACGTGCCGCACACTCACTGTTAGAATTTTACCTGTTTGTTTTGTACCTACTTATCCCTTTCAAACCCAGTAGATACTATCGAGCTTGTTAATTACATTGACATGAATCGTACGTAAGGTCCATCGTCGTAACTCTTACATTTGGATTTGACATGGATTGTACATAAACATTCTCGTAACTCTTTTAATACTCGGCTGGATTCGAAAGGGCTATTTAGGTTCTGCAATCAATTCCGAGTGTGCCGTCACTTGAATACGAGCCCCAATTTTCGCGCCCTCCGGCAACTTTTTCTCACGTGTTATCCTCGTCAGAGCTATTTCTGGATCATATAAAGGAGTACTCGTCAAAATTACTATTGAGGAACGAAGCACCAACATTTTGTTTCTCTCGTTTGTCCGAAATTCATTTGCAATAACGTATCGTTTCACATAACTTTCAAAGTGTAATCTGGGACAGTTTTTCTCTGAATTGTTGAATCTAACCTAACCCACTTTAAGTGTTAGCGAGGGTGCTGGGATTCGATGTCAGCCCCCTTTTGATTTTTAGCCAACATTTGGTGGTTTTTGAACTGATAGACTGAACAATTAAACACTGCATGAACTCTATAAACTGATTATATTGTACTTAAACAATTACTTGGGCTTAATTGTTACTGCACTGATTTTAATGGTTATTTTTAGCACACCATTTTCTGAATGTCTTAGAATTAAAAATTATAGTTGTTCTTCTGAGTTTTATTTAAACACTGAACTACTGATACAACTGAAATATTCCTGAAATATTAATTATTTTACAGAGAAATCATGCCTTCCGCGTGACGAGTCTGAGCAAAAGAGAGAGCGAGTGAGAAAGATAGCGATAGACATCTCACTTCCACTTCCGCACCGTTCAAAAGGCTGCGTTCTGAATACAAAATAAACTGACCCTGTTAATTTTATTAAACAGTAAGGTAGTACAAGATGCCATTTAAAAGAATCCCCAAAACTGCACGGTTTTTAATTTTTTTAGCAAGAATTAAATTATGACAAATGTAATACTTATAAAGTTAGTTATACTCGTATATCAGATAAGTACAAAAGGTATCGAAAAACTAAAATCCCAGTTTCCTATTGCGGTGAAATACAAATAAAGGGTTATGTTTAATGGTTATTCTCTGCCAAGGTGTAAAGTAGAGTTGCCACGAATAGTGATTTGGCCGAATACCGAATACCGAATATTCGGCGACGCCGTCGGCCGAAGCGCCGAATATTCGGCCGCCGAATGTTCGGCTCAAAATACATGCTTGTCGAGGGCATAAACAAGAATAAGACAAGTCGCAAAAGTTTATCTTTCGTCTCCTGGGAGTAGCGTATATAGTGAACGGCTATTTTCCGAAGCTGGTATCATTTACGACGAAAAGTGTAATCGTATGCTGCTAACAAATGCTGAAAAGCTTGTTTTTATTCATCACAACTTACCACTGATTAATTTTACTTACTAAAGTATTATAATTTGTTTATGACAACATATAATCTTGAGTAATATGACGTGTCTTTTTTCATTATTTGGTATTCGGTATTCGGCCGAATAGTTCACACTATTCGGCCGAATACCGAATATCAAAAAAAGTGACCGAATAGGCCGAATACCGAATAGTACCCGAATATTCGTAGCATCTCTAGTGTAAAGGGTACCAATAGATACTTTTACGCTTGTTTTTTTGTATACATACATAGTCGCATATTTGTAAATGTACTTAAATGTAATTTATTATAAAAATAATACCAAAGTAACCCGCACTCCTTTAATTTACTAACGAACTTTTTCGAGTTCGTATGGTCCGTACAAAAATGAAAGCCTTCGTTCGCAAATATAATTTATACTTAATAGAAATATGAAACATTCCTTTCATTCACAAAGTCATCCCGTAAGCCGGAGTTCTCATTTTACGGAAATATCAAATATTCGCCAAAGATTTTTTGCTTAATAAAGGAGTTTGTTAATTTAAATTGAGTTTTTTGTTCGTTCTAATATCGACTTTCTTCAATTACGCAATCACAAAGCGAATATAATAAGAATAGAAATATTCGTCTCGGCATCAGATGAAGCTGTAGTTCCTACGCTGTACCGACGCGGATTGGGAACTTAACACATGCCATTGAACAGTTTCACAGGTAGGTATAAGTACAAATTTCATCGCGATATTCTCTTAATATTAAAAAAAAAATGCTGATAAACAACCTTTCCAACTAACATATTAGGTACTACATGATACCTAACAATTTATGTCATTTACTTTTATCATTGACTTATTAATGGGTGGTGAAACAGCCCTTTAAGTCATAAACTTTGTTTTTTATAATTTGATTTATAATTAGATTCGATAAAATCTTTAAATATTAAGATTAGAGTCTTAGGGATTGTTTTTTAATTAAGTATTGAAATAAACAGATTAAAAAAAAAAAAATTTTTTTTTCATCATAAGTTTCCGTGAAAAATTCCGGGAATACTACCGTTAGGACTGCTCTGTAATCCTCCTCTGACTGACTGACTTGCTTCACCGCCGTTCATGTGCCATTCATCACGTTTGCATTTTTTATTATTGCAACGTCGACCAATAAAATTGATAAAAGCTACGGAGGCAGCCGTGGCGTAAGCATTTTTTTTGGGCACCTTTTCTAGCCCTCCCCGGCTGAGCGGGGAAAACAGTGCTACCCTAAATAGGGCTGCTTTGTCACTCCAATTGCTGTCGAACTCATTTTGTCTCCCTTGTTTAAAATAAAAGCGACCACGATGCTCTTGACGCACCCTTGGAGCCGCCTGAGTGTAGGCATCAGACAAAGCCCGATTTACACCAAATCGAACCTCTCTACCATAACCTATCGCTGCAGGACTTCTGGTTAAAGCGGAGTCCATATCGGAAGTAGTCAAGTATGCAGGATGGGAGCGCCTAAGTTCGCATACTCTTCGCTAGACGTAACGTAATTTTTGTCCGATTCATCGTTTGTCATAATTTTTTTCCCATTGAAACCTTAGGGTGTTACCAGACCAATCGATCGATTATCGATCGACGGCATCGATCGAAGTCGATCGACTGGTCTGGTAGGAACAATCGATCGACGGATACCGGTTGACGTCGATCGATTTATAAATCGATCGATTATCGATCGACGGCATCGATCGACGTGATTGGTCTGGTAGAAACAATCGATCGACGTCGATCAATCGGTTCTACCATCGATCGATGCCGTCGGTCGATGATCGATCGATTGGTCTGGTAGAAACAATCGATCGACGTCGACCAATCGGTTCTACCATCGATCGATGCCGTCGATCGATGATCGATCGATTGGTCTGGTAACACCCTTACAGTTTTTTGAAATTTTTAAATGGTCTTCCTATAGAAAACTATGGGTTAAGTTAGGTTTGTTTTATAACAATCTTGAACAACAATTATTGTGTTCAGAGAAAAAAGAATATGACAAACGATCGTTCTGACAAAGATGACATTCGGACTTCCCATAAGTATGCGAGCCGATATGGACCCATGCAGGATATATTAAGGTGCACAGGTATACGCGCAAACACAAGTGCACACACTCGTCCTCCCTCTTCTGAACCCAGCGAAGCGGGAGACCGCTACGACCGGAGAAGGGCTCAGATGATGTGTCTGACCGACGGCAACTGTACTCCCTCGGCCGTCGCTCTAGGCCTGCTTTCACATTGCCTTGCTTTACCGCCGGATCCACTATACCCGTTGTATATCTACGTTGGGTTGCTTTAACCACCGGGAAATTAATCAATCAATCTTGTTGACGTATTTTGATTTGAGATACGACATTTTTCGAAGTAGTGACAACATTCAATTCATGTTTTTTTTATGTGTTCATCAAATAAAAATGGTATTATCCTCAATTGATAATCCCCATGACGTAATTACCAAACCAATAGATGAGTATGTTACTCGTGTAGGTACGTGTACTATACCACAAACCAGAGCTATTTCAGAAAACGTTTTCAATTAATTTTGCTTGCGCATCGCACTGAAGGGATAATAAAGAACAATGCTTTTTCCTGGATTCATCCTATAAATTCGTAAGCGCTAACTAATTATAATTATTGCCGAAGACAGCGTAAAGGAGAACAGAAGTAACATGATGCTGAAAAGTATTTATTTTATAACTCTACTTTTGGGCGTTCAGTGCTGGGTCAAAAGACCTACCGAAACTGGTAAGTGCTTCTTAGGATACAAATGTCCATCTTTTGGTTTGTACGACAGTCTAGACAAGAAAGGTTTTACTACCCTACATTGCCGTTGTATAAAGTAAAATGAAAAAAAAATGAATCTTGCATAGCTTATTTTATTTTCGTTGGTATGGAACCACATTTGGTCCGACTCGCTCTTGGCCGATTTTCCGAATCAGTGGTAGATTTTTTCAAACTTATGGTTATTACTTACTGCCTAAATTGAATAAAGATAAATTAACTTTGACTTTGTTTATTTCAGTTACCTACTTTTAAGGAGTACTTATACGGTGTTAGAATGATAGACTCTCTAGATATTGAACTTAAACTTAATTTACCTCAACGTTAATGTTAATGTAATGAATAATTAATTTTAATTTAATTTATTATTTCATTTGTAATTTATTAATTGTAAATTTTTGATTTTAATTAAATATTGTTTTTTTAATGTTATTTATTATTGTTTTAATTAAGGAAGGACATGTATCAAATTATCAATTTTGTCATATATTTATTTAGTACCTACTGTTGTTATTTTATAATACTTACTTTTTATTATTATTGTTATTATGTGGTAATTTAATTTTTCAATTTTCTTTTTCTTTCTGTATTCTATTTTATTTATTTATTTTTTGTTTGAAATTTGTTTAGTGTCTTAAATGTTGGAAAAATTGTAATGACTTGGGTATTCACCTGTAATATTACACTTTTTTAAATGATTATTATTATTGAATAAATTGAAATTGAAATTTACCTAAATTCACAATTCACTCACAATTCACATTCAATTCACATTGGTTTTGATTTAATTTATTCAAAACTTTAATTTTTTTATTTAACTTAATATGTTATTCTTAAATATAAATTGTAACACATTGTGCATGGTTTTTAAATATTACACTCGATGGAGGAGCGGTATCTCTTGACACACGAAGGTATCTTAATACTAAAAATAAAAAGAGGCACCAACCTGTAACCCGCTAAATTGAGAAAGATTCTGAATAAACTATTTTTCATTTTTCATCCAAAACAGAACATAATTGAAAATGTACAATTTATTCGGGGCAAAAAAAAATAATAATTAGGTATATTAACTAACGTTTCCAGGTACCATCAGTAATCTGGCTAAAGTTGAAACAAAAAATGACTCAAATATACCGCCGGATGGATATATAGCCTGTAAGTACAACATTTATTAAGTTTACTACATTTTTTTAACCCTTAATAAGGTAGAGGCGATTTAGCGACCACATGGATTGAGTTGGAAATTGAACCTTATAGATTTCGTGAATACGTCATAATTTCCATTGTCATTATTGAAAAGGTATCGAATACAGGTATGTATTCGATAGATGCTTTTGATTATGTAGTTACCTAGTATGCTCAAATAAATGGACTCGACTCGTATCGCGTCTGGTTTGTAGAAGGCAAACATTTTTTTCCACAATACTTTTCATATAAATACGCATGTCACGAAATGGTTCCAAATCAGTAAGCAGCAGCTGCCAGTCTTGCGTTCTACGCTGATCTTCCTTTGGGGCCATCTGGTCATCATACATTAAAACATCGTATAGTACCTGGCCATAAAGATTGCAGATTGGTCCTTCGAAAGAGACTCGGCTAAATTTCGGCTTCGTAGAGCGTTGTCATACACTACTTATGTGCCGTTTGTCAGTCGTTGTACAGGTGCAATGGAGTAAGGACCGACACATTTAGATGAACATATATAATGAAGAGTTATTGAAACCTAGCAAAACACAAAATTGTACGATAGTATCATTAGGAAAAAGTAAGAACTGTCCTTTTTGTAGTAGTTGCAACAGCTCTCCGTAGATATCCGAAGTTTACATGTCATTAATTAGACGTAAACTGTAAAGTGAGCGCAATATTCGCCAGTAAACGTCATAGTTTGGGAAAATTAGAGATGTAATTAAAATTATGTACCTTTTTTTGAGAATAAATATATTACAAATTACAATTAAGTTATATTAAGTATGTATGTATGTAAACTCTTCATTGTACAAAATAAGTAAAATACAGTTGACAAAAAAAACAAATATGTACAAAGGCGAACTTATCCATTAAAGGGATCTCTTCTTCTTTCTTCTCTTAAGTCTATAAAGATATTTATTTGATATAAAACGTCACTTAATAAATACGATGATTGATGGACGTTCGCCAGTGTTCGCAAATCGTCGTGAACAGCCAATTTTGTGTTTTACCGAAGACCGATGTACAATCTTTTTTGCCGGGTACTGTACAGGGTTTTTGTAAAACGTTGCATTTATAGTAAGTTTTTCGAGCAGACTAACATTTTCTTTATCGCAGATGGTCGACCAGTCAAGATAGGCCAGTTCCCATGGATGACCTCTATCGACACCAAAATCAATGACGGCAGCAACTTTTACAACCAATGTGGTGGCTCGCTTATCAGTGACAAGCACGTCCTAACCGCCGCCCATTGCGTCGTCACTGCGCGGCTATTACAAGAGTAAGTTAAGCGGCAATCATACTGCGTAGTTCACATAATGCAGTCGCCGAATTTGTTTCAAACGACTTCAGCGAACGACTGTCGCCTTGAAATGAAATGAAATGAAATGAAATGAAATGAAATGAAATGAAATGAAATGAAATGAAATATATTTTATTTGCATTAAATGTTGTGGGTACAATTATGATCTTAAACTTATTCTAGTTTCAAACATTTAAACTTATAAAAGTCATACAAATATTTTTTGTGGCATGCAATCTTTACAATAAACATGCCTTAAATATAAACATCTACATTTTGTTAAAATATTCCTTCAGTGAGTAAAAACACTTTCCGACAAGCCAACGAAACAGTTGATTTCTAAAGGGTCTCAATGGGAGTACTTTAATAGACTCCGGTAAATTATTATAAATTTTAATGCACATGGCGTAACTGTTTTTTCTTTTTATATTTGTGTACATCCTTGGTAGAATTAATCTGTCAGGATATCTAGTGTTGAAGGAGACTGTGTCACTTTTCTTTTTAAAATATTCAGGATGCACTTTTACAAATAGACAAGCTTCGTAAATATACACAGCATAAACAGTAAGTATCCCATATTCAACAAATGAAGGTCTACATGATGTACGGCGGCTGATGTTACTTATGGCTCTTATGCATTGTTTTTGTGCGATAAAGGTTCGGTGTACTTGCACAGAGTTTCCCCACAGTAAAATTCCATAGCGTAAATTAGAGGCAACATAACCATGATACGCTTTTAAGGCTGTCTTAACATCAGTTATCCTTGTTAAGCGCCACAATGCATAAGCGAATCTGTTAATTTTTGAGCAAACCTTATCAACATGTAATTTCCATGAACAATAACTGTCCAGGGTAAATCCTAAAAAAGTAGTGCTGTCACTTTCAACTAATATTTAATTATCGTGAGTAATATTAAGTGTTTCTTTTTTTCCTCTCATGTTTATAAATTGCACGTATTTTGTTTTACTAAGATTAACTTTTAAATTATTATCCTTAAGCCATTGTAATATGTCAGTTATAGTATTATTAATAATGTCGTTAAATTTTTGTTTTTTATCATCATAAATAATAATTGATATATCATCCGCAAATAAAGTACAATCAAATTTAGTGATTAATGGTAAATCATTAATATATATTAAGAATAGTAATGGTCCCAGAATACTTCCCTGCGGAACTCCAACTCTATTTATTTTAGCTGTAGATCTGTAATTATTTTGCATCATATTTTTATCTAGTCCCGTAATTTCCACTATCTGGTACCTGTTATTTAGATAACTTTTAAGCCAGTCAAAAACCAATCCTCTCAATCCATATGTTTCACATTTTTTAAGTAATAGATCATGAGAAACACAATCAAACGCCTTACTCAAATCAAAAAAAATAGAAACCGTCTTGTTATTTTTATCAACATTGTCGACGATTTTATGAATTAAATTGAATGTAGCAAGTGTAGTTGATTTAGCCTTTTGAAAACCGTATTGTTGAGGGCACAAAATTTCATATTTGTTCAAAAAATTAGTTAAACGACTATGCATTGCTCTCTCAAAAATTTTTGAAAAGATGAGTATTAATGTGATGGGTCTATATGTATCAGGTAACGTCCTATCACCTGCTTTAAATATTGGCCTAACTATAGATGTTTTTAATTTGTCAGGATATAAGCCCTGTTGGAAGGATAGATTGATCAGATATGATAACACTGGAGCAATAATATCCGAACTCAGTTTTATTACATTTGTTGTAATGTCATCACATCCTACAGAATTTGTGTTGTTAAGAGTTCTAATTATCTTGAAAACTTCATGTGGATCCGTTGGCAAAAGAAACATGTTGGCTTGATTTGATACTAGTTTATGCTTATAATAATTAATTGGATTATTAACATTGATTTGAGTATTAGCAATATTTATAAAATGTTCATTAAATGCATTTGCAATGTCATGTGGTTTTAAAATAATTTCATTTTTATATTCAATTTTTTGTATGTCATTATTCTTAAACTTATGAGTGCCTAAATCTTTTTTTATTATGTACCAACTTGTTTTGGAAACATTTTTAGATTTACATATTAGAGATGTATTGCAGATTTTCCTAGAAGTAAGTATGCATTTTTTGAGCAATTTATTATATCTATTGTATTTTAATCTAGTTTCTAGTGTCTTGTTATTATAGTACGAGTATCTTAGTTGACGTTTGATTTTTATAGCTTTCTTTATACCCTTTGTAATCCTTTAAATCAGTCTGTCCATCTACTGCGGCGGCCATATTAAGGCGGTGGCAGCTGTCGCTCGCCGAATGCGGCCGGCTACCGTGTTTTTTAAACTTTTGCGGTCGCCGCATGCAGCAACCTCAAACTTTAAGGGTAGTTGGTGAATGCCTTAATAATCGAATTTTACTATGTTTAGTAAGACATTTAGAATTATCATTTTCCGTATACATTAGTAATCCACTTTTTACAACTATTTTATTGCGGGTCTAGTTATATCGACTGGTCGAAAAAATTGTTTATCATAATGTAATGTTCGTCGTTATGTAATATTTATCATAATCTAATGTTTGACATAACTCTTTTTTTATCTGATACTATTTATTTTACAAAATTGTTATAAAACAAATCTCTAACCTAATCTAGAGAGTTCTACAGGTGACCATTTCAAAATGTATGAAAAGCTTACACCATTTTTAGGGTTCCGGAGCCAAAATGGCTAAAACGGAACCCTTATAGTTTCGCCATGTCTGTCTCTCTGTCTGTCCGTCTGTCTGTCTGTCTGTCTGTCCGTCCGCGGCTTTGCTCAGGGACTATCAATGCTAGAAAGCTGTAATTTTGCACGGATATATAGGTAAACTATGCCGACAAAATAGTACAATTAAAAATTCAAAAACATTTTTTTTTCAGGGTACCTCCCATAGACGTAAAGTGGCGGTGATTTTTTTTTTCTCATCCAACCCTATAGTGTGGGGTATCGTTGGATAGGTTTTGTAAAACCATTAGGGGTTTGCTAAAACAATTTTTCGATTCAGTAAAGCGTTTGCGAAATATTCAACTTTAAAGTGCAAATTTTCATCAAAATCGAGCGTCCCCCCCCCCTCTAAAATCTAAACCGGTGGGTGGAAAAATTTGAAAAAATTCAGGATGGTAGTCAGTATATCAAAATTTCAAGGAAAACTATAACGGCTATGTTTGCTTGAGAATTATTAGTAGTTTATGAGTAAATAGCAGCGTAAGGTATAAAATATACCTAAACTTGGAAGATTCCGTATAAAATACGAAATCCTTAGAAAAATATTACTTAATTTTTTCGTAATTGCTACGGAACCCTATTTTGGGCGTGTCCGACACGCTCTTGGCCGGTTTTAAAATTCAACAACTTTTACAACTGTTTTTTGCCATTACACCGTTCTTGAACTACAATTACTTTTATTTTTCAGCGTCATAATTACTGTCGGTGAATACACAAAGAACAGCTTCCCTAAGGATTGTGACGCCTACAATCATTGCACGGTGAATCACAGGACACATCCCGCAAGAGTCATATGGCATCAAAAATATAACCCGAAAAGTCTCAGCAATGACATTGCTATGTTGAAACTCGCAAAACATGTCAGCACAGGTAAAAAAAGGTTAAAATAATAATAGGTACTGATTAGATAGCTGAAAGACTGGAATAACACGTACCTATTACTATTTATCTCGCGTAGCCCGCGTGAGAACTGCGTCCCAAGCCCTCTCATAATGAGAGGAGGCCTTGTACCCAGCAGTGGCACGTATGTAGGCTAGGATGATCATGACTATTTATCCCAAAATTCCCACTGGATCGATGTATAATCTTAAAATACAACTGCTAGGATGATAGACATGAAATTCGTTAGTTTTTTATGCAAAGTTAATAAAATAGTTCACAGCTTAGCAGAACGTACAACTAAACGCGTACTTAATAGTCGACCAAAACTTAATATTCAATATTTTGTGGGGGGGAGGCTCCAATAGAGAGATCCCTCTCCACACAAAATAAGTAAGTGTTTATTTTAATACTAGTCTCTATACGCTGCTTTACTCGTGTGAATCATTAGATCTGGGATCCGAATTTAAACTGGGTTGCACTAAATATTCAACGTCAACTTTTTTGTTTTTCGCTATTGTACGGCTCCTGCAGGGCTACTACGAAACTTGAAACTCGAAGTTCGTGTCGTATCGTCCCTCTCGCTCTCTTATTAAATAGTATAAGTGTCAGAGGGACCGGACGACACGAACTTTGAGTTTCGAATTTCGTAGTAGCCCTGCTGGCACTGCTGGCAGTAGCAAAGTGCGTTGTGTTTAAATAGTTTATAAACAATTTCTAAACGGTGGTTGCAGTAGAGTGCTTGAGGTATACCTAAAAAGACAGACAAAAACATAGACAATACACATCCCTTGAATTGATTTAATCTTATCTTCTGTTCCAGGGCTTATCCGACCAATCAATCTGCCTCCTTTCGACGTCGACGATCCCAAATACGAAAACGCACCACTCACCGTCGCCGGTTGGGGATTGACCGAAAGCTCCGGAGAGCATTCGTCTAACAATTTACTTTCCACTGAAGTCAACCTTAAAACTAGAGAGCAATGCTACAAAATCTACTATAATCAATATCCCGAAGCCCATTTGTGTGCCGGCAAGCCTAACAAGAGGACAAGCTCTTGCAAGGGCGACTCCGGTGGCCCGCTTATGATGTATTACAGGAACAAATTTTATGTGTCTGGATTAGTTAGTTTTTCTTGGGCTGGCGAAACTTGCGGTGTTAGCAAAGCTACTTATTACACCAATGTGTTTAAATATAGGCAATGGATTGATTGGGCCATGAAACAATAGAGTTGCGAATGTGAGATTTTAGAACAGCTATACTCAATCTGCGGGCTGCAGGCCGCGTGCGACCTGCCAAGCTTCCATAAGAAAAAAAAAAATCAACCATTTCGACTTATAATGTTGATGTAGCACAATTGCTACGATGCATTTGTGGGTCACAAAAAGAAAAAAGGTTGAGTATGGCTGCCTTAGAACAATAATAATGAAAATTTTTCGATATTATTTACTACAGTATTATTATTATTAGTATTATTTATTATTTTTAAGTTTTTATAGTTTAAATCATTTCTAAATGTATTATTTATTTCTTCTTACATTTAAATTAAAATTTTAACTCTTAAACTATTCAGTATGTTTGTATAAATTTAAGATTTAATATTCTATCAGAAATGGGTACCTATCATATAGAAGAAAACTTCATGCGCACCTTATTCTTAAATTCTTAATCTCTACAGTAAAATAATTCAAAACGTTAGCTATTAAGAAATTTAAAAGTGCCATTAAATTGAAATAACATTAACAATTTTCCTTTTTTTTTACATAAAATTCATCCGTGATTAACCCATATCTCACCTAATGGAAAGTGCAAATGAGGCCAAAAGTATAGCCCTCCACTGGTTCAGAAACAGCTTGTTCTAGCGTTGAAGAGCCCTAGGTTTCACAGCATCCACTAAGATCACCTGGTCGGATCACCTACGTGATTATGCTAATTCGTCTTCCTCCAGATGATCCCCCATATTATTATGATGAGATCCCACGGGTGATTCAACTGGAAACTATGTTCAAGACGATCCAATAGGTGATTTTAGTGGAGAGACATATCTGCAGTATGTTGTGTGTCAACTAGCACAACTTGCGAGGTCATTATTAGTTTTTAGAGTATCCTACTGGATATCTGTCTGTCCACTAAAATCACCTAAGGGATCGTCCTGGACATAGTGTCCAGTTGAATCACCTGGAGGACCTCATAAGACGAAATTGTCCAACGTAATCGCCTGGGTGATCCGATCAGGTAATCTTAGTGGATACCGTACTAGGTTATATTTATCTGGAAATACAGACGATGGGAGCAATTCCATTCCTTAGCAGTTCGCACAAGGAAAAATTAAAAATTTTGAAAAACCCACGACGGTTCCTAATAGAAAAAGGGTTAAATAATTTTAATGAACATCCCCCGACTAAAAATGATTACAAACGCAAAAACATCCGTCGGGGGCTGCCATTACCTGCACCGAAATACTAAACTTATATTTTGCAGTTATATGAATTTGTGATGAATAAATTATAATTGTGTGGGGAATGTACTACTTTATGAGGGAAAGATATTCATGGTAGTTTTCTTAACATTATTACTGAAATAACATTGGATTACTAATATTGTGTAGTTGTATGAATTTGTGATTAATTAAAATTAGATAGTTATGTTTTTAGTAGCTTTTCTTAACATTTTAATTTAAATATAACAGAGAGATGGTAATGGTAGCCCCCGACGGATGTTTTTGCGTTTGTAATCATTTTTAGTCGGGGGATGTTCATTAAAATTATTTAACCCTTTTTCTACTAGGAACCGTCGTGGGTTTTTTCAAAATTTTTAATTTTGCTTTTTATTTTACAATTTTTAAAGAAATAATTCATTTCACCAAAACATTTTATGTAAAATCAGAGGCTAATATTCACAACACTTACTAACAAGCTCATAAATAACGCTTAAATTTTAAAAAGGTTTTCGAACGCTAGGAAAAGCCAAGTGCCTGCATGAGGCTGCGTTTCCACCAGAGATTTGCGAGGTTGTGTTGCGAGGAATGTGTTTTTCATGAACCAGTAGAAACGCTTCATTTCCCTATCCTTGCACTCATCTCTGGTGGAAGCTGAGCGGAGTGAAGCGAGGTAAATGTTATTACTTATTATTATTGAAATAATACACTAGCAGCTCTTAGAGCTGATGCGTGTACCTACATCACTGCACTTGTGTTTTTAGTCTTTCTTTTTTAAGTGTCTATCTAGTCTATTATGTTGTGTTAGTCTGTTATGTTTCTATTGGTTCATAAAAAACACATTCCTCGCAACAAATCCTCGCACATCTCTGGGGGAAACGAAGCCTGAGCCCTGACTTTATAAGCCTTACATCTTGATTTAAAAAGTACAGCTTCAGATCTATTCCATGACATTATCTAATACTCAATTTTTTAACAAACTCGTATTGGTCAGACTTTCTGATAGACCTACTTACTTTACGTCTTAATTGACATGTCATACGAACAGATTTAAATATGAAACGGCCAAGTCATACAAAATTTTAGCTTTCTTGAAACTCTACGGAAAAGGAGACAAGCCTAGCTACAGCATCAGGTGTTGTGTAGGCATATGATGTATTGTCATTGCAATTGAATAATCGTGCAAAGTTTTATGAATTTGTGCTATTAACCATCGAGGAGTTCCTTTGTGGGAAGACAAACCTAGCTGCAATATCAAGTTGTGTCTATTCTATCGTACAAACACAGTGTCAATAAAATTTAATAGGTAATTCTTTTAAGTTCCGCGCCTATGCCGTAAACTATCGAAGAGTTTCTTTCTGTGGAGACGATCCTGGCTTCATAACCAGGATGTCACTACCAGATTATTGTATTATTACAAGATTTACATTAGTGTGCCAAAATTCAAGACAATACGATAACTAAAAGTGTGGCAAATTTAACTTGCAAGACCCAAACATGCATACAAACATACATATGTATATTATTTACATAGGTACCTACATACATTGCAGGTCAAATAAAAGCTAGTGTTAAGACGAAACGGTGTGAAAATAGTTAGTTCGTGCCCCGTCTTCTTTTTTGTTTATCTTGGCGGGGGCACTGCCGTGCGCCCTCCTTGATATACATATGAACGCCTTTCTAAAACTATTACAGACAGTCATCAAACCCCTTAAAGAGACCCATATCAAAGACAGTCAAATCTTTCTAGAGCTAAATGCAAAATGTTTACTATGGTGCCCCCTTGCGGGTTAATACTACAACACCTATCTAAGAACCATCTTAGATAAACATCAAATCCATTATATAAAACCACATCAAAAACAGTCAATCCATTCTGAAGATAATTGGGAACATTCGATGGTCTTTTTTCGAGTGAAAAATGATTACTGTAGCGCCCCCTAGCGGACAAACGCTATAACACCTATCTAAGAACCACCGTCGATAAATTACAAAGCCATTACAGAAAACCGCATCTAAATCAGTCAAACCGTTCTGGAGATAATCGTGAACATTCGTTTGCGCACAAACAAACAACCTCTCACCCTAAACGCATATACCTTCTCCGTTCCGTCGTGGGTAAAAATGGAGCTAAGCGTTTCGAGTGGGCTAATGGACTAACAAAATACCGTATATGACCGTAAAAGTAAAAATTTGGAATTGAAATAAAAGATACAAAAAGATAAAAAAAAAAAAAAACTTAAAATAAGCTTAGCTATTCAGGGATACGCTTATGTCTTCGAACCACTGCTATTACTGTTTTTATGTGCCTTCATTGTTTTATTAGGGATAATTATACATAAATAGTTATAAATTTAGCTACTATTTTAGAACAATATAAAATATTTTTAAAAGACAGATTTACAATAATATAAATGTATAATATTACTAACTAACTTAATACCTATTTATCATTATTATAAAAGGCAAATACGTCGTCAAGAGATGTCGCTGGCATGGACCCTAGAACGCAGGCCGCATTACTTCTTTGAATAGCAATCCCTACTTTGCGCGAGGTACTAGGTATTTTAGATACTAGCAAGAAAAGTCGTGCAAAGTGCAATACATTTCAGCGCTCGATTGACCACTTCAAACTCGTTGGCTTCACGGACTCGCAATGTATTGTAACGTGCACGATTTTTCTTTCTAGCCGAAACCCGGCTATAATATTCAGACGTACTTATTAACTAACTAACATTATCCTCAGGGAATATAGGTCACAGCCTACGAATAAATATTCTCACAGCTCATTAGAGCCACCCGGCAACCGACCAGCACCGCCTTGTTGCGAGCTGTTTAGTGTTATTTACCGGGAGCGAAACTTTGATGCCGGTGACGTCATTATAACGCAAATTAACATATAGGGTGTTTAAATAAATAGTTAAAGGAAAACAAGAATATAATTTATGCAATAGGTTTTTATAAAAAAAATATATCATTAGGGTTAGTTGTAATATAAATAATAATAATTTAATTATGATGTTTATTAAATTCTCATGTAGACAACAATCAATCATTATGAATATCCTGAGGATAATACGTCTCCGTCAACCGCCTAAAATGATAACGATGATGATTATAAGTCCGTGTGTTTGGTGATGAACTCCCTTATCGTAGGGGCGGCTATGTCTGCGAACACACTGGGACTGAGGGGTTGCGCGCACCCCCTCCCAAAAGAGACTATACCGACCGCCTGCCCATCCTGTATAGCAGCTCCTCCTGAGTCACCCTGTAAAAAATGATTTTTGGAGTTCCTTAGTTGATTTTCGACCTCTCACATCGGATATAAGTATTTACTAGTAAAGTAGTACCACGGTAAGAGGCTGTTTCACCATCCATTGATTAGTGTTAACTGACAGTTAAATGTGATGCCGTCTCCGTCTATTCCAACAAAACAAATAGAGACGGCAGCACATTTAACCGTCACTTAACACTAACCAATGGATGGTGAAACAGCCCCTAAATCAAACACAAACTGCAATCGTTACAAATAATTCAAAATATACCATTCGATGGGTACCTACTTATAATAAATAACGTTTATACAAAATTTGTATTTTACCATACGTTAATTATATTAAATAACTTAAGTGTTATTTCAAATGATAATTAGATCAAATGAAAATTCACATGCCTTGCGGAACTTTCACTTTGAAATCATGACGTAACAGCTTTAAATATTACAACAAATTCATTTATAACCTTTACTTATTTCATATTCAAAGACTATCGTACTTTATGATTGAACTCCAGTCGTGTGTCGGTATAAACCTATACACACATACACAGGTTCTACGTTTTACTGATTGATCTTTTTGTAGACTCATCATCCAAGTTACATTAACCACCTTTTGACCCAGAATCATGGCATACTATAATCACGCTATACCTGACAAGTCCCTTGCCCTCCGAGGAAAAAGTTCCCTCCGCACCACATATTCCTCGTGAGTATACCCGGGTATGAGAGGTAGCACTGTGGCCAGTACACGACAGGAATCTCGACGTCCATCAGTCTTTCAGGAATGCTGGAGGCGCCTTGCTGGAATCAACGTTTAATCTTACTTATAATAAACTGGACCAGAAGCCATTAACTGCACGTCCAGAATTTTAATAAATTACATAGCAGTCTTCATAGATATTGCTTGAACTTCCTTAATAATGAAAAAGGCAGCCGCTAATACTCGTACCTCACTTTTCAAAATGCAAAAGATTCCTTAATCTACATTACCTTCGTCCTTCCCCACCCACTGACCATAATCTTCGTGCCTCCTCTAATTGGACGGTTTATCTTTGGCAAGTCTATCGGCTGTATAGTATCCGAGAACTTGATGGGATCAACCGTCTTCATGACAGCTACATCTTTGTCAAACGGGGGGTCATCGTACTCTGGGTGTGGTGTTACTTCGGCTATAGGTATGATAGTGCCGTTTTTGCGAGAGGCACTGCCGGCTCGAAGGACCACTGTTGTTGGATCCACGCTAGAAGGAAGCAAAGATGATGGTAAGATAACAGTTTTTGATACACATTCATGAAAATATCATACCAAATATCTGTCTTTCCCAGGGTATATCTGTCTAAATCGATTCAATAGAGCGTGAAAAGGTAACAGATAAGTCAGAAAGACAGTAACTTCCGCATTGTAGGAGAGTTGATGCATCTTTAAGTTTAGCAATCAAACACTGATAGGAAAACCGCGGAGGGGAACCCTTTGTGGTACAGATGTATGAATGCATCGACATCTATGTAAGCCGTAAGGTACAGTCAAGGTCAAAAATATGTATACACTTTAGTACCTTGTCACTTTAACCACTATGACAGTTCATACATATGTGGCAGTTCAAATATGACGAAAATAGACAAGGTAAAGTACAAACAACGTGGGCACGCTTGATTATATATGTCCCTGTTGTTGCAATTATCATCTAAAAGGAATCAAAAAATAATAATAGTCACATCACAAAGCCTTAGGCAGCCCGGTGTTCATATTAGAAGGCTGGAAGTGTCTACAGGATTGTTAGATTCTATTGAATTGGAGTATACTAAAGTGTATACACAAATTTTTGCCCTTGACCGTACATACATACTCGTAGATGTCAATGTATGGATGGATATAGATTACTCAATCATTACTTAAATCACTCCATAGCACTTTTACAACTTACACGGCCTAAAAATTATACTTTATACAATACCTAATATATGTATGTTTACCTACATAAGTCTTTATAGCATTATCTGAGAAAGAAAGAGCGGTACGTCCTTACATAGGCCCTGTAAGGCCCCGCAAACATTCATTTATATACCTACTTGTGTAAGGATTTTTTTTTCAACGGCTTAATTACTCACTCTTGTGCACAATGCGCTGCTGTTAATATATATTTTTCACTAACGATAAACCCGCCGCAGAAATAAGAGTTGTTCACAATGAACGACACTTGATAAGGGTGGTCTTCAATGAATGCCTCCTGCCCTCCCACTATTCTGTCCTCGTCATGAGGAGGGTCGGGAGATCCAAAGTCCCACCAGGTTGGAAAGTTATCAAAATCCAGAATAGGCAGGTTTTCCGGCTTGATATCTTGTCCTGGAAAAAGATGTCGTGTAATCAAACAAATCCTACAAATCAAATTTGATCCAAAACTTACACACGTAAACAAATCCTCATAAACTTCCCATTTTGCCAGCGGGACTACTCATTACCGCAACTTTGCTCTTGTACTACTTACTACTAACAGGGCGTAGTGGCCCGATATGGGTCTTGACCTCCAACACCAAACAACGCCTTGCTTAACGAACTTGGGCCAGCTCACCAGTCTTTGACCCCAAGATTTAAAAGGTCTTTCAAAACCTCGTCCCTCCAACCGGCTCTACGTCCACTCGGTTGTTAATCTTCACGTCTCGACTTGACCCTCTCTCAGCCTTTCCACGCTTAGGCTGTGTTTCCACCAGAGATTTATCCGGTGCGAGGATGTGTTGCGAGTTACTAGGAATATGTTTTTCATGAACCAATAGAAACTCTTCATTTACCTATCCTCGCACAACACAGCTCTAATGGAAATAAGTGAGCGGAGCGATGATAGCAAAATGAAGCGGTTCTTTTGGTTCATGAAAATACAATTCCTGCAACACATCCTCGCTCATCTATCGTGTAAACGGAGCCTTACACACGCACGCTTTACTCTTGTGGTAAAGTAAAAATCGGACTAGCGATAATTCCGAAAAATGCGAGCTTTATATTATTAATGCGATTATTAACTTATTAGAACCAAAAAGCTTACCAGAACTTAGAGATAATTGGAGCACAGTGAACATCAAACTAAATTCAAACATGACTTCTGATGCACAGTCACATACCGAGTGAAATTCTAATACCCGTGCGTTTTATACCGCCACCCTGAAATACTTTAGAATTAATTTAAATACACAATACTAAGTATGTAAATTACCCTCATAAATGCTAATTTTCCAATTGACATACTGCCATAACATGGTTTTATCAGTTATGAGGCGAGATTTAACCGTTATTGCAGTTGATTTTAATCTTATTTTAAGTATTAAATTAGTTTAGTTTCTTTAACATTTGGTATGCTGATTCTTTACAACATTCCTTGTTTAAAAATTGTTTTCGGATTTTCTACTATATTAATGCAGGTAGCTGTACTATAAGAGCTCCCTGATAAAATACAAATACAGGTCAAGATTGTCCTTTTTTAATAATAAGCATTATTGCCATCTGAATGTTTTTTTGTTATCTGCCAACATTGAACCCGTATAAAAAGCGTAATGAAGTAAAGACCTCAGCCAATCGGCTGTCGTCAATTGAGATTTTAATTTTAAGGTGAGCTCCACACACTTTAATAATATTTTATGCAACAGTTCCATAACACGTGGTCAGAAAACGTGAGTGGCGTGTGTTACGATGTGAGCGTAGAGTAGAAAAAATACCTTTATAACGCAATGATGTATCGTATTTAAAGAATAGAAACCAGGGAAATATTATTATTAGTATTTATTTTTAGCTTATTCTGTCCCACTGCTGAACGTCTCCCCCCCCCCCCCCGATACTTCCTCTGCTCTCTGTCCATTACATACAAATTAAAAGTGCAGTACGTAACATAATGATTAAAGCATATCATTATGTGCGCTAGTTCTTTTCAATATAGTGTTTATAGTTACTTCATTAGGTATTTAGTAATTCAAATCACTCTCGTTGGGGTTACTAACGGCGTAAAAAAACAAATATATATATATATATATATATATATATATATATATATATATATATATATATATATATTTCATTTATTTATATCAAAGAAAGAATAATCATACAAGTGTGTCACAATATTTAAATTCTATTTGTATTTAATCAAGTATCAAACTATATTACATTCCTGCTGATGTTAAGAGCCGTTTCAATAAACTTTTTGTATTTGTAAACGTTAGTAAAGTAACCAATGTCTACGGGGCAGGTATTATATTCTTTGGTGTAGCTGACTATGCCGGCCAAATAATACTTATTCTCGCGAAGCATCATCAGAGGACCTCCGGAATCACCAGGACACATGCTGTTACCATTAGAGTTTCCAGCGCAGAAATGTTCTTCCGGCATATACCTATCTCCTCTTGTGCACAGAGTTCTGTTTAAAATATTGATTTCAGTAGAGAGTAAGACGTTGGAAATTTCTAAATTGTGGTCCCGTCCCCAACCAGCTATGACCACGGACGGTTCAACTGTATTGCCAGGATACGTATCTTCTGGGTCAAAAGTTGTCAAAGCGATAGGTTTAATGGTATCTGAAAGACAAATAAAAGGATTGTTTAGCATAATATACTGCATAATTTGTAGTTTTAATTTTTTTAACTAAAATTTTTTATCGGTCTCACTTTATTGTGTAATTTTTTTAATGTATGATGACCAGATGGGCCCAAAGGAAGACCAGCGCCGTTCGCAAGACGTACGGACGGACCATTTCGTGAAAAGCATAACTATATTTTATTTTTATTTTATTTTTATCCATTGTTCTTGTGTTTGTCACGAATAAATGTTTTCTTTCTTTCTTTTTCTTTTCACTAAACTTGAATATAATCTAATGGGAGTCTAGAAACAAATAATTAATACGCTTATGTTTCATCTTAATCATTATCATCCTTAACGATGGGCCTCATGAGGAAGCTCGAAGTCACTCAAAGGGCTATGGAGAGGGCTATGCTCGGGGTTTCTCTACGAGACAGAATCAGAAATGATGATATCCGTAGTAGAGCTAAGGTTGCAGACATAGCTCGAAGAATTGCGAAACTGAAATGGCAGTGGGCGGGGCACATTCTTCACAAGGCTGATGGCCGATGGGGTCAAAAGGTTCTCGATTGGCGTCCGCGGACCAGGAGACGAGCTTTCGGTAGGCCTCCAACAAGATAGAGCGACGACCTGGTTAAGATCGCGGGATCGCGGTGGATGCGAAAAGCACAAGACCGGTCTGAGTGGAAAGCCTTGGGGAGGCCTATTTCCAGCAGTGGACGTCTTTCGGCAGACATGATGATGATCATGATGATTATCATCCCAGCCTCTATACAGCCCATTGCTAGGCACAGGCCTCCTCTCAGAGTGAGAGGACTTGAACCATAGTTTCCTCGTGGGTCCAGTATGGATTGTGGACTTCACTTAGATCAGAATTGGTTCGCAGGTTGTGCTGCTTTCCTCATGGTTTCACAGTAAAGCTTTCGGTAAATTTGAAATTAAATTTCATACATGAATCTGAACCCACTATCCTCTGCTTGAAAGAACATTATTCATACCACTAGGCCACCACGGCTTTTAACGCATGGTACGGCACGCTTAGATTAACTTTAAGTTACCCAAATATCTTCACAAACTTTCTCATTTTTGTCAGTAGAATAGGATACTTCATTATTACTATACCCTGTTATCAAGCGTGCAGTTTGGTGGCCACCTAACATTAGTGATGTGCAATACAAACTATTCTATTACTAAACTATAACATTAGAAACTCTAAAATGTATCTGCAAACTCAATTAAAAAAAAGTTTTTTCACTTCTCATGCTCGTAAAGTTCGTGTTTATGCTGTATCTAGGCGACATAAAATTACTTTTTGTGCTCTAGTGCATAAAATAAAATCTTCGTCTAATATCAACTCAAGACCAAGGTAATCAGGTATCAACAGCCACAAACAAAAAAGTTTCTATATATTTTTAACTAACTGGTAATTTATATACTTAAAACTAAAAATCAATCAAATCAATTATAATAAATCAGTAAAATTAAAATAATGGAATTATTACAATAATGCATAAAAAATAAAAGGTACATAGAAAGTGAATCATTGTTTCCACTGTTACTATTTAATTTCCTCGCCATCGAAGTGGAAAGCAGAGTGTAAAACTCGAGCATTAAACCTATTTTCCCCTCGACGTGTCTATCCACTCTCGCCGTACTGGCTCGAGTGGCTATGTGAACGCCTCGGGTAAAATGGCTCGTTTTATGCTCTTGTTATACAATCTACTATTTATTTACCTGCACTTCACTAATGTTAGGTATCCACCAAACTGCCCGCTTGATAACGGGGTCTATACTACTACAACTTACCAGATAGCTGAACTCTTTCTGCGAGTCTGAGTAAGGCTATATCGCCGTGATACGTTATGTTGTTGAAATCACCAAAGTCGACGTTGTCGGGGTGTAACATAATATTGTCCGTGCATTTGTCTTCCACGCAATCTCTCGGGAAACTATCAGAGTTATATTCACCCAGGTAGACTTTAATGCTGTAACACAAACATAAGTTGATAACACAGACCAGATTTCCATGAACGGAAATCCTTGCGGTAACGAAGAAATAGACTAATAAAAAGGCACAATGAGGGTTTTCACAGAGGCGAAATGTCGCTAGATGACGTTAATACCTATCGTGAGGTCCGTTTGACGTTTGCTTGCGATTGGCTCATTTAGTTATTTAACCAATCACGAGCAAACGTTAAACGGACCTCACGATACTAACGCTATCTAGCGATATTTAGCTTCTGTGAAAATCCTTTCATAGATAAGAATGAACACAAAAATACCCGATTCAGGCAGAGGATTATTCAAATGTCTTTGAATACAGTTTGAATGATTTTAAAAATAAAAATCTTTTAGTAAAATAGATCTGGAATATTTAAGATTCTTTCCCTTCATGTGGAATAGCCGTGGACACTTACTGAGAGTTATTTTGGACTCCGTAGAAGCAATGAGCAGCGGAGAGAACGTAGCGGTCGCTGATGAGGGAACCACCGCACAGATACCAACCTCCATGTTTATAGGTATTGATGCGAACCATCCAGGGAAACCGACCCACCCCGACTGGCGCTCCACCTGTACAATTAATAAAATTGTCCTTTGCACTGTTCTCCGACTTGTATTACACGATTTTGCAAGCTCCGAAGTATATAAATTGGGATTTATAGAAAATTCTTGCAAAATTAATTCACGAACATTTTTAGGGTTCCGTACCCAGAGGGTGCCAACGGAACCTTATTACTGAGGCTCCGCTGTCTGCCTGACTGTCCGTCAGTCTGTCACAGGACTTTATCTCTTAAGCCGTAAAAGTTAGACACTTGAAATATTCACTGATTATGTATTACATATTTATATATCTTACCTCCTATATATCCATCTGGGAGGATGTCAGATGATTTTTGCGATGTTCTAATATGCTTGGCGGCAACTGGAAGCACACGAAATAGTTATTTATATTACAAATGCAGAATGTGGGCAATTCCCAATCCCAACGAGTGTCAATGACCTACGAGGGTTTTAGGTCGACACGAGCTGATAATGGCCTCTATCGCACACGTACCTATGTTGTATAACGTATCAGAATTTATTGCTTTCCATCAGGTGTCCCGCATGCTCGTTTTCCCCATCTTATATAAAAGAAATATTGTCTATGCGAGAAATTAAAGATACAAACTTGCAAAGAAAAAAATCAAAACAAATACACAAAGTCAAAGTACCTTAATGAACATTCATGATAGAAGGAAACGGGTAACCAATGAGCACCGAGTGCGCATGAAAAAAAAATTGAGCCAATGAAATTACACAGCATCTATTTTTTAAATTCTAGACAGACGTAGAATTATGATTGGTTATTCGGAGTCTTTTTGTATTTTTTATTTCAGCTCCAAATTTGCTACTTTCATGATCACCCATAAAACCATATCGAAAATAGAAACTGAAACATATTTATTTATTTATTTAAAACAATACAATAATAGGCTTACAGTTGAAAACCAAAACGCCTATTACGTTACATGCTTCACATAAATCGACATACACACAAAAACCAGAAAAAGAGACCAGCATTGGGAATCGAACCCAGGTCCTCAGCATTCCGTCACATTCCGTGCTGCGTGCCAAACCCCTACACTACCACTGGACAGGAGTACAGACACGAATTTCTTCTATGGGTGAACAGTTAGTTCCGAAAGAATGTTACGTCTCTCGATGAGAGCGAAATATAGATGTCGCTAGTGCTGCTGCTTAAGTAGCGTAGTAGAAAAAAGCAACCTGAGATATGTGTATTTACTAACATTATAAATGCTGAAGTATTTTTGCCTTTGTGCTACCTCTTCACACTTAAACCGCTGAATCGATTTAAATTTTATGAATTTTAATTATTATGTGAACATGAAACTACCGTGGGACCACTCATCTTAAATGATAATATATATATCGGATAACTCACGTCTGAAATCGAGTTTAGCTCGACATTTTTAGGGCTAATCCGAAACCCTTCATTTGGGAGCAACGCGACTCGGTGGCCCGGGTTGTCGAGAACTCAATCTCAGACGTGAGTTCTTCGATATATCATTTAAAACGCTACAATTAACCGTTGTTTTTTTTTGTACGATTAAAAGAAAAAATCCTCCATTCTAAGGATTGTTTTATAAAAATTTAAAAATACAGTTTAATTTGGACAGCAAGAGCTTAAATGATAAGTGAAGCTTTCAATATTTTACAGAACCCGACAAAAACTGAAAAAAACTCACCGCAAAAAATTGCAATTGCAATCGTGACTAGCACACTTTTATAACAGAAAGTCATAGTGACTATTACAGCAACTAGGTACTAAAATATCAACTTATTATTTCGTTGAAGTCACTTTGAGCTATGCTCTGCGAATGGCAAATAATAGGAGTCCTGCGGGGTACTTAAATGAAAAAGGAAATTATGATAAAATAAACCAATTAAAGTGGAACGATAAAAAGTTTGTTAAAATTAATTGGGTTATTTTCCAGCGTAAGCAACCTTTAAATATTTTTGTGGGTTTGTTCTAGCTGATAAGTACTAGTTATAAACTTACCGGGTAGCAACTGAACCAATTCGCTCTGACACTTCCGTACAAATTTGAAATCAAACAAAATAAATCTGTATTTAATAATATTTGTATTAAAAATAGGCCAAGTGCTAGTCGGGCTCGCTCACCGAGGATTTCGCAGAAATTTGTAGATTTGTCAAAACATGTATTATAATTTTTTTTTTTTGAGGAACAAATATTTTTTTGTAATATTAGTTTAGTTTATATATAGTTTTAGTTAGTTGATTAGATGTTATTTTTATTCTTTCCGTTTAATATATTTTATGTGTATCGAATATGTGTAAATAAAAAATAAAGTCCAAAATTTGGACAAATAATATATTTAGAAATGATTTAAACTATAAAAACTTAATAATAATAATTAAAAACTAATATAACTCTAAAAAAGGCATAGTATTAAAGGCATAGGATATCGTTAGAACTTCAATGTCAGCAGGGTCCTGCTAGTAGTACAGAAAAAGTAGCATACCTATTTTGGCGGGAAAAATAATGTATATCAGTTGTTAGACAACTGGTAGCATGGTGTACGGTTGTGTTACTCTGAAGATGAGCTCTGGTTGAGTTCGAAACTCGTGTTGTGGTGGTGGTGATAGATTGGTTTCTGTGATTTGTGTGTGTTTTTTATTTTTTTGGTGGAGGAACTGCATGAACACGCATATTTTGAATAAGCTTGGCTATCATATAATGTCGCAGGGGAGCAAGGAAATTCTTTTAGTTCATTTAAAGGATATTTTGTTTAAATTTGATTCCCTATTAATTCATCGGCAAGTTTTTAAACAGATGCGGTAAGAAAAAAAATTCGTAAAATTGGCAGAATATTCTTTTGCTATAAGAGTCAAACTGAATACTTAAGTAACCTTGCTGCCTTTCAACTCAGAAATTATGCTTAAGAAAGTTGTGCTTTTGAAATAAAGGCTTTAATCTTTAAAAAAAAATCTACAAAAATATCTACTAGTAAAGAGAGAAACGGCAATTCTAATTGAATCAAATTTGATGACAGCATTCGAGGATAGTTTTGAATATCTAGATCAAATGTAATAAATAATATCTAAATAAATCATAAAGTAATGCTGTTGGTGTTCATGGGCGGCGGTGATCATATACCATCAGGTGATCCGTAGCTATTTGAAATAAAAAAAAATAACAAGAAAAATATTATCTTACAATGATTTATTATTCAAAACATTTCATTTGTAGATTTAGATTACAGTAGTTGTGACTGTTACGTACAAAAGTCGAGGAAACAGACACTTTAGGGTTTGACAATCAATTTTACAAATGTTTCTTTGGCATATAGAATGTCAGCATAGTATTAACGGGATTCCATTCTGGTGTAGGGATGACCAGAATCAGTGCGGCTTTATGATGTTGGCTATAACAACAGCAGAGCTGCTGCCATTGAAACAGGAGCATTGATGTTGGTGCTAAAGTAGCTATGGCCGTTGAAACAGGAGCATTGATGTTGGTGCTAAAGTAGCTATGGCCGTTGAAACAGGAGTAATAATATTGGTGCTACAGTAGCTAAAACCGTTAGTCTTGATGTTAGTGTTAACAGTAGCTACAGCTGTTGAAACGTGTCATACGTCAGCCATCCTAACGACAGTGTAATTATACCTTAGTTTTCTACATATGACTCTTTATCCACTTCATGTATTTATAAACGTTGGTGTAATATCCTGCTTTAGAGGTTCCGCATTTGACACCTGGTCCGTAACTAACTACGCCTGACAGATAAGGCTTCTTCTTGTAATACATAACCAGGGGTCCACCGGAATCACCACGGCATGAGTCTTTGCCATTAGAGTCACCAGCGCAGAAATGCCCTGCTGGTACACGGGGGTCCCTAGCAAGACATTTATTTTTAGATATTAGGCGGATATCTGTAGTCATCAGAATGCTTGAGGGGTAATCTTTTTCGGTCCTACCCCATCCAGCTATGTACACAGGTGCCCCATCATTGTCAGGCCTGTCCAGGTCGATAGGTGGCAGGGGAATTGGCTTAATAGTATCTGGAAAGAGAAGAGCAGAAAATTTTATATAGTAAAAAGATCTTAACTCATTCATCAATGCCCACCCCGAAACCCTTGAAATTAGAAAACTAAAATTTTGCAAATGAGATCCAATGATATAGACATGGTACAAAGACGTATTTAGTTAAATACCCACGATATAATAACTTCTAATAAGTTTAAAAACTGAGGACGAATGAGCGATTGAGATTTTTTTCTCATTTCGATTGGGACTGTATTTAAAAGAACTGCGTGTCGGACTCGTGAAAGATTCTATAAGGGTTCCTTGTATCTTTTTGAGGTATGGAAATCTTAAAACATACAATAAATCCCACATAAATCTAGTACGTAATTGTATTGTCGCCAAAACTAAAGACGTATAAATCGATCAACATTAGGAGAGTAAATTTCAACTATTGTATTAGACGGTTCCCCCTGCTTACGCATAATTTTTTATGTCATAATTCTATTTCGCATAATCTGTTTACGCATAATACTATTTACGCCGAAACTGTTTTCGCATAACAGTTTACGCCGAATTCTTTTACGCATAACCAATGTAAGCCGAATGGGCTTTACGCATAATTTGTGAGTTCCGAATATTGTTTAGGCAGAAAACTACTTACGCATAAATTAGTTACGCAGAAAGAATATAAATTCGAAGCTGAATATGGGCGCTCCACCACCACCACTAAAAAAGAAACGCGTTGTAGACAGAACCTACCGTATAAATCAAGTACCTAATACAAAACGAGTCCGATTACACGAAAGTTGGATTTTTAAAGGCTATTGCCGCTAATTTAAAATTAGTGTAGATTTTTTTTGTGTTAAACTATGTACATAATTATACAAAATGACTCCGATTACAGAAAAGTAAGATTTTTAAAGGCTATTGTCGCTAATTTAAAATTAGTGTAGCATTTTTTTTTGAGTTCAAGTTTAACAGTTAAACTAATAATGCAATGCAGTTAAACTAATAATATTATAGGTAGATACTGTAATTAATAAATCATGATTCATCATCATCATCATGTCAGCCGAAAGACGTCCACTGCTGGACATAGGCCTCCCCCAAGGCTCTCCACTCAGACCGGACTTGTGCTTTTTGCATCCACCGCGATCCCGCGATCTTAGCCAGGTCGTCGCTCCATCTTGTTGGAGGCCTACCGACAGCTCGTCTCCCAGTCCGCGGACGCCATTCGAGAACCTTCTGACCTCATCGGCCATCAGTCCTGCGTGCAATGTGCCCCGCCCACTGCCACTTCAGTTTCGCAATTCTTCGGGCTATGCCAGTAACCTTAGTTCTACTGCGGATATCATCATTTCTGATTCTATCCCGCAGAGAAACCCCGAGCATAGCCCTCTCCATAGCCCTTTGAGTGACTTTGAGCTTCCTTATGAGGCCCATCGTTAGCGCCCACGTCTCGTATCCGTATGTCATCACTGGCAACACACACTGGTCAAAGACTTTTGACCATCATGATTATTAAATGAAAGTATTTTATTACCTAAGCTTGCTTACCTAATCCAATCTACTTCTAACTACAAAGTAGTAACTAGTGTGGTAGTATTTTTATAAATGGGGACATGACTGTGACAAAGTCGACGAAGCCCCGCTTCGCGGGGCTTCTATTTTTAATCTGAGGGACATAAGGTAACTAACGAACCTATCCAGGTTAAAAGGGGGGTAGATAATGTTTGTTTTTTCATGCGGGGGGCTCCGCCCCCCGAGCCCCCCTACTGGCAGCTACGCCTCCCCGTCCCCCCCTTTATGTCCTTGCCTTTTTTACTGGTTCATTCCGTTACAAATACAATTCTAACCTAACCTAATAACCTATTTTTCTAGTTATAAATAGTAATTAGGTAATTTATTTTCGGACAGATTTGAACAGGATTTTGGCCTATTAAAATTCGGCTAAATTACATATATGCTAAACTAGATTATGTGTAATGAAATTCGGCCATGTTAATATTATGCTAAAATGAATTCGGCTAAACCATGATTCGGCTTATACAGAATTATGCCAAACTAAGTTTCGGCAAGTCTAAGATTCGGCGTAAATAGATTATGCGATGCGTAAACAGTTTCGGACATTAAAAAGTATGCGTAATAGAGGGCACCCGTATTAGACACCGGAAGGCAAAAAAATACTGTTTTACCGGACAGAGGAGCGCGTTTCTGGAGCCTTAGCAGCGCTATATCATTGATAATGGTTTTTCCGTTGTAAGCCGGGTGCGAGTAGAGTTTGTCAGGGTACACCAGTTGGTTCTTCGTGCATCTACCTCCAGCACAATCCACGGGGAAACTGTCCGTGTTATATTCCCCGAGGTAGATTTCGATGCTGTAACAAAGAAGTAAAATAAGAACCGAGCTGTGATCACGGCTCGAAGTTACATACAGGCATTGACATGAATATAACCTGTTTGGTGACCTAGCTGGTGATCGGTCAGACATTATAAGAAAGTATTTAATTTTATACATCTCACTAATATTATAAATGCGAAAGTTTGTTATTCTGTTTGTACGTTTATTTTTTAGTTACCTTATCATGTCCAAACCGCTGAACCGATTCAGGTGAAATTCGGTATACAGATAGTTTGAGTCCCGAGGATGGACATGGGAAAGTTTTTATCCCGGAAAATTGCATAATTCCCGCAAAATAGCGATAAACGAATTCTACACGGACAGAGTCACGGGTAACAGGTCTTATAATTCCCTTTTTATTCTATTTTATTTTAATTAAATTTTTTATAACAAAACTATATTTAATAAAACACAAGTTGGACTCACGCACCGAGGGTTCCGCTCTAATTTGTACAAACTGCGATGGCGCAATGCAGGATGTTGGAGTTTCTAAATCTGCTCACTAGGCGGCGCTAGGAGTCGCTACATATTCAATTTATTTAAACTTACTCATTGTAATACTGAATGTCGTGCTCAAAACAATGGGCAGCAGAAAGGACGTGGCGGTCACTAATTAAGGAACCAGCGCACACAAATGATGCACCCTTTTTCCGCTCCAAGATGATGAGGCGAGCGATCCAGGGATACTGTCCAACGCGTGCTGGGGCTCCACCTGCGACGAATGAGTAAAATCAACCAGCTATTATTACATAATCTTCTCAAGTCATGTTTTTTTTTAATTTTTTTTAGATGTTAGAAAAACAAAATCCCCTCGAAATTGTACATTTTTTTGGATTGTTTAAAATGGCCTGTAGAAAACTTTAGGATAGGTTAGGTTTGTTTTATTACAATTCTCAGAGAAAAAAAAGAAATGTAATCGTTGACGCGTGCGAAACTACGGGTAAAACCTAGTTTGAAACAATTCACGAAGTTTACCTGCTACATAGCCGTCTGGGAGGATATCAGATGCATTGTGAGTCGGTCTTACTCGTACGTGTCGGGCGGTCACTGAAAATACACTTTTATTAGTCAAAGTTACAAGTCAACGCACGTAAAAAGAGCTCTGGGCGGCTAGTGGAGGGGATACGTTTGCGCATCTGTCAAATAAGAAGCCAATGGCATGACGGCCGCGCGCGCGCTCCTACGCCCCCACCCGCGTCCCCCGCTGCTCCGCCGCCAATTTGGTCCGTATTTCGCTCACTGCGCAGGTATATCGCCACGAGCTCTTTTTATGTGCGTTGATTCGTACAAAATTATGATAATTATATTCTATTTAATAGTGTAAAATGAGCTGCAAAAAATCTGGCCCTCAAATATGTGCAGCAATAGCTAATTTTGTATGTAGAGTATACAGTGTGGAAAAATATTTTCTAAAACTCGCTTGCCTTGCCTATATCCAGACATTGAAATTTTAATTGAGGTAAGCCCTGGGACTTATTTTCTCACACTGTATATAAAAATGGATATTAAATACATTTTGTTATCCTTAGTTGCTATATGTTGCTATGTACTTTTTACAGGGATATAATGTGATCCCTCAATTTAGTAGAATCAAGGAATAAATCATTGTTTTCAGTAAGTGCAGGCCGCTTATGACCGAAGCAACTGGAGGTCTATGGGGAGGCCTATGTCCAACAGTAGGGTATCCAATAATTTGGCATCAAAATCGTTTATAACACAAATTAATCGTTTTATAATACCACATTTCACAAATTAGCCATTTCACAAACTCTTTATTTGACGAACCATCATATAACAAATCATTACTTGGCAAACTATTCATTTATTATTTTCGTCATTTACCAAAACCACGTTTGTCAAATCAACGTTTGGCAAAAAACGTTTAATAAAATCTATCATTTGATAAACACTTTATTAAGAATAATTTAGAGGCGCCTGTAGCTCAGGTTAACTTGGTTAAAAAATAGGTTAGGTTAGCTTAGAACTGAGACCCTAAGAAAAACTAACTTCTGCCAGTAAAATTGGTTAGGTTAGAACTGCGATCCTAAGAAAAAACGAACTGCTGCCAGTACACTAGGTCAGGTTAGGTGAAAAGAAAACTGCAACCCACAGAAAAACTAACTACTGTAAGTACCTATAGTTGATTAGGTTAGGTTAGATAGAACTGCGACCTTAAGGAATGCGAATCAAAAATGAGCCACGAGAACCAAATTGAACCAATTTTAGTATGTTATGTAACTAGTTTGTCAATTAATCATTTACTAACTGATGTTTTGTAAAATGACTAGTTTTAAAAATGAGTTGTTGGGGTAGTGGTCATTTTTTAAATGATGATTTATCATATGATGTGTTTGTAAAGTGACAAGTTTGTTAAAAGTATATTTCTCAAATGATCATTTGTGATATGAAGTGATTGTGAAATTAATAGTTTGTGAAACGTCGTTTGGGAAATGATAGTAAACCCCAACAGTAGACGTCCTAATGCTGATATGATGGATGATGAAGGAATAAATAACAAAGGTTTAAAAAAGTACACTCACCAGATGCGATTACAATGGCGCAGAATAAAATCACGCTCAATGGTGACATCGTAGCAGCAACTTAGTAACTATTTAATAATAGTTTATATAAGTATACTGAACTGCACTCCACTCGAAGTGAAGCGTTTGAGAATGTATCAGTCTTCAGCGGAGCATTTATATGAAACTAACAAGGAAACAATAACTAAAATTAGTCAATACTTTTAGGTTTATGCAAGCAGCTTTTGCACCTCATAGTGTGAGATCCCTCTGTAAAATTCTGAATCACGTCTAAGGTTATTACAGAGTCAGCGGGCGTTGTACCATGAGTCAAATAAGTGGTCTATAAATTTTTAAACAAGTTCCTATCAAATGAATATGCCGCTAAAGTCAAACTTTTAAGTTGATAGACACGTCTATTTTGGCATTATTGTTTTGTGGCATGCAAACTATCAATTTTGGAGGTACCACCACATATTTGGCTGATATACGCTACAAGATTGCCTACCAAAATATTTTTCCATGGTTATTTATGTAAGCTATTTATAAAAATTACTGGAATCATTTATTATATCAGGTGTTACTTTGCGGAGGTCCATATCAATGAACTAAAAGCATTTCTTTAAATCCAAAAAAACTTCTGAATTATTTTAGTTCATTTACTGATTTTTTTATTTGGAAATAAAAAAAGGATACTGATACAATAATAATTGAAAAAACACCCACTATTTTATCGACTGGAATTTTACAAATTACAATTTAGTGAGTGGTAAAAAAAAATTCTCCGGTAATGTTTCATTTACTTGACGAAGTCGTCAGTATGATTTTTTCTGAATAAGTATGTTTATCCTTTTCTTTTTAACTATAGAATAAGCTTAACCTCATTTACCTCTTAAAATTACCTCTACGTTTTGACCACATTGCAACGGCCGTAGTCACAAGTTGACAGAAGTTCGTTTAGACGCGCAACTTTTCAGTCACCTCGTGACTACGGCCGCTGCGTTGTGGTCGAAACTACCTGTAAACTATATTATTTTTCACATATGATGAGTTCTGTGACGTTTCGAGTTTGACAGTTTTAGAGATGTATCATTAATCGAGTGAACCATAGATTTTTCTAAGAGTTATTAGTACTTATTTTTGAAAAAGTTGCATTATATTAAAAAATATATATTTATTTTCCAGTTTTCCGCCCACCGGGCCACTCTCTCGTTCTCGCTCGAAATAATCCCTCAAACGAATTACAAACTCCCGACTCTGGGAGTTCAAAACACTCTTTTTTGGACTGTTTCAGCATTTTGCCAAAAAATAACAACAAACTTAACGAGAAACAGTAACAAAAGTCAACAACAATAATAATAGAAATGAACAATAACAAATACAATGCAAAGAAAATGCAACGGAAACTCAACTCGTATACACGGCAGACGTACTCGTACTTACTGACAATGATACTGACAAGTACTGGCCACAAGAGGCACAAGATGGTTGCGGCCGCGTCGCAAATAGCCGCGATTATAAAATTTTGCAAGTTTTGTTTAAAAATGTAAAATATCTAAGTTCACTGTTATCGAATAATGAACCGCTGCAATTGCCGATAATGTTGTGTCACGTCACTACTCTGTTCCGTTTCACACATTGCGTTATATAAAAAAATAAATATTTTTGTATCGTATTCAATGGAGGCTATTTAACAGACACTGATATTGCTATATATTTTAAAAAATAACAGTTTTAATTTTTTTTGATTAATTTGTTCGAAATAGAAATTATTTTTAAAATATATTTTTCAAACATAGTATGCGTAATTCGGAAAATTTTCAAATGTCACAGAACTCATCTTAGGTGAAAAATACAATACCTGTTTGTCAAATTTCATCCTAGCCGATAGGTCGCTTTTTTTTGCGAGATGGAGTAACAAACATCCATAAATCTAAACATAGAAATCCAAACTTTCGCAACTCATTAAGATTATTAGTAGAGTAGAGATGCAACGGATATCCGGCCAGTATCCGGTATCCAGCCTATCTGGCCACTATTTTACTATTCGGCCGAATACTGGATAGTTGCGTACTATCCGACTGGATACCGGATAGTAAAAAACTTATAGGTATTTATTTCTGAATTTATCAATTATTTACATCAGTTAATTATTCTAAGAGGCTGTTTCACCACCCATTGATTAATTTTAACTGACGAATAAATGTGATACCGTCTCGCGTCAATTCAAACAAAACAAACAGAAACGACATCGTATATAAGTTAATTTAAGTTAATTAATTATACTCTACAAGTCGCAACCTGCACGGAGTGTCATGCGCATGTTCGAATTAGCTTAATTTAATTGTACGTAAAACTGGGCCGAATATCCACTATCCATTTCATCTCTAATTATTTGTATCATTAAACAACACGTAGCTGCAAAATTGTATGGTGGGATCTTGTCCTATTACCAAGGTATTAAAAACAAATTGTCCTTTTGCGCAAGAGGAAGTGTGTCCGCCTAAACTTCCAACTTCCCGTGTCCAGAATACACGCAGCTTGGTTTTCCCGCAGATTTATGCTAATGTAGAGACCTATAGATAAAAAAAAAACTTAAAAAAAAAACAAGTCCAGTTGCAGTCTAGAACTTTGTTAAGTTACTTAAAGTTCAACAGTCGGGACTCATTCAAAATCGTGACCAGCTCGGAAATTCTCAGTAATGGGTCCAACTGCTGAACTTTAAGTAACTTAACAGAGTTAATACCACTAATCTTTTTTTTTAAGTATTTTAAGGCAGTCGGATATTTTTATTTCACACATTTTGACGTTTCTGTGAAAAATTTAGCAACTATTATAGCATGTATATTTTTAGAATTGGCTAATAATTAGCTTTCATAATTAGCGTAGGCGATGTGTAAGCAGTTAAACGACTATCGACTTTTAGGCAGTCCATGCAATTATAAACGCGTGTGTACAAGCTATCTCCATACTTCATGAGAGTGGCGGGCAGCCGGTGGATATTTGTCTCATGACGAGGCTAACAGTATCAGCTCGTTTAGACACCAAGTGCCTGCCAAGCACCAGCAGATGTTCCTGCGCTCCGACTTTACGGCCGGAGAGTGTGGTGCTCCATCGTTTACGGCATGAATTCTTAAAGTGGGGTCCACAGACCCCTAAGGGGTCCGTAACCTGTACATCAGGGGTCCGCAGTAGGTCAGTCTGGTAACATATTTATTAGTACTAAAATATTTTTTGACAGGGGTTCGTGGATTTTTTTATTTTGTGTAGTTTGAACTCCATGAATTGTATTGAACTCCATGTGGTTCGTAAGTAATGATGAAAAGACTTTTAAAATAATTAATTCAACGGCCGCAGCACTGACCTACGACAACCCGCGCGTCGCTCGCTGGAAGATGCTCGCGCATCGCGCATGCGCGCTGTCATAACTTGCATGGCGTCGGTGAATGGATGCTTTTCATTGCTGCTTTACTTTACATTGCTGCATGAATATTTTGCTACTCCCGATTTTGAATTGTACAAATAAAATTCAAATAGACTTGCCCGTTCCGTACGTACTTACTTTAATTTTTTGAAATATGGCTCCCAGCGCAAATAAAAAAATGAAATGCTTTGAATGTGCACAAGAAATAACACGGAATGAATACTTGAAATGTTGTCTTTGTGATCATATTTTTCATCTTGATTGCACAACCAATGTTACTTACAGAAGATTTTTAATCATGTCCAAAAGTACCAAACTGTCGTGGAAATGTGGTAAATGTCGTACTGCGTCGGAATGTAATCCACTTGTTGCTCCATCAACATTGCTTAAATCGTCTCCGGAATTTCTCGACTTAAAGAAGAATTCGGATAACACTATAAATGAGTCACGATCTAGCACTGATAATGTGACAATTAGAAAGCAGAGAAGAGTTAAATCTACTAGCTCTTCGCTTGATCTCACGGAAATAAATTGCTCTGATACCCAAACATCATCATCATGCTCGACTCCTATAAATGGAGGGTCTTCCAGTCTACCAAATCTGACTGAGAGTTTACAAATACAGAACCTCAAAGAGGAAATTGCTACACTGACTACACAACTGGGCAGTGCCCATGATGAGATTACATGTCTTAATTCGGAAGTCTTCAGACTTACTAAAGGTTACTCTGAACTTGAAGCACAAATCGCAATGTTAAAAAAAACTTCTTGATGACGTTCACCCAGCTATCTCAAAATCCACTCCTAAGTCCAGTAAAAAAAAGAAAACCAGAAAAAGTCAAAACCGTTCTAACTTGGATTCACTGAACCATTTGTCATTTGACAATGCTAAGAATATTAAAGAGCACAACGAAGTTCCTGTAACGATCTCTACAGAAACTGGCGCACCGGAAACAACTCTTAAAGGCGACCAATCTAGGAATCGAAAAAATCGTACTATATTTTTATTTGGAGGAAAGCAATGCGCTGGCGTAGCGCCTAAACTTATTAATATGAGAAAGGATGACGAACTTGTAAAATACAAGGTTATGTCCTACATTAAACCAAGCGCATCAACGCAAAAAATAGTTGACACAATATCAAGTTGCAAATTCTCGGAAGGGGATAAAATTGTGTTGTCAATAGGTGAGCATGACGACAACCCCATGGAAATGATGTCTAGCTTAAATAAGGCACTGGAATGCCTTGAAAATTACCATGTCTTCGTAGTAAGTATTAGAAAAAGTGAAGGCATTAAAACCGATATTGTTAATTACATGTTGCAACAAAGCTGCCTAAACGCTGATAACGTCAAATTCATCGACATCTTGAATAGAAACACTGGAAGTAGAAAGATATTTTTAAATAGTATCTGTAAAAAACTGAATGCAACAGTAGATCAAGTCGACTACAAAACTGAATACTATGGCTTTAAAGATGATAGCAATAAAAATAAATTCCATACATGTCCTATAGGTAAAGAACATAAAGTAGATCTCTGCAAAAGAAATTCCATTGGTTCAGAGTTTAATGAAAATAATTCAGATGTCATAAACCAACTTTTTCGTTAATAATCCTAAAATAAATAAGATCCAAAATAAAAATGCCCAAGACTCAGCTCGACCATCCTTTAAAACTCATAAAACCAGATCTAAATATAGTAAAATAGCACATGTAAATATTCAGAGCCTTACTGCACATAAGTTAGCACAATTAGAAATATGGCTATCATCTAACGAAGGTAACCATGTAGAATTACTCCTGATCTCTGAACATCATAGAAAAGCAGCTGAATTAAAAACTTTAAAGATATCTGGTTTTGTTCTCGCAAGCAGTTTCTGCCGATCCAGTAAAAAAGGCAGTGGAGGCGTCTGTATATTTGTTAGAGAAACGGTCTCTTTTGTTGACTTACCACATGTAAAGGAAACTTCAATTCCTAACTTGTTCGAAGTGTGCGGTGTTAAAGTGGATGATATATTTGTGTTGTGTGTATACCGGCCTAATACAACAAAAAATGACAATTTCCTAACCAACCTTGAAAACCTATTAGACTTATTTAAAGAATCGCATAAAATAGTGATGTGTGGTGATTTCAACACTAATATATTAGGTGATAAAACTGAAGCTCGTGATTTTGTGCAATTACTGAATACTTATAATCTTAAGTGCCACGTCAAAGAACCTACTCGTGTTACAAAACATAGCAGTACTTGTATAGATAATATTGTTAGCAATTTGGAACTCAAAAATGTAACTGTTATAGACCTTGCTATATCTGATCATACTCTACAGTTTGCCACTTTTCCAGTGGTTTTGCAAAGGCGCGCTACGACTTTTTATAAATGGTCTAGAAAGTTAACACAATATAATCTTAATAGACTTATATCGAGTCTATATAATACATCGTGGCTTCCTGTGTATAATGCAAAAAATGTGGACACAGCCTTTAATATTTTTCATGACATAATATTAATGAATTTTGATAAATATGTACCTAATACAAAAATTAAATTGAAATCTAATGCTAAAGAGGACAAGGGATGGCTGACGGAAGGTATTAGAACATCTTGCAAAAGGAAAAGAGAATTATTCATACTGACTAAAAATAGCCCTGATGTAAACTTGTTAAAGCATTATAAATCGTATTGTGTCTTGCTGAAGCAAGTTATTACTATAGCCAGAAAGAATCACACAGAGAGGAAAATTTCTGTCTCTAAAAATAAAGTGCGTGAAACTTGGAAAGTCATAAACGACAATGTTAAAGGTTGTAAATCGCATGATTTAACTAGTTTAATAGGTCTGTGTGATGGTGTAAAAACAGCAAATTCTGTGACTGATGCGGCAAACTTATTTAATAATTACTTTAAATCCAATGTAACACAGAATTCAAGCAATCCTCCTGGTTCAAAGCCAGTACTACCTCCTTTTGGAACCACCTCCTTTTTTACTTTTCCAGTTGACAAAGATGAGTTAAGAAGGACTATCAAGGGGCTTAAAGATAAAAAGTCATGTGGTTATGATGAAATCTCTTCTAGTGTTATAAAGTATATCGCTGACTCGATATTAGAACCCCTCCTGTACTTAATTAATCTTTCTTTGACTGAGGGAACATTTCCAACTAGGCTTAAGAAAGCTAATATAAAGCCAATACTTAAACAGGGCGACGAATTATGTGTTAATAATTACAGGCCAATTGCTCTCTTAACAATTTTTTCTAAGATTTTTGAAAAGATTATGGCAAATCGCCTATACTCTTATTTGATCGCAAACAAAATCTTAGCTCCTGAGCAATTTGGTTTCCAGAGGGGCGTATCCACTGCTGATGCATTATTTGAACTATCCGATTATGTCTATGGTGCACTGAATCGACAAGAAAATGTTGTGGCCATTCTTTTGGATTTATCCAAGGCATTCGATCATGTGGACCATGGCATAATGCTCGATATTTTGAATCGCTATGGCGTAAGAGGTATTTCAAACAAATGGTTTGAATCATACCTGGGACAACGGGAGCAATGTGTCTTAGTGTCAACCTTAAATCACAATTGTCGCACAATATCTAATATTAAATCGGACATCTCATGCATGGAATCTGGTGTACCCCAGGGGAGCATACTAGGACCCATTTTATTTCTCTTGTATGTGAATTACCTACCAAAGCTTTTACCCAGCAAAATAATTATGTTTGCTGATGATATATCCATGTTATTTAAATTTAAGAGAAACGAAGTTGAAGACCTTAATAATTTAATTACAAATAACTTGTCCACTGTTGTCAATTGGTTAAGAACGCTTAATCTAACCGCGAACATAAATAAAACTAAGTGTCTCCATTTTAGAAATATTAGGACTAATAGTGTAAGGCTAGATATAAAATCAAATAACTTGTCGGTTCTGGCTGTAAACGAAGCTAAATTTTTGGGTGTTTATGTCGATGAAAACTTAAACTGGAAAAAGCATGTAGATTTTCTCTGTGGCAAACTCAGTAGTTTCACTTTTGCTCTGAAGCGCTTAAAAAACATTTCTTCTTTAAAAGCGGCCTTACAAGCGTATCACGCGTTTTTCAAATCACACATTCTCTATGGATTGGCGGTATGGGGTAGTTGTACTGAAGTCCATCGGCTATTTAAATTACAAAAAAGATGTGTGCGTATTTTAAATGGCATCCACTCAAACCGAGAATCATGCAGAGCATCTTTTAAAAAACTAGGTTTGCCCACTCTTCCAGCACTGTACATTATAGAGCTCTGCAAACTAGTCTTTCGAAATCCAAATAAATTTCCTCCAAAAAATAATTTTAATAGCATCAGACTTAACTTGAGGTTTGCTTACGATGTCCGGGCCCCTATTGCTACGACAACAATCTACCAGCGCAGCGCTACTTACGTGGCTGCAAAAGTGTATAATACATTGCCTGTACAAATTAAATCACTCAAACACTCTAAATTTTTGTCAGCTTTGAAAAAGTTTGTTATCGAGTTATGTCCCTATAGCTTAAATGAATATTATAATTTTAATTGTTAGTCATTAAGTGAAATGTAGCTACACCCACTGGGTAAAATTGTATTGATACTATTGTATTGCATAACATCACCATGTACCTTATACATACAATTTATGGCTTAAATAAATAAATAAATAAATAAATAGTGCTCCGTGACTGCAAAAAAGTTTAAGAAACCCTAGTTTAAGGGTAGTGACAAAGATGTTTTTTTTTACCTACACCTTTTTTGTGTATTTTGTATGTTTAATTCAATTTTACAGCGCATTGGTTTTTACCTCTAATGCTGTAACTTTTAAATAAATGCTTGATCCTACTATATAATGTTATAAATGCGAAAGTTTGTGTGTGTGTGTGTTTGTGTGTGTGTGTATGTTTGTGACTCCTTCACGCTAAAACGGATTAACGCATTTAGATAACGATCGGTTGAGTAAAAGCGTATTTGTAACAAACAAACACACATACATTAGCATTTATACGTATTAAAGATTTATTATACCATACTTTAAAAGTAACGAATTGACAATTCAATGACACTGGAGTGGCATCCATACTAATAATTATAAATGCGAAAATGTGTGTGCTTGTATGTTTGTGTGTTTGTATGTTTATATGTTTGTCATTCTTTCTGACAAAATAGAGCGACGGGTCGATGTGGTTTTTGGCGTAGAGATAGTTTATGGGCCAGAGAGTGACATGGGCTACTTTTTGTCCCGGAAAAATGCACAGTTCCCGAGGGAACAACGCGCGATAACCCAATTCCACGTGGACGAAGCCGCGGGCGCAAACTAGTAATATATATTTAGAATATAAGTTAGGATTATGCTTGTGTGTTTGGGTACGCTACAGCAAAATTTCTGATCCTTTTTCACATTGCTTACTCGTAGCTATGAGGGATTAAAAAATAAATATTTTTAAGGACTTCAATTAATTGATTTTAAACCATGTAGTAAGTACAACAAGGTCGAATATTTGTGTACATTTATGTCATTAATATATGCACTATACCTGGAAAAGACTAAATTCAGTGGTATCTAATGTAATTAACCGGTGAAACAATAAAAACTGTTATTATAATAAAAAAGAATATGAAATGACAATTTTAGAATCGTAAATGCTGATTGTCATCAAACTCGTTTAATGTACGTAAATAACTACTATTATGTTCGATCTGATAAAAATAATGAATATTACAAATTATTATACCTACCTACTGCATTTTTAAATAGATTAAATTGCAGATATTTACTATATGATACTCTGTTAGAATCACTTTCAAGTAACGAGATCATAAAAGAAAAGTTTTTTTTTTAACTGAAATATTTTTTTCCGGTCTGAGTGGAGAGCCTTGGGGGAGGCCTATGTCCAGCAGTGGACGTCTTTCGGCTGACATGATGATGATGATGATGATGTAATTTTTTTGCAGATTATTCAGTCCAAGTTCTGCGTGACGTCACGCCGTGGGAAACTTTTTGCCACGGCGTGATGTCTGAACATGGAGAAATCGTATTCTAAATGCTAGAGATGCAACGGATATCCGGCTAGTATCCGGTATCCGGCCTATCCAGCCACTATTTTACTATTCGGCCGAATACCGGATAGTTGCGTACTATCCGGCCGGATATTGGTATTTATTTATCAATTTATCAATTATTGACATTAGTTCATTATTCTAAGGGACTGTTTCACCACCCATTGATTAATTTTAACTGACGGATAAATATGATATCATCTCGCGTCTATTCAAACAAAAAAACAAAAACTACATCATATTTATCCGTCACTTAAAATTAATCAATGTGTGGTGAAACAGCCCCTAAGTTTATTAATTATACTCTACAAGTCGCAACCTGCACGGAGTGTCATGCGAATGTTCGAATTAGCTTAATTTAATTGTACGTAAAACTAGGCCGAATATCCGGCGGCCGGATATACGGCTATCCGGCCAACGGTCCCGCCGAATATCCGGTATCCGGAATCCGGCCAAACCACTATCCGTTTCATCTCTACTTAATACCACCAACGGGACTTATCACGCTAACATACACAAGTAACATTTATAGGATTTATTTATTTATTTAGTCATATTTATGGAGAGATCGTTCACTCGGATTCGGCCATTAAACTATTCAAAGACGCAGCACGACTACAATGAACGACATAACACATATTGAAGGAATACGAGTAGGTTTGTATAAAAATTTAATTTTTAATACAAGTTTTTAGTTAAGGACTGTACTTATTATTGACTGTGCTTATATTGTCACCCAAACTACATTTGCATACCAAATTTCAAGTCGATGCCATTAACCGTTGAAGAGTTCCGTCCTGTGGGGACGATCCTGGCCGGACTACCAGGATGTCACTACCAGAGTATTGTCACGCAATTTACATAAGTAAGTATACCAAATCTCAAGTCAATCCAACTACAGGAATTTGGTCGAATTTAAACTTGCAAGATTTGTTTGTAGACAACGGGACAGATGGAACTAAATAAATAAAAAACTTGTAAAAAGACATGAAAGTATTCTTTTCTATGTCATTCCAGCTAAGCCGTGTGACCATGAAAATAAATGAAAGGAAGGACATAGTTTAGCAAAAACGTTCCAAACCTCAAGAATTAATGTTTTGTTTTTAGAACTACTTTCAGTTACATCAAAAGCGAAATTACAGAATAACAAAACAATTATGCTTTGAAACGTTTTTGCTAAACTACGTCCTAATAAATATGAAGCATTTCACTCTGGTTAACATTTTTTCTATTGATCCATCTGGAGGCTTTTAAAGTAAAATAAATAAAAAATTGACAAATGGCGTATCTTGTATCTTTAAACGAGCAATTCTAGTTTATTCATTTATTTGTTTTGGGGATCTTGGAAACAGGTTTTCGGGGAAGACAAATCGATCTACCTTGGTCTGTCTCTAGAAAAATGCACGTTTGCGAGAGAAGTTCGGTCGCCCAGGTAATTGTGTTAAAAATCATAGCTGTTGCCCGCCACTCCGTCCAAGTAGAATACGTTTATCGCTTATCCACGGGAACTGTAAAATTTTCCGGGATAAAAAATATCCTATGTCCTTCCTCGGGGCTCAAACTATCTGTATACTGAATTTCATCTAAATCGGTTCAGCATTTTAGACACGAAGAGGTAACAAACAAACAAAACGAACTTACAACTTTCGCATAGTATTTATCTTCAGAGGCACGGTTATGGCTCTGATTAATCACAGCGCTGGACAAGTTTACTTAAATTAACTAAATGTTGCCCGCGGCTTCGCCCCCGTTCCATTCTTTTTGTTTCAATTTTGTTACGCACAAACCTTATCCTGACAATAACGAACACGACAAAAAATAGTTATATAATTCGGTGTCTTAGTTCGGAAGTTATGCGCGTTTGTATGTGTACAAATATTTCGGCAATCCATTTTTTTATTCCACTGGATATAATATATATTTATTTAGAATACATATACATAGATAGATAGCCAATTTTAATTGTAATTTTGATTTTAATATTTTTTATCGTAGACAGTATAGGTAAAATACGTAAGTTTGTATGTTTATCCGTTGCCTAGTATCCATAGTACAAGCTTTGCTTAGTTTAGGACTAGGTCAATTGGTGTGAAGTGACCCATGATATTTATTAATTTATTTATATCTGATATAATGAATATTCTATTCTATTCTACAATTTTAGTGGTATTAGCGTGGTTAAAATAGTTTTAAGCCGTTTCATTAAATATTCAATACACTTAAGTTAATATTGGTCATCACATTGATCTTTTTGACGATTCCCCAGCGGAATTATGTATGAGTGTGTATGACTTCGTGTCTAATTATCCGAGGCGTAGCGTGACAGTCGGTGGTTATACACTGACACGGCTCGGTTAGTAAATAATTTAGCGTAGAGTGGAAAAATCGCGTTCTGAAAGCAAAATTCAAATCTAGTGATACCTGTAAAAACAAAAAAAAGAGTTTAAAAATAAGTTTATTGAGGAACAAATAGTTGAAACAGTAAAAATTTAATAGTAATAATTTAAAACTAATATAACTCTAAAAAAGGCCCCTGTTAAAATATTTAAGAGTTTAAATATTTTTCGTTTATTTTTGACGGCGTAAAGTGGCAGCTTTTTTTGGTATTAAGTCTATTAAACAAGTTTTTAGGATTTTTGCTTGCGTTAGTTTTTTTGTCATTGCGAACTTATCTTACCCGATTTTATCCGTGATGCGCCATAATACGTTTGGAGTTTGCTTCTTAAAAATATCCTCATTTAAAGCCCCTAATATGGAAATTTTATGAAGAGTGAAATTAATACAAGCGTTATATTTCTCTACGCTACCTTTCATTTTGAAATTATGCGAGCACTTGCAATATAACCTAACCTAATCAACAAAAAGTTGGAAAACCCTCGAATTTGTTAATTCAAAGTCTAATATCTCAAAAACGGCTTAACAGATTTTGATGAAACATGTCCAAGAACCATCGCTTGAAAACCTTTTTCAAACAAAGAAAACCGCACCCGTTTAAGAGCTACGGTGTCACAGACAGACACACAGACACAGTCAAACTCGTAACGCCCCTCTTTTTGCGTCGGGGGTTAATTATAAAAGATGCGTTTCTTTATCCTTGGCTTAGCATTATCACTATTATTATTATTAAAAGGCAATAGTACCTAATAAATTCCAGTCGTGTGTTGGAGTAGACATACACACACACTTATTTCCGTACATCCCATTTATTAATGAATTTAGCAGCAAATATAATAAAGGCAAATTCAAAAAAAATGCACATACAAGGTAATTATTAAATAACTGAAAACCTGGAGGTTTGAGGTCAGAATCGAGAAGACAATCACTTTCTATGCTTTAAACAAAAAGCTCTTAAACGGGTGGACCGATTTGAATGCGTTTTTTTAATTTGAAAGCAAGTTTTCTAGCGATGGTTCTTATACGTGTTTCATCAAAATTGGTTCAGACGTTTTTGAGATATTGTACTTTGAAGTGACAAAGTTGGGGGTTTTCCAACTTTTTGTTGGTTAGATTATAGTTTACAAATGTAACACGTGCAATTAAATGCGTGCAATTAAGCGAGGTTGCCTACAATTGAGGTAATTTAATACTAGCAATTTTTCCGTTAAGTGCAAGTGACAAGTACAAATTACGATTGTAGTAAGTAGTAAATAGAAATGAAATATAAACAAAACAAAATACCTTTATTCAATGTCAGACAGTCTTATCATATAAATCGATACCTAACACTAAAAAAACAATTATATAATAAAAAAAATTACAAAAAATCTAAACAAAAAAAAGAAAAAAATAGTAATAGTAAATTATATACAATACCCGTCCGCATCGTACTTGGTTCAAACGTACCCATTACCCCAGCGGCATTGCCCCGTTGTATGGCCAACGAGAGCCTCTCGACCAAGTACGACCCTCCTCACCTCCTCTGTCCCTCATCCTGCGACCCAACTCCCAAACCAAAACATCAATATTTTAATTTAATAATCAAGGTATTTTTAAGCATATGCATTAAACTAACTTAAAATAAGAAAAAAAAACCACAGTCAGGGTGTCTGAGTTTTCCAGTTTAATAAATATCACCTTGTATAAATACAAAAATTGTGACAAAGTTCTATTTCAGTTGATGATTCCAACAGTACGACTCTACATACACATTATTTTCGTTATTGACTTAAAAATGTGTATTTCTGGGTAGTACCTACCTCTGTTGAAATAGACTATAATAAAATTTGTATGGAAAATAAAAATACTTATAGCACAAAACGTAAAACAAAAACAACTACTGAAATATTGCAAAAAAAATAACGGAAGATAGTATTTCTAAAACTGACAGTCCTTAAAACCAAATGAACCATCCTGTTTCAATGATGACAATGGAAATAAATTTTCTGAAAAGAAAAAACTTTGAACTATTGTCACGTTAATTGCACACTCGCAAGATACCTGCTGTGTCAATATCAATGCCCATGAGTTGTAAAAAAAAAACAAGGAAAATGGCAACCTGCTAAGTTGCAATCAAACTATAATCGTTCTCGATCCACGAGACGCCAGTCAAAGACTAACCGCGCGGTAAAACGAACTGTGATAAAATCACGCGATTTGAAATGTTTAGTTTTCCAACGTTCGTTCTAAATTTAAACAAGAAACAACTTTAAAAACAAAATCACGTCTTTTTAACGTAGCGGCCAGTAATTTAAAAAGAAATTTGTGAACAAATAAAAATAGTGTTGTAGTTTTGAAGCGCAGTAAAACTTTGTTAGTACAAAATGATTGGAAAACATTCGCGATTATTTTTCACGATATCGCTCGCTGTTTTGATCTTAATTGTTATGATTGTAACGTGGGGCATACCAACTGTGAAAAACAAGCAAATACAAAAGGTAAGGAAACTTCTAAAATATTTAAATCAATTCATGTTTCAATTTAAAAGATTTATTATTTTCCTATAGCCAGTGCCTATACTTACTTATCGTGTCATAAACATGTTTTCGAATTAAACAACTACACTTGAATATAAATTAAACGTTACAGATTTTTTAAGCTATTCGCCGTCTTCATGTGTTCTTTATTACGAAATTGATTACATGATATAGTTTTTTTTTATTGCCTATGAGTATTAATCACAATATTTTTAGGATCTTATTTGCTTTAATAGGAACAACCAAGGACTTCTTGTAGGATCAATTTACTGTCCGTCTCTCTCAATCAAGACCCTTTCTGTCAAAACTGCGTGGAGGTATCAGGTTGGAACTTACACCAAATAAGGGGCTGTTTCACCATCCATTGATTAGTGTTAACTGACGATTAAATGTGATGCCGTCTCCATTTGTTTTGTTCGAATAGATGGAGACGGCATCACATTTAACCGTCAGTTGGTACACTCAACTTTTTTGCCGACACTAATCTGTCCGCGTAATTTTTGAAACAATTGCATATTTTTGAAGTAAACATGTTTTTTCTGTAATTTAATAGATGGTGTACATGAATACATGCCGTCCTACGTAAGTTCAACCTATTAAACCGTGAAATGTCTTCTTGGAAGTAGGTACGATTTTTTGGTAACGCCGGAGACAATTTTGGTAACGCAGCAGACGCTCAAAGTGTCGGTAAAAAAGTTGATTGGCCCAGTTAACACTAATCAATGGTTGGTGATAGAGCCCCTAAGTATTCAAAATTCTGCATTCCCTTTGACCTATAATAACTGAAATTTCTAATTTAAACAATCAAAATGATAAAAAAAATAGAAATTTCTTTTCATACTGCTACTGCTGGCAGCTGCAGTGGACGTCTTCCGGCTGATGATGATGATGATGATTTCCATACTAGAACGGTGCATATCAAGATTATATCGGGTAATTCACGTTGATTTAAAACAAAGAAAGAGAAGGAAAAGGATGTAGAGTTAGTGTTAGTGTAAGTGAAATGAAACCACAGCTTTGCACGCGTAAATCATTAGATCCAGCAATCGAATTGAAATTCCGAGATTTTTACTGAATTCCTGTGGGAATTACCAAAACTTACAGCGTGGTCTTTAAATTATTTAAGTTACATTCAAGTGCGAGTCGGACTCGCGCACGCAGGGTCCCGTACTATCTATACGAGATTAGACATTAATATAAAAACAGCAAAAAAAAACAAGTTTGTTGTATAATAGGAACCCCCTTAAATATTTATTTTATTTTAATTTTATTTAGTTTGTAATATTTAGTATTATTTCTGTATTTTAATTTATTTCTATATACAAAATATTTTTGTTTATTTTTAAAGCGATTATTCCACTAAAGATTCTGTGAATATTTCAAGCGTGTTGCTGTTATTAATATCAAGCAAAAAATTACAAAACAATCACGTTTGTTGTATGGAGCCCCCTTAAATATTTTTTTTATTCTGTTTCTAGTATTTGTTATTATAGCAACAACACAATAACAATAACAATATATGGACCCTGGTCTGAAATAAACGATTATTATTATTATAGCGGCATCAATACATAATCTGTGAAAATTTCAAGTGTCTAACTATTTATTGCGACTCAAGAGGTAGAGCCCTGTGACAGACGGACGGACAGGCTGCGGAGTCTCAGTAATAGGGTTCCATTGGCAGCCTTTGGGTGCGGCACCCTAAAAATAGAGTCGCGTTTCATGACTCTACATATACTCGTACCCAGCGGATAAAATTTAGATATTTTATCCCGATCCCGTAAAAATTTGGATAAAAAGCAGTCTGTGTTATTCCAGATGCCCAGCTATATTCATGACAAGTTCCTCCAGCCATTTTACCGTGAAAGAGTAACAAATATATATATACACACACACTCACACGTACTAACAAACTTTTCCATTTTATAATATTAGCAGGGTGAAAAGTCAAAAGTAAGACCTCAAAGCACAAGCATGAGCCAAATCTGAATATCACTGAACGTTAATAAATACTCGTAACTTTTGTTTTTCACAGAAATATTACAAAATACTCACTTATTTTTTGCATGATTTTAAACTACGGAACCCTCGATGCGCGAATCTGACTCTCAATTGGGTATTTTTTTTTAAATTAACCCTACTTGTACAAGCCACATTAATTATTTAAGGGTTCTATAAACCCAAAGTTTTAAAAATATCACGAAGCATTAAAATTTACTACACATATTCATGATGATAGTTAATTATGTAGCTAAAGCAATGCTAAGGAGACGAGATATATTTCATCTCTGTCTGATGCGTCATTATTACTATCGCTCCTTTTCTGTCTCATGACATAAGTCATGACATAATTTATCCCGTCTCGTTGGCTTTGCCTTCGTGTCTGAACTTGTCGATCCGCGCAGCCCCGCTTGGAAACTACAGCCCAAGCCCTTTTGTTCAGGGTCGAGGCCAGTGCCCAACAGTGGGCCGTATACAGGCCGGAGATGACATGATAATTTTAGTTTTTATATGAGTTTGTTTGTTAACTTCTGGACTTTGTACCTACTTACGCCCTACCCTTGAAGTTTACTTCCTGTACTTACGTAATTTTATTTTACATAGATGACTTTTTGGTCGTTAAAAGCACACATATGATTATTTTCGACAATCCGTAACAAAAACAGATAGACCGTAGAAATTAATTCTTATAAACAATTATATTTTTATACGATTTTTTTCGGGCTCTAATTCCGCTGACTATATACTTGCATTGTAGATGTGAATGTGATTTTCCACTGGCGAGGCGACACTAGACGAAGAGAGACGAGAATTGAAATTTGTATGCATTCTCGCGCTCCCGCCGTGCGCCGCTGCTATTTACTCTTAAGCTAGTAATAATTCTCAAGAAAACTTAACAGTTATAGTTTTCCTTGTAAGTTTGGTATACTTACTACCATCCTGATTTGTTTTTATTTTACCACTCACCGGTTTAGATTTTAGAGGGGGGACGCTCGATTTTAATGCAAATTTGCACTTTAAAGTTGAGTACTTTGCAAAAAAATTACTGAATCGAAAAATCGTTTTAGCAACCCCCTTATGGTTTTAAAAGACCCCACACAATAAGATTAGATGAGAGAAAAAAAACAACTCCACTTTACGTCCATGGAAGGCACTCTAAAAAAATTTTTTTTTTCGTTTTTTATTGTTCCATTTTGTCGGTGTACATATATATTTGTGCAAAATTACAGCTTTCATGTCAGATGACATTGATAGTCCATGAGCAAAGCCGCGGACGGACGGACACACAGACATGGCGAAACTATAAGGATTTGGTTTTTGCCATTTTGGCTACGAAACACTAAAAACTAGAACTAAACAGTGGAATTGTAGAATGCTTCCACCGTCATAAATAAAATAAAAAAGGAAAAAATAAAAATAAAATATTGGAGATGTATGTATAGTCTCCCAATGTCATAATAAATACCTATACTTATATGATTCTGAATTTCAGATCAAGTAACCATTAAGATTTTGGATTCCGAATGCAAGCTTACGCCTGCCGCCCCCAAAGTTAGCTCACACGCACATCAAAGCGGTACCGGTTCCCATAAGTCCTATGGGATCATCTTGGGAACTTCGACGTCGCGAGCCTGTCACTAGAAATTAAATAAAAAATATACAAGTTTAAAACTCATAAGCTTAACAATATACAGCCTTAAATATAGCAAGGGGATGTATAAATTCCCTAAAATACCTAATCCAAATAATTCAGAGATGTCATATTCAACATACAAATAATTTGCTCGTCACGGGGATCGAACCCGCAACCGCTTCACTGACTGAATGACTGGACTGGCTGACAATGCACAGAAAAAATGTATGCGATTTTCCCAACAACGTCGATAGGTCAGAAACTACCTACTAGAAACATAAGAAAACTAAAACTCCTTCTCACAGATTGGCTGAAATCAAAAAGTCGTTTCTGGGAAATTGCATATGTTTTTGTAACCATAAATATTATTGTTATTTCATGGTTATTTCACGTCTATCATTCTGTCACAAGGCTGTCTCTCGTAAACCGCAATGGATAAACAACAAAATTTTACATATACTTCTTTTTTTATTAGCCTGTAATGTCCCACAGCTGGGCAAAGGCCTCTCCCCTGGATTTCCAACTCGTGGAAAACGCGTCTAGGTCATCCCGCCATCTCCGCCTGCCGCGGTGCCGCGGTGCCGATAGCCATATTGGGGCACTGTGTGGTGACCTGTGCCCACCTTACCGGGTACATGCGGCAATCGTACCAACTCAGTCCGATTTGAGCCTCGCGCTGGCTTTACCTACACCCACAATGCATGTTTTGGATCATGGATGTATATTTTACAAGCTTTTATTTAGTTTCACCTGTCCCGTTGTCTGTCTGTCTGTCTGTGTGTAGTCAAATCTTGCAAGTTAAATTCGACCAATTTCCAGAGTTGGATCGACTTGAAATTTGGCATACTTATGTAAATTACGTGACAACACAATAATCTACAAGTGACATCCTGGTAGTCCAAGATCGTCTCCGCAGGACGGAACTCTTCGACGGTTAATAGCATCGACTTGAAATTTTTGAGAAATTAAATATAAATAACAATCAATCATAAATTAAGAATGATCGCCATACAAAAAACTGTTATTTTTTCCTGTAAAAACAATCATCTAACAACTAAAAACACAACAAAAAAATAACAAAGTAGGTCTCTACAGCCATTCTGAAGTGCTGTGCGAACAAACAAATCTTCAATTCATTCACATTATTATGTAGATTTTTTTCTGATGTCTGTAACTTTTTGTTATCTGTACTTGCACTGCTGCACTGTCATCCAAACTACCGTGTTAAATTTCGAGTTGATCCCACCAGCAGAAGTGAGCAAAATAACTTGAAATAAGACTTAAAAATTTAAAGACAACGTACATATTTACATGCTTAGATACATACGATCATTGCAAGCTAAATAAAAATCTGTAATAAGTAATAAAATTTAATTTCACTCGTTAGTATGCCTATAACTTTTTATTCCTCATATTACTCAATCACGGGCGAAAACTTAAAACGCACGTTTCATGGGTTACGACGTCATGCGGTAAATTTATTTTTAGTCAGAAATGACATGTAATTAGTATTTTTTTATACATAAAGACGAACCGTGTGAACTTAAGAGACCTTTACAACGAGTACCTATTTAAATTGTCAAATTGTTATAAGCAAATTGAACAGACGTACTTTATAACTTTGCCACTTTTTCGTAACTAAGGAAAATTGACTGGTTACTCATAAAAAGTACGTAAAAACAATACCACTCCTTGCAGTCGGGTAAAAAGTAGGTATTACCACGTATTACTTTTTGTTTATGCGTAATAAATTTAAATTTAAATTAGATTTAAAAAAAGATTTTTTTTTATTTTAGTTGTAAATTGTATGGGTTTAAAAAAAATGCCTAAATAAAGAAGTTTAGTATTATTTAATAATAATGAATATGATGTAGTACAGTGAAGGAATTTAATTCATGGGCCACCATGGAAACTTTTCAAAGGAAAAGTCTTACGACTGTCCTTGTTAATTAATTCGATGTCACTATGACGTTTACTGTGAAATGGTTCCATGGTGGCCAATGAATTAAGCTCGTACTTATTTTAGAGCAGAAAATGAAAAACGATAAGAAGGTTTTTTTTTCTATTAGGTTTATTTTCTGTACCTATACAAGGTGTTAATTAAATAACTGAAAATCTGAAAGTTTGTTCGCAATCGTTTACGCTATTAAATCATTTTTCTTTCTTTTCTTTCTTTCAAAGTTAAATATCTCAAAAACGGCTGAACCGATTATTATGAAACGAGTCTAAGAACTATATCGCTTTCAAATAAAAAAACGCATTCCAATCGGTCCACCCGTTTAAGAGCTATGGTACCACAGACAGACAGACACACATAGCGGTCAAACTTATAATACCTTCCTTTTTGCGTCGGGGGTTCAAAAAGACAGTTGGGTGTCTGAGATTTTCAGTTTAGAAATCAACACAGATGACAGATTGGTCGGATATTATTATGGCTATATTTTTCTACTACGTCACGTGAGGCCAGCGACTACAACTGACGTCACGGTTCAGTGTTTTTAAATGTGTCAAATACAAACAAAAAATCTAACAAACACGCAAACAAATGTTTTCTTGTCATAATATTTTTTCAGATTATCTGATTTTTGCCGAAGAAAAGCGGAGAGATTTTTAATAAAATAGTTTTGTTTACTTAGACGTTTTGTAAATAAATTTAAAGGATTTATTATCACCTACAGACTGCTTTTGCACTTAATATTAAATAATAATTATGCGTCCACGATATTATTATTATTTCCTTAAATGTGTTATTGTTTATTGGCGTACCTAATTGTATTTCATATAAGAATCATCCTCCAACATCTTCCATAAATTTATAATTGCTACATCAGTACATCACCATATTTAGTCAAATTCAAAATATCTTTATTCAATTTAGGCTATAACAAACACTTATGAATGTCAAAAAAAATCTACCACCAAGTCGGAGAAACCTCTCACGAAATTCGCTGTTCTTTTTTTTTACCCACGACGGAACGGAGAAGGTATATGCGTTTAGGGTGAGAGGTTGTTTGTTTGTTTGTTTGTTTGTTTGTTTGTGCGCAAACGAATGTTCACGTTTATCTCCAGAACGGTTTGACTGATTTAGATGCGGTTTTCTGTAATGGATTTGTAATTTATCGACGGTGGTTCTTAGATAGGTGTTATGGCGTTTATCCGCTAGGGGGTGCTACAGTAATAATTTTTCACTCGAAAAATGACCACCGAATATTACCAATTATGTTCAGAATGGATTGACTGTTTTTAATGTAGTTTTCCGTAATGGATTTGATGTTTATCTAAGATGGTTCTTAGATAGGTGTTATAGTATTAAACCGCAAGGGGGCGCTAGAGTAAACTATTTCCATTTAGCTCTAGAAAGGTTTGACTGTCTTTGATGTGGGTCTCTTTAAGGGGTTTGATGACTGTCTTTAATAGTTTTCGAAAGGCGTTCACATGTATATAAAAGTGGGTGCACGGCAGTGCCTCCGCCAAGACGAACAAAAAGGAAGACGGGGCACTACCTACCTATTTTCATACCGTTTCATCTTGATACTAGCTTTTATTAATTGACCTGCAACGTAAGTAGGTACCTATGTAAATAATATTATACATATGTATGTTTGTGTGCATATTAGGGTCTTGCAAGTTAAATTTGCCACACTTTCAGCTATCGTATTGACTTGAAATTTGGCACACTTATGTAAATCAGGTAACATTACAATAATCTGGTAGTGACATCCAGGTTATATAGCCAGGGTCGTCTCCACAGAAAGAAACTCTTCAATAGTTTACGGCACAGGCGCGGAATTTAACAGAATTACCTATGAAATTTTATTGGCACTGTTTATATGATAGAATAGACACAACTTGATGTTGCAGCTAGGGTTGTCTTCCCAGAAAAGATCTCCTCGATGGTTGATAGCATAAATGCATAAAATTTTGCACGATTATTCAATTGCAATGACAATACATTATATCCCCATAAACTACCTGATGCTGTAGATAGGGTTGTTTCCTCTTCCCAAAAGTTCCAAGAAAGCTAAATTATTGTACGCTGATTGAGAATTGCACATAAATAAAAAAAATGTGACTTCAAACCTCTAATCCTAGTTAATGGGGTCAGGGCTTGCAGAAAAACTAGTAAAATTTTAGGCTAAGCCCCTGAAACCTGATCTTACTTACTAATCCTATACATACCTATTTTGGCTTAAAAAGTATGACTTGGCCGTTTCATATTTAAATCTGTTTGTATGACATGTCAATAAAAAAAATTAAGATATTTATTTCAAGCAAAAAAAAAGCATACAACATTCAAAGCAATCAATCATCAAGCATTAATTTTTTTTTTATAAAGTCAGGGCTCAGGCTCCATTTCCACCAGCGATGTGCGAGGATGGTGTTGCGAGGAATGTGTTTTTTATGAACCAATACAAACATTTAATTTTCCTTGCTTCGCTCCGCTCAGTTTCCACCAGAGATTGAGTACCAGGATAGAGATATGAAACGTTTCTATTGGTTCATGAAAAACACATTCCTTGCAACACATCCTCGCACATCTCTGGTGGGAACGCAGCCTCATGTAGCCACTTGGCTTTTCCTAGCGTTTGAAAACCTTTTTAAAACTAAAGCGTTATTTATGAGCATAAGTGTTGTGAATATTAGCCTTTCATTTTACATAAAATATTTAAGTGAGATGAATTATTTCTTTAAAAAGTTTAAAATAAAAAGTAAAATTAAAAATTTTGAAAAAATCCACGACAGTTCCTATAGAAAAAGGGTTAAATAATTTTTATAAACATCCCCCGACTAAAATGATTACAAACGCAAAAACATCCGTCGGGGGCTGCCATTGCTATCTCTCTGTTATTATTTCAATTAAAATGTTAAGAAAAGTTACTACAAACAACTAGCTCTCTCATAATGCATCCCAAATACAATTTTAATTTGTGATTAACGAATTCATACAACTACAGAATATTAGTTAATTTCGGGGTGAGTAATCCAATGCTATTTCAGTTACAATGTTAAGAAAACTACTTACGGTGAATATCTTTGTCTCATAAAGTAGGTACATTCCTCACACAATTATAACAACACACACAATTGCAAAATATATGTTCATTTCGGTGCAGGTACTGGCAGCCCCCGACGGATGATTTTGCGTTTGTAATCATTTTAGTCGGGGGATGTTTATAAAAATTATTTAACCCTTTTTCTATAGGAACCGTCGTGGGTTTTTTCAAAATTTTTAATTTTACTTTTTATTAATAAAAGTATTCCGTATCCTGCCTACCTCTTACATTTGGATTAAATATTTGTCAAATTGAACGAATTTGCAACTAATCTATACCTATATTGGTTGTTACATTGGTGTACATGTGTAATAGAAACCTAATAAAATCATACTTTTTTAGGTTAAATATAACATTTGCAGTTAGGTAATTATACGTTTATTGTTCAACCTTTTTCATGACCCTAAGATGAGGCTTTTTGCAGTATTAAAAAATATGACATACTAGCTTTTGCCCGCAGCTCCGCTCGCGTAGTATACGGTTTTCGCGCGCTGTTCCCTCTCGAATTGTGCATTTTTCCAGGATAAAAAGTATCACTGTCATGTCACTCTCGGGCCCATAAACTGTTTCTATGCCAAAAATCACGTCGATCCGTCGCTCCGTTATGGCGTAAAAAACGGACAAACGTACACACAAACATACAAACACACACACTTTCGCGTTTATAATATTAGTATGGATTTTACAAGTAGTTCTAAGTTCAGATTACAATGTATATTATGAGTGTGGGATTTGTATTCTACTTGACACTTTTTCGGTCCGAATTCAAAATATCTCTACTTATCGGAGACTTTTGATCAATGTCTGGCATTCGTAACTGTCTGATGACTTTTTATTAATTAATAAAAAGTCTTAATATTAATATTTTTGTTTATTTAAAATTGGATTATAAACAAAATGTGTTTGTTTTGTAAATAGGTGTAATGTGGTTTTATTCTTTTGTTACATTTGAATTAAATTATGTTCTCGCTCTGCTGAGGTGAAAAGTTGTATGTGTCACACAACACCAAAGTTTTTTTAGTCTCGTGTGTTTGAATCCCTCGATGCTCTCAAGATTCTAACCTAGAATCACTCGCTACGCTCGTGATTCAATTATAGAATCCTTCGCTAACTCAGGATTTAAAATTAAAAAAAACACTCAATAACTATTATCAAACGAAGGACATCGGAATGGAATCCTCCAAAAGCAAATTTCGATTCGCACTTTGCCACGTTTATTTTAACCGCTTAATCACAGCTCCATTGACCATTTGCGTTTAATTAGTTTACGTCTATTTAATTAGTCAATATAATTATTTACGCAAAAAAATTAAACCATTATTATTTCATAACCTGACAATAATACAATAGAATAATTAATTGAATTTCCTCAAACATGACAAGAAATATTGACGTTGTAATACAAGTAATAGGCCGGGAAGTATCGTCGCGCGGTCACTCCAGCGGCCTGCAAAGAGATGTCATACAAATTTCCCGCCCTCGGCCGGCAATGCGACCGTCTTTTGTTTCAACGCAAGCTGCGGTACGGCACGCACCCGCCGCCAGCACCACCGCCCCCAGTCGCCGCGCCAGCAGCCACAGAACACGGCCAGCTTCATTTCTTGTTTTTTTTTTTATTTTTGTTTATGTCATGTTTGAGAAAGCACTATACTCTGCTGAAACGCGGGGTTGCCGGTCTATATCTGCTTGGCCGGCAACCCCCTACTTTCCGGCCTCTACAGTAATATACCATTGTTCGATCCGGTGACAGTAATGGAACATAATAAAAAAAAGTAAGAAGGTATTTTCATGTACTGCTCCTTTCACCTCCGACCTATGATCTTTATTTTGCCAAGTTCATGTATGGCTCTAGGTGGAACCCTGTCGCATGGAACCTCTGCTAACCTTATCAAGATTTTTTTTTTGGTAATTGCGGCAAATCCTGACTGCGACAGGGTTTTACCGCGAGTGTCGCACACAAGTTCGTCCAGATATAGTCGATTGCTCTAAAAAGTTCTACTTAAATTAACATATCAATTACATTGCAATAAACCTTTAAAAACTATAAGTCTCCGTCGTAATCCATAATATCGTTTTTCCTAATGTAATGTTTGCCATAATGATCATAATCCATAACTGTCTCTATCTTTAAAACCACAAAATTTTCAGGAAATTTTAAATGGCCATCCACAGAACTTTAAAGGTTAGGTTAGGTTTATTTTATAACAACCAGACATTATTTATAATTTTCAAGAAAAAAGAGTTAAAGCAAATGATCACTATGGGAAGCATTACCATTATGGATTTTAATATGTATGGATTCCAATATAGACCCTTAAAACGCATTACAGTTAAAAAAATATATGATGGCAAGACAATACCTATTCAATAGATCTATATACCGAAGTATACGGATATGAAGCTAATTGAGAAAGCAATATAAATATGAAATTATCTAACAAAATACAATGGAAAAACACACAAAAGATCTGTACTAAGTTCTTAAAGGCAACAAACGAGTTTGAAATAGAAACTAAGGTAATACGTAAACGTACGCGCAAGCGCACCTTGACACGCAGATCAAGTCTGTTAAGGTTAACTTAGGATGTTAAGACAATGAACTTGTCATTATGAGACGACGTTCGTCAGTGACGTTGTTAGTCGTGGGGACCTTTAAAATTCGACGCGTGGGTTGTCAAAAGTGTAAGAATAAAAGTTAAAGTTTATAAGATATTTATTATACAGCGGTGTAACATATTTTTACTTACACATCGAAGTTACAAGGAAAATCAGCCTCATGAGAAAATTTCTTTTTTCATGGTAAATTTTACACTTTTGTGCGACTCATCATCAAATATTAACATTTGCGAGTAAAACGATATGGTCAGTTTTAGCTGGCTATGTCAAATACAACCATTTCATAAAATGGTCAGCCGCATCATGGTGTGATACAATTTACTATTTTCACTATCTGTGACCACAATTAAGAGACTGCGGGGCTGTTTCACCATCCATTGATTAATGATAACTGACGGTTAAATCTGATGCCGTCCCGTCTATTCGAACGAAACAAATACAATTTTTTTATCCTTTTTTTTATTTTATAACGATGAATGCATTCTACACTTCCATTGAACGTACATAATAATATAAACTCATAAAAAAGTTAAGATGTTTAGTTTTAGTTTTGTAATTAGGGGTCCCTTAGTTACTTAGGTCCCAAAATCCCTGTAATTTTTTCATGTATTTTTTTCTCTTTTATTTTATATTGTAATTTAAATGTTCCTATTTTATTTCTTATGATTTAATAGAAAAAAAATTACGGTCTACCTTCTTAACAATTGTGGTCTTTCCGAAAGTGCTAGTAATTTTTAAAAACACACAGTTACGGAAAAAAAATATTTGAATTAGTAATTATTTTTTTCACAGAGCATTCAAATCGAAGAGTCGTCCCAGATGTTCGAGAGATGGCGTAAAATGCCGATCCCTTTGACATTCAAGATCTACGTGTTCGACGTCGCCAATGCAGAGGGCATCAATAATGGAGAGAAGCCCCAGCTGGAGGAGAAAGGACCTTACGTTTACAAGTAAGACCTGATGCTATCTTGCTTTAATTCGAAACACAATCGACCTGCAATTTATTTTTCATCTCTCCTGTTTGGAAAGTTTAATTTACATGGGTAGATATCCGGGTGGAAAATTGCGTTTTCATCTCTAGGGTGGAAAGTAATTTATTTTAATTTTTTCGATTAGCCGTGGAGTCGAAGATAATTGAGTTACGTCAATGACACTTTGTTTTCACGTTCCGGCATGGCCATCTAGATGCACGTCGTGACCAAGGAGCTTATATACAACACTGGAGGTTGAATGCCGAACATCCGTTTGAAACAAGAAATTTGATCTTCATTACGTCACGAACATATTCCATCTCTTTTTTTAGTTAGGTTAAGAAAGAGATGGAAGTCATTCGTGAAATGTGAAAGAAAGACATGGAATATATAAATAAGTAATAAAGGTCAAACTCCTTCGTTCGACGTTCATCCTCCAGTTTTGTACATATAAGCTCCTTGGTCATGACCAACTCGATTTTTTTTAATAGTCAACCGTGGCAAGTGGCCAGTCGAAAAGGTACCATTGGAGGTTGGATATGAGTAAATTCAATTTATTATTATTCTTATTCTTTTTTTTTGTAGTATTTTACTTTCCTCACAGTCGAAATGAATGATTTTCGTAATTCATCGTAATTTAGCGGTAAAGAAAACTTTCATTTTATTTTTTTGATAAAACTTTCATCCATTCCCCATTGAATCATCATCATCATCCCAGCCTACTACGTCACACTGCTGGGCACAGGCCTCCTCTCAGAATGTGAGGGCTTGAATGGTGTCCAAAGTACCTACCCAATCCACACAGGGCCTGAATATAAATTACAGGCCAAACTCTCTATAATAACATAACCTATAACTAACAAAAAGTTGGAAAACCCCAACAAACATTGTCACTTCAAAGGTCAATATCTCAAAAACGGCTTAACCGACTTTGATGAAACAGAGGCCTTATTGCCTAACGTTTCTGACACTCGCGATCACAATAGAAGATAGCTTTTGTATGCGAAATATGTCATTTGATTGCGATCCCGAGTGTCAAAAACGTTAGGCAATACGGCCTCTGGTCTAAGAAACATTGCTAGTAAACTTGATTTCAAATAAAAAAACCGCATCCGTCTACCCGTTTTAAAGCTACGGTGCCACAGACAGACACACAGTCACACATAGCGATCATACTTATAACACCCCTCTTTTTACGTCGGGGGTTAAAAAAGGGCCCGTGCACAGCGAAAACCTTTTTCAAGAGCGTTTAGTCATTATCTTCTAGTTTTATTCCCGAAGAATTAGAAGACATCCTGTATAACAAAATTATGATATAACTAGCTTTTGCCCGCGGCTCCGTCCGCGTGGTATTCGGTTATCACGCGCTGTTCCCTCGGGAACTGTGCATTTTCCGGGACAAAAAGTAGCCTATGTCACTCTCGGGCCCATAAACTATCTCTATGCCAAAAATCACGTCGATCTGTCGCTCCGTTATGGCGTGAAAGACGGGCAAACACACAAACATACAAACACACTTTCGCATTTATAATATTAGTATGGATGGATATTACTAGCTTTTGCCCGCGGCCCCGCCCGCGTGGTATTCGGTTATCGCGCGCTGTTCCCTCGGGAACTGTGCATTTTCCGGGACAAAAAGTAGCTTATGTCACTCTCGGGCCCATAAACTATCTCTATGCCAAAAATCACGTCGATCTGTCGCTCCGTTATGGCGTGAAAGACGGGCAAACACACAAACATACAAACACACTTAGTATGGATATGGATAATGTCATATGGAGTAATGAATTTTACCTTGAATCCGGTATTTGATGGTTTCAGTCCAGTTTCATTATTTTCATTGTTCCGTGTCTAATAATAATGACATTGATAGCATTAACTATAATTGCCTTCAGTTACCTACATTTTTAAATCGATTATGCGCGGGCGATGTGTATCTCATCATGATTTGATGTTTTTGCCACTACAAAGGCAATGCGGAAGTTTTTGAATGATTTCGTGTGTAAATGCCTCTTTCACGCTAAAAAAAACCGGCCAAGAGCATGTCGTACACGCCCAAGGTAGGGTTCCGTAGCCATTAGGAAAAAATCAAGTCATATTTTTCTAAGGACTTCGTATTGTGTACGGAATATTCCAAGTTTAGGTACATTTTAATAATAAAATAATAATAATAAAACATTTATTGCCCATAGAAAAAAACATGTTTGTGAGAAGTACATATATGCTCAGCTACATATGTGGCAAAAGGTTCAGGCTCAGCATGTGCGGTGAGGACTATGCGTCACCGCGCTGATTTTCAGCCTGCACCTCTGTGCACCATTTTATACCTTAGGCTGCTATTTACTCTTAAACTACTACTAATTCTCAAGCAATCTTAGCCGTTATAATTTTCCTTGTAAATTTGATATACACTACCATCCTGGTTTCTCAAAGTTTTCCACCACAGTTTAAATTTTAGAGGGAGGGGGGAGGGGGCGGACGCTCAATTTTAATGAAAATTTGCACTTGAATATTTCGCAAATATATCACTGAATCGAAAAATCCTCCGTGGTAACCCCCCAATGGTTTTAAAAGACCTATCCAACGATACCACAGACAATAGCGTTAGTCGAGAAAAAAATCACCTCACATTACATTTATCGGAGATACCTACCCTAAAAATTTTTTTTATCACTTTTCGGCGTGACTGATATGTATACTCATGCCAAATTACAGCTTTCTAGTACAAACGGTCTCTGAAGCTTAGCTGCGGACAGACAGACAGACGCACGGACATGGCGAAACTATAGGGAATTCCTAGTTGACTACGGAACCCTAAAAAGATTTTTTTATTTCTTCGACAATTACTATTAGGGTGCGCATATACTCTGGAATGAACTATCGCCTGCGGTATTCCCGGATCGATATGACCTTCAAGACTTCAAGGAAACAGCGTACTCTTACCTAAAAGGGCGGCAACGCACTTGTGACTCTGACTGTGTATCAGAAGACTGATATACCAGGTGTCCATGGGCGACGGTAATCGCTTACCACCAGGCGATCCGTTGGCTCGTTTTCCCCCTATTCGATAAAAAACGATTTAAAACCCGACGCCACGCCACGCTTGCACACCCCATCCAAAGCATGTCAGTCCCATATATTTATATCAATGTATAGAAATTTGAGTGATGGTGATAATGTTTCTAATAATGGTAAAGTACTTATCACTTTACAGCCGCCTCTCCCGAACTTCGACGCACTTCACATTTATCTTTTTTTTTTTGATTGACAAAAGAATAAAATAGCTTGACCTATATTATCTCAAAATCTACCTGAAGCAATAAAGAGATCTTTTTATCCAAGAAAATGCTCACTTAATGTTTAAAATTAAATTTTACAGGGAATACAGAGAGAAGAGGATCCTGGGCTATGGTGAAAACGACACCATAGAGTACATGCTGAAGAAGACTTTTGTCTTCGACCAAGAAGAGTCCGGCCAGTTAACCGAGGATGACGAGGTCACCGTCATTAACTTTACTTACATGGTAAGTTGTTATGCTATCAGATCAAGGATAACGACAAGGGTATCAGAGCACAACGTCAGTGATACTAATAACTGACAGCTTTAACCAGTCTATTAAGTTTATTATTAAGATAGATATAAATCAAAACGCAGAAATAATACTAAATATTACAAAGTACATTAAAAACTATATTTAAAACTAAACTGTATCTAAAAAAAGCCCCTGCGGCATTGTGCCGAAGATGCTGGCAGCATTTCGGTCATCGGTGGCATCCTTGTGGCATCGATAAGCCTCTTCAAAATTTCTTTTAGTTATAGCGATATACTCCACGACATGATGGAAAATCTGAAAGACTTAATACAACCTTAATGGAACCCACACTATGGCTTAACATCTACAATAAGGTACTACAGTCATCTAGTATTTTTTTTAGCCCCTTAAAGTGTCCCACTGCTAAGCAAAGGGCTCACCTTTTTTTGCCATTCGTCCCTGTCGCGAGCATTCTTTTGTCACTACAGGGTGGAAAGTCGAAATGGGGCAGCAAGGGCAACTACTAGATCCCTTGCTGCTACGCGAAAATGCTCTTAGGAGACCTTTACTAACTCTTTGAGTGATGACAATCGACATTCACAGATTTTTGAATTTTTTTTTTTGAATCGACAGATTCGACTTTCTTTTAATGCCAATCGGTCCTAAGAAAACTTTTCCCATATAGTTCGTAGAGTACTAACTAATTTACAAAGTGAAACTTTCGCATGTTGTTTTTTTACGAATATGAATCCTTTATGCTTAAATAAAATTAAACAGTATGTAGACAACTGAAAACTGAACATTTTAACTGGAGTTAGTGTCTTGACCCAATATTGCTGCCCCATCTCAACTTCCACCCTGTATAATTAATATGCGTCCAAGTCGGCGACTTGTTTAATCATTATTTAACGTACGATAAAATAAATGTAATATCATTGTATTACATTTATTTTATCGTACTATTTTACGATAACTCTTGAGAATTATGTGAACCAAAACAATTTTATAGACTTTTTAACATCACTCCACAAAGTTTTAAAATTAATCCGGTATATTTCTGTTGATTCGGCAAGTTTCGATGGTATACTTAGTGAAAGTTTGTTGTTGTTTGTTGAATGTTTTTTTATCGCAGTCGACATTCTAAAACGTACAATAAAAAACAATTAAAAATAATAATTTGTTTGTTTCTTTGTTTTTATACAATGAGAAGTATACTTAAATGTACTAAGTACCTATAGCCTGTAAGTTGCCGGTAGGCGCATAAAATCAATTTTGTTTCGCTGGCCATGTTACCAATTCTGAAAGGCGTTTTGTCATTGAATGCTACATTTTGTTTGAAAGAAATGAATACGGAAGGATTTCTTTTCTTCCTATTATAAGAATTATGTGTAAGGCACAAGCCAATAATAAAATGGTTTTACATATTTCAAAGAGTGCATTTTGGCTTGCTTGAAGTTATATTTATGAGTAAGTTACTTTGTGGCCGAAAAAATATTATACTGTCTACTTACAGCATTAAAAAACCATATAATAGATAATCCAAAAAGTAGTATATTCAAGATCATAAATTATATGAACACCTTTTAGCAACTAACAAATAAGGTCGGTAAATATTATATCGACGCTTGAAAGGAGACATTGACTTAGCGACATCTGGGTAGTTTTACAGGAGATAATTATTTTTCATCTCTCCTATTTTTTTGTAGTATTTTAGTTTCCTCACAGTCGAAATGAAAAGTAGAGTGTCTAACTCGGGTGAAATAACCCATTTCCCCTCGAACTATTGGCGCTCTCACTTCGTTCGACCGCCAGAAATATCTCGGGTGAAATGGGTCACTTTCCACCCTTGGTTATCAATCCTACTATTCGTTTGGTTTTTGGCTTTTCTTCTCCGCTCCGCTTATATCAAATCCTCAATACCCTTTGTATTCCAGGCGGCCATTCTCCAAGTACAAGACATGATGCCGGGATTGGTTGGAGTAATAAATACAGCACTTGGAGATCTGTTCACTAACCTAACTGACCCATTCCTAAGGGTCAAAGTAAGAGACTTATTTTTCGACGGGATATACCTTAACTGTGTGAGCGAGAACTCGGCATTGGGTGAGTGAAATAAAATATTGGTTACAGTACTATTATGTACGATCACGTTAACATGATATAATATGACATACAACTGTACTCGATAAGCTTCCCACCTACAAATTCAAATTCAAATTTAAATATGTTTATTGCCAGAACATAGTCAATACAAAGGTTCTCAGTGCTACAATATGTTCTTGTGTTCTACCTTTATTGGGCGTGCAATATTAAAATACCTACCTACCTATAATCGGGTAGCACTTGGGCGGAAAATCATGAGACTGAAAGCACTTTTATTAATATTAGAGCGTGCGCAATTATCAAAGTCATGCTACGAAAACCGTTTCGTTTCCCAACGGACATTCTCTACCGCAATTCAAAACTATTAGGTAAGCGTTAATCGTCTCTACGTCTTGAAGGCAGCTATTTGTGCTCACTTAGGTAATAATTACCAAGCTACCAAATTAACTCAACTTCTGACAGAAAAAGAGACCAGCGCTGGGAACCGAATATCTCAACTTGTTCGTTTCTTATTTAGTCACTTAAGCAGCGACACTAGCGACATCTATGCTATGCTATGCTGCTTAAGTGACTAAATAAGAAACAAATAAGCTGAGATATGTGGTGCATGGTAGAAGTTTGTGTTTGTACTCCTGTCCAGTGGTGGTGTAGCGGTATAGCACGCAACACGGAATGCTGAGGACCTGGGTTCGATTCCCAGCGCTGGTCTCTTTCTCTGGTTTTTCTGTGCATCTATATTTCAGTTTGTGTTTTCGATATAGATTTTACGAGATGACCGTAAAAGTAACAAAATTTGGAGTTGAAATAAAAAATACAAAAAGACTCCAAAAAGCAATCTTACGATGTAGTTAGGTTCTAATTGTTAGGTAGATAATTAATTTTCAGACCACCCATTCAATTATCGTTCCTGCTCTCAAAATTTAACAACAATCGACTGTAGAGGAGCACTTGTTAAGTAAAAATAAGCCTGAATGTTGAAAAAATTTATACTAAATCCCAAGCATTTCAAGTTCCTTTAAATTCCGTGAGAAGAAAGGGTCGGGCCTGTCAAATATTTAACCCGTCCACCTGCGCCGTACAATCATTAATTATTCACTAATTTAATCCTTTGATTAATTAATCTAGGAACTAATAAATAGAAGATTGGGTTAGTGGCGGGTAGGCAGAGAGTTTAGTATAATATAACTCACAAGCGCTACATGTAAGGACAAAATGGTAACAGCTGTTTGAAGAGGTCTGTGTGTACAGAAAATTAGCGTGTGATTCGTGCGACGCCACATCTCCCTATATACAGGGTGGCCCATTTATATCGGTCAGTATGGGAAATTCTGAAACTATACGACATACGAAAATTTCTTCTTAGGAACCATGACATCGATTTTACTAGTAAAGAGGTACAAACAACCATAAAGACAATTTTACATGCCAGAATTTGTTGAATATTGTAAACATTTCGAACACCTACTAAAATAAATTAAAGTATGTGAAAACAATGCATTTTATTCATTTTAGACATAATGTTTCATGGAGACATTTACTGCTTAAGACGTAAACAATCGATATCTAAATAGAAATAGTGTAAGTTTTTTTTTTTAAACAATCGGGTTCGATTCCCGAGCTGAGTACAGGTTTTTTTTTAAATACATAAATGCAGTTTTTCTTGTTATTAAAATCGATCTCATGGTTCCTAAGAAGAAATTTTCGTATGTCGTATAGTTTCAGACTTTCCCATACTGACCGATATAAATGGGCCACCCTGTATACTGTAGTCATCTTGGTATACTTAATACTTACTTCGACGTGACTTGATGGGCTCCTACGCTCGAACTTGGATGTACTTTATTTTCGTCATTATTTGTTTGATTGAGAAAAAAAATTGAGTCCATAATTTTTTTACGACTTAATAAAAAGAATAAATAATATGAAAGTCATTTATTTCAGATCTAAAATTATCTATAAGGAAGTATCCAAACGTCTCTCGGACACCACAGGGGACCGTAGAGCTGGCAGCTTTCTCGCACAACGTATCAGCAATGCTAATATTGCTATACTTACTGCCAGGAAATGCTGCCAGCATCTTTGGATCCGCGGGGGGATACTTTTTCAAATTTATTTTAGTTATAGTTCAGTCGTTAGTTTGTTTTACTTTTATTAATATTTTTAAATTAGTCTAATTTTAATTTATTATTGTGTTCCATACTACGTAATCATATTTTTAATAACTTGAATTTGAAATAAAATTGGAACTTGATATTCTTTCAGATCACAAGAATCTATATTATGCCATAAGATTATAAAATGTTATTTTATTTATTTATTATTACTATTAAGAATTATCAATTAAAATAAAGATTGGTTCCAAAAACAAACCGCGACCAAGGTCGCGGAGGTCGCGAAAGTCGCGGGTGAGCAAGATATTCTTTTGAGTTCAGATATTGTTTCCTTAGAAAATTTTCAGCCTATTCTAAAACCTGGCACGCCACTGACAAAGAAAACTTAATATAGAGCATGTACAAGTTTTTTAACGACGCTATCTGGGGGCACAGGAGTGCCCCCGCCAAGTCGAGCAAAACAAAACAAAAGGCACGGCCGTACCATACTTTTCTCGAGGCCATTCAGGCTATTTTCAACATCCTGTAATTTTGTTATTAAATATTTCAGCTCTTGTTTGTGGAAAACTTAAAGCTGATAAACCTCCGACTATGAGGGCTGCCGAAGATGGAAAAGGGTATTACTTCTCTATGTTCTCTCATGTAAGTATCTGCTTCTATGAGCAAAAATGATCATCATCGTCATCATCATTTCAGCCGTAGGAAGTCCATTATTAGACATAGGCCTTCCCCATAGGGGATTACCAATCTTGCCACGCTTGGCAAGCGGGTTAGCGAGCGCAGTGTAGGATACCAAGAAGACGCTGCTGCCCATCTTCTGGTATTATCCCTCAGCTGGTTTCTATGGCTCCTCCGGGACAAAATAATGAATAAAGATTTGAGGGTTATATATAAGTTAATTATCATGTTCCATCCATCCATCTATCCTGGCCTATATGCGTCCCACTGCTGAGCACAGGCCTCCTCTTAGAATGAGATGGCTAGGGCTGTAGTTCCCACGCGGGCCTAGTGCGGATTGGGAACTTCACACACACTATTGAATTGCTTCGCAGGTATGCAGGTTTAATCACGATGTTTTCCTTCACCGTAAAGCTCGTGGTAAATTTCGAAAAACTTTGTGCATGAAATTCGAAAAACTCAGAGGTGCGAGCCGGGGTTTGAACCTACGACCCTCTGCTTCAGAGACCATAGGTCGAACCAATAGGCCACCGCGGTTTAGGCCACCACGGCTTTAATCATGTTATTTTTTACGTTCCAGTTGAATCGTACCGAAACCGGCCCTTTCAAAATGATCCGCGGCACAAAGAACATACTAGATCTAGGTCGCATAGTGTCCTACAAAGGGCAGAAGGCGATGAAACAATGGCAGGACAGATACTGTGGACAACTGAATGGGACTGACTCTTCTATATTCCCGCCTGTTGGAGACAAGCCTCTGGAGAGGCTGTACACCTTCGAACCCGACATATGCAGGTCAGTCACATGGTCAGCGACTTGAATGGAAAAAAAGAAACACTCTGTATTTTTAGGATGCAAAGAAAAATAATAGACAAATATTATTAAGTCTTATTATACCAGTGGTTGCCCGCGACTCCGTCCGCGTAGAAATATGAAAAATAGTTTACATTCTATTCTCCGAAATAGACAAAAAAACCATAAAATCTATATCATACAAATCAGTCAATCCGGTTTGATGAAGTTTGATTACAACCATTTTTGACCCGAGAATTTTATAATTAGATGTGGGATCGTGCGAAGGAAACAATGAAAGTAAAAAAGTTTTAGAAACTAAAATTAAATATGGAATACTTTGAACACAAGAGAAAACAGAAAACACCACTACACGCAATCGTAACTCAAACCTCTTTCACTCACTTACTCGTCTCATTCACTCCTCGCACTAGTCTTCAGTCATTCGGTCCACTCTTGTCCATCAAATCATTCGTCCACAAATCCTCCCTCATTTCCACAATATCTTATTTCTTTCTTTCATTCTAAGGAATATTTATACCTAAGTAACTACGTATTACATTACGGGTTTCTCTGCGAGATAGAATCAGAAATGATGATATCCGCAGGTAGAACTAAGGTTACTGACATAGCCCGAAGAATTGCGAAACTGAAGTGGCAGTGGGCGGGGCACATTGCTCGCAGGACTGATGGCCGATGGAGTCAAAAGGTTCTCGAATGGCATCCGCGGACCGGGAAACGAGCTGTCGATAGGCCTCCAACAAGATGGAGCGAGGACCTGGTCAAGATTGCGGGATCGCGGTGGATGCGAAAAGCACAAGACCGATCTGAGTGGAGAGCCTTGGGGGACCCCTAAGTCCAGCAGTGGACGTCTTTCGGCTGACATGATGATGATGATGATGATGATGATACGTCAGTATTACATTATTAATGTTTTTCGTTTCAGATCCTTGTACGCGAGTCTAGTCGGTAAAGCCAACATTTTCAACATCTCGTCGTACTACTACGAGATATCTGAAGACGCTCTGGCTTCCAAATCTGCTAACAAGGAAAATAAATGTTACTGCAAGAAGTAAGTTATAAGATAATAGTATAGTTATTCCTATAGTCATCGACGTTAATGAAGCAAATCCTGACGCATTGCACAAAGTAACTATGAAATCTCTGAACATTGATAATGTGAACTGTTCCAAAATAGTGCTATACCTACTATATATTAACTAGTTTCTACGTACACTCGCCTAAATATATCCGGTACAAGACAGAATTCTTTTCAAAGGGACTGGAGCGCTAGCCACGACGGCTGCCTCCTAATGGGTGTCATCAACTTGGAGCCCTGCCAGGGTGCTCCAGCCATCGCCTCGCTGCCGCACTTCTACCTCGGCTCCGAAGAACTGCTCGGGTACTTCGCTGGCGGCATTAGCCCTGATAAAGAAAAGCACAACACTTACGTTTACTTGGATCCGGTGAGACATGATTGATTTAGGCTTTACTTTCATCATCATCTTATAGGCCGTAGGACGTCCACTGTTGGACAACAGCTTCCCCTATAGAGTTCCAGTTGCTTCGGTAGGACGCGGCTTGTATCTACCGTGAACCCGCAGCTTTAACCAGAACATCTATTGATCTCGTTGGTGAACGTCCTACTCAAGAATACTACGTCATATTATGGTTTAAGATTATTTATTTCTCATAAGATTTACATATTCGAGAAATTTTCAGCCCCAACGGCCATCTGTTCTCTGTGCCTCCCCATTACCGCTTCACCGAGCTAATTCGCTTTACTTGGTGAAGGTCCATATCAATGGTCAGGCCCCTCTTCCACGAACCCTGGGCTCCACGAGCGATGGGGCCCCTACTTAGCTAAAAGGCACTTTCAGAATGTAGACTGTAATAGTGTTCCTCTCTAAGTATACGCATTGCGGTGGGATGGTTAGAAATTAAATAAGACGGTAGAAGTAAAGAATTTCTCACTGCAACTAAAACCTTTTATCATAAAAATTAAACGTTCTTTTTGAAGTCGGTTACAAACGGTTATTTTTCATTTAACTTGCTGTTGCTCTCGATTTTTCGGGATAAAAACTATCCTATGTCCTTTCCAGTGTTCCAAACTATTTCCATGCCAAATTTCATCAAAATTCTGTCCATCGATTGAAGCATAAAGAGGTAATAGAAAGCCACATTTAAAAATACCTACCACAGATTTGATAACTAACTTTATAGGTGAACTTTTTTCATATTCTGTGCATGCCCCGAAATGAAGTAAGGCTATACCGTTATGTACCCGTTTGATTCGAAGATTTCCAATAAGAGCTTTCGATTGTAAAAGAAAGTAAGGACTTCGTTACATCAAAGCCAAACATATAAGGGTACTCTAATGCGAGGGTTAGAAGTGGTTCTATAGAGGAATTCAGAAAGGGTTTATTCTGCTTCCGTCGCTCGTTCAAATAGGATTTTAATTATGCCTGCACTGAAAAGAGTTTTAGCAAAATATGTTTAAACAGGCTGTTGACCTTGACTCCGTCTACGCAGAATTTGTTTATCGCTATCCTGCGGGAAATGTGTAATTTTGTTTTGTGCAATTTATTCTGTCCTTGCCCGGGGTTCTTAATGATCTTCATACTAATTTCATCGAAATAGATTTTGCGGTTCAAACGTGAACACGTAACAAACAGACAGATAGGGGAAATTCGTGTCTGTACCGCTGTCCAGCAGTGGTGTAGCGGTATAGCACGCGGCACGGAATGCCGAGGACCTGGGTTCGATTCCCAGTGCTGGTCTTATTTTTCTGGTTTCTCTGTGCATCTATATTTCAGTTTGTATTTTCAATTTAGGTTTTACGGGATGACCGTAAAAGTAAAAATTTGGAATTGAAATAAAAAATACAAAAAGATTCCAAAAAACCAATCTTAAACAGACAGAGTTACGTCTAGTTGGATTCTACCAATATACAACAATCTGTTTGAGAGCTACGATGCACACACACACAGACAGACACACATCGGCGTGAGACTAATAGCATTTCATTTGGCGTCGGGGCTTAATGAAGGAGTGCTAGTGCTTTTGCTCTAGCTTTATCTTCACTTCTAATTAATCTTAAAACGTGTCCAGATAACCGGTGTCCCGTTGAAAGGAGTCCGACGTCTGCAATTCAACATCGAGCTGCGACAGATTCCTGCAGCCCCGCAGTTGGCTCGCGTGCCTACTGGCTTGTTCCCGTTGCTGTGGATTGATGAGGTATGCCTTGAATGAATATCTACAATCCTATACTATGAAATAGTCCTTTTTTTTATTCAACTGGATGGCAAACGAGCAAGTGGGTCTCCTGATGGAACACCAGGGGTATTACAGATGCGTTGCCAACCTAGAGGCCTAAGTTAGGATACATCAAGTGCCAGTAATTTCACCGGCTCTCTTACTCTCCCCGCCGAAACACAACAGTGCAAGCACTGCTGCTTCACGGCAGGATTAGCGAGTAACACACAAGGTCCTAACACCTGCATTACACTCATTGCCTCCTGTAGATCATCATCAAAGTAAAAGCTTTAAAGAAAGCCCAACCCCAATTCCACATTCCCCAATTCCACGGTAAAAATGGGACAGTTTTTGGAAATTGATCACACTTTCCATTTCTATATAAATGTAGTCCCCTGTTTTCTCCCTGGATACTCGTATAAGATAAAAAAAATGTGCAGAATTTATAAATATAGTTTACAGACATTTTGACCAGGTTCGATTCCCGGTTATGTATGAGTTAACTAAAAAAAAATTATTTTTATTAAAACTAAAATCGAAGCCATGATCCTAAGAACAGATTTTGCTATCTCTCAGTTTCTGGTTACTCCCTACTGACCCATTTGAGTTGATCACCCTGTATATCTGGCTCAAGTTTTGGAGAAGAAATTAGGGGACTACGAAACGTTTATTTTATGTACTTTTAATAGCAAGAGATTTTACAAATACCTACCTATTTTCAATTATCTTGCCTTTAGTGTTTCTTTTTAAAGCCAAAATCTTCTGTTCTGCTACTGTTACAAGATCAAAAGGCAAAAATGCTAACAGTCTCTTCAACCCTATATTTTATAACATTATTATTTTTTATCTTTTTTAGGGTGCGGAAATACCTCCAGAAATCCAAGAGGAACTCATCCAATCCCATAAGCTCCTCGGCTACGTGGAATTATCCCGCTGGGTGCTGCTAGCTTTAGCTATTATCGCGACGCTGATTGGCGCTTACTTCGTTGCGCGCTCGGGTGCCCTACCAATGTGTGCGCGGCACACGAACTCAGTCAGTTTCGTTCTGACACCTAACAATAATGTCAATAAAGTGCAGTGAGATACGGGAAGAGTGGATTTTATTTACTGCTGAAGCGTTTTCTGTTGTTTATTATTACCTATCGTTTTGACTCACGAGGAAGAGCGGAACAGTTTTAAAGTTGAATTCAGTTAGAATGTCGAGTGCGAGTTCCCCAAGGATGTGTTTTGTTTTTTCCGTACGTCAATGATTGGTCAAACCTCATCCCATCATTTACAGCGTAATATACGTCTAGTGTCTAAATGAGCACAGTCTTCCTCTCAGGATGAGAATTTTGTAATTCCCACGCGGACTCAGTGCGGACTGGGAATCACACGCACCATTGAACTACTCCGCCGGCATACGCAATTTTGTACCTATTTCTCACGATGTCATGATAATTTTCCAAACTCAAATTGTGACTGACGTTACCGCTGACTCAATGTATATAGCAAAGCTTATTTTCTGCAAGTGTACGTTTGTTTACATGTCATCTCGTTTATCTCTTTGTGTAGAGATAATGTTTACATAACGGAACAAGCGTTGGGACAAAAAAGGGCTTACTCGAACGTATTAATTGTAATATTGTAACCACATAAAAGATACCTGTTTTAAGCTGTTTTCGCTTGCGTACAGGAAAAACTTTACCTACTGCTTGAAATTTTATAGAAACAATATTTTGCCGAAGGCTAAAATTGGAAGAGGACAAAACATTGTTCGACATAACGCTTCGTTGGACAGTTTATTTTCAGAACTAAACATGATTATCGTAACTAAGAAAAGATATCACTAATCTAAGACTAGCTAAAATAACTCATAGAGATTTTGGCTCGCAAATCCTCCTAATATTGAAATGCGAAAGTTTGTAGTACTATCGGACACGCTAAGTTTGCACCTCGCGTTTTAAAAAAAAAATACAGGTAAGTAACTAGAAGGTCCGCTCCGACAGTCCAAAATTGGATTGTCGAAAGCAAAGAATCAAATTAAAGTTATACTTACCTAAAATGTATGGTTTAGATTCTTTTAATCACAATTGGGCCTATCAACTTTTTTACCGACACTAATCTATCCGCGACATTTTTCAAACAATTGCAGATTTTTGTAAGAAGGTAAACATGTTTTTTTTGTAATTTAATAGATGGTGTACATTAATACATGCCGTCCTACGTAAGTTTAAGCTATTAAACCGTGTAATCTTGTTGGAAGTACATAATTTTTCGGTAACGCCAGAGACAATTTTGGTAACGCAGGAGACGCCCGAAGTGTCGGTAAAATAGTTGATTGGCCCAATTATGTTAAGTTTTTTGCAACCAATGATTTCACACAACTCTCGCTAAGTATGTCAGTATGTTTTAAATAGGAAATCAGTTACTGTGAAACTCGGTCATACATAATTGCGCAAAGTTCACGTTTTAATATATGTAACAGGGCCATGGAGTACCCACCAGCAATGCGCTCTATGTTAATCCCGGATAATTGTCTGAATATTAATATGCAACTGATTCAATGTAATTATAATACATAGAATATGTAAGTTTAGATATACATATAGTAAAAAATAAGAACCTAAGTGGGCATTTCAAAAAAAAAAGTGTACCCTTCCTTTCTTTTTTTTATTTTGGAAATATGGTTTTTCCTACTCAGAATCAAGAGCACAATCGATTCCGATAATTTAAAAAAATGACCCCAAAAAAAAAAGACAGTTTTGCGACGATTTTTTCATACATTTAGTATGGACGTGACAAAACTGACTCATAAAAATTTGTATGAAAAACTGGGGACATTTTTTTTAAACGATCGGAATCGATTGTGCTCTTGATTCTGAGTAAGGGTAGTTACACTTTTTTTTGAAAACGCCCAAATACGTAGCATGTAAAATCATTGTAAAGTTTTAGCAATGGTTTTCATCACCATTCTGTTCCTATCATGTTTGAGAAATTAAATAAGTGATTAGGTACTGATTACTGAAATATTAAAAAAACGGCAAAAAACAAGTTTGTTGTATGGGAGCCCCCATATTTTTTTTGTACTAGCCTACAATAGTGTCCCACTGCTGGGCAAAGGCCTCTCCTGTTGATCTCCATACCTCCCGGTTCAGCGCAATGTCAGGCCAAACCCTTTATATTTATTTTATATTAATTTCTGAAAAAAGGTCGGGTCAGGAGTACCTACTCTAAACCGACGTGCATGCATGAAAAGATTGATGAATGTAGAAGAAGCGAGAGTTGTAGGTATGCCAGAATCGTAGCAAGTGGAAGAATGTAGTCTCTGCCTACCCCGTTGGGAAAGAGGCGTGATTTTATGTATGTGTGTATGTATGTATGTATGTATTAATTTAATTTTTAAAGTGATTAGGTATACAATTAAAATATTCTGTGAATATTTCAAGCGTCTCCCTGTTGCCGTTGATCTAGATAGATCTGACTGACTTTTTATGCTCTAGTGCATAAAGTAAAATCTTCGTTTAAAACCAAGGCAATCAGCCCTAAATAAACAGCCACAAACAAAAAAGTTTCAATGTATTTTTTTCATATTTTTTTATTTGTATAAAACTAAAAATCAATCAAACAAATCAAAATAAATTAATGTAACTAAAATATTGCCATGCATGAAAAATAAAAGGTACCTAGTAAGTGAACAATGTTTCCTCTGTTGTTATTTCATTTCCTGGCAATCGAAGTGAAAAGCAAAGTATAAAACTCGAGCATTAAACCCATTTTCCCCTCGATGTAGAAACATACCGGCTCGGGTGGCTATATGAACCTCTTGCAATATGAAAAATAGCTTGTTTTATGCTCTTGTTGTACAATCTACTATTTTACCCGACTGTAATTGAAAAAAAGGTGATAACTCGGAAATCGTTGTACAAAACTGAACCATGGCCTTCAACTAAACGCACAGTAACAGTTAGATACTTTGTCACTACTTTACATAACAATTTACATTGTTAGTGCTGTTTTCGTGGTCGCACGACTCAAGCGGTTTCCTGTGTGACGTATGTAGGTGGGTACAGTCACGAACCAGAGGCCTTATTGCCTAACGTTTCTGACAGTCGCGATCGCAATGAAATGACAGTTTTTGTATGCGAAATATGTCATTTGATTGCGATCGCGAGTGTCAGAAACATTAGGCAATACGGCCTCAGGATTGTCGAGTTACTTGCCGTGTAATGCTATTCTGAGGCTGTATTGTCTAAAGTAGCTTTCCACCAGAGATGTGCGAGGATTTATTGTGATGAAAATTTTTTTCATTACCCAATGGAAACGCTTAATTTATCTCGCCTCGCTCCGCGCAGCTGTTTCCACCAGATGTGTTGTGCGACGATGTGTAAATGAATGGTTTCAATTGGTTAATGAAAATCATCCCTCGCAACACCATACTCGCACGTTATTGGTGGAAGCGCTGCTCTACACGCTGACGTTTGCTATCGCATTCACCATCTTTTTTAACCGACTTCAAAAAAAGGAGGAGGTTATCTATTCGGTTGTAGGTATGTTTTTTTTTTCTAAACTCGCCTTACCACCGCCTTACCGTGTGACAGACAAGTGATAAACGCTTGGTAAACGTGACAAAAAGGAGGATGTAATAAAAAAATTCGGCAGCTTAAATGTTCATTCGTTAAAAACTACAAACGTAATAATTATGGGTCCTGACTGTTGGACATTAAGTACTTAACAGAGTTCTATATTATTTTTAGCCGACTGACCAAAGAAAGGTGTTTTTAGCGTACCTAATATTGTATTTTATGTTTGTATGCATGTCTATATCTTTGATCCTCTCTGTAGGCTGAATTACAGGCTGCGGATTACATTATAAGGTGCCATTAGAATCGTTTGAACACCAGATTTCGCCTTAGAAAATGTTTCATGTTAAAAACACTACTCGCTATTCGCCGGAGCTGGGACTAATGCCTAATTAACTTTTACGGTAATCACCACTTATTAATTTATTCTGGAAAATCCCAGTATTCCAATACAAATCTTTCAAGGTTGGTAATAAAACAAAATTTAGACTTATAAAAACTTTAATCAGTAAACTAATCAGAATCGGAGAGCGACCCTCGGCCGCTGGAGTTGGCTTCGAGCTCCATCGCCAGCTCTTGTTTCTGCGCGATGTCTCCCACAGTTTTGATGCAGCGGATGGTGTATTTGTTGAAGTCGCATCTGGAACAAAACAGGCAACAAATTACAGTACCCGGCGATAAAGATTGCACATCGATCTTCAGAGAAAGACAATTGGCTGTTCACGACGATTTCCGAACACTGGCCACGGTCTACCAATCACAGTATTTATTAAGTGACGTTTTATATCAAATAAATATGGCACCTTTATGGACTTAATTAGTTTACGTCAAAATAATGACATGTAAACTTCGGATATCTATAGAGAGCTGTTGCAACTACTAGAGAAAAGATAGTTCCCTCTTTTTCCAAAAGATGCCATAGTACAATTTAAAGTTTTGGGGGGTTTCAACAACTCTTTATATATTTTCATCTAAATTCGTCTGTACTCTATTGCACACACAACGACTGACAAACGTCACATAAGTAGTGTGTGACAACGATCTGCTTGTTGCAGTGTAAAAACCTCTATATATAAAACAACGAAATCTAAAGATTTAATTATTAAAAAAGTTGTTTCCAGCATTGCTGTGAAATCAAAACGTACAGGGTGCTTCTAGCTGCCCTAGAAACTTGAAATTTAGTGTGATATTTTATATAGGTGAGCCAAATATTAAGTCATATTACCTAACTGCGTGAAAGGGTTATGTGTTTGATTTTTTCATACAGTTTTTCTATCGTCTGATTAGGTGACCGCGCTGAGAATGCCTCGACCTTGTATCACACGAGATAGAAACAATCTATCAAACGATACATCTTGATACCGCCCCATAGAGATAATGTGTCACCTGTACACATGGTTACGCGTGCCGATAACGTATCACTGTACCTTACCTACCTATATTCCGAGACGACCGGATGACCAAGTGGTTAGAGAACCTAACTACGAAGCTTGAGGTCCTGGGTTTGAATTCCGGGCAGATATTTGTATGAATACAATACAATACAATACAATACAAAGACTCTTTATTGTACACCAAAAATAGTAAGTGATACAGAAAACAAATACACAGAGAAAAAAATTACACGAATAATAATACGAATACGAATTTAATATGTATTTAAGTGTGTATTATCTATATAAGTATGTTTACCCGTTGCTTAGTATCCATAGTAGCTTTGTTTAGTTTGGGACTAGGTCAATTAGTGTCAAATCGTCACTACTTTAAAAAAAAACTCGTAACTCAAAATAGATAATTTCTCTGAGTGAACTTTATAGACATTACATCAAGGTTCAATTTTGCTGACATATTCATTTTAGATACAAGATTTTTTCAAAGTAGTGACGAATTTTTGTTATTTACTTATTCCGTGCCTGGCTTTAGAATATCGATCGCTTCCCGTGGGCGTCGCAAAAGGCGACTAAGGGACCAGAGGCCTAATTGCCTCATCATCCCAGTCTACATACGTCACACTGCTGAGATTGGGAACATCACACTCTATTGAATGGCTTCGCAGGTTTGTGCACGTTTCCAAGACAGAATAACGTACTGTAAATTATTTATTTTGAAAAAAAAAAAACTTTCTGCTAAATTTCTTGCAGCACATACTTCTTGGCAATGATGGTCTTTCCGAAAGCGCTGCTAGTTTGAAAAAAAAAACGTGTAAAAGTGCCCATTGCAGCCTATTCACAAAATAAATTATTTGAATTTGAGCTTGTCAAATCAACCTTAGCGTGTGCATTAATCAATAATTTCATACAGGCTCTACTGATGAAGCAATAAGACAGGTTTACCGCTTCAGTTTACTAATAAAGCGTGTTGTTAGCTTTTTAAACTATTATTTTCTTGCAAGTCTAAACTAAAGTAAAATTCTCGAAAAGAGCATCAGCAAGAACAAGTCCACGAACGAGATTGACGGATGATCTGATTAAAGCCGCGGGTTCACGGTGGCTACTAAGGGTGGTTTCAGACAAGTTTTTTGTTCAGCGCGTATACCCTCGTTTTTGAGACGCGCGCTACATTAAATCGAACACGCGTGTACGCGCTCATTCCTGCGTGTTTACTTGCGTTTGGTCTAAAGGACATGTTCTCACTAGCACACGAGCCTATTAAATATGTGAAGAAAACAAAACCGTACCTGTGCGCGCGTTTACGCGCTTTCAAAAACGAGCTTACACGCGCGTATAAAACGCTAGTCTGTAACTGCTTCCAACCGAAGTAACTGGAGATCTATGGCCTATGTCCAACAGTGGACGTCCTATGACTGATATGACGATGATGATGAGATCTAAACCGAATTTTATAGCAGAAGAAATCCATCCTTATAAGTTTGATGGCGTTCCACATTAAACTCAAGAGGGCCTCGGTGGCCCATATTTTATCGCCACTAAAGTTTTTACGGGATCATTTCGCGCGAGGCGTGCGTGATCTCACAAATTCTTATGACTCACTGGATCCTGCTTGATAGTTCTTGTAGTATAACGACTCGTTTACACACAAATCTATGAGGGTGTTGGAATACTTAGAACTCCATTTTGATATTTGGTATGATTTTAAGGAATAAAAAATGGATATTTTAAACTACTTTTCTGCTTATTACGAGTGTTTCTTTCTATTGTTTTTTGAACTTATATGTAACGTAGTAATGTATTTTAATGGTACCTTTTTTTTCACTGTATGGCCAAGAGTGTGTCGGACACGCCCAAGATTGGGTTCCTTTTCGTTGAAAGTATTCATTAAGCGTTACCTTTCCATATTTTTAGCATTTTTGCTACTTTGGGAGCAATTATTTCCGGAAATCTTCACTTAATCAAAAAGTTTTTGAGAAACCTTACTATCTTTTCAAAAGAGCTGTCGAACTATGTGCCACACGTTGATGCGAGTTAAATTTTTTTTTTTAATTTCTGTTAATACGTGTATGGAGCGTTCCCTATAAATATTTATGTATGTATGTAAATACTTTATTGTACAAAACACACAAAGTCACAAAATCTTTTCAAGCTAACCTAAACTAGAATGGAAAACTAAAAGATAACAAAAAAAAAATTAAAAAATAAAAAATAATAAAGATATTTATTTTTGTAATTTAACTACAAAACTAAATAGCGGCTGTGACAAGACATATGTACTCCAAATTTCATTGATATACATCTTTTAGTTTTCGAGTCAAATGCCTGTGACATACGAACGGACGGACAGACAGACAGACTTGACGAAACTATAAAGGTTCCGTTATTTTGGCTCCGGAACCCTAAAAAAAAAGGTAGTTAGGAATTTTCATCCTTGCTTCCCTAAAGCGACGGAAGACCAAGCCCTGCAGCCAGGAGTCGGAGTCCAGGAACATTTGCTGGTGCTTAGCTGGCACTTGCAATCTAAGGCTCCGTTTTCACCAGAGATGTGCGAGGAATGTGTTTTTCATAAACCAATAGGAACGCTTCATTTACTTAACCCTTTCGTTCCGGAAGACGAGTTAACTCGTCTTGTGCGATGTGCTCTCAGATCCGGTAGACGAGTAAACTCGTCTTAAAACATTGACATTACATATATGAATATGGAAAACTGGGTAGATTTTGTGTATGGCTTTGCCGGAACGAAAGGGTTAAGACGAAACGCAGCTTATGAGTGAAAATTGATGATGTCCATACTTACATCTTACTCAACTGCGAATACTTGACAGTCAGAGCCTTCTCCAGCGCTAGCAGTACATTCTGCGGGAACTTGCACTTCTTAACTGTCACTATAGCCTTAGTCCAGAGCAGCAGATGTTCTAGATGAGGGCTCTCTTCGATGAGGCGGGCGATGGAGGCCAGAAGGCGATCGGCGTAGTCGACATCGAGTGACGTCACCGTTAGCTCGACTGTGGAATAAAATGTTAGTTGTAGACAACATTTTTTCAATGTATTATTATAAAATACCTTTACTTATAATATCTAGACATAAGTATCACGCGTCACGCCCCAGGTACTGTAAATCTACTTACTTATAAATATGAAATAGATATTTTTGATTTTTTTGGATGTAAATAATAATGGATAACGATGGCACCCTACGAATAAACAATATTAGAACTTAGAACGAATTCTACACAAAAAGCGCTCATACCTTGAACCATAATCTAACCAACAAAAAGTTGAAAAAACCCCGACTTTGTCCTTCAAAGTTCAATATTTGATTAAACATATCTAAGAAACTTCGCTAGAAAACCTGATTTCAAATAAAATAAAAATCGCATTCAAATCGGTCCACCCGTTTAAGAGCTACGGTGCCACAGACATACAGACACACAGACACACATAGCGGTCAAACTTATAACACCCTTTTTGCGTCGGGGGTTAAAAACGACTTATGATTAATTACTTATCATTTTCGAGGTGCAAAAATAGAAGTACTTGTTGATTGGTTAATATTCAGAGAGAAAGCAGGGATTGGTTGGCTCGCGTGATGCAATGACAGATGTCAGTCAAATGGCGCGCAGAACACTCTTTCAAGCCCCGCCTAAACTAGGACACGGAAGGCCATTTTTATAACACTGTTAAAGTTCCTGACTTATTATTTATTCGTAGATGGTACCCGAATTTTCAAACAATTATTGTATTTAAACCTTTCGTTCCGGCAAAACCATACACAAAATCTACCCAGTTTTCCATATTCATATATGTAATGTCAAGTCAAGTCAAGTCTACTCGTCTACCGGATCTGAGAGCACATCGCACAAGACAAGTTAACTCGACATCCGGAACGAAAGAGTTAATGTAAACCATATTGATTATCCACTTTGATTATCCATTAAAATCAAAATGGAACTTGTACGGTTGTAAGATGGGTACTGAAGCTAATTGAGAGAGCACAATAAATACGAACTTTTCGAAACTAATACGAAATTTTATACGATAGAAAACCATTACTTCGAAAAGTTGGTATATTCGCACATAAAATATCAAAAATTTCAAAGGCGCGAACTTGGGTCCGAACCGACAACCCTTTGCTTGAGATGCCATAAGTCAAATCACTGAGCAAACACGGCTGCACCAACATGCAAGTCAGTTTAACTCACTGTCGGAACTAGGCACCGATTCGACGCACTCCCTGATGATGGTGTGCTCGTTGAGCTGCAACGCGCTGACCAGCGCCGGGCCCCACGCGCCCTCCGCCAGGCGTTGTTTGACAGCCGCCGGCGTTGAATCTGCTTCCAAACGGTATGGCCTGCAAATAGATTAGACAGGCATATCGTCACTACTTTGAAAAAATCTCGTATCTAAAATCAATATATCAACGAAATTGAACCTTAACGTAATGTTCATAAAGTTCACTCGGAAGAGTTATCTATTTTGTGGTACGAGATTTTTTTTAAGTAGTGATGATATATTACAGGACACCCACCCTGAACATTATTGGACCCCCTTATCACACTTACTATGTGAGAATCGTAATTAATACGTTTGAGGGTAAAGTAGGAAAATCAGGATGAGAATGAGAAAGAGATTTAGAATGAGGATAAGGAAGAGAATGAGAATGGGAATCAAAATGAAGATGACGATGAGAATGAGAAACAGACTTAGAATGAGATTGGGGACGATGGTACTTAAGGAAATATTGACAATACTGCAATGTGAATTAAAATGAGGATGAGATTGAGACTGAGATTTAGAATGAGCTTCGGAATTAGAAATAAGTTGACAATGATACTGGGAAAAAGGTTGACAATGAGTTTAAGAATGAGACAGGGTAGTGCAGTAAATAAAGGTAGTGGACCCAACAGTAATTCCTCAGCCCGAAAAAACTTAACAGTATGATAAAGTATCAATAAATAAAGAGTATTGTATAAATATCCAAAAAAAAAAAAAAAAAAAAAAAAAATAAAAAAATGCTCCAATACGTAACTCCAAATCAATACGTAAACGAAATTGAACCTTGACGTAATGGTCATAAAGTGCACTCGGAAAAATTATCCATTTCGAGATACGAGTTTTTTAAAAGTAGTGACGATTTTTAGCTTATAAATACCTAACTTAGGTGTTTTTTTTTTTTTTTTTTTATATTTTAGTTACGGCTCATACTATACAATAACCAAGTAAAATTTCATCGACTGAGGAATTAATGCTTGGGTCTCCATACAACAACTTCCTTCATTTACTGCACCAGGGACCAAGAATGACACTGAGAATAAAGATTAGAATGCGAAAGATGAGAATAGCAGTGGGTCTTACAATGGAGGTGAGGGTGAGGACGAGAGTGAGAATGAAGATGAGCAAGAAGATAAGAATGAGGATCCCATAATAATATTCTGCCATAATTTCTTACCTAAAAGTACCATCGATTCCCGCATTCTGGCTATACACGAAGAGGCCCTCCGTAGCGGCGCATGCAAAGTTCTCCCCCGTCGGCGAGAACCGCACGCAATGGACTCGTACCTAAAAAAAAAAACAACCTTAAATATTTTTAAAATTCTACTAAAACAAAAACATAAAGAAAATGTTTATGTACCTAATGTTTAACTATTAAAGTGAGTGTTTTAGTTGTGTACTATGCAAAGTATAATTGTTATAATTTTCAGTACCACTACCATAAGTTTACAGTGACCGTACTCGATAGGGACGGCGTAAAATATTTGTATAGAGAATTGTACAGCGCCTCTACAAATAATGAACTGTCACTAAACATTTGTGTTATTAGTGTTAAAAAAACCGGCCAAGCGCCAGTCGGACTCGCGCACTGAGGGTTCCGTACAAATATTTTTATTATATGATTTATGCTTTTCACAATTTTTCCTTTAACTGTGCTATAAGACGTTGCTTCGTACCAAATTTCAAGATTCTGAGTTCACGGGAAGTACCCTGCAGATTTGATTCCTTTGCGAGTATTTATTATTTGCAGCATAAACGGCTGTATCTTTTGATTGCGTTGGCTTAGAAATTTAATTTTTTCACAGCTCCAAGGGACAATAGACCTGAGTAGTTGATATGAATTTCAACTTGATACCTCCACGCGTTCCTGAGAAAAAGGGTCTTGACAAACAGACAGACGGGCAACAAAGTGATCCTATAAGGGTTCCGTTTTTTGTTTTGAGGTACGGAACCCTAAAAGTTTTCGTTTGTTAAAATTTGGGTTAACGGAAAGAAGAACTTCATCGATTTTTGTTCAGGGTTCGTATCAAAATATATAAAGTTTAAAAATAATAATGGACGAAATACATAATGGTCATTTGCTATAATGCAATTTTCTTGGTAATTCTCAAGTTTACAAGATCTTCATAAAATAAACCTAACCTAACCTAAACCAATCTGTAGATTACACGATTTAAAAAGTTCTTTTAAACAATAGTTTCACAAAAAAAAATAGTATATATGTAATGACCATTATATATTTCGTCCATTATTCGTTTTAAACTTAATATATTTTGATACGTTCCTTCTTGTTCATGACTTGCGCTACCAACCCTCTGTATTGGTGTTCAATAAAGAGTCATAGTATTGTATCTGGGGGCACGGCAGTGCCCCCACCACGTCGAGCAAAACAAAACAAAGGCACGGCCGTACCATACTTTTCTCGAAGCCATTCAGGCTATTTTCAACACCCTGTATTTTTGTTATGGTCGTATTATATCGTAACGTACCGTATCTGATCGTATCATATCGCATCGCACTGACCTCAGGTTTGACTTTCCTATCGGCCATGTCTCCTTCCCTGACGCCAGGCAGCCTGATACTGACGTCGCCGCCCTCCAGCGCGGTCCGGTCTTCAACCAGCGCCATGTTGCCGAACTCTGTCATCAGGCGGCGATTCACGAAGTCCTGGGGGCAGAAGGTCGTTGAAAACGGGGGAGAACGAGACAATAAAGATTAGATAACCTACCAATATTATAGATACCAAATGTGAAAGTGTGTGTGTGTGAATGTGTTTGCTACTTCTTTACGCTAAAATGTCGGTGGATTTGGATGAAATTAGGTATGCAGATAGCTGGAGGTCTGGAATAACACATAGACTACTATTTATCCCGCCTTAATTTATTCCTTACTTCTCCATCCATTCCATTGTAAAGTTTGCTTACCTCAAAAAGTCTCTGTGTCCCCGGTTTTTGTAATTGCTTGCTATATGTTGGTGTGCAATAAAGAGTTATTGTATCGTATTGTATCCCGATATTCCCACGGGATCGGTATAAAATCTCAAAATCTCTAGCCTTAGGTTTAGAGTCTCGAAATATGGTATACCTAGTTCTTTTATGTGCAATGTTAATGAAATCCATATAATTTTTGGGAATCCCATGGGAAATTATTAAAATCCCGGAATTCCAATTCAAATACCAGAGTGTGTACGTACATTAATGGCGTCCAGAGACCTATTCTGCGTGATGACGAACTTCTTGATGAGCACCGCCTCCCGTACGCTGTACAAACACACGTGCTTGGAATTGCCAGCGCCGAGGATGCACGTGCCATCCGCGGAGTAGCATATCGTAGTGAACGCCCTGGAATAATATTCAGACATTAGATAGTGCAAAATAAGTTGACAAATATCGAATCTGTTAATATGCGATCGCCAACCTGCCTAGCGCGGGGGTTCTGACCCCATAATCTTGAAAGAAAGGACCGTATTGGGCAATGGATGAAAATTTTAGAAATGCTTGAAACTCTTTTTATCAATGTGCTTGCACTGTTGTGTTTCGGCGTGGATAGTAAGATAGCCGGTGAAATTACTGGCACTTGAGGTATCCCATCTTAGGCCTCTAGGTTGGCAGCGCATCTGCAATCCCCTGGTGTTGCAGATGATTATGGGCGGTGGTGATCTCTTACCATCAGGAAACCCACTTGCTCGTTTGCTATCCAGTCGATTAAAAAAAAATAGAAAACAATATCAGATTTTTTTTTAAGTAGCAGTAGTAATTAATAAAAAAAAATGAAAGAATTTTCTTTACCGCCAAATTACGACAGTCCTATCGGTAACGGGTTGTTCCATAATCCAGATTAAAAAAACATTAAAAAAGAATTTGTCTCTTTGAGTCGATCGTTTTGACAGGTGACACTCTTTACCGGGCCAAACAATACTGCCATGGAAATACCGACCCTGTTTCTCATGTACACGTACGTAGAAACCATGAGCTTTTATGTGTTTTTAATTGGTCTATTTTAGGTACGCTACTTCGTGGCACTTCATGGCATCCAACGTTTAGGAACTATTATCAGGATACATACACTTTTGCTGTTGTCAGGAGTCATTGGCAGTAGTGGTTGCTAACCTAAAGCGACCGGTTGCCAAAAACAAAAAAGTTGAAGTTTTATCTGCTATTATTGCTTAATTCACTACAATGTCCTAAGCAAATCTTGGCCTGACTTGTTAAGGGTTAAGGACTCACACAGTATCGATATATATAAGTAGTGTGGAGTATGGAACGATGAAACACTTACTTAGTCTTGAGCATTTTCTTGGCGGTGATGAGGTCTTTGTCTCCACGGCCGGCCCCCAGGTCCGTGCGTCCCTCCACGCTGCCCGTCTGGTCGCTCGTCGTCGGGTCGAAGAATGTTATGTTGCCGTCCAGAGTTGACACTGCGATCTGAAAGAAAGAAAGAAAATACATTTGAATCAATCAACTTTTTCTTCCTGCTCGTTGCTATAATTACGGTCTCCTGAGTCACTCTTTAAACCGTAAGTTTATAGGATTAAAATATGCCAAACATACATTTTCGTGGTAGTTTTAAGCCCCATCTATTACTGATCATCTAATAAGCATGTTAGTATAATGTGACACAATATTTCTTCTAACAAACTGTACTACTTTTGGCCCCTCGCTGACGGGACAGAATAACAACAAGAAATAGTTTATTCACAAGACAACAATATTATTAAGTTTTTTATCACAAATTCTATTATCATCATCTTCCCAGCCTCAAAGGCAGTTCACATTTTTCAGCTCCATTTCCCACTATACCCGCTCGAAGCCGGGGCGCATCGCCAGCATATGTTTCAATACCTCATATAAAACTTCCAGGAAAAATTATCTTACTAACGGTGAACACCGCATTTCAATTCGTCACCGAGTTTAAAATATCTAAGCAGCATACAGATGGCCGGGAGTGACTTTACTTTTAACCGCTATGTGAGTCTGTGTCTGTCTGTGGCACCGTAGCTCTTAAACGGGTGGACCAATTTGAATGCGGTTTTTTTTATTTAAAACAGGTTTTGTAGTGATGGTTCTTAGACATGTTTCATCAAAATCGGTTTAGCCATTTTTGAGATATTGAACTTTGAAGTGACAAATTCGGGGGTTAGATTATATACTATGTAAAGATTTTCACTGTCTCCTGGACGTATTCCATTCACTGTAGATCCGTCCCACAAACATTGACATTTTCCCTTCTTGGTAGTATAAAAGAGACAAGAGATCATTTGTTTCCCCCTCACCTCCTCCCCATCAGGTCTGAAAGTAACTTGCAGCGCGTCCGAGTTGAGCTGTATAGTTTCGCTCTCGGCGCTGTTCTCGATGCAGTTCCAGAGGCGGACGGTCTTGTCCCAACTAGCTGACGCCAGGCGGGTGCTGGCCAGGGCAGGGTTGAAAGCCAAGCTGGATACTGGGGCCTCGTGGCCGCCATAAACCTGGAGAAAAATTATTATTATTATTAAGAAAACAAAACAAATTTATATACATTTGACGACCAGATGGCCTAGTGGTTAGAGACCCTGACTACGAAGCTTGAGGTCCCGGGTTCGATTCCCGTATCGAGGCAGATATTTGTATGAAAAATACGAATGTTTGTTCTCGGGTCTTGGGTGTTTATTATGTATTTAAGTATGTATCTATATAATTATGTTTATCCGTTGCTTAGTGCCCATAACACAAGCTTTGCTAAGCTTACTTTGGGACTAGGTCAATTGGTGTGAATTGTCCTGTAATAATTATTATTATTATTTATACATAAGTACACAGTATTATTTTTGATTTCCTTTAGCTTTAAGGGGACAATCTACAACGTCAGATTTCGAAAGTATTGGTATCTGGTGGTGTCTACTTATGTGTAGAGTTTCCCAAACTTGACGGACCACAGAAATATCTCGAAAACACGCCACGCCACGCCGCTAACGTGTACGAGGCTGGTACACTTACGTCCAACAGTTTCCCAAACTTGACGGACAACAGGAATATCTCGAAGACGTACTGTCGAGAGCCACGCAACTAAACTGCACGAGGCTTGGTGACGTCACCATTAGAAATTCACATCTGGTGGTGTCTAAGTAGACAGACAGTCCGAGACGTAAGTACGCCTAGGACTTTCCCGAACTTGACGGACCACAGAAATATCACGGAGGCGTCCTGTTCAGAGCCACGCAGCTAAACTACACCAAGCTTGGTGACGTCACCATTAGAAGTAGCATCTAATGGTGTCTACTTACATCTAGGAGTTTCCCAAACTTGATGAACCACAAGAATTATCTCAAAAACTTGTTCAGAGCCTGGCAGCTAAATGTCACGAGGCTTGGTGACGTCAGCGTCAGAAAGTCGCGGTATCTGATATACTTACGTCCAGAAGTTTCCCAAACTTGATGGACCACAGGAATATCTCGAAGACATCCTGCCCGCCCGCGGCGCAGAGCTCGCTGCTCGAGTCCAGAGCCACGCAGCTGAACTGCACGAGGCTTGGTGACGTCAGCGTTCGGAAGTTACGGTATCTGATGACATTTATTTTGGATAAGACAATATGATTGATTGATTCAAGCGTTACCTAGGAAGCCCATATAAATCAAATCATTCAATAAAAAAACGGATTCTTATCAATGAACTACCTTATCCTCCCGAGGCAAACCGAAAAGATACTTAAAAAAAATTACAAAGCAATTTGAAAACGCGTGGTCCTGTGTTAGGAAGGGCTCGATTTAAGACGTGAATTATCCGTTACAATATCATTAATATATTTCTTTTGACAAATATTTTTTGATACAATTTGACCGTCACCATACCAATAGTTTAGTCTATGAGCTTACGACCTCTTTCAAAATCTTGATAACTTATGAGTAACAAGTTGTCATTGCAAGCCAACAATAAAAAAAACTACAAGAATTTCTAAAAAATCCAGATGTGCGAGGCCGTATTTTAACAGACAATCCTCTGCAGAGGCTACAGGTGAAACCCATAGAATCTATGATCTCATAGGTATAAGGCTTAGACCATCATGCCATCTATGCTAGTTTTATTCAAGACCCAAACTCACCTAGTCAAATCATAACATCGCACAGTGCCATCTAGCGAGCTGGACACAAAGAACTTCTTATTCGCGCTAAACGTGACCCCGGTGACCGTTGAAGAGTGCTCGTTGAACGTCACGAAACAAAAGCCCGTCGTTGTGTTCCATACCTTCACCTAAAATAAGAAATAGTTTGAAAAAGTTTTTGGCAAAAAAATATTTTTAATAGAAATTTATTTGTTGACTGTACTTTTTGTCCACTTCACTTGCATTGTCACGCAAAATATATGTGCATACCAAATTTCAAGTCGATGCCATTAACCATTGAAGAGATCCGTCCTGCGGAGACGATTCTGGCCGGACTACCAGGATGTCACTACCAGATTATTGTACTATCACGTAATTTACATTAGTACGTCAGATATCAAATCAATCCGACTACTGGAAGTTGGTTGAATTTAACTTGCAAGATTTGCCTACATACAGCCAACGGGGCATGTGAAACTAAATAAAAGCTTGTAATAAGTTTTTGTTAAAAATTAAATTTTCAATACAAGTTTTTTTGCCGACTGTACTTATCAAGCTAGTAGCAAGCTATGTTTGGAACTAGGACAATTACTGTCAATTGTCCCATGATATTATTATCTATTTCTTTATTATTTTAAACACTATTTCATTGCCACGAACAGAGCGGTTTCGCGCCCTTGTACCCATCGTCCTACCTTTCCGTCGTACCCGCCGGTTACGATGTAGAGGCCGTCCGGGGAGTAAGCGAGACAGGTCATGTCTAGCGAGTGCCCTTGTTGCTTCATTACGTATTGCTCACCTGAAACAAAAAATATACAAAAAACTTAATTGCCTCTAATTGAAAAACGAGTCGTTATCGCCTATACAATCTCAATTGTTACAGTGACCTAACCTAATCTACTGCATTTTGTAAGGACAACCCAAACCATAATGTTTTGTGGCAAACATTACTATGAAAAATTAAAATATGTGATACAATAATTACGTTTTATGTCTCCTAGATCCAGCATAAACACAAACTATGTATGTGTAGGTATTTATTTATTTATTTTTGATATACTGTTTAGGTGTACGGTTTAGATTAAAACATATATCCTTATTTATTAACTAAAATTTGTACGTCACATATAGTGACAAAACATGTGAAACTCTCCTATTTTCTTTTACCACAAAATATGTACCATGTTTTTATGCAAATAAATGATTTATGATTTAGGTAAATTTTTCGGTCCTTTTATCTTTCCATTGTAGTGTGTACTCTTGTTTCTGTTGTCCCTTCAAACGTTCAAAGGTCAACTGGAAGAGATCCCTTTAAGGGATAAGTTCGCCTTTGTACATCTCTTTCTCTTGTAAATTGTAAATTTCATATGTTTTATATGTACAATAAAGAGTTACAACACAATACAATACTTTACGTAGATGTGAAAAAGTAGTTATACTTACTCTGCCACTCCCAAACTAGCAGCTGACCGATGTTAGGGCACCCGAACGCGATCCAGTCGCCCGGCGCCGATATCGCCACGGAGCTGATCCGGTGCTCCGATATACTCAGCGTGTGGACCAAATTCACATCTGGCATCTCGTGCAGGAAGAATACGCCGTTCGTGAAACCTGGTGGAGGTAAGGTTAAAATATCCATTGAATTAAACAGCTACGAACGGTATTTAAACGACGAATACGGCATTTTACTTAACCCTAACAAATGTGTATTGGCTGTTCCGGAAATAGAGTTCCTGGGCTACATGGTTTCATCTGAAAGTACTAAGCCTATTGGTAATAGAGACGAGGCTGCTCAAAAAATTTCACGCCCTAAGAAAATTGATCATGGATTTTGCGCATGTGTGGGTGTATGTCTTCTTACTGACATATTTGTTTGTGAAATGGTGCCATTTCATGATATGCCAAAAAGTTGTCCAGGCTTATCATGATGTGCCTGAGAAACAAAACGACAGATCGATTAGAGCAACGCATTCGTCGATATTCCTCGCTCTCCATCGGGCAAATCGTGATATGCCAAAAAAAAAATGTAGGTAAGGTAAAGGTACACTATTCCAGGGTAGTACATTATGCCGTGGCATTTTGATTTTTTTCGTAAAATAAGGCAACAATCAACAAAATCATAAGTTAAATATCTGAAAAACGGCTGAACCGATTTTAACGAAACACAGGTAAGAACTACAAGGAAACTCAATTTCACGTCAAACAACGCATCGAAATAGGCCCATCGGTGTTACTATTAAATTATTTAGCAAGTTTGGTGAATATTAGTAGTTTTTTTTGTTTACCTGTGACTAGCATCTTCGTCTCCTTGTGGTACTGCGCAGCAGACAGTTTGACTTTGTGGTGAGCGCTCCTTATGGCATCCCCTATGTAGTGCCGACCCAGCTTTTTGTACACAAGTCTCTTCTCAAACGTGGACTTATCTGGCTTCTCCGCCATTTCTTCATCGTCGTCGCTTACCTGGTAAAATTAAGATCACCCGGTTTAATAAGAAGAATTTCTTAAATTACTTAGCCACAGAGTACAAACCACAAAAGGGTTAAATTAACCCGGTTTAATTAACTAAATTATAAGTACATCTCATTATAAATCAAACTTTAAGCATTCGCCCCGCCTACGGGGTCCATATTGGCTTAAAAAATGGAGGTTTAAGTAGTTTTAGTAGTATAGCAGAAATGTAGCATGAGTTTCACGTTGTGTTTTGCGTTCTTTATTATAGACTTTTGAGTTTTGCTTAAAGCGGGTGCTAGATTGCCAATCATCAAGGTGGCGAGCATAAATAAATAATAATAACTAACTATCATGGAACACTTTGACACCAATTGACCTAGTCCCAAATTAAGCAAAACTTGTACTATGGATACTAGGCAACGGATATACATATTTATATAGATGAATATAAACATAAATACATCCACTCCATAAGCGGTCTAACTTGTGCTTTAAAAAGCTGTAAGCGATGGGCACATGGGCAGGCGTAAAGTACTCTACCTCTCTATTGATTACACCCAGTTTCTTTGAAGCTAGACTCTTTTACTCTATTGCCCAAACTTTGTTAAAACAATTTTCTCAATAAATCATACATAATACATTAAACTCACATATTCCTTCTCCTTCTCCACCACGTTTCTCTCATCGACGTCGTCTTCCTGGTCGCTCTCCTCCTTGATCTTCCGTCTCTTTTTGTGCGATATCTGGACCTCTGACGTCACGAGGTCATCCATATCTATGCTGGCCTCCCAAAGACAAACTTGCCCGTTGCGACTGACCGTTATAATGTCAAGGCTTTTCTTTTCAAAGAATACGCCGACTATCTGAAATTTGAAAGAAAAGATAATGATAATTGGGAGGTGTGACTGGACCAAACCTAACCAACTCATTATTCCTACTAATCCTACTAAGAATAGTATAAATGCGAAAGTTTGTATGTGTGTGTGTGTGTGTGTGTGTGTGTGTGTGTGTGTGTGTGTGTGTGTGTGTGTGTGTGGGTGTATGTGTATCAGAGTATGTTTGTTACTCTTTTACGCTAAAACGGCTGGACGGATGTGGATGAAATTTAGTACGAAGATAGCTGGATATTTGAAACTGTTTGGCGTGGATATTTTTTGTACAACTAGCTGTTTCAGCGCAGGTACTGTGCAGTTTTCCGGGACAAAAACTATCCTATGTCCTTCCCAGGGGCTCAAACTATCTGTCTGTACACCGCATTTCATCTAAATCGGATCAGCGGTTTAGGCGTGATGAGGAAACAAACAAGCACGCAAACAGACTTACAAACTTTCGCATTTATAATATTAGCGGGGTAAACCTGAAGCAAATCAAGGTTTCCGCGATAAAATTTTCTACAGGCCCCTTCTGACTTAATCCGGCTCTGGAAAGACTTCACCAACCTTATCAGTATGCCCTCCAAGCGAGCACATATTCAGGTTATCCAGGTAGTCAACGGTATATATCTTGGTCATGGTGTCTTTGGAGCCGACAGCCAGGAGTCTGGAGCAGCTGGACCAGTCCATGCAAGTGACGTCATCCCTGGCCTTCTTGTAGACACGCTTCATGACGAACGAGCGGAACTCTCCGGTGAAGTGGCAGGGGGCTGTCATTATGAACACTGAAATGGGAAAAATAGTAGATTGTACAATGAGAGCATAAAACGAGCCATTTTACCCGAGGCGTTCATATAGCCACTGGAGACGGTACGGCGAGGGTGGATAGACACGTCGAGGGAAAAATGGGTTCAATGCTCGAGTTTTACACTCTGCTTTTCATTTCGATTGCGAGGAAATGAAATTAATAAAGTATGTATTAGTAAAGTATGTATTCATCTATATAAGTATGTTTATCCATTGCCTAGTATCCATAGAACAAGCTTTACTTAGTTTAGGACTAGGTCAATAGGCTAGACGACTAAAAAAAACTGATTAGTCCATCAGGTGGATAATTTAAAAATATGCATATATTTTTTCTTTTGTTTGACCAAAAAAATGACTAGGAGCCACTATATTATGGTAGGATTTTTGACTTTGTCGATTTTTAATAAATAGATAATTCAAAAAATACGTGTCCCATATTTTTCCATAATCTAGCTGTCGGACTAAATAGAATGATATATTTTTAACCCAGTCGTCACCCCTATTTAAAACAAAAAACAGGAAATCGCTCCATAGGCGCCACGTCATGCCGACATGGCGCCTATGGTACGATTTTCAGCTGTCGCGTTTTGCCGACCGTGGCGCTCAAAAGGTAGAGCCTCAGATCTGCGAGACACAATCGGGTGAAATGGGAGGTTTCTATTCGTTTTCTTTCTTTTATTTACTTTCATCTGCCCCATTATCTGCATGTAATCACATTTTAAAAGTCTAATTTGACCCTCCTCCCGGGGTCAGATTGACGGGAAATTTGGCTTACTCATATCGGTCCAGTGGCAATATATTGGTACTCAGCGGCACAAAATTTCGCCCACTCTACGTACAAAGTTACCTAGTACTGCATATATTTGAGGGCCAGATTTTTTGCCACTCAGTATATTAATCTGGCAGTGAAATTCTGGTCTTGCCAGGAGGGAAGTCTTAACTGGTTACTGGCATGGACTTGAAATTTGGTAGGAAAATTTAGTTTGGCTGACATTGCAAGTAGAGTTCACAAAAAGTACAGTCAGCAAAAAAGCTTCCATTAAACATCCAGTTTATTATCTGTACCTAAGTCCGCGCAGCATGCTGCAAAGTATTTCCCGTCCGGGCTGAATTTAACAGCTTTCACTTCCTGCTTGAACTTGTATCTGTGGACCACTGCGCATGTCTGCAAGCTGATCATTTGAGCTTCACCCTCTGGAAGCAGAAATATATTATTTGAAATATTAGGTGTATAATTTTAAGTTTTTAACTACATCTTATACCTTTTTATTTATTTTAATGTATGATAAACAGATGGTCCCAAAGAAAGAACAGCGGCGTTCGCAAGACCGTCAATTATTGCTGATTTGGGACCATTTCGTACTTTCGTACTTTTTAATATCTTTTTTTCTTGTTATGCTATGCTTCTTTGTCACGAATAAATGATTTCTTTCTTTCTTTCTAAAGGCGAATGGTGAGTCGGGGCAAGCGCGCCGCAGAGGGTAAGCGCGCCTACCATTAAAATATCGAAAAGTATTGATATCGACTAAGGACTTCTTACAGATCTTAGACCAGGTCTTAGGTGCGTGGTTGTAAGGTGTCGTTATTAGTGCTTTTCGATATTTTAATGGTAGGGCGTGCACCCTCTGCGGCGCGCTTGCCCCGACTCACCTTAATTCTTGATATTTATTCATGACGAGGATGTCGACAGCAGCTTTAATAATGCACCATGTCCTTCTTGATTTCAGTTAACTATGACTATGACAGACGGGTCAGTTCCTTGATAAAAACTACCTGGTACAGTCAGCTGCAGAGAAAAGGTACCCCCCTGTAACGGCGGTATCCATACTACCGCCATTACAGGGGGGTACCCTTTCTCTGCAGATGACTGTAGGTACATTGTGAAAGATATTTCTTTATTATAATTATTAGAGATGGGCCGAACACGGGTTTCACCAACTGTTCGATAAACTGTTACCGAATGGAATATTCGGCATGATTGATTCATAAGTAGAAACTAGAAATACAATTTATTTTTAATTTCTTAAAAGTTGTAGTTTAATCAATTTAATTTAACTCTTGGTTAAAAGAAAAAACTTGCTTAATTTCTCACAATAAATACCGAGTAGATTATATTAACATATTATTTTATTACAAAGATCTTACTCATATTTTGATTTTTGTTAATAACCATTTTTTTTATCTGCTGTTAATGTAAATAAACCTAGTGTCGACAAAAACATAAAGCTCATAAAAAATGAGTACCACTTTGCCGAACATTCGGTGATTTAGCCGAATATTCGGTAAATCTGCAGAATACGCCGAACACCGAATATAAAACGAATATTCGGCCCATCCCTAATAATTTGTATAAATATTTTGTACTTATTCATAATTGAGTACCCATCCTAGCTCTTTTCATGTCAATACCTACATTTACAAATGTCCTCAAACATAATTAACTATTTAATTTAAATAGAATAATATACAGTAACTTATTTATAACCTTAAATGAAATCAAAAAGTAGATGGTGTCATGGTCTGAAGGACACACGCAAAGATTTGACATTTTCTTTTGGTCATTTAACCTGTGGTGAGCCATTATAGACATAGACATAACTTAAAATAATACACAAATTCCAGAAAAGAAAAACATTTGATGAAAAGGAACACCCTCAAAATATATTTGTCAATGCCAAATTTAGGTCTTTCACTGCCACTACAAAGTATAGTACTCAACTCACGTTCATTGACTGCCAGCAGCGTAGATCCATTGGGTGACACATCAAGGGCTGTGTAGTTGTAATGGCTCTCTATAGGAAGTGTGACACTCTTGTTTCTGCAAGAACAAATGAGATGTGGTTTTTGTAATTACTTTTATGTGTGCTTTGCTTGTATCTCAATGTTGGTAAATTGTGGTTCTCTTCATTTTTGTATAATAATAATAATAAGATATGTATTTTTATGTTACAGTCAAAAGTGTTTATAATAACATTGATGAAATTAGCAATATTTCCATAAAATTAATTGAAAACAATACCTACCCAATGTAAATAAAACAAAAAATACAAATTTAAAATAAAATTTAGTAGTAATAAAAATTAACAATTAACAATAAGGAGCAATTAAGACATTTTGTAATTTAGCGTTACAAAGTTTTTCTGAGTCGTGACTTACTTATCTACCAAAGTATTCCGCATCGCATTTTAATTTAATTATCTGCAGTACTAGTTTTGCTAAACATTTAGTTTATTTGTATCGAAGTAATTTAATTGATTACAAAGGTATGTAAATGATTAGAATAAATTGATAGGCAATTATTTATTCAATGTGCAATTAATAATATCCCATATACTTATATCTATATTCCTCTCCCAAACTGCATACCAGTTAGTTGGCAGACAGTGTAGAACTATCATCCATTATTTTACATACAATACTACTACCATGTATACTGTTACAGTTCAATATGTTGTTATGCTGGTGTTGCTATAAGCAGTTTTGACTGTAGTATGTAAAAAATAACGTGAAAAACCGCACGACAGAGTAGCAGTAGAGTAAAATGGTGAAAATAGTATCATGTAAAACATGTTGTTTCTAGTGAACTAAAAGTACTTACTGTATCAAATTATATATGGTGATTTTATTTCCCACCGGGCTGATGACACAGTTGCCATTGTTTGTAAACAGAATATCTCCTCGCCGGTACACGGTGCCAAGAAGATTCTGGAACTGAAATGTTTCAACCCAATAACAATAGGTTATATTCTATTGTTGTTGATATTACCAATAATCTTACATCAAGGGCATAATAAAATGGAATACAATCTGTTAACAACTGTCATATTATCAAAATCTTCACGTTGCTGATTAAAATTAAGGAAACTTAACAAAACCAGGGACAATCATAACAAAGTAAACATTCTAACGATATGGCTATGGTTATGGTATTATTTAGATAAGGGCAATTTCGAAAGAAAATTACTAACCTTGTAATTGAACTTCATTTTTGCTTACAATTTATGTTCTTTTTATAATTTCTGTAATAAATGAATTAACGTTTCAAATAACGCCGCATGTTTTTATTTGCAATTGTCATTTCTGACAGCTGTCAAACGCACGTGGCCAGTGTAGCTAGACACTGAAAATTTTCTACTATGGAATAAATTGTTATTTGTTCCATAGTAGAAAAATTTATTAATAATTAGGCTCATAAAATAAAAGAAGAGAAATGAAGGGAAGGCGACACTTTCAACGTAACTGGCACATTCTTGACACAAATAGCTTGAATATATTTATTTATTTCAATTGGTGTCAAGTGTCCCATGATATTTATTATTATTTATTATTATTTGCCACTTAAAAATTACAGAATTTAAAGTAAAAACCAATGCGTTGTAAAATTTATATTATAGAAAAAGACAAAGTAATTAAGGATTTTTGGATGTTGTCTTCGTCACTACCCTAAAACGAGGGCTAAACGACGATATATTTGATATTTATTTATTTGGCAAAAATACTTATTACAATAATGTTACAATTTTCCGTCAGATTCCAAACTAGGCTGAGCCTGTAACTTGGTAGTCTGCGAATGTGAAGACAGATTAACAATAATAATATAATAGATTAATAATATAACATATATAACGGTAAACATTCTGTTAGGACTATTCAATTTACTTCGACTTTCACACTATGTCTATAAAAAATTGATAGTTATGATTTTACCAATAGGCTGTCTGTCAATAGTTTTGTTATTTCCGTTAACTACCAGATTTGATATCTTTCACGATGGAGCGAATTAAAATTGATTCTGCAAAAATGGCGCACAGGCCAATATTCACTACAAAAAATTGCAAAAATATTTAAATGTTCCAATTCAGGTGTAATGTATACCAATCATAAAATAATTTGGAGGGTATCATACGCTTGAAGATTTACCAAAACCACGGCACAGATGGGGCCCAGAAAATCCAAAAGTCGAAGAAAATTCGCTGAGACTGATAACATTGAAAAAATACATGTTTGTTCGTGATATTACTAAAAAAGAGCAAGTTAGCGTCGGCACAGTACAAAATATCGAGAAGAAAAATAATATACAAACCTACAGGAAGTAAAAAATGCCACAAAAAGAAGTGCCGAGCAGCAAATACGGTCCAAAACAAGCTGTCGTAACTTGTACAACATTTTGCTGTAGGAGAAATTCCGATGCATATTAATGGACGACGAAGCGTACGAAAAATTTAAGAGTTATACGTTACCGGGGCCTCAGTATTACAATGCCGTTATAAGTGAAAATTTGCCCCATAAGGGAAGTTTATAAAAATGTACAAATTCGGAAAGAAAGTCCTTGTGTGGCAGGCTATTTGCTCTTGTGGCCTAAAAACAAATTTTTTTTTGCAACCGAAACTGCTGGTGGCAACATTTATAGAAAAGAATGCATCCTAAAACGTTTTCTTCCCGTTTATTGAAAGTATATATATATTATTTATTATTTATTTATTTATTCCAAGAAAAATTACAGCATTACAGTTAAAGACCAATGCGCTGTAAAATTAAAATTATACAAACAAAAATATTTAAAGAAAAAAACTATCTGTAGTTAGGGATTTTTGAACGTCGTCCTCGTCGCTACCCTAAAACGACGGAACACCACACCCTCCGGCCAGAAGTCGGAGCGCAGGAACATCTGCTGGTGCTTGGCAGGCACTTGGAGTCTAAATGAGCTGAAATTGTTAGCCCTTTGAGACTCGAGCGGGATGATGGACAGCTCTAGCTGGGCTCCTTGTAACCGGGCCTTTACTGCCTCGCGGACGTGCTCGAACACCTTGTCAGGCATCGTCTTCTTGTCCAACCGAGACAGGTAGATGTTCACCATCGGTACTGCAGCTTGGATACAGGACGACGCTGCAGGAACGGTCCCACGCTGATTGCGATTGCGCTTTACACGGCGTTTCCTATTCACTACTGGAGTGGAGCCATCATCGCGCGCAATAACTTTCAGCGCTGGTCGATCGGCGGCCGCAGGCTGCTCTTGCGTTCCCTTTGCAGAGTTCAGGGGGCGCGATTGGCGCGGCGGGCGGCGAGATGCCTGAGCGTAGGTCTCTTTTTGCACCCGAGATGAATTGGGAGCATCAGGAGCCGGTGTAAGCGACACAGGGTGGGGCGGCAAGTTGACAATGCGCGCCATAGCAGATACGGGTTCATTTTACGGGTTTATAAATATATATGATTCCACCTTTGTTTTGATCTGAGCTAGCAAGTGCTCACTATGCTGGCCAGATCGTGGATCATTAAATTCAAAAGACATCTATTTCGTTTGAAAAGAAGGCAATCCACCTGCTATCAAATACAAACACCGTATTCAAATAATCGGTCCACCCGTTTAACAGCCTGCTATCAAATAAAAACACCGTATTCAAATAATCGGTCCACCCGTTTAACAGCTACGGTGCCACTGACAGACACACATAGCCATCAAACTTATAACACCCTTCTTTTTCCGTTCAGGGGTTAAAAAATTAGGCTGAAGAATCAGTTTATCACTTTTATCAGTATACCGTGGTAACTGTAAAAAAAAAATTAACTGTTATTATGTAATTATTATTATTTATTATTAATGAAGAGGTTTTTACCCAGCAGTGGGTGGATACGGGCTGATTTGATTTAAGTGATTTGAATTATGGTGTTACATTATATTTTATTTTACAAAATACAAGCTTATCTTTGTATGGGAGGTGTCAATTATTATTATTAGCCATCGATATATATGTACTTATAGTATAAATCAATGTTATTAGCCTATTCTGTTCCACTGCTCTCTGTCACCGGCATATAAGTTGTCCCATGATACTTATTTATTTATTATGTTCGAGTTGGTTGACGATGTGTGAAACCTCCTATTATCACTGTATACAAAATTATGAAAAAAGCATCTTTTGTCTCTAAATTCAGATTTTATAATTTTTTTTGGTAAAATTTCATAGATCAAAAGAAAGTGGCATTTGATGTCTGCTCTTTATCGCCTTATTATATATTTAAATAATAAGAGGGAGATTAAAAACAAATTGAGACCTTTGAAACAATTATCAAGGTACAATACAAAAAACACAACACAGAAGCAAAATTCAAAAACTACTAAAGTTGCAAGTGCTTGCACATGGTATCCCTACATATGGTCAATACACTGATTTAATTATTAAAATTCTTCTACTTTTTGACAATGTTTAGCATGTGTGACAAAAATAATAATTAAAATAAAATTTTGATAAATTTAATCTAGATAAAAAATGTTTTATTTGGAAATTGTAATCATAAAAGCAGTGAAATTGTTAGGCCGTGCATGCGCAGAAGGAAATTGCTGGCCAGCGATCCACATCAATGATCTACGTCAGAACGCTGCGAAATCTTTAGCTCAGGATTGGTTGCGCATTTAGGAAGTGACGTACGAAAGCCAATCAGAACTAGGGGCATATCGAGCACTGCCTTGAACATCAATCGTCATATGACCCATTCTATCGAGTCTGCAAGGCTTGGGCCATATTTGTCTGTGCTAAAGTAGTTCCGTGGAGTGAGTGTGTGCAGATAGTCATCACAGTTTTTGGGACCTGTAAATACTCCCACACTTCAAGTTCAAAATGTCGGCCGATAATCCCATCTATGGACCCTTCTTTGGAGTTATGGGGGCGGCGTCCGCTATCATCTTTAGCGGTAAGAGATTCCGTATTGCTTGTATTGAAATGGCTGTCTAGATTCGTTTTATCGATCTGCCGAAATGGATTGCCCTACTTTCAGCAATTTTTGGCATGCTTGACGTAGATAATTACATGTAATTTGTTGTAGACAGAGAACTTAAGTATAAAATTATGAATGCGGTGTTATTTTAGGCATCCTAATTATAGGTATAGCCGCACCTTGTCCCATACGATAGACAGACATTCGGAAATATGTGTGACGAACGCAGACTGGATGTTATGTCTAGACGGGTTTTTCAGCGCGAGGGGCGGTTTCCAGAAATTTTATTGTAGTATTTTTTTGAATGATTCATTGGCGTGTCATGTGATTGACAATTAGGTTTTGTCATGTTGGTATCTGTTTAACTCGAGTCTAACAAAGGCTCGTTGGAAAGCAGGCTGTATAAAGTTGTTCAGCCTTTGTAGAAACAAAATGACCAAAAAAACTGGTGATTTGTCGGCATTCGATTGGATGTCGCAAGGACGCATACTTTAGATTAGATTTTTCGTTCAGTTCTGGGTCTTAAAATTGTTCTGTTGGTATTTTCCTCTTGATGCAGTTCTCATAATAGCTCCTATTGATATATTTATCGATTGGGATTCCCATTGAGTCACGAGACTTAAAAACTTACAAAAAATGTCACTCATCAGGTCACATGACCTAACTTAAGGACATCATGTGACAGGTCATATGTTTTTAACTTAACATAACCTAAACTGAAGTGTTTCTGGAATTGTTTTTGACATTACCAAGGGATCAAAGAATACTTCAAGCTAGACGGAAATTATAAAAAAAAACTCACTTTTGTCTATGCTTTTTAGTCATGTGATTGATCCTGTGATGAAGCCGTAAAGGACATAAGTTATCTTAACTAAACAAGCTGTCTGATAAAGGTTTAATTCCACTCCCTTTAGGCATAGTTTAGGGATATCTTTTTTTCAGCCTGAACTCATATTTTTTGCCAATAGAATATTAACATAAAGTTTTACTTAATTTAGTAAGTGATATAGGTATTCAAACTATGAGAAACACCTATTAGTTCTATTATCATTGTATTTGGGGTAGGTAGGCCTATCTCGAACAATTTATATCCTATGGCTGATATGATAATGATGATGATGACATGGTATCTTACATATTAAGGTACTTTTATCGACCTTGAGGTCTCAGGATAGTACTTAACAGAGGTACTTGAATGGAATGAAAGCAAGTAATATTTACGGATAAGACTGTTGCAAACACTTAATAGAACATTGTAATTTATCATACATTTCTACCTAGAATTGTTATGATGTAAAATACTAACACTTAATTTGGAATGTTATGTAAAGAGATCGACATACAGTTATATCAATTTTTTACTGTCATGTGAAAAGTAACATGTCAGTTCTATGAAGACCAACAAACATTTAGCAGTCATGTGACAGTGGCACTTGAGATTATCACACAAAGTTGCTAAAACTAATGCTAGCTCTCACTTAGCAAGCAATTTCAAAGTACATACACATACAGTCAACAAAAGTAAATGAGCAGTTGCAGTGCTCAAATGAGCTACACATTCTTATTGCCTTGGCAGTAGAGTCATGTGTCAATCATTTTGGGCACCATTACTACTCATCCATTTCTGCTGCTGACTGTATACTATTACTGCACTAGATTGATTACGTTCTCATCATAGAATACTTGAAAGATCTTGATTTCAAATATGATGTCAGTAGTTTATGTGAAGTTGATACTTTACAAAACAATAAGAGAAAACCATCTTTGACATGCATTGTTATGGGAATTCTCTGAAGAGATACAATTTACATATATTCCTTCTCTTTTACAAGCTTTTATAAAACTTGCAATGTTTTTCATATCTTGCAATTAAAATTTAGCTTGCTTGTAGTGATCTAATCAACATGAAATTTGGTATGCACATAGTTTAGATGACAATACAAAAAAAAAATTGAAAAATTAAACTCACAAAAACTAGTTTAATGTCAACTGTGCAATTTAATCATCCAACCCAATATATGTCCCAAGAAAGAAATTAAGAAAGAAAATGCATTTATTTAACATAAACATACACAACACAATCATAGAACAAAAGAAAACAAACATGAGACAGGTACATCATGCTAAATAGGTCACCTCTCAGCATTTGACCTATTGAATGTTCCCTTAAAGTTAATGTAAATCAAAAATAACATGTTTTATGTTACAAATTCCAGCGCTGGGAGCGGCTTATGGCACAGCTAAGTCGGGCACCGGTATCGCCGCCATGTCGGTGATGAGGCCGGAGCTCATCATGAAGTCCATCATTCCCGTCGTCATGGCGGGTATCATTGCCATCTACGGGTTGGTGGTGGCTGTCCTGATCGCTGGTTCCCTGGAGCCCCCAAGCCAGGGTTACACCTTGTTCAGGTAATATTCTAGACTATCTTTAAAACTTGTGACTGACAGACATGCAAGTGTTTTTCCACTTCAGAATCTGTTGTTATTTGGACAAACAATCGCGTGACGCCCGACTGCAAATAGTATAAAACCACCTATCTTTTTCATATGAATGGTAAAAGATGAAACAGAATTTCATTAAAGAATGTAATGAATGACACACATTAGTATTTGGTTTGGTATGTAATGCCTGAACTGCTATAATTACTTAACTAATTTTGTTTGTATGAGAGGAATGTAGTGTATAACCCTGAAAAAGAGCATCTTGTGCTAACTATATTGAGTTACGCTGTTAGTAGTAGCTATTAGTTATCTTTATTTACTTAGCTCAAACTGTCATGCTTAGTTGGTTAATTTGATATTTAATGCGCTCATTTATTGTGCTGGCTGGCATATTCTCTGAAGTCACAACAAGACAACTAACAATTAAATATATGTGTAAAGTACAAATTGTAGAAAGAAAAAAATAATTAAAGGCACTGTCTTGGTCTAAAGCAGCTGCTCAGTCATCTTTTATTTGATCAAGGGGCATTACAGACTGCATTCTAATTTCAGTGTCAGGATTGTCCCATATTTAGGATGCTAGTATGAGAACTTAATGACGAAACCTTAATGGAGAAAAAAATTTGATGTAAACTTTGACAGTCAGTACCAAATCCCTCCAAAGACAATGAAATTCATTGCTATGCTTCAGTGATTCCGATGTCACATTTCCTAGGACCTTGGAAATGATAATGACTGATGTAATTCAGGGTCATGGTATTTTTTATGCCATTGCCATTTTCTTATATGGATGCAGTGATCTATGAACTATTTGAACTGGGATAAACCCCTTGCTACAATTTACAATAAGGCGTGTTCAGAATATGGAAATTGTCGTCGAGAAGGCCGCCTCCCCCTCCTCTACATCCGTCTTGAATGGAGCCATTCCAAGAATTCTTTTGTCACATTTAAAGTTTATTGCACTGGTTATGTCATCTTCTTTGACCTATATTATGTTATGTCATATGGAGTACAAGCTTCTCGCAAGAAAATTTTTGCTTATTCATTATGTGTTTGCAATATAGGTATTCGAACTAATGTTACAAACTGAATTTAATCCATCTAGACTTCCTCAATCATACAGAGTTATCCTAACTATCAAGATATTATATTAGAGACCTAGAGCAGATAGTATGATGAAATAATTACAATAATGATTCTTATTAAAATGATTTTTATTTCATTGTAATGACTTGAGGTGATATTAAATAGTTTCAAGTACTCATAAATGACAGTAATTAACTGTATGCCAAAGTAATTAATGAGTCAGAACTTCTTTTGTCCAACAAAAATAACTACATTTTTAATTTGAAAAACAAACTAATTGTTATATGTATGATGTATTTTTCCTGGTTGTGTGTGTTGTAGAAATACAGTTAGTGAATATTATTTTTGTTATTTAATCATTGAAGTATCTCATTTCTAAGTGCTTTAATTAATGTCATTGATATCTTTTACCATTTATGGAAGATCATGGATCCATCCATATAATAGAGAAAAACTTACTAGGTTTGCTTGCATGTAGGGAGTTATCTCCAAGGACTCAACTACTGGACAGAAATCTCAAATTCTTTCACTAATGACAGTTATACCATCCTGCTTCAAATTAGGCTTTTTTTTGTCCTGGGAAAGTACAAAATTCCCATTAGACACTGGCTGTAGCCACATAATATAAATTTAAAAATACTTGAAGTAGCACAAGAGCAATATCTTTGTTATAAAATTAGATCTCTATATTATATTATATGCACACCCTCATGATCATGACTTAATTTTATTTGATTTTTTAAGCATGTAATTTTCGAAGTTAAATATAATGTTTGTACATTATTTTCCATAAGTAGGCACTTCTGCCTGCCCTGATAACAAGCTTAATCAATCTAAACGATAACACTGTAGGTGTATGCATAAGGTGATGTATAATTTTTTGGATCAATACTAGTTCTTGATTGGCTCTGACCTGAAATATCTGTTTACTAAAATGTACAATTCTCAAAATGTCTGCTATTTAAAATGTGTACAATCTCAGGAACTTATTATTTATAATGTTTACATTCTTATAATACCTATTAGCATTACCATAATTTCTGCTTTTCCATTATGTTCACTTTTTTAAATAGGCTTCCTCTTGGACTCTAGGCTTGGGGTCTTATCCTCTTAACTTCCAGTTCTTTATAAGGGACTTATTGTAATTTTAAATTGAACTCTATCATAAATGACATAAAGTTTGATGTTGATTAATCAAAAATTTGACCTGGGCGTTAGGGTGTTATTGGTAGTAAGTCTAGTAAGTCTTATTAGTAGTGTAGTCTTATTATATTATGTATATTATACCCATGTCTGTTTATTTTCAAATCAATGTTCTAAATGTTAAATGTTTAATTGCTTTTATACTGACTCTTTAAATAAAATTTTAAATTATAAAGTTATTTTAGGTAAACTAAACTACATTGAATGATAAAAGATTGCAGACTGTCATTTTGGTAATAAGACTTTTCTGGATAGTAAGAAGGCGGATAAAAATAAAGAGGTTGCAGACATTTTGGGAATAAGCACTTTGAAAAGCGATCATTATACGCAAACTATCATTCTTGGAAACAGACATTAAGAAGCTGACATTATACGAAAGACGTGCTGACATTACGGAAAAGCAGACATTTTGGGAAAAATAAACTTTAGGAAAATAGACATTTCATGCCTGAGCCCCCTTGATTTAGTGCTTACAGATTACCCAATTCCTTTAAAAAAATCAAAACTAGATTGGTCTCGACTTAGATCACAAATACTATGTAAACATAGCATATTTAACACTGATTTACAGCCGATACTATATTCACCTTCTACAAGATGGCTCTCTACATTGATTTTGGTAACAGTCACATGTGTCTATTTTTGAGAGGAAACTATCAAAGATCACTTCACCATTATGTCTAGGATAGCAGAGTTGAGAATTACTCTGAAAAGATTGATGATACCATTCCTCTCTTTCATACCCTATTTGTTTTAGTGATTCATAAGATAATTCTGTGCAATACTGCATAGTTTTGTCATTTCGTGTCAAAGGCATATTCGGACGCGCGAAAGATCTATTAGATTCACCAACCAAATAACAGCAGTCATGTACAGTCCCTTGTATGTATACACGAGGATAGAGAAACTGTCAGAGATGAGTGATGGATAGTGAAGCAAGAATGAAATGAAGAGAAGATTGTACAAACTATCACCTCAGAGTAGCTATTACATGCCAGATTAGTTTGAAAAGTCGACAATAACAACAAAATGGTGACTTCTGTGTAACACAACAATAGCAACTCATTATTCAGACTTTACAGCCACCATAACTCAATCCTTTAGTTGCTTTTGTTCCAGTGTTACGTGTGGAAACGAAGTTAGTGACGTACTTAGTGACAAAAATGTTATGCCAAAATGATCTGAGGATAATGTACCTTTTAAAATTCAGTAGTAGAGTCACAGTATAAGTTTCCCTTGTTATACTGTGGTAGAGTCGACGTCGACATTCAGTTTTAGGATCAGTTTAAATATTGGAATGGTTGATGTTGAATCAAACATTCACATAAAACATCAATCTATTAGACAATGTTTGCATGCCAATGTATCTGATTAGACATATCACTGCACGTTAACACTAAAGACCAATTTTACCATGTCTGATCTGAAGCAACATAATCTCATTGTTAAAGGTCATTAAGATTTGTTGTTTAAAGATTTTTGATAAAAAATAACTTCATTTCTCGGTTTTCTCGCTGACCATACTTTTTTGTTGACTGTGCTTGCATTATCTTATCATTCAAGAGGGTGAAATTCAACTTGCAAAATCTAAAGACAACTTGGATATTTCCTAGTTACAGTGCATGTAAAAACGTTCGAATCGAATGTTAACGTCTAACAAACTTGTCATACATAGTATTTTGACTCTTTTGGTTCAAATGTTCGTTTGACGAAAAGCATGATTGATTCAGGAAATCATTTTACAAGATCCATATCAACAATGAAATACAGCCATAATTGCTATAGGATGTACCATTATTAATGTTACTATCTTTGTAGGCTCATTAAAGTGAATCTCTGTCCACATCCCGCCGCAAATGATTAATGTAAATCCGTGAATCATATAAAACTGCGATGAACGTCGACTATTACTTAGCTGGGCAAGCCTACAAAGTTAAAAATTTTACTCTAAACGCTAATAATATACAGAGGACACGTTCCCAAACAAAACCAATGACTAACTAGTAAATCGAGCATTGAATCCTTGCTGTGCATTACTGGATACTACTGTGCTTAACATGTCCATGATTGGTGCCGTCACCCTATGAAAGCCTAAACCACCTACACATTATTTTGATGGCTTCTCTTCTTAAATTACGGAAACTAATGACGAATTCTCTTCTTAAGTTAGTCTGTTCTTTGTCTTCTCTAACGTTCTTTTTCTATTCTTTGCAGAGGTTTCATCCATTTGGGCGCCGGTCTGGCCGTCGGTTTCTCAGGCCTGGCAGCCGGCTTCGCCATCGGCATCGTGGGTGACGCCGGTGTCCGCGGCACAGCGCAACAACCTAGATTATTCGTCGGCATGATCCTTATCCTCATTTTCGCTGAAGTGTTGGGTCTATACGGTCTCATCGTGGCCATCTATCTTTACACGAAAATGTAAATCTGCAACACTCGTCTCCCGTCGCCCGTGCTTCGAGGCTCTATGCCACTCGCGCACAGTGATGTCGTCGTCGGTAAAGCTTCACATAGAGCCCCGGAGCACTGTAAACTTGTTGAGTACTCGGACATCGGCCCGCATAGCTCCGGCGCGGACGGCCTCGATGCTGCGACCGCCGCGCGCCCCGAGCCGCGGACCATTTTCTATCCTATCATTTTGTAAAACGATCACGTTCGAAGTTAATCATGATTCAACGCTACCGCGCGATGACAGCGTTACTTATTTTAAAACTGCCTATACTTTAATTTTTTTTCGGTGACAGGAGAATTTAGTTCCACCACTCGACATATCAATTTTGTTGCGCGCTCCTTCCATCCGCGAATGGTTCCATCTGACGATATCACTTTTTAGATTATTTTAGCGTTAAGGCGAAACTAATGTACAGTTAGAATAGAAATTTAAGTCCAAACAAGTTATCTTAAAAATAATTTATAAACCGTTAAAACCCCCAAGGTACTGTGTACCGCGTCTCTTGCTGAGAATGTTAAGGTAAACCTGGCTTAAATACATGCTAATAGCTTTCAGTGTTATAGTGGGTGTCATTATGTATCCTTATAATTATTACCAGGCCTGTAATTGTTATCTCTCGAGTGACCACTTCGAATGTTTTTCAAAAGCGAGTCACAAATATAATTATTGTAATGCCAGGAATCAGTGAATAAACATGATTTGTACATTCCATATTATTTTGTTTCTACTTGATTGTTTTATGTGTTTTATTTTCCTTTTCGATCTTCTAAGCGAACGAATGAGACGGCAAGGGTATTTATATGCTATTATGACACTAGCATTGTCGTATATTCAATTGAAGCTATAGCTAATTATTATACACTTCTGACGGCTAATTTATGTGAAATATATTTCAAATATAATATTTATTCTGTATACCTCATAGTCGAAATGATGTTTGAATGATATAAATTGGTAAGTAAATACGATTAGGTGAAATTGTATTTTATTTTAGGTTTCATGTTAGAGAATGTTATAATCTTTGGTGTTATTGAATGAATTGTGTTAATAAAATATTTTGAAAACAACTACTGTAAATTATGAATGGATTGTTTCTGTTGAATCCGGTATTTAGTTTTGAATTATCATTCGATCGATAAAAAAGCGATCAGAAAGCAATGAAGGCTAAGAATGATTGACCTGCATTTGAGAGGTCATTGCTTTGTGAGGTAATGACTTTGATTATTTCTACTTGGCTGTCAAAAACTCAACACTTCCACTTCCTATTATTAGCCTTGCCCAGGGGGCTACCGAAAATCGAAGTTCGTATCGTATCTACTGTTCCTCACTCGTATCCCACTAATATTATAAATGCGAAAGTTCTGGTACTTCACGTCTAAACCACTATACCGATCTAGATGAAATTCGATAAACAGATTGTTAAAACCCGAATTTAATTCATAAAATTAGTAATGACCGCGATAGTCTAAAATATTGTGAGATAGTTTAGTCCCGGAGAAGGACATCGTATAACTTTAATCCCAGAAAATTTCATTTCATAGTTCCTGCGGGATAGTGATAAACTAGTTCTACGCGGACGGAGCTGCGGGTAACTGCTAGTTATTAATACAAAGGCAAGATACGAAGTTTGAATTTTGTCGTGGCATGAGAACGAAAACTCAAGATTGCAAGGCTAAAAAGTCAGGCTGCGTTACCATACCACCAAAGATGTGCGAGGAATTATGATTATATAACGGTTCCATGATCGAATAAAATTGGGGACCTTTGATTTATTGTGGTATTGCGAGAACCTACTCAGTCGTCGCAACTCACCCCGCTCGCTTATCTGATAAGAGCCCAATACACGCTCTCGCTACGCATCCCCGCACATTTCTGGTGGAAACATTGCACTTAGTTGAATGTTTCGCAAAACCCCTCCATGATTTTAAGGTACATGATAGTAAGGTAGGGTCGGGTTCCGGGTGGCTCATTAGAGACACCCGGCACCCGACCAGCACCGCCTCGTCGTTCGGTATCGACAGGTGGTCCACAGGTGGACGCGTGCTGGTCCATGAACTTCCGAATGATTTCCGATTAGTCTAGGTACTTACTAGAAAGGGTGGGTGGAGAGCGCCGCATCGCAAGCGCGTGGGAACTTTAGGCGATCCGGTGACGACGCTACAGACACAATATATAATAGTACTAACGTACAGAAGGGCTACTCAGAAACAAAATTCGAAGTTCGTGTCGTGCGGTCCCTCTGACACTTATACTGTTTAATACGAGAGCGAGAGGGATCGCAAGACACGAACTTCGAATTTTGTGTTTCGGAGTAGCCCTTCTGAATGGCCACGCTCCGTCCGCCCCGCAACGGTTCGAGTTAGAACCCTCGAGCGCCGATTGCAGGAAAACCGCAGGAAAGCAGTCGGGTGCGCGACGCGATGTAAGTAAGTAGTCGCCGCACGGCACTAAGTTGGGGAGCAATAATTTTGCGAAATGGTAACGGTACCCTACCTACTTCCTTTTTCTAAATAAATAGTGATTTCTGAAATTAACGCGATTAGTACATGAAATAACTACCTACCAAAATATTCATTTAAGTTTGTAGACGTATATTTATTGTAATTGAAAATATAAATGCTTAAAATACGCAGACAGACACATTTTAAGTAGGTTTAAATAAATCGAGGATATTCTGGATTGAAGAGTACTTTAATTAAATAAAATATGTCTTTATTGCTCGCTTCGTAAATGCTAAGAACACGTCACGGGTGGCCTCTTTCTCGGCCCGGATAATACCAACATGGAAATACCGACCCTGTTTTTCGTGTACATACATAACCATCGAAATAGTAAGTACTCTGGAATGAACACTCCAAAAACAGACGAGCAAAAACCGACTTAAATCCATAGACATAAGAACTAATGGGCTCCGGTCCGGGTGAAATAGCAAGCACGGAGTCAGTGTGTCCCTCTCTAACTATTGCCAGGAAATAAATAATAAATAATTAGTAAATTTTAGTTTCGTGAGTGTTGTCTTTTAAAAATATTGAATAAAATTTATACATTTATAATAAGCAATAATTACACGATTTAATATTTTTTTAATGAAATAAGCTTTAGATCTTTTTTCACGAGCTAATTTTAACTTGATGGTAGGTTTTATTAATTTCTCAATGGCCACACCAAACAGTAAGATGGTAGCTTCGTTATTGAGACTAGGGTGACAATCTTTTCACGATGTATCCAAATGGCTAATATGTAATATTTATTATAATATAATATTTTATACCCATCATACGTATTGTCTAATACATTATATTATATTATATTATTATTATAAATTTTGAAAAATTCCAGGGGAATTTGGAAAAATACCGAAAATTTCAATTATAACTACCAGATCGATTCAGTTTACGCATGCGAAGACGCTGGTAAAAGTTAATAAATAATGAATAAGTAAATAATAGTGTAATATATATGCATTGTCACTTAGTCTTCATTCATTTATTAACCTAAATGATAGAGCATCTAATATCGGACGTTTTTTGCAATATCGGTATTTTTTCAATACCGAAAATTCAAATACCGATATTCCGGTATTTTGGTATTTTTTCAATATTCGTATTACTAAAGTAAAATGAATGAGTTTCGCACTTCCAAAACCTTTTCGGTTCCGACAATCTTAAGTACGAGTAGGTAGCTAAGATTATTTCAAAAATGTCTAAGATTATATTAATGAAATAAGTATTAATGCATTTGTGACTTGCAACGATTGAGTGTTGCGACTCTATTTAATAACAAAATAATTGGTATTTAGAGATCAATATCGAAATACCGGTATTATACAATGTTTATACCGGTTTTGCCAATATCATAAGTTTTACCTATAGAAAAGTGAATAATTATGTTACTAGCACCAACGTACAAACCTAAAATTTATTTGCTCTAGTCTCTACCAGCCGTATGTCCTATAAGGACTTGGTATACAAGTAATAAAAATTCTGGTTATTGCTACTTAGTATATTTTTCTGACAAAGAAGTACTAGGAGAAAGGAATGTCTCATTAATTGCATAAAATTATGGTCATACTAATAGAGTGAGATAAAATAACCCTGTGGTAGCTATCTCTATCGGCAAAAAGTCGGACCGTGATTCCTGCACAGTGCACATTCCAGGTACTTACTATTTCGATGTACAATACCCATAGAGGCACCTGTCAGTTTCTATGGGCGTGTACGCAAAAAACAAGGCCGGTATTTCCATGTCGGCGTTATCCGGGCCGGGAAAAAGTGTCACCCCACGTCACAATTTTCTTTTTGACGTTTGATTTTGACAGCTCAGGGTTTGAGTTGGCTGAAGCTGAAATTATTTATTACTCGAATATTTCAATTATATCACGATGAAGTATAAGGGGTTATTGTTTTTTATGATAATACTAACGTATTACAAGGGCGAAGCACAAACCCGTGCCAAGGGGGTAAGTTTAATCTCAACATTTTTATACGAACCGGCATTGAATTTCTACTAACATTTGTATCTTAATTCCAGTTGGAAGAGAAGGTGCAGCAATTGACTGACATGACGGCGAAAAAGTCCATTATTCCATTAAACGTTAATAAGTTTAAGGACTACGTGAAGTCTGCTCCTAGGGACTATTCCTTCATCGTCATGTTTACTGCCATGGCACCTTCAAGGCGCTGTGCGATCTGCCAGCATGTTTATGATGAATACTTGATCGTAGCCAACTCGTTCAGATTCTCTCCGTCCTATAACAACAAGCTGTTCTTTGGTATGGTTGATTTTGATGAAGGATCTGACATCTTCCAAATGGTTAGTATTTTTACTGTAGTAAGTACCTCATGTTTTATATTTTTACTCTGTGGCGTTCGTACTGCTGTGTGTATGTGGGGGAGGGGAGGGGGCACACTAGCTGCTGCTTACCCTGGAATTGACTGGAATCTTTTTAGCATCTAAGATGCATTACATTCACATAGTAGGTAGGTATAAAAGGTGTATTAAAATAAAGCTGGAATATTTCAGCAGATGGCTGGATTAGCAGGACTGAATATCCCTCTAGGATTGGGTTGCCATTGGTCCCAGTACGCTGGGACATGTTCCGGTTTGAAGCATGGTATCCCGGCCGATAAGCAAATTGTCCCAGCTTAAAAATCATAGTTATTTAGTAGTGGGCTGAACTTGGTAAATAACAATCCTGCAATAAACAGATCTGACTATGTATAGTTAAGCTATAACATAGTCAATAACAGGCATTCTCTGCTTTGTATTGAAAAGTGCCTACGAACAGAGAATCAGATTGGCGGGTTGCTGGCACTAAATGACTGTGTTAAAAGTTGTTTTGTGTTTAGGCAAGGACTAAACCTCTAAAGTTACCTATGATTGTAATAAAACTTTCTTTTTTTTCTACCTTTACTATTTTTTCTTTAAATGTCCTGGTTGGAGTCCCCACACTTATGGTAGCCCCTCCAGGATTTTTGTTGGAATTTCCTTCCTTCCTTATTGAGTAACATTTGGAGGGGTCAATCTAACTCAACTAGATGCACTCTGCTGAAATACTCTCTAGATTAATTTTAAAACTTGTATAATTTATATTCATTGTATAATTAATCCATCTCTTATTCTTATTAAATATTCTTTTTATATTATTTAACTGTCTTAATATGCTACACTAGTCAAAAGAACATAGGGCTATTTGATTTTCATCAGCAAAATGAAATCCAAATTTTTTTTTTTTATCTCAATACACATAAATCATTAAAAGGTATTTATTTCTATTGTATTAAATAAAACCTTTTGTAGGCAGGTATTTTGGTTAAGTAAAACTCATGTTCTTTTGAGTAGTGCAAAATATGATAAGTCCAACATCATTGTGAATTGTGGTTTCTTAAAACTTCCAGCTCCGTCTGAACACAGCTCCAGTCATCATGCACTTCCCTGCCAAGGGGAAGCCTAAGCCTGCTGATTCCATGGACTTTGAGCGAGCTGGGATTCATGCCGAGGCTATTGCCAAGTGGATCCAGGACAGGACTGATGTTCAGGTACATATAACCTAACAAACCAAAAATTGCTCGATTGTATTGTAAGATGTTTTAGGCAACATGATGAACAGGCATTCTATTGTTTTGTGTAAAGCAATTGCATTGTGTACAACATACATATTGGGTTTTTTCATTTTCAGATTCGCATCTTCCGCCCACCAAACTACTCTGGCGCAGTCGCATTTTCCATGCTCTTCATTCTCGTGGCAGGATTCCTTTACCTCAGACGGAACAACCTGGAGTTCCTCTACAACAAGCAGATGTGGGCCGTGGCAGCTGTCTTCTTCTGTTTTGCTATGGTCTCCGGACAGATGTGGAACCAGATCAGAGGGCCACCATTCTTCCATAGGAGCAAAAATGGGCCGGTTTATATAAACGGAGGATCGCACGGGCAGTTTGTGTTGGAGAGCTACATTGTGGCTATTTTGAGTATCCTTTTTGAATGAAGTTATATTATTAGATTCAATTATATTTAGACATCATGTCATGAGGTTAAAAAATTCAGTTTGAAATTTACCACGGGAAGGAAAACATAAATACACAAATTGTGAAGCAATTCAGTTGTGTGTGTGAAGTTCCCAATCCGCACTGGGCTCGCGTCGGAACTTCGGCCCAAGCCCTCTCATTCTGAGAGGCCTGTGCCTGCAGTGCTTTCATTCTGGCATAGTGCGGGTGACAGCTGTCAATATCACAGACTAGACTGAAAGTTACGAAACTTGAGTCGATAAAACAACTAATTTAAAATCTTAATCTTATTTAATGTCATTATTAAACTGATTATTACCGTAATTTTGATGAGAATCTTAGTGAAATTCTAGGTTGGAATATTATTTGCCACTTAAGTAAGGCTAAACGGAGTTTGCAAGAATGTTTGTTGCTGATTAATAAGTACCTATATAATATAAATATAACTCGAGCTCCATTAGGCCCCATCACTAAAAGAGTCTCTGGTATTACGTTACGTGCATATTTTTCACTTAATTGTGCTTTGAATTTTGTTAATTAATTATAAAAATCTGATACGTTAAATTTATTTAATAATAATAATAATAAGATATTTATTCAATAGTTTGCTTACAATTTCTACATACATAGGTACATAACAAATAATAAGTAGGTACAAACTATCAAAAGGGAAAGCGACTCAGCTTATGCCTGCGCCTTGCAGAATAAGGTCCTTCGGCTAACAGACGCTGTTTTTCAGTCGCCCCCATAAACCATAACCATAGCAACTACCATTAATTTACATGCCCATTTTTTTTTTTTATACATACATTGGTGATTTTCTAAGTCCAAGATACATCACAAAAACTTAATCAAAAGAAAAGAGGGAAATCATCTTCCCCATTACCCCCCATTCTGCACTCCAAGTAACCAGGCCTTACAACGTCTTTGAAAGTCTGTCAGGGACCCACTGTCTCTTACTGGAGGCGTTATTTCGTAACTAACCACACCGTAGTAATAATCTTCCCCACCTTTGACATTTCGGTCCTTAACTCAGTATCAGATGGAGCAGTCGTAGTAGGCATGATACTGATGATCGAAGCGGCCGGAGGAGTGAAGAACACAGAAGCATCGCGCAGCCAGGCGGAGGGAAAGAGACGCCGCTTCCAGTCCGTGGTGGGGCTTGTGTTAGTGTGCGTGTTCTTTTCTCTGCTGCTCTCTGTGTTTAGGGCGAAGACGCAGGGATATCCTTACAGGTTCGTATTGTTGTATGTATAACTAGCCTTTTCCCGTGACTTTGCTCATATTTATTTCCGAAAATATTTTTCCTAAATGATACATTTCCTGACTGTTTCATATGAACGAACTTCATTCATGCTTCAAGATTGTAATAAATATATAACCTAACCAACAAAAAGTTGCAAAACCGCCGACTTTATCACTTCAAATTCAATATCTCAAAAACGGCTGAACCGATTTTAGTGAAACATGTCTAGGAACCAGAAAACCTAATTTCAAATAAGAAAACCGCATTCAAATCGGTCCACCCGTTTAAGAGCTACGGTGCCACAGACAGAAACACAGACAGACACACATAGCAGTCAAACTTATAACCCCTGTTTTCGCGTCGGGGGTTAAAAACTAACCTAACTAACCTATAGGGGTTGTGCAGAAATAATGTATTTGCTGATGTGATTTTCCTTTGTTTCAGTTTCCTATTCAAGTAAGGAGGCGCAAGTGAAGTATTTTTAAGTATTTGCAATACGAGTGTGAGTGAAATATATATTTGAATTGTATTTAACAATAGAGACTTTTTAAACCTACAGAAGTAAGGCGGGAATAAATTTATTAAGTATTTGCAATACGAGTGTGAGTGAAATATATATTTGAATTGTATTTAACAATAGAGACTTTTTAAACCTACAGAAGTAAGGCGGGAATAAATTTATTTAAAAAAAAAGTTTTTTTTATGTTTTTATTTTTACCATAGTTGAAGAAAAAACTAAATTAATATTAATATTATAAACTAAATTAATATTTATAATATATAATACACAACACTTATTATAGTTATTATAATTTAAAAAATCGTGAGTAAAACATAGAGTAATAAATAAAAGAACTATGTACAAGTGCAGGCATTATAGTTGTTCAGACTTGATAGATTGCTTGTGCTATTTTTGACGACTGGACTGGAACCACCACAGACTTCATCATTTTATCTTCCATTTTTACCCACGACGGAACGGAGAAGGTATATGCGTTTAGGGTGAGAGGTTGTTTGTTTGTTTGTTTGTTTGTTTGTTTGTTTGTGCGCAAACGAATGTTCACGTTTATCTCCAGAACGGTTTGACTGATTTAGATGCGGTTTTCTGTAATGGCTTCGTAATTTATCGACGGTGGTTCTTAGATAGGTGTTATAGCGTTTGTCCGCTAGGGGGCGCTACAGTAATCATTTTTCACTCGAAAAAAGACCATCGAATGTTGCCAATTATCTTCAGAATGGATTGACTGTTGTTGATGTGGTTTTCCGTAATGGATTTGATGTTTATCCAAGATGGTTCTTAGATAGGTGTTGTAGTATTAACCCGCAAGGGGGCGCTATAGTAAACATTTTCCATTTAGCTCTAGAAAGATTTGACTGTCTTTGATATGGGTCTGTGTTAAGGGGTTTCATGACTGTCTGTAATAGTTTTAGAAAGGCGTTCATATGTATATCAAGGAGGGCGCACGGCAGTGCCCCCGCCAAGATAAACAAAAAAAAGACGGGGCACTAACTAACTATTTTCACACCGTTTCGTCTTAACACTAGCTTTTATTTGACCTGCAATGTATGTAGGTACCTATGTAAATAATATACATAATAATATGTATGTTTGTATGCATGTTCGGGTCTTGCAAGTTAAATTTGCCACACTTTTAGTTATCGTATTGTTTTGAATTTTGGCACACTAATGTTAATCTTGTAATAATACAATAATCTGGTAGTGACCTCCTGGTTATTTAGCCAGGATCGTCTCCACAGAAAGAAACTCTTCAATAGTTTACGGCACAGGCGCGGAACTTAACAGAATTGCCTATTAAATTTTATTGGCACTGTGTTTCTACGATAGAATAGACACAACTTGATATTGCAGCTAGGGTCGTCTTTCCACAAAGGAACTCCTCGATGGTTAATAGCACAAATACATAAAACTTTGCACGATTATTCAAGTGCAATGACAATACATTATATGCCTATACAACACCTGATGCTGTAGCTAGGGTTGTCTCCTCTTCCCTAGAGTTTCAAGAAAGCTAAAATTTTGTATGACTTGGCCGTTTCATATTTAAATCTGTTCGTATGACATGTCCATTAAGACCCGTGAAGTAATTTCCTACCGTAAGTAGGTCTATCAGAAAGTCTGACCGATACGAGTACCTATGGTAAAAAATTGAGTGTTAGATAATGTCATGGAATATATCCATGAACGGCCAAGCTGTACTTTTTAAATCAAGATGTAAGGCTAATAAAGTCAGGGCTCAGGCTCCGTTTTCACCAAGGATGTGCGAGGATTTGTTGCGAGGAATGTGTTTTTTTATGAACCAATAGAAACATAATTTAACATTTACCTCGCTTCACTCCGCTCAGCTTCCACCAGAGATGAGTGCAAGGATAGGGAAATGAAGCGTTTCTACTGGTTCATGAAAATCACATTCCTTGCAACACAACCTCGCACATCTCTGGTGGAAACGCAGCCTCATGCAGCCACTTGGCTTTTCCTAGCGTTTGAAAACCTTTTTAAAATTTAAGCGTTATTTATGAGGTTGTTAGTAAGTGTTGTGAATATTAGCCTCTGATTTTACATAAAATGTTTTGGTGAGATAAATTATTTCTTTAAAAATTTTAAAATAAAAAGCAAAATTAAAAATTTTGAAAAAACCCACGACGGTTCCTAATAGAAAAAGGGTTAAATAATTTTTATGAACATCCCCCGACTTAAAGTGATTACAAACGCAAAAACATCCGTCGGGGGCTGCCATTACTATTTCTCGGTTATATTTAAATTAAAATGTTAAGAAAAGCTACCACAAACATAACTATCCAATTTTAATTAATCACAAATTCATACAACTACACAATATTACTAATCCAATGTTATTTCAGTTATAATGTTAAGTAAACTACCATGAATATCTTTCCCTCATAAAGTAGTACATTCCCCACACAATTATAATTCATCACAAATTCATACAACTGCAAAACATAAGTTCATTTCGGTGCAGGTAATGGCAGCCCCCGACGGATGTTTTTGCGTTTGTAATCACTTTAAGTCGGGGGATGTTCATAAAAATTATTTAACCCTTTTTCTATTAGGAACCGTCGTGGGTTTTTTCAAAATTTTTAATTTTGCTTTTTATATTAACAGTTTTTATAGATAAAAAGCAAAATTAAAAATTTTGAAAAAACCCACGACGGTTCCTAATAGAAAAAGGGTTAAATAATTTTTATGAACATCCCCCGACTTAAAGTGATTACAAACGCAAAAACATCCGTCGGGGGCTGCCATTACCTGCACCGAAATGAACTTATGTTTTGCAGTTGTATGAATTTGTGATGAATTATAATTGTGTGGGGAATGTACTACTTTATGAGGGAAAGATATTCATGGTAGTTTACTTAACATTATAACTGAAATAACATTGGATTAGTAATATTGTGTAGTTGTATGAATTTGTGATTAATTAAAATTGGATAGTTATGTTTGTGGTAGCTTTTCTTAACATTTTAATTTAAATATAACCGAGAAATAGTAATGGCAGCCCCCGACGGATGTTTTTGCGTTTGTTATCACTTTAAGTCGGGGGATGTTCATAAAAATTATTTAACCCTTTTTCTATTAGGAACCGTCGTGGGTTTTTTCAAAATTTTTAATTTTGCTTTTTATTACCATACATGATGCACTAGTTGAACAGCACTGCCAATACACGACTCACTTCATCACTCCCGTAGAAGACATGCTCAGCTCAACACTAAGGCCATCGTGTTCTGGAGCGAGCCTTGTCTTTCTTCGTGCGACATCTACACATCTTGTGCTGTAAACTGAAGGCCAGTCGGCAGCATAGGAGACACTGGCCCGGAGTTTGGTTGGTCTTCAAGATTTTTTTAAATTCTTCTGTGCTCTATGTAGTGACAGTTCGTCCATCAACATTTGATTCTCATTCCGTTGGCACCTCCTGAAGCGCCTTCTACTTTGCTTCATATTTACATAGGGTAGGGTAGATCCACTGATGGCCTTCCACTCTACCTTGCACTTGTGGTAAAGTTTCGCAGACTTATGTAGATCCCGTACGTGGTGGTTCCATCCGGAAATCTGCTTTCGCTTCCGTGCACCGACTCGAGATTTAGCGCACATCATCGTTGCGTCATTAAAAATAATCATTATCCTACTATACAGAGGGGCTGTGGTAGAAACTCGAAGTTCTTATCGCACCGTTCCTTTCACTCGCGTATTAAATGACATAAGCGTCAGCGGGACGGTAACATACGAAGTTCGAATTTTGCACTTCGTAGTAGGGCCAAATCCTCAGATGTTTTTGTCTTACTTACCTCATCATTACAAATTATAATATATCTGTCTTTAGCAAGAAAAGATTCAAAAATGTGAAGTATGTTTGGCCGTTTTTATTCATTTTGAAATCTCGGCATTTTGCGACTTAGTCATTTTGAAACCACGTCATTTTGGGATCTAGTCAATTTGAAACCTTGTCATTTTGCGCCCTAATCATTATGAAACCTTGTCATTTTGGGATTTAGTCAATTAGAAGCCTCGTCATTTTGCGATTTCTCGTTGACATTATAAACCGGACTTTCATCTGTGTCTTTGTCATATGGTAGGTTACTTATTACTGTTTTCTTCATTTTCATTACTTACAACAACACGATCCCACACCTTTACTTTACTGAACTTATCATATTTAGAAGACTTTACAGTAATTTTAAATGAGTTAAAAATCCACGGCACAATATTGCGATAGCAGCTTCACTCCCAAACAATCTCCCCCGATGTCCTCAGTGTGATCTTCGATATCTTGCACGGTCGTGGATCTGTCCGTTCTCGACAAATAAGTCGCAGCCCTATATTCTACTGCTTGAATACGAGTGTTATTTTGTAATATTCCTCTCATGTTTTGTTTACGCTTTGGCTTTCTTCGTACAGTATTAAAAGCATCATTATCGGTATTTTTCTGCGACCAATGATGTTAAGTATTTGCAGCCTTTGCCTTTGAACTTTCAGCCCGGGTCGTATTGCAATCGTCCTTCGGACTCTGTGCATTACGGGTGCGTTTCGTATGCACCTGTGCATCGTTGCCCACTATATCACGGTAAATTGGCTTGTTTACGTACACAGTCGAGCTCGAGCGGGAATGCCTGGTTTTATTTACAGGCGGCGGCGTTTTAAATTTTTTCTGCCTTATGGAAGTTACGTCACGCTCTGTGTCCTTCTAGAGCTGCTTTTCAGTCGAGGTTGGAGTTGATGTATTCTCTTTCTGCATAACAGCGATTTCAGTGCTATCTTCGTCATTATCAAATTAATTTCCCCCTTTGAAACGCACATTCCTTATGACTGTATATCAGACTTGACAACACTAATATATCTTTCAGTAGTCTCGTTACGTCTACATGGTCGAAATTCACCGGCGGCAATCGGTTTATATCTTTCGCTTCGCTAAGACTGTATAAATATCAGCAGCAACCGTCTCTATCTGTTTCTTATTATTACCCGACTGCGAAGAAGGAGGGTTATGTGTTTGCCTCGTATGTATGTATGTCTATTCCTATGTCCACTCGTAACTACTCAACGGCTGAACCGATTTTGATAAATGATACGTCACTGGATTGGTCTTGACGACGCGAGTGACACTGGGTACATGAAATTCTTGAAAAATCAAAATGGCGGCTTTTTGGCGCCAAATTGTAAGTTTTCGAAAAATAAAAAAAATTCAAACCTATCTATCGAGTGGGGTACCAAATGAAAGGTAATAATTAGCCCATTCTAAATATATATGGGTTAAAATAGTTTTAATCAACCATTTTCACAAAACTATTAAAAAAGTGTGAAATAAAAGATAAATTTAAAAAATAAAAAAACCCGACTGCGAAAAAATACTAAAAAAGAAGAAAACAAGTCTAGTGGGCTAGAAATCTGTTTAGTAGCTAACTTAAAGTTCAACAGTCGGGACCCATTTAAATCATGACGCCCAGAAATTCTTACCTAATGGGTCCCGACTGTTGAACTTTAAGTTAGCTACTAAACAGAGTTCTAGCCCACTAGACTTGTTTTCTTCTTTTTATTAATATTTTTTCGCAGTCGGGTTTTTTTATTTTTTAAATTTATTGTTTTTGTTTTCACCTTTTCTTGAGATATTTATTCCCGGGTCCAGCTAGACATGAATCAAAAAGAACATTTATTTCTGGATTGATTTCAGCTTCAGTAAAGTTCAACGCATAAATTAGCACAATATTCAGTTCATTTAGTACTTACATCAATATTATTTTGAACGAAAGTTAAAAATTGTTTATTATAATTTTTTCGGCCATTTCACTTAACTTAGACCACCTGCGTCATAGATTCATTTGCAACTAATGACTGGCGGTGTAATCGGTTGGCTGAAGTTCTCACACGATCGCGCGTCGAACGAGACTTGACCAGATTTTCGATTTTCTTTTTGACGTTGGATTTTGGCACCTTAGGGTTTGAGTTGGCTGAAGCTGAAATTATTTATTAGGTACTCTAATATTTAAATTACCTAAATCACGATGAAGTACAAGGGGTTATTGTTCTTTCTGACAATACTAACGTATTACAAGGGAGAAGCACAAACCCCTGCCAAGAGGGTAAGTTCAATTTTAACATTTCCATACGAACTGGCATTGAATTTCTACTGATATTTTTATGTTTTTTACAGTTGGAAGAGAAGGTGCAGCAATTGACTGAGATGACGGCGAATAAGTCGATTATCTCATTAAACGTTAATAAGTTTAAGGACTATGTGAAGTCTCCTCCTAGGGAGTATTCTTTCATCGTCATGTTTACTGCTATGGCACCTTCAAGGCCTTGTGTGATGTGTCAGCATGTTTACGATGAATACCTGATCGTGGCCAACTCGTTCCGGTTCTCTCCGTCTTATAACAACAAGCTGTTCTTCGGCATGGTTGATTTTGATGAAGGATCTGACATCTTCCAAATGGTTAGTATTTTTACTGTAATACTTCATGTTTTATATTTTTATTGGTGTACTGCCGTTTCGCCAAAATATTTTTCGCCAAATTTCACTTCCCAAAAAACTTATCGCAATAGTTTCATTTCCCAAACGAATCTTTGGCATATTTACATTTCGCATTTTATTCATTTGGTCAAATTATCATTTAGCATATTTTTAGTTTGTCAAATTTTATTACGACAAACGTTTATTTAGCAAACGTTTTATATTGGCAAATATTGTATTCCAAAAAAATGTTTGTTCAAAATGACATTTCGCACAAACCAACCACAAAAACCAACTGCTACCAGAAAAGTGGCTTATGTTAGAACTGCGTCTTCCACAGAAACGGACTGCTATCAGAAAAGTAGATGAGGTTAGACTGCGTCCCCCACAGAAAACGGACTGCTACCAGAAAAGTAGGTTAGATTATAGGTCAAAACTGCGTCCCCCGCAAAAACGAACTGCTATCAAAAAAGTAGGTTAGGTTAGGTTAGAACTGCGTCCCTCCACAGAAACAAACTGTTCCGAGAAAGGTAGGTTATTATGTCATGCGATATTTTGGGAAGAGTACATTATGCCAAACGATACATTTTACCAAATATTACTTGGCAATATGAAACATGACTAAGTAATGAGGGCTATCGTTTTTTCTCTCACTAGTTGGCGCCACTGTTGCGTGAGGTTTTTAAAAGTCTGTTATAACGGCCGTGAAAACAAAGTTTAGATTAAAATCATATTTAATACATCGTAAAACAGTACCATAAACATATCGAGCAACCACAGTATTGCATAATCCCTTTTTGTTCGGAAAAAAGAGAGGACAAAAGTTTTCGAACGACAAAACTGTCTCAAATTACAGACGTTCATTGCCCCTTATCGCATAATTGCCATAATTAATTTCAGATAATGCAAAATACTCACAAAATTATTCTAATTATAAATAAACCCGCGTAGCTCACCCAAAAACTATGAGATTTGTCATTTCGTTGACCTCACGCTACACTAGCGCCTCTAGCGGAAAATTCATTCGCGATAGCCCCCATTATTTGCGAAACAATAATTTGCCAAATAAAAATTTATTAACTGTAAATTTGCGATAAGTTTTTTTGCCAAATGATTTTTTGCCAAATGATAATTTGGGTAAATTTTTTTGGGATGTGATACTTTGGGAAAAGTTTTTTGGCCATACATTAGTAATCCATTTTTATTCTGTGGCGTGCGTACTGCTGTGTGTAGGTATGTGGGGAAGGGGGGGGGGGGGGCGCTGCTGTTGGAGCAAACTAGCTGCTGCCAACCCTGGAATTGACCCAATGCATGCCAATGTAAAGAGATTGCAATTGAATTTATTAATATCTAGCTCCTCCGCCATATCGTTCAAACTACGACAAGATCGCCTCAGAAAACTGTTAAACAAACTTGAGTGGATGGTATCTTTTAGATCTATTAGGGGTATTGAAGGATATACTGGACAACAATTCGGGGCGAGCAACCCTACCACCAATAATACTGAGGGCATAGACGATCAAGATTACTATTTGGAGTCTTTTTGTATTTTTTATTTCAACTCCAAATTTTTGTTTCTGTTACGGTCATCCCGTGAAAGTCTATATACCTATATTTCACACGAAAACACAAGCTGAAACATGGATGCACAGAAAAACCAGAAAAATAGACCAGCGCAGGAAATCGAACCCAGGTCCTCAGCATTCCGTGCTGCGTGCTATTCCCCTACACCACCGCTGGATAGGAGACTAGACAAGAATTTTTCCTATGCACCAATATTTCAACTTGCATTCTTTTCATAGTCACTTTAGCAGCGACACTAACGCCATCTATTAAACCATTCAAACCTTCCAGCTTCGTCTCGACACAGCTCCGGTCATTATGCACTTCCCTGCCAAGGGAAAGCCTAAGCCTGCCGACTCCATGGACTTAGAGCGAGCTGGGATTCATGCCGAAGCTATTGCCAAGTGGATCCAGGGCATGACTGATATTCAGGTACTTTAATAAACCAAAAATTAACCCATTGTATTGGATGATGATTTAAGGAAGAAAAGGCATTCTATTATTTTCCTTCTATTCAGCCGGGAGGGTTATTTTGCCCTAAGCAATCTAAAAACAAAATGTTTAACTTTTTTATACTACTACTGCTATCGGAAAGACCATCATTGCCAAGAAGAATGCTCTGCAAGAAACTTAGCAGAAAGTTGACAAAAACGCAGCAATTAAAATTAAAAATAAGTATTAGGTACTGTGGGGAACTGTGTAGCTGGTAGAAGCTAAGGTATAGGGGATCTACGCGCGTGATGCTAAACTCAGTTCAAGAAATGAAAGGATGTTTCTTCAATGTTTGCTTCATATATTCGGAGACTTATAAATATACATACTTTACAATCATGTCAAGCCTCTCAGGCTGTCGGGAGCGATCTGTGCTCCGGCATGTATACCGCTGTCAATCTGTTTAAATCGAATTCCAGAATTATAAAATACAAAAATACTATAATTATACAAAACACATTCAGTCTAGCCTGCCAGGCGGTCATTTTTACCACCTGCCAGCGGTATACAGCCTAATCCCTACAGTACCTACATAAAAAATACAGGGATATAATATATACGGGCTCCCTTAGTTAAAAACCTAAATCTAAACATCCTTAACTACATTCAGAAGAATGTATTATTCAGTGGAATCACTTTGCATATCTATGTGTCCCCACATCTACTAGTAAACCAGTACTGGTGTTGTTGAGTAGTGTATGTCTGCCTTAAATAACTATTGGCATTAACGAAAAAGTATATTTATGGTTTTTGAGCGCTCCTGCTTCTTTTCTCTTCCTCTGCTGCCGCCATTACGTATACTCCAATTCAATAGAATCTGACAATCCTGTAGACACTTCCAGCCTACTAATATGAACACCGGGCTGCCTAGGGCTTTGTGATGTGACTATTATTTTTTGATTCCTTTTAGATGATAATTGCAACAACAGGGACATATATAATCAAGCGTGCCCACGTTAGGGTGTGTTAAATGTGTAGAATATTGAATTGTACTTTACAGACATACACCTTTCGCCTTTGTTCTCCTCTCTGTGTTTACATATTTTTATTTTTGTGTGCAATAAAGAGTTTACATACATACATACAATATGCGAGTTCTTGTGTAGGTAACTACCTACATTGAATAAAAGGATTATTTCAAGAATGTGATGCTTATCAATAGAGTACAGCCATGACTCTCGCTCCGGTGGCATGTAATTTCCAATTTCCAATATTTTTCGACACCTGTCGTCATCCTATCAGGTCTTGGTATATTTGTTGCGTGAAGCGACTGCATTGTGTACAACATACATGTATCCGGCTTCAATAATTTTCAGATACGCATCTTCCGCCCAACAAACTACTCTGATGCTGTCGCATTTTCCGTGCTATTCTTCTTCGTGGCAGGATTGCTTTATCTCAGAAGGAACAATCTGGAGTTCTTCTACAACAAGCAGATGTGGGCCGTGGCAGCTGTCTTCTTCTGTTTTACTATGGTCTCCGGACAGATGTGGAACCAGATCACAGGGCCACCGTTGTTCCAAACAAGCAAGAATAGGCTGATTTTTGTAAAAGGAGGACCGCATGCGCAGTATGGATTGGAGAGCTACGTTGTGGGTATTTTGAGTATCCTTTTTAATAAAGTTATAATTAGTAAGGTCCAACCGAGACTGTTTTTTAAGGTTCCGTACCTAAATAAGGAAAAACGGAACCCTTATAGGATCACTTTGTTGTCCTTCTGTCTGTCAAGACTTTTTCTCTGGAACTCGTGGAAGTATCAAGTTGAAATTACCTGACACCTAATACTTATGCCTGCGGCCCCTTGAAGGTGTAAAAAAATAAAGCTTCTAGCTATCGCAATCAACGGTTATAGGCATACAGCAGGTCAGGTCAGGCCCAGGCGAAAATGGCGAGACGACCTGTAAGCGTCGACACGGAATGAATGCGAATAATAAATCAGTGGTTCAAATTCAAATCCGGACTCCCATTTGCATTAGAGATTCAACGGATATCCGGCTAATATCCGGTATCCGGCCACTATTTCACTATTCGGCCGAATACCGGACAGTTGCGTACTATCCGGCCGGATACAGGATTGTTAAAAAATTTATAGTTATGATTAAAACTTGTATTTATTTATGAATTTAACAATTATTGACATCATTTAATTATTCTAAGATGCTGTTTTACCACCCATTGATTAATTTTAACTGACGAATAAATGTGGTACCGTCTCGCGTCTATTCAAACAAAATAAACAGAAACGACATCATATTTGTCCGTCAGTTAAAATTAATCAATGGGTGGTGAAACAGCCCCCTAAGTTAGTTAATTATACTCTACAAGTTGCAACCTGGAGTAGGTCGAATATCCGGCTATCCGGCCAACGGTCCCGCAGAATATCCGGTATCCGGCCAAACCACTATCCGTTTCATCTCTAATTTGCATCTCTAAGTTTTTAACTCCCGACGCAAAAAAGGGAGTTATAAGTTTGACTGCTATGTGTCTGTCTGTCTGTGGCACCATAGCTCTTAAACGGGTGAACCGATTTGAAAGCGGCTTTTTTATTTGAAAGCAGGTTTTCCAGCGATGTTTCTTAGACATGTTTTATCAAAATCAGTTCAGCCGTTTTTGAGATATTGAACATTGAAGTGACAATGTCGGGCGTTTGCCAACTTTTTATTGGTTAGGTTATTCTAAATTAATGTGCCAAATTAGGTACACTTAAAATTTACCCTAAGCTTAGGTACAGTGAAGAAAACCTACACAAACCTGCGTGAAGTTTCCAATCCTCACTGGGCCCGCGTGGGAACTTCGATCCAAGCCCTCTCATTCTGAGGGGCCTGTGCCCAGCAGTGGGAAGTATTATTACCTATAGGCTATAATGATGACGATGATAGCACTAACCACACCATCCTAATAATCTCCCCTACATTTGACATTTTGGTCCTTACCTCAGTATCAGACGGAGCAGTCGTGGTAGGCATGATACTAATAATCGAAGCGGCCGGAGGAGTGAAGAACACAGAAGCATCGCGCAGCCAGGCGGGGGCAAAGAGACGCCGCTTCCAGTCCGTGGTGGGGCTTGTATTAGTGTGCGTGTTCTTTTCTCTGCTGCTTTCTGTGTTTAGAGTCAAGATATATTATCCTTACAGGTTTGTATTGTTTTATATACCTATAACTAGGTTTTTCCCGTGGATTTACTCATATCAATTGGTTCTCAAGTTTTTCAGCGAAAATATTTTTCCGAATATTTATTTTCGGGCTATTACCCGCAGCTCCGCCCGCGTAGTATTATCGCGCGCTGTTCCCTCGGGAACTGTGCATTTTCCGGGATAAAAAGTAGCCTATGTCACTCTCAGGCCCATAAACTATCTCTATGCCAAAAATCACGTCGATCCGTTGCTCTGTTACAGCGTGAAAGACTGACAAACACACAAACATACCAACACACACACTTTCGCATTTATAATATTAGTACGGATTAACGACGTAGGTACGAAAGTATTAGAATTTTATTTTATTTTTCACTGTCTTTGCTGACGTAATTTTTCTGTTTCAGATTCCTATTCAAGTAAGGAGGCACAACACAAGTTTAGTGTCGTGAATCAAATTATTCGTAGAGTATTTTGAGTTGAATACTTATGTATTTGAATTATATTTAACAATAGAGAATTTAACCCTACTGAAAGTAAGACAGGAATAAATTTGTTTTAATTTTCACCATAGTTAAAGTAAAAAAACTGAAACTTCATATTTATATTATTTATTTATTGTATAATATTATAATACATAACATATACAAAAAAATATTTTAAATCTAAATATAAATAACGTTTATAAATTTTGCTAGTAAAACTTTTTTTTAAAGTAATAAATAAATAAACTATAAACAAGTGTAGGCACTAGATACAGTCAATTCGCCGAGAGTTGGTAAGTATTACGATAACGCATCGAAATAGCGGACTACCGCAGGCGTTCAGTTCTTGTTAAGCGTGCGGCCCATCGAGCGCGCGTACGCGGCGGCTATTTTTGCCATTTCATAGGCTTCCGAGCGTGTCAGTTGGGTGTTCGGGTGTTATTTTTTGTTTTATACAGATCATAAAAATAATTAGCGGGTCGCATTTACAATAACTTATTAACCCCTATTTTTTTTCAACTATCGGCTAACAGTCACTTAAAAGTCATAAATCTCTATATAAACTAAACGTCTCTATAACTCTAAACGTCTTAAAATAAAGTCTAATATAGATTATTTAAGCATTTCGTCTCTGCAAATATATATTATATATATATATTTACAATGAAAACATCATAGGTTAATGTGTAGGTAATTTATATTACAATGCAACCGAAATATATCATTGTTACGAGCCGTTGCGTTGCCTGCAGTTTCCAGTGACAAAGAATAGTCTCTGTTTAGGGATTCTATAGTTTTCAATTAGATTAGATTATTATAATTTTTTAATCACTTGGTACTTTACTTCCAGAGATTGCCAGTCATGTAAACAAAGTTTACTTCTCTAAGTACTCTAGATCTAAATTATTTGGTTTATGAAGATTTAATTCTAAATGTTGGTATACGAAGCAGTCTTTATAATTGTAATTAAAAATTCGAATTTTATGATGTACCTACCTAAAGCCCAGGCCTAGCAAGCAATGCACTAGACCTTGTATGAATGTTTTTTAGCATCTTCAGTCTCATGTGAACAAAGCTCGAAACCGGTATGAACCGGTATTATGGAACCGGCTTGAAACGGTTACCAATAATACCGTTACTGAATCGGTATAAACCGGTATTTTATAGTAGTTTCCAGCCCTGCATGTGAGTATTGTATAGTAAAGAGAAGTCTGACAAAGAGACCCAAATCATTGAAGTCATAAATATATTCAGTCTTATAGTAAATATGGAAATATGGCCTTTCTGTTCTTTGGATAAGTCTTAAATGTCAGCTTGTACCAATCATCAGCTTGCTTTGCTGTTAAAATCTGAAAAAAAAACAATACTGTACAATAAAGTACAAACATATATTTTTATATTAATTAATTATTCTTAAAGAAATAACGAAAAATAAGTAAAAAAAAAAAATACGCTTGTTACTAAAAATATACAGAACCACTTACAAGATTTGAAAGAAAAAAAAAGTTAATCATTTCAAAAGATCTGAATCATTTCATAATCATTTCAAATGCTCCAAGATCTGAGCATGGCGAGCCTTGAGGTTGGACTCACAATGAATAGAGCAAAGACACAGCTAATGACCAATAGCGTGAAACGTAAGGTCACGGTTGATGGGTAAGACATGCAGTATGTCGACGAGTACATTTACTTGGGCCAGATAGCATCCTTCGAAAACAGGCAGTCTAGAGAAATCGATAGGCGTATCGATAATGCCTGGAAGAGCTTCTGGTCCATGAAGGCTCTAATGAAGGGCAACCTTCCACTGTCGCTAAAGCGTAAACTCGTCGATATGTGCATTCTGCCTATCCTAACTTACGGCGCTCAAACTTGGTCGTTGACTGAAGCTCAAAAGTCCAGGCTCAAGGTTTGCCAACGGGCAATGGAGCGCAGTATTTTGGGCGTTCGTAGAACTGACCGCATCAGAAACACCGAACTGCGCTCCAAAACCTGCGTTACAGATGTGGGTGCTAAGACCGCGAAGCTGAAGTGGGATTGGGCTGGTCATGTCTGCCGCATGCACTCACAGCGATGGGCCCAAATTACTACCCATTGGGTTCCGTCGGATGGCCATCGTAACAGAGGCAGACCGAAGAGAAGATGGCGGGATGACTTAGACGCATATCAGATGGGGTGGCGGGAGCATGCACTCGATAGGGACGAGTGGCGGAAAGAAGGGGAGGCCTTTGCCCAGCAGTAGGCACTTTAACAGGCTAATAAAAAAAATAAAAAAAATTCATAAGAATTCTTTTAACCACTGGACTTGAGATACGAAATGCAGAATTCGGACTTCGTATCTTGCTGTCCCGCTAACGCTAATATTTTGAATACGAGGGACAGTACCATATAAATTTTTGAATTTCGTAGTAGCCCCCCTATACTACACTACACTGCAATGACACCAACATTATGCGAAAATCCGCATCGCAATCGGTTCAGCACTTTCTAAGAAATTTTTGAACAGTGGGTAAAAATACCTAAATATCAGCAGTGCTTGCACTGTTGTGTTTCGGCGCGGAGAGTAAGACAGCCGGTGAAATTACTGGCACTTGAGGTATTCCAACTTAGGCCTCTAGGTTGGCAACGCATCTGCAATACCCCTGGTGTTGCAGATGTTTATGGGCGGTGGTGATCTCTTACCACCAGGAGACCTTTGCCTTCCAGTCGTATATAAAAAAAAAAAATTGTCCAATTACTTTACCTGATTCGCAAGAACCCAAGCGTAGATGCAGAAATATGTCTTAGTGGGCACCAAAAACGCCAACACGGTGTAAATTATAACTTCACACATTCTATGCGGACTGGATACCAGATTAAACTTCCGTCCATGCGGTATTCCGTGGTCTTCCGTTACCACTGCACCTGATTTCTTGTCTCTACGGAGGTTGGCAAAGATGATGTTACTTTGATACTGCTCATACCAAGCCCACGTGAATGTGAGGATGCAGGGTATGGTTATGTATTTGGTCCATGTGTCTGTCCATGTTATGCTTTCTCTGTTTTGGGATCCTGAAAAAAGGGAAATATTTTCAAAATTGCTTTCTTGGGGTGTGATATGAGTCTGTTACAATTTTATCATTTTAGGTATATTTTACAAATAATGAAATTTAATGTGACATATTTATAGAATCGGCTTAGTAAGCCCTTTCATTAGATACCACATATGATAGGTTTCAGAACACAAAATTGTTTTTTCCTCATACAAAAAGATGATGTCATAACTCCTCTCCTTTTTGTTTTTTTATTTCTGGAGTACCATACCCAGTTTCAGATCTGGCTTTAATTTTGGCACATTTTCATCCAAAACAACTATAAATTCTAATTTAACGCTGAAACTCACGAAATCAAAAGTTCGTTTTGTCACTACTCATACTCATGTACAGTCAGCATCAAAAGTAGATCACTTTTTTACTTTAACTCATTTTATCAATTCACATTAACTCATCACATTACATTAACCCATTTTGTCAATCTTGTATGGATCTAAGTATGTGGCTCTAAAACGACAAAGTACAAAAAAAGTGTGCAGCTACTTTTGATGATGACCCTACCTACCTATCTGGTTTGAGCTTAGATATTTTTACGATCCTGAAATAAGTTTTTCTTCTGTTGAGTAGCTTTAAGAGTGAAGGGCACTATGGGTTTCTTCTGTGACCTATCCTAGCTTAGTTCTAGAAATAAGAGTATTACGACCACCCACCACAAAACAAACAAACAAAACTCACCACAAAAGAGAGGAGCTGCTCCAAGTATGGTGATGGTGCAGCCCAAATAATGTATTATACCAGCAGTATAATGGGTAAGGTTCATTTTGCTGTTCTTGGCGAACACTTGCAAATAATGCGTCTCGTAGAACCTCCGGGCACATTGTATTGTCAACAGGGACATCGCAATGAGTGCTGCGGACACTGACACTGGAAAATAATTGCATGATTATGTCAAAAAAACCAGAAAGAGACCAGTGCTTAGAATCAAACCCAGGTCCTCAGCATTCTGTGCTGCGTGCTATACCCCTACACTACCTGGACAGAAGTATGGACACGAATTTTTCCTAAGCTTGTTTGTTTCTTATTTAGTCACATAAGCAGCGACTTTGCAATTTTACAGGATGACCGTAATAGTAACAAAATCTGGAGTTGAAATAAAAAATCCAAAAAAGACTCCAAAATATCAATCTTAATTGCATGATTATGATTAAATCTGTATGTGGGAGGTACTGTTCCTGGTTCTAGAATAAAGAGGAGCCTTCCCCAATGGCAGATTAAACTTGTTCGGGGCCTGGGGCGGCAAAGCTGAATGGGACCTCCCACTCCCATATTAGAAGGTGAAATACTAGGGGTATTTTTAGCCTTTTGAAAAATTAGGAGTTTATCAAGAGAACTTGCAGTCTTTTGAAGGCCCCTTTTTGAAAGACTGGAGGCCGGGTGTCCCTTCCCAATTCCTATGGGTGTTGTATAAGACATAATAAGGATCCTGATATGAGAGTCTGTATGAGAGCTGCCCGGCTTCAGTTTTGCATCAATGCTACCTAAACTTAGGAAGGGATTTTGCAATGAGGAATAATAAGTGTTATAATCATAAATATTTAAATACACTGAACTGAAGTTGCTCTACTCATAGGTATTGTATACTGAGTCTTATTAAATTAATTATAAATAATAATTTATTATTATAATAAATTTGAATCTTACCGGCTGGTTGCTCCTGTTCCAATATAAACCTCAAAAGAGCCCAAATATACGTATTTACTCCAAAATCTAAATAATACACTAAAAACATGTAAAACAACGTAACAGCATTTAACACAGTTGAAGTAGAATAGAAATGTCTATAATAAGACTTCGATATTTCTATGGCATTTAAGAAATTGCCTCCCGAGCCTTGATACGCGAAAGAACCGTACTTAAAGCCTTTCATAACAAACGCTGGCATGTAGCTTTCGAAATTATTAATTAGAAATCCTGTACATGTTATCATAAATGCTAGGCTTAAAAATATAAAATCTATTATGTTTACGTCGAACATCTTTAAGAGCTACGGACGGTATACGTGGTTAGATTATTAGATGACTGCCAGCCAAGTAATTTTGGTATTTTATAACGGAACTGTGCATCGATAAACTACAGTTATAAAACAACTGCTCGGCCGGTTTGAACTTTCGTTTCGTCCCAAATAAATATAAGATTGCATTGCATTACGATTTCTTCTGTCAGTATCATGTGGAAACGTTAGACGGTTTCATCATCTCTCGCTACTTTGACAGCATTTTAATCCTTATTACATTACAGAACAGTTTTAATTTGGTTCTCAGGTTTTATAGGTGTATACTTTATCATTAGCGTCACTCGCTACCAATATTTCGCTATACATAAACTTAAATTAGACGTTCCACCATTGTATTAAGATTTACTTTACTCATTCTTATTGTAGTAGACGTCATATGACTAAACTCGGGGCCATAATTCGAGAGACAACTTTGACAAGTGAATGACAGGTAAAGGGTTACCAGGGTTCGACGAAATTAAATAGTGATGTAGCCGATATCGATATTCATTGTCGATTCGACTAAATGGTTTGCTAAGAGGGATTTTTTTGTACAAATTCAAAGTAACAAAGATATAACACAACGAAAATTTAACCAAACAAAACAAAAACGTAACAGATAAAATGCGCACAGTGAGCGAGAGATGCAGAAAACCACGAAACACATTCAAACACTCCGGGAAGTGAAAGCCGAATGGGTTACAAAAGTTTGTTACACGAATTAGGGATGCACGTTACGATTCGATTTTTATGAAGATTGATTTAGCGATGGATACGATGTAGCTATTTTTTAATCTATTCATTTCAATATAATCTTCACCCGATTCGATTCGGAAATAAAGTGAATCGTGTCCTTTAAATCGTATTTACAGACAATTTATTAATTTGTTATGATATAATAAGTAAGTATTGAATATTTACTATCTTAATGAAGACAAATCGATTATAAACGGATGCCGCAATAAAGTCGCATTACTAGTCCGCATTGCTTATGTTACTAACCGAAGCAAATAGATACATAAAAATAATGAAACAGGGTGCGGATAGTTAAAAAAAGTCAATTATTTATGCTGTAAGGAGTCCTGTGCCCAGCAGTGGGACATATATAGGCTGGGATGATGATGATGATGCTGTAAGTATCGTCCTGTGTGAATAATAATTTCATTTTATTGTGATAAAAAGCGATGGCTCTAACGATTAAATCCAATGTGTGGTCAGATCTAATATTCAAATTATCAAAATAAATACAAATTTCAAATTAATTTTTGATACGATTTTGGTGAGAAGGATTCAAGAGCATACGATCCGATCCGTGAATCGTTTCAGAGGGCCTACTCCGAAGTTCAAAAATCGAAGTTCATATCGTACAGTCCCTCTCGCTCTCGTATTAAATAGTATAAAAGGGTAAGAGGGACCGCACGACACGAACTTCGAGTTTTGAGTTTCATAGTAGCCCTGCTGAGGTTTACGATCCCCCGCCCTTGGCCCTATATACTACGAAGAGTAAAATTCGAACTCCGTATCTTGCTATCCTGCTGGCGTTAATATTATTTAAAATGAAAGTGAGAGGGACGGTACGATAAAAACTTAGAATTTCGTAGTAGTCCCCCTGCCCCCGAACAACATTATCGTTCACAAAATGGCGCCTCTTGTGAAGGTAATTATGAAATTATTACTTGTTAGCGCCCTTGGTGACAACAATCATATCATGTGTATATAAAATAAATGAAAGCGGATTTAAGGTGAGGCCAATCAAAACAATAAAAGAAATAATTGTCGTTGGTTTGTATTTGCACTTCTTTCAATGATCTTACATTGCAAAGTAAATTGTTAAACTAATTTGGTATTGTCACCATAAATAATGGATAAATATCGATAGAAGCCAATGCCGTGATATTTTTTAATATCGACACGAACAGCACTACCCTGTCTGTGGCAACACTAGTGCACAATGAATTGTCAAAGTTGTCTCTCGAATTATGGCCCCGAGTATAGGATATATTTTTTTTTTTTTTTTTTTTTTTTTTTTATGGCCCGCACGGTTTGTGCACTGTGGCCCGGGGTAAAAACGGGGAAACGGGTAAAAGTTTTAAAAATGATCGGTAGGAACGGAATTTGGAATATTGGATAAAAAATCAGGTATTAAAGGAATAAGATATTACAGAAGGAAAAATGTATACATATACATATAAGTTATATTGCTTAAATTTTAATATCGTTACATAGGATAAAATCTGCTAAAAGTTGATATACATCGAGGTCAGCTGTTGAAAGTAAGCAGGATATGGATGAAGGGAAAGGGATTTGAAGAGAAATCAGACCTTTGACAAGAGCAGATCGGTCGCGCCGAGAACAAACAAAGATGATATGGTTTAAATCAGCTTCCTCATATCCACATTCGCATGTGGGGCTGTCAATAATATTGAGCTTAGCAAGGTGAGCTGGTGTGCAAACATGACCCAGTCGCATGCGAGTCAGTATTGTTGTAACTTTTTTACCGAATCTCAGTTTCCAAAACCAGGGCTTTATGGGTATAGAAGGTTGGATGGCACGATAATGACGACCCTTAGAACCGTCTTGAGCCCAAGATTCATCCCAGGATTCCCTAAGGTAAATCTCAGGAAGAGCTACCAAGTCATGTGCGTAGTTTTTAAAAATATTCACATCTCCACTCTCCACTGCCTCATTGGCTATTTTGTCTACTCTCTCATTTCCAGATATCCCACAGTGAGATGGAACCCACGCAAATGACACGGAATAGTTTTCATTTAAACATTTCAGTAACAGATATCTAACTTCAGAAATGATGGGAAATTGATAATGTGAACCGAATGGGAACCGGGCCAGAGCTTGCAAGGAACTCAAAGAATCTGTAAAAATAACAGTTTTACGAAGTTTCATTAGGATGATGTATTCTATGGCTTTCGCTAGGCCGAGACATTCGCCAGTAAACACAGAGGATTCAGGAGGGAGTTTGGTTTTCTGAACGATATTGTAATTAGAGTGCAGCACGCCTACACCTACGCAGCCATCTTTGGAATGTTTAGATGCATCTGTAAATATCCGATGCCATTGTGGCCATTTGGTATCAGCAATGTAGTTAAATGATAACTTTTGGTTCTTCTCAGTCTTGACAAGACCCATGCTAGAATGGATATCAGGAGAGATGGTAAGGGAATCGTAACTGTATTTGAATAATGGATTAGAGTTCGTTTGATGAGTAGGGGCCTTAAGAGAGGTGAATCTATTATAACTTTGAACTAAACATGGTGAACGTTTATTTTTCCAGTAGCTACTGTTGGGGATTATAGAAGCCAGGCAAGTTAGTTTTGGTGTTAAGATATGGTTATTAAATTGAACACAGCGAAAGAGGAATTTGTCCGACAGAAATTGTCGTCTTAAGTTTAATGGAGGCTCTGCGCATTCAGCTCTCATACAGTTGATTGGACTTGATTTCATGGCTCCTAGGATTATTCTCATTGCTTTTGCTTGAATACTATCCAATTTTTTGAAAGCAGCAACATTACCAGGTTCCAACAAGAAAGTACCATAGTCCATAACACTTCTAATTATTGCATTGTAGATCAATTTTAGTGAGTATGAATGAGCTCCCCACCAGATGCCTGATAGGCATCTAAGAATATTTAAGTTTCGTTCACATCTCGCTGTAACATATTCACAGTGAGGTACGCCAGTAAGTTTGGAATCTAGTATTACTCCTAAGAATTTAACATCGTTCGTTGGTTGAATCAAGATATTATTGAACTTTACATGGACTGGGGGAGGCATACGCATTCTGGTAAACAGTACAACTTTACTCTTGGGAACAGACAAGTCTAAACCATTCCTGTTTAACCATGATTTTAAAAGGGAAAGAGTTGAAGTTAGAACTTGGCAATTGTTTTCAATTGATTTACCTGATTTGTATATAAGAAGGTCGTCTGCGTATTGCAGCACGTTAGCTGATGCCTTCAATGAAGTTTCTAGATCATAGGTATAGATGTTGTAGAGCAATGGACTCAGTACGGAACCCTGTGGTAATCCTCTCCATACTGTTCGAGATAGTTTGACATCATCAATGAACAAATTTAAATATCTTTCACTTAGCATATTAACTATAAAGTTTAGCAAAATAGGTGGCACATTTAAATAACGCATTTTTTCCCTGAGGACCGATATAAGGACGTTGTCATAAGCTGAGCTTATATCTAAGAAGGTGGCTACTACAGATTCATTGTTCGAGAAAGCAAGTCTTATGTCTGTTGTAAATATTGCCAAGCTATCCATTGTGCTTCTACTTTTCCGAAAACCAAACTGAGAGGATGCTAATAGGTTTTTACTCTCTAGAAACCATTCAAGACGGTTTTTCACTAAATGTTCTGTTATTTTCATTAAAACTGAAGAAAGAACTATAGGTCTGTAAGAAGAGGGATCATCTGCCGGTTTATTCTGTTTCAAAATAGGGATAACAGATTGAGTAATCCAAGACTTAGGAATGTACCCAGAAATCATAATGGTATTTATGATATCTAGGTACAGCAGCAGTACACGGTCCGAGAAGTTTTTCAAAAAAGAATATGGAATACCATCTTCTCCTGGAGTAGAGTCTTTTAAATTATTAAGTACTCCTTTAAGTTCAATCAGAGAAAAAGGAGAGTTTAATCCGGACAGGTCATTGGCTATATAACCAGGAATAGGTATTGGAGTGAAATCCTGTTCAGGTACAGAAGGGGGGGCAAGATTGTCCATGAACTGGTCAGCTAGTGTTAACGGTAATCTGGAAGAGGGGGAATTATTAAAGGCAGATCTAAATCTACGAATATTTCGCCAGACCTCCGACGGGCTGACATCTGGGCTAATGGATGCACAAAATGATTGCCAACCATCATATTTCTTTTTCTTAAATAATTTTTTAGCACTACGGGCAGATTCCAAATACAACTCAAAATTTTCGTCTGATATCTCCTCACAGTATTTTTTTTCAGCTTGTTTTCTTGCCTTGATTGCAGCTGTACATTCATGATCCCACCAGGGAGGTGAAGGAATTAAAGACCGGTTCTTAGCTTTAGTACAAAAGGTTTCATCCGCAGCCTCGATAAGAACATTACTTAAAATTTCGGCAGAAATCTGGTTGCCTACTTGTGAGTAGCAACTGGTTTTCTGTTCTACTCTTTCGTTAAATAATTCCCAATCAGCGTTCAGTAACCTGTATTTAAAACGAGGAGAGCGAATGGTTTTGGTAGGTTTATGTGTGGGAAAAGTAATTATAAGTGGGAAGTGGTCACTACCATACGAAGATGCAAGAGGATGCCAGTCCAAAGTCGATGCTAAATCGGGCGAACATAAGGATAGATCAGGGGCACTTGCATTTTCGTTTGGACCAGTCAAACGAGTTGGTGATCCAGTATTTAGAATACAAATACAATGAGAATCTATAATATCCAACAATTGTTCTCCGTAGTAGTTAGAGGAAGTACTTCCCCAAGATTGATGTTGGCAATTAAAATCGCCTAAGACTAAGAATGGTTTTGGGAGGATGGAGAATAGTTGGTTAAGATGAGAAAAAATATTTACATTAGGACGAGAGAAATAAATAGACACTATACAAATTTTATTTACAATAGCAGCGATGACTGAAAAGTCATCGCTGAATGAGGGAAGTGGAAATTCCCTATAGGGGAGATTATTTCTGATGACTATGGCAACACCGCCATAGCCGTCAGGTCTGTCTTGTCGGAGAATGACATAACCTGGAATTCGAAATGTCAATTCCGGGCGAAGCCATGTTTCCGACAAAGTTGAGACAAATGGTTTAAATTTATTATGCAAATGGATTAAATCATTTTTATTGCAGACAGCGCTTCTACAATTCCACTGGATTATTTGCTCGCATTCGTGAGGCATAAGAAGATTTTAACTGGGTCAATGAATCAATAGTTGGGCGGCGTTGTTCGGTTACATTGTTCTGGTTGGAGTTAGAAATGGATTTTATTTCAGTTAACAGTTGGATTACATCAGAGATTGAGAACATCGTTTCATTATTGTTTGTGTTACCGTTTAAGGCGACTCCATTAGAAGGAGGGGGAGCATCGTAGTCCTTTATCAGATTAAAGTGTTCTCTTTTGTTATACCCCAGACGTTTTGGTCTAGGGGATGAAGGTTTAGCGAATACTGTTTTCCTGTAAGATCTACTATAAGATGGAATTGAAGGAGAGGAAGGTGATGCAGGTGACACGGGAGAATTAGGAGTATTCTGCATATTCAATAACTTAACTATGTCAGCAAAAGATTTTGAAACAGGTTCATGTGCTTTATTCGCTTCGGTGTAAGACACACATCTCTGAGCCATGTATAATTTAATCTTGGTCTGTCTTTCGTATTCTGGACACTTCCTGTTTGTAGCAAAGTGCAACCCAGAACACAAGCAACAATATGCAGAATCATCCTCAATATTGCATGTGTCTCCAGTATGGCCTTGGCCACACTTGTAGCAGCGGGGGCGAGAGTTACATTTCGTCTTAGTGTGACCAAACCGGCAACAAGAATAACACTGAATAGTGGGGTATGAATAGAGTTCCACAGGCAAGGCATTATAACATACAAATATATGTTTAGGTAGGGCTTGACCATCAAAAGTTATCACAATAGTCTGTGATGGCTTCCACTCGGGAGGAGAACTGTTTCGCACTTTGTAATTTAGACGCCTAATTTTAATGATTTTGCCACTGCCCACGGGCAGTGAGATATTGTCCAATATCTCCTCGGGGGACCATTCCGCGGGCACTCCACGGACCAGGCCCATTCGGGTCACATTAAAGGAAGGAATAAAAGATTTGAAATTATTCCTAGCCAAGCATGGATTATTAATAAAATCATTAGCATATTTGTAGTCTGAGAATGATAATGAAATTCGATTCCTGCCTATCCTTTTAATACTGCCATTAATTATGTTTTTAATAGAATTTTGTTTAAGAAAATAACCAAATTGTACGGGATGCAGGGATGGGATTTCTTTATCTGTTGCTATTTTTTGGACATGGACTACAAAAGGCCCTATGTCATATGCTTCATATAATGATCTGCCTATGGAAACAGGAGAGTGAGAGGGGTTCACTGGATTATTTGGCAACTGAGAAACCTCTGATGGAGGTGGCTGGTATTGGTGGATATTGGTGGAAATTGTATTTGTTGGCATTACTATGCTTGGGAAACCGTCAAGACTTTTAACATTGCTAAGCTCAGTATCAATTATGGTCATTTCTGGGAGTTGACATGAACAGTCAGTATCCTTAGGTTTGGTTCGGCGCGTCGGATCATATCTTTTCTTTCTTTTGTTGCAGTGTTTGCATATTTTGTTGGGTCGCGCTCTTTTCCGATCGCTCCGTTGATCCACATCAGTGTCCATGCTGGACTCGTCCAATTTTGAAAACTTATTTTCAATAGTAATATTATAAGCTACCTCTGGGGGCGAGCCCCCGATGTCCGGGGGCTCGTCCATTTTGTGGCCTGACTCCAGGCCTTGAGGAAAATTACTTTTAAAAACTTACCAAATACCGTAGAATATATACACAAATGAATAACAAAGTAATTACATTAAACTAATACATACAATTATATACAAAACTGATCTTTTATACAAGTTAAATTTTTTTTTTTTTTTTTTTGTTTTATTTTTAAACGGGCACCGTACAAAATTGTCACTTTAGCCCATAGGGCAAAACATTAATTAAACAGAGAAAAAAAATTACATCTTACATTTCATAAAAACTAGTTTCTTGCCACATCAGCCAACCTGAAAAGCATTAACGCCATGTCTGAGGCCGGCTGAGCTAAGATGCCTACAAACATTCCTGTGTCATACTTGTTCAGGTTGGCTGATGCGACCAACGCCTCCCTCGCAGCACGATTCCGAACACATTCCTCTAACAAATGTTGCACATCTTCTGTCGTACCACATAATAAGTGATCAAACGAACTTACCTGTGATGTTCGATCATTATTATACGAAGTGCTTCGTTCGAAGATATATGTTTACCATGCAGCTTCTTGACGTCACTCGGCAACTGAACGCAATTTTAGATCCCAGTCCTAAAAAAAAAAACTAAACGCGCCATGTATTGTTTATGACAACCCATGTCACTTGTCATTCTTTTTAGAGTTATATATATATCAACTTAACTACGGGTTGGGTGGGTAGGGAACATATATCTTCGAACGAAGCACTTCGTATAATAATGATCGAACATCACAGGTAAGTTCGTTTGATCACTTATTATACTGCATGCTTCGTTCTCGATATATGTTTACCATGCAGATGTTCAGAGAATGTAGTTAAGTTGAGATTGTCATGTCACATTAGAAAATAAACGTTTAAATTTATTTTAGAAAATGTTTATTATAATAAGAACAAAAATAAACTCTATGACTTCTTATCCTGAGATCTTATTTATCATTATCACGGTTTGAAAACTTAAATCAGTCTTGACTTTCTTAAGATATACCCAACATATAGAAACTTACTTACTATCTTAGGTAATTAATATTCATTATATTATCTTGTAATCAATGTAACATTCACATAGTATGTTTAAATAAAACAAATAATAATTATTTTTTGCTACTGATTGTTTCAGTATTTAAGACAGCACAAGCAAATTCACCAGGCGTATTAATTATTGGCCTGTTATAAAATTTAGCAAAGGTTGATGAGTTCTGGGTCCAGCCCGCGGTCTTCCTAATCACGTCCAAAGAAATACCTTTAAATTGGGCCGTAGAAGTAGCGGCGTGGCGTGTGCTATGCCCAGAAAATATAGAAGTATCTATACCACATGTAAATAAAACCCCTTTTATCCAGCGCCCAATAGTAGAGGCAGTAACCGGTTTATGAGGTTTACCTATTGATAATAACAAATGGTTGTAATTTCCTCTTAAAATTTGAGTAAAGTTTATGTAATCACATAATGTTTTAGCAGGGCAAATTTCTGGCTTTTCAAAATAAGGTAAATAGAGATTAGGTTGGCTGCGGCCTGGACCAGATGTTTTGATTATGTCAGTAATAATTATGCTTACTCCATCATTTGACATGTGTATATTATTTAATTTTATAAGTGATAATGTCTGAGCTCGCTGTGCAGTACTTAATGCAATTAATATAACTAGCTTTTTTGTGATCTGGTCTAGGTTTAACGACATATTTGGGGTCCAATTTTGTATTACGGTAAGTACTTTATTTGGATCCCATGTTGATTGATATTTTGGCATAGGATATTTAGTTTTATAGAACCCCTTAAATAGGCGCTTAATGCGGTCATCACTCCCGATTTTAGAGCCCATAATTAACGAAAGAGCAGACTTATGAGAATTTAAAGAACCATAAGAGGCTCCAGATTTGAACATTTTTGTTAGAAAAAACATTATCATAGGCACAGATGGTCTATATATATCTATGTTATGTTCTTGGCAAAACTCCCACCAAATTTTATAAGAAGTATTGTATTGTTTTAAAGTGGAATCAGAAAGAGATGCAAACATTACTTCTATTGATGCTGGAGGAATAGCACGTTTCAGCCAGGCCTGCCTGATAATATCCCGGCAATTAGTGTAAGCTGACTGTGTAGGGGATGGCTGGCCCTGAAAGGAGAATGAAGTAAGTATTTTTCTGGTTCAAAAATTATTAGCTCAGATATAAGTAGTGTACGCATTAAAGGGTACCAGGGCTGTGAAGGCCAGTGGGGCATCACTAGAATACCAACAGCCTTATCATTTTTAATCTTCTGTATACATTTTAGGATCAGACTAAATGGAGGAAATGCATAAAAGAAGTGATTAGTCCATGTGATTGTAAAGGCATCTATGTTGCTTGCATCTGGATCTGGCTTCCATGATATATAAATAGGGCATTTAGCATTAGCTCGAGATGCAAATAAATCGATATTGGGAATGCCAAACTTGTTTACAATTTTTTGAAATGCTGTGGTATTCAATTCCCATTCAGTGTCCGGGTTTATTCTGCGAGATTCTTTATCTGCTTCTTTGTTTTCGCAAGACTTTATATAAGAAGCATAAACCCATATCGTCCTTTTTTCACACCACTGCCATATTGATCTGGCTAGGTTATTTAAATGTGGGAATTGAATACCACCCATTCTATTAATATATGCTATGGCTGTTTTGTTATCGACACGTAATAAGATGTGTATATGTTGTTTGTCTTTAACAAAATATTTTAATGCCAAGAATATAGCAAGTAGTTCTAGAAAATTTATATGATAAGATTTCTCATCCTCTTTCCAAAATCCATTTGCCTTGATTTTGTTACAGACAGCACCCCACCCTGTCCTTGAAGCATCAGTAAATATCTCTAGATCAAATTTATGATATGCTAGGCTCCTATTTGTACTACTGATATTATTAAGCCACCAAGCCAAATCCAATTTAGTATCGGGGTGTAAAGCCATATGGGTGTCATAATTACCCATTTTCTTAGTTAAGTACATAAACTTGTGGTGTTCTAAGAACTTAGTATAGAGCCAGCCATATGTAGTAGCAGGACATGCTGCGATCAATGTGCCAATTAATTTTGCAAAGTCACGAATAAGACAATTATCAAGTTTTAAATAGTACTGTACTAATTTGGAAATGTTCAATTTCTTATCTACAGGCAACTGAAGTATCATATTCCTGGTATTAAAGATGAACCCTAAATATTGACAACATTGTGTAGGTTCAATAATGCTTTTGTCAAAGTTTATTACAAAACCTAAACATTGTAATAGAGAAATTGTTTTTTGAACATTGTCTAAACAATCTTGATAATTGGACCCTATACACATTATGTCATCCAGATATTGGACGGATTTATATCCTTTTTCCCTTAAATGTGTTACCACTACTTTCATAAGTTTTGTAAAAATGTAGGGTGCTGAAGATAAACCATAGGGAAGAGCAGTGAATTCATAAAGTTTATCATACTGAAATCGTAGATACTTCCTATCTTGTGGTTTTATGTTTACCAGTAAATATGACTCTTTTATGTCAATCTTAGCCATATAATCCCCAGGAGAAAGGAGGTTCATTGCAGTTCTATAATCTTCCATTTTGAAATGGGAAGATTGAACAAATTTATTTAATATTTTTAAATTTAAAATGAACCTTTTACTTCCATTTTGTTTGGGTACAAGAAATATTTTAGATATAAACTGGCCAGCACATGGTGTACAAGGAGAAACCGCACCAATTGTCAGTAAGTTTTCGATGGCTGTCTGCATATCATCATATTGATTATCTGTGTTATCAGGGGCGGCACAACAGGGCCCAGGCACAGAGCTTTGATAAGGTTCTGTTGCAAAGGGGATTGAATATCCTTTTATATATTCAAGTGTGGTTTTATCTTGGCATATTTTTCTCCAACAATTGATGAAATGTGTTAATCTACCACCATGACTCACCTCTATGGACGAGGAGCAGGTTGTTTGGCCGGAGGAACTCTGGGTTTCTTCACAGTTGGTTGGTACTGCTGGCCTTGGTATTTGCGTGGGTATGTTGAAGACTGTGTTCTCTTGTGTCCGCCCTTCGGCATTGTCTTCTGATGATTGAATCGAGGGGGACCATTGAAGTTTCCCTGGCGGTTTGGGACAGGAACCACTTTTTTAATAGTTTTTCCACTTCTTTGGACACTTTGTAGAGACTTAATTTTTTCAGTCAGATTTGTACCATATAAATACTCATCTCTCTCAACATCCTTGATGACATCAAGGAATTTTTTGTCCAATACGGGGAAGACAAGATTTTTCCTGGATTTTGTTTGGGTATGGTGCAAGTCCGTCAAAACCCTGCCTGCCTCACTCAGCACTGATATAAGGTTTAGTCTATTTACATTGTCACTGCTTATTAAGGAAGACAATGCCGTGCTCAAAATGGTCAACCCAATGCCCAGTTGGTTTTGCTCCATTTCTATTTTCTTGTCCCTGTTTACTATATTATCGCTAATGGATGCAGCGATTTCCGGGTTTAATTTTGGTGCCTTTAGGAGAATGCAATTTTCTGGCATTAATTTATCTATAAGTTTATCTTTACTTTCTTTCTGGATGCCATTTTTCAGTATGGTCGACCAAATTCTGGCCAAGTCACTATTTATAGGTGGGCCATATGAGGGTTTTTCAGGCATTAAGTCACCCAGTGCCTGGAGCACGTCAGGGCTCGTTGTAGGAACCTCTGCGATTGACTCCACCATGTCCACCGTAACTGAAGTTGGTGGTGGGGTATCACCAACTGTTTCTGCTTCAAGCATGGTTTGAGCACCAGATTCGTCGTTTTCTTCGTCGATATGATCTGAAAGCGACGAATTCATCTTGTCAGTAGTTGTACCTGGCTATGTCGCAACTGCTTAAACTACACCGCACGGATGATGTTTAAGAGTAAGAAGACAACGTGCGTATATCTCGTATACGCCCCGTGTCAAGTTATCGCGTCAGTGTATCGCGTACACCACCCGCGTTTATATACTTTGAGGTTGTGAAAATTTTCGAAGACAAACCATGTGGTTGTGCTGTACCCAATACAAAGTATTGGCATCGATCATTAATTGATTCTGTTCAACTTGTACTAGTAGGAAACATGCAAAACGATAGATTTTTACCTTGAAAGGATGTGGATGTGTCCTCCGGTTCCGAGACAGCTTCCAGCCTTTTACGTTTCAAACTTTTTTCTATACTTTTAAGTTTTTTAATGTAGTAGTCGATATCATGCTTTCTTTTCGGCATTTTTGTTATTTTTAATGAAAAAACAAGACTTTATTCAGAAAATTCTGTTAGGAATACGTTACTGTTGCCGCGCAAACGAAAAGAATGACAAGTGACATGGGTTGTCATAAACAATACATGGCGCGTTTAGTTTTTTTTTTTAGGACTGGGATCTAAAATTGCGTTCAGTTGCCGAGTGACGTCAAGAAGCTGCATGGTAAACATATATCGAGAACGAAGCATGCAGTATAATTCACAATTTGGTGAATCACTTTTTTTCATCAGATGTGCAAACTTATTAAGAGGAACATGTCCGGTTCGCAGTCTATGTGCTGTTACAATGTTAATCCTACTTAAACTAATATTTTGAAACCAAGGTACGCGTGGAGGCTCACTCTGAATGCATTTATACCAAATACCCTTTTCTCGTGAACGTTCATCAAAATACTCTTTCCAAATCTCATGGCATTTAATTTTGAATTTATTCGTCGCCTCTAAATAATATGGTAGTATATAAATTTCGTGACCTTCCACAATACCTTTTTTAGCCAAATGATCTACTTCCTCGTTACCTTGCAATCCAATGTGTGCAGGCACCCATTGAAATCGCAAATTAATTTCATTCAATTGCAAACAGATAACTTTATCTAAAATTTCATAAGCTACAGGTACACCTCTGTACCCAGAAGCACTACGAGCTAAATGTTGTAACGCACTTTTACTATCAGTGTATATTACAGCCTTCCTAATACCTTTGTCTTGAATATACGATATTGCACTGGAAATTGCAATAAGCTCAACTGTCATAACACTAACATTCCCTACAACTTTAAAGATATTACTATTCTGATTATTTAGGGAGCTAATTGGATCATAGAAAGCGGCTCCGCGTCCCGAAGAAGATTTGGAACCATCAGTGTATAATACGTGCCAACCTTTATACTTTTCTTTTAATTCCGAAATCACATTTGCTTTAAGATTATTAATTTCATATGATCTTTTAGATGTAATAACACAATCCAAATCAGATGATATTAAAAAACCAACATCGATATTTGACATCCACGTAGATAAGGAAAACATCTGAAGAGGATTGGATGAAAATATACGTTCTTCAAAAGTATCGTTGCTTGCGACAACTAGAAGAGGAAGTTTTTTATTAGTCCAATACCTATTTTGACACAAAGAACTTAAATTATCCAGAAGAGTTATAATTTCATTATTTGCTACAGAACGGATCTTTAAACTATACTTGATAGCAAGATATCGTCTTCTTACAAATAATGGTGGAACACAAGTTTCACTTTCCATAGCGTGGACAGGTGTACTTCGTAAAAAGCCACCAATAATCCTTAAGCCCTGGTTTTGCACTTTATCTAATTTATAGATATTGCTTTTAGCACTATTATCATACAGAAAACTGGCATAATCCACTCTACTTCTAATCAGAGCGATGTAAATTCTACGCAAATGTTTTGGATGCAGGCCCCAAGACCTAGCAGCCAATAATTTAAATAAGTTTAACCTTTTTTGAACATTGGCCACCACTTCATTGATGTGTTTGCCCCAACGTAATGACTTATCAAGCCAAAGACCCAAATATTTGTAAGAATTTACCGACATTAGTTCTACATTATTAACTTTTAAATAAACTAATTTTTGTTTGTGTCCTCTACTAAATATACAATATTTTGATTTAGCTTCAGATAATTGTAAGCCTAAAGAGTTCAGTATAGTAACAAAACTATCTAAAGCACTTTGAATATCTTCCACACTTTGGGAAAGGTTCAAATTACTTTGATACAAAATGAAATCGTCTGCATATTGACATATTTGTACTTGTTTAATATCCCGGCAGAGTTTCCTAGTGGCAATATTAAAAAAAATTGGCGAAATAGGGTCACCTTGTGCTAAACCTTTACTAGTGTGCCTCACCAGGGAACTTTCACCACCAGCACAATCTTTAACTATGAGAATTCTGTCACTAAGAAAATTCCAAAAATAATCACAAATTCTTTTGCCCGCTCCTAATTCGTCTAAAATACAAATTAACTTATCAACTAAAACATTATTGTAAGCACCTTCAATGTCTAAAAAGCATGCCAGCGTAGACACGTTTCTGGTAAAGCCTGTTTGGATATGTGTAACAACACGAGTTAAACAGTCTAAAGAAGATTGACCTCTCCTGAAACCCGAAGTAAGAGGGCTTAATAAATTATTCTTCTCTACATACCATTCAAGTCTTTTCAGCAACATAATATGTAAAGTCTTACACAGACAGGAGATAAGTGAAATAGGTCTTATTTTGGCAGAAGAATTAGTATTACTCCCAGGTTTAGGAACAGAAACAACTTTAATTTCTCGCCACTGGGAAGGTACACACCCAGTTTCAAGAATAAGATTGTATAATTTCAAGAGGAACTTCAACCCGCATTCGGGTAAATGAAACAACATAGAATACGTGATTCCATCATCCCCTGGAGCAGTATCCTTCTTTTTAAGGCAATTTTTTAATTCGTGCATTGAAAACCTAGATTCTAGCAGAGGATTGCTAGATTTACAACTGGGTGCTTGTGGCAGTACAAAATCAGGAGCGAGACTGTGGAGCATATTCGATTTATCTGACATAGAAAAATTGTGACTTTTCTTTTTAAAACCTTTAAGCCAACGCATTTTCTGCCACATATCTGAAGCTGACATCGATTCATCTATACTACTACAATAACTATGCCAGCAATCTGTTTTAGCACGTAATATAGCCTTTTTTGCATCAGCAACCTTTTGGTCTAATATGTTTAAATTTTGAGGGGTCGGATTATTTCTAAATTTTTTTAACGCAAGCCTACGAGCAGCAACTAATTCAGATAAAGAACTGTTCCAGTACGGTTTCGGTTTAAATTTCATGTTCGGATACGGACATATTCTAACGAAAGGAATACTTTTGTTTGCTGCAATGTAGACATGGTCCACAAAAAAATTATACAGTTCTTGAACATCAGAAGTATTCTCTGGATAACTTAGTATTTGACAAATACTTTCCTTATATAAACTCCAATTAGCTAACTTAAAATTTCGTTTCTTAATTTCCACAACTGGCTCACTATAATTAATTTTCATTCTAATAATCAAATGATCACTACCTAAATTTTCGCTAATGACATTCCAAGTGAAATTTATTGCAACGTCTGTAGAGATAAAAGAAATATCTGGTGATGTTTCTCGAAGTATACCATTCACAGACTTGACTCTGGTTGCGCGTCCATCATTAAGAGATATATATCCGGATTCCAGTGCAGCATCAAAAACCTGAGAGCCCCTTGCATCAGTCTTGCAAGACCAATTAGAATGATGAGCGTTAAAATCTCCTGCTATTAATGTTTTAGACGAAAATTTTGAAAATATAAAATCCCAATCTGTTTGTGAAGTTCTGACAGTCTGTGGACAGTATACTAAAATAATATTTTGCAGTATGCTACAATTCAAAAGAGTGACACATATACATTCTATTCCAGTATTCGAAATGTTCAATATATGTGTTTGACTTTTAATTGACTTGTGAATGATCAAACAAACTCCACCATACGAATCATCCCTGTCCTTTCTAAAAATATTATACTCGCTAATGTTCAAGTCTGAGTTCGGTTCCAACCAAGTCTCAGAGACTAACGCTATGTGTACTTTTTCTTGTGCCAGAAATGTATCAAATTCCACTAACTTTGGTCTAAGACTTTGCGAGTTCCATTGTATAATGCTAAGCATAGATATTCTTTGCGAATTCACGGCCATAGTAAACCAGATAATAAGTTCTTTAGCATATCTCCATCTCGCAACATCTTAAAAACATAAACACATACTTCCTCAACAACAAGTTTGCATAAAATTTTTACCTTATCTTCCAAATTCCCCTCCGAATTTAAAATATCCCTAACCTTCCTGAAAAAACATTTAAATGAAAACTTTTTATCACGTGTGTCCTGCTCTTTTCCCGAATCAAAATCAAAATCAATGTTATTCTTTACATTTTCCGAAGATTTCACGTTTGGCTTTCTTCTTTTCGCTTGCTTTTTACGTCTTTTTCTTAGCTGGCTTTGTCTTGAGATTGAAATTGAGGAATCAGATGCTACTTGCTCAAATTGATTTTCTGTTTCATTTATGAAGGCAGGACTCCCCTGTCCTAGGGGGATCGGAGTCTCGGAAACTGTAGACTTATTAGTGCTTTTTAATGCGTCGCTGTAAGAATATAAACCTGTTCCTAATCTAATATGGCTGGAACGTTCAGGTTTGCTGTAAGAGTGGTCATTTTTAACGTGATTCTGCTCCTTCTTTTTTTCACTGTGTAAAAAAACAGCCTTCTTATAAGTGCAGTTCATTCTTGACATTATTTGCCTTACTTCCTTCTCTTTAACAAATACAGGACAAGATTTATCTAGAGCCATATGAGCCCCCTTGCAATTAACACATTTAAACGACAAATTTTGGCAATTTCCATGTCCAAGTCCACATTTGGGGCAAATTATTTTCTTTGTAGGGCAGAATTTAATTACATGTCCAAATTTCCAGCAACCCGAACACTGCGACACTGGAAATGTATAGGGTTCAACTTTGAACCTGCATCCATAGCCGTACACATATGAAGGCAAAGAAGAGCTTTTGAAACAAAGACGAATCGTCTCGCAATCCACCCATTTTCCATCTTCGGACAACCGTCGTAGACGTATCGCCGATATAATGTCAACATCTGCCGTCAAAATAGATGGAATATCTTTTACATCAACATCTAAATCTATTTGTTTGAGGATACCAAAGCACTTCTCTCCTATGGCAAATTCACAACTGTATCCTAGTTCAGCCATTTTTTTACAATCAATCAGCTTTTGGGCATTCTCCTTACAATCAAAGACTAGCAAAACTTTGAAAGTGCCTTTATATTTCATTCTAAGGATACCACCAATGGACTCTGCTCTCAACAATTTTGCCAACGCTAGTTGCTTCGGTAACTCTGCTTGGGCCGTTAAATATACCTCAACACCTTCTACGACATCCATCAAAGACATTTTGCTGTTGGGTGTTCGAGGTCTCTTGCGTGCAACAGTCGTGAACCCCTCATCCTCAACGTTGTTATGATTCACTTGTCCACTAGAAATCATCGGCTGACTCTCGAATACCACAGAAGTGTGGCTTAGAAGCTCATCATCCTCGAAGTTATGTTGAGATACCTCAACCGCAACCACGCTACTTACGCTCATGGATGGTGACAGCGAAGAAAAACTTCGCTCACTCATCCCGTAGATCGCATATATTTACAATGGAAGATGTAATTAGTCGAAATAAAATTTTAAAATTTAAATATAACTGACACCGTTGACGTACTTGACAGGAATCCCAAGTTAAATTAAATTTTAAAAGTTCGCTAGAAAAAACACTCCCGCCACGACCAACGTTTCCCGCCTAGGATATATTCTACTTTGCAATTTGTTAAAATGACATTTGATTTTCGTTTAGGAACAGAAGGGCTACTCCGAAACACAACGTTCGAAGTTCGTGTCGTGCGGTCCCTTTCACACTTATGCTATTTAATACGAGAGCGAGACACGAACTTCGAACGTTGTGTTTCGGAGTAGGCCTTCAGAAGGCTACTCCGAAACACAACGTTCGAAGTTCGTGTCTCGCTCTCGTATTAAATAGCATAAGTGTGAAAGGGACCGCACGACACGAACTTCGAACGTTGTGTTTCGGAGTAGCCCTTCAGGGACAAATTGTAATTCTTAAACATCGTTCGTTATTTTGCCGCGAAGTACTCGTATCGTATAATATAGTGCGCCGTGTGTGGGATAGGGATATAGACGCCGACGAGTTAGCTTGTAAATTTTTTATCTGCGCTTATTTTGTCATAATAATATGGCAACTCTGTATCTGACTGATGTCATGTCAAAAAACCTTGTCAAACCAGCAGGGCTACTATGAAACTCGAAGTTCGTATCGTGCTTAGAGGAAGTATAACATAGAGGTGGCCTATTCTACTATACATACACTTGTTATACAAATACATATAAAATCGATATAAAAATAAGAAAACACGTATTATCTCTTTCTTTCTAAGGTGGTTTGGCATATGAGAACAAAGACGGCATGACATTTGTTTGTTCTACACTCGGCAATGGCTTGTCACTACGAGCAGATGACATTTCCGGCTGCCATCCGACATTTTAGCCCACAGCATATTTGTGGTACGTGATCTGTCAAGTGAACGAATACTACGGAGTTTTTGGCGATTTTTAGCAAAATAAAAATATTTTTACAATCAGTTTTGTGTTGTGGACATTAAGAGATACAAACGCAACATGCCTTTGTGTTCCATAAAATGGTGTTCTTCTCGGAAAACGAGAAATCAAACGAATTTGACTCATTATAGGTTAGTACCCGTTTTTTCTTGAAATAGTGCCATTTCATGGTAATATTTAATCACTGATAATTAATTTCCGTATGCTTTTATCGTTACCATCAAAGATATACAGTTTTTTCACCATTTATCGTTGTATTTTTGGTTCCATTTAATTCAGTAATATTGACAATCTTCTTTAGTGTTGTGCTGAATATCGACATAAGTAGAACTGAAATAAATGTAATTATCGTCCATGGTTTTTGACTGATGGCTGTTATATTTTACAGGTTCCCTAGAAATGATGCGTTACTGCGGAGGTGGTTGGACGCCATAGGCGTAGATAATATTAATCCACGGCATTAAGGAATGTTCATCTGTTCGTTGCATTTTGAAGAGGCACAGTTCATCTAAAATTTAGACATTGTTAGATTGCGGGATAACGCTGTACCCTCGTTGTTTAATACGGTAAATATTGCTCTGAAAACAATCAAATTGAATTAGCCGTTTTGTAAGGCCTTTAAGTGGAGTCAAAAAGCCCCTTGCCCGCAAATTGACTGGGGCGCAAAAGTGCCCAACTCTATCTCGGACAAGCAATATAATACTTTAATTTGGTGCCACTAATTTATACTTTTTTTTAGCTATAAAAATCAAGAGAAACACCAATCACACCAGCAAAATAAAATCGGGATGTGTCATACGAAATGGTACTACATACGAGGGTCAAACTGAAAGTTCTTAGAAAATCAAAAACTGAGCAAACTAGCAAGTTATTCGTTTTATTATATCTTTTCAAAATAGTGTCCATTCACATCAATACACCGCTGCATCCGATGGAACCACTGAGAAAAGCACTTAGCCCAGTCGTCCTTAGGGGTCTCTTTGACGGCCTTTTGAAACGCACCCACTGCTTCCTCGGTGTTCATAAAAAGTTTTCCTCGAAGTTTTTCTTTTATTTTCGGGAATAAATAAAAATCGCAAGGTGCGAGGTCGGGGCTATACGGCGGGTGACCCAGTAATTCCACGTTTGACGTCACTAAATAGTCGATCGTTCGCCTGGCGGTGTGCGACGAGGCGTTGTCGTGGTGAAGAAGGATCCTACTTCGAGCTCGCTTCTCCCGAACTTTTTCCAATACAAGTGGCAAACAATTGTTAGTGTACCACTCTGCAGTAACTGTTTTTTGATCCTCTAAAGCAATTGTCGCATAGTGACCTGTCCTTCCGAAGAACGAGGCCACCATCTTTTTTCCCACGCTTCGACCTCTCTTCACTTTAGTTGGGAACTCCTCGAAAGGAAACACCCATTGAGCAGACTGTCTCTTGGTTTCTGGATCATAACAGTAAACCCAGCTTTCGTCACCCGTAAGTATGTCGAAAACAGCATTTGAGTCACCTCCGTTAAATCTTTCAATCATTTCACGGCACCAATCAACCCGACGGAGTTTTTGGGCCTCGGTCAAATTATGAGGTATCCACCTCGCACAAAGCTTCCTGACCGCTAAATGTTCATGGAGGATTTTATGCACTTGACTCATACCGATGCCTAAGCTTGTCCGAATCTGCTGATACGTCACTCTTTTGTCAGTCTCTATCATACGCTGCACAACACTGATGTTATTTTCAGTCGTCGCCGTAGAAGGCCGTCCCTCACGCAGATCGTCGGTGAGATTAGTGCGACCACGTTTAAACTCATTAAACCAGTTGTAAATGGTCGCACGAGATGGAGCTTCATCATGAAAGGCCAATCGAAGTCTATCATAGCTTTCTTGTTGACTTAAATGACATCGAAAGTCATAAAAAATCATTGCACGAAAATTTTCGCGAGTTAAATTCATGTTGACGTGACACAGACAATTTTCAATTTGCCGCCAAATCGTAAAACTAATGACAAATGAATGAAATACATACTCAATAATATTGGCAAAGAGTTCCATTTTTAAATTTAAACTTATTTTTTTATTATATTGTTTACAAGTGGCCAGTTCTAAAAACTTTCAGTGTCGCCCTCGTAACTATAGATAATTAGTTTTACATACTGTCTGTAATGAATAGAGCAAAACAAAACAAGCAAAATAATTTTCAGGTTACAGCGGTTCTTTTGATGCGTCAGAAAAGAGAACTTCTAGCTCCGGCTCATGATATGTTAAAATTTATATCAATGTTTTGTGTTTAATAAATCAATAGTGATTAATATCATTAGTCCAGTAATTTGTATGCATTTAAATACCAATGTTTTTCTATAAACCTGTCATTAGATTGTTAACACGAGTTAATTGTCGATTTATGTATAAATATAAATAAGTTGTATTATTTTCGTTGTTTTGAAAATAAAGGGTATTTTATACGTTGTTGTTGTTTTATTTAGTCAGCACAAGGTAACCACACACCACTTAATTCGTGCAAGTTCCTGAAACAAGCATAGCTCTTTTGCACGTTCTGTTACATATTTTTTCACATGTATCGTATTAGTTATCTATCAGCAGCCTACATTACCAATCTCCTTGTACCTACATGCAGTCAAAGTAATTATGAACAAAGTGAATTTCAAATTCATTTTTCCAAAAAGAAACACAAGATATTGATACCATTGCTACTCAAATTATTAGCCACCACTAATTCGAATATCGATATCAAATATTTTGGTTTCCAAATCGATAGCACAACCCTTGAGCGCCATTTTATGTGGCACGGTTAGGTATGCACGCGTATTTTGTAGGTATATCTGGTCCATAGGTATAGGTCTATGGTATCGTGCGGTCCCTCCGACACTTATACTGTTTGATACGAGAGCGAGAGAAATGAAACGACCGACACAAACTTCGAGTTTCATAGTAGCCCTGCAGGCCAGCCAGGCGGCTTCTCCATGCAAGCTGTCAAAGACTACAAGCTGTGCCGTCTTGTCTAGAGTCTAGAATCTATATAAGTCTTATTATTTCGAAAAGTACGGATTGTTACTCAACTAGATTGCACCATGAATAACATGTTTAAACTAAAACTATCGGCGTTAGGACATCCTAATCCTGAAAGTTTTAATTGCGATAGTAAGTACTTAATGTTTACCGAGTGTTAGGGAGCATTCAACGTGTAGGTGGCTGCGATATTCTTTATTAAAATTTATTTATACCACCCAATGGCCTAACGAACAACGACTTAATTAAAACGGATCGCGTCTTCTACGCCTTGGGCATTGGTGGAACATAATAGTGCCAATGAAATTTAAACTTGAATTGGATTTAATTTCATTTGTTTTTCAGATATAAACGAGTACAGGAGTGTGGTTCTGTGGTTGGAAGATCAGAAGATAAGACATTATAAAATTGAGGAACGTGAGGGCTTGAGGGACATTGAGAGTGAGGAATGGAACACTGCTTATGACACATACCAGAGGGACCTAGTCAGTCCGGTCGTTGAGGGAGCTCCCAATGAGCAGCTGAACTGGCTCATGTCTTATGCTGTACGGTTGGAATATGCAGACAATGGTACAAAACATTTTTTTCCTTAACATAATATTGTACAATTCCACAATATAGTTGTGCAATGATTACAAATTTTCTGGTAATTCTTATTTCCAATTCTACCAATACAATATTTCTTTGTTTTCAGTTGATAAATATAAAAATGCCAAAACTGAGGAAGCCAAGCAGTCTACTCCTAATGTAGTTTCGTCAAACCCTCTGGACAATCTTGACTGTAAGTTTTTCATCATATATTTTAAAAACCATCAAATAAATATCATTAGCCGATTTACTCTAATATAATATATAAATTTAATCTAATGTTGCATGAAGTATGATAAATTGATAATATTAATTGTCCTCATACTCAGTCATTTATAATTAGTACCTACTACTGGAAAAAATATGTAAGTAACAGTAACAAGATTGATTTCCTTCCAGTTTCAAGTGCTGCGTTTAAGGCAGGTGTGGACAGAGTGTCAACTTTGGCAGGAATAGGACCCCATCCAGATGCCAAAGTGCGCCTTTCAGCACTGAACAAAATTTTGAAGACTAACCCTCATCCAGACACTGCAGTGACTGAAGCAAACCTCGTACAGCAACCAACTGATGTCCTGAAGCTGCTCTTTGTACAAGATCTTAGAGAGTTGCAGACCAAGATTAATGAAGCATTAGTTGCCGTTCAGAAGGTGACTGCCGACCCTCGTACGGACACAAAGCTGGGCCGCGTCGGAAGATAATTATCCCAAAATTTAACCTTATTATCATTGGCATAATTAGGGCTATAAATATACTTTAAAAATTTCCAATGCTATCAGATTTCCTCTCATATTGACTTAGGATGGGGGCAAACAAAATTAAATATGGTGGATGTGCCAGTTGTGGCACAAAGAAAAAAAAACCGGTACACTACTGATCATCAAAACATGTACTTCATTGATAGTTCTATTTTCATCCATACCATCCATCAAGTTTACAATATTTTCATAAAAATTGGCACATTCACAAGGTATACTGACTTTAAGACCTAGCTAGACTTTAGGTCCTGTTTGTTTTCAATTAATAAAAGTAACAGTAAAGTTGGCCCAAACCTCAGTTATGCTAATAGAGATTATACCTTTAGTGGGAATTATATAGCAGTTAAGAACAGAGGTCTTTTTGTATTTTCTAATTGAACTAAGACAGCAGATGAATAATGTAATTGCAATGTTACAGTGTGTCATTCTAGCTAGTAAATTCACTCCTGTTTCCTTACTCTACCAGATCTGTTGAGGTGCATTATACTGTCTCCCACCCACTTAAATAAACAACGTTTAGGATTTTTTATATATTTTTTAATGAAATACAGTTAATGTACATATCTTCTTCACTGAAGGTATAGCATGTAAATACGCAGTACATTCTACTTGATGTAATGAAATCTGGAATCTGATAGTTTTGATCTAATAAATGGTAACATTATGTCCCATTAAGAACTGATTGTATTTCTACAGATTAAATTATAAACTTAATTTAACATAATGAAATGTTTTATTTCTCTCCAATTAAAGTCTGTAAGAGCATACTTTTAGCACATTATAATTAAAAGCAAGCCTGTTTAGCTACATTTACTTTATAAAAGAGGATAAATTTGGGTTGTACCTTAAATGTAAATGCAACAGATTATGTAACTGTCCACCCTCTCACAGTCTTAATATGAGACAAAACGAGTCTATCATCAACCCTTGAATATGAGAGCCACTTGTGAGCACTAGAGATGATTTAAATGACTCGAGTGTTAACTGTTAATGCAGTTTCATCAAAATATCTGGAACTGAGAACTGAGTTGACCCCAACCCAGGATCAACAATATAGTTTTTAATGTCTAGTCTAGTGCATCTAAGTAGGTAGTCCTCAACAACATCATAAGTAAGTTACATCACATTCCGACACTTTGCAACATCCTAAACTAAAATAACAATGTTTTAATCAATTTATGACTAAGTTGAGGGCTTAATTTAATTTGGTTTAGTGCATGCCGCCGCCTTTCTCCAGCATCTGGGCGAATCTGTTTGTGATGAGCAGTGAGACGTCGATGAATCGCTCTACGCAGTTAGTGATGCAGGTCTCCGTGCGGGAATCTAATTTAGCACCGGGTTTGTCCACGCACTTTTCCCAGCAGAAGTCGTTGAACTCGTGAATCTACAAATAAACATTAAATTAATGATTTGGTACGCTTGAAGAACGAATATCGTGTGTTGAACCAAAAAAATGTTTCATCACCTGAGCATGGAACTGAGCTTTTTGCTTTTCGACCATTAGAAAATCTTGTAGTTCCGAATCCCCAGGTTTCGCGCTTGCATAATCAGACAGGTCACTCATGGTGCACCAAATTTTATTTTACAAATAGATTATTACTAGTGTCCACAGTTGGAAAACTTGCACTTATTCAACAATTTTAAATTCATAGGTTATATTTAATTTAACTGTCAGTGTCATACTCGATTACGAATAGATTATGCTGAAATTGCTGAATGCTCTCTAGTTTATGGTCATCAAAGCAGAGCATAGAGGGCGCTGGAGATAGCGTGCTGACTGCATGCAACAAAATTCAAAATGGTTTTTTTTTGCTAAGAATGGGTCATTTTCTCATGTTATGTCGTGAAAAGCGATTAAGTTACTGGACCATTATATTTAATAAAGCCCGCTCCACACTTAGCCCGCGGATCGCGCGCAATGGCTGCGAAGGGGCGCGAACGCTAAGTGTAGAGCCGTTTCGCATATTCTTCGCGGTTTCGCGCTTTGTTCCCCAATTTTGGTCGGTTTTTGTCCCGCGTCAAAGGGAGCGCGAAGCGCGAACGCGACGTAGTACGAGACGCGGACGAGTGTAGAGTCGTTGTTAAGGTGGCACGACTTCCATACTAACTAATTTTCCCAACCATTTGCGCTTGAAAGATTATTTGAAACTAAAACCACATCTCTTGACGTTTATTTCGTTATCTAGTTGCGTCATTTTTTATTTACCTTAAGAAAGCTTTTGATTAATAGCTTAATCTAAATGATTATTTTGGTTCATTTTTGTCAATATGTGAGTGAACAGCCGACAGTATCGTACACCAACGGCTTGGTTAGTAGTGTGCGTTTCAGCCACGTTGTCAACTCGCCGACAATTCGATGATAAGCGACGTTGCCAGATTTCGTTCGATTTGTCTGATCAAAATTACATAATTACCATTTTGAAGCTCGTTTCCCTATTTTTTTTTAATATTTTTGCTGGCCATAGGTACAAAGTCCGTCAGTCGAAAGACTGAAGCGCAACGAACAAATGCATTGCCAATTCTTTGGATTTTCGACAGAAATTAGGAAGAAAATGACATAACATGAACGAATTAATAAATAAGTACGGAAAATTGCATTAACGGATTATAAATTAGTAGTGATAAAATCAGACAAAAGCTGCATGGCTTGTGGCTTTAGCTTTTTCCAAAAAATAAAAATAAAAAAAGCATCTCAATTGTCAAATGTCAAGTCATAATTTTTTGTTCGTTAGTTGTCATGACATTGTAAAAACTAGAGTAACTTTTTCCTAAATTAAATTATCGTAATTTGTCCTCGAAATTGGCGGAATTATAATTATCTATAATCTATAATGTGAATGAAGTTATATTTTCAAGTATTGACCTGAATTATAATTCACATTGGAAACTATGAAGCCACGAATTTTGCGAATAAAATACATATAAAGCATCAATACTCGATACTCTAGTCTCGGAAAAGACGCATTATAAGGAAATTGAAAAGTAAGTACTGTAGAGACTGAGTACAACATACATATACTGCGCTCACCAACCCGCTTATCAAGCGTGGCGAGTACTTACCTAAGTATTGGCAACTCGGGAAAATATGTATGGAAGAGGCCTAAAGTTCACCGGTGAACGTCCTGAGGCTAATATGAAGATGATGACGGTGATGATAATGTTGAAAACCATATCCCAACTTCAATACTAATATTATAAATGCGAAAGTGTATGTGTTTGTTTATATGTTTGTCCGTTTTTCACGTCGAAACGGAGCGACGGGTCGGCGTGATTTTTGGCAAAGAGATAGTTTATTGGTCAGAGATTGATATTAGCTATTTTTTACCCTGGAAAAATGCACAGTTCCAGAACCCTTACCCTTGGTAGCGGATTTAAATTTTGAGCTTAATATCTCGGTAATTTTGGAGTTCAGAGAAAAGTTCATTTGACAAAATATGCTTCTTCAAAATATGTTTTGTTTTCATAAAAAAATATTTAATTACAGATGTGTATGAGACTGGCACAAGACTGGAAAAGTGGCGTAAAAATGCAAGAGGCACTCAGCAGTGGTTGTATGTGGGCTAATTTGATTGATTGATGTAAATAAACAAATAAAAACTGACTTAGTGATGGATTTTTTTAATTTGTTGTTCAATAGGGCCTTCGATTACTACCCAACCAATTAAATTTGAAATAAAAATAAACAAGTCTAATTTCATATGGTCACGTTTTTCGTAGAAGGAAAATATCGTGAAGAAACGTGCAACCCCCTGTAAAATAATTAATGGTGTGTGCTATATTTCAATTCACACTGGGCCTGCGTTGAAAACAACGCCCAAACCAAGCCCTCATTGTGAGAGGAGGCCTGTATGTATGTATAGGGATAATGATAATGATTATGACTAATTTTCCCATAGTATGTAAACTGTATTGTAAAAAATATATAACCCATATGCAACCCATGTGCTACTAATGTATTATTGACATCCCATACATCTGCAAAAGAAATCACAGCGTAATTGAATATGAAAAGGTTCCACCCTGGTACGTGATTCGGTTTCCTTGACTTTGTAAAGAGGAACTTATCCCTCGAAGGGATCTCTACCAAGCAACCCTTGAGTAGATGTGAGGAATAAGTCTCATAGTAGGTATTGTAGTTGTGCATATTCATAGATAGATTCGCTTAAAATTTTAAAAAAAAATGTGCCTAAATTAGGTCTTATTAATTTTTTGCTACACATTTTAATAAACATTAACGTCATTAACAAAGAACTATAAAAAAAAAACAAAAAAAGCTTAATTGTTCAACGGGTTTGAACCCGAACTTCCTAAGCTATTCTAAGGGTAAACTCGAGCCTTATACAACTAGGCCATTCTGCTCTTTGATCATGCCAGCGAAATTAACAAAGACTTTTGTTTACATCAAATTGCAAGCATGTGTGCGAAAATATCAGTCGAAACTGCAGCATTCCCAAATGAAAGTATTTTCTGAATTAAAATACATCTGAAACTTGGTAGAATATATTACAAATTTCACTCTACGGGCGCTAGGTACATTATTTTATAAAAATATCCATATTTTCATTCCTAAAAAAAATAAAATACGTGGAATTTGCACACTAACGTCATCTACTGGCGCTGTAGTGCCTAGCTGACCGTGACAAACCACCTTAAATTCACGGCAAGTTCGCTCCGCGAAATCGCGCCGTGATTCGCGGATTAAGTGTGGAGCGCCCTTAACAGTTATTTATGACTGATTGAAGCTATATTTATATTTCGATGCAGTTGAATGCGTTAGTCATGGATAGACGGTTGCTGGATGTAATGTCGTGTAGACCGTACCCGGTCTACCCTCATTCTTGCTACCCTACCCGCAGGCGCAGGACGTCAACTGTTGGACATAAGCTTCCCACAAGGCTGAAAACAGTGCTCGACCGACGGTCAGCGGTGACTGTCGGTCAGCGTAGCTATATCTATGCAAGTCTATGAATGCGCACACAGCTACGCTGACGGTACGCGCGTGATTTGTTGCGCGCGTACGGCCGGTCTAGCCGTCGGTCGACCGACGAGCCATGAGATAGAAAGAATGCGTCCAGTGCTTCGCTGACGGAGCGACCAACCTGTGATGTGAACTATACACACGCGTCGCAGTTCGCCGTCAGCGTAGCACGGAATGAATTTTCGCAACCGACAGGCAGAAGGGCTACTCCGAAACACAACGTTCGAAGTTCGTGTCGTGCGATCCCTCGCTCTCGTATTAAATAGTATAAGTGTGAGAGAGACCGCACGACACGAACTTCGAACGTTGTGTTTCGGAGTAGCCCTTCAGGACGTACCGTCGGTCGAGCACTTTTTCCAGCCTAAGACAGTCATTTTAAAAATATGGAAATAAAACTCACAAAATTAATGTAAAATTTAGAAAAAAAAATGAGCAGGGCCACGAGCAAGTAGGCAAATGAAAATGTTTAATAGAAATCAAGTATTTTTATTGATCTTTACAATAAACTAAAGTTGTTTTAATTCAATAAAATTTAGGATTTTATCAGTGAGAGGTTTACGCGAATTTTCATCAAAGACAAACTGACACGACTCTAGTGCCAGCCTAGCCAACCGAGACTGGCTCAGTTCAAATGTCTGGGCACATATTAAGTACTCCTGGGACAATGAAGTTGCGAACACACCTTTGTCATCAGTCTGTAAAATAAATCTTTAATTAGTTTTTGTCTAAGGCTTATACAGCGGGGTTAAAAATTCGAACTTCCTAGAACCCGTTTAGCAGGCTAGTGGGAGTGGCATAGCTACCGAAGGGCTAGACGGGGCAGTGCCTCGGGGGCCCCAAGCTCAGGGGGCACTTCGGACTACTATAAATGACAAATCTGGTGGGTTAAATACTCGTGCTGCGTCATCGGTTGGTGTAAACGTGCCTTTACGGAACGATGTTGTTAGTGTTGTGTGCTACCCTACATTTGATGGTGACAATAAAAATGACGATGAAAATGAGGGTAGTTGTGCGCCTGAGTTAGTTTCGTCGGACAGTCGCGCGATCAGAGCGGTGGCGCGTAGTGCGCGTGTTGCGGCAGCCGCCGAGTCGCGTGCTCCAGTGATGAAGGGTTTCGAAATAACCCGAAACATGTCGAGCTAAACTCGATTTAATACGTGAGTAATCCGGTCAATATAATTTAATATGAGTGAGTCTCACGGTAGTTTCATGATCAAAATCTGGTGTACATTGAATATGGAACAAACTATTTTAAATAGTTCCATTTGGGACATAGTTTATTTTTTGCCCCAGGCAGAGCCTTTGGTTACCTAGTTACGCCACTGAGGACTATTCCTATCCAATAACAAGCATTTCATGGGTTGAACTTTTATTACTTTAACAAAGTTTCTAAGTAATTAATGTTGGACATAGTGCTTACGCGTAAAATATTCGATCTAGTAACTTTACAATTGAAAATTTGGGATAAGTTTTACAAAAGTCGCCTTGGGATTCCCAAAATTTATATTGTGATCTCCATTGAGGTTGTGTACAACTGTACAAAATTTCATGACTCTAAACCCAATGGTTGAAATTTCAAGATCTTATATCCCTATCTGTGGGAATATAGGAATAAAAAGTAGCCTATTATCCCAGATGTCCAGCTACCTACATACCAAATTTCATGAGCCTAATAAGTCTAGCGGTTGTTCTTTCGAGATTTTTTCCCTATCCCCTAGGAATATCGGGATAAAAAGGAGCCTATTTGTTATTCCAGAAGTCCACCTATCTGCATACCAAATTCTATCCAAATGCGTCCAGCCGTTTTAGCGTGAAGAAGTAACAAACATGCACGCACGCAGACACACGCACACACACTTAGGTAGGAAGTAGGATCTTGAAGTACTTACACAAATTATTACTGGTATATGAGCATCACAACACTCTTTGAATTGATGAGCATCATAATTCGGTATGAGCTTAGTGTTCACATTGCTGGTCAAGCAGATTTCTGAAAAATGACACTACATTTTGATTAGTTTTTACAATAGCATAATAATAAAACAACTAGTAAGGTAACATAGCCATTACGACTGTGCACAGTGCTGTATGAGTTAGAGCCGCATCCCCATCCAACAATATTTCATAGGCCTCAGTCCTTAAGACCTTCAACGCGCGCCTAACAGCCGATTTTAGGCAAGGTCCAGAAGGGTGCCTATTGTTATAATTGATTATGAGATGAGTAACAAATATTCTACGAACCTACAGGAACTTTGAGCTTGCAGAGTGCATCCCAAGTCTCAACAGTGCCACCTAGCCGAGGATGGATAAAGGTTCCATGGCCAATCCGCTCCGGTTTGAAGTCCAGCATTTGCAATACTTCTTTTGGGTTACAGATCTCTCCACAGTGCAGTGTTACCTAGCATAATGAGGATTCAATTAATAGAATAGTGGACAGACTGGCATAATGTTGGTTGAATGACAATGCAAGTAGAGTTACAAATAAGCTTCTATTATAAATGGTTTTTTAAACAAAAACTTATTTACATGAAGACAGCATGAAAGTATTAGTATTTTTTTTAAATCGAAATTCAGATTCGTATTATGTTGCACACACCTTGAGGCCAGCTTTCCTAGCCTTACTCAATGCTGGCACAAAATCATCAAAACTGCCGGCAGTGGGATCCCCACTCAATTCTATTCCAACCACAATCTCAGGATAGCTCTTATAGAATTCTATGGCCATGTCTGATGTTTCTTCAGCTGCCATGGATGAGCATCTTCGGTCTATGGAAATTATCAGCTTTGATATTATTGTCAGATTCAGGGATGCCTTCCTAAAACAATATAGTTCTATTGTTAAAAATATAAAATCTCATATTGACTACCGCAACATACAGTACCGAGTCTGCAAATTTCCGTTTTTTTTACTGTGCAATTCATAAGCAAATTTATTGTATAAGACTTTCAATTGGCCTCCCATAAATAACCTATTTTGTAGTTTCGATACTGTATGTTGTCACAGTCTATATGTTTGTTTGTGGATCTTTTGAACATTTTATTTACTAGATTTGTAGTTGTCTAGTACAAGAAAAGTTCTATTGTTGGTAACCCTGAAGCAAACTGCATATTCGTTACCTAATAGCTTGCACAATGGTTTCAATGTACTGTCGTTTACTCATGTCAGGTGTTTCACGGGGCGTGGTACGGAGTTCTATGTAGCAGCAGCCATCTTCCTGGAATTCAGCAAGTGTCAGGGTCGTAGCTAGAGCCAGAGCATCGGGAGTACTCGTAAGGGAATGCGCGATGCTGAACACTTGGAAACATCTGAAAAGATATATTTTATCATTTTAATTTCATTAGCATTCAATGTTCTGCCGCCTTAAGGAGAAAAACCATAAGTGACATTTAAGTGACATTTTAAGTGATTTTTTTTTTCCTGAGTACGAGGCTGGTGAAAAGTAAATTTTGCAAAAAATTTCACTTATGGTTTTTCTCCTTAAGGCGGCAGTGTTGAACTACATGTATTTAAATGTTATTGCTGTTCTTCAGCTAAATCATGATTTGTTTGACTAAGCCCAGTGCATTTTATCATGCTGTGATAAGTTAACATACTGTCATAGGTTAACATACTGTGATAAGTTTCTTGAATCACCGGCAGCTATTTGGAACTCGTCAAAGAAAGCATTTGTTTGGTCGGCTATACCAGCGTCAGCATATAATCTTTTGAGTTCCAGCATAGTCGAACGGCTTAATGAACCACCCAAGTGAGCGTGGAGCTCCTAAAATACAAAGGCATTAAGTAAACTAAGATTTTTTACGTGTAAGGAATTCGATCAACGGTCTATAGAATTATACAAACTATCTTAGGTAGCTCACGACAAAAGGACTTTAAATCCATTATTGCAATATTACACAATAATTCAATAAGAGATTTAAGAGACGAGAACAATACAATATTTCCCGTGAAAAAGAAAAGTACGTAATGAAAACAAAACAAAGCAAGACGCCCGCCAAAATATGTCAAAATGTGTGTTGCCTGGTATATCTCTGAACTCCTTGAAAATAGTAAAATAATGATGAGATCTGACCGGGGTACTTTTATTTAGGTTAAGGTAACTTTACTACCAAGTGTATTTTTTTTGGCTTAAGTGTATCGATTTTGATAAAAATTATTAAAAAATATCGAAGTTTTATCAAACTTATGCTTGAATTAAAGGTTGTGTTTTGTTTGTCAATGAAAAGATTTACCATTTGAAATGGGTGAATTTCTTTCCTGGCAATACTCAGTGTTTAAAGCTGTTCGGCCACTAATTTAAACCGCTCCATTTTTTCTTCAATTATCAATCTTTCCAGAAAAAAAAAACATAGTGACGTTTGTTATCACAATCATAATCAGAAATTTAGAATAAAATTTTAAAAAATTCTGGCGGCCGGCGCTGCAGTGGAATGGCAATTTTATTCTAACACCGACTTTGTGTATCAGTAACTAGCGAATATGAAGAAACTATTATTTGGTCTGCTAATTGCTTGCTTCCAATACGTAAAATGTGAAGATCCCAATATTCCTATAGTTATTACTACTTGGAACTTTTTAAATTCTACTAAGAAAGGTAAACTAGTATTTTGATTAAGTCGCTATAATAGCATTTCGCCCCTTATTTTGCAAGCAAACTGTTATCAGCAAACAACCTTTAACAATCTACGATTTGAATTGTTTTTGAATGCTTACAGCCTGGGAAGTACTGAATGCCGGTGGTTCCGCTTTGGACGCTGTTGAACAAGGCGCATCGGTCTGCGAGGAGCAGCAGTGTGACGGGACGGTGGGTTATGGCGGGAGCCCTGATGAAAATGGGGAAACTACCTTGGACGCTCTCATCATGGATGGGTATCATACATACCAAATAAATTAAAATATTAGTCATGTCCTAAAGTTAAAGTGCTGTTTTTTTAATATAATTCAAAAGGTTTAGGTATGGAATGTTGTGAATACATCTTAAATTTTAAGCCTGTATATTAGATCTATAAAAATAATTTGATAATTATAATACATAAAAATGCCTTGTCACTTTTTACACTAACTTCATGTCCTGTGTTCTGGCTAGCCAGCTCATTTTTAACACAGTTTTATAGAGAAAATAGAAATAATAAATATTTATTTGCTGAGTATTTATTTGCTTATATGACTAGGCCATGCCTCAGGCTGTTGAATGCATCTTGTGTGAAAAGACCTTAACTGTTTTTTTTAGGAAAACTATGAATGTTGGTGCAGTAGGAGCACTCCGCCAAGTGAAAAGTGCTATATCAGTGGCCCGGCATGTCTTGGAGCACTCCTACCACTCATTCCTAGTTGGAGAGCTGGCAACACAGTTTGCTGAAGAGATGGGTTTCCCGATAGAGTCCCTCACTACCCCAACATCTAAGAATTTATGGAAGAAATGGCACAATGAGGATAATTGTCAACCAAACTTTTGGATGGTAATTACATTTTTCTATAACACCAGTTGTGAGTGATAAAAGTCATAATATTTTTTAGTTCTGATAATTCATCTTGAATAAGGTAGGTATTCTTGAGATATCAGCGGTACAGATAACCTACTATTCTCAAGTGTATTGTATTTGACCATTATCAGTTTCTTTTGTATGTAATCAAACATTGAATATCTATGTATTGAAATTGTTATTGTGTTAAACTTTTCAGCAAGTCACTCCTGATCCAAAGAAATACTGCGGGCCATACTCTAAATCTGAGAAGGGATATCATCAAGCTTCCACTACAGATGTGAAAGTGGACAGATATAATCATGATACCATTGGAATGGTTGCAATAGACAAGAATGGTGATGTAGGAGCTGGTACTTCCACCAATGGTGCTAAATTCAAAATACCTGGGTAAAATGAAAACAGCTATAATAAATATAACAAGTATAATAAATAATGTTAATAGCAATAGAATAATGCAATAAGTTAACTACTGGAATAACTAGCATGAAATGAATGTTAATGTCAATATCAGAATGTTATTATCAGTTGTTCTGCATGGTTTCACATAAATGGCTGCCCGTTTGTGTAACACATTTATTTATTATAATTTTTTATTACTTCATGTGTGCCCTTTCATTCACTTCTTTTACATTAATAAGTTTAGTAAGAGAGAGTAAAAAAAGAATAATCTCAACTCCAACTAATACTTATTTTATAAAGGAAATTAATATTGTTCTGTAATATTTCAGAAGGATTGGAGATTCTCCTATACCTGGCGCGGGTGCATATGCCGACAACGCCGTGGGCGGAGCTTCGGGCACGGGAGATGGCGACGTCATGTTAAGATTTTTACCAAGGTTAGACTGATGCCTTGTGGTATTTAAAAATAACGAAATTGTATGAAGATGCTTTTCCTTTATCGGCCTTGAGTCTTCAATCTTGACATTCTTTGTTAATATTGTGTTAACATTCTGATCTCTTCCGTTTTCACTTACTTTTTCGAATTTACCGCCCTTTTTGTAATGTATATTTTTAGGAGGCTCCAGCACATTTATTGCTTTGGAAAATATTCACCACATTCAATTGCATTTAAAAAATTGTCATCTAATCTTTTAAGTCCAATTTCACCTACCTACTACTCCTAGTCTAGACACTGGATCACGGACTTTAACAAAAAAGCATGATAATAATTAAAACGATTTTTATAACAGAAACTTATTCTATTTCTAGTTTTTTGGCAGTGGAGGAAATGCGCCGTGGAGCTTCTCCAACCGCCGCCGCTGAAACGGCCGTGGCAAGAATAGCTGAACATTATCCAGATTTTATGGGTGCAGTTGTTGCCCTGGCCAAAGATGGCCGATATGGTGCCGCCTGTCATGGCATCCATCAGTTCCCATTCGTTGTACACGACCTTACACAAGATAAAACCAGAACAGAACACGTACTGTGTTCCTGAAATTATTGTTACGACTTATGTTATTAAAATTTAATTTGATTGATACAAGATTTACTTCTGGATGAAAGAGGCACTGAGTGATGAACATGTAATATTTAGAAATAACTTAAGTATTCATATTTTCGGTTTGTCTGAAGTTGCAGTAGCCATGTAGGTACGCATTTCCATCGCGTACCTAAAACTACAACCGGGTCCGATTGCATAATAAAATACAAAGTAATAGTATTAGCAATATTGTATTGAAATTCACAAATATTATTAGCTTGTACTGGATTGTGATGTCGATTAGTATTTTCGTTTGGTCGTGTTTGTTCGTAGGGTAGGGTCGTGTGACATAAATCCTTTACAAATTAATTAGACGACCGAATACCGAATGTGCCTTGTATGTATGTAACTGAGATGTAATATTTTTTTTAGGTTTTTCAAATTAAATGGATCAACATTATAATATACATACGTTTATTTATTTAATGTAAATTTTTAAAGATTTCTATTTTTAACCTATCAAAATTAAATGTAAAATTAAAGAATAGCCAACATAACAAGCGAAACTTCTTTAACCGCATTCAAACCGCTTCGAACCCACAGGCAGACTGACATAGACAAATCATTTTTTTTTCATTTGTATGCAGTCAAGTCGACGCGTTTCTTTTCACTTTGTCGATTGTCGATCGGCCATTTTCAATTTGACCGTCTACTTGCGCTCACGTATCAACGTAAGTGTTGTTCAGTATATATAATTTTTAAAAGTATAGTCCTCTAAGGCTTTAATTGTTTTAGTTGAGTATAAATATCTAATGAATTTCTTACCGTATTATGGTTTTTTGATTAGTTAAATGTTTTTCTTGACATATAACCTATTTACCACGTGGTTGGTAATTTTAATGATGAGAGTTAAAATTCATTTCATTCGTGGTATCTACCATAGTGTTAACACGGTGATGGCCTTAACGCGTCTGATTTTTATCTTAAAACTTTGTATTTTGGTTAATTTCTGCGTTATTTTTGACATGAGAATGTTTGATTCACAGAATGGCGGACGCTGCTCCAGCCGGTGGTCGTGGCGGTTTCCGCGGTGGTTTTGGTTCCCGAGGAGGCGACAGGGGTCGCGGCGGCCTGCGCGGTCGTGGACGCGGTCGCGGCCGTGGTCGCGGACGCGGCAAGGAAGACCAGAAAGAGTGGGTGCCAGTCACCAAACTCGGCCGTTTAGTCCGCGACGGCAAGATCGACAAACTCGAAAGCATCTACCTGTTCTCTTTGCCCATCAAAGAGTTTGAGATTATTGATTTCTTCCTTGGATCGTCTCTCAACGATGAAGTCCTCAAGATCATGCCTGTGCAGAAGCAGACCCGCGCCGGTCAGCGTACACGCTTCAAGGCGTTCGTGGCTATCGGAGACAACAATGGACACATTGGTCTGGGCGTGAAGTGCAGCAAGGAAGTGGCGACTGCCATCCGTGGTGCTATCATCCTGGCTAAACTTTCCGTCCTGCCTGTCCGTAGAGGCTACTGGGGCAATAAGATCGGCAAACCCCACACAGTCCCTTGCAAGGTAGTTATTTGTCATTTATATCAATTAAGTAATGTGGCATTTTTAATTCTTAAATGATGAGAAAAACTTTTATTCATTCGTGGTATCCACTTGAGGTTTAACCTGTGAAGCTTTTATGCGTCTGATAAAGTCCTAAAACTTATAAGCCTCTGTGGCTTAGTTACACATTACTGATCACACTTCCATTGATTTCAGGTAACTGGCAAGTGTGGTTCAGTCACCGTGAGGCTGATCCCAGCTCCCCGTGGTACTGGCATTGTGTCTGCTCCAGTCCCCAAGAAGCTGCTTCAGATGGCTGGAGTCCAGGACTGCTACACCTCGGCCCGTGGCTCCACTGGCACACTGGGCAACTTTGCCAAGGCTACCTATGCTGCCATTGCCAAGACCTATGCCTACCTTACTCCAGACTTGTGGAGGGATATTCCATTGACCAAGTCGCCCTACTCTGAATTCAAAGCCGTTTAAAGATGGTTGAATTAAATACATTCAGAAATTAGTCTTTGTTTTCATTTCACATTCTTTATTGCTTACCCACTCGAATATTTTTTTGTGACTCCTTGCTGTAATAAAAATTTAATTTAGGTTTGTCGTTTAACCTGCTGATTACATACTTTTGCAAATTGTCCTGATTGATTTATATGGAAAATAAGAAATTTTGTATGTAGAGTGGGCTAAATTCTTTTTCTAAGGTCTTATTGCATCTGAATAAGTCTGGTACTTATTTTGAAACTTTGAATAAGTTTATTTTTACACTTGACTGTACCAATAGTAGATTAGCATGGTCAACAACTTTCATTCATAATGAGCCACCCTGTGATTTTACTTTTTAAATGCAATGTCACAATGACGTCTACTGTGAAATGTTTCCATGGTGGCTCATGAATTAAAGTCCTTGACAAGAGCAACAAGACAACACAAAACACAAGAGCAGCTAGGTATAAGAAGAGCATAAAACGCAATTTCACGGCGAGATTACTGCTTTTCACTTTGATTGTTTTCTTGCTGGGTACCTTTTAGTTTTCATGGATTGCTATATAATTAGCATTAGCATATTGTGTGGTATTTGTGATAAATGAATGAATTAATTTAATTTTAAATAATTTATTGAATCTGGCGTTATGCGCAAAAGAAATGGAAGAGGTGTTAAGAAATTATTAAATTTTAGTTCATTGTTTAATTTTCTTTGACAAAAATACAGTAAAATATGTTTTTCATGCTGGGATTTAAACAATTCTTTCTAACCAAGTGTATTTACTTTATAGAATAAATACATGCAATAAAGGTCGGGTTATCTGTCAAGGCAATGGGCAGGCCTGGTAATGGACATTTCTAAATGTTTTAAAGTTTTGAACAGATTTTGATCCAAATAAAAAAGTTTTAATTATTTTACTCTTGAATTTTTAAATATGAGATACAGGAGATTAGGGTACTAAATAAAAATGATAATATTGTTAACTTTTACAAAATTCTTTTACTTCACTTTCAAATAGATTGATTGTGTGATCACAAACTTTTTCTAAATCTTTAAGTCCTCTTTTAAGTATTTCTAATGCAGGTGCCTCATACGTTTGTATTCTGAAGTGCATTTTAGCTTCTGCGGGATGCGGAACTGTGTACCCACAGAATTGGACATCTTCACTGTAACAAAAATTAGGTTTCATTATTTTCAAGTCAATTAAATTAAAATGTACAAGTTAACACAATCAATCAATCAATGTGACTCAGATACGTGTTACTGGCATAGAAGTGACTGCTGTGGATGTGAGTAGACATAGCATAGAGCTTAGTGGATCATTGCCAGAGCCCCACTACAAGATGTCAATTAATATTATGGAGTGCATTTGAAACCGTGGTGCTCAAAATTGGTAATTTTGATTGAGTGCCATAACCACTTATCCACTTCTGCTGCTGACTGTACCTACCTTAATGAGGCCTCTTTAGATAAGATTCAGTATCAATAGTGCTATTTTCTCACACAGTACTTTTATAATTGGACATGATGCAGTTGAGGGTGTAGAAATTAAGATAGTTTGTTTCTGTACAGCCATCATCGGAGCTGTCTAGGTGATTAAATAATTGCAACTAAATTGACAATTAAGTAAGTATGTGACTGATTATGATTTGACTCTACATTAGGTTAGCAAATGCACAATTTACTCACTTTACCATTCCAAACCACTGTTTCATTTTGCACATACAATACTTTTATAATTATGAAACAATTACAGGAAGTTTGAGAAATTGTTTGACATCGTAAACATCAAATGGATAAACACTTAACAGAAATACTTACTATCTACTAATAATGCACTTTAAAGCATTTCCTAAAGTGTGGCTCTCATCTTGGAAGATGTATGTGCGGCATGTAAGGCCTGATTCATCATCTCCTGCTAGCTGAAATATGAGAATAAAACAAAATTATTCATTTAGAACATTTTGGGATGTAATAAGGGAGTGCTAAATATACCACATGTTAATTCTTTCATAATATTGTGTGGTATGGTTGACGAAGAAATTGCTTTACCAATTTTAATGACAGTTCCTACTTCAGTAATAAAACAGTAAGGCTGATTGTTATATTGACTTGTGAGTGATAATAGGCCTTGACGTTTTAAGTGCTACAAATAACATTCAACCTTAGGGTGGTAAACCAATTTCTTGGTTGACTATACATTGAAACACGTTACTAGAGAATCAAAAGAGAATAATATTTTTAAAAGGAATAAACTAGCAAGCATTCGAAGAATACGGTCCAGAAATCTTTGTTCTTGTTATTCTTACGTTTCCTAAAAGTTTCAATCTCGCCCTCGTCATAACTAAGAGGAAATGGATATAGACGCTTGAAAGGCTAATTCGTTTAAGCGACATTTCCAAGGAAGGAAGAAAGGTCTAAAATGAACACGCTTGCTTATTTACCAGGCAAGCGTGAACATTTTTGGACCACACCTTCGCTAACTACACCGAAGTCGACCGGTGAAATAAACGCGAGTCTGCTAAGCATAAAAAGTAATGTAACACAAATAAAGTGTAATACAAAATATGACTTAGCTCTCGATTGACATGATTTACAAAATTACAGAATTAAATGTTTCAACGGTGACTTATTATAATCGTGAGTTGAACCGTTTAACTCTGTAGTTTTACTAATAAAACGTAGTTTAATTATGCACACAACTGACCTCTGAGATCTTCATTTTTTAATTTATTTCTAGAAATTGTTTACTGCATGAACTCAAAACCAAACTTTTAAGATAGTCCCACGTTCAACACGTTGTTTTGACAAGTTTGACAAGACTGACTGAATAGAGTACAGATAAGATATATAGGAATTAAACTTTGACATAACATAAATGTATTTTCTTGTCCAAACGCCGGTATAGTTAAATTCAGGAAAGAAATGAAAGTAAAAAATGTGGCAGTAACATAGAAGAGGCACCCTTATTTAATTTTCATTCTTTTCTTATTTATTGCAGAAATCTCTCTAAGTTATAATATTATGATATTCAGATAAAGATGGAAATACATTGTCTAGTCTTTTTTTATTCATACAATACAAATTAGGCGGGAATTTAAAAAAAATGAAATTCGTGCCAACTTTTTTAAGTCTTATAATTGTTCAACATAGTTTAATTTTATCAAATCCAGTTCACGCACCATTGTCCAGTGATATATGGCGATGTGTAATTTGACGAAGAAAGTGGTAGTTTTATTAAAGTTATACCTATTAGAGCTAAAATCTATTAGAGACATTTCTATTTATTATTACATTATAGCTTTTATTCATGGACGAAGCCTAGAAATGATCCTTAGTAAATATTTTATAGAATGTTTGTTTCTGTACCTAAGTTAATACTCTTTCATATCAGATACTTACATAACAAAGAATTTTTATTTAATGCAAAAAACACGATAGTTTGGAGTTTTTTAAGAAAATAAGCAAAATTTGACCTTTCCAACACACCTATCTTCAAAAGTACAGAACCCAAAATTTAAATATACTATATTTGCTAGAATACAGTCAAGCGGATGTTGATATTGTTGTTGTATAAATTATACTTATTATTTTAAAACGAGTAGTTCTGTATTGTACTTACATATGTGTTTACATACTTAATTAGTATTTAAAGTAGAATGGAAAATTTTCGTACCTATTGTCTAGGTGAATACGGAACCCTGTGTGTGCGCGCCAGTTTAACTCGAACCAGTCGGGGTAATTTTACAAATGTGTAGGTAAATCAGCTCTATTGTTGCACCTTGTATATAAAGGTTGACTGGTAAAGGTAAAGCCATTAAAGGGATAAAATCACCTTTGTACTGTACATACATACCTACTGCATACATATATCGCAATGTTTGTCAGTTGTGTGTTTATTTATTTTGTACAATAAAGAGTTTACATACATACATAGAAATAGAAGCGTGTAATTTTGCTCATTTGTGTAGGTACCTAACCAAAGTTAGTAGGTAAGACGTGTCTTTTGTCAAGGTTTCCTCATAATTACGTATTTTTCCATTCTCTTTGCCAAGCGTTTATTAATTAAATACTGGCCGACCGTCATTCTGGTTAACATTGACAAATGAGTACCAATGGAGGCAGTAGCTTTTAATAACAGGCACGAGGTAGGCTGTACGCAGCCGAGGTGTCAACCGCACCGAGCCATTCTTAGGTTTAATGAAGTACTAACGGCATCCAGAGTAATTTCCCTTTGTCTCGGCGCGGAGGAATGCGTTATTCTGCGCTCACGTTTCGAGTGATCTTTCTTCACATAAATTAAGCTAAGGGACACGGCGACCATAATGTGCGGCTCGAGCAACTTGCGTTGAAACTCCAATTCACTCAAATTTACTCCAGTTCACTCATACTACTTGTACTATTATCTATTCTGTGCTCATACAATTCATAATAACGGCCGTGAACACAATCATTGTGAACGGTACTTACCTACCTACGGTCACCGAAAATTGGATAGTAATATGTTGGGCCAACGTTCCTGTCATATCATTATCGTGTGATGTGAGAGTCCAATGTTGGACATAGGCCTCCTCCGTTGACCTCCAGTTGTTTAGGCTCTCTAAAACTTTCGCGGGGCGTACCTACTCTCAAGTCCGTGAGAAAATCGAGTGCATTTTCAATTATGTAATTTCAATCCTCTCGAATTTTTCATTGCTTCGTAATCCATCTATTTAAAAAAAACAAAGATAATGCTACCACAGCTAAATATATGCACAAAATTGTCACAATTTTGGAAAACTACTGTACTTACATAGGTACGTATCACAACCCACCAAAGTTTCATCAAAATCGGATGAATGGTTTATGCAAAATTTAATTCAATTTCATATTTCATTATACTAATAGGCGAGCAGGTAAGTGAATATTTGAGCCGCAAAAAGTGAAATAAAAGTTTTAATTCCCTTAATATTAGAAAGGTTTTGCGAGTTTTACGAAAGTAATGGAAGTAGCTGTCGTAATTTCGGTTCAATAATGGCGCTAAACACACTAACTTGTACAATTTAATAAAAAGTGTCGCCCCCAGTTCGCGAGTTGAGGTTTTGACTCGCAAACTTCGCCGGGCCTGTTTACTTAGAGATATTGATTTTGAAATTTCCTTGTACGCTTAACTAATCATAATTACATTGGGTATCGAGCAGATCAGTAGATACATGTAATGTACTTACAGTGTTATATGGAAACTATTAGAACAGTATTAATTAGGTAAGTATATTGTTATTAAATACTTACTAGCTTCTGCTCGCGAGTTAATCTGCTAATAGTTAGTAGGTAATTTACTAATCCTGCGAGTACAGGGAACCTTATAGCTGCGTCAAGTCCATCCGTCCGTTCTTACGACTGTTCTGTGGCTTAGCTTAGTGCTAAGAAGATGTAATTTTGTACAGCTAAATACATATTAACCATGCGGACAAAGCGGTAAAATATATATCATATTTTTTAAATAAGTACCTAAGTAATTTGATTAGGATACCTACCCTACAAGTAAAGGCTTGTTTCTAGAGGAGAAGCAAGGTAAAATAGCGTTATTCACCGATATGGACATCCGGAAAGTACATAACGCCGGAATCAATCAATTACATACTTATTTGATTGATTAGCGGGTTTACTACATGTGTGTTATGTGAATTTCATTTCCATTCATTTAATTCAGACATTTTAACAGCTTTTTTTAAGCTTCCTGACAGCACACTCACGGCAATGGGATTGAAAGATACTTATCTCGTCAAAACGCTACCTGCAAATGTTGGCGCTGCGCATTTTGAACCTGAAAGCGATGTTACAAAAGAAAGTGAAACAAAAGGTTCGCAGTAGAGATGAGACGCTTCTCGTTTTGAACGAGAGTTCAAAAAGTTGCGATATCGCGCTCATTTCCCACAAACTACCCAATTGCCTAACTCCATTGCATTTTTCGCAAAACAGCTGACTTTTTTAATCAGCACTTTCCCGGCACAAACAAAGCAGATTTGCCGCGTTTTCTTTTAATCTGAGCTGTTCGTGATAGCGACCGTCGGCGGGATTAGCTTTTAGCGTTTGAAAGCGACGCGTCATTACCTAAATGTCCCCAGACGGATGCGAGCCGACGTTTTTCACGACGGCTTTTAGACGGAAGGCGTTTGAAATGCCTTATCTAACGAGATGTTTGGTGCCAGTTATTGCTTAAACCTTGACTTTTATTTCCCCGATTGTATCTCAGTTTTTTCTACGTCATGCTCCCTGGCAACCCCACTGTCTGTTTTGTGATTTTTTAAGACATACACCTAATGTATCCAAAGTTGTTTTTATGTAAGTACCAGCAGTCGGCTGCAATAAAATTGCACGCGTCTTGGCTTAACATTAAAGTAATTTAACTAGCCAAAACCAACTATTTAACAGTAATACCTGCGGTACAATTATTTTTGACCTCTTCTTTACTGAAAAATTAAGTATCCATGTGGAATTTATTAAATTTAATTTTGAGGTTGCTGGAGAGAAACTCTGCATATTGGGTACATCAGGTTTATGTCTTAAAAAATCACAAAACAGACAGTGGGGTTGCCAGGGAGCATGACGTGTTTTTCTTTTGATAACTTTAGCATCCATGCTTATAGTAAAAACATCTTTTTTTCACGTGAAGTTTTTCATTGTGTATGTGTTCATTTTTGTGTTGTAATATTTTTTGAAGTCAGTTTAAAACGAGTGCATTTTTTTAAACCACCAAATTAAAAATAGAGAGTGAGAGTCCTCGTATTGTAGGTACAGCCAAGGAAATTGAATCACGTTCACGTACCAGGGTGGGACCTTTGTGCTACTAGTTTCATGTTGACATCCCATACGTTTGCCACAGAAATTATAGCAAAATTGACTATGGAAAGGTTCCATCATGGTACGTGATTCAGTTTCCTCGACTGTGCCTATAATCTATCTGTTTCATACAAAAAGCGTTCTGGAATTAGGCAGATGAAAAGTTCGGAATATCTTTTCATTCCATTTATGGTTATTAATAAATTAATGTCAGTACTGAAGCAGCAGGAATGTACGTACTTACCTAGTATCATAATAAACCAATAACAGAAATGTTACTTTGAAAAATCTTATTCCTTTGATATTTCTACAAAAAGAGGGCAATTTGCTGAATGAAGAATGAAGGGCTTGCAAAGTAAGGCAATTATAGATATTGTAAATGTATATTACCTACTTACTCAAAGCATTTGCAGAAGCTCCTCAATTGCGTTTGCTGAATGGCCTTTGTTTAAAAAACTCATTCTTTTTTATAGCCCAATTTAAACAAAAATGTTTCTGTTTGTTGAGTGTAATAAATCCACCTGAACACCATTCAGACTACAGGCATTAATTGTGAGGTGTCGGTAGAATTTTTTTCCCTGTGAAACCAAGCTGATCATACTTGATTCACACCGACTGAACCGATTACCATAATGAAATATTTGGGTACGAAGTAGGTGGCTAGTAAGTAGTGGTGTAACGAATGGAATTTCTCATATTCACGGATGTGAATAGGTTTTTAAATATAGGTTTTTACTCAGTGTGTGTATGTTGGATTCTTGCGCGCACGTGCTCACTTGAACAATGTGCAAGTCCTTGAAGTCGTAAGTCCGACATGGCTGAACAGACACCGTGAAATAAAACCATATTTTACAATATGAAGATTTTAGTGCAACTATAATTTTTAACCAAATTTTCAATACTTAAATGCTTTTTACAAAAAACCTGAACAACGATGGACAAGTTTTTAATCAGAAAGAAACTAGTAGAGGGGCTTGGGCGAGATCACGACGCGTCCGGGTCCAATCAAAGTTAGTTTGACCCTCGTCAATTCGGCTGACGCCTCTCAAAAACTCTTCTCTCTGCCTCGTGGAGTACATTGGCGTCCACTACAGAGGCGACGATTTTCAAAATCTTCTTTCGAAATAGGAGGTACCATAAGTATCATTCGAAAGTTGGAACAAAACCACAATAGGTTCTTTTCACCGACGATCGGGTGGCCAAGTGGTTAGAGAATCTGACTACGAATCTTGAGGTCCCGGGTTCGATTCCCGGCCGGGGCAGATATTTGTATGAACAATACGAATGTGTGTTCTCAACTTTTGGATATGTAGGTAATATTTATTTAAGCGGTCAATATTGAGTCTCACAAAATTTTTATTCCTATTAAATCGTTAATTATTTATATTATTTTAATATTAGTTGACAAATATGTTCGGGCCTGGCGCTTCGCCGGCCGCTGCCGCGGCACGCTCGCTTCGCTCCCTCGGCTCGCGCGCTGTAGGGTCACAGTTCTACCTAACACTCCTCCTCGCTTCGCTTAATCCTCGTACCTATCTAACGTCCTTCCTCAAATACTTACATCATTTTGCAGCATCGAAAATTTTCCAAGTCCCTGCACGTCAATAATGCGGGTAAATATTATGATTAAGAAATATATGAAAACAGATATTAGTATTAACAAAGTTATGAATTGGCGTTATGAATTACTCGTAGAATTATTAGGAGTTTCGATCGTTATTACGAGCATAAGAAAATTAATGAAAACCAATATTAGTATGAACAATGTGCATGATTAGTGATATTATGAATTCTGATAATTATATGAGTTTCGATCGTTAGTATTAGAAAAAATATGAAGAGTGATCGCTATGATGTAAAATGGTATGAGAAACAGTTTCGGATTTGCATACAATACCCCTGGTATTGCAGATATTTATGGGTGGTGGTGATCTCTTACCACCACCAGGAGACCCACTTGCTCGTTTGCCTTCCAGTCTAATAAAAAAAAAAACCATAGTACAAACTTTGCTTACTTTGGGACTAGGTCAATTGGTGTCAAGTGTCCCATGATATTTATTATTTTATTTCAAATTCAATACAATTTTGCACCGTTTTGGTATGATACATATAGCTATTTAAGATGCGATTTCAAATATTGCTTTCCAGTTCGTACGACCGATAGTAGCTGTCTACTTTATCGAGTCCTTAAGACTCGTCGTATCCTACGATAAGAGCCATAATTACAAAATGCTAACTTTTCAGGAGAAGCATTTTTGTGTTTCTTTCAAAAGATAATTAGCGAATTGATAATTTTGCAATTAAATAATGTGTATTAGGGTTCTAGGGTTCTGTTAAAATAAAATTTATGTTTTTAATGATATATTATAGATCGATTTTGGCCTTTAAATCCTTTTTCGTCGGACTAAATGAATTTAAAAGGGCCATAAGCTACGTTGTGCCTTTTATCGTCGAAAAATTCGAGGCCACAACTGCCATTAGGACCAAGTTATAGTTGTTAAAATATTTGCGTTTCAACATTTTTTTTCATTTTAGTATTTTTCTTGTAACATGGAAGTGGCAAATTAGATGTTTTATTTTCTAAGATTTTTTAAATCATAAAGCGGAGGTACGTACCCACAGTAATTCTATTAAATAAAATAAGTCCCATTTAAGAAAATAAGTAAAATAAAAACTTCTTAATCCATCCTAATATTATAAATGCGAAAGTTTGTTTGTACGTTTGTGTGTTTGTATGTTTGTCCCTCTTTCACGCCGTAACGGAGCGACTAATCGACGTGATTTTTGGCATAGAGACAGTTTATGGGCCCGAGAGTGACATAGGCTACTTTTTGTCCCAGAAAAATGCATAGTTCCCGAGGGAACAGCGCGCGATAACCGAATTCCACGCGGGCAGAGCCGCGGGCAAAAGCTAGTTTTTTATAAATAAATAAAAAAATCAACTTCTGAAAATCTAAATATTCTCAACGCTCTTAATATAAAAAATGCACATTATTATTTACTAAGTCTTGAGTGTTCATTGGAGATCTTTCCTTGTTCTTTCTCATCGCCTGTATCACCCCCAGTAGCAACACCTCCTTTCTCAAGAAGTAACGTTAAAAAAAAGTCATACAATTCTTCATTTTTTTTATTGACACAAAGATACAAGAGACTTGTTTTTATATATTCACTTTTATAGAGTCTGTGCATCCTCTTTCAATATTTGTAACTACACTCCTTGTCCCTCTTTTCATCTTTCTTAAAGTCGTTATTGTTTTCTAGTCTTCGCGAACATCATAATTAAATATATTAATTGATAATAGGGACCAAATATTGGACAGTGTAAGTTAAGAAAATAAAGATTAACTTAAATTTTTTTAAAGACAACGTTTCACTATACCTTAATATTTACAGACTGTTACCGACAACAATATGGGGCTTGATGTTTAGACAAACCAATACCAACCAGGCAGATTTTTGTCAGAGCTTCAACAAATAAACGGAAGACAAATTGATGAAGACCGAATTCGAAATAAAACTTAGATGCATTAAAAAACATTAGCCATCATTGTACAAATTAAACGAAAAAAATAAAATATTGGTGATATCATTTCTAAAAGCTTTTCCTAAAACTTTCCCGGAGCCACACCGAAGTTTTTGTCAACTTGAAAACGGTTAAAATCCTGCTACTGCTGAATTAATTTCACCTGATGACATCACCGAAGAAAAAACTGACGAAAATGTAGGATGCGCAATGATAGAGACTATTTTGAAGTCTACCTTAATTCCGTGTCGGAATGAAAATATTATCCTTCTTCATCTTCATGATTATCAATTACTTACTGGTAATTTCCTCTATCTGCTCTAGTTATCATCTAGAACTTCATCGGTTTCTTTTTGTTTTTCTACAAGGATAATATTTTCATTCTGACACGGAATTGAGCTAGACTGCAAAATTGTCTCTTAATCATTGCACATTCACATTATCGCCAGTTTTTTCTTCGGTGATGTCATCAGGCGGAAATATTTCAGCAGTGGCAGGAAGTTAAACGTTTTCAAGCTAACAAAAACTTCGGTGTGGCTTCGGGAAAGTTTCCGAAATTATATCACCATTTTTTTTTCGTTTTATCTTGTACAATGATGACAACTACTACTTTTTGATGCATCTGAGTTTTATTTAAAATTCGATCTTCATCTGTTTGTCTTCTATTTATGTGTTATGCTCTGACAGAAATTTACGATAAATTTGGTTTGTTTCAATATCAAGCCCGCTGTTTCTGTCGGTGAGTCTGTATATAATAAGAAACATTGAAACGATTTCTTTAAAAAAATATGCTTAACTAGGTAGTCTTTATTTTTTCTCGTTTTCAGGTTGTACGCGAGACTTTTCGAGTTTTATTTATAGAAACAGAATTGAAAAATCACAGTCTAAACATTGTTAATAATAAAATAAAACAGTCACAGGAACCATCCCGTATTATATAAAAAACCATAAGAGAATAATATTCTAGCCTATTGACCGATTGACAAGGAATTAGAAGGTAAATAGATATAATAATGCCAAAATATACAACGAAAAAGGCCTCAAGTGCCATAAGAACCCTAAAATCAGACGTGCAAAATCACACGTTGAAAAGAATTATTGTTATCAAAAAGTAAGTATAACATTCCATGAAGCAGAAATGTTAACAAACCACCCAAATATATCTTTAAAAAGCGAATATTTAAGCAATAATTCAATAAAACATAATTTGTACATAGAAAAAGGACACTACCGACATTGTGACCACACATTTTCCATACAAATAAAATTGAGCTATTACGCGGTAGAAGACCGCACTAGCCGTTCGGGCTTTATTCTAGGTAATAGTAACAACTTCATTAAATTGTGTGATTTTCTTCATTAAACTATGTAAATATATAAATAAGTAAACTAAGAATATATATAATATAAAAGTAAACCTAAAATAAGTAATAAATAGGATCCAAATAATGCAAAAACTTTTTAAATAATTTTTCTTGGTGTTTTCTTTTTTCGACCAGCGCCATCTTTTGTAATTATTTTTACAAATCTAAGTTCTCGACGATTTGTTTTATTGTTTTCACTGTTAATTAACGAAAAAAAAGACGCTCTTACAAATTAAATAACCATTACGAATTCACGACACTCTTACGGCGCTGTCCGCCGAGTACCGCAGAAATGGCGCTTGCGCCCCCTACTCGCGCCCGCGTCACTCCTTTTTGCACGGCGAATAAGGACAGCAGAGTACTTCTGGCTTTACTCCGCGTTAGAAATGAGACATACGTAATTGTGGCTTTTTTTAAATATTTTTTTACTATTTAATAAAAAAATATTAAAATTATTATTTAAAGTTGTAAATATGTATCTTGACGTGTAGAATTCAATTTTACAATAAAAACTAAAAGCCCTTATGGTGATAGTGGCTCTTATCGTAGGATACGACGAAGTGTAGTTTCAGTTTCATCCAATATACCTACTATAGGTAGGTACCTAAAATGGTAGTTTCGATCCAGAACTAAGTCGTACCTAAAATTATGCGGTGGAGTTCACATAAACTTTACAGTAGGTATAAACAAAACCACCGTATCTGTCTTGAATTAATTCTAATACTAATAGTTAGTTTCCCAGGTTCTAGGTTGTTCCAATACATTTACCATAACCACTAAAAGGCCTGTTTGCCTCCGAGCGTTACCTGTTAATTTAGGTCTGTCTAACTAGGTCTAGACTAAGACTAAATTTAATATCTATTAACAAAAACCGGCCAAGAGCGAGTCAGACACGTCCGAAATAGGGTCCCGTAGCCATTACGAAAAAATTAAGTACCTAATATTTTTATAAGGATTTCGTATTTTGTTACAGAATATTCCAAGTTTAGGTATGTTTTATCAAGAAAACTTAATCGTTATAGTACCATCCTGATTTTTTTCAAATCTTTCCATTTACTGGTTTAGATTTTAGAGGGGGGGGGGGGGGGGACGCTCGATTTAATGAAAATTTGCTCTTTAAAGTTGAATATTTTGCAAAAAAAATTATTGAATCGAAAAATCGTTTTAGCAACCCCCTAATGGTTTTGAAAGACCTATCCAACGATACCCCACAATACAAGATTGGATAAGAAAAAGAAATCACCCCCACTTTACGTCTATGGCGAGGTACTCTAAAAACTATTATTTTTGAATTTTTTATTGTACCATTTTGTTGGCATAGTTTTAATTTTTTTTCGTGCAAAATTACAGCTTTCTAGCATTGATAGTCCCAGAGCAAAGTTGCGGACGGACGGACAGACAAACAGACATGGCGAAACTATAAGGGTTTTTGTCATTTTGGCTGCGGAACCCGGATTAGGATTAATAAAAAAGGAGATTGACATGCATGTAGTGGGATATTCGATTCGATAAAACGTGAGGTGAGACGCAACACAGTGGCTCTAGTAATATTTGAACTAGCTTCTTCAATTTAGCTGACGTTTTGTACACGCCAAATAGTTTTAGTAAAGGCTTTATACGTCCTTCAGTATAGTGGCTGACGCCGTACAGCCTCAGGTTAAATCGAAAACACCCACGCTTAGGAACCAGGCAACCGTGGGCGATGACGCTTGGGAATAGTATAGTATCTCAAACTTTTTTCACTTCTCATGCTCATAAAGTTCGTTTTTATGCTGGATGTAGGCGACATAAAATGACTTGTTATATTCTAGTGCATAAGGTAAAATGTTCATCTAAGACCAACACAATCAGGTGTAGGTAAGCAGCCACAAAAAAATAAGTTTTAACATTTTTGTTTAATGATTTTTAATTTATAAACAACTAAAAATCAATCAAATCACTCAAAATAGACCAATAAAACAAAAAATATATAATTACTTATAATAAAAGGTACTGTTGCACTGTTGCTATTTCATTTCCTCGCTATCGAAGTGAAAATCAGAGTGTAAAACCCAAGCATTCAACCCATTTTCCCCTAGACGTGTCTATCCACCCTCGCCTTACCGGCTCGGGTGGCTATACGAACGTCTCGGGTAAAATGGCTTATGTTCTTGTTGTACAATCTACGGAGCCCTATTGGAAAACTAATTATTTACCGGAGTCCTAAAATAGTCAAAAGCAATTAATTTTTTAATTTGGTCTCAGCGACCTTACGGTACACCATAAGTTTTTGACGTATATTATGGATTGGCGGAGTGCCTGCAGAAGCTTGGAGGACCCCTGGGGTTTTGCGAAGCACACTTCGAGAATGACTGGTATAGTGTATCTGAAGCATAGTAGAAACTAGCTGTATTTGAATTCCAAACAGAAACAATTCTACAATTATTCCACGGCCCTGAAAGTTGAATGACACTTGGATTAGTAAAGTTCAATGAATTTACTTTATTTTGTGCTGTGCTATTAACTTGTCAATTTTCGTCACTGTTTTTGTGGATGCAAACAGATTTAAACCCACGGACCTCCTAGTTTATATCATCTCTGTGTTTAAACCCCCTTGTAAAAAAAAAAACGGGCACCTATGGTTTTTGTATTTTATGTGCATGAAAGCTTACTTTCTAATCTTCAATGCCTAAAAATCTGAAAAATCATAGTTGCCCGTTTTTTTTTGCTAGGGTGGTTTATGTGTTCCGATAAATAATGTTGTTTGATTTTTTTTTCTTTTGTCGTAAGAATAATTAGACGAATCACTCTGTTCGTAAATCGATTAGGCTAATGATCCCCACGACCGATGGAAGCTTTTCTGCTGCTAACGATAGTTTGATTTGCGGAGTAATCGACTTCGGGTTCCACAGGCGTTGGGTAAACACAGTGGTAAGTCTGTTCAGGGACAAGATTAATATTGAAGTATGTTGTAAACGACGGTTAGAGAATGGTCGTTAAATGAAACCCATGAGTGGTTTTATCAAGTATATAGGTCAGAAAGCCAAAATACAATAGAACCGAGATATTACTTATGCTACGTAATTTATAATAACTAACTGCTAATTAAGCAATATGCATCACTATGTAGCATGTCGTAACGCTAAGTTACAGTAAAACATTTGAGTTAGGCATTACTCTATATATCGAACAACTCCGAATTAATAAGGATTTATTTTAAAAACTTGCAAGAGTCTGGCAAAAAAAGCTCAACAACACATGTTCAGTCATATAAGTTTTAGGAGACTTAATTTTAACTGTTAAACTAGTACTACGTACTATACCTACTTGGGAAATTTTTATAAGCCAAAAGAAAAATGATGGTTTTCTACCTATGAGGTCAACCGGGACTACGTCGTCTACGGGGCTAATGCGTCCATTCCAATTATCATAAGAAAAACATCCTTTAGAACTATTCACGCCATTTTTTTAAAGGCTTTGGCACTAAAAGTAAAAAAAAAATGATCACTAGATGTCGCGGAGTAATCCGATAACGAGGTCAATTAGACGCTATGGCCCCGAATATTTTTGTTCAACTAATTACCCTAAACTAAGGCTAGAATTTAGCGTCCAACATGATAATTAAGTTTAGGCGGAGGAGGTTTTTTAGGTCAGTTTATTTTTAATTCCGTGTCAGTGTTTAATTTAATTCATATTTTGTTTTATTATTTTTTTGGTTAATTGGTTTAATTTACTTTGGTTTGATTTACTTTTAATTTTGTAATTTGACATGTATTGCTTTGCTATCTGACGTTAAATAAAATAAATGATTATAATGTGATATTATTAACTGTATTATGTGTGCTTTTATAAAATTAACTCGATTAATTCCGACCAATTCGATCACATAATAGTTACCAGTAAAAGACGCTTTCACCCCACCTGGGGTTATAGCGTCTAAAAATCCCAGCTTTTACAGAAACGTAATTTTACACGTAGAAGTTATTAAAAATGCCATAAAATGGCACTAAACTATGAAATTAGATCAAATATGCTAGCTTGTGTCATAAGTTATAGCTTTTAAGGATACATAATGTGTTTGTTACAGTCTGATAAATATACTGTTTAGCTTTGAGCTTTCCAAATGTGTCAGGAAATTTTTCCCGTTGTCCGGAATGCACTGGGAATTCTAATACATTCCAAATTCCAGATGGGGATGAAAGCCTCACAAATTCTAGAAATACCGTGCCACCTTTCACCGTGAAAATTCATTTCAATATTGGGGAAGATCCTAAATGAAAATGCTACGTGTCCCAACAAAAATTCACCTTTGCGATATCTCATTCTGCTATCGAAACTAAATTGAACTCCGCTGATGCTTGGATAAACAGTCACGGTATTGACTGATCTCGAATGTTGAGGTTAGTTATGTTTATCTTCCTTAGCTGCACGGTTAACATACTGTTTTATATATTCCCCAAATAAACGTTGCCAGATGCGTTACACGAAAACCATCCACACAAAAACATTCCATGTTTCCTTGATCTGTCTATCTTTTCTTGTTTGTTCGCCGGCCCGTGTTTGTATTGGTATTATTGACATAGGTCGCGGGCCTGCCCTACGAAGACAGGCTTGCGCAAATATCTGTGCCCTTTGTGTAAGTTTTCGGCTACAAAATACGTCTCGAACGCGTATGCGTTCGCGGAACCATTCCATAGAAAATGAGATTTTAACGCGAACGCGATCGAGACTTATTTAGTAACCGAAAACTTACACTAAGGGCACTGATAACGGGGTGCGCTACATCGTAAAAAAATATTACTTGAAAGACTGAAAGGCACAAATCTTAACATCAATGTTAGGGCAATATCTAGATGGAGCCAAGCAACTTACAGCTATGTTGTCAAATAATATGCTAACGTAGGCAAACAAAATATACAAAATAAGCTTTTGTAAAAAAAAAACAGCTTGTTAATGAATATATTTTTTTAAACTGGGTATACTTACCTACTTTGTTACATCGTGAGGAGACCCGTGAAAACCTGCGAAGCAATTCAATGGCGTGTGTGAAGTTCCCAATCCAGACTGGGCTCGCGTGGGAACTACGGCCCAAGGCCTTTCATTCTGAGAGGAGGCCGGTGCCCAGCAGCGGAACGTATATAGGCTGGGATGATGATACCTACTTGCTTTGTCATCCTACTACATATTTGTATCAAATTTCCAGTCATCTAAGATTGAGTGTTTGAAGATTAGTTACTTACCACTTCCTTACAAATATAATAAAGGCTTGTAGGATAATGACATCAGTGATAGACACCAACCACCAGTAAAGTTTTTTCCCGTTAACCTACCTAGAAGAAACGGATCCTACTTTCTAAGGGCTTTCTTTAAAACTAATAGCACTAATGTTCCGATAACTGATGATCATAACTAGTAAAGCTTATGAATGGTGAGCTACAGGGCATTGAATCCTTGTTGTCTATTACGTATTACTTTGCTTAACATGTCCATAATTGTTGCCATCGCCCTAAATGGCGAAACTAGTGTACTTAAATGATATTATGAAGTCCATTCATTCTAGTTCTTTTCTTCATCTGCGCAGAGCTCTATCGTGATGGCGTAGTCACGGCTACGAATAATTCTGTTTGCAGTGCCGAGCCCACGTTATTGCGATCGTAAAGAGCCTAGTTTGTTACCTATTCGGGTAAAATATTCGAAACTGCGAATTCGGGCAAAACGAGTGTAACAAGGCTTAACTAGAACATGTGGGATTCGATTTCATCGCAAATGTTTCGTGGTCCTAGGCAACAAATATGGAAATGGTCGAGTTGTTCTACATATTTATATATACAGAAAAACCAGTCTATTGTACTTAGGCCACACTGAAAGTTTTGCACTCCTGGCCACCCGTAAACATTTGAATTTAGAACTATGTCATTTAAAAAAATATAGCTCATTGTTTATGGAATTAAATAGTAGTTGGCGGGAAATTGATCTTAATTTGTTTTTTCTGACATTTTAAAGTGACGAACTTGCACAAAAAATGGAATTGACACGAAAAGACTTTAGAGCAATGATTTTTTACGATTATAAAAGTTCTCTTTCTGCGCAAGAATGTAGCGCTCGCCTTCAAAATGCTTTTGGGCTTGAAGCACCACATTTGAGCACTGTGCGACGATGGTATTCAGAATTTGAGAGAGGCCGGGTTTCTCTCTATGACGATTCTCGTGAAGGTCGGCCGTCTAGCGCGGTCACTGAAGAAAACGTGGCTGCTGTCAGGCGACTGATAGAAGAAAACCGGCGTGTCACCTATGACGAAATTCGTGGACAATTAGGGATTGGTATGAGCCAAATACAAAAAATTTTACATGAATATTTAAAAGTCAGGAAGCTCTGTTGTCGATGGATTCCCCATGAACTGACATCAACTCAGAAACAGGCCCGTGTCATTTGGTGCCAAGAAATGTTGCGGAAGTATAACGACGGGCGTTCAAATGCTGTATATAATATAGTAACAGGAGACGAAACATGGATATATTGCTACGATCCAGAAAAAAAACAGCAATCATGTGAATGGGTCTTTAAAGGTGACCGCAGGCCAACAAAAGTGCACCAAGCAAAAAGCGTTGTTAAGCAGATGATCGCTTGTTTTTTTTCTAAAACAGGCCATATTTCTAGTGTGCCTTTAGGTAATCAAAGAGTGGTTAATGCCGAGTGGTACACAACCATTTGTCTGCCCAATGTCTTTGAAAAGGTTCGCGAGAGACGACCAAGAAGCCGCATCCTCCTGCATCATGACAATGCGTCTCCTCACACCGCGAAGAAGACGAAGGCATTTTTGGATACCGAAAAGGTGGAGATTGTGACTCATCTTGCTTATAGTCCAGACCTAGCACCCTGCGATTTTTACCTTTTCCCTAAAATCAAGGATTTGATGAGAGGTTTCATTTTTAAGACCCCCGAAGAAGCAGTGAAGACGTTCAACCAACACGTTGAAAACATGGGCTCAAATGACTGGGCCTCATGCTTTGAAAAATGGTTTGAGCGAATGAATAAATGCGTAAAATGTAATGGGGAATATTTTGAGAAGCAATAAATGTATAATTATAGTTATAAATTGTTTTATTTACAAGTTACGCAAAACTTTCAGTGTGGCCCTCGTAGTCTGAGTGTTTGGTGTAGGTACCTACACCAATCATTACACACCAGACATTTAGTGAAAGAGAGCTAGATAAAAAAACCGGCCAAGAGCGTGTCGGACACGCCCAAAATAGGGTTCCGTAGCCATTACGAAAAAATTAAGTAATATTTTTCTAAGGATTTCGTATTAAAAACGGAATCTTCCAAGTTTAGGTATATTTTATACCTTACGCTGCTATTTACTCATAAACTACTAATAATTCTCAAGCAAACTTAGCCGTTATAGTTTTCCTTGGAAGTTTGATACACTGACTACCATCCTGAATTTTTTCAAATTTTTCCACCCACCGGTTTAGATTTTAGAGGGGAGGGGGACGCTCGATTTTAATGAAAATTTGCACTTTAAAGTTGAATGTTTCGCAAACAAATGACTGAATCGAAAAATTGTTTTAGCAAACCCGTAATGGTTTTAAAATACCTATCCAACGATACCCCACACTATAGGGTTGGATGAGAAAAAAAAAAATCACCGCCCCTTTACGTCTATGGGAGGTACCCTAAAAAAAATTGTTTTTGAATTTTTAATTGTATTGTTTTGTTGGCATAGTTTACCTATATATCTGTGCAAAATTACAGCTTTCTAGCATTGATAGTCCCTGAGCAAAGCCGCGGACGGACAGACAGACAGACAGACAGACAGACGGACAGACAGACAGACATGGCGAAACTATAAGGGTTCCGTTTTTGCCATTTTGGCTCCGGAACCCTAAAAACCGGCCAAGATCGTGTCGGACGCGCCCAAAATAGGGTTCAGTAGCCATTAAGAAAAAACTAAGTAATATTTTTAAGGATTTCGTATTTTATGCCGAATCTTCCAAGTTTAGGTATATTTTATACCTTACGCTGCTATTTATTCATAAACTACCAATAATTCTCAAGCAAACTTAGCCGTTATAGTTTTCCTTGGAAGTTTGATATACTGACTACCATCCTGAATTTTTTCAAATTTGTCCACCCACCTTAGAAAAATATTTTCAACGGTTTTGTAGTCTGTCGTGTCTGTCATTTTCTGCCAATTTTCAATTTTTTGCTGTCGATTTTACTTTTTATAACAAAATTGTCGAAGTATCATGTCGGACCCTTTTTAGGGTTCCGGAGCCAAAATGGCAAAAACGGAACCCTTATAGTTTCGCCATGTCTGTCTGTCTGTCCGTCCGCGGCTTTGCTCAGGGACTATCAATGCTAGAAAGTTGTAATTTTGCACGGATATATAGTTAAACTATGCCGACAAAATAGTACAATTAAAAATTCAAAAACAATTTTTTTAGGGTACCTCCCATAGACGTAAAGTGGCGGTGATTTTTTTTTTCTCACCAACCCTATAGTGTGGGGTATCGTTGGATAGGTATTTTAAAACCACCAGGGGTTGCTAAAACGATTTTTCGATTTAGTGATTTATTTGCGAAATATTCAACTTTAAACTGCAAATTTTCATTAAAATCGAGCGTCTCCCCCTCTAAAATCTAAACCGGTGGGTGTAAAAATTGGAAAAAATATTCAGGATGGTAAGTAAGTACATCAAACTTTCAAGGAAAACTATAGCGGCTAAGTTTGCTTGAGAATTATTAGTAGTTTAAGAGTAAATAGCAGCCCAAGGTATAAAATATACCTAAACTTGGAAGATTCCGTATAAAATACGAATCCTTAGAAAAATATTACTTAATTTTTTCGTATTGGCTACGGAACCCTATTTTGGGCGTGTCCGACACGCTCTTGGCCAGTTTTTTAAAAACTTTTATTTTATTTAAATTCTTAGTTAAAACTAAGAATATACAAACGAAGCATAACATCTAGTTAATTCAATTCTTTAAGTCGAGCGCAAAGCGTCGCAGCGCATAATAAACGAAATGAAATGATATCAGAGTAAAATGAGAATGAAAACGAGACCAATACCGCGTGCGTATAATCAGCGTCGGTCCCAGTGAAAATGAATTCAGTCGGAAGTTATTACGGTTCAGAGGGATTAATTAAAGTTTAGTTTAACACCGAATGTTCCTGCTGCTGAGCTGTCAGCGTTGCTCCTAAACTGGGGGCTTCTCTACGCTAAGCCTTTTATAAACGCGAGTATCAAAGTCCAACGGCGTTAGGTTAGGTTGATCATCATCATCATCATCATGTCAGCCGAAAGACGTCCACTGCTGGACATAGGCCTCCCCCAAGGCTCTCCACTCAGACCGGTCTTGTGCTTTTCGCATCCACCGCGATCCCGCGATCATAGCCAGGTCGTCGCTCCATCATGTGGGAGGTTAGGTTAATGTGGTGTTATAATGGTAGCGCAACGTATCGACGTGATTTTTGGCATAGTGATACTAGATACTAGAGAGTGGCAGGCTATTTTTTATCTCGAAAAAATGCACAGATCTTGAGGGAATAGCGCGCGATAACCGAATTCCATGCGGTAAAGCCGCGGGCAAAAGCTAGTATGTATAAGTGAGTTAATTTAACCCACAAAACCGTAAACTTGCCGAAAATAAAGTGACGCAATCAAAATCAAAAAGATCTCTAATTAATTGATGATGGACGTTAAAAGTACTTATTTATTTAATGGAAATAAAGCTAATTCGACCGGAGAAGATCGCGTTTAATTAACTAATGAATCTCGACGTTTCCGGCCTTTTGCAGGCCTTGCGGTCGCGGGTTATCCCATCCCGTACAAATTAGTTATATTTGAATAAAATAGTCCAGTTATATTAGGTAAATAAATTTAGCGGTAAAGTTTGATCAATTATTAAACATTTCCAGAGTTAATTTGAAATTATTATTGAACAAAGTTGTTCAGAGTACGTGTACTCGAATAGAGAGGGTTTCATTAGTCCAAGCGACGAAGGGGTGAAATGTAACTGGAATAGTTTTGGTATCAGAATTCTGGAAATGTAATCTCACCGCGCAAGCTCAGCCCGGCGTGAGTAGTAATTAATTTCAACAAAACGTACGGCTAGTTATTAAAATTCGTTTGGGCAAAGCGCAAATGGAGAAATATAGTTTATTACATATCCATTACAATAGGACGTATAGTAGATAAGTTCAAATAGCCATAGGTTTATACATACCTTCTTATGCGGTGAGTTAGGGGCACGATCGTCAGTTATTTATGCGTGAGTAGACCAAATAGTTGTAGGTAATTGGAAAACCACTTCATAGAATGTCTTTCGACGTGATCGAGGGCAAGCTTGATATACTTAATTAATAATAAATATCTTGACCGTTTGGTTTTACTTCGTTATTGTATATTGTGTAGATCAACCACAATATACAATAACGATAAATTCGACCAGATTTAGTTCTAGTTAATGATGAGGACATAAGTGTGCAGACGCAGTTGGCTTGAATAGTTCAGAATTACGTTAGGTGCCATTTTCAGTGAGCTACGTTTCCAGGCACTTACGCATAGCTTTGAAACTAACTTGAGTGTCTACTCTTGAAGCGCTACGTCTTCTCTAAAAGCACTACCTGAACTCGAAGCACTGTCTTGTAAATTACTTAGTAAACTTGTCAGTTAAGTTCTCTACTTCGGATGTAAGTCGCAAACGCATTTTGTTTTCAGCCTGATCGTGTCCAAATACTCGCATGAAAATAATTGCATTTTTTTTTGTGTTTCCTCTACCCAGGTAGGTACTGTATTGTGTGAAACTCTTTGGTAACCGTTCAATTAGTACTAGCAACTAAGTTCGATATTTGAATATGATTATTACAGCGAACGGTCACAATAGAGTATTATAAAGGACTGGTATTCGAGCTGCCAACGAACGAAGTTGAATATAATCCAGTTTACGTAAAATATATGTTTTTTTCAATTAAATTAGGGCTTTTCTAAGATACCGGACCGTCTGTCCAGTACAGTACCTACTTATAAAGCTACAACTTCTGGAAGTTAAAACTTATTGTACTACATTTTTTTCAAAGTCAAAGTCAAAATATACTTATTTAATTTAAGATATAACAAGCAGTTATGAATGTCAAAAAAAAAATCTACCACCGGTTCAGTTTTTTGTGTTAGTTCAAAAATAAATACATATATGATTGATAGTAAAAAGTTCTCGAATGGCGTCCGACGAGCTGTCGGCAGGCCTCCAACAAGATGGAGCGTCGACCTGGTTAAGATTAAAAGCGGTAGCGGATTTAAAGCACAAGACCGATCTGAGTGGAGAGCCTTGGGGGAGGCCTATTGTCCAGCAGTGGACGTTTTTCGGCTGACATGATGATGATGAGGATGATGAATAAAAACTAGGCATCTATGTTCAATTATCTAAATAGGTTGTCACGGTGCAACCGTTGTTATCTCTTACCGCTAGATGGCGTTAGTAGCGCAGTCTATAAGAACATTTTTATTTTCTATATTTAATTAAATGCCATTGCGCAACTGTTTTTTGAAGTACAGATTGAAGTTTTTATCTTTTAAATTTTATACATTCAAGTTCAAAAATACATAGTGAATTCCATATTGTCTCTGGTATTTTTATCAATAAGAGGGTAAGCTAGTTAAAATTGTTGAATTTGGACGGTAGTTGTTTTCTTAACAGCTGATATTGTTATTGTGTCAAAATTTTGCTTAAATAGACGCACACAGCCAGAATTTCACATTCTGCAAAAAAATCAGAAAACAACGAATTCGCCTAAAACTATTTATATATATTTCAAATTTTTAAATTCAGTGAAACTCTGCCCAAATTTGGTAAGTCCTTGGCAAATATCAATCTTTACTTGTGTATTTTTAACTTGTGTTTTCTTCCAGTTTTTTAATTGTATATTTAGCCAAAGTTCATAGTTGTTTTCCACATTTTTAAATCTGTTTTTATAAATTGTTAGCAATTCGTATTTTAGTAATTTATTCCTCTCGGCCCTTTAATTTCTAAATTGTATATTTATTTTTTAAATGCTGTGCCCATTTTATAATGTAACCGTTGGGCCGTTACTTATTTAAAATTGTAACGACTTTTTCCAAATTTAATTTACTTTTGTTTCTTTTTATTTTACTTATAACTATTTTTAAATACTTCGAACGATTTTTTCTGCCACCTCCAACATTACGGCTGACCTGATGATGATGATGATGAGAATCTTCACGCCGGTTGGATGGATGGCAGAATTTAGGCCGCCTGAACCTTGCCTAAACCAGTACATATTTCAGGGCGGCACTGTACGGTCTGGGACTGAACCCCTCACCGCTCCACCAACACCTTGTCACGGCTGCCTGGAACCGAAGCCCCTATCCTTCCTCTACGAAAGGACTGCTGCTGCTGCTTGCTGACCCTGGAGCCCCTTCTGCCTCCAGCCTTGTCCAGCTCCGGCGACCTGCGCTTCGGACTCTGATCCAGGGAAGCCTTACCGAGAAACGCTTTCCCACTCAACTCTTCTGTATCCGCGACCCTCGAGTTTTTTTTTTTTTAAATTTTATTTCTGTCAGTAAAGCCTTAGGGGCTAAATAAACGTCTAAAACTTAAATTCGTTTTTCTCAAATTGAACCCCTAGGGTCTCACTGCTCTACCCTGACAAGGTAGCTAATAAGGACAATGATTATTATGAGTTATAGTACCCATTATGTCGGATCTCTATTAGCTTTAATTGTAGCAGTACCCACGACACGAGTACTTACTTGCCTATCATGTAGACTAAACTAAGTATCTCCCTCTCCCTATGTAAATATTGTGCTTACACTGATGTGCTTACGCAGGTAGCGCTGCAGACAATAAAGAAAATATTACAATATCTCATTGCTGCCAGTTAGCTATTTCTTGGAAATTCTATAACCGATGGAATCAATTAAAAATATTTTTCTGATATGAGTAAATAAAGCCAAAGATGTTCAATTATGATGATGATTATGATAATGTTGAATTATGTTGTAAGTTTGTGTTGCCCTAGTAAGTGGATTTTAGTTTATTTGGCTACGTATTTCTGATTATCTAATAATGTTATTGAGAGAAAATACCTATTAGGTTGCGTGTTTTATGTTTGTAATGGCAATTCAAAAACTACTGAACTGATTAAAAAATCTTTCACCTACGAGTAATCACCTATCATGTTCTCTATTTTATCTCGGGAATGTGGACGATATCGTGAGAAACAGCTGGTGTAGAATATACTGATATTATGTTACTTGAATTAAAAGTTGTTGAAAATACGAAAACGGCACGTAATACCTGTGCTTGTTAAATAAAATAAACTCTATGCAACTGGAAGGCACTCGCCACGTTCCTCGCAAAAGCATTTTGAGCGGAGTGTAAAGTGCATTCAAGATAACTGCTGTGCAGTTAAACAAACGTCGAGGAATGCGAAACTTGCTCGGTGCTCTTTTCGCGAGCGCAGGGCGGTAGACCGGCCTTATTTATTACGAAATTCGTATGGCGTCGTAGTGCTCCCGTTAATAGAATTTAAAAGGGGAATAAGGGACGGTAAGACGAACCTCAAATTTCGAATTTATATCTGAGTAGGTACTTAGCCCCTCAGTACATAATTCTTCAATGAGCAGTCTTTTTTACAAGCTTTTATTTAGTTTCACCTGTTCTGTTGTCTGTCTTTCTGTAGTCAAATCTTGCAAGTTACATTCGACCAACTTCCAGTAGTCAGGCTCCAGTAGTTCAGTAGTCGGGTGAAACTTGGTATACTTATGTAAATCACGTGACAATACAATAATCTAGTAGTAACATCCTGGTAGTCTAGCCAAGATCGTCTCCGCAGGACGGAACTCTTCAACAGTTAGGTAATAGCATCGACTTGAAATTTGGTATGCAAATGTAGTTTGGGTGCATGCAAGCATAGTCAACAAAAAGTATAGTCAGCAAAAAAAGCTTGTATCAAAAAGGAAATTTTTATGGTTAGGTCATTTTAGTATCACTTTGCGGAAAGTATAGGAGAATTACGGGAAAGGTTACGCAAAACACTGTTGATTAGTGCCGTTAAAGATTATTGCTTGTTGATCTACAAGATACTAGAAAATAAAATAAAAAAAGCACGCAGTTACCCATCTGTCGCTGTATTTTGTACGACTATCCCTAGTAATGCTTTGAAATAGTACTCGTAATAGTATCTATACTACCATACAAGAAACGCTTTATTTAACTATATAAGCATTGACGAAAAGCGATGACGGTCAGAGGGCTAGAGGTTACGATTAGTTAACTACGCTAAGACTGAATCAGAATTTGCATTAAAGTTTCTACTAGTTATCAGAAATTTGCCTGAATTAGTCTACGTAATCTTGAATTTACCCTGGAGCTGACGCTGGCAGTTTATGAAATTAACCTGATGACATGATCTTAACTTCGCGTAACCAGCATGTTTGAATAATAGGTATCTATTAAACGTTGTTCTAGGAATCCGGCTTTTGTTGTTTTCCAACCTACTCAGTTTTATCTTATGGTGAAACTTTACTTCAAAATTTGGTGCAGACGTTTTAAAAGACTTTTTTCTTTACTGACAAGTCTTTCGAAATTATTGTGGTGAGTGTGTTCTTAATTTATTTATTTATTGATCAACCAAAAACTAGCTGCAGCATTACAGTCCCACTAATATTATAAATGCGAAAGTTTGTTTATTTATGTGTTTGTTTGTTGCTTCATCATGTCTAACCCGCAGAACTGATTTAGATGAAATTATGTATACAGACAATTTGCATCCCAGGGAAGGACATAGGATAGTTTTTATCTTGGAAAATTACATAAATGGTTCCCGCGGGATAGTAAAAACTAATTTTACGCGGATGGAGTCGCGGGTAACGGCTAAAGTAGGTAATAAAACCAAACAGTTTAAATATCGGCACAAAATTTGGCCCACTCTACATACAAAATGACCCATTATTGCATATACATTTGAGAGCCTTTTTTTAGCCGCTCAGTAAAACATACAAAAGAGAAAAATACTTCAAATTCACCAGTTGTATTGTAAAAGCCAATTTCTGGCTAATTTGATGAGAAATAAGTCTTTTTTTTAATGCAAAGTTTTTTGCTGACTGCACTTATTGCTGACTGTACTTGCATTGTCATTCAAAATAAACATCCGTACAAAGTTTCAAGACGATGCTATTAACCACTGAGGAGTCCCCACTATGGAGACGATCCTGGCCCCATCACTAGAACTTCGCTGGCAGATTATTGACACGACACGAGATATGTTTGACGACCGGATAGCCAAGACCTGACTATGAAGCTCGAGGTCCTGGGTTCGATCTCCAGCCGGCAGATATTTGTAGGTATGAATACGGTTTGAGTAGGTACGAATGTTTGTTTTCGGGTCTTGGACGTTTAGTATGCATTTAAGTGTATTTATCTATAACTATGTTTTTATATGTAAAATAGTTTGTAAATTTTGAAACCACATAATATCACAAGCTTCAAACCTGATACGAACAGTGCAAGTTAATAAAAGCTTGTAAGAAGACGAAATTAAAAGGGCACATTGTTATTTGCCTTCCTGAGGCAATATCTTTTCAGTTGTAGCATCGTTGCGCAAACAAGAGTGGATGGTTAGCGAGACGGCCGCAAACAAACGAACCAAGGAAAGGATACCCGATTCAATTAAATTACAGAACTAATATTATAAATGCGAAAGTAACTCTGTCTGTCTGTCTGTTAGGCTTTCATGTCGAAACCACTGAACCGATTTTGATGAAATTTGGTATATAAGTAGTTTGAGCCCATAGGATACCTTTTAATTCGAGAGGATCCACATTAGGATACCTTTTAATTCGGTAGAGGACGCCACCGCGCGATAACCTAGATCCGCGCAGACGAAGTCGCGGGCATAAGCTATGATGAAATAAAACTAACTATAAATACTAGTACTTACTAGCATTTATTGATTAAACTACTGAATGTGTAGGTATTAGTTAGGTATAGGACGATTTATAAGGAAAAGAGCAATGTCAATGTAATTTGTTTTCGATATCAAAATTTCATTCCATTTATGTGTAAAATATTCGTGGCGAGTGACATGGTTTCGAACGAACGGATTTAGCCGCTTGACGAGGGTACCGAGCATTCGCTTTATTGATGACTGATCTCGTTTCATATGTCGCCTAATTTGGTGGCGTCGTGAGCACTGTTTTCTGAAAAAAAGGTTTTTTAATTATATCTTTGGAGTCTTTTGCAATGATACACACACGCACCAAGTTAAGACGTTTATTCCATTTCAGTTACAGACAATTTACAGTTCGGATCAGGACTGAGTGTACCTATTTTACTTTACAACAAACAACGTGCCACGGCCGCGAGTCGTAGAGGAAGAGAAAGCGGCAGAGAAAAATCTTCAGTCTTTCAGGCCATCTTGTCGTAGCCGGCCAATCAACGTCGACCGCCAGGCGCGCGTGAGCGTTGATTGGTCGGTTCGAACCGTGGTGCACAGATTGCGTAATTGATGTAATTACTCTTAAATAAAATAGTGGCGGGATGATGCGGCAGCGCTGCTGGTCGCTCATTAGCGCCACATCACCCCCCCACGGAGAGATAAAGCTCCACACAAGTGGAGATGAGCTACAACGTAAGTACATCGAGATAAGCTACAACATAAGTACATGGGGATAAGCTACAACATAAGTACATCGAGATAAGCTACAATATAAGTACATGGAGATAAGCTATAACATAAGTACATGGAGATAAGTTATACGATGTTAATGGGAATTGGGATTAGGGATCGTATGGGATTTTAAATTTAACTTTCCTGCCAGACCGTGTGGAATACTCAGCCCGAGGCGGAACAGTCGATACAGGTGGAGACACGACTGGCATCGGTGGGGTGGCAGGAGGGTCCAGAGTAACCGGCGGCGATGGGTGCGACGAGGGCGGGGCCGGGGTGATAACGGGCGGCCCGCAATGTGCGGCGGGGCGAGCAGGACAGGCAGGTTCTTCGGCGACGACGTACGCTGGCTTTATTCGGTCCTTGCTCACCTCTACCTCTCTACCTTTTACGTTGAGGGTCGCCGTTTTATCCCTCATGCGCAGGATCCGGTAGGGACCTGAATAGGGCGGCTGCAGCGGGCGGCGCACTGCGTCTTCGCGTAGGAACGCGTGGGTGGCCGATGACAGGTCTTTGAAAACAAAAATGGCTTGCCGGCCGTGACGCGATGCGGGCGCGGGGCGGAAGTGGGCCATTCTGTCGCGCAGCTGACTCACGTAGTCCGTGAGGTCGGCTGGGCGCTCTGTTGCGGTGGGCGGAACGAGCAGTTCGCCGGGAAGGCGCAGTGGCTCGCCGTAGAGCAGCTCGGCGGCGGAAGAGCCGATGTCCTCCTTGACGTGCGCATGCCGAGGAGCACCAGGGGCAGCGCTCTGACCCACGAGTCCCCGTGGCACATCAGAGCGGCCTTGAGCTGGCGGTGGAGGCGTTCTACCATCCCGTTGGCTTGTGGGTGGTAGCTCGTGGTGCGCATCCTTGTGGTGGCGTGCAGGTGCATGAGCCGCTGGAAAAGAGAGGACTCAAATTGGCGGCCCTGGTCGGTGGTGACGACTGTCGGTACACCGAACCGGGATATCCAACCGCTGATGAATGTGTCGGCGACTGCCTCTGCAGTCATCGTTGTCATGGGCCAGACCTCTGGCCAGCGCGTGCTGCGGTCGACGGCGGTGAGACAGTAGTTGTAGCCGTTGCACGGAGGAAGGGGCCCGATGATGTCCAGGTGAACGTGGCGCAGTCTCGACGATGGCGTGTCGAAGTGCCCGAGAGGCGTCGAGACGTGTCGCGTCACTTTGCTGCGTTGGCAGGGCACGCAGTGTCGCACCCACTCGTGGCAGTCCTTGTTCATGCCGGGCCACACATAGCGGTCGCCGACAAGTTTAGAAGTGACGCGCGCGCCGGGGTGAGACAATCCGTGGAGCTTGCTGAACACCGCGCGGCGGTAGGGTGCGGTCAGAAATGGGCGGGGTTTACCTGTCGAGATGTCGCAGGTGAGCATACAGTCCGTCCCCGGTATGCACACCTGCTCCAGCTTGAGGGACGATGCATTTGACCGACGAAGGCTGGCTAGCTCTTCGTCGATCTCTTGCGAGGCGGCGAGGGCGACATAGTCCTCCTCGAGCGAGAGCGCCTCTATTCGCGACATAGCGTCCGCCGCGACGTTGTCCTGGCCGGGGACGTGTACTATGTCGGTGGTGAACTGGCTGATGAATGACAGCTGGTTGAGCTGAGCGGGTGGCAGTTTCTCGCGGCGTTGGGTGAACGCGTATACGAGAGGTTTGTGGTCGGTGTACACGGTGGCGTGCTGTGCTTCCAGGATGTGGCGGAAGTGCTGGACGCTCTCGTAAACGGCTAGCAGCTCGCGGTAGTAAGCGGGCCACTCGCTCTGCGCTGCGGTAAGTTTCTTGCTAAAGAAGGCGATCGGCTGCCACGCATCGTTAATACGTTGCTGCAGGCAGGCGCCGACCTGGGTGCCGGATGCGTCAGTGAAGAGGGCGAGCGGCGCCGAGCCGACGGGGTGAGCGAGGACGGTGGCGTTGGCGAGGCTCACTTTGCAAGCTTCGAAGCATTGCTCAAGCTCTGGCGTCCATGGAAACGGCTTGGCTCCCTTGTCCTTGGTAGCGGCTAAGGCGTCGATTAGGGGTGCTTGCAGTTCTGCTGCATGGGGCAAGAAACGTCGGTAGTAGTTGATCATGCCGAGGAACCTTCGCATTCCCTGGATGGTTTTGGGAAGCGGGTAATCTTGCAGGGCTTGGATGCGTTCTGGGGGCGGTCGCGTACCTTCGGCGCTGATGTGGTAGCCCAGGAAGACCAGTTGGTCTGCGCCCAGGTGACACTTCGAAGGGTTCACGACCACGCCGTAGTCCTGAAGTCGCTGGAACAGTGTGCGCAGGTGCTCTGCGTGCTGCTCGGCGTCGCGAGAAAAAACCAGGATGTCGTCCACATAAGAATAGGTGAAATCCAGGCCCTGTGTTACCTCATCGATGAACCGTTGGAATGTTTGACCGGCATTGCGTAAGCCGAAGGTCATGTACGGAAATTCAAACATTCCGAACGGGGTGGTGATGGCAGTCTTCTCTATGTCTGCTGCGAAGACAGGAATTTGCTGGTAGGCCTTAATCAGGTCAATCGAGCTGAAAATGGTGCAGCCTGCGATAGCCTGGTTAAAATCGCCAATGTGACGGACGGGGTACCGGTCAGGGATGGTCCTTGAGTTGAGCGCTCTGTAGTCTCCACACGGGCGCCATGTGGCGTCACGCTTTTGTGCCATGTGGAGGGGCGACGACCAGGGGCTCTTCGATGGTCTTGCTGTTCCGCACTGAACCATCTCACCAAATTCCTTCTTTGCAGCAGCCAGCTTCTGGGGACCGAGGCGGCGGGGGCGGCAGGACACGGGCGGGCCGTCGGTGGTGGTGATGTGGTGCTCCGTGTTGTGCTTCCTCGCTCGGATCGTACCCGGTGGCCTCGTGATGTCCGGGAACTCTGAAAGTAGTTTTAGGAACGGACAGTTTTTGGTAGCGACTGCTTTTACACTGCTTTGTTCTCCTGTGGATAGCGGGGCAGGAGTAGACATACCAGTATTGCCGTCAAGAAGCTTCTTGCCACGGCAATCAGGTAGCAAGTTGTAATGTGCCAGGAAATCTGACCCGATGATGGCTAAGTCTACATCTGCTATTACAAAATTCCATTTAAATGTTTTATTTAGGCCAAAGTCTAAATGTAATTGTAGGGTGCCGTAGGTTTTTATAAGAGTACCGTTTGCGGCACTGAGGTTGTAATCTGTGGCTACCCGGTGACCCGTGAGGCGATGCTTAGGGTAGCAGCACAGATCTGATCCTGTGTCAAGTAAAAAACGGCACTTTGTAGTTCTGTCGGTGACAAATGGACGGCGGCCGACAGGGAGACAATCAGTTGCCGCCGCTACTGATTGCCGTTGGAGTTTGCCTGAGAAGTCCAGGTGCACGGTGTGGTGCATCTCTGGGCATCCCCTTTGAATTTCTTGTGGTACCAGCACATGGTAGGCTGGGCTGGTGTCGCTAAAGATCCCCTAGATTTGGATCTGAATCTAGAGCGTGACCGTGAGCGTGATCTTGCTCTGGGTCTACGTTCTTGACCTATCGCAGACACTGACATCTGCTGGCACAGCAGGTCCACTTTCGTAGCTAAACCAAGCAGCCACTCCGTGGTAATAGTTGGTGCGGTCTGGGCACTTTGTGTGGGTGCTGCTTGGAATGCCGCAGGTGGATGGTGATTGAAGGGCTGCGGTTGGTTAAGTGGACGAGGCATGGTCATGGTGGAGTGTACCAGGGGGTTGCCTGGTGACACTTCCATAATGCTATCTGCTAGCTCTGCCAGTTTTTCTAATGTCAGCTCGGAGTGGCTGGTAAGGATGGCCTGAACGTGGTTGGGTAGCCGGGAGAGCCACAACTGTTTAAGCATTACTAGATCTGGTGTCTCACCTGATAGTGATTTGAGGTGCCGCAGGAACTGAGTGGGGCGACGGTCTCCCAGCTCCTCCTTGCCGGTGAGCCTCCTCACCCGCTCTGCATCCGATTGTGAGAGCCGTCTCACCAGCTCAGTCTTCAGTAGTTGATATGCTCCATCCTTTGGAGGGTTGGTTATAATATCTTCCACCTCCGCTGCCAGTCGTGTGTCGAGCTGTGATATTATGTGATTATATTTAGTGGTGTCTTGTGTTATTCCTGACAGTATAAATTGAGCCTCGGCCTGAGCAAACCACACGGCTGGTTTGTCCGTCCAGAAGGGAGGAAGTCTGACAGCGACCTTGTGTATTGCAGTTGGGGCAGGGGGGTGGGAGGGTGTAGGTTCTGGTACAGTCTGATTCCTTAACTGGTTTTGCAGGGCATCATACTGCTCCTGCAAGGCAGCTAAGCGAGCCTCCATGTCTTCCATGTTTAAAATACTAAGTTAAAATACTAAGTTAAAATACTAGGTATTAAATATAAAAATACAACTTTTTATACGACGGCGGGCGAATCGGGGCACGTCGTTGGCGTGTCGCGGTGAGGCGGCACGTGTTCGGCGCGGCGGCAGCTCGCCGCTGGCACGAGTTGTGTAGCGCGCCGCGTGCTCGTCGGCTAGGCGTAGTGGGCACGGTGGCAGCACGCGGCGGTGGCAGCGTGCGCATTGGCAGCACACAGCAGTGGCAGGCGGGGTGGCACGCGGGCGCGCGGCGGCAGCACGCGGGCGCGTGACACGCAGCGGAAACACGAGGGCGCGCGGCGGCAGCACGCGGGCGCGTGGCACGCAGCGGAAACACGAGGGCGCGCGCTGGTTGCACGCGGGCGGGTGACAGTGCTGGCGCGCGCGGCGGCGGCACGCAGCGGGAGCACGAAGGCACGCAGTGGGAGCCCGCGGGCGCGTAGCAGTGATGGCGCGCAGCGGCGGCGCCCGTGCACGTGGCAGTGGTAGCGCGCGGCGGCGGCACGCGGGCGCGTGGCGGTGGTGGCGCGCAGCGGAAGCGGCGGGCTGTGGCAACACGCGGCCACGCGGCGTGCGGCGGTGGTGGCGAGCTAGTAGCGCGCCGTGTCGGGCGCTCTGCTGGCGAGCCGTAGTCGGTCCGGGTGCTTCTCTCCGAAGTGCGCAGTTTTGTGGCGCAGCAGCGGCGTGCGGAGGCGGCGGGGCAAAAGGCGTGCAGGGCGCGCGCGCGCTCCGCCGGCGTGATCACTCGGGCGGGGCGGCGTGGCAAGGCGGCGCAGCGCGGGGCGCGCGATGAGCACGTTGAGTGTTGATGGATGGCTCAGGCGAGCGCGCGTAAGCAGGCGCGCGTGAAGGGTGCGGCGCGGCGCGGCGCGGGGCTCCGCCGGTGTGACACGTGGTCGCCGCGGGAACTGTCGCGGGCGCGGGCCGGGTGAGATCGGCGTGGGGGCGCGGCGCGCGAGAACGCGGGGCTTCGCCAGTGTGGCACGTGGTCGCCGCAGGCAAGGGCGCGGGCGCGGGACGCGAGCACGGCGCGCGGGCGCGGCCGGATGAGATCGGCGTAGGACGCGCGCTTTGTAGGCACAGAGAAACGCGGGGCGGTGGCCGTGGCAGTGTTTTGCGCGACCGCGTGGTAGGTAACACTCGATAGATGTAGGGCTCCGATACGTTGCGTAGTTCTTCTTCGGGGTCACCACTTTGGAGTCTTTTGCAATGATACACACACGCACCAAGTTAAGACGTTTATTCCATTTCAGTTACAGACAATTTACAGTTCGGATCAGGACTGAGTGTACCTATTTTACTTTACAACAAACAACGTGCCACGGCCGCGAGTCGTAGAGGAAGAGAAAGCGGCAGAGAAAAATCTTCAGTCTTTCAGGCCATCTTGTCGTAGCCGGCCAATCAACGTCGACCGCCAGGCGCGCGTGAGCGTTGATTGGTCGGTTCGAACCGTGGTGCACAGATTGCGTAATTGATGTAATTACTCTTAAATAAAATAGTGGCGGGATGATGCGGCGGCGCTGCTGGTCGCTCATTAGCGCCACATATCGACATTGTTTTTGCCAATTTTTCTGGACCGTCTAAACTTCTAAGTTTCAAAGGGGCTTGGGTTAAATTTGCTCCAGTAGATCCAACTACTTTGTTGCGGCTGTGCTTATGGCAATCTCTTGGGTGGTTCGGCAGGAGCAACTTAAATGAAGGAGTCTTAATTTCTTCAGCAAAATATTTATTTTGCTTTACAAGGATTCGTACAATAAAAAAGAATTTGTATGAAAAAGGTTTGCGGTCTTGTCTCGCTATCAAAAAAAAATTTGCGCAAGTCACGGTAGTAGTAAAAGTGAAAGGCAAAGTGACATTGACACCGTTGCGATTGCAGCGCCCTCGTGCGGTTGTCGTCTTGAACGTGTGCTTGACGCTTGACACCACTAGAGGGCGTCAACAACTTACTATCATTCACTACAATAATAAAGTACCACGATATTCGAATTCAATCTGTTGTCGCTAATTGTTTGTGCATATTCGATATTTTCCATTCTTTGAAAAATTTGAGAATAAACAGAGGCGCTAAAATTGTATTGTTCTAGCTAGTTATACTTAAAGAGGAAAGTAATTAATAACCATCTAAGCCAATTATAAATGGTCTTAAAATGAAACGGCCTGAAAATTATACCCGATTGTTAACACTTTTAATTAAACTCCTGTTCATTTTTCATATTGTTGACGTCAGCTTCTTTCAAATTTCAATTAAACTTCCCCCATTCCTTTTTTCACTGAAAATGAAACTTAACGCAATTTCCTTTGACCGAAGTAGGTCTTGATTGAATTTGAACTTAATTTGATTCGTTAGTTCTGGTGAAGTCATGCGGATGATGCAGAGAGTAGAGCGGGTACTAATTAGTCCAGCGTTTAAATTAAAAATCAAAAAATATACTCAATTCTTTACCAGTTACTAGCTTTATCTATTTATATATCTGTAGGCATAAAAAATCGACTAGCTCTTTATCTCGTGAGAATTTTGCAACTTCCTCAAGATTCTTAAGGATATATTATGTCTGCCAATCTTTAAGTCCTTGCTCACAGGAGCTAAACGACAAGTCTACGCTGTGTTTTGTCAGTTATTCCCTCACTTTACTCTTTTATATAGGTAAACATTTCAATTGGCAAGTAGTATGGGTAATGAAGCAAATTGATGAAGCCAGCTACTGGCGCGCCGCCAGAAGCTACGGCCTGTGCGAACGCGATTAAGAAATTTGCTAATAATTTAATAATGCGAACGGAATCATCTCATCACCGCCGTTAGGGGAGTATCGCGTACATTACGCGAGGGCGGATGTCGGATGGAGCTGGCTAACCAACGGTTTCAAATTAAATCAAAACTTTGATGCTGAATTGCTTATTTCTCCCGCCGATGTGAAGCGAGTCAATATACTCGTAGGTACTTCAATATTTTACATCAAGTTATGTTGTAACGAATGTGTTACGTAAATACCCTGCTACTAACAACACAGAAACACAAGTGTGTTTAATACTTAATTAGATATGGTTTTTCATACACAATACTTTTTAACCCCTAACGCAAAGAGAGGGGTGTTATAAGTTTGACCGCTATGTATGTCTAACTTTGAAAAAAAAATCATAAATTAAAGACCTTTACGCTGTTTTACTGCTAATGATTAAGGGGCTGTTTCACCATCCATTGATTAGTGTTCGGTTAAATGTGACGCCGTTTCCGTCTATTCAAACATAACAAATAGAGATGGCATCACATTTAACCAATTAATCAATCAATCAATCAATGGATGGCGAAACCGCCCCTAATTATCTTAACTCTTGATTATCTTTTAAACAGTAAGACTTAGGCCACTAGAATCTTAGAGAAATTAAATTAATTTGACCTATAGATTGTCCCCTTAAAGTTAACGGATATCAAAAATAACACGGTGTATATTTTTGGAATCTTTTTGTATTTTTTATTTCAATTTCAAATTTTTACTTTTACGGTCACCCCGTGGATATAACTTATTACTGTCAATTATATTACAGAAGTCGCAAAGGTAATATCGAGTGAAAGTTTGTCGTGAAGCACCCATAATGATTTTTATAGGCACTTTAACAATCTTCCAAACATGACGGCGTTCCAGAAGGGCTACTCCGAAACACGAAATTCGAAGTTCGTATCGTACCGTCCCTCTCACTCTCGTATTAAATAACATAAGCGTAGGCGGAACGGTACGATACGAACTTCGATTTTCGAATTTCGTGGTAACCTTCCAGCTCGCACGTGATTGCTTAATAAATAGCGCATTACCGCCAGCCGAGGGATTTTCAGAAAACACTTATCTTTCAAAGACTGCAAATGTATCAGCATTGAGGAGACTAAGCTCTAAATCTAAGCTTTTGCGTCCTTTACATGAAACTAGTGTATATCCGCGGCTTTGCACGCGTAAATTATTAGATAAATATAAATCCATATTATATACTAATATGTGTTTGTATGTTTGTGTGTTTGTCCGTCTTTCACGACGAAACGGAGCGACAGATCGTCGTGATTTTTGGCATAGAGATAGTTTATGGGCTAGAGAGTGACATAGGCTACTTTTTATCCCGGAAAAATGCACAGTTCCCGAGGGAACAGCGCGCGATAACCGAATTCCACGCGGGCGAAGCCGCGGGCAAAAGCTAGTATATACTCTATAGGTTAGCTTGGGTAGCGGTTGAAATTTGAAGATTTTATTCCGATCTCGTGATAATATCGGGATAAAAAGTAGCCTGTATATTATACAAGGGTAAGTAATATATATTACCTGTATGCCAAATTTCATGGAAATCCGTTCAGTAGTTTTTGCGTGAAAGAGTAACGAACATACATCCAAACAAACATCTATCCATACAAACTTTCGCGTTTATAATGGGTATTAGTAGGATACACTACTGACGTGATTTTTTTCATGTAAGTACCCAAAAACAACCACTTGCCCTGGATAATTTGACCTTGTTAGATACTATAATTTTCAACACTGACAAAAATGCTTTAAGTAAATAATGACTTGAAAAATTATTTCCGGAAAACTACAATATTTTTGACACAGATTACAGCTTTTGACAGTTACAGTAGCACTACCATGAGTGTGCAGTGACCGTACTCGATAGCGAAGACGTAAATTATTTGTAGAGGCGCTGTACAATTCTTCATACAAATAATTTACGCCATCGCTATCGAGTACGGTCACTGTAAACTCATGGTAGTGGTACTTAACATTTGGAGTTAGGCCGCTAATAGATTATTGATAATATCCCTTCGGGTGTCAGCGCCATATTTAAAACTTGCTGTCAAGTGAACATTTTCGTTTTTTTGCACTACACCTACACTTAAAATTGAGGGAGATAAATGTAGTAGAAGTTACATAGCTACGCAGAAAACATTTTTATTACGATATAAAAATGGCAAAGGCGACGTAAAGATAAACACCTACGCCATATCTGCTGGGAGTACGACGCAATCAAGTTTTGAGAATAACGTTTTTTACGACGAAGTTAAAAGATCAAGGCGTCGCAAATCCGAAATTACGAGGAACATCATGTCCGGATTGACTGACTCCCTTGTTACTCAAACTGACTACGTAAAATCTTACTTTATCGATGATTTATGATTTAGGGTGTCGAAGTCACTTGTATGGGCCCGGCCACATGTTCACGTTGAGGTACCTATCATCAACGGGAAACGGCGCGGCGCCCGACGCGATGGGGCAGCTATCGCCTACTATGTACGTGATTTGTAATGTTTTAGATTTACTAGTACTGTACAAACCCGAAGATTATAGACAACAGAAACTTGAAGGATTCGAAAATTCACTTCTTGATCAATCATGGATCATCAATTCATTCATGTTAGCTATAGTTATACGGCACCTACCCTATAAAAAAATTAAAACGGGATATTTTAGGGAGCATATTTTAATAATATGTTATCGTCTATTGATGCGAAAATACGCGTAGAAGCTTCAAAATTGTACCTATAGCTTAATCTTTGTGACCTCTTCTTACTGATGGCCCAAAATCCAAATAAATGTAGCTCCGAATGTACACATGCGTCCTGTGTACATAGGTACCTATGTACAACAACTTCGAAGCGGTTTGCGGTCCCCTGAAGTTCGGACCTTAATAAAATTCGCATAACGCCCGCGCTACAGAAATATTGAATGTTCCCGGGACGTCATAACAAACGTACTCCAAACTTTTGGGTGAAGCTTTGTACTATGTTAACGTTTTAACACACATAATACCAAATACGTTCGAGTGCGTCATTGGTACATTCAACGTCAAAAGTAGTACAGGTGGTAACTTTTGCATTCGTGCGTGATGCGTACGTAACTGTAAAGCGATATTGTAGGTAAGGCAGTTATTTTTCTGGACCATGACGTTCCTATTATAATGCTTCAACTGCTGTAGAAATCGCTGTTCGATCCGGCTTTTAATCTGAGTTGTATCCATTTATTGCGTACCTATAGGTAATATTGAAATGAGATCGACCTCAACGCAATTCTATGAAAGAGAAGAGTTTGACAGTTGAATACAGCCTTACCTATTTATACCCAGGTGGTCATCGAGAAGTTATCTACCCAATACAAACAAGTTGCGAGTGTTTCCTCCGCAATATATCCAACCCTCGCGAACTGGACCAAAATTAGTTGCGCAACTGTCATTGTTTGACGAAGGCCCGATTGCCCGGCCGGTGGCCGACATGTCGCCCGATATTACCAATTACACCGAACCCCAATAACTTCTAATATTTTCTATTTAACAAGGCTCTTTCCAACTTCATTAGACTTTCTCACACAAACTATTTAGAATTTAATCAAGAGAGTCAAACAAATGGTTTTGTTTCTACAGTTGAATTATTCGTCTTTTTGTTTTACAAAGAAAGTCATGAGGAGTATTTTAAGCTTTCATAACACTTGAAAGCTATCCTTGTCTCAGTAAGCCATTCTGTATTAAATTTGGGTTCAAAACTTTGTCCGAGTATTACCATAACAAAACAACGACGTGTTTTGTTGGAGCGACGGGTTGACAATGAGTTAACTTCAGAACATCGAGACAAGGCGATCCATGCTAAAGTAACTATGTCGAACAACGGAAATTTCGCACCAAGCGGCACCACTTATCACTTTTTGTAATTAAAGAATCTAAGTTTTGGTTTGTTATTATTTAATAAAATTGTTGGGTTTGAGTTTAAGAGAAAGAAGAATAGGTAGCACCAGAGTAGACCGAGTTTTGTATCTTTGCAATCATCCATTTCTAAGCGCAGTTAACTTTGTTGCATTCAGTCTGTTAAATTTTGTCTATTAAAATTAATAATAATTTAGATTTTCAAGCCACCTCACTAATACTTACGTATTATAAATGCGAAAGTTTGTAAGTCTGTTTGTTTGTTTGTTTGTTATCTCTCATGGCTAAACCGAACCGATCGCTGAACCGATTTAGATGAAATTCGGTATACATTAGTTAGAGTCCCGGGGAAAGTTAGGTAAGTTAGGTTTAGTTTTAATCCGGAAAATTCCATAGTTCCCGCAGGATAGCGACAAACAAATTCTACACGGACGGAGGATTTCTATTCATTTTATTGTTAGCTTTGTGTTTGAAATCGTAAGAATTTTCTAACCACTTTCATTTACGTACGACTTGGTTATAGAATAATATCCCGGAATCCCTTAGCAGAGCTCATATAAATGTTTATATTTATTAACCGTGTAGCCGCGATGATGGCACGGATGTTTATGACGTCACGTCCAGACCGCGTGTCGGCTTTAATAAGACGGCTCATACTGGTTTATAGCGCCGCTTGTTACGAGCATGCTGCCCTTTTATTAAGGAACTTAGGCTTAATATACTCAGTTCATATCCTGACGAGCGGCTGCTTTATCCCATTACAGGAATGTTAGAGGGTTATGATGATATTAGTTGGTCTTCCGTCACTTCGTCGACATGTAGAATTACTTATATTGTCTTCGGCAGAGTTGGTAGTTGTTACCCCAAGATTTATTATTTGAGTGCTACTAGCACCGTCGACGGTGAGCTATCTGGCAAGATGAATAACACGTGAATAAGTAGCTGTCAAACATGAGTGACGGATCTGTTGCGTATAATACATATAATAACTACTGTTGAACTGTGGAAGGGTTAAAGCGAAACTGAGTATTATAATAGTTGACACGAGTATAATAGTTTCAGCCTGCGCCTCTATTTACCTACACGAGACGGGTAGGACTTTACTTAAATAGTTACGTTGACAAGGTGAAGCTAACAAATGTATGCAATGCTAACAAAAAAAAAACATTCTACCGATAGTTAAAGAAAAAGCACAGAATAGAAAAAACAAGTTAAAAGAGAAAGTGGGAAAAGAGAAAATCCTTAAACATAATATAAATTTGAAGTTTTGGAACATGACCCTGCGTAAATATAGTCGTACTGATCAGATAATATCGAATTGTGCATTCAATTATATATCATTACTGTCCCGCAGGATTGGCTGGATGACATTTTGCTTTTAAGTCTTAGATAGGCAGAAAGCTTGTCTTGTAAGGAATTAAGCATTAGGAAAGGAAAGTCATGTGTTAAAAAAATGTATAACTAGCAAGTGTAACCGGAAGAGGAATGATATACGCCGAGTTTTAACATTAAAAAAGTATTCGTGTTTTTAAATCGCGAGTTTCACGTAAAACTTTTCCAAGCAAACGGATCTCGTTAGCCGTTTCAAGCGTAAACTCATTAACTTGCTTTTTATTTTTAACAAAACCCGAAAATTTTGCGCCGAACCGTTTGAGATGTTGGAGTTTTAATGATGTAGGTAGTATTTTGGTTTCATTCTAATTGTCGGGGCCACGGAATGCCAGCCATGCAGCCTGCTGAGTCCGCGGCGCTCTTAATAAAGGTTTCGTTCCATTACCGCGTTTATGTGTGAACCGTTAACTTTTACGATGTTGCCTTCTGGATTTTGTCACACGCGACTGTAGACTTACCTAGTTCACCTATTGTCTCGGGTTTAGATTTATAGAGATTTTCTGCTTTAAAATATTCATATAAGTACTTACAGGAAATAAGTACAGAAATGGTATTTTAAAACTCGAAAAACATGATTATTTACTTTGTAATTTTTTAATAAAGTGTAATTTTCAAAGGAAAATGATTGACATTGAAGATAAAAAAAAAATACTATGTTTCAGCCTAGTTTCAGCTTGTTTGTTTATTACGTTATGCATCAACATCGGAAAGGTATGATGGATTCATATAAAGTTCCAATGAGTTATGCCATAGTGATGGATTATGTTATGTCGTAGAAATGTTGGTAGACAAGCTTTTAAAGAAATTGCCAACACTTTACTCAATAATATTACCTTCCTTCAATTTTAATATTTCCATAAGTAGTTACGAGTACTATATATATATCACCTCGTTTCTAGAGTTAGTTCGAATCATAGATATAAATAATGTATTGTACAGTCAAGTGCAAAAATAAGTATCTACTCGAACCAATCAAAAAAATATATTACTACGGCCTTATTGCGTCGGAATAAGAGTCTGTGGTACATATTTTTGAAACTTTGAATAACTAGGTAGGTACATATTTTTACACTTGACTTTACCTATTATCTCCGGTCCGCTGAAGGTTATGTTAGAATTATCTTCCATGTACATATTAAAATGTATAGAATAAACATCACCCTCCATCAGGCAGTTGGGTATAAACGTTGATTTGTCCAGACTTTTTTACAGTCTTTGATCTTCAAGAAAATAAATCAACATTAAGGCTTCGTTTCCACCAGAGATGTGCTGTGCGAGGATAGTTAAATGAAGCGTTTCTTTTGGTTCACGAAAAACGCGTTCCTCGCAATACATCCTCGCACATCTTTGGTGGAAACGCAGCTTAAAGCTAATGTAGGACAAAGCGTAATCGCGGGCTAAATTAGTTACTTATATTGTATCTGATTATTGTGTATCGCGACGCAGATTGTACGCACAACACTTACAGTGAGCAGTAAAAGTTTATGACGCTCTATCGGTTTCCCTCTTCTGCTAATGAGGTTAGGAAATGGCATTACAGCTACTGTATCAGATCTGGCACGCTCGTATCACTTAAATACTGTAGTGTTTCCGTTTCCGCGAGGCCTTGGTTGGAGTAATAAAGTTACAAACAACTGATATCATTATTTGTATGTCGGTAGAGGAAAGGAAATTTAATTACCTAATTGAATTTCCGGTGATGTACACTAGCTGAGACGTCACGCGATGTCATCATCAGCATCATCCTAGTTTATATACGTCCATTGTTGTACACAGGCCTTCTTTCAGAATGAAATGCAAACCACTAAACTGTTACACAATCCAGTAAGTATTAATAAATAATAAATATCATGGGACACCTGACATCAATTGACCTAGTCCCAAACTAAGCAAAACTTGTACTATGGATACTAGGGAACCGATAAACATACTTAATTAAATATCTGTCTCGGCCGGGAATTAAACCCGGGACCTCAAGGTTCGTAGTGCACAGAAAAACCAGAAAAAGAAACCAGCGCTGGGAATCGAACCCAGCCTCAGCATTCCGTGCTGCGTGCCATAACCCTACACTACCACTGGACAGGAGTACAGACACGAATTTCTCCTATGCACCCATAGGTATCTCAGATTGCTTATTTCTACTATGCTACTCAGTACGTCAGCACTAGCGACATCTATGTTTCACTCTCATCGAGAGTCGTAACACACTTTCGGAACTAACCTCTCACCCAGACAAGAGATGTCGCTACTAAGCATCAAATTATGATTGGTTATTTGGAGAAAAACTGGTTTTTATTTGGTCTCAGTTTGTATTTTCGATATGGTTTTACGGGATGACCGTAAAAGTAACAAATTTGTAGTTGAAATAAAAAATACAAAAAGACTCCAAATAACCAATCATTGTCTAGTCGTTTTCAAATCTAGGGTCTGATGATTTACGAGTATAAATTGACATTTATGAGGCAAGCGTGCTCCATCTTAGTCAACATTCGTCGCTTACCATCGAAGAAACTCGCTTATTAGCAGTAGGATATGTGTGTGAATGTTTTATTTTTGCATTATTTATGTAATCAAGCTCTTTGTTGTATTTTTTTATGTCAGTTGTATACCCAAAGCGGCAGCTAACGGGCATTTATATGTATGCGGAGCGTGCCGGCATTGCCAGGTCAAAGCTTAGTTTGACTTCGCAAACCGACCAGACGAATGCTTTCAATCCTCTAGGGCTAATGGAAATGCAGCTGCTAATGGCCATGGTTAAATAAATCAAGAATTAAATTCAATTTACAGTGGGATGGTTAAAGGTGGGGTAACTGTTTGGTTACCGCATGTGGACCAATTTTTTGTAAATTTTTTTGCTAACCTGTTGTAAGTTGTAACGGATCGTTGTTATCTTTTTTTTTTTCATTTTATTTAACTCATAACAATTAAACAATCTGACATAGTTCTATTCTTAACCAATAAAAATTTTCTTGGACCGACTGTTATACTTTTCTGCCACCCCTCACTACAGGTAGGTACGTATTTAATACCGAATGGAAACACACGTCACGGCTTACATTTTGTATCTCTAAATTTTTCCATTTATTTTTGATTACTGCTGGAGTAAGATACACTGAATATAATTATGTTTTCATTAGCATTTAATACAAAAAATTTCGAAGAAAGCCAATAAGAATTTTCACGAAAGGAATTTATGGTTTTATCAATCAATCAAATCAAATCAGCCCACATCCACCCACAGCTCGGTAGAGGCCTATGGTTTTATCTTTTATAAATTACTTCAAAAAGTGCCTATTTTAAATGTGTTTCTTTAACTAAAATTTATATTTTAGAGCGTTATTTTGACTGAGATTCCATTTGGTAGAGTTTAAATTCATCTCCTCTTTAAATTAATTCGTCCATTGAGCCAGGATTCAGATTTGAGGTGTCATTTGCAAAATGCTGAACAACGAAATAAAAAATGCCAGAGTAATTATTTATATCAGGTTTTTGTACTCATTTAACACACCTGGATATATAGGATTTAAAAAATATAAATTTTCCCCACGTTAATGTACTTGCGGCAGCGGTCGGGGTGAATCCGCTGTATCCAAATTAAATAGAAGGATAATCTGCTATCCGACTTTGGAAGATAAAACCAAATTGCTATTATCAAAATTGGGGATTACGTTCGCAGGCATCGTTTAATTTCAGTTGTTCGGATAAGGCATAAATAAAATTTGCATTTTATACTGAGACCCAGATATTAATTTTAACCGGCTCCTGAAAACAATTAAAATGTTCTGCTACTCACGACCCAAAAGATAAGGTGCTCTCAATTATCTAAACGCGATATAACAACAGCACGTCGTATTAACATTACGCCCTGATCCATATTGATCACGACTGTACCAGAATTTTACTGCCAATCTCGAAAAAGGTATTAGTCTGGACGTTTCCTAAATAATTAATCATCAAACAGATTTAAACTTTACAATTCTGAAAGCCAGGATTTGATTAATCCTCTTAAGTTATTAGTTTTGTTCAGGGCAACTTTGTCGTTATTGAATATTTATTTGTATATTAATTCTCAATCTGTTTTCACTTCTTATATTAGGTACTTACCATTATTAATTCAAGCATTTATTGTTATTTAACGACGGCATCATTTTAAAAAGTCTGAAATGCTGCTATGAAATTTTGATTAATATTTAAATAAATGGTGATTTACGCATGAGTACGGGCATGACACGCATATGTGCGGATAACATTTGCATTTAATTATCCATATGTCGCCTCATACTCCTGCCCGCTCCGGCGTAATGCGGCGTTGATAGCGTCATATTACGCGAGGGCGGCGAGAGCCAAGAGCGCAATATGATTGTTACTGTCGAGAAGATCTCAAAGTCGGTACGACGTATGAGCAATACCTACGTATAAATAATAATAATAATAATAATAATAATGTTTATTGACAAATATTTACATTGTTAATAGTTTGTAACATGAGATGTAGGGTGATTAGTGAAATATACGACACCTTGGTGTCTAAACTAGGCTGAGCCTGTGCCTTAGACACCAGATCCTTCCTATGCCATTACTAATTGTCGAATGTGATTATTAACTACCATAAATAGTGCAACAATAAAGAATAAATAAAAATTACAACACTTATTTTCTTAAAATATAAAAACATTGTGGGTATCAAACTAATACAATTAAAATAAGAGGGTAAAATTCTACTAATCCTATTAATATCATAAATGTGAAAGTTATAAATATAAGTTTTTGTTATTTTTTCAAGGGTATGCTGGATCTAAGAAAAACATAGGCTGCTTTTGTTCTGATATACATATGGGATGGGAATGTCCACATCCACATGTGAAATCTCAATAATTATTTAAGACAAAATTTTGGTGATCTCATCCGGCGTAATATTTTTAAAAACTCTCATGAACTTTTTAATTCAACTACAAGATTTGATGGTTTATGCGAGTGAAATGGCGGTTAAAGTTTAAAGACTAGTTTCATACTTCTTCAAAACTCCAATTTCTTTTAACACCAGCCAGACTCGGTTAATGAACAATATTCAGGATTGTTCCCACTGAGATAATTCAGCTTCATCAAACAAGAAAATTGTCGTCATTTGCGTCGGGGGCCGGTCTATCTAAAATAATTTGAAACCACCAAGTCGCCGTTAAACAACTGTGTTACCCATAAAAGACATTTGCGAACTTGGGAGCCCGGATAAAGGACTGCCGGGATTATGCACAATAGCTGTGAAATATTAAGGCAATATACAAAATGTACCCACTGGAATAAACTCTTCTCAAATCAAATATATCGAATATACAAGATATTTATTTTAATACCTTCCTTCCACTCGATGTACACCATCTCAGCAACACCTGCGAAGGGAATTCAAGTTTAAATTACTTTTGAACTTTTCTTTAATTTGCCAGAGCATTTGCATAACGTGAAGTCTGAAAATACGGAAACTGAACTTTGATTAAGACAAAGGGACTGTTTAAAAGAAAAGATTGAGGTCGGAGCTGCTACTGAGACGGCGTCCTTTAATTAAAAACCTAGATTTCTCTTTAAACGGTTTTTCCACTGCAATTCCAAAGTCCTTTTTCCGACTATTTTAACTAAGCACCTACAGTAAACTTTAAAACGTGACCCTTGATTAGGTTGACGTGTAATAAAACTAATTTGAAGGAACAAGATTGCTTTAATTAATTTTTGACATCTCCGGCCTATACAACACCCGCGACCGAATCGCGATCTAACCGAAGCAACTGGAAGCGTATGAGGGGGCCTACGTCCAACAGTGGACAGTGGACGTCCTACGGCTGAGATGATGATGACGATATTTAACACACACTGCTGGGCACAGGCGTATAGGTTCACTGGCAATGAGAAGGGCTCGAGTTTTATCTCCCACGCGGCTTGCTAAGCAAATCCATGGTGGATTTGTTTAGGCATATTTATGTTTTAGTCATTTTGAAATACCTACATCTTTAACGGATTGTTGACATATTATTAAGACTTTTAAAAGTATTTTCGTGATAATGCAATTAAAATTTCAATTATACTTAATCCCAGCTGTTTTAATTAGTTTTCGATTTTATAATAATCCAATAAGGTCTGAGATTATAAATATTTAGGTAGGTAGAATTGTATCAACAACTGATATTTTGTTTCATTTATGATGGTTTACGATGTATCAATACAATAATTCTGATAAGCTTACGGATCGCCAACACAATTCGTTAAATATAAATTGATATTTTGCTACAAAGTATTTTGATGAGTAGCTATTCCGTTTACAAGTATCATAAGTACAACTTTTTCAGAACAAAACTAAATAAAATAAGTTTCGCAATACTTTTTAAAATGTTGCCTTCATTTACTTGAAATCATGATTAAGTTAAAGCGTTAAATATAGTACGAGTCTGAGCAAAGTTTCAGGAACCGGGCAGAGATTGCTTAAACGTTTGCCAGCATAGTTGAAGCCGGCCGTAAGCTTGTTAGATCACCGCTCACCGTGCTTTAGAGATGCGCGAAATGTGCAACGTGATTATAAATAGTGACTATGAGTGACTTCAGCTCACGAGATATCACTCATTTAGCTCAGTTACTCCTGTGTGTATCTGTGAGTACCTAATGAACAACTTATCTGTGAATTGAAACCGGTTTTATGTTGTTTGCCATAAAGTGTAGCATTGCTTGGTCACACACACATCAGATGGTCAGTTTGTACTGTACATTCGCTTGCTAATCATTTTAGCTAATAAGACAAAAGTGTGCGTGTTTAGGTGGGTACTACGTATCGCTTTGTGTTCGGTCCCAACTCGCAACCTTTCGTTTCTTTTCATCATTCACTCATCGGCTTACGCCCTCAATCCAGCTTTTTGCCTTGCAGTGCAGAGCGAGTGAGCTAAAAGATATACTTACGTTTAGATTCGAAAAATAAAACTAGTGAGCACACTAACTGATATACTTAGTTCTTTTGAGTCACTCACTCGCGAGATACACATCTCTACCGTGCTCGTTAGAAACTTCAGCTGAAACTTTTAACGCTCAGACACCCAACGTGGCTCGCGTGATGCGGAAAAATGTAACACGGTTACTGACTACCAAGAAAATGGAGACAGTACGAGTACGAGCTTCGTTAGGGATCTTTAAAGTTAATTTGAGTTATTATTTTTCCAGGTATTTTTTTTTTCATTTATGTACAAATGTCGTAATCCTTCCTTACTATTACAAAGGGGAAAGTGAGTTTGTTTGTTTGTTCCGCTTTCACGCCGTAACGGAGCGACGGATCGTCGTGATTTTTGGCATAAAGATATTTTATGGTCCCGAGAGTGACATAGGCTTTTTTTATCCCGGAAAAATGCACAGTTCCCGAGGGAAGCGCGCTATAACCGTATACCACGAGGACGGAGCCGCGGGCAAAAGCTAGTATTTAATAAAACTTAAGCAGACCAAAGAATTAAATTTTACATATAACAGCTTGAAGCTCTGACTTTGGATATTGATATGCAATGTCTTTGGAACGACTAACTTTCTTATCGTAAGAGGAGGTCTATACCTAGATAACAATAGAATCTAGGCTGAAAATGCTGATTATCCCAGAATCCAGATGTTTTAAAAACATTTCGTTATTTTTCCAGTCCATTAAACCGCGGTGCAAAGTCCGCTCAAACAAAAAAAAATAACCCGTACGAACGAACATAAACATTCCTTTCGCATTAAAAAATCAGTCATCAATTTTACTGTCCTCTTATTTTCACTTGGCGCGAACTCCGCACGAAGGGGTCAGGTTCGTTTAAAGTGTGTTAAACGTGGTAGAGTGGCCCCTAATCCCCTTTCAGTTAGGGGGCATTTTGTTTGGAGGCTTTTATCGCGGGTCAAATTGAAAACTAGACCCGGGTTTATTGTTTTACCCGGCGCCGGATCACACGACCCTGTGCGATGGTGATATACGCTTAGTACAGATTTTTGACCGGCTACCGCCTTTGTTTGGCAAAAAGCTTTGAAATACGTCCATAAGAGCTCTTGGAAATCGATCTTTTTAAAGTGGTCAGCTGAAAAGAAACCGGAATCGAACTTCATCTCACTTGATTGGCTTTGAAATATGAATTAAATTGTTACATTATGTAGTCTACATATCGCACACCTAGACCAAAAGCGTATCAAATCAACTCGATTTTATTTTATTAACTTTCTGAAAAATTCAATTAAAAATGGTGTATTATTTTGAGTTGATAGGTACATTTTTGATTTAGATGTGCGATATCTACATCATGGTAGACATGTGGCGGACTTAGTCACCTTTGATGCCTATCTCTAATATATAAAATTATCATGTCACAGTGTTTGTGACAAGAGTCCTCTGAAACAGCTTGACCGATTTTTATGAATTTTTTATGTATATTCGGTAGGTCTGAAGATAGGACGTAAACTATTTTTCATACATCTACGCAGATGGAGTCGCGGGCAACAGCTAGTAATACATAAAATATATAATATGAAATATTTCAGCTAGTTTTCATTAGCTTGACTGAGCACCCCTGCAAATAACAATCTCTTCTCTTCTCTTCTCTTCTTTAGCCGTTCTCAATCTCTAGGGTGTAGGCCTCCTTCAGCTTATGCCATCTGTTTGGGTCTTGAGCAGTTTTCAACCACTTTGTTCCCGCCAGTCACGGACCGCCTTCCTCTCGGACGTTTCTCGCCCCACGGTCTCCATTCTATCACTGCCCTGCACCACGAGCCATGAAAAACACTGAAATGCAAATAACAATATTCACGTACATTTAATTCTGATAGAAATAAAGAAAATATTATGATAACATTGTACGTTTTGAGATTACAATTCACAAGTATTTGCGTTTCGTCTAACACCAGAACAATGGCTTAACATTTCTAGAAACTTAAATTAGTTACCCACAATTCAAATAAAGCTCGATTGTGTAAAATTTGGGTTCAATTTAGGATGCTATTTACTCAGTTCCACCTCGGAATTGTAAACAACCAACTCACAAACAGAGTCGGTTTTAATTAGTGCTCAGTCTTCTTTAAACAATTCCTTACTTAATTTCATCTTAGTTTCAACAATTTCTCTATTTTGTTTTGATGTATAATGTACCTAATACTTTATTTCATACGTATTTTTAATGTACCTACTTGAGTTGAGACTGATTTAATGTAACGATGTTCCGATGAGCGTTTATTGCGTCAAAATCGTATTTATGGATCTACGTATGCATTAAACTCTTTATTGTGCACATTGCCATCAATGTCAGCCAAAACTCTTCCGCTGCTGGAAGAACCTCCTCCAAAGAACAATAACCGGCCCTGGGTGCCTGTGTCCATTACAGTCTTTCATCAGTCCACCATGTGAAGAGCCAACTCACGCTGCACATACAGTCACAGTATAAAATAATACAACAACAATAGATAGAGAGAGGCAAAGTCGTATAAAATAGACGGTAAAACAAAAACGCCCTATTGCAAAATTATGAATGAAATAAAGCCGTTTCATTCTCCAGTTTGTCTTTGGTTAAAGAACCCTTTCGGCTGCCGTATAGGCATAGATCAATAATATAACAACAACATATCAAATCAATTAGAGTAAGCTAAAAAGTTCACCGAACTGGAATTACCAGAATAATTGCATGACCACAAACTAACCTCAATTGAATTTCCAATACTATCTATGTTTGATTTGGAGCATGTGGTGTGAATACAAAAATGTTACAAGAGATCTTCATTTATTGCGAGGATATTTATTTTATTTTAGGATTCCAGTTCATTATTGAAACATTAAGTTAAAGTTTTTTAATGTCGCCAGCGACTTTGTCTGCGAAGACTTTGTTTATTCAGTGAAAACTATGAAATTTTCAAGAAAAAAAAAACTATATATTTCACACAAAAACACAAGCCGAAACATGAATGCACAGAAAAACCAGAAAAATAGACCAGCGCTGGGAATCGAACCCAGGTCCTCAGCATTCCGTGCTGCGTGCTATTCCCCTACACCACCGCTGGACAGGAGACTAGACACGAATTTTTCCTATGCACCAATATTTCAACTAGAATTTTTTTCATAGTCACTTTAGCAGCGACACTAACGCCATCTATGATCTACGTTCTCAACGAGAAACATTTTTCACTCCCTTCGGAACTATCCGCTCACCAGGGACAAGCGATGTCGCTATTAAGCAATCAAATCAAGATTACTATTTGGAGTCTTTTTGTATTTTTTTATATTTCAACTCCAAATTTTTGTTTCTTTTACGGTCATCCCGTGAAAGTTTATGAAATGAAATAAATGAAATGAAATAATTTATTGCCAAACATGTGTTAAGTATTATCAGGTCTTACGAAATAAATTGGTGCATCATGTTCTGCCGTTTCCGGCTTGCAAAAATATCTTCACTTACTAAACGTATACTAAAAACTATCAATACTCAAAAATTCACTGATTGAATAAAAACATTTTTTTAATAACCATTGGTGGATCATTTTCTTAAATTTATTTATGCTCATGTCACGAAAATGTCTGGGCAATTTATTAAACAGTCTAACAGCCATGCAATACACATTCTTTCTAAATATACACAGTCTTGTCGTTGGTTATATATTTCACACGAAAACACAAGCCCATATTCACCTAAATCCAACTCCTAAATAGGTTCAAATGTTAACGATTAAAATGGTCCTTGCGATTGATTTTAATCAAATAACAAATATCTTCACAAATTAGTAAGAAAATAATTGAATTAATTAGGCGTTACTTTTAACTTTTTATTGCATCAATTCATCATCCATACATATCAATACTTTCTACTTACATCAAACATATGTATCATTTTCTCCTTAGGTAAGTAATTTAAAGAAATCTCTTTAGATTACGTTAAGCTTGCTAAAGCACTATTTTAGTTTATTTATTCATTCTAATATTATATACGTATATTGTATACAATAAACTGTTCAACTTATTTACAATACATATATGGTCACAGTTAATAATTTACATAAAGTTAAATTAATAATTTATAACAATAGGTAGACGTTCCTTCCTCTCAAATTCTCAAAGTTTATGTATTTTTTATCCTATTTAATAAAATAAGTGTGAAAATTTGGATATAAGATACTGTACCTAGTATCACATAGAAATAGCTTAACGAATTTGGATGAAAATTGTCACGCAGATTAACACAAGATACTTTTCAACCCGAAAAATTGCATTGTTCCCACAGGACAACAAGTATTTACAGTCCAAGTCACAGGCAGACAGTCATTTGATTAATTATAGTACGTAATTATCGTGAGGTGCGCGCCACAAGCTGTTAGGAAAATATTTATGGCGGATTTGAATATAAATTACGTTATAAAAATCCAATCCTCCAATATCGAATGCCCCATAAAGATTTTCCTGTACGGGCCGTTCATATCTCGACGTTTCTAGTCACGTGGAAGTAATACGTAGGTGCGAACGGCCGTATCGAGGGCCGCTGCTGTATCTTAGTGAATCTCTGACTTGCATTTAGTATTCATAGCAGGCTCCGTAATGCCACGCCTGGAATATAGACAGCCCCCATCAAGCACTTAATTCACTGTAAAAAGCTACGTTCTTTTACTTTTTTGCGACGTTACTTGTTTGGCCGGTTATGGGCAGGTAATCAGATTGAGATGTTGCTGTACGCATTAATTTACTATTTAAATGTATGACTTTTTATTCGGGGTGTCACAATTGAAACGATGTACGAGTGATCACCACGCTAACGCCCAATAGATGACACCCCGACAGACACCCCGCTGTCATATAATTGCTAATTACATACCTAAGATTTAAGATACGAACGATTGAGACAATGATAAGCACTCCTAAAGTTTACTTTAGTAAAGCACGATTGATTGCCTTTTTGAAAAGAGTTAACGTGTTCTTGTGAAATTAATCACAAATGGAGTTAAAGGTAGCGTAGGAGGAATAAGAAAACACAACCACTTACGTCGTGTTTTGTTGTTTTTTGACAATATTAAATCAATGTGCGAAAGTAATAATGAAAATTTTAGGATAATCCAAAAAAAAAAAATACTGCTCGTTTACTCGTGCAAATTACATAAATGAAAGCGCCAGCAATTATCGCCATCGAGAAATCCTTAATCCACATAAAGAATGGACCATTGAGTCCGTAAACCTTAAAATTACGACGGCAAATTAACAGGCGTGCAGTTTTATCGCCTCTTATGTCAACGTTACCGTTCAATTTGACTGTAGCGCGTTTTTAAAACGTGCTAGGCTACTGTCGGTCCCTCGTTTTGTCGACCGGGCCAAGGTGCGATTTGAATTGTAAATAGACCCCGGTCCCAGCGGAGAAGCTGCATAGCCGACAAACAACCTTTGTGTCGTACGACATTTGCATCGAGTTGCCAACGATTCCGACTTACTTCTTTCTTTCTAGCTCATGCCAATGAGGTTTTACTTTTAAAATATTAATGCATTCAAGGAGAGACCAGAATTGCGCCAGCACAAAGTAATAATTCTAGTTCAAATTGATTTCAAACACAAAAAATCAAAGCGTTTGTGATGATACTCTATCTACTTATTATTTTCGCGTGAATTTGCATTGTATTAATGGTTTACTTGGTTTATTAATGGTTGGTTGGTTTGGTTGAATCATAGAAAGTGGAAGGATGTAGTTTCTGCCTACCCCGTTGGGAAAGAGGCGTGATTTTATGTATGTATGTATGTTTACTTAACCGTAAGAATTTGTATCAGTGGTCAATGTTAGTATTACGGAATGTTCGTTTCATAAAAAAACACACCTAGTTTGTTTAAGACTTAAGACGGTATTTAAGTAAACTCTTTCTCAGGTCGTAGTCCGGAAGTTATATACAAAAAAAATCTTTTCATCATACGTAATTTAGTGCGCCTCTACGAACTATTCCCATAATTGGTTCCCTTCGTGTAAGGGCCAGCTGAATGGCCACGAATGGGGCGATCGGATAAAAGCAGGGGTCAAATTAACAACGCTGAGAGTCACTAATAAAATCCCTTTCACCAAGGCCTGCGGAAGTATAATCTATCAAAGCCAGAGTGCTAACTGTAATTAAGTTAGGGCAAATCACACATAGTGTGTTAAGAACGTCGTTAAGATAATGCTAGTCCCAGAGTGCAATGACAACAAGAAGAAAGATTGACTGTGGAAATGTTAGAACGTTAATTTCATGTAAATAACATTTACATAAATTATTTTTAAAGTAAAGTAAAATACAAATCAGGTATACGAAAACATTCCAAAAAACCTTTAGGACACCATACCTATTGCCTATGATACCTCTATAGATAAATGTGTTTTAGATTTTAGATTATAGAAATATTCATCGCTTTTCGCAAGAAACCTTTCAGATGTCATCCATAGAACCGTTTAACTTTTTAAACTCTCCCTGCAGTTTAGATTTCACGTAACCTTCGCTTTTGATTACAACTCTAGTTTCGCAGAACAATATCTGAATCCGTAACTAAAGGGAATTGTTATTTACCAATACAGTATACTAATTTATTTGTTTTGATCTAAATTTATTCAAATTGTGTCACCTGAGTTCATGCTTATAGATAGAGTCCTTAAAGGTCGGTACGAACAAAGGTCTCTTTAACACTTTCATTTGTTTCGAGAACGAAAATTTTATCTCGTCTCAACGTAAGACCGAAGTTTAGCGTCCTTATCTGCCTAAAAGTACTGAGTTGGCTTATTGCTTCTACAGGTATTGTTTACCTAAAGTATTTACCAAGTCTCCTATTCAACAATAAATAACTTTGTATCTTGCGACTACAACTCAATATAGATTTGAAAGTTTTTGTCTGAGTGAATCCATTCGGTGCGATCTAGCCCGCTGGGACGAAGGGTCATTTCTCTCTGCCAATCACTCGTTTACTGTAATTTATAGGTCCGAACGAATGTGTTGTAAGCATTTTTCTTGCCAACAATGTGGTGCCGAGCGGAAATGTCAAGAATTTCAGATTGAACCGAGTTTATAAATCACTACTAAGCTCTGAACGTTAGGAAATCAGAGTACGTTAAATTGCCAATACATAATACAAACACTTTATTTAAATACACAGCTTAAACAAGTGAAACATTCATCAGACTCCAATAAGCTCATCATGTATCTCGTGACCTGTATCGTGATTAACTTACAGAATACATCGCTCATATAACAACACAGCTCATTTTGACTAACTTTTCGGGAGAGCGAAAAAACGAGCGAGCGTAATACCGTAAAGTAATGAATTTTTGCGTTCAATAATATTCAATTCACATGTAGACTGTTAATTATACTGGGACCGTTTATAAAGCGATCGATTTTGGAGTCGAGCGATTAAACACACCACAGAATCCAATATCCGGGGAATGTCGCGCGGACTCGACAACGGGCTCACGCGTTTGCCGGCGCTCAAATAACTCCTATTATTGTTTTCTTATATTTATGTGTAAAATGATTGACCCAGTTGACTCGGTGTTTGACGCAGCGATAGCTGGGTATTGAAATATATACCTAAGTAAATAACGAATATATTAATAGAGGTATATATCGTTTAGTTATCTCAGACTAGACTTATCTTTACTAAGAATAGTAAGTACTTACGTAATTTATTGGTATTAGGACAAGAATTTTGAGAAAAGTTATTGAAAAAGTTCATTCATATTTTTGCTTTAATTTACGTGTTGTAAGATCATCAGAATCGTTACAAACAAAACGTCGTGGCTACGCCGCGTAGCATTGCTACGAACTTAGTAGTTGCTTACATTGTATCCAAGGTTTCAAAACGTAGCATTTTACGTTACAATATATGCATTTTTCTATTCTTTTTATTTTATCTACTGCTCACATTGCACGAAGTCCTATATATAAATACTGCTTTAAAAGTAAGCAACAAGAGAATTTCTCTGAAAAATACTGGCGATTTATGTATTGTCGTCGGAGAGAATCCTTGTTACTCTGCTAAAGTGACGGACGACGATCTTCGAAAGCTGTCCGAGGTAGTAGAAAAGTGTTCGAGCAAGATTGTTGCGGAGCTGCAATCGCGCACGTTATTGCTGCAACTGTTCCAGAGGCGATTTGTTGACACAATGTCGAACACGAATGAGATTTTCTTTTGTTATCTTTACGACGTCAACGAACCTGAAAATTTTGTGCAGTTTCATTGTGGTTTAACACGTACACTAACTGATTTTATTACGTCTAGCTCGCTTGTTGGAATATTTGAGGACTTTTATTTATCCCATGATTGTGTATGCATACAAAGTCACTTGTAGTAGACAAGTTTTCTACGCAATAAGTTAAACAAATTTCTGGAAACGTGCAAGCAAACGACATTATACGATGAATTGGAACTACCATAAAAATAAACGTAACGTAATTACAGAAAATTTACTTATCATAAGCAATGCCTGGACTATAAATATTTCCGCAGGTCCCTACTTTTTAACCCCCGACGCAAAAAGAGGGGTGTTATAAGTTTGACCGCTATGTGTGTCTGTGTGTCTGTGTGTCTGTGTGTCTGTGTGTCTGTGTGTCTGTCTGTCTGTCTGTGTGTCTGTCTGTGGCACCGTAGCTCTTAAGCGGGTGGACCGATTTGAATGCGGTTTTTTTTATTTGAAAGCTGGGTTTCTAGCGATGGTTCTTAGACATGTTTCATCAAAATCGGTTCAGCCGTTTCAAGATCATCAGCTCTTTTTTTCGCTGCGGTAGGAATCTTAAACGCATAATGGGTATTTACTTTACTTTCAAGCATATTTGGGACCTAAAACTTGAAACACCCATGTATGCTATGTAACTATGTAAGATTATGCAGTTCTCGGCCTGATGCTGCAGCCAGGATATCCAGAACACTAGTAGATACACTCTTGATATAAAACCATAGCAGATATATCGTGTTTGGATTCGTTTCGATTAGTATTTGATTCTACATACAATGCAGAAGTGGCAACAGGATGAGCTGATGCTGCAGCCAAGATATCCAGCACATTAATACACTATAAAAAATAATAGCACATATCTCGTGTTTGGATTCGTTTTGATCAGTAATTGATTCTACATACAATGCAGTGGTAGCAACACGACGAGCTGTTTAAAAAACATGAAATAAAAAAAAAAAAAATATAAATTTTAAAAACCCCCGACAAAAAAAGCCGCCAAAAAACGACAACTAAAAAGTAAAAAATAATTATGCACTACCTAGCTGTTGCCCGCGACTTCATCTGCGAACAATTCGTTTATCCCTATCCCGCTGGGACTATGCTGCTTTCCCGCAAAATTAGCCTAAGTTAATTTAGTATAAGTACCTAGTAATATTCTTTTTATCTAAGCGTCAGCGATGTCGGGGGACCGCTAAGGTTAATACTTTAAAAAATACAACATAATATGTACTTTAGTTTCTGTTAACCTTAGCGGTCCCCCGACACCGATGACGCTTAGATAAAAAGAATATTACTAGGTACTTATACTAAATTAACTTAGGCTAATTTTGCGGGAAAGCAGCATAGTCCCAGCGGGATAGGGATAAACGAATTGTTCGCAGATGAAGTCGCGGGCAACAGCTAGGTAGTGCATAATTATTTTTTACTTTTTAGTTGTCGTTTTTTGGCGGCTTTTTTTGTTGTATTTTGATCCTACAAATGTATTGGGTTAGTTCGTAGTAGCAAAAATAAAGGAAAATAAATCTAATTATAGTTATAAAAGTATTCGTGTCGTCTAATTTGTCAAATCAGTTCAACATTCGCGTGACCAACCCATTGCAATATTAGTGGGGTCGGCTGACATTGGCGCGACGGTCGCGATGTCAAGGGCGCACCTCCACGGACGTGAGTGGACGCACGCGACCCATTACGAATATTGAAACTTTAGCCATGACTCGGACTGAAATAGCACACAGATTTACAACAATACCACTCACCTTCAACTTTACACAGGGACAGTAGCGAACTTAACCTGTAAGAACGCTATGCATAAGGTACGGCACTGTTCGACAATCTTTCCACTGTGGCGGAGACCTCTGCCGCGGGCTTTTAGCGTTATTAACACTCTGTTTACCCTGCTCAGACTAACAGCTCCGGGTTTTTTCCTATTGCTAGCTGTATCGTGGTTATTTAAAACGTTCGCAATCTATTGAACTTGTAAATCGTATTGCTTCGTTCGGTTCAGCTGATTACATAAAATAAATATTGTATTTTTCAAATTTGTTAGTAGTTAAATCTTGTTCCAGATTATACAAAAAACGCTCAACGTAACAATCAGTATTAATAATATTGAAGCTCTATATTTACTATAATAGATATCTGAAATATAATCTGAACACTGACTTTTAGACAATGTGGCGGTCTCATCTCTTATTCTTCTTAGAAAATAAATATATCTTTTTTGGAACCCTGAATGTGTCGCCTCGGTCCTCTCATTGTACAAATACAATAATTATACGGAGCAAGAATAGTAGTTTCAGGTACCTACTATCTATTATTAGTTATATGTATAACACTTTATCGTACACATGACAAATAACTAGATTTACTATACCACAAAATTTATTTGCTATTTTCTAAAATAATTTATTGATTTTTGTATGCAGTTTAAAGAGAAACCGTTAGCGAAGTGAGAAAACTGTCAGTAAAACAAAATTAAATTGCGTGCCGTTAATTCAAACAAAACAGCCTAAAATACGGGCCTGGCGGAGAAATATCCTGATTAAAATTATGAACACATCGCAGATAAACATGTCGGAAGAGTGTCGACGCGGCCTCGTAAAGTGCGGACCATAAATCATAATCACACTCGTATTAGTAGCAAGCCGCGTCCCTTACGGCTAGACAGAGTGAAGATTAGATACAGCACTTCACTATTGAGACGGTTAAAATGGAAGCGGAGAAAATCGGAAAAATGTGTCCTGCCTAAAATTGCTTGCGCTCGTGACTTCGCCTTTTTACCCACGACGGAACGGAGAAGGTATATGCGTTTAGGGTGAGAGGTTGTTTGTTTGTTTGTTTGTTTGTGCGCAAACGAATGTTCACGTTTATCTCCAGAACGGTTTGACTGATTTAGATGCGGTTTTCTGTAATGGCTTCGTAATTTATCGGCGGTGGTTCTTAGATAGGTGTTATAGCGTTTGTCCGCTAGGGGGCGCTACAGTAATCATTTTTCACTCGAAAAAAGACCATCGAATGTTGCCAATTATCTTCAGAATGGATTGACTGTTGTTGATGTGGTTTTCCGTAATGGATTTGATGTTTATCCAAGATGGTTCTTAGATAGGTGTTGTAGTATTAACCCGCAAGGGGGCGCTATAGTAAACATTTTCCATTTAGCTCTAGAAAGATTTGTCTGTCTTTGATATGGATCTCTTTAAGGGGTTTCATGACTGGCTGTAATAGTTTTAGAAAGGCGTTCATATGTATATCAAGGAGGGCGCACGGCAGTGCCCCCGCCAAGATAAACAAAAAAAAGACGGGGCACTAACTGACTATTTTCACACCGTTTCGTCTTAACACTAGCTTTTATTTGACCTGCAATGTATGTAGGAACCTATGTAAATAATATACATATGTGTGTTTGTATGCATGTTTGGGTCTTGCAAGTTAAATTTGCCACACTTTTAGCTATCGTATTGTCTTGAATTTTGGCACACTAATGTAAATCTTGTAATAATACAATAATCTGGTAGTGACATCCTGCTTATGCAGCCAGGATCGTCTCCACAGAAAGAAACTCTTCAATAGTTTACGGCACAGGCGCGGAACTTAACAGAATTACCTATTAAATTTTATTGGCACTGTGTTTGTACGATAGAATAGACACAACTTGATATTGCAGCTAGGGTCGTCTTCCCACAAAGGAACTCCTCGATGGTTAATAGCACAAATACATAAAACTTTGCACGATTATTCAAGTGCAATGACAATACATTATATGCCTATACAACACCTGATGCTGTAGCTAGGGTTGTCTCCTCTTCCCTAGAGTTTCAAGAAAGCTAAAATTTTGTATGACTTGGCCGTTTCATATTTAAATCTGTTCGTATGACATGTCCATTAAGACCCGTGAAGTAATTTCCTACCGTAAGTAGGTGTATCAGAAAGTCTGACCGATACGAGTATGGTAAAAAATTGAGTGTTAGATAATGTCATGGAATATATCCATGAACGGCCAAGCTGTACTTTTTAAATCAAGATGTAAGGCTAATAAAGTCAGGGCTCAGGCTCCGTTTCCACCAGGGATGTGCGAGGATTTGTTGCGAGGAATGTGTTTTTTTATGAACCAATAGAAACATAATTTAACATTTACCTCGCTTCACTCCGCTCAGCTTCCACCAGAGATGAGTGCAAGGATAGGGAAATGAAGCGTTTCTACTGGTTCATGAAAATCACATTCCTTGCAACACAACCTCGCACATCTCTGGTGGAAACGCAGCCTCATGCAGCCACTTGGCTTTTCCTAGCGTTTGAAAACCTTTTTAAAATTTAAGCGTTATTTATGAGGTTGTTAGTAAGTGTTGTGAATATTAGCCTCTGATTTTACATAAAATGTTTTGGTGAGACGAATTATTTCTTTAAAAATTTTAAAATAAAAAGCAAAATTAAAAATTTTGAAAAACCCACGACGGTTCCTAATAGAAAAAGGGTTAAATAATTTTTATGAACATCCCCCGACTTAAAGTGATAACAAACGCAAAAACATCCGTCGGGGGCTGCCATTACTATTTCTCTGTTATATTTAAATTAAAATGTTAAGAAAAGCTACTACAAACATAACTATCCAATTTTAATTAATCACAAATTCATACAACTACACAATATTACTAATCCAATGTTATTTCAGTTATAATGTTAAGTAAACTACCATGAATATCTTTCCCTCATAAAGTAGTACATTCCCCACACAATTATAATTCATCAAAAATTCATACAACTGCAAAATATAAGTTCATTTCGGTGCAGGTAATGGCAGCCCCCGACGGATGTTTTTGCGTTTGTTATCACTTTAAGTCGGGGGATGTTCATAAAAATTATTTAACCCTTTTTCTATTAGGAACCGTCGTGGGTTTTTCAAAATTTTTAATTTTGCTTTTTATTTCGTAGAGCTTTTTATCCTGTGGGCTTTTGATAGAATCCGTCCGTATTAAGGAATAAGATCGTATGAAATAAATGCAACAAAATGAACCTTGACTATGGAAAGCTTTATTCAACATTTGAACTTTCTAGGGATAGGTAAACGTTTGGGCTGGGCTTCGACTGATCAGTCAGCCATTCTGCTGACAGTAAGAGAAGCATAGATTACCCAACGTCACCAAACATGGTTCTTTCAATTGGATAATGTTGATGACCTGTTTAGCGAGGATGGTTAATGCTCTATCGATTATTGTAATTACTATAATATCGCCACGATTTTTATATAAAAACACATATTTTTTCGCCATTATTACAAAGAGAGAAAGGGGTTAGGAAAGTATTACAACTTAATATTTTTTGTTGGGCTTGCTTGTTGGTTTCATTACTATTAATGATTGTGTTCAGTCATCGATTTTCAAGTCAGTTTCGGGCCTTTGTGTTAATTTATAATAGATTATAGCCCAAAATAAAAGTTAAAATAAACATTATACAAAATAAAAGGTTCGTAAATTTATCTCTTTCCTGTAATGCATACTATTTCAGTAATCCACCTGTTTACATAATAAATATCAATCAAAGTCGATCGACGACGTTCTGTGACCAATCTGCCATTAATTTCTTCTAAACCACAAAGAACAGACCAATAACAACTTCATGCATAAAAAGTGGGGCTTCCAAATTAAACAGGAAACAACTTCTGAAAGTGTACGCCATAAATCTCGGATATTGTTGGGATTTGCCCTTCTTTCTTAGTGCCGTTTATAATTTAAACACAACTGACATTTTAGGTTATAGCAAAAAATATACGAGTAGGGCGAACATTGTCGACTGGATTCGATTTGTGGCATTCGAACATGGCGGATGTAGAAAATATATAATTTTGCTATTTTTGTTTCTTTGGCTAGTTGAAGTATAATTTTGATAGTGTTTTATTTTAACAGTGAACAGTGATCACAAAATTCTATATTGCTCTCGTGTCTGACATTTTTTTAATGCGCAACTTGTCTCCACGTGGTTTCTGGAATTTTACTATCAAGTTGCAAAAACTACAATCAGCGTACAACGTTGCCTCTCGAAAGAGAATACTTTGACACTGGCGAAATTGTCTTATTAATTACGACAGAAGCCATATTTTAAAAGAGAAGAAGAAGAACATTGTCGACTGTTCTGTTTGAGTCAAACCATTGATTTCGTATTAGGGTTAGAAATATTAAAAAACATTTTTATTACCATAGGAAAATTAACCTTGACACGGTTTTCGAAAATTTGTTTGTTGAAGAAAATAAAGTTCATTTTACCAAATGACTTGTATTCACGATCTCATCATGATAACTTTTTTAATAAATTTAAAAAATAAGTCATAATAAAATGGTAATAAAAACGCTTTTTTCAATTTCGTCGAGCGGGCGTCAGGTACTTTGGACATTTATTACAACTAAAGCTTCAACATAAATTTAAGTTTCGAGAGGTGGTAACGAAATCGAATTTTGAAGTCCCTTATAGGGCGCAATTTAATTTGTTTACGAAGTAATTAGAATTCATACCGCATCCATGCTAGACCTGCTGCTGACCTCACATCCAGCCAAATACCGGGTTTGTGTTGACGCCCCTCTTGGGTCGTCTGACCACTGCCTTATACGAAGCACTGTGCCGCTCACGGATCCCCCACGGTTGAATCCTCCAGGCAAGCGTCGTGTTTGGCACTATGGGTCGGCAGATTGGGACGGCATGCGCGTTTTTTTTGCATCCTACCCATGGAGGCAAGTCTGCTTCGCTTCTGGTGACCCTAGTACCTGCGCCGACTCTGTCGCCGATGTTATACTGCAGGGAATGGAACTTTTTATCCCAAACTCTGTGGTGTCGATTGGCGGCAAGTCTAAGCCCTGGTATGGAAAACCCTGCAACGAATCTTCCAAACGTAAGCAGGAGTCCTACCGTAAATGGGCTAAGGCGCAGGCTGCTAATGATCCTTCTTCTAGCACCCTCAAGAAGCAGTACAACTTAGCCTCCAGATTGTTGAAAAGACGCATCTCATCCGCGAAGTCTGAGCATGTAGCCAGAATTAGCCATAAATTGACCAATCTTCCTTCGGGGAGTCGTGCCTTCTGGTCCTTGGCTAAAGCTGTGCAAAACAACTTTTGTCGGTCATCTTTTCCACCTCTGCGCAGAGCGGACGGCTCGTTGGCCTACGACGCAAGGGAGAAGGCAAACCTCTTCTCTCACTTTTTCGCCTCCAACTCGACTCTGGTCGACGATGGAGTAACGCCGCCTACTATCCCGCGGTGTGAGAGTTCAATGCCGGAAGTGCGCTTTCGTCAAAGCGTTGTGCGGCGAGCCCTTTTCGCCCTTGACGTCTATAAATCATGTGGGCCAGACGGCATTTCTGCTATTGTGCTGCGGACGTGCGCTCCCGAATTGGCACCGGTTCTGACGCGCCTTTTTCGTCTCTCCTATTCCACAGGCATAGTCCCGTCTTCGTGGAAGTTTGCTCTAGTGCACCCTGTCCCCAAAAAAGGCGACAGATCGGACTTGTCTAATTACAGGCCTATAGCGATCACCTCTTTGCTTTCCAAAGTAATGGAGCTAGTCATCAACCAGCAGCTTCTGGGCTACCTGGAGGACCGCCAGCTAATTAGTGACCGCCAATATGGCTTTCGTCACGGTCGCTCGGCTGGCGACCTTCTAGTGTACCTAACGCATCGCTGGGCAGAGGCGATAGAAAGCAAGGGTGAAGCTCTGGTGGCAAGCCTAGATATCGCAAAGGCCTTCGACAGGGTCTGGCATGGAGCGCTTCTATCGAAGTTACCATCTTACGGGCTGCCCGGTAGGTTGTGCTCATGGATTGCCAGTTTTCTTAAAGATCGAAGTATTAAGGTCGCTATCGACGGTACATACTCCGACTCAATGTCTTTGAATGCTGGTGTTCCCCAGGGCTGTGTGCTCTCGCCTACTCTGTTTCTCCTGCATATCAATGATATGCTGCTTGTAAGCGGCCTTCATTGCTATGCGGATGACAGTACTTGCGACGCACGATACTCTGGTAGAGCTGACCTTCCTCGGGCAGAATTGGAAGAGAAACGAACAAAACTTGTGTATGATCTAGAAAACACACTAGCACAAGTTTCTGATTGGGGCACACGTAACTTAGTGCAGTTTAACCCCTCAAAAACACAAGTTTGCGTATTTACTGCCAAAAAACACCCGTTTGTCGCTGCTCCATGCTTCCAAGGATCACCCCTCAACACTTCAGAGAGTGTTGGGATCCTCGGTGTCGATGTTTCGAGCACAGTCCAATTTTGCGATCACCTGGAAGATAAAACCAAGTCGGCTGCTAGAATGTTGGGCGTGCTTAGCCGCTCTAAGCGATACTTCACTCCAAAACAGCGGCTTCAGATATATAAAGCTCAGGTTCGGCCGAGGATGGAGTATTGCTCCCATCTCTGGGCTGGCGCACCCCAATATCAGCTACTTTCACTTGATCGCATACAGCGCAGGGCATCCCGAGTCATCGGCAACCCCTCACTCTCCGACAAACTCGATCCTCTTGCTCTCCGCAGAGACGTTAGCTCCCTTTGTGTGTTGTACAAGATCTACAACGGGGAATGCTCTGAGGAGCTCTTTGACCTCATTCCAGCTGCGGGGTTCCATTACAGATCCACCCGTCGTAAGCGTTCTTTTCATCGACATCATGTTGATGAATGGCAGTCTTCGACGGTGCGTTTTAAGCGGTCTTTTTTGCCACGAACTTGCAAAATCTGGAACGAGCTTCCCGCGGGGGTTTTCCCATCGAGTTACGACCTGGGTGCCTTTAAGAGGCGTGTGTATAAATTTCTGCAGGGCCGACAACGCACTGGCATCGCTTAAAGCGTTGCGGGTGTCTATGGACAGTGGTGATCACTTAACATCAGGTGACCCACTAGTTCGTTTGTCTGGCCTCTATAACATAAAAAAAAAAAAAAAAAAAAAATATTTACAAATAATTATCTCATAGGATTTTTTCAGTATTTATTTGTTTGCTTTTTGAACTCGCGTGTCTGCTTGTTTATCCTTTCATCCGTCAGTTAGTCTGTCACAGCCATTTAGCTTCGAAACTACTGGACCGATTTAGTTGAAATTTAATATACATTGTCATGTAAGTCGGTAACCCAAAGACCTCCATGTTTAAAATTCATTTATTTACGTTACATGATCGTAACAATCGATTTTCTTCTCGTGCCAATGCGCGCGATAGCCAAATTCCACTCGGGCGAAGCCGCGGGCAAAAACTAGTTAGAAATAAAACAATATTTATTTTAACCTCTATTATGAAAGAAATACATGCAAAAGTGGTAAATTAAAAAATGATGCGAAAATTGACCGTCCTCCACAAAAACTACTCGGCCTAAATATAAAAAAAAGAAGTACTTATATACTTTATGTATTACAGGAAAAACCTACAAAAAATGTGTGATTGCAGTATACGTAGAACAACAAAAAAACACATGTTTATTGATAAAAGAAACTAAATAACGTACATATTAAACATAACTTTCTAACAATAACTTAAAATAAAATAAAAATTTAACCTAAAACTAAAACAAATTGTCCAAAGAGTACCCCTTAGGCAAGGTCCCGAAGATAAAAAAATATATATTTATGTACATATCTACAAGAGTCCGACTCGCACTTGGCCGTTTTTTTAACTTACACTAACCGATGTTGTCGCCTTACTGCTCAGTTTCCTTCGACCCGTAATGTTGGTCGTATTTCCTCGATAACCTTATGAAAAATACCGCCATTATATGCGTAAATGGACTAATACCATAATAGTAACTTGGCTTATATTTCATCGTAAGTACCCATTTCTTATAACTTGTACCTTGACTTTTTATACTTCGTGTTTTGAGAAAAAAATATGATTAAGTACCTACTGCATTTTGTATAGATTGATCGTATAAAATTAATGTATCCAAGGTTTTCACAACACCTTCGTAGCTCGTACATTTTAAATTATAATAATAGTACATGGAAATCGTACCGAAAAAGAAGTGTTGCCTTGCATCAAATGAGGTAGTTCTAATTTTTATATGAGTTGGTAGTGGTGAATTTGGTTATGTCAAATCCAAGTTTTCCACCTCGAAAGCCTTCCGGATCATTGTCAAATACTTGAAAATTCTTTAAAATTTTGTAGTTTTTTCCGTTTTTGTCAATTTTTACCACCAAGGACTTACGTTACGGCAAAAATTACTAAGGACTATTTTAAGAAGACTAAATTTCCAATCAAATGAAACTAATTTTATTTCGGTAGTTCAAACAGTTTCTATGATACAGCTATTCAAAAGTTGACGAAAATTCCAAAAAATTTAATTTTACAGTTTTTTTTAGTTTTCGACCATTTTTACCCCTAAAGAGTGGGCTTATGCGAAAAGTTACTGTGCAGGTATTAAAGTCCATTAAATTCCCAACAAAATGAGACCAACTATATCAACTTAAACCTGATAGTTCCTGAGACACAGTTGTTCAAAGTAGTTCAGATAAGTAAACAATTATGTACTACAAGGGATTACAAAATGAAGTACGGGCGTTAGTGAAATCATTATAATTACTTATATTGCTTATTTCACTAACAGAGTGTACTTCATTTTGCAAACCCTTCTATACTCTATTTCATTTAATATTTGAATTAACGGTCAAAGTGTAACACGCGTTTCTCGGTATTTCGAACACAAATTGACTAAAAACACCTACATGTACATTTATTAGCGGTATTTATTATATTTTTAATATAGAAGTTAACACAATTTTAAATACTTTCATTGTTTCATTAAAACGAGTGCAAATTTCACCGTTAAGTTTCAAATGTTAGAATAAGTGGAGTATAGTAAATACTTGTTTACTTACCTCAACCACTTTGAACAGCTGTGTCTCAGGAACTCTCAGGTCTAAGTTGACAAAATTGGTCACATTTTGTTAATAATTTAGTGGACTTTAATAACTACAAAGTAACTTTTCGCATAAGCCCACTATTTAAGGGTAAACTGAAAAAAACTGTAATATTTCCTTTATTTGGAAATTTCGCAAACTGTTCAATAGCCGTATCATAGCGGTATTTATTACATGTTTAGTATAGAAGTTAACACAATTTTATGTAGTTTCATCGTTTTATTTAAAAACGTGAGCAAATATCACCATTCAGTTTCAAATGTTAAAATAAATGGAGTATAGTAAATACTTGTTTACTCACCTCAACCACTTTGAACAGCTGTGTCTCAGGAACTCTCAGGTGTAAGTTGACAAAATTGGTCACATTTTGTTAATAATTTAGTGGACTTTAATAACTATAAAGTAACTTTTCACATAAGCCCACTCTTTAGGGGTAAAAATTGTTAAAAACTGAAAAAACTGTCATATTTCCTTTATTTGGAAATTGAGCAAACTGTTCAATAGCCGTATCATCGCGGTATTTATTACATGTTTTGTATAGAAGTTAACATAATCTTATGTAGTTCCATTGTTTCATTTAAAAACGTGTGCAAATTTCACCGTTCAGTTTCAAATGTTAAAATAAATGGAGTATAGTACATAATTGCTTGCTTACCTCAACCACTTTGAACAGCTGTGTCTCAGGAACTCTCAGGTCTAAGTTGACAAAATTAGTCCCATTTTGTTAATGATTTAGTGGACTTTAATAACTACACAGTAACTTTTCGCATAAGCCTACTCTTTAGGGGTAAAAATGGTCGAAAACTAAAAAAAACTGTAATATTTCCTTTTGTTGGAAATTGCGCAAACTTTTAAATAGCCGTGTCATAGAATCTATTTGACCTACCAAAACCAAATTAGTCTCATTTGATTGGACATTTAGTCTACTAAAAATTGTCCTTAGTGACTTTGGCCGTAACGTAAGCCCTTGGTGGTAAAAATTGTCAAAAACGGAAAAAACTACAAAATTTTAATGAATTTTTAAGTATTTGACAATGATCCGGAAGGCTTTCGAGGTGGAAAACTTGGATTTGACATAACCAATTTCACCACTACCAACTCATATAAAAATTAGAACTACCTCATTTGATGCAAGGTAAAAAGTATCAATTCCATGTACTATAATTGTGAAGCGCAAAATTTATGAAAATCGACTCGTATTTGTTATTTCTAAAACAAACGTTTCAATTCCATGGCGGCTGAAAAGTGTCACGCTTTACAAAAACTAATCCCATGTTCTCTACTCTTCATTTTTACAGTAACTCGCAGTAAAAAAGGATTAATAAAAACAACGTTGTTTAAAGTAGGTACAGCCTCTATTCTACTTTCTATTCTGAACGAACTACTTTTAGGCTTTCAAATGTTCAATGAACACCTTGTACCTATAGTATAATGTCCTTTTTTTTGTGACACAACCATTATCTAGTAGGTACGCTAAAAATAATAGTTACACCTAGTAACACCCATTTAGACCGAAAAAGGTACATCGGCATCAATCATAGCTGGAAGTACGTCACGGCCCGTCATGAGCCCGGGTGAATAGGACCCATTTTCACCTAATAGCGCTTACCTGGAGTAATCTGATGGATGTGGAGCAAATCTGATGGAGCTCTCTCGTTGCTGCCGTCACAAACTTATTGCAACTCACGTAAATTAGGTCCTATTTCCAATAAGATCTTACTTTTATTTATATTTTTCTGTAGATTTGTTACCGAAACGAACCAGAGCGAGGGTCAAGATCTCTCTTACGAAGACTGGCCAGATAAGTATTCCTGTAAAAAAAAACTTTAAATATAATTACGCAATCAAGAAATTGCTAAAGTCTGTACATTTATTAAAAATATTCAATGAGCTATCACAGAAATAAATCCCTACCCATAGCTGCTCTACTAAGGGTCTTCCCAGATCGATCGACCTGGAATCGGCTTTAGCAGAACAAAATACGCTTTATGTCTACGTAATAACAGCGAAAAAGACGGCTTAAAGAGTATTTTGATCGGCTAAAGCCGCGTCGATAATTTTGGGGAGACCCTAACTCAACCAGATCATACGGCAGGCCACCTTATGCGCTAGACCAATTAGAAAACTCTGTATCCAACTGTGCCAGACAGTTTGCCAACAGGGGGATATAGAGGGAGATAGTGCGGAGAAATATGTCCGCCTCTACCACCACCGCGGACGCCTCAATTTGACCACGACCGCTCTACTGTGGCTCTACTAAGAGCGAAACGACAAAGAAGAAGAGACGCTGCTCCACTACTGCAATGCAATGAATGGTAGCGGAGGAGCAAGGTTTGTTTAAGAGATTGTTGTTTAAGGTAAATTTAGTTTAAGAAGATCATCGATATCATTCGTAAATATTGAAGGATATTATGTATGGTACTGTATTTATTTAGCATCAATTTTACTGCGAAGCAAGATAAATCTGTTGCATAGTCAATTCTAAAAGCCGTGGGTGGCCAGTTTGTATTTAAATCGGTGACCTAGTCCAGCTTAAGCCAACGGCCGGCTTAGGGCTAGATCAAATTGATTCAGCTATCTATACTGAGCGGCAAAAAATCTGGTCCTCGAATGTATGCAGTAATAGGTAATTTTGTATGTAGAGTGGGCCAAATTTTATGCCGCTGAGTATATATAATATCTGTAAAAGAGTTATACACAATGGACAACACATAGCTTGAACTACTGGACCAAAGTTTGAAATTTGGTAGACATATTTTTTGAGGATCGTATATTACGAAGAAAATTTTCAATATTCCTACGGGACAAAAACCAGATAATGTTTTATTCTTCTTTGGGAGGCAAAAATGGGCACAGGTTAGTTCTTTTATATCTGAATATATATTTACAATGTCAAAAAGTACTGATATATACATTTTTAAACTACAGAAATTTCAATTTGTACACGATGGTTGATGTATTTAAGTCGTCATGAAATGAAATTAATCTTGATTCAATGTCTTCAGAGCGCCAGTAGCTATACTCCTAATGTTTATAAGCTATGAACGAAGCCAGCCTCACTGTAAATTATCAAGTCAGTCACCAAACAGCGAGATAAACATACGTCGGCAGCTCCTTTAGATTGGATTACTCATCGTTAACTTAAGTCGCGAGATGATCCCCATACACTTAATCCACAAATGAAATGTTCTTAATTATTCATTGGAGTAAATTATTCATTACCAAACGGCATTTGTCCTTATGTAGGCGGATTATGAAGCGACGCGTCGCGCCATCAGCATTGTTGACGACGCGAACACCCCTCGCCGTCAATTATCGAATTGAATATTCATTTTGCTTTCACTTGCTTTCTATTCAGCTTGTTCTGATCCTTGAACTCGGAATTTAATATGTTGATTTTATTAAACAAAATTAACCAATTAGCAACGCAGATGTGGATAATAAGAAGCAGATGTTTGAGAGTTTTGAAGATGATTAAATGTAGCAATGTACAAGTTGCTGAACATTTTCAATAAAAATGCAGGAAAGCTCTAGGAAATTTCTGAAAACTTTCGGGAGAATTTAAAGCAAGTTTCCGTTCCATTCAGTAAGTTTCCAACGAGGTTTTTTTGAAGAATGTATTATGTGTGACTAATATGTGCAAGGGCTGTAACTTAGTGACATGATTTCGTTATTTGCTAAAGTTAAATTTCTGAAAACTTTCCATATAGAAATTTCTCAACATTGGACACTACAAGTTCTCATATTATGGGGGAGGCCTATGTCCAACAGCGGACGTTCTACGGCTGATGTGATCATGATGATGATGAAGTTCTTATAGTCATCAGTATTGTACCGTAATGCAACCTGATTCCTTTACAAAGGATGTATGTTAATCTATAAGGTTATGTGATAGAAGGGTACAATAGGGCACATAAAAATATTAGGTAGCATATAAAGAAAAGGTATTCGGGTCGGATTAGTCCCAGCGAGGAGGGCCGGCAGTCTCAATATCAGCAGCGGCCAGCCGAAAAATATGGAGATAATCTTGCATAAGCAATAGGGTTGACACATAATAAAGTGGGATAGAACCCGTAAAAGCCTGTTCTCCTTTCGTCACACGTCGTTGGCATGCCTGTAAAAGTGAAGAGGACATGTTCAGCAGTTTTAAAATGCTTGCTTCGTTAGTCACTTCAGTTAAGACCCTGCTTAGTTCTGCGAAACAAGGCTGATTTAATTTTCCTCTCACACTAACAGCCGACACGTTGATAATAAATGAATGCATAATAATAATTTAGATAGAATGCTAAACATCAATTTACTTAAGTTATTTTCTGTTAGAAATTCGTCATTGTTAGGACAATGACATGGTGAGTATTGATCGACAGTATCGATTTACCTACTGGCGATACCGGCTTTCCTAAGTACAATCAGTTACCGTGGATTAAAAAAACCGTCACGTACTTAATATAAGTTATTTAATATAGTAATAAGTTTTTGACTTGGTCTACATGTCATCTTTAGAATAAACAAAAAGAGGATCTTCTCCGATTTTTCCCCAAATTATAAGTCATTGGCTGTCCTGATTTTTCATACAGCTAACTTTGAAAATAAATCACGTAATTCTAAATGCACTGGGTTTGTATTTTAAGATCCCTGGACTAATAAGTACGTATAGTGGCATAAAAAGCAAGAACGGTAAATACTTTTCATCTTACTAAATTTAAGTATGAACTGGTTTTTAGCTAATGAGATAATAATGCCAAGTGGCAACGCTCGGCCGAAACCCCCAAACTATTTGGTGAGTTTGACAGATCTCCGATACTTTGTAGTTACTTAGTAGCAAAAGTAATTGGAATGAAGTTGTTCAAGGGTATACGACCGTGGCCAGAGCCGCGAACCGCAGGCTTGAGCAACCGCGGCAGGTAACTATGTACGCGGGATCCGCGAATTCGAAATTTCATTATTATTAAGCCTCATTAACGTGAACAATCAGTGAACAACTTGTCTAAATAGACCTCCGCTAATTGCTAAAGAAATTACTTATACAATTGAACTATTTAAGTGAGTAAATGCGTAGCAAGAAATCAAGATTTTAGTTTGCGAAGATTTCGTTTTAGTTTTAATACTATACTTACTAGTAATATAATGTTCAGACGCAATTTTATGCTTAGGTATTTAACAATTTTGTTCGAAACTTCCTTAAAAAAACTGGATAAATAATAAATAAAGTTAAGAGTATGATTGTAACTCTTTTATCCCTTTTAAAATTTACTTAATACTATAGGGCTCGAAAGTCTTTGACACTGTATAAAAACTTGAAGCTTTTTGTAGTTAAATCATGAACCGAGATAAGAGACTTTTAAAACGTCTAGACTTCATTAACTCGCAAGTACATTCTGTCGTTTGGTAGCCAATAAAAGAGGCTGCAGTTAATGGCTTTCTCTAATAGTGTCAGTAAAGAGTTTATTGGTCCTTCGGGTAAAGGCTCGGACATAGAGTAGTATAGTCTGCTTTATTTGCTGGGCATATAATCGCCATAAAAGCATTTGGTTCGTATTGACAATTATATATTGATAAAATATATAATCTGACGAGCTTTTACCCGCGGCTTCGCCCGCGTGGAATTCGGTTATCGCGCGCAGTTCCCTCGAGAACTGTGCATTTTCCGGGATAAAAAGCAGCCCTCTCTGGCCCATAAACTATCTCTACGCTAAAAATCGAGTCGATCCGTCGCTCCGTTTCGACGTGAAAGATGGACAAAGATACAAATACACAAACATACAAACACGTACACTTTCGTATTTATAATATTTGGATTTGGCTCCAGTTTGACAGTAGGTAATTATTAGTGAAGGAATGCACATGTAACTAACTTTGTTGTGTATTTTATAAATCGTTAGGGTGAAAGGTAACACAGATCAAATCAGCAGTGAATATTGATAACTAGACTACCTATACATATATTAACGATAAAAGGTATCTATGATTAATTCATGAAGTAAAAATTGTTACTTGGAAAATGTTTTATAGTGTGTCTTTGAAGTGATATTTATTGTTAGTGACTTTGATGAGAATGACGAGCGACATTGTTTAGAAGATATCTTAACATGTACTCGTACAAGAATCGTTCGTCGTAAAAGGAGTGTCGCAGGGTTCGGGATTGATCGCGCACTTAACCTAGCAAATGCTTCGGATTTGGCCGACAAATTATACTGACTTTTCGGGTTAATCTCGAGAAGCTAGTCTCGTATCCCTTTTAATTAATCGATGAGTCAGTGGGCAATAAAGGACATTTAATGCTGGGAGGTGTTTAAATAAGTTTGTGCTCTTGATCACAATAGCGTTTAGGTTTATTAATGTAGCAGGACCTTATTAAACAAAATTAATAGATTAATAGGTAAGTCTCAAGGAAAGGTGGAGAGAACCTTTTATACTATATATATTATAGTACTTGGAGAGGAGAGAAACATGACTTCTATAAGTTTCGGATGTCGCACCTCGCGGTTATTCTACACAAGCTTTGCCATACTTTTCATCACTAACGTCATTAATAAAATTAGGCAACCTGGTGGGAAGTCGAGTTGATACGGAGTCACGTCACTGCTATACCTGTTTATGCCTCTAGAGTATTCCATTTTGCTAATTTACTGAATGACTGAAAGACAACGTGCAGTTTTAGGCAGCTGAAATACTTTAAAATTATTTTGAGACCGATAGTCAAAGTATCGTGGAAGTGCATTAAGGAGGAATTTTTCGAAATTTCCATGGCATAGAAAGACAAGCCTATTTTTATTCCATTATCACAGCGGAACCAGGGGTAAAGATAGGAATTTATAGAATGATAACGTCTTTTATTATAAAATATTTTCAATAAATTATATTAACAAATTCTTTATACATAATACAAATCATACATCTTTAAAAATGAAGTTGAAAGGTCCAGTGATATAGTTGAGCGAGGTAGGAACGATTTTGAGAGGTGGGCCTTCCCAACCAATCTGGAAATTCTCCACGACTTTGGATATGAATATCTGCATCTCCAACTCAGCTATACGACGACCTGAAACAATAATTAAGATAAATATATGCAGTTAGAATAACTATTTGTAAAACTACAAACGTTTCGTAGAACAGTTTGTACACCCAATATGTTTTAAAGTCGACTGCAACAAATACGTTTTACATTGAGGCAGACGTCAGAACAAAACTATAATGTCATCTACAAAGAGTGAGGTTCTAGTTTAGATTCAGCAGACAATAAAAAAGCGTTATAGTAACGTAGGTGCCTATTTATGAGCTATCGCCTATCGGTCGTACTTGTTGGTTACTGAAGTGGGGTAACAAAGTTTATGAGAGACTGATTTCAACCACAGATAAACATTAATTAAGCATAACTAAATTCTGCCTTCATTCTTACTTAATTTACCAGCAAAAAAGTACTGCCTAGTCAGATAGATTAGTTAGATAGATGAAACAAAGTTTTACGACAAATTTGTTTTTAGGGTTCTAAGAGTTCCGTCGGTCTGTCTGTTTCTCTCTCAAAAACCTTTATTTAGGAACGCGTGGAGGTATTCTTTCTCGTGGAGATTTTTCTAAGGTCGCGTAATACAACCTTATTTCCCGTTGACATTTGATCACGAATTTTGACAATGATGGTTTCCTTCACCATAAAGCTCGTATTTTTCATAAATTTAATTTCGCACATGAATTTTGAAAAACTCAGACGTTTGAACCTGCAATCCTCTGCTTGAGAGGCCATGATCAAACCACTAGGCATCGCGGCTTTAATTCGACACGCACTTAGTTAATTTATTACCTATCAATATATCAGCCAGGCAAAAAAAGCTTTACATCATTTACGTCTCAGATCAAATAAAAAGTAAAGATAGAGCGCTGCGAACAACAAAGTGAGGCCGGTCAAACTACACCAATCCGTGTGCTTACATAGTGGCACGCACACACTTGCAACCAAACTACACCAAAACCTTGTTACTATTAGAAACGCATTCTCGTGGAGCACACTCATGCGTTGCTAAGTAACAAGGTTTTGGTGTAACTTGGTTGCAAGTGTGTGCGTGCCACTGTGTCAGCACACGGATTGGTGTAGTTTGACCGGCCTCACTACGTTGTTCGCAGCGCTCTATCTTTACTTTTTATTTGATCTGGGCATTTACGTATCATAATCTCATGCTATCAATGCTTTACGTAAGTAAAAATAATTAATTCATACCGATGTCTTATCGCTTTAGGATAGGTACGGTTTTCGTGTTTATAAACAGTTTACGGATGACGTTAGTAGATAAGAAAAGTAAAGTGTCATACAAAAAAAAAAAATTAATTCTAAAAACTACAAGCCTACACCCTACAGATTGTTTTAGCCAGGTATAATTAGAATAAAATTTATGTTGATACCTATGCACATTCTGACGCCGAAGCCAAAAGGCGCTGTGGCGAAGGGATGGGCGTGACTGTGGTGAAGAGGATCATCTTTTTCGGTGAGCCACCTCTCGGGAATGAACTCTTTGGGTTTTGGGTAATGCTCCTCCATATTTGACATAGACTGATGGAAAAATACCAACATCATCTGAAACAGATACGTCATACCATAGGTAAGTAATTAGGTAGTTTCTTGGGTAAGAATATGGGCTACTAGTTGTTGCCCGCGACTTCATTTGCGTATATAATTCGCTTATAGATACCCCGCGGGAACTATGCAATTTTCCGGGATAAAAACTATCCTATGTCCTTCCCTGGGACTCAATATATCTGTAGAGTACCCGGCGATAAAGATTGCGCATCGATCTTCGGAAAAAGACAATTGGCTGTTCACGTTGTATCAAAATGTAAGAAAAAAGTTCTCCCTTCTACGAGGATGTAGTTATAATTATTATAGTATACAAACGATCCTTACATCTTTCGGTATCTTGTATCCCAACAGGTTATATTCCTTAGTAGTCTTTCTAAGATTTCCGTTGACTCTTTGATGCATGCCTTTAGGTAAGATTGTTTGCCTTGCTTTGATAATATTTCCTCTCTCAGTTTGTCCTGTTTTTCTGGGTTTTTGGCGAGAAGATAAAATGTTCCCGTTGCTGTGTTTGCTGCCTGAAATATAATATATGAATAGGGCTGGATGCATAAGGCCGCTTGTAAACGTCCGTTGTTTTCACCGGACAACGAACCGTTTTTTGCGGTGTTGTATGGCTTCATCGCCGGACAAGTGTTCGGTGCATGTATTTCATTGTAAGCCATACAATACCGCAAGCCCGGCAAAAAAAACGGACCGTCGTCCGGTTCAAATAACGGACGTCTACAAGCGGCCTTAGGTATAATTTCCAAACCATAAAAAAATATATTGCATTACTTACTGTATCTACACCTGCCATTAACATATCGGATGCCATAATTTGAGCCACCTGCTCATCAATTTCTAACAACTTTTCTAAAATTGGTTTATTATTGTTAGACGCACTGTTCTCATTTATTTTTGATTCTTCTAGTTTTATTTTCGCTTTGTCAATGAAAAATTTGGTCAAACTGAAAAATAAAAAAAATTTAATATTTATTTTGCAACATCGAAGTGTCAATAAAAATTGTCGATATTTTTTACCTTTCTTGTTCTTGATAAATTTTCATAGCTTTCCTGAAATTCGGAGTTGAAACATATCTCCAAGGGCTTGCTCCGAAATCTACTTTTTCTGCGATAGCGAAGAAGTCGTGGACGTTTTGAATGAGTTTTCTCGCTTCCGAATCTTCGGGTAGGTTGGGGTCGAAACAATTCAAGCGAGTTCCCAACGCCACCACACCGATCGACTCTAGTGCCCATAAATTCATTTCAACATCAAATTTATTCTTAATCATATTCTTTTCATCACGGATCGATCTCATCCTAATATTAGACAAAAGAAGTTAAGTTAGTGCACACTGAATAAATCCCATCTTGTTATACAGCTGTATTTTAGTTATAACCACATAATTTAAATTAAATATACAACTTTTTTCTTTATAAAATAAGTTGGCACGCAATGTATGACTAGCTTTATTTATATTCAAAACGTCGAACTTGATGAGGTGACAGCAATAAAAGATTCGCTTTTCTTTATTGTCAGGTGATTGTCCACAATACGCTGCTGCTCGATTTTTTTTAAATTAATTATGATCTTTAAGGATGAACATGTCGAAGACCAAGTTAATGACAAATAGCACGCAACGTAGGACTGAGATAAACGGTGAACAGATCGCATATGTCCATGAGTATATTTACTTGGGCCAATTAGTCTCCTTCCAGGCGAGGCAAGAAAAAGAAGTCGAAAGACGGACAGAAAACGCCTGGAGGAGCTATTGGTCAATGAAACACCTAATGAAGGGCAACTTCCCAATTTCCTTAAAAAGGAAACTCATGGATATGTGCGTACTACCAACTCTCACCTACGGTGCTCAAACTTGGTCCTTGACAGAAGCTCTGAAGTCCAAAATCGGGGTTTGCCAGCGGGCCATGGAGCGCAGCATGCTAGGTTTAAAACTCGTGGATCGGATCCGGAACACCGCCCTGCGCTCCATGACCCAAATCACTGATGTAGGTCGAACAGCGTCTAAGCTGAAGTGGAACTGGGCTGGCCATGTTTGCCGCATGCCAGATGAGTTGTGGGCCAAGATAACCACCGAGTGGATGCCCACCAACTCGAAAAGGCGACCTGGCAGACCTAGACGGCGATGGCGGGATGAACTAGACTTCTTCTTGAAGGACTGGCCCTTGTATGCAGGGGACAGAGAGCAGTGGAAGTATTGGGGGGAGGCCTTTGCTCAGCAGTGGGACAAAACGGGCTAATAATAATAATATAAATAATAATAATAATAATTATGATCTGGTAGTTATTGCTAATCTTAAAATTTATTGCAATATCTTTTCATAGCACTAAAACCAAAGTCTGGTAAACTATTTGCGTTCGTATTAAAAATATTCACTTTAGTTATAACAGACTGATCAGTAGATTTTTAGTAGGCAGACCATAGTTACCGCGAAATCACATCATCTGCTACTTCCGCGAGGACATCGCTGTACAACTTGATGGTTTTTGGTTGCATCATGATGGGGTTAACTTTGGAGCGGAAATCTTTCCAGTTTTCTCCATGGCTGAAATGAATAAAGATCAAATGAATAGACGTTTGGTTGATCGTTATAGTTGTCGGTGACATTGTCTTTTTTACAAAATTCTAATTAACTCTGCTTGTTAGTAGGTTTGTTATGTAGTCAAGTTAGTATGTTTGACACAGAACTTGTGTGGCAAATTTCACCAACTCAGTGTACGAAATGATTCGAAGTTTCTCATTCACAGAATGATAATATAGGTACATATTTATTTTTTGTACTCATAGGAAGTTTTTAAAATATTTCCTACTCTGTAAATATGTACTTACTCAGATATGAGTCCAGTTTGTCGATGCGGATCGTAGGTCTTGTTGTACTCCTTACGATAATATTCCAAAGATTGAAACCCGGGACGTATTGGCATTGTGTTCTCACTTCGGAGGACCTTTAGAATATTATACATTTAATTGACAGTGGTCCCATTACCTACTTATCTACAGTATGATTTAGTGTGGAAAGAGAAAATATTCGTCTGGCTCAGATTAGGAGAAATATTTTATATATTATTTTAACTAGTATTTAAAACTATTTCAAACACTTACATATTCAACGGCATTTGCATCAAAAAGGCAAATCATAGTTGGCGAACCGAGAATACCATCCAATTTTACTATTGGCCCGTATTTTTTGTACAATTCATCAGATAATTCTACTCCTTTCGCGTTATAAAAACAACCTGAGTGAAATATTTCAGAAAGTTATTATTTACAATGCACAAGTAGCTGATGCGTGCATTTCTTTGCGTTGTGTTCCTTTGTCCAATTATCTTGAAGGTAAGTACTTATCATTATCAAGTCTGTTTTTAAAAGAATTTACTGAGTGTACACTGATTAACTCTACTTAATACTGTGAGTAAAGTACTGTATGTCGGCGGATAGCGAATAACATATTCTTATTCTTTATACTTTTAAAGTGCTATTTAATAATTAACTAATTCAGACATTAAATTGCAGAGGCCCATATCAGTGAACTACAATATTTTTAGCTCGTTTGTCCATTATCTAATCGGAAAAACTATTGATGTTCGGTTACATTTGTAAACAAAAATTAAATTAAAATTTTCATGAATTTGGAAATGGCTTTCAATTAAATTTATTTAATTGATTTTTGTGAAAAATATGGTTAGATCTAAAACTTGAGCAATAAATATTCCAAAATTCCTAAAGTTAGAGGTTTTCGAGATTATATAAATTCCATAAAATATATTTTAATTGAGAAATAAAAGATATTCAAAACAACCTGCGTAAGGTTATCAACGGCTTAGTTCATCATTTTTGGAATTTGGAAAATTGCTTGAACGAACTTACCACCGGGTAAAAAGTTTGGCAAAGGTCCTACAATTGGCCAAGATTTCGGTCCAGGTATCTCTTTCCATGGTTTAAGATTCTGTGCTGTTTCCACATTGTCAGTGATGGCTGAGTTTACGGTGACGTTCCTGAAATAAAGGATATTTAGCCATAAATAAATCTGGTAGGTAGTTAGTAAACTAGAACTTCTGAAAAACGTTGCTAACTCTTGTTCAGTGAACGCAAACTTTCATGTGTCAAAATCAAAAATACGTGTTTGTATTTTCTTGTTGGAAAGTGAATAAAATGATTTTACTCTTAAATAAATCTTGAATAAAGTCAGTTGTGTCAGGAAATTGGTCTTGTCAGTTCTTGCTCTGCTATCCTTTATAAAATTATCGTACTTATTTCCGTAACAAACGTAACATGTTATGTCACATGCGTGAATTGATTTCATTAATTCTCCCACCATAATGCCTTAAGCAGCGTTTCCACTGATAAATGTGCGAGGATGTGTTTTTAATTAACCAATAGAAACGCTTTATTTACACATCCTTCCACGGCATATCTCTGGTGGAAACGCTGCTTAAAGGTACCTTTAAGGTATATCTCTAACCTGTTTAACCTCTTTGATTATATCCGCAACGCAACTATTAATGTATTCCAATGTTTTTTGAACATAAATAAAACTATTGTGACACGAATATGTACCTAAACAAAAAAATTGCCAAGTATTGTTGTCTTAACTTTGGATGAGTTAAAGACTTAGTTTATAAAGTTTGGTATTAAGGTTTTAAGGCTACATAATACACACACAGTTCGTAAACAAATTCTAACATCTCAAGTATTTTTTTATGTCTGTTCGTAATCGTCAGTAGCCGTCTCAAATGACGCCACACTGCGTATTATACATTTAGCTTAAGAGGGGGCCTGCCAACATTGGATATTCATAGATACTTTACAAATTTGTGCCTACGGAAACTTTGGTGCGCGAGTTCGACTCAAATTTTGCCAGTTTCTTTGATTTAGGCCTGATGTTAGTTCCTATTCCTGAGGCCGTATTGTCTAACGCACGGGCGCCTGTGATCGCATTCACGATATTTTTTATCCTTATCCTATATCATTTGACAGAAAGAAGCGGTGAAAGCGATTGTGATACCGAGTGCGTTCTAGAAAACAACCTGTGTAGACAGCGTATGATTTAGGTGGCTACAATGTAGACACATTGTAGGCAAATAGTAAATGCGTTAACGTAAGCTCAAGTGTAAAATTTACTTTGTCTTTGGGTTCGAGCTGACATAACGCTCACCAGTGGCGTAGCGTGGACAAATGTAGACATGGGCGAAGTCGTATCAGCGAGGGCTCTTTTCTATGGTCGCATCGCATTTAAAGGTTGCCTGGAAGAGATCGCTCTTAAGCGATAAGGCCGCCTATTGCTTACCGTGTAATTTTTTTCTCTGTGTATTTGTTTTCTGTATCACTTACTATTTCTGGTGTACAATAAAGAGTCTTTGTATTGTATTGTATTGTATTGTATTTAAAGAGGCCTCGTGAGGCCCTTTTAAGTGCGAGGCCGTGGGCGAGGGACCACTCCGCCCACGCCTAGCTACGCCACTGGCGCTCACAAACGACACCTAGGCGGAGGAAGCACTCTCCAGCTAGCCTTGGTACAAGACAGTGGTTTCGAGTAAATATAAAGTGTCAATAACTAATTATTGTAACAGTGGATAGCTTTTATTTCATTTTTCACCTGCACTGCCCTGTGAAACCTGTACTGTGATACGACGATGTAGTTTATTAAATTATTTTTTAATATTAACAAAAAGAAAGAAATTTGTATCAGTAATACTAATGTGTTATTTTACATTAAGCTACAGTTAACATGTAGTTCTTATTAAAATCTCGTTAACTTAATTTAAATTAAACTAATGTAATACCTTCTATTGATGTGAACTAGTAATTTAGGAATTTATTTCATTGCGTACCTAATTGCAAGGTACATGCTAGACTCAATCGAAGTTTATTCCGTTTCAATAGGGAACGAGGTAAATAATATTGAATTCATTGTTTTTTCCAACTAGATAGATGATAACAGCAAACATTTGTTAATATTTGAATTGCACAAAAAAGCACTCGATTGCAATTGAAAGCACGCAACGCATAACGTCCGCATTGCCCGAATAATTTTTGACAAACGCTTGTTACCATCATATGACCAGCGATAGAGGTCATTTTAATTGAGCAACGAATGAAACGACCGACCAAATAAACAGGAGCCGCTTACCGTACAAAATTTTTGCTCCATGTGGCTAAACTAAACCCGGATCTCAGTCTTAACGTTTGCATTTTAAAATGATGTTAAGGCGCTACGCGTTGTTGGCACTTTCAACACAAAACAAAACACACAAGAAGGCGACAACACTTAAATTGACAGCTGTTGACGTTATCGCGGACTAAACCGCAGTATAATACTAAAACGCTCTATCGACGACGTACGACGACGTATTACACACACCACGAGTGATAGACAAAAATAACCTTGAGTTGTATATCGCTGCTAGTTTTTGTAAATGTTTGGATTTTAATGGGTGTTGGCTACAGAGTTAAGGTTCAATATCAGTTTGATGATTTGCTTCTATCTATGTGATTATTTAGACGAATGGTGTATCCGCGTCTAGTTGTTTTGTTATACATACATAACATCGACCATTCCCGCTGTGTTGTGCTGACGCTGCAAATCTGTAGCTCATAGAACTTAGTATACTTCAGACACGATTCCCGTTTACATACTATAAATGTGCACGGTACCCTCAGTGCGCGAGTCCGACTTGTACTTGCCGGTTTTTTTATGTTCATGCCTAACTAAGGGACCTAGTTTTTAACTGAAGCGTGATTAGAGCATTGCGTCTTTATTAAAATTTTATATTTATTCAACATAATAGGGCTGGTCTAAGGATTATCTCGAAGATTGCCACGAATAAAATAATCACTATCAGCAATAATCGACAGTTGCAGTGAGTGTTATCAACTTATCAAAACACCTGTAGTATGCCAGAACTCTGGACCTTAGATATTAATTTGGATATGTACTCTATTCAGGCATATTTTATAATTTAAACATTTCATAAAATATCTTTGAAAACGAAGTTGTAAGGTGCCGTGACGCAGGTGCTCCGTCCCGCTCTATCTAACGTCTCCAGTTCTAGTTCAGCGATTCGAATACCTGGAAAAAGAGCAGTTAAACACAGCACAACACACTCTTTAGGAGTTTTTATCGTTTTCACGCGCGATTACATTTTGAACAAATTTGATATTTTATATAAATCGTTACTTTTTTAATTTTCATGTCAGAAGAGCTGAGAGGTATAGGTAGAGTCATTCACGATGACGCGCGCCGTGGTTCTTATTACAATGTCATTAATGGCTAATTTTGACAAAATCACGAATCTTCGTGTTTGGCACTATTAGGTATACGTACTAAGAAATACCTGCGAATCTTTTGTTTTTCACTCTTATGCAAAGTAATTTTACGCTAATTAAATTTATGCCAATTTACCGTTATGCCAATCCACATTATGCGCGTTTACATTATGCGTATTTAGTTATGCGAATTAATATAGACCCTATTATCAGCAATAATCGACAACTGCAGTAAAGGAAATCAAAACGCCTGCAGTATGGTAGAACTCTACTTGTTTTTTTATTTGAAAATTGCTCTGCAAATGTGGTGCATACATTTCATATTATTATTTCAAAAAATATCTTTGAAAACGAAATTGAAAGGTGCCGTCATGTAGTTTTGCAAGTTCGTGGTGATGTTGGCTGGTGCTCCGTCCCACTCTATCTGGAAATTCTCCACCACTTTTGATATTATCGTCTCCATTTCTACTTCAACGACACGAATACCTGGAAAAGCAAGTAAATAGAAAGTAGTTAGCTACTCTTTTATAGCTACGCTTGCATCTTGAACAAATTTGATGTTTATATAAATCATTGTTTTTCAATTTTCATTTCAGCTTAGTTGAGAGGTAAAGCCGTGGTGGCCTAGTGGTTTGACCTATCGCCTCTCAAGCAGAGGGTCGTGGGTTCAAATCCCGGCTCGCACCTCTGAGTTTTTCGAAATTCATGTGCGCAATTTACCACGAGCTTTGCGGTGAAGGAAAACATCGTGAGGAAACCTGCACAAACATGCGAAGCAATTCGATGGTGCGTGTGAAGTTCCCAATCCACACTGGGCCCGCGTGGGAACTATGGCCCAAGCCCTCTCATTTCGAGAGGAGGCCTGTACCCAGCAGTGGGACGTATATAGCCTGAGGTGAGGTGAGAGGTATCTACTAAGAAAGTGGTGCTTATCTTTTGTTTTTCACTCCTCTTTCGTTCAAGGAATGGAGGAGAAAATAATAAACTACTTTAAAGCAGATGACTTAAAGCCAAAATGTATTGGTACAAAAACAAATATCTTTAAAACAATATTTGTGTTCTGGGTGCGTCTGGCGAAGTCAAATGTTAAGGTGGCAGACGAAAAAGTTAACACAAATATAGCAACTTTTGTGTATACCTAGACACATCCTGACTCCGTAACCAAACGGTGAAGTGACGAAAGGGTTAGCATTGCCGTAGTAAAGCGGGTGTTCTTTTTCGACCAGCCACCTCTCAGGAATAAATTCCTCAGGGTTCGGATAGTGTTCTTTCAATCCTGACATGTATTGATGAGATAAAACCATCAAAACCTGAAACAACGTCTTCTCTACTGTTTAATAGCTGTTTAATCACAATTTAACTCTAGCTAAAGTAACCTAGCAATAAAAAAAAACTTTACGTCTTTGGGTATTTTGTACCCCATTAGGTGATATTCTTTAGTTGTCACTAGGTTGTTTCCGATGGCCGCAGGCATCATTCTCATGGACTCTTTGATACACGCTCTGAGGTATGGTCGCCGGTCTTGTTCCGTTAATATTTCCTTTCGTAGTTTTATTTGCTTCTCCGGATTTTTGGCGAGGAGATATAACGTTGCAATAGTACTAATTGATACCTGAAATGAGTGTACTATGTTATATAATATCTTAAAGAGCAAAATAGTAAAATCAACAGAAGTCCCCTGTTACACTTCTGTTACAATCACAACGAGGTCAGGATTGTTAGTAGGGTTTTTTAGACTTTTTATTGGAATTTAATAACTTGATGGCGGTGATCTGGTGGCGGGGTGTCTTGATTATGGAATATAAACGATAACGTTACTGTTCATCAGAAATATATCGTGAATTTCAACGATACAAATAAGCAGGTAAGTAAGCTAACCGTATCCGATCCTCCCAGAAGCATCTCCGAAGCCATGATGTGTGCGACCTGAACATCAACTTCAAGCAATTTCTCTAGAATCGATTTTTCTCTGTCAAGAGCATCATTGTCGTTTTGGTTAGATTCTTTAATATTTTTTATAGCACGATCGACAAAAAATGAAGTTAGCCTAAAAATATAAACTTTTTTTATTTCACTCCCATATTCTATTATTTAATATCACTTATGTCACTACTCATTTGGACTATGTTATGCACAAAGAGATTAAGGCAGACCATAAAACATTAAAAAATTATAAAATAATATTAATAAAAAAAAATTACCTATGCAAATACTTTTCATGATAGTGCTTTATTTTTACTGTGAAGATTTTACTAAAAAGTTTAAATTGGTTAGAAAGAAACATTACCTTCCGTTTTCTTCGTAAATTTTTAAAGCTTTTCTAAAATTTTTAGTTGAATAATATCTCCATGGGCTTGGTTCACAATCAAGTTTTGCTGTAATAATAAAGAAATCGGCGATGTTCTGAACGAGCTTCTTTGCTTCTGAATTGTCGGGTAGATTAGGTGCCCATAATTTCATTTCAACATCGAAATTTTCTTTTATCATAAAGTGTTCATCACGAATTAACTTCATACTGGCAAAAAAAAAATCAAATGAGAAAACCGGTTTTAAATGAACTAAAATAATTTTTTTGCTCCGCGACCAAATGAAAGCTACGTTTATGCAAGATACACATAACGTTAGTGCAACGTAATGCTGAGTCAGCGGCCGTTTCACTTTTGAGGGGACACACAAAATCGTGTATTTTCATTTTTGTATTTTTTTTGTTTTAGGTATTTGTGTTTGCTGTTAAGTACGTGTTTTTTATTTTGTTATATTTGTCTGTTTTTGTGAATGTGAAGAAAAATGACTTTTTTCTTTCTTTCTTTCTTTATTTGCGTCTTCATGCTTCCACGTCCACACTGTAATTACTTAGATGTGTTGAGTCTTTTATATCTGGTAACATGGTAGGTATACGGTTGTGGTGCTCTGAAGATGAGGTCTGGTTGAGTTCGAAACATCTCAGAGTAGTGTACCTAAGTGGTGGTGGTAATATGATGTGTTTGTGTGATTTGTGTGTGTTCTTTCTTACAGTGTGGAGGTGGAGAAACTGCATGAACACGCATATCTTGCATAAACGTATTTAGCTTTCATAAGTTCGCGGGTGACCAAAGGAATTATTTTAGTTCATTGATATGGACCTCCGCAAAGTAAGGCCAATTCAATAAATTATTTAAAACCTGTTTTGGTACAACATTAGAAAAACGTCGTTTCTAACAAAATTTTACTTTTAATTTTCAAAGTAGGCTTTAAATTAATTACCGTTTAATCATGTCATCGGCTACTTCTGCTAAACCGTCCTTGTATAATTTGATTGCATTTGGTTGTAAGAAAATGCGATTTACTTTGGACCGAAACACTCTCCATTTTTCGCCGTGGCTGTAATTGAAACCCTAAATTAAAAGGTTATGTGACGCTGGTGTAGTAAGTATTTATGATTTTACTATCTTCGTTATGTTCTTGCACTTTTATAATTCAAAATGATGTCTCTGTTCTTATTTATTTAGGATTTTTAATGTACGATGGTTAAAAGAAATTGATCTTAGCCATTTTTTTGAAAAATTTTAAACAGCTCAAAAGACGAAGAAAATTTAACTGATTACGAATTATACATTTAATCTCAATATCTCAAAAAATTACCCTTAGATCAATTATCTTTTCGACCGTCGGATTATTTACTCAGTTCCTAGTCCTGTTATTTGATTGGGGTCGTAGGTTTTGTTGTGTTTCTTGCGATAATACTCGAGCGCCGGAAAAGTTGGGCGTATGGGCATCACGTTCTCGCTTCGAAGGATCTATTAAAAAAGAACATTATTATTTATTTCAGTTTTTTCACGTAGTAAATTCTTGTAAGTATAAAATATAATTGAAAATATATTTTCGTTAAGGTATTGCAGGTACGATATTTTTTATTAATCATTCTATTTCCTTACGTTGATGATATACTCACGTATGCCACAGCATCTGCATCAGATAACCAAATCATATCATAATTCCCAAAAATACCGTCGATCCTTGCTATTGGGCCATACAGTTTGTGTACTTGTTCAAATAACTGGATCCCATTGTATCCACTTAAGGCACCTGAATCAAAATGCTATTTTAAATACCTTTCTCACAAAACAAAATATTAATCAATGAATAAAAAATGGCTGAAGAAATTTACCACCGGGTAAAAAGTTAAGTAAAGGTCCAATAATGGGTAGAGATGATGGTCCTGGGATTTCTTTCCATGATTTAAGTTTCTGTGTCGGTTCTGTATGGTTGTTCAATGAAAAACTCGTGTTAAGTGACAGGCTCCTGAAATCAGAAATTAGCACTTTGTACTTTTCTATACTTTATGAAATTAGTGTGAACTAAAACTAAAAGTATTTCTGCAAAATTATGTGATACACAATACCACATATCGTACTGGGGATTCCTTTCGTTCGCATATATTTTTTGACCTACTTATTTTTATTTGGCATAATGTATTTTCATAATTTGTATTAGCATAATAGTACCGACGCATAGTAATATTTTGGCCACTACTTTGTTTGGCATATTACGGTTTTTAAATAATTTTAGTTGGACTAAAACATATTTGACTAATGTGTGTTACACATATTATTATTTAGGCTAATAATTATTTGTCATGTTTTTCAAAAACCATAATTTCAGTACCAACATTTTTATTAAAGGTAAAATTAGGTTAGGTTAGGCTAGAATGATGTCCATGCGCAAAGCGCCTAAACTACGGAGAATAGGAGGTGCGCGAAGCGGACCTCCGTCGACCTCGCTTTTGTTAAGTACTAAACATAGTGAATTAATGACTTTTGCTGTAGGATTTTTATTGCTTTACTAGAGTTTACCCGTGGCTTCGCACGCATAAACTATATTCGATTTGGTACCTAGTAATTATTGAAATTCCCCTGGGAATTCCCAAAATTTATATCGTGGTCTTCATTGACTTTGTGTTAAGAATAACTGTCCAAAATTTAAAGATTCTAATTCCAGCGGTTGAAATTTCATGATCCCTATCCCGTGGGAATATCAGGATAAAAAGTAGCCTAAGAATGTGTTATTTCAAATTTCAGAGGTCCAGCTACCTACATATCAAATTACTCGACTCTTAGCCTAACAGTTGTTACTTCGAGATTTTATCCGTATCCCGTGCGAATATCGGAATAAGAGTAGCCTATGTGTTATTCCAGACGTCCAGCTATCTACATAAGTACCAAATGTCATGACTCTAAGCTTAGTGGTTGTTATTTCGAGATTTTATTGCTATCCTGCGGTAATATCGGATAAAAAGTATCTTATGTTTTAACTCCGATTATAAACAAACTTTTTGCCAAATTTCATCCAAATGCGTCCAGCCGTTTCAGCGTGAAGAAGTAACAAACATAATCACTCATTCACTCACAAACTTTCGCATTTATAATATTAGTCGGATGACATTTGTACATTACAATTTTTAGAAGCTGTGTTTACATTCAACGGCGTCTTTAGCCCATGTAGCTCCCGTGTGCAATTATTACTTGTCTTTAGCGCCATCTAGGAAGCGCGCGGTCAATATGGAATAGGTACAAAGACCCGCGGCCGGCGCCCCTAACACCGCTGCGCCCGTGTGCAACGCACACCCTGTCTGCACTATAGGTAAAGACACCCCTGTTTACATTTTATGGTTTTTGTAACTATGCGAATTAATTATTATGTCTTTTTTGCCTAAAGATGACTATATAGATATATAGATTTTTCGGCTAGAAAAAATTATGTGTAACAATATTATACGATATTGATTTATGCATTCCAACAGTGAACCATCGAACTAACCTAGTTTTTTGAAATTACTATGAATGAAAAACACATTGTACACACAAAATACTGTGGCCGATGGCTGCTAATATATGGAAGTCCTAGGCACAAATCTTTATGGCCTTAGTAGTTTCTCAGCAAGTGAGTTTCAAAATAAATAGGAAGAAGATCAAAATTATACTGAAACACCAACTTGTAGCCATGTCCCTGAAAGTTAATAATTGTACCCAAGAAGTTGTTGACAATGTATACCAAGGGCAAGTGATTGATTTAACATGGCTGGACAGCGTATGGTAAGTTGTGCGTTATCTTTTTGTACTAAATATCAATGTCTCAAGAAAATTGTTTTTAATCAGTGCGTGTGATAGTGATATAAATAGAACTGAGACGTGTTCTATTTGTGAGCCTCATCAGAAGTCTCAAGGTCACTCAAAGATCAATTCACTTTAAATGGTCGTAGTCAACAAACAGTACGGATTCAGAATGCAGACATCCACCACCACTGCCATCCAAGACGCCCTGCAGGTCGTTCATCACGCCATCCGGAACAAACACCAGGTGCTGGCGGTATCACTCGACATACGAGCAGCCTTTGACAACGCATGGTGGCCTGCAATCTTCCAAAGGCTCAAGAAGATCCGCTGCCCTAAAAACATTTATGTAATGCTTCAGAGCTATATCACAGACCGCACCGTACACCTTAGTCTTGCCGACAGCACGTTGCGAAACCCATGACGAGAGGGTGCGTTCAGGGCTCAGTCATCGGTCCCATAATGTGGAATCTCGTCCTGGACGAACTACTGGACACTAAACTGCCAGAGAACTGCCATATCCAGGCCTATGCAGACGACGTTCTCCTTATTTGTCACTCCAAGACTGAGTCAACTACAACAGAGCTAGAGCACTTGACAAACAGCTCCCTAAACACCATCTACGACTGGGGCAAAAGAGTCAAACTAGACTTCGGAAAAGACAAGACCCAACTAATTGCATTCACTTCCCGAGCCAGCACGGCCAAAATCTTAATTAACAACTTCACCATTCCCCACTCCAAGCAAATTAAGTACCTTGGACTCATGACCACAGACTACGCTTCATCGAACACGTTAAATACATTATCCGCGACTGGGCTGCGAGCTTCGGCCTCAAAATAAATGCGAAGAAAACGCAAGCGATTGTTATTGGCAGTCCATATTTCATCTCTCAGATGTCTGACTTGGTAGTTCAAAACTTGTACTTTGATGGTACACTCATTCCTTTCTCGTCTACCGTCAGAAATCTGGGGATTATAATGGACCAGACGCTGTCCTGGTCGGCCCAGGTAGCCGAGGTCAGTCGTAAACTTTTTGCCTCGCTTCATTCGCTTAGGCGCTTGCAGAATTTTCTGCCTCTCCAAACTAAAATTACACTAGCTCAGTCCCTTTTGCTTCCGTTGCTAGACTATGGTGATATTGGCTACCTGGATCTGAGTGAGGGGTTGCTTGACAAGCTTGACCGCCTTCAGAATGTGTGCATCCGTTACATTTTTGGACTCCGTAAGTACGACCACGTGTCTGATTTCCGCACACAGCTGAAGTGGTTGCCTATCAGGGATCGTAGAAATATTCACGTTCTGTCATTGCTCTTCAACACTCTTTTCAATCCTTCTGCTCCCACCTACCTATCCGAGCGTTTCAGTTACCTGGCTTCTGGTAGCTAGCATCGTTTACGGTCGAGTACCAACCTCCTTTTGGCCTGTCCTTCTACCTCTTCCAAGACCTACTCTAAATCCTTCACAGTGCAATCTACAAGGTTGTGGAATCGATTACCGACCTCCATCAGGCAATCTCGCACCGTAGGATCGTTCAGGGAGGGTTTGAAGAGGATGTGGCTCACATCTTCTCCGTAAATGTTAAAGACTATTATTATTGTTATTATTTTTGCTCATTGTATTGGTACATATTTTTCATAGTTTGTTTGCATATGCATATATTTGTATGTAGTAGTGTATTTTTATGTTAGGATTATTTGTAGATTTGTGTATTTTATTATTTAAAGCAATGTATTGTAGCTTCCACTATGTAACTATGTTAATTATATACTAAAGTTTTGTCTGTCCCTGACTGAATGCTCCTCTCGTCCACTCAAAGGTTGACTGGAAGAGATCCCTTTAAGGGATAAGTTCGCCTTTGTACATATTTGTTTTTTTTTTTTTTTGTCAACTGTATTTTACCTATTTTGTACAATAAAGAGTTTACATACATACATACATTATAGAAAGAGCCAAAAAACTATTTTATAAACTTCAAAATTTCATCAGACCCACTTGGGGTGTTCACACAGATAATATAAAAACCATTTATAAACAAGTCATAGAACCCATAATTACATACTCCGCTTCGGTCTGGGTCGGCGCCCTAAAATATAAATATATAACAAAGAAACTCCTCTCAATGCAACGTTTATTTGCCATCAAGGCCATACATGGATTCCGAACACTAAGCACCCCCCTTTCAATCACTCTTGCTGATTTCTTCCCACTCCCGAACAAAATAGAATACGTTGCCGAAGTAGAAAATGCACGGTTACGCAGACATACAGCATTTCTTCCTCGCGACCTCCCTATCGAAACCGCCGCTCCACCCGCCTCTCTCTTACATCCATCACTACGAATCCCCATCCGCCACGCCGACATACTAGACACAACCGCACTTGACAACATTGTAACAGCCCACCATGCCGACACTCCACACCTACTACAGGCCTACACCGATGGCAGCCGACATGATGACAAAGTTGGCTCAGCCTTTGTCATCATTCGGCCTGATGGTAAACACACGCTCAAGAAATACAAACTGCATGATCGCTGCTCAGTCTTTCAAGCCGAGTTACTCGCCATTTCACAGTGCATTTTATACACCGCATCACACTACACCGAACACAAACACACTCTCCTCATATTTTCAGACAGTAAATCATCACTTCATGAATAAGAGAACCCCAACAGTTACAATACACTTGCCAACAATATACACAATTTAATATACACACACAAAGACACCATCAACATACACTTTTACTGGGTTAAGGCGCACTGCGGAATTCCAGGCAATGAGCTAGCGGATCGGGCGGCGAAACATGCAGCCGACTTACACAAAACACCTGACTACTTTCAGATCCCAATCAGCCATGTAAAACACCACCACAAAATAATTCTGCAAAAACACAAAGAACAACTATACAACAAACAGGAACACTGCACATACACCAAAACACTCTTAGAATAGAATAGAATAGAATAGAAATATTTTTATTCGGGCTTCGCACTTAAAATAGTACAGGGCAAATGAAAACAAAAAAGAAATACAATATGCGAAGGCACGAAACGGTCGCAGCTCAGCATAGTGTTGGCCGTGTAAGCCAACGCTGGTCTTCCGCTGCGACCGCTTGGCGACTTCACGGAAGGCGACAAAAATTAAAAAAATAAAAGAAATAAAATCGAAATATAAAACTAATGACAAAAAAAATAATAATTAAAAAACAATATAATAATAACAATAAAAACAACTCTTCCCCACATACGACACACTCATCATTGAATACATTACTAAACACCCACTCACCTTCGCCTCTACACAACTGCTAAGCAATCACGGCTATCACAAAACATATTTACACCGATTCCATATAACAGACAACGAACACTGCCCATGCGACCAACACACACCTCAGACACTAACACACCTCATTTTTCACTGCCCCAGATTCTCAGATAAGCGCCTCAACCTAACCATCAGCTGCAACAATTTTAACATTGACCCCTTTAATTTCTCTGAAATACTAACAAAGGAAACCACGGCCGAACATTTTCATAAACTACTGAAACACATCATCCTTAACTTAAAAACATTTAACAATCCACCTCCTCTTAACCCCTCAACCACAACTCTTCCAATAACTTAATCTATACTCTACACACCTCCCAATTACCCGTACTATATAACAACACATATATACACACGCAAACCTATATATTATATATTTAATCATCTTTCCACAAATGCCCCCGCAAGGGAAAAGAGAACCATTTGTTGTCTTTTCCCCTTCGGGGTGCAACCCAAAAACTCGCTTTCACACTTTTCCCCCCCTAGGTACTCCTTACAAAAACAACACAAAACACTTGCAAAAACGCACCCTCATTCACACCCAAAACACCTCTAAAAGAAAAACACACCCAGCCGCGAAGTGTATACCATTAGCACGGAGCGCGCTCTGGAGTAAAACACTCCACAGGGGGTGGAGTTTAGTCCGTAGGCGCCTGGGAGAAATCCCCAGACGAGTCGGGCATGCTGTCGGGACCGGCCCGCAGTATACTATGAGTCTTCTCCACCTCCCCCGAAAAAAAAAAAAAAAAAATATGTAAGGCTCCTTAAGGTTAGATCCTTGGGGAAGGGCTACGTTCAGTAGTTGACGAGTTCCGGCTGATAGATACATATAGACTTGTGCCTATCCAAAGGTACGAGTAAATTTTCTGATACTTCACCGATGTACGAACGATTGACGTTATTGCGTGCTTAAAATAAATTATAAACACACAGTTTTTTGTGATGAGTCTCTTTTCTCGTGACTCCGACCTATATCAACTTTTTTTTTAATTAACAAGATATCATTTTTTCAATACCTGTAAATTACTATAGGAATCGAAAGAGTTTTGCCTCCTGAACATGGGAAAATATTTATTATAATTTATTTCTTGTTCGAATAAATAATGTCCATGGTAATTTATCAAATAAAGTATTTATTTCTCCGTATAAATATCAGCGTCTTTCTATTTCCAAGCAGAATACAGAGAAAGAATCAAATTATAGTCTTAGAAATATGAAATCTTGTCAATTGTGTAAGTATTTCTATAATAGACACATAAAAAACAAATAACATCTAAACAAAATCACTGGGCTTACCGTGTCAATGATTTCTTGTGTACTGACAAAATAAAGCTCTCCTTAAGTATTATTGTCTGCATATTTAAAAATGGGTAACTTTAACGAATGATTTGCTAACGTTTCGTTCGATGTTTTTAACTCAACACTACACCAGTGACTGATTTTTTTATTATAGCTTCGCGCTCTTGACGCATTTAGCGAAATGGAAACGGAATTAGGTATGGAAAATGGTTCCCCTTGTTTACGCATATTTTTATGTCATATTCTATTAACCGACTTCAAAAAAAGGACGAGGTTCTATGTTCCAATGTTTTTTTTTTTTATGTATGTTTACCGATTACTCAGTCAATTCTGGACCGTTTTTCAAAATTCTTTTTTTAATCGATAGGGTATTCTTCTGAGGTGGTCCCATTGTCACCAAGTCAAGATCTGATAATGGGATCCTAGGGAAATCGAGGGCAAACCTCAATGCAAGCAAATCATAATGAAGACCATAGGTGACCAATGGAACTCGTCAAAGCTAAGTAATGCTCGCTCGTCTATAAATGATCATGATTAACATATAGACAAGCGAGTAAGAAGAAGCTTTAAGTTAATGATTCCTTCGAACTGATCTGATGCTGAAGCCAGAAGGTAGGCAACGGAACTCTGTTATAAAACAAGTTAGTCGTGTTTGGGCTTAATGGAATCGTAGTTAGACGTACTTTGGCAACGAATCACTAAAAAGTGAGAAATATTTTTTTTTTTTAACAAAAAAGTAAAACCGACTCCAAAAAAACAAAAAATGGAACCGACTACAAAACCCTTGAAAATATTTTTCTAGGTACCTTTTAGCTCGAAGTCGGTGACTCAGCACGGCCCCAGCAGGAGTGATTGAAACCCATTGTATGTAGGTGAAATAGACGCCTATTGTTCCACTCCTGCTGGGTCGTGCTGAGGCAACGACTTCGAGCTAGTAGGTACCGACGTACCTAGAAAAATATTTTCAAGGGTTTTGTGGTCGGTTCCATTTTTTGTTATTTTTTTATTTTTTTGGAGTCGGTTTATATTTTTCGTTAAATTTTTTTTTTGCGTAATCTTTTTACGCATAATAGTATTTATGCCGAAACTTTTTTTGTATAATTATATTACGCAGAATTCTTTTACGCGTAACCAATGTAAGGTGAATGGTCTTTACGCATAATTTGTGAATGCCCAATTTCGCAAGATGTTGGGGTGTGCAAACATGCCCCATTCGCATTCTGGACATTATATTTGTTGCAGGCTTACAAAGAGGGATTTTTGAGAACCAGGGCTTGGCAGGGATTGCTAGTTGAATGTCCCGATAACGCAAACCCGTCCTTACTTCATTGAACGCCCGAAGTTGGCTCCAAGCATCTCGTAAGTATATCTTTGGCATAGCTACAAGATCTTCAGCTATATTTTTGAATGGATGCTTCGCGAGCTAACCACCACGTGGTGGTCCACGTGTTCATTTCCCGTGATGCCCTTAAGGCTAGGGATCCCAGCAAACGAGATAGACGAAGCAGAATAGACCAGAGCTGAGGATTGGATAATATCGGAAGAGATATCTATCACTGAGGAATTAACGCCGTAAATATAGTGAAAGAGCAACACATTTCACTTGAAGTGCATTAATAGGACTAGATTTCATGGCACCACAAATAATTCTAAGAGCTTTAGACTGAATACCTTTCTATTTCTTGAAGCCAGCAACACTTCCAGGGTCTAGTAACTGTGACACGCCTCAGAATATTAATTTATTTTTTCACATTTTGCAGGTATGTAATCACAGTGGGCTTGACCAGTTAATTTGCTATCTAAAATTACGTCTAATTTTTTTTATTTTTTAACCAAAATTACTTGACTGGGGGAGGGAGTCGCTTTCTGGTAAACAATACTACTACACTTTTGGACACAGAAAGCTCCAAACCATTGGAGTCTAACCATGTCTTTAACAATCCTTAAGTGAGGCTATTGCTAGCCTTTTCAATGGAGCCATTAATTGAGTATAATAGTAAATCGTCAGCGTATTGTAAAACTCTGATAGATCCATTGAAAGATGATTCCAATTTCATATATATAAATATTATATAGCAATGGGCTTAATACGGAACTCTGTGGAAGTCCTCGCCACACTGTACACGTGATTTGATTATTGTTATCTCGGACTATCTGTCTGTCGTCAAGTCGAGCAAAACTAAAACAAAGACACGGCCGTACCATACTTTTCTCGAAGCCATTCAGGCTATTTTCAACATACTACGAGTAATATATCAGTATACTCGTAGTAATTTTAGATGGCAATAATATAGAATTCATTATGGCAATATGCGTTACGGGGCAATGAATGTCTGTTTTTTCAGACAGTTTTGTCTTTCGGAAACCTTTGTCCTCCCTTTTTTTCGAACAAAACGGGACTACCCAAGACTGTGGCATGCTAGATATTTTTATGGTACGGTTTCAAGGTATTAAATAATTATGATTTATATGTAAATTTTGTTTTCACGCCCGTAATAACTGACCACTATACCTACTTCAGGCAGGACCTTTGTCTACCTACATAGGCGCCAGCCGCCAGCTGGTGAGCGCGAGAACGGTAGTCTTCATTGACCTCGCAAGGCCAATGATGCCGCTCACTCCTATTTTTAACCGACTTCAAAAAAAGGAGGAGGTTATCCATTCGGTTGTATTTTTTTTTTTTTTTATGTTTGTTACCTCAGAACTCCGTCATTTATGAACCGATTTGAAAATTTTTTTTTGCGTTCGTCTAGGATTGCTTTCAATTAGGTCCCATAAGCACCAAATCAGGATCTGATGATTGGATCTTAAGGAAATCGAGGGAACTCTTCAAATGTTGTAGGGATACCTATGGAAAATTTGATATATTTAGTAGTAACTCAAGCATTTGCTCTTGAAAATCATCATTTGGTGAAACGGAACTGATGATGAAGACCACAGTTGACTATCGGAGTTACTACTCAATAACAAGTATTTCATGGGTTGAATTTCAATTGCTTTAACACAGTTGCTAAGCAATTTATGCTCCTCGGAACGGATATGGTGAAATGAAATGGGTGGTGAAGCACCAGGACTCCTCAATAATGAACGTCTCTGCATCGGAAAAAGCAATTTTTCGTAAAAGGTGACGAGCAGTTGACATTAAACTATTGTATCTTAGATGTTTTACACTAAAAAGCGTGAAAAAAAAAATTTATAACAAAAAATAGAACCGACTACAAAAAACCATGAAAATAATTTTCTACCAGCCTGAAGTCGGTGCCTCAGCACGAGCCAGCAGGAGTGATTGAAGCCATTTACTCGTATAGTTGTAGGTGAGGTAGACGATTATAGGTCCACTCCTGCTGGCTCGTGCTGAGGCACCGACTTCAGGCTGGTAGAAAATTATTTTCATGGTTTTTTGTAGTCGGTTCTATTTTTTGTTATAATTTTTTTTTATACCTTTAGGCTGCTATTTACTCTTAAACTACTAATAATTTTCAAGCAATCTTCCGTTGTAATTTTCCTTTTAAATTTGATATACTTCCTACCATCCTGATTTTTTTAAATTTCCACCAACATTCCACAATTAGTCGAGAAAAAAATCACCCCCACCCCCACTTTGTCGGCGTGACTGATATGTATTATTATTATTATTATTATATTTAGCCTATAATTGTGTCCCACTGCTGGGCAAAGGCCTCTCCTCTTGACTTCCACATCTCCCTATCCAGAGCTATATTTACAGAGCTACTGATATGTATATTCATGCTAAAATACAAATTTCTAGTACTAACAGTCTCTGAGCTTAGTCGCGGAAAGACAGACAGACGGACAGACATTGCGATAATATAAGAGTTCCTAGTTGACTACGGAACCCTAAATAGGCGGTTCTTTTGTTTTTATTTAAATACTTAACAATAGTGGCCAAGCCTTCGGCAGAAGAAACCAAGGCCTGACCTGACATGCCGGAATAGCTAGTGTGTTGTAGCGCCTGCTAAATTGAGATGGCAATATTTTGGCTTCATGTGCGTGAACTTGTTTTATTTTTAAAAATAAAAAAAATATTTATAAAAACCGTCCAAATGCGAGTTGAACTCGCGTGGAGAGGGTTCTATTCTATGACACAGTAAGGTTCGCAAAACTTTATTTTTTTAATTTCCTAATTTGTTCCCCGAAAATAACCCTTATTTAAAAAAAATATTTTTACTTTATAAATAAATAGACATCGGATTATTTATATTTATTTGCATGTTTGCATACCTATGCAAATGCATAATAATTTTATTTTTATAGCGTTATTGCATATTTCGGTACTTTTTCGTTGACAGTGCTTATTTCAGTTGTTTTACGTGTTAGGCGTATTGTATTATGCTGTCGAAACGTTTAAACTAAGTATGTTGGGGCAGGGGTTGGACACTCCGCAGTTTAGGTACGTTCAGCCGGCGACCTCACCGTGGGGTTCGCGGCAAAGGGTTGCCGCTTATTGTATTTTTCACCTATGATGAGTTCTGTGATATTTGAAAATTTTCCGAATTACGCATACTATGTTCGCAAAATGTTTTTTAAAAATAATTTCTGTTTTGAAACAAAATAATCTAAAACTGTTCTTTTTAAGAATATATAGCAATATCAATGTCTGTTAAAATAGCCTCCATCGAATACGATAGAAAAATATTTATTTTTTAAATGACGCAATGTTATCGGATTTTTTATTTTCTTGGAATAAATGAATAAATAAATCGGCAATTGCAGCGGTTCATTATTCGATAACAATGAACTAAGATATTTTAAATTTTTAAACAAAACTTGCAAGATTTTGTAAATGCGGCTATTTGGGAAGCGGCCGCAACCGGTGTGAAGTTAGCTGCCTAAAGTTAGCTGCCTGTGATAACCCGACCAAATTAAGAAGTGTCGTTTTCGAAAGTGTTAAAATAAATTAAAACATCATGAAATAGGTCGCAAAGTACACAAAATAAACAAAACATTAAGACAAAGGCTTTGATTAAGTGTAAAAGAAGGACAACCGGCGAGAAAACAAATTTTGTTTAAAATTGCCAGGCATTTTCTTTTATATCATAAAGATATAGTCTAATAAGTAAAGCCAGGAGTGGTGGCTGTATTTAACATACAACCACATGACTACGGATCTTAAAACTGAAGAGTCTAGATTGATACCCAGCTTAGAGCTAGTTTAGAACATAGGCGCCGATCAAAGTTAGCTGCCTAAATCCAACGAACAAATCAAGTCGAATTTCTGCCAAATACGATCCCAGCCAGGACTGACTATTACATGTGTTTTATAGCCAAGATATATATCTTTCAAAATTACCAAAGAATTATATGATACCTCACTCTGTTAAAAAATTAGAGAGAAATTCTCAAAATATACAATTTTTGTCCTCGCTGCCTAGAACGTTGCCGTTTTTTGCAAAATAGAAGTAATCCCAGGAGCAGTGACTATATCAGTCATTTAGCTACATAACTAGAGATATAGAAACAGGTACGTCCTGAGTGATACCCAATTTGGTTTAGGAAAAACTGGAAAATCAAGCGAAATTTTCGAATAAACCTGCAAAAATTTGAGGATATGTCACATTTCCGCGAGAAACAAGTGAACCCAGGAGTAGTGGCTATATTTATCATACAGCCACACACGCAAGGATCTTAAAACTGCAAAGTCTAGATTGATACCCAGTTTGGTTTAGGAGATAGGCGACGATCCAAGTTAGCTGCCTAAATCCAACGAACAAATCAAGTCGAATTTCTGCCAAACACGATCCCAGCCAGGACTGACTTTTATATGTGTTTTATAACCAAGATATATATCTTTCAAAATTGCTAAAGAATTGTATGATACCTCCCTCTTTTAAAAAAAAATGAGAGCGAAATTCTCAAAATTTAAAATTTTTGTCCTCGCTGCCTAGAACGTTGCCGTTTTTTGCAAAATAGAAGTAATCCCAGGAGCAGTGACTATATAGGTCATTTAGCTACATAACTAAAGATATATAAACAGGTACGTCATGAGTGATACCCAGTTTGGTTTAGGAAAAACTGGAAAATCAAGAGAAATTTTCGAATAAACCTGCAAAAACTTGAGGATATGTCACATTTCTGCGAGATACAAGTGAAGCCAGGAGTAGTGGCTATATTTATCATACAGCTACAAACCCAGGGATCTTAAAACTGCAAAGTCTAGATTGATACCCAGTTCGGTTTAGGAGATAGGCGACGATCCAAGTTAGCTGCCTAAATCCAACGAACAAATCAAGTCGAATTTCTGCCAAACACGATCCCAGCCAGGACTGACTTTTATATGTGTTTTATAACCAAGATATATATCTTTCAAAATTACTAAAGAATTGTATGATACCTCCCTCTTTTAAAAAAAAATTACATAGAAATTCTCAAAATTTAAAATTTTTGTCCTCGCTGCCTAGAACGTTGCCGTTTTTTGCAAAATAGAAGTAATCCCAGGAGCAGTGACTATATAGGTCATTTAGCTACATAACTAAAGATATAGAAACAGGTACGTCCTGAGTGATACCCAGTTTGGTTTAGGAAAAACTGGAAAATCAAGCGAAATTTTCGAATAAACCTGCAAAATTTTGAGGTTATGTCACATTTCCGCGAGATAGAAGTGAACCCAGGAGTAGTGGCTATATTTATCATACAGCTACAAACCCAGGGATCTTAAAACTGCAAAGTCTAGATTGATACCCAGTTCGGTTTAGGAGATAGGCGACGATCCAAGTTAGCTGCCTAAATCCAACGAACAAATCAAGTCGAATTTCTGCCAAACACGATCCCAGCCAGGACTGACTTTTATATGTGTTTTATAACCAAGATATATATCTTTTAAAATTACTAAAGAATTGTATGATGCCTCCCTCTTTTAAAAAAAAATTACATAGAAATTCTCAAAATTTAAAATTTTTGTCCTCGCTGCCTAGAACGTTGCCGTTTTTTGCAAAATAGAAGTAATCCCAGGAGCAGTGACTATATAGGTCATTTAGCTACATAACTAAAGATATAGAAACAGGTACGTCCTGAGTGATACCCAGTTTGGTTTAGGAAAAACTGGAAAATCAAGCGAAATTTTCGAATAAACCTGCAAAATTTTGAGGTTATGTCACATTTCCGCGAGATAGAAGTGAACCCAGGAGTAGTGGCTATATTTATCATACAGCTACAAACCCAGGGATCTTAAAACTGCAAAGTCTAGATTGATACCCAGTTCGATTTAGGAGATAGGCGACGATCCAAGTTAGCTGCCTAAATCCAACGAACAAATCAAGTCGAATTTCTGCCAAACACGATCCCAGCCAGGACTGACTTTTATATGTGTTTTATAACCAAGATATATATCTTTCAAAATTGCTAAAGAATTGTATGATACCTCCCTCTTTTAAAAAAAAATTAGAGTGAAATTCTCAAAATTTAAAATTTTTGTCCTCGCTGCCTAGAACGTTGCCGTTTTTTGCAAAATAGAAGTAATCCCAGGAGCAGTGACTATATAGGTCATTTAGCTACATAACTAAAGATATAGAAACAGGTACGTCCTGAGTGATACCCAGTTTGGTTTAGGAAAAACTGGAAAATCAAGCGAAATTTTCGAATAAACCTGCAAAATTTTGAGGTTATGTCACATTTCCGCGAGATAGAAGTGAACCCAGGAGTAGTGGCTATATTTATCATACAGCTACAAACCCAGGGATCTTAAAACTGCAAAGTCTAGATTGATACCCAGTTCGGTTTAGGAGATAGGCGACGATCCAAGTTAGCTGCCTAAATCCAACGAACAAATCAAGTCGAATTTCTGCCAAACACGATCCCAGCCAGGACTGACTTTTATATGTGTTTTATAACCAAGATATATATCTTTTAAAATTACTAAAGAATTGTATGATGCCTCCCTCTTTTAAAAAAAAATTACATAGAAATTCTCAAAATTTAAAATTTTTGTCCTCGCTGCCTAGAACGTTGCCGTTTTTTGCAAAATAGAAGTAATCCCAGGAGCAGTGACTATATAGGTCATTTAGCTACATAACTAAAGATATAGAAACAGGTACGTCCTGAGTGATACCCAGTTTGGTTTAGGAAAAACTGGAAAATCAAGCGAAATTTTCGAATAAACCTGCAAAATTTTGAGGTTATGTCACATTTCCGCGAGATAGAAGTGAACCCAGGAGTAGTGGCTATATTTATCATACAGCTACAAACCCAGGGATCTTAAAACTGCAAAGTCTAGATTGATACCCAGTTCGGTTTAGGAGATAGGCGACGATCCAAGTTAGCTGCCTAAATCCAACGAACAAATCAAGTCGAATTTCTGCCAAACACGATCCCAGCCAGGACTGACTTTTATATGTGTTTTATAACCAAGATATATATCTTTCAAAATTACTAAAAAATTGTATGATACCTCCCTCCTTTAAAAAAAAATTAGAGCGAAATTCTCAAAATTTAAAATTTTTGTCCTCGCTGCCTAGAACGTTGCCGTTTTTTGCAAAATAGAAGTAATCCCAGGAGCAGTGACTATATAGGTCATTAAGCTACATAACTAGAGATATAGAAACAGGTACGTCCTGAGTGATACCCAGTTTGGTTTAGGAAAAACTGGAAAATCAAGAGAAATTTTCGAATAAACCTGCAAAATTTTGAGGTTATGTCACATTTCCGCGAGATAGAAGTGAACCCAGGAGTAGTGGCTATATTTATCATACAGCTACAAACCCAGGGATCTTAAAACTGCAAAGTCTAGATTGATACCCAGTTCGGTTTAGGAGATAGGCGACGATCCAAGTTAGCTGCCTAAATCCAACGAACAAATCAAGTCGAATTTCTGCCAAACACGATCCCAGCCAGGACTGACTTTTATATGTGTTTTATAACCAAGATATATATCTTTCAAAATTACTAAAGAATTGTATGATACCTCCCTCTTTTAAAAAAAAATTACATAGAAATTCTCAAAATTTAAAATTTTTGTCCTCGCTGCCTAGAACGTTGCCGTTTTTGCAAAATAGAAGTAATCCCAGGAGCAGTGACTATATAGGTCATTTAGCTACATAACTAAAGATATATAAACAGGTACGTCATGAGTGATACCCAGTTTGGTTTAGGAAAAACTGGAAAATCAAGAGAAATTTTCGAATAAACCTGCAAAAACTTGAGGATATGTCACATTTCTGCGAGATACAAGTGAAGCCAGGAGTAGTGGCTATATTTATCATACAGCTACAAACCCAGGGATCTTAAAACTGCAAAGTCTAGATTGATACCCAGTTCGGTTTAGGAGATAGGCGACGATCCAAGTTAGCTGCCTAAATCCAACGAACAAATCAAGTCGAATTTCTGCCAAACACGATCCCAGCCAGGACTGACTTTTATATGTGTTTTATAACCAAGATATATATCTTTCAAAATTACTAAAAAATTGTATGATACCTCCCTCTTTTAAAAAAAAATTAGAGCGAAATTCTCAAAATTTAAAAATTTTGTCCTCGCTGCCTAGAACGTTGCCGTTTTTTGCAAAATAGAAGTAATCCCAGGAGCAGTGACTATATAGGTCATTTAGCTACATAACTAAAGATATAGAAACAGGTACGTCCTGAGTGATACCCAGTTTGGTTTAGGAAAAACTGGAAAATCAAGAGAAATTTTCGAATAAACCTGCAAAAACTTGAGGATATGTCACATTTCTGCGAGATACAAGTAAAGCCAGGAGTAGTGGCTATATTTATCATACAGCTACAAACCCAGGGATCTTAAAACTGCAAAGTCTAGATTGATACCCAGTTCGGTTTAGGAGATAGGCGACGATCCAAGTTAGCTGCCTAAATCCAACGAACAAATCAAGTCGAATTTCTGCCAAACACGATCCCAGCCAGGACTGACTTTTATATGTGTTTTATAACCAAGATATATATCTTTTAAAATTACTAAAGAATTGTATGATACCTCCCTCTTTTAAAAAAAAATTACATAGAAATTCTCAAAATTTAAATTTTTTGTCCTCGCTGCCTAGAACGTTGCCGTTTTTTGCAAAATAGAAGTAATCCCAGGAGCAGTGACTATATAGGTCATTTAGCTACATAACTAAAGATATAGAAACAGGTACGTCCTGAGTGATACCCAGTTTGGTTTAGGAAAAACTGGAAAATCAAGAGAAATTTTCGAATAAACCTGCAAAAACTTGAGGATATGTCACATTTCTGCGAGATACAAGTGAAGCCAGGAGTAGTGGCTATATTTATCATACAGCTACAAACCCAGGGATCTTAAAACTGCAAAGTCTAGATTGATACCCAGTTCGGTTTAGGAGATAGGCGACGATCCAAGTTAGCTGCCTAAATCCAACGAACAAATCAAGTCGAATTTCTGCCAAACACGATCCCAGCCAGGACTGACTTTTATATGTGTTTTATAACCAAGATATATATCTTTCAAAATTACTAAAAAATTGTATGATACCTCCCTCCTTTAAAAAAAAATTAGAGCGAAATTCTCAAAATTTAAAATTTTTGTCCTCGCTGCCTAGAACGTTGCCGTTTTTTGCAAAATAGAAGTAATCCCAGGAGCAGTGACTATATAGGTCATTAAGCTACATAACTAGAGATATAGAAACAGGTACGTCCTGAGTGATACCCAGTTTGGTTTAGGAAAAACTGGAAAATCAAGAGAAATTTTCGAATAAACCTGCAAAAACTTGAGGATATGTCACATTTCTGCGAGATACAAGTGAAGCCAGGAGTAGTGGCTATATTAATCATACAGCCACACCACCAGGGATCTTAAAACTGAAAACTCTAGATTGATACCCAGTTCGGTTTAGGAGATAGGCGACGATCCAAGTTAGCTGCCTAAATCCAACGAACAAATCAAGTCGAATTTCTGCCAAACACGATCCCAGCCAGGACTGACTTTTATATGTGTTTTATAACCAAGATATATATCTTTCAAAATTGCTAATGAATTGTATGATACCTCCCTCTTTTAAAAAAAAATTAGAGCGAAATTCTCAAAATTTAAAATTTTTGTCCTCGCTGCCTAGAACGTTGCCGTTTTTTGCAAAATAGAAGTAATCCCAGGAGCAGTGACTATATAGGTCATTAAGCTACATAACTAGAGATATAGAAACAGGTACGTCCTGAGTGATACCCAGTTTGGTTTAGGAAAAACTGGAAAATCAAGAGAAATTTTCGAATAAACCTGCAAAAACTTGAGGATATGTCACATTTCTGCGAGATACAAGTGAAGCCAGGAGTAGTGGCTATATTTATCATACAGCTACAAACCCAGGGATCTTAAAACTGCAAAGTCTAGATTGATACCCAGTTCGGTTTAGGAGATAGGCGACGATCCAAGTTAGCTGCCTAAATCCAACGAACAAATCAAGTCGAATTTCTGCCAAACACGATCCCAGCCAGGACTGACTTTTATATGTGTTTTATAACCAAGATATATATCTTTCAAAATTGCTAATGAATTGTATGATACCTCCCTCTTTTAAAAAAATACTCTATAATTTTTTTGTGGATTTAATTTTGACATGTATTAGCCTGACTGACTTTTGTTTTATTTATTTCTTGTATTTTAATTGAATAAATTATTGGTTTTATAACCAAGATATATATCTTTTAAAATTACTAAAGAATTGTATGATACCTCCCTCTTTTAAAAAAAAATTACATAGAAATTCTCAAAATTTAAAATTTTTGTCCTCGCTGCCTAGAACGTTGCCGTTTTTTGCAAAATAGAAGAAATCCCAGGAGCAGTGACTATATAGGTCATTTAGCTACATAACTAAAGATATAGAAACAGGTACGTCCTGAGTGATACCCAGTTTGGTTTAGGAAAAACTGGAAAATCAAGAGAAATTTTCGAATAAACCTGCAAAAACTTGAGGATATGTCACATTTCTGCGAGATACAAGTGAAGCCAGGAGTAGTGGCTATATTTATCATACAGCTACAAACCCAGGGATCTTAAAACTGCAAAGTCTAGATTGATACCCAGTTCGGTTTAGGAGATAGGCGACGATCCAAGTTAGCTGCCTAAATCCAACGAACAAATCAAGTCGAATTTCTGCCAAACACGATCCCAGCCAGGACTGACTTTTATATGTGTTTTATAACCAAGATATATATCTTTCAAAATTGCTAATGAATTGTATGATACCTCCCTCTTTTAAAAAAAAATTAGAGCGAAATTCTCAAAATTTAAAATTTTTGTCCTCGCTGCCTAGAACGTTGCCGTTTTTTGCAAAATAGAAGTAATCCCAGGAGCAGTGACTATATAGGTCATTAAGCTACATAACTAGAGATATAGAAACAGGTACGTCCTGAGTGATACCCAGTTTGGTTTAGGAAAAACTGGAAAATCAAGCGAAATTTTCGAATAAACCTGCAAAAATTTGAGGTTATGTCACATTTCCGCGAGATAGAAGTGAACCCAGGAGTAGTGGCTATATTTATCATACAGCCACACCATCAGGGATCTTAAAACTGAAAACTCTAGATTGATACCCAGTTCGGTTTAGGAGAAAGGCGACGATCAAAGTTAGCTGCCTAAATCCAACGAACAAATCAAGTCGAATTTCTGCCAAAGACGATGCCAGCCAGGACTGACTTTCATATGTGTTTTATAACCAAGTTATATATCTTTCAAAATTGCTAGAGAATTGTATGATACCTCCCTCTTTAAAAAAAAAATTAGAGCGAAATTCTCAAAATTTTAAATTTTTGTCTTCGCTGCCTAGAACGATGCCGTTTTTTGCAAAACAGAAGTGATCCCAGGAGCAGTGACTATATAGGTCGTTTAGCTTCATAACTATGGATATAAAAACAGGTACGTCCTGAGTGATACCCAGTTTGGTTCAGGAAAAACAGGAAAATATAAATGGCGTTCAAGTGTTTGCAGAGGCTTGGACCTTATAGACGTTAGGCATGCCTCGGCAAGGGTGTAAATGTAGCATAAGAGCTTAAAAAGGGTAAATCATCTTGACGAGTCTTTTTACTGATTTTTATTTTTATAAATCAGTAGGTTAACTTATGATACAAAAAGCATGTAAATGATCATGTTCTCCTTGCTATAGTTAGAGCGTTTTGGGATTATCCGATCACCAGATTGGGTAGTTAAGGTAAGGTACCATCAGCCAAATCTGTGGTCTACCACCCTAAAGTTAATACTCGTTTGCATGTCATAAAACAATAATGCGCATAGACGTGTCTGTCAACTTGAAAGTTGGACTTTAGCGACATATTCATTTGATAGGAACTTGTTTAAAGATTGATAGACCACTAATTTGGCTGATGGTACCTTTTACCTATTCGTATTTGAAAGAATACCTACTTGTTTTATAAAATATTACTTATGAAGTGCACTAAAGTGTCAATAATTACATTATATTGCAATTTGTAGTAAATTTTATACCTGTAATAGTGTAATAAATAACATACAAATCATAAAATCACTAATACCGGGATCCCGGTATTAGACTTTTCAATACCGGTATTGAAAAATGACGAAAAATTTCCGGTATCCCGGTATTAGCCAATACCGGGATCCCGGTATTGAAAGCCCTAGCCAGGACTGACTATTGCATGTGTTTTATACCCAAGATATATATCTTTCAAAATTACCAAAGAATTATATGATACGAATATGAATTTCTATGTAATTTTTTTTTTAAAAGAGGAAGGTATCATACAATTCTTTAGTAATTTTGAAAGATATGTATCTTGGTTATAAAACACATATAAAAGTCAGTCCTGGCTGGGATCGTGTTTGGCAGAAATTCGACTTGATTTGTTCGTTGGATTTAGGCAGCTAACTTGGATCGTCGCCTATCTCCTAAACCAAACTGGGTATCAATCTAGACTTTGCAGTTTTAAGATCCCTGGGTTTGTAGCTGTATGATAAATATAGCCACTACTCCTGGGTTCACTTCTATCTCGCGGAAATGTGACATAACCTCAAAATTTTTCAAGTTTATTCGAAAATTTCGCTTGATTTTCCAGTTTTTCCTAAACCAAACTGGGTATCACTCAGGACGTACCTGTTTCTATATCTTTAGTTATGTAGCTAAATGACCTATATAGTCACTGCTCCTGGAATTACTTCTATTTTGCAAAAAACGGCAACTTTCTAGGCAGCGAGGACAAAAATTTTAAATTTTGAGAATTTCTATGTAATTTTTTTTTAAAAGAGGGAGGTATCATACAATTCTTTAGTAATTTTGAAAGATATATATCTTGGTTATAAAACACATATAAAAGTCAGTCCTGGCTGGGATCGTGTTTGGCAGAAATTCGACTTGATTTGTTCGTTGGATTTAGGCAGCTAACTTGGATCGTCGCCTATCTCCTAAACCAAACCGGGTATCAATCTAGACTTTGCAGTTTTAAGATCCCTGAGTTTGTAGCTGTATGATAAATATAGCCACTACTCCTGGGTTCACTTGTATCTCGCGGAAATGTTACATAACCTCAAATTTTTGCAGGTTTATTAGAAAATTTCGCTTAATTTTACTGTTTTTCCTAAACCAAACTGGGTATCACTCAGGACGTACCTGTTTCTATATCCATAGTTATGTAGCTAAACGACCTATATAGTCACTGCTCCTGGGATTACTTCTGTTTTGCAAAAAACGGCATCGTTCTAGGCAGCGAGGACAAAAATTTTAAATTTTGAGAATTTCTATGTAATTTTTTTTAAAAAGAGGGAGGTATCATACAATTCTTTAGTAATTTTAAAAGATATATATCTTGGTTATAAAACATATAAAAGTCAGTCCTGGCTGGGATCGTATTTGGCAGAAATTCGACTTGATTTGTTCGTTGGATTTAGGCAGCTAACTTGGATCGTCGCCTATCTCCTAAACCAAACTGGGTATCAATCTAGACTTTGCAGTTTTAAGATCCTTGCGTGTGTGGCTGTATGATAAATATAGCCACTACTCCTGGGTTCACTTGTATCTCGCGGAAATGTGACATATCCTCAAATTTTTGCAGGTTTATTCGAAAATTTTGCTTGATTTTCCAGTTTTTCCTAAACCAAACTGGGTATCACTCAGGACGTACCTGTTTCTATATCTCTAGTTATGTAGCTAAACGACCTATATAGTCACTGCTCCTGGGATTACTTCTGTTTTGCAAAAAACGGCATCGTTCTAGGCAGCGAGGACAAAAATTGTATATTTTGAGAATTTCTCTATAATTTTTGTTAACAGAGTGAGGTATCTTATAATTCTTTGGTAATTTTGAAAGATATATATCTTGGTTATAAAACACATGTAATAGTCAGTCCTGGCTGGGATCGTATTTGGCAGAAATGCGACTTGATTTGTTCGTTGGATTTAGGCAGCTAACTTGTATCGTCGCCTATCTCCTAAACCAAACTGGGTATCAATCTAGACTTTGCAGTTTTAAGATCCCTGGGTTTGTAGCTGTATGATAAATATAGCCACTACTCCTGGGTTCACTTGTATCTCGCGGAAATGTTACATAACCTCAAATTTTTGCAGGTTTATTAGAAAATTTCGCTAAATTTTACTGTTTTTCCTAAACCAAACTGGGTATCACTCAGGACGTACCTGTTTCTATATCCATAGTTATGTAGCTAAACGACCTATATAGTCACTGCTCCTGGGATTACTTCCGTTTTGCAAAAATTGGCATCGTTCTAGGCAGCGAGGACAAAATTTTTAAATTTTGAGAATTTCTATGTAATTTTTTTTTAAAAGAGGGAGGTATCATACAATTCTTTAGTAATTTTAAAAGATATATATCTTGGTTATAAAACACATATAAAAGTCAGTCCTGGCTGGGATCGTATTTGGCAGAAATTCGACTTGATTTGTTCGTTGGATTTAGGCAGCTAACTTGGATCGTCGCCTATCTCCTAAACCAAACTGGGTATCAATCTAGACTTTGCAGTTTTAAGATCCCTGGGTTTGTAGCTGTATGATAAATATAGCCACTACTCCTGGGTTAACTTCTATCTCGCGGAAATGTGACATAACCTCAAAATTTTGCAGGTTTATTCGAAAATTTCGCTTGATTTTCCAGTTTTTCCTAAACCAAACTGGGTATCACTCAGGACGTACCTGTTTCTATATCTCTAGTTATGTAGCTTAATGACCTATATAGTCACTGCTCCTGGGATTATTTCTATTTTGCAAAAAACGGCAACGTTCTAGGCAGCGAGGACAAAATTTTAAAATTTTGAGAATTTCGCTCTAATTTTTTTTTAAAAGAGGGAGGTATCATACAATTTTTTAGTAATTTTGAAAGATATATATCTTGGTTATAAAACACATATAAAAGTCAGTCCTGGCTGGGATCGTGTTTGGCAGAAATTCGACTTGATTTGTTCGTTGGATTTAGACAGCTAACTTGGATCGTCGCCTATCTCCTAAACCAAACTGGGTATCAATCTAGACTTTGCAGTTTTAAGATCCCTGGGTTTGTAGCTGTATGATAAATATAGCCACTACTCCTGGGTTCACTTGTATCTCGCGGAAATGTGACATATCCTCAAATTTTTGCAGGTTTATTCGAAAATTTCGCTTGATTTTCCAGTTTTTCCTAAACCAAACTGGGTATCACTCAGGACATACCTGTTTCTATATCTCTAGTTATGTAGCTAAATGACCTATATAGTCACTGCTCCTGGGATGACTTCTATTTTGCAAAAAACGGCAACGTTTTAGGCAGCGAGGACAAAAATTTTAAATTTTGAGAATTTCGCTCTAATTTTTTTTTAAAAGAGGGAGGTATCATACAATTTTTTAGTAATTTTGAAAGATATATATCTTGGTTATAAAACACATATAAAAGTCAGTCCTGGCTGGGATCGTGTTTGGCAGAAATTCGACTTGATTTGTTCGTTGGATTTAGGCAGCTAACTTGGATCGTCGCCTATCTCCTAAATTGAACCGGGTATCAATCTAGACTTTGCAGTTTTAAGATCCCTGGGTTTGTAGCTGTATGATAAATATAGCCACTACTCCTGGGTTCACTTGTTTCTCGCGGAAATGTGACATATCCTCAAATTTTTGCAGGTTTATTCGAAAATTTCGCTTGATTTTCCAGTTTTTCCTAAACCAAATTGGGTATCACTCAGGACGTACCTGTTTCTATATCTCTAGTTATGTAGCTAAATGACTGATATAGTCACTGCTCCTGGGATTACTTCTATTTTGCAAAAAACGGCAACGTTCTAGGCAGCGAGGACAAAAATTGTATATTTTGAGAATTTCTCTCTAATTTTTTAACAGAGTGAGGTATCATATAATTCTTTGGTAATTTTGAAAGATATATATCTTGGCTATAAAACACATGTAATAGTCAGTCCTGGCTGGGATCGTATTTGGCAGAAATTCGACTTGATTTGTTCGTTGGATTTAGGCAGCTAACTTTGATCGGCGCCTATGTTCTAAACTAGCTCTAAGCTGGGTATCAATCTAGACTCTTCAGTTTTAAGATCCGTAGTCATGTGGTTGTATGTTAAATACAGCCACCACTCCTGGCTTTACTTATTAGACTATATCTTTATGATATAAAAGAAAATGCCTGGCAATTTTAAACAAAATTTGTTTTCTCGCCGGTTGTCCTTCTTTTACACTTAATCAAAGCCTTTGTCTTAATGTTTTGTTTATTTTGTGTACTTTGCGATCTATTTCATGATGTTTTAATTTATTTTAACACTTTCGAAAACGACACTTCTTAATTTGGTCGGGTTATCACAGGCAGCTAACTTTAGGCAGCTAACTTCACACCGGTGCGGCCGCAACCATCTTGTGCCTCTTGTGGCCAGTACTTGTCAGTATCATTGTCAGTAGGTACGAGTGCGTCTGCCGTGTACACGAGTCGAGTTTCCGTTGTATTTTCTTTGCATTGTATTTGTCATTGTTCATTTCTATTATTATTGTTGTTAACTTTTGTTACTGTTTCTCGCTAAGTTTGTTGTTATTTTTTGGCAAAATGCTGAAACAGTCCAAAACAGAATGTTTTGAACTCCTAGAGTCGGGAGTTTGAACTTAATTCGTTTGAGGGATTACTTCGAGCGAGAACGACAAAACGGTGGCCCGGTGGACGGAAAACTGGAAGAATATATATATATATATTTTAATATAATGCAACTTTTCCAAAAACATAGAACCTCCTCCTTTTTTGAAGTCTGTTAAAAATGGTTGCTGTTGCTGATAAAATATGGTTGTTTTGTAGCTTTAGCTTTTAAAGTGTATTTACTTATTTATTAAAGATAGCTTATTTAATTCATATTAATACCCACTGTTATCTTTATTCATCGGAGAGTGGGAACCCTGCGCTGTTGGCGCCAAACCTGTTTCGTGTCAACGGTGCCCAACGGAATATGAACGCTCGTGTAACATTATAAGTTACAATTTCGCGTGCATGTCGTAAGAGTAGACAACGATTTATACCTAAACTTGACTTTTGTTCGAGAGAGTCCCTTCTGTACGGTAGTACTATTGGTTATTCTGTGGTTGGGGTAATACCGGACGGATTTTTGGCTAGTTGAGAGAGCCTGGCAAAAACTTTTTTTCCTCGATATCAGTAAGCGTCAGAATGTTGAAATATGGCTTAAATGGTTAACCAATAACCGTCGTTTAGGCCTGAATTTACTTCTTTTTATAAAATGAACGGCGTTTTATACTTGTGGAAAGATAACACAAACTGTTTCTGATGTGTTTCGATGAATTGGCCATCAAGGGGTAACACCGGATGGAGATGTAGAGGCACTCTTAATGCTTAGAGAATAAGGTCTCTCAAAGGAATATATCCGATGTTATCCCTTCTGGCATGTATAAAAATTGGAGTCACAAATAACTACAAACTTAAGTATACCCGTTAGAATTATTTTTTTCGTATTTTAGTATCCGATCTTGCCCCTGATACAAAATTTTGGCGAATCTGTGATTCTCAAACTTTATTATGGTACTAGTAAAGCAAACAGAAAATATATGAGATATATATATTTTTTATGTAATTTAATTAATTTATTCAGATAATTACATCCATTTTGTTAGTAAAAAGCATACAAATAATTTGTTCATCTATTGGTAGTAAAAATACAGTAAAATGTCAGTTTAATAAAGGTTACCCCTAATAATTATTAAATAATTTATGATTTTTACTAGCTTTTGCCCGCGGCTCCGCCCGCGTGGTATTCGGTTATCGCGCGCTGTTCCCTCGGGAACTGTGGATTTTTCCGGGATAAAAAGTAGCCTATGGCACTCTCGGGCCCATAAACTATCTCTATGCCAAAAATAACGTCGATCCGTCGCTCCGTTATGGCGTGAAAGAGGGACAAACATACAAACACACAAACACACAAACATACAAACACACAAACACACAAACACACTTTCGCATTTATAATATTAGTATGGATTCCAAACTTAAAAGACATACAAAAATTTTACTTAGAATTTGCGACGATATTGTAATTGAGAGTTTAAGGGGCTGTTTCACTGTGTCATGTCAATTGACGGTTAAATGGGACGCTGTCTCCGTCTATTTGAACAAAACAAATAGATACGGCATCACATTTAACTGTCAGTTAATACTAATCAATGGATGGTGAAACAGCCCCTAAATGTACAAAAGTTTAAAAATAAGGTGCCATGAGTCTTGGTGATACAACTAAACGCCTACAATCCATTCGGAAAATAAATTACTTAGTTTGAACAAACGTCTTTGAAGACAAAGTTGAACGGTCCTGTGACGTGGTTAATCGCGGTATGTTTGATGCTGGGCGGAGGTCCATCCCACTCTATTTGGAAATTCTCCACGACTTTGGATACAAACGTCTCCATTTCCAGTTGCGCGATGCGACGGCCTGATGAAACAAGTAAAGCATTAGTGAGACTGAGACAGTTACATAAGGCCGTATTGTCTAACACTCGGTAGTGATCGCCTTCACCATCTCTCTACCCTCAGCCTCCAACGCGTGACAGAAAGAAGTGCTGAAAATGATCGTGATTCCGAATACGTTAGACAAATGCCTCTGTTTTTAAATGGATGACAAATTGCATTTTTAAAGAATTCCATTGGAAATACGAGATTTTAGCAGATGGTGAGCTATTTTATAATAAGGGGCTGTTTCACCATCCATTGATTATTGTCAACTGACGGTTAAACGTAATGCCGTTTCCGTCTGTTCGAACAAAACAAATAGAGACGGCATCACATTTAACCGTCAATTAACACTATTCAGTGGATGTAAACAGCCCCTAATTATTTAATTCAAGAGTTAAGTAGTAGTACTATTCAATATAATATATTAACCTATACACATCCTGACTCCGAACCCAAAGGGGGCGGTAACGAAGGGATTCACGTTGCCGTGGAAGAGAGGGTCATCTTTTTCAGCGAGCCACCGCTCTGGAATAAATTCATTGGGTTTTGGGTGATGCTGCTCCATTCTTGACATGTACTGATGAGACAATATTATCAAAACCTGAAAAAGCACAAGCTCTTTTATTTTAATATCCAGACTCCAGAGAGTAATCTTAATATTTGATTGCTTAATAGCGACATCTCTTGTCCCTGGTGAGCGGTTACTTCTAAGGGGAGTGTTTGATGTATCTCGATGAGAACTAAAAACATAGATGGGGTTAGTGTCGCTGCTGAAGTGACTAATAAAAAGAATGCAAGTTGAAATGCTGGTGCATAGGAGAAATTCGTGTCTAGTCTCATGTCCAGTGGTAGTGTTGGGAAATAGCACGCAGCACGGATTGCTGAGGACCTGGGTTCGATTCTCAGCGCTGATCTAATTTTCTGGTTTTCTGTGCATCCATGTTTCAGCTAGTGTTTTCAAAGCACTATTTATTAGGTGATTTCTTTTTAAATACGTACATCTTTTGGTATCTTGTACCCTAGCAGCTCATGTTCTTTTGTGGTTTGTCTTGCGTTTCCTTGGACCGCAGGCATCATTCTCATGGATTCTTTGATGCAAGCCCTGAGGTAAGGCCGCTGGTTTCGCTTCGCCATTATTTCTTCTCTTAGTTTGTTTTGTTTGTCTGGGTTTTTGGCAAGGAGATAAAATGTTGCAATCGCAGTGTTTGCTGCCTAAAACAGTGAAAATTTTATAAATATTTAATCTTTTAAATCTTCTTTTCATACTTTTTTGATCCTTCTGTGAAAATGGTAACTTAATGTTAAAACAATATAGGCTAAGTAAATATTTGTTAATTCCTCGTGATTTTTTTTTCGCGGACGTCATTTTATAATTTAAAAATGACGAGGTATGACAAATCCAGTAGTCCAGCCGTTTAGGCGACAGAGATTATAAAAAAAGAAATAGAAATACATGCATAAAAATATAAGTTTGTATAAAACATAATCCTTTGGGCAGTCGGGTAAAAAAAGACTAAGACTTTAAGACATTCGTACCAGATTTCAAGTGTTAGGTCAGTTAATTATGCTACTCTTTTATAAGTATGTGTTTAGTGGTATACCTTTGTTCTACTAATGTCATATTGACATCCCATACATTTGCCGAAGAAATCATAGCAAAAATGTTCCACCCTGGTACGTGATTTAGTTACCTCGACTGTTCGGCGGCGTACGCACAGGTCCTAAACTACGAAGTGCAAAATTCGAACTTCTTATCTCGCGTCTCGCTGCATGACGCTAATATTATACGAGAGTGATAAGGACGGTACGATACGAACTTCGATAATGGACTTCACAACGAAACTTACCGTATCGACTCCCGCTAAAAGCAGGTCCGATGCCATAATGACTGCTACATTAGTATCAATTTGCAGCAGCTTCTCTAAGACTGGTTTTTCTGAGTTAGAAGTAATTTCTCCGCTTTTTTTTGACTTTTCGTATTTTTTTAACGCCCTTTCTATGAAAAACTTAGTTAAACTGAAAAAGAGAGAAAAAGAAAAAGAAGAGGAAATGAACTGCATTTGAACTAATTTGCTATAATTTCATTGAAGTATTATCAAGTTACTAATACCTACCTACCTTTCTTGGTTTTCGTAAATTTTCATGCCTTTTTTAAAATTTGGTGTCGAATAAATTCGCCAAAGATTTGGTCTAAAATCAAGCTTTTCTGTTATATCAAAGAAATCATGGACGTTTTGAATTAGCTTTCTGGCTGGCGCATCTTCTGGTAGGTTGGGGTCGAAACAGTTCAGGCGAGTTCCCAACGCCACCACTCCAATTGACTCCAGTGCCCATAAATTCATTTGTATATCAAATTTGTCCTTTATCATATTATTTTCATCGCGAACTGACTTCATTCTGGTAAAAAAATAGGGCACACGTAAATTGAATACGTTACATTTACTTGCTTGTATAATTGTATGTATGTAAACTCTTTATTGTACGAAAGATAAGAAACAAAACACAATTGACAAACTTAACTCGACTTACTTAAATATAATTCAATTTGTTCTTTTTTTCACATTAAATATACTCGCATGTATTAAACCAGATAGACAAAATTACATACCGTTTGATCATGTCGTTAGCTACGTCTTCAAGCACTCCGCTATATAATTTGATAGTTTTTGGTTGAAATATTATTATTAGCTCGAAATTCTTGCCAAACTTCGCCGTTGCTGAAATTATACAGAAATTTAGTGGTGTAAATATAAATAAATAAATAAATACACTTGACACCAAAAAAAAAAAATGAACTAGAGTTAAATACCCTGCCCCGCATCATTCCTCGCACAAGTACTGCGTTAATTCGTTGAACGCGATGGACCTTTGCAACGGAAATGACCCGGAGCGCGGAGTCCAAACCGCATTCTTGTAAACATCGCTAAACAGTATTTACTCAGATAACAATCCAGTTACTCGATGGGGATCGTAGGTTTTGTTGTGTCTTTTGCGATAGTAATCCAGCGAGTCGAATCCCGGACGTATCGGCATCGTGTTCTCGCTCCGAAGAATCTATATGAAAAAAAAAGTAACTACTTAGGTACTGTGTGTTTTATAGATTCCCAGGCTGTGGGGTAAGTACCGTTAGTACTATAGTTAAGTACTGCATTAAACTTAGGCTTTGTTGTATAACGCACTTGGAATCACGATCTATTTCACCACTTCTTTCTATCAAAGAGTGAGTGTAGGAAGAGTGATGAGTGCGACCACGAGCGTCAGAAAGTTAGACAATACGGTACAGTCGCTGAACTCAAGTTTGTACTTGTGGACTAAAAAAAATGTAGTAAAGTATATGTAGGTCAGACCGGGCGCAGTTTTAATACTAGGTTTAAAGAGCATGTATCGGCATATAGGAACGAGCATCCTGATAGATCTAATTTTGCCAAGCATCTGTTAGAATTAAATCATTCTATATTAGACTCAGATTCGTATGAAGTGTTACATTACTGTGACAAGGGGTTTCGTCTCGATGTGTTAGAATGTATGGAGATAATTAAGTAAAATAGTTTGGGGTCTATTATTAATGAGCAAATAAATTTAGTGTCATGTCCCTTGCTACGGCTTGGGTCTAATTTTAGCAACGGTAGTTAGTAAAACATGCCTTGACAATAAATAAATAAAATTAAAAAATCAAGGTAGTTTTGTATCACAGTTAAAATTTATTAATATTTTGCGGGTAGTTTTTTGTTTTGTTTGGCAAATTAAAGTGGTGGTGGTCTGTTAGTCTAACAACTGGTAGCATGGTGTACGGTTGTGTCACTCTGAAGATGAGCTCTGGTTGAGTTCGAAACGCGTCAGTGTGTTGTGGTGGTGGTGATAGATGGGTTTGTGTAATTTGTGTGTGTTCTTACAGTGTGGAGGTGGAGGAACTGCATGAACACGCATAATTTGCATAGACTTAGCTATCTTAAGGTCGCGGGTGAGCAAAGAAATTCTTTTAGTTCATTAGTTAAATCCATACTTTGTTAGTAGGTAACAAGGTTGACTTATTTCTATTATATATTCTGTGCTTATATTATAAAGTCTGTGCATATATTCAAGTATGTTAGTTAATGATAATCAAATATTCATTTTAAATTTTAATTCTAACAATTTATTTATTTATTTACCTACACAATATATATACATTTAGATTCGAGAAAAGAAAAAATATAATTTAGACCTTAACATATAGAGAACTAAATGAAAAAATTGTGTACATGCAAACTTTAAAAGAGCAGTGCACTGGCCCCTACACTAGGCACAGCCTGTCTCGGAGGTAGCCAATTCTTAAGTGAAATTACAACATAGCGGTGCGAAACGATGAAAAGGTCAGCAGATTAAAAGTACTTACGAAAATATTTTTTTTAATTAAATGGAAAAACAACAAAGAGGGTGATTCGAAAACCAAAAATAAAATTAATATTATTAATATTCTAAAATGTGTGTGTGTGCGTGAGTGCGTGCGTGCGTGCGTGCGTGCGTGCGTGCGTGCGTGCATGCGTGCGTGCGTGCGTGCGTGTGTGTGTGTGTGTGTGTGTGTGTGTGTGTGTGTGTGTGTGTGTGTGTGTGTGTATGTGTGTGTGGTGTGTGTAAGTGAAAGTGTGCGAGTAGATTGTCCTCATTTGATTACTCTCATTAGATCCTCTATATTCTCATACGACAGCGATTGAAGCCATCTAGTTAGTCTTTGCTTAACTTCTCTTGCCGTAAGTTGTTTTAGGGGAATTTTGGCGCAAACTTTATTGTAAATGAACGGGTGGATAAATTTGGGAATTTTTTTGGCAAAAGTCGATTTAATACGAGGCACGGGGATTTTGAAGATACGTTTTTGTAACCAGGAGTCATAGTCAGGTGACCCAACGACCACTTTGTGCATTTTAGTAACCACACGGAAAACGAATAATCCGCGAACGCTGAGAACCTGCATGTCACTGTACACAAGCCTGGATGAATACCTAATTGGTTTTCGGAGGATGACCTTGAGCAAGGCGCGCTGCGCCCTTTCCAGTCCAATCATGTGAGATTTGCAGGCACCGCCCCAGGCGTTTATACAATACGTTATAACTGATTGACCAATACTCATATATACCATCCTAAGGAACTGTTTACTAGCGATGTTTCGCAAGTTTTTAAAGATGTAGATCAGCTTCCTAATTCTTTTTGCTGTGGCCTCCAAGTGGTCTCTGAAGTCTAGTTTTTCATCAACAATCACACCGAGATATTTTATATTCGGAGTCCTGGTAATAGATTGGCATGCACAGTGAGCAATAGCTTTTATGTTACAGCCACATGAGTGTATTACCAGATTGGCTAAGTTATTTGGGGCTGTTGCCAATGTCTTATGGAAGCACAAAAATTTTGTTTTGGCAATATTGAGTGTTAGCAAATTTGCATTCAGCCAATCAGCCACATTCAGCCGAATTCATTCATTTAATAAATAATATCATTAATAAAATTAAATTCAGTACATGTATAATTAATTATCGTGACTAAATTAAATATTTTAAAATCAATATGTGTTATTATAACTAATACCTATCAAAGCAGAGCCCTTGATGATGAGATCTCGAGTTCAGTAATAATTACGAGCTCAATAAAGACCAAAATGTACCAGATTAATTACTCACGTGTTCAACAGCATCTGCGTCAAATATCCAAATCGTATCTTTCATCCCAAGAACACCGTCAATCCTAGCTATTGGACCGTACAGTTTGTGAATTTGTTCGGAAAGATGAACTCCTTTATACCCATTAAAAGGACCTGCAAATTTTTTAACGAATTATTAACTTTTGTCGTTTAAAAAAATCATATAAAGGACAATATATTCTAAGAGAAGAAGAAGGAAAGAAAACATTTTTATCCGTAACTAAATTATATACTTTTACTAATATTAAGTAATTACCTAATGTCTTCGTGTTGCTTAAAAGTACGTGCAGGTACTGGTTTTGAAATAGTCAGCACCGTGTATGCGAGTCTCCCAGAGTTGTAACTTACAACTTGTAAGCGTCCAAAACGTGGTCACCGCTAACGATCAGCAGGGCTACTACTAAACTCGAAGTTCGTATTGTACCGTCCCTCTCGCTCACGTATTAAATAGTATAAGTGTCGGAGTGTGTAAGGATACGAACGAACTTCGAGTTTAGTAGTAGCCTTGTAGGCGTACCGTAATCTTTTTGCCACGGACGTAGTGAAAAAAGGTTTGAGCAATAAAATATTACCTAGCTTTGCATAGTCTTCCAAATTATGAAATCGAATTTTGATTGATTTAGGTTGAAAATTTGGCTTTAACAAATTGCTTTAAATAATGTAAATTATTATGGGTGGGCTAAAAAACATACCACCAGGCAGAAAGTTTAATAAAGTTCCAATAATGGGGAGAGATCGGGGTCCTGGGATCTTCCTCCATGATTTGAGATTTCGTGTTGCTTCTATATTGTTATTTGGCGATGGTGAGGCAGCAACGCATCTGAAATTATGAATATTTCACAATATAGATTCACAAATCGTAATTGGTTTAAAAATATGCATTTGTACCTATTTATTACCTTTTGTCGAGTTATTACGGTTTTGGTATCGGGATAGATGGGACTAAGATAGACGTAGGGAGATAAAGAAGTGCATATAGCATGTTCATATTGTGCGACGATTTCAATTTGCTGCGCCTTGTTATACTTTTTTATTTTTATACGACTGGAAGGCAAACGAGCAAGTGGGGCAAGTGGGACTTACTCGAAAGACACAAATTGTTGCTAAATGGAATGATACAAATTGGTACAGTCTAATTCAATTTTCGATATTTTCCATCGAGTCTTCACATACGGCGAAAATTTATAACATTATTCTAGGAAATGCACATCTTTGTAGTAGGTATAGATAATTACTACTTTCTGTTCCATTACCTGCCTTGCTATTTGATACACCATTTCGTACAGAATTAGATCACCGTTGACTTAAATATTCTGTTTCGTTATAATACATTTTTGTAAGTATAACCTACTTCATTAATTATGTGTTATCAGGGCATATTTCTACTAAACCGTCCAGCCGTTTATTGACTATTATTAATATTTTATTTCAAACAAAATATGTACCTATTGTTTCATGGTGTTGAATTGTAACATCGAATTTTATTATATCCCACAAATTGACCAACGCGAGTTTGCGTGTTACGATTGCGTTAAAATGTTTATTTACTGGTACAATCTGGTCCCGTGATCAGAGCTATTTGTAAACATCCATTTACTAATTATACTTGTAAAATTACCACACTAAGCCGAGTACCTACATTAATTTTAATTTAATGGCGTGACAAGATATAAATGGATTGAATAGTTTTAAATAAAGTTTAACTCCAATAATATTTAGTAGTTTCTAACTTATGTTTTTTCACCGGTACCCACGCACACAAATATTTTATGTCTGTTTGCACAATTATGAAGTGATAGATACTGATTTTTTTTAAATAAATAGTTGGCTTACCGAACGATTTTTTTTTCTACTGCTGCCAAATTTAAACTGATTCTATAATTTATCGATTGCATATTAAAAAATATCGTTTAATGGTCGACAGCTAAAATTATAGTGATATTCTGGGAATCCACAACGCTGTACGCACACTGGTGGGCTGCGTAGGTATACGTTGAAAGTAAAAATAAACACTGATAATATAAGTCGCCCGATGGTCGTCCGCTACGTACGAATGCTCGACGCGACATAGACAAATACTGGCTTTTGCTTGGCCTTGAGTTACGGAAGTATGTTCACGTACCTAATGAAACGTTATGTTTTTATTGATGTGATTATTATTTTTTGGCTCAAGCTGGCTTAGTTTATTAAAAGTTTTTAATTCGCCAGTACTTGCTAAAATAAATAAAAAAGTATATAATTAATCTGGTATGAGTAATTAAAAAATCTACCAAGAGCGTGTCCGCAGTCATTACGAAAAAATCAAGTGATATTTTTCTAAGGATTTTGTATTGTGTGCGGAATCTTCCAAGTTTAGGTATATTTTATTCCTTTAGGCTGCTATTTACTCTTAAACTACTAATAATTCTTAAGCAATCTTGGCCGTTGTAATTTACCTTGTAAATTTGATATAATTCCTACCATCCTGATTTTTTTTTCCACTAACAGTCCACAATAGGTCGAGAAAAAAAAATCACCTCCACCCCCGCCCCCACTTTGTCGGCGTAAGTGATATGTATATTCAATTCATGCTAAAATAAAAATTTCTAGTACTAACCTGAGCTTAGCCGCGGAAAGACAGACAGACAGACAGACATGGCGAAACTATAAGAGTTCCTAGTTAACTACGGAACCCTAAATAGGCGATTCTTTTGTTTTTATTTAAATACTTAACGATAGTGGCCAAGACTTCGGCAGAAGAAACCAAGGCCTGACCTGACATGCCGGAACAGCTAGTGTGTTGTAGCGCCTGCTAAATTGAGATGGCAATATTTTGGATTCATATTGTGCGTGAACTTGTTTTATTCTTAAAAATAAAAAAAAATGTTTAATAAAAACCGTCCAAATGCGAGTTGAACTCGCGTGGAGAGGGTTCTATGACACTAAGGTTCGCAAAACTTAATTTTTAAATTTCCTAATTTGTTCCCCGAAAATACCTAACCCTCATTATAAAAAAAAATTTTTTTCTTTACCAATCTGTGTTTGGGTCACAGGATTCCACCATCCTATCAAATTTCACCTGATTTAGTCCAGTACATTCGGAGCAAATTGGCTACAGCCAATTGGCTGTTACAACAGACCGACCGACAGATCCTATAAGGGTTCCGTTTTATACGGAACCCTAAAAATATCATAAAGAAGGCGGTGGAGCAGAGACAGACTCGATCATAGTCATAGTAAACTATTTAGGAACTCATCTTGCTAAGAACTGTGGCAGATGTCTTACGTCTATCTGACTACGTCTTACCCTAAGAGCGTGCTATGGTGACCGATATTGTAGAATATAATGAGCCCCCTTGTCTTCTCTTCTTGTTGTTTCGCAGACAATGTTTTAATAGAATTCAGATTAACAGATTTTTTGTCATATTATTGTTTCATAGAATAATCAACACACGGAACACTTACTTTGAAGAAATTTGTATCATTGATCTTTGTTACAAATAAAATTATACCATACATCATGTACCATACTACAGCGCCATAAAATAAAAAAAGTCTTCAGTTTTTATTTTATACATATTAATATTAAATTAAAATTGGAGGTGGTAGTTGCAGTTGTAGAAAGTAGTCGAATGAGCATTTAAATCAAATTACACACCTTACAATAAGACAAACATATAAGACAAGATACGTGTTTAAAAAATGAATTTGAATTTAATATTATTATATTTTTTACTCTTGACAGAATCAACAAATCTTAGGTCTCTTGTTGCTAAGAAACAACTAACTTCAATATCTCCTCTCAGCAAAGACTATACGCTTTGAGATCTTGAGAATTCTGGCTCTTGTGAGTGGCTTCATAAATATGTCAGACAGCTGTAATTTTTGTTGACCGTATTTGCATTCTCATCAAACTACATATCCGTATCAAATTTCAAGTTAATCCGCTCTCTAGAAAATAATAAAATTGGACTTGTGAAATTTGCCCTTAGAAAAATGAAAATAAACCAAGATTGCAAGTGAAATAGAAGCTTGTAATAAAGAAAAACTTAAGCGTAGTTAGGTAGTTAATACAAATCTTAATACTCTTCCACACTTGTCTTGTAAGTGTACCATCATAATTCATGATCGATTATGAAACTACAAATCATTAAATACAAAGTTGAAGGGTCCGGTGATGTAGTTTATCGTAGTGAAAGCGATGTTGGGCGGTGCTCCATTCCAATTGATTTGGAAGTTCTCTACTACTTTGGTTATAAAAGTTTCCATTTCCAGCTCCGCAATGCGACGGCCTGCAATATCACATGACACGTACTGAAAAGGGGGTGACACCACATGGGACTTACATGGGATCGTAAAAGGTCTTCCAGTGGTTAAATATGGATTTAATGAAAGTATTTTTCAGAATTGCTTTTGTTTGAATGTTCAAGCTCTTTACCTATACACATCCTGGCTCCAAATCCAAATGGTACGGAAACGAAGGGGTGGGCATTGCCATGGTAAAGAGGATCGTCTTTCTCGACGAGCCACCTCTCCGGAATAAACTCATCAGGGTTCGGGTACTCCTCTTCGATTTTTGACATGAACTGATTACAAAATACTATCGTAACCTAAAAAGTAATTATTATTACATAATATTATGTAAGTAGTAGCTATTATTCATTAGGCAAAAAATATTTGGCTGATATGCACACCCTGGTAGGTATAGCTATAGCCTATAATTGATTTGTTCTAGCTTAGGCCGAGCCCACATTACAGCTAAACCGCCGCGGTTTTTAACCGCGTGACTTTGTGAATCAAGTAAACTAATGCAAGCGGCCGCACTGGCGGTTTTAAGTTTACTTGTATAAAAAAAGTCAGAAGGTTTAAAATCGCGGCGGCTTAGACGCAGTGCGGCCTCGGCCTTAGGTAAATAATAAATATCAAGAGACATTCGACGCCAATTAACCTAGTCCCAAAGTAAGCAAAGCTTGTGTTACATATGGCAATGGATAAACATACCTATATACGAGTGTATACGTAAATATTAAACGCTTAAAATTCGAGAGAATTTTTTTTTATACACACATCTGTCCGGGCCGGGGATCGAAACCTACCTCAAGCTTCGTAGTCGGGTTCTCTGACTACTGGGCTATTACGGTTGTTAAATAACAATTAAACAGTTGTTTATTTAAAGGTAGGTACCTAAATAAGATAAGATAGATAAGGTAAAGATTTTACATCCTTAGGTATTTTGTATCCCATTAGGTTGTATTCCTTCGTGGTAACTCTGGCGTTACCGGTGGCCACGGGCATCATTCTCATGGACTCCTTGAGGCAAGCTCTGAGATAAGCCCGCTGATCTTGCTTAGTTAACACTTCTTCTCGCAGTTTCATTTGTTTTTCGGGGTTTTTAGCCAGAAGATACAACGTCGCCATAACCGTCATTGAGACCTGAAACAATGCAAAATTACGAGTACTTACGCTTTGATATATATTGATGAATTATATATTAATTCAATTAAAAAAAAGTAACATACTTTTTTTAACCTAACCTATGGTGCACAAACATGGTCTCTGACCGAAAACCAGAAGTCCAAGCTTAAGGTTTGCCAGAGAGCGATGGAGCGCAGCATACTAGGTGTAAAAAGGACAGATAGAATCCGAAACACTACGCTGCGCTCAAAAACACGTATAGCAGACGTTGGGAAGGAGACTGCTAAGCTGAAATGGGATTGGGCTGGACACGTCTGTCGTATGCACCCAGATAGGTGGGCTCACAGAGTCACTTGGTGGGCACCGGAGGACGGCCATCGACGGCGAGGGAGACCGAGAAGGAGATGGCGGGACGATTTGGATGCGTATGCAAGGGACTGGCCTGACATTGCGCTGAACCGGGAGGTGTGGAGATCAAAAGGAGAGGCCTTTGCCCAGCAGTGGGACACTATTATAGGCTAAGAAAAAAAAATAGTTTTTTTAGATATGTTGTCCAATTTATAGAACTTATGCTGGAATCGTTTTAAAGAATACCTACGTGGATATAAAAATAAATTTAATTATACACCTGGCAATCCAAAAATCTACATTTTTTAAAATTAAATTAGTACTTTGCTAATAATTGCTATTTAGAATAGAATAGAATAGAAAATATTTATTTTTGAACAACTACAAGTACACAATACAGTTAATTTAATCAAACTAACAACTTTTCAACTAAGAACCTCTACGGTGAATTTTTGAATACTTAAAAAGTAAAACTGTCAAAAATTAGTTAAAAATATATTTAGGTTACCGTTTTCATATTATTTGGTGATTCAATTTTGGTGGCAGATTTACTAATTTTAGGAACAAATATTATTTATTAGGTCACCAAAAATTTATTTATTAGGTGATCAATAAAATTATACCCGTTAAAAATCACCAACAGAGTCTAACGGGTTTTCCAATAAATTGACGGACTTTTTAAATTAAACAATGGGTTAGGTAGGTTCATCTCAAGACACCAACCGTATCGACTCCTGCTAGCAGCATATCCGATGCCATAATGACCGCTGTCCGGGTATCAATTTGTAGCAGCTTTTCTAAAACTGGCTTTTCCGAACTTGGTGTACAAGTATCATTATTAGAGTTTTTCATATTCTTCATGGCTTTATATACAAAAGATCTCGTTACACTAAAAAAAAAAAGAAAATGAATTCGATCTCTAATGAAATATCAAAAACCTGTCATTCCTTTTTAGGGTTCCGGAGCCAAAATGGCAAAAACGGAACCCTTATAGTTTCGCCATGTCTGTCTGTCTGTCTGTCTGTCTGTCTGTCTGTCCGTCTGTCTGTCTGTCTGTCTGTCTGTCCGTCCGCGGCTTTGCTCAGAGACTATCAATGCTAGAAAGCTGTAATTTTGCACGGATATATAGGTAAATTATGCCGACAAAATAGTACAATTAAAAATTCAAAAACAATTTTTTTTAGGGTACCTCCCATAGACGTAAAGTGGCGGTGATTTTTTTTTTCTCATCCAACCCTATGGTGTGGGGTATCGTTGGATAGGTATTGTAAAACCATTAGGGGTTTGCTCAAACGATTTTTCGATTCAGTCATTTGTTTGCGAAATATTCAACTTTAAAGTGCAAATTTTCATAAAAATCGAGCGTCCCCCCCCCTCTAAAATTTAAACCGGTGGGTCGAAAAATTTGAAAAAATTCAGGATGGTAGTAAGTATATCAAACTTCCAAGGAAAACTATAACGGCTAAGTTTGCTTGAGAACTATTAGTAGTTTATGAGTAAATAGCAGCGTAGGGTATAAAATATACCTAAACTTGGAAGATTCCGTATAAAATACGAAATCCTTAGAAAAATATTACTTAATTTTTTCGTAATGGCTACGGAACCCTATTTTGGGCGTGTCCGACACGCTCTTGGCCGGTTTTTTAGTTTGGATACCTTTCTATATTTTCATAAATTTTCATAGCTCTTTTAAAATATGGCGTTGAAAAGTATCTCCATGGACTCGGGCCAAAATCTACTTTTCCCGCAGTTTTAAAGAAATCGTGAATGTTGTTAATCAGTTTTCTTGCTTCTGGATTCTCGCCGAGATTTGGATTGAGGCAGTTCAACCGAGTGCCTAAGGCCACCACAGCAATCGACTCTAGTGCCCATAAGTTCATTTCTGCATCAAAATGCTTTATCTTCTTGTTTTCATCACGGGTCGACTTAATTCTGGCGGTAAAAATAACTCGTGAGTATATAGCTATACAGGATGTAGGTATCTACATATCCATACTTTACATTCCAGAAGGACATGAAAATTCACATGATTCTATGATGATTTCTGAGAATTAAAACTAGGAGAAAGAAAATAAGTCAAGTGGTCCAGAACTTTGTTAAGCAGCTAATTTAAACTTCAAGAACTTTTAAATGGATCCCGACACTGGATACCTTTTAATCATGTCATCAGCTACGTCTGCAAGTGCTTCACTGTATAACTTGATGATTTTAGGTTGCAGCATGATTTGGTTCACTTTAGTTCGGAATTCCTTCCACCTTTCTCCATGTCTTAAACATGACATACAAAATTAAAATCCATGTCGAATCGAATTATAGGTATTTGAACTGGTATAGACAACTTATGCTATAAAATCATCATAATATATACGAATATAATATTATAAATATAATTACTCGGTTACAAGTCCTGTTGATTGACAAAGATCGTAGTTTTTGCTGTATTTTTTGCGATAGTAAGCAAACGATTCAAATCCTGGACGATTTGGCAATATGTTCTCGCTTCGGTAGATCTATAATCACAAATATAAATTGGTAATATTAATTTCTAAGACTCTCCTAAACTATTTTAAATAAGCTGCTGCCCGTGACTTCATCGAATGCATAATTTCTCAGCAATCGGTTCAGTATTTAACGCGTGAAAGCGGAAACAACAAACTGATAAATAACTCACTTTCGCATTTACAATAATAATAAGGAAGTAAAGATTAATAACTTGAATACAGTCGGTGATTGTGCCTGGGTGTATTCAGAAATGGTAATGTTCTTCGTCTGGAGTATAGCTATTGACGGCAAAGTGTAGCTATCAATAAATACTAAATAAGTACCTATGTATATTTAATCTATTCAGGTACCATTTTTATGGGGTTATTGACATACTCACGTCTCCCACAGCGTCTGCATCAAATAACCAAATCATATCCTGCTTCCCGAAAATTCCGTCCATTTTCGCTATTGGACCGTATAATTTGAAAATTCGTCTAGTCAATGGATATCCCTCGTACCCAGCTAAAACACCTGAAGAAAACGTTATTTAAAAAAAACCACCTAAACTTATCTCTTAGTGCTACAACTAAATGCAAAGAACTTAACTTACCACCGGGAAAAAAATGATGTAACGGTCCAATTATTGGTAGAGATGGTGGTCCCGGAATCTCCCTCCATGACTTAAGATTCTGTGTAACTTCAGCCTTGTTATTTACTGAAGATGAATCAGCTACGATGAAACTAAAGCCATAAAATTATATTTAGGAACTAAAAAAATAGCAATGATGATGCTGCGTTGGGTGTATAAATAATAATAATAAAAATGTATACACGTCATAGTGTTAGCTCCTAATCCGCACTGAGCTCGCGTTGGAAATACGAACCAAACCCTTTCATTCTGAAAGGAGGCCTGTGCTAAGCAGGCGTTTCTTAGAGAGACGTTACTTAGGGTGCAAGGGGCTTCTCGCATACAAATAATACAATATACCACTAATTCTTACCAAGAAAGGTTTCTAAGTGGAATGCTTTGGAGAGGCAGTGCAAAGAGGCTACGGAGGAGGAACTAACCGTACATTTTGTTAACTTTACTTGCATTGTCATCTAAACTACATCTCCGTACCAAATCTCAAAACAGTGACTGCATCGTCTTTGTGTGGCCTCTTTCAGTATATCTTACCGAAGAAACTTTTGTTTCACCGCTGCTAAACCCAGACCAGCTCTTAGTCTTAAAGTCTGCATTCTGAACAGTTTTAAAGATTTAAAAAATAACACTTTAGACGCTTTAGTCGGCTAAGCAAGCGAAGAAGCTAAGAATGTAACAGGCAACGAAGCAGCGGAGTGATGCTATTTTATTGTTCGTCTTATCAGCTAATAATTTAGTAAATCGTGGTGTACTTAATATTCAAATAAACTTCTGTGCGCACGACATTCTCACGAACTAGATTATTAGTAATCTGCGCTGGTTGTATGTGTATTCGTATATCCTCGAGTATTATTCATCATCATCATCAGCCGGAAGACGTCCACTGTTAAACAAAGGTCTCCCCCTTAGAATGCCACAGTGCACGACAACTTTTTATATTATATATACAGGGTGGAAAAAATCAATGGCCCCTGGATGACAACCACCTTAAATCCTTTAGTTAGCTAATTGTACTAAAAGTAAACATTCCTTTATTTTTAAAATGAAACAAAACTGCATTCAAAGATCTTCTAAACTTAGCTTGTCTCATTCGGGAATCGAACTAACTTAAAATAAAAAAAAAATAAACACTCGCTATTTAATTATAGAAATCGATACGATTATTGTTCAGGATAAAATGTATCTAATAAAGACTATGCCTTAGGCATAGTCCTAATACAATACGAATGCACGATCATCGCGCGAGTAAGCGATGCGACCATCGCGTGCGCGCGCTATCAAACATATTGAACTCGAATAGGTGCCCTAACTGACGATTGCGTGATACTTCTACAATGTATGACGAACTCTATTTTCGAACACGTCAATATCCAACGCTTACTTACAACGTGCACCCCGTTCACGATATAACGAACGAATTTCAAAAACTCTTTCCAAAAGCGTTTTTCCACGCAGGTTTCGAAGGATAAAGAAAGCATTTTCGAGCTAGTGGAGTGAAAAAAATTTTTTTCAAGTAATTTCATAAATGAAGGAGTTCTGAGGTAAATAATGTAAAAAAATACAACCGAATTGATAACCTTCTCCTTTTTTTGAATTATGTTAAAAATCACATCAATTTAAATGTGAGTAGGTAACAAACAAAAAAATAGACTATCAAACTTTTGCATTTATGATTCTAGTGGGATGGGATCATTTCAATCAAGACTTGTAGGTTCCTACAGTATGCTTTGCTGGGATCATAATCATGTTTAATATTTAGGAAAATGCATCTCACCGAAATGTATATTTAGTTTATCGTAGCTGCTAAGATTGACTAAAACCTTGTGGATTAAGATAATTGGTATTGTCGTAGATTCCCATAGTAGTTATTATTGATAATAAATCTTTATTAGGTGAGCGTGCTGAGTGATTTATCGTCAAGCAGTTATTCGGAAAGGTGAACCTTCATAAATTACGAGCGGGAAAGCCTATACTTTCTTTACTTTTGAATTACAGCAATTTTGTACCAAAAATCAGATATGTGTGTTTATGAACAGAAGTGCCCAATACAGGTGGGTAATCTTCAGCTCATTCTGTCAATGACGGTGACAGTAAAATAGTGTAGTGACATCTTGGTAGTCCTGTTAGGATCGTCTCCGCAGGAGGGGAATCCTCAACGATTAATAGTACCGACTTGAAATTTTTTCGGATATGCAGTTTAAAAGGTATTTTTTTTTTACGTTCATAAGTACTTGTTATAGCCTAACTCGTACAGTCAACAAAAAAGCTTGTATTAAAAATGAAATTTTATCAGAAATTTATTTAATGACTGAATTTTTAGATTATGTTGACAAATTTTTTCACAGTTACGAGGGATTAGAGGAAGTATTTATTATGAATGTTGTGAGTTCGACTTTGAATTTCAGCTTGATACCTCCACAGGTTTCTAAAAAAAAAGGTCTCGACAGACAGAGTGTGGGTTCCATTTTTTCCTTTCAGCTCAAGAACTAATAAAAGCCAAGCATTACTTGACAAAGTTCCCAATCCGCACTGGGCCCGCGTGGGAACTATGGCCCAAGCCCTCTCATTCCGAGAGGAGGCCTGTGCCCAGCAGTGGGACGTATATAGGCTGAGATGATGATGATGATGATTACTTGACAATCTATACCTACCATAAGACGGTATAAACAAGCAGAAATACATGGAACCAGAACCCCTAAGTAATATCTAGAGGTACTTACCAACTCCAGAGGCACAAATTTCAGACGACATTCGAGCGACAAAGCAAATCCATCAAGACAGGTATTAAACAAAGAAATTAGCGTTTTATTCAGCCCATTTGTGTATAAACTTAAACAAACACTAATCAGAAGGCATTGAGCGAGAGGGTTCTCAAGCTAGAGTTGTTTACATTGTTATATTTGATATCACCCTTGCGAGCTATTTGAATAATTATTATACACGTTTATTACGCGTGGATGAATATGTCGTGATAGTATAAATGCCGCTGTAAATGCACGAACTAGGTTAAACTGAATTTTTTCCAGTAATATTAGTACCTAAGATATTATTATCAGCTCTTAATAATGGTTAAACTGATCGAGTGTTGCCATATATGTATGCTTCCGGATTGAGAGTTTCTTTGCGAACTTCCTTCCGCTAGCGTTCATGTCGTCATAGTGTGTTGTACGTTCTTTATATGTTTTATTTTTAAATGCGTCCCACTGAAAAGTAGCGTTGCGGCTTGCCGTAATATTGCCGTGCTGAGTGGGGCCCACTTTATACTATTCGATGTTATTGTTATTCTTTCCATCTTATGTATTTTTATGTGTATCGAATATGTATAAATAAATGTTTCTCTCTCTCTCTCTCTCTCTCTCTCTCTCTCTCTCTCTCTCTCTAATAACTTAAAACTATCCCGGTACCGTCGCTTTTAGCACACACTTCAAGAAAAATATTTGCCGGGAGTAACTACTGAGCCCCCAATCTACCTCTTTTATTATAATTGCATAGAAAATTGGATACTTTGGTTATTGGTTAGGGAAGCAACTGTAGCAAATTCGAGCGACCGAAGCTCAAAATATTCAGGTATTTTTTTGTAAGACTTATATTTACTAGCACGCAGACGGAGCGTTAGCATGCCTCCCACTAGGTGAACCGATGACATTGCGAAAGTTGCCGGAAACTCGTGGATGCAGGGGGCAGGCATATTGGCCTTCATTGTAGTATTTAAAGGGGGGACTTTGTTCTGCGTGACCATCTTCCAGTTGATGATATCATAGTTTGTTGTGAGAAATTGGAAAATTCACAAAAGAAACTCGGGATTTGCCAATATACTGGCTTTAGCAGTAACACATTTAGTTGGTATACATCGCAGACAAGCGTTGTACACGGAATTAATTGCAAGGTGCGTCAGGTGGGCTCGACATTAATTGTGCGTGTCGCCTTGTCAGCCCTGGTACAGTCACCAGTATTAATATCTGCCACAGCGGAGCGTGCAAAAATATCTGACACGTCCTTCCGGTCCTTGAAATAGAGTCGTATCAGATATTTATACACGCTTCTTGTGTCAGATATTGGTACTGCTGACTCTAAGACTAGAAATTGATAAAATTTTACCGATATACCTTTAATTGGAAAGCGGTAATATATAACCAACTAGCATAATGTGTACTTAAAACCGACAAGGTAAATTTTTACGCTGATAAGATACTTATGGTTTGCTATTTGGATTTAGGCACAGCAAAGTTAATAGTACAAGTAATTTAGGCACACTAACAGGGCTATCTTGACCTCGTGGTTCCTTCTCAAGGAGAGTTAGAGTTCAAAAGGAGAGCCCATCACGAACAACGAAACAAACTAATCATGTCTGTGTCTTGTAGTAGTTTTAATTCAAAGAAAAGGAAGACTCAAAAATTAAATAGAATGGTTCGGAATACGAAGTCTATACTATACATTTAAATAAATGAAAAAAATGTTATATATATTATGTATCTATTTAATTATTAATCACCAAGAGATGTCAATTGATTTTTATATCTGTTTGTGTATGTGTATTACGCTCATAATTACCGTTTATTGTTTGTAATCAAATCACGAACACGAAAAAACAGGCTTACAGTACAAAAATGCGGCTCTGAATAATATAATTTTATTTAAGTATAAATAGGAGAAACTCGAGGAATATCTGTGGGCATATCCGCAATCACGTACGACACGGCCGCCCAAAACGCAGCGCAGTCGATTACATCCGTCATATTCAGGACGTTCAGCGTGTCAGCCTCACTGTGATGAAACCAATAATACCGCTCATTGTCATTCAGCAGAGATGCTCCCGGCACGCCCTTATCCACAATTAACGTAATGTCAGAACCAGGATAATCAGTTTCTTCAAGTTTGTCAATCGGTGAGAAGAGTTTCAATATTTCTGTTATCAGACAACGCGCCTCAGTAGATCCTGCTACCGATAAACCGCGTGGCTTAAATGTTCCTTCATCAGATTCCATTATAAAATTTATATTTTTCAGTTCACTCATATGCTTCTTCAGATATGCTTGTGCACCAACTAAACCTGGTTCTTCCGCCGTCCACAAAATGGCTCGGAGCGTTCTCCTTGGTTTTAAATTCAAATGATGCAAAGCTACAGGTGCTAACCAACTAATTATCATACCACCTCCGTCGTCCATAGCCCCTTGTCCCACGTCCCAACTGTCTATATGTCCAGAAACAATTACTACTTTTTCGGGATTATCCTTGCCTTTGACATCTATGATAGTGTTTCGTGACTTAGTCGTGTCAAATGTACTGGACATTTCGATTTTTAAAAATATTTTTTCTCCTTGATCTTGTAATCTGTGCAATAAGTCAGCATCTTCATGTGTGATTGCTGCTGCAGGAATCTTAGGTACGTTACCATCATAGTATTGGGCTCCTGTGTGGAGTGAATACATTGAAAAAGGAGTTATTGATCGGACCAATGATGCAACTGCACCTTTCTTAGCTGCTTTAGAAGCACCTTGTGATCTGTACTGAACTGTATCACCGTAGCTTATGAACGGTACATCGTATACAACAATTTTTCCCTTTATATCTGAATCAAGTTTTTGATCAAGTTCTTGGAAACTGCTAACAATAACAGCTTCTGCTGTTATTCCTTCTATTGGGGTGCCAACGCTGGTTCCGAGTCCAATAACTGCTATGTTTTTTTGACGTGGGAGAATCATTGAAATAGCCTCATGCCCGCGGACCCAATGTGGTGCCTGAAATATAAAAAACCGTTCAAGCACAAGTTAGATTCACGTTCTGAAATTTGCATGCAAATTTACAACTCAGCAAAAAAAAAAAAGATTAAGTATATAACTTAGGCTCCTTTTCCCATTTGAAGTACAAAATCTATTATAAAAATATATTTGCTATGTGCGTGTGATAAGCATGAGAAATATCAGAAGCCAATTAAAGGTAATCGGGGTCTACACCCGTACAAATAACCCAGAATCATTAAAAACTGTGACCCTAAAAATAATAATGGGACTAAAGTTTAGTAAAAAATATAGACCTTAGAAGACTGGTTACAGAATACTTTAACTTCAACTTCAACTTTTTTGTTTTTGGCAACCGGTCGCTTTAGGTTAGCAACCACTACTGACAATGACTCCTGACAACAGCAAAAGTGTATATCGACACCTCCTACGTATACTGGTATAAGTGCAAAATTGTGATTTTACAGGAGAGCTGTACAAAGCTTCCTTAGTTCGTAACTTTCTTGTCTTTACAGATAATTTTACAAAATTTTGGATTGGTAGTAAGGAAAGTGCTTTACTTTAGTCTACATTAATGGACTTTGAAATTAATGGTAGTTTTTGAGAAAATGGCAGATGCACTTGTGTACGCGTATTTGACATGTTGTAGTTGTGTGGTATACCGAGCTAAGTACCACTTGCCCCAGTATACGATGAAAGCAATTAATTATTAAAATGTAATATATTTTTGTTTTATACATAGATAATTACATGACGTAGTCATAAGGATTGAAAAGAAAAAGGAAGTACTTGTTTTTTTGCCCGTCATCATTACTTTATTGACATATATGTCACTTGTAACAATATACACTTGAATTAATATCACTCGTACCACTATACAGTTTATTATATTTTAAGCTTGCTGTGCAAAAATGCTTGAAATGGAATAAAAAAGAAGTGTGAATTCGAATGATTTATGCAATTCTTTAATTCTGCTAGAAAATTGTATACAGTTTTATAACAATCACACACTTTGCTTTTCCTGATGTCAAGTAATAAAATAAAAAAATATTGAACCATGGTAAGTAATTGAAAACAAGTTAGTAACATAATAAGAAAATTGTTATTAAGTAACAATACATGTTAAGAATGATGATGTGGTGCCGATAATATAGTCATAATGGCGGAGTCACTGGAGGAGCTCTGATCGCGATACTGATATCGTCTCCCAACAGGTGGGTCTTAAGATGAACATGGACAAGACTAAAATCATGTCAAATGTCCATGTCACACCCGTGCCGGTTATCGTTGAGAACGATGCACTCGAAGTTGTTGACCACTATGTTTACCTTGGACAAGTTGTCCAATTGGGTAGATCCAACTTTGAAAAAGAGGTCGCCCGAAGAATCCAACTCGGATGGGCAGCGTTCGGGAAACTTCGTGATGTCTTCTCGTCCAATAATCCACAGTGCCTGAAGACTAGAGTCTTCGACCAGTGTGTGTTGCCAGTGATGACTTATGGCGCTGAGACGTGGTCTTTGGCTGTTGGCGTCTTAGAGAGGCTCAGAGTCACGCAACGAGCTATGGAGAGAGCTATGCTTGGAGTTTCTTTGCGCGATGGAATCCGGAATGCGGAAGTTCGTCGAAGAACTAAAGTCACTGACATAGCTGGAAAAATATGCAAATTGAAGTGGCAATGGGCAGGCCACATCACTCGAAGAACAGTTAACCGTTGGGGGAGAAAAGTTCTTGAGTGGCGACCACGAACCGGAAGACGAAGCGTTGGCAGGCCTCCCACCGGGTGGGCTGACCATATCGTGAGAGTTACGGGAAACCGGTGGATGCAAGTGGCGAGTTGTCGTTCATTGTGGCGTTCTATGGGGGAGGCTTTTGTCCAGCAGTGGACGTTTTTCGGCTGATGATTATGACATGTTAAGAATCGTCTTATTGATTACTTACTTTTGTACCTTGTCACTTTAACGTCATGTTTGAAAAGCCATACGAAATTATGTAACGACTGAAAGCGACAAGGTACAAAAGTAATCACTTATTTTTAACGTTGACTGTATCTAACAACTATTAAAAATGTATAAATGACACCGTGCTATCTATAAAGATTTAATCTTTGTGTTTTTATGTACAATAAAGAGTTTTACAATACAATACAATACAATAGGTAATAGCACTGGCCCTTAATTTACTTCGATAAGTTGACATTATTGATACACTGAACAAAACTTCATCCCGTAAAGATTCGGCTCTTGGCGGCAGCGGTGAAACTAAACATAATTATACATTTTAATTAACGATTTATTCACGTAAACCAGTATATGCGGGTAAATAACATTTTATGAATGAGAATTTTGAATTTTAACGTAAATTTAAGTGTACAATTATATGATAAGCCTTATTAAACTGCCTTATTTTACTACTCGAATCACGGCCTTGTGGTTCATTTAAAACCATTGAAACTATATTTCTCCCTCTCTTCTGCTTCATTTTGCAATAATATTACTTATTTTACATTAAATTACAAGTAAAATAAAATAACAATCATTTAGTTAACATAATATAGACTTAATTGTGCATGTAGCCTCATCAACTATCGTTTAAGCTCACTGAGACCACGTCCAAATGCATCGATGGCGAGCATGCATACTGAGGCAACTGCCCGCTACACCACACGACCACCGCCCCTCCACAATATCTGTGCCGCGTATATAGGTGCAAGCGACCTGCCTCAGTATACGTCGTACCAATTGACAAAAGGGTGTTAGATGCAATCATATACGTTACTTTATTTCCGAAACTAATAGGAATATTCGTACGAAATTTCTGTGGCAGGTAGATTTTAGTATTTTAGTAATAAATCTGCAAAAAACCGAAAATCTCAAAATTGTCAGTTGTATCAGTATGCGTAGGAGGTATCGATATTGTGTTTGACCAGTTTTAAAAACAGTTTACAGAATACTCACATCTACTTCCTCAGTAGTGACATCTGTAATTCCGTTTTCTCTAGTTAGGTTTATCATATGATCAATAGCGTTTTCCAAATTCTTAGTTCCGGAAGGACGTGCTCCAAATTTGTCCAAAAAGGCAGAAAATCTAAAACAAGTAAAAGCATTTTTACTAAAAAAAAAACTGATTGTCAATAAATGCAATTAAGGCAAGGGTTCCGTAGTCAACTAGGAATTCTTATAGTTTGACTCACTGACTGCAAGCCGGCTGCACGGTCATAATGCATTCATATTGCATTTGAAGAAACTGCAATAGAACTGCAACAGCGGGTATTGCATTTACAATGTAGTTATACAATGCAGTCGTCAACTGCAATACGACTGCATTACGACCATGCAACCGGCTTGCAGTCGGTGTGCGGTTGCCAGGACTGTACGGCAACTGCAAGCGGACTGCACATTTGTAACTGCATCAAAACTGCACTCAAACTGCTATCTTACAGCTGGGTTGCATTGTAATTTAACGGCCACGGCGTGTATTTTTTTTCTTAAAGTACCTATAAGACCACGCTAAAAGTATCTTCTATCAAATAAAAAAATAAAATAAAGAATTACCTCTGAAAAACCATCATCAGTATGTACTAGTTGTGGCCTGAAAATTAGTTAGGTACCCAATTTGGCGATAGATGGTGCTGTACCCCCGACGTTGAAATTCTTGAAAAGTTGAAAAAAATATTTTTCCTGAGTAAATGGGATTCTGCTTGCTTGATGTTAGGTCAAATAAATCTCGTTTTCAATTGCGTTGATGGTCTTTGGTCTTTGTCTAGTTGTCGGTGCTACTCGTAAAAAAGTCGTATTTTAAGTCTGCCTACTGTGACGGTCGGGAACGGAACCCTACACTGAGCATGACCCGACATGTTCTTGACTGTTTTTTGATTTGTATAATTAGTACGAGTACCTAGCAAAACAGTTACAATTTACAAACTATTTTTTTTATATTAGTCTGAAACATGTTAGCTACTAAATATTAATATTTTATAAGCTTTTTAAGCGTTATGAATGAATAAAACACTCAACTCAATTTTATTTTTAAATTTGAATTGAATTAAAATGATCATCCATTTAATGAAGGGTTGGCATTTATTTAAATAAATTGGAAAACTTTAATTTTATAAATATAAAGTTTTAATTGTTTCTTTTGTCTAGTTAACTTACTGTTCAAAAGTTCTTTGACCCAAACCTTTGTTTCTGATTTCATCCATAATCCTCTGCGTAATATTTTTGTACGAAGCTATATCTTTCACTGTCTGAGGATCCAGGTTACACACACTTTCGTCATATCTGGTTATTATAACACGAGTATTAATAATATTGATAACTGAACCAAAAAACAGCAAAATAGTTAATTTTGAATCCATTTCGGTCAATCGTCGTATATAGTTAGCTCTGAACTAGATCATTACTACAAGTTATAATCGGTTCTTGTTATCAGCGTGCATTGACCCCAACCAAAGGTCTAGCTTAAAATAGAGATAAGGAAAAATTACTATAGATAGTGTCACTAGAGTTGAATTAACACACACACAGCTTCAAAAATAACTAATAGCGCAATAAGAGAGTAAATGTCAAAATCTTGCTGTCATTACACTACGAGTACATGTTGTCATCATTCATTCAACTCTCGTAGCACTAGGTATAGCAGCTATTTAATATTATGCACTCAGTATTATACTATCATCATCATCATCATTATCGTCATCAATTAATTAAATGTATGATAGTCATATTTAAGATGGTTGTGCTATTTTTTTAAATTCAAACTCGTGTTTTCAGAGAAACAGTGTTGCCAGATAAAAAGTACTTTAAAATGTCCGTTGAGGATCTTACGGGCAGGTTTCAGCAGCCAGCCTCAGATTTCTGGCTCTCCTTTCTCCAGCCCGCCTATAGTAAGGTTTAGGTGCAACATAAAATAATCGCAAACTCATCATCATCCCAGCCTATATACGTGCCACAGCTGGGCATAGGCTTATTCTCAGCAAACTAATATTTAAGAACTTGTCTTGTTAAGAAGAGTGGCAGATTACTTGTATTTTCATGCGAGGGCTCCTCTCTACGACTACGTCCTACCCGTAGTACAAATGGTGCATGCTGTGATGAACTGATATTATTAAGAATAGTCGTAGAATTATTTGCTTCGAACCTAATAGGTATTTAGGATAACCCATTCTATGGTAACACTCACATTTACATCTCTCTGACAGCATTGTACTACGGGTACTTATGCTACATAGGGTATGTATAAATTATCTTGGTAATAACTAGGGACCGGATTAGGTATATGAAATATAAAAAGCTAGAAATATGCATACGAATGTGTATGATATTAAATCATACGCCACAAAATTAAAAATTCTGCAGTTTTTATTTAGTTTAAAATCGTCATACATATTTACAGTAAATTAAAAAATATATTTAGTAGGCAGAGGAACAGCTAACAATGTGTGTGTGTGTCTACATGAAATAAGTAAATAAGGCCTTACATTTTCAAACTCAAACCAGGCGACAATAAATTCAACAAAAGAGAACCTTAAATATTTTACAGTTGAATATGCTTAGTTAAATTTTTAATAAAAAAATGAACACAGCCTTTCACTCCCTGTACTTCTTGGTGACCGTATTTAAATTTTCATCCAACTAAGTACATATCTATATCAAATTTCAAGTCAATTCATTCACTAGAAGAGAATGAGATTCAATTTGTAGAATTTTCGCTTAGAAAAAATTAAAACAAACAAAGATTGTAATCTAACTGTACCTAGTCAAATAAAAGCTTGTAATAAAGTAAAACCTGAGCGTGATAAGGTAGTTAAATACAAATCTCAATACTCACCCACACTTGTAAGTTTACGACCATAATTGATTATGAAACTACAAATCATTAAAAATAAAGTTGAAAGGTCCTGTGATGTAGTTTATTGTAGTAAAAGCGATGTTGGGGGGTGCTCCATTCCAATTGATTTGGAAATTCTCTACGACTTTGGTTATAAAAGTTTCCGTTTCCAGCTCCGCAATGCGACGGCCTGCAATATCATACGACACGTACTCAAAAGGGGGTACCACATGGTACTTACGTGGGATCGTAAAAGGATCCCCAGTGGTAGAATATAGATTCTATTTAGAAAGTATTTTTCAAAATATTGCTTTCGTTTGAATTTTCTAGTTCTTTACCTATACACATCCTGGTTCCAAATCCAAATGGTACGGAAGCAAAGGGGTGGGCATTGCCATGGTAAAGAGGATCGTCTTTCTCGACGAGCCACCTCTCCGGAATAAACTCATCAGGGTTCGGGTACTCCTCTTCGATTTTTGACATGAACTGGTTACAAAATACTATCGTAACCTAAAAAGTAATTATTAGCACATAACAATTTCATATTTGCGGCTTTTGCTGTTGAAACGCTTGGTCCGTGGGGTCCCGAAGCAAAAAAATTATTTAAATATTTAAAAAAGAAACTTGCTCGTTCCACTGGTGACCATAGGGCTGGCTCTTTCCTCGGTCAACGTATTGGCATTGCCATACAACGTGGAAACGCAGCCAGCCTTATGGGCACCCTCCCCAATAGCAGCGACTTGGGAGATATTTGTAAATACAGATTTTTAGGTTTAGAGTAAGTTAGTTATAGTTTTTTTTTTTTCTTTTAATTATTTATTTCTGTTAATTATTGTTACATATTATTTGTTTGTTTATAAATAAATATTTAGCACATAATAATAGCTCAACGTATATCCAGCCACATAAACACTTTTACAAAAAGCAGTCATTTTATACACTTGCCGCATAGTACGAAAATTCTTTCAAATATAGTACAATCCGTGAGCTTTTAGAAAACCCTTCGGGTTTCGGGGGAAATCGGAAGGATTCGTTAGTAAAAAATGACAATTGTCTTTTTGACTCAGTAGCAATCCATCACGCGTAGAGTGCACTCGTTTTGTTTTCATTGATTTATATAGAGCAGTTAAAACCACCACTTACATATATTTATTTAGGTAGTTTGTTATTTTTCGGAAATTGATTTCCATGGCGAGTCAACTTAAGCAGGGTATTTCTGTAAATAGCCAATCACTGGAAATTGTTTACAATGCATTTATAAATATTTTGTATATAAGTTGAAATTTTTAAGAAAAAAGTTGGTCGTAAATATTTTAATAAGGTACAAGATCGAGTTATAGAAGCAACGGGGATTTCGAAAAGTACATTAAAAATATATAAAAGGAAAGTAGACCATAAAAATTCATTTGACATACCCAAGAGAAATAGATACAGTATAACAACAGCTCTATATATTTCCAAACAAAAGTAGTGTGTTGAGGCGGGGTGTTCTCAATTTAAATTGACGATGGAAGAATTCGAAAACGCTGATTTTGTTTTATTTGTATCATGACAAAAAGTCATATTGTATTAAAATTAGAAAAAGATAAAGAAGCGTAATATTATTACAGTAAGGTTTATTATGTGCTGATGGTTATTCTTTACATAACTTTTTATGGTAACTTTGAAAAGTTTTGCAAGTTGATAACAGAACAGAACCGCATATCACGATCGCGTGTCATCGTCTATACCCGAAGCATGCTTCTAAAATCCGAAGGTTTTTTTAAGATCTCACGGACTGTACACAGTTGCAATTATAAATAGTCTAGTTTATATCTAAGTTAGCTACTTAACAGAGTTCTTGACCACTAGACTTGTTTTCTTCTTTTTTAACCGACTTCAAAAAAAGGAGGAGGTTCTATGTTCCAATGTTTGTATTTTTAATTAATATTTTGGAGGAAATCGGGTTTTTTTTACAGACATCTGTCCTGATTGGAGATCGAACCCGGTACCTCAAGCTTCGTAATCAGGTTCTGTAACTGGGCTACCGGTTGCCAAATAATAACGAAACAGTTGTTATATTTCAGAATACATAGGTAAATAAGATAAGATAAAGATTTTACATCCTTAGGTATTTTGTATCCCATTAGGTTGTATTCCTTCGTGGTAACTCTGGCGTTGCCGGTGACAACGGGCATCATTCTCATGGACTCCTTGAGGCAAGCTCTGAGATAAGCCCGCTGATCTTGATTAGTTAACACTTTTTGTCGTAGTTTCATTTGTTTTTCGGGGTTTTTAGCGAGAAGATACAATGTCGCCATAACCGTCATTGAGACCTGAAATGATGCAAAATTATTTACGCTTTGAAATATAAAAAACAATCCAATTTCAAAACAGTAAATTAACTATTAGTTTCTTAAGATACGTTATCAAAATAGAATTTATGCTGGAATCGTTGTAAAGAATATATATATTATGGATAAAAATATTTTTAAGGCTTGCTCAACGAAATCTGAGTTTATAAGAACGGAAAAGATTTCCAATTCAGGATACGAATCCCACCTGGCAATCCTAAAATCTATACATTTTTTTATTTATTAAATTACTTCTGTATTAATAAGTTGCTAAAAATAAAAATATGAGAATATAATTTAATCAAACAAGTTTTACACCTAGAAACTCTTAAAAATTAAAAGTGAAACATAAAAAAATTACAAAATCAGTTAAAAAATCACCAACAGAGTCTAATGGGCAAACAATGGGCTAGGTAGGTTCACAAGACACCAACCGTATCGACTCCTGCTAGCAGCAAATCCGATGCCATAATGACCGCTGTCCGGGTATCAATTTGTAGAAGCTTTTCTAAAACTGCTTTTTCAGAACTTGATGTAAAAGTATCATCATTAGAGTTTTTCATATTCTCCATGGCTTTATATATAAAGGATCTCGTTAAACTATAACAACATTGAAAAATAATTCATAAATACTCGTATCTGTTCTAACATAAAAAAATGTCACTATTTTATTTAAGTTTAGATACCTTTCTATATTTTCATAAATTTTCATAGCTCTTCTAAAATTTGGCGTTGAAAAGTATCTCCACGGACTCGGGCCAAAATCTACTTTTCCAACAGTTTTAAAGAAATCGTGAATGTTGTTGATCAATTTTCTCACTTCAGAATTCTCGCCGAGATTTGGATTGAGGCAGTTCAACCGAGTGCCTAAGGCCACCACACCAATCGACTCTAGTGCCCATAAGTTCATTTCTGCATCAAAATGCTTTATCTTCTTGTTTTCATCACGGGTCGACTTAATTCTGGTGGTAAAAATAACTCATGAGTATATAGCTATACAGGATGTATCTTCATTATGAAGATACACGCTGTATATCAGTATTCTAGTACGTAAATCTGTCATGACATGACGATACCGTTTAATCATGTCATCAGCTACGTCTGCAAGCGCTTCGCTATATAACTTGATGATTTTAGGTTGCAGCATGATTTGGTTCACTTTAGTTCTTAGTTCCTTCCACTTTTCTCCTTGTCTACAACAAGACATACAAAATCAAAATTCATGTCAAATCGTATCAAAGCGTAGCGTAGTATTGCATACTTGTTATTTCTCTCTACGTTATGTGTCTCCTGCGGACTGACTATAATTTGCATTATGTACTTGAAGTTATAGACAACTTTTGCTACAAAATCTTTATAATACGAGTACGTATAATACTATATACATAATTACTCAGTTACAAGTCCAGTTGGTTGAGAAAGATCGTAGTTTTTGCTGTATTTTTTGCGATAGTAGGCAAACGATTCAAATCCTGGACGATTTGGCAATATGTTCTCGCTTCGGTAGATCTATAATCACAAATATAAATTAATAATATTAATTATATATCACAATCAATACAATTAATAAATTACAAATCAAATAAATTAAATTAAAACTGAAATGAAAAACTAATAAATAAAAAAAAACAATATCAAAAAACTAAAAAAAAATAAAAATAAAAAAAAAAACCAAAAGGAATAAATCATAAAATAAACTAAAAACTACTCAATACCCGTCCGCATCGTACTTGGGCCAAACGTACCCATTACCCCAGCGGCATTGCCCCGTTGTATGGCCAACGAGACCCGCTGGACCAAGTACGATCCGGAACGGGGGTCACCTCCTCTGTCCCTCATCCTGCGCCCCAACTCCCCAACCAACGACCTGGCGTCCACCCCCCAAGGGCCAACCGTCTCGACCGCAAATGGCAGAAAGTCGTACGTCGGTTCCAAGGCTGAGTATTTCAGGCGCTTCGACCGCGTGGCATTTTCAGCCGCGGACCCAGCTGCCCTCAACGTGTGACTCAGGTGTGATGCCGCAAAGGTACTTACGCACGTGGCATCCCACAAGAGACACCGCCCCCTCCGCCAGGGAACCAACGTCAGCCCATCAGGCTTCTTGCCGTCGCTACGGCTTAAACCCGGAGGCTCCAACATACATAAATATACATACAACATATATAAATAAATTTCTTTTTATATTAATTATTATATAAGACTCTCCTAGACTATTCTAAACAAGCTGTCGCCTGCGACTTCGTCTGCGAAAATTTTGTTTATCGCGCGCTCTTAGGAATAACACATTTTTCTAGGATAAATGTTATGATTTTAGTTATTTAATTCTTGTATTATGATATTCTGCGTGCAAAATTTCTTGGCAATCGATACAGTAGTTAATGCGTGAAAGTGGAACAAATAAACTGACAAAATCTCACTTTCGCATTTACAATAATAGTAACGAAGTAGGAACTAATGACTTGACTAAAGTTGCTGATTGTTGTTGTAGCAGAATAACGCTCGTATTCGAAATTGTATGTTCGACGTCTGTAGTATAACGATGGCGGCAAAGTGTAGCTTTCTATCAATAAATACTAAGTAGAGTAAGTTCCCTAAATTTGGACCACCATGTCAACCATATCGTTTTTACTCAATAAAACTAAGATTATTTAAATTTATTAAAAAAAAAAAAAAAATATAACAAAAAATAGAACCGACTACAAAAAACCATGAAAATAGTTTTCTCCCAGCCCGAAGTCGGTGCCTCAGCACGAGCCAGCAGGAGTGGACCTATAATCGTCTACCTCACCTACAACTATACGAGTAAATGGCTTCAATCACTCCTGCTGGCTCGTGCTGAGGCACCGACTTCAGGCTGGGAGAAAATTATTTTCATGGTTTTTTGTAGTCGGTTCTATTTTTTGCTATAAAATTTTTTTTTCACGCTTTTTAGTGTAAAACATCTAAGATACAATAGTTTAATGTGAACAGCTCGTCAACTTTTACGAAAAATTGCTTTTTCCGATGCAGAGACGTTCATTATTGAGGAGTCCTGTTGCTTCACCACCCATTCCATTTCACCATATCCGTTCCGAGGAGCATAAATTGCTTAGCAACTGTGTTAAAGCAATTGAAATTCAACCCATGAAATACTTGTTATTGAGTAGTAACTCCGATGGTCAACTGTGGTCTTCATCATCAGTTCCATTTCACCAAATGGTGATTTTCAAGAGCAAATGCTTGAGTTACTACTAAATATATCAAAATTATCATAGGTGTCCCTACAACATTTGAAGAGTTCCTTCGATTTCCTTAAGATCCAATCATCAAATCCTGATTTGGTGCTTATGGGACCTAATTGAAAGCATTCCTAGACGAACGCAAAAAAAATTTTTCAAATCGGTTCATAAATAACGGAGTTCTGAGGTAACAAACATAAAAAAAAAAAAAAAATACAACCGAATTGATAACCTCCTCCTTTTTGAAGTCGGTTAAAAATAACAAAAATCAGTTGAAAATTTTTAAGATACTATAAATCAAAAATTAAAATTAAATAAGGAAACCAATTTTCTAAAAAAAATAAGTTTTTAAAAATATGGACAAATTGGCCATTTCAAAAAAGCAGCTTAATATGGACCATTAGGTTTTTATGTGGACTGTGGGTCTTCAATATGGACCACTGGGGTTTTAATATGGACCAAATAATTTTTCAATAACATAAAATTCGCGGAAAGGTGTAAATAAAGTAGGGGGGTTAGATTCCCACCAATAGGTACATTGAAAAATAAATCCGTCAGGCACAAAAAAATAATATTTTGTTCTACACTCCACCAGTTCCATTAGAAATTTCAATAACTAACAATACATTTTATTAAATCATAATGAGTACTATTTAGTAGCAATATCAGTGTAGAACAATAAAATTTTTAATATACTTAAATTGATTTACACGATTAGGTATTGAATATTGAAAAACCAACAGTCTGATTTACAAATCACATAAAATCAGTTTTCGACGGCACGACGGATATGTCAATCTCGTCGACGTTTTATATGTCATTGGTTGTAAATTTCTACTTATCGATTACAGAATTCGATAGCTGATAAAATTCGTTGACGTTTTCTCTTTTGGAACCTTTCAGTCTCGCAATAGATGCGCCTGTAGGGCGTCAAAATAACAGTCCTCGATTCAAAAATAATCGTAGCCACGTTTTACCAGTTAACTTTTTTCTTTGGGGAAATTATGAGCCAAATTATTGTTTTCATCCATTTAACTTGCCTTTTTCGGCTTTGAAACCATATACTGGGATCAAAATTACCAAAAATTATAATATGGACCACTTAGTCATAATATGGACTATTGGACCATATTTGAAACCTTTGAACTGGTCAAAATTACGAAACGATATAGATAAACCGTTAGATTTTTTTTAATATGTATTGTATATCTCTGATATAGTTATAGATTGCATGCAGAAAAATAATCGATAAAGTGACGTTCCTAGAATATAAAACAGTCAAGGGTAATAGTCACAAAAAAGTAGTAATAATCCTACAAAACTTGTCAAAAAATTATATCAGTTATGGCAATAACCTCAAAATGGCAACAACAAACAAAAACGCATATGTAGCTTAGCAGCTATCGACTGACGGGGCGCCGGGAGGAAGAAGCATCGAACGTAGCGAACTTTGAGCTGATAGTAACGACATCTACCGAAATATTACGGTGGTCCATATTAACTGACTGGTTCACATATAGTGCACTTACTCTACCTATACATATAATCATAATTAAACTTATCAGGTACCATTTTTACGGGGCTAATGCTGACATACTTACGTCTCCCACAGCATCTGCATTAAATAAATAAATCGTATCCTGCCTCCCAAAAATTCCGTCTATCTTCGCTATTGGACCGTATAATTTGAAAATTCGTCTAATCAATGGAAATCCTTCGTACTCAGCCAAAACACCTAAAGAAAACATATTTAAAAACTACCTTAATCTTTACAACTACGGGATAAATAAATATTACGTAAATGAAAAGAACTTAACTTACCACCGGGAAAAAAATTATGTAACGGTCCAATTATTGGTAGAGATGGTGGTCCCGGAATCTCCCTCCAAGACTTAAGATTCTGTGTAACTTCATCCTTATTATTTACTGAAGATGAATCAGCTACGATGAAACTGAAGCAATAAAATTATAATTAGGAACCAAAAAAAATCAATAATGTTATATGTATATTGAAAAATATGTATATAGTGTTAGCTCCTAATCCTCACCGGGCTCACGTGAGAACTATGAACCACGCCCTCTCATTCTTAAATACATGTAACCTACCACTATTCTTAGATCTTGTCTTATTAAAAATGACGAGTCCCTCACTGAACTAAATCAATTCATTATAACTATGTAGTTAGACAGCAAATCTTACAATTAACTGCCTGAGTTCAACGGGAAGCTCAATCCCTGTTAGGCTGAGGCGGTTATTGTAAGATTTGCTGTCTAAGTAGTCATAACCTAGTCCTATAGTCTTTTTGTAATAAATAACGAACTGAGTTTATTGAGTTAGGGACGCGTCATTTTAAATTAGATAAGCTCTACCACGATAGGTTTCTAAGCAGTGTACTGTAGAGAGAGGATCTAAAAAAAATGAGTGCCCCCTTGTGTGGCCCCTTTCAGTAGTATCTTACCGAAGAAACTTTTGTTTCACCCCTGCTAAACCCAGACCGGCTCTCAGTCTTAAAGTCTGTATTCTGAACATGTTTAACGATTTTGAAAAATAACACTTTTGTCGCTTTTGTGGGCTAAGCAAGTGAAGAAACTAAGAATGCAACAGGTAACGACGAGCGGAGTGATGTTATTTTATTGTTCGTCTTATCAGCTTATCGTCTTACTGTATATCAGTGAGAGGTAACAGGGCATTTCTATTTAATGTTGTACCCTGAGTTTATCTCTCCGATTTCTACAAAATTTGGAAGGTACACTCAGTAGGTACATGATTGCGAGCTGGAAAAACAGGGTCTCCAGATGTGTCCTCAAAACAATACAATACAATATAAATACTCTTTATTGTACACCAAAAATAGTAATCGATACGGAAAACAGGTAAACAGAGAATATTACAAGGTAAGCAATAGGTGGCCTTATCGCTTAAGAGGGATCTCTTCCAGGCAACCTTTTTACAGAAAGAAGGAAGGACTAGTCTACACCAGGTGGTGCATTAATAGTACATACACATAATATACTCGTACACATAATATTTCTATGGATGTGTACGTTTTGTTACGAAAATTATAAAAAAAAACGTGACAAAACGGTACAACGGTAGATAGAAATGCCCAACAACGAAATTCCGTCAAGTAAACATGTCTGACTTTTTACTCCGTTTATTTGTTGACCATAAATCGTTGTAAGTAATAACAAACAGTGCTAAAAGCAGTTTAAAATCATCATCATCATCATGTCAGCCGAAAGACGTCCACTGCTGGACATAGGCCTCCCCCAAGGCTCTCCGCTCAGACCGGTCTTGTGCTTTTCGCATCCACCGCGATCCCGCGATCTTAGCCAGGTCGTCGCTCCATCTACAGTTTAAAATACATAAAAGTTATTTGTGCCCTTCGAATAGTGTGGGTGCGTCCCAAGATATATAAAAACGTTAGATATATTTTCATATTATATAACGTTCATTATATATAATTACATTATGTATAACATGAAACACTATAATTTCAATAAGTATAACGTTCGATCAGTATAACAATTGTTTTATATACTTTCATAAGAAATAACATGTTTATGGGCTAAATTCATATGATATAACATACGTAAAGTATACCGCTCATAATACGTAATAACTTTTTATATACCATTAATATGATATAATATCAAGTGATATACTTTGTTTCAAAAATACTTGTTCAAATTTTAAAATTTAAAACCAGAAAATTAGGTGTTTATCAACCTTTAATTTTTGTATTGAAAAGTTTTACTCCAAAATTTGTGCGAGCGAGCGAAGCGAGCGAGCAAGACGGTTCGGAGCAGAAGCGACTAGGATAGGTTAGGTTCAGAAGGCTAAGGCGGGAGCGAAGCGGAGCGTAGCTCCCGCCTTAGCCTTCGGTGTTAGGTTTTTTTTTATAGCAGCGAGGAAACCGCAAAAGTGAAATAAAAATAAACAAAGAATACACAAATTAATCCACAAATTTATTCAAAAATAAATCTAGCTATATACTCGGTTTTATATTTTTGAGCGTTATATTTTCCGTTGTAAGATTAAATGAATGTTATATGTTTTGGTTGTTAGAGGTTGTGAATATTATATTATTTGAACGTTATACTCAAAGTATTTATTTCCATTGATCATTATATATAATGGAATTATATATTTTATCATTATACATTATGAGCATTATAGCAAACGTATGTTATATTTAAAAAAATAGAGAAAGTGAAGTTATATATAATGAATATTATATGTTTTGTTTTTATATATTCTATTACTTACCCGAATAGTGTAGGTACTTAGTTCGTTTTATATGGACGTACTCCATGTAAATGTAAATTTATTAAGTATTATTTACATCAATTATGTAAGTCAGTATTGCAAGTTCGAGCGCGCGTTGGGATGAAACAATATAAGCTAGACATGAGATTGCGGATGGTAGATTTTTAAAATGCTGTATTTCTGAATTGCCTTATGATCTGCTGTGTGCAAACATCGCAGAAAAATTGTTTATTAACTCGACGCCGGAACAAAGATGTACCTCGATCGAAGTGCGTTGAATGCGTGAGGGGCGAGCCCAGGACCGACAATCCAAATATACCCAGTGCCATCCACGAAGATGCGTGATTTTGTCAAAATTATACATTAATGACACTTTAATAAGAACCACGGCACGCGTCATCATGAATGACTCTACCTATGCCTATCCCGGCGCGCGGTTCTTACGGTAATATTAATGTAGGTACCTCACATGCTAACAATAATGACTCCCAAGTTAGTATCAAACGATTCTACATATAGTCAAAGTACTATAACGGGACTTATCACGCTATTTTTACACAAGTTATATTTACCTCGACGTTTCGGCAACGTTATAGCTGCCGAAACGTCGAGGTAAATATTACTTGTTTAAAAATAGCGTGATAAGTCGCGTATTTTGACTATGAGTGAGAATCACGAAAGTTTAAAACGTCAAACGATTCTAGTTGACATCATCCATATATTTACTAAGCCCAAGACTTATATAAATAAGTAATAAGGTATTTAATGATAAGAACACTGCAAGAACACATACTAATCACACAAATTTATTTATTTATTTATTCCAATACAAAATTATAGCATTACAGTTAAACACCAATGCGCTGTAAATTTTAAATTATACAAAACAAAAAGACATAAAATACTTAAAAAAAACTAAGAATAGTTAGGGATTTTTGAACGTCGTCTTCGTGTGAACACTACACTGACTGTGTGCGTTCAGAACTCAACCAGAGCTCATCTTCAGAGCAATACAACCGTACACCATGCTACCAAATGTTGGACCAAAGATTATTAGTACCAATAATAGATGCGTACCAATAATTATGTTTTAGACTAACGAACCACAACAAATGTTTTAATTTGTCACTGTAACTCCTAAGTACCCACCTCAAACAAAACTAGTCACAATTATTATTATTTTTATTTTTTTTCCTAGCCTACAATAGTGTCCCACTGCTGGGCAAAGGCCTCTCCTCTTAATCTCCACACCTCCCGGTTCAGCGCAATGTCAGGCCAGTCCCTTGCATACGCATCCAAATCGTCCCGCCATCTCCTTCTCGGTCTCCCTCGCCGTCGATGGCCGTCCTCCGGTGCCCACCAAGTGACTGTGTGGGCCCACCTCTCTGGGTGCATGCGACAGACGTGTCCAGCCCAATTCCATTTCAATAAATTTTATTTTTCAATATAAAACTACCCTGAATTTTTATTTTTTTACTGTTAAGGCGTGTTTTATTAATAACTGTTATTGCTGAAATTAGACCCAAGCCGTAGTTACTATATCATACATAAACCTAGCTATCATTAACAAGATCGCGGGTGAGCTAAGAAATGGTTAAAATATCGACGGTCAAAATATCGAACCTAACCTAACCTACGCTAAAATCAATATTTTGACTGTCGACTTTTTAACGTTTGATACATATGCTTTTTAACGATAGATATTCAGATACGTCCCCGAAATTGTTTTGGTTCATTACAAGTAATATGGATCCCACCAAAAACATTACATGTAAAAAGCTGCAAGTCTCGCAACGCAATGCAGTTCTTGTAATGCTAAAAAGGTTTGAGATGCAATGTTATACCAAGTCGGTTATTTTTGTCAGTACCGGGGGGTTTCCATAGAACTCGATTTTCACCAACTTGCTTATTTTAAAACCATAGAAAAATACAGTTTATAGTTCTCAAATAAAGAGTAAACCAAATTATTTTTAAACACATAAATGACTTGGCCATCGCAAGGCTACATAATGACATAAGAATTATAATCATCAACGTCAGCTATTTCAAGTAATTATAATTAAAGATAGCGCTAGCCCCAGCCTTGCAGTTTGAGTGATACACATAATACGAGAATGACTAAAGGTTGAGTGCGATGGCCAAGTCATTATGTGTTTAAAAAATAATTTGGTTTACTCTTTATTTGAGAACTATAAACTGTATTTTTCTATGGTTTTAAAATAAGCAAGTTGGTGAAAATCGAGTTCTATGGAAACCCCCCGGTACTGACAAAAATAACCGACTTGGTATAACATTGCATCTCAAACCTTTTTAGCATTACAAGAACTGCATTGCGTTGCGAGACTTGCAGCTTTTTACATGTAATGTTTTTGGTGGGATCTCATCACTTTTTGTAGGCAGTTCTTTTTTTTTCGGGTACTACTTCTTGTAATAGCGCACTACTATCTTCATTTGTTTATCCTTCCTTGTCCATCGTCCATCGTCCATCCTCGTCTATCGTCTATCGTCCATTCTCGTCCATCGTCCATTCTCGTTCATCGTTCATCGTCCATCGTCCACTATCATCCATCGTTCATCCTTGTCCATCGTGTGCCATCTATCGTCTATCCTCGTCCACTATCCATCATCCATTCTCGTCTATCGTCCACCGTCCATCGTCTATCCTCGGTTATCGTCCATCGTCCATCCTCGTTCATCGTCTACAGTCCATCGTCCGTACCGACTGTCGTCGTCGTCGTCGATCGTCGGTCGTCATCCGTCGTCCATCGTCGCCCATCATTGAACTTCCGTCGTCCGTCTACCGTCTGTCGTCCATCGTACATCGTCCATCGTCCACCCTCCATCATCCGTCGTCGATCGTCGGTCATCGTCCGTCATCCGTCGTTCGTTGTCTTGTCCGTCGTCGGTCGATGTCTTTTGTCCGTCGTCGCCATCGTCTATCGTTCGTTGTCCGTCGTCTGTCAGCGTTCGTCTTCTGTCGTCGTCCGTCGTCTGTCATCGTCCGTTGTCCGTCATCGTCCGTCGTCGAACTTCCCTCGTCAGTCATCGTCTGTCGTCCGTCGTCGAACTTCCGTCGTCATCCATCGTCTTTCGTCGGTCGTTCGTCTTTCGCCCGTCTAACTTCCGTCATCCGTCGTCGTCCGTCGTTTTCTGTCGTCCGTCGTCGTCCGTCGTTCATCCTCCACCATCCATCGTCCGCACTGGGCTTGCGTGGGAACTAAGGCCTAAGCCCTCTTATTCTGAGAGGAGGCTTGTGCCCAGCAGTGGGACGCATATAGGCTGGGATGATGATGATGATGATGATGATGATGATCCATCGTCCGTCGCCCATCGTCCATCGTCCACACTCCATCGTCCAACGTCCATTTTCTACCCATCGTCCATCGACCATTATCCATTGTCCATCATCCATATTCCAATTTCCATCGTCCATCCTCGCGTCCACTCGCATCGCACACACATTCACAAACAAACGAACTTTGGTACTTATTACATTAGTAAGATAAACAATTTCATTTTAACCTTTAATACTCAGGTATTAAGACTCAACATTAATACGTATACAATACGACTACGTTCAATAAAGTCATTGCTGTGTAACTTTGTAATCGCTAGTATTTATATGGGATTACAAACTTACTTGTGCAGTTTGTATAACTTTGAAACGTGACTGAAATTGCAACATTTTGGATTTTTTTGTGACCATGTAGGCTAAAAACTAATTATGTTTAAAATTTGGAGCTTGTGGGTCTGCTAGAAGTACCTTAGAATTATGATGATCAAAAGTCAGTGTATAGGTATGTCAGTGACAAAACTGAGGAACTTTAACATGTGATAGTTCTTAATCTACGTGTTCAAACTGAATGGAATTGATAATATATCTAAGTCCCATTAGGCCCTATAGGTAACTGAAAATTCAGGGTTCTAGCTTTAGCCATAACATAAATACAGGGTGTTGAAAATAGCCTGAATGGCTTCGAGAAAAGTATGGTACGGCCGTGCCTTTGTTTTTTTTTGCTCGACTTGGCGGGGGCACTGCCGTGCCCCCAGATTTCCGCAAAGTAACGCCTGATTCAATAAATAGCAATCAGTAAAAAAATATATTTCTAGCACTTTTTAATCTTCCTAAAATGGTTTGAAAAAAAAAAAAACATTATGAATATAAATTACACATATGTTAATAATTTGCAAACATTCTCGATTCTCAAAGTTAGCACAAAATGAGAGTTAATTACAGTCATTTTGGCATGTGGATGAATAAAACACCCTCACAGACCTTTTTCGCAAACTTTAACGTGAAAAAGTTTAGAATCCATTTATTTGTGTAACTTTATCTCTGGATTGAGAATATTTAAATCTTCTATCATGATTGTCTCCGCTTCTTATCCCGTAGGATGGTCTATGGTCTATGTCTATTTGTTAGCGTACCTAGATAAACCTGGCATAAGATAAAAAAATGCACTTTGATAGATGCATAATCATCATAATATGCCCTGCAACTTTTACCTCTTTTCCATACTACTAAACATAATGGTGAAATGATTAAACTAAGAGGTTAATCTGTCAAAGATTTTTTATAATCGTATTAAGCGTACCTACTACATAATAAGCTGCATAGACAAACTGATGAGGCACAGCGATAGCGATCGTTTATTATGTATTCCTGGGTATATAAATTACAATTGAATGGAAGCTCCGCATTTATATGCATATTTATGATCGAAGTAGCTGAAAATCATGTGATATCGTGGACGTTAATAATCAATACTTAGCATAGAGAAAACGATATTGCCTCTTCTCGTGTTAAGTACTGGAATTGGGGTTAGTGGGACATGTATACTTGTAGGCACAGGTATCTCCTAAGGACTAGGCAGTGGATTATATTATTGCGTCCGTTCGATGACGGCCGGTGTGAAATATTAGATACTAGCTTTTTGCCGCGGCTCCGCCCGCGTGGTATTCGGTTATCGCGCGCTGTTCCCTCGGGTTCTGTGCATTTTTCCGGGATAAAAAGTAGCCTATATCACTTTCGGGCCCATAAACTATCTCCATGCCAAAAATCACGTCGATTCGTCGCTCCGTTACGTCGTGAAAGACGGACAAACATACAAACATACAAACACACTTTGACATTTATAATATTAGTATGGATATGGATAGTATATTAAATGCCTAAATGCTAAGTTTCATAGTTTTATCTTCGACAGCGACGAACTTCCACTATATAAACTTTCACCCCCTATTTTAACCCCTTAAAGCCTCTTTTTCGCTATAAAAGATAGCCTATGTCCTTTCCCAAGGTCTATTCTATCTCTGTACCAAATTTCATCCAAATCGGTTCAGCGGTTTTGGCGTGAAAGCGTAACAGACAGACAGACAGAGTTACTTTCGCATTTATAATATTAGTATGGATTAGAACCCTATGTTTTTACTACTTCAAAGTCAAAGTCAAAATATCTTTATTCAGTTTAGGCTATAACAAGCACTTATGAACGTCAAAAAAAATCTACCACCGGTTCGGAAAAAACCTCTGTTGAGAAGAATCCGGTAAGAAACTCAACGAGGTATTTTTTTAAACAGATCCACAATAAAACTTTTTACCATCAGTTGACTCACTTGCCTAATTTCTTGCTCAGTTGTATAACAAAACTACCGGGGTTGAAATCAAAAGGAGTCCTTTGAATAAAGTAAGTACGTGTGCTGTACATATTATATTATTCAGTGGCACACGATTCCCAGGCGTGTCACGTACTATCAAATTTTCGTCACACCGTTCAGTATGGGCGGACGTGATGAAATTACAAAAATTACTCGTATTAAATTGAATACTTAGTGTTTCGATCTATGATTTTTTCGATTAAAAATCGCTCACACACATGCCTAAAAGTATGAAGGAATACACTGATGATCATAAACCCGTCTGCTTTAAATACCTTTAAAAAAACGAAAATGAATTGTAGTAAGTAGTAGTTATCAGCATTTAATTTTGATGTAACTAGAGACGTTAGATTTAATTACAGTAAATTACTGTTGAAAATATGTTTTTTGATAGCTACATTTGTTTTAAATAGGGTTAAGATTGGCAGATTTATGCGTATTTGCGTTACTTACCTATAACCCTGCGTTAAACAGTTAACTCTCGACTTAGGTACAAAGTTAGGTTCTCCTATGGAAGCCCGAAAAATTTTAATCCTATTTTCACTGCCACTAATTTCACTAGCCCTAAAATGAAAAAGCCGAATTTTTAATTTTCCTAACTATTCATTAGCCCTAATTTTGGCATTCCGAATTTACGTTGTACCTAATTTCACTAACCCTAAAATCAAAAAGCCAAAATTTTATTTTCCTTAATATTCATTAGCCCTAATTTTAGCATTCCGAATTTACTTTGTACCTAATTTCACTAGCCCTAAAATCAAAAAGCCGAATTTTAAATTTTCCTAACTATTCTTTAGCCCTAATTTTAGCATTCCGAATTTACGTTGTACCTAATTTCACTAGCCCTAACATCAAAAACCTGAAACAATTTTTCAGCAAATGTATTGATTGGAATACTTACCTTAATTTTTAGCAACATATTGAATGGCATCCAACCTACTTTCGTAGTGGGAGTTATCTGGGCTGCTATAAAAAAAACCTAACATCGAAGGCTAAGGCGGGAGCTACGCTCCGCTTCGCTCCCGCCTTAGCCTTCTAAACCTAACCTATCCGAGTCGCTTCTGCTCCGAACCGTCTTGCTCGCTCGCTTCGCTCGCTCGCACAAATTTCATTTTATATTTAGTTCAAGTAAACATTAGGGTTCAGAAGTTTAGGTGTACAATCATTAGGCGTAATCATTATTAGTTTTAGTATTATTAGAGCATTTAATATTTAGTACAAGTAAACATTAGGGTTCACATCTTTAGGTGTATTAATCATTAGGAATAATCTTATTAGTTTTAGTAATATTAGAGCATTTAATGTTTAGTACTAATAAACTTTAGGATGTAAAATTTTAGGTCTAGTAATCAATTCGGACATACAAGTTTAGCTGTCATGATATTAGGGCTAATGAAAATTATATCTTACGTTGATATGTCTAGTGAAATTAGCTTTTACGAAATTCGGTCTAGTGAGGGTGAACCACAAAGTTAACTTCTGACCACGCAAGTCACCCGCAATTCTCACGATGTCGTCAGTCCACCTAGTGGCAGACCTGCCAACGTTTCGTCTTCCGGTTTGAGGTCTTCACTCGAGAACTTTTCTCCTCCAACGGTTATCAGATCTGTTCTTCGAGCGATGTGACCTGCCCATTGCAACCTCGACACCATTCATCATTAGTTCAACAGATATAATATTAAGTAATTTGATTTTGGTCTTCAACGTCATTATGATTATCCTTGTATGCTAACTAAAAATTTTTTGGTTATACTAGGATTGTTACTCCAAATTTATGTTCCCTGAATTGATTGATCCAGTGGGTTTTAATTTGCGCAGAAAATACAGACAAAATAATAGACGATTACTGACTTTGATTTATAGTAATTGTTTAATGTTCCGTTTGGCCATTAATCATGCTAAATGGAACCCGGTACGGAGCGAATGGAAAAAGTTTTTCGCGTAAAGAAATGTAATGCGTGTTAAAAAGAGATGAAAACTTTATCGTCCTACTCAGAGTCAATAAAGTGGTAAGTCATCAAGTTGCAAAAGCCTGTCTGGTAAGCCAATTGATAGCTCAAATAGTGTGCAGATGATGGTGTAGTGTAAGTAGAAGGGAAGTTTCACTGGAAGACCTGCACACATGTCAATCAAGGTTTGGATTTTTTGAGCGTGCAATAAATAAATATGTATTGAATGGCCAGCAAGCCCAGCTAACTTCACGGTACAAAATGTATAGCAAAATGGTAAAGTTTCTTCATGGCACGTCGGAGCAAAATTAAACACAGGGTAATTATCTCGTAAATTGGACTCGGGTGTAAGTTATTGCCATTCACTAATTAACTTTACATTAATTGCAGAAATAACAAACACCCTTGTTCTCCTAAATGCCAACATTGGCTATATTTAGCCTAAATACTCTGATACGGTATAATGCCGCCAACATAAATACACATAAATTTAGGAAAATTTATTTATTTTGTAAATAATGTTTGAGTATGAGAGAGAAGCTGTTGTGATTAATATTGCAAAATAACTCGTTTTGTGTTTATGCAGATAGATGCACTTGAACGGTTTATATACAACATTTACATTAAAAGTGCATTGTAATATTTAATGATCAACTCAATCGATAATTGAGTAAAGTTAAATAAAATATCTAGGACCTCGACTGGACAGGAATTGAACATCAGTAAACTAATTAGTAGATCAACGCGTGGTTTTTTTTATGGTATAGGGGGCAAACGAGCAAATGGATCGCCTGGTGGTAAACGATTACCGTCGCCCATGGACATCTGAAACACCAGAAGAGTTATAAATGCGTTGCCGGCCTTTTAGGTAGTAGTACGCTCTTTTTTTAAATCTTAAAGGTTATGTCGGTCCGGAAATACCGCAGGCGGAAGTTCATCCCAGAGCTTTGATGTGCGAGGCAGGAAATTTCTGCAAAAACAATACCTCTTCTTGCAGTCAGGTAAAAACGCACAGTAAAAGATTGCCAACCATCTATATGGTAAGGATTGAAGTGTTGTAATTCAATACTTATCACATTTTCAGGCTCATTTCTATATAGGAAAATTAAATAGTTATTCTTGGAACAAAATTGATTAAATTAAGATATTTAAAAATAAGTATTTATTTATCTATATTTAAGTATGTTTATCCGTTGCTTAGTGTCCATAGTACAAGCTTTGCTTAGTTTGGGACTACGTCAATTGGTGTCAAGTGTCCCATGATATTATTATTATAACTACTTATGTAGGTATTTAATGTTTGTTGAATTGAGATGCCTTTCTGCACTTTTATTCATAACTAGAAATCCAGCCGGTATTGCCACAGAATAGATAATGTATTGCACAGATGTGACTTTGAAAAAACAGAGGCGGAAAACAGTGAAAGTCTATTCAGTTGTACGATTTGACCCGCAAAGACATAAAAGGTTGTAAAATCGTAACACCCGTATCAATCAAGTATGGATAAATCACCATTGCACTTTTTACCATCACAACACAGTGTACACAGTGTGTTTTGAACGTATTGTGCGCGGCCACGGATGTGCACTAGTCCGTGCCATTCACACATTCACTCTTTGATGCCTTTGAATGTTCCAATCAACTTTAAATACGAGCATTGTGTCGCGCGTTGGATATAGAAGGCAGTTTAGCATAAATGATTTACGCTATAGAATTTGAGTGAGTATGTCACATTATATTACTATGTTACCACCGTACACTAGGTATTCATATTGCATGCTTCGCAGGTCCAATACGATATAATAACTCTTTATTAAACACCAACACATAGTAAGCAGTAGGTACAGAAAACACAGGTAAGCAATAGGCGGCCTTATCACTTCAGAACGCTTTCTTCCAGGCAACCTTTACATTGGACAGAAAGGAAGGAATGCATTTACACACACGTACATTTAAACATAATGCCTACAACAAGTAATACCCGTGGTCAAATCATGTATTGACAGGTGTCCATGGGCGGCGGTGATTGCTTTCCATCAGGTGACCCGCATGCTCGTTTGCCCCCTATTATATATATAAAAAAAAATGTAAGTATATGAAATGAACTTTAAAATTTGACCTTTACTTTTAATTCAATCAAGAGGCATATAATTGTTTCCTTCCACTAGATTGATTACCAATTCAATTGAAAACAATACGTCGTAATATTATATATTTTGTTTACAGGAATTCACTTAACGTGTTGTGCCACGTGTCTAATGTTATTTTCGTAATTTATGTCCACTATACTGTATGGCTGGTCACGGCCATTTGATTTCAATTCAAGCACTCCTAGTCGGGCTCGATACTGCACCGCACGCATCATGAGCCAATAATACTATAGTCATGTTCATATCAGTGTCAAAGGTGTGTTTGTTTTTTGTGCTTATCGCTCAAGTACACAGTGCTGCTAAGAGAAAGAAGACCTACGTCGAACTCCATTCGTGTGACAATTCTGGGATCGCTGATGAAATAGCCTCTTACGATACCGTCGTAAAGGATATAGTAGACTATGTTACTAAGGGTCCGTTCAAAGGGAAGACTTACAATGAGTGAGTATTGTTAACGGAAAATTAAAGAATTTTTATGGTTTTGTATTCCAATATCAAGCGGCGTGCTACGCACCATACACTTGATTGAAAAATATTTGGCTTCTAGTTGAAGGTTTTGCTCTCGGGACTTTACGCTCATGATTTATAAGAGTTATTTAACTAGAAAATACAACGAGTTTTTGTGCATGGAAAAAATACGAATGATATCTTATATTATAAAAATTGCGTACGTTTTCATCAAAGAACTATCTTCTAAGCATTTTGTATCTAATATCGTTGGAGTGGCCGGGTAGACACGGGTGACAGCTGCTGATTCCTTCGCGATAAGATTATGGCCGCTCTACAAAAGGGCTTACGTTTATCGAAACATCTCAATGTAGCAAACGCACAGACAAAATGGGTTTCTATACTCCTGTATTACTAACCCTTTTCATTATTATAACAAGCGAAGCGAAAGTTGTATCAAAAGAAAATGTTTGTCCATCATTATTAGGCGAGGATTTGATAAAAGAAATCGCTTCTTACGAAACTGTGAAGAATGAAATAGTGAACTATGTGACCCGCGGTGAATTCAAGGGGAAAACGTATGACGAGTGAGTGGAACTAATTCAAAACTACCGCTAATTGTTGTTTCAAGGGTCACTGTTGTTATATTTGTGAATAATTAAGTTTAAAGTACCTATATACCTACTTGCATCAGCGGCGTTTTAGTATTGGTTATTAAATCGAAGATACATAATATGTTATGGTTTAACTAACTTCAGAAAAGGAGGAGGTTCTTAATAAGATTGTATTCTTCACATCTTTGTTACTCCAGAATTCCTTCATTTATGAACTGATTTGGTATAATCTTGACTTACCTAGGTATCTTGAATCATCTCAACAAAAAAATATTTTGTTGAGAAGAAGATACTTTTCGCTTGATTTTATATATACATTTGAAGCAAAACTACCACACTTTTGGAAGTTCTTTGATGTCTTTTTATTGTTACAATCCCAGTTAATCTTGGAAATAGACGGTACAGATTTAATATTATCCTTAATTATAAAATGTTACTGCCTACTCCAGTATAACACTAGAATAACTATTATTATGCATTTTTTTAGACTTGCAAAGTTTGTCGATACATTTGGCGCTCGGCTTTCGGGTACAGCAATTTTGGAAGAATCCATTGACTACATGATACAACTCACTCGTGATGAAGACTTGAATGACATCGTAACGGAGGAGTTGGAGGTAAATTAAATATTCGTAAGAGGATATTAATTGATTAAATCTTGAGATTCCCTACGTAAACGCATAACCTACGAAGTTGTCCATCATTTGCCGAAATTTAATATCATCTAAATCGGTAAATTTATTAAGTTTAGTGCATTAAAAAATCTAGTAAAAGCACAGTTCTGTATATTATATGTGATAAGTTTTAATAGCATGGTAAATAAAATTATGGAAATCAAAATGATCTGACCCTACATAACAAAAACTCTAGCAATACCTACTAAAGCACATGTAATTTACAGGTTCCGCACTGGACTCGAGGAGAAGAGAAAATAACGATGTTAGAACCAAGGGTTAAAGATATCGCGTTGCTAGGATTGGGACGAAGCGTTAGTACACCGCCAGAAGGCATAACCGCTGATGTCATTGTCTTTAACGATTTTGAAGAACTAGAAAATGCTGAAGAAGATGAAGTTACAGGCAAAATTGTTTTGTTTGATCCGGAATTCACTACTTACGGTGAAACCGTGGTGTACAGGTCTCAAAGTGCTTCTAAATCAGCTGCCAAAGGAGCTGTAGCGTCACTGGTACGCTCTATTACTCCATTTTCTATCAATTCTCCCCACACCGGGTCCCAAAATTATGAAGATGGAGTAAATAAAATTCCGACAGCGGCGATCTCCCTTGAAGATGCAGATTTGATAAGAAGATTAGTTGATCGCGACATAAATGTAAAACTGAACATTAAAATGCAATCTACTTTTGACAACAAGACGTCTAGAAACACAATTATAGATCTGAAAGGAACCAGATTTCCGGACAAGTTAGTCATAGTTTCAGGACATATCGATAGCTGGGACGTTGGTCAAGGTGCCATGGATGACGGTGGTGGATTATTTGTTAGTTGGGCTGCTCCTGTCATTCTCAAAAGATTAAATTTAAGGCCAAAGAGAACGGTAAGATCTATTTTCTGGACTGCTGAAGAGCTGGGTCTAGTTGGAGCTTACGATTACGAAAAACGGCATCGGAACGAAAGTGACAACATAAATTTCATCATGGAATCTGATGAAGGTACATTTGCTCCTCTTGGTTTGGCAGTGGCGGGCAGTCAGAAGGCCAGATGTATTATTGGAGAAATACTTAAACTTTTTGAATCTATCAACGCTTCTACACTAGTTGAAGATGACAGTCCTGGTTCAGACATCGCGGTAATCATTCGAAATGGCATACCAGGCGCAAGCCTTCATAATGCAAATGAGAAATATTTTTGGTTCCATCACACCGAAGGAGACACTATGAATGTTGAAAACCCAGAAGAATTAGATTTGTGTGCTGCCTTTTGGACTGCAGTAGCGTACATCATTGCGGACATATCAGAAGATATCCCGCGTTAAGTGTAATGTTAAAATATATTTGTATCTATAACTTTTGACTTTTAACTTATGTTACGTAATATTTTTATCTCTGAAAAGAGGGAAAATAAATGAATTCCTTTAGGGTTCTAATTTGATTATGAAGGTAATCATCCGTTTACCCTTTTAAGATCTATTAAGTACTTACCGATGGACCATATTTTCAGAGATTTGATCCCCAAGGGTATAATGTACGTACATATGCTCCTTATAGCCAGCAGAAAATATTCCTTTATATGACACCCGAAAATCGGAAAATTTTCTGTAGCTCAGCGATCACCTTTCGATAAAGGCCTTAAATTTTGTTATCGCTTACTGCTTTTACGATAAAAAGAATAGTTTTCGATAAAAAAGGAAATTCATAATACGTTTCTATTTTTACTCGACTACTTAGCTAGTAATATTCATCAAGAAACCTTTTGATAATGTCTAGGATAGGTAATCTTAAAAGTTTTGAAGGACGTGATTTTATTTAGATTAATGTTTAATGTTGTATATACCTTATATAGGTATGTATTAGGTATGTCTATACTAATATTATAAAAAGGATGGATGTTATTGTTTGACGACCGGATGGCCCAGTGGTTAGAGCACCTGACTACGAAGCTTGAGGTTCCGGGTTCGAATCCCGGCCGGGGCAGATATTTGTATGAATAATACGAATGTTTGTTCTCGGGTCTTGGATGTTTAATATGTATTTAAGTATGTATTTATCTATATAAGTATGTTTATCCGTTGCCTAGTGTCCATAACACAAGCTTTACTAAGCTTACTTTGGGACTAGGTCAATTGGTGTGAATTGTCCCGTGATATTTATTTATTATTTATTATTTATTATTGTTTGTTTGTTTGCATTGAATAGGCTCCGAAACTACTGGGCCGATTAAAAAAAATCTTTCACCATTGGGAAGCTACACTATCTGCAAGTGACATAGGCTACATATATTATATTTAAATTAAAAAGAAATAAAGGATCCGTAGTAAAACTTCAATAATGTAACCCAAGCTATAAAAAAAAATACAACCGAATTGATTACCTCCTCCTTTTTTTGAAGTCGGTTAAAAATAGTCATAAAATGTCTTTCATCGCATGCGTTGCGGAAACTATTAAAGATAGAACAAAAATGTTTTACAATACTAAAGAATTTATCAATACCTACCTACAAAAAACTGCGCGATACCATATTATGTCCAACTATTTATTGTAGTCAACTTTTTACATTTTAAAAGTTGATAGAAATGCCGACTAAAATCAGACCAAAATGTTTCTTCATAACTTCGTATTAATCCTTATCTAAAGAAATCATTTTATATTCGAGACTGTGTCAATATCTCTAGATTACTTTTTGAATTATTCAAATCGAACGTTCCATTCAAAAGATATTACGAATTTAAAAATATCAATATAACCAAAAAATGCATTTACTTCGACGCACCCCGGCTTCTTAGTTTTTAGGAAACGGAGCTGAAAATGTGTGTGAAGTGCCCTAGATTAGAAACCTTTTTAGGGTTCCGTACCCAAAGGGTAAAAATGGGACCATATTACTGAGACTCCACGGTCCGTCTGTCTGTCACCCAGGCTGGATCTCATGAACCGTAATTATCGTATCGCTATAACAATCAATACTAAAAACAATAAAATAAATATTTAAGTGGGGCTCCCAACATCAAACGTGATTGAAAAATTATTAATAACCGCAACAGGTAGATGCTTGCAATATTCGCAGACTATTTAATTCTATATTCGATCTAAAAAAAAAAATAAAAAAAAAATCAGGGGACCTCCCATACCACAAAACGTGATTTTTTTGCCGTTTCGTTGATAATTAATGTCTAATGTTTTAGAGGTAGATAACGGTACGGAACACTTTCTGCGCGAGTCCGAATCGCGCTTGGCCAGTTACGGGCCTTTTTAACCGACCGTCTAAAGGAGGGTTATTTTGAATATTGTAGCCGTGTGGACCCATTGTGGGGAGCTAGTATGTAATATTTTAGTTAAACCATTTCGGTATTCACTAGACCGAAATCTGAAAAGAGCATTGAACAGTGTTTACTAGTTAATATTAGCTAAATTGGTCATGCAGGTAAACGTTTAAAATATTTAAAGGAATAGTCACTATCATAGGTTTTTTAGACATTGCCCAGTCAACCGTTTTTAACATTAATACATAGTACAGTAGAAAATAAATAAAATTAAACTTAAGGTGTACCGAATCTCGGGGTTGCAGATGGAAAAAAAATACTTGATATCGAAAATAGAATTTCCTTATCGATGACATACTTAGTTACAGAGCAATTTATTCCGTAGGGGAATCAATTCCAGAAACGTATTAAATTTCCTATAGGAATCAGAATCCGTAATATTTGAAAATATTATTGGGGTAAGAGACAACCAAAGAGTTTTATTCGATACTAGTTTTTGCCTGCGGCTTCGCCCGCGTGGAATTCGGTTATCGCGCGCTTTTTTATCCCTCTAGAGGGAAATTTTATCCATTTCACCTACACAGATAATTTTTAATTGTAATCGAGAACTTATACACCTATATTTTCATACTTCTAAGTCCAGAAATTAGAAAATTTCCATACAAACTTTACCCCCCCATTTTACCCCTTTAGGGGAAAATTTTATCCATTTCACCTACACAGATAATTTTTAATGGTAATCGAGAACTTATACACCTATTTTCATACTTCTAAGTCCAGAAATGAGAAAGTTCCATATAAGCTTCACCCCCCCATTTCACCCCCTTAGGGGATGAATTTCTAAAAATCCTTTCTTAGTGCTCACTTACATCATAAAAAGAACCTCTGTACCAAATTTCAAGTTTCTAGGCCCAGCGGTTTGGGCTGTGCGTTGATATATAACCCAGTGAGTCAGGTTTGCCTTTTATATATTCGATATATTTCGTACTATCTATGTATACAATAAATAGTACTCATGCAAATTGGATAAAATATTGTATAACTAACTGTGCCCACGACTTTGTCCGCATGGACATAGATTTATCACAGCCAATTATTGATTTGACCGTCGAAATACATTATAATAATATATTATATATTGCGTCGGTACGTAACGTAAGTATCTGATAGTTCCTTTACGAAATAAAAGGTGCCATGATTAGTAGATTGTAGAATAAGAGGATAAAACGAGCGCTTTTACCCAAAACGTTCATATAGCCACCCCAGCCGGTACAGCGAGGGCAGATAGACGTCGAGGGGAAAATGGGTTTAATGCTCGAGTTTTAGACTGCTTTTCACTTAGATTGCGAGGAAATGAAACAGAAACAGTGGAAACAATTGTTCACTTTCTATATACCTTAAATTTTTCATGCATTATTATAATAATTAAGTATATTTTTTAGTTGTATTGATTTATTTTGATTGATTTGATGGATTTAAGTTTTATATAAATTAAAAATAATTAAAAAAATATATGCAGAAACTTTTTTGTTTTGTGGCTGTTGACACCTGATTACCTTGATCTTAGACGAAATTTTTACAATCAATACAATACAATACAAATATTCTTTATTGATCACCAAAAACAGTACAGAGACATCACAAAAATAAAAAATCAGGTAGACAATAGGCAACTACTTACTTACTTGGGGTTTACTTTATGCAATCCAGCATAAACACAAACTTTAGAAGCATGAGACGTGAAAATTTATTTTAAATACCTACACACTTACACTTTGCACTTTACACTTACAATTTTCGTATAAAATACCTGTGACATAAGAACAGATAAAGAAACAGTCGAAACGGATAATACTATAAGGCTGCGTTTCTACACACGAGTAAGAAGAGTATGAAGTGTTATTATTATTATTCCCATTGATGGCGGCCTTAAGGGTTGGGCCAATGTCAGTTATAGTATGAAGTGTGGGGTGTTAACTCTACCTAGCAGTGCGTGTACAAACTACCCGCACTTGGTCATTTTTATTTGTCACCCCATAACACCGAGACACAATACTATCATCCATTGTCCCGGTAAAAAATTGTGTTTTTTTTTTATTTCAACTGCTCCACGCATCGTTCTTGAGTATTATGAAGCCCAATCCCTTACTATTTCGATGCCCAATCCAGACTCCGATAAAATGTTCTGCTATGGCCGACTTCTTTTTTTTTTATAAATTACTTCTATCCAATTGGACAATTCTGCCAAACATGACTTGTTCACTTGGTGATTATTAACAGCTGAAATACTATTATGTTCGTTGACCCTCTCAGCTATTGTTATTTTCGTCTTTACAAGAATATCCTGTTATGACATCTGTTTGATTCGGCTTCTGATTACTGGATTAAATGTTATTCAAACATTTCCCTCGAGTGTTGGGTTTCAAGTAGGCTCTGCGTTATCGAGGAATTATTCCAGCTTTAGGGAATTACTAGTCCCTAATCGAATAAAAATAGGTCGGTAAGCGAAATGTGAATTCGTCAAAATGTAAATGAACTCACTCTTTTAATGGTATTTATAAAACAGAAACAACGTTTCGTGGAATAGATACAGTCAATGATGAAGTGAAGCCCTTGAATTAATGTAATTAGGTATAAAAAAAACTTGTGTTCGGCCAAGCCTCGAAACGGAAAATTTAGCTTTTATTGTCAAATTAACACTAGAAAAAAATATAACATTACAATACAACCGGTTATTATTCTGTAGTACAGCTCACAGCTCTCAAAGATCCATTTTGGCAGCCGGCTGCTTTTTTGTTTGTGTTTTTTTCCTTGCTTTATTTTTGAGATATTAGGGGAGAAGCGGGAATGGTACTTTTGCGTCGCTAAATAAAATATAATGAGGCGCTATCGGGATTCTCTCATCTTCGCGGTTCATCGGAGCAAAGGATGGGTCGTCGACTGGCTCTTGCCTTACGCTGGAACGTTTTAACGCGGGCCGACATATTTTACGGTATTCGGTCATTTGGTTTGGAAAGTGAAAGGAAAAGTTAACGCTCCAGTCAAGATTTGTAGCTTGGAAATGAGACAACGTGATCCCCAGGAAACTTGTCAGTTTCCTTAGTGTTGTAAGTTCAAGTATATTCAATTTTGCTTAAAGCTACCCGTCCAAGAAATTGCTTGGGTGGTAACCATAACTGCCTATTATTTTTCCTTTCTCCTTCATTATTTTCATTGAGAAAGGATTATTGCAATACCCCTGGTGTTGCAGATGTTTATGGGCGGTGGTGATCTCTTACCACCAGGAGAACCACTTGCTCGTTTGCCTTCCAGTCGTATAAAAAAAAAAAATTATAGTTTACATGCTTCATGGACATTATAGGAGGTTAACGCATTTGGTTTAATTGGAGTAAAAATGTCAGGTCCTCGTTACCAAGTTACTCCACAAGTAGTTAATATTTCCCCTAGATTTCCTCAAAAGAAATAGATTGTATATTTATACCACTTATGTTTATGAAACCGGCAAACCGGCATTAAGTATAACTGACAGTTTCACGAGCCACGTACGTTACTATCGAAAATGTGAGGAGGGATTGTCCGTGGAATGTATTCGGTTCGGAGCGCTGCGTAAATTCACCAGCAATCGAATTGGTGTCGCAGTTGGATCACCCACGCCTTTACTTTGGAGTAAACGATACCAAAATATTGGCAAATTGTAATGAAAGCTAGAAAACGAATAACATCATACCTCGCACCGATATGAAGCCTCTGTTGGTATACAGAGTGTTTTAGAAAAACATTTGGCGAATCACAGGATGTAAAATGCGGTGTTGAATTAAATATATAAAGGCCTGTATGTGTGTATTTTTTTGTATATATCTTGACTATTCATAATATTTAATGTTGTGACGGTTATGCTCGTGATAATGTTAATCACTCTATGGAAATTGACTATCTATTAAAAATGTGTCTACATATATATTTCGGTTCAAAAATACATCCATTTGTCAAGTGAACGAACAGGCGATAGGATGGATTGGTAGTGGAGCTTTAAGAACACAGTACCTTTGCGTGTCTAAATTATTGCAGTTTCGAAAACACAAAAGATGGGCAGTTAAATTAATTAAAACCCTAGTTTAAACATTGCAAGGAAAATGTACAAGTAGTATTTCATCACGAGGTCGTAAAGGAAACGAGTTAGAAATGAAACAATTCAGTGCAGCAATGTAATTCTAATTTGTAGATATATGATTTTTCTTGCATTCCTAAACTGGGCTTCCTAAACATCTTCTATCACAAATGTGATTATACATACCATTAATAATGGTGAATATTTGTGTTGAGTTTGAAATGCGAAATACGAGTAAATAGTACAGTACGCAGTAGAAAATTGCGGTTATTAACTCACTTTTTCAACCATTCAAATATTTGATTTAAGGTACTACACTACTAAATAAATATAGCGAGAGTTTAAAATCAAATATGATGTTCTTAAAATTTGAAATGATTTTTTTTTATTATTCGAGTCTTCTACAAAATTATTTGAAAATTGAATTTCACAATGACTTGTGAGAAAAGACAAAACAAAATTAGGTTTCAAATTGCTACAGCGGCAACCGCATAATGATCGTCATTATTTGTTGTCAGAATGGTGAAATTCGATTCTGCTATGTTATTGGTATTCGTTAAGCCATTCGTTTTAGTTAGATATGGTATTATAGTCGTTGGATTTAAGATTCGTTTAATAGTCAATTTAATAATTAATTAATATCTATGCTTACAATTTAGTGACAAAAAAATCTGGACGAGTCCAGGTCGCACTGCTTGAGGAACCCCTAATTTTTATAATCTATAGGCTTGTAAATAATAATAATGGGTGAAGAAGTATTTTTTTTACCTTTGGGCTCAGTAGTTTCGGAGACAAAGATAAGGGGAGAATGGTAAATTTTTGCCTATTTTTCATCATCATCATCATCTCAGCCTATATACGTCCCACTGCTGGGCACAGGCCTCCTCTCGGAATGAGAGGGCTTCGGCATAGTTCCCACGCGGGCCCAGTGCGGATTGGGAACTTCACACGCACCATTGAATTGCTTCGCAGGTTTGTGCAGGAGCCATGGTGGCCTAGTGGTTTGACCTATCGCCTCTCAAGCAGAGGGTCGTGGGTTCAAATCCCGGCTCGCACCTCTGAGTTTTTCGAAATTCATGTGCGCAATTTACCACGAGCTTTGCGGTGAAGGAAAACATCGTGCCTATTTTTAACAAAATCAAAATTGCTGTTGGGATTAAGTCAACTTTAGTCAACACATGAGGTAAATATTGCTGACTTAGGTATATAAATTACTTTTATGCAGAGGGATGTTTTTTGATAATGAACTTTTATGATACCTTACCTAAGTACTTTGTTCTTATTAGAAGTGGCAACTTAAAACAACTGTAGGGTTTACTATTTATTATTAATCATATTATTTATTAATCACCTTAACTAATCAACACGGACGTAATGAGTTTGTCTCTTTAATAGCAGAGTAAGTTCCCAGACCGCTCTATAGGTGCCTATGTTATGAAATTAACATTCGACTCATTTTGTGAAAGGAAATTCAGTCTTTATCATTCTATGACGGTTATATTATGAAACAGCAGCCATGGAAGAGTGAAAATGTTCAGCCGCAGGCGAGGTTGACAGATGACTTGATTGACACCACAATTTACTTTGTGCAAAGGATTCCGAGGGTTTTCTTTGTGCGTGAAACGGTTTCGAGAGTAGTTAACGAGGTATTTGTAGAACCGGTAATGGCGTTTTGTGTACTGAGCACTTCGCGTGAGTTTCTCGTCGCAACAAACGTCTTCCCTTGTGTGGGACTGAGCGAGCACCCATGAGACTAACATAATCACCTGGATGTCCAAAGTCTCAACAAAAATAGGGTAAAAAAACAACCGTCTCGAATGGAAGTTAAAGTGTCAGAATTAAATAATTACTAGCTGTTTCATGCAACTCCGTTTACACAAATATCCCGCGAGAATTAAGAGATTTTCTTGGATAAAACCCATCCATGCCCTTCCCAGAATGTTCTGAATATTATGTATTGTGTAAATTGATTCAGTGGTCTGTACGTGAAAGTTAACTTTACATTTATAGGGTTACTTTTACATTTATAATATTAAGTATGGATGCATGGATGAGAACGGTTTGTTGTCAAAAGTCACCACAAGATGCGTTGCTAATTTGTCTATTTAAGCAAAAGAGTTCGACAACTTTTGTTGTATCGTAATACATTATTTGTCATACTGACATAGTGTTTGTCTGAGGCAAATTATTATAATTTTAACGAAAAAAAAAATCCTACGTGGGTTTTGATCCAAATGGCACGTATGTCAACAAATTGTAAGTACAACTCTTAGTTCAAAATAGATAATTTTTCTGAGTGAACTTTATAGACATTATACCAAGGTTTAATTTTGTTGACATATTGATTTTAGATACGAGATTTTTTCAAAGTAGTGACGATATACCATTATGCTTTCTTCCCTCTCTGGTATCTGACTTAATTATCATTCATCCAACATCATTTCTCTATTAAAATTATTGTAGGTAGATCTTTTTGTAAACAGTGGATTTATTCACGTTACCGCCTAAGTTTAGAAAAGAAAAGAAATGCGCGGACGACGAGCACCGCCAGAATGACGTCAAAAGTATTAAAAAGTTTTCAAGAATCCGCTCTGCCTTAAAGTCTACTTTATAAAGAACAACATTATTAATATAAATCTTTAAAACTCACTAACTTGTTTTCTTTTACGAAATTTAAATAAGGTAATCATTTTTGTATCAAGCAAGTAATGCGTCCCTTACAAACCCTTCAGGGTTACCTATTTTCCTGGAAGCTGTAAATCCCCGAGGGTGGAAATGACCTTTACTAAAACAAAAGTAATGGGATTCAAAGCTAGCCACAGACTTCGCGAAAGGATGAACTGTGTTAAGGGTAAGTTCAGCCATTAATTTTGGATGAGGCCAAAGGGTATTTTGGCGTCTTAAATTGAAAAAGGCTGGATAAAAGTAAAGCCTTGCCGCATAGTAAACCTTAGGTTTAGGGCAAATTCGCTTAAGCGTTCGAGGGTTGCCACTAGGTACTTCGTGATATTTTCCTAAGTTATTTGGCCAGTTTATTCAGTTTTATAATTATTTTATCAAAATTTTTTTGCAACACTTTAAAGAGTGATAAAACATAAAAACGGGAATCAGATGTACGAAAGTATTCTGAAATCTCGACTAAGACTAAGTCTAGACAAGGAATTTTCTACGGGTACTACTCGTATTTTGTAGTCTAGGGAAAAAATATGTATAAACTTTAGTACCTTGTCACTTTGACCACTGTGACAGTTCATATAATGGGAGTTCAAATATGACGAAAATAGACATATTTTTGCCCTTGACTGTACCTACTCTTATCAGATATATTATTTTTTGAAAATTGCCTGCCTTAACTTATGGTTCCTGCGAGCAAAGTATATTATAAAAGCTAGTGGACACATAAAACCCAATAAAATAACAAAACACTTGAACTTTGTATTATTCCAATTTAATCAAAAGCGTGATCATTTACGGCATCGAAAATGCAGCCTGTCCACAATTAACTTAAGTTAAAGTTAAATTACAATCGTAATCGGATTCTCCGATGAATATAACTTCTAATTTCAAAAGGAAGTTCCAATTTCCGATAGCGCAGTCAGGAGCGTTTCTTTGTCCCGTCGGTGATAAAGAGTCGCCGGGTGGTGCGCTCAGATAGTCGGAGTTTGGTACAATTTATATAAGAGACGAGCGGCGTTTGTACCATTTTCGGTTACAAAAAGAAAAGCAACTGAATGGGCAACTAAATACAGAGTTTCTTTCAGTGCATTCTCGGCAGTAGTTTTCGAAGCGAACGGAACCTTTTCTTTTTTTTTAGTGTTCTACCCGAAAACAAACGACAACTTAGGTATACTTAAGTCCTAAACTGTCGCTAATGCGGTCCGTAGTTTGTTACCAACTCCAAAAATTTCAAAATATTTTAATCTAATTTCAAATAATTATTTGTCGTTATGGATACTGACAAATTATGGCATCTTATATAATGGAAAAGAAAATGCTTGTGACTACAATAAGGTACATACAATTAGTAGAAAAGGGGCGACAAAATATACATCCCATTATTATCACAGTATTCTTATTATCCCACTAATATTAAAGATGCAAGAGTTTGAAAGTCTGTTGGTATGTAACCTCTTCATGTCTAAACCGCTGAACCGATTTAGATGAAGTTCGGTGTACATATTGTTTGAGTTCTGGAGAAGGAAAAGGATAGTTTTATCCTGGAAAATTGAATTGGAAATTGGAAATACACACATCAGTAATGTTACTTTCAGCTTTCCGATTATCAGAAGTGGGTGAATGTTATCAGGAGACCCATTTGCTCGTTTTCCATCCAGTCGAATAAAAAAAAGTTGACTTGCGAGATATGATAGAAACACACTAATTCGCAAAAAAAGTTTGGTTTTTACCAATTTATTTTTGCTGACTTTCAAATTTGTACGGAACCCTGACCGGTTTCTTACACAATTAATGTCCAGCAACAGTCTAAATTAAATCAATTGGTTTACTAATGACCTATTAACATTGTATTATGTACATTAATAATGAATGAGCAGTGGTCTAAACTGGGTTAAGATCATTACTGCATTCTAAAGGTCCTCCCACATCAGCTAGCTTTAAATTGTTTATAAATTAACTGTTTAATCATTACTAAGTAACCTAATCACGTAGGTTTCTACGATTTTGCGCGAATAATTAACAATGACTGTCTATTTACTATTTGGTTATTATATTGTGCATTATTAACATTAATGTATTATTTATGTTTATTTGAACTTTCGCTTGTCTTCTTAACTACAGCATAGAGGCAATTTTTTATCTCAATATTCCTCCGGGATCGGGATATATGGCTGTAAAATACGGAAATCTTAACCACCGAGCAGAAACATGTGATCTAGCATGTGATTTTTGGGAAATTCCATGTGAATTTAATTAAATCCTGAAGTTTGACATTGAACAGGTCTAATGATTTAAGTACGTAAGCGAAGCAGAATACGTTATTGAGATTAAATATAGATAATAAACCTCACGGGAGACAGGATACAAAATTTAACTAAACCCAAAGTACCTAAGCAAAGCTTGTGTTACGGGTACTACGCAGTGGATAAAAATACTGAAATATGTAGATAGATACGTACTTAAATACATACTTCTAATAAAAACCCAAGAATAGCGAATAAACATTAGTTAGTATCTATTGTTCAGTTTAAAGAAATATTAATCTTTAAAGAAATATACATTTGAATAAATATCTAGCCCGACCGGGGATCGAATCCAAAACCTCAAGCTTCCTAGTCATGTTCTCTAACTACTGGGTTATTGGTCAGTATTGCGTTGATCTAAACATACCTAATGCATGATGTATCTGTCACATCTATAACGTTGAGAAGGGCCGGAATGGCGTTTGATGGGAGAGTTCCCTTAGTCCTAGCTTCTGTCCGCTGCATGCATTGTCATGCAATCAGGGCAATAGCTATGCATTATTCAGGCTTTGATGTCTATCTTGCTAGATGCTAGTGTGCACTGCGCATGATTAATACAAGTACTTATTTATTACCGACTTAAGGGAACGTCCTTGTCCCTACTGTTCCTTATTCTTAATACACACATAAACATCACACCTGTATTTCTGTTACCGGTTCGAAGCCATTTTTAGCAATTTTAAGTTTTAAATTTGAGAAATATACGGTAATATAGTGACAGGTTGCTAGCCTCTCGCCTACGATATACCTTAACCTATATCCTCAGTCGCCTCTTACGACATACACGGAAGAAATGGAGAGGTGTAATTTCTAATCCGACACCACACGGGCATCCTTATCCTTAATCTTTTTTTTATAAAAATTGGTATACAGATAGTTTGAAAATGGTTTCAAACTATCTGCATGCCTTCCTATGGGGAAGGGCATAAGTTTTTATAAGTGTTTAACGTATTTTGCAGACGGATTCTAATGCTACGTTTACACGCTTGCCAAGCTTCGACAAGCTTCACAGGCGTAAGCGTGTAAACGGGGGCGTTTGGATAGGCTTACGTGAGCTCGCCAGCGCTTGCCGTCGGTTTGGTCAATGTCGATTTTTAAACACAGATCAAAGGAAGCTTGCGGCAAGCACTTGCGATGTGTTTACACGTTGGCCCGTATTCATTATCGCTTGCGAGCTCACGCTGAGATCCACGTCTGCCATAATTACCTGTCCGGAATACACTTAGGTACGCGCTTGCAAGCGTGTAAATGGAATTTAAGCGTTTGTATAGGATAATAGTTTGTAAATATATAATTAGTTTTACAAGTTTCGGCAAGCGTGTAAACGGAGCATAAAAATGATCAGAATTGGTGAAACCTAATATGAATTGCCCCAAATCGGAAAAGCACGGATTCAAGACTAATTGTGGGCGGCGGATACTAGGTACCATCAGAACTATGTTAGTTAGTCTGTTGACTATGTTATAAAAATGTAGAACGAGTTGCGTACTCGAGAGGCTGTGTACCAACTGTGGTGTGTGTGTGTGTGTGTGTGTGTGTGTGTGTGTGTGTGTGTTTCTAGAATATGTAATGTGCCCATCGAAATAACAACTATATACATAAACAGAATATAAGCTATTTGTTGCCAGCAAAAATGGCTTCAACTTTCATTAACTTTCAAAAAGGGTAATTTATTAACGACGCGAAGCAACGAAATGCAAAAGTTCTGGAACGTGGTTGTACTATGAATCAAGATCGAGGTTAATCAAGGGTTAACCTTGAAGAAACCTGAACTTCTTTGGTTGACTCTCCTTTATTTTGATAAATAAATTGGCTAGGTACATACAGCGACCAATTACACTGGAAAACCCCTTTGGCTACATGCATAATCGTTTTTATTTATCACAAGATGAGATAATTTGACTCATTTTTTCTTTTAAAATCTATCTTTTTTCCGCTAGTCGCCTCCAATATGCTTATAATTTAGAACAATTTATTTTATAGTACTTTGTAAGTTCAATCAACGAAATTAATTAAATAATGCCAGTAAAACTCACTCTAAGAAAAATTTAGAGATTTTTACTGGTTTGTTTTATAAAGTCTCATTATTATATGTCTCTAAGTTATGTGGGTTAAATTTTAAATTGGTCTTAATCGAAACATCAACCCTTATATTACGTATCTAAGAAATTTAATTTTAATTTTAGTAATTGTTTTTATTTTTAGTAATTGGTTAGCTGAAGTGGGACTGGGCTGGATATGTCTGCTGCATGCATCCAGACCAATGGTCACGAATCGTTAGCTAATCGGTTCCGAAGGATGGCCAATGAAGCAGAGGCAGACCCAAGAGGAGATGGCAGGACGACCTGAGAGCTTTTTAGCTCGATTGGCAGGTGCATGTTCATGATAGGGAAGAATGGGGAAAGAAAGGGGAGGCCTTTGCCCAGCAGTGGGACATACAGAGTACACGAAAAATGGTTTTAATTTATTTGTATCTGCTAAGTACGTAGACATAGGCTTGTAAATATTTATTGTTCCACTTTGCAATTTATTAGTTTTCTCTGAAAAAAGGATATTAGAGTATTCTTTACTCGAATTAAACACTGATCGTTTCTGTTTATAGCTTGAGAAATATTTTTTCACGAGGAGTTTAGATAATACGAAAACAATTTTCTTAGCTCTAAGGTTACTACTAATATTATAAATGTAGAAATTTGTGTATAGGTTTAGTGCGTTTGTGTGTGTTTGCAGAGTTGGATGAAAGTTGGTATGTAGATAGCTGTATGTCTGAAATAACACAAAGCTACTTTTTATTCCAATATCCAGACAATATACAAGATCCAGTTAAATCTTCAAAATGAGAACCGTTAACAAGTCAGGATAGGATTTGATTTAGCTATTGTAGTGACAAATTGTAGCGAGGGGGAGGCCTTTGTCCAGCAGTGGACGTCTTCCGGCTGATGATGATGATGATGTTTGTAACGAATTATTAACAATTTCCATAATTATGATATTGTAATACTTACATCACAATAATCCTTGATAAACTATTAAAAAATATATGATTAAAAAGACGAAGAAACTTTTCCACTGATATGAATTCTGCGCCGATGAATCATGGGCAAAGGTAGCCCATAATAGTAGGATTGTAACACAGATGATGAAAACTGTATGGATGATTATGCACATATCGATAAATAATAATCAGCATAATTGCGATGAGTTGTTAATTGGTTTTGCGTTTCAATTGTGTTTTGATTGCAAACTGTAATAAGTGCTGAAAAATAAATTAGCTTTCGAGAGCGCTTTTGATTTATCGTGGTGTCACTCGGAGGGCGGACGTTGTTGGAGGCTGTTATTTTTTCCTCAAGCGCTCGAGACAAGTTTCGATGACAGTATTTTTCTAACTAATTGACCTTTTTCGCGAGACGCCTTTTGGGGAAATGTAGTTACTAAACTAAGCATTGAACGTACTTCGTTTCTTTTTTCTGAATTAAAAATGTAACCAACGCCGGAGGTAAATATTCTGATGTATTGTAATTTTGTAATATAAGTAATACGTAATTTGATCAGAGATACATAATATTTTTTAGACAGTTAAGTCGATTTTTAATGACATTTCAATTTTACTTAGAAATGTATGCCAATTTTAAAGTTGAATTCCTTATCTAAACAAAATACAATTTTTTTAAAGAGATTAGTAGCACAAGTCAACAAAAGAAAGTGGACTATTTTTTACGAGTGAAACACAGACTTAATAGCCAAAAATTTCATATACATAACTCTTGCTCCGTGAGTCAAGACTTCGCTTATACAAACGAATGGCCCCCCTATAAATTGTCCATAAGCACAAAACGTATTACACGCCAGAATTGTAATTTCCTCGAGTGCGCTCCGATACTCGTCTATAACAATAAATTAAAACGTGAGCTCCCACGTGTAAATACGAGGACTCCTATCGCCATTTATCTTGTATTTCTTCCGTACAATGCCGAGTTTCTAATAATGTAACAGAGCCCCTACTATACTAATAAAAGAAAATAAGGACCACTTTTATCTTTTAAGTGAAAATAAATTTTATTACATTGATGAAACCTCAAACGCTTGTAGATCTCTTCGGTGTTGATTAGGCTATAATTATTCGCCTCCAAAAGAACTTTTACCCAATATCGAACATTTTTTTTTGCCGTAATAAGATTTCAGAGCGGATTGAACTTTTAAATAAATCATTAAATTTTTTTATAGGTCTTATTTCAAATTTTAATTTTGCAAAGGAAATAATTGTCAACCTAACGAAACTGTCTAATGAGTAAACTTGTCAGATTAGTGAAATTGACGAGGAAGAAAACTGACCAGTGGTACGCTAATTCGAAACAAAGCGTTGTAAGAACTAAATGCCGTACTGCCGAGCCTTATTACACATAACAGTGACTGTGACAGTATCCTTGAAAGTAGAATACACTACGTAACTTATGTAACAAAATATGTAACTTGTGTAACAAAATATATAAGGGAAACAATTAGTGCACACCGTGTTATAAATAATTAGATGAATCCGAGAAGCTCAATGAATTGATACTTAATGGTAACAAGTTCCTCGCGAGTTCCAGCGTACTTTAAAAAAAAAACAAATTGATTGTGAGAATACTTGCTAAATGTTATGTTTAAGATCTAGAAGCAATCCCCTAATGGTTTTAAAAGACCTATCCAACAATACCCCACACTACAAGGTTGGATGAGAAAAAAAAATCACCTTACTTTACGTCTATGGGAGGTAGGTAGGTACTCTAAAAATTTTATTTTTTATTTTTTCATTGTACCATTTTCTCAACATAGTTTACATATATATTCAAGCGGCGAAACTATGAGGGTTCCGTTTTTGCCATTTTGGCTACGGAACTCAAAAAAGTTGAAACTGAGAAAGAAAAATAATAGTAGGCTTTAATAAAAAAAAAACCTTAACTTAAAGGTTCCTACCTACAACAAAGATTTGGTAATTAGTTAAGAAAACACTGGTATTTTATCATAAGGACACATGTATAATTCACAACATAAAACAGCATTTCTTTAGTGCTGTTTTACAAAAAATACATTGAAACACCCCTAGGGATAGTTTTTTTGCTCTTAATTTTATTGGAACCAAAGGGAAGTAAACTTATATTTACTTTTATTACCCTCCTAAATATTTTTCAAAACGATGACGAAATTTTTAGATGACAAGAATCAAACTTAACCGACTTTAGACCCCCTACTTTTTACATTCAGTTAAAAGCAGAATAGAGTTTAGTGAATATCTATTTAAAATTGCAGCTTATGAGTGCATTGGTTAATTTTTTAACATTGGATTGGACAAAATTGGATTCTGTCCCGCATTAATATTGTAGTAGAATCTTCTTATTCTCTTCGGTTCAGACATCTCGTTGTCTCTTTAGTTTCACGAGATTTGTTCGCGCAGAAAAAGAAAGGGTTAGTTTCGTTACTTTAATGGAGGGAGATGTGTTGAGTGAAATTCGTTTGCGGTGAGTATCCTTTATCCGATGCGAATACATTGTTGATCTAATTCTGCAAGGAACCTATCGTTTTATATTTTTTATTAAGTACACATCGACTTTACTCTTGCTAGGGTCCTATAAAGAACCCTCATAGTTTCACTATGTCCGTCCGTCCGTCCAATCGAAGCTTACCTCACACTGTTTTTATGCAATGTTAATGAAGAACGCGATATAATTGTTGTCATTCTTTTTGTATTTTTTATTTCAACTTCAAATTTTGTTACTGTTACAGTCATCCCGTAAAATCTACATCGAAAGTAACAAAATTTTGAGATGAAATAAAAAATACTAAAAGACTCCAAAAATCAATCTTAATTTGATTGCTTCATAGCGACATCTCTTGTCCGGGTGAGCGGTTAGTTCCGATGGGATGCTGAAAGTTTATCGATGAGGGCTAAAAGCATAGATGTCGCTAGTGTCGCTGCTTAAGTGACTAGACTAAATAAGAAAAAAACAAGCTGAGATACGTGGTGCATAGGAGAAATTTGTGTCTGTACTCCTGTCCAGTGGTGGTGTAGCGGTATAGCACGCAGCACGGAATGCTGAGGACCTGGGTTCTATTCCCAGCTCTTTTTTTGGTTTTTCTGTGCATCTGTTTCAGTTTGTATTTCCCGGAATTTCAATTCCACTCTCATGCATCGCTTAGTGGTTTACGCGAGCAAGGCTGCAGGTAAAAGCTAGTATGTTTAATAACTCATCTGTTTAGGTAACAACACAATCAGGAAATTTTTCAAAATGGCCAAAATACATCTCAAGTATTTCAATATCTTCTTTTTCTCTCGGAATGTAATCCAATTATATCAATTGGAAACACAAATTGCTCTTAACGCCCCCGTAAAATTTTTAAGACAAATCGAAATAATCGAATTTCATTTGGACGTAATTTTTCTCTCGATCCTCCCTTAAGATCTTAAAGCAAAATACTTTTATATTGGATGTCTGTAACGTACAATCTACAGTAATAAAAATGGGTCAGATTCCTTAAGGACTGATTTTAGGATTCGCAATTAAACTCCGATTCATGGTGCTTCACTTTATAAACTAGCCTCTTTTGTTTCTATACTTATTTGTGATCTCAGTAGCATTCAAATTGTGTATGTATTCAATAGTCTAGATCAATGGTCTAGATCTGAGGCCGTATTGCCTAACGTTTCTGTCGCTCTCGACCGCAATCAAATGACAGTTTTTGTATGTGAAATCTGTCATTTGATAGCGATCGCGAGCGTCAGGAATGTCAGGCAATACGCTCTCTCTCCGGTAAGCTGTAATACCCGTCTGAGGCTAACAGCAACAGTCCGTCCGAAAAACAATGGTCATTAAATGAAACTACTAAAAAGCAATGTTTCTCTAGAGCGTTATTTGAAAGACCTAATCATGAGTAGTTCGTTTTAAAATATGAGTTAAATGAATGATCTAAGTGTGGCTAAAGTTCGAAATGGCACAGTTATAGGTAGAGTCATTCACGACGACGCGTGCCGTGGTCCTTATTACAATGTCATTAATGGCTAATACTGACAAAATCCTATTTCTGCGTGGATGGCACTAGGTATACCTTTTTGTTCCCTGTTGGCATTTGTTTCTTAATAGTACGGTGCAACTTGGCTGTTTTCCGGTCAATGACAAATATAAATTTTTGTCCATCTTAAGTCTGATGATTATGGCAATACCATAATTCTTGCTATTTTCAGCAACTGCAACTACTTTTGCGTACTTTTTAGTGGGGCTCTTATGACACGCTCTAATTTAATATATATTGTAGCCAATTTTGGCTCTAATTAAATAAGTACATCACACGAACTCAAGTTGCTAAACGCCATGGAGGGCATTTTCCAGGCTCAACATTCAAAGGATGAGGTTATAAATAGAATAAAAACACAATACAATGGGTTTAAACGGTTTCTGTAGCGCTTCTTAGCAATTATTATTTCTGTAAACACTTTATATTGTAAAAAAAACTTTTACCTTTGATATTTGAGTTTCAGCCAAAACAGCTTTTACATTTGTTTTGAAAAGAGTTAAAGGTAACAAGCAAACAAAGCAAGTTCATCAATTATTCAATCAATGGGGAAGGAATCCAGAGTGCTGCTCAAACATAATCGATCATGTGCCAAAGGGTTTATTACCGTAAGATGTAGACTTAGGGTTCTGTTTGATATTAGCTTGATATTAGCCAATGCTGGAAGTCAAATCAAAGTATTCTTTGGATAATATATCAGGCGTCGAGTCTTTGTTTAAATATAAAATGCGTTTATGACGTTTTTCTTCAAAATAACATTATTAAAAAAGGAGTGATGTTTATTCACAAGATTCTCGCAATCCATCATTAATTCATTACTAAGTAAATAATTATTATAATCTCTATTTATATTTCCACCTGTCTATAACTTACTTTGTTATCTCGTCATCCTTAAACCCCCGAACTCATCAAATAAAAATTTGGTATGCATATAAATAGTTCGAAACAGATAAATCCCTTATTCATCGTAGTACCAACTTGTTCCATCAGTGGTAGAGAAGGAATTGTCTTTCCTCGTGGTACAGTCAGCTGCAGAGAAAAGGTACCCCCCTGTAACGGCGGTATCCATACTACCACCATTACAGGGGGGTACCCTTTCTCTGCAGCTGACTGTACCACCGAAGAATAATAAGAGGAATCTGTATATGGTCTTCATTGACCTTGAAAAGACATTCGATCGGATTAAAAGAACTCTGGTCACTGTTTGGCAAAATATCACATCGTTGACAACCAAGGAAAATTATCCTCGCGCATAGGTAATTTTTAACTTTTTCATAGAAAAAAAAGTGACAATCACTTTGAATAAGTAGTAGCGAATAAGAAGCCGTGTTGGCCTGGTGATTTGACCTATATTCTCTCAAGCAGAGAATCCTGTGGTTCAAACCCGTGCTCGCATCTCTGACTTTTTCAAAAATGATGTGCAAAATTACGTTCGATATTCACCACGAGCTTTTCGTCGAAAAAAAAAACATCGCGACAAACCTGCACACACCCTGCTTAGCATTGGGCCCGCGTGAAAACTATGAGGCCCAGCAGTGAGGGGTATAAAAGGCTGGGATGGTAATGATGATGATGACTAACATAAACAAAGGTAACCAAACTCTTATTTTGCTTTTTTTTTTACAAAGCTACCAGCCGCTGCGCCCGTCGTTCGGATGGTTATTGCATTTAAAGTTAAGGAAAGAGAAGTGAATTTTCCTTATCACATTTATTATAATAATCTTATTGACGTGTCCCTTATCTTGTGTCTTCTTTTATGCTTTCTATTCGAACATTCGATTTCATGAGGTTTACTGCCGTCATTAGATTGTACGTACAATGTTGTCTCTATGTAAGTAGATCAACCGTCAAAATATAGCATAGGTACAGTTGTAGTGTGATTTTTAATACTTTAGCCCGATTATCCTACCTAAGTGTGTGGCTTTTGTACCGAGCGCTCTTTTTTCTTCCACGTACGTAGCACGTGGGTACGTCTTTTTTACGGCAGAGGCATCTGTCCAAATAAAAGTTAAATAAGTAATGTCTCACAACAACAGTTTTAATGTCACTTATTTAATTATAAAAAATATGATTATTATTACAGGTAAATTATTATTTATATTTGCCACGGATTGTAGACCGTGAGGTAAATTTTTCAGTCCACCCGTGTTCGTTTTGCATATTAATGCACTGTGTCAAAATATCGGAAGCTTAGTAAACCTAATCATGGACATGGACTACTTAGGTAAGTACATCCCGTAAGTAATGTGATAACTTCGCAATCAACGACTGGACAAAAGGTTCAAAAGCGAGGAAGAAAAATAACCAAGGAATGCTTTGTTTTTCTTTTAAATTACTTTAATTTTTTATGGCTTGTACCTGTCCTACTGGCGGGGCAAAAGCCTCACCTTTTCCTTCCACTCGTCTCTACTCTTAGCCAAATTTTTCAAATCTTTCATTTGTAAAATTAAAAAGAATTCACTTTTTAAGGGTGAACTTATCTATTATTACAAGCAGTATAAGAAAACAGCTTCAGTCACTCGTGTAGCATAATCAGTCCGTACAATCGTGGCTGAAACGCCAGCGCTCAGTTACCGCGCGGCGTCGTGGGCGAACGCACGCGGCCACCCCGATATTACGATACCCAAAACGCATATGTGATAGTCGAACTATACAAAACTTTGCCGACTAGCATGCCATGTGATTCAAGGATATTTAAGGACTTTTCACAAAGGGCCAAAGGTACCCACACTAGATTATTATCGTTGTGAGTTTGCGTTTTATTCGCTAAGGGAAGTTAGTTTCACAAGGCCTTTTTACTTGTATGCTTCCAGTAAATTGCTCATGTAGGTTGTTGCTAGTTTGATACATGATGTTGGAGTATAATCGAAAATGTCGTGGCAATTGCTAATTGCCTAAATAAGACAAGTTAGCGGGCAATATGGTATTTATTTTGCTGTGAAAGAAAATATGTTCAGTAAATATGCAGAACATCTTCTAAAGTGTTCATAAATGATAGAACATTTATTACAACTTCGAAACATTATAGACACAATCTCAAAGAAAACACATAGTAGTATTTTACTTGAGACTTTTATTTTATAGGTTTAACATATACTGACAAATATAGCCAAGTACTTGTTTATGCTCTCAACTTGTAGTAGCCATACTCTATTTGAACTGCTCCACTTTGCTGAGTTAAGTAAACTCTGGAAAAGGTATTTTTACCTTTTTTTAATTAGATCTAAAAGCCCGAAAATTCCCAGAGTAATTTTATGGGCATACCGAAGTTTGTTAGCGCTGTCATAACCGCATTACCAGTCAATTAGAAATTAGGGGAGTCTTGGTCAATAATTAGATTTAAAGCTTGAAACATTGCCAGGTGTTTGTAGTAAAAGTACAAAATAAAAGGAGGAAAAGTAATGTTTAGATAAATTTAGTTTACTTTATTTACCTATTCAGAATAAAAATTACAAAATTTACGTGAAATGTCCAGTTATGAGAACCTTATTATATAGATAAAAATCAATATGATTAAACAGTTACTTAATAAAAAAAATTGTTTTATTATAAAATAAAAATATATACCAGACACTATTATTACAATACAAAACACGAAGACCTACCATCTCTACATAATATGTTATTAATAATATATTCTAAACCAAACTCTCCTTAGAGTTATTAGTGTCATCACGAGTAGTGGATGGGACGATCTATTAAATAAAGAAATGAAGAAGACATTTATTTACATTTTTTTAATTTATTTACCTAAATAATAATAATAATGGAGCAATATGAACTGAAGGTATTGTATTAAATTAAAAGCAACTTAATGTCGATTTTATGAAGATACATGTTTAAAAATGAAAAAAAAAAAAACTTTTTACAAGTTCTAAAGTGACATACATATATTTACTATCATTTATCGTGAGTAAAATAATCACATAGTAGAAATTTTTGTGTACCTCATGGAAATATAATGAAATTTATTTAAATAAATCAGTGACTGCGAGAAATTTATTGTAATGCTAAATAACCTAGCTAAACCGATCGTTTCATGATTGCTCCAGAAGAGTAAATAGTCGCAGGTTCGTCAAAAACTTAGTAAAGGTCCATTTAACAGCAGACAGCATTTTATAGCATTTATTTTAATTGAAGCTTTCATCAAAGTTTTTGTTCTTCAAAATCACTTCAAAGCTTAATGAAGAAACAAAATATCGTTGTAAAAATGCACACGAATTTATCTGAAACTATTTTTAAAACTATTTGTGATTCTATGTTATTGGAAAGTCGTATAAATAATTACTACATACCTGTAACTATAATATGGTTTGTAGAGTCATGTGGATTAAAAGTATGCAGTGGGTAAGTGGGTGTACGCAATCCCATACATTTCACTCCGAAATGTATCAAAGTCAAAATCAAAATCTCTTTATTCAATTTAGGCTATAACAAGCACTTATGAACGTCAAAAAAATCTACCACCGGTTCGGAAAAAACCTCTGTTGAGAAGAATCCGGCAAGAAACTCAACGAGGTATTTTTTTTTAAAACAGAATAACAATATTTATAAATGATGTATGTGATGCTGCGTACGTTTTCCCTACATGAGTCTACATTAGTTTTAGTTAGGTTAATAAGGGTTTCTTGTATCGCTTTTGGTTTAATTGTAATGATAGTGTAAGTAATGGTAATTTAAATAAATATTCTAGCTGCCAGCTAGTGTTAAGAGTGACTAGCACCAAATAACTATAACGATAACTAATTTTAAATTGAATGTATTTAAAATATTTAGGTAGTGAAACGTACGTAGGTAGATACGGTCCCAATCGTCAATTCGGGACCCACTTAAGATTGAATATCTGTCATTTTGTATGGATTTTTGACGAAATGGGTCTCAAATTAACGCTTGTGACCGTACGCAGTAAATTTCAACTTGCAGATCGGGAGATTTGACACCTGATGAAAAACTTACTCTAAGAGCACAACAATAGAGACATCATTACGTAGTAGGCATAACGCTCCGGTGGCAATTAGTAGGACGATGTGGGATAAGCCTCACTTTTGCCCTTTAAAAATGGTTCAAAGAGCGAACTCAGCGCCGACACAGTCAAATTTACCAAAGCAAGTATCATGTCGAGCGAGACGCTAACTAGAAACAAATTTATATGTACATTATGTAGGAATAAATATGCATCAATAGCATGTCCCCGTAACAATTCCCATAGGGTTGTATAAAATTATATGTTTACCACTCGCATACATTCCTCATTCGCCTTTTCTTTATTTGTCGTTTTAAGGCAGTGTTTTTTTTTTAGCTTCAGGGTGCGTCCACCGAATATGATATGCCACATGCATACAAAATTTTCAATTCTTTATAGTACACTAGCTTATGCTCGCAATTTCGTCTGCGCGGATCTAGGTTATCGCGCGGTGGCGTCCTCTACCGAAATACAAGGCATCCTATGGTGATCCTTGGGGTTCAAACTGTCTCTATACCAAATTTCATCAAAATTGGTTTAGTGGTTTCGACGTGAAAGCGTGACAGACAGACAGATAGACAGACAGAGTTACTTTCGCATTTATAATATTAAGTAGGGATTAAACGTGCTATTTGACTTGAAAGCTATGAGATTGTGTTTTACTATCGTAATGAATGAAAATAGTAACTTCCACCCCTTGTAATATTTTTTATGATAGGAGGAAAACGAGCAGGCCGGTCACTTGATGGAAAGCAATCACTACCGCCCCAGGACACCCATAACATAACTTGAGTTACGAATGCGTTGCCGGTCCTTTGAGAAAGGAGAAAGCTCGTTTTTAAGTTGAAATCTTTGACTTTGAGACATATAAATTTGAAAGTAAGAAACTTAACAAAAATAATCTAGGATTGTTAGCACTGTGTACATATAATGGTAACTGTTTTAAAGCCAGCGAGTTATCTCTAAAAAAACATCTCACAGAAAAGTTCATACTATGAATAACACAACGAGTGTGTTAGTGAAACAATGAATTGGGTTCTCTGTTTATTTCATCCTTTTACGTTGTGTGTTAAAACTTCGCTATGATGAATAACTTCGTAAAAGGATAAAGTTTGCAAACATGTGAAGGGTTCCGAGGAAATTACCTACTGAAAAGTATTTCAATATTTCACGAACAAAATGTGGGCCACGGAGCGTCGGAAGATAGAAAACCTTAATCAAATCTTTTCCATGAGTGGCTGCAAAAAAGGGACAGTCACTTGTGAAAAAGCTTTCTTGTTCAGTAAATTTCTGAGGAGGACCATTTCAAGTGACTATAACCTAACCAACAAAAAGTTGGAAAACCCCCGACTTTGTCGCTTTAAAGTTCAATATCTCAAAAATGGCTGAACCGATTTTGATGAAAAATATCTAAGAACCATTGCTAGAAAATCAGCTTTCAATTAAAAAAAACCGCATTCGAATCGGTCCACCTGCTTAAGAGCTATGGTGCCACAGACAGACACACAGACAGACAGACACACAGACAGACACACAGACAGACACACAGACAGACACACAGACAGACACACATAGCGGTCAAACTTATAACACCCCTTTTTTTGCGTCGGGGGTTAAAAACAAGTACGCATTACTTTGACTTTGTTAATTTTCGGTCTGTTTTATTGTGATACTAGCTTTTACCCGCGGCTTCCCCCGCGTGGAATTCAGTTATCGCGCGCTGTTTTCTCGGGTACTGTGAATTTTTCCGGGATAAAAAGTAGCCTATGTCACTCTCTGGCCCATAAACTATCTCTATGTCAAAAGTTTCAACGTGAAAGACGGACAAACATACACATAAACATACACACTTTCGCATTTATAATATTAGTATGGAAGTATGGATACATGTGAGTATCACAGGCAGTTCTTTCCACAGGGACATTCGTTATTTGGCCATATTTTCGTTCTGTAATAACAAAATTAGGTGTAAGAAGTATATTTTTACAAATAACATGTCTCGCTCAAAAGCGTTAGTTATGTAGTGACATACGTTTAGTATATTATGGAGTAAGTTGTGGAGCTTTATTAAAACTTTAATTTAATTATTGTTTGATTCCATATATGTAAATACTTACAGGTTTTTTTTACGTACATTATTCTAAAAACTATGTAGCATTTTGTTTATTTTAGGGATGAATAAACTTGACACACAAACATAACCATTTTAATAATTTTCAAGTATTTGAGTGGACGCAGTCAACACAAACTAGTTTATTATTTCACGTTTTCGTTTGTTTTTATCAGTTGATATCATCCCTACCAGCAATATTCATTGGCCGGCGGGAATGGCTGGAATGCCCGAATAATCCATTGTTACTTTATCCATCGACGTCAGATATAAAGGAAGCGAGCTGAAATTAAACAACAACATTGTACGCTTCATGATGTTTTCAGATGTAAAAAATTTGTACCACATCAATTGCGAAACTTTCAGCTATTTGACTCCCTTGAAACTCTAGTCACGAGTAGTTCGTACGAAATTTGAAATATATGAAAAATTCGTAATTATATGAAATCAAAAAGATTATTTGACGCAGCTGTAAGTACTGTTTAAATACGCCACGAAAAAATTGAATTAATGGAAAAGTGGCCCAAAAATACGTTGACAAAATTAAAACTAATTAAAATTCAATTAATAAATTAATTCCACATATTAAAAAAAACATTCTATCTATCTAATAATCATTCTGAAAGCAACGCTCACCAAAGAGTTGGCAAAAATATCTGTAAGAGCTGCGGCATATCGTCGATAATTACAAACGTTTGCATATATGTATCAAAGCCAAAGGCGGATATTTTGAAGGGAATTGATTTATTTTTCATCTTGAATGTTGTAGTTTTAATTTTTAATGTCATTAATGTATTTCTTAAATTCTTTGTCAGCGTATTATTGGGCCACGGTAAAGGAATATTTTTACTTTGTAGGAAATACTTATACCTACTTAAACAATTATACTCTAATAATAATAATAAACAATTTATTTCGGGCAACACGCCCCATACAGTAAAGACTAAATACATGTAATTTATAAAAAAAAAAACTTAGGTTTCGGGCGGGGGAACTAGCTAGCTTGAGTAAGATTGTATGCTGCATGCTGTAAGAAACTTAGATTTAAGGTGTGATTTTTGCATTCTGTAATTCAGCTAAATGTGTCCTGGAAATCATAACACATATTTATAAGACCTTCTGTTAACCACATTTAATGCAAATAAATAAACGAATGAACGAATTGCTAACCCTGCTAGGGTTAATTAGTGTCAAAATGTGCGAGTATATGGAAATGTCATCCCTAATCTAGGGCTAACGACGACATTTTTAAACCCTAGCTAATGCAAGCGACCCGATTTGTGTCACATGGTTGATTATTTCTAGTCTTGTGTTTAAAGAGTGATTAAGTAAAATCGGTAGGTTATATTATACTAAATGCTTCGAAGCGATACAAACTGAAGACCATTTCGTACGAATTTAATTGAGATATTTTCTAGGGGTGTATTATGATGGCTGGCTGTCCTATGACGCGATAAATATTCCCTGTTCAAAATACAAGTCGTCAAATCAATTGGAAACAATTGAAAGCTATTTGTCTGATGGTCTCTTGAAAATTCTTGGGCTGGCCGATCCTTTAGCCCAGTATATAGCAACCGCCCTTTAAATGCAGACAGAGTTATTAAAAAGTAAGAAAAAGTAAGACTATATTAATGAATTTTAAATTAAAAGTCACTTTTTGGCCGCTTGTGATGTCATTGTGGCTCTCATTATTAATTTAAAGAGATTCTTGATGTCCAAACTAAATGAATTCTTTGGGAAAAGCCTTTTTACTTTTCAACGGTCATTTGTATTGTTCTAAGTAAAGCTATCTCTATTTTAGATGAAGGCGTGGACTGCAAGCGAGCAGGACACAACATTGCCCTGTTGTCGCACGCTACACGTCAAGCATGCAGCATACGCAAGTGCCCTATACACTTTGGTAAGTTACATTAAAGTTACATTAGTCTGTCAAAAACTCTCCATATTTTTTTTCATTTGACAATAATTTTGTGACTTTGTGGAAATTGTGTGGTGTTGTGGTGGTGATAGATGGGTTTGTGTGATTTGTGTGTACCTATTCTTATGGTGTGGATGTGGAGGAACTGTATGAATACGCATAATTTTTATTCATTAATTCTTTTTTGAATTCCTTATAATTACCTGACATGTTTATAATGTATGTTTTCATTAAGTAATAAATATCTTAATTTAATCAAAAATCACCCACCGGTATTTCAACTAGTACCAACACTAACTAGTCCGGAAACTATTAAAGTCATTCATGCGTGTATTCCAATTGCTCTACTGAAATTACTTAGTCGTACGTTCACATAAAATCTATATACATTTTACTCATCAGCGCGGTGCCGAAACCGCTCGAGCCCAAAATTTGAAATTTCCGGAACGCTTGCTCGTGTGACGCTGGAGTTCATAAAGTTTTTCGTGTGGAGATAAATATGCGACTTTTTGCCGCTAACAGTCGGTTGGAAGTGGCAGCGTATGTCATTGTGCGTTGGTATGAGCTGAACTGTAAAATTCCAAAACGAGAGCCCTTTTAGAACGAAACTAACACAAACGATTAGGATTGATTTGTGCAAATACTGGTAGTTTACCTATAATATTAAACTTGTGATATAGGTAATGTAAGGTAAATGAAAATGTATAGGTAAGAAGTGACTATCTACACCTATAAGAGTTGCGCGACATAAATCGAATTTTAAGCATAACAGAAATCCAGCAGAAACTTTAACAAGCGACTCTTAGAATTTAACAATCATTGAGCTATTTGGGCTCCGTAACATCTCCGGTTCGACCGCATACGGCTTATAGGCGTCCGCTAACGCTTCGCTGCGTCCGAGGCTTACCAAGATGCTAGGTATTCCCTTGTTAGCCATGCTCGGAATTTGGATAACAAATGGCCTCTGAGATACGACAATTTAGTGTTGCGATAAGCATCGCGGCGCTAGCTTGATTGCTTGCTCGTGCCTTAATTAAAATTATATCTCGATAGCGTGATACCTTAATCAAAGGTCTTCGCGTCGTGGCGCTATTTGTAATTTATGATTCTAGTTACCATCAGGTATGTTAAATGGATAAGGTTCTTGATAATCTTAACATGTTTTAAACACCGTTTGATTTTGCGCGTGTCCAATAATCTTACACATCTAAAGGTACCGGAACATTATTATTAATTTAAAAACGAGAATATTTACCTGAGTTTCCATAAGGTTAACCCTCTTATCTTCGGTATAAACTTATGGATGCATTTTGTCGAAAATCTCCAAAAGCTTTCTTTCTAAGTGATAGCACTTCTAGTTTCCAAACAAATAAAGTTTCGAAGCAAAGCCACTCCATCCTTTGTAACTTTACAACTTTCTCAACGCCATCTTTCAGACGAAAATAGATAGCTGCAAAGTTAGGCGCTAACAAACATCCATTTCCATATGCATTTTGCAAAGTTTTAAGTAAATCAACTTGACCAAGACGCTTTTTATAAAAATTATCCTAAATTAATATTTTCAACCGTTTAGTTCAAAATGTTTTTTGTGTTGCAATTACAGTCCAAACACCTAACTTCCAATTTAAGGTACCTATTAGACAATAAATTGACCAAATTAATTATTGTCATCCAAATAATAATGTATTTAAATGTTCTGCCGTCCATTTTTTTTTTTATTCCAGCAAATTTATGTAGTTTTTAATTTTAATTTTATTTATGTTTGTTTCTAAATGTATAATGACAAACTTTTAAAACTAAAAGCAATCCTGTAACTATTATAATAAAATGTATATGAAAAACAAAAGCATTTCATGAAGTGCGAGTCCGTTTAACTAATACGAAGCTAGCAATTGCTATTCCAGCCCAGACAATATGAAGCTTTTCTTGAAAATGGCGAAGAAAAAAAAAACTAAATTAGAATAAACTTTTCCTCAAAATATACTCATTCTCATTTATTAATAAAATAAAAAAAATTACATGTCAAATATTTAGTATTTAAATTAATTATTACAATTTATTAAGCAATTTTATATTATGACATTTAATTTTGTTCTAATAAAACGTTTATGCTTTCCCGGCTTTTTCCATTGAAAAAAAAAATTGCAGGCGTATTTTTCCACCATTATAGGCTGTTTCAGACCGAATAAAAAAGTCCGGAATTCTAACAAAATAACTGATATCATTCATTCAAGTTGGCTGTATACGACTTGTACCAACATTTCCATGGCTCTTTAAACTTTTAAAAAGTTTACGACTCGGCAATGATCGAATTTGTATGCGACATTATTGTCGTGCTAGCCAGCCAACAATCTTTTTTTTAAATTTTTCGCTGACTATAAACCATGCACGTCCCCTTCTGATATGTGAAGAATAATGTCAACATTTATGGACATTTTTGAGAAACATTTACTAGTAAGAAAAATTGTTAGGCTTGTCAAAAGGAGCCTAGTTAGGTAACAGTACTAATGTTTTTATAAAGTCCCAGCCCACCCTGCGGTCTTTCTCGTTATATAGATATAACTAAAATTGTGATTGTGACATCCCTTTGTCGGAAAGGTACAAACAGGAGCCACAAAATATATTTAGGGCCGGCGATTGTCACTAGAAATTTGCGTGACAAGAGGCCGGTTTTATTTTTCTCAAGAGCCTTAATGATAAAGTACATTGTCAAAGTCAAATCAAGATCACTTGTTGGGAAACGAGAGTTTTCTTTCGTTACAAACGTTGATTAGATCTTTAAGATTTCTTTACAGCCCGACGTAACAATAGAGTGGTGATGTCGGATTCTCGAAATTATTTAGACTTTTAAAGTACAGAACCTTTATCACGGTTGACGTGACAGTAATGAGCACTTGTGTGGATACTATGTCAGTAAAACATTATTTTTTTATTTGGAATTCGAAATCATTCTCTTTGTTCATTTTGGATATTCTTTCTTCGTCTGAAAATGCAAGTATTTCGTAAAAATCGTCAAACAATAGCACTGGATATAAAATTTGAATGTTTCTCTTCCAAACTAAAAACAGCCGTTTAAAACAAGACATAACTTGTAGATTACAATCTTAATTGGGCGGTAAAGCCTTAATAATGAAATTTCGAGGCAGATAAATATCTCATTACTCAGAGTAGGCCGCTTAATAAGCCTTATGAAAATCGTCAGCCCACATTTTTGGGCGGCCCAGTGCTCCACGCTCGGTATGACATTCCAAATATGTTATCAGTTAACCCCATCCCTTACCGCTTATCTCCGTAATTATTTTAATTTATAACCTTAATGAATTGCTGTTCTTTTATCATCTCAACGTTTTAATTCCGAGAGTTAATTGTGAACGTTATCGTAACGTTAATTTACTTACTCAATTAGGATTTTATTATAACAGTACAGATTTAAATAAGTGCGACAGAAAGTTAATCCTTCTATTATTTAACCGTTGCTGAAAATTAGGAGAGCTCGTGGCATAATAATTGAGATAAAATTTCCATGTGATCGAATAATAATTGGATCCCAACCGTTTTCATGCATTAATTTGCCTGTCAACTAGGGAGCATTAGTATTTAGTGTAATTGCGTAGGTAGGTAAACTAGGTACCTACGAGTACGTTAGTGTTACCATTAATACTAAACAATACTAGCTTATAACGGACTATCTTTGGAGAGAACCCTTTCTGAATCTAAACTGAATTTCTTTGTTTTAGTCTACCGTCGAAGAATAATTGAGTTAGTAACACAATTCATAATAAATATGATTCTATGATAATTGAAATAAATTGTTATTATTTGTTCTTGGTATTAATTTCTGAACACTGCCAAATATACAGGGTGTTTCGGGAAATGTCAGCAGGCCCAACCCTATCGAATAGTTGGTTAAGGCTTACAATATCGCGTCCGTTTTAGTGGGCTTAACGTTTTTTTCTTAAATGTTGAAAACAAATAGTAATCCATTTTATACTAAGTTCATGGTCACACTGGAATTAAATGTGTAAGAGTTTTACTTAAATATGATTGTGAACGATTGAACGTCCTGTTCACGTCTCCCGGCGCTCGATTGACCACTACAAACTCGTTGGCTTTACGGCCTCGCAATGTATTGCAACTTGCACGATTTTTCTTGCAAGTCTAAACTCGGTTTAACGAAATCTGAAGGTATACTATCTGCTAAAAAATCATCCTGAAATTCATTGTGAAATGGTTTCACCCTGGTACTCGATTCAGTTTCCTCAACTGTGCGGGTAAAGCGTTGCGTCCGCGGTTGGGTTTGTACTGTGCTTGTTGTGGAGTTTGTTTGGAAACTCGCCCCCTCAACTATAAACTACAAGTCTGTGGATCGGGATCAAAGATATCTTCACATTTCTCGTTGTTAGCACAGCCACGCCTATTTTGTGTCCATTTTTACGACTAATAAAATTCGCCTGCTGGTCATCGTTTTCTCGAAAACCTGTCGCGTTGAAGCTTTTTATTTATGGCTCCTTTTCGCCAGACTAATTTACGATGTCACTGATAATTTTAGAAATATTTTTGTGTCTTTTTATTATTGTAATTTCAGATAACAGTCCCAGACCTTCGGTACCTAGTTATTTTATCTTTTTAATGATATTACACTATCGTGATGAGCCCAATCATAAATTATTTTAAATTTTAGATGGCATTATTAAGTGCACTGATGGCGCTATGAACCAAAAGAAACGCTTCATTTAATGGTGATGGTAAATACGAGTAAAGCGTATTTACTGGTTCTGTGGTGGAAACTCAGCCTTATAGTGGACTAAACAATCGCCAAACTATCATTTGGGTTGCTGACACAAATACATTACCATTTAATGCATGTATTCTATGTATGATGTTAGCTATCGTCGGCCTAAATCGTTAACCTGCTAAGTCCACTTTTAGGCGAAAATTACTTTTCATACTTGTCAAAAAGTGCACAAAATTCTCTACCGTTTGGTAAAGAAAAAACGGCGATATCAGCATAAAGTAAGTGTCAAATCTTATGCCCGAAAAACTGCTGTGTGGAAATGAACACAGAAAATCTGCTAAGTCCACTTCGGGCCTTAGTTTTGCACTGACAGTTATTTGCGATGCCACGTGCTGTTGCGTCATGCGATGTTTTACTGAAAATCGGTTTATTTGAGTATGACAACAGAAAATTGTCAACAGGGTAAATTTATTGTGTTATTTCTCATATTTCTTAACATCGAGAACATATATTTTAATCATTATTTGCTCGTTAATTACCTATTGCAGATTGTTTAGTAAAAAGAGTCAATTTTAGGTGTAAGTACATCTCATAATTATTAAAGTGATTGATTAACACTAAATACAATTTTTATTACTGGCTGAATTGGTTTTATTGTAAAATAATAATAAACAAAATACTATGGATATTTTCTCCAGCATACTCAATTTAAGTGTAATAACTGCTAAGTCCTACATTCAATTTAACCTTCGAGACGAAAACCTGCTAAATAAATACTCATTTTTATTAATTTCCTGTGATTTGTGTAAGATATGCTGTTAATTATATCTTTAAAATATCAAGTTTAGTCATAGCTACCAACGGGATTTTCAAAATTTTGATTAGTCAACGACTTAAGATTTTATGCAGTTTTTTCAATGTCCTGTAAAGTTACTCAAAATGGACTTAGAAGGTTAACGATTTAGGCCGACGCTATGTATGTCATAAAAATGTTTTTATTCTGTAAAAGCTATAATTTACGCAAATCCTGACTTGGTTTCATCATTATCACCAACCTACAGCAGGTGGACATAGGCCTCTTCCATGGCGCGTCACAACACTCTTTCTTCAGCCCCTCGCATCCATGCGCATCAGCAATGTTAAATATTTTGTAGCTGTATACTTTTTGATAAATGAAATAAATGTAATAAAATTATCGGGGCTACCGCTTCAGATTTTAATACATACTGTAATACAATATTCAAAATAGATAATTTGATTATCTACTACTTAGATTTAAACATTTAAACTACCTCTCAATCTACCGTCCATCCTCTTAGAAATATTTTTGCGTAAAATTGCCTAATATAACATTATTTTGTTTCAGAATATATCAATATTGGTGGTGCTGTTGTATAGTTGGCGGATCGGTGTAAATGCCAAGCGGTACAAGGAATTGGATGATGTTTATTATGGTAAATTAAATTTTATTATTTTGTAATTTTACTACATACGTAACTTCTAAGTATATATTTATTAGTCTCATCCTAAGAAACTGCATTAAGAAAACATTACCATAGGAAAAAATAATTCTTGGGGTTGCCAGATAAAGAGTTGCTGAGTACTCATATATTTCAGTCGAATAAAAAAAAACAGTTTTAAAAAAAACATTTATTAATCATTAGTAAATTGTAATAATAGTACTGCTTATAATAAGTTCGTAAAATTGGCTTGTTTATTTGTATCTCAATCACAGTAAAAGGATGATGGCAGCAAAGATTGGAATGAAAATTTTAAATTGAATTTAAACCAAATAAAGTGGCTGGGAAATGCTTACGGGATTCTTTTTATTCCGGCAAATTGAAAACTTCCCTTGAAAATGGATAAGCATACTACGTCGTGATCACTATTGATCTAACGTTTTCATAAGCCAAATTTAGGACTCGATCAACAAGCTGAGATATTGTGGTGCATAGGGGACATTCGTGTCTGTACCGTTGTCCAGCGGTGGTGTAGCGGTATGGCACGCGGCTCGGAATGCCGAGGACCTGGGTTCGATTCCCAGCGCGGTCTTATTTTTCTGGTTTTTCTGTGCATATAATGTCGGTTTGTATTTTCAATTAAGGTTTTACGGGATGACCGTAAAAGTAACAAAAGTTTGAAATAAAAAAATACAAAAAGATTCCAAAAAACCAATCTTAATGGATCAATTTATTGATAGGTACTTTGAATTCTCACAAAGGAAGTGGCGGGCAAAAACAAATTTTCTTCTAAATGGAAAAGGAGGTAGGTACTCAAATTAATAATGTCAAAAACAATGGCTGCCATTAATATTATGGGCCATTCGTATCCGCTCCAGTGGGGTACTTATATTGATTGGATGATAAAGTATCGCTAATAACTCCTACAGGTAGCGTATTTTGTTGGCATTAATTAATCGCATATTAATATCAGGAAATATGATATTATTTGATCATCGTGAGGTAGAAATTGATGGGTATTTTGTCGAAATATCTTATTATTTATGGTTATAAGATCCTATTAGCGAATGAGGGCTGAGCATTGCCCGATATGCTTTTGACCAGTTTTTATTTTGTCAGTTAAACAAAAAAGTACAAAAACGCTGACTTTTAAACAAATAACAAAAAAATTACCTACAAAAAACTTAAGTTTGTCAGAGGGGGCCATGACGTAACGTCTAAAAAGTGCGCTAAAAAGTGTGAAACTTTAATTAGCTTCAAATATATTTTTTTCATTTAATTCTCAAAAGAATAAATGCGTATCCAATATTTAGTGATAGTATGACTGACGGGCTACTTAGAATTTTCTAAGATACTAACCCCTTGACTTATGAAGAAAATAGTTGATTGATCAACGAGGGACTAAAACAAGCCATAATGAAACGAGATGTTAGTTCGAGTGGCATTATGGTTGTTTAGTCTCGCGTTAAACACTATACATACTTTTCACTTTGCATGCGAAGAAAAAAAACAATGTTCTGCTCAAACTTACAATATTACTTTTAAAAACGTTCGCTCCACTAATGTACAGGCCATCTCTTCAAAATTCAAATGGCAAAAAAAAATGTTTCGCGGTTTTAATTTTCTTTTATGAAGTGACGCTTTAAAATTTTACATATTTAGCCAACAGTTTCAAAAATGAAAATTATTTTAAAACTAATTAGACTACGCTTAAACTGAATTAATCCTTAATATAATTGAATAGATTCATATTCGTAATCATTAATTGTTTCACGAAATTAAATCGTGTATTTTTTAATATTTCTGCACATTTGTCATTTTGAGGTTCCGTATATAGCCAACGTTCCACGCTCTAAAAATCCGCCATTCATAAACACCGTGTTGGCAGTTTAGGGGTTTCTAACGTAAACAAGAAAAACACTTTAATCCCTAGAGAATAAAAAGGAGCTTTAGTCTCGATATGCAGAGATTAAAGAAACATTTTAAGAGCATGAGAAGTGAAAAAAATATTTCATACAGTGTGTTATCGGCAGCCAGGATTTTTTAAAGTGAGGTTAACGTAATGTATTTCTGTAACTTAACCATGATATAAATAGCACAATGTATAGACCTATAATGATTTATGATTATGCAAGGATAGGAAACTCTTAAAAATTTACTTACAAAATAATTTGATAGACATACTCCACTGCCCACTAAATGTCTATTTCTAATCTTGTAAACATGGATCTTGACTTTTATGACGTGCGAATGACTTAGGGCGAGCAAAGCAATTTCCCGGTCGGCTATAGGCACATTTATTATTATTAGTTACAAGAACCTCTTTCAGGAAAGCCATACAACATTTAAAAAGTCCGGCTTTCAGAGGGAAAAAAACTGTCGCACAAAAAAGCCTTTGCCTTTCGTCAACGTCTTGACGTCGCCTTAGATTTGCGGAAAGCCTTAAAAGTACACTGGTGGCCGACAAAAGGTAGTTGTGACGGCAGAAATTGTGTATTCCAGTGGCCTGCACAATCGCCAGGTCGGCTTGATCGACGGCCGACAAAGAACTCAATTGGCCGGCCCGCTGAAATATTCCCCAAACCTTTAATCAAGGGAAACATGATTAATTTGCCGTTTTGTTTACGCTGGATCGATGGTCGATATAAATCTCGAATGTTCAGTGTGAATAATGATTATTGTTTGCGCGGATTCGGATACATGAAGGGTCTGGATTTTTGGTGCTATGAGTGATTGGTAATATCAAGTGACTTGTTGGCAATGCGAATGTGATTCTGTAAGATTCTTATCTTATTTTTGATTACTTTGTGTCTTAAATGAGGTGACTATTTTATAAGCTTTTATTTAGTTTAACTTTGTCTGTAATCAAATTTTGGAATAAAATTTGACCCATTTTCAGTGATTGGATTGTCGTATTTGGCACAAGAGTAGGTATGTTCGGTGACAATACATTTATCTGGTAGAGGAATTTTGGTGGTCTAGCCAGGATTGTCTCCGTAGGAGAGAACTCCTCAATAGCTAACATCGACTTCAATGGATATGTAGTTTGGATGAAGCAAGTTCATGAAATCAACAAAAAGTGCAGTCAGCAAAATGTTTTTTAATAAAAAAAATCTGAACATATAACTATTTAAAAGAGGTATTTTTTTTTTCAAATCAACTTATCAACTCTTGATGATCTTATAATGTAGGCGGACAGCGTTTCAAATTTATACTTTTTATACTAATGGGTCTTACGCAGAGTTATTTCACCCTGATGAATTCAGAGAAATTTCAATTGAATAACACTTAAGTGAATTTATTTCCGTAAAACCGCGAGTAGATCGATGCTTCACTTCACCCAATGATCACAAAGAGAAACAATTTTACCCGTGTAAAAAATGAGCAGGTATTAAGTAAGGGAAGGCGCGATTACGGGGTAATGAATTTCGTATAAAGGGCCTGCTCCGCTGCGCTGTTTAGCTCATTATCGGGCTTATTTCTCTTTTATTTTCGAACAGTATCATCATTTCTTAGGTAATATTTATCGCGGTTTTTGCCCTTTGTTGCTGAGTGGCGGCAGGAGGGTAAAAACGGCAATTTTCTTAGAAAAGAAGCTTGTTAGTGAAATTTCTTAAGTTTCCCATAAAATAAGGCCTCCCTTCAATTTGGGTTGAAAATATAAAAGGCGAGTCGGTTATATTGCTATATTTTCCTTTCTTCATTTTAATGGTAAGTAGGTACATTACTGTAGAAGCCGGCAACCCCACTGTTGTGGGCTGGTGCCTTAAGGGCTGAACTGGGCCTTAAGGGTCTACGAGTCTACCAAATATAAAACACGTCTTCTCTGGTGCATGTGTTTAATAAGACTGTCAAAAGGAACATGTAAAATTATTCAAAATTGGTAAAAAAAGTATAAAAACATAAATTGATACAAAAAGGTTGTGCCTTCGGCACATTTGTCCCCCTTTTAGTTAGCCGGAATCCGAACCAACTTTTTAAGGGGGCGACGAAGCACGCCTGCTGTGGTTGCCACGTCCGCCACTCTGACTACGCCGTCTCCACCTGGGAACAACGCCGTCACTCGTCCTCTAGGCCATGATCCTCGAGGCAAATTGCCATCGGCAATGAGGACCAGATCTCCTACTGCTATGCTCGGAGCTTCTCCGTTGCTTGATCTCGGTACTAGAGTAGGTAGATATTCACGGACCCAGCGTCGCCAAAAGTGATCCGTCAACCGCATTGCTCTGCGCCAGCTGCTCCTGCTCAGCAGATCTGCTTCCGTCATCGTCGCAGGAATCGGTCGACCAGATGACGCGCCAAGCAGAAAGTGGGCAGGGGTGAGAGCCTCTTCACTGGTGGAATCGGAAGGCACGTGCGTGAGCGGCCGCGCATTCACCAGCGCCTCAGCCTCAGCCAGTAGGGTGCGCAGTACCTCGTCCGACGGTGCGCGCTCGGTGAGGGTAACTCGAAGAGCAGTTCTGACATTGCGCACGAGGCGCTCCCAGGCTCCACCCATGAATGGAGCTGATGGTGGCAGGAATCGCCAATTGATCTTCTCATTAGCTGCGTAGTTAGAAGTGGCGCTAGCGTAGAGTGTCCGCAGTTCCCTGTTAGCACCAACGAAGCCAGTCCCATTGTCTGACCATATCTCCGTAGGTGTCCCCCTTCTAGCAACAAAACGACGCAGGGCCATAATCGCTGCGTCAGCAGACAGACTGTGTACAACTTCCAGATGTATGGCGCGAACGACTAGACAAGTGAACAGAGCGACGTATCTCTTCTCTCGCCGGCGGCCAACTGCGACCTGAATTGGACCGAAATAATCAAGTCCGACGAAGGTGAATGGACGTCGATGATGGGCCAGCCGGGCTTCAGGCAAATTTCCGATTGGTGGTCGGAATGTGACAGTACGACGTATGCGACAAAGTTGACATTTAAAGGCAACGGATCGGACAGTTTCTCGCAGGCTGAGTAAGTGGTATTGCTGTCGAAGTTCGTTAACAACTGTCTCTGTGTTGGCGTGGGCGGCGCGACGGTGATAGTGCTCCACAAGAAGGCGAACAGAGGGATGTCTACCGTCGAGGACGACAGGGTGTTTAATATCCTCGGATACTCCAGAAGCTGCAGCGATGCGACTGGACAGTCGGAGTAAACCATCATCACTCATTACGGGGGCTCTTTTGGCTAGACGACTGGTACGTGGCAGGTGTTGGTCAGTTTGACTTAGACGTAGGCGAGCTACTTCGTCCGGAAACGAATCCAGCTGAGACTGTCGGAGAACATGTGCCTCTGCCAGGCGAATGTCGTCTGCGGTCAACACGTCAGACTCTACCAGGGGTGGTGCCTGCGAGGAGGCGTTCATGGGCTGAAACATAAAGGTGCATAAACCCCCCTCACATCGTACTAGATTAGCTACGTCTAAACCCCTACGACGGAGACTACGCTTACGCAGTAATGTTAAGTACCGATGAGCTACAGCGGTGGCACGCACCAACCTAAACCAAGAGCTAAAACGTCGTGGATTGGCTGAAATTGGTGCTGCAATGTTGAGATCACTGATGAAATTTACTACGAAAGATGGTTTCAGTTCGTCTTGGCCAAGGGTCTGGGCAACATGCGGTTCACTGGGCCAATCCGAAGAGAGCAGAAATTCAGGGCCTGAGATCCAGCGACATTCCTGAGATAGCGCCGTGCGTTTCAATCGTGTCGCGTCGTCCGCTACGTTTAGGTGACTGGGCACCCAGTGCCACTCTTTGACATTAGTAGTCTCAAGAATCTCGCCCACTCTGTGTGCAACAAAAGGTTTAAAGGCACGTGCGTCGCTGCGAAGCCACCCTAGAACGGTCATGGAGTCAGACCAAAAGACTCTTCGCGATGCTTTTAATCGGTGTGCTTCACAGATCGACGTTGCAAGGCGTGCTGCTATAAGGGCGCCTTGGAGCTCTAAGCGTGGTATGGATACTGGTTTCAAAGGCGCTACACGTACTTTACTACAGATTAGTGCGAGTTTCACATAGCCGTTAGTATAAAGAAATCGCCAGTACGCAACTGCGGCATAGGCAGATTCACTAGAGTCCGCAAATATGTGAAGTTCGCACTTCTCTATTTGAACCTCGTTCAACGAATACCAGCGCGGGATCTGCAAGTCGGAGATCGACAATAAATCCTCAAACCAGAGGCTCCACGCTGCAGTATCGCTTTGAGAGAGCTTCTCGTCCCAGTCGAGACCTTTGCGCCATGAATTTTGGAACATAATACGCCCCCTTACGACGATTGGCGCAAGGATGCCGAGTGGGTCGTAAATTCGCATGACGTGCGCTAGCACTTCACGCTTTGTGAGTTTTTTGGGCAACTCCTGTTCCGTTACACCGGTATTAAATCCGATGGTATCGGTGGCGGGCCTCCAAATAAGACCTAAAGTGCGAACAGGCGTTGCTAGACTACCTAAGTCTACTCCCAAACTAGCTTTTGCTACAGGTAACTCTAGCAAACTCTCCTTCGGCAACAACGACAGTGCTTCGGGGTCGTTTGAAACCCAACTGCGCATCTCAAAGCCCGCGTTTTTATGGACAGCGTAAATATCAGCAGCTAGGCGTGCCGCCTGCTCTGTCGCATCTAGACTGCCCATATAGTCGTCCATGTAATGGTCGAGAACGATGGCTTTGGCTGCATCAGGGTAGCTGTCCTGAAGTTCGGTGGCATTTTTATTTTTAATATACAAAGCTGTAAAAGGACTAGACGCGGCACCGAAAATCATGGATGACATCCGGTAGATCTTTATCGGCTCGGTTGGGTTGTCGCGCCATAAAAACCGTTGAGCATCTCGATCTTCAGGTTTAATTTTTATTTGTGGAAACATTTCGCGAATATCAGCGGTTAATGCGACTCTGCCTTCCCGAAACCGCAATAAAATTCCCAGAAGGGGTTGCAATAGGTCTGGACCCGTCAACAAAAATGAGTTTAGTGAAGAGCCCTGCGACTTTGCCGCAGCGTCATGCACGACACGTAACTTTCCTGGTTTGTTCGGATTGATTACGCCGAAGTGAGGCAAGTACCAAACTACTGACTTGGCGTTGTACATTTCCGTGCACAGTTCAGCGTAATCCTTCCGAAGCATGTCGTGTATGTTCTGTCGGTACCTTTGCGCATAGGCGGGGTCTTTGGTCATCTTTCTCTCTAGATTTAAAAACCTAGAGAAAGCAAGTTTGAAACTGTCAGGTACTATTAATTTGTCAGCCTTCCAAAGCAACCCTACTTGAAACCGACCGTCGTGCAACCGGCTAGCTGTGCGTTCGACAATCTCAACGGCGCGGTCGTCGTTAGCGCAGCGAATTTCATGCTTGGAGATGCCGATAGAGTCGAGTTTATATTGCTCTCGAATTAACAGCTCTAACTCTGAACGATCGCACGATTGCCCGAGCTCGGTTTCGCAAAGGGAAGTGTGGTTGACAAAGTCAACCGGTGCGGTCGTACTACAGCCAAAACCGAATAAAACCCAACCTAGAGCCGTGCGGATAGCGACCGGTTGAGTTTTGCTACCATTTCGTATAGCCTTTGCCACAGTGAGGTGCCAGTTATCGATACCGATAATAATCGTAGGCTTTACGTCACCGTAGCAAAACTCATCGGCAATGTCGGAAAGGTAAGAGTATTTGGCTACGCTCTGCTTTCGAACACACTGACCGGCAGCACCTAGACCTGCGATTGCCCTAGCCCTGCGAACGAAATGAATCTCGTTTGAGCTGCGACCTTTCACGTGAAAATCGACGTACTGCGCCGTCGTCTCCTTTCGCAAACCACCCACGCAGTCCAAATGAATGGTCTTCTGAGGACCGGTGACACCTAATTTGGTCGCGATTTCTGTGTCAATGAAAGTAGCTGTGGCACCGTCATCTAATAGAGCGTAGGTGTCAACGCTGCCAGACGGGCCGGACACAGTAACCGCAACCACTTTCAGCAACGGTCTAGATGAAAGCTGTGGCGAATCAGAAGGACCGCTGGAGTTCACGGAAGTCGACGTATGTGTGAGCACTTCATCACACTGAGGCTCGGCGCTGTAGGGCGCGGCAGAAGACTCGACAACAACAGGCGCGGTGGCGGACTCGGCGCGGCGCGCGGCCGCCGACGATGACGGCTCGTCGCCGTCCTCCACCCCGACATGTGCAGCTGCGGCTCGCTCGAGATTCGGGTTGTGCAGCAATATGTGATGACGGAAAGTGCAGCCGTCAATGCTACATAGACTTTTCGACTTACAAAAATTTAATCTATGCCAACCTAACTTTAAACAACGATGACAGACTCTATTCTTTTTGACGAACTGCCATCTGTCATCGATTGACATATGCTTAAATTTATTACAGTCAACCAAACTATGTAATTGGCTGCATAAAATGCAGCAAGCAGCGTTGTTCGATGCTGCCGTTGAAGGCTGGCCTTTACTTGATGATGCGGACTTAGCGCGCTGGCCTTCAACAACAGCATGAATTTGATCTTTGGGCCGCCTATTATCTGCGAACTGCGACACAGTCGGGACTGCAGACGGCTCAAAAATAACGCCGTACTTTGACTGCAGATCTACTTCGTACTCTAAAAAGTCTGCAAAAAGTTCTAGTTTACTGACGCCATTCGCATCATGATATGCAGCGTACTGAATCCACCGCGTCCGTAATAGTGGCGTAATTTTAGTAATGAGCGCTTGAAAAAGTTCAGGCGAGCGTAAATAATCCGTTTGCTCGAGTAAGCGCACGACTTCTAAGCAGTTACGGACGCGGCAGGCAAATATAGCGAAGTCTTTACCTTCTCCGCTGACTTTTGGGAGCGCGCGCACCGCGGCTACCTCGCGCATCACCACGAGCTCGGGCCGGCCGAAGCGCGTCGCCAGCGCGCGCATCACGGCGCCGGGCTCGCGCGCCGACACCAGCAGCGCGCCCACGGCCGAGTGCGCCGCGCCCTGCAGCGCACTACCTAGGCGCGCTAGATTCTCGACCGGGCTATAAGCGTTCGCGGTAGAATCGTAAACACGCTTAAAAGTCAACCAGTCTAAATGTGACTTGCCGTCAAATTGAGGCAGTTTTATGCTAATTTTATCAGAACGTACAACTTTATTTACATTTGAAATTAAAGTATCCAACGATTTTATAAGTTGCGGTACGTCCGATGGGGGCTGCGTCACAGCCGCGGCGGCAGCCACGGCGGGGGCCGCGGCGCTTCCTGCGCAGGGTGGCGCAGCGTTCACTGTGAATTTGCGGGGCGGCGTAGAGCCGGCGGCCTGTACGAGCGGGTCTCGTTCAGGCACGAACATGGCATTATGGGGCCCATCTTGCTCGATTTCAGGGTCTGTAAATCTGAAATCAAAATCATGGCCGAGACTTTCCCCATGTTCACGATGATCTACGCTGTTGTCGACCCAATCTTGAACAGATATGCGGCTGGAAAAAACTGAGCCGCGCCGGCTTGCATCTGCGTCTATAGCAGCGAGTTCTGCGCGCAACTCGGCCTCCGCAGCCTCACGCTCCAGGTCGGCCTGGCGGCGTGCTTGCTGGATCTGGCGTTGCGCCTGTTGCGCCTCCAAGTCAGCCTGGCGTTGCGCCTGTTGCGCCTCCAACTCGGCCTGGCGCTGTGCCTGTTGCGCTTCTAAGTCGGCAAGGCGGCGCGCGTGATGCGCCTCGGCGGCCAACCGCCTGGCCACCACTGTAGCAGAAGAGCGCGACGTGGCCGCACTCGCGGTCCGCGACCGGGGGGTCGCCCTGGGCGTGGTCGCCGACATTTCAACGGGTCTGCTAGATGCGGACGGTTCTACTAATACCTCCGTAGAAGAGCGGGACGTGGTCGTGCTCGCGGGCCGGGAGGTCGCCGGGGGTGCGGTCGCCGACACGGCGAGAGGGCCGCTAGGTACGGACGGTTGATCCTCCCTCTCCGCACTCGACAAACCTTCCGGGGCTGCAGCGAGCTTCTTAGCGCTAGCGCGCGTTTCTACGACCATTTTTACTCACCGAATAGAAATTATTCGTTTGTACTCCCTGTTTCTTCGTCCGAAAAGATAGGCTTATTGATTCACCGGTTCACTCACTTTAGCTGAAGGACCAAATGTTGTGGGCTGGTGCCTTAAGGGCTGAACTGGGCCTTAAGGGTCTACGAGTCTACCAAATATAAAACACGTCTTCTCTGGTGCATGTGTTTAATAAGACTGTCAAAAGGAACATGTAAAATTATTCAAAATTGGTAAAAAAAGTATAAAAACATAAATTGATACAAAAAGGTTGTGCCTTCGGCACACCCACGTTCCGGTCGAGGATTGTTAGTGCTTTTTCCAAACATGACATGAAATAAAATTAAAAGACAAGAAATGAAGCTGGCGGGACGCTAGTCTCGTCGCTGTTGTGTGCGCGCGTGTCACGCTAGCTGCTGGTGCGGCGGCTGCGGGGCGGGTTTTGGTGGCGGCGGGCAAGGGCCGCAGAGCTCGCGTTGAAACAAAAGACGATCGCAATGCTGGCCAGCGGTCAATTTTAAGTTAACTTCCGTACTAAAACTATTTGCCGGTATGTAATTAATCTCAAATAGACGTCGACAACCCTAAGCGTCCGCCTCGGGTCAGTTAAGTCTCCTAAAGGGTCGGAGTGGACCTACTTGTCCTCTTTTACTATAGCGATACTTCCCGTTCCCGGTCTATTATTTGTAACACTACGTCAGTATTTTGATGTCATGTTTGAGAAAATATTAATTACTATGACTTGCTTTTACATCGTCATTGCGACTCTTACAAACAGTGAATGATGAAACTTTATAATTTGGCAGGTGTGATGTGATAGAGCATTTTAAGTTTTTGCTACAACCTATTCCACTATTATTATTAATGCGAAAGTTAGTAAATCTGTTTGTTTGTTACTTCATCACGTCTAAATCACTGAATCGATTTAGATGAAATCCGGTACACGTATAGTTTGAAGTCCCGGAGAAGGGCATAGGATAGTTTTTGTCCCGGAAAACTAACGCTGCGGTCGTCAAAATAAAATCGGCTAACCTAGAAGTTAGTTAACCCGGCTCTACTTCTTTTGTTTTGCCTAACTTCTGTGTTTGAAAGATCCGTTGTTCAAATATCGTAAATCTTCGGATCAATCCTGGTAATCCAAGTACAGGAAATACCTTTTACCATGGAACTACATATTAAGACTAACTTATTGTGTTAACCGTTCTTCGTAGTATTGACAGCTAAGATTTGCCTATGTCAAAGTTTAGACCGAATATGTGATTTTATTAAGCTAGTGTTATTGAAAAGAATTATATTGTGATAGGTTTCAAATACGATAATTGGTTGTCATGCCACAGTATTTTATCGTGCCGTGCTGATGTTGCGTTCATGGGTACTTATCGCCCAACGGACTAAGCAGCATTTACTTGATGAAGTGAATTAGAAACCTCAAACAGTTTCAAAACTTCAAAATCTTGCGATATATGTATACAGATCTGGTACTATTTTCTATTCTTCCTAGCAAATTGTTTTTATTTATTATATCACCGCCGCCTATACATATAGATACGTCGAGTTAGTAAATATACGCAAATGACAGGTGTCTCTACAGTAAAAAAAACCCTTGATTTTCTTAGGATCTATGGGATTCGTAGGATGACATGGTAGCAAATGGTAAGTACCATGTAACATTTTTTAAATTGCTTCATAATTGAAGTTCTGCAGTATCAAAAATAAAAGAAAAAATTCGTAACTTCCTTCTATTTTTAAAACCGGTAGAAAATGGCAACCCCCAATGAATAGCGCGCGGAATCACCAGCTAAACAACAGAATAGCGCTTAGCGAGATTGAGAATTTTCTGATTAATCTTCATTCAGCCGCTAGCCCTGCTCCCAGCGGACACGGACCTGGAATTGTTTAATAAATAGAGTTTCGGTTAAATACTCACTATTATTGTATAATCGATTGTTACCGAAATAAAACAGTGGTATGCTTACCTGAGGAACCGATCGTTTGTTTCACTATATTATCATCTAAAGTAATGCTTCTTAATCTTTTTGTACCTACTTATAATTTAGTTATCGAAGAATGAGTATTCAAATTGAAAATACAAACCGAAACATAGATGCACAGAAAAACCAGAAAAATAAGACCAACACTGGGAATCGAACCCAGGTCCTCGGTATTCCGTGCCGCGTGCTATACCCCTACACCACTGCTGCTGGTCAAACCAGCAGTGGTGTAGGGTGCTGCTGGTCAAACCAGCAGTGGTGTAGGGGTATAGCACGCGGCACGGAATTCCGAGGACCTGGGTTCGATTCCCAGTGTTGGTCTTATTTTTCTGGTTTTTCTGTGCATCTATGTTTCGGTTTGTATTTTCAATTTAGGTTTCACGGGATCACCGTAAAAGTAAAAATTTGGAATTGAAATAAAAAATACAAAAAGATTCCAAAAAACCAATCATAATGAGTATTCAAATATGTTAATGAATAACTGAATAGCGAATTTAATTTTTCGAACTCTAATTTACCTGTTAGCGACGCTCAGTTATAATTTTTTAATAGTCAGAGGACAATTTTGCCAGTGCCTATTGGGTTTTAACCTTGTTCGCTAAAAAAAATCTTAAAAACGAATATTTCTACCTTTATCTTAGTGAAGGTGGATGAACGATGAGAGCCGATAGTAAAAAATGCTGGAGGTAAAAGTTGGTAGATGCGATCGCACTATGAACTGACAAGGACGTACGTTACGTTGCGCTCAAACACCTGGAAGCTGATAAATGTATTCTTATGAAGAGGAAAAATGACGTGTGAAATTGTTAGGAAGGCTGATTCCTCAAAGTGAGTTTGTTTATGATGAAAGGCACGTTAGCTGCCGTTGTTTTATAGATATATCCATTAAATTTGCTAAAGTACTTATAATTTAAGCTCTAGTTAGGTGTGATTCATAAAATTACGGAATCAAATAGTTGTACTTACGATTAGCTATGCTCGGGGTTTCTCTGCGAGATAGAATCACAAATGATGATTTCCGCAGTAGAACTAAGGTTACCGACGTAGCCCAAAGAGTTACCAAACTGAAGTGTCAGCAGGCAGGGCACATTGTTCGCAGAACTGATGGCCGATGGGGTCAGAAGGTTCTCGACTGGCATCCGCGGACTGGGAGATGTGCTGTCGGTAGGCCTCCAACAAGATGGAGCGACGACCGCGGGGATCACGGTGGATGCGGTTAGCACAAGACCGGTCTGAGTGGAGGGCCTTGGGAGCGGCCTATGACCAGCCAGTGGACGTCTTTCAGCTAACATGATAATGATGATGATGACTCACGATTAGTCAGAAACGGTTCGTCTAGTTTCGATCTTTTCTGAAGATTTTTTTCAAGGGTTCGGCGCGCCGTACGGAGGCAACAAGACATGAATTGAATCGTTGAGTCATTTCTTGTACTTAATATCCAATCCAGTCACACAATTATAACGCAAGTTTAAACCAAGAGCTCAGTTAGCATTTGATAGATTTAGGGGCTGTTTCACCATCCATTGATTAGTGTTAAATGTGATGCCGTCTCCGTGTATTCGAACAAAACAAATAAGGGACAGCTCCTTAATGTTGCAAGTTAAAAACCTCGAACCCAAATCTATATTTCAGCCAGTTACAGGTGTACCAAACATCGCCACAATGTAACCCCCACCAAGCGCAGCGGCTAGAATAAATAAAGTTCTTACTTATTCAAAACCTCTTACGGAAGCTGTTTTGAATTTCAAGGCGTGGTTTGGATCGTAAAATACGCTTACCTTCCTACTTATCTCAATGTCTACAGTAAACTTGACTCATACTAACTCTTGTAGTTTATAGCTCTCCTTTGCTATCAGAAACACGCGCGGCAATATAATGTGGCTATAATAAAAACGGGATCTGGATGAAATACAGACATTCTCTATGATTGACGGATATTGCTGTCGTAGTTTGTGGCCAAGTTTATTTTTTCAGCAGGGTGTGTTTTAACAACTGTCACCGTTACAAACTCTTATTTAGTTTCAGTCTCATCATCGTTAACCGGAAGACGTCCACTGCTGAACAAAGGCATTCCCCTTGGAACTTTACAGTGAACGAAAACTTGCAAAACTGCACCTACCAGTTGCCCGTGCTTCTGGTGACGTTATCAGTCAACCTAGTTATGCTTCCCGACAGTGGATCTTCCAATTTTATGCCACCACTCGAGAGCTTTTTTGTACTAACTGTTTTCCACTTATAATTTCTTTGAGCGACGTTGCTTGCCCATTTTTATTGTAGCATGTATAATTGTACCACCGTCTATAATTTAAGGCAGACGTATTTTTCGAGAAGTTTCGTTAAAGACGTCATGCCTCACTCGAGGCGTCTCATACATCAAGGGCTTATGAAAATGAGAAGCGCTGGGTGATGTATTGGAATGAATTTACGGCTTCGAAAAATTAATTTGAGGCCGCTGGGGCTGAAAGGGATTTGATGAGATCTTAAGTCTAGATTTAGATTTACTAAGTGGCTTTGCGACCTAATCTAAATCTGGAGGATCTAAAACTTTGCGAAATTTTCGCTTGAATATTTTACTACTATACAAAAAATAACGAGGACAGAAAGAAGTTTTCTTGATATAAATTATGAAAATCATTATAATTTGTAAGATCGATCAAGAAAAAGAACAATGAATTAAAAGCTAGTTTTGACAATAACTTATTTGAAACGTAAACTATGTTTTTTTTACATCGAAGTTTTTTTTTGTAAAAATTTGCCTTGTACACTGCTGCAGGCATCCATCAATGCTCTAACATACGTTCACTGGTAACAATGAGACATAAGCAATCCATGACTAAAACCAAGTCACAGTGGCTGCTGTACTATACTTAATGCTCGTCACAAGATTAAATCCGGTTGCGCTAATCAAAATGATCATGAGTTCCTCAGGTCATGAATGCTTCCGTACCAAAGTGTCCGTCCATTTGTCCTCTCAAGTTGCTTCCAACCTACAACAGTCCGCTATTATCTCGGAAACGTGGCGATTTACAGCCGGAGCTGCGGGAAATGCAGCTTGAAATAGTTACCTAGCCGTGTTATAAATTATAATAATGTCTTATATTATAAGCGTCTCTATTAAATATGCTATATCAAGATGTATTATACGCAAGTGTTACGAGTAGGTATAAGTAAAATTTGAATACCTAAGTTTTCATTTTGTAGCAGAATAATAATGTCAAGTATGCGATACCAAAACTTCAAGTAAATCAAAATCAACAACATTTAAAGGATGAGCAGTTCCTATCTTTTAGTACCTGCCCCATGAGTTTCGCCAAAGTATTTTTATCAAGGAAATAGTACTGAATTAAATGATCCTATTTGACGTAACATTCCTAAATGTCGTAAGTAACATACATAAATGAAGCTTTATTTTCAAAATCTCACTTCAATGTTCTCGTTTATTCTACAGTCAGGTGAACCAGGAATACTTGCATTGGATAAGCACCGGCCCCCAGGAGACGGGAAGAGTTAGAATTCTCATTATCGGTGCACAGCTTGCGCTGGAATCTAAAGCAATATGTACTCTCACCGTTCATTGTCAAAGACAATGTTGTGGCTTAAAATAAATATCGCATAAATTTGACCTTCACTCTATACTAGTAGATACTAAATAGTTCCATATCAGATACTTTTAGTCAACAGTTTCTAAAAGTTAGGTTTTGTGTAACACTAAGGGGCTGTTTCCTGTTTCAACATCCATTGATTAGTGTTAACTGATGGTTAATTGTGATGCCGTCTCTATTAATTTGTTTTGTTATAATAAACGGAGATGGCATCACATTTAACCGTCAGTTAACACTAATCAATGGGTAGTGAAACAGGCTCTAAATATGTTTGGATAATATCTATTCTTGGTACAAAGAAACAAATTATTAACACGAAAAATAATTAAAGTTATTTTATGATTCTTTACTCGTCTTATTTTGTATTATATTGATCATGTAAAAAATTACTGGTTTTTGGTTAGTTCACTTCAAATACTTAAGAGATGCCTTTTAATTGTAAATTTTTTCTTAATAAATTATTAAATAAGAAACTTTTGTGTAACAACTTATGCGTCTAAAGACTTGAATTGACATCTGCATTAAGTAATCTACGCCCAGAAGTCGTAAGAAATTGTGTCGTAGTAAGCTAGATGAAAGAAGTTTGCGAGTTAATATAGTGTTACCGTATTCATGGCAGTCATGTTTAAACAATGGGATGCAGCATCTCTGACGCAGTTACGGGTTAGACAATACATTTAGTCCCACGTGAATAGTGGCATTTATAAAGATAAGTAATGAAGTGCGGAAATAACTTTCAGGATGACTGATTTTTGCGCAAGACATTTTCTGCCTCACACTATTCAAAATTCGCAATTATCCTTAAACACAATTCAGGTTAGTTAGATTGATTATGCGTGATAGAATTTTGCGATACATAGTTATGCGAGATTAATTTCTGCACATTCAAATATTTTCTTTACAAGAATGTTGTATTCAAATTTATACCTAATTCAACTGTAGAGTACATTTCTTTCCCAAGTATATCGGGAGTGTAGGCGGAGCAAATATTCTGGTGGCAATCAACGTGATCGACTTTGCCTAGATTTGTTCCTGCTCTTCAGAATCGATTTCGTCGCGAGTAGTCATTTGTTCTTTTTGCACAGTCGTGCAGAAAATAAGTGTTGGTTCCATGACTGCATCACAAGACGTTTGATTTTGTAGAAGCATGGTGCTGATCATAAAGTTTTTATGAAAAAAAAGGTGCACAAATCTTCCGAAGAGTAACTTTATTTAGAACTGAACTCCATTTCTTACAAACAATAACAGCAAACCAATTTGAGTGACATGAATATTTCTTCTTAATAACGTAAACTACGTAGAGAGTATTCATTAAGTACCTCAAAGAGGTTCCAACATGTTTCAATATCGAATGCAAATACGTGCAAGAAGAATTCATAAGGGAAAAGATAAGTATAAAGCATATCAGGAGGGAAGGCGGTCCTTTGCCTCTATCCCAAAGGGATACAGCAGCGATAGCTTGTGTTATGTTGAATGTAAGGCCGTGGGATGAAACAAACCGTATATACGTCTGTGATAGAAACCAATTTTGTTACTCTCAAAGAGAATAATAGCATGCTTTGACAATTCGTTCTACAGAGGATAAATTTATTCCCAATTCAAAATATGTCCTCGTATGTCTATCCTCAACATTGTGCAACTTTCAACAACTGAGAACACGAGTAGACCAAAGTTGAAGGTATATCGATTGTTTCTTGTTTTGATTCTAGCTACGCTAGTTACAGTTCGTAGAGGTTGTAACGCTGTCTCTAGTTTAGGTATTCCATATAAGATGCCCATGTTTGGTTCGCGTTGGTGTACTATTTTTTTTCAAAAGCTTTTTACCAAATAGTCTTATTTCTGATATTAAAAAATAACTTTAAAGATAACTATCCAAACAGCCACAGTAATGAATAAAACAGTAATGAATTTAATTTACTCATTTTTAAGCAGAATTTTACTGTCCATAGAAACATTTAATTTAATGCAAAAGGTCACCTACATTTACAATTTAATTATTTGTAGAGGCCGAGGCTTTAACTGTTGCTCGCACGGCGAGGCACCGAGCATAAACAGTGTTGAATTGCTACAATTTAATATCATCATCATCATCATAATTCGAAAGACGTTCAGTATTGAACAATAACAACACCGGTTGCCTGCAATTCTCCCAATGTAATCCACCTATGGAACAGCCAACGCTGCGTATTCTGGTTAGTAGTCACCACTTGAGATCCTTTCTTCAACCTCCAAGGGTAGGTAATCTGTTTTTCAAGCAATGCGGCCAGCCTATGTCACTTTAACTTATAAATGCTTTGGCATTATTTACATTAATTAATGTTTTTTTTTTTATAAAATAACAGTTTAAACACTTCAAAAACATGATTTCAAGGGAAGCTTGTTGCTGTCTACACACGTTTTACGGTTTTAGGTTTGTAGAACGTTTTTTAATTTCACTTTCGTTGGTACTGTGGTCGCTCTAAGTAAATGTACTAACTAGGCAGTGAGAGATTTGAAGTGAATGGTTACACAAACAACTACAAAATATCGTGTAATGACAGCAGGATTTTTACATTTACTCATTCATTTCATTCATTCACCTTTTGTGCAATCAGTTCTTTTCGTAGCTGTGCGTGAAACTATTTACTTCAAATCTCGTGGCACTACCTATACATATTATCTCGTGAGTTAGAAATAACAATTTTACTTTCTCATTAAATATTATTGGTGTTTGCTATTAATAAAGTAATTTCTTTGAAAACAACAGACTTCTTTATAACGATTAGCCAGTATTTTACAGCTCATACATCCAACAAAGCTTCTCAAAAACGACCACGGGAAGAAAGAGTGAATAGAGTTTGAGAAGGACGAAAACATGATTCAATCCTCAATGTTGTTCATAACGTATCAAACGTATAAGTATATCAAAATACAACTTGGCCAGGTTAAGTACCCGTAAAACAATACGGTAAAATATGGTTCGCTGGTCTAAATCTATATTTGTTGGAAAACATTGACAAAGACATAACGTTAGGTCAACCGTATACATCTCTCGAAATAAATTACAAACCTTTTTGTATATAAATAACTAACATAATATACATTTTTAATAGGCTTTTACATTATGACTTGTCTTTGAAATGGAAATTTCAACGACTACCGATATTAGATACGCAAATGCTTGGAAATACGGAACACGTGCATAATTCGGAGACGACTTCGTTTTAATAGTATCATGGCTGCCAACGTGTGCGCTCAATGGGACACGTCACGCACAAGTCCAATAAAAATATTACCTAAACACATTTACGGAATTACCAAATTTGTTTATTATGTTTATGGAAATATTTCCGCAGAAATATCATGTATAATACAGCACCCTACCTGTACTCACGCTTTTTGGTCGAATAACTTTGTTGACAGAAAATAACTGATGACTCACAAAAATAACAGAATCTTTAAATGAATTTCATGAGAGAGAGAAACTGATAATGAAATACTGTTATAGCTGGTGGCAACTTATAAACTTTGAGGATTCGATTTGTGGCATTCGAACATGGCGGATGTAGACAATATCTATTTTTGCTATTTCTGTTTCTTTGGCTAGTTGAAGTATAATTTTGATAGTGTTTTAACCTTAACAATGGACAGTGTTTACAATATTCTAGCTATATTGCTCTCGTGTCTGACATTTTTTAATGCGCAAGTTGTCTCCACATGGTTTCTAGAATTTTACTATCAAGTTTAGTATCAACCTCTTAATGAGAATACTTTGACACTGGCGAAATTGTCCTATTAATTAGGACAGAAAAGCCATATTTTAAAAGAGAAGAAGAACTTATAAACTTGGTTTAAAAAGCACCTAAGCCATATTTTCGGAGAAAATAATACTTAATTGGCTTGAAGCAAACAAAATAGCAAGATAATTAGGTTTCGCCATGTTTTCAAGGAAAACATAATAGGAAGATGTCAGTTCCTATTTTTCGGAATTATACAAGATATTTAACTAGGTCTGCTTTCAATATAAATCTTTTCAACTGCGACAGCAAAAATCGGGAGAATAAAGAGCCCTTGGTTATCTTTTTTGTTTTCTGAAGGTAGCTTGACAATATGGAGTGTCCTTCCAAAATTTGAAATACTCTCCATCAGCGAAGTGACACCAATCACGTAGGTACTCTATTAAGTAGAAGGGCACGAAAAATGCGTCAGATAATCAACTTTGTTGAGAATCAGACCGAATGAAAATTAACACTATTAATTTTGAAAGTAACAAAGTGAATCTGACGTGTTGGTTTGCTTAAAGATAATATTAGGTATATGTATTTAATACCACGCTAATAATTTAGCATACTTTAGTTGCACATGTGTGTGGTAGCAGTTATCTACTCCTTCTCTAATTTTTATTTAGGGTAAATTTTAATCAAACCGCGTTTGTTACCATCTCCTTTACTCTGTGAAAAGAGATTGATATAGCGCCAGCATGAACTTGTCACTGGAAAAAAAATAGGATAGCTGAACTAGTTTTGCTACTTGACGTTTGTTTGCGTTTAGCCAAAATGTACTAATTAGGAACCAAAATTATGCTAATATTACAAAACAATTTTGTTAGACATCACCTAACTTTTAGCTACTAGTAAGTAGGCTTAGTTTTGTAGTCACTCAAGTAATGTTACAAGCAATATTTTTTTTTGTTAGGTACTTAATAGTAACAAAAAATCATCACTTCTTTTTTTTTCAGTGTGCATTTCTATGTTAGCCTGGCTAGGGATTGAACGTTATAATATATAATACCTATTGCTTGTTATAGTTAATACCCAACACGTGATTTTGACGCACATCCACTCGAACTACTTGTTTCGAAAATATAAGAAATGCAATAGAAGTTTAAAATAGAACAGGAGAATAAAAACACTAAAAAATCTATCGAAATAGTCCCGCGTTTTATTGAATAAATTTAGTTTTTTAGGCTGTAAAACAATGACTCTCCTTATTTGAACCGCTAATTTGTGAAACGCAAACAGCGTTATTCCTACATCCATCACCTGCGTCGAGAATCCTTTGGCAGTGAAAATAATAATGAAGACAGATGGGAACACGGAAAGAAATTATGTAAAGAAGTCGCTTTACATGTTCCGCAATTTACAATGCGAAAAATATTGACGCGAATAAATGGAATTTGTTCGTCTCGAAGGTCGAAACCGAAACGCCATTACTAGCAAACCGGTGTGTTGTCACTTTTATAAAATGGGAAATGAATTTATTTCATGTAAAAATATACTTTCTGCTGAGATTGTTTCACCTAAGGAAGAGAATTTGATTTGTTGCTATATTCAACTTTAATTGTTCTTGATGACTTATTGTTATTACCGGGTAAGGCCTTCAATAGGAGCAATCAATTAAAACATGCATAGATCGCACCCTTCAAGCTAAACTAATTAGTTCAGCGACATTGAAAAATAATTAAGCTAAGTAACGCCTGATTCAACGTTTTGTTTGTGGTGGGACAAATCTGGTGACTAAAGCCAGGAGGTGCAGGTTTACGTAAATTCCATCCGGCTATCCTAAAATTTTTGTCGTTTTTACAAAATCTTCAATTATTAACTGTGCAATATTCATGGCTACTTTTGCGTCAGGTTAATGTTATTCTACTTAATCTAGTAAACGAGAATACTATTTTACTAACTGACTTTTTTTCTTTGTTTCAGGTGTACAGATAGCATATTTTGCAATAATAGGAACCCAAATGTTTATGATTATGCTCAGCATAATTTTGTTCTATGGGATTTATAAAGTAAGTATTAAAGAAACTTAAATTTTAATAACTTATTCTAATATTTTCCCAACAAAAGTAACAATTAACGAAGACCAGAGGCCGTATTGCCTAATGTTTCTGACACTCGCGATCGCAATCAAATGACATGTTTCGCATACAAAAACTGTCATTTAATTGCGATCGCGAGTGTAAGAAACTTTAGGCAATAAGGCCTCTGCTTTGGCTTACTAAATCGTAATAAGAGTAGAGTAGATATATGTAATACATGAATGTCATATACGTCTATGAAAATTAACTAAGCCGTGCGATTTCGGTAACATGATTAAGCTTGATCATTTAAGGAGAAACACGAGAAAAGATTGGCTACAGTATACTGGCTAAGCACTAGATTCCCAAGAGACTAAACCCCAACTTAATATTAACTTAGGATTAGAAAAGATTGATAAGGATCTCCCATTAGCCTAGTAGGTAACAATTGCGAGTAGAGAACCACTTAAGCTTGACCCCTCTCAGCCTCTCGATTCGAGGACTATTTAATGTATTACTCTAGTAAGACCCGTTTCAAGTTATACCAGTGGTGTGACACTGCGTCTTTTATGTCCAAATGTAGATTTGCAATATAGGTTCGGGCAACTGCCCGCAAACTTCTCACGATCAAAAATAATGACTGTGATGTAGAAAAACTAAGGCTTACTTCGCTTTACGATTGGCATCTAAAAAAATAGAGAACATTAATTTAAATCGTTAATTGCAATTAATATACTGAGGTATCATTATATAATAATAACGCATTTAATATTTTTTAGGGCAATCGCATTTGTATTTTTAATAAGCTATTTTAAAAGAGATGATTGTACTCTGAAACATGCTTGTCTTTCTGGAAATGTCTTTCAGGTTTTTTTTTAAATTCGTGAATAGTTTTAGCCAAAGTCGCCGAATGGAATTGAACAATAAGTCTCTTTTAAATGGTTTTTCCCTTCTTCTATTCTGTGACAGCACAACCTAGAAAGCGTGTAGGCGTAACTATATGTAGGTATGTTGTTCATACTTGGTCTCACTCTACTTTTATGCAAATCCACCGAGACCGCGCCATAAAATACTTTAACATTTCAAACGCAAACTCTTAAAAGATAAACGTCAAACAAATTCCCGAGTTACTCGGCTCAGCAACAAGCCTTTGAATTTGAATTCGGCTTATACTCTTTCGCTCAGATGACAAACTTAAATCTGTGACAGCTGATTATTCTTCCCGTTTATAAATACTTAAATATACTTATTAGCAGATTTTTTATAAAGTTTTGTAAGTAACTTTAACTGTAACAAAATATTAGGCAGTGTTGGAATTTTAGCAGACCTGGATTTTTTTTCATGCCGATATCAAAACGTTTTACCTATGTATATTAATTTGAATATTCATATCTCGTTCGGGTACCTCAATTCTAGGATTAGGATGGGATAACGGATGACGTATGTACAGTCACCAACATTAATATCTGACACAACAAACCGTGCATAAATATCTGATATGACTGTATTTCTAGGGCCGGTAGGACGTGTCAGATATTTTTGCACGCTTCGCAGTGGCAGATATTAATGCAGGTGATTGTATGTACAACCAGTATTAAAAAGAGAGGGCAGTCAGCCTTTAATAGCTAAAACAAAAGATTCCTCCTAACTTTTATATGTAAGTTTTAGAGTTTCGATAGTTCTGTAAACTATGCTGTATGCAAAAAGGCCATTGGAAAGCATTGTAGTCATTTGCGACGGCTCCGACATACTTTGTTAACATTTAATATATTTGCAGGAAAACGTGGCGTTTCTGGTGCCATGGGTAGTGGGCTGTATGACCTTTATGGCGCTGGAGGCGATGGCAATGGTCTACTCCAACATCCTTAGAGATCACGTCAACAGAGTAAGTGTACAAGATTTTATTATACTTGATAAGTTTATTTGTCAATTTGCTCAGTTTTAACTTTATAAGACAAATTTCAAGCGACTAAGTGATCAGGTTGACTTGGTTAAGGTATAAATAATTGAAGATTGCGCAACTATGATAATGCAAGTGCATTAACATAAAGATAGAAAGATGAATATGACCCTTTAACGAAAGCTTTTTATTGATACAACTCGTCATTTATTTAACATTTATCGCTAATTTTTTGCTGGGACCAGTGCTGGTATTGATTGGAACATACACTGGTAAAACTAATTAACGTTTAGCTAGCCACATCAGCTCACATTTCACTAGCAGAATAGACAAGGAAACTTTCGCGTTCGCGTTTATCAAAATTCAAATATTCACAATTTTATGTTTTATACTAAGCAAACATCGTCCAATGTTCCAGCTTCTGAACAAAGTCACCCTTGCCGCAACAAATCGCGCAACAATCCGTATATTGTTGGCAGCAAACAAGGTTAGCTACGTCTGTTTGACGTTAGTTTCATTGTGTTAGGCTGCATTCAAGTCACAAAGGCGAAATTGATTTTGACGACAACTTAGTTGCCAAACTTTGCTTAGATCTGTAGGAAATATAAATATGATAAGGTTTGTTAGGATTGTTCAAGCCGTAGAGTTATAGTTTAAGTGCAACTTTGATAAAAGAAAATCTAATAATTATTTATTTCGAGCCACGTGCGCGTGTGCACTTAGCGTTGTATTAAGTAGGTACAAAATAAGAATATTAATTAATAAAATATCTAAAACAATAATTAAATACCGCCAAGATAGTAGATAATAGGTACAAATATGTTATCCACACTAAATTGCAAAAATAATGTATTACCGCGCGGTTTATTTTAGGTCTTATTATTTGACACTTTTTTGAAATTTCGGTGTATTTATAATAATAATATAATAATTATCTTTTATTTGGGAGATTATCCATATCATGTTAGTAACAATGAAAAACCTTATTGCCTGTTAGTATGAGCAATATACACATTAACAGTTATACAAACTAAAGTTACACACTAACTAACTAGTAGCTAAAGTAAAATTTATATTGGTTACCTATTTACCTAGATTGTTGTGGTTGGTAAAATCAGTCTGAATAAAGTGCCACTTCTTGAAATGACCACTTCTTAAAATGACCGCTTATTAAAATGACCGCTTATTAAAATGACCCATCCTTGAAATTACCATTTTTTGTAAGGACCATTTATACAGTTAAAAGTAAACATTTGGTCAGCTTGTCTTTAAATAGGGGTGATGACGCCGTTAATTATCGGTGTCATCTATCCCGCTTCTTCTGAAATTCTTCGCCTACTACCGGCTCGGGTGGCTATATGAACGTAAATATTTGGTAAAATGACTCGTTTTATGCTCTTGTTGTATAGTCTATACTATTTACAGTTGAATACTATAATCTGGTTTTCCAGGTTAATACCTACAGCGTTTTTTGTCAGAACAGCAGTTCTGCTGTGGCTGTGGCTTTGTTCATAGCAATCGGAGATGGTAATTTTAAAAAGTGGTCATTTCAAGAATGGTCATTTCTCATTGTAGTCCTAAACCGCCGAAAGGAACGAAACATGTGAAAAAATATATAACGGAATGACAAGGCCCCTGACACGGGCGAGTGGCTGAAAGAAGGACAGAACTTTTCTCAGAAACGAGAAATTTTAATTACGTTAAAAGAAAAATAAAAGCAAATTTTCATGAAAAATTACGTGTTGTAGACACCAACGTGTAACATTTATCGAAAGTGTGGTTAAAAACAATCCTGTGATCCTTAACAAAGCGGCGATAGATGTAACCGAAGGTCACCGTTAACACTGTTTTGAAGTTTCATACGAATGTCAAAGTGATTATGAAGTCACGGTTCAAGCCACTGAACCGGGGCTTAATGTCGGCTTTGTTATAAGGGTTCACGCGAAAACTTTACCATAGAAATTTCCACACTTAAGCGCTTATTGTTTGACATCAAGGAGCACGTTTTAAGAAACGTTTGTGTTAATTTCACATATATGCTGATTTTCGAGTAGTTGATAATTATACAAATTGAATGAGTTTACAAAATAACTGAAAGAAGGTCAAAAAAGATTTTGTTTGCAGAGTTCGTTACGGTTATGAGTTAAAGATTAAAATAAACTATACAATGCAAACTCCAATATAAACTATCCTGTGTTCTGTTATTTTCATGTGTTTATATGTAAATTAAAGAGTTTTACAATACAATACAATGCAATACAAATAATCTTATCTCTCTGCTAGCAACAGTGCTCCACAGATACGTCTATGCGACACATATTATTATGTAATATGCTTAAGAAGAACCAGCTCTTTTCCTTCTATTCCAAACAAATACAATTCTATATAAGACAAATACCTAACGCGCTTTAAACTCTACGAGTTCATCTCTGAACCTACCGCAAAATAAATAATTCGTACTAAAGTCAATTTCCTAACTATGAAATAAATAAAAGAATATCTAAACAAAGCCTCCATATTATATTATAACTGCTACGCTATCTAATGGGGCTTTTCAGATTGTGCTATCTGTATTTGCCTTCATTAAATACATTGAGATCTTAGATCAATTACAATACATTCAAGATCGACGCTGCTCAATAATATGTAATACGTACTTGCAGTCAAGTGCAAAGATATCGACACGGCCAAAGTTGCGAAAATATGTATACACGACCTTAATGTTAAGTGCATAAAGCTGTGTATAGATATTTTTGTAACTTTGGCCGTTTCGATATCTTAGCACTTGACTGTACCTGCACATTCTGCTTATCCTACGCGTTTGGCCCCTAGCTTCCCTGCGTCAGGATTGTGTTATCTCACAAAAACATCGCATTAACCCCGAGTGAATTTACCTCACCTGGATATCCGGGTATTAGTCGTAAGGATCCGCAGATAACAGACCACTAAATTGGAATAGGCAGTCTTCAACAATAGAACAAATGAAATTGGAATTCATAATATCGTACTCGAAGATTACTATACTTCTTTTTCAGCATTAGAAAAAGGGTAAATAATCTTGAGGAGTATTTTTAAAAACGTTTAAACTATTATTTATTATATATAAAAGCATGTAGGTAAATGATTATATGGCCTTACATATTTGTCAATAGTAGATCGTACAACAAGAGCATAAAACGAGTCATTTTACCCGAGGCGTTCATATAGCCACCCGAGCCGGTACGGCGAGGGTGGATAGATACGACGAGGGGAAAATGGGTTTAATGCTCGAGTTTTATACTCTGCTTTTCACTTCGATGGCGAGGAAATGAAATAGCAGCAGTGGAAACAATGATTCACTTTTTATGTATCTTTTATTTTATATATGCATTATTATAGTAACTCCATTATTTTAATTTTACTGATTTATTACGATTGATTTGATTGATTTTTAGTTTTATATAAATTAAAAAATATCAAAAAAAATTATAGAAACTTTTTGTTTGTGGCTGTTGACACCTTGATCTTGAGTTGGTATTAGACGAAGATTTAATTTTATGCACTAGAGCATAAAACGTCATTTTATGTCGCCTAGATACAGCATAAACACGAACTTTACGAGCATGAGAAGTGAAAAAGTGTTTTTTAATAAAAAGACACGTCAAGATCGCTAACCTTACTTTTAATGGTAAAAAATGGAGTATATAAAAAAGGAGAAAGTTTTTCGGGTGCGCTGATAGGGATTCGAACTCGCATATCCTGGCTGCACCGAGTGCCCTAACAACTGGACCACGGCTGCACGGTGACAATTTTTTAATCGCTTTCATATTGGCTTATATGCCAGCTATGGGGAAGTGGAGCCAGATTCTTTAGCTGGTGAGAGCGGGTTCTAACTAGAGATTTCTAGCCATTTTTTTAAAGTTTCATAAAGGATTTTTCCCGACTACACACCTCGGCCTCCTATAAAGCACCTCATATCACCTCATTTTAATACTTGTAACAAGTAAATAAAGGCAAAGACCTAATGTCTTTGGTCATTAAAGCCACTCAACCCAAAAAAATAGTACCTAGCAGTTCAACAGTCGTTGAGCAAACGAACTCTTGATAAAAAAAAAAATGTAGATAGTTTTAATTTTTAGAACACAATGTTCCAAAAAGTTTTTTACTCTTATTGTGCCATTATTACTGCCATTGTAAACTTGTGAAAACATCTGACCCCAATAAAAGAAAAATTTCGCTGTGATGTCGTGTATTAAACGTAAAAAGTATTGTTTCGTAAAATAAAGGTAGCAAGATACCCTTTCTCTGACGAACCTTATATAACAACAGGGGACGGTGATGTTATTATGATATGCTAAAAGAGTAGAGACAAAACGCTCTGCAGTGCTGGGCGCGCCTGACACACCCACAAAGGCTAAATTGAACCAATTATGGAAACGTTTTTAAAAGTGCCTTCCAGCCTTTCTTTGTACATTTTCTCGTTAAATTTTGGCGACTGGGTAAAACAACGCACATTTTAACTGTAGAGTTATAAAAATAAATGTATATTATGATAAATAATAACTAACTGAGGTTTGCTTCTTTGTCGTCGTAAATTAATGAGGAATAGGGTAGATTGCTGGGTAAAAATAATAGATAAAAAATATAAAGATGTAGCGCATCAAAGTTCGTTAGTGGGGTCCCATGACGCCATAGTTGTGACGTCATACTCGTACGGCACTTTAACCGGCTGAATGATCATAATTTTTTATTGATTTGACAAAAGAAAAATATATGTTCAATTTATTTTCCGATAACATTTCCGATAACTGACGAACTAAATAGATTTTTTCTAAGAAACTATACCTTTGTATTCTATATAGTCATGAAGCAACTCTGTCTTGAACTCCTTTCGTCAAAGTTCGCGAATAGCTATTAAATACATAAAATAGCACAACCAGCGTCCCGTGATTACTCTGAGGCTCGGTTAGTCTTCAGGGATCCGCATTACAAATTTAACCTATGTGTTACATAGTCTGCGGGCGTATCGTATTTAATATACCTTTGAAATTTATACGTTAGTTTAGAGATTGCACTTCAAAGAAACACTTTTACCTAATTTATAAAAGTTATAGATTGATTATAAATGAACTAGCTGTTGATAGCTATGAAAATAAAAATAAATTTTGTTCCTTTTTGCTTGATTTCATATTGGTAGTTAATACGAGTCCAACTCGCACTTGTCGTTTTTTCTTTTCCTTGTTCCTTTTCTCTAAAATGCAATATACATCGGTAAGTGTAAGATTCATGTTTATTAAGTAAACCTGCGAGCGCGTTAGAATCGAACGGCTGCGGCTGTGCAAAGAGCCGATAGCGTGGACATGAATAAATGGAATTGGCGCTAGAATCACTAAGCGGTCTCTAAACTCATTTCGTTCTGCGCCGTCAATGCTAGTGACGTCCTTTCAACTGTGTTCCACTTAACAAAAGACAAATTGTCTGTATTAACATAGACAAGACCGTTTGCATACCACGCGTCGCCGGGACCGAGTAGGGTTGCCATAAATCTCGAATAAAATAACAGTAATAAGGATTCGATTCGATGTCTCAAGGCAAAAACGAATAGCTGCCACATCTTGTTCTGTCTGTCTTAAGATAAAAAGACAAATGACGGTTCCATATGAAATCGTTCTTTGTTTTTTCAGGCGATATTGTCAGTAATGGGTAGGTAATAAACTTAAAGAGAAAGGTGTGACTTACTCATGAATGAATAAATCAACAGTCAATTATTTACTTATGTAGGTTTGACCTCATTGCAAAAGGTTAGACCTTTGAACGAGTGACGCAGCTGTACGCAAGAACAGGCCTCAAGTTCGCTCTTGCATGGAATACTCTGATGTGGGATCATGGTTCATGGATGATGGATCATTGATGGTCATAGAATCTCTGGGATGGGTCTGTTAGATATCAGCTGGATGCTTTGGACTCGTTGGAGCGCCGAGCGAAGAGGATCATAGGCAGTGACTAACTCGTGGGGGCGAATTTTCTGAGCCTCGAACACCATAGACGAGTGGCCTGCCTTTTGGTTTTTTATCGTTAACATTTCGGTGAGTGTGCAGAGGTTTTACATAACCTGATACCTCCTTCCCCTTTCCGTCACCGAACGACTAGGCGCGGCGAGCAGTTTCACCCTTATGTTGTAGACATTCCTCCATTACGCACAAAGCGGTTTGCCTCTTCTTTCATTATGCGGACGGCTAAGGAGTGGAACTCTCTGCCGAGGTCAGTTTTTCCGGAACGCTATAATTTGGACATCTTTAAGGTCAAAGTAAACGGACACCTTCTAGGCAAATGTGTATCATCTTAAGCCTTATCTTTGCCTTCCATAAGCCTATTTTTTTATAAAAGAAAGCAGAGTGTTTGATATCCAAATATCATCATTATCCCAGCCAGTAGACTTATATTGCTGAACACAGGCCAAGGATTTCCACTGCGATTGGTTCTGTCTACCTGCAATTTTACTGGATCCACGTTACGGTATGTCCACCAATACTTAGTCTTCCGGCTCGAGGTCGCTATCAGTTCTACAAGCAATATGCCCACACATATATTGCAATTTAAGTTGTGTGCTTTATCAGTAACTTCCATATTCAGATCTCCTAAATCATTGCCCATTATGTGACTTTGAACGATTGTTTTTGATGATGTTGAATAACATCATTCAAAATGTCTTCACAGACCTTGTATCAGCTGCACATTGAGAACTTTTGGATTATTTTTTCAATGCTTAATAATGTTAAAAACCAAACAACAAAACATAACCCATAAAATGAATGTCTTACCGACTAATATACCTACATGCAATCAATAAAAACACTATAGGTACATAAAACTAAAACAAAATAAATAGAAGCATAATTCATATCACTGACTGATTCGAACATTGCAGTTCATTGCTGATTCATTTAGAGCCACCGCATATCTAATTGTCGTATGAATTCGGTGAAAATCAATTGGGAAACCGCAAATGTATTATTAGCTTATTTCAGCAATGACCTACTTTGGTTTTTGTAGCATCTGTTTCGGTGCAAAAATCAACCACCTAATAAATGGAATTTCAACGTCTGACATGACGTTTTAAATCTCTTATATGCACATTAAAAGTTAAATACTGTATATCACTCATACCACAGTGGTGGTGGGTGTGTGTGTTATGACTTAGAAATCCTTACTAAGATTATGTCATATCTGTTACCTCTTAACCCTTAAACCACTTAACAAATGTAGATGGAAATTATGAAGATAGGTACAAATAGTTTGAAATTTTGAGAAGGACATAGAACAGTTTTTATCCCAGAAAATTGCCTACTTCCCGCGAAAACGCGATAAACCAATTTTTTGCACATGAAAAATAGAAAACTGATATAGGATAAAGCACTAGATCGTTGAAAGTTGCAACATGGTCGAAACGTCGAGGATGCTATAGATATGACGCATTAAGATGAATAAACCCATGACGTGACATAGTTATGTTCGATACTAATACGATCCAATAATAAGTCTTAGCTATTTTACTAGACTACTCTGTGTATTTATTTATACAATCATTTCTAGACAATTCTACTCATAACTAGTTCTTATAAGTAGATTTTACTAATACTCGTATGATAGTTATTTATCAGACAATTTTATATAACTTTATCTCGGTCTTTAGCTACGTGCCTAGGAATACATTACGAGTATATCTGATATACTTATCACGATTGTACCACATTACTGCAACGTCTGCTAAGAAATCTTTAAGATTAATATGGTTTCAAGAATGGACGGTTTATAGTTAAAGTTATGATTGTTACTGCAGTTCAAATGCTGCTTATTTTACTGCAATGTACGAGTACGTATTATGGTTTCAATAAAACTCCAGCGCCAGCTGCTGCAAGGCCGACATTTTGCTGAGTTGGAACCCTTTCATGACAATTTGTCTTTGTTTCTGTCTTTCTCCTTGTAAAATGCCACGAATAGAATAAATGGTTTCCTTTCTTTCTTAATTTGTTTCGTTTAAAAGTAGGGAAGTGAAATGGCTTGCATTTTACATGCGTCATGCAAACAGCGGCAGTAGTTTAACCCATAGCCTCTCATGTAAAGGATCATAGGTTCAAGCTCGGGCTTGCATAAGTTTCTCATGCCTGGGAAATTACATTTTAAATTCACCGTGTGCTTTTCGGCGACGAAAATCATCGTGTTTCCTGCCTGCATTATTCATTCTTTCATTCAATACTTTATTGCTATCCGTACTCTAGTTCCGGTAGCTATTGCCTGCTTCTTAATAATTAAATATACTCGTAAACCAATATGAACAATCGTGATGAAAAATTATGATTGCAAACTGGGCTCTTAACATACGGTGTTCTTTCACTCCCAATGCATATTTTTTTCTCGTCAAGGTATTACCATGGCATAGTAAGCAATCACATCCCTATTAAATTTTAAACTATTTATATTAAATATGTAAACACAACTCCATTTAAAAGATACCAAGTCACGCTACAAACTATTACAATATTTACGAGCCCGAAAGTGACAATTGTAGTTTTTAACTGCTATGCGTAATAACTTCGCGGTATGTTATTATTGCTGTAAATATTAATCGCAGGTTCAGGACCGAAGTATCGATTAACGATTACTTGCCCTTGAAAACGGTACAATAACACAACACAAAGTCCGTTGTACCAGTAATATACCTTCATTCATGAGAAGCTCGAGTTTAATGGGAATTTTATGAAATGTTAATGTGATTTGTTTAAGGTTACACATACTCGTATTTAATGGAGTAATATTAAACAAAAATGTAAATTCAGTGTATAAACCATGTCTCTACCAATAAGCCTGGTTTAGACTTGTAAAAAAACTCGTGCAAGTTGTGTTACATTGAGAGGCTGTAAAACCAACTAGTTTATAATGGCCAATCGAGTGCCGTAATGTATGCTTACATGATTTTTCATACGTTTCAAAATTTGCGAATGAATTTTCGGATAAACTTAACCTTTGGTCCATGTAGATAAATGAGTCCAATCGCAATGGAATAAAGGAAGATTCAATAGAGAAACCTGTGGCATTTGCTATTAAGTATACCAAAAAAAATAGGTATAAAAAAACTTTAACATCAGTTGAATAATCAATTATCCACTGATGACGATGATGATTGATGAATGATTAAAATAATTTAGGGCATTCTGTTTAGGTTTTTGTACTAACGTGGCTCAAAATAAATTAACGAATTCGCTGGTGTCTTGAGTGATTCCTTGAGTGACGTAGTAGTACCAAATTGAACGAAACTACTTCTCATTTGTTATGAGTGAAAACATGCAAAATAAAATATTTTTCTAAGTCAAGTAGTTCATAAGTAAATAATGAATATTATTCACTCTGTTGCTTGTCACCATACTACAGTATAATTTAGTGATAAGGCGGTTGTTTTTTTTTTCTACCCATGGTTTTCTCTTAATAGAATATTGTTCGTGTTTACTATACAATAATCAGTTTTACGTTGCATACCTTCATAAATTACATATTAACAAATGTCAGACGGATCATGATTAGTTAATGTATATGTAGGTATACAATTACGAGCAAGTAGGTGAATAAGTCCTTCAATGAAGTATGATCGATGCGGTGATGGCTAATCTAATTAATAAATATGAGGGATGACTGACGATCGTTCTAACTAGCTAGTTTGTTTTTCAATTAGATAATTGAATGAATGAAATAAGGGTAACATAAGGTTATTGAAATTTTATTTGATATTTTTTAAACTTAGACATATATACTATGAACTTTCACTTAAGCTTGACGCAAATTATGAATACTTTTTTTAGGGTTCAGTAACTCGAAGGGAAAAAACGGAACCCCTATAGGATCACTTTGTTGTCCGTCCATCCGTCCGTCTGTCAAGACCCTTTTACTCAGGAATGCGTGGACGTACCAAGCTAAAATTGATCTAGAATATTCATATCTGCCGTCCCTTAAAGCCTTGAAAAATTCAAACTTTTAAATCAACGCAAACAAAAGTTACACTCATTAAAGCAACGTGATTTATACAAACTTCAGTGCACTGAAAACCTATAGAGTACTTCCAGTTGTCCTAGAAACTTGAAATTTGGTGTGAAGGTAGCTATTATTACACAACCAAGTAGAAAAATCTGAAAATCTTGATTTTTTACCCACGACGGAACGGAGAAGGTATATGCGTTTAGGGTGAGAGGTTGTTTGTTTGTTTGTTTGTTTGTTTGTTTGTTTGTGCGCAAACGAATGTTCACGTTTATCTCCAGAACGGTTTGACTGATTTAGATGCGGTTTTCTGTAATGGCTTCGTAATTTATCGACGGTGGTTCTTAGATAGGTGTTGTAGCGTTTATCCGCTAGGGGGCGCTACAGTAATCATTTTTCACTCGAAAAAAGACTATCGAATGTTCCCAATTATCTTCAGAATGGATTGACTGTTTTTGATGTGGTTTTCCGTAATGGATTTGATGTTTATCTTAGATGGTTCTTAGATAGGTGTTGTAGTATTAACCCGCAAGGGGGCGCTATAGTAAACATTTTCCATTTAGCTCTAGAAAGATTTGACTGTCTTTGATGTGGGTCTCTTTAAGGGGTTTAATGACTGTCTGTTATAGTTTTAGAAAGGCGTTCATATGTATATCAAGGAGGGCGCACGGAAGTGCCCCCGCCAAGATAAACAAAAAATAAGACGGGGCACTAACTAACTATTTTCACACCGTTTCGTCTTAACACTAGCTATTATTTGACCTGCAATGTATGTAGGTACCTATGTAAATAGTATACATATTATTATATATGTTTGTATGCATGTTTGGGTCTTGCAAGTTAAATTTGTCTTGAATTTTGGCACTGTAATGTAAATCTTGTAATAATACAATAATCTGGTAGTCACATCCTGGTTATGTAGCCAGGATCGTCTCCATAGAAAGAAACTCTTCAATAGTTAACGGCACAGGCGCCGAACTTAACAGAATTACCTATTAAATTTTATTGGCACTGTGTTTGTACGATAGAATAGACACAACTTGATATTGCAGCTAAGGTCGACTTCCCACAAAGGAACTCCTCGATGGTTAATAGCACAAATACATAAAACTTTGCACGATTATTCAATTGCAATGACAATACATTATATGCCTTTACAACACCTGATGCTGTAGCTAGGGTTGTCTCATCTTCCCTAGAGTTTCAAGAAAGCTAAAATTTTGTATGACTTGGCCGTTTCATATTTAAATCTGTTCGTATGACATGTCAATTAAGACCCGTGAAGTAATTTCCTACCGTAAGTAGGTCTATCAGAAAGTCTGACCAATACGAGTATGGTAAAAAAAAAACCGGCCAAAAGCGTGTCGGACACGCCCAAAATAGGGTTCCGTAGCGATTACGAAAAAATTAAGTGTTATTTTTCAAAGGATGTCGTATTTTATACGAAAGTGGCAGTGATTTTTTTTTTCTCATCCAACCCTATAGTGTGGGGTATCGTTGGATAGGTATTTTAAAACCATTATGGGTTTGATAAAACGATTTTTTGATTCAGTAATTTGTTTGCGGAATATTCAACTTTAAAGTGCAAATTTTCATTAAAATTGAGCGTCCCCCCCTCTAAAATCTAAACCGGTGGGTGGAAGAATTTGAAAAAATTCAGGATGGTTGTCAGTATATCAAACTTCCAAGGAAAACTATAACGGCTAAGTTTGCTTGAAAATTATTAGTAGTTTATGAGTAAATAGCAGCGTAAGGTATAAAATATACCTAAACTTGGAAGATTCCGTATAAAATACGAAATCATTAGAAAAATATTACTTAATTTTTTCGTAATGGCTACGGAACCTTATTTTGGGCGTGTCCGACATGCTCTTGGCTGGTTTTTAAATCAAGATGTAAGGCTAATAGTCAGGGCTCAGGCTCCGTTTCCACCAGGGATGTGCGAGGATTTGTTGCGAGGAATGTGTTTTTTATGAACCAATAGAAACATAACATTTACCTCGCTTCACTCCGCTCAGCTTCCACCAGAGATGAGTGCAAGGATAGGGAAATGAAGCGTTTCTACTGGTTCATGAAAAACACATTCCTCGCAACACAACCTCGCACATCTCTGGTGGAAACGCAGCCTCATGCAGCCACTTGGATTTTCCTAGCGTTTGAAAACCTTTTTAAAATTTAAGCGTTATTTATGAGGTTGTTAGTAGGTGTTGTGAATATTAGCCTCTGATTTTAAGTACATAAAATGTTTTGGTGAGATGAATTATTTCTTTAAAAATTTTAAAATAAAAAGCAAAATTAAAAATTTTGAAAAAACCCACGACGGTTCCTAATAGAAAAAGAGTTAAATAATTTTTATAAACATCCCCCGACTAAAAGTGATTACAAACGCAAAAACATCCGTCGGGGGCTGCCATTACTATCTCTCTGTTATATTTAAATTAAAATGTTAAGAAAAGCTACTACAAACATAACTATCCAACTTTAATTAATCATAAATTCATACAATTACACAATATTAGTAATCCAATGTCATTTCAGTTATAATGTTAAGAAAACTACCATGAATATCTTTCCCTCATAAAGTAGTACATTCCCCACACAATTATAATTCATCACAAATTCATACAACTGCAAAATATAAGTTCATTTCGGTGCAGGTAATGGCAGCCCCCGACGGATGTTTTTGCGTTTGTAATCACTTTTAGTCGGGGGATGTTTATAAAAATTATTTAACCCTTTTTCTATTAGGAACCGTCGTGGGTTTTTTCAAAATTTTTAATTTTGCTTTTTTGTCTGTAAATATCAATGACCAATATAATCTGACACCACACTGCGTACGTTTGGTTGTACAGCCACACTGGACGTATTAAATCACTCTGAAAGAGCGGGAAATATCTTCAACACACGATTCCCGTTTACATACCTATAAATTTGTACGGAACCCTCGGTGCGCGAGTCCGACTCGCACTTGTCCGGTTTTTTTATTAATTAAAGTTTGTTACAGTTACAAGAGTCATCAATTGACGTTTCGTAATTCGTTACGTTTTTAATTGCTTGTTGTTAACATTTTTCAGTAAAAATATAATACTTGAGTGAGATGAGATTAGTCAGCTCTAGACTTAAAAGTAGTACAAAAAGCCGTATTGTAGGTCAGGTTGCGTCATAAATAAGTCAACGTTTTAGCACCCTGTCACTTCACTTTAACAAAGTCCCAAAGCGTTTCATTGAACTCAAAGCATCCTTAATATATTATACTCATGTTGCAAGTTGTACACCAAAAAACAGTAAATAACAATTAAAATAAAGCCATCCTAAACCTGAAAAAACTTACATAAAACTACAAAAAAATACTAAGACTAAAAACTAAAACAAATTATTGAAGCTAGACCCCTCATGATGTTATATTAGATTCGTAACGTAACTGTCGTTACTCTACCCAGCGAAGATAGAAAAATAGAGACATCAAAAACAAGATTTGGCTTTCACTCTTTTATGTGATGTACTAACTAGAAATGAAGCGATTCTTCACGTACCGTTAGGTCACGTTAGGTACAGATACTTTGCGTGTTGGACGTGTGGCACGCGTAGAGCGGCTACGCCGTAGAACGTCTACGGAATGTAGAAATGGTATTGATTGTGTAACGTAAAAGCATTACGTAACCTTAATTATACGAAAGTAACCTATTAAAATAATATTAAAAAATAAAAGAATAATAAATATTGGCGCATACGTTTGATTATTTATTTATTTTCATTTTTTCAGTGTTTTAATTATATGTTTTTGATAAGGTTTTTTATTAAGTGTGTTTTACTTAATAAAAAACCTTATCAAAAACATAATTAAAACACTGAAAAAATGAAAATAAATAAATAATCAAACGTATGCGCCAATATTTGTCTGGCAAACTGTACTTTCATCACTCCTCTTTGTTTCGATAAAACCGGTCGGCCGCGCGAACGCCTCGATTTGTGAACCGGAAGACTGATATTACTACCGACGCAGGCGCAAATTCGTTCCTCTCAAGAGCGACTTCATACGATGCGCCAGCGCGAATATATAAATTTAGTTTGTGCACGAAGTATCTTGCGTTGCTTGAGTTGCGGGAAACCGGTGGATGCAAGTGGCGAGTTGTCGTTCATTATGGCGTTCTAAGGGGGAGGCCTTTGTCCAGCAGAGGATGTCTTCCGGCTGATGATGACGAAGTATCTTTAAATTATATCTCGCGCATTAAATGTTAATTAAAATCCGTGTCTATACCCCGATATTGGGGTGCTACGATCACCTTACGTGTTGCGCGTGTACCTCGAAACCTACCAGCTGACGTCCTTCCACGGTGTCTTCAGTTCCAGGGGAGTACTATAGCGTGGTGGCAGCAACACAACTTTTTGACTGAAGAGTAAAATTGGACCAGCGTTCACGAACCTACCCCCTACGACACTTTATTCGTGTGCTTGCGGCGTTCGGTGTAGTTCAATAAAAAATGATCATTAACATATTTATGAAATGAAATGGTTTATTTGCTAGATAATGGTTTAATGAGTTAATTTATTTACTCCCGACCCTAAATGCAGCAATTGATAAGTGTCTTTTGAACATAACAAGAAATGTTAAAATATATATCGAAAATAGGTACAAACTGAAATATAGATGCACAGAAAAACCAGAAAAATAAGACCAGCGCTGGGAATCGAACCCAGGTCCTCGGCATTCCGTGCCGCGTGCTATACCCGCGTGCGTGTCCGCTACCGTTGGACAGTAGTACAGACACAAATTTCTTCTATGCACCACGTATCTCTTATTGTTTGTTTCTTATTTAGTCACTTAAGCAGCGACACTAGCGACATCTATGCTGTAGCCCTCATCGAGAAACTTTCAGCACTCCATTGGAACTAACCGCTCACCCGGACAAGAGATGTCTTTGTTTATTCGTTATTTAATCATTTTAGATATTTAGTTGATCAATAGCATTCTGAATCTAAAAAATTCTGAATTTTCAATTATATGTATATATAGTTAGTATAAATATATATATAGTTGTATGGTAATTCCATTATGAACAATAATTCATTATTCAGAACTGAAAAATAAATTTAAATGCATTGTGCATTCAAGGAACCCGTCACAAATGGAAGCCAGCAGCCAAGCTGGCTTTGATGATGGTGCCTACCACACTCCGACTGACAGACTGACTTGACAATTTTTTTTTTCATAGTTAATCAATTTATTTATTTATTTGTTATTACTATTACTATGTTTAGTTTATAGAATATGTGTAAATATAGATATTTCTTCTTTCTTTCTATTTACAATACAATAATAATAATAAAAAAAAAAATTAAATTACCTGATCAAAATTTCTAAAAAAGATATTTGTTTGTTGCAGCAATTCGACGCAATGTGTAAAGCAGAGATATCATTTTTAATACCAAGGATACTTTTAAACGTAAGTTTTTTCCATCATTTCATTTAATTTTCAGCTTATATCATTATAGGTACTGTTACGGGATGGGTCTTAGGAGTCTCTTGTATTAAAAACAACTTTTTAAAGAAAGACGTAGATTTATTCAAAGAGATTTATAATTGAGAGAATTTGTCCGCCACAAGGCTAAAATCAGACTGTCGTCGTCCGTAATCCATCCATACTAATATTATAAATGCGAAAGTAACTCTGTCTGTCTGTCTGTCTGTCTGTCTGTTACGCTTTCACGCCAAAATCGCTGAACCGATTTGGATGAAATTTGGTACAGAGATAGAATAGACCTTGGGAAAGGACATAGGCTATCTGTTATCGCAAAAAAGAGGCTTTGAGAAGTTAAAATAGGGGGTGAAAGTTTATATGGTGGAAGTTCGTCGCTGTCGAAGATAAAACTATGAAATTTGGCATTTAGGCATTTAATATACTATCCATATCCATACTAATATTATAAATCTCAAAGTGTGTTTGTATGTCTGTATGTTTGTCCGTATTTCACGCCGTAACGGAGCGACGGATCGACGTGATTTTTGGCATGGAGATAGATAGTTTATGGGCCCGAGAGTGATATAGGCTACTTTTTATCCCGAAAAAATTGCACAGATCCCGAGGGAACAGCGCGCGATAACCGAATACCACGCGGGCGGAGCCGCGGGCAAAAGCTAGTTAATTATATGTCGAAACGTTCGGGCTCGAATGTCATATATATGGAAACGTAGTAGTAAGCATTAAGGTCATTGACATGCGTTGCATGCTACAATAGCGAAAATACTTCATACATTGTCTTATCATAGGTACATATACGAGTATATAACAGTACCTTTAATGGACCTGACATAACAAAACTGGAAAAAAATGTTCCATTTTTAGCGAGACTCAAACAATATTTTGACGTTCGTTTTTACAGCGCTCGGGAAAGAAAATTCAAAGCCTTCGAAGAGAAAACTTTGTTTTTCTTTGCGGATTAAAAATAAGAGGCTAATTAAAATGACTTTAAGTTTTTTCAAGGAAGGCTGAATTATTGAGCTTATCTTGTCAGATAGGCTTTTGATACTTGTCATCAATTTTGCAGCAATCGGTGTATGGTGATGGACTGTATTTTATTTTAAACATTTTTACCCTTAAAACTGAGAAAAAGAACTGTTTTCAAAGAGTTAAATTTTGTTTTCCTTGGTTGTTGATACCTATATAATCAAATAAATTGGCACAAAAATCAATAAAAAAAATCCACCATTAAGATTTGTGTACCAAGACACACGCACAGCTTTGCATGACTAGACCAGAGATGTGGTTGAATTATTGAAACTTAAACTCCGCGTTATTTTTGGTGAAGAATTATATGGCTGTCTTAGGGCTACCTAGCGTCTATTATAGTAAGTTTTTAATAAAAGAAAATTTTTTGCTTCGTTCATAATCCGGATAATTCAAGTCTTAAATCAAGTTTAGCTCGACTTGTTTCGGGATAATTCGTAGCCCAGAGGACATCATACAGCGGCTGCTGCACGCGCACTGCGCGCCACCGCTACCGCTCTGCTCGCGCGATTACTTGACGAAACTAATCTGGCACACAACTAGCCACGGTTTTTAAAAAATAGCCCGAAACATGTAGAGCTAAACTTGATTATTAAAGCGTGACTAATCCGGATTTATTTCACTATAAATAAACAATATGTTCGCAGTGTCTATGCATCGGCTGCGTGTTGCGGCTGTACCATCTCCTCCGAGCCGGAGTGACCTGGAAGGGCGCGGCCGCGATCGAGCTGTGACTATTGAAGGGCGAGCCTCCCCCCGGCACCCCCGTGACGCAGCCCTGCGAGTCCACCCTCCTGTTGGGAGGCGCTGAAAGCGACACTGACGCGAGCTTGCACTCGCTCTGACTACGACGGAGTTCGAGCCTGAGACTCGCGGCGTCACTGTCTTTCTAGTTTGAAAACGTTGTTCCAAGTGACTGGAAAATCGTAAACATACTGGTTGTTTATGTTACAACTAATGAGTGTATGTGACCTTTGATAGTGGGAAGGTAGCATCGCGTTCGTGGAAATCTATAGTATCAGTTGCGAACACAAGTGCCGCGAATAAAATCTCAAATCACAGAAAGTCTCCCAGTAAATACTAAATAGCTGCCAGTTGCAGAAACGATAACTTTTTCGCGTAGCGTCTACAGTGTGCCTTTGAGTTTATACGTCATTACAAACATGGATAACTAAAGAACTGTCATTAGTGGTTTAAAACACAAGTACGGTCCTTGTATAAATATTAATTGATTATTTCAGACGATATTTTATCGAAAGCCACTAAGTACCAAATACCTACTTACGATAAATTTCGTATCTCAGTATCAGATTATTAAGTAGATACAACTTTTTGAAGAGCAGCGACAGAAATTTTAGTGAGTTTTGTTTGTCAGCTGGCGTTATGTTCCGTATCAATGTAAACCTACTTTAGACTTTTACCTCGCCACTCCGCAACCACATTACAAATTGTTTGCTTTTTGTGAAGAAGCAAAGTAAAAAGCTTGTGTTAGTTGTCACAGATACTTACAGTTATTTTGGAAAAAAATAAAATAACCCAAAGACCAATTTAAGTACTTATCATGATTCATTTTAGTTCAAATTTTTAATGTTCAGATAACTATGTTTAGATTACCGAAGGTACTTAAATTGGTCTGTGGTAAAAGTCTAACTATACCACTGCTTAAAATTAGGCTTGTGTATCAGTTTTATTAGTTACAGTTTCAAATAGAAAGGCAAGCATGTTTGTTGAACATCATTTAATATTAAATGACGACGAGTTTAGCCTATTTCATCTATCTCTATTAAGGTTACGGTTCCTCTATTTATTCTAACAAAGTAAATAGAGGCGGTATCACAGATATCAGTTAAATATGATATGAGGAACTTAACTGACTGGTGGAACGAGCCCTTAATATTAAAGGGAACCGGTACAAGGTGTCCAAAAATCGGATTGGTACGTTATAGTGATCTGATCCGAGTTGCAACAATACTTATAGATATTGGCTAACCCACGCTAGCTACGAAATAATAATGAAAAAAAAAGAAATTTTGTAGTAATTAATTTTTTGGGAGTGTCTTACGTTAGTCAGACACACTAATAAATATGTTCCTCGATTATTTCTTACTACTTTGACGAACGTTTGCTTGTTTTTTGACGTTGGTTAGTACAAGTGAAAGACAATACAACATTCAGATAATTAGTAAATGTCATAGCCGCTTGTTTAGTTGTCCATGTTTGACGGTCATAAATGAATTCTCCAGAGTAAGTCGCACTAGACAAAACTTTTAATGACGTAAAATTAACAAAGTGAAAGAAATCGGAATCAGACGGTCCTCGGCAGCGTTTGGAGTGAAACAAAACAGGCAGAAAAACTCTACAGGGTTACTCTGGAAACGTGATCGCGCTTATCGTCGTATTTACGTAAAATATTCACGTTTTTATTTTTCTAACGGATATTACTGGATTTGTACAAACTCATATTATAGATGAAGAATCAACAAAAACTCTTATCTCACTAATTGTTGCTAGCTCTGATCATGCCTCCAGAATTGCCCTATTTAGAAAGCTGGATAAAGCCCGTTGTTACATATATCTGTAAATACTGTTCGTCTATCTGTAAATGTTCGCATTGTATATATGTAATAGTATTTATTATAGTAAAACTATTCTTAAAAGGTAGCTGCTTGCCGCTTGTAAATACAGGTTATTTAGTGTGACAATGTTATAACTGATTTTTGTTACGACGTAAATATTAATTTACAGTGTTAACTCGTAAAGAGATTTAAAAAGAACATTTTGTGTAAAATATAACTGATTCAAAGACATGTAATAAACGTCTATTAATGAAAAGCGTTTTTATTTGCAGAAAGTACCTACATGTGATATCTAGATATCTTTATAAAATTAAGTGGCTGTTGGAGTGGGGTTTTTTCAGAACCGATAGCATTTAAAGATGTGCAAATTGAGAAAATTTTCCAAAAAGTTGGAAAAGTTCACGGAAATTTCTGGAAATTTTCACAAGAAATAAAAGAAATTTAAATTTAAGAAACGGAAAGTTTCAGTCCCCATACAAAATTTTGGGAAGTTTCTTTTGGCACATCAGTAATTTGCCAGACATTAAAAAAAAGTTTTAATATTCAGAGAAAATTTTAAAACGTAATATAAATAACAGTACAAAAGTACAGAACTAAAATATATCAAAAAATACTTATGAAGTTGGTATTTTCTTTAAATAATTTTCAAAATCAGTTTATCAATACAGAATCAGAAATTACTTTGCGGAAGTCCATCGCAGTTAATGAATCGTATTAAACATTAAAATCAATGCCAGGATCGCAGCAAGTGGAATGATGTAGTCTCTGCCTACCCCGTTGGGAAAGAGGCGTGATTTTATGTATGTATGTACGTTAAAATCAATAAATACTTAGATTACCTACCAAATATGTTTTGTCGATATAAATCAGAAGAAAGGGTACTTTAATAAACAATTTCCGTCGCCCCAAGAGAAGGTAACAAAGTGGGGGGGCTATTGAAACTGACATTCCTTGTCAGTTACATAAACCAATTTAAATTAACAATTTCGGTCCAATTACGACGAAGTTCAGTAACTATCTACTAGTACAACGTCCAGTTATAGAAGGGTGTTTAAACGATGTAATTATAAGTAATTGGCAGCACAGTTTAATTTCCTCTTGCAAGTTTTAAAAAGTGAAAAATACATTAGATAAAGTTAAACAAAAGTATCAAAAAAGTGATGTAAATCAACTTCCAAAAAAAAATGTTTTCTTATAAAATTTTGTTCAATTTTTCCGTAAATATAAATAATAGCGAAATTCAATACTAGGCACATGCTGAAAAAGGTAAGTAGGTAGGTACCTGGACTGCACATCAATATAAAAAGCAAAATTAAAAATTTTGAAAAAACCCACGACGGTTCCTAATAGAAAAAGGGTTAAATAATTTTTATGAACATCCCCCGACTAAAAGTGATTACAAACGCAAAAACATCCGTCGGGGGCTGCCATTACCTGCACCGAAATGAACTTATATTTTGCAGTTGTATGAATTTGTGATGAATTATAATTGTGTGGGGAATGTACTACTTTATGAGGGAAAGATATTCATGGTAGTTTTCTTAACATTATAACTGATTACATTGGATTACTAATATTGTGTAGTTGTATGAATTTGTGCTTAATTAAAATTGGATAGTTATGTTTGTAGTAGCTTTTCTTAACATTTTAATTTAAATATAACACAGAGATAGTAATGGCAGCCCCCGACGGATGTTTTTGCGTTTGTAATCACTTTTAGTCGGGGGATGTTCATAAAAATTATTTAACCCTTTTTCTATTAGGAACCGTCGTGGGTTTTTTCAAAATTTTTAATTTTGCTTTTTATTTTAAAATTTTTAAAGAAATAATTCATCTCACCAAAACATTATATGTAAAACCAGAGGCTAATATTCACAACACTTACTAACAACCTCATAAATAACGATTAAATTTTAAAAAGGTTTTCAAACGCTAGGAAAAGCCAAGTGGCTGCATGAGGCTGCGTTTCCACCAGAGATGTGCGAGGTTGTGTTGCGAGGAATGTGTTTTTCATGAACCAGTAGAAACGCTTCATTTCCCTATCCTTGCATTCATCTCTGGTGGAAGCTGAGCGGAGTGTTAAGCGAGGTAAATGTTATGTTTCTATTGGTTCATAAAAAACACATTCCTCGCAACAAATCCTCGCACATCCCTGGTGGAAACGGAGCCTGAGCCCTGACTTTATTAGCCTTACATCTTGATTTAAAAAGTACAGCTTGGCCGATCATAGATCTATTCCATGACATTATCTAACACTCAATTTTTTACCATACTCGTATTGGTCAGACTTTCTGATAGACCTACTTACGGTAGGAAATTACTTCACGGGTCTTAATTGACATGTCATACGAACAGATTTAAATATGAAACGGCCAAGTCATACAAAATTTTAGCTTTTTTGAAACTCTAGGAAAGAGGAGACAACCCTAGCTACAGGATCAGGTGTTGTATAGGCATATAATGTATTGTCATTGCAATTGAATAATCGTGCAAAGTTTTATGTATTTGTGCTATTACCCATCGAGGAGTTCTTTTGTGGGAAGACGACCCTAGCTGCAATATCAAGTTGTGTCTATTTTATCGTACAAACACAGTGCCAATAAAATTTAATAGGTAATTCTGTTAAGTTCCGCGCCTGTGCCGTAAACTATTGAAGAGTTTCTTTCTGTGGAGACGATCCTGACTGCATAACCAGGACGTCACTACCAGATTATTGTATTATTACAAGATTTACATTAGTGTGCCAAAATTCAATACAATACGATAACTAAAAGTGTGGCAAATTTAACTTGCAAGACCCAAACATGCATACAAACATACATATGTATATCATTTACATAGGTACCTACATACATTGCAGGTCAAATAAAAGCTAGTGTTAAGACGAAACGGTGTGAAAATAGTTAGTGCCCCGTCTTTTTTTTTGTTTATAATCTTGGCGGGGGCACTGCCGTGCACCCTCCTCGATATTCATAATGCCTTTCTAAAACTATTACAGACAGTCATCAAACCCCTTAAAGAGACCCATATCAAAGACAGTCAAATCTTTCTAGAGCTAAATGGAAAATTTTTACTATAGCGCCCCCTTGCGGGTTAATACTACAACACCTATCTAAGAACCATCTTAGATAAACATCAAATCCATTACGGAAAACCACATCAAAAACAGTCAATCCATTTTGAAGATAATTGGGAACATTCGATGGTCTTTTTTCGAGTTAAAAATGATTACTGTAGCGCCCCCTAGCAGACAAACGCTATAATACCTATCTAAGAACCACCGTCGATAAATTACGAAGCCATTACAGAAAACTGCATCTAAATCAGTCAAACCGTTCTGGAGATAAACGTGAACATTCGTTTGCGCACAAACAAACAAACAAACAAACAAACAACCTCTCACCCTAAACGCATATACCTTCTCCGTTCCGTCGTGGGTAAAAAATAAAATCGGAAAGCAGTCGGCTTTAAAATAAAATCTACGAAGAAAAAAAAAAAACAAAACTAAAGTAAAGAGTGTTCCTAAAGTCGGGAGTGATTATACAGACGCACTTTATAGAGTCACAGACACCTCTATATAAGTACGAAATTTTTTTGATGAAAATTAAATATTAGTTTATCTACACCCATATAGTAAATCCTAAATTATGTGTACGAGTACAAAAACCATAGATAATGACCAGCGTTATGACATTGGATTCTATTATAAACACGGCTTTATCGTAATGAGATTTCATACGTCATTACAGCACCGGGGCGCGCCGCGCCGTGCTCACGAGTAGCAGCAGGTCATCGCGCGCAGCAGGCGCAGCTCGTGGGGCAGACATGCAGGTCATTCTCAAGCAATGGTTCTCGGACACATGATAGAGGATTTAATATATGGATGTAGATAAAATATTGTATACAACTGTACGTAATTAAGCCTTAAAACACTCATGTGACCCTGTTATGAAACTCGTTTCATAAAACCATTCCTCGTATTTTAAGGACCCCTATTTACGATACAGTTGCATAAATAACTATTTTTCACTATTCGATCACTTACCTCACAAGTGGTAAAACCCACTTTCAATAGATTCTAGAAACAAAAGAAACTCAGAACAAAGCTATGTTACTACATGTAAGTCTCGTTGCTGTAGATTTGTTTTTAATTCACTACTGAATGAAAAAAATGCTTTGTGTAAAGAATGCATTTACATCGTGCCCAGAGGCGATTGTTTTCACTGTTTGAGAAATATAAATGTTGATGTTTCTTGCTATAGTCTATACTGATTTTGAGCTGTTACTGATGTAAGTGTATTTAATAAGTGGGTCGTACAGCATTGCTTACACTTCTAAGGGTTAGCATCAAATTTGTGAAAATTTAAGTGTCTCATTAAATTCTTAAGTGTTGAAAATGCTATATTTAACGCAAAATTTTGAATTGTTATATCTCAGAGTAAATTGTGAAGCAGTCATAAAATATTTTTAGCTGGGGTGTTTAACAGCTGTAGGAGTAAAATAAGTTACTAATTGCTGAATGTTATTTATTCACGAATAATAATTATAATAATGTTGAAATTAATGTTAATTCAAATATTTTGTCTATTTTATTAAATATGCCAGCTTATATTAACATTCCAATTCAGAACTATTTTCAAAAAGTTAGATTCGTTACAGTATTGAAAATTTAGTTCTTTAATAATCTACTACGTAATTAGGGTTTTGTATTTCACTTGCTATAAAAAGTGTGGTTGAGTAAGTACATAAACATAAATAAAGTATGCTAATTGCTAACTACGAATTTAAAACAACAGATTAAACTTTGTAAGACAAATTCTCAGAAACAATAATTTTCCAAAGCTTATAAAAATTCCCATCATCTGACGATTTCGGAAACAAATAGTAATCCAGGATTTGTTTCGTTAATCGCAATATTCAGCTTAAACAAAATTGCTAAGCGTCGTCCCTAAATCGGGCAGTAGACCGCCATTTTTGTGGAACATTTATTTTCTGTGCCGATTTTCGAGTCAGGCCATTATCAATTTCGCTTTTCCGCACGTTATAACTTGCAAAAATGTGAAAATGTTTTTCAGGCGGACGCTGCGACTTGTAATTACATAAGTTACTGCATGCCGAGCCGACTTGATTCACAATTCCAACGAGTATATAACAAAAACATACCTACAAGAGGCATAATTATTATTGAAAAAGAAATTCTGCGACTGAATTGCATTTTTGAAAAATTTTCCGCAGTTTAGGATCCTAAGAAGGTCACAGACAGTCATATTCAGTATAGTTTTTATCCCGGAAAAATTGTATAGTTTCTGCGGGCGCGCGATAAACAAATTCTTCACGGATGAAGTCCTGGGCAACCGCTAGTAAGAAATGAAACATGACTTTGACACAATATCAGGAAAACAAAGTGACTAACTTTCTTATTACATTAGACGATAACGCTTAACTTTTTTTATGTAAATTTTTGTTTTTCCTTTTGTACAATAAAGAGTATAAACAAAAATAGCGAAACCCTCACTTATGGCCGGAATAACACCGTAACTAGATATTATTCGACACACGAGAACAAGCAAAACTTTCACCGTCGCGATGCGTTCACTTTAGATTTGCGGAACTTGCGCCCAAGTTCCGACATTGATGTAGTTGATTTTAAGGGTTGGATCGAGTAGTTTGTTGTGTATTGTGAACTTTCATACAACCTTTATGATAATGCGTACGATGATAGTACTATAAGTTCTTAGATTTCTCATGGTATGCGAAAAGTTACTTCGTTAAGTTCTTTAATAGAATATTGTTAAATTTCTGACTAAGTCTGGTTTCAATACCATTTATCAGATTTTTTTAAGTCTTTCTAGTCCCTACACAAAGCCGTCGTATTTACATATTAACTTACCCATTTGAAGCGGCAAAAATCTGGCCCTCAAATGTAAGCATTAACAGGTAATTGGAGAATGGGCCTGCCGCTGAGTACATTTTTGCCAGACTGCCCGAAGGAGGGTTATGTTTTTCAAGCGTATCTATTTGTACTTATAGCAAGAGTAGCTTAATCGTTTTTTTCCTTTCACAGTAACTACGTATAAGTTCAAAGAATTACAATTTCAAATGCCTTTCATCTCTTGAACTTCGTACAGTGACTTTCAGAGAAAAGATAGACCTGTTAGTCAATATTAGTCGGGGTGACGAAGTACTTCATCTAATGGTGTAGAGCGAGCCTACCGTCTCATTAGAGGCAATCGGGGAAAAACGCTCCTCTGTTTCGTTTGTGCCCTTTCATGGCCGCCCTATTCAATGGGCTCACTGCGTTCCAATACAATATTTGCGTCATTTGCTCATCTTTTATTATGCTCCCTTTGATATCCCCAACAAAGTGTTTTACGACAGCTGATACTATTTCTAAAGGAGATTGTAAGTGATAAATGTTAGTATCATTAGAAGTTCTATCAATTTAAAAAAGTGCTCTCCAAGACTAGTTATTCTAATAGGCCCGAACACGACTACTTAGGTTACGTTGTTCTATCTTAGTTCCAATGGCTTCGTCATTAAAAAGTAGGTGGAAACCAAGTTAAAATATTTCATTACATTCACGGTTATAGGAAGTGCCACCAGAGTTGAGGTCACGTACACAAGAACATGTCATGTAATGACAGCGGGATTTTGACATTCACTCGTTCATTTCATTCGTTCTCCTTTTATGTAATCAGTTCTTTATGGAGTTGTGTGTGCAATCATTTATATTTCAGCTCTCATGGCAGAGCGAGAGAAAGCGTGGTGAGCGTATTAAAAATACGGGTCCATATCGGCTCGCATAATTATTGGAAGTCCGAATGTAATGTTTGTCAGAACGATCATCTGTCATAAGTAACTCTTTTTTCACTGAATCCAATGATTGTTCAGAATTGTTATAAAACAAACCTAACCTAACCTATAGTTTTCTACAGGAAGACCATTTAAAAATTTCGAGAAACTGTAGGGTTTCAGTGGCAAAAAAATTATGACAAACGATCATTCGGACAAAAATTACGGTATGACTAGCGATGAGTATGGGAACTTTGGCGCTCTTTAAAAATACCTATGACAATTTTGCTGGTGTCTACGAAGCATACACAGCCATCTTCCTAATTGTAATATGATGACGTGAAGGTTACATGTAACAATAGATTTTTAATATACGACCTTTCAGACTGTAAAAGGGATCCCACCACCCTTGAGCCGACCTGTTTAGCATACAAATATTTCCTGCTCCTACTCCCGCCTGTAATTATAAGAAAACAATATGTGGGTTTTTCAAGAGTTTGAAATATGATAAAAATAAAATATGACCATAAATAATTTGTATGGACAAACTTGTTATTAAGGCTAACGACGTCGTATTGTGCTTTAAATAACTTGTAGTCACAAAACGGATTGATCTCCCAAAACTGGAAAAAAATACACGAAGTAATCCATACTTACTAATATTATAAATGCGAAAGTGTGTTTGTATGTTTGTGTGTTTGTCCGTCTTTCACGCCGTAACGGAGCGATGGATCGACGTGATTTTTGGCATAGAGATAGTTTATGGGCCCGAGAGTGACATAGGCTACTTTTTATCCGCGCGCGATAACCGAATACCACGCGGGCGGAGCCGCGGGCAAAAGCTAGTATTTTATAAAAGGTTGGATCGATGTTCGTAATATTTAACTTAATTTATTAAGATTATTCTATGAAACAATAATTTGTATAAAACTAAACTATTTACAAAACTTATACTAAATAGAAAACGATCGTAACTGGTCGAATAATTTTAGTGTTTTAATTGCTCGGTTAAATATCATTAGTTAGTTTATTACCATTCTAAAATTATTACAACTATCGGAAGAATACGTTGCAATAGTCTTGATCAATCTAGCCTCGATAGCGGTACTTTCTTTAATTTACATAACAAATATTATATTATTTATTGCTTTATTGCTCTTCTCTACCACTCAAAGGTTGACTGGCAGAGATCCCTTCAGGGATAAGTCCGCCTTTGTACTTACAACTTCATTCTGTGTGATATTTTTGTATTTCCTTTTGTACAATAAAGAGTATAAACAAACAAACAAACAAACAAATACCCTGGTGACTATCTCTACTATTTTGTTCCGAGCAAAGATGTAATAAGCGCCTTAAAAACGCTGTTCGGGTCAAAATTATTTATTTGAACAGGGTTGGAGTAATCCTGGTTTGCCATTCAAGAAGGTTAATAAACGTTTTCCTAAAACAGGTCTAATATGATTTTAACTTTATGGTTGTGATTTTCCGTTAAACAAAGTCTTAGTCATGTTATAACGTGTATTGTTAAATTAAAAAGCGTAGGTACCTTACATATATAATAATATCTATTCTTGAAACCGTAGTCCATAACATAACTGCGCAGTTACATGTAAGCTGGGACTAGCATCGTTAAACGTGGAACCAAGATTCCGCCATTACGAGGCAGAAGTCTACAAGTGTCCTATAATTCAACTTAGTAACCGAACTCCGATTGCATAGCCTGGGGCAGAGTTGCAGCGCTCAGTGCCACTTTTAATGAACTTGCCAAGTGCTGCAAGTCTTGTTCTAGATTTAACTTTATGATTATGCGATACTACTCGTCATCTGTCTCACTGTTAGGCCGCTTGTAGACGTCAGTTGTTTTCACCTGACAACAAACCGTTTTTGGCGGTGTTGAATTGCCTTCTACGCCGGAAACAGATACTAAATTCAAATCTATTGTCAAGAAGACGTTAATATCTCAGGCTTATTATAAAGTCAATGATTATATCATGGACAGGGATATTTGGAAATAATTCCGGTCCGCATTAGCGATCCCTTCAAAATAGCGAACCTACTGTGTAAAAATAAAGTTGTATTAAATACTTCTGATGTATAGTATAGTATACAGGGTGTTGCCTGAAATATAAGCAAAAAACTTAAACAATGATTCCAAAGGATATCCACAGTTACCTTAACCTGGTCTTAATGCTTCAAATTGCTTTAACTCAGAGATATAGTCATTGAAAGTTATGATCCATAATCAATGAATTTCACTAACGCTAAACTGTCGCTTATCGGTCGTTAGATGTCTTGGTACCGAGGATTTCCTTGGTATGGGGGCGACTTTTCTTAATAAGTAAGTATTCACAAAAACATCATTCTAAAACGATCGAAATTAGTTCTTATCCTCACGCACTAGAAAGTATTAATTAGACGTTCAAATAATCGAACGTTTTCTTTTGACAATAATTTTATTTTTGAATTCAAAATCTTACAAAGCATATCTATTAAAACTTTTTATTGAACTAGCGTTAAATATCTATATAGATATTTATTAATATTGTAAATATGTTTAAAAAAATACCTTGTTGAGTTTTTTGTCGGATTCTTATCACAACAGAGGTTTTTCCGAACCGGTGGTAGGTACAGTCAGCTGCAGAGAAAGGGTACCCCCCTGTAATGGCGGTAAGTATGGATACCGCCGTTACAGGGGGGTACCTTTTCTCTGCAGCTGACTGTACCTAGATTTATTAAGAATTTTTGTAGAAGTAAGCCTAAATTGAGTAAAGATATTTTGACTTTGACTTTGACAAGAGGGCCTATTCCGAAGTTTGAAAATCGAAGTTCGTATCGTACCGTCCCTCTCGCTCTCGTATTAAATAGTTAAGTGCCAGAGGGACCGCACGACACGAACTTCGAGTTTCGAATTTCGTAGTAGCCCTAAAATTTAGTGTTCGGTGCATGTACATACATACATTGTAAGCTATACAACACCGCAAGTCCGGCAAAGAAAAACGGTCCGTTGTCCGGTGATAACAACGGACGGTCTACAAGCGGCCTTATAGTTTAAAACTAAGGATCTCAGGAATATTACGGCTCCACAATGTGCAATGGTGTCGATTTTTCATGCAAATTGTCAAAGTTCTCTGAGATTTAGAGTTAGGAGGGGGCATAGTAACATCTAACATCATAAATTCAGATAAAAACATGCCTTTAATTGGAATTACAATAAATTAGTATTTTATCTTTTTGTCTTTTGTACCTAATCATATTATTATGCAAACCAAATCACATTCTGTAGGTAATATCAAATCATACAGTAGGTTAACTTATTTATTTGAATGAAGATTGTACTGTCTTTGCGTCTAGGGTAAGCTTGGATTGGCTGCTTGTGGATTATTGTAGATACACATTATGTTTTGTACTCGTATTTACTTATATTACAAAGCAAAGCAAGCAAGCAAAGCAAGAAATCCTTTATTTGTCGTGCATTCGCGGCCGAAAGCTTTTGAAATCTGCGATCTAGTCCACTGGAATACAATTTATTAGCAAGTCCAAAACTGTTCAATATTTCGCTTGTCGTTATAAACACGTGGCAAGACTATACAAACTTGATTAATTACGGTAATTAATGCCACGATTAATCTCCCTCTTTTTGCACCGAAGGCAAAAAATCTATTTCGCAAGCGTATCTTCGTAATGACCCCGTGTTTACATCTGGCAGCTTAATTGGGATGCAGGATTTTAACGGGTCTTATTTTACTATTATATTTTTGTCTACATTTTGACGTCTATTTAAAACTGTAGGTGATAGAACTGTGTGAAACCACTTTCAACCTTCAGATCACAATGCCATTTTGGGGATTTCCTATAGTAACTTAGTAATCATAGTAAGTAAGTATTAAATTTAACTGGTGAATCAGCGCGTGCAAATGGCGCCATTTCACGATATGCCGAGAAATTTCGTGATTTGGCGGATTTTACGATCGGCCGCGAACATATACTTACACACACACTAGTACTGAATATACTAAGTATTCAATGAATCAACTCAAATCACACGTCATAATATTAATACGGGAAGCTAATCGGGAAGACAAAGGAGCAATCCACGTAAGTGATGGAGGGGGTGTCAAATGGTGTGAAAGTTAGGAACGTTCCCTCACGCCTGGATACAAAACGGTGATGTATGTATTCTAAAAATAGTACCAGGACACGCTAGACTGAACAGCGAGACGAGCAAGAACTGTTTTCATTTGTCATGGTCAGGTAGGTATACTTAGGTAAGTACGAACGTTTCTGTGAAACTGAAGCATCATTTTGTACGTTAAGTTTTTAAATCCCGATGCAATAAAAAGAGGGATGTTTGACCTCAATGCCTGTTTGTCAATCTGTAGCATCGTTATAAACGGATGAGCCGATTCCAATGCGGTATTTTTTCTTTCAGATGAATTCTCGCAAATTTCTCCGTTTTTTTTTTTATTCGACTGGAAGGCAAACGAGCAACTGGATCACCACCGTCCATAAACATCCAACTAACTACAAACTAACTAGTGTTGAAAGAAAATTGGCATCAACCATGTGGACAAATAACCATGTGGAATAAATACATCATCACAATCGTCTTCACCGTAGGACTTATTCTTCACTTTAATAAAAAAAATATACAGCAAAAAATTGAACCGACTACGAAAACCATGAAAATAATTTTCTACCAGTCTGGAGTCGGTGCCACAGCACGAGCCAGCAGGAGTGATTGCCTGCTGATGGACTGCTGGCTCGTGCTGTGGCACCGACTCCAGACTGGTAGAAAATTATTTACATGGTTTTCATAGTCCGTTTCATGTCAACTGCTCGTTACCTTTTACAAAAGATTGCTTTTTCCGTTACAGAGACTTTCTTTTTTGAGGAGTCCTGGTGCTTCACCACCCATTCCATTTCACCATATGCGAGGAGCATAAATTGCTTAGCAACTGTGTTAAAGTAATTGAAATTCAACCCATGAAATACTTGCTATTGAGTAGTAACTCCGATGGTCAACTGTGGTCTTCATCATCAGTTGCACTTCACCAAATGATGATTTTCAAGAGAAAATGCACGAGTTACTACTAAATATATCAAAATTACCATAGGTGTCTCTACAACATTTGAAGAGTTCCCTCGATTACCTTAGGATCCAATCATCAGAGCCTGATTTGGTGCTTATGGAACATAATTGAAAGCATTACTAGACAAAAGCAAAAAAAAATTCAAATCGGTTCATAAAAATGACGGAGTTCTGAGGTACGTAACAAACAAAAAAAATAGGACCGAATAGATAACCTCCCCTCCTTTTTTTGAAGTCGGTTAAAAATAAACGAGCCTCCAAACGGCCGGCTGATATATTTTTAAACAGGACTCCTGTGCATGAGAGGACTAAGCTTTCGCCCTCTTATACATTATTAATGGCCGCTAATGAAGTTGCGTGAAAAAGTTCTTTGATCATGGACATAAATATTTGGAGGAGATTCCTGCTTCCATTGCTAAAAATGTTATTTTACTCTTTTATTGTTACAAAAATTTATATTTTTTTACTTTTAATAATCCATTTCTGGTTGAAAACAATTCTCCTTTGATGTGTTTAATTATTAGCTGACCCGTGTTTTCACTACAGGTTTCTTTTTTTACCCGACTGCAAGGAGAGGTATTGTTTTTTTTACAAGCTTTATTTACCTTACCGTGTTTGGACAAATTCTGCGAAGTTCCTTTTGACCCACTATTAGTGGTCGGATTAACTTGGCATTAGGCATACTTACGTAAGTCCAGTGACAATTAGTGTGTGAAATTTTGTTGATCCGGCCAGGATCGTCTCCGCAGGACGGAACTCCTCAACGGTTAAAAGCATTTGAAATTTCGTACAGAAATCAACAAAAAAGTTAGCACTAAAAATTAAACAAAAAAATATTATGTATGAAATGTTATTTAATGTGTTTTGTGGGAATAAACGATTTTCTTTCTTTCTTTCTTTCTTTCTTTCTTTAGGTGAAGCCAGACGAGCATAATTTTTTGAGTAGTGCGTATGTTCTACTGCATTTGGTTTTATATTAAAGGCCTGTTTCACCACTGGTCGACTAACTTTAAGTAACGGATATCACTGATGTCGTCTCTGTTTGTTTTGTCTGAATCAACAAAGACGTCATTACTTTTATCTGACACTTAAAGTTAGTCGACAAGTCGTGAAACAGGCCCTAAATCTAGTTTTGGCCACAAAGGCGACTCAAAAGATAGGTACACTCGTCTGGCTTCAGTCTTAAAAAACTGCTTTAAAATTTGCAAGTTCTTACCTAATCTTCTTTATAGCACACCATAAATCAGTACAGAAAAAATTACATTGACACAAATTCAGGGTAGACGTGGTCTTTTTGCTTAAAAGCGATCTCTTCCAAACAACCATCAACAACACGCTGAGTATGGTCCTTTTTGCTTCTTTCGGCGCAATGTCTGTTTCTTTTTAGATTTTTATTATTATTTAAGATTATGTAATAAGGTTGTCTTATTTTTAACTGTGTTTATTTTTTTATTTTTTTTGCTGTGTCGAATTTTGGCAAATAAATTTATTCTTCTTCTTCTTCATTTAAAAAACCAGACCATTTAATATTTTGATTTATCTGAATGAAATATATAGGTATATCATTAACAGGAAAGACCATTAAGGCCGAATGCACGTCTATTTCGTGTAAAAAAGAGATAAAGTGTCTGCAGTAAAACTTCACGTCGGACAGGCAAGATACGCGGCTTTCACGCACATTTCCGCTGCTCGTACAATTTTTCTCAATTTGTATTTGCTTGCGGCATTTTAGGAGCATTCTGTCAAGAGAAAATTGCGAAACTGACTTAATGTGGTGGTCTACCGTAAAAATTGGCCGTGTATTATGTTTAGCTCCGCGTCATATTATCACGATCAGGCGCTACACAAGATGACAATTAATTAAAAAGCATAACTTTATTATAATATTTATGGTCATTTCGTGGAGCTCTAAAGTATGTAACTAACTATTTTCACTTGTTTGTTAATGTAAAAATAGTTTCAGACTACATACAATCACGGGCCCTGTTGCAACTCCTAGTGTGACCTTTTAATACAAGCGGACAAGGTCACCGCTCCCAGGGAGCTCCAGGGACTGCAAGGAGTGGTATTGTCTTTCGCGCGTATCTTATATTATATGTAAGTATGTAATATTCTTTCTTACCGCATATCTCTCCAACCGCTGGACAGATTTAGACAATTAAGGTATCATTAGAATCGTCCTGATAAGCCAATTGTCTTTAGATAAGTGATGTTAAAAAAAATTAAACATGGCGGCTGTGCGATGAAAATATTGGGGGCCAACAAAATTTGGAGCATTTTCACTCCTTCTTTTTCTTTCTTTTTTCACAGACTGTTAAAATATATGTAGGTTTCTATTTGAACATACGTGGATCAACTATTCCTTGCTATTATTCTGTCCCGTCAGCCAGGGGAAAAAGTAGTACAGTTTAATAGAATAAATGTTTTGTCACATTCATTATACTAACATGCTTATTAGATGACCAGTACTTAAATCGGGCTTAAAACGACCCCAAAAATGCATGTTTGGTAAATTTTATCCTATAACCTTACGGTTTAAAGAGTGACTCAGGAGACCGTCACTATAGCAACGAGTGACAAGAAAAAGTTGATCGACCCTTTATTTTGAAGAACCTTAAAGTGAAAATGACACTCGAATTGATTATTTACTTACTGCGCTGGCTCAGCGACCCGGAGTAAATCTTAGCCTCCAATACCTACCAGTTTTCTCGATAAATTTGTCTCCATCCTGTGCGACTAAGTGCTAGTCAAGCAAACTGTGAGGCGTACAAATTGTTGAATTTATTAAACTATATTAATAAGTACTAAGCAGATAAAGAAAAAAACGGCAGCATTGTGCGTACGGACTAAGAGAAAGAATTAAATTAACTAAAATCGTTTAATAATAATATGCTTCTATATTCGCTGCTATGTAGTGCAACGTGCTATGTTCGTAGCAGCATTTTTTCCTCTGTAAGAAAACTGTTAACGTATGCTTATTTTTGCTACTTCCGTCACTACATTTCAATCAGCTCAACCAACACGCTTACTCGTCAATTTGATACCACTTAGTAAATTAATACTAGGTAAATAACCGTACGGCCGTTTTTAAGAGCGATTACCGAAACTCGCACAAACGTTCCGTGCCGAAATGCCCCATTAAGTCGTTAAACACAGAGTAACGAAGTTCTGAAGGCCAATTAATCTACTTGCAAAATTGCAACAGAACGCCAACCCGATCGGGGCAATTAACTGAGCTCCAAAACCAGTTCATGCATATTAGAAGCAAGTAAGGTGAGCTCTTAAATTCAGCCTCTCCGAATTCATGTTACGAGTATGTAGATTGAATGACTCTGATACCTTATTTCAACCTTGAAGGCCAGCTTCCGCCGTTTTCTTGTTTATTAAGTACTACTTACTTTACTTCTCTATCAGTTATTTTATTACTGAGGCAGTAGAAAAGGGACACATGAAGTAAAAAGCGCGTAAATAATGTACTTGCTTGATATTTTGGAAACCCTGGGGTAGCATTAATCACATATTATGTTGAGACACGTCACCAAAAAACTGTTGTCATCACACTTTTAGACGTTATTTATGACAACCGTTCCATCCATCCACCCATTCCAGCCTGTATACGTCCCACTGTTGAGCACAGGCCTCCCACCTGACCACCATTACAACTATTATATTTCAATATTTCGAACCGTGTTGTATACGAAAAGGTCGGTGACGTTGTGATAACCGCTACTCCAAAATGAGATATCTAATATTATCTTTTCACGCCATTTGAAATCACACAGTCAGTAACATTTCTTACCACTCCATTTTCTTGTAATGTTTGCCATCACAAAATATAATCAATGGTTACAAAAAATACAGTGTCTATATATCCACGTTTAAATTATGTAGCTAGTTCATTGTTCATACCTATTATTATTAACCCCCGACGCAAAAAAAGGGGTGTTATTATTAACCCCCGACGCAAAAAAAGGGGTGTTATAAGTTTGACCGCTATGTGTGTCTGTCTGTGTGTCTGTCTGTGTGTCTGTCTGTCTGTGTGTCTGTCTGTGGCACCGTAGCTCTTAAACGGGTGGACCGATTTGAATGCGGTTTTTTTTATTTGAAAGCTGGTTTTCTAGCGATGGTTCTTAGACATGTTTTATCAAAATCGGTTCAGCCGTTTCAAGATTATCAGCTCTTTTGTTCGCTGCGGTAGGAATCTTAGACGCATAATGGGTATTTACTTTACTTTCAAACATATTTGGGACCTAAAATTTGAAACACCCATGTACGCTATATAACTATGCAATATTATGTAATTTTCGGCCTGATGCTGCAGCCAGGATATCCAGAACACTAGTCGGTACACTCTTGATAAAACCATAGCAGATATATCGCGTTTGGATTCGTTTCGATCAGTATTTGATTCTACATACAATGCAATGGTGGCAACAGGATGAGCTGATGCTGCAGCCAGGATATCCAGCACACTAGTACACTATAAAAAATGATAGCACATATGTCGTGTTTGGATTCGTTTTGATCAGTAATTGATTCTACATACAATGCAGTGGTGGCAACAGGACGAGTTGATGCTGGAGCCAGGATATCCAGCATACCAGTATACTCTTGAAAAAATAATAGCAGACATGTCGCGGTTGATTCCTTTTGATCAATATTTGATTCTACATACAATGCAATGGTGGCAACGCGATGAGCTGATGCTGCAGCCAGGATATTCAACACACTAGTACACTTAAAAAAAAATATGCCAAAGTTTAAAAATTGTGAAATAAAAAAACTTAAATTAAAAATTTAAAAAACCCCCGACAAAAAAACGCCAGCAAAAATAAAAAAAAACGCCCGAAAAAAAGGCCGCCAAAAAAAGACAACTAAAAAGTAAAAAATAATTATGCACTACCTAGCTGTTGCCCGCGGGGATCCCTTTGTTTTCCATACATTTTTTGTTCCGAATTTCGATGGTCAGAAATTGATATCCATATAATTTATAAACATAAACATCACTAGTCATAATTTTTGTTGAGTATAATGCTTATTAGTTCTAATATTAATGGCACATAATATTAAATTCTATAATTACAAAAGTCATACATTTTTAACCATAACGTTTAAAGAAATAACAATAATTATTCAGAAATAGCTTAAGCCATATATTTCACCGTACTAATGGTTATTACTCATATCGTTTTAATCTCTAAAGTGTCTAGGACTAAGAAACCAAATCCATAATATTGATAGGCATAAAGATAAATACTCAGAAACATTTCCAGGCATACATTCCCACCGCTGGTCTTATTTTTGCAGGTGGTAGGACCTAGTGTAAGGTTCGCCCGGATTGCTTGCTATCACCATCTTGCTCGTTAATCCTGCCGTGAAGCAGCAGTGCTTGCACTGTTGTGTTTCGGCGTGGAGAGTAAAGTGCTAATTCATCTACGACTTTAAGTAGATAATATGACTAATAGAAATAATGTTGAGAACAATTTGATTTGTGCGAGCGAGCGAAGCGAGCGAGCAAGACGGTTCGGAGCAGAAGCGACTCGGATAGGTTAGGTTTAGAAGGCTAAGGCGGGAGCGAAGCGGAGCGTAGCTCCCGCCTTAGCCTTCGATGTTAGGTTTTTTTTATAGCAGCCCGGAAACGCTATGGATTAAAAAACTCAAAATAGGTTTAGTTAGCTTAGAACTACGACTCGTACACAAGAAAATTGATACGAATAATTGAATACCTTCTTATATCAATCATTATGACCTGTGAAAATAGACCTTATAACAATTATACTAAAATAGTTTATTACCTTTAAAATTATGACGTTAAAAATGTTACGTCTAACTTATCAGGAGGCTATCTATCATATGACCTGTGAAAATAGACCTTATAACAATTATACTAAAATAGTTTATTGCCTTTAAAATTATGGAATGACATACTTTATGGACATCAAATATTTTGACTAACCAATTTTATGACTAACAATAATTATGACCTGCGAAAATCGGAACTCCACTTTATACTGTTTAAAATTATGACTTAAGATAATATGACTTGTAAAAATTATGACGAATAACGTTATGGATTGTTAAAATCGGAGTTTAAATTTTATGGGATACAATAGAGACCCGTTGCCCGCGACTTCATCTGCGAACAATTCGTTTATCCCTCTCCCGCTGGGACTATGCTGATTTCCCGCAAAATTAGCCTAAGTTAATTTAGTATAAATACCTAGTAATTTTTTTTTTATCTAAGCATCGTCGGTGTCGGGGGACCGCTAAGGTTAATACTTTGAAAAATACAACATATGTACTTAAGTTTCCTGCTAAACCTTAGCGGTCCCCCGACACCGGCGACGCTTAGATAAAAAAAATATTACTAGGTATTTATACTAAATTAACTTAGGCTAATTTTGCGGGAAATCAGCATAGTCCCAGCGGGAGAGGGATAAACGAATTGTTCGCAGATGAAGTCGCGGGCAACAGCTAGGTAGTGCATAATTATTTTTTACTTTTTAGTTGTCTTTTTTTGGCGGCCTTTTTTTCGGGCGTTTTTTTTTATTTTTGTATACTGTTAAACCAGTTAGGTGGGGTTTGTGTTTGTATTTCAACCGCCGTACCGCATGTGTCGCAAAAATCAAAGGATAATGAACTAAAACTAGTTGCAATTTTGCAACCCCAAACCACACGTAGTGGTGGTATTTGGAATTTTCAGTTGAAGGAAACATTATTAATAGATTTTCGTTATACACGGGATATAGTAATAGAAAAGTTTCAGAGCCCCACCCGACTACGACAACGATATGAAAGGGTTGAACTGAGATAAGTTACCTATAATCTACCATGTTTGCTGGATCACTATCGAGTTGATGATGTAACTTATGGTAGCTCAATATCGCCCACAACAACATCACGGAGTGGATATCAGGTTACTCAACTGATGGAAGCCTGAGAGCCATTAACGATCTTGATACACTCAAGCGTAATTGAAAGGATTCAATGGATTTGATGGTTTTGATTTCATTTTACAAACAAAATTTATGGCTTATTTATACTACCTGCCGTTACCTGCCGTTTTGCACGTGATTACCATTGGATAAGGCAGTTGAATTGAAATTTTGGGATTTTACGAAATTTTCATTGGTGATTCCGAAAGTTTAATCATTGATTAATCTTTCGGAATCACATTGATTAATAATCAATGTGAATTTTGCATGAAAGAAAGAAAATTTTTGCGTTGCATGTAGAACTTTATATTTGCGGCTTTTGCTGTTGAAACTCTTGGTCCATGAGGATTCAGGAACCGAAGCTATAAAACTTTTTAATTTAAAAAAGAAGCTTGCCCGTTCCACGGATGACCATAGGGCTGGCTCTTTCCTCGGTCAACGTATTAGCATTGTCATACAACATGGAAACGTAGCCAGCCTTACGCACCCTCCCCAATAGTAGTGGCCAGGGCCCAATTGCATAACAATTTGTATTGAAATTCACTAATACTATTTGCTTGTAATTTGTTAAGCAATTGGGCTCAGGGTGACTGTAAATATAGATTTTTAGGATTAGAGTAGGTAAGGAAATTGGACTAAAATATTGACAAACTAAATTAAAACACCTTGATCGCAATGGTTTGAATATAATAATGAAAATAAAGAAATTAAAACAATTATAAATGCTGGCGCAACCAATCTGACTGAGCAACCTGATTTTGATGAGCTCTATTAGACGGATTGCGACAGATTTAAATAAGAATTAAAACTAAGGAGATCCAACCAGTCGCCAACATACGGTTAGTTCTATTTTTTTTTCTTTATATTTGTTAATAATTGTATATATTTATTGTGTGTTCATAAAACTTCAATTTGAACATCCTGTGTAAAATTTCATATCTCTATACCGCTTATCCACTTCTGCTGCTGCTGACAGTAACTAATTCTAAAGTTAATATCTAATATCTAGCGACTCAGCTGTAACTTCCGCTTACGAAGTAATATTGTGACGCTTCTCGATCTGATTGTTCCATTTATACATTACTAGCTTTTGCCCGCGGCTTCGCCTGCGTGGAATTCGGTTATCGCGCGTTGTTCCTTCGGGAACTGTGCAGTTTTCAGGGATAAAAAGTAGCCTGTGTCACTCTCAGGCCCATAAATTATCTGACATGAAAGACGGACAAACACACACACTTTCGCATTAATAATATTAGTATGGAATTGGATTGCTCGCATTGGGTTCACAATACTAAAACAAGGCGCATTCCAGTCTGCTCTACGACTCAGCAATGAGGTGGAAGCGCTAGAGACGAATACTCCACGTCGAGAAATGATTGATTGCTCCTTGATGGTTCCTCGGCCAATACGAGTGACGCACGCCGTTTACCATTGTTTATTCCGTAATTTGCGATGTGAAACATAAAATATAGCTATCCAAAATATATTAAATCTTTGAACGCGCAATTCTTTTATAATTTATTTATATCGGGAATCTCAGAAACGGTTCTAACAATTTCTACGAAAGCTATGTGGGAACCTCGTCGGGGCTTTCGAGGGTGTACAATCGAACTGGCTTTGCACTATCACTGAGAAAACGCGCGTTTTCGAGTTATAATTGTTGTTGTTTGCTTGTTTATAATTGTTTTTTTATTTATTTTTTTAATTTCACGCGCAATAAGATGGGTAACTTCGATAGCGCTTCGATAGCGTGGCAGCTCAGCGGTAGTGCCAAACACTTGTAAACTGGAAGTCCAGACTTCAAATCTAGATCGGACGCGATTTAGTTTCTTAATTTTAAGTTTAAATACACCAAAGTTACTATAAAAAAAATGTTCACCGCGAAGCGAATTTTAGGCAAAAGTACTATTAACCACAATAAAACTGGGAGATTATTTATAATAGAAGATCCGAACTTGAAAAAATCTGCACCGGTCTGATAATAGAATGTATAATGTATGAAAAAAATATTTTAAAACTTTTTTTTTAATAATTATAAATAGCCTGTCCAGGATTTTATTAGTAAATCCATTTTTAATATATTTTGGAATATACTAAATTTATAATTTACATTTCATTATATTAGCAGACCGGTGCAATTTTTTTCAAGTTCGGGTCTTAGACCATTATCTTTGATCAACTCTATCGATATTGTGATAAATATACTCAGCGGCACAAAAATTGGCCTACTCTCCATACAATATAACCCCTTTTTGCATACATTTGAGGATCCGATTTTTTGCCACTAAGTATATATTTAATTTACTGATATACCAACTCATAACTCTTCGAGATTACACGTTATAATCCTTTGTAACGTGCGCAACAAAATGTAAGATTATTTACGTTGTATCAAGAGCGTGAACTGTTTACTTTCAGCAGCGATTTAAGCTTACATTTCTTACACAGCATTTTCGTGTGAGCGAACACGATAAGTCACTTTGAACGTAAAAAGCTTCGGTATCAATTATGCAAATGTGGAAATAAGTAGGTACATGGGTACCTTGCTCCAGAATAAATTTGATAGCAAATTTAAAAAACTTCATATAAAATGCACATAGGTAAAATCCAAATTTTTGAAACAAGACTTAAAACTCTGGAGTTATTTTTGGTTTGATTAAACAATATCTTTTTCTTTTATTGACTCCCTAATTTAACCAAACCTGTAAACGACGTTCATTTGTATGTATGACGTAGAAATTGTAATGCAAATTCTACAGTAGCAAGTCCATTTAATTCTTTATTCATACAACGAGTCCTTGGCTAACAACCGTTCCCCTTTGCAGTAACAGATGAAGGTCGTTCGTTCCAAAATCACACAACGGGCTTAATACCCAATAGTATTTTTAACAAACAGGTGAGCTTTGTTTTCCAGCTTTGTCTGCAAGCTTTTATCCCCCATCGTTCCAAAAAACGAGGAATTTCGCTCTAAATCAAGGGTCTTACTTCAAAGGCCCTTATGGGGTAAATAAGTACCTTAAGACCTTTTGTAGGTGTTATCAATTTGACCGTGCAAATCCTCTCTTTGAGCTCCGGTTTACAAGATAAAATAGTAGATCGTTAGTGATGCCCATTAGTTCAAATCAGGACGTTATCACACACGTCCCGTCACGAACGTGTATGAATTCAGATCAGTAATTGGACGCATCCTGGCCGTTACGAAAAATTGTACGCTTTGAAGCAGGCGTAAAAGAAAATGTATCTTTATAATAAAGCTTGAGAAAACGGCACCTTGTTGAAATACATGACTAAAAGGTGGCTTGTAAACTACTTTATTTGCTGTGGCGTGAATGCTCGCATATGCAGTAGCCGGGTAGCGCTCGTTCACACAAATACTACTTACGTGGGTGAAAAAGTTGGCTTCTGAACTTCTCTTTTAGACTTATGTATGGAATATAATTTAGACGTCCAACACACGCTGATGAGAAAGTTAGTTTGAGTTTACCTGAATATTTGCCTGAATAATGCCTGAATCTACTTGACACTATTATATTTATAGTGTGATGAATAATCTACACTAATTAATAAATAAATTACTCACTAGTACTTGTGTAAGTGTTCAAAAACAATAATAGACACGATTAATTGAATAACTCAAGTTTTTCAATACAGGAGGCGGTTTCGTTCCATTTCTTGACTTACTAAACGTGAGTCGAACCGTGTTAATATCCCTACTAATATTATAAAAGCGAAAGTAACTCTACCTGTCTGTCTCTTTGTCTGTCTGTATGTGTGTGTGTGTGTGTGTCTGTCTGTCACACGTTCACGTCGAAACCACTGAACCGATTTTTATGAAATTTAGTTTAAAGGTACTTCGAACCCCGAGGACCAACATAGGATACCTTTTATTCCGGTAGGGGACGCCACCGCGCAATAACCTAGATCCGCGCAGACGAAGTCGCGGGCATAAGTTAGTTATGTAGCATAATTGAAATAAAATGTTTGACATCATAAATTTACACGCTTAAATTAAATTACGAGTAAATTAATCGAATTTGATTGCTTCTAATCACAATAATCACCTCTGTACTTACTAATCTCATGCCTAGTTCATTTTATTAATAAAACACGTACAAAAGCACAACACAATCACTGAAAAGTTCATTCAGCTTTAATAACTCGACGTTAAAATAGCTTACGTTGGTAAAAAGTAATTTACGAGGAACAGTTAATCAAGCTAATCTTACAACGATTGGAACTCGCAAACGGCCGGATAAGAATAAAAATACTCTAATTACGACATTACGCGCTCGAAAAATAAATGGATGAGGCAATTTGTCTCCGAGACGATAACCGCCGTAATATCCGTTTGCGTAACAGCGAAACAGACGTGCATTCGTAAATTACTGCGAGAAGGGCTGAGTTGGCTGCTGAATTGCAGCGGAAATTTGACGCACGAAATATACACGACCCGTGACATTCTGGTCACGGATATCATGATAGAGAAAAATTTTGGACATGGTAAAGTACGAATCCATACTAATATTATAAATGCGAAAGTGTGTTTGTATGTTTGTGTGTTTGTCCGTCTTTCACGCCGTAACGGAGCGACGGATCGACGTGATTTTTGGCATAGAGATAGTTTATGGGCCCGAGAGTGACATAGGCTCAATGACATTTAAACCAGGACGCACATTGCCGAACAAAATCCCCTTCAAAGAATGTCAGAATTATTGATTTGTTTGCGTGACAAATAAAATCATCTCACAAAAAATAATTAAAATAATACGAGACGAAATTTGAACCTAGTCTTTACTCTATTACGGGCGAATTTCGCTAGCTGCAAAACTCCACAACGCTTGACACTTGACAACAACGTAGTGAGAAAAAACCGGCCAAGAGCGTGTCGGACACGCCCAAAATAGGGTTCCGTAGCCATTACGAAAAAATTAAGTAATATTTTTCTAAGGATTTCGTATTTTATACGGAATCTTCCAAGTTTAGGTATATTTTATACCCTACGCTGCTATTTACTCATAAACTACTAATAGTTCTCAAGCAAACTTAACCGTTATAGTTTTCCTTGGAAGTTTGATATACTGACTACCATTCTGAATTTTTTAAAATTTTCCGACCCACCGGTTTAGATTTTAGAGGGGGGGGGACGCTCGATTTTTATGAAAATTTGAACTTTAAAGTTGAATATTTCGCAAATAGATGACTGAATCGAAAAATTGTTTTAGCAAACCCCTAATGGTTTTATAATACCTATCCAACGATACCCCACACCATAGGGTTGGATGAGAAAAAAAAAATCACCGCCACTTTACGTCTATGGGAGGTACCCTAAAAAAAATTGTTTTTGAATTTTTAATTGTACTGTTTTGTCGGCATAGTTTACCTTTATATCCGTGCAAAATTACAGCTTTCTATCATTGATAGTCCCTGAGCAAAGCCGCGGACGGACAGACAGACAGACAGACAGACGGACAGACAGACAGACAGACAGACAGACAGACAGACAGACAGACATGGCGAAACTATAAGGGTTCCGTTTTTGCCATTTTGGCTCCGGAACCCTAAAAAGAAGGCCAGTTTTACCAAAGTGGCAGGCGAGCATTCAAATACAAATACAAATACAAATACAAATAATTTTATTTCGCTTAAAATATGGTACAAAAGATGGAACATAGTTTAGGGATCACATATTTCACCAGCTTCTGGCATGCAAAATATCTACTACAAACTAACATAACATTACATTAAATTTAAGTGCCCTAACGTACATAATAGGGTCATTGCTCAAAAGAAGAAAAATATTCATTAACAGAGTAGAATGCTTTTTCCACAAGCCATGCTTTAAGTTTATATTTAAATGTATTTAAAGAATTTATTTTTATGTCATTGCCTAATCGATTAAAAAATTTTATTGACATGTGAAAAGTGTTTCATTCTACCAACCTATCTTATTTATTATACCTACTATCGACCTATCGACCAACCTATCGACCTAACCTATCCCGGTGATCTGAACCAGGGATTTTAGGCCAGTGATTCAAACTGGCGCTCATTTGGCTCGGACATATTTGGGCGCGCGATTGTGAATCTACAGGTATAATTCATCAAAGCATAGGCTACTTTTTATCCCGGAAAAATGCACAGTTTCCGAGGGAACAGCGCGCGATAACCGAATACCATGCGGGCGAAGCCGCGGGCGAAAGCTAGTTATTATTATATTGACATTCAATTGTATTATTTTATAAGTTTATTACCAATTAATTGTTAACTGGTTAAAATTAATAAGCATCGCCCATCGGCATAAATTAATCACTATGTACATCACTGCCATTTGCAATCTGCCCGAGATCATGATGCATCAGCAACTGCGTCGAAATAGCGCGAGCTCATTAGAGGAAATCGCGATCAATATCTAGTTAAAATAAGTGTAATATAACTGTTTCCTAAATATAACTCATTCCTAATATAACTGTTAATAAAGCCGTGGTGGCCTAGTGGTTTGACCAATCGCCTCTCAAGCAGCGGCGGCCTTACCCATTGCGAGGCTCCGGGCGGCAGGTCTTTGCGAGGCCCTTTGTCCTTCGTGAAAAGTATGTGATGCGAAAATATAGGTAAAAAAATCTGTTTTTTTTTATTTGCTTGGGTTGTTGCGCGAGGCCCCTGCAAGAGCGAGGCCCCCGGCGGTTGCCCTGTTCGCCACCCCCTAAGGCCGCCTCTGCTCTCAAGCAGAGGGTCGTGGGTTCAAACCTCGACTCGCACCTCTGAGTTTTTGAAATTCATGTGCGGAATTACATTTGAAAATTACCACGAGCTTTGCGGTGAAGGAAAACATCTAGGGGAAACCTGCTCAAAAATATGCGATGCAATTCAATGGTGCGTGTGAGTGAAGTTCCCAATCCGCACTGGGCCCGCATGGGAACTATGGCCCAAGCCCTCTTATTCTGAGAGGAGGCCTGTGCCCAGCAGTGGGACATATATAGGCTGGGATGGTATAACTGTTTCATATATTTCTGCTGAAAACTATTTATGCTGAAGTTTACGAGACTCATCAGCTGATACAAATAAATGATTTGGTACTCGTATATCGTAATATAAATTATGCCTATGAAAGCGGGCGCTGTATTACAATAGGAGTAATGTATGGCCCTCGTCAGTAGAATTCCTCCGGCGGCAATAACTCCTACATTACTTGCAGACGGAAATTTTAATAATAAATGCCCATTTATTAAAGCGAGAGAAACATTACGCATATTTCATGACACGTGACTTCGAGAGATACCTACTCTTAATTTCCATTAAACAGTAACTCTTCCGAGTTACTTTGACTTTGAGTAATGGTTTTAAAATTTGGTTTTGGACGCATAATAATAAGCTTTTTCATTTAGCGCCTTATAAGGTGGCTTTTTTTAACAGAACGATATCATTGAACTTGAAATGTTCTAAATTATCAATTATCATCATTCCCGAATTTTAAATTTTTTCTAACTAATATCCATACTAATATGATAAATGCAAAAGTGTGTCTGTTTGTATGTTTGTGTGTATATTTGTCCGTCTTTCACGCCGTAACGGAACGACAGATTGACGTGATTTTTTGGCATAGAAATAGTTTATGGGCCCGAAAGTGACATAGGCTACTTTTTATCTCGAAAAAATGCACAGTTTTTGAGGGAACAGCGCAGATAACCGAATAGCATGCGGGCGGAACCGCGGGCGAAAGCTGTTAATTTATAATTTTATTAGTTTCAAGTGTCATTGAATAGGTAAAAATTGAGCACAGGACACACGCTAAAATTCATCTAAAACAGACGCATCGGCCAACATGATGAAAGTATATTACCTGTGTTTAAGTATAAAAGTAAATAAATAAAAAATATCAATAAAGAAAATATTCGGACGATAAAACCTAAAGTTCAAATTGAAGCCGTCCCTTATAATGGGCCCAGACACAATAAGAGCAAATCATTTTCTGCCTACATGTCACTGAGCGATCGCACTTAAACGTAATGCTTAAGAAGATAACGAGCGTGCGTTTAAATCTGCGACACATGTGGCTGATCGCTTCAAATTCAGGTCTGGTGTATAAAATCGAAAACTTTTCCATGTGACCTATTTTATTTGTCTCACCGATTCCCTGGATGACTTTATTACTCAGCGTGACCCTTATTTAATTTGAAATGTGGATGCAGGCCGCTTCCAACCGAAGCAACTGGAGGTCTATGACGAGGCTTATGTCCAACAGTGAACGTTCTACGGCTGATGATGATGATGAATATGAAATGGTTGGCAGTTTTCGAATTTGGTTAGCAGAAAAAATCAGCAGTTAAGTAGTCATGCAAAAATATTGCTTGCAATAAATGAAAATCGGGCTGCAAACCTTCTTTCAGAAAAAATAAGCAGTAGAAGGCCATTGTCTATCACAATGAAGTGCTGCACATCATTAGAATTCGACTTACTAAGAGTCATGTGGGGTAAGCTTATACATTAGATCAAAAAAAAAATACCTCGTTGAGTTTCTTACCGGATTCTTTTCAACAGAAGTTTTTTCCGAACCGGTGGTAGATTTTATGACGTTCATAAGTGTTTGTCATAGCCTAAATTGAATAAAGAGATTTTGACTTTGACTTTGACATAGAGTAAGTGTACGCAAACCATACATTTCAGTCCTTTTTGGATAGATTCTACCTTATTTTCTACCTTATCTGTCAGTCAGCAAATTAACCACCACTCAAAGGTTGACTGGCAGAGATCCCTTCAGGGATAAGTCGCCTTTGTACTTAGCACTTTTTTTGTGTTATTTTTGTATTTACTTTTTGTACAATAAAGAGTTTAAGCAAATAAACAAACATTAGTCATGATACTTTTTTATGTGTAGGTAAGCTTAAATAAGGCTTAAGTCAAATATAAAACTGCCAATAAAATAATATAAAAGTGTATAAAAGTCAATATTGAAGCAATATCATGTAAATGGGCAGAGCTAGCACCAGCACAGCAGCGGCAGACGAAGTTTAAACTAGTTCCGTCAAGTAACGATATTGGATCAGAACTTACTGATAATAAAGATTTTTCTGTCAGTAAAGCTTTCCGTATTTCCTGCGCTTCATTGGAACGAAGTTGTGAACTATGAAGTTTACCGAGTATTCTTTTTAACCGACTTCAAAAAAAGAGGAGGAGGTTATCAATTCGGTTGTATTTTTTTATACCTACTTACAAATTGATTTTATCGATCAATCGCAAATTCTAAAATGTAACTCACAAATTTAATCAGAAAAAAAAGTAAAAGTGGGTAAAATTGTACAGACAACTACAAAGATAGATTCGTCCCAAGTTACAAATATGTGTATACACAACCTTAATAATAGGTCAATAAAGTAGTGTATATGTCGGCGGCCGATCGTAAAATCAGCCAGATCACGAAATTCCTAGGCACATCATGAAATGGCGCCATTTCATGATATGCCTAAAAGATGTCTATGCATATCACGATGTGCCTGAGAAACAAGCAGATCAATTAGAGCAACGCATTCGACGATATTCCTAGCTTTATACCGGGCATATCGTGATATGCTGAAAAAAAGAAAAAAAATAGGTACGACGAGCGAAGCGAGGAGTGGTTAGTATGAATTGTGACTACTACGCACGAGCCGAGCGAGCGAAGCGAGCGTGCCGCGGCAGCGGCCGGCGAAGTGCCAGAAACGATTTGCCGGCATTTCATGATATGCCTAGGAATTTCATGATCTGCCTAAACGTCAACAGGCAAATCGTCAAACGGTGAGTTTTGAACGATATGGCGGATGTCCCTTAGCCAATTCATGAAATGGCGCCATTTCACGATATGCCTAGGAATTTCGTGATCTGGCGGATTTTACGATCGGCCGCCGACATATACATAATATATATTTTTTTAACTTTGGGCAAATCGATCTTTTTGTAGTTGAAAATTATTTATTCATTTATCCTACAGACATCTCGAGTTGAATAAGTAAAAATCGTGCCTCTGCGTGCTAGTACGAGTAAATACACAGTTAAAATAGTCGAGGGATCACTTAAATTTATTTTCGAGATTGATCCATTTATCTAGAAATATATGAGCGGAGTTTATTTTTGATATATTTTGGGTTTTAAGCCGGTCCCACATTGCCGCGGTATCAGTTGGAAAACGAAAGAGGCTCACGCAAACCTGGCATTAGCATTAGACAAACGAACGGCTATTTTCATAAATGTAACGACCCGTAACAACGGTCGCGTGCGGAACTGTTCGATGCTTTTACTAGTCGGAAATCACCTAGTAATGTTTATGGTTATGAGTTTAATTACCTAGTATACCATTTGTAGTCTTAAGCCCAATTTAGACTTGCAAGAAAAATCGGCAAGTAGCTTTACATTGCTGCGTTTGATTGACCTCTTCAAACTCGTTCCCTTTACGACCTCGCAATGTTACTGCATTTTTCTTCTGCGCCATGCGTTAAGCTGAGTTTAGACTTGCAAGAAAAATCGTGCAAGTTGCATTACATTGCGGCGCTCTATTGACCACTACAAATTCGTTGGCTTTATGGCCTCGGAATGTAACGAAGAGGGTCTCAAGTAGAGGGTCGTGGGTTCAAACCCCGGCTCGCACCTCTGAGTTTTTCGAAATTCATGTGCGGAATTACATTTGAAATTTACGACGAGCTTTGCGGTGAAGGAAAACATCGTGAGGAAACCTGCATAGACCTGAGAAGCAATTCAATGGTGTGTGTGAAGTTCCCAATCTGCACTGGGCCCGCGTGGGAACTATGGCCCAAGCCCTCTCATTCTGAGAGGAGGCCTGTGCCCAGCAGTGGGACGTATATAGGTTCGAAAGATTATGATGATGAATGTAATGAAACTTGCACGATTTTTTTGCAAGTCTACACTCGCTTTACCCGCAACGCAACTTACGCAATTTTTCTTGCAAGTATAAACTTGGCTTTACAAGAAAGCAAAGGCCACGTTTAAACAAGTTGTGTTGTTATGTTTTGTTTGTGTCTTTTGTTTTGAAATACTCGTATAACCATTCGGAAATGTATTTGAAGGAATTTGAGTTCAAGTGAAAGATTATACTCACAGCTACACACATTGCACAGTTCTCTAAATGCAAACAGCCTGTTTGTGAGCTAGCATTCCAAACTCAAAGACTAGAGTTTTATGATAAAATCACAGAGGGAAGATCACTGAACAGGATATCAAAAATATTATATTTAATTTTTTTTTCTCCATCAATTCGGCTACTTTCTAATAAAAGACATGAATCTTTGAAAAAAAAAAAGAATGATGATGAATTAAGGAAATGACTGCCGTCCTACCGGTAGGACGGCAGTCATTTCCTTAATTCATCATTCCGCCTTCTTCGGTCGAAGAAGGCGGCAAAGGGACTTTAGCGGCTTTTTAACTTTTTGATACATGCATACTCAGAAAAAAATTCTGCGTCGAACGGTATTGACTTTTTTTTTCTATGACAGTTAGTTCTCGAGATACGCAGCAGTTAAACGACACATATTTTGATTTTTGTTAGGGTTTTATAATCTAAAAATCCGTGATTGGTATTAAATAAGCTAAAAAGACGTTATGTATCATTAGCCGCCTTATATCATGCTTAAAATATAACACTTTTCTAAGCTAAAAAGTGCTTATCGATTATTCATACTTTAAAAAGCGGTTAAGTTCGTTTAACGAGGTTTTAATGAATTGTCATAGCTGAATTTACATACTTGTTTATAGGCTTAAAAGCAGTATTCTTTAAATTAAACTCTATAATTACGTTAAGGGATCTTAGCCGCCTTTTTGCCTATAACACTTAAATACATTACGTAATACATTTAAATGTCAATAAAGCGGTGACCGCCTTTTTACTTCAGTGTCATAAGGTTGATATTTCTTCGATCATATTTTTAAAGCGGCTAAATAGCAATAATAAGTAAAAAAGCGGCTAGATTTTTGTCAATCCTTACTATTAAAAGGGGAAAGTGAGTTTGTTTGTTTGTTTGTTACGCTTTCACGCCGTAACGGAGCGACGGATTGTCGTAATTTTTGGCATAGAGATAGTTTATGGTCCCGAGAGTAACATAGGCTACTTTGAATCCCGGAAAAATGCACAGTTCCCGAGAGAACAGCGCGCGATAACTGAACACCACGCCGGCGGAGCCGCGGGCAATAAAAGCTAGTGTTAAATAGGGCATGTATTTGAATATCGAAATTTAAAATATCTAAAGTTAAAATGTCGACGGTCAAAATATCGAAAATCAAAATATCGAATGATCTAAATATCTACTATGATTATATCGACGTCTAGAATTCCTAAAACCGAAATATCGAACGGCTAAAATATCGAAAGTTCAAAATATCTACAACCGAATGATCGATATATGTTAATATCGAAACACAAAATATCAACCGTCAAAAAACCACATATTAAAATATCGAAAATTGATATAGCGAAGTATCTTAATATCAAGAAAAATGCATAGAACTCGATTCTGGCACTCGCCGGCCGCTGCCGCGGCACGCTCGCTTCGCTCGCTCGGCTCGTGCTTGTTTTGGTCACGGTTGAACCTAACCGCTCCTCCTCGCTGCGCTCGTCGTCGCACCTAAGTTTTAAATTAGATTGCTTAGTACTTACAGTTTAAAACTGAAGTCTAATTAATTCAATCGTAAAGTTTAGGTGCGACGACGAGCGTAGCGAGGAGGAGCGTGTTAGGTTCAACTGTGGCCAAAACAAGCGCGAGCCGAGCGAGCGAAGCGAGCGTGCCGCGGCAGCGGCCGGCAAGTGCCAAAGTTAAATTTCATATCAGTAATCGACTATTGTACCCTTCGGTATTATAGACATTCGATATTTAGAATTTCGACCTTAGAATCGTTCGAAATTTCAATTTTCGATATTTTATCCATCGATATTAGAATTTTCGAAATTTTAGCATTCGATAATTCTACCGTTCGATAATTTATACTTTCGACATTTTGAATTTCGACCTTATAATCGTTCGACATTCTGATTTTCGATATTTTGACCGTCGACGTTTTGACCTTAGATATTTTAAATTTCGATATTCAAATACGTGCCCGTTAAATAATATTAGTGCTTAATTTCATTAAAAATTAAAAAGACCTTAAGTATTTAGTTTTTGGTTAACGTCAATAATGTTACCTTAGTAGTTTTGTATCTAGATTTAAGCACAATTTAGGTTTTGGGTGAACTTTTGAAATATTTTTTTTTACGTTATTTTGGTGGTCATTATTTTTTTAATTTTTGGTGAAAATAATCACTCGTTGAAATGCTCTTCTGGATTAGGATTTCAATGATACAAGAAGGACCTACTCGTATTTAAATTCAATAACTAAGTTAAAGCTATACGATATAGTGAATAAAAAGCAAAATTAAAAATTTTGAATAAACCCACGACGGTTCCTAATAGAAAAAGGGTTAAATATTTTTTATGAACATCCCCCGACTTAAAGTGATTACAAACGCAAAAACATCCGTCGAGGGCTGCCATTACCTGCACCGAAATGAACTTATATTTTGCAGTTTTATGAATTTGTGATGAATTATAATTGTGTGGGGAATGTACTACTTTATGAGGGAAAGATATTCATGGTAGTTTACTTAACATTATAACTGAAATAACATTGGATTAGTACTCGTAATATTGTGTAGTTGTATGAATTTGTGATTAATTAAAATTGGATAGTTATGTTTGTAGTAGCTTTTCTTAACATTTTAATTTCAATATAACACAGAAATAGTAATGGCAGCCCCCGACGGATGTTTTTGCGTTTGTAATCACTTTAAGTCGGGGGATGTTCATAAAAATTATTTAACCCTTTTTCTATTAGGAACCGTCGTGGGTTTATTCAAAATTTTTAATTTTGCTTTTTATTTTAAAATTTTTAAAGAAATAATTTTTCTCACCAAAAAATTTTATGTAAAATCAGAGGCTAATATTCACAACACTTACTAACAACCTCACAAATAACGCTTAAATTTTAAAAAGGTTTTCAAACGCTAGGAAAAGCCAAGTGGCTGCATGAGGCTGCGTTTCCACCAGAGATGTGCGAGGTTGTGTTGCAAGGAATGTGATTTTCATGAACCAGTAGAAACGCTTCATTTCCCTATCCTTGCACTCATCTCTGGTGGAAGCTGAGCGGAGTGAAGCGAGGTAAATGTTAAATTATGTTTCTATTGGTTCATAAAAAAACACATTCCTCGCAACAAATCCTCGCACATCCCTGGTGGAAACGGAGCCTGAGCCCTGACTTTATTAGCCTTACATCTTGATTTAAAAAGTACAGCTTGGCCGTTCATGGATATATTCCATGACATTATCTAACACTCAATTTTTTACCATACTCGTATCGGTCAGACTTTCTGATAGACCTACTTACGGTAGGAAATTACTTTACGGGTCTTAATGGACATGTCATACGAACAGATTTAAATATGAAACGGCCAAGTCATACAAAATTTTAGCTTTCTTGAAACTCTAGGGAAGAGGAGACAACCCTAGCTACAGCATCAGGTGTTGTATAGGCATATAATGTATTGTCATTGCACTTGAATAATCGTGCAAAGTTTTATGTATTTGTGCTATTAACCATCGAGGAGTTCCTTTGTGGGAAGACGACCCTAGCTGCAATATCAAGTTGTGTCTATTCTATCGTACAAACACAGTGCCAATAAAATTTAATAGGTAATTCTGTTAAGTTCCGCGCCTGTGCCGTAAACTATTGAAGAGTTTCTTTCTATGGAGACGATCCTGGCTAAATAACCAGGAGGTCACTACCAGATTATTGTATTATTACAAGATTAACATTAGTGTGCCAAAATTCAAGACAATACGATAACTAAAAGTGTGGCAAATTTAACTTGCAAGACCCGAACATGCATACAAACATACATATTATTATGTATATTATTTACATAGGTACCTACATACATTGCAGGTCAAATAAAAGCTAGTGTTAAGACGAAACGGTGTGAAAATAGTTAGTTAGTGCCCCGTCTTTTTTTTTGTTTATCTTGGCGGGGGCACTGCCGTGCGCCCTCCTTGATATACATATGAATGCCTTTCTAAAACTATTACAGACAGTCATGAAACCCCTTAAAGAGACCCATATCAAAGACAGTCAAATCTTTCTAGAGCTAAATGGAAAATGTTTACTATAGCGCCCCCTTGCGGGTTAATACTACAACATCTATCTAAGAACCATCTTGGATAAACATCAAATCCGGTGTACTGCCGTTTCGCCAAAATATTTTTCGCCAAATTTCACTTCCCAAAAAACTTATCGCAATAGTTTCATTTCCCAAACGAATCTTTGGCATATTTACATTTAGCATTTTATTCATTTGGTCAAATTATCATTTGGCATAATTTTACTTTGTCAAATTTTATTACGACAAACGTTTATTAAGCAAACGTTTTATGCAATATTGTATTCCAAAAAAATGTTTGTTCAAAATGACATTTCGCACAAACCAACCACAAAAACCAACTGCTACCAGAAAAGTAGCTTATGTTAGAACTGCGTCTTTCACAGAAACGGACTGCTATCAGAAAAGTAGATGAGGTTAGACTGCGTCCCCCACAGAAAACGGACTGCTACCAGAAAAGTAGGTTATATTATAAGTTAAAACTGCGTCCCCTGCAAAAACGAACTGCTATCAAAAAAGTAGGTTAGGTTAGGTTAGAACTGCGCCCCCCCACAGAAACAAACTGTTCCCAGAAAAGTAGGTTATTATGTCATGCGATATTTTGGGAAGAGTACATTATGCCAAACTATACATTTTACCAAATGTTACTTGGCATTATGAAATATGACTAAGTAATTATTTGCGAAACAATAATTTGCCAAATAAAAATTTAGTAACTATAAATTTGCGATAAGTTTTTTTGCCAAATGATAATTTGGGTAATTTTTTTTGGGATGTGATACTTTGGGAAAAGTTTTTTGGCCATACATTAGTAATCCATCAAATCCATTACGGAAAACTACATCAACAACAGTCAATCCATTCTGAAGATAATTGGCAACATTCGATGGTCTTTTTTCGAGTGAAAAATGATTACTGTAGCGCCCCCTAGCGGACAAACGCTATAACACCTATCTAAGAACCACCGTAGATAAATTACGAAGCCATTACAGAAAACCGCATCTAAATCAGTCAAACCGTTCTGGAGATAAACGTGAACATTCGTTTGCGCACAAACAAACAAACAAACAAACAAACAACCTCTCACCCTAAACGCATATACCTTCTCCGTTCCGTCGTGGGTAAAAAAACGTCGCTACCGAAATTACGATAGTGACAGTAAATTACGTTTTATTAATTACATAGGAAATTAGTTTCAAATTACTATAATTTATTTTATATACGTGTACATAATCCGTGTGTGACTTATGTTAATAAAGTAAAGAATTAAAGTTTTAAATTATTATTTTAAGTTAATCTTAGTTCCCAATACTTATTTGAATGTAGGTTCGATCAAAATAAATCGAATGTCAAATCGGTTCGCTTGACCTTTCAAAATTCATAATTTGCGAAGTCGCACTTGCACCTGCTATAAAAGACAAACATACCTATACTAGCATGCTCATTCGCAGACGCGTTCATACTTGTTATCATCATTCGTCCTTCCTCCCCTACCTCAAGTAGTAGGTAGGTACACTCAAAGATAGCAGGGTGATCCATTTAGCCAGCATGCTACTAAAAAGCATACCTACTTTAAACATCTCATAAACATACACGCTAGTATTACAGTAGTAATTGCTCATCAGATTTTGTGCTAGTAATGAGCATAATCTATCTGTACCTTTATATTTCACGTGAGCAAAACGCGAGTGAGCGAATCAGTTTCACGTGAAACTACCGTTAAATTCAGTCATAATGACCATAATAAAACATAAATATAAAATACCACCGGAATTACAGCACCGAATATTACGACAACAATGTATCTTTTGCGATTACTGCTAAACTGTTTACATCAGTACTATTAGCTCTATTCTGTGAAATAAGAATCAAGACAACTAATAAGTAAAAATATAAACATTCAATTGAAGTCATTGTACTCTTATATCGCACAACGGGAATCCACTGAAATTACTTTTAAGATGACTAAAACAAAACACATCGCGCGAAAGGCTTGTACCTACTTACTGATAGTCACACAAAATTCGGTAGTTGGAGGTTCATTCAGCGTGACAGCTAAAGCACAACTAATGTAATTTTCCATAAAAATGCGAACATAGTGATATGACCTTTCACCATTAAGATTTGTAAGCAAGTATTTGTGCAAATTGATATTGGTAGCTAGACGACATTTACAAAGTGATCCATCTATCTTTTAAATAAAAATGTATTTAGTATGAAAAAGTAAAAATAGAATGCGTTATTTAATTAGCTTCATTTTTATTTATGTTTATTAGGAAAATGACTCTTAGACACAAAGTTATGGTCAATTGATTCAACAAAACCGCGCGTGGGACAGGCTTCACAGACTTACTGCAGTTAGTGTTTCTAAGTTTGGGATATTTTTAATTCAGCTTTAATTGAAGTCAACAATGTTTATTATGTTAAAACTCCGCTAGCATATATAAAATCGAATTGTGACGGCCAAAAAAGTTGCTCTGAAAATTCACCCTTTTTTATATCTCATTTATAAACTTTAGAGAAGTAAATAATGAACACAGTTCAATAATCATAATGTTAATTGAAAGTAATAATTTAGAAGTTTTTTATTTTTGAACAATAAATAGTTGATTTTTATATAGTATGCCTTTTAATTTTTTGTCATTACCGCTTCTCACGCAGCATAACTCTTAATAATTGTAGTCCTATCATAACCTAAAATGCCGTTATTTACAGAGTGACTCACGTATTACGGCTTTATAATGTATTGAAAGTAAACATTTCTGATGCTTGATAATTTTTATTCAATAGTTAAAAAAACATCTAAGCTTTAAAACGGTTAAGATACTTTAACTTCGTTTTTATTTATAACGCAACGTACATGTTCTACTAGCAATAATAGACAATACCGCGGCTATCCATAGTAACGACCTTCTAGTGTATTAATCGCACCTAACTTTCATTTAAAATAACAACACTAAAAAAGTTATGTATAATACTAAGCTTAAAAGTCGCTAAGGTATAGCTAACGGCCTTTTAACTTATTATTCTTCGTCGAATAATATTCACAAATCCTAAGCTATAACATAAAAGCCTCCATAGTTAATACTATTTATAATTTTTTTAAATGAAAATATATACATAAAAAGGCGTGATTTTTTATCTAAATTTTAATGTAATCAGAATTTTTGTAAGTCAATTTATGCCTGAGATACAGGTATTTAAAATTTTGAAAAGTTTTTGCCGTTTTTCTCGAAAGTTACTTTTGTCACTTTGCCGCCTTCTTCGGTAGGACGGCAGATGAATGAATGCCCGATAATGACCGATCTTGCGCCAGACTCTTCCTATCTTACCAGATCATCAGTACTTACCACTACCATGAGTTTACAGTGACCGTACTAGATAGCGACGGCGTAAATTATTTGTATGAATAATTGTACAGCGCCTTTACAAATAATTTACGGCGTCGCTATCGAGTACGGTCACTGTAAAATCATGGTAGTAGTGGTACAGTCCATTCTTGGAAAATCTGTCCATGCTGCGTCTACCGGTACGTGGGCATTTTAAGAAGAAGAAGAAGAAGAAAAAACATTTATTGCCACAAAACACATTAAATAACATTTCATACAAAATCAAAGTTTATAATTGTGACAATAGGCGTCGGCGTCAGCATATGCTGCTGGCGCCGGCCCCGAGGAGCGACGCCAAGCAGCGCTGTTCTTCAGCCGACACCCCTCTCAGTATACTCCTACACTACTGCCAGGTGCAGACTTAAAGTTAGATTTTGTATATTAACAAAAAAAAAAAACTAATGATTTTATCAATAAAAACGGGCAAAAGTAAAATTAAAAAATAAATTGAAGAAAAAAAAAGAATAAAAAAAATGAGGATACATTTCGCCAGGATAACATCTGCATCACCCATGTAATCCAGGACTGAGAGGTTCCAGACATGAGACCTTTACTGTTTTTTTAATACAAAGATTTAATACAAAGATGTAATAACCATTACTGTCAAGGTGTCTGAGTAAGACGATACGCATTACTAGTAGTAACTATCCTTTGCGGCATTAATTAAGTGTGTAATGACGTCATTATATTTTGACACCTGCAGCTGAGACAGTAAAGTAACTGGAAACTCTTCTTTGCAATTCTCTAAACAACTGTGGTATAGAAATTATATACAAGGGGATTACAATAGAATGGCTAAAATTACTACTTTTACAGCGGGCTTCAGTTTTTAATATTTTATAACCTGTCTAAGCTCGAATAAATTACAAATATTTAAATGGAAGAAAAAAATATTAGAATTGACGACATATTTGTTGGGAAACTAACACTTGACTGTGTGCAAGTAATTGAAGTAATATGCCTTGTACCTTGTCGTGGTTATTTACGACTTTATAGTCGATTCGGTTTGGTGCTGTTTATGAAAGGGGACTGATAATGTTTAAAAACAATGTTTTGGAAACAATTACGAATCGGTATGTTTAATGCAGGATCTCTGGGTACAAACCATGACAATTTTATTGCAACTTGTACCCAACAGGATTTGGATATCTTAGCTATAAATGAAACTTGGTTAAGGGGGGGGGATGAGGGTCGCGCACCGGTGCTTCAGGGATATAATTTTCGCCACAATCCACGACCACTGGGCTCACGCTCTAAGGGAGGAGGAGTCGGGTTCTATATTAGACGTAGTGTTAGAGTGCGTAATTTACCGCACCCGGTGGATCCCCAGCACAAGTCGATAGAGCAAATGTGGTTACATATGACTCATCAAGGGAAAAAAATAGTAGTAGGTACAGCGTACCGCCCGCCCTGGCAGGACATTGACATATTTTTTGACGCAATATCAGACACGATTAGTTCATTGTCACATTATAATAACTTAATAATAATGGGTGATTTCAATATTAATCTACTTTCTACCACTGACATGAAAATCTCTAAATTTAATAATTTCTTAACTTGTTTTAACTTGGTACAATTAGTGGCAGAGCCCACACATTTCACGAACACTAGCCAAACACTGATTGACGTGGTCTGCACGGACATGAACGCCAGAAAAGTAAGCACTGTCCATGTTGGTTCACTTCTTGGACACTGCATGGTTGTTTGCGAATTTAATATAAAGCGAAACAAGCCTAAGCCCTATACCTTTACACACAGGGCCCTCAATAATATTGTTCAATCTAATTTTGACTCGGATCTTCAGAGTGTGAGGTGGGATCTGATGTCTGCATTATCAAATGTTAATGAGAAGGTTGAAGTGTTAAGCCGGCACATACTTTGCTTGTTTGATATGCATGCGCCCATAAAAACATCCAGATTAAGAGTAAATTCTTACCCTTGGATCACTGACACTGTGAAATTTATGATGAATTTGCGTGATCGTGCTGCTGCAGACTATCACAAAACGGGAGCTGAGAGTAAAAAAGTATATTACAAAGACCTGAAAGCCACAGTGAACAAAGCACTGTATCATGAAAAAACTGCTTATTTTAACCATAATATAAATAATAATATAAAAAATCCGAAAAAGCTCTGGAATAATCTCAAAACGACTATTTTGCCTAAACATAATGTAGAATTGCCCACAACTTTTGACGACCCTGACATCATAAATGACCACTTCCTGACACTACCAGCTGCTTCTCAGGTGACTATTTCTCAATTGACCTACTATGAGTACCATAGATTAAATGACTCTAAGTTTCATATTGGAACAGTTAGCTCGGACAAAATACTGAAAATAGTCTCAAGTCTTAAGTCAAATGCAGAAGGGGACGACTTGATTAGTTTGAATATGCTACTTATGACTTTTCCATACACAGTGGATATATTAACAGATGTCATCAATATGTCCATTTTAACATCCACTTTCCCTGATGCCTGGAAGACAGCAGTTGTGCGTCCACTCCCTAAAATCCCTGACCCAGCCGAACTAAGGGACCTGAGACCGATAAGTATACTACCCTGCATATCAAAGATACTTGAGAAGGCTGTATGCGCACAGTTGACAGACTACCTTGAGTGCAATGGCATCTTACCAGACGTACAGTCGGGTTTCCGGAGGGGGCGAAGTACGGTGACTGCCCTTCTTGACGTCACTGATAATATCTTGTGGGCACAAGATAAAGGCATGTGTACATTGCTTGTCCTACTTGATTTTTCCAGGGCATTTGATTGTATAAATATTAATTTGTTACTATCAAAATTAAGCTTCTATGGTTTTGATAATAGTGCTCTGCATTGGTTCCATAGTTACCTTCATAGGCGAAACCAGTATGTTAAACTGAGCCTAAGTGATGGATCAACCAAATCGTCAGATTTGAAAGACCTCTCTAGAGGTGTCCCGCAGGGATCTATCCTCGGACCGATCCTTTTTACTTTATACACAGCAGACATCGGGACCCGCATCACACACTGCAGATATCACGTGTATGCAGATGACGTACAGATCTACATTTCGTGTAAACCTACGGATATTGACAGTGCAATACAAAAACTTAATACTGACCTTGAAAATATAGCAGATTGGGCTGCAAGCAATAGTTTAATGCTTAATCCTGGCAAAACCAAATACATACTTTTTGGCACAAAATTTCAAACAAATAATATCAAACCCACTATAGCTGTTAAGTTGTTGGACGAACCTATAGAGAGTGTACATGAGGCACGTAGTCTGGGTCTTATTATGGACAGTGGACTTAGGTTTGGGAAGCATGTTGCGGGCTCTGTCAGTAATTGCTTCTACAGGCTCAAATTGCTCTATAACATAAGGCCTTTTATTAGTGAAACGCTGCGCATGCAGTTAGTTGAGTCATTGATCCTGTCCAAATTAAATTACATGGACACAGTATATGGTCCACGAATTCTGGCAAAAACAAAGCGTCTGATACAGCGGGTACAGAATGCTTGTGCTCGTTTTTGCTTTAACATTCCACCGAGAGTGCATGTCACACCTTTCTTAAGCAAGCACAATATCCTCAAAATGGAGCACCGTCGTAAGCTTCATCTAGCATGTCTCCTTTTTGGTGTCATAAAGCACAAGACTCCTGCATATCTCTATGATAAGTTGTCATGGTCGTCCACCCAGAGGTTGCACAGAACACGTCAATGCAGCATACAACTGATGACACCACAACACGCGTCCGCAGCTTTCAGAGGTAGTTTCAGATATGTGGCGACAAAATGCTGGAACAATATCCCGCCGCCCCTCAGGAACCTGCAAAGTATAAATGGCTTTAGAAAATCACTTAAAAAATTTATGTACGAACACCAGCGGCAACAGGAAACATCAACTTTAAACAAAAGCTGCTTGTAGTTACAGTATATGTATATATGTGTGTGTGTATGTATATGTGTATATATTAAGTTTTAGTTTTAGATATGGCTTGTGGAACTGTAATCTGTGTTTTCGTTTATTTATTTATTTTCTTTTCTTTTTCTTTATATTAAGTGGATATAATGTACCTATAATATAATAGTACCTACCTGTATTTCTCTTCTTCCGTCGACGAGAATATGGGTTCTCCCTTTTGTCATTCTTATTTTATCTAATTTTGCATTTTTTGTCGTCTTGTGCACATGACAGCTGCAGCAATTTGTTACAACTCCAAAATCCAGATGGAACCTGGAAGAAAATATTGTAATATTGTAATGATTGTGATTTGTGCGTGTTTACGAGCGACACATTGGACAACAAGTTATCTTGCTTGATTATTTTAGTTCCTTACCTTGTGTATGTCCCCAATGCATGTGGTTGGAATTGAACATTAAGTACTTTTGCTTTGCTTGTACACAGCACACAAGAATATTTACACCTTGTTTCTGTTTTGTTTAGTTGTTTAAATGTTTTGTTTTGTTTCGATTGCATCTTGTGTTTTAAAATGTGATTGTTTTGTTTGATGTAATCGAACAACTCAGGGCAGGCAGCCATGTTGGTCGTGCTCGTGCACATGGCCATGCGTAGTTGGGTGACAGTTGACAGTCTTTACCGGCATGTAGATACCGACATGTGAGTGCCGGCCCGGTTTTTTTGTGGGCACGCCCGTACAAACTAACAGGGGCTTCTATGGGCGGGTGCGCAACGGACGGGGCCGGTATTTGCATGTCGGTGTTAGCCGGGCCGGTGAAGGAAGACGATTTGAGTCGGTTGCTCGCCGCCAGGCGGCGCTGTCCGACTCAGGGTCCAACGGCTGCGTTCAGCGTAGCGCGTATGGCCGTGTTGCACGACACGACAATTTAATTTAAGTTTGGTTTAGTTTAGTTTTAAGTTAGTTTTTAAATAAGGTCCTCACTGAAAATCAGCGCCACGGCTTGCCGTGGCATTATGCTGAGTGGGGACCTATTTAGCGTCATTTTATTTTGGTATTTGTGCTTTGTTATTTTTTTTTTATTGTTCATTTTTATTTTATTTTTATGGCGTTAAATAAATGTATTTTCTTTCTTTCTTTCTTAAACTGTTTCTGTACCTAAGCTTCAAATGTTTCACTATCTTGCTTGTACATCACACGCAACATCAGTAATTTACAGGGAACTTATTTTACCACACACATTAAAATGATTTATTGAATCAGGGGTTACTTTGCGCAGGACTATATCAAATCAATTAACTAAACTGAACACCAACACATAGACAGAAGCAGGTCTAATAATAGAGATAATAAATGATTATAATTTTAAGTTTTAGTGAAATGAATTAACTAAAATTATTTCTTTGCTCACCCGCGAGCTTATGTTAGTTACTTTTGTGCAAGATAAGGTGGTTGGAATAGATGGGTTGCATGAGCCCGGATATCTTGGATAAACGTAGCTATCATAAGGTTGCGGGTGAGCAAAGAAATTCATTTAGTATATCAAAATAGCAGTGGGACGTATATAGGCTGGGAAGATGATGATGATGTCATCAAAGTATAATATGAAGAAATCTATCGAACGCTGTCATCGCACAAGAATAAAACAAGTGATCATCAAACTCTACCCAATTGCTACGAGTATGTTCGTGTGGACAATGGGCTGAATAATAGTGTCCGTTTTCGGACAAAGCCCCTGGGTCATAGTAAACGAGACGTTTCTCCTGAGATTAATAGGGACGCTAACAACCCTGTACTTTGTTACAAGTCGGGATGGTGCTTAAACAGACCGACATACAGTGGCCACCAGCACTTGGCGATTGCTGGGCGTGTTGATGACTCTTTCTTTGGCTAGTTGGTGAAGATTAAACTGAAAATTCCTAGTACCGAAAAGGAAAAGAAAATTGCATTGCGAACGAGGGCGGAGCCTTTATAATATTATGTACTGATCTCATATTGATATCCTATATATTTTAAGTAAAGAAAAGAAAAGAAAAGAGATTCAGTTTCCTCTACTTACATATTCAATACAATTATTACGCTCTCATTTAATTTTAATCAATTAAGTACCTAGATTCCGAGCATTGATTTAAATTTATTACATATTGCATTACAGCAAACGAGCTGTCGGTAGGCCTCTAACAAGATGGAGCGACGACCTGGCTAAGATCGCGGGATCGCGGTGGATGCTATGTCCAGCAGTGGACGTCTTTCGGCTGACATGATGACGATGATTACAGCAAACCAATACCACACACCGAGAAACTACTAAATATATCAACTAATAACAATCATAATATAAATAACAATAACAATATTAATAACCGAATCAAACAACACTTAGAAATGAAAATATTGTGGTGTTAATGAAAACGGAGATGAGTAAAAAAAAAATGATTCATCTCCTAACAGTGCCGTTAACCGTAAACACACAGTATTTTGAACCAATGAGTGCAAGAATCTCATTTTTCATATTTTTGACTCATCTACTTTTTTTCTTCAGTGGCCCGACATACAGTGGCCACCAGCACTTGGCGATTGCTGGGCGTGTTGATGACTCTTTTTTTGGCTAGTTGGTGAAGATTAAACTGAAAATTCCTAGTACCGAAAAGGAAAAGAAAATTGGATCGCGAACGAGGGCGGAGCCTTTATAATATTATGTACTGATCTCATATTGATATTATATTTTAAGTAAAGAAAAGAAAAGAAAAGAGATTCAGTTTCCTCTACTTACATATTCAATACAATTATTACGCTCTCATTTAATTTTAATCAATTAAGTACCTAGATTCCGAGCATTTTTTTAAATTTATTACATATTGCATTACAGCAAACGAGCTGTCGTTAGGCCTCTAACAAGATGGAGCGACGACCTGGCTAAGATCGCGGGATCGCGGTGGATGCTATGTCCAGCAGTGGACGTCTTTCGGCTGACATGATGATGATGATGATTGATTTTTTCCTGCGTTTGCTGTTGCTCAGAGCGGACGTGTGCAGTTTGCTGTGAATTTAAATTCAATATTTTTAATTGTATTTCTTGTGCCTGTTGGGCTAGTTAAAGTCTGATTTCTCGGTGCCTCCTTGTTTCGCTTGGGGTTTCTTGTGTTTAGAGTGTCGGCCATATTGAAAAGTGTCGGAAGTCTCTCTCTAAAGTGCGCGGTTTTACGAGTGAATTGAGCGGCGCCGATGGACCCGGTTTTGTCTAGTGACAAGTTTGAGACGGTCGTTTGGAGTTTTCAACTTTTTGCATCTTTTTGCAAGTTGTTGTGATTTGAACCTCCGACCTCGGGTTTGTGGGTCGACTGTCAGACCGCTGAGCCACGGGAGCTTGAGCGAGGCGGCGCGAAATTGTGATATAGGTGCAACGTCATAGCCGACGGGTGCAATCAAAGCCAAAGTTCCTACACTTTACGGTTCATTTTATAATAGTAAGATGTCATCGTGTCTGGCCTGCAAGGGATCTGTTAAGGAAAACGCACTGCTTATGTGTACTGCTTGCCATGGAACTTATCATTTTTATTGCTTACATCTAACAATTGAATATGTGAATAAGGTCAGGCAGGCATGGTTATGTTCATTTTGTTCATCGGTTAATACGCGTCGCCGTAGAAATGACGACACCCCTGTTCAAGGTGCGGCCGTTGTATCTGTACTGGATGATTCAGTTATGTCATGTGACCAAGGGCTCGATGACTCTCGAATGGCGGACAGTGCCCCCCCTGGGCTTGAGAATACTGACTTGCTGGTAACCCCACCGAATTCGTATCAGTTGTCTAAGGAGAGCAAGAGTTCAATGTTATCCTGTCCCGAAACACTTTTAAATGATATACTCTCCAAAGTGACGTCATTACAGACCCAATTTTTGGCCATACAGACCATCCAGACGGATTTGTCCCAGGTGAAGAGCGATATAGCCGAAATGAGGAGCGGTATTAACTCTAAATTAGATGAGCTTGCCGGTAGAATGTTAACCATCGAATCTCGCGTCAGTGCGTTGGAGGAAAGTAAAGCGGAGTTGGATGACATCAAGAGAACGATTGGTGACCTTATTGCCGACTCTAGACGAAACGAGCAATGGATGAGACGCTCCAATATCCAGATCAATGGTGTTCCGGAGAAAAAGGGGGAAAACTTGTTTTCCATTTTAGGGTCTCTGGCCGAGCTGAGTGGTTTTTCTTTGGACTGTTCTACTGATATTGACTTTGTGACGCGAGTAGCGGTAAGAAACGACGTGGATAATGCCAGACCGAAGCCTATTGTTCTCAAGATGCAAGCGCGATACAAGAAAGATGACTTTTTGTCGTCTATACGCAAGCTGAAGAATTTGAAGGCTTCGGATTTGGGGTTCTCCGACAATTCGAATCGTATATTCATCAATGATCATCTTTCCAGTTATAATAAGTACCTCCTGAGGGAAGCAAAGAGTCGTGCTAATCAAAAACATTATAAATTTTGTTGGGTTCGAAGTTGTACCATTATGGTGCGTCGCAATGAAAATTCGCCCATTTTACATATTTCTAACGAAGAGGCTTTAAACAAAATAATATAAGTGTATTATTTCATATATATTTTGTTATTAACACTTTTGTATCTCAGGCGAATTGTATTAACAATCTAACTTGTACGCGTTACTTTTCTAGTTACCCAGCTAATTTTAAAGTTATCTTGAACAATGTCATAAACTTTGATAATTGGATTTATAATATAAACAATATTCTATCTCATTCTGGTTCAGCGGTCTATCTTGTTATAATGTGCTGTTTAATACTAAGTTGCGAGCTCATATCTCATATTATATTTGAACATATCATATTGCTCTCTATTTCTTTCTATGATTACGGGATTACTTTTAATGTTTTACTTAGGTGTGATTTTGGCATATTTTTAAGTACCTAATGGCTAATATAAGTATTTATTATCAAAATGCGCGGGGATTGCGTTCGAAAACCACTCAATTTTTTCGCAACGTTTTATTATCAAATTACGATTTTATCTGCATTACTGAAACGTGGCTTCTACCCGGCATTTTTAGTTCTGAACTTTTTGACGATCGCTATTACGTCTATCGAACTGATCGTGACTACCAGAGAATGGACATGACGCGCGGAGGGGGAACTTTGATAGCGGTCCATCGGCGGTTTAGAGTGGACGAGCGGGACGTTCGCGCAATGCTCGCTCTGCCTGACGCAGACATCACCTGGTTAGATGTCTGTATTTCTCAGGGTCCTAGCTTAAGGAAATTAAGATTATTTTCGTGCTATTTTCCACAAAGTAGTTATCAAATAGAGTCAGAGTTTACTTTTCTTGAGTACTTGTCAGATGTGTTTGCTGATTCTCCTGATGACTTGTATATAGTTATAGGCGATTTTAATATCGCGGAAGCAGTCTGGGTTCCGTCTGACTGTGAACCCTCTCAAATGAAACTAGATAATCCCAATCAAAATTCATTGACAAGCCAATTATTTGCGTTTATGTGTTTCACTAATTGGACTCAGTTTAATTATTTGCCAAATAAAAACAACAGACAATTGGATTTAGTTTTATCAAATTGTTCTTGCAGTGTTTCTACCGTTCAACCATTGGTCCCAATCGATGGCCATCACCCAGTTTTCTGTGTACATACTGATATTAGTTTGACTGTTCATGACTTAAAACCAGCCTCTAGAATAGTTCGCCGATTTTTTGCCGCTGACTATAATGTCATAAACGCTGAACTGGAAGGGATTGATTGGGATCACCTTCTTTCGTCGGATAATATTGAATGTGCGGTTGATGAATTTTATTCCATTGTTAACAAAGTCATAGAAGATTTGGTTCCTACTCGAATTGTAAATGGCAATCAAAATAAATTTCCTACTTGGTATTCTCGCGGTTTGATTACACTTATAAGGAAAAAAAATAAAATTCACAAAAAATGGAAAATTTACAATAGAAGTTCTGATTATGACAGGTTTTCAAGTTTACGATCGGTAATAAAAAAATTAGAAAAATCATGTTACATTTTGTTTATATCCAGAATGGAATCAAATATTCGTTATAATCCTAAATCATTCTGGTCGTTTTTAAAATCAAAAATGAAACATAGCGGTATACCGGACAGCTTCTACTTGGGTCAAAATAAAGCCACGGATGGTCAAACTATTTCAAATTTATTTAACTCGTTCTTTCAATCAGTATTTGTAAACGATGTTCGTACCAGTACCAACTCTAACCCTACTTCCTCCTCACAACCTTATGAATACCATGATAATAAAGTCCTTACCTCAATATGTAGTATACATATAACTCCTTCCATAGTTGAGAAATATCTTTTGGGACTTGTTGTTAAAGGGGGTTGTGGCCCGGATGGAATTCATCCTATCTTCTTGAAAAGATGTGGTAAAGCCCTGGCTGTTCCCATTTCAAAATTATATAACCTCTCACTAAGTTCTGGAATCATTCCTGAGTTTTGGAAACGTTCAATAGTTTTCCCTGTTTACAAAGGTGGTGATAAACATAACATCATAAATTATCGGGGCATCTCTAAGCTATCTGTCATTCCTAAACTCTTTGAAAAGATAATATTTGATACTCTTTCTTATGTCGTTAGACCAATGTTAATCCAACAACAACATGGATTTGTGAGTAAACGCTCAACCGAGACTAACCTTAATGAATTTCTTGATTATGTACTGGATGAAATGGATAATGGTTTTCAGGTTGATACCATTTACACTGATTATTCCAAAGCTTTCGACAAAATTTCTCATTCCGTACTTATTCAAAAGCTGGAATCCTTTGGAATACATGGTAATCTTTTAAGGTGGCTCACGTCATATCTGCGTGATAGGTCTCAAGCGGTGTCCGTGAAAGGACATACCTCTAGCTTTGTACCCATCCCGTCAGGGGTTCCCCAGGGCTCTCATTTAGGCCCACTTCTATTTAATTTATTCATAAATGACGTCGCTACATGCTTCCAGCATTCTCGGGTATTATTGTATGCTGATGATACAAAGATTTACAGTGTTATTAAATCGGAAAAAGACTGCCTAAACCTGCAAAGTGATCTAAATAGATTAAGCGCTTACTGCCTTAGGAATAAACTGCACCTGAATGTTGACAAGTGTTGCGCTATATCTTACTCGCGGAAACGATCGCCTTTAAATTTCAACTATACTTTGAACAATATCGGTCTTAATCGGGTAACAGAGGTTAAAGATCTAGGGGTGATTCTTGACAGCGAATTGCAACTTGTTACGCATGTAGATAAGATTGTATCTAAGGCATACAGAATGTTGGGTTTTATATTTCGTGAAGGAAGAGAGTTTAAAGATCCTAAAACAGTACAACTTTTATATTATGCCCTTGTAAGACCCCATTTAGAATTTGCTTCGACAGTTTGGAGTCCTCACTTTAATGTACATATAGACACCGTTGAAAAAATTCAAAACAAATTTATAAAACGCATGAAATTTGTTTTCAAAGATTTTAACAAAAACTCTCTGATGTCACTCAAAACGCGTCGGGAAATTAAGGACCAAATATTTTTATATAAAATTATTAATGGATTGATTGACTCGCCATACCTTCTTTCTAAGATTTTGCTTCGTTGCCCAGAGCGTCGAACTCGCTCCTCCAAATTATTCGCCATTCCCTTTAGCGGAACTGCCTATGCCAGAAACAGACTCCTTGTTCGTGCATGCAAGAATTATAACAATCATTTTCCCGATATAGATGTTTTCAATATGAGCTTGCAACAATATGCTACTGCTTTGAAGGAGCAGGGCAATGTTCGCAATTGAGCCGCTGTCGATAAATCTCTTTATTAATTCATTTGAATTAGTACAAGTGTATTTAATCTTTAATATCTTTTGTTATTCATGTACCTACCTTAATTCAATAAGATAATGTTGTGCTTGTATAATTAATTTAGTTTGTTTTGTTTTTGTCTTGCCTGAGCAGCATGTTATGTTTCATTTAAAAGTGGAAACTGTTGTAGCTACTGTAATATTTTTATGTTTTTTATACTCTGTATTATTTCAAGCTGTTTGTTTTCCTAAAATAAATAAATAAATAAATAAATGATTACAGCAAACCAATACCACACACCGAGAAACTACTAAATATATCAACTAATAACAATCATAATATAAATAACAATAACAATATTAATAACCGAATCAAACAACACTTAGAAATGAAAATATTGTGGTGTTAATCAAAACGGAGATGAGTAAAAAAAAAAATGATTCATCTCCTAACAGTGCCGTTAACCGTAAACACACAGTATTTTGAACCAATGAGTGCAAGAATCTCATTTTTCATATTTTTTGACACATCTACTTTTTTTCCTTCACACCACAGAATTACGAGTAGGTACCTACACCAAACATGTACGGTAGTCTGCTATTGTCCATCGCCTCACAAAACCACAAACATTCTCAGCGAATTCAAAAAATAGCTCTGACAATTGGAAAGCAGGTACACAGACAGACAGACCTATAACTTAAGTGGATTCTATTTTTCTTTTTGGAATGAAGAACACTAAAGTTGAATCACACAACACTAAAGTTGAAAACACTAAAATGAATGAATATCTGTATATGACTGTTTGTTTCATAATAAATAAATAAATAAATCTAGAGTTGCAAAGTGACCGTCACATTCAAAATGTCCGTCCGATATTTATCAAATTGTCAGTCATAATCGTCATTTTACCGGACAATAATAGACAGTTAAAGACACTAACGACATTTATACGTTATGTCTACTATCACACATATTTAATAAATAAGGCATGGTCCATTATGTATGAAATATAAAATGTAATTGGGTGAATAATCCAGGCTCGATTTTGACGCGGCGGGTAGGTTATTGCCACTGATTTTAAGCATTATTATATTTTTTATACTATAGTTTATATAATTCTCTATTTGTAGCACCTAATAATTTATTGATCTCTTCCTCTGCCAGAAGCAAATTTTTAAAACTCGTTTTCCAATACTTGGTGGGCTGTCCGGAATCCATTTTTACTTTGAAATCCTCAAATTGTAAAAAAACCATTTGGTAACTCTGGTTAATTTTAGTCAAGGCATGTTCTTAATTAAATTAATTAGTTAATGCGTGCAAAAACCAAATATCATCGTTGTAAGTACAATTATTGTGCCCCGAATCATCCCATAAACAAACGTCCGAGCGCGCAACCAAACTTTGGTGGTCAAAGTTTAGTTAGATCTTACTCGTTTCTAAACGATACATTAAAAGCATTTTGAGTGTTTTGAGTTTCTTTTCAACTGAATTGATCGTATTTGTTTATAAATGTAACCGCATTTTTTTAGGATTTATTTTCTTGCTCGTTTCTATTTTGGTGGTCAAATTTTGGTGTGTTTTGTGGTTGTGTCTGGCATTTTGCAGCTCTTTTCTCGCTCATTTATGGATCGTTTTTAACGGAATTTTGTGTGAAGACTTATACTTGTTACCCGCATACAGAAATGTAGTAAAATAATTAAAAAAAATTTTTTCGCAACCCCCTCCCATACAACGAAAGAATGATTTTGTTTTTGCCATATTCTATTGAATGAGGTATCATTTGATAGAGTTATCAAAATGCAGTAAAAATGTCATATGACCTATATACCTTCAGAACCCCAGCCGCTAGATATTAACTGTCAAAGTCATTTTTAAGTGCCCGGTACCCACCCCCTTAACTTTTAAACTATCACTGTCGATCTGTAATAATACCTATAGTGATCTTTAATTTTAATGCCAGGTATTGAAGTATTTTATTGGCGCTTTTATTTGAATAAGATTTTTATAATATGTAATCATTTCGTATACTTATTTTTACCCTTATCGTGTCATTTTCATTTTAAAATGGCATTGGTCACACTGTTTTTTAATTATGGTGGCCAGTATCTAATTTTGGTGACGCTTTTTCAAATTATGGTGGAAATTTGCAAATTTTGGTGGACTGTAAAACTTTTAAAGTTTATATTTCTCCTAAATTACTTGGTGTAATACTGGACCATTTTGTAAACTTGTTTAATATACCTATCAGTTTCATTTGAGAACTTAACTTTACTCAAAAAATTTAATTTCAAAATTACCACCAAAATCGGCAAAAAATAAGCTTGTTGCGATTCACCCAACTGTCATTTAAATTTACTCGAAAATAAAATAGAAGCCAGCACTCACAAGCTAAGTTATATATCATAAAAGGAGTTTAGACATGTATAGTGTATGTTAGTACTATTATATATTTACTACTAGCTTTTACCCGCGGCTTCGCACGCGTAAACTAATAAAACGGGGATGTATTCGGTCCCTTAGTTATAAAACTATCTCGTGGGAATATCCGGATAAAAAGTAGCCTATGTGTTCTTTCAGACGTTCAACTACCTACATACCAAATTTCATGACTCTAAGCCCAGCAGTTGTTATTTCGAGATTTTATCCATATCCCGTGGGAATATCGGGATAAAAAATAGCCTATGTATTATTTCAAAGGTCCAGCTACCTACACACCGAATTTCATGGCTCTAAGCACAGTGGTTGTTATTTCGAGATTTCATCCCTGGTATCCCGTGGGAATATTGGATCAAAAAGTCGCTTATGTGTTATTCCAGACTTCCGGCTACCTACATTCCAAATTTTATGACTCTAAGCCCAACGGTTATTATTCCAAGATTTTATCCCTATCCCGTGAGAATTTCGAGATAAAAAGTAGCCTATCTATTATTCCAGAGGTCCAGCTATCTACATACTAAATTTCATGGCTCTAAGCACAGCGGTTGTTATTTCTAGATTTTATCCCTAGGTATCCCGTGGGAATATTGGGTCAAAAAGTGGCCTATGTGTTATTCCAGACGGCTAACTACCTACATACCAAATTTCATGACTCTAAGCCCAGCGGTCATTATTTCAAGATTTTATCCCTATCCCGTGGGAATATCGGCTTAAAAAATAGCATATGTAGTATTTCAGAGGTCCAGCTACCTATATACCGAATTTCATGGCTCTAGTCCCAGTGGTTGTTATTTTGAGATTTCATCCCTAGGTATCCCGTGGGAATATCGGGTCAAAAAGTCACCTATGAGTAATTCCAAACGTCCAACTACCTACATACTAAATTTCATGACTCCAAGCCCAACGGTTGTTATTTCGAGATTTTATCCCTATCCCGTGGGAATATCGGGATAAAAAGTATTCTATGTTTTAATTCAGGTTATAAACTAACTTTTTGCCAAATTTCATCCAAATCAGTCCAGCCGTTTTAGCGTGAAGAAGTAACAAACATACTTACTCACTCACATCCTCACTCACTCACATCACATCCTCACTCACTCACAAACTTTCACATTTATAATATTAGTAGGATAGTAGGATTATATACGCACGTTTACAAATTTAAGCAATAATATTACCAACGCACGCTTAAAAACTACTCGCAATTTACCTTATACAATTAAAAATAAATGTCCAATGTGTCAATATATGTCGAAAATGTCCGGACATTTATCAAATGTGTCGGTCAGATATTGAAAGTGACGGTCACTTTGCAACTCTAAATAAATCTAACCAGCAAACATCCCTTCGGGGGTTATTAACGCACGGACCTTATATTTTCTCTTTCCTTGATAAAACTCGTTAAAACGATGTTTGCCGTTTAATTAGAAAAGGAAGCAACCGTGTAATTATGATCAAAGGAGAATGAAAGTTTGAAATAAATTGCGTGATATTTCGAGGAAACTAAAAGTTAACTCGTAATGTGGTTCCTGAGCGTTCCCGGATTAACTTCACTATTAGCTATTATAGACGCTGAAAAGTTTCATTTCTCGGTTTTGTCGGTGAACTCTTTTTAAAGCCAAGAACGATTCACTAAAGATTACCGACTAACTGTACCTAATTAAAGACAGAATACGCAGGAAATTTTTGAAATACACTTTTAATGCAAATTCTTTAAAGTTTATTATTGCTTCAATAATATTTTTGAAGTTATTAGAAAACAAACTTTGGATTTGGTTGAAACGGTTAATTAACAGTGAAAAGAATGCTAAATTTCGTATTCATAGCATACTAACTTTTGTCTTTTCTTCGTTCGTAGGAATAAACCTGTATTGTTTGTCATAAACTTTTTAACACCCAAACACGTTACACTACATTAAAAACATAGCAACCTCGTGTAGCAGCATCATAAAAACGTGACACATGTCTTTTGAATATATTTTACTGTTCCACATGACTATTTAGTCGTTTGATGTACGTACCAGAGAGGATAATAAACTCAGCAACTCTCTGCCTTTCTGCACAGGCATCCCGACGCATACTTATTACTGCAATTCGTTTGTGCAAAGAGCTAAACGGGTACAGCATTGTTGTTCAGCGAACCGTAAGGAAATGCTGCATGCCTGCTAAAATACGTAACTAAATTTTAACGTTTGTCATTCAAAAATTATCATCCATCATCAAGCGAAATACATCCGCTGTTGAACAAAGGACTTTTCCGTCACTACTTACAGTCAGCACCAAAAGTAGCGGATCACTTTTTTACTTTGTCATATTAGCACATTTGTCAAATTCGTGTGGTGTTAAGTACGTTGCTGTAAAACGACAAAGTACAGAAGTATGCAGCTACTTTTGATGCTGACCGTACCATCCACCGATTGCCCGCAATGTAATAAGTCAAAGCAGACCTGCCAACGTCTTTCCATCATGATCATCTCATATCAGCTGTAGAACGTCCACTGTTGGACATAGGCATCCTCCATCTTGTTTTCCAGTTAGTGGACAATATTAATACTAAATTATATTGATATTAACCCCCTGTTTCACCATCCATTGATTAAATTTATTTGACTGATAAATGTGATGCCGTCTTTGTTTATTTCATTCGAAAAGACAAAGACGGCATCACATTTATCCGTCGAATAAAATTAAACAATGGGTGTAGATCTCGATCCCCTAAATCTCGTCACACAGATCTGAAACTTTGTGTTTAGAACTATACGTCTTATTTGACTAAACGATCCGTAGTGCCTTTGCCAAAGTTTTGCGGTTGGTGGTTTTACGATTAATACGTAACGAACGAGTAAGTAGTTTGTAAGTTATCGAAACTTACGAAATGGTATTTCAATTTGACTTATAAAGATGTCTAGTTATTAGTCAGATTGCAAAGGACAGACAAGACTGTGAAAATAATTCGTATTTACAATGAAGAGATCTGCAGGAAAACCAAAGGCACTTACATAGCTCGAAGAGCTGCTAGATTTAAGTGGCAGCCCACATGAACATTTCTCGTAAAACCGATGGCCGATAGGGAAAAGGTTCTAAAGTGGCGACCGCGTGGAAGACGTAGTGCGGGAAGGCCCCCAATAAGATAGACCGACGATCTGGTAAAAGCGCAGAACCGATCATTACCTATGGAATAACTCTTTTAGGGAGGAAGCCCTTTGTCCAGCACAGGACATATCTTTTGGTTGTATGCCGATGTTGATGATTTCTCACTTACAAGGACAGGTAAACATGACTAATAACCTCTACTTTGTCTACCCCATTAATTATTACGAAGTTGTCTGTCGTTCGTCACTTGTTATTGATTAATGCGGATACCATCGAGGTCAGTTAGTGCACCGACCGTGAAACAAACGCAAGCTAGTGTGGTCATGAACAAACAGAAACCAACCCTCTTATCTTAACTATAGGTTCAAATTCCACTGTTTATCTACACACACGCTGTGCACTAGACGAAGCGAAAACTGCTAAGGTCACCATCTTTATGGAAAATGGATGGATGAGTGGGCAAACTGATAAATGAGGAGCGCGGAGCTTATGCAGGGAGTGATAAATGATGCGTTTAATACAAGGGAGTTTTAATTAAAAAAGTGAAGCACGAAGCGTAAGTTATAATGCTTTCTTAACACATTTTGTTTAACTATTATACGAGGTTTTCTTGTATAAAAGCGTAAATGTATTTCAGGTCCAGTCGAATTTCTAACTCATATTTATTGTCTTATTGGGCCGACTGTGCTTTGTCGATAATTATTGTTAACTTTAAGAGAACATTCAACAAGTCAAGGGAAGTTAATGTCTTCATGACACTAGTGGCCTAATTATTTCTGTTTAAAAGATAATCAAGAATTAATTAGCCGTAGTCAAACAGTGTAAATCTTCTTAATTTATAAGGTTTTAAAATGTCCGTTACTAAAGTATTTTTAATTCACACATATTTAGCAAAACAATGCTATAAGTAAAAAAGCAAGTTTTTATGATGTGTCTCTAATGCGTCACGTTAACGACACACATCAAGTTTGTAAATTTTATAACTTGGCCTTTAGAATAGAATAGAATAGAAAAACGTTTATTCACACATTTCACAAATTACATAAAAATAAATACACAAAATAAACAAGTATAATGACAGTATTTGTGAAATCGCGAAACGGTCCCAGCTCAGCATAGTGTTGGCCGTAGAGGCCAACGCTGGTCTTCCGCTGTGACCGCTTGGCGACTTCACGGAACTTCACCTTTAACAATGACGGTGAAGTTATGATGTATACTTACCTAAGTATAAAAACAAAAAATGTATATTTGTAATTGCCCAAAAATGTACTACCAGATAGTTTCTATCAATGAACTGACCGTTTGCCGACAATAACAGAAATAAAAAAGGTGTATAGTGAACCTGGCTACCCTACAAAAAACGTGAGCGCATACTTATACCATTAGTCAGTTTTAGTTATTCGTTGAGAACACAAAAACAGAACTGTTAAAAGGTTGTTAAATGAAATAGCAACGTGATTTGTAAGCAGGAGTTGTAAATAATCATAAGAATGTTTGTGAACTTGTAGCAGCGCGCTGCAGGGCTACTCCCAAACTCGAAACTCGAAGTTCGTGTCGTGCGGTCCCTCTGACACTTATACTATTTAATACGAGAGCGAGAGGGACCGCACGACACGAACTTCAAGTTTCGGAGTAGCCCTGCTGACGCTTGCCATTTTGCCATTACGTAGCCGTAGCACGATTGTAATATTGAAATACAGCCGCGTGTACCGTAGCAATAGACGTAGCACTCCGTAGTTACAATACTTGGTATGCTTGCTTTGCATCGTCACTAAAGTGTACGTCACATCAGTTATATTTATATAAATAAAATAAATATTCATTAAACTATATTAGACTTAAAAACATCATCATCATCAATAATAGCGACATCTCTTGTCCGGGTGAACGGTTAGTTCCGAAGGAGATATTGAAGGCTTCTCGTTGAGAGTTAGACAATATAGATGGCGCTAGGTAACTGCTTAAGTTACAAAGTAAAGTAAAAACAAGCTGAGATATGTGATGCATAGGGAAATTCGTGTCTGTGCCGTTGACCAGCAGTGGTGTAGCGGTATATAGCACGCGGCACGGAATGCCGAGGACCTGGGTTCGATTCCCAGTGTTGGTCTATTTTTCTGGTTTTTCTGTGCATCTATGTTTCGGTTTGTATTTTCAATCATCATCATCATCATCATGTCAGCAGAACGACGTCCACTGCTGGACATAGGCCTCCCCCAAGGCTCTCCACTCAGACCGATCTTGTGCTTTTCGCATTCACCGCGATCCCGCGCTCTTAACCAGGTCGTCGCTCCATCTTGTTGGATGCCTACCAACAAAACCTTACAAAAAAATAAAAACAAAACCCCGAACTAAAACTCTTCGGTCACCTGTGACGTCTACTAACCTTGTCGAAGTTTTTCTAAAATGTTTGGTCGTTCATCGCATCTTCTTACATCACTGGAAGAAACGCAGCCTTGTGGCAGCATTACGCACCATTTTTGAGAAAAATATTTGCAAGCGTTAACAATGACGCACGAAGAACCCTTTCGCTTGATATTTCACTGCGTAGGTAGTAAAGTTCCTCGAGTATAAGTCAAGTTTCCGTCTTTATCTACGTTTGTGCGGAGAGGCAGGTAAGATGAATTATTACCCCGTTCCGGTAGACGCCCATTAAGGCGTTTTACACAGGGTAACATAACATTTTCCACGGTTAATGAAAACTCTGGTTTATTAAGTAGGCGTTCTGTTGAAATAATTATATACTGTTTGTAACCGATTTAGCTGCTGATACAGGTATACTGCTAAAGTGGATGGTAATTTTAAGTGCTAATAAACATTGTTTGAGTTACGCCTGAGTTATGAAATAACGACGGACTATTGAATCACGCTATTGAGCACTAGACTTGTAAGTAAATAAAAAACCGGATAAGAGTGTGTCAGACACGCCCGAAATAGGGTTCCGTAGCTATTACGAAAAATTAAGTAATATTTTTCTAAGGATTTCTAGCATTGATAGTCCTTGAGCAAAGCCGCAGACGGACAGGCAGACAGACAGACTGACATGTCGAAACTATAAGGGTTCAGTTTTTTCCATTTTGGCTACGGAACCCTAAAAACGCAAACAGGCTGTATTATGATTTTAACGTAACGGTAAGGTCTACTAGAATACCCTCAATATAAATCAACCTAACTGCCGAAGGCAGACATCAAGGGACTCTGTGTTTTCGTTGCTATCAGCGGGGTGATTGTTCTTCAAGATCGGTAATTAGTTATGTCTGTCAACAGCCTAGCAATTAGATAGGATACTGTGCTAACATTCATATTTATGCTTCTTAAATGAAATTATTTTTTAGTTTTATATGTATTGTGTCAGACAGACATTGCTAATATATTTATATTCATATGCTAATATTATTGACATTTATTTAATTAATATAGTTAGTTAAAATTAATAATTTTTACTATACGCGCTTTCTTAGGCCATTTTTTAAAATTTTGTTTTTATTGCTGCTGTGAGTACTAATTGTATTTAGACTAAGGTTAATGACTTGTTAAACGAAAACAGAAATATTTGTACGCCTACTGACAAAATATAGAGATTCCTGAATGTTGTGCTTTTAAGATCGATTATTCTACACCTATGTTCCACAAATAAACGTATTCTTTTCTATTCTATTCTATTAAATCACTAAAGAGAAAATAATAACTTTTGTAGTAACTACATCAACTGTTGATGAGTCTTTAAGTCTTTTATGAATACAATACTTCACGAATACAATATTGAACAGACAGGGTTAATAGAAATATATGCTTTATCGCTTCAAACGCAATCTACTGAATAAATCACGCAGAATAATTAAAAATACCTATTGTAAACAATGCAAGTTGAGGTAGTAGGATGACACTTTACATATTCTTTCTATTTTCCATTCCAGTATGCCATCTAAAATTTGCATATTACGGCTTACCTACGATATGATGAACACATTTGAATATGAATAAGCTGGCGCAGTAAACAATACTGTAGCGTGCTGGATTTTATTCGTATTTTCAGTTATAAATAACTCGATGTTGCACAAAAAGAAAATATGTCGTTGGTAGTTAATTTAAATTTTTGTATATAGTTATTTTTTAATTTAAATCATTTTAAGTTATTGTTAGAAAGTTATGTTTAATAAAGCAATATTTTTATGTACATGACTTATACAACAAAGAATATAAATTACCTAGATGTGAAAAAATAAGCCCAGTAAAGTCACAAAGAACATTTAAAAATCCACATCATTACAGGATTTATTTGATGACTGGTGTCTACACAGTATACACAAATAAAGCCTCCAACATCGTGATATTATAATTGAACGTGATAAAGCATTTTGGAGAACAAGCTTTTGTTGAAATTTTACTACGTGATGATAATAATTGTTTGATAATAGTAATATACAAATTCTGAACGACAAACTTGTCCTTTTGAAAAGTCTGAACTTGCCATTCACAATCTAACTTTAAAATATTCTCGAATAAATTTCAAAGACTATTGAGGTTTTTCAATCAGATGATATTACAGTAAGCCACGGGCAACAATTGAGACGGTTAATAATCCGTCTCGAAGGAAAGAACCTATCGAAATCTGCTTAATAACATCAGTGTCGCTAAAACGCCGCCTTTTTATTTAATTTCGATCAATGACGATTGAATTATGTAGATCGTGATCAAATTAAACTTAGTATAAATCCGAGAACAAGGAGAGCTCTGAGATTAGGGTTCGTCGTAAATCGTGGACATTTCAATGGAAATGGGGCGTTACGGTCTAAGTGCACGCGATCATAAAAACGAACGTAACACTATGTTTGTGAAGAGATACGAGCACACAACGCAAATTCTACTAGAATGAAGACTTAACTGTTATGCTAATACTATGGTAGGTACCGCAAGAACAATCTTGGGTGGAACATGAATAATTATACCTGTTGTATAGTCTATGGTCACCTGCGTTTCGTTTATAAAGCAGCGTTCAAATAAATAAATCATTACTTGATCTACCATCTACAGCAAACGGTTGTTTTACTGCATCCTCCAATCATTTAAATATAAACTCCCTAAACCCGCGTCTAATACATGGTGTCAGAAGTGGCCCATGGTGTTAAAAGTAACCCATGTTGTCAGAGTGCCGAGAAATAGTCTGAAGTCAAGAAATATTACAAGTCTGAAGAAAAAATGAAGAAGTCAAGAAAGAAAAAACACAGTCAAAATGGGAGAAAAGGTACATAATGTTATTTTAGCTAATAATCTGAAACCTCTATGCTTATCTAAAGATAATGGAGGAAAAGACTGTGCTAATTCCGAAAAATGGAAGCTGTGGAAACAAAAATTCCTAATTTATTTCGAAGCAAATGACATAGAAAAAGTACCAGAGTCAAAACAAATCGCTATATTCCTTAATGCAATAGGCGATGAAGGTCTGCAAATATTTAACTCTTTCAATGTCGAGTCCAAAGATGAAACGTTAACGTCCATTTTGAAAAAATTTGATTTAAAATTTAACGAATATAAAAATGTAACGGTCGAAAGATACAATTTTTTCACCCGTTACCAAGAACAAAACGAGTCTCTAGATGAATATGTGACTTATTTAAATAATTTGTCGTCAAGTTGCAAATTCGAAGCATTAAAAGAGTCTCTAGTCAAAGATATGTTCATAATTGGCATTAAAGACAGTCAAATAAAAGAAAAACTTCTTCAAAAAGAATTCAAAGATGTTAACGAAGCAGTCGAAGCAGCTAAAACAATCGAATTATCATGCCAGAGATCAAAAAAGCTTGGAAATAAAGAAAATGATCTTCAAGTACAAGCCATTTCCAAAAGAAGTCATATTAGTAGAAGCTCAACACCGACGAGACATAAAACAAGACATAATTTCGACAGCCAGCGAAAATATAGAAACAATAGTCAAAGTCAAGAAAGAAGAACCAACAATTTCTTTTCAGGCAATTTCAGGTCAAACAGTAGTTCACGAGGCAATAAAACAGTCTGTAAAAGATGTGGTCAGCAGCACAGAATAAAATGTCCAGCTCAAGGAAAAATATGTTCCATCTGCAAGAAACCAAACCACTTCGCGGCATATTGTTACTTCAGCGACAGAAATAAAAACAATAAAAATGTAAGTTCTATAAATACCAGTAATTTGAATTTGAATGAAACTGACATTTTAAATTTAACCGACATTTCTGATAATGATAATTTTTCTAATGATTTTGTAATTAATTCAATAAATAATAATAGCCAAAATAATTGTAATTCATCTAATTGGAAAATAAATATTAATTTCTTTGACCATAAAATTAACTGTCAAATTGACACTGGAGCTGACATCAATGTAATTTCTTTGGAAACATTATATCATTTAGAGAACATTTGTAACATTAAAATTCCTATAAAAAAGACAAAAGATAGAATATTTACATTTTCAGGTCAACTTATAGAAAATGTGGGTAGTGTCGCATTAGCATGTACTTTTGATAACGGTCAAAAAGTGAATATTAATTTTATAGTGGTAATTTGTAAATGTGCTACTATATTAGGCTGGAAGACTTGTGAGGAATGTGGCATCGTGAAAAGAATGTTTAAATTAACGAACACACCGATTATTATTAACCAGAACCAAAGGTCAGTACAAACAATTATCGAAAATTATTCAGATACTTTCGAAGGGTTAGGATGTTTACCATTCGAAGCGCATTTAGAGATAGATAATAGCATCACTCCAAAAGTCTGCCCAGTTCGCCGAATTCCATACGCATTGCACCCAAAACTAAAGTCAGAGCTAGACAGAATGGAAAAATTGCAAGTCATTCAAAAGGTAACTAAACCAACTAATTGGGTTAACGCTATAGTTCCTGTAGAAAAACCTAACGGTCAATTACGCATTTGTTTAGACCCAAGAAATTTAAATAAAGCTATTAAAAGACCTCATTTTCCATATCCTACTTTAGATGATTTACGCTCAAAGGTTGCTGGTGCTGCAATATTTTCAAAATTAGATGCGAATTCAGGCTATTGGATGATTAAACTTGATTCAGAGAGTAGTGACCTATGTACATTCAATACTCAATTTGGTAGGTACAAATTTCTACGTCTACCTTATGGCATAAACTCGAGTGGTGAAATTTTTCATCGAGTCATGACAGATTTATTTGGTGAATTACCTGGTGTTTTAATTTTCGTAGATGACATACTAGTTTATGGCTCAAACCAAGCAGAACACGACGCTAGGTTAGAAAATGTTCTTAAAAAGGCTAGAGAAATTAATTTAAAATTCAATAAGTCAAAATGTAAATTTAATAAGACCGAAGTTTCTTATGTAGGGCATATTTTTAATAAAAATGGCATATCAGCAGATTCTTCAAAAATAGAAGCTATAATGAAAATGCCGAAGCCGGAGAATGTCAAAGATCTCCAACGATTTCTCGGTATGGTAAATTACTTAGGTTCATATATTCCTAATTTGGCTCATGAAACAAGTTTACTGAGAGATCTACTTAAAAAACAAAATATTTGGCAGTGGACACTAAACCATGATAAGCAATTTGTAAATTTGAAGAAATTAATTTGTCAGTCACCTGTCTTGGTCCACTATGATGTAAATAAGCCAGTTAGAATGTCAGTCGATGCAAGTCAGAAAGCAGTTGGGGCAGTCATTTTCCATGGGAAAAACCCCATAGCTTATTCATCAAAGTCTTTAACAAAAACTCAAGAAAATTACGCGCAAATAGAGAAAGAATTGTATGCAATTGTTTTCGGATGTAAAAAATTTCATCAATATATCTATGGCAAAACAATACAGGTCGAAACGGATCATCAACCTTTGATCACACTGTTTAAAAAGCCACTTTCAGATGTGCCAGCAAGACTTCAAAGAATGATGATCACGTTACAATCATACGACCTAATTGTCTCATATACAAAAGGAACTGAAATGTATATCTCAGATACTTTGTCTAGAGCGCCTGTCATTAATACCGAGGTAGAGAAATTAGATTTGGATGAATTTGAAAACAATATTATTTGTCAGGTAAGGTTGTTGACTTCAAATTTGGCAATAAGTGAGGGTAGGTTACAGCAAATTGTGTCTCATACAAAGTCAGATAAAATCTTACAAAAATTAAAAGAATATCATAAAATAGGATGGCCTAATAGTAAACAACATTGTGATCCTTTAACCCTGCCATATTGGAATATTCGAGATGAAATTCATGTAGTTGATGAAATAGTCTTCAAAAACCAATCAGTAATCATTCCAAAGTCAATGCGGTCAGAAATATTACAGCAGTTACACGAGGGTCATATGGGCATGGAAAAAACTAAAAATTTAGCCCGTGGTATTGTATTTTGGCCTAATATTTATAACGACATAGAAATGAAAATCAGACAATGTGAGACTTGTATGACACACAGTGCAAATAAAACGAAGGAAACTTTATTAACTCATGAACAACCAGTGTTGCCATGGCAAAAGGTAGCAACAGATTTATTTGAATACAATAATAAAAAATATTTGCTAGTCGTTGATTATTATTCTAACTACATTGAAATAGCTCAGTTAAATACAGATAGTAGAAGTCAAACAATAATAACACAATTGAAGTCTATTTTTGCCCGTCATGGAATTCCAGTACAATTGGTAAGCGACGGAGGTCCGCCGTACAGTTCCAATGAATTTCATAATTTCATGAAGGACTGGGATATTGAACACATAATGTCTAGTCCTCATTTGTCAAGGTCGAACGGACTCGCAGAAATTTCTGTGAAAATAATAAAAAACATATTAAAAAAATGTGAACATTCAGGCACAGATATTTATACAGGTTTATTACAGTATAGGACAACACTTAGAGGTAATTTAAAGTCACCATCTGAATTACTCATGTCAAGAAAGTTAAGAACAAAATTACCCATAAAAACTAGTCAGTTAAAACCTAAAATAGTAAAATTTTCTGATCATTTCAAAAATAAGACTGAAATGATAGAAAAAAGTAAGTCTTACTATAATAAAAATGCTAAAAAGTGTCATGATTTTCAGCTTAATGATGAAGTATATTTTAAGAAAAACCCCAAAGATCTGACATGGTCTAAAGGTTATATTGTGTCTAAGACTAAATTTCCTAGGTCATATATAGTAAAAAATGAAAATGGTGTAACATACAGAAGAAATTCTCAACATATTAAATTGTTTAAGTCAAATATGTCAAATATGTCAAACCTTAATAGTCACAAGCCATATTCCAATCAGTCAAGCCAAGTAGTTACAAACAAAAATAACAAGTCAAGTTTTACTGAAAAGTCGAAAGGTCAAAGTCCAAATAAAAATCAAAAATGTCTAAAAGAGGATGATGCAATGAAATATTATTACATTCCAGAGTATATTGTGAATGCTCAAAACCAAGTGTCAAGTTGTAACAATTGTAGTCAAAATAGTTCAAAAACAAACTCCATAAATGAAACATTTATGTCAATGGAGTCAAGTCGGTCAAGTGCAGATAGTCCATGTAATAAAAGCAATGTATCACAAAATAAGAACAATGAAAATAATATGTCAAATATTTCAGATATTGTAAGTCCTATGTCAAGTTTATGTAATGATGGGGATATCATATTGTCTCCATTGTTTGTTGAAATGAATGAGAACAATCAAGATACAGAATTCTTGAATGAAAATCAAATAGTCATGTGTCAGTCCGATAGTCAGTCAGAATCAAGTAATAATGTTCAAAACTTACCAGAAATGTTAGACATTGCAATTGGTAGCAATACACCTGAAATAAGATACAGTTCTAGAGGTAGATTGCTGAAGAAAACAAATAGATTGGACTTGTAAATAATTTATTATTGTAAAATTACATATTTAGACATAGCATATAATTGTAAATAAATTGGAAATTAATTGTATTGTATTATTATGTATTCGACATTTGTAATTATTTATTGTTATGGTATTGTATTAACGGATTAATTAATTAATAATTTTAAGGCATGATTATTCTGTAAAATTAAATATTGTCAACTGTCAAGATGTCAATGTATTGAAATGTCAAGTGTCAGATTTATTTATTTTTTAAAGAAAGGGCATGTTGTATAGTCTATGGTCACCTGCGTTTCGTTTATAAAGCAGCGTTCAAATAAATAAATCATTACTTGATCTACCATCTACAGCAAACGGTTGTTTTACTGCATCCTCCAATCATTTAAATATAAACTCCCTAAACCCGCGTCTAATACAATACCTTAATTGACTAAACCCGTCCAGCGATTTGAGAGATATGGGGTAATAAAGAAAAATATATTACACACAGGATACGCGCGAAAAACAATACCTCTCCTTGCAGTCGGGTAAAAATATGAAAGACACACCCTAGTATTTTATGATCTTGTATCAAAATCCAATCATAAGTTTTAACTGTGCATAATGTGCCAATATAGAGGTCTTCCCTTAACCTAACAAGTACTAGTACAGGGACACAATTCTCCGAACTCGTGTTGAGCTCATATGAAAATCGAGTCGGGGTTCAATTTTGAAGTTCTGACCTATCCTCGCGCTCCGGGAAGATATTGCTGGCAAGTTAGATAGCCCCCGGATATTGGCTGGTGCGATTGCTCTGAACGAATTGCGAGGTAGTTTCCAATTAACTCGTAGCACTGCACGTTTGTTCTAGTTGTATGACTTGCTTGATTGGGAATCTTTGATAGTCATCAAATAGGTTAGTTAGTTAAGAAAGTCCATTATTTATTAGCGGTAAGGTATTGCGAATTGGAAAGTTACGTGCATCATAATATACATTATGTGCCACATTAGTATCTGTTAGTTTTGAAATAGGTACATAGAATGCTATTAAACATTCGTGATGTACTTTTAAATTATTTCATTAAAAGAACTACAAAAAAGATTATACCCATGCCGTTCTTTTCTTTTCCCAAGTACAATATGAAAATACCTCGTTCACAATTTTATTACATTAAGAATCCGTTTCATCGAATTTCATTATTCTGTTTTCGTATACCAATATACTTACATAAAATTAGTTAGAATAAGTACCATAATGTTTTTGGGTTCAAATTAATAATTCAAATAACTTACCAATTTCAGAGGATACCTGTACCTAAATTCAATTAAGCAGTATTTCGATTATGATTTATTTTTTATTTTAAATCACAAGGGCTATAGGTAATATTATGTAACTTAGGTTAAATCTTTCTTTCTAGACTCAGCAATAGCCTGAAGTTAAGGTTAAAGATTTAAACGCGTATTTCAACGGCTTTGAACGAGGTGCAAGTTTTCCAATTCCAATTCCTGCTAGAATTATTTGCAGTGGAGCTGCGGAACCGTGTCAGGGATTCAACTTAAGGATTTTGTAATCGTCAATCAAGACCTTAGCAGATTTTTGTGTTGAAACCTCTTCATGACTTGTGTTATATTTTTAAAAGGTCGAGTCACCTTAAGGGCCAAAAGGACTAGGACAGGACCTTGCTTTTATTTAAGTTATTTAAGTATTCAAAATTTAAGTAATCGTTAGGTTTTGAAATGGATTTTAGTTTGGGTAAATATTTGTTGCAATGGGTATTGTAGTAAATGCCAAAATTTTTATACGCATACGCCTACCTAATTAATAATGATTACCGTTTGCAGAGTGATTGTATTGTATACGTTTTTTTTACAATAAACGTTTCTTATTTCTCATTTCTAACCTGTTACACTGTACCTACAGAATGATGATTTATGTATATAAACCAAGAAACCCATTTAAGATTTATCGAAGTTCCCAAGCATTTAACAGAGCGTTGTCACGCCGCATTACAACTAGGTCCAAAGTTCCCGCACAAACGGACCGAGAGCGAATGCAAATTCGGAAAGCAGATTAAGGGTTAAATTCACCGAGCGCCGGTGTCTACATTAAAATTATTTTCCGCGGCGACCACTCATGCATTATTCACTGCTCTTGAGCGTTGGTAATCTTCACCGCTGTTTTGCCTAACCGCGGTTCTGCAAAACCTTAGCACACTAGCAATCGGGGTTGGCAAACATCACCTATCTCCTTCACAAGCAAGCAATGTAATGCAATGCGAAAGAGACGAGTATTTTTTGGTCATGGTGAATCCTAGCGTGCAGCTTAGACCTAGCAGCAACGTCTACGTTCTAAAACTTTTGGCTTATGCGCGGAAATCAGCTCAAGCCGCAAATTCGTCAGCATTTCGTTTGATGTAGACTTAATTAATTTTGAATAGGCAATTCTCTGCGAGTTTGGAGCGGAAAAGAACGAGTTCATTAATAATAATGGAGGACTTGTCTTGTTTGTTGCGTAAAAGTCACCCGTATTTTTGTCAGGGTACCCTTGTACTTAGTAAATATTAAGCATTGAAGTGTATTTGATTTGTTATAGAGACGAAATGAGAGAGTCGTTTTGTTTTGGAGTTTCATTCACTCGTTCATTTTTATTTATAGCCAGACAAGTTAGTCCACTAAATGGGGCTCTTGTTCAGCCAAATATAGTGGTCTATCACCCTAAAGTTGATAGGTAATCGTTTGCATGTAATAAAACAATGTCAAATTGAAAGTTCAACTTTAGCGACATATTCATTTGATCGAAACTTGTTTAAAAATTGATAGACCACTTATTGAGCTTGCTGGTACATCTCCTTAAGTCTTATAATTATAAAAACAAGCACCGGAGGTGGAAATCATACCCGATAAGATGGTGGAAATTTGGAACAATTACGAACAAGAACTGTCGAAATAATTATGTTAAGTGCTTAAACTTGATCTGAGCAACATTCAAACAACAACTAATGCAAATGGCACGTGGTCGGAATATTGTATCACTTTTAGGCTCGAATTAAACTATGCAAAATACGGCAAGCAAAAGTTAAACGGTGGCCACAACTATTACCATCGTGCCGAGTTCTGACGCTGCTTGCTTTTCTCCAATTATATTATACGTTACTATCGTAAAAGCTCACTCGTTTTCTCATACAAAATTGAGATTACAAATAAAATAATAAAAATTGAATTACAAATGGAGTTATTATTAAAAAAGTTTGTTTGCATTTTTTTAATAGTTCTTATCTTATCTAACGTACTCGCAGTAATTAAGATAGAAAAAAATTCAGCACATTTAATATTCTGATATATATATATTTTGATATTGGGATGCTTTTACCCGCAGCTATGTTACGGTAAACCAGTAATAGATCTTTTAATTTTGAGATTTTATCCCGATCCTGTGGGAATACCGGGAATCGAGAGCCTATGCGTTGTTTCTAAAATACCAGGGGACGTTATTGTCTAACGGTTAGACTTTAACCCGCGGGCGCTTGCAATCTCTTTCGTCATCTCTTTTTACCCTCGTCCCACACCGTGTCACTGAAAAAAGCGATGAAAATGATTGTGATGCAAAAAGCGTTAGACAATCCCCATATCAAATTTTATTCAAATCCGTTAGCTGTTTCATGGTGAAGAAGTAATCAATTATCAGTAGTTTTTTCTTGTTCAACTTGTATGAGCCATTTCGAAAAGCGACAGCCAAATTTCACAGCCGAATATTGAGCAGGAGCGCTCGGCTGTTAGGCTTGTCCCTTGCTAAATGAATTACGGACCACAGAGCAACGTGGCGTCCCATTAATTATTCATCGTATGTTTTGTAACCTTCGCCCCGCCGAGCTGTGAATGACGCCTACGTAAATAACTTGCGTTTAAAAATGCCCTTTCAAATGCCCATGCCAGACTAACAGTATGTTATTTATGTTTCGAATCAGAATGAGTTTATTAAAAGAAGTCTCGGACACGATAAAAATGTAATCTGCCTTGGTAACAGTATCTCAAGTGTGTTACCGGCAACCAGGCTTTTTAAGGGAAGATAAAGTAATGTATTTCTGTCACTTACCGTGACGTTAATTTAATTAATTAACTTAAATTCAGACTTTGTTTACTTTCTAACAATTGCCTTTATAATTGCCAGCAACGTAAAGAAAAATAAACTGAGACAACAAAGACAGAATTTTAGTTTATTAGTTAAATTAATGTCATGGTTATGTTACAGAAATGTTTACGTCACTTTAACATCCCCTGCGTTACCAGCGTAACACACTGTATATTGTATTGATAGTTGAATTTTTTCAATTGTCCTGGTGTCACATTTTAATATTGTACTTGAATCAGATACAAAACCTAAGTGCTTTCTGTGGCCCTAAACTAGACGCATTACTATCGACCCACTTGAACCCTTCGTTGAATATTCTAACAGGAAAGTTTAATGACGAAGTGTAGTTTAATGATGAACGTTATGAATAAATATTTTCTTTCTTGAAAAATTAATGATTAAATAATTCCCTATGCTTACCCCAAAAGTCCACAGTGCCCCACAAATTTTTTTTTTCGCTGTTAATTTATAAAATACTGGGGCAAAGGACTTGTGCCAATCAGCCAAAAAATATGAAAATTAAAATTCTTAATTGTTCTCCATGCCTGTAGAGTGGAACGTTCTAAAAATACATCAATATAGGCAAATATTGATTGGTGAAAGGTGATTTTAAATAATATACATATTAAACATAACTTTCTAACAATAACTTAAAATAAAATAAAAATTTAACCTAAAACTAAAACAAATTGTCCAAAGAGTACTCGTACCCCATAAGGCAAGGTCCCGAAGATGCTGGCAGCGTTTCCTCTTTGAATAGCTAGGCTAGTTCTTTGTCCGAGGAAGCTGCCAGCTCTTCGGTCACCAGTGACGTCTACTAACCTTTTAGAAATTTCCTTAAAAAGTTATAAAATACTTAAACTTATAAAATTAATATACACGGCGGTTGCTATCACCGTCACAATCAGTCATTCTTTTTTCTTCTTTTTTAAAACATTGGTTCAGCATGTGTTGCCAGTATGGGTCATTGTGCCGCGCCTTCTTTGAGGTTTTATGTGTCATCCAACCCCAAGAGCGAGAAAAATAAATAAAATTTATAACAAATAAAAATAAAATGTTTATTTTCCGAATTCGATAATTTTATAAGGGCGATTGGGATCCCCAGGTAAGTTTCTCTTAGTGATAATTTTATAAAAGTCAAAGTCAAAAATCTAATCTGCTATGCGCGCCAATTTGTGTTGTAGGTATTCCATAATGCCACGCATGTGGTAAAAGGTTAATAGTGTTCATTGTCTAGACAACTGGATGAAAGTTTCAAAACTTAAAACCCTTCTTTCTTTGTTAGTGTAGTGGTTTCCATGAGTAAGGTCAAAGGATTTAGAACTGACGTAAACTAGTGAATAATGTAACAACAGACTAAGCATATAATTCCTAATATTTGTACTAGCTCTAAGTACTGTTTACGCAAACACGCAATATGTAGGATTACGCCACATTACGCGGGGATTAAATGAAAAGTAAATATGTACGTGCGTAATCCGCCCTACTTAGACTAGCTCTCGTAGGGCTGCTAACCCTACTTAATACATAATTTTCATTTATATCCAGATCATTACTCTTAGTGCGAATACTTTTACTTCCTAGTATCGTACGAATTGACCTTTGACCAACGTTATAAGTCCCCATTGGAAAATTATAACGAGGTTAATATGGCAACGTTACATATGGAAATTGTATATAGGCGTTGAAGGTTCTAAATTTTAGCAATTAAAATAACGACTAAACAGTAAACTACGCCACTCCTTGCATGTAGCAGAGGTAGCGATCCTGTAATAGGAAAAATCTAGAGTAGAAAGCAAAATACAGGAAAGAAATTAAATACAGATAGAACATAGAGCATAATGAAGATAAGAAGATGTAGTTAGGTCTCTAGGAGAATAATGCAGCGATCAATAAATAACCTAGTACATTAAGTCCTAGTTTTTTTTCACCTGGCGTTGTCTTGTGAGCAGTACCATTCTAGTTAAGAGGCCCGCTTTAAATTTACCGTAAAGGATAGTGCGTTACGAACGTTTATACCTTCTGAGCTGCCAACGTTGCATTTTTGTTAGTTTTTCTCAATTATTCCATAAAAAAATAATGAAAATTAAAAATGTGGTCTGATAGACCTCTGCTTAATATATAAGCTAATGTGTCTACTCCAATAATAAGACGTGACAGATTTTTATATTCTTTAAAAACGAATTAATGTTTATTAACGGTTTTTAAACAAAACAAAAGTCTATAACAAATAATTATTGGAGTAGACATAATTTATAATTATAATAAGAAAAATTCTACCAGACTACATTTTTAATTTTTATTAAATTTTTATGGAATAATCGAGAAAAACTATCAAAAATAGAATGTTGCCAGCTCAGCAGGTACCTATAAATGCACTTAAAGTGTTACCGATCGCGCTAGGATTCGGCGGAAAAGTCGTTACGAATCCATTAAAAGCGGTCACGTCGGTGTAGTGTTTGCGGAGTTGTTCGTACAGATAATACGTGTGAACGTAAGTTAGATACCTAGTTACTGCTCTCTAAATACTATGAGGCCACTTTCGCAGATTTTTATTGTATAAACAGTTAACGTTCTTAAAAAGCGTGGCATCCCTAGTACTAGAAACACGGCGCTGAATGCTGATCATGGCTGACAGTGTTTGCTCGACAGATTGAAAATTTGACATAGCTGATGCTGATATGATACTATTGTCTTTGAAAGCAAGGAAATTGTGTTAACTCGTTTTGATTCTCACGCTACACGTGGAAGAATCTAGACTATGCCATTTAATTTACTATTCTTGAATAGTTTTTATATTCGCAGTAAGTACTCCGTTGAAGACATTGTTTGTAGATTTAGGAACCAGGACTAGGAAGGTAACTGACAGTAAAGATGACCAATATGACCGACTTGCTCTAGCCAGTAGCTAGAGCTAGTGGATTACCTCTAGAAAAATGAGTGACCATTGCACTAAAGTTGTACCAATTGAGTGCATAAAAAAACTTCATCGGATCATTCACTCTAAGAATAACGGTCAAATGTACTTTATAAAGTACAAATATATATAGATCTATAGAATTTACTTCTCAAAATACAGAACTGCTTTTTATAGTTAAATAAACTAAGGAAACAAGAAAATCGGAAGATTGCCTATGAGATTAATTAATTGAAACTTTGCTGAATACTAATCGTGAAAAAAGCCTCTTATAAAGCCTCTTTTGTTTTAGCCTTTTTAATTAACTTTGCGAAGATATTTAGAGCTATAAGTAACCTTTTGTTAAATATAGCACGTCCCTTGGCCAAGGTTCTACGCTTTCCCCTTTCCGAGTGACGCCAACCGCGAATAAAGATGGGTAAGGCAGGCCCTATACTACGAATTGCAAAATTCGAACTTCGTATCTTGCCGTCCCGCTGACTCTAATATTATTTATTACGAGAGTGAGAGGGACGGTACGGTACGAACTTCGATTTTCGAATTTCCCAGGGTCATATAGACCTTCTGATCATTGAACCTATAGAAATAATATAAGCTAGTCACTGAGCTACAAGTACCTAATTTGAACTCTGTTACGTTATTTTAGTTGTTTGTATGGGATCTTGTCAGAAGTGTCGTACACTCAGTGGAAAAAATTGTCAGGGCCTAGAGGTAAACTGCCATAAATTCTTTACCGAACTCATTTTACGTAAAGGAATTTCTCTTATTTTTAAACAGAAACTTTCCAAGATCATACTAACCCGATTTGAACTTATTATTTTTCAGTGAAGATATCATCGAGTCTGAATCACCGCGTTCTTTTTTTTTTAAATCTCTTTTCAATTCTCTAGTCACGTATACAGTAGCCAATACAACAGACAATAAATTTTTTTGCTCAGCAGCAAAAAGAGTGACTTGTGTGTTATTGTTCTTTAAATTATGATTGGCAAACGAGTAGAAAAAAAACTTGCGGTTTCGGCATCACCCTTGTCTGAATAGAATGATAACCGACACCTACAAAAAGCTGGAAAACCCCCGACATTGAAACTTCAAATTTCGATATCTCAAAAACGGCAGAATCGGTTTTGATAAAACATGTTGTCTTAGAACCATTGCTAGAAAAACCGGTGCTACAGACAGACACATAGCGGTCAGACTTTTAGCAACCCTCTTTTTGCGTCGGGAGTTAAACACGAAAGTGGTCTTCCTACAATATTTTTATAGTATAAATCTGGCTAGTAACTGATCCGTTAGTAATGTTGTAGGTACGAAAAGTTACAAAAGCAATCATAGCCTTAGCAAAATTGCTAGTAGGCGGGACCTCATCTCGGCAGCGGAAGCGAGTTTTAATATCTTGGCACAAGCCAGACCGGAATCTCAAACGAAACCGCAATAAAAACCATGAAAAACAAATGACGATTTTAATCTGTTTTTTTCGTAGTCTAGCAATAACGTTACAAGTAAAAGCTCTCAATAAAAGAAAATACCTACTGGCGTTTTGTTTTGCAACTTTTACGATTGATTGATTGATTATTTTAAAACTCATTAAAAAATATGACTAATTTCTCTTACGCAGCCTTAAGAATTTTACGAGTGTTAGTTTGTGCTTCTAAAGTCGGCTAATAATACCAAAAGCAAGAATGAATAAAACGGTTCGGGAAAAAACGTTATATAAGAGAAATGGGACGAGGTAACACTTTGACATGTGTCAGGTACTCTGACGTTTAGCTTTTGTTGCAAAAAAGACTTCGCTTCTGAACCTGAACGAAATCCTAAAATCCTGAAATTCTAGTCAGAGATTCAGGAAAGCTTTTTCAATTCTGAAACAGGTTCGATTAAACATTCACAAATGCACGATGGGATCGTAATGGAACGCACTGTGTTGTACTATTAAATATTGGTATACACAAATGCAAATCGTTTGTCAATATGTGCGCGCATGGTGTGCGTGTGTGTGTATGTGCTTGTAATTCCTTCACGCTAAAATGACTACTTATATGGATTCGGATGAAATTTGACATTACATTTAGCTGGAAATTTGGAATAGCATAGGCTACTTTTTATCCCGATATGTTCGTGTCTAGTACGGGCTAGGTTACCGGTACGTAAAATCTGCGGACAAGGTTTATTTAGAGAATAACCACCCTAGAATTGTAAAGTCTAGGTAGTCACTAATATCAGACACATTCAATAAATAAATATCATGGTATAAATATCTGATACGACTCCATTTCTAGGGCTGGTTGGTCCATGAATTCCTTAATTTACGGTGAGTCTCAGAGATTTGCTCACCTCCAAACAGCCAAACCACCTTAAATATTAAAAAAATAAGAGATGTGGAATCCTGGAATTAAACACAATCCATTTGACTTACACGTTACTTTTAAAACCAAACAGTGTTAGCAAGTTATTTACTTTACGCACGAGAAAACAGACGAAACGAGTGATAGAACATCATTACGGAAGGTGGGATACAATCGATCTTCGTTGAATGATATTTACCGAGTGAATTCTTCTGCGTGTGCCGCGGCGTCTCGGCTGATTCAAGGATGCTTGAATGCGATACCACCTAATTCTATTGGAGAAAGGAATCGCTGAGTTTCTATCAATCAGTTTCAAGGACATTTTGTAGGAATTAGATTTACTGTGGGCACCTTCTTTTTCAAAATATCGCCACTATCCACGGCGTGCTTAATCTAGCTAAGTGTTTACATTTAAGCTCCAAGAATTCGATTCGAGCCGCAAGAAACAGTTTTGAACAAAAAATGAGCCGTTTCTCTTCTAGAAATAAATAGAAACAGCTAAGATTTTATTCAATTCTTTTAACACACAATTCGCTTCTCTGCCAAGTCGGTGTAAAAGAAATATCTTCCGGCACCGACCGCAGGGGAGTCGTAAATTCCATGTGAGCTCCACTTGTAGGTATAATAAGTCTAGGGCAATAAACGGAACTTAAGAATTAATGCAACTTCCTTGTTTTATACTTCGCAGAGACGTTAATAAATATTTAAGTAGGTTTCAATTTGCATTTTTTTACGCGTGAAACTCTTCTCTAAATGTTTAATAAAGTTCAAGGGTTAGGATACACTTTTTAAGAAAAATAAGAGTTTCTAGATGGCTGATTTCGGCGATTGGTTGACAATTTAGGTGCTGCCTGGCAGTGTTCCCACTGCCAATGTTGTTATTGGGATTAATCCGGAAATGCCCCGCATTAAAAATCGGTTTGTTTCAAATATTCCTTGGAATATTGGACGGCTCCTAAATATTTTAAACAATAATAATTAATGATTGCTCTCGTACTCGAAAATTATATTTCCTGATTTATTTGTATTTTTTTTTTGTTTTCCTATGAGATAAAAAATAATAATTATTAGGTGAACAAATACACACAAATATTTGCCCCGACCGGGAACCGAAACTGGGACCTCAGGCTTCTTAGTCAAGTTCTCGAACCACTGGGTTATCCGATCATAATATAATTAAGTAGATTTCAAGCGTAATCAAAGTGAATGTCCACCGAATAGCCTTGCAAGCACGCTTGTATTGACATCCGCCACCGAAATGCTATCAACTACGGCCTCGGCCCACTCTTTATCCTCCTCGAATTTTCTGAAAACTCCGCCGATCGTGGCTGTTCAGAGAATTGCTTTGTTTGTTAAAGCGGTTACTTTAATTTTCTCTCCGGAGGTTTCCTCGCAGTGCGCTTACTTTGCTTTAAGGATTAGAGGCTTACGTTGTTTTTAACAAAAGTACGTCCCTTTGTTCTAATAAAGCGCTGCACAATAATGTTAGACCCTATTGGCTCATCTTCTTTTAAGTGAAAGCTTCATATTCAACCTAAAAGTATTTTTAGAACTACATGAATTATTCAAATTTCAACACCCTGTGAAAAAAATTCTTCGAACGAGTTTAAGTATTCCCAATGTTTTCTCTACAAGAGTTAACTTAGCGAATGCGTAATATCCTTCATCCATCAAAGGACTCAGAGGATATTAAACATTTTATGGGCACTTATGAGTGAGTCGTTCTCGAAAGGGAACGTTCTGTACAATATAATATTAAATTTAACATTACTTAACTTTAACGTGGTTTCATGTCCTTTTAAAAACGTTGTGATGGTGATCAAAGTTCTATATACTTATCACTTATTTTACTAGCCCGAAGAATTGCGAAACTGAAGTGGCAGTGGGCGGGGTACATTGCACGCAGGACTGATGGCCGATGGGGTCAGAAGGTTCTCGAATGGTGTACGCGGACCGGGAGACGAGCTGTCGGTAGGCCTCTAACAAGATGGAGCGACGACCTGGTTAAGATCGCGGAATCGCGGTGGATGCGAAAAGCACAAGACCGGTCTGAGTGCAGAGCCTTGGGGGAGGCCTATGTCCAGCAGTGGACGTTTTTCGGCTGACATGATGATTACTTATTTTATTTGTTTTCGAGTTACGATGGCTCTAGGAAAATAGAAGTAGGTATTCCTTTTTTAATAAACTGATTTATCATTTCGATTTCGGAATGAAATTATTATGCTGCGTGATACAGGCAGTAGAGTCAAGGCCGGGGTTTCTATTTCCTGCGCATGACATTGAAATATTACTTTTTCAACATTTATGACTAAAAATAATGCTTACTGCATCAGAAAGTTATGTGTATAGAACAGTGCCCAAGACCAGTCCTTGAATTTCATTTAAGTTTCATTGTGAGCACTAAATATTTTCTCAAATCTACAAGTCTTAGCTCAATCAATTTGTCTTTTGTCATGTAAAAACAAATTTCAAACAACGGCCTATCAAGCTTTTATAAGTAAGCTGTTTTAATAATTAAGTTGAGAATTTATATAGTTTTTGTAAAGATAGGAAAGATAAGTTAAGTGCCAAACATAAATAGATATTTAAGGTAACGTTATCATGGTATGATCGTAATGATATTACAGAAAATCCTCTAAAGCATAATAAATTCCAGAGCATTTTACTGAACATCTAACTTTTATTTCCCGTTAAACTCTTTAATGTAGCGTAAAATCAACAGTAAGAAGGGTCGGTGCAAAAATATCGGTCTATTTCTCACTCGTGCGTGGATGGTGGCTGTTTTTCAATGATGAGACCAAGAAAAAACTTGGCACTACACGAGTTACGATACCAGAAATCCATATTAATATTACGAGTATAAATGCGAAAGTGTGTTTGTATGTTTGTCTGTCTTTCACGCCGTAATGGAGCGACGGATCGACGTGATTTTTGGCAAAGTAATAGTTTATGGGTCTGAAAATGACATAGGCTACTTTTTATCCCGGAAAAATGCACAGTTTCCGAGGGAACAGTGTGCGATAACCGAATATTACGCGGGCGGAGCCGCGGGCAAAAACTAGTTGAGTATAATTGACCTCCTAAAAGCATATCTTAAAGTCATGTGGTTTTGATAATTTAATGCATTTTAGTACATGTCTTCCTAGATCATTATTTAATAAACTGCCATGCAATGGCGTTAAACCACGAATTAAAATTTATAACTATTTAATTTACTTGAAAACACTATAGTACTATTAAATGTTTCACAGAAGTAAAACTGTAAAAGTTGGTACAGAAACTAATTAAAAGTTGGCTTTTATTTTTAAGTATTTAATAATTATCAAAGTTTTAATTAAATTCTCCAAGCAGATTGCAGACTAACAAATTTCTGTACGTTTATGATTGTGAGTTCTGACTCTGACCGAACAGGTTTTTGTTTCAATTGATGGTTATAGTTACCATTTAGCTCAATTTATTAATTGTAGAAATTTATTATTTAGTTTATTAATGTACACAAAGGGAATTAAAAATTAGTTATCATCGTTCACAATTTAGGCTTTTATTCGTTAATGTAGACACATAATCAAAGAGGATCGAAGAGCTGGCAGCTTTTTTGTCCGAACAAAGAATTAGCTTAGCTAGCTATTCAAATAGGGAACGCTGCCAGCATCTTTGGAACCTTCGCTGCCTAAGGGGACTACTTTATAACAATAAGTTTTTTTTATTTGCATTTTTTAGTTAAAGATAAAAGTTGAGTTGTGGTAGTAGATATAATTTCATTATCAACGTCATTATTTAATTATTAAAAATGTTGCCGAGTAATAGGTACATTGATTGACAAGAGAGTTTATTATGAAACTTATGGTGAGAAATTTTCACGATGGGTCAGTAGTATCATGTAGTATCTCTTTTATTCTCAATCCCAAACAACACAACGATGATGTGAATCATGCCGACTTTGGCGACGGTGGCTACTTCAACATTCCAATTAGTGGATCCCTTGTGATATGTTTTAATGCGGTCAATTTTGGTTGTATAAATACGGGTACATTACACTCACGTCAGAATAATTCTAGCAATCGTCAAGTTTACACTTTACGTCTAATTCTTCCCTTTCCCTGCCCTTTTTCAAACGAAAACTCTTACGCCATATCACAATAAATTTTACAATATTATTTAACAGATATTATTATGGAATGACAGCAAATGATATTTAGTTACAACGATAAAATACCCTGCTACGCTATTCAGTTTCATGGACTGTACATTGGAACCTAAAACTTCACCGAACCTTAGCGTTCGGAAGAATCTTTCTTACAGTTCAGATTTCAACTTTATAAGAATTTATCGTGTAATTAATAGGCGGAGTTGTAATTTATCGCTCCACGGCGTATCTGTTAGGTCGTGGCCGAAGACCGAGTAGGTTTACTCGTTAAACATAACGAGAAATGAATTGAATAACTGTCCTCGGGTGAAATTTAAATGGAAATATTACCAGCGGAATAGGGTGAAGCTAAACGTTCGTGAATGTGAAATTTTCTGTCTAATTTCTAATAACATATTGAGCATTGCTGAGGTTAGGTTTTAATTCAATTACGTGTTTCTGAGGTAAATGAAATCGTTAAGCTGCTAAAGACACGGAAATATGACAGGTTTGTGGTATACATTTACGATGCGGGATTTGGTGTAAATTATTTTACACAATACAAATCTTGGTTTATCATTTGTGTACTTTATAATGAAATGAAACAGAATTCCTTAAACTTTAAAAAGTAAAGGGTTTGTCAGAAACAAGGAGCCAATTTTAAAATTTTTACTAGCTGAAAATTTTACTTCACACAAAAAAATGGTGTCACAGCGACTGGCTTTGTTGTCTGTTTTTTATTGCAAAAATATGGTTATTGCATCATATTTTTCAAAAGGGAAAATATTGGAAATAAAGTTATTCCTAATAGGGTTATTCTATTTTATAAGTGTCATAATGAAAATGGTGCAGTACACTTTTTTCAAGAAGAGGCTTTAAGAACTACTTTACCTCTATTATAGTATTAATTAGGTATTAATTACAAAGACGGGTGATACTAGTTTTAGGAAGATTCTGAAAATATATATATAGATAAGTGACGAGACACTTTGAAATGCTAAACAAATATTTTAGGTACCTAAAATATTTCTGGGACATTTCATACTTACTAAATACGAAAATTATTTTTGAAAACTCACATCCTAAGCGATTACTTACTTCTAAAGCGAAAATGTAAGTATTTTACAACCCAGACATTGCTACTTGTCGTTTATGGTATTTAGAGCCCGTTACAAGAGGAAAAACAGAAATGGCATGGAATAATGCAAAGGATTGTGGAAGCCTTCTTTCGTCGCGAAATGTCCTCAAATAATAAGAAGTGCCATTATCGTTACCCTTCTGAACGTTCGGGATCAGGTGAAAGTCACACAGTCATCAAACTTAAGAATATTTTTTTTTCATTTGCCCTATATTAAAATAGCGCTGTAAACGCAACTAAGTAGTTCATTTATAACTGTCATATTAAAAAAATAAATAAGTGCAGGTACAGTACTTAAAGAATATTAACAAAACTATCGTAAGTATACTCTCGCTTCTTTCTGCTCGCCAATTTGTATTTAATACTTAATAATATTAATTTTAAAACTCAAGGCTTCATCATCATCATCATCATCATCATCAGCCGGAAGACGTCCACTGCTAGACAAAGGCCTCCCCCTTAGAACGCCACTTGCATCCACTGGTTTCCCGCAACTCTCACGATGTCGTCAGTCCACCTGGTGGGAGGCCTGCCAACGCTTCCGTCTTCCGGTCTTCCGGTTCGTGGTCGCCACTCGAGGACTTTTCTCCCCCAACTGTCCGTCCGTCATGGCTTCATATTAACAATAATTAAATAACAATATTTTAAATTACATAATCACAATCAAACAAAATAAAGTAACTACATTCAATTTAGTTTCTAGCTGTAATCGCTTCTAGGTTATCGTCGGCGGTAAGACAGGTGCACGGGGAGGAACAATAGAGAGATCTCTCAACAGGTAAATGTTATGCCTGGGGATCTTAGTCCATAGGAAAAACGTCAGAAGTTGATGTATACATGCGTCCGAGTTGAGGACTTGAACTTCGATGACGTAGCATTTGGAATTTCTGTATTGCTTACTAGATGGCGCTAGTAGTAATTGTGTTGTCCATCAACTTCACTGGCCACATTTGAGAGAATGAAAGAAAGAAAAATAATTATTCGTGACATTTGTAAGTATAACAAAGGAAGGCACCGTAAAAATAAAACAATGTGTATTCGACGCGGTGTAACAGAAGCCGATCACATTAACGCCGGTCAAGACGTGAGCAGCCTGTGGATACTGCTAAATGTTTTCCGATAACTATGGGCTTCAATTCAAGCCCTGTCCATACATAGGAGATTCTATTTTTTCCTGTTACATAAAAATTCTAGAAAGTTTTAGCTTGGTTTTACTAATGTCGATATATAAATTTAATAGATCTATCGAGAATAACACATTATTGTTCTAATTTAACGGCTACTTGCCGAAATAAAATGTTTTGGTAGGTATGTACAATCCGCCTAGCACGCAAAACATGAGTTTTGCTTACTTTAGGACAAGTCAGTTGTTGTCAATAGGAAATATTACTGCAATTTTCTGCCGCCAGAGTGCAGCACTAGTACAAACCGTAAACAAATCTCTTAAAACTCCGTAAAAAATTTACGAAGACAGATGCCGAGGTACGATTTCTTACGGAAATACCACAGTTACGGAGGCGGATGCGTAGTTCCTTTACAATCTTAATTTTAATAGGTACTTACCTACTGTAACTAGTCTAACTACCACTAGGTAATACAGCTAGGTAATAAGACTTAAGGTAAGTCCACATTATGCACGAAAGCGGAAGCAATTTGCGAGTAGGTCGTAACTTAGCCTGTACATCACCCCTTATATAACTTGCTCAGTTTAATTTAGGGCTTATAGCAGACGTGCACGTGCGCTGTGGTTGCATGCAGTGTAAACACAGCTTTATGTAATTAGGTAGGCGACTTAACTAGCTTTTGGCGAATTGTGTCTAGGTCAACAGTGTTGCGGTAAAAACAAGCTTGCACACTAATCGTAAGGTTTAGTTTTAGTTATATTTTGCAGTGTTGTTTTCGGAAATTTCTCTAATTTGTGTTAGAGACTTTTTTTGCGTGATTTAATAATTTTAATGGAAGAAACTCCATAGGTGGTTATCGTAGTTTTTGTATGATGATATACTTTGAAAAACTCAGATGTTTTAATTGCGTAAATTTAAAAACTTAATTACACCTAATGGTTTTCCCCCTTCCCTCGTAGGTTCATATCATACTCGTATGACGTTGCCAGACTAGGGTACCTAATTAATATTAATTACAACTTGAAATCTCCACGCGTTTCTGACAAAAAAAAATTATTTTTTCTCTTAAAATGAAAGAATATAATTTAAAAATGTTTGAAAATTTAAAGGTAATTAATAAAACATATAGGTTTATTTTTTTAAAGCAAGAAAAAGAGCGCTGTATCTGACACTTCGTAAAGGGCAAAATCAGCAAAGTTAGAAAATTCTATAATGGAATGGTTTTTGTCGACAATATTATGTTGAAAATTTTAATATAAAGCAACTCTGCTCAAAGAATTTTTTTACTGTAGCAAATAAGCCAACTTTTTTGCAATATCGCCACGCGATCAAAGCAAGCTTTAGGCCCAGAAAGCTCTTTAATAAGTATGGTAATCTAATTTGCGTCACCCTTTCACCGGGCGTTACTTTAAAGAATTTAAAGTACCTACTTTAATCGACCAAATTTGTAAACAAAACCTTTGTTGCATGTAACAGAACTGAGCTTTATTTCTCTGTTAAATTCTACTGGATCTTCTCTGTGCTCTTAGATACCCGTTGCTGACTGTTTCTCGTCTGGTTCTCTGTTTCTCGACTGGTTCTTTGTTTCTCGTCTTTCTAGGGTTCAGTTCTCGAAGGGCTCAAGCTGCTGTCACTTGCGCGTCCTTCTCTGCGTCGTCAGTCACATAGGTTTTAAGCCAATGGTGAAATTTTCACAGCACGGTCGGTTCCCTTATGATCATGTATCCCGTTTTTCATACTAGTTGTATAGAAAAGTGGATACTTATGTTAGGGCACCGACTGTACTATGTGTTTTTTTAACCCTAAGCTGTTAAATTTTTTTTTATGGGGATTCCCATATAGCTATAGGGTGAGTGAGGTCAAGAAAAAACCTGGATCTAGGTACTAATGATTCTGCAATTTTAGGAAAAAATAGAAAAACCCACCAAAGTCAGATTTCTGAGAAAAATTGTTTCCTAAATTTTTAACTTCTCTTTGGCATATTGTACCTCAAATTTAGTAATAATGTTTCTTATTATGTTGTTATACTTTACTAACACATATAAAATATACAGACAAATGTCATTTTATTCATTGCGTTCTGTAATTTTCCTATTGTAAATGTACGGAACTCTCTGCGAGAGTTCGACTACCACTTGGCCGGTTTTTTACAGTAACTATAAGGCGCTGTTCATTTGTCGAAAAAAGGTGTTACCAACACTTACAAAGTGAACAGTGCTCTGCCCCAACTTTTTGGCGTTGCAAGTCAAAAGAGACTGTCTAACTCTTGACGTTTAAAACTCTCAAAGGCTGTATAATAAACCTAGTACCAAATAAAAATAAAATTGAATATATCACGAACGTTTCTGTGTAATTCTGATTGAAATAGCCAATGGAGCATACTGAATATCAAGCAGTCACCGCAGGCCTTTGTCCAATAAAACGGTGGTATAAAATTTAAGTGCGGCCTAAGAGGGCGGCGCAGTGCCGTTTGTACGGTCCGCTCGTAATATAAGATGAAAACCTTCAATTCTTGCCACCAATGTCACTGAAAGATACTTAGTAACTCAGTTTTGCAACCAAGGTAGGTATAATTGTATGTATGTATGTAAACTCTTTATTGTACTACAAAAGAAAAGAAACAAAACACAACTGACAAACTTTGATATACTTGTACAAAGGCGGACTTATCCTTTACGCATTTGATACGACTTGTAAAAACAAAATGTTGGTACAGGAAGTGGTCAAAAAATGGTTGTAAATTTTGAATATACAACTCACAAACTTAAACACGGACGTTTCACATTATATAAAAGGTTATAATTAATAGCAAAATTTGCAAAAAATGCACGTACATCAAGCTTCAATAGCACGGTAGCATCTGACAGGAGTCCTTCTATTTACATTGTACGCCTCCGACCGCGTACGTACGCTGTACAATGTACATGTATTCACATAAATTCTTCCATATTGACACTTAACCGAACCCTTACGGGGGAAATCCTCGTATCTTTTGTTGAATGTTTCCCAAATATTACCAAATTCCCTAAAATGCCTCGCCAAGATTCAATATATCGAGGGCAGAGGGTCACTTTGAGATCACATTGTATCTTCACAAGAATAATGGTGTATTGACGCCACCGTGCTTCCACACTAAAGGTTTCCCTTACTTATCTTTATTTATTGGTGCTTTTGTTTTTGTAAGTAATAGATAATGTAAGAAATATTCGTGCTAGTAAACGTTGTTTCTGAAGTAGAATAAAATTGCTTCAGTTCTTTTGGAATTCATTAGAAACATAGCAGAAACAAGTCGTCCTAACAGATTTTGAAAATACGTGCATTGTGACCTGTAGGTACAGTCGGTGCCCTAACATAAGTCTATCAAATAATTTATTGAATCTGGAGTTAGGTCGCGGGTGAGCAAGGAAATTATTTTAGCTCATAAGTCTATCAATGCAAATATCTCTAACTCTATCCACTTTTCTATGCAATTGTTATGAAAAAATTGAATCATATGTTCCGCAACTGAACTGAACCGACCGACTGTACCTATTTTCCTAGTTATTCTTTAACCGCATTCTCTAAATACATTGACAAAGTATTTTTGTATTGACTATAACATTTATGACGAAAACAGGTAGAAATTGATAAATACGAATGATTCGATATTTTATCTAAGAGAATATAACAAACGCAAACCAGATATTTACACATAGTTTTATTTATAACTCAAACAAAACCTCGTTTGTGACTGAGACGAACAAGCGTTAGTCATAAATATTTATCTGAAGATTTATTGCTGTAAATCTAAAATTGTAATACAAGAGCAAACAATAAATATACAAAGGGTTTGACAAGGTTGGGTTGTAGAAACTGTATTTATTTTTCTTGCCAGCCTTTTGTAGTTCGTATATTATTCATAAATGCGAGCTCACACCAGATACTTTAGCAAATATTATTTGTTTCTATATATGTATAACTTGAGGGGGTTTTAGTTGTTCTTAGCAAAAGAATCTCACAAATTTTTATAATTCTAAATGAGCAGCTTCTGTTTGAAGTTTCATAAAATATGACAATTAACAATGGCAATTCGTCTACTTTTTGTGACTTAAACGAAAATCGGTAGTACAGAAAAACAGCAAATCGATGTAAACTTAAAAAGAGCAGGTTATCAAATTTAAAAGACGTTGGGATTCGTTTATACATACAATATAATAAATCAATCATCTATGCATTGACATGAAAGTCGAATTTTAACGAACGAATGTTATTTCATTTACGAGAAAGGTATTTTTACAAGCTTCTTCTGTTTATTTATTCTCACTGATTGAGGTAAAAACAAAAAGAACGGTAGGTGAACCCATCAAATTAATATCTAATTTTATTATTTACACATGATTAGACATTCGATAAAGTTTGTTACCAAGAAGAAAGTAGGTATCGCTTGAACAAATTCCTTAAGTATTTTGTACATACCGTCTCACGTTTAATTGAGAACCGAATAACTACGTACCAACAAACTTCCCCGGAGCAAACTCCAGTGCGAGTAGGTAATTTACTCATAATTACTTTCCACGGTGCTGGCAATCAAGTAAATACGTTACACGGGTCTTTTAAAAGTATCTTTAAGGCAAGTACGAAGTTAGGTAATATTCTACTTTAACACTGTTGAAGTTTGATATGTGGCAGTTCAGGCAATTACAATCGCTGGGAGTTGAGGCTTAAAACTTCACATCAAATACAATCTGGAACCGAAAATTTCATTAAAATTGTAGACGATGTTGTGGCTTTTATCCTCATATTGCTTCGACATTTTCGAGAAAACAAATTTGCTGTAGAAGATATAAAGGAATGAGCATTCTCGGCAAGCAATCCAGTATTTACTGAAAGAATACTTAACATCGAATAAAAGCGTGTCTACATTATCAATACAGCATTAAACCAACATTATACCTATAAAAAATACCCAACATTATAATACAAACAACTTGCAGTCTGGAAATTTTTTAATAACATTTTTTTATTCTGTGTACGTTGTACATTCCTGTAATGCTAAGTGCGTACGCACAGTGTAGAGCAGCGATTACCCCGACAAAAGGATCTGAGTCATGAGGACTCTTCAGTTTCCAGTCTGTGACTTTAGGTCTTTGCCTACTTTTGTGAACTGAGGACTCGGCTATTAGTGAATTAATTACACGCTGGGTTTGAAATTAAAGGTTACTTAGGTCAGCGAGTAGTGCTTACAAAAACGAACTATAGGTTCAATATTCTGTGTAGGTATACCGCTTACTATTGTGGTGTAAAATAAAGAGTCATTTATTGTTTTATATTTTAACTTTGCTTATGCACTACCAACCATCCATCATAGTTACGAATGTGAGACACAATCTAACTGAAGTTCATCAAACAAATAATTCCCTACCAATTAATTCCCATCATTGACTTAACTAATAACTAAACTGAAGTTTAATAAAAATAACTACGTAAAAAATTAAAGATGTATCGAAAACAAGTGAACAGTGTCTATCTAGAACCTTGTAATTCGACTGCATAAAGCGTATAACTACGTATAATTTTATTACAAACGAGTAAAAAAAAAAGCAACAATGCTCAGAAATTGTAACAATCGTGCTTATTAAGTTATCGTTTTTTAGCTCAGGTAAAAATCTATTGAAATCAGAATGAGCTCGGGCATTACTGAAATAAGTTTTATAAACTGATTTTTTATTCCCCGTTGAACAATCAATGTGTCTCTTACATATTAGAGTAGTTAGAAAGAAATGAGCAGATTATTGTGACTCAGCGGCTTTCATAGCCGTGTAATTAGTATGAAGCGACTCGTTAGAATATTCGTGGAATATTCAGATACAGAAAAGAGTATAAAATTAAGACCTGCCTGAATACGGAGAGTACTGGGAAGGAACATTCATAGAATATAATGAGGTAGCTTGATTCATGCACTGAATAGCCTGCTTTAAAATAAAAATGACTAAAGTCAAAGTTATTTCTATTTCTTTGCGAAAAGAGTATTTCAAATAGAACAAGCAATGCTAATGATCAGTTATGTAAATGCAGGTATATGGAATGTATAAAAATATGGATTACAAGGCAGATGCTCGGAAAGTGCCTTGTTTCATGCGTCAATAAAATAGATTAAAATCTGATCTTTTGTAAATCACTTCTGAAGGTAAGAAATATTATAAACCACATCATTTTTAACTTGAATAAAAAGTTTTATATGGCGAGATCATCTGGACGCGGAACTACGCGAGTGGACAAAATAAATATAGCTCTGGATAGCGAGATATGGAGGCCTTTGCCCAGCAGTGGGACACTGTTATAGGCTAAATCCATACTTAATATTATAAATGCGAAAATGTGTTTGTATGTTTGTCCATCTTTCACGCCGTAACGGAGTGACGGATTGACGTAATTTTTGGTATAGAGATAGTTTATGGGCCCGAGAGTGACATAGGCTACTTTTATGCCGGAAAAATGCACAATTCTCGAGGGAACAGCGCGCTATAACCGAATACCACGCGGGCGGAGCCGCGGGCAAAAGCTAGTATAATAAAGATTACGATTTGGAGTATTTTTGTATTTTTTATTTCAACTCCAAATTTTTGTTTCTTTTACGGTCATCCCGTGAAAGTTTATATAAATTTCACACGAAAACACAAGCCGAAACATGAATGCACAGAAAAACCAGAAAAAATTGACCAGCGCTGGGAATCGAACCCAGGTCCTCAGCATTCCGTGCTGCGTGCTATTCCCCTACACCACCACTGGACAGGAGACTAGACACGAATTTTTCCTATGCACCCATATTTCAACATGGATTCTTTTTATTAGTCACTTTAGCAGCGACACTAACGCCATCGAGAAACATTTTTCACTCCCATCGAAACTATCCGTTCACCAGGGACAAGAGATGTCACTATTAAGCAATCAAATCAAGATTACGATTTGGAGTCTTTTTGTATTTTTTATTTCAACTCCAAATTTTTGTTTCTTTTACGGTCATCCCGTGAAAGTTTATATAAATTTCACACGAAAACACAAGCCGAAACATGAATGCACAGAAAAACCAGAAAAAATAATAGTCAAAAAAAAAAAAATAATAAGTAAAAATAATAAGTAGTATAATAATAAAGTCTTAAAATAAGCATTAGATAATACATAATTCGGACAATCGGATCCATTTGAACATATAGCTCAAAAAGAACTCTAGCCACTAAAAATTGTTGTGGACAAATTGTTAGCAAAAATATATTTTTTATGAGCGAGCACATCCATTTTTACATTTTTAATGTAGGTATGTAATTTGTTTCATTAAAACAGCGTAATTAATTATTCTTTATGTGGCTCTAGTTGTTACGGAAAGCACGCAAAAACATAACTTTACAATATAGGTACGGTAGAGATAACCCACGTTAGTAACTTAAACACACCGTGAGGACAAAGTGCGCCGAGACGCGACGTGCTTACAATAAATCAAGTTAATAAACACAATATTATTTTAACAGATAGACGAGGCAACCACGCGAAATTATTTCTTTTTCCTATAGGAAAAATATCCACTCCAGTGCGCTTCAATTTATTGGTTTTTGCCAAGTTTTACTTATTTGGAAACTTAGTTTTGGATGTGTGATTATGAATTTAAGTACATTTTTCTACGAAAAGGTTCCACAGAGGGTCACGATTCAGTTGGTGTACATGAAATCTAATCAAAACAACTTAGAAAAGTTCTAAAGCCTAAGTACTAAGTTCTAAGTACTTTATCATTTCAAAGTTCACTATCCCAAAAACCGACAGCAAAGAAAAACCGCATCAAATTCATCCATTTCAGATCTACGATGCCACAGAGGGACAGACAGATATTGGCGTCAAACTTATAACTATAACACCCCTCTCTTTGCGTCGCACAGACAAGACGACATAGACTAAATTAAAATGTATAAGTAAGTACATAGTTTCGTAATAGGATCAAATAAAACCGAATTTGGGCAATCAAAATGTCATAACTGAGTTTGGCTTAGCGTCTTCCGGACTTACTGTGATTTTTTTTGTTGGAAGACTATTTACGAGTACGCTTTGTTTACAAACAAAACTTTAATCCGGGGTTGTCTCTTGAAAATATGATACGCCATGGACTCATAGCAATATGAGAACTTTAACTACTAGAAATTAAAATTCGACTCACTATCTAATTATTGTAACATTTATTCAAATTAGTCTTTACATGGTGAAACATGATTACTAATATGATACAAATAGAAAAATATTGAAATTCGAAAGTATTAAAAAAAATACAAAGATAAAAATCTTCTTGGGACTCAATTTCCATACAAAACCTATAATTTCTTCGAACTTGTGCCGTATTAATAATCAAAGCCTACATTAGGGTTAAATTTATAGAACAGGGTTTTTAAGTACGATATGTAACTACCTAATGTACCTAAAACTAAATTACTAATTATCGCAGTGTGTTACTGTACCATAATAAACTTTTCAAAGGAGCCTTCGCATGTTAGAACTTGAATTATTCAAGAAGACCTTGAGTTAGAAGCGGGTATCATGTACACAATTCTAAAACCGGTTGTTCGTAGGCATCAGAGGATAAGTGAACAAAGGTCGAAGATGCCTAGGGCACAGCGCTGCGGGATGAAAGGGTGCGTCAGTAAACAGTGGAGGAAACCCTTTGTGTTTTTTTAAATCTGGCTGCTTCCATCCTTATCATGTGTCAGCAGACAGTATCTGGTGTTCCCGTTTTGCTTCAGACAAAGGTAAGGCTTTCAGTTTAGTGATCGTTAATTAACGTAGAGGTTCGTATTCACCTATTACGAGTATTATGTCTACAAAGGAACAAAAGAAGGTACAGGTACGTTGAATGTTTTATTTAGGTCAAGATAGCTCAAGAAGCTTCGATTTTCTTCATTTACGCTATAAAGTGAACACTAAACTAACTATACTTGGAGAATCGATTGATTCATGCGGTACTTTACAAATATACGTGTGCATGACAGTTATATATATCATGTTTTCATACTCGCCCTCTTTAACTTCCACATTTGTCACACAGGCCTAACATTACAAACACCATACAAAAACTAGCTTGTTCTAACTATTTATCAGTTTATTTTCAAAGCAATAACGAGTAAGTATGCGAGCAAAGGCCATACTAACTGACTAAAATTATAAAGTAACATTTTAATGTCAAATCTTCAGAAACATCCAGCAATAATTCTTAAACTAGGTACACACACACATGGAAGGAGTCACTTATAAATAGATCAGAAAAACTCGTATCAAATTGTTTTTTGTGACATAAAGACACCAAACAGAGCTATTTATTAGGAAAGTTAACATTTGTTACCCGACTAAGCAGTTCCAGACATCGACTTGGCTGTGCTTTTTATCAATGTCGACCAAACTAACTTATCCATTCGTCTAAACTTTACCTGCGAGTGAGTTACTGATACTAACTCAGCGATTTCACGTACCTAAAGGCCGACGCACACCAGATGCGTACTGGCATCTTTCTATACAGTTTCATACATTACAACTGGTGTGCATCGGCTTTAAAGCAGCTTAGACGTTGTTTAAACAATAGTCTGTATGATATGTTCCAGCTAAATAAAAAATCTTTTAGCTTGGTAATTGTTTTTTTTAATAATATTTCAAAAAAGATACCTTTAGGGGAACAAGACTTAACTGAACTGACTCCTAACTGAACTTCTTACTGAACTCTAACTGAACACTTATTTACAAGCTTATATACTTAATCTTAATCTATTGCCTACGCTACTAATCTATGGAGACCTATCTGAATCAATGCGCGTGAGATTGTAACTAACCCCCCCAAAGAGCTTTTTCTGCCCCATTTAAAACTTAAAACTAACTTACTCTACCTACTAAAAGTTCACTAAAGCTCCTAGAAAAGCTCAAAGCTCCTGAAAGCTCCCGAAGATTAATCAAAAGCTCCTAAGCTCAAAAGCTACGACCTACCTATGTGCAGCCTACCTATATACTTGAACTTATGAAACCTACTATATGATAGCGTGATGATGTAATTTGGCCTTGTGATCGTCTAGTGCCTAAATAAGATGATTAACCCTTCATTGTGTCCGTCCTTGTAACCGCAGTACGTTCAGTGAATAGTGAAGACTGATTGGCTAGTGTTCTAATTCAATAATGATTTCTACCGCCTTATTCAACCACCTAAGTGAAGGAATTGTTATTGAGTTATGAGAGTTGGTAGTTAAGTAATTAAGTAAAGTTGTAGCAAATAATTAGTACAGCAAAACTCTGTCGGTCTTAACAATACTTGTCTTCAATTTTAATAATTCTTTAAGAATAACATGCTTAACTCATTTACAAGGCTAATGATTGTTCCTAGGTAAAGTATGAAACCACAAATGGTGTACCCATAATATCTATTTACCCGAGTTATTTGCAAGCATACCATAATTTTGTTTTCTTTCAACATAATAATAATAGGTGCTAGTTCAACTCCTACTATAACTAGAATGCGACAGCTAAGGTGACCCTGCAAATTATAGGATTTCTTTGGAATTAAATCCTCCCTACAATTGTAGTTAAAAGGACTTGAGGTTAATGTAGATTAGTGTTAAAATATTTATATTATTTTCCCCCCCTTACCTCCAACCGTTTATAGACCGGATGATAAATATTAACCTGGGTATTCTTATCATTTTCATTTTAAAACAGTTGTTAGATTTTACAAGTTTATATAGTTTCTACTCACTATATATGAATTCCTGGTATTTACCATAGAATATCAGAACACCAACCAACTTAATATCTACTGGATGGAGGTAATGGTCTCCCCGTCTACTTAGTCAAGTACAATATAAGCTACCCACTTCTAAGAATTGTTACAAATACTTTATCATTGTTTGAACGAATCTGACAACAGCAGATAAATTACACACTTATGAATTATTTAGTCCAGCCCTCAGCACATGATTAGCGTTCCCCTGTCAAGAATAGAACTTTGCTACATGCCTAGCTTCGACCAAATATAAAACATAAATGTCAAGAATTGTTGAGTGGAGGATGGATAGTGGATAATTTATAATTGTACCAACTGTAGACACAGAATTGTGTTATATATATATTTTTTTATTTTTTTCTTTTTCATATTTTTCTATACGACGTCCCTAAGCGCTCCTTAAGATTAAATTGAACTAGATTATGATTAGTTAATGCCGGCTTTGTCAGGTGCAAGCTTAGAAATCAATGCTCGTCCGAATGGCCAGTTCAAACGGTCATTAATTCCCGAACAGGTCCCAACCTTCATATCCTATAAAAAGGAAACCTAACAGTAACCTCTAATACCCTATAAACCAGCAGCTCAATAGCTTAAACGATATATCAACAAATCCTAACGAACTCCGCCTATAGATCCTGATGTCCTAGTACCGTAAACCCAATATATCCTATCAAACCTAAACGTCTTAACAATCTATCCATAGTGACCTACCTAACTTCAACGCAGATTAACCAGAAAACCCTAAAACTATAAGAAAACCTAACTTTGTATCGATCTACCTAGGCCCTAAGCTAATATGTAATACTTACTTTTCAAAACTGGAGGTGGCATGCACCTCACATTTATTTTTAATTGCGTGGTGTGTAATGTTCAAAGTTTTCCGGAATGACAGGGAGAACTGCTAGCTAACTAACTAAGGGATCGAGGTGGCATCCTCTAGTGTACCTAATACCTAATTCCTACGCCATGTGTAATAACTCCACCCGCGACCGAAGTCAGGGATGCGAGTGGAGTAGGGCGGAGAGATAGTTGTGCGAATATATACATATATAGAGGGGGGTCCAGCACCACCGGACTCACGTGCACCGACCCTGCGGATACACGGTGCCCGGGTACGCGCCGGGGAGAAGATAGCCTGACCGCCAGAATTGGCGACTATAGTCAGACGCGGAATCGTTCTCCTCAATTCCGTCCCGTCCCGAAGGACGTTATACCTCTAAACTTTCGTATATCACCGTTAGGTATCAGGTTTAGAGGCCGGGAACCTCGTCCCGTACAGTCCCTACTTTCAAGCGATTATCAATCGGTCTGATCCCACAAATTATCAAGTTCTGGAAGGCTAATAGCAAAAGAACCGAAACAAAACGCGTGGAGTAAACCCCAGCGACATCGGAACTTCACTACCACCCCGCCAGCTTGTTCACAATCACAGAAAAAGAATCTGGAGAATTAATAGCAATAGGACCGAAACAAAACGCGTGGGGTATACCCCAGCGACATCGGCCCCTACTACCACCTCGCCAGATTCATCACAAATAAATTATAACGAAAAAATCGCGTAAATATTTTACCCAGCAGTGTAACGACCTTCACTTGAAAGAACCCAATACTCAATCTCCCTGTTCCTACTAACGCGGCCCTATTTATAGTTTTTTTGAATGCGATAGCGACTACTCCACCTATAGCCCCATCTGCGGCGTCTACAGAAACTGTCCAGATTCTTACGTTCCTTGCGTCTCGAGTGCTTTCTACTACTCTAGCCACTAAGACACTAGCGACGACACAAGGTTTTCTTAATACTGCTGCGCCTCCAGCTACCTGCGTTTCCTAGTTTCCGTACACCTCGAGCCCTTCCGCATACTGTTTCAGCTAAGTCTCGCACGTCTTGCCCGACTCCTGTTTCTACGAACGCAACTGCATTTTCTACCCTATGAGCTATTACAATCATAACAGCGACCCAACGATTTCCTACTAGCTTAGCTTTTGCGCCTTTAACTGTGTCTTAGCCCACTAGGGAGACATGAACGCCTAAGAATTTTCATGTAATACCTGTGTTCATACATATTGCCAAGTCTCCTATAATAACGAAGTACTACGAGGCAGCTACTGCTACGCTCACATCTCCACTTCCCACTACACGTCCTACTTCAGGATCAACGGCGCTTTACGCTATGCATTTCAAGCGTTAGGAAAGCTTAAGTGAATACCTCCATTTTCTAGTGATCGCCCTACTACGGAAACAATGGCGTCCCGGGCTGCCTGTTTCGAGCTACTAGATCATCTGCTACACTTCCTATTTCTTCAGAGTTAGCGGCACGTCAAGTATTTTGTGAAACCAGCGTTCCTACGGATGCACTTGCATTTTCTACCATATGAGTTATTACAAAGACAGCAGCGCCCCAAGAGTTTCCTACATACCGAGCCTTTGTGACTACATCTGTGTCTACAACTACCAAGGAGACAGAAACGTCCAAAGGTTTCCAAGTAATTCCTGCATTTCTACATACAACTAAGTTTCCTACCATTGTGAAGTATCACGAGTCAACGGCATCTTCACGCACTTATACATTTCCTACTATCTATCCTTCCACTGACATATCGGTGTCTCATACTTTGCGATTCGAGAGTCTGAAATGCTTAAGTCTCCTTTTCCATTACCTAACGTTCGGACTACTACATAGACAGTGGTGTCCCGAGTAGCACGTTTCAAGCTATTTGATCGTCATCCACATCTCCTTTTACTACAAAGTCAGTAACATTTCAAGTACTTTACAAACCTGGAGCTTCTCCGAATGCAAATGCATTTCCTATCACATCTGCTATTACTAGGACCGCAGCGGCCCTAGGGTTTCCTACAACCCAAGCTCTTGCGCCTATGGCTGTGCTTCGAGCTACTACGTAAACAAGGACGCCTAAACGATTCCAAGTAATATCTGGGTCTAGATACTTAGCCAGGTCTCCTGCTACAGTTAAGTACTATGAGATAACGGTGTTTACGCTTATATCTCCACTTCCTATCATACGAAATATTATCGAGACTCCAGTGTCTCATGCTATGTGTTTCAATCAACATCCCCGCCTAAACAACCATCTCTGTTTCCTATCATTCTACCTACAACAGAGATAGTGGTGTCCCGAGTATCCCGTTTCGAGCTATCCAACCGCCAACTATATCTCCTACCGCTACAGAGGCAGCGACAATTCATATATCCAGTGAAACTAATGCTTTTAACACCGCAACTGCATTTCCTACTAGATTAACTATTTATCCGACAACTGCAGTTCCTGTACCTTGTACAGTCAGCTGCAGAGAAAGGGTACCCCCCTGTAAGGCGGTAAGTATGGATACCGCCGTTACAGGGGGGTACCTTTTCTCTGCAGCTGACTGTACAATATAAGCCTTTGTTCAATTAACTGCAACTGAACCTACTAGGGAGGCAGAAACGCCTAAGGAATTTCAAGCAAGTATGACGCCTATACATACATCCCGGTCTCCTGCTTAATAGGATACATTAGTTATTACGATGTCAACGTTCACAACTCCACCTCCTACTACATGTATTGTTACAAAGACAGTGACGACTCGTGAAGCGCGATTCATGAACCTATGAAGCTTAATTGAACTCGCCTATTTCTAACTATACTGTATGCTTACAAGACAGCGGTGTCAGTACCAACTCCTCTACCTCCTATTGTTTTACCTATTGCAAAAACTGCTGCGTTTCACGTAATGCGTCTCGCGCGGCCTAAGTTTTTTCGAATACAACTGCATTCCCCACTACATAACCTATTTGTATGATAACAGCAGTTCATATGGTTCGCACAACATAAGCCTTTGCACACGTAACTATATTTTGAACTACTAGGGAGATAGGAACGCCTAAGAAGCTTCACCCGAAAGCGACGTCTATAACTACATCTCAACTTCCTACTTCATAGGACACTCTAGCATTAATAGCGTCTACATACACATCTCCTTTTACAACTATATATAGATCTTAGCTACATCTTGCTACACAGACGTCTCGTGAAACGCGATTCATCAGACTTTGAAGCTAAATCGGTCAGTTCCTCTTCTAGTTATGCAGCATGCTTCCAAAACAGTAATGTCCGTACCAACTCCTCCGTCTCCTATTGTCCGACCTATTACAGAGACTATCGCGATCTAAGTCTTTACGAATACAACCACCTTTCCTACAACACGAGCTATTTAAACAATAACAGAGATTCATCAATTTCGTACACCACGAGCCTTTGCGTACGTAGTTGTGTTTCGAACTACTAGGGAAGTAGAAACGCCTAGGAAGTTTCAAACAGAAGCGACGTCCATACATACATCTCGATTTCCCGCTTAATTGGATACTTTTGTAACAGCGGTGCCTACATACATAACTCCATCTCTGACTATATAAAATATATGTCTTGCTACAAAGACAGCGTCGCCTCATGAAATACGACTCGTGAAACTACGGTGCATAATTAATCAGCTCTCCTTCTAGTTATGCGGTGTCTTTACAAGGCAGTGGTCTCAATACCCACTCCCCTGTTTCCTTCTATTCATCCCACTACGGAAACTGCGGCAATTCAGATAACGTGCTTCACGCAGTCTATGCTTTTACAAATATAATATCGTTTCCTACCACACGAGCCATTTAAACAACATCAGCTGTTTATATGTCTAGTACATCATATCCTGCTGCTCACGTAACTAGGTTTTAATCTACTAGGGCGATAGAAACGCCTAAGGAGCTTTACCCGAAAGCGGCGTTTATATCTACACCTTAGCTTCCTGCTTCATGAGATCCTCTAGTTATAGTGACGTCTTTATACACAACTTCCTTTCCTACCACCCACCTTGTTACATAGATAGAGACGTCTCGCGAAACAACGAAGCTTAATCAGTCAGTCCCTTTTTTAGTTATACAACGTTCTTCTCATTGAGCGGCGTTTATTCCCATTCCTCAGTTTCCTCTTATCTAGCCTATTCCTATGTCTCATATGATCTACGCTCTTATACTGACAGCAGCGAGTTTTGCAACTACCATGTCCTACTTACTTATGCATACTTCCGCGTTTTCATCTTCTTGGGCCAGTAAAGTATTAGCTACTTCAAAATTAATTTATGTGCATGAGTTTCCACGCATACCTTTGCATCACCATCTTCCTTGGACAACATCAACTACTACGCCTGATGTAACCCATAAACCAGCGTACACTGTTGGATTTTCTATCACAAAACCTACTACGAATCCGATGGGTTCACCTGCGATACCAATATTTACATATATTCCTACGTCTCATAATGTTGCATGAATAACTTCATCTCTTGTGTTTAACGCTTTCCTTACGCTTCAGTCTACCAGGGTAATAGGAGTCAACAAGAGTATACGAGAACACAAACTACGAAACCCCCCGGGCCCTATGCGCCTTCATGCATGCGCTTTCAGCTGGATCTCCCACGATGAGAGCCACCAGGAACGCATCACCTAACAGGAGTACTACAAGGTTTCACTAAATCCTTAGGGTGCAATAACAAAGGTTGTGAGAGTCAGAGCGAGACAAACATATGTTCCATAACTCCGTACAACGATTGAAAAGTACTACAGATTGAATGGAATAGTAAAGAGTGCGAAAGCAATATGTCTTGTAAGATTTGGATAAAGACAGATATACAATTCTACATAATGAATGAAACTAACGTTGACTTTAAATAGTGTGTAAAAGAGATATCCGATTTGTCGTCACCTTCTTTTCTTCTCTCATAGCTATCTGTTCGTAATTTGTTATAATCCAAAATCACCTTCATTTAAGTAAATTGTACCATACGATCCACCAGGAGAACAGAGCCTAGTAAGAGTACTACCGGTTTTTATTAATGAAAATGCTGGAACGCGACGGAAATAGAGTTCTTAAGATTCATAATGAGATAGACATATTAATTGAAACATTAAACGATGAATGGAAACAAAGGTTCTTTCCAAGTTTTAGTAGTGCGCAAGGGAGCGATAGCCTAAGAGTTTTACCGTATTAGCATCAAAAGTATTACATTGACCTGAATCAAAATATTTGTTTGTGATTAATTAAAGTAAGATTTCCCTATGCTAAATAAGACTATTTACTTCGGATAATAACATTCGTATTTAGACGTAGTAAAGCCCCAGAGAACCATTTATTTATTTATTTATTATTTATTCATTTAACTTTATTTATTTACCCAATTAGACGGGTGACCTAGTTAATCCCGCGGGTTCACGGCGGATGCAGGCCGCTGCCATCCGAGGCATCCGGTGGTCCATGGGGAAGGCCCATGCCCTACAGTGGACGTCCTACAGCCGAGATGATGATGATAATGATGATTTATTTATTCTACATATATTTGTGAGCTGGACGATACAAGATACCTCTTGACTCGTCACAAGATCAATAACGTACTCCTATCGGCACGATTCAGATAAGTCATGTGCCAGGCCAGCCCTGGCACAATACCGTATCATAGGAAAATTTACTTTCTGTGAACCCTTTCTTCGAAATAAAATCTCCAAAAGCTGCCTTTTTATGCAACGCTTAGCTTAAATTTTAACCAATAAGGAATAATGATGTGTACTTCAGATAAGTCTGCCGATTTTTAAATAATAATTATTAATAGTTATTGAGAAATCGATCCTACTGTAACGACAGCTCACTTGACCTCACCTGATTTCGCCTCAGTCAGTTAACACTAACCAATGGATGGTGAAACAGCCCCTTAGTATACTAATGTTTAAAAAGAGCACAAGGATTGGGCGGAGCGGAACAAACTGAATCACAATGGGGAGGGCCATAACTTACGACAAAACACGTCTCGATTAGCATAGCTAGGTACTAAGAAAGAGCTGAAACATGTTTACGAGTACATAAATAAATATTATGGGACACTTGACACCTATTGACCTAGTCCCCAAACTAAGCGAAGCTTGTACAGTCAGCTGCAGAGAAAGGGTAGTATGTATACCGTAGTAGTATGGATACCGCCGTTACAGGGGGGGTACCTTTTCTCTGCAGCTGACTGTACTATGGATACTAGGCAATGGATAAACATACTTATTAACATACTTAAATACGTTTTAAACATCCAAGACCCGATAGCAAACATACGTATTATTCATAAAAATATCTGCCCCGGCACTTAAACGGGTGGACCGTTTTTTTAATTTGAAAACAGAGGCCTTATTGCTTAACGTTTCTGACACTCGCGATCGCAATAAAATGACAGCTTTTGTATGCGAAATATGTCATTTGATTGCGATCGCGAGTGTCAGAAACATTAGGCAATACGGCCTCAGGTTTTCTAGCGATGGTCCTTAGACATGTTTTATCAAAATTGGTTTAGCTGCTTTTGAGATATTGAACTTTGAAGTGACAAAGGCGGTGGTTTTCCAACTTTTTGTCGGTTACGTTATTTTAGTAATATATAATTCTGATTAAGCCACAGGTATAATGAGATAGTTTCAATAATGATTTCATTTACATCCTCCATCTTTAACAACCTTCCATGCAAAAAAATATTATACCTAACACGCGAGGAGCAACAGGCGAGAGCTACACTGACGCAGCAAAACAGCGAAAGTTCGTAATCAGCATTCAGGGAGTTAGTATTCTGCCGCGGTAAAACTTTACTTTCTAGTCAGGGCTCACAATACGTGTTTTACTGTTTTGTGCAACAACGAGGAGTTTACTACGTACTTAGTTATTTTGTACTGTAGTCAGTTAGCCAAGTCAAGCCAAGCTGGATTTTTTTAATTAATGGATCGACCAATATTTGTTTTTGTTTGATCAATGTGTAGGTCAGTAACGAAACGTGGGTATTCAGACGCCCGGGGCTTAAGAAAATGTCGCCGCTCTCTTATTTAGGTATGTTAATGTACATGACCATAATATCCAGTAGTTTTTAGAGTGTACTGCCTTTTCGGCGAATTTTTCGCCAAATTTCACTTGACAATGAACTTTCCGCGGAAGTTTCATTTGGCAAACCAATCGTTGGCATAATTTTACTTCGCATTTTTCTTATTTCGCAACATTTTTATATGCAAAATTTAACTTCATCACACTATTATAATTATGGCTAATAATTGCCACTAGGAAAGTAGGTTTGATGGCATTCAAATATGTTGCTAAATGAAGGTATGCCATTTGACGAAAACATAAATGACAAATTAAAACAATCCCCGCGACTTCGTCCACCTAGATTTCGTTTATCACTATCCCCCGGGAACTTTGTAATTTCCTGGGATAAAAACTACCTATGCTATGTCCTTCCCCGTAATTCAAACTATCTGGTTCTAAGTTACATCTAAATCGGTTCAGAAGTTTTGACGTGATGGAGTAACAAGCAAACAGACTTGACGCATTTGTAATATTACTGGGATTAGTTAGTAAATGATATCAGTGCGAAACGTTGAGTTGGGAAATAACATTCGCCAAAATAAAAATATAATAACGTGGGAGCTAGTAATTTCATAAATAATGTCACCGAAACATTAGTAAACCAATTTTTACAACTTTTCGGCGAATGCATATTTTATTAAGTTTGTATCAGGAGAAAAACAATTGGAACGACAACCCTGAATCCTACCTAATGAGCCTTGTAAGTTGTATCCACGAAACTGTGGGATTAGTAGCAGTTATTCGTCTTAACTTGAGTTTGTTCCAACTTCTCTCATACATTTTTCACGTGGGGTTGCTAACGTGGCAACTTCCAACACGCTCAACTTTTTACAGGATTGTGTATTGCGCACATTACCGAAAACCTGAGTTGAGTGAGTTTTAGGATGAAGAGTTTTCTTGCAAGTTGTTTTGAGGCAATACCCAATGTTTATCTTCGGTGGGACCCGCTTAAATCCAAATCTGCTTTAAGTAGGTATACGAAATTTAAGCACTCACATTATCGAAAAGGGCATTTGTATTGGGTCGTTTTCGGAAAAGTTGTTGAAATCACTTTTTTTTAGATTTGGATGAAGTTTCGTTTTCCTACTCAGATTCAGGAGCATTTTCGATTGTAATAGGAGAAAAAAAAGTATCCCAAGATTTTTTATTCGATTACGTTACCGTTTTCATACAAGTTTCAGTGGCGGTAGTGTAATGGATGGATAACACAAAATTATATGAAAAACCTGGGACACTTTTTTTCTCCTATTACAGTCGGACGTGCTCCTGATTCTGAGTAGGAAAACAAAATTTCATCCAAATCTAAAAAAAAAACATTTCAACAACTTTTTCTGAAAACGCCCAATGCCTAACAAAGAAATGAATACATAGATTGATCTGCATTAGTGATTATACAAGACTGCCGTGCTCGAACTAAAAGACGGCTAAGTGACATTTTGGCCAAAATTGACTTTTTGACACAGATCGAAAGAGAAAAAGAAGCCGCATCGATGAGTCTAAGCCATCTCAATTTTGGCCAAATCTCACTTAGTCTTTTAGTTCGAGCACGGCAGAAGAATAGATAATAATATACTTAGTGTGAGACACAGAAAAATTTCCACTTCTGGATATAGGTCTCTCCCAAAAAACGCTACAATGACTGGTCCAGCACCATCGACATCTGACGGACTCTCGTAACCTTTACCAGATCATAAGTTTACCTTTTTGAGGGCTTGATATATATATTTTTTTATTCGACTGGAAGGCAAACGAGTAAGTGGATCTCCTGGTGGTAAGAGATCACCTCCTCCCATAAACATCTGCAACACCAGGGGTATTGCAGATGCGTTGCCAACCTAGAGGCCTAAGTTGGAATACCTCAAGTGCCAGTAATTTCACCGGCTGTCTTACTCTCCACGCCGAAACACAACAGTGCAAGCAATGCTGCTTCACGGCAGGATTAGCGAGCAAGATGGTGATAGCAATCCGGGCGGACCTTGCACAAGGTCCTACCACCTGATAAACATGGGAGAGCACCCACGCTGCGCAATTACACATAATAGCTAGCACTTAGCACGTTCATTAGTAAGTAAAACCGGCCAAGAGCGTGTCGGACATGCCCGAGATAGGGTTCCGTAGCCATTACGAAAAAAATAAGTAATTTTTTCTAAGGATTTCGTATTTTGTACGGAATATTCCATGTTTAGGTATATTTTATACCTTAGGCTGAATAATTCTCAAGAAAACTTAACCGTTATAGTTTTCCTTGTAAGTTTTATCTACTTACCTACTACCATCCTGATTTTTTTAAAATTTTTTCACCCACCGTTTTAGATTTCAGAGTGGGAGGGGGGACGGTCGATTTTATTGAAAATTTTCATTTTAAAGTTGAATATTTTGCTAACAAATCACGGAATCAAAAAATAATTTTAGGAAACCCCCCACACTACAAGGTTGGACGAGAAAAAAAATCACCCCCATTTTACGTCTATGGGAGGTACTCTAAAAAAATCATTTTTTTTTATTTTTTTATTGTAAGTACCATTTTGTCAGCATAGTTTACATATATATTCGTGCAAAATTACAGCTTTCTAGCATTGATAGACAGACAGACAAACGTATCTACTGGCACAGCCGAATTCAAAAGTGACAGATAAAGACAAACGAGGTTAATAAAACCAATAAAACTTGAATAATCGGGTAAGACTTAGACTTTAGTCTGCTTTTGAATTACTTAGGGGCTGTTTCACCACCCATTGATTAGTCGTAACTGACGGTTACATGTGATGCCGTTTCCGTCTATTCGAACAAAACAAATAGAGACGGCATCACATTTAACCGTCAGTTAAGACTAATCAATGGATGGTGAAACAGCCCCTTAGTATTACAAGCTTATTTATTATTTTCCACTGGCTAGCGTAGTTTCCTGGGCAGGAAGACTAAACCTATGCCTATGCCCATTGCAGGAGTGGACTAGTATATATTGATGATTTTGCAAAATATTTTAAAATTAATGTGTAACAACGAATCATTAAATTACTATAAAATGTTCTTGTACACATACCTAGATGTTCCTTTAATTAAGGGCATATTGATCTTAGCAGAGTAACTTACGATCGACTTACTCGAACATGATTAGAACATGAGTAATGAACCGTGAACGCTCTGTTAAACTGCTACTGGCGAAAACAATTCGTTCAAACGGAAGGAGTTTAAACTTTTGAAGGAAAAACTTGGGGATTTTACACTGAAGATACAGCAACTTTAGAATTGCGGCTGATATTTTAGTCCGAAAGTACACGCAAGAGTTTGAGTGACAAGCTAAATCTTAGAAATTTATAAGTAACTAGCTCATGCCCGCGACTTCGTCTGCAAAAATCTAAGTTATCGCGCGGTAAAAGGTATCCTATGTTGATCCTTGGAGTTCAAACTACCTATATACCAAAATTTCATCAAAATCGATTCAGTGGTTTCGACGTGAAAGCGTAACAGACAGACAGACAAACAGACAGACAGACAGACAAAGTTACTTTCGCATTTATAATATTAGTAGGGATCATCATATCTATTACTGGACGAAGATCTTTCAAAGAGTTCTACACCGAAATCTAATATTGGTTTTTAATACGAAAGAGATATTTGTGTTCCCAGATTCCCTCGCGCCTCGTCTAATAGTTGGTATGGGTTATACTCTTTACCGGACCGGATAATACCGACATGGAAATACCGACCCTTGTTTTAGTATACACGCTCATAGAAGCTCATGTTAGTTGCTATGGCCGTGTACACGAAAAACAGGGTCGGTATTTCCATGTCAGTATTATCCGGGCCGATAAAACGTGTCACCCATTGATTGGGATGACATCTCTAAAGGTAATTCAGTATGACATGTCTCGTTGGTAGAGAAACATGAGGTACGATTCAAATGTTGTCCGACAATCCGAAAATTTTCTTCACTTAAAAAAAAAACTTAAGTATATTTTGTTGAGCAAGCGTAGGTTTTGCCATTTTATTACTATTTTATTAAATATACCTACCTATATATTTTTATTACTTACATACAATAAGTATCTTGACAGGTTTATCATCGCCCAGCCAGAAAGTCATAATGCCAGATACTTGAAGTTTAGCAAACACATTTCTTGAGGCTCATAGAGTGTCACTAAGAAGGGACATTTTGAAATTCAACCCCTAAAGGGATCAAATAGGGGTTCAAAGTTTGTATGGAGTCAGTTTCTTTTTCTGGGGTCTTCCATTACAATTGAATTAAAATAAATAGATAAATTATAATTTAAAATATATTTTTTTAGAAACGACTTAGTTTAACTTCTTTAGAACTGCAAGCAAGCAACTGTAGGTAAGACCTGCATGAAAATCGTGCAAGTTGCATTACATTGCGGCAATTGATTATTCACTTTAAACTTATTCACTTTACGGCTTCACAATTAAAATTGAACAACTTTTCTTCCACTTCTAAATTGGATTTTAGTATGAAATTAGATGCAAACTTACTGAATCATCCATTATATACGAGTAACATCTATGTATAAATAATTCACCAACACCCAAGCACCCTAGGGAACGCTGTAAGCAATATAACCGCTGGAGCTTAATAGACATTGTTATTTTAGGCACCTCTGGAACTCCACACTCTCATATTTAGTTTTAATAACTGTTGGCAACACCAACAAAGACTGATATTGTGTTGGTAATATGTAGGCAAATTTCGGTCCTTTTCCGGTCGTTCTTTTACTTCAATATACGTACTTTACTGCTCACCTCATGGCTGTTTTTTCTCTCCAAGTTTCCCTTAAAATTAATTTACACTAGAATCAGTGCGAACCGGCGTCCACTCGCCCACATAAATGGTCCTTCGATACAAGCGACAGGCGGTGCGAATTTATATAATCATCGTCTTCGCGGGAAGAAAATTAACGGGACAAGATACTTGGCAAGACGCTCAGGTTAGAGCGATACTCCTACTTCTAACCTGCAACGGGGTGAGTCAAACGTGTTGTGCAATTTTTATCACTCCACGTCGAAAGCGGAGAGCGACGCGATACATTTAATCGTCGTACATCCAGCAAAATCTATTTTTCTCAAAACTACGAGGCGTCAAGACGAGCCACGCAATATCTACCTATCTACATATTCTCACATCGAATTCATCGTGACTCAAGAAGAAGAATTTTTCTACTATCTATATACTATTTGATACATTCAATCGCCATCATCAGTGTTCAGTTCATCAGCGAAATATCCTTTCCTGCAAAATTTAGAACATTCGAGATTTCAAGAAAATATTACTATTACACGAAACGTGTACAAGAAGAGCGCAAGAGCGAGACGCAAGCACTCAAGCAAGAAGATCCGTTCGTTCCTGGCGTTAACTAGTGGCGCCATTCAGTTTCCTGTTTTTTCTCTACGGTTGGCGCGGTTGGCAGCGCTGCAGCGCGAGCGCAAGACTTCACTTCGCTTCACAGAAAACCTATCACGGACCTCGACACATCACACGCAACAACGGGATTGGACGAGAGCGATCGGTCCTGTCATTCTTTCGTTCATTCCGGTCAGGAGTTTTATTTTAGAGACGCTAAAGTTTTGTGACGACGCCATTTTGTGCTTCACTTTTCTCTTGTTTCGATTAGCGTGGTTGATCATTTTGCTCTCGAGTCTAAATAGTGGTGATTTTTGTGATTATTACACCAAACTTGTTGTATTAATTATTTCAATTAGTTTAAGTGTAAGAATTATTGTGCAAAGGCGACCAAAATGTCGTCAGACCCGTCATTACAATTAAAGCAGTTACGGGCGTCACGAGGTTACGCTAAAGCCTCAATCACGAGGCTATACACATTTACATTAAATCAAAATGACGTAGATTTGAGCACCTTGTCAATTCTTCAATCTAAAAGATCGCGCATAGTGGATTTGTTTGCGGAGTACGAAGCTTACAATAAACAGATATTAGCTTACGATGAGGGGGACACCGAAGACGTGCCAGACGTTGAAACAAAATATTACCAGATTTTGACCATCCTCAACGAGGCAATTAAGGCTAAATCTGTTCCGGGCTCCGAGACCACAACGGCCTTTAAGGCCAAGTTGCCGACCATTCAAATTCCCATTTTCACTGGCAAATATTGTGAGTATAACCCATTTATAAATCTTTTTAAAGCCATCATTCATAACGACAGATCTATTGACAATGTGCAAAAGCTTTATTACCTGCGTTCATTCTTGCAAAAAGAACCGTTAGATATTATTAAAAATCTCCCCTTATCAATGGGTAGCTACGAGGAAGCTCTTAGCCTTCTCGATCAAAGATATAATCATACATTCAAAATCATTAATGAGCACATAAATTCCCTGCTTGATTTGAATGCTCTGTCAAGGTCAACTCCCAGTAATATTAGGGATTTTGTATCAAATATCAAACAATGTCTAGCTGCGCTCAAAAACCTCAATGTTAACACTGAGTCGTGGGATTATATTATATTAGTGATTTTGTACCGCAAATTAGATGCCTACACATCCCGGGCATACCAATTGGAGCGAGACGGAGCTTCGGATCCGACAGTGGAAGAGTTCTTGGTGTTCATGGAGAAGAGGGCCTTAGCATTAGAGAATGCTGAGCCAACATCCTCTACGAGATCTCCCAGGGCTATGGTAAATGTGGCGGCGAGTGCGGCTGCGGCGGCACCAAGGAACACTAGCTGCGCTTACTGTAAGTCTTCCAATCACAAACTTTTTGAATGTTCCAAATTTAAAACATTATCACCTGATGACAGAATAGACTTTTGTAAAAAGAATTCTTTATGCAATGTCTGCATAAACGCTCACAGTGGCAAATGCAGATTCCACTTTCGGTGCAATATTTGTAAGCAGGCACATAATACCTTGCTTCACCGAGAGCCAACACCGCAGGAGCCTGTATCTCTGATATCCAATATGGCAGGCAACAAAGTATTATTACCGACTGTCAGGGTCAAGCTTTTTTCACGGAATGGTAGAGAGGTGCATATTAAGGCGATATTAGACTCTGCGTCGCAGGTCTCCTTAATCACCAGCAAGGCTATTGAGGTACTAGGAGTTACCCCGAATAGGGATAACCTTAACATTGTGGGTGTAAGCAATAATAATAGTGCAACAAAATACTCCATTCCATTAGAGGTATGTTCACTCACCACACCATACAGGGTAACTTCCAATTTTCATGTTCTGGATAAAATAACTTGCAAAGTACCCCAATTTAATGTCGATATGTCAGCTATACATATCCCAGCCGACATAAAGTTGGCCGACACTGACTTTTACATGCCATCTGAAGTACACATGCTTCTAGGTACTGACATATTTTTCCAGGTGCTGCTTCCGGAGCCCCAGCCTTCGCTCAGGGAAGAGGCTTCGCAATCAAGTGAGCATGCAGCCTGCACCCAACCTCGTTTCATAAATACACAATTCGGCCATGTCATCGCTGGTGCTCTGCCAGCACAAAAAAGCTCTGCCGCAAGTACTGTTTCATTATTATGTCTTCAATGTGATTCTGCTATTAATGAGTGTGTTCAGCAATTCTGGAAAACTGAAAGCATTCCTGAAACCTATATTGAAGGCATGCCCGAGCATGAACAGTGTGAACATATCTTTCAATGCACTACTTCACTTGAAAACAACAAATTTCAAGTCGATTTGCCTTTAAAGGTACCTATAAGTGATGTTAATAATACACTAGGCAATTCATTTGACTTTGCTTACTACAGATTTCTCAACCTTGAAAAAAAATTGCATAAAAATGTCAACCTGCTCTCAGCATATGATAAATTTATAAGCGAGTATGTAGAATTGGGCCATGGGCATTACATTGATTTCAATTCATTAGATTTTGACAAAGATCCACTTTACTTTATGCCGCACCATGCAGTCATTAATTTAAACAGTCAAAGCACACCCCTAAGGGTAGTATATGATGCTTCAATGAAAACTGACAAAAAATTATCACTTAATGATATTCTTTTAAATGGGCCCCAAATGCAAAAAGAGCTGTTTGACATTATGCTTCTATTTCGGTTTGGTAAATATACCTTCTCCACGGACATTAGGCGCATGTTCCGATGCATAAACATTAACCCTGAGCATGCCCGCTTACAATTAATTCTATGGAGAAACAATCCTGATGAGCCAATCAAATGCATACAATTAGACTCTGTAACTTATGGGCAAAAGAGTTCAAGTTTCTTAGCTACACGATGCCTACATGAGCTAACTCTCTTATATGGTAACGAATATCCATTAGCATCTTATATACTACAAAATTGTACGTACATGGATGACGTCTGCTACTCCCATGCCGATTGTAATATAATATTAGAAGCAAAACGTCAGCTAGGCGAATTGTTAAGTAAAGGTAGCTTTTTTACTCATAAATGGGCATCCAATGACCAAAAAATATTAGAAGGCATTCCTATAATGCAGCAACAATTTGATCACCTAGACCTTCAAAAAAATAATTTGTATATGAAGACACTAGGGTTGACACTTGATATAAGAAAAGATTGTTTTGTTTTTTCCTGTCCAGATAATTTTAGTGAGCAAAACCCTACCAAAAGAGATATATTAAGTTACATATCAAAAATTTATGACCCGTTAGGTTTTATGGCCCCAGTAATTGTAAAAGCCAAAGCATTTATGCAAAAAATTTGGGCCGAAAAAATCGGTTGGAACGAAACTCCCTCCAAACCATTACAACAGGAGTGGCTCTCTTTTGCAAATAAATTAGCTCAGATGGAACCCTTCATTATTCCAAGGAACATACAGATCCCTTCCGATGCTGCTGCTGTGCAACTGGTTGGCTTTGGTGACGCTTCTAGTACGACGGCTTATGGCTGTGCTGTCTATCTTCGGGTGGTCGACGCATCTGGTAATGCTCATCTTTCTTTACTTTGCGCTAAGTCTCGAATCAACCCCCGCAACAACGCCAGCCTAACTACGCCGCGATTGGAATTAAATGCTATGCTTTTACTAACAAAATTAATGAAGCGCGTATATGATACACTAAGCAAAAAGTTGCACATACAAGATGTATATATGTTTTCTGATTCGCAAATTGCGCTCGCTTGGATAAATACCGAGCCGATCAAGCTTCAGGCTTATGTTGCAAATAGGGTAAAGTTGATTCGAGAACTTACCACTGGATGGCGCTGGCTGTACGTTGCGAGTGAAGACAATCCTGCGGACTGCGTGAGCAGAGGCGCGGATCCAGCTGACCTGCTCCAGAGGAGTTTATGGTGGCAAGGCCCAGACTTCCTTCAGAATGGTAAATTTGAATTTAGTAAAAAGTTCACTCCACCACCTATCAATGACCTGCCCGAGGTTAAACGGCAGATCTCTGATGCTAAGGTCTCTCTTCTTACCCAAGGGGAAGATGTGGTTTACCAGTTCTGCGATAGGTTCTCAGATTTAAATAAAATTACACGAGTTATGGCTTACATTGTCAGGTTTTGTCATAATTTACGAAATAAAAATGCTAAACGAGTGGGCGCCCTCACTCGTAGCGAGCTGCAACAGGCATTAAACATGATTGTTAGGCATGAACAGAGCATTCATTTCAAACACGAAATAAATAGTTTAAAAACAAATATTGTAAACGTCAAAGGTGCACTAAAGCCCCTACATCCCTTCCTTGATAGCGATAACATTTTAAGGGTTGGTGGCAGAATCCAAAATTCCAATGTGCCTTATGCACAAAAGCACCCTATAATTTTGCCGAAAGAATCGCGAATCACGAACCTCATTGTACATCATGAGCACATCCGACTCTTGCATGCCGCGCCCAAGTTACTATTGTCTAGCCTTAATGAAAAATACTGGTTAGTGAATGGTTTTAGGTATGTAAAGCATATTGTTAACAAATGTTTGATTTGTTTTAGAATGAAAGCTCAGTGTGCAAAACAGCTGATGGGTGACCTGCCTCCTGAAAGAGTAACTGCATGCAGACCTTTTCAAAAAATCGGTATTGATTTTGCTGGGCCTATAAAAGTCAAAAATTCACGAGTACGTAGAGCCGTAGAGACCAAAGGGTACATATGCGTTTTTGTATGTTTCGTCACAAAGGCCGTTCATTTAGAACTTTCTTCGGATTTGAGCACTGAATCCTTCCTAGCATGCTTGAGACGTTTTATTGCAAGAAGAGGTCTGCCGACAGATGTATTCTGTGATAATGCGGGCTGTTTCAGGGGAGCAGCAAACCAATTGATTGAGTTGTATAATTTAAATAGCTCACAAGACCACCAAACACAGGTGCAAAATTTTGCAGCACAACAGGGCATAGCCTTTCATTTCGTGCCTAGTTACTCACCTGTATTTGCGGGCCTTGCCGAGGCCTCGGTCAAGAGTTTTAAATTCCATTTGAAACGCATTATTCAAAATTTAGTACTAACGTATGAGCAATTGAATACAATTTTATGTCAAATAGAAGCTGTACTAAACTCAAGGCCACTGCTACCTGTCACGGCAAATGATGTGAACGATTTTAGCTATCTCACACCAGGGCATTTTTTAATTGGTGCCTCCTTAACGTCATTCCCCGAAACAGACTTAGCAGATGTGCCAACAAATAAATTAAAATTTTGGGAATTATGTAATAAAGTAAGAGCTAATTTCTGGAAAGTATGGCATAAATATTATTTGAACATACTACAGTGTCGCCCCAAGTGGCGAGACTCAGAACCAAATGTAAAAGTAGGTACACTTGTCATTATGCGGGAGCCTAACTCTCCGCCCCTGTACTGGCCTATGGCACGAATTGTCAAGGTCTATCCAGGTCAAGATAATAAAGTAAGGGTTGTTGACCTCATGACACCCAATAAAAAAATTTATAGGCGATCATTAAGTGGATTTTCTGTACTGCCTATAGAGTAAAATGCATAGGTATGGTTATTTTAATACTAAGAAAGTGTAATTTAGGTTAAGATATAAATCAGGTGAGATTGAGGCTCAAGGAATTAAAAGTAAAAGTTATGTATGTACAGAAGTTTTCATTCAGTTCCATCCTTTAGCTTCAAACTTGTCTCATTTGTTATATATACATTGGGCAGCTTACACTGCCATGTATGTCATGTTATTTCATTCCTGAGTATTAAGTCTCATGGTTGCTTTGCAGCGCCATCTATGTCTTCTTAATGAAACTATTAGATATTACTCAGTAAGTCAATTTATTCTCTCAATTGTTACTTGGTTCCATAATAAATAGTGTTTTTCATGATAAACAGTACTTCCAAAGTATAAAATTATGCTGTATTCATGTAATAATAGGTAGCTAAGTATCCTAATTGATTAACCAGTTACTTACAATTATTAAGTGTTGTGTATTATACTTACCTTACCAATTGGTTATACCATTATGCTGGGCATTGTTTAAGTTTGTTAGAAGGTTGTAACTTTTTGTTTTTTTTACTAGAATTGGTAATATGTATGTTATGGGTTTTCCATACCCGCGCCCCCAGCATGTTGGCAACACCAACAAAGACTGATATTGTGTTGGTAATATGTAGGCAAATTCCGGTCCTTTTCCGGTCGTTCTTTTACTTCAATATACGTACTTTACTGCTCACCTCATGGCTGTTTTTTCTCTCCAAGTTTCCCTTAAAATTAATTTACACTAGAATCAGTGCGAACCGGCGTCCACTCGCCCACAATAACGACCCGCCCGAGGTTGCGAGGCGTTTGTACGTTATTTTGGCGGCATAATGTCGACACGCCGTGATAATGTATCATAATTAAATTAAATAGTTCCGTATTCAATTTCGCGACGCGCCCGGGCGTTTTATTAAATGCGGTGAGATGAAGTGGTGGAATGTTTGTTTGAAAAATTAATGCCGCGGTTGCCCGTTAATGGGTGCTTTTTGGCAGATATTTTCATTCGGTTTTTATACTTATACTAGCTTATAACTGCGGCTTTGGCCCGTAGTAAAAAACCCGCGCAAAGCTAAAGAAATGGCAAGTCTCAACCCAAAGAAATTTCCAATAATTTCTCATTGGTGTATCCTCAAGGAATATGTCTACCAAATTTCAAGTCTATAGATATCTCCAATGGTTTCAGCGACACGTTGCCATCAGTCATCCATAAAACAATCAGTTACGTAACTTTTTTGTGGGTATAAAAGATGCCAGTAAGCAGCTAGAGCACAAGTGTAGTTTATTTTATTAGTGTGTGTGGCTGGACGACCTGTACCACTATCATGAGTTTACAGTGACCGTACTCGATAGCGACGGCGTAAATTATTTGTATAGAGAATTGTACAGCGCCCCTACAAATAATTTACGCCGTCGCTATCAAGTACGGTCACTGTAAACTCATGGTAGTGCTGCTGGACGCTTACAGAAATGACTGGCAACAAGCAAGACCTAACTGCCGACAGAAGTTGGAATTCCGAGGGAGAGACCTTTGCCTAACAGTGAGACACAGAAAATGGCTTTATAAAAAGATGTGTTCCATCGATAATATTTAGTTATAAAAAACCTTAGAGTAGATTATTTTTCCCGTTTCCCTTTGTGCAGAAAAAACATGCCACGATGCCTTTTTTTTCTTTACGTTATGCAGCAAAATTAATTCATGCAACTTATTTTTAGTACTTACTGGCAGCCACAACCGCAGTAAATTGGATGGTTAAGAGCTTATCGTGTTTCAGTTCTCACTACCTACTCAATCTGTGCCCTATTAAAGAGAGGCAATACAACTTGCGTTAACATGCTCTAAAATAAAAATAGATAATGTTCTTTTTTTACCGCCATGTGGTCAAGAACACTCATTAATTAGCACCAAAAGATGCATTTAGATGTCAATAAACTTCCATAGAGTTTCTTGATAACTGCTCCTATAAGGAAAGAAGCATACCTATGATAAGTTCAACCTTAATTTGAATTTCTCTTTTACTTAAGCAGAGCTTTAAGCCGTGTCAAAATTTTAACGTATGCCTGAATAAGTCTAAAACTTCTTAATTTTTTTAACAAGCTTTCCAAAGTTTTTGTCAAGTTTATGAAAATTCTCAGGTAAATTAAAAAGTTGCTTCACAAAGCTTCCTTGTAGTCACATCCAGAAGTTGGCACGATTCACGCGAAATATGCGTCGAATTGTACGCCCGCGGGTCGGTTCCGCTCGTTTCATTTTTCCTACGTGCCTGAGGTTTCGTTCCGGTAGTTCATCAGCGTGAACAAAGGTGTACGTCGTGTTCCATATATTCATGAAGGACGCGATTTGGAGCACACCTGGTCTCAATTCTGGGACTTGGAGAAAAGGGGTTAAGTTGAAAGCGCTGAAATGTTGTAACTATAAAATGTTGAATTACTTTTTGTTGAATTTTGTTATCAGCTGTCATTCAAATACCACCTCCGCAATCAAGACAGTCTGATTATGCTAGTTTATTTAGCTAGTCTGTGGTGTACCCAACTTCTGGCCCATGCAAGTCATATTTTTTTAAGTTGAATTCCCTTTGTTTGTTTTCTCGTTTACGCAACACATCTTGCGAGGTTTAGCTTAAGATTGTCTAGACGAGATCACATTAAGGCAAACGATGTACTTAATGATCATTGGGTAAATTATTTTGCGCATTTTCGTAATTGGTTTTATTCTTTTCTCACTTGAGTTCTTCAGATCGAATTTAGAATTTAGACAAGAGCAAAGAGAATTCGCCATTCAAAGCCATTACAAGGTGTTGTACGAGGCGCGTTAAAAGTAAAGTCTCGGGTATTTTTATTTTAAAACGAAATTATTTTGCGTTAAGTCTCTAAAGTTGCACAGTAGCGCTGGTTAACGCTTTCCTAGCTGCTCGCAAAATAGAAAGAATAACCAGCTTATTATTTTAAAAGTAGCTCTTGTTAGTTCTTGCAAAGTGGCTTTAATAAAATCGGGACAGTTTCTACCGTGCCTTATTACTTTTTTTGAGTGCTTGTGTAAATAACGTTGTTAATTAGTCTTGCTGGGTAGCACAAGGTACTTTCATTAGCCAAACTTTGTTGTACTTAACATTAATGTAGGTATTGTTTTTCAAACATCTTTTTAAGATTTATGTGACTAATTTTTTACGTACCTATTTGTGTAAAACCTCGAACTGAATAAGTACTGAAAAAAGACCGAAGGGCATTTTTCGATCATTTGCAACATTTTTTAAAATCTTATTCCTACTTTGGGTTGGATAACGAAAATAATATTAAAATAATGGCTAGTCATCGTCATTTAAATTTCCAAAATGTATTCGTTCCATTAAAAAAATCCCAGCCTACTTTTTTAGAGAAGAGGAAAAAAGGTGCGAGATAGGGTAAAGAACGAAAATATGAAATTTAATTTTTCCGGATCATTTTATAAAATAAGCAATATTTTTCAAAGTAATTGAATATATTAAATTTGATCATTTATTCAATCAGTCGTTGTTTTGCGGAAGTTTATAGATTTGATCACTCTATAATTTTTATACGAAAGCTAAATCTCACAAATACTTAGTATAGAATTTACCATTGGAATCTCCAGTATTAGGCAGAATTATCCCTACTAACTAGCCAACAACTGCTCGAAGACATTATTGAAAGCCTTGGCTTACACGGCGAAGATTATTCTGATTATGCAAGATTAATCTGGCCGCGCTTAGAAGGTAAACTAGTAGCAGGTTCTGGGGCTTAGCAATAGGGGATTTGAAATGGAAACTTAGTGACAAATCTGTTGACGTTCAGAGGCCTCAGCCTTAAAGGTACGCACCTGCGGTAATTTTGGGGTAGATAATGTCTTACCGCAAAATAAAAAAAAATATATATTAACCTGACGCGTTAAAAAACAACTGAAGAAACAAATTTGACGCTAATTTAAAATGACGCGTCCCTCACTCATCTAAATCAGTTCATTACGACTATTTCGACAGCAAAAAATCTTACAATAACTATCTCAGCCTAACAGGGATTTAGTTTCCCGTTGGACTTAGGTGGTCCATTGTCAGATTTGCCGTCTATATAGTCGTAATGAACTGATTTAGATGAGTGAGGGTTGCGTCATTTTAAATTAGACAATCTTATTTAAAAACTACATTTAAATCTTATTATCTACATTTAAATCTTAATACATACGAGTACATCTAAATCTTATTATCTAAATATTATTAGAAAATATATTTAGAGAAACTGGTAACTGTGGATGAAAGTAGTCAGTAAAATAATGAATTTGCTTCGTCATACAAGATCAATTTCAAATCCAAATTATTAAAATAAAAATAAGTGGAAAGTTCGTCTTCTATTCTGAAAGTATTTTTTTGCATTTCATAGCTCGCATTCGTATAAAATTTACAATCAAGTACAATATTGAAATACACATTTATTTTTGGAATTAACATGGATACCAATATTACCTCTAAGTAGCAATAGGTATTGAATATTTTAACTTCAAGACGGTAAAATAGTAAAATGCTGGATATGACAAGTTTGAAATCACTTCGTAGCAATTAAGTGAATTCAATTTATTTCGACTGTATTCCAATCCTCAGAGTACATTCGCTTCAACAACATTTTGCCACAAATGCCACGATTCAATTTGGACTCGGGTCTTGTGTTCAGACAAACCGAACTGCATTAGGGTATTTAATATCCCCCGTACCGTACCTTCTAGGAAAGCAAAGCATAGCAAATTCACAAACACGTAGGTTAGCATTGCACTCTAGTCCGATAATTCGTTTTTAGTTCCCTATGTCAGTTCTGATAAATTGCATCAGGTGAAGTTATTGTTAACATAAAATGTGATTAAGGCTCACGTAAAATGAAGAGTCATGGATAGAATGTAGAGTTCAGTTAATGTCGCATTTTTCTAATTAATAGAAATTTTCACTTTAGAAGTTTCATGTTTAGATTTATCTACGCAATTACTTACATTTTATATAAGTCGCGTTCAAAGAAATTTCGAAGAGGCTTATCGATGCCACCGGTGACCGAAGAGCTGGCAGCTACCTCGCTCAAAGAATCAGCATAGCGATTCAACGAGGAAATGCTGCCAGCATTTTCGGCACAATGCCGCAGGGGCCTTTTTTAGATATAGTTTAGTTTTTAATATAGTTTTAATTTAGTTTGTAATATTTAGTATTTTAGTTGTTATTTTTAAGATTTTTTTTTCTTTTCACATTTGTACCAATAAAAGTCGCGTTAAGTAGTTACTAAATAGTTATTTTTATGTATATGTACTTAAGTAAATGAAATGGGAAAGCGATTTAATACGTTTTACCATGCAAATAGTCTGATACACCGCGTGATTGTTTTTTCAGCATAAGAGCAAGCATCTCTCCGCACCAAGAGGAATCTTTTTGAAGATGTAAGTAGATAGTAAAAATCTGAACCGCACTCCTCTCCCTGGGGACAAATTGAATTCCCTGTGACGTCACAAAGTGAGTACAAATGTGATCGCTACAAGCCATGGAGACGGGTTTTATTCCTCAACAAATGTGTAAACAAAACCGAATTATATTATATACGAGGCTCCATAAAATAATGTTATTTATTCATCTTTTAGGAAAGAGTAACATCGAGAATACGTTTGGTAGGTACTTTGTTCTCACTAATGAAAAGTGCTATTTAGAGTCATGATGCTAAAGGTCAATTTATCTACTCGTATTCCATGTAATACGGAATTGATACATGTAAATTTTGTCTTATAATCAAAGTAACATTTCTTTGTAACGCTAATTTATATTAGGTATTTCGTTTCTCTTGGCATATTTCTTCGTTACAATTGCTTTATTTTAAGAAGGTACTTTTTTTGCTGTATTGCTGTCTAAATAATTTTGAATACTTTTTAATATTTGTGTTGACACCTTGTGATCGTCAGCAGAATTTCAGTTTCTTCTTATGTTAAGTCGTGCCACTTAAATACTTATTATTTAAGATGTATGTAAATTTAGTGCATTTATATTTATTTTTCCATTTTATTATATAAATTATGGAGCCAGGAAACGAAATAATACGAGAAAGCGTATCAGGTGGGTTTGGGGATACAAAACATGTTCTTAAATACGTATATTGTCGTATGTCATCTTTCGTTATTAGGAGAGAGTCGGGTAGCCGCGGACACTGCGGCCGGTCACTGTCGATTCTAGGCAATCACGTCGCTGCTCAATATTTTAAGGTATGCACTATTTATCTATGTGTGCGTGATTGCATAGAATCGACAGTGACGGGGCTCTCCCCTTACATTTGGATTGTACTGTACGATGCTTATCAATCAATTGTAATATTATTTGACATCATTACACTAAGATTTAAAGTACCCTGAAGCCATCAGTATCCACCGATTTTAATACGTTAGAAACCGCTACTATGGTAATTTCAGAAAAGATTGTAATATACAAAATTTTATATCACTCGGCTTTCCAATATAAATATTTGGCAAAGTCCTTTCAATAACCGATTTACGATGAGTGCCGTGATTATACATAATTTAAAAGCGGGATCTGGGATATAAATCTACAAGGATACTGGGGAAGGTTCGGCAATAAATTTTGAAATAAGTCATATAACGCTCAATCAACTTCTAAAGTCGTTATTTTATGTGATGCTAGCTTACTTTAACCACCGCAGTATACTGTTTTGTACTTACATAAATCAAGTCAGTTGGCTTGATTTAAAAAAGAAACCTTTACGTACGTCTAGGAATACACGAGATAGACATTGTAGGTACGTGTGATGAAAGTTAAAGTTTAAGCTTCGTCTACCTCTATTTCTGACTAGCATGAGTGCCTAGATCTCTAGTGCCTAGAATTTACCAACAAACGTATGTAGCTGACAGCAAGTACAATGTACTTAAGGAGCGCACAACTGATTACCTACTAGATGTATCGTATGTGGCTGAAGTGCACTGGCAAACGATGTGGAACTAATGCACTCACCGCCACCGGCGTCGTTCAGACCAAGTGTGTTTGAAAGACTCCTAACGTGGTATCCATACAAGTGAATTTCTATTACAGTTTTGAAAATAAAACTAAAATTTAAAACTATTGCTTTACGACGCTTCAACGATTTGAATAGTCTTGATAGACACGAAATTATATTTACAGTGCAAGGATTATTCCTACATCAAATCAAGATCAAATTCGTGAGGTCGTACGATTTTATTAAGATCTGGGGAAATCATTGGCTACTGGTAGTACAAACTTGACGGTCGTAGGTCTGTAAGAATCTGTATTCTTGGGGAAGGAATATATGTCCAGCAGTGGACGGTTTTCAGCGGATATATAATGATGATGATTGAAAACAAATTTTAAAACTATTGTTACTAAAAGTACTTACCTACCTACTAAATACAATTCTACTGAATACTCTTAGTACAGTTAACTATTTTCTAGACAACTTTTACAGCTTTCCTTCTATTCTATTCTACCTGCCCTCTAATACGATCTACGACTATTCTTCCATCTTGCTCTCACTAGAAAGGTTTTAAGAGATGGGTAAACGGTTTATGTCCTCGATAAATGCTAGTGTGCCATAATTAGGTTGGCCAAATCTCATAACAATTTTTACGGAACTTCATAAAAAAAATCTGAATCTGCAAAACAAAGATAAAACATTTGTTAACATTTAGAAACCACTTTTTAACTTAAAATATTAAATAAATATTGCGTAACTCACCTTTAAAACAAGGAGTACTTTTGTATGAAAATACGCCCTACTCTGTTATTGTCCAAACGTTAGCTATCCGTTATGTATATAATTATTCTTTTAATCCAAAGTTGGAAATCGAGACCAAGAAAATTTGTCAGCTTCCATACTATAAACACGAGATACAGAAGTCTAAAATTTGGATACCTCAACTTGCTGATACAAATGCTTAAAAAGTGTTCGGTATTGTTTGTAAACTTATCTGTTTATGTCACCTACCCTCGAATCCTTCATACTTCCTATCCTTCGAAAACGCAGGTAGGCATAAAAAGGCCTACAACGTCAAGAACTGTCACTATGTCAGTTCAGCCAATGACAAGGTTCGAGTCGGTCGATGTCGAGATCGTTTCTCCATCCCGCCATTCGCCCACGGTTTCGAGCTAATCCTAATTCATTTCACGCGTTTGTTAGCGCGTTCAACGCTGAAGAGCAGAAGAGGAGTGCGTAAGACCGGCAGCCATAACACCTTTCAGCCACCATACGTCGAACTAGGTACGCGTTTTCCATTTCCCCTTCTCGCCCCTTCACCAACACTTAGTATTAGTCCTTAAGTCTCTTAAAATAAATTAATAATTTATTATTATGTAACAATATACACCGTGTTTTTGTTCATTTCCGTTAAATTCGACACGTTGCTCGGAACATTAACAGAAACTACCTGGTATATTGATTTTGTTAAAATCGAAAAAAAATATTTTTTTTTGTTATTCACACATAATAAATCAATATTACAGTGTAAAAGATCCCTTAGAGTTACACAAAAGTTAGTGTCAGTTATGAAAAAGTTTAAATTTCATTCTTGACAGCACATGCCAACCCATAGGTACCTAATAATCTCCTTGTAGCGAATAGTTATGAACGAAAACCTCTTTACTGACGAAATTTAAAAGGTAAATAATAATAATTATTATGAATTACTAAATTAGGATAGTTGGCCACCCTAGTCACAGACTGAAGCCTTAAGGATGCACGGCAGCGGCGTGACGGGTGAAGTGTTCACAGCTCATTGGGCGGGCTGGCTCGCTCGCTGAACATGCCCTTTGTATTTGTTAGCCGGTACTAGAAAAATAGCAGCCACTTTATTAGATTGTTAGTTGTAGTGTTTTTTGTCTGGCTAACTAATGGTTTGAAGTTGATTGTTCGACTTCGTAATGGCCATTCTGTTTGAAATGAAAGCGGTTTAAGAGTTTTTTTTTCTGTGAGTAAAGTTTGTCATAATTAATGGCTTCTCATGCTAGGGTCATTAGTTCGAATGCTGGATCGCATTTAGAGTTTTCGGTGTAAAGTAATTTTCAATTAGGTACTATGAAAAGACGGTAGTGGCTTGACCTCTCGCCTCTCATGCAGAGGGTGGTGGATTCAAACCCTGGCTCGCACCTCTGAGGTTTTCGAAATTCATCTACGGAATTACATTTGAAATTTAGCACGAGCTTTGCAGTGAAGGAAAACATCGTGAGGAAACTTGCACAAACCTGCGAAGCAATTTAACGGTGCGTGTGAAGTTCCCAATCCGCAATGGGCCCGCGTGGGAACCATGGCCCAAGCCCTCTATTCTGAGAGGAGGCCTGTGCCTAGCAGTGGGACGTATATAGGCTGGGATGATGATGATGATGACAATGCATAGACAATGGTTTGGAACCCTTCGTGCACGAGTCCGACTCACACTTGCTCGTTTTTTTAAGTTGTTCTAATTAAATTCTTGCAGTATTAGCTGAGCCGTTATCTTGCAATTAATATTTCAGAAGTGTGCCTCGTAATGATTTTCGATTTAGTCAGGATTTTAAAGATTGTTTGAATTAACTTCAACCTAAGTCAGGTATTTCCGATGTAACCAGTAATTAGAAGGACTTACCACTGCAAAACTTCTTAGCTGATCTTAAGAATTAAGTACTTAGCTTTAGGTAGAGTTATTCATCTAAATATGAATCATAATCGTTTATTTGCTAGAATCTAATACACCGTCGATTATGTGAAAATTTTCTTGTCCAGTTTAACCAGAATGTATGTAAACGTGCAAATTATTAACACATTATTCCATAATTCTCATTATTTAAGAATTACAATTATTAGAATTATTATTTTTTAAATTAGATATATCTAATTAACAATACCTACATAAGTACCTACCACACACTTAATTTTGATGCATCAGTAATTTCATAATGGCGATTTTACAACCTTTGTAAGTTCAATACATCCTAGTATATTCCTATAAACCAGGAAGGAATCAAAGTCAAAATATCTTTATTCAATTTAGGCTATAACAAGCACTTAGTCTTATGAATGGCAAAAAAATCTACCACCGGTTCATAAAAACCACTGTTGAAAAGAAACCGGCAAGAAACTCAACGAGGTATATTTTTTAAAACCGATTTACAATATTATTAAATGATATCTACATCACAAGTATTTAACACAACTTTATTTTTAATATTAGAATATAGTGCATTGCCGAGTATAATAGAACCTTAAAAGTTATTCGAATAGTTTCTTGTGATTTAATCGTCTTTAAATGCAGTATGCATAGACTAGATTATAAATAATTTTTTTTTATTACTCATACAAAAAATATTTTAGTTAGGATGGTATTCAATTAACAGAGAGCAGTCCATGCCTATTCGAAAACTGACTCTACTAAATATTCGAAACCGTTTACTTCCGTTAACTAAAATAAATATGAAATTAAAATTATACAACGATCGTTACATTAATAAAATTATGATATTGTTATGGTGTGCGTGCCACGTTGTCAAAAAAATCGTCAGAAAGGAAACATATTGGGATACAGAGCATATTTGTCAGACGCTACTGGCATAGAGCAGCAGGGCTGCTACGGAACTCGAAACTCGAAGTTCGTGTCGTGTGGTCCCTCTGACACTTATACTATTTAATAAGAGAGCGAGAAGGGCGGTACGATACGAACTTCGAGTTTCGAGTTTCGTAAAAGCCCTGCAGGCGGAGCCGTATCGTACGTGCAGCTGACACTTAGAGAGATTTACTACCACTACGTTTGTATAATGACAATGCAGTTCTGTGTACTTAATGACCAGTGAGTATTGCCAGAGAAATTATGGCTGTGAAACTTGGTCCCTCGCTATTGGCCTTACAAAATTCAAAGTCATTCCACAGAGCTATGGAGACGGCTAAGCTTCAGATTTCCCTGAGAGATCGAATCGGAAACCTATGTTGCGGAAACCTCGTTGAGTTTCTTGCCAACTCTTCTCAACAGAGATTTTTCCATACGGGTGGTATTTTTTGACATTTACTTATAATATATTATAACGGCCTATTATAGCCTAAATTTAATAAAGATGTCTTGACTTTGACTTTGAAAAAGAGAATGCCGCAGAACTAAACTGAAGTAGGTAAGCCACACAGTCCTGAGAATTTTTTAACTTTGGTAGGTATGTGGGAGTCGGTTGGGCATATTTTCTGAAGGACCGATGGCCGTTAAAGCTCATGTGAACTCGAGTGGTGACCACGTACTGGCAGACGCAGCACACCCTACAAAATGGACTGATGGCATAGTGACAGGAGCCTAATGGATGCTTGCAGGACCGATGCTCTTTGGGGAAGTCATGTATCCACTTCAGCAATTACGTAGAATCATCATCGTTTGAACAGGGCTTGCCATTGTGCATACTGTTATTGTATGTATTGTTATATGTCTACAAAATTTTGCCCGCGGCTTTGTCCGAACTGCAATTGAGATTGGGATTTGGGAACTGCATTTTTTCGGGATATAAAGTAGCCCATGTCACTCTCTGGGCCATAGACTATCTCTATACCAAAAATCACATCAATCCATCGCTCCGTTTCGACGTGAAAGACGGACAAACATAGAAACACATTTATCATTATTAGTATGGATTCAACCCCTGATCCTCTAGTTTCGTTAATTTAAATAACTATCGAACTGTAATCTTTTATTCGCAGAAACCTTCTCTTAAGTATAATTCGGATGGTCTCCCGGCAGACTGGCACGGAACAGGCGGGACGTGTCGTTCGTGCCACTGACACTTTACGGGATTTACTTCTACCTTTGTTCGACGAAGCTGCAGTTCCGCGTATTTTTAGTTAACGCTGACTTAGCGCTAAAGTTAAATGGAAGCGCTGGGTGAATGTATAGAAAATATATTTACGTGATCAGTTCAGCGGATCAGTTATACTGGGTCTCATCATCATCATCTCAGCCTATATACGTCCCACTGCTGGGCACAGGCCTCCTCTCGGAATGAGAGGGCTTGGGCCATAGTTCCCACGCGGGCCCAGTGCTGATTGGGAACTTCACATGCACCATTGAATTGCTTCGCAGGTTTGTGCAGGTTTCCTCACGATGTTTTCCTTCACCGCAAAGCTCGTGGTAAATTGCGCACATGAATTTCGAAAAACTCAGAGGTGCGAGCCGGGATTTGAACCCACGACCCTCAGCTTGAGAGGCGATAGGTCAAACCACTAGGCCACCACGGCTTTTTTATCCTTTGTGATCCATAATAGAAATTTTACACAGCTATTGATACGCCGGGGATACATTACTATTGCTAAAAATTATGAATCAGGAAATTTTGCAGGTGGTGGGACCTTGTGCAAAGTTCGCCTGGATTGCTACCACCATTTGTTGTGTTTCGGCGTGGAGAGTAAGACAGCCAGTGAAACTACTGGCACTTGAGGTATCCCATCTTAGGCCTCTAGGTTGGAAACGCATCTGAAATACCCCTGGTGTTGCAGATGTTTATGGGCGGTGGTGATCTCTTACCATCAGGAGACCCACCTCCAGAATCCAGTCGAATAAAAAAAAAAGAAGCTTTTCGTGACCGCGGCCGCTGCAATGCGTTCAAAATGTCGAGGTAACATTTTTAGCAAAAATTGTCACGTGAACAGAAAAGTATTTTTAAGACCGTAACATTAACTACGAGTGAAAACAAAAAAGTGGAGTTTATATAAACCACTTTTCTGTGTTTCAAGAAATTGAAATCTTCAAAATGCGATTTATATGAGGCGTGGGATTCTAACTTTGTAATGGATATTCAAAGTTTTCGAAACAAAGCTGATTACAGATACACTGGTAAGTTGATATTTTATGAAAACGTCTAAATCTAGTTTGGATTTACAGTTCAATCCTGCTCGGAGCACATCAAAGATATAATTACAGCAAAATGTTTATAAGCAGTGAGCCTTTATCATATGCATAATTTTTTTAACCCCCTTCGTAAAAAGAGGGGTCTTATAGGTAAGTTTGACCACTATCTGTGTCTGTGTGTCAGTGTGTGTGTTTCTCTATGGCACCGTAGCTCTTAAAATGGTGGACCGACTTGAATGTGTTTTTTTAAAGCAATAATTCTAGCGATGGTTTTTAAACATGTTTCATCACAATCGGCTTAGTCATTTTCGAGATATTGAACTTTGAAATGGCAAAAACGGGGGTTTTCCAACTTTTTGTTGGTAAGGTTATTATTAATCTGGTGGCATTATAAAAAAAATAGCAAAACATCCGACTTCAGTGAATATTGCATAAAATCTGACTCGTTTAAATAGCTCTTTGTCTTTTAATACGAGTATTTTTGGAAGAATGAAAATCCCACGAAAAAAGCGTCTACTCTCAGTTCGTTAAACACTTCACTTTGATTTTTTTCGTATACTCGTCTCTTACAAACTCAAAGGTACATATGCCTGAGGGAGTGCAAATGTTTGTGAATCCGTCTTGGCAATTTAGTTGTGCTGAGTTTTGAGGTGTTTGCAGAAAATTTGCTTTACTTGTCGCAAAAAAGCTTAAGTTTGACGTCTTTCGTTCGAGAAATTTAATAAAGGTTTGCCGAGATGTCTAAAAACTTTAACCTTACGCGGCATTTTCGCAAGTGTAGATTTCTTTATGAAAATTATAGGAAGCTTACTTTGAGTTTTGTTTATTACAGCTTCAAACTGCAGTAAAAATGATCTATTTTGTTTTCCAAATATACGAGTAATACTAATACTACTATTATAAAATATTTGTTGTTATTTTTATAGTACTACCTACTGTACTATAAAACTAACTGTGACGGAGTATATAAATAATATTGGTATTATGTGCAAAAACAAAGCAAACAAAATAAAGCTCCCGTACTACACGTAATTTTAGCACTTTAATGTTTAACTCAGAGATTTTTTGTAACACGTTTTCACCTCAGTTCTGGGTCATATCTCATTTCTTAACCCCTACGTGGCCCACACTTTATGTTCCTATTTCCTATCTCGGTCACGTTTCAAAACTCACCTTCACAAGAGAAGTTAATTTCAAGTTTTATCTACGCCAAAACTTTAATCTTGTATTTTCTACATTTTACTTCGGAATATCCAGTGCAATTCTGTTTGGTTGGAGTTTGGTGGATATTTTTAAATTGAATTTCGCCTTTATTGGATGAAGTCAGCGCCCCACTTTGTAAATTGTACCATTTGACTCCACGGAGCATTGGAATAAAAAGTACCCAGTCGGTAGATACCGAACACGCGCACAGAGAATTCTTTATTTAGCGCGGGAGCTGCTTCTTGAGTTGAGAGAAAAATATATGTTTAACTGAACTAACTATCCATAAATAGATACTTATACATATACAAAAATTGTAACAATTCCTCTTCAGAAAATATTTGAGAAAATTGTATTTATATACTGTGGAAAAGCTTTCACTATTAGGGGTATTTATTAGCACAATCATGAAACACCAAATTAGAAGAGTTTTCTGAGTGCGCATTTATCTCAGATACAACTTAACCAGTGTAAATATGGTGCGTGTACTTTTTTCGGATTAATATTGATCGTTTATTTCATTTTGATTTGGACGTAGTTTAGCAAAAAGGATCTATCTATCTATCGTGTTGGGTTTGGATCCTTTTCATTAAACTACGTCCATTTTTATTTACAAATAAAAAATATAGGTACAGTGCGTTAATTTAAAGAATTTTATGAAACAGCTTTGGAAGAATAGCTTTTGATTTTGCGGCAATTTTGGTAAATTATTAATATGGTCTGTAAAGTGACAACGATAAAATGATATTTAAGAAAAATTGATAATTCATGGAAAATTGATATCCAACATAAGTTGAGCTCACACCAATATCTTAAGTTCCAAAAAAACCGTCGGTAAAGCTTCTCCGTTAACGAAATTCCCAAAAAAAATAAACGCCTCTAAAAAGCGAAACCTATTTTCTACCTCTAGCTCCCAGACTACTTTTCAATGATTGAGATGTTATACAAAATAAAGTCGAATGCGGCAAATATCGACATAGTTAGATTCGTAGCGACTTTTAAGTTTTATTTCATTCGGGGACTTGAACTTCAGTGTAAGTTAAATACGAGTACTTAGATACTGTCTGAGTATGGGACATTATATCTATGTCTATAGAAAAGGTCGTAGTTTGTCGAAATATCTATGCGTTTTATTTACCAATTATTTAAACTAGTATTCCATAACTGCAGTTTTTGAATATACTTTAATTTATGAATTGAATGTCCTTTTGCGGCATTTACATTCCATGGGAGCGTTAAAGTTGTTTTTAATGCAACGTCTATTCTATCGGATTTTTTGTAACATAGAGCAACCTTATCACCCTAAAACGACTCTATGGAGTTGTTATTTTACTTTTTATCTAGACATCCCTACGGGATCGGAATAAAATCCCAAAAATTTCAAACGCTGGGATTAGAAATATGAAATTCGTTGCAGCTAAGCGTCAATGAACGATGTGGTTTTTGAGAATACTTATGCCTAGAAATTTAGTAAAATCCCTAAATTTTAGTTCAATTGTCGGATCTTGCTCGTTTGTCGAATGAAAAAAAATCTATCACATAGTTTACGCGTGCAAAGTCGCAGGTAACTTCTAGTTCTAAATAAGTTTACTTTCAATAAAACAGTCCAAAAAAACAGCAGTGCTACTACGAAACTCAAACTTCGTGTCGTGCGGTTCCTCTGACCCTTACACTATTTTATACGACAGCGAGAGTGATAGCACGACACGAATTTCAGTTTTCGAGTTTTCGTAGTAGCCCTGCTGAGACAATATTTAATACGCGCTGTATCGTATTCACCGTCACTTTCTGTCCTCATATTATACCGTAGCGTATGACAGAAAGAAGTGATGAAAATGGTTGTGATTCCGAGCGTGTTACACAATAAAGCCTTTATTTGTGAAAAAGTGCCAGCCTTACCTATAATGGCATTTTCACTATTTTTTGCTTTGAAACGACTACCTACTCCGTAAAGTATAATATTTAGGAAGCTAGAAGCAGATTAAGTTACTCACTTACCGACACTAAGTACAAGACGTCGTTTTTATATAGCAGAAAATTCAATTCTTCGTTCGAAAAATGTTTTCATCTGAAGTCAAAATAACAAGGTTATAATAGCGTTTTTTTATTAACAGCCAAGTGCTTCTTAAATGTAAAAGATGGATTAATATTGTAAATACGATTGTGAGAGTGATTGACAAATACGACTTTACTCGGGACCTGTTTAAAATCCCAAAATGTAACCACATGTCCAGCCCTCTCTGCCCCACTGGGCACACTGGGCACGTGCCCAGGGCCCTGCGATGTACTGGAGCTCCTTAGGCCCTACTCCATTACCAAACGATAGCCGAAAGCTACTCCACTCTCGCCTGAAAATCAAGCTTAGGTACCGAATGCAACATGTTGTGTCCAGGGCCTCTAATAGGTGAAAGATGGCTGCATAATTATGTCTAAAGACAGACATTAAACTTTGTGCGGGTGTTTTTTATTACAACACAGCTGAAAACCATAATGTATTTTATGGGGTCAGAATTTAGTAAAATCGAAGTATTTCTAAAACCGAGGCTTGGGTTAAGATATTATCAGTATGATTGTGGAGAGTGCATCTTTAATGCATTCGATTCCATGTTATGTAAATTGTAACTGTGTTGTAGGTATTGTAACTCTTTATGGTACAGAAAACATATGAAAATTACATTAAATGACATTATGAGGCCGCTTGTAGACGTCCCTTGTTTCACCGGACAATGGACCGTTCTTTTTGTCAGAGTTGCTGTGTTGTATGTCTTACAATGAATGTGTGTACATGCACCGGACATTTTTCCGGCGATTTAGCTATACAACACCGCAAGTCCGGCAAAAAAGCGGACTGTTGTCCGGTGAAAATAACGCACGTCTACAAGCGGCCTAATGGTATCGCGCAACAGACAAATTTAAAGAACTTTATCCAGCGCACACCTGCTGGCCTCGGCTTTCGTTTGTTTGGCCACAAATTATGAATAACGGACGTCCATTTGTCATTATTTTAGTTAAATGAGCGGTAAATGCCGCGTCACGATGAATTTCAACTCAATTTATCGACGAATCCAACCTCCCGACCAATTCATCTTCAGTTAGATGAATCATAAATTTTAATATTTATTAGACGCATAGCCTCAGTGGAGCATAAAAATACAATGTATATTACAGCGTGAAGTTTTGATCAAGTTATACCAAAGTTGTAACAATGTGCCTGAGGGTAAAGAGGACGGAATTATTTATGAGACTTTTGATAATATGGTTAGGTTGCAAAAATTATATTCTATTCTGATTTTACTGTCCTAATATTAGATTGTAGTCTTCGAAAAAGTTTAATAAAATCTTTGATTTTGCTTAAATATGAAAAAAGGGGTGACGCTCAATTCGCATAAGATTTGGTACGCTCGGCACGGCAACCTCAGAAATGCGGGTTCAAATTTTGGCTAAAGAACCACAAAAATATATTTTTAAGAAATCTTTGTAAAAGATTAAGTAGGTAAAAAGTTTGATATTTCAAGTTTTCCCTGTTTTACATTTTCGCTGTTTCTATTTCTTCGTATAAAAACCCATATAGATTCGATCAAATACATAATTCTGGGACCCTATTGAAAAAGGGGTTATGTCTGCAGAAATTACGCAGCTATTTTCTATTTTATGTGTATAGGGGTTTAAGTCGAAATCAGTTCTTCAACTTCTTAAGAATTAATCTTTTTTTCTAAGTGACCAATATCTTTATTTACACATTCTATAAACTATACATAGTAATAACAAATAAATAAATAAATTGATTAACTATGAAAAAAAAAATCCTTTTTTCACTACGACTCCAGAATTATATTTACTCTAAGAGCTTATAATAGGTTAGTGCTTAGTTTAATCAATGTGGAACTATCATATTGAAACGAACTACCATTAACGAACTAGACATATAAATAAATCTAATTCCTACTATCGATTTGCTTAGTCTAGTGCTAGCTACTCTGAGACCATATTTATATTTGTATTTGAGAATAATAAAACTTACAGTGTTAGTAATTACAAAGTTGTAATAATATTTGGAAATATAGACTACGCACTTTATTACCCGCTTATTACTTTGTTGCCGTTTTGTCACCAAATTAGATTTAAATATTATTGTTTATAAATATGTATGTTAGTCTGTAAGGTATTTATTGTATGGGCCTATGTTGCCAGAAGTAAATAAATTTATTATTATTATTATTACACATTTTACTTTATCCACTGAATTTTCATTTCATACTTTATATCTTACATTGTATTGAGAGTATCTACACTTTCTTTGTCTTATAAAATCGAATCCAAGTAAAAAGGCTTAGTACCGGAAAAACGTAAGAAAGAAAGATGTTGAGGGAATTAAATAAAATAAATAAATTAATAAAAGATTTCGTCTTTTACGGAATATTCCCGGTTCCCCGTTCATCTATCGCAGTATTTCCGGTTCAATCGGTTTTCTTGTGATTTATTATTCACACCGCTGCTACAGAACATCCAAACTCTAACCTTATGCTATGCTAAGGAGGATTTTTGATATGCATTAGTGAGAAAGAATGTACTTAAAGTTAACATCGAATAGTATAAAGTGGACCCCACTCAGCATAGTTAGCACTCGTTGAGTTTCTTGCCGGATTCTTCTCAACAGAGGTTTTTTCCGAACCAGTGGTAGATTTTTTGCCGTTCATAAGTGCTTGTTATAGCCTAAATTGAATAAAGAGATTTTGAATTTGACTTTGTCATAATGTTACGGCAAGCCTCAACGCTGTTTTTCAGTGGAACCCATTTTAATACTAAAATATATAAAAATATACAACACACTGTGACTGTGACGACACGAACGCCAGCGTCTACGTTTCTTCTTTGAATGTGCTTTAATTTGAACGCGAGTGCCACAGAAAACGTTTAATTTAATTCATGATGTGCTAGTGTACCAATATAAATTATTTATCGTGAGATACATATCATCCCAGCCTATCTAAGTCCCACTGTTGGGCACAGGCCTCCTCTCAGAACAAGAGGGCTTGGGCCATAGTTCCCACGCGGGCCCAGTGCGGATTGGGAACTTCACACGCACCATTGAATTGCTTCGCAGGTTTGTGCTGGTTTCCTCACGATGTTTTCCTTCACCGCAAAGCTCGTGGTAAATTTGAAATGTAATTCCGCACATGAATTTCGAAAAACTCAGAGGTACGAGCCGAGATTCGAACCCACGACCCTCTGCTTGAGAGGCAATAGGTCAAACCACTAGGCCACCACGGCTCTTCAGAGATACATATGTATAAAGAAAATATTAGTTATTACGGTTAGTAAAGGTAAATTTAATCACGTTAATAATAAGATTTCAGTGTTGTCATTGGATGAGACGGAGCGATCGGGCTTTGTCCAGCCAATCAGAGCGCGCCACGTAGCTGCCGCACAACACCCGCTTGCCAGTGAATGCCGTTCTTCCGTGTAGTACTCTGAAGTTATCCATAGCCATTACTATTCCTGAAATGAACAAACAACTATGTCAAGGAAACTTTTTAGTTATCTTAGAAACTATCAATTGACGTAGGGGAAACCAGGAATGAAGGTATCAATTTTGAATTCTCGTCATATCTTGACGAACTTTCTCAAATCAATACTCTAATCGGTCGGTTCGGTACACATGATTATCTTTGAGCTATCTTTTAGTGCCAACATAATGCCACATGGCTATGTTTTTTGTGTATAGTACGGCGTCCGAACATGAATCATTAAGAGTATCATTCATTACACACTAAGCTAGTTATATTCTTTTATCGCTTTTGACAAATTTCACCGAGATCTTTGATCATCTCCAAGACTATTTTATTGTACTCGTAGGTATGTTTCTTTATCGAATAATTACGAAAGGAAAGCTGATTTGTCACTTGTCTTGTTTTTCACTGAAATATTTTTGTTGCCTTTAAATAGCTCTCCTGTAAAGTAGCGCTGTCTTACGGAGTTGTATTGGTTTTCTCAGGAAATAATTATGCTATCCTGAGGCCGTATTGCCTAATGTTTCTAACACTCCTGATCGCAATCAAATGACATTATTTCGCATACAAAAACTGTCATTTCATTGCGATCGCGACTGTCAGAATCGTTAGGCAATAAGGCCTCTGGTCATCACTGAATTATGATGTTCCCAAAACTCTTGTAATCTTACAAGTCGACCTATTTAAAATGAACCACAGTCTTGATTTATATTCGTCTTGCCGCGAATTTGAATTCAAGCAGTTAATTATACAATATCTTGATTCAGATTGTTGGGGGTTATAATTATTTTCTATTTCTAATCAACTCTGCCGACTACTTTGTTTAAGAAGTGTTCAAATCTTACAGATTCATATTAATTAACTTTCAGTCTTAAATATAAGATTGAATTAAGGTGTAAGCGACCGAATGTTTAACATTTCTTGAGCTCACCTAGCTTTTACAAAATAATCCATAAGTACTAATAATACAAATGCGAAAGTGTGTGTATTTGTGTGTATGTTTGTCCGTCTTTCACGCCGAAATGGAGCGACAGATCGACGATTTTTGGCATAGAGATAGTTTATGGGCCAGATAGTGACATAGGCTACTTCTTATCATGGGAAAATGCACAGTTCCCGAGGGAACAGCGCGCGATTACCGAATACTACGCGGGCGGAGCCGCGGGCAAAAGCTAGTAGCATTATAAATGCGAAAGTGTGTGTTTGTGTGTATGTTTGTCCGTCTTTCACGTCGAAACGGAGCGACGGATCGACGATTTTTGGCATAGAGTTAGTTTATGGGCCAGATAGTGACATATGCTACTTTTTATACCGGGAAAATTCACCGTTTGCCGATAGAACAGCGCGCGATAACCAAATTCTACGCGAACGAAGCCTCGGGTAAAAGCTATTTTTTATATAAAACAAATTCCTATCAAATTAATATGTCGGTAAAGTTGAACTTTCGAGTTAATAGATACGCCTATTGGTATTATTTTTTTAAATATGACATGCAAACGATTATCAACTTTATGGTGATAGACCACATTTGGCTGATGGTAGGTACATTATAAAAGATTAAACAATAAGGGAGAAGAACAAGGTCTTTTTTACCCGGTTGTAATTTAAACTGCCACTGATTTTCAGGGTCCTGGTAGTAACGGCCCAGATGTTTCAGGGACCGGTAGTAACTTCTGCATTCGCTGCTACTACTAAAGGCCATCGGGGCTCGATCGTAAACATTGAATCTGGAAAAAATACGAATTTTATGCACGGGAAAGTAATAGGAACATTTAAATTCAGACGGCGAACGGAGAAGCAAAATCTTATGAAATATAACGCTTATGCATCGGAAATTTGTAAATAGGAAGAACCTTTGGTTAATTATTTTTATGACACAGTCCGGCTCGCACCTCTGAGTCTTTCGAAATTCATGTGCGGAATTACATTGAAATTTACCACGAGCTTTACGGTGAAGGAAAACATCGTGAGGAAACCTGAACAAACCTGCGAAGCAATTCAATGGCATGTGTGAAGTTCCCAATCCGAATCTAAGAAAATTTTATCCAAAAATTTTTAGTAACTTTATGAAATCCATCGTACCTTATTTGCTTCAAGTCCTTTGATTTACTGTCAATCTGTATGACTGGTGCAGAATATTTGTGATGATGTCCCTCTTCTATGTATTCAGCTTCTAATTCGAAGGTCGTCAAGAAATCATAGTCTTGGGGGAAGTCCGCTTTTAACCGGCTTGCTCCGTAGAATCCATCAACTAGAACTGTTTCCCCGCCTGTCCCTTCAGAATGCTCAATACAATGAAGGATTTGAAGCCTGCAATATACAAATAGTAGATTGTACAACAAGAGCATAAAACGAGCCATTTTACCCGAGGCGTTCATGTAGCCACTCGAGCTGGTACGAAAATGAGTTTAATGCTCTAGTTTTACACTCTGCTTTTCACTTCGTTGGCGAGGAAATGACATAGCAACATTGGAAACAATGATTCACTTTATATGTACATTTTATATTTTTATGCATTATTATAATTCCATTATTTTAATTTTACTGAATTATTATGATTGATTAGATGGTTTTTAGTTTTATATAAATAAAAAAAACTTTTTTTTTCGTAGCTGTTGACACCTGATTACCTTGGTCTTAAGTTGGTATTACACGAAGATTTTATTTTATGCACTAGAGCATAAAAAGTCATTTTATGTCGCCTAGATCCAGCATAAACACGAACTTTACGAGCATGAGAAGTGAAAAAGTAATTTTATTATACAGTGTGAATACGGCGTATATTGGTTTAACCTATTACGTCTTAAGCTGAGGATTTCTCTGAGTTTTTTTAAATTTACGTGAGAAATTACGACTAGGTACATTTTACATTTACTGTGAGCTTTAGGATGAAAAAAACATCGCGAGGAATCCTGCAAACACCGAAGAAATTTAATGGAGTGTGTGAAATTCCCAAATCGCACTAGGTCTGCTTGAGATAGACAAGAGGATTCAAAAAATGACTCTCACACAAACAATACGACACTCACTACACAGTTGCTTGGGATCCAATCATCATCATCATCATCGTGTAAGCCGAACAACGTCCACTGCTGGACATAGGCCTCCCCCAAGGCTCTCCACCCAATTCAATCCAATGGGATCCAATAAAGTAGCTTTAACCGAAAATGTAATAATTATTCAGCAACGAAATGTGGGTCGGAATATAAAGGCTTCGACGCAACCGAATCAGTGCTGAGTGGGAAGTATGATAAATAAACGAGTGTAGCCGACCCTCGCCGAAGATTAGTGGAAGCACTTATAGCGCTTACAGCCACTCTCTTTTACGCACTCTAAGATAGCCATCAAAGTGGAGTTACCTCACCGTCCAATTGAATTTCCGCAACGTTACCGGAAAAATAAAAGATTCCCTTTTTATGTCAAAAAATAAGCCAATTTACAACACGGGAACACCATGTCGCGTCGTGAAGTACGAGATTTGATATTTTGCCCTTACCATGTTCATGTTGATGTCGAGATTTTTCGTAAAAATATCAATGATGTCTTTACATGCATAATATTTAACTCTCGTAATATGAAGTGAGTGAAAAATCGAATATTTTAACAATAATCACACAGACACCTTCTAGGCAAACGTGTATCATCTTAGGCCTCCTCTTTGCCTTCCATCAATCGAGATTGAGGCAAAACGTAAGCCTATTTTTATAAAAAAAAACCTACATTTATAATTAAATTTTACACCTCTTGAATATTACCAATTTTTTACTATCTTAATGTGACGTTAAGTACTAAGTACCAGCATTATGTCACTATTATTACAGCCATTAATTTTAGTCTGGCCATTACTTCGGTGTTTTAAAAGCTTTTAGGCAGCTATAAAATTAATATGGAAACCTAAAAGCGATACGAATTTTGTTCGACGAAATTCAGAATAATTGTATCTTTTTTCTTCTTAGCGACTTTCGCTGTGGTCCTGTGAACGATAATAAAATAAACCAGAATCTATCGTGCATGAGGTACTTGTAACAACAAGTACTATTTGACTAGTGTATACCTGTGTGGCTTCACACGCGTAAATCATTAGATAAAGCAGTTGAATTTAAATTCCGGAATTTTAGTAAATTGCTGTGGACATTACAGATTTCGAGATTTTATTTCGATCAAGTGGGAAAATCGAGATAAAAAGTAGTCTATGTATCCAGATGTCTAGCTAGCTATCTACTCACAAACTTTCGCATTTGTAATATTGGTAATATTTCAATGATTCCTGTTTTAAGATCTTCATACAAAAAGAAGAAACACATCTGTCCTCAGCCGTTCGTAACCCTCAATTCACTCTCAGCGCAATCCCATCTCATGTACTCGTAAATAACGAAATACTTTAATGCTTCAAGTGTAGGCCTTTTTCTAGAGTGGTGACCCTCATTGTTCGCACACCAAGCGCTGAATAGCAGAGCCGTGAACGAATTGCTAAATAGAATTTGAAAGCAACCAACAGGCGAAAGCTTTTTCGCACAGGCTCTGAAATAATAATGACGACTGCCACTTGAAACCCTGGTATAGATAGGCTCTTGAAAATCGGCGTTTGCTTTGCTTCATTATAAAAATGGTGTGTTTCAGCTTTTTGGATAACCAATAACCCTGTTACAGGCATGTTTTTGTCTCGTAGGATAAAGAAGTCAGTGCGATTCTAACTCCCTGTTTCACCATCCATTGATTAAATTTATTCGACGGATAAATGTAATGTAAACCACAGCAAAATAAATCCCGTAAAGATGAAAAGACAAAAAAAATCTATTGAAATCATTTAAAGCAATAAAATTTCGTAAGTAAGCAGTGAAACTCATAATGACGTAAGTAGATATAGGAAATCAAGTTAGCTTTAAATTTGTTTTGGGATTTTATATTACTTTTTTCATGGAAAATATTGTAGGAGTTATCGTTAACATGAATTATTTCTTATTTTATTGACTTTAATTTTATTTTACACTTGCTGCCCACGACTTCGTCTGCGCGGAACTAGGTTATCGCGCGTTGGCGCCCTCTACCGGAATAAAAAGTATCCTATGTTGATCCTTGGGACTTAAACTATCTTTATACCAAATTTCATCAAAATCGGTTCTGTGGTTTCGCCGTGAAAGCGTAACAGACAGACAGACAGACAAACAAGAGTTACTTTCGCAGTTATAATATTAGTAGGGATAATAACAATAGGGAATAAATCCTGTAAAATCTCACAAGAAGCCTGTTTTGATGATGCCAGACAGATGATGTTATATGATGAGCGTCACAGTGTGTTGTTTTATCTTTTAGCAACGGACACAATATTGTGTCACGTCTGAAATTTCCTTGTTGTGTTTGACCCCAAAATAAATATGTTTCGTAATTGCTAAACCAACCCTTAAGTACGGTTAAATATTGGTCAAACTCAACTCAAGGTCCCCAAAGGCATATAAATTAAGATATTTTGTGTTCGTAACTTAAAACTTAATGAACCTTGAAATAAAACAAGATGGGGTACTTATTGAAGATTGCTATTAAAGTTAATGTTGCGTTTATTTCGACACGAGAGCGTCGTTAATTTAACGAGTTTCCTTAAACTTACGATAGAACTGATGACAAAACTTGGTATTTATTAACGTTTAGCGCGTTTAATGAATACGAAAAGTTTTTGTAATAAGGATTTGTAACTTCGGAAGTTCACAACAACAGTGTTGATCAACTTTGAGCATCAGTCCTTTTACGTGAAAGCAAAATGATTCATGCCAATTATAGTTTCGAACTCCACTTAATTAAAAATTATTGTCGTCACAAAATTTATAGTAAAGAATATAACTGCGCCTATTGCATAGCACTGATTTCATTTTATGAAATTTTGGTGCCAATTATTCGCTTCAATCAATGTTGTTTACGAGTATGTAGTTAATTTCTTATAACGAACTCTCTACCTACGTAAAAAAATCAAACAAAAATAAAATCATAAAATGAAATCAGTGCTATGCAATAGGCGCAGTTATATTCTTTACTATAAATTTTGTGACGACAATAATTTTAATTTATAGTAGTATAAAAAAGATTCAGATAACGAAGGGATTTAGATAAAGCCCCGATGTCATAGTTGTCAGGAAACACTGCTGACGGAAGTTGATTCCACCATTTCACTGTAAATACGTGGCAGGAAGTGTCGAAGGACGCACAGTGGTAGATTTCCGTTCATCAATATGATGTCGATGAAATTTAAACTCTCGGCGTAAGGTACGATGGTGGAATTTCACAGCAGGTTGTTACCTGCACTCACCACTCACCGTGAGCCTATAAAATATACAAAGGGAACCTACATCCCTTCCCATACTCGTAGACAGGGGATCCAAACGATCGGAAATCAATTCATCGACAAGTCGAGCTGTCCTACGTTGAATGCGGTCAAATAAAAGAAGAAGGTACTTGGGTGCTCCTGCCTAGAGATGAGAACAGTATTCCAATTTCGGCCGTATCTGGGCCTTAAACAGTTGAAGAAGGAGCATTGATGTAAGTGCTGTCTCGATCTAAATGTCTCAATGAATGTTACTGTCGTAGTAACTAGACATGTAGGGTACTCGAGGAATCAGAAGATGAGGGTAGATCTATTTGTGGAATAAATCAGTTAGCCTTGACAGCCCAGCCTGTGTGTATTATTTAATATCGTCTCCCGAATACTACATGGTGTCAGGTGTGGCTGGTGTTTTTTGTGCTTGTGTCAAAGTGTTACATTAAGTGTAAAATCATGCCCGATCAAAATGAGAAGGGAACTCCCGGCGGAGCGGCGCCGGTTGCGGGGACGAGTTCGGCGTTGCACTTGCAACAACCGGCGGCCATGGCGGAAGACGGCAACTTGTCGTGCAATTGGCGAGAATGGAAATCGGCCTTTGACTATTATTTAATTGCGTCCAGTAAACAAAACGCACCATCATTCGAAAAGTGTGCATTATTTCTACACATTATTGGAAAATATGGACGAGAAATTCTCGAAGAATTGGATGTCAGTGATTCGCTTAAAAGTAATTACGAGGAGTTAGTTGAAAAATTCGTTAAACATTGTGATCCCGCTCGCAATGTCAATTTTGAAAGACATGAATTTTTTGAGACGCACCAACGCGAGGATGGATTTGATAAATTTTTAAGCAACTTGAAAATTAAAAGTAAGTCTTGCGAGTTTGGAGAATTGCGTAATAGTTTGATTCTTACACAAATAATTAGAGGGCTCAAGGACATGAGTATGCGAGAAAGATTGCTAGCGAAACAAGAATTGACATTGGACGAGGCGGTAAAGTGGTGTCGAGCGGCTGAGAGCGCCGGCCGACAGGCGGGGGCGTGCGGCGGCCGAACGGCTTCGCCGCCGGCGCGCGCGCTCGACCAGGTGGCCCGCGCGCCGCGGGCGCCGTGGGCGCCACGGGGACGCGGTGCCGCGCGAGGAGCCCGGGGCGCCCGGCCCGCGCGCCGCGACCCGCGGCCCGATGACAATGCTTGTGCTAACTGCGGCCGCAGGCACGGCTCCGGAGGCAGGTGCTGGGCGCGCAATGTGCAGTGCTATAGGTGTGAAAATGTAGGTCATTTCGCGAAGTTATGTAGGTCGAGGCCGATCGGCGAGGCTGTGGAAGACTTTGAAGAGGAGTATTATGGACGGGACTGCGATGAGAGTGAGTTATTTTTGAGTGATTTACATTTAGATGCATTAGACGATGACGGAGGCTGTGAGCCTTGGTATGAAACTGTATGGGTAGATAATGTGGGAATAAGGTTTAAGTTAGATAGCGGAGCAGATGCGTCTGTAATTTCATTGCGCGCGTTTAAAGAGGCGGGATTTCAAATAAGGGTGTTAAAGAACGACAAAATAGTGTTACGTGAAATAAGTAAAGCGAAACTACCCGTTGTCGGATTTTTTGAACCTTTATTATCGTATAAAAGTCGCATAACAAAGCAAAAAGTTTATGTATTAAACGTGGCTTGCAATAATCTTTTAAGCTTAAATGCATGTAAACAATTACATTTAATTAGTCGTATCTGTGAAATATCAGAAAAGCCATTTAAGTTTGATGAAACCTTGTTTGAGGGTATAGGTTGTTTACCTTCAATAACAAAAATATCAATCGATGAAAGTGTAACGCCTACTGTAAATGCGTCTAGGAAAATACCAATTAAAATGCAACCTCGTTTGAAAGAGGAACTTGAAAATATGGAAAAGCTAAATATTATTGTTAAGGAAGAATTGCCTACTAACTGGGTTTCTAATATTGTTATAGTTGAGAAATCGAAATTGTAACATGTCATTAATATACAGAGGAAACAGTTAGGGGACAATACGCAGCCTTGCGGCACACCAGCATTCACGGGCATGAGGTTTGAGCAAGAACCGTCCATAACGACTTTAATGCTCCGCCCTGATAGAAAGCTAGCAATCCAATTGCAGAAATTCTGCAACTTGTACTTCGGTAGCTTTGATAATAGCACCTTGTGCCACACCCGATCGAAGGCCATAGCCCTTGCTTTCCACTGTCTCAGCCCAACGATGCGTTAGGTAATAATAATAAATAATAAATAAATAAAATTTTATTCAAATTCATTTCGGTACAAAATAACAAAATACAATATTTCACTTAAAATCTATGTAACACGTGTGCCTGAACTAGGATAATTCCTGTGTCTCAGGCTAAACGAGCTAACATTTACATACTAAAATAATCACTAAGTAAGAATTAACAAAGTTAACAAAGTTCGGTGTAATATAATAGGTAGTATCTACGTAGAATTTAGACAAAATTAAAATAACAAAATTGTAGTATATTTACTTAAAAGATATTATCAGGTCAAACATAAATACTGTGCGTCAGTGGATTTTTATTGGGTTAGAGTGTTGGTTCATAGATTAAGAAGTCATGTCTATTACATTTGACCTAGAAATTTTGCGATTGATTGTAAGTGTTAATAAAATGTGCATAATGATAATTAGAATTATATTTAAGAGAGATTATCTAGGTCATCAATCATTCAGTGTAGTCATAAGTCATAATGTGTAAATAAATAAAGTTCTAAAAATAATACGAGTAATAAAATGATTTAAGTACGGCCCTCTTAGACGCCGTCATAGTCAATGGTATTAAGTAGAGATGTGCCGACTAGTCGCCGACTAGTCGGTAAAGCCGACTAATCGGCCACTATCGTAGTCGGCGACTAGTCGGCGAATAGTCGGCAAAAAGCGCCGACTATCCGGCCTTTTACTTTGTATGTATTTTTCAATAAAATATACATTTTCATGTATATGCAGAGCCTTGATTATTTATTAATATTTGAATTTTATAATCATTCTTAGTTTTTAAATGTAAAGCAAAGCAACTTTCACGTGACCATTGTACATCTTTTTTTTCATTGTACCTATATTCAATATTTTTTGGCATTTGATTTTATGGGAATCATTGTTTAACTATTTTATGTTTAACTTTCTTTTTGAAATTAAAGAAAAACGTTAAAGTTACTTTAATGAATAATAAGAATAGGCAAAATATTTTTAACCAAAAACACCGCTTTGATAAGTAACTTACAGGGGTGTTGGTTGCGACTTGCGCGCGAATCAGCTGGTTAAGGAAGTATCACAGAAATCTCGGAAACTGTGATCGGCTTGGCCGACTAATCGGCCGATTAGTCGGCTTCCTTACAACCGACTAATCGGCTAGTCGGCTAGTCGGCCAAAGTCATGATCGGCACATCTCTAGTATTAAGGTACCTCTTCTCTGCAAGTAATCTAGCAGGACATTCGGAGTCACCTGTTTTGTGGCCGCACGGTTTTTTGAAATGCAGACAAGTAGCACATTTTGGTGGTTCGGTTTTCCTGATGCATTGTTTGACATCATGCCCGGTTTCTCCACAGTGTCCACAAGTGGACGTCTCCTGTCGGCAGGACTTGGCGGCGTGCCCGTACTGCTGGCACTTAAAACACCTCGTTACCAGGGTGAAATCTCTAACAGGACAGGATGACCAGTGCACGAACACTCTCTCCTTTGTAATTAAGGCCTTACGTATTTGAGCAGGTACTTCTAATACGTAGTTACAGGTCTCAGCCTCTTTTTTCCCCGACTTATGGCTGAGTTTAATAGAGCTGATAAAGGTTTCGCGTTTCATGCCTTCAAATGTTCCTGCTAAGTTTTGTTGGAAAATGCAGTTGTACACTTCAGTTTCCTGCATATCTGAAGGCACTCCAACAACCACAATCCTTGGTTTGCGCTTGTGCGGTTCATCCATGGTGGGCCCCGACGAGGTCAGCTGCGCAGACTGCTTCAACTTCTCAATGTCGGCCTTGGTGTCAGTGCTGATTATTACTCCGCCATTTCTGGTCTTGTGTAAACCTCTTACCTGCAGCTTCAATTGTTCAGGTCGGATTAATTTCTGAACAAGACTTTTTGTCTCCTCACTGGTCTTCTTTTTGTCACTGGGATAGATCGCTAAGGAGCTGACATTAGTGGGGTGTATAAAGGTCTTGGCGTTTCTTTTTATGACTTCGGCGAAGGAGACAGGTCCCGCTGTAGTTTTTGAAGATTCTTCGATACGTTTGTTTAGGTCCTGTAACTGTTGCGAAAGGTCTCGATTGTCTTCCAATACCTGAAGGGACTTATGAAACTGTAGAGTTTTCTGCTTTAATGCCTGGTACTGCACGGCCAATTGTGAAGTGCCATGACCTACTTTGCGGCAAAGATTGCTTATCCTCAGTTTCTGCTCAGAGTTCAGTTTCCCTTCCGTGGATATAGCGCATACTTCATTCAAGCACTGCTCGATTGAGGTCATCCAGTTCTGGATCTCGGACGTCGATACGACTTCAAGAGGGTCCTCTGGTCTTGCGGGCGTGCTGCGGGGGGCGGGGGCGGGGCCAGGCGCGGGCGCAGGTGAAGATGTCGGGCTGCGACGCGTTAACCCGCTCCGATTAAATGGACTATTTTCCATTATGACAATTAATTAAGTTCACCACACATTATTTTATAAAATTATAAACTAGAATTGTCCTATTAACACCAAATGTGTAAGACGCATAAAAACAAGAGCACTCAGCGTAAAACTAGGTCGCAATTCTGCAATTAGTTGATTATTTATTATTTACAAATTTATAAGACGACACGTCCGATCCGATCGGCAACGAGAGAGAACTCATCAAACTAGAAGATCACCAGTTGAGCGGCCACGGCAAAAATTATATTGGCGATCTCTATTCAACTGACGTTGACTTTAAAGAGAAGCATTTCATTCAATATGGTATACGTATATCAATTAATTAGTATCCAACACAGTAGAATTACAAGGTGTTTTAATCAATGCTTGATTTTTATAGAAACACTAGCTTTTGCCCGCGGCTCCGCCCGCGTGGAATTCGGTTTTCGTGCGCTGTTCCCTCGGGAACTATGCATTTTTCCGGGATAAAAAGTAGCCTATGTCACTCTCGGGCCCATAAACTATCTCTATGCCAAAAATCACGTCGATCCGTCGCTCCGTTACGGCGTGAAAGAGGGACAAACATACAAACATACAAACACACAAACATACAAACACACTTTCACATTTATAATATCAGTATGGATTATCAACCACCATTAGAAAACCTAAAAAAGATTAATAGTGGTGTTTATAGTATAACTTATCTAAGTATCTGCTAAAATTTGTGCCTGAAGAAACCTACGCTGTGGATGTGGTATATAATTCTTTTATGAATTGAACAAATATATATTTTTTTAATTCTGCTAAAATATTCTGCATTAATTTTAAAACAATGCATTGTATTCTGTTAAGTCAATCATTCACTGTCTTACCCAGCAGCTTCAGTGAAGTAAGTGTTGTCGTTATGGGTAGCGAGCGACAGATTGGTGTAGGCTGTGTCAGCGTGAACTGCTTTGGTGGTGAATTGCCACATGCCACCAAAAATGGTGTGTTGCACGCCACCTAAGGCGTTACAGACTTTCTCTGTTGCTTCCAGTGTTGGAGATACCTAAAAGATAATTTCAATTTGTATTTTTTTTTTAATGTGTTACATTATTGCATTACTGAATTAGTTTTAACCACCCCAGTCTTAGCCACAATCATTCTCATTCCATTCTGAGAGGAGGCTTGTGCTTCAGTGGGATTTAGATTTCTTGATTGTTGTTCAACAAGCATTCCATAGTAACGAGTAGACTGAAGTATAGGGATTCTTTTTTTTTTCATCTCGTTTTTGTTCTGAGCTTTGTCACTCTGATATACAAAGTCCCGGGTGTGATATTAATAATGAGTGAAATCGCAAAAATTTTGAGGACAGTAGTTTTAAATCTTACTAACCCCTTCGATTAAAACTACACCGTAGTCAAGTAGAGACTGGAATGCTTTTACTGAGCCTTCCTTGGAGTTAAGAAATTCTTCGACAGGGATCCGAGCTATTTTTTTATTTACTGCTTTTCCGTGCCATAGAACTGGTTTTAGCCTCTGGCCTTCTTTAAATGCATTGTAATCGAATTTGATTAAAAAGTCTGAATCGTATCTCGACTGATGTTTGTCATCCCCTGTAACAAATATAAAATTGCGGGTACTGCCTTTTCGCAAAACGTAACGTTTGCCAACACGCTTCATTTCGCAAGCTCTAAAACTGTATAATTGTAATATTTCACTATTAATTTCAGAGCCATCGTATAGATCTTTTAGGTTGGATTTGGTTAGTTTTATAAAAATCCTGAAAAATTGCGAAATGAAACATGTTGCCAAACGTTATTTGCCGAAACATTGGTAAACCATAAAAGTTATTTAATGCCGCAAATTAACAATTATTCTTTACTACTTGTCATTATAACATTGAAATGATCTGAATTTTTAATAAAATTTCTTCGTCATGTTATTACTCATTAGCCGTAGGATGGTCGCTGTTGGACATACCTCCCCCAAAATTTACTTACTTGCTATTAATTTTGAAAATAAAAGTTACCTATATTTTTCATCGGTATCCGTTGCTAATGGTCAATAAGTCAATATTATGTATCTACACATATGCGAGATTTTTTTTTCCTAATTTTAGTAGCGCCGTGCTGTGACTTTTTTTCACGTAAAAATTAGCTTAGTAAACATGTAATTATACCGATAATAAAGTCCATTAAAGCGGGATTTATATTAACCCACCTTAATCGGAGATTTTTCATTTAATTACTTGGTTTACTGCGGCGAATGGATGTGGCATTACTTTTTAATTATTTTAATCAAAGTTAACCCCATCTGCGTTCGTATGCCTAAGAGCGGAAAAGCATTTTTAATAATATTTTCGAGGATTAATATAAGTTGTTTTTACGAATTAAACCTTGTTAAAACGTCTGTTCAAATTCGTCTGTCAAAATTGGCACCTTAATGGTTTATGAAAGTTTGTGAAATGATATCAACATGACTCACATTTTAGCCTTTAGAATAAGTGTAAAACTTTGACAAATCTAAAACCGAATTACATTTCATGGTTTAATCGTCAGCTTAATTAGTTTATAACTGTTTAAATTAAGAATTAATTAATTAAAAGGATCATTTCAGAAACTAGGTCGAACTTCTCCGAAGTTCAGATAGTTTAGATAGCTACGGGGCGACTCTATTAGTGGTTCAAATATTTACACTGCAGGCACCCAAGAGGCATTCCTGGTCAAGATCCGTTACAGCGATTTATGAGCAAAGTTAAATTCAGTAACTTAATCTGTAGGAACTCTCTCGTCTTTATACACTGGTACGATAAAATTTTATTATTGAATAAATATTTTGAATTTCATAAAATTTTTAACAGACTTGAAAAAAGGAGAGGTTTGTTATTTTTTTGTGTATCGTACCTCAGAACTCCTTCATTAATGAATAAACTAAAAATATTTCTTTTCTAATGGAAATACTTTAAATTAAGTCCCATTATCACCAAATCAGGATATAATGAGCGGGTTTTTTTTTTTATTCTACTGGAAGGCAAACGAGCAAGTGGGTCTCCTGGTGGTAAGAGATCACCACCGCCCATAAACATCTGCAACACCAGGGGTATTGCAGATGCGTTGCCAACCTAGAAGCCTAAGATGGAATGCCTCAAGTGCCAGTAATTTCACCGGCTGTCTTACTCTCCACGCCGAAACACAACAGTGCAAGCACTGCTGCTTCACGGCAGGATTAGCGAGCAAGATGGTGGTAGCAATCCGGGCGGACCTTGCACAAGGACCCCTAAAAAAATGATGCCTATGCCCTAAGGATGCCTTGTTCTAGGGGAATTGAGGAAACTCATCAAATACTTATTGTATGTAGAGACACTTATGAACTTATAAAGCACAAAATATACAAAATGGAGACAGAAGCACAGAATACATAATACAAAAGTGGCGGGTGGCGGATCAGCAAGATTGAAATCATAAAATCACAAAAACTAAAAATAGTAGGTAGCGATTTCGGTGATATTTGTAAATATTCTGTCGGTGTGTTTGAGAATGCCTTGAATTTTATTTGTGACGATTTTCCACTAGAGTTAATATAGAAAAAACGTCACGAAACTGATTTTTTTTAACTTTTCCTTGACTGTGCCGTTCCTAGGTACATCTTACAGTAAAAATGCCCGAATAACAAAGTTGCCATGAAAATAAAACAACGGATGTGCAGATGAAGGAACCACGAATTAATTAAGGCAGATTTTTTTTACAAACTCCAACTATAGCCTAGTGCCTAAACTCTCCATAACCGAAAGTGGAACTGAATGTTCTTTCAGACACTAACAGATCGTATTCGTATACGTAGATATCATAAAATAAAAATAAAAACTAAGCACTCTCTTTAATATAATTCTTGTTTCCCCATTACACTAACGAGCTATCGTTCGCATCTGGCAAAAGTTGTGCGTTAACTTATTTACCGAAGTTCATGAAAGTCAATTCCTTGCTACTTACACGTCAGAACAACCTGAGACTCGGTGGAGTTAACACTAACTATTTTCGACTCCGGTATGTCTAGTATGTGTTGCGCTCTTTGGAAAGTATCAGCATGGTAGCAAGTTGAACATCTGAAATTAAAATTTGACTATAATTGACAACTACACTTCTACAATGTTATCCATACTATACTATACTGCTTATACTATAATATTATAAATGCGAAAGTGTGTTTGTATGTTTGTCCGCCTTTCACGCCGTAACGGAGCGACGGATCGGCGTGGTTTTTGGCATAAAGATAGTTTATGGGCCCGAGAGTGACATAGGCTACTTTTTATCCCGGAAAAATGCAGTTCCCGAGGGAGCAGCGTGCGATAACCGAATACCACGCGGGTGGAGCCGCGGGCAAAAGCTAGTTCGACTATAATTGACAACGGTATACTTCTACAATGTTAATCTTATCTTAGAATAAATCCGGAACATTTTAGTGAAGCATTATTAATTGAATACACGTGTAAGAGGAAGAAAAGGAAACATTTATTCGCGACGCGTAAAAAATTTTTTTTTAATGTAGTCTCGCTTTTTACGCAGAACATTTAGACTATCGACGAATGAATAGGAACATTTAAACAACTGCATGGATTCAGAGGCCATATTTAACGTTTCTAATGCTCGCGATAGCAATCAACTGACAGTTTTTGTAGGCGAAATCTTTGATTGCGATCGCGACCGTCAGAAATGTTAGGTAATACGGCATCAGGGGTTACTTAGCGAAGGCTCAAAAAATGAAATGCTCTCCGTTGCGTTGCGCGCCTGCGTTGAATCTGCGATGAGATCGTAAAAGCCATACAAACACGACTACGAATATTCAACGCAGGTGCGGCTATTGCATAGCTCGGGTTCCGTGCCAATACAATACACCAACTCACTACTAACTCTAACTAACACACTCACCCTAACTCTAATAACTCTTTATTGTACACCAGAGCGATAAAAAAAACAGGTACACAGAGAAAATTACAAAGTACGCAAAAGGCGGCCTTATCGTTTAAGAGCGATGTCTTCCAGGCAACCGCAATTAATTAATTTATAAGTATGCCAAAATATATAAGCTATGAAAATCCAATGTCCCAGGATGCAGGTTTAAAATATGCTATTTGTAGACTATTTTATTGTTATCAATATGTGATTTTGTTTGGTTAATCTAACTTCAATAGTTTACAAAATATAACTTTTTAAGCGATACCCTGAATATTTTAAACTATCTTAAGTAATTCGAAAACAAAAGAAGATCGAGGACTAATATTAAGCATGGAGTATTCTTAGAGCCTGCCAGTACACCACTTAAAATAATGATCAAATCCGTTGTTGGGGTCACTCTTGTTAACTTAGCCTGCTAGACCCTTTCTAAAGAAAATAAGTTTATAAATTTTTGAAATTTAATTTCGACATCTTTTTGGTGGTTACTTTTATAAATATTTTGGTGTATGTGATCACTTTTATATTTATTTTAACAGATTAATTTAATTTATAAGACATAAGACAACAATTAAGAGCTTACTTATAAATTAATCAAAATAACGCAAATTTTAGGTTTAAAAAATTCACCAAAAGCGTAAATTAGGTATTTTGTGACTTACATACCTGCAGTGATCCCTTAGCCAACAGTCTTCGTATGTAATTGATGTTCCATTGATGAACTGCACTTCTAGCGCATTGTCAGTCAATTTAACTTTTCTGATACCTGAAAAATACAATTTTATTTTTTCAAGACCGTACATTGTTTTTAAAAAAATATTTAACTACCTACACATCACATATTGGCATCAAATTTAAATATCATAGATAGTCAATTTATCCACAAACTCGTAATTATAGTCAGACCCTAATTGTCATGTGGATACAGCCAAGCTCATAATTAGTGGAACCTTTAATAGTATGTAGTAGGTAAGTTTCTCTCAGCAGCAAATGTTTCGAAACGTGCAATAAGCAAGTACTCAGAGGTTAGCTACAGTATACTTACTCAAAAAAATTACATCGACAGTCATATTCGATGGCATAATATCATAAAAATCATTGCTGTGCGCATTTTTAAGTTTTTATTAATTAAAGATATATAAAGTATCACTGAATAATTGAAGGCAATAATTTAAGATACTTACCGCTCATTATGTAACGATCAACAAATACCGGCTGCTTAAATTCGCTTGACAGAAAATACTGAATAATGTAAACTGTGTCTGAGGCAAACGAGACTACATACCAAATCATGATAACGGGTCAAAGGTCCCGCTAATCATTGCAATTACTGATATTTAACAACAATTAAGAGCTACATTAATTAATAGCAGATATTTATAATGAATAATACGAATATTTTGTTCTCGGGTCTTGTTCTTGTCCGTCCGTCTATCCACAACTTTACGCAAAATGTTTTTGTACTTGAAAGCTGTTTGGTATAATGTATAATACATAATAATATATATTGATCACGCCTAACAAAATTGACGGATTTTTAAATAATATAGTCATCACTTTGACATTTGGAACCCATTACCATGCCTTTCTTACAAGGACACGGTGATCTTATTTACCATTTTACCTCCCATTTACACGAACGATTTTAAATTGTAATTGCCAGCTGTAAAAATCGATCATCAACGTAAATTTCATAGGACGCTCCACATTTTTAAATCTGAAGGACATCAAAGGACCTACAATTGCGTACCCACATGTACCTACCTAGTAGGTATCTGCGACAAATTAAAAAAAAACACTTCTGAATTTTTAACCAAACAATTTTGACTTTAGGAATATAAAAAAGCATCTTTGTAAATCCGGGATCATCTTGATCACGTCACGTTCACAATAAATATAAATGTTGTCAATTTCATTGCAATAAAACATGTCCTCGTAACGTAAACGGATAGTTTGGTTGAAAATATTTCGTGCAAATATTTCTTGTGTGCTACACATTGATAGGTATTTCGTCACACAATTAAAGAAACACAGAAATAAATTTATATCAATAACTTCATTAATTTCAAAGATTAGACCGAATGTAAATTAATATTAAAATCATTCTTATTAGAAACTAGCTTTTCCCCGCGGTTCCACCCGCGTGGTATTCGGTTATCGAGCGCGGATAAAAAGTAGCCTATGTCACTCTTGGGCCCATAAACACGGTAGTACTATTACTTATTCTGTGCCTTAAACTATTTCTATCCCAAAAATCACGGCGATCCGTCGCTCCGTTACGGCGTGAAAGACGGACAAACACACAACCGTACAAACACACTTTCGCATTAAATTTAAAATATTAAGTGTGGATAAATGACGATTATGTAATGCTTTTACTGTATTAGGTAAACGTATTACATTCTTAGTGGCCAGTGTTCAACTCTGCCTCTATGTGTGCCTATATTGTTAACAATAACTTTGAGAAATTCTGACTCCGAATCACGATTTTTGTATGACATTTTGAACTCGCAAAATAATCCCGTCTAAAATTATATCAATAGGCTATTCGGGGTGTTCTTCTTATAATTTTTACGTTATTTTTATTATTTTACTTGTATTTATATTTAGTTAAGGTATCTTAGGTTAGTTATTTTTGTCTCCTGTTTAACTGTTAATTTCATGTGTTTTACACGGAAAAAAAGGAATTCTTTGACCAAGAATATTCATAGTCTCAGGAATATTGTTTAAATCCGAGTAATTATTTTCTTTGCGTAGGTAAGATAATATTTTTAACCCAAGCCAATTTTGTCTTCAGCCAATACAATAATGGCGTCCAACAAAATGTTTATATTAGTTATATTCTGTTGAGGTTCATTATCAAATGCAAAGTTTTTGCTGGCTGTTTTTATTAAACAGTACGTTTTTCATATTGACATGTTACTCATGTTTTGTTGTTCCTTGACATTCGTTTATGCTGTTTGTTTTGCAAATTAGAGAAAACTATTTCTATTATTTACTTGTGTTTTCTTGAGATCAAGCCAACTCTGCTGATATCCTCAACAATGGTTATGGGCTCAGGATCGATTGAACTAAATAGTGAAATGGACTTGAATTGACGTCGGCAATTTTCTTGTGAGTACATGTACTAATACTAAACATAAAAATGAGCACTGTGCGAATTGATCCATTGTCTAAAGAAAATTACGAGAGCTGGAAATTACAGGCGGAAGCTATTCTTATTAAAAGTGACCTCTGGAAGTACACTAATGGGAAGATACATAAACCAGTTGAGACTGCGGCGGATGATTTAGACAAATGGGAGGCACAAGATGCTAAAGCGAAAGCCGATTTAATACTTTGCATCAGCTCAACGGAACTTCGTCATGTAAGGGATTGTAAGACTTCAAGAGAAATATGGTTGCTACTTGAGTCGATTTATGCTTCCCGTGGACCTGCTAGAAAGGCAATGTTATTAAAGCGTCTACTGACACATAAAATAGGTGACTCTGGAGATATTCGAGAAGATATTGGTGCGTTTTTCGATGCGGTGGACAAACTTGAGTCCATGGATATAAAGATTCACGATGATCTTTTGTCGATAATGTTGTTGTATACATATAATGTCGTGACGATTTACCAAAGCCGGAGATTCTTAAAGTGAAGATTTTAGAAGAATATGAATCGAGGAATGTGAATAATACTGAAAATGATGTACTGTATGTACGGGAAAGGAAGAAAGCCGCAAATAAATGGCGTACTGATGTCAACTTTAAAGGAACTCCAGCACAGTCACAACCTAATCGATTTTCACATAAGGAGGATAATTATGCAAACGAAAGGAGAGTTTTGACCTGTTTTCGTTGTAATCGTCTTGGACATAAGGCTTCTGAATGTCGAGAAAATTATCCTAAGTCGAATCAACACTGTAATAATGTAGATGATGGATTAATGTCTTTAAATGTTTCAGGTTTAGAGGAATGTAGCATTGTTGACAATTTGAAACAGCAATGGGTGCTTGATTCCGGGTGCACGTCCCACTTATGCAACGATGTCAATTTATTCGGGGGTACACTTGAAGAGTATAAAGGTAAATTGCGGTTAGCTACTAACATGAATGCCGAGGTCCTAGGTAGGGGATTGGTTACATTATCGGTAGCGAATGGTAGCTCAGCACGGCCTGTCGAATTTAAAGACACCCTCTACGTACCAGATTTAAGGACTAACTTAATTTCCGTAGCGAAGATAACAGATAATGGCTATGATGTGAACTTCACACGTGATGTGGCCGTACTAGTAGATAAAAACGGCAACGCTAGGTTAACTGCACACCGTAGAGGAAACCTTTATTGTTTTCCAGAATGCGAGTCGGTTAATGCAGTAACAGACTGTAAGACAGATCTGAAACTGTGGCATGAACGCTTGGGGCATCTCAATGCCAAAGATGTAATTAAACTGCTAGGAAAGATAGGCCTTGACGTGAACTCAAGTGGGAACAATGTAAGCACTTTACGTAGTTGTGATATTTGTGCTAGAGGAAAAATGACCATGTTACCATTTACTGAGTCAAATGGTCCGTGTAATGAACGGTTGCGTATAGTGTATTCTGACATAGTAGGTCCAATGCGATGCGAATCAAAATCAGGTGCTAAATATTTTATCACTTTTATTGACGACAGTACTCGTTGGTGTGAGGTATATTTTCTGAAGACCAAAGATAAAGCGTTAGAAGCATTCAAACTGTACAAAAATTATGTGGAGAAATATACTGAGTCGAAAATAAAATATTTTCAATCAGATAACGGTGGGGAGTATGTCAATGTAGAATTTGATGAATTTTTACGTAAGGAGGGAATACAGAGACGACTAACCGTACCTCGTACTCCTCAACAAAATGGGGTAGGGGTCTGGCCGCCAAAAGTTGTACTTTTCGTTTGAAGCTCGCACTTTAACCCTCATAAAAAAATAATACAAAGGTATAATGACAAACAACTTAAGACATTACGTTCTAAAACGTTTTTCCCATACGACAAAATAATTAAATATTACAAAACAGTATTGATTAAGCACCAAAAACCTGACGAAAGACTAAAAAGTTGGCAAAAAACGTGAATTTTAGTGTTACCTTGCAGAACTTGAACACCTACAATTTTTTAACGGAAGTAAGTATACAAATAAAACCAGGCTCAACAAACTTGGTAAGAAATTGCCCTTAAACTAGTTAAGCTAACAATCTATTATCTGAATATTTCAGGATGTTAAACGTCTTTAAGTACGTGTTCCCGAAAATGGTTCCAAACGTAACTCACACTTTTTATATGCATGGGAAATTATTGTTTCTTATTGTAGCAACAATGTTTCAGGTTTTTAAAGACGGCCAATACTATTAGTATGCTGGTAGAAATTTTGAATCAGGTGACGTATCATTTGTCTACACAATTCTAGGTTTTTGGTACAGGGACAGGTGAAATTTGGAACGATAAAACATTAAGTGGAACTTTTTCGCGAGATTATGTATTGAAACTAATCGTAATTATTGTTCTATTCGAAGTATGGATTGTTTTCCCTTATTTATTAGGCAGACTCACGGCAGTAGCTTCAAAAATATCAGCTGTAGAGCGATTTATATTTTTTCCATTTAGTGTGTTACGGTTTGTGCATTACGTGTGTTATGTTGTGTGTTATGCGTGTTACGCTGTGCGTTATGTCTGTTACGCTGTGCGTTGCGTGTGTTATTTTGGAACATTGTAAAGGCAAATTCACAACGCTTTATTATTTAAATATATTATCCAGCAAGAAAAAATTCAAATTTATAAAAGTGAATCTTACTTAATCAATAGAGACATGTTAGTGGCTAGATAAACTGAGTTAATAGGCGTCATAATTCTTTTAGGGTCGCCGTCATCAAAACCGACGAGGAGAATTATATATACTCAGATAAACTATTTGTTATTAATAATTAAACCAATTTTTGCCACATGCATTTCAGTGAAGGCAAATATCACGAGGAACAAACCTGCACATAAACAACGCATATATAGTGAGTCAAAGTTTCGCAAAATGGCATTGAACAAATTAAAAAAAGTTACCGACAAATTACCGAGCTGTCAGTAGGCCTCTGACAAGATGGAGCGACGAGTTGGTTAAGATCGCGGGATCGCGGGAGACCGGTCTGAGTGGAGAGCCTTGGGGGAGGCATATGTCCAGCGCAGCAGTGGACGTCTTTCGGCTTTTTTTTATTCGACTAGATGGAAAACGAGCAAGTGGGTCTCCTCATGATAAGAGATCACCACCGCCCATAAACATCTGCAACAACAGGGGTATCGCAGATGCGTTGCCAACCTAGAGGCCTAAGTTAGAATACCTCAAGTGCCAGTTATTTCACCGGCTATCTTACTCTCCACGCCGAAACACAACAGTGCAAGCACTGCTGCTTCACGGCAGGATTAGCGAGCAAGATGGTGGAAGCAATTCGGGCGGACCTTGCACAAGATCCTACCACCTGTAATGGCTGACATGATGATGATGATGATGATGAATTGACAAATTTGAGTCGGTTAAAAAATCACATGTGAACGTACCTTATGTGTGTTCGTGTGTTATGTGTGTTATTTTTTCTAGTGTGTTAAGGTACAACTTTTGGCGGCCAGACCCGTAGCTGAAAAAATGAACCGTACGCTGGTTGAGATTAGTATTAGTTTTTGGGCTGAAGCTATTGATACGGCATGTTACGTTAGAAACCGCTGTCCAACTTCAGCCTTAAATGGTGATATTCCATATGAAAAGTGGTGTCAAAAACGGGTCAATATCTACTATCTACGTAGATTTGGAGAAAGAGTATATGTTCTGGACAAAAATCCAAACTTAGGCAAATTCGATGCTCGTGGAATCGCTGGAGTATTTGTCGGATATTCAAAAACAACCAAAGGGTTTAGAGTATGGATACCTGAGAAAAGAAAATTTATTGTTTCTAGAGACATAAAATTCACTGAATTGCTATCAATAGATTCAGCGACGAAATCACTTGATGAAGCAAAGGACTTCATAGAGATGATTTCATCTGGAGATGATGTAAAAGCTACTGTTAATAATAATAATAGACAAGATCAAGCGTCAGTGGAGATGGTCTTCGCTAAGGAAATAAAAGGACGAGATGAATTACCAATTGTTTCAGAAAATGTAGAGGAAAGACATGATCTTGAATTAAATCCAGATCAGGAACCAGAAAATGTAGAAGAAATTCACGATCTTGAACTAAATCCAGATGAGGAACCAGAAAATGTAGAAGAAATTCACGATCTTGAACTAAATCCAGATCAAGAGTGTGAAGCGGTATTAAGAAGAGGATCCGGTAGGCCAAAAGTAATTCGTACGGGTCGCCCAGGACGACCGAGGAAGGTCTACAATTATGTTGAAGTAGAAGAAAGAAATAGCGAGTCAGAAACAGAAGAGTATAGAGATTGCATCGACTACGCAGACGCAGCTGCAGAAATATCTTTGAACGACGCTTTACGTAGCTCTGAACACTCAGAATGGGAAGGCGCCATACTATCCGAAATAAGGAGCCTAGTGCAGAAGGACACCTGGACTATTGTCAAAACACCACCAAACACAAATATCGTTGGCTGTAGATACGTACTTACCACCAAAGTAAATGTTGATAAAACTACTAAGAAAAAGGCCAGGTTAGTGGCACAAGGATTTAGCCAGCGTTTTGGAGTAGATTATGAGAAAACATTTGCGCCCGTTGCCAGATTAGAAACAGTACGATTAATGATGGCAATTGCTGTAGAGATGGACTTCGAGATTCATCAAGTGGATATCAATACTGCATACTTAAATGGAAACTTGGATGAACAGATTTACATGCGTATTCCACGTTTACTAAAAGAATGTTTAATAAAATTGGCACATGATAATGACGAAGATCCAGTGGTAGTGAAAAACGCGAAGGAAATGCTCGAGGGTTTGAAAACTGGAGGTGATACATGTCTACTAAAGAAATCTCTATATGGGTTGAAACAAGCTGGGCGACAATGGAATATACGGTTCGACAAGAAATTGAAAGAGATGGGATTAGAACCGTCTCTTAATGAGCCATGTCTGTATATGAGGCATCAAGATGGAAAATATTTATTCGTCCTTATGTTCGTTGATGATGTACTGATTTTATCAGACTGTGAAGGCCGGATATGCAGATTTAAAGACGAATTGAAAAAGAAGTTCGATCTCAAGGATTACGGAAAGGTTAAATACTTTTTGGGAATAGACATAAAAAAAAATGAAAATGGCATTACGTTGTCACAGGAAGGGTATGTCAAGACTATTTTGGAAAAATTTTGTTTATCTAACTGCAATTCTTGCAAAACTCCGAGTGAATTGTCCGATATATTTTCTAGCGAAACCAAAAAGGAAAAAGTCGAAGAAAAATGGCCATACCGCGAACTAATTGGGTCGCTTATGTATTTGTCTGTAGCAACAAGGCCTGACATTACGAATACTGTTGTTAAACTTGCTCAGTTTGTAAGTAATCCTAATTTGAGTCATTGGAAGGCAGCAAAAAGGGTCTTACGCTATCTCAAACAGTGAGCTTCTACATACTAGAGCCGCAATGTCTTACAAACGATTCTCAGAAATGCGTAGCCACTTGCTAGTTCAAAAGACGTAGCTTTGAAACCGACACATTATGCCAAGTAAACTATATTTGTCTCGTTTTTTCCACTAATTAACTAATTACCGTTGAAGTGAGACAAAGATACTGCTGTCGTGAAAACGGACAGAGTTGCCAGTGGTGAGAAAAAAAAACCCCAAAATGAATGAATGAATAAATGTTTTTAATTGCTTTAGTGTAATTAATGTTGTATATTCTGAACATAATTTAATAAAACTTTCAATAAATACTATTATAATACTGTAACGGAAGCGTGTCTGCACATTGAAAACAATTAGAAAAAGCTATTAGTAGGTAGTAAACGGATTTTGATATGAATAAATAAATGACCGATTTATTTCTATTTAATTTTTTTTTTTTATTTTTTTTTATTCGACTGGAAGGCAAACGAGCAAGTGGGTCTCCTGGTGGTAAGAGATCACCACCGCCCATAAACATCGGCAATACCAGGGGTATTGCAGATGCGTTGCCAACCTAGAGGCCTAAGTTGGAATACCTCAAGTGCCAGTAATTTCACCGGCTGTCTTACTCTCCGCGCCGAAACACAACAGTGCAAGCACTGCTGCTTCACGGCAGGAATAAATAGCATCATTGTGAATAAATAAATTATAATAACATTGTGAATAAATAAATTATAATAACTGAGAACCTCAGTAAATAATAAATATCTAAGATATTGACAAGGTATGATATAAATAACAAGGTATGATATGATAGAATTAAAAAAATAAGTGCGTAAATGTATAATTTATTATTTTTCTCGTTAATTTATGACAATATTTTGTATAAATAAACTTTTTAATGTAACAAGTTATTCCCACATATTTTTATTGTAATTTAAACTGCAGGGATGTACTCATTTTGCGACCTGGTCAACTTGAGATCAACCCGACCCGATCAGACACCACTGTGTAACATAAGTTTGTTGTATAATTGTCTTCATTATCTTGATCTCTAAAGTGTTTCGAGCATACGACGGTAGCTGTAGATGGTAACCAGTCGGTTTTTTTGCCTAGGTATTTAATAGTCTTATACATCTTATCCACTCCTTGCGCTTCTAATCTTTAGGTACTCTAAAAAACAAATAAAAGATTGTAAGTAAACTTAATATTATTTTAAGATAACGGACAAGATTACACATTACGATGATGAAATAACATTAATTAGTATAATAAATCTACTTCTCGTAATGATTTAGCATTGAGCAGTCGTTGCTGAAATGTTATTACTGAAAGACACATTCTTTCATTAACTAAAACCCCGAAAACGTGGTAAAATTAAAATCGTTTTACTGGCAACACCGATGGCAAAAATAATGCACGATATATTTATTTTGTTTTCTGGTGTTATTTTAGACAATATGATAGAAATTATGCAAACTTACTTGTGAAAAGTAACGCCACTTGCTTTACAATCATTTTCGGACCGTGATCACAACTTTTAACAGCCATTTCACCGTTTTGAATTACTTTAACGGGCGCGTCACGCTGACATGATGTCAAGCAGGCAACTGAGGCCAGATATGCCTGCAGGCATATCCGAAGTGGCTACGCGTCACTGCCGTAAACTGCCAATCTAGTTACGATAGTAACATATAATATCATTGATCTCAAAGGCACGGCGAACTATGGTCTGCATTATAGAAAAACTGGTAAGCCAATTCAAGCATACTGTGATGCGAATTGGGGTAGTTGCCCAATAGATCGGAAATCTTATTCTGGTTATTGTTGTATTCTAGGAGGAGCTAGTATTTCTTGGTCCTCTAGAAAACAGAAGACAGTAGCGACGTCTAGTTGTGAAGCGGAGTACGTTAGTCTTGCGGAAGCATTCAAGGAAGGTGTATACCTTCAAAGTCTGCTAACAGAAATGAAGTTACCAGGGTATGCAACTATATCTATTTATACCGATAGTCAATCAGCGATGTTCCTTGCGCAGGACCCCGTCTTTCATGGTAGAAGTAAACACATTGATATTAAGTATCATTTTATTAGGGGTGTTTTAAAGGACAACGATAAAATAGTGTTGGGACATGTACCTACGGAATCCATGCTGGCAGATGTATTGACAAAAGCACTGCCTAGCATAAAACATAACAGATGTTTGAATGGCTTAGGTCTTAAACCTTGTTAATCCATTTTTTTTTGCCAATGAGTTGATTTTAAGTTCGTTCTTGTTGTATCATTTAATGTGCTTAAGTGTAGGCACTGAGTACGTATTATTTTATTTGTTTATGTTATGTTGATTAACTTATGAAAAGCAATAAACCTTGCATTTGAGAGGGCGTGTTGAGGTTCATTATCAAATGCAAAGTTTTTGCTGGCTGTTTTTATTAAACAGTACGTTTTTCATATTGACATGTTACTCATGTTTTGTTGTTCCTTGACATTCGTTTATGCTGTTTGTTTTGCAAATTAGAGAAAACTATTTCTATTATTTACTTGTGTTTTCTTGAGATCAAGCCAACTCTGCTGATATCCTCAACATATTCAACTACAATTGTATAATAAAAAAAATGTTTTACTAAATGAACGTTTTGATAATAAAAACAAAATTGTTTCTAAAACTAAAATATATATTCGTCACTTTTGCTACACAAAAGTGTGATAAACGTCACACCACTGTTCACGAACCCCGATACTCCAGCATTCGTGTGCCAGATATCCCCCTCGTTATGTGAAGGGCGGAAATATGATAGAGGGGATCGCACTTCGACTCTACATATTATTTTCTCGGTCCATTTCTCGCACCACTTTCTCCGTATCTCCCCGACTAGCGGTTGGATGTATTGAGTTACTTTTACGAAACGTTTCTGCGTACCGTGCAAGTAATATCATTTCTTTTTTTTCACGAAGATGCCTTCCGTTATATCGTGTTTGAATTGAATAATCCCTTTTCGTGGCTTAATTTTTGATGCTGACATTATTTATTGGTGACTGGCAGAGATGTTTATATTAATACTAGTTTCCATTGTTGTCTTTTGTTAGCTCTGATATAAAGAAATCTTTTAAAATGTATAGCAGAAATCGTCAGACGTTTCGACATTTTCACTCCTGTTGCAATTTGGGCAAAAATAGCGAGATAATTTTAACAATAGGTATGTCCGGGACATGGTATTGTTATTATTAAAAGCATTCATAGTCATAATATCGCAAAGAAAAATCTTCAATTATTTTTATGATTTCTTTTAAATTTCACTTTTTTTTTTGTATACAGGCCTGATGGAAAGAGAAGATGAGGCCTACGATGGAGCACGCTTGCACGCGTGTGTTTCTGTATTAAAATATCGTTCTTAAAATTCAGTATAAATACGTTTGAATTGTGATCACCAAAAACTTCACCGCAAGATCGCTCATAGCAATAGTCTTAATACCCATTCCAAACATTAGGTATGTAAAATCATACCAGCCACGATAAGTAACCGCACCCATTATCGTGCGTAGAACAACTAAGACGGCACTCGTGCGCAATAAAATGGAGACCGGCATCTGAATTGTAAATGTTATTATTACCGCATACCCTTCTGGAGTCTGCTTTGCGATCCCGTGATCAACTGAATAATTGCTCAGATTAAATCCGATGCCATTTAGTGTGTGAACTGGGTTTTAGGGTTAAGGTTAAGGTGGCCGCATCCTTATTAACCGAATTCTTTGATTATCGTTTTGATAAATGGTAAATTTTGTTAGCGTCAGTAAGTGAGTTTTGTAAGTGACTGTGTCCAACACAGAGGACTTCTTTCGGCTAATAATATCATATCATTATTTTTATTATCATATTATGATGATGATGATGCACAAAGGCAAACTTATTCATGGTTTACTAATGTTTCGGCAAAAAACGTTTGGTAACCTGTTTCATTTCGCAACTTTTCATTTTCCAACTGTTAAATATATCTGAAACTGTAAATATTTCAGAATTCTTATAAATGTAACCTAACCTAACCTAAAGGGTTCTACACGATGGCCTTGAAATAAATCCAGAAATATTTACAGTTATAGAGTTTGCGAAATGAAAAGTTGCGAAATGAAACAGGTTGCCAAACGTCACGTTTCGAAAAGGCAGTACTCGCTTATTCCCTTCTTTGTATAAATTATAATTATTATACATAACCTATTATTAATAGGTATTAGCTCGCTCGGTTATGTATCGATTGATTATTTAAGATCGATTGTCATGCTTGATGAATTTACTCTATTAAGTTTGTAATATCATATTAACGGTCCTGTAATACAGTATCGTTAGGCTAGGTAACAACATGATATTGTATTTGCCGTTCATAACTATCTACTTTATGGTTTCTCATAAACTTTTGTTACCCTCACCGTTCTTAATTAATACACAGAAAGCTCCCCCATCTTGGCTTGCTATTAATTGGAAAGCTCTTTGGCCATGCTCCAAAGCTATATTTGAAAGTTACGTTTAATGATGGTAAACAATATCTTTCTAAAACTTGTCTCACATTTTCATTATTTTAGTATTAAATCATTAACAAATGTACTTGTAGCGATAGTATTCAAAATCACAAGGAAATCAATAAATTGGTAAGATGACTGTGTGATATATAATTCATAATTCATTTATTGCATAGTATAACTTGTAATAATACGAATGGACAATGTATAATTTAGATACTCTCTAACTTCTGCCGACCATTTTCTTCGCAGATAAGTTAGTGATTCTACAGATTTTTCTATGGATTAATACGTTTCTGAATATGAACTGAACTACAGTAGAGTCTACACTACAATAATAAAGTTTTATCCAAATACGTTCTCTAATTTTAACGTAATAAGAAACAGCTACGTACTTAAGATACACTCGCAAATTAAACTACCTTAATTAAAAGTCTCGTTTTCCTTTATATGAATAATTTTCCTTTGAACCCCGAATTTCATCAAAATTGGTTATGGCCTTGAGGTTCCGAGGAGGAAACAACAAAAACATATTTTTAAGTTTATGTTATAGTCTACATAAATACTTAAATATAATTATCAGCTCTATGTCTCATTTTATTTCATCAGCTTACATTCTGTCATCAGTTTTAAATAACTGGTGTGGGTGAAGGTAATTTGGTACATAAAACATTGTTCATTAAATGACAAATTGGGTCAAACTATACAAGTCTTAATTCGGGTCATAGCAAAATTAGACTAATTAGAAACCAAGTTTTTTCATTAGTAAATGGGATAGATTTTAAAGCAACACGCAACGATTAACTTATGGCCAGTGACAACGTGCCACATTTTGTCGCATGCTACATTGATGCGTGCCAGTACCATGTCTTATGGATCGCCGTATTAAAGGGCGTACCTATCCTATACTATACTATAATTATGGATACACAAAACAAATCAAGGCGACATAAACATAACATAAGTAAATTCCTCCCAAGTAGGTACATATAAATCAAATTATTATTATTTTTTGTTCTAATTTACAAGTTAAGTTTTTTTCTAGTTTTAATAAAATGTAACTAAATGCTTAATTTCCTCTCTTTTTTCATGAAATGTAAAATAAATTAAAATTTACAATATGAAGCCTTTGATTCCAACATAATACTAACACTTGTGTATTAAATACGTGCCGTGAATGACCAGCTGACTGCCAAAACCTCTAGGTCAAATATTTGAACTTTGGTTTGCATCTCGAATCTCGTGAAGGTGTTTAGACCTTCAAAATTCTCAGTTACTTAATATTTAATGGAAGTAACCTAATTTTCCTTGTTCACGGGGTAATTAATTATTTTAATTCTTACATAAAATGTAGCATGCCACATTACTACGTCGTACGGTGTGCTGGCAACTATAACAAACGTTTAATTAAACCTACCTAAGCCTTCCGTCCACGACACCCACTGATGAAGATGGATGCTCTCATTCCCCACGACAAGTGTAAATAAACAAACTTTTTTGTCCGCAGTGTTACCTGAATGTATTTTCTATGATCATTATAAATAAATATTATCATGGGACACTAGACACCAATTGACCTAGTCCCAAACTAAGCAAAGCTTGTACTAAGGATACTAGGCAACAGATAAACTAAACATACTTATATAGATAAATACGTATTTAAATACATATTAAATACCTACCCAAGACGCGGAACAAACATTGGTATTATTCATACAAAATGTCTGTCCCGGCCAGGAATCGAACCCGGGACCTCAAGTTTCATAGTCAGGTTCTCTAAACACTAGGCCATCCGGTCATCAGCTAAATCTATATGACTATTTAAGATTATTGTAAAACTACCTAGTACTGTCCCATTATAATATTATGATTGACAATAGAGGTGGCAGTACACTAAGGCTTTTAACATATAGGAACTGGGTAAATAGCAGTTTATTTCACTCGTAGGGGCTGTTTCACCATCCATTAATTAGTGTTAACTAACGGTTAAATGTGATGCCATCTCCGTCTATTCGAACAAAACAAATAGAGACGGCATCACATTTAACCGTCAGTTAACACTAATCAATGGAATACTTTTAACATAATAAATATTTTTCATTTTTTTTCAAAGTTTTTTTCAAACATTTTTTTAAATATCTTATATATAAAATTCTCGTGTCACAATGTTCGTTCCCGTATCCCGTACTCCTCCGAAACGGCTTGACCGATTCTCATGAAATTTTGTGAGCATATTGAGTAGGTCTGAGAATCGGCCAACATCTATTTTTCATACTACTACGCGGACGGAGTCGCGGGCAACAGCTAGTAATATTTATATAAATACATACTGGCTAATAGGTATCATACCATTTGCCACTAAAGGGTTACTTAATACCTAACTTTTAAGGGTCTTATTGGCACAGAGGAAAGTTAACGGTAAAATTTGCGGGATACTATGTCACGGTCCAAAGTACCGGAACAGTTCACTTTGTCGACCAACTAATTACGAACGCAAACATTGAAAAAGTCGAACTTGGGTCTTTGCTAATGCTGTTTGAGGGCGACAACATATACGTGTCTCTGTAATAACGGTTGAGGTAGCCTTCTACAAGATTTTATTTATCTTGAAATGTTCGTAAGTTTGTATTTCAGTTGACTTTAAATCTTACACGCCGAATTCAGCCTAATTTTAGCATTTAGACTAGGACTTTATGATGATCAATGGGTTTGTTCTAGGTATGCTACATCACAATAAGTACTATTATTGAATGCGATACAATCGTTCTTCGTTTCTTTAATTAAACTTCTTCAAATCGATACAGAATTACATGAAACAGGAACGTGACTTAATTACCAGTCAAAGATATGTAAACAAGAGCCACAAACAATAATAGAATACGTGACGAAAACTCCCCTAGAGACACGATTTTGCTCTATCTTCAAGGGTCTTGGAATCAATTACGTCGTACGTCGTATTTGTAGGGTATCGGTGGTGAATCCTTTAACTTGATTAAATCTTTTAATCATATTCTTCTGTACTTATTTAATTGGAATGTGTTCAGATGGTTTACGATCCTGTTGCCCGATATCAGAGTAATAATGTTGTATGAAAATTCTTAACTACCCCGTTTTGTCTTTCTTTTTAAAAGTCTACCTATGACTAGATGACTAGATGACGTTGCTAACCAAAATATTTAATTTTACATGAAATTTATTAGCTATTACATGACAAAAACAAACGTATGATGGTGTAGCTCACTTTGAAGTTAAAAAAAGGTTTAGTTAAAGAAAAAGTCAGTTGTTATAGAAGACAAATAGTATAATAACTCCCCGACTAATATTACAAATTAACTTTATTGAGTTACTAATTCATGAAATACCGCGACAAAAGCATAAAGGCCAGGTGTCTATAACGCAGTAACTTTATGAAATACGATACTAACGATCCCAGTAACCATTTCGGGATGCTAATGAGGCAAAGTTGGGGAATTGTGGCCATAACAGGGATTGACCGGTACCGCTGATTGTGCGTAACACACAGTAAGAGGGCTATTTGTTTTGCGGAAGTGTAACGCCTTGGAAAATGTTTTTTGTTGTCCGAAAGTTTTTCTTATACGGTAGCAAAAGGGAATTTGGTTGTTATTTCAATTTGTCTTGATGTTTTTAGTACGAAACTCTCTAGTCTAAAATATAATATTTATATCTCAGTCAAACTACATAATGTATCTTATGACCGCTTACTGTAGACATCTTAATCTCGATTTAGAGCTAAGCTTAGTTTATTTACGTGAAAATGTATGGAAATATCAACTTTTTCATTTTCAATCAAGCTTATGAAAATTTTATACCTAAATTTTTTTTGGACATGACTTTTTGTCGACGATACTTGATCATACTCGTAGCATTGCCATCGACAAAATAAGCTTTTAAAAATGTTTCTTAGAAGCCTTTGCTGTTGATTGTTAGACTTAAACTGACTGCATTATAGCCTTTAAATACTTTAAATGTAATAAATTCAAAGAGATCCTTTTGGATATAAATGGACAGAGCAAGCTTGACGATGGCCATAAAATAAATTTCGTGGAAGGACTTTTAACCCCCGTTTATCTAAACTGTTACTTATACGGCGACGTTACGGCCGTCAAGGGGCTTTGTTACCAGCTCTGTGTCATTCTGATGCTTGATAAGAGTTACAGAATTTTGCTAGAAAATGTTTTGTAAAATCAGGGGGCAGTTTGAGTTATGAAGTCATATCCTACAAAGTTACTCAGCACCATCAGCATGGGGAAAAATAGCAATGCCATCCATCTTTTTACTTCTTTCGGCACAATGTTTATTTTCTTTCTTGGTGCCTAATATATAAGATTGTCTGTTTTCTAGCTGTAATTTTATTTATTTTTACTGTGCCGAATTCAGGTAAATAAATTTATTCTTTCTTTCTTTCTAGACAACAAAAGATCAAAAATAATTAGTTCACCATCCATAACTATAAAGTTGATTGAAAACCCGGCGAAGTGTAATTCTTTTTAATTTATGTGATTACCTATTTTGAAATTTACAGTGCATTATAATCAACTGTAACGCTGTTGTATTCTATGATTCATCATCATCATCATGTCAGCCGAAAGACGTCCACTGCTGGACATAGGCTCCCCCAAGGCTCTCCACTCAGACCGGTCTTGTGCTTTTCGCATCCACCGCGATCCTGCGATCTTAGCCAGGTCGTCGCTCCATTCTATAATAAATAAATAAATAAATCTACAACTTTTTAATTTATTGAATCAGGCGTTATTTTGCGGAGGTCCATATCAATGAACAGGTCGCGGGTGAGCAAAGAAATTCTTTTAGTTCATTAAATCTACTACTGATAATTTCAGATTAAAAATATCCGTTTCGTATACACTTGCTGTTTAAAAAAGAGATCTGATACGTTTTATCGTCCGCGAGAAAAACTGTGCCCATGTTTACCAAGAACATGAAATTGGAGGCGAGTGCAGACAGGGTGTGACGTTGACAAATTGGATGGCAGACGGCAGGTGTCGTCGACCCTTGGCCAAACATGATTAGTGGCCTTTGTTTGATACGGCGCGGGATTAGGTCGCCCCTGTGTTTTAAAGTTTGAGCGTAGGTACCTTTATGGTAATTTCGTTACGCCCTGTAGAAGGTTCATAGTTAAATTTTAGCTATATTAGATTTTTAAGGTCTTTAGTTTAATTTAAAATAGAAGATAGGAAAAGAAAAGCAATTTCTTGCAATAGAATTAAAAATGTATATAAGGAGTTACTTCTCACGACACGAATAAAAACCGGCCAAGAGCGTGTCGGACACTCCCGAAATAGGTTTCCGTAACCGTTACGAAAAAAATAAGTAATATTTTTCTAAGGATTTCGTATTTTGTGGGAATATGCCAAGTTTAGGTATATTTTATGCCTTGGGCTGCTATTTACCTACCTACTCTTAAAATACTAATACGGTGAAATATTTTTTTTAATCGGTCCAGTAGTTTCGGAGCCTATTCAATGCAAACAAACAAACAATCAAATCTTTCCTCTTTATAATATTAGGATATATACTATAACTATACACCATAGATTAATAATGTTTATTTATTTAAACCTTACCGAAATAATTTCTTTAGTGCTTAATACATAGGTAGGTATCTTAACTTTCTTTGAGATTTGACAAAAAAACTTCACGCAATTATAAAAAAATTGATGAAAATTTGATTCTTGGCTTAAAAGTTACTCCTGAGCGTTAAAAGTCACTACTGAGCGACCAGAACTATTTTCCATTAAAAACTCAATTTGTATAAAATTCTCGCTAACTTATCGGACATCTTTTTACAAACCAGCCCCACCTCAATCTATCTTACCACATGTCTTGCTCAAGGTAGAAAGAACCCTTGTCGCTTTAACAGATTATCTGTTAGTTACCTGTAGAATGCCGACGTTCCATTTCACGCCGATTGAACACTATATCAGTGGTTTCTAAGCTCCGACCACCTTCTCTGCGGCTTTACACTGTTTAATTACGTTTAACAGTCTTTGTGTCAGTCTACCCTAGCAATCCGTTTCCGAATAAATGAATCTTTCATTTACTTATTTAGACTCTAACATCCGTTCCGCCGATAGCTTCAAAGTAAAAAAAAAAAAAGGTTTTTTTTTCTCAATAATGCGTGGGTGTTATTGAAAACGGCTTCTTTTCAGCACACTGATTTTTAGAGAAAGGTAATAACGTCTTGATCATTCATAAAGGAAATTAAAAGCCGGTTAAGTGCGAGTCGGACTCGTACACCGAAGGTTCCGCAACAATTTGTAGCTATATCAAAATGAAGGGTCCACGGAAAGAACATGTCTAGTCACTTTTTTAAATTGAGATTTTAATCTCGAAATGTAGAGCTCACAAAGTACTATGACTTACCATTGAATTAAATAACATAAACATTATAAAATGCATTTTTTTAACTTTTAAAGAAATGGTAACCATAGTAATTGTTCGTGATGACTAACTTTCAAACCGCTATAACTCAAAAAGTTGCTTAGGTGACTAGACATGTTCTTTCCGTGGACCCTTCAAATATCCCTATACGCTAATAAACGGCCGAATATATAGAAAACCAGTAGGTATCAGCAGAGTACTTTTTATAAGTAGGTAAAATGTAAAATGCGATCCTAGTCATTTAATTTTTCGATTGTAGCTCAGCTTAGTTTTATTTTATTTGTTTATTTTATTAAAAAATGTTTTTGAAGCGGCAATATAAATAGGTAAAATTCACATGATGTAAAAATTTCACCTGTCTGTCTATCTATTACGGTTCATACAAAAAGTACGAGACCTGAGGCGGACAGACGCACCGTCAGTGAAGCGACATTGTTCTGTTCGTCACCCTGTGGCTACAGAACCCTAAAAAATATACAAATCAGTCTTTCTTTAAGCAGCCCAAAAAAATTGGTGGTTTCATTTTTCTTCGTTTTCTTGATTTATTGAATAGCTTTATAAATTTATCAAACGAAGAGAATAGTTTGTAAAAATGTAGCCGTTTTATTTGTTTGTACCCGCAAATCAAGTGTAAGTTAGTATTTAATGCTTATGTTTGAATATTTGGTAACCGTTAGCATTTATCAAAGTAAGTAAACGTGGTTTATTTTCACTTCTGCTATGCCTAGTACTAGTATTATTAACTCATTTCCATCTGTCATTTGTACTTCACTTTAATTCCTTAAATCCTTCGAGAAAATTTCCAATAAACAAAAGTTAAATGAGCGAAATACAGGCTTCATTTCGAGGTACGAAATCAACAACTATTCACGGAGCCATGGGGGAGAAAATCCTTGGGTAAATCCGGTGTAATCCGTTTAGAAACATCTCTAAAGGTTTAAATTTATTGACTACAAATAGCTAGAATAACTTAAATTGCTACTTTGTACGTTTATTTTGTTTAAGTTTTGATTGTTATGGGGCACTTAAATTATTTTATAACTCAAATTATAAAACAATATTAGAGAAACTAATAATAAGACTTTCCTTTTAATATATCACGCAGACTCTATTACATACTGCCACAGTTTAATTTTTGCATTGTCATCTAAGCCACACAATGAATGTAGGTAAATTATTATGTATAGCAAATTAATGTCAATCTTCCTAGATTTGAAACTAATAAACAAACAAATATTAGGTGAACTTAAATAATATAAAAACTGCTGAAAATAAAACGCAGAACGTAAAAAGTTAAACGATTTAACAACCAGGCCCAAGACGGCATTTAGCGCTACATAGAAAAAGTGTTGGGCTGATTGGCAAGTTCAATTAAACCCAATTTAGAGGCGGATCGCACTAATTCGCGGGGCCGTGGAAAATACGGGTTCAATTTGGAGTAAGGGCTTATACCACTGCCAGTAAGTGGCGATGTGAGCACGGTGAGCGTCCCATTTACTGTATATATTTTATAATTGACATGAGTAATTGATTATGGTAGTTAAATGAATACTTATGTCTTGTCGCTAACGCTTTAGGATTGGTTACTTAGGTACACTACCTGTGTAAAAAGTTAATTTAATGAGATTTAAAAAAAGCCGTGGTGGCCTTAGTGGTTTGACCTATCGCCTCTCAAGCAGAGGGTCGAGGGTTCAAACCCTGGCTCGCACCTCAGAGTTTTTCGATATTCATGTGCGGAATTACATTTGAAATTTACCACGAGCTTTGCGGTGAAAGAAAACATCGTGAGGAAACCTGCACAAACCTGCGACGCAAATCAATGGTGCGTGTGAAATTCCCAATCCGCACTGGGCCCGCGTGGGAACTATGGCCCAAGCCCTCTTGTTCTTAGAGGAGGCTTGTGCCCAGCAGTGGGACGTGTATAGGCTGGGATGAATGAGAGTTTCTGTGACAAGCAGTTGGCGCTAGTATCGTGGAATCCGTTCGACAACTTTAACGTTTATGTCACGTTTGTAATTGGTTATACTCATGTCAGTAAATGAGCCAATTGCAAGAGAGACGTCAATCAAACGGACTTTACGGTACTAATATTAACCCCACCCAGCGATATTTTCCATTTCGCCCAACAAGAACCCTTCATTGAAGCGATTAGTATAAAATTCTACGGTCGTGTATGTTTTTTTTATTAGTACAAATCACTTACCCCCTCTTCAATTGCGTTGAAAATCTTTAAAAAGTTGATCAGACATACAAACTTATTGAATCTGCACTAATCAAATTAAAGTGGCCAGATCGACAAACCGGAAATTCGTCTAAAGAACCAATATTATTTGACTAGGTCGGAATATTTAAACCATCAGAGTATTTATTTATGATTACGCAAGGGTAGCCACAAGAGTACCCTGTATTTAATTTTTTTCTATTCGTTTCCAATTTCCGAACATACTTAAGCTTAAAGAGAAATATTAAGCTATCTTTTTGTACACTACGATCCTAAGTTAAAGTTGAAGCCGCTATTAAATTCGCATTTCTAACACGGTAGCACAGGTAACCATCTCGGTAGTTGTTGCTTGAATTAGACGCTCATTGGGTCGCTGTCGTTGGTAGGTACTTCTGTCCTTTGTATTTAACGTCTAAATAGTACTTAATAGGAACAGAGTAGACATAGTTTGATATCTACCAGAATAAGCTCACCGCCGCCCCACAGATCACAATTAGGCGGATTTTGGGAGTCTGTAATCGTGTGTACATAGTTGCCGCAGTAAGTACTCATCCAGAAATAAATACATAGCACGACTTCAATATAAAGCGAGAGAAATGTTTACTAGGATTTTTTACGCAATTATTTAGCTCAGTAATTCTCGAAAATATTTAAAAAAAATTAAATTCAATTTGTAAAAATTGGTCCAATATTAAGTACTTTTTTTCCTTACGAGTTACGTTACGTTACATATGGAACGCCAAAAACGTTTCGAAAGCTAAATACATTTCTCCATGGCAATCAAATTTAGTCCAATTTTTATTAACACTTACCATTCTTAATTATATCATGCAAAAAATACTGTCAACAATTAAATGTGGCTAAACAAATCTAATTTATTTGTAACAATAGCTCTACGACGAGCTAAATCACGTTAAGCTAGCATGTGGAAAAAGCTCGGCTAAGTGATTTGCATTTGGCCCTAATGGACTGCCGAGGGAAATAAGCTTTTAACTTATACAATAAAAAAATGATGGTGTTATGCTAGAGTGATTAAGTTCTTTTTTATTATTTTATTGTAAGCTATTTTCGGGATATAGATATAATCCCAGTAATATTATTGCGCTCCGACTTCTGGCCGGAGGGTGTGGTGTTCCGTCGTTTTAGGGTAGCGACGACGACGACGTTCAAAAATCCCTAACTATAGATAGTTTTTTTTTTATATTTTTGTTTGTATAATTTTAATTTTACAGCGCATTGGTCTATAACTGTAATGCTGTAATTTTTCTTGGAATAAATAAATAAATAAATGCGAAAGTTTGTGTGTGTGTGTGTGTGTGTGTGTGTGTGTATTTGTGACTGTCTGATTTATATTTACAAAAACATATTGGGATTTCGTTTAACAAAAGATTCGAACTGCTTGAAAAAAAATGGTAGTCGGCCAGTCAGGTCCTAAATGCACGGTTACTTTTTGCATAAACCCGTTTTTATACTAAGGAAAAAATATTTCAAGCGTTTAAGCACCAAGCGTTACTGTTACTTGTAAGAAGTATCTGTCCCAAACACTTTGTAGTTTATTAACTTTAATACAAAAAAACAGAATTTAGTTCTGGAGAGGTTTTTCGTGTAACTTAAAGGGCTTTTTTTTCCATATTTACCGTATTTAAAAAAGAGTCCTTGGGATCTTTCCATGATATCTATAAATGAAAGATAGTGCTGTATAAAATAGTATTTATTTAAAAAGACATTTTGTACTTAGCAGTACATTTAAATATTTACAGACATGGTATTGCTTATTTAAAAGTCCACTGAAACTATACAATACTTAATAACGATAAAACTATTAGGTACACTCTTGGAATAACACTGATTTATATTTTCACAGGGAACATTATGATAATAAATAATCTATAGTAACTTTGTGGACATCCTATCGATTCTTATTTGGCAATATTCATGACAATGTAAGTAAGTAGCATTTTGTATTATAAAATAGATACGATCAGGGCCCTAACGTATCTTCTTTTGCAACTACTTCGAAAAAGTAGACACATTATGCAAAGGAACCAACCGTACACATTACTTTTTTTAAATCCTCAATCAGTTACATTTTTAAATTTGATAGTATCCTGTTATAAAATACTGGTCTGTTATAAATTATACTTTTAAATTGTTAACATTATTATCTCTCCGATTTAAAGTTCCCTATTTTGCCCGTAAATATTTTCTTGAATTTTACCTGGCGTGTGCTCGTTGCACCTACATGTTAATAATACTAATAGAAATCCTTCGGCCATTCTTAAAGCAGGTTGTCATTTTGGAAGTACGTACCCTGTTTAGTCAACATTCTCTTAAAGTAATAAAAAACAGGAATTAACAACGGCAAATTCATTGTCAGTGACCATAAAGTTGGCGTATTCACTGTTTTTTTTTGCGTAAGCAACATCATAACACAGATAGGAAATACAGCTACTCCTGTGGTCACTCTGCTCAATAAATATATTTTTGTACATTATTAGTTAGTGTTCAATTATTTTCACTTAAATAGTTTCTTTTAGCTTTGTCACATTAATTATTTTTGGTTTTATAACGATAACACTTCTTTAACTTTTTCATTGCATGATAGATATTTTGTTGGTGCCTCAAATAATTCATGTCAAATATCAATTACTTTCAAGTAAGAACCAGTCCATGTTGTTAAACATTCCAGACAAAAATCGGCAAAATGTATTCTTATACTGCCAGTTAATATTTTATAGACTAGAGTTTGCCAAATGGCCATTTTGGTTTTACCAAATGATAGCTGGGCTTTTTCTGTTATGAGCAATAGTCTTTGTTGCGACGTTAATTTGTTACTAAATCTATTTATTTACAACATGTTTTCTTCTAGGAACTTCTCTAATGCGTGGTACAAGTGAGGCCTTACACCCACTAAGCCGTGGTCTTCGTCAGTGTAGCTCTGCAAAAAAAATGTTGGTATCAATGAAAAATAAAGTTATGATTTGTTTTTTGGAGTCTTTTTGTATTTTTATTTCAACCCCAATTTGTTACTTTTAGACATAGACATAACTTTATGCACTAGACTAACACTAGACTCTCATTTTAGCACTAAGTAAATACATTTTTCAATGTTTCTACTATAGCTTTCAATGTAACCTAGAGAATTATGAAAATTATTTTCTTTTTATGATGAGAAGGAGGCAAATGAGCAAGTAAGTTATCTGATGGAAAATGACCGCCGCCCATGACCCCCCCCCCAACTATTCTATTTACGATGTGTCTTAAGTAGGAAATTAATGAGTTACGATAACTACTTGGTTTTGAACATCAGCCACAATCTGTTTTTGGCGGTCATCGATGATGGTATCGACAATTGCAGAATTTTGTAATTAAACATGTTTTTTCTGTAATTTAACAGATGGTGTACATGAATACAGGCCATCCTACGTAAGTTTATGCTATCAAACCGTGAAATATCTTGTTGGAAGTACGATTTTTTGGTAACGCCAGAGACAATTTTGGTAACGCAGAAGACGACCAAAGTGTCGGTAAAATAGTTGATTGGCCCAAATATCAAGGTGGACACAGATGCGTTAAAAGAGAAGAGACAGTTGTAATATCATACCATCTGCGTAAAGTAAACATCTTGTCGCTGCAGTAAACGCGAGATCAACATGGCATGCTGGTAGTGAACGTTGTCGTCCGCAGTTCCATGGACCAGGAAGTAACGCTTGTTCCTGTACGCCTCCACCTGAGAATCACATGTTTCACAATTATAATAATAATAATAATAATAATCTTTATTGCACACACTAAGTAATTAAGTAACAATAAAATTACAATACAGAAATCGTGCACACCGTGATGTTACAAGAATTAACAGAGACCCCCAATCTATGCAGAGCCTGTCTCTTGGGCGGTCGGGCTTAATTTAAAAGAAAGGTTTAACCAACTAATCCCAAATTTAGTTACATTATACAACACAACGTAAGACAACATGAGAAATGAAATGAGGCCGAAAATCACAAGCTACTGATTGAGTATTCTGACAAATGAATTAATTGTAACAGAATTGGCATAATTGACTTCACTTTATTTCTAATATTGGCTCTGGCCAACGATGTAGTGGAAAGTGCCATGTCTACGCAAATTTTTATTAGTAAGCATTCGAGTTGACTTCTAAGTGTGGGATTTTTGCTAACGGAATCTTTCTTCAACCTGAGTCCGCATTGTCTAACGTTTCTAACGCTAGCGGTCGCAACAAAATGAAAGTTTTTGTATGCAAAATCGGTCATTTGATTGCGATCATGAGCGACAAAAACGTTATCTCTTTTCTGTCACACGGTTTAAGACGAGGGTACAAGAGATACTGAATGCGATTGCAAACGTCAGCGCGTTAGGCAATACGGCCTCTGCTTAAAATTTAATTAGGTTTGAAGAGGACTCACCACATCATCAGTCAGCAGAGAAGAATCAGCGTACGCTGTCGGATTCTGCTGAGGTGTATCCATATAACGCTCGGTGTAAATGGTATCTGAAATCAAATTTTGCGTTTATTTGTAGGTAGGACTGTTTCCTTAATATCAATGCCAATACAGCGCATACTTCTGCGTCTGTAGGCGTATTTTTACTTGTTAGTTAAAATAACTGTCTATCACTCTGTCTTGAAGAATGTAAAACAAAATCATCGCTAGCCCTTTACATTCACTAAATAACAATTTTTTTAATAAAGTCATCAGTCCACCTTATCGGAGGCATTACAACATCCCACTTTTTAAGTAATTCCTTTATTAATAAACAAATAGGTATATAGGTACACTTTAGTACCTAGTCACTTTAACCATTCTGATAGTTCATATATGGCAGTACAAATATGACGAAAATAGATAAGGTACTAAAGTGTATACATATTTTTCATGAGTGGCTTTAGTTCTAGCATAGTACCACAAACATAGCCCTCTCCTATTACATTTTAAGGGATTTTTCAATTGATTGGGCAAGCTACAGTTGCAATGTGTATGATATCGGTTGTAATTCGTACCATAGAACCTCCAATCAACAACCGGGGCGACTGCAGCGGCACACCGGAACACATCGCCTCCACGGGCTAACGCCAGCGACGCTGCGTATCCTCCGTAAGACCAACCCCAAATGCAAGTACGGTTGGAGTCCAAGAACGAGAGATTCTCATGGAGGTGTCTGCAAAACGTAAGGAAACGCTAAAGAAAAGGTACACTTATATGAATCATTGATGAAATTCCAAAGAATTTCCGAATTAGGTACTCGTAGTTTTAGTTTTAGTTGACTGAGAATCTAGGCAGCTCAGAGACCAAAGAAGGTAGTTGATAATTAACATGTCTCGACCTTATTGGTCAATTGTCAAGATCAATGTACGGTACGACCAATCTAGAGGCACTGGACATTAGTCCTTACCATTAAATATCAATACAATAGCAATACTCTTCATTGAACACAACAACATATTAGCAATACAGCCGACAGGCACATAAAGAAAAAATTAAAGGGTAAGTACTAGGTGACCTTTACTCAATCATTTCCTCACAAAAAATATTTAAAAACCATGTTAAAGAAAAATACCTAGTGACAGCGATCTGGTCCTCAATCTCAACGCTTCCCAGTCTGCGATTGAGAGCGAACATGTTCGTAACTCCTCGAAGTCCGGAGCCCCGTCCGTCGATGTGGGCCACAGCGATGTTCCACCGACTCACCAGGGATGAACCCCAGTCGATGCTCCATTGTTTTGTGACTAGGGCAGTGTCTGGGCCACCGTACCTGGAATTAAAGGACTTCATTGAGAATTGATCGTGCGGTTATCAGATTGGTATATCAAAGTGGTGAGAGTTTAATGTCTAGAATATTAATAAGTAAGTATCACAATGAGGAGAGGACCTTATTCTTTTGAGCTCTGATAAAATATTTTATACTAACTGTCAGTCGAATACAATGGTGATTCACATTGGCGTGCATTAAGTCGATTGCTAAGCAGTTGATAGTTTAGTAAAATTAATTTATACCTAGTCCTTACGAGGATAAAAAAAACGTAGGTGTACTATAGTATACAATACGAAGTATGACATCGCTGGCAAGCCCGTCGTGTACATGTAAAAATACGAATACAGACTAATATTATTTACCCATCTTTATACGGAGCACGCTATCTAAGCATGTACCTACTTAATATACTTAAGTCTATAAGAAACGCTTATATTTAACTCACACATAGACCAGCATGGGTACATTGGTCCTCTGCTCATAATCATGAGGCAGTAGCAACTGAACATCAGCGTCAGGATATCCCACAGCAACACTGACATTAAGCCTCAGCGTCACTGGCAACTGACGTTCGGTCAGCAATCCAACAGTGCCGGAGTTGTCATCCCATGTGTGCTCAAGTGTGCCATTCTGGAATGGTGAAGAGTTAAAGGTAAGACTAGATAAAATTAAGTTTGAAAGAGTTTGAATAACGGTTCGGCCTTTGTTATGTTTTAGGGTTATAACGAAAACCAGATGGCTTTGCTTAGATAAACAAAGGATAAGGCGAAGGTGAAAGGGGAAAAATTACAAATTCATGATTTATTAAAGTAATGTAAAGTCTAAAATGTTTGTTTCAAATAGATAGGTACTTTTTTATAGAGCTATTAATCAATAATAATATTAGAATTAACGGGTACATTATGTAGGGGAGACCTAGGAGAGTTGTGACAGAGGAGAGTAGTGACAACGTCGATTTTTGGGAACTTATTAACTGCTAGCGAGCTCGCAACAGCAAGCTTTTTGTAGGTTGCGATTTGAATTAAATAACGCGCGCTATTGCTATCTCGCTAGCTGGTAATAAACGCCAAAAAATCTATGTTATCACTGTTCTCCTCTGTCACAACTCTCCTCGGTCTCCTTTATAGGTACATATTTCGCAAGCTAATTTTTAACAGAAATGGATAAGTAGACGGTGGCACAATTTCTTGAAGAAGTTCCGCAGCTACGAAGGTGGAGACGAAGATCTGTTGTAGTCCCAATTTTGCTACTATATCTGCTACTCGTATTATATCTTAAACTTTCCCCCTTGAAAGAATAAATTCCATCCATTGACTAAATTTATTTGACAGATAAATTTTACGCCGTCTCTGTTTTTTTTTGTTCGAATAGACAGAGACGGCATCACGTTTATGCGTCAGTGAAAATTAATCAATGGGTGGTGAAACAGCCCCTAAGTGGTGGTGATGGGTAACATTCGAATAGACAGAAATTTTGTAACATTTTTCTTTTAATGTCTTATTCAATAATTTGACCTGAAAACGTAAAGTCTGATATGATAATCCAAGGCCAATTGATAATGCTTCGAAACAAGATAAGTTATTGTTTTTTTTTTTCTTTTATCACGTACTTACAAGTTTATCTTAACCATTACAGTACCCACTCACGCGCGCGACCTTTATCGCAGATAAAAATCAGTAAGCAATACATACATAGAAGTTTATCGCTCAGTAAACAGGAATCTTCACTAAAGCATCATTAATAGAGACATCTTCGAATGATAACTCAAAGAATTGCCTATCTCAATTCACAGAATTATCATTCGGAGATGTCTTTTATTAATATGTTGGCGGCCGATCGTAAAATCCACCAGATCACGATATTCCTAGGCATGATGAATTGGCTAAGGGACATCTGCCATATTGTTCAAAACCCACCGTTTAACGATTTTCCTACGTTTAGGCAGATCGTGAAATTCCTAGGCATATCGTGAAACGCATCCATTTGCCTAAACTGGCCAAATCATGAAATTCCTAGGCAAATAATTACGCAAACCTGAGAGTGAAAGTAGTGTGAGTTAGGTACGTCTGTCTTATGATGCAACACCACGTTACTGTCGTCACTGATCCTACTACCCGGGTGAAAATTTAGTTTTTCTTACTGACGAAAATATCAGCACTAAGTACGAGTAAGTACAGATAACGTACCTATACTTGTCTAAATAAGTTAACAATGTCAGTTAGTGCAATTGCAGTGCTTATACAGTAGGTATGGAAAAATGAGTCAGGCCCTGGAGGGAAACTACCTTATAAATCCTCAAGTTGACTCATTTTACTTAAAGGAGACCATGATGTTTGTTAAAGAAATTTTATCCTGAATAATAATCCTATCGATTAGTATAATAAAATAGAGTGTTTTTTTTATTTTAGTTGGTTCGAGTCCCGGGCGAGGCATTCGAGTTTTAGAAAATATTTGAATACAGTTTTGTTTCTTTTTTAAAATAAAGGATTTTCTCCTTCAAGTAAAATGAATCAACTTAAGGATTTAAGGTAGTTTCCCTCCAGGGCACGACTTATTTTTCCGCACTGTATTCTAAAAAAATTAGAAAAAAATAAGTTTTTGAATGAGTCCTTAATCCTAATTTTTAGGATTTTGCGTGGCTTCAGTTAGCAAAAGACTGAGTTGTTTACGCGTACTTAGTCTAAGTATACATGTGAGTAGATAGTAAATTTATTATATTGTAAATCACAGCTTTCCATGCATGCAGTTTTTTTGTGTTTAATGGTGATACTGTTGGGACCTTACATGTGGACTTAATTGAATTTCTTCCCTATAACATAATATTGTAATCAATCATAGCCAAAAATAAAGGGTTGACCAAGGTTCTCTCCTATGACTTGATATCAAGCATATATTCCTTTACGTACCGTGTCATAGATGAAGACTTGCGGCACATCAGGGCCCGCGCAGTTGATGGTGATACGGCTGGCTTCGTCGTTGATGGTCGCGTCGTTGTACAGACACTGGCCACCGTCCTCCCTCTCGATGTCACAGGTGAAGCATGATACGGCGCCACTTGCGTCCACCGTGTAGATGTGCTGTTCAGAGGAGTCTTCCACGGCGGTTGCTTTGTACCAACTGGAAAATTTACAGTTTTGTTTTAATAAAAATAGGAGTAGGTATTAAAAGTCGACATAGATCGAAAAATGCGTTAGTTGAAGTGTCAATAGGTACATCACTTTTAAGAGAGAAAAGTTCCAACCACACACAGGAAAACGCAGCATTGATCACGACAAAAGTTCGTCCAATAAAAATTTTGCCGAAAATTGTTATATCAGTTGAACGTCTTTTTAAACCTTATTTATTTCGACGCCATTACCAGAGTTGCAGATATTTAACCGATCGATGTAGGAAAGTAGTCTTTTAATGTGGCTGATGATAGTAAGCCAAGACAAAAGCATATTTCCTGAAGGTACGAGCGAAATTTCTGCCCCTCTCCAACGAAGGTTCCAACCTTGAGCGCAAAAGTGGGATAGTATTTCGTTTGCATGGTATGGCGGTAACCAATACTGTAGGCGTCTTGTCTATGGTTACCTACTGATAGTCTCAGTGCCAATGTACTGACAACTAGCTGTCTGTGCTAGCAACCTTTATTAGCACTTACATGACATTCTCATCAGTCCACTTAAGGATCTCCGCGACAGTGTGTGCGGTGTTGGATCGGCTCTGCAGGGTCCACACATTGCCAGTCGCCGGCGCAGACACTTGCACTACTTGTTTATATAGAATGCCGCCTACTGCCTGAAACGTGACGAATGTATAATAAGTTTATGGTGACACTGAAATATGGAACAGTAAAGTAAAACGTTTAAATACATATTTTTGTTTTAGTTCATATTCTGGTACAATGATTTATGATCCTGTCAGTGATCGTTTTCAACACCTAAGTCATTACAAATTTTAAATATCCTTCTGCAAATTACACAACGATTTGTAGAAATTTACGCAAGGTCTCTGTCCAGACCGCTATCTTACTCGCTAGTCCTGCTGCCAGGTAAGTATTTACGTGTGTTGTGTTAGATTCCACTGGCTTACTAAACTAAGTAACTACTACTACTACAGCATCCTGCGCATGATAGCGGGCAGTGTCAACTGCCCCTACATCGCTCACTGCAGAGAGTTGCACTGACCTGCTACCGTCATCATTGTGGTTATGTGTTGTTGTGTCACTAACTATTGTTTTAAATATTTTGTATTACTAACCAAATGTGTCAATGTTACACGAATAAACAAAATTTTATTATTTAACTCCTTGCAGGAGTTAGAAGTTACGAGTAAGTAAGCCAGTCAAACTGCGCTGATGCGCATATATGATGTATAATGTATTCTATCTTAGCCTTTTAGGCAGGCAACTAGGCGTATATAGAGGGGGAGCCAGGTCGGCCAGTAGCTTATTAAAAAAATTCTGTAACATACGAGATTTTATGGTCTTTGGTTTACTCACTTGAGGCAGGATGGTGATGAAAGCGTTTCCTTGTTGATTGAAAATAAGTGGGATGTTGTCGATCCAGCCATCAGTTTCTGTGTACTGGTAAATCTGAAAAAATAAGTATGCAAAATATTTATTGAATCAGGCGTTACTTTTCGGAGGTCCACGTCAATGAACTGAAATACCTAATTACAGTGTAACATCTGGTAGCATGGTGAACGGTTGTATTGTTCTGAAAGTGAGCTCTGGTTGAGTTCGAAACGCGTCAGAGTAGTGCGGTGTTGGTGATAGATGGGTTTCTGTGATTTGTGTGTATTTCATTTTGACGAAAGTACCATTCGGACGGCTTAAGTTTTAAATTTGGTCATCCCAGCCTTTAAACGTCCCGCTGCTCTGAGCACAGGCCTCGTCTCAGAATGAGAAGGTTAGGTCGTAGTTCCCTCACGGGCCTAGTGTGGATTGCGTGCTTCACACCGACCATAGAATTGCTTCAAAAGTTTGTGCATCGTAATATTTGGTAACCTTAATTCTGTGCACTCCAAAAAGACAATTTGAAAAATTATTACTATATAGATACGTACCTGAGTGCAGGTAGCTTGTCCAAGGGTACAAGTAACAACTCTAAGGATAGTCTGGACACGGTTGGTCCACATAAGCGCCACAACGTTGGTTGAAATGAATTTTACGGCTTTCAGGATAGGTCTAGAACAAAAACGAAATAGTTACACAGCGTCAATAACCTAACCAACAAAAAATTAGAAAACCCCCGACATTGACACTTCAAAGTTCAATATCTCAAAAAGGGCTGAACCGATTTTAATGAAACATCTAAGAACTATCACTAGAAAGCCAGTGTAGGGGCCATCTATAAATTTATGTCACACCAATTATGACCATTTTTAGACCCCCCTTGAGATGAGACATCTAATGCTATGAAAATCACAATTATTTGGTTCCTGTGTTGCAAACCAATGAGATATGTGGTGCATAGGAGAAATTCGTGTCTGTTACCACTGTCCAGCGGTGGTGTAGCGGTATAGCACGCGGCACGGAATTCCGAGGACGTGGGTTTGTTTCCCAGCGCTGATCTTATTTTTCTGGTTTTTCTGCGCATCTATATTTCAGTTTGTATTTTCGGGATGACCGTAAAAGTAACAGAAATTTGGAGTTGAAATAAATAAAAAAATACAGAAAGATACCAAATACCAATCTTGGTAGTTTAACTTTTATTGTAACAATGTTTGCTAGATACTAGCTTTATCTTGTGGTAATTTCAAAATATCCCTTTTTAGATAGCGTTTATTGTGCTCAAGGAACCATTCTGCAATATTTCACGTCTCTAGCTCCGGTTATTTAAGTACCTATCACTTTGGTATTAACCAATGTTCTGCGCAAGAGCAAACTAAATTCATAAGCCCTTCTTGGAATCATAATATCGTCACTACTTTGAAAAAATCTGGTATCTCAAAATCGATAAACTTTTCGAGTGAACTTAACCAAATTTAAAGCTATCTTTTTCCATTTTATTTTTAATTTGTAAAATCGCTCTTAATTGGGACAAACGAGACTAGAACGCAGGTTTTTTTTTATTTAGCATACGAGAGGTTAATGAACATTGTTTTAAGTAGGTATCAAATTTGTTAACCTATTGATTTGAGATACGAGATTTTTTCAAGTACCTAACCAAAATAAGGGAATCCACCCAGATTACCGATTGGCGCTGGATTCCCACCAGTGACAATCCAAAATATGTTGCGGCGGGATAGAAATATGAATATATAAAAGGAAGATCGGTTTATTGGTTTAATTTTGAATTACAAGTGTCGTCACAATATCGCCATCTTGAATTACCTTAAAGCAGAGTAGAGGGGGGAACATCCCCGAAATGCGCCATCTATCCGAAGGTCCGAACCAACAGAGAAGCAAATAGTGGTACGAAACCTCTGTTAGCTCGGCTGAAGATAGATAGATGGCGCTGCGTGTAACACAAAGTAGAGACGATATGATTCTTTTACTCACTCGTTCAGGTCCGTGGGTGCACTGTATACGTTGTTGACGCCGGTCTGCAAGTTGCGGAGAGTAACTGTCACCGTGGGGTTGATTGTGCCAGGCTGAAATTAGACGAAAAAAATTTATAAACAACCAGCTTTTAACCCCTGGGCCTGAACCCTCGGCTTATCTCACATTAATAAGATCAAGAAATTGGGGAATCTTACTAAGTCCCATGGGATTTATGGAAAATTATATCGTGCTCTTCATTTCCATTGAAAGAATACCAGTACAAAATTTGCACCCACGAACACTACTATACAATATTAACCGGTTTTCTTTCACTATCTCCTTCTAACGGAAGCTCGTACGAGCGATAAGAGCATAATTCGTATAAATGCATGTCTTTGTCAAACTTTATCCAAATTATGTCTATAGTTATGCCACAAATTTGTGCAGTTAAAGACACAACTCCAAACCTCAAACTACTAATAGCTTGTTTGCAGTAAACCCGTAGGTAGCTCGCGTGTTTAAGCTAACTCCATTAGCAATTCCACTCAGCATCAACCTGTCACGTCCGAACAATGATTTCGGCGGCCCTGACATTATCTAACTCTGATGAAGCCACTAAGCAAGCTTCTTAGACCCTCAGCGGTTTATCATCATTTCAGTTAACAATTTTCATCATAAGTAAAAAGTTTTATTTTTTTATTTTATTTGACTGGATGACTGGCTGAAGGTTACATATTTATTAAATATAAAAACTAAAACGATTATTTTGGTGCTAGTTTGGCTATAGGACACTAAAACGAAACAAATCACACAAATCCATCTATCATCACCAGAACTTATCTTCAGAACAGTACAACCGTTCACCATGCTACTAAATGTTAAACAACGAATAAAATTGTCAATAAATATATTTGAAGTAGAAACTTGATGAAGAATCAGTCTTCCCCGTATTTGATTAAGTTTCCGCTATTGCTATGGCCACTTGATACTATGCACGTTGCGGGCGTCGCGCCAAACCAGTACCGGCCACTTTACTTTCACTTACGTTCAGCACTACAACTTGAGTTGAACAAATCTATCGGAACTAAACCATGTCAATAACCGCTGGTCTTCTCCGATGAACAACTTGATCGTATAGTGTTATGTTACGTAATACTGTGCACTGCTATTTAAGCCGAAGGAGAACGTGTCAAAATAAATAAAGTTGAAATAGAACCGAAAGGACGAAACCAAAAATGGTCATTTATTGTAACATAATTTACGGTGAAATCGTTAATTATACGAACTTTTATGAACGTGTAATCTATAGATTGCTATAGGTTGAGTTAGGTTAATTTTGTAACAATTCTGTAAAATTGACAATTTCCGAGAGAATTCCATTAAGGCATATCAATAAATTACCATTATGTGTTTCGTCCACTATTCTGATTAAAAGTTATAAAACTTGCCCAGGTCGAATATATTAATGTCCGTACTTTACATATCGCATGATAGTTTAGAAACTATGCCGCATGATCTACTAATCTTTTTTTTTGCCTAGCGGGTATAAGGAAAATAGCAATGTATCATCCTTATCTAGTGTTCTTTATTTTCCTTGTTATGCTTAGTTCCTGGAAACCATAAACACAACCTTAGTTGCGAGAACAACTAACTTAGCCAAATGCAAAAACTGCAAGACGAATTTATCAAAGGCATTCGGTGTATTTCAAACCTATAATGACGTCATTACCCCTTTTTGTCGGTGTAAAAAAAGTTAGAAGACCGCTGAATATATATTTAACTTGACAGTTCATAGAAAACTATCATTATAAGATATTAAGACTAAGCGGTGTTTTTGTTGTTTCTGGTAAGGCCAACAATGTTTATTACATGCCTAAATTACCCATTATTAATATTAGGTACCTACAACATTATAGGTGATTTTGTTGTGTGCGTGAAATTATGTGTAAGCGGTTGCTATTCCTAATTGAAAATCAATAATAGTCCACTCGTCACCACTGTATACCAGCGTAGCTATTTAACGAGTAAATTTATAAATAAATAAATACATCTGGTGATTTCATGTTTTTGTGAACTATAAAGAGTTTTACAACACAATACGAGTATAAATTATGTCTAAACCTTATGTTCAACTTCCTCTGGCCCTTCGAATACTTTACCTACCTGATTCAACTTGCTAAATACATCGTGCAGTGATGCAATAAGTTTACTGGGCCACTCACCGTCTGAACACCGACATAGTTCAAAATCCACAGTATCTTAGTTGCTTATTTATATACTTATCGTGTCATATAGTGCTTTAGCAACTAAGAATAATAAATACAAATTGGCAACGTACATAGTATCTGAACGAATTGGAATAAAAACTCTAGATACTGATAAACAAATGAATGTATTTTCTGATACTAAATTACTTTGTTTATTTTATTTCACCTGTCCCGTTATCTGTTTGTCTGTCTGTAATCAAATCTTGCAAGTTAAATTTGACCAACTTCCAGTAGTGGGATTGACTGAAGTTTGGAATACTTATGTAAACTGCGTGACAATACAATAATCTGGTAGTGACATCCTGGTAATCCGGTCAGCATCGTCTTCACAGGACGGCACTCTTCAACGGTTAATAGCATCGACTTGAAATTTGGTATGAAAATGTCATTTGGGTCACAATTAGGGCTTCCAATACCGGGATCCCGGTATTGGCTAATACCGGGATCCCGGAAATTTTTCGCCATTTTTCAATACCGGTATTGAAAAGTTTAATACCGGGATCCCGGTATTAGTGATTTTATGATTTGTCTGTTATTTATTACACTATTACAGGTATAAAATTGACTTCGAATTGCAATATAATGTAATTATTCACATTTTCATGCACTTCATAAATAATATTTTATCAGACAAAGTATTCTTTCCGATACGAATAGGTAAAAGGTACCTTAGTTATGTTCTCAATTATGTTGATTATCATGTTTTAATTTTTTTACACAGTACTTTCAAAAAAATTAAAGCATAATTAATATGTATGGCAAAAAAAAATGGTATAAAATACTGATTCTGATTAGCTATACTCTACTAATACGGAGGTGCTGATTTGTTAATTAATTGTTAAAATTAAAATCCCATCTAAACATAAATATGTGAAATGAGAGCCAAGTTCAATATTACATTATATGCCTTGATTGTTGACTATAACGATTAAAGAAGTGAGATCGAAATGGGTGTAAAGTTCAATGGTCAGTCCTGAAATTAATTTATAACGATATAAAATATTTGTCAAAAACTTAAAATACATTTATTCTTATAATAATAATAATAATAATAATAATCGTTTAATTCAGATCACAAATAATCCATAACTTAAATAAATAAATAAATATCATGGGACACTTGACACCAGTTGACCTAGTTCCAAACTAAGCAAAGCTTGTACTATGGGTATTAGGCAACGGATAAACATACTTATATAGATAAATAAATACTTAAATACATATTAAACATCCAAAAGCAGAAAACAAACATTCGTATAACTTAGGATAATGCTTTTATTGATTAAAGAAACTAAATAATATACATATTAAACATAACTTTCCAACAATAACTTAAAATAAAATAAAAATTTAACCTAAAACTAAAACAAATTGTCTAAAGAGTACCCCTTAGGCAAGGTCCCGAAGATGCTGGCAGCGTTTCCTCTTTGAATAGCTAGGCTAATTCTTTGTCCGAGAAAGCTGCCAGCTCTTCGGTCACCTGTGACGTCTACTAACCTTTTAGAAATTTCCTTAAAAAGCTTTAAAGCACTAGGACCCCACGGACCAAGGGTCTCGACACCGAATGGAACAAAGTCATAATATATTGAAGCCTGTGGTCTGACTTGGCTGGTTCTCATAAATAAGAATAATTATTAAGTGCCTACTAAAAGAACTTGCGAAGGCTACAATATGCATCTCACAAGTCTCAACAAATGAGCCAAATTTAACATGTTTATGTCATTTTTTTTTATAGTGAAAAGATGGTCAAAAGTGGCTCCAAATGTTTCGGGTAAAATTACACACTTGACTTGACATGACACGTTACCGCGTGTTTAGATTTGATGTTTGTAATATTTATCATATGATTTTCAACTAAAGACCGTTCTTTTTTATTAATTTTTTCATCAAAAATGTTGAAAGATTAAGAAAAAATGGTAATTGACGGTATTTGAAAAAATACCTGCTTCAATACCGGGATCCCGGTATTAATACCGGTATTGAAAAAAAATCCGGTATTAATACCGGTATTGAAAAAGTCCGGTATTTGGAAGCCCTAGTCACAATGCAAGTACAGTGAACAAAAAAAAAGCTTGTATTAAAAATGATTTTTTTTATGGTTTGGTTATTACTGTCTATACTGCCTCACCTTGGGATACCGGATCTCGTGGTGCTGCGTGTACTGGTATTCCACGGAGCCGGGCACGCCGTAGTGCGGCACGCGCATGACGCGCACGTTCGTGTCGTCAAACGTCACGTACGCTAGATGGTCACCGTCTCCCGAGAACCACATGGCGTTATTGGTGCCGAATACCTCCTCTGAAATTAGAAACAAATTTTACAGGTTTAATTAAATAAATAAATATCATGGGACACTTGACATCAATTGACCTAGTCCCAAACTAAGCAAAGCTTGTTACTATGGGGATACTAGGCAACAGATAAACATACTTATATAGATAAATACATTCTTAAATACATACTAAACATCCAAGACCCGAGAACAAACATTAGTAATATCACAGAGAACATAATATGTAATATTCATAAAAATATCTGCCCCGGCTGGGAATCGAACCCGAGACCTCAAGCTTCGTAGTCAGATTCTCTAACTACTTGGCCTCCGGTCATCAAATTGTTATTATTTTTTCAAATTATAAAAAAACATGATTGCCTAAAAATCTTGTTAAAAATCTTTTTTACCCACCACGGAATGGAGAAGATGACATGTACGAGTATGTGTTTGAGTGAGAGGTTGTTTGTTTTTTTATGCGTGCGAATACGAATGTTCCCATTTATCGCCAGAATGGTAAGGGTGATTTATTTTCGGTTTTTAATACAAGCTTTTTTGCTGTCTGTACTTGCATTGGCATCCAAAGTAGGTTCTTGTACAGATCTTACTCAACAAGTACATCAACTCAAACAATGTGCTCTTTTAAATTAGACTTATTTTAACTAAGAAATTGCATGATGCCAATCAGTCAGGACCTTTCCTCCTACTTATAAAAAAATCTTAATGGGGTAAATTTATATTGAGTTAATATACTCTTGATCTAGGTATAGTATGCATATATGTAATAGCAAATTGAAAGTCAATCTGACCATTGGATGTAAATCAAAGTTGACTTACAACATTTCAAAATATTAAGAAATAAAAACTTGTAAAAAGTATAACTTGTGCCGCGAACGGGATCCGGTTACTCATTAATCCATGGTGCGTAATTTTCCATTCGTATGTAATACACTAACACAAGCAATTACCATACACGGCAATACTTTCAATGCGGTCTAGAAACAACAACTTTGCAAATTATTAGTATTACGAATCACTTATTGTCCAGCGCCATAATTCGTAAAGGGAAAACCGTAAAAATAAGCATAAACATTGCAAAACATGTAAAGTTCGAATTTGTTAGTTTTTACAAGATTAATGAATTATATTTAAACATAATATTTGTTAACATGGGGGGAGGCCCTTGCCCAGCAGTGGGACACCTCTACAGGCTTTTAAATAATAATAATAATATTTGTATTTCATCGTGTTGTCTTTAATCGGTTTTATCTAAGAAAGAAAGAAAAGAAAGAAAGAAAAATGTTTAATTGCCAACAGTACAAACAATATCAGCTAACAATATAAACAATACAAGATAAAATAGTACAATACAGCACATCCACCTGTGATCATGTCATGACACTGGTAGATGTGTCGAAATACTCGTATCGAGAGTTACTTAAAAGTAATCAAATCACAGTCTAGGCTACAGCCGCAGAAAATATCTCCTTGGAAAGCAAAATGTCGATTTAAGGAACATAGCGATACTGTTAAGTTCAAAAAGCCTTGCATTGCCACATGCAAGTACCTACATAATGTTTTCAAATAAACCTATGGACATTCACCATGCTTATTATTCTGCACTTTAGGGTTATATTTCTTCATACAAACTGTACCTACTTTCTGGTAGTAGGTACCTAATATATGTTTTATAACTAGAGCGATCAAGGTTTGCCGCGCGAGTATGTTTGCCCCTACTCAAGAGCTGGTTTTCCTTGTTATGGTTATGACTAATTCAAAGATTACTTTAATAAAACACTGATTTTCGATACGATGCACAAACACATCTCGCCGCTTGGAAAAAAATTAGACGCCAGTTTAAATTTCGGCAATCGGTATTTACGGCTAATGTAGAGTAGTGTAGTGTAATATATTCTCTTGTGTCCACAGTCTAGCAACATCGTCTTTTAGGTCTGCATATTTTGTTATTTTTTTCGTGATGGTCTTCTGCATATTGTGTGTGTTAGGGATTGAGATGTCTATTAGGTATGTAGTTTTGTTTATTTTATTATAATTATTATAAAATTTTGCTCCCTGGATTTTTTTGTCTGGTCCTTAGCATTTTGTCAACTCGCAACTTTTCTAAAAACATTAACTTACCTTCATAGACCCAGTCAGGTATTCCGTTGTAGATGACATTGAGCTCTCCATTCGTAGTAATTTGCACAGCATCTTCGGTAAGATTTGTTTGATAGAAGATGTTGTTAAGGTACACAAAAGCGAGACTAGTGCCAGATGGACCCCACACGAAGTTCTGAAGGAAACCTTCAGTTGAACGAACTGTGGCGGGAAATATGTCTCTCGTCTCTCCAGTAATGACGTCGAATGCGGTGTATCTGGCCAGGAAACTGTATCTGTAGACCTGTAATTAAAAATAAACAGTTGCTTAGAGCTAAATAATATTTAGCCTAGCCTGTGAGACCTAGTAGGTATTTCGTTATCAGAAACGACACTAACGAACGAATTCAATGTGTTCAATCGATTGATTAATTTATCATTTCAAGTAGAGTAACTCCTATGGAATTTATGATCAAGTACCTTAAATATTTCACTGTTGAAAAAAAATTAATCATTAATTCTGGATTAGAGATTACAGTTGCAAAAAGTTCTATAATACTTAACCCTAAATTAGCAATAAATTTGCATTAAAAAATAATAGTTTACTCTAGACTGCACTAGTAAAACAGTGTCATGTATAAAATCATTCACTTAATAAAACGTCAGTCTTCTGTTTCATTTTATGATGTTTGTTTACAAACGCCCTTCATTTCAATCAATGTTTCTTCTAAATTTAATTTGTCCAGTATTTAAATATTGAAATATTAAAAGTAAAAATTATCCGTAATGATTATAAGACACACTAACTACACTTGTATCTCTATTGTGGCATACTACCGGCAATGAGCCTACTTAAGAGCCACTTGCGTCAATACACTACATTACGTATGTTTACAATAGATAAATATCGCATTCATCGTAATTAGTATCATAAACTTAAATAAATTTAACTTTATTAGAAAACAATTGAAGTAAGGCGAGATTTAGAAGACGTAACATTAATGACACGGTGTTTTCAGAAAAGCCTGACAGCTGGTAAGCTTTCCGCCATGTATATATATTATAGACATACAAAACATAACCCTCGCCACCGAGTAAAATCAGCCTTCAGAAATTATAGGTACAGCGCAGTGCCTGCACCCTGAAAACTAATTGAATTTCAGAAGTGAAAATAAAAAGTGCAAGGCGACTTGTAATAGCCCAGTGACCTAACGAGGACGCGACCTAGATCGCGAAGTGTTTTCACAATCAGTTTTCAATCTTGTTCTAAAACCAGTGTCTCTTTTCATAATTGAAAGATAAACAATGTGACAAAGAGATTGATATTTTGTACTTTACAGAAACGTTTCACGTTCGACATTACCTTGATTTTTCGGAATTAGAATGTTTATTGTTCCATTGTCAGGCCTTTTGTGTAGGAATCATAAATGATTACTAACACACGAATGCTACAGAATCATAAATGATTACTAACACACGAATGCTACAATACCAATAGCGTCTTGAGACAGTGCGACATATTGGTATCGATTTATTTTTTATTCGTTCCGGATGTGCTCGAGTACTGCTCAATGTCGCGTAAAAAAATTCAAAACCCGTCACTAGCAAGTTTTAAACAGTTGTCCATTTAGTGTGCATAAACAAAAATATAAGTGCAAACAAAGATAGGTAATAAGTATACAGGATGTACCTAACATTCATTTCGGTCAGTATGGGAAAGTCTGAAACTTACACATACAAAGATCTATTCTCAGAAACCATATGTCATCAATTTTAGTAACGATAAAAATTGCATTCATACATTTCAAAAAACTTGTAATCAATGCGTCTAACTTAATGGACTCCAGAATCAAATCATCACTTTCATCACTCGACATTTTCTTAATGTTATTTCTTCTTTTGTAGTTTGATACATAAAATTGCTGCGTATTGAAACACTCGCGTTTTTTGTTTTGTGTTCTTTTGTTTTTGTGGCGTAACCAGCTCGATTTTCGAACAAGTTCTATTTTCAAAAAAACTCGGTTCGGCGCGGGCCGCCGGCCGGGGGCTAACTACGTCCACTCCGCTTACAGTGTAAACCGGGCTGTATGGTTTGATCAGATCAGCTTTAAACAAAAGCCTTGGCCATAAGAACAAAAGAGACTCACCGGTACAACGTTGTGCGCTAACGTCACTTGAGTCCGATCTGGTGACAGCTCAGTGAAGCGAGAAGATTGCTGAAGGATCTGCGAAAAACAATAGATCATTATTTACTGGCCAGTATCAAAAATGATAATCAACATATATTGTAAATTTGAATTAGGGATTCATGACGTAATAAGAGTTATTTAGTTGAAATACACCATTTCAAGTTTCTCACAAAGGTAACACTAATTTGTCTAATGTATACTCGTAGTAACTCGCGTACGTTAATGACGTAGTAGTAGTAGATCCAGTTTGAATCAAAGTGTACTTAGATAAGTTAGCAGAAAAGTATTCAAGGTCAAGTAAAAAATATACATCATTTTTTACTTGACCTTGAATACTTTTCTGCTAACTTATCTAAGTACACTTTGATTCAAACTGGATCTACTACTACTACGTCATTAACGTACGCGAGTTACTACGAGTATACATTAGACAAATTAGTGTTACCTTTGTGAGAAACTTGAAATGGTGTATTTCAACTAAATAACTCTTATTACGTCATGAATCCCTAATTCAAATTTACAATATATGTTGATTATCATTTTTGATACTGGCCAGTAAATAATGATGTCAATTAAAAATGTGGCTTAAACACCTTAACCAGGCTACAAACATGTGTTAGTCAAAAATTATATTAGCAAATAATCTAACTTTAATAATCCTAAGAAAGTATAACCAAGCTAATGTTTCCTTATTGTGAGAAATAAATGATTAATTCAAGCAAAAAATCGGTCGACTGTTTGCGTTTTTGTTTACTAGCTCTTGTCCACGACTTTAGTCAATTTGTTTGTCGCTATTTCGCGGGAATTATGCAATATTCCGGAACACGACTATTTTCTGTCTGTTTTTCGGGAGTTGAACTATCTCCATACCAAATTTTCTCTAAATTGATTCAAATTTTATTACACTATTGAGCATCAAACAAACATGTTTGCAATATTAGTGGTCTGGCCTAGCTATAGGCAGTCCGCAACTTCGTTCTACTACCTATATCTCGCTGGAATTTTGTATTTTCTCTTCATATGAATTGGTCTATGTTAATCAGGGATAATGTTGCTTACCAGTAAAAAAAATCGAATCGACTATGATATATTGTTATAACACAACCGGACAAATTGTCGACCCAAAAAATTTTTTTTCTTTATGGTATAATTACAATTATTAGGTAGTCCGTACGATTAATTTCGTTCCCTTCAATGAGATCTGTTTAAATTTATTATCCATGTGACTTTTTTCCCTAGAAACATTATACATCTTAGATCACTTCGTTAATTAAGTAGGTATTCTTTCAACGGGGACAGTCCTTTGGGACGTCGTTGCCATGTCACGGCTACGAAACCAGTTCTGCCACTGTTTCGAAGGTTTTCGAAGGTTTGTTACATAAAATTGTAGTATTTATAGTAAGATTACGAGGATAACAGAAAACTCTAAGTGTGTCAACGACTGAATATGAATTTTATATGTATGAATTTTAAAACTAATCAAGTCGCTCACCTATTTCAACCACATAAGACCTACTTAATTTTTTTTGACTATCCGAATTTGCAACTTAGGGGCTGTTTCACCATCTATTGACTAGTGTTAAGTGGCGGTTAAATGTGATGCCGTCTCCGTCTATTCGAACAAAACAAATAGAGACGGCATACCTTTAAACGTCAGTTAACACTAATCAATGGATGGTGAAACAGCCCCTTAATCAAGAAAACTCAACTCACTTACTCAACCAAGAAAAATTGTAATTTTTCTGGCACGTATGTCTTATTATGTTTATCACACACCGGGTCTTACTATATAATTAAACAACTGGCTATCACAATTGGTAGCCAAAAGGCTAGGAGCTAACTCTCTTACTAAATAAATGAATATTAATATTCGACAACAGACCTCTGCCAGCCTTCTAGCCAGGGTCTATTAATTTTATTAGATTTAGTTAAGTTTGAAGTACCTAGTTCTAGTTTAATGGAGTTTATGTCTAGTCCAAGAAGTTAAATAAAATAATAATGTTAAATAAAGATGTCGTGTGTACATACCTGGGAAGTGTTCGAGATAAGGATAGTTGTGCTGTCGGAGTCGAGATCATAGATCACCAGATCACCGTTGTCATTACGGAACATGATGTCACTTCCTGTAATCATCGAGTGTCAATAATTAAGCATCAGAAAGTCAACTATTTACTGAGTCTTTTGTTTTTTTGCGTAAATATCCACAGAAACAATCGCTACCGTGACTCAAAACAATCAACTTTTTCAGAAGTCTCATTCATTGATTTTAGAAATAGCAATAGATGATGTAATGTTTTCAATTGTATAATCATTAAGTTTATTTATTCAACGCAGAACTAGTTTTGTAGGCTATCCGCAAGGTCTTATTTTCCAGAACGATAGCAGTCTAATATCATTAGTATTTTTCTCATAGAAAATAATACTATATATTTTGGAATACTAGCCCCTTTGAACCAAGTTCAATATTACCTGACGTCCATGTTCCATTGAAGGATGGAGCAGCGAATACCCCATTGATGACGTCTTCCAGGTCAATCGGGACAGGTCCTGGCTCCGGTCCAGGGCCTGGCGGCGGTTCGGTCGGCGGTTCAGTAGGCGCTGGAGTCGTCGGGTCCACTGTCGGAATTACAGGAGCCTGCGTAGTCACTACTGTTGTCGGTGCATCAGTGGAGACAATCGGCGAAGACTCGCCTCCTTCATTCCCAGACAGAACCACTACTAAAGTAACAACCACAGCGATCACGGCAACCATCGCGACGAAGCCGATTATATACGTCAACTTCTTCTTCTTCGCAGTGGCTACCAGGACCTGGGAAAAATGTCCTCACTTGCTTAACAGTTTCACACACTAGATTACTATAACATTTTATTGGATTGTTTGTTTTCAAGTGCTCGACTGTCTAGGTTGAGCGCACTCTACTCAATGACTGGCGGCGTCGTATCACGCCTCTCGGATTCGGTTATTACCCGCCCGTAGTATTTTCAGGGTTATCTTTAAAGGTTATCATCTCAAATCGAAGCGTGAGTAAGCCCGTTTTAATGAGATCACCGGCAACAATTATCTAAGGCAAATTATTTAATTTATGCCCTTTGGGCTGTGCTATAAAAGTCTATTTTGCATTTACTGTATGATGTGAGATAAGTTTATTCACGTGAAAATAATTGCTAGTGCTTTTTTGTAGTTCTTTTTAAAAGTAATCGAATAATACTTTTAAGTAATTAGTAATTATGCCTCAATTGGGTATCGTTTAAAGTTATAAAAATTGAACATTTTTAATTTAAGTTTTAAAACGGCGACAACATTAAAATCTATGAACAGTCGAACAAATTGAATCATGACCCATGATGGGACCTTTTAATACCTAATCTATTTCACTATGGTTTCCTTGACAAAAGAATGAGATGTCAACATGACATTAGCAGCACAAAGATTCCATCCTGCGTCAACATTCAATTCGACTCGTACGTTCGGCTGTACGCTCTTGGTGCTATTTTTTTTTTCTGGTGTCTAAAGGCTTACTTTAGACGTTTTATTTTCTTCTCATATTACATCAACCAATACATCATTGCTTTAGTTAAATACTAAAACGGGACTTATCACGCTAGTAATATTTACTTTAACGTTTCGACCACATTGCAGTGACCGTGGTCACGAGTAGACTGACCACTGACTGACTGGCCCCTGCAATGTGGTCAAAACATCGAGGTAAATATTAGGTACTATTTTGACAAGTCCGGTTTTAGTACATAACTATGAGTGAAAATCGAGAAAGCTTAAAACATTATCTATAACGTTTTAAGCTAATAACATTATTTAGAATTGATTAGAGGTAAAAAACTGTTTAATTAAATTACCTGGTCGCTGGTGCCCATTTCCATCGTAGAGTTACTGCTTTCTTGAGCCATGGTGAGGTATGTTTCTCACCTGTAATAATTAACATATCAACATTAAAATAGCTAAATCAAATGAAAAATTTGATTACTGCAAAATCGATGTGCGTGATCATGTATTAAGCAATAGTTAGACCGTCAATAAAAGTCGTGAAAGCATTACATTGTGAGGCCGTAGAGTGAACGAGTACGAAGTGGTTAATCGAGCACCGCAATGTAATGCAACTTGTATGATTTTTTTTTCTTACAGGGCTAAACCGGGCTTTATAGTCAGTAGCCAATACTTATAGATAAAAAAGTTTTTTTATTTAACATGATCCTATGTAGATTCGTTCGTTTGTGAAATGATTCCCTTTAGTTTCAGTCCGCTACATTACAAAGTCCTACTAGTTAACACAATTTAACTTTATGGAAATATTTACATTTTAGTTCACAAGTCTCGGTTTGCATTTTTCCTGTTCAAACGAACCAATCTCAAAATATCACACCAAATTAGTGTAAAATTGACTCATAATATTTACTACTGAATACTAAACATAATTTGAACCTGTCAGTCGACGCTGTCATTAACATTTATAAACAAACGATATGATAATTGCAGCTCATTGGCCTCAGTCTTGTAGGTTCCTGAAAAACTATCAATCCTTGTTCTGAGAAGGCACTTTTATCATTAATCTTGCTTTGATACTTGATACAAATTAAAAAATCGATAATTTTGACTAGGCTTTGAGCAAATGCAATCGAAAATATACCTTTTCTACAAAGTAAGTAACGCCTGATTTAAATGATGATGTTTAAGCTCAAGTCCAGGATATCCAGAATAGTTCTAAATCGTCGAAGAACTAAAGTCACTGACATATATATTTTTTTTTTTATACGACTGGAAGGCAAACGAGCAAGTGGGTCTCCTGGTGGTAAGAGATCACCACCGCCCATAAACATCTGCAGCACCAGGGGTATTGCAGATGCGTTGCCAACCTAGAGGCCTAAGTTGGAATACCTCAAGTGCCAGAAATTTCACCGGCTGTCTTACTCTCCGCGCCGAAACACAACAGTGCAACTGCTGCTTCACGGCAGGATTAGCGAGCAAGATGGTGGTAGCAATCCGGGCGGACCTTGCACAAGGTCCTACCACCTGCTAAAAATTAAAAATTAAAAATTAAAAATTAGCTGGAAAAATTATGCAAGTTGAAGTGCATATCGCTCGAAGAACAGATAATCGTTGGAGGAGAAAAGTTCTCGACTGGCGACCAGGAACCGAAAGACGAGGCGTTGGCAGGCCTCCTACCAGGTGGACTGACGACATTGTGAGAGTTGCGGGAAACCGGTGGATGCAAATGGCGAATTTTCGTTCATTGTGGCGGTCTAAGGGGGAGACCTTTATTCAGCAGTGGACGTCTTCCGGCTGATGATGATGATGATGATGATCCAGTATAGATTAGGATGTGAAAAGTTTTTCAAGTCTTAATCTATCCTAATGTCAATCATTTTTATATTAAGAAACATGCGTGGAACACAAATTTTCTCTTCAATAACTTAACGTGATGCAAAACGAAAATAAAACTATTGACGTATTAATTATATTATCATTACTTTGTTAAATAAGGAATATACGAGCTTCTTTTTTCAGATAAAACAAATTTGATATGGGCTCAAAACCAATGCAAGGACAGAAAAAAAATCCATGAGTTTGAAAATCAATAAACATATTTTTGAAAAAATGAAAAACAATAGGTATAGATTCCCTTTTATGACATATCATGTTTTTTCACCAATTTTCAAGGGCATATATGTTCATGTCTGCATAACTCGTGTTCCAAAGCATAACTTTAGTAATTTCATACATTTTCTATAAGCCTCAGTTGAGCTGACACGTGGAGTGTTCCCGTGTGATGAGGCTTTAAATATTATAACAGTTCAGCTAGTTTATTACAGGGTTAAAGAGATCTAGGTCAAAGCGAGTGTTACTGATACCAAGCCCTATTATAAACACGTTTTGCAGGTGGTAGGACCTTGTACAAGGACCGCCCGGATTGCTACCACCATCTTGCTCGCTAATCCTGCCGTGAAGCAGCAGTGCTGGCACGGTTGTGTTTCGGCGTGGAGATTAAGACAGCCGGTGAAATTACTGGCACTTGAGATATTCCATCTTAGGCCTCTAGGTTGGCAACGTATTTGGAATAACCCTGGTGTTGCAGATGATTATGGGCGGTGGTGATCTCTTACCAACAGGAGACCCACTTGCTTGTTTGCCATCCAGTGGAATAATTAAAAAAAAAAGTCCTGTCAAATGAACTGTATAAAAGCAAAGCCAACGAGACCAGATACATCATCACGAATTATCTTCATCTTTGTCTTATACGTCATTATTACTATCTCGCTCTTTTCTGTGTCATGAAATAATCTAATTATCTCATCTCGTTGGCTTTGCTTTATATACTCGTACCTATATACGGTCACGAGCGAAAATTTGAGACCCATTTCATGAAAAAATCATTTGACATTGTCATACAAAATGTCAGATATTCGATCTTAAGTGGGTAAGAAAGAAAGAGATAGACTTATTTACACATATTTGGTACACAGGGTAAAATTAATTGAGGAGACATGCATAAGAGCTTGTTGTAGCCTAAATTGAGTAAAGACATTTTGACTTTGACTTTATAATAGATAATATTTATATGAACAGAGTCCTGCCTAAATACTAATCATCAGCAATTTTTGGCACTACTCTAGTAAACTCTTTCAAATAAAGTCAAAGTCAAAATATCTTTATTCAATTTAGGCACTTACGAATGTCAAAAAAAAATCTACCGCCGGTTCGGAAAAACCTCTGCTGAGAAGAATCCGGCAAGAAACTCAACGAGGTATATTTCTTGACAAAGAATGCCTTAGCATTATATAGAGGTTCCTTTTGTGGTGTGAACAAATAGGGTCGGATTTCATGAAATTCCCATGGGATAGGAAATTCTTCAAATACATCCTATCAATAATCGAATAATTCTTACGAGTATACAGGTCTATTTGTGCTGAGTTTTGTAGCATGTATGTGTTTTCGTGTTAGTAAGAAATTGCGATGTCGCTAAGTGACTCCTAACTAATGATAATTTATAATCTTAAGCAATCGATCACCGACGTACCTAATGTATTGGGATTTTACAAATAATGCACTTCACGTGACAATTTCACATGGTTACCTATATATCAAGTACCTAGGTAGCTACAATTCTTTTCTCTACTGAATAACATTAGAATTGTTGATGAGCCGCAATATGTGTGATAACAATAATCTAAAATCAATTCGATATTACTGCCAATGACCAGTTTTTTGCCGAATTTTACTGCATCACACACGAAACAGATAACTGTCTTTAATGATCAAAGACAAGACCGTACATAAAGAAGAATAAAGAAATATCATCCCTCTTCGAGAGCGCACTAAAATGCTTTGATCCTAGCTCAGTATGAACCATTTTTAATCAAGAAATAACAAGTAGAATTCACATTATCACGTACTGTCAAAAATGCTGAAAATTTTCTCAAATGACTTGACATCTAGGCAGCTGTCAATTCGGTGTGTTGTTTGTAGATGATTTACTGTTTTTTACTGTGATCCTGGCAACCTAATGTTATTATCCGGATAGAATTTTATCGACCGGCTATCAGGTTGTAATTATGTTATCTATGTATATCATCCAGTATCTAACAAATTTATCGAAGGATAATATTGATGCCGTAAAGTAATTTACTTTTAATACTCACTATTTATCCTAATCTAGATGTATTAAGAATTTTTGTTTTATAAATTTATTAAAGCTACAGTGCGATTTCTTTGCTCGTTCGTTAATTTTATATTTTACTAGCTTTTACCCGCGGCTTCGCACGCGTAAACTAATAAAACGGGGATGTATTCGGTCCCTTAGTTATAAAACTATCCCGTGGGAATATCCGGATAAAAAGTATCCTATGTGTTATTTCAGACGTTCAACTACCTACATACCAAATTTCATGACTCTAAGCCTAGCAGTTGTTATTTCGAGATTTTATTCATATCCCGTGGGAATATCGGGATAAAAAATAGCCTATGTATTATTTCAAAGGTCCAGCTACCTACACACCGAATTTCATGGCTCTAAGCACAGTGGTTGTTATTTCGAGATTTCATCCCCAGGTATCCCGTGGGAATATTGGATCAAAAAGTCGCTTATGTGTTATTCCAGACTTCCGGCTACCTACATTCCAAATTTTATGACTCTAAGCCCAACGGTTATTATTCCAAGATTTTATCCCTATCCCGTGAGAATATCGAGATAAAAAGTAGCCTATCTATTATTCCAGAGGTCCAGCTATCTACATACTAAATTTCATGGCTCTAAGCACAGCGGTTGTTATTTATAGATTTTATCCCTAGGTATCCCGTGGGAATATTGGGTCGAAAAGTGGCCTATGTGTTATTACAGACGGCTAACTACCTACATACCAAATTTCATGACTCTAAGCCCAGCGGTCATTATTTCAAGATTTTATCCCTATCCCGTGGGAATATCGGGTTAAAAAATAGCATATGTAGTATTTCAGAGGTCCAGCTACCTATATACCGAATTTCATGGCTCTAGTCCCAGTGGTTGTTATTTCGAGATTTCATCCCTAGGTATCCCGTGGGAATATCGGGTCAAAAAGTCACCTATGAGTAATTCCAAACGTCCAACTACCTACATACTAAATTTCATGACTCCAAGCCCAGCGGTTGCTATTTCGAGATTTTATCCCTATCCCGTGGGAATATCGGGATAAAAAGTATCCTATGTCCGTCTCCTGGCTCTAAGCTACCTCCCTATCAATTTTCAGCCAAATCTGTTCTGCCGTTCTTGAGTTATAAGTGGTGTAACTAACACGACTTTCTTTTATATATATATAGATAATAGATATGTTATAGACTAGCTTCTTGCCACGGTGTCGCACCATTCGACTTCCGTATCATTGTTTTCATTTCAAGACTAAGAAATAACCCCAGTAAATTATATGCAGGTAGACCATTACCTACCATTTCCCATGACGATAAATTTTAAAGTGGAATCCGAAATATTTCGCGTGACGTTCTTTGTCTTTTCACGTCGGAAAGGCTCTTGTCAGTGTTACGTGGTGCGCCAACAACTCTCCTTCCGAACCTTCATTCATTCTTATCTAGCCTCACCGTGGCGGAACATTACTGGCAGTTTGCCCATCTATTGTCTTTTACTGTATTATATCATTAGACGAATAATAAAAACAAAATTCAATTGTTTTTAATATTACGCGGGAATATCGTACACGTTTACGTCATGCATGTTTGGCAAAGGCAAGCAAGCATTGACAAAAAGGATTATTTTACTGTGAATTTCGATTTCATTGTAAATATCGTGCTAATTATTATTTTAATGTTTTAAATCAATTCCATTAATTTATTATCTAATGCACTAACAAGTAGCTGTAATGAAGGATACTTACTATTTTTATGGAATCTTAAATTTTCTGAAGTAAATATATTTTATTTTTATTTTTTATTTATTATTGTCAACTTTAATCCATTAAAAGAGTGTTTTTATAGTACGCTCCTAATTTAAATTTGCTCAAAAGTAATCTGATATGTTATAGTATATATGTTAAAATATTAAATAAATACAAAATTGTGAAAAGAGTAACTCATCGCTAGCGCCACCTGTTCATACTCTGTAGTAGTTAGTTTTTTTTTAATACACTGTCTTGTCGCCATCTTATGTCAAGTTGTTTTCTTTCCGTGTCTCTTCACAATATTATAATAAAAGCATCAATACTTAATCAGTCCAATTAAATATCAATTCTAAGAATATGTTAGTGTGATAGGGTTATCACAGTATAACTTTTTAACCAGCCATCGGGACAAAAAGTAACGAACTTCAATGACTATCAGCCAGTTCTTAAAAAGGCAATTAGCCTTGTTTACTATGTTTCAGTCACTCATTGCATTGATGACATATAGTTCTATTACAACTAGGCATTGTAGTTGCATCGCGTCACAATGTATACAAAATGGTATTTTTGGTCTTAGCCTTCCGCTCTGCGTATTTGTTTATTCAGACATTGTCATCAATTACATTCTAAGTACCCAGTACAACAAGTAGTTCGCGTCAAAATCTCAATGTGTATGGAAACACGAACATCGCAAACGTTCCGCTAGAGGCGCTGTTCGTGTTTCCATACAAATTGAGATTTTAACGCGAACGCGATCGAGACGTATTTTGTAACCGAAAACTTACACTAAGGGTAAAGATACCCTGGACTGCAACTTATCCATAATTTTAATACGGCTTCTTGTAGGTAGCAGTTGTTTTAAATTAAGACCGGTAATACTACTAATGTGATAAATGCGAAAGTTTGTTAGCTTGCGAGTGTCTGTGTTTATTGTAAGAACAATAAACACAGAGAGTTTTAGTAAGAAGACTTTCATACTAAAACGACTTGACGCATTTTCAAGAAACTTGGTGTGTACTATTTGTGTGTAATATTTTGGATTTCTGGAATAACAAACAGGATGCTTTTTATTTCGATGCATGCACGGGACTAGGATACATTTACACATTTGACATCTCAAAATCCAAACTGTTAATTTTTAAACTTGTAATTTCACACGAGGGATTTTTCACAAGTTAATTTTAGATCACGAAATATCATTTTGGAATCCTCATTAGAATTTAGAATAAACTTGGAATTTTAATTCATGATCAAATGTTACAGCAGGGCTACTACAAAACTCGAAACTCGAAGTTCGTGTCGTGCGGTCCCTCTAACACTTATACTATTTAATACGAGAGCGAGAGGGAAGGTACGATACGAACTTCGAGGCCTGCTATCATGGAAACTGAGTCACGTACCCGAAGGAAACTCTTCTGTCAATTTCACGGTAATTTCTTTGGCAGATATATTCATACTAATATTATACACGTGGAAGTGTGTCTGTCACATCTTCACGCTCAAACCGTTAAACCGACTTAATATGACTTTTGGTATAGTGATAGTTTTGAGTCCTGGAAAAGCACGTGGGATAGATTTTATCCCGGAAAATTGCAAAGTTCCCGCGGGATGGTACAAACTAATTCTACGCGGACGGAATCACGGGCGACAACTAGTGGTATAAACATGATATTTACAGCGAATAAGCCTACTTTGGTTCACGATTCTGCAGGGCTACTACGAAACTCGAAACTCGAAATTCATGTCGTGCGTTCCCTCTGACACTTATACTATTTAATATGAGAGCGAGAGGGACCGCATGACACGAACTTCGAGTTTCAAGTTTTGTAGTAGCCCTGCTGTATGTTCGACTGCAAAACCAAGCGAAACCACGCGTAAAAACTATCACAGTCTTTTATGTGGTGGTATTGTTATGCTCGAGTTACTTAATTCATAAATTGTTGTTGTTACAAGGTAACGATTGTCAAAACTATTTCTCAGTGAACTAAGTAGTGCGTAACCAAACATTATCACGTAACGGAAATTCGGAAATACGATTCAACTTAACGGTTCGGTGCGTGATCTACTTAATCAATTACGTAGAGAACACACAATGAGGAAAAACAAAACCATAATGAGTCTTACGTACCTACCTATCATCAGTCCCTTCCGAATTAGTGTTATGAATTATTATTAATAATTACAAAAACAAAAAAAAATGTATTCCTTCCTTTTTTCTATTGTAAAGGTTGCCTGGAAGAGATCAGTCTGAAACGATAAGGCCGCCTTTTGCTTACGTTGGTAAGTCTCCATATACCTCTTTTTTTGTACTAATTACTTACTATGTGTAGGTGTGCAATAAAGAGTTACTGTATTGTATTGTATTGTAAAAATCTTAATACGAACGCGCCTGATTGATTAATTGAAACCTCGTTTTTAGAGCAAGCCATTCATTATCATTATCATCATCCATACTAATATTATAAATTTTAAAGTGTGTTTGTGTGTTTGTCCGTCTTTCACGCCGTAACGGAGCGACGGATCGACGTGATTTTTGGCATAGAGATAGTTTATGGGCCCGAGAGTGACATAGGCTACTTTTAATCCCGGAAAATGCACAGTTCCGGAGGGAACAGCGCGCGATAACCGAATACCACGCGGGCGGAGCCGCGGGCAACAGCTGGTATTATTATAAGCTGTGGTGAGTGTCGGCCTCTCCCATAGACCGCCAGTTGCTGCGGTTCAAAGTGACCTGTATCCACCGTGAACCTGCGGCTTAAATCAGGTCATCCGTCCATCTCGTTGGTAGACGTTATAGCTGCGCTTGCAGAACAAGTATTTAAACAAAATACTTACCAGATTAAAACACACAAAACGACACCGGCTACGGCCCACTCCTGGCCGCACTGAATTTTTTATTAGGTAGAATTAGATTAAGATTGTATTATCAACTTATCTGATAAATTAAACCTTAAGCAATGTAATCAGTGGCAATAATTAGATAAACGTAAATGCAAATAACTAGACAACGTCATGGTAAGTAATACAAATTAATAATTTTACAGAATTTATGCGTTATCAATAACAGATAGATATCTTTTTCAGGCATAAGTTTAGTTTGGATACCTACTATACATTATAGTTGCTGCTAATCCCTTCATTGTAATATCTGTTCCTCAACTTTAATTATAACTTTTTGTAGTGTTAATAAATTTTGAAGAGACCGTATCGTATGTATACGTATTAACACGAACACACATACACATATACCGATGTCATCCTTTTTAATAGTAATCAGTAGTTTATTTGCTCAAACAGGGTACAAAGAAGATGTTTACATTACAATTTATAGTGCGACAAGTTTTGTCAGAGAGTCATGCAAAAAATATACTGACCGTCACAAAATTTAGCCCACTCTTCATACAAAATTAACTAAACTGTATACATTTTAGGGCCAAATTTTTTGCCGCTCAGTATACATAATTTAAAGTTGTGTGTAGCGCGACCCCTTCCGATATAATAAAAGATAAAAAAATATAGCGCCCCCTCTGCATACATGCACTAATAGTCATTTTTTTTAATAAAAAAATTATAAATACTAATTAGTATAAATGCGAAAGTATGTGTGTTGGTAGGTATATTTGTCCGTCTTTCACGTCGAAACTGAGAGAGGGATCGATGTTATTTTTGGCATAAAGATAGTTTATGGGCCTGAGAGTAGACACCAACACATAGCAAGCAGTCAGAAATCACAGATATAGAGATTTTCCAAGACAATGTCAAACTTACCTTCCTTAAAATATTTAAAAATAAATTAGCAAAATTCATTGAGCAAGCCGTTGTATATTTTCTACGTCAACATTTACGAAGTCGAAATTGTCTCGGGCTCGTCAATCTCCCGAGCGGAGATATTAAACCGTAAATCCGTATCGACAACGTCTGGATGATCGTTGAGTTTCCCATCTCCCGCCGCAATACAGTCCTTTCTAATTTCCTTCAACCCCCCATTATCTTACCCGAGACGCTGCCAGGAAAAACGAAATACAACAACGAATTAAGTGTTGATAAAATCGAAGAGAAACGCCATGAAGATGGCGGTCTTTATTTAGTTTCAGTATTTTTTTACGTAGAAAAGTACCATAGAGGGAATGCAAGTAAATAAAAAAAAAAAGTGTAGGTAATTCAGTAGATAAAATAAAAAATAGCGAAACTGACATAGAAGCTTGAGGTCCCGTGTTCAACTCTCGATCGGGTCAGTCTTGGGCGTTTAATACGTATTTAAGTATGTATCTATCTATTTAAGTATGTTTATCCGTTGCCTAGCACCCATTACACGCTTTGCTTACTTTGGGACTAGGTCAATTTGGTGTCAAGTGTCCTGTGATATTTATTTTTATATTATTAATGCTGACGTAAGATATAAGACAAAAATAAGTCAAATTGACATAAGCGAAACCAATCTTTTAAAATGGCGTAATATATTGTTGCGAGCTCCATGTCTAACATGTATTATGTATGTGAACCTATGATGTGAACACAGTAAACTGAATTATAAGTTTGACACTCAGAAAACCTTCGACTCGGCAAGTTTTACATTACAATGAATTCTAGAGCACTCTCCGTTGAACAGCCTGCCCCTTAGCAGCTGCCTCGTTCTGAGATTGTCAAGTACTTCATTGCTTATTCGATTTCTACTCGTACATTAATTGGAATATTTAACTCAATAACTTGGTTATTTGGAAAAATAATGAGTGAATCGGTAAAATGATCGGTGATCGGAAAAAATAAGTAAATAAACATCAGGGGACACTTGACACTAATTGACCCAGAGAAAGCAGATTGTGTTATGTCATTATTACGAGTATTATTAGCTTTTGTGATGATCTATTAGGATAAGATGTCACCTTCGTAATTGTGTTTCTGTTAAAATATGACTTTTGAAACTGAATCTTCTATTGATGTCACGGTTCTATCTATTCGAAGGTATCTCAGGCTATATTGACTTGGACTAAAATACTGCCGTTCATCTATTCTTTATTTTAAGAAACCACTGACAATCGTTCGAAATAGTGAGGTCAACTATTTTCAGTAAACTGCATTTAGAATTTTAAAATTGATTTTAATTCCGGATGCTTGATCACGCAAGTTTAATGTTTACAGCCGCAATTGGCGATAACAAATTAACATACTTTAATTAATTAAGCTCGTTCCATTACATTTTTTTTTTTTGCGTCTACTTATTAAATATTTATTTCCATTTAGACCAATAAAAATACAATTTTTATTTGATTTATTAGAAGTTACAAAACAATAATTTTATCAAAATGTTGTTTTTGTCCTGTGTTGGTAAAGTCAAATATAGCGTTACCATATTAAGACTCACTTGCAGGTAAAAATAAATCTAGATTTAGTTGTTAAGCCTGGCTTAAGCTTGATAGTTCCATACATTTTGACACTACTAAACTAAGCTTAACGCTAACTCGAGATTTATGTGTTTCCAGCAAGTGGGCATAAACCATGATAAACCATACCTAATAGCGTTCATGAATAAGGAGATACAACTAAGAACATAAATTAGATATTCAAAATTACACCAAAAACTACACACCTTTTATTTTTATTTTTTACTTAATTCCGGATGTACGTTAAATATACTCAGCTGCAAAAAATTTGGCCCATTCTCCATACAAAATTACCTATTCTGCATACATTTCAGGGCCAGATTTTTTGCCGCTCAGGTAAGTATTCAAGTGGGTTGACTAAAATTTTCTTTTTTTAAGATTCCCAATCGACCCTCTTAAAATTCAGACAATGTTATTGACTCAGGGATTACGCATACCACGCAATGCGACTAACAACATGACTAGAATGATCAATTAAACACATAATTCGCATAACAAAGCGTGTATCACTGTAACAACACGCTTTCTACTGCACATTTAGTTAAGTACGCGTAACTGTTTATTATGCCATTGAGAATCGTGTGACTTCAATATCAATAGCACACTAGCCGTTTATTGCGACATTGAAACTTTCATCCCTTTCGTTCACACCAGGTAAGAAAGTGTGAGACTAACCTTACAGAGCTAGGCCAACAAATAGGTAATTTATTCAGGTAAATTATCAGTGCCTTTCGGCACTTTAGATAACTATCGTTACTCTTGTGGCTAATCTCGGCAAAATGAGATTTTTTATGTGGGTTCAAAACGTTGTCTCTGACCCAAATTTGAACTTTCTAGGTTTTGTGGAAGTACTAGGTCACTTTGATGATTCTTAATCTAAATATCAGCCAATCAGTAAGTCAATAACGGTATCTAATTTGCAAGTCTAAAACTATGAAACGAATAAAACTATTGAAATTTGAGGGTCTATTAGCTTATCAAATGACCAGAATTCAGCATTCCGCTAAATCCCAGTGCAAGGCAAAGGCGTGAAAATACGCCGAAATGGTTCAAGGAAAGATGGTAGGTATGGCAGGTTGTCTTGCGCTCGACTTGACGAGGGCATACCCTGTTTCCAAATATGCAAGGGGATCAAAAATCAAAGGGCCCTCCGTGTTGGAATGACAGCATGAGTTTAGAAATGGTAAACGATTATCTTTGCAAGGCATGATGTCAGATTCACTACTGAAACTACACAGCGCAAGAAAATGTTACAGTTTCATACGTAAAGTACAATTCAATAGAATCTAACAATTTTCTACACGTTTAACACGCCCTAACGTGGGCACGCTTAATTATATATGTCCCTGTTGTTACAATTATCATCTAAAAGGAATCAAAAAAGAATAATAGTCACATCACAAAGCCTTAGGCAGCCCGGTGTTCATATTAGAAGGCTGGAAGTGTCTACAGGATTGTTAGATTCTATTGAATTGGAGTATACGTAAAAGATACATACAGCGTGTTCTGTGTGCCGTGGGTACAAGCCAAGGCTAAGCACGTAAGATGTGGCTCGTTGGCATGTGGAACGAACTCGTACTTCCTTGTTTTTAACATCCGAAATATTTAGTAAAAAAAAATACAATTTTCGCCGAAACGGATGAAACCAAGAACAATATTTTCTCACTTATCCCAAAGGGTTCGGAGGAAATTAAGTCGATCTCTCGCGATTAAGATTCAGGCTTGCTCTGCCTGTCTCTCTGGGGAGCTGAGTCGGAAAGGTGCGGCCACATGCAGTCGCTCGTCGCTCGAATACAGCGATCAATCTGGTCACGTGACCCCATTTTGAAGGTGATTTTGAATTTCCCGCTACTCAAAAAGTAGCGTCAAGTCGCCGCGTTGAGCAGCAGCGACAATGTAGCTTCTTGCAGGAATGATCTTGGTCTTGGAAGCTGATTTCTTAATCTCATTTAGTAGCAGTCGTGGCAGTGGTACAAATTAAATTGGATGGGAATGGGAGTGAATGAAAAAAAAAAAACAGTATTTTTGCCGAAATTGAAGAGGTTTTTTTTTCCAGCGATAAAGCTCAACATTTTCAGCTTGATCGCTATATGTCACGTGACCAGATTTGACACTGGAAACAAGCGTCGAGCGATTTCATGTGGCCGCGCCCTAAGGCTTCTTGCAACTACCAGCGATTTACGATTCAGACATCCATTGGATTTTTTCTTATCAAAATGTTCACTAAAATTTAAATATGTACGTAGTCTGTTATGCCCTGGCCTAATTAGAAATCCTCACTAATGTTATAAATAAATGTGGAAGTAATGTTTAAAACTCTGAACCCCGAAAATCTTAATAACTTAAATCAAGTAAACGAAAGCAAGGACTTTTGTCAAATGCATTAAATTAATTTTTTTTTAGTAAGATAGTTCATCTAGGAAGGGCATAGATTAGTTTTTATCCCGGAAAATTGCATAAGCAATTCTCTCAGGATGGCGATTACATATTATATTTCTTGGCAGTGGGATTCGCGGACAGAAGTTAGTTAATTATATTTAAACAATGTAGAATTTAAGCAGGTGGTAGGACCTTGTGCAAGGTCCGCCCGGATTGCTACCACCATCTTGCTCGCTAATCCTGCTGTTAAATAACAGTGCTTACACTGTTGTGTTTCGGCGTGGAGAGTAAGACAGCCGGTGAAATTAGTGGCACTTGAGGTATCCCATCTTAGGCCTCTAGGTTGGCAACGCATCTGCAATACCCCTGGTGGTGCAGATGTTTATGGGCGGTGGTGATCTCTTACCATCAGGATACTTGCTCGTTTGCCATCCAATCCAATAAAAAAAAAATTATTTAAATTTTACATAAATAAAGGAATAAATACAATTAACAAACGTTCTGTGTCTAATGGATCTGAAACAGTCAACTTTTTTTGAGCATGAGCAGACCGACAAAGAGTGAGTTTAAAGTCATAAGTAGTGAAAGCCATGATAACGAGTTATAAGTTAGTATGTACTAGGTAGTAAAGATAAACTACTGACATTAGGTACATTAGTTTACTTTGCAACAAACTGCCAAGCTATAACCATGTATTGTGCTGCTAATCAGTCTTATCCAATTAAATATTTTTGAACTATATCTACTTAACAGCGAGTCGCGTTATTACATTTAGAAGCATTAAACTTAGCAAGACATTAAAATGATAAATAATCCAGTACAGTCAATAAAACTCACACGTGCCGTATAGAAATCAGTTCTCATAAATATTTTATCTGTTTACATAATTATACATCTTAATTACAGATGCTCCAGATGATGTTAATGGCGATTGTTTATAAGCACTTTAAAAGGGAAAAGAAGAACAAGAAGATAAGCTGCATAAAACAAATGAGGTTCACAAACACGACAAATACGACAAATAAACCGTTTAAAAACTTCCTAATGTTTTAAGTTATGAAAAACACAGAATTTTGAAAGTGCAGTTGTTATATTTGCTCGCCAATATACTAATAATTAAATGAGTGGACAAGATCACTTGACATTACGTTTCGCCTCTTCATCTTTAAATTGAAAACCGGCTGTTCAAGAATAAAAGACATGAGCCTGAAAACTTAGGCTTTATTCTGCTATAAATTTCGAATGACAAGAAATGCCATCATGACATTCTTCCCTCCTTTAGTTCTGAACATAGTCAGAGAGGTAGGCAGGAAGCCTCCTGCAGCGCTCTGAGCGCCGTGGGCCGTCGTCGTCCGGAGGCGGCGGGACAGAGGTTCCCGTTGGCTCTGGAAGTGACACGTTAAGGTGGGTTCACACTTGTGACTTAACGACGGACCGGACCACGTGGCATTGCAACAGAACATGTTACGCTAAATGTGGACGCTCGAGATTGTGCTGACACGGTTACAAACCGTGTACGATGAAATGTCCACAAGTGTAGACGCATGGTGTCGAACCAGACTGCGTGGCATGACATCGGTACAAGAGTCGGTCGGTGGTTGTCATTTACCGACTACCTAGCATCTCAGCGGGCGGGGGACGTACCGCCGGACAGGTCTCGACGTCATCCATTCCTACCTCGTGCCTGTGTCTGTGTCATCTGGCGTACTTGTACGCGTGTCATAAATGCAAGTGTGGACGTGTCGTGGTCACGTCACAGGTCGGGGAAAATAGCGAACATGCTTTGAAAACGACCGACTTTCGGCGGATCGGCTCGTAACACGTGACTTTTATGCGTGACAGTACACAGACCAGCGTCCACACTAGGCCCGCGGTTAGTAGATCGTAACTCCATATGTCTTGCCGTTTGGTTCTGTACACAGACAGTTCCATCAGTGTTCGGAATGGATTGTGCCGTACCTACTGCAGCTTGTAACAAATTGTTCGCGTAACAAAATACGTCCACATTAACGGTACTGACACGTGTTTCTGATACAGTCACGGGATAATGTTCGGCAAATTGTCACAAGTGTGGACCCACCTTTATGTGCGAATCAGATCCGTACACCGAGAGTTCCGTACAAATATGTCGTATCTATGATATCCAGTATATTAAGCACAGACCCTCTACCTACCTACGCAACCTCTAACTAAGTAGATACAACCTGCATCCTATTGGCAGATTAAGGGGATATTTTAAATTGAAAAAATTAAGATTTTCGAATTTTATTTGATGGTATTTTTACCAAATCTCAAAGTAACTATCTCAAAGTTTGTCATTTGTGTTTTGTTTCTTTTCTTTTGTACAATAAAGAGTTTACATACATACATAATATATACACACAAATCTCAAGTTTCTAGAACAACTGGAATCACCCCATTTTTTTGTATTGGTTCTCCGGAAATTTGTATGGAAACACCTTTTTTTATTAAATGTATCTTTTGATTGCGTTGGCTTAGAAATTTGATTTCTTCACTTCTTTAAAGAGTAGCAGATTTCAGTTTTTGACATAAATTTCAGCGTGCGTTTCTGAGAAAAAGGATATTGATAGACAAAGACAAAGTGATCCTACAAGGATTCCATTTTCGCAGACCGGCTCTAAAAGTGTGTATCACGCAAGCAATCTAATCAATTTAAAAGATTATTCCCTTCGAGCCTTGATTCATCTGCACTAGTTACTTAAGGTTTGTCTATCCTAATAAATACGGCAGACACAGTGTGTGATCGATTAGCACACTATGAATAATGCATCACATTGCCTCCGTCTCTCCGTGCCGTACCCCAAATAGTCGAAGTAACAAATCTTTTGAGACATCATGTACAAAGTTCTGTTTACAACAAGCGCCCGAACAGTTTTCGCTGAAAACTTAGATGTAGAGGAGACTTTTTGTAAATCATCTGAGGGTCTCTTAAGTATGAGAACTTGGATTCTACACGAGACATAATTGTGTTAACTTTCAACTAAGAATTAGAGTCTGTATGAAAAGTTTCAAGTAACCTGTATTAAGATTACTATTTGGTGTCTTTTTGTATTTTTTATTTCAACTCCAAATTTTTGTTTCGATTCCCAGCGCTGGTCTATTTTTCTGGTCTTTCTGTGTATCCGTGTTTCGGCTTGTGTTTTCGTGTGAAATATTATAACCTGTATTAAGTAGTCAAAATGTCAACCGCAATCTGAACCTAGCCAACGAAATTAGTCGATTTTAGTTTTAGGTTTCATGATTGCTGACCAAAAATTTATGATAATCCACTAGTTAAAAACAGTTTAGTGTCAATTCTGTGACTAAACTTTGAAGAAGAGAGAATGTAAAAGTTTTGGTAATACTTTCTCATTAGTTCTTCTAACTGTAGATCTAACTTAGTAAGTAATTATTCGATATTTTTGGTGATTCCTAGGGAATATTTTTTTCGGTGCTTTTATGATTAGGATCCGTTTAATACTAACCAATTTAAACGTATCGTTACATTGAATCTGAACACAGTATGATATAATTCTACGCCGCCGATAAATTAGTCGGTGGAGCAAAATCGAGTTTCACTAGAAACTTGCTCAATTGGTGCGAGCGAGGAGTAAAGTTAGTTACTCTAACTGTAAAACCTCGTTGCTAGACGGGCCCCGACACTTCGGGGATTTCACTTATTAGATTTAAGGTGCACACTTTGGCAGTCGAGTGCTTACCTAAAGCGAGCTTGCTTAAAAGTACAAGAAATTTGATTAAATCAAATAATAGAGAAAGATTATAGGGTGTTGGCATGGGCGTACCCAGGTTAAGGGCCAGGGGGGGAAATCAAATTTTATAAGCACCTAGTCAAATAAATAAATAAACATAATTTTAATTATCGACAACAGTAGATAGTTAGTACAGAGGTAAACAAAATTCAGGGGGGGCAGCTGTCCCTCCTTGCCTGCCCCTAGGTACGCCCATGGGTGTAGGTAGAGCTATGTGCGTCTAATCTAAATGTATTTAACGGTCATACTTAGACTTAGAGCTCCTTATGCATCTGATCAGAAGATCCGAAGTTAAGTAACTTTCTTCATCTTCAAAATTGTGCTGATCAGCGTCCAACTTGGACTTGCTTTTTTTTAGGTACGTGTAGACAAATAAGTTGATTTTAATATCAAAGTAAAACCTTAGGCAGTAATTAAGTACTTACTTAAGTAACTAAGGTTTTACTTTGATATTAATATCAACTTGATTTGTGTACACGTACCTAAAAAAAAGTTTGAATAGACAGACCTTAGCCTCTGAACAAATAATGAAACCATGGATAATACTGATACTTAGCAATATCTTAAAATAGTCAGATCATCCAAATACACAGGTTGCTCCAAAGTGATACATTGAAAACCCTTAGTTTTTCGGTAAATATTCGACTGATTGTTATGATACTTTGCAGTTTTGTTTTAAATATCTTGCTAAGCCAGTAGTATTCGTATTTGTCGAGGCATTTTATGGTATGAAACCCTAATAATATGTCGTATTCAACTGTAAAACTGTTTCTACGGTCTAAAATTATGAAATTATTAATTAGAGGCCGATATAGTGTACCAGTTCTTTTTAAAAGTACCTAGATAAGTACTAGAGGGACATGACTTCATTACCCTTCACTAAATTGCGCTAAAAGTAGCATGGCATAATAACCACTTAGATAAGATAAAATGAGGTTCACTTTTAAATAATAAACACCGTCATATATTTAACTGCGAAAGTAAATCTAGTTTACTTTATTAGATGTTTTGCTTTAGTTATTTAGTGTTTTGTTTTTCAGACAATTGCCTTCCTATGAGTATAATAGTTAAAGTCCGAAAGTGTCCAAATATGTTTTGAAACTCTGAACATTTTCTTTCCAGTTTTAAATGAGTAATATTTTCCGTTAGCTCTTTATGAGAAACAATAGTAGTTGTTCTATTGAGACAAAGACAATTAGTATGGATTAATTGAAGAATGGTTTAATTTTTCACAGTTTTTAGAATAAAGGGGTCGTTGTCTGCTCAATATTAGACGCTGATTGAAAATTTTTGGCCAAGTTTTTAATGAGGAAGTCACGCTGCCTATGTTAATTTCACGGTTTAAAACCTGAGTAAAATTCAGCAACAATCAGATGTATTAGTCTGAAAAATAACTTAAAATCGAAAGATAACTGATTTTAGTTTGCGACTGATCAAAAAGTGTCATCTCCCACCGGAAACCAAGTTCTAGTATTTCAAATAATTATATTGTTTGACTTTTGTTCAGATCACAAAAATCTATTAAACCAATCCAGAAATTTTTCAGCTATTAGTAGGTACCACTACCATGAGTTTACAGTGACCGTTACTGGATAGCGACGGCGTAAATTATTTGTATCGAGAATCGTACAGCACCTCTACAAATAATTTACGCCGTCGCTATCGAGAACGGTCACTGTAAACTCATGGTAGTGGTATAAGTACATAGGTATGTGTGATGAAAACATTTTAGATAAGTAACAGAGTGGACGTTTTCACTGCAAATAACATGTGGATATTCTACAGATCTGCCTAATAAGAGCCCTGTACGCTCGAGTCCCCATAGAATCTTAGTTTTGTTCTAATTTACAAGCAGCACTACGGATCAAAACGCAACTTTGCAACTATAATGGGAGCAGTCACTACGATGCTTATAATTAGGTTTGAAATATAATTTAACAGAAGAAAACATTAACGAATTTCTATTTTTCATACAAAACTTAAAATTAATGTGATTTAATTTTGCTACATTAAATATGAACGAAAACTAATTACAAGCATCAAAATAGCTGCTCCCATTATAGTCGCAAAGTTTTATTTTGTTTTAGTGTGTTGCGATCAGCAGCGAGCATAGGTACTGGCGACTCATAAAACATCGTTAAATTGAATGTGAAATGGTTTCACACTAGTATTCAGTTTCCTCGGCTGTAAGTCTTCTACTAGTTTTTTTATTTTCTTATTTCTCTTCATAAAGAGTTGCAGCAATTCGTACTCTTCGTCTTATAAAATCATCATCATCATCATCATCAGCCGGAAGACGTCAACTGCTGAACAAAGGCCTCCCCTTAGAACGCCACAATGAACTGTAACTCGCCACTTGCATCCACCGGTTTTCCGCAACTCTTACGAAATAACTCTTAACTAAAATGAATTTCAGTATAGTTACCTATACATACATATTTCATGGAGTTTTATTCGAACAAGGGCCTTAATCGATTTCTCGTTCATACAAGTACAGGCATGGAAATTACTAATCAGTTTAACTCACTTATGTGCCTCGGAGCCTCCGAGCTATTAAATTACGAAGGATATAATTACACCTGTAATGTAATTAACCCAATTATATTCAGTAATGACCCTTAAAATGTATTTAACTGCCTCTTTAGAAGACTGGGTATATAATTTCATTTTAGAGTCCAATGCTTCGTTATTAAAACTGCTGCCCAAAACTTAATTAGGTATATGTTTTCAAAATTTTAAAGTGGTTTTTTCTGTTGTTACTTACTGAGAGTTGTAAATTTTTACCCAACTGGCCCAAGGAGCGTTATGTTTTTCGAGCGTATGTATGCAAGTATGCTACTACTTTTTTTATGGTATAGGGGGCAAACGAGCAGACGGATCGCCTGATGGTGAGCGATTACCGTCGCCCATGGACACCTGGAACACCAGAAGAGTCACAAGTGCGTTGTCGGCCTTTAAGGTAGAAGTACTTCGTGGGTTAATGTGGGTATGTACATAATATATGTCCATTTCTTTGATCCTCGCTGCAGCCTAAACGGCAAAAATGTTTTGGAAATAAGTTTTGTCAATTTTAGGAAGACTAACTGAAGGCCTATTTGCGTGTCCCTACATTAGGTAGCAAGGGCTGAAGAAGAAGAAAAATTGTGATGAAATATAATATTTTGCTTCTTTCTTCAAATTTTGACAATTTACATGGAAGGTTAATAAAATCTCGAAATATCAATTGGGAGCGAACCTCTTAAGAAGCGAAGTGTTGAGTAAAAACTAGTCAGACAGTCAGACTAGTAGACTTGTTAAAATTAGTTAGCAATTTTTATCCCACACTGCTATCTTCTTCTTATTATTTAACAGCAGCGGTATTACTGATCTCTCCGTACGTCAGCACGAAGTCACGATACCATTGTCATCACTATCATTAAATCGCATCTGTTAAAACTTAATTATCATATTTGTCCATGTGTTAAATTTATATCGTAAAACGTGACTCATTCATCAGTTTTATATTGGCCTTTGTTACCAATAACTGACTGAGTATAACTTTTTAAAACTTGAAACATCTTCGTCATTTTACAATGAAGCACGTACGAGTATAATAATAATCATGGTATAAATGCTATGGGACATCTATTAATCGGCATCATCCCAGCCTCTATGTATAGGTACGTTTCACCCACTGTTGGGTACTGGCCTCCTCTTAGAATGCAATACCTCTCCTTAAAATATATATACATAAGCACGCGCAGAATACACAGGTCACTTCCAAAAAAAATTATGTATTAGCAGTCTGCCACTACTACCATCTATATTTTTAAGGTTCACAATTTAGCTAGGCTATGTTTGTGCATCAATATATTTTGTAAATTATGCCATAAATTTTTACTAGATGGCATTAACATCAACTGTTCGTTCCTCCACCCTTTGTGACACTAAAGTATCCACGGACCGACCACGGACGGGTTGACGCATTTTGGTTTCACCATGCTATCTTCGGACTGTCAAGCAGTTATGCAATAACAGTCTGTAAATCTCATTACACATACAATTTAGTTGACTTAACTATTGCCGTGGTAAACGCAAAATGACAGTTATTTTCCTATCAATTGTCTCATTCCTTCATTAGGTACGTTGCTACTCGATAGAACTCATTTGCAAAAAATGTCTTGATTAATTTAGATCAGAACAATTGAAATTTATGTCGAACCAAAACCGTGCCTGCATCTCATTTACCAATTGGCTTGATAATATTTGCTTCCACCATGTCTGTAGTTTTGAATTATACTTTAGGTACTTTGGTAGTAATTTGAGTATTCTCTTGTACTATAAAGAGTATTTTGTATTGTATTGTACTTAATTCTTTAATTTATAAGTTGTGTGGCACCCTGAAAACAGCTATAGTTAAGTCAAGTCGAAGTAATATTACTTTACAAGGCCAAATAAGGTCGTGAACTCGGCTAGCTTATAACTCTTCAGATATTGTTAATCTTAACCCTATGTCACACAGATTAGTATTAATAAATAATTATAAAGCAGTACCTATTTTACTTCGTTTAAATAGTGAATCAATTTACTTTCAATACGCGGCAGCGTGTCCAGCATGTTCAAAGAAAAAATAATTGGGGAAGCAGCCGTGTCGTGTGTATTATATTCAACGGATCATTTCGAGCTACTTTTGACTCCTTTACAACTCCAAACCTATTTAATCTTCATACATGAAATTTGGAAAATTTATTTAAATCCCTTTGCTTGTCTAGAATTCAAAACTGCATGTTTGTAGCTCAAACAATTATTCATAGTTAACATTTAAAAACCCGCATTTTTATGGCTGACTAAGACTAAGAGGAGAGGTCGCTCCAGGCGCCAGAGGCACTAATACGAAAATCGAAAATCGAAGTTCGTATCTTACCGTCGTTCCTCTCACTCTCGTATTAAATAATATAAGTGACAGCGGGACGGCAAAAAACGATGTTCGAATTTTGCATTTCGTCGCAGTATATCGCCAGATGGCAAGGGCACTTTCCATGTTTCCAGTGCAAAATAACGTTGTTATATGGCGCCTTTTAAGAGACGCTGAAGAAAGAAAGAAAGAAAGAAAGAAAATACATTTATTTAATGCCATAAAACAAACAACAAATGCCATAAACATAGAACAAATAAAGACAAAAAAAATAACAACAACAAAAAAAAAGGATATGAAAAAGGAAGGAGGAAGGGAGGAAGAGGGAAGGGGGAAGGGGTGTAGACATCTTGCTCTACCTTCATCGAGGGTATAGAGCCGGTGCTGAGTAAGTCAAAGTCAAAGTTAAAATCTCTCTATTCAATTTAGGCTATAACAAGCACTTATGAACGTCAAAAAAAATCTACCACCGGTTCGGAAAAAACCTCTGTTGAGGAGAATTCAAGAAGAAACTCAACGAGGCATTTTTTTAACAGATTTTCAATATTTATAAATAAGTAAGTACAATTATGTTTGGTAAATATCTGTAGACCACAATATTTATAATACCTACTTACCTATATGCAGCTTTCACCTTAGTAGGATCATCGTAAAGCTGAGTTTAGACTTGCAAGAAAAATCGTGCAAGTTGCATTACATTCATCATCATCATGTGAGCCGAAAGACGTCCACTGCTGGACATAGGCCTCCCCCAAGGCTCTCCACTCAGATCGGTCTTGTGCTTTTCGCATCCACCGCGATCCCGTGATCTTAGCCAGGTCGTCGCTCCATCTTGTTGGAGGCCTACCGACAGCTCGTCTCCCGCTCCGCGGTTGCATTACATTGCGAGGCCGTAAAGCCAACGAGTTTGTGGTGGTCAATCGAGCGCCGCAATGTAATACAACCCGCACGATTTTTCTTGAAAGTCTAAACTAGGCTTAAAGTCACCTCGTTTATTTTAACCTAGGAGCTTTGAACTACGCGTTATTGCGAGCCGAAATATGCTATAATAATAATAATATGCTGGTCATAATTTTATCGAAAGAAGTATTGTATATAATCAGGGTAGAACTTCACTTCAGGTAAGTTCGTTTAACCCTAATAATAATAGTTACACTAGCTTTTGCCCACGGCTTTGCCCGCGTGGAATTCGGCTAACGCACGCATCACGCGCTGTCCCCTCGGGATCTGTGTATTTTTCCGGCATGAAAGTAGCCCATGTCACTCTCTGACCCATAAACTATTTCTATGCCAAAAAAACCACGTCGATCCGTCGCACCGTTTGATTTCGACGTGAAAGACGAACAAATATACAATCATACAAACACACACACTTTCGCATTTATATAGTTTGGATGCAGCTTTCACCTTAGTAGGATCATCGTAAAGACACGTCGTAAACGCGTCGCTGTAAAATAAATAAAATAAATCCAACCGTATTCATTTTTCACACAGTCAAGTCTGAATGATTTATTTATTAAAACCGGCCAAGAGCGTGTCGGACACGCCCGAAATAGGGTAGCGTAGCCATTACAAAAAAATTAAGTAATATTTTTCTAAGGATTTCCGTATTTTGTACGGAATATTCCAAGTTTAGATAGTACATTTTATACCTTAGGCTGCTATTTACTCTTAAAATACTAATAATTCCCAAGAAAACTTAACTGTTATAGTTTTTCTTGTAATTATGATATACTTACTACCATCCTGAAATTTTCAAATTTTTTTATTTTTTTATTGTACCATTTTGTCGACATAGCTTACATATTATATAAGTATGTATTCGTGCAAAATTACAGCTACGAGTATCTAGCATTGATAGTCTCTGAGCAAAGCCGCGGACAGAAAGACAGACAGACATGGCGAAGCTATAAGGGTTCCGTCTTTGCCATTTTGGCTACGTAACCCTAAAAATGGTTCTTAAACAGAACGACGTGGTAATGTATCGATTTTATATCATGATTACGCTTTAGGCGCAAATGTTCCCTTTGAAATACCTCCGCTCCCGTGAATGTTCTGGCTGATGCATTGTTAATGCCGATAGAGTGCAGAGTTCTGCTGGGAATTGGCTGAACAGCCCGTCGCGTGTACGCCTTTATGCGCAGTAAATAAAGAATGTCGATGCCATAGATTCCATAAGTAGGAAATAGAGTCCTTCATTATAGGCTACTTGCTTGAAGCACATAAATCTTGTGTTAGCGTTAAGCTTAGTTTAGTAGTGTCAAAATGTATGGAACTGTCAAGTTCAAGCCAGGCTTAGGTAAGTACTAAATCTAGATTTATTTTTACCTGCAAGCTAGAAGCGGCTATGATAAAATCAAGTTTTAAGATAGATGGAGTCGAAAACGCGGTATTTTTAAATAGATACTAAATGCTTAAATAGTTGAGTCTATAAATTTTAAGTTTAGAATTTTAAAAAAAACGTTCGAACGAATCGATTTTAAAAAATTACTGCGATTTACGACTATCTCAACGCTTGATTTTGTTACTTTTACCTTACACCTTGAGAATTGTTGATAGGTAGTTAAAGAAATTATAACAGGTTTGTTGGTTTACATCTAAATTATTTCACCTGAATATAATTTAAGAGTAAAATAATTCATCATTTACTACGGAAAGCATAAAACATTTTGTTTAATCAAAGAATAGGTACTAGTTTACAATAGAAGTAGAAACAAAATTATCCCACTGTCTCATTCTATTCATACTAAACTTAGTTTAATTTAATTTAATTTAGTACAAATAATCAAGCCAAGTGAAGCCATCAAGCGAGATTGAGGCAAAACGTAAGCCCATTTTTATAAAAAAAAACATATATCACTTGAATAGGCAATGTACCTGCATATTTAGTTCGCTTCAACTAAAAAAAATAATAATTTCAGAATAAAACAAGTTAAGTAAGTCGAGGTTTAAAATATCTTTACACTTTAGTACCTTATCGCTGTCACCTCATGTTTGAACTTTTGTATAAAAGTGTCAGAAGCATACAGTGACAAGGCACTAAAAGTGTAAATATATCTTTGATCTTGACTGGACCATTGACCGATTGTCGCGCTAGATGCATCCTCGCCATTTTGATTGCTAACAGGTATAATATACAGCCCAAGGTGATTCCACTAATAGCCTTAACTAGACCACAAAAGATCGTTTCTTGCATGTATACAGGATGATTCTGAAGATAAATATGATTGGGGTCAACCCTACACAACTTAGTAAATGTAATCATAGTTTACGGAAATCGTAATCTTAATAAAGTGTTGTAGGCCGATGTCGTAAAATCGTAACTCTTCACAAAACTTTGTAGGCCGATTGTATAAAATCGTAACTCTTCACAAAACGTTGTAGGCCGATTGTGTAAAATCGTAACTCTTCACAAAACGTTGTAGGCCGATGGTGTAAAATCGTAACTCTTCACAAAACGTTGTAGGCCGATTGTGTAAAATCGTAACTCTTCACAAAACGTTGTAGGCCGATTGTGTAAAATCGTAACTCTTCACAGAATGTTGTAGGCCGATGGTATAAAATCGTAACTCTTAACAAATTTTTTTAGGCCGATGGCGTAAAATCGTAACTTCACAAAATGTTGTGGGCCGATGGCGTAAAATCGTAACTTTTAACAAAATGTTGTAGGCCGATGGCATAAAAACGTAACTCTTTACAAAATATTGTGGGCCGATGGCGTAAAATCGTAACTCTTCACAAAACGGTGTAGGCCGATGAATGGTGTAAAATCGTATCTCTTCAAAAAGTGTTACTACATCTTGTGGAGAGTTTCGATTTTACTGTATCAAGGTTTAAGTAATAAATTCATAAACAAACACGTAAGCATGCTTACTACATATATTAACTCACTCGTGCCATTGTTGTTATAATTTAATGCATTCATTAATTTACGAGGATATTATTAACATTGCCCATCATGATTAGCCTTCAAGAAATCTAAGATGCTTTATTTTTAGTCATAAAATGTAAAAAATATCAGAGTAGTTTTAATTACAACGACTCTTTAAGTAATGAATAGGTAATACAGTATAAGAACATAAGAAAATAGTTGCTAAACTAATATTACAAAATAATTATCATCCAAATTTTCTGCCTCAGTGCAAGACACTGGCAGCATTACCTCTCTGAACTGGCCAATGTTTTGATTGACAAAATAAATAAAATAAATGCTTAGGAATTTTGATTATTCCTTAATTCTTCATAATTATGGGTTATTCATGTGTATAGGTTATTCAGGTGAGTCATACTCAGTCTGTCTGGCTCTAAAGGAATGACTCATGATTTACTGTAGGAGAATTGTAGGTATGTATACTATTATAATGATACGGGAAAATCCCTTACTTCAAATGACTTAAGAGTTGGGAATCTCGTGGCATTTTTGGATAAGTAATGCAGAGGAGTCGTTTTTATGTACTTAGTTTTTTTATTGAATGAATGACTGAATGGTAGAAACTTAACTTACTTATGTAAAATTTAGCGTGAACTATTTTCACGTTCGAATTAACAGTTTTCCACTTTCTAAAGCTATCGATCAGCTGTTTTTTTTTCATCCTAACATAGGTACAAGATTTTGATAGAGGTGTTGGGAATTCTTACCGGAATTTATATTTCAAAATGCTGTTGGTTTAGTCTAATAGCTCAGTATTTTAAATGTTAATAGACGTTAGTTTGACATTCAGCTGTCAAAATGTATGAACTAACAGTCGATGAACAATTAACATTGTATGGTGAAATTAATTGTAATTAAATATCTAATACACATGTTTGTAAAAAGTAATGTTACTTATAATTTTTTTTTTTGTAAGTAAGCTAACTGATAGCTATTATTAAAGTAAATTTTAAGTACCTAGTTATTGAAAGTAACTTATTGAAATGAAATGAAATGAAACTAATTTTATGGCATAGCACATTTTTTGTCATCAGGCATTGTTTGATTTATAAGGGCATCATTTTTTCTCTACATACTTTTGTCAAAGTTGCAAAACACATTTGTGTATTTTCTTTTTAATATTCTGTACTATTATAAAAGACATTTCATTCCATGACAACTTAAACAACATACTTTTTGTTCGAATTCTTATGCATCATTCGTTCATTCAAAATAAATATTATAAAAATAGGTATTATAATAACGACTCCACTGCACTCTGTTCAAAATTGCCACCAAACATCCCAACTCTAACTAACCAAATACGTACAATAACGTATGAAATATCCATTCTACAAGTCACAACTAACTTGTAAAATGGATACAGACATGTATGTCGTACCTACCTATTGTTTGAAAATTTAGTTTTTTGAAGAAGGGAGAAATACCAATTAACTTGAAAAATCCCTCTTATTTTTCCGCCGCTTAAAACTAAGAGACATAGCAGGCTGCAAGGATGCATAAAAAGAAGTTTAGAACAATTTGACTTACTCGCACGCTCGCATTCCACTAGTAAGAGTCAATTGTAGGGTCTCTGATCTACCATAAATCTATCCACAATTACTTATGGTTGTATAAAGACCTTGTCATTTACGTTCATACCAAGTCACGACACCCATTGTGAAAGCAAGTACTCACAGGTTCTCAAGTAAGGTACTTGGTTAAGCAGAAAATGTCTCTAGTTACCCTTGATTAAACTAAAAGGTCGGTGCTAGCGAAGTTTTAACTACGAAGTAATGGCACATTAAGCCAAAGTTTGATGTGTCAATCTCGGTAACCTACCTGGCATAGAGTTGACTTGAAAGAACAATGAGGTCGTCTAAAATTAAAACGAGTAGAGATTAGATGAAGAATCTTTCACTAGTGTACGTAACTCAACATTTTGTATTATTGAAAGAATAAAAATATGCTGGGGACTACTAAACTGTATCCAAATAATTGTTACCGCAACCAAGTTTGTTTAAAACGTTGGGACTTTAAGGAGAAATAAATTATTATTCATTGCGAATTCTAGTGTAAAATATTTACCTTCTATATATAAATAACCTACAATATATGTAATTTGTGACTGTAAATTAAAACACTTTTTTCCCGCTGTTTGTAAGAGATTTAGGGCCTATTTCATCTCACATTGATATATTTTTCCTTTGTGAAAGGCTCTCTGTTTGATTTGTACGAATACAGAGATGGCATCATAATTAACTGTAACATAATTCATCAATGAGTTATGAAACCAGCCCTAAATCTATTTTTAAAACTTATGCTATAATTATAAAAATGTGGATATTTATATTTATGTTAAAGAACTGACCGTACCAATTTTTTTATCAGGATTCTGCAGAGATTAAAGACAATTATTGTTGCAGTTATTGTGAAAAACAAGCTAATAAAATGCCGGATGGTAGGACGGCAGTAAAGAGACTCTTATCTCAGATCTTGGAACAATTACTTCCAATTATCTTCATCTTAGTCGTCAAGCGATAAAATATACTTAAAGATATAGTTAATCCTGCTAAAATTATTGCATTATTTAAGGTTTCCTGTTTTTGAAATTCTGTCGATTAAACATACGCAGAATTTTGTTCCCTACTTTCCTGTAGACATGTTTTGTAGAAAGTTATGGCTTTATAGGTAGAACATTCACGATGACGCGTGCCGTAGTTCTTATTACAATGTCATTAATGTCTAACTTTGACAAAATTACGCGTCTTCGTGGATGGCAGGTATACGCGCAAACAAATAACTTTTTCAATGGGTCCTTCATTTAAAATGGGACCCTGAACACCAGACTGATGTTGAGGAGCATTATGTCCTAGTTTTTACTCTCATCATCATCATCTCAGCCGTAGGACGTCCACTGTTGGACATAGGCCTCCCCCATAGACCTCCAGTTGCTTCAGATGGCCGTTGGGGCCGAAAAGTTCTCGAGTGGAGAACGCGGATCGGCAATAGCAGCGTGGGACGTCCACCAACGAGATGGACGGATGACCTAGTTAAAGCCGCGGGTTCACGATGGATGCAGGCCGCTGCCAACCGAAGCAACTGGAGTTTTTACTCTCAGTTAAGATCAATTATCTTAAATAGTTCTAAGACTAATAAACAGCGTAGGCATTTATACAATTGAAAGTTTGAAATAAGTCGAGTTTTCGAATCTTTGTTCTATTAACCTTCCCCTAACCTGTATCAATCTAGAACGAAATCCTCAAGAATGAAAGCACCTACCTAATAGCGTCAGTACTTAACTTTAACTTTACACTCAAACCTATAGGAAAATGTTTGTTTATAAACGGAATTTACGACCCTAACACGGTTTAGGGTTTAGTAAACAATAAACAATTTACGTTTAGGTAATTAATTCAATGGCACGCCTCTGAAGTGAAATGAAGAGAAGTTTGTGCAGTCTCAGGAGTGTATTTAAAACGAGATTTAAAAGTTTATTCATCATTGTTTAGCTTATTTCAAAGATAGGGTTGTAGAAATAGAAGATAAGGGACAAGAGTGATGTATCGGGTGATTTGAATTTTTACGTCGGCATTAGGTTTTTCTACATAGGTAATTAACTATACGAAGATAATTTTCCTAAATTTTTAATTCTTACGATCATCATCATCATCATCATCCCAGCCTATATATGTCCCACTGCTGGGCACAGGCCTCCTCTCGGAATGAGAGGGCTTGGGCCATAGTTCCCACGCGGGCCCAGTGCGGATTGGGAACTTCACACGCACCATTGAATTGCTTCGCAGGTTTTTGCAGGTTTCTTCACGATGTTTTCCTTCACCGCAAAGCTCGTGGTAAATTTCAAATGTAATTCCGCACATGAATTTCGAAAAACTCAGAGGTGCGAGCCGAGGTTTGAACCCACGACCCTCTGCTTGAGAGGCGATAGGTCAAACCACTAGGCCACCACGGCTTCCTCTCTTACGATATTTCTTACGATAGTTAGGATTAAATAGTCTGGGTACAAATATTCATTAGAACAATGGTTCAAGTCACATAAATGTAGATGTAGATATGCAAATTCTAGCATGAAAATGTTATTTCATCGGGGCTTAACTTGTTTTAGTCTTAGTAAAACTTGTACCCTAAGACAATCAATTAAAACTTACACTAGCTTGTAAGCTGAAACTTTGATCATAGTTGATAAATTCTAATTTGGTATTTCTATTCAAAACCACCATCTTCCTTTCGCTCCCGTGAATTCAACATTTGCGAACTTTTTGAACTACAGTTTTCTGCTCTAAACTGAAAATTTCTTTATGACGATGTCTTTATATTTTGCTAGGAATATTTTGAATAAGAAAGAATAAATAACATTGATCCAATAGGCGTTTAATGTAAATATCCTGATATATTTTTAGAAACAAAATTATTTTACAGCAGTAAGCGTTTAGGTATTCTTTCCCATTTCTTTGCAAATCAACAAAGAAAGAAATTTACCGTTTTCTTAGTCTATGATCTTTTTTTTTTCATTAACAACCGTTATAACCAACACTTATTGCAAATAAATAAATTATGAATTATAACTCGTACAAAACTTACCTCGTAACACTTTTTCTAAACCTAAAGTCCGTAAATTTTAAAACACAGTAAACACACTGTTTACACTTCGGCAACAACCACTATTACATCATGTTCACACGCACTAAAGTCGCATAAAAGTTTTATAATAGCCCAATTATTGGGCAACGTGTAGTGCCCATATTTGTAAACATAGGCGGTAAACAGCGTGTTAGGAGCGCTTGAGGCCGTCGCGACAGCAGTCTACATTCGACGACTCGCGAATGAATACTGCCGGGGGTTCACTCGCGATCTTAGGAGAGCGCAGCAATAGAAACTGAAAACATACTTGAAAACATTTTACAGGAATGGTTGTTGCTTGATCTATAACTATAACTTTTATAATGTCGTGCACCAAGTCATTAACATTCATCATCAAACAATCATCCCAGCCTATACATGGTGGAAAGAATCAATGGGTCCTGGAGGGGAACTACCTTATAAATATCCTTTAGTTAGCTAATTGTACTGAAAGGAAACATTCCTTTATTTTTAAAACTAGCTGTTGTCTGCGGCTTCGCCCCCGTTGTAATGTTTCTAAATTTTCTCCCATAAAAAAACCTTCTCCTGACAATAACGAACACAACAAAAAAAAACAACAAAAAAATTGCGCAATCAGTCCAGCCGTTCCCGAGTTTTGCGGTTAGCACTTGTCTCACCCGGGAATCGAACAAACTAAAAATCAAAAAATAAAAACTCGCCATTTTGCTATACGAAGCAATAGGATTATTGGTCAGGATAAAATTTGTCTAATAAACATTTGGTAAGGCCAACTTATCTGTTGTACGAGATAACATTTAATAGAATATTTATTAACTTTACCTAAAATAGTACTGTTCGCTTGTAAAAGTCCCATTGATTTTTTCCATCCTGTATACTTCCGCAATTGGGCACAGGCCTCCTCTCAGAATGAAAGGGCGGCCGTAGTTCTCACGCGTGTCCAGTACGGATTAGGAACTTGACGCATATCATTAAATTACTTCGCAGTTGCAGGTGTCCAACAATAACCAATTTAAAATCTCCGATTAAGTACCTTCTATCTAACAAAGACAGAAATCACATTTTAAACGGAAAATGTGCTGGAAATTTCCGATAAAATTAGTAAAACACAATCCGGAATCCCCCATTTTCTCATACATTTTATGAGTCAGCTTTGTTACGCCCATACTGGGTATATGAAATAAACGTACCTACCTAGTAAAACTGTAATTTTTTGGGACATTTAAATCGATTATTATCGATTAATATCGATTATGCTCTCGATTCTGAGTAGGAAAATCCATATTTTTTCCAAAAAAAGAAAGGGACATTTGTACACGAAAACGACGGTTTACGAAATGAAACTTCGGAATTCATCGATGGCTAATTTAGGATTTAGGCTACATACTTCTCGTTTAAGCTACATAATTCTAGGTACTTCGTAGATTTATCTTGATGATCAAAAAAAATTTTTTTTTATTTGCTTAATAACTCTGCCTTAGGGCGGTTTCAGACTAGCGTTTTTTTCTGCTCGTGTACCTACGCTCGTTTTTGGAATACGCGCTTACACGCGCGCTAGATTAAACCGAACGCGTGTGTACGCACTCATTCGTGCGTGTTTACTCGTTTTGGGTCTGAAGTACAATTCAATAGAATCTAACAATTTTCTACACATTTAACACACCCTAACGTGGGCACGCTTGATTATATATGTCCCTGTTGTTGCAATTATCATCTAAAAGGAATCAAAAAAGAATATTAGTCACATCACAAAGCCTTAGGCAGCCCGGTGTTCATATTACAAGGCTGTAAGTGTCTACAGGATTGTTAGATTCTATTGAATTGGAGTATAATAGACATGTTCTCGCTCGCGCGTCAACACTCGAAGAAAACAAAACCGCAGTGCGCGTACACGCGCTTTCAAAAACGAGCTTATACGCGCTATATACGCGTGTATAAACGCTAGTTTGAAGCCACACTTACGCCCGTTCCTGATCAAAACTCAAATATACCCCTGCTTTATTTACAAATGTACTGTTAAATAAAAATATTATAAACATGGCCTCATTCTTGTAAATGGAGGTCTTTACCAGTTAAAATGAAGAGACTTTTAAGTAGATACACGAAAAGAACAAAATTGCGTCGTTCCTAATGGACAACAACGTTCCTTGGGAGCGAATAAATTATGGTAATAGTATTATTCTTTGTCTATACTTTGTTACTTAAACCTGTTAAATAAACAACAGTGTAGCAGATTTTTTGTGTTGAGCTCCAACAATTTACACTGCCGATGGTCGCTTCCTCTCTTTTACTTAATAATTAATAATCACCTTAGGTACATCCACATACTAATTTGTGGCCTTTAATACACTAAGATAGAGTAATAAATAGACTAAGCTCAAGCCTAACCTAAGTTAGAACCGTTTAAACCGTATTTGGCCAATGGTTTAGAAAGAAAAGAAATCCATTTTTTATTTGAACAAATTCAGCGCACAGTAAATAAAAGCTTTAAAAATAAATAGAACATAATATTAAACGTTAAAAAGAAAAAATACATTTCTAGTACAAAAAAGCACTAATACCTAAAGGCCGCATTCAGCACCATGCTGCAGCAAGCAGCGCTGGTTTTTTGTCTGACCTCTTTTCTTATAACTTGTCTACAACTATAGAGCTAGCGGTACGCCAAAAATGCTACTCATGGTGTTTAAAAGCATGAAAATCGGAACGATTGATCTTAAGGTGGCACGACTTCCATACTATATAATTTTTCCAACCATTTGCGCTTGAAAGATTTTTTGAAACTAAAATCACATCTCTTGATGTTTATTTCGTTCTCTGAGCGCGGCATTTTTTGTTTACCTAAAGAAAGCTTTTGAATAATAGCTTAATCTAGATGATTATTTTGGTTCATTTTTGTCAATATGTGAGTGGACGGCGACAGTATCGTACGCCAAAGGCTCGGTAGTAGTGTGCGTCGCGACTAATTCGCCAAGTCGCCGTCAATTTGAAGCTAGGCGCCACTGTCAGTATTCGTTTGATTTATCTGATCAAAATAAAATAATAATTATTAACCATTTAGAAGCACGTGTCATTTTTTTTAATATTTTTGCTGGCCATCGGTACAAAGCCCTTCGGTCAAAAGACTGAAGCTAAATGAACAAATGCGTTGCCAATTTTTTTGATTTCCGTAAGAATTATTTCTTTCGAAAAGAAAAAATTGCGTTGCTCGTACGGTCAAAGACTTTAATTCATGAGCCATCATGGAACCATATCACAGTGAACGTCACAGTGACATCGTATTAATTTACGAGGAAAACAGTAATGACTTTTCCTTTGAAAAGGTTCCACGGTGGCTCATGAATTAAAGTCCTCGGCCGTACGTTATCATCATCATCATCAGCCTCTAGCTGTGCACTGCTGGACATAGGCCTCCCCAAAGAGCGCCATTGCGCCTTGTCCTCGGCTAGACGCACCCAGCTTCTACCAGCAGCCTTTCGCGGATCGTAACCGACCGTGCGTACCTACTAACAAATAAATATGGAATATTGCATATACAGTCAAACTATTTGCTTCCTGACCCACCGTAGAACGCTCTCACAGTAAGTGCCATAATGAATTCCCTTGTCAAGCAATGCGATGTCAGTATGACTTTTTCAACGAAAAGGTTCCACAGTGGGGCACGATTCCGTTGGTTCGATAGTACGTCTTATAAATAAGGAATATCACTGCAATTTTCTGTCGTCAGAGTGCAGCACCAGCACTAACTGTTAATGGTTTTTTGAGTATCTTAAAATGTCTGTAGAAAGCCATAATATCATAATTATTTCAATTAAATTTTTGGAAATATAGCTCTATCGTTATTATCGATGTCAATATCATGTTATTTTGTTACTCATACAAAAATACATGATTTCTGTAGGTACTAATACTCTTTGGATAAAATATAAAGAGAACTGACGTTGTCATTTGGATAATAAAAGTAAAAAACAAAAACATCTCAACTGTCAAGTCAAACTGCGATTTTCTGATTTGCTATCCATGAAGCTACATTTTCAAGATAATTAAATTGTAATTCGCATTGCACCATGGAGCCACGAACTTCGCGAAAAGACTATAAAAATCATCATTACTCTGGTCCCAGGAAAAATCAAAAACGAGTTCAGGGACAAATGAAACGTCATCACGGAGAAATCAAAAGGTAAGTGCCGTGGAAAACATATTGCACATAGTGATGTTATTTCGAAACCAGAACCTGGCTAATCTGCTTGTTGTTGCAGTCGTAATGAAGTATGGTGCAAAAAAAGGAAAATGGACGACGATTCCAACGTCAATTCGAGTTCTGGGTAAGTGAAACATAAATATCCTTCACACACTAGCATAGTATATAGGTAATATTATAAATTTGAAAGCCTCTTCCATTGGTTGGCAATCAAGCACTGTCCGCTTCTAGCGGAACGTTTTCCCACGCATGACTAAACTATGGAACCGGCTTCTCGGGACGATATTCCCAGAGCGGCACAACTTAGGGATCTTAGCCTATAAAACTCGCAACGGGCCGGCAACGCACCTGTGATACCCCTCGTTTTGCCGGTACCTATGACCGGTGATGATTGCTTCCCACCAGGTGACCCGAATGCTTGTTTTCCCCTCTTATATGAAAAAAAATAAAACGGCTCGACTGATTTGGACGAAATTTGGTATGTAGATAGCTGGGCGTGTAAAGTGAAAGCTCCTTTTTATCACGATATTCCCACGAGATTCCTACGATTAGACACTACAAATTATTTATTGAATCAGGCGTTGCTTTGCATGGTCCACATATCAATCAATTTTTACAGTGAGGAGGTGGAGGAACGCATGAACATCTATACTAATATTATAAATAAGAAAGTGTGTGTGTTTGTATATTTGTCCGTCTTTCACGTCGAAACAGATCGACGTGATTTTTGACATAGAGATAGTTTATGGGCCAATATAGTCTATATAGTAGTATATAGGCTACTTGTTATCCCGGAGAAATGCTCAGTTCCCGAGGGAACAGCGCACGATAATCGAATTCCACGTGTGCGAAGCCGTGGGCAAAAGGCTAGTCTTGTATAAATGTAGCTATCATATAAGGTCGCGGGTGAGCAAAGTAATTGTTTCAGTTCATTGATATTACAAATTGACCGTGGGTATTTTATGTGCAATGTCAATGAAATCAACTATGTAGTTATGTATTGGAAATTCCCGGAATTAGTCAAAGTCCTGGAATTCAGTTCAACTATCGGTTATTAGAACCCGTGGTGGCCTAGTGGTTTGACCTATCGCCTCTCAAGCTGAGGGTCGTGGGTTCAAATCCCGGCTCGCACCTCTGAGTTTTTCGAAATTCATGTGCGCAATTTACCACGAGCTTTGCGGTGAAGGAAAACATCGTGAGGAAACCTGCACAAATCTGCGAAGCAATTCAATGGTGCGTGTGAAGTTCCCAATCCGCACTGGGCCCGCGTGGGAACTATGGCCCAAGCCCTCTCATTCCGAGAGGAGGCCTGTGCCCAGCAGTGGGACGTATATAGGCTGAGATGATGATCGGTTATTACGCGTGCGAAGCAAATGCCAAAGGACCATCCATAAAGTACATCACACCAATTTTGACCATTTTTCAAGTGTTTTGTTGGTTATGTTTTTCGAGCGTATGTATTTGAATAATAACGTATGTGTGTATGTTTCTTGCTCGGCTTTAGGGATTAGTTAGTACATAGAAATCTATGATATAGTACCTAATTTAATTAGTACTTATGTGGATAGTTGGACACCTGGAATAACACATAATTATAGCGTCACTACTTTGAAAAAATCTTCACTCAGAAAAATTACTTATTTTGAGGTACGAATTTTTAGGGTTCCGGAGCCAAAATGGCAAAAACGGAACCCTTATAGTTTCGCCATGTCTGTCTGTCTATCTGTCTGTCTGTCTGTCTGTCTAGTCTGTCTGTCTGTCCGTCCGCGGCTTTGCTCAGGGACTATCAATGCTAGAAAGCTGTAATTTTGCACGGATATGTAAGTAAACTATGCCGACAAAATAGTACAATTAAAAATTCAAAAACAATTTTTTTAGGGTACTGTATTGTGTGAAACTCTTTGGTAACCGTTCAATTAGTACTAGTAACTAAGTTCGATATTTGAATATGATTATTACAGCGAACGGTCACAATAGAGTATTATAAAGGACTTGTATTCGAGTTGCCAACGAAGTTGAATATAATCCAGTTTACGTAAAATATATGTTTTTATTTGAATTACGGCTTTTCTAAGATACCGGACCGTCTGTCCAGTACAGTACCTCCCATAGACGTAAAGTGGCGGTGATTTTTTTTTTCTCATTCAACCCTATAGTGTGGGGTACCATCGGATAGGTATTTTAAAACCATTAGGGGTTTGCTAAAACAATTTTTCGTTTCAGTAATGTGTTTGCGAAATATTCAACTTTAAAGTGTACATTTTCATTAAAATCGAGCGTCCTCCCCCCCCCCCTCTCTAAAATCTAAACCGGCAGGTGGAAAAATTTGAAAAAATTCAGGATGGTAGTCAGTATATATATCAAACTTTCAAGGAAAACTATAACGGCTAAGTTTGCTTGAGAGTTATTAGTAGTTTATGAGTAAATAGCAGCGGAAGGTATAAAACATACCTAAACTTGGAAGATTCCGTATAAAATACGAAATCCTTAGAAAAATACTAACTAATTTTTTCTTAATGGCTACGGAACCCTATTTTGTGCGTGTCCGACACGCTCTTGGCCGGTTTTTATAAGTAGTGACGAAACGCTAGTTTTTATTTATGCGCCTACCTACTTACTTTTAATTTTTATATTCGAATGGAATTGGGATAAAGCATAGTACTTGTAATAATATTATCGATGCGAAAGTTTGTGAGTATGTTTGTGTGTAGGTGTGTGTGTTTGTTGGTTCCTCCCATGCTAAAACGGCTTGAAGGATTTGTTTGAAATTTGGTATGTTGATAGTAAGACATCTGAAACAACATAGAGGGTACTTTATATCTCAATAATCCAATAGGATCAGGATAAAATCTTGAAATTTCAGTCAATTGCTGGTTTAAGAGTTAAGAAATTTTCCGCGGGTAGAGTTTAGTAATTATTATAAAATTCCCGACCAGAGTATTCCTTTACTCTGACTGGCAATCCAGGTCAGATGTAGGTTTGTATGACTAAACTACATTTTTTGTGGATTTACTTATTTTATTAAAGTTATAGTGAAAAACACGATAGCAAAAAGGCATATTTTGTAAAATAGAATAGAATAGAAATATTTTATTCATGCTTCATACATTAAATAAAAACAGAATAAAAATACATAAAAATAAAACAACTAGTAAACTCCTAATTTAACGAGGTATGGGACTCAAAAGTTAGTCCGTTACCAAGGGGCCGGGGACAAAATATCTGGTGGCGTCAAAGTTTTTTAAAAACTTACCGTCTAAAAAACATAACCCTCCTTTGGCAGTCGGGTAATAACCATATTTGGTATATTAAACTTTTCTCTGTGGGACAACCGTTTTTAGAACAGGGTATCCCACATTTTCATACCAAATTTGAAGTCGATGCCAATTATCGTTGAAGAGTCCTGTTCTGCGGAGACAATACTGGCCGGACTATCAAGATGTCACTACCAGATTATTGCATTGTCACGCGATTTACACGTGTATGCAAAATTTCAGCTCAATTGGTAACCGAAAAGTGAATCAAATTTAATTTGCAAGATTTGATGACAAAAATCGGGACAGGTGAAACTAAATAAAATCTTGTAGAAGTGGTTCTACTTCAAAGCAAAAAGATGCATGTTCAAATAAGGAATCTTTTTTTGAGGTTGCAAATATACTTGGTGATTAGTTTAAATTCGGAAAGAAAGCGAGAATTGGTTCGCGCTCGTCCTGCATTGTGCCTGATGACAGCTGAGTCATGGCGGCATGGACGGCATTATGCAAGAAGGAATCAAGTCAATAATAAAAATATCATTGTAAGTACTATGAACAATGTTTTATTTTTTATTATTTATAAATATAATAAAATCCAATTCAATGAGTGCAATATCCCGCGGGATCGCGGTGGATGCCGGAAGCACAAGACCGGTCTGAGTGTAGAGCCTTGGGGGAAGCCTATGCCCAGCATTGGCTGACATGATGATGATGATGAATATCCCTCGAAACATAATAATTTATTTAGTTTTTATCCAGAAAACATTTGAAAGAGAATTTTTCATCTAAATATATTCTTAGAAATTCAAAGACAATAAAAAAAATAGCCCTAATTTATCGTGAACTTTACGGTGAAGGAAAATACATTATACTTATAATTCAATGGTGTGTACGAAATTCCTTATCTTTCTCACTCTTCTTAGAGTACGTTATACAGACCGAGATGGTGAATAAAATTGATAAGCCGACTGCATAAAAACTTTCAATAAAAAGGAAAAAACAGGTAATAAATCCTTATGCGGAATACGGTGATTTCAAAATTTTTTTTCTTTTTATTGGATATTTTTTAAGGATTCATGATTTCATTTTTCGACTTGAGGAAATTACTAAAGCATTAAAAATATTTTTTTTAATGCTATGCCTAGTTGGTTACTAAGTTTTGTTACTGGAGTTGTGACTAATAAAATATACCTAATATAAAGCTTTTAATAAAACACAGAATGCATCATTTGAAAGTTTTTTTGTTGTACTGATCAAAATATAAATTGATTTATCTAATCTATCTATATATATCTATATATCCAATCTATCTATCTAATATATTTATTGAACTCCACTAAAATATTAAGATTGCCACCAATTAGACTTGCTAAAACTTGTTATACTAACCAAGTTCTCGGTCAGACACACTTCATCTATACGAGGCCAGGATGGCGATTACTGGTCGAAGCTTGTGTAGTACTTTTCTCAAAAATGATGATGATGGTGAGGATGATGATGATGATAGTAATGGTAATAGTGATGATGATGATGATGGTGATAATAATGTATGGTGATGATGATGATGATTATGGATGATGATGATGATTGATAGTGATGGTGGTGATGATGATTGTTTATGATGATGATGATTGGTGATGGTGATGACATGGACCCATTTCAAAATACCCGTTACTGTCCAGTAAGTAAGTATGAAATTCCAATAAGTACATAGCAAGGGATGGGATTGTTCTGTACGTTAACGGGTTCCTTTAAAAATTTGGAAAAAAGCGTGTGGGCCGAGCAGCAGTGTTGGGCGTACAGTTAACTAATATTTTGAAATGGGTCCATTATGTCATTGCCATCATTATAAGTACACTTGATATGTAATGGAATTTCAATATTTACTGGATAGTACGAGGTTACTTCCTAGACAATAGCCTAGCCTCCAGGGTGCGTTACTTTCTGCGACGTTTTTGATGATGTAATGGTAACATTTCATACTATTTTTGAGCAAATCTGGTATATCCATACTAATATTATAGATGCGAAAGTGTGTTTGTGCGTTTATCCGTCTTTCACGCCCTAACGGAGCGACGGATCGACGTGATTTTTAGCATAGAGATAGTTTATGGTCCCGAGAGTGACATAGGTTTCTTTTTGTCCCGAGGAAACAGTGCGCAATAACCGAATACCACGCAGGCGGAGCTGCGGGCAAAAGCTAGTACGTACATATATATGTCGGAGATTACAATAATCAAGCCTTTAGGATTGTCAATTGACTATTAGAGTATCGAAATGGCATCGAACGCCGTGTGACGTAACTAGCGGTTGCGGTGCACATGGACGGGCTTGTTGGCCGGAGGTGATTCTATTTCGGGCTGTCGGAACGACAACCAACACCTGGCTAATGATTCTGTCAGTTCGTCTGACAATTAGCTCTGTACATACTCCGATTGGTTTTGTAATTTAATTACTATCGACTAGTGAAATAAAACAACTGAGACGGAAGTACTCTCATTCCATCGTCATCTCACCTCTTCTCTCCGCTCTCGTCGACATATATAATATTTCGGGGATCTCGGAAACGGCTCTACCGATTTCGACGAAATTTGGTATGTAGGGGTTTCTGGGGATGAAAAATCGATCTAGCTTGGTCTTATCTATGGGAAAACTTTAAGTAAGAATATATTGCAATGAAAAATTCACTTTAAATATTTTCTAGATAAAAATTGAATAAATTATTAAATTTTGTGGGACATTGAACTCATTGAATTGGATTTTATTATATTTATAAATAATAAAAAATAAATCATTGTTCATAGTACTTACAATGATATTTTTATTATTGACTTGATCCTTTCTTGCATAATGCCGTCCATGCCGCCATGACTCAGCTGTCATCAGGCACAATGCAGAACGAGCGCGAACCAATTCTCGCTTTCTTTCCGAATTTAAACTAATCACCAAGTATATTTGCAACCTCAAAAAAGATTCCTTATTTGAACATAAATCTTTTTGCTTTGAAGTAGAGCCACTTCTACAAGCTTTTATTTAGTTTTTTTTCACGATTCTCCACTCCGCGTAAGATTTCACATACGATTCCAAACACAAAATAGTTCAAAAAATATTTCTTATCTTTTTTCGTAACGGCTACGGAACCCTATCTTGGGCATGCCTGACACGCTCTTGGCCGGTTGTTTATATTATAAATGGTTTTTATGTTTCCAGATCCAAGGCCAACTGCGGGTTTGCAAAATGCAAAAATGCTACTTCGTCGGATATATTCCTCCAGCATATGATATAACAGTATTAGAAATAGAGAGTGACGAAAATTTTATTTGTAAGATGTTACCAGAATTGGTCATGTTCTATAAAAATTGTATTTTACCCGAAGTATTACTTTGGAAAGTTGCCAGAAATCAAGTGTTTAGACATTTCATTGTGTTAGGTGCTCACCTTTTTTAACCGACTTCGAAAAAAAGGAGGAGGTTATTTTTTTTTCTATGTTTGTTACCTCAGAACTCCGTCATCTATGAACCGATTTGAAATTTTTTTTTCGTTCGTCTAGAAATGCTTTCAATTCGGTCCCATAAGCACCAAATCAGGATCTGATCATTGGATCCTAAGGAGATCGAGGGGACTCTTCAAATTTTGTAGGGACATCTATGGTAAATTTGATATATTTAGTAGTAACTCGTGCATTTGCTCTTGAAAATCATCATTTGGTGAAATGGAACTGATGATGAAGACCACAGTTGACAATCGGAGTTACTACTCAATAACAAGTAGGTATTTCATGGGTTAAATTTCAATCCATTTAACACAGCTGCTAAGCAATTTATGCTACTCGTAATGCATATGGAATGGGTAGTGAAGCACCAGGATACCTCAATAAAGAAAGTCTCTGCCTGTGAGTGGACCTATGGTCATCTACCTGACCTACGCACTTTATATTGGGTTTCAATCACTCCTGCTGACTGGTACAAAATTATTTTTATGGTTTTTTGTAGTCGGTAAAATTTTTTGTTATAAAATTTTCTTGTTTCTTTTCCTTTGACTTTTATTTATTTTGATCTTTTGTTTTATGGGTACATGGCACGAACGTGCAGCTTTTACAATCTATAGTGATTCAGGACTGGCCCTGGTCATATTATTATTTGATACAATATTCAGTTCTACGAGCGCACATTTATGTGCAGCTTTTGCAATCTATTATGATTCAGGACTGGCCTGGTCATATTATTATTTGATACGATATTTAGTTCTACGAGCGCATATTTATGTGCAGCTTTTGCAATCTATATGATTCAGGACTGGCCTGGTCATATTATTATTTGATACGATATTTAGTTCCACGAGCGCACATTTATGTGCAGCTTTTGCAATCTATTGTGATTCAGAACTGGCCTCTGGCCGTATAGTAATATTATTTTATGTGATATTTAGTTCTACAAGCGCAGATGTGTGCAGCTTTTGCGAAAGTGACATACCTACATCCTAGCGGTGAGATAGTGTGGTATGGAATTCAATCTCACATCAAAAAAAAATTACGAAAAATACATAATTGTAAGCTTATTAAAAAAATGGTACTACACGTAGTTACAAGAAAAAAATGATCAATCTGTTACCACCAGGAAAGATACTTCCTAGCAGGTGCTATCAATTTCCCTATGAAGCAGTCGACTTTTCAAATTTCTTGAAAATCAAAAAAAATGTGCTAAATTGTACACTAGTTAAAAAAATGTACCACCCTTGTATAGTTACAGTTATAAAACAGTGATCAATCAGGAAGTATCCTTTCTGGCAGGCGCTATTTCATTATGTAGTAATCGTAATAAAAAAGAGTAAGTAGTACTGAACGTACAGTTTTCTCGTAGCTACGGGTAGTACTCCTTTTTTTAATTTGCGTACAATTTCGTACATTTCTCATATTTTTTTCTGACTCACAAGAAATTTTAAAACACGACTGCTACATAATGCAATAGGAAGGAAGTATCCTTCCTCGCGGTGACAGATTGATCATTGTTTTTTCTTGTAACTACGGGTAGTTAATTTTTTTTAACAAGCGTATAATTTAGTACATTTTTGGAACATTTTTGTGATGTAAGTTTGAATTCCATGCGACACCATGCCACCGCCAGGAAGTATGACACTTGCGAAGTACATTTTGTCAAACTACATTTGTAAATAAACAGTGGAGTGATGGCCATGATTGGGTCAAGGTACCATGGATAAACCTTCGGACCGTTGGTTGAATGACATAGGTATTGTTATTTGGCAGTCGGCTGGTAAGCTGTGTATGAGGCTGGCGTGAAATTGCAAGGGCCAGCAGTGGGTGGGAGTAGGCTGATTTTAATGATATATAAATGTAAATAAATAAATAAAAAACTGATGTAATAATAAACTGTTTTTAATTTGTAGTTCAATAAAACCTTGAATTAAAAAAACATCGTGAGGAAATATTTATACGCCTGCTGCGAAGTTTCCTAATCCGCACTAGGTCAGTGTGGAAAATAATGCTTGAGACCTGTGTGTGCCCAGCAGTGAGACGTGTGCTGATCTGGACGATGATGATGACAAATTTTTCCGCTCGTGCTGAAAATATCACGTTACCGAAACACCTATTTTTTCAAAATACATTACATTTTTATTACATTCCCATTATATCTGATATCCAAAAGAAGAAATTTCACAAAAAATTACTTCGTCGAGTAATCTTCGATTTTGTAATTATGAGGTAAATAGGTAATGCAATATTTTGAAACATGTATTATTCTGGTAACGTGGTATTTCTTGATATTATGATAGGGGATAAAATTACATGAAAAAAATTGTTTACAAATTAGGTCAAATATTTTTAGCTACATGTTTAAAAAAATAATAAGGTAGTAATTAGCTCATACATTCACATCATTAATTGAGATACCAAAAAAAAAGCAAAAAGATATAATCACACACCGGATTCGATCCCGAAGATTCTAACCCGTATCTAGCATGAATAGACGCCAATACAACTACTCCAATCAGAAGTTTGAACGAGACGTCGAAATTAGCAATCACTTTTGTTTACTACAAGTTGTAAGCATGTGTGCGAAAATATTACAGTCACCGCTGCCGCGTTGTTATAAGTTAAAATAAAAGTATTTTCTAAATTAAAATACATCTGAAACTTGGTAGAATATATCACAAATTTCACTCTACAGGCGGCATGTACATTATTTTATAAAAATATCCACATTTACATTCCTAAAAAAAAAAAAATACGTGGAATTTGCACACTAACGTCATCTACTGGCGCTGTAGTGCCTAGCTGACCGTGACAAACCACCTTAAGGCCTTGAATCAATTTGACCCGTACCTAACACAAAAAGAAAAAAACAAAAAGGAGAGGAGTTGTGACGTTATCTTTTTTCTTTGTATGGAAAAAAAAATCATTCCGAAACCTATCATGGTATCTTATGAAAGGGCTTACTCAGCAGATTCTAAAAATATCACATCATGATATTTCAGTCACTTGTTTTAAATTAAAATAAAAAAAATTCAAAACATACCAAGTTCAGGCTTCTCCATATATGAAGCGGTTGAATCATTATTTGTAAATTATATCTAAAATCCAATCCAACTCGGATGGGCGGCGTTCGGGAAGCTTCGTGATGTCTTCTCGTCCAATATTCCGCAGTGCCTGAAGACTAGAGTCTTCGACCAGTGTGTGTTGCCAGTGATGACTTATGGCGCTGAGACGTGGTCCTTGACTGTTGGCCTCTTAGAGAAGCTCAGAGTCACGCAACGAGCTATGGAGAGAGCTATGCTTGGAGTTTCTTTGCGCGATAGAATCCGGAATACGGAAATTCGTCGAAGAACTAAAGTCACTGACATAGCTGGAAAAATATGCAGATTGAAGTGGCAATGGGCGGGCCACATCGCTCGAAGAACAGATAACCGTTGGGGGAGAAAAGTTCTCGAGTGGCGACCACGAACCGGAAGACGAATCGTTGGCAGGCCTCCCACCAGGTGGACTGACGATATCGTGAGAGTTGCGGGAAACCGGTGGATGCAAGTGGCGAGTTGTCGTTCATTATGGCGTTCTAAGGGGGAGGCCTTTGTCCAGCAGTGGACGTCTTCTGGCTGATGATGATGATGATGATATCTAAAATTATTTGTAATAGTCTCATATCCAAACCCAAGAAAGCAATTTAGAAAATAAAAGGGACAGTGCGATAAGAACTTCGATTACACCCTAGCCCTTCCTTACACCCGTAGCGCCCGTTGAGTATAAACTGCTTTTACACCCGTTTTTGACATAAGTGCATATTGAAATTAGAGCACGTTACGTGAACCATCTAATTATGTAGGTACTTCATTAGCAAAATACTCAAATACCTGTTTACGAGGTTATCAACCATGACTAACCAGTTAATCCTCACAAAGAATAATTATGATAACTTCGCATGTCAGCGCAAGTGAAATATTAACATTTTCAGTAAATTGAGCTGCTGCTTTTTTGTAGACAAGTGCCGATGCGTGACAGTACATAAGATTGTAATTTTTTTTCTCATTCATTTACACGCATATAAAGGAAAAAGTAAGAGCGCTAATCAGAATGCACCATTTTGCGCCGTCGGTCTACTAATTACTATTGTAGCTACTGGTGTTACACTTGACAGATATTCTGTGATGCTCTCTCTATTTTTTTATGAATATTCTAATAAAAAAGGTGAGATGGCTTCATGCGTGTATAAAATGAAACGTCTCTTTACCCTTTGGACAAAGATGAATAGAACGTATTGATTAGTGTTTATTTCTAACTTATGTAGTAAGTTTCTCGAGAAACTTATAACATAGATGGCGTTAGTGTCGCTGCTAAAGTGAATATGAAAAGAATGCAAGTTGAAATATTGGTGCATAGGAAAAATTCGTGTCTAGTCTCCTGTCCAGGGGTGGTGTAGGGGAATAGCACGCGGCGCGGAATTCTGAGGACCTGGGTTCGATTCCCAGCACTGGTCTATTTTTCTGGTTTTTCTGTGCATCCATGTTTCGGCTTGTGTTTTCGTGTGAAATATATAGACTTTCACGGGATGACCGTAAAAGAAACAAAAATTTGGAGATGAAATAAAAAATACAAAAAGACTCCAAATAGTAATCTTTATCAGAAGTCCTTAAATAGTAGTAGTGGCTCTGAATACTCGTGTCACTCTGAGAGGTATTCAAAACAATATGCTAGCTCACCAAAACTAGGTCAAGAGGCAAACGCGGAGACAATGGCTGCCCGACAAGCTGTTGTTTGAACTTTGTAATAACTTTTTGATATAAAAGGAAATTCATTAAGGTTTTCTTCGAACATTGCTGGGAGCTTTCACGCCTCGGCGTGCCGGAACAAAACGCCGGCAGGTAATCCGGATTGGGGGTGCTAGACGAAAAACACCTACTTTCAAAATCAATGAGTACCTACACTTAAACCAATTAAACGAAAGTAAACTCTTAATAATATCAATTTATTGTTTTTTTAGTTTTTACAACTTTATTCTGATTATAAAATATAATATTATAATGTCGAGTTATAAAATTACAATTAAATTAAATTAAATCAATTAATACAATTGTTGTATTGGTTGTTTTTGTTTGTTAATATTGTTCGGAACTTGAAACGAAACATCTATTTTTTTTTATCTTCAGGAAAACAAAGAAAACCTATGAGTCGCGAGCGACATTAAAATTCTGGTTGTACTTTAGCCAGTATCCAGTAAGAAGATGTCATTTACGTTTATTTAATTAAAAATAACAATAAAATAATTACCATAAGAAGTTACCATGAGGTAAGTAGGTAGGTATTTAGAATCAGTTTAAAACGATTCTATCCCCCCCCCCCCCCTTTCTGAAATATTAAGTACTTTATTTTTACTATCATCATGCATCGGCATCTCACCATACCGACGAAATAATTAAAACAAGCGATTTAGCTATGCACAACACTTCCCCTGTAATCTACGAGTACCTTCACTTTCCGGACATCTTAGAAAATGCGATCGACTTTAGTACGAATCTTTAAATCCCTATTCCCTAGTAATTCTCTATTTATAGTTACCGGGAATATTTTAACGCCTGATGACTTATGCATAGCAATAATACTACATTTCGCTATTCATGAAATACTAAGTAATTAAACAAAACTATTCTGCCATCCCAAGGTTACATGCTTACCATACAAATTTAATTATGTAGGTACTTAAACATTTATTTTACTTATTTCATTCAATTCGAATTCGAAAACATAACTTCGATATTGGTTTCGTTCCCAAGCAAAAACAAAACGCAAACTTTTGACAAGTACAGATAATTGACATTGACAATTTGACATTGACATTTATTGCTCTCGGCGCCCCTTGTAAAAGGCCGCCATTGAGGAGAATAAATATAACAATCTGATGGAATATTATGAAACAATTAATTTTAAACACTGAGTAATATTTTTATTGTATTAGAGCTATAAATAGTAAACTTATTTACAATGAAAACTGAAGAGGCAACCTCTCGCGACTGTTTGAGCTGTAGAATAGTCGGCGCTGTTGGACTCATCGGTATTGGAGGTTACCTTGCAAATCAAGCTTTTAAAAATAAAACTCTACCTGGCAGGGTCCTGATTTCCACCTTATCTCTCAGTAAGTACTTATACTTTAAATAAGAAAGGTCTTTGATAATAATATACCTTTACTTACGAGTCATCTACTTACTGCGAAAACTCACTTGGATGGGAGAGGTAATAGTTTGTAACCTTGATATGTTTACCTTTGATATTTGTATAGCAGGGATTACCAAATGGCGCGCCGCGGTCCCTATCCGGACCGCCAGCCAATTTTGTGCGGACCTGTAAACAGTAACTTGTATTTATTTTGAGTACTTAAATGTTTAATAATTCATATCGATACTTTTTGCAAATAACATTTGGTTATTTGATAAACTAATAGAAATGGACCCCAATGGTTTTACTTTAAAAACTGGACCCCTGAAGAAACTTAACAAAGAATACAACTTTGTCTACTTTTCTTTTGTAGGCAAAGTTGAGGGATCAATAAATACCTACCATGTAAGCTGCAGCACAGACTTAGATGAATAAAAGTTAGACTCTTTTTATTCCAGAGAATTTTAAAGTTCCTCCTGCAAGTTGATGCATGGGGCCATTTCTATGATTTCTGTACTGATAAAGTTGCAAACGAGAATAATTTTTAATATTTTTATGACTTTTATAAATACTGAAAATACAAACTAAGACATGGATCAGTTTCGGTTTGTATTTTCAATATATTTTCACGGGGTACCTGTAAAAGTAACAAATTTGCAGTAGAAATAAAAAATACCAAAAGAAAACTCCAAAGAACCAATCACAATGTTATAAATAGCATAAATTAGGGAGCAGTGGTGTGTTTGAGAACCTAGAAAATATATTATATAGATTAGTTTTTATGCTGGAAAATTATATGTTTCACATGGGAAAGCAGTAAACAAATTCATCACTATTGGAATTGCTGGCAACTCTTATCTTATAAAAAAAACTTAATTGACAATCTAAAATGGTTTTTCCTTCTTGTTACAGCATTTGTAAGTCTGGGGATTGCCAGATATAAGCAGACATTCCCATTTCAGAAAAGGACTGAAAAGGCATAATATGAACTATTAAAATAACATTGATATGTACAATTGTATGTAAACATTTAGTTAGGCATTAAGTAACTTATTAAAACTGTATGTTACAGTAGAACAATATGAAACTGTTTTGTTACAAAAGAAAATAAAAGAAGAGTCCGAAACATTTTTGTCTTTTAGTTTTAGCTCATTAGATTTCCCATCAATTATTAAGTATTACTAGTTGAAAAATAGTTTACAATCTATTCTCAGACCTATCAAATACACATATAAATTATATAAAATTGGTCAAGCCGTTTTGGAGCCATTTTGACCCGAGAATTTTATTATATTAGATTGTTGCTATATAATAACACTTAGGGGCTGTTTCACCATCAATTGATTGATGTTGTTAACTGACGGTTAAATATAATGCCGTTTCCTTCTATTCGAACAAAACAAATAGAGACGGCATCACATTTTAACCATCAGTTAACACTAATCAATGAATGATGAAACAGCCCCTAAATCAGTTATTTTGTCTGTTACTTTGTTACTTGATGCACTAGTTATAGTTTAAATAATATTTAATGTCGCCTACAGTAAAATTATTACCTATACAGTCAACAAATTTTATTGATGATGAACAAAAAAATTAGTTGACAAAGAGGGCATTATTACTAGATTAGAGATTGAGAACTCTATATATCTCCTAAGTCCTGAAATTTTTTAACAAACTTAGCGTTTAAGACCTAGACATGGTTGACCTGCTTTGTTATTTTGAATTTTATTTCAAAATTCCTATTTTTTATTCAATTAACAATTTGTACTTTATAAAGTACATTCGTCCGTTATTCTTAGTGTTAATTAGTCCTTTATAAAGTACGCGATGACTTAGAAGGACATGTGGTTCTCAATCTTTTAAGGTAGAGCCCTCTGTGCGGTTATAGTCAAACTAAATAGAATACAACCCTTACTTTTACCATTTGCAGAAAGCTGAACCAACAACATTCAGGTTAAGAGCTCCGCTGAACTTGTTGAAGTGTCCCACTATCATCATAGATGGCGCTAAATGCAGATTTTTGTCAAATGGGTTTTGACATGTCGTTTATATTTGTATACAAGTTGTAGTCCGCGGCTTCGCCTATGTTTCTTTTTAGGGTTCCGTAGTTAAAGTGGCAAAAACGGAACCCTTAGTTTCGCCATGTCTATTTCTCCGTCTGTTCGCGGCTTTGCTCAGGGACGATCAATGCTGGAAAGCTGTAATTTTGCACGAATATATATGTAAACTATGCCGACAAAATGGTACAATAAAAAATTCAAAAAAATTTTTAGAGTACTAGACGTAAGGGGGGGGCGGAGTGATTTTTTCTTGAGAATTAGGTATTAGTAGTTTAAGAGTAAATAGCAACCTAAGGTATAAAATATACCTAAACTTGGAATATTCCGTACACAATACGAAATCCTTAGAAAAATATTAAGTACTTAATTTTTTCGTAATGGCTACGGAACCCTATTTCGGGCGTGTCCGACACGCTCTTGGCCGGTTTTTAATTTATACAGAATAAGTTTAACGGGATAGACATTAATTTGCTGCTTATGTATATGAAAACATGAATTTTATCCAGGTAGGTACTTATTTTCACACCTCATCCGATATTTTCAGTACTTAAGTACCCTTAGTGTAAGTTTTCGGTTACAAATTACGTCTCGATCGCGTTCGCGTTAAAATCTCAATTTGTATGGAAATACGAACAGCGCCTCTAGCGGAACGTTTGCGATGTTCGTGTTTCCATACAAGTTGAGACTTAAACGCGAACGCGATCGAGACGTATTTTGTAATCGAAAACTTACACTAAGGGCACAGTACGTTAAACCTTACCTACTTACATTACGTGAACCACCCTGCAAGGACCAAAGAGTAGATACCTATTAAAAATATATAAATGTGTAACTTGGTGTTGCCACCCAATAAATTATTAGCTAGCTATTCAACTGTTAACATCTACCTATTATAATAATGTTTTTCTGCCTATACGAGTGCCTACTTCTATGTTGATTGATGAATCCGTTTTGCAATTGTAAGTAGAAACTAATAACAAGTACTTTTTCAACTTTAGTTGGAAACTTCAGTGTTACTTGTTGAATAAAAGATTAACTCGCTTTTTGTAGATGTGTTATCGTACTTTCGTGGAAACTTTATAGGTACCTAGATAAAAATAATTAAGTACTTAATCAAATATAAGTACCTAGTATACAGTAGTATGTTTACTATGTATATTCAAGAGTGTTTTATTGTTAACTTTTTTTTTGTATAACTGATCCGTGAATGACCCTGTCTCATTTGATGAAAAGTACAGATGAGGCCAAACTATTTCGATATGTAGTACAGTCAAGTGCAAAAATAAGTATCTATTCGAACCAATAAAACATGTTACTACGGCCTTATTGTGTTGGAATAAGAGTCTGTGGTACTTATTTCAGAAACATTGTATAAGTTATTATTTTTACACTTGACTGTACCTACAATGGTACCTCATCTGGTAGCTGGACATAGACCTCCCCCAAGGCTCTCCACTCAGACCGGTCTTGTGCTCTCCGCATCGACCGCGAAGTCGTCGCTCCATCTTGTTGGAGGTCTAACCGTACGAATATTCGTAGGTCTAACCACAGCTTGTCTCCCGGTCCGCGGACGCCATTCGAGAACCTTGACCCCATCGGCCATCAGTCACAAACAAACACGGTAGGTACGTAGGTATAGATATTTACTAGACACTTCATTGTGAATGAAGCATCAGGCTAAATTGCAGGAGCGGTCAAAACGTCTGTCTTTTTTAAGAAGTGACAATCCCTACTAATATTATAAATGCGAAAGTAACTGTCTGTCTGTCTGTTACGCTTTCACGTCGAAACCGCTCAACCGATTTTGATGAAATTTGGTATACAGATAGTTTAAGCCCCAAGGATCAACATAGGATACCTACTTTTTATTTCGATAGAGGGCGCCACCGCGCGATAACCTAGGTCCGCGCAGACGTAGTCGCGGGCATAAGCTAGTCTTGACATAAATCCTAAATATTACCTTAGTACGTACTGGTACCTAGTAGGTAGGTGCCCACTGCCCAGTAGGAAAAGGTAGGTAGGTGGCAGGTAGGTGAGTAGTAGTAGTGGTTTTCCTGCGGCTTCGCGCGAGTAAATCATTAAATTTAGGTACACAGTAGCAGTTGAATTGAAATTCCGGAATTTTACATTATTCCGTGGGAATTTGATCGTGGTCTTTGCTGATGTATCATTAAAAAAACCACGCCAAATTTCATGCCTAGGCCCAGCGTAGTAGCGCTTTTAGAAAGTCCCGATGTCAATCCCCAATGAACTAAACAATAATGTAACAAATAAACTAAAAGACGACCGGATGGCCAAGTGGTTAGAGAACCTGACTACGAAGCTTGGACGTTCGATTCCCGGCCGGGGCAGATATTTGTGTGAATAATACGAATGTTTGTTCTCGGGTCTTGGATGTTAATATGTATTTAAGTATGCATTTATCTATATAAGTATGTTTATCCGTTGCCTAGTATCCATAGTAGGTACAAGCTTTGCTGAGTTTGGGACTAGGTCAATTGGTGTTAAGTGTCCCATGATATTTATTTATCTATTTATTTATTATTTATTATAATAAAGTATGCAGTACTTACTTACATAGTCCAAGAGTCCAACGCCGTTCTAACCAACAACTAGGAGGTAAACGTTCTGTTATTCGATTACGTTCTCACATGCGACGAGCGAGCGCGAAGCCTAATCAATGATCTATTGACACAATTTTTTACCCTTCGAATGTTTTCTTGGATAATGGCACAGAGTACATAATATAATAATGGAAAGAACCCACTAAAGCGCAAGATACTCACTTGGTTCCATGGTTAAACGTTGCCATAGCACGTTAATAACGTAGGTAGGTAGTTGTTTTTTTTATTAATTGCTTACCCTGGCCATAGCTGGGCAAAAAGCCGTGATAGGTAGTTTAGTGATTTAACATAAGTCTTCAGAATACAATTTTCATGATTTTCCGGACTTCACAGTTCAGGAGCGGAAGTATATAGGTACATTTGAAATTTGCCATGAGCTTTTGGCTGAGGGAGTGTTGTGGACTGTATATTTGGAGCTTAAATTAGTAAATAAAACAAATTTTTATAATAAAGTAAAATTAAAACACGCAGCGCGGACAAGGACTATGACAGGACTGACTTTATTCTTTTGTTTTTTTTTCCGCGCTGCTTGCTCCAATTTTATTAGTGGCCAGTTGTTAGATTGTAAGTATGCAAACTTTTTAATGAATTTTATACATGCGTCGTCTACAAGTGTTTAGTAAGAAAACTTGCATGAAACTACCAATCAACTAATTGGTGTGCGTGATTCGTACAGGGCTCCCGTGGAAATTATTACAGCCCAAGCTGTTGAATTCTGGGAGACTATACTTACCCAACAGTGGAGGGTACATTGACATGATGTTATGGTTAAGATAGATGCTATCTACCACTCATTTTATAGCGCTGTGCCTGACAGCAGAATAGGTAAACATAAGCTTGAGTCAACATTTTTGACACCGATCCCTTAAGCTTCTACTTTAACACTGGAAAAATTATCCCATCGGAGTGAAGCTGTTAAATTAAACCTTCGAATAGTGACTGTTACCAAGGCCGTGGCTTATTTGCTCTTCTGTGCAGCATTATGTCTAGAGAACAATCATTGAATAACATACCTCAATGAAGCCGACTTCGATGTATGATGCTCGGTAGAGTCCGTAAAGCCGCAATAGTCCGCACCATCACTTAACTAGCTAGTTTTAAGGCGTACAAAGTTTTTTATTATTTACACACAAAAATATTTACAATGTCTATATAATCACAATTAATATTTATTTTACAAAACCGAACACAACCGCACCAATATATGTCCGCCGAGAGTTATATTTTTTTAATAGTTCGACTGCCGCCTTTTTACGGTCGAAGGCGCGCGGTAAAGGCTTTGCGCCAATCAGCCACCGACAGCAAAGAGGATGAAAATTCAAAAAATTGTTCGCCATCCAAAATACTTGCACAGAAGCCCTTTATCATTTTAATAAAAACCTGTAACATACTTAGATATATGTCATATTATCATTATTTTGGCCTATCTCAACATATTTTAAGCATTTAGACCCCATCTTAGTAGCGGTGGTTAATAGACATGACTATTCAGCGTATGCTGAGATTAACAACTTTCAGTTGGATCGTAACTAATCGAAAACTTTATTGGAGCTCTATCGACCTTAGACCCGGAATGTTGGAGCTATACGGGAATAATTCAGGGAAGTCGTCCTTCAGCCTTAGGTATAAACTAAACGGTATAAACGGTAGTAGTACCTATTACCTATTTATTCTGTGTTTATGGTAACTTTGCTTATCGATTCTGAAAACTCACGATGTGCGAGCCCGGGCTCGAATCCTCTGTTTGACATGCCGTATACATGTCGGCGGCCGATCGTAAAATCCGCCAGATCACGAAATTCCTAGGCACATCATGAAATGGCACCATTTCATGATATGCCTAAAAGTTGTCCAGGCATATAACGATGTGCCTGAGAAACAATACGGCAGATCGATTAGAGCAACGCATTCGACGATATTCCTAGCTTTATACCGGGCATATCGTGATATGCTGAAAAAAAGAAAAAAATAGGTACCTACGACGAGCGAAGCGAGGAGTGGTTAGTATGAATTATGACCACTACGCACGAGTCGAGCGAGCGAAGCGAGCGTGACGCGGCAGCGGCCGGCGAAGTGCCAGAAACGATTTGGCGGCGTTTCATGATATGCCTAGGAATTTCATGATCTGCCTAAACTAGCCAAATCATGAAATGGCGGCGTTTCATGATATGCCTAGGAATTTCATGATCTGCCTAAACGTCACTAAGCAGATCGTCAAACGGTGAGTTTTGAACGATATGGTGGATGTCCCTTAGCCAATTCATGGAATGGCGCCATTTCACGATATGCCTAGGAACTTCGTGATCTGGCGGATTTTACGATCGGCCGCCGACATATATACTATCACGACTTTTTACAGAAATGATTTCGAACCCAAGACTCGAGGACGAACATTCATGGGTATTATTCATACAAATAATCTGCTCCGACTGGGGATCGAACTTGGGACCTCAAGCTTCAAAGTCCAGTTCTCTCTAACAATTTCCTGTCCCATTCTTGCTGCTTCTGGCTATATATAGCACGTCTTGTAACTTTTAGGATGACATTTCTTAATTGGACTTTCGGTCCCTAAAAAGTACCTACATATCTGTAAATTTCCTTCGGCCATGATATTCCCTTATAATAATAATTTAACTACGCATTAGGTACTCAAGTCATTTTATCCTTCGAGAGGATCTTATTTCGTGACATAATAAACGGCTAACACATAAGCCTTGCCTCGCAAGTAACTCGATACCAACATCTTCCATATTTTGAGATTTTACGCAAACCGCATTGCGAAGAAAGAAAAACAAATGAACAATACAATACAATACAAATATTCTTTATTGCACATCAATAAAGCAGTACAAAAACTTAAATATAAACACTTAGATACAGGGTAGGCAATAGGGAATGGGTATACAATGAACTTGCAGAATTAAGTAATATTTAATTAATTTCAAGAAGATTAAAAAAATATATATACTTAGGTACCTCGTCGAGTTTCTTGCCGGATTCTTCTCAACAGAGGTTTTTCCGAACCGGTGGTAGATTTTTTGACATTCATAAGTGCTTGTTATAGCCTAAATTGTATAAAGATATTTTGACTTTGAATTTGATTAAATAATTTTCAGATATCCTGAGAATGGCGTAAAAATAAAATATAAATAACAGGTATTGGCGTCTTTGCTTGATGTTGGATTGTTGTTTGATGTTAGAATGTTTGTTCTAGAGTCTGGGATTTATATTATTACGAGTAGGTAACTATTTTGTATGTATTTATTTGCTGTCTGATACCCTTAGTTTGCTTGTGTGATACCCCTAGTTGCTTATGCTTAGTTTCAAACTAATCAATCAATTCCAAACTAAGTCAATTCATGTCAATTATTCCATGATAGTTATTTAACTATTGGTTATTCAAGAATATATAAAACTAGAGTTTACCCGCGGCTTCACACGCCTAAACTATTCGATCTAGTAGTTACAATTAATTCAAATTCAATGAATTAAACAAATTCCGTGGGCGCCGTAGAAACCGGCTGAGGGATAATACCAGAAGATGGGCAGCAGCGTCTTCTTGGCGACTCTTACATCCTATACTGCGCTCGCCAACCCGCTTGCCAAGCGTGGCGAGTATTAGCGAACCCCCCCCCCCCCCCCTATGAGGGAGGCCCTACGGCTGAGATGATGATGATGATGATGATGAAACAAATTCCGAGATTTTACAAAATTCCTTTGGGAATTCCCAAAATTTTGATCGTGGTCTTCATTGAGGTCGTGTCAACCCTAGCGGTTGAAATGTCAAGATTTTGTCCCTATCCGTGAGAATATCGGGATGAAAAGTAGTCTATATTATTTTATTTCAGATGTCCAGCCCTACCCTAACCTACATACCAAACTTCATGATTCTAAACCCAGCGGTTATTATTTCGAGATTTTATCCCTATCCCGTGGGCCTTTCGGGACAAAAAGTAGCCTTTACGTTAATCCAGGGTGTATATTTCCTGTGTTGACGCCCTCTGGTGGTGTCAAGCGACAACAACGCTCCTGCGCACAAATTCAAGACGACAACCGCACGAGGGAGCTTTAACTTTCACTTTTACAACCGTGACTTGCGTGATTTTTTGATATCAAGACAAGACCGCAAACCTTTTCTTTTAGTTTAGTACAAATCCTGTAAAACTAAAGCAAAATAAATAATTTTGCTGAAGAAAAATTAGAATCCTTCATTGAAGTTGCCCCTACTGAAGCACCCAAGAGATTGCCATGCACAGCCGCAACAACCTGTACCTATCCCAAATTTAATTCAAATCCGTTCAGTAGTTTTTGCGTGAAAGAGTAACATCCAAACAAACATACATTCTATCCACACTTTCGCGTTTATAATACTTGTACATTACAGGAGAACCTATAAAAAATCTATGTTACTCGTACCTACTCCCAAGTTCCCAATCCGCACTGGGCCCGCGTGGGAACTATAGCCCAAGCTCTCTCATTCCGAGAGGAGGCCTGTGCCCAGCAGTGGGACGTATATAGGCTGAGATGATGACTCGTACCTACTAAAAATAACATAGGAAATTCTCGTAATACAAGTATCTAGGAACCCTTTCAACCTGACGTATAAGGACACAAATGCCCCATTTGTCTTGTTCTTCATGAATGTGTTGTAACATAGATGCAAATACGTTGTGTACGGTATTGTTTGCATTTATAAATATTTCATACATGCAATAAAGCGTTTAACCAAATTTCGCCTTGCAGGCGATAATTCATCACCTCTGCGGTAGATTTTATATATTCATGTATTCTTTTTAGATTGCTTTTCAATTCCTTTCAGAATATTAACAACATCAATGTTGCCAACTTAACGAATGCAAACGAAATTGTTTGAGACACGTTTAGAATATTCTGTTCACGCCGCGAATCTAATAAAGAAGCTGGAATCCCGGCCATCAGTCAACATTAGCCTAAGTAGGTATAGCGGAATAATTCGTAGGGAAATACTGCGTAAATAGTCGTTTTTTAAACCAATATGGAAGATGGGTGTTATAAGTTTTAAGGCGGGCCAGATCAGTTTTAATCTGAATTATTAACCCCCGACGCAAAAAAGGGGTGTTATAAGTTTGACCGCTATGCTGCCGCCTCAAGGAGAAAAACCATAAGTAACAAAAATTAAGTTTTGAGATAAATGCAAAAAAACTTTGCACTTCTGTTTAATTGCTTCAAATTCAAAGTACTACTTTAGAGTAAAGATGAAGCAAACCGCTTCGTGTGGGCCAATGGAACACTAACAACTATATAACAGTTGACCGTCCGACGATACCATGGTGTCCAAAACCAAAATGCTTCAAACCGTCCATGAATATTTTAGTGTCGTAAAGTTTAACCTTGATTTTTTGAATAAATCATGAATCATAATTTACGTCTCAGTATTTCTTGGTTATTTAAAACCTTGTAGTTAAAAAATTATGGACACAGCGTGTTTTCATCCGTCGATAAAAAACCCGAACGGTTTGAGGCATATTGGTCGCGCGCTCCGGACTGGCAAGTCGATAAGTGTGAAGACGTTCACCCCACCTGGAAGCCCGTAGGAAAAATGAAAAAAAAAATTTATAACAAAAAATAGAACCGACTACAAAAAACCATGAAAATAATTTTCTACCAGTCTGAAGTCGGTGCCTCAGCACGAGCCAGCAGGAGTGATTGAAGCCATTTAATCGTATAGTTGTAGGTGAGGTAGACGATTATAGGTCCACTCCTGCTGGCTCGTGCTGAGGCACCGACTTCAGACTGGTAGAAAATTATTTTCATGGTTTTTTGTAGTCGGTTCTATTTTTTGTTATAAATTTTTTTTTTCACGCTTTTTAGTGTAAATATCTAAGATACAATAGTTTAATGTCAACTGCTCATCACCTTTTACGAAAAATTGCTATTTCTGATGCAGAGATGTTCATTATTGAGGAGTCCTGGTGCTTCACCACCCATTCCATTTCACCATATGTGTTCCGAGGAGCATAAATTGCTTAGCAACTGTGTTAAAGCAATTGAAATTCAACCCATGAAATACTTGTTATTGAGTAGTAACTCCGATGGTCAACTGTGGTCTTCATCATCAGTTCCACTTTACCAAATGATGATTTTCAAGAGCAAATGCACGAGTTACTACTAAATATATCAAAATTTCCTTAGGTTTCCCTACAACATTTGAAGAGTTCCCTCGATTTCCTTAGGATCCAATCATCAGATCCTGATTTGGTGCTTATGGGACCTAATTGAAAGCATTCCTAGACGAACGCAAAAAAAATTTTTCAAATCGGTTCATAAATGACGGAGTTCTGAGGTAACAAACATAAAAAAAAATAAAAAAAAAAAAAAAAAAAAAAAAACATACAACCGAATTGATAACCTCCTCCTTTTTTTGAAGTCGGTTAATGAAAATGGAGGAATTAGATCAAGTAATTCCTGCACACACTCACCAAAATGTATCCGGTAAAAACAGACAGAGAAGCAACTCTACGACGGTGTTCGAGCACGCTGTCAGGCATTCATACTAACCAGGCAGGCTTTTTGAATAGATTCTGCACACAATGATGCATGACATTGACATTAAGACACTGTGTCCTGGAATAGCAACTATCTTCAGCCAATGGCATATCTATGCCCTATTGAAATATCGCATCGCTATATTTGATGCCACAGTACTCATACCTATTGTTATCATATCAACGACTTGTGCTATAATTGACGAGTGTAAATAATCCTACTAATATCATAAATGTGAAAGTTTGTGAAGATGTTTGCGGACGTTTGTAGGTTTGGATATTTGTTACTCAATCACGTCTTTAGACCGGGCCAGTCAATTATTTTACCGACACTTCGGGCATCTCCTCTATTACCAAAATTGTCTCTGGCGTTATCAAAAAATCGTAGTTCCAACATGATATTTCATGGTTTAATAGGTTGAACTTTCGTAGGATGTCATGTATTCATGTACACCATCTATTAAATTACAGATAAAACATGTTTACTCACAAAAATCTGCAATTTTTTGAAAAATGTCGCTGACCGATTAGTGTCGGTAAAAAGTTGGCTTTGGTATGAATGGCATAGTTAGCAAAAACGGAACGTTTATAGGATCATTTGTTGTCAGTCCGTCTGTCTTTCAAGACATGTTCGCAGGTACGCATAGAGGTATCGAGCTGAAATATAGGCCCTGGAAATTTAGATGTGCTACGACGAAATAAATCATGTTTACCTATGAGGGATTCAATGAACTAAAAGATTTTCTTTTCTCACCCGCAACCTTACGATAGCTAAGCTTACGCAAAATATGCGTGTTCATGCAGTTCCTCCACCTCCACACTGTAAAAACACACACAAATCACACAAACCCATCTATCACCACTACCACACCACGCTGACGCGTTTCGAACTCAACCAGAGCTCATATTCAGAGTAACACAACCGTAAACCATTGCTACCAGTTGTTAGACTCACACGTTAAAGTAAGTTAGTCTGTTAACTTAACATAATATTCATAAATTATATAAAATAATTAGTGCCAACAAACGTCTCACAAGAATTCGTTTATCACTACCCTTTCGCCTCGGAACTAAGAATTTTCCGAATTAAAAACTATCCTATGTCCTTACCAAAGACTCGAACCATATCCGTACCTTTCCTCTAAATCGGTATAGGTAACATAGAAACAGCTGTTTGCATTAAACCCATAACATCCCTCTTTTTACGCCGGAGTTTAAACAGGGTAAAAGCCTGTCCTATTAATTAATTGACACCTTTTGAGTGTGGATTCTAATAATGATAACTTCATCATGAAAAAGTTAAAATACCAAAATGAAATAATAGCAAGGGTAGAAACAAGAACAGACGATAACTCGATAGCCAAGGATGTAGGTCGCACGGTTTAATTGAGTTCTGTCTCGTTTGATAGAGTTTTTGTCCTGAAGAGATAAAGTAAAAAATCGACCAAGAACCGACACGTTCTTACGCCCACGACATTTTTTTATCTACATGAGCTAGTAGTAAATTTTATTTTTAGTTGCAGATCAACTCTTTGTACTTAGTTTCATCATCATCATCATGTCAGCCGAAAGACGCCCACTGCTGGACATAGGCCTCCCCCAAGGCTCTCCACTCAGACCGGTCTTGTGCTTTTCGCATCCACCGCGATCCCGCGACTACTTACTTACTACTTAGTTTGTAAGATTGAAATGTTGTTAGTATGCTGGAACCCTAGCAGCTTGTGACGTACTAAATGTAGCAATAAGAAAGAACCTATGTAAATATACTAACTCACAACCTATCAATAAATATTTGAATTTGTATTTGAATGGTTCCGTGACGATTACGAAAAAATCAAGCAATGTAGTAATCGACAGTAATAGGTACCTAACTGAAACGCTTTTAAGTGAAAAGGCGGGTTTTTATGTACGTCCAGTCAAAGAAATTAATTTTGGTGGAACCTTTTTATAATCATTTTCTTTAGCAGATGTATGAAATGACAATATGACATTAATAACACAAAGGTTCCAACCTGGGCATAGTGATTTAATTTCCTTGACTGTACATAGATATGTATATGTCGGCGGCCGATCGTAAAATCAGCCAGTTCACGAAAATCCTAGGCACATCATGAAATGGCGCCATTTCATGATATGCCTAAAAGTTAGCCAGGCATATCACGATGTGCCTGAGAAACAATACGGCAGATCGATTAGAGGAACTCATTCGTCGATATTCCTAGCTCTATACCGGGCACAACGTGACATGCTGAAAAAAGAAAAATTTAGGTACGACGAGCGAAGCGAGGAGTGGTTAGTATAAATTGTGACCACTACGCACGAGCCAAGCGAGCGAAGCGAGCGTGCCGCGGTAGCGGCCGGCGAAGTGCCAGAAACGAGATGGCGGCGTTTCATGATATGCCTAGGAATTTCGTGATCTGCCTAAACTAGCCAAATCATGAAATGGCGGCGTTTCATGATATGCCTAGGAATTTCATGATCTGCCTAAACGTCACTAGGCAAATCGTCAAACGGTGAGTTTTGAACGATATGGAGGATGTCCCTTAGCCAATTCATGAAATGGCGCCATTTCACGATATGCCTAGGAATTTCGTGATCTGGCGGATTTTACGATCGGCCGCCGACATATATAATTATTAAAAATCATTTTTAATTAGACACAAAATATCTTGATAATAACTGAACCGACATTAATGAACTTTTCACCGTTACCGTTGAAATATACTTAATCGGAATACATACAAATGTACATAAATATTTAATTAAATAAAACCTTATGTTCACTTTTTCAAAAAACATGCTAACTATCATATCGTATACAATACGCGCACAATTATTACATTTCGCACCCTCCTCGTCTAGAAACTTAGACAATAACCGTTTTCAATGATTCTCTGTTAACTTTACTAAATATTATTTGTTACGGGATGAGCACCGTATTTGTAATCTTTAATCATTTTGAGAGGAGGCTTGTGCCAGGAGGACGTATATAGGCTGAGATAATGCATGAAAAAGCCGTGGTGGCCGAGTGGTTTGACTATAGGCCTCTCAAGCAGAGGATCGTGGGTTCAAGCCCCGGCTCTCCTGTGAGTTTTTTGAAATTCTTGTGAGGATTTACATTTGAAATTTACCACGAGCTTTACGGTGAAGGAAAACATCGTGAGGAAACCTGCACAAACCTGCGAAGTAATTCAATGGTGTGTGTGAAGCTCCCAATCCACACTGGACCCGCGTAGGACCTTACAGCCCAAGCTCTCTCATTCTCTTATTCATGTTCCTTTGGCATCCAGTCGAAAAAATAAATAAAAGAAAATAAAAGGTCTATGCCCAGCAGTGGGACGTATATAGGCTGGGATGATGATGATGAGATGATGAATGCATGATCATGATGATGATTGTTCTGAGATTAAAGGTTAACCCGGTCTACATCCCTTAAAAATACATAATATACATCTAATATACATTAGACTTTCTTGAAGTCGGTTAAAAAGGCTCACCAGGTTAAGTTAAAAATAACCGTAGTCTAACAATAACCAGTGTAGGATTATACTGAAGTATATCATTGTTATGAGACTAAAGGTCATTCCGGTCTACATCCCGTAACAAACGGGTAGGTACATATCAAAATATATAAAGTTTAAAAATAATATTGGACGAAATACATAATGTTCATTTGCTATAATGCAATTTTCTTGGTAATTCCCAACTTTACAAGATTTTCATAAAATAAACCTAACCTAGACGAACGTACCACAATCAAATCGGGGACATTCTGAAGAAAGGTCGGGTCAGGAGTACTCTAAATCGACCTGCATGCATGAAAAGATTGATGAATGTAGAGGAAGCGAGAGTTGTATGCCAGAATCGTAGCAAGTGGAAGCATGTAGTCTCTGCCTACCCTGTTGGGAAAGAGGCGTGATTTTATGTATGTATGTGTAAACCTAACCTAACCTAAACCAATCTGTAGATTACACGATTTAAAAAGTTATTTTACCATTATATATTTCGTCCATTATTCGTTTTAAACTTAATATATTTTGATACGTTCCCATAAAAAACATATCTACTTATACACTTTGAAAAAAGGTAAAAAGGTTAAAAAGGCTTAAGCTAAGAATAACCGTAGTCTAACAATAACCAGCGAAGCATAATTACCACGTACACACGATTGCTTCGCGCAATAACGTCAACATCGCGACGGATCACGGCTCAAAGGGACTTGCTTTAAGCGAGCCCGATTCTTACAAATCTTTTCGTTACATTGCTGGCTTACATCGTTTAGAAACTTTTTGAAAAATCAGAGTCAAAATATATTTATTCAATTTAGGCCATAACAAGCACTTATGAATGTCAAAAAAAATCTACCACCGGTTCGGAAAACCCCTGTTGAGAAGAAACTGACAAGAAACTCAACGGGGTATATTTTTTTAGACAGATATTTACATTGCAATATTAGTTTGTATGTTACCCAATTATAATAGAACAAAGTTCCCTTAAATGTTTCTTAATCGTTTCCAGTCAGTTTACTATTTTTTTGCCCAATCGTTTGTTAAATCCGGAGCGATTGCGGACGTCAAAAGGCTTCATGAAGATATTGATTTTAGTCGACGTTCTGTGAACTGAAATCGACATATCGTCAGCCTTGCTGTATGGTGTAGCATGCGCCATCATAATCGCATTTACCGTCTCTTTTTGTTCGATCTAAATGTAAGATGATGGGTAGATGATTTCGTTATTTTATTATACATTCAAATAAATTCAACTAATTCATTTTCTGTTTTTTTTTTTTCAATTTCGCAACAAACTATTGTACAAAATAAAAAAGGTACCTAACTTAAAAATAGTTTTTAATGCTAAAAATGTAATATAAGAAGTTTTTGTGTTAGGTATAGGTAGAGTCATTCACGATGACTTTTACTATGATTACAATGTTACTAATGTCTAATTTTGTCAAAATCACGCGACTTTGTGGATGGCACTAGGTATAGGTACTTTTACTGAAGACCCCTATTATCTTGAGACCCGGCGTCAAATGTTTAATGCAAGAATTTTAAACTTAATTTACAATCAACAAAAGTTAACATTTGATTAGACGTTATGTTCAAAATCTAGTACGCGGCATCTGAGGACGCTATAAATGTTGTTCAGGATTTTTTTAATGCGGTTTCAAAATAATTGGTCGATGTCAAAAATATACGGCCGCAAAAGTGCATATTGAATCAAACATTTCAATTAAAAAACTTTACAAGGCAAGGGCGACCTGTCAAACTATACTCAACTATGTGCTGCAATACACACCTCCAGAGCAAAGACTTTTGTTTGAAACTAGAATAAGTGTAACATCATAATTGTACCTATAAACATTTAAAGCAAAAAAAAACCATTTTCTATTTCTATAAAAAACCCCTCCGCTTAAAAGACAAAAACGCAATAATACTTATGTACGGTCGAGTTCATAAACTCGTGAGCAAAAGTTTGATCAAAAATATCTGAACACGACTCTATTGTTAACGGCGTAGAGACGTGTTCAGATATTTTTGATAAAATTTTTGCTCACAAGTTTATGAACTCGGCTGTACTTAGTAAATGGTATTTATTTTGGTTCTGTACATGTGATTTAAGGAGATTAGTGCTGCAAAATACCAGTTAACAAACCCAATCACACCCTAATCTCTGAACACTCAACGCTTACCACGGAAACAACTGGCTAATTGCCTGAACAACCTTTCCGTCAGCAATTGACATTTGATCGTTAATACGCAATGTAGATAAAATGATAGTGCAGGCTCGCTTATCGCGCGGGTAGTCTCGGCGAGGTAAACAAGTGTTAATGATAAGACGAGGCGGCGCAGGCAGCCGCCGCCGCCGCCCAGTCGCGCGCCTCCGCCCGCCCAACGCACGTGTGTACTCGTACTGCACCCGCTGCCTAACTTAACTTACCACTTTTGTTTACAAGTCGTGGTCATCGATGACAAATGGGTAAGTTTTATTACTAGTTAAGTGTTCTGTTTTTTTTTTGATGGAAAAGTTTTTACGTGTTTGTCAATTAAGTAAATTAGGTTACAAAAGTGTTAATGTCGTTGAACTTTTATGGTTTCGTCAGCCGATGAATGATTATTGGGTGTGTTTTTAATAATTTGATGGATTCTGCACGTGTGTACGTTTCCGAGACTTGGGATAGTTAAAAACTTTTACTTCATTTTTCAACACTAGTAAACCCACCAAAGTTAATAATGATGAAGTATTTAGCCTATGATAATGATAAGTCTAAAGTGAAATATTGAAACCGGTACGGAATGAATAAATAAAAAAAAATAGTATCTTAAGTATTACAATTTTAACACACAATAACAAATAATAGTCCCGATAATTTGATTAATTCTACAATCCATATGGGCATTCAGTACAGTCAACAGCAGAATTAGATGAATGGCTGTATGATGCTCAAAATAACCTGATGTTAATGGTTGTACGCATCCTTTTATTATTTTAGCAGTTAGGTATAGTTCACTTGTGCCGGTAACTGTACAATGTGAACATTGGTTTTAACATAACAATTTTAATCCGATTAATATGTAATCCTGCCGGCATGATTTATTCAAATCTCCGTCATATGAAATCCCATTCAAGCCAGAACATTCCGCCGCGTATACACCCCGACATGCCTACTATCTACATGTTTGCGCGACATTAAATTAACCAAAGCCTTTCATTTCCACTCAGCCATCAGCACGTGTTATACACAACATTTTTACGTATATCTTTGCCCGATCGATGCCACTATATAGCTAATAACGTTATCTGGCAGATAAGCTGTGGGCAGAGAGCGAGCTCGGCAAAGGGGAGTTATGGAACAACAACTTTCACGATCCCAGTTTTAGAACTGGTTGGGGGAAGCAAGGGGTGCCGGAGAAGACTGTAGACCGGCTTGCCTCGTCGAAGCAAGGGACTATGGTCACCTGGGAGCATGGGAACGCTTGGAGTGCTGTAGGAGGAGCTGTGGCGGGAGCTGGTACGGTGCTGCTGATCGCGGGACTGGTCCTACTCTGGAGACGGCCGAGAAAGCGGGAGCCGCCGCTGTTGGCGCCGATGGACATCGGTCAAAACGTGAGTGCCATTTATTTATTTGGTTTGAGAACCTGGCCCTGTTTCGTAAAATGCAAAATTTGAATTTAGTGTCTTGTCGTCGTGCTGAGGCTTTTATTATTTAATACGAGAGCGAAAGGGATGGTGCGGTACGAACTTCGATTTTCGAATTTCGTAGTAGCACCCCTGACTACGTAACTTGAGGTCCCGATCTCGATCCCCGGTTGGGGCAAATATTCGTATGAAAAATACGAATGTTAGCTTTCAAGTCTTGCTTAAGTACTTAATTTTTTCTTAGTATGTATTTATCTATTTAAATACGTTTATCCGTTGCCTAGTACCCAAATTTTACAAAAGCTTTGGTTACTTTGGGACTAGGTCAATTTTGGTGTTAAGTGCCGAGATATTATTATTATTAATTGGTTTTTATTTCTATTTATAATTATTTTGTACTGTGTTTCCGAAACTATGTATAAAATTTTAGTGAATAGAAATTAGCTATGTGTAACATGTGCTAATTTCGGTAAGAAAAAACCCTTCTTAAACGTACTCAAGGGATACCTTATTTCTGGTAATATTAGGTCACAGTTCAAATAGTTTTTTATTATTAATTAATATAATCGAAACAAACAAATAAGATTGGACTTATTATGCCACTATAGGAAAACCCACTGCAATTTGGTTTTATGTAACAGTAGTTATAGTTTGTGTGTGCTGTTTGTCAGTCAGTTACACTATTATGACTTTACTCGTATATAGGTACCTAATATACCCACAGAATGATTCGATCGGGAGACGTGAGCAGGGTCAACCCTACCGGATTCAGTTACTCAAGGTTACTGTATCCTATCAGTATTAGTTAGATAAACTTTTTTTTTCTTAGTTCGTAGTCACGGAGGTTTTACTTAAAATATGATTGGTGAACGATACTTATCACTTCTTTTTTTTATTCCACTGGAAGGCAAAGAAGCAAGTGGGTCTCCTGGTGGTGAGAGATCACCACCGCCCATAAAATTTAGGTATTGCATTACATGTATTGTATGTATTTATTGTATATATGTATATATCCGTGGGCCCGAAAAACCCGAGGGATTTTAACAGGGTATTTCTGACGATAATACGAGTAAAAAATGTTATATGAACATAGGTTAAATTATGTACTTTAATTAAAATTATTTTTTAGAACAAAATAATTCAATTAAGCTTAGCACGGCCTTGTGAACAAGTCTTTAGTTAAGAGAGTGAGTAAGAGGAACCAATCTTTAGTAGAGAAACAGAGTAAGCGAACATGACACTTCACGAGTCGCTCCGATATCATACGATGCCCGAGTCAATGAGTGCAGTGTGGTTCATGTCATGTGACATGTTATTGTTTACTAGTTTGTGACAACAAATGTCATAACATGCTTGTATTGAACTGAATTAAATGAAAATATCTCAATTTGTTCATTCATAACCCACAAATTTAAAAAAAACTTTATTTTTGGTGTTTCTAGAAAAATACATTTCATTCTCTTCACCATAACCGGTAGAATAACCGTCTATGTGTATCCACGAACGTGGAATGGTGCGGTACGCGACGAGTGGGAAATCTTCTCCGGTATTCAGCAACTGCTCTTTGCGAGTTGCCGTTACAAAACCCATAAATGAAATGGATGTCCGCTAAGTGAGCAGGAGGATAATTCGGCATAGCTATTTATTATTTATTACACTTTATTTGCAATACCGACTGTTCTAGCAAAAATAGGATTTAACACCGACCGTGATTTGATCTGACGTGACAATCAGTAATCATTTTTAACGTTGACATTTAGTAACATCTATTTCATGATATCGGCCAGTTATTATAGCATAGGTAAATACAAATAGTTTGCACTCTCGCAACTCGCGATTCCTATCGCGATAGAAACAATCTTAAGTTTTAGCGATAAGTGCGAAGTACTAATTGTGATTAAGTCAAGAAAAAGATATTATAATTACACGGCTATGCAGCAGTCTGTTACTCAACTCAGTTTTAAGTCGCATCTTCAATATCGGTAGAAATAACCATGATAATGAAACCTACTTGTAGTTGGATATCAAACTTAAATACTGCCAACTGGCCAGAAAGCATGCCATTAGTATGTCTGCGTTTAAAAATATTAAGTGGTTAAACATACTACGTCACATACTTAGGGTGTATTACACTTGAGATTTTTCTACTTATGATTTTTCTTAAATAACGATTATCTCAAAAACGGGTTGTTATAGGACTACATGTTATACTACTTTATATACTCCAATTAGGCTCTAAAATCGATGGTTAAAATCCCTCGGGTCATTCGGGCCCACGGTGTATATATGTATTGCAGATGCGTTGCCAACCTAGAGGCCTGAGATGGAATACCTCAAGTGCCAGTAATTTCACAGGCTTTTTGTGGGTGTAAAGTTGGCCTATTGTCTACACTGCATTTTATATTTGTATAATTTTTATTTTTTTCTTTAAGTAGCCTGTATAGTGTCCCACTGCTGGGCAAAGGCCTCCCCTCTTGACCTCTACAACTCTCGTGCTGACTCAATGTCAGGCCAGTCCTTTGCGTACGTGTCGTTCTCCCGTCTCCATCTCGGTCTGCCTCGATGTCGCTGGCCGTTCTCCGGCACCCACCAAGTAACTGTGCGAGCCCACCTTTGCGGGTGTATGCGGCAGACGTGTCCAGCCCAGCCCCATTTTAGCTTAGCAGTTTTTTTCCCATTCCAATTTATTGTACTAATGTTTGTTGTAAAATAAAGGGTATTGTATTGTACCGTAAAACGGGGTTGCTTTAAAATGCAAGGGCTACTTTGAAAAACAGTTTTTACGCCATGTCTTTATTTTTTTAGACCACCTGTTGCAGTGAAATACCTGCTTTCATAAATTACCAACTTTTTACTTCATTTGCTTGAGCTATGAATATTTGCGTTTTTATAACGCTTTTAAAACTATCAAAGTAGCCGCAAAATTTCGTAAAGTAACCGCGGTTTACTTGTATTGGTCTTGCTCATGTCTTCGAATCACCCAGTAAGTATGCTTGGAACGTTTAGGTAATTAACTAAAATGTAAACAAACTTCAGCTGCCAGATTTGATACATTCAAGGATTTTAAACAATTTACTTACCTATCTATCATTGTAATACAAACTAGACTAGTGTATTTCAATACAGAAATGCAAATGTTTAGATAGTTTAACGGGGGAATTTCAATATTTAACACAATTCAAAAATTCAAAATTATTTATTTTCAACTTTTGTGTTAAAACTAGTGTTGAATCCCCCTTTTAAGTGAAGCACTTGTATTAGGAGGAATTCGCTCTTTCATATAAGTTGTTTCAAAGTCAAAAATAATAACTAATAGCTAATAACTAAGAATAGTTCTTAAGATAGTTAATGCAACTGTTACAAAGCATTTTAATAAAATAACCTACACAGCTTACACACTAAGTAACAAACAAAATTGTTTTACCTTACTACTCAATGCGACAAACCTTTATAAATGAAAGCTTAAGAAATCAAGAAATTAGAGGACAAAAGTACAAAATAAATGGCATTTCAAGCCATTAATTGTTCTATATCATCGTAACTTTTACATTTTAGCCAAGTTGTAATTAAATTTTTGACGTTGAATTGACGTTGTTTTGTTTACATTTAGTTAAATACCTACCCGAACCAAGTATAGAAGCTAATAAACCTATTAGCATCGCATCCCTGCACAATGTTGAACCATTATTCTAACTTAGGTATATAAACAAGGTTATACAGATCTAGAAGCCATTATGTCAAGTGTGTAGTGCTTCAACGAAGTTTGCATTTACAGTGCTGCCAACTTTAATTAGTTTATTTTTTCTGTATTTGTTGGAGTAGGTAGATATATTTTAATAGTCAAACCCAGTCTATAGAAGTCTCACTGCTGGGCACAGGCCTCTTTTCAGAATGAGATGGTTTGGTCTGTAGTTCCCACGCGGACTCAGTGTGAATCGGGAACTTCACACAGACATTAAATTGCGTCGCAAGTTTGTGCAGGTTGCGTTACGATGTTTTCCTTCACATAATCTGAAACATATCGTTATATCAATCAATCAAATCAGCCCACATCCACCCACTGCTGGGTAAAGGCCTCTTCATCGTTATATATCTCGTATCATTTCTGGCCTTCGACGCCTCTGCTAATCAAGAGTTTCGAAAAACATTCATTAGTAAATAGTAATAGTGGTAGTATTAGTAATAGTAGTACCTACCTATTAATTAATTAATAATGAAAACTGTTGTAGCTATTGTGATATTTTTATGTGTTTTATACAATGCATTTTTTTCAAGCTGTTTGTTTTCCTAAAATAAATAATTAAATTAGGTAAATGTTTAATTAAGATCTTTCTCATTTCGAGTACAGAGATAAACTCTGCGTTGCTCGAGCTGGTCAACAAAAGGGAATCTAAGAACTGGTGGTTGACGTGAAAAGTAAAGCTTCCTTTTTTTGCAAGAGCTAATTATATTACAAAACAAAAGCTCTGCGAGATGCGCAAGACTACTTCGCCCGCGCGTAAAAAATAAAGCTGCATATTAATCGATACGAAAATTTCACTCATTTAAAATATACAATAATTGATTGACACTTCGGGTGCCATCGTATTTCGATTAAGATCCGAGTTTTTTCGATGGTAGTACACCACTATACCTAGTGCCATCCACGAAGACGAGAGATTTTGTCAAAATTAGCCATTAATGACACAATTGTAATAAGAACATAAGAACCACAGCACGGTGCGTCATCGGGAATGTAGAGTAGGAAATGAAGCAAGTTGTATGGAGACCCATGCATTAATTTCTCAGTCGATGAAATTTTGCTTGGTTATTGTATAGTATGAGCCGAAACTAAAATATAAATATCCAAAAAAAAAACTTCTAAGTTAGGTATAAAGTACAAATACAACGAACGTAAAAATACAAATTTGACTCTACCTTTATTCATATCTGAGGTTGGAATTTATTTTAGAGAGTAAATAAGTTCCTATTAACTATTAAGCTTGTAGCACCGATACTCCGGTTGGGTTTTGGCAAGATGAAACGTTCGATCAGTCTAAATGAGCCTTTCTAAATGCTTAAGAACCTCGAATTCGGGTGTTTATTTTTGTTACATTTTGTACCGGCAACTTGTTTTATAAACTAAACAATACAAATACTACTTATACAAGACGTGTTCTATCGCGTCGACTCTTTATTTCCCTAAAGAATTTGCTTCTCTATTTCCAACCTTTTTTCTTCTTCACGAATTTGTTGGTTTCTTTTTAGCAGAATGAAAAATCGGGACTTAAATGGATTTATGATTCAGGGTAATATTCGTGTAAACAGTTTGGGAATAAGATTTATTGAGAAGTATTAGGTGGTATTAAGGTTTAAAAAAAGCTTTTTAATGGAACAACCTTTAGGGGACTTGACATACTTACACTTAGAAAACCGCTGCTTAAGCTGTTGCTAATGAACCACTTAAACGTAGAGAAAAATATACAGAAATGTGTGCTATTTTAGGTGTAAAAGCAGATGCAAACTGTGTTTGTTAGTGACGTCGCTACTCTTCCTAAATACTAATTCGACTAATACAGTACAAATACTCTTTATTGTACACCAGAAATAGTAAGGATACATGAAACAGGTACTTACACAGAGAAAATAATAATAGGTACAAAATACAAAATACAATATTACAAAATGTGAAGCTAAGTATACACGTTGGGATATTTTGTCACTATTTTTAAAAAAGGTCACACCTCAATGTCGACTATTAGTACCTAAACTTTATAAACATTATTGTAAGGAGATACATAAACAGGTACATTATTTAACGCTTTACTGCCACTCTGGCTTTTCATGGTGCCACCGATGCTCATGTACGTTGATAAGTATGAATAATTATGACAGCAGCACTGTGCATACGTGCGTAGTAGTAACGTAACGTAACGCATATGTGCGTAGGTGGCAGTGATACGTTAAGGTAGTGACGATTTGTTACTATTGAATGACTGACTTAACAGATTTCGCACACTAATAATTATAACCGAAATAACATAAGGGAAAAAAATGCATGATTCCTGGGGTATAATGATAGGCGAGTTCTTTGCAGACGAAGTGGCAACTAATAGTTAGTATAATTATAAGTGCGAAAACTTGTGAGCATGTTAAGTATATGCGTATGCATTGATATCGTGTTATTATTTCGCTTTTTTCCTCAAGTATGAACGAGACTTATAACTGCAAGCACAAGGGGAGTGTATGGATTCTAACTTGTTAAACTTTGATTTCCAAATGGGATCCCGGAAAAACAGCGACGAAATTAAAAGTGGAATTGTATTAGGTAATTAAACTTTTGGATTCAGGGACGTATTCCCTTATCTCTATTTTTAAAAGCTTGGTGATCCCGTTTGAGTGTAAATATATCCCGGACACTTCTTTGTTGGGTAAATACTCTTTAATTTTACACGGGAATTTTCTCAAATATAGCTGTTCTTCTTATTTTTTCAATGTTTACTCTGTCAGTTTCTTTGGAAAATGGTATATGTAGAAATAGGTAGGTACGAGTATGTTGCTGAGATTTCGACAACACCGTTAAAGAGATCGTCATTCATAACAAAAAACCACAAAAAAACATAGGTACGAAGTAATAAACTTTTGCTTTTGGTGTTTGATTTCCTTAGAGACAAACATAACCATTACTTTATTCACTAGATCTTTGATGATCAAAGCACTAGATCATTGAATACATTTATAAATCCTAATATCTAGCATAAATACAAACTTAAAGAAGGTGAAAAAATATTTCTGGCCCTAACACAGTTTTTATTTCACCGAACAACTTCCAAGCCTTGCCGTCTCTGTAAATGATGGAAATGTCATTTCAATAAAGTCCTATTTTTATTACTTTTGTTGCGGGTAGGTCTACGTTGGATGAGTGTCTCATTGATTTGCATAACATAATGACCGACCCGCTAAGTTTTCGCAGAATATTTTACATGGAAGTTAATAAAAAAAAAATTTGTGGGTTGCTTTTGTACTTCTAACTAAAAGGGAAATGAGGTCCTCGTATTATTATAGGATCTTAACGTTATCCGTCTGTGATACGTGTACGTGCGGTACTTAGGATTGTATAAAGTAAAAATCTTTATTTGTATACAAAAAAATGCTATATATACAGTATATCGTACACAACTCTTAGGAAATAAATACATATATTACTCGTACTGATATTTATATACACACTAGCTTTTGCTCGCGGCTCCGCCCGCGTGGAATTCGGTTATCGCGCGCTGTTCCCTCGGGAACTATGCATTTTTCCGGGATAAAAAGTAGCCTATGTCACTCTCGGGCCCATAAACTATCTCTATGCCAAAAATGACGTCGATCCGTCGCTCCGTTACGGCGTGAAAGAGGGACAAACATACAAACACACAAACATACAAACACACTTTCGCATTTATAATATTAGTATGGATGGATATTCTATAGACAGGGTATGCGTTTGTTTGTTTGTTTATACTCTTTATTGTACAAAAAGGAAGAAGAAAAAGTAAGTAGGTAGGTTTAGTATTTTACGTTAAGAAGAAAAATTGAAAGAACATCGAATAGTACAAATTGTGCCCCACTCAGCATAGTGTTGCGGCAAGCTGGTTATCAGTGAGACCCATTTGAACCTAAACATAAGAACATGCACACTGTCACGACTGTGATCTGTTTTTCTAATAAGAAAGTAATAATGGAGAATAATAATTTAAGTTTTATTTTATAATTATTAAGCGTACAAACTGAAAAGTTTTTTTAGGATGCCTCGAGGCTCAAGTCCTACTCGTGTTTAGCTAATTTAAAATGGCAATGCTACTATTAACAAACATTAAGGCTGGACTTAAATCATCCTAATTCAAGATTCCCCTGGGATTAGAAAAAAACTATTACGTAGCTATTCACGTGACTGAATTGGCACTTAACTTCACTTGAATTTATAATTTAATTAAATCGATAAAGTCTTCCATTATAATATTACTTATAACCAAAATTGATAGAATAATTATCGTCCAAAATATTCCTTGTTAAGCCACATGAAACTGTATCTTGGACATATTTGCAACTTTCTAAGTACCGTACCACTTTCACATGGCTGAGGTTTCATTGATATGGCCAGCCATTTTCGTTGCTTTAATTTGTTTCAAAAGTTATGAGATGAGGTATTTTGTCAAACAAGTTATATAAATTAGGAGTTTAATAAAATTAGTGTCCTGATATTAATCTTCAACTTCACTATGGAAGCTCTCATCATGTCAGCCGAATGACGTCCACTGCTGGACACAGACCTCCCCCAAGGCTCTCCACTCAGACCGGTCTTGTGCTTTTCGCATCCACTGCGATCCCGCGATCTTAACCAGGTCGTCGCTCCATCTTGTAGAAGTCTATGGAAGCTCTGGATTCAATTAATTAGTTTAGCAGATTTTTACTATGATGATAAGATAATCATTAAGAATTTTTTCTACTCCAATACTGTTATCTGTGACTTACTTAATCACCAACGCTAATATAAGAACATAATTAACAAGACTCTGGCAAAATCTATAGTCTATTCCCCATAACAGCACTGTATCGTAATATTGCTAAAACGATACTGCGGCCACTTACTTTTTTTTAAATTCGTCCGTTTTGACAAGCTAAAGTGCAGCCACTTACTTGGTTTTAATATAGAACAAAAACTTTCCGAACATAATTCATAGCTGCCAACATAAGTAACACATATTTTTTTCAAAATAGTCTCTAGCAAGTTACATCAATTAAAAACAAAGTTCACCATAGACAACTTTTGACATTTAAAAATTTTCCCGCCATTATTGTTTGCCTTAATATTTTAGTATGAGTAAAGTTTTAAAAGATAGAAACTAGTGATTTTTAGCAAGTTTACGTGAAACTTATTAAACATGGATGCAGATGAAAATATTATTTCTACGCCCGAAGAAATATCCGCAGCAGCCCAAGTAGTGACTGAAAGTTTGTTGCCTTCTAAATCACGGCACCTATATGCCAAATCCTACAAAAATTTCATGTCGTGGAGATTAGAACACCAGACCTCGTCATTTTCGGAGAATGTATTACTAGCGTATTTCCAAAATTTTATTAGAAAATTTAAGCCATCTTCACTAAGTGGGTGGAATATTCCAAATTAAAGTCGACGCTTAGTATATACCACCAAACTAACATATCAAAATATTATTGAAACGAAGATCTGAAGGTTTTAATGCAAAGAAAGCGAAAACTTTTCCTCCGGACGACTTAAGGAAATTCATCGATGAAGCACCAGATCAAATCTATCTTTTCAACAAGGTACGTAATTGTTTCAAAAATATTTTTGAGCGAGAGATGTATTTACTGTTTATTTGATAAATATTGCAGTTTTTCTTGTGTAAGAAAAGTTTGTATTTAATTTAATTACAATAATCTTCCAATTTCTCTTTTTGTTACAGGTTGCGGTAATATTTGGGATCATAGGTGCTTGTCGCAGACAAGAGCTGCATAATTTAAAAATATGTATTGTGATGAACACGAAAAACAGAATCGATCGGACTCTTTTATTATATTAAATTATTCTTTCTCTAATTTTATGTTTTATTTATTAAGTACGTAGTCGTAGAAAAAGTATTGTATGCAACGTTGTATAAATAAGTCAAAAAAAGCTCGTGGCGTTTTTTACGCCACTCACATTTTTTGACCCCTATTATACAACTGTTGCATAAAATACTAAAAAAGTGCGAATAAGCAAAGCAATATAGTACCTACCTATGACAAAATACTCAAATAAAAATATTCGTCCTCTGAGTTCCAAAAAGAAAAGAAAACAATGTAATGATTCTTTTGTAACCAACAACTTATATACGGTCATTTCGTTCACTGAAAATACAAAAGACCTAACCACAATCGTATATTCAGTAAAAAATTGCGACGTTTTATGCCATATGGAAGGAAAACCCTTTATTGTGGCTTCCTTTATTATTTCAGACAAATAATTAAATGAAGATGTCGGACTGTGTGGTTACTGTGGCGTACGTTCACCTGAAAACTTTCTTTTGTTTGAAAGGCCATCGTGAAAGTTTATTCAGATTTTGTGAATAAATTTACGGGTCCGAATTTACAGATTTCTTTGTATTTTCCCACTGGACCGGAATAGAAATTCTGAATACGGTTGAATCAAGAGATTATTTTGTTTCCACGGCAGTGTATAAAATCGGTAAACAAGTATTTTCTTACAGCGATATTAAATGATATTTTGAAGGTTGAATGGTGCCTACGAGTGTTGAGATAATATATTTCATCTCTTTCATTGTTCGTGAGTTATTTGTCGGCACGTGAGATCTATTCATGAATATTTCATATTATCAGAACTATCTTCACGCTACCTTATCTTATATTGTATTGGTTAACAAGTCTTATATGTCTCTCAAGTCTTACATCTTATTGTTTAACAAGTATTAGTCTGCAAACTAAGCTTTGAGAAAATGTCAATAATGTACATTCTCATAGGTCTCGATATCTATTTTAATTATATCCACGGATTATATCTAATTTTGTCAATGTTTTTACAAGCTTTCAATTTTTGTTCGACTCCGTATATTTGCTTGATTCAAATCTTGCAATTAGATTTTTAACCTATCGAGTGGTCATAAAACGTTGAATTTTAGTAGCAAAGTGTATTAAATAATGTTCAAGCAAAAGTACAAAATGTTTTAATTATTTTTTTAACTTAAATCGCTTCACATCCAAGTCGTTTACTACATTTATATTTTCTTATACTTTTTGTCCTTGTCCCGAGTGAATTGGTTTCAGTCTTGCTTATTCATTCACGTAGAGAGAAACCACTTTAGCGACCTCACATTACAATACAAATACCTACGATAATTCGATAGGCTTTTCCGTATGTTAAGTAAGATAGGCTATGGTTACCGGACAAGAAATAGTCCGACAAAACTAAAATATTAAAGGGAAAAAAACCGTATAAATTTCCTTAAATGTCAGATCGACTTTTCGGGATCAGATCGACGCTCAACGCATTTTTTGGGAATCTCAAGTCTTTGCATAAAAATAAATTTATAAATCAAGTCCTTAAATTATGAAGTCTTGAGTTTTGAAATAATATATTATTCAGATATCTATTTAATTTTTGTTCAGATGTTTATTATTTACTGGAGACGGACTCACAGTTACCGCCTTCAGGCGTTTAAACCTACTTTAAAGAAAACCTTCTCTATCTCACCTGTACGAGTTGACATAATTTTCCAATTATTTTTTTCACCTAGTTTATCTGTTTCCCAAATCTTAAATTATGGCACACACTCCCGGTGGTTTTTAATTTAGCATTCCATTCGTCAGTTACGTAAATCGCGCTAATTGTCATAAATAACTCCATTCGACCAGTTGACGTCGGCACCCCTGGGTGTACTTCGTTTCCCTCTTAGTGTAACCCTAGATCTAACATTAATAAGGTGATTATTGTGTTTTTCAATGTCGAAACTATATTTTTTTATCTGTCTCATTCTTTTTGAGTTGAGAGTTTTTCGACGAAGTTTCGGCGAAGTATCGCTAGATGGCGTTGTTAGTATCGTGAGATCCGTTAGACATTTCTGTCACGCTTGTGATTGGATAAATATCTAAATGATCCTATCGGTATAGGTACTGCCTTTTCGCCAAAATATTTTTCGCCAAATTTGACTTCCCGAAAAACTTATCGCAGTAGTTTCATCAAACGAATCTTTAGCATATTAACATTTCGCATTTTATTCATTTGGTCAAATTATCATTTGGCATAGTTTTACATTGTCAAGTGTTGTGTTTACGACAAATGTTCATTAAGCAAACGTTTTCTTTTGACTAATATTATATTCCAAAAAAGTTTGTTCAAAATCACACTTCGCACACGAACTAACTATAGGAACCAACTGCTACCAGAAAAGTAGGTTAGGTTGGATTAAAACTGCGTCCCCCAGAAACGAACTGCTACCAGAAAGGTAGGTTATTACGCCATGCAATATTTTGGGAAGAGTGCTTTATGCTAAACGATATATTTGACTAAATAATACTTGGTAATATGAAACATGACTAAGTTATTATTTTTGGAACAATAATTTGCCAATAAATTTACTAACTGTAAAATTGCGATAAGTTGTTTTTGAAAATGGTTTTTTTCTAAGCGATATTTCACGTGTCGAAAAACTCTCATTGCATTACCACACTATTTAATTAAGCCTTTATTTGGTTTTTTTCTCATGGACAGAAAAATAATAAAAATCTAAGTACTTATCTACTATAGGAGCGATTTTTTTTTAAGTATTTTTATACTTATTCATCATTATTATTCGACCAGAGGGCCTATTGCGTAATGTTTCTGGCACTCGTGATCGCAATCAAATGACAGTTTTTGTATGCGAAATCTGTCATTTGATTGCGATCACGAGCGTCGCAATAAGGCCTCGTGAAAATATTTTACCTAGCTAATCTCATCTTGTTTGGGTGTTGTGCACGCCATCTAGCGAACATTTTCCTAACTTTAAAGGAACGAAGTGTCGTCAGTGCCAAACAACAAACCGTGAAGATTGAAAGGGAAAATAGAGCTCAGCAGTTCAGAAAACTGCCTACAGAGCGCGCTGGAACGGAGCATGGGATTCCCCTTACATTATGAAGTATTGGGCTTGAGCAACTTAGCAGCCTTCTATCTAATTGCACTTGAATGTTAACTCTATGCAATCTAACAAGGCAAGGCATCACGCTCTTTTGGTATAATCTGATGATCTGATTACTAGGATTTCCAAACGTTGTCAAAGTAATTTCTTTCTCTATCATATCGTTCTTAGTGACATTAGGCAGGTGCTTTGTAGGATTTAAGGAGATATGTGAAACATTCAGTTAATTTTTAACGAAAAGCAAAAAAATTAAAAAACAAGAGACCAATAATCTTACTAATTACTTCTACGAAACGCTACTTGGCCTATTTATTAATTGGGTTGGAATAGTTGTTCATAGCTCCAGATTTAATGTGTTTTTATTGTGTAGGTATTCTTTATATCGCTCTCAGAGAATGACTACTGCGTGAGAACTGTAATAGATTTTTAACTTACCCAAAGTCAAAGTCAAAGTCAAAATCTCTTTATTTAATTTAGGCTATGACAAGCACTTATGAACGTCAAAAAATCTACCACCGGTTCGGAAAAAACCTCTGTTGAGAAGAATCCGGCAAGAAACTCAACGAGGTATTTTTTTTTTAAAACAGATACACAATATTTATAAATGATATCTATATATTATACATTACAAGTATTTAACACAACTTTAGTTTTAACACAGTAGGTTCACTGTTTGAAGGGAGTAGGGAGTCTCCATTTTCGAGAGTCAATTGACTAAAAACATCCCTAAGTAACGTACAGTTGAATACGAATTAAAGTATCTGCGAGCGACAGCTACCTTCTGTTAGTCTGTCTTAGCCAGTTCCAACATCAAAACAAAATTTATCTCAGCGATAATGCCGAATAGCTGAGAGAAATACCATTAAAGACTTCCTTCAAAACCCTTCGGCCCGTCGTTACGACGGTCGAAATATTTTAATTAATCTCCACAATTCTTAATCTACCCTAAGCTGTATTTTATTATAATTCAGTGATGCAAATTATGAAGCTTAATTTTCCTGAGAGCTCTCAATCTTTTTGGACCCTTTTATTGGGACTATATGAACCGATCAACATATTTCAACACCTATAGTCTAGTCCGAATGATGATAATAGAACTTATTCATGTGAGTTAAGGTGTGATTTGGTCTTGCTCAAAACTGAGTGTAATTATTACGTTTTGGTGTCGAGATAATTACTGTACATTTCTCTCCCTCTCACTTGACCTATAAACCTAGATCCTATTTCAATCTTTTGTACTTACTTAATTTACTGTTTCGGGTAGGTATATTTTTTGATTTTTTTTAACCAAAAGAGATCGATCAAGCAAGCGAAAACCTAAGAGCAAGCGGGATCCTGTCTCCAGCTTTGCTGTATGTCCGCATATACCTCTGTTCTGTTGTGCTAATGGAAACTTCCCGAAATTTGCAAAATTTTTCATAATAGGAAAATTTCGGGCACTTCTTACAACGTCGTGGGGATTGAAACTTTCCTTTTCTTAAATTAAATTCTCTATATTTCTTGTGTTAATTTCCAAAAATTTCTAAGAACTTTTCCAACTTTTTAGAAACTTTCCGCAACTTACACATAAATAATAAGAATTATTTTTCCTAGTCGACATCTATTTGTACATTTGTTGGTAAATCTTGACATGAGATTAGAGCTGTGTCAGGTTTTCGTTACAAATAAATAGTGTTTCGTGATTAACAGACGCGTATTTTTATAATGACCCCTATGAAAGTAGTAGTTGCACCTGTTAGTGTGGCGAAATAGGGCCTTGAACACAAAAGATGGGTAAATCTGTCTGAAGATTAAAAAAAGTCAAAGATACTCAAGCGGATCTGGAACACTTAACGGCTCCTTTAAATTTTGTCTACTCCGAGGAGGCAGTAAAAAAAATTAATTGTGCGTCTTTATAATATGTGGTCACATGCTTGTAAAGTTGGTATTTATGCTGGATCTAGGCGACATAAAATTACTTTTTATGCTCTAGTGATAAAGTAAAATCTTTGTCTAAGACCAAGGTAATCAGGTGTCACCAGCCACAAACAAAAAAATTCTTCTATAATTTTTTTCAAATAATTTATGCTAGGTATACAATTTCCTCTCAATCGAAATGAAAAGCAGAGTGTAAAACTCGAGCATTAAACCCATTTTCCCTCGATGTGCCTATACACCTCGGGTATTGTACCGGCTCGGGTGACTATTAACGTCTCGGGTAAAACGGCTTGTTTTATGCTTTTAATTTTAATTTATTATTATTATGCTTTTGTTGTACAATCTACTATTGAACATTGACTTACATTCAGATGAATAAATTAGTGAACGAAATGTCACAATTTACTCTTAATCTTCATCCCCAGATATACCTAACACGAGTTACTTCGCCAACTTTGTTGTTGTTGACGTCGGGCTCGGCCTTACTATGTTCCTGCTGCCATTACGATACAGTAGGTCTACTACGATCGAAAATCGAAGTTCGTATCGTACTGTCCCTCCGTATGAAATACGTAATATTAGCGTCAGAGCGGGACGGTAGAATACGAACTTCGATTTTCGAATTTAGTAGTAGTAGGCCGTATAAGTAGCGCATCGAGCAGTTTCTCTGTACATTACGCGGTTGACACGCTCACTGCTTAGCTGGTAATTGGCAAAACACGCAATGTACTAGACAATCGCCTTCCAAGTCGTAGCAACCCTGCTGAATTTTTACAGCTGTCTCCAAGTGCCCGCTAATCTGAGTGATCCACGCACTTGTGAATTCACGTTATAAGCTGAGGGGATTTCGCTACGAATAATGTATTATAAGTTTGCTTTTGAGCTTAAAAACGTAACGTATAAATAATACTTTACTTTTAACAGGAAAATGTGACCATGTTGTTAGTAGAATCAACTTATCTTGAGTTGTTTTTTCTGCGAGTGTACTTAATGTATCGTAGGATTATATATGTAGAGTCGACTACAAAATTATGAAGTTAGACAAGGTGTTAATTAACTGAAAACGTCAGACACCTCAAAATATTTTTATTTTTCATTTTAAGTAAGTTGATTGAATTTATTTTTGAATAACTTCATTATTTTAAAAGATATTGGTGTGATTTGCTAAGTTAGTAATTCTACTTCATTTCTAACTCTAAATTCATGATTTGTATTTTTGCCGGTTGCGCTTTGACGTTTTTAGAAGATAATCACACAGTGACAGCAAACCGGCCAGTAATAAGTTATCGAAATAGTATGCAACCTCGCTAAAATATTTAATTGGCGCTTGTTGGAGTCGTAATTCTTAGACTGGGCACAGTAAAAAAGGGATTTAAAAACACAAACACAACCTAATTTAAAACATAGTGTAATCGATCCTACTCTCGATTCTGAGAAAACTTACTGGTTTCCAGTTATTTGATTAACACCTTGTACATATATTACTTCCATTACAAAATTTCAGCGAGAAAGTGGATACATATCTATTTCTATTGTACCTATCATAATTAAGTAAATACAGTACCCATTACCTAAGGTTCAACTATATGGTTTGTAGCGTATGCTACGAAAGCGTACTTGTGATATAAGTTATGGCAATACTTACTCTCACTCCAAGCCATTCTAGTATAGGTAGTTTTAGTACATAATCGGTTTCAATATGCAGGTGTGTTTCATAAAGGGACATTTGCGGTGAATGTAAACTTGTACAATCTTATTAAGAACAGTTTAAAATTCTCATTCTTTTGCTCCAAATCCTCCTTTGCATAGAATTAGGATAAAGGCTCATTTTTATACGAGTCAAGGAGCAATAGCCGCGGGCGGTACAATTTAAACTTAGTGGCTACTTTCCGCAATCTCATTTGGAGCAGCGAACCACAATAAGGGTGTTCTTCCACCTAGCGTCCACAGGAGCCAAGCGGAGGCGCGATAGGGTTGCCACTAGTGATGACACAAAAATAGTAATTTTGCCAAACACCAAATATTTGACCAAATATTAACCAAAGCGGCGACAGATTGCGATCATTCCTATTGCCACGCGTGTAGTACGGAGGCGCATGAATTAAAAAAAAAACTATCATTGCTCGGTAGAACTAACTAAGTTCAGTGATAGGTAGGTTTTTTAAGAAGCGGGTGCATAAGCTATAAGATAAACGTCCATTGCTATCAACGAATAATGTAAAAATTGTTTTCATTCATCACAACTTACTTGTGAAAAATGTTTAGTATGTATTTAACTGTAATTTTTTGTTGGCAGAATATTTGAGGAACATTGTGTGAGTTTAATAATAAAAATAATACCAAGTGAACCAACTTTTTCACAGTATTTCCATTTTACATAGGTAAGAATTTATTACCTAATAGAATAACTCATATTATAATTCAAATATTATTTTAATCAAAATTGGGCGAGGCCTTTGTCCAGCAGTGGACGTCTTCCGGCTGATGATGATGATGATTTTAATTGATTACTTAAGGAAAATTTATCGTCAACCATTGATACCAAAATATACGCTTTCCGAATGAATCAATCCTAAATGTGTCCTGCGTATCTAACTTAAGCCAAACCGTGTATTAAAATGTTTCAGATTGCATTCTAACTAAAACGGTATACTTTTCAGTAATGCGAGTTTCATTTCAAAGGATGCTGCAATAATACCTATGTATATTCATTTTATATACAACTTAAATTGTATTGGTGAACCTGCCACCGAATTGATGCGGGTTGAAAGTTGCCATGCTAAAAGCCTTTCCTAAATTTGGGGGAAACAATACTCCAACGAGAGTTTAAAAAACGCTTGGATGTTAATTGTCTTGCCATATCTTGCAGCGTTACTAATATTATAAATTTGGAACTAAACTGTCTGTCTATCTGCACTCTTCACACTTAAAACGCTGTAACGATTTGGATTAAATTCGTTACTTATATAGTCAATTTTTGAGGCGCTGGAAAGGACATGGGATAGTTTTAATTATCATCGATTTCGGCTAAGTTCAGATGTAATCAGAAAAGTTTTTTTTTTGGTCCGTTCGTCATGTCAGCCGAAGTACGTCCACTGCTGGACATAGGCCTCCCAAAAGGCTCTCCACTCAGACCGTTCATGTGCTTTCCGCATCCACCGCGATCCGCGACTCCGCGCTGCCCGCCAGTTTGGTCCGTTACTTGCGAAAAAAAGGAAAAACTGTAAAAGTAATGTTGTGTTAGACAAAGAACTAGTGCTCATCGTTAACTTAATTTCTAATAAGTCATAGTGCTGACGTGCCGAATATTTGGTATCTTTTGCCGACTATAATAGATAGTCATCGACACTTTGCGACACATAAATGTAGCCACATAGACAGGTTTATCGGCCAGTTGGTACTTTTCTAGACTATAGTGGATGTATACATAAACTTACGTTAGGTAAAATAATGGCACAGTAGACTTAGTGACTGTTTCACCATCCATTGATTAGTGTTAACTGATGGTTAAATGTGATGCCGTCTCCGTCTATTCGAAAAAAACAAATAGAGACGGCATCACATTTAACCGCCAGTCAACACTAATCAACGGATGTTGAAACAGCGCATTAATGTAATAACTAACAGATGATGTGAGTACAACCTAGAATGGAGACTACAGTCTTGAAGTTTGGAGATATAATAAAAAACAGGGTAGAAATTTAACTTTCCCAAAATCAAGATAACCAATGGCAACACTATAGGGCGCGGGGCGCGGGTGTCCGTGCGTCACGATCGATGCAGCACTTGTTGCCGCGCTCAACAGGCGCTCCGGCCTCTCGCCCCCAATTCGGACACCAATAAGAATAACATTTCCCCCTTATTGTACGTACTTTGCCAACACGAGATGTTATTGTCGGTCCAAATCGAACTGTAATGATCTTTTACTTATCGGGTTTGAGAGAACAGATGTGTCGCTGAATTTATTTGGCGATAAATGTGTTCGGTAACGGTTCAGTAAAAGCTTTTGATGGAATTAAGTGTGTATAAAGTAGCTAGCGAATAATTGTTATGTTATAAAATTAACTAGCTATTTCCCGCGATTTTGTCTGCGAAAAAATCGTTTATTGCGCACTAAACAATTTTCTGGATAAAACTATATTATGTCTCAGGATCACAAAATATCTCCATAACCCCTCAAAAGCCTAAAAAAATTGCTTTCGACTTGGTCTGTGAATAATTCGTTTATCTCGCTTCCGCGGCATAGTTTTATACCTACCGTAAAACTTTAATATCATAAATGCGAAAGTTTGTCTGATTTGGATGAAATTTCATAAATAGTTAGTTTATAACCTGGAATAAAACATAGGATACCTACTTATTATCTCGATATTTCCACGGGATAGGGATAAAATCTCGAAAAAACATCCGCTGGGTTTAGTCTTGAAATTTTGAGCAGTTGTTCTTATTACAACCTTAATGAAGACCACGATATAAATTTTAGGTTAGCTGGAAGAGATCCCTTCTTAGGGATAAGCTCGCCTTTGTTCTCCTCTCTGTGTTTTTATATTTTTATTTTTACACCATTGACCTAGTTCCAAACTAAGCAAATATACTACTACTACACTAAACTAAATATATTAAATAACTAAATACATTATACTAAATATACTAGGCAACGGGTAAACATATTTAGGTACATAGTTAAATTTTATACATACTTAAATACATAATTTAAAATCCAAGACCCGAGAACAAACATTCGTATTATTTTATACAAATATCTGCCCCGGCCGGGGATCGAACCCGGGACCTCAAGCTTCGTACTATCACTCACCATATATATACTTACCTATGCTGTGACAATTTGAAAACTTTAACTCCAACCTGCTCTCCAATCTCCAACCTGTGGCTCTGAAACCTGTATGACAGGCGACGGACAGACGGACTCGAGTAAAGCAAGCAATAGGGTCCCGTTTGGTTCCTTCGGGTGCGAAACCCTAATATTTGTAATAAATAGACTCTTGCTTAAATCTCGTAGGTATAAATCTTATGCAAAAACTCCTTCGAGTTACATTATTTCATCATACATATATTTTCTGCGAGACGTCAAAAAGGCTCTCAAGAGATTGCGAACGGATTTTCTAGACAAATGTATACTTACAATGAAGTTTTAACGAGCCGGTCTGTATCAGGGATATAATGAACTTTAGGGTATAATATTAGAGTTGTTTATCGAATGGGAGTCGTGAACCTTTTTAGTAAGGGTGTTTACACATTAGGCGTTTTGTGGTGCATATAAGAATGTTCATTTTGACCACTCGAAAATGGACGCTATTATGGCAAATTCTCATTATTCTGTATGTCAAAAGAAATCACCAGTAACTTGGAGCAATACCTACGCAAATATTAATTTTGAGAGCACGGATAAAAAGTCCTACGAGATATTTATAGAGCTCGGCCATCCTCATTTACCAGTCATCATCATCATCATCATCATCATATCAGCCGAAAGACGTCCACTGCTGGACATAGGCCTCCCCCAAGGCTCTCCACTTAGACCGGTCTTGTGCTTTTCGCATCCACCGCGATCCCGCGATCTTAGCCAGGTCGTCGCTCCATCTTGTTGGAGGCCTACCGACAGCTCGTTTCCCGGTCCGCGGACGCCATTCGAGAACCTTCTGACCCCATCGGCCATCAGTCCTGCGTGCAATGTACCCCGCCCACTGCCACTTCAGTTTCGCGATCCTTCGGGCTATGTCAGTAACCTTAGTTCTACTGCGGATATCATCATTTCTGATTCTATCCCGCAGAGAAACCCCGAGCATAGCCCTCTCCATAGCCCTTTGAGTGACTTTGAGCTTCCTTATGAGGCCCATCGTTAGCGCCCACGTCTCGGATCCATACGTCATCACTGGCAACACACACTGGTCAAAGACTTTTGACTTCAAACACTGCGGTAATTTGGATGAAAAAAAAAAACACTGCGAAGCTTCCCGAACGCTGCCCAGCCGAGTCGGATTCGACGAGTGACCTCTTTCTCGAAGTTGGACCTACCTAACTGGACCGTCTGTCCTAGGTATACATAGTCGTCAACAACTTCGAGCGCAGAGCCTCCGACTATTACGGGAGTTGGCACTACATGAACATTAGACATGACTTTCGTCTTGTCCATGTTCATTCTCAGGCCAACTCGGTTACCAGTGAATCTGCTTAATTACCATGCCGCTTTTTACCGCAATTGTGACACGGTAGGTAATTAAACATGACTGCAAAGACATCTAGCTACCCAAATATATATCAAATTTCATCCCAATTCAACGAACCGTGCCGTTTAAGCATGAAGGAGTAACACATACACACACACGCACGCACGCACGCACACCAAACTCTCGCATAAAAGTGCAACTGATCAACGACGGAAAATGTACGGTCAGCAAAATAAGTGGTCTATCAATTTTTAAACAAATTTCTTACAAATGAATATATCGCTTATGGTGTGAAGTTCCCAATCCGCACATCTCAAAACATTTTACTCAAATAATCATTTGGCAAAAAATCATTTGCTGAAACAACTTATCGCAATATTACGTTAGTACATTTTTTTTGGCAAATTATTGTTTCAAAAATAATCACTTAGTCATGTTTCATATTATTATCAAGTATTGTTTAGTCAAATGTATCGTTTGGAATAAAGCACTCATCCCAAAATATTGCATGCCATAATAACCGACTTTTCTGGTAGCATTTCGTTTCTGTTGGGTATGCAGTTCTAGAACCTAACCTAATCTACTTTTCTGGTACCTAGCAGTTGGTTTCTGTGGTTGGTTCTTGTGCGAAGTGTCATTTTGAACAAACATTTTTTTGGAATAAAATAGCTGCCAAAAGAAAACGTTCGCTCAATAAACGTTTGTCATAATAAAACATGACAATGTAAAATTATGCCAAGTGATAATTTGACCAAATGAATAAAATGCGAAATGTTAATAATGCTTAATATTCGTTTGGGAAATGAAACTACTGCGATAAGTTTTTTGCGAAGTGAAAAATATTTTGCCGAAACGACAGTACACTGACCTATTTATATAAGTAGGTATATAAAAAATGAGGCTTTGTGCACTGCAAAAAAACATGTAATCTGTGTCGGCCCTAAACTGGGTATGTATTGTAATAGGTAAAGTTCCCGGGTGGTGCCTATTTTCCTTTAATTTTATTACTCCTTGTTGACGCGGTGATTAGTTTGGAAGTTTACGAACATTTTGTGGGCGCTGAAAGGAAGTTTTGTAGATAATTATTTTAAGAAAAGTTAATATTATCTAAAATATAATATGTGTTTTGTGCTGAACACTAACTGCGAGTAAAGATTAAAATTTAAGCAACGTTAATTAGGTATCGACGCGATACTCAGATTGACTTCATATTTCTATCTATATCTATGTATCTATCAGACTAACAAGACACACACACACACACACGTTCGTATTTATAATTAACTAGCTTTTGCCCGCGGCTCCGCTCGCGTGGTATTTGCGTTATCGCGCGCTGTTTCCTCGGGAACTGTGCATTTTTCCGGGATAAAAAACCTTGACATAGGCTCGCTGTTTCCTCGGGCCCAAAAACTGTTTTTATGCCAAAAATCACGTCGATCCGTCGCTCCGTTACGGCGTGAAAGACGGACAAACACAAACATACAAACACACTTTCGCATTTATAATATTAAATATGGATAGTAAGACTAACAATAAGTAACTAGAAAATATAATAACTGTGTCTATGTAACTGCGTTGATGTATTAATCTGTTATTTTGTTCTTATTACTAAATAAATAAAATAATAATAAAAAAAAAACTAATAACTACATTTTGTGTAGTACGTACTATACTCGTAGAAAATATAGCTTTTATGATATAGAAATATGCGACACGAAGTTTCGTAGCTAATAGTACCGCCCGCTACGCCGTAGCCGTGGCGGCGTAGCGAAATTGCCTACGAACATTATCATTAAACGATATTAAATCTACTGTTAGTCGCACCTGTCTCATATGACTACCAGTAAGTTAACTAACTTAGGACCTGTTTCATCACTGTTTTCAGTTCTTAATCTTGTAATACCAGGTGTGGCTTGTAATACGAGCAAAAAATTTAAACATAGATCGTCTTCGTCAAACCGAACAACATTAGTTCAGCTACTTTTAAAAATAATGAAGTCTTCGAATTTTCCTTTTTTCTTACAAATTAAATACTGTTTTCAATGTACGCCATCTTAGACTACAACTGACGTCGCCTGTCACGCTACAATCATCAACCATTTCGCTTTACACTGCTTCTGCGAATAAACTTAAAAGTGTAATAAAAATTAAAAAACTAATTATTTTTAAAAGTCGCTGAACTAATGTTGTTCAGTTTTAGGAGTATGATCTATGTTTTAATTATTTGCTCGTATTAAAGGCCACAACCGGTATGTTTTTTATCTTATAGTCTAACATTTGCACCAATCTGTTTGATTATGAATGAAAGTCCACTGTTGGACATAGTTCTGTGGCTCGACAATTATTAATGTTTTGGGAGATGACGGATGACAGGAAAACTAGTGTTTCTATTTAAAGTTTCTCACTGTCTTAGTTTCAGATGTGATTTGTGTAGTTTCTCAGTGTATTGGTCAAGACTGTTTCTCACTGTCTTAGTTTCAGGTGTGATTTGTGTAGTTTCTCAGTGTATTGGTCAAGACTGTAATGCTGTGAAATATACTTTCAATAAATAAATAAATAGTTTTCCAGATTCAGTTGATAGTAGCCTGTATCCACCGCGAGCTTGTGCGGCTTTGACCGTCCAACTCGTTGATGGACGTCCTTCGCTGTGCTTGCCGGTCCGCGGTCCCCATCGAGAACTTTGCGGCCCTCAATGCCCATCTGTTTTCCGTGGTAAGGCTTGCACGTTGCCACTTCAACGAGCTAATTTGGTCGGTGACCCTCGTTCTTCTACGTGTCCTCATTTCTGATTTGATCCCGTAGGGAAACCCCTAGCATTTATACTATTAGTAGGATTTTAGTAGCTATGGTGGTCTAGTCACTAGACTCCAGTGGTTCGACCTATGGCCTCTTGAGCAGAGGCTCTTGAGCTCAAACCTGAGCTCAATCTCTAAGCAATCGGAAAACATTATGAGGAAATTTGTTCAAGCCTGCATAGCATTTCAGTGGTGTGTGTGAAGTTTCCGATCCGCACTAGATTCAAGCGGGACCTACGACCCAAGTCTCCCCAAACTCGCATTTTAAGATAAAGCCTGTGCCCAGCAGTGGTATGTTTATAGGTTGGAATGATGGGTGTGTTACTATTTACATATAGCATTTAGTACAAAAAAAAATTAGGGTACCCCGTAACCTACTCGTAAAGTGTGGAAGATTTTTTTTTCACTTCTACCCTATGTTTTGGGGTATCGTTGGATAGATATTTGAAAATGAAGAGGGGTTTATCGAAAATTAACGTTTCCAATTATCGACGCAGGAAAGGGCTTATCCGTCAAATTTCAATACGATGCCACGCCCTCCCGTCAGCCACTTAACGAGTTATGCCCCTTGAGGCAACACAAACTATATACACAGCAGGAGGAAACGACTTGTGCCAACAAAGGCACGATTCGAATGAAATTCATTTCCTTCATTTCGTCTATGTTTGCACGGAGACCTGTGTTACGGAGCTAAAGAGAGTGACATTATTTGTAGGTAATAGGCGATTTCGCACCTAGACCGTGAAGCGTGTGTATTAGACAAAAAAAACCATGGGAATTCTCAAAAATTACATCGGAGATTTTATAATTACCGCAAATTAAAACAATACAAAGTTTTTTTTAGGGCACGGAACCATAGAAATACATATGCAAGAGCTCTTTACAGCCTAGGTACTTGCAAAATTAATGTTCTGGATATCATTTGAAATGCGTGGTGAACGAGTGGTTGATAATGATAACACTGTCGTATGACGAAACAGAAATCCTACATACTTAGTCAGCACAGCACTCCTTACAGAAAACTAAAAAAAAAAAATTTTATATGGACGGAAAACTGACACGGAACAAACTTAAAAACAGACACATATTCATGTGTGCATATTAAATCTAAATGCTAGTAATTCTTGTTTTTTTTTCTATTTTTATAAATGTTTTCGACGTAAAATCAACCGACGTATTTTTATAAATCGCACTCTCGGACTTCCAAAATTCAGGTTCAGCCTAGCTTAGAATCTGATAGATATTCACATTTTGTAAAGAACAGTTTTATGGCAAATAAACATTTATTATTAATAAATATTTAGATTTCAATTGCCTTTAAGTAAAGTTATCCACGGCTTTGTTTGGAAGAATAAAAAAAACTAGTAGAAGTACTTCAATTGTACCGCTTTTGATTCAGTGATCGAACTCGATAAAAAAAAAACCTGAAAATAATTTATAAGGCAGTTCAGTCACAGTTAAAAGAATCTTGAATCTTAAATCAAAAACGTCAACAAAATTTTACCTCGAATTTTTGATTTTGGGGTACGATTTTTTTTTAAGTAGTGACAATACTCCGAAACGATTTGAAGACACCTATTCAGTCTATGCCTATGTACTACTTCTAAATATTTAAATTATGAAGTGTATGTATTAAGACCTTGTTTATTTTTCGTTTGCATGCGCGATCGCCTCATTCAATTGCCTTGGAACTGTGACACATCGATATTTTGTGACAGTTTAATAATACACTTACCCTATTTCTTGTAAAGAAAGGTGGTCAATGTAACTAAGGAGTAAAGACTGATGTCACATATGCGAAGCTTTTAAGAATATTAATATAATAAATAAATTACGTACGGTACGTTTTCTATAGTTTTAAGTTTATTTTTTTGTGTGTTAATTTGGTTAAAGTTATTGTTACATATTATTTGCTGTGGCTTATTTTTCAAAAGTTTTATCCAATTAATAAATGAATATTTTAAATAAATAAATTTATCTAAGTATCTATTTTTAAAGCGTCAAAAACTAGCACACAAAATCAATATAAATCATGCATTTATATTGATTTGATTATGTCACATTGTGGATTTAGTAGGTAATACATATTATATGTCATCAAGTTTATCAGTTATTTACATTTACTGTGTTTTATACTTCCATCATTAAGGAATTCATTTACAGAATAATAACATTTAATACTTTCAGGTATGAAAATACATTTGATGTTAAAGTTACTTAAATGTCTTTTCCGGTTAATCACAAATGTTAGAATTTGACTCAACTCTTATACAATTAGATTTTGGTATACGACTGACGGTCATTACAAGAAAGATTTCGTTCGTAACAATGCCTCGCGGCGACGACGTGATTTTTTTTTAATAAATGACTACCTGCTGCTAAAAGAAACTGAAATTATACGAAAAAGTTCTCTTTATGTATAAAATAAATAAAACGAATTGCTAGTTTCTGATTTGCTCAACAAATTTGCGAACTATAAATAATAACTTGGCTCATCTACGACTATTTGATAAAAAGTATGTCTATGCAACAAATGTGTGTTCATACAGCTCCTCCACCTCCATACTGTTCGCCACCTCTACACTTTACTGAAGCGTTTCGGACTCAACGTTTTGTTACGTAAACATGTATGTATATCATAAGGTCGCGGGTGAGCAAAGTAATTATTTATAATTCATTGATACTTATAGATCTCCGCAAAGTGACGCCTGATTCAATAAAATATTTAACAAATCTGCAGGCCTATTGCCTAACGCACTCGGAACCGCTTTAGTATTCATTTTTTACCCACGACGGAACGGAGAAGGTATATGCGTTTAGGGTGAGAGGTTGTTTGTTTGTTTGTTTGTTTGTTTGTTTGTGCGCAAACGAATGTTCACGTTTATCTCCAGAACGGTTTGACTGATTTAGATGCGGTTTTCTGTAATGGCTTCGTAATTTATCGGCGGTGTTTCTTAGATAGGTGTTATAGCGTTTGTCCGCTAGGGGGCGCTACAGTAATAATTTTTCACTCGAAAAAAGACCATCGAATGTTCCCAATTATCTTCAGAATGGATTGACTGTTTTTGATGTGGTTTTCCGTAATGGATTTGATGTTTATCAAAGATGGTTCTTAGGTGGGTGTTGTAGTATTAACCCGCAAGGGGGCGCTATAGTAAACATTTTCCATTCAGCTCTAGAAAGATTTGACTGTCTTTGATATGGGTCTCTTTAAGGGGTTTGATGACTGTCTGTAATAGTTTTAGAAAGGCGTTCATATGTATATCAAGGAGGGTGCACGGCAGTGCCCCCGCCAAGATAAACAAAAAGAAGAAGGGGCACTAACTAACTATTTTCACACCGTTTCGTCTTAACACTAGCTTTTCTTTGACCTGCAATGTATGTAGGTACCTATGTAAATAATATACATATGTATGTCTGTACCTATGCATGTTTGGGTCTTGCAAGATTGCTTGCAAGTTAAATTTGCCACACTTTTAGTTATCATATTGTCTTGAATTTTGGTACACTAATGTAAATCTTGTAATAATACAATAATCTGGTAGTGACATCCTGGTTATGTAGCCAGGATCGTCTCCACAGAAAGAAACTCTTCAATAGTTTACGGCAAAGGCGCGGAACTTAACAGAGTTTCCTATTAAATTTTATTGGCACTGTGTTTGTACGATAGAATAGACACAACTTGATATTGCAGCTAGGATCGTCTTCCCACAAAGGAACTCCTCGATGGTTAATAGCACAAATACATAAAACTTTGCACGATTATTCAATTGCAATGACAATACATTATATGCCTATACAACACCTGATGCTGTAGCTAGGGTTGTCTCCTCTTCCCCAGAGTTTCAAGAAAGCTAAAATTTTGTATGACTTGGCCGTTTCATATTTAAATCTGTTCATATATGACATGTCATTTAAGACCCTTGAAGTAATTTCTTACCGTAAGTAAGTCTACCAGAAAGTCTGACCAATACGAGTATGGTAAAAAATTGAGTGTTTGATAATGTCATGGAATAGATCTATGAACGGCCAAGCTGTACTTTTTAAATCAAGATGTAAGGCTAATAAAATCAGGGCTCAGGCTCCGTTTCCACCAGGGATGTAAGAGGATTTGTTGCGAGGAATGTGTTTTTTATGAACCAATAGAAACATAACATTTACCTCGCTTCACTCCGCTCAGCTTCCACCAGAGATGAGTGCAAGGATAGGGAAATGAAGCGTTTCTACTGGTTCATGAAAAACACATTCCTCGCAACACAACCTCGCACATCTCTGGTGAAAACGCAGCCTCATTCAGCCACTTGGCTTTTCCTAGCATTTGAAAACCTTTTTAAAATTTAAGCGTTGTTTATGAGATTTTTAGTAAGTGTTGTGAATATTAGCCTCTGATTTTACATAAAATGTTTTGGTGAGATGAATTATTTCTTTAAAAATTTTAAAATAAAAAGCAAAATTAAAAATTTTGAAAAAACCCACGACGGTTCCTAATAGAAAAAGGGTTAAATAATTTTTATGAACATCCCCTGACTAAAAGTGATTACAAACGCAAAAACATCCGTCGGGGGCTGCCATTACTATCTCTCTGTTATATTTAAATTAAAATGCTAAGAAAAGCTACTACAAACATAACTATCCAATTTTAATTAATCACAAATTCATACAACTGCACAATATTAGTAATCCAATGTTAAAAACTACCATGAATATCTTTCCCTCATAAAGTAGTACATTCCCCACATAATTATAATTCATCACAAATTCATACAACTCCAAAATATAAGTTCATTTCGGTGCAGGTAATGGCAGCCCCCGACGGATGTTTTTGCGTTTGTAATCACTTTTAGTCAGGGGATGTTCATAAAAATTATTTAACCCTTTTTCTATTAGGAACCGTCGTGGGTTTTTTCAAAATTTTTAATTTTGCTTTTTATGACAGTTGAAATCAAGGCTGCTTTAAAAATGAAGTAATTCGTTTCGCGTAACGTCCATGTAATGTCAAAGCATTTGAAAGCTAAGGCCGGCCATTTTTAACACAATTGAACGAATGATTTGCCATTGATTTGCTAAAAAAAACAAAATTGAAAATTTTGAAAAAACCCACGACGGTTCCTAGTAGAAAAAGGGTTAAATAATTTTTATGAACATCCCCCGACTAAAAGTGATTACAAACGCAAAAACATCCGTCGGGGGCTGCCATTACCTGCACCGAAATGAACTTATATTTTGCAGTTGTATGAATTTGTGCTGAATTATAATTGTGTGGGGAATGTACTAATTTATGAGGGAAAGATATTCATGGTAGTTTTCTTATCATTATAACTGAAATAACATTGGATTACTAATTTTGTGTAGTTGTGTAGTGATTAATTAAAATTGGATAGTTATGTTTATAGTAGCTTTTCTTAACATTTTAATTTAAATATAACAGAGAGATGGCAATGGCAGCCCCCGACGGATGTTTTTGCGTTTGTAATCACTTTTAGTCGGGGGATGTTCATAAAAATTATTTAACCCTTTTTCTACTAGGAACCGTCGTGGGTTTTTTCAAAATTTTCAATTTTGTTTTTATTTTAAAATTTTTAAAGGAATAATTCATCTCAGCAAAACATTTTATGTAAAATCAGAGGCTAATATCCACAACACTTACTAACAAGCTCATAAATGACGCTTAAATTTTAAAAAGGTTTTCGAACGCTAGGAAAAGCCAAGTGGCTGCATGAGACTGTGTTTCCACCAGAGATGTGCGAGGTTGTGTTGCGAAGAATGTGTTTTTCATGAACCAGTAGAAACGCTTAATTTCCCTATCCTTGCACTCATCTCTGGTGGACTCGGAGCGGAGTGAAGCGAGGTAGATGTTATGTTTCTATTGGTTCATAAAAAACACATTCCTCGCAACAAATCCTCGCACATCCCTAGTGGAAACAGAGCCTGAGCCCTGACTTTATTAGCCTTACATCTTGATTTAAAAAGTATAGCTTGGCCGTTCATAGGATCTATTCCATGACATTATCTAACACTAAATTTTTTACCATACCTACTCGTATTGGTCAGACTTTCTGATAGACCTACTTACGGTAGGAAATTACTTCACGGGTCTTAATTGACATGTCATACGAACAGATTTAAATGTGAAACGGTCAAGTCATACAAAATTTTAGCTTTCTTGAAACTCTAGGGAAGACGAGACAACGCTAGCTACAGCATCAGATGTTGTGTAGGCATATAATGTATTGTCATTGCAATTGAATAATCGTGCAAAGTTTTATGTATTTGTGCTATTAACCATCGAGGAGTTCCTTTGTGGGAAGACGACCCTAGCTGAAATATCAAGTTGTGTCTATTCTATCGTACAAACACAGTGCCAATAAAATTTAATAGGTAATTCTGTTAAGTTCCGCGCCTGTGCCGTGAACTATTGAAGAGTTTCTTTCTGTGGAGACGATCCTGGCTGCATAACCAGGATGTCACTACCAGATTATTGTATTATTACAAGATTTACATTAGTGTGCCAAAATTCAAGACAATACGATAGCTAAAAGTGTGGCCAATTTAACTTGCAAGACCCAAACATGCATACAAACATACATAAAATATGTATATTATTTACATAGGTACCTATATTACATACATTGCAGGTCAAATAAAAGCTAGTGTTAAGACGAAACGGTGTGAAAATAGTTAGTTAGTGCCCCGTCTTCTGTTTTGTTTATCTTGGCGGGGGCACTGCCGTGCGCCCTCCTTGATATATATATGAACGCCTTTCTAAAACTGTTACAGGCAGTCATCAAACCCTTTAAAGATACCCATATCAAAGACAGTGAAATCTTTCTAGAGCTAAATGGAAAATGTTTACTATGGCGCCCCCTTGCGGGTTAATATTACAACACCTATCTAAGAACCATCTTAGATAAACATCAAATCCATTACCGAAAACCACATCAAAAACAGTCAATCCATTATGAAGATAATTAGGAACATTCGATGGTCTTTTTTCGAGTGAAAAATGATTACTGTAGCGCCCCCTAGCGGACAAACGCTATAACACCTATCTAAGAACCACCGTCGATAAATTACGAAGCCATTACAGAAAACCGCATCTAAATCAGTCAAACCGTTCTGGAGATAATCGTGAACATTCGTTTGCGCACAAACAAACAAACAAACAAACAAACAAACAAACAACCTCTCACCCTAAACGCATATACCTTCTCCGTTCCGTCGTGGGTAAAAATGGTTTCGCGTAAGCAAAATGACAATTGAAAATTGGTCTACATACTGATAGAAACTGTCAAAACAAACCGGAGACAACTTTGTGACCGTTACTGTGCAAATTGATATCGTAAGTTAGGTTTTTCGTTAAATTATAATAAAAATAATATTAATATCTTGATTAAATTGGCGCCTAAGTAATTGAAAATGAAAGTTTTCTTTTGAACAGTGATTCGAGGCGTAATAAATGGCTCGCGTGGATGGCTCTCACATATTAAATTTATTGGCGCTCGCGGAGGAAGACCGACTGCAGACACAAGCGCGACTGGAGGCTTTTGCGCCAAGAAAGCCATATATCCTCTCCGGTTGCCTGACAACTATTTTTGGGCAAATTTCAAGCTCACAAAGACGCAGTTCGTCCGACTGTGCAACAAAATTTGCCCTATTACTTATAGGAAGTTGGGAGCGCAACACAGTCGTGCAGCTGGAACTCAAGGTATGTCTAAATAATTCATTGCATCAAGCCTAAAGGCAGCGTTTGCCTAATTCTAATATAATCAGTGCTTCCCAGTCAGATAAGAAACCAACTGATACCTGAAACGATTATTTTTTGTCTTATAGGAACCCTTGAAAAATATAGGTGTAGAATTGTACTATTGGATGATAAGCTAATAGACTAATTCTTTTTCTAACTTCATAATTACAGTTGTTTTTATATACTTCGCAGTGCCCACTTCATATTGAATGTAGGTACATTAATAATATATGTGTTTACTCACGGATGTTTACTATTGTAGGTGCAAGCAGCCATCACATGTTACAGGAATGGGCCATAAAAAACATGTGTGGGTGCCTACCAGCACCGGGCACTCTCCCAAACCAAAGCGCACGATTACTTGTGGAAAGTATGAACTTATTTAGCCCTTAACAATTTTTTAAATAACTTTTAGTAAATATTAAATTTATTATCAAACTATGCTCAGCTGCACAAAATTTGGCCCATTCTACATATACGTACCTACCTGTTACTGTATACATTTGCATTTAAAAAAATCCCCTGCGATTTCCCGAAAGTTACATCGTGGTTTTCATTGACGTTGCATTATAAACAAGAATCCCAAATTTCATTACTCGAAGCTCAGCGGTTGCTATTTCGAGATTTATTCCTATCCCGTGGGAATATCGAAATAAAATACTCTTATCCTACGTTTCATTCCAGATATCCAGATACCTACATACTAAATTTCATCCAAATCCGTCCAGCTGTTTCAGTTCAGTGTGAATGAGTAACAAACATCTGTACTCTCAAACATCCGCATTTATAATATTAGTAGGATATTAGAAGGATTATTAGTCAGTAGGATTAGTAGGATAAATAAAGCACAAATTTAGTATCACAATGTCTGTCAATGTCTATCTGTATACATACATACTAACTCTAAGGTCTCTCCTACAGGCGCACAATACTCAGCTGAAGAATGACTACTGCGAGGGCGGTTGTTCGGAGGCACGCAGCGCAGGCGTCCTAGGTAGTGCCCGTCAGTTTCTGCACTATATGATTGCGAGTCCTAATCTTAGCCGTAACCTCACCGAGATTTATGAATTGAATTTTGTATGTATTTCTCAATAAAATGTATGTAGAAGAGGAATTACAGTAAATAAAAACCTTCACCATTTATTTTAATATTTTTATTTTATAATCAGTCTTATCAGTCAGTCAGCGAGGCTAGGTAAATGAAACATTTCTAATGGTTCATGTAAAACACATTCATCGTTACACATTCTGGCACATCTCTGGTGGTAACGGAACCTAGCAGCAATTGTTCATACTACAAGCAGTGTACAGTCACTATACTGTAGACTCTACTACAGTGTAAAGGAAAGGAGAACAATCTATTATGAGTAAAAAGTTGCAAAAGTAAGCAGTAAATAATTAGTTCTAGATTTCTCCAGCCAGAGTGGCGCTAAAATAGCAAGTGTCTGAAATGTTTTAGTTAATACATAAATAAAATCACGCCTCTTTCCCAACGGGGTAGGCAGAGACTACATCCTTCCACTTTTTTAGTAAATATGTACCTATAAAATAAAATAATTGCTGTAAGAAAACTTGGACGGTGAATGAATTTTTGTGATCTAACAGATTTATTTATTGAGTGCTTTTACTGTATTTATCGTTATGAAGCTTATTTTACAATTACTTTTACACTTTCGCATACATCAGCGATTTCACTCCTTTCCTCCTCACCGCTCGTTGAAAGATCTAATAGTTAACGGCGACCGTGCCGTGACCGCCACCTCATGCAATGCCACGCTGACTTTGGCTACCATCCGGGCTACGAGCATTTCGCGGGTGGCAGCGATCATTGCTGTCTCTACCAACAGCCACCGCTTTTCAAAATGCGTCACCACTCGGGAGCTGCGGGCACTATTCGCTGATCTGAAAACACAATACACAAATATAACAATTTTATATTTTTAATCAACCGTTCGCCCCCATTGATTGGCCGTCAATGTTAGTTTCTGTTACAACGATTGACTGCATTATAAGGGCCGCTAGTCAGGGAAGCCGCAGTAGCTGTGTGGTTTGATCTATGGCCTCTTAAACAGAGGGTCGTGGATTCGAACCCCGACTCGCATCTCAAGTTATCCGGAATTTATGTGCGAAATACTTGGTAGTTCTAGGAGATTGATTCAACGAGTTCAAAATGCATGTGCTCGTTTTTGTTCCGAAGTTCCTCCTCGGTCCCTTGTCACTCCGTATTTGAATGCTACTGATCTGCTAAAAATGCATGCTCGCAGGCGCTTGCACCTTGTGACCTTTTTGTTTGGTGTAGTGCGGCAAATGACGCCCTCGTACCTTTTTGAAAAAATTACATGGTCAAAAAGTGTGCACAGATTTAAGGCTATTGTGCCTCCGCAGATTCGTTTCAGATTCGCAGCGTCTAAGTGATGGAATGACATTCGTCCTCCTATACTCGGAGTGACTAGCAGTTACACCTTTGGGCGAAAGATTAAAGGCTATTTGTTGGCATTTCAAAAGCTGTAATTCCTCTCTCTTCCAGCTCTATTACACAAAACTTATTTTTTGTTTCAGTTGTTAATTTCATGTTTCCTTTTAGCCCACGTAGGTACCTAATGGTGTTGTCTAGAGTGTATAAATTTATAATAATGTTTATGTACTAATGTTAATGTCTTTCAAAGCCACAAAATAAATAATATGTTGCCATAGTTTACAAAATGAAGTATAGGGAAATAGTACTAGTGTAAACAAAATTCTACTTATACAAAAAAAGTGCATTAGAATTATGGAAAAAAAAAATCCTACTACACACAGACATCTATTCACGAAGCACGGTATTAGAACTGTCACTGGATTGTACATTTATCATATTGCTAGACAGTCATGTTTATAAAAATAAAAGCTCATACAAATTGGTTGGTCAAAGTCAAAGTGACTCGTTAAGACGAAATTATCTATTTACTAGCTTTTGCCCGCGGCTCCGCCCGCGTGGTATTCGGTTATCGCGCGCTGTTCTCTCGGGAACTGTCCATTTTTCCGGGATAAAAAATAGTCACCTATGTCACTCTCGAGACCATAAACTATCTCTATGTCAAAAAACGCCTCGATCCGTCACTCCATTACGGCGTGAAAGACGGACAAACACACAAACATACAAATACACTTTCGCATTTATAATTTTAGTAAGGATGTAGTCTTATGTATACTAATAAAACTGTGTAGTAATATATCTTTGTTGAGGTCCGAGGGTCACCAATGGTGCTGGCTGAAAATCAGCGCTGGGGTGTTTATTATTAACGCTTCAGCATTATGCTGAGCCAGTGTCCGATTCACAACCGCAATGACACATACTTTCCTACGTGTTGTCTATTTGTACTTAATACTATTGTTGTGTCTTGTGTGGTATCCCATCTTAGGCCTCTACGTTGGCAACGCATCTGCAATACCAGGGGTATTGCAAATGTTTATGGACGGTGGTGATCTCTCACCATCAGGAGACCCACTTGCTCGTTTGCCGTCCAGTGATATAAAAAAACCCTCTTTCTTCCTAAACTAAATTTCAAATTTACCGTGCACTTTAGCGTAAAGGAAAACATCGTGTAGATACCTGCACAAACCAGCGAAGCAATGCAATGGTTTCTCACAGCCAGTATGTCGAAACTTAGATCAAATAAACGCTGCCGCCCACCCAACACTGTCTTGTCAGTTCCAACCACTTCTTGATACAGTGGACACGGCCTCCTCTCCGTGCACCGCCACTCGCCCTATGAACGCCAAGATCTTTTCCTCTTGCTCCGTCAGCGCGGGGCTTCCGGGGCGCGGGCTGGCCAGCTGCTTGCTGCCGTCGCGCGCACGCCTTCTTGCGCACGGCGTATTTGGCGTTATTCCAGTACTAGAAGGAAGGGATAATTTAGGACTGATATAATAATATAAAAACAATATAGCTATGCACAATGCCATTTACTGATTATAGAAAACTAGCTTATGCCCGCGACTACGTCTGCGCGGATCTAGGTTATCGCGCGGTGGCGCCGTCTAACGCAATAAAAGGTATCCTATGTTGATCCTTGGGGTTCAAACTACCTACATACCAAATTTCATCAAAATAGGTTCAGTGGTTTCGACGTGAAAGCGTAACAGACAGACAGACAGAGTTACTTTCGCATTTATAATATTAGTAGGGATGACTGGATGGATTTGAAATTTGAAACAATGAATAACATAGTTGGATCTCGGGAATAACACAGCTACTGCTTTACAGCTGCTTACCTACACTGCTTTAAACCCAGAGAATCTTTCATTGTCTCTATTTGTGCTCTTTAGTAGCTATATTAGGAAATTGGAAAGCTGATAAGAAGAATTAAAAATTGTGTGCAGAAAATCGACAAAAATGCCGCCCAACGGTCTTGTTCTGGGATTATGTCTAAGTTTCGTCAAACTGCTGATCATGGGCCTTTTCCTAAAATTCACTAAGTAATAGTTTTGTAAATAATAAACCTTGTATAAATTGTATGATTTGTCTCACATAATATATGTTTTTAATTGCTGAAAACCATTCAATTTTTTTTGTTATCACACTTTAATTAGCATTGGCAGTCAAATTATTATAATAATGACAAAAACTCTTCAAAAATTTCAATTTATGTACTTACCTCTCGCCATTTTCCTGCCGTCTTTGTGGCTCCTACACCGCAGCAGTTTAGGATGGAAGCGAGGTCTTTCCACTGGTTATTTGTTTTTTTTTTTTCTTGGCTAGGGGGCTGTCATTCGTGAGTGACGCCCTATAGCCATCTGGGGGTGCTACTGTATATAATGCAGCACTGAGCACCTCTCATTGTCCGTCGGAGACGACAGGCCTTGCTGGCATCTTAAACAATAGGTACTCATGAATGTTAACACATTTGTTATTCATCTTGAACATATTCATTTAAAAGAAACAATTAAGATATAATTTGGATGCTTATAAAGTAACAAATATACACACTATCACTTTATTATTAAAATCAACGATCTCTTATTTTCTTAAGAATTGTGGAATTTTCTTAGAAAGTTGTCTTATCAAAGGCAATGGGCGCTTTACTTATTTATATGTATTTCAATGGCTTAATTCCCATTGCATAAGTTTTTGAAAGTGAAATAAATTTACTTCTAAACAAACATCTATTCTCGCTCGTTAAAATGCTTAAATCCATTTTTGTAGTGACTAAGCACTATGAAAATAACTTTAAATGAAATGCATTAAGTATAACTTTATTTTATCTAATTAAAATACGTACTTACCTAATGCAATAAACTCAAAAACTTAAATTTTAAATGACTTACTTTAAATATTGTTTCGTTTCGCGGGCGTTGATAGCACACGCACTGACGTTGCACTGACGTACGGGCATAGATATAAGTTGACGTTTAAAAATCACCGCTGCGCTTTGCGTTTAGTTTAATTCCCAATATTTTTAAATATTCATTTACTAACAATAATATTGTGTAGATTTTAAGTTTGTATACTATAATTAACAAAAAAACATGCCGAATATGGTTATTTAGTAACCGACAACACTCAATCCGAGTCTTATCAATTTTATCGAAATCATTCGTTGATTAAGTATATATGCAAAAACCAAACTTTTCGTTCCATTCAATTGATATTGCTTCTCATGACAATTGCGCTTGATGACTGCTAGATTCTGTTACGCGAAACGAATGTTTCATGTCAGTCGAATTTGTAATTGCTTTGAAAGAACATGACGATTACAATCCCGTGTTCTTTACGCAATAGCCCTGCTGCATCTATTAGAACTCATAAAGTTTGGAAGTAAAATAAACATCATCTATACCTAGTGCCATCCACGAAGACGCGTGATTTTATCAAAATCAGCCATTAATGACATTGTAATTAGAACCCCAGCACGCGTCATCGTGAATGACCTATAGCACGATTAAATTAAATGAAAAGCTTCTGTAATTTGATCAGTTACTTTCCAAACAAACAAAATCCGTACTACTTCCATAGCGACTTCAGTTGTTTTCCAAATAGAGTATTAAATTACATTAACAACAAAGTTAACGGCTTAAACTTACGAAAAAGGCCTCGTTTCTCTTTAGAATGATCCTTCAGTGATTTCTGTTACTAGTGAAAACAACTACTCTAGCCCTCTTGCAATTAACCCCGTCCTTGCTGAAAAACTACGTGAGCCAAGCTCCCAAGACGTGACCTTCCTTACCTGTTGCTTACCCTCGGAGAAAGTGACGCGGCGAAATGCGCCGTCGCTCATGAAGTTGCCAGCTTCTCGATTCTGCCAAGTTCACGGGTAAATTCTCTGTAAACAGAGTTAAGGATCACTTTTAAGCTTCGTTGGCGCCCAACATGGGACTGTTAACCTAAAATCTTAAATAACGTAGAAGATAAGCGTTAATACATATTTTTAATGACTTTTTGTGTTTTTGTGTAATTTGAGTTATACAGCGCATTGGTTTTACTGTAATGCTGTAATTCTTTATTGGCAAATAAATAAAATATAGTAAAGTTAAATTAAATAATTGTCATTCACCGTGGTTGTTGCTCTCAGGTACCTTTGCATGATTAAAATTTGCATACCACAAACCACACAATTCCAAACAAACATTCAATAGCTCAGATACGCGTAAATTTGCAAATTTCGCGAATTATCAATGACGGGTTGACGATTAAACCGTAATTAGATGTTGTCTATCTACTACGCTTATGTCTGTTGACCCGAAAGTCCCGATTACACGGCTGAATACATTTGAAACTAGTTACAGACCGATACAGATGCCGGGGTAAGGCCGCCGAGGGAGGTGGCAACACCGACCCGGGCGGAGGCAGTGTGCGCGAGTCGCCGCGCCGACCGCTCCTCAAAACGGCACGCTGATATAAAATATAATCATATCACGCCCCTATATATACTTATCGTGTCGAGTGCATAAATGACTATTAGTTTGTGTTACCCCGCCCCACCGATTTCTTCCATTCAGTGCTCAATAACATTTTAAGTATATTATTAACCATGGTGATCACTCGCGAGTTCCTGAGCTGACCCTATGATTAAGCGATCACAGACGGTTAACTTTTAACTAAAACTACTTACGTGTTCATAGTGAGCGTGTTGTTTTAAAACGATAGTTGAGCTACTTTCAAATTCCATTATACAGAAGCGCTGAATATTTTGTCGACCCGCATCCCCTGTGCGGATCATTATTAATATTAAAAGGAATTAACAGCAAATGAACGTAACGAGATGTGCTTTAAGTGTCTTAAAATTAAATAAACTCTCCGGAAAGTACTAATTAAATCGTATATAACATACGTTCCGTTACGACATGTGTTTAGCCTCAAGTTATTTAGGGCAAAAGTAAGTTTTTTAATCACAGTAACACTGAGTATGAGAATTAATTTGCTTAATTGACTTCTTACACTGTAGACGCGGTCCCAAGTAGCTTGAGAAATGTTCATTTGAATAAATAGGCAATCTTGCGGAGATAATATCACCAAGGGAACACTTTAGACGCAACAGTTAGCCCATAATCCTGACTCAGCTTACCCACGCCCCGACTTCTTACATTTCTTATAAAGCGGGCCTTTTTGACATACGATACGACACACCGCGTTTCTCTAGCTTCTAACATTTCAGGTGTTTCTAAATAAAATGTTTTATTAATGCACATAAATTGCGCACGTGAACTGCGTACGTGGTCGATTACACGTGAAACGCTCGCCCGGACAGATATATGTGATAGAGCGGAGTTTTATTGCGCCGCGTAAAAATATTAACAGCCTCCGAGATAATTGGATTAACACAGCGATGAATTTAATTTTAGCGCCCAACGTGGGATCGATTGAATTTTCATTAATAGCTCGCGCAGAGCAATTGGCAACCCTGACAGCCAGCAATCTATTGTGGTAGAGAAATTGCGGTTTTGTTTTCATAACTCGATAACGAAGGCTCACAGCTGCTTCGGTGAGCCATCATCAATCAATTTATCGAGCACGCTACGTCGTACGCCCGCCATGGCTTTGATCACGGCACGGCTTACGTTCGGTGATCCGTCGCTCAAAATTATGCGGCTATGCAACTCGTAAAATAGAATGCATTTTAAATTCAACTCCACTAAGCCTCCATATAACTTTATATCGCGCGTTAAAAGCTACTATGTAGCGTTTTACATTCCCGCTTCTAGCAACTCTGTCGTTTAATGGGTACTCGTTTAGTGAATACGACCCACACTCAGTTTAATGCTTTGAAACCGACGTTACCTCGCGTCGCGTTAAATGCACCTTAAAATTATTTAATTCCCTCCGTATTTAATGTAGTACTTGCTTCAGTAAACAACGTCCCACACAGTGTCTGTCGTAGCGGGGTTTTACAACTACGTAGGCGTCCATCCAGGACGATCGTCTACGACCCCGTCTCAAAGCAACTAATAAATCAAACTAAGTAATCGTATTCTGTCAGTAATAAGTCCCAAAAAGACTCGGCGCTTACTCGCGTTAGAAGATCTCTGAGCGTGTCGTAAATATTTGAAAACATTTCGTGCCCAGTTCTTTACTGAATAAAATATTTTATTTATATTTTGGCTATAGCTATCGTTCTCGAGTTCTAGAGCTAACACAAATGATTAACTAAGTGACCATAGACGGTTAACTTAGAACCTGAATTGTTTTAATGCTTTTCTAAACACATTCGACGTCAAATTATTTTTATTTCTACTGCTTCTTGCTTCAATGCGTGTTAAAAGCTGATTTAACCACTTCTTTCCAGTTTCAAATAAATAACAGACAATGAAGTGTACATTGACTTAAAACAACGTGCAACCTTAAAAAACTCGGAACTAATTTGGAGTATGCAATGAGTGAACTACTAAAGTATAGAATAGTGTAGACTAGCCTTCAAGATGAGTGGTCTAGGTCCGCCCGGAGTGTGGGCCGCTCAGAAGAGGCTGGAGTCGTGGGCTCGAGCTGCCAGAGAAAGAACTTCGAGTGCCAGCAGTGGGCAGAGCCACAATTCCACAGACAGCTACGGGGATGACAAATCGCATGGAAGTCCTAGTGTAAGTATAAAGACTGTATCAAACGTTGTCTAGGGACTGTTACATTTCCTTAATTAGTTAATTGCCATTTTAGTAATTTTGCATTTTATATTAATATATATGTAAACTATGCTGACAAAATAGTACAATAAAAAAGTTAAAAAAACATTTTTTTAGAGTACTTCCCATAGACGTAAAGTGGGGTGATTTTTTTTCTCATCCAATCTTGTAGTGTGAGGTATCGTTGTATAGGTCTTTTAAAACCAGGGGGTTGTTAAACGATTTTTCTATTCAGTGTTTTGTTTGCAAAATTCAACCTCCTATTCAACTTTAAAGTGAAATTTTTCATTAAATTCGAGCATGTCCGACACGGTCTTTGCCGGTTTTATTTTTTTATTTTATGTAATTTGTATATTTCTTTTATTTAGTTTTATTTCTTGTACAGAATCGTCATTCATTTAGTTTCACAGTGGTTCGGTTTTACGTTGTGAAATTTATTGAAATAAATAAATTACACTTAAAACTACAAATAAATATAAGGAATGCAAATAACATTTTATGCTTGATTGTCTGTCCACTTTTCCTCCGCTCGTGCTGAATGATGCTTGAACTTTTTTGTTTACTTAGGTACATAGATTTTACTAAATGACGCTACTAAAAAGTGAAATGTAATCCTTTCTGAAACACAATTTCTGTAATATAACCCATTTTTGAGCACTTAAATTAAGTGGCACTTCGCTACAGGGTGAGCATGGACAAGTAGGTACAGGTATAATAATATTTTTAAGCCAGGGGCCTCGCATTTTTCACAAGCTTTATAATTATAATACCATTAATTTAACTTGCCCTGTTTCAACAAACAAATCTCGCAAATTATTTCATTATGATCCACTTCCAGTTTTATCGAATTGACTTAAAAGGTTACTAGGTAATATTTAATAATGTAAGTTGAATGACAATGCAAGTACAGTCAACGAAAAATAAAGTAAGCACAAAAGGCCTTATATTAAAAAAATATTTTTTTAACAGAAACCTTATTGGCTAGTGACATTTCTTTCAAAATCACCCTACGGACGCATACGATCATACACTACACTTTTAATTGCCGGTAAGAGTTCAATAATCTAAAGCGACCGGTTGCCAGAAAAAAAGTTGAAGTTAAGTTCAATATAGGTATTTCTCATGAATTGGAACTCGTAAAGATACTGTTTGGCTTCGAAGATGTTTTGTAATACTTGGATTAGAAAACAAATTCGATTTCCACTGGTTCCACGCTAGAGTAAGCCTATCACGTGTCCATAAATACATATAAATGGTTAATAATATTTTAATTTTAAATGGGAAGGCAATTATTTCTATCTATTATATAGCAAATAAAAAAAAATAACCGACTTCTAAAAAGGAGTGGAACAATGTTCGTCTACCTCACCTACATTCTATGGGTTTCAATCCATCCTGCTGGGTCGTGCTGAGTCACCGGCTTCGAGCTAGTAGGTAACTTGAAAAATATTGTGAAGGGTTTTGTTTGTAGTCGGTTTTATGATATTTGTTATGGAGATAGTGTGAAATCCTGGAAAGAATACAGGGTGTTTCGTGATGTGAGCAGGACCTACTCAACCATATAATAATAATAATAATAATAATAAATCTTTATTTTACCAACAACAACAAAATATTTAACAATCACGCACAGTAAGTACATTTTTACTTAAGTCTAAAGGTGGGTAGGTACATAATATGTTGTAGGTTTTTACTTCGAGTATTAATGATGTCCTTTACTCCCCGTACTAGTTATAAACTGTATCACGGTGAAGTAAGATTCGTCATTCTTAATCGTGAAGTCAAATTAGACATGTGTGGACCAATGTACGTTAAACAAAACAAGATTTTAACATAACTATAAATTTGAGGGTATAACCGTGGCAGCAGTGCGTAAAAGAGAATCTAAGTAGTATATGCAAAAATCACACATGCATTTTAGATACTATCTAAACAAAACGTAACATTCAGCAGCTACATAATATCTTACAAATTAAACAATAGGTAGGTACTGTGTATCAAGATGTATGAGTGTGGAATGCTCGTAATCGAGTGTTAGTAGGTGAGTAGTGCATGATTATTTGAACTATGTATCAGTGTGTATGTGTATTCGTGTGTGTGAGATGAGTTGTGTATCTATGGATGAAAGGTGTGTGTGTATGTATGTATGTGTATGAATATGTATGTGTATGAATATGCGCTTGTGAGATAAGTTGTGTATACATGTGTGGGAGGAAGGGTGAGTGAAAGGGTGTGTGTGTTATATGTGTATCAAGCCATTTTATTTAGAAGTTTTTCCGTATCTTCATAATTAAGTGCATTCAGAAATTTATCTAGGGCTTTCCTGGATTCATAGAAACTAAGGTTCCTTATGTGCAGATTTTTGCTAATACGATTGTAAATGAACGGTCCTAGAAAGGTTTGGAATTTATGAGCTTAGATAATATAGACGGGATGCGCCTTTACACCTTTTTCCCCTCTGCCATGCTACATGACCATTTGGTCGTTATCGTTTATGAAAACTAAAGTTGACAGGGGCAGGTTGTCATTTTTCATTGTCCGTCCCGGTGTGCACAGCTCGTGGAAAATGGTGTCTTGTACTGTGATTTCGTGCAGAAGCAAGTCAGCAAAGTCTAGCGTTACGAAAGACTGCGTTTCTTTCCACGCTTAAGTAATTTAATCACCAATTTACACTACCAGAACGTTAATATATCAGATTAAATTTTGTAATATAAATGACAGAATAATAACAAACTACCACTAGGCACGAGGGTAGTGATGGGACATAGACGAACTGAACCGATGAACGAATGAAATTTATCCTGTGTTTTATTTTAATTTTATTTAAAACTACACTTTTTTGTGATGTATTTCTGTTGCCGATTTTTTTTTTAATACCTCATACTGTATTACTTCATAATATTTACAGTTTTCCGAAAGAACCGAAGATTAGAGACAGATCAGATTCAGATCGGATTTTCCTTCATTCAGCGTACAGCTTAGTCACTACGGCTTTTTCTATAAAGTAATTGGTATCCCACCAAAAACATTCAAACATTCTGTAAAAAACTAGCCAAGTCTCGATGAAGCTGCTTGTTTATCTCTAAAAAGTAATGAAATCTAGACAAAGTCGTGCCAAGCCTAAGGTTCCTTACTACGATTTCTTTATTATTATAGTTAATGTTGTTGTGACTTGGCCGTTGACTTGTACCCACTCACATATTAAAAATGTTGAGTCTTAAGTCTTATTTTTTTTATATACGAAAAGATTTCTTAAATTTTCTGAAATAAAATTACTAGTAGGTGAATCCGCAGTGAAAAACTAATAAAATTCATGAAAATTTTATTACATGATAACCACTTTCATTTGAAATATATTAATTTAATTCAGTCATTCATTCTTTCTTTGCTACGCATTCAATTAAATCGGTCTTTACACATGCCACATCACTAGTTCGAATGTAAGTGTTTGTCTAAAACAACAGTGTGATTACGACAAAATGTCAATGTGTGTTCGATTTTTACATTTGTGTTACGATTTTGTTTTGGTAGGCATGTGTAGGAACGCAAATTTTTTTGACATGAGTGTGCGGCAATGCTTAGAAGTGTGCTATACGTGTTTCCTCGCCCCCCGGACGATTTGGCAGAAAAAGTTGCAGGTAAAGGTACGTCAAAGGCGCATCCCGTCTATATTATCTAAGTTTATGAGAGAAAGCTGTCTTAAATTTCGGGATGGAATAAACTAAATCATTTCTACGTCGAGTTGGGGAAAAGTCGGGTTGCTTGCGATGCTGATCAAGTATCAGATTTTTGAGGAATAATTGTCTTATCGTGAGCACTGAAGTATCTTTATACAGGGTTTGTGTTGGATATCTATAGTGCTTAAATGTCATGACTTTGAGAACGGCTCGCTGGGCACGTTCCAGTGGTAACAAAGTAGTTTTTGAAGCTCCTCCCCATGCTATTATACAGTAAGTTGCGATTGATTGACAAAGTGCAAGGTATATCGTGGTCAGCAACCTACTGTCACAGACAAATCGAAGGTTTCTAAATATATAAATTAGTTTTCTGACTCTACTGGTCAAATTAGTGATATGTTTAGTCCAGTTGAGGTTTTGGTCCAGATCAATACCCAAATATTTAACACAGTCAGCAGTTTCAATCAGGTCACAGTTGCAGTCAGACTTCTGAGTACAGGAATGTACTTTAACTACTATTGTTCCAGGTTGTGGTTGAGTAGTATTGCGAATACTGAAAGTAATGTATTTGGTTTTCATGGTATTAAGAGTAAGTAGATTATAGTTCAACCAATCAGTCACTAGCTCAAATCCTTCCTGTACCGTTTTATTTAACTGGGACCAATTTTTATCATGAAAAAGGATAACTGTGTCATCAGCAAATGTTATAATTTGGGCATTTCTTAGTTTCAGGCCACATAAATCATTAATATAGATCAAAAAAAGAGTCGGTCCTAAGACACTACCTTGCGGCACTCCGTAAAAAATGTCCTCTTCACAGCTTAGGTGCTCGCCTACCCTAACTGACTGTTTCCGTCCCTTCAAGTAATCAGCCAGTAACAGGAGTGGCAAACCACGTACACCTACACCTTCCAACTTTCTAATGAGTATGGGAACAGAGACTGTGTCGAAGGCTTTCTTTAAATCCAAGAATATACCGAGAGCTTTTCTTTTATTATCTAATTTTTCAATCAAGTGAGCTGTTAGGTGTTTCACAGCATCAGTGGTAGATTTACCCTCCCTAAATCCATACTGATTAGGTGCCAGTATATTATTTTTAGTTAAATATTGTTTCAGTCTGTTGTTTATTAGTTTTTCTATTACTTTTGATAGAGTTGGCAATAGTGAGATTGGTCGATAATTCGATATACAGTCCCTGTCCCCAGACTTAAATATAGGTATAATAACTGACTTCTTCAAAGCATCCGGAAACTTGCCCTCTTGAAAACATAGGTTACATATTTTAGTAATTGGATAAGTCAGAACATCAACGCCCATTCTAAAAAATATCGCGGATATCCCGTCCCATCCACAAGCGGCACTTGATTTAAGGTTACATATTATTTGTTTCACTTCTGTAATGTCCGTAGGAAGCATGACCATGGAACTTGAAGAACAATTCGAAATTTTTATTGATTTAGCTCTTTGATCTTCGGAAATTTGAGTTTTGTCGATAATCTGAGTAGCTAATTTTTTGCCTATATTTGTAAAATACTTGTTGACATAGTTTAAGGATTCTATAGGCTTTGTTTTCAAGTTTAGTAGATGCGTTGAATTATCCGATTTGGCGTCAAGATTGCAGATGTCCTTAATTAACGCCCATTGCATTTTCAAATTATTTGTATTTTTTTTAATTTGAGATCTTTGATAGGCCCTCTTTAGTTTATTAAGAATATTGTTACAGGTGTTACGATATCTACGATAAGTGATTTTTATTATATTATTTTCAGGATTTTTTCTCAATCTTATGTGTAGATTATCCCTATTCTTCATGCATCTAATCAACCCTGGAGTGATCCACGGTTTAATATTATTCTTTCGGTGTGAAACGGTTACATACTTAGTACATTTATTTAAGGAGTGGGTAATATGCGAAAGAAAAATATTAGTTGCACTATTTACATCTGTGTCCCTCAACAATTCTGTCCAGTTTACTAGCTCAAGATCTCTGATGGCAGCCGTATAATCAATTTTTTTAACTTTGCGTAAAATTTTTGGTTGTGGCATGTGGTGGTTGGAGACTGATATCATCACACAAGAGTGATCTGTAATTGTCGAGTGACATACAATAGTTGTTACTGGAAGTTTGGTTTTAATCAGACAATGATCAAGGCAATTATTAAGTCTTGTAGGTAATACATGTGCTGGTAAAATTCCATTAAGCGCTAGCATATCTAGATACTCAGATGATCGCGCATCTTGATTGCCCTCCTTAATATCAATATTCATATCTCCGACAATGATGATGTTTTTGAATTGCTTATGTTTAACCAAGACTTGATCCAGGCCCCGTAAGAAGATGTCTATATTTCTAAACGAAGGGGGTCGGTAGACAGAAACAATCGCATATTCTAGTCCTAGGGTGCTAATAAGACAGTTAGCTTCAAAATATTCAGTAGGTTCTGTAGTTTCCAACATTACATTATCCTTTACATATATTACTATTCCGTCGTTCTGATTGATATTTAAAGTAGTAGCAAACGACTTATAGTTTTTTAGTTTAGGTAGCATTACTTTAGTAGATAACCAGCATTCTGTTAGTATGATAACCTCATAATTAATATCCAATCGCTCCAAGAGCACTTGTAGTTCATCAAAATTTCTATTTAAGCTTCTAATATTTAATGTAAATATTTTCAGCGTATTTTTAGATTGTATGAAGACACTCTTGCATTGCTCGGGAACATTCAGGGCCATTGCATTTCCGATATTGACGCTTTTGTCAATATCGTCAGATACTATTTCAATATTAGACATAACCCTCTTTATTATTAAGAAAATTTTGTATTTTATAAGTATTTGACAATGGCACCAGTATCCAGAGCAGCATGCAGTTCATAAATAAATGGCTTATTGTGAGTGTGTAAAAGTTATGCAATGTAGTGTATGATGTTGTGTGTAAGGTTGTGTGTAATGTTGTGTGTAATGGTGTGTGAAATGTTGTGTGGATAGTGTTTTCTCTTTTAGTGTGTGCATCTACTAAGTAAGCAATAATAATAAGAAGAAAAATTAACTTATGTGACCAGTAGCCAAAGAAGAGTCACAATGCAGCTGTGGGTGCTCCTTTCATAGCTTCTACTTGTTGGATGGATTTTATTTCGATGACGGGGGTACCTTCTGCAAGTTTCACAAAGACGCGTCCCATCGATGTCCAGCAGTATTTGTATCCATGCCCCTTACGCAGGCTACGTGCAAGAAAATGCAGTTTCCTACCTGCCGGTGTAAGCGATTCTCCAATGAATATTGAGCGTTTTGCTCCTGGCATGTCAAGGCATTCTGTATTCAATTTGTTGTCTTTGTGAGCCACATTGTACAATTTTAAGGCTTTCAAAACTGACAAGCTGGTCCGAGTATTCGGGTAATCCACAACAATAACTTTATTTTGACTGGCTTTAATTCGCTTGACCTGTTTAATCTGTTCAGTAGGGACCGAGATATCCAATGACTACTATAGCGTACCATTATTACGAGTATTCAAATTCAAATCATTTATTCAGCAAATAGACCGCAATGGGCACTTTTACACGTCATTTTTTTAATCTACCACCGGTTCGGAAAAAAAACCTCTGTTGAGAAGAATCCGGCAAGAAACTCAACGAGGTATTTTTTTTTTAAAAACAGATTCACAATATTTATAAATGATATCTATGTACTATACATTACAAGTATTTAACACAATTTTATTTTTAACACAGTAGGTTCACTATTTGAAGGGATCGCTAGTGCGGATCGGAATTATTTCCAAATATCCCTGTCCATGATATAATCGTTAACTTTATAATAAGCCTTAGATATTAATGTCTTTTTGACAGTAGATTTAAATTTTGTATCATTAGTGAGATTAACGTATTGTTTTTAAAATATTGAAAAGAAAAAGTACTTATCAAACCCTTTACTAAGTGCATGGTCACTGCAATTAAAGGTGTGTGGGGATTTTACTCAAATATGATTGTGGACGAGCCATTATCGATTACTGACGATTTAGAGTTGGTCCTACTCACGTCTTCTGGATCACACAGTATAAGTAATTTTTACCCCGGAAAATTGTATACCTAATTCCTGCGGGATAGCGATAACGCTGGCAAAAGCTAGTACATTATAAATGCTCCTTACGACGATGAATATTTCACAAGCAACGTGATAATACGTACCCCCATAACTCAACGCTCGCTGAAGCTCTCGCATCATAGTTCCTTGCAGCGTCATTTGTTTAGCGCAACAAATCTGAATTACGAGGGGGGACAGCATGAATAATTTCTGCAGTAGGTACAGTCACCAGCACCAATATCTGACACAGCAAACGTGCATAAATATCTGATATGACTCTATTTCCAGGGCGTGTCAGATATTTTTGCACACTCCGCTGTGGCAGATATTAATGCTACCTTAGATACAGTACCTACCCCATATTTTCAGACCACACGAGCCTACTGCTTAATGTTACTTTGCAATAAGGACCACGAATGGCCAGTTAGGACGACAGCGACTGTCCAGATCGGCTTAATATGCATTCAGAAACCCGGTTTCTACCGCGAGCGGAGTGGACTCATTAATCAAGTCTAATAAATCAAGTAATAGCAAGTAATAGTATAATCAAGGCATTTTGCCAATCTTTTCAAGCGAGCATTTTGTGGGTGACGTAGACGGCCGGCGTTCCAATATAATAACATCGTCAGGATGCTGATGCAACTACCCCGATCATGCAGCGCTTCAGCTATGTTTGCGCAAGCGCACATCATGCGCAGGAAAGTGGCCTCCCTACTCAGCGTTCTAGGCAGCGACAACGGGATCCTGAGAGTGTTTACGTATAGGTTTGACTGCCCCATTTATTATAAATGGAGGCAAATAATGCTTAGACTGGATTGATTATTATAATTATTTTGTGTCATGGCTCATGGCGTACCTAAAAACGTAAGTTAAACCTTGTTCTATTACTTATTCTGTTAATAAACTGAGTCATTAATGAGTCCGCTCCGCTTGCGGTGTAAATAAATTTGGGCTTTAGCTTTATTTAGTTCGTAGCCTAACCATAGTAGGTTATAACAATGATGATGGGTCCAATAAAACTCGTAAATACGTAAAAATGGAAAAAAAACTTTGTGCGTGTGAGCAGTTCGCGAAAAAGTCGTCTACGTAATACTCAAGTACCGACAATATGTCGTTTTCAGCCTGCGCATACCCACCAAATTTATTATTATATTTATTAATAAAAGAAGAAGCTAGATGGCGTAAAAAACAACAAATTCGTCGTCGCATGACAAAATATTTTAAAAACTAACTTAACCAAATAAAACTAACAAAAATTGACATAAACATCGCGTCATCTACATTGTGTATGTCTTGCTATGTATTTAATATTAATTTCATTTTGATACCTTGACTGACATTGATTGAGATGTTTGTTGTACAGAAAAAGGGTTTGTCAGACAGATCGGACAGCAAAATGATGGTTTAAGGGTTAAGAGGCCATCCAAGATAAAACATCTTTATTCGGGTATTTTGTTACTGATAATAACAATATGGGTCTGTAATAAAATAAATGCTCTGAAAACGGGTTGATTCGGAGTGAAATGAAAGTATTCGATATCATCCTGATATATCCCTTTAGAGCACGAAAAAAAAACGTAAATTTTTTTTACCATATAATATTATTATGGACTATTAAATTGAGTTTTCTGGGAATGGAGATATTTTATTTTATTATATGTATCACTTTTTGATTAAAATATTTTTTGACAAAAATGTATAGAAAATAGCAAAACTAAAATTATATACTTACCAAGATATGAGAGAGAGAGTAGAAGTATTTACGTACGATAAGGGTAAAAAGCAGTGGAAAGCATTGTCATTAATTATAAACTTACCGATATATCGTACGAGCTGGTGGATAGGTATATCACAAAGCGTTATTGATTTACGGCCAAATTAGATCAGTTACAAACTTCGGAAACAGCTAAAGCTGTGGTTTAATGAATCCGTTATTAATAATAGATGGGACGGTCGATTACAAAGTTTTAGTTTTACTTAAGTGTTTCGATTGTAAGATCGCAGTTGTAGCACTTTTTGTTCAGATTAAAGTTTTTTAAGCTATTAAAACTTTGGAAAAGATATTGAGTGAAATACATAAAAATCTAAAAAAAAGATATAATGATAATCAACTTTTCTTTCAACAATCAATCATCTTTTTTTTTGTTTTATTAGGTGTCAGTAATTTGGAGTAGGTACTTACCTATACTTACCAGTCAAATCTTTGCAATCCCAATATCTGTAATGAGCTAATCATTTTCATACTGAATGAGTTAAAAAAAAAATATGGTTTTTTTGCCATATGAGCGCCTCTCGTACCTACTTTTAGCATGCATGATATTTCTATTCCTTTATGTATTTGAGTTCTACATTAAATTTTAAACTACTATTATTATGATTATTATTATTAAATAGTATATAATTTTCTTGTATTTCAATTATATAATTAAGTGTTTTTAAATAATTTGCATGCTACTGTGTAATTATATAGTGGTGTCATTTTATTCCTATCCACTATCATAAAATACACTATTTTCTGCAAATAAATGACTTAAGTTGCTGAAACTTTGCCCAAAAATTTTTTTCTAAGTGAACTAAGCCTAACAATTCACACTAAAAAGTAACTAGGAAATGAAACTAAATTCTTTAGTAAGATTTACGAAAGTATTAGAAACTTTATCGCTCCCCGTCGAGAACCCAGTTTCAATGAATAAACTATCATATCCAAGCCTGTACAAGGGTTGCGCTTAGTAGAGAACCGCGACATGTACTGTTTTTCACCTGAAAATTTTTTTTTAATGGAAAGATTTGATCAGAAGCACTGACCTACACTCCAGAACTTAAATTGCTGGGGAAGAAGACTACCAAATCCAAGTAGGATAGGGCAGGGCAGGGGCATGTCTGCTGGAAGAATTCGGAGGGGCACGTATCTGAAATCTAAAATTGAAATATCGATAGTTAACCTTTTCCACGCCAATGACTCATATATACGCACCGCCGGTTCCACGCCAACAGCCTATATATACGTCCATAACTTCAATGCAAAAGCAACCTTCGTAAAATTGTGTTAAGGTTCAATTTCAGACATTGCAATCTAGAAGCCTCGCGTATGGGTGATGTCTTTTGTATTTGACGTGGCGGCGAAAAGGTTAAAATATCGACGGTTAAAATATCGGACCTAACCTAACCCACTTTCGATATTTTGACCATCGACTTTTTAACTTTAGATATATTCATTTTCGATATTCAGATACGTCCCCATTCGGACGTCAATCTTTAATACTTATATATACCTACCTAATAATAATAAATTAATTACTACTACTACTTACTAATTTTTGTAATTTTATCTGTGTACCTGTTTTTCCGTATCACTTATTATTTCTGGTGTACAATAAAGAGTATTTGTATTGTATTGTATTGTATACCTACCTAATGAGCTTCTGTTAAAATTTAATTTTCAGTGCAAGTGTTTTTTGCATTGTCATTTAGGGGCTGTTTCACCATCCATTGATTAGTGTTAACTGACGGTAAAATGTGATGCCGTCTCCGTCTATTCGAACAAAACAAATATAGACTTTTTGATTTTTTGTATTTGTGTTCGTCCCATTGATTCGTCCCGAATAGCAGAATAGTATTAAAAACATTGGAAAATTGAATTAATTCGTCAGACTATCTCTTCGAGAAATACTTCCTCATATATTATTATTATAAATTCCTTATCTGAAGTAATTTTTAATAGTTTTTGGCTTTTAGCGCACAAATAACTCGCAATATCCAAGAAATTTACCAAGCTCAATCCACACCTAGCTTTGACAGCAATTGACAGACGGCATTAATGACGTCTTTATTTACTGCTACCTGTTGAAGAAATTAGTTCCAGTAGTTTTCCGCAATTTGGCGAGGTTTTTTATGTTTCTGGTGAGGCTTTAGTTACTTTACATTTGCCTACAAAAATATTCACTTAAAATAATTGATATGGCAAAACAGCGTTGGTTGTTGGTTTGGAAACGCAATTGGACCCGCCAGATGGCGCTGTTGTTGGTATATTATCATTATCATAATTTTAATGTAGTGTTTTTCGGGCAGCAGTTGCAGTACGTCTGCCGGGTCCGCTAGTATTATTATAAAAGTATTAATATTCAGACTTTGAGAACGATAGAGATAGGTGAAAAAGAAAAAGAGGAAGCCATTACCCATCCCATAAGTTAAAATGTGACAACTATTGGGCGAATATTCCAGCTTTTTGACCGCGTGGTCAAACGTCATTAGCTTCTTACGTTTATATAGCACAACGGAAAACAAGTCACAAGAATTTTAATCACGCTAAATCCAGCATCGGTATTATTGTTTTAAAATTTCATAAAAAAATAACCTTGGGCATCACCTCTTTTAATAACACCTGCGAAGACACTAATGACAAAAAAACTCTGCAAAAACGCTGAATATTCGCCCTATTGGGCTAAAGAAAAAAAACATTGACCTGAAGAACGTGCCGTCAAAAATAATCTTTCTACATAGGAATACATCACCTTTTATCTTTTTACCTTAAAACATTTTGGAAACAATATAATTAACCAATTATCCTTTTACACAATAAATGACATCTACGCGTACGAATATTTCCAGCGATAAACAAAGCATATTCACAAAGATTCAAAAGCCATGTATGCGCATGTCTAACACGCGTACTTAGCGCGATTTCTTTGAAATTTCCTATCCCTGATTATTTATCAACAGAATAAAGTCCTTTATGAACTCCGTTTAAATCGGAAACATACCAATGCACTTAAAAATGCTTTCACTAGAAACAGTGAATTACCTACTATTTAAAATGCAGTTTACATTTGTGAGTTAACCGCAGTTCCCACAAACATTATTGGACAAAAACATAGATAAAATTTTTACTAGGTAGCTCTAGACTAGTTATGAAAATCCGCTGCGGCGGAGTAAGGCCCGTCGCTCACCTTATTTCATTTGATATCCTCCCCTTTCAGATAAATAAGTAAGTAGCACTCATAGCTTACACTTTTGCTTTAGTTTGATGTCTCGTCGCGTGAAACTATTATGAGCTGTGTATTCTAGAAGTATATACTATTTTGGTAATTCAGTATTAATCCATACTATACTAATATTACCTATAAATGCGAAAGTGTATTTGTATGTTTGTGTGTTTGTCCATTTTTCACGTCGTAACGGAGCGACGGATCGACGGGATTTTTGGCATGGAGATAGTTTATGGGCCCGAGAGTGCCATAGGCTACTTTTTATCCGTGCGCGATAACCGAATACCACGCGGGCGGAGCCGCGAGCAAAAGCTAGTAATAATAATATAATGCAAAATCTATTTATTTCGGGCAACTTACAGACATATTTATGATCAAAAGTATTTAAAACTAATTTGGTGACAAAACGGCGTGGCCCCGTTGTCTCACCGTCCCCCCTCCGTTGAGTATTATCAGCGTATAGCAGACCATAGCTGGACTAGGTATCGTCAAAAATATGCCATTTTACCATGTCCTCGACTTCGGCATTCAGATTAGCACCAATTTAGTTTCTTGTTTATTTTTTCATCCTCGAAAGTGAATTTATTCACGACGTAGTTTACGACTATTCTTTGCCCTAATATCACTCTTTCTTCCTTGACGTTGGAATAAAAGTAGGTACTGTCAAAAGCATAAATATATATGCGTTACCAAGATGTCAAAAATATATATACATCAATATATATGCCACCAAACATAAGGTTGATGTACTCACCTATTGATATTTTGACGCTATGGGTGTATATGTTTTTTTGCATTCGACTTGTTTATTTCTTAGAATATGGTAGGTACAGGTAGTTATTATCATAATTATCGTAATCGAATCGTGATCGTCATTATATTATTTAAATACAAGTTTGTGTTTATATTTACTTGAATTATTCACATATTTAATTTTAAAACTCAGCCTAGGGGCATCACGAATTACTAATTGATATTACCAGGGGCTCAAGGGTGAAATATTGTAACTCGAAACTATTGATATTTTAACGCTATGGGTGTAAATGTTTTTTTGCATTCGACTTGTTTATTTCTTAGAATATGGTAGGTACAGGTAGTTATTATCATAATTATCGTAATCGAATCGTGATCGTCATTATATTATTTAAACACAAGTTTGTGTTTATATTTACTTGAATTATTCACATATTTAATTTTAAAACTCAGCCTTGGGGCTTCACGAATTACTAATTGATATTACCAGGGGCTCAAGGGTGAAATATTGTAACTCGATGTCATTTTGGATTTGTTATGAAACAACGAACGCAAAGTTCAAAAGGTCAGACCGCACAGTCAACTTCGCCAAACAAGGACCAAACGGCATTATTATTTTACAATGTAACTGTATAGTGTTTGTTGTAGCTCGCTAACAACATTTTCTGTATAATAGCTTAATTGTTTTAGTGAAATAAAGTTTGAAGCCGATGCTGCATCATCCACATACACGGAAATGAGCATCTTGTGATAAATTGGGACGTTTCCGAAAGCTCTGCCTGGTCTGCCTGACTGGAAAAATGATAACTAAATCACATAGTTATAGACTAAATACAATAGGGATGTTGACACCACTAATCAACTGACGTACTTTTTATGAGCTGTCAAAACACAATCCTCCCATAGAGTTTCAATAGCAATTGCGACTTATGACGTCATTATCCGGCAACCCAATCAACTAACTATTCTAACTATTATGAATAATACGAATGTTTGTTCTCGGGTTTTGGATGTTTAATATGTATTTAAGTATGTATTTATCTATATAAGTATGTTTATCCGTTGCCTAGTATCCATAGTACAAGCTTTGCTTAGTTTGGGACTAGGTCAATTGGTGTCAAGTGTCCCATGATTATTTATTTATTTATTTATTTTATTATTCATTTGTTTTTAAAGCAACAAAAAATTTAATTTTACAGTAAATCAAAAATTAATCTGGTTTTCAGGGCTAAAATAAAGCGTTTTTTTACTGGAGTCGTATCTTCGAATTATTTTTTAATGGCTTCATCATCCCCATTTTCAGTACATTCATCCAATAAATTCTATTCTAAAACTATTTTTAAGGTTCCGTAGATCAAAAGAAAAAAACGTAACGTTTATAGAACCACCATCGAAAATAAGAAAACCACTTTGTATCATGGACACATTTTTACACAGAAATACATAAAACCAACGTTTTTGTGTACTCATAAATCTTTAGCAAAACGTATTTCTTATTAAACCTTTTTTCCACAGGAAATGCTGATCTCAAAGGAGCAATGCCGGGTCCAGCCGTTTAGTTCAGAAACGCGCGCAGCCAGTTCACTCCCTCACGCCCGCCTGGCCCGGACGCCTTCCATATCCTCGCAGAGCAGCCTGGACAGCGGCACCTCTAGAGCTACGGTAACTTAAATAACGCCATCAGGGCTATATCCAATCGCCAAGGTTATCTATATCTACTCAGATTATTTAGCTCATAGTAAAAAAAAAATTGACTCTATTGTCAACGGCGTAGAAGCGTGTTCAGATATTTTTGATCAAATTTTTGCTCACCGGGGGTGAACTCGACTGTACCTCATATATATCAAAGCTAAAAACGTGGTTCTCATCCAGTAACTGAATGCCACGTTAGGTTTAAGGTTCTCATGGACGACAAGGTTTCAATTTTTAATTTTCCATGCCTGAAAACTAAAAAATGGAACCCTGATTATAAGGATCACTCGCATGTTTATCAGTCTGTCCGTCCGTTTAACACAGCAATTTGGTCCGAAACTATTGAACCGGTTAAGTTGAATATTAGTGAACTAAAAGAGTTTCTTTGCTCACCCGCGACCTTATGATAGCTAAGTTTATGCAAGATATGCGTGTCCATGCAGTTCCTCTACCTCTACACACAAATCAATTATACATACCCATCCATCACCACCACTACAATACTCTGGCGCATTTCAAACTCAACCAGAGCTAATCTTCAGAGCAACACAACCGTACACCATACTACCATAGTAAAACTTTTACTATGATACTACTATCACACACAAAACCAATGAAAAAGCACAAATGTAAGTCAGTGACCCAAACATGGTCATGTAACGTAATTAAATAAAATGTAAACATAAAGACACTTTTGGGATATGGTCTAAGCGGAGTTTACGAAGCCTATGACTCGTTTAGATAGACCAACAGCCCTCGAAACATATATACGGGGGGTTTCATCGCTTGTCCCAAGTCATGAATTTAGGTCAGACCTCCCTTACGTTAATAGCACTCCAGAGCGCCAGCTTTTGATGAATTCATCAATAAGCAAGTGATGGAATCACAAGGAATACCTAATGAGACAGTGGACCCTGTCCAATCATCAGGCTTCATTTGTTATGCAGTTTGTAAACCCGAGATAACATCGTAGGATTATTGGTAAATATTTAATTACTAATATTAATTAAACGCAATTACGTGAGGTTATTTTTAGCCGACAACGGCAAAGACAAAATTAAATGTTATCTACTACGAGTTTATAGTGACCGTACCTACGCGATAGCGACGGCGTAAATTATTTGTAGAGGCGCTGTACAATTCTCCATACAAATACGCGTACGCCTTCACTATGGAGTACGGTCACTGTAAACTCATGGTAGAGGTAGGTACTGATTAATTATAAAGTGCCGAGTGAGAAATAAATATATAAATGATATCAAGATAAAAAAAAACTCTATCTGTTGAAAAATAAGAAAAAGATATAGTTTCAGAAACATTTTCATTTAGCCTAATGAATAATTCATTCAAATGATACCTTTAGAGAGAGAGGATAATTTCGTAAAGTTTCAAAATAGTCTGCGAATTATTTTCAAGCGTACCATTAGTTTCATGTCTTAATCTCATTCAAGGGTCAAACTAAGTCTTCATGTTTAATATTGTCCTTCATACGGGTAGGAATGCAAATTGATCGTGCAAAGTTTTCATTGAAAACAATTAGGCTCAAACGTTGAAATTTGCATAATTTTAGAATGAATATAAATGAGAATGTTGTTGTTGTCTATTCTAATGAAACTTAAATGTGTTTTAATGTAAATAACGGGACATGACGTAAGGAAACTTAGAATACACAGAAAGGACTTTCATTTCTGAATAGTATTCGGGTCCAAAACATCCCTTCGGCGTAAAAGATGGGGTAAAGTATAAAGCAGGAGTACATTTGAAGATAAAAGAACAAATTGGTTGTTTTCGAGTATATAAAACCATATAAAACTTCGTGGTTTGTGGTTGCGTTGCTTTTTAGTTTACTACATAGGAGAGAATAAAGTTTTACAATTTACTACAAATATGTTTATGGTTAACAAGAAATTAATCAAATGGATTATTTTTCGAGTGTGCGAAGCTACCAATCCGCACGGGGCCCACGTGAGAACTACGGCTCAAGCTCATTTTGAAAAGAGTACTGTGCCCAGCAGTGGGGCGTATATAAGCTTGAAAGATGATGATGATGATGACTGATTAAATGTCTTGTTTAGAGTCACCGCGGCTCATCGCCTGCCATCCGCACGTTCGCGCCGGACGGCCGCACCCTCGAGGCCGGCGGCGCAGGCGTGCCCCGCTCGCCGTCGCCGCTCCGAGCTGCTTCCCTGGACGTCCGTGCTGCCCCCATGGCCCATGGCTCCCTCGCTTCGCTCGCTGACTCGCCTGTGCCTTCGAGCCCAAGGCACGTGCCGCCGCGGTGCCTGTCGCCGCTTCTGATGCCTCCAAGGTAAGGTTACTTAATAGCATATTAATTCCTAGGATTTGCCGGCTGAGTATTGGAGCTTGCGATCTGTTTAATAATACGAAGTCTCTAGAATTACCTACATTTTGGTCTCAAATAGGTACTTAGTATCTAGACGTCATATTGTAGTAAGTAAAAGAGACTAATGACATCTTCTAAGTTCAGGATTGGCAGCGAACTTTTCAAGAGGACTTTCTTGCAGTGGTAGGTATAGCGTGGGTATCAGCCGCCCGGGGCGGAAGAAAATTTTGCCGCTCTCTTATTTAAGGTAGCCCACTCTTTCTAAGCAGTCCCACTGCGGGGCACAGTCCTCCTCTCAGAATCAGAACACTTGGACCGTAGTTGGGAACTTTTTTTTTTATTCGACTGGAAGGCAAACTAGCATATGGGTCTCCTGGTGGTAAGAGATCCACCGCCCATAAACATTTGCAACACCAGGGGTATTGCAGATGCGTTGCCAACCTAGAGGCCTAAGTTGGAATACCTCAAGTGCCAGTAATTTCACCGGCTGTCTTACTCTCCGGGCCGAAACACAACAGTGCGCTTGCTTGCTGCTGCTTCACTTCACACATACCCACCATTTTTATGGTATTTTGCCGCCCCCTAAATGTGCCGCCCGGGGCGGACCACCAACCCCAACTACATTACGCCACTGCTTTCTTGCAAAATAGTAGGCGGTTTCCCTTGCATTCCATTCTGCAGTGCCAAAATCCGGAGTTTATGATTGACAATAGAGAGTGCTGCTGCCCACTATCACGTTAAGTCCCTTTGGTCATCTTTTAACACACCCAAAAGAAGACCTCTAAAACCACGCTAGAATCTAAAACCAGACACGGGACAGCAATTATTTTAACATACCTACTTTACACGACATTTTGTGTTGAAGTTCACCTTAATTAATTATTTTAACCTGTGTAATGCAGCAGGTCCATTAAAATGCAGACACTAACAAAAAGCTGTTTTTCTTTGCTAAGTAAAACGACGTTAACATTATAAATTCTCTTTTACACGCCAAGGACTGCAGGGATACCTAGACTAAACATTAAACGAATATTATATGAACACTAAAAATACACGTCGACTACGGCGAGTATAGCAAGAGTAGGTATTCTCAACACAGGTATCATGTAAGAGCGTTCACCTAAATTACACTACTTAAAAAACAATCTTCCTCAATGGTCCTCAAAGATATTCAAACTCGAGTTCCATAGAAAATTATGTTTTAAACATGCCTAATATTCACTCATATTTTATGTAATCACTAGCACGCCCAGGTCTGAAAATATAAATTCTGTCAATGTGTCTGGTATCTGGTTCGTACCTAATCTTAGCACTGAAACAGCGACGAGCCCAGAGTGAACAACTTAAAGAATAACACACCTTATCAGCAAGAACCTACATTTACCATTTTTAAAAGTAAATTCACATATGATTCGTAACTTTTTCTATCGTGATTTTACGTTTTCAAAATCGATTGACAAAAATTGCTCTTGTTTTAAATATTTTCGAAGTGGATTGACAACTATACCTTGGCATGCCGCACTTATCAAAAAATCTTGTTAAACTTCAACAGTTAAAGGTAGCGGAGGCTCCCTGGAATATGTTTCTACCAAGTATCACGTAGGAACTTGCAATTTTCTCTTGTTTCTGTTTTCAAAAGTGTATCAGCAAAGATTCGCTACTTATACCCTTGTCTAGTCTGAGCTACTGTATTACTAGACTAGCACTAATGCAGAACATCAATTCCGATTGAAATCAGATTCCGACACCCTGTCCATATTGTTCTAGCGACTGACGTCTCGACTTCCATTAACCCCATTAAAAATGCATTGATCTATTTCTGTACTGCTACATAATCACCATAAGTAATTGTCTATTCTACGGGTGGAGGAATTAATAGCTTAGGTTGTAGACAAATAGTGAGGGAGCTTTGATTCAGAGGTCGGAGGGGTCGAAGGCTTTTAATTCCTCGAAGTAATCTTTTCATATTAAACACTCAAGTACTTACTTGGAAACTTTTGTTTTATAAATGTAAGTACTAATTAGTTACTAGCTAATTCCCGCAACTTCGTCTAGTAACACAGACAATGCTTTGCGATTACGAAGAATTCGGTCATTGTTACCGCGAGGGATCTATATGTCGGCGGCCAACCGTAAAATCCGCCAGATCACGAAATTCCTAGGCATATCGTGAAATGGCGCCATTTCATGATATGCCTAAAAGTTGGCCGGGAATATCACGATGTGCCTGAGAAACAATACGGCATATTGATTACAGCAACGATTACACGAACGATTAAACGACATTATTATATTTTTTTCACATCTGTGTGCCAAATTTCATTCACATCTTGTTTGACGTTTTAGTGTGAAACCATTCCGGGACTGAGTCGTCAACGTGACAAAAGGTCCAATGGACGTATTGTTTAATGGTCATAAAGTGCGTCCATTCTCCCTCGGGATAGGGATAAAATCTTGAAATTTCAACCGCTGGGTTTAGAGTATTGAAATTTTGGATAGTTTCTCTTGACACAACCTCAATGAAGACCACGATCGAAATTTTGGGGATTCCCAGAGGAATTTTGTAAAATCCAGGAATTTCAATTGTAACTACAGATCGAATAGTTTAGTCGTGCGAAGCCGCGGGAAAACTCCAATATTTAATACGTTTTATTTTAATTCCAAACCTCAATTTTGAGGTTTGGAATTAAAACAAAACTTTTTGATATTGATTCAAGCCAAACTGTATCTGGCCTCTTTCTTACCTTATATTAATTACCAGATCATAAGTGAAACTGGTCCAGTGATAAACGCAATCTCGTGTTCCTATCACTAGAACGGCTGGAATAGTGCTTGTATTTAGACGGAGGCCTATCTAGGTCGCAGCCTGAGCACTGTTTATCGGATGGGAGGAAATGCCAAGTCTGAAATATCTTGTCGTTTAATCAAATTTTCTTTAATCTCAAGTCGGAGAAAGATTCCGCGATACGTTTACAATTTCCTCTTTGATTATTAAGATGCGCTTGCAACCGAGAAGTGGTTGCGATCAATACCATAAGTTGGGATCCAGCTGGATTTCCTGGAAGAATCCGGGGGTGGTTATTAGGTAGATACAATACGAGGGTCAAACTGAAAGTTCTTAGAAAATCAAAAACTGAGCAAACTAGCAAGTTATTAGTTTTATTATATCTTTTCAAAATAGTGTCCATTCACATCAATACACCGCTGCATCCGATGGAACCACTGAGAAAAGCACTTAGCCCAGTCGTCCTTAGGGGTCTCTTCGACGGCCTTTTGAAAAGCACCCACTGCTTCCTCGGTGTTCATAAAAAGTTTTCCTCGAAGTTTTTCTTTTATTTTCGGGAATAAATAAAAATCGCAAGGTGCGAGGTCGGGGCTATACGGCGGGTGACCCAGTAATTCCACGTTTGACGTCACTAAATAGTCGATCGTTCGCCTGGCGGTGTGCGACGAGGCGTTGTCGTGGTGAAGAAGGATCCTACTTCGAGGTCGCTTCTCCCGAACTTTTTCCAATACAAGTGGCAAACAATTGTTAGTGTACCACTCTGCAGTAACTGTTTTTTGATCCTCTAAAGCAATTGTCGCATAGTGACCTGTCCTTCCGAAGAACGAGGCCACCATCTTTTTTCCCACGCTTCGACCTCTCTTCACTTTAGTTGGCAACTCCTCGAAAGGAAACACCCATTGAGCAGACTGTCTCTTGGTTTCTGGATCATAACAGTAAACCCAGCTTTCGTCACCCGTAAGTATGTCGAAAACAGCATTTGAGTCACCTCCGTTAAATCTTTCAATCATTTCACGGCACCAATCAACCCGACGGAGTTTTTGGGCCTCGGTCAAATTATGAGGTATCCACCTCGCACAAAGCTTCCTGACCGCTAAATGTTCATGGAGGATTTTATGCACTTGACTCATACCGATGCCTAAGCTTGTCCGAATCTGCTGATACGTCACTCTTTTGTCAGTCTCTATCATACGCTGCACAACACTGATGTTATTTTCAGTCGTCGCCGTAGAAGGCCGTCCCTCACGCAGATCGTCGGTGAGATTAGTGGGACCACGTTTAAACTCATTAAACCAGTTGTAAATGGTCGCACGAGATGGAGCTTCATCATGAAAGGCCAATCGAAGTCTATCATAGCTTTCTTGTTGACTTAAATGACATCGAAAGTCATAAAAAATCATTGCACGAAAATTTTCGCGAGTTAAATTCATGTTGACGTGACACAGACAATTTTCAATTTGCCGCCAAATCGTAAAACTAATGACAAATGAATGAAATACATACTCAATAATATTGGCAAAGAGTTCCATTTTCAAAATTTAAACTTACTTTTTTATTATATTGTTTACAAGTGGCCAGTTCTAAAAACTTTCAGTGTCGCCCTCGTATCTTTGAGCTGTCACCAATATGCGATGATGTGTTGAGAGGGATGTGTTTTTCATTAACCAATAGAAATGCTTCATTTACACACCCTCGCGCAGCATATCTCTTTTTTTTATTCGACTGGATGGCAAACGAGCAAGTGGGTCTCCTGATAGTAAGAGATCACCACCGCCCATAAACATCTGAAACACCAGGGGGATTTCAGATGCATTGGCAAAGTAGAGGCTTATGATGGGATACCTTAAGTGCCAGTAATTTCACCGGCTGTCTTACTCACCACGCCGAAACACAACAGCGCTTTTTATTGGGAAATCTAATTACAACCACACATTTTTAACCCCCGACGTAAAAAGAGGGTTGCTATAAGTTTGACCGCTAAGTGTGTCCGTCTTGTGTCTGTCTGTGGCACCGTAGCTCTTAAACAGGTGAACAGATTTGAATGCTGTTTTTTATTTGAAAGCAAGTTTTCTTTTAATGGTTCATAGATATCTTTTACCAAAATCAGTTCAGCCGTTTTTGAAATATTGATCTTTGAAGTGACAAAGTCGGAGGTTTTCCAACTTTTGGTTGGTTAGGTTAGGTTAGGTTAGGTATAATAGGTTGTTGTTATTACTAAAATAACTAAGGAGAAACACACCGATGTTCTTTATTTAGATTTAATGTTTAATGTTTATTTGGGCAAAAAACGGTACAATATAGAAAAAAAACTTAAGAAAATAAGACTTAAATAAAACATAGACCAGCAAATATGCCACTATTAATTTACACAGTAGAGTAACACGTACAAAGAATAAAAATGACCAATTAAACAATAATTTAGTTGACAAAGGAATTACTATTGTTATATTACTTTCTGGGTTTTACTACTGTAACCTTTATGTATTGTGAGTTTCATTAATTAAATAAACCCCAAATATTACTCACCTGTTTAATATTTTTTTCAAATCGGCACTATGTCTACTTTTGTGTTAACTATTTCGTTTACTTAGTTATCTATTAAAATACCTATAATAGTGTGCCTACCTATACAAATATGTGAAGTGAAATTTTATTCTCATTTCCGATTTAAGATGAAGCAAGAAGTTAGTTTCCTTTTTCCCGTTTCACGTCGTTCTTATAGCGTCGGTTATAGTTCACGTGAATTCTACGTCTCTGAGCGTCAATCATATACGTAAATAGGTAAAATGAAATATCACACATGTCTTATATGATTCAATTCTCTAGCTACATAATGATGATATTGATGATAGTCTAAATTTAGTTGTTTTGAATCGTCAATAAATAGCTAGTAATTTGTATAGGTACCTACACCTACGTTTCATGAACATACTAATGATTTTGTAATAAATTCAAGTAACTAAACGCATCATAATAAAAAATCCAAATAATCAAATTATATTTATTTAACTACCCTAAACTTAAAGTTAATTAAATCGCTCACTGACAAACTTTCGCATTTATAATATTAGTAGGATTGAGCTCCATTGTTTATGTCTTTTATCTATTTTTGAATATATTTCATTATTATCTGGCATTTTTCTCGACTTCTTTGAGTATGACTTGTTCGAATTTTGAATGAAAACTGACCAACTTGAAGTGAATCATTATGGCAAAATTGCTCTGTAAACACCATTTAAGCTAGATTATTGATACAAAATTTAAATCTACTGTCAAGAAGATGTTAATATCTAAGGCTTATTATAAAGTCAATGATTATATAATGGACAGGGATATTTGGAAATAATTCCGATCCGCATTAGCGATCCCTTCAAATAGCGAACCTACTGTGTTAAAAATAAAATTGTGTTAAATACTTGTAATGTATAGTATATAGATATCATTTATAAATATTGTGAATCTGTTTAAAAAAAAACCTCGTTGAGTTTCTTGCCGGATTCTTCTCAACAGAGGTTTTTCCGAATCGGTGGTAGATTTTCTGACGTTCATAAGTGCTTGTAATAGCCTAAATTGAATAAAGAGATTTTGACTTTTGATTAGATGCTTTTGGTAGATATTTTGTAATAGTCTAATATTAGCTACTTCAAAACAATGAAAGCTATTTTGAGACCAAGAAATAAACTAATTTGTCAACAGTCTTTCCATCGATAGATTCGCCGGAATCGCACCCGTCATTTTATTTCAGGAAAAAACAACGGCGGGAGGCCCTGCCTGTAAGTGCCCGGTCAAATTGCATTACGGCTTGAACTCTTGAAGTCCTGATACAGCGAACTCCACAAATTTCTCATTTTATTGACATACATGTACGACAAAGCACTTCACTATACATATATCACAAAAGCTGCCTTTAGCTTTCGCTTTGTTGTAAATATGTATGTATAGCATTGTAATAACTCTTTATTGTACATAAAATACATAAAAATAATAATTTACATAGACAGATCAGTGTACTAGTGATCTCTTCCAGATAACATGCGTAGTACGATTCACAGGACAGTGATTAAAACTAATTAGCGAAAAACTAGAATAAATATAAATTGCTTTGAAGTAAACTAGTTTTTTCCGATACTTTTCTTAGGGGACGAGATAGATGTAGTCACGTAGAGCACATTTTTTTCTCAGCGCACACTAAGCATGTCCAGCTGCCTTACGTACCTACCAACTGTATTTAAACCAAAATAAAACAATTGTAACATTCTCATCATATCCAACTGATTTGTGTTATGTATACGGTATCTATATAAGAAGCCTAATTACGGAATATTTCTGCTCCTACTGTTTCTGAAGTCGGATAGAAATTAACCATCTTGCAACTATCGTTTCGTTTTATGACAATGCTAGCTTTTTCCCGCGGCTTCGTTAAAGTTAGCATATACTTATATCGGGGTAAAAATAGCCTATGTGTTTTAATTGGTAAGTACATAGATGAACGTCAGAATCTGACTAATCTGAATCTAAATAATTCTGACATTCAGCTATCTACTTACCAATTTCATCCATTAAGCTTCATCTCATCACTCACATAAAGTAAAGATGTAACAAATACGCACACAAATACACACGCACGATACTTCCAAATTTTCGCATATAAACTATGAAGTTGTATTATTTGTTACACCTTTTTCTTGAAGATGAAACTGAATGTTCCTTCTTCATTACATTTTCTTGTTTGTTGTAAAATTACTTTCGTTATATTTTAAGAAAACAAAATTCAGACGAAAATTTAAGATCACAACAGAGTGTATCAGACTTCCTTTCTTACGTTGAAATCCAACATAGTGTTTACGCTTTATAGAGGTATTTAATAAGCAGGGCTACTACGAAATTCGTCACTCGAAGTTCGTATCGTACCGTTCCTCTTGCTCTCGTATTAAATAGTATAAGTGTTAGAGGGACCGCACGACACGAACTTCGAGTTTCGAGTTTCGTAGTAGCCCTGAAGTCTCTGTGATAAACAATGACTAATCAGCAGTAAAATTTCGGCTGTCCTGAAAACTATTTGACCCGCATTGTGAGTTTCAGCAAAAAAATAGAGACTAGAGCCCCTATTCTCGATCCAATCGAGATTAATCTCTATCGTAAGATTATATGGAAAACTGTATCTATGGAATCTCGCAATGGAGAAATGCGACAGCTCTGAGAATCGGCGCTCGACTCATATTTGCGTACAACAATTGTAGCCCCGTCGAGAGCTACGGACGTCGGCGCGAAAATTGAGTTTATTCCAATTTGGGACGGGCGCTGGTGACAGATTGATTTCTCTCTGCTCACTCTCTAAATTGATATATGAGAGGGGTTGTTAGAGGACTCGATACTTACGTAGACATATGTACTTACTATTAAAATACACGTCGGCCTGCGTCAAAAACGTTGGTGGGTGACTCAGCGTATTGTACATGCTCACTCAACTCAACGGCGGTCAATTGTATTTGTTTCTGGGCCAATCAACTTTTTTACCGACACTAATCCGTCCGCGAAATTTTTCAAACAATTGCAGATTTTTGTAAGTAAACAATGTTTTTTTTTGTAATTTAATAGATGGTGTTGCCAACCCGTAGTTATACCACTAGGAAAATAGACAACCCAACGTTTATTTATACATTTTATAGCCTTTAAATTTTATGGTCTTTAAATTCTTTTCGTGAAATTCATGAGTACGTATGAATTATAAAAAAAAAAATTTTTTTTCGTATAATTCTGGCCAAGCCAGGAATTTTTTAGGAAACCCACTCGCGATATATTTTTTTAAGATAGGTACTAAATTTGAAATAAAATTATTTTCATCCAGTATACAGATGGGTGCAAATCCATTCTAATTCGAATCTTAAGCTAGTATGCAATAGCTCAGACTTAAAACAAAATTGTACATAGTGTCTTAAGGGCGGTAAATAAAGAATTACCAACGAGAGTCCATTAAAAACCAGAAGTCAAAGACTGAGTGCTTTCATGGGTCGATGCTCGTAATTCCTGTACCGTCTGTGTGACTTACAATGTTTTTCATCCATAACAATTATGAGTAAAATTTATTATGTAAGACGAAATATTACAACTAGCTTGGGGGCAGATTGACCAGACAGACATGTTCAGGAGTCGAGTGAAAACTCTACTAAAATAGTTCTCGGTTGACACACAAAATTCGAATCGAATCCGTAACGAAGTGATCCGACAGAGAACCAAAGTTATCGACATAGCCCACCGCAGCACGCTGAAGTGGCAATGGGCCGGTCATATAACCCGAAGAACCGATAACCGTTGGGGTCGACGAGTTCTTGAGTGGAGACCACGGATCGGCAAACGTAGCGTAGGACGCCCTCAGACTCGGTGGTGCGATGATCTTCGCAGGGTGGCTGGCAAGAGCTGGATGAGAGTGGCCGAGGATCGTGTTCGGTGGCGTGACATGGGAGAGGCCTATGTCCAGCAGTGGACGACCATAGGCTGATGATGATGATGATGACACAAAATTCTGTTTCATTTCAGACGGATAGACCGCAGCAACTCCCTGGTAGAGAGCAGCAGCGGCCTCGGCCCCCTCAGCCCCGGAGCGGGGGCCATCAGCGCTCTGGGGGCCCTGCAGCCCGACTTGTACACGAAGCGCGAAGCCCCCCTCGTGATAGAGCTTGAAGGCGCGGGGCCTTCGCTCGGGAGACTGCATTTACGGCTGAAGTATGACTTCGACCGATCGGATTTGGAAGTACATCTGATTGAAGGTTAGCCAGTGTAAATTTAACAGCGCGCCCTATACTAGAAAGTGCGAACTTCAAATCTTGCCGTCCCGCTGACGCTAATATTATTTAATGCGAGAGTGAGAGGGACGGTACCATACGAACTTCGATTTTCGAATATGGTAGTAGCCCCCCTATTTTCCCACTTATCTATTTCAACTTTTCCATATCATAACATAACATAAACTTTCGTGGTTTTCACTCATAGTCAAAATACCACCAACGACAGTGTTCTGTGTCGGTGTGATAAGGTGGACAAATAAAAATGACCAAGTGCGGGTAGTGATACGAGTGCCGGTACTATTAGTGATCAAGTGCGGGTAGTTCCAAGGACTCGCGCTGTTAGGCAGTCTTGACACCCCACACTTCATTCTACTCGTTACCACGGCCAGTGCAATGTTGCCGAAACGTCGAGGTAGGTATATATTACTCGTGTGTGTTAGTTAGCCTCTTAGCGTGATAAGTTCCGTTGGTGGCATTTTGACTATATCATAAACTGTTTTCAACTGGCGACCTTGAGCCAGAAGATGCTGATTTGGTACCTATGCCTCCCACGGACCGACGATATCCTGCACGGAGAACAAGATTTTTTTTCTTAATTTCAGTTTCTATTTAAAACAAATCGTTTCAGTTTAAGATAACGTCTTCACTATTGATACCTTAATGATGGTTGTATTGGTACCTAATTTGTAGGCAACTGTATAAATGGTAGTAATAATAAATAGCACCAATTACGGATATTGTATTATCAGGCCTAACGATCCTCATGCGTGCCGCGATGGGGGTGCCCCCCTGGCGTAAAAGAAAGTACATAGAACAAGACAAAAATATATAGAGAATGAAACCTTTAAATGCACCTCTATATGTAATACAGAAGCAAGATGCAATGCACTCTCCTGAAAATAATTCTGCTGGCGCCCATGTCTATCCTACTCGTCATTGACTGTCTTTAACCTCTCCAGCACACGACCTGGCCGGCTACGAAGCAGGCGGGTTCAACGACCCGTACGTGCGCGTGACCCTATTGCCCGAAGTGGATACGCGAGTGCGCCAAACCCCCGTGCACCGGAACGAGGCGAACCCGTTCTTCGACCAGCACTTCAAGTTCCCCGTGTCGCATGACGAACTGGGGGACAAGACGTTGCTGCTGCAAGTGTTCGATTATGACAGGTCAGTGCTAAATAAGCGAGCAAGTGGCTATGAGGTTTACGTGGCATTTGTGCATAACTATTTTCCCTGAAGTAGATAACCCAACCTCAGAAAAGTTGACTCTCTCAACTCTCTTGGTCTAAAGATACAAGCTCAGCCTAGTTAGGGGTCCGCCGGACACTGCTCAATTTTCATCAAGCATAGCTGCAACAACAGCAAATAAACCCGCTTTCACGTAAAAAAACCACGTTCATCCGTGAATCTTATAACGGACACACAAACATCACGCCTGTATTCCCAAATGGGGTAGAGCACACGAAACGGTACCGCTTCGGAGCCATTTTTAGCAATTTTAGGTTTTAAGTTTGACAAAACGGTATAGTGACAATATAAAATAATATATACCTATACAGTCTTATAACACGGCCTTTTTGCGTCAGGGACTAAAAATGGCTGAAGAAATATATAACAGACATATTTAGGAGAGAACTCGGAATTAGGTAGGTACACTTCTGAATTTACAAAACGTGTGTTTACCTACATAGCAATAATTAGGTGTGACAAGGGGGGTGTGCTAAAATGGTCAAAAATATTGTGAACTCAACTTATGACCATCCACAGGGGCCATCCCATATCAGAAAGAAAGAAAGAAAGAAAGAAAATACATTTATTCACAACACAAGACAACAATACTATTTGGTACAAAAACAACACAAAGGTCTGTGTCATTGCGATTGTGAATCGGACACTGGCTCAGCATAATGCTGAAGCGTTAAAAACACCCCAGCGCTGATTTTCAGCCAGCACCGTAGGCAAACCTCTGAACGTTATAAAGACATAACTACTATCAAATCATTTAATTTTGAACTCATGGACATTGTGGTATACAGCTTAGAAACGAAACAAAAAATAAAGCGAGCTTTTGCGTAAAAACAAAATGGCACGCAGGTGAAACGTCCATAACCTAACAAATCATTCGTTACTTCCTGACTAAGTACTTCAAACACATTTATCCCTTCATACTTTCAGATTTTCGCGCAATGAGGTGATGGGCTCTGCCAAGGTCTCTCTGTCCCGGGTAGAAGTCGCGGGCGGCACGGAGGTGTGGGCTGAACTGTCCCGCGAACGTAGACCGCCGGAGGAGCTGCAAGAACTGCTGCTGTCTCTGTCTTACCTGCCGTCTGCTGAACGGCTGACTGTTGTCGTGTTGAAAGCCAGGAATCTACTGCCTCCTCAGGAGGGAAAGGATGCTTTAGGTGAGAATGCATAGCAGCTATACCTAGCATCCCTATAAAGCACCAAAGATGCCAATCACATCCAAAGATTCCTAAGTTCCATCAAGGAATTGATATGATTTAACACTACGCTGGGTTCTACCTAGTGTTCCAAACATCGTTTTTGAAATGTGCCTATCACCAGCGTACATATCTATGCAGATTGTGCATAATCCGACAAAGATACCAGTTATTATTATTGTAGCCCCAGATTATGTCGTAAATCAGAGACTCTTCATTCTCAATTTTAGATGTGTACGTGAAAGTGTACTTGCTGGTAAACGGGAAACGCGTGAAGAAGAAGAAGACTAACCGGAAGGAAATCAACAGCCCCGTGTGGAACGAGGCGCTCTCCTTCAGCTTGGCCTCTGGCAACCTGCAAGAGGCTTCCATTGAGGTGAGGCAGGGCTTACTAACGTTGTGAACTAGGAACTTCATAACTTCCTGTTTATTCAATTTTAATTCTACGGTCCAAAGTTGACTGAGCTCCGCTTCGTGGAATACCTACCTAATTCGCGAAGAAATTTTCGCAAATTAGGTAGTAACACATGCATGCATCAGCTTGAAAACCAAGTGCCTAATCCAGCCCCTGATCTACGTTTTTTCCGGACCGGGATAACCGAGGCGCCCCCTCCCTTCTTCAGCTTTTGAGAAAAACTGTTAACTGTCAATGACTAACTTTTTCTTCTTTTTAACCGACTTCATCTTCTTCAGTTGATGTCTCAAGGATTTGGCGCCCCCGTGAAACTGCCGCCTGGGGCAAGTGCTCCGATTTGCCCCCCCCTCCCCCCGATCCAGAGTTGGCCTAATCACCCCTGCGCTGAGAGTAGATTACACCTCGGCAAATGTCTACAAACCATTAAATACTTATATGGTCTACTAGCTTTACCTACCCACGCGCGAGCTATCGCCCGCGCGGTCTACCGCTACCTTCTGCGGTTTAAAGTCTTTGGTCATACCTTTTCTTGACGTCTTGTTCCAGGTGTGCGTAGTAACCGGCGGTGGCAGCGGGCTGGTGGTGGGCTGGTGCTGCGTGGGCGCCGCGGAGCCGGCCGCCGAGGGCCGCCACTGGGCGCAGATGGCGCAAGAGACGCGCAAAGCTGTCGCCATGTGGCATACGCTCAGATAGATGTATAGCTATACTTCACGCTACTCAATATCTGCTGACAGAAGTCGATCTTATAGCTGTTGGAGGAACCTTGCTTATTTCAGACGCGTTAAGCATTAAGTATACGCGTTAAGTCAAAGATTAGCTGGGCCAATTTGTATTTGTATAAAAAGCAAAAACTGTCCAGGGTGCAACAGCTTCCCCTTCACCAATCCGCCATTTTAGAACCGATGGTGTTAGTAGTAACAGACACAACGGGGTAGTAATTTTCAAGTAAGTAGCAACTGGTTTATAAAATAACTACGTGTCAAGTGAAAGTAGCCTACTACTTAGCACTTCAAGTAGGTATCTAGTACCTACGTCTGCATATTATGTTAATGTTAACATTAGGTCAGTTAAATTACATTTATGTTTATACCTTCAAGATATAATAATTATTATTAGTAGCCTATTCTGTCCCAATGCTGAGCAAAGGCCTCCCCTCTACCATTTGCTCTCTGTACGCTCCATGTAAAGGCCAGTCTTTCAAGAAGTGGTCCAGATCATCCCCCATCGCCATCTAAGTCTGTCACGCCGCCTTTTCTAGTTGGTGGGCGTCCACTCGGTGGTTATCTTGACCCACAACTCATCGGGCTTGCGGCAAACATAGCCAGCCCAGACCCATTTCAGCTTAGACGCTGTTCGACCTATATCAGTGATTTGGGTCATGGAGCGCAGGGCGGTGTTCCGGATCCGATCCATGAGTTTTACTAATACTATTTTTTTAATATTCACTGAAAATCATCTAATATCGATACTAGGAGACGAAGCGTTAACAAGCCGCCCACTAGATGGACTGACGATATCGTGAGAGTTGCGTGGTGGATGCAAGAGGCGAGGTGTCATTTATTATGACGTTCTAAGGGGTTCTAAGTTTTGTTCAGCAGATACGTCTTCCGGCTGATGATGACGAAAAACTTAATGAATATAGCTCTGAAATTAATTCATTCATTGTATGGACAGACATTGGCTATGGACTTGGTATTGTGTTAATAAACATAGAAAGCGTTAGGACGTTTGGTGTTTATAGATCTAACTTAAGCAAGGTTCCTCTCAGATCAAAAGTTCTTCACTTATAAGAAATCGTGTGTAAAAGGCCCTGAACTCGCTTGTCTTAAGATCCCAAAATATTTAGGCAGTCAGTGTGTAAACGTGGCAAGTTGGTGTGGCGACTTTAACACACGAGTTAGTATATACCCCATGTAACAAAGTTTCAACCTCTCGGCTAAGAACGAGATGTATTTAAAAGGATTAAGTTTTGAGTTTCTATTTATTCGTCACAGTAACGATATATTAATATACTTAAATACAAACAATTATGAAAAAAATATATTTTCCGGACCGCATCGGTTTAGGTACTGTAATTGTTTCAAACTTTCGCCATTTTCCATAATTTTAAACAACAGTTTGTTGCGTGATTAAAACTCTTGAGTAGTAGGTAGTAGTTATGTTATGTTTATTAAAAACTGGCAGTATTACATAGATAACGCGGTATTTTCTGGTTCGTATGACGGTTCAGTTAATTCGCGTTTTCACTTATTGCTCTAATCAAAAAAACAAAAACGTTATTCCATAGACAGTTTACAACAGATGTAAGCAAATTAGATTCGGAATTCTAAAATCCTTGTTGTGCTGTGAAATTATTGTACCTAGGTATTTTATGTGCATGAAACTATTTGCACATTCTCTAAATACATCCACAAAAAATAACGTGCAACCTACAGTTATTTAGAACTAAGTACCTAATCAACATGACGCACCACAGTGACCCTTAAGAATGGCCCAACTGCTGCAGTTATGCCATTGCTAAAACAAGTTGGGCCGAATTCCTGGCCACGACTAAGTAGAGTGCCTATCTACCTATGTAAATTAACTAGGAGAAGTGGTCGCCATAACCGAAGTCAGTCGGATCATCATCATGTACCTACTATTAAGCCAAATAATAAGTATGTGGTCTGCCACCCTGGCGTAACGCCACGTCGCACTACCTAGCATCAGAGATCAATAACAAACGTTTCTTATTTCTTAGTAAGTACCTACCTAAGTAATTACAAAGTCGTGGACACTCGTGGAAAGAAGTAGACGTCCTACGGCAGAGATGATAATGATGAATTACAAAGTAGGTACCTACAGAGCTACGAATCATCGATATTAAGCAGCCTTTCCACCAGAGATGTGCGAGGATGTGTTGCGAGGAATATGTTTTTCATTTATTAACCTCGCGCCGCTCAGCTGTTTCCACCAAAGATGTACTGTGCGAGCATGTGTAGGTAAATGAAGCGTTTCTATTGGTTAGTGAAAAACACATTCCTCGCAACACATCATCGCATATTGGTGAAAAAGCTGCTTTAGTTTTGTGCACTACGCATACCTATTCCTATCCTAATTCAGTATATAAAAAAATTATTTAAAGTTTTATTGCCTATTAAGTATGCAAATTAAGCCTTAGGTTTGTAAAGTAAAAGGCAGGGCGGTGTATTTTTTAGTTGTGAGCGCTCAGAAATCTCCATCTCAAATTAAATTTAGATTGTGCTGTGATAATGTGTAATGAATGATCAGATAACTACTCAGACTTGCTAATCATCCTCGTCATGCTTCTCATTTTTATTCTAATTTCAGAGCGCTTACTCGAAAATCACTGCCCATGTTAGTTTTCCATTAAAAAAAACGAAAATTTGAGCTTCGAGACACTAAAACTTATGAATTTTACTTAAATATTTGTATACAAGAGGGATTTAGATTATTATTAATTGTACCTACCTCTTTACCCGTAGATAGTTAATATTGTAATCGCTCATTGTGATGTCGCTCTGTCGCTCCAACTGTGACCACTAGTAACTCAACCCTCTATCTACTGAACGCCTCAGCGTCGCTTCGCTTCAGAATGAAGCATTGTGATCACCCGCACCATTGTGATCAGAAGGGCTACTCCGAAATACGAAATTCGAAGTTCGTATCGTACCGTCCCTCTCGCTCTCGTATTAAATAACATAAGCGTAGGCGGGACGGTGCGATACGAACTTCGATTGTCGAATTTCGTGGTAGCCTTGCAGATCGGGGAAACAATAATATACAACTCGGAATGTACGCGCAATAATGTACGACGCGATAATCCGAAGCATTATTGCTTCTGATATTATATAATGCCGTACATTATCATGGTCGCGCATTATCAGGGCGTACAAAATATTGCTTGAGCTGTAATGTACCTACGTAGTGATAATGTACGACGTGATAATCAAAATCCAATCGAATAAATAGACATAATATTTCTCCGCGGATCGAGCGAGCGAGATCGATTTTTTTTTATTATTCGACTGGATGGCAAACGAGCAAGTGGGTCTCCTGATGGTAAGAGATCACTACCGCCCATAAACATCTGCAACACCAGAGGTATTGCAAATTAAGGGGCAAAGCGAAGCTGTGGCGATAAACTAACTGTTAGTCATTGGAACAATGAACGTTTTGTATCTTGGCCATCCATAGGGCTGGCCTCTTCTGTTCCGTCAATAATAAATATTCTATTCTTATGTAATTATATCGAAATTATTCCTAAAAAAATATACGTATAAATTTTTAACTAAATGTCTCTATCTCTGTGTGGAGGAAAAATATTTTACTTTGTATTTTCTTTACAATGTCTGAATAAAATGTCTATTTGTAAAATAAAGTTTCATTTCATATCTAACCTTTGTAGGTAGGTACAGTTGACGTCATAAATAAGTGTTCACTTTTGTACATTGTCATTTTAACGTCTGGTTGTAACCTGGTTGTAAGCCATACGAAATGTGTGTCGACTGAAAGCGAAAAGGTACAAAAGTAAACACTTATTTTACGACGTTGACTGTACCTATGAATTTGGATAGTACCTAATACAAAAATACAGTAGGTACCTACTTAGTATTAGTTCAGAAAATATGAATTGGTAACTGGCAGCTTCCTCGCACAGCGTATTAGCATTACCTACTAGGTAATTAATTGCTATTCGGTTCGAGAGTCGACTCGCTGTTCTTTGATATTGACAAAAGATCTTGGTGAAGATTACGGATGGTCAATTCATATTTCATGGACTATACATTATTGAAATTGCTATTATAGCTGTGGTGGCCCAGTGATCTGACCTATGTTGGCCTCTCAAGCAGAGGGTCATGGGTTCAAACCCAGGCTCGCATCTGAGTTTTCCGAAATTCATGTGCGAAACGACATTCTAAATTCACCCCTAGGTTTACAACCAAGGAAAACATAGTAAGGAAACCTGTGCAGCAATTTAATGATGTGTTTACGAGATCTATGCAAATTCCCAAAATCTTAATCGCAAGTCAAGTAGGTATGTGCTTCATACAAGTGTAAATTTCGTCAATTTTCATGGAATTTAGATTCAACTGCCAGATCTAATGTTTTAAGGGCCAATCAACTATTTTACCGACACTTTGGCCGTCTCCTGCGTTACCAAAATTGTCCCTGGCGTTACCAAAAAATTGCACTTCCAAAAAAATATTTCACGGTTTTATAGAACTTACGTAGGATGGCATGTAGTTATTAATGCTGTAAATCAGCAATTGTTTGAAAAATGGTGCGGACAGATTAGTGTCGGTAAAAAAGTTGATTGGCCCTTAGCCTTTAGCGTGCGCTAAAATCTAAACTAATAAATAAAACCAGCCGTTACAAAATTATAATTTATTTAACTTTTCACATTGTACAGAGTCGTATCATAAAAAAAATATTAAAATAACTTAGAAGTAGAACTATAGTAGAACATACAGTTTACCAGAACAGTGTTGCTGACGACGTACGCAGTTCGCGAGAGCACTACTTACGCACTATTAGTTAATGTACGCGACACTTACCACTGCTGAGGCAGGCAGCGGCGACCAGCGCAGCGGCAACTAAAATTGCAAAAATACTCTTTAATTATTAAAAATAAATACTTAATTAATACGGAGCTGGACTATCAGAAAAGTATAGTAGGAGTCTGGGAATCGAACCCAGTTCGTCATAGGTAATTTCGTGCTCAACCCGAGCCATTTAGCATATACGAAAATATGGATAAGTGTTATAGAAATATTGGTATCTGATTTTTTTTTGTCGTAAAACTCCAAACAAAAAATCGGATAATTACATTTCTGCGTTTGTTTTTCTTTTCAATTTTAAAGACAAGTTAGTTTTCTGACAGAGACAATACCAAGCTGTCATTATTATACTGCTCAAAACAATACAAGGACCACGTGATACATTGGTGAAACGAAAATACTGATAAATATAATTATTTATAATATTTCTTGTTTAAAATGGTTTTATTAATACAATCATAATACAAATAATACTTTTAGTTCAATTAAAAACGCAATCCTAATTATGATTTAATTATACCGGTAAAATTCAAGTGGCCCTTATATTCCTTAGAGTAGTAGTATATGACTTTACTAACCATAGCATACCACCCAAACCTAAACACATTGTGGACACGCCTTTTGGTGGCCCATGTTGCTTTTTGGTGGCGAAATTTACTATTTCATCAAGTGACCCATGACACTAATGAAAATTAAAAAATATTCCACACAAATAGGTACAAAAGCACTTGTAGTAACAATAGTAGTATCAAGAATAAACATGTCGTACAAAATTGTGCTCTTATCTGGTTTGGATAGTGCGTAGGTTCTTATCGCAGTAGCTGTTTTGATAATATATGGTTAACAATAACGTGACGTACGAAATTGTAACAATGACTGTAAAATCTATAAGTAATGCAAATATATACTCAATGTCTTACACCTACAGATTCCATCGTTTCGAGTCTAAGAAAGAAATTACTTACCTCGCCGTTTAATAACATAACTTGCGTAATATTTTTATTCGATTTATAGGCTGAATTGGTGTTTGCACATTCATTGTTTGTAAAACGGTTCGATTCTAAACTAGCCACTTATGCTACATTAGCAAGCTCGATAGATACGATGGAACCCAGATAAATAAATATTATTGATGTTTATACTTTACACGTCATTTGTGGACTCCAATGCAGCAAAACGAAAGGCGAGAAAAGTAGAAGAAATAACAGATATGTCAATGAGTAAACGTATGTGTGTATAGTATGGCAGTGTGTGTAGGTAAAGTGGTGTAGCTGTGGAGTGTCATTGTACGGCCTGTATTTTAGGATGCAAGTATCTGCAATCGGGATCTTTGCAATTGCCGCCAACTTCGAACGGGCACAGTACACCATTCGGATCCTCCTCCCAACTGAAAAGTATTTATTTTAATAGAGTAATTACGTGAAATTGGCCGTGGACAGTTTAAATGCATACTTACATCGCACCTCGGAGCAGCGATGTGCGTACGCATACGCCATCCACAGTTATTGAAATTGACGAAAGCGATAATTGAAACATGCACATTTTCTTGACTTTCTATGAATACACCTAATGGACAATTCCAAAACGATTAGAATCATGTTAGTGGGTGTAATGTAGGCACGGGCCGTCAAAATAGAAATACACAAAAGAAGAAATAAATAGCACAAATATTTATCGACGACTTAGCTGAAAACTATTAGATACTTCCTTTACTTATTGGGTTAGATGACAAGATGATTTGACCTTCTATGCTAGAGTATAGTGAACATGATTTAAGCAAATGATAATAATAACTTACTTTGCAGTGCTCAAAGCTTGCAGAGGTGATGTATAATCATCAACTTCCTTTGTTTTGCTCTTGCTACCCCAGGATGAGACCTTAATCTCTTTACTATCTTGTTTTTTTTTCGTGTTACCTACTAAGGTATCACTAGAATTATTTTTGCTATCATCGTTTATTCTAGGTTCTATACTATTTTCTATAGCATAATTGTGGTCTTTTACTGGGCTTTGGGGAATTTTAACAGTCTTTTTGTTATTGGTAACTTCTATATGAATTGATAACCTAGGATTTGGAACGTTTTCTTCTTCTTTTAAGTCATTGACGACGCTCACTTGAACAGATTTCAGTATTTTTGGATTTTTTACGTCTTCTTTGGGGTTGTTCTCTTTTTGCAATCGTTTATTTGTTGTTGGTACTAATTTTTGTGTAACTCGAGCATTAGAGACTAAGTTACCATTGATTATGGAATGTTTGGAAGTTGTTGAGCTGTAAAACAAAATTTTAAATCAAATTATGCAATAGCAATAGCAAATTATGAATTTATTTCACAAGCAATATACTCAAAGTAAATTTACATTGAAAACTAAATACCAATACCTGTTTAAAAGTAGTTGATGCTGGGCTCTTATCTTCGACAGTCTAATTTGAGCAGATTTTTGTTCTCTTTTGTTGAAAGTAATAGCTGTTGTAATATTGCGCAATTCCGTAGCAACTATCTTATACTTCTGTGATAGATTCATTGCTTCTTCTTTCAGTTTGAGTACTTTAGCTGATTCTTCTGCTATAGTTTTTCTGTAAAATAAATCATAAATCAAGATCGTACTATGCTTCTTTTTATTACAACAATAAGGTGTTAGTACCTTGATAATGCTATTTGCTCGTGTAAAACATTTTCAGTCAGTTTTTGACTTTCTATAGTGACATTACGAGGCTTCAGAGTATCTTTAGGAGGTGGATTTACTTTATTTATATTAAGAGACGACTGTCTCGCATTTTTCATTTTCTCTAACTCGGCCATTCTTTTAACTAAATTTTTGTATTCTATTTGTTCCGATTTAGGAAGATGTTTTACAGTCTGAAATAAAAATTAATATATTAATACACGTAATCATTTTGTTACTGCACCTACAAAGCAAATATTTCGTTATCTGACCTTTGGAACAAACTTCTCTTTCGGCTTTGGTGCTGGCGTCACTAGTGGCTGTTGCACTACGTCAGGCAGCGAGCCTTTCTCAACCTGCATGCGCGTTGACTTCAAAAACAAATCCAGCTTTTGTTGAAAATCTACTTGCTCAGATAATTTCATATGCATTTTAGTTAAATTCTTGGTTGCTTCATGTTCACCTTCCGAATCAGAGTTTCCAAGACTAATTATGAATCTTTTCTCTTCTGGAAGATTATTCACCTGTTTTTCAATCTCTGCATCTTTTTTTGGTGTTTCAGTATGTTTTATAATGTTAGGATCTACAAGATTAGGCAAGTTTTTACTTAATGAAGTTAATAGTTTGGCACGTAACAAATCTTCGTCTTCTTCCAGTTCATCTTCATTGGATTTTTTAATGCCTTGTACATTGCTTTCTGTAGAAGCAATTACATCTGAATCAGTAGGCAAAAGAGGCTCAATAGAGTATTCTTTATTCTTATCATCTACATCAGAACCAATATCCATATCAACAGATTCTATATCTGTATTATTTTCGGACATGATTTGATTCATGTATTCAGTCTGATCATTCATAAGTTCATCATTTAAATTGGAAGACTGTGAAAGTCTCTTTCTGAGTTTTTGTTTTTGTTTAATTTCAATAGCTCTTTTTAATAAAGCAGACTTGAGACATATCGTACGAAGTTCAGCTGTATCGCTGTCTTCATCCTCTGATATTAATAAACTATTTTTATCCTCAATATATTCCTTTTGCTTTACATCTTCTTTCTCTGAAAGGCTTTTTTCACTTATCATTTTTGCCTTGGAAGCTTTCGTTTTCAAGGCATGCTCTCTGAGTAATTCTAAGTCTTCATCGGAATCTCTTGTAATCTGTGTTTCATTAATTATTATGTTTTCGCTATTAGAAACCACTTTTGTAGCAGAGTCTACTGTGTCAATATTTTCGACAGGTTTTTTCTTAATTTCAGCATTAATTCCGTCATTTTTGACTTCAGTATCAGAGCATAAGTCTACAGATTCCAGTAATCTGGCAGCATGAGTTAAATTATCTTTATTTAAATCTTTTAGTACGCCAATGGAAGCATCTTTGCCATGTATTTTTTCTAATGGATCATCAACAATAAAATGTACTTGTTGGTTTTCAGTTTGCGAGTCTAGAACCAATTTTTCATCATCTTGGTTCTGTGATCTAAGGAACATTTTAGTCAGCCTAGCTTTTAAAGATGTTTTATCAATATTTGTTTTACTAACCGCCACAGCATTTGCCAGTTTTCTTCTTTTATTTCTATATTCATCCTCAGACTCATCACTTGACTCAGACAAAACTATTTTTTTCTTACTTTTATGTGATTTCTTTCTGTGTTCTCTTTTTGCTGGGTGACTAACAGATGAAGGATCTTTTCTTCTCTTTGATCTGTGATATGATTTTAAGTGCCTCTGTTCTTTATTATCTTTGTATATATATGGTTCTTCCAATTCTGTGGCTGATATCTCAGAAAGATCACATAACAATGCATCATTGTGTCTGCCATTTTTACCTAAAAGTTAGTATTAGAAAATCACAGCAGATAATGAGACTATTTTATACAACACAGTACTTGAATATTTGACAAAAGGAAAATATTCACAATATAAAGTCAATATTAATACCAATATGTCTAAAAATAGGTCAAGGAAAAGTAAAGAAGATTATTTTGTTTTCCTGTCCAATATTTTACAACAATTTGAAGCAAACATAAAATATCTATTAAGTCTTGCTGTAAAACTGTGCTACCTTATAGCAAAATGACTTAATAGACGGACTTGACGGATATGTTTGCGTTCTGGATTTAATTTTATAAGATAACAATGGTGTCCACAGGGAGAACCATGCATATGTACTACATTTTCTCCTAATATTATTTCATCTATAAATGGTTTCAGAAGCCTTTTGTGGGTGTGTATGGACTGTAACATACAATTACTATCAGCTAGTTAATTAGAGTTCAACAATAAACTAAATCCAACAACAAACAGAGCCCTATTACTGTTGTTTCAATTAAAACTGTTTGATCTTCATACAAATCATAGTCTTTATCAACCCTGCTGTGATTGCCAAGTTGTGTGATTTTGAATACTTTTATGAATGGATTTTTAAAAAAATCTTTGATGTGACGGCAACAATGCACATAAGTGTTATTAGTTTTAGAAAAAGTAGTGCCCAATTTCTAATATTGGGTTAGCGGAAAAAATATTCCATAATTGGTTCCTGACCATGACTGGTGCTCTCACCCTATTAATTGCATGACAAACAAGCCTGCCCACTTTTTTTAATACTTAGAAGACATTGACAAAACTATGAAAAACTTGCACACTGAAAGCTACACATACCTATCTGTAAAACTATTTTATTACTATGCATTTCAAATGACATATAATCAGTAGTAGCATTAGGGTAGGGCCCAGTGGGGCAATACCCAAGGCGCTGGACTTAAAGGAGCACCTGAAGCCTATACCTTCTAGAAAATTCCCAAAAGTTGGGGACGCCTTGAAAATCTAGCCCAGGGAGCTGGAAGAGCTAAAACCGGCACTCCCCATAAATTTGTGAAATAATAATAATTTTGTAATAACAAACAAAAACATGAAAAGAAAAATTACAGTACTTCATTTATCCGATATGTTCGACATATTTGTCAAACAGGTTTATTATCATACAATATACATTTAATAATCTCACACACATTTTTATCTAAAAAATTGCCTGTCTCCATTTCTTTAACTGCGGTGCAACTATTTTTTTTATTAATGTACACAGTCAACCAATTTCATTTCTAGGCCACAACAGAAACTCATGGTGATGTTTAAATGAGAAGCAAATTGAATCCTAATGACAATTGAAACACATAAAGACATGTTATATTCTCTACCTACTCGATAATGAAAAATACAGCCTATTTTGTCTTACATTGCATGTTTTTTTTACACACAAACATGTCATTAATTTGAAATGAAATGAATACTTAGGTATATAATTTAGTACTCTTCTTTCAAAAACTATGGTCAAAGGTCATTTAAAATTTGTTTCGTGTTACCTGGCCCCATTGACGATCTCTTAGCTTTCTTGCGTTCAAGGACATTGTTGTAATTCTCAAGCACTTGCAATCTTTGACGGAGAAGAAATTCTTCTTCCGATGAAATGTCCGATAGTTCGTCCAATTCGTCTACTATTTCCCCTTCTTCTCTTTCGGAATCAGCGTGAACTGGTGGAATGTTCTCAACGCAAGCCATCATTTAGTCTGAATAGAATACGAAATACGATAAGACTACGTATTTCAATACCCCTTAAAGGGAATCACCATAAAATTGATTTTAATAAAATTATAAAATTGAAATTATTAGAAAATTGTGTAAATATAATGATCGTATCACCAAGGACTGTTTTTGCAAAATCCAATTTTTTTCTTCCTGCTCCTGCACTGTCACAGAAAATTACAAACACATGACATCACAAGTCAAGACGCATACAACGCGACAATAGGTGCGGCCACATGAAATCGCTCGACGCTCGTTTAGTCTAAATTCTGCAGGTGGTAGGATCTTGCGCATTGTCCGCCCGGATTGTTACCACCATCTTGCTCGCTAATCCTGCCGTGAAGTAGCAGTGCTTGCACTGTTGTGTTTCGGCGTGGAGAGTAAGATAGCCGGTGAAATTACTGGCATTTGAGGTACTTATCCCATCTTAGACCTTTAGGTTGGCAACGCCCCTGGTGTTGCAGATGTTTATGGGCGGTGGTGATCTCTTACCATCATGAGACCCACTTGCTCGTTTTCCATCTAGTCGAATAAAAAAAAAAAGGACCACGCAATCACGAAACTCGAAGTTCGTGTCGTGCGGTCCCTCTGACACACTATTTAATAGGAGAGCGAGAGGATCGCACGATATGAACTTCGAGTTTCGAGTTTCGTAGTAAGTAGCCCTGCTGGTTACGTGACACATAGCGATAAAGCTGAAAATGTTGAGCTTTATCGCTGGAAAAAAAACTTCAATTTCGGCAAACATACTGTTAATTTATTTTTTTCATTCGCTCCAATTTCTTTTATTTGTACCACTGCCACGACTGCTATACAATGAGATTACCAAGGACAAGATCATTGCTCTAAGAAGCCATCTTGTCACTGCTGCTCGACGCGGCGTGTCCAGCTGGGCTAATCCGAAACTCGAAACTCGAATTTCGTGTCGTGCGGTCCCTCTCACTCTCGTATTAAGTTTGTCTCGTATTAAAAGTGTCAGAGGGCGTTGACGGTACGACACGACCTTCAAGTTTCAAATTTCATAGTAGCCTTGCTGAGCCTACCTGAAAACGTACTGATAGCCTTATTTTAAGGTGCTTATGCTAGTCGCTCGACGTTCGTTTCTAGCGATAGATTTAGTCACGTGACTCAAAAAAGCAGCGTCAAGTCACAAAACACAGATACCTACCTAGTTGATAATCAATCTCCATACAAGTGCCCTCGAGCAACGTACACAGACACTGCTCACGGACACGACATCTCGGACCGGTTGGGACCAGTGCAAACGCAAGTGCCATCCACTGCACTGCAATAATGCAGCAACAAAAAAAATATTATAACTGTTCAGTGGACGGCTGTTTAAATTTAATAATCGTGAATTTCGCCAAACGAAATCGTTGCAAGATATTTTCTGTGACAAATTTAGAAGAATAAGAATAAAAACATTTATTTGCGAAAATGTAGTAGTAACTACAGTCGGAGAAGCGTTTTTGGGTGCGTACATTTTACTTAAACAAGCATGCAAATTTTACTTACCTATAAACTATTGATGTACCATATTAAATAACATTAAAATACTATATTATTATATAAGTTATAACATAACAATGACATTAAAATTAAAATACTTCAGTTTTTAATTTATATTTCCATTTATTAATTTAAAATACTTCAGTTATTAATTTATATTTATGTTTCATTCTCAACAATAAATTAATCAACTAGATACCAGTGCCACTACCACGATAGTTTTTTGATACATAAGCCATAGTTGAAAGCCGAGCGTAGAGGCATGAAAAGTTAAGTACATACTTCACTGTCAATGATTGACTTCGTGTTTTGTGGTCAAGTCGCCGCGTCGAACAGCTGTTAGCTGTTTGCAGGGGGTCTTGGAAGCTGATTTCTTAACCTCCTTTAGTGGCAGTCGTGGCAGTGGTACAAAATAAAAGGAATTGGAGTAAATGAAAAAAAAATACCCGTGTTTTTTTTTCTAAATTGGAGAGGTTTTTTTGCAGCGATAAAGATCAACATTTTCAGCTTTATCGCTATATGTAAGTATACAGCGTGTATTTTTGATACTACCTCAAATTTTAAGAGCAGTTAGTTAAGGCCCTAATAACCACATTTTATTATGATTTTGTATTTATTTTTTTACAATATTAATTAGCACGCAATGTATCACTAGGTACTTTGTTTTTATTCAAAACGTCGCATTTGTTGACGTGATAGCTGTCATAGAATGCTTCTCTCTCGTATCAAATTATTGTACGAATTACATTGCTTCTCCAAAATATTTAAAAAAATAATTACGCCCTGGTAGCTAATTCTAAATTACAATTTGTTTTGATATCTCTTCACTGCAATTAAATCTTTGTCTGGTTACAGTTTGAGGTAGTATCAAAATACACGCTGTATGTCACGACCAGATTTGACGCTGAAAATGGGCGTCAAGCGACTGCATGTGGCCGCACCTTTAGAGATGGTACTCTTCGTTTCGCATTAAACTTGCTGCTGTATGAGCTTATTTTTCGTAGCCTTTTCCTATTGAGACCACTGTCACTGTCACTGTCATGTCAGGTTAGTGTCAGAGTCAGATAATATTTTTATTTGTTTACGTTTATGCGGGGCGTACTTTTCCTGAACTTATTAATTAGGAATTAATCGGTTTAGTAATATCGAAAAAAACGAATCATATTTTGTGAAGAAACAGTCGTGAAGACTGGGACAAAAGTGATTTTCATTATGGACGAAGAGGATGTTAAGTTCGCCGCCAGTACATTCTTCGCCAAGAACCATCCCGGTGAAACTTGTGGCAGTAATGGACTGCCACTCACTCCCAGCTCCATAACTATACTGGGTTGGGCGCAGCGACTCCTCACTATCGAGCACCCGAATTTGTGCACTTATCTTGACGTGATACGAGGAAAACATGGTAAGTTTACTAGTTACAACATTTCAATACTCTATACTCAATATTTTATTGCTTTTCCACAATGTATGGTTACAGATGTTACAAGGAAATTATGTGATCATCATGGACCCTGTTGGGCACAGCAATATTTATAAAAGAGGGTGGCTTTTATATAATTAATAAATTTTATCTTATAGCTAAATTCATCAGCATTTTGAATTTGCATTCAATTTAAACCAACGCTAAACAGAAAATCCTACAATTAGTGCATATGTTTTTGGGCTGTTAATAATAATATTATTTTAAATTTTCAGAAAGAATTATTGTAGTGGCTGAAGTAATTGGAAAATCACTTAATGAATGCAAATCAAAGTTTTCCTTTGGAGAAGTGAAAAGCATTGCGTTTCAAGTTGCTAAAGCATTGTCGTACTTGCATGACAAGGACATAGCACACAGAAACCTATCAGATGATAACATATTCTTGGACAATAAAGGAAGAGTGAAACTGTTTAACTATGGAATGTACTACATGACCGGAGGTGGTGAAGAAGTGCTTTTTCCACTTGGGTATGTTCTAAATATCTCAGTTCAATGCACTAAGCTAGTAGTATAAATTTCAACCACTAAATGGAAATAAACAAGAGAAAGTGTTATAAGTCCCGGTTTATATCGAAATGTTGTCAGAAGTAGGTACAGTCAAAACCGTTTTATGATATTGAAGGGACAGCAATATTTGGTAGTAAAACACGGATTGGTTGTTGTTGTTAAAACATGGTGTGTTGAGTCATTTTGATGCATAAGATCCTATTCATTTTTTTTGGTTTTTATGTCCAATATGTTATAACTGGACATAGTTATAACATCTTAAACTTTTGTGATTCTCACTCATAATCAAAATGCCATGCACAGGACTTATCATGCTAACACACACAAGCAATATTTACCTCAATGTTTCAGCAACATTACAGTGGCCGTGTTCATGAGTAAACAGTTTACTCGTGTGAGTGTCTACTCGTGACAACAGCCACTGTAATGTGCCGGTGATAAGTCACTAACTTAACTTTTGTTGCTACTGAAACTAGATCCAAAATTGAATATGGAGTTGTTGAGGCTTTGAATTTTGAAAAAAAAAAACTTATTTTTATTTTTTTATTGTAGGCTCCCAAGATACTTGAGCCCAGAAACTATACTGAATGGTGGGGGCCCCTCAGCTGATGTGTGGTCATTCGGCATCATACTCCTTGAGCTGTGTATAGGCAAGTTGTGGACCAACCTAAAGCCTGGGCCCATCATGCGGCGAATACTCACGCTGACTCATGCTGCGAGTCCTGCAGAGAGGATTGCTAGGGAAAATGATTTGTATGACAATTATAAGGTACAGTTGAACACTCATTTTATAACAAATTCGGTGTCTTAGTTTTATTGGTATTGGCTACTTTCATCGCTGACTAGTTTACACCACAGTATATATATGTATATAAGCTAAAGCAGCACGGAAGATACGAACAAATCGATAGAAACGAACACACTTACACAAACGCGCGCTCTACACGGCCTCTGAGGGGTCTCGCGATAGTTCAGTACTGCAGTACCGCGAGAGTCGCGAGACCCCCTCAGAGGCCGTGTAGAGGGCGAAACTGTGTGAGTGAGTTCGTTTCGATCGTAGCTTCGTAGCTTGACCATACAAGCTACACTACAACATAATTCAAATTCAAGCACATATTTGTTCTCAGCAAGTACCAGAAGATCTCAGAAACATCATAGAGAAATGCTTGAAAATGTATCCCAGTGAACGAACAACATTTGCCGAGTTAGTTGACGAGTTATCTGAAATGGATATCAAGTTGCCAGAGGAGTGTAAGCCTCCGCGAGGCCTCATGGGCTGCAAACTCCAGTATCTGTACCATTGGTGGCAGTTGGCTGGTGGGGATATACAGTCGGAGCTGAAAAAGAATGGCTTGATCAAAAACAGTCCACCGATACTGTCAATGCCTGTGTATGTATCTTTATTAATATTATAAATGTCCGTTACCAACCCGATTTAAATGAAATTTGGTGTGGTAAGATAGATTTTATCCCAGATTTGCAGATATTGCAGATTGCATCATTCTAATGCAACAGCGATAAAAAAAATCCTTGCAGACAGAGTTGTTACGAACAGCGAGTTACAAAGTTATAGTTATTTATTTATTTATGTGTTTCATAATGTACTATATAAGGTATATTAATTTTACTGATAAATGCATTGGGAAGGTTGAAAATAAAAAATTTATTTGTTTATTATTACCAAGGATACAATGAAAAATTAAGTTGGATTTGAAAATTGCATCCAGTTTCTTATCATCTCATGCTTTCCCATAACTCTTAAGTTCTGAAATCAAATATTTCAAAAGTCTTATGCAAGAATGGTTTTTACCTCCACATGGCATATGGATGTCGTCACTACTTTGACAAAATCTCGTATCTAAAATCAATATGTCAACAAAATTGAACCTTGATGAAATGTCTATAAAGTTCACTCAGAAAAATTATCTATTTTGAGCTACGAGTTTTTTTTAAAGTAGTGACGATATGTACAGTGTTCTTAACAATATTCTTAAGTCTAATCTAGTCTAGTTAATTCATTCTATGATTATTCACAGAGCAATCCTGCTGGACGGACCCACAATAGGTGGCAAAGATGGCGCTCTCTTCGACCGTCGTATCGCCAAATACAGCTTAGACCTTCTAAAGGCCCGTCTTGCCCACATTCCCATACACGACTATTACCCGCTGATGCATGAACGGAGGAAGGAGTTTGATGCTGTCACATTACCCAGGATAATTAGGGAAAGGGATACGGAATACCAGTTCTATAGGCTGCTGTGGTTCCAGAGGCTTATGCATGTGAGTTTCTTTTATTAAGTGACTTAAAAAATTGAGGTTTTTGTAATTCTATCTAATATGCTCGCTATAATGCTATATTTTGCGTGAGAAAAATGAGCAAGCACCTATGAGGCTGACATGATCACCTGGAGTGTTCAAAGCCTCTACAAAAAGAAGAAAAAAAAAATGCTATATGCTCGCGGTAATGGCTACGACCATAAAATGAATACCGCGCTAAGCGGCAATAAGGCCATCGCAATATTTATATTTATTTTGGCTTAGTGTCATTCTAGTATCTTTCAAACACCGAGTACTTACCGTTGGCGAATGTATTAAAGAAGTATAGAAAAAAAGCATAAAAAAGCGACGAACATACGCAAACCAAATATTGGTTTATACGCAATATAATGTTATTGTGGTTTCTAATTCTAAATTAAATGAAGTATAGTAGTTATTGAAAGGTGGCCATTATTTGACGATTTACCCTGTATTATTGGTTAATAAATAATCTTGTTGAGGTCTTCAGTGGTTTATTTTAATAATATTATTTACAGAGAAATATATGTTAATATTAACACGACCGGCTAGGTCAGAGGTCGGAGGCCAAGGGGCGCAGTGTTGCCAACACACAATAAAGAAAGAAAGAAAGAAAGAAAATACATTTATTTAACGCCATAAAACAAACATATAAATGACAATTACTTTTTTTTTTTAATTACGTTCCAATACATACTGTAAATTAGCATGAATTCGAATGAATAAAAAGCTAGCGTTCATCTAGTAGAACTTCCTTTTACTAGGGCTATCCCTACACGGCGTCCTATATCCGCGCGGAGGCTGAGGTGGACATCCCGCCGCTGATCCGCGGCGACGTGTGGGCGGCTCTGCTCGGCGTCGTAGGCGACATACAGGACCAGTACGAAAGGATCGACAAGGAAACGCCAACGCCCACTGATAGACAAGTAAGGTTTTTATCTATATCGTATTCCAATCCAATTTATGACAAGCGTAAACAAAGACGCCATTAACCCAACCATAGACATTTAGTGATGTCAAAACTAATTAATCGCTTCAGTAAATAGATTATTTATTTATTGAATAGATCAACGTATTTTTGTCTATTTTATTATTTACAATACTTGATTTAATTCTAAACACTGTTTATTCAATTATAAAAGCAGTAACTATTTTTTAATTTTAAGAAAAGTAAATAAATCGCATATTCATTCGCGCATTAATCGATTTTTAAAATGTCAAATTTTCCACTATCTCTGCTAGTCTATGCTATTACAGATTATACACATATTTCAATCAAGAAATAATTTATTAGTGCAGATGCGAGAGACAAATGCATAATTGCTAATAATAATATTTATTACTTTCATATTATGCTCAACAACAATATGGCTATTCAGCACTGACCCAAGCCCTCGTTACGTTTTGTTTTGTCAATAATCATTTATTAATCATTTTTATGTTCCACTATATTGATACACAAATATTTCCTTCTATTAATTTATAGACGTGCATACACATCGTGCCTTAGGTATTTAATTTGTAATAAACTTACCTGTTTATCTCAAAAGTGTACGCATTTATGGGTTACGCCTATTCACCCAAAAATGTGAAATCGATTGTGAAAAGGTTCCACCATGGTATGTCAATCAGCTAACTAGACTGTACTAAGCTACATAGATACTTAATATTTATCCACTCAAAGGTTGACTGGTAGAGACCCTTAAAGGGATGAGTTCGCCTTTGTACATATACTATCTCAATGTTTATCAATTGTGTTTGTTTACTTATTTTGTACAATAAAGAGTTAATATACATACATACTCGTAATTAAGAAATAATGTTTTTCCTTATCAGATAGATGTGGACATCCCACGCTGCCACCAGTACTGCTGGTTGCTTTGTGGCGCGCACGGTCACCGTAAACTCAAGCGTCTGCTCAAAGCCTGGCTGCTCACAAACCCACAGTATGTGTACTGGCAGGGACTCGACTCGCTCACTGCGCCGTTCCTCTACCTTAACTTCTGCAATGAAGGTTAGTTTTTGCGCTATCAAAAGCATGCGTTAAGTAAATTGCTAAAACTCAGGATTCAGCGCTGTAACTTCTTAAAACTAAAGCGTCTGCTCAAATCCTGGCTGCTCACAAACCCACAGTATGTGTACTGGCAAGAACTCGATTCGCTCACTGCGCCGTTCCTCTACCTTAACTTCTGCAATGAAGGTTAGTTTTGCGCTTTCAAAAGCATGCGTTAAGTAAATTGCTAAAATCTCAGGATTCAGCGCTGTAACTTCTTAAAACTAAAACGTCTGCTTAAAGCCTGGCTGCTTACAAACCCACAGTATGTGTACTGGCAGGGACTCGACTCGCTCACTGCGCCGTTCCTCTACCTTAACTTCTGCAATGAAGGTTAGTTTTTGCGCTTTCAAAAGCATGCGTTATTTCAATTGCTGAAATCTCAGGATTCAGCGCTGTAACTTCTTAAAACTAAAGCATCTGCTCAAAACCCGGCTGCTCACAAACCCACAGTATGTGTACTGGCAGGGACTCGACTCGCTCACTGCGCCGTTCCTCTACCTTAACTTCTGCAATGAAGGTTACTTTTGGCGTTTTCAAAGGTGTTTGCATATTTAACTTGCAAGCCGTTTTAGCGTGACGAAAGAGTATTGTCCACGGGAGCCTGTTGTTTTACCAAATTTATTTTGGTCAAATTTCATTTCCCAAACAATTTTTAGCAACTTTTTGTTTAGCAATGCAAACTTTGGCACAATTTTAATACGAATATTTTCATTACGTCAAATTTTCACTCAACAAAATATTATTACGAAAAATTACATTATGGCATTTGGTCATTTAGCAAATGCTTTAATAAGGCAAAAAAACATTAGACAATAAAATAAAATTTGTGCGAGCGAGCGAGCGAAGCGAGCGAGCAAGACGGTTCGGAGCAGAAGCGACTCGGATAGGTTAGGTTTAGAAGGCTAAGGCGGGAGCGAAGCGAAGCGTAGCTCCCGCCTTAGCCTTCGATGTTAGGTTTTTTTTTATAGCAGCCACGATAACATATTTGACTAAATGTAATTTGGTCAAAGTAATATTTGGCAAACCAGATATTGCTTAAACATGAACATGCCAAACATTAGGTTCGCGTAATAATTATTTGTCAAGTGTCAATTTGGCAAACGATTATTTGGCAAATGAAATTCTACGAAAAATTTTTTGGGAAGTGATAATTTGTCAAACATTTTTTGGTAAAACATAGGTAACCCATTGTCCACATACGCACCAGGTTTTGCAGGTGGTAGGACCTTGTGCAAGGTCCGCCCGGATTGCTTGCTACCACCATCTTGCTTTCTAATCCTGCCGTGAAGCAGCGGTGCGTGTGTGTGTGGAGAGTAAGACAGCCGGTGAAATTACTGGCACTTGAGGTATCCCATCTTAGGTCTCCAGGTTGGCAACGCATCTCCAATACCCCTGTGTTGTAGATGTTTATGGGCAGTGGTGATTTCTGACCATCAGGAGACCCATTTGCTCGTTTGCCATCCAGTCGGAAAAAAAACGCCATTTATAATAATAGTAGCATTTCCATTTCATCTGCCATCTTCACAAGGAAAAAAACATGTTTCAAAATATTAGTAAGTATTCAACATTTTTGTTACAGCTCGCGCCTTCGCCTGTCTCTCAGCCTTCGTGCCCCGTTTCCTCCACAAGTTCTTCCTGAAGGACAACAGCGCGGTCATCAAGGAGTACTTGGCGAAGTTCTGGCAGATGGTGGCCTTCCATGAGCCCACACTGACCACCCATCTGCGGGATATCAGCTTCGAGCCCAACCTGTTCGCTATACCATGGTTCCTCACTATGTTCTCTCGTAAGTACTAGAACAAAAAGTATAGAGTCAGCAAAAAAACTTGTTTTTTTTTACAAAATCTTATTTCCCAAACAGAAGTATGTAATTGATGTTATTGATTCTAATAAATTAATAACAAAGAGTAAAGTTCCTGTTCCTATTATTGTTATATGTATTTGTAGTGTATTCATTGTAAATAACACATAATAGTAACAGTTTACATCTGCCAGGCAAACTTATCCAATAAAGGGATCTCTTCCAGTTAACCTTTCAACGATTGCCAGGATAACACAAAACAGGAGTACAGTCATGAAAAATTAGAATAATAAATAAGTATAACAGTTTTAGTGTAAAAATACCTTGGACACATCGAAATACTTAAATGCCATAAACATAACCGTTTAGAAGTTGTCATTCAATTGGAATTTACTTCATATGGTAGCTTACTGCCGCTCTTAACAATAAAGTACAATAAAACTGGTTTTTCTTTGCTCTAGATGTATTCCCCCTCCACAAAATCCTGCACTTATGGGACGCGTTCCTAGTGGAAGGGCCCTGCCTCCCCCTTTTCATGGGAGTGGGGATACTACGCCAACTGCGTGACACGCTATTAGAATCAGGCTTCAACGAGTGCATACTTCTTTTCTCTGATCTTCCGGAAATAGACATTGGAGAGTGTGTGAAGGTAAGTCACAGACATTTTCTGGTATCTATTAGGGTTAAAGTCCTAAAAATCAGCAGCATTAATCATTAATATAGCTGTCTTGTAATCCATCCCATCCATCCCAGCCTATATAAGCCCCACTGCTGGGCTCAAGCCTTCTCTCAGAACAAGAGAGCTTTTGCCATAGTTCCCACGCGGGCCCAGTGCGGATTGGGAACTTCACACGCACCATTGCTGTCGTGTAATAAAACAAATAAATATTACTTTTAGGAATCCATTGAGATGTGCCGCAGTTCTCCTAGAAGTATCACATACAGGCGGTTTACGAATGACGCCGAAGTAAAAGATCCAATGGTGAGTAACATTTTTGAAAAGACGTGTTCTGTTTTGCTGCTTAATAACAAAAGCTAGGGGTGAATTTACTAGGGGTCTATGTATACAAGGTGACCTTAGCCTCTAGACCAGTGGTTCTTAACCGGTGGTCCGCGGACCACTCGTGGTCCCTGGAAGAACTCGAAGTGGTCCGTGAAGTCATTAACAATAAATTGGCAAAACGACGCGCCAGTCCAGTAGCGGTCGCAACCGTTCATTCATTTTCAATTTTACTTTTACCGTGTACTAACTTCAAACAGTTGGTGGTCCATGGCAAGACAGAAATTTTGTCAAATGATCCCTCCTAACTAAAAGGTTAAGAACCGCTGCTCTAGACAAATAATGAAACCATGGATAACACTGATACTTAGCAATATCTTAAAATAGTTATTTGATTAATTAGACAAGAAAAAGATCTATGAAATCAGATCATCCAAATACACAGGCTGCTTCAAAGTGATACATTGAAAACCGTTAGTTTTTCGGTAAATATTGGACTGATTGTAATGATACTTTGCAGTTTGGTTTTAAAAATCGTCCTAAGCCAGTAGTATTTGTATTTGTCCTGAGGCTAATGTAACCCAGTATAAAATTTTTTTGGGCAATCCGTGTACCATGAATATTGAAGACAATGGATAAGTTTATTTTAATGTTTTATTTCATAGCTACTAAAAATTAATTAATGAGATGGGCAGAAGCGTCTTCCTGGCAGCCTTTAAATCCTATGCTGCGCTCGCCAACACGCATGACGAGGGTTTGTTTCTGTATCTCAAACCGTCTGACCCCCACCCCCCCTCCCCGTAGACGTGTTGTAATTTAGGGATGACCCCGTATATAACATTTATTGTGTGTCATCATTACTGCAACTATTGTAGACTCCAGAAATAATGGTTTATTTCATAGAGTCATAGACGAATTTGACTCCTAATATGGCATTAAAGTCGGGGAATATAAATTAAGTTCATGTCTTTTTTATTTATTTTTCTAGGACTCGGTGGAAATACCTATGGAAACTTTAGCCGTCGAAATCTGTCCTCGAATTAGTCTGTCCGACTTCTTCTCCTTGATCTGCCAAGATAAGTGCTGTGTCATCGACATAAGGTCTAATTTGCTGTGAGTATGAAACTTATGCATTTGTATTCACCGTCTCTATCTTACACTAGGAACGTGTTCAATTACAAGTACCCTAAATAGGCTTGATAAATGGAGTGGAGAACTTCACTTCCCAAGTTTCTTTTTGTCATTTAGATAAAAAAACTGCTTTACACCAAGGTTTCGCGTCCTTGGGAGCATTCCAAATAATCACCTTAGTGCAACTACTACACACAAGGTCTACCCACTAAAGTGTCTAGCCTAGCTCCATTGGTTTTTAATCTATGCTTTGTGGGAGACTGAGCTTCGCTCGTAGTATGTTTTTAATAAATCGTGTTTTTTTGTTGTTGAGAAAATGCGTGTATAAATATACTTAAGCGTAAAAGGCACGCTAAATAAATACAATAATATAAATATTACGGTACGCATCTAAATATCGAACGTTAAAATATCGAATGGGTCATAATATCGAAAGCTTTATTTTCTGAAACCGAAAACTTTTCAGGATTGATTAAAACGGCATCGTATAGAACCCCTTAGGTTAGGTTAGGTTAGGTTAGATTTATAGTTAGCAATCTAAAATAATACAGTCTTAACAGAAATACCTTTTCGATATTATGACCCATTCGATATTTTTTAATACATTCGGTATTTTAACATTCGATTCGAATTCGGTCAGGTCATGTTCCATTGAGTAAATTTTTAAATATGATGAAAGTAGTTCAGTCCCCAATGTGCGCGGATTGTAATAAGATTGAGGACTTAATACATTTTGGTGGAGTGTGTACTAAGATAGCCGTGGGAGGTATTTAAGGGATTTGGACCTGTCCAATGATGCAGTGAATATTATTTTGAGTTGTCTGGTATCGGAAGATGCAGAACGAATTTACAGGTTCATCAAGCACTCCTTTGCAGCCAGATATTCTGGGAATCGCAATACAAGTGTTTGATGAATGTGGCCATCGAGTCTCAATGAGGCTGGCATAGTCATACAGGTGCACTTAAGCCTCAAAAAAATAAATAGAAAAAAAACATTCGATATTCAAATACGTAACCAAATATTGATCTCATACCTCACCATATCTAACAGCACCTCTTTTTCCAGCTACGAAAAGAGCTGTATAGAAGGCAGCATCAACATCCCATACAGTGGTGTACATCTCGGCCAACACGAACTGCAAAGCCTTGGCCCGTACAACCACAAAACGCTGTCTGAAGCCATGAAACTGAATAAAACTATCGTAGTGGCGTCCACTGAGGACGAGACCACTCAACTGGTGAGTGTAAAGATAAATTGTCTCTGTATGACAGGCTAGCTTTTGCCCGCGGCTCCGCCCGCGTGGTATTCGGCTATCGCGCGCTGTTCCCATCGGTAACTGTGCATTTTTTCGGGATAAAAAGTAGCCTATGTCACTCTCGGGCCCATAAACTGTGTCTATGCCAAAAAACACGTCGATCCGTCGCTCCGTTACGGCGTGAAAGATAATATGGACAAACGGGATAACAACATGGTACCGTAAATCTGAACTGACTAGTGGACCAGATTTGCCTAATTAGTGGTACGCATACCTCCATGCGCGCATGTGGGTAGGGCACATTGGTCGCAGGACTGCCTGCTTCTAAGTAGTATAGTAAGTAGTAGTAGTGTCAACAATCTGACAGATAAGAAAAAAGTCACGCGCTCATTTAGCTTCTTCTTTGTCATTCCATTTTGTCATTGTCATTGCTGAGGCACCGACTTCGATCTAGTAGGCACCTAGAAAAATATTTTCAAGGGCTTTGTAGTCGGTTCCATTTTTTGTTATTTTTTAATTTTTTTTGGGGTCGGTTTTACTTTTTTGTTAATTTTTTTTTCTGTTTTACTTTTTTGGTAATAATAATGATTTTTAAATTTGAATTTGAATATTAACCACCGTTTTTTCCTACAGTTCAGCGACTACCTGGTAAAATGCGGGGTGCCGCGTGTCTGCATCTTGCACGGAGGGACCAGCGCGCTCCACACTCACGTACCCTCGCTCTTCACGGTACCACCAAAACGGAACGGACACAAATAGACGCCACACACATGGGAGAAGTTGTGCGTGAATGCTACTGGCTATTAAAAGCTGTAGAACATCACAATAGCACAAAACACAGCTTATAGTTCAGAATTCAATCTCCATACAAGTGCGCTCGAGCAACGCACAAATAGACACTGCTCACGGACATGATATCTCAGGCCGGTTGGGACCAGTGCGAGCGCGAGTGACATCCGCTTGAGACACGCGTCTGTAGGGAAATCCCTTGTCCCCCGTACATAACCAACTTCCATTACCAGCACTGGGAGAGGACAAATAATTCCTACTCCAAAACCGGGTTTTGAAGTAGGATTTTTTTTTCCTTGTACAAAACCAACGTCATGGCCTGTAATGTACAAGGAAAAATAATAAAAAAGTACAATCCCCGGTTTTGAAGTAGATGGAAGTTGGTTATGTACGGGGAACAAGGGGAACTTTTTTGTGCAATAATGGAGCAAAAAGTTATTATAACTGTTCAGTGAACGGTTGTTTAAATTAAATAATCGTGAATTTCGCCAATTACGAAACCGTCGCAAGATATTTTCTGTGACAAATTTATAATATAACAATAACATTAAAATTAAAATATTTTAGTTATTAATTTATATTTCCATTCTTCCCGTTTCATTCTCAACAATAAATCAAACAACTAGATAAGAGTGCCACTACCATAATAGTTTTTTGGTGTATAAGTCATGTGACAGAATAGTTCCAACATAAGTAGCTTATTATCTCATATATAAAATTCTCGCAAATAATAATATAGCAATAATCCAGAATGGTGTTAATATTGCTTTAGCTCGTAAAATAATAAGAAACGGTGACATGGCTATCTTCTAATTCTAAATTATATAGTCGCAATGGTCGTAAAATTAGTTACCTGCTAGGTTAAGGGCGCGCACTACCTCAGCTCGAATCCCGATTTTGCCCCCGCCTCACCGCACCGCATCGCTCGTAGCACGCACACAAGCACCACGTCGTCGCGCGTAAATGTACGGCACAGTATATAAATACAAGCAGTATGGAAGCTAAGCATCATTTTAAAGATAAATGCCTACGCTCCGAAGGAGCGTTAAGGTTGTCCACTTATTTTTTGTAAAATTGAAAGAATTTTTTTTCAGTTAGCTCTGTACCTCAGCTTATTAGGCCTTATGTTACAAGTTTTATTTAATTGGAATCCATACTAATATTATAAATGCGAAAGTGTGTTTGTGTGTTTGTATGTTTGTGTGTTTGTGTGTTTGTATGTTTGTATGTTTGTCCCTCTTGCACGCCGTAACGGAGCGACGGATCGACGTGATTTTTGGCATGAAGATAGTTTATGGGCCCGAGAGTGCCATAGGCTACTTTTTATCCCGGAAAAATGCACAGTTCCCGAGGGAACAGCGCGCGATAACCGAATACCATGCAGGCGGAGCCGCGGGCAAAAGCTAGTTGTGTGTATATATGTATGTATATTGTATATTCGGGTCAACTCTTGCAAGTTAAATTTGTCTCACTTCCCGATGTCCAATTAAACTGAATTTTTGCATACTTATGTGCGATCGGTGACAATACAATATTATTATGTTACCATTGAGCTGATCTGATGATGGAGCCGGAAAGTATCCATAGGTTCTCAGTAACGAAACGACGCAACCCCATCGAGTTTGGGCTTGTTTGATTTGTCTTGACGAGTACTTAGATCTTAGAGGATATTCAGGGTGTGATAATGGGGATTTCCAATTAATTATAACAATTTTAGGGGTTTTTAACTTAAACTTTAGGAATAAATATTTTTGAGAGTTGGTAACACTGAGTTCGGCCTGCACGCTGCGGAAATTGAAATTCGAAAATCAAAGTTCGTGTCGTTCTATCCCTCTGACACTTATACCTACTATTTATTAATAGAGTGACAGGGACGGTACGATACGAACTTCGATTTTCGAATTTCGAAGTAGGTCCTTTGTTTGTGACGACGGGAGACGGGTGCATGTCCGAATACGATCCGATCCCGTTCTCTACACAACATTAAATAAACAAAAAATTTTTTTAACAAAAAAAGTAAAACCGACTCCAAAAAATAAAAAAATAACAAAAAATGGAACCGACTACAAAACCCTTGAAAATATTTTTCTAGGTATCTACTAGCTCGAAGTCGGTGACTCAGCACGACCCAGCAGGAGTAAAGCAATAGGCGTCTATTTCACCTACATACAATGGGTTTTAATCACTCCTGCTGGGTCCTGGTGAGTCGCCGACTTCGAGCTAGTGGACACCTAGAAAAATATTTTCAAGGGATTTGTAGTCGGTCCTATGTTTTGTTTTTTTTTTGGAGTCGGTTTTAATTTTTTTTTATTTCTCACTTTTTAGTGATTTTTAGCCAAAGTATATCTCACAACGATTCCATCAAGCCTAAACACGACTAAGTTACGTTGTTTTATAACAGAGTTCCGGTGCCTACCTTCTGGCTTCAGCATCAGATCAGTTCGAAAGAATCATTTAAATTAAAGCTTCTTTTTACCCGACTGCGAAGAAGGAGGGGTTATGTGTTTGCCTCGTATGTATGTATGTCTATTCCTATATCCGCTCGTAACTACTCAACGGCTGAACCGATTTCGATAAATGATACGTCATTGGATTTGTCTTGACGACGCAAGTGACACAGGTACATCAAATCAAATTCTTAAAAAATCAAAATGGCGGATTTTTGGCGCCAAATTGTAAGTTTTCAAAAAATGTTTTTTATTCAAATCTATCGAATGGGTTATCAAATGAAAGGTAATAATTAGCTCATTCTAAATATATATGGGTTATAATAGTTTTAATCGACCATTTTCACAGAACTATTAAAAAAGCGTGAAATAAAACAAATTAAAAAAATTAAAAAACCCGACTGCCTAATAAATACTAAAAAGAAGAAAACAAGTCTAGTATGCTAGAACTCTGTTTAGTAGCTAACTTAAAATTCAACAGACGCTCAAAAACTCTTACCTAATGGGTCCCGACTGTTGAACTTTGATGCTGAAAATGGCAAAATCGCCATAGGTGTGCCTATGAAATTTGAGGTTTGCCCTCAATTTCCCTAGAATCCCATCATCAGATCTTGACTTGGTGACAATGGGACTACCTCAGAAGAATACCCTTTCGAATAAAAAAAGAATTTTGAAAATCGGTCTGCAATTGACCGAATAATCGGTGAACATACATAAAAAAATAAATACATACATTGGAACATCATAGAACCTCTTCCTTTTTTTGAAGTCGGTTAAAAACAACAACTGAAACACTGGTAGAACGATAGGTAAGTACATATTCATTATAACTAATTTGAAATATCATTAATAAAATCACTTACATCACATCATAAAAACACTTAGGTACTTAACAAATAAACCCTGAGTCGTATTTTAAACAATTGACACAATTTATGGACTTTAAAGCACTGGGCAATACCTACCTACCTATCACCAAAATTACCAAACGTTTTATTTAAAAGAAAAAGAATTTTATTTAGTAGGTAATCCATACTATATATAATATTATAAATGCGAAAGTGTGTTTGTGTGTTTGTATGTTTGTCCCTCTTTCACGCCGTAACGGAGCGACGGATCGACGTGATTTTTGGCATAGAGATAGTTTATGGGCCCGAGAGTGCCATAGGCTACTTTTTATCCCGGGAAAATGCACAGTTCCCGAGGGAACAGCGCGCGATAACCGAATACCACGCGGGCGGAGCCGCGGGCAAAAGCTAGTAGTATAATAAATCATTCTTAGCTTTCAACATCAGCGGGGAGTTAAAAAAATGAAAGCGCTGGTTTAGAATCGCTCGTATCTAAGCAGCTATTCCAGGCATAGTTTTTTTATTTTTTGTATCGCGGATTGTCGCGCTCGAGCGCACGCAATTCAACAACGCAACGCGGGCACTACTCGTCTCGACGCGTCACTCGCGACTGCAGTACCGCCAGCACCCCGCCGGGGCCCTGTCGCGCGCGCGTCTGTGTGAGTGCGTTCGTTTCGATGGATTTGTTCGAAGGTTCCCTACTGCTTGTATTTATATACTGTGACTCAGGCAACATGTAGGTTTCACTCAAATCGCGAAACAATTTAACTAAAAAAAAAAATTGTCAATGTCACACAATGTCAATGTAAAATTGTCACGCGGCGCGCAGCCTGTATGTGTGCGTGTGTGCGCTGAATGCGAGCGACACGGCCTTCCCGTCCGAAAGCCAAAGCGGCAATGGCCAGGGGGCCGCCGGGAAGCAGGAGCGGCCAGCAGTAAAATGGTTTTATGTGCGGTAGTTTAGGTATCTCTGTTTTACAGGGAATACAATACATTTATTAAAAAAGTGCAGCTACCATCGCCTACCTTGTCATTAGTACTATTGTAATCCAAAGTTTGAAGTTGTAATTCGTAGTATTTTTTGAATAATACCCGTTTATTTTTATATTTAGACCCAACTTTGCGATTTTTTTCTATCGAGAAAATTTTACCGAATCGTGTTTTCGCCACTAGACGTCACTAGAGTTAGCCCTTAACTTTGCTGTATATGAATTTCAAAGGGATTGCTGCAGTCGTGTTGATAAATTTTGAGATCATACTAAGCAAATTGAGGTACCGTGGGCCCTTAAACGTGATTATTACTTGAAATAAAAAAACTATATATTTATATAAGATGTGCCTGTTGGTAATTTATTTTTCACATTTTCTTAAACAGCATTGACTATATTTGAATAATATTTGTAAAAAATTATTAATGCAAGCTGCGGGGCTACTCCGAAATACAATACGCAGACTCAAACCACTGTAGCTAGAAAATGGCTAGTTATTATTACTAATGCTAGAGATGCCACGAATAGGCCTTTTCGACCGTAGTTTGTATTATTTTTGGTAGTCGGCTGAATAACGCGTATTCGGTCGAAGTCACCTTTTTTAACGTATTCACTACCACCTGACTTGACTTGACTGACCACAGGTGCCACCGACTCACATGTGCATTCAAAATCTATGAATAATTATGACAGAGGCACTGGGGGGAACTTCCAAAAACGCATAAATGCGTCGGTGGTAGTGAATGCGTTAATGACTATAGCTTTTGATTGCGTTAACTTAAAAGTATGGTAGGTACTTTCAGTGCTCTAAGTGGTAGTAGACCTGAGTATTTGATATTAATTTGAGCTTGCCACGCGTTCTGGGGGAAAAGGGTTGTGAGATACGAACAGACGAAAAACAAAGTGATCCTATAAGTATTTCATTTTTACCGACTTAAGTATGGAACCCTAATAACAGGGCAGGCTGTAGGACACTCTATCCTTGTCCCACTTCCAATCCACAATCTTATAACTATCACAGTAATAAAACAGTAAGTAGTAAGTAAACATTTTAATGAACATAATCTTTTCTTGCTTTAGCATAATCTTATTGGAATACTTCTGCTAAAGATATTTTCGATGCATGTATTAATAATAAATTTATATCTATTCTTTTTACTTAAATACGAGAACAACAAATAAAGCAAAAATTATTTGCAACACACTCAAGTGCGATTAAATACTTTTAATTTATTTTTATCAAAATGGACATATAATCAATTGGCATATTCAACCCACTTATTGTAATGTAAATACTAAGAACATAACTATTTAACTTTCAATTAATCAAAAGCCTAGATACTAGGTATTTTCATTATTGTTATCAAAGATTTCACTTGCGATATTGTTATCCGGCTCGAAGGACTATGATTATATGCGCGTGCGGCGGCGCGCGGCTTTTGGTAAATTAGTTATAGAAAAAATAAGATGTGTTCGGAACATAAATTGCTATTAAATCGTGTGTGTATAAAGGGGGTACGTAAAGTTTAAAAAGAATAATAGACGAAATACATAATGATCATTTAATACTGGGTGACCTTAGCCTCTTGACAACTACGAATACTACTGGCTTAGCAAGATATTCAAAACCAAACTGCAAAATATCATAACAATCAATCAGTTTACCGAAAAACTAACGGTTTTCAATATATCACTTTGGAGCAGCCTGTGTATTTGGATGATCTGATTTCATACAATTTTTTTCTTGTCTAATTAAGCAAATAACTATTTTAACATATTTGCTAAGTATCAGTCTTATCCATGGTTTCATTATTTGTTTAGAGGCTAAGGTCACCTTGTATAGGTAATGTAATTTTTTCAGAAATTGTCAATTTAGAGTTATATTACACGATCAAAAAAAAATTGTAGATTTAAGTTTCACCCAAAATCATGTTATATCAAATTACCACTATGTATTTCGTCCATTATTGTTTTTATTTTGACACGTTCCCCTATAAGGTAATTGCAACATGCGATATTGATATAATATAATTTGGTTATTCTATTTAAAAATGCACATTTTCTTTATTTTATTAGTCTATGGTTCCTTATTACAAAAGTTGTCTGTGTTGGGCGACACCGCTCTTAGGTAACATAAGATTTACGAGGGCTGGGCACATCCAATAATCGCTTTGTAACTAGATTTAGGGGCTGTTTCACCAACCATTGATTAGTTTTAACTGACGGTTAAATGTGATGCCGTCTCTATTTTGTTTTGTTAGAATAAACGGATATGGCATCACATTTAACCATCAGCTAACACTAATCAATGAATGGTGAAAAAAGCCCCTCAGTTAAATATAATAGGTACGACGATAGCTTTGTTATTTAAGGGGGTTGCTCTTCCATACAAACCTCCGGACAAGGCGCATCGCTTCCACAGACATGTTTTCTTAGAGGATTTTTTGAGAATAGTAAATTATGGATATGCTCTTCTAGCGAAGCACAAAAAAAAGCAACTTTATCGCATCCAAAGTGCAGCGTGATGCAGTAAATTTTGATGCATTTTACCATTGTATGAGTACAACTGACAGTGTTCGCAGCGAGCATGTAGTGACATTTTATATGGGTGCGTAAGTCAGTGTCACAAAAACAAACTATTGTAAATAGGTATCGACTATTTCGTGTGGTCACGTGACCTGACATTTGGCTCAGATAATACGACGACTAAATGAAGAAAGCATGAGATCAAGTTCAAATCTCGGAGTCTAGTGTTTACTTTTTTTGTTTTTAAATCTGTTATTTTCGTAAGTTAGAACGCCTAAACTATTGTTTTCTGATTAATGCAAGGACACAAAGTGTAAGTTAGACGAAAAACAGGCAAATCACTCTTAAAATTCTCATTTATAAAAATAATTTTGTAAGTAACAGACACAGCCCTGGACAAAAATTATAAGTTTGCATACTTTACATACATTATGATGCGGTGCTTCGACCTAGGACACGTGGTTTTTAATGCAACTTACAAATTCTGAACAGATATTAGTTACTTACTTTTACGTAGACAGTAGCGCCACTAATTTATATAAAGCATTATTGCTAGATGTAGCCACTAAACTAATTAGTTAAAAAATAAGGTCTGCATTCAACATACATTGCATGTATGTATGAATATCAAGTTTTACAGTGAGGCTCAAATAAATACCTACAAATCACGGCATTTTTACGTCCGCATTTAGGCTCAGTGAATAAAAAGGTTTACGCAGTCGAAGAAGTTTTCGTACCACCTTTTTTATTATTACTGGCTAGATAAGTGAAATGTTAGACGTCATTACATTTTTGCCACAACGTCAAGTCAATCAGATTGATTTTCCAAAGCAATATATTTGAATATGGTTTGAACACAAACCAAGAAATCAAAAAGTTGGCAGACGAGAGGAATTTAGCAAGAATAAAATGTAATTGGATACACAGGTATGTTTATTTTATCATTTTTGTCAGCAACATCAATATTTGTAACATGAACACCAGAGGCAGGGCTCTAAGCATTTAATTCCTACTGGGTTACCTAAATATGACTTATCTTGTGTAGACACTACTGCAACTTACTACATCCGAAGGAAGAAATACCAAATTTCCCTAACTCTTAGTTGCGTAGTGAAAATTTTCACTCCATAGTAGAAAGTCTCTTCCCACCGTCTGTCTGTATGTAGGTATGTACCCTATTATGGAGTGATTCAAGAAATTTATTTTATTTATTTATAAGTGTGAGAGTCGGCAAGGGTTATGGTTTTTGAGCGTATGTATGGTCATTTCTTTCGCACGCTTTGCAACAAGGTCTTGATGCAAGCAAGACAACAAGACAAGAGAAGAGACAAGAAAGATATAGAGGATCAGAAGAGGTATCGTCAGATTAGTCTCTGTTAGGAGTGACACAGGTTGTTAATTTTATGCGTATGTGAGTCTGTCTGTGTATCTTTCCATCAGCCCATTCGTCCGTCCGTCTGTAGATCCGTCCATCTGTCCATCTGTCTGTCCGTCTGTCTGTCTGTCTGTGTTTCGAAGTGAACACTAAATCATTGTCCTAATTTTTTAATGATTATTTACCAACGCCCATACCAAACCTTTGATTCTAAAAGGCTTGAAATGTAAGATAAGGAAAAAATGGGATTTATTATGTACCTATGTAAAATTCTACTAGTTCATAACTATAATAATAATAAAAATAATAATTTATTCACACTTTTCAATCCATTTTTGTTAGTAATACATAATCACTTATTGACCAATGTTTGTCTGTCTGTCTGTCCGTCCGTTTGTCACAGGGCTCTATCTCTTGAGTCGTAATAGTTAGACACTTGAAATTTTTACAGATTATGTATGTATTACTGTGGCCGCTATAATAAATACTCCAACCAGAATAAAATCAATATTAAAGAGCGGCTCCCATACAGCAAACGTAACAATTTTGTCCATTCCGTAGCCAAAATGTCAAAAACGGAACCCTTATAGTTTCGCCATGTCTGTCTGTCTGTCTGTCTGTCTGTCCGTCCGCGGCTTTGCTCAGAGACTATCAATGCCAGCAAGCCGTAATTTTGCACGAATATATGTAAACCATGTTAATAATGATGTTGATGATGATGATGATGATGATGGTCGTATGTCATCTCTGCCGAATTCTCACTTTATTCAACTAAATACATGAATAAACTTTGTCACAAAGACTTATAGTTCAGATAATTTGATATTACGCTGTCCGTCCATTTCCATAATATCAGATCTTCGCTGAGTTGCTGACAATAACTGGATGAGAGTGGGCGAGGATCGTGCTCAGTGGCGTGTCATTGGAGAGGCCTATGTACAGCAGTGGATTAAGATAGGCCTATGATGATGATGATGATAATGACTTAAAATAAGACACTAATCCCACTTATAAACGTGAAAGTTTGTTAGTCTGTTTGTTTATTTCTTTATTACCTTTTCACGTCTAAACCGTTCAACCGATTAGGATGAAATTTGGGATACATAGTTTGAGCCCCGGAGGAAGGGCTGTCACTTTATTCGTCCACGTAGGTATCTTTTAGTCTGTCTGCTAATACTAATTCTGTATTTATTAATGCACAATTCCTTTCAGATTCAATGCTAACTAGTGCCTAGGTGCTGTAATGCAATATTCAAGGGGAAGAAAGAAGAAACGTTTAATGTTGATATGCAAGAAATTTAGGAATATCTGACTGACTATGTTAGATTTATTTATTAACGCCGTGTTAAAAAGTTTGTTCTAAATAATTATGATGTACACAACGAAATAAAGTCTTCGTAGGCATCCTTCTTTTAGCGTTCCGTGGGTGTAAATTTTACTGGAGCTTCCAAAAACAAGAATACCAACAGGTATGTAGTTTTTATTTATTGAACCTACAATTTCAGATGATGAGATAATATGGGTACATATAAAGTACTATAAAACCGTACAACTTTGCCCGTTGGAGATAACTTTGCCCAAGCTGTCATTTTTAAAATATCTGAAATAAAACAAAAATGGGCAAATGTACACTTTTTTAATTTAAATATAGTTAATCAAACACATTTTTTTGAACTTTCAGATTTTATTTATTTGCAAACCCCAATTCATTTTCAAATACCTATCCAACGATACCTCACAACAAAGGGTCACAAAAAAAATCGCCGCTTTTCGTGTAGTTTTACCTCCAAGTTGATAATAACTGTCAAAAAAACGATCCTTTTTACAACGAAAAAATATTTATGGAATTATGATTATACTACTTATAAATCTGTGTAACTGTGACTTGGTTCTTTTGGTCAAGCTTTTTTTATCAGGAGAAAAACTAGTTTTGAAAAATATGTTCGAAAATATATACATTTTTTAATAATCAATTTTGCATAACTACATACCTATTCATGAAAATGAATAAATCTTTTCTTTTTCCCTCGATATTGGATTTTTTTTTCTGACGGGAGTTACTCCTTTTTAGGGTTCCGTACCCAAATGGTGCCAACGAGACTCTATACTATAACTGAGACTCTGCTGGCTGTCTGTCGGTTTGTATGTCTGTCTGTTTGTAAATAGCTACCTGTGTGGTGTCGTGTTAGAATTACACCTCTCCATTTCTTCCGTGGATTTCGTAAGAGGCGACTGAGGTGATATAGGTTAAGGTGTACCATAGGCGACAGGCTAGCAACGATACAATACAATACAATAACTTTTTATTTCACACCAACATATAGCAAACAATTACAGAAAACACAGACTTTCTGAGGTAAGCAATAGTGACCTGTCACTATTGTACCGTTTTTGTCAAATTTAAAACCTAAAATTGCTGAAAGTTGCTCCGAAGAGGTAACATTTCGTGTGCTCTGCCTACCCCATTATGGGAAAACAGGCGTGATGTTTTTATGTGTTGTGTGTGTGTATGTGCTAGGCTAGACCTTTGAAATGTTCCCAGATTATGTAGGTATTACTGTGACCTTTATAACAACAAATACTAAAAATAAAGTAAGTAAGTTAAAAATTAAATGGAGTCTTTATACAAGAAACTGGTTTTTTTTTAAGCCAGGGGCAACACAAGTGATCCTATGTTGTTTGAATGTTTATCTACCTGTAATTTTGCGATTTTAATGTGGTTTTGTATTAGATTTTTTAGCAAAAACTTATTAGTGAACTGTTTTAAAAACATTGTACGGAGGTACGGAACCCTTCGTGTATACAAGTCCGACTCGAACTTGACTTTTTTAGGTTTCCGGAGCCAAAATGGCAAAATTGGAACCCTTATAGTTTCGCCATGTCTGTCTGTCTGTCTGTCCGTCCGTCCGCGGCTTTGCTCAGAGACTATCAATGTTAGAAAGGTGTAATTTTGCACGAATATATACGTTAGATATGCCGATAAAACAGTAGATACAATAACAAATCCAATAAAAACATTTTTTTCAGTACTTCCTATAAAATATAAAATGGGGCTAATTTTTTTTCTCATCCATCCTGGTTGTGTGAGGTATCGTTGGATAGGTCTCTTGAAATTATTAGGGGGTTGCTAAAACGATTCGATTCAGTTATTTGTTTGCAAAATATTCAATTTTAAAGTGCAAATTTTCACTAAAATTGAGTCCCTCTCAAATCTAAACCGAAATTTTGAAAAAATTTCACGATGGTAGTAAGTACACCAAACTTACAAGAAAAACTATAACAGTTAAGTTTTGTTGAGAATTATTAGTAGTTTAAGAGTAAGTAGCAGCCTAAGGTATAAAATATACCTAAACTTGGAATATTCCGTAGAAAATCCTTAGAAAAATATGACTTACTTTTTTCGTAATGGCTACGGAACCCTATCTCGGGCATGTCCGACACGCTCTTGGCCGGTGTTGTATGAACCCTATCTCGGGCATGTCCGACACGCTCTTGGCCGGTGTTGTATCCTGCCAAGCCCTTTTTGTTACAGCGTATATTTGACTCCGCGGGCAAAATATATATATCAAGGGCAAAATTGGACGGTTTTATCGTACTAAAAAATAGTCTTCTATTTATTACAGAAAACTAACGACAAATAATTGAAGGATTTTAAATTGTGTTTCTGTATCTAGGTAAATTATTTCATGTGTGTTACATGACTGTCACTGTCACACAGCTCGTGAATTTGCTGCTCTGTATGTATGTGTGTTTTGGTGTTCTGAGTGCCGATTCAATATTCACAGAACAAAAGCAACCAAAATATTTTTCTTTGACTTTTTATAGAAATGTAGTAGGGAGGATTTCTGCAAGACACACACATGCATGTGTCGCACAAACACAGTTGTCTTACACTTGTGTTTGCGGAGTGGCAAAGGAAAAGGTTGAAGTTATTAATATGATAATATCGGGTGCCAAGATACAGGCTCAGCCTAGTTTGGGATCCACTGTATTTAATAATTGATTGTAATTATCCTGGTATATTGGACATTGAACAGACTGATTTATGTATAGTCAGCAGCAGAATTAGATGGGCAGTTATGGCGCTCAACATGATCTACACATGACGCGACTACTGCTAGGATAAAGAGTGTTTAGTAACTAAACTAAACTTTAATTAATTTTGAGGTTACCGGTTTCTAACCAAATATCATAACACCATGTTCATAGTAAGTCGTAATGTGTCAAAACAGATTAGCTCCAAAACTTCTAAAATGTGAAAAATGTCAAATATAATTATTGTCAATGTAAAAATGTCATCTTCTATTCTATAATATAATAAAAATGAATCGCAACATGTGTTGGTAAGCGCATAACTCGGGAACGACTGGTCCGATTTCGCTAATTCTTTTTTTGCTGTGTTCGCTACTGTCAGGAGAAGGTTTTCATGGAAGAAAAAAAATACAACGGGGGCGAAGCCGCGGGCAACAGCCAGTTTATAATATTAGTAGGGATGAATGTTCGGTAAAAACAAAAATTCCTTCAAATATCGAATTACTATTAACACTGACGGTGAAAATGCATTAGTTTCATAATCACCAAAATTCAAAAATACTTTTGGTGAAATGGCCCAAAGATCAAAATGACTCTTATATTCTGAAATTTCGCATTCAAAATTTTGTCTGGGTTTTGATTTTTACTCTCGATTATAATTTATGATACAAACAGTAATAAGAGAAATAGAATGTGACCCAAGTTGATAATTATTTAAATAAATAAATGTCATGGGACACTTGACACTAATTAACCTAGTCCCAATAACTAAACAAAGCTTATACTAGGCAACGGATAAACATACTTTTATAGACAAATACATACATTCGTATTATTCATACAAATATCTACCTCGCTGTTTTTAATAATTTAGTTATTTGCTGTTATTTATACAATTAGTGATTTTAAATTTAGACACTTTCCATAGCTTTAGGTATTCTGAGAATTTGACGTTTTAATCTTGAGACATTTTAGTATCAAGTTAATTTGAGTTTTAGATACTTTGGGACCAAGTTGCATTTAAAATTAGTCAAAACACTGAAGTCAATTTGAATTGCAGCCATATCTGGGATACAGTATTTTAAAAAGTAAGTAAGTGTAGTCATTTCAAGTTTTAGACTTTTTGAAACATAAACTTGACATTATCATATCTGCTTGTAACAGACAGGTAACATTTTGAGCACCACAACCGCTCATCCACTTCTGCTGCTGACTATGTCCAGTCAAGGGCAAAGATATGTATACACTTTAGTACCTTGTCACTTTAACCACTGTGACAGTTCATATATGGCAGTTGAAATATGACGAAAATAGACAAGGTAAGTACTAAAGTGTATACATATTTTTGCCCTTGACTGCACCAGGGTGGAATTTTTAATAATCAATCTTGCTATGATTTCCTTGACAAAACTATGAGATGTCAAAAATAATATGACATTACGAGTACTAGCACAAAGGTTCCAACTGGTAGACCTTGTCTAAGCTTAGATGACGCGCCCCTCCACTGAACCAATTGATTTAAATGTGTGCGTGCAAATATTAATTACGATTCTTCATCTGTTTGCGAGCATCGACTATTCCGTGAACTATGACCACTGTGCAAACATGTCGATTGACAAATCCCCTCCTTGCCCGTGGTCCACCTAATCTGTTCACCTGGGTGGACCACGGGAAGTTTTTTCTACCCGTGGTCCACCTAGGTGGACTAAGGTGAACCACGGGCATTTTTTTTTACCCGTGTTACACCTATGTAAACTTTGCTAAAAGACCTTCTTTCATGTATTAGCACTTCACTTGCATTATCTTAAAATCATCTAATTGACACTGACAACGACTTCAATCAATTCTTGAAATACCTATTAGAAATAGATGATAAGTATGCGTTTTCAACAAACATGAAAAATCCGATAATGCTCAATGTACGGAGCAGCGGCTGTCACTTGTATGAAATCAAGATGTCCGCTCTGTCGCGCGTTGAGATCAATTATGACAAGTTGGACAACAAATCCGATGATAACCATGCACTTCTCACCAAGGTACGGCACGCAAAAAACATCCATACTTTAATATTATAAATGCGAAAGTGTGTTTGTGTGTTTGTATGTTAGTATGTTTGTCCCTCTTTCACGCCCTAACGGAGCGACGGATCGACGTGATTTTTGGCATAGAGATAGTTTATGGGCCCGAGAGTGCCATAGGCTACTTTTTATCCCGGAAAATGCACAGTTCCCGAGGGAACAGCGCGCGATAACCAAATACCACGCGGGCGGAGCCGCGGGCAAAAGCTAGTAATAAAATAAATTAAATTATTATGTACCTATGTTCAAACATTTTAACAAATAGGCTTAGATACAAATAATTAAGTACACGTAAATAGATACAAATAAATACACGTACATAAATAAGTGTCTCGGCGTGTATGACTCGTCGAACTACTGAGGGCCTACTCCGAAATTCGAAAATTTCGTATCGTACCGTCCCTCTTGCTCTCGTAGTTTAAGCGTCAGAGGGCCGGAACTACACGAACTTCGATTTTCGAATTTCGGAGTAGCCTTGTTGTTCCGGAGCCCAATCTAGCTCCCAAAAAAATTCAGTTATTATAATGGTCAAAAATTATATATTCACGTAAGTATATGTAAATATTTAGATACATAAAAAAACGAATGAACTAAAACAATTACTTTTGCTCACCCGTGACCTTATGATAGCTACGTTTATGCAAGAAATGTGTTCCTCCAACTCCATACTGTAATAACACTAGTCTAATAGTAATAAAAGTTACAGTCTACTATCTGGTAGCACGGTAAACGGTTGTTGCTCTGAAGATGAGCTCTGGTTGAGTTAGAAATGGCTCAGTGTAGTGTGGTGGTGGTGATAGATGGTTTTGTGTGGTTTGTGTGTGTTCTTACAGTGTGGAGGCGGAGGAACTGCGTGAACACATATTTCTTACATAAATGTGGCTATCATATGGTCACGGAACGGCAAAGTAATTGTTTTAGTTCATTGATTTGCACCTCCCCAAAGTAACGCCTGACTCAATAAATTATAGAAAAACTATTCACTCATCTCAATGGAATCACTAACATCTGAATCAGAGTCGTTGACAAAAATTATAGGTTCATTATCCATATCAAAATATTGTGAATATTGTTTTTCTGTGTCTTTAACTTGCCGACATGTTTGTTTGTTTTTTTAGTTGACATGCTGATGGTACTTTTGCGACCTAAATATACGTGCTCCTACCTCTGAGCCTAACGGGTAACTGAATGACCAATAATGATGACATTTATGCGTGTATGTCGCCCGTATTTAAAAATTGCGCATCTGCGTAAATGCGGTGGTGAGGCGCGTCATTTTTAATTAGACAAGCTCTACATGATTCAGTCTGTTTGACTGTACCTCTTCAGCTCATCAACTCACCGTCAATCAAGCGCGTCAACTAAAGGCGTATAACCTAAGTAGAGCAAGCCCACGGAGACAATTGGGTACATACCGATATGGCTAAAGATGTCCTTGCAAATTAGGAGTTCGCATATACTTGTTCAGATTACTTATACTCTCTTTCGGTAATTGAAATAAAAATTATGTTGAACGATGTGTGTTTTATTTACCATTTTATTTTATTACTCTTCCAGCACTGTCTATAGGTAGGTAGGTACTTACTAGGTTTTCTTTTTGTATAAACAATTTTTTTTTTGTGTAAACACGATCTTACATAAAATAAATTTTATTTTCCTATTTCCTTTATTTGTGGCAAATCTTTTGGTGAAGGAAGGAATATATACATATAGGAAAGTATACATGTAATCCCAGTATTACGACTAATTGATAATTAATTCATTCGAATGCTCATCAATTAGTAGATACGTTTACAGGGAATGCATCATAATTATTAGTGTACCTACTGTAAAATTACTTAGTATATTTGATTCGTTGTTAGTCCAATTGACTGGTCTGATAGGAACAAAATATACTGAACGGCACAAAATCTCTCTCACAAATGTATGCAGGAATAAGTAGTTTTGTATGTAGCGGGCCAAGTTTTGTGCTACTGAGTATATTTTCTCCTTGGTACAGTGGACTTTATATGTTTATGCAGCCTATGGATTTGAAAGTGTCTTTCCCCTTTTACGGGCATCGGTTATCACCAGACCTAATTTGTTATTATTTATTATTATTATCAGTAACGTATCAAAAGTAAAAATAATGCGGTGCGATGAGCATTTCCCAGAAAATAATTCGAAGGTAGAACTGACATCGTCACAGGTAAAATGGCGGGGATGGCCCTGGCGTTGCAAACAACTTCGTTCACAAAGGCACGATAATCATGATGGAGTTTGACGCCAAAATAAAAATTTTAGAAGAATACGGAAAACAAAAACATTTTCTAAGACATGCACTCGATTTGTGATACAGGTAGTACTTAATGAACTTTTAGATAAAAGTCCACTGTACCAATGAAAAAATAATAAAATACATACTCACCTGGCTGCTCGGTCAATGAGACTAGATAACCAAACTACGGGCAAAAAGCTTTCAAAGGTTACTAAACCCCCTTGCAAAAAAACGGGCACCTATGGTTTTTGTATTTTATGTGCATGAAAAGTTTACTTTCTAAGCTTCAATGCCTAAAAATCTGAAAAACCATAATTGCCCGTTTTTTTTGCAAGGGGGTTTATATGAACATAATAATGTTCAGTTTAGTGCCTCGTCACTTTTAGTGATTTGTAAATTGTATAACAAAGTACGAGTACTGAAATGTTCCGCTAAGAGTGTAATGACGAAGTAGTACGAAGAGTAGAATGACGATCTAATAATGCTTGCCGTGATGTTTCGGTTGCACAAAAGGTAACAAATTATCAAGACGTACGTTAACCGCTCTACAGACTACGTCTGCATCTTTTGTGAACTTGGTCGTGATCTGAACGTGATCATAGTCTGCCAGTTTGGTAAACTACCGAACTGTTGTAATACGTGTGACATTTCTCAATCAGAAGCACCTACTGGAAGGTTCTTAGGTTCTTCTAAATTGTATTGGTATTGTCACGACTTCCAGGAACTCAAGGACAAAACTATCTTGAAGCTGAGTTTGAGATAATACTGACTAAGCGCGTCATATTCACAAAAGATACTTACATAATTTACTACCAAGGAAATAAGGGATGTGATCAAATCACTGTGATCCCTATAGCCGCTCATCCTGTTCTCTTGCTGACCGTACCAGGTGTTAGGACTTTGTGCAAGGTCCGCCCGGATTGCTACCACCATCTTACTCGCTAATCCTGCCATGAAGTAGCAGTGCCTATGTTTTGGCGTGGAGAGTAAGACAGCCGGTGAAATTACAGGCACTTGAGGTATCCCATCTTAGGCCTCTAGGTTGGCAACGCATCTGCAATCCCCCTGGTGTTGCAGGTGTCTATGGGCGGTGGTGATCTCGTACCATCAGGAGACCCACTTGCTCGTTTGCCATCCAGTCGAATAAAAAAAAAACCACAGTAATGTTATTGAAATCATGTATACCTAAAGACTGCACATTAGATAGATATTGCTATTTTTCTATAATGATGAAGGTACAAAATTACTACTTGGATCAGATACTGCCGCAATTCATACGGCGACGGTGAACTGCAGCTTCTGTGTGTAAGTATCTCGTAAGTATTTCAAAAGTAAGTATCTGCCAGGGAAATTATATGACCTGACAAAACTGAGAAGGGTGCCAAAATGTGTATCTATATCGATAAGAATCATCTTGACGCTACATGAGTATCTATTTTCCTATAAATCTTCCTACTCTTTCAATTCGATGCCCAGATATCCCCTTCTCGCACTCTTCTTAGTTTATCAAAAATGGATAGGACTTAGAGGCTCTGTAAAACCTATAGATCATATAGATTATGCATCAGCATAATCAAGTAGAAAGTATTTTAGTGATGAAGGCAGCTATGACAGTCATCACTGAATGGCCTACGGCTGATATGATCATGATGATGACGACAGTACTTGCACGAATCAGGGATTGGATTCGGCCTTATGGATACTGTTGATCAGCTCGATTGAAATTATCAACTAGCTAGCAACATCTTTGCAAATCTCTTGAGATATTTCATGGCATCAAGACAAAAATACATTAGGACTAAAATTCTGAAGCATTTAGTATACGCAGTTACCTGTGAACATGAATAATTAGCATGACTATCAACCCTAGCACCGTGAGCTTCGTGCTCAGAATCTTAGTGATGTCTCAATATGCAGTACCCTTACAACGCATAAAAGCCTAACATGAGCTATTTCCCAAGACTTTGCTTCTGATTATCAATAAAATACTTATAAATTTTATAGGTCGTAGTAAAATTTTCGAGAAAAGTACAGTTGGTACAAAATTTCGTGACTCGACAAAAAATGTGAATATTACTCGAAGGAGTACCCCGATCGGGTAGCTAAGTGTCGCAATAGACTTTCGCTAGCTGGCGCTGTCCATTTGCGTGTGTGCGTGAGCTCCTAGTGTCCGTATACGGCCGTAATTGACGTCCAAAGTAAAACAATTTGTTTGCGGCTTTGGCGGAATATTTCATTTCGAATGTGGGGTCAAAAAATTGGTTACGCTTACATGCTCCCGCGGTCAGTTTTTGGTGAAATAATTCTTCATAGTTTACGAAAAAAACCTGAAAAAAGGCAGTATTGATAACAGCGCCATCTAACGGGACATTGTTAATGAGCTAACCAGGAGCAACCCCCTTAACTAACAACTAGTATATTCACGTTGTCGAAACCCCACTCCATCAAAATGATGTGACGACGTGACGACCAATATGCATTTTAAGCAGGCAGATGCATCGAATACTTGTGCATTTTTGGGTAGAATTTACCTTATTGTAATGTCTTTTAAAATAATTAAAAACTGTCACTGAAATTATTAGAATAATTAACTGTATAAGTATAAGTGTATAAGTACAGTCGAACCATTTGATTCCTGACCCTCCATAGAACGCTCTCACAGTACCTAAGTGTCATAATTAATTCCCTTGCAAGCAATGCGATGTCACTTCGAATTTTTGTACGAAAAGGTTCCATAGTGGTTTACGATTCGGTTGGTTCGATAGTTCTTACCTAACCTAACTACCTTCATAAATAAGTTTTTGCAATTTTTTTTATATTAAAATGTAGTTAGGATAAATATTGATGTGATAAAAAAGAAAGAAAGAAAGAAAATAATTTATTTATAACAGCAATGACACATTAAGGTTAGGAAAAATAACAATAAGAAATAAGTATATGGATAAATAATTGTTTTAAGAGTAGGTATTATTTTATTGTGCTAACTTTGGTAAATTAATTATGAGATTAAAATGTTGAAATAGCTTTTTTAAATTAAATTAAGTATTCATTATTGCTGAGTCAAAGGCATGTAAAAACGAATGAATATATACAATTCGTGACCTACTGTGGATTCATAGTAAACATCTTACGATATTGCCTATGTAAAAAAATATGAAAATCATCCCGAGACTTGTGCCTGTCCGTCTGAGAATTTTTTTGCGTGAATTATATTCCCCACTTTACCTACATACAATTGCTTTCCGTCAGTGCGGATACTCCTATAAGATTCAACGTGTTACAGAATTGCGAGAAAAAAATTCGCAGTGCGGACAGGGCCTTATTGTACCTAAGAACGTTTTGTCGGGTCACGATTTCAATAGTTAGATTGACATTATCTAAGTATAAAAGTTTTATACGTATTTACCACAGTGTAAACCTGTTAAATTATTTAATAAACCAAACCTGTAACAATCGATGTTTTTGCCAAATTGTTCCGGTCATCCCGCCTACGCGTTTGCACCCTTTCGCCCTTCCAGGGTCCGTATTAAGCAACAGGCAACGTGCCCCAGTGTGGGTAGTCCCCTAATGTCACCGGCGTCACGTTTTACCCCCTATCAACTTATGAATGGGAATCTAGTAGCTGGAGGGAGGAAGGAGGGGGGCGGGCGCGCGATACTCCGCATTCGCCGGCCGAACTTCGCCGCGGACGCATGCCATTCGCTGCCCGGATGCTTGCCGGAACATTCCTCGCGTGCAGTGAAACTTCATAAAAGTTATTTTATTGCAAAAACAAATGGCCATCGATAGTGAAACTTAAACTTGTGATGGTGCACAGTGTTCCGTGAGATTATAAACGTGTGCCAGCCAACCGGGGTGTAGTTTACATTCTTTCCAGAGTTGCACCTCCGGAGAGACAGTGACTGCGAGACAGTTGTGTTGTGAGGTTCGTGAGGATTTTCAGTTGGGCACGCCGGCGGCCGCCGGGCCCAGTCATGGAGAGTTACTTCGACATCTCCAACGACCTTAAGGACGTCTGGGATGCGGACATTGACCCGGTGAGTCGACCTTGTTATCGCACACTTAGCCTAGAGGTGAAATCGCGGAACGTTGCATTCGGTGAAAGAATGCACCGCATCAGTCGAGTAGATCTGTGAAAGTCGAGAGGGGCGGATAACCAGTCGCCCGCGGACTGTACTGATAACGGTCGCAGTGACAAATAGAGCAGCCGGCCTTGTTTTGTAATCAACTCCGGTACCTGCAATAAGAAAATAAATGCTCAGCCACTGACTCACGCTTCAACGTTTGTAAATAGGGTAACAATCGACTTAATGAAATACCGAAATGCTAACTTGCGATTTGTTTGATGATTCGATTTCGCTTCAGTGTTTCAATTTGGTTGTAGCTAAATTAAATTTTCGATCCCGCGTACTAAGTTGTTGCTCGGTGTTATCAACATTGATAATAAATAACATTAGTGAGGTAGGCATAGCGTATTATAATTAAACCGTACGCTGATAAAAATGCTTATTAACACCGTCTCAAATGTAGGTAGGTATATACTGAATGTCACCTACCTATGCAGGTAGGTAACTAGTTTTGCAAACTTTCAAAACAATCGTGTTTACTCTAAACCCCGAACTTTGAAACTGCATTGAGATTGTGCATGTATATAGGTGCCTACCTACCAAGCAACTACATGTGCATAAATGAAAAATCGGTAAGTATGTTATATTATGTTACTAATGTTAGGTATTCGATAGATGCATACTTACAAGTTCATTCTCCGGGTAGAGAATTTAAACCCGAAAAATTTAAATATTCCCGCGCGAAATCGATGAAGCTACCTACTAAAAATGCATTATTATTCTAGGTTTCCTTATAAGATAACAATCGTGCTGGGTTTTCACCTAGGCGCCTTGAAATAGGAATTTCCGACAGATGCTAATTGCAAGAATATATTACCCGCATTTATCGTTTTTCGATAACCGCGTATCAGGGGATTTACTGATCATCTACTTAGTAAGAGAATTGTAAGATTACTTATCGCGGTTTACTTGACGCCAGCTGTTTACAACCACGGAAGCTTCGATTAGAATTCATAGATTAGGCGCTATGTCTATTGTTTTGTTGCTTATTTCATTTCTGTTTTTACCCGACTGTAGCGAGTGAGTGAAAGCATTTTTTTCCTTTGCTTCAACATTATTTATTTTAACACTCTATGTACAGTAGGTGCCCTAAGTATCCACTTTTCTTTGCAACTGCTATGAAAAAGTGGATACATAAGTTAGGGAACCGACCGTACTTATGTACACGGAAATTTAGGCCATGTCTATGGTTCCAATCAAGCGTCGCTCTCAGTGAACCGATTTTCAGCATAACGACTGCACAATGTGAGATACTATATTTTATTATGATTTCTATGAATCCTACTATGTGTGTATTGTGCTACTATGTTGATACCTACCTGATCTTGTATGAAATATCATAATGTGAGCACTGACTTGCACGACTCACGATGCAATGCTCGGTGCCCGAGAATGATAAGTAGTCGCAAACACGGCATCCGCATCGGCAGCAATAACATTATGAGGCAGATTAATTGCCTTGCCATCAATAATGTAGTTTTCCTTACGCACCTTCGAGATTCTCCTCTTCTTTATTGTATTATGCACTGTTTTAACTGTTTAATTCAGGCGATCTTATTACCGTGAGACATATTTTTTAAATCACATCACTCATTGTCTTTAGAAAGTGGTAAACATCCCACCATCCCTCCATCCAAGTACAAAATTACAAAAAATACAAAAGTACAAAATTAAGGCTCAAATAAAATTTGTCCAGAAATGCTTAGAAATAACAACTGTATAACAGAAAACAAGTTAGATTTCAAATTCAGCACATATTTACAGCAGTTTTTAATGGCATTGTCGAATGATGTGATTTCAGTAACTGAATCTCCGGTTATTATTATTCCTATTATATCTCACTAGCCGTTACCCGCGACTTCGTCCGCGTAGAATTCCGCTATCCTGCGGGAGCTATGCAATTTTTCGGGATAAAAAGTACCTTATGTTCTTTCCTGGGACTCAAACTATTTTTCTACCAACTTTCGCATATATAAATATTATAAATATATAGGTTTAATCAATGCTTTGAAAGTTAACGCGGCGCTTATCTAACTGTTGTTACGAAGGTGCGTCTACAGGTAGCGAAATAAAAAACCTCTGACCAATGAACCTTCAACACCGCACAAAAAATTAAAAGGGGATCCAAAGAAATGTGTCTAACCTACGCAATACCTTGCTGCATACTCACCGGTAAACAGTTTTTTGCTACTGATCAAGCCAGGTTTTTTACAGCTGATAATATTTTATTCTACTTTGTTGCGTGAGTTGGAAATTTGAAATTTTCCTTGTTAATTTGAGTTACAACTTGTGTTTTAACCTTGTTAGATGGTTGACAATTGTTACACGACTTACAAGAGTTACAAGTAAGCGACTGACTGGGTCTGAAGTGAAATGTCAAGTTCATACATAAGCTACATTATTGGTCTTGACATTGTGTGAACTTCTTCTATTGAAGATTTTATTACACTTTTGACTTGTCCTCGCAACATAATATGTGGCCTTATTAAAATGTAGGAGAGATTCTAATTGGAAAGTATAAAAAATCTACTATGCTCCTGTTGTTGTAGTAGGTAGGTATCTATTGTTTTGTTTACGAGATGCGTTCTTGTTTTTAGTAAATCCATCAAAACAATCAAATCCCCCTTTTCGGGAGGTCATTGAGACCTCAGGACCAGGCACCTGCAACTTGATTTCCCTGCTATGCGGTGACGTCACGCTTGCCGGTTAATGGTAGACAGCCGGCTGCGTAAGGAAGGCATTTGGCGCGTCGTGATTTGGTCTCGCCACGGCGTTTCCAGTTTCGGCTTGGTTGGCCGGCCGTATTTCTTATGGTAACGCCGTACGGTATACTTACCGCGGTGCGACGACCTAGTGCGTTGAACTGGGAGGCCCGAGGCGTGCGTTTTTTTTATTAATATGTTTAAGCTCATAACTGGTCAAGAGTGATGGGTGGAAGAATTAGGAAATCTAAATGGCAGTTGTTATCTGTTCGAATTGGTAAATTATTCCTGTTTGCTCGTGGTGGGTTGGCCCAAACAAGTTTTGCTGCCGGAGCTTTATTTATGTAGTAGAATTTTAGGTACTCATTATGATTGCTTAGTTTTTAATCTTGCTCTATGAATTATGTAGGTACCTATTCTATCGACTTCCTTATGTAATCTGTATAACTACTAACATATTGAGATAACGCAAATGGTATTTAAATAAAGTGCCTACATTTTTGGGTTAACATCATTCTCCTGACTTCAGCGAATTCTCACCTTTGGTCGGATTTCTCACGTGTGTGAGTTAATTAGGAAGGTACTTATGTCTAATTAGTCTTAATGAATCAGAACCTCACACGCCTAGTGATATGGTAAATACAATTATGCGACTCTTCTCTACTCGTTCAGGCAAGGTTAGGTTGAAGCAAGGCTGTTTGAAAAACGCTCTCCGGATGAGCAATTATTCCTAACGCAAAAGAAAGCACTCAAGCATCGTCGTAATGGAAAACCTTTTTAATACCGCTTAAGTTGGAGCCATCTTTATAATAGTAAAGTTTTATGGACATATGTATAATCATTTTACTTTAGTTATGACTGCACCTATGTATGGGAAGTATAACGTCCGGTTTTATGCGTCCACACAGTTTTACTCTTAGGTACTACACTAGTTCTAGTGCTCAATTTTTCAAATTCATAATTCAAATCGTTTATTCAGTAATAGGTCGCAATGGGCACTTTTATGCGTAATTTTTAAATTACCAGCGTTTTCGGAAAGATCAAGAAACTTGGCAGAAAATATTTTTTTCAAAATGAAATAATTACAAATAAAATACTTTAAAACTACAGTGTAAAAATAAAGAAAAAAATTAAAAAAAAAGAATAATGATAGGTAATAAAGGGATGTATGGGGTCGTACGATCAGTAGAAGTGTAGAAGGCTTCCACCGTGAGAAATTAAAAAGAAAATTTTTGCTGGCAATACAACTTGTGCAATCTTTTCTGGGATGGGAGCTATCCCATCCCATCCGATTTCATAAAATAAAAATAAATAAATACTAAGTAGTGCTGAATCAAAATGGGGACAATTCTGAATATGAAAGTACACATAACGTATTCTTTTCATTCCTTTTGCTGTGGGCCGTTGTAATTTATGTGATGAATTGATGATACCTATCGCTAATCTGGTTTATGATTTGTTGTTATTATAATAGATAGTTGAATAAATATTGTTTGTCCTTTGGGGCTGTCACGTATTAATATGTTAGGTACGTAAGGCTGGCTAATTAACTTTCAAAGGTAATTTGATGTTATGATATGAGGCTACTTGGGTACTTGAGGCTTAGGTAATTTAGATTCAAAATCATTAATTAAGGCTTAAAGTTATTAACCACAGGAAACCTATACAAACGGGTAAATATTTGAATAAGTGTTTATTTACGTAACCGAAGTATTACAGTAAAGTGTAAGGATTACACGACCAAAGTTACAAAAATATGTACGTTACACGACTTTATGCACTTAACATTAAGGACGTTACATATATTTTTTTGTTCTTCGAAATTCATGTGCGGAATTACATTTGAAATTTACCACGAGCTTTGCGGTGAAGGAAAACATCGTGAGGAAACCTGCACAAGCCTGCGAAGCAATTCAATGGTGCGTGTGAAGTTTCCAATCCGCACTGGGCCTGCGTGGGAACTATGGCTCAAGCCCTCGTTCTGAGAGGAGGCCTGTGCCCAGCAGTGGGACTTCTATAGGCTGGGATGGTTGGATACATATTTTTGGAACTTTGGATGCATCAATATCTTTGCACTTCACTGTACCTACTTTACAGAAATACTTAGGTTTGATTGTTATTGTTAGTAAATACCTATCGTGTGTGTGTAAAGAAATTTCTAATGGATCCTATTTCAAATAAGGCAGGAAGTTTTATATTAATACCAGTTCACTTGAACACAGAGTGCGATCAGAAAGATATTTTAACCATATTTGATGTAACTGTAAAATTTTGCTTAATGCTGAAGTGGACTATGGTTATGTTTAATTCTATTTTATATTATACATTTTATTAAGTTAGGTTTATTATACATACAATTTTACTAATTTATTTCCATTTATATCAAATATTATTCTGTCATTACACAACCCTTAAACATCAACTTATGTAAGTTATCATACTCTATATTATGTATACTATTAAAATACGCAAAATGAATTTGTGTATCTTCCTTCACTAATAAGATGAGATTTAAAGTTAGTTGGTGAAACAAAAATCGTTTATTTTTTGTTATGAGGGCCTTTACCTCCGTGATAATCATTATTTATATTTATTGGCAAAAATTAACTAAGCATATCCTCAAAAAGTGACCTTTGTCCCTTGGCGTGACGAAGACCTTATTAGAAATCGAATTTCGCTGCGGCGGGATTGCGCTGTTCAAAACAATAGGATTTTTAAGGTCACCGGATAACAGTGGGGATGCAGAAAGCATGCATACGATTGTTACGGCAGGCGCGTTGGACTTTAACATCTCTAATAGGTATGAGGGCAAATATTCAGCGTTTTTGCAGCGTTTTTTTTTCCTCATTGGTGTCTTCACATGAAAGTGGAGATGGGCAGGACACATAGCCAGAATGGATCACTGCCGCTGGGTGTGAAGAATACTGGACTGGAGACCACGTGCCATTACCCGCGGTAGAGGAAGACCTCCTAAGAGATGGACGGATGACAGCCAGTAGGAAGCCGGCATTAACTGGATGAAAATGGCAAGGGACAGACAGACGTGGAAACGTGAAGAGGAAGCCTACGTTCCAAGACGGACGCAACAAGGGCTGCTATAGATAGTGTCTTCACAGGTGTTATTAAAAGAGCTAAGGCTCAGGGTTGTTTTTTTATGAAAATTTAAAACAATGCCGATGCTGTATTTAGCGTGATTAAAATTATTGTGACTTGTCTTTCCGTTGTGCTATAATAAACGTGGGACGCTAATGACGTTTGACCGCGCGGTCAAAACGCTCGAATATTCGCCCATAAAGAAAAAAAAGGACATATTAGGTGGATATTAGGCCGTGTTTACGTATTTGAGCACCTTATTCACTTTGACGTAGCCATAGGTGATGGTAAGAGGGACTGGCCAACGAGCGTCAAATTTAAGTATAACGGTAAGTGATACGTAATCTCCAAGCGCATTCGACTACTTATTAGCACTATTACCCGCATTACCGTTAAGGTGCGTAAACATTAACAAAACCCATAATAACAGTAATAACAGTACTGCAGATACTTCGGATAAGCGCCTGAGACGGTACTGACATAAAAACTTATTAGATCAATGCCAACTATATGTTAAAAAGTCAGCAGGCGATTCTTAAGGGCTCGTCGCGAGCGGCTAAGACTACCTACTTGCAAAGTTATAATGCCTATTTTTTTTATACTCTTTTTATTATAATCTGTGCTATATTGTACTATTTTTGTATTGTTTATTAATATATTGTATTGTTTGTGCTGTTGGCAATTATTAAATATTTTCTTTTTTTCTTTCTAAGGAGGCAAAGTGAAATCCAAATGATATAAATACCCGGATTTGGAATTGACCTAGAACTCAAAACGCATTGGTGTGACGCAGTTCGTAAAGTACGCTCATAAATAATGCTGGGCACGGGTTTCCACTTATTACTGCAGGGACTGGGTCATAGCTGAAATAACCATCAACAATATTATTGAAATAATACCAACAAAAAGTTGGGTTGAAATAAACTAACCAACAAAAAGTTGGAAAACCCCCGACTTTGTCACTTCAAAGTTCAATATCTCAAAAACGGCTAAACCGATTTTGATGAAACATGTTCTTAAACCATCGCTAGAAAACCTAATGTCAAATAAAAAAACCGTATCCAAATCGGTTCACCCGTTTAAGAGCTAAGATGTCATAGACACGGACACACATACCGATCAAACTTATAACACCCCTCTTTTTGCGTCGGGGGTTAAAAATGCCACTGTGAAGTGCATGCGCGTATTAAGTATTTTAGATGTCTGTTCATTTGCATAAGGCATCATCCTAATAGAACGCGAATGCGCGATTATCGTAGGTTCGCGCGGATTTCGTACGAACACGCGATCAAACATATTGAACTCGAATATAGGTGTCCTAACTGACAATCGTACGATCGTGCAATTGTCAGTTAGGACACCTATGCGAGGGGTGTGTGATGATCGGTATAACAAATTTATATATCTCGGTATAAATAATTTCACTGAATATAACAACATTGATAAAATTTCCAAGGATAGGAGCTTCACTGAACTTTTATAAAATAAACCTAACCTAACTTTTTTTTTACCTAACCCAAAGTACATCAAATCGAATTAATAATAATAGAAATAAGTCTGATTTTTAAGATAATTGAATTATAGCAAAGGAAAATTATATCAATTGTTGCATTATATCACTTGTTGTTATATCCTTCGTTACGCACCGCTATTCGAGTTCAACATGTTTGATCGCGCGTTCGTACGAGTAAAATTCGCGCGAAACTACGATGATCGCGCATTCGCGTCTTGTTATTTCACTACATTTGCTTAACTTTGCTACCATGAGTTAATTTTTGAGGTTCTTATACTCTCTCCCTTCTTTTTAATCGTCCCCTGTTTACACCCCGGTATCTACCCAACTATACCAACAATAGCAAATTGTAGTACTTACCAGATATGTGACTGTCAGCCCTAGCAGATTGTCGGCGTGCCGGCATTACAATGGTAATTGAATTTCCTTTACGGGAACAACACCGCGCGGTCTCCTAACCTGCACGACGTCAGACTCCGGAGAAAACAATACTGATTTACCAGATGAAAGAAAGGCAGCTTTGATAAAAAGAAATGTCATAGTCAAGGCTTGCAGAAATGAAAATTAGGGCAAACTTTATGTACTGTGTGTGTGTGATATGAAGAATTCGGTTATTGGCATGGCTTTGCTGCGTTTGAGTGTCCTTTGAGCAAAGATATTTTTATTCCCGTTTTGTTTTTTATAAAACAATTGAAGACGCGATAACGTTCCAACGCGATGGTTTTCCCGAGACGGCCTTTGCGTCAATCGTGTTTACGTCTTATTATTCGCTAAGCATCTAGCTTTTTTCGCACTGTTTACTAAGACGTTTAGAACTGTTCTCTTATTTAGCTCAGAATCTGCTATCAAACTTAATTATTTATTGCTTTTCTGTAGTCTTAGAATGTCATTCATTATTTCAATCATGAAAATTCCAAAGAATTGAGAACCTACTCTTTTTTTTGGTGTCAGTTAAAACATCCTTCTCTCACCAGAACCCGCTGACCTACCTCGGGTTACGCCTAGCTGCAACTATGTCTCGCCTTTGGGCAAAGGTTTTGCAGTAAATTCAATTTGGTCTACAATCTGCATTCATGAATAAATCAGTAGGGCATATGGCCTAGATTATGAAAAAATAGATCCTGTCTTGGCTAACGAGTTTCCGACTGCCATGACACGATATCTATAGTAACTAGTTTCATATTTTAATCATGACAACACGGTATGATATGAAGTTCAAATATAATAAATTAAAAGTGAGGATTTAACTCATCGCACAGATATGTGAATAAATGAATAACATAACATAATATTTACCATGGTATCACAGTAGGTACAGTAACATGTGGTGTTGATGTTGTTTATGAGAAATCGAATTCTGCTGTGTTATTGGAGGACGAGAACGAGAACACGATTGGAACGAGATGGACGGATGACCTGCTTAAAGCCGCGGGTTCACGGTGGATGCAGGCCGCCACTGCCAACCGAAGCGACTGAAGGTCTATGGGGGATGTCCAACAGGTACACGTCCTACGGCTGAGATGATGATGATGATGGTGATAATGATGATGATGATGATGATGATAATGAAGATGATGATGATTCTTGGAAGAGTAGAATAATACAAGATATTCTTAACTGTGAAACTGCATCCAACTCTCAGCAGCTAGTTAATGTCAAAATGTATTATGTGTTGTCTCTTGTCAGCAAATAAACTTTCAGAATCAGCGATTAGCAGTATTTTTTGATCTGTTTAAAGCCTTGTTTGAATGGTTTTGTTATTCAAAACAGCCGGGCGATGCTCATTCGCCGCTGTAATGGTAGAGTTAAGTGTTCTAATTCGTTTTTTCCCAAACCAGACACTGCCTTCGTAATTGAAGGGCACGAACAAAAACAAACAGCATGTTTAAGACAATTCACTTGTGAACAGACACAGACAGTACTTTAGACTGCTGTATCGTTTGTACCTATCGGTACAATATTATTAAACAGACCCTTCTTTTTCAAAGTGTCTTAAAAATACTAGCAGAAATAAGGATGTCATTTGATAGGATGCAAACTTTTAAACTTGCCCTACTGAAGTCAGTCGAGATAAAATTTCTATGATTTTGTTACATGCTTTATGGATTCACGTGGTTTATTTTACTGAACCAACTTACATAAAAGAATACTATGAACCGACGGGTGATTGAGCGAGACTGATTCGAACATTATCCTTCGAAGATTTCACATAACGAGAGTATAGCGTACCTCACAAGTCTTGTTTGTGGAGTGAAACAATGAGTACATTGCGTAAATATACTTATGGAGTGGTTGCGTCACGCGCAATGTATCGAATGGTATCGTTTCAAAAACAAGATGTTGACACAAGTGCCTGTAAATGACATTGTGGTTGTGGATTATAGCTACGAGGATTCTGCACGTTATAACCATCTCGTGACATTATTGTCCTCATTAGAATGAAAGAAATGTTGATTTGAATTTGTTTTTACTGTTTGGTATCTCAAACGGAAAAGAGAAATTCCCCTTAGGTATGTATTATCTACCACTTCGTTGTCCGCCTCTCTGTCTGTCAAGACTGTAAGGAATTTCCATATTAGGCAACTAGTAAGGCTAGATAATACAGATCACGCAATGAAATTAAGCGTGATTTAGTGGACAACATGGGTCTTCAGTGGGTACGGCAATTAATTTTTTTTTAGCAGTACTTACTTAGATGCTAGACATATAATTTTTTTATTTTAATTCGTCTTCCAAAGTGTCTGAAAGTACTGAATCACTCAAACACCACACGATCCGTTACAGATTTTAATCGAACGTTTTACGTTTCGTTTCGCGTGTGAAAGGCGCGTCGTGCGCGCTCGTTTGCATTCCTCTCACCAGCCGCCACACGAATTTAGAGAGTAGCTACCACTGAAACAATTGTCATTCTTCGTTAGTTTGTCTGGCTCTGAATGGTGGAACAGTATCGGCGATACCTTGACTCATTGGCTAGGCTACCTTGACAAACAATGTCCAACAGGAAAATGCTTGTTTAACTTTTTAGGGTTCCGTAACCAAAATGGCAAAAACGGAACCCTTAAAGTTTCGCCATGTCTGTCTGTCTGTCTGTTTGTCCGTCCGTCCGCGGCTTTGCTCAGGGGCTTATCAATGCTGGAAAGCTGTAATTTTGCACGAATGTAAAAGTAAACTATGCCGACAAAATGGTAGAATAAAACATCCAAAAAAACATTTTATTTAGAGTACCTCCCATAGACGTAAAGACGCTCTTGCCCGGTTTTATAAGTAGACCAAGACGAAAAAGGATAGATTATTGTCGAACTATCGGAATTTTCTCCACAAACTCACTATTCGTCGGTAATGCCACCCTTGTAAATGGGGATGCACACATACCTAAAACGAATTAGTATCTGAAATTCATATTTTACCCTAATGAAGTGCGTCTAAGAATAGGGTGTAAAGTAAATCGGGGAAAGTTAAAAGTAGAGACCTGTATCAGCGCAAAATTGCTGTAGTGTTGAAGCCTTTTAGATGAGGTAGTTTACATCATTATACTGAGTCGTAAGCCTGAACCTTTCTTCTTCTAATGAAAGCGCTTTGATGGGAAAGCTATAAAAGTGCACCACTTTTGCAAAGAAGTTAATGGTAAGTTGAATCGTAATCAAGAAATATCTTTGATGTTTATGGTTCTCGAAGGCCCCTAAGCTTCTAGAAATATTTTGACAAGACTTCCTTATTGGTCACATAAGTCCTAAGTCTATGTTATTACTAGAAATTAATTAATAATATAGGTACAGTAATTAGATTTGTAAAATAATTTTTTTTAATGTAGTAAATAGATAAACAATTATAACAACAAATGACATACCCTACCAGGGTTCCTGTTAACTTTAAGACCTTATGTTACATGTATGCAATAAATAAAAATAAATAAATAAATAAATGTATAGCTTATTTAGATACCTTACATAAAGTTAATTTGCAAGTGTCCCTACCTCTTGCTAAAGATTAGGTAGGTACATGTGGTTAAATAAAATAACATAATATGTTACAAATGTATAAGTTAATTAATATAATTAATTTTAAAATTGCTACGCCCCAACAGGGCATAATTTTTTATATTTTTTGTAAAAGGTGTTGCAATAAATAAATACTGAATACTTAAGAATACCCAATCGGGTTATCATACTAAGTGCCTTATTATTATGAGTAAATTTAATTTTATATTTGTTCACATAGAACAGCCTTTTAGATAGTGATATTTGTTTCCTAGAAGGTAACCCACACAAAATTTAAAGAATTTCTGACACAAGTTACGACTAAATGGGAGGCTGTAACCCATCGTAAAATAAAAACAACCTTTGTGAAAGTTGATTAAGTTAATTTTATTTTTTACTTTTTTTACCTACTCAGTTAGTCAGTTTTTGTCAAATTTAAAACCTAAAATTGCTAAAAGTGGCTCCGAAGCGGTAACGTTTCGTCTGCTTTGCTTAGGTACTACTCTTGGGAACAGGTGTGATGTTTGTGTGTATGTGTGTGTACCTACTCAGTAATCGGCGTTAATATAATCTTGTTTCTGTCAATGAAAACGAAAAATATACAAATAACTGTTGGTATATGACGGTCTCGATCTTGACCGTTTTTCCACACCGCTCCCCACGTGTTTGCACAGCTTTTCTACTTCACTATGGATTTAATGTAATTATATAATGCCTCTGGTAAGACTTGCTTATTGGTCACGAGGCCTGCCTCATTGTTCTACGATCAAAGATTTAGGCCAAGTTTGAATAACTTAATTCAGAAGTCAAAATTATGTCAAGTGAACGCAAATTTGTTGTGGTGATTTCATGAATAGCTACTTATAAAAAAAACATGAAGGGGCGGTTATATGTGATGCCGTCTCCGTCTATTCAGCAAAACTTGTGTCCCCCCCCCCGCTCTATCTTGTAAAACGTTTGTCCAAAAAATATGGAAAGGTACCTAATGCTTAATAAATACTTTCAACGAAAATTTTTTTCAACATGATCGTATATACCGTTTTTGAGTTATTGCCGAAAAACTGCGCTTCTCAACAAACGGACGTAAGTGCCGTGAAGGTACGCTCTTTTTCTAGTAATAGATTTTAAGACTAGAAAGTGTTTTAATTGTGTTATAACGCACATAATATTACTTGATTTTTTCGTAATGGCTACGGAACCCTATTTCGGGCGTGTCCGACACGCTCTTGGCCGGTTTTTAAATTGTACCCGAGTAGAGCCGGGTTGGATCGCTAGTTGATAAATATACAAGAACGACTCCTTTAACGGTATTACGAACGAGTATTAAATGAAAACTAAAACATAATCGGTACTGATAGTGGTCGTCAACATTTTTTTCATTTACCTAAACCGAATCTCGTTCGTTACGTAATTGTGATTGTGTTCATTGTGTCCAACGGAGTGTGACCCGAGATAAAGAGCCCCGATAGTGGTTACTTACCTTACAAATATGTGACCTGACCTGTCTTTGTAGATTTTAAGTTCTGGCGATAGCGTACTTAGTTGTGTACCCCTGACCCTTCCTACTTAACTACCTAAAGAAAAGTATTCAAAAGGAAATATGGTATGGATTGACAAAATTATCTGTAACTAGACGCGCGACATCACTCGCGTTAACCATTGGGTTTGGCCAATAAATTGAATTTTCGGGCTTTTACGAAATTCTCAAAAATGTTATTAAAGTCGAGTTAAATTAGTGACCAACCTCGGATTGAGAATGAGACATTTTGCTCTAAAGGTTATCTCAAAAGTCTCATGAAATCCCGTCGAAAATTATTCAAGGTCAAAGGTAAAAAAAAGATTTTCGCGATTATCCTGTTTTTACTGCTTCTATGATGTTAAGATATATTAAAATTTGTAGAACTTAAAAGCGACTTATTTTATTTCAGATAATTTTTGGTTTTTCAAAATTTTGTTCCAGTTATTAGTAGGTAGGTAATCTTCTAACTCGTCTATAAAATTCACACTGCTTGTAATCAAATTCCTCCAATGGCCTGACCGATTTTTATATTTTATGTACTTATATTCGGTAGGACTGAGAATAGGACGTAAACTATTTTTAACCGACTTCAAAAAAGGAGGAGGTTCTATGTTCCAATGCTTGTATTTTTCATACTTCTACGCGGACGGGGTCGCGGGCAACAGTTAGTATTTAAGTAAAATAATTACTAATTTAATAAAAGCAGTAGCTAACTTGAATAAGAAAGAAATTGAGGTAATCAAGTATGTGGGCAATCAAGCGCTAGTTGCGAGTGCTCGCAACCGATGATTAGTCTGCATATCACTTTGAGCACCAATTTAAATTCATGAGTTGAACTTCTGACTCCACCACAGTTGAAACCAGTAAGTAATCCACTAATACAAGCGCGTGTTTGCGCGTGGCGCGTGCCATAACCGACATTCCATATTATCTACCAAAGAAATCATAGCGAAAATTGAAGGTCCGGCCTGGCTTGCGATTTATTTTCCTTGAATGTACTCATTGAAGTATTCTCTATAAAACATGCAGTATCCGTGTGTATTGGTTATAAAAGTAGTATTATTATAATACAGTACCTGTCCTTGTTTATGTGTTTGTTTTGTAGTGCGTTCGAGTGTAAGCTATCAACTGTAAATGTGTACAATGTATACACAAGTATAATGGTTTGATAACATTTTAAACCGGATCTTTTATCGCAAATGTCCGTAGTAGTTTGTGTTACGAGTGTTATATCGGACCAATTTATTTTTTTAATTATCAGATAGTTATATATGTAAGTACAATTTTAATGAAAAGAAAACTGCGGCAGCTACAGGTGCCTACCTATATGCATAAGTTGATCTGTGTATTGTTTCAGTCATTAATTTTTTTAGGTACCTAATTAATGTTATAAAAAGCAAAACGTACTTATAAATCTAGATTTCGTTTATATTGACGACATATCGAAAATTGGTCAAAGTCAGTTAACGCTTAGGGGGCGGATACCGTTATTGTCATTTGTATTAAAATACTGTTTAACTTCACAACCCTATCAAGCGTCCTGAAATGACCGCGATTGTTTTCGGTGAATTCGCGATGACGGCATACAAATGTGTAGTTCAACTAATTTTGCAGCACAAACATTTTTCTGAGAAACTTACTAACACAGCTGTCATTAGTTAAGAGGGGTCTCGTCTGTAGAGTTTCTATTCGTTTTGTGTTTACTTCCGTCTTTCACTTCTACAATAATCGTTGCATTTAGAAACTATTTGACTCCTGGTTACTTAAAATAAAAAAATCGGCCAAGTGCGAGTTTTGCGCACCGAGGGTTCCGTACTTCGTACGATATAAAAAAGTAAGATTTTCCGTATTTTGTTATTGGTTGTATTATACATTTTTTTTTCTGTATGTAATTTTAAAAATTTCTTAGGATAACTGGAAATAGGTAGCCTATTACGCACTGTTATGCAGTATGCCAATTCCAGGGTAGGCCTGCAGCAGCACGCCCCCTCCCACTGCGCTGTCTACCCTCCATGCACGCCACGACCTATTCCTATTAAATTTTGATCCCTGGCAATTGTATAAAAGAAACTAGTAATGACAACGTTAAAATTCTGAATATCAAAGCGTAGACTAATCTTTTTAACCTCACAATCATCATCATCGTCATCATATCAGCCGTATATCCTACGATGCGCTTGCCCATCCGCGGTCTTCACTCGAGAACCTTTGAGCCCCAACGACCATCTGTTCTCCGTGCTATATTTATAGCCTACCTTTCAACGAGTTGTTGGTAACCCTTGTTCTTCTACGTATCTCCTCATTTCTGACTGAATCCCGTAGAGAAACCCCAAGCATAGCTCTCTCCATAACTCACTAAGCAACCTCACAATACCTAAGCTAAAATTTCACCGCGTAAACCATTTTTTGTTTACTCACCTTCCTCTTCTCTTCTTTAACTTAAGAGTTATACTTTCGGTCCGTGGAGTATCTTCCACACATCCTTTGAGCCATCCTCTTGACCTCTTGATACGACGTGACGCCAACTTTCTCCCTTATCTGATCGATATAGCTTCGCCTAGGTCGACCTCTTCCTCTCTTCCCCTCGATCTTTCCTTCCAAATTTGTTTTGAAGAAGTTGTCGTGTCGTAACAAATGCCCGATCACCTTCCATTCAGCCAGTTTTTTTTTTCTTAAAGCCGACGAACGGGCTTGTTGGAGGCACGCCGTCAAACATTATGTAATGGCACGGATGCATCGGTTAAATCGTTCGGAAGGGCTTCCCTGCAGTTTCTACTATGTCACATACTTCAAACACTGACCCGGTAAGTATTAAATGAATGGCATACGTAACAACTAAGTAGTCCTTCGTCTGATCTAATCTATATTGTATTGTAAACTCTTTATTGTACATGAAAACACATTAAATTAATAAATAACAAAATATATTTAAGGAGGTATGTTATTTTTCAGCTTAGACTAGCTACGCCCCGAAAACCCCAACATAGCAAATTCCTAATGCTTTGAAAATAACATATATAAGAAATATAAGGTAATAACATGTATTAGAAATTTGAAAGTCCAAATGCAAGCCGATGCAATTTGTAAAGTATCTACTTACGAGTATTAAGTTTTACCTATATATTAAAATATCGTTTATGCGTTCAATAACCATGTCACGTGAAACTACATATGGACATAAATGGACTTCGTTAAACGTTTTTAAATTAGCAAACAAAAGTAACAAAATTCGGAGTTGAAATAAAAAAAATACAAAAAGACTCCAAAAACCAATCACAACATGAACTCAATTTTGGCAACTTCACCCGGTTTCACCGAATGTGTATTGAATTGTAGGCTTTTGTTTACATGATTACTACTTATTGATTATGAGGATTAGCATGTGCGTGTACCATAAGGCTTCATCAGTTGTATTTGGCAAACAAGCGAAGCTGCCGTTTGTAAATGTTGTTATTGCTATACCTATATCCGGTTACAGGCCCATATTTTTTGCTCCATGTTTGAATTATTGAGTTTGGTAATTCCCCATGGTTAGGAATGTCCTCTTTGGGGCATCTACATACATACCTAGGTAAATTACGTCTGATCAATTTTTATCATTCCTATAGACTCCCGTTTTCTTACTCTGAAAATCGTAATTGTTTTGTTCTTGTATTACGAATCCCAGACTCCTAAATCCATACTGATATTATAAATGCGATAGTGTGTGTTTTTAAGGTCCGTCTTTCACGTCGAAACGGAGCGACGGATCGACGTGATTTTTGCCATAGATATAGTTTATGGGCCCGAAAGTGACATAGGCTACTTTTTATCCCAAAACATACACAGTTCCCGAGGGAACAGCGCGCGATAACCGAATTCCACGCGGGCAAAGCCGCGGGCAAAAGCTAATATGTAACATAATTTTTGGATACCCTCTTTGCAACTATAAGCAAACCGCGTAACTGAGTCCTCGCCTGCGCGGTACAGGGGCGCGGGGGTAGGACGACAAAGGGGACTGAAGGAGGTGCGGGCGGCAGGCGCTTCTTAGCACAGCTCATTCCGGTCGCCGCCCGCACCTCCTTCAGTCCCCTTTGTCGTCCTACCCCCGCGTCCCTGTACCGCGCAGGCGAGGACTCAGTTACGTGGTTTGCCTATATAGTCTTTATACCCTGCCGCTTGAAATTTTCATCATCACCATCGTTCTCCTTAGGATGCCACAATGAACGACAAAACGCCATTTGTATCCATGGGTTGCTCGCAACTCTCACGATAACGTAAAAATATTTCAGTATATTACTAACTCCCGTAGGTACCTACCCTGTTCTGTGTATCGCTGTCAAATCTGCCTCAAAATAACCTACATTTATTCTCCTCACGACAGATTTTCCTGGAAGTGTAGAGTCGCCTTTTATTCCATAAAAATACAAGACTATAGGTACTATATTTACTACACAATACAGGGCATTCCGATTCTATGTATGTAATCCATACAACCATACTGAGGCAGCGATCCACCTTCGGTGTCACCTCCAATTGCAGTTACATAATAGGTACTATAGTTCAGACAAACCCAGTGTTCCATTTTTCCTATCTCTGTATAGGTATCACAGTAAAAGAAACTATTAAAGGTGTACCGTGTTTTTATGCCGTCCGAATGACAGCAAGACTCGTAGCTCGTGAGTTATACTCGTACCTGTTGTGTTAAAAATTATGATCGTAGATAACTACCTTGAATTAAAACATAATTTTACCTATTCGATTTTCAAATTAGGTACTCATGAAATATTTTAACCGCTTCGCCGCTCCGTTACCCATTTTGGGTCAGCGGTTAAATGATTTAATAATAATAATAATAATAGCCTTTATTCAGATTTTTTTTAAATTACATCACTTAAAATAATCAATCTCCAACACCAGAATCTGTTTGCCCATTAAATGATTAAATGAGTAATAATTTACAAAATAAATAAGTATATGTTTCATATCCTACATGGTGAGATAAGACTGTTTTTAACACTAAGGGGCTGTTTCACCATCCGTTGATTAGTGTTAACTGTCTGTTACATGTGATGCCGTCTCCATTTGTTTTGTTCGAATAGACGGAGACGGCATCACATTTAACTGTCAGTTAACACTAATAATGGATGGTGAAACAGCCCCTAAGTAATTTATAATTTACGAGTTAAAAGCCCGTTAATCAATTTAGTATCGTGACCTTTATAAAAAGTTTGTACTTTTCAAGCCTGCCACTGTTAAAGGATTAGTGCTTACGTCAAACACTTGGTGAAGGCGTAGGCGATTATGCGTAAACCATAGCACTACTGTGCGTAGCGTACCTAGATGCACTAATAATTCCTTATCGCCGCGGATTATTCGACCGTGGGCGAATAAAATTTATCGCTTGATAACACATAACTAGCCGAACGTGTTGTGGCATTACATAAGTGACGGGCTCTAAAGCAACTAAGTATGGCTTGCGCGGATCAAAGTTAACTTCTAACTATAAGTTAACTGCTAACAAAATGTATGGAGCAGTTAACGGAAGGTTTAGATTTTTTATTTCTAACCCTGGATCGTGCAAGTGGGCCTTAATGAGTTTTTTTTTCAATGCATTTATTTAAATTGTCTCTCAAAGTTTTTCTGCGTTATTTTGTTTAAAACGTATTTTGACGCGGTACATATATCCATTATACTCGTATGTATGTATGGAAACATCTGTTGCCTTCAATTGAAAATTCTTGACAGTTTGTTGAAAAATTTTCAGTTGACTTCAACCGAAAATAGTAATATAGTAGTAGAGAACTCGGAGTAATAATTAATATTACGGAATAATTTTAAAACATTTTTTTTTCAGAATGTTTCATAAACTGCAAAGATGGTTGAAACTGTGCGATAATTATACTTCCAATCCGGTTGCACTTTCGGTTACCTCACGACAACCGTCGCAGTTAAAATGTCGAGGACACACCCGTCTCTCGAAGCTTAAATTATAACTTTTTAACACAATTTTACTGCAACATTTTACATAAAATTATAGTTTTCTGACCGATAAAAAGTTGACGATCTGGGTCTTTTGATTGCCATGTTTAAAATTATCAGTAGCAGCGTATAATGATGTCTACATACGTTTTTGCTACTAGTATAGTATATAATTAATATACGCTTACTAACTAATACATTTAGGTATTTTATTAGCTTTTAAAATTTCGTGTAATTTTGACATTCTCGTATTAATATCACACATTTTGAGATGAAACTATTTAGAGCGGATGTTATCGATATCACTTACTTTTACAGATTGTAAGATGAAGACGTAAACATAAATGAATTGCGTTCTTATCATTCAAAACTTTGTTATTCCATTACTTAAAATACGCTTTTTGCCCCTAATCTTCATTTAATTGGCAAACTATTACATAAATGTGATAATGATGTCACCTACAACATGCATAATGTAGGTAGGTACGAGTGTAAAGGTGACCGTAGCCTGTGACACTGACCTTAACCGAGTCGCCTTTGCGATAGTAACATTATAGATTTCGACTTAAAATCGTAACTGTTCATGTATAGGTATAGTTGTAAAATTATGTTGGGAACAAATGGACTTATTTTGAACTAACTCACGCGAGTGATTTTACCTCAATGCTCACTATCCCATCGGAATTTTGCGGTACCTATTCCTTGTCGCCATGGTAGGTAAAGGGATGCTCTATGCAAAAAAATATCGTTGATGATTTAGTAAGTCAGGACTTTCTTTTTACTATATACTTTTACAGAGATTTAACACTTCAAATAGATATACTACATCATTATAAATAATTAGAAGAAAGAAGAAAATACACAAAAGACAAGTAAATAGATACTAAGTTGCCTTAAGGTTACCTATACGTTTTTCTGCTCGTGATCATTATATTTGCAAACTGAATCGATTTCGGCTGACCTGCGAACTACCTACTCGTAGCAGACTAGTTCCTCAATAATTAAAGGGTTTAGTTTAGTTACTACGAGGAAGTACATGATATTGACATGTTTATTTAAATTGTTCTACTTATTCCACTTGTACTACAGAACTTAACATTTAACCCTACTAAGCCAACCAATTATGTTTCTACCTATTCTATCACAACCTGTACCTTTCTTTAAGTTTGGAGTTTGTTGATTTTAATTAAATTATTTGCATGCTTGTATTTGTTCTACTGTCGTTACACTGTCTTAATATTTTTTCTGTTTTCAAGGACAATATGTTTATTTGGAATGGCAAATCAAAGAACTTAATGACATTAAAGTTTGAAAGCAAAACATTTTGTTTTTGTGAAACGTTAAGCGAGGCGCCGAACGCAATAAAAGTACTACAGGAAAATCACGTTTTCCTTGTGTTTTAATAATAACATTACGAGGATGTGTGAATCTTTAGAAGCTTATTGGCACCTTCGTTGTTTAACAGCTATAGATAGAGCATGCAAATCATCACCATCATCATCAGAAATTTAACTTCTCAAGGACCTCCACTACACTAGGTTTTACTCTAAGCACAGTGAATTGCTTCCCGCGGTCTTTACTAGATTGTTCGTCGGAACCTTTGGTGCATAAGTCATCAGACTCGAACTTAACCGATTTTTGAATCGTCTAGTACTATTAGTAGATATCCCATAATCTCACCACACAAATGCAGCGTGATTTGGGATGCACGAACTTAAACGTGCAATATAAGGGTTCCTAGTTCACTACGGAACCGCAAAAAGTAGTCAAAATTGTCTAAAATCGATTGGAAAGTAAAATAATAATTGGAAATCAGATTTCAATTTAAACAAGTTACACTCACCAGCGCTGTTCACTCTGGTTTTTCTTTGCATCCAGAGACATGGATTTGGCATTTGTATTTTCGGTATGGTTTCAAGGGATACCCGTAAAAGTAACAATTTTGGAGTTGAAATAAAAAATACAAAAATACTCCAAAAAACCATTCATGAAGTTACACTCTATAAAAACCTCAACTGGCTCTACGGGACGGAATTAATTCAAAATAATAACTATAGTCATTATCCACGGTTGTTCATGACGAATTATAAATGCGCATCGATAAAATTTACGTAAGTTTGGCCAACGACAAACGCCAGAGTTATGTAGTGGTGGGCACGTGCGGCCTTATCGCCGTGCGATCGGTTCGACACGTTTCCCTACAACTGAATTATTTGAAATTTTTTCACACATGGATGTCTAGATCCATTCCATTCCAGTCGTTCCCTCATGACTGAGGATCGTGGTCATCAATGGTCGGTCTACATTTGGATAGGATTATTTGTTTCCATCGGCTTCTGTCCATGGCAGCTCTGACGACGGAGCCAAACCTCGGGGCCTTGGAGTCCTTAATTTGATCGGTCGATCTGGTAGGAGATCTGCCCCGGGCTCGTTTACCATTCGTATTCCCAACTACAATCAGCTTCTCCAGGCTCTCATCACCCCTTCTCATTATGTGGCCAAAATATGAAAGGATTCGTTGGTGACATATCGTGGACAGACGAGTTTTTATTTTGAGCTGTGAAAGGATCGACGCATTTGTTCGCTTAAAACGCTAGACAGTCTATACTATAACCATTCATTTTTAGACTCGTGTACTCGTGTATTCCAAAGCTGACCCAAGGTCTCTCGCTTTCCATGCCTACACATCTTTATACTTTGTCACTTCAAAGTTCAATATCTTAAAAACAGCTAAACCGGTTTTGATGAAACATATCTAAGAACCATCACTAGAAAACCTGATTTCAAATTAAAAAAAAACTGCGTTCAAATCGGTCCACCCGTTTAAGAGCCACAAACAGACAAACAGACACAGGTAGCGATAATTTCACTCAGTCATTACATTGCGGAGATCCATATCAAATGGACCCTAACTCTTTATCTCCCCCCCCCCCCCGTACCCACAAAAATTGCTTTGTTGACGCAGCAGAGTATGGTTGTACCTAGTTCAAAACAGTGATTTTACCATGATTTTACAAATCGTTATTATGCTTACAAAACAACCGAAAAACATGCTCCGAACGTGGTAGTAACGTAACCTACATACACGCTTTATGTCCTTTTCACTCCCATTATGAAAAGCATACGGTTGTCATTTTCTCTTAATTTCACATGAGTATTGCATTTAAGTTTTTATGCTTCATTTTCGGTGTGCTAATAACAAAATACCATTGATTCAAAACATCTCAATACTACTTTAAACGTCGAGTTAAACTGTATGTTGTTTCCAGACAAACATCGCTTCTATCCGGTTCCAGACGCATTACTCAACTAAATTACCTTATACTCGTAAGTACCATATGTCCTTATCCTTACGAGATAACGATGATCTTATGAAAACCGGTATTTTCCGAATGCATTTGCGTTGCCACTGTACCAGGAAATCAGGAGTACTTAGATAACCACACGAAGGATCGTGCGCTTAGTTTTTCCAGAGGTTACCGGTAATGTAATAAGTACGTATAGGTAGCCAAGTATAGTTACCTCCTCGTCGTGCCACCTATTGTCGTTTATTGCTTGTATCCGGCGTGACCGATTGCCCATAGTATTTTATAGACAGATGCACTATGGGTTTTTTAACACTCGTGTCTGAATGTTTATAATATTATTATGTTACATGTGAAGAATAGTGGAAAATATTTATTTTGTTATCTATAGCACTTGAATTTAGGGGTCTTTGCGGATACACTTCGACCCGTAGGGATCTTTTGTGTAAACAATCTGGAGCACATAATGTTGCTCATTGCGACTGGTTGGGAGTTGAAATTCGAGAGACTAAAAATACTCTCAGGAAAACACAAAGGTGACACCGGATTTATTTTAGCCGTGACGTGTGCATTAAATTGGAGCGGGAATGCCCCAAAATTACATCCTGTTCTTCGTTAGCGTTGTATGAAGAAAACCGACGCAAAATTTTGCCTAAGGTTTCCAGTTGGGATTTTGGGACTATATATAGATAGATGTACATCCTGATCCCGGGGGAATACCAGAATAAAGAGTAGCCTACATATTTTATTCCAGGAATCTAGTTAAATATTAGGCAAAATAAACAAATCAGGACCTTGGCATTATTTATGCGCCCACCATATATTTACTTAATGCACTTTGCTCTGAATTATGTATTATACGGTGTGCAACGAAATTGATTAGAACTCTTAACTCAGTTAACTGTTGTGTTTCTTATTTTTCTGCTTTTTCGGTGCATCTATATTTCAGTTTGTATTTTCAATTTAGGTTTTACGGGATGACCGTATAAGTAATTAAAATTTGGAATTGAAATAAAAAATACAAAAAGATAAAAATAAACAATCTTAATAATTTTATGGTGTTCGAGAAAGGGCGGCGTAATAGGTAAATCATATCCTGCAAATCAATTAAAAACAACGAAATACAAAAGAGAAACTGGACATTCACTATGAAATTGTTTGCAATGATTCAGCTGCGGTTCCGCCCGACCACACCACAGTAGCTGCAGTTTGGTGAATCATAACATAACTGAATTATGTGTACGTCCGTGCGACTAATGAAACCAGCCCATTGTCCGCTCCAACGAGCGATCTCGGGACACGCTAATTAAAGCACTTTTTAAATGATCAAAGTACAAATTAAAAAATAAAAGGATGACGGGGTAGTGGTCGTTTTTTCATAAGTTACTTAACAACAACAGGATGAACTGATGATCTATGGTAGTAAAGATCGCAGGAACCAGTTGGATGCGTTGGATCGTTGTAGAAATCTCTATACGTATGCACTTTTACTGCGTCTGTCCATAAAGTTAGCCAGTATTGAATTAGCATTTTTTTTTACCCGACTGCGAAGAAGGAGGGTTATGTCAGGTCAGACCGGATGGCCTAGGGGTTAGAGTATAGAGTAAAAAGAAGAAAAGACTTCTTTTTACTCTTTTATTGGGCTAGAACTTTATTAAGTAGCTAACTTAAACTTCAACAGACCATTTAAATCATGGCGCTCAAAAATTATTACCTAATGGGTCCTGATTGTTGAACTTTAAGTTAGTAACTTAACAAAGTTCTAGGCCACTAGACTTGTTTTCTTCTTTTTAGTATTTTTAAGGCAGTCGGGTTTTTGTTTTTTTTTGTTGGTTCGATCACTAATCTGAACTATAGTTCAGATTGACCTTACTTCAAACATACCTTTGAAAATGAGTCACAAAAATGACCTACCTAACTAGTGTGAGATATTCAAGCAATTGACGGGTGATACAATGGAAACAAATTTTATTGAATAAGTGGCTATGGTCCAGTACGGACCAGAGTATATGTGTTCACCCTTCACACTACATCTTGTGGAATTTCCTCATACTCATTGCTTACTATAAAGCTTAGACCTACAAGAAAGTTTTTAGTAGTCTATCGAACAGTTAGGGATTTTTTAATGTCCCCTTTGTTGCTTCTAACGTTGCTTCGTTGTTGATGGCCGGATGGCCAAGTGGTTAGAGAACCTGACTTAGAAGCTTGAGGTTCCGGGTTCGATTTCCGCCCAGGGCAAATATTTATATGAATAATACGAATATTTTCTCTGGGGTTCTTGGACGTTTAAGTAGGTAAGTATATGTATTTATCTATATAACGTGTTTATCCGTTGCCTAGTCTCGTTCCCTGACTATCGTTGCCTGACTACGAAGCTTGAGGTCCCGGGTTCGAATCCCGGCCGGGGCAGATATTTGTATGAATAATACGAATGTTTGTTCTCGGGTCTTGGATGTTTAATATGTATTTAAGTATTTATTTATCTATATAAGTATGTTTATCCGTTGCTTAGTACCCATAGTACAAGCTTTGCTTAGTTTGGGACTAGGTCAATTGGTGTCAAGTGTCCCGTGATATTTATTTATTTATTTATTTAGTATCCGTAATACAAGTTTTGCTTAGTTCGGGACTAGGTCAGTTGGTGTCAACTTCCCATGATATTTATTATTATTTTCCCTAAAACGACGGAACCCCATAACCCTCCGGACAGAAGGTTCCATATTTTGGAATAACAAGAAATCTTTATTATGAAATTGCTAATGTCAAGATTAAAGACAAAGTCACGTCAATTCATGCTTCCTAAAAATTACAAATTGGACTTCCCACCATATTGTTGTTATGCAAATTACCCTCATTGGTGTACAAACACAAATGACCGGTTACTTCGTATTTACTCCCTGCTGTTTTCGTGAGGATCATTGCACTTTAAAATAATCAGTTGTTATTTCATTTACTCACAACTAACCGTATAGTGTCGGTGTAGTCTGTCATATAGCATGATTAATGTTTGTGCTGCTCTGATGACAAACGGTGGTTGATTCCGAAACGTGTAAGCGTAGTATGGTGCTGGTGGTAGTTGGGTTTGTTAGATATTTGTGTGTTTTACGATCGACCGCCGACATATACATTCATCTAGTAATTTTTTCAGATTTCCAAAGCGCAATAAATATGTTACAGAGAAGTGGATTGCAGTAATTCGTGATAATCGGATTGTTTCTCAGGCAGCGTGATATGCCTGGCCAATTTTTAGGCATATCGTGAAATGGCGCCATGATAATGTAGTCCGTGTCGTGCTACATTCCGTGCCTGATACGTTCCTATTACAGTCATGGTTACGGTATAGCGGGTAGAGTATTGTCTAGAATTTCCCTGGGGCAGACCTAAACCAATTGCCGACGCCGCGACGGGGTAAATGGGGCAGAATGTTGCGCTTAATCTGCAGCGACGCCGTCCCACTGCGCTGATTACAAAAGAGTTTGTTAAATAAAACATTGCCCGGCGCATAGTTGCGCTGGAGTTGAACGACAGTAATGGCCGCTGTACTTTTGGTAACTGGGTTATATACTTGGAAAGAAAACTCACCTAACCAACAAAAAGTTGGAATACCCCCGACTTTGTCACAAAGTTCAATATCTCAGAAACCGCTGAACCGATTTTGATGAAACATTTCTAAGAACCATCGCAGAAAACTTGCTTTCAAATCTAGCCCATTTTGTGACGTTGAATGTTATAAGTAAAATAATAGCGATTGTTACTTGAAAATGTAAACACCATTTTTGAAAACATGAAAGTATTATCGTAAAAGTCATATTTGCACGATATTTAGTAAAAACCAGTAAGTACAGTGAAGCCCATTTAAAAACGTTTAACGAAGTCCATTTATGTCCATATGTAGTTTCACGTGACATGGTTACTTGAACGCATAAACGATATTTAATATATAGGTAAAACTTAATAAGTAGGTACTTCACAAATTGCATCGGCCTGCATTTTGACTTTCAAAATTCTTATAGTTGTTGCTCGCAACTTTGTCTGCATCCTGCTCGCACGTTCCCGGTTTAAAATAGGTATTAATCTTTGGTAATCGCTGAAAATATATATTTTTTGATCGTTAATATATATTTTTTGATCGCAAGTATCGCTGCTTAAGTGTCTAAATAAGAAAACAAGCAAGCTGAGATATGTGGTGTATAGGAGAAATTTGTGTCTGTACTCCTGTCCAGTGGTGGTGTAGCGGTATAGCACGCAGCACGGAATACTGAGGACATGGGTTCAATTACCAGCGCTGGTCTTTTTTTGGTTTTTCCGTGCATCTATATTTCAGTTTGTATTTCCGATATGGATTTTAAGGGATGACCGTAAAAGTAACAAAACCCAGTAAATTAATACATGAGAAAAGATTGTGTAGTCATTGAAAAAGTTGAATTACTATCGTATCGTGTATTGATTGATTGATTGAAAGTTAAATAAGGTAATTAGGTTTGCATGTAGACAGGGACTAGAAAGATGTTTTTATGTCGCGTATCGCATGCGGCATGCTCTTGTGACATGCTACGCCACGATACAATAACACGATCTATTCAACGTTTTACGACTGTTACGAGTACAAATCTTTACAGTCGAACTATAGCAGAAGTAAATTAGCTACCGTCTCGCTCGCTTGTTCCACAATTCATCGCATGCGATTCTTAAGCCGGGTCTCCACTGAGCGAGCCGCCACACGCGGCAGCCATTTTAGGTGCGATTTCAGCCCCCGACGAAAAAAGATTAGATAGATAGATAAAGTTTGACTGCGATTTGAATGTGTTTTTTTTGTTGAAAGCAGGTTTTCAGAAATGGTTTTTAGACATGTTTCATCAAAATCGGTTCAGCCGTTTTTGAGATACTTATTGAACTTTGAAGTGACAATGTCGGTGGTTTGGTTTTCCAACTTTTTGTTGTTAAGGTATAGCTAGCGATAGGCATGCTTTTGTTTGACACAGGGCTGTCGAGACCCGTTTTTATAAGTTAAATAGGTACTAGCAAAGAATAACTATTAGTATTACCGTACTAGCCTTAACTCGCGGCTTCGCTAGCGTACGTAAATATTGGCCATAGGCCTTGAATGAAAATTTAGATTTTAAGCTTTCGTGAAAATTTCAGTGGATTTCCAAAAATTACACCCTGAACCCGTGACCTATCCAATGCGCTCGCGAATGCAATCACCATTATTTTCTACCTCGACAAGCGGCGTACAGAAGGAATTGGTAGAACAATTGTGACTCCGTGTGCATTAGACCAGAGTTACTCAAACTTATGGCTCCACGTACCCCTATTAAAGTTTCTAGATGACAGCGAAGCTGTAACTCCATAATATAATACATTATTTATTTCAGTAAAAGGTAACAAATACAGGTAAGAAACATCTTGCCAATCTTGCAGCCACCATTACGTAAATCATGCCGGGAACCGCCGCCTACCGTCGAATGGTGAACCCCTAAGAGTTCGTGTTCCCCACTTTGACAATAAGGCCTCTAGTCTCAACTATAACGAAATATTGGACGTTGTAGACTAGAGCAATTGAACATCTCCTTCACTAGAACTCGTAATAGAGGCTGTTCAAATATTTGAAGTCATCAATATCCTACCTTCACGGCCGATCTTAAATGTCAACAGCACAATAGAGCCCGGGTACGCGCTTCTACAATTTCCTTCGGCGGCAGCTTTAAGAATTTTCCTCAAAGCTATTTTTTTTAAACTGGATTGTTCATCCATTACCGTAAATGGAAATTAGTATATTTCCTCGGAATGGACGTGGGCTTTACAGAGGAAGGCTTTCGCTCAGACGATTTTGTTGATTACGCGCTCAGTGCGTGCGAATTGAATTAAGGGTGAAGTGTTACGTCGTCTATATTTAACTTTACGAGGAAGTTAAGCTTTTTAACACCGTATTTGAAAATTTTGAAAGTCGATTTTTACGTACTTCTTTTAATGGTTGGTGATCTACTGGTTGAATTTAAAAGTAGGTGTGGATACATATCACACAAATATATCACACAAAATGCAACAGTAAATTACTGACAAAAAAACGGCATAGTAATTTAAAATTGTATTTATTTCAAAGACATATTTTGTCCTCAAGTCAATTGTGTCAACATCCAAGTATGATGTAAAAGAAGCAAGATGTAAAACTGGTCTGTTAAAGTCCATTGTCAATTTATATCTTGCAGCCGACTCGGCGTGACATAATTCTGTCAAAGACACGCTAAACTGTGTTGATCGCTTCGGTTAAGATCTGGGCCGGTACGTAACGCGGTATGCACCACACTTCATTAGCATTGCTTCATTCTTACTGACACTGACCGTCCAAGATCCTGTTGTTAGCTTTCCACCGTGCTAAAGAACGTTAAAATAATAAAGTAACCTTTGCTGTTCTTCCGGGCACTTCTGTTAATTAAAAATGATAATAAATTGGCCAAGAAAACCAGATTTGTATCAACTTTCCTTGTTCTAAGCTGGTTCTTAACATTATTTTGGCTGTTTTCCAGCCAGCAAAATACTGAGGCTTTTCATTCGACATCATTGAAATATTAATAATTTCGTGTTGTCAGTCTAGAAAATAAATCACTCAATCATTTTGGATTGTCATTGCTTGGTAAGCCTTCGCGTAAAATAATAAGGTGCTTAGTACCTACAGAAATGTGGCGTTTTGGAGCGGAAACCGACTATTCACATACAAAATACCGGATGGATATCATCAAGTGGGAAACATGCTGTGCTATTAAACAAAATCACTCGATACGGGCAACGCAACCTTGCTTTAATGAAGTAATTTCTACTGCAATTTGCCAGGTTATTCCTTCGATTTATTCAATGTTTTTTCCCACTAACGATTGATTGTCTCTTACTTGTCAAAAGCATTGCTACACCTATTATTTAAATAGTGACCCGTACCATCGGATCTGCGACTTAGTAATTTTGAAAATAACGGTTCCGTTTGGCCTTTAGCCAGACAGTTATACTATTTGAAGAGTCTGTACTTTCGCGGCGGTCGTGGGAGAGAATGCTGTTGCCGCTACGCTCATTGACGACCAACAGAACCGGTACAACACTCGTACTCTTTACTTCCTGAAACTTTGCAATCATAAAACGTTATAATACATCTCAGAAACACCGTTTCGTTTTTAAGGAATCTCAATAAAATTTTAATTGTTCTGTTTCGACCATGCTTTCACTTTATTCGAAGCGTTTATACTCGTAGCGTACTAGGCTGGAACCTTAGTAGGTATCCAACTCGTGAGTTTCTCGAAGTCTTTAAAATACCTAGTAACTTGTGTAGGTATACATATTTCTTGTAATTCTACAGGGCCTGAAATCAATCAATGTCGGCTACGTATGCAAGTACAGCTATTAATAAAACATACTGTTCGATGGTTTTTTCGACTTCCACGGCGGCCTCGCTTGATTACTTTTATGAATGTATGTATGTAAACCTGACACTACAAGAAATTATAGGACTTTACCTTTTGGTAATGGCTCATTCATCGACCCCTTTTTGCCCGAAGGCGAGCTTGGGCAGAATGAAATGGCAATATGTTGGATAGCGGTCCGTGTGGCGAAAAAAGTTCGGAGATTGGCCTCTGAAACTTGGTTCATTGACACTTCTGCACTATTAAATTAAAATGGCGTTTTGTTAGTGCAGCACGTTTTAGTCTTATTGTTGGTCTGGTCATTTAGCGTCGGAGTAATTGATGCTGTAACTGTTAACTGTACGGTTGAGATTGCTTCAGTTCCTTCAGGTGACCCTGATTCGCTTGATTTCGTCTCGGAAAGATCGTCCCGTCTGCATCGTGCAGATGATCCGCAAATTAGACGCCGAACATTAAAAGGTTATATTTTTGACTGTCGGCGTTTTCGATATCAAAACGTGAACTGAAGAGTTAAAGCTTAATATTGAGTATCTTAAAAGTTGTGGATAATTCGAGTTCCACGAATCTCGATCAGGATTTGTTTTATTTTGTCTGTTGCGCATAATGTGGTTGATTGTCCGGGAACCAATCTCAGATCCTTAGAAAATAAATAAACAACTTAACATGCGTCAGTACGTTGTACACGAGGCGTCACGAAACGTCACGATACGGATGCAAAAAGTATATCCCCGGTATCACGAGATACCGCTTCAATTTACAGCGTATAAAGCGAATTGAGGCATTGATATACCTAGATACTTTTAATTATTTCTTGTCAGTATAAATCACCATATACATGTGAGCATTCTTTTTATAATGTTTTATAGACATCAAACCGTTTTTAAGCTATCGAGAGACTGCAATGCTGACAACTTAAAGACATCATAAATCCATAGATTGGTTAGTGTTACGGCTAACGGTAGATGTTTGTAAAATGATCATCAATTATTTGTTTTAAATGGTTCTAAATGGTTCATTGATTCGTTTTCACGGTTGACCGTTCAACAGCTGGTTGATTGAGGAATTGAATAGTAATAGTTTATCAATTATAAAGAGAGTTTTTACTACAGAAATTTAGCAAGATCTATTGACATGCGTAATTCTACTCTCTACGAGCATGAGTCTAAAATGCTAGCGCATTTAATAACAGTGTTTTTGAATTTACGTTCGTGTTAAACTGAATATTATTTTTATTCACGTCGGTTTTTTGGGCTTAACATTTTAGTTTTTCCAGCTGTTTAATTTGAACAAAACAGAACAGAAAAAAATATGTTTTTCAAGCTGAGCACAGCCAGTAATGCCTAATTGCTAATGTCGTCATCTATGTTAATTATTATGCGTGAACTTTTAACCAACTCATTTCCATTTACGACTTACTCCGAATATTTTTTGCATGCATTAAGATAGTATTTGGTATTGACATTCTATAGACTAGAATATCAAACAAATAGTAAAGACACTTGATTTCCTTGATTTTAACTTCATACGAGTAGATGTCTATTAATCAAAATTGAATATTTTACACTTGGTATTTTATTCGCCCCAGTGCAGACTAATTTTTTTAAGCATCCAATTCCGTTTGAATTAAGTATAATCATGAAACTACCGTGAGACTCACTCATATTAAATGATATTGTAACGGATAACTCACGTCTTAAATCGAGTTTAGCTAGACATGTTTCGGGTTATTTCGAAACCCTTCATCACTGGAGCACGCAACTCAGCGGCTGCCGCAACACGCGCACTACGCGCCACCAGTGAAGAAGGGTTTCGAAATAACCCGAAACATGTCAAGCTAAACTCGATTTAAGACGTGAGTTATCCGTTACAATATCATTTAATATGAATTAAGTATACATATTTTCTTCGCATCTATTTCTTTAGCATCATCTGTAGCGTCTTCACACGTCGGATTCTGAATGGAAAGCTTAGTCATTAATAAAATAACGGTGCATCGGTACACATATGAGCATTTCTTCGTCACGTCACTATCCACGCTACGTGCGCGTCCGCACCGTCCATTAAATTACCATGTGGACCTTACGCATGAAACGTGCCGTCACCCGATTGATGATTGATGACTGATAAACCAACAGATAGGATTGATGGGGACGGTAGGTACCGTTAACTAGCGCTAATTGAGTCCAGCGAAATAAATTTGACTGGTTAGTGGGTTTAAAAAGTACAAATGTTAAAGCAGGCTCGGAAAATTTAAGAAAACAGTATATTTTTAACACGGTTATATTAGCGGCGCTTTTACATACAGTGTGTGTTTTTATAAGGCCGCTAACTTTAAGGGTAGTTAGTAAAGGCTCTAATAAACATACTTTTACGCTTAATTCAAAAATACTTACTAATTTTGTTTGCGTTATAAAATGAATTAGGTCGCAATGTATCACTACTTTAATTTTGTTGATGTGGTAAATGTTACGTTACAGACCAGCTTTGCTCGTGTCAAATTATCGTAAACTGTGCATTTCATGAAATTATTTTAAATAATTATTGAACTTAAAATTTTAAAGTTACTATTTGCGTTTGTACTGTTTCGTATAAAACGGAATCTTGAACTATACTTCTGGTATTACTGAACCCGAAACAGGTCACCAATTTCCTATTCTTTGTCATCTTGTGTAAAGTAGGAGTGAAATGTGATCGGTTTATTTCTTTCAACAATACAATAAAAGGTAGGCCGTTGTCAGTGCGGCTATTATTTAAATAGTGCTCCTTGTTTGTCCAAATACAATTGTATGACCGGACAGGATGACGATATTCGGCAGCCGGAACTCTGTGCGTGCTAACTTGACCGGTTTTTCAAATGGCGACCTGTCATGTAATCACGGTTAAAATATTAAACATGAAGACTGAGTGTTTGAGAGGATCGTTTTCAATTCAACGAGACAACGTATGTAGATGAGGGAGGATGTATAGGATGATTTCTGGATTAACGTGGGGCAGTCTCACCTGCCTGTAACACCGCTTATCTACCCTGCTTTTTGTCGCTGTATAAAATTATTGTACTGATTTGTTGTGTGCAATAAAGAATATTAATATGTGTTTTATCATATGTATGTATTATATTCTTAAGAGCCAAACATGAAGCAGTTGCTGTTAGTGGAGGATGCCATTGGAAAAATATGAATTCGTTCGAAAATCTGAATTTTCTTTCGTTCATTTTAATGTTTTTTTCTAGTTATTTTTTTCTGTATTTGGTGTTTATAAATGCAGTTCTGTTGTTCATTTGTTTATGTCAAAATGCGAGTAATGAATCTACCTAAATCAGATTATTTTTGCTTTCCCTACAGAAAAATCCTTTGCGCGTTCCAGACATCTTTGAACAAGTTACTGCAACGCATTGTAATGGCCGCTTTACATGTTGGGCCAACGTCGGCTGACCTCATTGACGCGTTAGAATAAAATGGAGCTCCATTTCAATCATCATCATCATCATCTCAGCCTATATACGTCCCACTGCTGGGCACAGGCCTCCTCTCGGAATGAGAGGGCTTGGGCCATAGTTCCCACGCGGGCCCAGTGCGGATTGGGAACTTCACACGCACCATTGAATTGCTTCGCAGGTTTGTGCAGGTTTCCTCACGATGTTTTCCTTCACCGCGAAGCTCGTGGTAAATTGCGCACATGAATTTCGAAAAACTCAGAGGTGCGAGCCGGGATTTGAAATCACGACCCTCTGCTTGAGAGGCGATAGGCTCCATTTCAATAGAATCTGATAATCATGCAGACACTTTCAACCAACTAATATGAACACCGGGTTGCCTAGGTCTTGGTGATGTGGCTATTTTTTTTTCGATTCTTTATAGATTCTAATTACATCAACAGGGATAGTCCCTATACAAAACTAAGTGTGTCCACGTTAGGGTGTCTTTAAATGTCTACATTAATGTCGTTAATGTCTAGTGATACAAATTAACGTAAACCTAAAACCTGTATAAACCTATGTTTTGACAAATAAATAAAATTCTGATTCTGAATCTAGAAAATTGACAGATTCTATTGATATGTAGTTTACTACTGGTCTTCGTTGGCCCAACATGTAGAGCGTGCATTGCAATTGCTGAAGACAGCTTTAGCCCACACAAGCGTAACGAATCGGTCAACCGTCCAATTTGACAACTTGGGAACCCGATGACAACCTCTACTTGTCCCATCACTCAACCGTTATATCTGCATCAATAATTAAAAAACTAAAAAAACACGCTTTTAAAAGTAATTGAACTAAAAAGTCAAAAATAAAACTGTAATAATCAATTGAAAAATTCATATTATTGTACAAAAAGCGTGGGGTGCTTGTCATAATAACTACGGATATAATAAACTATATATAAAATATTTGCAACAATCAAAATCAAGCCCCCCACGCTTTTTGTACAATAATATGAATTTTTCAATTGATTATTACAGTTTTATTTTTGACTTTTTAGTTCAATTACTTTTAAAAGCGTGTTTTTTTAGTTTTTTAAACTATAATTTATTTTATACTTTTTAGTTTGAATGGGAAACTGTTATGAAATTATTGCATTGTCATCGGTCATTGATACGTATGCAAAGTTTGAAATTAATCAGACTTCTGGAAACTGGTGAAAATTAAGTTCAAAGATTCCGTTACATACATAGTTAGTTACAACCCAAGCTAATAAAAGCGTGTTAAAAAGCTCAAAACATGCAGCTTAGCACACTGCATTAAAGTCCGTTTCTGAGGACTCTAGACTGCAAAGCGAAGAGATTGGCCAGTGCAAGTATTGTGCTAGTCACCTGTCGGCGGCTGCATTCCAACAGGTACCGTTACTGCTATTCCGAGACCATTTCGACCGTCCGGTTCGATGCGTGATGTTTTGTCTCGTTTTAACGTTTTTTGTGAGAATGAGATAAACAGTGGTGCGTATCTGGCCGGTTATGCCAGTTCTGTAAGGATTATATTTTGTATAATTAACGACTTTTTCATTGAATAACCTATGGAAAAAATGGGAATTTTATGGTTTACTTGTTATAACTACTGCACATTTGGGTAAAAAAGGTCATAGTTCAACGCTAAATCAATAACGCCGAACTCTGGTATGAGTAGGTATAATTTGACACAAAATACAAAAGCTGACACGCTCATACGTGCCAATGTAAATTTATGGCATGTGCCCGTAAAACGTAGGATGAAGATAGATCAATGCACAAGGAAGTAGGTCCCGCTTCCTGGCACCCAGTTATTGCATACTAAACCAAGGTAGAGTTAAACTAGGCGGTCGTGTCACTAAAGAGCGATCTCTTCTAAATACATTTCAATTTTGGGTAGAAGATATTAAATATTAAGGAGCTGTTTCACCATCCATTGATTAATTTTAACTGACGGATAAATGTGATGCCGTCTCTATCTATTCATACAAAATAAACGGAGACGGCATCAAATTTATCCGTGAAATTAATTTTATTAGTGCATAGTGAAATAGGGAGAAATTCCGGTATTCGTACGTTATTCTATCAATTGTGCTACACCAGAGGCTGTATTGTCTAACGTGCTAACATTCGCCATCGCATTCACCATCTCTTTCTACCCTCGTCTTATCCCGTGTGACAGAAAGAATTGGTGAAACCGATTGTGATTCCAATTGTGTTAAACAACAAGACCTCAGGATTGGCAACTCGGAAATTCAAAAATCAAAGTTCCTATCGTGCCGACTTTCTTACACTCCTATTATTAGCGTAGGACGGCATGATACGAAGATCGAAAATCGAACTCCATAGAATAAAGCCGCGACCACACCGCTGCTTAAAAAACGGTGACGGTACGGAATTTCAGTGACACTTCGTATGCGCACCGTTTTTATTGCATGCTTTCCATTCCACAGCGCTGCTTAAAATACGCGAACGGTGCGGAATCGCTGTGACGTGCCGTAAACGTCAGGTCTTTACCGCATGCTATCTACCAAAAGCCGTGACGTTTATAGCACGTCACTGCGATTCCGCACCGTCTGCGTATTTGGAGCAGAGGTGAGGGGGGCATGCGATAAAAACGGTGCGTACGATACTCCATAACGTCACCATTTTTTAAGCAGCGATGTGGCCGCTCCTTTATGCCTGGCTCAGACAGAAGATACAGTGAATTGTCTAAAAAGTGATCTCAGAATTTCCTTTTTCTTAATCTCATGAACTAAAAGAATTTCCTTGCTCACCCGCGACCTTACGATAACTGAGCTTATGCAAAATATGCGTGTTCATGCAGTTCCTCTACCTCCACACTCTAAGAACACACACAAATTACAAAAACCCAACTATCACCACCACCACATCACACTGACGCGTTTCGAACTCAACCAGAGCTCATCTTCAGAGCAACACAACCGTACACCATGCTACCAGTTGTTGTTCTTAGTTCATTGATATGGACCTCCGCAAAGTAACACCTGATTCAATAAAGTACTTACTTAATCTCATGTTTTTTTTATTTTCAAGTGATAACTATGCGACAAATTAGTTCAATAACTATTCAACTAGATTAAGAAATCTGACAGCTAAATTGCATTTTTGCCGCTTGGCTAGTTTTTCGCGTTTGTATGAGTATGACAGCATACCTTTATACTTAACTGGCAGCAGAATTTTTAGCCTCTTGCATCACTCGAGCTGACTTGGCCTGCATAGATACAAACATAGTTATTAAATGCCAAGCACTGAAACGATGCTATGTTGTTATCTGATATACGATACGGCGAGCAAACAAACATTTTTCTTATGAAACTCGCGAAGTAAATAAAATGTGGAAACGATATTTACTGTGGACAGTATGTTTATCTTGAGAACTAGATTAAGTACCAATTAATAATATGAACCAAGAAATCTATTAGTAATTGTTTACTTAATCGATTTATTCATACGATATTGTTTAATCAAAATAGTCTCAATATAGTTTATTTTGTGGCATTCATTAAAAAATAATAGTGATTATTGCCCGGCTCGTTATAATTGTGATGAAAAAAAAAATCACAGGCAGCAACGTATAGTCGCTATCATAAATTGTCTAAGTACCTACTCAAAAACAATTAAACACTCTTTTACGTGTTTGACAACAAGTACGGTCGTGCTCAGATACTTATGACCACTTAGACAGCTCTTATGGCATGTTTATGATTATAGCGACAGTAGCTTTATGGGCTGCAGGGTTACCACGAAACTCAAAACTCGAAGTTTGTGTCGTGCAGTCCCTCTGACACTTATACTATTTATACAAGAGCGAGAGAGACGGTACGATACGAACTTCGAGTTTCGTAGTAGCTCTACTGGAGATGACGATAGGTAAAATTTCATAATATGTAGGCTCATACTTAAGATGTATCTTAATTATCCTTTAAGAATGATAACCGAGAAATACTTAGGTAAACGTACATTCAAACAAACTGAATCATGTGAGGGTGGAATCTTTGTGCCACTAATGTTATGTTGACGTCCCATACTTTTGTTAGGGAAATCATAGTGAAATTGATTATTAAAAGGTTCCACCTTGGTTCATGAAACAGTTGGTTTGACTGTACATAGTCGATCCAGTTGAATCATTTTAACTATGTCTTAACGTAGACCCAAACCGTTCCTAGATTCCTACAGTAAGTTTCAAAATCATTTCCCTTGTCAGGCATTAATATGTCATTGTAAAAAGGTTGCACAACTAGAGTTTGGTACGAGCCGTATTTGTTTTAGTAGCTCCTAAAACTTTATGAGATCGCTTACCCAGGCTATCCGTTGAATAATGGCGTATAAAAATAGTCGTGCTCTAGCAGAAGCACGATAAGGAATCATCAGCTAAGTAAAACTTTCATATTAGAAAAAAAATGGTTCGGGTTAATTAAAACTCGTAATTTAATGACAAACCTTAATTCTAAATGTCATATTATTAACTTAGGTCACAAGGTACAAGCTTAGCCTAATATGGGGTTGACCAAGTAATGTTAATTTTTATTTTATTTTTCCACGTTAGGTAGGTTTTTTTTTCGTGTTTTGAAATTTGCGTGAAATGTTATAACGTACCTATTGTTCTAAGCATTGAAAGTAATTTAGAGAATTATCATACAATGAATACCGCCTACTTACCTACTAGTTCCGAAGACAGGGCTATGAAATCAACTATCATCGTCAATGTTTCCAAAAAAATACAGCTTGCAAAAACTAGGTACTCAAGTTTGACCGGTATGTGTGCCTGTGGCACTATAGCTCTTAAACGGGTGGACCGATTTGAATGCGGCTTTTTTATTTGAAAGCAGATTTTCTAGCGATGTTTCTTAGATGTTTTATCAAAATCGGTTCAGACTTTTTTGAGATATTGAACTTTGAAGTTACAAAGTCGGGAGTTTTCCAACTTTTGGTTAGGTTAGGTTATAGTAAATACATCTACTTACAATAAAATCGCTTTAACAAGAATACATTCAGTAGGTATACTCCAATTCAATAGAATCTGACAATCCTGTAGACACTTCCAGCCTACTAATATGAACACCGGGCTGCCTAAGGCTTTGTGATGTGACTATTATTCCTTTTGATTCCTTTTAGATGATAATAGCAACAACAGGGTCATATATAATCAAGCGTGCCCACGTTAGGGTGTGTTAAATGTGTAGAAAATTGTCAGACTCTATTGAATTGTACTTTAATAACCAATCTTATATACTTAGTAAACAACACCAGCAAAATTCCCAAACAAATCAAGGCAAAAACGTCTGCTTACCGAACAACAAAACGCTGACACGTCTTAATCGCGTCGTTATTATGTCGTGAAAGAATTTGCACAACCATGTTACGGAACGCTTAACCGTGTCAACTAACCATCAAGCCTGAGCCCTGTTCCCTAACACCCCGATACTTTCCGCTAAGCATTCTTAAGATTGAGAGGGCTCTTGTTTAACTAGTTTGATTAGCCAGAAGGTTTGAATTACGCGGTGTTGTTAAAAAAGCCTTCGTAAATTGCAAAGTTGGATTGCGACACCGCGGTTCGTCGACCTGCGCACAAAAACAATGGTTTATCTCTTGAACTAATTGTGGGTGGAAAAATGCACTGCCTTATGTTTGTATATTTTTTTTATTTAGTCACTCAGGAATGAGTCATTTCAATATACACCGTGCTATCTTTGATATCGGTTCACTTTAATGGGGCCACAAACAGGTCCAATGAAATATGTCGAGCTAAACTCGATTTATGACGTGAGTTATTCGTTACAATATCATTAAATATGAGTGAGTCTCTCGGTAGTTTCATGTTAAAAAAAAGTCCAATGAAGTTATTTTCTCTAAGACACTAGTGGTCTTACTCTTATTTTTTAAAACATAATCAAGAGCTTATATAATTAATTATTAGCAGAAAAAAAGCGTAAAGGTTCTTAATTTATGACTTCTTTTCAAAGTCCATAACTAATCCGTTTTCAATTCACACAATATTTAGCAAAAGAAAATTAAACTTGTGGATTTTTTGATGTCATTCTTATGTGTCACGTCAATGTCCCTTGTCAAATTTATTTATTTTACAATTTAACTATTAACATTGACTGTGAAGTTATTCATCATAAAAAATTTGACGAAAAAGTAAATTACAAGTAGTTCATATCAATGAACAGAGTCGTCTGTCGAAGTTAACGGATATCAAAAAAAAAACAGGGGTTATTATGTATAATTATGTAATCATTAGACTGCCACAGGAGTTAAAATATAATTGGGTCACTAAATAATTTGTATCGGTACTCGTATCAAAGTTGCGATTACCAATATAATGTTTTTATACAACAATACAACATACATGTTTTTGCCCTTGGCTGTACGGAATTCTGACCCCGACTCGCACTTAGCCAGTTTTTCTGTACTATTATGTTAGTGTTAATTTTGGAATTCAATTGGGGATGTCCCAGCGCACCCGCATTGATGCAGTAGTACTAATTAACAGATAAGATAACATTTATCTCACTTGATTAAAAGCTTCACTTTTGAAGGCCTTGAATGTTACGTTCTGTTTATGTACTTAGAGAAAATAGATACTAAAATGTACACCGTGTTTTTCTTGATTTCAGTTAACTTCGGCTGACGCTCAGTTTATTAATATAAACTACCTGGAAATAAAATGTTCGCCAAATCCATTTTATTGGTTCAAAAAAATTTTTTCACACTCATTGTTAAAGATCAAATTGTAAAATTAACCAAATTGACGAGTGACATTGACGTGAAACGTAAGAGAGACACAAAAGAACTCTTTCTAAACTTTCTTTGATTTAATGAATTAAAAAAACTTAGTCTCTGGTCTTTAAACAAACGTCATAAATTAAAAACCACATTCAGGAGTCATTGGCAGTAGTGGTTGCTAACCTAAAGCGACCGGTTGCCAAAAACAAAAAAGTTGAAGTTGAAGTTGAAGAACCATATTGCGCCTAATATTATATTCATTCTGGATTATTTAAAATGTAGGTATGTTTAAAAGATAGTCAAGAGTTTAGTCCACTAATCCACAATTTAAGCAACTAGAGTCTGGGAGTAATTAACTTCATTTGACCTGATGAATGCTCCCTTAACGTGTTTACTACATAACATCTCTTATTTATTTTATTATCATGTTTTGAATAGTATCACAATCTTTGAAAACGTCAGTGTACATACAGACCACAAACCAAATTGCTTCCATTTTTTGTAAAACATCCGAAAGCATTAACAACATCTATACTTTCTTATCACTTTAGTCTTAGACAATGCTGTAGCACTGCACTCGCTTTAGCTTCGTTTCTTCATCACTTAGACAATGGAGAATACAGGCCCTGGATGCCAAGGTAAAAAAGAACTGGATAGTTTTGTTCAGGAAGTTTTCATTCGGCAAGATTACGAGTACTTCAGTAGCGGAAACTGTACGATAACATTTTATGTCCTCTATTGTAGTACGGACACGTTGCCATGCGACTATGTATCAAAAACGTTCAGGAGGAATAAAATGAGGAAATTTCAGCACTATATGTTGTTTATATAAGGTACTGGTGTACCTAAATTAAGAAATAGTCAACCTAAACTTCGCAAAAGTGCGTATCAATAAAAAAAATAGAAACTTCTTTTTGGATTGGATGTCAGCAATGTCAGTTACACCTAACTATCTAAGTAGATTTACATTTTCACTGGTAGGGTAGTACCTACTTAATTAAAAAAATTCAAGATCTACTATTTTAATAAATTGATGTAGGTAGTTAAGTCGTTTCATTACTTTTATTTCCTGTCTAAGATTATTTATTATTTATTATTTGTGCACTAATATCATAATGTTTTTGTTTTCAGGTAAGTCCCAAATGAATGGTTAAATATTTAACTGATCTGAAAAATGGAAGCGATAAGAATATGGCCTACATTGAGCTCCAAGGTAAGCATATTTTAGAAGATTACTAAGTACCGAATAATCATAATTAATAATAATCTTTTAGTTCATGCAAAAATTATTTGACTAAATCCCCGCACTTGTATTAGGTAAGAAAAAAAAACGTTTATTATTATTAGATGTATTGTTTTGACGACCCGACTTTCTTTTTGTTTTTGATAATGACTAGAAGTTGTACTTTATAAAGATTCCTTTCCTTCATCCAGTAAAAGGAAAATCAGGTTATGAAGAAAACCTTATAATTGTTTGGAATCCGTATACAAGTACTTACATGTACATCTACATTTCAAACTTCGTTTAAAATGATGAATTGTGAGCGAGAAATGGTTCTGAAACTTTGATAAAGGAAACTTTGTTCTGAGGAGAAAAAACTGTAATAAATTTTTGAAAAATATTTAAGGTAAAGAATGAAAAACCTCATTTCACTTTCTATAGGTATAAAATATTTGATATGGGAAAGTAGGCAACCGATTCACTGACTTTCATTGCGCTAATTTTTGAGACACTCATGGAGAGAGAGAGAGAGTGAGATATAGAGAGTATAAAGACACTTCAAATAGAATGAAATCATCAACAAAAGGTATTTTCACTGTATTCAGTAGATAATTTAGACAGGCATTCAACATTAATGAAATCCTAGAATCAAGTTCATTTACCTTCCAACGTATTTAGGTGCAAAATAAATGAATCAATTAAAAGGCGAAACGTTGTTCGAGCAAACGATATTAATTCAAACTGATCAATATGCGAAACGAATTACTGCCAATAGTTTTTCGGCGGCTCATCTCGTATGCCAATTAAAGTAGATAAGGAACGTTCAGCTGCGAAATTTTACTCTGCGTAATGACTCACTTGACAGCGGAACGTTTCCTGCGAAACAAAAATCTGCTAATCGTTTCTTGGCAAATTAAATCAAATTAGACAAACAGGCGATTAATGCCTGCGAACAGGTATAGAGCTACGCGATTGATTGTAAACGAATCTGATCTAAAAGAGGCAAATGATAACGGGTAGGGGAGGAATCTTAATAAGATACGTGCTTATGACAGGATTTCGCTTGGCGGCCGGTCGTATTGTTTCCGTCATTTACTTTCAAATAAAAAGAAATAACATTCGCCGAAACAGCTAATTTGAAATAATCTTATATCCGCAATCGAATCAGAATTTATTGGAACAAATAATACATTTACAAATGATTTAAACAATAAAAACTAGAGATGTGCCGATCATGACTTTGGCCGAATAGCCGACTAGCCGATTAGTCGGTTGTAAAGAAGCCGACTAATCGGCCGACTAGTCGGCCAAGCCGATCACAGTTTCCGGGATTACTAGGTATGACGCTTCTTTAACCAGCTGATTCGCGCGCAAGTCGCAACCGACTCGTATAAGTTACCTACCAAAGCGTTGTTTTTGTTTAAAATATTTTACCTACTCTTATTATTCACTAGCTTTTACCCGCGGCTTCGCACGCGTAAACTAATAAAACGGGGATGTTTTCGGTCCCTTAGTTATAAAACTATCCCGTGGGAATATCCGGATAAAAAGTAGCCTATGTGTTATTTCAGACGTTCAACTACCTACATACCAAATTTCATGACTCTAAGCCCAGCAGTTGTTATTTCGAGATTTTATCCATATCCCGTGGAAATATCGGGATAAAAAATAGCCTATGTATTATTTCAAAGGTCCAGCTACCTACACACCGAATTTCATGGCTCTAAGCACAGTGGTTGTTATTTCGAGATTTCATCCCCAGGTATCCCGTGGGAATATTGGATCAAAAAGTCGCTTATGTGTTATTCCAGACTTCCGGCTACCTACATTCCAAATTTTATGACTCTAAGCCCAACGGTTATTATTCCAAGATTTTATCCCTATCCCGTGGGATATCGAGATAAAAAGTAGCCTATCTATTATTCCAGAGGTCCAGCTATCTACATACTAAATTTCATGGCTCTAAGCACAGCGGTTGTTATTTCTAGATTTTATCCCTAGGTATCCCGTGGGAATATTGGGTCGAAAAGTGGCCTATGTGTTATTACAGACGGCTAACTACCTACATACCAAATTTCATGACTCTAAGCCCAGCGGTCATTATTTCAAGATTTTATCCCTATCCCGTGGGAATATCGGGTTAAAAAATAGCATATGTAGTATTTCAGAGGTCCAGCTACCTATTTACCGAATTTCATGGCTCTAGTCCCAGTGGTTGTTATTTCGAGATTTCATCCCTAGGTATCCCGTGGGAATATCGAGTCAAAAAGTCACCTATGAGTAATTTCAAACGTCCAACTACCTACATACTAAATTTCATGACTCCAAGCCCAGCGGTTGCTATTTCGAGATTTTATCCCTATCCCGTGGGAATATCGGGATAAAAAGTATCCTATGTCCGTCTCCTGGCTCTAAGCTACCTCCCTAACAATTTTCAGCCAAATCTGTTCTGCCGTTCTTGAGTTATAAGTGGTGTAACTAACACGACTTTCTTTTATATATATAGATAGATTAAAGTGACTTTAATGTTTTTTTTTTAATTTCGAAAAGAAAGTTAAAACAATTAAACAATGATTCCCATAAAATCAAATGCCAAAAAACAAAAAATATTGAATGTACAATGAAAAAAAATGTATGTACAATGGTCATGTGAAAGTTGCTTTGCTTTACATTTTAAAATGAATAAGAATGATTATAAAATTCAAATATTAATAAATAATCAAGGCTCTGCATTTACATGAAAATGTATATTTTATTGAAAAATACATACAAATTAAGAAGCCGGATAGTCGGCGCTTTTTGCCGACTATTCGCCGACTAGTCCCCTACTACGATAGTGGCCGGATAGTCGGCTTTACCGACTAGTCGGCGACTAGTCGGCACATCTCTAATAAATACTTATTAATAATAATTAAAAACCTATATAAATCTAAGAAAAGCCCCTGTGGCATGGTTCCAAGAATGCTGATAGCATTTCTTCGCTGTATGGCGATGCCAAGACCCTGTGCGTGGAAGCTGCCAGCCCTCTTCTCCCCGGTGGCGTCGACCAGTCTCTTTTCCAGTTGTCTGAAGAGTTCCTTTGCACCAGGGCCCCGTATAAATATCTATACCCAAAATTTCATATTCAAATATCCTTGCTGCAAAGTACAGTTGAGGAAACTGAATCACGTAACAGGGTGGAACCTTTTTGCTTCCAATGTCATGTTGACATCCGAGAAATTCGCAAAGTTGATTATAAAAAGATTCCGTCCACCCTAGTAGTGATTCAGTTTCTTCGACTGTATTTAGACTCTAAAATTTAGCTGCACAACTCTGCGTAGGAAGATATCGCTAAGTATCTTTTCTCTGTTATGATATCTTCTCTACGCCATAGACTAAATTAGTATTATGTAGAAGTCGCCGGCAATGTCAATGTTATGTTCGTAAATACGCGAATGCTACGAGTCACGCCACCCGGTCGTTGCTCCTCGAAAAATGGCGGCCGCGCAGGTTCCAAGTTATATAACTCGACAGGTTTCCTTATTTATATCACAAATGTTTCCTTATTATCCTATTGGCCAACGTTTGTCTCGTTATCGACACCTTATAACACTGGTTACATATTTAAAAGGTCGTGGTAAAATGTTGCGTTATTAAAATGAGCTATATCCAATACCTATATATAACAAGTCCACTGCTGAGTAAAGGCCTCCCCCTTAGAACACCAAAATGAACGGCAGACAACTCGCCACTTTTACATCATCGGTTGCCCACAACCCAATGTCGTCAGGCCATCTAGTCGGAGATCTGTCAACGCTTCATCTTCCGGTGCATAATTACCACTCGAGGACTTCTCTCCCCTAACGGTTATCTGGTTTTCAAGCGATGTGGTCCGCCCATTGCCACTTCAACTTGCATATTCTTAAGCTATGTCGATCACTTTTGTTCTTCAGCGAATATCCGTATTCCGGATCCCATCGCTCAACGAAACTCCGAGCAAAAATTAACTAACTACAACACCAATCTATTCCTGTCGGGATTAAAAATAAATATGCCTTTTCCATTCAGCCGGTGTCTCAAAAGGTTTCAATCATTAGAACGATTGTTTGATAAGCCCGTGGACTTATTAATTTTGCGACGCACAATCTATTCTGAGAAAGTAATTTATTATTATGTTTCAGTACGAAGGACATTTTCGATATTGATAAAGATTAATGACATTATCTGCCCGTTGATAGCTGAATTAGGTGAAAGCTATAACGCCACTAGTGTGTACTTTTAAACCTTTCTTGATTATGTCCATATCTTTCAATGCTATACGTAAGAAAAGCGACAATTTTATTATTACTTTTAATTTATGTACTTTAAGTACAGGTACTTGATTCTTAATTCCTAAAATAAAATTCCTAGCAATATGCACAAGCAAAGACACGGTGAAATAGGAAGAATTAGGGTGGCCTCAAAAAGTCCAGCAGCAGACAATAGTGACGATGATTATGATGAAGTGAAAACTGTAAGTTATAAAAGGTAAAATGTATAAATTTAAAAATCAGAAATCTCAAAGTGATTAAAGTCTTTTAATTGCTTCCCACTTCGCATGTTCCCATGTTTGGATGTCAATACAAGCTTCCCTTTTGTACCAGATCTCATCTGATCAACGAGCTGAGGGTATGCTTGCTGATAAGAGTATCGGCCTAATCTTTGTCTTTGACCACAGTTGTATTTAATTTATTGCTAAAATGTAAAGATTCAACAGCTTGGTCATTATAAATGTTTGTAAACATGCAAATTTATCAACTTGTAGTCTTTCATGACCTATCTGTGTGTTGTTTCGATACCGCATGAGCAAAGGTAAAACCTTGTTACCAATACCGATCTCTTATCTTTGTTGATTTATTAAGTTGCTAATTAATTCAGAGTTGCAGTGGAAATTCCACCACGTTTACGCAAAATTGTACGTTTATGCTACATACGGCGTTTTCATTAGAACTTGTGTCATAATGAAGTCTTTAGATTTTAGAAGTTGTTTATTAAAGTAAAGGTCTTGCTGTAATTTATTCCTTACTTTTTATTTTTTCTCTCTGTGTGTGTACCTGTTTCTGTATCGCTTATTATTTGTGGTGTACAATAGAGTCATTGTATTGTACCATTTGTACAGTATATTTGTACAGTGTAGTGCAAAATGATTTTCCTTCGTACTTTATTGGAAAAGTTCATATAACTATTGAACTACAAGAATTTCTTTGCTCACCCGCGACCTTGGTGAGCAAAGAAATTATTTTAGTTCATTGATATGGACCTCCGCAAAGTAACGCCTGATTCAATAAATCATATAATTATTCTCTCAATCAGCCTCAGTAGTAATAGTTTTTGTCACTTTGAAATTTGTTTATCGTGCTCTCTCAATCATCCTCAGTACTAATACTTTCTGTCACTTTGAAATTTGACACTAGGTAATGAAGTTTAATTTTAATGAATACGCAGATGTCACTCATTTAATACAATAATTGACTGACACTTCGGTTGCCGACGTATTCCGAATTTTCCTGATGGAAAATCATTTTGCACTACATCTTTATTGTATAGTACCTTTGAGTTGCACAACAGAAGATTTAACTGTGAAAATTTTACAATTGGTGTAAAAATTTGATTAATAATTTTATGTTGAGCAAAATTGTTACGACTCTTCTTTCAATCGTATCGGTATTGATTTTGTTAAATATGCGGGCCGAATTCTATGCGGGCAGAATAAGTTAGCGATTTAGTACGTCTTTTGTCATAATTTAGTGGAATAAGCAAGGGGACGTCCTGTTTGCGTTATAACTGTTTTTTACGGGGCTTGGGCTCAGTTAAGTACTGAGTCCTGACATAGTGTAAGAGAGAGAAGCTCAAAGATGTTGAAAAATGTTTAACCCGATTGGTCGAAACGACTGAACTAGATAAAAGATTGGAATTATTCAAATAATTTTAGTAAAGCGCAGAAGAGAAAAAAAGAATGAGAACTAAATATTACTAATTATATTAAACTTCCTACAAAAGGAATCGATACGTATTAAAATAATTATGTAGTAACATTTAACTTTAACTAACAAAGCCGTTGGACATACCAATCCTGACTGCGTACCGAAAATAACCTCTCGTGACGTGACATGTTAAATCTTTCCTAACCTCCACTGCTTCCAGAATTGCCAACTTTACGGCATAAAATATTGTCATTAAAATCCAGAACCTTGAACTTCCCTTTAACAAGCCGAAGCAGTCATAAAACTTCATATTAACACTCTTCGTCTAATAGAAAAACAAACAAACTGACGTTGAGACCTCACTCGCGGTGTACCGGAGGTGAACGAACCCTTTCGGCAAACCTGTTAGGGATATAGTTGATGGCGCTCCTTACTTAAGTTTTTAAACAAGTTAATGTTGATAAATTAGCTTATCCTTTATTAAGCTAATTTGTATTCAATGATTAGTTTCGTCGCGAACGCAGAAAGCACATTTAATTACTAAAATGCTTTTAAATTGGAAACATTTTGACTTGCGTTAGTTAAAGTGATGTTGTTAACTTTTTTTAATTTCATTCACTTGCTCATAAGCTAAAGAAAAAAAAAAAACTTACGAGTACAAGTTACGGGTCGAAAATGTCCATAATTCCTTTCTTAGGACCTTTTACGTATTGACGTATGAAAATATTTAGTAATAGGTATATAGATACTTTCACTGATATAATTGTAGTGTTATTCGGCGCTATAGAATTTTTCCACATAATTTTTTTATGAGTTGTAGATATTTTGTTTCGCTTTTCATTTACATAATTTCAAGTAAATAACAATGGATAAAAATTTCTATCTTCAACCGTGTACAATATCATTTCAATAGCTCACCTAGATAACGCCGATGTAATGCCCGGAATTATTGTCGTCCTTGGAATACAAACACAATAGATAACAATACATTTTAACTATAAAAAAACTATCGTGTCGAGGAAAATCGTTGTTTACACTATAATGTAGAATAGTGTGTCAATAAAGAATCGAAAACGGATCAAACAATAATGGCCACTTGCTGGAAACACATAAATCTCGAGTTAGCGTTAAGCTTAGTTTAGTAGTGTCAAAATGTATGGAACTGTCAAGCTTAAGCCAGGCTTAACAACTAAATCTAGATTTATTTTTACCTGCAAGTGGGTCTTAGACTTAACGCTAACTCGAGATTTATGTATTTCCTGCAAGTGGCCATAAGAGAAGCTGTTCATACAAGATCATATCATTCATTCAAACTCTTGACGTCAAAATATGACAATTACGAAGAAAGTAGCGTTTTTTAAATTTCTGCCTATTTGAAAATCCGGCTTAACATAACTTTTATGTTTCGTAAAAACCATTCAGTTTCTAACTAATTCTTTTTAGTACTTATTTATTCAAAGTAATAAAATAATGAACGGATTAAATGTGTCTATTAAAGACTTAAAAAATTCAACTTTGATAAAGAAATTATGATATTTTGAATTCGTAATTGTTCATATTTTTGTTTATACTTAGGTAGTTTTTACCGCGATTTCGTCTGCCATAAATTCTACCCGTGTGAACTATGCAATTTTCCAGGTTAAAACTATGTATATCCCTACTAAATTTCATCTAGATTTATTCAGCGGTTTAAGCTTCAATAGCTAACAGACAGGGTTACTTCCGCATTTTTAATATTAATAGGAATTAAAGTGTGTATTTTATTCAATATCTAATCATAATTCAATAATTGGCTTAAAAAAAGTGAAAGTCGCGATCACTCATTACGTCCCTCAATCATGCGGGGAAAGCATTATGCACTAAAGATTAAAATTTTCTAAGCCTTAAATTAGATATAATGCAGCATAGGTATATACTAACTAAATAAAATGTTTACGTAGCTTGGATAAGGAAGCACTTGATCTATTGACACTGATTACATAACATCATCCACTGATAGCATGCATTTTGAAAGTACAGCGCGACCTAAATTGTTTGCTTTTATCGTCGCAAAACGTGCCATCTATTCGATTAACCTTCGGAGCAGAGCAGGAAACTTGTTTTATTCTTTATTGCGATCCTACATTATGCATAACCGCATCCACAAAGTAGCACACGACCACCTGTTGCCAACCATTCATATTGACATTTGAACTTCGCTAAATTTCTTTCTACAACGCTCGAGACGACCTCTTGAGTGCTACAAAAAAATCTATTCGAACACGATTTACATCTTTAATACCGTCTGCAGTTTCTATTATGTATATACCTAATGTAGGTTTTTAATCCAATGGGTAAGATTAAGGCAATTTTGAATTGTTTTGTGTGTACAATATATAAACTTGTTTTTACATATTTCAGCTAATCTGACCCCGTATTTTCACATTAGTTTTTCATTTGACGTTGTGTCTATTGCCATTATTTACCATAGAATTAACTATTATCACTTCTTCTATATGTTACTCAGTTGCTATTAACTACATCATATAACTCAAGTAGCAGTGGGCGGGGTACATTGCTCGCAGGACTGATGGCTGATGGTCAGAAGGTTCTCGAATGGTGTCCGCGAACCTGGAGATGAGCTGTCGGTAGGCCTCCAACTGTCTTTGGGCTGACATAACGATGATATGATATAAATTTGACTATATGTTAACTAATTGAAATCAGACAGGAATGACGAATTCGGAGTTGTAAATTACGTCTTTTAGGGAAGACGTAGTAATAGACGACTATACAATAAAATGTCTAGAAATCTTCATCATGGTTGTAGCAATATTAATGAGTCATAATGTTGTTTAGTAGCAAGCACACATTACATTGTGGTACATGCGCGCGACCACGGGTCGATACAATCAATACTTACTAACAAAGCGTATTTTAGACCTCGTAAGTTTCGCGAACCCACATTCCGTAACTAAATGCGCTTTATTCTAAAATATCTGAGGCAGACGTCCGGCCGAATGCTGGTCACTGTCCCAGTAGTATCTTTAATATTACGTAAAATGAAGGTGACAGCGGGGTGTCGTCTATTGAGCATCGGCATGTCGAGTACTGGGGTATTTACATTATTAAGCTGTATAATTTTTAAAGCCCATTGAAAATTAAGAATAATAATCTTATTTATCTAAAATTAATACTGTTTTAAACCCCTTTTAATTACTTGATTAACGATCGTACACCTAATCTAATGAGGATTAACGAATACGTAATTATACGTTTAAAACCGCAGAAAACTATTTGTTTTTATGAACCTCTTGCTTTAAGACGGACCAAAACCTTGGTCATTTACACAAAATATTCAAAATATGTGCGAAAACTTTTATCATATCCTCTACATATTTATTCACAATCAGTCAGAAGCGTTTTGATATGCCAGCACGTTTCTAAACCGCATCTTTTATTTATAATCGGACTATTTAGAAAAATCGCCCACAAAATAATTGATTTCTATCTCATGTCATGTCAAATAAAGTAAGTATATAAGATCGAAGATGTATTTATTAGTAGTGGTGGTTATAACTTATAATAAGCTCGTATTATAAACTACACTCAGGTAAATAGCGTACCTACTCAATACTAGTTACATGTATTGTGACGGTCAATACTGTACGAACGGATCATTAAATATGGTACAGAGTGATTGCTGTAGGTACCTACTTGAGTACAGATTATTAATACCTACGGGACTTAAACTCTCAAGTGTCGTGGGTGCGTCTTGGATCGGCGCCGGCGCTGCGAAGGAAGGAAAGCGTATCGGTCTTTGCACCAGAATGCTTCCGGATTCACGTTGCTCCTAAGGGTGAAGTCACATCTATCAGCTTCGAATCGCATTTTGTAATACAGCGAGGAGTTAGTATGAATTGTGACCACAACGCACGAGAGATATATGGCGGATGTTAATTAGCCAATTCATGAAATGTCGCCATTTCATGATGTGTCTAGGAATTTCGTGATCTAGCGGATTTTACGATCGGCTGCAGACATATACATGAACAAAGTTAAATTTTTTGCTACCCGAGAATGCTTAAAAGTCAAACGAAAAAAGAAACATGAATGACATCAAAATAGTAATAGCAAACATAACAGAATTAACTAGTTCAAATCTAGACGACCTGATTACGCAACGCTATAAAATAAATCATTTTAAAATATTGCAATAAGAATGCGATTCGGCATGCATTTGGTACACTGCGTCATGCCTACCTCGGTAACTGTGCATTTTTGTGCCGACTGGTTACTAGGCAAGTTAAGCGATAACACAAAGTTGAAAATGAAAAAGTAAAACTTTACTTCACTAAATTAAACAGTACGAGTTTTTCAAGTCAAGAAACACTTTTTATGTTTCACTAATCAAAATTACCTGTCCTATTATCACATCGTCTAAAACGTTACCGAAACAATAAAGGTTGTTTGTAGCTTTTCTTGGATTTAATATTGTTACAGAATTACTATAATACACTGCGGCTTTTCGCTATCTTCAATTCATCGTTCGAGTCACCTGTTTAGGTTGGTTGTTGTTTTTTTTTAATTAGACAAGTTTTAACTTTATTAACCCACTGCTAGCTAAAGTGATGCTCAAGGCGCTACGCTAAGATTTTTTACATCGTCTTAACATTTATTCCTTTACTCTTTGTTTGTTACTTTAACTGTATGATATACTATCCGTGCCCAGGAACCTTAATGTTTTAACAAAAATGGAACAAAACATTTATCAAGTCAATTTCGTGACATGTATCGATTTTTCACACAATTGTGACTAATGGCTTTCAAAACAGGCAGTTATTTCATGCATATTTAAACTAAATCACATGGTGAGCCTTTCGGGCTCCTAACCTAAAAACTTTGACGCTATTAACGTCAATGTCTTCAGTAATAATTGGAAATCGAATGAAAAATCGATAGTCGCAGCCTGTAGGTACATAATCACCATATAACAATGTAGCAATTACGTCACAATCAACTCTTTTTAGCATACTAGAACAATCGGGTAAAACGGGGAAACATACGATTCACTTGTCAAAGGTAATCGCGATTGGGAATCGTGTTTTGTTAGAGTTACCCTGCATTGTTTGGAAAATTACTTTTATTGAGTTTACTTCAGTGGATATCGAGTAATAGGTATAAGTTACTAACCTCTACTCGCAGTTTCTCTCTCGTGTCTATTATGTCTGCGAGTACTTATGCAGTGTTGTCAATCCACCTGCCCAGAGTCCTTTATAAAGGACTTATTGTAATTTGAACATCAAACTCTTATCATAAATTACATAAGCTTTGATGTACATAAATCCAAAATTTCACTTGGGCGTCAAGAGGCTACATCTAGTGCCCCACGAAGATGCGTGATTTTGTCAAAATTAGACATTAATGACATCGTAATAAGAACCACGGCACGCGTCATCGTGAATGGCTCTACCTATAGAGGCAAAACAACCAGATAAATTAAGAACTAAATTTACAACTTGCCATATTTTCGATAGTTAATAGCTAGATAATTATCTAGCTAATCTAAAATTGAGTAGTAAAAAGTAAAATTGTCGTCAAATCTAAATAGTTATGTCCATTGAATCGCATAGTACTCTACATGACCGTCTGATGTACGGTATATGTGGGCCGTGAACACTAAAAAATAAAATTTACAAGCTGCTTACATACTAACTTAAAAATACAGTTAAATGTTTACTAGAGCAAAACTCTTATGGATCTTTGACGGCATAATTTCCATTAACAATGAATTCATTAATTTATAACAAACCCTAAACACAACACAATTAACATTGATTAGAACTGACGAGTTCATTTCTGTTAAACTTTAAAAAAAACCTGAGTAGGCCATTCACAGTTTTTCCCACGGCAACCACAGTCTTATCAGCCGACGCATCTGATATAATTCTCATAAAGAACTCGAGTGAGAATACATCCCTTTTAATATAAGTACCGTTACACGTTACATTTTAGTACTACAGTTCTATTATAACACAACGAGAAAAATAATCCAAGTTAGTACAATTTGATAAAAATCCTTAAGAGGTTCTCTACCGTTGTACAGAATTTTCATTAGCTATAAAGTGATTTATTTAAACTATCCCAAGTTATTTACAAAAATCTTGAAAGCAGCAACGTTAGTGCAATGAGATTATGGGAAACAAAATTATACGATACTGGAGGTATTTCCCCTGTTATCAGCAGGTGTTGTATGATTTAGTTAAACTACTGATTCATAGACTAACATTGCTGTACGGTAAACAAACATTACGCTGTTATTGTGACCTTCACGACCTCTGAAATTACGTGCCGGTCGTGTGAATTCCCCTTACCCGCAGCCTGTGGAACACAAACAATCACAGACTTAGGCGGTTGTCACACTGCCGCCGCATCCCGCTGCGACGTACGGAGCGCGAATTCGCGTGCGGCAACTGCGGTGCACGACGAACCGCATTTTATTTGTTCCGTATCTCATTCCTTCATTCATTCCGTATTTCATCCTACCCTATGGCCCGCGTCCCGCACCCGCACCGCATCGTCGTCCGGGAGTGCGAACCGTCGTGCGATTCGCACATCCGCACGCAGAGATGGCGCCAGTGTGTGCGTTACACCATGCGGTTTTTGTGCAGAGCAGTGTGAGAACCGCCTTAGCTTACTTAGCGACATAATGCAGTTTGAAGTACTGCATTACATGTAATAAACTTTACGCAAACGAAATCAGTTCGTTGGCAACGAAGGGTTTGACTGCACTAAATTAGTTTGACATAACTTTTACTTTTAATATTCGTAACTTAGATCTAAGGTCTGCTTTAGACCAGACGTTATGGGCTCCATAAACTTTATGGGAACTATAAATATCATAAATAAAATTTTCTTCAAAATTGTAACCAAATCAGAAAGATTTAAAAACATTTCAGATAGATTAATAGGTTCCGTCTAGCCGTACTTATAATTTTCCGTTTATTTTCCCTCCACTTTAGTAAAACAAATATCCGTAACTGAAACAATCGGATAATCGGAAATAATTTCATATTCGTATGATAATTGGTGTAGGTAGGTACCTAATAATATTAATACATACCTACTTATTCGTATCATATTCGATATGTCATATTCCTAACCTCCCATTTTTTGATTGTTCTGTGTTGGGCACAATATTCATACTTTGTTATTTTAATATCGCGTTTGATATCGCTTTGTTATCCTATTATCGTTTGTTTGACACGACTATCTACTCGCGGTCCACTTCAATAATACTTCTTACGATCACTTCCGATTCCGACAATGTATGAATTGGTGTTTAAAAAATTGTATCCAATCGATATTAATTTATTCTGCACTATGATATTAGGTTTCTTTCGTATAATTGATTTTTCAATTGGGAAAAATAGCCGCTATTTTTTTTATTGTTTCTATTTTCTTTAGATGTAGATTAGTCCTAAGATTTCATTAGCTTCAGTATAATATCCTCTATGTACATTGTATATCTTGTGCTGAAAAACAACACGAGTTAGGTACAGTTTAGTAGTTACGAGTACGTTTCATTAATCCTTGATCAAATAGGTTAATTTTCGAGGAAAATTTACAATTTACTGCTTATCTTTTCATACCATGCGTCCTTCGTTTAAAATTAAATTATTTAACAGTGTAGAAAGTACTATCAGTAAAGTTCAGCCACAGTGGCCGACAGTAAAAGGTTTAATGGTCAGGAAATGTGGCCCTCGAAAAACTGACAGCCACTGAGATGTTTCGTTATACACGTTAGGCTAAAATTGGCCAACTTAAAAAGAGCCCTATGAAAAAAAATTGCAGTACAACGTAGTGGTCCCCAGGGTATCGCTACACTATCTTAGACGTTGGAGAAATACCTAGTAGGTACAGTCTCGTCACCTGCATTCGTAGAGGCCCTATAGAGATATTTTCTTTAACAAGGGCGTTGCAAAAAAATATAACGTGTAACGAGAGTTGTACATGAAAAAAGATTGTCAATCCGTCCTTTGACATATAACCGTAACTGCGTCCTTAAAGTTGGTGAACATTGGCCCAACAAGCAGAGCGGGCATTTATGATGGGAAATGATACGGTACACCGGTCACAATGCAATGGCAACCAGAACAAACTGTATGTATGTTGTTGTTGTTACTTTTACATAGGATTATCACCGTGCAAAACTCTTACATTTTCAAAGGGACTATAAAATTATTGTTTGGCTTCCAGGATAACCAATTTTTACCGCGATCAACGAACTATAAAGCGTTCATAAAAATGATGTCATACAAGGGCTGGTACATGCATATGTTGATTAAAATATAATTTGAGTTTGGAATGTCAATTGCGTAAGAGTAAGCTGTGGCGTGGCTTGACATTTTATTGCTTTCACATCTGTATTACGATTTACTGGCCGGACACGTGTTGCTAAATGCCTGCTTAGACGAAATGTCAAATGTTTCGCGAGTGCCTAAGCGGTATTCACGCATGAGACACAAAGCGGTTACGTAAGTTTCGTAGCACCAATCAAGATCGCTTTATAACACAAGGTTTATATGCCACAACAATGTTACTTATTAAAGAACAAAAGATTTTTATAATTAATAGAAATGAGCAGTCGCTGCATTTTGAGATCTTATAATGCTGTATTGACCTCGTTCGTACAGTCAAACTGAGAAAAAGTTTCCGAAATGAAATAAAATGTATTGTAAGTTAAAGCACGGCTGTGATACAAACTTGTGCGGTTAACAGTACAGTGTCAGTTATATCTAGACGATTCTCACAACGTCCACCCAACCTACAATATGTAGTTTCGGCCTGAGAAAACAATGGAGTCTCTAATTAAAATAAGAATATGAGAAACAATGACATGTTTGAAGACGGCTCGGTTAATAGAAATGCTACAACGGGGTATCGAACACTTTTAATTAGTATGCTACTTCGAGCCTGACCTATTACTCCTGAGGTATTAGATTGTCTGGTACACGGTATTATGTGCCGAATACATAACTAATGTTAGGCTAGGTGCATTCTTTTGTTTTCTGAGAAGACAATATACGCTCAAAACTGTCAGGAACAAACAATAACAAATACACGCTGGATCCCTACACAATTTTATTGCGTATACTGGGTGACCTTACCCTCTGGACAAATACGAATACTACTGGCTTAGCAAGATATTTAAAACCAAACTGCAAAGTATCATAACAATCAGTCCAATATTTACCAAAAAACTAACGGCTTTCAATGTATCACTTTGGAGCAGCCTGTGTATTTGGATGATCTGATTTCATAGATTTTTTTTCTTGTCTAATTAAGCAAATAACTATTGTAAGATATTGATAAGCATCAGTCTTATCCATGGTTTCATTATTTGTCGAGAGGCTAAGGTCACCTTGTTCATTTTAGTTCATAAATAGTATTCAATTCTCCTTTTTAGACTAAAGAACTATAAACTTATTAGACGACCGTCCAAAAGAGTGCATTGTTCCGCAATACATATTTTTTATGACAAATTATCAGCAGTTACGTAATAAAGAAACAAATACATCGTAAAGCATACGTAGGTCGTCATTACTGTTTCCTCAATCACTATCAACTTGCCAACCCACTTTCAAGAAGGAACGAATTAATTATTACACCGTCAATAATAATGTCAATGCCGTCATAAATCAAGATTATCTTCTTGTGTTATCTTTTGCATTCTTCTACAAATGAATTTTGTTAAGAATACCTTGTCATGCAAGCTTATCGAATGATCCAATTCGTTAAATTAATCCAAACGATCACTTGACAATTTACTGTTAGTAAAAATATAAGGTAGGTAAATGACTGAACACTTGACACAATGATGCTCTATAGACGATTCCCTGCTACATTGGAACAGTAAAAAAAACCTGTCCGTTTACTTTCCATAGTGTTGCTAACAAAATTTTGATAGTCGAGTGCGCGCTGATAGTGCAAGTCGACGCTTGAAAGGAGATATTGCCTAAGCGACTTTTTTTTAATATAGTGAGTTATATACATATTTTGAATCAGTAAAATTTACTGATTCTAAACATGCATATAACTTTAAAAAATGTCGCTTAGTAAATTTCTTTCTTTAAATAAAAGAAGTGTAAAACTGCTATTTCCTCAAGTTAAATATTCTGCTAGGGATAGAGCATGAATACTGGTATTCGATAATACCGAAAAACCGGAATATCGGAGCAAAATTCCGATATTGGCAAAACCGGTATTGACATTGTACCTCTATAATACCGGTATTTCGATATTGATCTCTAAATACCTACTAATTATTTTGTTATTACAGTCGCAACACTCAAAAGTTGCAAGTCACAAATGCATTAATACTTATTTAATTAATATAATCTTAGAAATTTTTGAAATAATCTTAGCTACCTACTCGTACTTAAGATTGTCGGAACCGGAAAGGTTTTGGAAGTGCGAAACTCATTCATTTTACCTTAATAGTGTGAAGCAGCAGTGCTTGCACTGTTGTGTTTCGGCGTGGAGAGTAAGACAGCCGGTGAAATTACTGGCACTTGAGGTATTCCATCTTAGGCCTCTAGGTTGGCAACGCATCTGCAATCTCTGGCAATACCCCTGGTGTTGCTGATGTTTATGGGCGGTGGTGATCTCTTACCACCAGGAGACCCACTTGTTCGTTTGCCTTCCAGTCGAAAAAAATAATAATAATACGAATATCGAAGAAATACCGGAATACCGGTATTTGAATTTTCGGTACCTATCGAATTAATACTGGTATTGCAAAAAAACGTCCGATATTAGATGCTCTAGCTAGGGAAAATACATATAATAATAATAAGTACCAGCGTTGTTTTGTTCCCTAGCAGAATATTTAACATAGGGAAACTCCAGTTTTACACTTCCACTATCAGCGCATTATGTACTCAGCTGTCAATTTTTTTTAGCAGCAGTATGGAAGGTATGATGTACTCGTATGATAGATGTAAATATCTTCTAAGTTGGATACATCACAAGCAAGATAGTTCAGGATAGTTTTTTAATATAATATAAGTTCATTCAGGTTAGCGGGATAGTTAATTCTTGCGACACAAAATATTTTATGATGAGAGCATTGATTCTTAATTTTTAACGAGAATATTATAAAAGTACTTTTTAGTATTGTTTCACGTGCGTCTACCTAATTTTTTCCTTTGTATAAGGATTAAAATAGGTTATATTTAGAAATTTTCATCCAATTACATAGGCTTTACTTGTACGATCCTTGGATCTTGGCTATAGGCAGTGCGCTTGCATCACCTCTTGGAACCGTCCCAAAGACATCCGCATTATCTGCCAATAGTTTAGTAACTATCTGTAGTTATCACTTTAATCTGAGGGACTAGGATAGAGTTGTAAAAACCATTGCGGAATATTAATTTGTGTCTGAATATTTGAAAGCTAAGTGGCTAGATATACGCAACCCTGATTATTAAACTAAATACGTGAAAATAAAGATATTCAATACCTTATACCTATTTAATGATCGGATGTGAAATCGAGAAAGTAAAATAGGTAGATTTGTGAAGTTTTACATATACTTACTGATATTTTTGTAGGTATCGCTTAATGACGTAAAAAAAATAAGGACATAAGTTTATGGGGAAACATTTTGATCTGATATTTAGGCCGATTAGGAGTTCTTAATTCTTTTTAAATGGCCATATGACAGGAAATAGAATAGAAATTTAGTAATAACATAAAGTGACATAACATTATTTGCTGTCCGCGTTTAACACCGTTTTAATAACTTGTCACTTTACCCGTTCATAACATGCCATTATCAAATCGAACGGTGATTCGTTTCGTCGCTTTCTCAATACATTCAGCTAGACAATCGATTTCAGACAGCAAATCGATTCTTTTGTTCCTATTCTTGATTGTTATACTAGAGTTAATAGCCTTGGTGATCAGATAATGTCCAGCTTATTATTAGACGTTTTACCTTTAAAGTTCAAGGCAAAGAAACTGTATCTCGTTATGAAAATGACGGTGTAATGAATCAGTCTACATTTTTTTAATCGATTAATAAAAGCGCATTCCGTGCCGTTTATTAACGTATTCAATCTAGTTGGAATGTTATTTGCAACGTTTTCTTTCTTGTTATTTATTGCATTGATTAAAAACATAACGATTGAGTCATTAATTATTGCATATTGCTCATACTTCTGAAAAAATAAACAATCATTTAAAGCAATAAAATAATAAAAATCAAGGATGATTTAATTGAAAATAACTAAAAGGATATATAAAAGGATACATTAGAGGAAATAGTCCGGTTTCACGGTCACCTTGAGCATTATTATGGTTATTTTGCTATAGGAAAATATAATTCTTTTTTATGCTATCATTTTAGGTGTCCGACTGTCGGTAAATGTAATTAAAAACCTAATTTTGCAGAACTTTCCTAACATCTTCTGGTCCCGTAAATCTTGTTATGCTAATCTTATTCAACATTTTGCATATTATTTAGCAGGCATAACAGCGACCTTGGCTTTCATGGGATCATCGACTTCGCATCCGCCAAAGTCACCAGAAAAGTTCCGAAATTAGCAACATTACACACAAACATACACACGGTAGTCTCACAACTGGTTCTGACGAGATACTTACTCAAGCTTACTTAGTATTGTGTGCATAGTTTCGTATCATAATAATATGGCAGCTATGCCTAGTGCCATCCACGAAAACGCGCGATTTTGTCAAAATTAGACATTAATGACATTGTAATAAGAACCACGGCATGCGTCATCGTGAATGACTCTACCTATACTGAACTGAACTTGCTTTATGATTGCCGTATTTACTTTCTTAGTGAAAATGGTAATGTCTATTTCAGATTCTTCGATCGTAGTCGTTGAAACTCTAGTCTTTTCGTTGAGAAAAAGAAGAATAAATAAGAAATATATTTTTTTATGTATATTTCAATAACCAATCTAAAATGATCCCACACTGCGTACATTTTACTTGGAAGCAGGGCGCTGCTAACACTGGATAACCATAAATATCTACAAATTTCTACGGACCCCTCGGTGCGTAGGTCTTACTCGCTCTTGATCGTATTTTTGGGTGCATCAGTTAAACAAGTTCATTAGCTTAAATACTTTTTTTTTATAACAACCAAGTTATCTAAACAGGACCTTAGTAAATGAGAGTAAAACATATAAAACTATTTCAAGAGCCCGTGCTACTCTTAAACAAGTTGGTTATATTGTTGATGCTGTTTTGTGAAATTCCAACCAGTTGAATAATGTACAGCACAACTGCTCTAGCGTGACCGCTGAGAGTGAAAGTAAACCATTTTTTGGAAACTTTGATTGTGAAGTTATTCAACCGTTATCGGTGGAATTACCCTGAAATACGTGGAATGCCAACTGAAATTGTCATTTTGTATGTGAAGTACGATCTTCTCTCAAGATTATTACTTGTAATCTACATTACAATTCTATTCGTATTTCAATGATACACATATTAAGCATATAAAATGATAGGATTTTCTTTTAACCTTTCATAATGTCCCAGTGCTGGATAAAGAATTCCCCTGTTGACTCCCATAACTCCCATTCTGGCGCAATAACCAACCATGTTTTCCATACGCGTCCAATCCTTCTCCGTCATCCTCGTCTTGGCTGACTGCTTTCCGATAACACCTAACTTGTCTGTGTATCCATCTCTGCGAGTGCATATGACAGACAACATGACCAGGCCAGTCCCATTTTAGCTTAGCAATTTTAATATTTAAATTTCATCATCATCAGCCGGAACACGTCCACTATTGAATAAAAGCCTCCCCCTTAGAACGCCACAATGATTGAACACTTGCATCCACCGGTGCCCCGCAACTCTCATGATATCGCCAGTCTAAGTCTATTTGGACTTGCCAACGCTTGTCTTCCGGTTTGTGGGCACCACTCGAGAACTTTCCTCCCCTACCGTTAATCTTCAGTCGGTTTTAATATTTTTTCGATTCTCAAATATCAAAAGTACCTAATTGTGAATCGATTAAACAATGATCCGGTATCATAATACAAAATATGATTCGTACAATAAAAGTAATTGGTATTTGTACAATAAAATAGTGTCGACCCTGAAGTCGAAACAGGGAGCCTAATCGATGTCTATATTATGTCGTCATAATTATTCATTAATTCGACTTCTACACATACAAGTCTTGCGATTTCGATTCCATTTACTTCTTAAAAGGTTGAAATTTTCAAGCTTGTTCAAAAGGTCAACTTGGAACACGAATTTGTCTTCATAAGTGCATTAATATTTCACAATAAAAATCGAACCTTTTCATTATGATTATCAACAATCGTGAAATATTGTTTAGACTATTGTGAAATTCAAACAACTTCACTGGCATCTTGCAACGCTGCTAAGATTTGCCTAATCTAATATTCAGACATATTGGTAAGTATTTAAAATTGCACATACGAGAAGTATTGAGTTTTATAACTGTTTAATCCACATTTTATGGAAGACGAGTGCTGATGCACTAAATCTACAATAAAACTAGGTTAAACAAAAATATTGAATCAGCTCATTTGTATGACCAATTTCGCCAATTTAGAGTAAACAACTTAAAACAGCAAATACAATTTTAGAATTCTACTGAAACTACGAATTCTACTTAATTGCAAAATATTTGCTGAGCGTTATAATTATAAAGTTACCTACTGTAATTTTTGAATTAAAATTTGAAGGCGCTTTTTTAGAAATTGTAGAAAAAAGCACTACACACAGTTACGCTCATGATGCCTCGAAACCTGTTAAAGCCTGTCAAGGAGATATAAAACAATATTGGCTTTAGCGATCTCAAAACAGGAGCGCTGCTACTACGAAATTCGAAAATCGGTGTTCATATCGTACCATCCCTCTCACTCTCGTATTAAATAATATAAGCGTCAGCGGGACGGCAGGATACGAAGTTTGAATTTTGCACTTTGTAGTATAGGGCCAGGAATGCAAGGCGCCGCTACTCGTATGGGTTCCGAAGGCCGACTGCCGCGCACCTGCGGGGTTGGACTTTCCATAAAACCACTCTGTAACCATAGATTAATAATAATAAATCTTTCTAGGGTTCCGTACCCAGGGTTTGTCCGTCTGTCTGACCCTCTGTCACAAGGGTATCGATGCGAGGGGCATGAAGCTCAAAAGTCAGGTAGATTGAAATTTTCGCAGTGTATTTATCAGAACAGAACCTTCAACAACACGAGCACTTTAACAATAAATAAGCGTAAGTTCCCAATTCGCACTGGGCCTGTGTGAGACCTACGGCCTAAGCCCTCTAATTCTAAGAGGAGGCCTGTGCCCAGCAGTGGGACGTATATAGGCTGGGATTATGATGCTGGTGAATAAATGTAACCCCTTTACTTTTATTATTTTTAGAAAAAAAACGTGTTTTTTGGACATTTTTGGCGCTACAGAACCTTTTATAAGCTAGTCCAACTCGATCTTAACAGGTTCTTTTTTGCTTGTGGTGAGCCTTGTGGTGAGGATAGAATATTGTGTGAGTTGCATTATTTTGTATCACATTTACGTTGTATCCGTCGATCGCTTAATAAACTATACTAATTGGACATTCCTTGTGTCTGTTGTACCAATACGTTCCGCAATCTTATTTGGGGCATCAGGGCAACATGTTAGGTGTGTAGAATTTAAAATGTGTTCACGCCCAAAGGAAATGCAAGTGGATTAATTTCAGTAATGACCAGCCAAGAGGATATCCTGCAGTTTCTCTAGTTTTTCTTTGAAAAGCGTTATAATTGAGTTCATGACTTATTTTCTCCGAGCTACTTTGTTGTAACATTACATAAATATGTAATAGTGTTACACAGATTATTTTTTGCAAATTTTAATTTATATAGCTGAGCCATTGACATCTAAATATGTATAGATTGCATGTTTCTTACATCAAAACGGCGCACAAAATTTGTTCACAGCGCGGATTTGTGAAATTTCACTATAGTTTGTTGACGTCCATGATAGGGGATTATGTCAAAGTAATATTGATGATATGATGATTGATCCACCGCGCGTTTTGTTTCAAACAGCCAGTCTAGTGCCGTAAGGTAAAGATGTAAATGAGCTGAGCCTAGGATAAAGCCAAGGATACACGAAGCAAGTTTTCCATGCTAGGATTGCAAAGCTAGTTTTATCAGTCTACCCGTGAACATGACTCAGGCAATTACATCATAATCGAAATATCGGGAGCTCATTAAATATACGGTCTTCATCCAGTAACAATAGATTTACTTAATGTAAATAAAAGTCAATCATAAAAACTGTCACAGCAAAGTCAGCAAGCCAGAGATGTTCGGGATTTTTATGCCAGAGATCAGCTTATTTAAAAAAGTGAAAAAAGTTAAATACTCTGAAATAATCGTCGCCTACAATTTGAGTATTCATCTCATACGTCATTGCATAATACGAGTATGACCACAGATGCAAAATAAAACATACGCTATTGCGTATTTTCTATTGAAAAACGCCCCCACGCCACATTTTATAGCTGATGATCTGTTGCTTGTATCACAGAGGGCGCGGGCGTGTGAAAGCCGCCATTGTCCTTTAACAATGGACAACTAGATCGCAGTGAAAGTGTACTTGAAAATTTAAACGCTGTTTACACCCGATATTTATCGGAGTTGGCCAAATAGAAGTCAAAATACGGTGTAAATTTATTTTATGAAAAGCAAGAGTCGAAAGCCATCTCAAATGTTCTATCTTTATTTACCTACTATTCATTTATTTTTGTGAGTTATTCTCTTTACGTTTTCATCTCCCTGTCCAGAGCTATAGCTATACTTTTATACATAATTACAATGCTCGGAATCTTGAACCTTAACGTCTTTGTATAATGTAAATTGGCAGCAACTCTAGCGGCTTATATCGCCAACAAACTGTTCTAGATCATAAACTGTAACTAGGCCACAAAGGGCTCTTTTATACATCTTTTTTAATACTGCCAGAGTTTTCAGAAAGACCATCATTACCAAGAAGAATTCACCGCAAAAACTTTTTAATTTCTCATACTCATTTGGTAATTTAATGTGAACGAGTTTGAGAGGTTTGTTGTAACATTCCAGCGACCGAAATGTACGACATAATAATATAAGTAGGTAGAAATCATCACGTGAATGGCGGAAATGCAAACACTAAAACATAAAAATATACATCTGCCATTGTATTTTGCGTTAAAAGAAACATATTTATGTATGTTTCCTTAGCTTCAGAGACGATATTTATGTTTATTTTAATATTTCAATAATGAATTAAATATTAAAACACCAACTACAGCGTTCCTTACTAATTAATTTTCTTAAAATATTCTTTATCCAGTTCATTTCGTACTTTGGGTCTAATGTTTGTTCAGACGATAATACCAAATAAGAAATAATTAAATTGACAGTACCTAATTTGATTACTTCCGTAATATTAATTACGCAACTGAAAGTGAGCAATATCAAAGATAAGGAAATCCATCGCCCACTGAAATCTGTGTTAATTAAGAACGTTAAAACCTTTTATAAAGAACATCTAGAAAGTGTCTCTGTTGTCCTTGTTATTGTTATATTTTTGTTTACGAATTTATTAATTATTTAAATGCCATCTTTTAAATAATTGCTTCAGACGCCACTTTGCGGGTAAAAGCTATAGACAGTATAATATAAAGTGTGACCGATCCAATTTCGAACTGATAGGTCTCCATATTACATTTCAAGTATTTGAAAGTCTGTATTTTCTAAAAAAGCTAAAACCGTTTCGCATTCATCGGTCCGTTATTTCCAATCAATAGTTTACTGTTAAACGTTATCACGATTTGTTTTGTGAAATGCTCGCGTTTGCCCCACTTTGTTTACATTAATACCTATCGGTTTTTTGGCCTCGGCGACTCAGTGGGCTGGGGGAAAATTGTTAGCTTTTACTTAAATAATTTAGTTTAAAAACTAGTACCTACAATAGAAGTAAATGGGGCTAACCAGTGAACTATGAATAACAGAGGGTTTTAATATATTTACTAATGCCTAACGGCTCGAATAAACTTAGTTCTTGTTCTGAAGCAATCTTTGAAAGTATTTTTAATTTAAGTTAGTAGTGTAACTAATGTTGTTTAATATAGACACCTTCTATCAATCAATAAATGTTATTTCTTTTTTCTTCTATATGTTAATTAATTATAATAAACCTAAATATCGCGGGATGCCTTATACTAATAGACCTAGACTTGGTTTGGATAGGTATTTTGCTAAATGTAAACAAACTTTAGCGGCCTGAATTGGTACATTCAAGGATTTTAAACATTTTACTTATCAATCATTGTAATACAATCTAGACTAGTGTATTTCAATACAGAAATGTAAATATTTAGATAGTTTAATAAGGGATTTTCAATATTTAAGGCACGAATTGACGTTGTTTTGTTTACATTTAGTTAAATATCTATCCAAACCAAGTTTAGTCCCAAAGCAAAGCTTGTGTTATGGGTATCTCTAGGTACTAAACTAGGCAACGGATAAACAGACGTAAATAGGTAGCTACATATTTAAATGCATATTAAAGAACAAAGACTCTACAACAAACTGTCGTATTTTTCATACAGATATCAACCTCGACCGGTGACCGAACCCGGGACCGCACGCTTCGCAGTAAGGTTCTCTAAGGGCTCTCACACAAAACTGCGATGCGATGCGTGCGACGCCACATCGCAGGAACTAATGATGCAAATTCTGTGCGGCAAAGCGTTAGTGCAGGTCACTATCCATACTAATATTATAAATGCGAAAGTAACTCTGTCTGTCTGTCTGTCTGTTACGCTTTCACGTCGAAACCGCTGAACCGATTTTGATGAAATTTGGTACAGAGATAGGTTAAGCCCTAAGGATCAACATAGGATACTTTTTATTCCGATAGAGGGCGCCACCGCGCGATAACCTAGGTCCGCGCAGACAAAGTCGCGATCATAAGCTAGTACTTAATATACCTATATGATATCGCAGGAATTCGCAGTTTTTGCGATGCGTCCTGCGAGCTCGCAGATTTTTGCAATGCGATGCGAATTCGCAGTTTTGTGTGGGAGCCCTCACTAATGGGCTGGTTATCAAATAAAATATTTAATTCAATACCATATTAAAGCCGAAAACATTGCTCTACTATATAAATTTTACATAAATGTTCCAGTTGAATTCTCCACGATATATTCGTTGTACAAGGCCTTTGGTCGCAGAATAGCCTTCAACTGAAGGACGGGGCTTTCGAACAAAACAAAACAAATGACGCTCAGTACCTTTCCCTCTGCTCCAATCAATTCCTATTACATGATCGAGGCTGGATTGCACTGGATTTGCATTTTAATTTAACGGTAAATTAACAATTTGAATTTCGATTATTAGTCGAATTTTGTTATCGGGGTAATTTGCAACTCGTTTAGTTCCGAGTTAATTTCAGTGTTTTGATAATAATCTTAGATAGGTGATTATGTGTGTTACTAAAAACGTTATCTTGTACAGGCCAGGTATAGTCAACGAATTTGGTTCCTAGACTACCACGTCATGCAATAAGCGTTGCTAAAATAGAGACAATCAAAATTATGAACACTATGATAAAGTTCTGTAGTGGCTTAGAAATACAATTGGTTTACTGTACATAATCGCAAAATAAATCCGGAATAACTATTTCAGCTGGTACTTGGGTAAGTTTAATGAAATGTGCTTTGAAAAGTTTTTTTAACACTAAACTAACTTATGACTCCATTCTCAGAATAAAATTACAGAATATGGTTTCTTTTAGTCATAATGGTTTGTTCAAAAAATAATTTGTTTGCTCAAAATTTTTTTACTGAACATTTTAAACTGTTATTTTACTATACGACAAACCAATGTCATAATTGCTTGATTAATTAGATAACTAAGCGTTCAAGTGCGGTGCGTTTTTACAATGCTCGATTAGTATTCCGCTCGTTCTTTTATTAAATTGCCCCTCATTACCAACACAATAAGTAGGCCATAATGTATCGGCATAATACGGCCCGTAGTGGTAGGTGCGCGTGAGTGGGAACCAGCAGTAGTTATGCATTTTACGAAATTACGGTAAAAGTGCTAGCGCGCGTAAAATTAGTTCATTATGTTATACCTTTACTCGTGGTTATTATCATATCGTCTATATACAACACTGATTTAGGCATACATCATGTTAGCCGGGTACCAAGTGAGTAACCAGTTTTGAACTCTTAGCACCATCCATCATCAGTAGGAAGATGTCCTCTCTTGAACAAAAGCCTCTACCTACGCCACAATGGACAACATTCCCCACCTAGGTTGTCTGGAACAAGGGCGCAGTGTCTTCCAGTTCGTGTACCAATTGAGGACCTTTTGAATTCTGTGTTAAAAAAAATACATCCTGAAAATGGCTGCCTTATGAGACAGTTGACAGTAAGTAGATTTTGCTTCGCTTAATTTCGAACATATAAAAAAATATGTTTTATTATCGCCATTATCGCCTATCTCACTTCCCTGGCGGACCGAGAAGTCATACTATTAGTCTTCGGGACTCGGTCTCCAGTCGAGCTAATCCAGCGAATACCTCCTAACACAAGTGATAAATAAAAGGGGGATTCGTCAACAAACCGAAAAAAACTGGTTAGAAAATAAGTATTTTTTTTTCCAGTCTCTGCCAGCCAGTCGCAATTACAGCACTACACACATCGTTACTCCATTGAATGGGGGTTAGTTCTACTTGACATCTTTCGAGACGTGTTCTCTCATTCTCTAAGTACTGATTTAAACTATCGATTTAATCTACAGCAATTAGTTAATAATCAATATAAAATCCAATTCCTCGTATTAGACGCAAAAGCACTTCGGAATGCGAAGTAAACCTTTCTCACGGTCTCTCCATATTGGGTCCGCGCGCGACGAATTATGCATATCATACGACGCATAATGACAACGGAGAACAACGGATTTAAGTTTTAAAATAACTTACATACACAAACACCCCAAATGTGTTCCCAAATGGGGTAACCAAATAACCTTACCATAAAAAAAATACAAGCTTTTTTGCTGATTGTACACTTTGTTAACTGTTCTTGCATTGTCACCGAAACTACATTTGCATACCAAATTGTATAAAAATATTAGTCTAAAATAATAGAAATTTCCCTAATGTTAACATTAAAAGTGAGGTATGTGCTATTGCAGTTAAGTAATGGTACGGGTAAGCCCACAAACAGACTAAACTTATGTCTTTACACGCTCATTAAATAGTGTTAAGTACTTAAACCTAATACGAACAGAAATGGATTGTCTATTGTGAACATAGCAACGGCTTTCACAATGTTTTAAGTTACAAAATACCTACCTAACTAAATTATGCAGATTATTTAAAGTTCACCAAGTCACACACTATTTTCCGAAAGTTTTTTCTTACCCATCTGTGTTTACTCAGTAGGAATGTTACCAGCCAGCAAAAACTTTTATTTTTTTAATTTTAATTATTGACATTCATAACGTATCTTGTTAATGTTATGTAATTGTCACTTAACACCCCCTACGCGCGCACACTCTTGAGAAAAAAAGGCCCTTACAGATGAAGAGACGGACAACAAAATGATCCTATTAGTAATAATTAAATTGTACCTATTATGATTCCTTTTGCGACTGTACTTTAACCGTAAACCATGAATAGGAGTTACTTACAAAGTGTAACGGTGTAGATGTTTGAGCAGATGTCTTAATCTGGCTGGTGCGGGTGTTTTTGGGGAAAGGAGTTGAAAAATGTAAAGTTACCGCCTTTGATTAAGGGCTTTCTTTATTTTTCGCCTCTCGTTTTTCAGAATTGCACCTGTGCGAAGCCAGGCGGAGCGCTAGTATAGTATACGTACACTGATTCTGGCTGTTATCTGTCAGACACTGGGTAACCGGGCCGACACGATAATTGAGCAATTGCATTCCTTGCAACATAGCGTTTCCTTCGTACAAGCACGCTTAATTTTAAGTCTAGTTTTCTGGTGCGTTTTGATTTATGCTCGGTTATAGTATCTCTGAGACGGGCATAACTTCGCCATATGTAATGAAGTAATGCCCATTAACTTGCTACTTTACGGTCTTGCGTGAAAGAAATCTACGTTTGTGCTATTTAAGGCATATAGATTTTTTCTACTGTGTAAGTCTAAACAATACTTTTTTTAATATAAATTTTATTATTTATTGTATATTAAAATAATTATAAATTTAAAATTCTACACTTATAAATTAAAGATAAATGTAAATAAAATACAAATTTCAAATAAATAAAATAAATATGATTATTAACTATAGCAGTTAATTACAGTACAACAACTTAACAGTTAGATTTTCAATTATTTTACCTAGAAAAGAAATTTCAGCATTCTATCTATACCTACCTACCGTGACTGACTGACTGACTCGCAGCCATCGTATAGCCTAAACTACTGAAAGATTTGAAATGTGGCATCACTATGACATCTATCAAAATTTCAATTAAGTTAAATAAATTAGCACAACCAAAACAACGTTTTTTTGAAAAATACCCAACGGAGACAGAGTCACTTTGAATCTAATATAATTATAAATCTTTTCTTTCCATAACCCGCAGAATCAAAATCCCTCAGTGCATATTAATGACTCTCAAGGAATATACGTCTGCCAAATTTCAATAGGGATGTTGACACTACCAATCAACTGACGTACTTTTTATGAGCTGTCAAAACACAATTCTCCCATAGTTTCAATGGCAATAGCGAATTATGACGTCATTATCCGGAAACTCAATCAACTAACTATTTATTTGTTTTAAAGCAACCAAAAATCTAATTTTACAGTAAATCGAAAATTAATCTGGTTTTCAGGGCTACAATAAAGCGTTTTGCTACTGGAGTTGTGCCTTCGAATTATTTTTTAATGGCGTCATCATCCCAATTCTCTAGCTTCAGTTTGGTTGTGGCTCATTTTAAATAAAAACACCAAAATCAATAATATAATGTAGATAGAAGCGTAGTCGAATTATTCGATTCTTGACCTATTGCAGAACGTTCTCACGATAACTAACGTAACATGACGTCACCGTGACATTTTCTTTGAAAAGGTTGTACAGTTGGCGACGATTTTTTTTTTTTTAAATTCGAAAGTTCAACGTTTGTAAGTAATAAGCTAGCAAATCTGTATTAATTATTGTCACCAGCATTGTCTGACAGTACAAGCGTGCATAAATATTTGATACGACTCTATTTCTATATAGGGTCGAAAGGACGTGTCAGATATTTTTGCACAGATATTAATGCTGGTGACTGTACCATGTAGGTAGGTACTTAGTCACGAACGCTAGCTAAACTTATTTTAAACTAACATTCCTTTGTCTTTATCTGTCTCTTATGACATTTTGCTTGTTGAGATAAGGACACCTCTTTGTTTTAAATAAAGGAGATCTGAAACTTTTTACAAATCAGGGATCAGTGCTTACTAATACGAATATCTAGTTAAACTAAAGAGACAACGTAGATACATATGTTAATGCTAAAAAGGATCTCATAATAACTCCATTACTAACTGAATTTAAACACCAAACAAACGAATTAATTAAAAATTCGATTTAGTTTATAAATATCTCAAGTTATTGTTTATCGAACGGTACAGGAAAAATGTTCTCAAACCGTAAGCGATATAATACACAACTAAATATTTGCATATATGCTATGTTTTCGCGGTATTTAGCAGATAAGAAGATACCTAATCAAAACAGGTGGCATGTGGTCTGGTTTTCCCCGCGTTTCCCCGAACTTCCGATAGGTCGATATTGCATTTAGCTGGTTATTTTATAAATAACTAATGTCGTGCTTGTTATTAATATGTTATCACATTTGCCTCAAGTTATTCTGCGAATATTTTTTTTAAGTAAAACCCCTAAGTTTGTACCGTTATCGTCCATCCGTGACCAGATTGTCTTCTTAAATTGTTTCACATTAAAAGACGCCTAAATACAGCCAATTTATAATTCTTTTTTTTCCTTGGATATAAATAAAAAACGTTTTTTTTTTGCCGCAAGATTTCTTTATATCCACTTGCCACCTTTCAAGTTACCCCCGATAGTGCACAAACAAATCTTACCTACGTCACTGTTGAATTGAATTTCCGTTGATAAGCCCGTTTCCTTCCTCTCGGTTATCACTGTTATCTAATTGACGCCCGACGCGGCAAATCTCTCTATCTCTCTCTGTCATCAAGTCAATTAACTTTATTACATAAATATTTAAATTATCAGCCGCAACATTAACAGGAACTAAACAAAAAATGTTAGGAGCTATGACAATGATTGCGTCAAAAATAGTAGGCAGTGTATAATCAAGTGGATCTTGGAAAGTTTTTTTTTTTTTAATTTTTTAGAATGCTGGCTGTAAATAAAAGAAAGGGAGTTATTCAAAAATTAAAACATTTATAATTAGAACTATCTTGGTATTTCGGGTATCTTGGTGTTTGACACCAGTTTGTATGGGCGTGTACACAAAATATCGGGTCGGTATTTCCATGTCGGTATTATCCGTGCCGGTAAATAGTGTCACCCGGTATTTCATTACGAAGGCCTAGCGTAAACCACCCCAGGCAAAGAAAACCTGCCAAATGGTGATAAAGGACTGTTTTTAATTACACGCGTTTGATCTTCGTAAAATCCTTTATAAAGCAGGCGATTTAACTAAAATAATTTACCTATCCGTGACTGTAATGTGCAAAATCGTTTTAAAATTTCGGAAAATTCATTCAAAAGGTAAACACACGCCATTTCCGCAGATAATGGATGAACCTTGAACCTGCTACTGCACTGTATTCCATGTAATCTGTTGAAGCCTTTTTTTTCGAATAATGAATTTGTTTAAACGAGGGGCTAATCTAATGGAAAGGACTGGATGCGAAAGGCGCAAAACCGGGAAGAATGGAGTGCATTAGAAGAGACCTACACTCAGCATTGGGTAGTGAAAGGTGGAGAAAGAAAGAAGAATTTATGGTTTAAACTCAAGCAGTATTAGTAAATGTTGGCCTTATAGCAATGTTCCTAAAGCTGTAAAGCCCTGTGATCTTGGCCCGTGAAATTATTCCGAGGCGTGGATAGGGCGCTCGACAAGGCCCAGATTATTGTTTCGTATTACACGCCGTCACGGTGTACACCCACAAATAGCTAAGCACAATAGTTACGGTAAAATACAACACAACTCACCTTCTGCGTAAAATTATAAACAAATTAAATTTACTATGTTGGCAACTGTTCCGAAATTTAATGAACACTATCCTTGCTTAAATTTTATTAGAAGATCCCAGTCAGAACACCTAGTATTTATATATTTTGTTCATGCTTTACAAATATTAAAATGTGACAATGGCTCACCGTGAGTTTTGCAAACAAGTTAAATTCAAATTCAAAAACATTTATTTGTAAGAATACAGTAAAATTATCTTAAAATAAGTTTAGCACATGTATTCAGCATGCAAGCAAGCGTACAAATATTTAGTTCTAGGTCACTAAAAATCTAGGTTGTAATTTTCGTCAATATTATTTTATCTATCTACTTTTTATTAATTCATTTATTATTTGAAGCCTGTAGAGGTGTCCCACTGCTGGGCAAAGGCCTCCCCCCCATGTCCTCCACTCGACCCGGTCTTGGGCAATCTCTGACCAGCTGCGAAGAAAAGCGTCCAGATCATCTCGCCATCGACGCCTGGGCCTGCCACGCCGCCGAAGTCTGTTTTGTGGTGTCCAGTCTGTAGCTATTTTAGCCCACCTATTGGGTTCCATACGGCTGACGTGACCTGCCCAGTCCCATTTCAGCCTGGCAGTCTTGGCACCCATATCAGCAATGCGTGTTTTGGAGCGCAATACAGTGTTCCGGATCCGGTCAACCCTTTTCACTCCCAACATACTGCGCTCCATTGCTCTCTGGCAAACCTTCAATTTGGTCTTCTGTAACTCAGTAAGTGACCATGTTTGAGCACCGTAAGTTAGGACAGGCAGTATACACATGTCGACGAGCCTCCGCTTTAGGGCTAGCGGAAGATCGCCCTTCATGTGTTCTTTCATAGACCAATAGCTCTTCCAGGCGTTTTGGATCCGTCTTTCGACTTCTTTATCCTGTCTGTGGCTGAAAGAGACTAATTGGCCTAAATAGGGATACTCGTCGACATATTGTAACAACTGCCCGTCTACCTCTACCTTACGTTTCGTGCTGTTGGTCATTACCTGAGTTTTTGACCGGTTCATTTTCAGACCAACTCGAAGGCTTGCAGAGCTTAGCTCTTGAAGCATTGTTTGTAATTCCGATGTAGATGAGGAGAACAGGACAATGTCGTCGGCGAATCTAAGATTAGTTAATCTTTTGTCGCCGAAAACAATGCCCTTCGTTCCCCACAAGGCTATTAATTCATATGACATTTAATTATTTGCTAGATTTTTATTACATTATGTCATTTAATTAGTAGTTTAATGAGCTGAAAACAAACTAGAATCATTTTTAGTCTAATTTTTTTTTAAATCTTTCTCTATACGGCATTAAAGCGCTTCTGCCCTGTGGAGCGAGAACCGCAAAACATTAATCGTTGTTGGTTATCACGGGTCACTTTGTAACAGTGTGTACGCGAACCAAAGTGGCAGTAATAGCATTACCAGATAAATCCGATTACGCCGGCAATAATTGGGTAGGCGACAACAATAGTTGCGTAACACGATACACGTAACTGAAATACTTAGTGGTAATTAGCAGCGACGTGAATATTGGCAAATTAACAGCTAATTTGTGGTTACCTGTGACTTACTGTAAACAAACAATACTCAGTTATTTTTATTGTCATCAGTAAGAATCGTCTCAATTTTTTCTAATAATGTAACCAGGTCATTCTGAGTAATGTGCAGGTAGGACCTTGTACAAGGTCCGCCCGGATTGCTACCACCATCTTGCTTGCTAATCCTGCCGTGAAACAGCAGTGCTTGCACTGTTGTGTTTCGGCGTGGAGAGTAAGACAGCCGGTGAAATTACTGGCACTTGAGGTGTCCCATCTTGGGCCTCTAGGTTGGAAACGCATCTGCAATACCCCTGGTATTGCAGATGTTTATGGGCGGTGGTGATCTCTTACCATCAGGAGACCCACTTGCTCGTTTGCCATCCTGTTGAACAAAAAAAAAACAATTCTTTAAAAAATTCCAGGGAAAAGTAATACACTCGGCTAGTTGACATACGGGGTCAATTCTCAACGTTCTACACGTCTGTGTTGAATTCTATTTTTCGAGATTGTACAGACTTTGTAATTGTGATTCATTTACGTACATAAAAACAAAGCACCCCCGCGTGTATCGTCAACCTACTGAAGCACTGTAACCAAGGTTATTTATGTCCAATATTTAATCTATAACAAGCGACAAATCCAATCTGCTACGCATTGGTGTTATCAAGCGGTCGCAGGCGGCGGTACGGAGGCGGAAAATTGAGAAAATTGTCGACGCCGCGTGGGCCGTAGCGGGTTGAGGTAGAGGGGGGATGACGGCGCCCGTGACGTCACCGACACGCCTCCAGCCTGGCCTAGTGATAACGATAAGGTACAGGCGCGAACAACAGGAAACTAAGCTAGGACTTCAGTATCGTTTATGTAGTAAGAGTTCTCAAAAAAAAAACACATCTATGTCACATATTAATAAAACTTAAAATAATACAGGAACAAATAATACATTTACAAATAATTTTAACAATAAAAACTTAATACCTACCTAATAATAATTAAAAACTAATATAACTCTAAAAAGGCCCCACTCTCTTGAGTAAATGCGCTCTTATTATCTTTATTATCTCTATTCTGCATTTGTGTAGAGTCAAGTATTCTTTAACTTGTTGGGCTACTACGAAACTCGAAGCTCGAAGTTCGTATAGTGCTGTCCCTCTCGCTCTCGTATTAAACAGTATAAGTGCCAGAGGGACCGCACGACACGAACTTCGAATTTCGAGTTTCGTAGTAGCCCAGCAGATACATACCATCTCTCATGCAGTAGGTTACTTCCACTTCGGTGTAAGTAATTTTAAAATATTTTACAACCTAAAATTTTATATAAATGCGAAAGTAACTCTGTCTGTCTGTCTGTCTGTCTGTTACGCTTTCACGTCGAAACCACTTGACCGATTTTGATGAAATTTGGTATATATGTAGTTTGAACCCCAAGGTTCAATATAGGATACTTTTTATTCTGGTAGAGGGCGCCTTCGCGCGATAACCTTGATCCGCGCTGACGAAGTCGCGGGCATAAGCTAGTATTATATATGGGCTCAAACAAGAAACCTATCAGCTAGTGCACTTGCAATAACAATAGCATTTGCCATCGCATTTACACATCAGAAAATACGGCGATACAGTTATAAAAATAAACAAAATAAATGGAATGATCAATCTTTTACTATAATTGGCGGTTTATAATAATGCTGTGATTTGGTGCGCAAGAACATCATTGCAAGCATGACACAACAGATCTATTTCAGTTTTATGATTTTGTTAATGATTCCTTTTTTATCTCCCTGATCTAAGATAAAGTTATTTCCAATGATATTATTGGCTCGTGACTCATATCAAACAATTTTCGATTTAATTGATTCTAAAAATAATGATCTGCAGGAAAAAAAAATCTGCTCCTTGTGGTGTGGAGTAGTTTGTATTAAACCCCTAAACAATATTGTGAAAACGTCATTAAAACATTAGAAATTAACTTTCGGTCGTGACTTTGTCTGCTAAAAATTAATTTATCGCTGTATCCTGCGTAAACTATGCAATTTTCTCAAATAAGAACTATCCTCCCAGGGTATTGTGATAAAACGTGTTAAATATTCAAGGATTCCGGTCGAGCGGTTTTTGGTCTCATTAATAGTTGGTACTGTAGCTGGCTTGAAGTACTATTAACGCAACTGAATGGTGCGCCATAGTGGAACCTTTTCACAGAAAATATCATATCGGCATTGCATTGCTAGACGTGCTAATTAATTTTCAATCTTACTATTAGAAAGTTGTACGGCGGTTCAGGCATCAAATTTTTTGATAGCGGTACATACATAATATGTAACCTTTAAACTGGCTAAAAAGCTAAAAAAATTGTTGACTCAAAACATTTTTGTTCGCGCTTATACGTAAGTGACATTTAAAAATAAATTACCACTTCCCTACTCGTTACTGTCGCCCAGTTAACGGACAGGGATTGCCATATTTCAAAACTAGAACTACCCCGCCCGCTACGCCGCAGCCGCCTGACTCAATAAGACATGTTTGTAATAGGTAAACCTTTGATTTATTTCACGCAGTATTTTTAAATAGTAATGGGCATATCAACCACAAGCATTTCAGATCTTTGTTTGACTGTAACATGCAGAGCGAGAAAGAAAATTTAATATATTATTATGTTACACTTGTAACACCTAACTAAGGATATAGTTCAAACGGTATTAGAAATTTTGAAGTGGAATATTAAAACCATATAAAAACCACAACGAAGGTATTAAGATTTTTTTATAATAAATTAGATAAAAAAAAATTGTCTAGAAAAAATAACTTGCACGTAAACTTTTTTATAAAATCATACTGAAATTCGGACCCTGCTGACGTTCTATTAAAAAGTTTTTGCAAATTACCATTTGCGTCGGCGAAATTTTGTCGACAGTTAGCAAATGAAAGATTTGTCAAAAGATTTAAATGCTCTCTAATTTACCTGTTTCTCATTTTTCATTAATTTCTTTTGTGTTCACCACGAAACTGTATTACTAAGAATGAAATAATAGTAAGTACAGTCCAGGTCTTATGTAAGTTACAAAGATCTTAAAAATATCTATATACCTTTATGTCTCTATAAGGTCAAAGTATACATTTAACGTTACGGGTGTATAGATATTTATACCTTCGACCCTATACCTTCTTCACTCTATTTTTATTTGAATTAGTTTACTGGAAAAACACATAAATTCTTATTCACCTTTGCCGTAGTTAAGTAAATGAGGCGTAACACTGCTGAGGAATTTTGATCTTACACACTCAAAAAGGTTACCACTTCAACCACTCAATATCAACCCTTTACGTGTGACCCGGTTTTGTATGTCGACGATAAAACATAGAGCCTTGAAGCGAACGAACTATAAGCAAGTTGAGTTGATGTGTTCCATCTTTACAGTTTGGGATAGTTAAAATACTTTACAGCCAATTAAGAGGTTTCGCGTTATTGGGATCGTTGGAGTTAATTACATTAAATAATAGATAAAGGGTTACATAGTAGACAAAGAGAGAAGATTTATTAGGAATATGCTTAACACAATGTATCCTCACAGATTTGTGCTTCGAGCAGCAGTTCAAAACCGAACTGAACTGCTAGGTATGTAATTTCGGGAATACCATAATATGCGCTATATAGGAATTAATGAATCCTAACTAAACAGAACCAAGTCGAAATGTGTCCACAATTATGGCGCAATGCAACCACAAAACTGGATAACTTTAAATGGTCAAAAGAAAACTTTAAAAGTTAGATAAGAAAACATTTGGATTGCATTATCGCGATGGGTGATAATTTACTATAAAACTGTCTCAAGCAAACTTACTAAGCAATTTTAAAAATATGCACAACTTTCACTATATTCGTACATATTGAAATAGTTAACAAATACAGAACTTTATCCCGGAACTTTAACGTTTCAGCCACTTTCATCTGTGTTGCGGCAGTCACGGCCACAAGAACTTCGTTGACTCTTAGGACACGACTTCTACGGCGTAGGTTGGGAACTTTAGCATTAATTTTCCTTTATTTTGCACCTCAATGTGGCGTAGCGTGAGTCGTGGGCGAGTTGTGGGCGTATCGAGTATTTTTATTACACGAGGGTGCTCAGATGTAAAAGGGGTTAAGTCTTTTTAAATGTTATCTCAGTGATTTAAACAGTTGCAATGAGAAAAAGAAGCCACACAGAATGTTTGTAATGCAAATTACATGTTTTATTGCCACTTATGACCTTTTTCTTGAGAGACTTTTCCTTGTAGCCTACGCAGCTCAGGGTTGAACTGTAGCTTACAATTTGTAATGCTCTATGGAAAATTGCAATGGACGTTTCAGTTGTAATTTTGTGCTTTACAGCTCTAGTACAGTTAGCATCAAAAGTAGCTGGTTACTTTTGTACTTTGTCGTTTTATAGGCCACGTACTTATAATGATAAACACAGTGACATTACTCAATACAATACAGTTTTTTCTCACCAGTTACATAACCTCCTAAAGCCCAGAGTCATTTATAAAGGACTTATTTTAATTTTAAATCGAACTCTATCATAAATGACATAAAGTTTGATGTTCACAAATCGAAAATTTGAGCGTTAGGAGGTTAAGGATAGATAATATGGGTTCATATCGGCTCGCATACTTATTGGAAGTCCGAATGTAATGTTTGTCAGAACGATCGTTTGTCATAACGCTTTTTTCTCTGAATTCAGTAATTGTTCAGAATTGTTATAAAACAAACCTAACCTAACCTATGGCTTTCTATAGGATGGCCATTTAAAAATTTTACAAAACTGTAAGATTTCAGTGGAAAAAAAATTATGAAAAATGATGATTCGGACAAATATTACTTATTATAACTTTGGCGCTCCCGTCGACCGTTACCTTTCTTGAAAGACTTTGGTATCAGGAGCCATAGATCACCACAAACACTTGCACCACAAATACTTGGATACTTTCACCCTTGATATCCAAGTTTGCGATACACTTGAGAATAAACTTAAAGTAACTGGAGAGCATAGAGCTAGCAGTTTCCTCGGTCAAATATCATGATTTTAAGTTTGATTAAATAATACTAGTTTTCCAAGAAGATGACGGGTTTTATGCCAAATAGTTTCATAATTCGAATGAAATTTTATTTAGTTTTGAAATAACAATCTTTTGATTGAAACGATTCTAATGATTTCAATGGACTTTATAATAATTTATGATAATTCTAACTTTATATTTCTGAGTATTTTCGGAGGCGAACAATACGTCTAGCTTGGTCTTGTCTTTGATAAAATGTGTACATATTTTCTAGTTATTCTGAGCAACGCTCGGTCGCCCAAGTATTGTAAATTAATGGCACTCTTCTGGAATTCCGTTGAAAGCACAGAATGCAGAGGTTTGACAAGAGTCGGAATTATTTTGAATTTTTGGTAGAGTTCATGAAATATTTTACAAAGTTTGTATCATACCTTACTTGGTAACTGATGGCTAGCGATAGCGAATAATATCTTACTTTGCTACTCCACTACCGTTACCATTTGCCAGCAAAATAGACCGTTGTAGGTGTTTTAGTTTTAGGTTTATTTTAATTTAAAAGTAGTATGTAATGAAACTCTCCCTTTCCATAACAATATAACAATGTTATGGACCTCTGAAATCTGACGCCTGAATTCATCATCATCATCATCATCAGCCTACAGCTGTCCACTGCTGGACATAGACCATGACGCGCCACAACACTCGTGTCTTATTCTCCTCGCATCCATCCGCCACCAGCGACCCTCTTAAGGTCCATCCACCGTGCTTCAGGACGATCTATACTACGTTTTCTCGTCCGTTGTCTCCATTCGAGGACTCGTCTGCTCCACCGTTTATCAGTCCTGCAACAGACGTGCCAGCCCAATGCCACTTCAGTGATCTAATTCTTTGAGCAGCGTCGGCCTGAATGAATGAATAATATTATAGTCTTTTCTCCGTTTCGACGTCTAGAGTGCAAAAATATGCCTACCATTAAAGTTGTTGAGATGTGCTGTAGAACTGAGTTATCTGTAAGCATCACTTAGCAACTACAGGCTTCATTGTAACGGCGGCGCCTGGCTGCGGGGGCCAGTGACGTCACACGTCGTCTAGACATTTTTCATTGTGTGACGTCATCACGTTACAGTTCCGATCCTACGAACCGCCTACCGTTTTTTTACATAAAATATAGAAGTTAGTGACAGCAGGAAATAAATCGTTATGAGTATATTTTGGTTTTGTTTTTTGGAGATAGATCTGCGATTGACATCAAAGACAAATCCTAACAGAAAGAGCATATTTTTTTGTTACCTCATACTATCTAATACAATCCTAATAAAATCTACACGCAAATATAGAAGCCAGACAAAAGGCGGTATCGATAATCTAATCACCGGCAATAATATCAAATAGGGCAAAACAAAAAAAAATCTAGTCCTATTCGTACAGCCTAACAGCGTATTAAGTGCTTTTGATAATGCTTGACTTTTTCTGATATTATTCCTCATGATTTAAGAACTATCTCGTAGGTATTTCACAAGTTTTTTGCCGTGTTTCCTTTGAAGAGATTAGCGACGTTTTACTTGCTAGGTATTTCATTTCCTCCATTCATGTTTAAAATAGACCTAAGATATAAAAGTAATGCTCGATATATAAAAAGATTTGATGGGATAAAAGCTGTCGATAATAACTTTATTTGAATGGGTAATAGATGGTTTAGTTTCTATGTCGTATGCCTGTACATAATATTTTAGAGGAACATAATACAATATAGTAAAACCTAGTGAGCCAGCCAACCAAAATCGTACTGGAAGGTTTTTTTATCCTGTATTAATGCCTAAGAGTATAGTTCACAGGGTACCAATAAAATGTAAATTGTAGGATCAGGCGGTAATCTTTTTAAGGTGTCTAGACATCATAATCAGCGATAGTAAGTCGATGATAATTATTATGTGTATAATGTGGTCACATTAGTCGGAATAATAAAATTATAGGAAGCAGAAAACAAAACGCGGGAAATAAACATGCAATTCAATTTAAGCGAAATAAAATTAAGGCACAGGAAATTCGATTCTATGAAACCATGCATGATATTAAGGATATATCTATAATTGTTTATCTAGTCCTATCATCAGTCAAGTCTACCAACCGGTCTTAGCAATGCCATTTAAAAACCTGACTAAAAGTAGTCTATCAGCCAAACCCACGCTAGCGCCCAGTATTTATCAAGTATTAAACTTTTACTATTACATAAATAAGGCAGATCGCGAACTCTAGACTGCATGATCACTCAAGCTAAGCTGGCATGCGAAGTCCGCTTCCAGAACCATTCCGTCTCTTTCGAGCTAGTAAAGAGTAAAAGAGAGTCGATGCTATTTTAGCTATATAGGCAACAACATGCTAGGGGTTTCACAGTCATGACAAGTGATCGTAAAAGCGCATCTCAACCGTGTGAGAGACGTGCGTCAGTTTCCTTGCATTATTCACGACCCAATTCGAGCATGCTATGCCGAGCTCTGGCCCACATCGCCTATTGCCACAACAGACTATATCATTTGCATGTGTCTGATGACATACGCGATGTGCTCACGCCTTTATTATAATGGATTGTTCGGGCTTGTTGGTACCAATTATATTCCGTGTCATTGGTCCGAATGTGTTCTTTACCGAATCATTTCGTTTCCCATAAAATAATTTGTCATACCAACATTTGCCATAAAAATAAGTACATTAGGACCGTGCTATTTTCAGGATTTATGAGACACGCTTGGTTAAGTTAGGGTTAAGCTTAAATAAAAAATCTGAATTTGTATTGTATAGTTTTAGAAATAGGTCAGTTTATGACAAATGAATATTATGGGTAGGTAACGTTACTCTGGCATACGGAATTCGGGCAAACTGTGAACCGTTCTTTATCTTTAGGGTGTTAAGTGTCATGCGGTCAAATATGGCCAACACTCTAATACGTCATACTTTATTTAAAATGTTGCTGGGTGCGTGCAAAATTGTACCCATTACCGTCAATATTCAGGTTTTACAACAATTCGAAAGGTGTCAAAATATTTCGCGGCAATCCTTGTGTGAAAAAACTACATTTAATATAAAGGGTATCGGACAGAACGTGTCTGTATTGAAAATGCAGTTCTTCAAGTTCTGATAAGTGAACGAACTTGCACCTCCAGTAAATAATTATGCCGAAAAATTTGCGTCTCGTGCCACATTTACTCCGACCTAGTGGTGGTTTAACACTCTTGTTTACAACTCTTCGAGTTTCATTACTTTAAGACACATATCGTACAAAGAAGTAGGTAAATATTTTATGTTGCGGTTGATATTTAAATTTGCAGTAATTTAATTCCATTTTATGTCACTGCGGGAGTTCGTTCCGTGATTGTTATATACGTGCCATTATACTATTTACTTCTACATTTCTTCAACGATGACAATGTTCAACAACAACTATCTTTTTGTCAAACATGATATGAAATATTGACGTTATGTTACAAGCACAGAGAACATAATATACAGAGACACCACCTAGTACAAGCAAACGGTATCACCCTAATACTGGCTATACAACTGGCTATTTTTCTTTTCTTTATTTTACAATAGACGGCACCACTGAGAACACAAATAACACGATACCTATATGCCATCTAGCGAGACACTAATGATACGGGTGTCGCTTGTTAGCCCAATCTATAGCTTGACTAGGACATGACAGGGTTGGTAGATGGCGCTACGTTATATAACCTACTCACGGCCGCTGGTCAGTGCGTAAGCAATCGAGGTTTCGTAGATCCAAACCTATTCGTAATCTGCTGAAAACGCTGTCAGCCATATTAGTTTATAGATTATCTACAGCTTAGGGCTATACTACGAAACTCGAAGTTCGTATCGTACCGTCCCTCTCGCTCTCGTATTAAATAGTTTAAGTGTCAGAGGGACCGCACGACACGAACTTCAAGTTTCGTAGTAGAGTAGTGACGATATGTAGTTTTAATTTTTTTTTTATTCGACTGGAAGGCAAACGAGCAAGTGGGTCTCCTGGTGGTAAGAGATCACCGACGCCCGTAAACATCTGCAACATCAGGGGTATTGCAGATGCGTTGCCAACCTAGAGGCCTAAGTTGGAATACCTCAAGTGCCAGTAATTTCACCGGCTGTCTTACTCTCCGCGCCGAAACACAACAGTGCAAGCACTGCTGCTTCACGGCAGGATTAGCGAGCAAGATGGTGGTAGCAATCCGGGCGGACCTTGCACAAGGTCCTACCACCTGCTATTATGCGATTATGCAATTATAGTATATAAGTGTTGTGTAGTGTATATACTTGGTTTGGTGTTTTTCAAAATCCTCTAATATCTCAGAAACGGTGCGTCCTAGCTCAAAAATAGCCAAATTTTCAACCCCCTCCAAAGCCACCCCCTACGGGACTACCCCGGACCCAACCCCAAAATTTCATCCCCCCCCCCACTTTTAGCACATTGACCAGCCTAACCAGACCCCTGATCCAAGGGTAGCAAAAACTTCCAGGGCCTATAGCTCCGGAACGGGGCTACTCCGAAACACATACACATATTTAATACGTGAGCGAGAGGGATCGCACGACACGAACTTCGAACGTTGTGTTTCGGAGTAGCCCCGTTCCGGAGCTATAGGCCCTGGAAGTTTTTGCTACCCTTGGATCAGGGGTCTGGTTAGGCTGGTCAATGTGCTAAAAGTGGGGGGGGGGGGGATGAAATTTTGGGGTTGGGTCCGGGGTAGTCACGTAGGGGGTGGCTTTGGAGGGGGTTGAAAATTTGGCTATTTTTGAGCTAGGACGCACCGTTTCTGAGATATTAGAGGATTTTGAAAAACACCAAACCAAGTATATACACTACACAACACTTATATACTATAATTGCATAATCGCATAATAGCAGGTGGTAGGACCTTGTGCAAGGTCCGCCCGGATTGCTACCACCATCTTGCTCGCTAATCCTGCCGTGAAGCAGCAGTGCTTGCACTGTTGTGTTTCGGCGCGGAGAGTAAGACAGCCGGTGAAATTACTGGCACTTGAGGTATTCCAACTTAGGCCTCTAGGTTGGCAACGCATCTGCAATACCCCTGATGTTGCAGATGTTTACGGGCGTCGGTGATCTCTTACCACCAGGAGACCCACTTGCTCGTTTGCCTTCCAGTCGAATAAAAAAAAATTAAAACTACATATCGTCACTACTCTACTACGAAACTTGAAGTTCGTGTCGTGCGGTCCCTCTGACACTTATACTATTTATTACGAGAGCGAAAGAGACCGCACGACACGAACTTCGTGTTTCGAATTACATAGTAGCCCGCTGCATGCGCATACCGGTTTTACGCCATCTAGCGTTACTTTTGCAAACTACTACGAAAACCTCATAGCTGAAACGTAGTCACATGTAGCCTATACTTTCGTATTCTCAATTTATTATTTATGATGTTTCTTATCTTCAAATTAAGGAGTTTAAATAAAGTTGATGTGAAGTTGTGTTTATAAAATATGCTATTCTTTATTTTAATATCAATATTTCTACTTAATTCGGCTTATTTACATTTTATACTTTACAGATGTTAATGGTAGTGCCATCTATTGCCGTTTTTTAGTACTAAATATATCTTGTATGAGTTGGTAGCCCATGGTTACAAGTAATGAGCCGGAAAGTATCGCTCTGCAGGCGCTGCGGCTCGCCTGCCTGCGCGCGGTCACTCTAGCGGCCTGCAAAGAGATTTCATACAAATTTCCCGCTCTCGGCCGGCAATGCGACCGTCTTTTGTTTCAAGACCGGCATGGCACGCTCCTGCTACCAGCACCACTGCCTCCAGCCGACGCGCTAGCAAAGCCACACAACAGGGCGATGAGACTAGCGTTCCACCAGAATGTATTCTTGTTTTTTTTTTATTATTTCACGTCATGTTTGAGAAAAACACTATACAAGCCTCGGCTGGAACGCAGGGTTGCCTGCCTCTACAGTGATGTACTATTTACTTGACTGCCTTAGAAAGAGGTGATTCGGGTGTGCAAAGGAAGAGTGTGATTGCGGATGTCCATGTGAAAGAAGGTTTTATTAATGGTGTAACCGCGAGAACAACTATAGGTACGTGGGTAGATAGCGTGCGGGTTCCATTTAAGAATAAGATACTGCTATTTTCTACACTTTTTAAGTAATTTTGACGATAAAAGGAAAACAATTTGAATATTAATTCCTCCAACGTTTTCACGTAGGCAGTCACGACCACCATAAAGTAATTGACTTTGATTATCTTCTCTGAGTAAATTACTTTCTTTGAAGCTTACACAGCGGTTTTAGTTTAATATCTCCATTTATAGCACATTAATAATGTTTCTATTCACTGTCTCAACCACGGATATGTGGTTTTAACTTGATTAAATATAAGTGCCAACACACACATTGATTTGAGCGTCCCCCCCCCCCCCCCCCCTCTAAAATCTAAACCGGTGAGTGGAAAATCAGGATGGTAGTAAGCATATCAAACTTACAATGAAAACTAACGGTTAAGTTTTCTTGAGAATTATTAGTAGTTTAAGAGTAAATAGCAGCCTAAGCTATAAAATATACCTAAACTTCGAATATTCCGTACCTACAAAATACGAAATCCTTAAAAAAATACTAAGTAGTTTTTTTTCGTAGTGGCTACGGAACCCTATTTTGGGTGTGTCCGGCATGTTCTTGGCGGGTTTTTTAAAGTAAGGATTTTCCGACGGTAAACTCGCTCCAGACCAAACCGCAAAGCAAACAACCTTACCAATTATGCCTTGTATCTTAACAAGAGCCCGAATGTGCTCTCGATCGAGATAATGGTCGATACGAGAACGGTACCGAGTGAACCGGATGCGAATACTATCGGCCGGTGAAAGTAGATCTCACAAAAAATGATCCCATTCCTTGCGTTGCTTATTTCATGAGACATTCACTAACTGGTACCAAGAGCTCTAGAACATGGCCCGTTTCGAAAGGACTTCGTTTCGCGGAGCTTCGTGATGTGCGGATTGTGAGGCAAGCGTCCCGTCAGTCTTGTGTTGCTGGGCCGGTTGCTACAACACAGAGGCTCGTCATAGCGCGCTCCCCGTCTTTACCTATCATCTCTTCTTTTGACAGACAGATATGACGAATGTGATTGCGATGGGTCACGCGTTATAACTAAGCCTATTAGTCTTATTGCAGCTATGGACTACATTAGTATTTTTTTAAATCCGCAAAGTCCTATAAATATCATGTTAAAAAGTAAAGTTTTTTAATAGGCTGTGGACCGACATAGGAACCATGAGATTTAAGAACATTATAGTTCAAAATCAAATCTAAAGGGTTTCTAATGATTGCCAATAGAGCATAACTCACGTAACTATGTTAAAATTATTGCATGGCATTAATTAACAGTGTAGTGATTTGAACGTTAAGTATTCTGTTTTACGAGTAAGACTTAATCGAAATGAAAATAAACTTACTTAAACAATACTTAAGCGTGTCTATAAAATTAGCGGTTTGTGCATGTTCATAATCATAAATGAAGGTTTAGTATTAACAAGTTTATGAAATATTGTCTTCTTGTAGTAAGACGAACTTACAAACTTACGATACGTAGAAATAAAACGCTGCCATTTCAATCAAAAGTCATCACATTATAAATAGATAGAATTATTGGTTGATTGAAGAAATCACTTATATTCACAGGTGTTTCTTGTTGACCTTTCCCGTAAAGACCGACGAATTATTAAAAATACTGCCGTTGAAGAAATCTCACACACTCGAAACCAATCGCAGTGAACAATGCAATAACGAGATGTATAGTTGGCACCACAACTAATTGATTAATGTGGTTTCGGGTACAAACTGCGTATTAAACTCTCTCGCTGTTTTCACAATGTTATCTGCCGCACGCTCTGAGGAACACAATCAATGGAGAAGAAATCTATTCTCACAAAAACAAAACGGAGTTGATGATAAATTTTACATTGTGGAGACTTGACGTGCCCAATTAGCTCGACTGCTGAAGTAGTGAAAATTGCTAAGACACTACGTAGTTATTCAAAGAGGCCCTTTTAAGGTAATGATGTAAATACCGTGGCATGCCACGGTAGCGCGTCATTCAGTTAAACAGAATGTTTACTTCTTCGTTATCGTGTGACAGAAGTCTGTTAGATTTGTTCGGTTTTATAGCTGACATTTCTTTCTGCAGCATTCAGAGGTGATTTTCATTTGAAACTGTCACTTAAGTAAGCTACATATGAATGTATCAATAAGTGTAGAGCTACTTTGAATACGCTAACTTTGTTAGATGACAGCAGTTATGAGTACCTGGGTAGTTACAATTAGTTATTGTCACTGCTACTCCAATTTGCTCCAACGGCCAACCTGAGGGATGCGGTTATAAGTTACTTCGAGTGAGATTGAATGAATGAAATGAATGGTGCTCACTCTCTCAGGGTGGTTTACGTTGGGCCAACATGTAGAACGGGTATAAACAAACCGAAGTATAAGAAACAACGTCCATTCTTTTCTCCGCGCCACCGGTCGTCGCCTCAGGAACTACGAGTAGTTGACTTCCGAATAATGAACTGAATTTGGCAATTTGCGCGGGCGCAAGGTGGAACAATCAGGTCGCTGGTACCAATTATTCAGGTAGCTTAGTACCTTACCTACCTACTATGAATTGTTTAGCATGATGTTTCCTCAACTAAACGTATTTTTTTATCAAAACAAAATACATGTGTCGCTCAGGTGTTAATAATCGAGGTATATCCGACATGTTTCGAACCAATCCGTGGTTCATTGTCAAGGAGAATTCACTGAATTTAACCAGAAAGCCAACCGTGAATTGCATGCCAGCGCTCTTGCAGCTCGGCTACTCGGCGTGGTGGTTGGCGGTGGTAACTTTTTTGTCGGTAAAGAGAGGCAACTGAGTTCCTCTCTTAGTAAGCTCAGAGTAAGCGGGTTATTTGATGGTTAGCGACCACCACCACCTACCCTACAACCCTGAACAACACCTATACTCTTTATATATTTAATGTTATCTATAATTTGCTAATTCAATGTGCAATTTCTCAATTCGGTTTATTTCTTTCGTTCTCTGAAATAATAATAAAAAAATTACATGCATAGGAGAAGAAAACCCGTGTGGTGTTGTGTTAGACTTACACCTTTCCATTTCTTCCATGGATGTCGTAAGAGGCGACTGAGGATATAGGTTAAGGTATACCGTAGGCGACAGGCTAGCAACCTGTCACTATTGTACCGTTTTTGTCAAGCTTTAAACCTAAAATTGCTAAAAGTGGCTCCGAAGCGGTACGTTTCGTGTGCTCTGCCTACCCCATTTGGGAATACAGGCGTGATGTTTGCATGTGTATAGGAGAAGACTAAGCTGATTGTATTCTTCAAATAATTAACATTATTCCTTAAGTCATCAATAGCGTTCATTCTTTACAAATAATTTTAGTTGTTCTACTCATCTGAGCTTTTTATTCGACTTTACTCAAACGATCGCAAGGCCGGGTATGTGCGATACTATCCAGTTTATTATGCAAGTTAATATCGTCGTGTGAAACCAGCTTATTGATGGTTGCGTCACACATGCCTGTGTGTTGCGTGTGTTCAACAGCGCTTAATTGTGCGAAAAATCTAGATTACTATGACCTTTCCTACTTCGAGAGCCATGAAGTTAAGTTTAATACTAATTTATTGCCGCATATTAAAGTAACCCATAGAAACCTAATGTCTAATTTTCAAATGTAAAACATGATTATGAAGAAACTTATACGATTATAACTCTATTGATATTTTTCGCACCAATCACCCAGTCTATTTCTATCTGCTGTAGTCGGAAAGCGACAAATATAACGACAAAGCTAAATTCAGTCGAAATAAATAATAATAGGTACCTAGTATACTTACCTAATGTGAAATTACGCTTTGGGAAAATTACTTTTGTTTGAATTACGAATTCGAGACAAATTTTTTGACCGTCTTTTTTTCGTCTCTGCAGACTCACGAACAAAATAATAAGTTGGTAAAGAAATAGTTTTGGCAAACCCGCATGCTGACGATACATTGACCCAAATCGCAAGAACTGGAACTGCAAGTGTCATTAATAAAACAGAATGTAGGTAGGTACATAGGCGCTGGTACAGCGGTATATCGATCAGATATTGCCAAACCAGCACTCCACATAGTCACGCGCGCCGCCGCCTAATTGCAAAGGCACACGATTCAAAACGTGTAATAACATTTTTTATTTATTTTAACCTTTCGAAAGACAATGAATCGGCGAGATCGTGCGAATATGACCGTAAATGACAGGCATCGCGGTCATCTGTAAAATAAGTTACAAATTCGATCTCCGTGTAAAGGTTAAACGGTTCTCGACTTTTGAGAAAATGCTTTTATTGTACCTACAGGCGGCAAACATAAAGTTTATTGGCTCCGTTGTAACTTTGGTAACCCTTTTCGTTCAATCAACGCAGCTGTTAACTTTTGATGCGAAAATAAGCACTTCAAAATTATTATGTAAGTTAAGTACCTATCTTACAGCTCTAAAATGTTTTTTAATAAAAAAAGTAAGATTATTTAAGCACATTATTATGTAAATGACACGTTGTTATAAGAAGAAATAAGTAAGTAGTTGATTGGTTTCATTAATTGAAAAAACACTTAACACAATTTAGTCGAGAATTAAGTTCATATTAGGTACTTATAAACATTTAACTAGTTTCAATTAATCACGTGAAAGTAGTTTAATTTAAATCATACTGAATTAAATCTAGTAAATGGGTTGTGTTCATGATAATTAACTATTGTCCAATAAACAAATAAATGTGGTTGAAAAAAATGTGGTTATTTGCTATAGCTTCACAGCTACAGCTACACTTCGTGAAGATAAGGTCATACAGAGGATAGTTTTTATCCCAGGAAATTCGATAGTTCTTGCGGGTCCTCTATAAACGAATTTTTCGCAGACAAAGTCACGGGCAACAGCGATTTGGTATATGTAAAGATGTGGTTTGAGATCCATAGAAAGACATAATGATTGTTTTTTCCGGGAAAATTGTGTGGTTCCCGCAAGCGTGGAATAATCGAATTCGTTGCAAACGAAGTCGCGGACAACAGCTAGTTATAATTAAGCGAGCGAGCTCGTGAGAAACCACGCGAAGCCTAGCGTTCCCACGGCGCAAGGATGTCTTCATAAAAGGTGCGAAGTGATCTGCTTATCCAGTCTAATCGTTCTTCATATCCAAGATCTTAGTCTCACAAATTTGATAACAAGAAAATAAAAATCAGAGGTTAAAACAGAAAACAACACGGAAACAGAGGAACATCGCATTACATGGCAAAGAAATGGGAATACGAGTATGGTCGACGCGTCCGCTCGTCCGCTCACCCGCGAGTTTGACAACTGATTTTAATACAAGCTTGTTGCTGTAGGAAGAGATAAGAAGAGTATATAAAAATTAAAGTATACACTTACTTCCTCACTACCCGTTAGGAGCTCAATTTATGGCGCTAGGCCAATTTGTTTTAGTTGAAATTGCTTCCGTTTTCTCTGGTGTAAGTTTTAATTAAAGCTTGCAGAGTAATGTTGATTAAAAAACCACAGGTGCAATAATACACATAATTGTTTCCCGCAACTTTGTCAGCATCCGGCAGGATTTTTGAAATTTTAGGGGATAAAATTTAGCAGTAGCGTGAAGTGAATATTTTCGCTAAGCAACCCGGATAGTTAGAAAAGCGTGAGTTAGGTATGTTTTCGGATACAACACCTCGTAAGTAGAAGTACTAAGCTTTGGTCATATCTACTCGTCATCACTGACGTCACGTAAGAAATTTAGTCAAGCCGATGAAAATCAAGTGATTACGTCGCCACGTCAATGAAATTTTGTCTGTATTAATTTTTTGAATAGAATTAGGTATTAATTTGCAATTAAGAAATAAATTGTGTTAATGTAAACTATGCAAAATTAAATTATGTTAATCAGTGACCAAAGATCATACCGGGTGTGGACTGTAATATTATTATGAGCAAATAATAAAAACATAGATCATACTCCTCAAACTGAAAAACATTAGTTCAGGTACTTTTAAAACTAGATAATTTATTTAATTTTTATTAAACTTTAAAGTTTATTAAGTATATATATTACAAATACTCTTTATTGTACACCATACAGGAAAACAGGTACTTACTTAGGTACACAGAGAAAACAACAATAACAAAAAATAATAATTACATAATAATTACATTAGCAGTTGCATTTTCGACTGATTGATAGTATAGAGAGTTCTGCCCACCAATCGACCATTGACCTACAGGGTATATTTTTTTTACATTTTATGCAAATATACAATACAAAACAAACTCGCCCCACCGTTTTTATAAACTAACAAAGCAGCGCAGCGAATCAAAACAAATCCTAAGCGTCTATCACACCGACGCGTAACATTGTTCCGTCAACAAACGAATAGAAAGTGAGTTTTGAAAACGTCCGTCGAGACAAGGATCGTAACAGACTTAATTACGTAACTTAATTGGAGCCAGTCATGCATGCGTCAACCGCAACGGTAATGCAATCAGCGAGTGATTCAACCGCTCATTTTTAGGAGAAAAGGATCTTCCCAAGAGTATGCGTTAGACCTATGGCTGCATGGTATCATAATCTCTTATTAACGTCGGGCAGGAAATGTCGCGCGAGCGCGAGGCGAGTGGTGTTACATTGCCGTGTTCCATCGACAAGCCTGAAGATACTGTTGTGGAATATTGCAATGTAAGGCAACTCTCAATATTTCACAGCGTATCTTGTAACTAGTCCCAAGAGAAATCGGGTGTATTTGCACTGAAGAAAAGAAGAACGCATCCCTTAAATCACGACTATATCGTTTTCCGTTACGTACTGATACAAGTACGGGGTACAAGTAGATCAAGAAAATACTCTTATTACGGTCCTCAAACCTTCTCGACTAAGGGAACCCATTGTACTATTGATGTATAACGAAGATAAAAATTCAATATAAAAATCTTTCTCACAGGAACCAAATGAATGAATACGCCATTCAGGTGTCAAAAACAGTTTTAAAATCAGTAAACACCATTTACGCCTACGTACCCACCGATTGGCATTTGTTTCCCATACCTCACCAATTACGATTTCTGTCACGTTTTATGAAGTTGGCAGGTATTTCCCACCTGAATTCCAGCTTCATAACGTGACTCTAAAGGTTCAATAGCCCTGGATTAAAATTTCGCTACAGCGCATTAAGTGGTTACGTCTATAATAATATTATGTATAGCCTATAGAGAAGTCTGCTAACCAATTCTATAGGCGATAATTAGAGGTTTGTATATTGTTAAAGTTTATTAAAGAAGAATAACGGATTATTCCTGTGCTGAAATTATTTACTTTAGGAATCGATGGTTATTTACTTAATATGTACCTAGATGTTTCCGTTCCCTTTGTCGTTAGAAGCCGTTGTATCAAAGGATCATATGAATTATTTCAATACTCAATACTTTATTGCTCTTCCACAATGTATGGTTACAGATGTTATAAAAAGGATACTTAAGTGATTTTTTAGTCATAGCCATAAATAAATTAACGTGCCGTGCCTGTAGTTAACAGATTTTCGTGCAAGTAGCATAGATACTTGTATTATACCTGTATTTAGTTTGACTTACATGCGCCAGTTACTTGCACCAAAATGTGGCACTGGCACGTAAGGCCTAAGAGCTGTCACGGAAAAATATTATGATAATGCGTTAGTGAATTTTAATTTCGTTCGCGCATATATGAAAGAGTCGCTGGCATCCAAGGCGCCACTTCGGCGGATATGTCCATACTCAAACTTGTAGATTTGGCAATAGTTGTGAAGTAATGTAAATTAGCCAGTGTCCGAGGCTCATCAGAAGTCGGCGAGCGCGCGGGGTCGCCGACCGACTTCGGGCCGCGTTCGTTCACTCTATTTACAACGGCCAAGGTGAGGGACGCGACGAACCAATCGAGAATGTTAGATGCTCAATTCACACCAGTGACTGACCTCATGTGTTTTGCTATCTAAGGAATTTCAGTTTTTTTCTGATAACAATCCGCACGCGAGCATGAACAGGTTTCAATGCGTAAGAGATTAATTTTTCGCTTCACAGATTTTATCGTGCGTAGTGTGGAGATCAGTTAGAAATGTGCATAGAACGCATATACAATCTACGTATTTGTAAGTGATTCGTATGTTTTACCACAAACGTGTCATACAATCTTTTTTCAAACAACATTTTAGTAAAAGAATTCTTGTTTTATTAAACTCATGAGCATCCTTTACAATTATCATCTTATTGAGCTACACGGTTGAATTTTCCGACATGAGTAGGAAGACGCCCAAACTATCCATTAATAAAGTTACCACAGGCGGTATAAACGGTTACCACAGAGCTACTAATGGGCATGTAATACAACGTGAACGTCCGAACTTGCTCCAAGGTGAGAGTCATGGCCGACGCCATCAGACTCTAGATATACTAAGTTTGCCTTTTCTCTAAATTAGTTGAATTACTTCGTGCTCGCGCTCAATTAAACATCCTCTAGACTGCGACACTCTAGGATTAGATCTAATTGTAAAGAAAACATTTAGATAACTAAAGTAATTAATGAATGTAAGCAAACAATCTACCTAAAAACTGAGAAAGTGGCTTACGATTGTAACATTTAAGCCGAATACTTGGCTACTCATTTATAAGTAGTATCTAAATAATATTTTACGTAGTTATACTGTAATTATAACGCATCTAAAAACAAAACAGAAAACAAACACAGTGGTAGGGAATCGAACCATGGACCTTGTCAATAGCGGAATAAAAAATTCGGAGTTTGGTATTGATAAATGGCTTAAATTTGTAAACGTACTTAATCGTAGCCCAAATAAGAGGGCAGTTAAGACAAAATTGGGCGGCGTTTGATGACTTCATTGACGTGTTGGTGATTCATAGCATATTTGTCTTGTTTTAAGATTATGGAAGTCTTGTAACAACGACAGGTTATCGACCGCACCGCACCTCATGGCAGATCGGCAAACAAAATGATTTATTTCCTCGCGGCGTGCCGTTAGCCTTAAGACATCCACTTACATCACACAATAATTTTGTTGATGTATTTGATTAACTTCCAAAAAATCGATTTCAGAACTGCGATTCACTAAATCTTACGACCATCTTTGATCAAATCTTGCTATCTAAAACAGAAAGACATTTTAGTGAAACTGGCGATTGATATACTCATTTCTCTTTTTCTTTCATTTCAGGAGATGGGAGACGTTCTGGATGAGGACGAAGAGATGAGTGACTGGCTAATCGAAAGGGAATCCAAATCCGGCGTGGTATTGCATGACAGACTGATGACCGACGCGGCTTTGGGCGCTGTGCCCATCAAGACAGAACACTCATACAGCCTACACTCAGATGTCGAATCCGCGCCACCCTCACCACATCATACCAAAGTTGACGGTCAGTACAACCTGTACAACAACCTCCGTATAAAATAAATAAATATCAAATATAATGGGATAATTGATACCAATTGGCCTAGTCCCAATAAATAAAGCTTGTGGTATAATGAAGCAATAGCTATGGGTATATTAAAGCAAATTTTTCTTTGCTAATTACTGCTATGGTTACCAACATTCTGATTTTAACTATTAAGAGTGTATGTATATATAAATAGTATTGTTTTTATGTATAAGAGGGAGAAAACTAATATGCATGCATGAGTGTGAGTAGAAGTGTGAGTATGAATTAGGAGTTATGCCGTTTTTACCACCATAAAATGAAGGAAGACGTCCACTGCCGAACAAAGGTTCCTTAAGATTCCACAATGAACGACAACTCTCCACTTGCATTCATCGGTTGTAACTCTCACGATAATTTATACTGAAGATATTTTTTCAGAGGGCTATGCTCGGGGTTTCTCTGCGGGATAGAATAAAAAATGATGATACCCACAGTAAAACTAAGGTTACCGGCATAGCCCGAAGAATTGCAAAACTGAAGTGGCAGTGGGCGGGGCACATTGCTCGCAAATCTGAGGCCGATGGGGTCAGAAGGTTCTCAAATGGCGTCCGTGGACCGGGAGGCGAGCTGTCGGTAGGCCTCCAACAAGATGGAGCGACGACCTGGTTAATATCGCGGGATCGCGGTGGATGCGGAAAACACAAGACCGGTCTGAGTGGAGAGCCTTGAGGGAGGACTATGTCCAGCAGTGGACGTCTTTCGACATGATGATGATGATGGCATGACTAATGTCTAATTATGTATCAAACGGATATTTTTAAGTTGTTTGAACGCGGCTATTTGTTCAAGCTATAGCGATGTACGAACTCCGCGAATTTCACTGGCGTCACGGCATTTTATTAGTGCATTGCGCTCAGCGCCATAGAAATGCAGAGGCGGCGCGGTGTACGGCGGTATGCGCGGATTGTCGCTCACGTGCGTTCCATATTTTTAAAGATTCCATCGAAACGTAATAAGGAAATGCTCCGAGGCACGTTTTGCTTTCTACCACTAAGTAAACGGTGAATTAAGCCGGTAGAAAGGAAGTGACTCACTGAGAAATCATTTGATAACTACGTAACTTTAAAGTGTTTTTTATTTTGTCATTCTCTATTCTTATCATTATTACATCCTATTTATTTGACGTATCTACTATCTGGGTTGTCATAATGCATGTATAAAAGGTACGACTAATAACCACTAAATCAAAGTCTCATAATCATAACATAATTATTTTCTGTTATAACAGTAAATTAAAAAGCGATAAAATAACTGACGAGATCCCCTAGCTCAGCCAGCATTTCTCAAAGTTTTTTTGGTGATGGAACCCTATTTCAAAACTAAATATTTGTCGGAGCCTTAAAATAGACGAAAACAACTACTTAAGTGAATGGGAAGTTGTACTTTTCCACTTTACTGTGTACACCTTAAGTTAGTTATTATTTTAAATATTTCCAGTCTAAGTCTTTTTGCGGAATCCCCGCGGAATCTTCACGGAGCCCCAGGGCTCCACGGAGCACACATTGAGAATGGCTGCTCTAGCTCATTGACTTAGCTCACAAAACTGTTATTGGCTTTGACAAGCAAGCACTCCGATATGTCACTATTTAACCGCCTATAAAGATATGTATCAATTTTATTACGGTTTTGGTGTGATAGTGTTTATCGAACCTGTAATCGACATCTCGCTTGGGTGCGTTGCCCGCGTGTACCGGCTATCGACTCTCGCGCATGTCATAGATACTAGTCATTACTCATTTGTAAGGTAGAACCCATAACCACGGACATTTAGAATATTTTTTTTGTTAATTATTACACATACTACAATAATAATAACTAACACACTATTTTAGACCATCGAGGTCATTACTAATTTTATGATTTAAACTAGATTTTGCCCGCGGTTTCGCCCGCGTGAAATATTATTCGGTTATCGCGCGCTGATCCCTTGGGGACTGTGCGTTATTCCGGGATAAAATCCTATGACACTCTCTGGCCCATAAACTATCTCTGTGCCAAAAATCACATCGATCCGTCGCTCCGTTTCAACGTGAAAGACAGATAAACATACAAACACACACACCAAGATTACGATTTGGAGTCTTTTTGTATTTTTTATTTCAACTCCAAATTTTTTTGTTTCTTTTACGGTTATCCCGTGAAAGTTTAATATTTCACACGAAAACACAAGCCGAAACATGAATGCACAGAAAAACCAGAAAAATAGACCAGCGCTGGGAATCGAACCCAGGTCCTCAGCATTCCGTGCTGCGTGCTATTCCCCTACACCACCACTGGACAGGAGACCAGACACGAATTTTTCCTATGCACCCATATTTCAACTTTTGGATTCTTTTTCATTTGTCACTTTAGCAGCGACACTAACGCCATCTATGGATCTACGTTCTCAACGAGAAACATTTTTTCCACTCCCGTCGAAGCTATCCGCTCACCAGGGACAAGAGATGTCGCTATTAAGCAATCAAATCAAGATTACGATTTGGAGTCTTTTTGTATTTTTTATTTCAACTCCAAATTTTTTGTTTCTTTTACGGTTATCCCGTGAAAGTTTAATATTTCACACGAAAACACAAGCCGAAACATGAATGCACAGAAAAACCAGAAAAATAGACCAGCGCTGGGAATCGAACCCAGGTCCTCAGCATTCCGTGCTGCGTGCTATTCCCCTACACCACCACTGGACAGGAGACCAGACACGAATTTTTCCTATGCACCCATATTTCAACTTTTCGACGGGAGTGGAAAAAATGTTTCTCGTTGAGAACGTAGATCCATAGATGGCGTTAGTGTCGCTGCTAAAGTGACAAATGAAAAAGAATCCAAAAGTTGAAATATGGGTGCATAGGAAAAATTCGTGTCTGGTCTCCTGTCCAGTGGTGGTGTAGGGGAATAGCACGCAGCACGGAATGCTGAGGACCTGGGTTCGATTCCCAGCGCTGGTCTATTTTTCTGGTTTTTCTGTGCATTCATGTTTCGGCTTGTGTTTTCGTGTGAAATATTAAACTTTCACGGGATAACCGTAAAAGAAACAAAAAAATTTGGAGTTGAAATAAAAAATACAAAAAGACTCCAAATCGTAATCTTGATTTGATTGCTTAATAGCGACATCTCTTGTCCCTGGTGAGCGGATAGCTTCGACGGGAGTGGAAAAAATGTTTCTCGTTGAGAACGTAGATCCATAGATGGCGTTAGTGTCGCTGCTAAAGTGACAAATGAAAAAGAATCCAAAAGTTGAAATATGGGTGCATAGGAAAAATTCGTGTCTGGTCTCCTGTCCAGTGGTGGTGTAGGGGAATAGCACGCAGCACGGAATGCTGAGGACCTGGGTTCGATTCCCAGCGCTGGTCTATTTTTCTGGTTTTTCTGTGCATTCATGTTTCGGCTTGTGTTTTCGTGTGAAATATTAAACTTTCACGGGATAACCGTAAAAGAAACAAAAAAATTTGGAGTTGAAATAAAAAATACAAAAAGACTCCAAATCGTAATCTTGATTTGATTGCTTAATAGCGACATCTCTTGTCCCTGGTGAGCGGATAGCTTCGACGGGAGTGGAAAAAATGTTTCTCGTTGAGAACGTAGATCCATAGATGGCGTTAGTGTCGCTGCTAAAGTGACAAATGAAAAAGAATCCAAAAGTTGAAATATGGGTGCATAGGAAAAATTCGTGTCTGGTCTCCTGTCCAGTGGTGGTGTAGGGGAATAGCACGCAGCACGGAATGCTGAGGACCTGGGTTCGATTCCCAGCGCTGGTCTATTTTTCTGGTTTTTCTGTGCATTCATGTTTCGGCTTGTGTTTTCGTGTGAAATATTAAACACACACACTTTCGCATTTATAATATTAGTATAGATTCGGGTTTTGTTCCGCGTACCTTGATTTTGATTTCGGCACAGTTGCATGCGCCATGTTTCAAAGTTTGAAATTAGATATGATTCAGGCAGTTCGAAAGTAAAGTCGGAGTTACTTTTAAATCTAATAATCTTAAATTATATAATCGGTAAAAGCCTAGTCATTGTTTACCTAATTATCGTGCAACAATCTTCTCGTACCTTATTTTACAGGATAAAAAGTTAAATAAATTTGCCATAAAACGATCTCGCAAATTCTCTGTTGGATGGTCAGGAAAATTAATTGTATTATACATTTTAAATAATTTAAATGTATTTCGCCACCTTTTAGCATGTAGCATGTAGCTGGGCTACTTTGAAAAACGCCATCTCTTGTCGAATATCTGAACTGCTTCGAAAGAAGCCGAGAGCTGGCATGCCAAGACAGTGATACGTTAAATGTGCTTTTACCCTACTATGGACTGTTTGTAGTAAAGATAACCCGCAACATAAGCAGATGTAGTATAGATAAGCACATAGCAAGTAAACTCGTGGCGGTTAGAGGACACACATGCGCCCTTTGGTAATGACCTCTTTAGATATACAAGTATATTGTATTCTCCAGGGCCGCGGCCTGGGTCGCGGCGATGCACATAGTTAAATTACTAATACGAAATAAGGCTCCTATATCGTGCTCCCTTGTGTATGAAGTATTTTATGGGTAGGTGTACTGATTGGAATGGTGGAACTTAATAATACATCATCGTCATGATTATCGACGGATGACCTGGCTAAAGCCACGGGTTCACGATAGATGAAATATGATAATGAAAGTAACAGAAGGTATAGACTTTGGTTGACCTGCAATTGGTTGTTCTGCATAGGCAGTAGGCCTATATCCAACAGGGGACGTCCTATGGCTAATATGATTGATGATAATAATTAATGTTTTTTTTTTTAGTAAAAAGTGCCGTCCTGGACTCCGTTCCTATTTTCCACTCTGTCTCCATATGTCAGCGAGGGTTTTGTTGCGCATACCTCTACAGTCATATTCTAATCGTAAAAGCAAGTCAAATAGTATGGTTTCCCGCTTTTAAAATTCGTCTCAAATTGTGACAGTAAGCGCTAAAATAAGCGTTGAGAAAATATTGCTAAGTGCATCGCAAACATTGAGACTTGTTTGTATCCGATACAAACAGGAAAAGTGATAGAAAATATTCTACGTACTTTTGAAATCGTTATTGAAGATGAGGTCTGTTTAAAATTTCTCATACACACTCTAATCTAATCTAATCAGAATGAAAACTCCCAAACACATCTATGCGTATGACCCAAAATCTCTAGTTTTTTTTTTTGGTTAAGTATAATGATAATGAAAGTAGGATGTATTAATTTATTATTTGAGTGTTTTGATATGTTTATCATAGCTGATATGATAATCACGTGTTACAAATCAATAAAAAACTTAACTGATTTAGGTAGTTAACTAATCTCACCGGTCATTACTTTAGATATTCTTATCATGGTTTATGTCACTTAATTATACATTTATCCATTTTAATAAAAACAATTAGGTACACCATCTTCGAAAATTCATCGTTATCTACTTACATCTTTTAGTTCTGCATAAGAAAATAACAAGACAAATCAATGATGATTTTAATACTCATCGTTTTTTGCCCTCTTAACTTTTATTCTCAGTTATACAAATTCCTATTTCTACAGATTCCTAATTTTTTTCAAAAAATGGCATGCTCGCAACGTTCGCTTGGCTCACGCGCTGTAGAGCCGCAGTTCTATCTAACGATTCGTCCTCGCTTCGCTCGCTCGTCGTTGTATCTAACGGAAATCTATAAGGCAAAATGAGCTGAGAATCTGCAGAGTTGGGAATCGGGAATCCGTTGGGTTCAGAATCTGTGTAATTCGTAACCTGTAAGAAAAATCTGTGAAATTGGAAAGACCTCCCTTGGTTGGTGATTACTTCTTGAGATTCTTGGTTCCGTGATATTTTTCTGAAAACATCACTTAATTAATGGATTGACCGCTCTTGGTTGCTTAGGTATAAATGGCTTGGTTCCGTGATATTTTTCTGAAAACATCATTTAATTAATGGATTGACGCCTCTTGGTTGCTTATAAACGGCGAAAGATGGCCAAAAATTATACATCCTTGTATTAAGTCTATATCTGTAGTCCGCGAGCCACAAGCCAGACTCGCTGGACCCGCCCATAGTGATTCGCAAGTGATTTTGGTGAAAGGAGCTCCTCGGGTCAACGAACGCCGGTTGATTCACACATCTCCAAATGTCAAGTGCTTCACTAATAAAGGAGCAACTATACTATTGTACCCGGAATATGGACAAAAGGATAATATACAGTTTGAAAAAATCTAAACGCCGTTTTATCTTTGTAATGGAAAATGACAATATTACCGTGATATTGAAGTTTGGTTTTCGAGAGTCAATGCCCGACGGTGAGGACATTTTGCCGCTGGACCATGGCATTTTAGGCCAGCGTTAGTAACCCTAGGGTGCCTGCACTTTAGTACAGGCACACGTATTACATATACTTTTTGTCAAATGTTGTATCTCTTGTCATATTGTAGTTATTGCAAAAATGAACTTACTATACCTTACTTCTCACTTCTCTTAATAATGAATGACTTGATTGTAACAATTGTTTTTCATGTCATCAAAGTCAATTTCTAGAGTGTATTTCCAAAAATAGCTCACGACGAGTGAATTTCCTATTATAACCATCAACTGAAATATATCGCTTCACCAATCAAATGTACAGTCGATGAAAGTAGTGCTACAGGAAGATGTGTAGATACATTTTATTATACTATCATACTGTCCTGACAATATATTAGATGATCAAATGGAGCATATTAATTCGAAAAGATAATAATTGCTTCCTACACCGAAATCTACGATCAGATACCCTTTTAGATTAGATTATGAAATATAAGCCACGCGCCACGCTGTATAAAGATTCAAATTTAGTTCATTTGTGTGTTTCTTTTCTTTTTAAAAGGCAAACCTATTATAATAACGACGTAAACTACGTTATGGGTTCTAATGGATTGTTCACGATTCAAAGTAAATAGATAAATGATTTACAGCTGGACCTACACCTATACTCCATTTAATTTAAGATTTGAATTACGGTCAAATTGTAACTCACGTTCTGTATTTCGAACACAAAAAGACAAAAAATACCTACATGTACATTTATTATTTTAGTAAAAAGTTAACACAATTTTAAATAGTTTCATTGTTTCATTTAAAAAACGTGTGCAAATGTCACCGTTAAGTTTCAATGTTAAAATAAATGGAGTACAGTGGAAAAGTTACAGTCAAATAGGAAGAAAAATAGAGGAATAAATATTTCACAGTAAATAGTGTTTATTTTTGTTGCCATTTCTCTTTTACTAGACTGTAGAGCTAATATCCTCAGTACAATCACGAATAATAAGCGTAACTCGCGTAATAGAGACAAATGACTGCCGTTTTGACCAACTGTATGCTTTCTAAATTGAATCGTTCCGTCAAAGGAACGTAACGCGGCCATTATTATGTTTAGGCAAGCAGTTAACAATTTAGCATGTATAATTAATTAATAATGCGTTGTTTAATAAGCAATGATGCAACTGATGCAAGTAGAAGCGTCTGCAAAAACAATCGGGCCGAATTCTTGCACGTGGCATGGTCTTTGATATCTCTATTTTGTGTAATGAACAAACAATCTTAACAAGCTATTCAAGGTTCGTCATTAAACTGTAATTAACTATGTAAATTTATACTTATAAAGGTATAACGACACTGATAGACAACACGCTCATCTATAGTCAAAATACCACAAACGGGACTTATCACGCTAACACACACCACGGCAACTGCAACGTTGCCGAAACGTCGAGGTAAATATTTGTGTGTGTTAGCGTGATAAGTCCCGTTTGCGGTATTTTGACTATGAGTGAGAATCACGAAAGTTTAAAACGTTATAACACGCTCACCGTCGGCCCTGGGGTAGAGCAAGAGTAGTGTTTGCTTTAGGCCTCGAAAACAAGGGGAACAATTTTCCTGCTTCCAGTAAATTTTTGATGGCACTTTTTGAGAGGCACGGAAGTGACAAGGAAAAGAAGATAATCTCGCTCTACATTGATCATGGTCTAGAGCCGACTCGGAACACACTCCTTAAACTATTGGAGTTGAGACTTCAAATTTGGCGGACATACAACGAGTCTTAAAAGTCGGATTTGCTCTCGGATCTTGAGTGTTTAACATGTATTTAAGTATGTATTTATCTATCTATATAAGTATGTTTATCCGTTGCCTAGTATCCGTATTTTGCTTAGTTTGGGACTAGGTCAATTGGTGTCAAGTGTCCCGTAATATTTATTTATTTATTTTATTTAAAATGAATCCGGGATATTTCTGCACGTGGTTGGGTTAGTTTAATTGAACATTCCTGTTAATGTTTTTGATAATTTTCAATTGTTTTAGTCATAACATACCTACATTGACTGTAATTCAAAGCATACCCCGCCAGAGGCGTAGGTACTACGTTTTTAATATCTTTTTTTTAATTTTTGCGAAGTCATTACCAGATTCGCTATAATAATTATGATACTATACTCGTATACTCGTACAGTCACCATCATTAATATCTGTCACATCGGAGTGCGCAAAAATATCTGACGCGTCCTTCCGGCTCTAGAAATAGAGTCGTATCAGATATTTATGCACGCTTTTTGTGTCAGATATTAGAACTGGTGACTGTACTAAGTAATTTAAAAAATTATCAAAATGCACAGAAAATCGCCAGTGCTAATAACTATTTACCTATGTGACATCTTCGAGTGTTACTGACATCTAAATAGGTATGTAGAAAGCACGCAGTATGAACACTTCCACCAAAATGTTTCACTTCATTGCTTGAACGATTTAGCAGAAGGAAACAGTTAGTATGCGCATCGACTGGCCCCCTTATGCGTTTAATTAAGACTTTGTTGAATGCGTAATGTTACTTTATGCTAGTTAAACCAGTCGTAAAGGGTAACGATTTACTACTATAGTCATAATTCATAATCGTTAAACTGCTGATCATATTTTCTATAAAACTAGCGCTCCGCCCCCTTACCCATGTAGGTATGTAATTTTGAATATAAGAGGTAAAAAAAGAAGTTCCATAAGCTATAGAATAATTACTTAGCTCACCCGCTACTTCAAAGTCGCGAGTTTTTTGTTAAGGCTCACAGCAAAGTAACGTCTGATTCAATAAATTAGAAATTCCATGAATAATGTTCACCTCTATTTTTCTCATAACTTACTAACTTTAAGTGAAAAATGATAAGATAAGATCTAACTGATGGTAAAAACTGCATCAAAATCCATTGCATTTAGGACGAGTTAGCGGATATTCAGTTTCTGATCAGACAGGCGGACGTGGAGACCGACTTTGTTAAACTATGTACAGACAATTAAATTGATAATATACTTCAAACAGTCTAAAGTGTATGGCCAATGTAACTATGGATCCTTGGTTTGATTATTTAATGACATAGCTAATAAAATAAAAGAACTAGTTACACATAAAAACCTGGTACGAATATAGCCATGCCGGTTGAGTCGGTGCTAAATATAATGCGAAAGACGATCCGGATTGCAATATCAATCATTCTAGTTTATTTCTAGTATAAAAGTTTAATATCTTGTTAGGTATGATGCTCAATATTTGGAGAAGGCACCAGAGAAATAAGTAGAGCCTACATTGCTTACCTTGTAATTTTCTCTGCGTCCCTGTTTTCTGTATCGTTTACTATTTTTGGTGTACAATAAAGAGTATTTGTATTGTATTGTATTATATTGTAGAGCAATAATGTAGTTGGAAAAAGGGCCCAGGAGCGAGTGCGGTGCGAGGTGAGACGAGGTGTGAGGCGAGTCGCAAGTACTCGTTCACACATGCTTCTTTCGTCATGCCTCGGGACTTGTCATGTCCACAAGCTGTTCACAGTCGCTGAATTGTCAGTAATCATGAAGAACAGATATTCCTTTGTTTCATACTCACCTTCATCATTTCCAGACATGGAGGACGAATGCTACCCCACAATCCCAGCCAGTGCGTGGAGCCGGCGGCGTTCGAGCGACTCCTTGCCCGAGGTGAAGGCCGAGCCGAAGTCGGAGCCCGACTCGCCCGCCTCCTCATGCCCCCCCTCGCCTACCCCCGGCACGCCTGTCACGCATCTCGACTACGTTATTGACCACACAGTAAGTAGTACCTATGAACTGTAGAACCAATCTTGCGCGGAGAAGCACCACTCGGGCGAGACATGAATGTTTCATGGTCCTTCCAACAGAACTACATAAGGCGTTTCAAATTTAAAAGAACAACAACGCAATCTCATGAGCAGTATAATGTTCTATAGAAGTGTGTATCTGTGTCTGTGTCGTATATGTCTATACGATATATTTATTCACATACCCAAAAAAGTTTAACGCTTGCAGACGCCAATAGTGTCGTGTGGTGCCATCTATCGCAACAATCATAAGTCACGAGTCACTTGTACTTTTTTTTAATCTTAAATTTAATTAAACATACCGTCACCTGTAATATGAATTAACGTAACCACCAAATGGCGAATTTTCAGGAGAGGCCAAAAAGTAATTTGCAAATTAGAAAAAGTGTTGTAACTTTTTATGTACATATCCTATTGGAATTATGTTTATAGCTTTTATCTTATATTGGTGAGATCTTTCAGACAAATGGGGCCTTATATAGACAGTTATTATAGTTTAGAAAATCGTATGGCGGTTACGTTAATTTTTTATTTTTTATGGGTGGTTGCATTAATATGTATTAAAAAAAATTAAGATCAGTTTAAGGTAAGACACAAAAAATGAAAATAAAATAACGTAAGGCACTCACTTTTTCAAAATGTGGACTTACATTATAAAGAGGTATTTATACCAATTCCAATCTTATTCACTTGTAATAAAGTCTGATATTTAAAACAAAACTCTTTTACTTAATTTATGGCAGGGTTGTAAGTTATGAATAAAACAGGTTTGAAATACTAAACAGTTTAATAGTTGTACTAAAAACTTTTCAACTTAGTATAAAAAAAAGACTTGAACCGCTTTAAATGTCAATAAGTAGTTACTTTTATCTAAGATCGACAAAAACACCTAGCTTTCTGTAATATTTGGTACTTTTCTTTATTGTTTATCTTCGCGTACAAGAGAACAGTTGTAATAAAACCATTTTAGATAGTTATAATAGTCTATTAAAAACTTAACAATAGTGTAATAAAAATACTTAATCCTCTTTAGATGTCAATAAGTAGTAATTTTTAACTGAAATCAACAAAAAACACCTAGCTTTCTATCCTATTTGCTAATTTCCTTTACTGCTTTTCCTAGCTTTGCTTTTAATTAACATAAGAAAACACCTAATTTCTTTGCTACTTGCTACTTTTCTTTACTGCTTTTCTTGACTTTGCTTTTAATTTTCACAACAGAATACCTATCTTTCTATTCTTTTTGCTACTTATCCTCGCTTTGCTTTTAATCGAAACAAAAAACAGTTTTAATTAAATTATAAACTTCACAACTTAGTATCATAATCGCAAAGACTTAAACCTTTTTTAATCAATAGTAACTTTTACCTGAGGTTGACAAAAAACATCTAGCTATCTGTTATATTTGGTACTTTTCTTTAGTGCTTTTCCTCGCTTTACTTTTCCTTTCCCTTTTTCAACAGTGCCGATGGCTTTAACTACTCCTTCAGCTTTCCCTTTTTTTCTTGTCCTTTTTTGTCTGATTCCTTACTTTTTGTATGGCTTCTTTTTTAGTTACTGTATTTCTTTCATCAACTTCCTCACTTTCACCATCATTAGTTGGAAGTGTTGGAACTTCATCATGTATGTATGTGTGTGTGTTGTCTAAAGAATCAGTTTTGTCCACGTAAGGCAGCTGTAAATAATCTTGCACGTGTTGTTTAGGTATCACCTCATCGTCAAAAGCTTTTTAAGGTCCATGTACTTTTTTGTGGAAATTAGCAATCGTTGCACATAAAGTTTTTGCAGAGAATCATTCGATGAATTACTCGTTACGACCCGTGCATTAGACCGACCTTTCCCTTTTCTTTTTCCTTTCCTGCTTGAAATTATCGGGGGTATGTCAGCGTCACTATCCTCCACAACATCACTGTCTTTATTACTACCATCTTTAATTTCTGTTTTTCGTTTTCTGAAAATTAAATTGATACATTTTATTATGTCATTAACACTATAGAGGTAGTAACTTTGTTCAACAGAAACAAAACAATCGTGTCCACTAACCATTTAAAGAGACATTTAAGTCTTAATAATTAATAAATAAAACGTACATAATAAACAGTTCATTTCAAATTCCTTAATAGGGCATCACTTTAAGCGCAAAAGTTTGGTAAGTTATCATGTAGCCGTACATAAACTAGACACCGGCAACGATCAGTATAGCATTCGACTCCCTTTTTAGGTGATAATAATTATACATTTTGTGCTACTTACCTTTTTGCAACTTCCCTTAGTTTTTAAAGATCTTTTTTTCGCGAATCCACTTAATTCGTTCATCTTTATCACTGTATGTATGCATAACAATGGCACGTGGTCTTGTCATGTTACGACTTATCCGAACGAACTGGCTGATGATATCGACACCACCAAATCATATAACAGAGGCACACTGTTGTATTTATTGCTTCCCACACACAAATGTATGGATGTCCCGCTTTTACCTATGGATTAAAGCTTCAAAAGGAAAGAGATAGACGGGAAGTCCCCAATAAGTGAATTAACGTAAGGACCAGGTCCGTCTAAAATAAACATACAAATTTAATGTAACCTCCAACACTCTAAAACTGAGAGGACAAATAATAATGTAAGAGGCATAAGTACTACCAATCAGTTATATTATTCCACAAAATGAGTAATGTAAGAGTCATTTTTGCAAACAGACGCGTCTTACATTAATGACTTTTCTTCATCTTTGGTCAATACATTAATACACAATCATAAATTCGTCGTTACGTTAACCTAATAATAAGTAACCTATGAAAAATGTGCCATACATTAAAAAAATATGGTAAAGTGAAAAAAAATGGTCTGATTTCGGTTAACGTAACTGACATTTTTTTCAAGATATCGAAATTTTAATAACAGCAATCGACAGATCATCAAATTTGCAGTCAAACTGTATACACAACTCAATATCGTCATTTTGGCGGTTACGTTAATTCATATTACAGAATTACGTTCTTACTGCTAATAAAAACAAACAATAGTTTACTGGAGAATAGACTATAAGCCATCTTCAAAAGCCAAGATCGCAATCCTGTTAGGACGACGCAGTAATAAAAAAAATACGCCACGGTCTGGATTTTATTTCAATTACTGTAATTACGTTAGGTTAAGAACCCAAAATCCATCGCTGTCAAACTTAATCGAATAAGAAACTGTTCAACTGTCTACAATAAATAACTGTATACACATGTATACTTTTTACTTACCGCGGTTGATGAATAGCTAGACGTGTGGACGTAATTAATTGGTTTCCGTGTTACTAAGAGACCCTAAAACTAAGGTCATTAGAGTTCAACTACCTCGTATACTCACTTAGCAACTTTCACCGAAACTCGGGATTTTAAGTTGCGACTTTTTTGTACAGATCGATAATTGTACGAAGTACTCGTAACAGGTTCTCAGAAATGTACCTACAGGTGAATTGAGAGCAGATCATTATCTCTGAATTGGGAGCACATTACAGGCCCAGGCAGGCAAAAACCTTACTGGCGTGTACAGATTAGGGGATCGCCTGTCTTTTTTCTTTTTTTTTTGTTATTGGACTGGAAGGCAAACTAGCAAGTGGGTCTCCTGGTGGTAAGAGATCACCACCGCCCATATACATCTGCAACACCAGGGGTATTGCCGATGCGTTACCAACCTAGAGGCCTAAGTTGGAATACCTCAAGTGCCAGTAATTTCACCGGCTGTCTTACCCTCCGCGCCGAAACACAACAGTGTAAGCACTACTGCTTCACGGCAGGATTAGCGAGCAAGATGGTACAATACCACGAAGATAGAGATTTGATAGGGTCTCTATTTGAGTAATCCGGTCAATATAATCTAATATAGGGTCTCTATTGTATCCCATAAAATTTTAACTCCGATTTTAACAATCCATAACGTTATTCATCATAATTTTTGCAAGTCATATTATCTTAAGTCATAATTTTAAACAGCATAAACTGGAGTTCCGATTTTCGCAGGTCATAATTATTCTTAGTCATAAAATTGGTTAGTCAAAACTTTCGATGTCCATATCGTATGCCATTCCATAATTTTAAAGGCAATAAACTATTTTAGTATAATTGTTATAAGGTCTATTTTCACAGGTCATAATGATTGATAGCCACCTGATAAGTTTAATCATAAAATTTAACGTCATAATGCTTAATTCAATAATAACACTTATAATAATTATAAGAAGGTTGGTATTCTATTATCTATTATTGTTTCCTTTCGCTTCTGTAGAGGTAGCAATTCTAATTTAACCTACTCTTCTGAAAGCGGTACCCTTCTGGACGGGTCGTAGTTCTAACCTAGTCTAATCTATCTCTCTCGTAGCAATTTTCTTGTGTAAGAGTCGTAGTTCTAAGCTAACTAAACCTATTTTGAGTTTCTTAATCCATAGCGTTTCCGGGCTGCTATAAAAAAAAACCTAACATCGAAGGCTAAGGCGGGAGCTACGCTCCGCTTCGCTCCCGCCTTAGCCTTCTAAACCTAACCTATCCGAGTCGCTTCTGCTCCGAACCGTCTTGCTCGCTCGCTTCGCTCGCTCGCACAAATTATACAAGTTTCTTGTGTAAAAGTCGTAGTTCTGAGCTATCAAGCAAGCAATCCGGGCGTCACTTACACTAGGTCCTACCGCCTGCAAAAATAAGACCAGCGCTGGGAATGTATGCCTGGAAATGTTTCTGAGTATTTATCTTTATGCCTATCAATGTTATGGATTTGGTTTTTTAGACCTAGGCACTTTAGGGATTAAAACGATATGAGTAATAACCGTTAGTACGGTGAAATGTATGGCTTAAACTATTTCTGAATAATTATTGTTATTTCTTTGAACGTTATGGATAAAAATGTATGACTTTTGTGATTATAGAATTTAATATTATATGCCATTAATATTAGAGCTAATAAGCATTATACTGAACAAAAATTATGACTAGTGATGTTTATGTTTATAAATTATATGGATATAAATTTCTGACCATCGAAATTCGGAACAAAAAATGTATGGAAAACAAAGGGATCCCGATTTGATATTAAAGTAAAGTGAATTATGACCCTTTACCTTGCTCTTATGCTAGTACATGTTCAATATAACTACGTCTGCATAGCACAATATGTTTTAATGAAAGAGGAGGAGGGTTAGTTTCTTCATGATAACATATAGGTATGTGTCGCACACACGTAGTTGTCTGCTCGTGTGATAGCAGAAGAGCAAAGGAAAAACCTGAATCGAACAATCAACCGAGTCAATATAAAATGTAGACACGGTAGCGTGTCCAGCCAAGTTCGAAGAAAAGAGAATTGGCAACGCACCACGCGAACCATTCCGAGCTATATACAATTTTTCATGGTTTCACCCAATAACCAAAAGCTAACTTAAGTATACATCTGTATCATGCTATAAAATACAGGCAAGATACAGGCTCAGCCTAGTTTGGGATCCACTGGACATAACTATACTGTATGCTTGTGAATTAAACAAATAAATATTTTGTATTTTTTTTGGTACAAAATTTTAAAAAAACTTACCGATTTTTTCGACTTCAGGATTGAGTAGTTGTTAAAATTTACATACGTAGAATTTGAAATGCAAGTTAATAATTATTACCAGTATTTTTTCACAAACTTTTTCTCAAGTACTCCGAAATTGAGCGGTAATTTGAAATAGCACACAGATTTTAAATAGTTTAAATAATGATCAATGACGCGAACCTTCATAATGATGATTAATCACACGAGCCGCTACAGCCGAAGCCGAAACCAGCCAGGATTATTTATTCATGAAGATAATTACGAGTTAACAACTTCTTGAAAATGCTAATTTGGGAAGCCGAAGTTAGTTTTGGATCCCTTTCGCGTCCCTCTTAACTTTTTAAAAGGGTTTGATGAATTCTGTTATACATAGTTCTTTAATTTTTTAACAAAGATTGACATTTCATTGAAGAACGAGTGTCTGAGTAAATTTAAAATTTCTCTTCTTTGTTTTTCTTTTCGTTGTACTCGTGTACCTAGTGGCTACTCTTGTTTCTGATATCCTGTTAATCGTTCAAAGGTTAACAGGAAGAGATCCCATTAAGGGATAAGTTCGCCTTTGTACATCTTATTATTTTGTATTGTCTTACAGTGATTTCAAAAAACGCTTTACGGCCAACTCAGTGCAAGAATTCCTCCTCCCTCCTCAGATCATCGCTTGAAAAAAGACCGCATGTTCCATACGTAGCCTTAAAGAATAAACGTTTATCTACTCTCATATCGTAATATTCGAATTATAAAATTCAAAACGAGTTTATATTTACATACTTTTTTAAACACAATACCGAAATATAAAAAAAAACTCACTATAACACTTTTCTTCTAACAAAATAATGTTATAATATAATTTTTAAACCATTACGATACAGGGCAAGCCCTAAAAGTTTATATCAAAAAGTTTTGATTCTAATTTTCACTTGTCTGTGGCAGTGCCCGCTTTAGCGCATGCGTGCACATGCCGCACATGCGCAGTAATGTACTGGGTTTTAGCGCCATTTTCCATTCATAAGTGTCGTTTTGTTGTACAAATTTTCGTTCGTGGGAAAATTTTGTTTTTGCTTAAAGATGTCTGATATCAGTGAATGTGACCCTTTTACGAAACTCGGCTACGCCTCGTTTCATGAAACCACACTCGTGTTTTAAGAACCCCTATTACGATACAGTTGCATAAATTTGATGTTTGTTCTCGGTTCGTTTCAGACGGGAACCATCCACATGCCACAAGCCGTGCTGCAGAAGGTGGGCGCGGCCGGGGTGCCGCAGCTGCTCCTCAGCGCCGCGCCCCGGCTCGCCACCACGCTCACTTCCAACAAACTCTCCATCAAAGTCACCTCCAGCTCGGGATCTGGTACGTACCTGGACGAATTATTTAAGGGAAAAACCGGGCGCGAGTCATAATGAACTAATTAGGTTAGTTTTATGACAATCCGGAAGTACTTACAGTTATAAAAAAAGCGTCCGGCCATGTGAGACAGTTGGGAAAAATATTTTCGGTGAAAAATTAGAGGACTTAAATATCTTTCTCTTAGACTTGGCTGTTTCACTACTTAAAAAAAAAATTAAAATTATAATTTTTGAATGGAAATTATCTCAATTGAGACTTGGCACGCTTTTACTTATAGTTTCCTGAACATTGTTGGCATTATCGACACTAAAGCCCAATTCACACCGCGAGCGTAGCGGACTTATTAATGACTTAGTTTACCTTACATCGACCAACTTCATAGAGGTCCGCTGTAAGTTCTTTCATGTAACCGATCGTTGTACAGTCACCAGCACCAATATCTGACACAAAAAGCGTGCATAAATATCTAATACGACTATATTTCTTGGGCCGGAAGGACGTGTCAGATATTTTTACACGCTCCGCTGTGGCAGATCATTTATGAGTCCGCTCCGCTGGCGTTGGAAACCAGACTTAACAGTGTATTTACCACTTGCAGGCTTCAACCTCCCCCCCACACCGCCGTCGTCGCTGTCGTCGTCAGACAGCGAGGGCGCGCTGTCGCCCGCGCACGAGGCCGCCGCGCCGCAGCCGGCGCCCGCGCCGCCGCGCCGCAACCACCTCTACGTGTCGCATCACTCGCGGCAGCCCATCAACACACCGCTAATTAGCAGCCAGCCGGTGAGTGCTTTACTTGCGAGCTTCAACCTCTCCCCCACGCCGCCGTCGTCGCTGTCGTCATCAGACAGCGAGCGCGTTGTCGCCCGCACTCGAAGCCGCCGCGCCGCAACCACCTCTACGTATCGCATCACTCGCGGCAGCCCATCAACACGCCGCTAATTAGCAGCCAGCCGGTGAGTGCTTTACTTGCGAGCTTCAACCTCTGCCCCACGCCGCCATCATCGCTGTCGTCATCAGACAGCGAGCGCGTTGTCGCCCGCACATAAAGCCGCCGCGCCGCAACCACCTCTACGTGTCGTATCACTCGCGGCAGCCCATCAACACTCCGCTAATCAGCAGCCAGCCGGTGAGTGCTTTACTTGCGAGCTTCAACCTCCTTCCCCCACGCCGCCGTCGTCGCTGTCGTCATCAGACAGCGAGCGCGTTTATCGCCCGCACACGAAGCCGCCGCGACGCATGCACCTCTACATGTCGATTCAGTCCAAATAGTGTGCAACTTTTCTAAAACATTTATTTGACGTATGCTGCATTCGCTATTTTTAGAGTGGATACAGTGGAAAGATATTTAAAAAAAACAACCTACTTTATGATAAAGTGTAACCGATTCTACTCCCGATTCTGGATTTACTATTTTCAGTTATTTAAATAAAATATTCTATATTTTGTACCGGTTTTACCGGGCAGTAAGATCTAACAGACTAGCGCTCCACAAACACTAGATTTTTCGCAACACTCAATCATATAATCATACTCGTTTTTTGTATCGATGAGTTGTTTTAAGTAGTTTAGTTTACTCATTGTTATGATGTGACTTTTCTAATGAATGAATTTCAATTTCAGAAAGGTTCAACAGGCCAGCTGATGCTAACAGATGAAGAGAAACGCACATTACTGGCCGAAGGTTACCCCGTACCGACGCGCTTACCACTCACGAAGGCCGAAGAGAAATCACTCAAGAAAATTAGAAGGAAAATCAAGAACAAGGTAACAAGCGATTGACGTTTCCTTGTACGTAGTGTACCTAATCGATCGTAGAACTGAGTAACAATTGATGCTTTGTTTTGTAGATATCGGCACAAGAAAGCAGACGTAAAAAGAAAGAATATATGGATCAACTTGAGAGAAAAGTTGAAATACTGGTCTCTGAGAACTCTGACTACAGAAAGAGGGTAGAAACTTTGGAGCAGAAGAATGCAGGGCTTCAGAGTCAACTAGCGGCCTTGCAGGCGCTCGTGACGCGGGGCGCACGCAAGTGACATCACAGGGCGCACCTGTGACGTCACACCCTTAACTCCCGAGCCCCGAGAGCGGCTGTAGCCTGTTGAACTCGTCACTGCGGTGCAGAGAACGGGTTTCGAACCAGTGGGTGTCGTCCTCCGATCGGTGACAACTGTCCTTTTATGACAAACAAATAGCGTGTTCATGCCACAATCCATGCTTATTTTGCTTTTCTGTGGCAAGATTTACAGACGTCATTTTCCAATAATTTCAATTTAATGCAGTCGATATTAAAGTTAAATTTTCTTTTTACTTTTATGAAACTTTTAAAAATCAAAAGACACTTGTCACCTCGCGAAGATGGCGGTACATCTCTAGGCTTGTCCGGGTCGCAGCCATTGACTGTCTAACGCTTCAGTCAAGTTTAATATGTGCGCTGTTTATTACCTTGTTGTTTTAACCTCTTTGTTAAAGCAAAGAGAAGGTACTTGAATGTGTACTTTTGTGGCTGTTACACTGTGCCAATGCTGCGGCCCGGTGCAGGCCTCAGAGAGCGCCCGCAACTATAGCGACTCGCGACGTTCGGTCCAAATCATGACACGTGGCTGCCCCCTTTCGGTGTGCAGGTATATTTTTATCAATGTATATTTTGGAACTATTTACATTTACGAGGAGGTATACTAAAGGGAAGAACTGTTAGCGTTTCAATGGTTGCTCACTATATTTTAGTAATAGGTTTTGTGGTGCTGGATTTGTTATTCCCGCGTTTAGGTGTATACTGCCGAGTGCCACACTAGATATTTATTTTTACAACTGCACCGTTCTCGACGAGAATGTTCAGGCGAAGACTCGATGACAGGGAAAAGTACTGGGGTCTTTAGTAAGTTTAGTGTCGATAATTATTTAGGCGTGTTGTTTGAAATCTCGTAATATATATTTATAACGCTGTAAAAGCGTTACATAACTTAAGTCTTAATTTGTGTGTGTTTTCATTATTATGTGAAATTAGCTTAAGAGTTTTAATCGTTACCCAAAGCATACGTTTTACTAGTATGTCGCTGTGCCTACGAACAGGTCGACTCGCCCTTCATAATAATTTCTTGAGCACCTCGTTGTGACATTGGCCTAAATTTACATCGATGGAAATCATTTTGTGAATGATTAAGTTAGTTCGAGCGAAGCAGTAGGCACGCGAGCGCGCGCTGGATCGCGTCGAGCGGCGCGAGTGGCTTGGGTGGCTCGGACGGCCTGAGTGGCTCAGGTGGCTCGAGTGGCTCGGGCGGCCTGAGTGGCTCAGTTGGCTCGAGGGGTTCGGGCGGCCTGAGCGATTCAGTTGGCTCGAGACTCAACGACTCGGGCACCTGGGCGATTCGCACAGCCGCGGCTCGCAGCGGTCTTCGGGAATCTTGGTAGCATAATATGTAAGGCGAAGGTACAACGGTCACTTATACCTGCGTCTTACCATTTAAATTGAATTCCATGAATTTGCATTTATAGCGAGAAATGTATCGTTCTAGAGATTTTATCTTTATTTAAGATATCATTAGATATATTTGTGTATCTGCTAAAGGACCTATTAAGCCGATTCGTATGATGAGTGTATTCGGTAATGTCTAGTCTCACGTAGCAACCGTAACCGGGCCTCAGGGCCACGTAGTGTAGCTGTATTCATCTCAGTAACTGCGCTCTGTGGATCGACAAGTACAAACGACTGGCATACCTTCAACGAAACTTGACTAACACTCAGTCCTGCGTTAACGAAGTGTGCTTGTGACTAGCTCTCGGTTGCGAACAGTATTGTAATGTAATGAGGCAGCCGCGACCGCCCGTCGCCGCGCTAACATTCTCAACTACTAAACATTCCATTTTCTTTATAATATGAGTGACTTAAAGTGAGCTCCAGTACTTATTAATAATAGATTAACCTTACGAGATAACAAAGTGTATCAACTTGCTGTACAAATGTTTACCTGATCGAACTGTTAATTATGTCTACGTGTTATGTCTATTTAACTCCGCTTGACTAGACTAATTCTACAGCTATGTCTGTCGGACGCGTCTCCGGTTAGAAGCCGCAAGCCGGGGTGACTCAGGACCGCATGAATAATGTTATTTTCATGGAAGTTTCAAGACTATTTAATTTTATTTTCGACAATCTTATTTATTTATCACTTATTCATAACAGACACTTCATAAAATAAAACTACGGAAATTTATAACTAGTTGCAAAACTATATAAAATGTAGAGTTTTGAGTCACCCCGTTCTACGTGACCGTCGTTTTGTATTAGTATGTTACTGTGTGCAATTACAACGTTCTGTTGTACATGTTTGAAGTTCTTCCTATCTAGAGTTTTAAGAAAATGTTATATTTGTAAATCGTGCTAAATTAATATATCACTTATGTTGTCCCCAACTCATCAGGGATCGCGTTATTGAAGGGATGAAGATATATTTTAAGAGATTTTTTCTAATGAATTTTTAGAAGTATATACGTTATACAGTTTTACTTGTCTCTATATTGCTATACGAGATCTCTTCTGGCACTACAGACTGCGCGCTGCCGGCCTATCAGCTACTGATTTACCAATATGAATAAGTGTCCAAGGTAGTACCTGTAGTGAATGACGATTTCGAAAAGTATCCTTAGAGAATAAAATACTATATTTAAATAAATAAAGTATTTAACTTGTAAAATATATAATTCCTAATATGGCATTTACCGCTACAAAGGAGTGATGTAATTGAAAACGACTTATATAAATTAACTAAAGTAGTTGATATTTAAGTTATGGAATTAAATATTTTAATGTGGGTCGGGTGCGCGAGCGCAGCCCGGCGTAATGTAAATGAAATGCCAAACATACATACTTTTACATGTTAGTATGCGAGGGTCGCACATCGTCTGAGTAACAATAAGTATGGTCCATTCGTAGCAACCAACCAGATTTTGAAAAATAACGTTACAAGCTGTGCTTCTAAAAGAAAATATAAACTATTTTTATAAATTTTGTGCAATAGGCAACTGACTGGTCTCGAATGGATGATACAGGTGCGGGTTAGAGTCCTAATCCGTACCGCGTTGTTATTCTTTTAAAAGTGTAATTTTATTGATAGTTTTATTTGTTAAAACTATTCGCTGTTACCTTGAGTCATCATTTTGTTGAATCGTTTGTTTTATTATTATTTTTCAATGACATTACGGATTTTACTGTCACCCTTGAGATAAATAAAGCGTCAAAATATTGTACACCGGTCTTTTTATTCCCCGATTCTTAATTGGATATAGAAATCGTTGAACATACTTATGTAGGTAGGTTCTACAAAAGCCTGTTCCACTAACCAGGTATCGAAAGTAAAGAAAGTATTTATGGTTAATTTATTTTATTCGTTCTGGCAATCTTGAAACACAGAAGTCGTTAAAACATTTTCAAGTTCGATTTACAAGTTTTCGAGTATAGACTAGACTTATTCCGTTATATTCTGGCGAGCAAAAAAAATTATAAAAAAGTAGAAAGGTAAGTTTGACAGTAAAAAGGCTGCTTGCACGCACTAAAGTTCAATAAGTACCTATGTTAAGAATACAATTTGTAATGCGAGCTTTTTGCTTACTTTATTTTTCATTGGCCTTACTTGCATTGCCATCCAAACCACATTTTTGTACTGTTACAAGTCGGTGACACTATCTGTTGAAGAGTTATGTCCTGCGGAGATGTCACCACAATTACACCTACCAAATTATTACGTACTACTACTTATTGTGTCTCCGAACTTACATAAGTGTCACAGTTCAATCGAACATCAGAAAGTGGTTACTAAATAGTTTGCAAATTTTCAATCCACAATTTAGGTATACACAGGTACACAATGCGAATGCTACTTAGTTAAAAGAAAAGTTTGTAAATATCTTTTGTAGCGGATAAGGTTGATAGTTTCAGATATTTTGATACCCTACGATAGCAGGTAACTCGAAGTTTTAAAAATAAAAAGAACTTGCAGCGCGTGCAAGCAGCTCTAGTTTAGGTAATCCTCCGAAACACGTATCAAAATAATCGAATACGATTACATCATTGTTCTAAATCTAATAATCAGTCTTTATAACTACGTTAAGCTAAACAATAAAAACTGGACAATCAAATATTTCTGTTTCCATTACATCGGTTAATTTTAAATTGATTACCTAACCGAGGAACGTCCTTTTATGTACTAAAAAAAAACACAATCTCATATTTTATTGCGAATACACTCGCACTGTAAAAAGTTATCAAAATAATAGATTCTTGTTTAAAAAGTATGGGTTGACCGTTTAATAAATCGTGGAGCGGTATAAGCAAAGCCGTTAGAATCTGATAAATGCTTATACTGCGATGTAATGGAAACCAGAAGTGTACTATACGTTTGAATTCGACGTGTATCTTTTCACACTTTTCTATTTAGAAAAGGACAGCAGCGACAAACACCAATACACTCTTAAAGTGTGATAAACACCTTCTTCTTCGCCATAACATGCGCTATAATGACCCATAACGCCGTTCCCCAAAGGGCTTCAACGAGTTGCATGGCATGGGTTTCCATGTTGGGAACTTTCCAATGGAACGGGAACATGTTGGAGCATACTGAATGCCCTATGTATAGTGCTATAGCGTTGAGTCCCGGTGCCCTAAAGGGTCCACCGCCCCACAGGCGCCACGCGTCGGTCAACACGTAGCAGATGCTGAGTAGAACGAGGCAGATTGCTGACGTCACGAGAACGAATGACATTGACCTGGAGAAAGTAAGAAATTTGAAACGGCTTCTAGGAGTTTGAGGTCGAGGTAATACACCGTGAAATTTTTATCGTATATAATTTTATTGGTTAAACATTAATTGGATATGTGCTTTAGCCAATAATGCTAATTCAGCTCAGCATCATAATTCATAGGGCAAACAAATAAACAAATAAATTTATCATATTCTAATCATTCAAAGATGAAGAAAGATGTGATGGTAAGTGAGCAATCACTCTCACGGTCAAGATTACGTGCAACCCAGCATAATAATATTTTCAGCTTGATAGGAAATATTATGTTCTTGTTGATAGGAATCACGCTGTGCTCCAACAACAAACTGGCCAACAGCAAGCCAGCCAAGCAAAGACCAGCGGCTAGTCAAGCCACCCTCAAAAATTAACTTAAAATCCCATACCATAGGTTCTTGTTGATAGGCAGTACGCCGTGCTCCCGCGAGAAACCGGTCAGCAGCGCGCCGGCCAAGGCGAAGACCAGCGCCCACGCCAGCCAGCGGGAGACGCGGGCTTTGTGCGAGCGCTGCAGCAGCACCGTCGCACCCGCCTGCACTCCAAGCAGCACCTGTGCCGCTGATGTCAGACAACCTGAGGACAGACAAATTAAAAAGTTTTGAGCTTTCTGAATTTTCATTCATAATTACCTTTTAGCGTTAGGCTTCCGCCTAGCAGCGCGAGTTCTTCGAACTAACCGCACTTGATCACTAAATCGAATCGATATGGGATAACCTGAAAACGCTCCAACTCTGGCACAACTTCAATTCCAGAAAGGTTTTTATTTACCAAGCACAGGACCATTTTTGCAAAAGTGTCCTGGTACCTAATAGCAGTTTAAATTCTTGTCTTTGTACCTACACTAAGCCTACACTAGATACAAATGAAAAGAACTCGCGCTGCTAGGCGGACTTGATACCCCACACTTCAGTCTACTCGTGACCACGGCAACTGTAATGTTGCCGAAACGTCGAGGTAAATATTACTTGTTAAAAATAGCGTGATAAGTCCCGTCTGTGGTATTTTGACAATGAGTGAGCATCACGAAAGTTTAAAACGTTGATTGTTTTTGGGAAAAAAACCTTTGACAAACTGATTCATGGACACAAAAAAGAGCATCTATGCTAGAAGGATTCATTAACAGATTGTTCAATGAAGTAACATTTTCTTTAAGGAAATAAGGCCATTTGGTCTAAAGGACCTAGAATCACAACTTCCAAAAATATCTTTTTGCCAAACGATACAGGATGAAGGTAGAAAGAGACCGCCCGTTTTGTAATGCGGTTATGGGTAAATTAACATCCAGACTAGTGGTTTTTCAAACCTAGGTCTGAAGTGCTCACCTAGCAGCCCCTCGGGATCTGTCTTTGGCCCGCCATAGACCTGCCACCTGTCCGCCCATTGGTAGAGGTGCGAGGACCCCAGCACGAGCCGGTCGATGTAGCCGGCCGCGCCGCCGCTGCACTCCGGCGCCGCCCAGTCGTCGTGTTTGCCACCAGGTCCGAGGTAACCCCTGACAAGGAAAGATGAATTATTTAAAAAGATAAGTTAGCAGAAGACAAATACAAAATAATGGCTGAATAAGAGATATTTGTAGTTGAAGTCTTCTCTTTGGAATTATGACGCGACAGCGACATGTTTTGTTCAAAATGATCCAATAAACTTTGCATAAGTGGATCACGCTTTTGGCACGAGAAATATCTTGACACGAGGAATGTTACTTAACCCTACCTACTCAAAAATGGATAGGCTATTTCACATTATCATTCACTATCTTGACGTCACTCGCTTCTCCAGCAGCCGATGATATATCAGTAGTCTAGAATTCATATCTGACGGTTTCAATTTGGCGCAGCACCGTCCCTTTATCTTATTATACGACACGTTATCGTTCTCTTAATATTGCGTAATCAAAAAGATAATCGGGTATTTACACCTTGTTGGAAATATCCAAACAAAAGTCGATTGTTTTTAAGTTACTATGATGTAGGTACGTATCTTTCTGATTTTGGCTTATTACATGTCGCTCAAGGCATAGGTCTTTTCTCAGAAAAAGACTCAGGTCTACGAGTAGTGTGATTGGGAACTTCACGCTTCTTACTAGTTGACTCGTCAACTGTCAACTCTAACATTTAACATGATCTAACTAATAATATGTTCCCCTATAATGAGTGCGGATACATTTAACGGAATTAGAATTTCTGTAATAGGAGCAAAATCACGGGCGAGAGTCGTGGCTTAATACTCACGCCGGGCAGTCGGGGTGGTGCACGACGAAGGTGACGACGGTGTGAACGGCCACCAGGACTCCGGCCAACGCCCAGCACCACGCGCAAGATAGTACGTCCTTCAACGCCTGACCGCAGGCTCCCTGCAACAGTAGTTCGATCGGTTGGTAAGGTTAGGTTACCTATGCTAAATACTCGTATTGTATTTTGAATTTATATGTCTGCCGTAGGATGTAGGTAGAGGAGTGCCATCTTTTATCAAGTAGCTGTTAAGGACTTATGTAGGTAATTAGCATCTCGGGAAAAGATGGTGCTTATATTCAGGACTATGTAGGTAAGGAAATATTCGTTGGTTCTCCTATCTGGCAAAATAAGGTTTTTTTTTCAAAAAGAAAGCATAATCAGTCTAATTTAAAAAAATGTAGTAATACCTATAGACTGTAGAAGGATCTAATGTAAATAGAATAAGTATAAGTAGGTATAAGTAGTTTGAAAATGAAAAGTACCTATAAGCTAAACTTCTAATTTGGCAAAGTGAAAGAGTGCTATTGAGCGATTCATTAATTTAGAATATGATTGTAAATTAGGTACACAGCGAAATTAATACTGAAGCGTAAGCTGAGCAACGAATTATGAAATTTGAATTTCAAATAAATGTATAAAAAACTAAAAAATACAGTATTAATTAAGCACTCCTAATACACCATAACCTGGGAGCGTGCAGCCGGGTTTTTTAGCTGGTAAGGGTCTGGCACTATCTGGGTTCTCCCTTATGGACGACTGTCCCTAAGAGATTTTCTCAACTGCACGCCTGTAAATCCTATAAAGCACCTCGTATAAAAAAAACAAGTAAACAAAAGCAAGGACCTATTGTGATTGACCCTATTTATTTAATCGTATGGCAAATTACAAATACATTAGAGCAAAACACTTAAACTACTAAGCCACGCGACTGCATCAGGCGTTAGTGCATCCAAGTCTACCCTAGACCCTAGACCCTAGAGTATTGACCCTAGAGTGACTTAATTCCGAAATAAAATACACCATAACCCAAACCAGAAGACAGAAGAATTTGATCAAACCTCATTTACCCTGGGAGGAGTGAAGTACTTAGGCGCCGTGAGGGCGTAGAATCCAGCTGCCACGAGGTAGGACACGGCAAGCCGCTGCAAAACCCCGAAGATTCGGATGTTGCTTAGCATGTTGTCACCGTACACTGTGTTCAAAGCCACACCGAGCAGGAACATCAGGAAGGATCGCTGGAATAACAAAAGACGTGCTTTTAGAAAGACCAAAGTTACCGTATGCTACTTTCTGAATTGTTTTTTTTTCATTTTTCGGTTTTCCATTAAAAAAATTTCATATGTCGCCGCGTTTTGGTGTAGGTACCTACTGTGTATTCTCAAACTTAGTAAAGAAAAGTAACACAATAGTTATTTTTTAAACGAGGGTGGAAAGTTACTGTTTGGTGCGAGTGCTTAAATATATTGAAATTCGAGCAAACGAAGAATCCTGAGTGTAGCCGAGGGTTTCAAGGGTCAAAATGCTAAACATCTATACAGCAATAACAAATCTATAGACACAATAACGAATAAAATAGTAAGTAGATGGAAGTAAATAAATTGGACATTTATGAATAAGTTTTTGACCATTTATAATTTATCTAAAGATAAATAATTGAAAAAAAAGTAAATTAGTTCTGCAATTATTAATTTAATTATTAACCAACAACAATCAATGATAAGAAGGTATTACCTCATTTGAATTAGATAAATAATGTATAACAAACCGCGTTTCAAAACGTGGCATTACGTTAATTTTCAGGTGCATTCTAAATTTGTATCATTAACCGACTTCAAAAAAAGGAGGAGGTTCTATGTTCCAATGTTTGTATTTTATTCATACAGATTACAAAATACTTGTACAGATTTCGAAGACGTCCTTTTCGAGCTAGTGAGGTGAATACATATTTCTTTATTGACGCATAATAATTTACCGCCTGTCACATTATACAGACTTCTTTCGAAGGCGACGTGAATGCACATGTAGGTATGTACGTTTAAATTTCTGCAAAATTATGCCAGAGCACTTATCTAATGTAACAAAAACTTTTATAGTATTTGCTTTAGTTAATACATGATTAATTATGCTAACGAGTGCATTTTATTTGGGTAACAATAACGAGGTCCGCGCTCCGAACACGTTGCGTAAGCGAGCTGCGCCGCTTTTGCTAAATATTGTGTTATTCTTCTATTAGATAATGCGCAGAACCTAGGTGTTATATGAAGCAAGAGCTTCAAAAAGTGATTTTATTATTCAAATGTCCAGTATAAAATAGAAACACTTTAAATTTCTGCCAAGACTTCAAATCACAATTCACATTACTAATAGAAAAGATAATATTGTTATTTCCTTTAATCATAGATGTTGCCAGTTTTGTATTCGAGCAAACATTTCATTCAAACTTGGTTCAAATTTGCCATAAATTTTCAAGGTTCCTGTGAAAACCACAATAAGCGAATGTTTAACAAAGATTTACCAGTTTATCATAAAAGTATTTTACGTACTTACTCGTACTTACATTCCCAATAGAATAGTGACAATACAAGATGCACAAATCGGTGACCCATTCGTCGCAGCGAGACAATCATTTAATGCTACACATATGTATGTGGAGGTTGATCACTAATACTTATCTCTCTACGCACCGTTACCTGCCTCACTAACATGCACGGGTGGTCAGATATCAAGACAGAGCGTGCCGAATAAACCCCATCGTCAGTGAAGAAATAAACCAGGCCGCGTCCGCCTTCTGCAGGTCAGTAATGATCGAACGACTTAACAAATAGATCTATAAAGAAATTATCGCCATCACGATGCCTAACGAACGTCGTTTTTTACAAGACGCCAATGAGAAAAGAACAAACCATTCAATGGATGCTGTTACCTGCGCACAATCAACGGCTCCAATAAATCAGAGACGGTAGAGAGAGCTAGCGATCGCAATCGCCGCACGCGACGGGATTTCCAATGAAATATGTTGCAAAAACAAATGCAGTACAAATACTGGTGATATGTGCAAAAGATCACAGAATGATCAATAATACGGAAGTCATACGACGCAGTAAGTGTGAAAGTGAGCGGATCGCGTGCTAAAATCTTGCATTAATTAGTAGCAAATTCAAATACAACCATATCAGTTTTGACAGTTGATATTATCTGTATTCGATAAGAAATAATGCCTTTCACGCGCTAGTCGTTCTATTGTATGTAGAAAGAATTATTACAACATTATCTTAGTAAACATTTCGTAATACTTGGCGCAGGCTCTTAAAGGTCATCGCGCCATCCGCTCCCTGCAACCTGAAGAACCGGTCAGTAGGCAGCCTGTACGGAGCGTTTACATAAGACCACTCTCAGAAAGCTCAAACTTAGTGAGCAGGTTCCAGAGCTTTGCATTTACATTCCTCACAATGTTAATTTAAAATTACGCGCATGAATGCATTTTTTGCCGATTTTTTTTTGTTCTCCTATACTATCGCATTGAACGTTTGTTCCACTTCCTTAATTGGTAACTCATTCAATTTAACAAAAGACACAGTTTGGATGTGATGAATAATAATATTGTCTGTTAGGTCAGTATCTCCATATTATTGCTTAATAGAATACAGCATAGAATATTAAAATATAGGTCCTCAGTTACCTAAGAGAATGAAAAATCTATTAAAACAGATACTTATTGACTGTCACTAATCCGTAAACCTGGTTCTGCAATAGTAGGTCAATGCATTTAGCTCGTATTAAGTGTCATTGTTATCAACATCATTTATGGTAATTATCACAACCTTAATCTTTTACCCGAGAACAAACAAACTAGTTGAATCTTTGAGTGCCACCGTGGAGGCAACTGAATTTCGTACCAGGGTGGGACCTTTTCATAATGATTTCTTTGGCAGATGTATGGAATCTCAAACGACATTAGCTACTACTAATGATTGCTATCACTTGCGTCCACTAGTTGCCCGCAACTCTCGCGATGTCGTCAATCTACTTAGGGGTTTTGTCTTCCGGTTCGTGGTCGCCATTCGAGGACCTTTCTTCCGCAACAGCTATTTGTTCTTCGAGCGATGCATCAACTACCCTTTACTATATTTTGACAGTCGACGTAACCTTAATAATAAACAGTGCATTTTTATTATTCAAAGGTATGGTACAGAAAGACGCTATTGCAACTATAGTAAAATACAAAACCGAACTTGCTATGGATGCACCACTAAATTCCACCACGCACCACTAAATTACCCTACAATATACGTACTACTAAATTACTAGGTTCTTTTATTTAGTACTTATAAGATAGGGGTTACAGATATTTAGTTTATCAATAGACGTACCCTGACGACGTGCATAAAGATTTTCCACCTCGGCACTCCTTTCGCGAAGGCCCCTTTTACTGACAGGGGTATGCAGACCCCCATGATCCACAGGAAGGACGGGAAGACCAGGTCACCAGCAGTCAGCCCGTTCCACGTCGCATGCTCCAGCCACCAGTAGCCGCCCGCGCCATCATTTACGAATATCATGAACACTATCGCCATTCTAGAACAATAAGTCGTATTGCTGTTCAATTGTTTTCATTATTTTTTTTCAATAATGGCTTGAGAATCGCCAGTAATCTCGTAAATACAAACATTTGATTTGATTGAAGTGAAAGAGTGCAAACATGAGGACAACGGTTTGTATCGGTTTGTTAGTGCTTACTTGGGTTTTTGGTCCGAATAAAATAAACTTAGACCGTAAAATGTACGAGCTGAAATTTATTGGCTCAACCTTCCAACAATAAATATCTTATACGAACGACTCGAAACCAGTACATAACATAATTTCCTCCTATACCTAATACCCTACCAACAAGACCTGCACATTGTAAAATTTTAAATTTTGCAACTAAAAATTATGTATGTAATAGATAAAAACATCAAATTACTGCAATTATTATGTAGCGTTGTCGTAACGCACAGTGATAGAATAAGAAAACATATTTTCGGCAATCATTAACAAGCAGGTGTTTACATTGTTGTTGAAACATTAGTTATTGTAGTTATGCAACAAAGTCTTGGGACAGTTCTTATTTAACTACATTTGTTTTAGGACAACTTCCAGAGCAAGGAAATGAAAAAAATTGTTGGATTGATACAAGAAACATTAAAATTTGTCTCAATGGGATAGCCGTTATCAGTTTACATTTTTCGGACTCTGATAAAATGATGATATCACCTTTCTTCTCAGGTGATTCACAAATGATTTATTACGGTTTCAATATTTTAAAGTCTGTCACTCATCCCTTGGATTGAAAAATTACAGTATAGTTCAGTCAATGTCAAATATAAGCGACCTCAACTGCAACCATAAAACGAGTACAAATGAGACCAGACGTTCGAGTATACCAAAAAAAATATCTAAGGCCTTTACGAAACACAATTGTCATTGTCATATTAATTCATTTTAGCATATACCACGTCTCTGTTGACGACTTTATTTAAAAGTAAAGAGTACCTTACCCTCGGAAGGTGTCAAGAGCTCGTAGCCTCTGCTGTATAGCCAGTTCCTTGTCGCCGTATCGCAGTTTTCCCGTCCGCCACACCCGAGACATGATCAGCCTCACCAGTCCGTACAACACCCATACTCCCAGCAGTACTCCAATTACCAGTAGAAGAGCTAATGAACAAACGTTTATAGTTAGGCTGTGTCGGAGTAATGTTACTTATTCCTAAAGTCCTACCTAGTATCTGCATATTTTTTACTTTTGACTGGTTCTAACATCAAATCATTCGTCGATTTCATAGGAAAACTTATAATTTCAAGACTACTCTTCTGAGTGACGACTTTTTCTAACTGGATGATGTACTCGTAGTGCTTAAAACCCAAATAAGAGTCATACGTTTTGTATTTTGTAGATTTATTATTCTGCATGTTTAAAGTTCTATATTCATAGACCAATTGGACTTTTCATAGTACGTTCGGTGGTTACTCTTACAATCGATATATTATTTATAAAGTACGCTACGTTTTACTGAAGAGAAATATTTGTTTAGTCAAGAGTTTATTGGAAATTCCAGTCATCGAAATTCACTATCAGTATGGACGTAACATTGGATATTGAAGATATTTATCGGCAATTGGTAACATGTGTACGATTAAAACTAACACATTATTAACAATATAAACATTAATTCAAATTTAAACTGAAATTTTAACCACAAAGCCACAATACTATTTTAATTCAAGTTCTTGATGAACATGCAAATCCTATTATTTATGTTAATGTACCTATTTTCTTTTGACAACTTAAACATTTGCTTTGCATTAAATATTTGTATCTAATGGCATGGATGACTTTGTCTATGCTAATGGTAAGTAAATTACGTATCACTAAAAATTGCAATACCTACACAATACCATACTATACATAATATATTTATACAAACAAATACCTATCATCAAAAGCTTGACGTACTTCAATTTTAAGATAAAATATCTACATCAATTTCTTCTTAAACCATCCGATAGCTGATCGACAGTTGTGTTATAAGAGCAGTGGAGGCAACTCAAACTTATTATACAATCATTTAATTCACAATGAAGGCTTTAATAGTTCTAAGTATTGTATTCGTCGTGAACGTATATGGTGCTGATCAAAGAATTGATCCCTTAGTACTAATCAATCAAGGTCTGGTGAGGGGCCAGAAAGCTACTGATGGTGATTATTCCACTTTCTTGGGAATACCATACGCTAAAGTGGACTTGGATGATCCGTTTGGGGTAAGTTAAGACTAATTTATTTTATAACTTTCGGTAATGTCGCAGCTAGACGAGGCTTCTACGGCAGATTCCCAAATCATTTGCTATATAACGATTACCTAGCATGACGAATAAATTATATCAAGTATTTTATTAAAGTGTAATAAAAATAATAACAACTGTAGATAATAATATCGAAGGAACTGTATCTTGACCAACTTAAAGTTTATACGGAAAATAAAAAATTTTATACGGAAATGCCTAAAAAAAATTATACGGCGCGTCAACTGTAAAACATGTTTCTTCAAACGAAATTTCAAGAATTTTTTTCTTTCAGCCAGCTCGCGCGGCTCCAAGCTTTGAAGAAGAAATATTCTATGCCAACGAAGGAACTGTACAGTGCCCTCTGACACCTTTTAGTGGATATGCTCGAGCAGCCGGAATATCTGCCGTGGAATCTGTCGACTGCCTTCAGCTAAACATATTTGTGCCCTCTCAGGCGAGCATTAGGAATCCCTTGCCCGTCCTTGTTTGGATTCACGGTGGAACCTATTTAGCAGGAACTGGACATGAATTTGGTGGACGAAAGTTAGTCGAACATGGCGTTATTGTTGTAGCGATTAATTACCGCTTAGGTGCGTATGGATTTATGTGCCTCAACAATCCTGCTGTTCCCGGCAATCAAGGGCTGAAAGATCAACATGAAGCGCTGCAGTGGGTAAGAGACAATATTGCCGCCTTTGGTGGCAACCCGTACAATGTTACTATAGCTGGCCAAAGCGCAGGTTCAGCTTCAGTTCTGTTGCATTTATTTTCTCCAAAAGAGAAATTGTTCAACAAAGTTATAGCAGAGAGTGGAACACCTTTGAGTCCAGACATGTTTACAAATGGTGATGCGGATGCAGCTTTGAAATTAGCTAATTATTTGGGGCTTAACACAACGGATGACCAGCAAGCCTTGGATTTCTTGGCTAAATCACACCACAGTTTAGTTACAGGTGCAACTCAAGACTTAAAAATAGAATTTAAACCATGCAGAGAAAATTCTTTCAGTGGTGTTGATATTTTCGTTGATAATCAACCGTACTCTCTATCTAATGCGAGGAAAATTAGAAATACACCTATTTTGATCGGTAATACTGACTTTGAATATCGAGGTGATGTACGACAGATGCATGGAAACGATTTTTTTGACAAAGACTTCTTTTATTCGAGGATACAAAACGACTTTGTGATGGAAAATGATGAAGTGTACACCGCTGCTGAAATCGTAAGGCATTTTTACGTCGGTGACAAGGCTATTTCATTGGATGTCAATACTGAAGCAGAGTACTTTAATTCTGATGTTGTGTTCAATCATCCCATACAAGACACGATAACAAGAATAATAAATGAGAACGCAAGTCCTGTGTACGAATATGTATTCAGCTATGTGGGCGACACTGGCTTGTCTGGTGCAGCTCACTCAGCTGAACTGCCATTCCTGTTTGACTTATATGGGGACTTTGGAGAATTCATGGCCCATTCTTCTACTGACGATGATCTGTTAATGGTTGATCGCCTGACTACTTTATGGACAAACTTTATTAAATATGGGTAAGCCTGTATAACTTTAATATTTAACACAAAATTCCATAATGATTTGTTATAACTACAATCGTTTTTTTTTTTAGTAATCCGACGCCCGAAACATCAGAGCTGATACCGGTCACATGGTCACCTGTTACAGCAAATTCTAGACCCTACCTGATTATCGACAAAGAACTTCGAATGGAAACTGAAGAAAGGTTCTTAAAAGAAAGAATGGCATTCTGGGATCTGTTTTATTCCATTTATGGACAATATAATATTTTTGCATGAATAAACGAATAAATAAAAATTGCTTTACAAACTGGGTAATTTATTCATTTGAATGTACCTAATTTAAATTAAAATAACATTATAATTAAAATATCGTTAATAACAAGCTCAGCGCCATAAGGTTTGGTTCAGTAATTAAGGCGGGAAAGTGGGACAAACAAACAAAGAAATAAAGTTTTTTCTGTGTATTGTGTATGATTGTACTAAAATTATACCAGATGGCTTGCCTTCATCTACTAAGTATATGCGTATAAAAATACATAGGTTGAATGCTGGAAAAAGGCTAGTTATAAATTAACTCGTTGCTTTGATTTCAAAAGCAATATCCCATCAGCCAAATAAGTGGTCAGAAGTGGTCTAGATATATATTTTTTAAACAAGTTCCTATCAAATCAATATTAATTAGCGACACAAAAATAAATATCACAGGACAATTCACACTAATTGACCTAATCCCAAAGTAGGCTTAGCAAAGTTTGTGTTATGGGTACTAAGTACTAAGCAACGGATAGACATAATTATATAGATAGATACGTACTTAAATGCATATTAAACACCCAAGACCCGAGAAAAAATATTCGTATTTTTCATACAAATATCTGCCCCGACACGGGAATCGAACCCGGGACCTTAAGCTTCGTAGTCAGGTTTTCTAACAACTTAGCCATCTGGTCGTCTCATCAAATTCTTGGCATCTCTATGGTTCTGCGGATGCATCACCGGCTTGCAGGAACCGACGCACAGGTATTGATGTCGTAACTCTATAATCCATTCCAATCCAAAGTCGAACTTTTAAGTTGACAGACACGTTAATTGGTATTATTGTTATATAACATGGAAACGATTATCAACTTTAGGGTGGTAGACCACATATTTGGCTGATAGTACTTAAGTATTTAGTTAGTATGACAAGAAACAAAATTGTAAACTTATGGCATTTGAAGTAAAACACAGTTAGCAAGCATCTTATTGTTAGTATCAGTTGGCAGTAGTGGGATCATCTAAAGGGATCGGCTAAGATCATTATCAAACCCAGAATTATCAGAGCACTTCACAAACAAGGTTAAAAATTTACCATGAAACCATTTTCGAACACTCAGATAGGTTTATCGCGAAATCAAGTGGCAGTTGCATTGCAAGAGTAGAGGAAGCTGCTCGGGGGGTTAGTTGTCAATCACTAAGCCATAATGAAAGACATAATAATATTCCTAATTCTTTCCTTGGTCGTGAACGTCTATGGTGTTCAACAAAGAGTAGATCCCTTAGTTCTTATTGGGCAAGGGCTGGTAAGAGGGCAGAAATCTACTGATGGCGATTACTCAGCGTTTTTGGGCATACCTTACGCAAAGGTAGATTTAGATGATCCGTTTGGGGTAAGTAGATTAAGATCTGATTTCATTATTATTTATCTGTTTCGTCATCATGTTCTTTATGAACTAAGCAAAGGCCTATTGTTGACTCTGATAATAATATTGTTAACCATTGCCGTTAGCTCTATTTTTAAAGGCAAAAATTCATTCATAAATGCAAATACAATTAAAGTTAAAATAATAAACCCTAAACTAATTATCTCGTAAAAAATGACTATCCAAACAGTGAAAAAATATTTAGTAAATGTTTAGTGACTGATAGTTTAATATTCATTTCAGGCAGCCCAGCCAGTTTCTCATTTTGAAGAAGAAATATTTTACGCTTATGACAACTCAAAAGTGTGCCCTCAAACATTTAATGGGTTTCCCAATACTGCGTCTGAGCATGAGGATATCGATTGTCTCCAGTTAAGCCTCTACGTGCCTTCTCGAGCGAGCTCCAGGAATCCCCTCCCAGTTCTTGTTTGGATTCATGGTGGAGGTTTTGTTGTAGGAAGCGGCAATCAACAGGGACCAAGCAATTTACTCAAACACGACATCATCATTGTAACTGTCAACTACCGACTAGGACCGTATGGATTTATGTGTCTTAACAATCCCGCTGTACCAGGAAATCAGGGGCTGAAAGATCAGTATACCGCACTTCGATGGGTTCGGGACAATATTGCAGCTTTTGGTGGCAACCCTTACAACGTAACTCTGGGTGGTTTTAGTGCGGGCTCTGCTTCCGTTTTATACCAGTTGTATTCATCGAAAGATAAGTTATTCAATAAGGTGATCGCAGAAAGTGGAACGCATCTTAGCCCTGACATGTTCGGTAGCGGGGACTATGATGCGGCCGTGAAACTAGCAAATTATTTGGGTTTGAATACGACTGACGAGCAGCAAGCCTTGAACTTTTTAGCCACAACTCATCACAGTTTAGTCACGGGAGCTGCCAGTGATTTAGCGTTAGAGTTTTTACCATGCAAAGAGAACTCTTTTAATGATGTTGAAAATTTTATAGACAATGAACCGTCCTACTTATCAAATACAAGAAAGGTCAGAAACACACCAGTTTTGATTGGCAACACTGATTTAGAATATCTAGGTGATGTTCAAAATATACACGGCGAAGATTATTTCTCTACAGACTTCTTTCGCTCAAGACTACAGCAAGTATTCGATCTTGATGACGATCAGTTAGACACAGCTGCGGCAATTGTCAGACATTTTTATATCGGAGATAGAGCTATCACAACAGATGTAAATGATGAAGCAGAAAATTTGAATTCTGACTTTGTATTTAATCATCCGATTCAAGATACCATTACAAGTTTGATTAACGAGAATGCAAAGCCAGTTTACGAGTATGTATTCAGCTACGTTGGAGACTCTGGGGCGGCGGGCGCGGGGCACTCAGCTGAGATTCCCTACTTATTCAATTTGCCCGGAAATCCCGCACTACGATCAGCTGATGATCAGTTAATCAGCGACCGTGTAACTACTTTATGGGCCAACTTTATCAAATATGGGTAATTTATAGTAAATAAGTAATGAAATTAATTTATTAAAATCAAATATATTCCGTCCGTCTGAATCCCTGCTTAAATTATATTTTGTTTGTTTTAGAAATCCTACTCGTGAACCTTCAGACTTAATTCCAGTCAACTGGACTCCTGTGACCGCAGACACGAGGCCATACTTAAACATTGGACCTGAACTTCGCATGCAAGATAGATTTCTAAGGGAAAGAATGGCATTCTGGGATCTTCTTTATACTTCTTATGGACAAAATGGTCATTAATTTTGCACATAGCAGTGATACTTAAATAAAAATATCTTAGCTGTAAAAATATATCATAACCTGACTATCCCATTAACATATTCCATCATGCATTATGTAAAATTATGTAATAATGTGAATCCTATGTTAATAGTTAATTTCAATTCATCATAAAACAATACGAGTATATTACTTGAATTACTTAGAATACGAAGCAAGAGCTGAAATTTCGTTTTCCACATCGTTTTCATGGTATATATTTTTTTGATTGGAATATAGTTTATTTTTAATTTTAATAAATTGGTGGGTATCGTAATACGGCGTAAGCGAAGCTTTAACTTGACTATTACAAATAAAAAGTCGAAACAACAATGAACACGATTTTCCACAAACGTTAATATTTTCAAGTACCATTATGGAAAGTCCGTTATTTAATTCTGGAAGTTTTAATATACTTGACCCTTTTATGGGTTTGTAAGGCAAATGAGCATAATATCACTTTATTTTGTCTTAAAAAGTTGGTACCAAGTGAAAACTATTTTCGTCTATCACTATCTAATATCAAAAGTATTCGAAGCGACATCCGATCATCTATTACTATTATCAAGATCAGTGAGTTTTATCTAAGTACTTCACATTCTAGATACTGAGCCCTGTTCAAAACGTCTAAATAAAATTGATTTATCTTACAATCCAGCGGCAGTTGCATTACGAAAGTAGTGGAAGCTACTCGAAAGTTTTGTTCTTATTTTTAACGAATAGTTCATAATGAAGGTCTTAATATTGCTAAATATTTTATTCATTGTGAACGTACGAGGTGCTGTACAGAGAGTAGATCCTTTAGTGATCATCAGTCAAGGACTGGTGAGAGGACAGAGGGCTACTGACGGTGACTATTCTGCATTTTTGGGAATACCTTATGCAAAAGTTGATGCAGATGACCCATTTGGAGTAAGTTAATTCATTTAATTTCTAATCGTAATTTTGTACATCGTGAATAATAATAATAATGTGTATGAATTAATTTATTATTTTTAAGGCAGCTCGACCAGCTCCTGAATTTGAAGAAGAAATATTCTACGCTTATGATAATTCGAGGAAGTGTCCTCAAACTCCATTCGGTGTATTTCCACAAGCATCTTCCGATGACGAGTCTATCGACTGCCTTCAGTTAAGCGTCTACGTTCCATCTCAAGCTAGTTCCTACAATCCACTCCCAGTTCTTGTTTGGATCCATGGAGGAGGTTTTATGGGAGGAAGCGCTTCAGAATACGGGGCTCAATATCTAGTTAGACATGGCGTAATCGTTGTAACTGTTAATTACCGGTTGGGACCATACGGATTCATGTGTCTCGATATCCCAGCTGTACCAGGAAACCAAGGACTAAAAGACCAATACGAAGCACTTCGATGGGTTAGAAATAATATAGCTGCGTTCGGTGGCAACCCTTATAACGTGACTCTCGCTGGCCAAAGCGCAGGCTCTGCTTCAGTTTTGTTGCAAATATATTCGTCTAAAGAAAAGTTATTCAACAAGGTGATAGCAGAGAGTGGAACACATTTGAGCCCTGACATGTTTACCAATCCAGATCTTAACGCAGCGGTAAAACTTGCAAATTATTTAGGATTCAACACGACTGATGACCAACAAGCTCTAGAATTTCTATCGACAACTCATCATAGTTTGGTCACAGGTGCAGTTAGTGACGTCGGATTAGATTTCAAACCATGCAAAGAAAAATCTTTTAGTGGCGTCGAAAATTTTGTAGATAGCGAACCGTATGCTTTATCTAACGAAAGAAAAATCAGAAATACTCCTATTTTAATCGGTAACACCAACGCAGAATATTTAAGCGACAGCATAACAAGGATGCACGGCGAAGACTATTTCGAAAACGACTTTTTTAAAACGAGATTACAAAACGCATTTAATCTTGACAAGGAACAGCAAGATAAAGCTGCAGAGATCATCAGGCACTTTTATATCGGGGATAAGCCCATTTCAACAGATGTTGCATTTGAAGCCGCTAATTTTAATTCGGACTTTGTATTTAATCATCCTATTCAAGATACAATCACAAGCTTGATTAATGAAAATGCGAATCCTGTCTATGAGTACGTGTTCACATATGTCGCAGAATCTGGAGCAGCTGGAGCATCCCACTCTGCAGAATTATCGTACTTGTTCAACATGCCCCGTTCTGGCCAGAGATCAGCGGATGAACAGACAATGGTTGATATTATAACAACTCTGTGGACCAACTTTATTAAATACGAGTAATAATTCATGTAATATAAATTACTAAATATTTCTTACACAGGCATGATTTTGTTTTCAATTTTGGTATTTGTTTTAGAAACCCGACTCCAAGCACCTCGGACTTGATTCCGGTCTCCTGGCCTGCTGTCACTTCGAACACAAGACCCTACCTAAACATTGGCTCTGAACTACGAATGGAGGATAGATTCGAAAAAGAAAGAATGGCGTTTTGGGACCTCTTTCACTCAATTTATGGAAAATACAGCAACCTCGTGCGAAATTGCGATTACGACTGAAATGAAAAATTTTAGAGATACCTAATTAGTATACGATTTTTGTGATATACTTTAAAATACGATTAGTTATATTTGTAAATTTTTATTGGAAATAAAGTTGAAATGGCACTCCTGGTTCTTTTTGAAAGTGTCTGAGGAAAGTATTGATAATTCAATGACATTCATCAATTTTAGTTGGATGTAAATATACAAAAGACAACTCCTGTTTGTAGTGCACTGGTGAGCTATTATAGATATTGTACAATATTTCCAACCTTTTGAATAAAGTTAATACCGGAGAATCAAGCACAAGAATAAATACTGGTACTTGTAACTGTCTAAATACCGTTACAATTTATTAGCCTGTTCAGGAATATAAACCAGATTAGCACTGTCAGATGCGATCTATTGTTCGTCTGGCATTTCTCAATGGACGCTTAAGGTCGCTCATTTGCATACGGTTACTCCAGAGGAAGTGACGCTGTAAACCAAATTCAAAGTTCATTCAGAAAGTACGTATAACGGTTGTCAAAAATTAGAATGGCCATAGCGGGACTTTCATAAAAAGAATAAAATGTTACATGTGACATAAGAAAAGTGACTATTTTGGCAACCCTGTCCCATCAGTCCTGTCGGAACACTTCCCTATCGTTACCCCTTTTTTATTATTCGACTGGATGGCAAACGAGCAAGTGGGTCTCCTGATGATAAGAGATCACCACCACCCGTAAACATCTGCAACACCAGGGGTAATTGTAGATGCGTTGCCAACCTAGAGGCCTAAGATGGGATACCTCAAGTGCATTAAGATCAAACAGTATTTAGTGTTTGCAAAATATTCAATAAATAATCATACCTAATGACTAAACAAAAAAGCTACCTAACATTTTCAGGGTATATCGTGGATGTAAAATGGATGGCACCCATTAGTAGCCTCATTTGAATGTTTTAGACTGATAATTACCTACTGCCTCTAACCTACAGTAGGTACAAATCCAATAAATTTAATGAAAGTCGACATAAAATTAATATTGAAAAATTGGTTCTTTAAGTAGGTAGGTTTTAAACATTTGGTATGAAAAAGGTGACAGTGAACCTAATGAGTTCTTGTCTCTCAAACAAAATTAGTATTTTTAGTGACGCATTATAGTTATAGGTGTTATAAGAAGCAAAACAAAAAAAAAGAAGATAAAAGTAAATTCTAGTACATTGCCATACAACGAGGAAACGCAGCTAGCCTTAAGGGCACCCTTCCCAATAGCAGCGACTTTTTGTGATATTTGTAAATACACAAATTTGCAGGTGGTAGGACATTGTGCAAGGTCCGTCCGGATTGCTACCACCATCTTGCTCGCTAATCCTACCGTGAAGCAGCAGTGCTTGCACTGTTGTGTTTCGGCGCGGAGAGTAAGACAACCGGTGCAATTACTGGCACTTGAGGTATTCCAACTTAGGCCTCTAGGTTGGCAACCCATCTGCAATACCCCTGGTGTTGCAGATGTTTATGGGCGGTGGTGATCTCTTACCACCAGGAGACCCACTTGCTCGTTTGCCTTCCAGTGGTATAAAAAAAAAAAAAAAAAAAAAAAAAACAGATTTTTAGGATTAGGGTAAGTTACTTTTAGTTCTATTTTCATTTGTTTTTGTTAATTATTGTATATACTTCTATTATGTTTTATTTATTAAATAAAAGTACAGCAGCAGGTGCACACGAGTGTGGTGTGGTGACGGTAAGTTGTTGCTAAGTACTTAACAGTGATATCAATAAATATTAAAATAGCCCAAGTTCCTGGCAAAGATTTTAATAGTAATCGGAAAGGTACACAGGCATTTATTCCTTGCTCGGTGCTTCATCAAAAGAAAGGACTTTGTAATACATCTCAAGTGCAATGGATAAAATTAGAAGCGGATGCTCTACTCTATTGATAAGATACGTACATTTTGGCTGTTTGAAAAGTATAAATGCAATACGATACAAAATGGTGTAATTAAGCCCATAAGTATACATAATCCCATATGGTATACAATCAGCGTCAAACACAAGATACTTAATGCTATATCGAGGGTTTTAAATTTTGGTTAAAAATATTTGAGACCATCTTTCCCATTCTCTTATATTCGATGCTAATTAGATTCAAAACACTAATCACAGGTTTCGACATTTTATTATTTACTGTCATTTAAATGAAATGAAAATTGAAATGAAATGAAATGAAAAATAATTGCGTATGAATTAAGGTTTTAGATTACCTAATTGTGAATTAAAAAGTTGGTTAAAATAAATACGCTTTGTCATAAAATTAATCCGGATTAGCAACAGATGGTTATTGGTTGGGCAAGTTTAACTGGACTACCTACCTATATGCCTACATATATAAATGTTTTCCAGAATATTTCGATTGTGATTGAAAGATATTTCCATACTTTGGTCCATGTTTAAAAAGAGTACGGCGTCAAAGTACATATTAATATCAAATCAGATGAAATCATTACAGAGGCTACCAGCTGTATTTCGCGATTATTTTAAAATATAAATATAATATCTTCGTATATGTATTTCAAAATAAATAAATAAAAGCCGTGGTGTCCTAGTGATTTGACCTATCGCCTCTCAAGCAGAGGGTCGTGGGTTCAAATCCCGGCTCGCACCTCTGAGTTTTTCGAAATTCATGTGCGCAATTTACCACGAGCTTTGCGGTGAAGGAAAACATCGTGAAGAAACCTGCACAAACCTGCGAAGCAATTCAATGGTGCGTGTGAAGTTCCCAATCCGCACTGGGCCCGCGTGAGAACTATGGCCCAAGCCCTCTCATTCCGAGAGGAGGCCTGTGCCCAGCAGTGGGACGTATATAGGCTGAGATGATGATGATGATGATATATATTTCTGCAAAGATATTAAAAAATAATCGGAGTTTTCAAACAGATCTGTGCGCTCGCACCGCAGCATTGCCCCAAAGTGCAACTCAGTTTCACTTTTTACTCGAATTCCATTTATTTGTCCCCGCGGTGTATCGCTGATCGAACTTTCTCCCCTGCATTTAGTTCCACCAAGTTTTCCCCATTACCCATTTCTCCGCCCTTAAGCGTGACTGTTACCTCAAATTATAACCCCGGTTATCATTTCATTACCTAACTGTCATTGTCAATTACTATTTACTACGCTTTCTAGTGGTTTGTTTTTATTGCCAATTATTCGGTTACAGTGATTGAGTGAGTTATGGTTGTACGGGTTTGGCGAGTACTAAAATGATAACCGAAAACAAATCAGTTGAGAATATAAATGTTTTTAAAATAAATTAAAGGGCAATACTTCTTCAGTTTGGTCAAGAATGTCGACAATTATGAAGTAGTTATAATTTAACTTAAGAAAATTGTTTAAGTATGCCTATTTATTTTCTTAGGCGTGATCATTAAAAGACAAAATAACACGACAAACGTCTTACTAACACTTTTTAGGGCTCCGTAGTCAGCTAGGAATCCTTATAGTTTTGCCATGTCTTTCCGTCTGTCTGTCAGTCTGTCCGCGGCTAACCTCAGAGACCGTTAGTAAAAGGTTAGTACCTACTAGAAAACTATTTTTTGGCATTAATATCAGTCACGCCGACAAATTAGTAAAATAAAAAATAAAAATAAAAATTTTTAGGGTTCCGTGGGGATGATTTTTTTTACACTTCAACCTTATGTTGTGGGGTATCGTTGGATAGGTATTTGAAAATGAATACGGGTTTGCAAAAACATCTTTTGATAATTGTTTTTATTATAGTATCCTTACATTATAAACGCAAAGGTGAGTAAGTAATTCATTTGTGTGTTACGTTTTCACGTTTAAAGTACTTAACGAATTGTGGTGAAATTAGGTGTGGGGATAGTTTTAAATCCTGAAAAAAAAGAAAAAATTGTTTACCAGGTAAATTAAAGTCCCGGGGGCGATAAAAGAATTCTTCGCCGACGAAGTCGCGGTCAACAGTTAGTACGAGTAGGTACTCAATACTTTTCAAACAATCTTGTGCTACTTATTACCTAGTAACACGGTATTCGATGATGGTATGATGGCTGTGTTACAAGAGATTGCTTAAACACCCTGTGTGCAAGCGTGCATAAATCCGCACTTACGGCCTCGTGCCGCCATAATCAACCTTAATGCTCTTATAAGAAAGATTACGCGTAATTTAACAGTACAATCTATCATATAATGTACGTTCACTTTAATGAAATTGCCATGAAAATGCGTGGGCTTGGTATTACGCGGAAAATCTATGTAGGTATTACCAGCTGTAATAGAAGTAATAACTTGGTATTAAAAAGCCGGACAAGAGGACTCGCGCACTGAGAGTTCTGTAGAAGTGTTGATATCTATAAATATCCAGTGTTAGTAGAGTTCTAATTCCTTAGCAAAATATACGGAACGTAGGGTCATTTTTTACTTAAAAGCAGAGCAAAAATCCGAAAATCTCTTATCGACAAATAATAACCTTACTTGCTTAAAGTTGTCAATCGTTAATGCCCGACTCCCACTTGGCCGGTTTTCATAACGCGTGCGTCATACATAAATTTCAATATAACCACTCAGCTCTTATGATTAAAATTGATCAAGGTGTTGATTTTGATTGGAAAGAGGCCAAGACTGAGATAAACATGACAGCATTATGTGCCCAGATAGGAACGAGGACAGCAAGGACGACTCCTATACTGGGTCAAGGGATTTTGATTATAAATTTACTTACGGAAAGTTAAAGTGATACTAAGTATTTAACGGAAAATGGACAGCACAAAAATAAATCGACCGTATTAACTCGATATAACTATCACGAAGATGAGTGGATGGAATAATAAGTAATGTTGTAATGATGAAAACGCTACAGTTTTTATTTGTGTCAATACCAATTCGTCCCTGAATTTTCCCGGGTTTTTCTTATAACAGAAGAAATATTTAAAGTGGACAGCGTAAATACAAGAGCTGCGACTTCTTTTGTTCCTTAGTTTAAACTAAACTTCTCTACTCACACACTATAAGGTCGCGGTTCTTAATTAATTTTTTTTATGATTCTAGGTTGATTTGATTACATTAATTATTTACGTGTACCTATTATATGTATATCTGTAGGCATATCGTTGTTAAGTTAGTATAGAGACTGAAAATTTGATGGCTGTAGGTATATTTTGGTGTAGGCAAATTAAAATTTCTACCTACATTTAACAACCTTCCAATATTTCGATGAACTTGCCAGCATTATGAAATTAAATTACTTATTCAGTCTACACTAGCAACTGCGACATAGTATCAAGAGCTCATTGAAAATAATCACGGCCTGCAGCCCGTAACAACTAGGTACATCTATGGGTCTTGGTACACCGCGTTTTTTAAACGCGCCGCCGACGCGTTTGTATGGATGGAAACACGGTACGCACGCGAGTTGTGTTGCTGCTCTACGGAAAAGAAAAACGCATTATTAACGCGCGTATCAGAAGGGGGAGGGGGGCTACTAAGAAATTTGAAAACCGAAGTTATATCGTGCTGTCCCTCTCTGTCTTGTATTAAATCATATAGGGTTCAGCGGGACGATGGCAAGATACAAAGTTCGAATTTTGCATTATAAGGCACGTGTCGACGCAGAATTAAAAAAAATCAGTATGCAAAGCCTTTATGGTAGATTATACTTGCATTTATGTAGGTACTTAGTTGTTCAATTGTTTACTTACGCATGTAAATGTCGACTGGTTCCTTGAGCGTTCTCACGTGGCATCCATCCTCGGTCACATTGAGGTTGTACACGCCGAACTGCCCCAGGTCCGGCCTCGATTGGCACAGGAGACCTCTGCAGACAATAAGCTTTTTAAGAAATAATGTTACAAGTCCTTTTGTTGATTACACTTTTGGTTAACTGAGCTGAGAAAGTCAATGCAAGACTTTTAAACTAGGTACATATTCGCGGTAAATTTCAAGTCAATCCGATAAGTGGAAGTGAGTAAAATCGACTTACAGATTAATCCCGGTTTCAAACAATTGCAAGGTAAATAAAAAATTGTACATTAAATCAGAAAGTACATAATAATAATAACGGTTTTCAAAATATTCATATACTTGTCGTCAATTTCTAGGTTATTTTTTTGGGAAACGTTTAGTATTTTCAGAAGTTAATGTAATTGATAACTATCTTTACCTGTCAATTCAAAACCTAAAACGTAAAAAGATACAAATATTAAAACAAATAAATGAATTGATGCGCAATTAATTAAGTTTCTGTGTTTTAAACATGTGGCTTTGCTTAGTTATTTTTGATTGGTTGGTTGATCTTGACTCTTATTGATATTTATTTACGCTATACCTACACTGAGTAATGTATTCCTAGACCATGAGCGAACGAAACAAAGAGAAGGTAAAGAGAAACGTGATTTGCTTTAATAAAATGAATACCTAAATCAATTAGATCGACTAAGACTGAGTGTATTTAAACTATGAGTATTTAAACTATGATAAGTATAATAATTATTACACGTACAACCTTAGATTATCTAAGCGTACAATCCAAAAATATAGAGCCACTCAAAATCAAACCTTGATGATGGCAATAATAACGAAAGAACGTTACACGCAGATTAATTCAAACCGTATTCTTAATTCGACGTTTAAAATAAAAACAAAAGTATAAGCTTAGAGTTGCGAGTGTGACTAATTAACATTTAACATCATCTCCAATTGCTTGCCGAGTGCAAGAGACAATTGACAATCAGTTTAACTTTTTTTTCAATTATTTACGGCCAGAATTTTTTAGTAGTGGATTGACGCCGTTCAAGTTACAACAGCTTTAGAACGGTTGCTAGCGAATTTTTAAACTTAAATAAGTAAGGTCGGGTCGGGAACAGTGACTAAGATTTAATAATATAATTAATAAAATAAAAATATAAAAACCTTTATTTCTTCCAAAATCTCAAGTTTACAAAGAAGTGGTGTTAGTTGCAAATAAAAATGCACTTAGGTAATTCATTTTAAATTTAGTGCTAGCATGTTTTTTGTTTCTTTTTTTTAACAAGATTAAATATTTAAACAAGATTAATTTTTATTTATGACAATTATTGTGCAAAAACCCCTCTGCAGGTACCTATTGCCAGTCTTCTCTGGATTTTGCTGTACCTATCCATCCAATTCGGACCCGCTGTGCGTTTTATTTCGTCCTCCCATCTATTTCGGGGTCTCCCTTTCTTTCTTTTGCCTAATGGCCCCTTCCACGCTGTCACATATTTAATAGAACATTCAAATTATGGCGTAACTGTTGTGCTAGCAAGCTGCGATTCACACCCAACATACTTTAGTTATTAAATTCTCACAATGCATTCTCAGTTTTTCGATCAAGATAAATGTAAAATGGAAATTGAGTCCTGTACCACTACCATGAGTTTACAGTGACCGTACTCGATGGCGACGGCGTAAATTATTTGTAGAGGCGCTGTACAATTCTCCATACAAATAATTTACGCCGTCGCTATCGAGTACGGTCACTGTAAACTCATGATAGTGGTACACTGTGTATGTCCCGGAACTGGGGAATGGTGAGCTCGACCCTGTGGTACACAGTAACTCTTACAGTAGGTACACAGTGGCTCGACTATATACTAATATTTAATTCAAACTTAAATCTATATTCAGACTTTATTTACGACAACTTCTATATTTGGTAAATCAGGAAAGGCAGTATAGGCGTACAAGACTGTTCAGCTTTCACTTTTACGTTTATATACGCACAAGTTAAATTGTATAAATATTGAGTTTTTAAATGTCGTCGTTAAAGTGTATGTTATGAGTCAGTAGGCGTGCGAGTTCAGTTGCGTGCATGCAAATCTGTGTCGTGGGGAACAAGAAGTATTTGGCTCGTGTGAAACCAGCATTACACTTTAAATCCCCAAAGGGAAGTGTATAAGATTGTATTAGTAATAATACATTGGCGTATGGATACAAAAACGAATAAGGCTTTGAAATTGTAATTAAAACCTGCTAATCTCAAAAACAACAACACAAAAACAACAACAACACTCAATCTAGCAAGCCAGGCTATATCATCAATTCATCATCATATCGGCGGTATGACGTCCACTATTGGTCATAGGCCTGCAGCGTGTACCTCCAGTTGCTTTAGGGCTATCTATGTCGATGATTTCGGTAACAAATTTAACAAAGTAAAATATTTTGTCAAAATATTTAAACGCGGCACATAACAACCGTTAACCACACACAAATATAAACATTGCCAACTGGTAGTTTCGCACGTACACGAGCTTTCGTGCTCATTGCAGTGAAAATAAACGGTTGTGGGTTGCGGTAGTGAGTCACTTGCTTTTAATTTGTACTACACTGGCCACCCACTATTTCTTTAAATCCTACCTTACTAAACTCTAGCGCCTATAAAGCTCATCATCATCATCATGTCAGCTGAAAGACGTCCACTGCTGGACATAGGCCTCCCCTAAGGCTCTCCACTCAGACCAGTCTTATGCTTTTCGCATCCACCGCGATCCCGCTATCTTAACCAGGTCGTTGCTCCATCTATAAAGCTTGAAACGCTGTAAAAGCACAGCAATTATAGTTTGAGTCTTTGGCTGTCAATAAAATAAAAGCACCACTTAAATTATTTATTTAAAAAATACAGTTGTCTTAAGTTTTGATTCAGCAATTTGTTTTGTTTTAAAGGAGTCTTTTTACATTTATATCGCACGCGTCTTTATTCATGTAGAAGTCATCGGACTGTCAAACTAGATCAGATTGACAGTTAGGTACTGACTCACTGCGAGACAACGGACACTAGGTACATTATAATTAAATAACAAATAAAGTAGTAACAAATTTTTAACAACCTCGATTCTATTGAGGTGTAATAGTACGACGTTTACTATACTAATAATAAAACGCAATTCACTTGTTTGAACATAGCGGAATGGCCTTGAACTAGCTACTAACTTACACCTACTAAACTTATAAGTACACAGGGAAACTCACGTTGTGTTCGATGCAGTGATATATTGTTGGGTAGCGTTTGCGTATACGCGCCATGACGAGCGGTGTGTTGTGTCGACCACCCACCAGCTCGGTTCGTCGGTTTTCAGAATCTTCTCTAGTTCAAAGGGACACTGAAAACAAAAGAAATCGGCTTAAATAAGGTGCGATTCAAACTAGCGTCGATCGAGTCCCAACTTTCCTATAATATTGTGGAAATTTCTCAGTTTACCTGCCTATAATTTTATATTTGCTCATGTTATATAGGTTTTCCTGTTTGTTTATATAGGTTTTTTTTTTCAACAGCACAGAATCGAAATTTCTATGTGAAGTACTGCTGCTGCGTTCAGATCATGTCACGGTTGTTCTGTGTTGCGAATATGTGTAAGGTATCCTTCCTTACATAACAAAATACTAAGTATGTAATTTTTAGGTCTGATATATTATGATGATAATGAAACTCAAAGGGTGTCAATGACAAGCTTACGCTATCTGACTGTGTGTGACATATGTCTCAATTTTTATACCGTAACAGGTACCTACATATTACTAGGTACAGTCAACGTCATAAATAACGAAGAGGGGGGGGAGGGGTCGAAAATGGCCTGAACTGCTTGGAGAAAAGGGTGGTACGGCCATGCTGCTTTTTTGTGCGACTTTGTGGGTGCACTGCCGTGCCCCCAAATTAAAGTTAGTAATTACCTATAGAGGCAAAACGTTTGACGTTGTTAATCGAAATTCATTAAATATGTTATCTAGGCTTCTTCAAGGTTAATTAAGTATAAAACTTAGTATCCCTGACTTTTAGAAGACGCAGTACTAATTAAGAAGAGTCCTGAGTACCATTATGTTTTAATTATCTTGATTTGATATATGAGTACAATTTCGTCTCCTCCTTTATGGAAATCGCGATAGTCATGATTTATTAAGTGTAACGATAAAAGTTGTCAACACCTCGGCGAGCGCCAAATTTTAATCTGTCTTGCCAAGACGACCTTGTTAGTAGAGGAAAAGAATGTATGCGTAATTCACACAATAGTTACAAAGTATTAATTTAATAACTGGAAATCAGAAAGGAGGTTGCTCAGAATCGAGAGTGGAATGATTATATTCATTATATGTTTTAAAGGGAACGTATTAAAATTAAAATTATTAAAATATTAAAACGTATTAAATTTAAAACGAATAATGGACGAAATACATAACGGTCATTACATATACTACATTTTTTTATGAAACTATTGGTTAAAAGAACTTTTTAAATCGTGTAATCTACAGATTGGTTTAGGTTAGGTTAGGTTTATTTTATGAAAATCTTGTAAAGTTGAGAATTACCAAGAAAATTCAATTATAGCAAATGACCATATTTCGTCCATTATAATTTTTAAGCTTTATATATTTTGATACGTACCCGTTTTAAATCAGGTTTTAGTTGTGTTTTTAAATCCCTTTTTTATTGTGCCCCGTCTAAAAGTTACAGCTGCAACAGGCGCCTAAATGTTTTAGCGAGGTTGCATCTATAGGTACTATTTCGATGTGATTTTGATAGTTTGATACTGGCCGTTTTGCTGTCAATTTGATTTTCTTCTAAAACCGTCGAAGCGCAACTGACAAATAGAAATTATGAGTGTAGAGTTAAAAATGAAGTAGAATTACTTAGCAAAATGTAAGTACGAATATTTTTGTTAAAATGATGGCAGTCAGCTAACTTATAATGAAAAAATATTTTTGGGGTATCTGACTTTTTCAATTATTTAATTAACAACTTACGCATATGTTTTTGAGTTTGGCGAGAGATATTACAGTGCCCTAAAAAAAGTCTAATTAGTCCATGGTGGACAAACTTTCATCGTCCCCATGATACACCATGCTGTTTCATAATTTTTTATGTTTTTGCCAAATAATGAAATAATATTTATGATCACTGGCTATATAGGTAGGTAAGGTACTATTCACTTCGAAGGAACGTCGGCCAGCCGGATAAATCCCTTCGTGGGCCGTACTTTACACGTTATTGACTTAGATTATCAGAAAATACCTACCTACCTACCTAACCTACCTACCTAACCTACCTACCTACCTAATAAATCCATCAACGACGGAAATCTTAATATAGTATATTTTTTATCGAGAGACTAAAATAAGCCAATACATACCCGAGGCTGTTAGCCACCCGAGCTTTAGCGAGGGTGGCTATTTATCCGAGGGTTTGTATTGACTTTTAGTCTCGTGGTGAAAACTCTATTTTTCACTTCGATTGCGAGAAAAAATAGTCAGTTTGGTATAAAAAGATTAAATCAAAAAATAAGAATAAATCTTTCTAGATTTCGGCGACAGAAAATTATCAATTATGTCTTTTGCTCTTATTATTATTTCCCTGGATTGCTCGACATCATAATTTTTGCTATCACTTGACGACATTGTGAGAATAATCAATTTATTTTAATCGTTTACGATTTACGCTCTACAACAATGTCAAAGTTTTCGCGGTAAGTATTTTTTTCCAAGACACAGACATAGCAAAATTGCATCGATGAAATGGTCCATACACAAACGGAAAAATAGAATGGCGCCTCCTTATATGCGGAATAAGCAAGAACTAAGACCACGTAGACTAAGAACGTAACATTTTCGTCATTAAAATGGTCCACACACAAACTTATTTTTTGCAAGTAACTGGCTGTTTGAGTTTATCTAAGTCACTCGAAGTAAATTAAAAAATTAATTACTTTTACTCCCGTCTCGTAAGGCTATATTGACCCACTTTTAGAGCATGAGAAGTGATAACCTCCTCCTTTTTTTGAAGTCGGTTAAAAATAACTTAACAGTCATAGCATAGTAAAAGTGTAGTTTTACTATGGTCATAGGTAGTTCTGTATTTCAGAAAACATTATCAAATAAATATTTTCTATTTCTTCTAAGCACTCAGACTTTTAAAAAAACTGTTATTAATCGCGTAACAAAACGATAAGTGTTTTGTAACAGAGACAGTGAAGTAGGGTAGTTCCTGCGTTACAGTTTACACCGTGTAACAGTCTAACAATGCGTATCTCGGACGCCGGTGATCCAATCATCCAGTCCGTAATTTCTCTAACAAACGAGCACGCGTGCGTCGAATACTTGACATACATTTTGAGCATTTACATCCACAGAAAAATCGCAACTCATTTTATACATTACCTATGTAGTAGAGAAGCCCAAAAGGAGATTTTGGGATTTACTCAAGTGTATCAGACATCATAAGGAAGGGTACATCTACCATAGCGTAATGTGGCGATTTGTTTTTACATTTTAAAAAAATTGTTGCGAGCTTGCGTCACTTCCGAATAGTCGGTCTTTTGAATGGCTGTGTTTTTAGGGTTCACTTATCATCCCCTTTGATTATCTGCTGCGCTTAAATTAATTTTTATTCTTTTTATTTTCTGCCCTTCCAGATGGCCACCCCCACCGCGTAAGTCAGTAAATGAATAATCTCGGTACTTATCAGAGATACATTGGGGCATTCAAACTACAATATCTGACACGCTTAAGTATTTCCATGTTTTTTTTTTTCTTTTTTGACTATCCTTAGACGCTACCCCACCACTGGAAAGGTAAACATCATATAACTTTTTTTCTTCCTGTCAACTAATTTATAAAATCTGAGGTCCGCACGATGCGACGCTCGAATAAATCTCCATTTAACATCATGGGCTCCCCTACTATTGTACAGCATGCAGAGAAATTCACGCGATGATCGGCAGACGGTTATGTAAAGTTTGTCCTTTAACTATATTTTTTGTACCTTCAAAATAAGCAGAGCAATTATTTCAGCAGAGAGCGTCACGGTCACATAATTACATTGACAGTAACGTTTCGACACTGAGTTCGTGTTACACATTAAATTTCCATTTGCGACTAACTGTCCGTTAAATTAATGTAAGTTAACACGTCCAGCTGGGTAATGTTTATTTATGATGATATAGTGGATTGTTACGTCAAATAATATTCGACAACATCTTGTCACGCAGCCATAACCGTAACACTCAACAATTAGTTTTTTGTTAAAAAAAAGTTTTAGTACAAGCTTTTTTGCTGACTGTACTTGCATTGTAATCCAACTTATAAATTTGAAGTCTATCCGACCCCTGGAAGTGGATCAAAATGATATCCACAAAATAGTTACAGAAGGGTCAAAAATCGTAAGTTGCTTCGAGAAAAAGATGGTACGGCCATACTCGACGTGGTGAGAGCACGACAGTGCCACTGATTGAACATATTTAGGCAATAGTTATTAGTGTTTATTAAACTCCATTCAGTGCCACTTTACAAAGCCTCGTGAGTTAGAGCGTATTTTATAAAGAACAAATAGATTGTGAAAAAAATGCTGACTCTACTGATATATAAAGCACAAATCATTCAATGAAGAAAGAACTATATACTTCACTAATTTACAAAATTACAAAACTTATGACTCTCATCTAGGTCTTAGACGTTACAAGAGTTCAAAAAAGTCAGGGCTCAAGATGCTAAACGAGTTCAGTTTATTTCTAGTTTTTTAATGAATAGACTAACTACCTACCGCTTAACACCTAACGCCTCTGATGACTTTTAAAGTGCTTGCTAAGTAGTAGTGTTGCTTTTTCATCAATAAAACTATTAACGAGATTTAATTTTATTTACTGACTATTGACAACACACACACAAAAATTCTATGTCTATCCTCTATTATTATAATACATTGTCTTCTCGTAATTAGGTTAGCTGGAAGAGATCCCTTCTTAGGGATAAGCTCGCCTTTGTTCTCCTCTCTGTTTTGATATATTTTTATTTTTATGTGCAATAAAGAGTTTACATACATACATACATACAAATTTTAAAGACATGAGTATTATAGAGTTGTAGTAAGAAGGGATTTTTAGATAATTTATACTTGTGCAATAGGGAACTAGCTCTATTTCGAGGGAGCACAGGCATAACAGTTCTGTAGTTGCTATAATTTTGATACAACCTAAACATGGTAAAGGTTTATTTAAGCCCATACAAGTGGAAAAAATGGTATAATTTTGTTTTTCATTCGAACAAGAAGCGCACAATCACAGCATGGATATTCAATTATTTTATCAAAACGGAACAATGGAGTTGTCAATATTCCTTGCGTTTTTAAAACGTACGCTTTTGTCTTACGAGTTATTGGTACTCCTTTGTTTTTCTTGTCCATATGTCAACGTTCTGCCGGCGAGGCGCCGTGATGTCCGTTGCGTGGAAATAATTACACTGCATTGAGCTTCCCTGGCTACCTAAGTACCGAGTTCCCTGCACTTTATCCCGGGAAATCCCGATGTTGACGTATCCACACCCTATTTTCTTAGAAGTTGGTTTTCTATTATGGTTTGACAGCCAATTCATAATCATAATCATTGATTGTGTGTGGAATTCAGGTTACAGTTAATTACAGATTATAGTTGTACAAATATAGTTTCACCAAACCCTACCCTTTCAGGGTACACACATGAAAATCGACAAATTGAAAATATAAAATTGAATTGTTTGATTGCTTGAGTATAATATCTAGTTTAAGTGACTAACAAAAATTCTTCAATTTAAGACGAATTTAGAGAATATCATCAATATTATCATCATCATTATCTTGGCTTACAACTTAATCAATACTTATACACCCACTGCGGGACACACGCTTCCTCTCAGGATGAGATGGTTTGTGTTATAGTTCTCACGTGGGCCTAGTGCGAATCGGGAACTTCACATACACATATCATTGAATTTTATCTCAGGTGTGCACAGTTTCCTCACAATGCTCTCCTTAACCGTAAAGGTCATGGTAAGTTTAAAATGTAAGTTTGGTGCATAAATTGCGAAACACACAGAGATGTGAACTTAAGCTTTCCTGCTTAAGAGGCCATGGGTCAAACCACTAGGTTTCTTGCGACTTCATAAGATGGAACTACATTAGATAATAATATAGATATAATAATAATAGATAATGTATATATTTAGGTACTTTAAATAAATACTGGGGTTGGGGTTATCTTGTTTTGGTTTAGCAATATTTAAAAAAAAACTCAAGAATAATACACAATAGGGCCCCTTAAATATTATACTTAGCACAACGAACTTACCGAAACTGTTAATTTCAAATTAGAGCAAGTACAATTTACTTATGTAATTATTTGATATGCAGCGTCAAGAACATTTTTTATTTGACAGAATCTTACACGGCAGCTATGATTTTATCATAGGCAGTTTTTTCACCCGTAACCATGACTGAATATTTTGCTCGTAATAGCTTTCCAATCGTCACGTCGTTTACTTTTCTTTCAACTATTGTTTCCACTTTCTTCCGATCGAAATCGTCCATTAACGGTGGCAATAGTTGGAAGTATGGACAATACGTGTACATAATTGCATGGGAAATACAATACACGGTAGTGCGGAACTGGTAATAAATAACAATCAGCATTTCTTACTTACATTGAAGTATCTTGAAGTAGAAAAAGACACAAATAAGGTAGAGCAAAAATAAGCAAAAAGAAAATAGTGCTTGACATCGATAACGAGGTGTGTGATACGAGTGGTAGAGCTATTTCTTCTTACTTTTATACGTTTTGGTAGTAACATTAACTGGGTAGGCGACGACAAGCGGTAACGTTTCGTGTGCTCTGCCTACCCCATCTGGGAATACAGGCGTGATGTGTGTGTGTGTGTGTGTGTGTGTATTAACTGGGTAATTCAGGTAATTGCGTGCGTACTTATTTATATGTAATTATACTAATTACAAACTGTTAAAATATGGGCCAATAGAATGCTTGCGAATTGTTAAGTATGTGTAAAAAGTATGAAACTAACGAGCCATTCAATATTTACGATAGAAATGTGTGAATTGGCCTTTAGTGTATTTCATTTTTTTGTCTGCTCGCCTTTCGCGATTTTTCATTGAAATTGATTTAATACGAGTGCAATCGATTTATGTTTCTTTTTAGTCACGAAAAAAGTAAAAATGCAATAATAAAGGTCGCATTTAACAATTGTATTTCTGTTTGTCTGTAGTTTAATTAGACCTTAGCAATTTTATAGTTTTTACTTTACCGTAGGTATGTAAAAAAAATAAAAATTGGGATGGTTTTTTTGCCGTAGGCAGTTAAAAACGAAGAGTGAACAGCTTGAAGTTAATTTAATTCATAAAAAGAAGTATTTTTTTATTTTGACATTGTGTAGTTTTTTAATGATTTTTTTTATTATTTTATGTCTCAGTTAAAACATAATTCACTCTTCTGGACTTATGGAATTTTAACTCATCCTTATCTTAATTTAAAACCCCGCATCAATTCATAAGCACTCAAAAACAAGGAAATTCTTACTCGAAAACAGTCATCCGAAACACTGTACACCCCCACATCTCTATCAGAGATCCCAGTCATGTACGCCTGGTCCATCTTCAGAGCTGTGATATTCAAACCCTCATGTTCTGTCACTCCAGGGTCCTCCAACCAGCTCCGAATCGCCTCCCGGTACCACTGCCAAGTGTTATTGGCCACCATCACTGTATTTGTATCATTCATTTTTCACAATACGTTCACAATTTTTAAAATCAGAACCGCACTTTTAGAACACTTTTTTTTTATAAAAGCGGCAGTTCATTCATGCCAGTTTGTTTATATAGCGCATACGCCGGTGGGGGCGTCCGATCCGACGCAAGCATGAAAACGCACTGCCTGTGCCGGGCTTGTTGGTAGTTCCGATGCCTCCAGTGACCGGTATAACGAGTGTCGCAGAACTCGAAGGCTCTCCAGTGGACCTAGCGCACCAGTTTTTGTCGCTGACATAAAGAGTACATCCCTTAATAACCAGTAGAGTGCAATAGGAATGATGACGTACATATAGCCTTATATGCTAGTGTCCATAATACATTTTTGTGTGTGAAAATAAACTAATAAATTATAGGTATGTACATACGAACGAGCATTACGAACGATTCGCTTAATCAATAAGATAAACTATAGATCTTTCACTTAAATAACGTACGTATTCTAAATATTCGTAAAAAGAAGGAATAGGTAAATTAATGAAGGATTTTTTAAATACTAAAGTTTTCATTTTTATTTTAAACAGATTATTTTTAATTTCATACGTGTTGAATTTTCCCTGATTTAGTTAATTTCAACAGATGGTAAAGATTGTTGAGAGAAACTACCTGGTAATTAACTTTTTGGCCAAGACGAAAGGATTTTTTTTTCATACACAATTAATAGCTTCACATCAGTCATTTGCAAATAGTCAAATTCCCAAACTTGCGAAACGATGCATAAGACAGACATAGAAAAACTTACTTCAATTGTTACGTCTAACAATTGGTAGCATGGTGTACGGTTGAGTTACTCTGAAGATGAGCTCTGGTTGAGTTCGAAACGCGTCAGTGTGATGTGGTGGTGGTGATAGATGGGTTTGTGTAATTTGTGTGTGCTCTTACAGTGTGGAGGTGGAGGAACTGCATGAACACGCATATTTTGCATAAGCTTAGCTATCGTAAGGTCGCGGGTGAGCAACGAAATTCTTTTAGTTCATTTATTATATAGTTTTAACAACGGAAGTCAAAAATAGCACATCAGGTACTTATATAAACTAAAAACTTAAATAAGCTGCACGTTGTTAACAAAAATAACCGAAAATTTAAAGGTTATATAAATAATAAATATAACTTTGACTTTTAATCATAAATGCACAAATTTTTTATAATAATTTTAAGCAAAAAAACATACTATGAAATTGCTCCTAATTTTTTTGTACCTCAGTAATTAAATATTGCAGCTGACTATTTAATAACCCGTACCTACATTACGAGGTCATGCATTCAAGGTCTGTATGACCACTCTACTGCAGTCCTAATGGCTACTTAAATGCACTTTGTCCATTAGAACATACATAACAACCTCAGGACATAATAACTTGGGAACTTACACACTTTCTCATTATTTGACAAGCGAAATACGAAATTGGGGTTCACAATAAGTAATTGAGGAAATTTATCTAAGTATATATCTCTTGCTCTAATTTGACGAGATTGAGCAAGAGGTGTAATACTCGTAATATACTTTTAGTGACGCCTGCGAACCTTTCAGAGTTTCAAATACGATTTTTTTTTAATGGATGGCAAACGAGCAAGTGGGTCTCCTGATGGAAAAAGATCACCACCACCCATAGACACCTGCAACACCAAGGGGATTGCAGATGCGTTGCCAACCTAGAGGCCTAAGATGGGATACCTCAAGTGCCAGTAATTTCACCAGCTGTCTTACTCTCCACGCCGAAACACAACAGTGCAAGCACTGCTGCTACGCGGCAGAATTAGCGAGCAAGATGGTGGTAGCAATCCGGGCGGACCTTGAAAATCTTTGCTAATATTATAATTACTAAAGTGAGTTGGTTTATTTGTTTGTTCCATTCTTATGCTTTAATAACTAATAAAGATTCAGAGGAATCGCGTAGCTGCCAAAGAAATCGAAGTGAAATTGATTGGGATAAGGTTCCACCTAGATTACGATTGAATAACTCTATCTTTTGTATCGTAGTTAGGCCACTCTATAATGGAACTTATCTTTAGTAACGTTAGAATAAATTCTCCATGAACGTATTCATAAACACACAACTGTCAAAAACAATCAATATTAATAACTTTTCCATCGCAAAATACTTAATAAACAAACCTGTATACATCTGCACATCAAGAATTCATCCTTCAGTACCGGAACAAATTATTTATTTGATTGCTGCGAATCTGAGTATGTGGAAGATTTTATTCTAACAAAACGTACCTCATCAAATCTCACTAACGTTTATCTCCACGCAAAGTCTTAAATCGAGGTAAACTCTACAACTCTTCCATATTAGTGTATGTATGAACATTTTGTAGGAATTAAATTTTCCACATTCCTTCGATTCCATGTAATTATTAAGTATACCTACCTACCTAAAGTTTATAATAAATGGGTACATATACCTAGTTTTAATTTTAACAGCCATTCGCTTTAAAAAATCTCGATTTAGTAGTGTCAAAATATAGAGCAGTTAAACTTCAAACGTGCAGAAAACGAGCAATTTTTATTTGAATCATTAGAAAGTGCTACGAGCTTGAAATTTGTCTGATTATGCACTTGTTTTAGGGTTCCGTAGCCAAAATGGCAAAAACGAAACCCTTATAGTTTCGCAATGTCTGTCTGTCTGTCCGTCAGACCGCGGCTTTGCTCAGGGATTATCAATGCTAGAAAGCTGTAATTTTGTACGAATATATATGTAAACTATGCCAACAAAATGTTACAATAAAAAACTAAAAAAAAACAAAATTAAGGTACCAACCAGCATAGACGTAAAGTGGGGGTGTTTTTTTTTTCTCATCCAACCTTGTAGTGTGGGGTATCGTTGGATAGGTCTTTTAAAACCATTAGGGGATTGCTAAAACGATTTTTCGATTTAGTGATCTGTTTGCAAAATATTCAGCTTTAAAGTGAAAATTTTCATTAAAATCGAGCGTCCCCCCCTCTAAAATCCAAACGGGTGGATGGAAAATTTTTAAAAAAATCTGGATGGTAGTAAGTAGGTATATCAAACTTACAAGGAAAACTATAAAGTTTATGTTTTCTTGAGCGAATTATTAGTAGTTTAAGAGTAAATAGCAGCCTATGGTATAAAATATAACTTAACTCCAAATATTCCGTTCTCCGTTCCGTACTCCAAAATATTCCGTTCAAAATAGGAAATCCTTAGAAAAATTGTCCTTTTTGTTTTTCGGAATGGCTACGGAACCCTATTTCGGGCGTGTCCGACACGCTCTTGGCCGGTTTTGTTGTTTTGTGTCAAATTCGGAACCGTAACTATGTCATCAAAATTCATGCGTCACAAATATTCGTTTAAGTACATTACAAATTAATCGATATTTTTATTAGAAATTCGCCATGATTTTATGATTCATTTAAGTCGCTGCGGTGCGACCGCTTGGTTAGAGTGCCTTACTTAGTATGCATAGCGCGTTGCACCAATGACCCAAATGGGTCCCTAAATAATTCTTCCACTTTATTTTGATGAAGTTAGCCCTGGCATGGCAAAAAACCGGTACTGCTCAGCCAAGTTTGCTGTAAACATTACCACTATTACCAGTATTATGCGTTCTTGAATTGATTACCTTACGACCTTCGCTCAGGAAACTCTAACTTCATCAGTAATATGATGAAGTAGTGCGTGCTCAGTCGTATAGATACGTTTATATTTTATTTATTGAAAGATAAAATGTTAGTTAAGTTTTTAGTACTGTTATGTGCTTGTGGGTGTGTTTTTGCAATTGATACCGGGTTCCCGGCTGGTTATATGGGCGACTGTAAGTTTCATTCGGTTTTAAATACTAAGATAATATAATAAATAATAATAATAAGATAATAATAGATAACTTAAGATTACACGTCAAAAAAAGTAGGATTAAAATTTAAGTTACCATCTCGTAGGTAACCGACTTGCTCCTTTGAAGAAAAAAGGAAAGAAAGATTAAATTGTCTCTTAAAAACAGCAAGTTTTCAAAAGTGTAGTCTAAAATTTTTAAAATAGTCATACTCTAGAGCAGTGTTTTTCAAACTTTTTCAGGACGCAACCCCCTTGGTTAGAAAAATGTTTGGCGATCCTCTGCCTTCCTCCACTTACCTACAGTTATTGGTATTATCCTACATTGATAAATATTGACTACACAAACATTGAATAATCCTATACAATAACGGTGAGAGTATTTTAAATAATCGCGACTCCCTAATTAGGTATCCGCGACCTTTGAAAAACACTGTTCTAGAGTTCTAGACCAACCAACCCTGCAGGATAAAGTGTAATAATAATTAACAACTTGGACTTTTGAACCGGGCACGGTGCAGGGAGGGGATTTTTAGTTTGTTTTATTTTTTAGTTATTGTGTTTAGTTTAAGTATTGTTTTATTTTAGTTGTAGTTTAGTTTTAGTTTTCCTGTTTATGTGATACCTATGTAATTAATGCCTGAATAAATAAATTACTCATTAAAAAAAAAAAAAAAAAATTAACAACTTAATATTCGACTACCGGATGGCTGAGTGGTAAGAGACCCTGACTACGAAGCTTGAGGTCCCGGGTTCGAATCCCGGCCGGGGCAGATATTTGTATGAATAATACGAATGTTTGTTCTCGGGTCTTGGATGTTTAATATGTATTTAAGAATTTATTTATCTATATTTAAGTATGTTTATCCGTTGCCTAGTCTCCATAGTACAAGCTTTGCTTAGTTTGGGACTAGGTCAATTGGTGTCAAGTGTCCCATGATATTATTATTATTATTAATGCTGATCTAAGAACACTCGGCATAACGATCTTTTCTTTTTTTTTCTCCACCCAGGTCCAGGGATGTACAATGACACACAGTTCTCGGACAGTACAAAACGCTCCCTGTCTGTGGTAGTGATGTGGCCAACCAATGGTTTCATCGGCAGCCAGGAGAGGAACTGCCAGCTCAGTGTCCGTGGCGCTGCCTGTGTAGCTCGACACCTGAACCTTAAGAAAAGAAGGACACAGGTGACGGTTTTGATCTAAATTCCCACAGAATACCTATCTATAATATAATTTCAACCAGCACTTATTTATTTACGGACCTATTTGGTCAATTGGTTAATTCTTCACATGAAACCTTTCGAAGAAAACGGCCAGGATTTTGATATTGAACACTAGGTTTTTCTTCTCATAATTATCGCAAACCGGTGCAGGCGAATTTATCCGCAATATAGAAATAATAACAAATTATGAAGAAAATAAATCTTAAAAACTGTATTAGAGTATTAATTGCGATAGTAACCAGAAAATTAAAAATTGAAACTTTTTTAACAACCTCTATAGTTTTTTAAGCACACATCATGCACGTTACGAAATTTGGCGAACCGTTGAACATATTGTGCTTAACACTTGCTCGTTCGTAAAAAAAACTGTCATTATTTGTATCACTGTGTGGCGACTTATGGCATACAAATTCATTTGGATGCTTTCGTGCGACATGCCTTATACAGGGTGTCCCAGAAGTACCACGTCACAGTGACACCAGAGGTAGACCAGCTCAAAAGGATCCTAACCAACCTAACGTGACCTAGATACCTAATGTTATAATTCATTTAAGTACTATTTATATTATACCTATTAAGGTAATATTTTTTATTTAATTGTAAACAAAAAAATACACCCTTAATGAATGAACTAAAAGAAATTTTTTAGTTCATTGATATGGACCTCCGCAAAGTAACGCCTGATTCAATAAATTACCCTTAATGAATGCCGCAAATAAATTACAAATGAAATAATACAAACAACATTGAGTTAAAATTATAAATTAAATTAACTAATTAAAAATATAAAATGTTGAAATAATAACATTAAATTAAATTAAAAATGGTAAAATTAAATAAATTAGGGTATTAACAATTTATATTTAAATTGCATAATCAGAAGAATCAGGAGATGAAGTCCCTACCTTTTACTTAGGTATCTATAATTGAATGCGAGTTGCATCATGTAAAAACACGTATCTGTTGATGCCGTTTACGGTATTTTTGACACAATCTTTTTCACAACACCTTTATCAAGGTTGAAGCTGGTTGAAGATTAAAAATAAAAACAATTGTGAAATTCATTAATTACCTATTTATTTTTATTTCCAAATGCAGCATACCTATTCTTATTTAGGCTTTCACGGATTCATTGTTATTTTGTTCGCTAATGCAGTAAATTTGCACTTTACTACATTAAAATGCTCTCTCTTATTACCTATCACCTATCGCAAAAGTGATGGTAAGAAACATCAACTTCTTTTTTTACACTCCCATAATGTTATTTGTGATTTACTTAATCACGAACACTAATACTTATATACTCGTAAGTAGGTAGGTACCTACATAAATAACAAGATTCTGGAAAAGTATTATAAGTATTTTCTATTCCCCATAACAGCACTTGTATCGTAATGTTGCTAAAACGATACTTAATTCGTTCGTTTGGACAGGCTAAGGTTACTTAATAATACTTAATTCAGGAGCGCCAAATTTCGCATACTCTTCGCTAGTCATACCATCATTTTTGTCCGATTCATCTTTTGTCATAATTTCTTCCCACTTACTTATACTTACCTTAAAATTTCTGAAAATTTTAAATGGTCACTATAGAAAACTATAAGTAGGTTTAAGGTTAGGTTTGTTTTATAACAATTCTATACATTTATTGGATTCAGAGAAGAAGGAGTTATGACAAACGATCATTCTGACAGCATTACTTTCGGACTTTCAATAAGTATGCGAGCCAATAAGGACCCACTAAATTCATATGATTATTATACATAATAAAAACTTTCCGATCATAATAATGCCAACATAACACGCAATTTTTATTTACGTCATTGGCAAGTAAACATCTATTAAAAACAAAAAAAAATCTAATAGACCATCCTTCTACGAATAAATATTTATTCGTAACCATCCTTAGACAATATTTCATATTATTAATTAACTCGTTTATTGTTGTTTACCTTCTTTTTGCGTCTGCCATACCTTTTAACCGACTTCAAAAAAGGAGGAGGTTCTATATTCCGATTTTTATATTTTTTTACCCAACTGCCCGAAGGTTATTACTAAAGTGAAAAAGTTTAAAGTTTAGGAACTTTTTCTCTGATTTTGTTTTTTATTTAATAAGTAGCTAGTCGTAGAAAAAGTTATGTATGCAAAGTTGTATAAGTGAGTCAAAAAAGTTCATCTATGTATCTAATCTCAGCCTATGTAAATATTTCCCAATGTAGGGTACAGACCTCCTCTCAAAGTTTACGGTGATGGAAAAATACTGGGAATAAACCTGCACACACCTGCGAAGGAATTTAATAGTGTATGTGTTTTAATAGTGTATAGGAATCACATACTCACGGTACTCACGTTTACTCACGGTATTTGTCCATCACTGTAAAGTTAATGGTTAATTTCGAAAGTATTTTCAAATGTACCTACCTATCGCCACGTCATCTCCTATTTATTTATTTGACGGTGGAAACTTTTACAATTCTACTGAATGTGAATGGTCTGTTTTTATGAAAATGTTGTCATCATTGGTAGAGTCTAGATATATACCTACCCCGTGTACCTACCTACCTAGGTACATCAGTACAGTACGTGCACCTAGTAGGTACTCAATTTATTTCCTAACTTTTAGTTTACTTTGTTTCACTTGTACCTACCTATTGTTAAGCAAGTGACTATCGTCTTTTTGTCAAAAACTTTTTGACAACTTTCTTGTACTTAGCGCATTATTCTCCAAAAACGCTAACTTACAGAACAAGCGTTTTGATCTAGCCATGTCTATTATCAGGTGATGATAACCGGTTACCTGGACGCATCGTTTTCTCCAGTGGTACGGTCGATGGTAGTCCCGTACCTTGAGATGGGACGAAACATTATTGTGGTGGAAGTATTTCCGCTACTAATCCGCCCTTACCCCATGTGAGTACCTACAGTAAAATCTTCGAGTAAAACTTGAAAAGTTACGGTCATGTTAAAACGATTCGACGGGTGAAAGGCTATTTGTATTAAGCGACAACGTATTCCTATGTCGCTTAAAACAAATAGCCCGGAAACCGTCGATATGTGCATTTATCAAAAACTAAAGCACCTATCTATACAAGATGTCATCATTGTACAATTCGTTTGTAGAAAGGGTTTCCCCGATTTCGACACTGTATACCTACCTAAGCACGGGAAAATTTCTTGCTCATTCTAATCGGTCCGAATCGTTGGTGCGACAAAAATGTGAAATATTAGTAGGTATTATCAAAATATTATTCGGTATTATTTAATACAATACAATACAAATATTCTTTATTGCACACCATAAATATATTATTATTGGTATATTGGTATTATTTTATGGCACGTACCTACAGTGAAATCCATTGAAACTAAATAATATAGGTATATATATATCTCGATATTTCGTTCGTGCTTACATTTTCATATTTTGACGTCCCATTACTTTTGAAATTTACCACGAGCTTTCGGCAAAGGAAAATCGATTGATCGTATTGATTTTTATATCTAATACACCTGAGAATCAATTCAATAGTAACCGCAGTCAAAGCAGCAACTCATTGTCATACAATAGGCCACAGATGATGAGTTGTAACTGTTCTAGGGCAGCCCGAATAACCCGGCCTCTTGGCGAGATTCTCGGCGAGTTCTTAGCAGAGTTGAGTCGTCGTGGCCTGCCACCGAACCGACTGGAGTTGTCTGGAGGCAGTCTCGGCGCGCACATCGCGTACTACGCAGCTGCCAAGTACCGGGAGCTGACGGGACGAAAGCCAGCGCGGTTGACAGGTTTGATCTGCAGCAGATAAGTACAATCGAACCATTTGATTCCTGGCCCACCTTAGGACGTTCTCGCATTAAGGATTAAATTCTTTAACATAAAAGTAAAACTGACTCCAAGAAACTAAAAAAGTAAAAAATAAGTACGGAATCTAGTTTGCTATGCCTAGTTACCCTATATTTGGGAATACAGGCTTGGTGTGTGTGTGCGTGCGTGCGTGCATGCGTGCGTGTGTGTTCCACGTGTAATTTACCTAGTGCATGTAGTTTCTATAGACTACAATTGTTAACTTGCAGGCTTGGACCCCGCTGGCCCGTGTTTCCGCAACCTGCCGCCCTCGCAGCGATTCAATCCTGAGGTCGCTGAGAAGGTAGACGTGCTTCACACTAATATAGACGGGTTCGGGATCGCGGACCCTATCGGACACATCGACTTCTACGCTAATGGCGGTAAGAATGATCTTCTTATTTAAGAGTTACACTCTCCACTTCTCTCTACTCGAAGCTGCCTCCTTTACCTCTTTATACGACATGACATAAAATTTAAATGGTCATGGGAAAATGATTGGTCATCTTATACGATATGATGAGTTCATAAATGTCATCTTAGAAGGAAAAGTGGAAGGGCAGCGAAAAAGAGAGAACTAGAATTGATTATGCAAAGCAAATAAAAGAAAAGAATTGATCTATGGATAGGAAAACAAATATTTCATCACTACTTTGAAAAAATCTCGTATCTTAAATAAATACGTCAACAAAATTGAACCTTGACGTAATGATCATAAAGTGCACTCAGAAAAATCATGAATTTTGAGATACCAGTTTTTTTTTTAACTAGTGACGATTTGCTCTCACGCGATCCATCACGCGCTAAGGCTCCGTTTCGACCAGAGATGAACGAGGATGTGTTGCGAAGAATGTTTTTCATGAACCAATAGAAACGCTTCATTTACCTTACCTCGCTCCGCTCAGCCGTTTCCACTAGAGACGTACTGTCCGAGGATAAGTAAATGAAGCTTTTCTATTGGTTCGTGAAAAACACAAATTCCTTGCAACACATTCTTACACATTGTTGGTGGAAACGCAGCCTAACTTAATTAACATTTGAGTTGTGAAATAAAACGAAATAGGTTCACGATATATAATATGTTTCATAGTTTACAAATTATCTATTTATGTAGTCTTATGTAGGTATAGTAATTTAAAACTGTGTAGTATATCTTTGTAGCGGTCCGAGGGTCACCAACGGTGCTGGCTGAAAATCAGCGCTGGGGTGTTTATTATTAACGCTTCAGCATTATGCTGAGCCAGTGTCCGATTCACAACCGCAATGACACATAATTTCCGATATTTCTACTTAATGTTATTGTTGTCTTGTGTTGTAAATAAATGTATTTTCTTTCTTTCTTTTTATATAAAAAATCTGGCCCATGCAAATAGTTCCGTTTGTTGCAGGTGAATATCAACCATCAATGGTTGGAGACTTCATCTTGCCTTGCTTCCTGTTATGCAGCCACCTTCGCTCCGCATTCTACTGGCTGCTGGCCTACGAAAACCCAGACAAATTCATAGCAGTTCGGTGCGAATCTGTCGCAAAAGCCAGACACGGGGACTGTTACAACGACACAGTCGTACCGAACTTCCTTGGACCAAAAACAAATTTCACCAACAAGGGAATATACTACCTTCCTACCAAAGCACAGGCGCCATTCTATATAGGAGAAGAGGGCCTAAAAAAACGAAAATACAACCAGAACGATTACCTACTCAGAGTTTCGCCAGACAACGATGTTGTAGTATGACACATAATAAAACCATTTGGAGACTTCAGACAAATTTATTTAAATATCAATCATTACAAAATCCATTAAACAACAACTACTTATTATGATGTTAGTTAGACCAATTTGATTTCGTATTGAATCTATCTAAATGTATGTACAGAAAGGACTCTCTATCGTGATCAGTCGAGTTAAGCTCTGAGTGCTCAAGACACGTTCACCGATTGATTTGAGCTCAGTAATGGAAGCAACTTATATTTTGACAGCGTTGAGATTGACACCAGCGCCTAAACTATTGAATACTAATAATATGTCGTACATACAAGGGGCCGGATGAGCGTGGTGTTCAAAAACGTTCTTCAAATTCTCGTTAAAAGAACGGAACACTAATTACAAAGACCACTTCGGGAGCAGTCGACTTTTATTTGCTCTAAGGCAGGTAGAGATTTTTACAGGCTTTATAAATAATATACACGCTGGTGTTGATCCAAACGGTGTCGTACAGATCCGAATTACATCAGAAATGCAAACCAGATATTAATACTAACTAACTCACACGACTCTGCGTATGTTCATAATCATAACATTGAAACATTACATAGAAAAAACGTCACTAAGCGATGCACAGAAAACATTTGCGATATAGTTATAACTCCGAAAATATATTTGCAAAATACAAATTAATATCATCATAATGTACTTGATTTAGCTTTATTCCAATAAATAATCCATCTAAAAATAATACCTAGTCTATCCAGGGATAAAAATACATTTTACAATCATTAATACAATCGCATGGAAACAGTGCAGTACAAACGCGAAAAACAAAATACTTAATTTGAGTTGAAGAACAAAATGTGTAAATTGTTAGTAAAACTTAGAAAAATTACCATTTACTCTCATTTATATACCAACAATAATCCATTCAGATCTCAATAAAACATCACAAAAACACAGTCAATCGATTAATTTATCATATGGGATTATTTTACATCAATGTAATTTATCATTATAACTCTTATTCCCCATTTGAACGAATTTATTTGTGACATACAGAATCAATTTTTCAAAATAGATCACTGACTGTATCATAAATATATCTATTTCAAATACTCAACCCTAGTTATAAGGTAAACTACCCTGTTAGCAAACTTTTTGTCAGATTCTCACCATCACATCACAATTTTACTTTCGAAATGGCAAATTCTCAACTCATGTACAACTTGTAAACAAAAAATATCCCTTTACAATTTGCATGTCTTGAGACTGTTTTCACCACTACTTTCTGTCACACGGCAAATAGGATAAGGACAGAGAAAGAAGAAAGACAATTGTCTAATAAACGGAAAAGAAGAAAAACTGTCAATGCAATTCGTTCAAATGGGGTTTACAATTAAAATACTGAATTTTAAACATAAATATAATTGGCTTGCCACAAAACCTTAAACAAGTGTAAGACATGCCTAAAGTTACTGTTTTCTATTACAGACATGTATTAACACATGTTCAAAATTTGTTCAAGTTTTTATGATAACACAGTAGAGATTAATCGCGTGGAATGTAATTAATTCAATGAGCCGTTTAGATTTTCGTTTTAAATTTAGACCACATTTTGTAGAGTGATATGCACATGATCTGAGGAAATCTTTAGAAGATTGACTCGATAATCATTATTTTAAAGCATCAAGCTAATTTCCCTTTATAAAATCTGACGTGTCGTATCAGAGTCAGATATGTATGTTCATAGCTAAGCGAAGAGCTGTAGTGCTCATGAGTGCCGCCAAAAATAATAATTGACAGTGAGATATTTCACCCGCAATAACGCTGTTACATTTCTTTTCAGTCTATATTCAAAGTCGATTTCTGACAGGAGAAAAATTTAAAAAATAACGCCATACTCAAATACTCTCTTCATTGATATTGACTTCAGTACGCTTACTAAACCTCCGATTACTATCTTTTTCATCGCCGGGTATGTCTTAAATACAGCACAAATTTGGGACCTATGTAATAGACATAATAAAAATAGATGGCTATAGCACTGCTCCATCAAAGGCAGCAATATCATATAAAATCAAAGTTTCAATAGTACTTTGTACATGTTACTGAGACTTTGTGATGTATATAAATTGGTGGCCTTGACTACAGTTACGAGTATTTATCTACGTACATATAAGGTAAACGTCCGAGTGCTCGACACGCTAATGCCCAATAGTTGACACTCTGCTGTCATCTTTATTCCTAATGATATTAGATTAAAGATGCCAACTATTGGGGCAGTCAGGAGCACACTTACGTTTACCTTACACTTTTCAATCTTAATCCGTCATAAAAAGTCGACAAAACGCAAATCGGTGACATATTAAGGTTCATACATTTGAGCATCTTTATGTAGAACCTTCTTATCCCTCCTAGACACACTTAAACCTGAAGTTTTGGTATGTACTAATTGACTCTTTCAATTCACTTTCTTTTCTTCTCTCTATACCTACAAGGGATACCTCTTATTTAGTAACGTTAGAAAAAAGCTGCCAAAATCTAACCTTTGATCATATACAGGGACCGAAACTTTGATGCCGGTGACGTCATTATGACGCAAATTGACATATAGGGTGTTTTTATAAAATATACGCAACATATAAAAATAGTGACATTTATAAGTGCTGGCCATCTCAAGTGTTAATAAAATATCCGTAAACTAAAGAGGCCAATAAGTTGTTAGTGATTATCTATAGTCTAGATTAAACACTCTGTATGAAGCTTGACGTCATACGGCTTTCACCGGCATCAAAGTTTCGCTCCCTGCCCATATAGAAAGGTTTTCCACATAATTGCGATAAAGACATACAAAAGGTCGTATTTTATTAACCCTTCAGCATAAATAAATTTACTTGCCCTAAATATATTTAGTTTGGCGTTTTTTGTTATTAGCAATCAAGAATACTTTTTAACGTATTTATGTACAATCCGTGAGCTCTTACAAAAACCTTCGGGTTTCAGGGGAAATCGGAAGGATTCGTTAGTAGAAAATGACAATTGTCTTTTTGACTTAGTAGCACTCTATCACGCGAAGAGTGCACTCGTTGTGTTTTCGTTGATTTATATAGAGCTGTTAAAACCACCACTTACATATTTATTTAGTTTGCTATTTTTCGGAAATTGATTCCCATGGGGAGTCAATTTAAACAGAGTATTTCTGTAAATGGTCAATCACGGGAAATTGTTTATAATGCATAATATAAATATTTTGCAAAGAAGCTGAAAGTTTCAAGAAAATTGTTGATCGTAAATATTAATAAGGTTCAAGACCCGAGTTATAGAAGCAACGGGGATTTAGGAAAGCACAGTAAAGGAATACTAAACGAAAGCAGACCAAAAAAAATCATTTGACATACCCAAAAGAAGTAGATACAGTATAACAACAGCTCAATATACTTCCAAATAAAAGTAGTGTGTTAATGCTGATTTTGTTTTATTTGTATCATGACAAAAAGTCATATTCTGTTGAAATTAGAAACAGATAAAGAAACGTAATATTTATGCAGTACGGTATCTTTTGTTGTGATGGTTATTCTATTCATAACTTTTACGGTACCTAACTTTGAAAAGTTTTGCAAGTTGATAACAGAACAGAACCGCATATCACGATTGTGTGTCATCGTCAATACCCGAAGCATGCTTCTAAAACCCGGAGGTCTTTTTAAGAGCTCACGGAGTGTACTATTTTGTAAACTTTTTTAAAACAGTAGTTCTGTAGACAGTTTTTGCTAACTCTACAAATTACAAATGATATTCGCTTGATCTAAATGTTTAGCCAAATGGCCACTGTGGAACCGCTTTAAAAAATGAGTTTATTTTATATAAAAAAGTATATAAGTAGAATACGACGACTATAAGTGACCTTAGACCTTCAGCTAGTAAGCACTCCACAGCGGCTTAGCATTCGCTTTGTGCAGTATTTACGCTTTTAGCTCAGACAAAATATAAAAGCTTCTAAGTAGCTTTTATAAAAGTATAAAATTATATTAAAATCTCATTAGCCTACTTTGGCCCAGTGAGCTTAATTAAGCACCTTCTCTTTATATTATCAGGTGGCAAGTTCATTAATACAAAGTTATTACAAAGAGCAGTTCCTAAAACCTAATTTTAACCTTTAGATCTGCAACGTGCGAGAACAATTAACTCGTGATATTTATATGCCTAATCGTAAATTGCACGTCGGTAAGTTAAGGATTAATGGTTAAAACATCGAGCAGTATTGTCTAATAATACCGATATATTTCCGGTACGTACAGTCAGCATCAAAAGTAGCTGAACACTTTCGTACTTTGTCGTGTTACAGCCGCGTTGAACGCCATGCGAATTTGCCAATGTGTCAATGCGACAGAGTAAAAGTGATCCGCTACTTTTGATGCTGACTGTACGAGTTATACGGTGTATTGAATTAATTATTTTCTAAGTTTATTTTGTCAAATACATCTTCCTTTTCTTACTTGCCAGTGCCAGACAAATTGTAAGTTAAATAACCTTGGAATTCTCTTTTTTTGACACATAGTGAGTGTTAACTAACAATGACAATAATTTTAACTTCGATTAAAAACATCCAACACTGTCGACAATGCTATACACTCTTTTCTATAAAAAAAATAACGGGACGAGAGAAATCAAAATTAATTTCCTAAGTGCCCTACTCGAAGCCCTGCTAAACGTATTTTTTTTGCATTAATGCAGGGCCGATAGTACAGAGTCAAAATCAGCTCTGCATGCATACACAAGATAAATTCAGGGCTATGAGTGTAGCACTTCAACCTTTTAACCTGTAACGTCTTATTTATAGATGTGACAAGGCGCATATTGCAACACCGCAGCGAAATAAGTTGCAAATTTGCGCCGTATTTATTAAACTCCCGAAGGTTAAAGGTTATACATTTCATAGTTATTTTCCTAACTGTGTACGTCACAGCTCCACATAGCAGAGCCGGCAAGTCTTAGCTACCGAGGTATGTACTCCAAAGGGTACCACGCCACCGTCTCTTGCCTCAACGGTAGCGTGTTCAAGGGTATTACCACACCACCTAAAAACGTGTTTTCCTGCAAAGAGTCGTAGTGCCACACCGTAGCTTGGAGACTCCGGTTTTCGACAACGTCGATGGGGAGCCGATACTCCAGCATCTCCATGAAAGATGGGTGCGAGTTGCGTTTCAGGACGCGCGTCTTGCGTTTGGTTTCTTTGGTTGGGTCTGGTACTAAATACACCTGGAATAGTATGAGAAAAAGAGCGCTCAGTATAGGTATATAATATATCCGGCTTAGCAATATCTCGTGGTTAGACAGGCGAAGTCTTGAGTCTTGAAAAAAATACTGAGGCGAAAACTACGTTCCTCTTTTAGGATATACAAGTGTATGGACTGGTCGTTTTAAGTCAACACCTACCGCACGTAATTCCTATTGAACTTAATAAATGGATATTCGAGATTTCAGAAATGTTAATTGCTGTATACCCTCCTGGGTCTACGTCCTCGTGTTCTTTATAAAGGACTAATTAACACTAAGAATAACGGCCGAATGTACTTTATAACGTACAAATTGTTAATTGAATAAATAATTCTAAGAATTTTGAAATAATATCCAAAAGAACAAAGCAGGTCAACCACGTCTTAAGTAGTTAAAAAACGTCAGGACCCAGGAGGATACAGTAACTATTATCTCTCTCACGAACCTGTAAGATTTGAACATAAAGTACTCATCAGGCATGTTGATTGGTTGTTGCGCTATACATTTTGTTAACTCTCCCACACATTCGAGCAAGAAGCAGAAAAGTTGACTATTGTTCGATACAGCGCCATCTATAGTTCATCTTGCTAATCTTGCTTGCGTGATAGCTTGCTAATTAATAAAAATGATCGATACCCCTTGACATTCATGAACCTCAGTAGTTCCAAATTAAAACACGAATTTGGTGGCACTAGTATCGCGCATCAATATAAATAAGGTTTTAAAGTTTGTTTGTCACTGTTCCATTGCAATCGGCTTCGAAGTAAAAAGTCCAAAAATCCAACCGATCTCTCATTTTGGGCACCCAATTTTACAACTATTCCTGGTTGCCTTGTTCCTTACCTTGACATAAGGGTTCGGCGGCAAGCCCTGCGCCGTGACTGCAAGCGACTGCGCGTGCAGTATGAGTACGGACAGCACGCCGCCCGCGTACTGCACCGACAGTTTCAGCGAGCCCGACCCTGTGTTTTCTGCTTCTGTTGATTCTCCTGGAAAATACAGGCGTGTTACTGATGAAAACCTATCCATTTATTGCATAATAGACTTTATTACAATATGCTCTAATGACATGTTTTATGCTTGAGGTTTTATTATATAACGCGTGAACGCTCGTACCTCATCACCATCCACCAACCCTCATTCTACGAGAAAAAAAGTAGTGCCTGCTATGCTTCCGTGCTCGTTAGACAATATGGCCGTACATTTACATATTCTAAGTTACTCGAACAAGCAGACAGATAGCTATTGGATTAGGGCATGCAAGACTTAAGGAAGGACGAATGTGAAAGTGCCGTCTTCCATTTGAAAAGTTTTAATTCAGCGAACGTTCCAGAACCACGCTTGTCATCTATTCCTTACCTCGATTCTTCATTCGTTGAGGCTCCACGTCTTGCTGATCGCGCAGAAGTGGATGGAAGAACGTATATACGAGGTCCGAGTGTGCGATCTCGTCAGCCAAACTGAAGAGGGACGTGAGGAACGCTTGCACGTCGCCGAACCGACGCTCGGCCACTTGCCGGATGTTGGAGCGGCCCACGTGCAGGCCGGACGGTAAACTGGAAGAGATTACCGGATAAGAGATTACAAATTTGGATTATTATTGCAGCTGTAAGAAATATGAACCACCAAATAAGGTAATGATAGTTTCCGGTAGGAAATTGGTAGTTGTAGTCGAATACGTACACATTTTCACCTTATAATATTAAAATGTAATTTATACTAATATTATAAATGCGAAAGTATTTTTGTATGTTTGTGTGTTTGTCCGTCTTTCACGCCGTAACAGAGCGACGGATCGACGTGATTTTTGGCATAAAGATAGTTTATGGGCCCGAGAGTGACAGAGGCTCCTTTTTAACCCGGAAAAATGCACAGTTCCCGAGGGAGCCGCGGGCAAAAGCTAGTAAGGTATACACATAAAACAGTACTTAGATATAATGTGGTGCTAACTCTACGGTTTGTTATTAATATTATCATATCAGGTAAAAGGCATCACATCTTGACTACTATAAAATGACTAAAACAACTGTCTACTCTACATTTTACTACGAATTCCACCAAAGAATACAAGGTACTGTCTAATCCTTCACCTACTGCAACCCTTGATTTGGCAATATTCACGCGCTGACAGATATCGTCACTACTTAAAAAAAAAGTCGTACCTAAAAATAGATAATTTTTCTAATTGAACTTTATGAACATTATGTCAAGGTACAATTTTGTTGACATATTAATTTTAGATACGAGATATTTTCAAAGTAGTGACAATATTCTGAGCCGACCAATGTGGTTCAAATACATCAACACAGCCGCTCTCGTACAAAGAAATTCAGCAAATAAGGGAAAGGGCGCTAAAATATTAAACATTTTCATTGATAATTTAATTTACTTTAACAAGTGCATGTGTCTGTTTCTAGTCTGGTACAGTGTAGACAGGTATTTGTAACTAAATACATGTAAATGGTTTAATTAATTTACGTGCATTATCTAAAGAACAATAAATTATTTAGTAATAAGCAGATAACTACGTCCTTTTAGAATTCCGAGTAAGAGGACGATAAAATTTACGACAGCTATTTCCGTTTTAAGAAATAGTTTGTAATGTGTCTTTGGTGGAATGAAACTGAAAATCTGGCGTAGTAATCAATACTTGCAATAAAAAAATAAACCATTGCGAACTTCATAAAGCAGAATAAGCGAAAATGCTCCGACGCAATACGCACACACACATGCGCTGTCGTTTCCATGACTACCCCGTCAATGTAATCTGTAGTCATTCAAGCGGCCTTTTTAACGATGGACGCATGTGTGCGTGTAGGCCTCTTCAAATTTAAAGGGACACAGATCTTTTTCGCTGTCCTTGATTCGTGGCTCGTGTGATGACCACTTTTATAAGCAATGATTAATCATAGAATAATCCGCTTTTCCCCGTCGATATGCGGTATCTTCGAAATAATTTAGTAACCGATAAGATTGCTGGCGTTATTCACATCACACCCAACACTCCACTATCTAATCAAGCGACTAACGATTGTTATTAACAGAAATGGACGAGCAATATTAATTATTTATTTACAATAACATTGTGCCGGGCTATAATTTCAGTTTTAAGGGAACCGACGAATCGTGAGTACTGGCATTTATTACATACTTAATTAACTGTTATTACACCTCCCTATGTTTATTACTAATGTGCCAAATATCGATAAGATCATTGTTATCACTTGTCTTTTTTTTTAAACCACATTGCCGACTCGAATTTAAATATAAATTTAATTTTAAAGATATATTTAATTTTGGTTCAAACTTTCGTGTTGTCTTTCGCCTCGTACTTATTTAATAGTGTAACGAATGCTTCAGCGTCGTTACTTTGCAAATAACTCATGTATTAACAATTTTTAGGTTTACATGCATTTAATTTCAAACTGTTATTAAAATACTATTCAATTTACATTCCAGCTAACAACATCGTGAGACGAGGCGTGAACTTCTGTCCTGCGGCATATTGAACAAGACTAATGTTCAAATTCGGAGGTTTCAAAGCATCGCTGAACCTCGGTTCTTCGAGTAAGAGGAAGGAGATATATGAGAATGGGCCGACTTTGTCCGTGGGCGGCGCTTACAGGACACATCGGGAGGAATTCTTCGGTAAGCATCTAGTACAATTTATAATAGATTACATATATCTTTTGGACATAAGGGGGCGACACGCTGACGATGCAGTGACAATGATACTCTTTCTGCATTGATCCACCCCTTTTTAACTTTTAACTTAACTCTCTTATCACTTAAAAAAACTTTGAAAAAACTTCACTTTATGCCGTCATGTGCCGTTTTGTCGAAAGATTCCAGAAAACCTATAGCCTCATAAGTCTATATACACAAGGAAAGTCTGGACATTCATATTACTATTATCACATCTAATAACATAGTAGCTCTCGCTCCCGTGTTCAACAACACAGACCTCTTCAACTGATAGAGGCTGGCCTCTAACATTGTGACTCCCACCCAGTACAAGTAGGTAATGGAAAACGTGCATTCACGTGAAAAGATAATCGAACTGTATCTGATACGTAGAATAGGTATCCATTTATCAGGGTATTGACATTGATCAAACATTAATAAAACTGCTGATAACTATGAATAATTCCAGGACGTGGTAGCTTGTCCGAGCCACCGAAAAAACTGACGCCATCCATGGTAAAACTGCCACCTAGCGCCCAAGGTGCCGCCATCAAGACTTCAAAAAGCACAAACGACTTATCAAACCCGTACAATCTACCTCCACAATTGACAAAGAGCACGCCCGACGTGTCAACCGATCCTAGAGGAGGCCCCTCTCACAACAGAGACTCATCAGCACTTCATCGTAATGCTAAAGCAAACAGCAAGGAGGCCAAAAGAGATTCGAGAAGACAAGAAAAGGAGCAGAAGGAATTGGAGAAGAAACGGATAAACGAGCAAAAGAAAAGGGAGAAGGCAGAAGCGCAGGAGCAAGCGAGACAGGACAAGCTCAGAATACAGCGAGATAGGCAAATAGCTCAGCAGCAAGCGAGAGACGTCAAGTTAAGGAAAGAGCAAGAGAAGAAGAAGAAAGGGCCAGTGCCGCAAGTGCCTCAAGCAGCGGCGGTTCCTCAAGCAGTTACGATTCCTCAAGCGGCGGCGGTAGCTCAGGCGCCGTCGCCTCGAGCTCCAAATCTAGGAACGATTCCTCCCCCACCTCCAGCTCCGCAGCGAGCAAATCCACTGGGCAAACAGACAGCGTACTCCACGAACACTCTAGAAAGTTCGATCAGCCGAAGCAGTGGTCCGCCGCCGTATTCCGAAGTACCTAGGAACCCAGAACCTAACAGGAAGGATAACACAGGGAATACCAGCTTCGGCAGGCCGATAGAGAGTAGCAGCTGGGACATGATATCTGAGCATCGCCATCAGATATCTAGGACGGTGGCGAACGAGGCCAGCACCAAGCAAATGATGATGGATCTGCAGTTCAGCTTCGAGAGAGCGCAGGCCAATTCCAATGACAGAAATAATAGTGAAGTTTAAGTGAATATTTGTGATTATTTTAAGCGATTATTTTTAAATTTCTTAATAAATTATTTAATATTAACAGACTACTTTTTAGGGTTCCGTACCCAAAGGGTGCCAAACGGGACCCTATTACTGAGACTCCACTTTCTGTCTGTCTGTCTGTCTGTCTGTCCGTCTGTCACAGGGCTCTATCTCTTAAGCCGTAATAGCTAGGCACTTGAAATTTTCACAGATTATGTATTACAGTGGCCGCTACAACAACAAATACTAAAAATAAAATAAAGTTAAAAATTAAGGGGGTCTTCATACAAGAAACGTGTTTCATTCAGCGGTTTTTGGTTGCTAGGCTGCTAAAATTCGGCCGTCAGTTGCTAGGGGTAACGCGAGTGACCCTATGTTGTTTTTAATGTTTACCTACATATTAATTTGTGATTTTATTAGCGCTATTTTATAAAACCTTCGATAGTATAATAATTATCTCTAAGGCCGTGGTTTATTTTTGTGTGCAGCATTAAGACTAAATAACAATTTATGATCCACAAACCTCCGACACACACTACACACACTTCACAAAATCCGACTTCAATAAAGCACTCACAGCCGCTATTTTTAATGTTTTTTACACTAAAAAATGTCCGTTGTAATTTATACTAAGTAACAATATTTATTTAGGTATGTGGCCAGATTGTATGCCAAATCTTATTGTTCGTGTAATTATGGCTAATCAAATAAATTTATGCGTTGAATTTTAATAATTTGAATGAATTTATTTGTGGAATTTTAATAATTGAAATGAATTTATTTATTGAATTTTAATTATTGAACTGAATTTATTTATTGAATTATAATTATCTGAATGAATTTATTAATGAATGAATTTATTATTAATTTATTATTATTTTATTATTGCAATTATGTTTAGTAAATTATGTGTTGTAAAATTATGTCTAATGAAATTATGTCAAATGGAATCAATTTTATTATTTATACTTTACAATTTTAATGTTTGCAATCAAATTATTTTATATTTACTATGGAATTACTGATTATGTCAAATAATTGTAATCGCCTAATTTATAAATCAAGTTTTAATTATTTACTTCATTTTCAATTGTGATGATGTATTTTAATCTAACTTAATAATAAAATTATAAATGTCTAAACTGTACAATATTATAAATACTTAAATAATAATTAGTAATTAGAATAATGTCAAGTTGTTTTACATAACAACTTGTGTGCATGTTATTAATTTTGTATGTTGAAATGGGACAGACCGTTTCAATTTATTAGTAGTATTTTTGTAGCTACCTGCGCGCGGCCGGTTACGTACGATGCACGGCGCACGGCCTAACCGGTTTATCCAGCGCGCGGCGCTCGCTGCGCCGCGCCCGCGCAGCAGTCTGAATACGATTTAGACGCGAGGTGCATGTCGCGCGCCGCCGCTGTTGTATGTTCGCTTTCTTGCTAACGCGCTTGCTTGTGCTTCATACAATAATTCTGCTTATATTCTCCTTCTATGTTCTTAAGCTATTTAGTGGTTAGATTGCTATAACGTGTGTGTTAAAAATAAACTATAAAACGGACTGGGCGTTTGAATCTCTGCCCCCTAAGATTCCATGTAAGTGCATCATATAATCTTCAAGCACACACACACCCGCATAACCACATTGGTGACCTCCTGCACAGAACACAAGCAGAATGAATGATAATATGGATAAAGATGAAGAAGTACCGTTACAACATGGCGCGGAGCGACTAACGGCTGAGTCATTTCGAGTCGGCGTGAAGATACCGCCGTTTTATCCCGAAAAACCTGCGCTATGGTTCGCTCAATTAGAGGGACAATTCACATTGTCCAAGATCACCACTGACGAGACAAAATTTTATTACGCGATGGCACAGCTGGAACCTCAGTACGCGCAAGAAGTAGAGGACATCATTACGACACCACCGCCTCAGGGCAAGTACGAGAAGCTGAAGACGGAGTTGATAAAACGCCTATCTGCGTCACGGGAGAAGAGGGTCCGGCAGGTTCTTACGGGTGAGGAGCTCGGCGATAAAAAACCGTCGCAATTTCTTCGGCACCTGCAAAATTTAGCTGGTCCAGGGTTACCCGAAGACTTCCTGCGTTCCATCTGGTCGAGCAGGCTGCCACAAAGAACGCAGGACATTATCGCCTCGCAGTTGAGATCGTCGCTTGAGGATTTGGCGGAGTTAGCAGATCGCCTTCACGATGTCGTCATGTCAGTCCCTCCACAGTTAGCAGCGGTTTCCCCTGCCCATACTGCCCCAGCAGACCCCTTGACATTCCAAATTGCCGAGCTCACTAGGCGAATGAGCGCCATGGATGCTAAAATAGACAGAATGTCCCGACCCAAGACACGAGCATCGACGAGTCGTTCACGCCAGAGGTCCGCATCGAAAAGATCCAACTCCAGCTATCGGAAGTTCCCCATGTGCTGGTATCACAACAAGTTCGGGGAGCAAGCTCGGCGATGCATCAAGCCGTGTGATTACCAAGCGGGAAACGCGTCGGGCGGTCGGTAATGGCGACGGGCGGCTGCCCCAACGCAAGTCGCTTGTTCGTCGTGGACTCAAGGTCAAAGGTACAATTCCTTATAGACACTGGCAGCGACCTGTGTGTATTCCCTCGTGCTAAATTAGGGCACCACAGAAGTCCAACGAACTATAATTTGTGCGCAGCTAATGGTTCGATAATAAACACTTACGGGTATGTTCATTTAGTGCTCAGTATAGGTTTGCGCCGCGACTTTGCGTGGAGATTTATTGTGGCGGACGTCACAAGGGCTATAATCGGGGTAGATTTTTTATCGCATTTTAACCTTGTTGTCGATTGCAGGAACCAGCGCCTCATCGATAATAATACAATGCTTGCCACCCCGGGTTTGCCTGCGCCGCCGTCTGATGCCATTTCCTCGGTCAAAGTTGTAACTGGTGAGTCAGTTTACCACGCTATACTACGGGAATATCCCGACGTTACTCGCCCTTCTGGCATACATCGCATTGTTAAACACACAACCGTACACCACATACGCACTACACCAGGGCCTCCTGTGTCATGTGCACCACGTAGGCTGGCCCCGGATAAATTAAAAATTGCCAGTGAAGAATTTTCATCTATGCTCGCTAGTGGTATTGCCAGGCCTTCCGAATCCCCTTGGGCCTCGCCTTTACATTTAGCCCCTAAAAAGGACAGTGGCTGGAGACCATGCGGTGATTATAGGATGCTCAATGCCAGAACCGTGCCGGACAAGTACCCTATACGTCACATCCAGGATTTTTCACATGCGATCGCAGGTAGTACCATTTTCTCGACTATCGACCTTGTAAAGGCATATAATCAAATCCCCGTCAACGTCGATGATATCCCGAAGACTGCCATTACAACGCCGTTCGGTCTTTACGAATTTCCGTTCATGACGTTCGGACTTCGTAACGCCGGACAGACGTTCCAGCGCTTCGTGGATGAGATGTTACGGGGACTAGATTTTTGCTACAGTTACCTAGATGACTTCTTGGTCTTCTCTAAGGACGAGGAGACCCACAAAGCACATCTTCGGCAGCTCTTCGCCCGACTTCAGAAATACGGTATGGTTATCAATACTTCAAAATGCGTTTTCGGAGCCCCAGAGGTAACATTTCTGGGTTACCGTGTTTCTGCCGAGGGTACTAAGCCGTTGCCTACGAAAGTCCAGGCCATTAAGGAGTTTCCCCCACCGAAGACCGTGAAGGAGTTGAGGCGTTTCCTAGGTATGCTGAATTTCTACCGTAGGTTCACGCCAGCAGCCGCGCAACACCAGGCTCCCCTCAATGCTCTTCTTACTGGTTCGGTAAAGGGTTCGCACCCGGTCCATTTTACAACAGTAGAGCTCGACGCCTTCGAACGCTGCAAACAGGACTTATCACAGGCAGCCATGTTGGCCCACCCGGACGCACATGCCCAGCTGTGCATAGTGACAGACGCGTCCGACGTAGCGATGGGTGCCGTGTTGCAGCAGTTCAATGAGGCGAAGGGCTGGGAACCACTTGCTTTTTTCTCGCGCAAGTTAAGTCCTGCGCAGCAAAAATACTCTCCCTATGACCGGGAACTCTTGGCGATATATGAGGCCATTAAATATTTTAGGCACATGGTGGAGGCTCGTGACTTTAGGATCTATACAGATCATAAGCCGTTATGTTTTGCCTTTCATTCACGCAAAGAAAATTGCTCACCCCGGCAGTTTCGTCATCTGGACTTCATCTCCCAGTTCACCACGGATATCAGACACATCTCAGGTAAAGATAACGTGGTAGCTGATACCCTCTCTAGGATCGAGGAGATTACGCAGCCAGTGGACGTAAGTACTCTGGCCGCAGCACAGACCACTGATCCTGAGTTAGTACAGCTACTTAGCGGTGACAACTCTTTATGTCTGACCAAGGTTCAGGTCCCTGACACTGGGGTTGAGCTGTATTGCGACGTGAAGGACGACACCACAAGGCCGTACGTTCCACAGCCGTTGAGGCAACAAGTTTTCGAAAGCCTCCACTCCTTCAGTCACCCAGGCGCTAATGCATCTGTTAAACTCGTAGCTGAAAGGTTCGTCTGGCCAGGGGTTAAAAAGGACTGTCGTGCATGGACACGGAGCTGTTTAGCTTGTCAACGCTCGAAGGTCACTCGACATGTCACAACTCCCCTATCTACGTTTAAGTTACCCAAGGCCAAATTCCTCAATATCCACATAGACCTGGTTGGCCCTCTTCCCCTTTGCAAAGGCTTTAGGTATTGCCTCACTGCCATTGATCGCTTCTCGCGGTGGCCCGAGGCTATCCCGTTGCAGGACATCACCGCGGAAACGGTCGCGCAGGCCCTGTTGTTAGGGTGGATCGCTCGATTCGGGTGTCCAGTAAGTATAGTGACAGACAGAGGTCGGCAGTTCGAGTCCGCTCTTTTTAAACGACTGTCTCAGTTAGCTGGTTTTAGACACAAGACCACCACTGCCTACCATCCTGCCTGCAATGGCATGGTGGAAAGGTTCCACCGCCAACTAAAGGCAGCTATAACCTGCCATGCTAACAGTGCATGGGTCGAGTCGCTGCCGCTTGTACTGCTAGGGGTAAGAAATGCCTTCAAGGAAGACCTAAAGACTTCATCTGCGGAAATAGTCTACGGACAGCCTTTGAGGATGCCTGGAGATTTCTTTAGTCCAGATACTGACGCCATTCCCGATATGACGGATTACTTGTCTCGGCTCCGCTCGTTCTCGAAGAACTTGCAGCCGGTACCAGCTTCTCGTCACCTTGGTCAGCGTCGTACTTTTATATTTCACGATTTGGCAACATCTTCTCACGTTTTTCTTAGAGATGACACTTTGTCCAAGTCGTTAAAGCCAGCATATACAGGTCCTTACGAAGTATTGAGAAAGGAAGCAAAAGTTTTTACATTGCTTATAAATGGTAAGTCTGTGACAGTATCGATAGACCGCGTCAAGCCAGCCTACATACTTCACAACACACAAACCACTCACACTTCACAAAAAACACATACAAACGACACAACTCACAAAGATACCACCAAGTCTACAGCTTTGAACGAGAACAATGGCATGAGACGTACACGCTCAGGTCGCGTAGTACACTTCCCTGACTATTATCGCCCTTAGGACGGTCTCTGGAGGGGGGTGATGTGGCCAGATTGTATGCCAAATCTTATTGTTCGTGTAATTATGGCTAATCAAATAAATTTATGCGTTGAATTTTAATAATTTGAATGAATTTATTTGTGGAATTTTAATAATTGAAATGAATTTATTTATTGAATTTTAATTATTGAACTGAATTTATTTATTGAATTATAATTATCTGAATGAATTTATTAATGAATGAATTTATTATTAATTTATTATTATTTTATTATTGCAATTATGTTTAGTAAATTATGTGTTGTAAAATTATGTCTAATGAAATTATGTCAAATGGAATCAATTTTATTATTTATACTTTACAATTTTAATGTTTGCAATCAAATTATTTTATATTTACTATGGAATTACTGATTATGTCAAATAATTGTAATCGCCTAATTTATAAATCAAGTTTTAATTATTTACTTCATTTTCAATTGTGATGATGTATTTTAATCTAACTTAATAATAAAATTATAAATGTCTAAACTGTACAATATTATAAATACTTAAATAATAATTAGTAATTAGAATAATGTCAAGTTGTTTTACATAACAACTTGTGTGCATGTTATTAATTTTGTATGTTGAAATGGGACAGACCGTTTCAATTTATTAGTAGTATTTTTGTAGCTACCTGCGCGCGGCCGGTTACGTACGATGCACGGCGCACGGCCTAACCGGTTTATCCAGCGCGCGGCGCTCGCTGCGCCGCGCCCGCGCAGCAGTCTGAATACGATTTAGACGCGAGGTGCATGTCGCGCGCCGCCGCTGTTGTATGTTCGCTTTCTTGCTAACGCGCTTGCTTGTGCTTCATACAATAATTCTGCTTATATTCTCCTTCTATGTTCTTAAGCTATTTAGTGGTTAGATTGCTATAACGTGTGTGTTAAAAATAAACTATAAAACGGACTGGGCGTTTGAATCTCTGCCCCCTAAGATTCCATGTAAGTGCATCATATAATCTTCAAGCACACACACACCCGCATAACCACAGGTACAAGGTCAAAATTTAAAATCAGGTTATGATTAATTCACTAATAATAATATGTACGCGCCGTGCGTCGGCCGAAATTACCGCGCTAATTTTTTTTTTTAAATTGTAATTTTTTTCTGGCGCGAGCATGGCATAAGTCTGAAGCGCTATTCAGCCTACTACAGGGCGACAGCCAAAGAGGATGAGAATTTAAAATTATTATTTATTCAAAATACTTGCACCTAGTCCTAGTGCTTACATTTTGGTGACATGTTTTTATTAACTAGTAATGTAACTAGTTGTTTGTTGGGGTGGAATTAATATTTCAACTTAAATTTGAAGTGGCTATCTTCAACCGATTTAGCTGAAATTTTTGCGTGCATGTTTTTTTTTATTCGACTGGAAGGCAAACGAGCAAGTGGGTCTCCTGGTGGTAAGAGATCACCACCGCCCATAAACATCTGCAACATCAGGGGTATTGCAGATGCGTTGCCAACCTTGAGGCCTAAGTTGGAATACCTCAAATTCCAGTAATTTCACCGGCTGTCTTACTCTGCCGAAACACAACAGTGCAAGCACTGCTGCTTCACGGCAGGATCAGCGAGCAAGATGGTGGTAGCAATCCGAGCGGACCTTGCACAAGGTCCTATCACCTGCAGGATGACATGTGTATAAATTCGATGGCAATGCAATATTATTATGACGTAGAGCTGATCTGATGATGAAATTAGACGTTGGCCATAGGAACTCTGTAATAAAACGACACGACCGCATCGTACGGAACCCTACATGCGCGAGTCGTTCGTACTCGCACTTGACCGATTTTTGATGTTCTTGTTTGAAATAACACCTAAAAAATAGAAGTTTAATAGATAAAAAAGATACCTACTTATTATTATATTATTATTATTATTAAATATAAATACCAATTTTGTCACTTTAAACCCAGCTATTTGTTTCCCGGCGGCGAACTTCAAAGTTGTTAACAATACGTCGCTATCGTGTGATTCTGATAATATCACCTACTCGTCTTAACTTCGAAAAAATAAGCCAAGTGCTCGTTGGCTATGGCGTGCATTGAGTAGGCAGAAGAGTAGGCAGCGCTAATGCCGGTGACACTCTGATGCAGCGCAAACTGCCAGCTGCCTCGGGTCACGCGCACTGTAGGGTTCCGTACTAAAGCTAAGTAGTAAGTTATAAAGGTTTTTTTTACATAATTATGCTATTAGTCCTGCCACTGTTACAGCTTCGCCCTAATTTTGAGTCCTGACCGTCCGGCCTCGCCAGCCAGTGAGAACAAACACGTTAAGAAGCAACAAAAATTAAAAAAAAAAAAAAACATTTAACAACAGTGCTCGTTCTTTGGCACTGTTGAAGCCGTTGACGCGTTCTTCCACAGTGGTCAGGACAGGGCTATAAAGGATCAAAACCCACCTGTGCACTTTAGCCAGCGGGAAGTGCAGACAAATCTTCTGGTACAGCTCCGTAAAGTGTTTGTAGGAGCGGTACAGCACGGAGGGCGTGGCTTGACCCTGCCGGAATATCCGAAGCGCGTACACGTAGTGCTTTTCCGGGTCGTAGCGTTTCTCGTAGCCCAAGCATTCTACGCTGACCAGGCGACCCTCTTGCGCCATGCTAGAATTAAAATAGGACGTTATTGCTATACATATATCATTCCACACAAAAAAAATTGTGAAACTACCATAAGACTCACTCATATTAAATTATATTGTAACGGATAACTCACGTCTTAAATCGAGTCAACAGACAGTCGCGCGAGCAGAGCGGTGGCGCGTAGTGCGCGTGTTGCGGCAGCCGCCGAATCGCGTGCTCCATAGAAGAAGGGTTTCGAAATAGCCCGAAACAGTCGAGCTAAACTCGATTTAAGACGTCAGTTATCCGTTACAATATCATTTAAAAATTTAGAGAATGAAAAAACAAAGTATTTTCTGTGAGCAAAGTATAATTCGCAATTTTCGAGAATTGTCGAGTTCGTAAACTTCTGAGCAAAAATGTAATCAAAAATATCTGAACACGCTTTACAATAGTTATTTATTATATTAATGATTTCATCCGGTTTTTACGAAACCAATAAACAGCATTATAACCTCCTAGGTACCAGGGACGCATAAAAAGCAGCAGTACTCACGTATAAGTTCTCGGCATAAAGGAGAGCAGCTCAGATGTGCTGCTTCCCTGGTCGCCGCTCGCACGAAATTGCGCCAAGTTGTGAAGGAAGAAGTTTATAGGCGTGAACCTGGGAACAAAGATAGGGTTAGGAATCTGTCGTCATTATCATATCCACCGTTGGACGTCCGCTGTTGGGATATAAGCTTCCATGGACTTTGGTTATATATGGGGAACAAGGGAAAAAATGGACAAATGGAGAAGGATAACACAAACCCGCGAAACACTTCAATGCTTTAAATTCCCAATAAGCACTGGCCCCGCGTGAGAACTACGGCCCAAGCCCTCTCATTCCGAGATCTTTCCGAAAGCTCTGGTAGTTTAAAAAAATCGGCCAAACATTCACTGAATCGAAAAATTATTTTAGCAACCCCCTAATAATTTTAAAAGAGCTATCAACCGATACCCCACACTACAAGGTTGGTTGAGGAAAAAAAATCACCCCCACTTTAAGTCTATGGTAGGTACTCAAAAAACATTATTTTTTGAATATTTTATTGTACTGCTTTGTCGGCATAGTTTACGTATATATTCGTGCAAAATTACAGCTTTCTAGCATTGATAGTTTCTGAGCAAAGCCGCGGACGGACAGACAGGCAGACAGACAGACATGGCGAAACTATAAGGGTTCCGTTTTTGCCATTTTGGCTACGGAACCGTAAAAATGACGTATAAAACAGCCCTTTGTGGCCTACTTGCAAAACAAACGATTTGAATTTGATCTTGTGGCCAGCAGCGCTACGTATGACGGCGGCGATTGTTGTTAATTTGATACTAACTTGCTCTTAAGCGAGGAGTGTATGAGCCGCGCGAAGGCGGCGGCAGCCTCTGCGTTCGTCGCCTGCGGCAACAGCGCGCCGCGGACGTAGCTGACCGCCGTCGTCGTCACTCCCGGCACGCCGGACGCCGCCATCTGACAAAACAAACAGAATGTAAGGGTGACACTCCCGGCCCGGATAACACCGACATGGAAATACCGGCCCTGTTTTTTGTGTACATGCCCATAGAAGCTCCTGTCAGTTTCTATGGGCGAGTACATCTTCATTTCAGCCGTAAAACGTCCAATGATGGACATAGGCGTCCCTCATAGACCTCCAGTTGCTTCGGTTGGCAAAAAGTGTACTTTCAAGTCGAAACTCCGTCTTTTCTTGTGAAGGGGATGATATAAATAAATATTTTAAAAAATTGTAAAAAATAAATGAAACGGGTATTGCAAATAAAATACAGTGTAAGCGATTGGTTATTTATCAGGCTTCCGATAAAGTATAACTTTGTAATGTGTACCTAAGGATAAAACTCTGTTTAGCCCAACTATCTGAACTCTTCCGATTTAAGTCTCTATTTACATAAACTTCCGGAAAACGACGGGTAAAAAAAAGGATACCTACTAGCGTACCAAAGGTTAATATTAAGCCAATAAAGTCAAGTATATACATCTTGCGCACCGTGTTTTTAAACGCGGCATCGATGCGCGATCTAGAAATTTTTCTTCCTATAGTGCAGCCATACGATTTGCGTGCGTATCGCGCTTGTACTCGTATCGATACAAACGCGCGTCCATGGCGCAGTGTGCAAAGGCCCTTACAAAAGAGAGCACATGATATAGCACAAGGCTCGGATACCGGTTAAATTTCCAAACCGTTATCATATACTTGGCGCAAAACCTTTTCATTTTGGTTTCGTTCACAAAACCGTTATTTTTAAACCGGTTTTTAAGCGAACATTTCCATAAAGTTCTTGTCAGATTAACCGGTTTAGAACAATAAAAACCGGTTTATTAAGGCGCAGGATAAACGTCACCGCCCGCCGCCGGTCGGCCAGCTTTCACTCGTCGAATAAACCGGTTTATTAAGGTTATAGTTAAGTTCTTAAAAACGTTTGCGTTCTTATCAAAGTTCAGAGTTAAACCGAAATAAAGCGGTATTTACCGCTATTTTCTAAACCGGTTCCGAGCCTTGCACGTGATAAAGTAAGGATAGGGACTCACCAGCGCGAACAGGTCCAGTATGTGATCGTGGTGCGCCCGCACCACGTTGAACGCCATACAGCAGAGCTCCACGAAGTGCTGGAAGCGCTGCGTCGGCCGTTCGCCGCCATTTATAACGTACACCATATCATTCGTCAGCACGAACGGCGCGCGGTCTCTGTCAAATTCATGTTTAAGATAAACGAGGGATTACGCTAGTTGAGCCGGTTTGCACGGAACTCGTGGACGTCTATTGAATACTAAACAAGAAAAAGTTAAAGTTCAATATCTCAAAAACGGCTGAACCAATTTTGATGAAACATATCTAAGAACCATTGCTAGAAAACCTACTATCAAATAAACATTTCAAATCAGCGCGTAGCTCGTAGTGCGCGTGTTGCGGCAGCCACCGAGTCGCGTGCTCCTTAGAAAAAGGGTTTCGAAATAACCCGAAACATGCCGAGCTAAACTCGATTTAAGACGTGAGTTATCCGTTACAATATCATTTAATATGAGTGAGTCTCACGGTAGTTTCATGATCAAAAAAACGCTTTATTTTAGCCCTGAAAACCAGATTAATTTTCGATTTACTGTAAAATCAGATTTTTTGTTGCTTTAAAACAAATAAATCAGCAAATTGCTCTGTGTAGCAACACACGCTGAGTGGAGACCCTTTTTCGGTGACAATTGGTGTCGCCACCATACAATTTATTGTAAATTATGCTTGTATAGTAATATATAATATTGTCTTTGGGTTTGGTGGTGGTACTGTTGGGACCGTCAATAAATCTTTTTTCTTTCTTTCTTTCTTTCTAAATAGTTAGTTGATTGAGTTGCCGGATAATGGAGTCATAAGTCGCTATTGCCATTGAAACTATGGGAGACTGTGTTTTGACAGCTCTTAAAAAGTACGTCAGTTGATTGGTGGTGTCAACATCCCTATTGTGTAGAATAGATTTGACGGTAAGTTAATGAATTATACTCGTAATAGCACTTTTTTATACTCACTTTTAAGACTGAGTACAAAATATTCAAAAAAAAAATAATTTTCAAATTATTTAAATAGAAATAGGTACCTTTTAAAGTTGCCAAACATCTGTGCATCACCCAAAAACTTTCCAAAGTCTATGTGGAAGAGATGACCAGAGGTCTTCAACATGATGTTGTCGTTGTGTCGATCGCAGATGCCCAGTAGGTAGGTGGCAACACTATAGCCAGCACAGGACGCTAATAAACAAATATAAAATTAACACTGTACGGGCTATGCACGTCCATTACATATTTAGCTAATTCATCAAATTCATTCTTGGACCTCATTTCACTATAATAAAATTGCACTCAATGCGCCAGTTCGCGATCGGCAATCAAGTAAAGCACTCGTATGTACACTTTTTACTATAGTTTTATCAAGTTTAAGTAATAAATTTGCAATTTCATATCAAGTAAATTTTATCATTTCCCATCGATTCTATCAACTCGAACATTGGTCCTTCGAGCCGGATTTGAACCAGTGACCTATGTACAACTAAAAAAAAACTAGGTACGATTTTTTTTCGTAAAACCAAAGAGTAATGATAGAGTTTCAGCTTACCAGTGAAGTTATCCCTGGCCCTCTGGTACTCCAACTCCGAGGGGTTATGTTTGGCAAGCCACTCGGCTATGGGCTTGTCTTTGAAGGACCCAGTCAGGCCCCACTCGGTCTGGATCGCCCTCAGGGTCTCCGCTTCTGAGACTATTTCTATCATACCTGAAATACAAAACCAATTATAAATATAACAATACACTGACACTGAATTTAAATATGCTAATTACCAGTGGGATATTATAACTTATTATTATATTAATACTAGCTGTTGCCCGGGGCTTCGCCCCCGTTGTATTTTTTTTCTTCCATGAAAACCTTCTCGTGACAGAAGCAAACACAACAAAAAAAGAATTAGCGAAATCGGACCAGTCGTTCCCGAGTTATGCGCTTACCAACACATTTTGCGATTCATTTTTATATTATAGATTATAGTAAAATGTTCGAATCAGTTTATTAAAAATTAACATGTCAAAAATAAAATTATATTATATTCATTATATTACATATACTTATTATATTACTAGCTGACCCGGCAAACTTCGTACCGCCCTCTTTTTTAATATTACTCACCTTTTAAACCTTCCCTGGACTTCCACAAATAATTTAAAACCAAAATTAGCCAAATCGGCCCAGCCGTTCTCGAGTTATAGCGAGACTAACGAACAGCAATTGATTTTTATATATATAGATAGTTGTTGATAACATACAAATCAAATTATTTTTTATTGATGCTGTAGTTGAAAAACTCCTTCATTGAGTAAAAACAATTATGTTGCCCTGCATTTCTTTTATCTCATCCGGCAAAGCGTTATATACTCTTATGCACATATTGTTAGCATTTATTTTATAAATATCTGTGTGACCTGGTCTTAACAATCTAAGATCTTACCTCTTCGGTCACTAGTCGGTAGCGTTTGGAATGTGACCATCCGCAGATCCAAGCCCGCTTTCAGCCACAGACTATCCATAACCTTCATTACTTGCAACACCAAGGCATCTTGTCGCAAGTCGTCTCCAACCTGCAAGTATAAATTATTATGTAAATTTTTAACAGGGATTTGAACATTTAGGGGCCTATTCACAATCCATTGTTAAATGTAATTCCGTCTCTATTTGTTTTGTACGAATAGACGGAGACGGCATCACATTTAACCGTCAGTTAACACTAATCAATGGATGGTGGAACAGGCCCTTAATATTTTTGTGTGCGACAGACGACTTTGAATAGGGTATTCGACAACTCCTGACATAGCTATATACATATAGATATTATATAGTCAATGTTTAGCTAAGAAAAAAATATTTAGTTGAAAATTTAATTTAGTGATTTTTTTTTATATTTATATATTTGTTTCTTTCTAAAACGCTTTCCTCGATGTAGTTTTATGGCGCTACTTGAGTGTAACTTCACATGCTAGTATGTCTTTCTCCGTCTAATCTTGAATTTTAAACCTCTATAACTATGTTACTTGTAAAATTAACTTTAAAAAAATTTTTTCCTTCGCTAATTCGCGTTGACACTTCCAAAATAAATATCATATATCATATCATATGACACTTGACACCAATTGACCTAGTCCCAAACTAAGCAAAGCTTGTACTATGGATACTAGGCAACGGATAAACATACTTAAATATAGATAAATAAATACTTAAATACATATTAAATATCCAAGACCCGAGAACAAACATTCGTATTATTCATACAAATATCTGCCCCGGCCGAGATTCGAACCCGAAGCTTCGTAGTCAGGTTCTCTAACCACTTAGCCATCCGGTCGTCAAAAAATAGTCAAATAGCGAATTTCTTTCGAAGCATCAGGAAAAATACCTTAAACATGGAGGGTATTACGGCGTTGTCGCTCCCAATGAAGTTGATTTTCAGCGGTAGCGTGTTGGAATTGAAGTACATACACGACCTGGAATGAGAAAGTAATATAAGACAACGATTCATATCACTTCAATAGTTAAGAGCGTTTATACCTGCTGAGCTGGCGACGTCGCATTTTTGTTAGTTTTTCTCAATTATTCCACTATAATTGAATGAAAATTAAAAACGTTTTGTGATAGAACACTTTAATATACATATAAGTTAATATGTCTACTCCAATAATTATTCGTGATAGACTTTTATATTCCTTAAAAAGTAATTAATGTTTATGACCGGTTTTTAAAGAAAAAAATAAAAGTATACAACGAATAATTATTGGAGTAGACACATTAAATTATATGTACATAATATTAAAAAGTGTTCTGTCAGACAACATTATTAATTTTCATTCAATTGTTATGGAATATTTGAGAAAAACTAACAAAAGATGCGACGTTGCCAGCTCAGCAGGTATAAACGCTCTTAATACTAATAAAAGAACCCCATACCTTGATATCCCCTAATGTCACTTTGATAATGTCGAAACTTTGTTCAATTTTTTTCCATGAGATTTAAAATCCGAGTTTAGCTAGCTTCCTAAGGATGGCTTGTGTACTCAATCGCGCCCGCCGTCCTTGGCGCTCCTCACTGCCCGCACCGCTCCCGCCAGCCGTCTCCAGAAGGGCTACTCCGAAACACAAAAGTTCGAAATTCGTGTCGTGCGGTCCCTCTCACACTTATACTATTTAATACGAGAGCGAGAGGGATCGCACGACATGAACTTCAAACGTTGTGTTTCGGAGTAGCCGGGCAGTACTCACTTGACGTCCACGTCGCGCACGCAGTGGTGCAGCGCGAGCGGCAGCGCGGCGGGCTCCCCGCGCAGCAGCGCCGCGAGCCGCTCCGCGCCGGCGCTGAGCGCGCGCGCGCGCCCGCCGTCCTTGGCGCTCTTCACTGACAGCGCCACTTCCGACAGCGTCTAAAGAAAAAAATTCAAATTTAATCTGTTTATTTCAAAACTTAGTAACAAAAAAATCTTCAGCCTTCTTCGTTTCGTCTGGAAACGCACGCAACGTTTGATCGGGGGGTCTTCAAAATCGAAGTTCGTATCGTACCGTCCCTCTCACTCTCTTCCATACTAATATTATAAATGCGAGTGTGTTTGTGTTTGTGCGTTTTTCACGCCGTAACGAAGCGACGGATCGACGTGATTTTTGGCATAGAGATATTTTATGGGCCCGAGAGTGAGAGGAACTTTTTATCCCGGTAAAATGCACAGGTCCCGAGGGAACAGCGCGCGATAACCGAATGCCTAAAGCTAGTATTAAATAATTCCTCGCAGTTACCTATCCTCGCCTGGCACATCTCTCGTTGAAACAGCTGAGCGGAGCGAGGCTAAGTAAATGAAGTTTCAATTGGTCCACGAAAAACACATTCGCCGCCACACATCCTGGCACATCTCTGGTGGAAACGGAGCCTTAACTGCATTAATGCCTTTGCTTCTTAACGATATGCAACACTCGTACGATTGACTCGACACAGAGGGTAAATTAATCGGACAAATTACATGTGCTAGATTCACTCTTTCATACCCATGTGGGTTGGCAACGCGTGTTCAATACCTCTAGCAACTTGCTAGCTCGTCTACTTGTTTCTAAAAACGCATCTCACCTTGACAAGCAACTGTTGCCGGACCAGTGTCCGAGTCAGTTGCTCCCCGCAGATCGCGAGTAAAGCTCGCAACATAAGTCGGTAGCGCCACGTCGCCGTCACGCATTCGAAACTCTCTTGCGCGTCGCCGGCGTTGTCTTCTATCGTGATACCGAGGAACTCTTGACTAGGCGCCTGAAATAATAAACATAAAAGAAAAAATAACTTTAATTTATAGTACAAATCAGTAGTGAGTTAATCAGAAAACATTAAAAGCAGGGAAGATAACAAGATGCCTGTTCTCTTAAAACCAATCTCATTCTTCTGTTCAACTATTTAAAGACAGAAAGAAAGAAAGAATAAATTTATTTGCCAAAATTCAACACAGCAAAAAAAAGAAATCACAGTTAAAAATCAAACAACCTTATTACATACTCTTAAAAAATTATATAAAAAAAAATCGAAAAAGAAAAAGACATTGTGCCGAAAGAAGCAAAAAGGGCCATACTCAGCGTGTTGCCCCGGCAAGCCGCAGCGCTGGTTTTCAGTATGACCCTTTAACTTACAACTAAACTTAAAAGACTAATGCCGCGACGGCACGAAAGTCAGAAGGCGGCATTAATCAACTAAAACTAAAATTATTTAGAGAATTAATTTAGATACCGAAATATATATTTACCCTACACCTCATTTTGTGACATAATGTCGCAATTTACCTGTGGTACGTTTGGTAGCGAGTGGACCAGCAACCAGAACAGTCGGTGAGCGACCGCGGGGGCTACCAAAGCTCTGGATAGCAACAGCTCTGTAGAAAAAAACATGACAATATAAATTTCATTCATGGAGACATATCAGCAATTTTTTTTTTCAGCGTTCACTTGTCGGTACGAACCTGCGAGCGGACTGGCTTGATACGTGTTGTGACGTAGCGCCTGCGTCAGTTGCGGGAGCACGCGACAGAGGTCATCGTCCGACATCTGGTTTATCAAATTAGTTGCAGTCTCGCGTACCTCCGAGTCTGGGAAACTGTCAGGAAGTCAAAGTCAAAATTAGTTTATTCAATTTTGGACAAGTATACCACCGCTTCGGTAAAATCTCTATTCATTATTATTTTTTCAAGAAAGATCCATTTCTTTTCAACGTTAATTGATCAGTAAATTAGTTCAGTAGTTTCGGAGCAAATTGCCTGTGACAGACGCATGGACAGACAAGACAAACAGATAGACAGACAGGGGATTCTATAAGGGTTCGATTTTTTTCTATTGAGGTACGGAACTCTAAAATGAAAACCGTAGGAAAGAAACCTAATTGTCATTTCGAAAAAAGTCCACAGATTACGATCCGGAAAAAATACTTTGTTTTCCATATAAACACTATTAGCTTTTGCGCGCGGCTCCGACCGCGTGGTATTCGGTTATCGCGCGCTGTTCCCTCGGGAACTGTGCATTTTTCCGGGACAAAAGTAGCCTATGTCACTCTCGGGCCCATAAACTATCTCTATGCCAAAAATCACGTCGATCCTTCGCTCCGTTACAGCGTGAAAGATGGACAAACACACAAACACACTTTCGCATTCATAATATTAGTATGGATGAAGTGCAAACTTATACTTCCTGAAACCGCATGTACGACTCTCACTTGGCAGACTTTTTCAAATCACAACGCAAAATAAGTAGTTCAACTTACCAGGGCAACAGCAAATGCATAGCGTTAAGCGGCGAGGGCTTGTCCCAGCGATGCAGCAAGCTGATGAGTTGTGCTCGATGCTCGCCGTACCAGTTCGTCGCGGCGAGCAACACCAGGGGCAAAGCGCCGGGCAGCTCCACTAGGTATTGGCGTTTCTCCCACATTACCTACAAACAAGTCAAATTGGGTGCCTTAATTAAGATGGGTTTTTTTTTGGAATATTTTTGTATTTTTTCAGAATCAGAATCAGAATATTTTATTCGTTTAACATAGGTACATTAGTATTGATCTTAAAATTAAAGCATGTTGGGAAACACTATGTTTTGCCAGCAGGCGTACGAATTTTGTTTTCTTTTTTACATATCTTTCCATGCATCAGTAACAGTCAAATTGGGTGCCTTAATTAAGATGGTTTTTTTTTTTTTGGAATATTTTTGTATTTTTTTTATTTCAATTCCAAATTTTTGTTTCTTTTACGGTCATCCCGTAAAACCTGCAGGACCTGGGTTCGATTCCCAGCGCTGGTCTTATTTTTCTGGTTTTTTTGTGCATCTATATTTCAGTTTGTATTTTCAATTTGGGTGCCTTAAGTTTTCTGGGATGGTACATATTATATTTTTTATCGATAGTACACTTATAATGTAGCTCACTTTTATAGATAATTTTTTCCCTTGACGTTTTTTTTTGGAAAAATAAATTGAAAGTTTTATTATTAATACTAATAATAATAATCTAACGGACTAATTGGATTTTTTTAAGCACACTAGCGTGAGGGGGAGAAAACCTGTCCTGCTTAGTTGAATTGCCTCACTAGTTGATATTTTTACCTTATGACAAATATAATGAAATAGGATACTTTTCCACAGCCTACAACAGTCTACTCACCTCTCTACAGTCCGTAGGCATTCTCTGGTAGGCGCCCTGTTCGATTAAAAGGAGCAGCTGCGACTGTGTGTGGCCGTCCAGTGAATCGAAGGATGGCAGTGACGTAGGAATCGCTATTTCTTCGCCGCTCGTCCATTTCACTCCAGTGTGGGAGTATAGAGGGATTTCTAAAGATTAGACAGTATTAGAGCAATCAAACACATTATTCGCTTTCAAATAGTACATTTTAACAACAAGTGCATAAAACGCGTTGTTTTCCTATAGTCGTTTATATGCGTCTGAGCTACAGGCGAGGGTTGATAGTTAAGTCGAAAGTAAAATAGGTTTCTTATGAAAGCGGAGTGTGTAACTTGTATAAACAACTTTTGATTTCGACTGTGAGTAAATTAAACAGTAACAGTGAAGGACGCAGACCACCTGGACGTAGACGCACCTCTTGGTTAAGAAACCTTAGAGACTGGTTCGGAATGAGTACCAGATCCCTCTTTCGAGCGGCAGTCTCTAAGGTTAGGATAGCCCTAATGATCGCCGACCTCCGATAGGAGAGGGCACCGGAAGAAGAAGAAGTGAAAGAAATTTATATTTACTTACTACCTTTTTTTTGTTTTCATATTTTTTTTATATTCAATTGCTATTTCCTATAATAATTTTTTGGAAGTATCTAATTTCATGAATTTATAAATTTAAAAACATTATTTACACAAAAAAAAGTTAAAACATTCAACTTTAACTATAAGTATTTTCTTTTAGCGGATGTATGTATGTATGTACGTGTGTGTGTAAGTTACCGATGTTGACGACGGGGAACGGCGCGGGCGGGGAATCCATGGGGTGCGGGGCGGGGCCGATGCGCCGGTCGCAGCACGCCGGCCACAGCGGCAGCACGTACGAGCCCGACGCCAGCATGCTGGAACGATGCCCTTCGTAAAACTAACAACCTACGAAAAACTTCAGCATGCATTTAAGAGACGCGTTGTAGGGTTAGAATAAAGTGTGCCATGGCTGGCACATGACTGATCTGAATCGTGCCTATAGGAGTGCGTTATTGATCTCACGCGCATTGATTCAGATAGGCTTCCGTAGATTAGTAGCGTAGGTCATAGATTAACATTAGGTATATAAGTTTGTAATAAGTTCAGTTCAGTATTAATTCAGTTAGGAGTTCAGTAAGAGTTAGGAGTCACTTCAGTGACGTCCTGTTCCCCTAAAAAAAGGATTAAACTCGGTTTAGACTTGCGTCCCTTTTTTTTTTTATTCGACTGGAAGGCAAACGAGTAAGTGGGTCTCCTGGTGGTAAGAGATCATCACCGCCCATAAACATCTGCAACACCAGGGGTATTGCAGATGCGTTGCCAACTAAGAGGCCTGAGATGGAATACCTCGAGTGCCAGTAATTTCACCGGCTGTCTTACTCTCCACGCCGAAACACAACAGTGCAAGCCCTGCTGCTTCACGGCAGGATTAGCAAGCAAGATAGTGGTAGCAATCCGGGCGGACTTTGCACAAGGTCCTACCACCTGCAAAATTCCATTCCAAAAATCCATTTGCCAAGTTAGTCTAATTTTCAGGACTAAAATAAAGTGTTTTAGTCATGTCATATGAAATTAATTTTTAATGCTGTCAACTACCCATCTGACCAGCTGTATAGCCGCCCAGCCCAATGGCCGTTATCAAGTTAGGTGATGATGATGATGATGATTGCAGATTTGCATACAAATTTCACGTCTGGAATTCTGGAATTTCACGTCATTTAGGAAATTCTTCGTCACTAGAGAGTTATCAAATGTTTTAATCATAAAACTACCGTGAGACTCGCTCGTATTAAATGATATTGTAACTCACGTCTTAAATCGAGTTTAGCTCGACATGTTTCGGGCTATTGCGAAACCCTTCTTCTCAGGACCACGCGACTCGCGACAATATCATTTAATATGAGTTATCAAATGTCATGAAGCCGTGGTGGCTTAGTGGTTTGACCTATCGCCTCTCAAGTAGAGGGTCGTGGGTTCAAACCCCGGCTCGCACCTCTGAGTTTTTCGAAATTCATGTGCGGAATTACATTTGAAATTTACCACGAGCTTTGCGGTGAAGGAAAACATCGTGAGGAAACCTGCACAAACCTGAGAAGCAATTCAATGGTGCGTGTGAAGTTCCCAATCCGCATTGGGCCCGCGTGAGAACTATGGCCCAAGCACCTCTTATTTTCCTTGGGGGAGGCCTATGTCCAGCAGTGGACGTCTTTCGGCTGACATCATGATGATGATGATATCAAATGTCTTACTCACCCGTCATAATTAAACAGCTGTATGGCCGCCCAGCCCAACTCGACCAGTTCATACTGCACATCGCCGTTCTCCTCATTGCTCTGGCCGTCTCCTTCGTTCTGGTTCTCACTGCTCTGATGTTGGCTGTCCACGGGGCGCGGAGTGCGACCGTATAGGGTCAGGACTAGACGAGCTTCCCGGGGCAACTGGTTGATGGGCACGTCTTCTAGGTTTAACCTGAGGAGACGTTCTGATTAACTTTTGGATTTTTTTCTATAAGTTAAGCGAAGGGGACACTTTTTTTTTTTTTTTATTCTACTGGAAGGCAAACGAGCAACACACACATGCACACACTTGCATTTACAGTACGATTCACTCTTGTCATCCATACTAATATTAAATAAAATAAATAAATAAATATCATGGGACACTTGACACCAATTGACCTAGTCCCAAACTAAGCAAAGCTTGTACTATGGATACTAGGCAACGGATAAACATACTTATATAGATAAATACATACTTAAATACATATTAAACATCCAAGACCCGAGAGCAAACATTCGTATTATTCATACAAATATCTGCCCTGGTCGGGATTCGAACCCGAGACCTCAAGCTTCGTAGTCAGGTTCTCTAACCACTAGGCCATCCGGTCGTCCAAACCAATATTATAAATGCGAAAGTGTGTTTGTGGGTTTGTCCGCGGAACGACGGATCGTAGTGATTTTTGGCATAGAGATAGTTTATGGTCCCGAGAGTGACATAGGCTACTTTTTATCCCGGAAAAATGCAGTTCCCGAGGGAACAGCGCGCGATAACCGAATACCACGCGGGCGGAGCCGCGGGCAAAAGCTAGTAGATATATAAATTGAACGAGTGAATGAAAATGTCTGTCTTGATGGGTACTGAAGCTGACTGAAGTAGCATGACAAATACGAACATAAATGAACTAAAATTAAGTGTAGTATAGTGTGGTGGTGGTGATAGATGGGTTTGTGTATGTTCTTACAGTGTGGAGGTGGAGGAACTGCATGAACATATATTTCTTGCATAAACGTAGCTATCATAAGGTTTCCGAGAAAATACGATGGGAAACGATTATTCACTACATTTGTACCATCTATTTCCACATCATTCTAACGTATAAATCCGCTCTCAGGGTGCCAGCGCGTCTCTCAGCCGAGGTAGTCAAAAATATTGGAACATGCACTCTATTATTGACGATTATTATTGATGTCTGTGGCAACTGCACAGTGGGCATGAATAAAAGCTGACTCACCAAGTATCAAAGATGATCCTCGGGTAGAAACCCCCGCACTCTATCTTGGAGGTCTGGGTAAGATGGAGCCTTTTCAACGGTCTTGTGCCGTACAGCACTTGCGCGTGGAACACGTAGTCGTCGTGACCCCAGCCCGGCGGTAAGCAGTGGACCGCCTCGATACAGAACAGAGTTGATTCCGACATCTTGTGCGACGGTTCCGCTTCTGAGGGAGAGATGTTTTTTTTTTTATTCGACTGGAAGGCAAACGAGCAAGTGGGTCTCCTGGTGGTAAGAGATCACCACCGCCCATAAACATCTGCCTGGTGTTGCTGTACTGTTAATTAACGTTTTTTTTTGTTTTATTCGACTGGAAGGCAAACGAGCAAGCGGGTCTCCTGGTGGTAAGAGATCACCACTGCCCATAAACATCTGCAACACCAGGGTTATTGCAGATGCGTTGCCAACCTAGAGGCTTAAGTTGGAATACCTCAAGTGCCAGTAATTTCACCGGCTGTCTTACTCTCCGCGCCGAAACACAACAGTGCAAGCACTGCTGCTTCACGGCAGGATTAACGAGCAAGATGGTGGTAGCAATCCGGGCGGACCTTGCACAAGGTCCTACCACCTGCAAGACCAGAAGTTATAGTACCAGCACAGATATATGACACAACAATGCGTGCATAAATATCTGATATGACTCCCATTTCCGACAGGACGGTAGCATGTGTCAGATATTTTCACACGCTCTGTGGCAGATATTAATGCAGGTGATAGTACATTGCACTAAGTCGGGGAATGAGAGAAGAGACCTGAAAGAGAGTTGGAAAAAAAATACAAAAAAGACTCCAAAAAGTAATCCACATGCGAGTGTTTTTTTTGCATATGGAAATTTACAAAGGTAGAAGCAGGAATTCAATCTACTCGAGCATCGCACTATAGATACTTCCTCAGAGATTTCACGCTGTACTCTACTCCAATTCAATAGAATCTGACAATCCTGTAGACACTTCCAGCCTACTAATATGAACACCGGGCTGCCTAAGGCTTTGTAATGTGACTATTATTCTTTTTTGATTCCTTTTAGATGATAATTGCAACAACAGGGACATATATAATAAAGCGTGCCCACGTTAGGGTGAGTTAAATGTGTAGAAAATTGTCAGATTCTATTGAATTGTACTTTACGCTGTACTCACTGTCAGAGCTGGTTTGCGGCGTGACCTGCGCGTCGGCTGTTGTGAAGTCGAGCAGGCGTGTGCGCGTGTACAGGGCCAGGAGGGCGCGGACGGCGTCGCGGACGCGGTTGCACTGGTGCGCGACCGTCTCGCGCGCGGTCGCGGACCGGATCGACACTGCGCAGTATTGCCCCGTGTCCGCTTGGATCTCCGGGGTCATTAGACTGTTGTTGCCCTAGTGAACAACACATATGTCTTCGTACATAAAAATCAAAAAAATGAAATCAAAATATACTTTTTTTGCTAGAATGCAGTCAAATATCTGTAGTACATATGTACAACCAAAATAAACAATACACAAAATATAATACGTCTTTTGCGAAAGTTAATTAATGTCTTCTTTCTTTCATCTTTCTATAAACCCCACCCCCCCTCCCTCTCTCCTTTAGTCCGGCAACGCACCCGCAGTCCTGATAATGCTGTAGGTGTCCATGGGAGGCGGTGATCACTTACCATCAGGTGATGCCGCATGCTCGTTTTCCAGCTATTTAATAATAAAAAAAATGAAACCCGGTACAGAAGAAAAATAACAGGTGCGTTGCTGGTTCTTTTGAAAATCGGTAAAAGAAATTTTGCCCTAGCAACAAGATTAGCTGATTCCAAACTGTTGAGTTGTACAGCAACCCCAAGTTCAAAAGAATGAAGAAAAACAAACAGTCGACGTATTTTTCAAGCCTTCAACCATCTCTATGCAAAAAACCACTTCCATTGGCCCATTAACCATTTTAATTTAAAAAGATACCAAACCTCACACTTTTACACCTACCGTCGTCTTGCATTACTGTGCTTATTTTTCAATTACTATTGTAATTCATATTTTCAATGGGCTAAAGCCCGTTTTACACTGCGAGGCCGTAAGCCCACGACTTTCAACAACGTAATGCAACTTGCTTGCAGGTCGAAACTAGGCTTTAGTCGCCTGAAACAAATACATATGCTATCCTCTCACCTGTCCAGAGCAAGCCTGAGCGAAAGCATTCAAAGTGTGCGTGACATGTAACGTTTCCACGCCTCCAGCGAGCGCACAAATCGCTTTGACCGCCTGGAACACGGCTTTGGGCGAACAACTGCCTTCCGCGCCCACCACACCAACCGCACGGGACAACTCGCCTTCCAGCGTTTCTGACAATAAAACATTTTCTTAGCGAACCTATTATTACAATACATTAGGCTACGAAGACTACGAGGTTAACCGGGCGGTCTTACTACACCGTCATTTTCAATGTATCGCTTGAGAAAGAGAAGATGCGCAAGAACCTCGCGGTTAGCTGCATAATGCGTACGTAGCCTTACAGTAGTGAATGAAAATACCGGTAAACTTAAAAGGGACTGGGCTAGCCATATGTCGACACTACTTTTAAAAAAGCTTGTACCTCAAAATTAATAATTTTTCCGAGTGAACTTCATAAGCATCATTTTAAGGGTCAATTTTGTTGACGTATAGTGACGATATGCTGAATGTGGGCCAATCAACTATGTTACCGACACTTTGGGCGTCTCATGCGTTACCAAAAATTGTCTCTGGCGTTACCAAAAATCGTCCTTCCAACAAGATATTTCACGGTTTAATAGGTTGAACTTACGTAGGATGACATGTATTCATATACACCATCTATTAAATTACAGAAAAAATATGTTTACTTACAAAAATCTGCAATTGTTTGAAAAATGTCGGTCAGATTAGTGTCGGTAAAAAAGTTGATTGTCCCATGTACCAACGTTGGGCCCAAGTCGCTACCCATTAGCTTCTATGGGATGGCCATGTTGAACAAAGTACTTACCAAGCAAAATTGACAAGTTGTCGAACGACAGCAAAGGCGTGGCTCCCTGTATAGGAATCAAATCGTCTAGAGTGAGATGAGAGTCTCTCGCGTCGTCCCGCTCTGTCCTTGCCAGGCTGCGGTCTATACCCTCGTGCAAGCACAATCTTACGTCCTTTTCTAACCGCACGCATTCGCGAATATAGTCGTACTCGCTCAGCGAACTACCTGGTGTTAGATATTCTTTGGCACCCCATACCTAAAACATCAAAAAATATTCTCACTTCTCATGCTCGTAAAGTTCGTATTTATGCTATACCTATCTAGTCGACAAAAAATGACTTATTATGCTCTAGTGCATAAAATAAAATCTTCATCTAATACCAACTCAAGACCAAGGTAATCAGGTACCAACCACAAACAAAAAAGTTTTTATATATATTTTTCAAATAATTTTTAATTTAGGTATATAAAACTAAAAATCAATCAAATCAATCATTACAAATCAGTAAAATTAAAATAATGGAATTATTATAATAATGCATAAAAAATAAAAGTTACATAGAAAGTGAATTATTGTTTCCACTGTTGCTATTTCATTTCTTCGCCATCGAAGTGAAAAGCAGAGTGTAAAACTCGAGCATTAAACCCATTTTCCCCTCGACGTGTCTATCTATATGAACGCCTCGGGTAAAATGGCTCGTTTTATGCTCTTGTTGTACAATCTACTATTTAAGTCATAAAGGGTTTAACCTACACTACTTTATTACTGCATTTAATGCGACCAGCACATAAATATACATAATATTTCAAGTAACGAAACTTACCCTTAACATGTATCCGGACATATCCTCCCTTATATCTTCGTCCAGAGAACAAATTACTGTTAATATCACATGTTCTACGGTTGACTCCACTGAAAAATAAACATAAATCAACATCGGTATCTAAAGAAACAATGAGCAAGAATTAATACGTTCTTGTAATTTTCAAAAGATCTGTCGCATTTTTAAGGCAACCAGCAGGCAGGCTTGTTTGAGAGAACAAGTTTGAGTTAATGCCAAATACTTTAAGAGCAGAGCAACTCGTTTGCGGTATACGCCGCTAGAGGTGCTGCCTTTTGACATTAAAGTGAACGTTAAGACGTTTGTAACCAGGAACAATTTCGAGACATTTTGAAAACGAAAGAAGCATTTCAAGACATAGCTGGCACTAAATGAACTAAGCTAAGAGCTTCAATGGGATGCAGCTTGTGTACATCCAAGTATTTACATATTTCCCCAGAATATTCTGATAGCAAATGTTCTTATATAATTTGTATACAGTACACGAGTTTGGAGGACATGCATCACTAGGTGTTACATTTCCGTGCGCACATTAACCGCACCTCCAAGAGCTTAGACTTACCGTCGGATGTGAAGGTGATGGGCTCATCGGAGTGAGCGTGTTGGACTAGAATCTTAATGCTAGTGTTTGGCGGGTACTTGCCGCCGGAACGCGCCGCTATCACATGCCCTGGGTTAGTTGATGCGTCAGTGTGGACGAACTTTTCTGGAATCAGAAAGCGTTGTCTAATTAGTGAGAAGTATTTCGAATAATAGGACGCGTAGCGTAAGCTTCCAATATGTCAAAGTCAAAGTCAAAATCTCTTTATTCAATTTAGGCTATAACAAGCACTTATGATCGTCGAAAAACCTCTGTTGATAAGAATCCGGCAAGAAACTCAACGAGGTATTTTTTTTAAACAGATTCACAATATTTATAAAAACCTAAAATGATATCCATATACTATACATTACAAGTATTTAATTTATGATATCGAATAATTCCGTTTCAAGCTTATTATTTGGAATTTTGTACTTGTTACATTACTCGTAAAGTAACAAGACAGGGGAACTCGTTCTTTCTCGCTCATGTGCGAATGACAACTAACAAGGTAACAGGCATCTGTCGCCGCTAAACAAAATGGCGGAAACTGGGCTATGGCGCGTTTTGGTCAATGACTACAGAAGACTACTCACACAAACGCACTGCCTTATAATTAACTAAAATATTATTGCGCCTTTAAAGAAAATGCTTCCTGTGAAGCTGCTACATTGTTGTAATATATATCGTAATGTAGTACTTACTTCGTACATCGAGGACCATTTTCAAGAACGCTTTGTGTTCGTTGTCGCAATTCCTTGTTCTGCATTTTATTATGCAGTCATACAATTTGTTCTGAAAATATGTCAATTCATACTAATATTATAAATGTGAAAGTGTGTGTTTGTATGTTTATCCGTCTTTCACGTCGAAACGGAGCGACAGATCGACATTGGCATTAGCACAGAGATTATGGGCCAGAGAGGAGACTTAGGCTACTTTTGGAGACTTAGGCTACTTTTTATTCCGAAAAAACGCATAGTTCCCGAGGAAACTGCGCGCGATAACCGAATTCCACGCGGACGAAGCCGCGGGCAAAAGCTAGTAATAATATTTTTTGATGTAATTTCATTATTTGCGGTTACTATTAGGAAGTAATGGAGCCTTATATTTAATTGAGATTTAAATTAAGAGTGATTCAGTCAGTATTCTAATAAAAAAAGTACTCGGTGAAAAAGAGCCATGCATCTTTTCTAAATGGACTTTATAAGAGGGGTTGATCTTCTTCGACTAAGGATTAAATTCACTTACCGTGGTAGACCTTCTGGCCACAGACGGCACAGAAATGGTCTTGGGCGGTGGCGAAGGCAATATAGAGCTATCCTTCTTATTAATCGTCGCGTATACGGGCGTCTCTCGCATCTCTGTCTCTCCGTATAAAAAGTCGAGTGGGTCGTACTCTTCATACACACTTCCTGATCCTTCGCTGGCAACTGCGTACTCTGTTAAGATATATAATCATAGTAATATACTTGAGTTACAGAGAATTCCTTTCCGAATTTTAAGGGAAACCGTGTGTACCTACTTCGAATCGTGATACTATTTAAAAATCACTGCTGCTGAAAGTTTAGGCATCCTTTGTAAAAAAAGTCTAATATCTAAAAGCATAGGCAACCTGTTGACGTCTGCACTAATATTATTTTGCTAAGTTGTGTTAAAATAAAATCATATTTAAATGCAATGAGGGCAAAAAGACAAGCGAAATGGCGCTAGATGGCGTTAGTATCGTGAGGTTTTTAACGTTACGTTCTTGCTTGCAATTGGTTAATAACCAGAGCAGAGTCCGGTATTCTCTAGCTCTTTTGAGTTGTCATAGAGACTTCTCGTTTATCGACTTCCGACATACATATATAATATATCGATAAAGACAGAATACAATGTGTAAAATATGACTATCTATTTCTTTTATAGATAACGAAAGACTTTTTAGCACTAAAACAGACTTTGAACATGAAGTATTCATTGTTTCCATTGCAAATCTTTATTTAACATTTTCAGCCACTCAAAAGTTATCCTAACAGAGATCGCTATTTAGCAATAAGACCGCCTTGCAAAAAAAACGGGCACCTATAGTTTTTAAGATTTTTAGGCATTGAAGCTTAGAAAATAAGCTTTCATGCACATAAAATACAAAAACCATAGGTGCCCGTTTTTTGCAAGGGGGTTTATATCGATAAAATATATATATCGGAAGTCGATAAACGAGAAGTACCTATGATAGCTGAAGTGCTATGAGAATTCCGGGCTCTGCTAACTAAATGATCCATCTAGCGATAATTCGCCTGTCTTTTAGCCCTTATTGCAATAACGTTTATTTTTGATGTATTTATTAGTAACAAACTATTCGAGCATTTTTTTTTTGTAAAATCAACTACAAACAACGAAGACATCACCTCATTCACCTCATGGCATTAGAATAAGACGAAAAAAATGAATACATCTCTTTGTGATCGAAATTGGTCGATTACAAAGAGATTTAAATAAAAATAACTAAAACACTAGCATAATTGTTACATTTAGGTGCATGAAAAAAACTCAGTGGTCCTCACATACAAAACTAAAAATATGCAATTTGGTGAATGTATAAAATAAATGAAATGTAAGTGTCATGATTTCATGATTGTAATCAATGATCAGATTAGACACAACTGTCAAAGACAACACGATTATAACGTATGAAATTTTGAAAAAAAAAACTGGATCATGCCTTTACTTTACCAGAAGCAACAAGTCGTGATATGGCAAATCCTTGTTGACATTATACAAAACTGTAAGGATACAAGAAAAATAATCGAATTTGATCGATTATTTTTATAAAACACGAAGAAAAAAATATCGTCGAAAAATTCGTCAAGCTTGTTGACACAAGAATTCTTATACCTTGATTTTTATTCTGCGAAAATCATCAAAAAACGTTTCTTATACGAGTATTGGTTCCTTAGAAGCTTAGAACAATCAACTCAGTAACCCCACAGCCCCACAGTGTATACTGATTACTGACACAATTTTATTGGCACCGTGTAAACTAGTACAAATAGGAAATATTACTGATTTTTTTTTTCCCGTCAGAATGCAGCACTAGCACAAAACCGTAAACAGTTTTTTGAGTATTTTAAATGCCATAATATCGTACTATTTCAATTAAATTTTTGGGAATATAGATCTATCGTTACTATCGACGTAAAATATCTTTTTTTTTGTTACTAATAAATATATCATGATTTCTATAGGTAGGTACTAATACTAATGACTACTCCTTGGTCATGATCTGTCATAGCCACAAAATATAAAGAGAACTGACGTTGTCATGGGTTTGCGCTAGTGTCGCCCCCTGTGCAGAGCTTTACTTATTATGCTATGTCTATAGGACAGAGCATAGTAAGGAATACTGAAATTCAGGATTAGAGTCAAGTTTGACGAATTTTTCTTTGAGTTGTATCCTATAAAATACGGTGACCATCCTCAATTCGAGACTCATCCGTCAAAAAAAAAAATGTCTTAATGCTGTAACTCAGCATTTACGTAGAACTTTTAGGCAATAGGTGGGTCCAACATTGAAGGTCGTGACTGTACAAAGATCTATACAAAGATTTGCCAGAGTTTACTGTTGGAACTGATTGAAGTTTATTGCACACATTCATCTTATATCATTTTCGCAGTAGATCGATTCAAAATAATATTTTTTTTGTTTACAGAAATTGTATAATGCCATATCGTTGAGAATTTAAGTTGAATACACACCATGACTGTCTTACTTTCCACGACAGATTTGGAATCAAAAATTGCGCTGAATAATCCTTACAGGGGCGTTCGGTGAAACTAATCCAATAAAATAATATTTCGGAAGAATTTGAAAACATGTTGTAGAAGTTTAACATCCATAGGCAGTACAACACTCGCATTCATAATACAAGTGTGTGCTGAGCAAGGCTCGGATACCATGTTATCAAATACTTGGCGCAAAACCATTTTGGAGCATTTTGGTTTCGTAAAACCGTTATTTTTTAAACCGGTTTTTAAGGGAACATTTCCATAAAGTTCTTGTCAGATTTACCGGTTTAGAACTATAAAAACCGGTTTATTCCGGCGCAGGATAAATGTCACCGCCCGCCGCCGGCCGGCCAAGCTGTCACTCGTCGAATAAACCGGTTTATTTAGGTTCTTAAAAACGTTCGCGTTCTTATGAAAGTTCAGAGTTAAACCGAAATAAACCGGTATTTACCGCTATTTTATTAACCGGTTCCGAGCCTTGGTAGTTACTGAGCAAATTGCTCTTGTCTTGCGCTAACCGAGGCTGCACAAAATCCTTAAAATAAGGATTAAGGACTCGTTTTGAATGTTATGTAAAATGCTTTTTTTTCTTGAAAATTTTTTTTCAACCAGAGGCCGTATTGTCTAAAGTCCGCTGTTGCGATCGGGTTCACTGTTTCTTTCTACCCGTATCCTGTACCGTTTGTCGGAAAGCGGTGAAAATGATTGTGAATTTGTGATTCTGAATGTGTTGGAAAGTACGGCATCAGCATAGGAACCCGGGATCTCCGAATTCAAAGTCAGGGCCGTTAAACACTTAGCTATTACATCGTTAATACTTTTTAACCACGCCATGTTAAAGAAGAATGTGTGCAACAACCTTTTCCCGCAATAATCCTGAACCAAGACAAAGAAACTACAAGAAACTTTAGGGTAAATAAAAATTTAGTGACGGCGTTTTAATACATTTCTACTTTAACAAAATGACAAACAAAGAAATAGCAGAACGATCGGTGTGTTCCTACTAGTTCTATTGACAGTACCGTTATAGAACTCTATTCTAGTACTGTTAATAGAACTAGTGGGAACACACCGAACGATCGAACGCATCTTATTTGGACTAACAAGTGTATGTGCCCAATAAACCAGAGTAACATAAGGGAAGGCGTTTAAATAATTACTAAATATAACACGAATGTGAGTTTGTGCGTTCGTTTTTTCGCAAACGTGATACAAATATCAAGGTTATCAAATAGTAGACCTATTAAGAAATTCGAAAATCGAAGTTCGTATCGTGCCGTCCCGTTGATGGTAATATTATTTCATACGAGAGTGAGAGGGACGTAGTGTACGTAGCTTGTCACAGAAACTATCATTGTTCAAACAGAATGACAGCTTCAAATGTCACTGATCGCTGATATAAATAAAACTTGAAATTTACCATGAAAAAAAAACATCGTGAGGACACGAAGTAGTTCAATGGTGTGTGTGAATTTCCCAATCCGCACTAGGTACAGTCAGCAACAAATATAAAACAACCGCCACCTAATACAGCTGAAGAGCAAAAAATATGAATACACGACCGTAATGTTCAGGCAATACAGTCCTGTATACATATTTTTGGCAATTCAAACGTATATATACTTTTGTTGCTGACTGCATGCGTGTAAACTACAGCTCAAGTTCTCTCCGTGTAAAAGAAACATTGGGTATACGCCGAAGACGGAGACATAGTTAAATAAGTCTAAGAGGCGGTTTCACCACCCATTGATTAATTTTAACTGACGGATAAATGTGATGCCGTCTCCGTCTATTCCAACAAAACAAACAGAGACAGCATCACAATTATTCGTCAGTTAAAATTAATCAATGGATGGTGAAAAAAAAAAATGTTATAACAAAAAATAGAACCGACTACAAAAAACCATGAAAATAATTTTCTACCAGTCTGAAGTCGGTGCCTCAGCACGAGCCAGCAGGAGTGATTGAAGCCATTTAATCGTATAGTTGTAGGTGAGGTAGACGATTATAGGTCCACTCCTGCTGGCTCGTGCTGAGGCACCGACTTCAGACTGGTAGAAAATTATTTTCATGGTTTTTTGTAGTCGGTTCTATTTTTTGTTATAACATTTTTTTTTCACGCTTTTTAGTGTAAAAAATCTAAGATACAATAGTTTAATGTCAACTGCTCATCACCTTTTACGAAAAATTGCTATTTCCGATGCAGAGATGTTCATTATTGAGGAGTCCTGGTGCTTCACCACCCATTCCATTTCACCATATGTGTTCCAAGGAGCATAAATTGCTTAGCAACTGTGTTAAAGCAATTGAAATTCAACCCATGAAATACTTGTTATTGAGTAGTAACTCCGATGGTCAACTGTGGTCTTCATCATTAGTTCCACTTTACCAAATGATGATTTTCAAGAGCAAATGCACGAGTTACTACTAAATATATCAAAATTACCATAGGTGTCCCTACAACATTTGAAGAGTTCCCTCGATTTCCTTAGGATCCAATCATCAGATCCTGATTTGGTGCTTATGGGACCTAATTGAAAGCATTCCTGGACGAACGCAAAAAAAAATTTCAAATCGGTTCATAAATGACGGAGTTCTGAGGTAACAAACATAAAAAAAAATAAAAAAAAAAAAAAAAATAAAAAAAAAAAACATACAACCGAATTGATAACCTCCTCCTTTTTTTGAAGTCGGTTAAAAAGGGGGTAAATCTTGGTTCAGTTTACGCAATGAAATGAATAATGAGACATAAACCACTCACCAGGGCTACTTTGTTCAGTTAGTAGCGGATCAAACGCTTCAAGTACACTGACTCTTACGCTACCTTGACCGCTGTTCTTCTTCCTTCCACCGAAATCTATCAAGTTCATTGATTTAGGCAGACTGCCAATGGTGTCGTTGGATTCATTGGACTAAAAAAAAAACAAATTATACTTTGGTACATTAAATTGACAAGATTTCATTTTTTAACACCTGTAAATTACTACAGGAATCTAAATAGTTTTGCCTCCTGAACATGGATTTTTTTTATTATAATTTATTTCTCCATAATTAAAAAAAATAAAAAATATATGTGAATCTGCCATAACTACCATACCGTAGATATGTTTCCTTTGCCTTTTTACCAGAAAAAGGAGCTGTCTTGATTTTGACAACGTGTAGATACGTCAGATTTATGTGATATTTTTTTTAATAGAGACTAGACAAAAGTAATGGATTTATCGTGTGGTAGTTTTGGAGTTATACCCTTTAGAATAAACATCTTGAAAAAATTGTAATAAATAAATGAATTTATAATCGTAGCGAAATTTTAAAAATATCAGCGCCTTTCTCTTTCCAAACAGAATACAGACAACGAATCAAATTATGGTCTTAGAAATATGAAATCTTGTCAATTATGTAGTACTGGAACCGCGTGGGAATGCCCGTCTGTTTACTTTGATGAGTGTGGCAGTTAAACGTAAATACTAAGGGCCTGTTTCACCACTTGTCGACTAACTTTAAGTAACGGATATCAGTGACACAGAATATAAATACAAGCAGTATGGAACCTTCGAATAAATCCATCGAAACGAACGCACTCACACAGACGCGCGCCCGACAGGGCCCCAGAGGGGTCCGCACGGTACTGCAGTCGCGAGTGACGCGTCGAGACGAGCAGTGCTCGCGTTGCGTTGTTAAATTGCGTGCGCTCGAGCGCGACTATCCGCGAATCCGCGATACAGAAAAATAAATAACTAAGTATGCCTGGAAAATATTGTGCAGTGTATAGCTGCTTAAACACCAGCTATACTAAACCAGGACTTTCATTTTCTAGACTCCCCGCTGATGTTGAAAGGTAAGAATGATTTATTTTACTATTAAGTACCTACTAAATAAAATGCTTTTTCTTTTAAATAAAACGTATGGTAATTTTGGTGATAGGTAGGTATAGCCCGTGATTTAAATTATATAAATTGTGTTAATTTTTAAAAGACGACTCAGGGTTTATTCGTTAAGTACCTAAGTGTTTTTATGATGTAAGTGATTTTTAACCCCCGATGCAAAAAGAGGGGTGTTATAAGTTTGACCGCTATGTGTGTCTGTGTGTCTGTCTGTGTGTCTGTCTGCGGTACCGTAGCTCTTAAAAGGGTAGACCGATTTGAATGCGGTTTTTTTTATTTGATAGTAGGTTTTTTAGCGATGGTTTTTAGACATGTTTTATCAAAATCTGTTCAGCCGTTTTTGAGATATGAACTTTAAAGTGACTAAGTCGGGGGTTTTCCAACTTTTTTTGGTTAGGTTATATTAATGATAGTTTAAATTATTAACCCCCGACGCAAAAAGAGGGGTGTTATAAGTTTGACCGCTATGTGTGTCTATGTGTCTGTCTGTGGCACCGTAGCTCTTAAACGGGTGGACCGATTTGAATGTGTTTTTTTTTATTTGATAGCAGGTTTTCTACCGATGGTTCTTAGACATGTTTTATCAAAATCGGTTTACCTATGGATACTTTCCGGCTCCATCATCAGATCAGCTCGATGGTAACATAATAATATTGTATTATCACCGAACATACATAAGGATGCAAAAAATTAATTAAATTGGACATCGGGAAGTGAGACAAATTGAACTTGCAAGATTTGACCCAAATATACAATATACATACATATATACATACAATTACAATTAAACAAAACTTGTAACATAAGGCCTAATAAGCTGAGGTACAGCGCGAACTATATATTTCTTTTTCAATTTTACAAAAAATAAGTTGACAACCCTAACACTCCTTCGGAGCGTAGGCATTTATGTTTGAAATGATGCTTAGCTTCCATACTGCTTGTATTTATATACTGTGTCAGTGATGCCGTCTCTGCTTATTTCGTCGGAATAAACAAAGACAGCATTACTTTTATCTGACACTTACAGTTAGTCGACAGGTGATGGAACAAGCCCTAAATAGACTGGAGTTGATGGCTTTCAAATTCATTTTGCTATTAATTGCAATCAGCGTTAGTGGTAAGGCGACTTTTTCTCCTACGCACACCTGTTGTTTGTCTGGCCTCTCTTAACATAAAAAAAAACTCACCGCATTACTAACTTCCGAAACTTTCCTCGTCTTGGCATCGTTTTCTGCCTCACTCTGGTTATTGTTTACAACCTGCGGCGATGGCGCCTGCATCGGCGGATAGTTGTGCATTTGATTCAATTGCGGATAAAGACTAGGAGGTGCAACCGGTCTCGAAGGTCTCGATATCATATTAGTTGTATTATAGTTGTATAGAGGAGTAACGGGGGGAGGGGGGTAGCCCATATAAGGGGACGGTGACGCCATCCTAGTTTGGTTATAAGGTATCGTCGGGGCGTACATAGGGTTGGGAGAAGTGTAAGCTGACTCAGGACCGGGAACGGGCGCGTAGTAAGGATACATGGGATTTGGCGGCGTCATGGGAGCTGGCATGCCGTAGGGGGTGCCAGGGGGATACGGAGGTTGAAAGGAGGGTTGCTGGTAGTTGTAATTGTAAGCCGGGTTGTAGGGATAGCCCGGTCGCGGGTTGTAGTAGTGGTTATTCATCGCTGCTGGTTGATTTGTGCTTGCTAGTTCCTGAGTCTGCAAATTTAAGCTGAAAAAAGATATTACGCTTAGGATGTTTGCATTTTTGTTGTGATGAGGTTTTTATCAGAACGCAATATTTTTATCAGGCAATGAAACACTAGTTACTTAAATTCAAGATTATTCTTATCTTTCAAAGTACAAGCTTTGTGTGTAGTGGAAGCATGTTTTAGGACATTGGAAATGATAAGTACTTGTTGAATTGCTCGATGTATTCCTTGAGAGAGGCGTGAGGGTCCTTTGGAGCGGTTTTACTAGTAGGGCTGTTGAACGAAATGAGGTCACTGCTCTCGTTTCTTGTTGGACTGGTTCCTGTCGATCTGTGAATAAAAAAGACAAATATGTAGTAAACAAGAAAATGAAACAGGGCTTTTATAATTATTTTTATTTAGTAGTAATTTAATTTTTATGTAAATTTAGATGTGATGATAATCAAATAAAAACCAATGGCAGACTTGAGAAGTGTTGATTAATGTTGGACTTGCAAAGTGGGGGTATAGAGTTCAAGTCTAGGTATAGGTATGGTTAGGTGGTCTTTACCTCCACTTTGTAAGTTAGTTGTTTATAAACAACTAACTTCCTTGTAGTTGTTTATTTTTTTCCAGAAAAACCATGACTTATAAAAATCCACTCAAAAGTTCGGTCGTCCAGGTACTAACAATATAATTATGTATACTTTGGATGTAATATAATAGGACTTCATACCTTATTTCATAGTATACATAATATTATTCTTTTTCATTCACTATTGCATTGTAGAACTTGAGGACTAATCACACAAACAAATGTGATGCAACTAAAGGTTGATTAAAAATACAATTTGCGCAACAAATACAGTATTATAGCTACCAATGTTAATCACTATTAACATACTTGAAGCCACAAACATCACGCCTGTATTCCCAAATGGGATAGGCAGAGCACACAAAACGTTACTCAAATACATATGGCAAATTAGACTTTTCAATTTCGAATCTAGAAATAAAGATACTTAATAATAATGACTTGCAAAACTACAATGTCAATAATTCAAACAATTCATCTTACTTTGAATTTTAACATGAATGATACTCATAAACAAAGGCATCAAAATTTCCATGATGAAAACTAATGATTTACTGGATTATCTAGTTGCTAGCTTTATCCTCACATTCATACGTAATTAATCAATATCTAGTCATTTTAATTACCTATGTTAGTCCAATAAAAAAAGAATTAAGCAGTCTCAACATCCTGTTCTATATTTATAATACATATTACTAAAAGTAACTATTAAGAAGAAATTGACATTATTATTATGATAATACTAGGATCAACATAATATTTTCTATGACATTGATACACCCAACTAACATAACAACCATTTTTATCTGACATGGCATACTTAATCAACGATTAACTTTAACTATCCCAACTAAGTAACAGCTTGAAAGTACCAGGGTAGTATACTCACTGAGGAGTTTCCGTGGTGTTGGTCCTGCCTCGCGAAGGTCGCCGCGGGGGAGGAGGGAGCGCGGGCGGCGGTCCGTCGCTCTCCTCACGCCGGCGGGTACTGACGCTTGCAACATTATCTGCAGATAAATATTTGATATCAATCAGATATTGATTGCGCCCAACCAATCCAAATGAAGCATTAATACTGTTTATGTTTACGAAAATAACGTTGAGAATTGCGGGCAACAGGTGAATGCAAGTGGCGACTAATCATTTATTGTGGGGTTCTAAGAGGAAGGTCTTTATTCAGCAGTGGGCGTCTTCCGGCTCATGATGATGATAAGTTAAAATATCATGATTTTTTCCAACCTATGAATGAGAGGGTATGAGTATTTTGTCTAAAATCTTAGGATTCTACGAAACTCCGAACTCTTATGTTCACACTATCAAAATTAAAATCAAAAATCATGCATTAATAGGAAAAATATAGGCAATTTTACATACATTATTACACTGATTACACTATGGATTATTTTATTGTAAATAGCAGAATTAATTTCTTAAGGGCACATCATATCTAAGAAGATACTTTCATTGTGAAGTTATAGAAACTCTTAAAAAAAATGATTTGTGAATTACAGTACAAACTCTATTTGGATTTTTCAGAAATCTACTTGTACCTATCAGAGATCATCTTCTTGTATCAAATTATTCATTGGAAACCAGCTTGAATGCCAATTACATCTTAAAATCAAGGCAAGAGGCTGCCTGTACCCAGAAGTAAGCCATATAAATGGCCTTAAGATTGGTGACACCGATGTTTAATATTGAAGCATTTTAAAAAGTCACAAGCTCACTTTTACTGCAAACATGGCTAACCACAAGCAATCACGAAAAACAAAAGAAAGACTAAAGTTATTGAATAAATTGATACAAATCATCAACCATTCGTGGACTACTTTTGGGGGAGCTAATGACAGGTTCATATTCGTGGGAAATATGTAACTTGTTTGAACATAATAAGCTATAACGATGTATATGTGCAGTAATAGGGTGACGACCTACACTTCCTTTGATGTTGATAAGGAAATGGTAGCATGTAATGGGTTCCGTGAAAAAATTAAAGAAAAAAAATTTTTTTTTTTAGAATTGATTGTCATTCATCATTTAAGAAAAAGCTTTATTTAATCAAAACCACAGATGGTTTTGTCAAAGTGAAGATTAAAGTAAATAAAATATTCTTATTCTTATTCTTTTTTAAAATATGGCTTCTGTCCTAATTAATAAGACAATTTCGCCAATGTCAAAGTATTCTCTTTCGAGAGGCAACGTTGTACGGTGATTGTAGTTTTTGCAACTTGATAGCAAAATTCCAGAAACCACGTGGAGACAACTTGCGCATTAAAAAATGTCAGACACGAGAGCAATATTGAATATTGCGATCACTGTTCACTGTTACGGTTAATCGCCGCATAAAACACTATCAAAATTATACTTCAACTAGCCAAAGAAACAGAAATAGCAAAATTAAACATTGTTCACATCCTCGATGTTCGAATGCCACAAATCGAATCTAAATAAAATACTTTTGAATTTGACAAAAAAAAAAACATGATGTTAAAAATGACAACTCTTTTATTTACATACCTACTATTTTTTTTAAACAACATGGCATTAAAATGCCATAAGTTAATCGCGTTGCTAATGAGATAAACATTAAATATTACTGTAATTAATTGAGCAGTGTTGTAACAATTTATAATGCAATAGAGATTGCTTAATACACAACAATTTGTCTATTACCATCTAGTCTAGATGACCTAAGACAAATACTTGAATAATCCTGGACACTAGGCAGCTTTAACCATTTTTTTTTTAATTAGAATTATGCATACGAGACAACACAAGACTCAAAATCATAACTAGAATACATATTTTTTCAGTTCTCATTTGAGGGTTAATTAAAAAAAAAGTACTTACTCAAGTTTAAATTACTGGTGAAGATATGAAATGGTATTTCTGTAACTCTTATATTATCTTATATATAAAGTTTTATAAAATTCAAATTCATTTCCACTACTTTTATGCAAGTAAATGAAAACATCATTAGACTTGTTTAATATTAATGCTGATCCAGCATTTTTTTTTTAATTAACGAATCATAATCAAGTTATCACCATCATTAATTCTAGCAAAAAGCTCTGCCAAAACTATATTCTACAAAATGGTAATTACTGAAATGTAATCACTTTGGAGATGTCTAAACTTGGTTCAAAGTTCATTGTTATTGAAGGCCTCAAATCTGTTACTTGATTAGTGTTGTAAACACAAACCATTACAACTGTCAGATGTGTACCAGCCAAGTAATTAGCCATATCACGCGGAATACGAAAGATCGTGTAATATGAACACCTTAGGTAGTTGTCAGGCAGTTTAAGTTATGGTAATCAGTAATCACCTGAGCTGCTCAGTTGTTTTTTCCTCCGGAACTGCTCAAGCGCTAGACTTTCTATACTTAGAGCCTGCGCCTTTTCCAAATCCGCTTGGAACTGGAGGTCGTACTCAGACATTATCGGGTCGTCCCGTCCCGATTATATCTACAACGCGGAAAATTAACGTGAGAACATGAGGAACTGTTGTATGTAACACAATAACACACGGTTACAAAAACTTTCAACACTTCGACAACGTAGCGTACAAATACATCACAGCACGAAATCCCAGGCTATTGCCTCACCTTAAGAAACTCCCGATAACGCGTGTTTTGTTTACTTTTCAAGACATTGTCGGCAAGATCTTTCGTTAAGAATCTCGATTTTTGTATAAAAAAAATTGTCGTGAAGAAGAAGAGTTTTAGTACACTGGGTAACTGATCTTAACCATAATAAATAAAAAAACCATGTTAGACTGTCAGGCACCCAACAGAGGAGACAAGTATATGCCGTTACACGCTGTGAAAAAAAGAGAAATCCGATGTGACATAAATTGTTTGCTCCTTCTAAATTAAGTCGGGTAATACTGAGAGTGATGTGCTGTATAAAATCGCTTGTCTAATCGATTCGTGAAACTCGTTTCAATTATTTTCAATTTAAATAAAGAAGTCATTTATTTATTTTTGAAATTTATTTCATTTCAAACGTGCTGGGAAAATGTTTAGCATGAAATTTATAATCAGAATACAATTTGGTGTAAGTAACAAAATCGTTAGGTTGATGAACAATGACAGTGTAAGTCCTCATTTATTAAATCATTCATTTAAAGTAAATTTTTCGTTTGATAATTTGATCGAACCTCGATCGAACACATAGACTTATAAATCGAACAGAACTAGTTGATTGAGGGTTTTCATGGGGTTTTCACAGAGGCGAAAGATCGATAGATGGCGTTAGTATCGTGGGGTCCATAATGGATCCATTTGACGTTTGACGTTAGCTTGCGAATGCGATATTGGCTCATTTAATTTTTTAACCAATCACGATTAGACTTCAAACGTCAAACGGACCTCTCGATATTAACGCCATCTAGCGATATTTCGCCTCCTGTGAAAACCCTCATTGTCCACTTTTGCTGACTGTCCATTCTACAGATAGGAAATCGAGCCATCTCGCGCTCTCGCGACAGAAGGGTTATTCATGAAACAAGTTCGGTCGCCATTTATGAAAACAGGAAGGCTACTCCGAAACACAAAATTCGAAGTTCGTGCCGTGCGATCCCTCTCGCTCTCGTATTAAATAGTATAAGTGTCAGAGGGATCGCACGACACGAACTTCGAATTTTGTGTTTCGGAGTACCTAGTCTTCCTGTTTTCATAAATGGCGACCGAACTTGTATCATGAAAAAAAAACTGACAAATCAAGGCGTCAAGCGTTTAGGAACGCCACACCGCCTTCGCCTTCGCGCCGCGCCGCATCGCTCTGCCCTGTGGCTCTGCCTCCGCTGTCAGTTGGTTTCAGCAATGAGTTTTTTTTTTATTTATGAGGGGGAAAACGAGCATGCGGGTCACCTGATGGAAAGCAATCACCGCTGCCCATGGACAAACACGTTAGGTACACGTTATTGTAAAGGGTTTCAGTTTCAACAGTTTCAAGCTTTCTTCACTCACATTTTGCTTGGGTGCAATTTGTAATCGTAGTGTAAATGCCTAAATGCCATTCGATCCCTAAAATAAACATTTTGACTTTTGACAAGAATAAAACAAAATTAGTAGCAAAACTGCAGGCAATCTATTTATTTAAGTACTTAAGTTATCTGAAGGAATATGTTTAAAATTTTACAAAACGCAACGTATTATTATAGATTAGAGTACTTCCTCTAACAAATAAGAACCTAAATCAATTTTGTAGCCATTTAGCTGTTTACTTATGGCCTGTCCTTGAATCAATTACAAATTGTAGCAGGTGTTATCTCTTTGGGTTGCCATAGTTTGATGGTTACCAATATTGCGTTCGTAAGGCATTTATCCCTTTCTCGCCAGTAGAGCTACTTAATTGTGTGTGTGAACGGATGGACGTTGAATCTCGGCGATAAACGATGGAGATATCTCACAATCTTCAACTCTAAAACTTCAACTGACTTGTGTTTTGCCAGCTGCCGCATTGGAGTGTTTTTTTCTAATACTGACTTTCTTCTTCAGTACTTTGCGATTAGACGCAACTTCTTTTGGTTGCGATTTAGTTTGGGCAAAACCTCTCTCGGGGCTCGCTCTTGGATTTAAGTTCTTGTTGGCGACTATCGTTGTCCTCTTCACGACAGTAGGGCGCCTGATTCTGTTTGGGGATGACACTTTTGAGATTTTTGTGCCTTGGTGTGAGCGAGACCCTGCTCTCCCTCCGGACGTTCCTTTTTTGGCGTGCATAAGATCGCCTCCTTGCGCATTACTCTTGGCCTTCTTCATTTTCCTTTTCGTTTTGGTTTTAGTTTTCTTAGGTTTTGATTCGTTCTCGTTGGGCTTCTGTTCAGGTTTCTCACGAGCTTCTGCGGCCATCTTAAAGAAAATAAAAACTTGTACGTACATTTAATTGTTTAGAATTGTGACTACACGTTGTTGATAAAAGTATGCGACCTTATGATAGCTATGTATACGCAAAAAATGTGTGTTCATGCAACTCCTCCACCACCACACTGTAAGAACACACAAATCAAACAAACTCGACCACCGCATTACACTGACACGTTTGGAACTGAACTAAAGTTCTTCCTCAGAATAACACAACTGTTCATCCTGCTACTAGATGTTAGACTACCGCCCGGGGCGGAAGAAAATTTTGCCGCCCTCTTATTTAGATTTAAAAAATTGGTCAAGTGCGAGTCGAACTCGTACATGAAGGGTTTCGTAAACAGTTCAGTAAAAGTTTTTCTTAAAATTCTTCTAAAATAAGTTTTTTTTGCTGACTGTACTCTATGCCCCTGATTACCAAAGTACTCGTCAAGACGACAAACGACTCCAAACTCGATGCGGACGTGTAGTCTATCACAGAGTTCCTATGGTCACCCACTAGGTTAGGTTTGCAAAGCAACTGCAATACCCCTGGTGTTGCAGATGTTTATGGGCGGTGGTGATCTCTTACCATCAGGAGACCCACTTGCTCGTTTTCCAGTCGAATAAAAAAAACATACAAGGGCATTTATTTATACCATGTGCAGTCGTGTAAATAGTGGCAGATATAAAATACCACCAAAAAACTTAAATTTTAAGTACCTGTTCATAGAAAACATCATCGGCGTCCTGCCGGTCGCAGAAGTCTAGCAATCTATTGCAGACGTTCCTTAAATTCTTAATTTTCTGTTTTTTTGTTTTTCCAATATTTGTACGATCTACTTCATCTAATCTTAGAGTTCTGTAAAAGAAACATCTTTGTTCACATTGATGTCTACTCTACCTAATATAGAGTATGGTCAAAGACTTTAATGAGGAGCCACCATTTCGTTACGATTTTCCATGTTAATTGTTACATTTTCATATTTCAAATAAATTCTTTATTCTTTAATTTAGTTAATACGATGTCACTAGATATTTTATCTACTGTGAAATGGTTCCATGGTGGCTCATGAACTTTGAGCGTACCTATACTTCTGGGGAAACTAGGACTAAAACCAAAATTGGGTTCGTGGGCCTTCGTGTGACACTCGGGAGCAATTGGCAATCCATTCAACGAATAAACGCAAAAAAAAGGTTTAAAAAATGTTTACACTAAAATTTCTCGAACAATGGTTTCAACCGACTCAGACTCGAATTAAACTGAAAATACTGAAATTCAGTCTTCTTTTCTCTCGGTAACTAGGTAGGTAGTATTTATTTAACACAGGCCAAATAAAATTAAACCTTATGTCAATGTCATAAAGATTTTGACGTGGAAAAACTTTTCTCAGTAAGACAGTCAGCATCAAAAGTAGCGGATCTTTTTTTAGGGTTCCGGAGCCAAAATGGCAAAAACGGAACCCTTATAGTTTCGCCATGTCTGTCTGTCTGTCTGTCTGTCCGTCTGTCTGTCCGTCCGCGGCTTTGCTCAGGGACTATCAATGCTAGAAAGCTGTAATAATTGCACGGATATATAGGTAAACTATGCCGACAAAACAGTACAATTAAAAATTCAAAAACAATTTTTTTTAGGGTACCTCCCATAGACGTAAAGTGGCGGTGTTTTTTTTTCTCATCCAACCCTATAGTGTGGGGTATCGTTGGATAGGTATTTTAAAACCATTAGGGGTTTGCTAAAACGATTCAGTCATTTGTTTGCGAAATATTCAACTTTAAAGTGCAAATTTTCATTAAAATCGAGCGTCCCCCCCCTCTAAAATCTAAACCGGTGGGTGGAAAATTTTTAAAAAATTCAGGATGGTAGTCAGTATATCAAACTTCCAAGGAAAACTATAACGGCTAAGTTTGCTTGAGAATTATTAGTAGTTTATGAGTAAATAGCAGCGTAAGGTATAAAATATACCTAAACTTGGAAGATTCCGTTTATAATACGAAATCCTTAGAAAAATATTACTTAATTTTTTCGTAATGGCTACGGAACCCTATTTTGGGCGTGTCCGACACGCTCTTGGCCGGTTTTCTTTATCGTGTCGTATTAGCCATTTTGTCTTTTTAGGGTTCCGGAGCCAAAATGGCAAAAACGGAACCCTTATAGTTTCGCCATGTCTGTCTGTCTGTCTGTCTGTCCGTCTGTCTGTCTGTCTGTCCGTCCGCGGCTTTGCTCAGAGACTATCAATGTTAGAAAGCTGTAATTTTGCACGAATATATAAGTAAACTATGCCAACAAAACAGTATAATTAAAAATTCAAAAACAATTTTTTTTAGGGTACCTCCCATAGACGTAAAGTGGCAGTGATTTTTTTTTTCTCATCCAACCCTATAGTGTGGGGTATCGTTGGATAGGTATTTTAAAACCATTAGGGGTTTGCTCAAACGATTTTTCGATTCAGTCATTTGTTTGCGAAATATTCAACTTTAAAGTGCAAATTTTCATTAAAATCGAGCGTCCCCCCCCCCCTCTAAAATCTAAACCGGTGGGTGGAAAAGTTTGAAAAAATTCAGGATGGTAGTCAGTATATTAAACTTTCAAGGAAAACTATAGCGGCTAAGTTTGCTTGAGAATTATTAGTAGTTTATGAGTAAATAGCAGCGTAAGGTATAAAATATACCTATACTTCGAAGATTCCGTATAAAGTACGAAATCCTTAGAAAAATATTACTTAATTTTTTCGTAATGGCTCCGGAACCCTATTTTGGGCGTGTCCGACACGCTCTTGGCCGGGTTTTTTATGGTGTTAAGTACAATGCCGTAAAACGATAAAGTACTAAAGCATACCTAGTGCCACCCGCGAAGACGCGTGATTTTGTCAAAATTAACCACTAATGACATTGTAATAAGTACCACGGCACGCGTTATCGTGAACGACTCTATCTATATGCAGCTACTTTTGATGCTGACCGTACTGTGCGTAAATTAGCACTGTCACCGTTCATCCACCATCACTTCTCATATTTTGTTTTCTAGAATATTTTACCGTACAACGACGAAACCTACTAGACACTGGCACAAAATTGTCCTCCGATGGAGAGTCATATAAAAAAAAACTAGGTATATTATATAACTACTGTGCAGCAAGCGTCACGGTAATTAGATATAGAAAACGCTCGCGTTGCCACCACTCGTGCGATCGTAAGTGAGGTCTTAAATAATTTGAGCCTTTAAGATTATTTTTAATGACATACTTGATAACTTTGGGCTTGCTCATTATGTCTGCTTCCTTCTCATCCATATGCATGGCCGTCGCCCAAATATTCTTAAACAGTTTTCTGCGTTCAGCGTAACTTTCTTCTTTTGTCATCAGTTTTTCCATATCTCCGATCCCGTACCCATCACAAAGTATCCAGTTGTAGCAACATTTAAAAATATTACATTACATTGTTTTTTTATGATTTTTTAAATTATTTTACATTTTTTTTGCCTGATTGCCATACAGTTTTGAGTGACTTTTGAATTTGATTGACAAGATGGCTGCTTGATTTAGGTCTATGGTCTATGACGAAGAAAAAGTTGTTGTTCCTGCAGTTTGCAATGGATGTAAAAAAAAAGTTTTGCAGTGTTCGTACAAAGATTAAACTTTCAAATTGAACCTAGTATTCAACTGTTAGTTATCCTAACTTCAAGTTAGTTAATAACTTTGCTTGCATCCCAGCAACTTTACGCCTACCCGGGCTGAAAAGTGGCCTACGTTAAGCAGGATTAATAAAGTTTTCTTCTGGAAAATGAAATACGAAATCGACTAATAATTTCCAGCGATTATACCCCCTACATATTATAAACAAACAACCCATTTCAAATAAAAAATCCCCATTCAAATCGATTCACCCGTTTAAGAGCTACGGTGCCCAGACAGACACACAGACACACATAGCGGTCAAACTTATAGCACTCCTCTTTTTGCGTCGGGAGCAGTCGGGAGTTAAAAACTAAACGAAAAGAAATGAAACTCTTCAACTTTACATAAGTAGTAGAAGTGAGGAATGTACCTCCTACATCGCCTTATGTGTAGCACGAAAAGCAACAAGTCCCTAACGACTCGACAATGGCTTTGCGATGCGAAACGCTCAGTCAGCAGTCGGCACTCGGTGATATAACTTTCTCAACTCGCGAAAACTACAATTACGATTTATATAACACAAAAATAAGTCTGTGATAGGCCTCAAACAAGTTACCTTACAAGCTTGTTTATGAGACGAAATGTTCCTCATTATAATTATTATGAACGTCCATTCCGTTCCGTTCCGGTCACAACATGGATTTAGTTTATAAATTATATATAATTCCACAATTTAGGCTCTTAAAAGTTTTATTTTCGTGCTGCATATGAGGCTCGCTTGGTCGCTTCAAGCGGCCGTTCTGTTAGCTACATCTTGGTGCTGCCATGCCATCATGCAAGATAAATATGACCCGAACACACTCTGGGTCGCCCTCAACGAGCTGGGAGAGGGGAACATATTCCAAGTATACCCTAGACTTCTGGCTGAGATACTTCTCCAGGAAGAAGCAGCGAGGCAAGAAGGTGATACAAGTGAAGCGGAGAAACTCGTCCTGCCCAGCGATAAGGAATGGAGACTTCAGCAATACTTCTATTTGGTTGCTCTGCAGAAAAATTTGGAAATGGAACAGCAAGTATTTTCACAAGTTTTTTTGACGTCTCCCACGTGTTTCGAATTTTGTCGTGGCACGTGAACAATACGCACACACAGGCACACACACAAACACAACTTTCGCTTAAATTAATCAAAACTTAAATCAAATCAAACAAAAAACCTTGGGCAAATTTTGTTTATAATTTGCCATGAGCTTTACGGTATAGCAAAATATCGTGAGGAAATCTGTACACACCTACGAGGAAATTCAAAGACATCGTGTGAAGTTCCCAATCCGCACTGTACTGGGGGAAATACGGCCCAAATTCACTAATTCTGAGGAAAGGAATGTAGTAAAGGAATGTAGTAGTAGCAGTGCTGGGACGTATACTAGTAGATAGACCGATATATATAGGTATTATTTGTATAAAACTGCTTCGTCAAGGGAAATGAATGGCGTACCTATCAGGGTGGAACTTTTTCGCTGCAAATGTCGTGTTGACGTTAGGTATGTGAAATAAATCATCGTGAAGGTAACTTTTATTAGAATTACTTTCCAAATATACACCGATGAAATCAGACCTCCCTCATTTTGAATTCCCTGGCATCACTCCACCCATCCACGAGCCGACAGTAACAGAAAAGGTTCCGCGCTAGTATCCAATACAGTCTTCTTGACAGTAGGTATAGTCTAGGTTATTTTTTACCTAGGTATTCACGGTTACAAGTTTCCAAGAAAAAGTGGGAAAATTCATTCAGTGTAGGTGATTTTCATTGAGGCACAAATGAAAAGGCCTTGTATTTAATGATATGAGAATGACATTGAAAAGCGTGATAAAGCAGTCTTACATAAATAGAAACCAATTATTATATCATAAACGTATGCACGTGTATCTGGGTACTCTACATACAGTCGCGAGTAAAAAATTGTATATTTTTTACTTGTATCACTTCTAAAATATTCCTGTGTAAGTACCTAAATACGAGTATAAGTCGTTGTATGAACTCTAAAATAATTTTATACAATTGAAGAAACTAAATCGCTCACGTTATGATGTTTATTCCATAGGTAAAGTCACCAGCACCAATATCTGATACAACTAGCGTGCTTATGCAGGCTCTATTTCTCTACTCTCTCTCTAGGACTCTATTTCTAGTGCCGGAAGGCGTGTCAGATAATTTTGCACGCTCCGCTGTGGCAGATATTAATGCTGGTGACTGTACATCTGCCAATAAAATCATCTTGAAGTTTAATATGAATAGTTTTTTCTTAAAAATTTCATTTTTAATATAACATTTTTTTGCTGATTATACTTTTTGTTGACTCTACTTGTATTGTAACTGAACTACATTTGCATACCAAATTTCAAGTCGATGCCATTAACCGTCGAAGAGTTCCGTCCTGTGGAGACGTTCCTATGACGGGACTACCAGGATGTCACTACCAGATTATTATATTGTCACGCAATTTGCATAAGTATTCCAAATTTCAAGTCAATCGAACCACTTAAAGTTGGTCGAATTTAACTTATAAGATTTTATTACAGACAGACAGACAACGGGACAGGTGAAACTAAATAAAAGCTTGTAAAAAGTTCCACTCTGGTACGGAATTCAGTTTTCTCGACTATATTCGTCACTATTTTGAAAAAAGCTCGTAACAGTCAAGGGCAAAAATATGTACATACACTTTAGTACCTTGTCACTTTAACCACTGTGACAGTTCATATATGGCAGTTCAAATAATAATATTACGAAAATAGACAAGGTACTAAAGTGTATACATTTTTACCCTATCCTATTACAAAACAAAATATATATTTTTTTTAAACGACTGGAAGGCAAACGAGCAAGTGGGTCTCCTGGTGTCAACAAAATTGATCCTTGGAATGCTCATCATTAAAGGTCACTCAGAAAAATGATCGATTTAGAGGTAGGTAGTTATGAGCTTTTTTAAAGTAGTTAGTGACGATTTTCACTTCGACTGTACATCTTCGGGTTTCCTCAATAGGTTCTAATAAATAGGAATAAGTAAGTTAATTGGCACTCTTGCGGCCCTTAGCAAAGAGTAATCCAAAAATACGATACGATACGATAAGGGATAAGTCCGTCTTTGTACTTAGAACTTTCTTTTGTGTGATATTTTTGTATTTCTTTTTTGTACAATAAAGAGTATAAACAAACGAACAAACAAACAATACGACTCTATACTAACGCGCCATATAAATCTGCCTAAAAGTTGATACGCAAACAGGGTGTTATAAGTTTGACCGCTATGTGTGTCTGTCTGTGTGTCTGTGTGTCTCTAAAACGGGTAGCTCATAAACTGGTGGACCGATTTGGATGTGGTTTTTTAATTTGATAGCAGGTTTTCTAGCGATGGTTCTTAGCCATGTTTCATCAAAATCGGTTCTGTCATTCTGGAGACACAGAACTTTAAAGTAACAAAGGTTTTCCACCTTTTTGTTGGTTAGGTTATTGAGATACATTTTTAATGCGACGTCTTTACGTTACTCCCAGATTGTGTTCGAATCGCGCCTATTCAATTGGAATTATACCTTTATAGTTACTTTTTGTGGTCCTAGTGTCTAGTCGTGACAATGAACTTTTAGGCAAAGTTAGGCGGCGGAAGGTTTAATAAAAAAAAAATATTTTTAACCCTTCTAAGTAACACATGACATAGACTTAGGTGCTTTTAATGCTTTTTACTAGTTTTAACCCCGACGTAAAAAGAGCGATGTCATTAAATTGGACGCCAATGTCTGTCTGGCATTGTATGTACCTAGCTCTCAAACGGTTGGTGGACCGATTTCGATGTAATTATTTTACGTGAAAATGAGTTTTCTGGTGGTGGTTCTTATATGTATAACCCAATCCCTTGATTGAGCCATTTTTGAGATATTGAACTGAAATGACAATGTAGGGGGTTTTCAACTTTCCTAGGTTAATATAGTGACGTCACAGCTTCCTATTCCTATTATAAAATAAAATCTATGGGTATTATCACGTTTTAACAGCTCTTACAGTATGCAATAAATAGATTTACAATTTTATCTACTCGATTTTAACCTTTTTGTTTTCGTTTACACGCATTACCACGCATGTAGGTCGCTAGGGCGGCTCGACCGTGACCCGAGAAGCATAAGTTCCGTATGTTACCATACGTAAATAACCTACCGGCTTATCTTCGAATGATCGGGAATGTCCTTACCATACAAATGAAGAATATGCAAAACGAAGCATAAGCACCAGCAAGCAGCAGTTGGCATTACGTTGCAGTTGGAATAGAGTCCGTCTGTATTGGCCCTACAATAACACGATACAAATTTTGTGCTACGTGAATAAATTTACATCAAAATTTCAATACTAAGCCGATTATTACCCATAGCTTCATTCACACTTTATGATTACGATGATTCAATTCTCAGTTCTCACACAACTTTAATGATAGAGCTTATAGCGAGGGCTTTTAAGTCCACTTTGACTTGCATGATAATTAGTTTCCGCTGTTCGACGAGCTATAAGGCCTATTACGACGAAGTGCGAAATTCGAACTTCGTGACTTGCCGTCCCACTGACGCTAATATTATTTAATACGAGAGTGAGAGGGACGGTATGATACGAATTCAATTTTCGAATTTCATAGTAGCCAGTTTGCATGTAACGTCTCAATGTGATTACAGTCGGCGATGATTGCATCAACCCATTTTCATGCTTCTATGGTCTGTCCCATAATTCGAGATAATAAAATGACAGTCTGAAATGTCAAACGTAAAAATAATGTGGCCAGCATAAAACGAACAGTGCGGCTCCGTGATTCCGGTTTCGTAAATAACCGATAAAAATGTATATTTTACGATAGCAAAAATAACATTAAAGTATTCAATATACTACTTCCCATTTTAAAAATATAAATACACTTTTACGATAAAGTGATAAAACCTAAGCACAGGTACAAAACAGGTAAAATACAGTGTTCATCACTTAGTGCCAACGTAAAAAAATATAATACAGAGAGGCTACTACAAAACTAGAAAAACGAAGTCAGTATGGCAGCGTCCCTTTTACTCGAGTATTGAATGATCTTACTTAGAATTTAATTGAAACTTAAACATCAACATCTATAAAAAGTCGAAATATCTCCAAAACTGTCGCATTTTTATTAGACCTATTTTGCCTTTTCTATAATGTCCTAAGTGTCCTACATGTTATTACATCACGGATCCGTTCATATCTTAATATTTTATGACATACATATATTGGTACACTGGTACCTACAAAATCTTTCGGTGATTACCGGTTGCGGCACATCACTATTTATGAGACGCAAAAAACAGGTAACACATGAAACGTCATTTTATTATCTCGAATTATGGGACAGACCATAGGCTATTTTATGTAGATCTAATCGACATTGTAGGTTACCTGAATACCTACTTAGACATAGTTAGGTAGGTATGTTATGCTTAGCCATAGCAATAGCAAGACTGCCCGCGGCATCGCGCGCATAATCCAAACGCGTAACAAAGTACGAAATCCTTTGTCAATCGGTTTTGTTTCAGATCTATACAGTGTAGTAGCACAGTATATATATAATAACTATAAGCTAAAGCAGTAGGGAAGCTACGAACAAATCGATCGAAACGAACACACTCACACAGACGCGCGCTCTACACGGCGTCTAAGGGGGTCTCGCGGTACTGCAGTCGCGAATATTACAACCGGCACCGCCGGTATTTCACCGCCATATTTCATCCAAATTCGTCCAGAAGTCTTAGCGTGAAGGAATAATAAACAAAATATCCGGTGGGAATTTTCAAAAATGGTCCTAATTTGTGTCGAACAACGGGCAATAAATTACGTCTTTACTTTAGACTAAGCTGTTAAAGATTTTCGGATTTTACATGGATCCTATAGGAATATTGAGATAAAAAAAATAGCTTGTGTTAATCCAAATACTTAATTATATCCAGCTACCTACTTATAAAATTTCATCAGAATCCGTTCAGCCATTTCATCGTAAAGGAGTAAAGGAGTGTATGCACCCTCCTAGCCACGCACGCTCTTACTCATAAACAATAAACTGTCGCATTTTATTATTACCTAGTAGGTAGGTACATTATAGGAACTATTCGCACCTCAAAAGCACCTCAACGACTCAACGTTGTTGTCAACTCACACGCAACCTCCCAACCCCCTCTAGCATTTTTTTTCACAGAAAAAAAAAAACAGTTTATTCTGTTCTGTGTTTTTTTTTTATTGCAGAGAGGTTGCAAATAAAATAATACTGGCCGGAAAAATGCCATGACATTACCTGCCGACGAAAAAAAAATGTCACAAATTTATTCAACGACCAACACCATTTTCTACACATTATACAAAAATCTAATAGTATTTACAAAAGACATCAAATTATTGGAGCACGTAACGACATACAGTCGACTGTCCCAGCAATATTATGGAGATTTATTAAAGGAAATCTACTCATGTTTTGTGTGTGGTTTTGTAACATGGGTAATAACGACAAATAAATAAATGGAGAAAACAAAAACATATGAAAATGAGCGTTCAATAGAGTGAGTACTGGCGGTGTATTTTCAACATTTTTTAAGACGATCTTTTAGATTTTAATCTAAAGCTTAAAGTTTAATGCCTTTTATATCTCTAAGTCTAGTCAGTGACCTGTGCACTCTCGTCTAAAATTGAAATATATAATTAGAAGCAGTAAGTACTGTCACCAGCACCAATGTTGGAGATGCAACAAGCGTGTAAAAATATCTGACACGTCAATCCAGCCTTACAAATAAGAGTCATATCAGATATTTATGCACGCTTGTTGCATCAGATATTGGTGCTGGTGGCTGTACCTAAAAAATCCTCGATGAAAATACTTTTGAAGTGAAGTTATTCGGCTAAGTACCTACAGTTTTTTATTCTTATTTTGAAACGGGCAACGTACAAAGGCTAAGTACAGCTAATTCTTAGATTTCCAGGTGCTAAGATTTTGTCAAACTCAGAGACGACAAACTATTTTTTCAGTTCTTTAAACATGTTCTTTAAAAAAAATGCATCACCACCATCTATGCCACTGTATGAGCATAATTAATCTATTTTTAAAGTATAGTAGGTGTAGTTTAGTGTAGTAGTAGTAGTAGGTGGGTTGGCAACGCACCTGTGATACCCCTCGTATTAACAGGTGTCCATGGGCGGCGGTGATTGCTTTCCATCAGGTGACCCACATGCTCGTTTGCCCAAAAAAAAATACTAAAATAGTAAATGAAAGTATGCTGGTGGCAAATTAAAGGTGGGTATATATATCATTATCGTTATTTTCTGGATAAATACATAAATTTTCCAAAGATTTCCACAGATCGCGATCGATAGGGGAGCCATACCTACAAGTACAACTCGCGTGCGTATTGCGTTTGTAATATAAACGCGCGTCGACGGCGCGTTTAATAAACGCGGTGTGCAAAGTATAATGAAAACTGACTTCAATTAAATAATAAAGTTATTCTCTTTGCAGAGAAAATGCCGCCATGGAACCCAAACCATCAGACGAAGCACCAGAGGAGTGGGCACCTTGGAATCTGGTGGTATCCATCAAGAATGCCCATGCCCCGCCGCCTGTCGCTGTCCGCACTACTCCCGGCCCTGCCTGGGACATTGCTCAGGTTAATTTCTAGAGATGTGCCGATCATGACTATGGCTGACTAGTCGGCCAAGCCGATCACAGTTTCTGGGATTTCTATGACACTTCTTTAACCGGCTGATTCGCGCGCAAGTCGCAACCGACGCCTGTAAGTTACCTATCAAAGCGGTGTTTTTGTTTAAAAATATTTTACCTACTCTTATTATTCATTAAAGTGACTTTAATGTTCTTTTTAATTTCAAACAGAAAGTTAAAACAAAAAACAACTAAACAATGATTCCCATAATGATAAAAAATATTGAATGTACATTGAAAAAAAAAAATTGATGTTCAATGGTCACGTGAAAGTTGCTTTGCTTTAGGTACATTTTAAAATGAATAAGCATGATTATAAAATTCAAATACTAATAAATAATCAAGGCTCTGCATATACATGTAATTGTATATTTTATTGAAAAATACATACAAAGTAAGAAGCCGGATAGTCGGCGCTTTTTGCCGACTATTCGCCGACTACGATAGTGGCCGGATAGTCGGCTTTACCGACGCGCGCTCTTCACGGCCTCTGAGGGGACTCGCGGTATTGCCATACTGCTTTAGCTTGCTGTTTGCCACGACTCCGGTCGCGTAGAATTCGTTTTGCTATCACGCAGGAACCATGCAATTTTCCGGGATAAAAACTATGCTATATGTAAGGACATACGCGAACGGGAATGCTCCGGGACTCAAACTATTTATACCTAACTACCGAATTTCATCTAAATCGGTTCAGTACTTTAAACTTGATGAGGTAACAAACAGACTTGGGGCTATTTCAACTTTCGCATGTTGATGAGATTAGTGAGATTAGAGGTACAAAGGTAACATGTGCTTGTCAAGTGTTACCTATATTCAAAAGTATTTGGAAACTGGAGAAACTTTTTGTTTCGCGACTCTACATCAATAAATTACGCGCAACCAACGCGTAAGTATGACCGTGTGGAGAACGCGCGTATTTCGTACTTCCTTGGCGGCGGCTAAGTGCATTTTAAATTTATATCTGAAATGTGTAAAGTCCAGCACCAATGTATGACAACTCAGAGTGCATAATTTCTGATGACTCTATTCAAAGTCAAAGTCAAAATCTCTTTATTAAATTTAGGCTATAACAGGCACTTATGAACGTCAAAATAAATCTACCACCGGTTCGGAAAAACCTCTGTTGAGAAGAATCCGGCAAGAAACTCAACAAGGTAAAGTAGGTATCTATTTCCGTCTCTATCTCAGGTCCGGTAAGACGTGTCAGATATTTTTGCACGCTCTGAACTGGCCCTATACCACGAAGTACAAAACTCGAACTTCGTATATCGCCGTCCCGCTGACGCTTATGCCATTTAATACATGAGTGAAGGGGACGGTGCGATACGAACTTCGATTTTTGAGTTTCATAGTAGCCCATCTGAAGCTGAAGCTATTGTAATTTTTTCGATACAGGTTATAAAAGCTGCTTATCTGCTCAGCAAACCACCGGTGAAGGTAGAATTTGAAGATGAACAAGAAATGCGCTGCGTGTACTCCCTCATCTACGATGTGTTCCGATGTAAGTCTTACAACAGCGGCGTAGCTAAGTAACCAAAGGCCCGGGGCAAGAAATAAACTAGGGCCTCGACTTAACTATTTATATTTTGTTCCGTATTCCGAATGTGGGAGAAATTTTCACTAGTTCATAGTTCACATTTAGAGTTTGAAAGTCAGAGACCGAGGGCCCCCTCAGGTTGAGGGCCCGGGGGCACTGCCCAGTCTTGCCCTCCGGTAGCTACGCTACTGCTTACCAAGAATACCTACATTACGGTTTACGGTGCCTCTATAAAATGCGTTTGAATGGACAATGCGAACCCATAGGCAGGTGGTAGGACCTTGTGCAAGGTCCGCCCGGATCGCTACCACCATCTTGCTCGCTAATCCTGCCGTGAAGCAGCAGTGCTTGCACTGTTGTGTTTCGGCGCGGAGAGTAAGACAGCCGGTGAAATTACTGGCACTTGAGGTATTCCAACTTAGGCCTCTAGGTTGGCAACGCATCTGCAATACCCCTGGTGTTACAGATGTTTATGGGCGGTGATGATCTCTTACCACCAGGAGACCCACTTGCTCGTTTGCCTTCCAGTCGAATAAAAAAAAAAGGTATATCCCCGTTTTTAAGCTTTACGAAATACGAAAAGTATTGTATCCAAACAAATGAAATTAACAGTAACAAAGGCAAAGTTTATCCGTTATAAACGGAAGAAATTATAAAGAGGGTAAAATGTCCGTAAAACAGACGTTTATGCGTGTAATAAATACTTAAACAGTTAAAAAGCGCACAAGTTTAATCGTTAACCGCATTAACCAATACGTTTCATGTGAATTTATATGTGGCACATAAATTGCTTTCCAAACGTCTAAGGAACTGTCACGAAGTGTAAAGTTGGCAACGGGCAGTAAATATTGTCACGCCAGCAGGGCTATTACGAAACTCGAAACTCGAAGTTCGTATCGTACCGTCCCTTTCGCTCTCGTATTAAATAGTTTGTGTCAGAGGGACCGCACGACACGAACTTCAAGTTTCGAATTTCGTATTAGCCCTGCAGCCTCGCATGTAGTTTACAGCCGTTCTGAAACGCTATTTAACTTTTATCACTCCATCGCTGAAAGCCTGCTGAACTTTCATTTATACAGCTTGTAAACGAGATACCAAACTACAATTAAGTGAACAAAGTATTAACTAACATCGCGCTAGGCAATCGGCTTCGGAAAAAGTTTAAACTTCATTTAAATTACGGAGCAATAAGGTTCTATTTTGAGAAATCTTTCCTCATCTGGGTACAAAGTTGCTAGGCTGAAAAATCAGTATGAAAGGTAATAAAAAGTTGTTTATTACGTTTTGTACTGATTTTATTCGTTCTATCAGACATTTTTTATGGCTAACATTAGAAGTTATTTTTATTTGCCATTCGTGTCTTTTACTTTTCTAGTATAGAAGCGATAAAACCAAGGCCAATCGTCGCATGCCACTCGAACAGAAAGCGTATCATATAAATATTGGGTATTGGAATCCTATTTCTACTTCTTATGTAGTAACATATATGGCGTGTCATGTAAGACATTTTGTTTCCTTGCAGCATTGTACAACCCTTTTTCCCTGCGTGCAATTTCATACAAATAAGTGAAGCTCCATAAATTTTAAACATTAAATTAGCCTTATAATACCTAGCTTACTTACTCCTTCGCAGTTTTTTTATAGATAATTTGTACTTGGAAAAGCTTCTCTCCTATTTCTAGCGTCAGGGTACAAAAACAGATGTTAAACCTTTTGCCATTCTCTCTACCAACATGAAGAGTCAAAAGATGTTCATTCCAGTAGGTGGTGTTCCTAATGTCCAGAGTTGGGCAATAGTTCCTTGTAGCAAAGCCTAAATATCAGAAGACTAACGAATATAAACTTGTCTCTGTACTAAAATTCATGGATCACCAATGTTTCGCTATTTACGTTTGGCAACCTGATTCATTTCGCAATTTTTCATTTCGCAACTGTTTAATATTTTTGAAGGGTTGTACACGATGGCCCTGAAATAAATCCTGAAATATTCAGTGTTAAAGTTACTAAATGAAAAGTTGCGAACTGAATCAGGTTGCCAAACGCACAGAGAACATAATATACCAAACGTTAGTTGCGAAATGAACGTATACCAAAATTCATCCTTATGTTTAAGTGTGTTGATTGCACAAGTAAACCATGCTAGTCTCATGATTTGACCTATATGGCTTCTCAAGCAAAGGATAGGGTGTTCAAAAATATGGATAGACCCAGCTGATATACTTATGTAAATTGTTACAGATAAATCAATCTTAGACCAAGCTATAGAAGACATCGACTTTTTCGGCGATTTCCCCGAGGTAAACAGTTTACAAAACAATCACATAATTCACAAACTTGAACTTGCACGAAAAATGAAGGTTGTCGTTATCAAGGCTGCATATTAAATCGCATGTTATCAAACGTAATAACATCAGTGATTTCCAACTGTAGCTATAAAAGTATCGTCCCATCTAACTCGCATTAGGCCTTAGCAGTCTCGTGACCCGGGCCATTTCTTTTGAGGACGCTCACGAAAATGAGCTCTATATTTATTGCCAGTTATTTCTGTTGAAAGAATCGGATGGGGGGTAACAAAGTGGTTTCGATTAATGTTGCCGCGATTCGCGCTGTAGGGGATTAAGCGAGACGCCCTAGTTCCAAATTGGCCAATTTCGGTCGGTAGCTTAAATTCACTTTGTTGAAATGGTCGCTATATTTCAATAAGTTTTTAGAACTGGCAGTGGTCCAATAAGCTGCTAGAGCAGGATTAGGTGTTTGCAAGGTAAACGATTCCAGTTGTAGAAAAATGTTCGTGCCTACGAATAAATATTCGTAGAATATTGCAAAGAGCAAAGAGAGTAGCAAAGAGTTGTAGGTACAAATAGAATCTACGAATATTTATTCGTAGTTCGTAGCAAAGAGTTGTAGGTAGGTACAAATTGGTACGTTAAATTCAAACGGATGCTGTTACTGAATTTTTCAATCCCTAAGGACTGTACATTTTTACCTTGCATCTTATTCCAACCGAGACGCATATATTAATTATAGAATAAGTATTTATTACCAACTATTATGTATACTTTAATATACAAATTTGCCACTTTTCTACTACTTTTTCGTTATATACCTACTTAATTCGGCTACGACATGTAACATGATGTACCATGCTCCTTGTAACCCAGAGGGTTCGTTGGTTGAGCGTGAGGCTAGCTAACGTAGAGATGTTATTGTTAGCCTTAAAAGTTACTGAGTTGGACAAAGCCGGAACTTTACTAAGACCCAGTAACGTGAAGTACCTAAACGCTTTTGGTAGGCAACCCGGAGAGTGGGAGAATCGTGAGTTTTTAGATATCATTCAAAGGCAACATCTAGCAGTTAGAAATATGTGGGTACATAAGCTTAGTAATCAAACATTTGGGTGAAAGCCAAACAGATGAACCATATTACATTGTAATAACGGAAAACTTTCATATAAATTTTAACTACCTACCGAACTTTTTGAACTCCACCCATAAGGCGACCCGAGTGGTTACGATGCTACGCTATAGTACTTGGTAGTGTCGTAGTAGCACTAGAGAGCGTAGTACCATTAGGACCTGCTAACCTTTTCACAGTTCGGTGACAAGCGCCACACAGTATGGCTCTTCCTGATGGAGCTGACCCGGCGACGCTGGGGCGCGCGGCCGCGTGGAGAGATGGAGCGCGCGGCCAAGATCCTTCGCGAAGCTGGCCCCCCTTACTGTGACGTCGAAGCCACTGTGTGGGAGCAGCGGGTACACTTCGCTGCGGCTATAGCCAGGATACGCATCAAGAATAGGGCTTTCTCGTTAGTAATCAGTACTACACCTATCTGTGATATTTATTTATTATTATTTATTAAGACAACATATTCATTTTCAGATTATCCGAACTTCTACCACCCCATCTGAGAGAAGAACGTATGGCAGCGTGTGTGAACAAGGAATCCGTTACCGGATGGGTCAACACCTTCAAAGCTAAGTAAGTGTCTAAGCATATTAAATGATATTGACCGGATTACTCACGTCTTAAATCGAGTTTAGCTCGACATGTTTCGGGTTATTTCGATTTTAACCGGGATTGTGGTTGGTCGGTACCTCCAAGTTGGAAAACAGTATTAAATACTCCTGCTGCGTCATCGGTTGGTGTGAACGTGCCTTTACGGAACCACGTTGTTAGTGTTGTGTGCTACCCTACATTTGATAGTGACAATAAAAATGACGATGAAAATGTGGGTAGTTGTGCGCCTGAGTTAGTTTCGTCGGACAGTCGCGCGATCAGAGCGGTGGCGCGTAGTGCGCGTGTTGCGGCAGCCGCCGAGTCGCGTGCTCCAGTGATGAAGGGTTTCGAAATAACCCGAAACATGTCGAGCTAAACTCGATTTCAGACGTGAGTAATCCGGTCAATATTATTTAATATGAGTGAGTCTCACGGTAGTTTCATGATCAAAAAGTGTCTAAGCACTATTATTCGAAGGTCGAATAGAATAGTATAGTCTAGAATAGAATAGTATCTTAGACCCTATATAGTATAGAATAGTACCTTAGAAGTCCATGCCGTAGTTACCCGGTTTTAGGATAGGACCCATCTTTTCCCGTGGGTGTCGTAAAAGGCGACTACTAAGAGGGCTGTTGTGGACTCAACAACGTTCTATTTTGCCATGGTAATGTGGTGTGGAAGGCAAGGGGACACCATCACCCTATTCTCCCAAGAAAGTTGCTATGAAGATTCTCTATTGATCCTCAACCGACGGCCTCGGCATTCTATTAGGAGTACAGCGACTTGAAGAACCCGTTGAACTTCGGTGTTCTTCGTAGAATTTCAAAAACCACTGAGTCACAAAAATACACTAGCTCTTTGAACTTTGTCACGAAGAACACAATAATACTTTGAATTTGAATTTGAAGAATTAAAGATCAAGAAGAAAATCATTAAATAACAAGAAGAGATACTGCTCTCTACTGGGGGGCTTTTCTAATATTATGTATAGGTATCTGCTTACCTTCCAAACCCTTGTGATCTTTTTATAAAGAGATGAAGATATAAGCATTCTTCTTTTAGCGTTACCACTGTGCCTACGAGTAGGTACCAACTTCTATTCAAGTAGTATTTCAAAGAAGTTTTTTTTTCAAGGAAAGTGGCAACCCTCGTCAAGAAACTACATGAGATGGGCTACTCATACAGTGCATCTCGTCAACTCTGCTCTGGAGAATATAGATTTGACCGTGTCTGTCCAAGGTAATTTTTTTTTGTGTTTCGTCAATATTTTTTCAAACCGTTTGCAGGTACAATAGACTTTAACAGAGCGGATATTTTTCTTGGCCGATTCATTCTCTGGCAGTTCCTCAATCAAAAAATATTTATGTATTTGGTGGCGATAGTGTCAAATTATAGCGCGGAAAACAGTAGAACGAAACTACTACTACAGTAGTACTACGACATTCGAACTTCTAAGTTCATGACGTAGCTTCCCGCTGACGCTATTATTATTTCATTCTAAAGTGAGAGGGATGGCACGATACGAATTTCGATTTTCGGATTTTTAAGTAGCCCTACAGATTGCTGTTAGAAAAAAAGTTCTCAAAAGGAGACCGCGGATCGGCAAACTTAGCGTAGGACCTCCACAATCGAGATGGAGGGAGCCTGTTTAAATTCGGAAACTCACAGTGAATACAGGCCACTAACTTCCAGCAGAAGCAACTGGAGATTCAAAGAGGTTCAACAATGGGTATCCTAGGGCTAATATGATGAAGATGAGTGTCAAAATATTACGTTCTTCATTTGTCAGGTTCATCACACTTCGCCCTCCTGAAAACAACAGCGTCGGTCAATTAGATCTTGTACGGGAAGGAGTCATCGTTCTACAGGTAAGCAAGAATGCTCCTTCATAGGGCACACTGCGTATTTTTAAGGCGCAGACGACGCATATAACGTCACGCGCGTTCACAAAGCTTACGTACCAGATTAGGAAACAATCACTCGAGCAAACTAAGTATTACCTACACCAGGACAAAAAATATCTGACCATCCGATATCGACCTGTTTTGCAACTATTTGGCAAGCTTTAACTTCACCTGTACCTGTTGGAGCACCCCGAATCTAACCTGATACTGCCTCTAGAAACTCATCATCAACACATCATCATCAGCCCATGTTCGTCCACTGCTGGACATAGGCCTCTCCCATGGCACGCCACTGAGCACGATCCTCAACTATTCTCATCCAGCTCTTGCCAGCCACCTTGCGATCATCGCACCACCGAGCCTCCCTCCCCCCGCGCCTCTAGAAACTACAAACTTTTAAGTACGGTTAATGACGGTTATAGTTTATTTATATAGATAGACCTTTATTGGTGTGGAAAATGCGCCGTACCTATGCATCTAGCCTTACGTACTAAAAACCATACGAGTTCCCTCGTTGCCATGTAGGATGACACGGGAGCATGAAGTGACACCGTTGAAACGTAACACCTTTATCAATTCTGGCCTCAGGAGCGCGAGTTCTGCGAAGGCGCCTCGACCCTCTGCCGGGCGCTCCGCGCGAACAGCCTCCGCGGCGTGGTCGCGCAGACGCACGCGTCCTCCCCCCGCTGCTCCGCGTACCTGGCCGCGCAGCTGCACGAGCTGGCAGCGGTGCTGAAGGCCAAAGCGCCCGCGGCCCCGGCCATACCGCAGCTCGGGAAACTGATCGTGTTTGGAGCTGGTGATAAGTATGTGCTACCTGATAGAACTCTTTTCAAGTAAAAATTAGATCTTAATTTTTTGATGTGCAGACGAGGGCATATACAGCCAGCTATTATAGTGACATAGTATAAATGTAATGTACCTACTTATTGTAATCATCGACCTTTATGGATGATGGCATAAAGGTGTACGACATTTTTTAAATGTTGGTAACATACCGTGGGTACACCACACCCACATATTTAGGAGCACTGTCTAGGGCCTAAATTAGGACCTTGACAGTGCATAATGCTGACGATCAAATAGTCCGTAATTGCTTATGTTTCCAGGGGCGTGTTGGAACGTAAGTATCCAAAAATAGTGAATGACATTGTGAACAAGATATTTTTTCTGCAAATTTCCCGTAAGTTCGGGGCACTGTACTTCACTGTAGACTAGACGGGCCTAATATAAACCTGCTTTACTTCTGTGGGTCAGAAATGTTAATAATGCTATCCTCGTAATTTTCTCTCTGTGTACCACTATTAATGGTGTAAAATAGAGTCATTGTATTGTTCAGGGTGTCAACTTACGTAAACGCGCTCCGCGAGCTCGGAATAGAGGCGTCCGAAGCTCCCCACTCCGGCGCACCGGTCTGCGTGCTGAGCGAAGCAGTCCACTGCGACACTCCGACCGTCACCAGCGCTTTGGACGGAGTCGTGGCTGTTCTGGCCACGCCGCCCAATTCGTACTCTGCTGTCACTGACCCCATCGACCTCGTGTGCGGTCGCGGGGGGGACTTGGCGATGCTTGAGGTGATAACGACATCGGCCCAGTCCGGGCTTTGTACGGGTGCAATTATGACAAAACTGGCTTTTTGCGCAGTGTTCGGATACCGCGCGCTGTTCTCTCGGGAACTGTGCATTTTTCCGGGATAAAAAGTAGCCTATATCACTCTCGGGCCCACAAACGATCTCTATGCCAAAAATCAGGTCGATCTGCCGCTCCGTTACGGCGTGAGGTACCAGCCAAACTTTAAATTAACCCGTTCGTTCGTTACATTTTACACGTAAATATAGACAGCAATAGAAGTGAATGAGCAACTATATATTAGTTTATTGAATCAGGCGTTACTTTGCGGAGGTCCATACCAATGAACTACAACCAATTAAGTACTTTGCTCACCCGCGACCTTATGATAGCTACGTTTATGCAAGAAATGTGTGTGTAGGTCCTCCGCCTCCTGGAACCAAGAACTGCATGAATATTACGCATTTCTTGCACAAACGAAGCTGTCATAAGGTCACGGGTGAGCAAAATAATTGTTTTAGTTCATTTACTTTACAGCATACATAACTCTACGATTAAAGAAAATTTGAAATAGTTCTGATTTCAATAGCGCACCAGGTTTGGATAATTGCTGCTGTCTTTATGAATATTCTTACCTAATTCTTAAAAATTATATTGGTTCAACTTATCGCTTATAAACTCACATCGAAGGTTTTCGTCGTATTGAGAAACTCAAATTTAAATTAGTTTAATTAACCCACAGGTTCTAACGGAATCTGAAATAGACGTCAACGGCAAAGCACGCGTGCAGTCCATACTCGAAGAGCAGAAGAAGACGCTAAAAACACTTCTATCGAAACCTCAGGTCAGCACATGGACTCGCTTCATCATCATCATCATCATGTCAGCCAAAAGACGTCCACTGCTGGACATAGGCCTGTCGCATCCACCGCGATCCCGCGTTCGTAACCAGGTCGTCACTCCATCTTGTTGGAGGCCTACCGACAGCTCGTCTCGCGGTCCGCGGACGCCATTCAAAAACCCTTTGACCCCATCGTCCATCAGTGCTGCGAGCAATGTGCCCCGCCCACTGCCACTTCAGTTGCGCAATAGGGATGTTGACGTCATTAAAAAAAACGGTTTATTTTAGCCCTGAAAACCAGATTAGTTTTCGATTTACTGTAAAATTAGATTTTTTTTGCTTTAAAACAAATAAATATTATAGTTACATAGTTGATTGAGTTGGTGAACAAATAGCGGGTTATGACGTCATAAGTCGCTATTGCCATTGAAACTCTACGGGAGAATTGTGTTTTGACAGCTCATAAAAAGTACGTCAGTTGATTGGTGGTGTCAACATCCCTATTCTTCAGACTCGCTTAGCACTTGTGAAAATAATAATGGCCATGCAGAAATACATGTATAAGAGGTACTACGAGTAGCCTTAAATGCCTTAGAACAAAAAAAATGCTTTAATGCTTTTCTTTTTTTTTAGCCTTCAATGGACGAGACGATCTCTGGTAGAGTTATTTTACGAACGAATTTTTCGTTGTAAACAAACCTTAATCTGATTTATATTGTTGCCTTTAGATTCAACTGATCCTATATGAGACGCATTCTGCCCTCGAAGCTGAGAACCAAGCGCAGGTGACGCGCGCGGTCGCCGAGGCCAATCGGCTGGCTCGCGAGAGACATTCCCTGCTGAAACGAAAGCATCGGGAGCACCCCCATGTAAGGACCCTTGACCATGGTTTTAGTTTTTTTTTTTATTCGACTGGAAGGCAAACGAGCAAGTGGGTCTCCTGGTGCTAAGAGATTGCCACCACCCATAAACATCTGCACCACCAGGGGGATTGCAGATGTGTTGCCTAGAGGCCTAAGATGGGATACCTCGAGTGCCAGTTATTTCACCGGCTGCCTTACTCTCCACGCCGAAACAACAGTGCAAGCACTGCTGCTTCAAGCAGGATTAGCGAGCAAGGTGGCAGCAGTCAGGGTGGACCTTGCAAGAGGTCCTACCTAGAGGAAGAACAGCGCCGCTCGCAAGACCGGCAATTTTTGCTGATTTGGGACCATTTCTTGACATAACAATTTCGCACTTTTCAATATCTTTTTTTTTGTTGTGCTATGCTACTTTGTCACGAATTTATTTAAAACGAAAGACGATGTCACTTTCTTTCTTTCTTTGCTTGACTTGACCACAAACATAAAAAATGTGTTAACTTTCCAGAGTCCGAAAAAAGAACTAATAGAGATTGCGGCCGCGGACTCTTCGGTGTCGACGGAGTTGTCGCAGTGTGAACTGACGGAGAGGGAAGAGGGGGACACCGTCAGCGGGCCCTCGCGGCCCGCATCCGCTTGCACACATACTACTAACAAGTAACATCGCCATCCCAGATCCCACCCAATATATGACCCAATGCTGGGCACAGGCCTCCTCTCAGAATGAGACACTTGGGTCGAAGTTCTTAGGTAGCGGCTCAGTGCGGATGGAAACAGCACACACACCCCTAAATTGCTTGGCAGGTTGTACAGTTTTAATCGTGATGTTTTCGTTTACTGCAAAACTCGTGGTAATTTTCAAGTGAAATTTTGCACATGCATTTCGAAAAACTTGGGAGGCGAGAGCCTAGATTTGAACCTACAAACAATTGCTTGAGAGGCCATAGATCAAACCACTAGAACACCACACGTCGCAGTCATATAAAGTGATTTCGAATTAATTGGGTGTTTAATATGTATTTAAGTATGTATTTATCTATATAAGTATGTTTATCCGTTTGCCTAGTATCCATTGTACAAGCTTTGCTTGGTTTGGGACTAGGTCAATTGGTGTCAAGTGTCCCGTGATATTTATTTTTTATTTATTACTAGCTTTTGCCCGCGGCTCCGCCCACGTAGTATTCGGTTATCGCGCTGTTCCCTGGGGAACTGTGCATTTTTCCGGGATAAAAAGTAGCCTATGTCACTCTCGGGACCATAAACTATCTCTATGCCAAAAATGATCCGTCGCTCCGTTACGGCGTGAAAGACGGACAAACATACAAACACACAAACATACATACTTTCGCATTTATAATATTAGTGTAGCGACTCCTAGCGCCATCTAGTGAACAACGATAGAAACTCCATACATGTTCTACTTCGCGCTATCGAAGTTTCACAACTCGGACGCGTATATATATACAAGTACCGACGCTCGTCCATCGGACTTCGGTCCCCAGGCATAACACCTGCCTGGAGAGAGATCTCTCTATTGGAGCCTCCCCCCACATTAGTATGGTTTCTTAGATTTCATTCAGGTCGCTTTTAATTTCGGGACACGCTAACGTTACGTAATTTTTTTGATTAATGGAATATAATATAATATAGAAATTTCTTACGGGACAGGACCCTTGACTCCTAGACCCTCAGAATACAATCAAATAGCGACAAATGACAACTGATTTTATCCTTACAGATCCAGGCCACACACGGCCAGTATACTGAAGAAACACGCGGACCGGTCGGAGACGGGCTCTAGGCCCGGAACGACGCGGGCCCGACCCATCCCAGAAACCCCCGGGTCAGCCCCCAACCCCATGCCGAAAGACCCCGACCGAGACAACCCCGATATTCACGTACGTTTTATGCTAATCAAAAAGAAACTATCTTTAACCTATTCTAAACGTAATTTGGATAAGGAAAAATGGAAAAAGATGGAGGAGGCTTTTACCCTTGGGGACCACTAGTGTGGAGAAAAAGCTATAATAATAAAAACGTAATTTGACGCTCCGAGTCACAAAATGAAAAGGTGAAAGGTATGCTTGGAGTTTCTTTGGAATCGGAAGTACGGAAATTCACCGAAAAACTACCGTCACTGATAATGATTTTATATAAACTGAAGTAGGGTATGTAGAGCCTAACTTGAAGACACAGTATGGGAATACTTCCAGTAGGAGGGCCGACAACATTGGGAAAGTTGCGGGGAAGCCTCGTTTGTGGTCGTCTGGTGATGATGAAACTTTTTTTAATACTTACTAGTATCATTAATATTTAAAAAAACCGGTAGCCTTGCATTTGGACGGTTCTAACAAATCGAGTGCCGTGGCGCTAATGTAGGTATGAGACGAGTACCGTAAATGCTTATCTTGCGATGTTTTCCTTCATCGAAATACTCATAATATAATATATAAATTCCGAAAATTTTAGAAGTATTAAGCCGGGTTCGAGTCCGCTCTATCTAACCACAACGGTTTTTTGTGTTTTTTTTTTTTGCAGGTGCCAAACAGCGATTTGTTCGAAATCCAAACTCTGCCGACACTTGGCAACGGTTTGGATATCAACTACATTTTAGACAGAGACGGATGCTATCTTGGGCTCATTCAGAGAAAGGTAAGTAGTATAGTAGTAATTAGTACATACATACATACATAATAATTATTAAATCTTTTGCACCTAATATTTCAGATTTGCTTATGACAAAATATGCATCTATACCACGCGCCATATAAATCTGCCTAAAAGTTAATTTGCATAATACTCAGTTTTGTCGCATTTTTGAGATACATTTTTTATGCGACGTCTTTACGTCACTCCTTGTTCGATTCGTTTGTGTTCGAATTGCTTAACGGTGTAAGTAGTACCTATTCAATTATTGGAATTATACCTTGATAAGTAGTTTTTGTGGTACTAGTCGTGGCAATGAACTTTTAGGCAAAGTTAGGCGGCGAAAGGTAGTGAATAATGTTGTTCCATCGCATTTTGTTGGATAATTTCGTATTTATCTTGCTTTCTCATCTCAATTAGCTTCAGTAAACTTCAATAAGCTAGTTGAGACAGCACGATAAATACCTACCGACATTGGCAAAGCATTATTCACTGCATCTGTACTTAGTTGGGCCAATCAACTTTTTTACCGACACTAATCTGTCCGCGAAATTTTTCAAACAATTGTAGATTTTTGTAAGTAAACATGTTTTTTCTGTAATTTAATAGTTGGTGTACATGAATACATGATATCCTACGTAAGTTCAACCTATTAACCCGGGAAATATCTTGTTGGAAGTACGATTTATTGGTAACACCAGAGACAATTTTGGTAACGCAGGAGACGCCCAAAGTGTCGGTAAAAAAATTGATTGGCTCAGTTGACAGTGGACAAGTTCCATTAAATGTTCAGCTAGTTTCGAGGCTGACTGAACGTGACAGCACTAGGTATAACGCAGGAGATCACCCGGCTGGACGCGAAGTACATGATCCAAGTGGCGGAGGAGCGCGGGCTGTTCGGCGCCGCCGCGCCGCCGCCGCCGCCGCGCCGCAAGAAGCCCGAGCAGAGCGCGCCGCGCCGCCGCCGCGGGAAGCACGGCGTGTTCGAGGCGAGTTTAATAATAATTCATTTATTTCGGGCAACTTAGGGCCATACAATAAATACCTTACAGACTAACATAGGTACATATTTATAATCAATAGTATTTAAATCTAATTTACCACGAAGACTGTCATTAGAGAATATTTTCTGCCGTCAGTGTAGCACAAACCGTAAACAGTTTTTTTGTCTTGAATGTTCGTAGGATGTCATCCATACTTAATATTATAAAATTGCGAAAGTGTGTTTGTGTGTTTGTCCGTCTTTCACGCCGTAACGGAGCGACGGATCGACGTGATTTTTGGCATAGAGATAGTTTATGGGCCTGAGAGTGACATAGGCTACTTTTGATCCCGGGAAAATGCACAGTTCACGAGGGAACAGCGCGCGATAACCGAATAACACGCGGGCGGAGCCACGGGCAAAAGCTAGTAATATCATAATCGTTTTATTTATTTATTTTAAAATCGCCCTCTGCGCAAAGCTTTCCGTAATGGTGGCCATATACGCTACGAGAAATCGTTACGATCACACTGTACAGTTCGAACCATAGAAAAAGTGTATACACTTTTACTATGGTTCGAACGGTACCGATAAATCGCTACATGTACGTACACGAAACTGTACAGTTTTATGACATACATACGCAATATACCCCTGGTGTTGCAGATGTTTATGGGCGGTGGTGATCTCTTACCATCAGGAGACCCATTGCTCGTTTTCCATCCAGTCGAATAAAATAAAAAATTACAAGTATCTGTGCCATGTAGCGCGCGCGATTCAGAACGTGTTTGGAGTTTCTATGTGTGCTCACTAGATGGCGCTAGGAGTCGCTACAGTTGTAACTCCCGTGGCAGGTGGAGCGCATAGCGGCGCCGACGTACGCGTCGATGTCGCGGGCGTCGCGGCGCGGCAGCGCGCCGGCGTGCCTCTCGCCGCCGCCGGAGCCGCACCGCGTGTGCTCGCGCCACGAGCGCCGCCAGGCCGCCGCCACCGCCGTCTGCACCGCCGCGTGCACATGCGACGCGAGGCACAGGTACACAGGAGAGACTACAGCCACAGTATATATAATATAGCACCCTTCGTGCAAGAAACGCGTAAAACCTACAAATAATAAACCTAACCTAACCTATAATAAATGAATCTATTATTATTATTATTTATTATTATTAGGTTTGTACCTGTTTGTTGTTTGTTGATTGATTTTGATTGTACCTGTTTTACGCGTTTCTTGCAAGAAGGGTGCGAATATAAGCTAAAGTAGTATGGAAGCTACGAACAAATCGATCGAAATGAACACACACACACACACAGACGCGCGCTCTACACGGCCTGTAAGGGGGTCTCGCGACTGCAGTACCGCGAAACCCCCTTAGAGGCCGTCTAGAGCGCGCGTCTGTGTGAGTGTGTTCGTTTCGATCGATTTGTTCGTAGCTTCCATACTGCTTTAGCTTATGTATATAATGTGCTACAGCGGCTAGATAGGGATGTTGACGACATTTAAAAATAATTCGAAGGCACGACTCCAGTAAAAAAAAAAACGCTTTATTTTAGCCCTGAAAACCAGATTAATTTTCGATTTACTGTAAAATTTGATTTCTTGTTGCTTTAAAACAAATAAATAAACCCCCTTGCAAAAAATAGAGCACCTATGGTTTTTCAGATTTTTAGGCATTGAATCTTAGAAAGTAAGCTTCCATGCACATAAAATACAAAAACCATCTGTGCCCGTTTTTTTGCAAGGGGGTTTAGTTATTTGATTGAGTTGGCGAACAAATAGCGAGTTATGACGTCATAAGTCGCTATTGCCATTGAAACTCTATGGGAGAATTGTGTTTTGACAGCTCATAAAAAGTACGTCAGTTCATTGGTGATGTCAACATTATTGCACTGAGTCGTTCGCCGCATGCTGCATGCAGCGAACGACTTTCCGTACTTCCCGTACCCCGCATTAGGGCCCTATCGACCAATGAAACGGAGCCTTTAATCACCCTCTAACGATAATCCTACTCGAATCCCTCCATTGATGAGCTAGCTGTTCACTAACAATGTCTGCTGGACCAGCTGTGGTGTAGCGGTATAGCACGCGGCACGGAATGTCGAGGACCTCAGTTCGATTCCCAGTGCTGGTCTTATTTTGTCCAGCAGTGGTGTAGCGGTATAGCACGCGGCACGGAATGCCGAGGACCTGGGTTCGATTCCCAGTGCTGGTCTTATTTTTCTGGTTTTTCTGTGCATCTATATTTTTCAGTTTGTTTTTTCAATTTAGGTTTAACGGGGTGACCGTAACAGTAAAAATTTGGAAGTGATATAAAAAATACAAAAAGATTCCAAAAAACCAATCTTCACTAACAATGTTGTTCGCAGACACCACCAGCAGTCGTTCCGCGCGCGGCGTGCCTCCGCGGACACGCCGGCTCTGCCGACGCAGCCCCACTCCCCGCCGACCTGCCGCCGGCCCTTCCCCCTCGTCGTCCACGAGCTCAGACTGCCGCGGTACAGGGCCGACCTGTCGCTCTCTCCACACAAAATACTCGTTTAAAACTCTATGGCACACTAGTTTTCGCGCCGCAGACACAGTATCCCTTCCAGCATATGGCTGCGTTTCCACAAGGAATAATAATGTTTACTCAAATTATTTTCGGTACAAAATAACAAAACACAATATTTCAATTAAAATTTATGTAACACTGAAATGTGCGAGGAATATCGTCATTACTTTTTAAAATACTCTTATCTCGAAATAGATCATTTTCTGAGGAACTTTATGAACATTATGTTAAGGTTCAATTTTGTTGACTTATTATTTTAGATATAAGATTTTTTCAAAGTAGTAACGATATGTTTTTCATGAACCAATAGTGACAATTCATTTACCTATTCTTGCTCAGCTCAGCTGTTCCCACTAGAGGTGTGCTGTGCGAGGATAGATAAATGAAGCGTTTCTATTGGTTCGTGAAAACACATTCCTCGCACAACTCTGGTGGAAACACAGCCTGCGGGATCTGTAGGTATGCACGCGAAATACAAGGACTCTTAAAATTTGTCCGGCATATTTCTGCAATAGGTTACTTTGACTGAACATTGGCAGAAAATGTTATTTTTATTTTATTTTTAAAAATGTGGTTAATGAATGCTTTCATACATTGGTCTATGTTTAAAATACCGCCGCCGCCGGTCGCCTCAAAGCCGTAAGTGCATTATGAATCAAACATGTCGATAAAAACCTTATAGTGGTCAGTCAGAGTAACTAAACCTTCTGTTGACATATTCCGAAAGAATTATAAGACATCTTGTAGGTTAACTGGTATGCTAGAATCTTTGACTAAGAGATTTTTTTAATCACTACACAATATTATCGAGATGGAAGGGATGTCGATAGATACCTATTGCCAAAAATGAAATTTACACATTCCCTTAATCCTGATGCTGTTGGTTAATCTTGAACTTGGTTCCCATTGAGCATTTATGTCTAACCTGTAACCCAAACAATTATGAAAAGTAAGTAAATACTAATTGCCTACTTGTCTACAAATTTACAAAATATTAATAATTGACGACCGTATGTTATTTTTAACCGACTTCAAAAAAGGAGGAGGTTATTTAAGTAAAATGCTTCATGGGGATCAAGCGAAGGCGCCCGATCTTTTCACAAGATTTACCCGCCATTAAAATTGTCCAGTGAAATGATCTAGTATTAAGGTAGGCATGCTACGACAGGTTGCAGCTGGGGTAGCCAAAGACCAAGTCCTATTGCGTATTTCTTTTTACTTGCCAAAAGTGTAAAGGAAAATTTAATTTGCAGTTTTCAACAAAACAACAAGATTCAGTTAAATCTTGTCCAGGGAGCAAACTCTTGAACAAAACATTATTCAGAAAGCAAATGTTCGAAATGTACCTAATTCAGAAAATATATGAATGTCCAAAACACGCATTTTTCTTCGCAAAACATGTTCAGATGATAGCTTCGGACGGATTTAATAATGATGTGAAAGATGACATGATCTGCATTGTTAGGAAAATCTTGATTTTACACGAACCAAGTCAATAGGTGTAATCTACATTAGAACAAAAAAAAATTAGTTTACTGTTTTGGCAAGTTATATCGAGAACGCAATAAGGCATAAATAAAACGAAAAATTCTGAGAGCCACGAAATTCATGACGCGTAAGATCGTCTAAATGAGAGAGAATGGAAATATCTAGTTGTATACTGTGGAAATGGTATAAGTTTAGAATAAGAGGTACACGAGTTCCTACAAAGAAAATATTTTGATGTTGTCGATTTAGCATTTCTAGTTTATTATATTAATAGTTTGATTTTATTTTAGTATTTACCTTAAATTTGTAAAATGACAATAAACTTTAAAACAAAATAATGTTTTCAATCTTCGTTCCTATTAGAGAATTTTAATCGAAAAAACTTGCCCTAATCAATGAGTTGAAAATAATATTTATCGAATTCTAAGAGTTTCATCACTTGCTGTACAATTAATTGGCTTTGTCTCATTATAACTAAGATGTTAGTTATTCAAAAGGTAATGACAACTATGAATTTTATGAAACAGTTATTTAAGCTCATTGTGAATCGCATAGTTGTCGTATTCAATTTGGAATGCAGTCAAAATGACTTGTCAACCTTTTTGATTTTACAGAAATCTACAAGTAAACAAGAAAAACTATGAAACTAAATAAAACAACCTTTAATTAATACAAGACACAATATCATTTACATACAACAATAACTATCGTTTTGTCAAGCGGCCGCAGAGTCTCAGAGCATTCCAAAGCCTTTAGAATAGCTTATGGCCTTCATTAGTCTGTCTTCGAGTTTCTCTTTGCTCGCGTATTCCGGAAGTAATAATACGTTGAAACAGGTATGGGCGGTGGGTAGGCGGTCGCAATCGGGTCCGTTTCTGGCTATAACCAGTTTGAGGTGGCTCAAACCGCCTACGGGTACTCGGTCGGAGCCGGTGGTGAACTGGAGCAGTTTTCTTTTGTCATCGTGCGGCAAGCTGTGGACTATGCTCCAGAAATCTTTGATAGTCTGCGACTCCGATGTGTAGCCAGCGTCATATTCAGTTGATTTTTCTAATTCGTTGAAGTCGAAGTTCTGTAATAAACGCAGTTATGAATTTAATGAGGCCGTGTTGTCCAACGCGTGGACGCTCGCTATCACATTTTTTTCTATTTTTTTTTTTTTATTCGGAAAACCAACAGCTTAAGTTAACTATGGATTACAAAACATGTAACAATAAAGCCAATTAAAGGTTTCCACAGATAGTTAATACGAAGATATGAACAGATAGATATAGCACAAAGAAATGGAAAACAACTTAACACAAAAAAATAAAATAAATGGAAAACTAAACAGAAAACTTTTGAACAAAAAAAAACCAAAGAGGCGACTGAGCCCCGGGATGAGGAGCAAAGAAATTATCCTCAATCTTAAGCGTTATTGTCAAATGCACTTGGAATTGCATTCGTTTCACCACTTCTTTCAGCCAAATGGTATAGGATGAGGGTAGAAAGAGTGAATGTCAGCACGTTAAACAATATGGCGGGTAGGTATTTACTTCGCGATATAAATAAAGTAAAAATAAGTCGTCGTTTTCAAACTTGTGCTCAACTTCATATGGAACGTTGCCAACTCTCAAGCTTTGTTTTCCTAGGATCAATCAGCAGGCCGTGAATGACGTCACTAGAACGTTATCTATGTGGGCGGAATGGGGCGGTCTCCTAGAAAGCGGTGTCCATTTCCGCTCTCTAGAAAACTGCACTATTTTGTTTACATAGTCTACGTTCTGGTGACGTCGTTCACCGCTTTGTTGGGACCGCTAATCCTAGGAAAACAACATACAGGTTACACGCTGATTCTAGCGTCAATTCAGTCCATCATTCTGTTTTCTGTCATTCGCATCAGATTTACGAATAACTTCTAATTTTCAATAGTTTGGATCAATAGCCCATCAGTCTGAGAGGATTACACGGTAATGAGCGAGCTAGAACGAGCGTGTAACCGAATTCTAGCATTAGATGCCATCTGGCTAATGATGCTGATGATGATGATGATGAGAACTGACCTTGCTGCCGCAGACCAGCGTCTCGATCTCCTCAGGCCGGAACAGCACGGTGAGGGGGCTCTCGTCAGTGACCATCACGAAGCCGCGCCGGAAAGCTCGGAACTGCGTCTCCATTGACTTGTTTAGCAGGTAGTCTGCGTATAGCTCTACGAACTCCTGCAGAATCAGTAAAAAAAAAACTTACTAAAGTTTTTTACAACAACTACTAAACAACAACAAACAACAACTACTAAACTTAGTTTTTTACTAAAGTTTTTTTTTAACAATTAGTACATTGTGCATTGAGGGCCGTAAGAGAGGGATTACTAACGAGTCTATTAGAAGCCCGACGAGGAAGGCGGCGGGTTTTTAATTACTCGAGTTTGTGGTTTCCTTACTTCCCTTGAAACACAATGATTTTCATCATATTGCGAAGGAAAAAATACAACAAAAGTAAGTATCTTCAAATCTCTATGTATATACCTGTCTTCTGTACTATGTTGTATGTGTTGGTGTGCAATAAAGAGTTATTGTATTGTATTGTAAGTATTTTGAGTCTAAACACTTCACAGCTCGGCAATAGAAAGACGCCAAGACAGAACAATATAATATAAAAATAGGCCCATATTCGGGCTTGTTAAAATAGTTTTAGGGTGTATTTTGGCTAAGGATCCAGTGAAGAATGAATATTTTTTGAAATCACACTTTGCGTCTAACGCAGGTCCCCTTTTCGAACAATAACAATCCAAAAAAAAATGTTACAATTTTATCGTCCTGACGCTGCTTCTATTTTATTACGTACCTTCTTATTCCCTTGCGTAACGAATATATTGTCGCCGTCTTCTTTGAGGTCGTGAAACATGACATTGCCGAAGACGTCGCGATAACATATCCGGAATGTCTGATAGTAAATCTCTTCTAAATCGTCGCCGGAGTACTCCAGCATGTCTTTTAGTCCCGCGTACAGCAACTGCAATGATATACACCGTTTTTTTTCTTCTTCTCTCTTTTAAAATATGGCTTTCTGTCCCAATTAATAGGACAATTTCGCCAGTATCAAAGTACTCTCTTTGAGAGGGACGTTGTACAGTGATTGTAGTTTTTACAACTTGATAGTAAAATTCCAGAAACCACGTGGAGACAACTTGCGCATTAAAAAAATGTCAGACACGAGAGCAATATAGAATTTTGCGATCACTGTTCACTGTTAATAAAACACTATCAAAATTATACTTTAACTAGCCAAAGAAACAGAAATAGCAAAATTGGATATTGTCAACATTGGCCATGTTCGAATGCCACAAATCGAACCCGTTTTTTTTATTATTTTCGATTATTTTGACACATGGCTCAGTTCATTGATAGAATACAGGTAATTAACGTTTCGGTTAAATAAAAGAGAGAAAGAAAGAAAAAAAATGATCAATGATTTTTGTTTTAAAATATATTAATTTCCAGTCATTGTTAAAGGTCAATTTGACGAGCATAAGAGACATATGTCTATGTATTTGTAACAATATTGTTGATTCTTGTGTGGTTGCGAATAAGTGCGCGTAAGCGAGTTCTTACTAAATAGATTTTTTAATAAAATAAATTTTAGAAATCATTCCACTTACAGGATTCCAGTCGGACAAGTCTTCGAAGGAGCCCTTCTTGCCCATGAGCTTGCGGTATACCACCATGGGAAAGTTGACAGGCAATATCACGTGGTTGTAGATAGCGAGTCCGAGCACAATACCGATTAGAGTGAACTGGGCCTCATTCTCGAAGGACATTGGGTTGAACCTGTAATTATTATATTTATTTATTTGTACGATTCATCATACAAATTATTATCATATCAGCTACAGGACATCACTGTCAGACATAGGCTTACCCCCTTATTCATAAAACTTAACAAGCCTATGTTAACTAACAAATGCTTTGTCCCTTTCTAACAAATACAAATGTCGAAGTGACAGATAAGGACAAACGAATTTTAGCGGCATTTTAACTAAAATAGGTTTGATTGTCGTTTATGAATAAGGGGGTTAAACTGTATGCTTGTTGGACATAATTTTTAAATCTGTTTTCTTAAACCTGTTTGCCTATTTTCTTCTCTAACTAGGTTAGTTGGAAGAGAGCTTGATTAGGGATAAGTTCGCATTTGTACTTTGTTTATTTGTACTTTATTTATAATTTTTATAAAGCCTCTTTTTGTTCATATACAAGACGTAAGTTTATTGTATCTTAAAATTATATCTCTTGTCGGGGAGTCTAGCTTCGTGACAAAAATACAATGTTTTCATCACATTGTCGAACATGGTCGACCATGTTTCCTCTTCCTTGGTTTCCTTGCTCCTTGTGAGGAAACAAATGCAAAATGTGATGAAAAACATTGTGCGTTTTGTCACGAAGCTTGACTCCCCGAATAGAGGCTTTTAACAGTCTGGTTCTGAATGATTTCTGGTTCTGGCTTTGCTTGAAACTGAAACTTGAAGCGATCACGTGTAGTCAGTTTCGATTACCATTCTGAACCCAAAGCAGACGAAGTGTAGTACTCATACAAAATTGAAATGAATCAAGTGTATCAACAAGTCCTCACCAAACAGTTCCATTGTCGACCTGCTGCGTGAACATGCCGTAATCAGGGTTGAATATTTCCTCCACGATGAGTTGGAAGAACTCCTTACTGACCCCGCCCTCGTCCAGGCCTTGCTCGCCTTCGAATTCCACGACCAACTGCTTCTTCAGGTCCAAGGCTCGCTCCATTGCTACCATTTCCAGCTGGAACACAAACCGGGGTTATAAGTAAATATATTGGTCCCAAAGAAAAAGCAGCGCCGTTCGCAAGACCGGAAATTTGCTGACATGTACATTGTGACATGGGCATTTCTTAATTTATTTATTTTTTCCGTGTTGTCAATTGTCCGTTGTTACGACACTATACCGCTGAAAGTATAGGTACCGCTGAAAATATAAGTATCGTTGCGATCCAGATTTCGCTCGTGAAACCCCTCGCAACATTCTCGAATTAAGATTGATTTTTTTGTTTTTTTTTTTGTAATTTTTATTTCAATTCCAAATTTTTGTTACTTTTACGGTCGTCCCGTAAAACCTATATCCAAAATACAAACTGAAATATAGATGCACAGAAAAACCAGAAAAATAAGACTAGCGCTGGGAATCGAACCCAGGTCCTCGGCATTCCGTGCCGCGTGCTATACCGCTACACCACCGCTGGACAACGGTACAGACACGAATTTCTCCTATGCACCACACATCTCAGTTTGTTTGTTTCCTTATTTAGCCACTTAAGCAGCGACACTAGCGACATCTATGTAGCCCTCATCGAGAAACTTTTTGGCACTCCATCGGAACTAACCGATAACCCGGACAAGAGATATCGTTATTAAGCAATCAAATTAAGATTGTTTTTTTTTGGGAATATTTTTGTATTTTTTTTTTCTTATGTGCTCGAAACTTCCAGAAGCTTACCTCAACGAGCGCGTCATCAATGATGTGAGTCCGTCTCACTTTGAGCCGCAGAAACGGCATGGGCGGCGCGGCGCCGACCACCGCGTGCAGAATGGACACGCGCCGCTCCGAATACATCCGGATCCGGTTCTCGTAGTACAAGCCGAGCGACTTCGTCGCCGCCGTCAGTATGAAAGGGTATTTTAGGAACGCGAATTTCTTACCTGTGGCAGAGAATTAAATATGGAATACAGTTATTTAGCAACAATTGTGTATTTATTAAAAAAAAAATGTTGAGCCCCTAAAATACTTTTGTAAGGATGTTAGTGGCAATTTTTTTTCAATTTAGTTTTAATCAGAATGAAACTTTAACAGATATTTAAACCTAATAAAATTTTTAAGGAAATAGGAGTGAAGACCTTTGCATACTGTTAAAGATTCGTTAGCAGATAGTTATAATTTCCATTACCTTTTTCTTGACACAAAAATTAATCATATACATTTGTAAGGATAATTTTCGTGTCACAATGGAAAAAGTTAATGGAAATTATAACTACCAGCTAACTCAGCTTTCACGGTGTGCAGCTTTTTGGTTTTCACCCATAGCCGAAAGAATCTGAAAAAAATGTATCATCACGAACTGGGACTGTTGAGCCACTCGCCACTGCTCATAATTTAGGTGAGTTTTACATACATACTCGAAGTACTGTCATTGATAAAGCAGAATAGCATACACTGCCAAATTACGAATAGTGTCAAGTAGCTCAACAATCCCTGTTCAAGACTGTACAAACTTACCATTACTAATTTCAGTTTTATAATTGGCATAATCCTTATCCATCTCTATAGTATCACTGAGAGGCTCATTGTAGAACTCCTCGAATGGCAGGTATGGCTTCCTAGCGTCTAATACATTTACATCTAGTTCAATTGCTGAAACAAAAATATTGCAAAATAAATACAAACATACATTAAATTATGTATGACTAGCTTATGCCCGCGACTTCGTCAGCGCGGATCTAGTTTATCGCGCGGTGGCGCCGTCTACCGGAAGAAAAAGTATTCTATGTTGATCCTTGGAGTTCAAACTACCTATATACCAAATTTCATCAAAATCGGTTCAGTGGTTTCGATGTGAAAGCGTAACAGACAAACAGACAGAGTTACTTTCGCATTTATAATATAAGTAGGGATTAATATCTTCAATGACATAATAATTTTACCCAGGAATAACACCCTCATATCAAAATTTAACGAGTCGTTAAGAGCTGTCAAAAAGTATTTAAGATAGGTAGTATATATCGGCTCCAATGATTTTGATTAAATTTGATATGTAGGGATTTTCGGTAATGAAAAATCGATCTAGCTTGGTCTTATCTCTGGGAAAATGGTAGCGAGTTTTAGCACGAACGCAGCTCAGTCACCCAGATATTTTGTTTTTATTAGCGATACGCGTACTCAACTTGTGATTTAAGGCGCTGGCCCACCGCATCTATGATAGTTGCGGTGGATGGCACCACACGCTATTGGCGTATGCAAGCGACCAAGATTTTCGTATGGTTGATCGGATTCCCCGGTGGTCCAGTTGGTAGGACACCTCCAACGAATAAAGCCACAGGATGTCCATACGGCAATTGGAAAATCTTTAAATCCATACTATCCATACTAATATTATAAATGCGAAAGTGTGTTAGTATGTTTATGTGTTTGTCCGTCTTTCACGCCGTAACGGAGCAACGGATCGACGTGATTTTTAGAATAGAGATAGTTTATGGGCCCGAGAGTGACATAGGCTACTTTTTATCTCGGAAAAATGCACAGTTCCCGAGGGAACAGCGCGCGATAACCGAATACAACGCGGGCGGAGCCGCGGGTAAAAGCTAGTCTAAAATAAATAGGTGTTTGTAGGTTACCTAGGGGGTCAGTGGGTTGTTGCTGACGCGAGTTCTTAAGCGATGTCAGCGGGTAGAGATGGTCCAACGCGTCTCCCAGCGGATCCAGTTGGCTCGTGATGACGATGGGTTCCTCGCGAAGGGTGTTCGGCTCCATCACGCCGGCTAGCATGCTCGCGTAGTATACTATCTGCGAGGGTGAGGAATGATACTTTAATGATTGGGGAAAGAGCATAAAACGAGCCATTTTACCCGAGATGTTCATATAGCCGCCCGAGCCGGTACGGCGAGGGTGGATAGACACGTCGAGGGAAAAATGGGTTCAATGCTAGAGTTTTACACTCTGCTGTTCCCTTCGATTGTGAGGAGATTAAAAAGCAATAATGGAAACAATTGTTAGCTGATTAGGTACCTTTTATTTTTCATGCATTGCTGTATAATTAAATATTTTTAGTTTTGTTGATTTATTTTAATTGATTTTATTGATTTTTAGTTTTATTTAAACTAAAAATTATTGAAAAAATACATATACAGAAACTTTTTGTTCAAGGCTGTTGACACGTGATTGCCTTGGTCTGAGACAAAGATTTTACTTTACGCACTAGTCAAACCTTAACAAATCAGGCCAAGATTTGATATTGCGGCCAATCAACTTTTTTACCGACACTAATCTGTCCGCGACATTTTTCAAACAATCGCAGATTTTTATAAGTAAACATGTTTTTTCTGTAATTTAATAGATGATGTACATGAATACTTGCCATCCTACATAAGTTCAACCTATTAAACCGTGAAATATCTTGTCGGAAGTACGACTTTTTGGTAACGCCGGAGACAATTTTGGTAACGCAGGAGACGCCCAAAGTGTCGGTAAAATAGTTGATTAGCCCATTGATGCAAGTGACGGCCCAGTGACCTTACCTTCATGAGCTTCGTGGCCAGTGTGACGCTCTCGTCGTCCTGCACCTGAAAGCTCCTCGTGTAGTTTGTGGAGATGATCCTGAGGGTGATCAGCTGTTGCAGCGTCTCTAAGATATGCTGCAGACTGTCCTTGCAGTGCGCCGCCCAGATCCGGGCCAATTTGGCTTGGCCTGCCAAACAAATAATGATCAACTACATTTCACCTAGCTAAAATTGCGTGCTTGCTCAGAAAGGTAAAAATAGTACATTGTACAACAAGAGCATAAAACGTGTTATTTTACCCGAGGCGTTCATACGGCGAGGGTGGATAGACACGTCAAGGGGAAAATAGGTTTAATGCTAGAGTTTTACACTCTGCTTTTCACTTCGATTGCGAGGAAATGAAATAGGAACAGTGGAAACAATGATTCACTTTCTATGTACCTTTTATTTTTTATGCATTCCATTATTTTAATTTTACTGACTTATGATGATTGATTTTTATTTTTTAGTTTTATTATTTAAAAAATATATAGAAACTTTTTTGTTTGTGGCTGTTGACACCTGATTACCTTGGTCTTGAGTTGGTATTAGACGAAGATTTTATTTTATGCACTAGAGCATAACACAAGTCATTTTATGTCGCCTAGATACAGCATAAACTCGAACTTTACGAGCATGAGAAGTGAAAAAATAATTTAAAAACATAAGTCCTGTGCCTGATATTGTGACCCACTTGCTCGTTTGCGTGCCAGTCGAAGGCATATCTACCTATTAGACATTACATCAAGGTCCATTTCTTTGTCTTATTTTATAAAACATAGGTACACAAAATATTGAAATAAAAATAAAAACACAAAACATAATTTAACTAATACGGGCTTCCTCTTCCAAAGGCAGCGCAGCGCGGGGCATTGTACCCAAGACGCTGGCCGCGTTGCCCCGCTGCACTGCGAGGCTCAGTCCTTGGGCAAAGAAAAAGCCTGCTCTTTGGTCGCCAGAGGCGCCGATTAGAATTAAAAAAAAAAATTTTTTTTTTTTATATCACTAGTAATCTAATTATCAACGCATATATGCAACATAACGTCACTACTTTGAAAAAATCTCGTATCTCAAATCAGTATGTAAACAAATTTGACCCTTAAAGCAATGTTCATTAAGTTCACTCAGAAAGATCATCGATTTTGAGATACCAGCTTTTTTAAAAGTATGTTGCCGTCACTTAATGAAGACACTCACCTTTGACCGGTAGATGTTTTGCGGCGTGACACAGCGCGGGCAAGGCAATCTCCAGGTAGTCGCTGCACCCGAGATCCGGCACTTCGAAAGCGATCACGAAACAACTGACAACATCCTCCAGGCTCATCTTCTTTGTGATGCCGAGATCTATTTCTATATTTTCCGCGAGCGTCGTCAACGCTGTCACTAACGCTGAACTGTAGTATTCTGTTGGTACCTGAGTTATGAAATATTTAAAATGAAATGATCAGTTAGATTATCAGAACTAGTAGTATTGTGCAAGTATTTTGGATGGCGAACAATTTTTGGAATTTTTCATCCTCTTTGCTGTCGGAGGCTGATTGGCGCAAAGCCTTTGCCGCGCGCCTTCGACCGTACAAAAGGCAGCAGTCGGACTCTCTTCAAAAAAAACTCTCGGCGGACATAATATTGGTGCGGCTGTGCTCAGTTTTGTAAAATAAATATTAATTGTGATTATAGACATTGTAAATATTTTTGTGTGTAAATAATAAAAAACTTTGTACGCCTTAAAACTAGCTAGTTAAGTGACGGTGCGAACTATTGCGGCTTTACGGACTTTAGCGAGCGTCATACATCGAAGTCGGATTCATTGAGGTATGTTATTCAATAATTGTTCTCTAGACATAATGCTGCACAGAAGAGCAAATAAGCCACGGCCTTGGTAACAGTCACTATTCGAAGGTTAATTTAACAAGTATAGTCATAAGCCCTAAGTAAGTCTTCACTTCAGTCTTCAGAAGTTCACTTACCCTGGCTAGGTATTGGAAAGCTCTACGGCACGAAGCCACGTCGAGCCCGGGGCCCTCCAAACTATCCACGTCCTTGTCCGGATCACTCGACGAGCACATCGCTTTAGTCTCTTTATCGCCTTAACAAAAAAATTGCATGTCAATCAAATATATTTATTCCTTGTAAATCATACAATTTTGGTAAAAATCTAGTCACTAGTCGACTGATCGACGCTGAGGCCAAAACCGTTCAGTGATTTTATAAATCAGTGAAAATATCCATTCGAGAGGACATTCCTTAAAACTGATCAAGCAACCAAGTGCATAATATAAATAATATTTTTTCGATATCACGACATACCTTTGATTTTCTTTTCACTATTTAGATCTGCATCGGACTGTGGCTTCCGCTGGAAACATCTGGCGAGTATGGAGGGTTGTGTGAACGCTTCTCCCAAAGCCCTGATGAGGGGCTGCGGTGCTTTGGTCTCCAAGCACTCATCGCACAACTTGTAAATGTATTCCTCGGTCAACGGTGCCCCATCTATCAAGGATAAGATCTGTTCATCAAGCTCAGCAAAATAAATTTCTGGGCTGTGGATCAATAGGCGAAGCCAGCTGAGATCGTCACTGTCTTTTCGAGACATTGTTTCAACTGACCCGTGTAAATGCCAGAAGGGCATTATATATTTTATTATAGTTACAAATAAACTACCAAACTCGTATTTTTTAATTACATAGTAATTACACTAAGGAAATCACTTCAAATTATTAAATAAAGCCACTTTTGTAAATTAAATTGTTCATTTACAAATGAGGTATTATTTAACGATTAGTAGTTATTTCCTTAGTGTAATTACAATATAATAAAAAATACGAGTACTGGTAGTTACTTTCGACATCAAATTCAGTTAAGTTAGTAAGTGCTAGTTAAGTAGTTGGAAGTCTTAAGTTCGAAATTTTCATTGACTCATCTATCATTAGAGGTTATTGACAATATACAAGGTACAATCCGTGAGCTTTTAGAAAACCCTTCGGGTTTCGGGGGAAATCGGAAGAATTCGTTAGTAAAAAATGACAATTGTCTTTTTGACTCAGTAGCAATCCATCACGCGTAGAGTGCACTCGTTGTGTTTGTGTTTTCATTGATGTATATAGAGCAGTTAAAACCACCAATTGCATATATTTATTTAGGTAGTTTGTTATTTTTCGGAAATTGATTTCCATGGCGAGTCAACTTAAGCAGGGTATGTCTGTAAATAGCCAATCACTGGAAATTGATTACAATTTATTTATAAGTATTTTGTATATAAGTTGAATTTTGTAAGAAAAAAGTGGTCGTAAATATTTTTATAAGGTACTAGACCGTGTTATAGAAGCAACGTGGATTTCGAAAAGTGCATTAAAAATTATATAAAACGAAAGCAGACCAAAAAAATCATTTGACGTACCCACGAGAAGTAGATACAGTATAACAACAGCTCTATATAATTCCAAACAAAAGTACTATGTTGAGGCGGGGTGTTCTCAATTTAAATTGACGATGGAAGAATTCGAAAATGCTGATTTTGTTTTATTTGTATCATGACAAAAAGTCATATTGTATTAGAATTAGAAAAAGATAAAGAAGCGTAATATTATTATAGTAAGGTTCATTTTGTACTGATGGTTATTCTTTACATAACTTTTTACGGTAACTTTGAAAAGTTTTGCAAGTTGATAACAGAACAGAACCGCGTATCACGATCGCGTGTCATCGTCAATACCCGAAGCATGCTTCTAAAATCCGAAGGTTTTTTTAAGATCTCACGGACTGTAATTATTTATTCGATTCTTTCAAAATCTAAACTAATGTCCAAAATATAAACAAGTTTTGATAAAATTAATACTCACAAGAAAAGGTAATTGAATATTAAATATATTTTTTACTAACTGTTGCTCGCGACTCCAGCCGCGTATAGAATTCGTTTATCGCTATCCCGCGGGAACTATGCAATTTTACAGGATACAAACTATCGTATTTCCTTCCCTGGAACTCAAACTATCTGTATACCGAATTTCAACTTTAATCAGTTCAGCGGTTTAGACGTGAAAAGGTTACAAATACAAACAAACTTTCGCAATTATAATATTAGGTAGTGGGAATTTTCTATGTTATGCCCGCGAGATCGCTCTCGCGGCTCATGGTCTTTTTCCGTGGTATTGCTGAAAAAAATATAAAATAAACTAAAAAGTAAAAGCATTTCTAGTGCTTAGTATAGAACTCTGTTAAGTAAGTCAAGACGAGACTCATTCAAAAGCATAACCAACTCAAATTCCCAGTGATGGGTCCCAATGTTGTAACTTAATTATAACAGAGTTCGAAACGAATATACTTGCATTTCCTTTTTAATTTTTATTTAAAGTTTTGTTTCGATATTATCACGGAATATGAATATTATCTACATACGAGGGCGAAAATACGGGCACAGTCATTATAAAAAGATAAGTAATTAAAATTCACTTAACCTGTACTTTGTTAATATCAATAACTTGTGCGAATTGCGTAAGATGATTGCCTCATTACTGGTTTTAATGTGATTATCGTTGATTTACAAAAGAGACATTATTTAACTTAATGATTTTAAGGGATTTCCTTCACGTAATTACAATACATATAATTAAAAAATACGAGTTTTGGTAGTTAAGTTACTTTTGATATCACTTTCAGTTAGAAGCCGTAAGCAGTTGCACGACTTAAGTTCGATATTTTCATTGACTCTTTTATTATTAGAGGTTATTGACTATGTACAGGTACTGGGTAAGTGAATTTAATTTTTTTTTGTAGACTAAAATATCAGACCTCGTAACTCCATCAGATCAAATTTTACAGGAGGCACAAAAACATCACCAATAAAAATTTTGTATGACGCTTTTATAAATTAATACAATAAAATTATAAAGAATAATATTCTGAAGAAAAAAAAAAAAAGTCGTGGCAATTGTATAGAATGGAGCTACAACATTTTCTTGAAATGACTTAAAAAGTTTGGAGTTACGAGGTCTGACACTTTAGACGACGTTATACGTCTAGCTTACGCGTCTTTGCCTTCTTGGGTGAATGTCTCACTTCCTATTATGTGGTAATGTCGAAAAATCTTTAAATAAAAACTAAAATCCATACCAATATTATAAATGTGAAAGTGTGTGTGTTTATTTATATGTTTGTCCTTCTTTCACGCCGCAACGGAGTAAGAGCGATCGGCGTGATTTTTGGCATAGGGATAGTTTGTGGCCCAGAGGGTGACATAAGCTACTTTTTGTCCAGGGAAAATGCACAGTTCCCGAGGAAACAGCGTGCGATAACCGAATTCCACGCGGACGAAGCCGCGGGCAAAATCTTGTGGAAAAATAAGTCTAGTAAACTAGAATTCCCTTTAGTAACTCAAACTATAGATATATGTATATATTTTAACAGTGTGACCCCCTGTATATTTCTTTACACGGATGCCATTTTAACTTACTATACTGTATGTACTTATATCAATGTCACTCCAATAATTCTTACGAATCTAATGGTATTTAATGTTGTAAACCGTTCAGCCGTTTAAGCTACATGAAGGACCAAAAAAATAGACACATGCACATATGCTCGCTGTAAATCTGGCTGTTACTTTTAAACTATAATAAGTATAATACTCATAACTTTCATGTGTATGAATCACTATAACAGCTATAACAACAAGTAATCAAAATAAATTGCTACACACACACTATGGTATGAGTAGGGAGTCCCTACCAAGTAACGTGATTTTTCGGCATTTTTATTAACTTTTACAGGAGGACTCAATACATACAACTGCAGTTACAAGTGAATTTATTATATAGCGTTATTTTTTTTTTTTGTCAGTAAATTAAATTCGTATTAAGACTACTATTAAAACGCGACGCCACGCCACGTCGTCCGACACAAATTCTATCTGCATCTGACTGTAATCAATATATTGGACTGATTAGTACTGACACGCGTTGGATGGCGTGTGCAAGCGTGGTGTGACGTTGGGTTCTACATAGTATGTATGCACCATCATAAACAAGTAAACTAGCCTAAAACCCTTGCATCATATTCAGCTCAAACGTCCCCATAATACCAGCTGCATTACCCGACTGACTGGCAATGGAGACTTGTTCCATCAAATAGAAGCTAGAGCGAGGGGTCGCAACCCCTATCGCGTTTAAATTAAACTTACTACTATGACTTTGAGATCTGCTATCATCTTGCTGAGAATCTTTATGACTAGTTTCCGGTGTCTCCTTTGATTGCGCTGCTTTGCTGGATGTGGGTAGTTCCGATTTTTCATCATGGCTTCTTTTTTCTTTTTCCGTGCATGCTGTTGAAGGGCTACAACAAATGGAAAATAATGCACAATGCATGCAAAGTTCCCAATCCGCACTGGGCCCGCGTGGGAACTATGGCCTAAGCCCTCTCATTCCGAGAGGAGGCCTGTGCCCAGCAGTGGGACGTATATAGGCTGAGGTGATGTGATGGTAATAAAATTTTGTAACTTGCTGCCATTGTTTTAAAATAAACGCTATATTTGTAACACAACCATTATATACAATATATTATTATTGTATATGTATTTGTAACAAGGAAGGCCAACCCCAAGTACATAGATGGGATAAGGTCTAGCCCGAATGATGATGAAACACTATATTTGTAACAAAAATAATAACACTTTTTTATTCATTTGAAAAAATTACAATAAAATCTTTGTATTTTTTGAGGACATAAAAATAATATGAACCAAAAACAGACAAATACACTTCAGAGAATAAAATATTTACTGCCATGCTATGAGTGGTTGCTTCTTACAGACACAGAGAACTGTGGGAGATGGAGGAGGCCTTCACTCAAAGAGCCATTCACTAACAACACTGACACTACCCTAAATGGGTGTTTAAAAAAAAAAAATGTACCCTTTCTTTTTTAATTTTGGAAAAAATATGATTTTTCCTACTCAGAATCAAGAGCACAATCGATTTCAATAGTTTAAAAAAATGTCCCCAAAAAATTTCAGTTTTGTGATATTTTTTTCATACATTTAGTATGGACGTGACAAAACTCATAAAAATTTGTATGAAAAACTGGGGACATTTTTAAACGATCGGAATCGATTGTGCTCTTGATTCTGAGTAAGAAAAACAATATTTTTTCCAAAATTTCAAAAACGTAAAGGGTACATTTTTTTTTTAAAACACCCATATAATATGCAGAAGAGATGGGGATTAATAAAAGCTTTTTATTTTATTTTATTTATGAGTGGTTGTTCTAATTCTATTTTTGCCAAAGCTCAAAAATCAGACTTTTGATATTGAAATATATTATACATATAGGTAAATTTTTATTGTACAAATCACATGAAATCAACAGACAGCAAGAGAAGGAGATACACAAAAACAAACTTATCCATTAAACAAATCTTTTCCATCTTCTGTACTCCTGATATTTCAAGAATATGTAATTTATTTCAAGCATATTCAATGTAATATTTGAATGGGTTTAGTTGGCTGTTTTACCTGGAGCAGGACTCACAAGAGCTGGACTCTGTCCGAGGCACTTTGTTCGGTAAACTGTCACATAGTCTTGCTTCCTTATAAAATAACTTTATGGCCTCAGCAGCTGCTTCATTTGGAGTCAAGTTTCGAGCCTGTACAAAAAATACAATTACAGTAGGGCCTCGATAATCCGAACTTCAAAAAAACAACCCCTGTTCGGACTCACGGAGCGTTCGGATTATAGTATGTTAGAAATAAAACATCGATAATCCGAACTAGCGTTCGGATTATAGTATGTCTCCATCTTTTAAGCTGTCTAATATAGCACACTTTTCAGCAATCATCAAAGTTTTATGTTTACGTTTAGGTGTAGGAACCATATTTATAATCTCAAATAACACGTGGCACGCAATGCACACTGTAATTTTGCAAAGACGATGACAAACCACAAACAAATCAAAGCTCAGGTGTTACGGCGGGGGTGGAAGGGGACAGGGTCAGCAGTTCGGATTACAGCGACGTTCGGATTAGCCTGTGTACGGATTATCGAGGCCCTACTGTACTGGATTAGTCCCGATTGATATTTCTAATATAAATATTTTTGTATGTTTTGTAAGAATTTTGCATTTTGTATGGAATCTTCCAAGTTTAGTTAAATTTTTCTTTAGGCTGCTATTTACACTTACAACTAAGCCGTTATAGTTTTCCTCATAAGTTTGAAATACTTACTACCACCATGAATTCTTAGAATTTTTCAAACCAACAGTTTAGGTTTTAGAGGGGGTGAGGGGATGCCCAATGTCAATTTGTAAAGTTGAATATTTCACAAACAAACCACTGAATAGATAAATAATCAGAATGATTTTAAACTTATTTAAACCATAGGGTTTGGTGAGAAAAAACATCACCCCCTTTTATATGGGAGGTAGATCAAAAAAAAATTTTTTTTCAATAATCTTTTTACCATTTTGTTGGCATGGTGGACATATATCCATGCAAAATTACAGCTTCCTAGCACTAATAATCTCTGAGCAAAGCCACAGATGGACAGATAGACAAACAGACAGACATAAGGGTTCTGTTTTGATCATTTTGGCTATGGAACCCTAAAAACCATTGTCCAGTAAAAATATTTTGATAAAGCTGTGATAAAGATGTAATGTATAATGATTTACAACCATATTTTATTGGAAAACCTTATATTTATCATGCTCTCTCTCTCATTTAGCTTCAGTACCCATCGTACAGTCATTTCGATCTTTGACACTAAATAACAAATTTCCATTGATGAGTGATTGACACTTATTTGGGTGCTGTTGTATTCAGATCTTTCCTGGTGGAAATACATTATACACTAGTGATGTAGTCCAGCAATTTAATCTATGGCCTCTCTTTTCAAGTTGAGCATTGTGGAAGCCTGGGCTCATCAATAAATGTGTATTAGAATAGATGAGAAACAACGAACTGCATGGCACTTCTATAATGGGCAAAATCTCTAATCCATACTGATTCTTGATTGGAATTACAGCCTAAGCTTATCCATTCTGAGAGAAGGCATGTGCCTAAAAGTTTAAAATGTTATGAAAGAATAAAGTGATTTAAGATTAACAAAATAACACTTAATTTGAAATTAAAAATTTGCAATATAAGACAACAATGTTACATTGACACTTAAGGGGGTTGCTCTTCCATACAAACCTTCGGACAAGGTGCATCGCTTCCACAGACTTGTTTTCTTAGAGGATTTTTTGAGAATAGTAAATTATGGATATGCTCTTCTAGCGAAACACAAAAAAAAGCAACTTTATCGCATCCAAAGTGCAGCGTGATGCAGTAAATTTTGATGCATTTTACCATTGTATGAGTACAACTGACAGTGTTCGCAGCGAGCATGTAGTGACATTTCATATGGGTGCGTAAGTCAGTGTCGCAAAAACAAACTATTGTAAATAGGTATCGACTATTTCGTGTGGTCACGTGACCTGACTTTTGGCTCAGATAATACGACGACTAAATGAAGAAAGCATGAGATCAAGTTCAAATCTCGGAGTCTAGTGTTTATTTTTTTGTTTTTAAATCTGTTATTTTCGGAAGTTAGAACGCCTAAACTATTGTTTTCTGATTAATGCAAGAACACAAAGTGTAAGTTAGACGAAAAAAAAGGTAAATTACTCTTAAAATTCTCATTTAAAATAATAATTTTGTAAGTAACATACACGGCCCTCGACAAAAATTATAAGTTTGCATACTTTACATACATTATGATGCGGTGCTTCGAGCTAGGACACGTGGTTTTAAATGCAACTTACAAATTCTGAACAGATATTAGTTACTTACTTTTACGTAGACAGTAGCGCCACTAATTTATATAATGCATTATTGCTAGATGTAGCCACTAAACTAATTAGTTAAAAAATAAGGTCTGCATTCAACATACATTGCATGTATGTATGAATATCAAGTTTTACAGTGAGGCTCAAATAAATACCTACAAATCACGGCATTTCTACGTCCGCATCTAGGCTCAGTGAATAAAAAGGTTTTCGCAGTCGAAGAAGTTTTCGTACCACCTTTTTTTATTATTAGGTACTGGCTAGATAAGTGAAATGTTAGACGTCATTACATTTTTGCCACAACGTCAAGTCAATCAGATTGATTTTCAAAAGCAATATATTTAAATATGGTTTGATTACAAACCAAGAAATCAAAAAGTTGGCAGACGAGAGGAATTTAGCAAGAATAAAATGTAATTGGATACACAGGTATGTTTATTTTATCATTTTTGTCAACATCAATATTTGTAACATGAACACCAGAGGCAGGGCTGTAAGCATTTAATTCCTACTGGGTTACCTAAGTATGACTTATCTTGTGTAGACACTACTGCAACTTACTACATCCGGAGGAAGAAATACCAAATTTCCCTAACTCTTAGTTGCGTAGTGAAAATTTTCACTCCATAGTAGAAAGTATCTTCCCACCGTCTGTCTGTATGTAGGTATGTACCCTATTATGGAGTGATTCAAGAAATTTATTTTATCCATACTAATATTATAAATGCGAAAGTGTGTTTGTATGTTTGTCCGTCTTTCACGCCGTAACGAAGCGACGGCTCGATGTGATTTTTGGCATAGTGATAGTTTATGGGCCCGAGAGTGACATAGGCTACTTTTTATCCCGAAAAAATGCACAGTTCCCTAGGGAACAGCGCGCGATAACCGAATTCCACGCGGGCGTAGCCGCGGGCAAAAGCTAGTTTATTTATAAGTGTGAGAGTCGGCAAGGGTTATGGTTTTTGAGCGTATGTATGCAACAAGGTCTTGATGCAAGCAAGACAACAAAACAAGAGAAGAGACAAGAAAGATATAGAGGATTCAGAAGAGGTATCGTCAGATTAGTCTGTTAGGAGTGACACAGGTTGTTAATTTTATGCGTATGTGAGTCTGTCTGTATATTTTTCCATCAGCCCATTCGTCCGTCTGTCTGTCGATCCGTCCATCTGTCCATCTGTCTGTTCGTCTGTCTGTGTGTCTGTGTTTCGAAGTGAACACTAAATCATTGTCCTATTTTTTTAATGATTATTTACCAACGCCCATACCAAACCTTTGATTCTAAAAGGCTTGAAATGTAAGATAAGGAAAAAATGGGGTTTATTATGTACCTATGTAAAATTCTACTAGTTCATAACTATAACAATAATAAAAAAAAAATTATTCAGACTTTTAAATCCATTTTGTTAGTAATACATAATCACTTATTGACTAATGTTAGTAGCTTTCTCCATGTGTTGATTTTACTTAATTTAATTAAAAATAATAATAACTATTATTTAGTTTTTAGGGTTCCGTACCCAAAGGGTGCCAACGGAACCCTGTTGATGTGACTCCACTGACTGTCTGTCTGTCTGTCCGTCCGTTTGTCACAGGGCTCTATCTCTTGAGTCGTAATAGTTAGACACTTGAAATTTTTACAGATTATGTATGTATTACTGTGGCCGCTATAATAAAATATCAATATTAAAGAGCGGCTCCCATACAGCAAACGTAACAATTTTGTCCGTTCCGTAGCCAAAATGTCAAAAACGGAATCCTTATAGTTTCGCCATGTCTGTCTGTCTGTCTGTCTGTCCGTCCGTGGCTTTGCTCAGAGACTATCAATGCCAGCAAGCCGTAATTTTGCACGAATATATATGTAAACTATGTTAATAATTATGGTGATGATGATGATGATGGTCGTATGTCATCGCTGCCGAATTCTCACTTTATTCAACTAAAGACATGAATAAACTTTGTCACAAAGACTTATAGTTCAGATAATTTGATATTAAATACGCTGTCCGTCCATTTCCATAATATCAGATATTCGCTGGGTTGCTGACAATAACTGGATGAGAGTGGCCGAGGATCGTGCTCAGTGGCGTGCCATTGGAGAGGCCTATGTCCAGCAGTGGATTAAGATAGGCCTATGATGATGATGATGATGACTTAAAATAAGACACTAACCCCACTATAATATTATAAACGGGAAAGTTTGTTAGTCTGTTTGTTTATTTCTTTATTACCTTTTCACGTCTAAACCGTTCAACCGATTAGGATGAAATTTGGGATACATAGTTTGAGCCCCGGAGGAAGGGCTGTCACTTTATTCGTCCACGTAGGTATCTTTTAGTCTGTCTGCTAATACTATTTCTGTATTTATTAATGCACAATTCCTTTCAGATTCAATGCTAACTAACTAGTGCCTAGGTGCTGTAATGCAATATTCAAGGGGAAGAAAGAAGAAACGTTTAATGTTGATATGCAAGAAATTTAGGAATATCTGACTGACTATATTAGATTTATTTATTAACGCTGTGTTAAAAAGTTTGTTCTAAATAGTTATGATGTACACAACGAAATAAAGGTCTTCGTAGGGATCCTTCTTTTAGCGTTCCGTGGGTGTACATTTTAGTGGAGCTTCCAAAAACAAGAATACCAACAGGTATGTAGTTTTTATTTATTGAACCTACAATTTCAGATGATGAGATAATAGGGGTACATATAAAGTACTATAAAACCGTACAACTTTTCCCGTTGGAGATAACTTTGCCCAAGCTGTCATTTTTAAAATATCTGAAATAAAACAAAAATAGGCAAATGTACACTTTTTTAATTTAAATATAGTTAATCAAACACATTTTTTTGAACTTTCAGATTTTATTTATTTGCAAACCCCGATTCATTTTCAAATACCTATCCAACGATAGCTCACAACAAAGGGTCACAAAAAAAAATCCCCGCTTTTCGTGTAGTTTTACCTCCAAGTTGATAATAACTGTCAAAAAACGATCCTTTTTACTACGAAAAAATATTTATGGAATTGTGATTATACTACTTATAAATCTGTGTAACTGTGATTTGGTTCTTTTGGTCAAGCTTTTTTATCAGGAGAAAAACTAGTTTTGAAAAATATGATCGAAAATATATACATTTTTTAATAATCAATTTTGCATAACTTTTTCCCTATTCATGACAATGAATAAATCTTTTCTTTTTCCCTTTATACAAACAACTTTATACAAAAATTCAAACACTAAATATTAGAGACAAGATAAAATAAAGAGTAAACATAACTTTGACCTCAACCGTATATACACTCAAAAGATTATTGGACATTGAACAGACTGATTTATGTATAGTCAGCAGCAGAATTAGATGGGCAGTTATGGCGCTCAACATGATCTACACATGACGCGACTACTGCTAGGATAAAGAGTGTTTAGTAACTAAACTAAACTAATTAATTTTGAGGTTACCGGTTTCTAACCAAATATCATAACATCATGTTCATAGTAAGTCGTAATGTGTCAAAACAGATTAGCTCCAAAACTTCTAAAATGTGAAAAATGTCAAATATAATTATTGTCAATGCAAAAATGTCATCTATAATATAAAAATGAATCGCAACATGTGTTGGCATAACTCGGGAATGACTGGTCCGATTTCGCTAATTCTTTTTTTGTTGTGTTCGCTACTGTCAGGAGAAGGTTTTCATGGAAGAAAAAAAATACAACGGGGGCGAAGCCGCGGGCAACAGCCAGTTTATAATATTAGTAGGGATGAATGTTCGGTAAAAACAAAAATTCCTTCAAATATCGAATTACTATTAACACTGACGGTGAAAATGCATTAGTTTCATAATCACCAAAATTCAAAAATACTTTTGGTGAAATGGCTCTTATATTCTGAAATTTCGCATTCAAAATTTTGTCTGGGTTTTAATTTTTACTCTCGATTATAATTTATGATAAAAACAGTAATAAGAGAAATTGAATGTGACCCAAGTTGATAATTATTTAAATAAATAAATATCATGGGACACTTGACACTAATTAACCTAGTCCCAATAACTAAACAAAGCTTATACTAGGCAACGGATAAACATACTTTTATAGACAAATACATACATTCGTATTATTCATACAAATATCTACCTTGCTGTTTTTAATAATTTAGTTATTTGCTGTTATTTATACAATTAGTGATTTTAAATTTAGACATTTTTCATAGCTTTAGGTATTCTGAAAATTTGAAGTTTTAGTCTTGAGACATTTTAGTATCAAGTTAATTTGAGTTTTAGATACTTTGGGACCAAGTTGCATTAAAAATTAGTCAAAACACTGAAGTCAATTTGAATTACAGCCATATCTGGGATACAGTGTTATAAAAAGTAAGTAAGTGTAGTCATTTCAAGGTATAGACTTTTTGAAACTTAAACTTGACATTATCATATCTGCTTGTAACAGACAGGTAACATTTTGAGCACCACAACCGCTCATCCACTTCTGCTGCTGACTATGTCCAGTCAAGGGCAAAGATATGTATACACTTTAGTACCTTGTCACTTTAACCACTGTGACAGTTCATATATGGCAGTTCAAATATGAAGAAAATAGACAAGGTAAGTACTAAAGTGTATACATATTTTTGCCCTTGACTGCACCAGGGTGGAAATTTTAATAATCAATCTTGCTATGATTTCCTTGACAAAAGTATGAGATGTCAATAATAATATGACATTACGAGTACTAGCACAAAGGTTCCAACTGGTAGACCTTGTCTAAGCTAAGATGACGCGCCCCTCCACTGAAACAATTGATTTAAATGTGTGCGTGCAAATATTAATTACGATTCTTCATCTGTTTGCGAGCATCGACTATTCCGTGAACTACGACCACTGTGCAAACATGTCGATTGACAAATCCCCTCCTTGCCCGTGGTCCACCTAATCTGTTCACCTGGGTGGACCACGAGAAGTTTTTTCTACCCGTGGTCCACCTAGGTGGACTAAGGTGAACCACGGGCATTTTTTTTTACCCGTGTTACACCTATGTAAACTTTGCTAAAAGACCTTCTTTCATGTATTAGCACTTCACTTGCATTATCTTAAAATCATCTAATTGACACTGACAACGACTTCAATCAATTCTTGAAATACCTATTAGAAATCTATATATATATATATATATATATATATATATATATATAGGTATATAAAAGGCAAACCTGACTCACTGGGTTATATATCAACGCACAGCCCAAACCGCTGGGCCTAGAAACTTGAAATTTGGTACAGGGGTTCCTTCTATAATGTAAGTGAGCACTAAGAAAGGATTTTTGGAAATTCATCCCCTAAGGGGGTGAAATGGGGGGGTGAAGCTTATATGGAATTTGATCATTTCTGGACTTAGAAGAATGAAAATGGGTACATAAGTTCTTGATTACAATTAAAATTGATCTGTTTATGTGAAATGGATAAAATTTCCCCCTAAAGGGGTAAAATGGGGGGGTAAAGTTTGTATGGAATTTTTCTCATTTCTGGACTTAAAAGTATGAAAATAGGTATATAAGTTTACGATTACAATTAAACATTATCTGTGTAGGTGAAATGGAAAAAATTCCCCTCTAAAGGGGTAAAATGGGGGGGTAAAGTTTGTATGGAATTTTTCTCATTTCTGGACTTAAAAGTATGAAAATAGGTATATTGTTCACGATTACAATTAAAAATTATTAATTACTTCGATTTTCGAATTTCGGATTAGCCTTGTTGTTCCGGAGCCCAACCTAGCTACCTAGCTCCCAAAAAAATTCAGTTATTATAACGGTCAAAAATTATATATTCACGTAAGTATATGTAAATATTTAGATACATAAAAAAACGAATGAACTAAAACAATTACTTTTGCTCACCCGTGACCTTATGATAGCTACGTTTATGCAAGAAATGTGTTCCTCCAACTCCATACTGTAATAACACTAGTTGTAAATAAGGGCGGGGTTGTAAAAAGTCAAATAGACAGTAGATATCAAAAAATAACTGTAATAACGTAACACACACAAGTACACAACGGTTGCTATGGTGGCGCGGCGCAGACTACTCTATTACCGCGGCGCGCGCACCTGACTCGAGCGCCGGCCCCTCCCCCCGCCTCGCTCCCGTGGCGACACAGGCGTGGAGCGGCGCCGGGCCGAACTACATTTAATGTAATTATAAAGATTTAAAAACTATTATTGCTCGGACAGCCGCGCTACTGAACATCACCACCCCCCAGTTAGAGACTTCAATCGATAAATGTACTGTCTGTAGGTAGCACGGCTACCCGAGCAACGGGACGACGCAGCGTCCCAGTGGCGGTTCTTACATCTACCACACGCACGTGACCATCACTACCCGGAAACACTTTGGATATTATGCCACGGGGCCACATATTACGCGGTTGTTTACCGTCACATAACACCACGGCATCACCCACTTTGATAGGGTTCGTTTCCGTCGCCCACTTCTGACGTCTCTGAAGGGTGGGCAGGTATTCCCTTGTCCATCGCCGCCAGAACATCTCAGCCAGGGCATTCGCCTTCGCCCATAGGCGGCGAGCGTCGATGTCGGAGGGATCGTAGGTCTTCATGCGTGTCTCACCCGTTGCTGTCCCAAGCAGCAGATGATTTGGAGTAAGCATGACGGGTTCTTCGTGATCAGCCGCAACATAGGCGAGAGGGCGGCTGTTCACGACCAGCTCCGCTTCCAACAGGACAGTGTGAAGGACTTCTTCAGAAGGCGCTCGTTCTTTCAACGTGGCGTGGAGGGCATTCTTCACTGAACGAATTAAGCGCTCCCATGCCCCACCCATGTGAGGCGATGCTGGCGGATTAAAGCGCCACTCGATACCTTTAGCCAAAGCTTCACCTTGAAGTCGCTGGGTATTGAGGTTTCGAAGTGCAGCACGCAGTTCCCTGTTTGCTCCAATGAAGTTGGTGCCACAGTCGCTCAGGATCGTTGCTGGTTGCCCGCGGCGCGCTGTTAGGCGGCGCAAGGCAAGTATGGCAGAGTCGCTGCTGAGTGACGCGGCCAATTCGAGGTGAACTGCGCGTGTAGCAAGGCATGTGAACAACACGCCCCACCGTTTCTCCCGGCGCCGTCCAATGGTGATCTCCATAGGACCGAAATAATCGATCCCACAGTTGACGAATGCTCGTCGCGTCGTCGTAAGTCTGACGAGCGGTAAATCGCCCATCTTCGGTGGATTAGGCTGCGCGCGCTGCACTAAACAGTACTGGCAGCGCGCAACGACGTTCTTCACAGTAGGTCGAAGGCAGGTCACCCAGTACCTCTCTCGCATGTTGTTGACGACAGTCTCGTGGTTGGCGTGCAGTGCACGTTCGTGGTAGTGCTGCACCAGCAGCCGGGTGATGCGACAGCTGCCATCCAGGATCACGGGGTGTCTCTCATCGAAAGACAATTCAGTTGAGGCCCCAAGACGGCCCCTGACGCGGAGCAGCTCATCGTCGTAAACCATGGGGTCGAGTTTTAGCAAGCGGCTGGACTTGGGCAGTGGACGCCCAGCCCGCAGCGCGCTCAGCTCTTCAGAGAAGGTACCAGCCTGCGACTGTCTCAGTAGAACACGTTCGGCCTCGTGCAATGTCTCCACGGTAATCTGGCTTACCGCAGTCTTCTTGTTAGCTCGGCACGCGCTTGTGAAGGCAAGCACGCGTGCAGTGACGCGCACAGCCCGCGTCCACGTGGAAAAGCGCGTCACATCAATAAGAGGCTGGCCGTTCTCAGCTACCGCATGAACTCTCTCCAAACGCTCCGGATCGTCAGCGGGGGATTCGCCACGGCTCCAGCTCGGCCATGGTACCTGAGGATCACAAAGAAAGGGGGGACCCGAAAGCCACATGCCCTTGACGTTAGGCCAGTCCATCCTGGTCGCCTCATCAGCAGGATTGGACTCGGAAGGCACCCAGTGCCAGTTGCCCCGCTCACTTAAGTTATCAATCTCCGCTAACCTATGTGAAACATATTTTTGGTAGTCTCGCGCATCTGAATTTATCCACATCAGAACTGTCTTTGAGTCAGTCCAGAGGTACAGGTTGGTGATAGCGAAGTCTACTTCGGATTTTATCGTCACTGCCAATCTACATGCCAACACCGCAGCTTGTAGTTCGAGACGTGGGATGGACACCACTTTTATGGGAGCTACTCGTGCTTTTCCTGCTACCATAGTACATACCCTATCGCCGCTACTACTAGTGCCTACCAGAAATCCTACCGCGGCGTACGCCTTTTCGCTGGCATCACCGAAGACATGAAGGTCTATCGCCGTTGTCTGTTGCAGACCGTACCACCGAGGTACAGCTACACTGGATAGAGCTTTCAATTTACTTAGCCATTCAAACCAAATAGTGGCCTCAGGATCCTTGATGCACTCGTCCCACATAATACCCGACTGCCAAACGCGCTGCATGAGAACTCGTGATTGTATTATGCATGGATATAATAGCCCGAGTGGGTCAAAGATGCTCATAATAAATTTGAGAAACTGGCGCTTCGTAGGTTTGATCTGACCTTCAACTAATTCTGCCGGCAAGCGTTTAAACGACAGATCAAATTTCATACAGTCGCTTGACGGACACCAGATCATACCTAACGTGCGCTCGTTGTCCGACTTGTCCAATTTGACACGACCCGGCACAACAGATGGCAGCTTTTCACTTAATTCAGGTGAATTTGTCACCCACCCCCTGATATTAAAACCACCTGCTCGGTGTATGTGGGTGACGTCAGCTATCAGCTGTTGGGCCGTGTCTATCGAGTCTACACTGTCCAAATAGTCGTCAACGTAATGTTTATTTTTAATAGCTTCTACCGCCGCGGGGTGAGTATTCGCGAACTCTTCAGCGTTTTTATTCAATACGTAAATCGCCGAAGTAGGACTGCTGGCAGCGCCGAAAATCATGACGTTCATAACATAAATCTCAGGATCATCGGTCCGGTTTTGATCGCGCCATAAAAACAGCTGAGCCCCCTGATCGACTTCGCGAATTTTAACACGTAAGAACATGTCGGCAATATCGGCGGTAAAAGCTATTTTGCCCGATCTGAATTTAATCAAAACACCAAACAAAGAATTCATTAAATCGGGTCCACTAAGCAGGTTACCATTTAGCGACGCGCCCTGGTAGGTAGCGGCAGCATCAAACACGAGACGTAATTTCCCGGGTTTGTTTGGGTTCGTGACACCAAAGTGCGGAAGGTACCACACGGGAGTCGCCCTAAGGCTGGCAACTTTACGCGCGTAACCCGCATCTAACAATCTATCGACTTGTTTTGTATAGTCGGCGGCAAATTTCGGATCACGGTCCATTTTTCTCTCAATTCCGGCAAGACGTCTACGCGCGTAGTCATAATTATCGGGCATTTCCACATGGTCACGAGCCCATAACAAACCCACTTCCCACTGTTGGGCATCATCTGACACGCGGCGACATGTTTTATTCAATATATCTAGAGCGCGTTCGGAATTCGAGTTGGAACGTAAAACATTGGAGATACCTATAGCCTCTAACTCGAATTGGGCCCTCACTAATTCGTGCAAATCGTCAAGCGCGGATACGCAGTTGACGGATTCAAGTTCGCTACCACCAACCGCCCCTCCTAGCGGGCCGTGGACCACCCAGCCTAAATAAGTGAGCGAAGACACCGGGCGACCGGATTTACCTTGTCTCATCGCCCTGCCGACGATGAGCTGCCAGTTGTCCTGCCCCAACAGCAGCATGGGTTTCGCCTCCCTCATTTCTCCATAATCCAGGTCCCGCAGGTGAACGTTCTCTCGGAGGACGCGCGCCGGTACCGTTTGCGACGGCAAGTTGATGTTGCGCATAGTGCGCACCGAAATGTCATGATTAACACCATTCGGGCCGCGCACTACCACTTTGACACTTCGCGACTTATTGTCAATCACGCAATGTCCGCGCGCCGTCATTAACTTAAGCGGCACTATAGGTCCATCTATACCACTCGCGAGTTTATCGTCCAAAATCGACACGGACGCACCGTCGTCCAAAAGGGCGTATGTAGATTGCTCTACGCCAGAACTCGTCACAATTGTCACCGGTAACACTTTCAATAAAGCACGCGCACGATATTCACCAACGTTCGTCAAAGTTTCATATTTCGCAGAACTCGGAGTCGCGGGCGATAGCGGTACGTTAGGGTGGGGCCCCTCTGCGGGCGGCGTAGCGTTTTCTATGTCCTTGTGTAGTAACTCGTTGTGTGAATAATTACACTTACTACAACGCTTCGCACGGCAGTACCTACTCGAATGAGTTTTTAAAATACACTTGAAACATAGTCTGTTTTGTTTAACAAAGTCCCAACGTTCGTCAACAGACATATTTTTAAACTCACTACACTCATTTATTTTATGTTCCGCTTTGCACTTAACACATATGGTTTTGTTATTGTTCTCAGTCTTAGACACGGTAGCGAATGTTTCCACTTGAGTATGCACCCGATGACTCGATCCGGTCGCGCGCACTGGAGCCACACCTTTACCCTTATCGCGTCGCCCGGCCGCCAGTGGCGCTGGCGTGGAGCGGTTGGTACTAATGGCGCCCGCGCCCGCCGTGTCCATGCTGCTGATTGGCGCGTAATATGACGACGCGCGAGTCAGTTGACCGAGGTATTCGACTAAAAACGTTCAAATTCGGGCTCACTCTCAGATCAACGCCATTTTCACTGCTCAAACGCATCGCAAATTCGCCGTACTGAGCGCGTTGATAAGGAGTCAATTTGTTTAACAGTTCATTCACTAGCTGCGGGTTATTTATGTATCCATCGGCATGAATACTTTTTAGCACTGATACACAATTTCGTACTGTCGTCGTAAATTTACGTATCTCGAGTCCGTTTTCGGTGACTTTAGGTAAATCACGGACTTTCTTTATGGCACACTCTAACAGGCGAGTAGGGTGCCCGAACTCGTCCTCGAGCGCTTTAATGACTTCTTCAGGGTCGGAGGAGGATCTCAGCAAGTCTCTCACGGCGGCCTTGGCTTCACCGACGAGCGCCACCTGGAGGCGCGCCATGTTCTCCGACGGTTTATAATCGTGTAATTCGGTCGTACTACGATAGGCTTTCTCGAAACTGAGCCAGTCTAGGGCGTTGCCGTCGTAGGTCGGTATCTCGTGGACTTGCCGCGGCACTTGTCTCTTCTGTCCTAGCATGCTGATGGCCTCCGCCAGCCGATCGATGTCTGACAGAGCTTGGCTCTTCGGCGGCGGCGGCTGCTGGGGCGATGGCGAGTGCAGCGGCGAGCGCCCGCGCGGCGGCGAGCGCGCGCGCGGCGGCGAGCGCCTGCGCGGCGGTGAGCGCGTTCTCGACGGCAACCGTGCGCGCGGTGAATGTGCGCGCGGCGGCGTACGTGCGCGCGGCGGCGTAAGTGCGCGGGTCGGCGAACACACGCGTGGCGGCGTAAATGCGCGCGGCGGCGTAAGCGCGCGCGTTGGCGGACGCGGGCGCGGCGGCGTAAGTTCGCGCGATGGCGTTTGCATGCGCGGCGGTGAACGCGCGCGCGGGGGCGAATGCGCGTTCGACAATATGACGCGTAGTTGGGCACCGGACGTTCTAGACGCGGCGGACGTGTCTTCGAGCCAGCGCGATATACGGGCCGAGGCTCCGCTTGCGGTACTCGCTGCCGCGTCGTTCTGCTCCTCTTCTTCCTGTGCCTTCAGCTCCGCCATATCAAGGGCAAGCTTCTTTTTAATTAAGCTTTCTCTGAGTTTAGCCACCTCGAGCTCTGCCTCATACTCGGCCCGTATTCGTTGCGCGTCCCGCGCGGCCTGGCTGAGTCTCGACGTGTGGGTGGCGTTGCTCCTCGCCCGCACGGTGCGCTCTGAAGCCGGCGTCCTCATCTCTAACAGCGGTAATCCATCACCGTGGTCGTCTGCGCGACCACCCGCCGAGGAGGCCCGCCCGGGCTCTAGGGGCGATGTGTGCTTCGACAAGTCGCGACCTGTCGTCGGTGTCTCCACTCCCGAATCTGCAGCTACAGCTTCTGCCGCTTTAGTCACACTACGTGTTACTCTTTTTTGACTCATGGCTGTCTGTCTATTCGCTTCATTCACTATCCACACTCGAAGGACCACTTTGTAAATAAGGGCGGGGTTGTAAAAAGTCAAATAGACAGTAGATATCAAAAAATAACTGTAATAACGTAACACACACAAGTACACAACGGTTGCTATGGTGGCGCGGCGCAGACTACTCTATTACCGCGGCGCGCGCACCTGACTCGAGCGCCGGCCCCTCCCCCCGCCTCGCTCCCGTGGCGACACAGGCGTGGAGCGGCGCCGGGCCGAACTACATTTAATGTAATTATAAAGATTTAAAAACTATTATTGCTCGGACAGCCGCGCTACTGAACACTAGTCTAATAGTAATAAAAGTTACAGTCTATCATCTGGTAGCACGGTGAACGGTTGTTGCTCTGAAGATGAGCTCTGGTTGAGTTAGAAATGGGTCAGTGTAGTGTGGTGGTGGTGATAGATGGTTTTGTGTGGTTTGTGTGTGTTCTTACAGTGTGGAGGCGGAGGAACTGCGTGAACACATATTTCTTACATAAATGTGGCTATCATAAGGTCACGGAACGGCAAAGTAATTGTTTTAGTTCATTGATTTGCACCTCCCCAAAGTAACGCCTGACTCAATAAATTATAGAAAAACTATTCACTCATCTCAATGGAATCACTAACATCTGAATCAGAGTCGTTGACAAAAATTATAGGTTCATTATCCATATCAAAATATTGTGAATATTGTTTTTCTGTGTCTTTAACTTGCCGACATGTTTGTTTGTTTTTTTAGTTGACATGCTGATGGTACTTTTGCGACCTAAATATACGTGCTCCTACCTCTGAGCCTAACGGGTAACTGAATGACAAATAACGATGACATTTATGCGTGTATGTCGCAATATTGTATTTAAAAATTGCGCATCTGCGTAAATGCGGTGTAGAGGCGCATCATTTTTAATTAGACAAGCTCTACATGATTCAGTTTGTTTGACTGTACCTCTTCAGCTCATCAACTCACCGTCAATCAAGCGCGTCAACTAAAGGCGTATAACCTAAGTAAAGCAAGCCCACGGAGACAATTGGGTACATACCGATATGGCTAAAGATGTCCTTGCAAATTGGGAGTTCACATATATTTACTTGTTCAGATTACTTACACTCTCTTTCGGTAATTGAAATAAAAATTATGTTGAACGATGTGTGTTTTATTTACCATTTTATTTTATTACTCTTCCAGCACTGTCTATAGGTAGGTAGGTACTTACTAGGTTTTCTTTTTGTATAAACAATGTTTTTTTTTGTGTAAACACGATCTTAAATAAAATAAATTTTATTTTCCTATTTCCTTTATTTGTGGCAAATCTTTTGGTGAAGGAAGGAACATATACATATAGGAAAGTATACATGTAATCCCAGTATTACGACTAATTGATAATTAATTCATTCGAATGCTCATCAATTAGTAGATAAGTTTACAGGGAATGCATCATAATTATTAGTCCAATTGACTGGTCTGATAGGAAAAAAATATACTGAACGGCACAAAATCTCTCTCACAAATGTATGCAGGAATAAGTAGTTTTGTATGTATGTAGCGAGCCAAGTTTTGTGCTACTGAGTATATTTTCTCCTTGGTACAGTGGACTTTATATGTTTATGCAGCCTATGGATTTGAAAGTATCTTTCCCCTTTTATGGGCATTGGTTATCACCAGACCTAATTTGTTATTATTATTATCAGTAACGTATCAAAAGTAAAAATAATGCGGTGCGATGAGCATTTCCCAGAAAATAATTCGAAGGTAGAACTGACATCGTCACAGGTAAAATGGCGGGGATGGCCCTGGCGTTGCAAACAACTTCGTTCACAAACGATAACCATGACGGAGTTTGACGCCAAAATAAAAATTTTAGAAGAATATGGAAAACAAAAACATTTTCTAAGACAGGCACTCGATTTGTGATAGAGGTAGTAGCATGAACTTTTAGATAAAAGTCCACTGTACCAATGAAAAAATAATAAAATACATACTCACCTGGCTGCTCGGTCGATGAGACTAGATAACCGAACTACGGGCAAAAAGCTTTCAAATGTTACTAAACCCCCTTGCAAAAAAACGGGCACCTATGGTTTTTGTATTTTATGTGCATGAAAAGTTTACTTTCTAAGCTTCAATGCCTAAAAATCTGAAAAACCATAATTGCCCGTTTTTTTTGCAAGGGGGTTTATATGAACATAATAATGTTTAGTTTAGTGCCTCGTCACTTTGTGATTTGTAACTTGTATAACAAAGTACGAGTACTGAAATGTTCCGCTAAGAGTGAGTAGAATGACGATCTAATATAATGCTTGCCGTGATGTTTCGGTTGCACAAAAGGTAACAAATTATCAAGACGTACGTTAACCGCTCTACAGACTACGTCTACATCTTTTGTGAACTTGGTCGTGATCTGAACGTGATCATAGTCTGCCAGTTTGGTAAACTACCGAACTGTTGTAATACATGTGACATTTCTCAATCAGAAGCACCTACTGGAAGGTTCTTAGGTTCTTCTAAATTGTATCGGTATTGTCAAGACTTCCAGGAACTCAAGGACAAAACTATCTTGAAGCTGAGTTCGAGATAATACTGACTAAGTGCATCATATTCACAAACGATATTTACATAATTCTACTACCAAGGAAATAAGGGATGATCAAATCACTTTGATCCCTATAGCCGCTCATCTTGTTCTCTTGCTGACCGCACCAGATCCACAGTAATGTTACTGAAATCATGTATACCTAAAGACTGCACATTAGGTAGATATTGCTATTTTTCTATAATGATGAAGGTACAAAGTTACTACTTGGATCAGATACTGCCGCAATTCATACGGCGACAGTGAACTTCAGCTTCTGTGTGTAAGTATCTCGTAAGTATTTCAAAAGTAAGTATCTTACCAGGGAAATTATATGACCTGACAAAACTGAGAAGGGTGCCAAAATGTGTATCTATATCGATAAGAACCATCCTGACGCTACATGAGTATCTATTTTCCTATAAAGCTTCCTACTCTTTCAATTCGATGCCCAGATATCCCCTTCTCGCACTCTTCTTAGTTTATCAAAAATGGATAGGACTTAGAGGCTCTGTAAAACCTGTAGATCATAAGCATCATAATGGTGATGCATCAGCATAATCAAGTAGAAAGTATTTTAGTGATGAAGGCAGCTTAGACAGTCAACAGTGAACGGCCTACGGCTGATATGATGATGATGATGACAGTACTTGCACGAATCAGGGATTGGATTAGGCCTTATGGATACTGTTGATCAGCTCGATTGAAATTAACAGCTAGACAACAATTTCTAGCTAGCAACAACTTTGCAAATCTCTTGAGATATTTCATGGCATCAAGTCAAAAATACATTAGGACTAAAATTCTGAAGCATTTAGTATACGCAGTTACCTGTGAACATGAATAATTAGCATGACTATCAACCGTAGCACCGTGAGCTTCGTGCTCAGAATCTTAGTCATGTCTCAATATGCAGTACCCTTACAACGCTTAAAAGCCTAACATGAGCTATTTCCCAAGACTTTGCTTCTAATTATCAATAAAGTACTTATAAATTTTATAGGTCGTAGTAAAATTTTCGAGAAAAGTACAGTTGGTCCAAATTTCGTGACTCGACAAAAAAATGTGAATATTACTCGAAGGAGTACCCCGATCGGGTAGCTAAGTGTCGCAATAGACTTTCGCTAGCTGGCGCTGTCCATTTGCATGTGTGCGTGAGCTCCTAGTGTCCGTATACGGCCGTAATTGACGTCCAAAGTAAAACAATTTGTTTGTGGCTTTGGCGGAATATTTCATTTCGAGTGTGGGGTCAAAAAATTGGTTACGCTTAGATGCTCCCGCGGTCAGTTTTTGGTGAAATAATTCTTCATAGTTTACGAAAAAAACCTGAAAAAAGGCAGTATTGATAACAGCGCCATCTAACGGGACATTGTTAATGAGCTAACCAGGAGCAACCCCCTTAAAAGGATGTCAAAAAGTTGCAAATTCACTTTCTTATTCAGACACAAACTCTTTCTTTTGTGTACGAAAATAACATTCTATTAATATACTTTATTATTAACAATGTTGCTCTGATTTGGACCAAACATACCTCTCCGCTGGAAGCACAATACTGATTGTCACAGTTGGAATTACCACAGCCATCCAACAGCTGATAGAAGTACCTCTCAATCAACTGTTTCGCAGCAGCTCGCTTCATTATGTCTTCTCTATCGCTTGAATGTTTGTCTGTGCATAAACCTGGGTGAGACAGCTCTTCAGAATCACTTGGGGCTGTGTTATTACTTGACGATGGTGCTTCGCTCCCCCTGAAATTATTTAAAAAACAAATCACGTGTTGTATTTTCTGTCGCATCGGCCATCAGCCGCACATAAGAACAAAAACAAAACGTGAAAATAGCAAGTAATGCCTAACATAACCTTGTCGGAACTGCGCATCATAATATTTATAAATAGCAATAAAAGTACGTTTAGACAATATTCTACTTATAATCTAATTTAAATTCTTAAATAAATGAGCATATCATATTCGCCACAAGGCATCGGGGAAACGCATATTTACCTTGAAGCTTCGTCAGTTTCGCTTTTTGAGTTCATAGAAGTTAATTCTTTCAATTGCTAAATATCTTTTACTCGATACACATAAATGCAACACGAGGGACTGGTACCTTCGACATTTATTGCGGATATTATAATGTTTTCATAACACTAACCACACAAAAAATACCACTAATTATTCTGTTCTATTCTGTGATCTGTCAACCATTTTGAACAATCTGGATTCCGCTCCATTTCAGGCGCGGAAGACAGTTTCTAGAAAAATTCGCAATATTGGTTGACACTGGTAATTTTGGCTTCATTAATATGGATAATCGATGAAAATTGTAAAACAATAAACCAAATGAAAAATTTGTGTCGATAAACCATTAAACTATTTACGTTGTAAAGCAAGAGACCTAAGAAAATACAAAGAACTTTACGTAAATTGAAACTGAATACATAGATAAATTACTACCTACAAGACAAGCCTATATAGATACTGGAGAGGGCCTGCTTTAACATTGGTATGAAGCATCGAAATAGTAAGTACTCTGGAATGAACACTCCAAAAACAGACGAGCAAAAACCGACCCAAACCCATTGACATAAGAACTAAGGGCCTCCGGTCCGGGTGAAATAGCAAGCACGGAGTCAGTGTGTCCCTCTCTAACTATTGCCAGGAAATAAATAGTAAATAATTAGTAAATTTTAGTTTCGTGAGCGTTATCTTTTAAAAGTATTGAATAAAATGTATACATTTATAATAAGCAATAATTACACGATTTTATCTTTTTTTAATGAAATAAGCTTTAGATCTTTTTACACGAGCTAATTTTAACTTGATGGTAGGTTTTATTAATTTCTCAATGGCCACACCAAACAGTAAGATGGTGCCTTCATTATTGAGACTAGGGTGACAATCTTTTCACGATGTATTCAAATGGCTAATATGTAATATTTATCAAAATATAATATTTTATACCCATCATACGTATTGTCTAATACGAATGATACATACATGTGGGATCGTTTGAAGGAAACAAACTTTTACCAAAAAATAGAAAAAGTTTATTAAAAATTAAAACTAGTGAACACGAAATAAAAAAGCAATAGAAACAAGAAACACAACTAGCACCCAGGCTCACCCGATCGTAACTCACCTTCCTTTCCCTCATTCGCTCGTCTCATTCGTTCAACAGAAATCTTCAATCACTCGGTTGCTCATTTACATCAAATCATTCGTCCTCAAATCCACCCTCATTCCCACATTCGGCCATCCTACACACATGCCTGTCCCCAGGCATCCTCCAAACAAAACATCTTACACACCTTAACTTCTTAACCTACATACAAAAAAAAAACATACTTAAACAACTTTAAAAAAAAACAAAAAAAAACCAGAACCATCTTAAATTTAACTCCGTACCAATAGCACACCAGCAAAGAAAAACCGTAACAATAGTCTTTAACCGTCTTGAACTTTACACCATACCAGTAGGTATGCACCTTTTTTATACTTCCTGTCCTAGCCTGCGTCTTTAAGCGATTAAGAAGGCCACTTTCATCTCGTTTCATCAGCATAGCATCGTATGATATGATGTCGTTAGGCATAAGGTGTAGAACCACATCACACCACTCGTCGTCGATTGCAATGTTCGTTTTAGAGTATCCCGGTTTGTATCGAATCGCACAACGTTCTGTCACTAACCGTTCGCACTTTTTGTTGCCCGGCGCGCCTAACAACTTATAACACTCTTCCGACACGGGATTAAAGTCACTTCTGGAGTCCACCATCGTGTTTACACTTCGAATAACCAATGAAATCTTCTTTGTCGGCTTCCGATCAATGTTTTGATCCACCGTTCGATCACAGCTGTTTGCGCTGCTGTCACAACTGTCAACGTCATTGGTGTAACATCTGACGTCTGTCGCCTCCATTGCTGCCATCTTCGCCGCCATGTCTATGTCGCGTAGACAGAGAATCCCTAGACGAATTGATAGCTTCCGTCGCATTCGCACAAGAAAAAGAGTAACTTACGCCAAATGTGTGTAAAGAAATGAGATGCAATGATTAGATTTTTTGTTTCGCCACGCGTGCCGGTTTTTTCAAGGTCAGGTTTGTTTAGCAAAGTAGTTTGCTAAACAAACTTGACAGATGCTCAGCTGATTTTGTTCGCGCTTTTAGAAAAAAGCTAGGAAAATACTTATAAACGTGATAAAATATTCACAATATTGCTTTAAAAAGTTTGTGGTTCAATATTCTAAACAGTATTGAAGAAAAATATGGTGCGGTGTAGTATTTTAGGGTGTAAAAGTGATAGTGAAATGAAACTGCCCGACATATCTTTTCATTCGTAAGTATAAACGTTTTTAACAGTTATTAGGCCTTTTTATTATGTGCTAGATAGTATTCTAAAGAATGTCAAGTAAAATAAAGTAAATTAAGTACATAATACGATCAATAAAATATTCAAAAACGAAATAATCGTAATCATAACCTACAAATAAATTTTGTCCGGTGTTGCCAGATTTTCAATATTTGTTTTCCCACAATTTATGGGTATTATTTTCTGTTGTGCATCTAATAAATATCATTAAATATTTTTAAGTATTAAGTAACATTTTAATTCCATTACAGTTTCCCGGAAAATCCTAATTTACACCAGAAGTGGATTGCAGCCAGGGGAAAGGGGAAAGGGGTGTTTGAACATAAGAGCCACTACGTCACTCCGACTTTAACGATAACAGTATCCGTTGGATGCGGGGGACGCAGGACCGACCACTGTGGCGCTTTTTTTATATAATAAAAATATGTTGTGGTTTATATGCATGTTTTATTTTTATCGTTTACACTAGCCTTTGCCCGTGTGTGCCAAGAATTCATTTATCGGTATCCGTTACAAAATTCAGTCCGTGAAATTTCGATTTACGAATGAATCCGTTTCTTTGATAGGCAAAAGTACCGGCTTTGGCCACCTTAAGCCCGTTTTTGGCCAGTTGACATTTGGAGTCATATAAAAATAATATTTTTAGTGAGTTTTCAAAAGTTAATTTTGAAACGAATAAAGTTTGTAGTGATTTATAACTATACGTTTATTTCAAACGTATATTTAAACAATAAATGGCCATAAACGGTGCAGTAAAAGGCGGAAGATTTATTCGTTTTGAAGGGAAACCAGAGTTAATAGTTGACACCGAACAAATCAAAAGCCGTGGTGGCCTAGTGGTTTGACCTATCGCCTCTCAAGCTGAGGGTCGTGGGTTCAAATCCCGGCTCGCACCTTTGAGTTTTTCGAAATTCATGTGCGCAATTTACCACGAGCTTTTCGGTGAAGGAAAACATCGTGAGGAAACCTGCGAAGCAATTCAATGGTGAGTGTGAAGTTCCCAATCCGCACTGGGCCCGCGTGGGAACTATGGCCCAAGCCCTCTCATTCCGAGAGGAGGCGTGTGCCCAGCAGTGGGACGTATATAGGCTGAGATGAAACGGTACAGTGGCCAAAAACGGTACTTCTTCTTAAATGTACATATTAAATCATGAAATGCCTATTATTTCATCATTTTCTTTTTATCTACTTAGTTAACTTTAGCTTGAATTATAAATATGTACCTTCCTGTATTAGTTGTCTATAAAAATTTAAAACTTAGAAAAAGATCGCATGTGACGTGGGGTAAATTACTTTGAGAGGGTAACCCTAATTATGCATGTACTCTTGTCTCCTGTCCCTTTCAGCGGCACGCTGAGCCGCCGTCTATAGTGTATTATAAGCATCGAAATAGTAAGTACCTGGAATGTGCACTGTGCAGGAATCACGGTCCGTCATTTTGCCGATAGAGATAGCTACCACAGGGTTATTTTATCTCACTCTATTAGTATGACCATAATTTTATGCAATTAATGAGACATTCCTTCCTCCTAGTACTTCTTTGTCAGAAAAATATACTAAGTAGCAATAACCAGAATTTTTATTACTTGTATACCAAGTCCTTATGATACGGCTGGTAGAGACTAGAGCAAATAAATTTTAGGTTTGTAAGTCGGTGCTAGTAACATAAGTATTCACTTTTCTATAGGTAAAACTTATGATATTGGCAAAACCGGTATTGACATTGTATAATACCGGTATTTCGATATTGATCTCTAAATACCAATTATTTTGTTATTAAATAGAGTCGCAACACTCAAACGTTGCAAGTCACAAATGCATTAATACTTATTTCATTAATATAATCTTAGACATTTTTGAAATAATCTTAGCTACCTACTCGTACTTAAGATTGTCGGAACCGGAAAGGTTTTGGAAGTGCGAAACCATGGATGCGAAACTCATTCATTTTACTTTAGTAATACGAATATCGAAAAAATACCAAAATACCAGAATATCGGTATTTGAATTTTCGGAATTGATAAAATACCGATATTGCAAAAAACGTCCGATATTAGATGCTCTATCATTTAGGTTAATAAATGAATGAAGACTAAGTGACAATACATATATATTACACTATTATTTACTTATTCATTATTTATTAACTTTTACCAGCGTCTTCGCATGCGTAAACTGAATGGATCTGGTAGTTATAATTGAAATTTACGGGATTTTTCCAAATTCCCCAGGAAATTTTCAAAATTTATAATAATAATAATAATATAATACAATATAGTGTAGTAGAATTATTATTTTATGCATGTATGTATCATTCGTATTAGACAATACGTATGATGGGTATAAAATATTATATTATAATAAATATTACATATTAGCCATTTGGATACATCGTGAAAAGATTGTCACCCTAGTCTCAATGGGTGTAGGTAATGTACGACTTGATAATGCACGCTTAATAATGCACGACCTGATAATCCGTGCTTATGTGCACGAATTATCATGCCGTACATTATCACCCCGTACCGAACTAGCAGGGAACCAATAATGTACGCGCAATAATGTACGACGTGATAATCCGAAGCATTATGTCTTCCGATTATCATGCTTTACGATTTCCGTGATTGAAATAAAAAAAATACCTAACGAAGGGCGAGAGCGGCGAGCGAGGCTGTCGCCTCGCTCGCACGCCCTCGCTCTTCAACCTAACCCAGCCGAGTCGGATCCGCTCCGACTATATCGATCTCGCTCGCTGCGCTCGCTCGATCCGCGGCGGAGTAATATATATTCATTCGATTCCATTGGATTCATATTATCACGTCGTACATTATCACTACGTACATTACTGTGCGCGCAATATTTTGTACGCCCTGATAATGCGCGACATGACAATGTACGGCATGATAATCGGAAGCAAAAATGCGTCGGATTATCACGTCGTACATTATTGCGCGTACATTCCCAGATGTACATTATTGTTTCCCGTCTAAGCTACCATTAATAACGAAGCTACCATCTTACTGTTTGGTGTGGCCATTGAGAAATTAATAAAACCTACCATCAAGTTAAAATTAGCTCGTGAAAAAAGATCTAAAGCTTATTTCATTAAAAAAATATTAAATCGTGTAATTATTGCTTATTATAAATGTATACATTTTATTCAATATTTTTAAAAGACAACACTCATGAAACTAAAATTTACTAATTATTTATTATTTATTTCCTGGCAATAGTTAGAGAGGGACACACTGACTCCGTGCTTGCTATTTCACCCGGACCGGAGCCCATTAGTTCTTATGTCCATGTCATTTAGGTCGGTTTTTGCTCGTCTGTTTTTGGAGTGTTCATTCCAGAGTACTTACTATTTCGATGATTATAAGTCTATGCTATGTCGTTCTCAGTCACCTCGTTCCGAAGACATTCTTCGTTCCGTTCGTTCGAATGAGTGTGACCGATAGTTTGTTGTACGAACAAACTCTTCGTTCTTCCGCTCGCGCCGCCGTCTTGCTGTTTCACGTTAGCTGATTCACTCGATGTTTTTACAAATGTCCTATGATTTTCTTCCTCACAGCTGTAGCACGTCTTTACGGGCCGATTTCTCGTCGTGTCATCGTATTGGGAATGCGTACCAGACATCTTACTCTTAATCACTTCGTAAATTCTTAGTTTGTGCTTAAAGTCACTGTAGGATGTCACTCCGTATAACACCGTCTTATTGGTCTCCGTATCTTCGATGCCATCGACAATATACCGAATTGTTACATCATCTGGCATTTTCACTCGGTTGCCCAGCGCGCGCATCGTGAAAAGGTAGTCGAGGCAACTCTCATCTACCTTCTTTTTACGCGCTGCCATTAATCTGTGAACTACCTTTGTATCGACCGTATCGGGGAATTCTTTGCTTATCGCGTACTTAAACTCGTCCCACGTTTTGAACGGTCGCTCCGCCTGTAGCCAAAGGGCTGCGGTGCCCGTCACACTACGCCAAGCAACAAATAATTTTTGCACGGGCGTCCATCCAAATATTTCTGCGTTCTCGTCAATGTCTTCAATAAATCTAGTGACGCAGTACGTGTCATCTTGAGCACTAAATTTATTTATTGAGTCGTCAATGTACTGCAGGCTTTCGTTGCCGTCGTTCGTCGTAATCATTCTTGCAGTAGTCGTCATCGTCATATTCGTCGTCGTCGTCGTCGTCGTATGGAGTTTGAGTTTAGGTGCCTCGTCCACACCTCCACTCGGAGCCTCGCTAGCTGCCTCGTCGTACTCGTACATCGTATCCTCTTGCATCTCACTGATGTGCAGTTTCTCGCTGCTCGGAAGCCACCGTCTTACTCCCGAAGCAGGCAGAAACTCGTCGTCACTGCTATTTTGGCCGCCCGTCGTAATTAGCGACCGCCACAACAGAAAATGTAACCACCTCGTTACACGTAGCACACCGTCGTCGTCGTTCGTATTCGCATTAAAATTTCTCCTTCAGATCCCGGACGAGCCCCCAAAAATGTGGGATCGTTTGAAGGAAACAAACTTTTACCAAAAAATAGAAAAAGTTTATTAAAAATTAAAACTAGTGAACACGAAATAAAAAAGCAATAGAAACAAGAAACACAACTAGCACCCAGGCTCACCCGATCGTAACTCACCTTCCTTTCCCTCATTCGCTCGTCTCATTCGTTCAACAGAAATCTTCAATCACTCGGTTGCTCATTTACATCAAATCATTCGTCCTCAAATCCACCCTCATTCCCACATACATGCTTAAAATAATAATCCTACTACATTACATTATATTATATTATTATTATGAATTTTGAAAATAAATTTCCAGGGGAATTTGGAAAAATCCCGAAAATTTCAATTAAATCTACCAGACCGATTCAGTTTACGCGTGGGAAGCCACTGGTAAAAGCTAGTAAATAATGAATAAATAAATAATAGTGTAATACATATTGTCACTTAGTCTTCATTTATTTATTAACCTAAATGATAGAGCATCTAATATCGGACGTTTTTTTGCAATACCGATATTTATTCGATACCGAAAATTCAAATACCGGTATTTCGATATTTTTTCGATATTCGTATTATTAAAGTAAAATGAATGAGTTTCGCACTTCCAAAACCTTTCCATTCCGACACTCTTAAGAACGAGTAGTTAGCTAAGATTATTTCAAAAATGTCCAAAATTATATTAATTAAATAAGTATTAGTTTTATTGTACCGTTTGTGCCCAAATACATAAATAAATAAATTAATTAATGTATTTGTGACTTGCAACTTTTGAGTATTGCGACTGTAATGGTCTATTTATTAACAAAATAATTGGTATTTAGAGATCAATATCGAAATACCGGTATTTTATAATGTCAATACCGGTTTTGCCAATATCGGAATTTTGCTCCGATATTCCAGTTTTTCGGTATTATTGAATACCGGGATTCATGCTCCACTAACTGACTTATGTATCCACTTTTTCATACTAGTTGTACCTATATAAAAGTGAATACTTATGTTACTAGCACCGAAGTATGTACATACCTTAAATTTATTTGCTCTAGTCTATACCAGCTGTATCATAAGGACTTGGTATACAAGTAATAAAAATTCTGGTTATTGCTACTTAGTATATTTATCTGGCACTTCCACTAGCCTTAAAACGCAAGCTCGTTGACATGTGCATCCTGCCCATCCTAACCTACGGTGCTCAGACCTGGTCTTTGACTGAGGCCCAGAAGTCCAAACTCAAGGTTTGCCAGCGGGCTATGGAGCGCAGTATCCTAGGTGTTCAAAGAGCCGATAGAATAAGAAACACCGAACTGCGCTCGAAAACCCGAATTGTTGATGTGGGGACAAAAACCGCCAAACTCAAATGGGACTGGGCAGGACATGTCTGCCGGATGCATCCGGATCGCTGGGCCAAAATCACCACTGATTGGGTTCCAAGCGACGGGCGCCGGAGTAGAGGTAGGCCTAAAAGAAGGTGGCGGGACGATTTGGAGCGATTCCAGCCGGACTGGCAACAATTTGCCGAAGCCAGAGACGAGTGGAAGAAGAAAGGGGAGGCCTTTGCCCAGCAGTGGGACACTACATAGGCTAACAAAAAAAAAAATATTTTTCTGACAAAGAAGTACTAGGAGGAAGGAATGTCTCATTAATTGCATAAAATTATGTTCATACTAATAGAGTGAGATAAAATAACCCTGTGGTAGCTATCTCTATCGGCAAGCTGCCGGACCGTTATTCCTGCACAGTGCACATTCCAGGTACTTACTATTTCGATGGTATGAAGTTAGAAGGGTTTTTATTAAGAAAAGCAAAAATCAATGGTGAAAAACAATTAAGTATATTCATGACAGTTTTACCGACAGATACGTGGAAACAAATTGTATAAAATATCTTGGACACGAAATGAAAAGAAAAGAAGATCTCAATGACCAGACAAATCCTAAACATAAAATGAATACCAGTCGAAAAAGTTGCAAAATTTTTAAGTAAATTTGAATTAATTTGCCTTCAGCTTATAGTTCAGTGTAAACTCTCCAGCGTCTATATAGGCTTCTTGGTTACTACAACCACAGGAAATACCAGGGAAAGAAACATTGAATGAAAGTAAAAAAAAATACTTGCAGTACTAGCGACACCTATGTAATATTTATCATCTTCATTAAATGGTTCGAACCATTTGATGAAGACGATAAATATTAGATAGGGAGGATTAGATATCGAAAATTTGGATTTTGTTTTTTAATTTTCGTTGGTTTGAGTCCCGGGCGAAGCAAGCGAGTTTTAGAAAATCTTTAAATGCAGTTTTGTTTCTTTATAAAATAAAGGAATGTCTCGTTTGAGTAAAATGAGGTAGTTTCCCTCCAGGGCCCGACTTATTTTTTCACACTATATACTACTGGGTAGATTTATTATAGGTAGTGGTTGTATGTGACTTTTCCCAATATAATCAGTTTCCAATAAAGCGGTAGTAACTGATCACTCTATGCATTATGTACACGTAAACTCTGCATTAGTTCCTAAACTGACTTCGTATACAATAAAACTTGTTAACTATTCTCGATTGTAAACTATTCTCGAGAGAAGCGGTGACATTTGTAGGTATATACGATACTTACGGTACTTACGACAGAGTTACTAATGTTTTCGTAACTTGTAGAATAATGAAATTCCAGTTGAAAGCTGAGATAGAAAGTCTGTGGACTGAATTACAAATTACAATACCTTCCTAACGCCTAAATACCACTTTAATAGGACTTGTTGTAATTTGAACATCAAACTCTATAATACATGACAAAAAGTTTGATCGTAAATCAAAAATTTGACTTAGGCGTTAGGAGGATAAAATTATAAAACAAAATCATAAAACTGATGTTTTGGGTTACGATTCATAGATGTCGTATGTGCCTGTTCACGCCATTAGATTTTGTTTGTATTATACTTGGTACCTACCTCAGCAGTCTGTAGTCAAATAAATACGTCACGCATCAAAACGTCAAAAATATGTCAGTTTTTGTCAGTTTGTGTTGTGAAATAGAAAAAACTTTTACAATTAACACAACAGATTTATTTCAGGCAATTAATACAAAGATTTCAATTTAAACATTTCAGAACCTCAAATCAGTAAAGATGACCGAGGTTTTACCAGCGGAAGAAGTTCGAGATGACCGTGTGGAAACCATCTTAAAGGGGTTTCAAGTGTATCCTTTTGTAATCAAGATAATTTCTCATCATACTCTCATCACATTATTCATCTTGATGTGTTATAAATTATGTGCGTCACTGAGATGAGACAAAGCAAGTTATTCGCATCGGCATCGACACTTCATTGTGTTCATATTTTTATTTTTTATCTAACAGATGGCTTGCAAGTAAATACATCATCTCTACAACTTGTTGTAAATATACCTAAAATGCGACGTGCATTGTTGGCAGAAAACAAAACAGCCTATACATAGGTCTCTAATCTCACGATCAAATATTTAATTTTGAAACCAAACAGTATTTTCTTTACCATTGCCACTGGCTCTGTTAAAGGAAACCAAGAGCTCTTTAGTTTACCAGGATGCCTTGGAATATGTTTGTAAATGGCAATTTACATAAATTTGAAGTAGGAAAGAGTGATTACATGTATTGGTAGATAGTGTTGATCTTAGATATTCCACATATTTTATATGAATAAAATATTTCTTAAACAATAACTTGAACAGTAATTGGATGAATTTGCGAGATGCAGACTCTGGTAAGTTTTTATGTATATTACAATTAAAAAATAAATATCTAAAAGGTTAGTAGATGTCACAGGGTACCGAAGAGCTGACAGCTTCCAAGGACAAAGAATTAGCTTGGTGGCTATTCAAAGAGGAAATATTGCCAGCTTTCTCTGGACCTAAGGCAAAGACCTAAGGGCTACTCTAACCTCCTAACACCCAGAGTAAAAATAAATAAAGATAAAGGACTCATTATAGTTTTAAATCTTAATTTGAATTAAATTTAGCTGGTGAAATTACTGGCACTGGAATTCTAAGACACAATGGTGTGTCATTACACCTACCTGTATTTGGGCTGGTTAGAATTGTCTTAGGATTCACTTTGACTAAGAATTGGTATCCAGGGCCTTGAAAGTGTATTTTTGTTTTTTAAACCAATAACTTACTTTTTTCATATTTGGATGATCAACTTTTCTGTCACATTACTTTAACGTCTTTACGCTAACACCGGATTGAGGAGGGTAAAAAAAAATGAACCAGTGTGATTAGTTAAAAATCAAACTAAGTTTATCAACATAGATAAAAAGCAATTTTCAACAGAGATTTTTCTGAAATGGTGGTATTTTTTTTTTGACATTAAGAAGTTGAATATATGATGATGAATAATTTTGCAGGTCTTCAAGTTATTCCACTTGCTATCTCCACTTCATCAATGTAGTGAGAATGTTTCATAATTAAGAGTATTTAATTTTCCCGTTCCAGGTAAAGTGATCTGGCAGTACAACGAGGATATGTCGAACCCCGATGTGGAGCATGAAGCCCGTGTCCCGAAGCGCATCCTCAAGTGCCGCGTTGTGTCTCGAGAGATGAATTTCAGCTCTATTGAGTCCATGGAGAGATTCAGACTCGAACAGGTATTGAGGATGTATTGAAGCAGATGTTACTTTGTGGAGGACCATATCAATGAATTGAAACAATTATGCAAAGTAATTAATTACAAGAAAAAGGTTAACGGTGAGCAAAGTAATTGTTTCAGTTCATAGGTATGGTGGAAACACTACCTTGAGACTTGTAGATAATTGGCATTGATCACTTTTTACAAGCCTTTATTCTCTGTACCTGTACTCTGTCTGTCTGTAATCAAATCTTGCACGTTAAATTTGACCAACTTCCTGTGGTTAGATTGACTTGAAATTGGGAATACTTATATAAATCGCGTGACAATACAATAATCTAGTAGTGACATCCTAGTAGTTTAACCAGGATCGTCTCCGCAGGACGGAACCTTCAACGGTTAATAGCTCCGACTTCAAACTTGGTATGCAAGTGTAGTTTGACTGACAATGCAACTACAGTCAACGAAAAGTACAGCGAGCTAAAAAGCTTGTATTAAAAATGAAATTATTGTTTAGGTTATTTACAATGTGGTCTAATGAGGGCTATCGTTTTTTGTCTCACTAGGATAGATGGTGCCACTGTTGCGTGAGGTTTTTAAGTCTGTTATAACGCGCGTGAAAACAAAGTTTAGATTAAAATCATATTTAATACATCTTAAAACAGTACCATAAAAATATTGAGCAACCACAGTATTGCGTAATCCCGTTTTGTTTGGAAAAAAGGGAAGACAAAAGTTTTCGAAAGACAAAACTGTCTCAAATTACAGACGTTCGCTGCTCCTTATCGCGTAATTGCCATAATTAATTTCAGGTAATGCAAAATATTCACAAAATTATTCTAATTAACCCGCGTAGCTCACCCAAAAACCACAGTATATAAATACAAGCAGTATGGAAGCTAAGCATCATTTCAAAGATAAATGCCTACGCTCCGAAGGAGCGTTAGGGTTGTCAACTTATTTTTTGTAAAATTGAAAAAAAAAATATATTTCGCGCTGTACCTCAGCTTATTAGGCCTTATGTTACAAGTTTTGTTTAATTGTAATTGTATGTATATATGTATTTATATTATATATTTGGGTCAAATCTTGCAAGTTCAATTTGTCTCACTTCCCGATGTCCAATTTAATTGATTTTTTGCATCCTTATGTATGTTCGGTGACAATATAATATTATTATGTTACCATCGAGCTGATCTGATGATGGAGCCGGAAAGTATCCATAGGTAAACCGATTTTGATAAAACATGTCTAAGAACCATCGGTAGAAAACCTGCTATCAAATAAAAAAAAACACATTCAAATCGGTCCATCCGTTTAAGAGCTACGGTGCCACAGACAGACACACATAGCGGTCAAACTTATAACACCCCTCTTTTTGCGTCGGGGGTTAATAATTTAAACTATCATTAATATAACCTAACCAACAAAAAGTTGGAAAACCCCCGACTTTGTCACTTTAAAGTTCATATCTCAAAAACGGCTGAACCGATTTTGATAAAACATGTCTAAAAACCATCGCTAAAAAACTTGCTATCAAATAAAAAAAACCGCATTCAAATCGGTCTACCCGTTTAAGAGCTACGGTGCCGCAGACAGACACACAGACAGACACACAGACACACATAGCGGTCAAGCTTATAACACCCCTCTTTTTGCGTCGGGGGTTAAAAATCACTTACATCATAAAAACACTTAGGTACTTAACGAATAAACCCTGAGTCGTCTTTTAAAAATTAACACAATTTATATACTTTAAATCACGGGCAATACCTACCTATCACCAAAATTACCAAACGTTTTATTTAAAAGAAAAAGCATTTTATTTAGTAAAATAAATCATTCTTACCTTTCAACATCAGCGGGGAGTCTAAAAAATGAAAGTCCTGGTTTAGTATAGCTGGTGTTTAAGCAGCTATACACTGCACAATATTTTCCAGGCATACTTAGTTATTTATTTTTCTGTATCGCGGATTCGCGGATAGTCGCGCTCGAGCGCACGCAATTTAACAACGCAACGCGGGCACTGCTCGTCTCGACGCGTCACTCGCGACTGCAGTACCGTGCGGATCCCTCTGGGGTCCTGTCGGGCGCGCGTCTGTGTGAGTGCGTTGGTTTCGATGGATTTGTTCGAAGGTTCCCTACTGCTTGTATTTATATTCTGTGCAAAAACTATGAGATTTGACATTTCGGAGACCTCACGCTACACTAGCGCCTCTAGCGGCGAATTCATACGCGATAGCCCTCATTGCAAAACCATTCTGAGGAATAGGTTTTTTTAATCATTTTAAAGTGTGTATATTTTACAAAATAACATTTAACCTTTGTTTGACCTTTATCATAAATAAACGTTGAGTAACTAAACCGCCTAATCCTAATACTGACAGGTGATAGATGACACTAAGTACTTTTTTTAAAATAATTGTGACAGGCGAAGATAAATGTAGTTTTTAAAGCCATGGCAACTATGGTTAAATAAAATTCCAGTAACTTATAAATAGGATAAATAATTTAAAACCCAACTAAAACCAATATCCTAGATGTCTTAAATTCGGCTATTTTATGAAGAAAAAACATTGTTTTTATGAGACCAATGCCAATTATTGCAAGACACCGTTGTTAAGTGTCCTATAAAATCTTATAAGTGCGCCTGTTAGATTATCGAAAAATATGGAAACATGGGGGCTGTTTCACCACCCATTGATTAATTTTATTTGATGGATAAATGTGATGCCATCTCTGTCTATTGGAACAAAACAAACAGATACAGCATCACATTTATCCGTCAAATAAATTTAATCAATGGATGGTGAAACCACGGAATAGAAAAAACTAGTGGAAATGTCAAGCAGCCGCTTTGCGTGTGCTACTAGTATGCGGAGTTCCGCAAACTATAGGTCAGTTCGCCGGAAATGCTTATGAGTGACGGTTGTGAGAGCTGAGAAGAAAAAAAAACTTAAAATATGAGAAATATGCCTTACTGTGCCATTTTAGAATGTAAAAACGAACGAACGAACGAAAAATATCACCCAAGGTGGCATTTCATATCATTGACAAGGAGTATTTCATTTTAATTTAATAAATTTATATTTTTTTCCATTCCGTATGACACTATCATAAAATGAACCATACAAAAATAAACTTTACCAGAATATAATAAGGTCGGTTTTTGTCTCTGTCCTAAAACTATGCATTTCGAGAATGTTCCCTCCCTATCCATTTAGACAGCATAGGAATATTGACATCGCATAAGTAGAGATTGGGTGTTGTCGATAAAATTATCGATGTTTGTTTCTTTCGTTTTGTTGACTGAGTGTTCTGTTGAGTTGAATTTTTATCCCTTTCCTGCACGAAATAGAAAAGTAAAAAAAAAACCTATGAAAAATATTTGGCGACCTCGCTCACTGTGGTGTCATGCGTTGGGTAAAATTAATTTTACTAATACATTTAATAATAAATCACGCCCAGTTTTGCTATTTAACGTTGCAATAACAGCGCAGTCGATAGAAAAATATTTGATTGTTTTTTTTTTTCCAAGAAACTGATAAAAATCATTAAAGGATTACTCAGAAGTTTAACGTCTTCACCGCCCGAGTCATCTAGTAGTCAACGGAATGTCTCACGCGCCACGGTCATCTATACATGACCAACATTCAACTCGAAATTAATCCTTCTGCAATTAAATTAAAAATCAAGTTGATTTGTCGCTGGTTTTTCGGTGCCTTACATTACTTCGTGTTTTGTAGAGGTGAATGGGTTAACTATCAAAAAAACAATAAATTAAAAAAATCAAAACCCGACTGCGTTAAAAATACTAAAAAGAAGAAAACAAGCAGAGGACGTAGTGATCTAGAACTCTGTTAAGTAGCTAACTTAAACTGCAACAGTAGGGACCCATTCGAATCGCGACCAGCTCAAAAATTCTTATTAACGTCAGAGTCACATAGTACGCAGCAATCATGATAACTAAATACTTGGAAACATCCAAATAGTCATTAACATTGACCCAATCAAAGCGATCAAAGTGCTCAGGACATCCACTGTGTGCAAATAGATCGGAGCACGCACATCACCACTGGTAGCGTAGCAGCCAAAATATCTAAAAGTGTGGGTCACACTCGAAAAATGAGCTTTATTTATATTTAAAAGGTTTAAGGTTTAATCTCAAATTGAATTCTTTGAATAAAAAAAAATTAAGACACTTTTTGGCGCTGAAAATCCGCCATTTTTATTTTTTAAGAAGTTCATGTACCCAGTGTCACTCGATTTATCAAAATCGGTTCAGTCGTTAAGTAATTACATGAGGACATATGAATAGACATACATACATATAATACATTCATATTTACATACACACATACATACATACATACGGGTCAAACACATAACCCTTCTTCTTCGCAGTCGTGTAAAAACAACTTTGCCTCATACAAATAAGGTTTATATCTGTCTGTCTGTTTTCCGATTCGTCAATATTGTTGTCAGCTTTGAATAACGCGAATGTAATAGGTATAATCATAATACTTATAGTCAAACCTATTTTCATCTTTGACCTATAAAGTAGGTATATCGATATTACCGTAGGTGTGCTGCGCCCATCACTTTAGTGTTTACGATTCCTAAAGAAGAGACATGTAGCAACAATTTTCAGTCGAGTTCAATCTAAACGTATTCACATAGAGCTCATTTTACAATGTCAAAAACAACGTTTAAAAAATTTGACACCTATTGGTAAATAGCGAAACTAACTTGACAATCATGACATTTTGTCAAATTAGTTCCGCTACTCAGGGTGATGTGGCGCTATGTAGCTGCACAATGGACTCTCATCGATATATATAAGTATAACGTCGATTTAAAGTTCTAATTAATGTTGCCGGCTCAAAAGTTATTACCTTTTTTCGAATAGAAGCTAATGACCAATAAGCGCCAAGATTTGAAAGTGTGTATCCAATGCGCTTGTGCGCATTTCCGGCGACACGGCTTTCGATACAAGTTCAAGCTTTTGGCATTTCCACTAGTTTTTTCTATTCCGTGGGTGAAACTAAGGCGTATTCTTTCTTTTCTCAATTAAACAAAAAATTATGAAGGTAATAAAAGCTGTTAAAGTTCCATGAGACGTCACGCACTTTTTAGCACGTCGTGACGTCACTAGCCCGAACTTTGACGCGCTTCATCTTTGTATTTTTTTTGTTTGATTGACAAAAATACGTGTCCAATATTAATTGAATTCATGGGCTAAATGGTTTTTTTACCTAGAAAACTATTCATATAATTTAAGTTCCTCAATCCTTCCTCCCGCTGAGTCCAGTCACTAGTGTTATTGGATCTGTTAGAGATGTCCTCAAATGTGTATAAATAAGTAGTCTTAGATTTGTCGCTATTGACCAAAATTTGCTTAAAAAAAAACTTTATATTTTCAGAAAGTGCTCTTCAAAGGCCGCTGTCTAGAAGAGTGGTTCTTCGAATTCGGCTACGTCATCCCAAACTCGACCAACACATGGCAGTCGGTCATAGAATCGGCGCCTGAATCTCAAATGATGCCTGCTAATGTATTAAAGTAAGTATTTTATTAGAGCAGAAGTATTTCCCTAGTTTTTTGGTAAAAATCATCTAAAGCTCCCGGTCACTGAGCGAGCGAGCGAAAAATCCCCCAATAGTATTGCATAAAATTTCTGTTCCTCTTCAGTGGGCAGGGAGTTGATAACTAGCTTATGCTGGCACTTCACTTGGCATATTCGCACAAATATTTGCGTGTTTGAAAGAGATGCACTATATCGTTGCTAGCGTGAGTGACAGAGATGTCATTAACGCAACGCGAATACGCAATCCCAAGTGAAGTGCCACCATTAAAATTCATACAAAACCGGAAAGCGCAGTGCGGACACGGAGCAAGGAAGAGTATCAACTCGAAATTCGAAGTTCGTGTCGTGCGGTCCCTCTAACACTTACACTATTTAATACGAGAGCGAGAGGGAGGGTATTCACGGTATGATACGAACTTCGAGTTTCGTAGTAGCCCTGCTGTTATTCGGACAGAACAAACATTTTATCAGTCACATAGAATTTATCATTTTGTGATGACCTAGGCCTTAATTGTTTTTACGAAACGATAAGTTTAAAAAATATTATATTTTTAAATATGGTATGTTAATTTGTACCCACATAATCCCTTACTAATATTATAAATGCCTTATACCTATATGCGTCCAAAGGAAGATCAGCGCCGTGGTTTATTCGCAGTAGGCCCTTTGGCAGTACAAATAAAGGAAAATTATTAGTATAAAAGGAATATAACTAAAGGAACTATTACAAATAATCCCCGTTTAAGACGCTGTCAACACCAAAATGCCCTTGAGGACTCGGGATTTTGGCTCCGCCTACTTGCTCCCAGCGCTATTCACAAGTGAGCGGCGAGAAGCTTAACTATTTGGATTCGGCTAGCGAACGCGATCAGACATCAACACGCCTGCCGGTAGATGGCGTTAAACTCTTGTAGGCTTCCTATAGAGCGCAGGATAAAACAGACAGGACATCGTTAAAAAAAGATAGTTGGTTTTTAATTCATTTTCGTGATTAAAGCGTGAAGAGATTGAATGAAATTTGGATATGTAATACGTATACCTGATGCATCCTTACTTGTCTTATCATGTAAACAAACACTTCTCGAAGACACAGACACACCTTTCTCTTGGATTACATAATAACCATCACTTAAAATGTTCCTGTATACTTAAAGAAACTCACAAAGTATTGAAATCAACCGATTAACCACTGAAAAATATCATTTCTAATAAGATTGCCTTCATTAATTGAAGGAACGATTGAATAACTTCAAAAATGTCTGACATTGCAGTGTCAAGATTGTCTTTGGAACGGATTGAAAAGTATTGATGGGAAACGACAACTTATCGATGTGGACAAATATGTGGCAATTAATACTTAATATCCTCCTAAGTCCTTGCGTAGGTACTTTATAAAGAACTAATCTATATACATAAAATTCTAAACTAACTGACTGTTGATATATCAATGCACAGCCCAAACCACTGGACTGAGAGACTTGAAATTTTTTCACATATGTAGATACCTTATACAATGTAGGCACCCACTAATGAAGGATTTTTGGAAATTCCCACGGGATAAGGAAAAAACGGGTTTTATATTCAGTTCAACGGGATGGATTTTTCGTTTTATTGGTCGTAGAAAACTGAAATTTATTATTTAGATTCCTTGGGGGGTGTATGGGAGCACTACAAAAGTATTTCCCGAAATTCTGACGGGAACGGGAAAAAACGGGATTTTTCGTTTTACTGGTCGTAGAAAGCTGAAATTTGGCATGCAGGTTGCTTGAGAAGTATGTATAGGGAAGTATTAAAGAGATAATTTACCGAAATTCCCACGGGAAAGGGAAAAACGGGATTTTTCGTTTTACTGGACGTAGAAAGCTGAAAATCGGCATGTAGGTTGCTTAAAGGGGTGTAGAGGAGCATTGAGAGTGGAGTTTTCAAAATTCCCACGTGGTCGTAGAAATCTAAAATTCGGCAAGTGGGTTTCTTGGGGAGTGTAGGTGAGCTTTAAGAGACCATTTCCCAAAAAATATTACGGGAACGGGAAAAGACGGGATTTTTCTTTTTCTCTTTCTCATTTATTTAAAAAAATCTTTTTTATACGAAAGTGTATACTTCCGAGGTGGCCAGAAATCGAGGGCAACCCTCAAATTTTGTAGGCTCGCATTACGTTTTTCATATATATATTTTCACAAGCTATTTAAGTATTTGCGTCTGATAGATCTCATGTTGATGAGCTGATGATGGAAGGTAAAACGGCGCTTAGCAAGGAATTGTCGGTGAGTTCACAAGGTAGTCGCAACGTACACAACTAACCAAGACGTTGGCGTACGATACTGTCGCCATTTACTCACATATTGACAAAAAATTACTAAAATGCCTCAAATAAAGAACAAAATAAACGTCAACAGATGTGATTTTAGTTTCAAATTATTCTTTCAAGCGCACATGATTGTGTAAATAAATTAGTATGGAAGTCGTGCCACCTTACGTGTTTAATTATAACAAAAATCAATCAATTTACTATCATAATGTGTCTTTGTAAGATGAAATAAAGACTTAAATTTGAATATATTTTATCGACATTTCCCATCACTAGTCATTGTCTATTATCTATGTCTACCATCTATGACGTCACGTTTGTTTACATGATAAGACAAGTAAGGATGCATCAGGTATAAAATAATTAATGAAAACTTTTGAACAGATTTACCTAATGAAATTTCGATATGTAATATAAGTAGTTAAGATTTATTAGAAAGAATGACAGTATTTTTGTAGGTAGTAATGTATAATTATAATATTATAATGAGTTAAGATATCATCATCATCATCATCCCAGCCTACATACGTCCAACTGCTGGGCATAGGCCTAATCTCAGAACAAGAGGGCTTGGGCCATAGTTCCCACGTGGGGCCCAGTGCTTATTGAGAACTTCACACGCACCATTGAATCGATTTGCAGGTTTGTGCAGATTTCCTCACGATGTTTTCCTTCACCGCAAAGCTCGTGTTAAATTTCAAATGTGATTCCGCACATGAATTTCGAAAAACTCAGAGGTGCGAGCCGGGGTTTGAACCCACGATCCTCTGCTTGAGAGGCGATAGGTCAAACCACTAGGCCAGCACTGCTTTTAAGATATACATACAAGAATGAAAACTTTTGAACAAAAATAAAATTTGGATTTGAATCATAAGTACCTAGTTTTTATTTTTTTATTCGACTTAATGGCAAACGAGCAAGTGGGGTCTCGTGATGGTAAGAGATCGCCACCGCCCATAACATCTGCAACACCAGGCGTATTGCAGATGCGTTGCCAACCTAGAGGCCTAAGATGGGATACCTCAAGTGCCAGTAATTTCACCGGATGCCTTTATTACCTGTCACACAATTCCTTCCAAAGACCTTTCTAATAATTGATAATTGATAAATTTTAATTCTTGTTTTTATTTAATTTTTTTGTGCTACATTTTCACGGAAAATCTTATATTTTTCGTTCTTTAATGCATATTAACTAATGATACTTTCATTCCAGTGGAAACGTCGTGATTGAAACGAAGTTTTTCGACGGTGATCTCCTTCTAACCACTTCGAAAGTGAGACTCTTCTACGTGTAACCGCCCTGCCGCCCAACACAAGCATTTACTAGTCAATACTTTTAACGCATTTCTACACGTATTAAAATAAACAATATCAATTATTTATTTCTTTTTTGTTGTAGTTAGACACATAATTGACAGGGTCCGGAATATTAGTGGCTTATACTTTTCGAAATGTTTACGGATTGCATGGGAATTCGAGATTGTTCCATATATTTTCTACTCCAAAATTTAAATATCTTTTAACTTCTTGCGATGCTATTTTACTTACCTATTTTTGTAACCACATCTTTCGAAAATACCATTTCAATATAGATAAATCCCTGCATTAAGAGAAGTTTCTTTGATCCATTCTCGATACAAACGTAGTCCCGGTCTCATTTGAAAACTAGGCAACAGAAGTAGATTAAATTTTTTAAGTAAGGACGGCCGGCAGGGAAACTTCTCTTAAGGCTTTTACTATCTAAAAAAATGAACTAGTCTGTGGCACGGAATAGAATGAGTTTAGAGAAAAACGCATTTAAAGGTTTGACTTTAAGGTTCAAAGTTTAAGGCTTTTATTGATGCAGTTAGTCGCTTTTAGCAGTAAGGGGACGAGATAATAGTACAAGTAGATGTGGCTGTATTGTCTAAAGCCGAGTTTAGACTTTCAAGAAAAATCGTTCTGGTTGCATTACATTGCGGCACTCGATTGACCACTACAAACACGTTGGCTTTACGGCCTCGCAATGTAATGCAACTTGCACGATTTAAAACTCACTGACGTTCGCAATCGCATTCACAATGTCTCCATCTATGTTTTAATTATTTGCTCGTATTACAGGCCACACCCGGTATAGCTGTCGCATCAAATCGTCACTACTTAAAAAAATAGATAATTTTTCTGAGTGATTTATTGAATCAGGCGTTACTTTGCGGAGGTCCATTATCAATGAACTAAAAGAATTTCTTTGCTCACCCGCGACCTTGAGATAGCTAAGTCTATGCAAATTATGCGTGTTCATGCAGTTTCTCCACCTCCACACTGTAAGAACACACACAAATTACACAAACCCATCTATCACCACCACCACAACACACTGACGCGTTTCGAACTCAACCAGAGCTCATCTTCAACTCTAACAACTGTTAGCATGGTGTACGGTTGTTTCACTCTGAAGAGTGAGTAGTTCATTTTTCTGAGTGAACTTTATGGGCATTACACCAAGGTTCAATTTTAAGACTACTATTTGGAGTCTTTTTGTATTTTTTATTTCAACTCCAAATTTTTGTTTCTTTTACGGTCATTTGTCCAGTGGTGGTGTAGGGGAATAGCACGCAGCACGGAATGCTGAGGACATGGGTTCGATTCCGAGCGCTGGTCTATTTTTCTGGTTTTTCTGTGCATTCATGTTTCGGCTTGTGTTTTCGTGTGAAATATATAAGGTTTAATTTTGTTGACATATTGATTTTAGATACGGGTTTTTTTTAAGTAGTGACGAAATGTTATGTGTGGTGTTCTTATGATTAGCAGCATAAAGGTGTATTAGTTAAATTGAATGTATTAGTAATATGTATGAAGGTGCAGTCAAGGAAACTTATCACGGACTAGGTTGGAGAACCTTTGCATAATCACTTCGCTATGATTTCTTTGGCAAATGTAACAGAGTGGTCAAGACAGGGAACAAAGTACCAGAACATGGTAGTCTCACCTCTGAATGTGAACAAATTTAAGAACCGGCTAGACCAACACATTAACAATAAAAAGAATACTTGACCAAGGAACAGCTAGATACAGGCACCTATCAGTTGCAACTGCCTGCCTGATCCCTACTAATATTATAAATGCGAAAGTAACTCTGTCTGTCTGTCTGTTACGTTTTCATGTCGAAACCACTGAACCGATTTTGATGAAATTTGGTATAGAGATAGCTTAAGCCCCAAGGATCAACATAGGATACTTTTTATTTCGGTAGAGGGCGCCACCGCGCGATAATCTAGGTCCGCGCAGACGAAGTGGCGGGTATAAGCTAGTAATTTATATAATAATAATAATAATGTCAACATGACATTAGTAGCACAAAGGTTCCACCCTGGTAAGTGGTTCAGTTTCGTTGACTGTAGGGAACCCTTTGTACGAGGGTCAAACTGAAAGTTCTTAGAAAATCAAAAACTGAGCAAACTAGCAAGTTATTAGTTTTATTATATCTTTTCAAAATAGTGTCCATTCACATCAATACACCGCTGCATCCGATGGAACCACTGAGAAAAGCACTTAGCCCACTCGTCCTTAGGGGTCTCTTCGACGGCCTTTTGAAACGCACCCACTGCTTCCTCGGTGTTCATAAAAAGTTTTCCTCGAAGTTTTTCTTTTGTTTTCGGGAATAAATAAAAATCGGAAGGTGCGAGGTCGGGGCTATACGGCGGGTGACCCAGTAATTCCACGTCTGACGTCACTAAATAGTCGATCGTTCGCCTGGCGGTGTGCGACGAGGCGTTGTCGTGGTGAAGAAGGATCCTACTTCGAGGTCGCTTCTACCGAACTTTTTCCAATACAAGTGGCAAACAATTGTTAGTGTACCACTCTGCAGTAACTGTTTTTTGATCCTCTAAAACAATTGTCGCATAGTGACCTGTCGTTCCGAAGAACGAGGCCACCATCTTTTTTCCCACGCTTCGACCTCTCTTCACTTTAGTTGGCAACTCCTCGAAAGGAAACACCCATTGAGCAGACTGTCTCTTGGTTTCTGGATCATAACAGTAAACCCAGCTTTCGTCACCCGTAAGTATGTCGAAAACAGCATTTGAGTCACCTCCGTTAAATCTTTGAATCATTTTACGGCACCAATCAACCCGACGGAGTTTTTGGGCCTCGGTCAAATTATGAGGTATCCACCTCGCACAAAGCTTCCTGACCGCTAAATGTTCATGGAGGATTTTATGCACTTGACTCATACCGATGCCTAAGCTTGTCCGAATCTGCTGATACGTTACTCTTTTGTCAGTCTCTGTCATACGCTGCACAACACTGATGTTATTTTCAGTCGTCGCCGTAGAAGGCCGTCCCTCACGCAGATCGTCGGTGAGATTAGTGCGACCACGTTTAAACTCATTAAACCAGTTGTAAATGGTCGCACGAGATGGGGCTTCATCATGAAAGGCCAATCGAAGTCTATCATAGCTTTCTTGTTGACTTAAATGACATCGAAAGTCATAAAAAATCATTGCACGAAAATTTTCGCGAGTTAAATTCATGTTGACGTGACGCAGACAATTTTTAATTTGCCGCCAAATCATAAAACAAATGACAAATGAATGAAATACATACTCAATTATATTGGCAAAGAGTTCCATTTTCAAAATTTAAACTTACTTTTTTATTATATTGTTTACAAGTGGCCAGTTCTAAAAACTTTCAGTGTCGCCCTCGTATATGTGTCCAACCCACACTTAAGTGAAATGAAGAAAAACACTATGTCCGACAGTAATGTGTCTATTATCACACAAAATGGAATCCTATAGAAAATATTTGGTTTAGTAGCATAAATCTTATTTTATAATTTTGACGCATTTACTTAGTATACCTAAGTATGTTATGTATTAAATCAGCTCTAAAGTTACTGTGTGTTTAGTTACTGCGTGTTTGTAAGTCTATGAAATTAATAAAATAAGTTTCAAAATATTCTGGCTTTTTTATTTTGTTTTATATTTACTTAGACTTAGATTTTATTTTAATATGTGTAGGTAACTTGTAAATTGAAGCCGTGTGGTGGCCTAGTGGTGTGACCTGTCGCCTCTCAAGCAGAGGGTCGTGGGTTCAATCAAACCCCGGCTAGCACCTCTGAGTTTTTCGAAATTTATGTGCGGAATTACATTTGAAATTTACCACGAGCTTTGCAGTGAAGGAAAACATCGCGAGGAAACCTGTACAAACCTGCTAAGCAATTCAATAGTGCGTGTGAAGTTCCCAATCCGCACTCCGCACTGGGCCCGCGTGGGAACTATGGCCCAAGCCCTCTTGTTCTGAGAGAAGGCCTGTGCCCAGCAGTGAGACGTATGTAGGCTGGGATGGGATGGAGGGAACTTGTAAGTTTTTTAAAATTTTATCTGTCTCAATAATTGGCTAAGAGCTCTTAATTCTTAATAATTTTACTGTCCACATACAACATCTGTTACTCCACGTTGATGTTAGGTGTGGATTTGTTCTACACGTCGTCTATATGCCGCAAGCTGCTCAAACTGAGGCATTAAACCACGTTCAACTAAAAATATATAAGTAGGTACCTACAATGGAACAGACTCACTGCTGGGGTTTTTCCATCAGGCATTTTTCAGGTGGTAGGACCTTGTGCAAGGTCCGCCCGGAGTGCTACCACCATCTTGCTCGCTAATCCTGCCGTGAAGCAGCAGTGCTTGCACTGTTGTGTTTCGGCGCGGAGAGTAAGACAGCCGCTGAAATTACTGGCACTTGAGGTATTCCAACTTAGGCCTCTAGGTTGGCAACGCATCTGCAATACCCCTGATGTTGCAGATGTTTATGGGCGGTGGTGATCTCTTACCACCAGGAGACCCACTTGCTCGTTTGTCTTCCAGTCGAATAAAAAAAAAAGAAAGCTATGATTTGGGCACTGTAGGACACGACTGGATGCCTACATGATGTGTGTTCGAAAGAATATACTTCAATTTAAAACAATTGATATACTTATCAGGTTTTGGGCAGTCAGTCTAGACTAGAACTATCGACACATGTATTATGATTGCTGAAGTTTAACCCTTTGACCGCCACGGTTGGTAAAACACGACAGCTGAAAAAAGTGCCATTATGGCCATGTCGGCATTTCGTGGCGCATATTGGAACGATTTTCAGAAAAAATAATGGCGGTTAAAAGGTTAAATAAAATAACAGAAAAGTTTAAAGCGTTTATTCTTTAGGCTTTTTATAGAGTTGTGGACCGTCCGTCCACAACAGTACCTTAAAAAGGTGAGTGTATCACTTATTGCAAGGCTGGCAACGCACCCGCAGTCCTAAAAATGCTGTAGGTGTCCATGTGCGGTGGTGATTACCATTAGGTGACCTGCCTGCTCGTTTGCTAGCTGTTTTCATTCAAAAACAAGTCACGTAACGATTGAGCCTTTGGTTTGAACTTAACCCAAAATACTTAAATTGTATGGATGATATTTTATACAACTTTTTTGATTTCGGACAGGTAAGTTGTTGAGTTTGTTAAATTGCATTAAAAATTCTAAAAACCCGACTGCGTAAAAAACATGAAAAGTAAAAAAATCGACAAATCAAAAATAAAACCTAATGCAGGATATAGCGAGTTCAACAGTCGGGATGCGTTAAAAATCGTGACCGGATCAAAATTCCAAGTAATGGGTCCCGACTGTTGAATTCACTTTATTCAGCACTAGGATTTACATATTTGTTTTATCTAGAGTTTCTTTACACAGTCGGGTTTTCATTTATACAGGGTGAAATTTAGAACGTACATACCTAATACAAAATTTGTGTTTCATGCTCAGTTAATGGGCAATACGAGTACAGTGCATTTACTCTTTTGTTGAAATAAGTCTGACCAAAAATTATGGTTTCTATACATTTTTGAAATACAAACTCATGAATAATGTATGGAAACCGGAAATTTCATCAGACTTATTTCAACAAAAGAGTTAACCAGCAATAACTGAGCACGAAACACTAATTTTGTATTACCTACTTCCAACAACCTGTATTTTTTTAAATTTATTTTCTGTTTCTGCTATAAGTACATATCGGTATGTATATCATAATAATAATATTACGTATAAAACCTAATGAATTGCAGGTAACTTAAGTTTAATGATAATGACGAATCGATAAAAGTGTTTAGTAGGAATCGATAAAATCGCACATAAAGAAATCATTTTCGCAATCGATGCTCAGTCGTGACTGTATCTCATTAGTACCCTGACACGTTGAACCACCATCGAACAATACCGCCGATATTACCATAGAGGAAACGGAGAGGCGTTCGAGCAACTCAGGAAAAGTTACTCACACCACAGGAACCATTTTGTAAATGAAACCATTGCCCACGCCGAACATCCTGCTTCACAAGAAACACTCATTCGATTTCTTCGTACCAACGAAGGAAGCTACTTCATCGTCATTCCAATCACATCGAATACCGCATATAAATAATAGAAATTATCCAATAATGTACGCGAGTAAGTACTCGGCTACTAGACGCGCGCTTGTTACGAATCGTATTTAATATCGGCGTGTTGACCGAACAATAAATAATATTAAGATACGATGACATTTCGATAAATATTGAACGGTTTTTTCGATAGGAAGGTCGATGTTATCGGTTAGGTAGGTGGCTACCAGCAATTACATATTGTAATAGAACGATAAGCTACCTAATTGTGTGTAAATATACATGGGCGACGGTTTTTAATGTCGAACGGTCGTTTATTTCACTTCTAACATGCTTTTAAAATATGTACCTACTAGATACGTGTGAACTAACAACTAACTAGTGGTTTTAATTAGTTATACAACTGACCGGTAGAACCTCTGACGTCTCGCAAGAGTTTATCGCTCGTGCTTTTAGCAAGCGATGGAGATTTGTACCTATCCATTACACTATGAGCAAGCTACCTAACTAATCACATAATATAAAGTTTCTGAAAGTATGTACATAGATTCTGTCTCTATTAATTCTAATTCTCATTTTATTATAAATATGAATAATGTTTGTTCCCGCTTGATGCTTCAACGTACAGAATTTCTATCAGAGAGTACATAATGTAAAACTGTTACATATTTTTAAGGTGTCAAGTAGGTGTTTTGCAGGTGGTAGGACCTTGTGCAAGGTCCGCCCGGATTGCTACCACCAACTTGCTCGCTACTCCTGCCGTGAAGCAGCAGTGCTTTGTAGGTACTATGAAAATCGCGAATATTTGCTGGTGTGTCCCTTAAATATGTGAATGGATAGCCTCTGCCCAGACAAGTTTTTTTATTATTTTAAGCCGGAATATTGAAGCACATGGTTGGGTTAGACGAGCCATACTTTACCTTTTTTTTATGGGCCACAAATGTGTTGCAGCAATGGTGCCACTTGTTTGTATGATCTGAGGTGCCAACTAATAGGTATTGGCTCTCTTTAGTTCCTAGTTGTAAAATATACTATTTCGTGCCACGTGGGCCACTCATAGAGATTTAACGGGCACGCTGTGTATAGCTAAGTTAATCTAATTGAATATGAAAGTCTAATTCTAATTGAAAGGATTAAATACATCGGAAATTTTTAATCAAATTGTATGACTGTATATATATACTTACTTAATGCTTGAAAATGACGCCACAATTGAAATAATCCTGGAAAATATTTACAGGGTTGTTCAATCAAACAAATCCAAACCAACCATCTCCCGAAATGCTCCTGATTTTTAAAAAATACTTTGTCATTGACAATACCTACTTAATACTTATACACCTACCACATTGTAGTAAGTTTTCTCAAGTCCAGAGTCAAGGTGTGGTTTACTCATTAGTAGTGACTGAGCCCAACCATATTTTTCTAAGAATATGAAATACTTAATAACAATAACAAATCAAAATTCGTCGAAGCGTCAGCCCTGCGCCCGCGCCGGCGTCGCGGCGTCGCTCTTCCCCGGATGAGCACCAAATGTGTGATATTTTTAGTCATGTTGATTGCCCTTTTCCTGTTTCCGGCAGCTCTATCTCTGCACAGATACAAAACTGTTAATTAGTGACGAATTAATGCTAACTTGTTGCGCTTGATCACGTCAATCGAGTGACCAAATTAATCGATCTTCTTTTTGTTTATAAGCACTGGTCGTTGTACCGTCGCGGAATGAAAAGATTGACCACCTTAAGGTCTGTTTTTGCTTGCTCAGTATAAGTTGTCAGTATCTGCTCTATCGACCGAGTATGACATATTCTGTGTAATGTCTCTGTTACAGAGTTCATAAAAGTAACATGTGCTTGCAACTTGTAAATGAATGTATACATATTTGAAGACTGGTCAACCTTTTCATTCAGCAAGTATACCTTTAGTTCAGGGGAATTCATTACCAATCAATCATCACAAAAATTATATTGTGGTTTTATAATTCGCTGTGGCATAATTTTCACCGCTAGAATACCTACTGTACGATGTTTTTTTCTTTTTTCGGATGGATTGGTGCTGCTAGCTTTATGGCTTTTACAGCTTTCAGGTAACTCTACCTTCTTTCGTACTCCAGGTAAACTATATCAGGAGTACCTACATACCTACTTACCTACGTAGATATACAGCGGTGGCCTTACCCATTGCGAGGGTCCGGGCAGCAGGTTTTTGTCCTTCGTGAAAATTATGAGAAGTAATGTGCGGGTAGTTTTACGAGCGTTTCAACCGCTATCAGTTTCCTGTCGCATATTTTGAAGAAATGAGAGACCGTAAGCAAGAAATTATAATGATTTGTGATTATACCGCATGTACACTATAGTTTTATAAAATCCTTCCATTTTACCCGACTCATTTCTTTAGTATAAGCCACCAGGGGTCGCCAAGCTATGGCCCGCGAGCCTCTCTAATTCGGCCCGCGGGAAAAAAGCAGGAGAGTCCACGGTCCGCAATAGGGTCCGATTTTATAAAGCTACAAGTAACTAGTAACAGCCAAACATGACCAGCCAAACTCTTGGCCCGCACGAATTTACATGAGTGTGGCCCCTGAGTCAAAAAGTTTGAAGAACTCTGGTATAAGCAACAGGAAACTGATAACGGCATAGGCGTATATAAGGGGGAGGGGGGGGGGGGGCGAGTCCAAGTGGGGTGTGAAAATTGGTCCCCCCTCCTGAAAAATAACCCTATACGCCAATGGATAGTGGTCAAAACGCTTGCTACCCGTGCACTATCCTAATTATTTTCTCGAGCGCGCGAGGTGTCGTGTCGTGACGGAGGGGTTCAGTGACCCGGTGTCCTGCCTCCTGCCGCTTTCACTATTCATCGAAGCTTAATATCAGTTCCTGAGAATAAAGTATAGACACGTGCTCAATAGTAGCAGGCACGCGTGGTCAGGCTGAGCAAATGTAGCCTGGTAGAGCCAAAATGAAACTTAGGTATATTATACCCTACAATCGCGTCAATACCTTATCTGAGCATTTGTGGACTTTGTTCTGCTAGTAGCTGTTGCCCGCGACTCCGTCCGTAGAATATTTTCATTGCTATCCCGCGGAAACTATCCAATTTTCCGGGATAAAAACTATCCTATTTCCTTCACAAGTAACATTTGAACAAATAATAAGGTGTAAATAAGCTCGTTGGCTTCCACTCAACCCATTGTTAGACCATCTAAAGTATCAGTCCTGTAAAAACCAGATCATCGAACTTGTAAACATAAACAATGATATCTAAACCTTTTGGAAATCCCTGCCGGGAGCAACTCTTCGCTTGCGGTCATCGTGACATCTCTGGCGCAGCGGAGCGTCACCGAGGGTAGGTAAAAACCGTGTGCATTCAACTATGACTGCAGCCAAAGGATTGCTGATGAAAAAAACGAAGCTGTCAAGAAGCCTCGGTAATTCCCGTAGATCCTTCGTTCCACTCCGTCCTTGTAATAGCCGAATAAGCAGAGACAATCAAACAATAATAATAAAGGCTACTCGATGTAGGTACTTTTAACGACCTCTCATTGAACAAAGCGTAACACTTTTGGGTTGCTCAAGGCTCTGCACTGGGCATGTTGATAGAGAATTATCCAGCTATGGTCCAAGTTACATCATTCGAAATATGAAATTGGTTATCGTCGTTAATTATCGATTCATCGTAAGTGCATGGCCATGTTGGATGCGGTCGCCATGTTTGCTGGCTTCCGGCGCGCGCGTGTTCGCGCATTTTAATGTTCGCGGGTAGCGTTCGCCGGGCATGAGTCCTACGTCCTATTTCGACACAATGATGTTTCCTTCCATGGGTTCCGTCAAGGTGCGGGGATAGAACTCAGGCCCCAAGATGTACAGTTAAATCATTTGATTCCTAGCCCACCGAAACGTTTTCATAGTAAGTGTCATAATAAATTCCCTCGTCAAGTAATGCGATGACACTATGACTTTTTGTACGAAAAGGTTCCACAGTGGGTCACGATTCAACTGGTTCGAGTGTACAATCACGAACCGGGATTGTTGAGCCACTTGCCACTGTTGGGAATTTGACTGTGTAATGTTATTACTACGAGTTTGAATAACACTACCAAACTATTATTATTTTGAATTTTTGGAAAAAATATGGTTTTTCCTACTCAGAATAAAGAGTACAATCGATTCGGATAGTTTAAAAAAAATTCCCAAAAAAAAATTACAGTTTTGCGACGTTTTTTTTATACATTCAATATGGGCGTGACAAAACTGACTCATAAAATTTTGTAGGTATGAAAAACTGGGGACATTTTTTTAAACGATCGGAATCGATTGTGCTGTTGATTCTGAGAAGGAAAATATGAATATTTTTTCCAAAATTTCAAAAAAAACGGAAATGGTATACTTTTTGATAGGTACATATGAGGCTTTTTTCTTATATTAGGTACATTTAAATTATTTTCTCACTGCTGAGGTGAAAAAATGTATGTGTCACACGAGAGCAAAGTTTTTTGCATCTCGTGTGTTTGAATCCCTTGTTGTTCTCAGGATTCTAACCTAGAATCACTCGCTACGCTCGTGATCAAATTATTAGAATCGTTCACTTACTCGGGATTCAAAATCAACACTCGCATCAAAAAACAACTTTATTTTCATGTTGCACAAATAACTATTGCACTCTACGCTGAGTTGACTGATCAGAATATTTACTGTTCTTTACAAACGAATTTGAGATGCACCGTGAAATGAAACTTAAAGTAACTTCATAAAAATTAGTTACTTCTTTCTGCTATTGTAATACTGGTATTCTCCACGTACCTACCTAGTTTTTGTACCTATTGCACTATGGTTGTCAATAAAGAGACAGTCTTTGTTACTGTACTGTATCGTATAAATCTCACGATACCACACAAGACATACGGTGTCTTTAAACTGTTCCGTAGGTAACAGTTAACTACAATGTAAACGGCTTCCAACCGTTATTAGGTACAATATTCACAACAGCAGTGTTGATAATATATCTCATCACGATACTTTCAAATGAGACAGCCCGGCTGCGGCCGAGCTCATAATTCACATCGATATGCGATAATACTCATTCAGCCGATTGTTCCAACTGTACCTAACTACACAATACGTACACACAATTCGTGACTATAAATTGCAGCATTGTATTTTGTTCAGACTGATGTGTTATTATAACAACTGCGGAAATAATTACGCATTATACCAAATACCTATAAAATAGAAATAAGGTCGCCTTGGTAAAACCAAAAAATCACAAAAAGCATAATTGAGTGATCAAAGAGATCATCATCATCGTTATGTCAACCGAAAGACGTCCACTGCTAGACTTAGGCCTCCCTCAAGGCTCTCCACTCAGACCGCTCTAGTGCTTTTCGCATCCACCGCGATCCCGCGATCTTAACCAGGTCGTCGCTTCATCTTATTGGAGTTTTGTATCGCTTATCAAAGAGATACAAAATTTAAATCTAGTGTCAAGAAGAAATCTAAGGTGTACTATACTTAAAATAAATGATTATATTTGGAAATCATTGCGGTCCGCATTTGCGATCTTTAACATAAAATGTTACACTAACAAAGAATGTAAAAAAAATCTACAACATATTCTAAATTGAATAAAGATAATTTGACTTGGACTTTAACAATCTGTTTTTCTTGTTAACTGTTAAGTTCGTGTGTTTAATCGATCTCTACCAAAATATGTAGTAAAAATACGAGTAAATCTAAAGTTATAAAATAACGTCCATAGTTTGCAAAAGCTTAAAGCTTACCCCTTCGAGGCAACTTGTTCAGCGTCCAATCCTGGCAGCCGCCTGCGCACCCCACCTAAAAACCCATAGAGGAAATGACATGTGCTTCCCAAAATTACGATACGTTAGCTTTTGTGGATATGGCTGGTAATTCAAATAAAATGAACAAAAATGATCTTACTTCAGTTCAACAAATGGAATAAGAAACTGGAGAGATACGGGTCTTGTATTGGTAGAGTTAAAATGGAATGAGTTATAAGTATAGTAAAAAATATTTTTTGACTGCGTTGATGTAGAAGCTTTATTATTTAAAGATTTAAGGGGCCGCAGGCATACCTAGGCATTAGGTGTAAATTTCCGGTGCGTAACGATGGATATAACAACAATTGATTTAATAATATAATTTTCATTCGATATAATGCAATTTATCATAAACACTAAACTTATTTCCATTGTTATTAATTCGATTTGATGTACTTTGGGTTTGGTTAGGTTAGGTATATTTTATTAAAAAGTTCGGTGAAGCTCCTATATCTTTCGGAATTATATCAAATGTAGTTATATCCTTTGAAATTATATCAAATGTTGTTATACCCATCATTACACGCCTTTTTAGGTTTTTGCGTAATTTCAGCAATACTTACTCAAAAAGTGTTGGCTAATTATTTTTTCCCACGGGAGCGAAGCCGCAGGGTTTCACATACGTTAAGTGCGATTAAGACCAGCAAAAATAATTGTGCAAGTAGCATTACATTGCTACGGTCGATTGACCCCTTAAAACTCGGCCTCTTTATGACCTCGCAATGTAATCTTAATACAACTTGCACCATTTTTCTTGCAAGTCTAAAGTAGGGTTCATCTGATATCCCGGCCCCGGGTGTGTCCACTTGTTTCGAGCGTGTCCCGGCTGCGTGCCCACCTGCCACATTCTACCCCGGGCACAATGGCCGGGATTAGCCGAACCGGACCGACGGCAACAATGACTCCGGAGCACCCGACTTTGTTTTTGCCGATTGTCACAGTAAATCATGGTGAATGTAATCGATTTAGACTATACATATATATTGTTATTGGGAGAAAATTAATTACATCTGACGTATAGGCAACAAGTTGGTAGAAAAAATAATATAGATACATACTTCGGTTCTAGCTTAAGACATTTTTAAAAGACGATTCAAAAATTGGCTTCTAGAGCACACATTCTACACTTTTGACGAGTTCCCAAATTAGATGATTTTTCTGAGTGAACTTACTTATCTATTTATTTTCTTTATTGAGGAAAACAAACAGCAATACAATCATACATGAAGCTAGTATACATGCAGGTAAATCATGAGCCAGTAAAGTTTTCACTGATATGTCTACACTTATTAAGAAAATATTATGCACCAAGTAAACAACAAATGAAAGGAATGATTACAATAATTCCTTGAAAACATGCAGAAAATACTACCCACCCATTAACAGACCAACAGACCTGTCAGGATAAGCATTAGTTCAAGGTTCAACTTTATTGACGTATTGATTTGAGATACAAGATTTTTTTAAGTAGTTGTGAAACGCGCCCTTGTCATAGATTAAATAAATAACAATACGAAACAGATTGGACACTCGTATACGACAGCCGACATATTCGCCTAACATCCGGTTCACCACCAATGGTGTTAGTAGCAACCCTGTGGCTGCAGAACAATTTTCGAGCAACAACTGCAAAAGTGGCCCCCTATTCCAAATGTGCTATAATTATAACCATAGATATATTTCATTAAGGAGCTGTTTCACCATCCATTGATTAGTTTTAACTGTAATGCCGTCTCCGTCTATTCGAACAGACGGCATCACATTTAACCGTCAGTTAACACTAATCAATGGATGGTGAAACAGCCCCTAAATCTTGAACCAAAATTAGAAAATTGAGAAACGAGCTCATTATAATAGTTCGCATAGATATCGACGCAATGACTTTCCTTTTCTCAGAAGGTTAACTCTCTCATGCAACCTTTTTTAGAAAGAAACAATGCCCAGTAAACTGGATAAAACCATTCATAACCCACCAACTGTCTGGATAATTTATGACTCTTCGCAGTTTTACGACTTTATTTATCCAATTGAATATGTCTCTCGCACAGAACATATAAAAATGAAATAAAAATGTCACGCCAGCTTAAAACAATTTATTTTTTTAGCCCAGTCAAGAAATGCTCAAAAATGGAGTACCTATTGCAGAGATCGTGGTACGGTATTAAAGTCCGAGGTCGGCTCAATAGGAACATCCTTTGGCATGCTAAGAAAAACCACCCACTTGCTGAGCAGCCCTTTTGGCAGCTCGCCCTCTCTCCGGTAAGCTGTAAAAGCCGTCTGAGGCTAACAGCAACAGTCCGTTCGAAAAAAAAAACTTTTTTGCACTTTGGCTGTATTCATAATCTTTGTTGCTGACTGTACCTAACTCTAAACATCGTCAACTCTAAACAACAAATTGATTATGGATTGAAATACACACGATAGCCATTACTGAAGTGGTAGAATCTATGACTTTATGACGCGTTGCAAGAACATCTTTATAGTAACTTAGTTCAACTCACGTCCTAGAAAGTAAGAAAAAAATATTTTGGTTACATCAGTACAGTCACCAGCACCAATATCTGACACAACAAGCGGGCATAATATCTGATACGACTCTATTTCTAGGGCCGGAAGGTGTGTCAGATATTTTTGCACGCTCCGCTGTGGCAGATATTAATGCTGGTGACTGTAGTTTAGTCCAGTAGACGGGATGGTTTCAAATTTCAGTTACAATACAGGCAGTATAGCTTTTGTTCAAAATAAAGCAAACGCTGGAGGTGTTGTATTTACTTATTTCTGAAGGTCGAGGCGCGGGGAGAGGGGGGGCTTTGTTTGCGAGCACGCGCGGCCAGCGGCGCGCGCGACGGCAAGCGGTCGTCAATCTTTAGACGGGTTAAATGAGATATGGTTATCCTTATTGTAAATGAAGCAAGTGTTTCTGTTTGTCTGCTGGTCTGTATGTCTTTTGTCTGTTACCTTTTCACGCTTAAATCGCTGAATTGATTCCGATTAAGTTTGGAATGGAGATAGTTCGAGACCCTGGGATAGACATAGGATATTTTTTATCCTGGAAAATTTTAGTTCCCATGGGATAAATAAACAAATAATTTGTGGATGGAGTCGCTGGCAACAGCTTTAACGAAAAAGAACAAAGAATAAACTGTGTTGTCTCTGCCGTTTGATCTACAGCTTCTTAAGCAGAGGATCGTCGGATTAGACTCGGTTTGCTCGTCTTGAGTTTTACGGAATTAATTACATTTTATACCATGAGCTTTAAGATGAAGGATAACATCGTGAGAAAGCTTGCAAACGCTTGAAGCTATTCAATAGCGTTCATGAAGGAATCATTGGTTATCATTGACGATCGGATGGCTAAGTGGTTAGAGAACCTGATTACGAAGCTTGAAGTCCCGGGTCTGATTCCCGGCCAGGGCAGATATTTGTTGAATAATAGAAATGCTTGTTTTCGGATCTTGGATGTTTAATATGTATTTAAGTATGTATTTATCTATCTAAGTATGTTTGGTTTATCCGTTGCCCATTTTGTATCCATAGTACAAGCTTTGCTTAATTTGGGACTAGGTTGGTGTCAAGAGTCCCATGATTTATTATTTTATCTCTATAGTAACTTGGTTCAACTCACGTTCTAGAAAGTAAAAAAAAAATATTTTAGTTTCATCAGTACAGTCACCAGCATCAATATCTGACACAACAAGCGTACATAATCTGATACGACTCTATTTTTAGGGCCGGAAGGCGTGTCAGATATTTTTCCACGCTCTGCTGTGGCAGATATTAATGCTGATGACAGTACCATCACTTTACAATAATAAAATTAAAACTTAGAGTACCTAATACTAAATGAAACGAAACGAAAGGACACCAAAAATGGCTAAACTCACGCGTTTTAGTAGTATTTACCTTTCGCACATGCAAAGTTTCAGCACCCATGCCTGCAAACGTCATGCGCGTTTCAAGTTATATAACGAGAGTTCAATGGCCGCAGTGCAACCTTTAAGGTCGAGCCTTATTTACACATACAGGCAGGACTGGGACGCCTGGGGCTCGAGCCATGTGCCTTGGACTCGGTGGAACTTAAAACGTCATTTAAATTTTAATAACAATCAGAAAAAATTGTACAATACTTACTCGTACTTTACTTTTTGTATTATTATTTTTTACTTAATTACTTACTGAAGTTCTTTGGTCACATTTCCAGGAATGAGTACTCAATGGAGAGATTGGTAGTTCAGGGGCAGGTGGAAGGCAAGAGGAAGTGCGGCCGATCACCAATTCGCTGGACTGACCTGTATAAAAAAGCTATTAAGTCCACCATGGTCCAGTGTACTCGCAACGCCTCTAACCGGCAGAAACGGAAACACATTGCTAAGAGGGCTGTCCTCAAAAAAGTCTGCGACCCACCGAACATCTCCTCGTGTACCTCGTCTGCGCAACCACGACCACTCTGACAAGAGCAATGATATTATATGTTACTATCGAACTGGACGAATCACTGGACAAGAGTGTCTGCGCGACTAAGAAGAAGAGAAGAGTACTTACTTGTAAAGTAGTTCCTTTAAGCCCCATTTAGACTATGTGAGAACTTGCTTGCAAGTTTCACTACATTGTGGTATTTGTTGGATCAACTGAATTCATGTCCCTCAGTAGTCTGCGAGATAATGCAACTTGTGTACCTACAAGTTTTACAATAGGTAGTCTAAAGGGGACTTTAGGCAAGGTCCCGAAGAGGCTGGCAGCTAAAAAATGAACCGATTGCATAAAAGGAGAATTAATGAAATGAATGAATACAATACATGTCGAAATCCTGCTATCATTACATGACAAGTTGTAGCTGTATGTGTAATTATTCATCCAACTCTCGTGGCACTATCTATACGACTTTTCGTGTTAGGTACTTAAATAGTAAAACGGTAAAAAAAGACGGCCAAATGCCAATCTGATTTAAAACCAAAACTGGTGGCCACTACAACCCAAAAATTATCCATCTAGTCCCAATATTACCACTGCGAGTTTGTGTTTTGTTACTCTTTCACGTTGAACGTGCTGGACGGGTTTGGATAAGGTGTGCAGATAGATCTTGGAATAAGTCATGGGTAATTTTTTTTTCTATTGTCCTACAGGATCAGAATGTACGAGTAGGTAAAATTCGGAAATCTAAATCGCTAAGTAAATGTAAGACATTTTGCACGTGTGTTCGAATCGAAGGTCAGAAGTTTTAGTTTTCACTCTTCTGTGGCTCGGCAGAAGACCAGTGCTGGTTTTCAACCAGAGATATGCTGAGCCGTGACCTTTTTTTAACGGCAATTAAAAAGGTATTTCTTCTAACCTGTGTATTTCTTCTTTCTAGTTATTACTAGCGATTCTATTTTTTTTATCGCTTTCCCACGAGTATGTAATTTTCCGGAATAAAAACTATCCTTGCCAACAAACAAATATCTCCATAACAAATACTATCAACCTGTTCAGCGGCTTAAGAGTGCTTTGTGATTAGCTTAATAATTCACATTTAGCCTAGAACAGTATGGTTTAACCTGACGGACCCTGGCTGAGCCTATCTTTGGATCATAGAAATTTACACACGTATTTATTATTCATTCTGGTTTTCAATTTCTCCGTGGTACCTGTGAAAAGCTAACAATACTTACCTGTAGATCAATTTGTTCTCGATCTTGCCACTACTCTGATACATTAACTAAGCTGCACTCACGAGTACCGTTGCACCCACCATTGTTTAAATCGTTGCCCTCCAAGTTATTGCTTTATCTATGCAATGCCACGGTAACGATTTTAGACGCTGCATTGTTCCTCAAAATGGGAATCGGATATAACAATTCTGACCATAATATTTTTAGAGTTGCTTGAGCGAATGGAAAATTATTTAAAACGTCTTCAAAAGATAAAAGCCATTACAAGTCATTTGCTCAGGCTATGTCGTAAAATAAATCAAGCTACGGAACTAATTACCGTCCCAATATTCAAAGGCGATAACACAAACCAAGTTTAGCACAAAAAAGGGCTCAAAATTAGGCAAACTTCCTTCCGGCTTATTCTATTTAAATTCAACTCTAACAAAACGACCGGATGCGGCCGGAAGTGCAATTGAGAAGTTTTTGTGGCAGTCCTTCTATGAATAGATGATTTCGCCATACGTGTCTTGCGTCCCGTTTTGCAGCTGAATGAGTGTTAAAATAATAAATCAGGCACTTTTGTTGGTATTGTAGGAGCCGTGCGTGAGCGACGGATCGCTGCGGAGCTTAGCGGGAGGGGGGAGGCGGGGGACGGGGGGACGGTTTCCGGCGGCGCGGGCGCACCGTGGGAACGCGCTGCCACCTACGAGTGCTCCTCTGATTAAAACGGCCACTAATTAATTTAAGTTTGCGGCAAGTAAGAATATGGAGGAGTGGTGGGACGTTCGATTACGATTGCCGGTGCGCCGGTCATTTATTGCCGCTTGATGTCGTTTACTGACGTTTGGTTTAGTTGTGTTTCCGGTTCGGTTCTGTTCCGTAGAATACGTATATATAGTCGATTTAGAAATTACTTTAACACTAAGTTCAATGTCAATTGTACGGCTTAAAACATTAAACATTCAAAAGCTTCGCTCACTTAGAAGTTAATCTGAAAAATAAGCCTTAGGTTCTTATTCTTCTTATCTTCTGACGTAAAAATTGTCATAAGAACAACACAGCCGGTGAAATTAATTACTGGCACTTGAGATATTCCAACTTAGGCCTCTAGGTTGGCAACGCATCTGCAATACCCCTGGTGTTGCAGATGTTTATGGGCGGTGATGATCTCTTACCACCACGAGACCCACTTGCTCGTTTGCCTTCCATTCGAATAAAAAAAAAAGAAAAAAAAAAGAAATTGTGAACGCTTACTGTAGTTAAGTCGAATGGCGAAAAAAATAGCGGGTGATGTCCTTAGCCATGTTCAATTTTTTTTTTTGAAATCTTCCAAATAAAAGATTTCTTTTAATTTTATTTCGTATGGAGTTTTTTCCAACATTGATATTAAGTTTTTTTTTAAATATCTAAATTACAGCACTGGCACTGGTAACTGTGGCAACATTTGTGTGTAATGAACTGTCAAGTTGGTTCGCCTCACTCTGGACTCAAGTATAGCTAGCCCGGTTTGTTATATCTCTCAGACTTAGGTACATCCAACTCAGGTATTAAACACATGGCTTTTTATACATCTTGAACACATGTCGTACGGAAAAGGGAGCATGAATGGGGCGAAGTGCGATTGATAAAAATTAGCTCGCCTTCAATGGGAGCATCTGCTCCGCCAGGTGTCCGCACAAAGGAGGCTCAGGATAAGGTGTACGTACTCGTATATTATATACAGATATAGTGACAAATGTTTTGCAATTGTTTTTTTTTTTAAAAGTCCGTATTTATCTTGCTTTCTCAACTAGCTTAGGGGCCATCCATTAATCACGTGATGTTTTTTTTGGCATTTTATTACCCCCCCTCCCCCTTGGTGATACGTGGTGAGGTTTAAGACTACCCCTCCCCCCTCCCCCCTACATCACGTGTATTTTTTCGTACCTGCAAAGAATCTATTTTTTTATTTATAAAAAAATACTATTTTGTACGCGTTTGACTAAAAATAAATACATGTAATGCCGCTTTTCGATTGAGTATCGCGCGCTTGCCGAAAAAATAAGTACACGTGATATATTACTTTACCCCCCCTCCCCCCTTGTGATATTTCGTGATTTTTTATGGACCCCTCCCCCCCCTTTCGAGCCTCACATGATTAATGGACAGCCCCTTACTGAAGCTAACTGAGAAAGCAAGATAAATACGAACTTATCCGACAAAATACGACGAACAAATGTTAGTGACTAGAATTACTATTTACAAAATTTCAAAGTTTTTAAAGAGCCACAAAACGTTTTTCTTGCCAACAATAAATAGTAACTTGCATAAATAAACTTTGGAATTAAAGAACCGCAGCTTTACATCCAAAGAGCCGCAGGTTGCTGATCTCTGCTGGTGTAGTAGAATAATATGCTATATAAATAAGTTTGTAAAACTTGGTTATGAGACACCTTGCACGTAGGTACTTGTTGAAACTTATAAGATGGCACCCGAAGAGTCACCGGTTGCGATATCGTCAGTACTTACACCTAATACGAGTAGGACACCTTTATACTAAGGGGCTACTACAAAATTTGAATATTGAAATTCGTGTCGTGCCGTCTCACTGTCATTAATATCATAAATACGAGAGTGAGAGGGACGGTACCATACGAACTTCGAATTTCGTAGTAGCTTCTGATGTTCATTGGCTCCTGTCCGTTGGTTTTTTAATGGAAGCAAAGTCTTGCCTGTAACGGATCTTACGCAATTATTGGTAATCTTAACTCTCACGAGAACACGCGATTGAAAATGAACTTAAGACGACCTAGTTAAAGTTGGAAATCGATTGAATACAGTAATAATGTTTTAATTTCTTGAGGGGACCGAATCAGCTGCCGGTCTGTTGTAAATCGACCTTCGATTTTAACCTGTCTAAAGTACTCATAAGTACAAATTAATATAATTATTATTTAAAGTAAATTTACTTAATAGGTGTCTCTCTTTGGTGACGTCCTTGATATGGACATACTCGTAGGAAGATATTGTGAAAAATTTTACGAAAAAGAAAAGAAATTGATTAAAAACATATTAAAGTTTAGTTTTGATCAGTTTTTTTAATAATGGGTAAGACGACGTAGGCAAACCCGCGCTGTTCCCTCGGCAACTGTGCATTTGTCCGGGATAAAAAGTAGCCTATGTCACTCTTTGGCCCACAAATTATCTCTACGCCAAAAATCACGTCGATCCGTCTCTCCATTTCGACGTGAAAGACGGACAAACATACACACAAACACACTTTTGCATTTATAATATTAGTACGGATTCATGAATAGAACCGTCACCTTACAACAATGAATAAAAGTTCTCAATGAACTTTAAAAACCCAGCCAACGTTGACTTCAAGGTAACCATGAATGGGCCGCGATAATCCCGTAGAATAGCATGAGAAAGTCGGTCTAGCATATAAAAATACCCTCCCCTAGCTCCATTCACTTCCTGAATACCCGGCCAAATAGGAAATCATTTGCTACTATTTATTTTATTTAAATGCCGGGCACTAATGGCTTCTGTCGCGTTACATTCATTCATGAATTTAGGCGTTTAAGGTGAGTCAGACTTGCTTCGATAAGACTTCATATGAATCGGTTAATTACTTTACGAGTACCAATACGCATAATTTTCCTTGTTTTAGTTTCCACGTGGTTTAAATTCTCGGTATTTTTTTACTTGAATAGGCAGGCATTTATTATACAGGGTGTAAAATAAATCCTGTACTTACCATACTTATATCCACATACGGCATTACAAATACGATGCAAGTGAAAAAACATTGAAATCCAAAAAAGTTTTGTAATGAAGTTGAGTCACAAGAACGCTAGGCTCTTTTTCCACTTGTATCGTAGGTATATCGACGCTTGAAAGGATAAATTGTTTAAGCGACATTTTTTTAAGATAGTGAGTTATATACACATTTTGAATCAGTAAAAATTACTGATTCCAAACATGTATATATAACTCACTAGGTACCTTAAAAAAATGTCGCTTAGTCAATTTCTCCATTCAAGCGTGGATATACTGCAAACGTCACGATACTAACGCCATCTAGCGATATTTCGCCTCTGTGAAAACGAAAACCCTTATTGAATAGAATAGAACAGAATAATACATTTATTTTTGAACAACTACGAGTACAACAATACAGTTTAGCGAAACAATAAACATATACATATGTAGCTGTCACAAAAAAGGACACACCGCAGCATTGCCTAAAACTTGAAAAAAAATGAGCGGAGTTATCGTATGTATTGTAGAGTTATATTCGAAGAAAAGACATATGTACCTAACTCAAGCTGTCACGCTTCTTTCGCTCTCCAGGTTGTCTAATAAAAATGTTCATCCCTCGCCACTGGCATATTATTTATATAGATCTACTTATACTAAAATAACAACGACTTTAATTTAATTTAGTATTAACTACACATCTAAGTTACAATTAAAAAAAAATGACAAATTCATAATTCTTAATGTCAAAGAGAACCAACCCTAAAAAATTTGGTTTGATAAAATAATAACAAACATCCGATTTAAATGTGTAATTTTTTATTTAAAAGCAGGGTTTCTAGCGATGGTTTCGAGACATGTTTTATCAAAATCGGTTCAGCTGTTTCTGAGATATTGAACTTTGAAATGACAATGTCGGGAGTTTTCCATCTTTTGGTTGATTAGGTTATTATTCTAACCCAAAGCAACGAATTGTAATCAATTAAACAAATCCTGCACCTGCACCTATTTATCACACTTACCGATTCCCACGATAAGTGAATGAACGAGTGAATGACTGCGCGTAAGGGAAGAGAAAGAAAGGGGCGACTTCCGGTGCAGTGGCGTATGGCATCACTTCCGGCGAAGACGGACGCGGTTCCCTGTTTGCATCAATTATTATTTCCTCTTTATGTTTCCGTCCGTTCGGTGCGCGCTAGAGTTTTGTGTTTAGATATTTTTGTTGCTTTGATTTACTGAACTATTTTGTAACCACGGTTATGCAACATTTTTATACATTTTAACAACATTCCAATATAGGTACATATACATAATTCGCAATACCTATCACATTTCCTCGGTGAGCAGGAGACCGAATTTTAAAACCAAATCACTCAAAAACACTATTCGAAAGTGGTGGAAAATTGTAGAGAACTTGAAATAGGTACATGAAAATTAAATTTGTGCATTGGTTTTGTAGCAATACACAGACTTTTGTTGAACAAAAATACACTGAATTAGGTACCTACGTCAGAAAATAAAATAAAGCAAAAACACAGTCGTACGTAACCTGTGCGAAATTTAAATAATGTGAACAAAACGCATCAATCATTCATAACGGAATGGGAATAAAGATAACGCTACTTTATTGTCTACGGTAACCTCTAAACGAGTCTTAAAAATCGTAAAAATAAAGTGGCATTTAAATCCAACAAACAAAACTACGGCCTTATCCCATTCAGCGAACATCCGATTCACCTTACACTTTCACAATGGATTGTTTCGCTTGCAGTACGAGTTGCGAATGTATTTTATTTCTTTCGCACGCTTATCTTTATGCGGCGTGTGATAAGGAAAGGTAGCTGCGGAAGTTGAATAAGAACGGAGTCGGGGTTCATTCATTGATGTGTCCGTCGTCAATGGGCTTTGATTAAAATACAACTAAGTATTACGCGGTTACATATTTCTTGTTCTATGTTAATTGATAGCGCTAAGTTGAATGGCGTTCTATTTTTAAAGTAAATTTGAATTTTATGGTACTTGCATCCTTTATTTTAATCTTGCTACTGGCTGTAAATAAATCCATAGAGATGAACATGGAAGTATTTTTTAAACGACAGTTTTATAATAGTTTTTTTTTTAAACCTGTAATAGTAAAAGCTGTCGTAAGAGAGTTAAAGGGAGCCGAGCCGAGCAAGAACATACTTAATCGTTGTTCCTGCAGAAAGCGGATCAATAAAACAATGTAGGTGTTGCTACTTTACATCGTCTACGTACGTACTACCTATACAGTGAATGTTGCCATTTTGGATGTTTTACCATAAAATAAGCCTTTTGGATCTTTTCTACGGGTATATGGGCAAAGACGACAGACGCGACTGACGATATCGTGAGAGTTGCGGGAAACCGGTGGATGCAAGTGGCGAGTTGTCGTTCATTATGGCGTTCTAAGGGGGAGGCCTTTGTCCAGCAGTGGACGTCTTCCGGCTGATGATGATGATGATGATGGGCGAAGACCAAAAAGTTGCACACCGTTAAAAGCTGCGTTAGCAGATAGTTATAATTTCCAGTAACTTTTTCCATTGTGACACGAAAATTATCCATACAAACTTTTAAACTAAAGTTAAATTTAAACTAATATATGTAAGTAAGCATAATAATGTGATTTTTTTATTCGACTGGATGAAAAACGAGCAAGTGGGTCTCCCAATGGTAAGAGATCACCACCGCCCATAAACATCTGCAACATCAGGGTTATTGCAGATGCGTTGCCAACCTAGAGGCCTAAGATGTTTTAAAATAAGGGGGTAAATAACATAGGTAGGTATAGGTATATTGACTTAATAATATTGGAGGTTACCTACGCCTACCTATTTGACTAGGTTAAATCTGGGTTAGTAATTTTGTAGAATGAATTGTTATATCAAATGCAATATCAAAAGTGAAGACAGGAATGTTAAATTATGATATTTAATTACAACACTGTTCATTGAGATATAAGGCACTTAAACATTTGTGTTATGATTCATCATCATCATCATCATGGTCATAATTAAACATTTCGTTTTCGTAAACGGTTCGATTCCCGTGTCGGGGCAGATATTTGTATGAAAAATACGAATGTTTGTTCTCGGGTCTTGAGTGTTTATGTATTTAAGTATGTATGTATATATAGGTATAAGTAATTATATTTATTCGTTGCTTAGTACATAACACAATAGCTTTGATGAGCTTACTTTGGGACTAGGTCAATTGGTGTGAATTGTCCCGTGATATTTTTTTATTTATTTACTTGTGTTATGATTAGGTATTTATGATTTTTTTTTGCTGACATATTCAGAAAAGTTTTTTTATTTAAATTATTATTACTTATTTCGTTAGTTCAAAATGGATCCGGAATATACCAATTTCAAATATCATTTATTTTTTATTAGCAGTAATTGCTTTTGCTCCGCAGATCTAAGATTTTTCAAGAACGTAAAAGATTTTCGGGCGTACCTACCAGACATTTTTTTTGATGTAAAATAATCTATGTAATATTTATTTGTGTGCGTCTGTGTGCCACGTGTGACGTCAGTCCCGGTCGTTCATTGAATTCTGGCGTCTCCCCACCGCGCTCCCCTTATCTAGTTAATCGCCCTTCCCCCTACTCTACTCCTGTGACGTCACTGACAATTTGCCATAGACAATGAATTTTGTTCGCAACTCATGCACTGCTCAAAAAAGGCTAAAGAAACTTAGATATGTGCCTATTTGGAACAAAAACAGTAATAATTATATTATTAAGTTAGTATACCTACATATACAGCGTGTATTTTTGATACTACCTCAAACTTTAAGGGTAGTTAGTGAAGGCCGTGAATATTTCAAAAATCAATTACGCTCTGGCAGTTCATTCTAAATTAACAATTTGTTTTGATTTCGGTTCACAGCACTTAAATCTTCGTCTGGTTACAGCTTGAGGTGGTATCAAAAATACACGCTGTATAGATGAAACTGTACCTACCTAAGGTAGTTTCATTGTACACTGGGGAGCTTACGCCAGCGGTTTTAGGCTGCTGTTTAGCTGTCAGTTAATCGCGTACATATACTTTTATAGAATAGATGAAAAGCTTTAGTAAATGATCTCCGGCGCGGTCGCTACTCGAAATTTTGGAGGGGTCACTAATAATAACGTATCGCGGCTAAGGGGAAATATTATTAAAATTTTTAGATCGCGATTGAAATAAGTTGAATTTCCATCTTCGAAAAAAGGCGAAGTCCCATATCAATTCTGTACACCACTACATACAATAGGTCATTTACCTACTAAGTTTTTCAACTATAGAAGGTATACATAGAAGATGATTTGATGAACGATCCAATAATATTAATGAAATGACAATGCAAAAAATTAAAAATTAAAGCTATTTAATTTAAACCCAGTGATTGACTTGAATATGATTATGAAATATCCAGTTAGCAAACAAAAATAACCAAGAAACCTATTTTAAACCTATGATTAAATTTCACTTAATCGTGCCTCCATTTCCTGTCGCTCGGTTAACTGACTTCCAAAGTTACAAAACCACGAAACATGCTATAATAAATAGACTTGTTAAGCATTTCTGCGGTAGTTCGGATTACGCTATGTTTATAAAAAAATACTTGATACTTAATAGAACACCTGCATAATTATTCGACCGTTTATTCCGCGTGATTTTCGTGGCCACATTTTTGTTGACATGGAAGAAGATTCTGTTAAAATTTGGTTATCTAGTAAAAACACAAGGGCGTCTAAAAATAATCGAAAATGTTTGTTTGTTTGTTTAAACTCTTTATTGTACAAAAAGGAAATAGGTAGGTACAAAAAAAAAACACACAAAAGAAAGTGCTAAGTACAAAGGCGGACTTATCCCTGAAGGGATCTCTGCCAGTCAACCTTTGAGAAAATGTCATCAATATAGGTACAAAGAATTCTTAAATGTGACCATTGAAATGAGGTGGTTAAGACGCTCGAATAACGACCCACCTACGATATTAGAGAGTAGATAATATTACTTCAACGGAGCAAAATGTGCTTGTGAATGAAGCGAATGAAACATCGTCCGCAGCAGAGAGCGCGGCGAATGGGAGCGGAAGCCCGCGGTTAGTCCACTTCCTGTTTCCTGCGGGGCCGGCGACGCACGCGCAGCCGAGCGCGCCCGAGTGCGCCCGAGTGCGCCCGAGCCCGCCCGACCGCCGCCGACCGGCTCCGATGCTCGACACGATTTACTTGACCGACCGTGTTTAATGGAAAATGTTGACGTAGGACGTAGACGCGTTTTTTTTAATTCAATGGTACTCACTTTAATGTATGATTTCACTGCACTTGATATTTCAGTCAACTTGGCCTTTATCTCACATTCAATTTAGTGGTACACGAGGCCATTGTAAATAACGAAACAATTTCCAATAAAAATAACTGTACCTAAGTAGGTTTAGTTACACAACCTTTATTTGCAAAATAAAGAAACGATTTGACGTTTTTTATTTTAATTAACGTTGAATGGGTAAATAAAATTAAGAGTTGAATATTTTTCCGTTTTGACTCGTCGGTGTTCTTGTAGCATTAAATTAACACATCTTCATCACTTTTTAGAATTTCCTCGTAACCACTTAAATCCCGCTGCCTGGGCATAATCCTACTCAGATCGAAACTTCTAGGACCTCTAGGACTTACCTAGTTACCACACGACACGATCCCATGGGGGTTAGCTTGGGGTTAAAGAATACGAACCCCTTTTTTCCCAACCAACCTAACCGTTTACCTATACCGTTGAATTATCCTACCCGGTATCCTACTATCCGGTGAAATTACTGGCACTTGAGGTATTCCAACTTTTACCTCTAGGTTGGCAACGCATCTGCAATACCCCTGGTGTTGCAGATGTTTATGGGCGGTGGTGATCTCTTACCACCAGGAGATCCACTTGCTCTTTTGCCTTCCAGTAATATATAAAAAAAAAGACAGAATATCAAAATCGGTTCACCAGTTTAAGAGCTACGATGCCACAAACAGACATACAGACAAACACAAGGACAGACATAGCGGTCAAACTTATAACAAATTCTGACTTTTAGTTAATTATGTGGATTGCGTGACAGAACAATAATCTGGTAGCGACATCTTGGTGGTGAGGCCAGGATCGTCTCCACGGGACGGAACTCTTCAATGGCAGGCATCGACTTGAAATTAGGGATGCAAATGTAGTTCGGGCACAGAATAAGTAATAGTACAAGAGACATTGCAAGGAAAGTCGACAAAAAGTACAGTCAGCAAAAAAAGCTTATATTAAAATTAAATTTTATTCCGATACTTTCACGGGAGCAGTGTAGGTAATGTAAAAGCCTGAAATACTAATCGCTAAATCTATATAGCGATATGAAATCATGCACGGATGTTCCTCTTAGTTAATGAAGACCACAACATAATTTATGAGAATGCCTTTGAGGATTTACTAATATTTTATAATTTCAATTCGACTGTCAAATCCAATAGTTAACGCGAGCGAAGCCGCACGCAAAAGCTAGTTCAATAATAACCAAATCAATTTATAATAAACGTTATCGCGCTCCACATTTCACTCTGCAAATTAAAACCACATACGCTCAGCTATTTGCTAAGCTCCTTAACCCATTAATTGCCCAACTGCGAGTGGCGTGTTGATCCAAAACGGCAAAAATCCATTAGAGTAGCGATGCCCATAGGCCGATTCGGTTAAGGAAGTTGTGGGCCTACGTAAGCCCACGTCGCCCACGCGGTCTGCGTCGGCTGCTCCCTAAAAGTAAAGTCGATGGACGAAACTATAAGAATACGTTAAGGTGTAGCTTCCAGTGACCTGCGTCACAGATTACAAGTATACAAGTTACTATGCGTACAAACAGACAAGACCACCGCTCCCGCTCGCATTTTCTTACATTTCGTAAAGATAATGATTTTGATTTAAAAAAGTATAAAACTTTTGAACATTTCGACGCTTGAAAGGAGAAATTGACTAAGCGACATTTTTTAAGGTAGTGCGTTATAAGTATACATATTTGGAATCAGTAAATTTTACTGATTCAAAGTATGTATGTATATGTATAACTCACTATCTTAAAAAAATGTCGCTTAGTCTATTTCTCCTTTCAAGCGTCGATTTGTACTTTAAAGTAGTATGTAATACATGTCCAGTAAAATAACTTAATTAATTGTACTAAGTCACTAAACGTCACTGGACGTCTTTCGGCTGACATGATGATGATGATGATGATGAAGTCACTAAATCTATAACCAATCAGAGGGATTAGACAGACAGCTACAATGTAATTCGCTGCAGACACTAAGATTTTCTTGGCATGTCAGTACAAATTTAACAATTTCAACGAAATAATTTTTAAATAAAAATGTAAGCATTAACACATTTATAATATAGGTTCACTGCTGACTATAGGGATCAAAATGTACTTGTTTAGGTATTAAAAAGGCTCTAAAAACTCATCTAAGATCAAAAATCACTCTCGGTAGCTCTACAAATATAAATACGCAAAGTGGGGTAAGTACCTAAATTAAACAAAATTCTAATTTGAATCTAAACTTAGACACGAGAGCCGGCCGAATTGTCTAAATGACAAATCTTCCCACATTAAGGGCATAATAAGTTCAAAGTAAATTACGAACGTGTTGTATAAAAGCTAACAAAAAGTCTATTTTTACTCGAATAAGTAGGTAAATATTCTAGTTAATTTAAGATATAGCGGATGACTTTAGTGTAATGTAAGTAGTATAGCTTAGTTTATAGTTTAGATGAGTAAGCCTTAGTTTGTAGGCATAGGTTTAAGTTGTTTTTTTTTCCTTTGTATTATTACATATTGCAGGTGGTAGGACATTGTGTAAGGTCCGCCCGGATTGCTACCACCATCTTTCTCGCTAATCCTGTCGTGAAGCAGCAGTGCTTGCACTGTTGTGTTTCAGTGTGGAGAGTAAGACAGCCGGTGAAATTACTGGCACTTGAGGTATCCCTTCTATTTAACTTGTGCGATATTTTAATTTGAACAACTTTTTGCAGGCCTTTTTCCAAACGGATTTTCGAGGAATTTTCAAAAATCGCGTATTTCGAAAATCGAATGAGAGTACGCGACCACGGAATTGTGCAACTTCAGCCATAACTCAAGCGGGTAAAGGGAGGCGAGCCATGGAGCCACCCCAACGCCCGCCATTCACGATGGAGGTCGATTACGTTGCTAACCAGCCAACTTTTTTTTGTTTTTTTTTTTTTACAGCCAGTTGGCTGCAAAATAGTTTTTTTTACATATAATATTCACCACAGAATCAAAGTTGAACCCCAACCCTAGTCGTGTCCATTCCATTCAGCGTGTTAACTTGTTTTGATTGTATACAATTGATTTATGGTGGGTAATATGCATGACGATTTAAATTCAGGAATTCCAATGTTGGATTTATTTTGCATATTTATAAGTAGCAGTTTTATTGGTTTTCTGTCGCCAAGCTGGTTGAAAGACTGGTCGTAGCCAAATTTCATACCAGTAAATGACTTAAAAATACTTTAAAAAAATCAATAAGAAAAAAATATTATTTTTTATTGAAGAATCTGTAAGTCTCGTTAACTAAATCCCACTTACTAGTTTTTACACGCGGCTTTACTCCCGTGAACCATAAGATCCAGTTGAATTGAAATTCGGGGATATTGGATTACCATTAAAATCCCCAAAAAAATATCGCCGTCTTCGTTTGTTTATGCATAAACAGCACCCGTGCAAAAATGTATGTCCCTAGACTTAATGGTTAAGATTTTGACATTTTAGGTACCTCTATAAAGTGTAAATCCGGATTCCACTAGAATATTGGCATAAAAAGTAACCTATGTGTTTTATAGATACATTTACCTGCTGAACAAATTTCAGCAAAATCCTTTTAAGCCGTTTTTAGGGCAAAGAGTAACATAAACAGACGCACAAAATTTTAATATTTGTAATATTAGTAGGATACGTTTTAATATAGAAACGGAGTAACAGCTAGGTTCATATAGCCAGGGAATAAAAGGAATCTGAATTGCGTAGGGGGTATACAGGGTGTGGCGACGACGCCATGGTGTGAGGCGGCGTGGGTTGTGAGCATGAATGGACGCACGTCATCAAACCGTGACAACCGGACTAAACGTCTACTAACTTTTATGTACAACGCGCCTATTTTTAGAGGTTAAATTTTTTCACGTTAACGTTTTATAGTAATACTGTTTGAGCATCTCTGACCGCAAGTTTCCTAGCGTACCTACTGTGTTTGAAGATGTAGGCGCCAGCGTGATTAGGTAGTTTTCAGGGTAATCTAACCAACAAAAAGTTGGAACCTGCTGACTTTCACTTCAAAGTTCAATATCTCAAAAACAGCTGAACCGATATTGATGAAACCTGCTTTAAAAAAAACAGCATTCAAATCGGTTCGCCCGTTTAAGAGCTACGGTACAGACAAACAAAAAGACAGACACACACACACAGACACACAAACACACATAGCGGTCAAACATATAACACCCCTCTTTTTGCGTGGGGGGTTAAAAAGCAGGGTGATAAAATAAAATAAATGTACTTAATTAAATTAGTGAATTAATCGTTTCTCTTTTCTTCTTTCTGAAATAAACTTTTTTTTATTTAGTTTAGTTTTACGTAAACACAACATGAAATCCTAAGAAAAGTAAGAAAAGTACTACTTGATATTACGTACCTACCCACCTTGGACGTGTCCGACACGTTCTTGGCCGTTTTTTCTATTGGCAATAAAACAAAAAAGAAAATTCTGAAAAAAAAGGACAGAAAATTTTCAAAAATTAAGTGAGAGAATTTCAAAAATTAAGTGGGAGAGTTGCGGGAAACCGGTGGATGCAAGTGGCGAGTTGTCGTTCATTATGGCGTTCTAAGGGGGAGGCCTTTGTCCAGCAGTGGACGTCTTCCGGCTGATGATGATGATGATGAAGTGGGAGAAGGGCCGCGTGACACTTTTTACCACGACGTAAAGTCACATGGAACATTAACTGGCTACGTCGCTCCGTTACGGCGTGAAAGACGGACAAACATACAAACACACAAACACACTTTCGCATTTATAATATTAGTATGGAAACTCTTTATTGTACAAAATAAGTAAAACACAATTGACAAAAAAAAATGTACAAAGGCGAACTTACTTATCCCTTTAAGGGATCTCTTCGCATTGATAATATTAGTACTTATGGATTACGTTATGACTATGAAAAATTATGCGACTAGATACCCACACAGTTATACAGCGTGTATTTTTAATACTACCTCAAACCTTAAGGGCAGTTAGTGAAGGCCCTAATAATCACATTTTATTATGTTTTAGTAAAAAAATTAGACTTATTATTTTCCTTACAAAATTAATTAACACGCAATGTATCGTTACGCAATACTACTTTGTTTTTATTCAAAACGTCGCACTTGTTGACGTGACAGCTGTCACAGAACGCTTCTCTCTTCTTGTACGCATTACATTGCTGCTCGAAAATATTTCAAAAATTAATTACGCTCTGTAAGTTAATTCTAAATTAACAATTTGTTTTGTTATCGGTTCACATCACTTAAATCTTCGGCTGGTTATAGTTTGAGGTAGTATTAAAAATACACGCTGTATATTTTCAAACCTCGCAAAGCTGCCTGGAGATACTTGAAATTCGGTTTCTCAGCAATATGCAGACTACGTCATCGTCGTCTCCGAATCCAAAACACGTTCCATGTTTGCCGTAACATCTCATTGTTATCAAGCGGGTATCGTCAGATTGGGCGGATGCGGGAGTCGTATCGTACGCATATTGTATGTATGTAGGTATTATCTCGGACGGACGCGCGTCCGTCGGTCCATCCGATTACGCTGGAATTTACACTGGAGCTACACATTTGGGAGTGATGAGGTTGTTTTTGACAGCCGCAGAGGAAGTTTATTGCCGGGATGTAACACGATGTCGTAATGGCGACGCAAAGCATAGATAGAAACATACATTATCATCGTACGTCCCACTGCTGGGCACTTCCTCCCAGTGCGAATTGGGAACTTCACGCACACCATTGAATTGCTTCGCAGGTTTGTACACGATGTTTGCCTTCACGGTAATAAAGCTTTGGAAAATTCAGACATGCAGCTAGTATTTGAACCCACGTTACTGTACTTGAGATGCCGTATGTCAAACCACTAGGCCACCACGGCTTCCATACATTACAAAATATAATATACCTACCTTAACTACCTCGATTTTTTAAAACGAAGACGATTTCCTGCTCACCGATCGGGAAAGTGTCGAATGGAGAATGCGGGTGCGCAAGCGTAGCTTGGGACAGCCCCGAACGAGATGGACGGATGATCTCAGGGATGGGTTATACTTGCTAAATTGCGTACCAGGGCTTAAAAGTACGTCCACCTTCTCATACCAGGTGCAGAAACCAGGTATCAAAATACTTTCAAAGTATTTTCTGTGCAACGCAACGATTCCAATACTTGCTTCCTTGCAAGTTTCAACTACATTTTAAAGTTAGAACGCTCAATAAAGTATCTATCTAATATTTTTAAACAAGCAAATATTGTACTTGTATTCTTATTATATCTGAAATATCAGACATATTGGAACTGGCTCTAACGATTTCGGTAAAATTTTGCTATGCAGGGTTTTTCGAGTTGAACTAGATTGGCCTATCTCTAGGAACACGCTCGTTTTCGAGTTTCAACCCGGAAGCTCGATCGCCTAGGTACTTTTATAATAAAATGTCACCGGATACAACAAAGACGGTGGCAAGTCATAAAGAGGCGGAATACTCAGACGTTCCGTTCGTAAATGTTATTGTGGGTCGAACCGGGTTGCGGAAACCTGAGCTCTTCCGGCGCACTCAGCTGCCATCCGATATGCTTACTGCAATGCTTTAGAAATAAAACACCGCCTTTGTTTACCAAGGACTAGACTTTATAATGCACAGAGTTTCTATAGCTTGGCGTCCTGATGTCTGCAAAACGATCTATATAACGTGTAAATTAATTTTTGATACATATTTCATTTTTAGTGTTCCGTAGCCAAAATAGCAAAAACGGAATCCTTATAATGTAGTTTCGCCATATCTGCCTATTTGTCAGACCGTCCGCGGCTTTGCTCATGGACTATCAATGATAGAAAGCTGTAATTTTGCACGAATATATATGTAAACTATGCCGACAGAATGGTACAATAAAAAAAAAAAAGTAATTTCCTTGCTCGCCCGCGACCTTACGATAGCTAAACTTATGCAAAATATGCGTGTTCATGCAGTTCCTCCACCTCCACACTGTAAGAACACACACAAATTACACAAACCCAGAGCTCATCTTCAGAGAAACACAACCGTACACCATTGTACCACCAACACAACTGGTCTTTTACACTTACCATTTCTTCTTCTTCTTCCTAAATAATTTTCAAACACTAGATTCATATAATAATTTAATAATCGTCATGTAAAATTTGTCTAACGAGAACAACCAACAGTTGAAATATAATTGGCTTGTTACAACTTACGTAGTTCTAGCTAGCTTTCTCTCCTCAAACCGTTCAAAATTACCTACCAACAGTTTACGAACACACCGTGTCAAAAAACAAGTTCAATAACTACCTTATAGATGGGTGTGAATGCTGTAAATTAATGCGAAAACAGTTCGAAGCATACTGTGTTATTATCTCGATCTCCCACGAGTCAACTCACCGCAAAAGGCGCAAAAACTAGAATCAAGCGCCTTTCTTGTCTCGACATTTTGCATTTTGATCTCGTACAGACTTCTAATTATGTACAAGTTGTATGTACAACATTGCATCTTCTAATAGAGGCAAGATGTTTTATGAAGCTCGGGACTTCACGTAAATATTTATATTATTTGTTTTAAATTACTTTGACGTTTCAGTTTCACTGTTAACAATCTACGTTCAGAATACTCGTGACCATAACTATGAGTATACATGTCTTGTAGCCAAAATAAAACATATCTATGTAGCTTTAGTCAGCACAAAATTACTGGAGGTTGAAAATAGCCGAAATGGCTTCGAGAAAAGTATGGCACCGGCCGTGCTTTTGTTTTGCTGGACCACAGAAATATAATAGTACTAGCGCTGGTCTTGGCGGGGGGGGGGGGGCACTATTCGTGCACACAGTAATTGAAATTGTGAAAATCGAATTACAATGCAAAGAATGGTACTCGCACTGATTGTAAAATTGATTACAATGCATCGTTGCTAATTAGGTACCACAATTTAGAAAAAAACATTTGAAAACGTGAAAAACGCCACAATAACATCAAGGAGGATCAGCGACATCATTTATAGATGGAAATAATAATAAAAAATACTTAACAGAAAATGGAAACGACTATAAAAACCTTGAAAATATATTTCTAATAGTTTGAAGTCGGAGTCGGTGCCTCAGCACGTGCCAGCAGGAGTGGAACTAATAGTCTTCTACCTCATCTACATACTATACACAGCTTCAATCACTCCTGCTGGCTCGTGCTGAACTGAGTCACCGACTTGAAACGACTAGTAATAAATTATTTTCGAGGTTTTTTTAGTCGGTTTCATTTATTGTTATTTTTTTTTACACGATTTTTAGTGATTTGTAGCCAAAGTGCATCTCACAACGATTCCATTAAGCCCAAACACGCCATAGTTATAAACCCCCTTGCATAAAAAACGGGCACCTATGGTTTTTCAGATTTTTAGGCATTGAAGCTTAGAAAGTAAGCTTTCATGCACATAAAATACAAAAACCATAGGTGCCCGTTTTTTTTGCAAGGAGGTTTATTATTTAATAATAGAGTAACGCTACCTGCGGTTTTCTTCATCAAGTCGAGTTCACCAAATAATACTTTCTGAATGTAAATACTTTCCTTGATGTTAAAAATGTCAAAATCGCTGTAAGCGTGCTTTTAAATTTTTTGAGTCTTGCCCTCGATTTCTCTAAGATCCCTTAATCAGATCCTGGCTTGTGACAATGGGAAGTATTATTGTAGAATGACCTGGTTAGACAGTGGTATGCTGGTATGGCAATTACGTATACCTGTAAGTTTGACAGACTTCAAAATACATTGGTTTAATCAGACTCTACATATACTACAAAGTGCAAAATTCGAACTTCGTATTTTGCCGTCCCGTTGACGCTTATATTATTTAATACGAGAGTGAGACGGACGACGGTACGATACTAACTTTGATTTTCGAAGGCTCAGGGATCAGGTGACAGTTGACTCTCGTACGCAGAAGAGCAGCGTAAACGAAGGCTGACGCCGACAACGAGGGCGATTTTTTATCTGTTGTGTCGACGCATGACCCGATGACCGTACTTGGTGTTTGCAACGTCGCCAATTTGTACGAGATATCGCAGTACCGCAGATAACTCGCTCGCAAGCCAGACTCGCTGTGACACGAAAAATAATTCATAATCGCTCCAATAGCTTTCGTAAACAAAAATAACAGTTTCTCTCGTCGTGATCAAACGAGATGATGTAATGCTTCAAGTGTATTTTCAGCAAACGTACTGAGCTTAGTTTTTTGAAGTTTGTCGTGGTTTGTGCTGCGATGCGGTGCTGGATGGGAAGACGTCTTTGCTCCAGCTTGTGGTACAAATTCATCTTGATGAAAAAATCCTGTTGTTTGTAAAGATTTAAATCAGGAATTGCTTGCTATGGTAAAAAACGGTATGTAGTTGAATAAAAATATAAATTTTATTGACAAAAAGTTGTTGTTGGGATGAGGAACTGTCGTGTAATATTTTTTTTCATAAAGCCATAAATCCCCGCATCGTAGAGCAGTGCTGTATTGTATTTTTTAATACATTTACACTAGTTTCTTTCAAAGAATCTTTATTTCCCTAACATAATTCAAAAAATAAATTACGTTCATACGTATTCTTGTTATTCATATGTTTAAAAAAAGTGCAAGTTGCATTACGTTGCGGCGTTCAATTGACCGTTTCAAACTCGTTCGCTTTATGGAATTTTTCTTGCTAGTCTAAACTGGGCTGAAGAGTACAAAATTCACACGGTAGGTAAGTAAGTACTCTACAGTCATCCAATCTTCAAACATAACTTTGAGGAAACCCGCAAATTGACCACGCCATGGTTAAAATCACGTTCAACTCAGGATTTATGGAGATTAGAGGAATAAAATTCCTTATCCATTGTAGCTGACGTCAGAATACGGAGTGGAAGTTGCTTCCCTCGCGTCTTCCATCTTTTATTTATAGACGATTGATTGATGAAGCGAAACGTCGTATGAATGAATCGATTTATGGTTTCGTTGAGCGGACACTGTTTATGTGGTTGCTTGACGTCAGGAATCTTAAATCTGATTCCTAAATAATACATCTGAAATTTATTCTTATTCCCGAGGGGATCCTTGGTTGACGCCTCTGCATGATTTGTTTTGTTGTAAAATATTCGAACGGCCTCATCTAGGCGTTAGGTGTATTTTCGTTTTCATTTTAGGCTGGTGGATGGTTAGTTCCTAGCTACACTCATCATAATTAAGTGACTAGGGACATTTTTTATCTCTAGACCTAGACAGTATTGAACATTTAATTAAAGGCATACGAGTATTACTACTGACATTGAGTTAAAACTTCAAATAATAATTAGTACAGCGAGACGACGCAGTACTAATTTCGTATTTTAAACTTTCAGGTCAGCATCAGGTGATTTTAGAGCACGCTTGTTTATGCCACAATAGAGCTGTCTCCAGGTGGACGTTTTGCTTTTTCCCTGACAAATTACAAATACAAATTATTGCTGCTACCTGAAAAAAAAACGATTTAAATACTGTTAAGCTCAGTTCAGCCATGAAAAATGTACAAAACTGGAAACCTGGAACCAGTTTTAACATTTACATCTACATCTAGTCTACTATCTGGTAGCATGGTGAACGTTTGTGTTGCTCTGAACATGAGCTTTGGTCAAGTTCCAAACGCCTTAGTGGTGGTAGATAGAGTGGTGATAGATCGGTTTGTGTGATTTGTGTGTATTCTTACAGAGTGGAGGTGGAGAAAATGTAACACAGATTTCTTGCATAAACGTAGCATCATAAGGTCGCGGGTGAAAACGGTAATTGTGTTAGTTAATTTATCTACGTTATTTTTTCCAGCAAGATGCCAACTCGGTTTTTCTCGGTCCGACACGCGCTTGACAGTTTTTAATGGTAAGTTATTAACCTCACAACAATGCTCCGACGTATCAATGGGCTGAAAGTGTAGCGTCGGCAGCGGTCAGTGGTCAGATTGCCCAACAGTCGTTATCGCGCGTTTGTAGAGCCGCTTCCTGCGCGATGACCCCCTTATCGCTCAGAGCGACCAGAGCTGGCCCCTTTTCTAACTTTCCTAGTAAAAGTTTGGGAGTTTCCAGCGTTTTTATCCGACTGCCCGAAGGAGGGCTATGTTTTTCGAGCGTTTCATCGTCATCATCATCCCAGCCTATATACGTCCCACTGCTGGGCACAGGCCTCCTCTAAGAATGAGAGGGCTTGGGCTATAGTTCCCACGCGGGCCCAGTGCGGATTGGGAACTCGAGCGTTTGTATGTATGTAAATATGTGGGTATGTATGTCCATTTCTTTGGTCCTCGCAGCAGCCTAAACGGCTAATCGGATTTTATTATATGAGGTATCATTGGATTCGTCATAACTGTCGGAGTGACTTAGGCAATATAATATTTCAATATGGCGTCTACGTAGATTAATAAAAAAAGCAGCTGGTCTAAAAAGCAGCCGATCTAAGTAGCAAGTGGTCTGAATAGCAAGTGGTCTAAGTAGCAACTGGTCTAAAAAGCAGTTGGTCTAAGTAGCAAGTGGTCTAAGAAGCAACTGGTCTAATTAGCAAGTGTTCTAAGTAGCAAGTTGTCTAAGTAGCAAGTTGTCTAAGTAGCAAGTGGTCTAAATAGCAAGTGGTCTAAATAGCAAGTGGTCTAAGTAGCAAGTGGTCTAAAAAGCAACTGGTCCTACCCTACCTAACCTGTTTTTGTAGAAAACTTGAACAAACAGTAGGTTACCTACGTAGGTTAGATTAGAGGTGCGTCAAGGCGCGACTTGCGACCACTTGCTACTTAGTCCAATTGCTAATTTGTTACGTAGACCAGCAGCTTTTAGACGAAATGGTATTAACTCCTTGCTTTTTTTCCCAATAGTGCTTTTTTAATGAAGCTTATTTTCACAATCGCGTTTTTTCCCAATTTTAATCGACACATAAACCTAAATAAGTCATGTTAAGTTTGCATCGGCCCGAAGGGCCAAAACCAGGTATATACATAAAAGCAGGAGCTCCGCGTGAACGGAGCTCCGTAGACACTGTTTCTGTGTTGTTAAAATTGGGAAAAAACGCAATTGTGAAAATAAGCATCAGTAATAAAGCATATTGGAAAAAAAACCATTAAGAAAATCTGCAAATGGAAAAATCATGTAAGTAATAAATACGTCTCGTGTAAATCAAAAATAGGAAAATGTGCGACTGGAAATTTAGCTAGGAAAAGATGATTTTGGGAAATGATCTAACCAGTCGCTCCGATAACAGTACAAAAATAAAATACCATTGGCAAGAAGGCGTATAAAAATGATAATTTTAAATTAATTAACGAGGGAACCGGCTACGTATAAAAGTTAACAATTTTGTGGTTACCTTTAACTTTGAAATAGATGGTCGTTTGGTGGATTGACTCAAGTTACATTTGAGTTTCGTGCTCTGGAATGTACGGAACAGTCAGATGTGTCACAGGTTTGGAATGTTTGGAATCGAAAGCCGCGGAGACTTGGAATATGACAGGGACAGGGTTAGTAAGTAATTATTAGGTATGCATTTAGCAATCCACTTAAGCACTTTTCATCAGGTATGAGATAGGGGTCAATCACGGGCCAGTTTTTATATTTAAAAAAATGCTGTCATGCCACGGACAGGCCTTAGAAGGTTGCATCAAAATTAAAAAAACATGTGAAATTTTCTATTATTTAAGTTTTCTTGCCATGTATATGTAGGTAAATAGAAACACAAGTTTTTCGAAATAGGGTAGAGAAGCAGTATTGGCAACTTAACGAATATTACCAAGGGTTTCTTACATAGTAATATGACGACATTTGGAGTAAATTTCCCACAAAATAGGTAACAATGCAATTATGTGGTAGCAACACTGTGATTAAGTAACCAACATCCCACATATACGGGTAGTGCCACGAGAGTTGAAATGAATGATATGTCATGTAATGACAGCAGGATTTTGACAATTACTCATTCAGTTCATTCATTCTCCTTTTTTGCAATCAAAAATTTTTTTTTTTTTTTTTAATTTTTTTAATTTTTTGTAACTGTATGTGTAATCATTCCCTTCAACTCTCGTGGCACTATCTATACCCAAAGTAATTGTAACTCTCAGCTTTCAAAAGAAAAACGGTTAGGGCTCATAATATCCCACCACTAAAATTACGTCCCTTTCGCAAATGGTCCCTTATACAAAATACCCCATTCCCATTACGTCCCTTTCTCTAAACGTCCCATTGTTTTCGCAAAATGGCCCTTCTGAAAAAGCCCTTTTCGCAAAACGTCCCGTCTGCAAAATGTCACATTAGCAAAACTTTAACCGCCACAAATTAGAATAGACAGCAGAATTAAACGTAGACTAAAGAGTTAAATAAGATTTGGCCACGATTTTATCGTAAAACCTAGTTTATACGGGTCATTTTACGAACGGGACATTTTGCGAAAGGGACGTTTTGCGAACGGGACGTAATTTATGTGACGGGACATTTTGAGAATGAGACATTTTGCAGAGAGGTCGTTTTGAGAATGGGACATTTATAAAAGGGACCTTTTGCGAAAGAGACAAAGGGACATTTTGCGAGTTCCCACGCGCAAAATAATGTCCCCATTATGAGCCCTAACCAAAAAAACTAACCCTAAATGTTGCCAGCGAAATCAAGCACAAAGTATCAGTATGCGCAAAGGCATTGACCCTCAGGGCGGTAGATCAAGTTCTCAGACTATAAGTAGAAGGTGTTATTTTATTTAAAAGTGAATTTAATAGCAGCAGGCTCGGGGCACGGGGTCAGGCTCACTCTTGACAGTGAAATAGCGCGAGCGATGTGATCCCTCTCCCGGCGTAGGTCAAACCACATGCGCAAGCGGCAGCGTGCCCAGCCAAGTTCAAAGAAAAAAGGAACTATACCTTCCGCCGCCTAACTTTGCCTAAAAGTTCATTGCTACGACTAGTACCACAAAAACTATAAAGGTATAATTCCAATAATTGAATATAGTGCATATCGTTAAGCGATTCGAACACAATCCGGGAGTAACGTAAAAACGTCGCATAAAAAACGTATTTCAAAAATGCGTGAAAACTGAGTATTAAGTAATGAACTTTTAGGCAGATTTATATGGCGTAGTATAGCGACGCAGTCATATATATAATTTAATTTATACGAAGCATTTCGAGCTATTTACTTTTGACCCTTTCACAACTCAAAACCTATTTAATCTACATACATGCAATTTGGCACATTTATTCGAACTCCTTAGATTGGCTAGATTTTATATATATGATCAGACTCTTATATCTTCAGCATAATGCTGAGTCAGCGACCGTTTCACTTTCGCGGGGACACACAAAATTGTGTATATATTTCATGTGCAATTTATTATTTTTATTTCTTTATTGTTTTTTGGTTCTTTTGTGTAAATTTTGCTGTATATGTGTGTCTTTTGTGTTAGTGAATAAATGTCTTCTTTCTTTCTTTCTATATCTAATCTATGTACCTAATATATATATAATACCTTTAAGCGAGCAACTCTTTTATACATATTTATATACTTACCTATATATAATCGGAATGTCGGAAACGGCTCCAACGATTTCGGTGAAATTTGTATGTGGGGGTTTTCGGGAATGACCAATCGATCTAGCTTTGTATTGTTTTCTTGAGTTTTAGCCCGAGCAAAGCTCGATCGCCCAGGTACTAATATTTAGTCCACGTCACTTTTCTAAAATTTGGTTTGTTGGTAAAAACAAGCCAAGTTAATTAATTAGAATGTTGCAAGTAATTGTCACGAAAATTTCAGAATTTTCTACACAGAACTGGCACCCCTAGAGATTTCAATTCTTTTGACGGCGGGCGAAGTCAATAACGACGCATGCCCATTGTTAATATTGTACTTGGCTCTCATTTCACATTTATGTTTTTGATGAGATTTTATTTACTCTGTGACTGACACCTGAATCGATCATGCCTATAAATGCTTATCTATGGCCGCAACTGTCTTTATGGTATTTGAGGGAGCTTTTTAAGTAGGGAACATAAAGTTAGGCAGATAAAAACTGAAAGCAGGAGTTCCAACTATGCGTGTGTGTTTGGGGGCTTATATCAAAAATACAACAAGTTGTATTGTTGATCGAACGTTAAGAACGTCGCGAACGATTTTCTTTTGCAGGGGCGTTGCAAAAAAACTAATCCAGATGTGGAGTGTAATGAAGAGAATGTAATGTAATAAAGAGAGTTGCAGTATAAAAAAGATGTGAAATCCTAGGATTTGGGCACCGATTTTTTAAATCATCGTCTCTAGAAAATACTACCCCGTTGACATCCATTATTTACCATTTAACGATTAAATATTTTAATTGCGATTCATAGATTATGTGCGACAAAAGGAGGGTGGGGGGGGGGCTATAAGTGGTCAAAATTGGTATGACGAAATTTAATTCGAAAATGATAATCACTTTTGTATCGTTCAGTTTAATAAAACTTAAACTCAAATGAAATTTTCGATTAAATTACTAGATTAATTAGAGCTGCAGTTTTCTACTGCTGCCATCAATTGAAATTATACTACTTGAAAGCGACGATTTATGCAAAACTACCTGTTGCCCGTGACTTCGTTTGTGACGAATTCATTAGTCGCTATGTCTCGCGGGAAATATGCAATACAATACTAATTTGATGACACGTTGATAAACTTTTATCGTAGAAGTGTCAAATAAATGTCAAAATCTATTTCAAGGTACCCGTACCAAGAGAAAGCGATAACACCGCCATGTCCGATACACTGATTTAACAGTTAAACCAAGAACATTGGTTAAGCTTTGAGGATCACATATATAAATGATCTAATTTAAAGTTTTATGAAAATGTTACAAAACAAAAGTAGCTTAGTATTTTGAGTAGAATCGAACCTTGAATTTGAAGCCCCATGTTTGGTGGGATACACCCTGTATATATTTATACTTTTGATCGTACGTACCATCAGTCAAATAAGTGGCATATAACAATTTTTAAACAAGTTCCTATCAAATGAATATGTCGCTAAAGTCGAAATTTCAAGTTCACAGACACGTCCATTGGCATTATTGTTTTATGACATGCAAACAATTATCAACTTTAAGGTGGTAGACCACATATTTCGCTGAAGGTACCTATTCAGAACGCTGTCTGTTCACATATGAGAAAAAGACGAGAAACCGTCAGAAATTAATGTTCTCCTATGCGTGCTGGATTATTATGTAAGTACGCGTCTACAATACTTACTGGCTAGTCTGGGAAAATAATTAACTAGCACAGTGGCTGGTAGCGATCCTAAAACGGTTTGCCAATCGTTAGTCTATACGTCTCTTTCGATCCGATGGAGTTCGAAAGGAATGCAAGCAGCGCTCAAGCAGCGACAGTAGTGGCACCCACTTTGAGCACGTATTGGCTAGCCTTTATGATGTCGCATACATTGTAACAGTTCTCCCGTTTCGATATTTCTGTCCTGTTGATCGTTTATTCGCGTACGTATTAACTGAATACAACTTGAACGCTTCGTTTGTCGTATTTTTTTTCTCTACAGTAGGTACCAATATCTGACACAACAAAACGTGCAATAAACAGGGCCGGTTTTAGAGGTCTGGAGGCCTTGGGGTAACAAAGGAAGGATGGAAGTCTCTTTAACTATTACTTAACAATTTTCCAAATTCGGAAATTGAAATTTTTTTTCTGGGATCTCTGTTGTGGGGGCCCCTTTTTGTGGAAGCCCCGGAGCTGTTGCCTCGTTTACCCTCCCCTAAATCCAGCCCTGTCAATAAATATCTGATACGACTCTATTTCCATTGCCAGGACGTGACAGATATTTTCGCTCTCCGCTGTGTCAAGGTAGTAAAGCAGGTCACTGTACTACAAAAGCCTAGGTTAAGTTTAAGAAAAATCGTGCAAGTTGCATTAGATTGCGGTCCTCGATTAAACACTTCATTCTCGTTCCCTTTACGGGCTCACAATGTAACACAACTTGCAAGATTTTATAACTAGACCAGAAACTGGGCTTAAGTTACAGAAAAGAACTTCATTCGACATTCGACATAGGGTAGTCAACAGTGTCTACTCGTTGTAAAAACACCGTAACGCACGGGGACTGCATACTATCAGGTGACCCGCATGCTGGTTTGTTTATAATGAGGGCTTGAGCCGTAGTTTCCACTCGGCCCCCGTGCGGATTGGGAACTTCACACACATCGTTGAACTACTTCGCAAACAGCGATATTTTCCTTCACCCTAAAACTCGTGGAACATTAAAATTTAATTTTGCATGAGTCCGAATTTGAAATCACGATCCTCTGCTTGAGAGATCATCGGTTAACCACTATCTATAGACAATCACGGCTTACGATTGAAAGAAAATGGCAATCTTATTTAATTTTTACACTGGAAATAATGTATAAGGCTCGTTTCAGTTTCTAAGTCCTTAAATCCCGCAGTCTAAATGTCATGCATGTTATGAATCATGCATGAAATTAAGAAAAACCGTTATAAATGTTTAACTATACGCCATTTGTAACAGAGCGGAAGAAAATTTATCGCGCCAAACAGTCTTTTTTTTTTAATCGCTTCGCGCTCTTTGGTTTTGGCACATTCAGCCAGCACTGGCCAGCAGCATTAATGCTAGCATGGAGGTTTGGAGGTAAGTATTACGCATTACATTCTTGATTACTAGTTCGTGAAATTTTCTTACATCCCTATAAAGATGTAAATCGAATTTACAACATGGATTCCAAGTTAAATGCAACCTACTTTCAGAGCTTAAGTGATGAAATAATCATTTGCTAGCTAAACCGTAGGCCAGTGTCGTGTAGGCACAACAACGCTCTGTAGGTCCAATAACCAATAATATCCTTTTATCACGCTGCCAGGGCCCATCCGGCCATCAAAGAGTCGACGACAGCCTGTCAACATCTGTTGTCCCAATTTAAAACATTATATCAGTACAGTAGGTAACGTACTTATGTCTTTGTGTTGATGTCTATGAAGTTTCTATACGTATTTGTTGTGTTGCTCGAATCCAGGAACCCACATGTTTTAACCATCAAGTAGTTCTTATTTTAAAATTTAAGTTACAATTTTTTTTTTGTTTTGATTGTCAATGTTTTATTTTTATTATATATGCCCTGAGGCCTTATTGCCTAACGTTTCTGACACTCGCGATCGCAATCAAATGACAGTTTTTGCACGCGAAATATGTCATTTGATTGCGATCGCGAGCTTCAATAACCCTCCTTCTTCGCAGTCGGGTAAAAACATTAGGCAATACGGCCTCTGGTTTCAGAGACCTTTAAGCTTAGACCACATCCTTAAAGCTAGATGTTTTTAAGTGCAATAGGCGTTGCCACGTGTATTAATTAGGTAGGTACTAGCCATTATTTTTACTTCAATGTTGGTTTTGTAAACTAGACTGCATTTGAAATTCAGTAATAGGTATTAAAATATGTACTTAACCTGCGTATACGGATACGATGGTACGGACTACGGATCATCAATCAATTTAAAACTCTCTTTACATTCAAACCGTCGTCTAATAATTTCAAAATTCAAAGCCACATTCCAATTTACAAAAATATGAGTCACTCGAACGTAAAGGAAGAAGGAAGAGTGTGGCAGGAATCAGGAGGCGTGCATCCCGGATGGTGACGGCAAAGGAAGCAGGCGCGACCGCGGCTGAATGCCACTTCCTTTGCTTCTACGTACAGTACGAGTATGGCATTTAGGTACAGCTACTTACTTACTTAAATACTTATAGAATTGTGGAACTGATCGTTATTTATTAGACTCTTACTTTATTTGGTTATTGCTAAATCTTGTGGCTCGAATTGCTGGTTTTTTTTGTTGTAATTGTGTTAGCCTCGCCTTCAAACCCTCAATTTCAAAAAGAGGTCTGCTCAAATATGTGACGTATTATTGGATACCAATGGCAAGCGTATTTTTTTAATTGACAAACTTTTAACTCGTTCTAAAAAACAGAGATCGTCGTAAAACCGTAGAAAATTAATACATTAAATTGAAAGCAGTAAATTTTTTCTTTAGATTGTTCACATAGTATTTAAAAAAATATGTTATTAATCGAATATGTGAGTTACAAAAAAAGTGATGCCATCATTTATTTTCGACTCTTTTAAGTCGTACTCTGCTTAAAGTCAATTTGGGTTTCTTATTCGTTGAATATTTATCTGATGACGATCATTCCATTAATTATTTTTAAATTATTGAGCTATTGTGTATTACGACATAATTTGTTAAAGTTTTCAAAAAAATAGTAATTTCTTCTGAACGTGTCTACTCGAACGGGCTCCACAACTGTCAAATTGGCGTGTGACGTTTGAGCTTTCAGTTTCGCTTCGCGTAAAACTTTCGCAGTTCTTTCCGGTATTATTTGTTTTTCATTTGTTTCTGTGTAAGTATTAATTACATTTTAACAGTAAAACGTTTAAAATGTAATGAATGAAATGTTCGTCGTGTGGTGCAACAAGGTAAGGTAGATACATTCTCTATTGAAATGAAAATTTTATTTTGTCTCGATTACTCTTCTCATTGCATTTAAAGATTGCTTTTTATGAACTAATGACGAGGCGATGCTTCCGGACTTTAGCCTATCCGAACGGACGAATGAAGGAAAAATAAAATGGCTCTTCATGGCTTTAGCAAGCAAGTTCAGCTTTATCGTTACGAGTAACTCGTGAGACTAGATAAATATCCGTCTAAATTCTTGATCAGAATCAAAACAATTCACGCTTCGCAAAGTGTTGTGCACAGGCAACTGAATAAGTCATGTGGATTGTGTGGCTGTGCTGTAAATTATGTATGAAAGAGGGTGCAGGTTGAAGGCTGATTTTAAATCTTGGCTGTTTCAACTAAGGATAAGATTGCAAAACAACTGAGAAGCAAAGGATGTTAGTGAATCTTGGTACAAGTGTGGCAATACTTGACATTAATTATCTGCTGTAATTACATGCAAGACTTTCTGATTTAGCTTGGCTCCTCTAATAATAATACTTGTCTAATGCTTTAGTGACCATCACTTTGATTTTCATTATTCATTTATTTTCTAGTATTGTCTGGGCTGGTTGCTATTCTGTTTCTATTAGATAGGTACTTAATTAAATTAAGATAGCTGCAAGTTGCAGCCTCCAACTGCTGACTTCTACGTTTTTTATGCTTCTTATTGCTTGAATGGTAGATGTTTGGGAATTATTGTGCTTTAAGCACTTAAAGTGCAATAGTAATGCTTTGTGAACTTAGTAGGCATATCGATTGCATTACCTATTATATGCTTTTAAAAATGTACTAGTAACAAATCCCTGTAGTTTCCACTTGTCTGATTGAATTTTATGTCAACAAAATGCAACTTATTAACAATAATTATTACAGAAGTGTATTGGTGAGGAACAGAAAAACAAACATAATGTAGTAAACATTCGTATTTATAATATAATGTTGTCGTTTTATTTACAAATAAATACAAATTCAGTTAATAAATAAATGGTAAATTATCTACATCTTAATAAGTATGTTTTATATCTCATTTCTTAATCTTCTCTGAATTCATTTTGAATCCAAAATACTAACGTTAACGTTTTCTTATGACACGTTACGGTCTCAAGAAAATTTGAGACTTTCGGCGTTCGGGCGACACGTTCACGTACATTCACACTATACAACTATATTTACAAGGTACTCGTAGACGTTCACTCAGCGAGCGCGGGGCGGCGTCGCGGCGTCGCCCGCGCCCAGTCTTTGCTCCCCGCGCCACGCACTCACTCGGCCGACACAGCTCACTGAGTCACTCCCGCGCGGCCCGAAGCACTCCGCTCGCCAATAAATATTTGTACAACGCGGACGCGAGCGCGCCCTCGCCTGGCGCTTCGGAGCGCGCGGCGGCCCACGGCGGGACTAGATAATACTGGACAGCCGCGGCGGAGGCTCGGGGCAGCGGCAGCCGGAGCGGCGGCAGCGCGCGTACGCCGCCGCGCCGGCGGCCGCGCAGCCGCGCAGCGGCCAGTACAGCCACAGGCACGGCAGCGGCACCGCCAGCGCGCCCACGCACGCCAGCCGCGGCCCGCACGCGCACGGCTCGCCCGCCTCCTCCTCGCCGCTCCCGCAGTGGTAGAACAGCGCCTTCACGCAGCACATGCACGACGCGTAGTCGACGCACGCCTCGGCGCTGCACAGACAGCTGCCGCACAGCCAGCGCGACGGCAGCGGCCGCGGCCGCGCGCACTGCTCGCAGCGGCAGCGGCCGCAGCTCTCGCACACGATCGAGTCGGCCGCCAGGGCGCCGGCGCGCCGCTTGTCGGCCGCGGCGGCCGGCTGCGTCGTCACCGGTTTGAGGGGCTGCGAGGCGGCCGCGTGGCCGGCCGTCGGGGCCGCGTGCGGCCGCCGCGGGGCTTCCACGTACGCATTGCGCTCTCGCTCGGTCTCCGGTCGTGGCCGCAGCAATGAAACGGTGGGCTGGCGCGCGCCCGTCGGCCTGTGGACGCGCGCCGCCGGCTTGGGCGGCCGGGGCGGCGCCGCCGGCCCGCCATACTCATCCATCGAGTCCGGCTAACGGCTCTCCGGGCCGTCGCCTTCCTGTTCCCTCATCGTCCCCACCTGCGGAAAAGCGAAATGCTTTTATTAGTCACGCTGTAAAATAATAATATTATCTATATGAGATAGATCACGTTTATACAATCATTCATCCAATTGAGTACATGTGATGGCATGGGGATTAGCATCTTCTTATGACGTGGGTAATAATAACAGGTTTGATTGTATTGATTTGCTACGTACCTAGTCAATAGTGTCAAGGTGTATTCAAAGTTCGAGAAAACCCTAACACCAGCAAATCTTACTACGCGAAATGTATGGCAATTTTTGCCACTTTGGACCTCAAAATAAAAACCTAAAGCGTACCTAACTTAGTTCAACTAATTCATTTTTTAAGCAATGTTAGTTCGGAGAAGAGAGCTTTATGTTGGCAATACTAGTTGTGTTTGCTTCTTTTTTAAGTTTTAATAATATCTTACTGGAAACCATTTTGGGTTAAGTTGTGTTAAAACACTTAAAGCAAGCTTAAGTTGTGTCGTTGTGTGTTATGTTGAGGAAATGTAGAAAAAACACTAAAGTGCAATCCTATTATAACTAACCTGCTACATTGGATCTTCCAAGCCGGTCATTTTTTTAAACGAGACATATTTTTACGCTACGCTATTTAATCTACATATACTACAATTCATAATTATAATTGTTACACTATTAAAATAAAAATATTAAGTGTAATTTGTTGACTATCCCTTACGTAACATAATCCTAATAATATACTGAGGCTGAAGATGAAATAAGTGACTCACCTAACTTTAGCAATAGATAACCACGTGGTTATAGAACCAGAAGCATACCAAATCCGATAAAATTAAATATCAATAGACGAGATGAATTAGCTGGATTGATATAGTTATGAAAAGTGCTTTGTCATTGTAGTAAACTTCATCAATATAAATTACTTGTATTCTTTATCGCATGTGCTTTTACTTAGGATTGTTTTTCTGACATTCATTGCAAAAATAGGTCCAAAATAACTTTCTTGCACACATATTTAAGGCATGTTTTGCGTTAATGATGTTGGAACAATAATCTGATTGATAGTTATTTGGAATAAGTTTTTTTTTCTATATTTTCACATAAGTACGGCAGTATTTGTATCGACTATTGCGTAAATGTAGTTGTTTGCTAATTGTTTTTGCCGTTAGGATGCCATAATCATAAACATAATGGACTTTACGGCCAGCTGTTCATAGTAAAATGTGCGTCTTCACTTCTTACAAACAAGTTATTGTTGGGTCATATTTTATATTTTAATCACCAGTGAGTTTCGTGAATTTCTATCATGACATGATGTACTTTTGAAAAAGAATAAGTATTCAATGTTTTTCGTGAATTCGGGTAATGTTTGACACCAACCTCCAAAATGAACTATTGAGTAATTTAATCGTTGTACGTAACTTTGTTGAATACTAAATGAGCTAAGAATTTATCTGCAGATTACAAGGGGATAAAAATAGAGAATGACCATGAAACACACGTGTCGCATAACAATTGATACATGTCCGTATTTACGTTTACATGGTTGTTAACAAATGTAATAACTCCATGGCTAAACAAATAAACGCCAACTACGCTACGAGAGAAATTAATTAAAAGACAAATTAATTTAAATATACTGGTCATTCTTCTGTTGATTAACTTCAGAGGACAGGCAATACACATGAACTTATGCAATCCATACTAATAAACGCGGAAGTGTGTGTGTTTGTATGTTTGTACGTCTTTCAGGTCGAAACGGAACTACGGATCGGCGTGATTTTTGGCATAGAGATAGTTTATGGGCCAGGACGTGACAAAGGCTACTTTTTATCCCGGAAAATGCACAGTTCCCGAGGGAACAGCGCGCGATAACCGAATACCACGCGGGCGAAGCTGCGGGCAAAAACTAGTGAACTCCTACCTGTACGTTTAGATAAGAACAGAGGAAGCGGGCAGTGGGCTGATCATACTTTTGATAGGGTCAGTTAAAGCCTAATCAATAAAAAAATATCATTGATTGGTCCACTCACCGTAAAACTGCAGTGAGTTATTGACTAATTACATAATAGTCACTTATTTAGTTTTTTTTTGATTTGGCACGTACCCATTATGCTATAACAGTCTTTAGTTTTTTTATATTTCAAAGTAATAAAAGTTTCTGCTACATATGTAGGTAATAGGTATTATCAGTAAAATATCACGATGTTAGATTTTATCACGACGAATCTACAAATGAATAGTAAATATACAACTTTATAGCTACCTAGGTAGCTATATCAGCTTTCTTAACCAGTAATTAACCAGTGCTTTGGCAATTCAATTAACATTCGCTTTAAACCCACGCGCATAATTACTTCATATGACACACACAAACAGCTACCCACAGAATGCTGACATTAGATAATTTATCGTAAAATTTCTTAGTTAACCAAATTTGTAGCAACTTGATTCAAAAGTTAATACTTAACCCAAAAATTTTGACTTGTTCATTCCATGATACATTTGCGTTAAGAAAACTGTAGTTAGGTAGGTTTTTTTATCCCCTTTACGTTTGTCGAAACATAATAGTGGAAACCTTGAATTTGAAATCCATTATTCCATAGAAGATTATATTGATATTCTCAAAAATCAATCGTAAGAGGTAATGTAGCAGGCTTTTATGTACCTACTTATTAACAATAACTCACTTGCCCTGCTAATTCTTGATGTAATTACTGCATTGTTTCGCTAACTAAACAAACCAATACCCTCTCCTGTATCCTAGTGTACTTAATACAAGTCTAGTTGTTCTCTAGTTGTTCATTAAAGAAATCTAGGTATTTGATGATCATTCAGCTCTAAACCAAAGGCAAATTTAATAAGTTGATTTTAAATACTTCTCGACAGGAATTGTTTTGAAAATTATTCAGTTTACCAACGTCATTATCTGCACAAATGTCAAAGAAGTAAGCGAATGGTGTAAGAGAATCAACTTGAAATTCTTCCTAAAAAACTTAGAAAGCTAAACTCAATTGTAATCTTGTACTAATTAAGTCAGCTGTTAAATGTCCAGTAAATTCCATTAGTTCAAACGAAAGTATTCACTTTAACGTTCTTGTACAAAGAATGCACTGGACCTTCAAATTAGGTGTAGAACGGTTATTTAGAAACCGGATTTCTTGGTTTTAGTAATTGAGCGCTTCTTATCTCCCACCCTTTTGGATGGAATTGAGGGTTTTCTGGGATCCATGTTTGGGTAATATTTCTAAGTTCGGCCAAACAATATACTTTCACGATTTAAACACCACTAATCAAGTATTTTTCGAACCGCTTTAACACAGCAATATGTGTATTTGTTTTGTGTCTAAATGTAACTGCTATCGGCAAATTTCGTTACAAGATATTAACAGCAATGACAGCTTATATTGTTTACATTGCTTTTTATCAGCGACATTATTTCGAATTTTATGCTCTGTATTAAAGATATCGCTGGAATTAGCTCACTGATTGCTGTTATTAAAGATTGTTATAAATGTATTGCCAACGTCATTTTGTTGGTGCTGGCCAAGCCCAGCTGATTCATAAATGAACTCTTACGAGTAGCAAGTTTGTTTACATTCTCACGGTAATGAAATGTTTCTTTATATCAAGGAAATTGTAGTAATATTTTGAAACCCTTCACAATTTATATTCTTCAAGAATAGTCGTATAGAATTAACACGTTACAAATTCATTTAGGTAGTTGAGTGTACAGCAAAGCATCGGTAATAACATGTTAGATGAGGTTGGGAACGTTCTCGCTCGAGCCCGAGAGCACGTGTGGCGGCCGGACGGCTGCGCGAGCGACGCGAGGCGACGCTCCTCGTCATTCATGTTACTTCGATTTCATTGCATTCCATGTAATCTCATCCTACGCGCGACTACGTGATTTACTCAAAAACTGTGCCCGTTTGGCGCTCATTCGCCGCATAGAGCGGTCTCTCCCGTGGGCGAATGTCCCACGTCATAATGCCATGTACATGTACTTACAAAACGGACGTTCCACGGTCACACATCTCCTACACATCGCTTCACAAGGGCACTCGGGCCAACTGGCCCCACACACAACACTGCTCCTCGGAGCTCAATGAGCGGACGGAGCCCTGCCGCACCGAAACCGCGCCAGAAGATTCACTGACACACTAAAATACGGCTGAACCACCGAATTTCGGTCGCGCAAATCCACAGGAAGGTTCATAAGACCGGCGCGGTTCGGAGCGGCAGGCACCTGGCGCGGGCGGGGGGCGGCCCACGCACCGGCCTCGATTCTCGTCCGCCCGCCGCGCGGTTATCACTGCAATATGGCCGCTACTCACTTCCTCGGTGAAGTTCTTCGTTGATTTCTACTCCTGATCTCGATGACGGCGTTTTTTGTTACCGTTCCGAACTCGTGCGGGTTCACTGCACTTATTCTTATACACATTTTAATGGAAAACCGGGAGCGCTAGCGCTACGCTCCGACGAAACGACCGTTCCGTTCGCTGGCACATTCCGCACTGGCGTCGGGCGCGGGTGCGGGTCGGCGGGAGAGGCCGCGCTCCCTCCGCCGCTCTCCACGCCGCCGCCCGCGCCTTGCCTTTTTATGAATGGAAGGCGGCCATACTGAATGAACCGCGTACACGGAGCGGTTGGCCGCTATTTTCGCGGGCGAGCGGCGTTAGGGGTTCGGGGGGGGAGGCCGGAAGCGGGCTGCGAGCGCTCGCGGTGCCAAATTTTGCGGCGCGGGCGGCGGCAGCGGATGTGCTCGTTTACCAAGCTTCCGGCGAGATCCCCCCGCGCAGCCGCATCCGGGAATTGGGTTTCCGGTCGGCGAGAGTCGCGCCACTGAGATACCGCCCACTTTCGTCCTGCATAGGCTGTGCACACACGCCGTTAAAGAACCTACATAATTTCTGATCGTTACGAGAATGTACGCCACTTCGTAACGTTTCCGAAAATTTTAATCGTTGTTAGTACTATACGTACGTAAGAATGTAGATAATTAACCCACATATTTCTGATCTGACGTTGCTCTGTTAATGTCTGTCCACTCTATAGTAAAGTGCGGGCACAATTGGCATAGTTAGCACGTACGATATACACATAGTACGGTTTCCATTCACTTGTATATTTCGGTGCGTAGCGGGCGAGGGGCGTAGACGTCGCCGACGACGGCTGCTGTTATCGCGGCGGTAATTTTTGCAAGGTTGCAGCGACAATGAGGCGCTTGTGCACGCGAGCCGTCTCTGTGTCAAGGACGTGCGATAACGCCACGCCGCACCGCGTCTGTCACACAATCCATTACCACTCACCCGAACACTTCGATACTGATTTGGACATCAAACTTCCCACATGCGACTCAATTTCATTCAAGTTATTCAACTATGTGTCCGAGCAAATTGTTAGCTGATTGCTAACACAAGGAATAACTAATTAGGTACAACTGCTTGAGATTCAAAACAAGATACTGGCTTAGCGTTTTTGTTTTTACTCCGGCTATGAATAGTTCACTCATATCTGCGCAATTACTTTTTTGTGAACAAAACACACAAGTTCTTCTAAAGAATGGAGTAACATCATACAATAAAATTTCGGTTGTTTCATCATTTGTACAATTTCCGGTGTTTGAGCGGAAATATTAGTGCAGCAATTTGAATAGACCAAGCAGCCGATGGGAAAACTAACGTAGAAAATAAATTATGTATTCACGTAGCTAGAACAAAGGCTCGGCCGTCGGTGCAACCGTGAATGGAACGAAAGAATCACTTTATCTCCACAAAAAAGAGTCCTCTACCTGACCATACCCATTCGGTTTAAATTCTATTGTTAAGATGCAGTCGCCACATATAACAGACCATACAGGCGTTCGTTGAAATTCTGTCCCATTTTTGTTGCGTACTTGTAATAATCGTGTATGACATGCCTGGAAGATAGCCCTGCGCTGCGCGACATTGCAAGATTTTAACAAACAGAAATCAGCAACTTGCCAAATGATTTCACTGCCTACTCTGAAAAAATAATAAAATATACGGAAAAAAGATGTGTTTCGGATTGGGATCTTAAAACAGGATACCGGATTAAAATACTAACGTATATATAGCCGAGAGAGATATCTATCTCCCACATGTCTGAGATAATTTTAATATAGTTTTGATTTATAATTATTTACTTATTATTGTTTAACTCGTAGAGAAAAGGCATAATTCACGTACTTTTTAAGAAACTAGCTAATTTACTTTTACGTATCATCATTATTGATCCTTGTGATTGTACAGTCGGTGCCCTAACATAAGTATCCAAGTACCTATCTGACGGGCATCGCGCTGATGATTTTGTAAGTAACAATTTTTTACAGAACTAAATGCAAGGAGTTGTGAACATTTTCAACATTCGAGTGTGTACATAGTTTTATATAAATAATACCGTAATGGGAGCAACGTTCCATTAATCGGCGGTAAAGTGGCACGATGTACCCTGTCTTCTCTGTTTTGACTACGGTGGTCAGTCATCACTGTCGCTATCGTAGCAGAGGAAGTAGGTAGTTTACGAAAATAACGTACGAGATCACAGTGATCTGGTGAAGCATTATCTCTTACTCCGGTTTATGATTACGGGTAAAAACAGTCTACTATCAACGAACACATTCAGTAAAATAACCCAACAAAATGTTATCATCTATGTAAATAAGGTTACCGACATAGACCGAAGAATTGCGAAACTGAAGTGGCATAGTGGGAAGGGCACATTGCTCGCAGGGCTGATGGCCGACGGGGTCAGAAGGTTCTCGAGTCCGCGGACCGAGAGACGAGCTGTGGGTAGGCGTCCAATAAGATAGAGCGACGAGCTGGTTAAGATCGTAGGATCGCGTTGGATGCGGAAAATGGAAAGCACAAGACCGGCCTGAATTGGAGGAGACTTATGTCCACCAGTCTCGGCTGACATGATGATGTAAATAGTCATGCTTAAATAGGTTTTGACGTATTTACAAATAGTGACCTACACGCGTATTTTCCCTATAACAATCTTACACACAAACATCACGCCTGTATTCCCAAATGGGGTAGGCAAAGCACACGAAACGTTACCGTTTTGGAGCCACTTTTAGCAATTTTAGGTTATAAGTTTGAAAAAAACGGTATACCTAATAGTGACAGGTTGCTAACCTGTCGCCTACAGTAAGTATACCTATAAAAATCATGACTAAAATATACCTACTCAATTTTAATTCGCTAAAAAGCTGTTGGTTGCACTAAACGAAATAGTCCCGTTTCCAAGAAAAGCCCCATTTACCTAGACGATGCAAAAACTTGCATGCGAGTTGCGTTACATTGCGGACTATTGAGGAATAATTAATTCAGTTGATAAAACTACGTATACATATTTAATACCGCTTGTAGTGAAACTTGCATTTTAGTTCTCGCATTGTCTTTTTATTCTTTGCTCTCACTCAGTGTGAGTAACATGTCATGTTGCTTTTCAATCCAGTTTCATTTTCAAGTTACAAACTTCCAAGCATCTGATTGAATTGCTGAAGTTGATCGTAACTTGACGCCGGACAGGAACAATGGAAACGACAATGGTGGCCTAAATGGTGAGTGAAAATGACACCAACTCACTAATGATATACGACATTGTGTCTTTCACGGAAATGATTAAGCTGATAGTTTCTCGAAATCATGACATTTCTCAAAACCTAACATCATGCGACTTCCAATCAGGCTCTTTGTTAAGGTTAGTATATTTAAGCAAACTCGGGACTTAAAAAAATTTACGGGCTTTAATACAATACAAAAGCAATCAACTTGCGAATCGAACATGTAAAAGTTTTTGACGGTTGGATTAGAGGTCTATATATAGTTATTTTTACAGCTACTCAATTACTGCACGAAGAAGAGTTCTCGTGTCGATGTTGGCGTTATAATCGCTGCCCACTCGATAGAAATCAGGTTTCATTTGTTATTCTGGAGGCGAAGGCGGTGCCACGGCCCGAAGCGGAAGCGACGCACTTTCCATCCGCTATTGCCTGCACCTATCCATTTAAAGTCGATCCTATCGGTTTTAAAACTTTAATACACCTCTACGATATTTATATTTTGACCAAATTTAATATTTTATTCTTAAATGAAATGAAGTATTATTTTGAATTGACGTGAGTGCGACTATTATTGACAAAAGTTAGATGCTTACCGAATATTGGAAAGAACGAGAGATCATTAAAGTTAAAACACCGTTTTAATAATGGTAAGTACATTTTTAATCAATTTCGCTAATGCTTGTGTTACAATATCTACGCCAGAGCCAGACTTGTAATGCATATTGAAACGAAAAGTGAATAAGTAAGTACCTAATTATTTTAAAGATATCCAGTGAGAAAGGTCGATGTAATTTACACTAAACTGCAAAGCTTCATGCAATTCGAGACCTATCTAAATGATCTACAAGGAAGTTGTAAGTAGATGACCTTATTAATTCAAACAAATATCCAAATGACTTCCCACTACACGTAACTGTTAAGACAATATAAAGCGAACATCGCTCGCTTCATTTATATCTATATTACGAAATAAATTGTCTATTTACACAGAGATGATAAATAGTATTGTTTTGAACATTAATTATCTTTCGCGAGTTTGAGGGGTTGATAAACAGTTCGTTTAAGAGAGCTGTTTGTCTAAATTTACTATCGTGTATTATATACTCAAATCGTTTGATAATTGTACTGTGGCACCAGAAGTGCCTATGATGAAAAATAATACCGGATGTTTACTGTACCGATGATAAAGGAAACATGAATGAGCTCGGTACACAGGGCCGTGAATTATATACCTACCTACTTTTGTACATACATGCGTATCGTATCAGATTAATTACTTTATCTGAGTAAGAACGCAGAGACTACTACCTACGCAAAAAATAAATTTCTCCTACTTACAAGAACACTTTGGATATCGAACCCAAAATGCAATATTCAATTATTGCTTTGAGTAAAACGTTCTTGTATATAATAAAGGATTGGTTTAATTTCTATATTTCTTATTCAACTGGTATTAAAAATAATCAACGTATTTATATCATGAACACAAAAAAGGAAAGAATTAGTTAAGAGACAAATCAACAATTCTGTAAAAAAATATGAATACCTACCTAGTTACGTAGAAACTGATACGCGGAGCGTAGGTATTTGTTTGGTTGTACATACTTATATAACGACTAAGAGATAAATGACCCGCTGGAGCGAGCAGATACCAACAGCAATAAGTATTTTTAATTAATCGAATAATATGAAGTGGAGTTACGTAAGAGCTAGAGCGGAGGACCTCTTTGAATGGACGGTTGTCGCGTTCGGTTCGACCCATTCATGGCACAACACACACTCATCGCCGGTGACCTTAGCCGTACCCAGTGCGATTATTAGTAGGCAGAACGCCGGCGGATGTGTGTAGTAGCGAATATTTTGCGCGTGCAATTGATGTAACAAGGCACATTCTTGTGTGCTGACGTTTTTGTGAGTTTACTCCGGAGTCGAAACGAAACGTAACCATAATAGTTGAAATTGGTGATTAAATAAATTCCACGTAGCGGTCGAAGGAGGGCGTGCAAGCCGCAACGGCGAGGTGTGGACGCGCAGAGGCGGTCGACCTTCCGTGAGGCCGTCTCCGCCGCGGCCCGCGGCCCGTGGCCCGAGCCCATCGCATCGGTTGCCAGGCCGGTACCCTACCACGTGGATAACTCGACTCAAAACATCGTAACATGCATGCCAGTCGGCTCTTAAACCGATGCCGTTCGGTGCGTTTATTTGCTTTAATGCTAATTTGAACTGTTGGAGTAATAGTTTAGTTGGATAAAATCGTGAATGTAGGTAAAAAAAAGATAGCTAAATAATATACCTCATTAGACTGTTACAATCATTTAAAAAACCATTTTAGTTCAAACTATCTGTATGTGTTACAAAAACAAGTATCGTAATGACACATTATAGAACTTAGGTATGTTTTTGTGTTTTTGTAATACTTCATTAAATATTGCGGAAAATGTTTACCAGACTACTTAAACGTTAAATTAGGAATCTGATAACGGCACAATTCAAATGACTAAATAATTCCGGCCAACAAAAATCAATCCGTTCCACTCAGTATGCAAATTTTCGCTTGACTAATTAATGAAACAAGTGGAGATATTCTAATAAACAGTTTCACATACCATTATAGTAATTAGATAGGTATCCGCCAGTCCATATAAATCATCCTGTAGTTCATTAATGTTTAATCAGCTATAAACTTTTTATTTAGATGACCATTAATAGTGTTAATGGAATGGGTGATAAAATTAAATATCAGGAGTTTTGTATGCAACCTGAATGTGCCACCGTTGGCTGTAGCCCCACATTCCGTGATTAAATTGTTTTAGAAAATATTCTAAGCGTGATGTTAACCGAAGTCAAGTCAGCAATAGTATCATGACGCGCCAGCTTTTAAAACAACTTTATATGTATTTGCTGGATTTTTGTACCCACATATCATCGCGTACATATCATCGCGAAGTTTACTTGCCACGTCTTGATTATGATTCCACCAATGAATCACGAAATCACGGGGAATCTTCCCATCAAAACTGGCTCAAATTTCTTGCAAGTCTGAGTTTGAAAGCCATAATTTGTTTAGCCCAGACGAGTCAGAGGCGCCATTAAAACCAATCAGCCAATATGATAATAGGTTAATATCGCAGCACGCAACTCGTAACCTCACAAATTCATTCCGCGAGAACAATCCTCCGCTCTTTTCCCACATTCACTATTTTCTGAGAAAGTTCAACAGCGCAATTACCTCATCTGCAATATTTATGATTTTCAGTGAATTTTTGCTATCGTTCTGCTGATTTTTCTTTTTATAATTTTTCACTTCGTCTAGAGTTGTAGTATTAGCATGGAGCATTAGCATTAATATTGTCACTCTTGTCTTGATTTTCTTAAGTTCACATGAATGGGTAAATATTGATTTTGATATGATACTGTCGATGAATGTTGGATGCCAGGAGCTAAAGGACTTCCTGTAAGGTGGCTGACTTACGAAGCCAAAATAAACCTCACTTTCTTTATTTTTTTCTTAAAGCCTTACTTGAACCAAAAGTTCCTTATGGATGTGCGGTTAAACTAGGAACGTAATTTTTTTCTTGAAGTCCCTGCCTTTTCTTTAGTCCTAATCTGTAATTAATTAGTCACCTCCGACTGAGGATGTTAATATTTGAATATACTTAATGGCTGAACTTTGGTAAGTCGTAAATATCTTTGTGAAAACGATTTTTACAAAGTATCACAATAATACGCATCTTAACTGATCGTAATAGAAATACAGGTCAATCATATTCACTTCGCACGCTTCGCAGAATGATTTATATACCTACACACATATACATACATGTCCAAAGATGCCATATGCATAACAACTCACAAATACAAATAAACCAAATTATTTTAAGTTGTGATATAAAATTAATACGAGTCGTCTACACAAGGTATAATCCCTTACATTGTACGAGTATCATCATCCGGCCTTTACATGCACCTCAGCAATATACATTCGACACCATTATCAGTGCAATTTCGCACGTCTGCTCCAACTGGTACAATCCAACCATCACCATTGCATGGAGACGAAGTGATTTACGCCGTCGTCGGCTAGGTGCGGCGTCGTGGGCGAACGAGTCGCCCACGCGACGCCTGCGCGTCGCCGCGAATTCCGAGCCCACTGTAGTCCCAGCCCTGCCCACACCTGCCGGAGACACATGGCAAGCAATGACAGTGTGGGCTCCCAAGCGGCTTAGTGTAACTTGAATTGGTTTGAGGCAGTTTAAAGTATTTAAAGTTCTGCTATTCCAGCCTGATCGCATTCTGCTCTGGCGATATTGCTGCTTTGTCACATGCTATTGCCGTCCAAGCATCACGTGAAAGCTTAATTGATAATAATTCAAAACTTTTGGCTGTGTCCCCCTGGACTTTAGTTGTTCTAGTCGAGAAATGTTTGATGATACTTAGTTGTCGTCTTGGTACTCACCTACATTGTATGTGGGGTATGACAAAATGTTGATGTCTTCTTTCCTGCAAAAGAAAAACTAATATTAGCTTCTTCGCTTTTCTCATTTCTTCAATATTACTAGATCTGAAAGACACAACTACTTATTGAAATCTTGATTATTGATATTATGTACCATATATTGGGTAGCTAACAGTTAGGGTATATTATTTCTATGCGTGGGATCAAACTGATTAGGTATACCGATTTTCTTGACTCACGTTAGAGCTAACTAGAATTTCCATCTATACCCTTCAATTTTTTTTCTTTTCCTATAAGTTTTTCCCAGTCCCTCACATCTGTCTTAATAAACACAAATTCTGCTGACTTGTTAAAAGTAATAAATAAGGAAAGGATGAAATACACAGCGAAAAATATAAGTTTGTAAGAAATGTAGAGACAATATGTTTTTTTTTGGTAGCTTAAGTCCAATCTATTAGATTCATTTTATGACTAATCAATACATTTTTTTTATTCTTTTCAATTTTATTAACCTTTACAGAAATTACCTAGTTTTAGAACACAGTCATTATAGCAAGATTATAGCTATTAGCTTGGAATATGTGATCTTTATTTTGCGAATAATATGGCATTTTAGAATGTTAGCTTGCTTTAATGTAATTTTATTTTTAATGCATTGTAGTTAATGTTGTTACTTTTTTAGAATGGCTATCCTAAACTAGATACGAATAGCTTATCGGAGCGGTGTCTGCGTGTCCGTATCTTGCTCAGATTAGAGTGAATAAATACATGCGCGTGACGGTTGCCTCACGAAGGTCAACTTGTAGAATAAGGACAACAAAAACGTTGATTTCAAATAAAAATATTCATCATGAATGAATAAACAATTCCACGTTCATAACGTTAATCAATGAGTTGCATGCAGGCAAGAGTTGGAGCCGATGTCGAGCTCATTGATCGATCGACTCTACAGCCACAAACACAAGCGCGCGCTGTCTTTACGGAGAGCGCACATGTAAAGAAAACCGGATGGCTCACACTAGCGCGGTTTGGATGTGTTTGTGTGTGCGTAAAGGATTTCCTACCGCCCCGCGCGCGTTCCCCCCCTCCCGATGCCGTAGACCTGTTGCGCCGCTACCGGAGTTACGCCGCATAGTTACCAGACTTGATATGCCTGCTCTGCGCCCGCGTCGCGCCCCTGCACCCGCGCCCCGGATCGGCACAAGCACAGGGTTACCATTTGTCAGAATTTCGCCTCATATATCTGCCATTTCGAACTCATGTCAAGCTATTAGTTTAAATTTGTACGCAGTTATCGTGACATATCTAGAGGAAATTGCCTACGATATATCATTTGTTTATAGGCGGAGCAAGATGTACCGGTAACTTTTAATTAATACACCTGTGGTAGTGTTTTTTTAGGATTCCGCTACGCAATAAAAAATAGAACAGATTCCATTTAGGCTCATTTCGTTGTTCGTCTGATCTGAAGGTCTATAAGACACCCTGTCAGGATCAAGTGGATGCATCAGGTTGAAATTAATATCTAATAATCAAATATAAGAATCAAGCTTTCAGTCTTCTAAGTCAATGCACTCAAAAGATACGGCCATTCATCAAATCCAAATAGGGTAGGTTCTATTAACTCAGGAATCATGTAACCAGTAACGAGAAGTAAGGTATCACGCCACAAGAACTTATAGATTTTTTTTCGGAAAACTGACCATTTAATAAATAAATATCACGGGACAATTCACACCAATTTGTAGTGATAATATAAATATCTCATATTTTTTCTTTTATTACTTTACTTAATTACTTGCAGTTTGAGTAAACTACTGGACTTTTTTGGCTGCAAATTAAATTTTGGCATTTGATACGAATTTTCTTTATAGAAACATGTAGGTAGAGCCATCATTTTATGAACTTTATTATTATTACTTAATGCTTTGTAATTACGTTCGGTTTCGGAACTCTCAGTGTGGGAGTCTGACTCCCAATTAGTCGTTTATTTTTAGTTAAGATGTAATGTGTGTAATGTCAAATGAAACAAAAAAACGTTTGTAAGTACCCAGACAAAATCATCGCACCAAAAATCTAATACTCACTAGAAGCTTCTGTTAATCGTGATTAAGTACTGTTTCTTTTAATGATGTACATGAATTTAATAATCGTGTTATCATATAAAGCAGATGCTTAATAAACTCGTCGGTATTTTGACTAAGAAAATGGTAACCCCGCGAAGCACCTTTCGACAAGAGCGTTCTAATATTTTTAATTACGATGGCACTGGTCATGAAATTGTGCATCTATTCGATTTTTACTAATATACATATGTTCTATTACCGGTTGCAGCAAGTAAAATATTACCCGTTCGATTTATAGTCCGCCTAGTGGCCGAAGCCGGATACGCGACATCATGTGATGTTAATTCATTCCAGCGGCGCTATCATTTACCATTATAAATCTTCCAAAGAATCGGTCATTACGATGTCCATTTTATTTTAAAACAATTTTCGAAGAATTTTTATAATACGTGCGGTTTTAAAAGGTGATAATTTTTAATTCTAGTGCTCGGGTTGGCGGATAAAATACGTCAATATGTCAGATGTACAGATAAACTGGGGAATTCGATTAAAGGTGGTATAGAAATAAGCGTAATGGGTAGGTGATTTTATAGTTCTCATCTGCACTTAATTTTTTTTTAGTATTAGAAAAAGGGTAAACAATCGTGACCAGTCTTTTTATTGAAAAACGTTTTTAAAACTTAAGTAACAGTACTTCTGAATTATGATACCTAAAGAATGTAAATGATCATGGGTATGTCCTTGCTAATTCGAAAATACAAACTGAGACATGTGTGCATCCAGCACAGAAAAACCGGAAAAAGAGGCCAGCGCTAGGAATCGAACCCAGGTACTCAGCATTCCGTGCTGCGTGCCATACCCCTACATTACCACTGGACAAGAGTACAGACACGAATTTCTCCTATGCACACTTATCTCAGGTTGCTTTTTTTCCTTGCCAATTGTTACATATTTGCTGTGACTTATTTTTCAAAAGTATTTTTTAATAAAAAGACACCTCAAGATCGCTTACGTTCTTTTTAATGCTAAAAAAACGAAGTAAACGTATGCAAGGAATTGTTAAAGCTATCTGGGTCTTAGAAAGCACCTATAGTTTGCCTACTAATCAACAAAAATAGTTTGAATAATTCAAGTTTTAAATCATTTTCTTTGTTGTTCCTTATTCTATTCAAATATTTTGTTTTGTTCAAATATGCTTTGAGAGAGAAAATTATTAGTTTACATTGTAATCAATGACTACTCGTATATGGGCGCTAAAGCCCGCGTACTGGGCTGTTGTGTTGCTATGCCCACGTCTACCTACGTATACTATACAAACTAATAAAGTAAGATGGAGCAAGCAGGCGCTGCCCGCAGGCACTAAGCAGCGCGGTGAAAAAACAGGTAGCACCGTTCCACCGTATCGATCTTTATGTTATTTTTCTTATTTATCTTTTTTATCTGGGCCTCCACTCGGCTCGAACCCGAACGGAAGTTGTAACGATTTTTAATCGTAGCAAGTATCTCGGCTGGCCGGTTCGTTTGGCCGCTTTGGACAACGAGTTTATATTATATTTTTTTGTAAACCACCACCGGAAACTGGCCAGAGAACGTATTGGTCTGGAACAGATATCTTCCATTAGTACGACTGTCTCTCGGTTCTCAGTAATAATGATAATGAATACTGATAAGGCAAATGATAAAGGAGATCTACAAGACGGTAACAGATCTATATAATTACCTAAGTAAATTAAACTATATATTTTAAGAACTTATAAAAATGTTTTGATGTCTTTTTATTCTGTTTTATGTCATTAGTATTTATCAAAGCAAGATTCAAAAGCAACAACAGATAGAATTAATTAAATTGATATCCCATACGTTGAACTCTAAGATTGTTTTCTAACATTTTGAACTTTACCGCTTTCACATCATACTACAAGCCGGTATCAATGTCAGTTGTAGCTGACCCCGTACATGAGAGACTTTGAATTGCGACGTTGTATTTTTGTAACATTTTTCTGCCAATAGCGAGGCGTGGGCGCGTGATAATGGCCCGAAATATCCACGTTCTCGACGCCCACCCAGCACATCGAGAATATTACACTACAGATAAATAATTCTTATCCGACCGTTACGGCCGCCCGAAAGGAAGCTATCGCATAAGATCAATCGACTAATTACTATCCTATAACATACAATTACAGCTCATTTTACTCGTTTTCCTTAAATATTTGAAGAGCTACGCTACGCTACTCAAAATTCTATCTTATACTTATCGGAGCTCTCACTGGAAGTGGTCGGTTAGCGCTTGCAAATGGGTAGATTGTTATTTTAGAGGCGACATCCGCCCGCTCGAGCGAACGCAATCAAACGCGCTGTGACGCTAATATTAAAGCACGGGCCACCATTATAACAAAGACTGAAATTTTATTTGCTTCCTTAATGAACAGAATGAACACGAAATGACACGAATCAGTTGTAGATAAGCTACAGTAAAATATAGAAAATTTACTCTATCTCTATTTATTATCGCTATTTATTTAAATCTTAAGTACCGCGTCGGTTTTGGAATTCGTACAAATTAATGATAATGTCACCGTAAAAAAAGTTGTAGAAAAAAGCGTGTTAAAATATAAGTGTCAATCTCGGAAACATCACAGTCTTGGAATGGTGATTATTTGATCGTAAATTGACTTAGCGAGAACACAGGATCAAAGGCGAAACGTAAAGTTCTGCATAAAATATTATCGACAAGGCACTCTGGTTTCCGTTAAAGATGTTTTTCACAATTCTGTCGGAGAGACCAGAGTACCCATAGCCCGCCTCACTGAAAGATAGGCTGTCAAGATGAGGAGATCCGTACGTTGTCGCGCCCGGCGCCATAAGTATTTATATCTCTTTGAAGCGACCGCTTAGTGTTTTTGCCGTTACCGTTTATTTCTTAGTTTCTTATTCTTTCTTCTGCTAATAATTAATAGTAAGTATTTCATATTAGTGGATCTGTCTTGACTTGACCTGTGTTGAGCTTTAGCCGAAACAAGCCCAAAAAAAAGAATTTTGAAATTCGCTTCACAATTGACTGAGTAATTAGTGAACATAGTTATGTAAACAAAAATACAAACATTGGAACGTAGAACCTCCTCCTTTATTGAAGTTGGTTAAAAATAGGTAATTGTTCCACCGGGTTTGCTAGGTAAATTGATGCCCTATGGTATATATAACTCGTCTTATTTAATTTTCGTCCTTTTCATGATTCCGTCATTAGGTGGATACTAATCATGATCCACATAATAGCGTAGTGCCTGTCATGCCATAGCAATAACAACTTGAACTGTATGTCTATGTACGAGTATGTAGGTAAGTACAATGTCTAGAGTGCTGTCTGTTATACCCAGATTTATGTACTAACAGGACTGCAGTCACCGCATGAAATAGATCGAGTGCACAGACATTCATCAGGGAAACATTTCTGATTTACTCATTAATCCCACATGCATAAGATAAAAACTTTTATTCTAATGGAGATAATGTGGTTTCGATAGACGGCACTTTATTTTATTTATTTATTAACTTCGGCACACAAAACTAAACTAAACTTGGTACATATATGTACAGTCAGCAACAAAAATATACCTACATGCGTTTGAAATGCCAAAAACATGTATGACAGAACCTTATTGCCTGAACATTAAGGTCGTGTGTACATACATATTTTGGCACTTTGGCTGTATTCATATCTTTATTGCTGACTGAACCACTAGACTCACGAGGACTTTTGAGTGTACCACTGGACTGGGAACATGTCACAACGTACAAATTGTCTTCAAGTTACATACAAAATACATAACGAAAATCTTTGTAAGAAAGTTTACATGTATAATCTACCCGATCCAAGCGTTCTTCGTAATCAAACATTAGCAGTAAAACGAGTATCCTGACTTAAGTAAGAAGAGAACCCAACGTCAGCTACCAAGCGATCCGAGACAGCTCAACCACCTTTTGTGGCTTTAATAAATATTGTTGTATTTGATATCGACTAAATCAGAGTTACGTGAGAAGTGTAGAATGTCTTCAACATCGATACCCCAGCACCGGCAGCAGAGCGCTCGAGAACTGGTTTCATTTAATCAACATAATTGCGTCCTCCGTTAAGCCTATCCCGTGAGCGAGTGTGTGAGCACACATGCGTGTCCGAACATGGCATGCCACTATCCGGAGTCCATTTGGAGCTCCATAAAACATTCTCTCAATAATGTCACTGTGGTAATCATAAATGAATACTTCAATAAGTATTTGAACGTTTATGACACGTCCGTTAAGTGCTTTCATCATTATTGTACCTACTGGCAGGTTTCTTTATTTTTTTGTTTTTTGGAACACACGTTCCATTTTAGCCTCACAAGAAAGGATGAGGGACTTTTGAAAAATTTCAGACTTATGTAATCTTAGATAAGACTGAGATGTAATTTACAACTAGAAATATAATGTATGCTCGCTGAAATGAATATCAGCAAAATTGATACCACATCATCACTGGTGGCTTTGATAAGGTGACACAATGACTGCGCTATCTGTATGTCTACACGACAAGAAAAAACATTTGGTCAACAACACCAAGGCCATGCCTTACGCGGAACTCTCGATTCTACTAACGGAAACTTGTTTAAAAAAGGTTTTTAAACATTGACAGTTGAGGCAATGTCATTCGAGTTATTGGGGACGATTTAAGGGTATCCACAACTGTTTGCGTTCACTATCGCAAGATACAGAGAGGCAAACGCGCCGCCTGATCCAATACCGCTACCTCAGGCTGATTCTGCGTAAGCAGACGGTGGAATTCCAAACAATTCTTAGAAAACATGAACGTAATAATTCCACGTTGCTCATTTGTTTAGGGAAAATGTCATTCATCCGCCTTATCGCAGTCATCGTGGAATCTTAAATCGCTGAACAATTCTTTAAACCACTGTATAGACACGGCGATAAGTAAAATGTAAACCTATCTTTCCCAGCATTTAAAATGTAAATCAATGTTTGATGGTTTTAAGAAATAAAGCGTTTTAATGCCAGTCAGAACAAACCGTGAAGGTTTCCAGAGGTGAAGTCACGACAGAAGACATTCGTGTTGTTCCCCGCTGGGGACGTGTAAAGTATTTTATCACGCTTCCCAATCGATTTCATTCACCTTTTTATTGGATGTTCTTTCGTTGCAACAAATAATTATTTTTAACCCTTTATTTCCTTGTGGTCTCTCGCAGTATGCTTACTTTATAAGATTCTATAATGTTTCAAACGTAAAAAAGCAAAATACTCACAGGATCACTTAGTTTTTCGTGCATCACTTTCTCAGAAACTGATAGAGAAATTACTTTCAAATTAATGACTATGATCGATTAATGCTATCGATTAATGTTTGTTCTCGGCTCTTGGATGTATTTTAAATTGTATTTTAGTATGTATTTATCTATATAAGTATGTTTATCCGTTGCCTAGTATCCATAGTACAAGGCTTTGCTTAGTTTGGGACTAGGTCAATAAATTGGTGTCAGCAGATGTCCCATGATATTTATTTATTTTATTATGCTGTTAAGGAAATGTAGTTTTTTCACTCTCATATTCGGAAAGTGCCAAGTTTTTCTGGTGCAGAGACGTTCATTATTTAGGAGTCCTGGTGGTTCACCACCCGTTCCATTTTACCATATGCATTAAGACGAGCATAAATTGCTTAGTAACGGTGTTAAAGTAATTGAAATTCAACCCGTGAAGTACTTGTTATTAAGTAATTAGTAGCTCTGTTGGTCAAATCATCAGTTCCACTTCATCAAATTATGATTTTCAAGAGCAAATGCACGAGTTACTGCTAAACAAATCCAAATTATCATAGTGTCCTTACAACATTTGAAGAGTTCCCTCGATTTCCTTAGGATCCAATCATCAGATCCTGATTTGGTGCTTATGGGACCTAATTGAAAGCATTCCTAGACGAACGCAAAAAAAATCAAATCAGTTCATAAATGACGGAGTTCTGAGGTAACAAATATTTAAAAAAAATAGTAGGTACAACCGCATACTCGTAAATATTATTTGTTTTAATTGATTATATAACTAAAGATTTTGTGAATATTTCAAGCATCTGCCTGTTGCCGTTATTAATATAAAGCAAAAAACAGCAAAACAATATTAGTGTTGTGTTGTATGACAGCCCCCCTTAAATATTTATTTTATTCTGTTTTTAGTATTTTTTGTTATAGCGGCCAAAGTAATACATAATCTGTGAAAATGTCTAGTGTCTAACTATTACCACTCACGAGATAGAGCCCTTTGACAGATGGACGGACGGACAGACAGGCAGACAAACAGACAGTGGAGTCTCAGTAATAGGGTTCCGTTGGCACCCCTTTGGTACGGAACTCTAAAAACGAAAATAAGTAATTACTTACCTAGTTCTTTTTCTAAGAGAATAACAAGTCACTTTCTCCAAATTTTTCATTGTTAGTACTCATACGAAACCTCTAGTGTGCGAGTCCAACTCACCCTTAGCCAGCTTTTTTAGGGTTCTGTAGCTAAAATGGCAAAATGGAGCCCTTATAGTTTCGCCATGTTTGTCTGTCTGTCTGTCCGTCCGCGGCTTTGCTTAGGGACTGTCAATGCTAAAAAGCTGTAATTTTGCACGAATATGTAATGTAAACTGTGCCAATAAAATAGTACAATAAAATATTTAATAAATATTTTTTTAGTCCAACCTTGTCGTGTGGGGTATCGTTGGATAGGTCTTTTAAAACCATTAGGGGGTTGCTAAAACGATTTTTCAATTTCGTTTGCAAAATTATCAACTTTAAGGTGCAAATTTTCATTAAAATCGAGCGACCCCCCCCCCCCTCTAAAATCTAAACCGGTTTTCTTACTTTATATTTTCCAATTATAACATGTACCTATGCATACGTTTTGGACCCGGCATCATTTTATTCGTAACTGTCACATTTTTTATGTAAAATGCTTGGAAATGGCAACTTAAAATTCTAGTTCCTTTGCATCGGTTTTCTGGCTGTTTATGCCGTACCGTATACGTATTAAATATCATGAATGAGAATGAGGAAACCAAATCTCAGGTTCCATTCACGCTATTCGGGAAAACCATGACCACCGGAAATATTTACACTTGCAAAACTCACGCAAGTTCTTATCATCCTCATTTTAATCGTAAAAACAACTTTGATCCAGGGTCGTAACGTTCATATTGCGAGCCAAGACAGTTATAGCGTACGTGCTAAAAGTTTATTCTATCTCGGGAATCCCACATCGATTACTACTTAAGTAAGTCGTTAAATATCGTATTATTTTAGCTTCCTGGGATGGTATCCCAAAACAAGTAGCCTATTGTGTTATTCCAGATATCTAGCCATCTACATACTACATTTCACCCAAATCCGTCCAGCCATTTTAGCTTGAAGGAGTAACAAAATTATACTCACAAATTTCCGCATTCATAATAATTAAGTAGAAGGATTAACTATTCCACCAAGTACTTACAAGACTGACTGGATAACGAAATGCCTCCTGAAATGTGGGGCTGGAAGCTATAAGGTGATGGAATCCTCGAGCCAATTACCACCACTGATCCTCTTGCTTCTGACATGGTAATGACTTAAAATTTTTGTCGCTGCGAAAGTGCTTGCACTGGAAAATATGGATAACGAAATCGAAAAGCTGATATTTTATGCAATCTAGTATGTTTCGGCTGCTTCGGCTACCTGCAAACGGCAAACGGGGTACCTGTTGTACATGTCATAGAAGGAGAAGATGGTAATTTCGATGACGAAAACGATGAGTAACATAATAGAGATGACATAATTTCCTTTTTTTATTTTGAAATAAAATTTTAAATCCTACTTCGTTACTAATTTCTTAAATTGTGTACTTTTTATTTCCTTGTTAACTTAAACACCCTGTATCTTCTAAAGTATTGATCGTAGAGCATTAGTTATTCTGTGGTAGAGCAAAAATGAATATGAATAAATTTGTGGGAAATTTTACGTAGAAACTTTTATCCAAAGTAATCATAATACTGTTCGTAAGTACTAATATTCGTGATCTAAAAAAGGTACCTTGAACGCTCCCTTACACCTTTAGCATACCCCCCCACCCTTGAAGACTTTTAGTATGTTCATCTGAATAGTGCAAAAGTATAACTGTACCATTTTTCAAAACTACTTTTTATTGTTTTATTATTCCACGGGGGTGGTACCGATGGAACCAAATAAATCTTTCTTTCTCAGATTGTGAGCCTTAGACCAGAGGTTTTATCGTCTAGCACATTTGAAATGAAAATCGTTTTCACCACTTCTTTCTGTCACTCGGCATAACACGAGGGTAGAAAGAGATGGTGAATGCAATAGTGAACGTCATTGCGTTAGGTCCTAGTAAAAGATTTTGACTAACAACCTAGGTCCGTTCATCAAAAACGTGTGACGTAAACGAGATTTAAGAAACTCGAATAGCTCCATTGAGTCGCGTTGGCCAGGGACGCGGTAAACAGGAAGTGTCGCGAGCGGAGTTGGCAGCTCTTCAACCACGTGCCGCGCTTGCGCACTTCACGATAACACGTATCATCTGGCCCTATACTACGAATTGCAAAATTCGAACTTCGTATCCTGCCGTCCCGCTGGTACTTATATTATTTAATCCGAGAGTGAGAGGGACGGTACGGACGATATGAACTTCTAATTTCATAGTACCCGCCCTGATAGTTTTTAATTCGGTGGAATAAGGCGGAATTCGCGTTGTTGTGGGCGTAGGTTTGTAATTAGCAAAACTGGGCACATCTGAGTACTAGACTAGGCCTTTAAGACTTGTTAGGAACTTCTGCTAAGTTTGATCTGGGAAGAAACCAGGAATTCCCAGAGGCGGATGTACAGAATGGTTTTTTGAGCTACAGCCCAGGGCCCAGTGGATATAAAGGGCCCCCAACCTCTACTGGAGACATTATTTATATTATTACCGAAAAGAGTTATTGACAAAATCGAAATTAGTTGATTAATAAGTTATTCTCAACTACGTACTACTTACTAGCCCAAGGCCTCACACTCGGGCACTGGAAATTTCACAAAAAAATACATTCTGCCAAATATTTGTGTTTATGAAGCTGTAGTAGGTAGTAGGTTATTACACAAAAAAATCTAGGTAATCTATTAGCTGTAACTACTGTAAATAGTTACTTCAAAACTGACAGTCCATGTTATTATTATCTGTATGTAAACAAAGTGTACCGTGGTCTATTTGTATTTACTCTTCAGTGGTGGTGTTGGGGATGTCAAGAGACACTTACACAATCATCACTTGCTATGTTGATTTTGATGTCGAATTTCACACATAATATATTATTGTCAATGGTCAAATTGAAGATTCCTATCATCATCATCATCCCAGCCTATATACGTCCCACTGCTGGCTACAGGCCTTCTCTCAGAATGAAAGGGCTTGAGCTGTAGTTCCCACACGGGCCTAGTGCGGATTGCAAAACTTCACACGCACCATTGAATTGCTTCACAAGTCTATACAGATTTTCTTACGATGTTTTCCTTCATCGTAAAACTCGTGGTAAATTTTAATTTACGTGCACATTAGTTAGAAAAACTCAGGTGCGAGCCCGGGTTTGAACCCACGCACGATCCTCTGCTTGAGAGACCATAGATCAAATCACTGTGCTACCACGGCTTTGAAAATTCCTATGGCATAACATATATGTATGGCATTTCATATGGCACAATGATAACGGGATAAAAAAAGAGAAGCATCCAAAAGAAAACACAGACATTTTATGTTACTAGTAGACTACGTGAGACCAAAGGGCAAGGTCTAGGGGACGAAAACATCGAGCGTTTCCAAAACCCAGTCACACAATGGAACTAGCACATGCACATAAATTTGGTATTCCTCTTAGAAATTCTATTCGGTATAAAAAAGAGCGACAAAAAGCGTCGCGTTCCGTCCGCGAGCCACATGGTCCGAGCAGAAACAAAAGGCGCTCAAATATGCGCTACAGATGTGAAGTATGAATGTGGCACAGATGTCGCGGACAATGCCTGCCTTCACCAATCTCTCACGTCACTGCTGGTTCAACTGCAAGTTTTTATTTGACATGTATTTAAGATGGTATTTTGCAAAAAATATGTACCTACATTTGTTTAAACCGATAATTAGTCGTCTGATTGACGGTCAGCGAAAATGAATTCATCAACCCAGCCTATATTCGCATATGTCTCAATGCTGGATACAAACTTCCTCTTAGAATGAATAAATAAATAATAATAATGTAGTTTAATAATATGTATAATACTTAATATTAAATATATAAAAACCGGCCAAGAGCGTGTCGGACACGCCCGAAATAGGGTTCCGTAGCCATTACGAAAAAATTAAGTAATATTTTTCTAAGAATTTCGTATTTTGTACGGAATATTCCAAGTTTAGGTATATTTTATACCTTACGCTGCTATTTACTCATATAAAAATAAATACATACTGAAATACATATTAAACATCCAAAAACAAAATAACACAAAACAAACATTCAACATTCGAACAAAAATTCGTATAATTCATACAAATATCTGCCCCGGCCGGGAATCGAACCCGGGACCTCAGACCTCAAGCTTCGTAGTTAGGTTCTCTAACCACCTTTCGAGGCTGGCATAGTCACACAGGTGTATAAGCCTAAAAAAAAAAGAAAAAAAAACAACCTGGCCATCCGGTCGTCTATGATAGGGCTTGATATGACAGGGTATGAGAGGGCTTAGACCGTAATTCCCACGCGGACTCAGTACGGATTGCGAACTTTAGAGACACCGTTGAATTGCTTCATAGGTTTGTGGTTCCTCAAAATGTCATTTACCTTAAAGCTCGTGGTAAATTTATAATCTAATTGTGCATATAAATAAATTTAAAAAAAAATCACAAGATGCGAGCCCGCGCGGTTTGTAATTTGTATGCACGATCCTCTGCTTATTTTATTATGAAATTGAGTTATTGAGATTAAAATAGTTAATTTCTAAATCTTTTATTTTATGCCTTCCATACTTTATTAAATTACAGACACCTCACGACCCATCCTAAACAGCTGTCTTTGAAGAGTAATGGCCGATTTCCGCAATTGTTCACGTAACATCGAATACATAATTACTAATGCACACTGGATTATTTTATGATTACAATAACTGAATATCTTTGCTTGACCTTGACTTATAAATGTCTGCAATTAGATCACACCACAAAAACTGCAAGCTAATTATTGCCGTGTAAAATGTGAGAAGAAAAACACATACTTAATCAAGCTGATTCTGTTTGATAGAGCGACCTTTTGCCGTCAGCGCGCAACGCATGCACGTCATTTGTTTACGCTAACCTCCACAAACTTTTTATCTATTACATTTTGCAACTTTGTAGCGTTTCTGGCACATATTAATGAGTCAAATTGTCAATACAATGATCGTTTATGAATGAATTAGTGAATGACAAGACACGGCCATGTTTGTTTACGCGTGCGCGGACGAGCAATACGAACATCGCGTCGGCTCGCGTCGGGCGCGCTCGCCTCCGCTCGCCGCCTCGAAATAGCACGCACCAACATCGAAGAGCCCGGTCGTCGACCTCGTGCTCTGCCACACCGAAATATTGGAAATCTACTTCGATTCAATCCTTTCTCTACAGAGATGCAGTTCACTGTTACTTCCCGGCTAAATATAGTTCTTGTTGACACTGCATTTGGATCTGTTATTGTTTGGGTCCTTCTTCTTATAACGATATGATGGTCGTATCAGTAAAGAGCACTTGCGTATCCCGAGAAACTTCATTTGGGTAACACTCGCCTTCTACATCACAAGCAAAAAAAAACTAACCTTCAAAGTTGGAAGCAAAATCAGTCCAGAATGTGATTAAGCTGACACCTTATTAAGTGGTAGGTATGCCGTAAAATATTTATAATCGCATCAATGACATCATTAGGTATGCATTTGCGTCCCTGTTAGGTACCTAACTAAATATGTATGTGCTTACTTGATTAGGTATGTTGGGTAACAACAAAGTTGCGCTTGTTCGAAACAGTTGAAATCAGTCACAGTCATGTAGGCTGAATAAAACAAGCCATTTCTCCGTTTATTTCTTGGGATTATTCATGTAGATTAATAACTAAAAGAGGTTTGTATAATTGAAAATGGCAATCGTATACTATTCATGAATTAGGTAGGTATAGCATTAGTTAGCGTGGGCTTTCATTAAGGCGGATCAAAGCGAAGACGTTTCGAATTTGACCAATCACATTAGTTGAAGTCTTTTAACCATAGGAACAGTCAGCAACAGAAGTGGATGAGCGATCACTGCATTTCTCAAAATGTCACACGACTCTACTGCCAAGGTAATAAGAGAGTGTTGAGATCATCTTGAACACCACGGCTCATCTACTTCTGCTGCTGACTCTACCTCGATTTCAATTTTGGGTTAGTTTGTTTAATCACCACTGCTTCATGGAAATTTTCGACTTAAGATCACCTTTTGCTTGATACCATATTTATCAACTATGATTTAGAAAACCCTGAAAAACATTTACAGAGGTTTTCAGACGAACTAATCCCATTATCTGCTGAAATATTCTGGAATAATTTAAGACACCTCGAATTATACCCTTTAAGGTTATTTCCTTATTTAAGTATTTTTGTATTAGCAAATGTAAGGTTTTTACGAGTTTTTATTTAACTTGCTCCGTTCGTTTATTTAGTTATTTGGGTCAAATCTTGCAAGTTAAATTTGACCCACTTCCAGTAGTCCGATCAACTTAAACTTTGGTAAACTTATGTAAATCTGGTTACAATACAATAAACTGATAGTGACATCCTGGTAGTCTGGCCAGGATCGTCTCCGCAGGACTGAACTATTCAACGGTTAATGGCATCGACTTTAATTTGTTATTCAAATGTAGTTGGGTGAAAATGAACAGTCAGCAAAAAACAGCTTGTATTAAAAATTTATTTTTTTACCAAAAACTTATTAACAATTGCAGTGCCTTTACAGGGTTTGATTCAATATTTTGTGTTGTACGTATCAAGGCAAAATGTTTGAGTTTTGAATTTGACTTCCTCCTTCCTTTGTATTGGAATGTATTTAACTTAATACGTTTATTAATCAAGCTCTAATTTCATGTGTGAATCAGCGTCAGTCGTAAATATTATGTTGACTTATTGACCGATATCTAAAACTTCAACTTGGCCTTAAAGTTGATCTCGACACAAAACTAACATTTTCTATGAATACCTAGAACTGTCTTGCAACTCAAAGGCGCCTATATGGTCAAAAAGCCACTTATTCCGATTCAGCCAGCCTGTAACAGAGCTCAGCTAAAGGTTAAGGCCAAAAATGGTTTGTTGAAGAGGTTGCAGATTAAAAAAGGTCACATTTCACTAGTGAGTTATGTACCGTAATTTAAAACATCTATTAAAGTAACAAAAGTGCAGAGTTCAGTGTTAAATAGCACGCGTAAACCATTAGGTCTGGTAGTGGAATAGAAATTCTGGGATTTTATTAAATCCAAAGAGAATTCTCCAAAATTAATACTTCGTACATTTTATTACCGTTGCATAATTTCTGTAATATCATAACGATCATATTTCTCATCATATTCTGTCAGTGATCATATTTCGAGATTTTATCCAGATTCCATGGGAATATCAGAATAAAGATCTATGTGTAATTCCAGACATCCAGCTATCTACATATATATACCTATATGTAGACCAAAGTTCATCAAAATTAGTTCAGCCTTTTAGCGTTAAGGAGTACCAAATGTATGTGGATAGTTCTACGAGCGTATCGACCACTATCAGTTTTCTGTCGCATATATTAAACAAATGAGAGACCGTCAGCAAAAAAATAATGAATTCATGAATTGTATTGTACCGCTTGCACACCATTCGTTTTATAAGATTCTTCCGTACTGACTCATTTCTTCAGTATATAGCGACAGGAAACTGATAGCGGTTAAAACGCTCGTAGAACTACCCATGTTTGTTTGAACGGAGGTGTGTGTTTACACAGACACACAATACACACCTACACATTCTCGCTAACTTTCGCGTTTATAATATTAGTTGCTACCTGTCTGCGGAGAGCGGACGGACCAGTCAAGCGTCCAGGATCTCTGGATATCATTACGCCAGTCTGGACTGGTGACGGTGTGTACGATGATTTACGGAACGAGCCCGGTAACGCGAACTGCTTAGGGTTACCAGGCCAACTTGATCAATTGGGACGGTGTTATGAGGATTGAAATACAAACTGAAATATAGATGCACAGAAAAACCAGAAAAATAAGACCAGAGCTGGGAATCGCAGGTCCTCGGCATTCCGTGCCGCGCGCTATACCGCTACACCACCGCTGGACAACGGTACAGATATGAATTTCCCCTATGCACCATATATATCAGCTTGTTTGTTTCTTATTTAGCCACTTAAGCAGTGACACTAGCGACATCTATGCCGTAGCCCTCATCGAGAAACTTAATTCGGCACTCCATCGGAACTAACCGCTCACCCGGACAAGAGATATCGTTATCAAGCAATCAAATTAAGATTGGTTTTTTGGAATCTTTTTGTATTTTTTATTTCAATTCCTAGTTTTTTATTACTTTTACGGTCATCCCGTAAAACCTAAACGACCTAAATTATGTTATTAGTGTTTGAAAATACAACGAAACGGTTCAAGAAAATGTAAGTATAGATGAAGATACAAACCTAAATCGACCCCCACGCATCGGTCTGATAATAGAATGAAATAATAAATTTAGTAAATTAAAATATATATTAGAAATGGGTTTGCTAAAAAAATTCTGGGCAGGCTATTTTTAATACAACACAACTACTACAACTACTATTTTAGGAAAACAGAAACAAGAATCGATACGTCGTTAATGAAACCTAAAATTAATGTAAAACTAAATAAATAGCAGTAAAGTGAAATCTTGATCATGAAACTACCGTGAGACTCGAGTGATATTGACCGGATTACTCACGTCGGAGCGGTGGCGCGTAGTGCGCGTGTTGCGGCAGCCGCCGAGTCGCGTGCTCCATTGATGAAGGGTTTCGAAATAACCCGAAACATGTCGAGCTAAACTCGATTTAAGACGTGAGTAATCCGGTCAATATCATTTAATATGTGTAAAGTGAAATCGCTTGTTTTGAGGCTTATACATATGTATACAATACTGGAGGTTGAACGCTGAACATCTAGCATTTTTTTCTGATTCGACAAACTTCTTTGGATTCTTGAGAGCGTTTTCACATTATCCGATCCGATATCGGTATCAGACGCCGATATCGATATCGGGGCAAGTAAAATGTATGAAATATGATCCGATATCGAATCGGATAATCTGAAAGACATGTACCGAACCCTAAAGACTCTCGAGGCTTAACGACTCAAAGGCCGCAAAGACGATTTCTTGCATCCATACGCATAAAATCAGCCAATTTAATTCTCAAATATAACCGAGTCTTTAAGACTCTGGAGTCTTAAGCGTTCGAGTCTTTAAGCCTCGAAATGAGCGTTATCTGTGTTTTTACTATAAAAACATACTTATTAATTTCAGATAAGAATCCTGACATTATGAAATTGTCAGGACAAATCCTGAGGTATGGTAACCCTAACTGCACTGCGCCACATTCCCGAGGGATGACTGAGCGCCGAATGGACGCCGGCCTTTCCCCGAAGCTAACAAATTACGGTAGTCTACGAACTATACAATGACAAACTGGAAATGACGACTAATGACCACTTTAAAAGCAACCGGACATTTAACAAAGTATTGCTAAGTATAAAAATTGGGTACAAAAAAAACAAAATCATTTATTCAGTAAATAGGCCGCAATAGGCACTTTAACACGTCATTTTTTAAACTACCAGCGCTTTCGGAAAGACCATCATTGCCAAGAAGAATGCGCCGCAAGAAACTTGGCAGAAAGTCATTTTTTTAAATAAAATACTTAAAAACTACAGTATATACAATTAAAGAAAAAATTACAACAAATAATAATAATAAAACAGGGATGTATGGGGTCCCTTAGTAACAAAACTAAACACTAACCATATCTACGTTCAGTGGAATGTAGAATGCTTCCACTGTCAAAATAAAATAAAAAATGTTATTCTGAAATATACATTTAAATACGAGATAATGTTTACTAGAAAGTTCCAACCCATAATTTTTGTAACAACGTTATTTTTAGTGACATTGTTCAACAATAAGAACTAACACGAGCTTGTGCAAGGTCCGCCCGGATTGCTACCACCATCTTGCTCGCTAATCATGTCGTGAAGCAGCAGTGCTTGCACTGTTGTGTTTCGGTGTGGAGAGTAAGACAGCCGGTGAAATTACTGGCACTTAAGGTATCCCATCTTAGGCCTCTAAGTTGGCAACACATCTGCAATCCCCCTGGTATTTTTGACGACCGGATGGCCAAGTGGTTAGAGAACTTGACTACGAAGCCTGAGGTCCCGGGTTCGAATCCCGGCCGGGGCAAATATTTGTATGATGAATACGAATGTTTGTTCTCGGGTCTTTAATGTTTAATATGTATTTAAGTATGTATTTATCTATATAAGTATGTTTATCCGTTGCTTAGTACCCATAACACAAGCTTTGCTAAGCTTACTTTGGGGCTAAGTCAATTGGTGTGAATTGTCCCGTGATTTATTTATTTATTTATGGGCGGTGGTGATCTCTTACCATCAAGAGACCCACTAGCTTGTTGGTCATTCATGTATTCTGAGAGTTGGCCTGAGCCCAGCCGAGGGACGTATATAGGCTGAGATGATAATGATGACGAAGTAAACACAGCATCCTTGATAATCGCGTTCGCATTTATTTATCTATTTATTTGTTTATCTAACGTTCTTGGTCTAAATTTATAGTAGGTATATTCGCTGATGGGTGCGCAAATGTATTTCCGCCTCGAGCTATTCTGGCGTCTCGCGTCCGTCTGTCTGTCGGCACCGATTACACCAGGGGTGACCAACTTTATCAGACCCAAGATCTACTGTTTACTGACGAAACCATGTACAATCTACCATTACCTATTACTTCTTGATATCTTAAATGAAACTGCATAGTTCAGTATTTACATAGACATAACTTTATTTCGACATCAAACTTAAAATAATACCTACATAATTTACAGAAAAGAAAAACATTTCATGATGTCGAAAAGGAATGGATGGTTTTGCCCTGACACGATCGACTGGAATTATATGTAGTCGCGATCGACCGGTTGGCCACCCCTGGATTACACGGTATACCTATAAAGTTGTTCCCAGTAATATACACCAATTTAAAGATACGTAAGTACATGAGTATTTCTCAAAAAGTTGTCCCGTCAAGAAATTGCCAACACTAGGGCCGTGTTGAAACCAAACTGACTGTCACTCGCCGACGTTATGCAGTTTATGTATTTCCATACATATTGACTTTTTCGTTCACATCTAACCGACAATACGTTTACATTATCACAGAGAGCCTACTCACATTCGGTCACAACGGAAAGCGTCAGGAAATATATACGAGTATATAAATAAATATATATATATATATATATATATATATATATATATATATATATATATATATATATATATATATATATATATATAACCTTTCCGACCGAATGTGAGTAGGCTCTCTGTGATAGCGTCAACGTACATATTGTCGTATATTAAAAGTGGACAACTTTTTGAGAAATAGTCACCTACTTACTTATACCTATACCTACACATTTTATGTTTATTATGTAGGTAAAGGCTGACCAGAGGCCTTATTGCCTAACGTTTCTGACACTCGCGATCGCAATAAAATGACAGCTTTTGTATGCGAAATATGTCATTTGATTGCGATCGCGAGTGTCAGAAACATTAGGCAATACGGCCTCAGGAATATAAAAAACCTGACGCGAGGGCAGCATTTCTAACTACGTTTTATATTGCAATATTCTTTACACTTACTATACGATACCTACCAGTCATATTGACAACGGTGTCGGGACTTTTTCTATGAAAAATACTTTTATACATTGCGAATTATTTTCCTTCCAAGGCTATGAATAATCTTCGGCATTTTAACGCACAAAAACACAAAATAACACTTTAAAACGTTAAACTTTGACAGCAATAGACAGATGACATTTGAATTTATTGTTTCCAGTGCAATAAATCAGTTCTATTAGTTTTCCGCATTATTGCGAGGTTTATAATAATTCTGGGTCGCCTTTAGAGTTCCATACCTCAAGTCAGTGAGCTTCTAAATACGTTAAGATAGTAACATAAGGTAACGTATAATATTATCATTGCCTCAAGTTGATAAATACGGAGCCTTCTTAGGATCACTCTGTTGTCCCTCTGTCTGTCTGTCGAGACCCTTTTTTCAGAAACGCATGGATGTATTTTTTAGGCTAAAATTATTATCAAATACTCAGTTCTAGGTGCTATCCCTTGGAGTCAGGCTGGAGCAGTAAAATGGTTTTCTAATCCAGTATAATCAAAAGATATAGTTATTAAAAAAGGGATTTACTTAGATACACATTTCGGGGGAATGAAAACTTCTTCCAGTTGATTTAGGCTAGGAACTTACAATTTGGTATGAAGTGAATCTCTTGGGTATATCACTTGAGAAAAGTTTGAATTTTATGTTTTTTTTTGTCAGTAACTAACAGTAACTAAATTATTAACTAAGATTTCGTCTACAACTTTAAACTTTAAATTGAATCAATTGCGGCTCTACATACGCGCAGCTATTATATTGAATAGTATTGTATAATTATTTCTGCTCTACCGCCAGAATTCTTTGGTAAGTTTAAATCATACTCTTCTACATATATAAAACAGAACATATATCTGTACTTAGAGTCTGTAATTAACGGAGCGTTTTTTTAATATTTAACAGTTGGCAGGCCTCCCACTAGGTGGACTGACGACATCGCGAGAGGAGGTTTTGTCATGAAAACTATGCGTAACTGCCACGGTAATTGCCAAGTTTTGTGTCAATATCACAATAACAAGTGGGTGAAAATGAAGTTCAAAGATTCCTCCGACAGAAGCGAAAGCACTCTGAAAATCGAAGTACAGTTAAAGACAAAAATATGTACTTATACACTTTAGTACCTTGTCTATTTTCGTCATATTTGAACTGCCATATATGAACAGTCACAGTGGTTAAAGTGACAAGGTAATGTAAAGTGTATACCTACATATTAAATTTTTGCCCTTGACTGTACATCCGAACTAATTGCGAATCAGTCCAACTTTTTGAAGTCGAAATGTGCAATATTTTATCCTTTTTTTTGTGTGCGCGTGTTACAGCAGCCGCAGAGTCGCGTTGCTGCGGGAAGAAGGGTTACGGATTAGCCCGAAACCGGTCGAGCTAAACTAGATTTCAGACGTGAGTTATCCGTTTTGTTATCATTTAAAATGAGTGAGTCTCATTGTAGTTTTATGTTCAAAATATTTTATCCATACAAAGCCGCATGAAACGCTACAGAAATTAATTCAGGCTATGTTAATGTGTATATTAAACCAAATAAAATGATAGTTGATTGCAACGGAAGTGGGGGCGCTCCCACGGCTCCAGTCCTAGTGGGAGACCGAGGTGCTCGGAGAATGTCGCTCCTCCTACTTGTATGTTGCATAAGCATAGTATTCGATTCATGCCTAATTACGCGCTAACTATGGAAGATAGGAAACGTTTAATGGATTTCGTAAGTCGACGTGATGATTGCCGTGCTAGAGACCTACAATGTTACACAAAGTAATCATAATAATTTTTGTATAAGTTGCGTTATGGGCGCGGTTTTGGAAATTGGGCAAACTACCTACTCAAAAGTTAACTTTGTTGTCCATCTGTCTGCCAAGTTTTGGCACTAGGTACAAACGTGTATTGATGGGCAAGAAGCAATTCCAGATTCCAGTTCACACCCACTTTAAAGAAAGAAAACAAACAAAAAATTGTTACTTGCCAAAGAAAACTTTTGATATTAGGTGCTTAACATTTGCAGTTAGGTTGACTATAGACATAATTTTTTCAACTATAGGTATACTATACAAAGTTAAGTTTGTCATTCAGTTCGCGAAACTGTTTATGAACTTATATACACTGTTATCAAACAACAAGTGATTTGATTATTTTTTTAAGCTGTGGTCCAATAAAGCTAGTTCCATCCAAGACAACTCTAAGTTTACCGGCGAGGTGCACCGACATAGGTAGTATTGTACCACGCCGCCGCATACATATGTGTAGATGTACATGTTTATATCACAGAGCTTTAAGAAAACGTTCGTTCTTCAGGTAGCAGTTAATCTAACGAGGCTAGCAATGGAGCTAATCGCTATACACGGGTGCCCCTTAACTTTCTAATAAAACCATAATACTGACAATATTTAAAGTTTAAACAGAATATTGAAAACCATTCGTGGGCACAACACTCGCCTACGTGTGTTGTGTAAGATGCACCGCTCTTTGGCTCCAAATTCTTCACCCACTGAAGACCGTGGGCAGGTGGAAAGCGGAGCATGTTATGCAACCCTTCGGAATATGGTGTGGACTTATTGGACGCGAAAGTTCACGTTTGCCTTCGATTGACGCGTATCCTTGTGGACTCGCGTTTGCGGGCAGCGTGTGGGTAGCAATGAGTTTCACTGTCATTTAAAGGTTCGGACCTCGATAGCGTTCATAAATATTTATTGTTCTTTATTTGAGCTCTAAAAATAAAAATAAATACTTGAAGTGCGCAAAGAGCGATGTCCTGAGGGATGCGCGATATATTTGAATAGCTAACTGATTAAGTAGAGATTTTTTACTGACGTAAGTGTTAACTTTGTCGACATTGAAATGAATATTAAGGTTTGTTGAAAATTCAGATTTTCTATTTTCATTCCATTACAGAGTACTTATTTAAATAAATTTATGTTGACTCAGGTAATCTACTTTTTCGTTAGGGTCGTTATTTAATTACCTATTTCGACCTAATCAAACAAAACAAGCGCATAGCGCCTTAACTAGCACAAAGAACAGTGCAATCCTTAAAAGCCAACTTTGATGTGCCATATTCACTAAAAGTCCTTCGTACGTCCACTCACGCTATACAAGATCGTCCAACGAGAGTTAAACATAACGATATGTTTACATATAAGTGTCGTAGCTTGATGACTTAGGTCTGCCTTAATTGGCGAGCCGCCTACGCCGGTGACATAATTGTCTGATGTGTGTTAAGTACGCAAGTAGATAGACACAAAGTGTTTGCACCTCCAAGTGCTTATTTGTTTAAGTACTTTGCCTAATGTGTTAGGGCTTGCCTTTAACAAAATATGTAGGTAGTTTTATCACGCACAGTAAAAGTTACACAACTGTGAAAAGTTCATCGTTGATTAAACCAACGAGTTTAATCCCTAAGCCACCGAAAAACTATCAAAACTAAATTAAATTTTAATGCAAGTACGATATAATTACGCTTTAGATGAAAAGCAAAATATTTTGTACACTAAGATTTTTTTTAATAGTAATCAATTGAGTTGCCCACCAAAATAATTAACCTAAGTAGGTAAGCATCCGGAAAAAGTTATTTAATAAAAAGCATTGAAATACTAAAAAAAGTCTGTTATAAATTTTATTATTAATTTGTTGATTTTACTTGCAATGTCATGTAATTTACATGTGCCCCTAATCCGATCACTGGGAGTGGGTCAAAATTAACTTGAAAGATTAAGATTTGACACAACAACTAAATACAAACAAAACAGCACAAATTAAATAAAAGCTTGTAAATATTTACATCATATTATTTGGTATCGGGTACTTTCTTTAAGCGTTAGATTAGCAAAGTTTAAGGGTAATCGAACTCAATACCACTACCATGAGTTTACAGTGACTGTACTCGATAGCGACGGCGTAAATTATTTATATGGAGATACAGCGCCTCTACAAATAATTTACGCTGTCGCTATCGAGTACGGTCACTGTAAACTCATGGTAGTGGTACAGGAGTCGGCTCTGCTTAAGCTAGATAGTTTACACCAAAACCGCTCGACTTCTGCGGTTTCTTTATATTATACATCCATAGTGTAAAGATTTATGGCAACTGTATAAAATATTCTAAATTTAGCATCAGTTCAATCATCATCCCAAGGGCTATCTTGTAATAGCAGTTATTGCTAACCTATAAACTTTGTCGAACTCTGTCGAGAATGTCCATTCAGAGTAAGCCACCAGTGGGGGCAGTGAACAACCTAGATAAGGAACTATCTGGGACATTTGGTGGTAAATATATTTACTGCTTTATTTCTATGATCGGCATCGAAAATACTTAGGTACAAACGAGGAAACTGGATCGCTTGTCAGGGTGGAACTTTTTCATGCTTAATTTGACTAAGATTTTTTGACAGATGTCTGAGATGTTAACATGATATTAATGCAATAAGATTCAACCCTGACATGCGATTTAGAGTCTTTGACTGTATCTACTATACCTGCGGTAGACGTAAATACGTAGGTGTTATGAAACGCAATGTCTTTATATTATTATTATACTTATTGTTCTGTGAAGTATATGCATATATATATTTTTAAATAGAAAATAATAATGTTGAATCCACATATCAGGATAGAAGGAGGGTTACTAAAAATAACCTGGTGTATCATGGTTTAAGTCATTGGGTTCAAATACCGTTCAAAAGTTGGTAACGTTACCGCTGTCAAACAGACTTAACTAACGTTAAACGATGTACTATTTTTTACCGGTATAAAAATGGTAACGTTCATAAAGTCAACGTTAACGTTAATTCAAAAGTATCGTTAAATGATAACTTTTCACTTTTACATAATAGCAGCGGCGTCCCTGGTCAACATTCTGCTAAATCGGAACTTTTGTTTATGCTATAAGATCTTCTCAATAACGATATGTACTCGTATGTGCTGTGTTTTTAAGTAACGTTAACTGTGTAACGTACTTTTACAATTATACCGTTGCTTAACGTTATTTATAATGTGAATTTGTTAATGTTAACAAGCCCTGGTTTAAATAAAAAATGTATTTACGAGAAAGGAGTGAGAGTTCTCTACATTTTTTCATGTGATGTATTTTTGTTTGATTCATGAATTCCAATGCTAGGTAAATTCCATAAATTATATATCAAGTGGCAAAGGTGTAAGTAGCAAATATTATTACGCGGTCGTGTCAACGGGGCGCTTCCTCCGCATGGAACGCGGGCCTTATCACGTTCATTGATGGATTTATCGCGAGGTCGAGCGCCCGCGCCGGTCACGCGCGCACCCAGACCACGCGGGCTCGACAAACCTGACATATTGATTTCCAAAAACTTTTGAGGCACAAATCATTGATCATCCTTGTATTGAAATAGTAGGTTATACAACAAGAGCATAAAACGAGTAATTTTAACCGAGACGTTCGTATAGCCAGTCGATCCAGTACGGCGAGGGTGGATAAACACGTTGAGGGGAAAATGGATTTAATGCTAGTTTTACACCCTGTTTTCCACTTATAGTGCGAGGAGATGAAATAGTAACACCAAAAACAGTTGTCTACTAGGTACCTTTTATTTGTCATGAATTGCTGTACCTATAATTATAGATTTCTCGTTTTACTTACTTATTTTGATTGCGTTTCAGTTTTATATAAATTTAATATTATTAAAAAAATAAAGAGAAACCTTTTTGTTTGGGGCTCTTTAACACCTGATTGCCTTGGTTTTAAACGAAAATTTTAACGCAACTCACGATACTAGCGATAACTAGTCTCTATCATAGACAGCAGGGCTACTACGAAACTCGAAGCTCGTGTCGTGTGGTCCCTCTGATACTTATACTATTTAATACGAGAGCGAGAGGGACCGCACGACACGAACTTCGAGTTTCGAGCAGACATCCTCATTGACCAGTCCGAAAGTAAGTAAAACTTCACCACTACTTTTTAACCTTCTGAGCGCCACGGTCGCCCACAGACGACAATTTTTTTTTCTGAAAATTGTTTCATAAGCGCCACGAAATGCCGACATTGCGCCTATGGCACGATTTTCAATTGTCGTGTTTTGCCGGCTGTAGCATTCAGAAGATTAAATAATAAAGCTCGTACAATCACCAGCATTAATATCTGCCACAGCAGAGCGTGCAAAAATATCTGACACGTCTTTCCGACCCTAGAAATAAAGTCGTATCAGATATTTTTGCACGCTTATTGTGTCAGATATTGGTGCTGGCGACTGTACCTCATAATCGATAATTTTTGTGACTGAACTTATTGAACTTTATGTCAAGGGTCAAATTTATTATCGTATTGATTTAAGATACGAGATATTTTCAAAGTCGTGATGACTCGTGCTATTTTATTTGGTACTAAAAACTGAATAAAAGTACCTACAAATAGTTAGGTTGTCTAATCACTGGTCTATCCGATCGTAAGCTATTATTAGAAGGTTCTACTCTGGCACGTCATTCCGTTGCCTCGACCGTATTTAAGGTATCAAACATCATTCTAATCCACACATTTTGTGTGACAAAAACGAACGCACACACGAAGTGCTGAAGGTTTTTCACATTCAAATTTAATTTAGTAAAATTAAGTAACTCATTTATTGCAAAATGTGAATTCGAGTGAACAGACTCGCATAAGTCACAAGAGACGTTGTTGTCGTTCGGGGAAGAGCGTTTCCTCGAACCGTCGCATTTGGCGCGCCACACAGATCGCCCGATAATGCTTTCAGAATACAGTGAAGTTATTTTCACCATAATAAAAATAATAAAGATTATGTAACAATAATAATAGCCTAGGTATACCCAACTACTCTTCTCTAACAAGAAGATAGTCACACATAAAGAACAATCTGACATGACATTCCACTCATACATATACACTGCCCGTCTGTATGTGCTGTACCTACTGCATGTGCCCGTATCATAAAAAAAAAACGAATTTATGTCGAGATTAAAATTACATGAGTAAAAAAAAAACTCACCACACCATTCCCACTAATTGAACTATAGGCTATAGCTTCAAAGTGAGGAAAGATTATGTTATGGGTCGTAGGCAACGGATAAAAATATAAAAAGAACCAGCAGGACTCGAGGACAAATTAACATTCATACTGCTCCCTTGGAGATCTAACACGGGGCCACAGAATAAATAATAGTACAGAATAAATAGTACTACGGGACTTCGAATCATGAGTTCTGTCTACCGTCTGTAGGTCTGTGGTCAACAGCCACTCTTGCGCGACGACTGCATGCACTCTCACTACTACTATTGGTCACGTTCTCACTTATCACACGATTTAAATACATTACTCAGTGTCAATCGGTGAACTCGAGACGGAATTTTTGTGAAAATATGTAGAGTCAAGTCAAAAAATAAGTATCTGTTCGATCGAACCACTCAAAAATATGTACTACGGCCTTATTGCGTCGGAATAAGAGTCTGAGGTACATATTTTTGAAATTTTGAATAAGTACATATTTTTACACTTGACTGTACCACACGGCTCCAGAGATTTAATCAATATGTAGCCTCACGATGGTCATTTTTGTCTTTGTATTTTAACCACTTCTCCTATCAGTCTCGTTAGGTCTCGTTAGGTAATGGTAAATATGTCTAACGATAACTGTGAATCATTTAAAACTGCTAAGTAACTATCGTATTTGTAAAAGGTCGAACTTTTCATTGACCGTGCGTCACCAAAATGTTTAATGAGGTATTCTGTGTCCAAACAGTAAAAGCCATTGTCACCGAGTGTCCGATATCGGTCCGAGCCGCACTATAGTTTTTTTAACTTAATTTTATCTTAGCAAAAAACAACTCAGACTGGCGCCAAGCTGATAAGCGTAAATTAAAGGTCCGACGTATGGCTCTTAAGGAGATAACGGTCTTTATTATTTTTAAAGTATCGCACTGGTAGCCCTTCCAGTGATTTTTATCAGCATACAGTTACCGGATAACATCCGGTAAGAACGCATTGTTCGGAGAACTAGTTCTTACGGAATCGTTTCTTTACGATCTCGAATAAAACAGTTACTTCATTGATACCAACTTAATAATTTGCAACGCAAAGATATAGGATCGAATTGACAAGATTAAATTTTTTAAAACTTTAAATTACTACAGGAATCCAAAGAGTTTTGCCTCCTGAACATGGGAAAGTATTTATTATAATTTATTTCGCCATATTTAAAAAAATGCAGAAAATTGAAAAAATATATCTGAATTTGCCAAAAGTACCACAGAATAGATATTATGTTTCTTTCACTTTTTTCACCAGAAAAAGAAGCTGACATAATTTTGACGTCTACGTCAGCAGGGCTATTCTGAAACTCGAAATTCGAAGTTCGTGTCGTGCGGTCCCTCTGTCACTTACACTATTTGATACGAGAGCGAGAGGGACCGCACGACACGAACTTCGAGTTTCGAGTTACGAAGTAGCCCTGCAGATTTACGTGATATATTTTTTTAATAGAAACCAGACAAAAGTAATGGAATGGATTTATTGTGTGGTAGTTTTGGAGTTATGCCCTTTTAGAATATAATTATAAATTTGTAATAAATTAATTAATAATCGTAGCGAAATTTCAAGTATATCAGCGTCTTTCTCTTTCCAAACAGAATACAGAGAACGAATCAAATTATAGTCTTAGAAATATGAAATATTGTCAATTGATGGGAAATGAAAATATGCAATTACTCACAAATTTAAACCTTTTGGACTTGTACCTACTCAAACTATGTCAAAACTTTATCCACTACGTTCCGCCAACTTTATCAATTCAGTGGCAACTTCCTGTCAAAACAATTACAAATTGCTGGCCAGTAACCCTGCGTTTTTCATAAGCACGCCCACAAGCACAATTGATGCCTATACGTATGTATGGCGTACGCCATTCGCATCAAATGAATTGACCGGGCCGACACATAATGAATTAAGCAATTGGTTACTTAATAGAGGTGCAACTGTAAGCAGAGGAATGGTTTCCTGTCGGTGTTGGGTGTCGGGTGGGTTGTGTGTGTGCGCAAGTGAGCTTCTGGCTGCATGTGTGATAGCCCACTACTGTTAGATGTTGGAAACAGGACACCAGAGAAGCCACGGATCAAAACGCTAGTTTTCCGTCCCGTGTTATATTCTTATTATTATCCGTAGAAGCTAAGTAGAGCGCAATCTTTGTATCTACGTAGATGATGTTATTGTGTTTGGAAAAAAAGTCTAGTTTTTCTTATCAGTTGTTTTGTAAAAATAATTACATTGTAAGCTATCTTATAATTATAATCAAGAGCCGAAAATAAGGGTTCAGGGATACCTACCAAAGTTTAATCAGCATCCGGGATGTCATGAAATTCAGCCTCTTCGTGCAGACGCTGTTAGATCATGCGTATGAGTAACCATCTCGATCAATTAAACGCACAGGATAACACGAATAGGTTTCTATCAGGCGAAACGAATTGGGCTCTAGTCATTCAACAAATTATCTTCAATTAACGAATGGCTCATCATTTTAAGAACGTTCAGCGGTGAATGAAAGCACGGCACTTTGTTCAAGGTCGATGTTCGGGTGGTATAAATAGATGACGCACCGGCACCGAGGATCCGGTGGGGCTGGTGACGTGTCACTGTCGTGTCGTTGTCGTGTCGTGAGCGGGTGTCGCGCGGGCGCCGGCGGCGGGCGCGGCGTGCGGCGGCCGACTGTTTCAGCGCGAGCGGCGCTCGCCCCATTCATTCGCACGCATGAATGAATGACGTTCAGCGCGTGCCCCGAAAATTAACTGAAATCCTCATGCAGACGTGCTGACAAACGGGAAACTCTTCATCAATGAGTTTCTCCTACTATTCAACCTTGGTCCTCATCACGTGATAGTCTAATTGAGGCTGGCAACATGATTTCCCAGAAGAATATGGGTGTATTCATTTGCTTATTGGACTTGATTGTGTAATATTTATCTGAGCTGTGACGTTTTATCTACGTAAGAGTGTTCATATCCATCCACCTATTTACTGGTACATGTTGTAGTTTATTTATTACTAGCCGTTACCCGCGACTCCGTCCGCGTAGAATTCGCTTTTCACTGTCCCGCGGAAACTAAGCTATTTTCCGGGAAAAGGAACTATCCTATGTCCTTCCCCGGGACGCAAGCTATCTGTATACCGAATTTCATCAAAATCAGCTTGGCGGTTTAGACGTGATGAAGTAAGAAACAAACAAATTAACAGATTTACAAACTTTCGCATTTATAATATTGTAGTAGGAAGTAGGATTACGTCTGATCATTAACTGTTTTTGGTCAAATTATTCTAGTTAGTTTTTAAATTATTGTTACAGGAAGTCATCTAAAAATTAAGATCGACAGTAATAAATTTTACATTGAGAATAGTTTGGAATCACTTTACCGTACCTACACTGTTAAAAATTTCTGTAGTAATTTTACAAAGAAAGTGTTGGAAGTTTTTACGCACAACAATAAAGTAAAAATATAATTTCGTTTTGTAAATTTACAATACAATTTATTTCAACTCAATTTCGAAAAATTACAAAACATTTGTTGAAATTTACCAAACGACTATCGGAAATTCGTTTAGCAAAATTACAATACAAACAATGTAATTTTGCCAAACAAATTCTGTTGAAAATGGTTTGCAATTTTAAAATGATGTGTTGTAAATTTTCAACTCATTATTGAAAAATTACAAAACATTTGTTGAAATTTACCAAACGACTATCGGAAATTCGTTTAGCAAAATTACAATACAAATAATGTAATTTTGCCAAACAAATTCTTTTGAAAATGGTTTGCAATTTCAAAATGATGTGTTGTAAATTTACAACTAGAACGGGGTTGACGATGCGACGGAAACGACAAATATAATTATACGGTTTATTAGGCAAACTTCACTTACAACTGAGTGGTTTTATAGTATTCACTCGGAGAACAGCAGGCGTTTCGAGCGAGACACCGTACTGCAATCAGAATCGTACTATGTTCAGAATTATATTGGAAGGTGTTCAATAACTTGAATGCAGCCAACCAAGTATAATGCTGTCCCTAACAAAAGACAACAAACGTTAAGTAAGCCGCGGTAGTCACAATTCTAAGGTTACACATCGTTAGCGAGTTTATTTAGGGAGCAGCGCCATCTATCGGTGCACTCCCGTACTACACAACGTAATTAATTTCAACTCATTATCGAAAAATTACAAAACATTTGTTGAATGGTAGCAAACTTTGGGTAGAATTACAATACGTAATGCAATTTTCAAATTTGTGTTACAAAAATGATAAAATAGTTTGCAGATTCTTAATAATTTCATTCTAATTTGAGTTTCAACATATTTTCAAAATTTTATAAAAATAGTATAGTAAATCAAATTACAAACAATTTTTGTAAATTTTAAATCTTTTTGCCCGAAATTAATCAAAAGTTTAACAAAATTACAATACGTGTCAGAAAAATAAAAACTTATGGTAGAATTATAATACGTATTGTAATTTTCAAATTTAAGTTACAAAAATAATAAAATTATTTGTAAATTCTTAATGATTTCATACTAATTTGTGTTTCAACTTTTTTTGCAATTTCATAAAAAAAGTATTGTAAATCAAAATACAAAGAGTTATTCTTATTTTCAAATCATTTTGTTCAGAATTAATCAACAGTTTTAGAAAATAACAATACGTGTTAGAAAAATAAAAACTTTCGATAGAATTATAATACGTATTGTAATTTTCAAATTTGTGTTACAAAAATAATAAAATTATTTGTAAATTCTTAATGACTTCATAGTAATTTGAGTTTCAACATTTATTCGTAATATCACAAAAAAGTATTGTAAATCGGATTACAAACAATTTTGGTAAATTTACAACCTTTCATTAGAAATTCACCAACAGTTAGGAAAAATTACAATACGTGTAGGGTTATTGCATAAAGCTTCCAAAATTACAACTCATTATAGTAAGTTCCTTCACATGTCTTGTAATTTTACTCAAATTGTGTTATGTTTTGTATTAGTATACGTTGATTTGGAATTTTGCTGATATTTGTTTTGTAAAACAATTGTAATTTTACAAAAAATTTTAACAGTGTAGGTATGCAATATTACAAATGAGAAAAATTTTGAACCATGATGTGGTACGGCAGGTACGGAAAAAGTTTGAGTTGAGACTCTCGGAAGGACATAGTTCGAATATGATGGTTTTTATTCCAGGAAATTGTGTAGTCCCCGCGAATAACAAATAGACGAATTCTTCTCTTCTGGCGCGCAGTTCTGTGGGAGAAGAAGTCGCGGATAACACCTAGTTATTGATACCACGAAACAAACCACCCACGGATTCATAAAATGGAATTCATGTCTCGCCGGAAGACCAGCGCTGGCTGGCCATGCATAGGAGTCGGCATTTTATGCTGAGGAGGGATCATTTCGGGCACACGCAATCAAGTATTTTCAATTATTTTTATTTTTGTTGTATTTTGTATACTCATTTTATTTTATTTCACATTATTATTATTATTTTTGCTGTATCTATTCATTTTTTATATTTGTATTTGTGTCCCGAATATTTTTTTCATTTTCATTTTCAAAATGATGCTATTCGGTCGCAGAAATATTTATTTGGGAAAACCCCTCCCATCCTACGTGAAGACATAATAATTAAAATACCACAAACTTGACTTATCACGCTAACCACACGAGTAATATTTACCTCGACATGTTTCGAACACATTACAGTTGCCATGGTCACGAGTAGACTAGAGTAGAGTAAACGTCGATGTAATTATTCCTCGCTGTGCTTAGCATGCATAAATCCCGTTTGTGGTATTTTAATGAAAATCACGCATGTTTTAAACATTATATTAACAGAAAATAAAAGCAATTTTTTCAGTCTATCTGACAGATAGATGGACAAGCATAGGTATGGATAGCAAAGCGATAGTACGGAAACATAAAAATTACCCTGATCAATAAAAATATAAAATTAAACCAAAACCTATATGAGGATAAATTTTAATGCAGTGGGCGACAGGCTAGTACCGGCTTGTACCGTTTTTGTCAAACTTAAAACCTAAAATTGCTAAAAGTGGCTCCGAAGCGGCAACGTTTCGTGTGCTCTACCTAGCCCATTTGGGAATACAGGCGTGATGTTTGTGTGTGTGTAAACCAAAACCTAGCCTTTTAGTTCAGCTTTTAGCTGTGCGTAGGCACTTAAAATTACCTAATCCAATTTTATGCCAGTCCACCTGTAAAATTCCATGATACGAATAGTAGGCGTGGATGTAGGTGTAGCCGCGCTGAGCACTGATTGCTGTGACAAACTAACGGACAAAATTAAATTATTACTGTTCAGTTCATGGCATTTACGTGGGTATAGAGTTGCCAGATAACATAATGAGATTTCCTGATGATTTCTCCCGGCTTGGACATGAGTAAGCTGAGCAAACAACAAGGATCAGATATGGATCTGATTTTGTGTATTATGACATTAATATGTTGCAGAATTTGTGTATGAGAAATATCTTCAAATGTATTATCACTATCTCCAGTATTACAAAATGTAATGTTATAAGAAGCTATTTCTTAAGCCTTGCGCGTGTTGTAGAGCTTGAAAAATAAACCACTTTTTCGTGTCATCATTTGGAGTGCGAATAAAAAATAGTAAATAATAAATATCATGAGACAACAGTGAAATTGTTATGGATACTAGGCAACGGATAAATATATAGATAAATACATACTTAAAATAAAAATACAAATACTTAAAAACATATTAATACATATAAAATGTCACTAATGTGTGGAAAATGGTAAGAAATTTTAATGAATTATAAATATGAGACTTTTGTATAAGTATTGTTCCTTTAAAGGCTTGGCAAGCAATGGACTAGCGACTCTCGTAGAGTTCTTGGTTTACCATCAATAAAAAAAAACAACTGAATTGATAATCTCCTCCATTTGTTGAAGTCCATTAAGAAAGTAGAGCTCGAGTAAGTAAAGTAGGTAAGGCCAACGAAAATAGATAAATTCTAGCATGAGGAAGACAAGGAGCGTGATATGGAAAATTTAAAAAAAAATCAGGATGGTAGTAAGTATTTCAAACTTTCAAGGAAAACTATAACGGCTAAGTTTGCTTCAGAATTATTAATAGTTTAAGAGTAAATAGCAGCCTAAGGTATAAAATATACCTAAACTTGGAAGATTCCGTATAAAATACGAAATCCTTAGAAAAATATTACTTAATTTTTTCGTAATGGCTACGGAACCCTATTTTGGGAGTGTCCGACACGCTCTTGGCCAGTTTTTTTATTATACAGTTAAAACAGAGACTCAGCTCAACACCTCGGATTTGTCAGGAAAACATCTGCCACCTGGTAACCCTATGTGGGTATCTTACGCTGACACAATGCCTACTAACGGTGACTTGACAGTTGTAGGTTTCTAATCTACACCTACGAGTACTTAGTTATTTCGATTAATAATATTGACAAACGCCAAACGCCCCCTTTGGAAGTTAATACCGCTGTTAAAGGCTCATGGTTGCAAGTAAACCTGCACAGATTGAAATCTAAGATTTACATAGTGGACACGTCTAAAATGGTATGTAGAGCTTGGTAGAGCTGATTGGCACAAAGTCTTAAACAATGTCGTAGACATTATCTAAAATGAAAGTGTCAACGGATAAGTTGTTTAAATAAATAGATACGTATTTTAATACATTATATATGTATAATCAATCAAGCATCCAAGACTCTACGAGTAGAACAGACATTTGATGATAGCCTAGTGGTAAGAGAACATGACTAAGAAGTTTGAGGTCCCGGATTCAATCCCGGACGGGACAGTGAATTTTGTATGAAAAATACAAATGTTTGTGCTCAAGTCTTGGATGTTTAATATGTACTCACCTAAAACTTTTCACGTAAAATTAACGGCCTAAATTCAAAAGTTAATTAACGTTTTCGCTGTTAAAAAAAAAACCCAGAAAAAAGCAAGCCCTGACTTTACTTAACTTACAACTTGGACTGACAAGGCGTTTCCTGAATAAATCTTTACATGTCATAACATTTAAGACAATATTGAAGATATAAAATTAATTTCTTACCAAATGGGCCAAATGCTTATTGACTGACTAAGTAATGAGTTTTATATTTTTTATGCGAAGGTTTCTCATGCGTTTCTCAAATTAGCTTCAATTTACTTTCTAAATGAAGAAAATATCTTTAATAGTTTAGGGCCTATTGCGATTTTACTAACCGACCCATTATTTTGTGTGTGTGAGTGTAAATGAAGGTCGCAGTGTAAATTTTGGGAACTCCTTTGGAAATGTAGTACTATTCAATTCGACTGCCTTCTTCGTTTACGCGAGCGAAGCCGCATGCAGTAAAGGCAAGTGTATAGTAGATTGTTCTATAAGGGACTAAAACAAGCCATAACGACTGGCTATAAGCCGAGTGTCATTATGGTTGTTTAGTCTCGCGTTAAACACTCTACTTTTTACTTTGAAATACTTTGAATGCGAGGAAAAAAAACACGACGTTCTATATAAAATTAGAATATTACTTTTTTACAACTTGTTCAATACGAGTAATAGACATCTGTTTAATTTTTTTTTTGCAAAGTAACGGTTTATTTTCTTGCAATTTTAGCCAACAGATTTAAACTCGAAAACTATTTGAAATTAATTGGACTATGCATGCATAATAAAATGAATTCATCCTTAATATAATTTTTGTAATAGTTAATCCTGTTTCACGAAATTCAATCTTTTCTTTTATATTTTTGCACAGTTGTCATTTTGAGGTTATTTCCACGCCATAAAAATTGTTTATACACAATCAATGAATATGGCGAACGATAATCCTCTATTCACAAACACCGTGACTGGCTGTTTATGGGTTTCTAGAGTAAAAAAAAATACTTTTATCCCTAGAGATTAATATGGAGCTTTAGCCCCGATATGCAAAGACTAAAATAACATTTTAAGAGCATGAGAAGTGAAAAAATAATTATGTACGAAATAGGATAACATTTAAAATCAATCTAATGTTGCTGTGTCCTAACAGGGATGCTGGAACCGTATTCTGTTCATAATGTATGTATAACATCTCGACAGACCCATACTAGGTACAATATAGTAGATTGTTCAACAAGGGACTAAAACAAGCCATAATGATACACTCTACTTTTCACTTTGAATACGCATTCAAAAAAATGTTCCGTTCAAAATTACAATATTATTTTTTAAAAACGTAGCTCGACTAGTGGACGGCCATCTGGTCAAAATTCAAATAGCAAGAAAAAAATTGTTGCGCGGTTTTTTCTTTTCTGTTATTATTTATGAAGTGACGCTTTAAAAGCATACATATTTAGCCGACAGTTTCAAAAATGAAAACTAGAATAGATTCATACCTACTCGTAATCATTAATTATGTGTCATGAAATTAAAACGTGTTTTTTTATACTTTTGCACCGTTGTCATTTTAAGGTTATTTCCACGCCCTAAAAATCCGCCATTCACAAACACCGTGTTGGCTGTTTAGGGGTTTCCAAAGTAAATAAAAAAAACTTTAATCCCTAGAGAATAAAAAAGAGCTTTAGTCCCGATATGCAGAGACTAAAGTAACATTTTAAGAGCATGAGAAGTGGAAAATAAATTATAGATCATCTGTTTACCAGAATTAAGAGTTTAGCTTGGTTTAACTAACGCTTAGTTTAATTTTTTTGTATCTTGAAGGTGATTTATTTTATCAGTTCCAAATATTCTACGTCCCAACAGGGTGCAATTTTTATATAATAACTGTTATTGAATATGTATAGCAAAAAAATAAGTCTCTTCTTCTTCTTCTTTTTCAGGCTTTATCTATCCACAATAAAAAATAAGTACTTATCTAAAATATCTTGATAATACATTGGCGACGGGAAAGAAAACGGAAATGGGCCTAGAAATGGCAATCTAGCCAATTGTCTCTTCGCTCTTCGGGAGTTGCTTTGGTTTTTTTTGTTTGTATGTTTTGTTTATTTATTTGTTAGTTTTTGATGGAGCATTTTTTGTGCGTTTTTATTAAATTATTTAGATTAAAAAACAAAAAAATCTTAGCACTGACCTGAATAAACAATTGAGACACGATTCCACAGAACAGTTAGAAGCACTATTACGAACAAAAACCACTTCAATTTCCAAAAATTTTTTTCTTTACCGCGGACTCGAAGAGTTGCTCCCATGTGGAAGTCTGCCGGGGCTTTGAGCGGTTCCTGAAAGAAGCTTGGCCCGCGCATGCGCCCTGAGCGCCGGGGCGTGACCTAGACCCTGAAAACACCACCTTCCTACCCACGCGAACCTCGTTACCATGGTAACGGAAATAAATTGCACTCAAAAAACAAAACTTACACCCAAAACCACCCACCAAAAAGACCCCTAGCATCATCAAAAGTGGAATTCAATTTGAGTTTTATTCACGATTTGCTAGTTTTTGATCTTCATGGTCAATGTTTCATAATCTGTGCCATACGGAAGTGTTTAGGAAATGAAGTGGTGCCTACTCGTTTCGTTCCATCCAATCAGAGGCGTCGCTTCGCTGGCATTGGCGCTTCCTCGGTCCATGGTGTGGGGAATGATGACCTTCCTGCTTTCATTATTGACGACAAACAAACTAGGTATACAGGTGTTGAGTTGTCATAGCTTGAGTGCTGTGCCTAGGTATACCTAAGCCATAAAATTAAATGCATTCGTATTCTGTTTTGTAATTTATAATACCACTAACTTTTACCCGCGGCTTCGCTCGCGTGGTCCATAAACATTTCAAAGAAGCAAACAATCAAGCAAGCATACAAGTGAGCATGTAAGCAAGCATGTAATTATGCAAGAAATAGTGCAGGCAAGAATGCATTCAAGCAAGCTTGCAAGTGAGCATGTAATTTTGCATGAAATAGCGCAAGCAAGTAAGCTGCAGACCGCAAACGTATAGACCCCTTTGAGATGTGGTGTTGGAGAATGATGCTACGTACCTATCCCCTGGACAGCATTTCGGACTACATACATACAATCACGCCTCTTTCCCAACGGGGTAGGCAGAGACTACATCCTTCCACTTGCTACGATCCTGGCATACAACTCTCGCTTCCTCTACATTCATCAATTTTTTCATCAATTTCGGACTAACGCCTCCATATTGCGAGAACTGAAAATCTCGCCTCTGTCATCCGAATGTCTGCGCAGGGTTTTTGAATACTTTGACCGGTGAAGTGGATGGGAAGAGCCCTCGTGGTCGCAGCCCAATGCGTTGGTCTGACCAGATTCGCACCACTCTTGACTCTACAGTTCATACTGCTAGAGACAGAAATAGATGGAAATAGTTCGTGCGAGAGAAAGTGATTCAGAAGGGTGGTCACGACCCTCATTCTGAGGAATCCAACATATGGAGGAGGAGCGCAAGCAAGCAATAACTTCGAGACCTTTGAGATAATAGAAAACACTTTCTATTTGAAATTCCTTTTTAACACATTATTAAAAATATATAACATACATTTGAACCGACTACAAAAAACCATGAAAATAATTTTCTACCAGTATGGAGTCGGTGCCTCAGCACGAGCCAGCAGGAGTGGACCTATAGTCGTCTACCTTACCTACTTACTAATATTTGGCTCACAATCACTCCTGCTGGCTCGTGCTGGCACCGACTTCAGACTGGTAGAAAATTATTTTTATGGTTTTTTTGTAGTCGGTTCAATTTTTTGTTTAATTTTTTTTTCCGAGGCAGAGACGACGTTCATTATTGAGGAGTCTTGGTACTTCTTTCTTGGTCTTGGTCTATTTCTTATGGTGGTTACGATGAGCATAAATTGCATTCAACCCGTGAATTAGGTACCTACTTGTTATTGAGTAGTGCTCTGTGGGTCAAATGTGGTCTTCATTATCAGTTCCATTTCACCAAATGATGATTTTCAAGAGCAAATGCATGAGTTACTACTAAATGTATTGAAATTAATATAGGTGTCCCCTTTTTTTGAAGTCTCTGAAAAATGTTTGTGCAATGTACATTTATACTTTCGCAATTTTTTCGGGATAAAAAATATCTTAATATTTATTCTGAACTTCTAATATGACGTATAGCCATTACCTGCGACTCCGTCCACGTAGAATTCGTTTATTGTTATCCCGCGGGAACTATGCAATTTTCCAGAATGGGATAAAAACTCATGGGACATACCTACATAGGCCTTCCCGGGCCTTAAACTATCTGTATACCGAATTTCATTTAAATCGGTTCAGTGGTTTAGACGTGATGAAGTAACAAACAAACAAACAGCCTTACAAACTGTGGGATTTATAATATTAGTGAGATCTATAAAACATAGTGCAAGGTCTTTGAATCTAGACTAGTCTACAATATTTTATCCTCATATCTAAAGGAATTTTGTTGAAAACTTATATACAAAGAATTATTGATCAACAAAAAATTATATTTAGTTTTAAAAATATATGTCGTTCATCGGAGGACAGAGTCCAATGTCGTTTCGATTTTGTGTAAAAAAATATACAATACGATAGTTTTTTTTGTGTATTTGACCAAAAAAGGAATCCAGGGTTTAATGATAGAGCAATCAGGCAGGTTTATCGTTCAGTTTACTATTAGAGCGGTTTTTTTTTATTGTGGTTAAGTGATTTTTTTGATTGCTACGCGGACTATGCACGTGCGAAGTCACATCACGACAAAACAACTCTACCTACCTATACCTATAGGTATTATCAAAATCAAAACTTGTTTAGATTGATTTGGGTTCATCTTTATCCTGTTACTAATATATCTTCTATAGACTGTACATAAGCTGCAAAACAACCTGCATGCTCGTTTTCCCCCATTTAAAAACCCCCTTGCAAAAAAAACGGGCACCTATAGTTTTTCAGATTTTTAGGCATTGAAGCTTAGGAAGTAAGCTTTCATGCACATAAAGTACAAAAACCATAGGTGCCCGTTTTTTTTGCGAGGGGGTTTATATAAAAACGAATGTTGTGGCTACGATGTGCTCGTAACCAGGTGAAGAAAGGTTACATTTATCCGCTCTTGACTGTAGTGCCCACATTTTCATAACATTATCTCTTCTGATATTTCCCAAGAGTGTTTTACCTATATATTTTTTCCATACATATACTAGTAGGTATGCCATTTTGTTGTTCTGATTTATAATATAGGTACGTATTATAAATACCAACCAACCAAACTACAGTTTTGTAGTACAAAGCGTCGCAGATAGACGGACATAACACGAGGAAACTATTATAAGGACGCCTTGTTAATAAATAGTTTTCCTGATTACCATACATCTTCTATATTTTATATCTTGTGGCAGGTAAGTATCTGTATGGGTGTACCAATTTCGGAGAACGAGCGGCCAAATCTTGTCATAGTCGTGTGGTAACTCTTGAAGGTAACACAAGCGAGGGTGGTCGTGGTGCGGCAATTTTCCTCCACGGAGCAGTAATATTCAGAAGGAAATCGCGGAGTGGGTTAGGGATCTATCGCTGATAGAGCCACGAGCCGCTGCAGACTTAAACGCCGACGTATTATCGCCAAAGATTGCAAGCCCACCTCAATCAAGGATTGGAAACCCACAACGGGTACTCCGAAACACAAAATTCGAAGTTCGTGTCGTGCGAGCCCTCTCGCTCTCGTATTAAATAGTATAAGTGTCAGAGGGACCGCACGACACGAACTTCGAATTTTGTGTTTCGGAGTAGCCCTTCTGGACACGAGGACGTCTGAGGCCCACAAGAGCAAGGTTCTTGAACAGAATGACTGCTTCACATTCATAGCTCGTCAATGCAGGTCTATGGTGACCAAGACTGCCTCTCTCCTCTTAAAGATTTATCCAGAAACGGATAACCATCTAGCTCAGCCAGCAGGCGACAATAAAGAAACATCCCGGAGGTTTTAGTGGATAAAAACCCCACATAGGTAATTTCTCTCGTATTGTCTCCTCGATATGATGGGGCATCTGGTCGCAAATTTCCCCCGGGCAACAAAACAAAAGGTATCTTTGTCTGTGACTGACTACCGATTTAAATCAAGAACTTGAATACAAGCACTTAGTGATCCGTGAATTCTACTAGGTGCAGTAATATACTGAGCGGAACAAAATTTGGCCCACTAAACATACAAAATTACCTATAACTAACTGCATACATTTGAGGACTAGATTTTTTTCCGCTCAATATATTATACTTACTTACCTAAACGTGTTAGAGAAATTGGAGCGAAATTGTAAATTGAATACCTAAATACCTATTTCATTGAATATAACGTATATGCTCTTTGTAGAATATGAACCTGCCCAAAATACAATGACGAAAACTTACAATGACGAAAACTTATAATCACGTACCAGGGTGGATATAACCTTTGTGCTACTAATGTCATCTTGACATCGCATACACATTTTCCAAAGAAACCGCCGTAAAATTTATCACGAAAAGGTTCCACTCGTACGTGAGCCAATTTCCTCGATTGTACCTAACTATCTACTTACAAGAGGTAGCCGCCAACTTTTTTGCAAAATCTTCAGTGATTTCACATTAATGTCGACGACAGGTAGGTATATTCGTAAACGTAGTCAGCATCAAATATATCGTAGCAGCTGAAGTGTTCAAATACTTCAGCACGCCATATATTGTGTTTCGCGTGCCGAACTATTTGACCATTTTGTTTATTGTACTACTGACTGTGTTGCTGACTGTACCTACCTACTATGTCTGTCATATTTCTTTTCTATGATGATGATGTGGTCCTGTTATCCCTCACTAGGGACATAGGGCTCGTAGAAGAGTTTTCCATTTGGTTCGATCTTGCGCGGCTTCTTCCAGCTCTTCCCAGCCGAGACCATTTGAGATTTTGATTTCTTTTCTATAATATTTTTTGTTCGAGCCCGTAGGTAGATACTAGATAGTCCGTTAATCGAGAACAGGCTAGAGCCTCGAACACCGTCGTAAAGTTGCTTGTTTGGCTGTTTTTATCGGATACATTTTGGTGAGTGTGCGCAGGAATTACATGAAACCCTATCACATCTTCAAGGCTACAGTGAATAAGTTGTTACTGAACCAGTGAGCGGCCTCATCTGCAATTTTCATAAGGTGAGACGGTCAAGTACCTACGGGGCGGGGGTAAAAAAAAACCGGCCAAGAGCGTGTCCGACACGACCGAAATAGGGTTCCGCAGCCATTACGAAAAAAAAATATTATTTTTCTAAGAATTTCGTATTTTGTACGGAATATTCCAAGTTCAGGTATATTTTGTACCTTAGGCTGCTATTTACTCTTAAACTGCTAATAATTCTCAAGAAAACTTAACTGTTAAATTTTTCCTTGTACGTTTGATATACTTATTACCATCATGAATTTTTTCAAATATTTCCACCCACCGGTTTAAATTTTAGAGGGGGGGGGACACTCGATTTTGATGAAAATTAGCACTTTAAAGTTGAATATTTTGCAAACAAATCATTGTACCAAATCATTGTCGGCATAGTTTACATATATATGCGTGCAAAATTAAAGCTTTCTAGCGTTGATAGTCTTTGAGCAAAGCCGCGGACGGCCAGACAGACAGACATGGCGAAACTATAAGGGTTCCGTTTTGCCATTTTGGCTATGGAACCCTAAAAACATGCCAACTCCTCAGTGATGCTTGGTTTTCTATCATTTTTATACCGTGGTTTTTGGAGTTTTATAAGCGAGCCCGTTTTTCGAAAAATACACAATGGAGGTACACTCAAAGGTAGTGTGGGCCTCCGAAGCCACCACTTTAGTTACTTGTCAGGCGACACGTGGCACTAACCATTCGGTCTATGCAGCCAATGGCACAAGCCTGGTTTAATACTCCTCCAATCAGCAACGTATTTTGGTTAGTCATAGTAACTTATCGTATCTACAACCTTAACTGGTCACATTTACATTTAAAAGGTAGAATTCACGGTTGGAAACTAAAATAAAATACAAAATATTTTTCATAATTTAATAAAATTTCTTCAATATAAGAATATGTCCGATTCCATCTATATAATACAAAGCATTTCAAAAAGGGAAAATACCTACATGTAAAATACAACCTTCTGTACCTTCACTATGAACCTTCGCTGCGATAGTCTTTTCCCTGTACTGTCTCGAGACATGCTTCACGCACCGAACCCCACTTGCAATGCGACCTCCACATCGGTTCATTGACAGTGCCTCTGTCCGAATCTACTTAAACATTAAATACTGTTCATAAATAGACATCGATTCAAAGTTATCAAAACTTGTCAAGTCGCTACGTTAGAACATAAGAAGCACCGTAGAGTAACAGATATTGCCAGACTACAAGACACATTCGTACGTCCATGAGATCGCGTATTGCACTACAACACAAAATGAAACCACCAGGGCGTTACATCATTTCATAAGCACATCACTGTATTTAAAAGTCAGATTGAATATTTACACAGGATTTCAATGCGAAATATCTGGGAGACGCATCGCCTTACATTTAACAAAACAATCTAAATCACATTCGTCTATAATCACAAAATAACAAGCCAAATCATACACGCTCAAAATAAAGATACCAAAGGTTGGAGGAACACGCAACTTAAATAAATAAAGTATGATGTTGTATCATAAAAAGTATCTTTTATTTTATATTTACAATAACCACCGGGTTCTTAAAAATAATGGTTGCTGTCATTGATGTTTAGTGTTAAAAATGGCGTTTAATTAATACATGGCAGTAAAATAAGTTAGAAATCATCGTAGAAATGTACACATAGGGCCAAAAATCACTGTTGATTTTTTTTGTACCACAGAAGTCTACGTACTAACCAGTACATCAAGGATTAGAGACAGGCAGCTATGTAAGTTGAGATTCTATGATACATCGGATACGGTGTAGATGGATCAGACGAAGCATACGAAAGGTGAGACAAGTTACGCCAATGTATGCTTAGAAAGAAAGGCCTTACGGCTAAAGCTTTAATGTCGTGGGTACAGGCTACAGGATTTGGAAGAGTTTCTTGAGCTCCACCATCAGCTGCCAGTCGGTCTTGATAAGGTCGTCGCGGAAGTAATCCTTGCAGGCGTCGATACTAGCGCGCGATATCTGCAACAACCAGATGGGAAAGAGTTAATTCATCTTCATTACAAAACTGGCTGGTTTTGATAGGATTCAACATATGCATTTGGTTTGGAAAGTCTCAATGTGCAGTTGGGAAATTCAAGACATTATTTATGAACTCTACTTAAATAAGTAATGGTTTCAATCATTTCGATTGCGGCTTTTGGGCGATGATCAAATGATCTACCTAGATCAAACTACCTAGTTTGAACTTACCCCATCGAAATGAAACATATGTTAAGTCGAGAGAACAATTGAAACCCTATTAGCCGATTGTTATTGGTAACCTAGCCTTTCGTTATTCCTGAAGTAATAATTACTTAAGTGTCCAATGTCCTTAAAATCTATAAATACCTCTATTTCACGTGGATGAGAACTACCTATACCTCACGCTGTTGCAACCGGAATTTTTTGAGAAAAGAAGAAACCACTTTTGTTAATACTAAGATACAACATCCAACAATATAATTATGTCATATGACAATTCTCAAAGCTATTAAACCAGTATATATACGTAGATGTTCCAAGGGAAAAAATCCTGTGTGACATAACGGATCCCGGATTGGCCCAGTGCCAATTGGCCATGGTCAACCGTATATCAAGAACAAACTACTGCATTACTTATGATTGGAAGACCAGACAGAGGCCTTATCTTCACTTTAACATATATTTGTAACACCATCTAACGTTTGGAACAAATTGTGGATGTGAATGTGAAGATCCGCGCGTTGTACAACTCGTTGGTTTACAAACATTTAATAGGAAAAAAGCTCGTTCACAGTCTAATTGCGGCTCCCATCGAATTGTCATCCGTTTAATTCATCGGTGGTACTTAATTGCCTGCCGCCGCGACATCCGCTAAAACTGGTTTCTGACCCTGAGACCGAATTGAGACGCCCGAGGTGCTAAAAATAGCTTAACGTTGAATAAGAAGTGGTTCATTCAGGCCGACCCAGTTTGGGGCGCATCGATTCAGCAATGAGGGGTGAATGAGGTTATGACGTCACGGAGAAATAGGGCAGGGTGCAGTAAGTGGGTCAGAAGCACCGTGCACCGCGCCCCGGCCTTCGTAGTCGGCCCGGCCGACGCCTAACTCGGAAACCGTAGGTATTGCGGCACCGGAAGCGAAATTGAAGGTATTTTTAGCCCGAAGGACTGGAATAGAAGCTGGAGCGGCGGTTAATAAGATTTTGACATTGTTAAGGTTCATCGATATTTCACCAAAGGGGATCATGCATGTGCACATTAAAGAGGAGATAAAGAGAACTCCGGTATTGGTATAAAAAAAAACATGTGATGAAAATATCTCAATGGTATGTTTAAAATGTCAAGAAAACGCCTAACAAGTGCAAGTACAGTCACCAACACTAATATCTGATGCAACAAGCATGCATTAATATCTGATATGACTCTTATATGTAAGGCCGGATTGACGTGTCTGGTGACTGTACCTAACGCAATCTAATGAAATTATAAGAATATAAATATAACTTTGCGACAGATGGTCATTGGGGCCGAAAGGTCCTCGAGTGGAGACCGCGAATCGACAAGCGCAGCGTAGAACGTCCACCAACGAGATGGACGGATGATCTGGTTAAAGTCGCGGGTTCATGGTGGATGCAATCCGCTTCCAACCGAGGCACCTGGAAGTCTAAGGGGGAGGCCTATGTCCAACAGTGGACGTTCTATGGCTGATATGATGATGATGATGAAATATAACTTTTACCTATTTCATTTACAATTCCCATTTCTTTTATAGAACATCACAGTAGTAAGCAACACAGAAAAAAAGTATGCAGAAAGAAAATTACAAGGTAGATAAGCAATAGGCTCTCTCATTGTTTCATAACGATCTCAAAACAAAAATATTAGTTAAGGACACAACTGCATCATTTTATACCATACCATATTCAATATAGGTACGTATATAGTTTAGTTACTCGTTCTCCTTTATATTTTAACAACATACTTTTCATCGGCTCAAACGGTCAATGGCAGAGATCGCTTAATGGAATAACTTCATCTAATGTATATCTCACGTATTAAACGGTTGTTCAATTATGTTCCGTACTTTATTTTTGTACAATTAAGGGTTTACATACACACACATACATGCTTAACAAATCCACATTAAATTCATAGCAGTGCAGGGAGCTCTATCGGGATCTCAGTGACGTCATAGTGGCATTTGGGCCATGTCAGTTGTGACAGGCGTCATTACTGCGAATCTAGTCCTAAAGACATTAGATACTATGGTCGAGTATCGCGCGGCAGTTCAAGCCTAACGAACACAAGCAGGATGTGAGTTGCACACAGCCGCAGTGACCGGGTCAGATCCCATTCTAGAAGCTCCATTGATATTTTGCAGCGGTTTCATTGATAAAATTGGTTGAGAATGTATAATGTATCGTATAGCCTGGTCATTCTACAGTTTTTTTGGAAATAATACGATATCAGGCTATTTTTTTTTTGTACGGCTTTGACGTGTAATTTTAAAAACCTATATTTTCGAATCCACAAAAATTTGGTTCCGGAAGAGAAGAATTTGACTTGAGAAGAAGGTATAAATATAATAAATAAATAAATATCTAGTCACCTAAGCAACATTTTGAGTTAAGTATAGCGGTTTGAAAGTTAGTCATCACGAACAATTACTATGGTTATCAACTTATCATTTATATATTAGTTATAAAGATATTTTTTATATTGTTTCAGATTATTTATTTCAATGTTAAATCAATAGCACTGCGAGCTTTACATTTTGAGATTAAAATCTCAATTTAAAAAAATGGTGCCTAGAGGCGTTCCTTCCGTGGACCCTTCACTTGCTGTATGCAACTGTAATTTGCTTCTTCAGGATTTTAATGCATTCTTGGTAGGTAATATAAGTAGGAACAGGGACGCTATTATTGGCAATTCTACTCGCCCCGGCTCCGTATCTATGAAAGTGTGCCCTAAAGATGGGTTCACATTTGTACGATATTAGCGTATCGTATCTCCGTCGCGTAACACGATTAGTATTATGAATAATGATCGTTAGTTTAGACGCATAAAGTTAATAAATATTACTATGTCTCCGGTCTCTGAATAGTGACTATCACTTAAAATCAGTAACCTAACTGCATGACAGGCGTCGCTTGTCATTGCGCGCACTGAGTTTCATGGTACCAAAGCACTCAGTTGTTGTTAAGCATAGGGACGCGTGGACGGTTCCACATTAGCTTGGTCAAAAAGTTTCGTAGTCTGTATCGGCGTTTCACTCACCAAGTAAATATATTGTTTTAATTTTTTTTATCCCCATTTTGGCAGAAGATTTAGATAAAAAACATGATAATGGGGTGGCAGACTTTGGCTGACAACGAGCCTTATAACAGGTTATTCAATAATAATGATTTGGGGAGAAAATTAAAAAAAAAATCCTTTAGCTTTTTATAATAATCAGTAAAAATAATAAGCGGGCCGCATATGTTAGTTGAGTGAAAACCGTCGCTATTATGAATTCTCTGCGAGCACACTTAAGTTTGGATACGAAAAGATACAGGGTGTTGCTTGACCGCGTATTTTACGACATACAACAAGCTAAATTTATACAAATTTAGACACACCCTAACCGTTTCGACGAGAATGATTACACCTGCCTAGGTGGATGGTTGCCTCGCCCCATTCACCCTTTGTGGCCGCGTCCGAGCCAGTGGAGCGGCAGAGCGGATCTGACACGCTCTGATTACTGCGACTTGTTCCTTAAATGTACTTTGAGTTATCACCCCTAAATTTGACGTCGTTAAAATTTTCACCCCTAAATTTGACGTTGTTCGTTAAGATGAATACGCGAGATTGCGCATTACATGACAATGACAAGGGGATTTTTAGGGTTCCAAAGCCAAAATGGCAAAACGGAACTCTTATAGTTTCGTCATGTCCGTCTGTCTGCTTGTCCGTCCGTCCGTATGTCACAGGCATTTTACTCAAAAACTACAAGATTTGTATCAATGAAATTTGGATTACAGATGTCTTGTCAAAGCAGCTATTTAGTTTTTTAGTTAAATTATAAAATAAATTATATTTATATTTACTTGTATACTTAGTTCAATTACAAGTAGCTAGAACACACTGAAAAACCAGAAAAGACACCTGGATTTTTTTTTAACAGGAATACAGTAGAAATAAATACGAAAATCGAGAAATAACATTTCTGGAGTTATTTCAATAAATTGTAAATGGACTCGTTTAACATACATTACATTCATAAGTATACAAGTAAACTTAACATAAGTATGTGAAATTCAAAAATGTAATTGCATGTAAATGAAAATGCAATTGTAAATGTAGGTAATTCAAAAAGTTCACGTGACGTATCTATTAATAAAATTGTTGAAATCCGGAAAAAACACAAACGTCGTTCCTTATAGGTTTTTGTATTAATAACACGAGAATGATGAAGAGAAAGCAAATTTCAGTAATTACTGTTACGCCACAACCATTGATATGAGGAAAATACAAATTAGACCCGCCTTTTGTCGTTTCTAATAAATATAACTTCAGAAAAATAATCCCCTAAATGACAATCTTATACTTATGACGTACTTACGTGTCTAATAAATGAGTACCTATTAAAATCAAGGTCCGCACGTGGGTGTGATCGCGTGTGACGTCAGCATCGGATATAGCCGGCCTTCGGGCGGGTGACGAAAACTCACGAGTTCACCCGACTATAGGGATTTTAGGTTTATTCGGGAAAACTGAAAACCTATTTTTAACCCCTGACGCAAAAAGAGGGGTGTTATAAGTTTGACCGCTATGTGTGTCTGTGTATCTGGGTGTCCGTCTGTGTGTCTGTCTGTGGCACCGTAGCTCTTAAACGGGTGGACCGATTTGAATGCGGTTTTTTTATTTGACAGCAGGTTTTCTAGCGATGGTTCTTAGACATGTTACATCAAAATCAGTTCAGTCGTTTTTGAGATATTGAACTTTAAAGTGACAAAGTTGGGGGTTTTCCAACTTTTTGTTGGTTAGGTTATTTTTAAGCAGTTATGGCTTAGTGATTTCACCTATGGCCTCTCATACAAGACTCGCATCACGGAGTTTTTCGAAATTCAAGTGCGAAATTACATTCGAAATTTACCATGAGCTTTGCGTTAAAGGAAAACATCGTAAAAAAAAGCGTGACTTGATTTTAAAATCAGTCCACAGAATGTCTGTAACTATACAAGCATCATTTAGCTGTTGAATGCAATATGCCACTCGTTTAGTCTATTGCTTAAATATTATGATCTTACGAATTACATTCCCTATCTTATAGCAGCAATTCAGGACTGTAACATTCAACACATATAGGTAGAGTCATTCACGATGACGCGTGCCGTGGTTCTTATAACAATGTCATTAATGTCTAATTTTGACAAAATCACGCGCCTTCGTGGATAGCACTCGGTGGCGTGAAGTAAAAATTCCATCAGCGGACCACTTAATTGAAATGTTTGGATAGATGACAGATATTGTATCGAAAATAACTGGAAATACATGTACAGTTACCAGGACTAATATCTGAGACAACAAAGCGTGCATAAATATCTGATACGAGTCTATTTCTAGGTCCGTCGACTGGTACGAGCGGTAGGATTTGTAAGATGTTTTTATGCTCTGCTGTGGCAGATATTAATGCTGGTGTGACTGTACAACTTAAACTACAATCAGTCGCCATTAAGCCCGTACAAAGAACTAGTCAAAACTGAGAACTCTTTTAATAAATTGAGTCTTTCAATCTTCAAAACTCCCAACAACAACCCAAATCTAAAAACCCTAAAAGTTATAGAATCACAATTCCCCGACGTCCATAATAATGAACTAAAACAAAACTCCTTTCTACCCTACTACTGCGCTGCAAACAGAGGGTGACATTTTAACGTTCCATTCACACAACATTTGAGTTTGAATGCAGCAGTTCCGTGAATGGCTCCATTGATCGGGGTGCCCGGGCGGGTCACTAGGTCGAGGGTAGCGAGTGCTTTAGTATAAGAAAGTTGGGGGAGCGGGCGTGTGAATGAATTGTAGTTTTAGAATAGAATAGAAATACTTATGTACGTTTTATTCAGCCAGCATTATACCAAAAAGAAAAAAAACGCATTTACAAAATGAAAAATACAAAAACAAACAAACAAGGATGTGAAGCCGAAATGGTGGTCAAAGTCAAAGTATCTTTATTTGTGTTCAACATAATATATTTAGGTGATTCAGAATAATATATTTAAATATAAATAAATGCAATTCTAAATATTTCACTGTTATTTAGATTGTATCTGTCGAGAAAGAATATCAAGGCTACGAGAAGCATGTGATTCTTTTCACCGGGAACATTTTGTTTTTCAACGTAATGTTTGGTTGTTTTTTGCATCAGTAATAAAGCAAATTTCAACTACGCAAAACAAAAATAGAGCCAAAATATCAGGGTGCTAATGCTAAATGCGCAAATGCGTTTGCGATTTTATGCTATGGTCCTTGACAAATTATTTGCTTAGGTAGATACCGTAGTGCCTATTGATGTAGTCATTAACACAGCCAATATTCATAGAACCTCGCTTTATCAAGTTATAAGTCAAGTAGATACCTACATCTAAGGGACGAACCCATTCAAAAAACGCACGACCAAAAACCTATGACCTTTAAGTTTAGTCCTGGTTCGAATCCTGGCAATAGCAGGCACTTGTATGATGAATGCGATGTACTAGCGCTGTTGCCCGCGATTCCGTTTGCAAAAACGGAAACTACAATTTTTCCCGGAATGAAAACTATCTTATGTCTTCCCTATGGTTTCAAACTATATTCATAGAGATATGATTTCAAAGTACATACAAAATTTCATTAGAGCGGTTTAGCGGTTTAACCGTAAAGAGGTACAGGCAGACAGTTACTTTCGCACTTATGTGTATTGCAAAATAACGCGAAAAAAGCGAAGTACAAATGCGAGCTTATCCCTAAAAATAGATTTCTTCCAGCTTACCTAGTTATAAGAAAACTATTTAATTAAGAAGAAGACTTATAATATTAGGTATAACGGATTTAAGAAACATCAGTCCCTACGAAATGTTGACAATGTTTTAAAAAATATATAAGCAAGAATAAACTAATGGCAATTCCTGTGAAAGTGCTCTATAACTTGCAACAGCTTTACAAACTAAATCTTATTTAAAACAGGTACCGATTCGCCAGTAGATCCAACTTCTTATATACTTTATCTACGTCATGCCAAATTGATATTGAATCGATTTTTCAATTCTCTCGAAATATATTGTTCGGTCTTAAAACCGTTTATAATTCTGCGAAATTTCAGCGGATAGACGCAAACGCTAACGTTTGAGCTTTTTCGTAGAAGCCGTCTAGTCTAGATAGAGTTGTGTTACGTAAGAGGATGATTTGTTGCATGGACGCGCGGAGCATAGAGAACATCGATCGTTTATCGTTTCTCTGTTACTAGACAATCTGAAATGGATAGTGTACTGGGAGAAAAAAAAATGCTTACTTTATCAGTTTAGATTATCAAAAGTAGATGCGTATAATAGTAACATAATTTTTAGGAGTTATAATGTGTAACTTTTATATTAAATATATTATAACACGTCTTAAATCGAGTTTAGCTCGACTGTTTCGGGCTAATCCGAAACATGTCGCATGAGTGCGCGTGTTGCAGCAGCCGCAGAGTCGCGTTGCTCCGAGGAAGAAGGGATACGGATTAGCCCGAAACAGTCGAGCTAAACTCGATTTAAGACGTGAGTTATCCGGGAAAATATATTTAATATGAGTGAGTCTCACGGTAATTATATGTTCAAAAATGTATAACTTTATCATAATTTTTGTTAGTCATAATTTTCTTTCCCACCAAAACTCGTACATTTTTCAGATTTTTTTAAAATGGTACTGTACAATTCTATGAGTTAGGTTAGGTTGGCGATTGTCCGGAAAATGAGTCGTAGGAGTCACGACCGTCAGCATTGAGGATTACGGCACAAGAGCCCTAATTTGTCTCCCCTGGAGGAGGCACATTTTGAACACGGAACCATAACTAACCTAACCAACAAAAAGTTGGAAAACCCCCGACTTTATTACTTTAAAGTTCAATATCTCAAAAATGGCTGAACCGATTTTGATTAAACATTATTAATATTATATCAAAATAAGTAATATGTTCTGTTTCTGAACGTTTGTGTTATAGTAGCGCCACCTAGTGTCTTACTATTATATTAATAAAATGTCAGTCTGTTTCTAAAACATAATACGGTCGTTTCACTTTTATCAAACATGTCTAAGAACCATCGCTAGAAAACCTGCTATCAAATAAATAAAAACCGCATTCAAATCGGTCCACCCGTTTAAGAGCTAAGGTGCCACAGACACACAGACAGACACACATAGCGGTCAAACTTATAACACCCCTCTTTTTGCGTCTGGGGTTAAAAACCCTCAGACTTCGTTACCCGGCCATCTTTGTTAGGCTGTTGCCGACCACCCTGACGGTGGAACGTGAGGTCAGAAAGAACGTGTCACTTATCGCGTTGGAATTAGCGAATGCTAAAAGTTTTTCATTTACTCATATACAGGGTGTTTGGCAGATGGATGGACATACTTATATAGGGGATAATTGGGGCAATATGCAACGTGGTCGAGCATAAAATTATTCACTTGGGCCCAAAAGATTTTTTATTTATATTAAATCGTGAAAACGGAGTATTAGAAAAATAAAAGTATGTAAAAACAATTAAAGAAAAAATTCTTTGGGCCCATGTGAATTTTTTTATGCTCAAACACGTCGCATATGGCCCCATCCCCTTTATACGTAGGTATGTCCATCCATCTGCCAAACATCCTGTATATTAATGCGTGTTTAAATAAAAATTGAACTGCATTTAACTGGCGGCATCTTTATCGTTGGTTGAACCACAGAGTCTTAAACTATCTTCACGCCAAATCACATCTAAATCAGTTCACCCGTTTAAGCTCGAAGAGGTAACAGACAGACAGAGTTACTTATGCATTTATAATATTGCTAAGATGCAAGAGATGACGACCCATAATATAAATAATTACACGCACACACACACACACACACACACACACACACACACACACGCACGCACGCACGCACGCACGCACTATACTACTTAATCATTGCTCTCTGGTCTGATTTATAACTAACATCAAAATCCATTTCGAGGAATGCCGTGCCGCTTATCCTAAAGCACAGGTTTTTATACCTATTAAGGGAGTGGAGTTATAGTTCTAAGGAATCTATTGTAATGATGTTTTTGAAATAAATAATTATTATTAATTACATTTTGGAATTAAATTAATTAATGAGTATGAATAGGTATGAATAACATTTTAATCGTTTTGATATAACATTTTAGTTCGCTTTCATCGTATGTGCTACAAAAACGATCCCATTTGACCCGAGTGGTCCAAATGCTCCAATATTGCCCCATTATGTACCCTGCTCTGTTATATACCCTGATACCTTCTAACTAAACAAACACTTTATCTGTAAATTAATTTATGCCTAATAACGGAAACGCATAGCGTAATGTCATTCAATACATCACAAAACACTATTTATAGAGTCCGTATTACTGTTTACAAGGCATAAATACACTGTTGCATACAGTACGGAATCGACACAGACAAACTATACAGATAGACTTAGAGCACTTTGAATAATATCGATTTAAGAACATCAGATTAATTTTGTGACTGTGACAGAACCTACAAGCCGCTTATATGCCATATTTAAATAACCCCCCTTATATCAGAACTGTTGCCTGCTGTTCGAAGATCGACAAGATTGTGCAAAGTGAATTGAGATGCGCGAAACAAGAGTCTTAGTTACTTTGCTGCATGCAAAGTGCACTTGCATTGTCAATTACAATTTATTTATTTACGAACGTTGGTTTTCGGCCAGTTCCGGCCATTGGTTTTATTGAAAATAAATCGTCAATTCCAACTGATACTTTTTCAAAGCATCACGTTGATCAATTTAAAAAACGAAACATACACATGATGGTACCAACGGATGACCAGCGCTGAATCTGGCTGGCGCTTAGATTATGGAAAAATATGGGACACGTATTTTTTGGTTTATCTATTTATTAAAAATCGACAAAGGTATAGATCATCAAACTTCCAGAGTGGGGGCTTGTGACGTCACTATAAGGTAAAAATCGTACCATATAGTGACGTCACTCGAAACTTCTAAGCACTGTATCCTCGTAATTTTATGTTTGTCAAACAAAACAAAAAATATGTACACAATATTTTTAAATTATCCACCTGACGGACTAAACAGTTTTTTTAGTCTAGCCTATTCGCGATAATTAGTCTGTTCCTTTTTCGATTTCTTTCACTTTTTTTCTTATTACTTTTTCATTTCTTTTATGTTTTGTCTATCTCGACAGTATGTCTTTGTACATCGTCTATTCTAGATCTGTTTGCATGCAACAGAGCAAATAGCAAGTGTCGGAAATGCTAAATATAGCGAGTGTCAATCGATCGTCTGCAGGCTGAAATAGATATCGGGAACCTCATTCATTAGAACGTCATTGGTCGCGATCCCGGTAGACGTGGGCCGATTGTCTGCCATTTATTTACTATGCACTTGGGCCAATCAACTATTTTATGTACGGCATGTATTCATAAATAAATAAATAAATATCACGGGACAATTCAGACCAATTGACCTAGTCCCAAAGTAAGCTTAGCAAAGCTTGTGTTATGGGTACTAAACAACGGGTAAATTATAATTATAATTAGATAGATACATACTTAAATACATATTAAAGGCCCAAGAGCCGAGAACAAACATACGTATTTTTCGTACAATTATCTACACCATTCATGTACACCATTTATTAACTTACAAAAAAAACATGTTTACTTTACAAATATCTGCAATTGTTTGATAAATGTCGCGGACAGATTAGTGAGGGTAAAAAAGTTGATAGGCCCACTTAAGTATACAATGAATATGCAGAATGGGTTGAAAGCCGTATTAGTCTAGTACCTAGTCTGTCCGGTAGTTGAGCAAAACAAAATAAAAAAACAAGTTCCGCTTTTAAGTCCGCCTTTGTACAAGTATCTCAAAGTTTGTCAATTGTGTTTTGTTTCTTTTCTTTTGTACAATAAAGATTTTACATACATACATAATAGTTCTCTGCAAAAGTTTATCACCTAAAATTTTTATTCAAGACTAGCCTTTGCCTGTAGTTTCGCACGCATACACGTTCATCCTAGCAATTGAATTGAAATTATGCGATTTTTGTCAAAAAATCCCGAGGGAATGCACAAAAATTATAAATTACATCGGGAATCACCTACATAAAAGTTGAATAAAATGATTGAAGGCCGATTGTTATAATTTTGGAGTTGGTTAAAAATACCCAATAGGTGGTAGGACCTCGTGCAAGGTCCGCCCGGATTGCTACCACCATCTTGCTCGCTAATCCTGCCGTGAAGCAGCAGTGCTTGCACTGTTGTGTTTCAGCGTGGAGAGTAAGACAGCCGGTGAAATTACTGGCACTTGAGGTAACCCATCTTAGGCCTCTAGGTTGGCAACGCATCTGCAATCTCCCTGATGTTGCAGGTGTCTAAGGGCGGTGGTGATATCTCACCATCAGGAGACCCACTTGCTCGTTTGCCATCCAGTCGAATAAAAAAAAAACTATACGTGTAGGTAGTGTTTATACTTGGGCTAAGGCAGTTATAGCCAACCTGGGGCCCGTCAAGCTTCTATAATTACGCCGCCTGTCATGAAGTTGTATTTGGGGATGGAGATGAACGAGTATCTACATTGAACTAAAATAATTTCTTAGCTCACCCGCGACCTTAAGATAGCCAAGTCTATGAAGTTCATAGACTTGGCTATCTTAAGGTCGCGGGTGAGCAAAGAAATAATTTTAGTTCATTGATATGGACCTCCGCAAAGTAACGCCTGATTCAATAAATTAGAGTATCTACATGTTATAACTATTTCCAAGAAAATAAAATGATTTAATTATAACAAAGCACGTGAAATATGTACTTACATGGAATTGGTTCTAGAAAATATAATGAAGGGATTTAAGATTTAGAAATGGATTTTAAATCGATTTTAAACGGACCTTCCGTTTAAAATCGATTTAATATCGATTTCTAAATCTTTAACCGTGATTTGCTAATTAGTTTTACTATTAAGAGATATCTTGTTCTAAAATAAATCGTTTAATTATCGTTTACTAGAAAAAAACTAGGAAGTAATTAGAACCATTCAAAATTTTTTAAAGTAAAAATTTCTTAACCAAAGTTTTAAGTTAAAACTTGCCTTTTTTTAATTAACAAAATTTATGTAAGGAAGAATACAAATATAATAAAATTACCCGGTAGTATAGACATAATTATGAGGTAGATAAATAAAAAAAAATAAAGATGTATGACGAACAACCAAGTAAAAAAATAAACTTCTGTTTGATTATTAGATATTGCACACTTAGTCAACTTGCATTGAAACCGTGCGGCGCCTCTATACTGATTGTACCGGAAAATATAGTAAGGGTGGCTAACACCTTGGCAACTCGCGAGTTAAGAACGCGATTTCGCGAGATTTCTGAGGCCTTATTTACTGTCTCACTTTGAATCTCAATCGTTTTTACCACTTCTTTTCATCACACAATATAAGACAAGAATAGAAAGAGATGGCGAATGCGAACGTGATAGTCAGCGCGTTTGACAATATATAAATAAAATAAATAAATATCATGGGACACAACACCAAATTGACCTAGTTCCAAACTAAGCAAAGCTTGTACTATGGATACTAGGCAACGGATAAACATACTTATATAGATAAACACAAACTTAAATACAAATTAAACATACAAAACCCGAGAGCAAACATTCATATCATTTATATAAATATGTGCCCCAGCCGGTAATTGAACCTGGGACCTCAAGCTTCGTAGTTAGGTTGGTCGTCTACAACACGACAGTACGGCATATATATAACTGTATTTTACTTATTTTGTACAATAAAGAGTTTACATACATACATATTTCTCTTGTTATTAGTTCTGCGCATATACCCTGTTAGAACGCAGTACCTAAAATCTAGCTCACTGACCGTTCCTGCCCCTAATTGCCCGTGCGCATTGATTGCTGACAACCGACGGGAATGGCGGCAGGACACGCAAACCCTACGTGAACTAAAATTAGTGACAATTGTGATATGACACAAATACACATAATGCTGCACTTAAATATTGTCGTTTCATCCCATTCAGGACTAACAAAGTCTTTCCAAAGCAATCCATACTTAATCCCTACTAATATTATAAATGCGAAAGTAACTCTGTCTGTCTGTGTGTTACGCTTTCACGTCGAAACCAATGAACCGATTTTGATGAAATTTGGTATACAGGTAGTCTGAACCCCAAGGATGAACATAGGATACATTTTGTTCCGGTAGAGGGCTCCACCGCGCGATAACCTAGATCCGCGCAGACGAAGTCGCGGGCATAAGCTAGTTTATTATAAATGCGACAGTGTGTTTGTGAGTTTGTATGCTTGTCCGTCTTTCACGCCGTAACGGAGCGACGGATCGATGTGATTTTTTGCAAAGAGATAGTTTATGGGCCCGAGAGTGACATAGGCTACTTTTTATCCCGGAAAAATGCACAGTTCCCGAGGGAACAGCGCGCGATAACCGAATACCACGCGGGCGGAGCCGCGGGCAAAAGCTAGTGGTAGCATAAAAAAATCATGTAAAAAATCCGATCGCCTGCATAAATCTCCGAAAATCCGAGGTTGACTCAATAGGACCATCTATCTTCATTGCTGAAGATCATGTCTAGTCTGAAGTCGCACTATGCTTCTCCATGTTTTTCTGTCCACGGCAGCCTTTAGTGCTTTTGCGACAGACAGGCCGGTGAGAGACCTGACGAGGTCTGACCATCGGACAGGTGAACGACCATGTGGTCTTTATCTTTTGGAATACCAAGCTAAAATTCCTGTTCCTTAGTGACCCGTCGAGCAGTCCGTTTTCTCTCCTACATAAATTCTATTTTACAAATTAATTAATGCATTAAAAAAAACGGCAAAGTTTCTTGCGGTGCAATGTTATCGGTAATTATTGTCTTTCCGAAAGCTCTGGTGTTATAAAAGACATTTAAGCAGCCCCTAGCAGAATATATATATTTTTTATAGTAAGTACTAGCTTTTGCCCGCGGCTCCGCCCGCGTAGTATTCGGTTATCGCGAGCTGTTCCCTCGGGAACTGTGCATTTTTCCGGGATAAAAAGTAGCCTATGTCACTCTCGGGCCCATAAACTATATCTATGCCAGAAATCACGTCGATCCGTCGCTCCGTTACGGCGTGAAAACGTAACAAACAAATTCACTTTCCCCTTTATAATAGTACTAGCTTTTGCCCGCGGCTTCGCTCGCGTTAAATTTGGGGTACACAGATTTACTTTCTACGATCTTTATTTTCATGTTTTCGGAGGATTATATTTGCAAATTTTCGAATTTATTATAATAGTATAAGGACGGATAGTATGGATAACAAAGTGTTCGTATCTTACCTTGCTAACCAGCATATCAGTCTCGTCGAAATGCCGTCCAAACATCTTGGGCGACTCGCCGGGTATCGGGTCGATCTTGATGCAAACCTCCTGCCCTTTGCGCGCGAACTCCACTTGCTTGTGGTTCACTTCGATCGACGTCACGATGCCCAACTCCACAAACTGGAGAACAAAAATCATTTAATAAAAACTGGACTAGACACGTCTGTCACATGCACCCACAGTGGTGAGCTTAAGGCCACCTTACACATGCTCGTTACTAGCATGCTAATAAGCATGCTTAATAGTAGCACGTGTCCTAATACAATATAATACTTATATAGTTGTATCATTTGTATTTATTTTAATGTTATTGATTTTTTGTTGGTTTTTATTTTCTGTTTCTGTTTCTGCCACCTATTTTTGTTACTTACACATAATTTCTTGTACCCAAATGGTTGTCTGGAAGAGATCGCTTTTAAGCGATAAGACCGCCTATTGCCTACCCTGCATCTAAGTGTTTACATTATAAGTTTTTTGTACTGCTTTATGGTGTGCAATAAAGTATATTTGTATTTGTATATAGTGATCTATAACCTCACCTCTTGACTAGGAACGCAGATGGGCGTCCCCTCCTTTAGTATACCGGCTTCCACCATTACTCCGCATACGATCGGGTCGCGGGAGTTGAATACGAACTGAGGAAGCACCTGGGAACAAGAAATAGTTGAAACCTTTTACTAAATCGATTAAAATTAATTTATTTTATTTTACATGGGCCACTGTAGTTCTCTGAAATTTGGGACACTTGGGAGCTATTCTGTATTTGTACAGTCAATAGCACCAATATCGACACAACAAGCGTGCATAAATATCTGATACGGCTCTACATCTAGGGCCGGAAGGACGTGTCAGATATTTTTGCACGCTCCGCTGTGGCAGATATTAATACTGGTGACTGTACTATTATATTGTATACTTAGATAGTCTATAGACGACGTTATAAACTGAATTGAACTAAAATTATTGAGCTAAAAAAATTACTGTATCAAAATGAAAGTCTAAAGCATTTTTCCGTCAAATGACATAGTACTATTTAAAACCACCAAACCTCTGTCGCTTACCTTAACCTTGCAAGGGAACACAGCTATATGCTTGAACTCTTCCCGCTTCTTCTGCCGCAGCTCTTCCCGGAAAGCAGTGAACTTGTCGAACAGATGGTAAATAATATCGGCGGAGAAGATTTTCACGCCTAGATTGTCCGCCATCTCTTGTGCGTCGCGTTCAATCTGAAGCAATACATCCATTCAATGCCAACTTCTAGACTAATGAGTGGGATTTTAAATGTTAAGCTAAACAGGCGTAATTTTTGAGATGTGAACATGTTATGAGTCGCGTAATTTCGCTTGCGTAATTTCTGCTTCATTCGGTTTCATACAAAGCTCCTATTTCGTTCACACGCGTAATCCCGGCTTGAATTTGAGTTCACGGCGAGAGCGGGGAGCGAGGGAATCAGTCTTTCTGGATTCACCCAGTAAGTACTTTCTTCTATCATCTTCTGTGTCTTCGGAATATTCTTCGTAAATACACAAGTGAGCAGAAATTACGTGATAGAAAATAAGCGACTCACAACTCAAAAACTACACTCGGCTGGCTTCAGCTTTGTAAACTAAAATGACGTCAGGCGATAGCGATACATACCTTGACGTCGAAAGCCAATATGGTGGCGTATTGGGAGTCGTGCTCCAACATGGCGGACGCTTTCATGACGTCACGCTTCACTACCGGGCCTATCCTGATAGCGGAGTACTGGAAAATAAAACAGATCTTAGCAGGTACGGTTTGCAAACTCTATACAACGTGACTTCGATTAGACGTTAGATTAGTATCACGTACCGGGATCTTACTGGTGCGTAAGAACTCTAGGAGAGCCTCTAGAGAGCCAAGCGTGGAGGCCTGCACGTAGACACCGCGTTCCGACAGTTTGATGGACGATAGCGCCGATTTCAGTTCGCGAGCTACTTCCTCCCTAAGAGAAAATTAAAATAAGTAACACAGGAAACTTGACACAAATTAATCTGGTCCAAATTTTACTTGTGTTCTGGGAACTAGAGAACGGTTAAATATACTTATCTAGAAATATACACATTTAAATACATATTAAACAACCAAGACTCAGAGAAAAAACATTCGTATTTTTCATATATTTCTATCTGCCCCGACCAGGAATCGAACCAGGGACCTATCGAAAGCGCAGTTATAATTGATATTAGATTTTGCCCAAGCGTTCTAGAAATGTGGATGTGCTAGAAATTCGTTGATTCGTTGAATGAACACGCTCCTACGCCATTAAAAATAGTCGTAATCAGATATTTTTGATAAAAAAAAATCTCAAACTCAAAATATTGTGATAAGATCTTAAAAAGTATGAATGCAAGAGTTATGAGTATCATGCTCACAAGTTTATGAACTCGACTGTACCATCACATCAATTTTAACCTTTTGACCGCCGTAGTCTGATATAAGACACCCAATGTCCAGCCACTATCGCCGTAGTCTTATAATTAGGACAAAATGTCATATTTCGGTCTAGGTGGCGATACGGGCACGGACGAATGAAAGAGTGAAAAGAATGGTCATACTGTAACGTGCTTACTTCAAAACGTCTACTTCATCCGGCTTCTGTGCCACCAGTAGATTCAGACCAGCTATCGCCTTCTCCAGTTCTTTGGCCGCAATCTTCACTCCCTGGGCACCTACCACCTCTTTATGCTCCATATACGCATTCTATAGAAAAAAATTAGGAATTAACTTTATTTTCTACAAAACTGTAAATTGAAACGAATGAAGTAAAAATCATATCTGTGAAAAATAAGCATGATATGAGCGTATGAAGTCTGCATTCCATCTCTTTCTAGAAATATGAAATCTAGTATGGACTTTCTATGGTCGTCCGTCGTAGAACATGAGGTCATGGTCCATGAAGGATCTCACGGTCTACTTGACAATTTAAAACTTCAATATCTTCGTTATTTTTTAAGAAATTTAAAACAATCTTTCACAACTCGGTTTGGATATTTAAAAAAAAAATACTAACCTTGACGCGAAGTTCTTTCATAGGTTGCGGCATGAGCAGCGAGCGTATTTGCGTGACGATGGGTCCATCCGTGCCGGCCAGCACCATGGTGTCGCCCTCGTGTAGGGTTCCGTTTATAAGGATGGTGTCGATCGTCGTGCCGAGACCCGGGATTGCTTTCACCTGAAATTTATTACTAGAGTTAAAGAGGATGTTCAAGTACAATACAATTAAGACAGCAGGGCTACTACGAAACTCGAAGTTCGTGCCGTGCGGTCCCTCTGACACTTATACTATTTAATACGAGAGCGAAGCGTAGCGTAGGGAGCGTAGTAGCCCTGCAGTTCGGATCAATAGTAAGTACATTAAATAAATTTATACGGTAAGCAATGAGCGGTCTTGATGCTACACAGTGATCTCTCAGACAACTTTTGACAACGGAAAGAAATTTAGAATGGGAATCAAAGAAAAGCGACAGTGCAAAGAACATCGTAGTAGGACGCATGACAGACTAATGTGAAGACGACGTCTGTGACCTGTTCGCGCCCGCAATAGATACAAACGAAGATTTGAAGACCGCAATAGGAAGTAGAAACGAACGAATAATTGACGCTTTAGTAATTGATTGTAATACAAGCTTTTTCTTATTGATTTGACTTTTTGTTCACTATACCATGGGCTACCAACTCATACAAGATATATTTAGTACTAAAAAACCGCAATAGATGGCACTACCATTAACATCTGTAAATTATAAAATGTAAATAAGCCGAATTAAGTAGAAATATTGATATTAAAACAAAGAATAGCATATTTTATAAACACAACTTCACATCAACTTTATTTCAACTCCTTAATTTGAAGATAAGAAAACATCATAAATAATAAATTGAGAATACGAAAGTATAGGCTACATGTGACTACGTTTCAGCTATGAGGTTTTCGTAGTAGTTTGCAAAGGTAACGCTAGATGGCATAAAACCGGTATGCTCTTGCAGCGGGCTACTATGAAATTCGAAACACGAAGTTCGTGTCGTGCGGTCTCTTTCGCTCTCGTAATAAATAGTATAAGTATCAGAGGGACCGCACGACACGAACTTCGAGTTTCGATTTTCGAAGTAGCCTGCCTGCTGTGCTGGCTGTGACTTGACTTGACATTTATGTATGACGCAATGGATTTGATACGTGGACTTTTGAGGTTATAAACAAATATCTTAACATAATCCATAATGTTGGATTCTTGAAGACATATTATCTACTTTGTAATGAAGACTGCACGCCGCACGTCGTTCTGCTCGTCTCGCGCTCTCTTCACGTTCGCGTAGTCGTAGTCGTTTTATTTTTGTGTTAGGTAAATAAATAAATATCGTCACTACTTTAAAAAAAACTCGTAGCTCGAAATAGATAATTTTTCTGAGTGAATTTTATAGACAGTAATCAAGGTTCAATTTTGTTGACATATTGATTTTAGGTACGAGATTTTTTTCAAAGTAGTGACGATCATCATCATCATCATCATGTCAGCCGAAAGATGTCCGCTGCTGGACATAGGCCATAGCATTGGTTGGGCATAGTAGTGACGATATGTAGTTTTAATTTTTTTTTTATTCGACTGGAAGGCAAACGAGCAAGTGGGTCTCCTGGTGGTAAGAGATCACCGACGCCCGTAAACATCTGCAACATCAGGGGTATTGCAGATGCGTTGCCAACCAGGCCTAAGTTGGAATACCCCAAGTGCCAGTAATTTCACCGGCTGTCTTACTCTCCGCGCCGAAACACAACAGTGCAAGCACTGCTGCTTCACGGCAGGATTAGCGAGCAAGATGGTGGTAGCAATCCGGGCGGACCTTGCACAAGGTCCTACCACCTGCTATTATTCGATTATGCAATTATAGTATATAAGTGTTGTGTAGTGTATATACTTGGTTTGGTGTTTTTCAAAATCCTCTAATATCTCAGAAACGGTGCGTCCTAGCTCAAAAATAGCCAAATTTTCAACCCCCCTCCCAAGCCCACCTCCCTACGGGACTACCCCGGACCCAACCCCAAAATTTCATCCCCCCCCCCCCACTTTCAGCACATTGACCAGCCTAACCAGACCCCTGATCCAAGGGTAGCAAAAACTTCCAGGGGTCTGTCCAGGCCAAAGTTGGAATACCAACTTTGGCCTGGTTGGCAACGCATCTGCAATACCCCTGATGTTGCAGATGTTTACGGGCGTCGGTGATCTCTTACCACCAGGAGACCCACTTGCTCGTTTGCCTTCCAGTCTAATAAAAAAAAAATTAAAACTACATATCGTCACTACTATGCCCAACCAATGCTATGGCCTATGTCCAGCAGCGGACATCTTTCGGCTGACATGATGATGATGATGATGATCGTCACTACTTTGAAAAAAATCTCGTACCTAAAATACCTAAAATCAATATGTCAACAAAATGGAGTGCGCGTACTTTATACACTTTTACTATGGTATAGCCCTAAGCTGTAGATAATCTATAAACTAATATGGCTGACAGCGTTTTCAGCAGATTACGAAAAGGTTTGGATCTACGAAACCTCGATTGCTTACGCACTGACCAGCGGCCGTGAGTAGGTTATATAACGTAGCGCCATCTACCAACCCTGTCATGTCCTAGTCAAGCTATATATTGGGCTAACAAGCGACACCCGTATCATTAGTGTCTCGCTAGATGGCATATAGGTATCGTGTTATTTGTGTTCTCAGTGGTGCCTTCTATTGTAAAATAAAGAAAAGAAAAATAGCCAGTCGTATAGCCAGTATTAGGGTGATACCGTTTGCTTGTACTAGGTGGTGTCTCTGTATATTATGTTCTCTGTGACTATACATACTGGAATTGTCATTCAAACTACGCATGAATTTCCGTCACATGAAAATTTCCGACCTGCGTCCGGACTACCAAAATTTCACAACCAGACATTCACTTACCTCAAGCACAGTGGCTAACAGTTGTTGCGAGAACACGAGCCGGCGGTGCAGCGGGCCCTCGCAGGCTTGAACGATCATGGCCAATAAGTTGCCCATGCCTTCGCCCGTGACTGCGCTTGTGGGTACGAGAGACACGTACGACCGAGGGTCAGGGTTCTCGTAGAACAGAGCTGCGTTAAGACCCTGGAAAGCGATAGGGTTAATGGGTCAGTACTTAGTTTTTACGGCTTTTTTCTTCATTAACCTGTCAGAAAATCCCTTAGGCCACGTGGTCCGATCGGCTTGTCCGATCGTTCGGACGATGAATTTTTTTATTTACTGTTGGTTCGATTGATCGAACTCTAATCTACCTACAATTTTGTTATGAATTCATTTATTAGAGCCTCTTCCTAAACGGCAAGGTCATCAATGCTATCATAAATATCTATCTAATACATTTAAACGAGCAATTCTTGTATGTATATTTAGGGGATCTCGAAAACGGCTCCAACGATTTCGATTTGGAATGTAAGGGTCTTCGGAGATGTAAAATCTATCTAGCTTGGTCTTGTCTCTGGGAAAATGCTTGTTACCGAGTTTAAGCGGTCGCCAAGGTATGTACTTATAATAATAATAGAAGACTGCACCATTGGAGCCATACTGTTTATCGTATCGTGTGTGTGAAAAAAAAACTGTAGTGTTGTACAATTTGTTTAACTGTAGTGTTGAATGGAACAGTATAAAAATTTTAATATATAAATTGGAACGGATGAATTAGGGTATTGCGTTATTGATCCATTGGAACTGAAATGAAGATCGCTACGATAAACTGTGCCGTAAAAATTTACGATAAATCGATTCGTTCGACCGGTGCAGTCTGACCGTAAGGTTTGCATCTGCGGGCTCCTATTACACTTTTACTATGTATTTGGGTCGATCAACTTTTTCTTGCCACTCATTGCTATAGTTACGGTCTCCTGAGTCACTCTTTAAACCGTAAGTTTATAGGATTAAAATTTACCAAACATGCATTTTTGGGTTCTTTTTAAGCCCCTTCTATTATTGGTCATCTAATAAGCATGTTAGTATAATGTGACACAACATTTCTTCTATTAAACTGTACTACTTTTGTCCCCTGGCTGACGGGACAGAATAACAGCAAGGAATAGTTGATCCACCCATTTAATTAAACTTTGCAACTTTGCACCTGTTCAGCGAACTGCAGCATAACGTCCTTGCTGCGCTTCTCAAACTCAATCTGCGTGTTGGTCTGTTGCAGCTTCAGTATATCCCTGACGTCTTTGCGCTGATGGCTCTGCCAGTCGTACAGACGATCGATCTTGTTCAGTGCCACTATGAACGGGGTCTTCTTCTGTTTCAGGAGGTTAATGGACTCTATGGTCTGGGGTTCTAGACCGTGCATGATGTCGACAACCTGTGGGATACACATGTTATAAAAATATCTTTTTTTTTACATTACATTAGTACCATTCAAAAGATAAGCCATGCCGTGCCCGGTTTTGGAATATGATGGACCCATTTCTTCCCGTCGATAATGTAAAACGCTATTAAAAGCTTAGATGTACGAGTGGAGCACTCTCTATTGTCAACTACGAACTTCGGACTCCAATATAGCGGTGTACTGAATATATATTAGATTCGCTATAAATTCTCAATCGGTAACCACACGGCCAAGAAAGTAAAAATTTAGAAATTTCATTTAATTAATATTTTTAATTTAGAAATTTAGAATTTTCAAAGATCTCTTGTTAAAGTTACCTGCAAAGACAAATTAGGACCCATTTCCATAAAAGTCTCCATGCTAAATAAAGGCGTCCACTGCTTTCCGCGACTTGTCCCTGTTATGATATCTCCGGCCACCATGCTATATAATATGAGTTTCACCGAAGCAAAGGCAATCCAAAACAGAGATGGCAGCTTTTCTGGCAGATATCCTTAGCTTCAGTGGCCATTCCACAGAATTCTAATACGATAACGAAAAGGAAAATAAATACTCTATACTTACAAGGATAGCAATGTCACAGAGCGAGGACCCTCTGCTCCTCAGATTACTGAAGGACTCATGACCAGGGGTATCAATGATGAGCAGACCAGGGAGCTTGAACGCGATTTCGTTTACCTGTAACAGAAACATAAATTAATAACGGAAACAATCCACTGCAAGCGGAGCAGACTCCTATGAAGCCCATTTAAAACGCAATGGCGAACTGCACACATGAGTTTCCATTGAATAAGTCAAACTTGTTACTTCGATACGCTCAGTTACGTAGGTACGTCCGTTTCCGCTCATAAACCTTTCTCATGGAAAGAGGGGCTTTATATGAGCGATTATTATATTTTTAATTATTTTGGCGATCTCGCCAACTGCTCTTAACGATTTCGATGAAATTTGTCCACCATCCGCGAGATGATTCCTACAAGATTTGAAAAGAACAACTTACACACGATATGTACTGATTCTCATGAAAAAAAAAACTATCATCACTCACCCCCTTGACATGCTTAGTCTGCTCCTTGATATTTTCAATGGGCACATTGGTGGCTCCAATCTGCTGGGTGATGCCACCAGCTTCGCCGTCCTGCACGTTGGTTCTCCGCAGCTTGTCGAGAATCTTAGTCTTGCCAGTATCTACGTGACCGAGCACACAAACGACCGCCGCACGGAGAGGGTTGTTGGTTTTGTTTGCTTCGTTCTCTTCTTTGCGTTTCTGTGAGATGAATGTTCAAAGTTTTCAGTAATAAAAAAAAATGCTTTTTTCTGCTAGTGTATAAGTGTGAGTATGAATTGGAATTGAACATGATTATTTTAAACCTAACAGCTTATCCAATCGGTTGGTTTTGTCACAATCCTTGGCATTTTCAAGCATGCTCAAAAATGTCAATATATTTTTTGCACAATGTATGGCAGGAATTGAGACATTGATATGCTTAGAAACGTTTTCATTACTTTCTCTTTAGTCTTATTATCATTTACATTAATAAAAAAAAATAAGGTGTTCAATAATCATTGTATCCTTCTTTTTCATACCTCTAATCTCTTCAGAACGGCTTCTCTCTTCTTTTGCGCGTCAGTCATCTGGTCATCTTCAGAGTCCTCCTCGGAACTTGTTTCTTCATCAGAGCTGTCGTCTTCTTCAGAGGAACTCTCTTCTTCCTCAACCTTCTAAAAAAAAGAGAATTATCATTAACACAATTCTCTTATGACAATAACTAGCTTTTACCCGCGACTTCGTCTGCCAAATTTAGGTTTATCGCTATCCTGTGGAAAGAATGTAATTTCTCAGGATTAAAACTATTCAAAGTCCTGCTCAGGGTCTCAAACCATATCTACGCTAAATTAAAGTAAAAGGCAGGCAGAAAAACAGTTAATTTCGCAAATATGAATGCATATAATAGTACAGTAGTATGATCCTGCATGCGAAATTATTCTGTCTGTTGTCACCACACTATTTAGCACATTTGGTGCAAATGACATTCACAATATTGAAATGCTAAATGCCTATATTGATCATTATTGTTCTGTTAAATGTTCATGTTGACCATACTATTGAAAATAGATCATCCATACTAATATTATAAATGCGAAAGTGTGTTTGTATGTTTGTGTGCTTGTCCGTCTTTCACGCCGTAACGGAGTGACGGATCGACGTGATTTTTGGCATAGAGATAGTTTATGGGCCCGAGAGTGACATAGACTACTTTTTATCCCAAAAAAATGCACAGTTCCCAAGGGAACAGCGCGCAATAACCGAATACCACGCGGGCGGTGCCGCGGGCAAAAGCTAGTAGATCATATTTTATAACAGCAGAAACGAAAGTATCTCAACCTCCGAATCTATAATTGGAATACACATTTCAAGTTTGGGGACCAAACTATAGACAAAGAATGCCCCTTGTGCGTCATGCATTGAAAAATATTCACCAGTTACTTGTTTAAATCATACTTCTTTAAGCACAACTCATGCAGCTTTACAAGTACCTCTTTAGCTTTTTCATTTGCTTTCTTCACATCTTTAACAGGCGTAACAGGGGCAACAGGCGCGGGCTCTGGTTTCTCTGGCTCTGGTTCTTCCTCTGAAGACTCGGCGTCCCAAGCGTCTTTAACAGCATCATCTTCTATCTTCTTTTTCTCTACCGGTTTCTGCGATTCTTCCTGTTATTTATAAATGTAAAACATTTATAACTGTCAGCAGTTATTTCTTTATTTGATAAAAATCATAAAATCGAAAACAAATGGTTTAAACAAGAAGTGATTGGAGTAGTATGTATGTATGTATGTAAATACTTTATTGCACATAAAACACAAAGTAATACAAAAAAAGAAAACAACAAACCAAAAGAGTACAAAGGCGAACTTATCCCTAAAAGGGATCTTTTCAAGCTAACCTAAACTAGAAAGGAAAACTCAAAGATAGGCGAACAGTAATTTATGTACAGTGAGAAGAAAGAAATATATAACATAAATAAATATACTGAATAAACAACAATTAGTATGACAAATTATATATAAACATATATACATATACATATATATATACACATACACTATACCTACCATTTAACTGAAACACGATACACGCTTACACATTATGAGTATACAATACAAATAAATAATAAAAATAATACAGTTACTTCCACAGTTTCTTCAATCTGTCCCTGAACGATGCCACAGATGGGGCCTCCCTAATGTGCAAAGGCAACTCGTTCCACATCTTCACCGAATGGATGCTGAAAGATTTAGCATATGAACGCGTATTGTTCGGCGGGAAGGCAAGTGCGAGACTGGAGCTGGACCGCAACCGGTGCCCGCTTCCAGCGGCCAAGTAGCTAAACCTTTCAGACAGGTACGAGGGAGAGGCGGGATTGAATAATAAATTAAAAAGGAGACACAGGATGTGAACGTCTCTCCGCCGTCTAATCGGCAGCCAGTGAAGCTGCTCGCGAAAATGGGAGACATGGTCGTACTTTCGCAAGCCAAACACATACCGAATGCACACATTTTGCAGTCGTTCAAGTTTGTCAAGCAGTTCCTCCCTCAAGTCAAGAAACGCAATATCTCCATAATCTAGAAGGGGCAAAAGTAGGGAACGGGCAAGGGTAAGTTTTGTACGCATTGGAAAAAAGTTTTGCAGGCGTCTCAAGGAGTGAAGGGACGCAAATAGTCTACGACTAATTTCACTAACATGAGCCGTCCAAGAGAGCGTCTGGTCCATGATAATACCTAAATTCTTGACATTAGATGAAAAAGGGATTGAAGTCCCATCAAATAAAATATTAGGTAGTATCACTTCCGATAGTCTGCTAACAAAATGAGGACTGCCTATAATTATAGCCTGAGACTTAGCTGCATTAATTTTAAGCCCAAACTGCTCCGCCCAAGCACGTATGGAGTCCAGGTCCCTGTTTATTTGGCTAATGAGAGAAGGCAACTCATCAAAACCAGCCGATGCATAGACCTGCAAGTCATCCGCATATAAATGATACGAAGAAAGAAGATTTTTGGTAATACCGTTTATAAAAATTGAAAAAAGAAGAGGCGATAGAACGCTCCCCTGGGGAACACCAGCTGTCAGGTCACACCACTCCGAAAAATGATCATCAACCTTAACTCGCTGGCGCCTACCGAAGAGGTACGCCCTGAACCATGAGATGGCAGACTGGGAGAAATTTAGATTCTGGAGTAATCCAGTCAGTATATCAAAATCCACGGTATTGAAAGCGCTGCTAAAATCTAAGAGTACAAGAATGGTAAGCATCTTATGCTGAATACTATGACGAATATCATCAGTGACCTTTACCAGGGCAGTGACTGTGCTATGCCCGGGGCGGAAGCCGGACTGGAGAGGGTTGAATAGGTTATGTCTGTTGAGATGTGAAGACAGACGACGATTAACAAAATGCTCGATAACCTTAGATAGGACAGGGAGTATTGATATTGGACGGTATTGGGTGAAGGATGTTGGATTTGAAGTTTTTGGGAGAGGAATTACATGGGCAAGTTTCCATATCAAAGGAAAAGTACCCGAGGTAAAGGAAAAATTAATGATGTTGGAGAGAACGGGAGCAATGTGGTCCGCCGCGAGCATCAGCATATCCAAGCCGAGGCAATCCTCGCCAACAGCCTTCGTCTTAATATTTTTGAGGAAAACAAGAATTTCTTCTGGTGAAATGCTACCAATATCAAAAACAGGACAGTCAGGGTGTGGTGTAGCGGCAAGAAGGGATAAAGCACGTTGTTTTACGGAAGGATCCAACGTAACCGGAGAAGTACTGAAATGCTTATTCAAAGCGTTAATGTCCAAAGATCCAGAAGAACTTTGTTGAGATTTGCCCACCCCTAGCGAGTAGTTTCACGTTAGATAGTCTTTATTATTAAGGTATAAATAAGCAGTAGCGACATCGCACCTTCAATGTTCTTTTTTTTATCCGACTGCCTCAGGAAAAATATACATTATGTATAGTGCGCAATTCGCAAAACATATCAAATTTAGATCCTACACCATCAACTATAAAAAATATTGAAATTAATACTAATTTCTGACATGTTTAACAGGCGTTTTATGAGGAACTTGTTTTGGAAAAGGCAACCCAGCTAGCAAAGAAAACTAGTACTAACCCGTGCGTGCCTGAAAGGTTACATACTGTGATATAGTCAGCCCCCTTTTCCTCACTGGGCACACTGGGCACGTGCCCAGGGTCCCGCGATGCATTGGGACCCCCTAGTCCCTACTTTATTACCAAACGATAACGTCGATAACTGATAGATAACTAATCCACTCTCGCCTGAAAATCAGACTTACCTACCGAATGCAGCATGTTGTGCCCAGGGTCTGATAGGTGAAAGAATACCCTGGATATCATTGTCAGGATTGCTAATGATGTTGCAGGGTCGTCAGAAGTCGATATATACGCAAAGAACACCTAGTTATCTAAATTTACAATTTTATTAAAAATACTAATTATAACTTTGTTGAATACCTTTTTATCGACAATTTCCAGCTCGATTGTCTTTTCTTCCATTGGAGTTGATGGAGGCTCCTGAGACATCTGAGTTTTTAGCTTAGTTGGCTTGACCCGCGTGCCAGGTCGCGGTGGTTTTTTCTCTGATCCTCCTACTTCTATACCCTGAGCTTTCAATGACTCCAACATAGCTTGAGCTCTAGCTTTCTCAGCTTTTTGTTTAGGAGTTAAAAGTTTTCCTTCAGCTTTCAAACGCTCTTTGCGATCCTTTTCTTTCTGCTTTTTCCTTTCTTTCTTTTCCTTTTCTAATCTAATGGCTTCGAGCCTTTGTTGCTCGCGTTCTTCCTCAAGTCTTATTCTTTCCTCTTCTTCCCTTTTTAAGCGTTCTTCTTCTTCCTTTACTTTTTTCAAAGCTTCTTGCATAGCAGCAATAGTTTTTTTTGTTGGACCTTTCTTGCCTTTATCATCTCCTTTGTCGTCCTTGTCCCCTTTGCCCTTTTTCTTTTTCTTACCGTCTGTGGCTGGTGTGTCCCCTTCTACATCTTTTTCTTCAGATGGCTCTTTAACTTCTTCTTTGAGATCTGCCTCAACAGGTTTACTTTCCACTTTTACTTCAGGCTTAACTTCTGCTTTCGGTTCTACCTTTTTGCCTTCTTCTTTTTTCTTAGCTTCCAGTTTTTTCTGTTTTTCTCTTTCTTTCTTTTCTTTCTTTTTTTGTGCAGCAGTTTTGATTGTTACATCAAGTTCATTATCACTACCTTCTTTGTCTTCTTCTTTCTGTGGCTCTACTGTTTTTGGTTCTTCCTTTTTACCCTTTTTTTTCGTTTTAGGTTTTTCTTCAACAGCTTCCACCGGTTTTGTTTCTTCAACAGGAGTTGGTTCCACTTTGACACCAGCATATTCCATTTCCAGCTCAGCAAGTACTTTTTCTAAATCATCATCACTTTCATCTTTCTTCCTTTTGGCCTTTTTACCTTTTTTGCCAGCTGGTTCTTTTTTCTCTGGGGCTTTCTTTTGTGGCTGAGGTCTCTCATCTTCTGAAGAAATAGGAGCGTCTGGTGCAGACTCAGCTGAATCCTCTATTTCCAAAAATGAAAAGCCACTTTTGTCCGCTCCCTTTTTCCCTTTAGTTGGTTTTGGTGCCGACTCATCATCAGATTCTAGTATAATAAAAAAAAAATTGTATGAAAAAAATGATCACCACATCTTATTACAATTAGGAAATGTAAGGTAATAAATGAAGTACAATTGGTCATATTTAGATTTACATAAAAATGATTCAGCTGAACATGTATTTTTCAGAATTTTGACTTACCATCACTACTTGCTTCTACTTTTTTCTTTTGAGTCTTTTTTGATATTGAAACATTTTTAATATTTTTTGTGACTTCTTTGACATCTTCATCAACTGACTTCTTGTGTTTAGATTTGGCTTTAGGCTTCTCATCTTCACTCTCATCTGACTCAACTGCAATCCTAAAAAGAAAATTTTAGTTAATACACTTTCTATAGCTTTTAAAACATCCAACCATACATTTGATTTTAGATAAATATAAAAACCATATAGGACATGATAATCTCATAGCTTATCTCATTGAATAGATAAGTTAAGGTATTGTGGTTAATATGCGAATTATACTTCGTTTTTTTCAGCGTTAGAAATAAGGTAAACAATCTTGAGGAGTCTTTTTATTTAAATTGATTTAAAAAAAAAACCGGCCAAGAGCGTGTCGGACATGCCCGAGATAGGGTTGCGTAGCCATTACGAAAAAAATTAATCACATTTCTCTATGGATTTCGTATTTTGTATGCAATATTCCAAGTTTAGGTATATTTTATACCTTAGGCTGCTATTTACTATTAAACTACTAATAATTGTCAAGAAAACCGAACCATTATAGTTTACCTTGTAAGTTTCATATACTTACTACCATCCTGAATTTTTTATAATTTTTTCACCCACCGGTTTAGATTTTAGAAGGGGGGGAATGCTCAATTTTAATGAAAATTTGCACTTTAAAGTTTAATATTTTGCAAACAAAGAACTGAATCGAAAAATCGTTTTAGCAACCCCCTAATGATTTAATGACCTATCCAACGATACCCAACACTACAAGGTTGGATGAGAAAAAAAATCACCCCCACTTTAAGCTTATGGGAGGTACTCTAAAAAAAATTTTTTTATTAAAAAAAAAACCTTTATTTTCAGTGATGTCATAAATACAGTATTGAATTAACACACAAATTAAACAACATTCATATTAATCTTATCTTACCCTTTGTTTAACCATTCATTGATTAAATTTATTTGATGGATAAATGTGATGCCATCTGTTTGTTTTGTTCAAATAGACGGAGACAACATCACATTTACCCATCAGTTAAAATTAATCAATGGATTGTGAAACAGCCCCTTAGAATTAGTTGTTTCCATCTAGACCAGGAATATAAGAACTAGTTTCAATTAGTCAAGTAATATTTATTAACATGTATTCTTTACACTAATTATACAATTGGCAGACCCTGATTATCTGACTCATAATCAGGCCTACATTTAGGCATGTTGTTTGTGCACAACATCTTTGGTGGCTGACTAGACCGATGCAAGAGTAACATTTTGGATATGGCCACCTTCAAACTTGACCACTTGACTGGGAAAACCTAGCAGAAAATGCATTAACCGGCGCAGACATGTATTGGAGGGTCCCAAGTATTACGATGTAGCCTGGCTCAAGGCACTTGTTAGCTGATTCATATGTGAAATTGAATCATATAAACAGAGAATTGAAGTGAAATTGAAGGAAGATGTATTATCTGGCACAAATTTTCTCTATTGTTTGTTATAAGAGCTAGAGACAAGTTGATTAGACTAAAAAATAATAGTATCTTTCTGAATGAAAAAACACCATAATGCTTGAAGTTGGGTTGCATTTGTCATCACAGGAGGCACTTATCTCTATGCTCACCATGATAGAAAGAATTACACAATATTTGTACATTCAACACACCATTTAGCCCATCCTATGACTAATGACTTTTTTGAGTAATTTTGATTCAGTACACTAGGGCTATGCTAGAAGTTGTACGAAACTAATAACAAAAATTGGTTCAAATTAAAAATAATATCTTGAAACAATAGGTATGAATGATCTCCTGAATTTAAAATGTTATATACATCAATATACTGACAACTACACTCATGATAAATGGGTCCCACTGAAAAACAGCGTTGCGGCTTGCCATAACATTATGCTGTGGGGCCCAATTTATACTGTTCGATGTTATTTTTTAATTTCCTTCAATGTAATGTATTGTTATGTTTCTCTCTCTCTCTCTTCATATAAAATCAACTAGGATTTTGCATTGCGGCTATTGGTTAGAGTAAATCTGTAGACTTGTACCTTAATATTTGAGACAAAAAATGGCCACTCACTCATACGTAGCACTTCAGTGAAGCCGCGCAATATACAACCCCTTACTTATAATCCCACGCGACTACCAGCTGGAAAGAATTTTTGAAAGCACTTAACCTATAAATAACTTACTTTTTCCCTTTATTTTGCGAAGGCTTCACGTTATCGATGTTAGTGGTTTCCACGTCACTGTCACTGAAAAGATTATTAAAACCTTAATCAAACCAAATATGCTTAATTTGATGCAAATAAATAATTATAATATGCCATGAAATTTACCCGTCTTCAGCAGTCTGAAGCTTCTTTCCTTTCTTAGCTTTCCCCATTGCGCTGTCGAAGCTATTAAGTGACAATACCTTTAATATAGGGTTTGAATTGCGTGTAATTATTAATTTCTATCATGTGAAACGTAATCAATGCACTAATTTTAAGTAGCCGAATTTAAAACGACTTTGCCGTCGTACTCAATATCTCAAAATCTGTGAAGACACACGTCCTCCATTCACGTCAATTTTTGGTTCGAGTTGATTTGACATTTAACTTTTTTGAGCTTTGTTTTCAGGATACAAAGAAACTAATGCCATGCAACCAAGTCAACTTTTATTCTATAACAGAATTATTATACTTTTAAACGCATTGTAGTTAAAGTTAAATGTTTTGTTTACCCCTCGTAATGTCAGAAGTAAGCTGCATTGACACTTTATTGATAAAAGAAACTAAATAATATAAATATTAAATATAACATTCTAACGATAACTTAAAATAAAATAAAAATTTAACCTAAAACTAAAACAAACAAAGCTGCATTTAAGTCTCTTTTGGTTCAAATAATACATATTCTCCAGATTAAAATAAAAATATCTAATTGATTGCGTCTATAAAGTAGACGAATAGAAGTGGGTGGTGGGTTTACAAGAGTCTCAAACAACTTTTTTGACATTTATTTGTATTTGACATTTTTAATTATTTTCATTCTTAAATCTGCAATGTGAGTGACAGAAATTGGATTAAAATTTTTAGTCAGTTTATTTTGTTCTAATCAGAATGTACAAAGGTTTTACACGAATCCTGACCCTTTATTGTACAGAAAAAGTACAACCGTGCATCTCCCCATTCATCAGGACAAATGTTCTATGTACTCGTAAAGGAAAACTTGGATGTTTAGGTTATGTTTTTAAGAGAACTAAAAAACATGACCGAGGCGGCCCTTCGTCTTTATTTGTACCTATACCAGTTAAGCCAAATCCTGATGACATGAATATAGGAGAAGAGTTTACAGGGCGGTTAAAAAAACAAGATTTGCTTAAGATTTTGAACAGATTCTACCAGAAGCCGGAGATTCGCGTTTTGGCGGCAGAAAATGGTTTGGACGAGCAGTTGTTACATCAAGCATTTTTATCGTTCAGGAGACACTGCTTAGAACATGATTTGCCGCCAGATTTACATATAACAATAAGTGATATAATTCAAGGTTGGCATTTAACAAACATAATCATTATTAAAGTACAATTCAATAGAATCTGACAATTTTCTACACATTTAACACACCCTAACGTGATCACGCTTGATTATATATGTCCCTGTTGTTGCAATTATCGCCTAAAAGAAATCAATAAAGAATAATAGTCACATCACAAAGCCTTAGGCAGCGAGGTGTTCATATTAGTAGGCTGGAAGTGTCTACAGGATTGTCAGATTCTATTGAATTGAAGTATAAGTTACTTAAGACCCTATTAGACTACGACACATTACACGATACACTACAAAGATACTTCATGTACACACTTAGTGTACCATGTAAGTGTTGTAGTATGAACACAGCTTCAGCTTGTATGTAAATACATTATAATTGATTGCAGGTGCTGGTCATGTAGATGACTTGTTCCCCTACTTCCTCCGTCATGCTAGACTAGCCTTTCCACATTTGGACTGTTTAGATGACCTGAAAAAGATATCAGATTTGAGGACACCAGCTAACTGGTAAGCACCAGAATTGAAGTTATTGTGATTATATTTTAAGTACCTAACTATAGGAAGCACTGTCTAATTCCTATCCCTACTAATATTATAAATGCGAAAGTAACTCTTGTCTGTCTGTCTATTACGCTTTCACATCGAAACCACTGAACTTGGTGAAATTTGGTATATAGGTAGTCTGATCCCCAAGGATCAACATAGGATACCTTTAATTCTAGTAGACGGTGCCACCATGCGATAACTTAGATCCGCACAGACAAAGTTGCGGGCATAAGCTATTTTACCTTTTTTTTTTTTCCGTATGGCTCATTTCTTCAATACATAAGACAGAACAATGATAGAGGTTGAATGTAATGCTTGTTGAATTATTAACAATTTGTTTCTGTGGTGCTAATAAAGTTGGATATTTTGTAGTTTATTGTTGTGGCACAAAAATTATCCATAGAAATTATACGACTCTTGCCCAAATGGAATTTTTCCTGTCAGTAATTTTGTGTGGTTAACAACCATTTAACATGATCCAACTTTTTTGTTTCTTGTATATTACTTGTTAAATAGGGTTTTATAAATTTTGACCTTGCTCTGTGTATTTTCTTTTCTCATAAGGTGCAGCTCCTGACACCGATGCTTGTTTTCCACAAACAAATTTTATGGTTCAACTATTTTCCCACCAACATCTTATAATAATATTGTATATCAATAAGTATTAACACTAAAATTCCCAATAATTTTTTTTTCAATTCCAAGGTATCCTCAAACTCGAAGTATGAATAGGAAGATAGTGTTCCATGCCGGCCCCACAAACTCTGGTAAAACTTACCATGCCATGGAAAGGTTCCTGGAAGCCAAATCTGGTGTTTACTGTGGGCCTCTAAAACTACTAGCCACAGAAATATACCACAAGTCAAATAAAAGGGTAAGATTGCCAGTATCTTCTAAATTTAATGTTGTTAAAGATAATAATAATAAACAAAGAATGGTCCATAAGTAATGTTAAAAGGTAAAGTCTATTTTCAAAACACTTTCAGGGTATACCCTGTGACCTCATAACTGGAGAAGAGAGACGACATGCATCTCAAAGCAGTACCCTAATTGACACAGAACAGGAAAGTACCTCGGAAGAGAAACAGATAGAAGCGGAGACTGAACTCACACCATCAAGTCACACTGCTTGCACTGTTGAAATGACGTCGCTCAACAATTCTTGTAAGTTGTAGTTAAAACAATATGAGCTTTGGCAACTGTCATCTCCATGATGTTTTATGGTTCTATTAGAAATTAATTCAATCTTGTTTTTAATTACCGACACATGGGGTGCTATGAGTTTGACTGCTATGTGTCTGTGGCACCGCAGCTCTTAAACGGTTGGGCCGATTTTAATGCAGTTTTTTAATTTAAAATCATGTTTTCCAGCAATGATTCCTAGACATGTTTCATCAAAATCGGTTCTGCCGTTTTTGAGATATTGCACTTTGAAGTGACGAAGTCGGGGTTTTTTCAACTTTTTGTTGGTTAGGTTAGGTTAGGTTAGTCAGTGTGAATCAGTTTTGATATTTTGTTTCTATCCATGATTGCGTGTTACATGTCTGCAATTATGCACGTAAGTTTTACGTCTTTAAAATTTGTTTCTACTAGTGAGATCCTATAATTGGCTTTATTAAAAATAAGCCTATTCTGTAATTTATAGCTGTTGTTCCTACGAAAATAAATAAATAAATTATCTACACACACATGGGTACAATTTTCAAGAAAAGGTACCACAATACAGCTCCATTTCCCAAAAATTATACCCGCGCGAAACCATGGTGTGTCGCTAGTATACGAATGGTAAAACCTGCATTAAAATTCTGATTTAATAACTAAACTAAACAAACTTTTATGCAGGTATGTATTTTAAACATGAAACTACCGTGAGACTCACTCATATTAAATGATATGGTAACGGATAACTCACGTCTTAAATCGAGTTTAGCTCGACATGTTTCGGGTTATTTCGAAACCCTTCTTCTAAGGAGCACGCGACTCGGCGGCTGCCGCAACACGCGCACTACGCGCCACCGCTCTGGTCGTAAGACGAGAGTTATCCGTTACCATATCATTTAATATCAGGTATGTATTGATAATTATTGACGACTGTTTTTTTATGTTTTCACAGATGAGGTAGCTGTAATTGACGAGATACAAATGATTGGAGATAGAGGACGCGGTTGGGCGTGGACTAGAGCTATATTAGGTGTTTTTCCTATTTAATCTAATTTATTTTTATATTTTTATGCTGTAAGTCCATATGTCTATCATACCAACTGCAACCTCATCGGTTTACTACTGTTTCGGCGAATAACGTTTGGCAACCTGTTTCATTTCGCAAATTTTCATTTCCCAACTGTTTAATATTTCTGAAATTGTAAACATTTCAGGTTTTTTATAAAACTAACGTAACCTAACCTAAAGGGTTCTACACGGTGGCCCTGGAATAAATCCTGAAATATTTATAGTTTAACCCCGTTATTCATAAAACTTAACAAGCCTATGTTAACTAACAAATGCTTTGTCCCTTTCTAACAAATACAAATGTCGAAGTGACAGATAAGGACAAACGAATTTTAGCGGCATTTTAACTAAAATAGGTTTGATTGTCGTTTATGAATAAGAGGGTTAGAGTTTGCGAAATGAAACCGGTTGCCAAACGTTATGTTGCGAAAAGGCAGTACCTCATTGAAAGATAAAATTAATTGAATATCTTATAAACTCAATTTACTGTTCACTGCACTATTAAACAGGCGTAAATTACATTAGTCTTAGTATTTAATTTATGCTCATATTTTTTTAAAATTATTCATTTACAAAATATAATTAGAAACTTCCTCCTCACGTTTTGTATAATTTGGAATCTATAATTTTGTTATATTTTATTTTAGGGCTGCAAGCCGATGAGATACATTTGTGTGGTGAAGCAGGAGCCATTAATTTAATAGAAGAGATATGCAACACTACAGGCGAAGAAATAGAGGTAAGTGTAATGCGCCTTTCATTGTGTAAGCTTATATTTATATAAGCTTTATATTTTCACCCGCCGCGTGGTATTCGGTTATCGCGCGCTGTTCCCTCGGGAATTGTGCATTCTTCCGGGATAAAAAGAAGCCTATCACTCTCGGGCCCATAAACTAACTCTATGTCAAAAATCACGTCGATCCGTCGCTCTGTTATGGCGTGAAAGAGGGACAAATACACTTGCGCATCTATAATATTAGTATGGATTGTGTGAGTAGAGTTTTAGTGAAGTAAGTATTCTGTAGATGTCGAAGGGTTGTTGCAGACAGGCTTCAAGCTGCTTTCTGGCCGCCAAAGTGCAGTTTCAATGCAATTGACATAATGTAACTAACATTTTGAATGCGGTTGACATAACAACCAACAGTACTTTGAATTAGAGATGTGCCGATCATGACTTTGGCCGACTAGCCGACTAGCCGATTAGTCGGTTGTAAGGAAGCCGACTAATCGGCCGATTAGTCGGCCAAGCCGATCACAGTTTCCAGGATTTCTATGACGCTTCCTTAACCAGTTGATTCGCGCGCAAGTCGCAACCAAGTTACTTATCAAAGCGGTGTTTTTGTTTAAAAATATTTTACCTACTCCTATTATTCATTAAAGTAACTTTAATGTTTTTCTTTAATTTCAAAAAGAAAGTTAAACAAAAAATAGTTAAACAATGATTCCCATAAAATCAAATGCTAAAACTATTGAATATACAATGAAAAAAAAAGATGTACAATGGTCACGTGAAAGTTGCTTTGCTTTACATTTAAAAAGTAATAAGAATGATTATAAAATTCAAATATTAATAAATAATCAAGGCTCTGCATATACATGAAAATGTATATTTTATTGAAAAATACATACAAAGTAAGAGGCCGGATAGTCGGCGCTTTTTGCCGACTATTCGCCGACTAGTCGCCGACTACGATAGTGGCCGATTAGTCGGCTTTACCGACTAGTCGGTGACTATTCGGCACATCTCTACTTTGAATGCAATTGACATAATAGACCAAGAGCCCGCGACGATCAGACCTTCGAAGGCTGTTTTTAGGGTTCCGGAGCCAAAATGGCAAAAACGGAACCCTTATAGTTTCGCCATGTCTGTCTGTCTGTCTGTCCGTCCGCGGCTTTGCTCAGAGACTATCAATGCTAGAAAGCTGTAATTTTGCACGGATATATAGATAAACTATGCCGACAAAACAGTACAATTAAAAACACAAAAACATTTTTTTTTAGGGTACCTCCCATAGACGTAAAGTGGCGGTGATTTTTTTTTTCTCATCCAACCCTATAGTGTGGGGTATCGTTGGATAGGTATTTTAAAACCATTAGGGGTTTGCTAAAACGATTTTTCGATTCAGTCATTTGTTTGCGAAATATTCAACTTTAAAGTGCAAATTTTCATTAAAATCGGGCGTCCCCCCCCCTCTAAAATCTAAACCGGTGGGTAGAAAAAATTCAAAAAATTCTGGATGATAGTCAGTATATCAAACTTTCAAGGAAAACTATAGCGGCTAAGTTTGCTTGAGAATTATTAATAGTTTATGAGTACCCAACTAACAATTTAACGTCGTTCAAAAGTTAAGTAAACGTTATCTTAATACCGTTGATCTTAATAGCTAAGTCACACTAACGTTATAATAATGTTTACTAAACGCGAAAATGGCCCCAGTTATACGACCTACATTGTCATATAATGGTCATACAGAAGTCACAAGCCGACTTCGTTAACGTCATTCAAAAGTCATATGAATGTTATGGAATTAACACTTTCGTCGCGCAGTAGTCGCATCATAACTTTACAGCGACTCGTTTGTTGTATTGCGGTCGTACAGGTGTTTTTGAATGACTAAAACGTTTTATTTAAGTCAAGGAACAACACATATAAGACTTCTTATTTATTCTTCTTGTTAGTGACGCGTGTTTGTGGTTTTGTTTCGAGATTGAGTGCAAAATAAATAATTACAAGGAAATAAAAGGTGAGTGTTATTTAACTTTCATATCTTTTGCTAACTTTAGGTAGGTATCTGTCTCTCATGCCGTTTAGTTCGACTGGGAATTGAAGTTTTATGATAATATGCCTATGTGAATACTATTCAGATTTTCATGCCCCCTCGTAATTTTGTGTTTAAATCATTAATATCATTATATTTTTAGTGATAAAAAAAAAATTATATCTAAAAATGTAGGACATGTTGCTTTTGTCGCACACTTATCTCTTTACGACGTTGTAAAAACATAAAGTTGTATTAAGGTTATTTCAAAACCATGCAATACGCCATGACAGCTAGCTATTAGGGTTACTCAAAAAAAAATTTAAACCCTTTTCATATTGTAATAGGTATTCACCAAAATTAATTATCTTTAAACTCATTTCAGGAAATAACGGTCATAGTAAACGTGCGGTGCAGATTTCAAAATATTTTAACATTCATGTAACTTTTATCTGAAAATATGGTTCAATATTTGGATATAGATACATTTCTAACGAGAGCAGATTTTAGACTTCTTAATAGATTGGTTTGGCCATGGGAAAACACTCATTTTATATTATCGAACAAGTGCTATGGTTGCCACAGTATCATTGACTTTCATACACTGCGGCCATTTCATTTCATTATAAGAAATAAAAATAAATCACACACGATATTTTATAGTAATAAAATAAATATTGATACTGAACCTTTTTGTTGTTCATGTGTTGTACACTTTTTTTCTTCAACATTTGTGACCAATGCCACGGTGGTTGGCGTTGTACTTTTTAATAAAAGGAAATCTCGATTAACTTTCCTTTTGAAAGTTCCACTACGTTTTAGTCTTCTCCACGAATTTTTTGCTTCCATTTTTCGTAGTTTTTATCAAACGTTCCGCAAATATGGCGGCTTAGACGTTTTAAAGTCAAAACCTCACTTAAATGCGACTACAAGTTTGATTAAAGTCAGGGAATGACATGAAACTGACATCATGTAATATAAAGGTCATAATTAGAGTCGTAAATAAACAACCAAGTCATTTAAGAGTATCTAATTGACGGCTGTACAACGTTTTATAAACGTCACTGTGAAAACGTCTATACAACTGCTACATTATATAAATGTCATATAAAGGTTTTTCAAATACCTAATTAGGTCAGTTCAAAACGTTTAATGGACTATAACGTTAGTATGACTTTTGCCTTGTCGTACAAACGTTTTAGCTAAGACTGTAATATAACGTCGTATAGTTTAGTCTTACCGACGTTGTTAAGACCAGTTTATTATGACATATTCGTCGCACGACTAATAAGTTAAATTAAGGACGTCTACAGGACCTAGTAGTCATCTCATTACCATTATAAGACTGCTATCCAATTTTATGTCGTACAAGTCAAGACTTATACGACGTTTTTGTTTGTTGGGTAAATAGCAGCGTAAGGTATAAAATATACCTAAACATGGAAGATTCCGTATAAAATTCGAAATCCTTAGAAAAATATTACTTAATTTTTTCGTAATGGCTACGGAACCCTATTTTGGGCGTGTCCGACACGCTCTTGGCCGGTTTTTTTAATATATGTTATTGACACAGGTAAGAACGAACCCTAACCATGAAATTTGGGTATTTGTGACTTTGGTAGATAACACGTATTAAACGTGTATAAAATTTCACCTCAAATTCGGTATAGCATAAAACCATATTAAATGATATTGTAACTGATAACTCACGTCTTAAATCGAGTTTAGCTCGACTGTTTCGGGTATTTCGTGTGTCGCGCGAGCAGAGCGGTGGCGCGTAGTGCGCGTGTTGCGGCAGCCGCCGGGTCGCGTGCTCCTTTGAAGAAGGGCTACGAAATAGCCCGAAACAGTCGAGCTAAACTCGATTTAAGACGTGAGTTATCCGTTACAATATCATTTAATATAAGTGAATCTCACGGTAGTTTCATGTTCAAATTAGCATAAAAGTCATATTTATTTATTTTGTTCGGAATGATATTGGCATTCACTTCCTTCGTTGCCAGACACTTCATAGGGTTGCAACTCCCTGCCAGACACCCTTGAACTATAAATTGAAAATACAAACTGAAATATAGATGCACAGAAAAACCAGAAAAATAAGACTAGCACTAAATTTCTTTCTTCCATAATTTTCTTTCTTTACTTATTTTCTGGTTTTTCTGTGCATGTATATTTCAGTTTGTATTTTCAATTTAGGTTTTACGGGATGACCGTAAAAGTAAAAATTGGAATTGAAATATAAAAAAAAGATTCCAAAAAACCAATCTTACCCTTGAACTATGGTTGAATAGACGCCCAGAGGCCGTATTGCCTAATGTTTTTGACACTCATGATCGCAATCAAATGACATATTTCGCATACAAAAGCTGTCATTTTATTGCGATCGCGAGTGTCAGAAACATTAGGCAATACGGCCTCTGGTCAGGTAAGTCAGATCTTCTCTTTTTATACATAGATTTCTTGTATTCCTATAGGTCCGGACATACAAGAGGCTTACAGAGCTCAAAGTGGAGGACAGCTCCCTAGGCTCTCTCGACAACGTGAAGCCCGGCGACTGTATAGTGTGTTTCAATAAGAACGACATTTACAGTGTAAGTCGAGCCATAGAACAGAGGTCAGTCCTATTCAAGGCAGGTATCCAGACGTGCTAAAGCCACATTACATTGAATCACCTTGACTTTATGCTTAAAATAAAATGGATAAATAATTTTATTTGTTCTTTCGAGAATTTTACGGTCAAGCTATTCAAATGAGAAGCTCTGGCCTAGTGGTTTGACTTATTGCCTCTCAAGCAGAGGGTCGTGGGTTCAAACCCCGGCTCGCACCTCTGAGTTTTACGAAATTCATGGAATTACATTTGAAATTTACCACGAGCTTTGCGGTGAAGGAAAACATCGTGAGGAAACCTGCACAAAGCAATTCAATGGTGCGTGTGAAGTTCCCAATCCGCACTGGGCCCGCGTGGGAACTATGGCCCAAGCCCTCTCATTCCTCTCATTCTCTCATTCTCCAGAGAGGAGGCCTATGCCTAGTAATGGGACATATATAGGCTGGGATGATGATGATGGAAATAAGCGCGCTTGCGTTGAATATTTGTGGATTAAAACAATTACTTTGCTCACCCGCGACCTTATGATAGCTACGTTTATGCAAGAAATGTGTGCAGTTCCGCCACCTCCACGCTGTAACAACACACAAATCACACAAACATCTATCACCATCACCACACTGGTGACGCGTTTCGAACTCAACCAGAGCTCATATTCAGAGCAACACAACCATTCAGCATGCTGCCAGATGTTAGACTATAATAAAAAAAAATTATAATAATAAAATCATTTATTGCCACAGAAAATAAAACTACACAGTAAAAAATCAATTTCACGTAATTGGGTGGCAATGGGCTCAGGCTCAGCATAAGCTACGAGCGAAAGAAACTTGCAGCGCTGATTTTCAGCCTGCGCCCGTCCCACAGCGTAAAATTTAACTCTAGAGCCGGGAATAATAAGATTAAAATAAAAAAAAGATTAACCCCCTGTTTCACCATCTATTGATAAATTTTATTTGACGGATAAATATGATGCCATCTCCGTCTATTGGAACAAAACAAACAGAGACGGCATCACATTTATCCGTCAAATAAATTTATCAATAGATGGTGAAACAGGGGGTTAAAATAAAATTATCCATTTTATTTTTCACATGGACTTCCGCAAAGTAACATCTGATCTGAATCCATACAAACGTTGCTTGTCAATGGACTATAAACAGATACTTAGCTTTGCTTTCCTCGCGGTGAGCAAAACTAGTTGTTTATAGTTCATTGTATGGACCTCCGCAAAGTAATGCCTCATTCAATTAATTATTATTATTTGTTATGATTACTTATGATGTTATGCTTGTCGCTTGATTAGGGGTGTTAGGTGCTGGTATGGTCTTTCATTTAAAGTGGTTATGTTGATAATATAATAAAAACGGGCAAAGCGTAGTTTACAATTTAAGCTTTCTAAGATTTATGTACCAGTTTTATGTTTTAAGTCCAGTTTTATGGACAAAATTAATTCATGTTATTGGGTTTGAGTTCTTGCTCTAGAACGAAATGAACTAAAGTGCTTGCTTCTACAGCGCTCTGATTATATTAATTTTAAGGGTCCATTCGGCCTGTATATTTATTGACAGCCATAATTTATTGTTTGTTTGTCATAAGTCCTTCGTCTTGTCTTTTCCTCTGTATCCATGAATTCTTCATAATGGATTAAATAAAAACCTATAGAGTTCTGAAAAAAATACAGCGTCAGTGGGAAAAAAATATGACAAACATTATATTATTTTATGAACTTTTGACTTTCGAAAATTATGCGTGTAGTAGATACCCATGCACCCTAATTTTACAAGATTGTTAACAAAATAAAGATTAAATATGTAGTTAATTAATTCAGCAGTTACTTTGCGAAGGTCCAAATCAATTCATCAAACTTTTAACTTGCTACTCAGTTATGGAGAAAGACGAGTGGTAACAGAGTGGCGAGGTGTAAGATTGTAGTGCATTTAAACTAAAAGTAATTTGTGATCGACAACACTTAAAAAGATTTTAATAACGGCACATTAAAATCTTTTTAAGTGTTTTTATTTTTTTGTTCATTTGATGTTAGTGGTTGAAATAAAATTTATATTTGATCATCAGAGTATTTTTATTATAAAAACTTGTAAAGCACAACTTACATCTCGAGTCATAGAATAATAGAAGAAAGAAGGCGCATTTAAAACAAATCAAGCATCTTAACAGACAAACTTAAACGTCTCTAGATTTAATATGTATATTACCAACATTATTGCCTTTTTTATGTGTTTGATGGTTTTGTTGTAGAGGACATGAAGTAGCTGTGATATATGGAAGTCTTCCGCCGGGCACAAAGTTAGCACAAGCCAACAAGTTCAATGACCCCGACAGTTCATGCAAGGTTATGGTGGCCACAGATGCCATAGGACTTGGAATTAACTTGTAAGTTGGCACATAGTGGGGATGCGGTTATTGTATGGCCCCGAACATATGACCTGGTAATTTGTGTACTGCATACGAATTACAACCTTATTCCCGGTACATCACTATCTTAAATAACTAGCACTGAAAAGGGCCAAATATCTCCTATATTATACAGATTTTAATAATGTCACTTTTACCGTCAATTTACAATATCGGAAAATTAGGTACGACGACTAGTGAAACGAGGAGTGTTAGGTATAATTGCGACCACAAAACGCGCGAGCCGAGCGAGCGAAGCGAGTGTGCCGTGGTAGCGGCCGGCGAAGCACCAGGACCAAATTTCATCATCATTTATTTACGAAATAATATTATGGCCCTTACCAGTGCTGGTTATGTACGGGGAACAAGGGGAATTGCCTACACGGTGACACGATTTTTATCAGGGCGTGCATTTCGAGGTCATACTTATTGGGGGTTTAATACCTGAGACCATATTTTATAGAAGAAAAACTTTAATCGATTTTTGTGTTTCAGGAGTATAAGAAGAATCATATTTTATTCACTAATAAAACCAGTGATCAACACAGACGGTGACAAAGAAATGGATGTTATAAGTATTTCTCAAGCTTTACAAATTGCAGGTAAAAATAATCAAATGGGTACCTTCCTTAACCAGCCCTCGCCCTTTTCTTTACAATTCTAAGGTTAGAGATTTGGGGATTGGAAATTTTCTGACGTATTTTTTTTTAAGTAGCCTGTATAGTGTCCCACTACTGGGCAAAGGCCTCCCTTCTTGACCTCCACAACTTCCGTTCTGACGCAATGTCAGACCAGTCCTTTGCGTACGTGTCGAAATCGTCCATCTGCCTCGATGTCGCTGGCCGTTCTCCGGCACCCACCAAGTAACTGTGCGAGCCCACCTTTGTGGGTCCATGCGGCAGACGTGTCCAGCCCAGTCCCATTTTAGCTTAGAATTTTCCCAACGTCGATTATGCATGTTCCTGTATCTGTCCATCCGTTTCACACCTAATATATATGCTACGCTCTATCGCTCTTTGGCAAACCTTAAGTTTGGACTTTTGATTTTCAGTCAGGGACCTATGTATATATTTACTTTAAAACAGGGCTGGAAAGTATTAACTGTATCGCAAATTAGGCAACCGCTAAGTTTCTCGCGGCGCATTCCTCTTGGCCATTGGTCTTTCAGAAACTGCTTGTAGTATAAAAGTGTCATGGAAAAGAGCCATTTCATCATCATCATCATCAGCCTATGTTCGTCCACTGCTGGACATAGGCCTCTCCCATGGCACGCCACTGAGCACGATCCTCGGCCACTCTCATCCAGCTCTTGCCAGCACCCTGCGAAGATCATCGCATCACCGAGCCATTGCCTACTTATTTTTTCGTTAGGTCGTGCCGGCCGTTACGGCAGCGCGTGGGAGACCGGCTACGTCACCACATACAAGCCGGAAGACTTGCCGACGCTGAAGGAGCTGCTGAGCCGTCCGCCGGACCCGGTCAGTCAGGCCGGCTTGCATCCCACTTCGGAGCAAATGGAGCTGTATGCGTACCACCTGCCACACGCCAGTCTCAGCAGCCTAATGGTCAGTGATTAGTTATTACCAAATTTTAAGGATGGATGTATGTATTGGAACTCATTGAAGTAATTTAGAAGTCTTTTGTGCTTACCCTTAAATTGATAGTGTTCGCGACTGTGAACATGATTCAAGATTTTTTTTGTATTTTTTTTAATGTAGAATTTTGGACTACTTATAAGGTAACGATGAGGTTAGAATCATGAACTTTTTCTAATTTTGACAATTTAAAGGTGAAGAAGGTTTATTTTTAATTTAGCTTATATTGTGTCCCAATGCTGGGCAAAAGCTTCCCATTTTCTCTTCCATTTGTCTGTAGGTATTTTTGGCCAATAGTCTGACTGAAAACGGTTCAATTCGTCCCAACATGTACCTGGTAGGCAAGAAGAAAGTGACTGAACATTTTTATTTATGTTATAAAATGAAGCTTGACAATGAGACTTTGCATAGAACATGATGGGTTGTGAAAAAGATATAAAAACTAGTAATATATACTAATATATTAAATAGTTATGTATACTCGTAGATCACCTCAGAACTTATTGGGTCAAATCAATGTGATACTTTGTTACATAAACTTGATATTCTCTGATATGAACTAATTGCATAATGTAGGTTCAGGTTTTTATCTGAAGGCCATATAAAGCGACGTTGACATGGAGATAACCTAGTTGCACATGTCGGTGCTAGCAGTACAAACTAAAGATGAAGCAAAACTAGTTGCTGCTGATATGGAACAGGAATCGTTAGAGTTTATCGCTGAACTTGTATGTTAATGTTACCATAACCAAGATGCATGCAATCGAAATCGCTCCAAAAACAAGACAAGTTTTAAACCGAAATGGCAACATTGCTAGTTAGATTGGAAGTAGTTGGTGCGATTGTTATAAAAAAAAACTATTCTGCAGGTAGAACAACTTTTTTTACAATTATGCACAATGATGATGCATCACACCTAATTTAAAGCAATAAACTTTTCTGGATACCTTCTTTTCTTAGCCTAATTAATAAAGTATCTCTCCTGGGCCTCCTCTTGTTTTGGCCACTCACCTACTTTGAGAGCATTCTCCAGCAAAGCAACTCCACCTGATGTTCTTCCAAGCCGTCGCACTATCTCTTTCATGCTCTACCTCTGCTTCATTGGCCGTTCTATGGAATCCATTCGATAGTAATTTGGGCCCATCCACAAACCTGTATTTTAAGTAGATGATGCCATTCAACCCATGTTGCGTATCATAAGTACCAGCCAATCCCCCATGTTGCCACGAGACAGTTGCGTTTAAAAGAAGCGAAAATGGTGAATTGTGTGAAACAAGCGGTCCACAAAACTTCATTAAATTTTATTTTAGACTGTAATGACGCCACGCAAAAAACGCTGGACACTCATAGGTTTCACCTTACCACCATCCACTTCATCAACAGTGCGTTGCGTGAGCTTATCATTGTGGATGCAGACTGCAGACTTTACCAGTCCAGTAACATTGATGTTGGCGTAATATGTAAAAGCTATGTCCTTTCCAGGATATCTTCGTCCACCTATGCACAGTGGACGACTCCCTCTACTTCATGTGCAACACGGAAGCGTTCAAGTTTCTTGCAGAGATGATACAACACGTGCCACTGCCGCTTCGCGCGCGCTACGTGTTCTGCTGCGCGCCCATCAATAACAAACTGCCCTTCGTCTGCGCTAGCTTCCTCAAGGTCAGTTGTTGCTTCATCTTCAAATTCTTCTTTGAAAGTGCCTTCAACCTTTTTAGCTTCATTTAGGTCACCATGTTTGAGTGTAACACCTGCTATCTCAATTTTTGTTTTTTACACTGCAGAGATTGTCGTAATCATTCATGCGTTTAATTTACATAAAAATACAGTTCATAAAACTGTTATTTAATTTGCTTCTTCAAGGTTTGCTGTTGCTTTTTTGACAGTGTCTTCATCTTCAAATTCTTTCAAGGTCTCTTCAACCTTTTCAGCTTTATTAAGGTAAAATACAAAAGGTATAGAGTATCAATCTTTTTTTTATTCAACAGATGGTCCGTCAATACAGTCGTAACGAGCCAATCACTAAGCACTGGATGTCCAATACGGTCGACTGGCCGCTGCCCGCCCCTAAAACCATCATGGACCTAGTGCATCTAGAATCCGTGTTTGATGTGCTGGAACTGTATCTTTGGTTGAGGTAAGATGCGACTATAAGGGCTTGTTTGACCACTGTTTGTTCCTGATGTCAAATTGTAATAGTTTGGATTTTTTTACAAAATTTCCATGGTAATTCCCATTGGACATTCACTATCAAGTTATACTTCGTTATGGCAAGCGTCAATTATTGTTTCAGTTATCGGTTCCCAGACATGTTCCCTGACGTGAAATTGGTCCGCGAAATGGAAACTGAACTGGACGCCATCATTCAGCAAGGAATATTCCAAATAACTAGGTTAGTATTACTTTAATTTACATCTGAGAGGAAATCTGCGCCCAATAGCGGGCTGTGTACTGATCAGAGACCAATTAATGAAATGACATTAATCAGGCGTTTTTTAACTTGTTACTCCACGATTACATAGGCGTTTTCAAAAAAAAGTGTAATCTACCGGCTTTTTGAAATTTTGGATGAAATATTGTTTTTCCTACTCAGAATCAAGATCAATCGATCCAGATCGTTTAAAAAAATATCCCCAGTTTTTCATACAACATTTTATGAGTCAGTTTTGTCACGCCCATACTTACAATTATTTTATGAAAAAAACGTCGCAAAACTGTCATTTTTTTAAACTATCGGAATCGATTGTGCTCTTGATTCTGAGTAGGAAAACAAGAAATGGTACAATTTTTATTGAAAACGCCCATAAGCGTGACGGCTACGTCATTATCAAATTATGCGCAGAACGCTGTTATTAATTGTATGGAGCTACCACTCTGTTAAAATTCATTATTACAAATATTGCATAAATATTGAGCATCTTTTTCTCGATTGCGACTCCAAATCCTATGCATTATTCACTGAAATAATCGCAAAAAATAAATAGTGTAAACGGTAAAAGTTTGTACAAGTTTACCTGCACAAAATTTAGTAATAACCTAGCTAGCTACGACCGTGCGATACATTTATATTTTCATTTAAAACTAAAATAAGATTCTCTTAAAGGTTGTTAAGGAACTCTGAACAAGTGCTACGTGAGGATTCCGAAGATAATGCAACTTCCCTCCGACTCAGAAGGGGTACCAAGGCCTTGTCACACCACACGAGAAGTGAAGAGCCTAAAGGCAAGCTGTCCGAGATATTAGTCTCTAAGGTAAGGTCATACAAATGTCAGTTTTTTATTCAAATCAAAATTATTTGCCCATGATACTGGTTATTCGAGCGGTCTTAATATACTCGCATGACCAAAGTGTAGTGTAGCGTTGCTTTGACATGTATCAATGATCCACTTTCAAAAATGAGAGGGGGGACCCAGGGTTCAAAAATAACAAATATAACTATAAGAAAATACTGATAAGTTAAAGGCCGATTTTTCTTTCTAGGGCCTTATAACGCCACAGATGCTCAAGAAATTGCAGCAAGAATTGGTCATAGACAACAAACCAGAGAAGGGTAAAGTAAAGCCAAATAGACTTAGGAGGAAATGAAAGAATGAAATCAGTTGTAAATAGTGATGATGAACAATGTCGAATGAATGTGCAATTAAATATTCAAGTGATTAGTGACTTGTTATTTTAATTTACTAAACCACTTTACATTTTAAATTTAAACGAGATCGCTTCCTTTGCCAAATGCAGTGCTAAGCGTGTTAGACTGTACAAACCTCACCTGTTTTGAGATTTTTATTGGCGAAAAAGATAAAGCGGTTTTTAAAGCGTTTTTTTACTGGAGTCGCGCCTTAGATTTATTTTTTAATGGCGTCAACATCCCTATTATTTAGTTTTTTACTTTGCTTCCCTCTTTGTATACAAAGAGGGGTCAAGCAAGGAGACCCGCTATCGCCCAAACTTTTTACCAGTACACTTGAAGAGGTCTTTCGGAAGCTAGCGCCGAGCTGGGAGAACAAGGGGCTGAACGTCGGTGATAGAAGATTAACTAACCTTCGATTCGCCGACGACATAGTCCTTTTCTCTTCATCAGCTACCGACCTCCAAGTTATGCTTAGTGATCTAAGCAAGGCAAGCCTCGAAATTGGACTAAGGATGAACATGTCGAAGACCAAGTTAATGACAAATAGCACCCAACGTAGGATTGAGATAAACGGTGAACAGATCGCATATGTCCATGAGTATATTTACTTGGGCCAATTAGTCTCCTTCCAGGCGAGGCAAGAAAAAGAAGTCGAAAGACGAACAGAAAACGCCTGGAGGAGCTATTGGTCAATGAAACACCTAATGAAGGGCAACTTCCCAATTTACTTAAAAAGGAAACTCATGGATATGTGCGTACTACCAACTCTCACCTACGGTGCTCAAACTTGGTCCTTGACAGAAGCTCTGAAGTCCAAAATCGGGGTTTGCCAGCGGGCCATGGAGCGCAGCATGCTAGGTTTAAAACTCGTGGATCGGATCCGGAACACCGCCCTGCGCTCCATGACTCAAATCACTGATGTAGGTCGAACAGCGTCTAAGCTGAAGTGGGACTGGGCTGGCCATGTTTGCCGCATGCCCGATGAGTTGTGGGCCAAGATAACCACCGAGTGGATGCCCATCAACTCGAAAAGGCGACCTGGCAGACCTAGACGGCGATGGCGGGATGAACTAGACTTCTTCTTGAAGGACTGGCCCTTGTATGCAGGGGACAGAGAGCAGTGGAAGTATTGGGGGAAGGCCTTTGCTCAGCAGTGGGACAAAACGGGCTAATAATAATAATAATAATAACTTTGCTTCCCTAAAACGAGAGAATATAACCTCGGGCCGAAAGTTGGGGAGCAGGTACAATCATCTGCTGGGCTGGTGCCTAAGAATCTAATTCTAAAGGACCTAAAATCTTTAGTCCTACTAGACTCAACTGGGTTTCCATTAACCTACCCTGTGCTATCTCGCGGATGTGTCCCATCCAAAGACCTCTGCCGTCGTCTTCTTGTTTAACCGCGACGGGTAGATATTCACCGGTACTGCAGCTTGGATGTAATATAGAGATGGGTAAATCCGGATCTGAAGATTCAAGACTTAGATCCGAATCCCTTTTAGGCTCCAACTTATTGGATCGAGTGCCCCCGATAGGCGCTTCGGCACTTATTTCATTTTCGTTCAATCACCTCGAATCGGATCGGATATATTTGTCGGGTTCAGCCGGGATCTGAGCCGGTATGCTGACAATAAATCCGAAGTACTTCGGCACAGAACCAATTCGGATTGGACGCAACCGAATCGCTAAGACTTCGCCATAAAAATAAATTAATGATTACTCTAATCTAAAGAACCGGATTCAATAAAGGAGTCAAAGTTGATTAGTGGAGTCGGTTCCGATATCGGAGTTGGATTTAGTGAATCAGATCACTTTTCGGGGTCGAGATTACCCATGTCTGATTCAAAACAATACAGCAGGAGTCGTCAAATTTAGGTGACGTTTCGGATTCACCACCGGAGTGGAGCCATTATCGTTCACAATAACTTTCACGTTGCTCCTGTATCTGCCTTACAGCAGCGGCAATTGATTGTAGATATACTACCTACTCTAGTCAACGAGAAGATTCGTTGTACTGAAACTTCCGAAAAAATCTCTCGCCTATGAAACTTGGCACATGATGAAAATAGGTACAGATACAGATTATAGATATACAATAATCCAACAACTTTTTTTACGAGAAGTTAGATATTTTTACCTTAACATGAAAATCGTTTACTTACAGCTCTCTGTGAAAAATTACTCAGCCTGAAATTCTTTCTTTATACATACCTAGGTATGTACTACTTAGAATGTGTATGTAAAAGCTTTGTAAAAGTATCCAATTATTTATCGATGTCAGAGATACCGCAAATTTAACTTTTAACATTTTGCACTATAACTTCTAGTAAAAAAACGATTGTCATGTTTAGGTGAAAATACCTAACTTCTCGTAAGAAAAGTTATTGGATTATTGTATATTTATAATCTTTATTACCTATTTTCATCACGTGCCAAGTTTCAGAGGCGGGAGAATTATTCGGGTTGCAAAAGCCTCGTTGGTCGGATTATACCTCGTTCCTACTTAGTTCTTACTTCGTTCGGTGTGAGGAGAGGAGACTTATGTTGCATAACATGTGGGCGTGTTATTTGTAAGATAACGTTTCAATAATATTTTCGCTGGAGTTTTCGGAATAACTACTAGGGGGCACACCTTTGACCATAGCAGAACTAAATAATACATACAGTGGGATTCTATTTCAGACAAGTAATACTTTTTGTCAGGGTCGATTTATAAATTTCGCACGAAAACACAAGCTGAAACATGGATGCACAGAAAAACCAGAAAAAATATACCAGCGCTGGGAATCGAACCCAGGTCCTCAGGTGCTATTCCCCTACACCACCGTTGGACAGGAGACTAGCTACGAATTTCTCCTATGCATATACATTTCAACTTGCATTCTTTTCATAGTCACTTTAGCATCGACACTAACGCCATCTATGTTACTAGTTTCTCATCGAGATACATTTTACATTCCCATCGGAACTATCCGCTCACCAGGGATAAGAGATGTCGCTATTAAGCAATCAAATTAAGATTGCTTTTTGGAGTCTTTTTGGAGGGTCGATTTGTTAAGTCTATGGAATAGAAGAACGACAGATTTTTTCTGATTAGGAACTAGAAGTCTCGAGTTTGAATTCTGGTTCTGTTAGGGACAACCTCTTGTATACGAGTCCGAAGGTTTGTAGCTAAGTCATCCATGTTTTATTACCTTTATAAAATGCAAGTTCGTTTATTCTTTGTCCAGGACCACTAGTACAAACTTTGCTTAGTTTGGAACTAGATCAATGCATGTAAATTGACTATACCTTACGCCGCCTAACTTTGCCTAAAAGTTCATTGCCACGACTAGTACCACAAAAACTATAAAGGTATAATTCCAATAATTGAATAGACACTATACCGTTACGCGATTCGAACACAATCCGGGAGTAACGTAAAGACGTCGCATAAAAAATGTATCTCAAAAATGCGTCACAACTGAGTATTAAGTAATAAACTTTTAGGCAGATTTATATGGCGCGTGTTATATCGCAGGATATTTATTTATTATTAAATGTAGTAAATGGTCATACAAAACCTACGATTTTGGCGCCAGGGGGAGAACCAAAGAGTAAGGGAGTAAAAAAGGTACTTAAGTACTTATTGCGCTTTCTTCATCTGTGCATGCATTAACACCTCGTGCACTTGTTCATTCAAATTCAAATTCAAATATTTTATTCATATAACATTGTACTTACACGATAATTATTATTTAATATAATACATGTACATAAAGTGCAAACTTCACGCGCCAGCCACCCTGTATAATATTGACGTCACCCACAATGATAACAATCATCATTGAAATAGTAAAAATAAGCTATGGGGGCATCATTATCGATCGCGAAACATGATGTAACGAGGAAATTTGGTAACATTCTTGACCTGACCGAAATAGTTTCAAACTTGGTTTATATTAAAATTACTCGTAATTGTTATTCGTCATTCCAGAAGCATCCATTCAAGAGGAATGACTTACTGTGATTTATATGTGAAAGTTGATCTAGACTATTTAATTTTATAAATACGTATTAATAATAGAGATAAGCGTCGTATTTGTTTGTACAGTTATTATTATTAAGCCCAGTATTATTGTGAAGATGGGTCTACAGGAGTATTTTATTTATTTGTGTTTATTTTTAGTCGGAGAGATAAACGGTAAGTTATCATTTTGAAGTAATATCGTACTTTACACTCGGAAAACATGGTCAAGATACAGTCATTGTCCAGATTTACTACTTAATGAATGCTTCGCTTAATATTATAAATGCGAAAGTGTGTGTTTGTATGTATGTTTGTCCGTCTTTCACGTCGAAACGGAGCGGCAAATCGACGTGATTTTTGGCATAGAGACTGTTTATGGATCCGAGAGTGACATAGGCTACTTTTTATCCCGAAAAAATGCACAGTTCTCGAGGGAACAGCGCGCAATAATCGAATTCCATGCGGGCGAAGCCACGGGCAAAAACTAGTTTTACTATAAAACGACACGCTGTTTAGACTAAACTACTAAGAGCTTGAATGTGAAAAATAATTACCCAATATTTTTGCATTCAGTCTAAATCGCTTCGCTTTCCCAAACTTCACTGGGCTCAAAAAAATGGTATGTGAGAAGTTCCCAATTATCACTGGGCCCGTTTGGGAACAACGGCCTAACTGTTCTCATTCTGAGAGGACTGCCCTGACTGTTGGACGTGTATAAGCTGGGATGATGATGATAATTCCATAACAAAAAAATGTCGCCCCTACGATTCCACTTCATTAGAATGAGTACCCTAAAGAGGGCGGCAAAATTATCTGCCGCCCCGGGCGGCTGATACCCACGCTACGCCACTGGTTTGAGCACAGATATAAATTACACTAGATAACGCAAACACCTCAATCTGTATGAAAACCAACCGTGTCACTTTTTTATCTCTACTGCGACGTCTCAAGAGCGAATTAGCGATGTGAATTCCCCGATGTCCGCGCAAAATCGATTGAAATGCGCCGCCGAGTCAGTCACAGTCATGATTAGTCAGCAAGCGGTCAGTCTTTGTATGGGGCCAACCCCGACGTTCGGTCGGGGTTCGGACACTTGAAGTAGATGCATTTGCGTAATCTAGTGTAATTTGTATCTTTGGGTTTGAGCCTTGTAGTGGGACGTAAATAGGTAGAGATGATGTGCAACTCGCTTTTGTGGAAAAAATAAGCGCACGTAAATTAGACGGAGGCACAAATATGGAGACAGACCGCCAATCATTTTCCAGACTTGTGCACTTAGTCGGTGCTTTAAATAACTCAATTCTATTCTATTATTTTCTTAACTCTACTCTACCTGCTTCATTGACGTTTTTGAACAGGTTACAGAACAATAAAGGCGAATAAAGAAGTTCTGATATTGGCGAAATCGATGGAAGCTGTGGACATCGTTTGCGAAAATGACGTGCCTCTAGTTCGTTGCGGCTTCACGCACCCGAATGGGACTAAGATACTGTAAGTAGACAAACTCAAAATTTGAACTATACTCGACGAATAAATAAGTATCTAATGGTTTAAAAAAAAGTCTACTGACAATACAACAAAACAATACAAAGCACCTTGTCTATTTTCGTCATATTTGAACTGCCATATATGAACTGTCACAGTGGTTAAAGTGACAAGGTACTAAAGTGTATACATAGTTTTGCCCTTGACTGTACAACCTTCTTCTTAACTTATGTTTTCTTAAGTAGTTCATAACATTAATTTAAGTTTGATAACTCTATTGGTTTCGAAGAAAATAGTCTTAAAAGGCTTACTCACGCACAGATGGATAACGAAGAGATTCCATAGAGCATTACATTGAATCGGAACGGATTTTACAATCTTTAATTAAATAATGTACAGTGCTTAAAGTCTATGGTACAGTCGCCGTCAGATATTTCGGAGGTGATCAAAAATATCGGCACATGCACGCTATTATTAAGGCATTAGAGTTCATGTTTCGATATTTTTGATCACCTTGGCTGCTCCGAAATATCTGATAGCGACTGTACTGTCCAGTGGTGTCTGTGTGTCCAATGGTGGTATAAATAAATAAATAAATAAATAAATATCACGGGACAATTCACACCAATTGACCTAGTCCCAAAGTAAGCTTAGCAAAGCTTGTGTTATGGACACTAGGCAACGGATAAACATACTTATATAGATAAATACATACTTAAATACATATTAAACATCCAAGACCCGAGAACAAACATTCGTATTATTCATACAAATATCTGCCCCGGCCGGGATTCGAACCCGGGACCTCAAGCTTCGTAGTCAGGTGCTCTAACCACTGGGCCATCTGGTCGTCATAATATGACGTATAGCGGTATAGCACGCGGCACGGAATGCCGAGAACCTGGGTTCGATTCCCAGCCCTGGTCTTATTTTTCTGGTTTTTCTGTGCATCTATATTTCAGTTTGTATTTTCGATATGGGTTTTACGGGATGACCGTAAAACTAACAAAAATTTGGAGTTGAAATAAAAAATACAAAAGATTCCAAAAACCAATCTTGACTGTACCTTAAGCCGCGCACAGCATCATACCTACTTTCAACTACGATCGCATACCCGCCTTCAATCTGCTCTGGGTGCCTTAGACTTTAAATACAGTACCCGATCCGTTGCGATGCGGCTTGTTTGGTGGAAATTATCCTTAAGGGCTCCGTTCTTTGCCTTTTGAGGTACCTATGGTGATTGGTGATATGGAAACTTAAAAAAAAAACTAAATTCAAATTTCTATTCTATTTCAGGTTTAAAAATCTCCTACCGGGTACACCGCTATGCAAATACACTACAGAAGCGACAAGTGCCGACGTAGGTCTTTGGACCTGCCATTACTGGTCTCAAACTTCACCTCAAGAGGAAATTAGAAAAACAATTGAAGTCCGAGTCGCGCACAAATTCGGAGCAGTAGACAGAGAGATCACAGTGAGAGAGGGAGATGAAGTTAGTCTATCGTGTGTCAGTACTGAGAAGATGGTACCTTTAGATTACTGTTACTTTATGACGCCGGAGACTGAAAGACTTTATATGGATCACGGAATTACACGTGCAAAGTGAGTTTCATTATTGAATATAGATTTGGAATATAGTTACCAACAAAAAATGGCGTGGAAACGTGCCGAGTCTCTATTGGAATGATTTGACCACAAACTGCACTCTGGGTGTGATTGAAATAATAATAATAATTTTAATTAATGTTACAAGAAATGTCAAGACTTTTAGAGTGGTGTCCGGATTTTTGTCAGGGCTTTTCATTTTTTCATATGGCAACCCACTTATCTTTTTCAATTTCAGCGCCCTAATGCAGAAGTACTACTTTCCTCGCAACAAAAGTCTCCATCGTGGCGACTGCGGAGTCACCATAATTTCTGCTTCAGTGTCCGATTCCGGTGTTTGGTCGTGCTACGGATGGCTGGAACTGGAGAATCGACAGTATGTGGACACCATACGATTGGTTGTAGAACAAGATGAAGTTTGGACTGAAGCCAGTGTCTTAGGTTGGTACAACTTATAGCAAGAAATGATTTGCGGTCGTATTGTCTAAAGCTGCATTCACATTTATCTGTCGTGTTGTGATGCTCTCTTTCTCTCTCTCTCTCTTTCTCTATAGCTTAGATGCGACACAACACAAGCTCTCGCAACACAGTGTATCAGATAAATGTGAACGGAACCATATATAAAATGAATGAAACCGATACCGTTCTGAAAGAAGCTCATGTCAGTTTCTGTGGGCGTGTACATGAAAAACCGGTTCGGTATTTCCATTTCAGTATTATTCGGCCCGGTAAAGAGTGTCACCTGTCAAAATGATCGAGTCAAAGACACATGTTTTTTATTCTGGACCATGGAACAACCCGTAACCGACTGTCGTAATTTGGCGGTAAAGAAAACATTCACTTTTTAAAATTAATTTATGCTTCTTAAAAAACTAATATTTTTTTCTGTTAATTAGAAAGGTTATTCCTATTGATATAAAAAGTTTCATGCATTTCTAAATTTTTCGTCCATTTCCCAATCCCATTGGAATTTTGGAAATCCCGGAATTTCGATTCAATTACTGAATCTAATGGTTTACGCTGGCAAAGCCGCGGGTAAACATAAGTATTTTATATTTCTACCATTTCTTAACCGAAATGGAGTTTTATTACTGTTGGACATAGGCCTCCCCCATAGACCTCCAGTTGCCTCGGTTGGCAGCGGCCTGCATCCACCGTGAACCCACGGCTTCTTTCGGGGTAGCTATTGTATTTTTCACCTAAGATGAGTTCTGTGACATTTGAAAATTTTCCGAATTACGCATACTATGTTCGCAAAATATATTTTAAAAATAATTTCTATTTTGAAACTAATTAATCAAAAAAAAATAAACTATTATTTTTAAAAATATATAGCAATATCAGTGTCTGTTAAATAGCCTCCATTGAATACGATACAAAAATATTTATTTTTTTATATAACGCAATGTGTGAAACGGAACAGAGTAGTGACGTGACACAACATTATCGGCAATTGCAGCGGTTCATTATTCCATAACAGTGAACTTAGATATTTTACATTTTTAAACAAAACTTGCAAAATTTTATAAACGCGGCTATTTGCGACGCGGCCGCAACCATCTTGTGCCTCTTGTGGCCAGTACTTGTCAGTATCATTGTCAGTAAGTACGAGTACGTCTGCCGTGTATACGAGTTGAGTTTCCGTTGCATTTTCTTTGCATTGTATTTGTTATTGTTCATTTCTATTATTATTGTTGTTGACTTTTGTTACTGTTTCTCGTTAAGTTTGTTGTTATTTTTTGGCAAAATGCTGAAACAGTCCAAAAAAGAGTGTTTTGAACTCCCAGAGTCGGGAGTTTGTAATTCGTTTGAGGGATTATTTCGAGCGAGAACGAGAGAGTGGCCCGGTGGGCGGAAAACTGGAAAATAAATATATATTTTTTAATATAATGCAACTTTTTCAAAAATAAGTACTAATAACTCTTAGAAAAATCTATGGTTCACTCGATCAATGATACATCTCTAAAACTGTCAAACTCGAAACGTCACAGAACTCATCATAGGTGAAAAATAATATAATTACAAGCTTTTATTTAGTTTCACATGTCCCGTTGTCTGTCTGTCTGTCTCTGTCTGTCTGTGATCAAATCTTGTAAGTTAAATTCGACCAACTTCCAGTATATTGACTTGAAATCTGGTATAGTTATGTAAATTGCGTGACAGTAGAATAATCTGGTACCTAGTGCATCCTGGTGGTCCGGCCAGGATCATCACCACAGGGGTCCATATTGGCTCATATACAACAATTTTTTATTCGATTATTTTTAATAATACCGCTTTGTAATCATAATCATCATTTCTCCGAAAATTGTTTGTTATATATTTTTAAAATAATTATTTTTACTACTACCTACATTGTTCATAATGATACTTATTTCGATTTTTTTACTCATAATGTCAACACTGAGATTTTATCTATACCCATAATGTTATTTGGGAGAATTTCTTTATCTATAAACTTATTTAATACTAGCTGTTGCCCGCGGCTTCGCCCCCGTTGTATGCTTTCTGTATTCTCTTCCATAAAAACCTTCTCCCAACAGTAACAAACACAATAAAAAAAGAATTAGCGAAATCGGACCAGTTGTTCCCGAGTTTTGCGCTTACCAACACATTTTACGATTCATTTGTATTTATATAGATAATGATCGCAGTACTAACCTAACCTAACCCACTTTTCAGGCAGGATTTCGGTTCTGTGAGGGCCGCAGTTCTAACCTAACCTAACCCATTTTTCTGGCAGGATTTCGGTTCTGTGAGGGTCGCAGTTCTAACCTAACCTAACCCACTTTTCTGGTAGTATTTTGGTTCTGTGCGGGTCGCAGTTCTAACCTAACCTAACCCACTTTTCTGGTAGGATTTCGGTTCCTTGAGGGTCGCAGTTCTGACCTAACCTAACCAATTTTTTGGCAGTATTTAGATCACAATTCTAACTTAACTGGCTTTTTAGTGTTTTTTTAGTTTCTTATTTGGAATTTACTTGCATTTATGCTTGGATAGATTAGAAATAAACAAATGTATGTTTAAAAATACATATAATACCAAATGTTATCAACTGAAATCGATATGTTGAATAATGGTATACACATAAATTGTAGGAATAGCTATTTATGTTGAATCACATTATGAATATAATAAATTCGAAGTTCCAATGATTATTATCCAAAATAAAAATTTATAGTGATCATTAGGATCTAAAATTGTATGAGATACATTTTCGAAGTTTCAATAATCGAATTTGCAATTTTATATGAACTTTGGCGCACCCTCTCCCACAGGACGGAACTCTTCAACGGTTAATGGCATCGACTTGAAATTTGATATGCAAATGTAGTTTGGGTGACAGTACAAGTACAGTCAACAAAAAGTACAGTCAGCAAAAAAATCTTCTATTAAAAAATATTTTTTACTCAAAACTTATTTTTAACCGTTTTCCTTTAGTTTCAGATGAAGATACCTCAATCAGCCTGGCGGCCTACATTGGCGGTACGGCCGCTTTTCTCTGCTTCTTCACTGTGCTAGTTTACTGGAAGTACAAGTACTACTCCACTTTCCACGGCAAGACGTGGGGCGACGACGACAGCATTAACAGCTACGTGATGAAACACCGGATCGACGATACCCCTGTGCTAAACACTGGCGACTATCTTTTGATTACATGAAGTTTAACAATTAGTTGTTTCATTAAAAAATATTCATACTAATACTAGCTTTTGCCCGCGGCTCCGCCTGCGCGGTATTCGGTTATCGCGCGCTGTTCCCTCGGGAACTGTGCATTTTTCCGGGATAAAAAGTAGCCTATGTCACTCTCGGACCCATAAACTATCTTTATACCAAAAATCACGTCGATCCGTCGCTCCATTACAGCGTGAAAGAGGGACAAAACACACAAACATACAAACACACAAACACACTTTCGCATTTATAATATTAGTATGGATTATAAATGCGAAAGTGTTTGTTTTGTTTGTATGTTTGTGTGTTTGTCCGTCTTTCACGCCGTAACGGAGCGACGGATCGACGTGATTTTTGGCTTAGAGATAGTTTATGGGCCCAAGAGTGACATAGGCTACTTTTATCCCGAAAAAAAGCACAGTTCCCGAGGGAACAGGGCGCGATAACCGAATAACACGCAGACAAAAACTAGTATTAGCTTAGCTCAGTGCTAGAAAGCCGTTATTTTGCACGGATATATGTTATGTAGCAACCATGCCGACGAAATAGTAGAAATTAGAGATTTTGTTAGGGTATCTCCCATAGAGGTAGTGGGCGTTTTTTCTCGTCCAACCCTATAGTGTGGGGTAGGTATCGTATCGTTAGATAGATAGGTCTTTTAAAATCATTGCAGGTTTGCGAAGATAGTTTTTCGGTTCAGTGATCTGTTTGCGAAATAATTCAACTTTAAAGTGCAAACTTCAATTAATATCGAACGTAGGTATCTAAAACTTAAAGTATTAGTTTGAAAATTTTGAAAAAAATCATGATGGTAGTAAATATACAAATACAATACATCAAATTTACGATAAAACTATAGCGGTTAAGTTTGATGAAGAATTATTAGTACTTAGTCTAAGAGTAAATAGCAGTTTAAGGTATAAAATATACCTAAACTTGGAAGATTCCATACAAAATTCAAAATTCTTAGAAAAATATTAGGCACTCCATTTTTTCGTAACGGCTACGGAACCCTATTATGGGCGTGTCCGACACGCTTTTGGCCGGTTTTTTTTTCTTTCTACTTGTTTTTATTTTATTTACCTATGTTAAAGTTTAGATTGTCCTTGTCGATTCCATTTAAGTATGCCATAAAAATACGTGTTAATTTTATTTTTACTTTACTCGGGTCGACCTCCGGGAACATGCATCTTTTCAAAAATCTTTGAATACAGTTTTGTTTATTTTTAAGAGAAATGAAAGATTTTCCTTTCAGTATTTTTTTTATCGGTGGATCGCGGTGGATGCGAAAAGCGCAAGACCGGTCTGAGTGGAGAGCCTTGGGGGAGGCCTATGTCCAACAGTGGACGTCTTCCGGCTGATATGATGATGATGATGATGACGATTTTTTTATCGTCAGCATTTATATACAGGGTGGAATCTAGGATGTGATACAAAAGTAGTGTTTCGTGCTCAGTTAATGCTGGGTAACATAATGCATTAACTCTTTTGTTGAAATAAGTATGAAAAAAATTGTGGTTTTCATAGATTATTGAAATAGAAATCATGAACAATGTATGGGAACTGCAAATTTCAACAGACTTATTTCAACAAAAGCGTTAATGCATTATATTACCCAGCATTAACTGAGCATGAAACACTAATTTTGTATCACGTCCTAGATTCCACCCTGTATTGTTATCCTTCCAAATGCAAGTGGCGTTAACAATGATATTACATACAAACAGGGCGTTAAGAATACCTTAGGTATAGCTAGATATATTTCAGGTTAAGTAACCACTAAGCCTTTGTATTCCCAAAGCAAGCTTGTCAACTTAATTATTTAAGTACCTACGTAAATCAACACCAATAAAATTATTAAGTAGATATAACAAAGTTCAAACACATTTAATTACTTATTATGATGATAAGTAAGTAATGTTGCAGCCCTGCTGCTCACAAGTATCTTATTTTGTTGAATAAATAAAAACATGAAGTAACACAAGTGTTATCGAAAATCAAACCATAAAATAATGACCTATTGACTCAAAGACAAGTCAGTACATTTAATAAAGGCTGTGGCATAAAGAAAGCTAATAAATAGGATTTTATTCAACTACTAGCTGTTTCCCGCGAGTTCGTCTACGAAGTACCTAGACCTAGGCATTCCTCTATCGCTATACCGCGGGAACAAAGCAATTAATCAAATTTTTCTCTACATAGAAATCTTCCTCGGTCTTCAATGAATATTTAAAAAAGTAGCCGATTTGATCCAGCCAGCAGAGTACCAGTAAATAGGAGATTTACCTACCTACGGAAGTCATATACCTACTTAATGTCACATAAATTAATCTCAGTGGGTTATTCATGAAAACGCTTAGATAATATCTAAGTGAAAACGTTTCATTTATAACAATTAAAACTCAAATATCCTCGTAGTGTTTAGGTACCTACCTACCTACTCTTTTTTTTTGATATCCTGTCAATCGTTCAAAGGAAGAGATCCCTTTAATTTAAGGGATAAGTTTGCTTATTTACATCTTTATATCTTGTTATTTGTTAATCTCATGTGTTAATCCATATCCATCCATCCATACTACCATATACCATCCTTACCCTAACTGATATTCTAAATGCTAATATACGAGGGCTGATTGATATGTTCGCGGCCTAAGTATGAAATCAAAGACAAAGATTTTTTAAACTGTTTTTATTTTTCTACGTAGTCTCCGTCGAGGTCAATGCACTTTTTCCATCTGTTGCGGCGTGGTAGAAATATAAGGTTTGGTAAAAAGATCGGTTTATTGGATTAATTTGGTTTACAGAGTTTTACAAAATCTTATATTTCTACCACGCCGCAACATATTTTTGGTGACCCCGAACGCTCTACGTCGACGAAGATACTCGAATACGACGGGGAGACGAAAAACGCAACTTCGAATCGAGAGCACGTGCCGGCGATTTGCCGACACATAACCAATCAAGAAAATTTTGAGAAAAGGCGACGTCACAGGTAAAAAAATACCTACTCAGATAGAAAAATAACGAACGAAGAGGTGCGGCGCACTACCGACTACGTAGACGAAGGCCGGGCAACACGCGGCACTCCCGAGGGGTGCGGCGCGGAGAAGAACGGCGGCGCGCGGGCAGTCCCCGGCGCCTGCAACCGAAATACGTAGGGCGTGGAAGGCGGCGCGCGGCATCTACAATCGAAACGGCGGCGCGCGAGCGGCCCCCGGCATCTACAATCGAAACACGCGGCGCGTGGACAGGCGGCGCGCGGGCGGCCCCCGGCGTCTACAACCGAAGCGGCGCGGCGCGCGGCATTTACAACCGAAGAACGAGCGGCGCGCGGGCGGCCCCCGGCGTCTACAACCGAGGCAGCGCGGCGCGTGAACAGGCGGCGCGCGGCATTTACAACCAAAGAAAGAGCGGCGCGCGGGCGGCCCCCGGCGTCTACAACCGAGGCGGCGCGGTGCGTGAACAGGCGGCGCGCGGCATTTACAACCAAAGAAAGAGCGGCGCGCGGGCGGCCCCCGGCGTCTACAACCGAGGCGGCGCGGCGCGTGAACAGGCGGCGCGCGGCATTTACAACCGAAGAACGAGCGGCGCGCGGGCGGCCCCCGGCGTCTACAACCGAGGCAGCGCGGCGCGTCAACAGGCGGCGCGCGGCATTTACAACCAAAGAAAGAGCGGCGCGCGGGCGGCCCCCGGCGTTCACAACCGAGGCGGCGCGGCGCGTGAACAGGCGGCGCGCGGCATTTACAACCGAAGAAACAGCGGCGCGCGGGCGACCCCCGGCGTCCACAACCGAGGCGGCGCGGCGCGTGAACAGGCGGCGCGCGGCATTTACAACCGAAGAAACAGCGGCGCGCGGGCGACCCCCGGCGTCCACAACCGAGGCGGCGCGGCGCGTGAACAGGCGGCGCGCGGCATTTACAACCGAAGAAACAGCGGCGCGCGGGCGACCCCCGGCGTCCACAACCGAGGCGGCGCGGCGCGTGAACAGGCGGCGCGCGGCATTTACAACCGAAGAAGCAGCGGCGCGCGGGCGGCCCCCGGCGTCCACAACCGAAGCACCGCGGCGCGTCAACAGGCGGCGCGCGGCATTTACAACCGAAGAACCATCGGCGCGCGGGCGGCGCGCGGCGTCCACAACCGAAACGGCGGCGCGCGGGCGGTCCCCGGCGTCTACAACCGAAGCACGCGGCGCGGCGGCAGCGGCGCAACGTAAAAAGGCAAGTGGGCTGGCAATTTAGCAATTTTTGTTTAATAGGCATTGGTATTGGGCATAAAAATGGCAGATAGCGACTCTGAGGCCACCTTTATAGAGCCAATTAATTTGAAAGGTCTCATTAAAAAGCGAGGCACTATAAAAAGCAAGTTAACTTTATTCAATAAATTTTTAGAGAAGTTTAGTACTGAACGATTGTCGGGGGATGATGTCCTGGACTTGGAACTTAGGGTAGCCAGATTGACTAAGGAACTAGATGAATTTGAGAAGGTCCAGGACAAAATAGAAACTGTAAGTTCAGATGTGGAGGCTCAAATGTCTGAGAGGGAATCGTTTGAAAATTCCTATTTCCACTTGCTATCCAAGGCAAAAGGTTTATTAAGGGCCAATGCCCCCAGTTCCAACCAACCTATAACTCCCCGAAACACTGAGCCTGCACAAGCTGTTCATGAGGAATCAATTAAATTTCCAGAAATTTCTCTCCCGTCATTTAGTGGTGATATGACTAAATGGATCGAATTCCGTGATACCTTTGATGCTCTCATTAACCAAAGCAACCTAAAACCGATGCAAAAGTTCAAATACCTGCGAGGTTGCCTGAGGGATGGGGCATTAGAGGTAATAAGTGCACTAGATTACTCAGAGGAAAGCTATGCCATTGCTTGGCAACTATTATGTGAACGATTCAATAATCCTAGATATTTGGTTAACAATCACTTACGAGCACTCCTAAATTTAAACATGGTTTATAATACAGCACCAGCTCTCAGACATTTGTCGGACAACATCTCAAAACATTTAAGATCCCTGCGGTCATTACAGGTTAGCACTGAGGGCTGGGATGTATTATTGATCTTTATTTTAACACCTAAACTAGAAAAAAATATTCAAAGAAAATGGGAGGAAAAGATTACTTCGCGAGAACTTCCTACTTTACAGGACTTCAAGATGTTCCTAAGAAAGCAGGCTGACATTTTGGAGGCAATCGGCCAAGCTGCATCCGAGCAGCCAAGTCACAGCGCATCACAGCCTCGAAAGGCCATGGTAATCACGTCTCCTCCGTTACCGAAGGTAAAACAATTTCATGCTCCTCGTAATCAATGCCCACACTGTAAAGGGGGACATTATATCAACCAATGCAAGGATTTCTTGGCCCTGAACCCACCGTCTCGCATTCGAAGCGTAAAACGACTGGGTCTGTGTTTAAATTGCCTAGGCTCTAACCACATCCTACCAAACTGCAGAGCTTCCACTTGCAGAACATGCAAAGGTAAACACCACACACTTTTGCATGTAGTACCAATAACTGAGGTGTCAAATCAATCTCAATCAAACCAAAACAACCTAGGAACGATGACAACGTCAACCCTTACCAACAATGCCCAGTCTGTCAATCTAATGACACAACAGTCAGCCACAGTAAACAATGCATGTGCAGTAGTACAACCAAAACCTATTATTTTATCAACTGCCCAAATCAAGGTATTTGATAGCCAAAATAATGCTCACATTCTAAGGGCTCTTCTCGACAGTGGCTCCCAATCAAATTTTATAACACAGCGAGCCGCTGAAATATTGAATTTGCAAACTCAAAAAATTAAATTTGAAGTACTGGGCTTCAATGAAAATATGACAACGATAAATCAACAGGCTCATGTGACTATCATGTCAAGAGATGAGTCATACTCGACCAGACTGTCCTGCTTTGTTGTACCAAATATATGTCGTGTACCTAACTATTCAATTCCACAAAACACTTTCAATATCCCGCAGCGATTCCAGCTGGCTGATGAATATTTCATCAAAGGAGGTTCTATAGACTTGATTATAGGAGCCGAACATTTCTACCAACTTTTATGCATAGGCCAGCACCGTCTGGGCGATGGCTTACCAATTCTCCAGAGAACCCGGCTTGGCTGGGTGGTTTCAGGGCCAGTCGATATCAAATATGCCCCTCAAAGGGTGAGTTGTAACTTTGTCCTCAATAATGACATGGGGGGCCTTTGGGAGGCAAATGATCTACATCCACCCAACAAAGTTCCAGATGATGACTACATTAACTGTGAGAAAGCTTTCGCTGAGCATACCCGCACCTCTGATGGTAACTTTGTGGTAACCTTGCCTCTCAAAGAACCCACAACAGCACTTGGTGACTCACGTCACATAGCATTCAAACGATTTAAAACTTTAGAAACAAAGTTTGCTCGCAATACCGAATTTAAGGAAAAATATGTCAAATTTATGACAGAATTCAAGGAGGCGGGGCATATGGTCGAGTGTATTCCCACTAAATCTTCTAACTATGTAGCTCATCATGCGGTGGTTAACCCAGATAAAACCACGACACCGCTTCGAGTAGTAATAGATCCATCATGTCAAACAACCAGTGGCAAGTCGCTTAACGACATCCAATACAAAGGCACAGTGATGCAAGATGACTTGATGGATATATTACTGAGATTTCGAAAGTATGAATACGTTGTAAACGCGGACATTGAAAAAATGTATCGAATGATCTATATTAAACCTACCCAGTGTCACTTGCAATGTATACTGTGGCGCGACCATCCATCAAAACCACTACTTACATACATGTTGACGACCCTCAGTTTCGGTCTAAAATGCGCACCACACATCGCGACACGGTGTTTACAACAGCTATCATACGAAATCAAACACCAGTTTCCAGACGCTGCCGAGGCAATATCCAACAGCTTCTACATGGATGACTTCATATTCGGCGGAGACAGCGAAAGGCAGGTAGCAGAGACAGCAGTCGTCGTCCAGCGTACACTTGGCAGCGCGAACTTCAACCTGAGGAAATGGAACTCTAATTCTAGTACCATACTACAAACAGTGAGTACAACCAACACGCATGTAAACACCCCAGCTACCTTTGGACAAGACACTCAAAAGGTACTGGGTCTAGCTTGGTGTAGTCAGACTGATGAGCTAATGTACCAAATCAAAAAAAGACCAATACAGAACCCGTTAACCAAAAGAAAGGTCCTGTCATTGGCTTCCGAGATTTTTGACCCGCTTGGGTTACTAGGGCCAGTACTAATTACTGCCAAATGTTTCATCCAGCAACTATGGAAATTAAAAACCGATTGGGATGAACCTCTTTCAATCAATTTGTCACAAGAATGGGAAACCTTCTATGATTCCCTAGGCATATTAAATTCATTAAGGCTACCTAGACTCGTAGTGTTACGCGACTATCATACTATCGAGCTCCATGGGTTCTCAGACAGCTCGTTGACAGCTTATGGGGCAGCAATTTACATACACTGTATAGATAAATCAGGAAATGTATTGACGCGCTTACTATGTGCAAAAACTCGAGTAGCACGTGACGAAACAATTCCCAGGCTAGAACTAAGGGCAGCACTCTTACTGACAACCCTTCAACTTAAAATAATAAATGCATTAAAACACAAATTCACAGCAAAATACTTCTGGTCCGATTCAAATGTCGCTCTAGCCTGGATAAAGTCCCCCCAGATTCATAAACTTAATTGTTTTGTTAAAAATCAAGTAACCAAAATAAGGGAATACACCCAGATAACCGATTGGCGCTGGATTCCCACCAGTGACAATCCAGCTGATCTACTTACAAGGGGACTTCAACCTGAAAGGTTATTGAACTGTTCGAAATGGTGGAATGGACCTGCCTGGTTAAACAAACCTGGCAGCAACCGCCCACCTCAACCAATCGAGACTTACCCAGCTCAGTGCAATGTGTGTACAAATGACATTGCAAACCAATTCATGTCAGACCTATTTCACAAATGGTCTAATCTCAATAAGCTGGTTAGGTGTTTTTCATTTATTCTGAGATTTATCCATAATTGTAAAAACAAAAATAACCTCAGAACAGGCCCATTAACTGTCAGCGAGATAGATGAGTCCCTATATACACTAATTAAATTCGCTCAAATGGAATCATATCCAAAGGAATTTAAATTACTATTAGCAAACAAACAATTACCAAACTCATCAAGTTTAATTAATTTGAATCCCTTCATGGAAAACCAACTCATGAAGGTGGGAGGTCGATTAACTCTCTCTGACTATTCACACCATAAAAAACACCCTACAATTCTACCTCACAAACACAACCTGTCTGATCTCATCATGCTCAATGAACATGTTCGGCTGAAACACGCCGGGCCCCAGCTCCTACTGTCATCCGTACGCGAGAGATTCTGGCCGATTAAAGGTAAAACGTTAGCTAATAAAATAGTTCATAAATGCCTGACATGCTTCAGGGCCAAGCCAAAATTCCCTGCCCCCATAATGGGAAATTTACCAACAAATAGAGTAACACCAGCCCCCCCCTTTTACTCGACAAGCGTTGATTACGCGGGCCCCTTCACAATAAGGGACAGGAGGGGACGTGGTTACAAAACTTCAAAATGTTACCTTGCGATGTTTGTTTGTTGTGCAACCAAGGCCGTTCATATAGAATTAGTATCGAGCCTCGAAACGGCAGCATTTCTTTCGGCCTTCAGGCGCTTCATAGCACGGCGTGGAAGACCGAGGGAAATGCTGAGCGACAACGCTACCACATTCCATGGTGCGAACAACGATTTAACTGAATTGTATACATTCCTAAACAATACCGAAAATATTAATAATTTATCTAGTGCCTATGTCGAAGAGGGAGTACAATGGAAATTTTACCCCGCATACTCGCCCCACGTGGCGGGTTTACATGAGGCGGCCATCAAGAGTTGTAAGAGTCACTTGAAAAAGATTCTAGGCAATGCCTTATTAACATTCGAAGAATTTTCCACTGTACTCACTCAAATTGAGGGAATTTTAAATTCCCGACCTCTATGCCCAATACCGAGTTCCGACGACGACGAAATTTCATGTTTAACGCCAGCCCACTTTTTGCTAGGTAGAGCCCCAACATCTTTACCTGATTACAGCTATGAAGGTACACCAACCAACAGACTGTCTATGTACCAGCAATTACAGCAACTCCAGCAAGCCTTCTGGCGACGGTGGTCGCGGGACTACATCAACCTACTTCAGGAGCGAGTAAAATGGAGAAGCTGTAAGGGTCCGACACTCAAGCCTGCCATCGTGGTGCTGCTACGAGATGACCGGCTGCCGCCATACCAATGGCGCCTTGGACGCGTCATCGCCTGCAGCCCCGGACGAGACGGAATCAGCCGCATCGTCGAGGTCCAGACCAATCGAGGCGTCGCGAAACGCGCCTTTAACAATATTTGCCCTTTACCAATTAATAACTAAGCTAGCAATAAGTTATCGTTCGAACTCTGTTGAAATTGTAATAAAAATTTCCTTCTGTTTTGTTTCATTTAGACATATAAAACGAGGGCTATGGTGAGGCACTGTACGGAACCTATCTTTATTTTATTATTTTTAGTATCAAGTACCAATTCAACTCAACAATAAAGGTTCAGTCTGGTGCTACACTTACCCAGCTTGTACAGAGCAATTAGTTGATTGAATTTGTAGACAACCCTTAAAATTTATTATTAAATAGTTAAATACCAACTTATATAAATCAACTAATTGCTCTCCGAAGTGTGGGGCATCAGAGGTCACGTCGGGGTCACCAAAAATATGTTGCGGCGTGGTAGAAATATAAGGTTTGGTAAAAAGATCGGTTTATTGGATTAATTTGGTTTACAGAGTTTTACAAAATCGCCATCTTGTCTTAGTCGTAAAACAGTCGCGGGGGAACATCCCCGAAAATGCGCCATCTATCTTGACAGGTCCGAACTAACAGAGAACCTAATAGCGGTACGAAACCTCTGTTAGCTCGGCTGAAGGAAGATAGATGGCGCTGTGTGTAACACCATCTGGATTCTAGGGCTTTATTCTAGGGATTATACCACTTTTGAAGAAACTTTCCTCAAGGCTTTCAAAATAGGTATCGACTTCAGCTTGGACCTCAGTGTTGCACGAAAATTTCATACCACCAATATGTTTTTTTAAATTGGGGAATAGGTGGAAGTCGGACGGAGCTAAATCAGGTGAATAGGGCGGGTGGGGCAATAATTCAAAGCCACAGTTGTGAATTTCTGCTATAGATTTTCTTGACGTGTGAACACGTGCATTATCTTGGTGAAAGAGAACTTTCTTGGTCAACATTCCTGGTCTTTGTATCTTTAGATCTTCACGTAAACGGCGTAATAATTGACAATATTAGTCTGAGTTTATAGTAGCACCCTTCTCAAGATAGTCAACCATTATTACTCCCTTCGCGTCCCAGAAGACCGATGCCATTACTTTGTTGGCAGACAATATCGCTTTGGCTTTTTTCGGAGGCGGAGATCCAGCACGAACCCACTGCTTCGACTGTTGTTTAGTCTCTGGCGTGTAGTGATGGACCCATGTCTCATCCATAGTAACAAACCTGTTCAAAAAGTCTTGAGGATCGGCTTCATACAGGTCTAGACAGTCACGTGAATTGGTAAGACGAGTGAGTTTTTGTTCAACTGAAAGGAGCTTCGATACCCATCTTGCCGATACCTTCGAAAAACCTAATTCATTGACAATTATGTTCTGCGTTATTTCATAGGAGATGCCAATGATGTCAGCTATTTCCCGTACTTTTAAACGCCGGTCTTTCATAATCATATCGCAGATGACTGCCACAGTTTGTGTGTCGGTCGCCGTTTTTGGCCTCCCAGGGCGGGGGTCATCTTCGATACTATCTCGTCCTCGTCGAAATTCAGCTGCCCATTTTTTTACCATCGTATATGATGGACAAGATTGCCCTAATGTACCTTGCATATCTTCATAGATTTGTTTTGCTATCAATCCTTTTTTTAGGGTTCCGGAGCCAAAATGGCAAAAACGGAACCCTTATAGTTTCGCCATGTCTGTCTGTCTGTCCGTCTGTCTGTCTGTCTGTCTGTCTGTCTGTCTGTCTGTCTGTCCGTCCGCGGCTTTGCTCAGAGACTATCAATGTTAGAAAGCTGTAATTTTGCACGAATATATAAGTAAACTATGCCGACAAAACAGTACAATTAAAAATTCAAAAACAATTTTTTTTAGGGTACCTCCCATAGACGTAAAGTGGCGGTGATTTTTTTTTTCTCATCCAACCCTATAGTGTGGGGTATCGTTAGATAGGTATTTTAAAACCATTAGGGGTTTGCTAAAACGATTTTTCGATTCAGTCCTTTGTTTGCGAAATATTCAACTTTAAAGTGCAAATTTTCATTAAAATCGAGCGTCCCCCCCCCTCTAAAATCTAAACCGGTGGGTGGAAAAATTTGAAAAAATTCAGGATGGTAGTCAGTATATTAAACTTCCAAGGAAAACTATAGCGGCTAAGTTTGCTTGAGAATTATTAGTAGTTTATGAGTAAATAGCAGGGTAAGGTATAAAATATACCTATACTTCGAAGATTCCGTATAAAGTACGAAATCCTTAGAAAAATATTACTTAATTTTTTCGTAATGGCTCCGGAACCCTATTTTGGGCGTGTCCGACACGCTCTTGGCCGGTTTTTTTAAATAAATATTTAATTACGGTACGTTGCTCTAATTTCTCCATTGTAAAAAATTAAGCTACACGTAAGTTGAAAGCGGCTGTAAAATTTGTTTTTTAATACGGATAGCAATTGAAAATTCGCGGGAAGTCAGTTGAGTAATGACAGTTCAAAATGGCGGCATAAAAAAAAACAGATAAAAGATTATTTTCGGCCAGGCCGCGAACTTTTCAATCAGCCCTCGTAACTCTGTCTGTCTGTATGCTCTGTTATATCTTTACTCTTGAGCCGCTGAACCCATTTAGATGGTAGACTTGTATACTTAAAGATAGTTTGAGATCAGAGGAAATACATAAGTAAGTACATACGTATTAGACGACCAGATGGCCTAGTGGTTAGTGACCCTGACTACGAAGCTTGAGGTCCCGGGTTCGATTCCCGTGTCGGGGCAGATATTTGTATGAAAAATACGAATGTTTGTTCACGGGTCTTGGGTGTTTAAATATGTAAGTATGTATCTATCTATATAATTATGTTTATCCGTTGCTTAGTACCCATAACACAAGCTTACTTTACTTACTTACTTACTTTGGGACTAGGTCAATTGGTGTGAATTGTCCCGTGATATTTATTTATTTATTAGAATAGTGAGAATCTAATTTTTCGCAAGCTAAGCGATAAAATTTAGTTCCTCCTCCAAAACAATAGATAAAATTCGCAACATAACTTGTTCTCAAACATGTTTAAATTAACTACGGGCACAGATTTTGTTGGAGTTACATCATGAAACAAGATCACCGAATCGAATGTAATTCTCTGTTTTTTTTTTTTTTTTATTCGACTGGAAGGCAAACGAGCAAGTGGGTCTCCTGGTGGTAAGAGATCACCACCGCCCATAAACATCTGCAACACCAGGCGTATTGCAGATGCGTTGCCAACCTAGAGGCCTAAGTTGGAATACCTCAAGTGCCAGTAATTTCACCGGCTGTCTTACTCTCCACGCCGAAACACAACAGTGCAAGCACTGCTGCTTCACGGCAGGATTAGCGAGCAAGATGGTGGTAGCAATCCGGGCGGACCTTGCACAAGGTCCTACCACCTGCAAAAAAAAAATGCAAATTAATTATGTTACTATGTTATAATCACTAGGCAAGGAATATAATGGCATACTCAAATTGTCTTTACCTGAAGGTAATGTTAACAGTTATGTTGCTCGCTATTGTTGCTAGGATAGTGTGCGACTGGACTTAGATAAGTTCTCTAGTCTCAAGTCGTAATGCTCACACTGCATTTATCAATCTACCGCTTCGTCTAATAGAGGGTAGACCGCGCTTCGTACGTTACAAACAAAAAGCATCATTTCAAAATGAAGGCCGCACGTTTGCTCACGATTTTTAATCTTATGGTGATTGCACCAGTCCAAATCCAGGGTATTTACTGACTAGTTTCAATTACATATATAGTTGATTAAATTAATGTGAGTTCCGTGTAATTGTGAGAATATTTTTGCAGCTTTTAGAGTGTTCGAGAAGAAAGGTGAAGTGACCACGATATTGGCGTTACAAAATGAAACAATAAGTATACAATGTAGTAAAGACATCGCTATGTCTTATTGTGGATTTGTGCATCCAAGCGGGAAGAGATTTTCGTAAGTAGTGTATAGTACCTACCAGCTAGTTAAATTTTCATCATTGTTTTTTAAATAGTAATAAATATAGGTAAACTTTAGTTAAAATATTTCTAGACGTTCTCTACCAAAGGTGCCTATTGTTTTAATTTAAAAATCATGCATAATTTTCTTAGCGCTCAACTTTGCCCATGCATGCCTATGTTACAATACTACTTCAGAGATTAGCTTAGCCGCCCGAATAAGTGACTTTAATCTGGACATATTTAAGGTCAAAGTGAACAGACACCTTCTAGGCAAACGTGTACCATCTTAGGCCTCATCTTCGCCTTCCATCAAGCAAGATTGAGGCCAAACGTAAGCCTATTTTTTATTTAAAAAAAAAATAGAAAAAAACCTACAATAGTGGCCTGCCGCCCTTGGCCCCAAGGCTCTGATACCGGTTAAATTTCCAAACCATTATCATGTACTTGGCGCAAAACCTTTTCATTTTGGTTTCGTACGCGACACCGTTATTTTTAAACCGGTTTTTAAAGGAACATTTCCATAAAGTTCTTGTCAGATAAACCGGATTACAACAACAAAAACCGGTTTATTCAGGCGCAGGACAAACGTCGCCGTCCGCCGCCGGACGGCCAGCTGTCGTCGAATAAATCGGTTTATTTAGGTTAAATATAGTTAATTAGTTAAGTTCTTAAAAAGGTTCGCGTTCTTATGAAAGTTCTGAGTTAAACCGAAATAAACCGGTATTTACCGCTATTTTATAAACCGGTTCCTAGCCTTGCTTGGCCCTAAACTTAGTTTGGATAGGTATTTAACTAATGTACCTAAACTTACTTCAGCTGCCAGATTTGGTAAATACAAGGATTTATTAAATGGCTTTTGAAATTTACATTTCAAACTTACATGGCAAAATTAAATGCAATTTGAGTGTAAACCAAATAGTTTAAGTTTGAAACGCATGTCACTAATTTATTAATTTCACATTTCCAGATTTTCCGGCACCGAACTAAACAACGGTCGTTGCGTCAGAAAACTTAATGCGACAAAGGCAGACGCGGGCATTTGGACATGTCACATTGGAAGAAAATCTACGGGGATGGAGCTGGTTCAGAAAATAGACCTTAGGGTCGTGGACAAAGTCGCAGCTGTTGTAACGAACGTTACGGTGGCGAATGGTCACATGGTGACGCTGGAGTGCGCCACGACTCAGGGGTTCTTGCCTCTGAGCTACTGCCGTTTTGAGCCGCCCACCTCAACGCCTTTCAGTATTAACGCGGACATTAATGCAACTAAGTAAGTTTCAGTTTCATCATCATCATCATCTCAGCCGTAGGACGTCCAGTATTGGACATAGGCCTCCCCAACAGGCAGTTTCAGTTTGCCTTCTGTTAAATCGCCTAATTTGCTCTGGACGTAAATTTTGCCCGTGGAATTATAGAAGCTAACAACAATTTAAATTAAAAAAAAAATCAATCTTCTACTTAATCGCTCTAAAAAGAAAGAAGATAATAAATTTCAGGTCTGTCAAACTTTTACATTTACTTATACATACGCATAAGGAAAATCTAAAAAAATGTGTGGTTGAAATACTTATGGGGGCAAACCACGGGCAAACTTATAAAAAAAATATACGGAACCCTTTCCTCTAAATTACTTACCTATATTACTCAGTAGTTATAAGTGAGTATAAATCAAATAGCGACCTTAGATTTTATACCAGTAGATAGGTACCTACTACGAGTATGTTTTTACAGTAGTAAATAAACCGCACAATCACTAATAGTAACCGTGTCATTAAAAGTTTAGCTTCGTTGTTAATTCGTCGCAACTATCTTAATTTTTAGGCCCAGAGGTCAAGTGTTATGATAACTTTAAAAATATAATTAATAATCAAAAATGTACTACGAAATAAACACTTTGATAATGGCTAATGGAAAGTAACGTGAATAAAGCGTAGCATGGTTTTGTCATAGTATAAAAATTAATAATAAATCGACTACTTAACACTAGTTTTGTAAGACCAATCCTAAAAAATATGGACTTTTGTTTGGTCTGAAATAAAGTATTTTTATATATTTTTATAGCTATCATTTACTATACTTGGAACGTTTAGGTAACAAACTTTAGCTGCCAGATTTGGTACATTCAAGGATTTTAAAAATTTTACTTATCTAAGTATCATTGTTTATTGTAATACCAACAAACTAGACAACTGTATTTCAATACAGAAAAGTATGTTTAGTTAGTTTGGGAAATTTCAATCCCAACAAATATTTTACAGGTGGCCACAACGTGCCAATTCTGACTTTTGGTTGTATAAGCTGGTCGTAAACACGTCGTTATCACATCGATATGACCGAGAAAAGGCCCATTTTATACGAATCTACGTCGTAATATAGTCACGTAACAGTCCTATAAGTCACTGGTTCAGTCGTGTAGTGGTCGTATAGAGATCGAGTATGGTGTTTATTACCGCTGTTTTACCGCATTTTATCGAATAAAAGTGTTTTCACCTCACTAGCTCGAAAATGCTTTCTTTATCCTTCGAAATCTGCGTGGAAAGTAGCTTTTTATCCTCTAGGCTGGAAAGAGTTTTTGAAATTCGAACGTTATCGTGAACGTCTGCCCACTTGAAAATGCATCGACCGCTTACTTTCACAACCTCGTATCTGGCCACAAAATTGCTATAGAATCATCTTTATGTTAAGTACGATAGAGTGTTTATTTTTTGTAAGTATACAATTCGGGTAGATACGAGGTTGAGGAAGAAAGCGTTGAATATTGACGTGTTCACAAAGAAAGTTCGTCATAAATTTGTTGAAGTACCTAACTAATAAGTATTTAAATCTGTTAATTAATCTGTTATTTTATTCTTATTACTAAACATTTATTTTGTAATTTTACTTTTAATTTTTAGTACACCTCGATACTTATGCCATGCAATCCTTTTCAAAATAGTAACTGTATGTATGTACCCACTGTAATACCGTTATATCGATTTGGATTGTAAATACTATTAAACCTTTATAATACTCAAAATGTTTGATAAGTGGATAATAAAACTGACTTATTAAAAACTACTTGCACAATTTTTCTTCCATTTGCCATTTTCTCGCTGTAGTGAGGTGAAAAATTGTGTGTTTCGCTCGGCTGTAAAGTTGTTTAGCGTCTTGTGCCTTTGAAACCCTCGACTGCGCTCAGGATTCTTCATTTGAACCACTCGCTTCGCTCGTGGTTCAATCCTAGAATCCTTCGCTTGCTCAGGTTTCAATATATGCACTCGCGCCAAACAGTCACTTTCCAGCCTTGCATAACAAATAACTATTATCGTGACTTTAATATGGAGTTTTGTTGTAAAATTATCAGATAAATGTAGTAAATTCAAACTTATAACTGCGATGGACTATAATCATTGCAAAGTAGAACAGCCATTCTTATATTTTAGTTATCTACTTGTGACATCTTCGCAACTGACGTACGAGTAAGTAAGTACATTTATCTGTTGGGAAATTAATTCTATCGAGTAATATGCCCTAGTCTTCTCAATATAATGAACGCGCCTTATAAATTCTGTAAATTAAGCTATATTCTTTTCAATGTTTTTATTGAACGTTTTAATAATTACCTTTAAACAACTTAGGGTTTAAGATACAACCGTAATACAACATCTAAACGACTTTGCATTCTGTGAACCATTTTTTGTCAGCCATTTTAACGAAATTAGGGTTAGGTGAAAGTAGTCTCACATAAAAAAAGGAAAATTATAATTTAACTCGTGATTTACTGGTGTTATTGGTGAAGAAAAAATAATAGTCATGGAAAACAGTCGTATAGAACTTTACGCGATGTTAATATAGGACAAATTAACTTCGCATAAGAGTGCAATTTATGACTTTTACACGATCGTCACGTAAAAGTAGTTCTTATGACTCTAACATAATCAATGTTGGTGTTAAAGTCGTATAGACTTTACTAAGACAACATCTCCGGTTATACCTCTAAAAGTTGTGTAAAAGTCATATAAACGGTCGTATAGAAGTCTATACGATGTCTATATACGACTACAAATTGTCTCAAAATGTTTTAAGAGTGCAATACATTACTCTTACGCGATCGTCACGTAATAGTAGTTTTCGCGGCTCTAATACGATAAATACCGGTGTAAAAGTCATTTAAACGTTATTAAGACGACAGCACTAGTTATACGACTAAAAGTTGTGTAAAAATCATATAAACGGTCATATAGAAGTCTATACGATGTCTATATACGACTACACATTGACTCTAAATTTTATAAGGGTGCAATATATTACTCTTACGCGATCGTCACGTAATAGTAGTTTTCGCGGCTCTAATACGATAAATACCGGTGTAAAAGTCATATAGACGTTATTAAGACTAAAAGTTGTGTATTAGTGATATAAAACAGTCGTATAGAAGTTTATACGATTTCTATAAACGACTACAAGTTGTATAGTGATAAGAGACCCATATTCATATTACACGCTAAATTTACTTCTAAACGATGTTTATAGCATTCTGAGTCGCATAACTTACACAAATACGACTAAAATGTTTGTTGGGAATGTTTGAGACACCAATAGTAATTACATAAATTATTGACGTTGTTTTGTTTACCTACATTTAGTTAAATACCTAACCAAACCAAGTATAGCTGTTGCTCGAAATTGCATTTCTATCCTTTCTATACAAGATGATTCGGGAGACGTGTGAAGAACACTGTTTCATCATAGGTAATTATCAGTTAATTACCTATGACAAATCCGTGTTTATTCGCATTAGTAGGTCAAAGAATTTGTTAAACAGATTCAGTAGTTTTGTGTTTATCTGTCCATAACAAACACACTTAAACAAACATTAAATTTTTCCTCTTTAGATATAATATAATAGTTTAGATTTCGTGTCCCTTTTCCACGAAGTAATTAGTATTTATTAGATTAGATACTTTAGATTCAAGGATAGGGTATTTAGAATAGAATAGAATAGAATAGAAATATTTTTATTCACGCTTCGCACATAAAAAATAACAGGGAAAAAAAAAAAAAAAAAAGGTATGTGTTAGCAATAAAATACAGTCCTCTATACAATTAACTACTACTACTACTACTTTAGACGACCAGATGGCCTAGTGGTTAGAGAACCGACTACGAAGCTTGAGGTCCCGGGTTCGATTCCCGTGTCGGGGCAGATATTTTTATCAAAAATACGAATGTTTGTTCTCGGGTCTTGGGTGTTTAATATGTATTTAAGTATGTATCTATTTATGTAATTATGTTTATCCGTTGCTTAGTACCCATAACACAAGCTTTGCTAAGCTTACTTTGGGGCTAAGGTCAATTGGTGTGAATTGTCCCGTGATATTTATTTATTATTTATTAACTGAGTAGGTATTCGAGCACTTTATCATGTCATGATGTTAAGTAAATTTATATTCGTCACATCTCTGCTGGAGGACGTCAACTCCTTAGGCTGTAGGTATTGTTCCTCATTCACCATCTCTTTCTACCCTTATCATATACCATATGACAGAAGAACGCGGAGAAATCGATTGTAATTCCGAGTAGACGTTAGACAGTAAACTTCTTCTCAGTTGCGTAGAAAACTACGTGATTAATTTTTCTAAGTGATTTAGGCGTTACTTTACGGAAGTTCATATCAATAAACTATAACATTTTCACCTTGCTCCCCCGCTAGAACACATCAGTCGAATAAAAAAAATACATATACGACAGCTACGTCAGCGCGACACATATGTAGCAACCCCTAACGCCATCTAGTTATCAATTAGAGAAACTGCTACGCATTCTATGTCGCACTCGAAGTTTCTATACTCGGATGCCTTAAATACAATTTAACTTTCTTCCTTCGACCTTCGGTGTCCAGGGGGCCTACCACGATCTTTCCTAAACGATCCAAACGCAGAGCAGTTCAATTTAGGCACCTAAACTGAATCGTCGAAATTGGTACCACGACCTTTATTTCTCAGAACTGAATCTCAATCGTTTACAAGTGAATGAAAGACCGATATTTTCTCTGATATATGTATCGCTATCGCTGAACCTCACTTGAAATGAATCACAAAAGTAACGTCGTAGTACGAAATAGCGATGCAGTTCAGTTTAGAGCTTAAACTGAATCGTATTAAGAGAGCGTGGTAGGCAGTGTGACCAGATTTAAATTGAGCATAATGCTAGCTGCTCGGGTAAATTCTGCTAAATTCTGCTAACGATTGAACTCAAATTTTGTATGAAAATATATAAAATAAAAACGCTCATGACTCATGACCGATTGTTTTTTATTATTAATAATAATCACAATTTAAGTATATTTCTTTTATTAATAATCATAACTCAGATAACCTAATCTAACCTATTAATTTGGCATATTAACATCTACATTTTTATACAGAGTCTTTGAGTTTCCTGCATTGACTAACATATTTTTGGATGGTGTGAAATTCACACACCCATCCTGCTCTTTCACAGCTTGCTTCACGTGCAGTTATTTTGTTGAGCACATATTCAAATTAAACTCGGCTAATTAAAAATCCTGTTTGCTGCTAAACCTCTGCTAAAGTTTTATTAAATTCTGCCAAAATCTGCTAACTTTTTCTATTCTGCAGTATAATCTGCTAAGTATCAAAATGGGGTTCAAATTCTGCCAAAATCGCAGAATTCTGCTAAATCTGGTCACACTGGTGGTAGGCCCCCTGGGATAACATCTGCACGGTGAAATCTTTCTATTGTGGCCTCGTCTTATACATGTCTATTTCAGCAGACCGCCCTCCTCCACTTCCACACACGGTTGTCCACGTCAGTACCGGTACCGGTACCTTTACCACCCTTGGTAAGACATCAGACCAGTCAGATGTGTTGAACGGTTGTATTGCTCTGATGATCAACTCTGGTTGAGTTCGATGCGTCAGTGCTGTGTGGTGGTGGTTGTGGTGATAGGTAGTTAGGTTTGTGTTATTTTGTGTTCTTACAGTGTGAGGTGGAGGAGCTGCTTAACACATTCACAATAGAATGCAGTACCAATATTCATTATTTTCTTGCATATCACACACAAATCAGTACAAAAATTTTATACATACGAGTACACAAAATGCAGGCAACGCACAAGTTGTTTAGTCGTCTTAAGGTCGCGGGGAGCAAAGTATGTAATGGTTTACCGTTCATTGATATGGATTTCCACAAAGTAACGCCTGATTCAATAAATTAACTAATAGCACAGAATAGATAAGCTAATCCGTTTTCCAGTGCTATCGAGAAGAGATACTCCTTCCCGCCCAACAAGAGCTTGGACAGAGGAGATTGTGCGGTGATCATACATCGGGCGAGGCGCGAAGACGTTGGAGTTTGGACGTGTGGGGCGGGTATGAGCGATGGGAAGGAATACACGGATAGTATTACGTTAACTGTGGAAGGTAAGTGTGGTTGCTTAAGGACAGAGCCGTCTTGCTCATAAGGGCCTATGGGATACTTACACATTGATTTCCGGCTCATAATCAAATGTAATCAAGTAAAACAGTGTTTATTCTGTAAGAAGGCCGCAAGAGGCTCTCTTTGGGCCTGTCCAGACGAGAGTTTTGCGCGCGAGGGCACTCGCGCGTTTTCTAGGTACTAGAGCTACATACACCCCATCCGGATGCTCTTGCTATGCAAGCGCGCGAGAGCATCTGGACTCTCTAATGCCTTGGGAACGCGCGAGCGCCCTCGCGCGCAAAACGCTCCGTCTGCACAGGCTCTTTGGCGTCTTTTGTATCACCTGATTGACGCAAAAAGAGGGATCTTATAAGTTTGACGCTAATGTCTGTGGCATTGTAAATCTCAAACGGACCGACAGACCAATTTCAATGCGGATTGTTTTTATGAAAGCGAGTTTTCTTGCGTTAGCTGTGTGTGATAAAATTCGGTTGAGCCTTTTTTTAGATATTAAATTTTTCAATGACAATGACGGGGTTTTTCAACTAAGTATTTTAAGTTGGTTAGATTTATCCGGTTGTGAAGAGTGCCTTAACGCCACTGAACTCAAAACTCCTTAAAAAGCAGGGACTTTGAGTGCTTACTCACGGGCCCCTTATCTTTAAGACGGAACTGTCCTGGAGTCATCCATAAGATGTCACGCAAATTTTTAAAGCCAAAAAGGGACATGTTCTGCCCAAATTGCTTTTGCGTACGTATTTATGGATGGCCCCCCTCTTTGGCTTTCGCAACTGCAAACTCACGCCCATCCTTTACTAGCTCTTAAATTTGCTAGGATAGATTCGGTTTATATAATTCTGATATCGAATTACAACCGGTTTAGACTTGCAAGTGAAATCGTGCTAGTTGTATTAAGCCAGAAGGGCTACTCCGAAACACAACGTTCGAAGTTCGTGTCGTGCGATCCCTCTCGCTCTCGTATTAAGTAGTATAAGTGTGAGAGGGACCGCACGACACGAACTTCGAACGTTGTGTTTCGGAGTAGCCCTTCAGGGATACACTAGGGGACAAATGTCCTGCGACTGCGACTCGTGTAGCCAGCGACGTCGGGTGAAGTGACGCGACCTTGCTGGACTTCGCTTGACATAGTCTGGCAACATCGCGCGACACGCCAGATATGTCAGGCGATATCGACGGGCTTCGCTGGACATGTCTCCGACACATGTCGTGTGACATTTTTGTCCCCTAGCGTATCCCTGGCTTTAGGGTGAAGCCAGACGAGCGTAATTTTTTGAGTCGTGAGCCGCGTATTTTCGGTCACGTAATTTCTGTTGCATTCGGTTTTATACAAAAGTCCAGTTTGCGTCACACGGTGACCGAAAATGAGTTGACTCATGCTGACGCTGACGCCGCTCGCGACTCAAATTACGCACGTCTGGCTTCACCCTTACATCGAGGCCCTCGATTGTCCTTTCAAATCCGTTAGCTTTACGGCTTCGAATGCTACTTGCACGATTTCTCTTCTCTCAAGTCTAAACTGGGCATAAGAATCTTGATATCAGAATTATATAAACGACTTTTCTTGCAGATCTAAGCTGGGCTTCAAGCCCCGTTTAGACAATGACAGTAAGTTTCACTACGTTATGGTATTTGTTTAATCAACTAAATTCATTATCCCTCAATAGTGGTCCGCAATGTAACGCAACTCTCATGCAAGTTCTTGCATCGTCTAAATAGGGCTTTACAGTTTATGAGACATCAAAACTGATCATGATCACGCGTAATATATACGTATTTATGCGGTATTGATCGTTTGACAATGTTTCCATGTGCTTAATCTACAAAGCTACCTATAAGCTATACGAGTAGTTCTATGAAACTATTGCATTCACAAAACTATGTAAGAACCTTACCTACCTACTATATTAAAAGTGATCATGACTTATGACTCAAACGTAACTGAACATTTTAGTGCCTTGTGGCTTTAGTACTTATATAACTTAAACATGTCGAACCGTGCCTACCTGTCCTAGTATTGTCATCTACTGCGACAAAGTACCTACTAAAGTATTCCGCTGTTTCTGCACTCTACTTAAAATCCTGCAACTCCAGACGCATTAAGGACTCATCTCACATTAAAATTGCTTAATGCTTCAGCATCATCCTCAAAACCGAACAGTTTTCTCACGACCTTCCTCTATCCAGGCCTGTATACCATGTCGACAGCAACCTCCCTGGGACTAGTGTTCGGCGTGCTGGCTATAATCCTCGCGCTGGTTGTCATTGGCTACGTCGCGTATTTCAAGCGTCATCTATTAGCTGCAAGGCCAGGCGAGGGAAACCCTGGGTTTAACGAGGGTCACGAGATGGCAGACTTGGAGCTACCACGGCCACCGACGCCGCCAAGAAGTACGACGCCCGCTAGAAGATCTCCCACTAGCAGTATAAGGTTACCTAGCTTGGTCGTCCAATCGCCTTCGGAGCCAAGTTCGTCGCCACTCATGCCTTAGCTTTAATTAAAGTAGTTATGGAAATAAATTCGATGCTTCGTTCTTCAGCTCGGATTCGACCGCTTTTGTAGATGACTTTTTCTACCTGACGGAGAGCTATAGTCTCGCAAACGCTCTTTTTAACAGACGTCCTTTAATCGGAGAACTTTTCATGTTCCTTGCATTTGTTGCTTTAAGAGTAGGTATATTTTACTTATTAATAATCTTACGACATCTAATTTGATTTCAGTTTTAAATATTCTTCTAACCGAGCCGAGTTGAAAGTGCTAAGTTTCGAATTTAATTTTCAAATTTAGATATTAAGATTTTATACTGCGATTGTTAATTATTGAATATTAGAAAATACGTTGGTCCTTTTTGACTGTTAGACTAGTCTAGATTTAGTTAGTGATCCACCTCTAAAGTGGTCTGAGCACTTTAGAGGTGGATCTAACCTAACCTAACCTAACCTAACCTAAATTACCACCTAAAACGAGAACAGCTAGCGCGCGCCTTTCTCTCGCTCATTGCGTCTCTTAGCTACTGAATCAGACAAAAAAGGACGCAATGTGCGACAAGCGAGAGAACGCGACGCGTGCCCGTGTCGAGTTTAAAATTGCAGAAAAAATCGTGCAAGTTGCATTACATTGCGAGGCCTTAAAGCCAACGAGTTTGTAGTGGTCAATAGAGCGCCGCAATGTAATGCAACTTGCACGATTTTTTTGCAAGTCTAAACTCGGCTTTAGAATTCCGTTCAATTAGATAATGAAATTTCCTTCGCTTTACATACTTTAATCCGTCTCATACTGAGCCTGAGACATAGTCATTGTAACTTTCATCCACATTTTTTGTCTGTAAGTATTTGTAAAAAACGCAATGTGTGGTTCCGATAGAAGCATGGGAACCTGAGGCCGTATTGCCTAATGTTTTTGACACTCGTGATCGCAATCAAATGACATATTTCGCATACAAAAGCTATCATTTTATTGCGATCGCGAGTGTCAGAAACGTTAGGCAATAAGGCCTCTGCTCTTCCTAATATTCCGTCCGTTTCATTCTTGAATTGATTATCATTTGCTTGATTGTATAAATGAGATTCTGTAGGTATTTACCAAAATCAAATTATAGTGTTTATTCAGCTCTCTTACAAATAACTAAACTGTTATGGTCTATGATTTTATAGGTTTCTAATAGAAAATTCTATGTACATGCATATATTATGTTTCGCTGTGATAAAATATTTAAATGGTAATATTTTATACAATGTATTGATAATAATAATGTTCCGAAACGAGAATAAATCGTTTCATATTTTATAACGGTTATGTAATTTCCATTATTCTATTTTTTATATAAATTTATCACATTGTTCCTGTAATAAAATAAATTTTATAGCAACGTTTTATTTAGGTAGGTACATACATGCAGGTAGGTATTTTGAAATTATCGAAGAAAATAGATGTACATAATTAATTTACTCAATTCATAACGATTTATAGTCAATTGTTCTAAATGTTCATTTGGGTTTTTATTCAAGATAAATATAATATAATGTTCAAAAGGATAACATTTTTGATTCAATTATTCAAGCCTAACATCCTGCTGCTTAAATATATTTAAAAAAAAACCTTGGAATAATAATTTCTTTTTTTGCTTGTAGGTTTTTTTCACCATCTTTTTTTTGAAGTTATGTACAGGCTTGTCCAAGCTAAACTCCCTCACTCAACTAAATCAATTCATTATGATTAGTTAAGTACGATTCACATTGAGGAATCGGTTACCGCCGCGTTCCACGGGCTCGCCGCAGAAGCGGTGGGTAGGTAGCCGAAATGCCCAATCGAATGGATCCGACGGTACATCATCATCCTCATCATGTCAGCCGGAAGACGTCCACTGCTGGACAGAGACCTTCCCGAAGGCTTTCCACTCAGACCGGTCTTATGCTTTCCGCATCCACCGCGATCCCGCGATCTTAACCAAGTCGTCGCTCCATCTTGTTGGAGGCCTACCGACAGCTCGTTTCGCCATTCGCCAACCTTCTGACCCCATCGGCCATCATTTCTGCGAGCAATGTGCGCCGCCCACTGCCACTTCAGTTTCGCAATTCTATGAATTTTTTGAGGTGTCCTGATCTCGTTAACAGCCTTCAACCGCATAATCCTTAGTTTAAAATTAACGAAAATATAAGATAAAATAGTTAATTTAAGCAAGAAATATTTCGAACCAATCTTTGGTTCCTTATTCAAGGAGAGCTGAAACGGAGAACCAGTCTTTGAGCTCGCTCTCCTTGATAAGGAGCCACGAATTGGTTCGAAACAATCCGGGCATTTCTCGGCTATTATGAGTGACCTGTGTGTCTTATTTTAATAATTCAGTTTCAGTCATGAACATCTTAGACCGGCCCTCAGACATAGTGTTAATTCAGTTCAGTTTGGCTGACCCAACAGTTAGCTAAAGCAGGGGTTGGACACTCCGCAGTTTAGGTACGTTCGGCCGGCGACCTAACCATTGGGTTCACGGTAGTGGGTTGCCGTTTAGCTCGCATGCTAGACGCGTCGCGCGTGATTTGTGTAGGTACCTACTTATTTTATTTTGCAACAATGACTTCGAAACGATATAATCCGTCTGAGTTATATTGTTGTGTATAATTAAAAAAAAGATAAAGGAATCGGAATATCATTTTTCAACATTCCGAAAGATGTTGAAAGGTCGTTCTCTTTACTTCTCTTATTTCCTATGTCCCTGCAGGGCTACTACAAAACTCAAAGTTCATGTAGTGCGGTCCCTCTGACACACTTATACTATTTAATACGAGAGTGAGAGGGACCGCACGACATCTATAATTGCTTGGTCACAAATTATACTAAGACATGGTTTTGCCATTACGGAAATCTGTAGTAGACAAAGGTAGTTAGGTTATCATTGTCATGCTTTGTTGTTATATAGGTATGTTAAGGAATATTTACTTGTTTATTAAAGGTACTTTATTGAGTTCATAATAATACCCACTGTTATCTTTATTCATCGATGAGTGGGAACCCTGTTCTCTTACCGCCAAACCGGTTTCGAGTCCACGGCATCCAACGGAATATGAACGCTCGTGTAACATGATAAGTTTCAATTTCGCGTGCAAGTCGTAAGAGTGGGTAACGATTTATACCTAAACTTGGCTTTTGTTCGAAAGAGTCCCTTCTGTACGGTAGTACTATTACTTATTCTGTGGCTAAAGTTAGAATTTGTTGAACCAAACTCAAAGCACTAAAAATCTTAGTAATCCATACTAATATTATGAATGCGAAAGTGTGTTTGTATGTTTGTGTGTTTTGTCCGTCTTTCACGCCGTAACGGAGCGACGGATCAACGTGATTTTTGGCATAGAGATTGGACCCGAGAGTGGCATAGGCTACTTTTTATCCCGGAAAAATGCAGTTCCCGAGGGAACAGCGCGCGATAACAGAATACCATGCGGGTGGAGCCGCGGGCAAAAGCTAGTAACTCATAATTAAGGAATTACACGTATAACAGCTTTCGCCGTAGAATAAAAGAACAGTTAACTTACATTAAACATTTAATAACTTGGGTGATTCAACATAACTGCTAACCTCTCCATATTGACAGCATAGACTGAGTGACTCGCAATAACATTCCTGTGTGTTAGAAGGGTATTGTAGAACTCATCTATTGTTAACTTTTCATCATTAGGCTCCGTAGGTGCACTGAAAGAACGTTTTTAACTCGTTAGAAACCTATTTATTTTTAAATTATGAATAAAATTTAATTGAGCTTACAGCAATAAGCCCTTATGGTATAGTTAAAAAAAAGTGATCAATTGTACTTCTTTTTATCATGGGTTTTATTATCCAAGCCTGGACAAATAGATCTCTTTAGAGTTCTAACTATCACTGCCAGAGCAAATAATAAGTACAGCAAAATAGGTTTCTTTATCTCAACTTTGGGTCCTAAGAATTGTAAGACACCACTCTTGCCAGCAAAGGTGCTGAAGGAGGCCTACCAGACTTAGGGGCTGTTTCACTATCCATTGGATAATGTTAATTAATGGTTAAATGTGATGCTGTCTCTATTTTTTTTTTGTTTGAATATATGGAGACGGCATCACATTTAACTGTCAATTAACACTAATCAATGGATGGTGAATCAGCCCCTTAACATTTTAATCAAATGGACCTCAGTAAGCTAAGAAGACAATCATAAAAGTGGCAGAAAAACATAATTACCTGCACGCAATCTCAAAGGCAGCAGAATGTTCCACTTCATCAATAGTAGGAGGACACCGAGGCCCCAAAGCATCTGCTGCATCATCTACGTCAACCCTCCCATCATTTTGTGGGTCGTACAACTTGGCAGAGTTCCGTAACCACATATTAGGCATGTCTCCACCCATATCATACATGAAATGTTTGTTACGGAGCTTATAGCCTTTTCGCTGTGACAATACTGCGGTGATTACATTCTTTAGGAAGTTTTGGACGGCCACAACGATGATGTCTGCAGCTTCATCGTCAGCACCTTCGAGACCCAACTCCCAAGCTGCTAGCATGAATCGTCCAACAACTAAAGCATGGTCCGGTAGGAATACTTCCTGTAATGTACATTTAACAAAAGTTAAGTTTGATATCAAAAAATTGGTCATTATTCAAGTGTTTCAGGTCTCATGTTGGTGGTCACATTTTGTATGAATTAGCTGGAGATTTTGATGGCACATTAAATTATTTACTAGAAGTCCTTTTACGAGTTGTGACTATACAGTGAAAGATAGATAGATTTATTTATCTTCTGAAAAAATACAATGTAAACACATGTCAAGTATTATAAGAAATTCACAAAATGAATGTAGACAAAAAAAAAATATAATTTTAGTAAAATTACAAAAAAATTTTTGGGCAACAACAAAAATTACAAGGTCAAATTAAAATAATACTTATGCTATGGTACACATGGGAAGGAAAATATTGTGAGGAAACCTGCACAAAAATGCAAAGCAAAAAAAAAAAAAAAAATAAAATAAATTCTGAGTGGGCCTGTGCCCAGCACGGGACATATACAATATTTCACTTCTGTTTACAACAGAAAATTCAACAGGTTAAATTAAGTTAATTTCTCAAAGGCACTAGGAGTCCAACTCTTACTGTTTAAAACATAAAGAATTAAGATAAACAATGACAGAAACTAAATAAATAACCTGTGCTGCATATTTGACTCCATCGCTGCCGGTGCCTGGGGGTGAATTAGGAGGCAAGTATTCAAGTAAATCAGCCGGCTCGAAATTCGATTTCTCAGAAGTTCGGGAACTTCTCTTATGCCGCCTGCTGTTTCTGTGCGAGCTTGCTTTCTCCTGAGCTATGTTAATAGAAGTCTCCGCCAAACCTTCCACTTTATTCAAGAGCGCCAACAAAAACTCGTTGTGAAAATGCACCTGATCCGATGTTAGCAGGGCACGGGCTTCAGTATCGAACTCCTCTTTTGTCAGCTTCATGCGAAACCATTGTTTCATGTGGTGGAAGTATTTTGTTGATTTTTCACCAAGTACTTCGTTTAGTTTGCGACGGGCTAAATTTAAGGCGTCGGAACTCATGTTTTATGCTCAGTTATATTATAGACAAATCTTAGCTTTTCTATAGGTACTAATACTGTTTGTCTTAGCTTTAAATTTTGATATATTTTCTAGAAGACAAATTAAAATAACATTAACAACTCTTCGGATTGTTGTCTGACGACAGTGACACTGGCGTGCGTGACGTGACAGCTGACAATTTGACAGTGACGTTAAGGCGCGGCCACATGCAAGTCGCTCGACGTTCGTTTCCAAAGTCAAATCTGATTACCTGACATCTTGTCGCTACTGCTTGACGCGGCGATTTGACGCCACTGTTTTGAGTCGTGGGAAAACCACATTCAAAATGGGGTCACATGACCATATTTTTCGCTACAAAAGAGCGACGTGCATGTGGCCGCACCTGTACAACCGCCAACCGAAGTTACTTTTTCTCAACCTCGACTCGACATTGGCGGAATCATCGATAGTATCGATGGAGCTAAGTACTTATATATTTTTTTTTATTAAATTGTTTTCTGTTTTGGGCTCTTCAGAGACGAGTAAAGGAACAAAGTTTTGGCTTGGCAATTAAACTTTGCAAACATTTAGGGCCTGTTTCAGCACTTGTCGACTGACTTTAAGTAGTAAATAAAAGTAATGCCGTCTTTGTTTATTCGGACAAAACAAACAGAGACAGCATCACTGATATTCGTCACTTAAATTTAGTGAACAACTGGTGAAACAGACCCTTAATCTTAGTGATTCCCAAAAGAAAATTAAGAAGCAGCTTTAAGGAGAAGAAGGCAGCTTTCCAACTGTTAATGTTTTTTTTTGCGAGTACCTTAATTAATTAACCTATTCTAGTAGAAAAAAAACAATCGGTTATAAGTAATTTTTACTCCAATCATCACATAAATTAAAACGTCAAATTTCAACACCACAATGTTTTAGGTGAACTGATGGTAAACTGAGGGTAAACTCTTAACAACTGTCGCCGTATCCACATTTAATTTCTAACCACGATTAATTCCTTGGCAATATTTTGACCTGGACTCCATTTTGTGACCTGAGTATGAGATCTCCGCATGGCTGAGGTTCTCCTTTGCCAGGTAATATTTTGAATCGCCTTACGAGAGCAGCTAAAGTGACTTTCAATTCCAACATAGCAAATTTTTGACCTGAAACGAAACGCAAATTAATCCGATTTTTTTTAGGGTTCCTTACTTGCATCTATATCGCATGCAATTAACGACCTTGTTGCACTACAACAAAAGCGTTGGTAATTTAATTACGTTGAATGCGTTTTTATTGTTATTATTTTTATTTTAATGCTATATATGATGATATGATTAAATTTAATGCTATATATGATGTATTTAGTTAGCTGCTTTTACCTATACAGTTTCTAGGCCCAGCGCTGAATGCTACCCAGCTAAACGGATTTTTGAAGCTGCTTGACACATCAAATCGTTCTGGCCGAAATTCCAGAGGATTTTCAAAGACATTGGGATTTCGGTGCATGTGGAAGATATTTATTACAATTGAAGAATTCTTTAACAATCGCATCCCTGACATTTCTGAAAAAAATAACTGTCTTATACATATTGAATGGATCTACGAAACGGTAATAAAATAATTAGGGTATACAGTAAACATTTAACAGCATTAAATATTACGTAGAATGAGCAAGCAGTGAGAACTTGATTCTCTCATAGATTTTGTAGACAGCAAAAGTCTGTGACGACACTTATGTATTTGCTAACTAAATTGACTAACCATTTATTTTTTTCAGATACCTAATCCAAAAAAACTTATTTTTGCACTAATAATTAAAATTGGTTTTAGTGCTAAATAATAATTTTTACTAGTGTCGCGTTTTGGAATGATTGAATTTACCTAAGTATACCTATAGTGTCAGCTACCCTATTGTAAAAATACAACTTCGATTATCGAATACTAAGCATGTTTTCACCTGAATACATTATTACCTACAACCAACTACCAACTTACCAACGTCCCGAGTGATCAGTCTTTGTATGATAGGGACTGAAGGATAGAGTCGTAAGCTCTCTTTGATGACGCATTCTAAATACTTCATTTGTTGGAGTTCGCTGTTGGATTAAAAAATATATTACAAAATATTTTTACTCGAATATTCGAATCATAACAGAATCAAAAATATTTTACCTAAATGTAGGATCTCTCTCTAGGTCATCGCCCAATATTTCCATTTGCTCTTCTAAAATTTTACGTTGCACTTCAGGATGTTTTGCAATGCAATATAGTCCGTATACTAATCCAGACGCTGTTGTATCATGCCCCTGTAAAAAAATAATGTTAAAAAGTCATTCTGCGGCTTATTAGCATAAAAACTCAGTTGAATTCATCACAGTTAATTTCTAGCCTAGACGTAGCTAGACAATAATTAGCAAGATGGATCGCTAACTATTCAACAAGCATTTAATTTTGCGCATTCGAATGACATATAATATACTATCTTATGCCCACGACTTTCTGTGCGCGGATTTAGGTTATCGCGCAGTGGCGCCCTCTACCGGAATAAAAGGTATTCTATGTTGATCCTTGAGGTTCAAATTACCTAAATATATTACCCAGTTTCATCAAAATCAGTTCAGTGGTTTAGACGTGAAAGTGTAATAGAGAGACAGACAGACAGAGTTACTTTCGCATTTATAATATTAGTAGGGAAGTAGGGATTAACAGACGTAACTAAATACATAAATGTCATCAAAAACAATTCTAGTATGTACCGTATTTGAGTTTCTATGGTATCTAAGGTCAAAATCTGTTTATTATAATGATACACATGATTTGTTTGTGGTATACATGGTACCCTGGTTTTACCCTCCATTAAATACGTGCTTACGTGCTTATTTTACACAGGAGTGTACTCGTAAGCAATACAAATATTCTTTGCTGAACACCAAAAAGCAGTAGGTACAACAATGAATTTTCAAAAAAAAGTATCAAGGTAGACCGTAGCTGTTGGTATTTTGGTAATAACGTACTTCAAACATGAAAGTTTCCACCTCATCTCTTATACTTTCTATATCAAGCCCTTGTCCCTCTACTTCGGCTAGTAGCAGCAAATCCAAGAAAGCATGTTTGTTTTTCATACCTAGAAAAAAAAACAAACAAACAATTTACTAACATAGTTGTAAATTTTAATATTACCTACTAACCATCTATGGACATGAATGTGTTTTTGAAACAAATGTATCATTTATTATTATTATCTTAAAAATAAAAACTAATGACAATTAGTTAAATTGCAGATTAAAAGAAGGACATGTAGGTATCAATAAAAGTAGTGTTTTAAATTACCGATTTCAGAATTTTCATTCAGTTTATTGGCGTTTGTGTTCTTCAGTTGTTGTCGCCTCATTTCTATGACATCCTTCGTGTGATTGTGTAATACAGCTAATGCTTTGTCTTGCAATCTCTTGTACGGAGTTAAAGCAAATAACACATCGCTGTTCAGAAAGATATTTCTCATCCTGGTTGCCATGATTTGGCTGGCTCTATACAAAATATAATTTGGTTAGCATATTGTAATGTTTGAAACCCCAATAGAGGAAACTGTTGTAATTATTTACATGAACGGTTTATCCTGTGGATATCATTGATACAAAATAAAAAACGATTGCAACTTTTATCTATTAAATCTTTTTGATGTGCGGCTGCACTAACTTGCAGCAAAACTTAAGATACGTTTAACTTCTTTCACAAAAAACCGTTCACAGTCGCGAACTATCTGCGAAGCGAAATACGCTGTAAAAACCAATGGAAATCCGGTTATGCCAATTAAATACCATTGTTGTACCATTTTATTAGTCAAAAGTTTTCGTAGTAGATACAAAAATGAATCTTAATCATGTTATATAGCAGGTAAAGTTGTGCAAATTTTAACATAGTCTGCCTTCTATAGGTATACTAGCGAGAAACTAAGAAATGCAAAACAAAAAATACAAGAAATGAAAACCAGCGTTGCGGCTTGCCGTAGTATTATGCTAAGTGGGGCCCACTTTATACTTTTCGATGTTTTTTCTTTCTTTCCATCTAATTTTTTAGTGTATCAAATATGTGTAAATAAATGTTTCTCTCTCTCTCAAATATCAAATCATAGACACGAGTTACCAATAAATGGGGATCTAGTGTTTTGCCAATAATGCCCGCGCTGCGATAACGAGCTGCAAGAGAGCTGGCACCCATGTCTCATTTAATTAGCACCGTAACGATGAGCCATGATTGGGCCAAAACATGTCGTGATTATTTTAACTACAACACTTAATTTGTCCAGTTAAATAGCATTAACTTACTCATCAATTGCTTTAACATATTTTGATTCACGATCCTTCTGAGCCTCAAATGACACTCCCATAATTGATTCTGTAAATTAAGGGACATTGATTGCGCCATGTATTTTGTCCGACAGTAAATTGTGGTTTTATCGAATATAAAACATATTACATTCCTATCTAGCCAATTAACGTGTGGGAAAGAGCTAAGCGCCTGATTTTTATTAAAAAAGCAAAAGGCTGGTTGTCTGAGATAATAAGCAAATATCAATGCTTAAGCACCTGCGATATTGTCCAAAGCGGCTAAAGCGAAGATCGGGAAGAGCTCGATCAACGACCCATCAGCGCGGCGTTTTAGTTGCTCGCTCAAAATTTTCTCATTCTTCAGGAAAACCGGCAGGAAACTATGAAGAATGTTGTAATGAAACGCTGGTGTTAAAAACTTTCGGTGTGTTTTCCATTTTTGACCTAAAATTTAAAAAATCTGTAGTTCATTTTGAATGTCCCATTAGAGGCGTAGTGTAGTACTGTTGCCAACCCTGCTGCTGGTGAAGGCTGCCGCCCTCATTGGATGTAGTTGCAACCTTAAATTATTTTTTACCCTTACGCTATGCGAAATTATACTAAATTACACCGTTTTGAAACATTCTTGGAAGACATCCTTAATAGTCTTGGCTTCTATGAAATCTGCGGTAATTTTTTTCATTCGAAATCTTTTACCCTAAATAACTGTTCAATTTGAAAAATTTCCTAAACTTATAAAAATATCCTAAAGTTAGGGTAAAATACCCTGAGGTCGGGACATTGACTGGATGCCAATGGAGTTTGCATCATACACATACCTATAAGCGATTAATTATGTATGACAAGTTTTATAGTCAGCCATACAGCCAGTGACTTAGCGGAAAAACTAGAATTATAAAAATAATTTAATCATGACCTAAGTTTGTTTGGTGTTAAATAATTTACCTGTCGTAGTAAGAAGCCCATCTCCCAGCCAAGGTCGCAAGAAATAATAAGATTTTCCTTTTGTTATCGTTTCTGTACTTGACATTATTTCCTGGAAAGTAATTTAAGTTCAATAAAAACTGGCTTAGGAAGTTACTTTTTGTTACAGATATAAGTTTATACATATTAAAGTTGACGCAGTACAGGATATGACAATATAGCACTAGCTCTTAGGTGAATAGGTGCTATTAGGTAATGACTAATAACGCCATTTTATCTTCAGTACAAAAGTGCAGCAGATTATACCTCTGCTGGGTACTTAAGTTAATTACAGGAGAGCAGAATGCCAAATCATTTCAGCTTTGATTGCGAAAATCATCATCGCGTCTTTGAATACCAAGCCGTTGTTGTTTATAGCTCGCTTATTAGGTAATACGTTCAAATAATTTAGCATGCTTATCTTGTGTTTATGTGCTAACGGACGAGCATAGGTTTTACCAGGCGATACTAGAGCTAGGTACGTGAGTGACGTGACGTGACTCTAAAACTAACAACAATAACTAACATAGGCTAGTGTTTCGTATCAGCATGGGTATCAGGGCGTTGTCGTGTACAGATGTACCCTTTCTTTTTTTTATTTTGGAAAAATATGGCTTTTCCTACTCAGAATCAAGAGATCAATCGATTCCAATAGTTTAAAAAAATAACAATCTTGTTACGTTTTTAAGATTTTTCTGAAACATGAAATACATAATGTTGACGTTGTGTTACAAGTAATGCCGGGAAGTATTATTGCGCTGCAGACGCTGCGGCTGACCTAGGCCTTCACCTATATTTGACAAATAAACGTATTTACAATGCACGTGCTCGGAAAGTGCTTCTTGACGTGGGTCAAAATATCCATAGAAAATTAGTGATTCCTGCACGCATCCACAAGTGTGCAGAAAAGTTGTATGGATTTTTCTTTCCGCACTTGTGCGGTAAAGTAGCTTTTTAAATTACCAAATCTGAAAAAATTATGTCCAAACTATTATGTTAAAAAAATAAGTCTAAAGAGTCGTTATAGTTAGGCTTCGAAAAAATAAGAAAACGTTTGATGCAACCAACTGAATATGTACTGATAAGATACCTAATACAGATTAAATTAATATAAAAACACGACAGAAAAGAGAACATTCAATTTTTTTTTTCATTTTCATACACTCAGTATAGGCTTAACAAAAGTGACGCATAAAATTTTGTATAAAAAAGGACTTTTTAGGGTTCCGTAGTCAATGTCGGGTTTCTACCCTTATAATTTCGCCATGTCTGTCCGTCTGTCTGTCTGTCTGTCCGCGGTAAGCTCAGAGACCGTTAGTAGGTACTACAAACCTGTAATTTGATACGAATACTCGTATATCAGTACATCAGTCACGCCGACTAAGTGGTACTGAAAAAATTAAAAAAAAAATTTAGGGTAGGTACCTCCCATAGACGTAATAGTGGGGGTGATTTTTTTTCTCGAATAACCCTATATCGTGGGGTGTCGTTGGATAGGTCTTTTAAAACCATTAGTGGGTTGCAAAAACTTTGTAAATTTTTCTATTCAGTGCTTTGTTTGCAAAATATTCAACTTTAAAGTGCAAATTTTCATTGAAATCGACCGTCCCCCCTCTAAAATGTAAACTGTTCGGTGGAAAAATTGTAAAAAATTCAGAATGGTAGTATATATCAAACTTTAAAAGGAAAATTATAGCGGCTAAGATTGCTTGAGAATTATCAGTAGTTTAAGAGTAAAAATATACCTAAGGTATAAAATATACCTAAACTTGGAAGATTCAGTACACAATACGAAATCCTTAGAAAACCATTGTGATTTTTTTAAACTGTCGGAATCCATTATATTCTTGATTCTGATGAGAAAAAACCACATTTTTTTCAAAATTGAAAACAAAAGAAAGGCGGGGCTGGGGCCGGTCCCTAGAATCCCTTTGTATGTTTGTTTACATACCTCAATATACTTTGGGTGCGAAAGTACAATGTATCTATCATGCAAAATATGAACGCGAAACGCATCTCCAAACTTGTATGACAAGTTCGAAAGTAGTTGTAGAAATTCTGAAACAAAAACATAATAGCCAGGTTGTTTATAATATAGAATGCGATTGTAAACATAAATAAAATAAATATCATGGGACACTTGACACTAATCAACCTAGTTCCAAACTGAGCAAAGCTTGTACTTTACTTATGGATACTATGCAACAGATAAACATGATATTTATTAGAAACACAGGGAAGCTTAAAGTTCCATCTTACAGACTGGCTAAAACCAAAAAGTCGTTTTTGGGAAGTTGCATACGTTTTTATAATAAAATTCCAAAAAATATTACTGAAGAAACTGTTACAAAATTTAAATCTACTGTCAAAAAGACGTTAATATCTAAAGACTTTAATATATAAAGTTAACGATTATATCATGGACAGGGATATTTGGAAATAATTCCGATCCGCACTAGCGATCCCTTCAAATAGTGAACCTACTGTGTTAAAAATAAAATTGTGTTAAATACTTGTAATGTATAGTACATAAATATCATTTATAAATATTGTGAATCTGTTTTTTAAAAAAAATACCTCGTTGAGTTTCTTGCCGGATTCTTCTCAACAGAGGTTTTTTCCGAACCGGTGGTAGATTTTTTTACATTCATAAGTGCTTATCATAACCTAAATTGAATAAAGAGATTTTGACTTTGACTTTGACTTTGATTCAGTTATGGCACAAAATTATTTTCACGGTTTTTTTTGTAGTTGGTTCAATTTTTAGTCATAAAATTTTTTTGAACAAACATTATTTTTGGAATACAGCCAAAAGAAAACGTTAGGTTGGTAAAAGTTTGTCGTAATAAAACTTGACAAAGTAAAATAATGCTAAATGAATAAAATGCCAAATGTACAAATATGCTAAAGATTTGTTTCGGAAAATGAAACCACATGCTAAATGAAGTTAAATTTGGCGAAAAATATTTTACCGAAACGACAGTAGCTACAACAGTTATTTGTGATGTAAGTGCGGAAAGTAGGCAATTCCAGACGAGTTTGTGACGTTAAAAAAAAGCGAAGCGAAATTTTTAAGAACTATCTAGTTGGGAGTGAACTACATTCCACACACATATCTATGCAACATACGTATACGTGTATATGTTGTAACTACTGTAAAATTTTAAATTTATGTAGATATCGTCTTTATACACTTAGTTGCTTACTGTAGCAATAAGTTCATTCAACCTTGCTATCTATAGGTACTGATTTGCAGTTTGCGTTAATATTCAGTCAGTATCGCCAAGTGAGTGTAGCTTGTACATACAGCTTAATAATATTACAATCAAGGTTTTAAAAACCGCCTATGAAATGCTTCTATATTATGCAATACTAAAAAAATTGTCTCGTGTGCAAGGACGTCTCCGTTACGTATAGCAAATAAGTATAACTAGTGCCTTGTGTTCATAGGGACCAACGTAGCGCACTTCTATCATACATAATAATATACGTTTACGACCATAATTGTACTGTTAACATTAAAAATGACCATAGTTAGCGTCAATCATACTTAGTTCTTTGTACATGCTAGCAAGATGCTATCAGTCGGTTAAATGCGTGGTGTATTTTTTTAAATTTATTCAACAATTAGCTCAATTATCGTTGCATGTTGTTAATTGTAGGTAAATAGTCTTTTACAATGACTCTTCAAGTATCTAAATCAGGTTACTACTTTTAATATGAGTAAATTGTACGTAGGTACCTAATAATTTATTGTGAGTTAGAAAATGTATGTATGAGGGTCAAATCTCGGAAATCAAATTGAACCTATTTTCCATATTTTTAAATTTCTTATACTCATAGGTACGCACAATCTTTTATTGGTATCATCATTAGTTACATGTCATTTTGTTACAATATTTTTACGTACCCTCCTATTCGGTTGTATATTATGTTGCTGTGAAAAAAAAACCGTCATTTTTTTCGCAGACGCTATTTTGCAATAACAATAAATTTAGCACAGTTCTAAACGCGATTACACTTTCCTAAATTAGGATTCGAAATCATTTAGAATCCTAAATTTAATCAAATGTAATAAAGCCAGTAAATTCATCAAAAGTATTGGATTGTTATTGAATCGCGTTTAACACAAGCTAAGCGCGATTACACTTTCCTAAAATAGGATTACCTATAAATCACACAAGTTCCTAAACTTAGCTAAGTGTAACACAAGTAAGAAACACAATATCTACCTAACTACTGAACTAAATACAATACACATACAAACTCACCGCTGGAATCGACGAGGAATAGGTTCCCATTTCCAATTATTGGCAATGGCATAGGCCCAGGAATGTTGTAACTCTTTGAATCACGTAACAAATAAATCCAAGAACCGATTAAACATAACAACAAAATAAGTAACAACAAAATTAAGATCATTTTGTAAACAAAGCACAAGCGACGTCGTGCGATACGATAGGAGACAGGCAATATATACGGCTGACCACAAGCGAATCTTGGGGTTTCGTTAAATTACGTGATCGTATCGTATTGAATACTGAACCTATTATAGAACCCTGTCGTGTTAGGTTGCTAAGCATTCAACGTAATTTTATACGACGACAAACAACTATTACATACGACATGGTAGTATTCAAAATAAGCTAACTTCATGTTTATAACGAGCTTGCTGGTTATTCTGGTCGACCTTTGATACTGGGTGACATTGAGATTAAACAACAACGGGTAAGTATAAAAATCTGGTTTTCCACAAATTACGCCACATCAATTTTAACCATTTTTAGGGTTCCGGAGCCAAAATGGCAAAAACGGAACCCTTATAGTTTCGCCATGTCTGTCTGTCTGTCCGTCTGTCTGTCTGTCTGTCTGTCCGTCCGCGGCTTTGCTCAGAGACTATCAATGCTAGAAAGCTGTAATTTTGCACGGATATATAGGTAAATTATGCCGACAAAATAGTACAATTCAAAATTCAAAAACAATTTTTTTTAGGCTACCTCCCATAGACGTAAAGTGGCGGTGATTTTTTTTTCTCATCCAATCCTATGGTGTGGGGTATCGTTGGATAGGTATTGTAAAGCCATTAGGGGTTTGCTCAAACGATTTTTCGATTCAGTCATTTGTTTGCGAAATATGCAACTTTAAAGTTCAAATTTATTGTAAATTATGCTTGTATGTAATATTTATTATTGTTTTTGGGTTTGGTGGTGGTACTGTTGGGACCGTCAATAAATCATTTTTCTTTCTTTCTTTCTTTCTTTCAAATTTTCATAAAAATCGAGCGTCCCCCCCCCCCTCTAAAATCTAAACCGGTGGGTCGAAAAATTTGAAAAAATTCAGAATGGTAGTCAGTATATCAAACTTCCAAGGAAAACTATAACGGCTAAGTTTGCTTGAGAACTATTAGTAGTTTATGAGTAAATAGCAGCGTAGGGTATAAAATATACCTAAACTTGGAAGATTCCGTATAAAATACGAAACCCTTAGAAAAATATTACTTAATTTTTTCGTAATGGCTACGGAACCCTATTTTGGGCGTGTCCGACACGCTCTTGGCCGGTTTTAAACCCTCTTGTCACCTTCACCTGTTTCCGTGTCACAAACCAAACCACCACCGAACTCAAAATGTGTAGATAATGTAATTCTTGACGACCTGTACACACAGAATATTTGCGCATTCATTTTAATTAATTCTAAAACTTGATTTTGAACAATAACCCACGAAGAGTGAATTCGGGTCTGGCCGCCAAAAGTTGTACCTTAACACACTAGAAAAAATAACACACATAACACACGAACACACATAAGGTACGTTCACATGTGATTTTTTAACCGACTCAAATTTGTCAGTTCATCATCATCATCATCATCATCATCATCATCATCATCATCATCATCATCATGTCAGCCATTACAGGTGGTAGGATCTTGTGCAAGGTCCGCCCGAATTGCTTCCACCATCTTGCTCGCTAATCCTGCCGTGAAGGAGCAGTGCTTGCACTGTTGTGTTTCGGCGTGGAGAGTAAGATAGCCGGTGAAATTACTGGCACTTGAGGTATTCTAACTTAGGCCTCTAAGTTGGCAAGGCATCTGCGATACCCCTGGTGTTGCAGATGTTTATGGGCGGTGGTGATCTCTTATCATGAGGAGACTCACTTGCTCGTTTTCCATCTAGTCGAATAAAAAAAAGCCGAAAGACGTCCACTGCTGCGCTGGACATATGCCTCCCCCAAGGCTCTCCACTCAGAACGGTCTTGTGCTTTTCGCATCCACCGCGATCCCGCGATCTTAACCAACTCGTCGCTCCATCTTGTCAGAGGCCTACCGACAGCTCGGTAATTTGTCAGTAACTTTTTTTAATTTGTTTAATGCCATTTTGCGAAACTTTGACTCACTATATATGCGTTGTTTATGTGCAGGTTTCCTCGTGATAAATATGCAAATGCCTTCACTGAAATGCTTGTGGCAAAAATTGGTTTAATTATTAATAACAAATAGTTTATCTCAGTATATATAATTCTCCTCGTCGGTTTTGATTACGGCGACCCTAAAAGAATTATGACGCCTATTAACTCAGTTTATCTAGCCACTAACATGTCTCTATTGATTAAGTAAGATTCACTTTTATAAATTTGATTTTTTTCTTGCTGCATAATATGTATATTTAAATAATAAAGCGTTGTGAATTTGCCTTTACAATGTTCCAAAATAACACACGCAACGCACAGCGTAATAGACATAACGCACAGCGTAACAAACATAACACACAACATAACACACGTAATGCACAAACCGTAACACACTAAATGGAAAAAATATAAATCACTCTACAGCTGATATTTTTGAAGCTACTGCCGTGAGTCTTCATAATAAATAAGGGAAAACAATCCATACTTCGAATAGAACAATAATTACGATTAGTTTCAATACATAATCTCGCGAAAAAGTTCCACTAAATGTTTTATCGTTCCAAATTTCACCTGTCCCTGTACCAAAAACCTAGAATTGTGTAGACAAATGATACGTCACCTGATTCAAAATTTCTACCAGCATACTAATAGTATTGGCCGTCTTTAAAAACCTGAGACATTGTTGCTACAATAAGAAACAAAAATTTCCCATGCATATAAAAAGTGTGTGTTACGTTTGGAACCATTTTCGGGAACACGTACTTAAACACGTTTAACATCCTAAAATATTCAGATAATAGATTGTTAGTTTAACTAGTTTAAGGGAAATTTCTTACCAAGTTTGCTGAGCCTGGTTTTATTTGTATACTTATTTCCGTTAAAAAATTGTAGGTGTTCAAGTTCTGCAAGGTAACACTAAAATTCACGTTTTTTGCCAACTTTTTAGTGTTTCGTCAGGTTTTTGGTGCTTAATCAATACTGTTTTATAATATTTAATTATTTTGTCGTATGGGAAAAACGTTTTAGAACGTAATGTCCTAAGTTGTTTGTCATTATACCTTTGTATTATTTTTTTATGAGGGTTAAAGTGCGAGCTTCAAACGAAAAGTACAACTTTTGGCGGCCAGACCCATTCATGTAAAATATTCAACTACCTTTCAGGATAGCGATTTTTAGTTTGAAAAAATCTCGTACAGCGTAGTAAGCGTTTCTAGTAACTTAAACATATTAGTAAAATTTGCGGTTAATAACTAGACAGAACCCTCAATCAATGTTTTTTTTTATTCCATGACCACCCTAAATATTGCAATCTAGAAAAGAAAACACTTGTCAGCAAGGCTACCAACAAGGAATTTCTAATATCGAAGTTCGTATCGTACCGTCTCGCCTACGCTTATGTTATTTAATACGAGAGTGAGAGGGACGGCACGATACGAACTTCGAATTTCGTGTCTCGGAGTAGCCTTCAGACTGACAGTGACAGCTCACCCACCACTACTGACAGACTGTCAGACTGTCACACGCATTATAGTTAAAATTACGAAAACAACATAAATAAACTAATGAATTAATACCGTAGGAAGAGAACTGTATCAATCTAAATTACTTATATAACATTGAAATGGCTTTTAACCTGCTTAGCAAAAACAAAATCTCCTCTGTTCTGCTTGGTAGGTAACAATCATAACCTTAAAATATGAACTGAAAATATGAAATGTTACGGAACCGGTGAACGAGAGATACTGTAATTTAATGCTGTGTTTTTACAGAGTCTGTTCGTAATGCGAGTAAGAAAACCGGTGGTAGTACGAAGAATACTAACTGCAAAGTGAAACCTAAGCATAGAGGATGGAAGGTGCAGGATGGACATTCTGTACAAGCAGGCTATATTCTGGCAACGCAGCGGACCCCTAGATTCCATCCAGGACTGAATGTAATTAATTTAATGAAAATCAGGATAAAAAAATAGTGAAGAAAATTAAAATATTACAATTATTCTTAACAAGGTGTAAAAATCATATAGAATTCACAAATCCTATTCATCCTGGAAAAAACTTGTGTTTTTATAATGCACAATTACTACGTTTTTTGGAAATAATCATTTCTGGTACATGGGATGATGGAATTCAAATTATTAAAATAACTTTAATCTTATAAATTTACCTTAGAAAGCAAATTGGCTTAGAATAGTTTTTGATTGGATTCCCCGAAATCAAATTTATTCAAACCGAACAGTCTCCTCATGTGTGTAATGTCTCCACATTGACATTGGCAAAATACATCTTGCTAACTAAAAAAGCAAGGGTGAAAGCCACAAAAAAAAAACAAACAAGTATTTAAATTGTGATAAAACCGAACCCTAAAGATTCCAGTTTTGTTAAAATTTTCTGAGCTTTATCACATTTTTTTTTGGTTTAATTTCATATTGTATTACAGTACTTTACAAACATTTTTTAACTTGTAATGTACTTAAGTGCTGGTCAAATCTTGCATTGACACACTTCTAGTGGCTGGATCGACTTGAAATTTGGCATACTTATGTTAATGTGGTGACAATACATCTAGCAGTTGCCAAGATCGTCTCGGCAGGACAAAACTCAACGGCTTTTTTTTTCATTATTTGACTGGAAGGTAAACGAGCTAGTGGGTCTTCTGGTGGTAAGAGATCACCACCACCCATAAACATCTGCAGTACCAGGGGTATTGCAGATGCGTTGCCAACCTAGAGGCCTAAGTCGGAATACCTCAAGTGCCAGTAGTTTCACTGGCTGTCTTACTCTCCGTGCCGAAACACAACAGTGCAAGCACTGCTGCTTCACGGCAGGATTAGCAAGCAAGATGGTGGTAGCAATCCGGGCGGACCTTGCACAAGGTCCTACCACCTGTAAAGTTATAGGCGTCTACTTAACATTTGGTATGGATATGTAGTTTGGATGACAATACAAGTACAGTCAGCGAGAAAACTTGTATCTAAAATTTAATTTTCAACAAAAGCTTCTTTTCATTTACTACCACAATGAAATTACAGGGTGGTTTTGTTACAGGTTGGTTTTGGTCGTAACGGTACACTCTTTGCCATGGAACCGGGCAAAGTGGTGGTCACATGTGAAAAATTTGAGCCTAACTGGGAGCACACGTGGGTCCAGAGGATCTATGGGGGTAGGGAACAGCAATCAATATACAAGAAGTACTTCAATGTTATACCTGCACCGCAACATCAAAAGTTCAAGCTGGTTGATGAAGTATGAACAATATTGTTGTGTTGTGTTATATTGTTTATAGTTATTTATAGATACCGGATTATATGCAACACAAAAAGTCTGATACATGCATTATAATTGATGATAAATGGTTGAAAATGCATGAAAACTGTTAAAATAGCATGCAATAATAAATTACAAGCCAACTTTTTATTTATTTTAAAATCAATTACCTATGCTTTTTAATTGCATATATAATCCGGTCCTTAGTTATCTAGTTGAAATAAAAGAATAGAAGTAATAATGATGATGCCTTTTCATTCTCAGCTCTCAGGCCTTATTGCCTAACGTTTCTGACATATTTCGCATACAAAAGCTGTCATTTTATTGCGATCGCGAGTGTCAAAAACATTAGGCAATACGGCCTCGGCTCGGAATGGGCCTTATTTGCATAGTTCCATTATCATGACAGCGCCATCTCTTAACAGATCGGGGAACTGTTCTGTCAGTGCGGTGAACGTTTCTCTATGTAGCAGCTTATTTCGCGCGGTTGTGACTCCTATTTCAGTTGGTTCCATTAAACACCAACAGATGGCAGTATAACAAAACTTTTAATTTTTAGGGTTCCGTACCCAAAGGGTGCCAACGGGACCCTATTACTGAGACTCCGCTGTCTGTCTGTCTGTCCGTCTGTCACGGGGCTCTATCTCTTGAGCCGTAATAGCTAGGCACTTGAAATTTTCACAGATTATGTATTACAGTGGCCGCTACAACAACAAATACTAAAAATAAAATAAAGTTAAAAATTAAGGGGGGTCTTCATACAATAAACGCGTTTCATTCAGCGGTTTTTGGTTGCTAGGCTGCTAAGATTCGGCCGTCAGTTGCTAGGGGCAACGCGAGTGACCCTATGTTGTTTTTAATGTTTAACTACTTATTCATTTGTGATTTTATTAGCGCTATTTTATAAAACCTTCGATAGTATAATAATTATCTCTAAGGCCGTGGTTTATTTTTGTGTGCAGCATTAAGACTAAATAACAATTTATGATCCACAAACCTCCGACACACACTACACACACTTCACAAAATCCGACGTCAATTAAGCACTCACAGCCGCTATGTTTAATGTTTTTTACACTAAAAAATGTCCGTTGTAATTTATACTAAGTAACAATATTTATTTACAAGGTCAAAATTTAAAATCAGGTTATGATTAATTCACTAATAATAATAAGTACGCGCCGTGCGTCGGCCGAAATTACCGCGCTAATATATTTTTTTAAATTGTACATTTTTTTCTGGCGCGAGCATGGCATAAGTCTGAAGCGCTATTCAGCCTACTACAGGGCGACAGCCAAAGAGGATGAGAATTTAAAATTATTATTTATTCAAAATACTTGCACCTAGTCCTAGTGCTTACATTTTGGTGACATGTTTTTATTAACTAGTAATGTAACTAGTTGTTTGTTGGGGTGGAATTAATATTTCAACTTAAATTTGAAGTGGCTATCTTCAACCGATTTAGCTGAAATTTTTGCGTGCATGTTTTTTTTTATTCGACTGGAAGGCAAACGAGCAAGTGGGTCTCCTGGTAGTAAGAGATCACCACTGCCCATAAACATCTGCAACATCAGGTGTATTGCAGATGCGTTGCCAACCTAAGGCCTAAGTTGGAATACCTCAAGTTCCAGTAATTTCACCGGCTGTCTTACTCTGCCGAAACACAACAGTGCAAGCACTGCTGCTTCACGGCAGGATTAGCGAGCAAGATGGTGGTAGCAATCCGGGCGGACCTTGCACAAGGTCCTACCACCTGCAGGATGACATGTGTATAAATCCGATGGCAATGCAATATTATTATGACGTAGAGCTGATCTGATGATGAAATTAGACGTTGGCCATAGGAACTCTGTAATAAAACGACACGACCGCATCGTACGGAACCCTACATGCGCGAGTCGTTCGCACTCGCACTTGACCGATTTTTTACAATCCAGGTGAGTTTGGATATGGTTTGGATACCTCTTATCCCAAAAAAAAAATTGTTCCTGAGGGTGCGTGTTAAATGCATTCTTCGCAGCTTGCAACAAGCTAGTTGATTATGTTGTTGTCCAATAAAAGCAGTTTGTATTATGAATTATTGTCTATGGTTTCTTTTGAAAATAGAACTAATCTCCAGTCACTCTTGTAAAAAATATTCAAATGATTGTACGTTACAATTTCTATTAATACATTTTATTTACATTTAAACCTCCAGTTCTTGTTGATTTCTTCACCCAAACAACTGGTTATGGGACCCTAATGTTTTCGGGTAAGAAATAAAATAAAACCGTTATTTTCTTCAAAAATAAAACGTTTTGAAAACGGTAGTGAACGAAGTACGGGTATAATATGGAGGTATCTATATCGACCAACTCTAAATTCAACGGCGAAAATTGGCCGCTGTGGAAATTCGAGACTCAAGTATTACTAAAAGGTCGAGGTCTATTTGACATTGTAACGGGAGCCAGGCCAAAACCAAAAGATGCCAAAGAAGAAGATCGTGACAAGTGGGTTGCCCTTGATGCTAAGGCCCAAGAGCTTATTGTCATGCGAATGCAATACGGGCCTCTCGCGCACATTCAAATGTGCGAAACATCGGCAGAAATGTGGTCGAAGTTGAAGACAGTGTATGAGAGAGAGTCAGTCGTAAGCGTTCATCTTCTCCAACAAAAATTCTTTACTGTTGAATTTGGCACAGATACCGTATCGGGATTTATTTCAAAAATTGAAGATCTTCGTGTTAGACTGAAACAAGCTGGCTATCCTATTGATGATAAAATGGTGATCACTAAAATACTGATGTCCTTGCCTGAGAAGTTCAAGCATTTTAGGTCAGCATGGGAGTCTGCTCCAATTGACAGACAAACACTCGAAGAACTGGTGCCACGTTTACTGCTAGAAGAAGAAAGAGCTAATGCTGGTGACGAAATAGCAGTTGCACTTGTAGCACAGCGCAATGATAGCAGAAAACCCACAGAATGCACCGTTTGTGGCAAATCTGGCCACAGTAAGCAAGACTGCTTCAAAACTAAACAGTGCGGCTTTTGCAAGAAGATGGGTCACCCCACTAAAAATTGTTTCTTTAAAAAGAACAAATTAAAGCAGAAGAACAATGATGATAAGATTGCTTTAATGACATCAAATTTTGACAGTCTACAAGACGCGTGGTATATGGATAGTGGCTGCACGCAACATATGTGTAGAAGTCGAGCTAGTATGTCGGAGTACAAAGAACTAAGTGACCATCCTGTGCGTCTTGGCGATGGAACGCAAATAAAAGCTCACGGCGTGGGAACCGTGGACTTGGACGCCTATAATGGCACTACATGGCAAACCGTCAGCTTAAAATCAGTCTTGTATGTTCCTGATCTGAAGGTAAATTTATTTTCTGTAACAAGTGCATTGGATAAAGGCTTGCAGATGATATCAAATCAAAATATTTGCAAGTTTATTTATAACAAAGAGGTTGTAGCTTTTGCGAAGCGCGATGGCCGGCTGTTTCAAATGCTATTTAAAAATAAAACATCGCAAGTTCTGACAACCGACTCTGACGAAATGTCGTCTGACGTTTGCAATAACTTTGACTGTGAACTAATGTCGTATCATAAGAAGTTTGCCCATCAGAATTTCGCTTACGTGAGAAAAATATTACTGATTAATAACGTGTCGCTACCTTGCACAAAAATACACTTCTGCGATGCATGTGTGGAAGGAAAACACTGCCGAACGCCGGCCTATTCTAGTTCTTCCGCAACAAATAGTAGAGGTGAAATTGTTCATGCCGATATTGAACTAAGTGTTATCTCAAGTCCAGATACATCTATTTCCTACAACGATGCTGAAGAGGTACTACCTGTCGACAATTCTGTAATCAGTGAAACTGAGACAGTAGTTCAGAACGAGCAAGTTGCTGATAATACTACGTCAAATGTAGCAGATAACGTAAACTCTAGGGTTTTGAGGCCTAGAGAAAGTTTAAAGCCACCTATTGCTTTACAGGACTATGATACATCATACTTCAGTGTTTTAGATTCTGATGAACCTGCGTCCCTAAAAGAGGCTAAGTCTTCTCAAAATTCTTCAAAATGGGAAGAGGCTATGAAGACAGAAATGAAGGCTTTGTATGATAACCAAACTTGGTCATTTATTGACAAGGCTGATGACGGTGTGCTGACTGTAGACAGTAAGTGGGTATTTAGAGTTAAACGTAATGAAAATAATGAAATAACACAATATAAAGCCAGGTTGGTAGCAAGGGGTTTTATGCAAACTGACGTTGATTATAATGAAATATATTCTCCAGTAGTAAGGTTGGTGAGCGTACGAACTTTGCTGTCAATCTCATGCGTAAATAACTGGCCTGTGCATCAAATGGATGTTTGTGCAGCTTTTTTACATGGAGATATCAAAGATGACATATATTTAAAATTACCTGAAAATTTTGACGTACCGGCCGGCAAAACGTGTAAGTTAAATAAATCGCTGTATGGCTTACGCCAAGCACCACGTTGCTGGTGCGATAAATTTCATAATTTCATAATAGGTCAGAATTTTCAGAAAACATTTAGTGATCAGTGTATGTACTGTTACAAAGACAATTTAAATACAGTTTTTGTCTTAATTTTCGTAGATGATATTTTAATAACAGGTTTTGGTCCATTTTTACAAAGTTTTATAAATGAAATGTCTAAAGCTTTCAAAATGAAATATTTGGGGTTCGTTAGTAGCTATCTTGGAATCCAAATAAATCACGACTTAGAAAAAGGTATTGTCACTCTGAATCAGACTCGGTATTTGAAAAATGTTCTAAATAAATTCAATATGTCTGATTGTCATGGCGTATCCACTCCGATGGAATCAAACTTGGATTTATCGCAACTACAAAAAGATAAATCTGAGGATAATTTGATAGAATATCGGTGTAGACAAGTCATTGGCTGTTTGATGTATGCTATGTTAGGTACTAGGCCTGATCTATGTTTGAGCATAACAATACTTTCTAGATTCCAAACCTGTGCAAGTCAAGAACTTTGGGTATGTCTTAAACGCGTGCTGAGATACGTTAAGGCCACTATTAACTTGAAACTGACGTATCGTAGAGATAAAAGCGATGTTCTTGTAGGCTATGCTGACGCTGACTGGGGCGGTAATCCTATAGACAGAAAGTCGACCAGTGGTTACTGTTTCCATGTTTACGGAAACCTGGTGGCATGGATTTCGAAAAAGCAGCCTACAGTAACTTTGTCTTCCTGTGAGGCAGAATATGTCGCTTTAGCAGCAGCTGTCAGTGAAGCGTGCTGGCTTAGATCTTTGCTAATTGAGATGTTCTTTCCTGATACCATAGTTGTGACTATGTACGAAGATAATCAATCAACTATTCGTTCTTGTAACACTCTTATCCAACCAAAACGAATGAAACATTTGGACATTAAATACCATTTTATTAAGGAAAGGGTATTCAATGGCCATATCAAAATCAGCTATGTCTGTTCAAAAGAACAAGTAGCTGATATTTTAACAAAGCCTTTGTCGGCTCAGTTGTTTAAAAATGCTAGAGAACTTTTGTCTCTAACTGTCTAGCATGTAATTTACGTTATTTTATTACTACATAGATACCTGTCTATTATTATTTGTTTGAAGGTGTTTATGTTGAGAAGTTTTTTATTATGTTAAGTTATTTTCTCACATGTTAAACTTAACAAAATGCTTTTATTGAGGGGGGATGTTGTTGTCCAATAAAAGCAGTTTGTATTATGAATTATTGTCTATGGTTTCTTTTGAAAATAGAACTAATCTCCAGTCACTCTTGTAAAAAATATTCAAATGATTGTACGTTACAATTTCTATTAATACATTTTATTTACATTTAAACCTCCAGTTCTTGTTGATTTCTTCACCCAAACAACTGATTACGAATGTATTTGTCTTAGCTGAATTGATTAGCTTGGTTTGATAATTATTTTTATCTAAAATACTGGCTTTTGTCCGCGGCTTCGCCCGCGTGGAATTCGGTATCGCGCGCCGTCCCTCGAGAACTGCGCATTTTTCGGGGATGAAAAGTAGCCTATGTAACTCTGGCCCATAAACTACGAGTATATGCCAAAAATCACGTCGATCCGTCGCTCCGTTTCGACATGAAATGCCGACAAACATACATACAGACACGGACACTTTCACATTTATAATATTAATATGGATTAGTCTTGGCAAACTAGTAGTTTGACCTAAAGCCTCTCAAATAGAGAGTTTTGTCGGCCGACCAACCACCGACCATCTGCTAGAAGTTTCGAGATTAATCGAGATTCGATATATATAGTCCTCCTCATCGGTTTCGATGACGGCGACCCCACAACTATCCTCTATGAATTAAGTCGGATCCAAAAAGAATAGCTAGGTCATCTGCGCGTGAATTTATTTATAGTGAACAAGCGGTTGCGCTGGTGCAAGTCCACTTCACTCGTCCCCACCTCTGTAGCCCAATGGACCGGCAAAACGGTACGATCAGCAGAGGTTGAGATGCAGCGAGAAGGCCGCAGGTCACTATATGGATTCTGACAGACGCCCTTAAGGTTTCAAAATCGAGAATAATAATAACTTGTTTCGACGTATACCTGCAGTACAAAAAGGACCGCCTGCGCGGTTAATTCACGAGCTCTTTTGCCGCACGGCAAATACAAATATTTGCGGAGGATAGGAGTAAGTATTTGTCTTTGGTCAGGATGTTTAGAATTTGTTGCCCGTTGTTCTAGCAACTCGGAAACTAGGTCGGCAAATATTTTGCCCTGTTCACTGTAAAAATAGGTTACAATAGAATCTTATCTCCATCGGAGATCTTTGTTTTAGTTCAATGTATATTTCAGAGCTAGGTATTGGATGGTAATGGTAATGCCTAAACTCTGGAAAGTGGAGCTTCATCATGTCAGCCGAAAGACTTCCACTGCTGGACATAGGCACATAGGCCTCCCCCAAGGCTCTCCACTCAGACCGGTCTTGTGCTTTTCGCATCCACCGCGATCCCGCGATCTTAGCCAGGTCGTCGCTCCATCTTGTTGGAGGCCTACGACAGCTCGTCTCCCGGTCCGCGGACGCCATCGGACGGAAAGTGGACGGAAAGTGGAGCTTAGTGAGAAAGTTTCCCGAGAAGTTTTTTTTTTACATTAAAAAAAAAACAGATTTGTTGAGCAAAGGTTAGGTATCCATCCATACTTACTATACTTACTAACTAATATTATAAATGCGAAAGTGTGTTTGTATGTTTGTCCGTCTTTCACGCCGTAACGGAGCGACGGATCGACTTGATTTTTATCATAGAGATAGTTTATGGGCCCGAGAGTGACATAGGCTACTTTTTATCCCGGAAAAATGCACAGTTTCGAAGGGAACAGCGCGCGATAGCCGAATACCACGCGGGCGGAGCCGCGGGCAAAAACTAGTTGGTGATAAAAACAAATCATATGGTGATGAGTTTCCAAATCATTTAGATATGCCTAAAAAGTTACACAACCCAACAGTCCTATTCAAAGTTGCAACATTTCTACCTGTCAGTGCCATAAAAATCCGAGGTGAGAGGAGATTGGCGATTTTCCGGAGTTAAAATGACGTCCGGCCGGTCCGGATGTTGACCCGGCCCGGATGGGACGGCGCAGGAGTAGCGCAATCAGACAGTGCTAGTAACAGAACGTAGCACATTGTTTCGGCGGGTTTAAGGCATATTTTCAGAGATAGACAAAAAATATTTACTACACAAACTTAAAGTTTACATCAAGGTGCTGATAAAATTAGGTATTAATAATTTATTGAATCAAGCGTTACTTTGCCGAGGTCCATATCAATGAACTAAAACAATAACTTTGCTCACTGCGCGACCTTATGATGACAGCTAAGTTTATACAAGATATGCGTGTTCATGCAGTTCCTTCGCCTCCACATTGTAAGAACACACACAAATCCATCTATCACCACCACCATAGTTACAACTACACTGACACGTTTCGAACTCAGCCAGAGCTCATCTTCAGAACAACACAACCACCTACCAGATGTAAGACTAACAAAAGTTTTAATTTGTCAATGTAACTCCTAAGTACCTAACCACCTATATTTTTTTCTCAAATAAAACTAGCCACAAAATTTAAATATAAATTTTAATCGTCATTTAAAACTAGGTACCTTGAATTTTTACTTATTTACTGTTAAGGCATGTTCTGTTAATCCTAACTAATTGTTATTGCTGAAATTAGACCCAAGCCAGGTAGTAAGGGAGAAAATATTCTCTCGTATACTCGTATCATCAATATGTAACCACGTATTTTCACGGATTCTGATCGGACGTAATACGTAGGTACCGCTCTAAACGCCAAACTTTTTAACCATACGATGACAACTGTAAAATTACAGCTATTATGTATCCATAATCTCTCACCACGTGCCTTTTCTCCCCTCGTCGAAGGGCGCTCGACATTTCCCACTCGTAATTTTTCTCGGCCGCCATATTGTAGTGCCCGCCCAATAACTCGACGGCTGTTATATTTCAACGGCTAAATTAAACTTTTTGCTGAAAAACGAAAGTTATCATGTGCAACTGGCTTTTATGGATTACGGGGCTGAGTTTCTGCTATAGCCACAGGATATTTCTTAGTTTTGAACAAATCTGTGAGCGAATTTTGATCATGAATCTACGGTGAGAATCACTCATATTAAACATGTCGAGCTAAACTCGATTTAAGACGTAAGTTATCCGTTACAATAACGCGACTTTACTTACGGCTTCGTTCGGCTAACCCGTCAATTTTGAAAGTTGTATTGAAATTCAGGGGTTTTGCATTTCCATCTATAGGAATTTCCGATTAGGTAATTCCGATTAATCCTAGTATTTATTTTTTATATACATAGTTAGTTTGCTCAGTGAAATTAAATAGGTAAATTCAAAATTATTTATTGCAAATCACATTACATTACACAGGTGGTACAAATATCAGGTTACATGTGACGCCCAGCATAGTCACAGCAACATAAATAGGTATTAGGATGACTAAACATGGTGGTTTTGATCTACTATGTAGGTACAGTCAGCATCAAAAGTAGCGGATATAACTTTTTTACTCTGTCGCATTGACAACTTTGCGTGGAGTTTATTACGTGGCTGTAAAACGACAAAGTACGAAGTGTATAGCTACTTTTGATGCTGACTGTACAGTGGGATCGGGATAAAATTTTGAAATTTCATTAAGACCAATGCCATTTCCACTTGTCTTTTAAATTCTATGGAAACAGCATGCAGGAAAACAAAATCTACATACTTCCGAGGACATCTGAATGATAATAAGTTTGCAAGCGCGAAGCCTGTACAATTATACCTCATACACTTACGCCAGAGTGGGGAAGCCTTACGTTTCATTCCACGCTCCCATTCCCTTTTTAAAAGCGCTTCGAGCCCACTCTGCCTCCAAGGCGTTTTGAAAAGCAAAATTTTTAGTGCAACCAACAAGTCGGTCCAAACTGAATCATGTACGTTCAGAATACAGTTGGAATTCCAATAGGGGTTTAGTGTCTGCGTTCCGTTCCAATTATGGTATCTGAGCGCTGATGTTTTTCTAGTGAAAATCCTGACTTGTGGACTTATTGTTTGGCTCGAGTGACGACTTGTCATTGGGTTGATGACCTATAATTTTTAAAATGAAGATTAATTAAATGCAACAGTGTGTTTTTTCAGATTTCTCACATTAGTGGCACTTTTGAAAGTGAATGACACAATAGTCAGTATCAAAACGCAACTTTGCAGCCCTGTAGCTTCTAAGCGAATTAAGATAATTCGAATTAAATTAAATTTTTGGGACAATATGGCCCCATCGATCCATGCGATGATTCCGCCAATGTCGTGGTTAGATAAGACACGGCCAAAAGACTAGTTAGCCTTGTTGTTCGGTAATACTGCCAGTTTCGGTGGGGAATCAAGTTAACATTTTGTTATTTTAGAGTTTTTATAAGAAGGTACCCTCAGCTTATCAAATGAGAAAATTTTCAGCCTTTCCCTACTTATAGGTATCCCAATGAAATACGCCGAAATGGTACGAGAGGAGATGGTACGGCAGTTTGCCATGCTCGACTTCATGCCCCTAGATTAAGTATTAAAATAGCCCTAATAGTTTATATCCCGTGGAGAAATGGATGCTTACATCATGGATATTAGATCGGTTATTTAACTATCCACTCAAATATATTTTCGCCTTACTACCGAATACAATAAAAAGCTCGCAACAGTGTACTCAGCCGGAAAATGCCACATCTCGTTTCCCTAAACAAGTCTAGCTCCCGAACGGCGCCCTTTTTTAATCCGCCCGAACATGTTTACGATCGTCAACTTTTTCGTATAAAAAGTTTTAACACCCGGTGAGGCAATAAACATCAGCCCTGTAACGCGTCTGGTGCTAGCTACTGTTTTACTGAGCAAAAGTTATTGTTTTAATCTTTTAAGTTGTCTTTGCGATTTTATGTAAGATGGTGCAACATTATGATGGTCTTTATTATAATTTACCTACTATAAAATCAAATTTTTATTTCATACTAGCTTTTGCCCGCAGCTCCGCCCGCGTGGTATTCGGTTATCGCGCGCGGATAAAAAGTAGCCTATGTCACTCTCGGTCCCATAAACTATCTCCATGCCAAAAATCACGTCGATCCGTCGCTCCGTTACGGCGTGAAAGACGGACAAACATACAAACACACTTTCGCATTTACAATAAGTATTATATTAGTATAGAAGTATGGAATGGATGGATGTATGTAGTTGTAGGTATAGTATAGGTAAGGTACGGTAGTTCCAAGTATTTAAGTAAAGCCCCGTTTAGACTTGCGAGAAAGATCGTGCAAGCAGCATTACATTAGTGTGCTTTATTGACCAAGTCAAACTCGTTCCCTTACGATCTCGCATACTAAATACAACTTGCACTATTTTGCAGATCTAAACCGGGCTTATGTTATTAGTTTGCGCTTAAAATTATATTATTTGTCAAATCAATTTATTCCATTTAAGCACATTCCATCAATGGAAATCAAAATGACTTTCCTCAAAGTTTCTTGCGGCGCACTCCTCTTGGCAATGTTGGTAATGAAGTCGGGGCAAACGCGCCGGCAGGGGGTTAACGCGCCTACTATTAAAATAATCGAAAAGTATCTTAACACGTTGAGTGCTATACGTATCAAAAATAAGCGATCGCGTAGTTTGCGTCGGTGCGGCAGCCGATAACCTCTACCTGTCCCAACTTGCGGGAGCCATAAAAACTACAAATCTTATAACCTGAAAGAGACAAATATACGTTTGGGCATGATTTAGCAAGTACTACTTGAAAATACTGTTTTGAAAGTACGAATTATTTTTAATACTAACGCACTGCATCGTAATAATTTCACTTCAGTGCTGAACGTATCAACTTTTATGGTCTTACTTCAGTGCTATACGTATTATTTATGACACGTACCGCCATTTGTTTTGGCGAATAGAAAATAGTGAAGTACCTTGCACATTGAGATAATTAGTTGTGACATATTCTGAGCTACTTTCTTCCAGCACCAATATAAAATGATCATGTAGGATATTATAGACCGAGTTTTGCAAGAAAACCAAAATACAGATTCAACTTGAACATTATGTTCTGAAAATTCAAAAGTGATAATCTTGGAAAATAAAGTAATGAACGCCGTCAGTGTCCCTGTCCATGTTCCTGGTACTTCGAAAAATCAACCGAACCCACAAATTGTCTTAATAAATTAACAAAGTTTTAATAAATTTCACCAAAACGATTGCCATCGACAGTCGATATTTATCTGGTTCATTTCACTTCCCTATTCGTTTATCGACTAAATTTAAATAGGTGCGGTACGAATCAATTTTAACTCGTAGAATTGGCAAATTTAGATACTCCTGTGCTATACGAATCAAATTTAATACGCAACTTTGATACCTAATAATTCAGAAACCATGCTTAAGACCCTTGTGCTATGAAAGTAGGGTGTAGTTTGGTTCAATAGCATTCGATTTTAGCTATAAATACTTATTTAATTACGTTTTCCAAAAAAATACCCACCGGTGAAGGTAGGTCTAGTTACGTATTGAAAGTGATTCGTAACGTAGGAGCGGCAAGTCAGCAATGAGTCAAATTTGATACGTACCGCATTTGTGGATAGTTTTCAATATTTAGAGCCGCATTCAACGTGTTAAGCCCTAATAACGTCATCTTACAACCACGCACCTAAGACCTGTACCTACTTAAGATGTCGTTAGTAGTACAATATCAATACTTTTCGATATTTTAATGGTAGGCGCGCTTACCCCCTGCCGGCGCGTTTACCCCGACTTACCTTATACCTTTAAAAAGTTGGTGTACAAATTTACCCTATGCAGCCTACCTACAGAATAAACCTTGATGAGCCTTTTACGTCGTTTAGTGGCATACAAATTAGTGTAGGTACCTAATTAGAATCATGATCGAGTCGGTTTCTAGCTGTGGCAATCGATTGGTCTCGTTCATCACTTAGACAGTATCTTGTAATACGTCGTGATCTAATGGGCCATTGTTCAATCGTTGGGCTTATTCGTTAATTTGGTTTGGGATCACCCTGCAAATTTATGAGTAGGTACAGTGAACGTCATAAATAAGTGACCACTTTTTTACCTTGTCGGTTCCAGTCGGTACACAATTTCATATCGCTTTTCAAACGTGACGTTAAAATAACAAGGTACAGAAGTGATCACTTATTTATGACAACTAAGAAAGATGCTGCTTAAATTACTATATAGGAAACAAACAAGCTGAGATATGTGGTGCATAGGGGAAATTCGTGTCTGTACCGTTGTCGAGCGGTGGTGTAGCGGTATAGCACGCGGCACGGAATGCCGAGGACCTGGGTTCGATTCCCATCGCTGGTCTTATTTTTCTGGCTTTTCTGTGTACCTATCTATATTTCAGTTTGTATTTTTTTCGATATGGGTTTTACGGGATGACCGTATATAAAAGTAACAAAAATTTGGAGTTGAAATAAAAAATACAAAAAGATTCCAAAAACCAATCTTAACTAAGAACGAAGAAAGAAAAACATTTATTTGCGACATTTAAGGTTTTAAAAAAAAATGAGAAAAACGGAAACGGTCTACTTGTCACGACATAGTCCCAACTCAGCATGATGTCGGCCTTGCAACTGACGCCAAGTTCTATGTAAACTATTGAAACCCACCATTCTGTAAATTCTTTCCGAAATAACGTTAAGGTAAAGGTACCTTGAATCATTTATCACTTTATTTGGCACGCTCGTGTCTAAATTCCAATCCACTCAAACTGCACTAGACCAGTAAAAAATCAAAAAAATTGGCCAAGTGCATCTAGCCACGCGCAATATAGGGTTCCGCATATGAATGCAGCAAAATATTCAATGATGAACTACACTATACTTACCTTTAAGAAGTTCGTATGTGACACCGGGTAGAAACCTGTTGCAGTAAGCTTTTCCAGCACTTCACAAAAATCTTGATTTGCATCTGGCAGCAAAGAATTCAGGCGACAAGGTTCTACCGAGTGACTTTACCTTGGTTCTCTCCTAAAACCTTCCTTGGTGGTAGTATAGTATATTGTAATGGACTTTCATTGACTTCTACTCTGTATTACATAAACAGCAAAGCTGGTAGGATCTATGTCTCTGTGCGACACTTGATTACTTAATATAATAGATTGTAACATAATGTAGAGCCCTTTCACCTCTTGCACATATACAGTGGTGGACATATAATTAGAAACACTTAGTACAATTTATAAATTCTTAATTCAAGCAATACTTTAAGAGCTTTTTTGTGTGACATCAAAGAATATTCAATACTTGTTAGTATTTAAACCGATCTAGCTTCAAAATTAAATAACATTTTTCACACTCAATGAACATTAAGAAAGAAAACCCGATATTATAACAATTATCACTTTTTTTTATGTAATAATATGATATATTTAAGTGCTTATAAATAAAGATTAGCCTTTGCCCAGCAATAGGATACTAATCCAGGCTAGTAATAATAGTAATTAATAAACAAATTAATTATAAAGGCACCATACGTTATGTAGTTAAATTCTTCGAGAGCTAGACTACTAAAATTGTACACAATAGTGCACATAGCACTAGCTTATTTATTTTGTGGTGATGTTTTTTTTAATTTGCCACTTGCTACTTTACATTGCACCATATTGCACTCAGTAAACTAACTGTTTATCAAAAATATTATCTTTGAAGTTATATTTAATTTTCACAAACGAATCCACGAATCGAGAAACAATTCCCACAGATCAACAATATTTTTGAAAGACTTATTAAGCGTCACTCCATTTCGTGAATCTACATAAGATAAAACACTTTATGTACGAGTACATGTAAGGGAGGTAGAGTATCCTCTATTTTCTTTCTAGTAATTTGAGTCTCTACATACATACATAAAATCACGCCTCTTTCCCAACGGGGTAGGCAGAGACTACATCCTTCCACAGTTCTGCTTGCTACAATTTTGGCTTCTCCTCTACATTCATCAATATTTTCATTCATGCACGTCTTGGTTTGAGTCTCTTTCTGATCTAAACCGTAGTTATGGACATGGTGAAACTAAAGTTCCGTTTTGTTTTACCCATATCGACTACGGAACCCTAAAAAGCCGTCACACGACACGACGTAGCTAAAAGATTAAATGGAATGCAGCCATTCTTCTGCATCCGTATTTATACACGGAGTCTCGGACATATTAGGGCAGTATCGAGCGGGTGAACGTTAGGTGATTTACATCGCAGCCTTCGTAATTCGTTGCCCTGACGGACGTTCAGAATAAATCAACGTTGGGCCCCCACTAACCGGACATTTATCTCGGCTCTACGATAAAAAACCTCGATACCCAAGGATTGAAAACATTGCACGCCTAAGCGAATGCATCGATGTGATTATTTTAGTCAGGAAAATTGTATCCATGAGTTATCGGGCGTTTTGTTGTGTTAGACAATGGCAAGCTCTTTAAGGCTGTAGTATAAATCTTTGAATCTTTGTTTCATGGACAAAATAAAAAATATGTGTCCCACATTTTTTGATACTAAACTTACTCGTAATCAGTGTCCCCTTAGGGTATTTTACCCTAAATTTAGGGTATTTTTTACAAGTTTAGGATATTTTTTAGGGTGCGAGGTTATTAGGGTAAAAGTTTTCGAATGAAATTAAAGATTTCAAGAAAAAAAATACTGCAGATGTCATAGAAGCCAAGACTATTATGGATGCATTCTAAGAATGCTTCGAAACGGTGTAATTTAGGATAATTTCGCGTAACGTTGAGTAAAAAATAATTTGAGGTGGCAACACTGCTCGTAATCTAACTGACGAACTAATTAATTAAAACAATATTTTTATACCCAAGAAACTCACTCTGCTGGAAGAGATCCCTTTTTAGGGATATGTCCGCCTTTGTTCTCCTCTCTGTGTATTTGTATTTTATGTTTATATGCAATAAAAAGCTTACATACATACTGCCCAATCGATTAGCTAGGTACCTACTTATAGTTACGTTTATTATGACGCGGTAAAGGGTAGGTTAAGAAACGACTAGTTGTTTTGTTTATTAGATCAGTTCACGAAAAGTAGGTCAAAACGAAGTTTTAAAAACATTTTCGATGAAAGGCGGATGTTTTGAAACATGTTGTATCTTTGGCTCGTCTTTTGTGTTCATTGAATAATGTTATTAATTTGCGTTACTCTTTGTAGTAAACTTATCCTGAAATTGAAAATTAATCAGCTAATTGAGCTCTCAGCCTCGGGCAGGTAAACAGAACACGTTCAACAACAAAGTGAGCGGCTGAAAACCCGAAAGCTTTTGTTTTCAAGTTTTTACAATCAACTTAAGATTATGATTCATTGTGAATATATTTCATGGCCGTAGCTCGATTTAAATAACGCAAAAAGATTGCGAAATGGAGTATAATATTCATGGAACGGCATAATTTAATTCCGGTGACAGTCTGCGAGAAGCCAGGTCTCGCTGGAGATTAGGGGTTTGTCTCAAAAAATGTGTAATACAGGGAAAATGCTTAATAGGAAATTATGGAGTCAGGGAAGCGTCTCGGTGCTGTTTACGTCAATATTACTTTTAATAAATTACTGTGGTTATTGGGATTAGAATAGGAAGGGTACAAGAAAAGTATAAACTGTGTGACAAATTACAGATATTTTATAATTATGTCTGTGATTTGTCACATAGTTTATAACCGGGATTACCTAACAAGTAATAATACATGTAGTGAATATGTTTTGCCACCATTTTTACTGCCTGGAAAGTTCGTATTTATTTTGCTTTCTCTACTAGCTTATCCGACAAAATTCGATGAAAAAAATTTATTCACTGGTTCCATAATGCAGAAAATGTAAAGTTTCCGCGCGATACAGATAAAAAAATGATTAGTGGACAAAGTCGCGGACTAGTCACTAATAAACGTCAAAGTCAAGAGGCTCCATTATTATAATCAGTTCTCGCCACAGCCGATTGAGAACCGTCAGAAAAGGGTTGGCACCGACATGACGTTTACAGGTTAACACAATTAACTTGTTTGTTAACTTGACTCGATCGGTTAACTTCCTTATTTGAACGTCTATTTTGAGGCATTTTGACACACTTTGTGAAGTCTCCTGTCTTTATTATTTGCCTTTTTGCTTTATCGAAGTTGAACAAAAAGTTTTCAAGTCCTTTGGGTCGGATGAGAGTTCCAGAGTCTTTCATTTTGCGATTGACCGTTACAGCTACAAGTTGTTTACTTCCCGAAACATTATGAACATTAAAAGGTTCGATCTTGAGCCCTGAAACCTTTTGATGAGGAACACGAAAAGCTATTATCGCAATAAGATCATCAGAATTCTTGGAGTTTCGAAAATGAATACTTCATCTTCTTTGCTCATACCCACTTTAAAAATAAACCAAAGGAGGTTCATAAAAGGGGAAATTTTCAAGAATTGTATTTGTTGTCGTGCTTCGTGTGCAAATCAGAATCGTTATTGGCTTGGTTTTAATTTATATTAATATTAGTCATTCTTAGCTTGTTAAAGTGGCAATGGGCATCCAGCTTGTTGTCTTACTTATCAGTTTCATTTCAAAACAAAAGCGGAGCGTTTGATCATAGTAAAAGTGTAAGTGTAAGTTACACTTTTACTATGGTTTGATGTTTCAAACTAAAAGACCAAAAATCCAGTCAAAATCCAGTGTTGCCACCTCAGATATTTTTAATTGCCCTATCACTACGCGAAATTACCCTAAATTAGTCACTTTAATTTCTTTCCTACACTAAAAATGTTTTTACATGAAAAGTAAGCAAATAAATGCAATTAATTAATAAAGTAATAGCTTAACTACTACACCGTTTCAAAACATTCTTGGAATGCATCTATAATATTCTTGGTCTCTATGTCATCTGCAGTATTTTTTTCTTGAAATCGTACATTTCGTTCCAAAAATGTTACCCTAAAAATACCCTAAATCATTTTTTACCCTAAAATATCCTAAAGTTGTAAAAATACCCCAAATTTAGGGCAAAATAGGGTACACTGGAAAATCGAATTGCTTAAGTTAGGTAGTTAATCCACCAACAGCAAACGTTCTCGCGAATTAGATTGAGATATAACACTGATTCCTGCCATCCGTCAATTGATCGTAGTTGGCGTCTCGAACGAATATTAGATTTCCGTAAAATGATTTAAAATTTCCGTGTTTTCCACCATCTGCGTTTTATCCGGATTTACTGCATTACTATCAGACGTTTCGCTTATTTAATTTATATTTTATTGCCCAGACGCTTTGAAGTACGGATGGTGGAGTTTTATTGGTGAAGATGTTCAGGTGAAATGAAACTGCAAGGGTTTTGAATGGAATTTATTTTGTTTAAATACAATTTGATCTGGTCATGAGATGACCTTATTGGTTTTAGTGCCTTTATTAGGACTTTCATATCATTAAACTTCATATGGACACCGTCAAACGGAGGCCAAATCGTTTGGTTTCTGACGTTTCTAATGATTTTCTTGTTATAATAATACCTATACTCCAATTCAATAGAATCTAACAATCCTGTAGACACTTCCAGCTTTCTAATATGAACACCGGGCTGCCTAAGGCTTTGTGATGTGACTATTATTCTTTTTTGATTCCTTTTAGATGATAATTGCAACAACAGGGACATATATAATCAAGCATGCCCACGTCAGGGTGTGTTAAATGTGTAGAAAATTGTTAGATTCTATTGAATTGTATGTACTTTACGATGACGACGTTTTCGTTTGGTAAAAAAAAAACAGTTTTTACGTTACGTTTAAAATTATCGAATGACTTGAGTGTTTTAAAAATGTTATATGGAAATTATTAAATTCCACTGATATTGTCTATTTATCAGTAATTTATAGTATTTAATTATGTATTATCTCCAAAATTCAGTAGGTACAATACCAACTCAACTCACTGTTATTTAAGCTTCTACTTCTGTCTAAAACACAAAGTATAGGCTTCTTTTTTTCATAGCTCTAAATATTATACTTCTTCACGCCTTTCCGTTTAGTTCCCAGCAAAATTTCACCACAATATTGAAGTGATAAATTTAATAGCGGCTATACAATAGCTCAAGGTGCTCAACGTGCAATATTGTGTTGTTACGTTGTTTATTGCCAGCGCACAATTATATATTTCCAAGCGCGCCACCGGGCCGTTTTAATTTTCCGCCATCCTCAAAATTTATGCGTTTCGAATGGAGTCTATTTTTATGAGTTTTAATTTTAACGCCCTTTGACCGCCGGCTATTTGCTGATTTGCTGAGTCTGACAGAATAAAAATTGTATCTTCTTTTATGAAACGAAAATGCTTTGCCACATTTTACCTTTATTGAATGAAAATATTACGTATTTTTTAAAGAATTTTTTGATAAAATTATATAAAACAAAGTGAAATGTTAAAAATACAATCCTTAATTCTTATAAGTATCGAATGTTGGACGCAAACAAATAAAATCTGTAACGATTCCCTAAAGTACACTAAATGTTTATACAACGCCCGGCGCGTTCCTAGGATTGCGCGGGAAATATTTTTAAATTTGGAACAATATGGTGGACAGCGGGTTGCCATAAATCTAAAGATGCCGTAATGCGAGAATACATGGCTGGAATTATTTATGAAGGGTATACTTTTAGGACCAGATCAAATCGGAAACGTAAATGTTGTTAAACAAATGGCCGTGTTTATAACTGCGTGAAATAAAAAAAAAATGGTCACTAAGAGTCCTGTGTATCAATCAACGTGTACCTATAAAATATGTTGAGTTTGAAATTGAAATAACTTCTTGGAATATCTTTATTTGTAATAAGCTCTTTTTTTAAGAATAAGGGTGTTTAGAACCACTTTCGAAAGATATAGCTTAGCACTTTCAAAAGCTTTTAATCCCGAAGAGGTAAATTTCGATTGCCGACAGCTATTCTTGGCAAGGTTCGAGTACTATCTCGACTCTTGCCGTTTACCTTTAAGTGGATTGCGTTGTAACAAATTATGACAGAATAAAAGTAAAAAGACAGAAAAAATTAAAAACAAATTTTCTTTAATGCTCTTAAAAGAAGAAATACTAATAGTTTAGACTTTAGGTCATCCAAACCTATCAATAACTGATTGAGTACCTACTCACATAACACATTTTATATTATGATAAAAAACTTGGCGCGAGATTTACTTAGGTGCCTAGCCTCGCACTCGTAGTAGATAAAGACTTAATTAGACAAAGGTAAGGTACATTTTTTTGTGTCAAACTTGTGTCAAGCTTTTATATCATATAAATTGTTATATACATAATTATAACCAAAAAATAAAAAAAAGTCTTATTATGCAAATAAATAAGGAAATATTAACAAATGTGTATTCGGCTGCACAACGACTTCCCTAATAATTCCCTAGTGCAAGTCAAAGTGTCATCTGCACTAGATTAAAATTATTTTTACCCAATATGTTGTTTAATTTTCAAAATTTATCTGACACCAAGCCATGTGTTGTCTAAACTATAAGGTTTGCGTTTAATCCTTTTCAAAGAAATGTGACTTTGGATTTATGAAACGGTACTAAATTAACTTTCACGTAAATGACGTAGGTAATAGACTTTTTACAACTTTATGGTTCCTAAGTAGTTGTGAACCGAGAATGCTAAGTCCTGTTAAGTAACCAGATTTGAAAAATTCTTAGTTGGCAACTATAGTTCTGTAACAAGAATAGTCATTCGTGTTTGGCATCTGGTTGCGTAAAAAGAATGTTCATTAGGTACTATTCGTCAACTGGTTACCAAACTCAGTTGCCATCGCGGCCGGAGGGATATTATAACAGGAAAATACAGATCTAATTTATTATTTGGACCTAACAGAGCATTTATTAGGGCCTGTTGTCACAGGCATGCTTTCAAAAATCGGTTTACACTAGGACGTAAATGAACTGACTAGGTAATTTGTAATTCATCAGTTTCATCACGGAAAAACTAAGGGGATGTACATTTGCACAAGGAGCAGGGTAAGTATAATGCCACATAGGATGTCAAACTTTTCTCAAAGCTGTAGCATCGTGAAGTGAGCCCTTGTTGTTGTACGCCCCTTCATGCTCCATAGTGCAGGCTCCCTGCCAGAAGTGACATTGCCGACAGTGCAATCGCATTAGTGCATCATTAACGGAATTGATCTGAGACGCACGACTGTGAAAATATAGTATTAACTTTTATACTTACGGTAGGTAAAGTGTGCTAGTGAAATTCTATGTGTTATTAGTTATTAAACAAGCTACATTTATATTGCAAATATTTATTACTACTAACTCGTAGGTGGCTTTCTAGGTTACTTCCTTTGTTACCTTTATGTAAAATGAAATTATTACAATTGTTGTTATGTAAATAGTTCATTACACACTACCCACTACTATGAAAGTTAAAGGATAAGTTTTATACTTATATATGTCGGCGGCCGATCGTAAAATCCGCCAGATCACGAAATTCCTAGGCATATCGTGAAATGGCGCCATTTCATGAATTAGCTAAGGGACATCCGCCATATCGTTAAAAACTCACCGTTTGACGATTTGCCTGGTGACGTTTAGGCAGTTCATGAAATTCCTAGGCATATCACGAAACGCCGCCATTTCATGATTTGGCTAGTTTAGGCAGATCATGAAATTCCTAGGCATATCACGAAACGCCGCCATTTCATGATTTGGCTAGTTTAGGCAGATCATGAAATTCCTAGGCATATCATGAAATGCCGGCAAATCGTTTCTGGAACTTCGCCGGCCGCTGCCGCGGCACGCTCGCTTCGCTCGCTCGGCTCGTGCGTAGTGGTCACAATTCATACTAACCACTCCTCGCTTCGCTCGTCGTACCTATTTTTTTCTTTTTTTCAGCATATCACGATATGCCCGGTATAAAGCTAGGAATATCGTCGAATGCGTTGTTCTAATCGATCTGCCGTATTGTTTCTCAGGCACATCGTGATATGCCTAGACAACTTTTAGACATATCATGTGTTGTATTCGTAGAGACAATAATAAACAGAGTGACAAAGTCAAATAGAACAATAACAGTTCTTTCAATATAAACATAAAAAAAGAACTTTTGATTAGCCAGTTACAAAACTCCCCCTTAATCAAAAAACTATTATAAAAAGAACAATAAATAAACTATACAACTAAACCTATGCTAATTGTACATTTCTTATGTGCGACAGGCCCAAGAGGTTTCGTTAAAACGTCTGCAGGCATATCACTGCTCTTTAAATAATCTAGATCAATGGAGCTGTCGGACACCTTTTCCCTAATAAAATGGAAACGAGTATCTATATGCTTCGTCCTGCTGTGGTGTACAGGGTTATGAACGAGGTTGATAGCACTCTGACTGTCCGACATTAATTTAACTGAGCTAAGTTTACCTGTAACTTCCCATATAAAACGTCGTAAGTAACAAGCTTCCTTAGTAGCTGTTGTGAGCGACATATATTCAGCTTCGGTGGACGATAAAGCCACGGTGGGCTGTTTCTTGGCCTCCCACGCCACTGGTCCGTCAGCTAACTTAAACACAAAGCCCGTGTACGACTTCCTGTCAATCGGACAATTTGCCCAATCCGCATCAGCATATCCTATCAGGTTTTTACCTGTTTTTCTGTAAATTAAGGAATACTGTAATGTACCTTTCAAGTATTGCAATACCCTTTTCGCAGCATTCCAATGCTCTTTAGCAAAACAAGTATTAAACTGACTAAGATAACTAGCCGCGTATGCTATATCAGGCCGTGAGTTTACTGCCAAATACATCAAACTTCCTATAAGGTTTTGATACGGCAATAACGGTAACTCACCATTTAAATTCTTTTGTAATTTGGTCTGCGCTAAAGGAGTAGTCACCGATTTACAGTCACTCATATTAAACTTTTCTAAAATTGACAGTATAAAATTCGGCTGACTCACTTTTATACAATCTTTATTGCTTTCTATTTGCAATCCTAAATAAGATTTCAAAAAACCTAAATCTTTTAACGAAAAATAATTTGACAAATCATTTTTGACAATCTCAAATGTCTTGTCAGATGAATAATAGACAATTAGGTCATCTACATAAACCGCTAGCAAAATAAGTTCCTTGTCAAAAAGTTTTGTATACACACAAGGTTCAGAAGGCGTTTGAATAAAACCTATTTTTGAAAGTGTTTCATTTAACTTTTTATTCCACGCACGTGGAGCCTGTTTCAGGCCATAAAGAGATTTTCTTAGTAAGCAAACCTTATTTTCTTGGCCTTTTTCTATGAAACCAAGAGGTTGCTCCATATACACCTCTTCTTGTAAATCACCGTTAAGAAATGCGGTATCCACGTCCATGTGCCTCATCTTCAAACCCATTTTTGCAGCTAATGCAAATAAAGTGCGTAAGGACGAATGTCGTATTACAGGAGCAAAAGTCTCGTAGTAATCAATACCTTTGGTTTGACTGTAACCTTTTACAACGAGCCTTGCCTTGTATTTTGTAATATTGCCATAAGCATCCCTTTTCACTTTATATATCCACTTGCATGGGATAACCTTTTTGTTCGGTCTATCCACTAATTCCCAGGTGCGGAATTTCATTAGTGAATTATGCTCATCGTTCATGGCTAGTTGCCACTTTTCAACATCATTTGAACGAATAGCTTCATAATAAGTGGTTGGTTCATCCACATCGTTAGTTGACACTTGATATGTAAGATAATCAGGTGGTCTCCGATTCCTGGAGGGATATCTCTGCTCATGTGGAACTTCTGGATGTTCCTCACTTACTGCGTCCGTCTCCATACACACCGGAACGTTGTCATCTTCGGACTCGGTATCCATCGTTACTGGATTTACAGGAACTGACGATTCTTCAGCTGGACTAGAGCTGTCAATACAGTCAAAATATTGAGATCCTTCTTCTTCAGATTGACCTTCATCTGTGTCAAATAATAAAATTGGATTGGATTCAACCTGTGACTGCGATCCTTTTTGCTTTAAAGATGTAAAACTATTCTCAAAAAAAGTTGCATCTCTAGATTTCAATACTCTTCGTGGATTCTCAGGATCACGAAACAAATAAGTATTTGGATCTTCTGAATATCCAACAAATATAGCTTCTTCAGCTTTTAAATCTAATTTCTTTCTTAGACATGCCGGTATATGAACAAGAGCTCTGCATCCGAATACTCTCAGATGACTTAAGTCACTTTTACGACCACACCATCTATCATACGGTATTTGTCCATCTAAAGCTCTGTGAGGGGACCTATTTTTCAAGTATACTGCTGCCTTAAATGCGTCTTCCCAGTATGCCTTGGGTAGTGAGCTCTCAGCTAACATAGATCTTGCCTTCTCAACTATTGAGCGGAAAGTTCTCTCTGCAGTCCCATTTTGTTGTGGACTGTACCTCATAGTAGTTTGATGCTCGATTCCTTTAGAAGAAAGATAATCAGCAAACTCTTTATTTACATACTCTTTGCCGCCATCTGTTCTAAGAGCTTTAATATGAGAACCTAACTGTTTTTCAACAAAAGCTTGAAATAAACAGAACTTGTTCTTAACCTCTGTCTTAGAATTAATAAAATAAGCAAAAATCTTTCGTGTATAGTCATCTACAAAAATTAAAACATATTTGTTTCCTTGAAAGGATGACGTGGACATTGGTCCGCAAAGATCACTATGGACCAATTCCAAAGGTGAAGATGCCTTATGATATGCAATCTTCTTAAAAGGTTTCCTAGCTAGTTTCCCTTCTACACAAGCGATGCAATCAGTTTTGTCTACCGTGCTAAAGTTTATACCTACCTGATGATTCTTTAATGCGCTCATCCCAATACGACATAAGTGCCCTAACCGTTTATGCCAGAGTTTATAGTTACTCAGACTGTCAGAGTGCTCATGTTGTGCTGCATTTGCTCGGGGTATATTAACAGTACAATCTAAAGAGTACAGACCACCACAGGGAGAAGCATGTAGAACCGAATCACCTGTAACATAAAAATTTGCATCGTTTTTATAAAAAGTACAACCATTTATATCAAAAATACATATAAAACCTTTTTGAACTGCTTTCTGAACAGATAACAAGTTAGCTTTTAAATCTGGTACAAAAGCAACATCACGTATCATATCTACAGTTTTATCTGGTGTGTTGATGGAAATATCTCCTATTCCACAACATTTGATTCGTTCACCATTTGCGACAGTAACATTTCCATTTTCAGAATTTGAAAGAGTTTGGAACCAATCACGTCTGGATGTCATGTGCTTAGTTGCACCCGAATCAACGTACCATAAATCAACACCAGTACTAGAAGTGTTCAGAGCTGTGTAAAATGTACTCCTCTTCTCTTGACCTTGTTCATTAGAAACAACTTTGGCCTTATTTCGTTGAGGACAATCAGGTCTTTTATGGCCTGGTTCTTTACAGTCATAACAAACGATCTTCTTCGTTTTCTTCTTCGCTTTGGTATGAAAAACTGTATCTAAAGGCATGATTTCAACTTTCGACATTTCGTTTAGAAGTCTAGCCTTGACTAAATCGGTTGTGACCGGTTTATCACAGTTTTCAATAGCCATTACAAGAGGTTCATATTTTGGCGTCAAACCTCCTAGAAGTATAGCTGCAATCGACTCATCATCTATCTCCTTATCAATATCTGCCAGGTCTTGTGCGGTTGAAAGAACTGCATTTATATATGCCTCGATATTTTCAAAATCTGAGAGACTTAGTCGGTATAGCTTACGCTCCAAAGCTAATCTACGTCCCATTCCCTTATCCTCGTAAGCTTTCTGCAAAGACTTCCATGCTTCGGCTGCAGTTTTCGCTCGCTTTACGTGCGTAATTGCTGCACCGTCTACTGTCAAACATATCTTCGCTAGAGCCTTACTATCATATTTTACCTTAAAAGATGCTGGAGTGGTATCGCCTTCAGGATAACCAATTATCGTGCTCCATAAATCCTCATGGATAAGAAAATTTCTCATTTTGAATTTCCATGTCGGATATCCGTCTTTATTTTTTAGTAAAAATGTGGGAATTGCTGACTGCTGTTTGTACACATTCACATTATCTCCACTTTCACGTGACATTTTTTGAACAGAACTTTTATATTTCTACAAAAAATATACTTCTCGTGCAAAATTTTCTTCTTTTCGTGCTGATAACGTGTTGTATTCGTAGAGACAATAATAAACAGAGTGACAAAGTCAAATAGAACAATAACAGTTCTTTCAATATAAACATAAAAAAAGAACTTTTGATTAGCCAGTTACAAAATCATGAAATGGCGCCATTTCATGATGTGCCTAGGAATTTCGTGATCTGGCTGATTTTACGATCGGCCGCCGACATATATAAAAATTAAAATCAGTTTTCATAGTCGCCAGGGATCTCGCGGCTGATGGGTGCACTGTACAGTTGTTTTATACTTAAATGAGATGAAAATGTTTATATATACCACATGATATACTTATACAAAAATTACAGAAAGAGTAGAAATACAAAATATCATCATCATCATCATCTCAGCCTACACATTCCAAATGTAATTTCGCATATCGAATTTCGAAAAACAGGTGTGAGCTAGGGTTTGAACCCACGATCCTCTGCTTGAAAGACCATAGGTTGAAGTTGCTCTAAATAATCTAAAAAGTCATACAAAATATGAAACAAAATAATATAAAATTGAATATGTGTGAATGAAAAGATTCCGCCTCAGCATAAATGCGGACTCTTGGGATGGAGTCAGCTCAGCGCTGGTCTTCCGGTGAGACCATTTTTATCGGTCACTGCGAAGGCCTGAAACGAAATGATACAACTTTAAAATAGAAACATTATCAGAACATGAAAGAACTGGCTCTGAGAAGAACGGACTGAAGTGTACATCGAGTGGAATAATACACTTAAATGTCGGTGAGATTTTGTATCCTTTCTGTTCTTTTCGTAGTCTTTTCAAACTGAGCATTCATCGACACACGATAATTCTACTTATAGGCATTAAGTATTATTATTTATTTAATCATACTCCGATAACCATTGACTGGTCGCCTAAGTGGCGAGTGACGAGCGATGGGTACTCAAGTCAAGTGGAATTGCCTTTGATCTCTCTACTGGATGATTTGACTGCTTGGTAATGCTATTACCGGTACATAACTGTTATGTTTGAAGCTATAATTGATAATAGAATGTTGTGTGTGATTGGTAGGTAATTGTATTTTTTTTCTAGAACTGAAATTTTCAGGCACCCAACTCTATTTTTAATGGTATCAACTGGCCTTTTTTTATTCGACTGGATGGCAAACGAGCAAGTGGGTCTCCTGATGGTAAGAGATCACCACCGCCCATAGACACCAGAAACACCAGAGGGATTGTAGATGCGTTGCCAACCTAGAGGCCTAAGATGGAATACCTCAAGTGCCAGTAATTTCATCGGCTGCCTTACTCTCCACGCCAGAACACAACAGTGAAAGCACTGCTGCTTCACGGCAGGATTAGCCAGCAAGATGGTGGTAACAATCCGGGTGTACCTTGCACAAAGTCCTACCTCCTGCAAAATAATATAATGTTGGCAATTGTATTTTTATAAATTATATTGTAAAATTTCAGGCACCCAACTCTATTTATCATTTTCAATGGGCTCTATTGCATACATTTAAAAATATCTTAAGTATTTAAAAAAAAATATCGTAGGTACCTACGCATTTTTAGTTCTTTAATTCTACTTAACTATTATGTATTTCGAATCCATATTATTTGCGCGGTTGAATGGACTGTAGTAGGTTGGCCTAAAACACTCCGTAGATTTACCTATAAAGGCGGATGGATATACTTCGATAGAAATGATGGTATTCACTCACCCTTAACTCCAGAAGATTTGATAGCGTTACTGCTGCATGCGGTCTTGTATAATTCGTTCTTCAGCTGAGGTCTTCAGATGATTTTACAATAATTAAAGATCTTGGTGGAAAATACGTAGCGAAGCGCTTGCTGTCTCAGTTGACAGACGACTTCTTTCTTTTTCTCTGCTCTATAGGATTCGTCATAGAGCAGGACGTGCGCGGAGGTTGGATGGGTGGCGAAATACTTCCCATTTCAACACAAAATATTCCATCCAACTTTATAGGCTCAAACATTCCCCCCGCCTAGAAGGACAAAGATCTCTTTGTTCTTCTAAATAAACAAAGAGCATGAAGGGAAAGAAAAATAAAATTAACTTGAAATTATACCACAAGAAGCAATCATTGCGGCATGAAAGAAAATAAAATAAAACTTATTTTAATGGTAAGGGAGAAACCTTTACCACGGGTCTTTGATAGACACCCGAATTTGTGCGTACAGACACAACACGAATAACTCCATCTTTACCTGGAAAGACGTCGTCAATTACACCTAATGGCCATTTAAGAGGAGGTACATTATCAATATTAAGTAAGACAATTGTGCCTTTAGTTATAGGATTAGACGCGGTATTCCATTTCTGTCTCATCTGGAGCGTATGTAAATATTCAACTTTCCATCGTTTCCAAAACGATTGGATAATCTTATCAAGAAGATATTTCCGTTTTACCAAGTTCAATGACAAACTTGATACATCAACATTATGTAATGAATTTATTGGATTTAATGTTAAAAATTGTGAAGGTGTTAAAGCGGTAGACTCTAATGGATCAGCATTTAATATAGTCAAAGGACGCGAATTAAGAACAGATTCTATTTGCGTTAAAACTGTTAACATTTTATATGAATAATTGAAAGTAAATAGGAAAAGCAAAAAAAGCGGTAGCTCAATTTGAACTAAAAACAATGTGCATGAATATGCTCTGAAAATCGTAAATCCCAATTCAGTTTCAATAACCAGAGGATATTTCTCAATATATTCGTGAATAAAATGATTAGTGTTGCGATAATTACCATAAAACACATTATAGCAAGTGTGAATAAAGTTGTATGCTTTGTCGCAACGTTATGCGGGTCTAAATTTACAAATATAAAGAATTGGTCTGCAACTGAACACCAACGTAAGCCAAAGAATTTAAAATCAATATCATCAGCGATGTCTCCAACAGCGGAAGAGCGATTTTCCTTTGATAAATACTCAAGTAAAGAACGTGAGTTGCCTGAGAATTTAACTAATTCTAAGGTGGCCATTAAGAACAAAGCAATCAAATCGCGCGAAAGCTCAATAGCAGTAGATTTATTCCTAACAGATGATCCTGAATCGTCTGTATATAAATTGCGAGATGCAACTGATGCAGCGGCAGGAAAAGACGGACCTTCGTCTAATAAAAGTTGCTTGACCGTGCACATTGCAAGGTATGGACTGCATTTAAGTCCAAAACAAACGCGGTTAAATTCGTAAATTTGCGGTTCAATCTCATTGGAAAAGCGGTATATCATTCGAAGACAGCGGTGAAACTCTGGAGAAACCAAGATTCTTAAATACATTTGACGTATGTCAGCGGTTATGGCAACTGGAAATAAGCGAAAATCGAAGATAATCGCGAGTAAATCTGATTGCAGATTTGGTCCAATATACAGACAATCATTTAATGATATGTCAGTAGAAGTAGAGGCACTAGCATCTAGAACAATGCGTACTTTAGTTGTCAACCTGTCTTCCTTAATAACAGGATGATGTGGTATAATATAAGCACTGGGATTACTTTCCAAGTCCTTCACTAAAGATATGTAATCTTTTTGTAAATAGTCGCGGATGATTTCATCATATTGTTGATGAATAACATTATTTTGTTTAAATCTCCTTTCTAAAGATTTATATCTACGCATCGCAGTAGGTAATGAATCGCCCAAATCACATGGATCGCGGCAAAACGGCAGAGGAACAACATAGCGGCCAAGATCATCCCTAGTAGTCTGCTGTGAATAAATCTGTTCACACTCCTTATCGTCAGCGGACAGATGTTTGCGAATGGGAACCTCCTCAATCTCCCAAAATTTTGATAAAAGATTATCAACTTTGTCAGTCGCGGTGAAGAAAGTTTGTACAGACGATGACTGAACACCTGTAGTATAAGCGGAACCAGAAATTACATATCCAAAGACAGTTTCGATTGCATCGGGTAAACCAGGTGGGCCAATAATGCGGTTATTTTTCATAATACATTTGACGAAATCTTCAGCACCCAGCAGTAAATCGATTTTACCCGGCATGTACCAATGACTGTCACTAAACGGAATATCTTTCAAATAATCTAAGCACGCCGTATTTATTTCACAAGCAGGTAAATTACCAGATATTTTGTCAATCACCAATGCTTGTAAGTCAAATGAAAACGACTCATCAAATCTTGAGAACAGCGTTAGTTTCGATGTTCCTTTTATGGACTGGGAACTTTCTCCTATACCGTGTACTGAAATATTTTTATCATCAGGCGATAGTTTTAACCCTAATGTCCGTAAACAACGCGAGGTGATAAAGTGATTCTGAGAGCCCATGTCGACCAGGACTCGTATATCGCGGCGATTGCCAAAGGCATCTAAAACCTGAACAATTGCAGTTCCTAATAACACTGTCTTCAACGAATCTTGATTGCTAGTAGCAGTGCCTGAGAAACCTACATCACTATTGTTAGTGCGTGTATAGTCAGGAGCAGCAACTGCGGGAGCGTGCGGAACCGAAGACGGCGACGCGGCGGCGTGCGGGCGCGCTGGCGGCGCGGCGGCGGCGGTTGCGGGCGAAGACGCGGGTTGATTAACAGCGAGCGGCGCGGGAGGTCGAAACTGACCTTTATTGACATTATAAGAATGTCCATTTTTTAAATTAGAATCACCCTGCTTAGAAGCATTAGGATGATCTAAAGCGTTGCGGCATAGTTGGCTATGGTGAGCCTTGTTGCAATATTTGCATGTGGCGTTCGACTTGCACGTAGAAAGTGTATGACGGACACTTAAACAATTCACACAACCGTTGCACTTTTTAATTACATTATATTTTTCAATCGGCGTCAATCTGAGAAAAGGTTCGCATTGATATAAATTAAAGTGCTTGTTACTGTTGCAGTAACTGCAAACGCGGATAGGAATTTCATTATTATTTACAAGAAAAGTTTGCATTTTATTCTGCACAAAATGCGTGCGGGGCGCGGGGGACGGCTGGCTGCGCTGAGCGTGGTTGCCGGCTTGCGGATGCGACGGTGACGCGATTGCAGTAGTGCGTTGTAATATTTTAGTTTGATCGCGGATAAACTTTACGAAATCATCGTATTTAGGAAACTTGTCATTGTTTTTAAGAGACATTTCAAAAGCCTTGGAAGTTTCACTATCTAACTTACGCAGTGCCAAATGTACAAATATGAAGTCAGACATTTCTTTGATATTCAGCTGACGTAAAGCAGCAACTGACGTTGAAAACTGATCGATGTAAGTTTCTAAATTTTCTGCGTTTGCTTTACCAGCACTTAAAGGTTTCAAATTTAGAATGTTTTCCAAATAGGAAATAGCGATAGCGCGTTTGTCTTCATATTTGTCGACTAAGGTTTCATACAACACCCTGTAGTTATCAGGGGTAGGCGCAATACCTACGCAAATTGACTGAGCTTTTCCTTTCAATTTTGAAATCAAGTAATGAATGCGCTCTGAGTCTCCTAAAGTAGGGTTGTTATGTACAATCGTGCGAAATGACTCTATGAACAAAGGAAATTTTTGTATGTCCCCGTCAAAGTCAGGAATATCAATGCGCGGTAACTTGAAAGCGGACGCCGCACTTGCTGCTGCACTAGCGGGGGTATCGTCTGCATCGTTTAACTTCTTAAATACAGATTTAATTGCATAGAACATATCATCAAACTGCCACAATAATTCATATTTGGGTTCATACTTTGGATCCAATTCCAAATGACACGCGTGAATCGAATCATTAAGTTCAACAAACTCATCACGCAAATGTTGAATGTTTGCAGCTTGCATTAAAAACAAAGCAATTTTATCCCGTTTTGACTTGGGAATAGAATCGTAAATGCTTTGAATACGTTGAAAATACGAATCACGTTTGCTTGACAAAAGTGAAATTTTGTTTTCCATTTTTATTCAAAAATCGAACACAATGTTACAAATTCGAACACAGAATGGAACACGACAATGCTACTAAATTAAAAAGTTTATAATTTGACTAATATGTTGCGGGCAGAAAGAACAAACATGACATGGCCATAGGTGTAAGCGAGACGGAATATAATATGTCGCGCACTGCGAACTTTTACTCGTGGTCGTATTACAATGACGTGTCTGTAAGCACAATTTCAAAGCGGTTTATTTTGAAATATTAACTGAATGAAATTGAAAATATTGAATGCGGGAAAATAGTAAAGTAGTATGCGGGGATATTAATATGCGGTAGAACCCAAGCCTCAGTGGCTTATAGGTATATAATATGCGGTAGAACCCAGGCCTCAGTGGCTTATAGGTATAAAATGGAGTTAAAGGGAATAATTACGTAAATTATGGCGGATGACAATTTTGAAAGAAGTCCGAAAATTAGGAAAATCTACTAAGAGTGCGGCTCGAAGGCCAAAAATATTTGCGCGGTTGAATGGACTGTAGTAGGTTGGCCTAAAACACTCCGTAGATTTACCTATAAAGGCGGATGGATATACTTCGATAGAAATGATGGTATTCACTCACCCTTAACTCCAGAAGATTTGATAGCGTTACTGCTGCATGCGGTCTTGTATAATTCGTTCTTCAGCTGAGGTCTTCAGATGATTTTACAATAATTAAAGATCTTGGTGGAAAATACGTAGCGAAGCGCTTGCTGTCTCAGTTGACAGACGACTTCTTTCTTTTTCTCTGCTCTATAGGATTCGTCATAGAGCAGGACGTGCGCGGAGGTTGGATGGGTGGCGAAATACTTCCCATTTCAACACAAAATATTCCATCCAACTTTATAGGCTCAAACACATATCTACATTTGAAACTTTTGCTTGTAAGTTTCTTTTTTTATCGAACGGACTGTTGCTGTTTGCCTCTCATGGCGTTTATAGTTTACCGGAGAGAGGGCGAGCTGCCAGACGGGCCCTTCAGCAAAGGAAAATGTTGTCAGTTGCGTTACGCCGTTTTTAGGGCACTGGTCCCACCGGCGGCTACAAACTATTAGCGAGTAAAACTATAAACTACAAACGAGTGGGCGAGAGGCGAGAAGCAAGTATAGTTTTGCTAGTTTAGACGCTCGGCTACAAGCGAGTGTTTGCGTGCGACGGGCGATTACTCGCTGCACTAGCTCAGCTCGAGTATCGTTGAGCTAGTTTTATAATCGATAGCTTATCGCTGCGGTCAACTAGTAGACAGTGGTCCCACCGCCAGCTATCGGCGAGCTCGGCGGTCAACTAGTAAAATTCTGTACTAGAAACAGTTGACAATCGGCGGGCGGCTAGTAAAAAATTCTATGGAATTATCGCTTACTCGCCGGGCGGTGGGAGAGTATCCTCGCCGGCAGTGTGAACAGCCAGCTATGAACTATAAAAATATAACTCTCTCTTTTATGTACACGGAAGCGATTATCTTTTGTTCGTTTCTTGGGCTAGAAAATAGCCGATAGCTCATAGCTTACTAGCTCGCGGTGGGACCAGTGCCTAGAAGAAAATCAAAACAATAGAAAAACGGCCAGTATTAACAGCAACATTGTTAAGACATTCGATAGGCAATACGCTTGGTATATCTTTACTTTTAGGCTGGGGACAGTAAATATAACGAATTAAAAAAACATCACAGTATTAATATTTATTCCTTCCTTTTGTCTATTGTAAAGGTTGCCTGGAAGAGATAAGGCCGTCTATTGCTTATCTTGGAAAACCTCCGTATACATGCGTTTTCTGTACTACTTCTGTGTGTTGGTGTTATAGAAATAGAAATATTTATTGCATAAACTGTGAGGAGTGTACAATATCGACATGTAGTACAAAGTATCAACAGTTACCAATAACAACAAACAACAACAATATGTTCACATAGATTTGTATATAACTAAACTACACATAAAAATGACAATTTTTTGCAAGGAAAATAAAGATTTTTTGTATTGTCAATCCAAGTGTTTTTATAAATTTTGTTTTCAATTAAAATATATTTTATCAAACAATTTTAACTCCGCTGAACCCTCACGTTATCTGTATTACTATAAATATTGGCAACAATACGATCAGATTGAAGCCTCAGATTAAGGTACGCCCAAAGGCTGGATAATTGAGTCCATATCTTAAGTCCCGCCATATAAATTGCCAAGGTTCGATCTGGCTTGCCCTCTGCTCTGTGCGTTTACATTAAGCTACCTGTCTTAAGATTAAGTGTCTTTAAATGAATAGATAGGCAATATTTAATTCATATAAAACATATAAAAGAACTTGGGTAAATATCAAAAATCAACTGGGTAGAGCCGCAAATAATTTGGCTAGTGGCTTAAATCGGTGCCGTCTACCACGAATGCACAAATAATAATATGATAATATGTATTGAGCCGATAAACTTACGTCGTATGTAGACGACTGGCAAAAAGTGTGTTGTAAGATTCAAGTTAAGCAGTTGTTTACGATATGTAATTGTACCTAACTAATAAAATAAATAAAAAAATACGCAAAGCCAAAAGCAAAGTAAACTGAATAGCGTGAAAAGGAAAATGAACGATAAATTATTGCAAAGACAATAGCTAAGAAAGTCAACGGTGCCGATGCAAAGTCAATGCACTGCTATACAATATATATTGCTGATGCAATGTTTGCACGCTTCGCCATTTTCCGAGGGGAGCTTCCAGAAAATTGCAAACATAAAGTTTCTAATCGACGGATCTTTTATTCCCTAGCTTGGGAGATACAGCCCATTAGCTTTGTAATGGGATGTTCAAAATTTATTTTATCATCTCTTGGCACGTGATGTCTTTGTTAGAAAAAAAAAATCAACTCAGAAGTTGTATTTTAACGGCAATTAGAAGTATTACGACTAATAAAAATTATAGAAGAAGCAAAAGTGTTCCAAATTGCAGGGGATAAAAAGTACACTGCATAAAATATTGAAGTATTTTAATGCGTGGTATTAAAGCCACCGCTGTTGCAGCGTGACGTTAAAAACGTTTAAAATTTGAAATGATATGCTATAACTTCCTCGAAGACAGCTCTCAAAATACATTGTTGACTTCGTATTCAAATTCCAATGGTTCCTCGCAGACGTATCCGTATTTTAAACCGCGTATTCACAGACGTTTGAAATCACTAAAAATTCAAACGGTCCATATCTGCTTTCTGCCCGCATCGCTATGCAGTCGTATGCAATTTATTCGTCTCTCGCAGTGGGGGTCGCTATACGTTACAGGCGTTAGAACAACCGCGATAGTACGACTGAAATCGTCTGTGTTAATTTACTGCACCTTGAAATCTATTTCTAGGATAGCTTTTTAAAAGGTTCTTTTACAGTCTAAGGCGGCGCTAGTATGGAGGACAGTCAAACTGCTTCAGGAAAATGTATGGTGTTAACTTTAATCCTGTTTTTGTAATTAACTCGTACAGCAAAGGCGCTAGCACGGTCTAAATTTAAATACATAATCTTTAAACCTGTGCTAGAGATGACTCTCCTATTTAAAACCTGTCTCTACTATTCAGATAGTAGAGACAGGTTTTAAATAGACAATGATCGAAATCTCGAGTATTTAGAGTTCCTTCTCAGGAATAATGTTCTAACTTAATTCATTAGACGTAAGTTTTTTCTAATAGCCTGTACAGTGTCTCTGCTGGGCAAAGGCCTTGCTTTTCGCCTTCCAGTCGTCTCTGGCTTCGGCAAAATATTATTAGTCCGGCTGGAATCGCTCCAAATCGTCCCGCCACCTTCGTTTAGGTCTACCTCCGCTCCGGTGCCCATCGCTTGGAAACCAGTCAGGGATGATTTTGGTCCAGTAATCTGGATGCATCCAGCAGACATGACCTGCCCAATTTCACTTGATTTTAGCGGTCTTTGTCTCCACATCAACAATGCATGGTAAAATGCATGGTGCATAGGTAAGAATTACCTTGTTCCTTTGCAAGAACTGAAGGTGCTGCTGCAAAAGGAACAAGGGCGGAAAAAATGCAATAGTTCCTCGAAAAAACAGCCAAAGGAACTACAGCGAATAATCCAAGACGTTCTGTTCATCTTTGTCCAGAGGGTAGACACGTTGTATAAACATAAACCTGGGTTAGTAGTTGTTTAGTTGACTCTAGTACGCGCAAGTTTTTTTTTTTTAATACCACGTCGGTGGCAAACAGGCATGCGGTCCGCCTGATGTTTAGCGGTTACCGCCGCCTAGGAACGCTACACACGCCTACGCTAGTACGCCTTATTCGTTACATTCTAGTAGTAACGTTTATTAATGAACTAATGTCCATAGTACAAGCTCTGCTTAGTTTGGGACTAGGTCAATTGGTGTCAAGTGTCCCATGATATTTATTATTATTATTAATTTCACAGTTACTATCAACGAATGAAATGTCATACCTAAACCCCTTTTTCCGCGGCCATCGTGAAAGCGAAGTAATAAGTCATAATTGGTTTCATTTCCCGTTATGATTAATTTGTCGACAGGTCTATTATAAATTTGCAAATTTTTCGATACCGTACTCACCCTATACAATGTTTTAGATACTTAATCTAATAACAAAAGGAAACCAGACAAACATTTTCAATTAACGTCTCGAGAGTCCCGCCTCCACAATTTTCCCGCAACATTTAAATAAAAACGTAAAGGTTCAAGCCTCTTTGTGTGGTAGTTGTAATTTCCTCCCAGACGAAGCTCGTGACAATCCCGACTTATCTTTGTTCCTTGACAACACTTTCCCTTGGGCTTCGTCCTAACTAACTTAACTTTACAGTCAGCATAGTTCTTATATTAAGTGCCAGAAACACCACTTTTGTAAGTTCCAGTTCAAAAGTCTGCCGAAGCTGGATTTATGGCACAACTTCACTACTTTTGTAGTCGCTTTCATTCTATACACTGCTGAGTTGTCTCGTTGCCTAGGCCGTGTTTAGGTACGCTCTTATTGAGGCTAAGAGTAGAGACTTGGAGAAAAGATCAATCGCATTAGTTGAAATCTCAGAAACAATATTCATAATTTATTCATAATTGATAAATTTTTCACGACTCTGTTTTGCTACGTTTCAATGAAAGACCTTTTACAGTTGAAATCAACGTAAAACAAAACACAGAGTTAAATCAGCGCAAATACGGGGGGAAGCAGGATTAAGCTGTCAAAACGCATGGCAGAATTATTGTATCCTCAACGGCTTTTGGCATAATAAATAATATTAATGCGAGTATATTATTAATGCGAGTTTAACAAAAATCTGGTGATGATTTCGCCAGGAAGGATTACACGTGACTGTTGTGTTCACTGTGTGTTAGATGCTATTATGCTTGTTATTGTGACTTTGGATGTTGGTGCCAGCTGCTTAACATCCTTTACATAAAAAAAAAACGGATTATTATAACCTACCAATATTATTTTATTGTAGATGCTCTAATATTGGGGAAACAATAAAGATGTTTTTAGGAAGCTTACAATATTAAATTATTTTTTAACAGATTCGTAACATTTTCATGATTATATGCCATTTGTGTTATTATTATAGTTTTATGTAAGTATTTTTTTAAGTATAAATGAATAAATAAATATCAAGGGACAATTCACACCAATTGACCTAGTCCCAAAGTAAGCTTAGCAAAGCTATACCGCAATAGGTTCTTTTATAATAACAGCGCTTTCCAGACAATCATTGCTACGGAGAATGCGCTGCAAGAAACTTAGCAGAAAGTATTTTTCCAAAACTAAACTAACAGAGGTAAAAATACATATTTAAAGAACACAAACATTTCATCATCATTAATATCTAGTTTTTTAGGAATGTATGAAGTCCCTTAGTTAAATATAATACGTACTAAACATCTTTGGGATGTATAGTCTGTACCGGTCGTACGTAAATACACAGATATATTCTATTGTACAAATATCAAAACTTCAGTGGTCTATAAGTTCACCTTGGATTCATAAAATCTTATCAATGAGAACCCCCCAGTATTACCGCTACCGCTGTGCAAAACATGCAAACCCAGACACATTTACTGCCTTGGCGAAGTGAACATCTAAGTTCAATCCATATACAAAATACTACGAAACTCCCAGCCATTACCTCTCAATTAGTTTAGTTAATCCAAGCACTCGCGTACCTCGTACTCATTCAGGGTTGCCATATGTCTAGATTATCCGCATATGTCCGAAATTTTGGCTCTATTTTAATCTCTTCATGAAACCGTGGACTTTTTTATGTCCGTACGCGTGCCTTTGCGTGTGTACATGCGCACGTATGCGTGTGATTGTTACTTCCAAGCTACACGTTATCTATACGCGTATGAATACAGTTACCTGGCTAATTGTTATATAATTTTCGAGTATTTACAATTAATTTTCCTATTTTTTAATGGTAACCCTATGCGTGTTGCAAGCATCCTGTTCATAAATTAGTCTTGTTAAGTGCAGCACGAATTTAATCCTCATATTTCGTCTGCACGAGGGTTCGGCATATCTTTTCAGGTCTGAAATGAATTGTTCATCAAAGACATTTTACAAGCCAATGTGAACTTTGTTCAGTATACATCAAGGGTTAAAGTTGCTAAAAGTCAGCTTGTTCCGTTAATTCTGTAAAATATTATATCCAAGTCGCTGTTTGTGCACTTTGAGCTTTAAGACGGTGTAAGATGATGCAATTTTCAAGTAGGACTTAGAGGCTTTTAAGATGTATTGTTAATGATAGTTTACGTGTTTAATGAGGCTCATTAGTTGGCAAATGAAATGAGATAGACTGCAGTGCTTGATCTCCAACTAAAAATTAAGGGACTTAATTTAAATTGAGACTGAACCATGAACTTATAAGGATTCCTTAGGCGTGACATGATGAAATTTCTGATTAAGTATGAATCTAAGTATGTATTTAAGTGGTAGGTGATGGGGGAGGCCTACGTTATCTGATGATGATGATAAAGAGGTGGGTGCACAGAAGAAAATTTTAAATGACGTCAGTCTGATTAAGTTTTCGTAAAAAAAAGTTTTTAATGAAAGTTTTTTACTGACTGTACTTTTTGCTTACTTTTTCCTGTCTGTAAAAGTAACAAAACTTATTTGGTCAGTCTTGCGCCAAAGAAATCATATTTTAACGATGTTTTAACAATATAATTGACAAATGTATGTAGATGAGAGAACAATTGATAGTTGAACATAAAACTACCGTGAGATTCACTTATATTAAATAATATTGTAACGGATAACTCACGTCTTAAATTTAGTTTAGCTCGATATGTTTCGGGCTAATTCGTAGCCCTTCTTCCTAGGAGCAACGCGACTTAGCGGCTGCAGCAACACGCGCACTACGAACCACCGCTCTGCTCGTGCGATCCTAGTATCCTAGGAAGAGGGGCTGATACGAATTAACTCGAAACATGTCGATCTAAAATCTATTTAAGATGTGAGTTATCCGTTACAATATCATTTAATAAGAACAATTATTGATAGTGTCTCAGTGTTCACAAAAAGGCTAATACTTGTGAAATAAAAATACGAGTTATAAATTGGTAAAAAAAAACATTCCAATCAAAATACAGATACAAGGGACTTAGGAAATAAATTAAACATAAACGTGGAACAAAAGATCCGCCTTTCCAATTCTTCCGAGGCTTTTCAGGCGGGTTAATATTATTTGCGAACGTTCGGCACAGCGGTAATCGTTATAATCTTCCGTCTGAAATATAAAAATGAAATCTTCTTTTCTGTTTACAATTTTCAGGATACTTTTGAAGCCATAAATCATGACGCAGACCATGCCAAGTTGGAAGGGAAACATTGTTTCGCATTTTGTGTTGCTGTTTTATAAAATATCAGGTAAGAAAATAAGAAAAGAAACATTTCGTAAACCAAAAAACGTTAAAAATTCTTATTAAGAATTATAAATATTTTCCTGTATCTGTGAGATCTGAACACTTTCCGTTTAAACAAATAAATATTTAACATCTAATGAAAACATGATTGTCTGCCAGAAATAAAGTAGATATAAGTTTGATCATCATTCAGTAGGTATTGCACCACCCACACTGCTTGAAACTGTTCTTTTCATGAGATGAAAGGAAGAGAAATCATCTGTTCTGTAGCCTGGAACAGATGGTTCTGTAGTGATAAGCAAGCCTGTCCATTGCTCGCCATCGTCATATTAGGCCGTAGGGCGTCTACTGTTGCACATAGGGCTCCCCTATGCCCACTTATGCCTATGGATCCCATTGCTTATCTTGTAAACTTTGTCAATGAATCATTCTCCTGAATTATTTACAATGTTAGTCCAGTCTAAGCGGTAGTGAGTTAAATTTAATGATTGTACATTTAACCAAATCGTCTTGTAAATGCGAAACCGTGAGCGCTTCAACTCGTTGAAACCTACTTACGAGGTAGCCTTTTGTTCAGGGTTGTTGAGTAGGGAATTAAACACCAGTAATTCGCTTTCTTCCGCATGTACTTAGGGATGCGAAATTAAGTAGGGGTGCTAGACAGGTATTAACTTAACGCGAAGGGTAGGTGCGGCCGCGTGTTTTAATGTAAACATGCGTTTAGATAAAAGGGTATCCAGATCGCTGTTTGTTAAATTCTTTAGTCGAATTTGTATTTGTCGGGCGCGTCGTGTCATGACGCGTTATATAATCGATTCAATCAAATCAATCAATCAAATCAGCCCACATCCACCCACTGCTGGGTAAAGGCCTCTTCATTTTCACGCCACTTTGCCCGGTCCTGTGCCAGTCTCATCTACAGTTTACCAACCGACTGCCAGATGTCATCCGACCAACGAGCCGGTGGTCTGCCCACCGTTCTTCGACCCAGTCTTGGCCATCACTCCGTAACTGCTTTCGACCACCTGTTGTCAGTGCGTCTCGCCAAGTGACCCGCCTATCTTCACTTCAATTGATTGTAAATATAATCATTGTATACGTTTAATACGATGAGATTTATAGTTAAGCAATTAACTACGGCTAAGCGACCTTAAACTATTAACTTAAATTATTATAACAGTTAACTGCAAAAAGGGTGTAATTTTTAACTTTATCTCATAATTAAACTGTCCCTGTAGATAAATGGATAGCATACAAGTTTTGCCAAATTACCCATACATTGCAAGTTAGTCTTGCTGTTCTACCTACTTGTTTGTCTTTGATGATCATCTTCAAGACATTGGTATTCAGTGACAGTGTTGTACAAGCTGTTATTCAACTTGCCCCGTTTGTTGTTGTTGTTGGTTCCTGCAGTTGGACTGACTTCAAATTCAGTATACATTATGTAAGTTGGATGACAATAAAAGTAGGTACATATAAGAAAAAAGCTTATGTTTAGATTATGTTTTTATTTTAATCTGAGTAAACCTGAAGAAGCTACCTTATCCAGCAAGTTACCAGATAATCCTTCTGTTTATTAACCATATCACAGTATAATTCCTATCCTCATTGCCTCTGAAAATCCGTGCACCGCCTCAGACATAATAATGTGAGGCAGCATTGCTTAAATAAAGTAATAGATGAAATTTTTCAACGTCGCGTTTGCCATATTTGCGTGTCGCGAACGAATTACTCGGAAGGCCTACGACGACGGGGCGTGAAATTGCCTGATGAAACCGCGGGCACCTCATCGCGCAACGCTTTGAATTTCAAAATTATAACGTTGTAAAATTTGGTTTTAGGATTTAGGTCATTGTTTCAGTTCATCTGTATAACCACTTACGTGATTTGAGCAACTACAGTTGCCAAATATATTTTAGCAAAATGCTTCTGGCAACTGTGGTTGTGGCAATTCATGGCCGGTTTTTTTTCACGCGAGCAACTGACTGGATATGCTGATATAAGGCGCGTATTAAGCTGAAGGCGAAGAAATAAAAAATGTTGGTTACGGTAAGAACTCAGAGTAATTGTTCTTCTTGTGTTGCCTTTCTAGTTACTGAACTGAATGAATCAACTCCTATAATTTCTTCCTGTCCTTGGTGAGGTGGAACAGCAAGGCTACCACGAAATTCGAAAATAGAAGTTCATATCGTACCGTCCCGCCTACGCTTATGTTATTTAATACGAGAGTGAAATGGACGGTACGATACGAACTTCGAATTTCGTGTTTCGGAGTAGCCCTTCAGCTAAGCACTACAGTTACTGGTGACTTCGGTCTATCCTCTAATGTTTCACAATGAAGCCTTTTTTTTTGGCCAACTTTGCCCATCATAATAAGTTGCAGTAAATTGTATTACAGAAATTGCTACAATAAGTTTAAAAAAAAACTGATCAAGCATAAGCTGGACTCGTGCTCTGAGGGTTCCGGGCAGATTTCAAAGCCAGCAAGCAATAAACTTGTATCTCATGGTACTTCTATGAAAAACAGGTTTGAACTTTCCTTTATTTACTCTCTTGCCCATGAATTTACGTCAGTATCCAATAAGTTTTGTTTTCCTCCAATCTTTTATTAAAATACATTTTCAAAAGATATTAGGTATCTTGAGATCACTTAAAACATAATCTTTTTCACAGATCTTTATTTATTAATTTCCACTGTACCTACCTCAATACGTTCCCGAAAAAATCTTGATGTTGGCACAGAAAACCAGAAAATGGATAACGAAGTCACCAAGAGTACCTTTTTCCTCTGGAAGCACGGACTCCCAAAAAGACAATACATGGTACCTAATTCCCCTTTAGATGTTTCCGGTCGCCCGTCGCTTGGTAAATGCAAAACCAAATGACTAAAGATCGGTGCGAAAATTGTAAAAGGCAACAATAAATTTGAGCTTTGCGGTTTTTATTGTAAAAGTCCAAAGAGGCAGTAAAAGCTTCGGCAAGACTTCGCTGAAAGCCGATTAAGTCTTTCGTCGCACTTTTAAATGGCAAAAATATTAACAATAGGTAAAATATTAACGTTAAGTGACTTCTTCTTGTCTGCTTTTCAACCCCTAATGGAAGATGCACGTGTAGACACACACGTGTGTACACCTACGTAGGTGTATTTTGTTTTCCATAAGGAGTTGGGAATAAGTTGATTCGAAAAAACGTGGAAGTACCTATATCCTTTCGCATGATTGAATGTGATTGGCATGTATGTTTTTTTTATATATAGAGCTGTTGCTCTTGACTCCGTCCGCGTTGAAGTATGAAAAGTTTACAAATTACATCCTATTCTCAGATCTATCGAATATACAAAAAAAAATTATAAAATCGGTCAAGCTATTTCGAACGAGTTTAGCCACAAACATTTTTGACCTGAGAGTCCATACTAGTATTATAAATGCAAGTGTGTGTTTGTATGTTTGTCCGTCTTTCACGTCAGAACGGAGCGATGGATCGACGTGATTTTTGGAATGAATGAATGGGCCAGAGAGTAACATAGGCTAGTTTTTATCCCCGAAAAATGCACAGTTCCAGAGGGAACAGCGCGATAACCGCGCGGCGCGGGCCAAAAGCTAGTTTTATATAAGTACGCGTATTTGGAAGAAGAAGATATTTTTCTTTGAAAATTATTGTTTTCTGCGGTTCTGTATCTTCGTTCAAGACTCTAAAGAAGGCATAAACGGGCAAGTGGCAAGAATACTATTAGTACCTAATACCCATTTAAGCAGAAAGTTTCAGATTTCATTTAACAAAAATGCTTTTTTTTATCAAGAATGTCACAGAAGTACTTAAGAAAATTTACTTCTTTATGGAAGTACAGAAGATTAAGTATAATATTAGTATGTTATTATTCAATACATGAACTAAAATAATTATCGAGCGGTTCATTTGTAAGTGCTCAAGTTTTTTATGGTAAGATTATAAAGCTTTAAAAGAAACTCTATTAGACACACGCTAATATCCCTTAACGAATTAACTCGATGACGCAAAACCATGTTCTCTCATTTATTATAAAATTCCCTATCATCAAACAACAGGCGAGTGAAGACAATGGCGTATCTGTTCATGCAAATAAATGAAAATCCGTCGACAAGACGTGCGTTTGCTGAAATATGTCAAACAGTGAACATTTAATCGAGACTTACGATTTGCACTTCTAAATGGATGTCAAATAGGTCTATTTTGCCATTAATCACCTATTAAAATACGCCCTTTTAAAAATAGATGGCACGATAAGGGCAAACAGCTCGTAGTCTTCAAAATGCCTCAAATTAATGTTATTATGAAGCAGGAATTTTCATTTTATTCAAGTAATAAAGCTTGTTAAGCGCGTATTATGAAAGTTCATTAATAAACTCGGGGTATGCGTTGCAACGGAGACTGATCTTTAACAAAAGGATTCTTTCAGAACACGGAAAATGTGAAATAACATACGGTTAAATGATGTTCGCTTAAAGCGTAACCGAGTACGAGTCGGTCATGCGCACTGAGGGTTCTGTCTGTACAAATTTAAAGGCAAGCAAAAATTGGTTTGTATTTTATATTCCCTTGGTATTTCTATTTAGTACTTGTAGCGGATCAATGATTTTTTTGAATTTTTCCTTTAGGTACTTACTTCTGCTGTGAGGCTTAACATCTTGCCGATTCTTAGCATTGGATGTCAATTGCAAATGTCCTATAGGTTTTGATTCTCACCAGTTTTGTATGAAAATACACTTTTAAAAGGGTGGACTTGAAAAATAATTTTAATTATTGTCTCTATTGCATAGACTGGCGAAGACCGTGGATGAAGAGTAAAATCGTCACTACCTTGAAAAAATCTTCTACCTAAAACTGGACTTTGAAAAGAAATCAAAAGTGGACTTTGAAATAACGTTCATAAAGTTCACTCAGAAAAGTTATCGAGTTCACTCATTACTCCTACTGGTGAAAAAAAATAAAATGGAATAGATTAAATTCCATACCTACCCATCCCGGATTGTAAATTATTGCAGATAACAAAAATTGATGCTATTTGCCATTCAATATTGAATTATTGCGAATATTGCAATCATTTCAGACAGTTTTCGTTTCGCAAACGAGGCCGTCGGTTAGCGGAACCTTTGTTATTTTGTTATAAAGGGATTTGAGTTTTTAATCATGTTAAAATATTGATGAATTCATTTTAACACAACTTAACGTAAAAATGTTCATTTGATTGAGGTGTTTAGCTATGTAATGTATTTATGTACCTATTGCCTTGTTGTTTAGACATGTCAAAAAATAGTTATTCTTGAGTGGAGACCGCGTGTCGGAAAACGTAGTATAACTAAACGTAATGTAACGCTAAAAAAATATAAAAACTGATTATCCGATGAAAATTATGAATCTATAAATAAATCTATAGATAAATATGAATCTATGAATGAGACTAAGAAAATATGATAATCGGAGAAAAGTTTGTCACCAAAACAAGGGACAATCTCAAAATACATAAGCAAAACACTTTCTTGGTTCGAATTAAACACAATATTGGAACTCGAGCGGCCAATAACTACAACCTCCACTCGATACCATTCTCAATATGATTCCTTGCACAATAGAAGACAGGACCAATCGTAACATTTTCATTTCGATGCCTGAATGCACGAAGTCGCGGATCTATGCATCGGGGAGATATCGGACAAAGCTCGCCTGACAACTGTTCCCATTTACCCATTGTTGTTGTGATGCCAACAATGGGAGCCAGTGCGGTGACCCATTTGAATCTACGTTGAAAAATACCGAAAGTAAAGTCGAGTGCTATTGTCGTGGTTTTGATTAACGGTCTCGTTAAAAATACCGGTGAGGGCGCGTCTTTCGATGCAGTTCTTTAATAAATTGACGCATGGCTGCAGATTTTTGATGAACTGACAATCTTTAATGAGCGTGTTCAGAATATACTTTGATGGAATCGATACGAATTTACACACGAACTATTAGTCGCAGAATCTTAAGCAAATAGGTTAAATGCAAGGTAACTTGTTTACGCTTACATGCAAAGTTACGTTTAGATGTTACAATATAATACAGATTGATCTTGACTGTATGCAAACTTGCTGTGGCTGTATTGACTGTATGCAAGATGGCATCTACACGATTGTTTCGTAAAATGCACTTCGAAGTAACTATAACTCCATGTAAAGCCGTAAGTCGAAGAACTTTTAAACTTTAAAAACAAAAAGTGAAAGCGTCAGAAGTCTCCAAACTTTGTCTATCCGTCTGTGTTTGTATAAAGTATATATATTTTTATTAACTTATTTAGGTGGTGCGTCGTAGAAGGAGGCATATCTCATGCACTTTGAGTCTTGTTATCATTTAGTAGTGTTAGTTTGTCTTTGTCCAAAAAATAAAGAAAGAAAGAGAGAATTATTTGGTTCCATCCGTATCACCAGCTAAGACTAAAACACTAAGACTAACAATAAAACTAAGTTACGGGTGACATGACAGGACATCAAAAAGTGCCTCCACTCAACATGGTGTTGCCACACGTTATAATGTGCAGCAACATTGATTTTCTGTGGAGCCCAAACGTATATATTTATGCATGAGCCAGTTACTTTGCCCCAATCAAAGACGAAAAAAAACAAGAATAATAACTCATAAAACGTATGAAGTTAAATTGTTTTTAGTTCTATTTCTTATAAGCTCAGATAAATAATATATAATACACGATACAAGTTAATCATTAAACATATTGTGTATCATGAATGAAGCTAGAGAAACAGGGATGCTAAATACTGTTGTTACGTCAAATATACCTATCATCTGTCTTTTTCGGTATGTGTGATTCCATAAAAATCTTGCTTCAATCAATGCTTTAAAACGAAAAAGTTTTTTGGATTCACACCTCTTGACTGCAGTGACACGTGTATAGTCAATAACGAGATGAGAGGTGTAGCATAAGCTCTTAATAAACGAGTTTTGTTTCATCAAAGTAGAGCGTCTACATACTTCGCACCACTCAATAAACAACTAGGAACAAACTTCCCTATCAACGGCATGGAATAAACTTACCTTGAATAAACTTAGGAACCAACTTGGATCTAGAATGTTGGAAAGCTATACAAACATAAAAGCTTTATCTAAATGTGTGCGAAGCAGAGTAATTAGTTCCGAAGCTCGTTTAATTTGCATGACAGTAACATTTCCACGAGGGACATTACCTACTAGGTTTACCATGTTAAAAAATTGATGCGATTAAACAAATATCTATTAACAGTACCCGGATAGTTGACTTGTGATTATATATAGGTCTAATTAGTCACTAAAAATAATGGTACTGAGTAGAAAATAAAAATAAGTAGAGCGAAAAAACTAACGATCAATTTTGAATTTTAATATAATCATATAGTAGCATGTATTCTATAGCAGATAGTGCTAGAAACATAAGAATAAATAATAACAATCTGCTTGGTAGTAATCCGTACAGAAAGATATCTCAACATCAAACTCTAGTTCTAATATTATTAAACGATAATTTTAAAGTCCTCAGTAAAAGGTGGATGAAAAGAGAATGTCCTATTAAAGCAGCAACTGTAGTATCCATAGTCATATACAACTTTCATTGTTTTTGATTCCAAGCATTTAGATGCACCCTCGGGCTATAAAGATAACTTCAAGACTGTCCCGCAGATACGAGAACAGTTAAGTAAGTGTAAATGAATATTCAGCGAGTTTTCGGTGCATAACTGCCAACTCGCTTGCCTTCAGTTCCACTGTTTGGCTTTTAACACCCCTTTATTTACAAAATACGTCGACGCTTAAACGGCTAAACGTTATTGTTTTCACTAATTGCGCACCCGACACATACCTAGTCTGTTGAATTTCCTTTCCGGTCCTAAGGCATGTCGTTGATATGCAGAAGAAATAGTGTGAGACACAGAATACGCCCTTGTGGGACACCTGACATATTTGTTCATTTATTTAGTCATTAAGCTAGAGCACGAGAGTGAAACGAAAACTGAACTTTGTTATACTGAACTTTCACACTGTTGCATTACAAGTAGGTAAGTATACTATGTGATAAAACCGGTTCACCCTCACTAGGCCGAATTTCATAAAAGCTAATTTGACTAGACATATCAACGTTAGATATAATTTTCATTAGCCCTAATATCATGACAGCTAAACTTGTATGTCCGAATTGATTACTAGACCTAAAATTTTACATCCTAAAGTTTATTAGTACTAAACATTAAATGCTCTAATATTACTAAAACTAATAAGATTATTCCTAATGATTAATACACCTAAAGTTGTGAACCTTAATGTTTACTTGTACTAAATATTAAATGCTCTAATAATACTTAAAACTAATAATGATTACTCCTAATGATTGTACACCTAAACTTCTGAACCCTAACGTTTACTTGAACTAAATATAAAATGAAATTTGTGCGAGCGAGCGAAGCGAGCGAGCAAGACGTTCCGGAGCAGAAGCGACTCGGATAGGTTAGGTTTAGAAGGCTAAGGCGGGAGCGAAGCGGAGCGTAGCTCCCGCCTTAGCCTTCGATGTTAGGTTTTTTTTTATAGCAGCCCAGATAACTCCCACTAGGAAAGTAGGTTGGATGCCATTCAATATGTTGCTAAATTAAGGTAAGTATTCCAATCAATACATTTGCTGAAAAATTATTTCAGGTTTTTGATGTTAGGGCTAGTGAAATTAGGTACAACGTAAATTCGGAATGCTAAAATTAGGGCTAAAGAATAGTTAGGAAAATTTAAAATTCGGCTTTTTGATTTTAGGGCTAGTGAAATTAGGTACAAAGTAAATTCGGAATGCTAAAATTAGGGCTAATGAATATTAAGGAAAATAAAATTTTGGCTTTTTGATTTTAGGGTTAGTGAAATTAGGTACAACGTAAATTCGGAATGCCAAAATTAGGGCTAATGAATAGTTCGGAAAATTAAAAATTCGGCTTTTTGATTTTAGGGCTAGTGAAATTAGTGGTAGTGAAAATAGGATTAAAATTTTTCGGGCTTCCATAGGAGAACCGATAAAACCAGGTGATAAAAGACTAAATTCAAGATCTGTGTTGTTGTTTTGTTTGTTTGTTTGTTTGTGTAGGTTTGAGTAGGGTGTGCTATCTTTAGTAGGGCAAAAGAACCGGTTTTGGCTACCTTAAGCCCGTTTTTGGGCATTTGACATTTATAGTCATATATAAAAAGTTATAGTATTAAAATAATATGTTTAGTGAGTTTTCAAAAATTTATACTGAAACGAATAAAGTTTATAATGATTTATTAATATAAATTTATTTGAAACGTATATTCAAACAATAAATGGCCATAAACGGTACAGTGGCCACAAACGGTACTTCTGCCCTACCTACATGTTCCGCAACCCAAGAACATACTTATAATTAAAAATCTATATAATTCACATACCTATACACGTTACAGATGTGCAAATACACAGGTAAACGTGTACATGTACATACGCACGTCCATATAATTAAAACAACACACGTTTACGTATTCCGAAAATAACAAAGAACTGTTATCTCTCAGCCTCTCAAAATATTGCCCCGGTATTAATTGATTCAAAACATAAACGGGATATAATGAGAAAAACGCGTAAAAAAGCAAACACGTAACATCAGTACGCGTGTGTTGATAACGGCGAGATATCGTGGTGAAATTTCAAATTCCATTGTTTATCCGACAAAAATTGGGTCATAAAGGGAAAGTTATTACTCCCTAAACCCCAATCACAATTTCTACTGAAGGATATCTACATATTTCACTGCCGGGTGCTTCCTCGTTTGTTTTTTGGGGTTCAGTTATAAATAAAAAGTGCCTGGGTGACTGAGCTTCTAACAATGTTCTTTTTTTAAGCCGTGTTTTGGAGAAAATACGTTATTTTACAGTAACTAAAACGTAACTTGCATTTATGTATAACAATTAAAACATATTTAGATTTCCAATTTTCTGGTACAACACTTTACCGCTATGGAAGTGCTATGTAGGTGCAGCGTGCGTGCCACAGGTAAGCGGCGGAACGCTCACTCAATGAAGTAGGTAATCTTCAGTAAGATTTTTTTCCTGCTATCATTTTTACATTCCAGAATTGAGCAATACGGCATACACTCGCGGTCAAAGAAAACGGGTCGGTACGAAAAACTAGAATATCTCCTAAAATAATAGAGTTAGGAGCATGAATTAAACTGTATATTGTAGATAATTCTATAATTAATTAAACGACATGATAGGTGTGAAAGTTATTCATTTGTTTATTCTAATTACGTACAAAACAAAATATTTACAAATTTTACGTAGAAAAATTAACACTTGGTACCTCACATTACAACAGAAAAAACTAACTTTAAACCAAATTAATTCTTCGTATTGCCTTCACGGGCTCTTTTTAAAGCTTCCAGATGATTGGGCATGCTCTTCATTAGGTTTCTTATGCGATTTTGCGGGATATTGATTCATCCTTCCACTAACGCATGTTTCAGGTCTCTAAGTGTAACTAGAGCGGAGTTTCGATTTCTTACATGCCTTCCAAGCTCGTCCCATACATGCTCGATCGGATTTAAGTCCGGAATTCTCGAGGGTCAGTTCATAAAAATGATACCAACGTCGTCAAAGTAATCATTTACAATCTGAGCTGTGTATGGCCTGGCGTTTTCATGCATGAACATGGGATTTTCACCCATATTAATTAAGTATGGACCGTCATGCTCATTAAGAGTCTCTTCTACATATCTTGCACTAGTTAGCGTACCATTTTTTATGAAGACTTACTCCATGTGAGTCTCTGAAGAGATTACAGCTCAGGCCACAATAGACCCACCGTCAAACGACACTTTTTCCTCAAAATAAGCTCGAGTAAAACGTTCACCTGGCCGTTTGTAAGCTCTTCGCCGCCCATCATGTGCATAGAGCATAAATCTGGATTCATCAGAAAACATATTTCTTGCCAATTCTTCGTCTGCCCACCATCTGTGTTCGCGGGCGTAAATCAATCTTGCTGTTCGCTATCCTTTTTCAAGTTTTGGGCCATTTGCCGGTCTACGTGGGGTCAAATTAGCTTCTTGTAGCCACCGCCTTACAGTCCACTCGCTTATGTCATCTTTTCGAGTCTCTCGAAGTTGATTTTGGACTTCAACAGCCGTGAGGTGCCGATTTCAGAGCATAGTTGTAACAATAAATTGATCGTCCGAGCTGCAGTACATCGCGGTCTGCTGGTTCCTGGTCTTCTAATGTTCTGCCCAGTTTCTCGGAAACGTTGGACGACTCTCTGCACGGTAGAAAGTGACATGCCAACAGTTCTCGCTGTTCTTCTCTGAATTCCGCCTTCTTCTAACATAGTGACGATACGTGTACATTCTTCTGGTGTCAGCCACATGATAGTAAATCAAGAATGATCCAGAAAGGCAACAATGAATGCCTTTTATCATTATGCTTTGACAGATTGAAAATAAAAGTGAGAAAACAGGCAAAAGTAAAACGAGTGCAATTTTAATTTAGACACTAATTAGAGTTTTTTTTAATTTTAACTTTTTCCAGCAGCCATGTAAAACATTTGAAGGTTGTATTTAATACGATATTAAATTCTCTTTAATATAGAGTCAGTTTCGTATAAGTAAACCTTTTCATTTTCAAAATTTTAAGGTTTTCGTCACTGACCCGTATTATTTGACCGCGAGTGTAGTTACTGAAAAACAAGGAATGTCGGGACACTACTAAACGTGATACTCTACGCAATGTTGAACACGACTGTCATCGAGTAAGAGTGCCGACGCTTATCTGTGGCACGCACGCTGCATACATAGAACTTCCACTTGTTTTTATTCTTCCGTGCGCTAAACAATCAAGCAGGTGACAGTGTGTAACCTGTCACCATGTCACCCTAAATTTTTTTTTTTTATAGTTAATATTTAGATAATAATAATAATTGTTGTGAACTTGGCCATGGTGAACGTGAGAGTCTAGTGGTTAGGAACCTACCTTATGCCCTGCAATAACCTAAGTACTTTTGTTTGAGAATTAATTTGAAGACCTACAGTTGTGTTCCTATCCTTATAATTAATTAAACAATACCTAACTCTATGGAAATATAGACCCTAGCTTTAACTCTACTGATCTTTAGCGCGGAATCCTATTTTCTGAGATGTGAATTTAATATACCTACTAGCAAGTTTAGATTGAATGACTCTAGAAATGAATCTTTTAGGATACCTAGGATAAACAATTTAGAAGAGTGAGAGGAAATATTACTACTATGAATAGGGTTTGTGTTTGTATTACTTCTGAATCTACTGTGACTTAAAACTAAGTTTAATTACCGAAATCTTAGAGATTCCGGACGGTCTCTACCTGCCTCCCCCAACCGTATTCCTTCTCTCACCAGGCAAAATATCTCTTTGGATATGTCAAATTATGATTTTACTGACTAAGCACTAACTGCGGTGCATCCAAATCAAAATATGGAAATACAAACACAATGTTTTGTAAGAAGTTAAATCTAGGTTTAGACTTATGATTACTTATTCTATGCTTATATTAGATCAGGTACTCTATGAGATGCTTAATTATAATTTTGGTAAGTAGTTCAGGTATTCCTGTTTGAGTTTAACACTATAGTTATTTATTTACTACAGGCTTTAGTATTTCTTAATTTAGATTATGGTGTCTAACTTTGACTTGTGAAATGTCTTAGGTATTTGACATAATTTCATTTAGTATAATTACTAATCTCATAGTGTATTTTCACTTAACTTAGAACTTATTTTAATAAGCTAATCTACTTAGTCTATTTTCTTAGCTCTAGGTACCAGCGTTTGGCGTTTCCAGAGTAAAGCAGAAAGTAACCGGTTTCTAAACTTTACAACTAGAACATTTACATTAATAATAATCTAGCTTTATGTAATTACTAGATCTTGGACTCGTCTATGACTAATTTTGTCTCAATTCATATCTTTTGAATGAATGATAAACCATTTTAATTATCAGTTTTTTAATCAATTATATTTAAATCGAGATCGAATGAATAGTATGTAAATTTCCAGATAGATTGTTGCCTGGTATGTGTCAACTTAAGCTATCGACCGTAGTCAGGATTTCTACATCCGTTCACTCAATATATGAATGACAACTAAAACAGATAGTATGTATTTATAACACGAAAGACATTTTTATATGCTAGATGGTCCAAAACCGTCTGTGATTTTATCTCTAACTTAAAACTAAACTTATAACTAGACATAGTTTGATGTGATCTCTATCAAAAGTTTGAATATTAAGTTCAATAATAATTTTATTAAGGTAAAGCTGTAACGGTTTTATTTGGGGTCTTATATTTTTATATGTCATTTCCATCCCTGGGGTCCGTCACGTAGATACTCCCCAAAGACCAAGGCCGCTCCGGCTAGCGCGGCATGAAGCAGGGTCGTGCGTTCGTCGGGCTTGAGGGTGCGGTCAAAAGAACCTTGGGCGCCGTAAGAGAAGAGTGGCCGCACCGCAAACAGGACTAATAAAATTAAACAACACGCTCTCGTCTCATGGTTGTGTATTGTTCCAATAACACGAAAACAAAGTATGCAGTAAGTATTATATTAAGTAGCAGACTTAAATTAAGTCTACTCGATTGTTTAAAATTCGAGTAGTAAATCGAACACCTTTATCTAGGTAAGTAGTTGTCCACGAAGTGTCAAATACAAGTTTTATTACAATACAAGACTTGAAAGAAGCCTCCACAACTTGTTTAAAATTAGAGTAGTAAATTAATTACCCGTGATTAAGTAACCAATCGGGTTATACACCTTTATTGTCAGTAAGAGACTGAAAGGAACTAGTTTCAGACTAAGAGTAGTTATTTAAAATTAGAGTAGTAACTGGAGTACCAGTTTGTAGTAGGAAGTTGAACTCCTACTTATTTGGTTTTACTAAAAGAGGCGCTTGGTGGTAAATTATAGGGTGTAAGAATAGGTTTCCTAAGCGGAAGTCTAGATATTGAAAAGTTAAGCAAAGAGTAACGTCACGTGCACAGCCATTCCTAGGAGACCGACGGCCGCATGCACGCTCCTCACAAGACGATGACTACGAGACACGCAGCAATTCTTGCCACGCACTTCACAATGACTGCGAGAGACTCAGCATTTCTTGCCTGGCACTTGACAATGGCTACGAGACACACAGCAGTTCTTGCCCCGCACTTGACACCCATTCGGGTAGTTCAGTAGAAAAAGTTGGCCTTTATACACGGGGTCCGCAGTGTTAAAAATAAAAAGAATGCCGGAGGGCATTTGCGTTACGACGCAGTATGGATATAGGTGTGGCCTTTATACACGGGGTCCGCAGTGTTATATTAATGTAAAAGAAGGTCAGAGAGCCATCATGAGGATAGATTCATCACGGCGGCAACGGATGGAGCAAACACTGGTCACAAATATACCACGAGTGCCGAAGAACACTCATTTATTGCACTTTAGAATTACAAACGCATTTCGACGCCGTCCGCCTTGCTTGCAATTTCACAAGTCATCGACTCCCAAGATGGCGGCCCGCTTCCGACCGATTCAAGGAGACATCGTCGTGTTACCAACCTCAAAAAGACATTTCCTTCGGTCGCATAACAACGAAACGTAACTCGACGAAGAATGTGGCGCCCTCTTGATCTATCTGTCAAGCGTCAGCGCAGACGTCAGTTAGACAGTTCGACAAACCCGGCGGATCATCATATGAGACTTGTTTACTATGTAAAATAAAAGGTTTTGTAGTGATTTACGAGATAAATGTGGACTTGGTGATATTCAGTAAAAAGAAACGATCGCCGTGTTATGATAAACAACCCGCAGTAGGTTAATTACAGCGTAAAAATCGTACATACGAGGTGCCTCGGTGACTGCATTGTTGATCCAGCTCACAATGCTTTTTAGAAGACAAATAGAATCAAAAATGTACTCAAATAATGAGCCAGGGACACGTCTCCATCCGGCAGGTTAGTAACAATCATCTATTTGCCCGAAGAACGCATATAAAAACCGTAATACCAGATTTCGGGTGTTACAGTAGGGTTTCAGTTGGGAAAATAATTTTATTTCAGAATTTGAAGAAATTCTGAAATAAAATTATTGTACACATAAGAATGTGTAAGGCTAAACTCACCACGGAGAAATCTTTGCCAAGATGGGAAAGATTATGAAATCATAGGTCCGGAACGGGGTTACTAACGGAGAACGTAACTGGTCCTTCCCAGACCTACTACAACTTAAAACTAGGGTACAGTCCTCGCAGGACTGACAAATGACCTACTTCGCCTTCGGCGAATATTAACACACAGAGTATTAACCGCCTATGCCTACAAAGGGTAGACGTTTGAAATCATAGGTTGGAGAAGGGGCCACTAACGGAAAACGCGACTTATCCAACTACAACCTACTACAGAATACAGAACCAGGCGGTCTGCTTAAAAAAGGGAAGCAAAACTTACTTCATAACGCCTACCTTAACAAAACAAAAAAAAATTGAAGAAGATTTTCAAGGGAAGTTTTCGTCTCGGCCATATAGGGTAAAACGCTTAAATCATAGGCAGGAGACGGGCCACTAGCGTGAAACGTGACTGATCGTCTCCTGACCTACTACATCCTAACACTACCTCCCACGCGGTGGCTAAGGCACCGTAAAGAACAGAAAGTAAAAGAAAACCATCAAACTAAGACATCACATTTGGAACGGTCAACAACCACGACAACGTTTTTTATCTTAAGGTAATACCCTTCACCATGTCTTATTCCTGAAACTTAAAGAACCTATTTCCCAAGTGCGAGCGTTCAGGTTCGATAGAAAGAGTCTATCGGAACTCTACTAGCAAATCAGCCACAAGGAATCTGAAACGACAAAACTACAAACTAAGAGTAATTATGTTTGATAGTTAGAACCTATCCAAACACTTTTGACAAACTTACAGCTATAACTAACAAAGAGCTCAAAGCCCTCACGTTCGATGGGAGGTATCCAACAGAACGTCGTCGACCGCTTGGTCACCGTAAAACCTAGAAATAAGTTATTAGAAGAGCATGCAAGTTAGATATACAACATCCTAGCAGAGTTGTTGAACCTAGATAATGCTAAAATAAAGCCTTAGAAAGATATCGAGGTGTTATCCTCGATAAGAGATACGAATACTACGAGACGTAAATTATTTTGGCAAGTAAACCAACAGTTACTATAGGCGAGCCACTCAGCCATCGAGAAGATAGTAAGTCATAGGACGTAAAACTAGATAGGTTAAGAGAGCCACTAAGCTAATGAGTGTTAACCTATGAGAAGGGGGCGTGACACACAGCCTGAGACCCTTATAAGTAAGAAGTTGATGTCTACTTCTCTGCAGACGTCACCTTATTTAAGAAAGAAAAGAGACACCGGTACCCAACCGGTTTCCTTGGAGGAAATGAGACTTGCTCGGATAGCCGAGAGTCCCTTCCGCATCATAAACTATTCCTAAATTATAGAACTCTAAAATTAATTTTATGCAGCATGGGACGAAACAGTTAACCTATGAAAATTAGAACTAAAACCAGCACTACGAGTCAGCACAGTACGAAACAATTATCCTAATGTGATCACTGTTTTAACCTATTGTATTTACAATCTTCAAAGAGTTCCCGGGTGATCCCTTTGAGATATTTTAGCCTTTCTTATCGTTTCTCTTTCCCTAAATTAGCCAACCGACAGGACAAATCTTCTCCGTTCTATAAATTCCTACAAGTCCGGTCATTATGATCTCTTACGAGATATTTTAGTCTTTCTTATCGTTTCACTTTCCCTGAATTAGCCAACCGACAGGACAAATCTTCTCCGTTCTAAATATTCCTACAAGTCCGGTCATTATATACTTAAATTACGAACATGTACCTATGCCTATTCGCTTATGAGTAGAACCAGATAAACTAGCCTAACGCTTAACATTCATTACCTAAATACATGGGGCTCCTGTCGTTCGCTTAGCTTTACCCTTGCTAGGAACCGGACAGATAGCACGCCAACAATTAACCTATATTACCTAAAAACAGATAGCTACTGGGGAGGAACGGCATCCGGCCGATCTTCAGCCCGTTCGAGTAAGTCCTTGATATGGAATCTGCCCAACGGTTTTCCTTCCATAGATTTTAAGGAATAAACCAAAGGGCCATGTTTCGCGCTAATCACACACTTTTGAAATTTAGGTGAGAGTTTGGCGCTGAAATATTTATTGGCGTTAGACAAAGGAAAACACCGCTTGCAAATAATCTGACCCTCCTTAAATTGGATAGGTCGCTTCCGCAAGTTGTAAGATTTCACGTTTCGGTCATAAGCTTTACGAAGATGGCCTTGGACCGTAGTGTAAATACCACGTAGCTTAGATAAGTTAGAGGAAAATGGCTCGCGCTCCAGCACCACCGACACTGGGTCGACCGGAACATCGAGATTGAGCAAAGCTCCGTCTATCACCATTTCCCTACCATGGTTCAGATAAAAAGGGGTGAATTTAGTACTTTCGTGAACCACCGTATTAAGTGCACATTGTATCTCGGGTATGTTCTGATCCCATGTACGATGATCAGAACGCACGTACGAGGCAATGGCGCGTACAATATCGCGATTTAAGCGCTCAGTCTGATTGGTCTGCGGATGGTAGCGTGCATTGTAAAATACGTTAGGAACGTTATATTTCTTCATCAGGTCTCTGAAATCCCGCGAAACAAATTGAGGACCGTTATCGACATAGATATATTTGCAGACCCCGTCGCGTAAGAATACTCCCTTCTCCAAACACTTGACAATTGCCTTGGCCGTAACACTACGCAAAGGAAACATATGTGAAAATTTACTAAAATAATCTACGCATACGAAAAGATATTGGTTCCTTGCGTAAGACGGAGGAAAAGGTCCAAGGATGTCACAGGAGATGGCCTCCCAGGGTTTGGTGACGTTGCGCGGGTTGCCCATGAGACCAGCACGAGCGGTGTTGGCAGGCTTATAACATCTGCAGATTTCGCAGGCAGCGACATATTTCTCCACGTCGTGGTAAAGATTTGGCCAGAAGTAATCGGCGCTAATTCGCTTGTGGGTCTTAGCTACCCCGAAATGACCGGAGGTCGGTTCATCGTGGTACTGCCGCAGGATCTCCTCCCGATGTTCACTAGGCACGACAAGCTTCCACTCAAAACGAGAAGTGAGACTATATTTATTTTTAGAGAGTCGAAAGAGTTTACCATCCGTGACCGTAAAATTAGGATAAAGACGAGGATTATCGCTACACCCTTTAAGTAGTTTAGTATACCAGGGGTCCTGGACAGTTACAGGATCAAAAGAGATGGAGTCAACCTTTATTCGAGAAAGAGTATCAGGGATTACATGTTCCTTCCCTTTACGATGGATAATTTCAAAGTCAAACTGGCTCAAACGACAGGCCCATCTGTTTAGTCTACCAGTAGGGTTCTTCAATTTGTAGAACCACTTGAGAGATGCGTGGTCCGTGACAATATAGCATTTAGAACCCTCGACGTAAGGCCTATACTGCTCCAAAGCGTAGATGACCGCCAACAGCTCTCGTTCGGTGGCAGTGTAGTTCACCTCCTGCGCATTTAAAGTGCGACTGCAGTAGGCAACTGGGTGATCCACTCCATCTATTCTTTGGGCCAGCATACCGCCAATGGCGAAAGAACTACCATCGGTATGGATGTAAAAGGGGGAACTGAAATCCGGGCACTTTAAAATAGGAGCCGTGATCAACGCGGACTTTAAAGTATTAAACGCTTCATTGGCCTCCGGCGTCCACTCAAATTTAAGCTTTTTGCTCGTCAAACGAGTTAGAGGGCGAGCTACTTGTGAGAAATTGTGAATGAAACGGCGATACCATCCGGCCATTCCCAGAAAACGCTTCAACTCCTTGACGTCGCGAGGGACAGGAAAGTTCATGATGACCTCAACCTTGGAAGGATCGGTACGTAAACCGAAACGGTCCACCATGTAGCCCAAATACTTAAGCTCGCTACGACAAAATTTAGATTTTTGCATGTTGATCGTCAAGTTGGCCTCCTTGAGTTTTACGTACACCCGTCGAAGGATATCCAAGTGTTCCTCAAAAGTCGAAGTGCAGATAACTATATCATCAATGTAAGCGAAGACTTTATTGTCGAATTCCGCAGCAAACAACCCGTCCATTAACCTTTGCATCGTGGCACTCGCGCCCACTAAACCAAAGCACATACGATTATAGTGAAAAAGGCCCCGGCCTGGCACTGTGAATGCAGTCTTCACCTTCGAGTCAGGATGAAGGGGAATCTGGTGATACGCCGCGCTCAGATCGAGTGAGGTAAGGTATTTCGCGTCACGCAAATTATCGATGATGTAATTGATATAAGGTAAGGGGTAAGCGTCAGTTTTTGACACCGCGTTAAGCCGGCGGCTATCCAAGCAGATTCGAACTTCCCCATTCGCCTTAGGAACTAGAGTAAGGGGTGAGTTCCATTCACCAAAAGAGCGTTCGACCACTTTACTTTCTAACATGCGGTCCAACTCCGCATCCAAGTATTTAAGTTTTTCCGGACTAAGTCTGTAATATTTTTGCTTAATGGGTTTAGCATCACCCGTATTAATAACGTGTTGTATTAATGGCGTACAACCTAAGCCTACCTTATCGGTATTAATGTTATCAAATAAAGTTTTGATAGAGTCAAGAGCCCGTTTTTGAGAAGGAGTGAGTTCCTCGTAATTGCGTAAGCCATCTTCCTCCACACTACCAATAATAGGGGATACAGAAGAGACGTCTGCAGGCAGACAGGCAAGCACGTCAGGAGCCAAGTTAAAGGCCTTCCAGAAATTAATTCCGAAATGTATGGGCAGCTTAATCTCCGGTAGCACGTGAAATAGTACAAGCTGCACCTCTCCTTTATATTGTATAGGTAGGTTCATATAGAATTTGCAAACATAGTCTACACCATCCGCGACACGTAAGACGCGCGGACGGTCGAATGGAAGCATTTCCAAGTTTAAATTTAAGAATTTAGTGTGTGCATTAGCACCGAGTATAGAGCACGCTGCGCCGCAATCAAGAAGGCCGCAGACGTTAACGTTAAGAACACGTACAGTTAAGTATGGACGATAATCGTCAGCAGAAGGTAGGAAACATGTTTTTTGCGGTCGCGCGTGGCAGATTTTACGCGGGACCTGTTTACCTAGTTTTTTGAAGAAGAACCCTTCGTACAACGCGGGCACTCCGGTGTCCGTACACCTGGATGACCACAACCGAAACACACCAGTTCACGAGAGCGCTGGCAACGATTAGTTTTGTGACCAGCTTGTTTACACCTGAAACAATAAGTTCGTTCCGTCTTGTCAACAGAGCCAACATCCTGCTTTCGAAAAGCAGTATTGTTGCGTGACCGCACCTGCACGTCCGGAGCCACAGTGTATCCTGAAGAAGAGGGTTCGGCAAAATTACCTGCTCGTGACCCTGCAAGCTCGAGACGCTTGCACAAAGACTTCAGCATCTCGATAGACGTCACGTCAATTAAGGCTAGCTCCCTACTGTACTCTGGCCTAACATTACGTAACAAAATGTCAAGACGTTCAGCTTCCGCCAACGGCACCGTTAACCTAGAGAACAGTGCGCCCATAATGGACAAGTAAACTACTATTGTTTCGTGTTTAGCCTGAGTGCGAGCTCTGATCTCACTCAGAAGTCGGAAATCGAAATCCGGTATGTCAAAGTCAGCTTTAAGAGCCTTTAAGAGATCTGTATAGCAAGTAAAGTTGTCCTTATTGGATCGGTACCAGAACAGAGCCGGTCCATCCAGAACATCAGGAAAACCATTAAAAATAATTCGCTCAGGTATCTCCCGGGCCTGCCTAAGTTCATCTAAGCGCGTGACGAAAGCGCGCACACAAGTGTCACCCTTAAATTTAAGATTTAAACTGGCTAAGTTATAGCGTGGCTCAGCTCGGCACACCGCCTCAGTTTGCGTTTTTCTCGGAGAGCTAAACACCTCCACTTCGGAGTCCGAAGAGTCCTCATCCGGGTTAAGAGTGGACAAGCATTCTACCAAAACACCTTTGAGAGTTTGAACCTCGTTAGCGTCACCTTGACCTGTGATTTGCTGTAGACGTCCAAGATAATACTCGACTCGGCCTACTAAACGTTGCCTCCTAGCATCGGACAACGCCGTTCCCTCAGCTACTTCCTTTTGTAGACCTTGAATAGCAACTCGGCATGTAGGCAGTTCGCTTGGTGAGTCCGCTGAAAGAGCGCCGGAGCTTAGTTTTAAACTACCGCGTCGAATAAGAGAACGCGTTTGCCTAAACAATTTACGCAAGGTGTCACAACTATCAGATTCCGCGAAAGGTATTTGCAATTTAGTTAACTCGTGTGCAAGCTCCTCTTTTGTCAACCACTCTACCTTAGTAGACAGATCCATTTTTATAATAGTGACTTATAAATAATAAACAGAAAGGTAATCGCTAATAGCCAAAGCGCAAATAGCGAAATATTCTTAAAGAAGAGATTATAAGCAAACGCTCAGTAACAGGTGCAGGTTCACAAATATGCGCTCATTAAAGTGAGCAGATTCTTAAAAATATATAAGCACTTAATAAGGTAAGTAAGTTCACACATATAAACACTAAGTGAAATGAGCAGATTCTTAAATCAGGGCTCACTAAAGTGAGCAGTATTACAGATAAGCACAGTAAAGTCAGCAGAATAATATAAAAAAAAACTCAAGTTTAAAGTATTATAAAGTAGTCAAATACCAAAAAGTAGCTCAATAGCAATAAACAACTAAAGGCAGGAGTGCCTATAACTGGTATTTGTTTAAAACCAGAACAATAGTATTTTAGTATCAGAGTAGCGAAATAGACAGTTTCATTTTAGTTTAGAAGTATAAGTGACAGCCTACATGAGTGCATAAGCTAATGCATGTACCATATTCTTACACCCTCCTACATATACCATTATACATACACTAATGAGAACGAGAACGGAAGTATAAATCCTTCAAGCCCCACGTTGGGCGCCACTGTAACGGTTTTATTTGGGGTCTTATATTTTTATATGTCATTTCCATCCCTGGGGTCCGTCACGTAGATACTCCCCAAAGACCAAGGCCGCTCCGGCTAGCGCGGCATGAAGCAGGGTCGTGCGTTCGTCGGGCTTGAGGGTGCGGTCAAAAGAACCTTGGGCGCCGTAAGAGAAGAGTGGCCGCACCGCAAACAGGACTAATAAAATTAAACAACACGCTCTCGTCTCATGGTTGTGTATTGTTCCAATAACACGAAAACAAAGTATGCAGTAAGTATTATATTAAGTAGCAGACTTAAATTAAGTCTACTCGATTGTTTAAAATTCGAGTAGTAAATCGAACACCTTTATCTAGGTAAGTAGTTGTCCACGAAGTGTCAAATACAAGTTTTATTACAATACAAGACTTGAAAGAAGCCTCCACAACTTGTTTAAAATTAGAGTAGTAAATTAATTACCCGTGATTAAGTAACCAATCGGGTTATACACCTTTATTGTCAGTAAGAGACTGAAAGGAACTAGTTTCAGACTAAGAGTAGTTATTTAAAATTAGAGTAGTAACTGGAGTACCAGTTTGTAGTAGGAAGTTGAACTCCTACCTTTTTGGTTTTACTAAAAGAGGCGCTTGGTGGTAAATTATAGGGTGTAAGAATAGGTTTCCTAAGCGGAAGTCTAGATATTGAAAAGTTAAGCAAAGAGTAACGTCACGTGCACAGCCATTCCTAGGAGACCGACGGCCGCATGCACGCTCCTCACAAGACGATGACTACGAGACACGCAGCAATTCTTGCCACGCACTTCACAATGACTGCGAGAGACTCAGCATTTCTTGCCTGGCACTTGACAATGGCTACGAGACACACAGCAGTTCTTGCCCCGCACTTGACACCCATTCGGGTAGTTCAGTAGAAAAAGTTGGCCTTTATACACGGGGTCCGCAGTGTTAAAAATAAAAAGAATGCCGGAGGGCATTTGCGTTACGACGCAGTATGGATATAGGTGTGGCCTTTATACACGGGGTCCGCAGTGTTATATTAATGTAAAAGAAGGTCAGAGAGCCATCATGAGGATAGATTCATCACGGCGGCAACGGATGGAGCAAACACTGGTCACAAATATACCACGAGTGCCGAAGAACACTCATTTATTGCACTTTAGAATTACAAACGCATTTCGACGCCGTCCGCCTTGCTTGCAATTTCACAAGTCATCGACTCCCAAGATGGCGGCCCGCTTCCGACCGATTCAAGGAGACATCGTCGTGTTACCAACCTCAAAAAGACATTTCCTTCGGTCGCATAACAACGAAACGTAACTCGACGAAGAATGTGGCGCCCTCTTGATCTATCTGTCAAGCGTCAGCGCAGACGTCAGTTAGACAGTTCGACAAACCCGGCGGATCATCATATGAGACTTGTTTACTATGTAAAATAAAAGGTTTTGTAGTGATTTACGAGATAAATGTGGACTTGGTGATATTCAGTAAAAAGAAACGATCGCCGTGTTATGATAAACAACCCGCAGTAGGTTAATTACAGCGTAAAAATCGTACATACGAGGTGCCTCGGTGACTGCATTGTTGATCCAGCTCACAATGCTTTTTAGAAGACAAATAGAATCAAAAATGTACTCAAATAATGAGCCAGGGACACGTCTCCATCCGGCAGGTTAGTAACAATCATCTATTTGCCCGAAGAACGCATATAAAAACCGTAATACCAGATTTCGGGTGTTACAAAGCTTATTTGAGCTGACAATCATCTTTCATTTATGTTAGAGTCGATATTAGATGAAAAGTAAGTATGTGAGTTTTATAAGTATAGTAAATCGTATGGCATTTAATTATCTAATTAGCTTTATGACCGTATCAAATATCGATACTCGCTCGTCCACTATCGGAAAGACGGCTAAAAGAAGTTATTGGTATTTATCTTTAACATAAAATAGAGTCAAACTATATTTGATTTTGAATTGAAGTTAACTCATTAAATATAATATTAAACTGATACGTAGTCAAGTTCTTATGAATTAAGTTTTGTATAAGTAATAGAGTTTAGTCGTACTTAATTAAATTTTATATTTTATTTTCTTAAATCTAGTTTTATTTCCTTAATACTAAGTGTGTGTGAATTTAAGCTCTCCCTAGCTCTGTGTTGAAGTTTAGCAATTTGGAGGATTTCCTCATATTTAAACTAATCGTGTGGTGAGTTAAAATAGTAGGTTTTCCGGTGTAAGAAAAGTCTACTCTAGCTAGGCCCTATAAACTCCCTACCTATATAGTGTCCTAATAAATTTTACGTTTGTAATTTAAATGCTTGCCTGAGGAGGCCCCTATTTCTCTGTCTGTGATTAGCAAAACTAGGGAAATAATCCCACATTTACATTTAGTGTAATGTAGAAATTTCCGGTGTAAGAAATTTCTTCTAATCTCCTATCATCAAAAGAAAGTGTGTAAGCCTAACATCCCTAACGGTCCCTAAATGTGCTGAGCCTTCGATCTTCTCGAAAGAAAATCCCTAGGACGGAAGGCCCCGCGGACTGGCAGAATACCTAACTTTGTGTATAAATACGTATATAAATAGGGGACAGGAATTCTGAGTCTCACGAGTACAAACCATGCGTCCAAAGACACGCGTCCACTTCAACGATCGCTACATGACCGGTTCAAGGATTCTCAGAAAACACTGATGGCTGTTATGACAATGGAATTTGCCACTGAAGTCGCCACAAGCTTCAGGATGATGGAAATTTATATCGTCCACAGTTGTCACCGTTGGGTATCAGACAATATAAACTAGTCAGACTTTAGCTAAAAACCAAAGTATCATTATGGCTAGCCAAGTCTTTTCCATTAAATTTGGGAAGTACACATAAAAGTTATGAATTAGTACGATACAAGCGTAGAGTGAAATGAAACGCTATAAAACGATCAATCCGCACTACAGAAACAATTAAGGGACTTCACAGTCACAGGACCGCAAAGTTTCCCTCGCAAATAGATTTTCCGAATGAAAACCAGCACTAAATATTTCACAAATAAATAAAACCCAGAGTCCTAGTCATCAATCCGAAGACTAACGACCGAAACTCCCACGCTTACTCCCTGAAGAATTACTTACGTTTCTTGTAATTGGAAAGTTATTTTAAATCAAATAAAATCAAATCCCCAATTAAAATTAATGAAATAAATTACCCGTAACTATTGACTCTAATTAATTTAAGAAAATGTACTGAAAACTAAAATCCCCCCGACTAATAAAATTACGAACAGCGATGTTGACTCTACGAAATTCTAAAATCTTCTGACCCCCAACCCTGCTTTGACACCCCTATTTATAGTTTTTTTAAATCGGTGGATAAATGTGATACCGATCCAAACTTGGAGAAAACGCCGGAAGCGTCCCTATACCAGCCTCCGCTCACTTTGTCGCCAAATTATTACCTCAATTTAGCCAATCTTAAAAATATAATTTTTTTGAAACTAACCTTTCCTATTTAACTCTGAGACTTTCCTAGCTTAATCACTCTAATAAATAAATATAATTTTAATATTGTGCTACAACAATAATTTTCCATAATTATTTCTATGTATTTGTCAAACCTTCACTTAAACTTAATGTTCTTAGCGCCTTAAACAAATCCTTCAATAGTCTTACTATAATTTATTATTTTCTGCTCGCCTTTCATTCCACAATCTATCCTACAAATAGCCAAATTTCTACTCTACTTATAAAATAGCTAATTTGCCTATAATTATTAACTGGTATCCCCAATTGGTTTAAATAATTTATAGTTCCTTTGTCGAATTAACACTACACCAAATTCCGCTTAGCATCTTTAGTAATTTCACACTGTACGTAATGTGAAAAGGAACTTGAAAATTTGTCTTAGTTAAAATGTGTAAGTACTCTGCTAAAACAACCCCGTTTTGAATGAAAACTTGAATTTATAATAGCTAATGAACCAATACTCTTTACTACGATTAGTCAGTGCTTGCATTTTCAGTTTTTCTTACTTTATTTAACTAATTACAACAACATGCCTTATTCATAAGGTTTTCGTTGATAAAACTTTAAATTAATACAATTATTGACATCTAATGTATCTAAAATCTATCGTAGATTAATACTAATAATTCTATTACTATATAATGTCTGTATTTGTTGAATTTTTTGACATTATTTCTTATTTTTAGATAAAAATATATTTCCATTACCTACAGCGACACCTATGATTTTCGTATGGAACTAATTAACTAGACCCTTAGCCTAAACTTTAAGTTGTCCCCAAATTAATTTAAGCTAGTTGAATGACATTTGCGCGTCCTACTAATTCGTCTGTACGCTCATAGATGGCGTTTCTTTACATTAAGCTTAATTTCCGAATAATACAATCTTAACTCTATTTAAATCTATCTTCTACCATTAATTTTATTACTAAATCAACCCTTGTTTAATCCCGTCGACATTCTATTTACAAATTCAATTATATAGATGTTTTTATTGATATGTTTTTGTCCCAAGTTTCCCCTTAATCTCCCTAGATGGCTCTACTATCAATTTTCTATTAATTAGCTTTCAGTGACGAGTTATGATGACACGTCTGACTCGTTACAAGTGATATCGAAATTAGCGATCTTAGTCAGTGTTAAATTTAGGCTATAGAAAATTAAGTCAAAGCTCATATAAACACTAGTTTTCCCAGAGATAAGAGTAAGGTCGGTGGATTGTTTCAAAATCAAGCCGCGTACCATATGCAAGTGACTCATGCACCTACCTATCTTATTTTAATAAATAATCATTATAATTTATAAGTACTTCGATATCTTTTTTTTGCATAATCCAGTTATTTGATTTCATAGCTGAAACATATAGTTAAGGTTCCGTGAGCGTAAAACCTGAATGTAAACTACTTACAGAACCCGCATGGTAAACGTCAGGTTTCCCCAGCAACCTTTTTTTTAAATATTCGCTACATTGTGGTTAAAAGGAAAGCCATAAATCGACTAAACGTGTCCGTGACGCTTGCTTTGCCTACAAATGCTCGTCCGTTTTACATAAGCAAGTAAGTGGCATTCGATTGTTCATGTATCATGTTTGATGTATGAATGCGGTTTAGTTTTATCTGTAGTTATGCCATTAAATAAATGCGAACTACTTCGCTTTGGCACGGGTGCGAATTTGAAAAAAAAGAGGCGAAAAAATGAAGAAAGTGTTACCAAAGGCGGTTTTTACATTTTTCACCTTTTCCCCAAAACTACACATGCGTGGAGTCGTGGTGTGTCGCTAGTTATGTGTTAACATTAAACATACATAATTATGATAGAAATGGGCTCGATCAGCATTTATTTCAGTTGATTTACTTTAATGAAAATATTTTTGATTGGTTAAAAACGAAATGGACATTTTATGAACAATTGGTGACTGATTGTTTTTGTGATTTGAATATTTATTAAGGTATTTAAAATATTTTTTTTTTTTCAGTATAACAGTTCAGAGAGGTAATGCTGCCAGCGTCTTGGGGTCAATGCCTGAGGCGGAAAATTTGGATGATATTTTTATTTTGTAATATTAGTTTAGTTTATATATAGTTTTAGTTAGTTGATAAGATGTTATTTTTTCCATTTAATGTATTTTATGAAATAAAAGCTTGAGCGTTATAAAAAAAAAAAAAAATTAAATTAAAAAAAAATGTATAATCGGTAATTTAATAAAAGATAGCTTTAACTATTGAGATTTTAATTTTCTCGAGCAGCAATGTAACGCATACATTTATTTGAGGTTTTAGAGAGGCAGCAAATGTTACTGTCAGTCAGTGCGATAAACAATAAACTTTTTATTTTTTTTCACGCTAGGACGGCTGGACAGAATTCAATGAAATTTGGTATGTAGATAGCTGGATATCTGGAATTACCATTACAGGCTACTTTAATATAATTTAATATATATTCCTACGGGATAGGGATAAAATCTTGAAATTTCAACCACTGGGTCATGAAATTTTGGATGGTCGTTCTCAGTACAACGGCAATGAAGACCACGAAATAAATTTTGGGTATTGGGTATGGGTATTGGGTATTTGGATTTCGTAAAATCCCGGAATTTCAATTGTAACTACCAGATCGAATAATTAACGCATGCGAAGTCGCGCTTAAACTCTAGATAAACATAAAGAGTAAATTTGTCTAAAATCTGGCCTGTGTGGCCTATCTTTGCATTTCTGTAAATTCTGAATGAGTTTATTTAAGATATTATATTGAACTTTGTTGGTTTTATAAGAACTTTTAGCTTATCAAATGCAAAATGTTTGTAAAAACTGAAGCTTTGGTTAGTCAAATGCCAAACGTTTCAGCAGTAATTCAAATGTAGGTCGATCTTTGCGTGCTCCTCAAACATTAGCGTGTGCGAACCGCTGATGTTTTTCTTAAAATGTCTCCAGGTCACATTCATAATCGATAAAGAAAAACTTGCCGGTATCGATACAGAAGATAAAGAAATTTATTAAAAAAGGTCGGAAGAGAAAAACGGTTTTAAGCGATGTTTAGAGAACAAGCAAAATTTTAAACTTCTTGCACACTCTAGCGATTCCTCCGTCTTGTTGTCTGCTTAATCTATGATAGTAGGTAATAGTTTATGCCTGATGTTGATTTTAGACCTTTGAGGTGAAGATGAACTAAACCTGCTTACAGAGAATAAGTGGAATGTTATGTCGCTCGGAACTCGTCAGTTTTCTTTGTTTTCCTGAGAATTTAAATGCTAAAGAAAACATCTTTTGTTTCGAGTGTCGACCGCCTTTAGCAAACTAGTGTTAGCTATTTAATCGATTAATAGCTATGTGTCGTACCTACCCAGTAAACTTTCTTATGAATCTGAATTTACGTTACGTCAAAATTCAAAGAAGTAGAGCAATCTGAGTGTAAATTTATTTAATAAGAGTGTACCGGTATTAAAGAGCCTATTTAATTCCGTAGCATTTACAAGCTGCCAGTGTCAGTCAGCGGTAAATTCGAAAGGGATTCCAGGCGGCTTACTTCCCTAATTAACGGTGTATGGCTCTGTATTTGTTCGGCGATATGAATACGAGAGAATAAATAAAAGTCTAATCCTACGGCCGACTTTTGGCATTTTGCACAAGCAATCAATTTTGAATGACACCGGTACCGAACGAGTTGGGGTGAAAATAAAATAAATTCCCATCAATTTCCATCGATCATCGAGGGCTCTTGGCGGGACAGCGATATCGTTGACTCGGAAAACATGGCTAATTGATTTTAGAATGAATCAGGGCCTAAGCCCTGCCCGCAGGTTGATATTTCCACAGGTATCTATATTTTTGTTCTGATTGCCGTTCCGTCGAAATTACATCTGAAGAAATGTGACTCAATTGCATGGCAGAGGATACAACGACCAACATCCGACTAGATGTTGGTCACAGTATCGATAGTTTCACCATCAAAATCTTCATTTACAACAGACACTACGGATAGGTCTATCGGTAATTCGACACCGTCAATATTATCTTCGATTGCGCCTTTCATGGCGTTACTGTTGTGGTTTGCTGGTGTTATTGATGCTATCGATTCTATTGTAGTTCTAGTAAGTCACACTATTGATACTATTTCAAAACTATCATGATCATCGATACGATCGATATATTTGCGGTTACTCATACGTACCTACTCCTTGTAGTGACGCAAAAAAAAAAAAAAAAAGAAAAAAAAGCTTTAAAGTAGTTGGGAGCCAGTCGGCTATCACGCCACTACAGGTGATTAGATAAGATAAGATAAAATTTACCGGAATGGTCTCGGAAGAGCAACGGGCTATTATTTCAAGGACCGTGTATGCTTAGGGCTAAGGGATCAGGACTCCTCACCAATAATACTACAGCTTGGCATGCAATAAATAGTATATTACAGAAAGCGCGACATGGCGGTTACGGCCGCAGTGAAACAATGGAGACTTATGCTAAGGCCGAGTTAAATTAAATGGGTGCACCCCGAGTCTAACGGACGCGGACACGAGGGCTCGCTGCCCTTAAACCGACGAGCACATACTACTGGCCAGTAATTGAAATATTGTTCAGTACTCACAGAGTCCCGAGTTTCAACGTAGGTGAAATCCGGTGAGTTAACTCACGGCTGGTGAAAGGCGGGCGGCGCGCGAGGTCGCGCGCTCGCTATTACAAGCGGATGAGCGGCCCGTAGGGCCATGTCGACGCCAAGCGTAATGAAGGTGAAGAAGAGGGCGGGTGGCGCACGCGCATCACGCGCGCGTCACAAGCATCCTGCTGTCGCCATGGATGGCGAGCACTTTGCAGCGCAGAATCTTCCGCCGAAGGACGGCGCGTCGCCTTGGCGTCGTGCCGCGCGCCGGGGTGGCGCGCGGGACACTCCTCGCGGAGGCCTACGGCAGCGCGCGCGTCACAGACGCGTCTCGCGCGTCGGGCAATCGCCTCGCGTGGCGGCGCCACGCAAAAGCCCTGCCATGATGCGGGCCACGACCGGAACCAACCCGAAGACCGAAGAAGTCGCTTGAAAAGTCACTAAAGAAACGCCCCTGGGGCCACCATTACACCACTTCGCGATACGACACGGCTAATGTCCACTTCACATACATTATGAGCGGTAGACCAACAGCACCAGCTACGACCAAACGTCACAGCTGTCAAAAACGGCGCACCGAGCGGCGTGCGCTTCGCGCGGGTTCCGGACCGTGACTGACTGTCATCTTCTTACTAGGCCGGGACAAAAACGTTCGAAATTGATTGTAAATCGATCGACTTAAATCTTAGTCGTACGTAAACAATGCAAGCTAATTTAACTATTTCTTATATAGTAGATCCGCGAGATGTTTTTATGTAAACACATGTTATTAAGACCTCGCGGGAGATGCTAAATTTAATAATAATCCTTAGTCTATAAAATTCTCGACTGGCGTTTGTCGGACCTAGCTGTCAGGTACTTCACTATCTGTTTTCAAACTGCCGCGAAAATAATAACTTTTCTAATTTTTCTCAAAATTCGCCAAACTAATACGCTAGTCGTCTAGATCTTATTTTTCTGATTCTAAATATATATAACACTGCATCATTCCGTCCAGCGGTTCGAGCACAAAATCGCCTAAACCGCGGGCCAAGATGTCGCATTTGTTATTCTCGTTTAAAGCTCAGATATTATGTATTCCTGTTTAGAAAGCTGCTTTTATTAATAACTAAGGCATGAGGAATGTAAATCAAATATGTGTTTGCTGCAGAAAATGTTAGTTAGCGAGAATGGCGGCTTTGTCATTGTTAACCTTAAAACGCCTAGTTATTGTTATTAATCCATATATTTAGGGCTTGGTAGTGTATTTAGCACTACATCCTTTATTGGTAAATATCATTATTAGATATCAGTTGTTAAATTATTCGTCTATGGCTGAAATTTAAGGAACTCGTCAAAAGTGTAAAATGTGAACGACAAGCCAGTTTTTTTTTAATGTCTAACAACGGAGCCGTAACTGTCTCGGGCAATTAAATATTATTGGTATGGTTCAGCGGAACCCGCCGGAAGTTATAAGTAAGTTAAATCCGTCCAGCTTCGCATTTTTAATTTCATTCGCAGCAAGCGTCCTGACTAAAATTAACATCCTTCTTGATGTTAATAAATTTCTAAAATATATATCTCATCTCGCCTTACACAATAACAATCTTATTATAATTCGATTTCACAGTGTAACAGCGATCAGTCCCGGGGTAATTAATCGATTCTTCCCATTGTTCCGTTCACAATAACGCCTTTGTTCACATGTGGGCCAATCTTCCTGCGTTTTGCTCCGGCCTGTGCTTGCAGCCTCGGAACATGCCTCCGAGATAGAGCTCAGGTTTATCGTTAAATGGATCTTGATTTCCACGATCCACTTCTATAAATACAAGTGCATCAATGCTTTGTCTAAGCAACATCGTTGTTCTACTAATCCTACTAATACTAATATTATTTATTAATAGTTCTAACTGTTGTCTGGAGGCGTGAAATTTTCCTTGAGTGTTTCAGCGACTTAAATACAAAGCATGTTGATTTTTAGAAATTCACACAGAAAATTTGTGAAATCGTGGAATTTCAATTCTACTTACAAATCGGTAGTAAATTATGTATGTAAACTCTTTATATCACAAGTTGAAAATGTTGATCTCCCATACATTTAGTAAAGAAATTATAGCGAAATTGATTATGAAAAGGTTCCACCCTGGTACAGTCAGCTGCAGAGAAAGGGTACCCCCTTGTAATGGCGGAAGTATGGATACCGCCGTTACAGGGGGGTACCTTTTCTCTGCAGCTGACTGTACGTGGTTCAGTTTCCTCAACTGTACCTACCTAGTTCACGCGAGCGAAACCGCTTGTAAAGGCTAGATCTACATAAAACTTGTGCTTAAAAAAAGAATTACTGTACGTTAGTAGTAGTTCCCAAACACGATTTTCTTTTTGTATTTTTACTGGTAAAGTCGATGGCCCGCTGTGGTCCGATATGTTTTTTTTTTAGTTTTTTGTCTATTACAAGTCAACAAGTCATTCATGATATCTATACATTGCGTGTTACCGAACTTACTATCGCGTGATGCTACTCAAAGCCCGCAATGTATTGCACAGATGATTTTACTCGTAACGCAAAAGCTCCGTTTTAAGCTGCTTTTCATTGGTTAACATTTGTCACAGAGAATTTCTTAACTCGTAGGTTGCCACAGGTCTTAATCTCAACCGTAACTCACTTGCAAGTTGACGTTAATTTTGATAATAAATTAGAGAAGCCCCGAGCGAGCGCCGAAAGCCGAAAGCCGAACCGAACAAACTGGGACCCAGCCAGTTCCGAGTTTAAAGCGCTGTTTAGGAAATTTTCAAAGGATACCCGCACAAAGAGAGGACTTTTTGATACAAAGTTTCACTTGGAAACGGCGAATGTGTTGCAGCTTATCTTTTGTTTCTAATTTATTAATGTCTGACTCCTGGCCGCGTGAGTGATTAACAAATATGGCTATTTAAAAAAGCATAAAAAAAAGAAATAGAAAAAAAAGAAGAAAAAAGAAAGAGAAAAAAAGGCATGAAAGGTGTGAGAAGATTTTTATAAGGACTCAAAATTATTTTAATTAAAATCACTTCTTCATATTTAATGTTATTTAGGTGTCAATATTTCTAGGTTTCCAATTTCTGACCAAGATTCAACTATACCTACAGACATACATACATAACTATCAAGTTTTATTGGAATGTACATAGGTATATACAACATAATCGACGACCGGATGGTCAAGTGGTTAGAGAACCTGACTGGGAAGCTTGAGATCCCGGGTCCGATTCCCGACCGGGGCAGATATTTGTACCTATGAATAATCCGAATGTTTTATTCTCGGGGCTTGGATGTTTAATATGTATTTAAGTATATATTTATCTATATAAGGATGTACGTTGCCAAGTATCCATAGTACAAGCTTTGCTTAGTTTGGGACTAGGTCAATTAGTGTTAAGTGTCCCAGTATTTATTTCTTTATTTTATCTATTATAATTACCTACAGATGGACGAATAAACGGAGTAGGCTTATAGCAAAAGGCACTCTTCCTAAACACCCACAGCTTTAAAAACAAGAAACAATTTTTTTATTCAAATACCTAATAATTTCGAATATAATCTTCTTTCTTGACTCTACTTTTTTCGCTCACTAGAAGTATGTAAATTTGTGAAATACGACTTGTCACATTCACATTATTGACTATGAGCAACATAAGGAATAGAAACAAAAAAAAACATTTTTAGTTAAATAAAAGCTTGTAACATTACCATAAGCATTTATGACTTCTAAGAGAACAAGCGACATTCGAAAACGCGCGCAACGCTCATTTCAAAATCGTTCCATATCCAAACCTTTTAACCGTCCCGGTAATGTTCACCATCTGTCATACCCGCATTGATCGGGCTTTTTTGGCAGCCGTTCAAGACAGAATAATATGAAACCACTTTCGTTGACAGCCATTCTGCGGCATTCCACTGAATCTAATTTGGAATGATACACGCCACCGTTGCAGGCCACAATTACATTAGAGAGGGAGACATAAATTTGGCAATTACAAGCTCGATAGCGAAACGGGGACGGTAAAATGTTGCTAGAGTGTCCCATGTAACGTTTCCTGCTCCATCTACTTCGATATAAAAATTTACTTTAATTTAACTGGTAACTAGCTTGCTACCATCGACTTTGTCTGCGAAAAAATAGAACTACTGAATAGGATTGCTTTTTGCAGTCTTTTTGTATTTTTCATTTCAACTCCAAATTTACTCGTAGCAATATATAAATAAACGATCTATATTTTTATACTGTTTTTTTTCAGCACCTTACCATATCGACATTCCAACACATCACCGACATAATCCCACACTCCAGTTTGCCTAATGAAAATGTTGTCCTCATGCCACTGATACATATAGTAGTCAAAGCGACATTTTACACGTCCGACAGAGTATGTATAGAGTAATGCCGCTGGCGTCGTCGCGACGGCTTTTCTCGGCAGACTCGCTAAGATGGTTGCAAGAAACGTAGTGATTATACATGTACTGTGTATTCTTAGGCTGCAAGATGCTGCATAATAACATGCGTGCGGTGTGTGTATGATACCTGTTCGTCACAAGGACAGCTATCTGCATTAAATGTTAGTTTTAGGTTACCATTAATTACTGTTACATTGTTACATTGCCACATCTTCCAATAAGTCTTAGTGGGAATTGTTTTAAGGATGTAGGCTATACTTATCGCATTATTTTAATTTACTTTTACTTTTTAATTGTGTCTGTATCTGTTTTCTCCCCAATAAAGAGAAAAAAAAAACACCACAACGGAGCGTGTAAAAATATCTGCAACCTACCGGCCCTGTGTAAGATATTTGTTGCTGGTGAAGTGATGCCACTTACTTAAAGATTTTTATAAGGTGTGGACAAATCGATTGAATCGGTTTCAGGATTTTCCATCGACGAACGTTTCCATGTGTTGATGTTCTTCATGCCCCGCGTAAAAGGCTATAGTCACGCCTTTTTGAGTAAAAATCAGATAAAAACTCTTATAGAGCTGTTCAGTCAAACTGCCCAAAAACTATCTACAGAGGATTCGTTTAACGAGACAATGTAGAGAAATTGTTAAATTCTGCGTGTGTACGGACCAAACTTGACAGTTTAAGCATCATCCGCCTACACCTAAATAAATTCAGCAAAAGCGCATTGTGACCGTCCCATACATAACGCAGGCGTTATGAGAAAAACCATATTCTTTCCTTTGTCATAGGCACGGAAATAATTTTCCGAGGTAGCAGAAGGGTTTTCTTGAACCGTCGGATGCTTTATGGGCTTAATAAAATATTATCGGCGTATAAATCACGCTGTATTACGGTGTTACGACTTTGAAATCGCTCGGCTCCTCTAATTTGTCAGTACAGGGAAATGCGAGCGTCAACGTAGATTCATTGACGGTGTTTCAGAGCTTCGTTTTGCGTCTCCGGGAATGCTAGAACTCTAATCGACGTTTGAAATGGGTCTTGACGGGTGAGTTATTATGACATGTGCCATTTTGTGCGGACTGGGAAAATGCTTTACAATTCTATGATTGAATTAACGTTCGTTTGATTTTCAACCTTGAGTGGCTTTTGCACATCTGCTATGTCGAGATGTTTTCGCTTGTCAATCAGTTAGGTTAGCAATCATATCTAGGGTCAAGGTTGCTGGGAACTTGCGAAGTTTATGGTGGGGATATAGTAAGCGATCGCAGCGCATGCCGTGACAGAAATGTGCATCAATATGGGCTTAGTGAAACTTATCAATGTTATTTTGAAAATGGGTCACTCGAGAATTAATAAATAAATTAATAAATTACTTAAAATGTTCATAGATATACTTTCTCTACTGTAGAATACTAAAATGTGTTTGTTTTTAGGTTAGGAGAATATACTTACGTTTAAACTTCTTTTATAGGGTGTTATGGTCACCGAAGTTTGACGAATGATCTTGGCTCGCATGAAATAACTATTGCCAATATAGTTTGGGTCTGGAAACTTATTTTGGGTTTTACCCTCACAAAATCAGTTTTTATTCTAAAGCCCATTTTTCTTTATATTGCTTTTAAAATGCCTCTAAAAATACCATTTGTTGTCTTTCTATATATTTTTATTTTTTATTAAATTTATAGAAAGTAAGAAGTATGTACTTGTCACTCCTATAAGAGTATATTTGACACAAGCCTTGCGTTTGCGAGATGGCGCTACTGTCGTGCATGCTACGAATAAGTATAGAACCAAGTAGAACTATGTATATATATATAAATGTTATTGTGTATTTCCTTCCAGAATTATACAAACTTTTTTTTGGATTTCATAGATTTTAGTTAAATTACGGTACTCATTTTTTTTTATTGTTTCTGCATCCCTGAAGAATTTTTCACCTTCCAAAATATGTAATGCAAATAAGGGCCAGTAGATAGGTATAACTTCTTTTTTTTTCAGTAGTTTCATTCAATGCCCTTACCTGCAAACAAATACACATACAAAATTTATCTCTTCCCGATGTTATATCCAAGAGAATCGTACATAGACGTTTCAACATAAATGTATGTCTTAGCAATATCTACAAGTAGGTTAAACAAACTCGTTGCTCGTATTCTGTCTGTATAGATAAACGAGATGAGGGTCTAGCTCAAAGTGTTGTCTTGTTAGAGAACTAGATCGAAGCCAATTGCATCAAATAGTCCACGTTTTGTGCCACTCATGCCGATGATGTAACGTAAGGGAAACGGTCCGATAAGGTGGAAATTGTTGTCCAGGTTTTATACGAAGGACAAAATAAAATACTGAGCATGTTTTATAAAGGTGAACGTATTATGAAAAGGAGTGCGATATTAAATTGAATTGAAATTAATAAGTACTTACGTTTTAACTATAACCCAACTGTGTATCGAACCAGGGACCTCTTGCTTCCTAAAGTCAGATTTTCAAACTACTAGTGGATATTAGGTTATCCAGATGTCAAGTATTTGAATTATTTATTTATTTATTCATAACAAAGAGTTACAGTATACAGTGGTTCCTGGAAGAATTAGAAATGGTCCGCGAATTCATTAACAACGAATTAGCAAAACGATGCGCCAGTCAAGTAGAGGTCGCAAACGTACATTCATTTAAAATTTTACCTTTACCGTATATTACCTTCAAACAGTTGGTGGTCCATGGCAAGACAGAAATTTTGTCAAATGGTCTCTCCTAACTAAAAGGTTAAAAACCGCTGGTATACACCAAAGCGTCTCTATTACTAATTATTTATATTGCTTATACGTGTCTGCAGTTTGTTATCTAACTCACACCGTAGGTAAATAGCCATGCAACATGCACTATTTCTCAACATAACAACTTAAACTTTTATCTGAAAGAGTCAACAACTGCCAAGCAAAACTTCATCGACTGTTATCATGTAAATGTAAGGCAGCACGGAAGTAATTGTCCTGCTTTATGTAGAAAATTTAGATTCAAATGTCGCTGAACAGTTGAACTGTTATGGAACAAAACGGATTCACAAAAGGAACAACCTACCTGCTTACTGCCTAGCTATTTGACAACTCCTCAATTTGCCATATTTCTATTTTATTTATTATGAAAATTTTATTTGGTTGAAATTTGAATTTGTATAGATTTTTACATGCTTTTATTTAGTTGCACGTGTCCGGCCAGGATCGTCTTCGCAGAACCGAACTCTTCAACGGTTATGGCATCAGTTGAAATTTGTTATGCAAATGTAGTTTGGGTGACAATGCAAGTACAGTCAACAAAAAGTACAGTCAAAATGACTGAAAATAAATTTTTAACAAAAACTTCTTTGGAAAATCTACATTTCTGTCTCTGGCTAACACGCTTTCCCCTGTGCAAAACATATAGCGCTACTTGCGTGTGCGTGAGATATCTCATCCCAGTATGTCTTTCTCTGCCGTATCTTGAGTTTAAAATTTTTATAAGTGTGTTTGAAGTAAATGTAGCTTAAAAAATATTTTTCCGTTCGATAACACGTATCTACAAGCATTTAATTATAAAATAATTAATAAATAGTCAAGTGTTCACAGTGTTCGGCGTGATTAGAAATTAAAATCAGATAAAGACTAGCCATATAATAACCTACTAGTTGAATAGCGTAGGTATAACTAGCCCCCTCATGCTCTACGAACACCGCGTTTGAACTCATTTCAAAGCGGTTTACGACACAAACTTTCTCGTTCAAACCTCAACCAAAACCACACTGAAGTAAATCAATGAAATTACATTAATCATTTAATTTAATTCATCTAACGTGGAGCGCAAACAAAACGGCCGGCATGCAAAGGGACGCATCGCTCGAAACGCAAATTTTCCTTTACCACTGTGTATCCAATACCCTAATTGACATATCGGCCGGTGTACCGCTTCCCGCCGGTTATGTAGCGGCTGTCAGTGCGCTTACACAGCTGTTTACTGTTCAATATATATAACTCTTCCTCTATTTAAATCAAATTTTTGAGTAATTGATTGAAACATGTGTTATTTTCGGAGGTTTATTATCTTCCTTCTCCACTTTTGGCTGTGTGGCTTTGTAGGATAAGTTCTCACAATTTTCCACAGATTCTGGCTTTTCTCTACGAATGTGATGATATGAATATAGCTTTGCTTTTTCTATGACTTCTCTTTTTCTTCAAGGTTGGTATCTAATAGATGCAGTTCTTGTCGTATTTCGGTCATTCTCTCGGTTGCTAAGTTTTCACAAGAGAGAGACCTTAATAGAACAAAATGCACAAAATCGGAAAATGTTTTGTGTTCATTCTTCAGATTTGATTGTTCAGGCTGGAAGAGGATCGAGCAGTGAAGAGAGCATACTTGGGACGACCGAGTGGATGTAGACATCCTTTTGGATCTAGGGGTCAAAGGCTGGCAAGAGCTGGCCAGAGATCGTAAAGCATATAATGGCGTAGTCTGTTGTTGGAGGCCAAGCAAGACCAACCTCGAGTCACAGCGCCCGGATAGAAAGTAGTAGTATAAGTACAGTGGGGGTAGGAAAACCTTCGTCAGTTATTAAATTGATTCCTTTACAAAGTCATAGACTCTTAGTACGTTTTGAAACCAAAGTACTAAGTAGACAAGTGCATATCAAATTACACTTACTTGACATGATAACAAGGGTCTAAATAGTATACACCTCTGACATATATCTAGTTTCATATCAATACAAAACCTTTTTAATAAACAACTTCGTAAAAGTTTCAATCAAGTAATGTTCTATTTAATTGTCAGTGTTTGTCAGTGCCAAGGTGTAGTTATCGGGTTGCTATGGTCACTTGATTATGTTTAGCAGGCTGACAGGTTGACGCAGTATGTCCTACTCAATCGGTAAAGCAGATTAGCGCTCATACTGAGCAACGGAAAATACATCTTAGGGTGACGAACCTTTTTTTACTCCGACTGTACCTAGTAGTAGTTCTGATTCGCGTCACCTTTGTAGAAAATTATATGACGCGTTATTGAGTGTAAAAATCAGGAGGAGGTATAACCAATTTATGGGATGCTGTGTACGTATAGTCGTGTCGGCTTAACTAGGAGCCGGCGACGGCTGCCGGACGCCGGACAACTGATCTGTCTGTCTGCAGTCGACAGTTGTATGATACTCACGTGCATGAGAGTAATTAGTATCCTGTTGATTGAATCAAAATACAATGAACTAAAAACAATTCGATCACCCGCGAGTTTATGATCGTTACTTCTATACAACAAAATGTAAGTTCATGCAGCTTCTCCACCTCCTCACTGTAAGATTACACATAAATTCAACTGTCACTACTACCACAGTACACTGACGCGTTTCGAACTCAATCAGAGTTCCTGAGTTCCTCAGGGCAACATAATCGCTCACCACGCTAACAGATGTTAGATTTGTTGCATGTAGCTGTCATATGGTTGCGGGTGAGCAAAGTACCTAATTGTTTTTAGTTAATTGATATGGAGTTCCGCAAAATACCGTACCGCCTGATTCAATAAAATAATCAAAATAAGCTGGTTTCTTCTTGAATGCGGAGTGGTGACATTGTGAAAGTGGCGAGCAACCAGTGGATACAAGTGAGAAGTTGTTAATTATAGCGTTCTAAGGAGGAGGCTTTTGTTCAACAGTGGATTTTTTGAGGCTGAAGATGATGATAGAATAAAAGTAACACTTCTTACTTACTTCGTACGGTCACGAATTTTAATTTGGCACCCATTTCGTGAAAAATTCCTTTGAGTTGTCATACATAATGACAAATATTCGATCTTAAGTTGGTCCCAAATTAACGCTCGTGAATGTACTCGTACTTATAGTGTATCGTCTAACTAAAATGTAATATGGCTTAAGGTTGGTAGTTGTATAGTTTTAAGGGATTTGCTCGTGTGAAACGTTAGATCTGTTGAATTGAAATATCAGGACTTTATTTTTTATTCCCTAATGAAGCGATTGAAGTTTAATGATACTACTTGAATTTTCACAGCCTAGCGTACGATAAGGTAATACACACAAATACATAAAACACACACACGCGCACAGTGTGTATCCTATTTAGTTCCTTGATAATTCCTTGGTAGAATTAGATCATTGATAGATCTCACTTTTTTTTTAAATACTTATAAACGTCCATCAGATTCATTTTTGTAACAAAACCTCCAAGTAACAATGAAGAAATCTTTAATAATTTCCAATTAATTCATTAAACAATAATGTTGCATCGTAAAATTACTAATTAATCCCAAACAGGTGCAATAAATTCAAAAGTTAAATTGCAGTAAACTTTTCACATATAGCCTGAGGAATTGCGGAGGTTCTATTAGGGTGTTTTTAGGGAAAGGGCGGGAGTAATATATGTGACAGTGTGGTCATGCTTCGCGGAGCAAGAAAGAAATGTAACCTTTCGAGTCTCGTATTGAGTATCCACTGAAATTGCTCTCTAGATTCGGCCGCGGTTTGATCCGAGTTATTTTTTTGTTAGATCTTGTTTTCCCGGAGAAAGTAAAAGTAAGACATAAACTAAATAAATATGAAACTAAAAAAAAAAATATTAAGTCGTGTCTACCTAGATGAGAACCCTAAAACACCAGTTTGCAAGTCCATTATTACTGCTGAACCATCACGCTTGATAGAATTAAAATTATCAGTCTAATTGCGCGTGAAATTTACGCTAAGAAAAAAACATTAAAATTCAAATTCTGGTTTTCCCAGAGACTGAAATAAGGAGAGAGAGATCCCTGAAATAAATAAATATACAAGAATTTCTCTTTTAAAGATAAATAATTCTTTAGATGATTCTGGAGACGTGAGTAGGTACGAACTCCGTAAGTTTTTTTTAATATTTTGGTGAGACTTTACTCTCGTGTTTGTTTTGAACATTATAGGAGTTTTGCTAATTTGTACAAAACACTAGTGTCACTTATTACTACTACAAATCGCTAGCATATTATTGACCAAGTTGATCGGGTGGGTTTATATTGTATTAACGGAGTAAATCAAAACAGCTCTAATTTAACTTGTCGTACAAAAGTTGGTCAAATTAGAAGATTTAAGTATAAGAAGTTTCTGTAAGGCTAGTTCTGCTAATTATAGAAGATCGACATAAATATTTCTAGTTGTTTATGCTATTCATAAGAGCAAATATTGAGGGTCCGTTTTTATGTTTCAGAAGATTGGATTTGTTGCTGGCCAGCAGTGAGACTATTACGGGGTAGGTACTATCAGCCAAATAAGGGTCTAAATTTTTTTAAACAAGTTCCTTTCAAATGAATATGAATTAAAGTGGAACTTTTAAGTTGACAGACACTTGGCATTATTGTTTTGTGACATGCAAACGATTATCAATTTTAGGGCGGATAACCACATATTTGGTTGATGGGTAAGTACATAAAAAAAGAAGATTTGCGTTCCAATCTTGCCAAGTTACATTGGAATTTGAATCAAGTACATTTAATAGTAACTGAATGTGATACGCTAGAAAAGGGTTATCTTTACCTTCGCTTGAGGAGGGTTGAGGACTGTCATTAGTAATTCAATCGCGATCTGCGGAACTATTGATTATCTTTGGAGCTCATCTTATCTTGTTACGTCACATATGTTGTTTCTATGACTAGTAGTTAAATAGCGACCTAACAAGCTTCCAAAGTGGTTTGTAGTGTTCTGAATAAAAACCGGGAGCCTTTTTTCATATTCTTAATGGTAAGTTTGTCTATTTGTGGCATCACTTATTTAACAATAAAAATAACTATTGTATTCTGAGTGTAAAAACACTGTATATTGATAACGACTGCCCTGACTAACAAACTGTTGCTTAGATACCAAGTGTAAAGCTGATTAAGGTTGAATAAAAGACACTCCGATTCCTAAAATACGCTTCAATTAATCAAAGGGCCCATTCTCTAAAGCCGTGAAGTTCACGCTTTGACATCACCCGTCCCAATATTCAACCAGACGACGGCCATAATTCAAAAAGTCAATTCACCGTCTTCATTACAGGGTGCCAATCACATCTCGTGTGAAATCATAACTCAGCAAGACGCCAACCCCTCTCTAAATCTTTGGGGAAGCTCTATCCATTGCGTTTAATTATATCCCGACCCCAAGCTCTCCAGTACCTGAAGATCGTTAATCTTTCTTAAAGATATATTCCTTGGAGCAACCTTCGTTGCGCCCTCAGCGGTAATCGCTTCATATCGTGTGCATACCGCGTCAGCCACTGCTTAACCTTTGCACTTTAGGCCTTTTGCGCATTATAAGAACGTTACATACTCGTTTTAAGACCTTCATCACAAAATTTGAGTAAGAACTTGATCTTTATGTCTTTGCTCGCAGATTCAGTACCATGTGAAAACCTCGTAAGAAAAAAAAATGCAGTTCTTTATTTTTTTAAATGTGTACGTGCATTGTAATGATGCATAATAAGGATCTTAAAGTCAAATACTGTATTTAGGGCATGAGATTTTGCCAAGTGGGCTAAAACTAAATTTTAATGCCTCATTATGTAAGGATTGTACAAAATGCCTACTTTTTCTACGAGTAAAAATGCCGAAATAAATCTATATCTCAAAATCATTTTCTTATGTATTCTAATTCTATGGCGTTATACATCCAATGAGACTGAATTTCTTATAAGGCATTTCTCATAAGACACAAGGAATTTTCTTATAATACCTACTTCTTGGTTGCTTACCCTCACTACAGAAGTCTTTGAACTCTTCCCCCCGAGTATTAAGACGGTGCGTAGGATTTACGTGTCTTGATCGCGACCCCGACGTTTATGTTCATTGATTAGCGACTCAATAAGCTCCATTAACCAATTTGTGTCCCTTGATTTTAAGTTTGTCGAAGATTTGAATCTTTGAATCCTCAATTACGAAAATTAGCTGTTATAGTTAGAATATTTCGTATGCTGTTCCCCTCTTCAATTAGGACCCCTACTTCGTTGATCTTGTTTAAAGATATTTGACTTAAATAAAACGGCATTGATAGTGTTTATCACATCGAATGAAAGAAAAGTCCAACTACAAGTACCAGCGCTTTCGGATTTATAAACAATCATTGACAAAAATAGAAAAGAAAACATTTTTTGTGGACCCCCAATTATTTGCATCTCACAGCCGCCATGTTTTTTTTTAACGTCACCTGTCTAAGGACACTTGGGTTGCTAGGACGATTCTAATGATACCTGAATCGTCTAAATCCGTCCAGTGCTTTGAGAGATATGCGACAATAATGAATACTACATACTTACATACAAGATACGCGCGAAAAAGAATGCGCCACAAAAATTCGTCAGAAACTTTTTTTTAAACAAAAACCATATGAGTATTACAATTTCATTGGTTCATTGGTTGGCTCAAAAATTATCAGTAGGTACGCAATATTAAACAAAGTGCCGTAATTAAAAGATAAGGGGCTAAAGTACTTATATCTTAGCTTTGCTTAGTTTGGGACTAGGTCAATTGGTGTCAAGTGTCCCATGATATTTATTTATTTTTATTTTATTTTATATACTTTACTTGTACCTTAAGTACCTATTTCATGTTGAGGGTAGGAGCGAAACGAGTGTTCGCCACGATTGTTAGTTTTTAAGTCAAACTATTTTTGTAAAGTGTTAACTGTTTAAAATAAAAAAAATATTATTCAACCAATACTTAAAGTAAATAATACCTAGTAAAATTGTATAAAGTTATATGCATCAAAACTAAATGACGGTCAGGGAACTGATAATTATAGGAATAGAAATGTCACCTGAACTAAAAGCGCGAGACCTCTATGTTTAAAAAACTTATGTTTATTTTCCCACTTCAAAAGGGATAGAAATTTATTATTTTCATGTTGGTTCGGTCGGTCGGTCAGTTAATGTCAAAGATATGTTTACTTTACTATCTTGTTGCTGTGAACTTAAGTTGGAAATTTTGTACAAAATTGTTAGAAGGCTTAGAGTGACAAAGGACTAAAGTGTAAAGATATTTTGGACTTCGTCTATAGGTACTGTTATGGACGGACGGTCCACAACTCTATAAAAAGCTCTATTTAAATAATAAATACTTTAAACTCTTGTTAAACTCGTATTTTATTTTATTTATACTTCAGCAAATACATTATACATGTCAATCGTTCTAAACCGACTGCCCCAAACTCTGTTATGTCACATATTTATAAATCGAAGTATGTTCTTTCGAACACACATCATGTAGGCAGCCAGTCATGTCCTACAGTACCTACCTACTTTAATGGTGTCCGCCATTTCAATTTCTAATCTTGAATGGGAGTAAATGAGACGCTTTGACTTTGATGTAATGAAGCCTAGGGAAACATTACATTAATTACACGCTCCAGCTCGTGTCGAGTAAGAGATTTGGTCTTTGACACAACTCGGACAAGAGCTGTACATACAGTCTGGTCACGGCGAGCGAGTACTAAGTAAATACATCCGCCGCCCGTTCGCTTTCCAATTAAGTTTAGAAACTGTTTGAGTTCTGTTCAGGTATCATACCTGAATGCCTTTGACGTCCTCTCATAATCATCCAGCCGTAATGTGTAACTTGCCATTGAATTCAGAATGGGAGCGAAACTTTACTTCTTACTTTCTTTGATGCAAAAACAGTCCATGCAGAGTTCTTAAACTTATTGTGAGTTTGTGTCCATAAAAAAGTCTTTCACAAATTTCCTGTAGTAAAAATGCTGGAGAAATACCCAAATCGGAGTTGTATCACGTAATAAGGTAAAGAGCTGTCGCGCGGGAAAATGTCGAGTAGACATTAATGTCTACAAAAATGAAGACGCTATCCAGAAACGTTAAGATTTATGCACTCTGGCCCGTCTGCGAGACTGTAGACAATGAGAAGGTCCCGCTGAAGTTATTTAAATTATGCGACAATTTTCTTCGGCCGTAATATTAAGTGGTAAAGGCGTCGGGAACGCGGTAAATGACGCCTAACCCCGTCTCCATGAAAAGGCTTCGCGAAGCAGATTCGAAGCAGAGCTGGCAGCACAATGCAGGCTGATCCCGGCTCCGCTCCAACACCGAAATTATTACCATTGTGTTATAAAGCCGGGTGGTTTATGACACTCCAAATTAAGCGGTGAAGTTTATTCTTGATTTAAAATTGAGTGAGTTCCTTAATTGGGCGTGGAACTCATACAAAAGGTTATGGTGAGCTACACAAAATGAAAAGTTTCGTTTAAATTTTCATTAATTACATTCAATAGTTAGAGTAGTTTAAGTAAGAGCGGCAATTAAGAAGTTTCTTTTCATACCTACTTTCGTAGAATTGAAAAAGATGCAGGAAAACGATTTTTGTCCTAAAAATTAATAGTAATAAACAGATAAATAATAAATCTTACGGCACAATAGATACATTTATTATTGACCTAGTCTAAAGCCTATACGGACGGCTTTACTGGTGCAGCACAGAACTTTTTCAAATAAAATGTATCCAATGGAGGGGCGGCTTCCATTTTATAACTTTGATATTTACATATAATACCCGTTAATCTGCATTTTATGCGATAACAGTATCAGGTGCATGCTGACGCGATTGTCATATTACGTATTGAAAACATCAAGCTCTTGATGGTAAATTAGCAACCCTAAACTCTGTTTTAACCTTCCGTAGTAATCCACGTTAATTCATTTTTAATTCGCGGCTAATAAACATAAAAATCCCTCGACTTTTAATAACAGTTCAGGGGACATACAAGCCGTTTCTGACAAAAGCAATTTCGCTCAGAATTCGTTAAATCCACAGGAATAATACCCCCAATTTGTTGCCCTTTCATAATTGAGTAAACATCGCAAAGCAGTTTCTTTAAAGAGCTGTGTAAACAAGGTTATCATTCTGAGTCTTCTTGACCCAACTTTGTGAAATCTTAAAGTTCACTTTTTAATGTCTGTTTTATGGGCTTCTGCATGAGTTTGCACTATTGTTTGGGCTGACGGCTTTATGAACTGAAATACCGTGTATTTTTATTATCAGTCTAGCCAAGCGTGAAGGGTGTTAGTGTTCTGAGTTTTTTTTGGTCACGTTTAGTCTATTTTGTGTGTTGAGATAATATTTAACATTAAGCAGGCCTGGTCTGCGGACTATGTATTAGTAAAAGAAGGATAAGCACAAATTAAGAACAGTTCTGATTACCATTTCGGAACAAATCAAGCTAGTCCTTCTTGGGTCTGAAGAGCTGAGTGCCCAAAAACAATGAACACAACTTCAGGTACCTACATTTTTCCTTTTCTGAACAAATTTCAAACCGAACTAGGTTACATTCAATTTTCCCGAGGATTACGCTGTAACAGTGAGCCTGAGCTAAGCTGAAAAGATTGTGCTCTAGAATATTATCGTACGGTGTCTTTGTCTAATCCTTTGTTTCCACCTTCTTTGCGCTAATTTATAGCGGCATCCTTATATTTTAAGGATTTTCTAAGTTTATTTATACTTAACAACTTTGCTATTTAAAAATTTACAAGCTGTGTAAGCACCTACGTCAGGGGAAACTAAGCAGGTTCCTCGGGGTAACAAAGTTATGGGCTAATTCTTATACAGGTAAAAAAGCTATCCGCGACTCCAATTTCTGTACTTAAATTCTCACACAGACACCATCACAAACTTTACTTTAATTTGTCAGATTTGATATTTATCTGTGTTTCGAGAAAAAGATTTTCTGCCAGGTTTCTAGTGGCGTCTTCGTTTTTGAGTTTTTCCAAAAGCGCTGGAGAAATATAAGTAAGCAATGTAACTGGTTATAGGTAAGGTAAGTAAAAGTACCTTTTGCGGCCTAGGTAAGTACTTGCATAATAAACTTTTTGATATTGAGCGTAAATACTACCACGACCTAATTTATGGTGGTTTCTATAGGAATTTTGTAGGGAAGTAAACTAAAATCGGGATATTCGATTCCATTGCCTGAACCGCGGATAAAAACTAGTTTTGAATAAATATTTTATCGATAACATCAAAAAACCCAAAATAAAACATATTTCAACAGTTTCAACCATAACCTCCTGTCCTTCGGACTGCAACAGTCGTGTCCCGAATACCGAAACAAGTAAGTAGTTTGAAATATGAAACCAGATAAAGCTCGTCCCTTGAATAGTTTCGAAAGAAATGGTCTCAGTTTAGCATAATGCGATGCACTTAGTCATCGGCGTTATCTAACCGAATATATTGTGGGTTCCGTAGCTATTAATCACGGCAGTTCCAGTAGGAAACGGTTGGTAGTTACGTAAGCGGTTCTAAAGAGCTTTCCGCAGAGCATTTGGTACAAGAATTACTCTTCGCTACTTTTAACCCTTTGAGGCACGTGCATGTGATATATACTTAGTTATATAATAGTGATTTTTTAACCCGCGACTCTAAGGAGGGTGTTATAAGTTTGATGTCAATGTTCTTTTGCCAATCTGTCTGTGGAATCATAGCTCTCGACGGGTGGACTGATTTAGATGTGATTTTACAAGCTTTTATTTAGTTTCACCTGTACTGTTGTTTGTCTGTCTGTAGTCAAATCTTGCAAGTTACATTTGATCAACTTACAGTAATCAGAATCAGATTGACTTGAAATTTGGAATACTTATGTAAATCGCATGACAGTGCAATAATCTAGTAGTGACATCCTGGTAGTCCAGCCATGATGGAAGTAATTTCAGTTATAGAGGTATTATGTACTTAATTCACGAATTATCTTGTAGAGATTTGTTAGAATCTGTTATTGTTCATTTCCTTTTCTTTTCATGACGATAAATAATCTTCAATCAGAACATTCTACACAGATATCGAATTTTACATAACTCATTAAAAAACTTCACAGCATCCAGTCTACAGTTTGCTAGATATAGATGCCTTCTACACTAACAATTAACTCACTGATTCACTAATTCCTATTTAAACACCGATTTACCTACGGTTTCGGTTAACCGTAGCCGTTCTGTTTTATACCCCCTTTATACCCCCACTTAAGCCGCACATGTTTAGTTTCAAATGGGTAAATACATTGTCATCTATTCTAGATCGTTAGAATATAAAGCACCCAGCGCTTTAATTATATTTAATCTATTTTAGCTTTAGAAAGAAAGTAAGCGAACTTTACAAATCTTTTTATAGAAAACCGGCCAAGAGCGTGTTGGATACGCCCGAAGTAGGGTTCCGTAGCCGTTACGAAAAAATTAAGTAATATTTTCTAAGGAAACTTCACAGTTCAGCTAACACTGGATAAACAATAGATCCTACCTACCTACAAAGTACCTACGGAACTCTTGATGCGCGAGTCCTACTCGCACATGGCCAGTTTTTTTGTGCCAGTTAAATTTTTGGCATATTTTTTTTATTCCACTGGATGGCAAACGAGCAAGTGGTCTCCTGATGGTAAGAGATTACCACCGCCCATAAACATCTGCAACACCAGGGGTATTGCAAATGCGTTGCCAACTCAGAGGCCTAAGATGGGATACCTCAAGTGCCAGTAATTTCACCGGCTCTTACTCTTCACGCCGCAACACAACAGTGCAAGCACTGCTGCTTCACGGCAGGATTCGCGAGCAAGATAGTGGTAGCAATCCGGGCGGACCCTGCACAAGGTCCTACCACCTGCAATAAAAGTTTAAATTTTTTAAGTACGGAGCCCTTAATGCGCGAGTCTGACTCGCACTTGGCGAGTTTTTTTGTGCCAGTTCAATTTTTTGGCATGAAATTTTTAATGAGTCGAGTATCTGTGTCGTCAGAAATAAGACTCAAACGCATACGATGCTCCCGTTTAGACATGAACCTGAATTTTTAGATACTCAAGTATCAGCGTCGACTTAAAAACTCGTTATCGTCCCGGGGACCGTCGCAAGGCTTCCCGTGACTTCTTTAGCAACAATAAATGCTTTGTCAAACTTCCCGACTCAGGCTAAAGATAACCGACTTGCGTTTGTTTCGAAGTTTGCACGGTTTCTCACTTTAGTTCTTTTTTCACTGAGTTTGCTTGGCTTTATGTAGTTAGGAGTAATGTTTATTTGAGAGTACCTACCAAGATAATAAGCGTTTTCTTAGAGATATTTATCCATTCCCGAAAACCTCTAGGCTTTCTCTACGTATTTACATACCATCAAAGAGCATACCATATTTTTAATATTTCACAACGGACAGCTGTCAATCCGACCTATTTTTTTTTTAAATCAAACAGACCAAGATATAAAACCTATTAGTTTCACGAAACGTGTGGTTTGGTGAAATAAACTTTCAATTTAATTTTACAAAAAAAACGGAACATGAGAAAAATATCTATCTACAGGAGGAGCTACATTGTAACTCTACTATCGATAAAAATTTAATATGGATCGTCCCAGAAAACTTAAGGTAGGTACCCAATTGTCGATTAATTAAGAAAAAGAATAAGAAAAAGTACTAATACAATTAAATAATTTACATTTTATGAATAAATTAAAACGATCTAATAAACATAGCAATAGCACTACGACAGATTTCTTATCTTTCCCGTGACACCCACACTAGGCTAGTCGTGTCGGGTATGGCACTACGCATTTTACCAATTGTTACGATTCAACCGATAAGGCATCCATATAACTTAAATTAAAATATTCCAAGCATTTGCAAGCACAAGAAGGTTCGGTGTTATAAATGAGGATGGATCTTAAAATTGTTTCCTTTTTAACTCCAAAAACAGCAACAATTATGCAAATAGTACTCCGATAATAGTGCAATAGTAGCAAGTCAAGCCAGGTAATAAAGAAGCCGATTTACTAGGTATCAAATAAGGTAAGACGAAAGTCGATATATCAAGAGATTAGTCGTTTTCCGCCCTCAAGAGCGAAAGATCCATGCAAAGTGATGTCTTAGTGTTGTAGGTAATAACTATCGATATTATATAATGTATAATATTGTTCTATTTATTTCCTGCAAAAAAACCTGACAAAATGCGAGTTAAACTCGCGGGTGAAGATGATGATTTAGTACCTACGATAAAAAAAAAAACTCAAACATGCTATGTAATGTTTATGTTGTGTTCCATAAAACAGGCTTCAAAACATACTGTTGCAGGCCTAGGCCTACAAGACAACAGTCTATTGTTTCAATGCAAGAGACCTATCCAACGATACCCCACACTACAAGGTTGGATGAGAACAAAAATCACCCCCACTTTAAGTCTATGGGAGGTATTCGAAAAAAAATTGTTTTTGAATGCCGCGCACGGACAGACAGACAGACAGACATGGCGAAACTATAAGGGTCCCGTTTTTGCCATTTTGGCTACGGAACCCTAAAAACAGGTGTTTGGATTATAATAAAGAAATTTAATACATATTAATACGTACAATATGGCCAAGGCTACCTTCCTTTCAGAATTTCGAAGTTAAATATGTTTTTCTGAATTGCCTTTTATTTTTCAACATGCTGATGTCATTGCAATGCATATGCGTTAAAATTAAACAAGACTTTCCAAGAACCAGAACAAATTAAATAATAAATATTAAAATTATTATACATGTTAATTTCCAATTCCTTTACATGTCTGCAATTGGTTTTACAAGACATATATCTATTGGTCTTAATTATTATTTAGTTAGAAAAAACTAAAAGACACGATTTTATGGTACTGTCTAACTGCTCCATCATTAGATCATAAAAACTACCTTTGGTCAAAGTACGCCCTAAGGTTATTTTTACATGCTCAAAAACGACTAGGTTCCTTTTTCAGGGTTCTGTAGCCAAAATGGTTTCGCAATGTCTGTCTTTCTGTCCGTCCGTCCGCGGCTTTGCTCAGAGACTATTAATGCTAGAAAGCTGTAATTTTTCACAAATATAAATGTAAACTGTGCCGACAAAGCGGTACAATATAAATTAAAAAAAAAATGTTTCAGAGTACCTCCCGTAGACGTAAAGTGGGGATGATTTTTTTTCTCATGCAAACCTTGTAGTGTGGGATATCGTTGTATAGGTCTTTCAAAACCATTAGGTGGTTGCTAAAACGATGTTTTGATTCAATGATTTATTTGAGAAATATTTAACTTTAAAGTGTAAATCATTAAAATCGAGCGTCCCCCTCTAAAACTAAATTTTAAATTTTTTAAAACTAAATTAAAAAAGTTTCTTTATGAGCACCAGAAAGACCAGGAAACTTTGAGGCATGATACGAGTTGTATTTAATTATAATAATAAACAGTGATAAACACTTACAATATTGGAGCGTCCCATCCCTCGGTTTGTTTTGTTATTTTCGGAGTAAATATAACATATTTTTGTGACCTGTATTACTCTGTTAGTTTTAATTCATAAATTAAGCTTTCTTATTCTTTAAGCCTGTTCATAGCTCTTATTCGTATCGTTTTGAATTAGATTTTTATCAAAATTGTTTTTGATTTTACGTAGGTATTTTGCGTGTTGTCTGTGAATGTCATGATTGTAATTTTATTGGCATTGTCAATGTCAATTATTTTTACTATCTTTTTCATAACCTATACTGTGTTGCCATGATAATGTGGGCTATACAGCCAACTCATATTTTAGCCTCGTAGTTATTTTTGTATTTAATTTGTTTGTTTTGTGTGACTTTCGGTAACTTTACTCTTGTGTGGCCCGGCGGAAGACCAGTGCTGGTTTTCAACCAGCGATATGCTGAGCCGGGACCTTTTTATAGCGGCAACACTTCCGTTGTTTATTTTTTCTAACCTGCTGTATGTACATTGCTGTTATAAATAAATTATTTTCTTTCTTTGTTTCTAAAATTTTAACCAGTGGGTAGAAAAATTTGAAAAAAATTCACGATGGTAGTAAGAATATCAAACTTACAAGGAAAACTATAACGGTTAAGTTTTCTTGAGAATTATTTGTAGTTTAAGAGTAGGTAAATAGTAGCTTAAGGTATAAAATATCCCTGAACCCTGAACTGATATATTTCAGAATAATTTTCTTGGGCTGCCGAAACGACAATTGGACCAGTCAAAACTAATCGTCTGTTGCATTGCATGTGAAATTGAATTGACCAATGAGAATGCGTCTAATTATTATAATTTTTCTCAGTGTACTTTATGACCATTCGGTCAAGGTTTAATTTTGTTAACGTATTGATTTGAGATATGAGATTTTTTCAAAGTAGTGACGTTATGTGGTTTTGGCTAGCAAGCCACTATGAAAAAAATAATAATGTAGCAATAGAAAAATGAAAATCGGTGTAAGCCAAGCGGGATCAGCGCAGTCTTTGGATTGGTGTTGTTTTTTTTGGGATAATTATTTTTATTTCCTCGCAGTAGTCATGAAAAGCACAATATTTAGTGTCGGCCAAAAGTGCAATAGATGAACTCGTACTTTGGGTCGGCTTTCGAACTAACTCGACATCTATTGCTTAATTTCCAGCCTCTACAACAATATACTATTGTTTTACTTGTTTCGGCTTATTCTTCTTGGCAATGATGGTCTTTCCGTAATCGTTGGTAGTAAAAAAGTGACATCTAAAAGAGCCTTTTGCGCCGCCTATTTAGAGGATAACCGTTTTGATTTTTGATCGAAATTGGCTCAACATACTCATCGAGAAAAACAAAGACAGTTTTTTTCCACTTCCTGAACCACTTTTTACAATAGCTGCCTGGAATTATCGATACGTCTTACCCCATCCCTTTCAGTAAACAGCTCCGTAAGTTAACAGGGAGTAGTGAAGCCTGTCATACATCAGGCCCGGAGTGACATATTCTCCTGTCATGCACGCTCTGCAACCTGCTTGAGTCACGTACGAAATCAGGGCGAGCTTTTGTTTGCGTTGTACAGCCAAGTGAAAAATAAGTATCTATTCGAACCACTCAAAAATATGTTACTACGGCCTTATTGCGTCTTATTGCGTAACTTATTATATTTAGGACTAACTTGGCATATTTGTTACGGGATGAGAAGTACGTATAGTCGCCATCAGATATATATTATGGGAGCGGCGAAGGTGGTCAAAAATATCAGTACATGCTCTCTATTATTAAGGTATTAAAGTTCATGTATCGACATTTTTTATCATTTGGCATCTCCGATTTATCTGATGGCAACAGTACAACATGACTACCTTTAATAAGCACGTACATCGTAATTATTTGGTTTATTATGGGAAACTAAACCAAGATGTACTTATTCGTGTTTAGGTTTTCCAGAATAAATCAAAAAGTATTGTCAAAACTAAAGAAGCATAAACTTTGCTGTTAAATCACTTTATTGAAACTCCACAAAAATAAGGGGAAAATTCTACCCCAAAAATGTTGCGTTAAAAGTAAGGTTTCCATCAACACGCATCACGCATAGTTACCTGCTCATTTGCTTTACTACCCTTAACTAAAGCGTGAGCGCCAGTAATTCTTGCTCTGAACAAAAACGTGGTATCTGCCCTAGGAAATTTGGCGTAGACTGAGAGAACCCTTTTACATGGGACGACTTTCCGCCTTTTTACTTAACACTTTACTTTTTTTTTAATCTTTTTATTTTCCTTTTAGTACAATAAAGAGTATAAACAAACTTTATATGAAAATTAGGCATGGGTTTTTTTTGCTGACCATGCTATAGCAACGCATTTTAGGCAGACCAAACATGTACCAAATGATAAGTCAATCTGATCAATTGTAGTTGGCCTAAATTTACAAACAAAATTTTAAGTAAACTAAGAGAGAATTAAACAAAGTGAAAATGCTTTGTATGAGTGTAAAATTTAAGTTTTCAGAATCCTTGGTCTAGAAATTATTGATTAATGTGTTTAACCATGCACTCGGTAATTTTAGTCATCATAATCATCATCATAATCGTCATGTTCTGACATGACGAAAGACATGCTCTCCACTCAGGCCGATCTTGTGCTTTCCGCATCCACCGTGATCCCGCGATCTTTACTAGATCATCGCTTCATCTTGTTCGAGGCTTCTCGATAGCTCGTCTCCCGATCCGAGGACGCCATTGCCCTCTGAGTGACTTTGAGCTTCCTCATGAGGCTCATCGTTAGCATCAACGTCTCAGATTCATAAGTCATCCATCACTGGCAACACACACTGGCCAAAGACCCTTGACTTCAAACACTGCGGTAATTTGGACGAAAAGACACTGAAGCTTCCCGAACGCTGCCCAGCCGAGTCGGAATCATGATATATAACGATGTGTACACTAATTTAGACGGTACTGAAAATAGGTTCTTAGGTCGTAACTATAATGCCGTGTCGTACGCGTGTCTTCAACAGTAAGGCGTCTCAGTAAAACCCAGTATGAGCCTTTTCGCTTTTAATGCGTCTACGCCGGCCGATAAATTGCGCCCCACACAGGATGAAACGGCAAATATTTATGGATGTAATCCTCCGCCGGTACAGCGTGCACTACAGTGTAATGCAGCCTGATTCTGATAAAATTGCATTGTGTGGACAAAGCGATGTTAAAACTGTAGTACATTTAGGTACTTATTACGTTATTATAAGCAGTCGTAACATGCACTGGCAAGTGAAGCGTTGGCAGGCCTCCTACAAGTTTCAAGTTCTGCAAGTGGCGAGGTACTCAAAGTCAAAGTCAAAGTCAAAATATCTATATTCAATTTAGGCTATAACAAGCATTTATGAATGTTAAAAGAATCTACCATCGGTTCGGAAAAAAGCTATGTTGAGAAGAATTCGGCAAAAAACTCAACGAGGTTTTTTTTTTACTGTTCATTGTAGCGTTTTAAGGAGAGGCCTTTGTTCAGCAGTAGACGTCTTCTGGCTAATGGTGATAATGAGGATGCCCTAACATGCCTAAAATTGATTTTCCAAGCCGGAATAAGTACATTACTTTAGGATATGATTAAATGTGTTAAAATGAAAGCTAATTCAATTTTTTTTTATTCGACTGGAAGGGAAACGAGCAAGTGGGTCTCCTGATGGTAAGAGACCACCACCGCCCATAAACATCTGCAACACCAGGGGTATTGCAGATGCGCTGCCAACCTAGAGGCCTAAGTTGGAATACCTCAAGTGCCAGTAATTTCACTGGCTGTATGATGTCATAAAATTGGCACTTAATCAGTTTTTTTTAATAACGCTGTGTCGCTCTCCGGCTTGTATTGTGAGTGAAGTGAAATACGCACACAAACTCGTTAACTAAACTCACCAAAGTTACTGCGACTTGAATGAGCATCTGTCCCTCAAAGTTTACTCGCAATGAAAACCGTTTACGGCACGTAAACATTCAAGGCTAACAATCAAAACAGGGTAAAGACTGAAGTCGAACCCATAACGAGGGCTTCCTGTGACGCTCCTAAATTCTTAATACCTCACGTAACAAGACGGTGTAGAGGGGAGAGATTGCACTTAACTTTTATTGTCGAAGCGTTGTTACTCCAGCCCTATTAGGAACCAAAACCACGCGACATAAATCCGCGGACCCTCTCACACCTTACTGCGTTGAAGGGAGATGGAATGAAAACTTGAGTTAAGGCGACGTTGAATAGTTGTGAGGATTGTGGAGGAGCAGTTGCTTCGATCGATGATAATGCACTACGGCTTGCTTTAGACGTAAGGGATTTCGAAGCATGCAGAGGGGCTACTACGAAATTCGAAAATCGAAGTTTGTATCGCACTGTCCCTCTCACTCTCGTTTTAAATAGTGAGTGTCAGCGGAATGGCAAGACACGAAGTTCAAATTTTGCACTTCGTAATAAAGGGCCAGTTTAACGGAAGTGTTTCTCTGTTTGCGTGTTCCCGACGCGCTTTTGTTTGTATTGTTTGTCAGCGTAATGTAGTTTAATTGATGTTTGTTTTGGACTCGTAGCTTTGAAAAGAATGTACAATTTTATAGCAACTTGGGTTACTAAGATGTAGGTAAAATTACAGTACTTATAATAAAAAGTCCCGGTTATGTGAAGCAGATTCCCACACGAATGAAAACTAAGCAAAATATCTAATTATTTCATTTAAAAGGAGGTACAGTAGGTACAGAGGTAAAGGTCAAAGATATGTTTACATACAATTTACGCCTTGTTGCTGTTATTTCATGTTTGAACTTTAGTATAACATTTTTAGAAGGCATACAGTGATTATAGGTAGGCAAAGTTGCCTGGAACAGATCGCTCTTTAGCGATAAGGCCGCCTATTGCTTACCTTGTAATTTTTTTCTCTTTGTATCTATTTTCTGTATCGCTTACTATTTCTGGTGACAATATAGAGTATTTGTATTGTATTGTAGAGTCATTCACGATGACGCGTGCCGTGGTTCTTATTATAATGTCATTAATGTCTAATTTAAACGAATTCCGCGTCTTCGTGGATGGCACTAGGTGTAAGTACTTCTACTTGTAGATACACAATAACTCTTCCACTAACTCCGAGATTCACCAGACATCCCTCTTACGACGTCACATATCTAGTCCCGAGTTTTAACAAGGCAAACTTGTGCCTAACTAACAAGTAGGCAGGTTGTTAGACCAGCCCATTGTAATCGGCTTAGTTACTAGGACCCTTCAATGGGATTAAACACTGGAAAATGAACACAAATAATAATCCTTTCGTAGTTAAATGGAGAAGTTTGGGAGTACATTAGAGACGTGAATAATTGGTGATTCGGTGCAGTGATTGGTTCGTTATTTACGATATTATTATAAGCTTTTGTAACTAGTAAGGTAAACGCCCGAGTGCTCGACATGCTAATGCCCAATGAATGACACCCTGTCATCTCTATTGCTAATGACATAAGATTAAAAATGCCAACCATTGGGAGAGTGACAAGCACTGGACCATGCTGCATTGGACCAAGAACGTCTGCACAGGTAAAGGTGATCAAAAGTACGTACATAAGTATCATCTCAATATTATAAATGCGAAAGTTTGTAAGTCTGTTTGTTTGTTTGTCACTCCATCTACGTCCATTAGTGTACGAGTATAATAATGGTAACAGATATATTATTATTATTATATAATGAAAAATGTATTCTCATCGGGAACAGTCGTATCTCACGCGGAATACGACGGCACCAATTATTTTATTAATTGAGTGATATTTTCAAAATTTAATTTATACTTACTTACTTACTTATTTACTTTTTTTATTTAATTTAATTTGGAACTTTATTATGTTTTGTTTTATCTGCTACCTACTCATGTGTCTAACAAAGTCAATATTATTTATTGTTGTTGTAGTTAGGTACCTCGAACTAACCTCATGTAGGTACAGGTTATAATTATGACAGCACGCTCCTTAAAAAAAACGACTTTGATGATTTGTTGCTCACCCGGATAAAATAAAATTTACCATCGAATAACATGTATTTGTTTTTGCTTTAGTAAATTTTCATTTCTTGTAACAATGCTACCCCAAATTGTAAAGATTATTTTAAATATTTCACATCAACACTCGATCTATCTATACGAGTATAATAATGTTCTAAATATATCGCCTTAACTCCAACAAAATCCGAGCACTCCGTGTATCTTCAGAAACTAAGAGTACACTAACGACGTCTTCCATTCTGAAGCGTTTACAATGCTCAATACCTATCGTCCTGGATCGTGTAGAAAAGTCCACGTGAACTTTTCCGGTCACGGCCATCGGATTTTCCTAACGAGATCAGGAAAATGGCTGACAATGGAACCGAATGAAATAGAAACGTACTTAAAATGGAACAAATAGCAAGAACATTTGCATAAGAGAATGATTTGGAGTCCACGAAATAAAAAATACATTTGACATGTTTTTTTATATTAAGTTAAGTCGTTCTTTGTAAAAAAGAGAGCAGATTGAGAAATCAATAGGTATTTAAATTAGAAAGTTACTATAACTGTCTTTATTTGTATTATACTTTGGAAGATTTGGTGTGCGTGTAACCCCTTACTTACATACTTTTAGATAATGTTAATCTAACCACACCAGCTTTCTGTTGTTGTTGGTTGGTACAACTTAGGGATCTTCAAAAAACAAGCATCTCTACCCTCTTTTCAAAGCGTCAGCACCCCATACGAAATTGAACATAAGTAGGTATGTTATTGTGCATGGGCGGCGATAATTGCATTTTATCAGGTGACCTACCTGTCTGCTTGTTTTACCCTATCATGTATAAAAAACAGCACCAAATTCAATATTTAGGAGAATGTAGAGCTTCCACATCTGACAGTATATTATTCTGATGTGATAATTGAATCGTGTTCCATCCCTTTCCTTTCTCTATCTACTAAATTTTGTACATCGTAGAGGTAAGTTATATCCATTTTGTCTCCACTATAGTGTTCTCCACATGTCTCCCCAATTTCCAATCACATCTCTGTTTGCTCACGCTCTCTAGAGATTCACCAGCAATTATATTCAGTTTTGTTACACGTAAGTGGAAAAAACGTTTGATGGTTTAAATTGGAGCGACATCGTTTGAGAGCCGGTCAGCCCGATTAAAGCGGAACTCTGTAAATAATCCAGAAATAATGAGGTAGCAATTAAATACAGCTTTGAGACAAACATTGGGCGCGTGGAGAGGGCTCACATCAAAGGGACAGATAATACAAGTGATACACCGACACGTGGTGTGCGTGGTGTAATGGATGTGCGACAGCGATATGATTAGTATCTATTTAAAAAACGCGTTCTGAAGTTGAAGTAAAAATTATCCTAAGAATATCTTAACTCTACTTAATATACATTTCACCCGTGTCATGTCTCTGCGGAAGAGTACCCATAAGGCTGGCTGTACCTATATCCGGCTTGCATTCTAGACTAAGGCGAGGTAAACGTCTAAGTGCTGGCCACGGTATCATTGGTTGCCATCTTTAATTTTACATACTTAATTAGCAATAGCTGTCATTTATTGGGTATTTTAGTGTGTCCACAGCTAGAATATTAACCTCAATCTAAAATATGTTCAGCCAGTGTTTGTATAAGTTCAACTGACAGTTTTTGAAGAAGTATTTCAGAAAAAAACATTGTGATTGACAAATTGATCCAGTAGGTATATTCAGCCGTTATGTTCAGAGTTCTTCCTTCTTCAAGATGAGAACTGAAAAACAGCAACTCTGCTGAATTTTTTTTCCTCTTCACAAATTTGTGATGAGCTTCATAATTATGTGTTATCTTTTTCTTTCATTGTATTTTATTATGATGTATTTTATTTGTGAATAATTATTATTTTATTCATTTATTTATTTTATTGAAAAAAATATATAACACCATTTAATAAAAAAGCTTTTGGGTTTGTATACACTAAAATACAATAGCTCTTTATTGCACACCACCACTAAGTAAGCAGTATAGAAAATACAGGTATAAATATACATAGAGATCTTCTAAGGTAAGCAAAAGGCGGCCTTATCATTAAAAAATCGCTTATCATTAAAGCGTGTTATAAAATTTTCTTACATTGTAGACAATGAATAATCTTATAACTTGTGCCCTCAAAAGTTTGAAGGCCTTTAAATCTGTCTGAATTTAACTAGGTAGGTTAAAAAGGATTTATCAATTTTGTTTCGACATGAGTACTAAAGCTTATTCGAGAGTTTTGTGGGGTCTGGAAATTTTGTTTCTATATCCTGACTAAAATAGGAAAATAGTTATGTTTATTTACGTGTGATTTTTAATTTACTGAGTTACATGTTTTGGAAATGTCTAAATCATATAAAGAGGATAGAGTAAATCAGTGGGACTAGACAAAGTCATATTCTAGAACGCTAAGAATAGAATGGATTGTATGGGATTGACGAAAGATTATGAAGTGTCACGTTACCACCTATACCTAGTGGAAATTGTTTAAATCTAAAAGTATACACATAAAGTGGTCGGCAATGTCAGTTCAACAGTATCAAATGATCTAAGACCTACAAAGCCGAATCGAAGCAATTACTATATTTGTTCGGGTTAATCGGCCTTATGAATATGTTCGGCTCTTTTAACCCCCGACGCAAAAAAGGGGTGTTATAAGTTTGACCGCTATGTGTGTCTGTGTGTGTGTGTCTGTCTGTGTGTCTGTCTGTCTGTCTGTGTGCCTGTCTGTGGCACCGTAGTTCCTCAAACAATCATCTACATAAATCTATTCAATTCTACCGCTCAGCTTTGCCGAATTATACCGGCAAGGTTAGGTGTATAGCTTTCTTAACAATAACAGTCCGGGACGAACGGCATCCAAGCAACAAGTGTAGCACAAAGCATTATCACGTATCTGTCTTCCTAAGTAGTATCAGGTTCTTGGCCATTATAACACAAAAATTCTCACTATAAACCTAGCAACACCACTCCTATAAAATGTACTTTAGAAAGAAAACTCTAAACTTTGCTAGATTTAAACCAAACTAGATACGGCACGAAAGAAAACTAGCTAAGCCGCAGGCTACTAAGTTTACAAATCCACCTCTGTAACTGGCAGCGCAATTACTTGGCTAGACACTTTTAAATTCCCACAACATTCGGAAAATGGAAACGTCGTTTTGGATCCCTGTTGCTAGTGCGCGGGGGGCAAAAGCAAAAAGTGCGATGCGTGACCTTAGTATAGAGCAGGTTGTTTCTAACATTCTTTTGGAACTTTGTTCTCCAATGGTAGTCATTTTGTAATTTTATTGATAAGTTACTAGAATTTGGACCTTTTAGAGAGACTCAAAGTCAAGCGGCGCGTTGCAGAGAGAGAAATCTGTGGTTAGAATTTGTTTGTACGATAAAATCAGGGATAGAGAAATTCATTGAGGAACTAGAAGTTTCGATAGAGCTGTTAATCACTCGTGACCACGACCGCTGAAATCCTAAGGGAAAACGAATTTACTTTGCTGCAAAGCCTATTTATATGCTCTCTCCATGGCATTTCCATGTCCCAGCATATACCAAGAACAGTTGTATCACAAGTCTCAATTAAACTTTCACAAAGTCAGCGTTAAGGAGCGCATCATTGCGTTTTTATTTACCAATTGTACAAATGTCGTCTTTTCCATGTTAATATTTAAATTATTATTAGATAAACCACTTTATAGCATCATTAATTGCTGCATTCAATATATCATTCAAATAATCATGTAATCAATAACATCAGTCGGCAAATAGAGTGCAGTCCAAATCCATACTAATATTATAAATGCGAAAGTGTGTTTGTATGTTTGTCCGTCTTTCACGCCGTAACGGAGCGACGGATCGACGTGATTTTTGGCATAGAGATAGTTTATTGGCCCACGAGTGACATAGGCTACTTTTTATCCCGGAAAAATGCACAGTTCCCGAGGGAACAGTGCGCGATAACCGAATACCACGCTGGCGGAGCCGCGGGCAAAAGCTAGTTAGTTATATTTGGTAAGTCGTTGATATATATTAAAAATAGCAAGGGCCCCAAAACACTCCCTTTCGATACTATAGAACTATTTCCCGTAGTCAGAGATTTATTTGAAGTCAGTAGAGTCAATTTGACTTATTTGAACAAATTGGGTCCTTACGTGAAGGTACGTAGTCTCTAAGCCATTCAATGACCATGTCTCTTAGCCCTTAACGTTCAAATTTTGCCAAGAGATTGTCATGACACACAAAATCAAATGCCCAATGTTTTTTTAAACCAACAGGAGGCATTGACGGAGTAGAGAAACTTTAATTCTTAAAAAAAATCCCGACTAAAAGCGAGTACTTGTAAGTAGATATTATTTGAAAATATCAGCACGCTGAAAGGCTGAAGACTGGCACTGCCATTTCAGCTTATTCATACCAGTCACATATTTCATGCTGCTGAACTGATGACTGTTGGAACAGACTGGTTCTTGAGCGGAGACTAGCGTGCCAGCAAACGTAGCGATCTGTAGCTTGGGTTAATGATATTGGTAAAGCATCAGGCAGGGATTGGAGGAGAAGGGCTCAAGATCGGGGTTCTGTGGCAAGCCATTAGAGCAGCCTATGTTTAAATGGGCTGCCGTAGTCTCATGATGATGATCAGTAGCTATAGTAAAATTATTTGTGGTACTTGACGACGAAAGTCAAATTGTGCTTTTTTAATACTTAATTTTCATTCATTTTGTAAAAACTGTTCACTTTTAGGGAACAATGGAAAAAAAACACGACAATGTTACAAATAAGAGATAAAATTCCAAATGTTGTATTAAAATCTAAAGTAAAAAAAACAGCCTAATGCAAATCAAACCCACTGTCGCAATCAATCATATGTTTGGTTTATAGTGTTTCTGTGAAATACAAAATAATTATTCGTGGATCATGGTATTCAGTTTTTTTTTATTTGCAATGTGAAACCAATTTCATAATTCTACGTAAGCGGGCATTACCGTTTCGATTCACATTTTTTTTGCATGAAAACTATGCCATTTAGAAGAAAAAAATAATAATTTTTAAACTACAGTTTTCTTGGCGTGAATATTAGAGGCAGGCCACCGATGACTCCTTGTACAAGGTTGTTCCTAGGGTTGACTATAGGGCGGCGTACGGAGGCAGGCGCGGGTGTTATGGTGAAATGCGACAATATGGCCGCCAGTACTGCCATCGATTGCATCATCCCCATCCGCTCTCCTGCAGACACAGTAAGACAATACATTACAATACAACATTATTTTCTCATCAAACCTTGTAGTGTAGGGTATCGTTGGATAGGTCTTTTAAAACCATTAGGGAGCTGCTAAGGCAATTTTTCGATTCAGTGATTCGTTTGCAAAATATTCAACTTTAAAGTGCAAATTTTCATTTAATTCAAGCGTTGCCCCCCCCCCCCCCCCTCCCCCCCTCCTAAACACAGAACACTGACACGTTTCGAAGTCAACACAACCGTTCGACATTGCTACCAGATGTCAAACAACACCTAACATATTACACAAAGTAACGCCTGATTCAATAAATTCGAAATAGTTATGATGTTGTAGGTACTCGTACTATATTGCATTCACATCATAGTTACTATAAATGTGGGATCGTTTGATGGAAACAAACTTTTAAATAAAAATATGAAAAAGTTTATTAAAAATTAAAACTAGTGAATACGTTAATAAAAAGCAAAGAAAACAAGAAACACAACTAGCGCATAGGCTCACCCGATCGAAACTCATCTTTCTTTCCCTCATTCGCTCGTCTCATTCGTTCAACAGAAATCTTCGGTCACTCGGTCGCTCGTTTACATCAATCATTCGTCCTCAAATCCACCCTCATTCCCACATTCGGCCATCCTACACACATGCCTGTCCCCAGGCATCCTTCAAACAAAGCATCTTACACATCTAAACATCTTAACCTAGGTACACCTTAAACCTAGAACATGTGTGCTATAAGCCATCATCGTTATAACAAAACAAACTTACTTATTCTAAAAAATACTTTCAATCTTAGTAAGTAGGTAACGTCTTTCTTTATTTAAAACAAAATAGAACCATCTTAGAACAGCAAACAAGCATCATGAAAAAAACAATAACTAAAAACAAAAGAAAAAACAAACCATAACAATCTTAAATTTCACTCCGTACCAATAAAATACCAGCAAACAAAAACCATGACAACAATCTTTAACTATCTTAAACTTTACACCATACCAGTAAGTCATCAATTTTTTTATATACACTCTGATAGTCTGCGCCTTTAACTTCAAGTAACTTTGAAAACAACTTTTCTCTCGCTTGAACAGCTGCACCTGGCTGCTGTTCATGATTACCGTCGTATTCTTATCATACAATAATTCCTTGCCTAGAATAATATCGCACGGCTTAATGTCTTTAGGAGAGTGGCGCTCGCGCTGCCGTAGCGAGTGGTCGTGTTGTGAGCGCTCCGCGTTGGCATTTTCGATCGCGTAAATATTGTTATTTTGCATTTACCGCGGACATCTCGACCACTTATTGTGATAATAAGTGACCGTTCGAGATGATTTCTGTGTGAACTGCTTGTTTTGTGAGCAAACAGTAGACACTTGACATCGCAAGATGTCGAATTATAAAAGTGACGTGTTATCAAACTACCCGTACGACTCAAATATTAATTGCGACATAGTGAAGTGTTACCACTGTGACTCGGAAAATAAAATAAAAAACTTTTATGACTGGCTAGACGATCAGACTAAAATCAAAGTGCTTTCTTGTGAGAAGTGCGACAAAAAGTCCTGTGTGAAGGTGTTTGCGCATACTGCAGTCTCTCGTAATACGAAGACACAGCAAATAGATATAAATACAAAATACTATACGTTCTGCGTAGCCAAAAATAAGACAAGGCAAGGGCGAGGCCCGCTGTGCACGGGCAAGGGATGCGAACAACCTACCTATACCAGGGTCATTGACCAGAAAAGATTTATGAACAAAGAAATTGTGTCATGCAAATTCTGCGGCACAGTCAACGAAATTACAGCCACGAGCCCCACGCTGAGGGACTCAGCCCAGGTTCGACGCGTGGGAGAATGGATCACTATGAATCGCCACGAAAAGATCCGTCGTGAAAAAGAAAAAGAAAACTTAGAAAAGTTTAACAAAACTCACAACCCAAAACCAAAGATCAGCCAAACAAAACAGATTCGATGCTTTAGTCAATCTTGAAAATATAGACATGGTGGTGGACACATGCGACGATGATAAAGCATCTTTCAGTCGTGACACGATAGGGGACTCTAGCGCTGCCAGCGTAACAAGTTTACGAAAACGTGCGATACCGCGTCAGCGTGTCCAGAATGTCAAACGAAATAAAGATGAAGCAGGCCAAGCTAGAATGTCACAGCCCCAACAAAAAATGACATAGAATGAAATTCTCACGAATTACCTGCCCAGCCACAAAGCCTACAGCAACACAAAAAAATACCACAACACGAAAAAATTTCACGTCATAAAAAACTACCGCCTATTGTGTGCACACATGATGGTTGGGTGGAATCAACAAACGCTTTCAAAAAAATAACGGAAATTGCAAAAAACCATAACTGCGACTTAAAAACTGATAAAAGATCTGGTAAATTACTGTTTACGCCGAGATTACTAGAAAATAGAATATCTCTTCGAGAAGACTTAAAAGCCAGACCGGATTTCGAATTTCACACATTTGGAACAAAATTAGAACGAAGGCCATCGAAAAAAGTGGTGGCTAAAGGAGTTATAACCAGTGGACACACGGAAGGTGAAATTATACAGGACATAAAAGAACGATACGGTATGATACCAGAACGAGCAGTACCACTACGCAACTCTGCGCTTGTGCTAATATTTCGCGGAGAAACCGATATGAGAGATATTAAAAATATAACAACCATCCTATATCAAAAAGTAAAAATCGAAAAATATAAGGTAAAATTGACAGCTGTTACACAATGTAAGCGCTGTCTGAACTTTGGACACGTGCAAGCACACTGCGAACGCCGGCAGGTAAATGATGTTGAAACTGAAACTGATACTGAAGGAAGACAAATAGAAATATGCTCAAAATGTCATCAGCCGGGCCATACAGCTCGACAGGCTAAATGTCCACTATTTCAAGAGGAAATTAAAAGACAGAGAGAAAGACGAATGCGATTTCAACAAGCAAATGAGAAAAAAGAAAAGTCGAATAAGAAAGAAAATCAAAAAGAAGACCCTACTTCAGAAAGACCCAACCCGAAAAAATCATATGCTCACGTAGCTGCCAACAAGCCTATTTCAGGACAAGACGAGATAATTGAAAAAATGTTTGCTATGTTTCAGACTATGCAACAACAACTAATGAATCAGATGCAACAACAAATGCAGCAGCTCATACAACTCATTCGTAATGGATAGACAAGTATCAAGGCCAAGAACCAAAAATCTCCGGATCCTTCACTGCAACGTGCAAGGACTTAGGAACAAATTTACTGAAGTAAAAAATATTACAGCAAAAAACGACCCACACATCATAGTTCTTAATGAATGTAAAATAGACTGAAAAACAAGAATTTAATATGAATGGATATGACAAACTTTTTGATGTAAGGGAACAACATTTAGGAACGGCAGTGTACATAAAAAAAGGATTAAGGTGGAGTCAAATAGAATTAATACCAGGACATGATAACGGCGACCGAAAAATCGAAGGAGTAGCGGTTAAAATCATCACCAACTTCGAAAGTGGAGAATCCATAGTCATAAGAGGTCTGTATATTCCCATAACACAATACAGGAATATTCGTAATGAGATAGAAGATCTTCTCGGAAACGGCGATGCAGTTAATATAGGAGACTTAAATCTACGTATGACGCAATTGAATCATAGCCGAACGCAAGGAGCAGGACTAGAAGTACAAAAACGTGTTGACGATGGGCTATGTGCACTGAAACATACGGGCCTACCATCAAGACCTTGTCACGCTGGAAATGGGATACTGGATGTAGCTCTAATAACTGGAGAAACTCAGTTTACAAACACAAAATGCAAACAGCTGGAATCGATATCTTCCGATCATCTCCCATGGCTTTTTGAAATGCATATGACTGTGGACGAGGAAAAACATGAATCTAGGAACATGCGCCCACTTTATGAAGACGAAGAGTTAGCTAAGCGGTACATATGTATAATAGAGAATAGTTTAGACCCAAACACAAAAATTGACACAAACGAAGGCTGCGAACGGTTCATTGAAAAACTAGAATCTGTTATTAATTCTGCTCTCGACGAAGTGGCTCCGAAGAAGATACAAGACAGGAAAGAACTGCTCCCACCAGAAATACAACAAATGATAAAAGATCGGAACTCTGCAAAACTTCACGTAAAAAGAACTGGAGGACTAATAACAGCCAGACAAAATTACAATAATCTAAAAAAACAACTACAAAAAGCACTACAAGAATATCGAGAATCAACTTGGACAAAAATAATAGAAAGTACAAAAGATAACAGAGCACGAATGTGGAGAATCCAAAGATGAATTAAAAAAACCACCACAAAGACTCCCACACTTAGATGGTTGCAACACGGAAAAAGATACAATAGAAAAACTAGTAAATGCAGCAATCGTAAAAAAAGCTCCAATCTCAAGAGAGTACGAAGGCTTTGAACAAATGACACCATTTCAACCACTGGAAGAAACAAACGTGACAGAGGTTAAAAAAGCAATATATAGTTTCAAAAACAAAAAAGCTTCAGGTCCAGATCATATTAAAGCAGATGCCCTCAAACTAGCGGGTCCTGCATTTTTCTGTGCACTTACCAAAGTAATCAATTACGTTCTTAAAACCGGATATTACCCGAGGCGGTGGAAGCTAGGTGAATGTATTTTCCTTCATAAAGCTGGGAAAAACTATAAAGAAGCAAAGTCATACAGACCTATCACGTTACTGAACATTATGGGCAAAGTTTGTGAACGTATAATGCTAAGTCGAATTCTAAAATCATGCAAAGACCTAATTCCCGACCACCAACACGGATTCATGCGAAATAGAGGTACCGGAACACAGATACTCCGAACATGCAAGTACATCTCAGATGCCCTAGAAGAAGGCCACAGTGTTTCCATGGTATCGACAGACCTTAGCAAGGCCTTTGACTCAATAAATCACAAAGGTCTCATACATAAATTAATACAAAAGAATATTGATAACAACATCATCAAAACGATCGAAAACTACCTGACTTGTAGAAAGATTCGAGGAAAGTTTCGTACAACAGTCGGTGACGAGGTCGATGTATCGCATGGCGTGCCACAGGGGTCCATACTAGGTCCAGTCATATTCAATCTTTACGTACATGATATCCCAAAGGCTAGGATCGCCGGACTGATGCTATCCCAATACGCAGATGACCTGTGCATATTGAACGCGGCACATAGACCTGATCAAGCTACATGACGAACAACCTGGGCTGCTGAAGAAGTAATTGACTATTACGAACGCTGGGGATTACAGTGTAACGTCGACAAAACAGAGTGTATCATGTTTAGCAGAAAAAGAGTACGAAGCTTACGGAATCCTCGTGGATATAAACCAACAGTGAAACTAAAAGGTGTAAACCTAGAATATAAAAACTGTGCGGTATTTAGGCGTACAGCTTAATAAGAGGTTAAGCATGAACGAACATGTCAAAAACGTAATTAAAAAAGTCAAAATCGTCAGAGGAATGCTCGCTCCAATAATTGGCTATTACTCCAAGTCAAACATAGAAACAAAACTCAAAGTGATACAAGCATGCTTACTGCCAATACTAGACTATGGGATAGTGCAGCTACTCCCTCGAATAAGTAAGACTAATATACTGACGCTTGAGAGACAATATCGAATGGCCCTTAAGTCAGCAGGAGGATTTCCACGCTCTACCCCTACAGAAATGTTGTGGGATTTACTAGATGATGACCCATGGCATATTCGGATTCACGATCTACACCGAGATATGCTGGACAAACTCAAAGACATGTGTGTACCGGGACTTGATATGTCAGGACCACAATATACCAGATAAGGCCAATACAACCCAATGATGTATAGTAATAGAATAGGTGATATAAATTACATTAATAAAAAAGATAGACATAAACATGTTAGTAAAAGAAACACCCCCTTGAGGGAACCACTTTTAAAATAATAGTAAGTCACGACTCGATGTAAAACCTTGTGAGCTGCGCTAATAAGCTTCAGCTACACGACATATATTAAATTTACATATCTTCAAGACATATTGCATTAAGCACACACCCTTTCTAGGACAATAATTGTAACACAGAAATGAAAAACAATAAATAACTTTCTATTAATGTCTTTAGGCAAACAATGTAGGACCACAAAATACTCGTCGTCGATTGAAATGTTCATCGTTTTCTCGTATCCCGGTGATACAACACGGGTCGCACCGAGTTACACTTTGATCACATAGCAAAATCTTTGTCAGCTTCCGATCGATGTTGTGATCTTGAGTTATTATTATTATTATTCTCCTTAATGGCGGCCTTTAAGGCTTGGGCCAATGTCAGTTAAAAAAGATAAATATATTCTTCTTCACGTAGTACGGTGATTGTAGTTTTTGCAACTTGATAGCAAAATTCCAAAAACCACGCGGAAACAACTTGCGCATTAAAAAATGTCAGACACGAGAGCAATATCGAATTTTGTGATCACTGTTCACTGTTAAGGTTAATCGCCGCATAAAACACTATCAAAATTATACTTCAACTAGCCAAAGAAGCAGAAATACCAAAATAGGACATGGCCCACATCCGCCATCTTCGAATGCCACAAATCGAATCGATCTTGAGTTCGATCACCTCGTTCACAGCTGCTTGAGCTACTGTCACAACTGTCACTGTCAAGTCTGTGACATTTGACGTCCGTCGCCGCCATTGCCGCCATCTTCGCCGACATGTTTATGTCGTTCTCGGTCATCATGTTCCGAAGACATTCGTCGCTCCGTTCATTTAAGTGAGTGTGACCGACAGTTTGCACGAACAACCTATTCGTTCTTCCGCTCGCGCCGCCATCTTTTTCCCCGTCAGCTGACTCGCTCGATGTCGTTGATGCACTACAATGCGCCGATATGTGCCCGAATTGGTTACACAGAAAACGCTTCGTACCTTTTTTTCATTCGGACACACACTGGACACATGTTTTTCTTCTTCACAGCTGTAGTACTTCTTACTGTACTCGTAGTTCGGGGAAACCGGTTTAGGCCGGCTTTTGCTCGCCTCACGTTGTGAATGTGTAGGTACCTTCTTATTTTTCATAATCTCGTAAATCTTAATTTTCTCTTTCAAGTCACTGTATGATGCAACACCTGAAAACATCATTTTGTGAATTTCTTCGTCTTCAATACCGTCGACAATATATTGGATTGCCACATAATCTGGCATTTTCCCTATTTTACCCAATTCGCGCATCGTGTAAAAATACTCTAGGCAACTTTCGTCGTTCTTCTTTTTACGCGCTGCCATCAACTCGTGAATTTCTTTAATGTTGACCGTGTCTGGGAATTCTTTGTTCAGCTCGTATTTCAAATCATCCCACGATTTGAACGGTTGCTCCGCTTGAAGCCAAAGCGCTGCGGTACCCGTCATACTGCGTTTGGCGACAATTAATCGTTGCAAGGGCGTCCAACCAAATATCTCCGCGTTGTCGTCGATGTTGTCGATGAATTTAGTCACGCTATACGTCATGTCTTGCGCGCTAAATTTCGGTATGAGATCGTTAATGTACCGCAAGCTGTCACTGACGTCGTACGTCGTCATCATCGGTGTCCTTGTAGTCGTCGTCGTTGTCGTCGTCGTCGTAGTTGTCGCCGTCTGGAGTTTGAGTCTCGGTGCCTCGTCCACACCTCCACTCAGAGCCTCACTAGCTGCCTCGTCGTCATACGTCGTATCCGCTTGCATCCATCCGATGTGCCGTTTCTCGCCGCTCGGAAGCCACCGTCTTACTCCCGAAGCCAGCAGAAACTCGTCGTCACTGTTATTTCGGCCGCCCTTCGTAATTAGCGACCGCCGTAACAGAAAATGTAACCGCCTCGTTACCGTAGCACACACCGTCGTCGTCGTTCGTATTCACGATTTAATTTCCTTCCGATCCCGGACGAGCCCCCAAAAATGTGGGATCGTGCGAAGGAAAACAAACTTTAAAATAAAAAAATATGAAAAAGTTTATTAAAAATTAAAACTAGTGAATAAATAAAAATAAAAAGCAAAGAAAACAAGAAACACAACTAGCGCATAGGCTCACCCGATCAAAACTCATCTTTCTTTCCCTCATTCGCTCGTCTCATTTGTTCAACAGAAATCTTCGGTCACTCGGTCGCTCGTTTACATCAATCATTCGTCCTCAAATCCACCCTCATTCCCACATAAATAAACGGCTAGACACCGATAGATTGATGATAATAAAAGCAACAAATAAGTTTTTGATGATTGTACTCATATTCTCGCTCATACAAGCCAAGTATATGAAATTTGAGTCAATCCTCACTAAAAGTAGATTAAAATTAGTAAGATTTAAAGCAACTAACGCGGAATTCCTCGTGTCTAGCCATCTAATTCACATCAATAGTTAATGTAGGATGACGAATGATCATTCATCCAGTGGTTGATTTTTTTAAATAATATTATCGTTAGTTGTAGTTGATTAAACTGTGAACTAATCACGTGAGGATCTAATCACCTACTAAACCCCAGTTTAACTGATTATTAATATTTATCAACTCCTGGAGTCACCAATCAAAACTCATCATGTATAAACCGTTTAATAAAAGCGTGTTAAAAATCTGCATAAAACTTACCTATACAAGACCGTGGCCCGATACCGAATGGGAGATAAGCCGATTTATGTTTCGGTTCATTAATCTTTGGGCTGAACCGCTCTGGACGGAACTCCTCGGGGTTGTCCCAGTATTTAGGGTCATGGTGCAATCCACGTAATGGTATCACGATACGAGTACCTTCATCTACTGTCAAGTTGGCACCATCGAGAAAGCATTTTTGCTCACAGACTCGTAACAAAAACCCCCCTGGTGGAAATATCCTCAATCCTTCCATATAAGCCCACTCCAAATATTGCATTTCTTTTACCGCGTCATAGCTCAATTTGTTATTATGTTTTGCAAGAACACGGTCGATGTTTTCTTGTATTTTTTTCTGTTCTTCAGGATTATAGGCGATCTCGTGCAGTATGTAGCTAGTGGAAGTAGCTGTGGTATCGAAGCCAGCTGTAAAAAACACGAACACCTGCGCTGCGAGTATTTCGTCGTCAAATTCCATAGAAATTTGTTTCAAAGTCCCATCTGGTGATTGCCAATCGCCCTTTATTTTCCCTCCAGCCTTGAGTTTCAGCATTAAGTCAATGAAATCTTGTCTCTCCAAAGACTCGCTTTTTCTCTCCCTCAGAATATTACTAAACAGATCGATAAACTCCTTTTCTATTCTCTCTAAGTACTTGAAATTTTTAAACGTTACAGGAAAAAACTGTTTTAGCAAACTGACGAATATTTCATTGAAACCTACATCGAAGATTTTAAGGCTAAGGCGTCGGATAGCTGAACATTCATTTTTTTGGGAATCTGTGTCTAGTCCTAGTGCGTATGCGCATATAAAGTCTATGCTGTACCGTGCCATAAGGTCTGTGGCATCTACGGGGCGAGCGTCTGCGCCAGCAATGAGCAGGCGCTCGCGCAGTCGCAGAGCATGCGTCTCTATTATCGGAAACATCGATTTCAGCTTGCTGGTTGTAAACAACGGTGACATAGATTTCTTCAATAACTTCCACAGAGGACCTTCAGCAAAAAACAAATTTTTCATTAAAATTTCTAATTTATACTTATCTTGACCATCGAGGTAGCCTCGAGTATAAAAACTTTTAAAATGCTTCGACAATATAGGCGTGACGAGGTCTGGATCGCGAACCAGCAGCGCGGGGTCACAGAAATAGAAGTAACCGACAACTTTTTCTTCAGGATATTTCCAGTATATTTTTTCTACTATTTGTGGCATGCTCTGCTTAACCAAAATATTAGGCAAGATATTTCCAAACAACGGTATGGGCTCTTCATACTTCACTCCTTTCTTTTTCCAATACTTGTATTTTCTTGTAGCATAGTAGTATGATATTGTTAGCAAAGCGAATAATATAGTCAGGAAGTTAAACATGGCAATGTGAATTCGAGAGTTGCGACAGCACAGTACTGTTTCATGTCAATGATACGATAAAAATCTATTGTGATGTAAATGTCAGTAGTATAAAAGTTGAAGACAAACTTTAGTTATATATGTATAGAGTAAAATGTAAATCAGTATTCAAGAGAAATATTGCTTTACTATTTTTTTCCCGCGGGAGTGCCCTCTCGCTCTTTGCCGTCTCTTCTGTCGGCAACATTTTTCGGTACATTTTTCCGGGATAAAAAGTAGCCTACGTCAAATTCAAATTCAAATCATTTATTCAGCAAATAGGCCGCAATGGGCACTTTTACACGTCATTTTTTTTAATCTACCACCGGTTCGGAAAAAAACCTCTGTTGAGAAGAATCCGGCAAGAAACTCAACGAGGTATTTTAAAAAAAAAAAGCAGATTCACAATATTTATAAATGATATCTATGTACTATACATTACAAGTATTTAACACAATTTTATTTTTAACACAGTAGGTTCACTATTTGAAGGGATCGCTAGTGCGGATCGGAATTATTTCCAAATATCCCTGTCCATGATATAATCGTTAACTTTATAATAAGCCTTAGATATTAACGTCTTTTTGACAGTAGATTTAAATTTCGTCACTCTCTGGCCCATAAACTATCTGTACTTATGCCAAAAATCTCACCGATCCGTAGCTCTGTTTCGACGTGAAAGACGGACAAACTAGGAATTGCTCTAACCGATCTGCCGTATTATTATTTGTCGTATTAACTTTTGGAAATTTGAAAAGAAAAACCATTTTTTTAGGGACATCGTGATATACCTAGCCAACTTTTAGGCATAATATAAATGGCGCCATTTCATGATGTGCCCAGGAATTTTGTCATCTGGCGGATTTTACAATCGGCCGCCGACATGGATATGGATTAATCCTAACATGACTAACAAATAGGTATAACTGTGCCAATAGTCATAGCTTTATTAACATTATGTATGTATATAGATGTAGTAAGGAAGACCATGGCCATGATGATTAAACAAGAAGGAAATAATGTCCTATTTCATTGATGGAAATGGAAAACAGCCGTTGGGGCCGAAAAGTTCTCGAATAGAGACCGCGGATCGGCAAGCGCAGCGTAGACCGTCCATCAACGAGATGGACGGATGACCTGGTTAAAGCCGAGGTTTCACGGTGGATGCAGGCCGCTTTCAATTGAAGCAACTGGAGGTCTATAGGGGAGGCCTATGTCTAACAGTGGACGTCCTAATTCTGATACGATGATGGTGCCGATAGTTCACAAAATCTAATGTAGAACCTGGGGGGAGCTAATTAATTGCACTTATCAAATCTTATCAAATAGTACTTCGTATGGGGTTTAGACGCTTGTTAAATTCACTCATTGTAAGCAATTCCCTAGGCAAGAGATCAATTAGTAAGTTGTACGACTAAGTTTGCATTGTTTGGGCTGTTGTGAGATGGCAAATTGGCCGTGGCGGGATCGCACTGTCGCAACTTGTAAAGTGTATTTACAAGTTTTAACTATATGACAAGGAACGGAATGAGATTGCATCAGGTGCGGCTGTTTGTATTGCCCTGTGGCGAAAAGGACTTTGTTTAAGTTTGTCCTTTGCATTCGTTGGGGTGCAACTTGTTAAAGGAAAATAGTTTGAATAATGAACAAACTTAATATTATCAACGCAAACGGGTGGGAAAGTAGAATTTTGCAGTTAAAAGCATCCAGACAACCGCTTTTTGCAATTATGTCTGCTGAAATATTTTAAAGCAACAAAAAATCTAATTTTACTGTAAATCGAAAATAAATCTGGTTTTCAGGGCTAAAATAAAGCGTTTTTTTACTGGAGTCGTGCCTTCGAATTATTTTTTAATGGCGTCAACATCCCTATTGAATATATGGCGATGAACCCCAAGGATCTCCAACGACCCCATCCCCATCATGTGGCTATAACACCGCAGACGCAGCGTACAGCAAAATATTGGACAGTAGTTATTCATATTTAAGGGGATCGCATGGTCCCTTACTTGTTTAACTGTGGCCGTTCAATGTTGCGGAAACGCGTGGAAAAGCCTGATACGGCAAAACCTAACACGTCATAAATATTGCAAGCCGTTACGATTTATTCCAGACAGTTAGGATTTTTGTGAACGGGTTTAAACTTTATATAGACGATATTATTATCGTTGCGCTGTCCTTTCACAAGGATTTTGTTTTTGAGAAAACGTTCTACTTATATAGATACGAAATTTTGTGAGTATCTCCGAGAGTACGAATAAATATGTTTTTTTTATACAATATAGGCTTGCGTTTGGCCACAATCACGCCTGATGGAAAGCGAGGATGAGGCCTACGATGGAGCACGCTTGCCTAGTAAATGCTCATTCACCCTGGACTTGAAAGCGGCCAAATTGTAGTGTTCAGGAAACACAGTCGCAGGCAGGGAATTCCACTCTTGTTTGTTTGTGAGTGAGTGAGTAAAATTATTAGTAGGCACTTTGAGGATGTGTGACCGAATGTGGGTGTTACATACTTAGTGTAATGTGGGTGTAGTTTTTAACTCGATATCCTTTCAAAATGACGTTAGCGTTGGCAATTTATTCACTACGGGAAAATAAACAGCTCTCTCAGCGCATTAGGCGTTATTTTCCGCTAACTGATTTCAAAGTACATATTTGTTTTGTTAATGTAAACGTGGTTAAACTGTTTTTGTGTTGCAATAAAAACACTCATAATTAACCTTAAATTAACGTCAATAATAATAGTAATGGTGTCATAATTTAGTAGTTTAACGTATACATATATTTTATAAGTGTTGTACTTGTACAGGTGATCTGCGTTACTTAGCGACCGTTTGCTAGGGGTCACTCTGTTGCAGAGGGTGCAAGGAACAGCGTGTGAATGGAATCGATCTCGGATAATTATTATACATTCGGTATTTATTCTATAAGATTAGAGAAACAAACAAAATCTACAAATGTTAAGATTCTGTTACCTATGAACTAACCGAACCTACTCCTATTAGGTATTTTTGTTCTCTAGCTAGCCCGTTAAATGTCCCACTGCTGGGTAAAGGATTATAAGGAGATATTATAAGGCGATTTCGGTGATGTATAAATAAAAAATTCAGTAATGTAAGTAAACCGAGCGAGCGAAGCGAGGCAAAGCGCCAAGACCTAATCAAGTTAGGAAATTTTGGTCCTACCATTGCATTGCTAGTTATGTAAGATGGTCATGCATGTAATATGTGTCGGCAGATAGTGAAATAACTGATTGATTCAGAAAAATTCAGATGCTACTTTCCGTTAGGCGTAATTATTTTAGCGGACGGTAGTGGACAATCAGTGTAGTTCATAGATTTAGTGGATCATAGGTACTGGCGGGTAACGGCGAGTCAGTATAAAGCCAGTTAACATTATTAAGGAATATTTTAATTTTATTTTACAAGTTTTTATTTTTTTATTTTGTTTGTATGTGTTCGGGTCGAATCATTACTAGTTAATTTTAAATACTTAGTGTTAGCGATCGATAGTTCACTGTCGATATTGTTTCAATAGACTATCGATACTTTGAGGAAAAGCGATAGTTATCAATACTATCGATAATATGACCTTCTTCCAATGAAAACTATCGCTTGCAAACTATCGATTTTTCGACAACACTAATTTTAACCCCCTTTCCAGTGGTCGGATCTACTTGATTTTTATCACGGATGTGTGATGACAATACTATATTCTAGTAGTGAAGTCCTCATGGCCAAAATCGTCTCCAGAAGGGGGAATTCATTAACACCTTAATGGCATTGACTTGAAATTTGGTACGCATATGTATTTCGAGTAGGTACAGTTTTAAAAGTACTGTTGCGACGAGCGTACATAATTACGTTACCAGAGACACCTACCTACCACAGATCTACTACATCAAATCAATTCGATTCCGTTTCTTTCCTAATAAAATGAAATAATTAACCGACCTCAAAAAAGGAGGAGGTTTTCAGTTCGGTTGTATGTTTTTTTTTATGTTTGTTACGCGATAACTCCGTCAATTGTGGGCCGAATTTCAAAATTCTTTTTTAGTTCTAAAGGATACTTCCAAGGTGGTCCCATTGATACCAAGTCAGGATCTGATGATGGAATCCTAGAGAAATCGAGGGCAACCCTTGAATTTTGAAAGCACACCTATAGGGATTTTGCAATTTTTAACAAAAAGTCAAGTATTTACTTTCACCGGATCTGATGATGAAGACTAAAAACTATGAAAAAAAAATACAAACAATGGAACCGACTTCAAAAACCTCGAAAATAATTTTATACTACTTTAAAGTTGGTGCTTTAGCACGAGCCAGCAGTAGTGATTAAAGCCAAATACATATGTAGTTGAGATAGATGACTACCTATAGTTTCACTCCTGCTAGCTCGTGCTGAAGCACCGAGTTAAAACTATGTAGTATAAAATTATTTTCAAGTTTTTTGAAGTCGGTTCCATTTTTTGTTAATTTCTTCTGCGTTATTGTATTCAAATGGACTCAAAATATACTTTGAAAATGGTGCTTAATTTTTTTATGTATAATACCTCTCTATCGCTGTGATGTTCCAATAGGTAAACAACATACGTGGAAAGATCATCTCTGTCAGAACCTGCAGGGCGTAGGGGCGTCTACCTTCTGCTCTAACTAAGAATGTTAAGATAAGTCAATTAGCACTCGGGAACTGTTCATTTTTCCGGGATAAAAAGTAGCCTATGTCGCTCTCTGTCCCATAAACTATATCTATGACAAAAATTACCTCGACACGTCACTCCGTTTCAACGTGAAAGACGGACAAACAAACACAGACACACACACACACTTTCGCAATTATAATATTAATATGGATGGATATCATAAAATTGAAGACCTGTGACATAATTTTCTACACACATAATACATAAGTACATATTATATATCGCAAGAAATTAAGTTTGTCCTCAATATTGTGAATCGGCCGGAAACAATCCAAGACTTATACTCGTATACGCTGCACTAGAAAATGTATCACAGGTTTTCAATTTTATGACATGCAATAGAGCCATGAAATTACCAGGTCACACACACTTGCAAAGCCGGTAGACTAAAGCACTCCTAATTTATTCCTGGTTAACTTGCGAAATGTTAATTCATGTCCTCAATTACAAATAACTGTCTAATTAAACGGTTCTGGCCTCCAGCCATGTGGCTCAAAGTGAGCAGGTAACCAGTAGCACACATGGCGCTAGCCATTGGTTAACTATAAGTACGTATTATTATACCATTCTCAACGGCAGGCGAAAAAACGCAGGTACAACACGAAGTATTATTATTATTATTGTAATTTATTGAATCATGAGGCATTTTGTTGACCCATAGAATTTTGAACGGTTTTGTTGCTCTGATGATGAACTCTGATCACGTTATAACCACCGAAGTTTTAGTGTAGGCTAGGCTAGTGCTATATAAATATCTGGAAATAATCTCAGATATTAATGAGCACCCAAGCAACTACGGCGGCAGTGTCTGTCTGTGGTGACTGTACATAATTGTGGGCTCCGCCACAATCTCTCAAGACAGATGTGAGTGCCTTATCGAAGTCCGTTTTTCAAAATAAAAAGTTCCTTTATGTTTCAGGCATATTTTGTTCGCGGACAGGCGTGATCGTGTGTCTAATGCTGCGAATTATGGCTTGTTGTGCCCGAATGAAGAGTCAAACACGCGACCCCTGCAGTTGGTTTGTGTTTTCGCATCAGCGACCCGGAAGGGTAACCATTAGGTAAGTGGTAGGGTTGAGGGGAAAACTTTTAGGGGTTTTAATATGGCCATATTTTTACGGATTTGTACCTCAAAATGAAAAACGGAACCCTAATCACTCTGTTGCCCGTCTGTCAAGATTATTTTCCTCAGAAACGCGAGGAGGTATCAAGACAACTTCCACTGGAAGCAACGAAGAAATCAAACTTCTAAGTTAACGTACTCGTAATTAAAAGTACAGTTATTATTAAAGGTGTTTCCATACAAATTGTTGTAATCAAAAAAACTCGAAGGTCACTTCCGGTTGTTCTAGAAACTTGAAATCTGATATGAAGACTCTTAGAGCACAAGCCATTAGAGAAGTCTGGAAATCTTTTTTTTTTCTCTTTGTCTAATATGTCAGTAACCATGATCCTACACTGCGTACATTTTACTTAGAAGAAGGGCTCTGCTAACTATGCATATTTATCTACAAATTTGTACGGAGCCTTTGGTGCGCAAGGCCGAGTCGCACTTAGCTGTTTTTAGGGTTCCGTACCTCAAAAGGAAAAAATGGAATCCTTATAGGATCACTTTCCGTCCGTCTGTCAAGACCATTTTTCTCAGGAACGCGTGGAGTTATCAAGCTGAAATTAATATCAAATACTCAGATTTACTGTTCCTTAGAGCTGTGAAAAAATCAAACTTCTAAGCCAACGCAATCAAAAAAAGATACAGTCGTTTATGCCGCAAATTTCCGCAAAACCAAAAACCAACCAAAACCGACAGGGCACTTCCCGTGAACTCAGAATCTTGAAAATTTGGTACGAAGAAACATCTTATAGCACAGATTAAGGAAAAATTACGAAAAGCATAAATTTTTAGTTTCATAATATATTATAAATATTTGTACGGAACCCTCGAGTCTGACTCGCACTGGGCCGGTTTTTTTTTTCATAACATCATTATTATAACACTGCATGAAAATTAATTCATTCCGGGTATGATTGACAAAATTTAAACAAGTCAAACAACAATGGCGAAGTTGTTTGCAAATTCTTATTGACATTATTTTCTTTGTTTCAGCAAAATTGAATAATAGTATATGTACTTAGGTGTAGTTAAAATTATTTTAATATTAGCTGGTGCTTGCGGCTTCGCGACGTTGTAGTTTTTTATTTTATTTTCTAAATATTCTTTTCTAAGAACCTTCTCCTGACAACGCCGTCACGCTATTCACGCGTGATGCCGTGACCAAGGGAAATAGGGAGCATTTTTATATATTAAGATAAGATATTTTTGACTTTTGAATTCATTCTTTGTACTTAGGCCCTAACTGTACGACTATCGACTCAATAGTTTATTGGTTGAAATTGATATTCGCAATTTTACGCTGGTGTATAAGTATACCTGTATATAGATACAAGATATTATTAGTGAACATTATACTGCTTGTGACATCTACAAATTATTCAGATACAGTTAAATTTTTGAAAACAAAAAACACGTTAAAGTAAATAGATACGAGTAACACAACACAATGTAACTACGTTTAATTTGCATCCTCATTAAATACTTACTAATTGTTATTTATCACTTTATATAAGAGCAGAAGCAGGAAACATTTAATATAGCAAATTTTACCGGTAACATACGTGCATGTAAAATATAATAGTGGAAAGGTATTTATGGTGAGCCTCAGAATGTTGTTCATCATTTCACATCTGTATTCCATTAGCAAATACGGTTTAGCCTTCCTTGAGATTTACCAATTTATCTTGAGCTCCCGCACCCCGCCTACTACATTGTGAATGTAGGGCAATGAGGGAGAGTTAATGCTTAATCAAGGGTCCCTTGTGGTTGGACGATGCCTAAGACGCAACAAACGCCTGAGGTGCCACCGACCAGGTAACGAGTATGCGGATTGAGGGTTGTCACTACTATTTTGTCTAATGTTATTGTTATCATCAAAACATTTATAGTCACCTTTTTTATATTGAGATTTTAATCTCAAAATGTTGTGCTCGCACTTACCTTAGAATTAATATGGTTAGGTATCTGAAAAGAATATATAATTTATTCACTTTTAAAGAAATGGCAACCATAGTAATTGTTCGTGATGACTAACTTCTAACTTCAAACCGTTATACCTAACACAAAAAGTTACTTAAGTGACTAGACATGCTCTTTTCGTGGACCCTTCAAATAGACTTTGTAGTCTACTGTAGAATGTATAAGCATTTCTTTCACATTCTACAAATTTATTAAAAACTAGCTGTTGCCCGCGGCTTCGCCCCCGTTGTATTTTTTATGTATTTTCTTCCATAACAACCTTCTCCTGACAGTAACAAACACAATAAAAAAAGAATTAGCAATCGGACCAGTCGTTCCCGAGTTATGCGCTTACCAACACATTTTGCGATTCATTTTTATATTATAGAGAAGAAGAGATAAAGTATATGCTTCAATGTGGTTCATTGATAAGAGTTTAGCGGAGGAAGTGTTAAAGGAGGGTTAATTTTAATCTCATCCAATTTTACATACATAAGAAACAGTGCTTAATTGCGAGGCAGTTGGGCTGGATGACGTTAAGTTAAGAAAAATATAAAAATGTCGCTGAAACCTACGCGCAATTAAGTGTAGATTAATGTATTTTATTTTCTACTTTTTAATCCCATTAATCATTTATTCAAATTAAATCACATACCTATTATACTTTTTATAAATTATTATACCATTTAAATTAAATACAATTAAACTACCAACAACCTTAAATTAAATTACAAATCTTATTACTTAGTTGACTAAAAATAAAAAGCTCATAGCTTATTATATAATTATGCGCATTGTGAGGTGAAGCCATAATTTTTAATCTATTGAAAGTATACATACATACATATAGCTACATGTTTTATATATTAGGCACCTTAAAATAACACAGCAAAATACCGTGAGACGGCTTTCACTCTAACACATTTCTATTTTGCAAACCACTATTACCTAATCACTAACCATAGTCACATAAGCATCCCTAAAGATATCGAACAGCAAAACATCAAGTCATTTCTCTTCCTTGTCCAAAACAAGTGAACTGTGCCAACCCTGCACAGGGAAACATGTCAGCTAGCCCGTGTAATCTCGTTCGGATCGCGGGCATGAATTTCATAAGTGCTCGGTTCAGTTAATGGATGAAAACATTAACTCCTTAGGGCCTGACGAATTTAGGAGGCTTTACCCAGGTGGCTTGTAAGCATTTGCTTATGCCATAGGGAGTTAACCGCTAGTGTGTTGGGCTCGCACATTGGGAAATCAGTAACAACCCTTTGGCATCGGCGAATACGAAGTTAATGTGGCATTCCCGCTTATTTTGGTTATTGTGGAAATATTATACTTTGTTCCATTTGGTTTATTAGACTCTCGCTCGTGGGGTACTAGCGTTGTAAGTTCATAAAAATTTACTAAGAGGTTAGTAGAGTCTACTAAGTAGACGCACTAGGAACTGAATACCTGGCAGTTACCTGGGACAAAAAATTAGCATAGCTGTTTAAAGAGGAAACGCTGCCAGCATCATCGGCACTTTGCCTACGGAAGGGGACTGGTTTGATAAATAGTTTTAGGTTTAATTTTTTAATATAAACAGTAGCGGCATCACAAACATCTGTCACATAGTCAATGAGTGGTAAAATAGGCTTTAAATTGGCCAAATTACTGATCTATCTGCAATACAATACGGCAATATAATGACCATTTTATGGAATACCACATTTGGATTAGCATTGAATGCGTTATCCATAACCTTCGTCAAAATGTGATAATAATCCCTACTAATATTATAAATGCGAAAGTAACTCTGTCTGTCTGCCTGTTACGCTTCACGTCGAAACCACAGAACCGATTCTGATGAAATTTGGTATATAGGTAGTTTGAACCCGAAGGATCAACATAGGACACTTTTCATTCCGGTAGAGGGCGCCACCGCGAGATAACCTAGCTCTACACAGATGAAGTCGCGGGCATAAGCTAGCATCATAATATCTGCCTAAAGCTTTTCCCTAGTTCTAAAATAACGTCTAAAAGCTAGGCAATAAGGGAACGACTAACAAAATAACCTTGTCGCCGTGATGGATCACTTCGCTGTGCAAAGACTCACACACGCGAACTGGCCATTAGAATTTATTGTCTCTTACTCAAATAAACCAACATGTTTCCACCACGTATGGCATGATGATTTTCTATCTAGAAAATCTATAGAGATTTCCTAGATAAAAAAAACTTGTAACCCTCTGGTTATAAGCATGGTTAGACGACCAGATGGCCTAGTGGTTAGAGAACTTGACTACGAAGCTTAAGGTCCCGGGTTCGATTCCCGTGTCGGGGCAGTATTTGTATGAAAAATACGAATGTTTGTTCTCGGGTCTTGGGTGTGTAATATGTATTTAAGTATGTAACTATCTTTATAATTATTTATCCATTGCTTAGTACCCATAACACAAGCTTTGCTAAGCTTACTTTGGCACTAGGTCAATTGGTGTGAATTGTCCCGTGATATTTATTTATTTATTTTATTTATAAGTTTTTTCTCATTTTGTTTGCATAACTGAGCGACCTAGCATTACTCGGAATCTTTTAAAAGATGACGGCATTCAGAAAATTTATATTTAGCTCTTGTTTTACCACCCATTGATTAATTTTACCTGACGGATAAATGTGATGCCATCACTGTTTGTTTTGTTCCAATAGACGGAGACGGCATCACATTTATCCGCCAGTTAAAATTAATAAATGGGTGGTAAAGCCCTCAAATAAAATAATGTAAATACTGCGTGACATTTTGCCTAGTACCAAAGCAAGTAAACATAGCTTAGTGTTACTAGGCAACAGATAAACATGTAATTAAATACATATGAAATACCCATGATTCCAGAACATACATTAATATTTTTCACAATAAAATCTGCCCTAACCAGGGATCAAACTTGGGTTTGAGCAAATTATTTGTAGTCTCAGGAATATTCTTTAAATCCAAGTAATTATTTTCTTTGAGTAAGATAGTAGTTTTAACCGAAGACAATATTAGTCTTCATCCAATACATTATGAAGTCCGGTTATACACGAAATACTATAAGGGTATTTGTCTTAATCTAAGGGGCTGTTTCACAATCAATTGACTAATTTTATTTGACGGATAAATGTGATGCCGTCACCTTCTATTCGAACAAAACAAATAGAGACGACATCACATTTATCCGTCAAATAAATTTAATCGATGGATGGTGAAACAGGGGGTAAGACATCTTATTTTTCCGTGTACATTTATCCGGGATAAAAAGTAGCCTATCTTTGTATCGGGACTCCACCTAGGTATCTACTTACCGGATTTCGCCTAAATCTGTTCACCGTTTAAAGCGTGAAAAGGCGACAGATAGACTGACTGGATTACGTTCACATTTATAATATTAGTAGAGGTAATTACCTCTAGTGCGATTAATCGGTGATGTCATATGCATTGACAAGCATTTGAGGACCTACGCGGACATCTCAAAGCGTCTGTTTGCCCCAGACGTCCCGGACAAGCAATCGCCTAATTGAAACGTCCCGTCTGCTCTCTGTAAATGCACAAAACTGAAATGCCAGACGTTACTTTGATACCGGAAACTTTGGGGCCAGAGATTAATCAAAATTGTAGCGTTGGTCGCGTTTAGTGCAAATGTAACATTTAATATAAGTTCTGTCTTATAAAAAATAAATCGATTGTTTTGTAGCAAATTTTTGATACATTAAGACAAATGACAGTTACTTTATTTTTACAAAGAAGGTTTTACCTACTGGTAAAGTGGGTATTAGGTAGGGTAGGTAGGTAGGTAGAGTTGGTAGGTAGGTAGGTAGGTACATATATAAAACAAAAGGGTAACTTTGTGATTTGCTCTTCTGAAATTTTACTTTAGAGATAATAAAAGAGAATACATTTGGCTAGCCATTTTGTGCACTCTAATTTTACTATTTTAGTTTCATATTTAGTACCAGGAACCTTTTTATTTCTCATGCATTTCTATATAATTATAAAATTTAAGTTTTATTGATTTATTTTAATTGATTTGATTTTTTTCGTCGTATAATACTACCTTTATTTGTAAAATTAAGAAAGACATATAAATGTATATTGTAATGTATATATTATTTAGCTAATTTTAAGACAAAATATTGAAACATTCAGCTAACTATTTGTTTCCTGTGAATGTAGTAGTTTGGTATGTATTTATCTGATTGTTTTTTCTTAGGATAGATTAGGCTTATCTATGCTGTCTTATCACAAAGCATCTATTATGAAATTTATAAAACAGTGACACATCAATGACTCACAGAACCACAGATAAATAATCCACTCTCCTACCTCTATGCATTGCAACTAGAGTTCTGGATAACCCTCATTTCGAGGCTTAAAGACTCGCACTCTTAAGACTCCAGAGTCTTAAAGACTCGACTATATTTGAGAATTGAATCGGCTTATTTTATGCGTATGGATCCAAGAAACTGTCTTTGTGGCCTTTGAGTCGTTAAGCCTCGAGAGTCTTCAGGGTTCGAGTCTTTAAGCCTCGAAATGAGTATTTTTCACAACACTACATGCAACTGAATTTAATTTATAATATACAAAGGAAATGCAGGAAATGAGCACAAACATTCTTATAATAAGAAGAGGCTTGTGTCCCAAAGTGGGGCTAAAGAGTAGGAAAGGGAATGTAACTACTACTAAACAAGCAAATCTACGAATAATTTAACAAAAAAAACCAACAATAGTTGCATTTTTGCAAAAAGGTTTTCTTAGTGTCGCAGACAAAATATGTAAACGGATTTTTGAAGTTAAAAATATGTTGATAGTTATAAATATCAAATATCATTATTCCCTTATAAATCACTTTTTTCAAATGATCGATCTCAGACTGATACTCAGTTTTGTTGTTACGTATAGTAAGAGTCGTCATATACCTTCGTTTTTTATAAATCACGAAAAATATCCCTAGGCTTGACAAATGACCGATTTATTATTTCGATATTTCACGAATTTTGATGAAATAAAAACAAATAATCCATAGTAATATTATAAATTCGAAAGTGTGTTTGTACGTTTGTCCGCCTGTCTCGTCAAAACGGAGCGACGGATCGGGGTGATATATGGACCAGAGAGTGATATAGGCTACTTTTTATCCCGGAAAAAAAAATGCAAAGTTCCCGAGGGAACAGCGCGCGATAACCGAATTCCATGCTGGCGTAGCTGCGAGCAAAAGCTAGTAAGTTTACCATGCAAGTGCGTGGTGCAGAGTCCTTGGTGTTTGAGTCCGGGATGCACTTCTTTGCTGAATGGATAATCCGAAGTCACGGGCTATAGCTAGTCACTTCATAAACACGTCTAAGTGAAGTTTGACAACTGTAAACAAAAGACTAAGTATCCGTAGCCGAATGCCATGGACAATTTAACCGTCTGCAAGAAGCAAGGACCGATATCAATTAAGTGCGCTCCTCGCGTTTTGGGCACCCTAACGGCTACCGCTCAATAAGGGGTCGTGGAAGTCGAAGCAGCCTAGTGGTTTAACCTATGGTCTCTCAAGAAGAGGGTCATGGGTTCCAACCTTGGCGTGCACTTCTGAGTTTTCAGAATTTATGTGAATTTACCATCAGCTTTCTGAACACATCCGTAAAGCAATTATCAATGGTATGTGTGAGGTTCTCAATTCGCATTAAGTCTACGTGGAAACTGTAGCCCAAGCCCTATTATTCTGAGAGGACGGTTGTGCCCTGCAGAGGGACGTTTTTAGGCCGAGAAGAACGACTACGAGTACTTACGCTTTGCCCCGACGATTAATATACTATTTATATATTTAGTTGTTTATATATTAACAACATTAGAGTTTCACAACTAATACTAGCTTTTGCCCGCGGCTCCGCCCGCGTGGTATTCGGTTATCGCGCGCTGTTCCCCCGGGAACTGTGCATTTTTCCGGGATAAAAAGTAGCCTATGTCACTCTCGGGCGCATAAACTATCTCTATCTCTAATCACGTCGATCCGTCGCTCCGTTACGGCATGAAAGACGGACAAACACACGAAAACACACACTTTCGCATTTATAATATTAGTATGGCTTAGTTCTCCGTTACTGTTTTATCATTATCAACCTAACCAGCCGATTATCTAGCGGAAACAATAGTCCGAGAGCATCATAAAGCTAGATGCAGAAAACGGCGTTCGGAAAAGAATCGTAATTGTTTTAAATGCTTCAATTTTGCGTAATTACTCTTACCATTCAAGAGCTTAGTCATTCGTCTCTGATATTAAACAACTAAGTACTTTAAACCCGACAAGGTTTTTAAAGGTTAGCAATGAAAGTTTAAAGTAAACTGTGTTTTTATAGGTGCAGTGCAGTTGAATCGTACATTTTATTTCTTTTATTTTTATTTATTTTTTATTCGACTGGAAGGTAAACGAGCAAGTGGGTCTCCTGGTTAATAATATAAATGAGATTTGCGATAACATATTTTATCTACTCTCATATCGAAATATTCGAATTATAAAATTCAAAACGAGTTTATATTTACATACTTTTTTAAACACAATACCGAAATATTAAAAAAAAAACTCATTACAACACCTTTCTTCTAACAAAATAATGTTATAATATAATTTTTTAAACCATTACGATACAGGGCAAATCCAAAAAGTTTATATCAAAAAGTTTTGATTCTAATTTTCACTTTTCTGTGGCAGTGCCCGCTTTAGCGCATGCGTGCACATGCCGCACATGCGCAGTGACGTACTAGGTTTTAGCGGCTTTAGCGCCATTTTCGATTCATTAGTGTCGTTTTGTTTTACAAATTTTCGTTCGTGGCAAAAATTCGTTTTTGCTTAAAGTTGTCTGATATCAGGGAATGCGAAGAAAATTTGACTCTGCCCGATATTTTAGATGCGAGGAAGGAAATTACTCATAATTTACCAGCAAAGTGAAGGTCCTAGTATAAGTTTTGGTTGCAATGGCCAATGCAGTTCACTCTCAATGGTTCTTGAACACATGATAGAGGATTTAATATATGAACGTAGATAAAATATTGTATGCAACTGTACGTAATTAGGCCTTAAAACACTCATGTGACCCTTTTATGAAACTCGGCTACGCCTCGTTTCATGAAACCACACTCGTGTTTCAAGGACCCCTATTACGTTACAGTTGCATAAATAGCTATTATAATTATAATACGGAAATGACGGCGTGCTATCAACACCTGTAAACAATTTTCAATTTTTGTAGATAAATGAGGTTCTAATTTTTATTGTTGCTGCAGCTTATGTATCAATAATTATACAAATAGTTCCGGGTGAACTGGATTCCTATATAATATCAGAAAATTTATTTATTGTCATTATGGCCTCTAAAGCAGAGGATCATGGGTTCAAACCTCTGAGTTTTTCGAAATTCATGTGCGAAATTACATTTGAAATTAACCACGAGCTTTACGGTGAAGGAAAACATCGATCGTGAGGAAACCTGCACAAACTGCGAAGCAATTCAATGGTGAGTGTGAAGTTCCCAATCCGCACTGGACCCGCGTGGTTACTACGGCCCTAGCACTCTCCTTCTGAGCGTAGGCCTGAGTGCCCAGCAGTGGGACGTATACAGGGTGAAATTTTATGGACCGTTCAAATTTTGTATACTTGCTCAGACCATAAATCTGAATAACTTTCACTATGGGTGCAACTCTGGAATCACGAAAAAAATCTGCTGTTTCATATATTTTGGTTAAGTAGGTAACGAACTTTTGCTCGTAACGTGCTCCGCTTCGTGGACGTTTTAATTTTAACCATAATACCAGTAGATACTAGGGCATGGATACCGGTATTCGGTATTACCGAAAAACCGGGATACCGGACATTTTTTCCCCTTTTTTAATACCGGTATTAAAAATGTACAAAACCGGTTTTTCGGTATTTTAACTTGTGTTTAAAATAGTAAGTAATCGACTCTAATTTCAAACAAGCAAGCACTTTTAATAGTTTTTGTCTTCAGATTCACGGCTTTTGAAGTTACTTATCGCTTAATCTACTCTCAAATTTCAAATTTACAGTGCACAAGTTTGCTTTTTTTATTTATAGCGTAGGCTAGGCGGTGTTTTGCAGAATTTTCTTTGGCCGAATATCACTTACCAACCAACGTTTCGCCGACTTTGACAACTATTACCAAATTTTTATACGACAACGTGACGTGTCATTTGGTCGAATTATTATAAAGCAGAATATCATAATGACTCAAAACGTTTGGAAACTCATCACTTATCAAATCTTTCACAAGGCCAAATAAGTCTTATTCGACGAGTGATCTCTTTCTCGATGTTGGACCTACCTAACTGGACCTTTTGTCCCAGGTATACATAGTGGTCAATAACTTCGAGCGCAGAGCCCCCGACTATTACGGGAGTTGGCACAATATGGATATTAGTTAGACATGATTTTCGTTTTTATTCATGTTCAGTTTTAGGCTAACTCGTTTTCGGAAACTCTGCTGAGGTCAGCGAGCATAGTACTGAGGTCCTCCATGGTCTCAACTGTGACTACAATATCGTAGGCGAATCAAAGGCGAGTGAATTACCCGCCATTAATGTTGATGCCTTGTCCTTTCCAGTCCAGAACCCTAAGAGCATCCTCAAGCATGGGTTTAGTACCGTAGACCACATACATATGTGATCTAAGGTACTATAGCCTTTTCAGAAGCCGGCTTGTTCGGGAGGCTGGAAATCATCAAACGTGCGTGCGAAAAGATTTGTGATGACCCTGGAAAATAACTTCTGAAATGGATCTATCCTTCACCAAGGTGTTATCACCTTCTTTGAAGATGAGCACCACCACTGTCTTCTGTTTCATGCTTTCGGCGTTCTCCTCCCTTGGTGAAGAACCCGCCTTCAGGAGTTCAGCTGTAATTTCATCGTCACCCGGGGCTTTGTCATTCTTAAGCTGTTTGAGGGCCATACTAATCTCGTACAGGCTAACGTTCGGCCGGGGTGTCTTCGGTATAGGGTCTTTAGTTAGATTTCGACGGGTGTTCGGGTTGTCGTGTCGCTATCCATAAAACCTCTCGATTTCCCCTAATAGCTCAGGTTTGGATGAATAACGATTCTGCCGTCGTCGTTCTTCAACTTCATCAGCCGGCTTTGACTAACAGACAGATCCCTGGTAAACACCTTAGAGCCCCTGTTACGCTCAATAGCCTCTTCGATACTATTGGTATTAAATCGGCGTACATCGAATTTCAGAGACTTTGAGATCTGCCTATTGAACTGCCGATAGCGTCAAGCGCGTCACAAGAGGACTGTAGTAGCATCTCACGCCTCACCTCCATGAGCCCTAGGGCCAGAGTGCGAGAGCCTATTGGTTCTAGTATGGTGGGTTTTGAAGAAGTTAGACCCGACCGTATGGAATGGACAGCTTCCACAAACTCATCGCTGAAATCGTCCACGTCGCTATACCTAGATATTCGAAACGGTTTTGAAGTTTGAGCTGAAAGCTCTCGGGATTTTGGAGCTGAGCAGGTTCTGGGCGGAGCGTAGATTTCATCAGTAGAGACCTTACAAGCTTGAACTGGATAGGTAGGTATTCAATGAGGAGTCGTACAAGCAAAAGAATTATGCGAAAATTTGGTTGAGGACGAATAATCGGCAAAAAAATTTTCAGCGAACTATGGTTTTTGTTTTAATACTTTCTTATTAAAAGAGAAGTTTATTAAAAATCTTGCTTTACATTTATAGTGGTTATATTTCAACAAAACAACAGACTTATAAAGAAAGAAAGAAGAATAAGGGCAAAATACCGAAAAAATACCGAAATACCGGGATACCGGTTTTCAAAATTTGAATACCGGAATAATACCGGTATTGTCATAATACCCAATACCGCATAGCCCTAGTAGATACCCACTGCTTTCATTTCAGACCGCTTTTCAAAACATACCCGTTGACGTTACATTTCGCTGCTTTCTAGTGATGGATAGGTGTGGGCGAGGTTTTGTGCACGCGTGTGTCCATTAGTCGAATAGGTTTTCCATCAGATTAGATATATTTTGCTGAAGTCCACACCACAGAGTTTTTGGATAAACATCCGCAACGCAACATTTGAAGGTTAGTTAGAAGAAATGTAATGGACACTCATCATCATCATCATCTCAAGCCTCTTTCAACCAATTTGGTGTAGGCCTCCTTCAGCTTTCTCCAGGTTGCTCTATTCTGAGCCGTCTGCATCCAGTTACTGCCTGCAACTCTCCCGATATCACCCCTCCAACGCATTTGAGGTCTTCCAACCGGTCTCTTGCACCCCCACGGCCTCCATTCCAGTAAAGCCTTGCACCACGAGTCTGTTTTTCGGGCAACGTGACCAGCCCATTGCCACTTCAGCTTGGCTACCCGCTTTACAATGTCGGAAACTCTGCTTTGTTTCCTCAACCAGTTGTTAGTTTTCCGATCTCGTAATGTTACTCCCACCAGCCTACGCTCCATAGCCCTTTGAGTGACTATTAACCTCTGGAGAATGGATTTGGTTGTCACCCAAGTTTCCGCTCCATACGTGAGGACTGGTAAGATACACTGGTTAAATATACGTGCTTTTTGACGACTGGTAAGGTTCATTGTGAAAGCAAAGTCCAACCTCGCGAAGGCTGCCCAGCCCAGACGTACTCTCCTGCCAATTTCTGTTTCCTGGTTCTCCTTTCCCATTTTGATCTCTTGACCTAAGTAAACATACCTTTCGACCCGCTCCAACGGCGCACCGTTGACGCTAACTATTGTGGTACTTGTGGTATCAGTTGTCATGATCTTGGTTTTGCTTAGGTTCATCTCCAGCCCTCTTTCATAAGATGCGTTATGCAGTTCATTGACCATAATCTGCAGCTCCTCTGGGTCTTCAGCGAACAGCACTATGTCATCTGCGAACCGGAGATTTGATAACCTTGCACCCGCTATCGAAAGCCCTTTGTTCTCCCAATCAAGTTTCTTAAAGATGTCCTCCAGAACCAGAGTAAACAGTTTAGGCGAGATTGGGTCTCCCTGCCGGACCCCTCTTCTGATGTTAATAGGCCTAGTGTGCTGAGGAATAGCTACCTTTAAAGTTGCGTCTCTATAGATGCTGTCCAAGATATTGGAGTAGCGATGGTCTATTCTGGCGTTATTGAGGGCCTCTGAAACTGCCCAAGTTTCTACGCTATCGAAGGCTTTTTTAAAATCTATGAAAGCCATCCACAAGGGTATTTGGTATTCTGTAGATTTTTCGATCAGCACTAATGGACACTATAGGTGAAAAACTTAAGTAAAGGACCTGTTGTATGTAGTAGTAACTTGTCCATATAAACAAATTGACGTTCCAAATTCGCAAAATGACTTAAGCTCCATATCAATTCTGTGCACCACTACATACAACAGGTCCTTTACTTAAGTTTTTTACCTATACCTACTCTTAATTTATTAGTATCTTAAAAATTTTGATGCTGATTGTTAAAATAATACACATAAAAATAATAACATATTTATTTATTTACTTATTAATCAATGTAAATTTACAGCATTACAGTTGATACCATTGCGTTGTAAATTATCTATACATACACAAAGTCAAATGGATGACAAGTGACTCAAATTATTTTAACAATGAATGTCATTCAATGAAGTCAGTACGTGAATTCCATTACGCATAGTTTCTACGAGATGAAAACTGCTAATTACCTTAATGAGCTCTCAAGACATCCTGCAGTAAATGTGTTTTAGAGATTAATGTAGTAAAATTCATTCAGTTATAGATAGATAGATAGAAGATAAACGTACGAGTGCTCGTCACTGTTCCAATAGGTACCATCTTTAATTTTATATCATTAGCAAAAGAGGTGATAGCATGGTATCTATAGCGATTAGGGTGTATAGAAACCGGACGTTTATCGTACTTGGAATTATTTATTATGGCGAATTTGTTTAATTATAATTAATTTACACAGCTTTTAATGATGGAGCGATAACCAAGCTGACATTTAAATTAATTTATTTAGCAGATAGCATTAGTTATATTAATTAGAACCTCATTTATCTACAAAAATTGAAAATTGTTTACCGATGTTGATAGCACGCCGTTATTTCCGTATTATAATTATATGTTATCGCAAATCTCATTTATATATTTACATATATATAGTTCATTATAGTTCTTGGGCAAAGATTTTAATCTTGAGTCCGTATTGACTTACGTGCGGTATCTAATCACATTCTTCATTTTTTCTATCCTTTTAAGAGAAAGATAGTACAGGGTGATGAATCTAATGGCGAGCCCCTGCACATTATACAAACATGGCCTCAGTTTAATGACATAGTTAGGTAATTATAATACATCTATGTTTTTTTTGGGGAGGCCTATGTCCAACAGTGGACGTCCTATGGCTGATATGAAGATGATGTATTTTTAGATGGAAACCCTCAAATTAGATATAAATTTATTTAAAACTAAGTTATTTAAAACTTTGCTGCGTAAACTCGATGAAATAAATTTATATGTTTCATTTGTGTTAAATTGTAATGAAATCTCTTTATTTGTTGGTCTGGTTTTAATGCCATCAATAAATACCTATATCGACGCTTGAAAGGAGAAATTGACTAAGCGACATTTTTTTGAGGTAGTGAGTTATATACATGTTTGGAATCAGTAAATTTTACTGATTCAAAATATGTATATAACTCACTACCTCAAAAAATGTCACTTGTCAATTTCCCCTTTCAAGCGTCGATATGAATACTTTAAATATCAGTGATTTTGTACGAAAGCTTACTCAAATTCATTTTATAGTAATTTGTATTTCACAAAATATATTTTTAACTCGATTCGTAAAAGTTTTTTTCACTCACTCATAATCTAATCATTTTTTCAAAAGAAGTGAAAAATCAATGTATATTCAGAGAAAATTCGTTGCCAATTATAGAATAATGTTGTTATCATGCTTATCTCTTTATCACTACGTGTTTATGATAAAATGATATATTTTATCAAGGTGCTTACAACAAAATGGCTCAAGTCTAAAACTAAAAGGATGCCAAATTCATCAGTAACACCACTCATTATGAATTTAAATTGAAGGAGGTAATTGTGACGACTTCCGTTGACGAAGGTGACTCAAAACTTTTGTATGTCTGCTTGAATTTTGTCACAAAGAACAGTTCAATACTTGTTATACAAGCGTACAAACGTGTAAAATTTAAACTTGATTATTTCTTAACAAAACTATTAATTTGTTTTGATTTGTGACAATGGCAGCCCCACACGGTAAGCTCGTTTATTTAACTTTGTTTTCTATTTATTACTTCTTTTACTGACTTGCGTTAGGTAATTCTTCAGTGAGGATACATTTAATCTGATTAATCTGGTTTTGCGTGCCATTATTGATAAAAAGTAACATATATCTATAAATTTACATCCGCTCAGACTTTTTTATCATGAATGATTGTTTTTAAACTACCCGAACATAGCTCAGTGAGTTAACTTTAGTTTAAGAGGGTTCAATGAACAGAACAATACTGTAGTCGCGGATTCGTAAATGTCTGTCTACCAATGACAACGAATTCATAAACACCACCTGTGAATTTATAGCTTCATCCCGCAATTATGCTCCCGAGATAGATTAAAAAGTTCGCTAGCTCTCAATCCCAAATGAATTTCGAATACTTAATCCCTTGGGTGACACTCTTTCCTGGCCAGGATTACACCGACATGGAAATACCGGCCCTGTTTTTTGTGTACACGCCCATAGAAGCTCCTGTCAGTTTATATGGGCGAGTATACAAAGAACAGGGCCGGTATTTCGATGTCGGTGTTATCCGGGCCGGGAAAGAGTGTAACCCAATCCCTTCTCAGTGCAACTCTATGATCCCCAAGGAATAATTTTCTGCTAAATTTCAAGCCTCTTGCTCTTTAGCAAAGCCTTAGTCACCGTTGTCCACCACTCACGTTTTTATAGGTAGGAATAGATAAAAATGTTTTGCTTTATCTTCTTCTTCTTCTGTTTACCTATCTCTCACAAATCATCTAAGAGACATAAGAATTTTTTTTTAGGAAAAGATGCTTACAACCAAGACGCCGCTTACCCTCCGTATGACCCGATGCCCGCAGGTCCCCCACCATATGGTCAGTACCCCCACCCCCACCCACCGGGGCCTCCGCCACCTGCCATACATGTTCAACCGGCTGCAGTCTACCAGACCTCCCTAGGTACTACACTTATCCCTGGAGCAGTAATAATACAACAAAATGTGGGGCCGCACCCTACACGAACAACCTGTCGTTCTTGTAACCAGGAGATGGTCACCAGAATTGATAGAAGACCTACGATGAGAACTCACCTTATGGCGGCTTTGCTTTGCGTATTAGGGTGAGTCACGTTTTTAATTTATTTTATCTATTTTTATCATTTCTAAAACCCTTCAAATGAGGAGATTGACTTATTGTTTTTGTAGCATTATCTTTAAAACCGAAGATAAAAATAAGTCTAGATAAAATTTACATAGTTGGTTAAGTTCGTATCCGATTCCCACATGAAAGATTCCAACAGGTTACTTGGAAAATATCGAGCCAAAAAATAGCTGGTACCAATTTCGTAGTCAAAATACCTTAATGGGACTTATCACGCTATTTTACACAAGTAAAATTTTGTTTAACGTAAAAAATCAATTTCCACTATTTTGTACTTAAAATTACAGGGAAATTGTTTTATTACGTGAAGTTTGGATGACCGGGTAGCTAGTGGTTAAGGAACGTGACTATGAAGCTTGAGGTCCGGGTTCGATCCCCGGCCGGGGCAGATATTTGTATGAATAATACGAATGTTTGTTCTCGGGTCTTGGATGTTTAATAATGTATTTCAGTATATATTTATCGATATAAACAAGTATGTTTATCCGTCGCCTAGTACAGTCAGCAGCAAAAGTAGCGGCTTACTTTTTTACTTTGACGTGTTATCATATTAGCACATTGGTGGTGTTAAGTACGTTGCTGTAAAACGATAAAGTACAAAAGTATACAGCTACTTCTGATGCTGACCGTACCCATTAACAAGCTTTGCTAAGTCTGGGACTAAGTCAATTGGTATCAATTGTCCCATGATATTTACCTATTTAAGTACTAGGTACAACTCGTGAAACTCGACTGTTACATGGATGAAGACCAAAAATTGCACAGCGTTAAAGCTGCGTTAGCGGGTAGTTATAATTACCATTAACTTTTTCCATTGTGTCACGAACATTATCCATACAAATGTATGATTAATTTTCGTATCAGAATGGAAAAGTTAATGGAAATTATAACTACCTGCTAACGCAGCTTAAAAGAGTAAAAGATTTTAAAGGTTTAAAGATTTTTATAGGGAATTCAAAACCGGTTTTTGATGTATGGAGGAAAACCGAAAACCGGGTTTTCTCCAATAAAAACCTGTTTTGAATTCCCTAGATTTTTATTGAACATAAAAAACATTTATCAACTATATCTAATAACTATGTTCTTCTTGTGTTTAAAGGTGTGCAACTTTTTGGTCTTCACCCACATTTCATTCAGTATATAATGTTTGCAGCTTAACCATACCTTAAATAATATCTCCCATATAATTATACATAATTTGATTTATCACAACCGGATTTCTTGTTATTTCAGATGTTGGCCGTGCGTGTGCATCCCCTATTGCGTGGACTCTTGCCTCAACACCGATCACTACTGCACGAATTGTGGTTCATTCGTCGGATCTTATTCGCGTTAAACCCAATCTAGACCCAATCGTACAATACCACTCGTAAAATAAAAATGTTAATCCTGACGGTTCTCTATCATCATCTCAGCCTATATACGTCCCACTGCTGGGCACAGGCCTCCTCTCGGAATGAGAGGGCTTGGCCCATAGTTCCCACGCGGGCCCAGTGCGGATTCTCTATCGTTTGCCCGAATTTCATATGCCCGAATATATCAATTACTAGAATTTTCATTTGCCATAAAGTAATTTATTTCTGAAATAGTAATTTCTTCAGAGTTGAAATTAACCTAACCTAACCTACTGCATTCTGTATGATGACATTTAAAAAAATCCTGAAAGCAGCACGGTTCTATGTATTTTATGGCAAGTGAAATTCGAGCAAATGAAATTCGGGCAAGTAAAGGCAAACGAATCCTGACATCCAGTACATTCAACAGCACCAATATCTGACAAAACAAAGGGTGCATAAATATCTGATACGGCTCTATTTGTAGGGCCGGTAGGTGTCAGATATTTTTGCACGCTCAGCTGTGGCAGATAAGAATTAATGCAGGTGACGGTATAATTTAATCCTGTTTCCGGCTTCGCCAATTTAGATATATTAACTACAAACTTTATTATAGTTTTTTATTGTTTATCTATTTGAATCATATTGATAACGAATTTAATTGAGTTTGCGTTATATTGCAAAGGAGACAAGATTTAATATTTGTGTAGATTTATGTAGTTAATAAAAGTACCATGTAAGTATAAAAAAGGGGTAAGGGTTAAAGATTGGTATTTTTTACTAAAACATGTACCTAGTAACGGCATTGTTAAGGAAAAGTTAAATATTGTCAGTTTTGTGACGTTTTATTCCATATTAACTGTAGGGGAAAATCGTCACAAAACTGACGACTTTTAACTTTACGCCGTTGCTAGGTAGGTACATGTTTTAATGAAAATCCCCACCGCCCGCTTCCCCCGCCCCGCTCCGTCCGCCTTTGTACTTACACTTTCTTTTGTGTGTTATTTTTGTACCTATTTCCTTTTTGTTCAATAAAGAGTTTAAACAAACAAACAAAATGCCCAGATGCTGCACGTAAGCAATTATAAACGAGAACTTGACAAGGTTTTTTTTGGAACAAGTACGATTAAGGCTAGTTTAGTTTCATATTACAGTTGAATGATTAATTTATTACTCAAAAGATTATCTTGCCGTAAATTTCTGAGCATTTTTGCTCTCCGACGGGGTTAGCGAACATTTACGAACATGATGTCCGAAACTGTTTTGGTATTGAATTGCGTATGCAAAGTCCATACATAATTGTACCACTAGATACTTTTTGTTTTATTATTAAAGGATAATGATAAAGCTGAATGTGGGGCAAAATCACGTGCTCAATTTCTAGTCTTTTGTTTGTCAACAATTGATAACAGTGATGAACATGCAGATTGTTTTTCATAGAAAATTTAAGATTGAGTTAAAGTTACTTACAAATACAAATATAAATATCTTTATTTTGTGTAAAAATATGGTACAAAAGCTGGTATTACGTTTTATGGTCTCACACATTTCACCAGAAACTGGCATGCAAAATTAGCACAGAAGAGACAGTAACAAAAATTTATTTTTTATACGAAAGAATCATGCCTTGACAATGATTTAGAGTATCTACTCAAGTTTAATATTGTAATGTTAACATGAAAGCTAATTACATGATAAAATGTCAAGTTCAATGTACTTATGTAAGTTACTCAAAGTCATGTAACCCAATGTCTACATTGTATGGTCACGATAGGATGTATATTCAACATGCTATCCCATTTGATTAGAAACACTTCCTTACCATGGATGAAACTATTTTTTTTACATCGTTCATAGTTATTATTGTGTGCAATTTAATTTATGTTTACCGTATTTTGTCCGAAATGTAGGTAATTATTGAATTATCAGAATATTGTATTTTAATTTCGTAAGTTGTATTAAAAAAAATTTTAGCTTTTTGAGGATGTTTCGGTATTGAGGTTCGTTTTAGTGGAATATTAGAAAAAAATGTTAAACTTAACACTACTTATTCAGACATCTACAAAATTACAATACTTATTATGTTACCTCGTATTCTATTTAGTAGAAAAAAATAATAATACCTCGAAACATTAGTTATACCTAAAATAAAGTTTTTAATAAAAAATACTTTTTTATTTTTCGAGTTTTGATAAATGAAATACCAATTGCTCCATTATGTTCGTTTTACGTGTAACGAAGCACATACAAAAAACCTGAAAATTCGCAGTTACACTAGGTGATAACAGAATTTATCCACAACGAAGTTATAGTGGGGTTGAAATTGGCCTGAACTACCTGTGAGAAAAGGATGGTAAGTACGGCCGTGCCGCTTTTTTGCTTGACTTGGGAGGGCAAATTTCGATGTTTAGCTTGTTGAGTATATATAAATGTTTAGTGCATAGTCCAGCTCGTTCTGAGCATACCTCTAGGGCTTGGATCATTATACATGTTGTAAATGGTGTCAGACTTATAGACATATTTACTATAGGTACGCGTGACTTCAAACTAAATCGTGGATGAAGTGGAAAAAAAGAAAGAAAGATAGCAAACATTTATTCGTGACATATCACGACGTGATGTGACACGGATAAGAATAATAATAAAAATAAAATAAAAATCCTTATGCATGACACGAAATGGTCCCAAATCAAAAATCTGACGGCTCATTAATAAGGTAAGGTGAGTTCATAAAAATACCAGGGTCTATTTGCATAATACAGTACCTATAGTATTATTAAATTTCAATACAAAATCGCTACGAGTAAATACTATTTTAGTCGTACTTGGTTATGATATTGGACTTAGGTTTTGATTTTCATTTTAAACGGTTCAAAAAAATAATACAATCTTTGCTTAGGGCAGCCGTAAAGAAAAAGAAAGAATACGGCTCAAGAGATAGAGCCCTGTGACAGACGGACGGACAGACAGACAGACAGCAGAGTCTCAGTAATAGGGTCCCGTTGGCACCCTTTGGGTACGGAACCCTAAAAATGACTGAGAAAGTTAAAATAACAGTATTGTTTTTCGGTACTAGTAGCAAAAATGCCCGCTATTTGATATTTTGACGCAAAAGCATTCGAAACGCTTGTTGCGTGAAAAAGGGGTTTATATCGACTGGTAGAAAATTGTTAGTCATAATGTATTGTTTGCCATAATGTAATGTTTGACATAACTCTTTTTTTCTCTGAAACGATTTATTTTTCAGAATTGTTATAAAACAAACCTAACCTAACCCATAGAGTTCTACAAGATGACTATTTAAAAAAATATGAAAAATGTACGGTTTTAGCGGTAAAAAATTATGACTTATAAGATTATGGCAGCCGAAAGGATCCCGTGAAAAAGTCTACACTGAGGGCTCAGATATCTTTAAAATTATGTAAACTAGGCGTTACCGGTTATCAAAACCGATCGTTCGAACCTTTATCTGCAACAGTTTATCTTTATATTTGTCATTCCGCTTTATCGGTTACACCTTTCATACAAATAGTATCATGATTCAGTTGAAAAGATAGTTGCATATGAACTCTGGAGACGCGAGGATTTTTTCGTCGTTTTAGTGGAAAGAATATAGTTAAGTTATTTTAAGTGTTAAATATGGCAGATCAAATAGAGAGTAAGTATGTTGTAAGACATGTAAGACATCTAATCTATCAAAGAGGTTTCTCATGGAGTAATAATAATAGATTGCATGTCTAAAAGAACGTATTGAATGCAGAGCGATTGTGAAGACTGATCGAACCACGTCAGTTAATTAATAAGTTAGAGTTTCGTAGTAGGTAAGTCGGGGCAAGCGCGCCTGATATTGCACTACTAACGACATCTTACAGGTCTTAGGTCAGGTCTTAGGTGCGTGGTTGCAAAATGTTGTTATTAGTGCTTATGATACTTTTCGATAGTTTAATGATAGGCGCATTTACCCCCTGCCTGGCGCGCTTGCCCCGACTTACCTTATTAGTGGCACTAATGTTCTTTTGTTTTTTTTTAACGCGTGTGATGTTGGCTAGTAACGCTCTAGCAATGCTCACAAAAAACAAGAATTAGGGGCTGTTTCAGCGTCCATTGATTAGGTGTTAACTGACGGTTAAATGTGATGCCATCTCCGTCTATTGGAACAAAACAAATAGAGACGGCATCACATTTAACCGTCAGTTAACACTTATCAATGGATGGTGAAACAGCCCCTTAGAATCTTTTACGTAAATGCGGTGATAAATAAGTTGCACATATTTACTGAGTGGTGTAGGGTTGGTTTCAATATAACGTTTCAGGAATCATCATCCAAAATCATGCACAAGAAAACTCTCTTTTCAAAGTCGCTACACTCTTGACAGATGAGGATCAGCCAGTTCTACTATGAATCTCGAAACTCGAAGTTCGTATCGTACCGTCCCTCTCGCTATCGTATTAATTATCATAAGTATCAGGGAGACCGCACGACCAAGTAGCATGACAAGCTGTATAGAAGCTGTATATCGGTTCCTGTTTATACTTAACGCTGTTTAATTAGGCTGTATAAAGGCTGTATAAGCGCTTATACAGCCGTTATAAGTGCAAAAAGGGCCCAAATTATTCAGCTTTTAGCGTTATAAGAGCTGTATAGGAGCTGAATAAGAGAATAAAAGCTGTATAAGAGCTGTTATTCGGTGTAATTGGAAACTATAACACTACAGATAGTGTCTTACCAGCCTCTTGTAAGAATAATAGCTGTATAAGAGCTGTTATTCGGTGTAATTGGAAACTATAACACTACAGATAGTGTCTTAACAGCCTCTTGTAAGAATAAAAGTTCTAAATAGGTTTTAAAAGATAATTTCAGAAGAATAAAAAATATTTGTTGTGGATTTAAGACACGAGTGCTACTTATAAGCTGATAATGGCGAAATCTTTTTTAATCGTATTAGAAAAAATAATATCAAAGAATTATCAACGCGGTTTGTGATGTTGGTGAATGTGCATTTTACATGCAAATTCATATTTATTGTGAAGCAGTGTGTGTTTTTTAACCAAATATTCACGCGCCACCAAGAATATTGAAAATAACAATAAAAGAAGACAAATAAGCAAAGTTAAAGAGTTTTGTTTTATAGGTTATAAAATCAAAGAGTTTTAAATAGAGGCAAGGAGGACACAGTCATCATTATTTTAGCTAATAATCACGATATGACCTTAGTTATGGCCAAATATTGTCAAGTATTCCTTTAATTATCTTTTCAAATGTTCTTTGTTTAATAGAAAATGGCGACAATTTTTTTAACAGCCTTAAGAATATTTGGAGAGACTTATAGTCTCAGTAGCTGTACTACGGAATAAATGGAATCTATTATACAGCTTTTGGTTTTTAATCAGTTTTATATTAGAATATTTTTATTCTTTATGCTGTATTTCGGTTCCTAACACATCAACTATAATTCTCCTTAGAGATACGTATTAAGATATGAAAAACCCTGCAGAGGTCAAAGCGGATTAATTTGCAATGGCGTAGTATGCAGGCAATATAGGTATATGATTAAAAATAGCGTATACTCCGAGGGTTTCCATTTACTATATAAATTTGGAAAAATTTGGATGCCAACCGAAAGGCTAAAAACACTGTTTAGTTAGCCTTTCGGTTGGCATCCGCCATTTTTAAAAATATAGTACTTAGTGGCGCGGCCATTTAAAAAAAAATCCGTTGAGTGGTCATGACACCCGCGGAGATTTCAAGATTTATTTCGAGATTTTATCCCTATCCCGTGGGAATATTGGGATAAAAAGTAGCCTATGTATTATTCCAGGGTATATAATACCTGTATACTAAATTTCATGGAAATCCGTTTAGTAGTTTTTGCGTGAAAGAGTAACGAACATACACCCAAACAAACATCCATCCATACAAACTTTCGCGTTTATAATATTAAATATATCAATAATATTAGTAGGAAGGAAGTAGGATACTTATCACCAAAAAAAAATATTTGTAGAAAAAACACTGATTTAATTCGTAACATATTAATTTATTTACGGTACAAAGTATAATACGAGGTTTTTAAAAATACCAGCGCACAGCAGCAGTGAAACTTGAGTAAATGACAGAACAAAATTTCTTCCGTAGTGTTGTCGCGGCCGTTAATGATTGGCATCCTTATCTATTTAAGAACGCATTTTTCAAGAATGAGCAAGCTAGACATGGGGGATAAATAACGTCACGGTGACAATGTCACCGTGACTCGCCGTCAGGAGCTGTCACTGTGACTTTTCACAAAAGAACAACGTTACAAAATCACATCCGTTCCTACAGTTCCTAGCGCCTAGCGCAGTCTCCGTTACTTTGGCGCGATTTAATTTGACCGGTGGCGCCATCTCTTGGCATGGCAAACTTCAGCATCAGGTTCCAAAGATTTGTCTAAATCCACACACAATTTGTCACAATCACTATGTTTATTTTCACTATTTAATATTTCTACTGCTACGGAACCTTCGTTGGATGTCGATGGAACTGACACTGGATTATTCGTTGTCTGATTTTCACTGTTTAATATTTCTACTGCCACGGAACCTTCGTTGGATGTCGATGGAACTGACACTGGATTATTCGTTGTCTGATTTATTGGTGTACTATGGTTTTCTGATGTGTCGTAGTTTTTTATATTTAAAAATTCGTTATTAATGCGTCTTTTGACTGCACCAGACAATTTCCTTTTTTTCCACATTATTACAGCTGCAGTAGCGATTAACAACAAAATTTCCAAGCAGGGCGGCAGAAATTTAAGCACATGCGCAAAAACCGTTTCGTAACTGTCAGTAATACAGACTAAAGCTGTACTATAGCTGTAATTTATTTTTTTAGTTCTTAAATGTCTTCCTAGACAGAAGTTATAAAACTACTGTACTTATAAGAGTGTAAAATTACGCGATAAGAATTAGTTTTACAACGGAGTTGGCATATACTCTTGTAAAGAAATAAGTGTCAGATTATACTATAATAACACTTAGAGCTGAAATAAGTAAGTAATTACATGCAAAATACAGCCTTTATACAGCTTTAAAGATAAAAGTAGCTTGCGGTATCCCACTATACTTAAAGTGTTATAGTAGAGTTTTAATATTCTATTAAAACACCATAAGCTAACGCGGATTCCTTAATAATGCTTTTATACAGCTTGAGCTGTATAATAACTGGTAAACCGCTCTTATAAAGACTAAATCTTTTTGTAACTCTCTTGTAAGTCTCCTAAAGAACTTTAAGTTCTAAATGCGCTGGTTTATTGATGTTCACGACACTTAATTGCTGCTTGGGCGAACTTCGAATTTCGAGTTTCGTAGGAGCCCTGCGGTAGTTAAATTTATTTCGATTATCTTAGGAAAGTAGTGTTGTGTATCCCTTTGCTCTCCACACCGTAGAGTTGGAGGCTGGAGTTAGTAGTTAGCAATAATATAGAGAGCTACTGCCCGCTCTCATATTAGTTCCCTTTTCGCCCCAGGTACCATCGTACCGGTGTACTGCCTTTTTGGCGAAATATTTTTCGCAAAATTTCATTTGGCAACCAACCTTTCGGCGAAGTTTCATTTAGCAAACCAATTGTTAGCATAACCTTACTTCGCATTTTTCTTATTTCGCAACATTTTTATATTGCAAAATTTTAATTCGTCACACTTTTATGTGGCAAATAATTATGTAGCAAATGATTGGCTTAGACAAATAACAAATTGTCAAATAACATTTGACCAATTTTTATGTTACAAAGTTTTACTTTAAAATTTGTGCGAGCGAGCGAAGCGAGCGAGCAAGACGGTTCAGAGCAGAAGCGACTTGGATAATTTAGGTTCAGAAGGCTAAGGCGGGAGCGGAGCGGAGCGTAGCTCCCGCCTTAGCCTTCGATGTTAGGTTTTTTTTTATAGCAGCCAATATAACCTGCCATTAGGAAAATAGGTTGGATTCCATTCAATATGTTGCTAAGTTTAGATATGCCAATCAATACATTTGACCAAAACATAAACGACATCTTAAAAAAATTCCAGGTAATATTTTGCATAATAATAATTTATCAAATCACTACTTGTGAAACGATATAGTTGTGAAACGTTGAGTTGGGAAATGAAATTTCGCCGAAATAAAAATATGGGATAAATAGTTTGGGAGCTAATAATTTGCTAAATAATTTTCGCCAAAACATTAGTAAACCCATCGTACCATTGATTATCTATATGAAGGGTCCACGGAAAGAACATGTTTAGTCACCTAAGCAACTTTTTGAGTTATAGCTGTTTGGAAGTTAGTCATGACGAATACCATACCATTTCTTCAAAAGTAAAAAAAAAAAAATACAACTTATAATGTTTTCAGATTATTTCATTCAATTGTAAGTACTTTGTGAGCTCTACATTTTGAGATTAATATCTCAATTTAAAAATAAAAAAAGGTGACTAGACCTGTTCTTTCCGTGGACCCTTCATATACTTGCATTCCTTAGACTATTGTTGGGTGACTGCCATTCCACAGAACATAATCACTAGAGCTATAGGGAAAATGGACGATTTTTGACATAGTAATTTGTATGCTGTGCTAAACTGTGTGAAAACAAAATAACTGAAATCCAATAAATGAAAAAAAAATATCTTGATTAGGTATCATTTATAAATGGTCTATTAAAGTTCAGATGTACTAAGTAACTAAATACTTATATAACCATTACTAATGTCAAACCTGTCACAATGTATTTTAAATCTCTCTTATCTTCTAGTTCTTTTAGTGGGGTTATAACTTATTTTCGCTCCCACTGCAGGCTCAAGTTAATCCGTTTATGAGATGCATATAAAAGTACGATAAAAGTGCGAATATATTGAAAAACAAATGCAAATTATCTTACATATTCGTATTAATGCCACGCCTTGATCTTCCAGTTATTGTTGTGCTTTGATAAGTATTCTGTGTATAGATAGATAAGCTTGAAGATTATGGAATTCTTCGTAACAATAAAAATGTAGATCTTCCTTATTACATCACTAAGAATGTAAAGTCGAGGGCATAAATATATATACAGCGATAGCGTCAAATATATGTATGTATACCTTATGATTAGTGCCATAAAGGAGTATAGATTATCTTTGGTATACTGTATACCTGCAATAATGCTTGGCTTGACACGATACTGCGTGTCTAGACCAATTGGGGCTAAATCAATTGGCGTTAGTAAAATTCATCATCATCATCATCATGTCAGCCGAAAGACGTCCACTGCTGGACATAGACCTCTCCCAAGGCTCTCCACTCAGACCGGTCTTGTTCTTTTCGCATCCACCGTGATCCCGCAATCTTAACCAGGTCGTCGCTCCATCATGTTGGTACCGACAGCTCGTCTTCCGGTCCGTTAGTAAAATTGTTTTACAACATTATATATAAGTTTACAGAGGTTTTTGCGAAATGGCGGTAGATTTTTTTTGACATTCAGAAGTGCTACAGCCTAAATTGAATATTTTTATTTTTATGGTTCCAGGTCCTCCTCCATACAAAGCCTACCCTCCCGGCGGCCCACCACCGGGACCTACAGTCACCACAGTCGTCCCAGGGGTTGTCATCGTCCAACAATCTATGGGTCCCAAACCTGCTCATGTTACCTGCCAGTCCTGTAATAACGAGGCAGTCACAAGGATCGAATGGAAGGCTACGACGAGAACACACGTATTTGCTGGTCTACTATGTCTATTAGGGTCAGTTTTATCCTTTGTGTCTTTGATTATCATAAGAAATCGGACAAGTGCGAGTTGCACTCCAGCGCCGAAGAATTCGTGCAAATTTGCAAGCGTCAGATTCAAAAGTTAAGCAGCGTTTCCACTAGAGATGTGCAAGGATGTGTTGCGAAGAATATGTTTTTCATTGACGATGATGATGGTGATGTGATCCTGTTATCCCTCACTAGGTACATAGGGCTCGTAGAAGAGTTTTCCATTTGGCTCGATCTTGGGCGGCTTCTTCCAGCTCTTCCCAACCGAGACCAATAGAGCCAGCCTCCTTCTCAACTGACTACCTCCACGTGGTCCGAGGACGTCCTGGCCATCTTCTGCCTGTAGATTGGCAACGGAGACCCTGCTTCATTAACCATGTTTTTCTTTAACCAATAGAAATATAGAAATGCTTCATTTACCTCGCCTCGCTCCGCTCAGCTGTTTCCACCAGAGATGTGCTGTGACCATAATGCGTTTCTATTGGTTAATGAAAAAACATCCATCGCCACACATACTTGCACATTATTGGTGGAAACATTGCCTTAAAATAGGGTTAGTACTTGTGGGGGAGGAAAAAAGTAGGGTTTGTCCTACTCTTGCCTTTGTTTATCTTTAGAACGAAAAACACAGAAAGATATTTCTTCTTTTGGGTGAATTAAGTATGTTTAAGTAGAATGGTATTGTAAAGATAACTATCTATTACGTAGCATACCGGGTGTGGCTTCTAATATATTAATAGTTTTTTTATTATTTTACAGTTGCTGGCCGTGTGTGTGTCTACCCTACTGTATGGAATCTACTCGCAACGCTGATCATTACTGCACAAAATGTGACGCCTACATTGGATCTTATATTCGCTAGAAACCCTTTGTCCTCTGCTTCCTCCAGTTTATGTATAGTTCTTTATAACAATAAAATTATGTTGATATCGTTACTTATAAAAAGTCTATTTTATTTGTATATGAATTACAGCTTCTCTCTGACGATATCAGCTTTCCATACCCCAGTTTCAAAGATGAGAATGAATCCTTATTATTATGAGATCATACTTATATTGTGATTGTACAGGCAGGTTGTGTAATGAACGATTATCCCAATCTTCCCTTTGCATTTATGAAATGCTAACCTAAGCTGTTTCTTTCACTCTTACACTGGACTTAATTAGGTATGTGAAATGTTAGTACCTATGCATTTCGTTCATTATACAAAATAACATTACTTCATAATATATGAACATTATGGCAGAAGTTGTTATGCTAAAGGCCTGTTTCACCACCTGCCGACTAACTTTAAGTGTCAGATAAAAGTAATGCCATCTTTGTTTATTTGGACAAAACAAACAGAGACGGCATCTTTGATATCCAAGGGTCGGAAAAACGCCCGTCATTTTGAAAACCTAACCCTGTTCCGTGCAGTAGAGACAAATAAATTTTGGTAAGTGTAATAAATGTATAAAAATGAAATACCTAATAATATTTTTTATTAATATAAGGAAGTCTCTACTGTACGAAACAGGGTTATGTTTTCAAAATGACGGGCGTTTTTCCGACCCTTGCTGATATCCGTCACTTAGAGTTAGTCAACAAGTGGTGAAACAGGCCCTTAATGTATGTCATGTAATTTAAAAAACAATGCTTTTCAAAGTTACAAATTTTGTTCATCACATCATCATCACGTCAGACGAAAGACCTGTTCCTATGTCTAATAGGCCTCCCCCAAGGCTCTCCGCTCAGACCGGTCTTGTGCTTTCCGCATCCAACGCGATCTTGCGATCTTTACCAGGTCATCGCTCCATCTTGTTGGAGGCCTGACACCGACAGCTATACCGAAACTTTCTTGTTATGCTTAAAATTCATTACGTAGTGTAAGTGTAGGAAGCTCTCGGGCGGGTCTATACAATAAGTTATTAGGCGGCAATTATAAATAACACGAAGAAGATGGGGTCGTTTATTTTCATTTCTTGTCCATATGTAGGAAGGTACTATGTACTCGTATAAACGTTTAGACAAATGAATTTTAAGTAACATGAGTATAATAAAAAATAAGCCATTATGCATAAAGGTCTAAAAATATACCAATCATACAGTTGATTACCTAACCTTGAAATATCATGATAATGATATTTGGGCGGAGTGCCAGTACGATGCAAGACTGGAGAACCTACGTCACTGTGTACCATCGCATCAGAGCGTTGCGAAGTGGGACGATATAAACTGTCTGTGCGTGAATACATCGTAATACAAAGGCTTTATCGCTTTAGTTAAAACGTCATTTGCACGTCATCAACTTTATTATAGAACTATGACTGACGAAGAGGCTCTTTTACCCGACTGTTTTAAGGAAATAAATTTATCATTATTATACCTATTATTTGTTCATAAAATGAGACTCGTTGTATATTTTCTTAAGTAAGTAAGCAATACGAAACAGAAAAGGGTACAATAGGCGACCTTTAGGGCCTTATTACTTCAAGGCAATCTTGTCCAGGCAACGAATTACAATAAGTATGGAATACATCAGCAAGTGGTGCAATTCAAGAAGATTAAGTAGATCAGTAGCAAAAGTACTTACAAGCAGCATACATGTTGATTGGATACTGAATACGTTCAAGGAGATAATAGTAGAGTTGAACAAACTAATTCATGCACCAGGGTGGAACATTTTCATAATTAATTTCACTATAATTTCCTTGATAAAACTATGGGATGTCATCATGGCATTAGTAGAACAAAAGTTCCACCTTGGTACCTACATGATTCAGTTTGTTTGACTTTACAACTCACTTGCAATAAAAAAAGTTAAGTAACACCAAGATTTTATTTAAAACTGAAATGTATGAGGGTGGTATTTGTGAAAACTACAAAATTTGCCGATACAATTTCCTAGACCCTTTACCAAGCGGGCAGTTAGGTGGCTACCACCAAAAACATTTCTTTTTAATTGAGTTTCTATATTTGGAGTTACCATACATAACTATAACGCCGAGACTTGGGTAGTTTGTCTAGGACATAACTAATGTTAGGTAGCCACCAAACGGCCCGCTTGATATCGGGGTATAACCATCACGACCACTACTACCGAGCAACCAGCACGTAGCTTTCGGTACATTGTCAGTGTGAAACGGAGCTTCGAATGGGAATGAGCAGGTTTTCGCTGGGTAGGTTTGCTATTGGTCAGACAGAAGGCAGGTATTTGGGTATGAGTTATTGTAACCTTTAAAGAGTGATATCGCCGTAATTTTGCTATCATAAGGTAGATAATAGTATGAATCAGGGATTATCAACCTTTTACCCTACGCACCTCAACGTTATGCAAAAATACTACGCCCCCTAGGGCACAGAATAAATAATAGGGACCCTAGGGATCAATATGGGGAAATGAACTAAGAAAATTAAATAAAGAATAAAAATAGAAATATATAGGCAATGCGTTAATCAGTCTATGTATGTAGCCAGCTAGTGAACATACAGCTGAACTGCCCGTGCCTTCCCCCCCCCCCTAAATACAAGTAGGGCTCGCCTCACTAGTTGGGAATCCCTGACTGACCTTTTAAAGACCATAATAAAAACTAAGCTGCCCATAAAAAATACCAGGTTAACACATTAGGCTGACATGGTGTGATAAGCAACATAGATTGAAGCAATTGCGGATATACAGCATCGATTTAGAATACTCATACAACATACAACAACACAACACAATACACATAGTTACAAACACATACAACATAGATTATGGTATACACCATAACATAAGGTTGCAAGTAATGAAAATTGAAATATTCTTAAGTACATTATGACATAATGTGTTTTTGATTTACCTTAGTTGACGCATACACGTGAACGATGCATAGCGATGGGACATTATTGCGACTTGAATTTGTACGTGAGATCGCTCTAAAGCGATAAGGCCGCCTATTGCTTACCTTGTAATTAAAGTAAGAGATACAGAAAACAGGTACACAGAGATAACTCTGTGTACCTGTTTTCTGTATCTCTTACTATCTCTAGTATATATAATAAAGAGTATTGTATTGTATTGCGATAGTGCATCTAGAGTATTCTAAATCGATGATATACAATATTAATGTTCTATGGACCACGGTGTCGTGTATCTATTCTTTTTATCAAACTAGCTGGCAAACGAACAGCCGGGTCACCTGACGATAAGTGGTATTTTCCGTAGAAAGAACATAACCTGTAAAAAAATTGACACTGAAGTGATAACGTATGCATGATTCACAATTTCGATGTCGTATTGACACTGTCTTATCCAGGCAATAAAACGCAAATGCTTGTCGGAAGCGACTTGTCACAGTCAAGATAACAATAGGTAAGAACACAAAATAATAAATTGAGTAAATATAACTATTTACAGATTACCTAACACGTCAATATGGACGACGAGAGCAATTAAATGAGTCATCGTTTAAAAATAAAACGAAATGTGAATTGAAAGTAAATAAGTACATATGTTATTTGTTAGGAATCCTTCTGTAGTTTTAATTATAACCTCCCAAAATCCCCCATGCCAAATTTAATCGAAATCGTTCGACCCGATTTCGAGATTCTCGCAATAAATAAATAAATGTACAATCATCATCATCATCATCATCATCATCAGCCGGAAGACGTCCACTGCTGGACAAGGGCGTCCCTCTTAGAGCGCCACAATGAACGACAACTCCACTTGCATCCACCGGTTTCCCGCAACTCTCACGATGTCGTCAGTCTACCTGGTGGGAGACCTGCCAACGCTTTTTCGCTCGCACATCGCTCGAAGAACAGATAACCATCGGGGGAGAAAAGTCCTCGAGTGGCGACCACGAACCGGAAGACGAAATGTACAATAATGGCTCCTTAAAAGTTTTGGATAGTAAATAGTGAGATCCTCTTGCCCTGATTATTAGATAAAGAAAATTAAAAATAATTAAATGAACAATTAAGTTGATACTGGGGAAGATACAGTTAATTACATTCTTAAGATAACTTTTTTTTTTAGTTATGAACGATCCAATAGAGACCAACAAAACAAAGATAAAGTTTTGACACACAAAAATGAGTATGTGCTGACGGAAGTGGGTACAATTAGGGTAAAATTCAAAATGTCTTTATTCAATTCATAAGTATGAATGACAAAAAAAATGTACCACCGGTTCGTAAAAACCTCTGTTGAGAAGAATCCGGCAAGGAACTCAATGAGGTATATTTTTTTAAACAGATTTACATTATAATTATGTTTCATAATATACAAATCAGAAGCGTGTTACGCCTTTGTTTGTTAAATTGTGAACATAAATATAACAGGTTTTTATGTAAAGGGGTACAAAGTCAAAAAACTGAACACCAACCAAGGTAACTTTAGCTGCAAGTACAGTCACCAGCATTAATATCTGCCACAGCGGAGCGAGCAAAAATATCTGACATGTCCTTCCGGCCCTAGAAATAGAGTCGTAGGTATCAGATATTTATGCACGCTTGTTGTGTCAGATGTTGGTGCTGGTGACTGTACCAGGCTAATATTTACATCTATCTATATCTGCGAAAATAAAAGCACTGTGTGATTGATTTAGAAAAGGTTCCATCTCGGTACGCTATTCAGTATCTGAGGATACTTTACGAACCTAAGAGTCATGCGACCTATCGTCAAAACAGCAGTTTCGTACGAAGTTTATTCAGCCAGTAATCAACAAAATCAATCGCTTCAATAACTTTATCTATATTTATCTGAGATAAATCCACGTTCACGCTTTATCAGGTAACCTTTCCGTACATAAAGTTCTATGAATCGCCACGAAAGATAGTTGCGACCAAACGGTAGGCAAGTGAACAATTTTACGTCCAGTGTTTTACGTGGAGGAACAACTTATTTAAATAATATACCTACAATGGGAGATCATATGCAAAGTGAGTATAATATTACGTACCTCTTATACTACTATATACTTTTCAATATTTTCGTTATCACCAAAAAAATAGGTGAAAATCATTCAATATCAAATACCATTCAAAGGAAGAGAAAAATGTAAATGATAGGTATCAGTTGCAAAAGGATATCGATTAAATTAGAATTGTTAGCAATTTTAATGTTTCCTCACCTCACAGTTATGGAACTAACTATATGGGGTTAACTTTTAGTTTTGGTTACGATTGTCAAATATGGACTTAATGCTGATAATTTTGGTGACAATTTGACTTTCAATAAGTAAAGCTTTATAATCAAACCCTCCCGATTTCAGCCTAAAGAGTAGAAGGTTACGAGCGGACACGTCACTGCAATCCATCAACTTTTTTTGTCTATTGCATTCTATTCTTTGTCTGTCCCTACTTTTTTGTAACTTAACATCTTAATTCTACTTTATTATTCAAGCTGGTCAAATCCATACTTTGTGTTCAGTGGCCTCTACTATCTGTCCCTTTTTCTCTCTACATAAAAGTCTAAATTGACGGAAGTAAATTGTTCTAGGTAAAAATCCTAACTTCCCTGATGAACCTCCCTCAGGTCCTCCCCCTTACCAAGGTTACCCCCCACCGGGACCTCCGCCGCCGGGCCCCCCACCGCCTGGAGCCACAGTGACCACCATTATACCGGGAGCAGTGGTTATACAGCAATCTGTTGGACCAAACCCAACGCATACTACTTGCCGGTCGTGCAATCAGGAAATAGTAACAAGAGTCGAAAGAAAGTCTACTACACGAACGCACGTCTTCGCTGGTCTTCTTTGTCTATTTGGGTAAGTTTATGCTAACTGAGTAAATTTCACTTACTTTATATGTTTTTTGTAAGACCCACACCACCCCAAGTAGTCTTAGGAATATAAAATTAAATAATAGATAAATAAGAGGAGATGGCGGGACGACCTGAGGGCTTTTCAGCTCAATTGGCAGGTGCATGCTCATGATAGGGAAGAGTGGCGAAAGAAAGGGGAAGCCTTTGCCCAGCAGTGGGATATATTACAGGACACATAAAAAAAAGATAAACTTATTCAGTAATAACAAAATAACTTTACACCACAATAATAAAAATGCATACTAAAGATCAACTAGCCTTCGTAAATAGGAAGTAAGATACCTATTAAAAATGTGTCACATAAACGATACCACAATAACACAAAAAAGGGTTTCCCCTATAGGTATAGTTCATAAAAATGACTAATTCAAATCCTCCCCTCCCTGCATCACGCCTTCTCAAAAGTTGTTATTATATTAGCTGCATTGACTTTATGCTATGGACAGATATCTTGAACCAGCCATATAGCCCAGACCGGGGATCGCTATCCCTGATCCTGTGCTGGCGACCCAACTCCCCAAATAAAATTTAGGTTCCACCAAATCTACCGCAATTGCTACAAATTTCTATATCGGCTTCAAAGACTAATTTCTAAGTTTTTATCAACATAATAAGCTTAAATAAATATCATGGAACTCTTGAAACCAATTGAACTAGTACCAAACTAAGTCCCAAACTAAACATACATAAATAGATAAATACATACTTACTTAAATACATAATATATTAAACATCCAATTTCCGAGAACAAACATTCTTATTCTTCATACAAGCATAAATAGGCTAGTTTTTATACCGTGAAAGTGCAAAATGTAGACGAAGATCGATAAAATATCAAAAGGCTTTTTTAAACTTGCTCGTTTGCCATCCAGTCGAAAAAAAAATATATAAGTTTAAATTAGATAAAACATCCATGTGAAAACCTTTTTAATACATATAATAATGTATTGTTTTTAGTAATCACATAAATTAGTTTCTCCATACTTGTGTTTGCCGTTATAAATCGATAGCTTTTGAGTTGCTCTATCAGCTCTCAACGGTTTGTCGTTAGTTTTGGGGTCACCCTTTATACTTCTATTACTGGGTGTAAGGATTGTTACTGTTACTACAGTATAAAGTAGGCATTTATTTACACATATTCGATACACAAAAAAATACATTAAATGGAAAAAATAACATCTTATCAACTAACTAAAACTATATATAAACTAAACTAATATTACAAAATAAAAATATCATCCAAATTTATACATATACATATTACTTATACATATTACTTATATTAGTGTTTTACAATCAAACTACAGAATAAAAATCACACATCTAATTGTCTACCACTGTTAAGAAATCTGGAAAAACTTATAAGAGTGTGTTCTGTCAAACTGGCAATTCAATACTTTGTGTTATAAATGAGGTAGATCACATAGATCACACATAAGGTGTGGCACATCAGAAATGAAGCGTAAAAATGCACAAAATTTAAATCTCAGTCTCATAACCTCGAAGAAAGTGACGACTGTACTATATTTTTCATAACGGGAGCAAAAAGGGCATGAAGCATGTTCGAATGTTTTGCTATTGCCCGATTTGGATCATGTTTTTTCACTTGTCAAGTTATTTTTTTTTATTCGACAGGAAGGCAAACGAGCAATAATTTTAATGACTTACCTATTTCACTTATAAAATCATTGATTGAATAGATAAGTATAAAAGTCGGGTCGATAGATTCCACGTTGCTGTCCTATTTACCCTATTGAGCTACCAACTAAAGGTCATTACCTACCACTGTGAATCAGCCTGCAGGGCTACCTACTACAAAACTCGAAACTCGAAGTTCGTGTCATGCGGTCCCTCTCGTTCTCGTATTAAAAAGTATAAGTGTCAGAGGGACCGCACGACACGAACTTCGAGTTTTGTGTTTTGCAGTGGGCGGGCTATAGCCGGGCTATAGCGGGCTATAGCTGCTATAGCAGTCCACTGCTGAACATTGGCCTCCCCCAATAAGGCCATTGCGCCCTGTCTTCTATGTGCTTGTTGGGTCATTATTCCAGTGTTGCAACCGCAGTTAAATTTTTTTGTGAATGAGCTACAAATACAGTAGTATTTAACGATATTTTAGATTATTTTAGACGTCATACCCCATTTAGACCCCATATCAACACAAATGTGCTCACTAAAATAAAATAAAATAAATGCTCGAATAATGGCCATGTTCCATTTTTTTCCACGTTTTTGTAGTATTTTACTGTCATATTGTAGATCTACCAATAAGTCAATATAATTGTCATCATCAAAAGCGAGCTACAAAGTTTCAAAAGAATGATAACTCGTGTTATAACAAAAACCAGTTTTTAACCAAAAGATTAAACGGATATATAGGTAAAAAGGTAGTTTTATCGGGGCTCTTATCCATTTTTATCGTTATCGTTATATGGAATTTTTCTCAGAATCTATTTGGGAATAAAGGCCGGTTGGTTCCACAGTAGTGTTATCATTGGATATATCCGGCTGGTTGCCTTTTAAATGGACACTTGGACCTAAGTAAGATTTATTTTCACAAGGAGTAGATCACTAAATATACGTCTATTTCATTATTTACTAGCTGTTGCCCGCGGCTTTGCCCCCGTTGTATTTTTTTCTGTACTTTCTTCCATAAAAACCTTCTCATACAATAATGAATACAAAAAAAAAGAATTAGCGAAATCGGACCCGCCGTTCCCGAGTTTTGCGCTTCGCAACACATTTTACGATTCATTTTTATTTATAGAGATTTGTATACATATTATTATTATATAGCATTGAATAAATTTGACTCCAAAATGTTAGAAGTATTTAAGAGTTTGATCAACAATAAGTCTATCATAAAGTTGAATTTTTGCTGTGTTAATCAACTGGATTGCATACATATAAAATTTTTGCTTTTTCTATTTACTTTTTTAAAGAACTCTTAAAAAATTTGCCCCTGGTGCAAACGAACGGCAACGATGAAAAATCTTTTAAAGAAGCATTTCGTGTAACTATTCCAATAACCTCCTAAAATAATATCGGAAGGGAATGATAGGTACTTCAACAAAGTCATTTTTTTATTGTTTCTTTACGAATTTATTTTATTTTATTTGTTTAGATGCTGGCCGTGCGTGTGCTGTCCCTATTGCATCGACTCCTGCCTCAACACTGACCACTACTGCACAAACTGTGGCGCCTTCATTGGAACGTACATTCGCTAGAAATAATTTCCTATCCAGTGTAATTTTAAGAGAACAAGATCTCGAAAGTGTGTGCGTTAAATTCATTGTCACTGCCAATTTCCTCATAGTTTATGTACTATAATGAGAAAATTGACAGCGTCTTTAACGACGCATAGTGGAAACATGCTATTATATGTAGTATTTGAGACTTGAACGCAAAAGAGTTCGCGTTTGATACGACAAAAATACATTTAGGGCTCATGTTTTTACATCATGTCGATCACCAAATGTTGCCTGGAAAGTCGTATCTGGAAAGAGTGTCAGATTATTTGCATAAATTGCTTTTTAAAGTTTAATATAGGTAGTGCCACGAGAGTTGAAGTGATCATTCACACACACACACATGGCTACAACATTTCGTGTAATGACAGCAGAATTTTGACATTTACTCATTCATTTCCTTCAGTCTCCTTTTCTGCAATCAGTTATTTTTGTAGCTGTGTGCGTTATTCACTTCAACTGTCGTGGCACTATCTATACCTACAGAAAGCAATGGTAATGTGGAGGCCTCTTATAAGCTAACAATAAAAAAATGTACACTGTTTCGTAAGTATGTATAGCAGCAAGCAGTGATTTTTTTTTAGCTTTTACTTATAGGTAAAGAAAACTCAACTCTAACGGGCCAGGCTCTACTATGTGCTACCGGTAAAAGATTTTACAATACATTGCGTAACAACTTTCAAAAGCATTTGTAAGCTTTTTGTTTCTTCTCTTTTGTTTATGCATGTACGTGTTTTGAGTTACTGGAATAAATTTCTTCTATTCTTACTTTTTTCTTCATTCTTCCAATATCTCGAAAATCTATGTTATTTGAAAACTTTGATCGTATTCGTAAATAATTTAACTAAAGTCTAAACTTAAGTGGTTCGTTTGTGAATTTCATTGTGTGTTGTTTATTCTTAAGTCCTATGTACGCTCACGTCCCCATACAAACGTAGTTTCGTTATAATTTACAAGCAGCACCACGGATCAAAACGCAACTTTGCAACTATAATGGGAGCAGCCATTACGATGCTTATAATTAGTTTTGTTTAACATAAAATGTAACGGAAAAGAACAATAACAAATTTCCATTTTTCATACAAAACTTAAAATTTATGTGATTTTATTCTGTTACATTAAATATGATCGAAAACTAATAATAAACATCAAAATGCTGCTCCCATTATAGTCGCAAAGTTTTATTTTGTTTCAGTATGTTTGTAAATTAGAACGAAACTACTTTTGTATGAAAATGCGATCAGCGGCGAGGAACTTTATTTAAAAAACATTTACTTATTTTCAAATATAAATATATTATGTCAGTTAATAATACTGTAATCACACTAATGCTACATTAACTAAATTATATTGCTTAGAACTTAAGATGCTCAGGAACAATAGAGGAAAAAATATCTGGCTTTTCCTACTAGTTTTTCACTATGTACTTTACAAAGGCCATCAGTGTCTAATCATAATTATTTCTTATGGCCTTCCCAAAGGAAGGATGTAGACACGAGGTTAATACTTTAACTGTATTGTAGTTATACTTACCTCATACATAGCAATTTGAGGCAACAACTGGCCAAGAACTATGTGAATAATATTTTTGATACATGTCACCTATTGTTAGGAATAATAGGAAATCTTACCTACTCATGGGTAAATAAATTCATATACGTAACTCTCTTGTGACCAACTAATAATCTAGCAAACAAATGCTGGAAAACCCAAACCAAATAAAAAACCGCATTCAAATCGGTCCACCCGTTTAAGAGACTGTGCCACAGACAGACACACATAGCGGTCAAACTGTTATAACCCCTCTTTTTGCGTCGGGGGTTAAAAATGATTTTTAGAGATTCGTACTTCAAAAGAAAAAAGGCAATAGCGCCACATGTGTGTTTTTAAATGTAGCTGTAAACGACAGTAACAATTTGAAAAAATAAGCTTTAATTTATGTACAATGCAATCAATAAAAATGTACTTCGTAACTTCAATTTTAACCATTAAAATCAGAATCTTTACGAACATACGTACACGATACGAATTAAAACCCTAAACTCATTTCATGTTAATTTTTGTATGTGATAATCATTGATAATCTTGGCATCGGAGTTAAAAATTGCGGATCGAATATTGATTGCCTCCAATGACGGTTAAGACATGGATTATGAGCTCATTATTTGTTCAATCCATCATTCTGTTATTTTATCATTCACAGTGTACCTACTGATAAATATTATGAAATCATTTAAGCCGTGGAGGCCTAGTGGTTTGACCTATCGCCTCTCAAGCTGAGGGTCGTGGGTTCAAATCCCGGCTCGCACCTCTGAGTTTTTCGAAATTCATGTGCGCAATTTACCACGAGCTTTGCGGTGAAGGAAAACATCGTGAGGAAACCTGCACAAACTTGTGAAGCAATTCAATGGTGCGTGTGAAGTTCCCAATCCGCACTGGGCCCGCGTGGGAACTATGGCCCAAGCCCTCTTATTCCGAGAGGAGGCCTGTGCCCAGCAATGGGACGTATATAGGCTGAGATGATGATGATGATTTAATTTTCACTATAGGCGGAACCATGGTCCGAAAAGGTTCCGTCGCCATTTTGATCAGAGGAACTGAACTGATGCCGGTATGAGCGTGTAGGTAATCGATATTTTAGTTTCATTGATTATAGAACTTCGATCGCTCGATGACTTAGCTCAATTAACGTAACAACTATCATACACATTGTTTAGCTTGTACGCTTATGCTTACACGCCTTTAACATTTATTTGATACTTGACATATAATTACGAATCAGTTCGGTCAGTTCACATCGAGATTCTGCATTTTTATTGAAACAAGCAAGACGTCATATATGTATTGTAAATTTCAAGTCCGATTGTTGATATTACAAAAAAAATATTTCATAAAATTTTATACAATAACAATCATTAATAATTAAGTCTCTGTTTTTAAAACTTATAATCTCCGATTTATCCAAAATCACGTCAGTAATATTATCTCGTTTGCACTACATTTTCTATTCATAACGTTTTGCGTGCGCGAAAGGGCAGGTGAGGTAAGAATGGTAAGATTTGTTCAAAATAATTATGGTTATTAACAACACCGTTATGAGACTTAGGTGAGACTATGTGTATCCTAGAATCGACATTACCTATAATTGAATTTTTCTGGACACGGACTTTTACGAACTTCTTTGTTACCTACTTAATACTACTACAAATTTATGAATAAAAGAATAAAATATGAAGAGAAAAATGAAAAAGTGTGAAGATTTCGGTATTACTATTACCTTAATCCTTTTTAAACCTGCGAAGCAATTCAATGGTGCGTGTGAAGTTCCCAATCCGCACTGGGCCCGCGTGGGAACTATGGCCCAAGCCCTCTCATTCCGAGAGGAGGTCTGTGCCCAGCAGTGGGACGTATATAGGCTGAGATGATGAATCCTTTTTAAGTTTTAAGGAAAAAAGGCTTTTTATTTTATTTTTTATTTATAATTATACAAATCGCTAGTAGACAAATATCAGGATAACCAATTTTATGTGGGCAAATATGGTTATGTCCAGCATCGCAATGCGTCGCGTCTTGATGTGAACTGACCCTAAGGTCAATGAGTCGTCTTATTTTAATTTGGTAAGATCTTTATTGACTGGGTAATATTCGGGTATGTTGTATAGAAGACATATATAAAAGAATAGAAAACCGTATAGCTTATAGTCGTTAGACCTGTGGCCTCTCGGGCTACTCCTAGCGCCATCTAGTGAGCACATATAGAAACTCTACACATGTCTACATGGCGCTACCTATCGAAGTTTCACAGCTCGGACGCGTATATACAACTACCGCCGCTCGTCCTTCGGACTTCGGTCCCCAGGCATAACACCTGCCTGGAGAGAGATCTCTCTATTGGAGCCTCCCCCCACAATCGTGAGTTCGAACCAAGGCACGCACATCTGAGTTTTTCGGTAGGTATTTGTATGCGAAATCAGATTCAAAATTAGGTACCTACCACGGTATACCTACCATGAGCTAAACACATGCGGAGTAAAAGGGAGCAAACTAAATGTGCATGTCAAGTTCTCAATCTGCAGCTAGCGCGCATAGAAGAGAAGAGCCTTTGAGAAGAGGCTTGTTTCCTGTTAGTGGAAATTATTTATAATTTATTGTTTATTTTATATAATACATATAATGTCGCATGTTAAATACATTGACTAAACGGAAACAATAATTTTCCTTATGAAGTGATATGAGTAGCTACTAAGCAATGCAAATATCTATAAATATATTTTTCCTTACAAACTTAAATAGCAATTACATACTTCCGAGGCAAAAAGGTATTTGTGTGATGTTAATAAATATATTGAAAATATAATGAACTATGTTTTTATTATTGTTTTAAGTTAGGTTAATGTGTTGTAGCTAAATCGATAGCCAAATAAGTTCGTTTTTAGGGTTCCGTAGCCAAATGGCAAAAAACGGAATCCTTATGGATTCGTTATGTCTGTCTGTCTGTCCGTCCGATGTCACAGCCACTTTTTTCCGAAACTATAAGAACTATATTGTAGAAACTTGGTAAGTACATAGATGTATTCTGCGAACCGCATTAAGATTTTCACACAAAAATAGAAAAAAAAAACAGTAAATTTTGGGGGTTCCAACTGGGGGTAGAACTGAAACTAAAATTATTTTTTTCATCAAACCCATACGTGTGGGGTATCTATGAATAGGTTTTCAAAAGTGATATTGAGATTTCTAAGTGTGTCTCCCCCTCCCCCCTGTAACTTCTAAAATCGTTGATAGTTTCACATACATGTATTAAATTAAATCCTCCCTCACGGCCTATAACCTCTTTACTTACTAATCTTTACAACTATTTCTGTCACGATAGTTCAAATTTCACATTCAGTTTGACGGCTGTTGAGGTGTTTAGGTAAACAATACCAAATTATTAAACAAAATAGTCCTTTTCACTTAGTACTACTAAATTAAGTACTTTTTTTTAGTACCTACCAACTTGTAAATTAAGTGTTGAAGAGATCAAAATGTCACTGGTAGCGGTTGGTCGAAATCCTGTGACGCTGGTTTGTCCAGCTTGCAAAGCCACTGTGATAACAACGATGGAATACAAAGCGACTATGAAAACGCATCTCTGGGGGCTCTGCTTGTTCATTTTTTGGTTAGTGGTAGGTACAGTTCTTGAATAGGCAGTGGCCACCGTCAATATTTACGATTTGGCCGACACTGTCCCTCTGTAAATAAAGACAATGACGACTGACATATTTTCGTCCAATCTGTGCCGTAAGACGAAAGTCTTCAAATAGTGTGTATTGCCAGTGAACACTATAGGCCTTATTATAAATAAGGTAGGAAAAGAGTTGCTCTGTGACCTATGGAAATAAGTATGCTCGGGGTTTATCTACTCTCCGGGATCTTAGTGAAAAATGAGTTTTTTTTTTCTCTAAACAGATTCAGAGATTTGATCGAATAACTGATTTTTCTTGGGCAAACGATAAAACATTCGCATTATTATACAAATGTCTGCCCCGGCCGGGAATGGAACCCGGAACCTCAAGCTTCGTAGTTAAGTTCTCTAACCACTTAGCCATCCGGTCGTCTTAGAGATTAGTTAAATCTCTGTTTTGGCCATTTCTCTTCTCATACATTCTCTTTATTTAGGTGAAAAATGGTAACGGCTTGATTTGATAATGAACTCCTTAAAGTAATAAAACTTATTAGTTTTTAATTTTTCAGCTGTTGGCCGTGTTCCTGTCTTCCATACTGCACAAATTTATGCGGCAGAATCGAACACATTTGTCCTTACTGCAAAACGCACATTGGGACGTATTTAAAATAGATCAGTTAAGTCATCAAACTAAATCACTGTTATTACAAGCTTTTATTTAACTTCACCTTCACCTATTTCTTAGTCGGATCGACTTGAAATTTGTTAAATGTACAATGTAGGTTGGATGATAATGCAAGTACACTGAAAAAAGCTTGTGATAAGGTTAGTTTTGTAACAAAACTTTTTATTTATATCAATGCATAATATATCAAACTAACTTGTCATAAGTTTCATTAAATGTCTTGAATTTCATTGTCACATGGAATTCGAACTAACAAGGGAGTAATGATAATGTAACAAACAAGGTTACCCACATATTGTAATAGCTTAGTGTCCCAAAAATTCTAATTAATAATCCATCAGTTAGATGAATTGGCCACGTATTATTATTATTTTTTTAAATAGCCTATATAGTGTCCCTCTGCTGGGCAAAGGCCTCCCTTTTCTTATTCCACTCGTCTCTGGCTTCGGCAAAATGTTCTCCAAATCGTCCCGCCACCTTCTTTATAGGCAGGCTTTATCTCTACTCCGGTGCCCGTCGCTTGGAACCCAATCAGTGGTGATTTTGGTCCAACGATCCGGATGCATCCGGCAGACATATCCTGTTTCAGTCCCACTTGAGTTTGGCGGTTTTTGTCCCCACATCAACAATTCGGGTTTTTGAGCGCAGTTCAGTGTTTCTTATTCTATCGGCTCTTCGAACACCTAGGATACTGCGCTCCATAGCCCGCTGGCAAACCTTGAGTTTGGACTTCTGGGCCTCAGTCAAAGACCAGGACTGAGCATCGTAGGTTAACGAACATTTTCTTTTGTTAATTAAGCAAAAAATGATGAAGATATAGCAAGTGCTTTCGCTTGATGTCCCGCTGTGCGACAGTTTTTAGCATGGAGTGACCATGGGCCCCAGTTTGATGCGTTTCATCTTTGGCATTTGTGTTTTATTAAGATAAAATACGGGTCCAATATTTTTTTTTATAATTTAACTGATGGACTAGACTCGTAGGTAATTAAAGATGATTAAATAATAAAACATTGTACTTGGCTTTTTCATATTCAAAGGAAGAGGTTTTACCTATTTTGAACTCAAGTTTATTATTACTCACAGTTGCTCTCATGTTAACCATTAGATCTGGCATTGAATCGATTTCCTTAATTTTGAAAGATTTAAGTTTGAATTTTTTAAAATTACGATTATGGTTTTCATTACCGTTAGTTGTATAAAAAATACTCACGCCAAACTGATTTTTTGTCCCAATACCAACTTAACCACACTTCAGGTCATTTTTTTTATTCGACTGGATGGCAAACGAGCAAGTCTACTGATACTGATGCTGAGAGATCACTACCGCCCATAGACACCTGCAACACTAGGGGGATTGCAGATTCGTTGCCAACCTAGAGGCGTAAGATGGGATACCTCATGCAAGTGCCGTAATTTCACCGGCTGTCTTACTCTCCACGCCGAAACACAACAGTGCAACCACAGCTGCTTCACGGCAGGATTATCGAGCAAGATGGTGGTAGCAATCCGGGCGGACCTTGCACGAGGTCCTACCACCTGCATTTCCGTTAGATCTATTCGTCCTGTACTTATTGTACACATACCTATTATACATTTTTTTGGAGATTGTTGTCCATTTGTGGTTCAATCACGTGAAATTGTTATGTGCCAGAATAAAGACCTACGCAGAGAATGACCAGAAGACAGAAGTAAGATACTTTTATCCCTGAAAATTACATAGTTTTTGCGGGATAACGATAAACAAATTCTACGCAGATCGAGTCACACAACTGCCCGATATCTGTAACAAAATCTTGCGAGTTTTCGACCCACTTCTAGTGGTCAGATTGGTTTAATTTTTGGTATGCATTATGTAGGCTGGATGACATTGCAAGTACAGTCAACACAAAGTAACGTCTTAGAAAAACTTGCACAACAAAAACTTATCCTTATCTCATTGATAAGACTAATGAACAACGCTAAAAAAGTTTAGACAGGAAAAACATTCTTTGACTAATCACTCTCAAATTACTAACCCCCTTATTCATAAACGACAATCAAACCTATTTTAGTTAAAATGCCGCTAAAATTCGTTTGTCCTTATCTGTCACTTCGACATTTGTATTTGTTAGAAAGGGACAAAGCATTTGTTAGTTAACATAGGCTTGTTAAGTTTTATGAATAAGGGGGTAAGATGCTAAAGATACTAATCGGGACAAAAACATTTCAAGGTTGCAGTCGAGGCAACAGAGTTAAGTACAATGGAATAAAATCCTATATTTATCCTAGGTACTAAGAATATAAATGCGAAAGTTTGTGAGTATGTATCAACCACTACGGTTTCACCGTTAACAACTCATAACAGACAGTCCTGGCGCAGACGCGCAACAAAACCCGATCCCAGACGAAACTGAGGGGTAGGATGATGATGATGTTAAAACGGTTCAACAGGTTGGGATGAAATTTGGTATGTAACAGCTGAATGTCCTAGTACAATCTTCAAACAATCTCAAAATGTCAACCTCTTAGTTAAGATTCGTGAAAATTGGCACCGTTATTTTAGTAATGTACCGTCAACGAAGGTCACGATGTCATCATCATCATCATCATCCCAGCCTATACACGTCCCACGGCTGGGCACAGGCCTCCTCTCAGAACAAGAGGGCTGTAATCACGATGTAATTTTTTTTAATTCCCACGAGATTTGGTATAAAAAAAAACACAATTTCGAATCAACTCCCGTGTGCGCGTGGACTCTAATTTATTAGAGTTTACCTATTCAGTGTTTCTAGGTTAACCCATTGTTGACGTTTGGTTCATGTTAAAATTTGTTTTATACCCGAGTGAGGCGAAGGCCAAAAAGAGAATTATGTTTTTGACCAGCAGGCCTATTGCCTAACGCACTCGGAACCGCTTTAGTATTCATTTTTGACAGTTGAAATCAAGGCTGCTTTAAAAATGAAGTAATTCGTTTCGCGTAACGTCCATGTAATGTCAAAGCATTTGAAAGCTAAGGCCGGCCATTTTTAACACAATTGAACGAATGATTTGCCATTGATTTGCTAAAAAATGGTTTCGCGTAAGCAAAATGACAATTGAAAATTGGTCTACATACTGATACAAACTGTCAAAACAAACCGGAGACAACTTTGTGACCGTTACTGTGCAAATTGATATCGTAAGTTAGGTTTTTCGTTAAATTTAAATAAAAATAATATTAATATCTTGATTAAATTGGCGCCTAAATAATTGAAAATGAAAGTTTTGTTTTGAACCACTGTTCAAATCACTATTCGAGGCGTAATAATGGCTCGCGTCGATGGCTCGCACATATTTCATTTATTGGCGCTCGCGGAGAAAGAGCGACTGCAGACACAAGCGCGACTGGAGGCTTTTACGCCAAGAAAGCCATCCTCTCCGGTTGTCTGACAACTATTTTTGGGCAAATTTCAAGCTCACAAAGACGCAGTTCGTCCGACTGAGCAACAAAATTTGCCCTATTACTCATAAGAAGTTGGGAGCGCAACACAGTCGTGCAGCTGGAACTCAAGGTATGTTTAACTAATTCATTGCATCAAGCCTAAAGGCAGAGTTTGCCTAATTCTAATATAATCAGTGCTTCCCAGTCAGATAAGAAACCAACTGATACCTGAAACGATTATTTTTGTCTTATAGGAACCCTTGAAAAAAATAGGTGTAAAATTTTACTATTGGATCATAAGCTAATAGACTAATTCTTTTTCTAACTTCATAATTACAGTTTTTTTATATACTTCGCAGTGCCCACTTCATATTGAATGTACATTAATAATATATGTGTTTACTCACGGATGTTTACTATTGTAGGTGCAAGCAGCCATCGCATGTTACAGGAATGGACCGTATCAAAAATGTGTCGGTGCCTGCCAGCACCAGGCACTCTCCCAAACCAAAGCGCACGATTACTTGTGGGAAGTATGAACTTATTTAGACCTTAACAATTTTTAAACAACCTTTAGTAAATATTAAATTTCTTATCAAACTGTGCTCAGCAGCACAAAATTTGGCCCACTCTACATATACGTACCTACAGAATTACCTGTTACTGCATACATTTGCATTTTAAAAAATCCCCTGGGAATTCCCGAAAGTTACATCGTGGTTTTCATTGACGTTGCATTATAAACAAGAATCCCAAATATCATTAATCTAAGCTCAGCGTAGCAACCGTTTCGAGATTTTTTCCTATCCCGTGGGAATATCGAAATAAAATACTTTTATCCTAAGTTTTATTCCAGATATCCAGATACCTACATACCAAATTTCATCCAAATTCGTCCAGCTGTTTCAGTTCAGTGTGAATGAGTAACAAACATCTATACTCTCAAACATCCGCATTTATAATATTAGTAGGATATTAGAAGGATTATTAGTCAGTGGGATCAGTAGGATAAATTTTTGAAATAATCATGTACGTTAGGAAGAACATATGTGATTTTCCCACTAACGTCGATAAGCCAAAGGCTACTAGAAACACAGGGAAGCTTAAAGTTCCATCTTACAGACTGGCTAAAACCAAAAAGTCGTTTTTGGGAAGTTGCATACGTTTTTATAATAAAATTCCAAAAAATATTACTGAAGAAACTGATACAAAATTTAAATCTACTGTCAAAAAGACATTAATATCTAAGGCTTATTATAAAGTTAACGATTATATCGATTCGATTTGTGGCATTCGAAAATGGCGGACGTAGTCTAATATATAATTTTGCTTTTTCTGTTTTTTTGGCTGGTTGAAGTATAATTTTGATAGTGTTTTATGCGGCGATTAAGCTTAACAGTGAACAGTGATCATAAAATTCTATATTGCTCTCGTGTCTGACATTTTTTAATGTGCAAGTTGTCTCCACGTGGTTTCTGGAATTTTACTATCAAGTTGCAAAAACTACGGCTACCGAACAACGTCCCTCTCAAAGAGAGAACCTTGACACTGGCGAAATTGTCCTAATAAGGACAGAAAGCCATTTTTTAAAAGAGAAGAAGAACGATTATATCATGGACAGGGATATTTGGAAATAATTCCGATTCGCACTAGCGATCCCTTCAAATAGTGAACCTACTGTGTTAAAAATAAAATTGTGTTAAATACTTGTAATGTATAGTACATAGATATCATTTATAAATATTGTGAATATGTTTTTTTTTTTTAAAATAACCTCGTTGAGTTTCTTGCCGGATTCTTCTCAACAGAGGTTTTTTTCCGAACCGGTGGTAGATTTTTTGACATTCATAAGTGCTTATCATAGCCTAAATTGAATAAAGAGATTTTGACTTTGACTTTGACTTTGAAATAAAGCACAAGTTTAGTATCACAATGTCTGTCAATGTCTATCTGTATACATACATACTAACTCTAAGGTCTCTCCTACAGGCGCACAATACTCGGCTGAAGAATGACTACTGCGAGGGCGGTTGTTCGGAGGCACGCAGCACAGGCGTCCTAGGTAGTGCCCGTCAGTTTCTGCACTATATGATTGCGAGTCCTAATCTTAGCCGTAACCTCACCGAGATTTATGAATTGAATTTTGTATGTATTTCTCAATAAAATGTATGTAGAAGAGGAATTACAGTAAATAAAAACCTTCACTATTTATTTTAATATTTTTATTTTATAATCAGTCTTATCAGTCAGTCAGCGAGGCTAGGTAAATGAAACATTTCTAATGGTTCATGTAAAACACATTCATCGTTACACATTCTGGCACATCTCTGGAGGTAACGGAACCTAGCAGCAATTGTTCATACTACAAGCATTGTACAGTCACTCTATACTGTAGACTCTACTACAGTGTAAAGGAAAGGAGAACAATCTATTATGAGTAAAAAGTTGCAAAAGTAAGCAGTAAATAATTAGTTCTAGATTTCTTCAGCCAGAGTGGCGCTAAAATAGCAAGTGTCTGAAATGTTTTAGTTAATACATACATAAAATCACGCCTCTTTCCCAACGGGGTAGGCAGAGACTACATCCTTCCACTTTTTTAGTAAATATGTGCCTATAAAATAAAATAATTGCTGTAAGAAAACTTGGACGGTGAATGAATTTTTGTGATCTGACAGATTTATTTATTGAGTGATTTTACTGTCTTTATCGTTATGAAGCTTATTTTACAATTACTTTTACACTTTCGCATACATCAGCGATTTCACTCCTTTCCTCCTCACCGCTCGTTGAAAGATCTAATAGTTAACGGCGACCGTGCCGTGACCGTTGCAAGCGAAACGGACCTAACGTTCTTTCTTAAACCCGCCCTTCGGTCCAATGCCCGCGCCACCTCCGCCACCTCCTGCAATGCCACGCTGACTTTGGCTACCATCCGGGCTACGAGCATTTCGCGGGTGGCAGCGATCATTGCTGTCTCTACCAACAACCATTGCTTTTCAAAATGCGTCACCACTCGGGAGCTGCGGGCACTATTCGCTGATCTGAAAACACAATACACAAATATAACAATTTTATATTTTTAATCAACCGTTCGCCCCCATTGATTGGCCGTCAATGTTAGTTTCTGTTACAACGATTGACTGCATTATAAGGGCCGCTAGTCACGGAAGCCGCAGTAGCTGTGTGGTTTGATCTATGGCCTCTTAAACAGAGGGTCGTAGATTCGAACCCTGACTCGAATCTCAAGTTATCCGGAATTTATGTGCGAAATACTTGGTAGTTCTAGGAGATTGATTCAACGAGTTCAAAATGCATGTGCTCGTTTTTGTTCCGAAGTTCCTCCTCGGTCCCTTGTCACTCCGTATTTGAATGCTACTGATCTGCTAAAAATGCATGCTCGCAGGCGCTTGCACCTTGTGACCTTTTTGTTCAGTGTAGTGCGGCAAATGACGCCCTCGTACCTTTTTGAAAAAATCACATGGTCAAAAAGTGTGCGCAGATTTAAGGCTATTGTGCCTCCGCAGATTCGTTTCAGATTCGCAGCGTCTAAGTGCTGGAATGACATTCATCCTCCTATACTCGGAGTGACTAGCAGTTACACCTTTGGGCGAAAGATTAAAGGCTATTGTTGGCATTTCAAAAGCTGTAATTCCTCTCTCTTCCAGCTCTATTACACAAAACTTATTTTTCGTTTCAGTTGTTAATTTCATGTTTCCTTTTAGCCCGCGTAGGTACCTAATGGTGTTGTCTAGACTAGAGTGTATAAATTTATAATAATGTTTATGTACTAATGTTAATGTCTTTCAAAGCCACAAAATAAATAATATGTTTCATTGAAGTGTGGGGAAATAGTACTAGTGTAAACCAAATTCTACTTATACAAAAAAAGTGCATTAGAATTATAGAAAAAAAAAACCTACTACACACAGACATCTATTCACGAAGCACGGTATTAGAACTGTCATTGGGTTGTACATTTATCATACTGCTAGACTCATGTTTATAAAAATAAAAGCTCATACAAATTGGTTGGTCAAAGTCAAAGTTACACGTTAAGACGAAATTATCTATTTACTAGCTTTTGCCCGCGGCTCCGCCCGCGTGGTATTCGGTTATCGCGCGCTGTTCTCTCGGGAACTGTGCATTTTTCCGGGATAAAAAATAGTCACCCATGTCACTCTCGGGACCATAAACTATCTCTATGTCAAAAAACACCTCGATCCGTCGCTCCGTTACGGCGTGAAAGACGGACAAACACACAAACATACAAATACACTTTCGCATTTATAATTTTAGTAAGGATGTAGTCTTATGTATAGTAATAAAACTGTGTAGTAATATATCTTTGTTGAGGTCCGAGGGTCACCAATGCAATGGTGCTGGCTGAAAATCAGCACTGGGGTGTTTATTATTAACGCTTCAGCATTGTGCTGAGCCAGTGTCTGATTCACAACCGCAATGACACATACTTTCCTACGTGTTGTCTATTTGTACTTAATACTATTGTTGTGTCTTGTGTGGTAACCCATCTTAGGCCTCTAGGTTGGCAACGCATCTGCAATACCAGGGTATTGCAAATGTTTATGGACGGTGGTGATCTCTCACCATCAGGAGACCCACTTGCTCGTTTGCCATCCAGTGATATAAAAAAACCTTCTTTCTTTCTAAATTAAATTTCAAATTTACCGTGCACTTTAGCGTAAAGGAAAACATCGTGAAGATACCTGCACAAACCAGCGAAGCGATGCATTGGTTTCTCACAGCCAGTATGTCGAATAGATCAAATAAACGCTGCCGCCCACCCAACACTGTCTTGTCAGTTCCAACCACTTCTTGATACAGTGGACACGGCCTCCTCTCCGTGCACCGCCACTCGCCCCATGAACGCCAAGATCTTTTCCTCTTGCTCCGTCAGCGCGGGGCTTCCGGGGCGCGGGCATGGCGCGGGCTGGCCAGCTGCTGGCTGCCGTCGCGCGCACGCCTTCTTGCGCACCGCGTATTTGGCGTTATTCCAGTACTAGAAGGAAGGGATGATTTAGGACTGATATAATAATATAAAAGAAATATAAATACAATATAGCTATGCACAATGCCATTTACTGATTATAGAAAATGACTGGATGGATTTGAAATTTGAAACAATGAGTAACATAGTTGGATTTCGGGCATAACACAGCTACTGCTTTACAGCTGCTTACACTGCTTTATACCCAGAGAATCTTTCAATTGCCAGATTTGTTGCAATTGCCGTGCAACATAATCTTACACATTGTGCTCTTTAGTAGCTATATATTAGAAAATTGGAAAGGTGATAAGAATTAAAAATTGTGTGCAGAAAATCGACAAAAATGCCGCCCAACGGTCTTGTTCTGGGATTATGTCTAAGTTTCGTCAAACTGCTGATCATGGGCCTTTTTCTAATATTCACTAAGTAATAGTTTTGTAAATAATAAACCTTGTATAAATTGTATGATTTGTCTCACAGAATATATGTTTTTTATTGCTGAAAAGCATTCTATTTTTTTTTGTTATCACACGTTAATTAGCATTGGCAGTCAAATAATTAAATAATGGCAAAAACTCTTCAAAATTTTCAATTTATGTACTTACCTCTCGCCATTTTTCTGCCGTCTTTGTGGCTCCTACACCGCAGCAGTTTAGGATGGAAGCGAGGTCTTTCCACTGGTTATCTATTTTTTTTTCTTGGCTAGGGGGCTGTCATTCGTGAGTGATGCCCTATAGCCATCTGGGGGTGCTACTGTATATACTGCAGGACTTAGCACCTCTCATTGTCCGTCGGAGACGACAGGCCTTGCTGGCATCTTAAACAATAGGTACTCATGAATGTTAACACATTTGTTATTCATCTTGAACATATTAAATAAAAAGAAGCAATTAAGATATAATTTGGATGCTTATAAAGTAACAAATATACACACCATCACTTTATTATTAAAATCAACGATCTCTTATTTTCTTAAGAATTGTGGAATTTTCTTAGAAAGTTGTCTTATCAAAGGCAATGGGCGCTTTATTTATATATATGTATTTCAATTGCTTAATTCCCATTGCATAAGTTTTTGAAAGTGAAATAAAGTTACTTCTAAACAAACATTTTCGATTCTCGCTCGTTAAATGCTTATCCATTTTTGTAGTGATTAAGCACTATGAAAATAACTTTAAATGAAATGCATTAAGTATAACTTTATTTTATCTAATTAAAATACGTACTTACCTAATGCAATAAACTCAAAAACTTAAATTTTAAAGGACTTACTTTAAATATTGTTTCGTTTCGCGGGCGTTGATAGAACACGCACTGACGTTGCACTGACGTACGGGCATAGATATAAGTTGACGTTTAAAAATCACCGCTGCGCTTTGCGTTTAGTTTAATTTCCAATATTTTTAAATATTCATTTACTAACAATAATATTGTGTAGATTTAAGTTTGTATACTATAATTAACAAAAAAACATGCCGAATATGGTTATTTAGTAACCGAAAACACTCAATCCGAGTCTTATCAATTTTATCGATATCATTCGTTGATTAAGTATATTTGCAAAAACCAAACTTTTCGTTCCATTCAATTGATATTGCTTCTCATGACAATTGCGCTTGATGACTGCTAGATTCTGTTACGCGAAACGAATGTTTCATGTCAGTCGAATTTGTAATTGCTTTGAAAGAACATGACGATTACAATCCCGTGTTCTTTACGCAATAGCCCTGCTGAATGTATGTCGTTACTAACGACTGAACCGACTTTGATAAACGATATGTCATTCGAGTGATCTTTATGACACAAATGCATTGGGTAAGTATATAGAATTCGTAAACAATTTAAAATGATAGATTTTATGTGCTTTAATGTGCGGTTTTTTAATATTCTTAACCCTTTGACCATTATTTTTTTAAAGCAATGAATCAAGAACTTTAACGATACGCACAGCATGAATGATTTTTTTTATGATTTTTGAGAAAGAGAAATGTATATATTATTGCAGGGTTTCCGAATTATAAGACGGCAATATGTTTGCCGCTATCAGCCAAGGGCATTAAGTGACAAGACCGTCATGTCAGTTTGCCGGGGGAACTACGGGTGGCACGACGTATCTAAAATAAAATAAATTAAAAACCAATAGATAATAAGAAATAATTAAAACCTTTATTTAACTTAAAACTGAATTCTTTCAAATAAATAACCGGGCAAGAGCATATCGGGCCATGCTTATAGTCAGGGTCCCGTAGCTATTGAATTAAGCTATTGCTCCATATATAAATCAATAACAATTGTAGCCTAACCCACCCTTTCCTTTAATAAACACCAGACACTTAACGGATAGTGGCAAATATATTGCCGTCATCATTTTTTTAAATTATCAAATAACAGATTTTTTTTCTTTAAACTTTATATCGCCAATCTTGTCTCTGAAAGTAGAGAATTGTGACTATCGGATAAATCCAGCAAACAAAATTTTATTTACAAACATTTTTGTTCAATTGTAAGGAATAGTTAAACATCTAAGTTCAGGCCTAAGAATCATCATTTAACATGGGTTGGAATAACGTTCATCTGCTATTCTTTTTTTCGTAAATTAGTACGAGTATATTCTCTTATGCGAACCAAAAGTTATATTAACTAACAACACGTTCATTGAGAAAAAAAATAAAATATCTGAGTCGTATGACGGCAAATATCTTGCCGTTACCCACTAAAGGGTTAAGGAAATGAAATGTATTAAAATAAAGGGCAATAAAAGACGACTATGAAAATATATTGGTGTTAGTTTAATTATAAAAGTGTGAGATTATTTATTTACCGTGTTATATTTATTTATCATGTATGCACATTAATTAAAACGCGTGAGATAAAAAATAAAATCAGACTGCATAAAAAAATTAAACAAGTCGTGAACTGAGTAGGTAATAAAATAAGTTAACAGTCGAGACTCATTAAAAACTGATTATAATTGGCTCTAAAACTCCCAGTCATTGATTTGTTTAACTCACTCTTCTACTACTTAATAAAGTAGAAGACTACTATACTGGTTTTTAGGGTTCCGTACTCAAAGGGTGAAAACGTGCCAAGTGCGAGTCGGACTCGGGCACGAAGGGTTGCGTACCATTATTTATACAACATTAGACATTAGCAAAAAAACGGCAAAAAATCAAGTTTGTTGTATGGGAGCCCCCTTAAATATTTATTTTATTTTAATTTAATTCTTTTTTTTTAAGTGATTATTTTTAAAGATTCTGTGAATATTTCTAGCGTCTACCTGTTGCCGTTATTAATATCAAGCAAAAAACGGTAAAACAACCACGTTTGCTGTATGGGAGCCCCCTTAAATATTTATTTTATTTTGTTTTTAGTATTTGCTGTTATAGAGGCCACAGTAATACATAATTATGTGAAAATTTAAAGTGTCTAACTATTTATTAGAGCCCTGTGACAGACGGATGGACGGATAGACAGACAGACAGAAAGACAGGGAGTCTCAGTAAGAAGGTTCCGTTGGCACCGGTGCAGAATCCTAAAAATAACTTATAAGTACACTTAAACACTACCAATATTTTTATATTTGAAAAGGCAGTTTTCAATACGTGAATTGTTATTTACACGCGAAACACCGGCATGCATCACGTAATACCTAATCGATAATCGAGATAGATAGACGCTGAAGGTGTATATATGCAAGATAAAAACTTGGACACCACGATTACGTCAATGATGAGTCATCGACGCGCCTTCGTGGCGGAGGAGGCCTATGCTCCGCGGCCAGCGGACTCCGGAGCGCTAGTCTTGTTGTGCTATTACCGCAACGCGCGCGCTCTCGTGCGTCCGTTAATTGTTTGTTTAGTGAAAATAATAACAGGTATGTTATAAGTTACAATATTAATTAAGCTAGTTTCTTCTGCCGCGGTATATATGTGGTTATAATGATTTTTTTAAGTACAATTTACCTACGCCGGTTTCCGGCTGGGAAGAAATTATGCATGCGTGTTTAGGTAAACCGGGTGAAACTATTGTATAATTTTCAAGGTAGTTTAACTTTGATATTAATAGTGTTTTGTTTTGAAATAATTAGGACGTTGAGATGAGACTAACTTAATCGGATAAGATTACGTTTTATGGTTAGAAATACCTACGTATTTTGAAATGGACGGTTTCGGATTCGTGGGTAGAATAATCCGATAGTTTTTTCATATAAGTTATAGTATGAAATGAATTATTTGTATATAAAACAGATTATAAATCCAACATAGCAACAAATGTAGTGCCACTGGGATCAATGCCAATTTCGTGTCACAAATGCGTTTTTTACGAATCCGCGTAACGCTAATGCGATCGGTTTTGTTGGAACTATTTTGAGATGTCGGCTTCGGAACGAGATTATACTGCTCTTATATACTTATATAATAATATGCAATGTGTACGGCGGGCAAATTATTTTTAATTTTGTAAGGAAGCTTTGTGAGAAACTGAGCGAGCGCGTCTTAAGAACTTACACTAGATTACAGAGATGTGTCGGTTAAATAAATAAAGTTTAAAAAGAATAATGGACGAAATATGGAATGCTAATTTGCTATACAATTTTTGTTGGAACTATTGATTACACTAACTTTTATGATAGTGTTAGCTACGGATTGACTTAGATTAGGTTAAGTTTATTTCATAACAATCCTGTAAAGATGTCAATTTCTGACAAAATTGTATTATACCTATCAAATGAACATTATGTAATTTGGTTCATTATTATTTTTAAACTTTGTGTATTTTGATACATACGTATGTCAAAATTAAAACAATGCACACAAAAATTATTTAAAACAACCAAACTAACTTTAAACTAATTTATTAAGCCTACGGTTTCGTTCCATGACGGAATAAAAAAAGGTTTCTTATCTACAGAGTTTGTCTTTCATAATATAAATACTCGTAGTTTTAAATAAGTAGGTAGTTTCAAATTAAGCAGTAAACTAGATAAAATGTATAACGACTTAATAATAGATAAAGACTGGAAAATTTACACAATCTCGAAGTTATATCGTTTGCGTTTGCATTTATTACGTTGACATTGTTTGCTTAACCCAACTTGTCAACCTGTCATTCAAAAGATACTAATATACCTAACTATTTTTGGAAATTACAAGGCATTCATATCAAATACCAAAAAATATTAAAAAGCCGGTGGTCTGACCTACGGCTTTCAAGCAGAGGGTCGAACCCAGGACCTCAAGCTTCATAGTTAGGTTATCTACCCACTAGGCCATCCGGTCGTCAATAAGTACAATACAATACATTTTAGAGTCTGTCGTATATTTTATAGTGAAGTACTGAGAGACGATTAAAACTTTAAACGCTAGCAACAGGTTGACCTTGTCATTACGAGCGAGGCCTTTTTTATATTATTACGTAGCCTACTACTAACGAGCAAAAATAAAGTGCCATTTTGCATGGAACTCTCTATACAAAGTGGTCCTATACAATTGTTCGTCAGTATAGAACCATCTGGCGGCGTCTGTGTTTTTTACACTAAAATCCATGTCATTATCAATAGACAATGAAATCACGATTGTAGAGCGAATTGAACTATTTTTTAACTGTCTGACTGTCATGATGTTTTATTAACTACTTACTAGCTTTTGCCCACGACTCCGTTTGCGAATTTTATCACTATTCCATGGAAACTATGCAATTTTCCGGGATAAAAACTGTTCTATGTCCTTCTCAGTATGTCAAGCTATCTCCATAGTATCTAATTACGTCACGGACGGTTGAGATACTTTAAGCGTGAAAGCGAAACAAATAAGCGTACTACTTTCACATTAATAAAATTAGTAAGAATTGATTGAAGTCAAGGTAAATTGTAGAATAAAGAAAATAACCGAGCATTTCATTTTATACTCTTGGAACACGTGTACACTTAATGGTATCTTTGCTAATATTATAAATGTGAAAATAAATACCTGTTTGCTTGGTTATAATGGTTATAATTGCTTGGGTATAAATGTGAAAATAAATACCTATTTGCTTGGTTGTTACACTTTTACAATACTTAACCAAGCGTGATAAAATTTCACATGAAGATAATTTAAGATCCTGAAAAGGACATGGGATACTTATTATCCCGAAAAACTATATAGTGCCCGCGGGCGCGCAATAAACGGGTTCTTCGTAGACAAAGTCACTGGCAACAAATTTGGTGTTGAGATAGTTTAAATTCTGTGGAAGGACATAGGATAGATTTTATCCTGGAAAATCGCATAGTCCCCATTCTTCGCAAACAAAGACGCGGGTAACAACTAGAAATATGTTTCTATTGAATCAAAATCTATTGGATGACTGAATAATCTAGTGGTCACTTAATTATACAGTTCGGATATAAAAATAAATTCTAATTTATTCGAGTGGTGAATGAAATTCTACAATAAATACCTACCTATTTACTTGTTGAGCTTGGCTATCCAACGCTAATCTAATAATTAAGGAGATTATAAAAGGTCATCTTCTATATAAATAAAAATGAATCGTAAAATGTGTTGCTAAGCGCAAAACTCGGGAACGGCTGGACCGATTTCGCTAATTCTTTTTTTGTTGTGTTTGTTATTATCAAAAGAAGGTTTTAATGAAACAAAAATTACAACGGGGGCGAAGCTAGTTAAATCTATAAATTGAAATTTGAATGTAATATGTTTGGCTTTATTTACTTAAATTAGTTAGATATGATATGCGGCATTCAGAAATGGTTTGAAAACTGTTAACTCAACAATACTATTTGTACACAAACAAACAATATTTAAATCGATATTGTGACAAATTGAAGCAAAGTGTCGAAAGTAAAGGTCGTTACGATTGACCAATGAAACAAGACCCTTGACTAATACGGATTCACCATGACACAAAGTTCAGTATAAATAGTATTAAATCTACCCAATCTAAAAGGACCCTGGGTATGGTAAAGCAGGGTGTTTTAGAGAGCTCTGTTAAGATTAGGTAGGTCGCTTAGTGAGGTTACGGGGGCGTGTTCTGTTGTCACGAGACACTCCCTGTCCAGGGCCTTGAACTCTTTCTACAAATGACAGGTAATCGCTGCTACAGTTAGATTATTTTCCACAAAAAACGTGTCGAACACGTAATGAGTACATACACCTAGAATCTTTGTGCTATTGATGTCATATTGAGATTTCATACATCTGCCACAGAAATTATAGTGAAATTGATTATGAATATCCCACCCTCAATCCACACCCGCAATTCAGTTTCCTCGACTGTACCTAGTTCCATTTAATTTAAGTAGCTACTCAACTAATTTAAATGCCAAAAATTTTTTATGGTAAAATTTGAAAAAGTAAAAACTCATGGTTAACCTGCATGGCTGCTTGATCGAGACCATGGATACCATTTTTGGCCCAAGTGCACACTAAGAATATTGTAACAAGCCCAAAAATGACTAGGTTACGTTTATCTCTGGTAAAGCATTAGTGCTTGAGTTACTGATACCTTACCAGGCGCTAAATACTATTTAATTTGGCCAAAGAAAGTCTATGACGATTCTTTCAAGCCCGAACACAAATAATATAATTTATTGTATCAGGCGTCTATAACTAAAATAATTTCTTTACTCACCCGTGACCTTATGATAGCTAAGCTTATGCACGCAGCTCCTTCATCTCCACACACTGTAAGAACACACACACACACACACACACACACACACACACAAACCCATCTAACATCACCACCCCACAAAATACCGTTTTAAACTGAACCAGAGCTCATCTTCAGAACAAAACAACCGTTCGTACACTATGCCACCAGATGTTAGATATACATTAATATACATTATTATTATCTCGCATAAGCTCAGCTATCATAAGGTCGCGGGTGTGCAAAGAAATTCTTTTAGTTCAGATAGATATTTGCCTTGGACTACTAACCAATCAAATAAAATTGTGTTAAATACTTGTAATGTATAGTACATAGATATCATTTATAAATATTGTGAATCTGTTTTTAAAAAAAAATACCTCGTTGAGTTTCTTGCCGGATTCTTCTCAACAGAGGTTTTTTTCCGAACCGGTGGTAGATTAAAAAATGACGTGTAAAAGTGCCCATTGCGGCCTATTTGCTGAATAAATGATTTGAATTGAATTGAATTTGAACCTAAAGTTTTGGAGTTCCAGTGTCATGTCAGTCCAAAATCATGATAGGATTTTGGACTTACCAAACCAAAACTTATAAGTACTAATACTTGAATATATTAATAATGAATTTAAAAGGAACAATTAAAAGGCTTTACAGATTAACGGATAAAAGTGGACCAAAATTTTAATGTTGAAAATTTGACGTACATTGGTACGAAACCCTACACAGCGGAAGGTCGGATGCGAGTATCGGATTGCATTCTTGGAATTATGGACAATAATATTGTGAGGATGTCTAATGTTTACACGGCAGTGTTGGTGTCGAAATGATGTGGATGTGTGTCAATGAACACTGCATTTTTTAATAAATGACTGATGAGATTCAGACGGAACTTTGTGAAGGTTTTGGTTACTTAATAGCGACATCTTTTGTTCGGGTGAGCGGTTAGTTCCAATGGGGTGTTGAAAGTTTCTCGATGAGGGCTAAAACATAGATGTCGCTAGTGCCGCTGCTTAAGTGACTAAATAAGAAACAAACAAGCTGAAATATGGGGCCATAGGAGAAACTTGTGTCTGTACTCCTGTCCAGTGGTGGTGTAGCGGTATAGATAGCAGTTCGGAATGCTTAGGACCTGAGTTGGATTCCCAGTGGTGGTCCCTTTTTCTGGTTTTTCTGTGCATTAATGTTTCAGTTTGTATTTTCGTTATGGATTTTACGGGATGGTCAAAGTAACAAAATTTGGAGTTGGAATAAAAAATACTCCAAAAACCAATCTTGATCTGTGAAGGTCGTATGAGTAAAACAACACTACTTTGGTGGCAGAGTAGTAAGGTAGGAACGAGTAGTTTAACGGTTGTTTAAGCGACTTTATAAAGAAATAGCAAGTAAATCTGTTATGGTTTCATTTTCAATATGTTTGGTCTCGTAGGACTCAATGACCTAAATAAAGGACATAATTACGCCAAAGCTAATGTCGACTTCACCGATTGACATTAAGGGGCTGTTTCATCATCCAATGATAAATTTTATTTCACGGATAAATGTGATGCCATCTCCGTCTATTCGAATAAAACAAATAGAGACGGCATCACATTTATCCGTCAATTAATTTTAATCAATGGATGGTGAAACAGGAGATTTGTTGCAAATTCTAATGAACAAAATTTGACGTGATTCTTACGAGGTTTAGCAAGGTACACTTCGGTTTTTATGCATTAAGTAGAAAAAAGGCAAACCTTGACATTTATTTTTATCCAAAATACTAAATCTAAGTAAGTAAGTAAGTAAGTAAGTTATCATTTATTGCACATGAGTAGGTAATCTTGACACTTACTTCTAGTTTCGTCCGATTTTACAAGTACCTAGGCAAGTTGATATTCATGTGATGCATTGAACGCTGAGTAATAAACTCTTACTCTACAAATGCTACGACACCGTAGTAGAACATAAATTTTATTTAGAGAAAGTATTTAACTACTCCGAAGAAACTACTACCTTTCTTTATTTTGTTTTTCAACAATCTAATTTATTTGTGTGTGTGTGTGTGTGTGTGTGTGTGTGTGTGTGTGTGTAAATGCAATTTCGTAGGTGAAATATTGAGATAGTTTAGACGAGTGAGCCCAAATTTGAACCTATGATCCTATGCTTGAGAGGCCATGGGTGAAACCACTAAGATACCTCTGCTTCATCCATACCAATAAGTGATTCTTAACCTCTAAAATTTATATAATAATAGCTTTTGCCTGCCGCTTCGCCCGCGTGGTATTTGATTATCGCGCGCTGTTCCGGAACTGTGCATTTTCCGGGATAAGAAGTAGCTTATGCACTCTGTGGCCCATAAACTATCTCTATGCTAAAATCACGCCGACCCGTCGCTCCGCTTCGACGTGCAAGACGGTCAAATATACAAACAAACACACAAACACATACACTTTCGCATTTATAATATTAGTATGGATATGGATTAAAGAGATAATTGTAACTTACATACTCGTATATCTACGTAGTTTTTTTTCAGTTATGTTAAGTAATTGTAATACCACGTGATAGGTACTTTGTCATAACTAGAATGAATTCTAGCTAAATGGGTTGACAACGTAGAAGTGAATAGCTTTACTAACCTTTAATGAATGAAGATAGATGTATACAACATTATATCGTGCCCTACTTTTTTGGAAGTAGGTCAATACTCTGTTTTCTTTTAGTAGACAAGTCATTACTGTCGCAGCCAAAATTTCTTCACGGCGGAAATATTGTTGCCGTAAGGAAATGTTGGTATAACTGAGTAATTAGTTATTGTGCTTCACAAATCATTAGAACACAATATAGGCAGGAAAATTAAAAGGAAAATGCAGTTATATAATCTGACTCGATTGAGGATGTAATAAGTGCAAATTTTTTCCTTTTATTTAAATTGCCTACTTACATACTATAAGGTGAAATGTATTTTAATTCACATAAAACGTAAAAACGAATAAGAAAGAGAGAAAGAAAAAAAAAACATTTGTTCGTGAAAATAAGGGAAAAACAAACAAAATAAAATAAAATTAAAATGTAGATGTTATGAAATGGTTCCAAATTAGCAATCTGCCGACCGGTCTTGCAAACAGCACAACGCGTAACATAAGTATTCTAAATAAATCTTGACATTCAAATTGATTATCTACTTTATATCGAAACTCGAGTCGTTTGTTAGTATTTTTAAATGAATTATTTTTACTCTGATGGCCACTTCCATCTTGCTCTTGTTCAGTAGTACCTATTTTTGGATACGTGAAAATTTTCAGCTAAAATTTGAATTAACACAAGAATAATTAAGTACAGTTCGCTTATTCTTCTTCTTCTCAGTCGTTCACTCCTGACGGAGTGGTCGTGGTTAATGGATTGTCTTTTAGATTGGCTGCGGCTCGTTTATAGCGGTTTCAAAAATCTGTATTTTGTGAGAATAAAAAAAAAGAGTTCTTATTATGTAAATACCGCTATGCAAGAAATTCTAGGTCTAAATGCGTAGTCGGCTTTGATGAGTCAGTCATATGCCTATCTCTAACCTGAAAACCCTATTTTGAAAAATCCCATTTTGTCAGCCAATACTTACTTTGAAATCATTATTTGGGTGTATCAGAAAATGACATATAAATTATCTAGCTCTAATCAAGTGATTTAGGCTAAGCGTTATCTACCAGCATAGACAAAGTGTAGAATATATATTTTCCTTGCTACCAGTTAGCCATCTTCAATCAGTCAAATTACTGTTTGGTAGCAAAAAAAACGTTTCCCTATTTTATAGAAGCTTCTCTTTTTTCAGGTCTATCCGCCCTCCATTTTCAAACTATCATATATTATCAACCTTAGCGTAGAGGCACGCCTAGTTTACAATACATCTCGTGTAACACATATACAACTATTGTAGAATTCGAGGGGCGCCTAATTTAAAACTCTGCCCTGGGTGTCTAAAATTGGCAACGACCTTCAAACACCAAGTGGGCTAGTTACCGCGTTCATACATTGGGTAGACCAGAATCATTTTAGAGATAAGCTAAATACAACAATTGACTTGATTAAGGTAATTAATCATTTAATTGAGTGTGTCATTGAATTGGGCTTTATTTATTGTAGTCGAAACGCTGCTCGAACGTTTCTGTTTGCTTAGATTGTTACGTTACAGAATGTCATCGTTGGGTTTCGTTGGATTTTAATAGAATTGAAGGCTAAAACAAAGATAGGTACAATAAGGACAATACTGACTAGAGGTTACGTATTTCTCTTATCATTATTATTGAAGCTTCAGCCTTCAATTCTAATAAAATCCAACGAAATGCTGTCTCATAATACCTACAAATACTTATCATCAATTTAAAAAAAAACTTTTTAACGCTCATTTGTTTGACTTTAACGTTGATTATTATCGCTGTACTGTAAATTCAACAAAGTGGATCAAAATTATGTTGATTCTAGCACTCATGGCCAAAGCAGATGCTTTATACCATTATGTGATAAACGTATGAGTGCTCGTCACTGTCCCAATAGTTGTAATTTTTAGTTTTATGCCATTAGCAATTAGAGGTGACAGCAGTGTGATCTATTGGGCATTAGTGTTACCGAGCACTTGGGCGTTTACCTCGTCAGGAATATTTCGGTAAGTGATTAAGTACGTCGGTTTGACAACATTTGCGCATGTCTTTTTCAAGACTTTGTAGGTAATTGTCTAGTCAAGTAATGGTTCCGTACATTGGACGATGTAGAAAGCGTAACGCGTCAAAGGCGTGACCAAAATTCCAGTAACATCTTCAGAGATACGTTTAGTTGAACTAAACCATCCATTTGCTGGAATGTCCCAGATTAATTTTTAAACAACGTGTATAAATCTTCTTCTATTTCTATTTATTTATTTGGCAGAAAACATAAAAATATATAAGGCTTTAATCTAATAAGTCTTACAATAATTGTGCACCCTGGTAGGGTATATCTTTTCAAATATGTACCTAGCAATCAATTTCACCAAATTCTTGATAGGGCTAACTAACCTAACCCTAAATAAAAGTTGAAACAAAGGAACTGGATTAGCGGTGATGTTTTATTAGGTACAATTGTTTTGCACGCGATTGCTAAAATTAGCAAATTTTTTTCCTGAGAATCTGACATTTTTTACGTAATCACATTTGTTCTTTCCTTATTATTACAGAGATGATGTATATGATTAAATGTCAGTGTGATTTCGTTGTAGTAGGAAATTGAATATCTCCACCGGAAAATACCGGTACCCTTAGTGTAAGTTTTCGGTTACAAAATACGTCTCGATCGCGTTCGCGATAAATCTCAATTCGTAGGAAACACGAACAGCGCTTCTAGCGGAACGTTTGCGATGTTCGAGTTTCCATACAAATTGAGATTTTAACGCGAACGCGATCGAGACGTATTTTGTAACCGAAAAGTTACACTAAGGGTACAGTACGGCTGGTTTTCTTACTTATGTACATCTATACACTTTTTCATTTTCCGATTTTTCTTTTTCATGTTTGTCCGAATATCTTTAGTGGACAGCTTAAGAACAGCACAGAATAATAATAATAGTACCTTAAAGTTTATAGTTATGAGGTGCATGCTGTTACATGATATAAAAGTACAGGACCTCTAAAATATAGCTGAAACTCCATCAAAATATACAAAAAATGTGACCATCAAAGTGATGCGGTTGAAAAATGGATACTTAGGTTTGGGCTCCGACTGTAAGAATAAAGAAGATAAGATAGGTAGGTAATTAAAAACACTATAAACATTTTATTACGCCATTAGTGTCCGCGTATTCGGAATTCAACGCGGTTATATCGTTTCATCGGATAATTGAGTCATTTGGCTATATTAATAAACATTTTTTTTTGATTATCGGAATAGGGTATAAGTTTAGTTTCGTCATTCAAATTACTTAAACTTCACATTAAATGGATATTGAAAGCGCAACGTGGTCTATGGTTAGGCGATTAACCTTCGTTTTGCCGAGTGTTTGCTGTACATTTTTAATGTGATATTTTGTTAAAAAATACAGTTTATTGATCGCTGTTATTGGAAATATCCGATATATTATTTTCTTTGTGAGTACGTCTATGCGAAACGTTATATTCATACCCCACCGTCAAAATATTGAGTGTTATGTACACAGTGACCATTACTTTCATGATGACAACGAATATAAAACTAGCTAAATATCACGTGATAAAATACAGTTTTACTAAACGACTAGAGTGTAAATTATTTAGTATTTTGCGGGCTGTGTCCTTGCATGCTATTTCAATAGCACGCAGCTGCCATGCAAAACATTGTAAGGTCAGCCGAGGCTAATGGGCCACAATACTTTAAACAGCATATTTATCAGATTCTAACAAACACATTATGTGTCCTTAAAAGCTATAACTTATGACACAAGCTAGCATTTGATCTAATTTCATATTTTAGTGCCATTTTATGGCATTTTTAATAACTTCTACGTGTATGTTTCTGTAAAAGCTGGGATTTTTAGACGCTATAACTCCAGGTGAGGTAAAAGCGTCTTTTACTGATAATATGTATGTATGTAAACTCTTTATTGTACAAAATAAGCAAAGCACAATTGACAAAAACAAATATGTACAAAGGCGAACTTATCCCTTTAATATGTGATCCGATTGGTCGAAATGATTTTGATTGAGATATTTTTTTATTTTATTTTTATTTATTCAGAAACAAACAGTCTCATACAATAATTTTGCATTTTAGCTAAAGCTAGGAAATAGTTTTATATAAATAGACGTATATAAAAAATCCCTATAAAAAATCTAATAATTAAGTACAGTTAACTTTTGTGAAAAACTATGAAACAGTTTAAACATACAACATATAATATTAACATCACCAATTTATCTTGAGCCCATATACACACACATATACATGCATATATAAACAATAGATAATTTTATAAAAGCACACATGATAAAGTGAATTATTATATTGTACGCTAAATTCTAGCCTAAGTTTAGGGTAATTAGTTGAAGAAAAGTATTCGGGGCTATAGCACCTAATTGACCTAGTTGGTGGATTACTTAAAAAAAAAGAGCTCGGCCACAAAATCTAGTGATTATTTTTTGTACTTTTAGTGCCAAAGCCTTTAAAAAAATGGCGTGAATAGTTCTAGTTGTTTTCCTTATGATAATTGGAATGGACGCATTAGCCCCGTAGGCGACATAGCCCCGGTTGACCTGACTAATTTTATTACCTATACTTACCCCCCGTTTCACCATCCATTGATAAAATTTATTTGACGGATAAATGTGATGCCATCTCTTTTTGTTTTGTTCGAATAGACGGAGATGGCATCACATTTATCCGTCAAATAAAATTTATTAATGAGTGGTGAAACAAAGCCTTAGTGAAATGGTTATGCTTAACATATGAACATAAACATAATGTATGTATATTTTTCTTTATACGAGATTCAAAACTATTTATACCGTAATGAATGTACCAACCTTAAATTCTTAAAAAACAAAACCCAGAAAAAAAAACCGGAAAATTAAGATTATTCTGCGATTGAATGTTTAAAGTACTACTCGTAAATGTACGACCTGTAAAGTCGATCCGGAATGATCGACCGACAATAATGAAGTAATTATTCGAGCCAAACCACACGAAGACGTGAATTATTAGGTTGTGCATTATTGTCGTACATTCCAAGTCGACAAATACGCGGTCGTACATTAGGCACACCGCACCCTGGTTGAAGTAAATTGTAAATGTGTAATATTTATTATAAAATGTTTTTTCGGATTCTAATTCCACTTTGTAGACTTTGTAAGACATTTGTAAGACTTTGCATGTGCCACAATTTTACTGTAGTGCAATGAGGTTCTGGAAGGGCTAGTGAACGGAGAACTACTTCACCAAGTCGCATAGCCTTTCCAGTGGTAGCTCCATCTTTAACAAAACTCTGCACCGCCATGTTTTCCTATTTATCTTAAGTTTCCTCCAATCAGGTGTTGCAAATTGGGCATGTGGCAAAAAATGTTTAGGTGCTATATAAGTAATCTCATTGGTCACGGTAAAAAATCATCAATGAAATTAAATAACAATAAAAGCCATTTCATTTACGGACTTTGGTCTTGAATTTCAGTCGGCAATTTATTAATAGCTAATTGCTGTTTGCATAATAGTAATCAGGTTTTTTTCCGCAGATTCAAGATGAGCGCCGTCCCAGTCGGTCCCAATCCCACGAACCTGACCTGCCCGTCTTGCCGAGCTTCCATAGTCACGCGGCTCGAGCACAATGCCACAGCGAAAACTCACATCATTGCCTTAGTCTTGTGTTTGTTCCTGTAAGTATTCATGAACTTTCTAGAACACTTCTTCTTTCCATCTTGATCGTTGGCAGTCCATCATAGTTCGATTCTCGCGGAAGTTTCTGCCACACACGGTGACACTTGAATCAGCTTGCAGTGCCAATATCTCCGGAGCGGAGGCCGTATTGTCTAACGCACAGACACTGGCGATGTCATTCACTGTTTCCACTCTGTGACCGTCTCTTTCCATCCTCATCCTATACCGTTTGACAGAATTAAGTGGTGAAAACGATTGCGATTTCAATTGCGTTAGATAATAAGGCTTGTGTATTCGTTCTCATAGGATTCTGGAGTCTTTTAATTAATTGATTCTGGACTCCTTATCATACAGATCACGTTTGTCAATTCCAAAACGTTAACCGACTTCAACCTTCATTGTAATTGAAAAAATTGAGCACCAGAATTCCACTTTTACGCTGCAAATGTCAAGTTCACATTCCATACGTTTGCCAACGAAATCATCGTGGCATTGATTGTAAAAAGATTCCACTCTACGTGATCTAGTTTCTTTGATTGTACCTAAAAGTGAATTATCTGTGTAATTCACATTACTTAGTAATGATAAGGTTCGAGATTAGAAAATTAAGTCTTCCCCGAACACCTGTTAGGGTAGGTAAAAGATAAGTGTTATACGGAAATGATTAAATGTGTATTTATTAATGTTCTATTAAGAATTATTTATTATACGTACTATCTTATACTAGATAAGCAATGCTCGCCGATAATTATAATAAAATGAAATAGCTCTAGCTCTAATGATTTCGAGAAAATAAGACTCATAGGGGCCAAAACTTGATGTAGGTACTACAATGTCTAGCTCATCTTGTTTCCATTTTTCAAATACGTAGGTAGCTTTTGGACACGGCTTTGCCCGCGTGGAATTCGGTTATCGCGCGCCGTTCCCTCAGGAACTTTGAATTTTTCCGGGATAAAAAGTAGCGTACCTATGGCACTCTCTGGCCCATAAACTACCTCTATGCCAAAAAATGCGGCAAAGAGTTTCATCTCGATATTCTGGAAGTATGGAAATAATTAGGTACAACAGTGTGGGGTCTATTATTAACATTAAATAGGTAAATTTAGTATCATCTCCCTTGCTATTGGTTTAAATTTTATTATTATTTTTTGGGTAGTTTTGTTTTGTTTGAGAAAAATATAGGTGGGTACTTAGTGAGTTCCAGTGACAAAGAAAACTTTTGTTGTGGTTTGTTAGTCTAACATCTCTGGTAGCATGGTGTAAGTAAGATGAGCTCTGGTTGAGTTCGAAATGCGTCAGTGTAGTGTGGTGGTGGTGATAGATGGGCTTGTGTGTGTTCTTTCAATGTGGACGTGAAAGAACTGCATGAACACGCATATCTGGCATAAGCTTAGCTGTCATAAAGTCGCAAGTGAGCAAAGAAATTCGTTTAGTTCAGAAATAATAAAAAATTGCGAAATGAATCAGGTTGCCAAACATTAGTGAACCAAGCTGTATTCTTCCAAAGGGAATTCCCAAAAATCTCTTCATTTGATAGTGCATCCGTTATCAGGATTATAAATCTGGTGAATTTCGAGTTGCCAACTACAGTGGTACCTATAGACTGTATTTTGTTTGTTAAGTCATTCTAAAATAGGTTTTATGTCACAGACAACAAGATTTTGAGCTCTAGCTGGGGATCAAGGAAGTTCAACTACCAATTAGACAAGCCAATTATTCAGTCGAGACTTCTAGTTGTGTCTGCGTCTAATGATTATGACATTTTGGACTATCAATTATGATTTATTGTGCATTTACATTGAAACAAAGTGGAGCCGAGACGTGATGCGGATGACGACTAGTGTGATTGTGTCGAGTCTCAAATACGGTATTGACATTACACAAAATAGGTCTGGTATTTGAGCTTTGTTACTACTTTTTACCTGCGGACATGCTCGAGTAAACCATGAGTATTTCAAGTAGGTATGTATGTGTATTGGAACGTAATTAAAAAAAAGTAATTCTCTTTTTATGTGTGTTGGCAATGGCAACGCTGTTTCCCTTGGACTCCGACCTATGACCTAGCTGGTCGTATTAATATCAACTAAAAGAATATAACTAACTAATATTATTTAAATAATCCCCTGGAGACTATAGCAAGAATATTTATTTAACAATAATACATGGCGCAGCCGGTAGGATTATTTAATATGTGATGATGATGTTGAGTGGTATAATAATTTAACTATTCTATCTATTAATTCAATGCAGACGGCGATGATTATAGAGCAAACCAAAATCCACCAAAATCCATTCAATGGCACGGATTTAGGAAATTTTGATAGCATCAACATTAACGGTCAATACAATACAAAGACTCTTTATTGTACACCAGAAATAGTAAGCGATACAGAATACAGATAACAGAGAAAAAAAATCAAGGTAGCTAATAGGCAGCCTTATCGCTTAAGAGTGATCTCTTCCAGGCAACCTTTTTACAAAAAAGAAAGACTAGTTTACATCAGGTGGTGCATCAAAAAGAGATCAGAAAATTAAAACGCAACAGAAATACGTCTACGAATACATATGTAATTATATCGTACATATAATATACAAGTACGTCTAAAATAAATATAGGCAGTGAGATAAACAGCAACAAATAAATAAGTAAATTATCATAAAGCTAATCATTACAAGATAACAGTGCTCCTTAAGCATAGATTTAAATATTGACAAAGATTTCGCGCGTTGTTAGTCAATCGGTAAGGAATTCTACAGCCGAATAGTCTGGACAATATAAGAATATGCATAGAATTTGATAAAGAATAATATAGAATATTGTCAAAGACTTCGCGCGTTGTAAGTCAATCGGTAAGGAATTCTACAGCCGAATAGTCTGGACAGTATAAGAATATACATAGAATTTGGAGTTATAGAGAGGCACGGTAAGGAGAAAGATCTGAGAGCATCAAATAGAAATTACGTAGCTGAATCGCTCTTTGAGGTAGCGAGGAGTTGCAGAGTTAAAGATAATGCTGTAAGGTGGAGAATGTGAGAGTTATGGCGAAAGCGGATTGGAAGTCGCTTGAGCTGTGATCGAAAATTAGAGACATGATCGGACTAACGTTGACCAAAATATAAAACGAATGCATAGATTTTGAATTCGCTCAAGTTTGTTAAGCTGGTCTTCTAAGAAATCGGGATAAAAATGTCAGCATAGTCAAAAATAGGGTGCAGTAAAGCACAACCTTGATAGCAAAAGACAGGAAATTCTGAAGCCGTCTTCAGAATTTCCTAGAATTAGCCGTAGGGCTTCGTTTCGTTTTAGTGAAAACTTATCCTAAGGCATTTTGTTACATGCACAATAATATTTTAATTGTGTGTAGGTATGTGTGTATTATCAATAGTGCTCGTTTATCTTTGTCAAATATTGTAATCTAAATACTGGTGTGTATACAAGCAGTAGTTTATGATTAAGCATGTTTCTTAGAGTTTACTATCTAGGTATTTAATAATTACTACCACTCTCGGGATTTATGCCAAAGTATTCTTCTAATTACCTGGTGATGATTGGTGATAATTATAAGTGATGCTTAAGTAGGTAGGTAGGTAGGTACATACAATTTAAGTTACGGCAATGAATAAGTAATTGTTATACGCGCGTTGCTGGCATTTTGTAAAGAAAGTGTAGGCTCGTTTATTGAACAGCCCTAAGTTGCAACAGAGAGCCTACTCCGAAGTTCGAAAATCGATGTTCGTATCGTACCGTCTCTCTCACTCTCGTATTAAATAGTATAAGTGTCAGAGGAACCGAACGATACGAACTTCGAATTTCGAATTTCTAAGCCCAACTTTTCGGATATATTGGCACTGCAAATTAATTCCAAGGTTTTTGAATGATGATGTGTCCTAGGGACTATTTTTGAAATCACATCATTAAAAAGAAACCTTTCTAAAGTAGGGTAAAATTGTGCTGATTTTGAATAGGTACGAGTACTCGTACCAACTAGAGTAGTTAGTCGAAAATTACAGTTCTATACTTGGTTTCGATAGGTATTTAACTAAATGCAAACAAACTTCAGCTCCCAGATTTGGTACATTCAAAGATTTTAAACATTTTACTCATCTGTCATTGTAATATAAACTAGAGAAATGTAAATGTTTAGACGTTGTTATGTGTACATTTAGTTAAATACATATACAAACCAAGTATAATGGCTCTTGCAAAATAGTTTAATTTTTCCACTTAATAAAATGGAGACCCGAAATTTATATTAAATGGCCATTTTGCACGTGTTCGATTTGTTACTCATTCTACTCAATGACAAAAAAATATATTTTTCTCTTGCAGATGCTGGCCATGCGTCTGCGTCCCTTACTGCATGGATTCCTGTAAAAATGCAGACCACTATTGCCCTAGCTGTAACTCCTTCCTGGGCACTTACAAAGGATAGAAATCTTCAGCGCATACTTTAGAGCCGCGTCCCACTAGCGTTTTTCGAGCGTTATCGTGTTGTGTGTGTCCGCGCAGCGTTGAGAAGACGTTTGTGCAACGGCGCCACATTTTCAACGGTGTCATTCGAGTGTCAGTGTCCACGCCCACGGCCACAAAACGTTAACTCAAGTGTTTTAAATAAAAACGAATGCCAGTGAAGTCACAATGCTGCTCAGCCAGTTACGTGGACGATGCATGAACGATAACAAAACGTTGATGTTCACAAGACGCAGGTTACATTGCGGTGCTGCTTAGTGAGTAATGTGTTGACGCTGCGCGGACGTTGACAACACGACAACACTCCAAATACGCTAGTGTGAAGTGTCCCATCAATGATCAGTTTGAGGTACTGTAGTGTACACTAAATACTACGGTTTAATTATAACTACCTCACCCTGATACCCCAAATCTTTAGTTTTAAGTGGATATTATAAAAATATTACACTATAAAACTGAAAACTTTATGATTCAAAGTATGAAAAGATTAGTCTAAGTGAATTATGATTACCTAAGTTTGTATTTTGTATTCGTGTAGCCACGATATTTTCTAAGCGATGATTGTGAATTACAATTAAGATTATTGTATTTGTGTTTATATATAAGAGACCAATTTTCATGGTTTTAAAGTAGCCGGGAAGATGCTCCGAGCGGGAATAAATACGTATGTACTCGTATGTACTCAATCATAGGTATATACGTTAAACACGTAGGGCGAACCATAACGTGAGGCAAACGTCAATTAAAAGTTTTATTACTTAATTAATAATGGCTTCCAACTTTAAGAAACAAAATACGTGAGCCTTACGGGAGATAATTATTTTGTAACAACGGCTTTTACTTGAAAACATCGAAAAGTTTGACAGCGACGGATGAGCGACTTCATAGTCCATTACCTGGCCGAGACGCTAATTGTACAAGGTACTATGTAAGTACACACGCAATGTACCCATTAGAAAATAGCTTGCCGTACCGTTATTGGTCACACATAGCCCTGGCCAGATGTTAAACAGGAATTGTGTCAAAAATCAAAAAGTTCTCACAATTTTCTATAATTGCTTTTGTTTTCCTTCCGTAGGATTCCACGCATTCATGACTGAAGCAGTGGACTGCTGTAGGCTGATGATGATGAAGCGTTCATGGCAATCATTCAAAATACTCTTTCATGTTTTATGATAAATTTTTGGTGCTTAATGCTTTGAGTTTGTTTACTGAAACTGTTAGCCTAGTTGTTAACGAGGAAGTAGACACTATTAAAGTTTTTTTTTGTATTAATCCGAAGTTCTTACTTTAATTTACTTTTCTTCATAACTAGACTAGTAGCAACTTAACTCACTACGGTTTGTTGCAGTTATTTTACTAGTTAGGCATGCTTTTACAATGTTAAATATTTCTAAATAAATGAAGAATATAATGCACTTGAGTTACATTATGTGGTACTAGTATTAAGCAACTACATTTTTAACTTGGCACGATATTTTCTAATTACAATCGCATTCTCCATTCTTTTTTATTACAACAATTTTATGCTGTTTGAGCATCGACGTCTATGGACAGACTGCATGTTTCTTACATCAAAACGGCGCACAAAATTTGTTCACAGCGCGGATTTGTAAACCTTTCGCTATAGTTTGTTAACGTCCGTAACAAGGGTTGTGTCAAAGTAATATTGATGATTAATGCGCCGCTCGTTTTGTTCCAAACAACCAGTCTAGTGTCGTAAGGTAGCGTCAGCCAAATAAGTGGTCTATAAATTATTAAACCAGTTCCTATCAAATGAATATGTGGCTAAAGTCGAAATTTCAAGTTGACAAATATGTCTATTAGCATTGTTGTATTATGACATGCAAACGATTATCAGCCTAGGGTGATAGATCATATATTTGGCTGATGGTACATAGATGTCAATGCGTTTGAGAGATAAAAATAGCTATACAGATTGTGATTGAGTAAAAGAGATAATATTGCCCTACCAGAGCTACCAAATGTCAGCAATAAAATGTGTTGCCAGTCATTTATACCACAAACTTGCATGTTTATAATTGGAATACTTAAAAAAACTGGCCAGTACACAAGAAATGGCCAGTAGTAAATTAAAAAAAAGTGGTAGAACTAACTGGCCAGCTCTAAAAAGTTTATAACAATGTGCCACCGACACGATTCTCGTGTACTAGAATGTAAAATGGAACGGTTACCTTTACCGCAAACCGCGCTGGTACTTGTAGCACTGGATTTTGCAACTATTTCCTCAGAGCAACTAATATAATCTACACTGCCCGACGATATCATTATTCTATTTTAAAACACTTAAGGAGTGCTTGTTTGTCACGGATTTTTGGAGTAATAAGCTGTTTTAAGCATTTATAAAAATAAACGTTTCGGTATTATTAAGCGTGGTATGTTTTTTGACAAGTATACATATTATATATCCCGCTTAGTAAGTCTATCGGTATGTTACTTCAGATTTTTTCAGAATAATGAAGACTATTAAAAAACAATTTTTTTTTCATACAGTAGGTTACTTGTACTGATGACTGTTAAAAAACCATGGTAGTCTAGTACTTTGAACTATGGCCTCCCAAACAGAGGATCGTGGATTCAAACTGACAGGCACCTCTGAGTTTTTAACACCCGACGCAAAAAGAAGGGTGTTAAGTTTGACGGCTATGTGTGTCTGTTTGTTTGTGTCTCTGTGGCACCGTAGCTCTTAAACGTGTGAACCGATTTGAATGCGGTTTTTTTTTAAATCAGGTTTTCTAGCAATGGTTCTTAAATACGTTTTATCAAAATCGGTTCAGCCGTTTTTGAGATATGGAACTTTGAAGTGACAATCTCGAGGGTTTTCCAACTTTTTTTGAGGTTATACAGATGTCATGTGCGAAATATATTTGAATATATCTCGTACCACGTTGGTGGATGAAAACAAGAAGAAATCTGTACGCACCTGTGAAATAATTATGAAGCAATTGTGTGTTTTAAGTTCCCAATCCGCATAGGACCTGCGTGAAAACTACAGGCCAAGCCTTCGTATTCTGAGAGAAGGCCTGTTTCTACCTGCAGGACGTGTATAGGCTGAAGATCGAGATGAAACTGGAATTTGATCGGGATCATAGTGCAATGTAGTCTATTATGCAATCATTATAAATGGTTGTAATATAAAGTAGTTTATTCGAGTACTTCAAAAGTTCTCAAGCGCTGCATTTTCCGATGGCCTGTTTACAAAGTTCCTATATAGCGGGAGATCGGGACAATCCGCGCGAGTCAATAATATGCAAATCTCAGGAAGCGTTACGGGAGTGGGAGCCATCAAAATTTTACGCCTTTCGCATTTCTCGAGCAGCAAAATGACTTTCGAACGGGTCTCGGGAATGTACGTGTTTGTGCGATACGAGAATCATCTTGAGCGTTTTTTAAATCTAGCAAAATTTACATGGGAAAATACGTTTATTGCTTTTTAGTGCTTTGTGCGTGAGATTTTGTTGCCTTACGTTGTTATCACTTTTCCTACCACACTTTTTTGGTTTCCCTTAGCTATAAAGGAATCTGGGGATACGGCAGTGCCCCTGTCAATTCGAGCAAAACAAAAACAAAGGCACCGCCGTACTATAATTTTCTCGAAGTCATTCGGACTATAAGTTTTGTTAAAACAGGATTCTAGTTGACTGGACTTTTTTGTTGACTGTATACTTATTATGGATATGTGCTACCAAAACCAAATTTCAAGCAAATTCGAGAACTAGAAGTGGGTCAAATTCGACTGTCTAGCTTTTATTGCAAGACACAAATACACCGAGACCGGGACTCGCCAGCGGCGCTCCGCAGCAAACACCCTACCACATCGTGGAGGAATGCCCCAACTGACGTTTTGCTTGCGACTTCAGGGGGCTTAACAGATGCTCTGGAGAGGCTATAGACATGGCTAGATAATTTAGATTTAGTTCTATAAGAAACGCAGGACTTGTATCTCGAAAGGCCGTATGATAATAATACTACCGGGACCGTTAAAACTAATTACAAAATTATACAAATGACAATAATCAACAACACACACGCACACATGCACCAAAAAGTAGGTCATTGTCATCATCACAATCATCATACTCGTATCACCATTTTTGGACAAAGGTCTCATCCATATACATCAAGTGGCTTTGGTTGGAAGTGGCTGGCATTCACCATGAACCTGCGCTGCTTTAAACAGTTTATACGTCTGTCATATCATGTATGTGCAAGATCACCGATTGCTTCTCTTCTCATTAAACATTAATAAAAAACAGGTCAAACGTCTGGCTGCTGAAGTGACTGCCCTTTGTGAACTTAAGGAAGTTTGTTCAATGTTTTGTGGTGTTTAAATAAGGCCTCGGGATGCCCGAAGACGGCTTTAATTCATCTTAACAATATACTACTACTATTTGGAGTCTTTTTGTATTTTTTATTATTGGTGAGCGGATAGTTCCGATGGGTATGTAAAATGTTTCTCGATGAGAAACTAGTACATAGATGGCGTTAGTGTCGCTGCTAAAGTGACTATGAAAAGAATGCAAGTTGAAATATTGGTGCATAGGAAAAATTCGTGTCTGGTCTCCTGTCCAGCGGCGGTGTAGGGGAAGCACGCAGCACGGAATGCTGAGGACCTGGGTTCGATTTCCACCGCTGGTCTATTTTTCTGGTTTTTTCTGTGCATCCATGTTTCGGCTTGTGTTTTCGTGTGAAATATTTTGATTCATCTTAACTTAGTTTTCCTGCTTGTCAGCTGTTTTTGTTGCTAGTGTGAGGTTTCCTGTGAAATAATACGCAATATTACTGGAATTAGTGAATCAGAACCTTGACCATGACTCAGAAGCCGGCACAAGAGCCGTTTTTGTCCATAAAATCATAAAATTACCGCGTTATCGTTTGGTATAGACATCATCATTTAGTTCGTTAGAAATACCAGAACTAACAATAAGAGCAAAACTTCTACCTAAAAATATTATCGTTCACAAACTGTTAATTAAATAACTTAAAACTTGAAAGTAACGAAGAAGTATGTCTGTACGTCCGTCGTTTGTTGCTTTTTCACACCGTTGTTTACCTTTAAACCGCTGAACTGAGTTATATAAAACCTGGTATGGATGGATAGGTACAGTCGGAGACCCTAAAAAAGATACTATTAAGGTATATAGTTTTAACTCTGGAAAACTACATAGTTACCTCGGGATAGAAAAAGCCGATTTACGAGTACTCTCAGACAAAGTCGAAGTATCAGCTGGTTGTGTTTATGCATACACTTATTTATACAAGACACATTTCCAATGCGTATATCTGCAGTATTACGTTACCGCTAGAAGTGAACGGGTCGCAATAAAGTGTACGGAGAGGTTCCGCACATAAAAATATCAGTCACGCCTGGCGCCTGGGGACCCTTGGTTGTATAAAGCAGTGTTATACAGCTTGTATTTCCTGGATTGTTGAGCATTAAGCTGTATAAGAACGCTACAAGAAAAAAACAAGGTTAAAATAGAGCTTTCGAAATTAAAAGAATTTAATCCTACTAGTAAGAGCTTAAAAAATTAAATTAAATTTAGCCAACCTCCAGTAGTGGAGAGGCACCGCAAGAAGAAGAAGAAGAATGATTGCATGTGTTTCTATTTTAGATAAAACGGCTAGATGCATTTGGATGAAATTTCGTTTGAAGATAGCTGGTTTTCGGGAATAACAATTATAATGCCTGTAGTATTATGTAATATTTGGAAATGTATGTACAATCAGTGCATAGATATGTACACAAAAATATGTTACAAAAATATGTACTTATACACGACCTTAATGTTAAGTACATAAAGTTGTGTAATTTATATATATTTTTGTAACTTTAGCCGTGTCGATGTCTTTGCACTTGTCTGTAGCTAAAGTTTGACAATGGTCGTTTTTATTTTTATTTTCTTTCAATAAATTGTTAAATACAACAATAATCTAAAAATACGATTAAATGTCATGACCCACAATCATAATACGTTACGCGTGATACAATCTCACCGCGGTGTTAGATACCCTGCCGCAAAACCACTGTATACTTCCTTTAGACCATAAGGAAATCAACTACCTGTACAGAAAGTCAATAGACGCAATCCCACCACAAAGCAGAAGATCACACTGTGGTAGAGCTCGAAGCCTCCGACCGCTTGAATGTACTCTATCTTGACCCGTACCATCGCGAACAGAGAATTTTGAGTCAAGATTGTTTTTTTGGAATCTTTTTGTATTTTTTATTTCAATTCCAAATTTTTGTTACTTTTACAGTCATCCCGTAAAACCTAAATTGAAAATCAAACTAAAATATAGATGCACAGTAAAACCAGAAAAATAAGACCAGCGTTGGGCACGGAATGCCGAGGACCTGGGTTCGATTCCCAGCGGTGGTCTTATTTTTCTGGTTTTTCTGTGCATCTATATTTCAGTTTGTATTTTCAATTTCGAGTTACTCGTCACTATTTACAATTTAGCGTGTTATACAAACTCGTAGTAAATTGTTATTAATAAACCAGAATATCATTACAGGGCTAAATTCACTGGGGCTCATCAATCCAGCTTCGTGACTGTACGTACTCTACGACCTTCTCAGATATATCAATGCACGTAAACTCTTTATTGTAAAAAACAAATAAACAAATTGATAAACTTTGAGATGTATGTAAAAAGGCAAACTTATCCCTTTAAGGGATCTCTACCAAACAACCTTTGAGTGAACGAGAACAGCATTCAGTTACGGGCAGACAAAAACTGAGTTAAAAATTTAAAATAATAGAGAGTGGTATCTACTCAGTCGTCATACAGTAAATCGAGATACGTAAAGGAGCATCGCAACAACAACGGTTGCCAATGGGAGTGATAAAAACTCTATTTATTAACACCCAACAGTAAATTGCGTACACAGTACTACAGAACTATAATTTTACTAACGTTTGCCGTATAGATCATCTTTTGATTGCATAATGATATGGTTTATTTGCAGTGGCGAGATAAATCGTGCAAGTGCTATAATGAGAGGCCACGGGGACAGAAATGCTTATACTATGTTAACTATCTGAAAAGCAGAAATAATTTCGCTTAGAATTAATACCTAGTAGAGTCGATTATCTTAAGATTTAAATCAGGTTGTAACTGTGTTTTTTCTAAAAAATCTTTTTTATTGTGCCTAGTCGAAATGTTGTGATTAGTTAAATGCATTGATGCAATTGTGGGCTACTTACATTACTTATAATTACTTTTAGTACTTAGAACTACTTATACTACTTACAACTACATACTTACACTACTTACACCTACTTACAACTACTTACATCTACTTATATCTACTTACTCTAATTATACCTACTACTTACAATTTCTTATACTACTTTACTTATCTATACTTACATATTAACAATTAATCATACACGACACATAGGCACATAAACATTCATCAACTCATATTATCGTTGACGTGCTAACTTGTCGTGATGCAATGCAACCGCGCATTCAAAACCTGTCCCAGCGCGGGTACCTGCGCCGGCGCAAGGAATCGCTAATAGCCGCGGCGCCCCGCCAGTCAATGCAATGCTTTGCCTCTGAGTGCATGTCGCTCGGCTTACTGCGCTTTGTACGTGCGCGCCTCGCTAGTGCATATTGTTCGCTTGTTGCTTATTGTAATACGCTTCCTATTCTTCTGAACTATTATTCTTGTGTGTGCTTCTTTACTTTACTCCTTCTGTGTTGTGCAAATAGACAATAAAAACTATTGACTTAGTGTGTGGACTTTGTATTTACCACTCGCTCGAGCCTACACCACGTAAGTCCTACATTGGTGACCCCCGTGGACACAGTATTTTTAAAGAGGATAAATACGAGGATACAGTAGATGAATAAAATGGAACAACCGGCGAGACTTGAAGATGACCGTGCAGAATCACAAAACGAAGAGCGCGTTTCCACTGCACCGTCATCCGACATTTTTAAAGTTGGAGTGCGCGTTCCACCATTTTGGCCGGAAGAACCCGAGATATGGTTTTCACAGATCGAAGGTCAGTTTGCCATTGCAGGTATCACTAGTGATGTGACGAAATTTCACTACGTCATTAGCCAGCTTGACCGTCAATTCTCCAAAGAGGTCAAAGACATTATCACGAAACCTCCTGCGAATAATAAGTATGGCAAGATCAAAGACGAGCTGATCAAGCGTCTCGGTGACTCCAGCGAGAAGAAGTCTCAACAACTTCTTATGCACGAGGAGCTCGGAGACCGCAAACCATCCCAGTTCCTGCGACACCTTCAAGACCTAGCAGGCAACCAGGTTTCGGAAGACTTTCTTCGCACGATGTGGATTAGCCGTCTGCCGTGGAACATCCAGTCTGTCCTTGCAGCACAGCCTAACGCCGAGCTGAGTCTTCTAGCAGACCTTGCAGATAGAATCCATGCAGTAGTCAAATCGACACCGCAAGTCGCTTCTACAAGCCAGACTCCAGGATCCAGCCTAGATGCCGTGGTGAAGGAGATCGCGGAACTCAGGAAGCAGGTCCAGGCTTTGACTACGCAAGGGAGTCGTCCATCTCGTAAGCAGAGCCGTGGCCGATCCAAGTCCAGGAAGCAGAGCCGTTCCAACACTAGGTCGCAGTCCAGCTACAGGAAGTACCCCACCTGTTGGTACCACGCACGTCATGGTGTTAACGCAAACAAGTGCGTGAAGCCTTGCGACTTCGGGAAGTCGGGAAATGCGACGGGCAGTCGGTAATGGCGACAACTGACAGCCCTGTTTCTTCTGGTCGCCTGTTCGTCAGTGACAGAAAGTCGAAGATGCAGTTCCTGGTCGACACCGGTAGCGACCTCTGTGTCTTCCCCAAGTCACAACTGCGCGAACGTCGAACACCGACGAGCTATCAGTTGACAGCAGCCAACGGGACGACCATCGATACCTTCGGTTACGTGCACCTCAATCTGGACTTTGGGCTTCGCCGTGAATATCCGTGGCGTTTTATTGTGGCCAATGTTACTAAGCCAATTATAGGTGTTGACTTTTTGTGTTATTATCATTTAATTGTAGATTGTAGAAACCAGAAGCTAGTGGACAACACCACAAGCTTAAGTACTTGTGCTATTTCTGCTACTAGCAATGACCTTTCTTCTGTCAAGGTACTGTACACTGGTGATACTTGCTATCATCGTTTGCTATCACAGGAATTTTCTGTTATCACACGACCAGCTGGCACGCAACGTACAATACCACACAACACACAACACCACATCCGCACTACCCCAGGTCCACCAGTTTGCTGCGCTCCGAGACGCCTTGCCCCGGATAAGCTGAAGGTAGCCAAGCGGGAATTCGAAGATATGTTGGCGAATGGTATTTCTAGACCTTCAGAGAGCCCGTGGTCGTCACCGTTACACTTAGCTCCGAAAAAAGATAACGGTTGGCGTCCGTGCGGTGATTACCGTCAACTTAATGCTCGCACTATCCCGGACAGATACCCCATCCGACATCTACATGACTTCACACATAACATATCTGGTTGTAAGATTTTTAGCACGATCGACCTTGTAAAAGCTTACAACCAGATACCTGTGTGCACGGAGGACATACCAAAGACGGCTATTACTACCCCCTTTGGTATGTTCGAATTTCCATTCATGACGTTTGGCCTGCGCAACGCTGGCCAAACGTTCCAAAGATTCGTAGACGAGGTAACACGCGGTCTAGATTTCGTTTATTGTTACTTAGACGATTTTCTTATATTTTCTAGAGACGAGGACGAACACAAAAAGCACCTTCGTGAAATCTTTACGAGGTTGCGGGACTACGGTATGGTCATTAACGTATCCAAATGTGTGTTTGGGGCTCCACAGGTAATCTTTTTAGGTTATCTGATTTCGGAGAGCGGCACCAAACCCTTGGATACTAAAGTCGAGGCCATACGCGACTTTCCACCTCCTAAGGACGTTAGGCAGCTGCGTCGATTTTTGGGCATGGCCAATTTTTACAGGCGATTTCTGCCTCATGCCGCCCAAATCCAAGCGCCTCTTAATTCCCTCCTTACAGGTGCTGTGAAAGGATCCACGCCTATAAATCTCACAGGTGACTCTCTGAGGGCTTTCGACGAGACCAAAGAAAGCTTGTCCAATGCAGCTTTGCTCGCCCATCCAGATTGTCGAGCTGAGCTAGCGTTGGTGACAGACGCGTCAGACGTGGCTTTGGGCGCGGTCCTGCAGCAAAAATGCCAAGACAAGGTATGGCAGCCATTAGCCTTCTTCTCCCGTAAATTAAATCCATCTCAAACCAAGTACTCACCGTATGATCGCGAGCTGCTCGCGATTTACGAGGCTATTAAGTACTTTCGGCACATGCTGGAGGCCAGACACTTCATAATTTATACTGACCACAAGCCAATCAGTTTTGCTTTCCATGAAAGGAAACAAAACTGTTCGCCTAGGCAGTATAGGCACTTGGACTACATATCGCAGTTCACAACCGACATTCGCCATATATCCGGCAAAAATAACGTTGTGGCCGACACTTTATCGCGGGTTGCTGAACTTGAAGCACCAATTGATCACTCTATGTTGGCCAAGTCTCAAGTGTCTGATCCAGAAATGGCCGAGTATCTTAACTCGTCATCGTTACGTCTAAAAAGACTAGAACTACCTGGAGGTCGCGAGTTCTTGTATTGCGACGTCAGTACGCCGACCCCCAGACCGTTCGTAACCAAAAGTTTTCGCAAGACAGTTTTTGACAGTCTCCATTCCTTAAGTCACCCAGGGGCTAACACAACAGCCAAACTCGTTGCTCAACGTTTTGTGTGGCCCGGGGTTAGGAAAGACTGCAGAGAGTGGTCAAAAACTTGTCTAGCCTGCCAGCGAGCCAAGGTAAGTCGACACGTGTCTGCACCCGTAGGCAGCTACGACCTTCCACGTGCTCGGTTCCAGCAGGTTCACATTGACCTAATTGGTCCCCTTCCAGTTTCCCATAGCTATCGTTACTGCCTAACAGCTATTGACCGCTTTACGCGATGGCCAGAGGTCATGCCTATAGCGGATATCACGGCAGAAACGATAGCCAAAGCCTTAATCACTGGATGGATAGCCAGATTCGGTTGTCCAGTAGATATTGTTACAGACCGCGGCCGGCAGTTTGAGTCCGCACTGTTTCAATATCTGTCAAAGTCCATTGGGTTCCGCCACAAGCGGACTACTGCTTACCATCCAGCGTGTAATGGACTTATTGAAAGGTTTCACAGACAGCTAAAAGCTGCCATTACATGTCATGCTGATTCTAACTGGTCTGAAACTTTACCCCAGGTCCTCCTAGGCATACGAAGCGCCTTTAAGGAAGACTTGCAAGCCTCTCCCGCCGAACTTGTATATGGTGAGCCGTTGAGACTTCCTGGCGAATTTTATGACCCAAGCATACCCGGTACCACTGACATGTCAGATTTTACCGCCAGGTTGCGCTCATTCGCCTCGAAAATAAAACCGGTTCCAACTTCACACCACGACAAGAAAAAGATTTTTGTGTTCAAAGAACTGGCAACCGCTGAACACGTCTTCCTTCGCGATGACGCTTCACGAGCCCCACTCACACCCGTATATTCGGGCCCACACAAAGTCTTGGAGAGAGGTGATAAATATTTTAAAATCATCGTAAAGGGTAAAACAGTCACCGTGACTATAGACCGCTTAAAACCAGCACATTATTTGGCTGATGAATCTCCTTCGACCAGCCAACCTCCGATAGTGCCTACCACAGGTCCACAAGTGCCCAACATTCCGCAAGCTACAAGGACAGATCATGGGCCGGGAAACGTCCATAGAACTACCCGCTCGGGAAGACAAGTGCGTTTTCCGGATTATTATCGCCCTTAACCAGGTCTCTGGAGGGGAGTGATGTGGGCTACTTACATTACTTATAATTACTTTTAGTACTTAGAACTACTTATACTACTTACAACTACATACTTACACTACTTACACCTACTTACAACTACTTACATCTACTTATATCTACTTACTCTAATTATACCTACTACTTACAATTTCTTATACTACTTTACTTATCTATACTTACATATTAACAATTAATCATACACGACACATAGGCACATAAACATTCATCAACTCATATTATCGTTGACGTGCTAACTTGTCGTGATGCAATGCAACCGCGCATTCAAAACCTGTCCCAGCGCGGGTACCTGCGCCGGCGCAAGGAATCGCTAATAGCCGCGGCGCCCCGCCAGTCAATGCAATGCTTTGCCTCTGAGTGCATGTCGCTCGGCTTACTGCGCTTTGTACGTGCGCGCCTCGCTAGTGCATATTGTTCGCTTGTTGCTTATTGTAATACGCTTCCTATTCTTCTGAACTATTATTCTTGTGTGTGCTTCTTTACTTTACTCCTTCTGTGTTGTGCAAATAGACAATAAAAACTATTGACTTAGTGTGTGGACTTTGTATTTACCACTCGCTCGAGCCTACACCACGTAAGTCCTACACAATGATTAAATGTTATAGCGTTTTGCTGTCAGTTTGACTTTCTTCTAAAAACGGCTAAGCGCAACTAATAATTACAAATTACGAGTGCAGAGTTAAAACTCATGGAGGAAAATACATCATGCACTATTTTTTATCTGTATGTTGAAATGGTCATAGACCAGACATAAATTGGTAAAAATTAAACAAGGCCCTGTTGTACTACGAAGTGCAACGTTCAAATTTCGTATCCTGTCGTTCCGCTTCTGATTATTTAATATGAGAGTGAGAGAAAACGGTACGATACGAACTTAGATTTTCGGATTTCGTTGTAGCCCCCAACTTTCCCCTTTGTTGTCCATCACGGTTTTGACACAAAATGCTTTAACAAGGCAACAATAATTTCTTTTCTTTTTTTTTCTACTATAACAACGTATTCGAACTATGCACGGAGTGCGTAGCTATTTTGCCCAGATTTTCAGCATACATTTTATTACAGGTTGAAGCAATAAAACAATTTGCATTCCACAATTTAAAATAGGATACCGGCCAGTTATTTCATTGCAGTTTCTATTCAGTTTGTATTTTACTTGGATATTCCAATTTGTAATAGAATAGGTATTGTTTTACGATTACGACTCTCAAACATAATGCTAAAGCCAAAATATGTAAGTACGTAATAAAATGCCAAAATAACCGCAAGTCAATAAAAACACATTGAAACTTATCTGATGACCGTTCTGCCAGGTATCGTGTGCAATAAAATATATTATCATACTAATATCATAGTTGAGAAAGTTTGTGAGTGTATGTGCGTTCGTATCTGCCTAATTCCATAAGAAAATCTTATTTATAAATGACACTAGCTTTTGCCCGCGGCTCCGCCCGCGTGGTATTCGGTTATCGCGCGCTGTTCCCTCAGGAACTGTGCATTTTTCTGGGATAAAAAGTAGCCTTTATCACTCTCGGGTCCATAAAATATCTCTATGCCAAAACTCACGTCGATCCGTCGCTCCGTAACGGCGTGAAAGACAGACAAACACACAAACATACAAACACACTTTCGCATTTATAATATTAGTATTAGTATGGAAGTATGGATTATAGTATAGTATAGCATAACATAGTATAGTATAGTCTGGTATAGTATAGTATAGTATATAGAATAGTATGGATCATAATTTTTTTGCGCTTGAATGAAATTTGGTACTTACCTATGTTGAGCCGAGGAAACTGAATGATGTACCAGGGTGGAACTTACGCATAGTCAATTTCGTTATGATTTCTTCGGCAAATGTATGGGATGTCAAGAAACATTAGTAGCACAAAGGGTCCACTTTGGTTCGTAACTCAATTTCCTTGACTGTTCAGTGAATGCGTTTGGCATTTGGCATAATGCTATGTTGTGGTCGATTGAGGTAATTTTTAGCACTAAATGCCACGTTTAAGTCCTATTAACCACGTAACAATGTATGGGAATACCCATTTACTCATCATCACCCATTTAGTCAGCAATTATTCGTGTTTTTCAAGTCACATTTTTCATGTCACTTTTTTTTTAAAGTGGCCGAATATTCTGATAGTTATAGTTTTTTAGTTATCTCGTAGAAATACAGGAACTCTAACAAAAAAATGGCATCAAAATCTACAGCCAATTCGTATAACTAACTAATTTGGCTCGGGGACCCAAAAAGGGTCTTGGCCTCCGAAAAGAGAGCATGCCATCTGTCCCGAAAGTGCGCAGCCTCTTGCCAGTCGTCGACTTGAAGACGTCGCAGATCCGCTTGAACACTGTCCTCCCAGCGGTACCTGGGTCGCTCAACCGGGCGGCGACCAGTCGGTCGTCCCACATACGCTCACTTGGCACCCCGATCCTCTCCCATTCGTTGTAGGTACAGCCAATTCGTATAAAAATCAAAAAAACATAATGGATAAATGGGTATAAAATGTGACCAGAAAAATGAAGCGGTAGAAACGCTCGAATAATCGTCCAGCCGTAAGACGTCCACCGTAGAACAAAGGCCTCCCTTTTATAACGCTTACAACGGGTGCCCACAACTCTTGAAACGTCGTCAATCTACCTTGTGAGAGGCCTGCTGCTGCTGCTGATTCGTCTTCCGGTTTGTGGTTGCCACTCGAATGCTTTTCTCCCCAAACGGTTATAATTATAATACTCTTCGAGCGATATGTAGCCACTTCAACAAAACTAATAGTAATAATTTAGTAAAACCTCAGAATGTCAATTCAATTTTCAATTGTATCACGCGAGTGAAACCGTTGCTAAATGCTAGTAACCAATATTTCTTTTAACACTGGCCTCGAACTGATTTATTCCGGAATCATGACTGACTTACCGTTTTTACGTCACAATACGACATTTCCTCTATTATCTTTTTGTACCGGGAACGTTTACTATACGGTTGACGTCACACAATGCATCAAGGTTACATGGTTTTTTGTAGAATTTAGGGAGAGAAATGTGCAATGGTTGGTCACAAAGTTAATATCAACAGCAGAAGAAATTAAAACAATCTTTTTACCTCCCCGCCGAAGATGCCGTGGTGGCATAGTGGTTGGACCTAGGTCTTTTAAGCAGAAGAATGGCTCGCGCCCCTGAATTTCTTGAAATTCATGGGCGACATTACTTTTGAGGTTTACGCTAGTGTGTGTGAAGTTCCCAATCCTCACTGAGCCCGCGTGAGAAGTAAGGCTCAAGCCCGCGTGAGAAGTAAGACTCAAGTCCGCTAATTTTGAGTGGAGGTCTATGCCCAGTAGTGGAATGATGAATCTGCGGGAATAATTTTTTCTATGGTTATTTATATTTCGAGAATATCTTTTAGTAGAAATTCATTGTAACCGTATTAATAAGCTTACGGCTTGACACTTAAATTTATGAGTAATAAATTGTTATATTGTGTAGTGAATACTGATGTAATGCCTAAGACCTACGGGGAATTCCCCATAGGTATTTATGTAAGTCACTTCACTTTAAATAAATTATTAAAGTAGGATAATGAAACGAGGTATCCAGTAGATGTAGGTTTTAATAATACTTTTCAATTATGTAGCAGTATTAAATTAATTAAACAATGAGGTCATTGCGTGAGACTTACTGTTATTATAACAACTTTTTTCAAGCCCTGATCACAGGTTAAAAGGGCATTTTCAGTAAAACGTATACCTAGCAACTACATAGTTTTTTTAAAATTGCAACCGCATAGTTAAAGAAAAGTTAAATAGTCTGTTTTGTGACGTTTTATTCCATATTAACTCTAGGGAAAATCGTCACAAAACTGACAACTTTTAACTTTACGCCGTTGCTAGGTTTTTAATAAAAATGCCCAAAAACCATCGTGCATATTACTGAATTACGACCACATTTTCAGCAGATCAAAGTGAAATAAAAAATAATACGCACTTGAACCTAAACCCAGACACATTTTTCATAGTTTTCATTTATCAGATCTATGTTCATGTATCATTAGTGGATATATGCTTTGAAAACAAACATAACATGACATTTGTTAATGAACGCTCGCCCCTCATATTTTCATTTTTATTAAAAAAAATCATACTTTAGCAAATTAGATTAAGAACGATTATATGTGATTTGTAATAAACTATGCAGAAGTGTGTAGGAAATTTTAATTTTAGTCATGGCAATACGCCAACATCTGGAACCTGGTATCGCACTGACTTTGAATAAAAATTTACAATAAGAAGTGTGTATTGACGAAAGTCAAATAATGCAAATTCTGGACTTTGATCTGGAGTTTTTGGTTAACCTCTATGCTGATCTAACGTTTTAACGAAGAGCTTGTATTGTTTGAATAAAAGAAAACTTCAAAATGAAAGCTTCTATTTTCGAAACTGGATGGTAAACCGCGGCCCCCTTATTGGTACTGATAAAGGCCACAGCTAGTCGGCTAGCATAAAATAGTACTTCTTCATTCCTTATCCCGTAAGAATTTCAGTAAATCCTGAAAACTGTTTTTAACTGTTAGTATTGCCTACTAGCATGCCAAGTTTTAAGTCTTATAATTTTAGTTACGGAAATTTTGAAAGGAAAATATAAATTCCGTTTATTCCCTATCCCGTGCAAAATTTCGAAAACTCCCTTCGTATCGTACTTCTATGATACTCAAGGTATACCTATATGTACCAAATTTTAAGCCTTTACTTTCAGCGGTTTGGGCTGTGCGTTGATTTATAAATATAAGTCAATCAGTCAGTCAGGACTTTGAAATTTTATAAAAACAAAAGTTGCGTTTTACTTTCCATTTATTGGCACTTGGCGTGTAAGGGCTACAGAACTCTTCCTCTTCATAGTATTTTTTGAGCAATCAACTTCGCTAATGTAACGTTGTGTTTTCTTCCATGACTCGAACTGCCCGAGATTCGATTAATCTGGCAATTATTTTAATATATTTTTTCCAGCTGGTAACTGGAGGGAGGATTGTGTTGACGGGGTCATCTCTGATAGGAGCATTTAAGTAAACAATTTTGTAGGGATGTCAGTTCAGGGATTTTTATCATATTTCAGGGGAAATATAAATGATTTGAGATATTGTGGATTAACATTTATTTAATTTACAATCAGCAGGATTTGATACAGAATCGAAGGCTAATAACATCTAGTCATAATTTGGCCTAGTAAATGTTTTTCCCACAATTGGTGGGATTCGGAGGAATTTCTTAGGGGCTTTTGATAGTCCAAGCGATGTTCACACAGACTTTGAGTAGGGCTGTACTGGAGCCTCCATTCCTCTTGACTTAGGCCTCCATTATGCGTGAGAGCTAGATCGTTTTCCATCGAAGAAGAGACGAGGGTGACAGCCCCCATTCTGAATTTTAGTGGCCTCTATGGCACAAACGGACTGCGTTTTTTTTTAAATTTTATTTTTGTGCAGCAAGTGAACTGTAAGTAAATTTGGTTACTGAAATATTGGTTACATTCAGTTTAGTTCATGCGGCATTATTCTCATCCATGTGGTTAATTTCAACACATGATTCCTTGCATGCGGCTGAGGGTGGGAAGACCAGCGTCGAGTTAATCCTGGGCTACAGTTGATTTACTCCGGTAAGAATCATCTCAATCACTTAACCTCTTTGCCACATGCTTTTGCCTTTTTGCAAGTGTCTAATCGAAGCAATTTCTTCTTCCTTCCAGTCGGTTAGGGTTCTTAGATCCTTCTTTTTAGTTTATTCTTCAATTTATGATCTATTATTTAATAAAATTTAGTTTCATTAAAATTCCATTTAGAATTTTCTAAATTAATTTTGTGGCATGATGATGCACCACATTTGGGTTTAGACCTTATATTTTTGCACCTCCAGTTGAGAGCTTAAGGTTTAGATAAACTCTAATTTCCGGGCTAGTTATTCATTTCTGCATTCTGAGAACTAGCCATTTTTCTGTTGCATCATTGCCTTGGCTGTGCCTTCTGCACCTAGATTTTGCCACGTCTTTTCTTCCGTTGCTGAGACCAGAAGACTGTTCTGCATCCTGTGAGACCCGTGCGGCCAGCACCAGGGTCAGCGCATAGAGACGACGCCCCAGAGCATCGTGCTTGTCTCACACTGTGGTCATCCTTCGGCTGCCGGACTGGTGTCATAGAGAGGTAGCTTCTGGCCAGGTCTGTAAAACATTTATGTTTATTAATTAGGGAAGTTATGATTTAAATTCAGTAGTTGAAAATTGAAATTGATGGCAATATTTTGATTTCCTTAGGGACTAACACCATTAGGCTTAAATAAATTGTGAAACTAGAATATAAGAACCGCCTTCTGCATCACACCCGCTTGCGGCTGAGCTAAAACTATTTTTGTAAATTGTCTGGTAATCTACTACAAGTGGTTTCACATATTTATATAACTTTACGCTGTATAGAGTCGAAAGAGTAATAAAGGTTGTGTTTATATACTAACATTTTTAATTTATATCCTTTAGATAGAGTCTTAATTATTCAGAGCACGCCTCCAGACAATATTTATGCATTTTCAGTGTAGCAACAGCTACTTTCAGTTTTATTCAGACATTCCGCATTGCCCCTTGGCTGTAACCCACTCCGGGCTTATTTTCCGTACGGCACAAGGTGGCACTAAATACCTAATAAGCTAGGAATGAAATGTCTTTTATAAGTACGTCGCCTTTTTAACTTGCTTGATATTTATCCTCTTATTAGCTCAATGGATTTGACACTTTAGACTTATATGTCTTTAAAACCTTCGCAATATCTGTATTAATTTCATAAATCCTAACGTTACACAGCTCTAACCTAAGTCGGTTAGTGATAAACTTTGTCCATCGAAGACGGGCGAGTTCCAAACTTGTAGAAGATGCAAGGAGACGGTTCAATTAAATTATTGCCGGTTCAAAAGCAGAATGCATAACGGACGATGTATCGAAGCAATAACTCAAGGAATAATTTAGGCAAGTTGCACAAGCTAGGTTGTGTCAAAGAGTAATAATGTAGGTATAAGTCCAGAAGCGATACTGAGATCTTTGGAAATATCTAGAAAGAAAGAAAGAAAATAATTTATTTATAACAGCAATGATACATTAAGGTTGTGATCTGTGCATCTCTTTATTAGAATGCGATTCCTCCCGCATGAACTCATTTTTTAACCCCCGACGGAAAAAAGGGGTGTTATAAGTTTGACCGCTATGTGTGTCTGTGTGTCTGTCTGTGTGTCACAGCTAAAATAAAATAAAAAATCCAAATTGTCCCCAGCATTATTTTTCAACAAACACCTTTTAGAAACGTCGAAGCAGAGCAAAAATTAATGTAAAAAAAATATTTCTACAAGATTTCTTGCTATTTATTACAATCGTAGGAGCAGATGAAATTATACTCGCAATCTTTAATTATATCAAACTAAGTATGTGGTTAAATAAGAATAAATTACAAATGTAATCAACATGACATTAGTTCATATTGAAAATCATTTTGCTATTATTTGAAACACTTTATTTATTTAACCAAAAACATTTGTTTCCCAACACCTTATACATGTTTAATTCGAAATTTTTCGAAAGGTTAAAAGACAATGTTAGTATGGATGTTTTATGATCTCGTCCATATTATAATTTCTTGACAAAACTAATTTCTTGTCAATTCCAAGACGGGACAACTTTTTGAGAAATTACTTTGGTGAGAATTATGATGAATTCATCGTTGTTATCTTCTGTTAGCAAAACTTATACTCGCTGTATTTGGTTGCTGTTGCTAATTGTATAGCTTCTCTGGTATAAGGGCCATCTAAAACAAGAAATAATGAAATTAAACGGCTGTTTGCACTCGTCCAATAAAAAGGGGCAGTCGTAAAGCAAACGAATTCAATATCACATAGCAAAGGAATCAATGGAACGCCGTGATGCGTGTAAATTACATGATTTTTTTTATAAATCTAAGCTGGGTTTACCTATAGTCCATTCCAGCCTATATACGTCCCACTGCTGGCCACAGACCTCCTCTCAGAACAAAAAGGCTTGGGCCATAGTTCCTACGCGGACCCAGGGTGGATTGGGAACTTCACACGCACCATTGAATTGCTTCGCATGTTTGTGCAGGTTTCCTCACGATGTTTTCCTTCACCGCAAAGCCAGTGGTAAATTTCAAATGTAAATCCGCACATGAATTTCGAAAAACTCAGAGGTGCGAGCCGGGGTTTGAACTCACGACCCTCTATTTGAGAGGCGATAGGTCAAACCACTAGCCCTTCACGGCTTTTTTGTTGAGTTTATAGTAACAAGCAAAAATCAGGATTACCGATCTGAAACCACTGGTTGGCGGGCAGGCCAGCGTCGAGCCTGGCGGCGACGATGGCTTCCCGCATGGCGAAAGGAACCGCCACCGACATACATAGAGGAGGTTCTCCGATTGCTACAAAAAGAAATCATTAATATGTAGCGGTCCGATTTGAGTCGGATTGAGCACCAAGGATTCTATAAAGAAAATTATGGAAGGAACATTATAATATCCTATAAACAGCCTTATTCATAAAAATCCAAGTTGTTCGCTATTTTGCATTTATCTCGACGTTTGTCAATCATTATATTGCACTTTCACTGAATGAATAAGTTAGCAAGCAATCGTTCGCGACAAACCGATCGTCACTAAACGAAATGTTCACTCGCTCAAGCGTTTCCATTCACCGAACGAACGAACCATTTCTCGCTGAAAACTGTTCAGAACACGTAAAAACGCGACTTTACGATAGTAAAATAAATTCTTGGTGTTCCCAAACTCACATTTGGCGCCAAAAAGACGGGGCTCAGAGTAAGAATTGTTCCTGAAATAGACGCGGAAATCCCGCGGGATGTCCCTGGCCTGCGGCACGTAGTAGTTCCAGGTGCGGTCTGTCAGCAGCTCCCCAGTAGTGGAGTCGAAGACGAAATGCTCACTCGTCCAGTACCCGAGACCCATAGTAAACGCGCCTTCTACCTACAAGATAAAAGTTTTTTATTGCGTCGTGTTTTATTATTATTGCTATAGTTATGTTTGTAAATAAGGAGTTAAGCGGCTAAGGAGTGGAATGCTCAGCCAGCTTCTGTGTTCCCTGATGCCTACAATATGGGAGTCTTCAAATCTAGGGTGGACGGACATTTATTAGTCAAGCGTGCTCAATCTTGTTCCACATCTTTGCTCAACATTAGGCGTGATTGTGGTCAAACACAACCTCATCTTTAAGCTTATTTTTGTGCGGTCCGAAGTGGTGCTGTCTGAAAATCAGCGCTGGGGTGTTTATTATTAACGCTTCCAGCATTATGCTGCGCCAGTGTCCGATTCACAACCGCAATGACGCATACTTTCCTATGTATTGTCAATTTGTACTTAAATAAATAAATAAATATCACGGGACAATTCACACCAATTTACTTAGTCCCAAAGTAAGCTTAGCAAAGCTTTTGTTATGGGTACTAAGCAACGGTTAATATTATTATTTATTTATATAGATAGAAAAAATATTAAACACCCTAGAACCGAGAACAAACATTGTTTTTTTCATACGAATAATCTGCCCCGACACGGGAATCGAACCCGGAACCTCAAGCTTCGTAGTCAGGTTCTCTAACCACTAGGCCATCTGGTCGTCTGGTCGTACTTAATACTATTGTTGAGTCTTGTGCTGTAATTAAATGTATTTTCTTTCTTTCTTTTTTCTTAGAAAATATCGTCTCTTTCTTTCTGTATCTTTTCTAAACTTATGTCACAAAGCTCACCTGACCGATATCAATCCACGGGCTAACACTGAGTCCAGCATCCTCCAGTAAATCAACCCTCAGCACCTCCCACTCGCCGGTGAGAACGTCTATTTCCACTTCTGCGAGCGTTACACCGAACACTGGCACCTCTTGGCGATCCGCCGTGGACACATAACCATGCGTCTGGAGGTCTACATCAGCCTCGAATGCCGCCTTCACAATTGCCTCCCACGAAGCAAAAACCATGTTTTCTTTTATGGGAGCCAATCGCCGCAACAGTTCCTCACAGCAACGTTGAACACCGATTCCAATATTGATAGATGTCGTACTCCCTACTGTGGCCGAGGTATTGGGAGTTATAAACGAAGTGTTCGCTTTGATTTGGATCTTTTGAACTGGTATTTTCAAAAGGTAGGCAGCTATTTGAACAGCTTTAGTATTGATCCCTTGGCCCATTTCGACACCACCAATGACCATGGCAACAGTGCCATCATCGTGGAAAACTGACAAGTTCACGTCGATGTTTTGACTGCTGCTGGGCTGCCAACGCATTAATGAAAATCTTAGTCCTCGTTTCTTCCATCGGTTCTGAGAATTAAAACTGTTTACCGCCGCTCTTCTGTCTGCATACTGAGCTTCAGTCTTTACCCTCTCCGCCATCCCTCTCAGGTCGGTAGAGCCAGGGTCTAGATTCCCTAATCTGACTTCGAGTTGATCCAAAGATAATTCGTAAGCAATGCGCTCCATTATGAATTCAACTGAAGCGATAGCTTCAAGGGAACCTGTGGACGTTACAAAACATGTTTTTTCAAAAATTATCGTTAAAGTAAGCCATTCTTAATGACATATCTGAACACAAAGTACTGGAGCGCAACTTTCAAGAAAATGTTGCAAATAAATTTCATTGTTTTCTGATTAATAACTAAAATAAAAGCAAAAAACAGTACATAACAAACAGCTATACTATCTATTAAAAAAACGAAATAATAACGATCGTTTTTACCCGCCGGCCGGTGGTAAATGAATGCTGTGCATGGTAGGCGATAACGACCATCAGTTCCGAACATTCACGGATACAGCATTAACGGCCTCCGGTAGCTGACGCGGCTTACTAGATTACGCAAATTCATGTACTTTACTTGCCCAAACCCCGACCGAACGTCGGGGTTGGCCCCATACAAAGACTGACCGCTAACTGACTAATCACGACTAGTGACTGACTCGAGCCCCACGGCGCGGGCATGCGGCGCATTTGAATCGATTTTGCGCGGACATTAGGGAATTCACATTGCTAATTCGTACAGTAAATATAAAAAATTTACACGGTTGGTTTTCGTTATCTAGTGTAATCTGTATCTGTGTGTATCTGTATCCGCTAAATGCGGTGCGGCGGCTTTCACCTGCATCCCGCATCCCGTTTCTAGTACCCGCGTCAGCTAGCGTAGACCCCGAGACGCCACGACGGGCCACATCAGGTCAAAAACGACCAGCAGGGCTACTATGACATTCGAAAATCGAAGTTCGTACCGTCCCTCTCACTCTCGTTTTACATAATGTAAGCGTCAGTGGGACAGTACGATACGAACTTCGATTTTCAAATTTCGTAGTAGCCCTGCAAGGCCTTAGAAGACCCTATTTACCTGGCGCCCGACACCACGTGTTGCTTGCGGTGTCCGTAGTCACGGTAAACAATTTGAAGTTCCAGCGCGTCTTTGTGTAGCAGTTATAATAGTTGTCTAGAGCGATCTGATACACTGGCTCATCGACTAAGTATCCATTATCCATGTAAAGGTTCTCGTTGCAATATTGAATTCTTCCTAATTTGTCGACAGCCACCTGCACGAAATAAGTTTTTATAAGCAAACCTTACAAGTACGAGTTAAAGTCGCGTGGAAAAGGTTCTGTACGATAATAGATTTTATTATTTAAATTGTACACCTGGTAGTTAAAAGGTAAGTGGTTTCGGAGATAACGGGGGGGAGGGGGGGGTTGATTTTTTCCTGTGACTGACGTACAGAAAGGCATAACTAGAAATCCTACAAGGGATCTGTTTTATCAATTTTTCATATTATCTTATAAAATTCCACCTCACATAAAATTTAAAAACGAAAAACAAATAAACGAAAGCAACGATGGCCTTTGGCCTTTAAAGCGACTCAAACCAAAAAATACCTGACCTCATAGTCAGTGGAGCAAGGGAATCTCTTGCCCATGGTCTTGTAATGCGTGGCGAGCGGCAGTATGATGCGGCAGGGTCGCTCCAGCTTGTGTGTCACCAGCGCGCACGCGACTGCCACTTGACTGTTGCGCGAGATTTTCTCTCCATAAGCGCCTCCTAGTCGACGGCAATATACGTCGACTCTAAAACAAGTTTTTTTTTAATCGAACGAACACTGTCAACGTCTAATTAATCATTAATATGCAGAATAAATAGTGTCGGTGAAAACACGTGACCCTGAGGAACGCCAGCATTCAAATGTTTTAAATCGGAGCACTTAATCGTCCACTGCGACCCTAATGCTACGGTTTTCGAGAAAGCTGGCAATCCATGAACACAATCTACTAGCCAGCCTGTAAGAGGTAGTTTCGACAGAAGCGCCCTGTACCACACTCTGTCAATGGCTTTAGTAACATCAAAATTAGCTACCAGAGCCTCTCCTTTGCTCTCGATGGCAGCATGACGTAAGGTACACCAGAAGATCACTGGCTGAGCGACGGTGACGGAAACCGTATTGGCGATCACTAATCAGCCGGAAATCCTCCAAGTAACCTAGAAGCTGCTGGTTGATGATTTGCTCCATCAGCTTGAAGAGCTTTTTTCTTTTCTCTTTTTAACAATTTATTAAAGACTTTGTGCAATGTGCAATCATACTTCTAGAACGGTCGGTCAGCGGTTAGAATATAAAACAAACTTTTCGTCATCCTTCGGGAACGACAGTTTTTTTTTTCGGAATAAAAAATATCCTAGTATTTACGAGTACTCTAGAATTCTAATATGACGTACGCATTTCACTGGAATCGGTAAAAATAGTTACGGCGTGAAAGCGTAACAAACAAAGCAACAAACTCACTTTCCCCTTCGTAGTAAGAATTTACTTACTTGTTTTCTGGTATCTTGAGTGCCTTAGAAATCATGACTTGAACTAAATCCAGGTGCTGCGCAGTCGTGTACGCTTTGAGACCTTCATCCGTTGGCCTCGTCACGCACACTATCGTCTCCATACAGAAGAAATGCTGCTGGTATATAGTTACATTGCCTTTGATCACTTTAAACAAGTTCTTTCCTTTGGCACCACCTTCATTCTGACCTACTATACTGACCCTATTTGAATCATTCTTAGCTTCGTTTACGTCAATAACAGGTCTCTTGACATTTCTATATTTAACGTGTACAAGTTTCGCCGCATATTCGGCTATATATCTTGTTTCAGCAACCACAACTCCGATGACTTGCCCGTTGTATTTGACAGGGCCGGAACAGAATAGTTCTTCTGCCGAAAGTGATGAAAGTTTTGGATCTCCCGGGGTGAACGCGTTAACCCCAGGAATGTCTTTGTAAGTGTAAACAGCCACAACTCCTGGATGACACTAAAATTATGAAATGGTTTAAAAATACGCTTTAATAACATCTGTGTTGACGATCTAAATCTTATCAGGGGTTCGTTATTGCTCGTTTTTACAAAGTTATATACGACACGTTAATAAAAGAAATTAGGAAGATCAAAGGTGAGAAGTATTTTTAACAAATTAGATCATCATCTACTTTTTAACACTTAATGTATTTGCACTTAACATCAGGTGAGATAAAGGTCAACCACAGTCATTTTTATGTAAATAAAATAGCAGACAAATGAGCAGTCGGTTCACCTGATATTAAGTGTTTACCGTCACCCATAGACATGGTAATGCCGCATGACTCACAAGTGCGTCACCAATATCAACGCTATCGATGTCTCCGGATGGCACGGTGGTAAGCACGAACGCCCCAAACGTCTCACGCGGGAGACTTGGTATGTCCTCCGTGTACGAAGCCTCGCCAGCACACTGCGTCTAAGAGTCACGGGAAACAAACCACACGTATGGTGACCGTTTTTACTAAATAAATAATAAGTATCACGGGACAATTCACACCAATTGACCTAGCCCCAAAGTAAGCTTAGCAAAGCTTGTATTATTGGTACTAAGCAACGGATAAACATAATTATATAGATAGATACACACACCCAAGACCCGAGAACAAACATTCGTATTTTTCATACAAATATCTGCCCCGACACGGGAATCGAACCCGGGACCTCAAGCTTCGTGGTCAGGTTCTCTAACCACTAGGCCATCTGGTCGTCTGGTGGTCTGGTCGTGGTGGTTTACTTCTTGTTAATATACTCATGCTAACTAACTTTATGCTCTTTGCAGAACTCTCTATATATTTTGCAAAACCTAACCCTGTACAGTCGAACAAAGTACTTCATACCAGGGTAGAACCTTTTAATAATCAATTGAACTATGATTTCCTTGACAAAAGTATATGGGGTTGGAATCACAAACTGAAACCTAGATGCACAGAAAAACCAGAAAAAGAGACCAGCACTGGGAATCGAACCCAGAGCCTCAGTATTCCGTGCTGCGTGCTATACGCTACAGTACCACTGGAAAGGAGTACAGATACAAATTTCTCCTATGCAACACATACATCAGCTTGTTTGTTTCTTATTTGGTCACATAAGCAGCGATACTAGATCTAGCCCTCATGGAGAAACTTTCAGCACTCCATTGGAACGAACCGCTCACCCGGACAAGAGATGTCGCTACTAAGCAATCAAATTAAGACTTTTTGTACTTTTTATTTATACATATATTTTTTTCAAAAGACTCCAAAAACCGATCTTAAAAGTATGAGGTGTCGGTGTCAGTCAACATGACATTAAATTTAGCAGCGCGATGGTCTCCCCCTGGTACAATACATGATCTAGTTTGTCCGACTGTATTAATTTTATCCAGGGAACCCTGCTTTCCACGCCGCAGTGCTGGAGTCCGAAGTTCATAGTTATCTGAAAAGAGCGCTGTTTCTCACTCTCGCAGGTCCCTTGGGTGTCTTTCACGACGCCATGGGACAAAAAGAGTTCGTCCTATTCTCAAACCATGCATGTGTATGAGAATACATCATGACGTTGTAACTAACCCCCCCAAAAGAAGCTTTTTTGTCCCCTATAAAAACTCTACTTAAAGCTAATTAAACTTAACTTAAAAGCTACTGGAAGCTCCTGGAAGCTCTACCTCCTGAAAGCTGAAAGAAGGTCTAAAGCTATTACCTACCTATGTGCAACAAGTATGTGCAGCCTAGCTATATACTTGAACTTATGAATCCTACTATAATGTATGAAACCTACTATATGATAGCGTGATGATGTTATTTGGCCATGTGATCGTCTAGTGGTTGTCTAGTGCCTAAATAAGATAAGTGACCCTTCGTTGTGTCCGTCCTAAGTAACCCAAACGGTACTTTTTGTGGCGAGTAAAGATTGGTTGATCTGAATTTAAACTATAATTAATTATCTACCTACATATAAAGCAGCTAGGAACATATTACTTACTAGAAAATAACCAACTTTTGACTATGAATATAAAATGCTATAGAATGTTATGAGATGCTGTTAGGAGACCAAGGTAAGTTGTTTCATGATTACTTGGAGGAGCGAGTAAGCCTATAGTGTACGACATTCTCAAATAAAACAGATTAATAAATATCATGGCAGAGTAATGTGAGATATCTAAGATCTAAGGAGATTAGTGAATACATAGGTCTGTGAAGTCTATTAAAATCATGAGATTTAAAACACCTTAATATAATAGCGAACCCAGGTTTCTGAAATGCTAAGAAGGGAAGAACACAAGATTAGTAAAACACAGTGTAAATAAAACAGTAAAATAAACCAAATGAAAACATAGATCAATAAAACACAAACATCATCATCATCATCATCATATAACGGGGATATGTAGAATAATAAGTACCCACATTATAAGGATATTATGTGAGCGATGGATATAACAGAAATGGTATTATAAGGCTCCCATTTTACTACAGCATTTAGAAACAAACACAGAATTAAATGAATTAGTTAAGTAAACCGAGATAGCATTCTAGGTTCAAGCGCAGGGCAGTAATATTGTATTTAGGTAAGTAATATACTTATGCAGCCATCAGGTGATAAAACCCATGAAATCAGTATAACCAAGTCAATTAGAAAATAGAATTTGGGTTTTCCTTTCTATAATAATAATGGTATGGTAAAATTTACTTGCACTATAAATAGTATATTTACTTGATAAAATAACCATAGGAATCTATATGATTTCTATTAAGTAATAAATGCTCACACAACATTACAGCAATTAGTTATCAAACTTGAAATAAGAAGGTGATTATATATATAATACCCCCCCTGTCCTCCGACCTGCTTATAGACCGGTTGATAAATATTAAGTTGGGTATTCTTACCAACAAAAAGCAATTCATTAGTTTGCAAGTTAAGAAGTATCCATTTACTACTTAAGGAATGTCTCATAATTAGGTATTCCAGAATATCAGAATACCAACCAATTTAATATCTATTGGATGGAGGTAATGGTCTCCCCGTCTACTTAGTCAAGTACAATATAAGTTACCCGCTTTAAAATATTACAAATAACTTTGATACTGTTATTGTATGAATCTGACGACAGCAGATAGCTTTCACAATTATGATTTATTTAGTCTGGCTCTCAGTACACGAATAGCGTTCCCCTGTCAAGAATAGAACTTTGCTACATGCCTAGCTTTGACCAAATATAACACATAAATGTTGTAAATAAATGAAATTGTTATGAGCAGGTAACCCATGATTGTATCAACTACAGACAATGAGTTTTAATTTTTTTATTATTATATTTTCAATTAGAGGTCCCTAAGCACACATGTATTATATACAACTCACAACAGTAAATAAGTAAATTTGACAAAAGCGTACTTACATGACACGTTGCACATAATAAATAAAGAAACACACTTACGTGACTCGACGCACAAAGTAAATAAATACTTAAACACATATCTGACCTCGCAGTACCTGGTGCCTGGGTAATGGTAAAAGCGGAGATTCTAGCTGGGGGTCTTCGTTAACACCGCAAGGTAGCCAACCCCTAGGTTTTAATCAGATCTTATAGAATAAAGAAATTTGAAGATTAACAGCGAAATAACCGAAACAAAAACGCGTGAATATACCCTAGCGACATCGGAACTTTTCTACCAAACCGCCAGGTCCATCATAAATTAAATTTCATCGCGTAAATTACCCAGCAGCGCAACTACCCTCCATTACAAAATTCTAGAACAGGCCGACCGTCTGCTCGCGTTCAAGCCTAAAAATGGAATCCCCCTTGGTCTCCGATCCCACTCCTATGCATAGTCCTTGCAGCTTCAATGTCTTCAAACTCTCGAGTCGCCCCAAAAATTAATCAATACTTTTAACAATATAACTATCTTTTTTTTATAATTTAAATAGTTAAATAGTTTTCTCGATATTTATAAAACCAAATCTAAATATATTTCCGAAATTGACAACACAAACTCCATTTCTGGAATTAATTAATGAGTATTTAAGAAATTCTTTCACTCTCAAAAAATGTCCGCTACCCGTAATACTAAATAATTTCATAACTTTGAAGTTTAATTGTGACTTAACTACTGATCAGATCAAAACGAAACTTGGACAAAAGAAAGCTCATTTTCTATACAATCTTATTTAATAAGAATTTTCCTTGCATTTTGGATATATTTCACGTAATCATGACAAACTTAATAATTTCTGTTTCGTACATTTTCACCTAATGTAGCATGTTTTTATAACCAATGTTTTGCTAAAACTCATACAATAATCATTACATTCAATCTGAATGTTGGTTTCCTCTCAACTTTCATGAAATACCTTATAATTTAATGTTAATTAGTTTCCCATACATAACAGCGCCTTTATCCACCATCTTAAAGCACCGAACAAAGAATGAAATCGTAGGGTAATTTTCAATTTAAATAGTGCATAGAACAGTGATAACGAAGAGTTTTATTGTTTTATCATCAAGCATATCATATTCCGTGTGCATCCAAGTATTTCTATGTAGGTAATTAAATAAAGGGAACCTGTCTATCAACACGTATATACACGTATATATTATTTAGGTAAATAAACAGTTTACAGAATAATAAGGACTGAGTTTGGTCGTAGTAAATCTCCATAGGATTATTTCATACATTGTGAATATTATAGTAGTTTTTTTAATTTTATGACTATATGTCGAAGGTATAAAAAATATAATTTTACATATATTTGTGAATGAAACGGTAGAGGTCTGCCCTAAACCGTTACAATCACCCCCCAATGTTTACGCAAGTGAGAAAATGATAAACTGGAGTAAACATTTAAATAATAATTCAAATAATAATTCACAAATATATGAATCTAAATTAACACTTTTAATTTATAAGCGCTTTTCCCATGATTGAAAGTTGTGGTGTGGTGAGTATCTATGCCAAAAGGTATTGTCCAAAGTAACCCGAGAATTTTTCAGGCGTTTGACCGTTTGATTATGGAATATTCATCACGTCACGAGGGAGCGTCGGACAGAGGAACTGTTTGTGAGACAGTCAGCTCTAGTAGCATTACATCAGCTCCTCCACCCCAGTCTTGCATCCGCCTGTCGACCGAAAATGGAGCCGCCAATGTAACCTCCTCCAAGGCTGGATGGTTGAGCGCGAAGCATCAGTGTACATAAAGTACGGTATCCTGTCATCGAGAGTCATAAACATCCGTTAACCAACAGTCTAACCAAAAATATCCCTCCAATACTAGAGACATTAGTCTTTTGGTGAATGTGCAGTGTAGTGGCGATTTAGCTTCAGCACCCTAGCATCCGCTTGGGTGGAGATCGTATAGTAATGAATTTCTAGCGCCAGCCTCAATATGCTGATGTCAATTCTGACTTAACCTATCACCTTCTGCACGAGAAATCCATTTGTCGAGTGCTGTATCAAAGGTTGAGCGCCGATAAACCATCGTTGCCATCCACAGAACTATTGAATCGTTATAACCTCTCAAACTAGGTAATGTCATTTTTTTTTTTTTACGTCACGTCATATGATCAGGAATTCAATATACATTCACATTCATGCTCCTCCAATCTCTTTTCCACACGTGTTACAACAATCCACTAATTCCTTTTAGGTGGCTCTGATGTAATCAATAATTTTAAATTCTAAATAACTTATTTATTATCACATTTCTCACTTGCAACCTAACTAAGAATATAGTTACACATAACTGTCTCCCACTTAACACTTAATGCGATACCTATCTCGTGACTAAAACGATAATCTATACGGTAAGAACACGGATTATTTAAAAAAAGTAATTAATAAACCCGTACCTAGTTTTACCTAATGAAGCGTAAATAACCTGGAGAAAGCATTTAAATAATTATTTATAAGTATATTCGAGTATAATTATTACTCGCAATTTATTAGCACTTTTCTCGTGAGTGAGATTTGTAGTGTGAAGAGTACATATGCCAAAAGGTAGTGACTAAAATAAATAAAAGAATATTCGAGCCCCTTGACTGATTAATTATGAATATCTATCACACCACAAGAGAGCGTTAGATAGAGGAACTGTTTGTGAGACAGTCAGCTCTAATAGCACTATATCGGCTCCTCCACCCCAGTCTTGCATCCGCCTGTCGACCGAAATGGAACCGCCAATATAACCTCTTCCAAGGCCGGATGTGTACATAAAGTACGGTATCCCGTCATCATGGGTTATAGACATCCGTTAACCAACAGCCCAGCCCAAACACTCCTCCAATACAATAGACACCAGTCTTTTGGGGAATGTGCAGTGTAGGACGATTTAGCATCAGCACCCTAGCATCCGCTTGGGCACACTGGTGCAGTGATGAATTTTCTGGTGCCAGCGTCAACGCTGATGTCACATTTGACTTAACCTACCACCTTTCGCACAAGAAAAGTCATTGATTGAGTGCTGTGTCAGGAGTCAAGTGCCAATAAACCATCCTTATCATCCATAGGACTGCCGAGTTGTTATAGCCCCTCATACTAGAGTAAACTCAAGTCGTAAGTTTTTCAGTTTCGTCTAGTCAAATTGTCACTAAACATTCACATTCTTCCTTCCCCAATCTTTTTTCCCATACGTGCCACAACATCTCAACAATCCCTAAGGATAACTCAGATGTAAGTAATAATTTTCATCTAAACATTAACATCAAAATTAAAATTCCATAAAATAGGTAGTTTTTTACTTTCTCCAATCACTAGTGACTACCTAACATCATTCTGTATTTTTTTGTTCTCTATTATTATTATTTTTTTCTATCCCATAATAATATTTACCTAGCTGAAATTGCTCATTTAGCTTATACGTAATCGTAATAAATCTCATTTATAAAATTTTCCAAGCCTTCAACTTATGTTTGAAATAAAGGTACCGTTTTTTTTCATATAACCGCAAATTAATAACATAGTTTTGAAGACAAGTTTTTAAAATACCGAGAAGTCACTACGTTTACTAACGTTACCAGTACTTATTTACTCTAAGCATAAAGTAGTACAATGGGAAGGATATATTAAATGCGTTATATTTCAACCACCTATGCTTGTTTATTTAAAACGCGGTTAAACACTAAACCTGGTTTCACTATCAATTAAGATTAGAACTGAGTTAGAACTAATAATTAAATATTAGGTTAGATGTTTTCAAATGTTTTAACTGAGGTATATTGTATATTATTAATTAATTGCACTATTACGACGGAAACACTCCTCGCACAAGTCTTGACTTTAGAATAATAAATGATTTTATTAAATATATCTGTAAGTGGATAACTCAAATGTCTAACAAACGTAGAGTAAGTAAATAATGGGAAAAATTAGACATCTATATCTACAATATATCTCCATCTGGTTGCAGGAGCCAAAACCTCCTCTATATTTGAAGCAGTAAATAGGTCTACACAAAATACATCGTGAGGAAATCTACACAAGCATGAAACGAGCTACCTAGTTCATTCTGATACTACACACCTTAGGAGAAGCTTGTGCCCGACCACAATGAGTTACACCGCCGATTCTCAAACCCTTTTTGATGATAGAATCCTATTTTAGTATTAATAGTAGTTGAGGAAAAGGAAACCATACCTACTGATGTGAAAACAATAATTAACAGCAATAAATAATTCTAGTAATAGTAACCGTGATATATAGTGCATTGTTAACTGCAATAACAGAAATAACGACGTTCAAAACCATATAGGCAGTTTGACCCTAATTCTATGTCGCATTTGAAATACCTACGCACGGTAACTTAAGAAATAAAGCGGAAACATACTTGCACTTAAACATACAACCACACTCTACGACGGTATCTTCGCCATTGATAACTAATATTTGAAACTCAATTTTCAACTAAGTAATGTAAAGTCAACGACCACCTAACTAACTATCACTTAAATCCTTGTATCTAAAATGCTGAACTAATTCCGATGAGTTTCGGAGTAAGATAGAGGAAAAGGTAGGAAGATATAAATGCACTGAATAGCTTTATCGATGACTGAACTTAATACGGATAGGGGCCCTAGCTACATTAATAACTGAATTCTCTCGAAAATAAAATCATGCAGGTAAAATACAATATAATTAATATTCCCCTTTGCACACCATAAATCAGTACAAAACCTATAATATAAACACTCAGATTCAGGACAGACAACAGGCGGTCCCGTCGCCCAAAAGCGATCTCTTCCAGACAAACATACCACATCTCTGGCCTAAATTATTTATACAACTTGCTTATCTAATCACTACGGTTTCTGCTCATAAATGTACTATTAGTTGTCCCTAAGTGTATCTATGAAGTTACCACCTTCGTATATTACATTTAACATAACGATTTTCTTTTCACGCCCATACCTTATGTATGCCTAAACTTAAAGATACCTTATCCATTATGTAGCGTAATAAACAGAAACATAAATAATTGAAATTATCTGGTTGCAATTTTACGCACTAAACTAAAGTCTTATTTTCAAGCATCACCACAAATGATTGACAGACAGACAAATATAATGCTCAAGCTCACGTATGTAGTTTAATGGAAATTCTAGTTTTTAAATTTGGCAAACAGCTTGAGTAGACCTGTACCAAAGAGAAACTTTACTATAAATAGGATACCTACTTATGCTATTTGGAAACAAAGCCGGAAAATAACCTAGTTTTATTTTTCCTTCACGGAATCGAAACCGTGGCATTGGAAAATTGATGCCTAAATAATGTCCCGCTAACTGTGAGATACTACATCTATGTAATAAAAAATATATTTATATCCTAAAAACCTTTAAATTCTGTTTTCACTAACTTATTTACCTACGTGTTACGCAAACATTCTATCACATATATCTATATCTTAAATTAAAATGCTAAAACTTCTATCAAATATACCTATACCTTTTTCATATACCTACATAGTTATGTGTCCCCTCTGCTTACCATACTCGCATTGCGATGTACTCGTACTACATCTCTATACCAGACTTCAAGTCAATCCGATCAACTCAACTTAAGAGACCCGAGCTGCACATACATTCACACCTGCCGACAAACATACATGCATGCGTAACCTACTCTTACCACGCTTAACTGTTTTCTATTTTAGAACTACAACTAGTGGTAATACATACTGAAACCTCAATTGCACCCACAACAACTGATAGTCGAGCTACCTACGTAAATAAAAAAAAATCTAGTAACTACTTAAACCCTGGAAAGCAACTGCAAAGCAATCCTGTTGAAGACAACCATACCCTATGCCACTTATCTGCAGTCAAGCAACCTGTACTATTATCTATTCCGTGGTACCTAGTGGGAGACATCTGTTTTATATGATTTGATCTAAGTGGTATCCTAACAAACATACTTTCTTAATAAATAATCTATTTTCGCAATATATAGTCTGGTAGTTGACTAGAGCTTATACCCACTTTAGTACTTGAGAACAACCATCAGTTTATACTTATACCTACATACGTACATACTTGTAAATTGTCATAATATCAGTTGAGACACCTAAGCATAAAATAAAGAACCGCAAGTTTGGTTTTACTACACTAGCTGTTTTCCGCGACCCCGTCCGTGCTGATTTAGCTTTCTGCTGTCCCACGGTAACCATTCAACTTCTCCGAGACAAAATCATCCTATACTATGTCGTCCTCCGAGCGTCAAACTATCCACATACTAAATTTCATCCAAATCGGTTCAGCAATTCAGATGTTTAAAGATAACAAACAAACGACCCAATAGGTTTACACTCGTTGAGACCAATAATATTGGTGGGGCTACTATTACCTATCTTCTTCAGAATCGAGCTATAACTATATTATTTCTCACCTATGATGAGTTCTGTGACGTTTCGAGTTTGACAGTTTTAGAGATGTATCATTGATCGAGTGAACCATAGATTTTTCTAAGAGTTATTAGTACTTATTTTTGAAAAAGTTGCATTATATTAAAAAATATATATTTATTTTCCAGTTTTCCGCCCACCGGGCCACTCTCTCGTTCTCGCTCGAAATAGTCCCTCAAACGAATTACAAACTCCCGACTCTGGGAGTTCAAAACACTCTTTTTTGGACTGTTTCAGCATTTTGCCAAAAAATAACAACAAACTTAATGAGAAACAGTAACAAAAGTCAACAACAATAATAATAAAAATGAACAATAACAAATACAATGCAAAGAAAATGCAACGGAAACTCAACTCGTATACACGGCAGACGTACTCGTACTTACTGACAATGATACTGACAAGTACTGGCCACAAGAGGCACAAGATGGTTGCGGCCGCGTCGCAAATAGCCGCGTTTATAAAATTTTGCAAGTTTTGTTTAAAAATGTAAAATATCTAAGTTCACTGTTATCGAATAATGAACCGCTGCAATTGCCGATAATGTTGTGTCACGTCACTACTCTGTTCCGTTTCACACATTGCGTTATATAAAAAAATAAATATTTTTGTATCGTATTCAATGGAGGCTATTTAACAGACACTGATATTGCTATATATTTTTAAAAATATATGTTTTAATTTTTTTTGATTCATTTGTTTCAAAATAGAAATTATTTTTAAAATATATTTTGCGAACATAGTATGCGTAATTCGGAAAATTTTCAAATGTCACAGAACTCATCTTAGGTGAAAAATACAATAATTAATAGCAAATTACCTATCTAATACCTAGAGCTGAAAAAGCCCAACTTTGACCATCATCCATACCTTCGTCCAGCCATCGTCTAGCAGCTTTTTGTAATAAATAAACATGTAACTTAGTCAATTCATTCAAATAGTTACGAGCTACTCGTACCTTTAACTTTGCAAAACTTATTAATACAACAAAATTTGAAGCTTTGGGTACCCGTGGTCTACATACCATCAAATAATGAATGATAGTTCACCCGTAAGGTTGTAAATGTGACTAACGCCATTCACACACGAATATTAGAACTTAACACACCCACCAGGTGGACTGACGACATCGTGAGAGTTGCGGGAAACCGGTGGATGCAAGTGGCGAGTTGTCGTTCATTATGGCGTTCTAAGGGGGAGGCCTTTGTCCAGCAGTGGACGTCTTCCGGCTGATGATGATGATGATGAACACACCCACGGAATGATGGAAGAAATTATTTAAAAACAAAGCTATAGATATACCCTATGTACTAACGGTACCTTGTAACTAAAAAATTATCGCAACTATCGCAAGCTTCACACATACATACAACCCCATTTCTAACCGAATCTTAACTCGGAATTCAAATTTGAGGAACCCTTTACAATGAACCATAATCCGTGGAACCCTATGTTTAGAACCCTACCTTGTTGCACCCTAAATGACCCTATTGTGATAATTCTTAATAAGGTAAACCTCAGTGGAACTGTAGGTAACACGAATAATCTAACACGTGAAATTTATAGTTACCTATCTAAGTACACCAGGAACCCTACTTTAAAGAACCCTATTTAAAAAAAAAAAAATCCTATCGTGAGGAATCCTACATACCTAGCAATCCTTATCAAGCTTGCAACTCAAATTCCTCAGGAGCAAATCCTATTTTGGAACCCTATTTGACTGAACCCTAATTTGAGAATTCGCAGTCGAGGAACCTCAATGTGATGAAGATGTGAAACCCTAAATCGTGGCACCTTGTCGTATGGACCTTCAGGATAGTAGTCCTATTCACAGAACCCTAATATCATGAAGTGGTAATAACCTCACCTCGTCAATAATGTACTTAAGGTGCTCCGACGATTCGTAACCTAAGCGTCTAGGAACTACAATTTAATTAAGAGTTCAAATAAAAAACCTGCATTCAAATCGGTCAATCCGTTCAAGAGCTACGGTGCCACGGACAGACAGACAGATAGACAGACACAAACATACAGACACACACAGCGGTCAAACCCACAACACCCTTTCGCGTCGGTAGTTAAAAATACAACTGAATAACCCTACTCACGTACTCGGTTAGAACCCTTTCACCCCAAATACCACAGTGATACACATACACCCGCCAAAGAAATTCCTGCGAAACTAACTGAGAAAAGGTTCCTCCCGTGCGCTAATACTATCCTAACAGCGAATTGTCCTGTTAAATTAATACTCAAATAAAATAGGTAAAGTCAAAGTTTAGGTTTAAAGTGCACCCCCCCGACTGTATAACTTTATAATATAATAAACTATTACACCCCCCCGACCTTTCAACTTTATGAACCTTATAAACCATAATACTATAACTGTACTACTAAAACGCTCTGGACCTACGCGGAAATCACGCCAAAGCCCTCTCTGTCCGAGTGGAGGCCTGCGCCCTACAGCGGAACGCATACGCAGCTAGTATGATGATGATGATGACTAATTTTAAAGTCTAGTCCTAAGTCAGAGTGAATTACTTAACCTCATACACCACTCTGAGCCAATAAAACTGTATAATAACACAACAATACAACAACACTACCTAATTTATCTATCGATACCTAACGATTCGATTCAACTTAATTGTACCTCTAATCATTCAAAACGTAAAATTACATCTCGATTACACCTACCTACCACTCGTACCAGACTGTATATTTGATTCCCGGCCTACATGGAACCCTATCGTAGTATATAATTTCATATTTCTAAGTTATGTGTATCGAATGACGTTAAATGTTATTGTGACACGGTTCCGTGTCAGTCTAAGGACTAAACCGGTTTTACGGTACCTACCTATCCTTTTTGTTTTGAGATATTTTTTATATAACCAGATTAAATTTTATTTAGTAAATAAAATAGACATGAACTAAACGTAGCAGACTATGAATATAATTATTACCTTTGGTACTAAACGTGACACTTTTACGATAAAAATCAGGTTATCCAACATCACCAAGCAATAAAATATTTTGCTAAACTAAGTTCGATTTGACTATGATGATCAACAAAATGTACCTGTATTACTTAAATAATAAAAAGAAAATTAAGTTTCAACTTTTACGCTAAAAACATACAAAATAATGATAGGAAAACTATCCTTTACTACAACTTGGCTGTATGGTTTTATGCCCTTTACTTTTTCACTTCCTTCCCTACTCTATGGATTATTAAAAACAAACAACTGTCTCCATACGACAGCGGACCTACTCCGAATCCTAACCTCGTAAATCGAAGCCCGCGTAGCTCTGTCTCTTTCGCTCTCGCATTAACCAGTATAAGTGTCAGAAGAATCGAACGGTACGAACCCCGACACATGAACCTCGTAGTAGCCCTGCGGTTTATATTCGCGGCTTTTTGACTTGACTTGACTGACCTAGATTATTGACCTAATTGTTATGTTTTAAACGATTCCAAAGATGAGAAGCAGTGCAATGTGCAATTCAAGTAATTCAACTAATATTAAGTGCAAAATGACCTAGCGACTGTTATAGTTACATCTCCGATGATGCCTACTTACTTCAAAGTTTAACACATAAGGTGATAAAAGACGTAATAACGAAGTGCAAAATTAGTGTAATAAAACTATGAACTATGAGTGAAAACCGGATATTCAGTGATTTAAGCAGATAGAATTGGAAAACACAGTGATGGAACTTATTCAGTAAGCAGATAAAATTGGAAAACACTGTGACGAAACTTAGTCAATGGACAAAACCCGTAGTCTGTGAAAAGTTTTAGTTCTAAGCAATTATGTAAAAATCGAGTAAAAATCTACTTTACGATTGTGTTTTATGTTATTTCTTTTATCAATATTAATATACCTGCCCTATAAATTATATTTTCAAACGATAAAACTACAAATAAAACCAATCTTTACTCTTCACATCCATTCCACGACAACACTGTGCCTGGCTATTGTTTTACTAGGAAAACGATAGCCGGGCATTCCCTGCCTATTTAGAAGACCTGCCTGAATATCTACTTACCTATAAAAAAATTGAATTAATAAATTCTAGAAATAAGTTCTTAAATTGTCTAAATAATTATTACCAAACTTTAACAATACACCTAAAAGTAAACTATATTAAACCTAAGATTAAATACACCTAATAGTAAACTACAATAAACCTAAAATTAAATATACCTAATAGTGAATTAAGTACAATAAACCTAAAAGTAAATACACCTAATTGTAAACTACAATAATGTTAAAGTAAATCTAGTGCTATGTAACTTAGGCTAAAGTGAATTAATATTAAGCCTAGATCCTGGTCACGGCACCACTGTAACTAACCCCCCCAAAAGAAGCTTTTTTGTCCCCTATAAAAACTCTACTTAAAGCTAATTAAACTTAACTTAAAAGCTACTGGAAGCTCCTGGAAGCTCTACCTCCTGAAAGCTGAAAGAAGGTCTAAAGCTATTACCTACCTATGTGCAACAAGTATGTGCAGCCTAGCTATATACTTGAACTTATGAATCCTACTATAATGTATGAAACCTACTATATGATAGCGTGATGATGTTATTTGGCCATGTGATCGTCTAGTGGTTGTCTAGTGCCTAAATAAGATAAGTGACCCTTCGTTGTGTCCGTCCTAAGTAACCCAAACGGTACTTTTTGTGACGAGTAAAGATTGGTTGATCTGAATTTAAACTATAATTAATTATCTACCTACATATAAAGCAGCTAGGAACATATTACTTACTAGAAAATAACCAACTTTTGACTATGAATATAAAATGCTATAGAATGTTATGAGATGCTGTTAGGAGACCAAGGTAAGTTGTTTCATGATTACTTGGAGGAGCGAGTAAGCCTATAGTGTACGACATTCTCAAATAAAACAGATTAATAAATATCATGGCAGAGTAATGTGAGATATCTAAGATCTAAGGAGATTAGTGAGTAGTGGTGGGGTCTGTGAAGTCTATTAAAATCATGAGATTTAAAACACCTAAATATAATAGCGAACCCAGGTTTCTGAAATGCTAAGAAGGGAAGAACACAAGATTAGTAAAACACAGTGTAAATAAAACAGTAAAATAAACCAAATGAAAACATAGATCAATAAAACACAAACATCATCATCATCATCATCATATAACGGGGATATGTAGAATAATAAGTACCCACATTATAAGGATATTATGTGAGCGATGGATATAACAGAAATGGTATTATAAGGCTCCCATTTTACTACAGCATTTAGAAACAAACACAGAATGAAATGAATTAGTTAAGTAAACCGAGATAGCATTCTAGGTTCAAGCGCAGGGCAGTAATATTGTATTTAGGTAAGTAATATACTTATGCAGCCATCAGGTGATAAAACCCATGAAATCAGTATAACCAAGTCAATTAGATAATAGAATTTGGGTTTTCCTTTCTATAATAATAATGGTATGGTAAAATTTACTTGCACTATAAATAGTATATTTACTTGATAAAATAACCATAGGAATCTATATGATTTCTATTAAGTAATAAATGCTCACACAACATTACAGCAATTAGTTATCAAACTTGAAATAAGAAGGTGATTATATATATAATACCCCCCCTGTCCTCCGACCTGCTTATAGACCGGTTGATAAATATTAAGTTGGGTATTCTTACCAACAAAAAGCAATTCATTAGTTTGCAAGTTAAGAAGTATCCATTTACTACTTAAGGAATGTCTCATAATTAGGTATTCCAGAATATCAGAATACCAACCAATTTAATATCTATTGGATGGAGGTAATGGTCTCCCCGTCTACTTAGTCAAGTACAATATAAGTTACCCGCTTATTATTGTATGAATCTGACGACAGCAGATAGCTTTCACAATTATGATTTATTTAGTCTGGCTCTCAGTACACGAATAGCGTTCCCCTGTCAAGAATAGAACTTTGCTACATGCCTAGCTTTGACCAAATATAACACATAAATGTTGTAAATAAATGAAATTGTTATGAGCAGGTAACCCATGATTGTATCAACTACAGACAATGAGTTTTAATTTTTTTATTATTATATTTTCAATTAGAGGTCCCTAAGCACACATGTATTATATACAACTCACAACAGTAAATAAGTAAATTTGACAAAAGCGTACTTACATGACACTTTGCACATAATAAATAAAGAAACACACTTACGTGACTCGACGCACAAAGTAAATAAATACTTAAACACATATCTGACCTCGCAGTACCTGGTGCCTGGGTAATGGTAAAAGCGGAGATTCTAGCTGGGGGTCTTCGTTAACACCGCAAGGTAGCCAACCCCTAGGTTTTAATCAGATCTTATAGAATAAAGAAATTTGAAGATTAACAGCGAAATAACCGAAACAAAAACGCGTGAATATACCCTAGCGACATCGGAACTTTTCTACCAAACCGCCAGGTCCATCATAAATTAAATTTCATCGCGTAAATTACCCAGCAGCGCAACTACCCTCCATTACAAAATTCTAGAACAGGCCGACCGTCTGCTCGCGTCCAAGCCTAAAAATGGAATCCCCCTTGGTCTCCGATCCCACTCCTATGCATAGTCCTTGCAGCTTCAATGTCTTCAAACTCTCGAGTCGCCCCAAAAATTAATCAATACTTTTAACAATATAACTATCTTTTTTTTATAATTTAAATAGTTAAATAGTTTTCTCGATATTTATAAAACCAAATCTAAATATATTTCCGAAATTGACAACACAAACTCCATTTCTGGAATTAATTAATGAGTATTTAAGAAATTCTTTCACTCTCAAAAAATGTCCGCTACCCGTAATACTAAATAATTTCATAACTTTGAAGTTTAATTGTGACTTAACTACTGATCAGATCAAAACGAAACTTGGACAAAAGAAAGCTCATTTTCTATACAATCTTATTTAATAAGAATTTTCCTTGCATTTTGGATATATTTCACGTAATCATGACAAACTTAATAATTTCTGTTTCGTACATTTTCACCTAATGTAGCATGTTTTTATAACCAATGTTTTGCTAAAACTCATACAATAATCATTACATTCAATCTGAATGTTGGTTTCCTCTCAACTTTCATGAAATACCTTATAATTTAATGTTAATTAGTTTCCCATACATAACAGCGCCTTTATCCACCATCTTAAAGCACCGAACAAAGAATGAAATCGTAGGGTAATTTTCAATTTAAATAGTGCATAGAACAGTGATAACGAAGAGTTTTATTGTTTTATCATCAAGCATATCATATTCCGTGTGCATCCAAGTATTTCTATGTAGGTAATTAAATAAAGGGAACCTGTCTATCAACACGTATATACACGTATATATTATTTAGGTAAATAAACAGTTTACAGAATAATAAGGACTGAGTTTGGTCGTAGTAAATCTCCATAGGATTATTTCATACATTGTGAATATTATAGTAGTTTTTTTAATTTTATGACTATATGTCGAAGGTATAAAAAATATAATTTTACATATATTTGTGAATGAAACGGTAGAGGTCTGCCCTAAACCGTTACAACGTGGTACTCACCAGCGCTTCGACTTTTGTGATTGGTTCGTTGAGGGGGTACAGCTTAGGGTTGGTGGAGAAGACCTGGCGTGAGCTGGAGACGGGACGCGCTTGGCGCAGGGTCACCGCTCCTGAGGCGTAGGGCGCAGCTACTGCGCTGGCAGGACACAGCTGCAGAAGGCCCTAGGGAAGAAAATTGACCTTCTTAGCACAAAAAGCCATCAACATTATTGTATCTGCGTATGACCGTGCACAGTGCAATACTAACTATCCATAGTTTTGATAGACGCACGGTCATACGCAGATACAATAATGTTGATGGCTTTATGTGATAAGATTGCACTGAGTCTGATAGTATTTTAAGTAGTTAGCCTTAGCATTTTAGTCACTACCATGGGAATTCCCCCGAATGGTTGTCTGTTTGTAGCATCGTAGCTCTCAAACTCAGATGTACCGATTTTGATACGGTTTTCTTCAATGTAAGCGAGCTTCCTTTCGGTGGTTGTTTACTATACTATATTTCTTTAAAAAGTCAATGTTATGGACAATGAGGATAATTCTTTATGTGGTCTGAAATAAATCATTTTTTTTTTTTTTTTTTTTTAAATCGATCAGCCGTTTTTGAGATATTGAACTTTGAAATGACAATTGTTTTCACCTTTTCTAAGTTGGTTAGATTATTATTGTACAGGTTACAGTGCTCAAAATTATCTACACACGACTCTACTGCCACATTAGTACGATAGTTATCATCATCATCGTCATGTCAGCCCAAAGCCACTGGCTTGACATAGGCCTCCCCCAAGGCTCTCCACTCAGACCGGTCTTGTGCTTTCCGGATCCAACGCGATCCCACGATCTTAACCAAATCGTCGCTCCATTTTGTTCTACCGACAGCTCGTCTCCCGGTCCGCGAAAGCTATTCGAGAAACTTTTGACCCCATCGGCCATCAGTCCTGCGAGCAATGTGCCCTGCTCAATGCCAATTCAGTTTCGAAATTCTTCGGGCTATGTCGGTAACCGTAGTTCTACATGGTTTTACTGTGGAATACAATAGTGTTTAGATCATTTTGAACACCACAACCGCTTCTCTACTTTTGCTGTTGACTGTAACCAACCACCTTTTGTATCAAACGGATCTTGGACTAACTCACTTTGTAAAACAAATTAACAGCGAGGTTCTTTCTGTACGCCACCGACGGTTCCGGCGGATTCTCCACCACCACCAATTCCTTCTCCAACACTTTGATGGCTCCCTGTAGAGTCACATTGTCAAATAGCTTTCTCCCGACCAGAAATCTTTCGGTAGCTCTCGCGTGTATAAATTGAGGAGACAGCCCGCCATATACCAGTCGTGCCTCCAGCACAGTATTCATTGGATCTAACTTGTACAAATACGCTGAGTGGACAATGGCGTGAGCGTTTTCAGTGCGTGGCATAATCTGAAAATTATAATCATTATCATAATTATATTAACTACAATGCAATGCAACGCAATACGAGTATAATTCGGTATCATCAGTAGCTTACAGCTCAGGTAAGCAGCACCAGTAACATCCGCACAAAAAGAGGCAACCTGGGGGGGGGGAGGAGTTGCTTAACCTCATTGGTTTGGGGGGGGGGGGGAGTGAGGGTAATCAGTGCTAGTGTTGCTTACGCTCACAGGATGAGAGGGGTAGTAACACATTCAGTGTCAAGAACACGCTAGGTGCGTTCTTTGTTTGTAGGCAGTTTTCACTACAAAGTGGAAAAATACAAGCGTTCTTACGATCCACCACCACCCATAGGCACCTGCAACACCAGGGGGATTGCAGATGCGTTGCCAACCTAGAGTCGTAAGATGGGATACCTCAAGTGCCATTAATTTCACCGGCTGTCTTACTCTCCACGCCGAAACACAACAGTGCAAGCACGGCTGCCTCACGGCAGGAAGCACGATGGTTGTAGCAATTCGGGCAGACCTTGCACAAGGTCCTACCACCTGCAAATAAGTCTTTTATAAGTGGTTATGGTTTATAAAGTAGACTTTGAAATTGTAATGGGCTTAATTTTATTACCTTGAAGGAGACAAATCTATATTCTTGACTCAATGGTGGAAGCAAAACATTCTGTATGACTTTGCCTCGCATGTCCACGTTGAGAAATGCTTCTGGAGTAACTTTTAAATATTTACCCTGAGAATCCACTGAAAATTAAACAACAGTGCGATAAGTGCGACCAAACTGCTGCTTAAAAAATGGTGACGGCACGAAATCGCAGTGACGCACCGTATGCGCACCGTTTTTATCGCATGCCCTCCACACCGCTGCTTAAAATACGGGATCGCAGTGACGTACCATGTGCGCACCGTTTTTACCGCATGCTCTCCACACCCCTGCTTAAAATACAGAATCGCCGTGACATGTCGTAAACTTCAGGTCTTTACCGAACAAAAGTCGTGACGTTTACGGCACGTCACTGCGATTCCGTATTTTAAGCAGCGGTGTGGAGAGCACGCGATAAAAACGGTGCGCATGCGGTGCAACACTGCGATTCCATGCCGTCAGCGTTTTTTCGCGGGATCGCGGTGGATGCGAAAAGCACAAGACCGGTCTGAGTGTAGAGCCTTGGGGGAGTCCTATGTCCAGCACTGGACGTCTTTCGGCTGACATGATGATGATGATGACCGTTTTTTACACAGCGGTTTGGTCGCACCTTAGTACATAATTATTAATAATGAATATTGATTTTTTTCTCTTGTTTTTATGTATCATCAGTTAAATAAGTGGGCTGCTAAAGTTGAATTTTCAGGTTTGCAGACATGTCTAATGGTTTTATTGTTTCATGAAATGCAAAGGATTATCAACTTTAGGGTAGTAGACCACATTATTTGGCTGATGGTACCTAGGGGATAATCTTATGAATTACGCAGTTTTAATTATTCTTCTTCTTGAGGTGCCATCTCCTACCGGAAGTCGGTTATCATTACTGCTATCCTTGTATTGAGACAGAAGCTCGGAACAAGGATCTTGTGCTAAGGTTGAACCATGTCCTGTAACGAGTCAGACGTGTCATCATAACTCGTCACTGAAAGCGAATTAATAGAAAATTGATAGTAGAGCCATCTAGGGAGATTAAGGGGAAACTTGGGACAAAAACATATCAATAAAAACATCTATATAATTGAATTTGTAAATAGAATGTCGACGGGATTAAAAAAGCGTTGATTTAGTAGTAAAATTAATGGTAGAAGATAGATTTAAATAGAATTAAGATTGTATTATTCGGAAAAATTATGTTTAGTGTAAAGAAACGCCATCTATGAGCATACAGACGAATTAGTAGAACGCGCAAATTCAACTAGCTAAAATGAATCTGGGGTTCACTAAAAGTTTAGGCTAAGGGTCTATTTAATTAGTTCCATACGAAAATCATAGGTGTCGCTGTAGGTAATGGAAATATATTTTTTATCTAAAAATAAGAAATAATGTCAAAATTTCAACAAATACAGACATTATATAGTAATAGAATTATAACTTTATTGGGATAATAACAGAAGATACAACAATATGATAGGAAACAAAATAAATAAAACTATATAAATATACCCAACTATAAAAAGAAAACACCATCTAAGAGGCCCTCCTGCGGCATAGACCCCAACACACTGGCGGCATTACCTCTCTGTACAGTCAGAGAAATTCGCTGGGAGAGGTAAGCGCCAGCTCTGGGGTCTCCTGAGGTCTCTATCAGCCGGGACGACAAGGCCCCAATGAAAGCCTTCATGTCAGCCGACCAGGGGCCCAGTGTCTCCACAGCGAGCGCCGCAAACTCATAATCCTTTAAAAGAGAAGAGTATTTGCGGCGCTTGAGAACTTGAGCCTGGTCAGCTGCAGCCCCAGCTTGTAAGCGGGTTGCCTGAATGTGGGACTGCGCGAAAGTGTCGACACACGTTGCGTCCCACACCAGAGCCCTACCCAGCTTCCAAGGCACCAGAGTAGCCCCGTCGGGGCGCTTGCCATCGTCTCTGGCCATGCCCACGGGTTCAAGGATTGCGGGCACAGAGACGGTGGCAAGCGAGCGACGGACCAGGTCGTTGATGGTGCTATAGAATTATTAGTATTAATCTACGATAAATTTTAGATACATTAGATGTCAATAATTGTATTAATTTAAAGTTTTATCAACGGAAACCCTAAGAGTAAGGCATGTTGTCGTAAATAGTTAAATAAAGCAAGAAAAACAGAAAATGCAAGCATTGACTAATCCTAGTATAGATTATTGATTCATTAGCTATTATAAATTCAGGTTTTAATTCAAAACGAGGTCGTTTTAGCAGAGTAATTACACTTTTAATTAAGACAAAATTTCACGTTCCTTTTCACATTACGTACAGTGTGAAATTACAAAAGATGGTAAGCGGAATTTGGTGTAGCGTTAATTCGACAAAGGAACTATAAATTATTTGAACCAATTGGGGATACCAGTTAATAATTATAGGCAAATTAGCTATTTTATAAGTAGAGTAGAAATATACATTTGGCTATTTGTAGGATAGATTGTGGAATGAAAGGCGAGCAGAAAATAATAAATTATAGTAAGATTATTGAAGGATTTGTTTAAGGCACTAAGAACATTAAGTTAGAGTGAAGGTTTGACAAATACATAGAAATAATTATGGGAAATTATTGTTGTAGCACAATATTAAAATTATATTTATTTATTAGAGTGATTAAGCTAGGAAAGTCTCAGAGTTAAATAGGAAAGGTTAGTTTCAAAAAAAATATATTTTTAAGATTGGCTAAATTGAGGTAATAATTTGGCGACAAAATAAGCGGGAACTGGTATAGGGACGCCATTTTGGACTTTCGGCTTTTCCTCCAAGTTTGGACCGGTCTCGCATTTCTCCACCGATTTAAAAAAAATCTATAAATAGGGGTGTCAAAGTAGGGTTGGGGGTCAGAAGATTTTAGAATTTCGTAGTCAACATCGCTGCTCGTAATTTTGTTAGTCGGGGGGATTTTTAGTTTTCAGTACATTTTCTTAATTAATTAGAGTCAATAGTTACGGGTAATTTATTTCATTAATTTTAATTGGGGATTTGATTTTATTTGATTTAAAATAATTTTTCAATTACAAGAAACGTAAGTAATTCTTCATGGAGTAAGTGTGGGAGTTTCGGTTGTTAGTCTTCGGATTGATGACTAGAACTCTGGGATTTATTTATTTGTGAAATATTTAGTGCTGGTTTTCATTCGGAAAATCTATTTGCGAGGGAAACTTTGCGGTCCTGTGATTGTGAAGTCCCTTAATTGTTTCTGTAGTGCGGAGTGATCGTTTTATAGCGCTTCATTTCACTCTACGTTTGTAATGTACTAATTCTTAACATTTATGTGTACTTCCCAACTTTAATGGAAAAGACTTGGCTAGCCATAATGATACTTTGGTTTTTAGGTAAAGTCTGACTTAGTTTATATTGTCTGATACCCAACGGTGACAACTGTGGACGATATAAATTTCCATCATCCTGAAGCTTGTGGCGACTTCAGTGGCAAATTCCATTGTCATAACAGCCATCAGTGTTTTCTGAGAATCCTTGAACCGATCAAGTAGCGCTCGTTGAAGTGAATGCGTGTCTTTGGACGCTTGGTTTGTACTCGTGAGACTCAGAATTCCTGTCCCCTATTTATATACGTATTTATACACAAAGTTAGGTATTCTGCCAGTCCGCGGGGCCTTCCGACCTAGGGATTTTCTTTCGAGAAGATCGAAGGCTCAGCACAAGTAGGGACCGCTAGGGATGTTAGGCTTACACACCTTCTTTTGATGATAGGAGATTAGAAGAAATTTCTTACACCGGAAATTTCTACATCACACTAAATGTAAATGTGGGATTATTTCCCTAGTTTTGCTAATCACAGACAAACAATAGGGGCCTCCTCAGGCAAGCATTTGAATTACAAACGTAAAATTTATTAGGACACTATATAGGTAAGGAGTTTATAGGGCCTAGTTAGAGTAGAGTTTTCTTACACCGGAAAACCTACTATTTTGACTCACCACACGATTAGTTTTAAATATGAGGAGATCCTCCAAATTGCTAAACTTCAACACAGAGCTAGGGAGAGCTTCAATTCACACACACTTAGTTTTAAGGCATAAAACAAAATAAAATATAAAATATAATCAAGTACGACTAAACTCTATTACTTATACAAAACTTAATTCATAAGAACTTGACTACGTATCACTTTAATATTATATTTAATGAGTTAACTTCAATTCAAAATCAAATATAGTTTGACTCTATTTTATGTTAAAGATAAATACCAATAACTTCTTTTAGCCGTCTTTCCGATAGTGGACGAGCGAGTATCGATATTTGATACGGTCTTAAAGCTAATTAGATAATTAAATGCCATACGATTTACTATATAAAACTCACATACTTACTTTTCATCTATTACCGACTCTAACATAAATGAATGATGATTGTCAGCTCAAATATGCTTTACTTTAATAAAATTATTATTGAACTTAATATTCAAACTTTTGTTTGATAGAGATCACATCAAACTTTGTCTAGTTATAAGTATAGTTTTAAGTTAGAAATAAATTCACAGAAGGTTTTGGACCATCTAGCATATAAAAGTCTTTCGTATTATAAATACATACTAACTGTTTTAGTTGTCATTCATATATTGAGTGAACGGATGTAGAAATCCTGACTACCAGGCAACAGTCTATCTGGAAATTTACATACTATTCATTCAACCTTGATTTAAACATAATTGACTAAAAATTGATAATTAAAATGGCTTATCATTCATTCAAAAGATATGAATTGTGACAAAATTAGTCATAGACGAGTCCAAAATCTAGTAACTACATAAAGCTAGATTATTATTAATGTAAATATTCTAGTTGTAAAGTTTAGAAACCGGTTACTTTCTGCTTTACTCTGGAAACGCCAAACGCTGGTACCTAGAGCTAAGAAAATAGACTAAGTAAATTAGCTTATTAAAATAAGTTCTAAGTTAAGTGAAAATACACTATGAGATTAGTAATTATACTAAATAAAATTATGTCTAATAAGACATTCCACAAGTCAAAGTTAGACGCCATAATCTAAATTAAGAAATACTAAAGCCTGTAGTAAATAAATAACTATAGTATTAAAACTCAAACAGGAAGACCTGAACTACTTACCAAAATTATAATTAAGCATCTCATAGAGTACCTAATCTAATATAAGCATAGAATAAGTAATCTTAAGTCTAAACCTGGATTTAACTTCTTACAAAACATTGTGTTTGTATTTCCATATTTTGATTTGGATGCACCGCAGTTAGTGCTTAGTCAGTAAAATCATAAATTGACATATCCATAGAGATATTTTGCTGGTGTGCGAATGGATATCATGGTCGGGGGTGGAAGGATGAGACCGTCCGGAATCTTTAAGATTTCGGTAATTAAACTTAGTTTTATGTCATAATAGATTCAGAAGTAATACAAACACAAACTCTATTCATAGTAGTAATATTTCCTCTCATTTTTTTAAACTGTTTATTCTGGGTATCCAGAAGATTCATTTCTAGAACCATTCAATTTATTCTTACTAGTATATTTAATTTCACATCCCAGTAATTAAGGTTTCACACTATAGTTCAGTAGAGTTCAAGCTAGAGTCTAAATTCTCATAGAGTTAGGTATTGTTTAATTAATTATAATGATAGGAACACAACTGTAGGCTTTTCAAATTAATTCTCAAACAAAAGCACTTAGGTTATTGCAGGGCATAAGGTAGGTTCCCAACCACTAGACGATTCACGATCACCAAGGCATTTGTTAACTTAAGGTTCAGTTTTAATAATAGAAAAAAAAATCTAGGCATAAGGGCATGTTACAGTCCGGAGATTTTAATTAAAATAGACTTCTATCGTTAATATGCCACATTGCTCCCGAAAAACAAACTCTAACTGAATGCGAGTTTGGGTTGGGACCCACAACAATCTTGAGAGGTCGTTGGTCAAACCATAAAGCTAAAACGGTATTTAAATCCTGACGCAAAATGAGAGGTGTTCGAATCAGAATAAGTCAAAAAAACTTACAAATAGTGATGTAGGCGCCCACAGCTTCCAATAGAAGGAAGACGTCTGACTGAAAATCACGATGCTGATATTTGACCATGAGATTGCCAGCGATTGTTGCCAACTAAAATAAAAGAAAGCTGGTCAACCCTGAAGTTCTTCTGAGAGGGAACGGAATTTACAAAGTTGTTTTACATGATTATCAGAGCTTGGAAAAGGTGACCTATTCTTGGTTCACTAACGTTTGGCAACCTGATTAACTTCGCAACTTTTCATTTCGCAACTATTAAATATTTCTGAAACAGTAAATAATATTTCAATATTTTTATAAAACTAACCTTACTTAACCTAAAGAAAGGCACAAAGGGTTCTACATGATGACCCTGAAATAAATCCTGAAATATTTACAGTTTTAGAGTTTGCGAAATGAAAAGTTGCGAAAAGAATCCGGTTGCCAATGCATTTGATCCTTACATCAATAAATTGTCATGTGTAGCTAAAATTAAATCCTGAAAGTAGTTATTAAGAAAAAAAACTTTATTCATTATGATTAAACTAAATTGACAATATACCTTCTGAAAAAAAAAGAAAAAAACCTTTATAAGAAAACAAAAGTTTGCGCAACGCTGTGGTTATTAAATAAATTTCTATAAGTAAGTAAAGATCTACGAAGATCTATGGTGCGTAGAACGTCGATCAATGATGACAGAATGATGATGATGAAGTAAATATCTTACATTTCGGACAGGAATATGAGCAACCAACAACAGGTGTTGTCGCAATTTCTCCAAGTACCAGAAGTAACCCTCGGTGTTTGCTACGGTCTCGAATATGTCAATAACGTCTGACAGCGTCGTTCCAGCACCCAGCACCATGTTCTGGTCAAAGCGGTATCCTTTCAGCTCACTTATCCCGCTTACATCTATCAGGATCCGGGGATAGTCATCTATCGGATAAGCTCCTGGACAAAAAAAGTATTTGTTGAAAAACACGTTTTTAATACAAGCTTCTTTCGCTGGCTGTACTTTTTGTTTAATGTTACTTGCAATGTCATCCACGGATATCGCAAAAAGTAAGAGGTCTGATGAGAGAGTGAGCAGCAGCCTTCTCTATTTCCGACCTCTAACTCCAGATTCCGGCACCATGGTTGTTCTCATGAAAGTTGCGAAAGTTACTTTCAAATCCTCAACTGACAAACACGTGATCGCTGGTCACTGAGTTAGTGACTAAGAGATGTCATATAAAACTGGGTCTTACCTTTGCCTGTATTCCCAGCCACCAGCATGTAGGAATCGTAGCCGTACCTCTGTAAGACTTGAAATATATCCCGAATGAATTGCACTCTGAACCAAAACTTGCCGTCTTTTAGTTTTATTTCTATGTTCGGTGGCACTTCCGTATCTTCAGCCTGTACGACGTACCAGTCGCTCTCTTTACAGTCATGTTTCTGACATATTTTTCCATCTTTCTTGCAAATGTTAAGGTCTTCAATATCCAGTAGACCCTTGGGCTCGGGTGCATCGCTCGCGAATGTCTTGAAGGCTTCCAGTATAGGCCGATAGCCGGTGCAGCGACAAACGTTGCTTCCGAATGACTGCTCTATCTCTAACATGGTTAGTTTTTTCTTAGACTGGAGCAGGCTGTTAATGAAATGATTCTTTAAGAAAAAAAGTTCTACAATTTGGAATATTGTAACAGAAATGATTAGATATGAAGCAGTTTAAGAATATTCAATCAAGGAACGGTACAATTATTGGACGTTCAAATCGTAGCGCGTCGAAGGCGTGTCTAAATTTTGACACAAAAATTCCGACACACCCTTAAGGGCTGGTTACAAACCTGCTGATTCTGTTCTACGCAGAAATTAAAAAAATTAAATGGAACTGCTAGAATTCAATACATACATAGCGCGTAACAATAGCTACACAGAATGTCCTATGTAGTCCTACATATCCTACATTATGTAACTACTATCCAGTCAGCAGCAATACAGCATCGCTAATCAGAATGTTTTGGCCGGCGGGCGTGTGTGATGATGAACTTTCTTTCTATTTCTCTTCTAGTTTCTGGTCTATTCTTACAGAACAGAAAATAATCGGTAGGTCTGTGACAGTTTATGTATGTTTTATTCTCACCTGTACATAGCCATGACCCATCCTGGCGAGCAGTGTCCGCATTGCGAGCCGTTGTGTGAGGCGAGCGCGACCTGCAGCGGGTGGTAGCCCCGCAGACGGCCGCCGAGCCCCTCAACCGTCACCACCTCCCAGCCTTGGCACGACGTCACTGCCACCAGACACTGCGCAAAGATGACGTCAGTGAGCGGGCGAGCCGAGGCTAGCTCACTGCTGCTGGACCATGCGCACTGACCGAGTTGACGGCTGAGGGCGCGTGTCCGTCGCGCCCAGCGACGACGACGCAGGTGCCGCAACCGCCCTCGCGGCACATGTACTTGCTGCCGCGAAGCTCGATGCCGATACGCAGATAGTCTAACAACGACACGTCCGAACTCACTTCGCTCCCCACTGAAACATACATAGGATTTTAATATCCCCAAGACGTCATATCATATCAGTCAAGGATCCATCTATTTCCCAATACCTGAATGCGGTTCTCCATTGACGAGGAAGCTAATGCGGTCCATTGCGTGCTGGCCTGTCAGTCCTGCAAACGAACGAAAACTTAGAACACGTTGTTCAGTCAACGAGATCGATAGGGCCTAAATGACAAAAATGTATTTAGACGACTTCATTGAGATTTAACATAAGGGTCTATATTATGCATGCATACATCCTTTTTTGGGTCTCTTTGTTATACTACTAAACCAATGAAATTGAAATTTACAGTACATAGATAACAGCAGAGGTACATAGATTATTATGACAACCATTATTATTAGGAAGTCTAAACAATTGGGAGAAATAATCACTAGGACTTAAGAAAAAAGTGCAAATACCTAAGCATTGGGATATTCATTACGGCAAAAGATCATCATGACCAAATTTATCATGGAATGTAAAATTAAGGCAAACGATATAATGGATTCCGGTATAGACCGCCAGATTATCATCATCATCATCCACTGTTGGTCATAGGCCTCCCCCAGAGACCTTCAGTCACTTCGGTTGGACTATATGAATAAGGTTGGTCGCATTATCTCTTATTAGTAAGTCGCATCTGTCTCCATCTAGGCCATCTAGTGCAGTCTCTTTTGGAAGAACCTGGACGGCTTAATCGACCACTCCGTGCGTGTTATGTTTGACTGCGCTGACGACTCAACACACGACAGACACTTTACGCACGTCCCACAGCCGAAAAACTTCTAGGTAGGCTGGTGCCAAGAGGGGAGCCTCCTGTCCATTAGTGACGAATGTGATGATAGGTTTTTTTTATTCGGCTGGATGGCAAATGAGCAAGTCGGTTTTCTGGTGGTAAGAGATCACCACCGCTCATAAACATCTGCAACACCAGGGGTATTGCAGATGCGTTCCCAACCTAGTGGCCTAGATGGGATACCCCAAGTGCCTGTAATTTCACCGGCTGTCTTACTCTCCACGCCGAAACACAACAGTGCAGTGCTGCTTCACGGCAAGATTAGCGAGCAAGATGGTGGTAGCAATCCGGGCGGACCTTTCACAAGGTCCTGCCACCTGCAAAAGTTAACAATAAACCCGTTGAAAAGCCAACCAACCAACCCGTCATGCGGTAGAAAAGCAAAATGGGATAAAAGTCCCAGAAAAGCCACCCGGTACGTGTAGAATTCTAGATAATCTAATCGGGATAAGTCCATAATCACAGAAACGCTATTCAGAAACTATGAATAAGAAGTGAACATTGTTGATGGCAGGTATCCTTTGAAAACTGCTAGGTAGTCAAAACAACAACTGACTGATATAAATTTAAATCCACGTGAACGAAGTCGCGGGCACAGCTAATACGTAATATACCTATTTGAACAAAATATTAAGAGAAGTTACCCTGCCGGCCGCGCGGCCGCGTTAGGTATTCGTTTGGGATATTGCTGTCTTTATCGCTCGTGACATAAGCGCTCGCGATCCCCCGCTTCTCCGCTTCCCGCTAATGTATATCGAGATAGCTGTAGACTTTTCAAGATTCGGGCGATTGAATTTTGGGTTTCGTTGTCCTCATATTATACGAAAAGTATAGCACAGAAATCAATTATATTATTTTACAATCGAGTTTTTTCGATTGTTGTAAAAATGCTTTAATAGTCTGATATTCTCGCAAAGGTAACATCTTTTTTTTGTCGACTTTTGGGCTCCTGTAATTCTGATAGGTATTACACATTTATATGAAAATCTGAAAAACCTCAGGCGTAAATAATTATGTCTAGTCCATACTTACAAAATATCACCTACTTCTGTTGCCTAGTTTTCAAATGAGACCAGGACTACGTTTGTATGGAGAATGGAACGAAGAGACTTTCTTAAGGCCAAATTATTATAAAACATCTGTCAGCATACATTAAATCAATAATGAGAGTGACAATAAAAGAATATTTACATTAAAACAAAAAGGCAAGGACATGTATCACGCATAATAAGGTATTCCACCCATTTCTCGTAAAGCAAAATGAGCCTTTTGGGCAAAATTATTATTTTTTCCTAAATTTCATAATTCATAAGTAATGAAATATAACGTGACCTGACATGACGTGATTTGACATAATCAGACCAGCCCAGCAAGTGTATTTTTGTGATTGCTAAGAGTTTGTTTGTGTAAATAAAATCATAGTAAAAACGGGAATTTTTGAAGCGCGGCGATGCAAGACAAGAATTGAAAGTATGGCGGCGCCCGCGGTGACCCACGGCGGCTCGCGGCGGGCTTGCGAGAATGCATACAAATTTCAATGCCTTTCTCGCCTTGGCTCGCCGGTGGAAAATCACCATGACACTTCCAGAGAACCATTAATTTTAGGTCTAGGACCTAGTGAAATGAAACTCGGTGATGCTCAGACACTGTTTTTTTTTTAACACTTGGTAACCTCCGCAAGTCTTCGCACTAGCTCAATAAACTTAAGAAAACTAACTAACTAATTTGGCTCAGGGACCCAAAAAGGGTCTTGGCCTCCGAAACGAGAGTATGCCATCTGTCCCGATCGTGCGCAGCCTCTTGCCAGTCGTCGACTTGAAGACGTCGCAGATCAGTCTGGACACTGTCCTCCCAGCGGTACCTGGGTCGCCCAACCGGGCGGAGACCAGTCGGTCGTCCCACGACAGAAAAAAAATAATGATCTGGCCACATCTGCTGATGAACCGATAACCGGTACAGTGAACGAGTTCTTGAGTAGAGACCGCATCTTGGCAAACGTAGTAGGACACCCTTCGGCCGCTGATCGGGTGGGTTATGTACTCGTTGCTGCTCGGCCATTTTCATTTTATCGTGCACCTGTCTAATTACCGTATCCCTTTTTTTGTCAGGCAAAATCGACACGGCACTGAAACTGAGTGCACATCTAGAAAAAGGATGGCTGCCATTTACATACCTGTGCATTCAAGTCTAATTATCGTGTCACTAGTGCAGGAAAAAAGCGGTACGGTAGTTAGACAGGTGCACAATAAAAAGAGAATTGCCATGGTGGTAGAGGCTCTCATCGGAAGAGGCCTTATGTCCACCAATAGACTGCTATAAGCTGATAATGATGATGAAGACAAAAAAATAATTTCGTGTCTGACTTTTTATTGAGTATTTTACCTTAATTAAGTGCGATTTCGCGCTACGTTCGATCCGAATCCGTGAAAATACGATCCGGAGTAATTGTAAAACTATTTGTACGGTTCCGCTATCCGATTTCTCTCCGTCCGATGTAGTGCGCACAATACCATACAAAAGTTTCAACGACTACGCCGTTTAGTATTTTCACGGATTCGGATCGGTTGTAGTGCGTAACCGCTCTTATGGTTATTTTCCACCGGGCGACAAGAAGAGACGAGGCGAACGAGAATTTTAATTTGTATGAATTCTCGCGCGCCCGCCGCGAGCCGCCGCGGCGCTGCCATACAAATTTTAACTCTCGTCTCGTCGGTAAACTACACGTACAACTCGGAATGTACGCGCAATAATGTACGACGTGATAATCCGAAGCATTTTTGCTTCCGATTATCATGCCGTACATTATCATGGCGCGCATTATCAGGGCATACAAAATATTGCGCTCACTGTAATGTACGTAGTGATAATCTGAATCCAATCGAATCGAATGAATAGACATTATTTCACCGCGTATCAAGCGAGCGCAGCAAGCAAGATCGATATAGTCGGAGCAGATCCAATCCGGCTGGGTTAGGCTGAAGAGCGGCAGCCTCGCTTGCCGCTCTCGCCTTTCGTTAGTTTTTTTTTTTATTTCAATCACGGAAATCGTAATGCATGATAAGCGGAAGACATAATGCTTCGGATTATCACGTCGTACATTATTGCGCGTACATTATGAGTCCCGCTAGTTCGGTACGGGCTGATAATGTACGGCATGATAATTCGTGCACATAAGCACGGATTACCAGGCCATGCATTAGGTATTAAGCGTGCATTAACAAGTCGTACATTAACTACACCCGTCTCGTCTTACCTCGCCGGTGGAAAACCACCTTTACACTTAATTTCTCCACGTCGACACACAAATGTCTGTCGATTGAGATCATTCGAACGCGTGGACATCTTACTGTTTGTCTGCCTTCAGAACGGGACGCGTTTGCAAGTAAGTGTAATTTTTGCGCACAAAATTCTTGTAAAACAAAATATTTACAAAACAATCTGCCGTCTTTTTATCAATGTCATTTTTAAAAAATATCTGTACACGCTTCTACCTCCTTAACAATGTACTCGACTGTACATTGCTGCAGAGGCCATGAAGTAAGGGATTGATGGACGAGTTTGGAGTAGGCAAAACAAGTCCAGCAATCTCTGTTCTCGCCAAGGATTGTATAGTGCTTTTCTCAAACAATGTGAGGAAATATAAAAATTAAAGTAATGACTACGTAAAATCAAGTAAATAATAGTTTAATTTGCCGCATTTTATATTTTTTTAAACTTGTCAATAGAACAAGCTATTCGAGCACCATGTTTAACCGCACATAAATAGTACCAAGGACTTTGTTTATTTTTTAAAATTTAATGTCGCAAATATGCTTACAGAGTCTAGTGGTGGTTGGCTGTTTGTAATTTCTTCTTTGTCAGTTTAATGTTAGTAAGCAAATTAAAAAATTAGAGCAGCGGGTAATAATAGGTTTTCATATATTCCTTATTGGCCACTAGGCCAAGAAGTAGTTTAGGCAACCATAGATGAGAAACTTCATGTGTTCATTTTGTGACATTAACCCATACATTTCCGAACATGTTTGAGAAAAGTTATTTTATGTTCAGAAGTTTTTTTTTGTGTCACGCGAATAAAATTTAGGTGTTTTATCTTAGAAAAAAAAAAATACACAGGATTACAGGATGCACAATCATGTATTTACAATGCTGATCCGGACCGACTGATCTGCATCAATAAAGTGTCCCTTCTGCACCATATTTTATATTCTTATGGTTGTGTGATGAGTTTATTGTACAATGACGTTAGTTAGGGCTTGGTGCACTAGAGCTATGTATTTGTAACAATATACCCATGACGCCACAAGTAGTCGCTTTGAAATGTTCAACACTGATTTGGGTACATAATTTTAATCGAAGGCGAGCTTTAGAAATAGGGTAAAGAATTTTGATGAGTCTTTTTATTGCAATACGTTTTTAAAACAACAGTAACTATTACTTAATGTAAATGAAGAAGAGTTCCTCGATTTCCTTAGGATCCAGTCATCAGATCATGATTTGGTGTTTGTGGGTATAATTGGAGGTATTCCTATACGAAAGAAAAAAAAATTCAAATCGGTTCATAAACGACGGAGTTCTGGGATAACAAACACTGAATTTATTACCTCCTCCTTTTTTTGAAGTCGATTGAAATTAAACAAATTTATTGCGAAATTAAAACCATTCGTGAAACAGAAAGCTGCGAAATGTAGTTATTTCACCGCGTAAGGATATTCCCGCCGAAACTCATTGCATTTCCGAAATATCTCTTCATTCGTTATTTGAATAGTTTTTGCTCGTGGGAAATCTAAATCCACGTAAAACGCAGCGGCTCGCTGTTGGTATTTTTGCTATTCGCTAAATTGAATACCCAGAGCGCTCCCAGGGCTTTGGTGCTGATTCCGACGTACTAGTCGATAACTGTTTTTAGAGTTCCTTACCTCGAGAGTGCCAAAAGGAAGGGGAGGGTAAGGGCTGCCTATTACTGAGGTTCTGCCTGTCACAGGCATGCCACAATTATGATACCTGCATAATTTATTTCTAAATATTTCATACCTCTTTCACACCACAAAAATAAGACACATCTCACACTGCAGGACATAGATCTTCTCTTTGAATGGGGGGGGGGGGGGGGGCTTGAGCTTAAGTTCCATGACGGCCCTTGTACTCATTTTATAGGGTAGGGTAACACCATGGATGAAATAGAGTACTATACTTCGTTCATGGTAACACTCAGAGGCAAAAATTGATAAAGGTATTTTTTAATATGTAGCTAGCTCTTACCCGTGACTTCGTCTGTGAAGAATAATGTTTGTCACGCGCCCTCGGAAGTAACTTTTTTTTCGGAATAAAAGATACTTTGAATTGCTTCTCATAGCTTCTGTTTGTGCAGCTTCCCGTGCAATGTTTTATATAAATAATCATTTTCGGGGATCTCGGATACGGCTCCAACGATTTTGATGAAATTATCTAATAATATATATATTAATTATGAGTATGTGGGGGTTTTCGGGGATGACAAATCGATAAAGGTTGGCGTTATCTCTGGGAAAACGCTTATTATCAAGTCTTAGCCTGAGCAAAGCTCGTTCGCTAAGGTACTAGCTCCTAAAGCAACATATGGTCAATATTCCACACGTTACCGACTTCTCAGAATAGTCACGTGCAGTAATACACTGTGTTATTCGCGGATTGGACGGCAGGCTTCCGATGAATGCAACGTACGGGGGTAGAAACATCCGAATTAATTTACTGAAATAACAACTGAGTTAAAAATTCGGTATTTTTACAAGCTTTTCATTTTTCATTTATTTATCAGATAGCATGTCTTTAATTATCTAAGGATAGCATAGATCCATTCATTTGTTAGTATTACACGCTTACAAACTATGATAGTTCTGTTCAAAATTAAATTAAAAATTAATATAATCAGTGAAAGAAAAGCATATTTTAAAGTTACAGTTACAAGAAAATAAAATAAAAAATAAAAATAAAAAAATCTATTGAAATCAAATTAAATGTCAAATAAATATAATTTTAAAATATCAATTATCGAACAAAAAATTTTAAATTGCAATATGACGTATGTGCGGGTCGTATTATTGCAAGTTAAATTTGACCTTTGAAGTTTGGCATAATCTTGTGTTTTAAATCGTGCTGATCACAGGCCTCCACTTAGAATGAGAGAACTTGGGCCATAGTTATCACACGGGATTGGGAACTTCTTTCACACACACCATTGCATAGCTCCGCAGGTTCTGCAGGTTCCCTCATGATGTTTTCTTTCACCGTAATGCGTGGTGAATTGCAAGTGCAATTTCCCACATGAATTTCGAAAAACTGAGAAGTGCGAGCCGGGGGTTGAACCCACGATTCCCTGCTTGAGAGACCACTAGGTCACCACGGCTTGTGTTTTAAATAGGCAGCAAAATAACAGAACTCCGCACTTGGTTCGCGCGGGAAACAAGTAGGCCCAAAATAATCCAAATATTTTCAGTTTAGACACACTAACATGAAACATTGTATCTATTCTTTAATTAGCCGAGTCAAATGATTACCTTCTACCACGATGTAGCAAATAGATCGCAAATTACAGTGCACCCGAGCAAACAAACTTGCTGTTTGCTCGGTTCTGCTATTTGCTTCTGATCTGATTACCGAAGCCACCCTACGATTTTCATGCTTGTCTTGATACGACGTTAATTAACATCAAACTACTTACAACCTTCTAAAAAAATACAAAAATCAAAATTAAAAACATTTTATTTTCAATAACAATTTCTACATAATATTGCTTAATGGCTGGAGCATCCTTTCAAGCTTGATAAAGCCTGTGTCAGGAGGCACCGCTCCTCAATATTATCATATATTATAGTCTGCATACAGTCAGCATCAAAAACAGCTGGCCACTCTATTACTAAGTTTAGATAGTTTAACAAGCTCTCAGTGGAAAACCTTCTCTTTTTAAAATCTACCGAATTGATGAATTCCTAATTTTTAAAGTCGGTTATAAATTATCAATTGTTTTAGCTAAATATTAAAGTGATTAATAATAATTAAAGAAAACAAAAGAACTCTACTATCTTACAAAAAGATAATGGACGGTAAAACTATGAGAATATTCTAAGAAATAATATAAAACAAAAACAATCGTCACTACGCGTAAAGCCTCTGTTATTCACATAGATAACTATCTTCTTTATAATAACAGAGTTTTGTTTAATTCGTCATTATTAATATTGATAAGGACAAAGATAAAAATTAAATTAGTCCGATGATGTGGAAAGATATGAAATGACGTGTCGTCCACTCGATGACTAATTTGTGACGATAAATAAAACGTATTACTTTATTGTAACACTAGCTGCTGCCCGCGGCTTCGCCCCAGTTGATTTTTTCTATATTTTCTTTCATAAAAACCTTTCATAAAAGAATTAGTGATATGGGTCTGTACCCAGTGAAATGGCGCCATTTCACGATATGCCTAGGAATTTTATGATCTGGCGGATTTTACGATCGGCGGCCGACATATACATATTTCGCGAATCTCGGAACCGGCTACAACGATTTCGATGAAATTTTGCTTCTAGGGGTTTTCGGCGATGACAAATTGATCTAGTTTGGTCTTATCTCTAGAAAAACACGTCACCAATAGAGGTAGGGAATTAAAGAGATAAATTACTGTAAGGCCAAATATAATGTTACAAAATTTATTACTTCAAAAAAACGCAGAACTAAACAAGAACCCGGCTAGGGTGTGAGAACTTAAGTAGAATTAAATAGAATTAGAGTGAGCACACAGAAGAGGGAAATAACTATACAGATCCCTAATTTGGGGTCACTTCCCTGCACGGAGATAGCGACGTGCCGCGGCAGGACTTCAGACTTCTAATTCGGGCCCTCCGGATTTCCGGAACCGTAGATCCGGGTCGTTTGAACGGTGCCGAGCAGCCGCCAACGGCGCCACTACTCCAGGTATGACCCCCAACCGTGCTCCCTAGAAATCCCGAAAATTGGCCATTCACAAAAAGTCCGATTTCGTGTTTGTGACTGCAACACCGGGATTTTCGATGAAACTTATGGCTAGATGATTGCGGTTACGGGTGAAGTGAGCCCCAAGCATTAGCAATCACTGATGTGGCAGTCACAAACATAGTCACAGTATAAGGGCAGAATTAAAGCTATGTATTCACAATAGTGTTCACTAGCAAAATTAATTCGGCTGTAAGCACAGTATGATTTAGCATGCCAGGAAACGAATCCTACATCTACTAGATCATTTATTATCTGAATTAAGTATGAAATGGTATCTTCTACATTGAATTGATATTATTATTTTTTACGAACTCTAATTACAGTACAGATCGGAAGCAATACAATGCACAATGTTTGCAATAGGTTTAATAAAGCAGATTTAGTGATTGCACCATTTGTTTTTTCAACCAAAAGAAAAGCATAAAATACATGCAATGTAATAGTTACGACGATGGACTAGAATGGTAGCTTATAGTAGTAAAATGTTCGCAACACTCACCCGACTCGGGGAAAACACTTGATTTTAAATTTAGATTGTTTTTATTTAAATAATTTTTTAAAAATTACACCATAATAGCGTCTAAGTTACTTTTTCGGTGTTGGTTCGAAGCTGTCGCTGGGCAAAGTGAAGAGCCGCGCTCTCGTCTAAAGCTCGTTAGCTCGCATAACGGTTCTTTACTTCGCGTGTGACGTAGTCTATTGTGCGTCCGACCGGTTGCAACTAATACGAAATCGTTGAGCGCTGTCTGCTTGTTTATTAAAGTATTTTTGTTTGTTAATTTTTTTTGCTGTATTTATAATCTTGTTGATTGTAGGGTAAAATAAATAGTGTAAACAGTGTTGTTTCCTTTAATTTGAGAATTATACAGGTTACTGTATCGAGCTAGATATTGAATAGCACCTTGAATGTCATAGCTGCCTCAATGTATCAAAAAATATAATCATATAGAGTAAACAGTCATACGTTCACACACGCACACACACACACACACACACACACACACACACACACACACACACACACACACACACACACACACAAATTAGTTTTAGTTTGAGAAATTGTAATTATTTAGATATTCACTATAAATTTAATATCTCTAGTTTGTGACTTGTTGCTATGGAGGAGCGGGGCTTCCTGACACAGGTTTGCATACCTACTAGGAAGTTCCAATCACTGATGTCAAATAGACTTAAGTTTAAAGTAAATAAACAATTTTCATTTTTTCATTTTTTCATTTTTTCATAGGTAAAAAAAATAACACCAATTCCGAAGACCAGGATCGCCCCGCTACAATTATGCTCAGTGTCACTGAGTCAGTGGTTTGGACAGGTATTGGGTTGGACCTAGTATATATTTTGACGTCTTAGTAACGTATATAATATTATTTATTACTGGTCCGTACATTCAGTTTCAATTATTTTGTACACTTTATCTTCGTTTTCTAGGTCTTATGCAAACTCTAATTCCAAAATGAAGGGTCCACGGAAAGAACATGTCACCAACATAGTCACCTAAGCAACTTTTTGATTTATAGCGGTTTGAAAGTTAGGTAGTCATCACGAACAATTACTACGGATACCATTTCTTTAAAAAGTTAAAAAATATTTAATTCAATGTTAAGTCATAGTACTTTGTGAGCTCTACATTTTGAGATGAAAATCTCAATTTAAAAAACCGGCCAAGAGCGTGTCGGACACGCCCAAAATAGGGTTCCGTAGCCATTACGAAAAAATTAAGTAATATTTTTCTAAGGATTTCGTATTTTATACGGAATCTTCCAAGTTTAGGTATATTTTATACCCTACGCTGCTATTTACTCATAAACTACTAATAGTTCTCAAGCAAACTTAGCCGTTATAGTTTTCCTTGAAAGTTTGATATACTGACTACCATTCTGAATTTTTTCAAATTTTTCGACCCACCGGTTTAGATTTTAGAGGGGGGGGGACGCTCGATTTTTATGAAAATTTGAACTTTAAAGTTGAATATTTCGCAAAAAAATGACTGAATCGAAAAATCGTTTTAGCAACCCCCTAATGGTTTTACAATACCTATCCAACGATACCCCACACCATAGGGTTGGATGAGAAAAAAATAATTACCCCCACTTTACGTCAATGGGAGGTACCCTAAAAAAAATTGTTTTTGAATTTTTAATTACACTATTTTGTCGGCATAATTTACCTACATATCCGTGCAAAATTACAGCTTTCTAGCATTGATAGTCTCTGAGCAAAGCCGCGGACGGACAGACAGACAGACAGACAGACAGACAGACGGACAGACAGACAGACAGACAGACAGACAGACATGGCGAAACTATAAGGGTTCCGTTTTTGCCATTTTGGCTCCGGAACCCTAAAAAGGTGACTAGACATGTTCTTTCCGTGGACCCTTCAAATAGTGTCACATGACTACATGACATAACTTTCCGCGTTTGCAAGCAAGTCACTAACGAATTTTGCCGAAAACAATAACGCACGCGTTTCCCGCCGGCTTGAGCCCAGTCATTAGGGTAAAGGCCCTATTCAGTTGATTACTCGCCATTTGGCATCGCCGACAAAGCCGCTGCATTAGTGCATCAATGCCAGATCAATGCATGCGTACCTACGGTATTATGTTTACAGATATAGTTTATGTAAAGAGGGACACATGTAGTGAATAACGGTTTGCTATTCTGTTTGGTAGAGAAGTTCGTATTTATCTTGCTCAATAGAATATACTAAAGCTAATTGAGAAAGCAAAATGGCCGGATGGCCCAGTGGTTAGAGAACCTGACTACGAAGCTTGAGGTCCCGGGTTCGAATTCCGGCCGGGGCAGATATATGTATGAATAATACGAATGTTTGCTCTCGGGTCTTGGATGTTTAATAATGTATTTAAGTATGTATTTATCTGTAAGTATGTTTATCCGTTGCCTAGTGTCCATAATAAAAGCTTTGCTTAGTTTGGGACTAGGTCGATTAGTGTCAAGTATCCCATGATATTTATTAAGTATTTATATTTATTATTTAACTTATTCGACAAAATACGATAGGAATACATTATTCAATAGATCTGTATATTTCTGTGGAATAGACTGATACGATAGACTGATATCTTTATTAATCTACACTCCGTGCTACATGGCCGGCCTATTGCCACTTCAACGAGTTAATTCACTTGACTACTCGTATGTGGGTCACCCTCGTTATTCTATTTATCTCCTTAATTTTATTCGACGAACGCACAAATGCCCATTTGCAATAATCATAAGCCGTGGTGGCCTAGTGGTTTGACCTATCGCCTCTCAAGCTGAGGGTCGTGGGTTCAAATCCCGGCTCGCACCTCTGAGTTTTTCGAAATTTATGTGCGCAATTTTACCACGAGCTTTGCGGTGAAGGAAAACATCGTGAGGAAACCTGCACAAACCTGCGAAGCAATTCAATGGTGCGTGTGAAGTTCCCAATCCGCACTGGGCCCGCGTGGGAACTATGGCCCAAGCCCTCTCATTGCGAGAGGAGGCCTGTGCCCAGCAGTGGGACGTATATAGGCTGAGATGATGATGATGATGATGATGAATAATCATAATAATAACTCAGCAGGTTGTACCTTGACTTGGGTGACGAGGTGACCGCTATGTGGGATGTTGACTCGACGATTGTCCCGATAGTTTTTCGGCAAACGGCAAATAGCGAAGAGTCTCTACCAACATCTCATGAGGCTCTCACTAGGTGGCTTGGATCAACGGCCACATACAGAAGGCGGTACTTCTGGACACGGCACGCATTGTCCAAAAGTTCCCCACTCTGCAGCCCTGACCACACCGTACGGTAGCTTGGGCCCTGCCCCGTTACCGGCGTCAAACTAGGTTAGGTTTTCACAATATTTTTACTTTGTTTGTACTTTTTTGTATTTTACTTTTTATAACTATTATAAAAACCTAGGTAATCTAAGAGTTAAAATAAATACAGAAATAATAATAATTTCATTGCAAATTAAATCCATAGTTTTGTTAGTAGATACACTCATTCTTTTTTTTTTTTATTTGACTGGATGGCAAACGAGCAAGTGGGTCTTCTGATGGTAAGAGATCACCACCGCTCAAAAACATTTGCAATACCAGGGGTATTGCAGATGAGTTACCAATCTTATAGACTAAAGGGTTAGTATTACAAGTCCTTTGTCTGAGTCTTGAAACGATTATGGTGCATGTAGGCTCAGATCTCAGATGTCATCTTAGAAGGAAAAGTGAAAGGAAAGCGAAAAAGTGGAAGACCGAGAATTGATTATACAAATCCAATAAAAGAGAAGGTAGCCGTCATGTCGTTTAAGGAGGTTAAGGAGGCAGCTTGTGGAGAGTCATCGGCTACACCAACAAGAGTGTTGTAATCCTTAAATAAGAAGGCAGAAGGCTCAGCCAGTGTTTACAATACCTTCCCTTGGTTAAAAGTTGCATTCCACTAAGCAGTTCGAGAACCTAATCAATTAATAAAACAATGACTTGCATATCACCGCGCGCCGTATAATGAGGTGTGTGTGAACATTAATTGGTTTGCAAATCCAATTATGTACCCATACGCATTAGGCACGTAGGCCTCATTAATGATTACTAATGACCTTTCGTCTGTAGTACTATTGTACTTGGATGGTCTGCGAGAATCTTAGTATTGTGCTGTTAATTGGACTCCAATTGTACATGGCTACAGATATGGCTATCAAAATTACTGCTTCTTTTTGATATTAAATCATTCACATCAAAGATTTATTATTGGAATGAATAGAATGATATTAAGTAAAGTAAAAAAAAAATATATTGACATACACTCTACGAGTAGAATACTTTTTCAACTTGGCTTTTTATTCTCAGAATTCATTGCCAAACCGAAATGAATAGGTTTGCTAGTTTAACTTAGATTTTTTATTTATTTGTAACTATTTATTTATTTATAAATACCAGTATTAGCAAACCTGTCTTCCTAAACAAAATGTACGCCATGTGGGCCCTTATAAGATTAGTTACCTACTACGGAAACAGACTAATATAAAAAATAAAAGGTTATGATTCCCCACAATTTGTACGGGAATGTTTTTAATGATTGTATTTTTGATATCGGCTCGAAATTGGGGATCGCCTAAAATAAAAGTGGAACCATATCTTCAACGCAATTTTCTTAATAGTGTAAGTTCGCTTTGTAGGTACGTGTATATCAAAGTTTGTCAATTGTATTTGTTTATTTATTTTGTACAGTAAAGGGTTTACTTACGTACAATTAGTATAAAACTTAATGACCAAACCACCCAAGTATTTACAAGTTTTTATTTCTATGAATTTTACTTTAAAATATTCAGCTATGCTTATAAATGAACTATTCTTGTATTTGTTTAATAACCGTAGCCGCAGCTCACTGCCTGGCTCCGCAAACACACCCACCGCATTGTATGAGAGTAACTTGCTCTGCCATCAGCACATGTTAGTGTTGGTTCACCAAACAACAGGAACGAGACTAATTTATAATTGTAAGTGGGCACTATTTTATCAACAGTCTTCTGAGAAAGAAAGAATTCTAAAGTCTGCAACGCTTTCTTTCAACAAATTTTTGCTTGAGGGCAACAATTTTTTTAACCTTCTCCTTTTTTCATCGTGGTCGACATTTGTTTGTAATCCGCTTTACTATCATTCGCTACCACTCATCTCTGACAGTTGATTTTCTAGCGCATAAGTACACGGGACCGTCCAGTGCTGCATTTATTTTGATCGGTCCATCTCATAGGCGACCTTCCGCTCGATCGAGTACAGTTACCAGCATTAATATCTGCCACAGGGGACCATGCAAAAATATCTGACACGGCTTTCCTGCCCTAGAAATAGAGTCGTGTCAGATATTTATGCACGCTTGTTGTGTCAGATATTGGTGCTGGTGACTTTCGACACGATAGCGGCTGGTAGCGCTGTATAATTAAATCATCTCTACGTGGGGACATGTGTCCAATGACAGTAAGAATTCTATTTGTTTTTTTACTCTATTTTATTATATTAATTATTATTATAACTCCCAAGTTAAATAAAAAAAACCAGGGTAACATATTTCTTGTCATCATTATTCCTTTTTGCTAAAACTGTCCAACTAAAACTGCAGCTCAAACAGATTCGCCTTTCCGTCTGTCACTGTTTTCTTAGTCACGGGGTTGTATTTTGAACCGTTAAGAAAAATACTTTTAGTTTTTACCGAATTATTACAATGTAATTGCGGGATACCTACCGAAGCCTAAAAGGAAATAGTGATGACAAGGAAAATTTAGAATGAAATGGTACAGACGTCGTAAAAATAGTTACATCATTTTGTCGAGTCGCGGCATAAAATGTAGATTCCTTACTGTAAGTGGCTGGATTGGGGAGAACCGACGACGCTATAAATGGGCATAGGATTGCAAGAAAACCGACCTTTTACGATGCTTTATGCAAATATATGCCACTAAATAGCAATATAATATGAAACGTTCGGTATTGTCTGCTGGATATTACATTTGGCGAAGATATAGCAATGATAAATCAAATGGTTTGTACTTATTATAAGGATCTGATGGAAAAAATAATATTTGACTCATTTTATTATCTTCATAGCCGCATTTATCGGGTTTTATTCCACACAAATACTGCATATACTTAAACTATGCACATCGTTTCGGAATTCAAAACAAAAATCGGTTTTCTTTTTCTTTCTCATTTGAATCGTCAGGAAAACGATGGAAGCCGACGAGTCCCGAGCAAAACTAATATTCAAAGTCAAAGTCAACCAAGTTTACCAGATACAGTCACTTGCATTAATATTATTGTTGTGTAAGATATTGGTGCTGGTGACTGTACCTACCTAAGCCTCGTTTCAATATTTAAATCAATAATTTTGCGATGAAACAAAATTAATAATAAGGATATAATCCTAACATAAACGCTAAACTACTGGCACTTGAGGTATTCCAACTTAGGCCTCTAGGTTGGCAACGCATCTGCAATACCCCTGGTGTTGCAGATGTTTATGAGCGGTGATGATCTCTTACCACCAGGAGACCCACTTGCTCGTTTGCCTTCTAGTTGAATAAAAAAAACGCGTTCTTTTTGTTCAAAATACGAGCATATGCGCAGTATTAGAAATGTTACCATTGTGTAAGCTACGTTATTTGGGGCAGTGTAAATTCTGTGTTAAATTGGTGTGTTTGTGTGAAATATTCTGGACTGTTGTACACTAGTAGAGAATTTGTAGAAGAAGTATTGTACAGCAAGACAAGTATCCAATACTATTAATCTCTGTAAGGGTATACAGATGTTGCCGCGGAGGTCTAGTACATCCAGTGCTGTTTTAAGGTTTATTATTATTTTGAAAATACAAACTGAGACGTGGATACACAGAAAAACCAGAAAAAGGGACCAACGCTGGGAATCAAACCCAGGTCCACAGAAAAAAAAGTAACAAATTTGGAGTTGAAATAAAAAAAAATACAAAAATACTCCATATAACCAATCATAATTTATTACTATACTTATACATGGGAAACAATGGTCTGAAACAAATGCATTCTATTTATTAAGAATTAATAATTTTAAAAAGTTGAGACAGTCAACAACATAATATTCCACTTAATGATATAAAATTATGTATGCTCAAATCCTGTATTAAATAAAAGGTAAAATTTGAAAGAAATTGAGATAAGGTCGTCAGAAACAACTATAGCTGCGTATGTACAAAAATACACCCAGACAATTCTCTTTATGTCTGTCTCTAGTCTCTACATCCTCATGCACCCGTCTTGTTGACTCTCAAGTGGGCATAAACTTACCCCTCCCTACCAATAAAATGTGCCCACAAAGTTTTTGTACTACAACTGCGTTAGATAAAATAAGCGGAGGATGGGTTGCTTGTATTATTTTCAATAGTAGTTAAAATTGTATTATTTTTAATGGTAGTTTAAAAATGACGTGTAAAAGTGCCCATTGCGGCCTATTTACTGAATAAATGATTTGAATTTGAATATTGCGTTCATTTTTTTTTGTAAAGTTCCTTAGTTTAGTTTAGTCTTTTGGTTGGGCACGTTTTTCGCTAAATGTATTCTAAAAGGATACAGGACGGCAAGTAAATTAGACACACATGAAATAGTAAACCAATATTTGAAGAACTAAAAATCTTGGGCTTGCATAATGTACATATTTATATCGCCAGAACTAACGGAATATGCTGCTAAAAATGTATTATAGATTTTTCACCCGATCAATATCTAAGAAATAAATAATTTATATTTCTTTTTCAGAAAATAACCTATAAAATATACTCCAATTCAATAGAATCTAACAATCCTGTAGACACTTCCAGCCTTCTAATATGAACACCGGGCTGCCTAAGGCTTTGTGATGTGACTATTATTCTTTTTTGGTTCCTTTTAAATGATAATTGAAACAACAGGGAGATATATAATCAAGCGTGCCCACGTTAGGGTGTGTTAAATGTGTCGAAAATTGTTAGATTCTATTGAATTGTACTTTAGACACAAATGTATGAGCATAGGCATCGTATTTTTCTAAGGCTAGTAATTGTAATACCAAGGAGTGCATTTCAAAACCTCTTTAGTTTAAAATTCATGCTGCATTTCCTTTTTATTACCGCAGTGCTCCAGATCTCCAAAATACATTATGTACGTTTTGATTTCTACGTACTACACAACTTTGTCACAGGAAACTTAATCATTTTACTTGTCTATAACAATAGATTAATAAAAATAATTTAATATAAAAGGGTTCTATGGTGGCCCAGGAATTAAACTGTACATACAAGAGGTATAAATAGATGTGGAGTTTAACCTAATCTGACAGAGGATGCGACACGGGGAGACCGGGTTGGCATGTGGTCACACTCGCCTTCGTAATGAAAATTCTTTTTCAAGAGTAGGTATCCAAATTGCATCGTTATACTAAAGACCAGACGATTATTAATCCAATTTATTGAATCAGGCGTTACTTTGCGGAGGTTTATATCAATGCACTAAAAGACTTACTTTGCTCACCCGCGACCTTATGATAGTTAAGCTTATGCAAAATAGGCGTGTTAATGCAGTTCCTCCACCTCCAAACTGTAAGAACACACACAAATCACACAAACCCACTTATGGTGACCACCACATTACACTGACTCATTTCGAACTCAACCAGAGCTCATCAGAATCTTCAGAGCAATAAAACCGTACACCATGCTACCAGATATTAGTTTAGTATAGTGCGGTGGTGGTGATAGGTGAGTTTATGTGATTTTTGTGTGTTATTAGTGTAGAGACGGAGGAACTGCATGATTTTTTTTTTCAAGCTTTATTTGTCATTCAAAACGATCTATGTAAGCAAGTATGACTCCAAAAAGTGTCAAAACGATTCTAAATAAATTACATTAGTAAAAGATTAAGGTTACCACCAATATCAAGAGGGTACTTAGTCGTTAAGCGACAAGGGTCTTGAGACGCCCCTAAAATGTCCTTCTTATAAAACCTGCTGACGGGTTTTTTTTTTAAAGCCAGATGGAAAACGTACTTTCCATCAGCACTATTTTATTTGTTGATATCTATGTTAAATGCAGAAACACTCATTTGTGAGATATAATGAGGGCTTGTGTGATAGGTGAGTTGGCGCTAACCATGAGGTATTTTGTAAATTTTTGAATTTGTATCACCTTTGGGATTAGTTCATAACTAAATGAGCCAGTTGATCGCAAACAAAACTGTAATGTCAAATGAACCTCTGAATGCTAACACCATCTAGTAATAAATCACCTGTCCAAAAACCCTTACAGAGACAATTTCATTAGGTAGTAGGTAAAACGAGTGTTATTTTTATAAAAAGTAATGGTTTTATTTATTTTCTGTGTGTCATTAAAACGTAGAATCAATATTTTTTAAATAAAATGCTCTTCCAACAGTTTTTCAGGAACCGTTTCGATTTATGTTCGTTGACTCAATGATAAATATTTTTTCGTATAAAAATGTTCAAAAATAATACAGATAATAATAATACAGAGAACAGTATGGGTAGGTACGAACATATGAACTGATTGAAAACATTCTTAGATTTTTCTCTTTGACTTTTATTTGTATACCTATTGATATTGAAATCTAAAAGTTACTTATCAATTCTTGTAAAGTGTTGTCACTCAGCGTTAGCTTAGTTGTTTACCCATAAACCTCAAAGTATCTGTTTCGGACATAACCCCATATAAATCTCGAAAAAAATCCTGTTAACTGCTACCTAAACTATCAAAGGGCTGTGTACACAACACATTATGAAAAGGTTGTATAAACGCTGTCCCTTTGCTGCCTGTGACAGATAAAAACCAGTAGATTTTGGATGTAACCGGCGAGGTGTACCCGCCTTCGTCAGCGTATTGACTTACCCCGGAGCTGTTTGCTGCTTTACCCTAACGTAAAGGTTTGGGACACAAGTGGTAAGAAGATAGCGATATCTTTAAAGGTATATCGTAAGGCCCCATTTACACATTGATAAGGGATTAGTGCGAATTAATACATTTTTTACTCGCACTCGCAGAAAATGTATGAACTCGCACTAATCACTTATCAATGTGTAAATGGGGCCTAATGTCAAGTAATTATTGACTATTGGATAAACTATTTTTGTAATTCTCAAAGACAGCATCAGAATTAGGGCTAGTTAAGTAAATGTTTAAGTATGAGAATATAATTTAGATAAACCATGGTTTTTTTAAATGCCATTCGAAAATATAGAATAGAAATAAGAATAACATCGATGACAGGTAAGTAAAGGTTATCGGGGGGATATTTAATCTATTTTTGAGATTTTCTAAGTTCGGTTCATACATCCATAGATAGGATATCATTCAGCAGTAGACTGGAAGGCATAGATATTTATTGACATGACAGGAGTGAGGAGTAAGTAAATACAAAAGTGCTCGTTCCCAGCTATTGGCAGACCCAGGCATATTGCTATTATATATTCAAATCATGACGATCACGAAACTCATAAAAAAAGGAATAAACATATCTATAAACGGCAGGCACTTTAATTCAGCTAAGAAGTCATATTTATATTTTTTTCTCCAAACAAGTCTGTCAGGAAGTTAATTGCTTAAAAGTTGAATTATTGAAGAGAATGTGAGGAATCGTAGGAATCGTAAGAAGGAAGGAATAGTAGATTGATAACCAAGGGTGGAAAGTGACCCATTTCACCCGAGATATTTCTGGCGCTCGAACGAAGTGAGAGCGCCAATAGTTCGAGGGGAAATGGGTTATTTCACCCGAGTTAGACACTCTACTTTTCATTTCGACTGTGAGGAAACTAAAATACTACAAAAAAACGAGAATAATAATAAATTGAATTTACTTAAACCTATCCAACCTCCAGCGGTACCTTTTCGACTGGCCACTTGCCATGGGCGACTATAAAAAAAAATCGAGTTGGTCACGACGTGCATCTAGATGGCCATGCCGAAACGTGAAAAAAAAAACTCATTGACGTAACTCAACTATCTTCTATGTCGTGGCTAGTATAAATAAATGTACAAAATTATATAAGTTATAATTACGATATAAATTAATAAGATATAAATAAATTAAATTTATTTATATCCAACCTCCAACCTTTTCATACATTGCTTTACTCTTTGCATACTGGCCACTTGCCGCGGCCGACTAGACTGTAATCAAGTTGGCCACGACATGACCAAAGAGCTTATAATTATACAAAACTGGAGGTTGCACGCCGAACCAAGAAGTTTGACTTTTATTACGGATGTTCGGCGTTCAACCTCCAGTGTTGTATATAATGTTCTTGGTCACGACTTACATCTAGATGGCCATGCCGAAACGTGAAAAAAATGCTTATCATGGCATTATGGCGGGCAGCAGAATAGAGGAAAATTTTTAAATGTTGATATTTTGTAGTTTCGAAAAAAATAGACCAATTGTAGAATGTTTTTAATGTGAACCTATTAAGATCGTAATAAACATGTCGTTTAATGTATAGCTGAATTTAGATTACTGAAAAGCTTTTATTTTAATAATATGACGTAACTCAATTATCTTCGATGTCGTGGCTAGCCGAAAAATTAAAAAAAAATTACTTTCCACCCTAGAGGAGAAAACGCAATTTTCCACCCGTCTATCTACCCATGAAAATTAAACTTTCCGAACAGGAGAGATGAAAGAATCATTTACATTAAAGTAACTTAATAAAACCTCTACAAATACAAAATATTTGTACGGATTGGTATAAGGAGAGGGAAAAAATGGTCAAGAAGTTTCTGGAAAAAAATACCAACTATTTATTGTATGTATTGACACTAATTATAAATACATACCGAAATGCGCATTAAGCGTGCTATGCATACAAATATCTGTCCCGACGGGGCATCGCACTCGGCAATTCAAACTTTACAGTCAGGTTCTCTGACTATTTTGCTATCTTTACTCTTCTTGTTTAAGTTCACTGATTACGATAGTGGTATATTTTATTATTCTTACCTTCTCATGTCTATGATTTAAAATACCCTGTATGAAAGATGCATGATAAATTATTGCTGCGTTATATCATCGCTCTCCAGCCTTACTTGTGCCACTTGCTATATTGATTCCATTTTACCGTCTCCGACACTTTACATATTGCTTATTTAGCATTATTTCATTTCGGCGTGCCGCTATTTGTCTTCGCTTTCTGCTGATACTGTTATCGGCAACTGCTGATTTCGACGACGTCTTCCTTTATTGCACGATTGACGTTTTGCTTTCAATATTAATGGCGCTATTAGATGCTGGGTAATGATGAGAATTTGCGCCGCTTACTGATTTTAGTACCTACGTTTGCTAATGTAAGTACGTTTTTAGCAGAATGGTACCAGCACGAAATTTTACGCATTATAGGCCAGATGATATAATATGTTGCTGCAGACATCGAATCAATTTTTATCTTGCAAAAGAGAGCAGTTAGAGCAATTTATAATTTGAAGACGCGTGAATCTTTAGGATCATTTTTTAAGGAAACTGGTATCCTAACCCTGCCGTCGCTTTATGTTTTTGAAATAATCATGTACGTTAGGAAGAACATATGTGATTTTCCCACTAACGTCGATAAGCCAAAGGCTACTAGAAACACAGGGAAGCTTAAAGTACCATCTTACAGACTGGCTAAAACCAAAAAGTCGTTTTTGGGAAGTTGCATACGTTTTTATAATAAAATTCCAAAAAATATTACTGAAGAAACTGATACAAAATTTAAATCTACTGTCAAAAAGACATTAATATCTAAGGCTTATTATAAAGTTAACGATTATATCATGGACAGGGATATTTGTAAATAATTCCGATCCGCACTAGCGATCCCTTCAAATAGTGAACCTACTGTGTTAAAAATAAAATTGTGTTAAATACTTGTAATGTATAGTACATAGATATCATTTATAAATATTGTGAATCTGTTTAAAAAAAAAAAATACCTCGTTGAGTTTCTTGCCGGATTCTTCTCAACAGAGGTTTTTTTCCGAACCGGTGGTAGATTAAAAAAATGACGTGTAAAAGTGCCCATTGCGGCCTATTTGCTGAATAAATGATTTGAATTTGAATTTGAAAATTTGAATTGACGAAGTTTTTGTGCACTATACAAACTTTATTTCGGCTAACCACACGTTTCGTGTTTATTTTTACAAAAAATGGAGAGTGAAAAAAATCTGTCTACGGGAGTGAACTACATTATAGTCTAGTCTACAATAGATAAAAAAAGAATATGGACCATCCTAGAAAACTTAAGGTACCCAATTCCGGGATTTTGCAAAATTCCCAAAAATCTACATAAACGTTAAAGATGAACACCCCTGAAAATTCCAATTTGTTGCTAGACTTCGCGGTTTAGATTTCGAGATTTTATGAGGATCTCGTGGGAATATATCATGTAAGAGAAAAAGTAATTTATGACATGTGATTTCACCTAGCTAATACATGCACAATATATTTCGTTTATATTCGTCCAGCTGATGTGTTTGATACTCCTTTACGGTAAAAACTGCGACGGATGACATACACTCGCACGCATAATATGAGTTTTCATTAAACTTCCCGTCTCTACTTGATGTTAGTAAAATACATTGAAAATATGCGTCTTTAAAAACACACATTAGTATATCATTTATATTGGGTAAGAGAATGATTTGATAATCGATTGATAGATAATCAATCAATAACATAAACATCTACACAAAACTTCCATCGAACTATTTCAAGACGATCAATCACAACAAAATTACCAGACAAAAATAAAGAGCGAAACTATGCAGCAGGGAAAGTAAATGCGTCTTTTCAGGGAAGGCTCAAGGGATTCCCGTCTCCGAGACCGCGAAATCTCACTCCGGATTTCATCTGTCATAATTTCCCGCGACGAAAAAGCCTAGCTTTTAAATAACGTGAATATTGGGATCGGCGCTTGCGAGCGAGAAAGTGTTCCTTACACAATTTTACGACGTTTTTTTATGTTGTGCAACACAGTTAGTGTCAAACGTTATGCGTATTTACGAGGCGCCTTCTGTTTCAAGTTGTAACTCTGCGTTAGTACTTGGAGTGCTAGCAGGTGAGTTTGGAAATTTGTACATAAATTTATTGCGCGGAAAAGCGGTAATTTGATTGTTTTATTTTCGTTTTATTAGCTTATGATTTGTGACCTATTACAAAACACAGGTAGATATTTCTTTATCAGTAGAACTGAGACTAGTTTAGACATGCAAGAAAAAGTGTCGCTTGTTTCATTACTCTTTTGCTTTACGGTCTAGCAATAAATAAATAAAATATGTAAAAAATCAATGTGTCAATAATTGTATTTTGTTTCTTTTCTTTTTTATTTAAAATAAAGAGCTTACATACATTGTATAAGTAATGTAATGCAACTAGCACGTTTTTTCATCACAGCTTTATTTGCCAATAAAAATATCGGAGTGAAGTAGTTATTAAAGATATTGCTAGCACGATCTAAGAAAAGACATATTAATTTTTTTTAGGTCCTCACTGAAAATCGGCGCCACGGCTTGCCGTGGCATTATGCTGAGTGGGGACCTATTTAGCGTCATGTATGTCTTTATTTGTTTTATGTTCTGTGTTTGTTTCATGGCGTTAAATAAATGTATTTTCTTTCTTTCTTTCTTTCATTTTATTATTTTTGAGCACCACCAAAATTATCGTTCATAAATTTCATCATCATTATCAGTCCACAGTCCACAGCAGTCCACTGCTGGATATAGGCTGCTTCCATGGCGCGCCACAACACTCCGTCTTCAGCCCCTCGCATCCATCCGCTGCCAGCGACCCTTTTAAGGTCGTCCATCCACCGTGCCTCAGGACGCCAAAAATTTGGATCACATTAATTGGTAGTCTATCAAAACGATTGCTGTGAAGCGAAAAGTGTTGAACTATTTTTAACTACATAAATGAATGTCCAACTTTTCGTACTCCACCCATATTTTGTTGCAACTGTGCTCATCGCATCCTTAGATAACACTAACACAAAATTCCATGCAGACATAGTTTTAAAATCTACATAAATCATACTCTTGGACAAAACAGTTCCTGGCATTTTTGTTACTTTTATCTCTAAATTCCTCCAACGTTTATTCATCCCTTGCTTATAAACGTGTAACGTGTTGTCCTGAATTATGATATACACTCCAGACAAGCCGTTCCTTGCCTTCGGGCCTCGATTTACTACAGTTATTTATACCTCCCTAATATAAACATGTTTCTCTTTTATTTCCATGGCCTGTTGTTTATGAAGTGAAAGCTTATTTCCAGTTTTACGTCCTGCAAAATATTACTTAGTACGTTTTTAGAAATGAGCTTTGAATAATTTTTAAGCTAAGTTGTGAAATTATCTACCCAATTGTTTTATGGCACCTGAATTATCACTAGATGGCATTCGTATCGTGGGTCCGTTTTGTAGTAAAACGACATGTTTAGTTTGGGATTTGTATTGAAGTAAGTCAAGTAAAGTATAAACAATTATGTCTTATGGCCGATGGGGTCAGAAGGTTCTCGAATGGCGTCCGCGGACCGGGAGACGAGCTGTCGGTAGGCCTCCAACAAGATGGAGCGACGACCTGGCTAAGATCGCGGGATCGCGGTGGATGCGAAAAGCACAAGACCGGTCTGAGTGGAGAGCCTTGGGGGAGGCCTATGTCCAGCAGTGGACGTCTTTCGGCTGACATGATGATGATGATGATGAATTATGTCAATCAAGTTTAAATATATAAAATAATAGAAATTTGATTAGAAAAGCTTATAAAATAGCCAGTACCATGTATCACAATAGAGTACCTATTTTAACACGTTTGAGGTTATAGTTTGCAAGAACCAATTAATAAGTACCGATATAACTCCCGCGGGAAACCGGTGGATGCAAGTGGCGAGTTGTCGTTCATTATGGCGTTCTAAGGGGGAGGCCTTTGTCCAGCAGTGGACGTCTTCCGGCTGATGATGATGATGATATAACTCCAAATCCATTTGGTCCCATGACTAAACGAATCTCTGGTATTAAGTTACCTACACGCATATTACGTTTCTTTTCTTAACTGTGCTTTGAATTTTATTAATTGATTGTAAATATCTGATAGGTTAATTTATTTCGTACAACATATTCAGGCCAGAACTGAAATATACTTACATATTTTTTAGTTAAAATTAAGTATTGGCAACACGGCTATCAGCTTAATATGCATCGTCGTCCTTTGACGCGAGGCTGCCACTTACAAAAACAAGTACGAGTTATTGGTACAACTCATATTTTTACATAAACTGTATATAATATTCTTTTAGTAGAAATAAGGGTTCTCCGCAATTGATAGTGGCCAGTAATCTACAGGATTGAGGTTGTCAGAAAGGCTCAAGATAGCGCAAGTGGGTGTTCGAGAAATAAGCCTTTTGATACTTTTATTTATTAACTGTTTGCGTAACAATTGTTTATTTATTATAAGTGTTTATTTAACTTGCCGTGTTAGTATGAGTGTAAGTATGTTTGTGTGGGTCATATTTCGGAACTCGAATTTCACCCACTTCTTAGCCATTTCATTGACTTGAAATTTGGTACAGATACGTAATGCAGAATAGATGACACTGCCAGTGGAGTAAGAGTTTGTACTTAAAATTAATCGGGGACAAAGATAACCACAGAATTAGAAAGCAATAAAAATAAAACAAGCGGTACTCAGCAACCTCACGCCCGCGTAATAAAGTTAACATGTCTAAATTGTTTTGTGTTACTTCCTGACTAAGGTGTCTATTAAAAATTTAAAACGTGTGTGTCCGTCGAAATTAAATTCCTCTCTAGGTGTGCGAGGCATTTTAAATGACGCCGGGCGGGCAAGTCTTGACATGGGTCGTACCCTGCTAATGATATTTCTTTGTTCATCTTGCGGGCAACTGGTCATTTGAGGTGACTATAAATGTTTAATTTCAACTCAGGGAAAGCTCACAGCACATTAAACATGAGACCAAGTAATATTTCGCAGAGCTTAGTTAAGTTTATATTGTAGTTTCTGGAGTGAAAAGTTCGAGTTGAATTTTGTTTGTCTATTTTACTGAAATAGGATAGAACGAAATAAACGTGTGGTTGCGGGTCTTCATTATAATCATCAATTACGTTCCAATACGGAGCACAGGAGGCTTTTTAAGTGCAATGATAAATTTATCATTAACAATTAACAACAAATTAACATCATTTGTTAAGGAATTCCTTAACAAATGATGTTAATTTCTTTTACCAAGGCGGCGTTTCGCTACCTCTAATAAATGGACTTAAAAGTGATCAGGTACTTCAGCCCTTTGATTTTGGTATTACAATCTAAACCACAGCGGCACTTGGATATCGCTAATGGCTTGGCTCTTGGGTAACATAATACGTTATCAAGAGCCAAGCTATTAAGTAATCAGGTTCTTCAAATAATAAATAAATCAAATATTTGCAGGTGGTGTACAAGGTCCACCCGGATTGCAACCACCATCTTGCTCGCTAATCCTGCCGTGAAGCAGCAGTGCTTGCACTGTTGTGTTTCGGCGCGGAGAGTAAGACAGCCGGTGAAATTACTGGCACTTGAGGAATTCCAACTTAGGCCTCTAGGTTGGCAGCGCATCTGCGATACCCCTGGTGTTGCAGATGTTTATGGGCGGTGGTGATCTCTTACCACCAGGAGACCCACTTGCTCGTTTGCCTTCCAGTCGAATAAAAAAAAAACAAATAATATTATTAACATTGACTGCAACAATCTTATTATTAATTTATGAAATGTACATTTATTTTTTATTTAAATAAATAGCTTTTTTTAATGTACTGGGTCATTTTTGATGATGAGACCAGTCAGTCAGTATCAAATTTGCGTAGTATTCCAATCTAATTAGAAGTTTGTCTACTATAAAGATAGCCTTGTAAAGTTGCTCAGTAAAACGTAAACATTTGAACTCGCCCTCATATTGATCCCTACTGCTACTATAAAACGTCTTACGGCCACCATTTGTCACTCACCCTCTCTCGATAGCCCTTTTCTTGATCTCGGGGTTCAAAGATTTACAAATCAAAAAAACGAATCTGTTAGTTGCGAGGTGAATGAAAAAAAAACAGATCAAAATTACTGAAGTCACAAAAACTAAGTTCATTTTAAAAGTTAGGCTTCGTAGCCCAAACGTAAAACAAAAAAAGTGGTCAAGTACGATTCGTACGGAGTTTATAAAAAAAACAAAATGTGTATTTATTGACAAACTAAGTTATTTTTCCTTAGCTCTCACTTCTGCGAGCCTTAAATTTTTGTTAAATTTCGTGATACCATATTAATGGAAGCAAAGTACGCTTGCCTTTTTAATTTTTGTTTGCTTACTTGGTTTTGTTTTGTTTTTATTACGTTTTTGCTAAATTTAAATTTTAACGCTTACAACAGACTATATAGTCCTAAATTTCTCACCTTAATTGTATATTTGACACCTACTACTACCCATACCTGAAAAAAAAATCTCTCCTTGCAGTCGGGTGAAAATATAGTAATGTCAGGCATACACGTACGCTCGCATGTATACCCGCACGCAAAGATATACAACGAAGTGTTTCATAAATAAGAGTTATATTTTTTATTTTTGATGTAGGTATAAAAAAAAACTTATTTAATTCTAGGTCTTGCTCGTTAGATATTTGTTTTGTTTTAAAAAAAAAATAACATTAGTAAAATATCCATTCTAAAAAAAATTGCTGCCAATATAGTTGCATTTCAGAAGGCAAAGCGTCCATTTCAGTACAATTTTATTCACTCCTGTGAAAATTTTTTGGCTTACCCTTCCATGGTTTTGAAAAAGCGTGAGTTAAACAACCATGGTACCGCATTATATATAAACTATACAGAAGCGGTACTACGGTTCTCGTATTCACCCCTTTTTCGCAGGGTCAGTGCATTTTTTCCCTTTATGCGACCCTGAAAGCAACCTTTGACGGCACTTCCGAAATTCTATGCAAGCCAGGAATATTTGCTGACTGTGTTTTTTAATTTGGAATGGCCGGACAATCATATAAAAGGTCACCGGGAGTATGACAGGGACACAAACCGAATGGCGTTTGTTTAATTTACGAATACGGAGATAGAAAAATTCAATACCGAGCACGTATTGCAGATATCATGAACAATTTTGATTGTTCTGAAATAAAATAATCGGATAGCTGCTATTATTTTACAGAGTAGTTTCGATATCGAATGTATAAGTCTACTGAAACAGGTGTTAGTTTAAAATGTGTTATGTAGATTTTTTTTAGCACACACAATCGATTGTTCTCATGATCTTCTCATCAAACACGAGTATTTAAAATAATGTATTTCAAACTACTAAGTATTGTCGCAAAATTTACCGAAAATGACAAATCTATTAAACAGTACTCTAGCACTACTTAATATTTACGCAAATTTCAACGCACAGTGGTAACTCGACAAAGTCAGTAGCAAAGAAAAGTCGCTCCATAACTAAAAAGTTGTTTTCTCCGCAAATAATAGTTAACGGAGCAATCAGCTTCCGTCACGAGCTTGTTAGCAGTTGAAGTTAAAGAAACCCAGTAAAGAAGTTCAGAAATTAATCGCAAATCGATTCAATTTCAATAATCTTAGGAACTTCGTAATACACTGAACTTTTATCAACCTTACAAGGAATTTGTTGGTTCAAATCACAATAGGTATTCATATAGAATATTAATTAAACTCATATAAATTTATAAATAATTACTCGTAAGAAGTTTTCGAGTAAATAATCTGACTATTGTTTTTTTGTTCCGCCATGACTCAATCAAGTGGACATTTTAACTGCAAAGCCTGTACTAAAATCGCAAAGGAAAATAATATGCCTCATAAAGACTCGAGTAGAGAATAAATGATACGAACAAAACGTTGGAAACCCAAAAAAAATTTTCCCCTAATCCAATGTGATTAAAACAACACACCTACTCGATTTAAAAGGTTATCATAGATACAACATTCTTATTAAATGTAATGACACGTTTACCCTTTAAATGTGTCAGACGCACATGCGAACTCAATAATACTTGCAGTTGAAAATGAATTTCCGCATCAGCAAACCATTAAAGCTGTAAAAATATATTCCTAACTGTAACCTGTTATTGGGTATTCGTCATCTTTTTCATACGTGTGGAGGTAAATTGGAGTGTGAGCGAGAGAGTGTTGTATGTGATGATATGGAAGTCCCTACGGCTTCCCACGAGGCTGTTGATTGACAGTGCAATCGGCAGGTCCACGCACAATGAGTTTGTTTCATACTATTTTGGGACAAATAATTGTATTTTGTTTTTATAATGTACAAGACAAAATATGTGATAGACGACAGAATACCAGTATCAATACTAAAGCAGATCATCACGTAAACTGCGCAATTGTTAAGATATTATTAAAAGTTCAATAACTATTATTTTATGCTGCTTAACTTAAAATTATTCACAGATATAACTATATTATTGAAGTGAAACTAAATAAAGTCTTTAAAATTCTGGGCACGTTTTGGTTAATGCACATAAAAATCAATATGTGACTATAAAATCAAAAATAGGTCTCTAATTAGTTTTAAAGTACGCAAGGTTTTGAATGTATTTTTTTTTCACAAAACAAAAATTTATCCTTATTTAGGTTGAGTTGAACCACTGTGCTTTCTATCGACACGTCGGAAATAGAAATGTGAAATAATTCACAACATGCCAAATGCGGAGTTTGGATTTTGAATTGAAGGCTTCTATTCCCTTCAGTTACAGGTTTAGCCCGATAACAGAAAATAAATAACAGATTGAAAATAATGAACATTAAGAATCACGTGTTACAATACTTACAATTCTTATGAATACTCGTAGTTTCCTCGGGATAGCAATCAACAAATTTATCAGGCAAAGTCGCGGGCATAAGTTAGTTTCATATAATTTTAGTGTATACATCACGGTGATGGTTTACGAGGCGTTTTATAATTTATTCTAAATATTTCTCAACAGATAGCTGACTTAGTTTGACTAACCAGTAAAAAATATACCTGCTGTCTGTAACAAATTGAGAACCTCCTTTTTTGAAGTAGGTTAAAAAGGTTCTTCATCGGAATTGTCGATTCAAAATTTAGCTTTCTGCAATACATTTTGAACATCGGTCTACTCGTCTGCTTGTATATGTGAAAAGATTGGTTGATTATAATAAAAAGTCTTGACACTGGAATTAATAATAAATAACAAAAAATGGAATCGACTACAAAAACCATGAAAATGTTTTTCTAGGTACCTACTAGCTTGAAGTCGGTGCCTCAGCACGAGCCAGCAGGAGTGGAACTACTACCTAACCTAGATAATGTAATATTGGACTATCAGTCACTCCTGCTGGGTCGTGCTGAGGCACCGACTTCAAGCTAATAGGTACTTTGAAGATTATTTTCAGTTTTTGTAATCGGTTTAATTTTTTGTTACAATTTTCTTTTTGTTGTTGATTAAAAAACCTTATCTTACTCAAGCCCAAAAAAAATATTTTAGATTATTTTAAAACGTACGTACAACAAAGTAATGTAATGTATGTTTAACGATGTACAAAAAATACGTAACTATAAAATTAAGCGTTTGATGTTAAGTATTCTACCTATCGTCGAATAATTTTTTTATTAACGCTAAGTTGGTACCTTCAAAGTAACGAGGCAAAATTAATAGGCACTCCAACATAGCAAGAAAATGTAGTGCAGCGAAGGTGTTATCTACTACTAATTAATTTCATTATCTACGTGATGGTGTCGGAAACTCCAATATATCTTAACCCCACTACACGTGCAAAAGAGGGCAACGTTCTTCGACACGTACAGTTCAAATTATACTGGTTTAATGATTTACTTGACGTATTATGATTTACCGAGTAATAAATCCCATTTCGTTTAGTATTCCATTCGCATAGATATTGATAATCGTTACGTTAATTTGATGTTGTTAATTATTAATGAACTATGATTGAGTTAGATCCGAATTATGCGTTCAAACGGGATCGTATTCGGTATGTTTTGAATACTATAATATATGTTACAAATGTTATTCCACGTAATATACGTACATACATTATATAATTATCCGTCTATGCATGCACTGCTTACTTGGAAATGTATTGTAAATGTTTCGATAAACTTGACGTATAACGGTGGTATTTGAAATGTATCTCCACAAAGTTATTAGTCTTAACTACATACATACCGCGCTCTCAATACTGTAAACATACACTATTTTAATTAAAAACTTCCAGCAATTTATAAACTCTCAGTCTAAATTATGGTTAATTTTGTATTTTTAAAAATAAATATTTTCCCTTGTCCTGGAGGCAAAACTCTTTCGATTCCTGTAGTAATTTACAGGTATCAAAAAATGTTGAGGTACATATCCGAGACACATTAATGCCCAGATGCCAACTATTACGACAGTGACGTAGCTATAGTTGTTTTCTATCCTTTTATATCCAAATTTTGAAGCATTTTATTATAGTCACATTTTTTACATACAACAGCTCATATTTCATCCGAAGTTGTGTTATTGCGGAAGTGGCAATTTTCAGACTTAAGCGGTAATGTCTAAATCGACAAAAAATCCTCGCAAGTATTGCGTCCCCTATTTGGGGTCCTGGGGGCTTCGGGCCCCTTCACACCTGCTACTCAAGCTAAGGAGTGCTTGCATTTGTCTAGAGAACATATTTTATTAAAAGTCTCATAATCTTGTAACTTCTTGTGGGGCGATGAAGTTGTTTTTTAATATTTTTATGTTGTGTTATGCAGAGATATAAGTTTTGATATTAATCTGGAATATTTTAGTAGATAATTAGCCATTAATAATAACATTGAATGAGCTTTGAAGTTAAGGGCGTAGCCTGTTGCCCGCGACTCCGTCCGCGTAGTATTCGTTTATCGCTATCCCACGGGAACTATGAAACTTTTCGGGTTAAAAATTATCCTATGTCTTTCCCCGGGACTCAAGCTATCTATACTCGTATACCGAATTCCATCTGAATCGGTCCAACGTGATTGAGTAACAAACACCCAAAAATCCAAACATCTTCACAAATTTTCTCATTTATAATACTCGTATTAGTAGGATTTTTATGTTTCACTCATTGGTTTCACTAGTAGAAACTATGCTTATGCCAATAACGGTCAAAACAGAATAAAACTGTGGCATTTAATTAATAAGGGAAATTGGTGTCAACATTGACATCAACATAAAAGAATTGGCAAAAACAATAACAAAGCTCATCATCATCATCATCATCATGTCAGCCGAAAGACGTCCACTGTTGGACATAGGCCTCCCCCAAGGCTCTCCAGTCAGACCGGTATTATGCTTACCAACACTTAACGCTTAATAACAAAAGTTACCAAACAGAATACAAAACAATTCCTAATCCTATTTTACCGGTAGCGTAGTTAAGTTAATGTTTACTCTGTGGTTAATAATCAATTTATTTGGGTATACTTAGATAAATGTAACTTTTCACTATCTCATCAAGCTACGCACGATATCGTAGACCCTCTACGTTTACATTCGTAGCCGCTACGCCGTAGCAAACCGCGCGACATATTTCCCTGACATAGCTATCGGGTGGATATGAGCAGCTATTTGGGTAAACTATGTAATCCCGGATCGCGGTAAATGGTTGCGATACCAGAGTTTACTGCGCAGGTCGAAACGTTAACACTGTTATGGTTAAGTACCAAGTGTGAAAACTATACCAGGCCATTAAAAAACACACAGTGAAATCCCGGTGTTGCAAGGCTTATAATATCTATTTCAGCATATTTAGTTCTATAAATTATGTATGTTTACGTTTGAATTGTGCTTCGTATTCACAATGTTCACAATCGTAGCTTTATTTTCACCAGAATATTATGTTTTTTGTTACCCCATATATCTAATATTAGCCCTAAATAACTTACAAACTTGTAAAAGGTGTGAATTTGTCGGGCGAACAGTTTATCAAGCTATATTGTCGTTCATTTCCTACAAATATCCGACATTATTGCGCAAAAGGGAAAACATTGAACTAAAATAAAACTGTTTATTCCAGAAAAAAATTTTTGATATCACTTTGCTTGTACGTTGTAAATGAAAGTGATTTTATCATTTTTCATCTTATTCTAGTTAATAATTCGTTTTTTAATTTTTATTACACTCTTGAGTTTATTCGAAGAAGCAATGTAAAGCAAAATGCTTGATGATTGTAGCGTGACAGACGACGTCAGTTGTGTTCTAGGATGGCATACATTGATAGCGGTATTTAATTTGTATGAAAAAAGGAAAATTCAAAGATTCCATTATTTTTAAAAGTTGCTGAACTAATGTTGTACAGTTTAATGAGGACGATCTATGTTTTAATTTTTTATTATTACAGGCCACACCCGGTATAAAACCAGGGCACTAATTCTCAACATAAGCGACATCATTGATCGATGTATCCCTTCTAGTAACACGCTATTTCCACGAGTAACAAGATTTACGTGCGCTTCCAAATTACGACGCGGTACCTTCAGCGTGCGAGCGGAATAGCGAATAAATCAAGGGGGCTGCCTCACCCTGTCTCATTCTCTCGGACGTGACGGGGGCTATTTTAAGGGCAGCCGGAATCTGTAGTCGATATTTAAATGTTTTATTAGGTTTGGCTGGCGGTAAGCAGCCAGCCGGTTGCATTTAAGCTTATGCTTTTTGATGGTGTGCAATGTGAATGTCTAACCGTTGTAGGTGGCCATTTGTGTTTAAAGTTGTGCTTGTGAACCTTCTATTGCTCTGTAGGCTGTTAGGCTACATGGATCTTCACAAAGTAACGTCTTTTTAAATAAATGATAGACAAAAGTAGCACAACTTATTTTTTCTGAATTTGTTTCTTTTTGATTGAAGATTGTGTGTATCAAATTTTTGACATAATTTTGTTGTCTTTTTCGCTGCGATCTATATTTAAATTTTATGAATATAATATGTCTCAAAATTTTTTAAAAACAAACAGTACCAAAGTGTGGTGGTTAAAGTCAAAGTCAAATCATTTATTCAGCAAATAGGCCGCAATGGGCACTTTTACACGTCATTTTTTTAATCTACCACCGGTTCGGAAAAAAACCTCTGTTGAGAAGAATCCGGCAAGAAACTCAACGAGGTATTTTTTTTTTTAAAACAGATTCACAATATTTATAAATGACATCTATGTACTATACATTACAAGTATTTAACACAATTTTATTTTTAACACAGTAGGTTCACTATTTGAAGGGATCGCTAGTGCGGATCGGAATTATTTCCAAATATCCCTGTCCATGATATAATCGTTAACTTTATAATAAGCCTTAGATATTAATGTCTTTTTGACAGTAGATTTAAATTTTGTATCAGTTTCTTCAGTAATATTTTTTGGAATTTTATTATAAAAACGTATGCAACTTCCCAAAAACGACTTTTTGGTTTTAGCCAGTCTGTAAGATGGTACTTTAAGCTTCCCTGTGTTTCTAGTAGCCTTTGGCTTATCGACGTTAGTGGGAAAATCACATATGTTCTTCCTAACGTACATGATTATTTCAAAAACATAAAGCGACGGCAGGGTTAGGATACCAGTTTCCAGGTTCTAAGTAAAAAATGAATATTATCATAATACTGAACTAGAAACATTCAAATAGCACAATTTGATACAAAAATATCGAATGTATTTGTTACACGAAAAGAACAAGTTAGGTACTCGGTATTTTATTGTGAGGGTATGGTTAAGAAAAGTATGAGATTATATATCCCATACGTAGTCGGATATTCTCTTGATAAATAAAAACAAAGTAACACTGTTACTACCGTTTTCGCTATCGATTGCTGCACTGCCGTGTACAAAGTACCAAGAGTACCGGCAGCCATTTTGATTTCCGTGCTCAAATTAATCCCGTGGTGTGTCCGGTCCACGCAAATTATTTAAACTGACGAACACCGTAAATAAGGGATTAAAAGAGAACGCTAAATCCCCGTGTATTTAGTATTTTTGAGCTCAAGTGCTGCGAGGGATCGCGCAGGTTCAGATTAAACCCTTTATTTGCACTTGCAGTCGTCTGACAGGGGTTCCAATATTTTGGCATTTAGCAACAATAAAATACGGCTGATTAAACATTGGGCGCGTCGGGAGTTAAACACTAGAAATTTGTTTATCGACTTGGCTTGAAATGTCAAGGTTACTGACCTTTGTGGGGTCGGAAGAGGAAATGACTTGGCAGTTCTATTATGAGGGCCGCGCGGTGTTAACTGGTACTCAATATGCTTGAGTTTAACATTTACATCGAGTTTGGTTTTGTTAAGTCATTTAAGGACGGTTTTTGTGTTGGCTCATAGATGTCGTTGCTTCTTATAGCAACATTGCCCCAGCAAAATCTATTCACGTAAATTTCAACTATCGAATTGTTGGCAACACCAACAATGAATTATTATTTTTTACTTATGAGTGGCAACAACGACCAACGGTCGCTCTCTTGCTTCAGCTACATTGAACTCTGTGATTTCGTCTTTCCATTTATTTTTATTTTAAAAAGCCTTTTTGTAAGTTTAGGGTCAGTGCCTTATCATCATAGTCGAATAATGTTGTAAATTATCCCACGGCTCAATGTTTATTGAGCCAAAAGTTTTATCGTAGGATGCCTATCTAGTATTTAAAACAAGAATGTACCTAGTAGCGTATAATTTTGGGACCGCTTTAGGAATGGACTCGTTTGTGTTTACTGTACTGAATTATTTTATTATTTTCTACAAAGTCCAGCTAATAAATTAACCGAATGTGAAATATTATCGCCGCCGTGACAACTGCATGGCTATTTATTGAAACATTTCGCCGAGCTCGCTGTTGGACTGAAATACCTTCCGTACATTCGTTTTAAAATTGCAAGTTCGAGTTTTATTTTTGCACCGCTTTCAGTGCATTAAAATTTTAAGCATCGGAGAACCTTTTATGTTCATTGTCGTCGACTCAATTTACTTTTATCTATTTAATTCGTTGAAAGTTTGTAATATTGCTTTAATATGATTAACAACAACTTTTACGAGACTTAGACCGTCTCTGTTCGAATAGATGGAGACGGCATCACATTTATTCGTCAAATAAAGTTAATCAATGGGTAGTGAAACAGCCCCTAAAACAAAATGAAAATGAATTTGAAATGGTTAAGCCGATACTGGCAGTTAAATCTACTTTACGCCACCGGAACAATTGTGTTCCGACAAAAAGAAATAGCACTTATTTACTGTTTATATTTTTAAGTCGTACCTATACAGTAAGCAAGCTCACTCCTAATTCAGCCACTCGCTGGTCATTCAAGTCACATTCTTCACAGTGAGAAAGGTACAATGACGAAGGGAACCAAGCACCGGAGGCGCGAAAAGATTTGGTTCCGTCCTGAATAGGGTAGCCCGGGAATCCGTTGAGCCGTCGCGCATGATGAATGGTGTTTTTCTTTTCGCCAAAGTATTCATGGGATCGTGATATTTAGAGAAACCGCTGCTGAAATGAAGGTTTTTTGCGACTGTTTTTTTCGTAAAATGTGCCAACAATGAGGCCCATTTGTTTAAAAACTTGAGTTGTTTCGCGCTGTTTATCGCATAAAAATATTACGTGACTACATTCTTTATTAGAATAAGGTACTCGAAAATTAAGGTATATTTGTAAATTGTATTTAATTTTAATAGATTTTTTGACATTGAATCACGCACAAAATCACACGGACTTTGTATAGTGTCGTACCAAGCAGGCATTGTATAAAATACGTATTATCTTCGTTCGAGAAATCCATTTGCTAGCTGGCTGAATATAAACGTGAAACTTTTCAATGCGTGCCAAACAGCCGTTAAATAAACAAATTAAAAATAACCGTGCAGCGCAATGAACCTTCGAAATTTGAAAAAAACGTTCCAATAAATATCACAGCAAGACGTCTCTGCCCTCGATACCTTGAGGGAGCAGCCATCGATTGTCAGTAATTATATTATCCTACCCCAAGGTACGTACCTGTTAATCTATGTAAAAGTGAGGGCTGACGCTGTCAAGGGTGCTTGCTCGCCGGTGAAACTTTTTCTTTTGCGGATAGATACGTGTTGAAGAAATTACTATAGCATGACGTGATGTTTTGAAAACCAGAAAAACTATAATATTGAACGAACAATATAAATTAAGAAATATTTTTGTTTTGTTGAATATATTACATTTTAATTTTCAGTTTGACGAAGGTACATAGTCGTTAGTTCTAGTTGCGTGTATTTTACTCGTATTTTGTAGTACCAATATAGGTGATATACAATTCAGTTCAACCTGGCCACTACTGGATTGGATAGATAAAATCGATTTACAAAAACAGCAAACAACCAAACAGCGCATGTTAAAAAAAAACTTTCACATTGTACCTACCTGGATTTAGAGATACCCAATGCTCAGTCACAATCGATACAACCGAACTGATTAAAGATTCGGGTAAGTATTGGATATGCCGGTCAGAATTTAATTCTTAATCGATAACAGTACTCTAAATAACTCCATCACACTACTGGTTTTATTATGTTGTGTTATTCACACGCTATAGAGGTATCGCAAAAAAAAATCACATGGAATCTTTTTAAAAGTGAATGAATGAATAAAATTTATTTCGAAACAACCGCAACAAAAAAACAAATTACAAAATTGTAGCAGTTGTATCAAAAAAGGAGTATCAGCATTATTTGAGGCAGAATAGCCACGACGCTGATTTTCAGTGGGTCCTAAGTATAATGACTAACCTAAAACTAAAACTAAGGAATCGCTTAAACTTAACAGTTTCTACCTTTGCGATAACCAGAAAGTCTGCATTTAATAGCGCAGATAATATAAACAGGAGTAGAAAAGGTGATTTTACGTTAGTTTATGAGCACTTAAAGGATCGCTTTAATCAACAACAAACCGACAGCCGATCGTGCAAAATTAATTCATCAAACGCATAACAAAGTATCTTAATCCTGTTAGATGTACTTGTACTTTTGTCTGTGGGTTGATCCTCTCAGCACTTGCTCGCAGGGACAGCATTAGGGAGCAAGGGATATAGGGAGAGACATTAATATTCTATTGTCGAACGTGTTTTGTTTTCAGTTGGTGCTGGGTTTTTGTGATTTCGTTTGTTGCTGTTTTTCGAATGGTGGCGTTTGTGCTTATAGTTTTTCGTCTTATCCTACTAATATTATGAATGAGAAGATTTGTAAAGATGTTTGAATAGTTATCGATATCTAAAGATCTTGATTGATCCTGTGGGATAAAATAGACCTTTGATAAAAATAGACGGCGCTATCCGAGAACGTTGAAGTGCCTTTGCTTTCAAGATGATGTCGTCTTAAATGAATAGATGGCGTTGTAAGAAATAACGTTGCGCTTTAAAAATGTTGCTGTGTCGTATCAAATTATTTTACGCATTACATTGCTGCTCGAAAATATTTCAAAAATTAATAAAAGCTCTGGTAGTTAATTTTAAATTAACAATTTGTTTTGATATCGGTTCACACCACTTAAATCTTCGTCTGGTTACAGTTCGAGGTAGTATCAAAAATACATGCTGTAGAATTAAAACTAATAAGGAGGCTTTCATGTAGGAGTTCCAACCAGTCGCCAACATATTGGTAGATACGCTTTTGTTGTCTTTTATCTTCTGTAATCTGTAGGTACTACGATCCTGACTGGCAGTAAAAAGTGTTAAATATAAAAAGGCAGTCACCTAATATTATTTTTCATCACGCACTTCATTCCTTAACCATAAATGGATTAACAACGAGCCACAATTATCGTGCCTTATTTTCGCGCAAAAAACTCCGCTTTAAAAGCTTAGCTTATTTAAAGAGAATGGGAGAGAAATCCTCTAATTGCGGTGTCCTGGCCCGAGTGGGCGATAAACATGAATAATGTCGTCCGATGTCCAAGTCCGCAACTTTATTTTCTTACTTTGTCACCTGCTTGCACGAGATAACGCGTAGTTTGAGCGGCGAATTCGCTTTGAGAATATCAAGTCGGTGCTCCAGTTTTGCTAGTCTGTTTAAATTGCTGTATTTGGAAAAGTTGACATTGTTGCATAGTTAGATAACGTTACAGGATGCTGGAACTGTCTGGAACGTAGTTTTAAAATGTAGAACGGGGTTATGACAATTTATGACTAGCTACTTAATAGTAAAAGAAGACAATGCAACCATATACATATTTATACCTCACTAAAATGTGTATAAAAAAATGCGACAGCTAAAATAGAGACTACTAATTTGAAGAATAACTTAATAATCACCGTTGGAAATCGGTAACAGTCAATTTTTTAAGCCTAAATAAATTGCCTTTGCTCTGGACGTCTAAACTCAGCATATTATTATAATATAGGTAAACATCATTAGGTACATACTAATATCTTGACACAACAAAGCGTACATAGAATAAATATCTGATATGACTCTATTCTTCGAGCTATGTTGGTAACCTTAGTTCTACTGCGGATATCATCATTTCTGATTCTATCCCGCAGAGAAACCCCGAGCATAGCCCTCTCCACAGCCCTTTGAGTGACTTTGAGCTTCCTCATGAGGCCCATCCTTAGCGCCCATGTCTCAGATCCGTATGTCATCACTGTGGATCGCGGTGGATGCGAATAGCACAAGATCGGTCTGAGTGGAGAGCCTTGGGGGAGGCCTGTGTCCAGCAGTGGACGTCTTTCGGCTGACACGATGATGACGATGATGATGACTCTATATCTGTGGCAGATTTTAATGTAGGTGACTATACAGATGCTTGCGACGTCTGGTTCATAAAATGGACGTTCTAAGGCCTGGTTCACATTTATCTGTCGTGTTGTGTCACTCAACTCAAGCCGTCACAACACACTGCATCAGATAAATGTGAACACATTCATATAAAACGTATGAAACCGATACTGTTCTGATGCGTCACGACACAACACGTCAGATGAATGTGAACCGGGCTTAAATCATTTGCTTCAAAATGTCCAAAGTGTACCGTCTTTTAAGATCCATTCCAATATACCCTACACAGCGTCACCTCTAAAAAGCGGAAGGAACTCTAACGCCTGTTTAATGGGCACCGACGCAATAATCCCTGTAATTGCGTCGCAGCCTCCTGCATACAGAGCAGATGTTGCTGAATTAGCATTGTTTAGTCTCCGAGGAACAAATTTGAAATAATTACGGTAATTTGTCACAGTTTGCTTCTTTCAGGCGTTTAAGTTTAATGGGTGTTTGTTGAAGTTACGGTGACACGCACGCAGCTGTGATTTTTTTATACCTACATGTATAATGTTGTTTTCGGTATAATTATCTAATTAATGCAAGCTTGTAAACGAAGCCACGATTTCTACAGTAATCAGAAACAAACGGCGACGGTGTGAATCCCGGAAGTTGTATCATGAGTTGAAACATATGTTTTATCCGAAAAAGATGTAAAGGTACAAATAAGATAAACTTAAGTGTCGAAAATACAAACTGAAATATAGATGCACGGAAAAACTAGAAAAATAAGACCAGCGCTGGGAATCCAACCCAGGTCTTCGTCATTCCGTGCCGCATGCTATACCGCTACACCACCGCTGGACAACGGTACATACACGAATTTCTCCTATGGACCACATATCTCAGCATATCTCTTGTTTCTCTTTATTTAGCCACTTAAACAGTGACACTAGCGACATCTATGCCATAGCCCTCATCGAGAAACTTTGTCGGCACGCCATCGGAACTAACCGCTCACCCGGATAAGAGATATCGTTATTAAGCAATCAAATTAAGATTGGTGTTGGGATGACCGTAAAAGTAACAAAAATTTGGAATAGAAATAAAAAATACAAAAGGATCCCAAAAAACCAATCTTAATAAATGTAAGTGATATATTTTAGACCCACTTGCAGGTAAAAATTAATCTAGATTTAGTTGTTAAGCCGGGCTTAAGCTTGACAGTTCCATAAATTTTGACACTACTAAACTAAGCTTAACGCTAACTCAAGATTTATGTGTTTCCAGCAAGTGGCCATTAATAAATAAAAATAATAAAAATAAATGTGAGCCACCTTTTAATACATTAACCTAACCCACTCCCCAGACTGCCTCGACACGGCACAGACGGGAGAGAGTTCAGTCCCGGAGCCAGAGACAAGCAAGGGACTACTCGGTATCGAAAACCAAATTTGAGTTTGGCAGCCTTATAGGCACCCTGCCCAACAGCAGCGACTTGGATGATATTTGTAAATATATTATAGATTTTTAGTATTAGAGTATGTTAGTGTTAGTTCCATTTTTATTTATTTTTGTTAATTATTGTATAAATTACGTTGTTTGCGCCTATAAAGTTGGATGGAGTATTTTGAATTGAAATGGAAAGTATTTTGGCACCCATCCAACCTCCGCGCACGTCCTACTCTATGGCGAGTAATATAGAGTAGAAAAAAAAAAAAAGTCTTCTGTCAAATGCGACAGCAGTGCTTCGCTACACATATTTTTCCGCAAGATATATTTAATTATTTAAAACCATCTGAAGACTCTGAATTATAAAAGACCGCAGCAATAACGTTATCAAAGCTTCTGCAGTTAATGGTGAGTGAATACTATATTTTCAGTCAAATTATTTCATCCGCTTTTTTTTTTAGTGTTTTATGCGGCGATTAACCTTAACAGTGAACAGTGATCACAAAATTCGATATTGCTCTCGTGTCTGACATTTTTTAATGCGCAAGTTGTTTCCGCGTGGTTTTTGGAATTTTGCTATCAAGTTGCAAAAACTACAATCACCGTACTACGTGAAGAAAAATATATTTATCTTTTTTTAACTGACATTGGCCCAAGCCTTAAAGGCCGCCATTAAGGAGAATAATAATAATATTTTTCCGCAAGATATATTTAATTATTTAAAACCATCTGAAGACTCTGAATTATAAAAGACCGCAGCAATAACGTTATCAAAGCTTCTGCAGTTAATGGTGAGTGAATACTATATTTTCAGTCAAATTATTTCATCCGCTTTTATAGGTAAAACTACAGTGTTTTAAGCCAACCTAATAAAGTCCACCGAACTGCGCAAATATACGTGTTATTTACTAAATAAAATACATTAAAAGTACCTAAACGATTCCTAAGTAGGAAGTGCTCACGAAATACAAACTTTTCCGCTCACCACAACACGATGCAAGCCAGACTGGTTGAATAATCCAAAATTAATGAGCCTGTAATTAAACCGACGCGTTTAGGCAAACACGGAACATCAAAGCTAGGGGCAAGATTACAACCCTGCGTCACGTGCGTGCATTACAGTACCATGTTGGCAACTTTACCCTCCATGAAAAAAAAAACAACCCCAAATGCCAAGCGTTATGGACTAAAAAAGACTGGCAGTTACTCTGCGACTGGCAAAGATATCTTGGCACGTATGGTTATAGTTATCAGTGCAACTATCATGGGATTTGCCGTGATAGTCCAAACACATGAATAAAGAAATGGAACAGAGACAAAGTTACACAGAGCTAACATCAATTGTAGATATTTTAATAGTGTCAGCACTGGAAGTAATCAATTGAAATAGACATAATATAAACTTAATAATAATAATTAAAAACTAATAATAATATAAGCTTGATTTGCACTACTATTGACTGTTACACAACCGTGAGATGAAAACTACACGACGCCCGAGTTGTATGCCTTGACCACGTAGGTGCGAACCAGAGAGTCTACTCCGAAGTCTGAAAATCGAAGTTCGTTCGTAGTTCCGTTTCTCTCGCTCTCGTATTAAATAGTATAAGTACCAGAGGGACAGAACGACACGAACTTCGATTTTCGAATTTTGTACGCAACGAAGCCATCAGTGCCCATATACACTCGCATCTAGCTTGTAGTAGTGCACTGTCTTAACGTGATTGTACTCGTATGAACATTGGTCTCTGTTCCGTTTCTTTACTCAAGTGGTAAAAGCGACCGTTTAGGAAGATAAAACGATGCGAAGTCATACAAAATCGGGTTCTTGTAATCTCCCCGGGATACTTCAGCATTAGCACCGGCGTTCGCTGATTACTTTGTGGATGCAATCTGCGCTTGAGGTCTTGCTCTGTGGCATTTTGTTGACTACTTACATTAAGTAATGCCATAGAAGAAGCCGTGCCGTGTCCGGTTTCGGAATAGGACAGAGCCATTTCTTCTCGTGGGTGTCGTAAAAAGCGATTAAGAGACCTGATCTGAGAGTGGGCAGCAGTATTCTCTATCGTCAACCACGAACTCTTGCCTCTAGCATCGCGGTATAGACGGTGAGAGGAAACCACAATACTATTTGTTACTTTTTTGTATATTTTGGGTGTAAATAAAAGACACAAGTTGTTTACATTCATTCATAGATACTTATAAACTTGGATACATAGTTCCAGGTGAAGTTAGACTACGTTTTCATCAAAGGTGTGCGTGTTGCGTTGCGAGGAATTTATTTTTCATGAACCAATAGGAACGTTCCATTTACTCGTTCTAACTTGGCTCAACTTTTTCCACTAGAGTTGTGCTGTGCAAGAATAGGTAAATAAAGCGTTTCTATTGGGTCATCAAAAGCATATTCCTAACATGTCTTTGGTGGAAACGCACCCTTAATATAAAGCGGGTAAAAATTGTTAACAATTTACCGCAAAAAAATCTCCCAGCGTCGCCACTGTCGCCGCCACTTAGTTAAATTTATGTCCCCAAAACGTGATCAAGTTACGTTCATTTAGATTGTACCGCAACCTTTTTCCGTTTTCCGCAGCCAGATTTCCATTTACGCAATTTGCGGTAAAAGCGAACGATATTCGATACCGTTTATCGACTATCGATTTCACTACTGTTATAGCACAATAACCTAGATGCGTAAGCACTTAGGGATATGGAGCCAAGGAGGTCGCCTCCCGAGAGAGCGGCGCCGGATAACGCTCCGAAGACACGCGAGCACGGCACTGATTTCGGCTTCTACGGCTAATAAAAGACAGGTCGGAGGTATTTAGGTTAAAGCGACAGTTTTGATTCGGGACAAAGCGAGCTACCTCTGCATAAAGTGCATACAATGATTTTTTTCACTTGTCATGCTCGTAAAGTTCGTGTTTATGCTGCATCTAGGCGACGTAAAATGACTTTTTGTGATCAAATGCATAAGGTAAAATCTTCGTCTTAGATCAAGGCAAGTGGCCTAAACAGCCATAAACAAAAAAGCTTCAATGTATTTTTTAAATAATTTTTAATTTGTATAAAACTAAAAATCAATCAAATAAATCAAAATAAATGTTGATTTTATCAGAAATTTATCATAAAAGCCATTATCGACGAAGCCAGTTAAAGTTCCGCGTGTCCTGTTGCCATGCGACGTTTTTTCACTCCCGATGCAAAAAGAGAGGTGTTATAAGTTTGATCGGTATGTGTTAGTGCATCTGTCTGTGGCACCGTAGCTCTTAAACGGGTGGACCGATTTGGATGCGATTTTTTTTTATTTGATATCAGGTTTCCTAGCGATGGTTCTTAGACATGTTTTATCAATATTTTGATTTAGCCGTTTTTGAGATATTGAAGTTTGAAATGACAAAGTCGGGGGTTTTCCAATTTTTTGCTGGTTAGGTTTAGACTCCACCTCCCGAACTTTGACGGGTTTCAGTTTTATTATTTTTTGTTTGATTGAAAAAAGAAAATACGTTTTCAATATTATCCGATATTCTAAATAACGGATAGACGGAAACGGATTTAATAATATGTATTTTTACACTCATGAAACTACTCAATTGAAATGTTACCCAGACTTATACTGATAATGTCGATGAACAACTTTTTTGATACTATTAGTGTTGAATGTAAATCACATTAAGATATTCTCAAAAACCTACACATATCGTTTCATAATTTTGAAATAAACAATATATTAGGTAAGAAAATACTGAATTCAATCTACCTGACCCAAAAGGAGTATTAGGTACAACCAGGTTTGCATTGCAAATAAAAATACGGCAGAGTAGGAAGGTTGAAAATGTCTATGTTGTAGTTACCTTGATTACGCCTCTCGGTAAAGTAAATAGAAATAATGGAAAAAGCTCAAACAGATAGCCCTATTCTGCACTGTTAAAAATTTTTGTAAAATTACAATTGTTTTACAAAACAAATATTAGCAAAATTCCAAATCAACGTATACTAATACAAAACATAACACAATTTGAGTAAAATTACAAGACATGTGAAGGAACTTACTATAATGAGTTGTAATTTTGGAAGCTTTATGCAATAACCCTACACGTATTGTAATTTTTCCTAACTGTTGGTGAATTTCTAATGAATGGTTGTAAATTTACCAAAATTGTTTGTAATCCGATTTACAATACTTTTTTTGTGATATTACGAATAAATGTTGAAACTCAAATTACTATGAAGTCATTAAGAATTTACAAATAATTTTATTATTTTTGTAACACAAATTTGAAAATTACAATACGTATTATAATTTTACCGTAAGTTTAAATTTTTCTAACACGTAGTGTAATTTTTTTTAACTTTTGATTAATTTCGGGCAAAAACATTTAAAATTTACAAAAATTGTTTGTAATTTGATTTACTATACTATTTTTATAAAATTTTGAAAATATGTTGAAACTCAAATTAGAATGAAATTATTAAGAATCTGCAAACTATTTTATCATTTTTGTAACACAAATTTGAAAATTGCATTACGTATTGTAATTCTACCCAAAGTTTTTACTTCTCTAACACGTATTGTAATTTTTTCAAATTTTTGATATATTTCAAACAAAAAAAAATAAATTTTTTAAAAAATGTTTATAATTTGATTTACAACAATACTTTGTGAAATTATGAAAAAATGTAGGAGATGAAATTATTAAAGATTTACCTATTATTTTATTATTTTTATAACGCAAGTTCGAAATTGCATTATATATATATATATATATATATATATATATATATATATATATATATATATATATATATATATATATATATATATATATATAATGCAATTTCGAACTTGCGTTATAAAAATATAACATATATATATATATATTATTTATTGATAAAGGGAAACAAACAGCAAAAAAATAATAGACATAAATATTTAAATTTCGATAGCACAAAAGCCAAAACAGTTTCCACCAATTAACTAATATCTTTATGGTTGCTCAGACTTATATAAATTTGTATAATATAAATAATTAAACTAAATTAAAAACTAAACTAAAACGGCTCAAGGGAAGACATTTTATGTATCTAGATTAAAGAGTTAAAGCACCATGCAAAACTTTAACTTGTTGATTTTTTTTTTAATTACAATAAAAAAATATATAAAATATATTGTAATTCTACTAAAAACGTGAATTTCTCTTACACGTATAGTAATTTTTCAAACCGTTAATTAGTTTTGAATCAAAAGGTTCTAAAATTCTTGAAATATGTTTGCAATTTGATCTAAAATTTTTTTTTTTGTAAAATTACAGAAAAATATTAGTATTGAAATTACCATGAAGTCATTAAAAATCTATAAATATTTTTAGTATTATAATCTATAAATTGAATTTTCAAACCAAGTCTTTAAATAAGCTGTAGATCATCATTTTCAGAGCGGTACGTTACCTGCGTGAGAGGTAGAACTTTTTGTCTCGGGTTAGATATCTGCACAGAGTTTATATTTAATTCTAAATTAAAATTATTAAATGTATTTCGTTTGCACTATGAACGCAGTGAAATTTTCGATAGCTTAACATGATATTTTGCATGAATTCTTAGCAGTCCAATCAACAAAACGTTAATAAAAAAAGTAGAGTTTGTAATTTCTATAGAAATATTGAGAGTTTTGAGACTTATATAATAGACAGAACTTTTATATAAGACGTTTTACTTTCAAGATTTTTCCCGTTATCTTTGAGATTTTCGGTTTACCAGACATTAAGATAGTCACAAAATCTAATAACGATTACTTACCTTTGTATTTTTTTTTCCATAAAAAACATATATTATATTATATTTGACATGTGTTCTCAAAAAAATCAGGTTTTTCAATTGACCGTCATTTTTTATTTGTTTTTGTAAATTTCAACAAATGTTTTGTAATTTTTCGATAATGAGTTGAAATTAATTACGTTGTGTAGCACCAAACGCCGCCAGATGGCGCTAGCAGTACTGCGCCGCACGGAACGGCCATAGTTCGACCTGCGCGGGCGACCAACAGATGGCGCTGGCTGTAGGTTCAAACTCGCTAACGCTTGTCCGCCGGCGAATGTTTATATACGGACCCAAGGAAATGTTTGTTGTCAAGTCAGAGGTAGGAACTCGGATGTGCACGCTATACGCTCTCACCCTAGTTGAGTCGTCTTTGTGTCATTGCCCGGAGTTAATACATTGCTGGGTCCCGGATATCTCCACCCCCCGCTGGAGCATTCGCGGCCAGTATTGTATCGCGTGTAAAACTGTAATACATTATTTGTATTGTAATTTTGCTAAACGAATTTCCGATAGTCGTTTGGTAAATTTCAACAAATGTTTTGTAATTTTTCAATAATGAGTTGAAATTAATTGTGTAGTAAATTTACAACACATCATTTTAAAATTGCAAACCATTTTCAACAGAATTTGTTCGGCAAAATTACATTGTTTGTATTGTAATTTTGCTAAACGAATTTCCGATAGTCGTTTGCTAAATTTCAACAAATGTTTTGTAATTTTTCGAAATTGAGTTGAAATAAATTGTATTGTAAATTTACAAAACGGAATTATATTATTACTTTATTGTTGTGCGTAAAAACTTACAACACTTTCTTTGTAAAATTACTACAGAAATTTTTAACAGTGTGACATGAGCGTCATGCTTTTAAGGTATACGTAAAGTAATGCATGTCACGATACAATAATACGAATATAAGTACGAGTAGGACTATTCATGAGAAACTGTACTTCTTGGATTTCAGCGAAAGGCAAGAACTCCGATGAAATTGGAACTTTTTTACAAGCATTTATTTAGCTAGCAGCATAGTATATTTTATGTGTGTACATAAGTTTATAAGCAATATTGTGGTTTCAAATTTTGCAAACTATTTTTCTAACACTTTCCTTATTCGGTTGAGCTAGAAGTTGTTATATGTATCTACTCGTAGTTGTAGTAAGTTCGGTGATAATACTATAATCTGGTAGTGATATTTTGTTGTTCCTGTGGATACGTAGGTAGGTAGTTTCGATGATAATTCGAGTCAGCAAAAAGTACAGCCAGTAAAAAGATTGCAACTATTTTTTTTTTTAACTAAAACTTATTTATCAGTGATGTAATGATAAATCTTGATACCTATTAGATAAATTTAGAGGAGGTAAAGTAAACTAAAGTTGATAATTAACGTAAGCCATGGTTTTGTTACTTTGATAATGATTATTGCTGTTATTTCCTATCATTTACAGAATACAGGCATCTTCTAAATTAGATTTAATAACGATACATTTCAAGGGATAATGACCCCTTAGATTTACAATTATATTACGCTACAGCTTTGGTCCTTGACTTCGTCTACTAAGAATTCGTTTATTGGTATCCCATGGAAACTATGCGATTTTCCGGGATGATAAATGCCTACTTCCCATTGCAGTCTAATTAACAAACAAGAAAAGAAAAATTAAACAATTAGTCTTAAAACCTGGCAAAACTTGTATCTACTATGGGTATGGCACAACTAGAAAATGTACTTGTAAGTAAAAATTAAATAAATATAAATGTTAATATCTACATACATACTAATTTTTGAAGGCATAAACATTCGTACATCTGCTGCTACCGGCTTGAGAATCAACCACGTACCCTCTAGCTTATAAAGTCCTTTAGGATATCCGGCCTCGACGTAGGGTTTTCCCATCATTTCAGAATACAGACGTCATCAAAATTAGTATTCAGGGCAGGATGCCCGCGTCCACCTCTGTCTGTATCAGTCCGACCGCCCGATTATATTAATCCGACGTGCGTTTTGTACCGTCCGCTCTCAAATCACTATGGGCCGAACTCATTTGCATATACACCTTTTTGTTTCGGTTTGTCCGCTTTATCCAATTTATTAAGAGTTTGGATAGCAATTCTAGAAATGCTTTCAAGTCCTCTATAATTAACAAAAGTGCAGTCATAGCTTCGCCCGCTAGCCGTTCCGATAAATGACCGTACCGTCCAATTTAGGTTCATTCAAATTGGATTCAATGTAAAAAGAGTAAAAAGATTCACTATAGAGCTGCTTAAAATTTCCTATTCAATCGCGAGTTAACGTCCAACTAAGCTCGAGTTTGCGATCGCAATGGCAAAAAAACATGCCATTTTTTAGCCAATTTGTTTAGAACTTTGCGTCTGGCGAGGTGTCTTGTTAAGCTTCGTCATTCTTGGGTCGTTCAAGTGTCTGGGCTGGGTGGTTAGGGCGCAAAAGTTGGGAGTGCTGAAGCCGACAATGTGTATAAATAGGCAATAGCGATTGCGATCACGTATCCCTAACGAGGCGTCGCGACTGCAGCAGTATGGACGGACGCATCGATCCGCCTCTGATGGAATTCGCTGACGGTTTCGGGCATAGTTAGCTTGAATTGGAGCCGTGTAAAAGTGTGAAGGCACTGGAATATGAACGGTTTCAAGTGGGCGGCACGATTGGCCAATCAATCGTACCGGCTGGAGTTAAGTCATGAGTGACCCGACAGAAACTAAGAGAAAACGAATTTGAATTGAACTATTTGTTTCAAAGTGCTTACAAATTTTACAAGGCACAGCTAACATCAATTTATATTTGACCGTTTCAGATACCTGGTTAATGGATCTTTTTAAATTAACAATTTAATGAACTTGAGTAATAAAAAAATATTGTATTTCATGGTCATCACCATCACAGTCTTAATTAACGTATCTACTTAAATTATGAGTAATCTATTTCTAATATTTTGTATTTCTTTAGACTACACAGGGTCTTGACAGACAAAGTGATACCGGATTGATCGTGTTAGTGTTCTCTTTGTGGTATACAACTCTAAAAACTCTGCAAATTATTTAATACACGTATACATACATCCTATGTACTATTAATACAATAACGATGGAATGTGTTTAATTCTCTTAAGATTTGTTTTTTGGAATCTTTTCGTATTTTTTATTTCAATTCCAAATTTTTACTTTACTGCTTTTTTTTACTTTGCTGGGTAACGGTACAGACACGAAATTCCCCTATGCATCACATATCTCAGCTTGTTTGTTTCTTATATAGCAGTGGTGTAGCGGTATAGCACGCGGCACGGAATGCCGAGGACCTGGGTTCGATTCCCAGTGATGGTCTTATTTTTCTGTGCATCTATATTTCAGTTTGTATTTTCAATTTAATTCCGTTGTTCACTCGACGGCGCACGATGCACCGTCGTAATTACTAGGCGATCGACCAAGGGGCACTAATGAACATAATTGATATGAAGGCTCGATAGCTCTCTGTTCCAGAACTAGTGCAGTTTCAATAACAACTTCAAAGCCATTACCGTGGCTTCTACTAATTTCAGTATTATTGGGATATTAGGTATTATTTGCCATATTGTAATGCCAAAATTTGTGGGAGCGTGTGTCAGTGTCTACGTGTTTGTTGTGTGTCTACCTGTTGTGTGTTTTTGCAAGTTTGTTTTAATCTAATTCCTTAATGTTGGTTGGTTACAGTCGTAATTTTTTATATCATTTATTGACAATTCATACAAGTTCAGTCAATGTTCAAAATGTATGATGTCAAAGGTGTGACTACAATTGGAATCTAAAATTCACATGAAAAACCTTTACAAAAACTATATGCAGTAGGTATTGTAGTCTGTAATCTAGTCCGGTACTTCTTTCTGTTGAAAAAGGTTGATCTTAACCGATAAGGCCGTGTATTGTTTACCTACCTTGTAAATTCCTCTGTGTGTACCTGTTTTCAGTCTGTACCTATCATTTACTATTGTGGTGTACTAAAGAGTTATTGTACATGTATTAGAACTCAACCATCTGCTGGAACATTGCGGATAGGTTTTAAAACATCGTGTACAAAATCCCTCATAGCGAACATGCCAGTAATCTGGTGGAACAGGTGTGGGTAGGCTCACAACTGTTTTCCATTAGTGCCCCGGTTTGAAACAAGCCCGTAATTTGCTTGGCATCTGACTCAATTTAGCCTCTATCAGTTTCATGCTGAAGGTTTTTAAGAATCTTATTAGAGAAACCTTAATCTAGACACGCGGTAGCATGTCAAGCTAAGTTTAATACGATGATGGACAGTACGCCTATTTATACATATTTAGGCGTCCAAAGCAATCCTTGGAGTGGCAAGCGACCGGGTCCCGGCGCACCTTACTGACTTTCTTTTTACTTTTGACAAAAGGCTTTGTTATAAAAATACGATATTTTATACTTCAAGGCTTTTTTATAGTGCAGAAAAACACAAATTATATACTTGTTAGTAAATAGCCATGTTTTCTTACCCAATAGCAATGTAACATTCCTGTTTCACACGACAAGAACACTCTAAACTCAATTGGCTAAAACTTAGAGCGGAACCGCGCTTACTGGCGCATCTTGACATTTCATTACAACTATTTGATTTATCGAACGCGACTAAAATATACCGTGCACGTTGCTACGGGGAGCATACATTTTAAACCCGCCTTGTGTGATTTTAGGACTTAATCAAGGTATGGGGAATAGACCACTGTATAACCTTGGTATAAGTACAAGGTGGAAATTGGATTTTTACTGAGAGAGAGAGAGTGTGTGAGAGAGAGAGAGAGAAACATTTATTTATAATATTCGATAGACATAAAAATACATTAGATGGAAAGAATTAAAAATAACATCGAACAGTATAAAGTGGGCCCCACTCAGCATGATGTTACGGCAAGCCGCAACGCTGTTTTTCAGTGGGACCCATTACTGGGACCATACTGGTATAAAATAATTTTCTACAGTCTGAAGTCGGCGCCTCAGCACGAGCCAGGTAGAGTGATTGAAGCCGAATATGTAGTGCGTAGGTTAGGTAGGCGACGTTCACTCCTGCTGGCTCGTGCTAAGACACCGACTTCAGACTAGTAGAAAATTATTTTCACGGTTTTTTCATTTAGTCGGTAAAATTTTTTGTTATATATTTTTTTTATATTTTGACTTGCCGTTTTAGCATTCACCCAGCGAAAAGTGCTGCTTAATATTAGGTACCTTCTAATGGTAACTTGAGCGGATGGTTCCTCTCGTATCTGGCAAGAGCAGACGCGACCAAATTAAAAACTCGACCGTTATAAATTGAAACAAATTATTAACAAGCCATAAATAAGGTTTCGAAAGGCTTTCAGAGCACTGGCCGGTTTCCAAACGTTTTAGATACGAGAACCTCTTGTTCGGAGGATATTCCGACATCGAACTAATGGCTCTGCGCGATTACATCGGTAATTTACCTGTGCTGGAAAAAGCCAGGCAGTGTTTGCATTAGTTTTGTTCCTTTTGTTCCAAATGTTAGTATGCACATGTGTAATTAATAACGTCGGTTACTGGTAGGAGTAATTCAGTTTTTATAGGTACTTAATAATTGTTATAGTCTCGCCTTTTTATGGTTTTAGGGATGGTCGGACAGCTAATCATTTTTTTAACCAAATTACGAACGTGTTATCGCAAAATTTATGTTTACCTGGCTTGTGTCGAGGAGAAGTGAATGTAGAACTGACAAAATCCCTACTAATATTATAAATGCGAAAGTAACTCTGTCTGTCTGTCTGTTACGCTTTCACGTCGAAACCGCTGTACCGATTTTGATGATATTTGGTATAGAGATAGTTTAAGCCCCAAGGATCAACATAGGATACTTTTTATTCCGATAGAGGGCGCCACCGCGCGATAACCTAGGTCCGCGCAGACGAAGTCGCGGGCATAAGCTAGTTAAATATAAATACAGACGAATGTCATGTTAGCGTAAATTAAACAAGCTCTTATTCTTGTTAAATAACAACAAGAGTAATGACTGCAAGTAGTAAGTTGGATTTTTTTTCTGCTCCAAGAGGTAGCAGGCCTGAGAATTTAATATTAATTTCAGTTTGATGCCTCCATGAGTTCGTGACGATTCTCTTGCCAGACGGACGGACGGACGGACAACAAAGTGATCCTATAAGGGTTGCGTTTTCGCCGCCTGAGCTACGGAACCCTATAGGGGAGGCATTTGTGGAACAGTGGACGTCTTACGGCTGTTATGATGATGATGATCTATGGAACCCTAAAATAGCATTCACCCTACAAAACATTCGCTATATTGAGACATCACAAAGATTTGAAAATAGCGTCGATTGAATAGAGATTAACCTACGTTGGCATTTTATTCAACTCTGTAAATTAAACCACGTAAACAATGACTTGACGTTTCTCGCACTTTAATCACGGCTCACTCCCAAACTCCCATAGCTTCAAATTCATATTTCCCAGTCGTTTTAAAAAGCAATAACGCTTTAGGGTTGTCAGAGGCGTTTTTCACGCGTCATCTTCCGCGTCAGCCGTCAATGGCCCGGAAAAGCCGCCAGATAGCGCCTTCCTCCGTTTTCATACCCATCCCGATCTGGAAAAACATTTTTGACACCTGACATGTCGTTGAGTTTTAACCCTTCGGGTACTTTCGTGTATTGATTGGTGTAAAAAGTGAATGGCTTTTTAGTGGCTGCTTCAGCAGGACGTTTAAAGATACAGTTATTCAGAAAGGTGAAGGTATCAAGTAAAATATTTAGAATGCAGTATTTCTCAAGGATGATCATTCTTACTGAAGAAGTTATTTGTAAGCCTAACACACCAACTGTTTTTTTGAACACTAAAAAGCAAAATTATATTGCTATATTTTTTTTTTGCCTTTTTTAAAAGAGACCATGAAATTTGAATACGTTGAATCGAATTGTAAAATGCGTTGGTACAATTCATCTTTAATTGAACTAGTTTAATCTCTTAAATTTTATATGCTAAGTAGGCTGATATAGCGAGTATATTTCCCAGTAGAGCCTATGCAGGGGCAATGACACCAGCCCCCAAATCGCGGGGCTTACGCATGGGCTTGGACTAATCTCCTCATATAGTGCTAGTCCGGTTGAGCCCACTTATCCTTAAGGTTGTCCTCGCGATGCGGGTGGAATAATGCGAGTGCCAAACGCCTGTAGAAAACTTAGTAGCAAAAAATATTTTAGGTGGTTGGGGAGTCGTCAAAACGAGGTTTTTTTTGGTCTTTTATTTGATTCTTTGAGCTTTAAGTCTGCATTTAGCTTTGAACTATGCGATGATAATAAAAATGGAAATGTATACAATATCAGGCATTTAGGTACTTGCGCTCTGCAGCCAGAATGACGCAATCTCAATGCCATGCAGAAAGTCACAGACGGGGTCAAGATTTATTTTATTTAATTTTAAACTGGTTTACAAATATGTAGATAACATTACACACCGAAAAAAAAAACAATAATTTAGCTACCTACGTATTTGTTTTTTTATTTATTATACATTTCAAATTAAAAATAACGACGATATCAAGCGAGTTTACCTATCCACTGAACTTAAAGTGCTAAATCTGTTCAGAGCCCATCTATTGGCAATAATGCCGTAATTACTGTCCCGGCCGCCTCGTCTCCAGTTGTTAATCTTACTTAAGCTGCCTTCGATCCACATTTAGTTAAAAATTATTGGCAGAAGCTTAAGGACTTTAGTGAGGAGCTTAGCCCTGAGAAAATGCCTTAAATTTGCTTTTAATTACGCTCTTATTGATTAGAGGTTGACCTTTTCACTGTTCATTAATTTCTAAAAGACGTTTCGGAAAGCGTGGCAAAATGATAGCCAAATCCTCTCTGAGTAATCATCCTTTAGTTACAGTAACATTAATTCTGGTCATTCAACCAAAATCTGTTTCCATCCTTTTAGGTTCATCGATATTTTCGCTCATTCCTGTAAGAAAGTCCAAGAGACAGACAGTTAATAAATAACAGTATGAGATTGCATTTTACATGGATAGATATCGATTTTCATTACTTTCGTGGAATGTGAGTATATCGGTCTTTTGGGGTCCTCATGACTATGGAAGAGACGGCAGTAAAGTACTCGTAGATAGAGCTAATCTACCCGTTTAATCTATCTGAAAACTTGAATGTTCGTAGCTAATCGAGCGAAGTCGAATTCTATAGAGTATTCAAAACGTCCAAACGTAAGAGAATAGAGCTTAACTATTCAGAGGGTAGTTAGGTAAGCTGGTCACGTGATAACGCTCAGTTTGACTCGTCTCGCCCGCGGTTTGCAGTGCTCGCCGTGCTCAAAAGTATGCAGAAGGAATAACTTTGTTAAAATGTGCGCGCGGTGTGCTTCTGTCTGATTGTGTGAGGAGCAAAAATTTTATGAAAAATATCTGAACATGACTCTATTGTTAACGGCGTAGAAGCGTGTTCAGATATTTTTGATCAAATTTTATGAAAAATATCTGAACACGACTCTATTGTTAACGGTGTAGAAGCGTGTTCAGATATTTTTGATCAAATTTTTGTTCACAAGTTTATGGACTCGACTGTACGTAAGCTTTGTTTTCTATTGACATAAGTTAAATTTCCGTATAGGTGTGGTTTAAATTCAAGGCAACTTTTACTAGACTAGATCTATCTAGATCTATTTAAGGGTGTAAATCTTAGAAATCTTTTTCGGGAATGTGGAATGTGCGTCATTTAACAGTGAATGTTTGGATAAGTGATAGGTAATAGGTATGTGAGAGCAAGTATAACACGACCAAGCTAAGTTTGCATCTCGCTCGCACTTAACAAGAACAGCTCAAAAATTAAAAATTCAACAAATAGGAGAGGAAAATTGCATAAGCAGCTTTCATTCTCTGATTTCGCCGATACGCGTCTTACGAATTTTCATCTACTATTTCTTTAAAATTTTTGAACTGTCCTTGTTACGAGCGAGGTGAAAACTTAGCTCGGTCGTATTATACAATGCTGCAATGGTACCAATGCACGGCAAGCAGCGCACAAGAACTAGGGTAGATAGAGCTTAGTCTATGTAATACAAATTCTACCCGCAATGTTCTGTGACCCATGATTATCGGGTTCGTTGTTGCGTCAAAATATCAGAAGCCGATTGAAAGTAATCGAGATTTCATCATCATCATCATCATAGTAGCCTTTAATTCGCCCGTCTTCGGACATATGCCTCCTTTCTATTTCTCCACGCCTGATGAATCATTGCCACCTGCATCCATCTACCACCACCTGCCTGTCAAATTCACGATCTACATTGTGGTTTTAAAACTGTTACCCCTTTAGTTATAAAAAGTATCATTTTTTCTATAAAAACATTATGGTTTAAGTTTGTCGAGTAAAGGTAGACGTCAAAGTGATAGCTAAATTTTAACGCTACCTACTAAAAGTTGGAAAAGGCAAAGAAATAGTAACGTTTCTAGAAGTTTAATCGTCTCAAGCCTGAGCACAGCGTAGAATATATCGGTTCCTAGATATAAAAACATAATTTAAAGACGAAATATGTTATTATTTCCTCTTCGAAAAAAATATAATGATTCAGCCATTATAATCGATCCTAAGAAAAGCACAATCAAGTTAGTATAAACAAATATTCACATAAATGTCCTTCCCGGTGTCTATTACAAAAAATATTGACATTTCTTGACCCTAATAGACAGCCATGAGTCCAAGTGACACTAGTACGACACCCCGCATCCACCCCCATAGAACAAAATAAAAGCATTATTTTGTTAGTATTTCCGTTGTCCAAACTTGAGTAGAAACGAGGGGTAAACATTGTCCAATACACGAACAATATTTGCTGTTAAATAAATACTTGAAAAAGCACTTACTTAATTTTGACATTTCGCTATGTAAGCCCTAGAGAATAGCATTTCAAACGTCGAAAACCTAGGGGTCCCAACATAATTCAGAAAGTTGAAATAGGTACAATTAATTTAAGAAAAATATTTTTATGACAGTTGCGATTTTCAAGTATCAGGAAATGGCAAACAAAAAAAGCCCATTTTGCCTCCCTCTCATAATAATTTAAAAAAAAGCTTTCATTATGATACAAATAACACGTCTAAGTAAATAAACACTAACTTTTTTTTAACAGTATGGGCTTGCGTTTGGCAACAATCACGCCTGATGGAAAGCGAGGATGAGGCCTATGATGGAGCACGTTTGTCTAGTAAATGCTTCATTATTTATCATTCCACCGATTAATAGGCCAACGTTAGAGTGATCGACACTGTAATGCCTAATAGATGATACCCTTCTTAAAAGATGGCAATTATGAGGACAGTGATGTGTACCCCCTGTACCTACTCATACGTTTGCCTTATACCGGGTGGGCCCTGTAACAAGAGCAAAAAATTAAAGCACAGGTTCTGCTACTCAAATGGAATTACTTTAGTTCAGCGATTTTTAAAAATTAAGTCATTTTATCATTATTTTTATTCCAAACAAATTAAATGATATTTTCAATGTACGGCATCCAATAGCTTAAATTACATCGTCTGTCACGTAACAAAATGACGGATTTCGCAATACATTTTTAGGCAGGATGTGGCGCTTCTTTATGTATTGCTGTCTATCAACTTTACTACCCAAAACCGCAATAAAGACATTTTGATTTTTGATTTTTGACATTGCTTGTCCAAATAAACTTTAAACTAAAATAAAAATCATAATAAGTTATTTTCAAAAGTTGTAGAACTAAATTAGCTCAAGATGAAGAGTGGAAGCTGTTGTTTAATTTTTGTCTCCTGTTACATAGCCCACTTAATAACTTCCTATTATACTGAGATTAAACTGAGAGAACAAGCATCCAAATCAATCTTTTTTAGTGTTGAATCTAGATCTATATTAATGCGAGTGCGCCTTACAACTTATTTAAAATAAAATCTCATCTAATACACGACTAAATCTTAGTTTCCGACTAATATGACATCAAAGAATGAGGGGCGTTCAGTTACCAGTATCATGTCAGGCCACGTGTCTCAGATAAGACTCACTAAACGATTGCAGCCCTAGGGATTGATTACGATTCTTTATTCCCATAATGCCAATAGATTGAGAATTATAGATAACTTGGAATTACGCGTGCATCGCAATATAGGGGATCCAAATTTTGTGCCATTAGGTTTTAAGGATTAAAAGTTTTAGTGCAAGATACATAAATAAAGTGATCGTAATTTTAACGAAGAGATAGCTAAAATAAAAGTGATATAATGCCTAGTTATTTGAGTATAATTGGCATTGGTTGGTCATACATTTCAGTGCGAAATTACATTTACCCACTGTGTACGTTTACCCCACATGACTCTATCAGACGTTAGTATAAAATAAAGGCAAGGTAAAAAGCTCACAAGAAAAAGGATTCCTTAATATGATATTAGTTATTAAAGAGTGGCCCAGAATTTGCGGAAATATTCTCATATTATGTTCCGATGATATTTATATTATTATTTTACTCTAAAAATACGTTGCCTGAAGGTATTTTCAGCATCAGGTAAATGCGTACTCGCAGTCTTAAGTTTTATTCTGATTTAAAACAGAACAACAAAAATCTTAATAGAAATCAAACGCACAATTCTATCAATGTTTAAATCACAGCCTTTGTCATTCAATCTTACATTTTCTCTTCAAAAAATAATTGTCCCGTAACTCTCGCATTGCATAGCCCATTAATATTGATGCTCCTATCGAATGTTTGGTTGAAATTAATTCAATTTTTTAGGGGAAAATGTTCCCGAGTCAAGCGGGTACGAGGGGAGTGTTTTATCATATTACAGAAAGCCCTCATTTGTGTTTAATAGCTTGCTGAACAATTTTGCTTAATTGCAAAAAATAATGGTTAAACTGTACGTCAAGCGGTGATAGTATGTCTTGAATTACAAGGGGTGTAGGTAAATTGTGGGCGTTATCTTTTTCCATTTTTTTTTATTTCGTACTAGCTTTTGCCCATGGCTCCGCCCGCGTGGTATTCGGTTATCGCGCGCTGTTCCCTCGGGAACTGTGCATTTTTCCGGGATAAAAAGCAGCATATATGTCACTCTCGGGCCCATAAACTATCTCTACCTATGCTAAAAATCACGTCGATCCGTTGCTCCGTTACGGCGTGAAAGACGGAACGACATACAAACACACTTTCGCATTTATAATATTACTAGTATTCGGTTATCGCACGCTGTTCCCTCGGGAACTGTGCATTTTTCCGGGATAAAAAGTAGCCTATGTCACTCTCGGGCTCATAAACTATCTCTATGCCAAAAATCATCTCGATCCGTCGCTCCGTTACGGCGTGAAAGACGGACAGACACACAAACATATAAACACAAACACACTTTCGCGTTTATAATATTAGTATGGATATTATGGATTCACTCGACTCCAGCAAAGTCAAAAGGTTAAATTTTAGAGATGCTGATTGTAAACGAAGGTTTTCTAAAATCAAGGTCGACATCGTCTAAAACTAGGAACCTACTGTTCTTTATTTAATTTTTAATTTATTTTATTTCTTTATTTAAGTACCGATTTAATAATTAGCAAGATAAGCCAGTGTTAACATTACGAAGGCAAATTTCAACAGCAATGATTAGTATGAGCGCTAATTTATGTTACCAAGCGGAATAATTATAATTACTTATGAATAAGTTTTTCAATTAAATAGCCCTCCGGAACCGCTAAGTTACTTTGTAAATGTTAGAGCGAAGAGTTGTAATAATTACTTCTCTAAATAATATGACATTGATGTTTCAATTATAGCTTTACGGTGAACCACAATCTAAATATTAAGAATAAAATCGGTTTAATTTTCTTTCGGTTATTAAATACACAGTGTCAACGTCACTAATTATACACAAGTGCGAGTTCCGTGCCATTTTTATAAAACATTAGATATTAGCAAAAAACACGGCAAAAAATCAAGTTTCGTTTAAGGAAGCCTCCCTCAAAAATGTTTTATTTTAATTTAAGTATTTATTATTATTAAAATTCTGTGAATATTTCAAGCGTGTACCTGTTGCCGTTATTAATATCAAGCAAAAACGGTAAAACAATCATGCTTGTTTTATGGGACCCCCTTAAATATTTATTTTATTCTGCTTTTAGTATTTGTTGTTAGAGCGGCCACAATAACACAAAATCTGTGAAAATTTCAAGTGTCTAATTATTAGGTATGACTCAAGAAATAGAGCCCTGTGACAGACGGATGGACAGACAGGCAGCGGAGTCTTAATAATAGGGTTCCGTTGGGCCCCTTTGGGTACGGGTAAAAATATTAACAAACGTAAGGACATGACTAACACTGATTGTAGTGACATGAGGTAGGTACTTTGTGTAAGTAGTATCTAAATGATAACAAATGACGAACTCGCCTGAAAAATGAGACACATATCCTGATGCCAATATAAATACGATTTATATCCCATAAACAAGTAATACATTTAAGCCTGTTTAATATTGCTGAAAGGGTGAGATACCCAAAGTGAGTGATGTGTTTAGTTTGTCTAATGTAAAATAAACAGAAAAACTTACATTGTTTATCTTGAAAGGTTTCCTGAACGCAACATTAACTTTAATGCTTTATTCCGATAAAGGGTTTTAGGTTTGGTAGTGGGAATTGAGGACATTTGATCACGAATTTTTATTCAAAGCAAAACTTCTACGTTTTATATGCACTGTAAATATTTCGAAAAATTTCAGGTGAAGGAAAGGGTGGGAAAGATCGCGGGATCGCGGTGGATGCGAAAAGCACAAGACCGATCTGAGTGGAGAGCCTTGGGGGAGGCCTATGTCCAGCAGTGGACGTCTTTCGGCTGACATAATGATGATGATGATGAAAGGGTGGGTGTCGAGTCGTATCAGGAAGTCAAACAGCTGGCCAAAGACCATGCGGAGTGGCGATTACTCCACCGACAAGAGCATAGCTCTTAAATTTAAGAAGAAGAAGAAAGATTTCAAAAATACATAATGACAAGTCTACAGTATAGAATACATACATACCTACCTACCTACTTGTACTATAGGTAGGTACTCGTAGGTTAGAAAAGTGAATTATACGAGTAGTTCCTTGTTTTGATTTTTTTGATGTCTGTAATCTTATATCAGAAACTAGGGAAATATAATAAAAATATCAATGGAAGTAGTTTTATAATGGGAAAAAGTAATATTTGATGTTATTGGCGTTAAAATGTTCTGTGAAAATAGAGGTGTTAAATAATGAGATGTTTTAAATTGTCCTTATTTCTCCTTGCACTATGTTGAAGTCTTTCTGAAGTCGAGGTAAGCTTCGAGAGCTTTTCTAATGAAATGAAGATGTTGAGAGCTTTTACGTTTCTTTGTGATGCAGTTGGCTGTCTAGTTATTGTAAGTACCTAACTGTGACAAAATTATTATGGTTAATACCGTGGGTGCAGTAAGTCAATTCTTAGGTAGGTACCGTCAGTCAAATAAGTGGTCAATCAATTTTTAAACAAGTTCCTATCAAATGAATATGTCGCTAAAGTCGAAGTTTCAAGTTGACAGACACGCCTATTGGCGTTATTGTTTTATGACATGCAAACAATTAGCAACTTTAGGGTAGTAGAGATAGGAGTAGGGTAGTAGGGTAGAGAGAAACACGTACAATAATACAATAATTTTGTTCCTGGTAATGGTATACACAAGTGCACCGCCATCAAGTCGAATAAAAAAAAAGTTGTTCAGATAAATATCGGAATAGGTATAGTGTAGTCCACTATATCCTTGATTCAATACAGATCAAGATAGTGTTGAAATGGGAAATTAGAGTTGACACATTTGATCATGGTGGCGACACATCTTTAACCCTTTGACCATTACTTTTTTAAAGCAATGAATCGAGAACTTTAACGATACGCACAGCATGAATGATTTTTTTTATGATTTTTGAGAAAGAGAAATGTATATATTATTGCAGGGTTTCCGAATTATAAGACGGCAATATGTTTGCCGCTATCAGCCAAGGGCATTAAGTGACAAGACCGTCATGTCAGTTTGCCGGGGGAACTACGGGTGGCACGACGTATCTAAAATAAATAAATTAATTATTTATTAATTATTTTTTTACTTCCGTTGTCATTTCTAACTAACACGGCTAATTCAGCAATAAAGGTAAAAGGCAAATTTGAAGTATTGAATTAAGCTATTGCTCCATATATAAATCAATAACAATTGTAGCCTAACCCACCCTTTCCTTTAATAAACACCAGACACTTAACGGATAGTGGCAAATATATTGCCGTCTTCATTTTTTTTAATTATCAAATAACAGATTTTTTTTCTTTAAACTTTATATCGCCAATCTTGTCTCTGAAAGTAGAGAATTGTGACTATCGGATAAATCCAGCAAACAAAATTTTATTTACAAACATTTTTGTTCAATTGTAAGGAATAGTTAAAAATCTAAGTTCAGGCCTAAGAATCATCATTTAACATGGGTTGGAATAACGTTTATCTGCTATTCTTTTTTTCGTAAATTAGTACGAGTATATTCTCTTATGCGAACCAAAAGTTATATTAACTAACAACACGTTCATTGAGAAAAAAAATAAAATATCTGAGTCGTATGACGGCAAATATCTTGCCGTTACCCACTAAAGGGTTAACCCCAATGCAATGTCACAATGGAAACCAATGCAATGTGTGTTGCAATGTCCATGGGGTTTACAGACTATCGGGTGATACACTTGTTGATTTTCCACTCAATTTAATAAAAACTTGAAGTACTCGTACTTACCTACTATTCATTTGTACCGCGTAAGCGCTTTGGTGTAAAACCCGTAAGCTTATGTGACGAAATAAAGACATTGAATTAAAAAAAAAAGGTTATTTAGTAAATAGGGATGACGACTGGGTTAAAAATATTTAGTCCGACAGTTAGATTATGGAAAAATATGGGTCACGTATTTTCTGGTTTATCAAATTATTAAAAATCGACAAAGGTCATCAAACCTCCGGAGTGGGGGCTTGTGACGTCACTATTATGTAAAAATCGCACCATATTATAGTGACCTCACTCGAAACTTCTGAGCACTGTATCCTCGTAATTTTTTATTTGTCAAACAAAAGAAAAAGTACGTGTAAAATATTTTTTAATTATCTAGCTGATAGACTAAACAGTTTTTTAGTCGTCTAGCTTGTTTTCAAGACGTTACTGTGACATACCTACAATACCTACATGTGTCTCACTTTAATTTCGTCGAAGGATGAGCGTTTCCTTAATCTCCCGCGGAGGTTTGAACGATCGAAAATTTCCCCGACACGCTCTTACTAACACGGTTAGTGCGGAAATTGTACTCAGAATTAGGAAATAATTTAGTTAAAATACAGCTTACGCCAGGATTGATCGCATTTGGAAAGGGAAACGTGATTCGAGTATTGACGATTGTGATGACGTGACAATGATTTGTGGATTTGCTATGCGCGTTGGCGGGGTGAGCTTAATTACAATTTAAGGGAAAGAAGTTCTTTATAATTTAACCTTAGGTATAACGATTTATTTCCTTATAGCACTGAGAAACAAAACAGATGTGCCTAATATTATTGTATAATCAGTGTTTAGGATGCCTTTCCACCAGGGATATGCTAGGCTACGTTGTTATTGACATAGTAAAATAGAACAGGTAGGTTCACTACGAACAAAAGTACATCGCGCGGCTTAAATGTATGCGCGCCGGTCGGCGCCGGTACCACAGAATATAAATACAAGCAGTAGGGAACCTTCGAACAAATCCATCGAAACGAACGCACTCACACAGACGCGCGCCCGACAGGGCCCCAGAGGGGTCCGCACGGTAATGCAGAAGCGAGTGACGCGTCGAGACGAGCAGTGCCCGCGTTGCGTTGTTAAATTGCGTGCGCTCGAGCGCGACTATCCGCGAATCCGCGGTACAGAAAAATAAATAACTAAGTATGCCTGGAAAATATTGTGCAGTGTATAGCTGCTTAAACACCAGCTATACTAAACCAGGACTTTCATTTTTTAGACTCCCCGCTGATGTTAAAAGGTAAGAATGATTTATTTTACTATTAAGTACCTACTAAATAAAATGCTTTTTCTTTTAAATAAAACGTTTGGTAATTTTGGTGATAGGTAGGTATTGCCCGTGATTTAAAGTATATAAATTGTGTTAATTGTTTAAAAGACGACTCATGGTCTATTCAATAGGTACCTAAGTGTTTTTATGATGTAAGTGATTTTTAACCCCCGACGCAAAAAGAGGGGTGTTATAAGTTTGACCGCTATGTGTGTCTGTGTGTCTGTCTGTGTGTCTGTCTGCGGCACCGTAGCTCTTAAACGGGTAGACCGATTTGGATGCGGTTCTTTTTATTTGATAGCAGGTTTTTTAGCGATGGTTTTTAGATATGTTTTATCAAAATCGGTTTAGCCGTTTTTGAGATATGAACTTTAAAGTGACAAAGTCGGGGGTTTTCCAACTTTTTGTTGGTTAGGTTATATTAATGATAGTTTAAATTATTAACCCCCGACGCAAAAAGAGGGGTGTTATAAGTTTGACCGCTATGTGTGTCTGTGTGTCTGTCTGTGGCACCGTAGCTCTTAAACGGGTGGACCGATTTGAATGTGTTTTTTTTGTTTGATAGCAGGTTTTCTACCGATGGTTCTTAGACATGTTTTATCAAAATGGGTTTAGCCCTTTTTGAGATATTGAACATTAAAGTGACAAAGTCGGGGGTTTTCCAACTTTTTGTTGGTTAGGTTATATTAATGATAGTTTAAATTAGTTGTAAGGAATATGTACCTACCTATCGTTCTACCAGGTTCTCAGTTGTTGTTTTTTGTTTATATAAAGTTGTGTAGAGAACGGGATCGGATCGTGTTCGGGCCCGCACTCGTCGCCCGTCGTCACAAACAAAGGGCCTACTTCGAAATTCGAAAATCGAAGTTCTTATCGTACCGTCACTGTCATTCTCTTATTAAATAGAAGGTATAAGTGTCAGAGGGACGGAACGAATACAAACAAGCCCAAACTCGATGGGGTTGCATCTTTACGTTACTGAGTTTCTATAGCCAACTTCCATCTCCATCATCAGAACCTGAATATCCTCAAGACAAATCAAACAAGCCCAAACTCGATGGAGTTGCGTTGTTTCGTTACTGAGAATCTTTGGCTACCTTCCGGCTCCATCATCACACCCTGAATATCCTCTAAGACTTTAAGTACTTGTCAAGACAAATCAAACAAGCCCAAACTCGATGGGGTTGCGTCGTTTCGTTACTGAGAACCTATGGATACTTTCCGGCTCCATCATCAGATCAGCTCTATGGTAACATAATAATATTGTATTGTCACCGAACATACATAAGGATGCAAAATATCAATTAGATTGGACATCGGGAAGTGAGACAAATCGAACTTGCAAGATTTGACAGAAATATATAATATACATACATATATACATACAATTACAATTAAACAAAACTTATAACATAAGGCCTAATAAGCTGAGGTACAGCGCGAACTATAATTTTTTTTTTCATTTTTACAAAAATAAGTTGACAACCCTAACGCTCCTTCGGAGCGTAGGCATTTATCTTTCAAATGATGCTTAGCTTCCATACTGCTTGTATTTATATACTGTGCCGGTACGTACACACCCGCCGCACGCACACACTGATAATTTAAGGAGGATTAAGTTTTCTTCAGTCAAGGCTGCGCTGCCGTCGGTTCCGCACGTTTCGCTTTTAGCTCGCTCGTTTTGCGCTTGTTTTGCGAGATCATCACCTTTTACGTTCGCGTACTCGTACTTAGGTATTTTTTGTACCTACCTACCTATAAACAATATACATAGATAAATTATTATGTGTAGGAAACATGAGTAGTATGTTGTACACAGTTGCCATCACCACTTCGGCGAATTTATCCAGAAATGTATTAAGGGGCTCGTAGACGGGCTATACTTTTGATGAATTATGTGGCTACAACATTGCAGATTATATCCCGGCAATACAAAAAACATTTTAATGCAGCATATGGCTGGAAAATGTACATCTCGGCAATATTTACGCAGCAGTATATGGCTCAATATTTTGGCTTTACATGGGCTACATACATGGCTAGTATGGCGTATTAATACTCTTTGAGTATGGCTGACGAACTCATACGCGTTGCAGCAGCTTACATTGTTTTAAAAGCAAAATCAAAACCAAAAAAAACAAGAAAAATGTGGATTTGACCTTATTTCAATAAGCGTGATACGTTAGATATTTTAAGTCTGGAAATAAGTAATTTTTTTGTAAAAAAAAAGCATTTTTGAAAAAAATTTGATGTACGTATTTACTTTGCTGCTATCGAAACTAAACAGAAACAAACACGAACATAGCTATGCTACTTGAACGAATCGCGGCATACTTCAGTCACGTAGCATAAGAAAGGGACGCAAATGCCGTATAGCGAGACAACAATAAAAGTGGCTGAGAAATATTGCAGTATTTTCGATTGCAAAGCGATTATTCCGGAAATATGTCTGAAACCCTAAACATTCATCGGCCACACTAAAAATATGTGACAATATATCCCGGCCATACTAAAAATATTGCCGAGTGTTGCAGTCTGGCCGTAAATGCTGGCTGATGCTGCCAGCCACACTATTGCAGCTATACATTTTCGTGAAAATATGGCCCGTCTAGGAGCCCCTTAACTTAGTGTTACCGCCATAGAAAAATATGCGTAAATTGCCCTTGAAACATGGAATTTTGAGAAGGGGACAGTATGGCGGGACGATTTTACCATATTTAAAAACAAGATTTATGCAGGAAACCAGTGATTTACTCTGAATTTAACTTAATTAAGGATGGGAAAATTTTATATATTTTACAGAAAAGCAACATTTAACTGGATAAAATCAATATCTTATGAATAAATCGCAAAAAATATAAAGGGACATCCAAAAAAGTAAAGGGTACAAGGGTAGATAGAAATGCCCATAAATAATATTTTTGAATTTAGTATAATAATAATAATAATAGAGCGGCAAAGAATTTTGTTTCTCTAGACACAGGTATTAGACAATTTTAAGTTAACCTTCATACTAAAATTATTTGCCAGTAGGTAAATAATTAATCTAAAATAGACATCGACAGCCCTAAGCAACCGTGCCGGCGTAGGCAGTTAAGTCTCCTAAAGGGTCGGAGTACATACGTGTACTATTTTACTATGCTATTAGTACACGATTCAGTATCCTCGCTTGTATATTATATACATACCTAGCTATAGCTTAAAAAGCTTCAGTTAAATATAAAGGAACTGACGATATTACGGAAAACTTTCCACCAGTACCCAAAGCGCATATAAAATACGTGCTGAATCCAGAATCGGCTAATATCAGTACAGATAACATGGAATTTAAGCAACACAATACGCGACATTGCTTTAGAAGTTTAGATTGCTTTGCGGCCACGATTGCTAAACCAGTTTGGGTTCAAACTGTTGTTTTCGTTCGCTACATTAGCGCAAACCGTGTTAACTAGAGATTGTTTGACTAAACATTCGCCCAAATAGCGTTGCAGCCAAAGTATGGCGCGTAAGGTGATTCAATTACAAGAATATACGAGGACGCGTCCAAAAATATTTCACGTAACGTTTTAACTTATTATTTTTGATCCCGGTATAAAAAAAGGAGTGTTTATAATTGTGACGTAAATTTTTGTTTGTATATACCTACATATGTCTGTGGCATCGTAACTCTCAAATGGATGGTCCGATTTTAATGCGGTTTTTTTTTTTATATTTCATCATAATCGAGTCATCTGTTTTTGAAATATGTAATAAAAAGAACTTGGAAAAGTTTAAAAACTCCCGTCATTATCATTTCTGACTTTTTAACTGATTAGCACAAATAAAATGAAATGAAATGATTGATGATGATGATGATGATGAATGGAAAACAAAACAGACAATAAGGCCTCAGGCGGTCTAAGTGATGCGTTTCAAAATGCGTACTAGCCTTATAAACAGAGCTCTGCGCTACTATTCTGGCGCATTCCTGTACAAATTCCAATTTTTAATAAATACGTTAATAAACATGAAACTACCGTGAGACTCACTCATATTAAGGCCGTCTTGCAGGATAAAGTAAATCTGGATTTAGTAGTTAAACGTAGCTTAAGTTCCATACATTTTGACACTACTAAACTGAGCTTAACACTAACTCGAAATTTATGCATTTCCAGCAAGTAGCCATAAATGATATTGTAACGGATAACTCACGTCTTAAATCGAGTTTAGCTAGACATGTTTCGGGTTATTTCGAAACCCTTCATCGAGCTAAATTCGATTTAAGACGTGAGTTATCCGTTACAATATCATTTAATATACGTTAATAAACACCTGTAAAACCTTGTAAATTTAAAGGTATGGTTCGAATAAGACTCCAATTGCTTTTATCTAGTCTTTCAAATGAGTCAACCGTCGGACGATCCGTGTGGATAACGATGCTAACTTCATTTCAACTTACTCTTAACGAACCTAATCGAACAGCGATCTCAATTAAAAGGGGATGTCAATGAAAGCGTGGAACAAGGCCGTGTTTACGGACATTTTAAAGCTTTAAAACATTACAAAGGCTTTAGAAATAGAATAGTAGAAACTCGTGTACTTAAATACCTAGTACATGAGTTTGCTACGAGTAGAAATGATGACTACTACACAGATATTCTCACAAGCCAAGGAAATGTCAAACTACGATCTGTTTAAAAAAAGAATAACCAAACTATTTTTTTTTTTATAATTAGCGTTTTGTAGAAACCTAAATAGTTTAAAACACAATCAAAAAAGCTTTTCGAGTTTCAAATCCATAACTGTGAAGGACTACTTATATAATAAGCATCAAGGTTCTACCAACTGTTCCACCGGGAAACCCGACCGAAATCTTGATCACTCTCATAAGCCATCACACAAGCACATCGCACAAGGGTGTGGTGCCATGTGAAGCAACTATCATAACTCGTATAATTCCTATAGTCCTAATTGTGTTGGAAATGCGTATGAAACGATGTACCACTTTTATTCCTTGAGTATTACGTATAGCGAAATAATAAATTATATTAGATTCTCCAAGTAAACAAACTCAGCTTACTATAGTACCGTATGTTGCCCGGTAAAAAACTCCACGCAACCTTTGTCACTTGAGCGCAGTAACAATGCTTTTTCAAGCCCCGTCCGACCAACTTTTGCCGTCGGTTGTACTCGCAAAAAGTTAAATTGAAACATCCCGCTGTGTGCCGGGACGACATTTTGCGATAAGAACGGCAAATTAATGCCTTCGGGCATAATAAAAATAATTCGTGACTCATTTTGAAGGGACGTGTGTAGGACTTGCGATTTATTAATTTGCATGTATGCTTTGTTACCATCTTTTAGTGAGATGTTCAAAATGCGAGGCGCTAGCTTTGGTATAAGTACTTATTGGATAGAAGTGTTTCTATTTTATCATATGATTCTGACTAAACTTACGTTTTTAAAGAAACAGAAAACTGACAAAAATGTACTGTTAAATGTTGTGTTTATTCACAATTATGTTGTAATTGGGTTGTCATTTCTTATGTTTAAAAAGTATTATTTTCAACATTATGTAGAAAAAAAAAACTTTTGACGTTCAATAAATAAATTAAATAAATTCCCTATGGTTTTACAATCTTTAGAAATACATCTCACCAAAATGCACCAGCGAAAGAAGTTACAAAAAATTGGAATTGTTACAAGCTAGGGAACAATTTAAAGTTAAAGTTTGCAGTCTTGAGGGAGAAAGAAGCGGGGCTAAGTGCTTAGCTTGATTTGTTTGACTTTGGAAATGGATCGACCCGTTTGTTAGAAAAAGTTGCGCTGAGTCATCGATAAGTTCTGCGAATGAGGTTTTTGTAAAACTATCTTACTCACCTACGTGTTGAAGTTTTATTTATATACTACTAGATTTTGCCCGCGTGGTAATAGTTCGCGCGTGGATAAAAAGTAGCCTATGTCACTCTCGGGCCCATAAACTATCTCTATGCCAAAAATCACGTCGATCCGTCGCTCCATTACAGCGTGATAGACGGACAAACACACAAACACACTTTCGCATTTATAATATTAGTATATGGATGGATTCTGTTTTTTTTCTTCTGTAATAACACGTTAAGTAAATCTTTTCACCTAATAATGATAAACAAGTAAGCTCTATCTTCTCAGGTGTGTGAGTGCAGTGGAATAAACTGAAACCTTGAACGAAGGTGGAACCTTTGTGCTACTAATGTCTTGTTAACATCCCATACTTTTATCAAGGACATCATAGTGAAATTGATCATTAAAAGGTTTGTTCAACTGTACCTAGTCATTGTGGTAAAATTGTAATAGATGCAGTAGGTATACGTATTCAAAAATCTTGTGGCTCAAAGACAATATAATGCAATGACTCGTTATTGATTTAAATTATGTACATACCGGATAAGCAACACAAAGAACTTAATTATACACGGAGAAAATTCATCATTGAGATCAAAGTTAAGTTTTTGCTGAGTTTATTCTTGTTTGTAAAATAGGAATTTTTAATAAGTTCAAGTTTAAAAACCAAAAATTAATCTCGCAGAAATTACTGCTACCGATTTATCATTTGAAAAACCCCTTTAAATTTATTGCACAAGTTGAGGTTACTCAACTTGCCAGCTCATTAGGGTGTAATTTAACATCAATTGAACTCTCAATGGGAGTCGAATAAAATACTATAGATACCTACTCCAATTACTTGAAATTATAGCTCTTAAATTGATTCATTTGTATTGACTTATCTTGAAAGTTATTCCCGTGAAGGTTTTGTATTAGGTATTTATGAAAATAAATTTTACCTGTACATATAATATTAAAATACGTGTTTTCACTGTATTGTTAAATGATGACTTGAATAACATTATGATGCGTTTATGTTAGTATTTTTATATACTTTCAAGTACCTAACGTGTCTAACTAATTCTTGATAATTTACGTCTAAATTATTAAATGACTTGAACACGGAAATATTATTAACTTTTACCAAACAATATTTAAAATTGACTACCTATAAAGTAGAAGCTATGAAAACCTACAAATTGACACATCTCATTCGGCAATCAATAAAACCGCAGATAGAAGAAAACACGCAGATATTTAAAATTGAAAGAATAAGACAAAGAGTGTAGTATAATTTTCTGTAAGAAAGGAATACCACCATTAATCGATTGCTACAGCGAAGGAGATAAAAACATTTACTCAATTCGCAAATAACCACTGTAGTTAATACCGAGTTCTTAAGTGCACCGCGTTCGTCTCTATAAATTAAAGTGATTTATAGGCAAAACTCAAAAGGCTGAGCGAAACTTTTGTCGTTTGCAGAAAGAAACAGATTTCTCCCGGCCACTAATGAAAGTCTTTTTGTCTCGGCTGCCAGCAGAGGAGTTTTTTTCTGTCCCGAATGGGTCACGATAAAAGAAATGTTTTAGCTTGAACTTTATTTTCATGTTCATTCCCGGTTGGATTATTCTGGGAGCTGTGTGCCTTTTGATGCAGATTTGTACGTTGCAATGAATGCAAGGGAATAAAAATGAGAGATATTTTATAAGCAGGTTACCGAGATGATAGTTTAACATTTGACTCTACTAACTAGTACGACCACTCTTAACTCTTTGAAAGCTGAAAACGACGCTTTATTTTGTTTTTTTTTTTAGAAGTAGGTAACTTAGGGTTCTTCTTACTCATAATCTATTAGGTACATTTAAAGGATACGATTCATCTTCCTCATGAATCGAATGGGATCATATTGAAATCAATCGATTCAAAAAATTGCTAGATCTTGTCCAATTGAATCGATCTTCATAAAAATCGAATCGTAACGTGCATCCCTAACGTAGTATCCTAAAATGAGGAATTATAAACGGGCTTTTCGAGATACCAATGGGATAAGAAGTTCTGTAATGTAACGATCAGGTAGTAATATTCTTTTGCCTAGATTGTAAGGTTCTCAGTTAGTAAAAATAAACCACAATAGCATTTTATCCATTCCGAACACGAATAAGAACACCTTGCTTAATGGTAAAACACTTCGTTAATGTGTCCTCGGGCAATTCACACAGTCACCTGCAAAGTAGTGTTCCATGTCGCTAGATCTCTCGGATAGGAACGATCAGACAAAAAACAAGAACGACGATAGACTCGGGGCTATTATTAGATTTGTTTACATTTATTAATTAAGCTTGAATAAACGATTTTATTGCTATCTTAATTTATCTTTATTTCAACAAGCGAAATATCGTTATATGCCATAAGTATCGTGAGGTTCGTTTGACGTTGATCCTGACCACTAAAATGGTTGCTGAATACCTATTTATTGGTGTACTGCCGTTTCGCCAAAGTATTTTTCGCCAAATTTCACTTCCCAAAAAACTTTTCGCAATAGTTTCATTTCCCAAACGAATCTTTGGCATATTTACACTTCGCATTTTATTCATTTGGTAAAATTATCATTTGGCATAATTTTAGTTTGTCAAATTTTATTACGACAAATGTTTATTAAGCTAACGTTTTATATTGGCAAATATTGTATTCCAAAAAAATGTTTGTTCAAAATGACATTTCGCACAAACCAACCACAAAAACCAACTGCCACCAGAAAAGTAGCTTATGTTAGAACTGCGTCTTCCACAGAAACGGACTGCTATCAGAAAAGTAGATGAGGTTAGACTGCGTCCCCCACAGTAAACGGACTGCTACCAGAAAAGTAGGTTAGATTATAGGTTAAAACTGCGTCCCCCGCAAAAACGAACCGCTATCAAAAAAGTAAGTTAGGTTAGGTTAGAACTGCGCCCCTCCACAGAAACAAACTGTTCCCAGAAAAGTAGGTTATTATGCCATGCGATATTTTGGGAAGAGTACATTATGCCAAACGATACATTTTACCAAATATTACTTGGCAATATGAAACATGACTAAGTAATTATTTGCGAAACAATAATTTGCCAAATAAAAATTTATTAACTGTAAATTTGCGATAAGTTTTTTTGGCAAATGATTTTTTTGCCAAATTATAATTTGGGTAAAAATTTTTGGGATGTGATACTTTGGGAAAAGTTTTTTGGCCATACATTAGTAATCCCTATTTATTACATAAAAATCATAGTGGGGGGAAGGGTGCTGGATAGATGTTGGAAATTTGTACCATTGTTTCCATCTTTTTGTCTGGTTTTTTTGGCCCCTACTATTAATTTTTTTAAACTACTTATTTTAAATTTTATTTTGTGGATAGTTTATAACAATGACATTTAAACCAGGACGCACATTGCCGAACAACAGGTATAATTCATCAAAGGTTTATAAGCTAAATTTTTATTAAGTTTTTGGTCAGATAATAAAGGCTTTTATTATTATTATCTTTATTTCTTTTTATTCTTAGGATTAGGTTTTTATAATAGTTATAAAAAGTATTATTATTATTATTACATTTCTTATACCTAGATACTTGAAATAAATTTGGCGTTTAACGAAAAAAACCGTATCTTAACACACGCAACCCTAATTTAACTGGAAATCTTCAACAGTATTATCATAATGACAAAAAGCGAGTACACCCACGGCATAACTGCCAACTGCGCTGGGAATATAAATAAATACTCGAGCACCTGTATACGGCAGTTAAGTGCCCATTAGCTTCCGAGAAATACTCCTAAGAATTATAATTGAACGTTACTTGGGGTTTCGTTACGTTTCTTATAAACTTTGACTAACTTCGCGTTTCCATGGTACATTGTGTACCTTTTTGTCACGTTATACACCGTGTTATTTTTGATTTCCGTTAACTTTTAGAGAACATTAAACGGAACAAAATGATGTTATTTTCTTCAAGACACCCTAGTGGCCTAACTGTTTGTTTTTAAAAGATAGCTATGAAATAAGATAGGTAATTACTTAATGATGCGCAGTAAAGCAGTGTGTAAAGGTATTTATTTATGATCTTTTTTGATGTCCCTAAACTAAGGCGGTTTTAAATATATAATATAATATGTATTAAAAAAATATGAAAAAAAATTAGCCACAAACTTATCAAAATCCAGGTACCCATCGATGAAATTTTTAGTAACGAAATAGGCAAGAAGTGAGAGCTCTAAACGCATATAATAGTAAGTAGCACCATTTTTACATAAATAATCAAATTATGTTTGCTGTGCTTCAAATTTTCTGCGGAATTTTCAGTGAGTGCGTCTTATTTTCAATTTCTTTAATTAATCAGATTATTAAACTACATCAGACAGACAGAATGATACGATACGAAAATAGTCAGTACCCTTAGTGTAAGTTTTCGGTTACAAAACACCATCTCAATTTGTATGGAAACACGAACAGCGCCTCTAGCGGAACATTTGCGATGTTCGCGTTTCCATGAACAAGCTTTCCCTAGTTTCAATTGCAATATTCTCCGTTACGGCCGATTAATTGTGAACTCTTGACTCTACCGTCGGATGTCTTTTGTGCAGTAATGGTATCACCGTATTATGCTAAACAAGTCGAGGCAATTGCAGCGCCTGCATACAGCCTAGACAGTTTTCAATTCAACGGGAACTCGTCTGTATTGAGAAATTATGCAAGGTATCTTTTATCATACCTTTAGGTTATCTATAAAATAAAAACCGGCCAAGTGTGTGTCGGGTCGCGCAGGGTTCTGTATTAATATGCTGCAAAAAGTCAATATAAAGTTTTGTTTATTTTGTTAACTATTAAAGCCAACATAGCTGTACCTAATAGATTTTCTTTTAAATACAACCATGATTTTTCACATCTTTAAAAAATTAACCAGTAATTAATAAGTAGGTAAGTAATAAGTAAGTGTAACGTTAAACTGCCATATTGATAAGCCTTTGTCTGTATATATTTTTAAAAAGTATACTTAGCTTATACTTGATAGATACTATTCAAAATTTTGCACTTTGAAGCGCAATATTTAAGTAATCAATTGTTTCAGGAATTACCTTGTGGAGGTCCATATCAAAAAAACTACACTTTTTAATCTGGTTTTCCGCTACGAAAGAATTAGATTTCGCAAACAGATCCTTACGACTAATCAGAAAAGGTTTTCGAAAACCTGCAATAGTTTCAAAAGACGTATCACTGACGTTTTGCATCTTAAAATATATGGAAAATATCATCCCCACTATATGTAGGGAAGGTTCCTATCATTTTTTTTGTGTTTCAAATTTAATTTTCTACTTCGTCAGCATAATATTCTGTGCTAAACCGCTGACAGAAAGATACAATAAAAAACGCTAAACCAAAATTAATAGTTAAGGTTTCTGTATTATGCCGTTTTGACTACGCAGCCCTAGAAACAGTTAAAGTAAACACCGATAAATAAGTCAGGTCTTATAACGTTTAACGCTTTGACTTTCTAAAGAAGAATATTACTGAATTAATTTCTGAAATAGCGGTCTGACTTTAAACGAAGTTCAAGATAAATATAAATTCTATTAAATGTAATATTGCGTCATATTATAAGGCACGGTTGGATAATAAAATAACAATTATAATATTCAAAGTTGAATGAAAGTCTCTGCTAAAATGTTAGAAACAATAAGCTACTTTGAAACTTTGTTATTAGAATTAACTATTTATTCATAACTTTACGTTGATTTTAGTGCAAATGATTAGTAAAGTTATGTTAATGATACACGCAGTTTAGCTTGCTTGCGTACAACTTGGCATTTTCATTACAGCCAGCGCAGATTTATTTACTCTAGGGTCATCTAGGAAAATGAGAATGGGCTAGAGCCAAGCGAAGTATGCTTGTTGAATTTACTATATACATTTGGGCGATGCCAAGATCTTATATGGACTGTGCGTCGCAGAACTAACATGAGGCTAATAGAAGTGTTATTGTCTGTGTGCTATTCTGAAACTAATATCGATACTCTCGTTTTTTATACGACTAATGTGCGCAGGTATTTTTTGATTTTATAGATTACTGGCTTTTGCCCGCGACTACACCCGCGTGGTGGTTATCGCGCGCTGTTCCTTCGGGAACTGTGCATTTTTCCGGGATAAAAAGTAGCCTATGTCACTCTCAAGCCCATAATCTGTCTCTATGCTAAAATCACGTTGCTCCGTCGCTCCGTTACGGCGTGAAAGACGGACAAACGCACAAACATACAAACACACACACTTTCGCATTTATAATATTAGTATGGATTATGAATTCATAATTGTATACAATTGAGAATAATAATAATTATTATTGTCAATTGTCTAAAATATAGCTGACACTAATTGTTGTTGAACGAGATTCCACCTGAAAAGTGAAATGTCATCCTTTTTGAAGCTCGGTTGCAATAACCTACTTATTATGGCTTGTCAGATTTGAGGCTCGCACTTTTATTTCCCGTGACATTTCTTTTCTTCAATACTAGTTCTGTGGCGTATAATGTACAACAATTTAAACACGGCTTGTCTTGTTTCAAACAACTTAAATAGAACTGTTGGGTGACATTAATGTGAATGTAAAGCCGTAGTCTACCTCTGGTGAAAGCCAGTTTTAAAGATGGGAAGTCGTTCTATTTACATGCATATGTAATGAGTACTTTTGTAGTTTCATAAACTCGTTCTATTTACATGCATATGTAATGAGTACTTTTGTAGTTTCATAAACATGATGCCAGGTCTCCCTAAACAATGTGAACATTCAAAAGATCCAAGATCTAGTTGTTGTCCGCAAATTTGTCTACTTTCAGAAGGAATTTTGTGATTTATCGGCATGAAAATTAAACTGTTAGATTTCAAGCTTTTTACTTGAAATAAAATAATTTTAATTTGGTTCAGTAGGTAAAGAGAATTATTACCTCCTGCTAGAATGTAATAATATTAAACTAAGTATTAAAAATTAATAGGAAATTCACTATTGTTTTATCTGAATGGAATTAACCTGTCAATTATATATATATATATATATCTCTATTTTTAAGCCCCGATGTAAAAAGAGGGGTGTTATAATTTGAGCACTGTGTGTGTGTGTGTGTGTGTGTGTGTGTGTGTGTGTGTGTGTGTGTGTGTGTGTGTGTGTGTGTGTGTGTGTGTGTGTGTGTGTGTGTGTGTGTGTGTCCGTAGCTCTTAAACGGGTGGACCGATTTTGATGCGGTTTCTTAATTTGAAATCAGGTTTTCTTTTTATTTAAAAATCAGATTTTCTAGCCATGGTTCTTAGTTATATTTCATCGAAATCGGTTTTTGAGATACTTACTGTACTTTGAAATGGAAAATTCGGGGGTTTTCCAACATTTTGTTGGTTATTTGTTAGGTAGGTATAGACCGACTATCCTAAAATAATAACCGTAGTTAATTTTTTATAACTATTGTACATAAAAAGTTTACATTGCGAGATCGATGTACAAAAGCTAGTTATTTGTTTTTTTTTTTAAATATATCCTTTACCGTTGACACTCAAATGAACAATTTCCTTTGAAGTAGTAGGTATATTAATACAAAACACTCGTAGAAGTATAAGATGATCAAAAGAACTCTTATTTGCATCCAATTCCTGGTCATGTTGTCTTCCCAACCTAATATTCGCTTCAAACAGAGGGTGCCCAAAACACACCACTTAGACACCAAACAAGGGAGTGTATTAAGTGTAAGTTAAAATTTAAATTGATTCCACCCTCCCTTGGAGAAAATTCAAATAGTGTGCGGTGTGATCTCGAGCGGGTAACACTGTGTTTGTGCGATTCTTTTTCTGCAAATTGGACGCCTCGGGGCGTTTAGCCACAAAAAGAACTGGGTATCAGTACTTATGCATCTTCATGTACATTTTACATGGCGAGTTGTGATTACATGCTCCATTTGTAGGGGAGGTGTGCCCTTTTTTTAATTTATCACAAGAAAATTAGATTTTGTCTTATTTCTTTATAGAATTTTCATTGACTCGCTTTTTCCAGTGTTTGCAGTCCTGATTAGCAGTCTCAGAAAAATTCAAATTGGTGTGGTGGTACTCTTAGCATTCTATGCCGCCCCGTGAGAGGCGGATGAGCCGTAATATCATGCAAATTTGTTGGGGTTTAAGTATGAATTTCATTTTATTTTCTCTTTCCTTTCTTCGAGCTTCGGGTGATATCGTAAAAAGCTTTTATGTTTGTCCCTTTTGCAAGGTTAACAAACTGCTCGATTATTTTTTTCGGAGAATTCATTTAATTGGCACTTTTAAAATGTTGTTTACGTGTCGAGTTCAATTTTGCCCATTAGTGCTCCATTAGACTGAATTATAAAACAGACTGCTTCTGTATTTTGACAATGTAGACACAAACGTTGAACTTTTTACTATTATACGATAAATATAATATTATTTTATTACTTAATTCCTAATCACCTCTTGTCGTCTAAAGTGTTAAGACCTCGTAATTCCAAACTTTGTAAGTAATTTCATGAAAATCTTGTAACTCTATTTTATACAATTACCACGACTTTTTTTTCTTCAGAATATTAATATTAAAAGCAAAGCAAACCTTCATAAAAAAAAATTGGTTCATGAACATATTTTCCCAAAATAAAAATAAAAACTAGTTGTGTTTTCGAACTAAATATTTTATAATAAACAATATAAACATGGTATAAATATATTATGTTCAAACTGAAGTAACCGAGCTGCATGACCATTTCCCGTCTGACCTCACCTTGACGAGGAACCATGGAATGGTTCAAAACATGTCGGCATACATCGACTATCAATATGAGAGTGATTGTGGTACCTTATTTTAATATTTATGTCCGAATCTCGCGGTACTTTGAATTACCAAATATTGTCACTACTTTAAAAAAACTTACGAGTATACTTACTTAAATATCGATAAATTTTCTGAGTTAACTTTATTAACATAATTTGAAGGATCAATTTTAACGTATTGATTTGAGATTCTTCCAAAGTATAGTGATGATAATTTAGTGCCTACATATACATTTTTCTTTAATAGCTTCTGTAACCCAATACATATACGTAGACATTTATATGAATGGATATACATGAATAACTAGTTATAGGTATCCCGCTTGCCCTTTTCACGAGACGTCGGCGATGCCCCTCAAGCATCTGCCCAAATCAATCTTAAATATTGAATTTACGCCGTAATCTCATTGAAACTTTTACGGGAAACGAGTTTCTATTACAATTTAACACAATTTGTTTCGAGTTTTCACCTACGGAGGTGGTACTTGAAATTGGTAAGTGAGGGGGAATTTATAATTTTAAATGCGAGAGAAGAGTATTGCGGGATTGTGGGGGTTTGGGGCCGGGTTGATGATCATTTCCTTTAGTCAATCAATGAAAGGATTAAAATTGCCCGGTAAAAATTAATGTAGGCAAACAAACTGAAAATTTTGTTAGAAGTCACACTAATTTGAAAATGAAAAATGAAAATGAAAAAAATATATATTACCAAAAACCACAAACAGTTATAAACATTAATTCGGCGACACCCACACTAGGCAGAGCCTGTATCGGCCATTTGGAAATTATGTTCTACAAAACAAGTATTTCTGGTAGAAATAAGCATCACTGTCATAAAGTTTTCAAGTCAAGTCATTACTAATTATTTTGTTACGTTTAAAATTTACCACAAAAACTTACGGTGAAGGAAAACAGACAGCGAAGCAATTCTATGGTTAGTGTGAAATTCCCGATTCGTACAGACACTACGAATGATTCAGGCCTTACTTTGCAGAAGTCCATACTAATGACCGGGCAGACAAAATAAGCTAACCCAAAAAGAAACCGGAGGAGCATACTAAGAATCTTGTAGTTCACTTTAAAAAGAAACTTGCAAAAAAGCAACTAAATCATCAACGTATACAGCTGTCAGAACTCACGCCGCCGCTATTTTATTCAGGCATTTTGTCATCGCACGCATCATTAAAAATCGATTCAACGACAATCCCGGTATTAACATCGATTTACCGTTGACGCTCGAATATTCCTGTGCATAACGTGGATTACAGCTGTAATCCAAATTTTCACCGTACCGTACCAACTTTTTCAGGCTTCGGTGGCTCTCGATAGGATTACCTTGCCAAACTTCCCTCTTAAGCCTTTTTACGCGATCCTCTTTTTAAGTGCGAGCCTTATTAATTAATTAGTGCTACTGTTTTATAATCCTGAGATCAAAGTTTCATTTTGGGGTGTCTGATTCGGTGTTTGACTTTAATCTCAAAGTTATAGAAGTGTTTTTAAAGTACCTCTTCATCAGTTGCGAACTGCTCAGCTTTGCTGTTTACTGGATCTTTATAAAAGCTTCCATCCAATACTTTGCTAAATTGGTCCATATTATTAAAATAATACTAGCTGTTGCCCGCGAAACCTCCTTACAGAAGAGGACTTGGGTAATAGCTCCATGCAACAACGGCCGCGTAGGTAAGTGGGTTGGGTACTGCGGTGTCCTGGTGATCCTGGTGGTTTTCTTTAGCGAAAAACTCATTGTGTGACATAACCTTATTAGTAGTTCAAATTTAAATTGTTTGTTTGTTTATTTATACTCTTTATTGTACAAAAAAGAAACACAAAAAGTTTACAAAAAAGTGTGTAGGTGGCGGATAGTTTTACTTCATATTCATGTTGATTGTCAATAAGCCAGTCAGTCGATAGCCCTGGCCTTTTGACGCCTAAATTGTAAATTAGAAATACAATTTCAAAATACAGTTCGGGTTCAAACACACGCACACACTCTGCTTGAGAAACCGCGAGGGTATTAAAAGTTTATATTGATGACCGGATAGACAAGTGGTAGATCCTGACTATGAAGTTTGAAGTCTCGGGTTCGATTCCCGGTCGGAGCAGATATCTCTATGAATACCTAATACGAATGTTTTCTCGGGTCTGTGACGTTTAATATGTATTTAAGTGTGTACTCTATACATGTCTGTATCTATACCTATGTTTATCCGTTGCCTAGTACCCATAGTACAAGCTTTGTTTAGTTTGGGATAAGGTTAAAATAAATGATGTAATTTGTCCCATGATATTTATTATTTATTTTTAATTATATTCATGTATCAACACACATTTCTATATTTGAAACTTCTTTAATACATCACGTGTTAATCGTATCCATTCAAACTACGACAGTCATTCTCATTTCGCCTGTTTGGACTCCATAAATCTCATGTTATCTTTCAGCGCTTTTCCATTACTGTTCCCCCGACGGTAAATGTTGGTCGGTACTTTGATGGTACGTTTTACATTCACTTCGAATTAAGTATACCCAGTAGATATATCTAGAACAGGGCTATCGGGTAGGTAGTGACGGGTTCTGCCTTTTCGCAGAATTAATGTTTGCCAATTGTTTCATTTTCCAACTCTCAATTTTCTCCAAATCCAATAATTTTTCTCGGTGTATTCTCTTATGCTTTTATAGAACATAGTAGATTAGGTTAGGTTTGTCTTATGAAAGTGCCGAAAAAAATTTCTTCACAGAAAATACTTAGTCGGCAAATTATTTTGTTTGGCGAATGAAACATTTAGCAAACGTGAGTTGGGAAAAGGCAGACAACCAAGTAATGGATGTAAAGTTCAGGAATATGAATTGGTAACTTGTTACATAATATGAACTTAGTGAAGCTTACAGATGTATTAGTTATTCCTGCAGGTGGTCAATTCATATTTCTTGGACTACAAATAGGTACTACGGCTTCATAGGTAATTTCAGGTGGGTTTTGAGTTAAATTATAAGTTTAAATCCCCCTGAGTCCTTGAGTGAAAAGGCCGGCTATTGTCTACCTTGAAAAATCGCTATAAATACCTGCGTTTTAGCTTTAAGTTCAGTCAAGGGCAAAATATGTATACACTTTAGTACCTCTGTCTATTTTTGACATATTTTTTGAATTGAACTGCCATATAATTATGAACTGTCACAGTGTTTAAAGTGACAAGGTACTAAAGTGTATACATATTTTTGCCCTTGACTGTACATCCGATATTCGCAGCTGAAATTGACAGAGTAGATCGTATATTATTGAATGGCAGAGAATAAACGATATATGCAAAGGATGAGCTATTCAAGAGATAACCAATGCAATATCGTTACTACGTACGGAATTGATCAAAGGATACATAATATGTTTTACTCAAATTGAAACAGCTCGACTCAATTTCGTGCTAAAGACATTGCAGACTGTATATCAAACGGTTATTTACATTATAATTATGTATTATCAGCTTTATCGGTATCTGCCGAAGGCCATCTGGCCTAAGTGTGGCTAACCCTTTACAATATAACATTTTAAACTTTTGTGATTTTAACTCATAGTCTAAATACCACAAACGGGACTTATATTACATATTACCAGTGTGATTTTAGCGTGATAAGTCCTGTTTGTGGTATTTTGACTATGACTATCCCTTGTTGGCCAATTTACTTAATAAGAAGCTTTTTTTTAAGTACCTAGTCTGTATAGTGTCTCACTGCTGGGCAAAGGCCTTGACCTCCACAACTCTTTTTCTGACGCAATGTCAGGCCAGTCCTTTGCGTACGTGTCCAGACCGTCTTGCCATCTCCTTCTCGGCCAACACCCAACACCCTGTGGTGTCTGTCTAAAATGATGAGACAATTTTTCTGCCAACATGAAAGACCTAATGGGGCACCAGTAACTGAAAATAATACAGATTATTTTCCTTAGAAACGCGTTGATAGCTGTCAATTTTCTGTACTCGTCTTGGATATTTCAGTAGGTATCAAATGATAGTAATATAATTTATGTATTATAGTAAGTAGTTATTTAGTATCTATATTTAACAAGGGGCAATTTTGCATTTTACATCCATCACTTTATATCTAATGCGTACTTTTATAATTAAGTTTGGAATTGATTGCTCATTTTTATTTATTCTTTCCTCGTTCTCTTTACCAACAAGAGCTCGTTGGGTAAATAACGCTAACGAATATCCAGCTCAAGTTATTAAGCAAATCCACGTATCGAAGGCCGGAATTCAAACGTTTGCATTGAAATTTCCAATATCTGAGCAAACATAAGAACGTTCGAAAACCTTTTCTGATTCAGAACATTGTTCATGAAATGGAGTCAGGGAAAATAAAAACGATAGCAGTAACGCCCGTCTCGTTGTTTTCTCGTCGAGCTGTGTAATGTCGTGGCGTAAGTCACAAGCGGAATAAGATCTGCTGTAATGCTTACTTGCCGCGCGGTAGTAATCTTAGAATGGGATACCTATAAATAAATACTGCTCAGACTGTCATCTGTTAAGCAAAATGCTGTCGCAGTTAGCTGTTGTAATTAGCAGACTGATAAAAATCTCAGTCACGGTCTTTTCCATAGGAGGATAAGGGTTCCATGCTCAGGAACATGGCCTTATGGGGGCTCCGGAATTCAAATAATTATGTTCGCTTACACGAAAATAGTCACTTTTTGTTGTTAACTTTATAACACTTTCAAATGTAGCTCCATATTCAATGGTGTCCAAGGACTTTGGCTTTCCCTTTTCTTTTTTTTTCTTTTTTTTTTCTTTTTTATTTATTTATTTTTTTTTTTTATTCGACTGGAAGGCAAACGAGCAAGTGGGTCTCCTGGTGTTAAGAGATCACCACCGCCCATAAACATCTGCAACACCAGGGTATTGCAGATGCGTTGCCAACCTAGAGGCCTAAGTTGGAATACCTCAAGTGCCAGTAATTTCACCGGCTGTCTTACTCTCCGCGCCGAAACACAACAGTGCAAGCACTGCTGCTTCACGGCAGGATTAGCGAGTAAGATGGTGGTAGCAATCCGGGCGGACCTTGCACAAGGTCCTACCACCTGCAAAAGACTCCCTAAGACTATTCTGATGAATCTAAAGCCTAATTTAGACTGTCACTTCTGAAAACTTTGCTGTACAATAACTAGGTACAGATCTTAGGTTTCACACAAAAGTATTGTTGATTTTATTGATTTTAGTTGTAAAAGTGAGCCTGTCCGTTTATCGTGTTTAGCAAAATAAAGTCGCGGTATTGGAAAGTAGTGTATGCCGGTGAGTATGATTTTGATCGCTTCTCTTTATATTTTAGACCATAACCTTATACTGGAGATCATAATAAGGGTAGGCAGACACTCGACCGCCGCCATTCGAGCTATGATCTGAACCAGTATAGTACTGGTTTGTATCAAATTTCGCACGAATTTTGTACCTACGTTGTTTCTTTTTAGGTGTCTGCTCCTATATATTTAAAATGCGCAAGAATTCAAGGAGTGTTATTATTATAAGCTAACATTGAGTGTGTTTATGTTTAATGTTACACAGTTTATTGTACAGAAAATGCTACGCAAATGATATTCATTCAGACTGCACTCAAAGATTATTTTGTGGGTGTCCATACCAATAAACTAAAAATCTGGTGATTGGTTATGGAATAGCGAAATAATTTGTTAAAATATAAATATTACTATGAAGTGGATTCAAATTAAGTTTAATTTTCTAATTTCTTGAATTTCTTATATTATGTCAGAATTCTGATACAGTGGACGTTTTCAACGTTTACGTTTACTAAAATGGCACAAAGAGGTACTTGGTTGCTCAGTTACTATCTAATTTAATCTTTCCGCAAAATGCATAAACATGCACTTATGTGGGTAGCTATCTATAATTATGAAAACAATGTGTTTTTACTAAAAAATAAAAACAATAACAACTTCGTCAAGTAGGTATATAATAAGTGTCAAGAAGAGACATAAATCTGCCACTGAATACGTAAGTGCCTTATAAAGGCTGCTATAGAAAATCGTGTGGTGTTAATTTTTTGTGTACTACAGAGGCTTTTAGGGGACATTGATTAATAGTCCAACGGAGCACATATTTCCTCTATTTGTGCGCAGACGCCAGATAAGAAAGACCTCGATTACTTCCAGGGCTACAGATGATAGAGCTCAGGTTATGTTGGGCGTAGAATGTGTTTCGGAGAGTGCGTTTAGTTTAATGTGTTTCTGAAAAGTTTCTGGAATTGCTGTTATCGGGATTTATTTGGAAAATTTCAAAAATATATTATTTTTTATTTTATATCTACGTATTGTTAAAAATAATTCTGCGTCATAGCAACAAAACATCCTATTAGTGATTTTCTGAAAAGATATCCACTAATAGGTCGTAGGGGCTAATTTTCACCCACGATGGAACGATAAAGCTACTGGCAGGGGGTATATGCATTTTATTTACCTATGGTTGTAACAATCAAATCAATCAATTCAATGCAGTTTTTTTTATTACAATTTTAAAACAGGTTCCTACATAAATATTATGATTTACGCTCGTAGACAACGAGAGGTGTTGTGCAATACAAAATCGATACATTTTCGTTTTTTTTTTTAATTTGAATGCTTTAATTTTGTTGTTTCTAGTTCCAGTATAAAATCTTAGAACGAGTTATTTTCTTGTCTACAATTTAATACAAACCCTGAGCCCTAGATCACTTAAAACAGACATATATAATAAAGTCACAAAGTATCAGCAACTAACTAGCTAAGTCCATCCGGTACCCTCCTACATTTACATGTATAATAATAGTGGTCAATTACATTGCGCGACCTGTAGGATATAAATAAAATAGGACCTTTGAAACAAAGTATGTCTTTACTATCCGTATACAGGCACGTAATGAACAAGCTTACAGTTAATGGTTTACCTTTTCGGAACCCGACATGGAGGATCTACTCAGAAAATGACTTATCTAGAACAAGACCTAAGTCAGCCAAAAAATCCTATTCTATAAATAAGCCAGATCGTACAATTCGCACCAAAAAATATCTCTAAGTATTCCGCAAAAAGGAGAACAAATATTTCATTTAAAAACGGCACTGCCGTAATTCTCCTTCCCATTAAAACCTCGAGATAAGCCTTGACAGTGCTGTCAACTGTAACATCGTTAATTTCACAAGGACCTCAAGTTTTTATTGTGCGTAATTTTTCCTTACCCACAATATATATTATCCGCCCGGCGACGTGTGACACAATGAACGGAATACATTTATCTTTTCATAGAAGCATAAAAACTGCGTACATGAAGAAACGTTTAGTTTATTGCTTTCAGGAAAATTATAAACTAGGTTTCACCCGCGACTTCGCACGCGTAAAACATTAGATCCGGATGTCGAATTGAAATTCTGGGATTTTACCAAATTTTCATAGGAATCGCCAAAAAATACACCTTGGATTTCGTTAACGTTTGCGTATAAAACACCCGCGTCAAATTTTATGTTTCTAATCCAGTAATAGAGATTTCAAGATTTCATCCCGATCGCGTGAGAATATTGGGATAATAATGTAATTTTTGTGTTACTTCAGACGTTTACTTGGCTAAATATCAAATTTGCTAAAAATCACACACACATAATACATACGCACGCGCGCACACACGCACACACACACACACACACACACACGCACGCGCGCACACACACACACACACACACACACACACACACACACACACACACACGCGCGCGCGCACCCACACGCGCACTCCCACGCATACGTACACATACGCACGCACACTCGTATTATAAATGCGAAAGTAGCTTCGTCCGTCTGTATGTCTGTCTGTTATCTTTTCACACGTAAACCGCTGAGCGATTTGGACGAAAGGGCATAGGACATCAGTGTCATTCCCGGAGAATAGCATAGTTTCCTTGGGATAGCGTTAAATTAATTTTTCGCGAATGAAGTCGCGGGCAATAGCAAGTACCTAAGTTAGTTAAGTTAGTAAAGTTGTCCACTAATTATACAAAATTAAGGCAGATGGTACGGTTTTAATATACTTCAGCACTTAGCAATTTGCAGGGTCTGGAGATTCTCAGCTAACTTGATACCCACTTAGTATAGTAGTTTAGGGTTCGTAGCCCGAGCCTCCCAAAGGTACTATTTAGGCATCCTAAAATCTTTTCTGTAAGAGAGCCTGAAAAGTCTATTAAACCCACGCACTGCTCGACCTTTTAAAGGTTACACGATGTTACTGGTTGCTAGGTAGAGTTCGTGGAGTGTAAGATAATCGTATAGATTTGTGACAAAATATCATCATCATCATTATATCAGCTGTATGATGGCCACTGTTATCATAAGTCTACCCCATAAACCTGTAGTTGCTTCGGTTGAAAGCGGCCTGCCTCCATCGTGAAAAGAGACTGAAGTTAAAACAGGGTTCATATCATATCTATTGACGATCATAATCTAAAGGATTTATTACAAAAATTGACGAAATAATAAGAAATAAGAACTTTCAATATTCTATTCGGATACTTTGGCAGGTTTTAAACACAGAAATTACCTCTCAAGCATTAGATGTAACGTTTTGTTGTAAAAAAGCAAAAGTTGAAACACCCATTAAGCTTTGACATTTTTTGATATCTTTCTGAGCTTTTTATTTGTAAAAGATCTTATTGAAGACCTGAAAAAGTGAAAATTCCATGTAAACCTAACCCTGGAACGATCTTTTGAAAACCTAGGCATGATTTCCCCTTCTCAGAGCACATTGAATTTAAAAACTTCTACGGTCTGCAAACTGCTGAAATTTATTTATTACTCACCCCCTTAGGTAGCGATGCGAAACATTTCTTACCTGCTTGATATTGCAGTGTCTAACATGAAGACGTGACCCTTGCTGCTTACGCATGTATGTAGTTTGGGGCATGGGATGCGCGCGTCTGCAGATCCAAAGACCCTAGGGCACCCCTCAGTACGCTTTTCATCGTCGGGGTGGGTAGACGCATTTTCCTCGTGAATTTCAGCCGGCGAACGCACGTTGCGGAAATATGAGAATTGTTTTTTTGTGCTACTGTGCAGTGATTATTGACTGATTGTGACTGGACGTTTGGGCTGTTTGCTATGGATTTTGAAGGTAATTATCAGTTTAGTTGGGAAGTTTTATTTTTTGATTATTAATATGTATTAAGTTTTTTTAGCTAAGCTAAGAAGAGCTCTTATATGGATTAAGGGAAGAATTAGAACATTTAAAAAAATAACAAGACAAAATCAAGATAAGGGTGGGTACGATTACGTAAAACTTTTAAATTCAAAGATAGGGAAATCAACACGAAATTTGGCATTGCGTGCTTGTTGTCAGACAGATACGTTACGTTAGGTTAGGGTAAAAGCCTTAGGTTAATTTTAATAAAGAAATACGTGCTTATTTTGGAAAGACTTCGAGCAATTACAGATAATGTTTAGTCGATTTATTACCTGCTTTGGTAATAAGTACTGACATTTTGAAATGCGCACTTATGTCAAATTAGGTAAATGGAAAAATAAAATCACCAAATGCATGATTAATGGATATTATTTTCTATTTTATCGTATTCAAACCTTTTTTAGTTCGTATTTATATAGCAAAAGAGCAAAAGCGTACTTACGTAAGGAGTAAAACCTCTCGCAGGTGCCTTTTCTCAGCCGCGTATAATTTTAACGCAACATTTGCGGTACCTACGTGTTTAAAGGAGGTGGCGTGTTGAAATACAAATCGAGTCTTAACTTTAGATTTTTGGGGGGGGGGGGATTTTTTGAAAGAAGTCTGAGTAATAAGTTCATTATTTTTCGGTGTAAGTGTTAAAATTATATTAAAAAAACATAATTTAAGCTGATTCCAAATCTAACGAACGATTAAACCCTTGATAATGATAGTCAAGGCAGCTAAGTTTTGCCAGTCGAAGAAGGAAGGAAGGGGGAAGTTGGAAATCCGAGGGAGAGGCCTTTGCCCAGCAGTGGGACATAGAAAACGGCTAATAAAAAAAAATGATAGTCAAGGTATATTTGCTGAAGTTTAAGGCTCTAACTCCACTAAATTAGATCGTCATCAGTCAATCAGTCAATCCGCTACGAGAAATTACACACAACATACACCAAAATCACGCGTCTATTCCCAAATGGGGTAGGCAGAACACACGAAACGATATCGCTTCGGATCCAATATTAACAATTTCAGGCATTAAGTTTGACAAAAACGTAGTGACAGGTTGCTAGCCTGTCACCTACGGTATACCTTAACCTAATATCCTCAGTCACCTCTTACGATGTCCATGGGATAAATTTAGGTGAAATTCGGAATACAGCGAGTCCCGAAGAAGGACATAGGAAAGTTTTTATCCAGGAAAATTGCAGTTCCCATGGGATAGCCATTATAGAATTCTGCGCCGATGGAGTCGCGGGAAACGGCTAGCTCATTAATACAATATTCTGGATGACTCTTTGCAGATTGTTAAATATAGAGGCTCTTCAAAAATTAAGCCATACAAATTCTGCATTTTCAACAAAATAAACTTCATCAATTATAAACTCCTTCACCATTCGCGTAAAACGGCTTTCTGATTCCACTCTTCTAACAAAGCTTCTACAGCTTCCACCATATTCAATTTGTATTGTCTTCAAAAACAAAAGTTCCCATGGATTTTCTTAAGGCGACCCTCGAACCTTTTTGTAAGATTTTTAAATTCTTAATGTCTCCAATAAAGTGACTTCACAAACAATGGCAGGTCATCTTCAAACAGAATTTTAACAAGATGCTTCTGCCGATTATTATTCAAATTTCCTACGACCCTTGCTATCTGGACCACTTGTATCAACACAGAATACTTTTATAAAAACAACATAAATTACTCCAACTCCTTTTTGGAACAATAATGGACAGAGACGTCTGTAATAAAGTCATTTGAATCCATTGTCATATTTTGTGATATCTATGAGGTACGTGCTCAGAAAACCACGTTTTACCGCCCATTGGAAACTCTTCGTTGTTCGAAACAGAGTCTTAATCTAAAAGAAATAAGAAATATAGGTGAAGTTTATTGAATGGTTTTAGATAAAGAAGTAGCGATAAAGCAGATAACAGCAGGCGTTACAAAAGAGTCGTAACAAAAGGTATCATTACACATAAATACGCCGTCCCACGCGGATAAGGCGGCTATGCACGATCTTACGGCTATCCAGGCCTCACAAATGTATCAGATCTTTTGTAGCAGAAAAATCGTAGGAGAAAACTTGAAACACCTACATTAACATTAACAAATTCGACATTGTTCAGAAAAAGTTGTGCGGGTGTCAAATATAGTTACAGGTTTTAGTGTAATTAATTAAAGGTATGTACAGTTAACGTCATAAATAAGTGATCACTTTTGTACCTTGTCACTTTAACGTCATGTTTGAAAAACCATACGAAATTGTGTAACGACTGAAAGCGACAAGGTACAGAAATTATCACTTATTTATTACTTTGACTGTACAATTGGCTTCTTTTCATCAGTCAGTAGGCATTTACTTTTCTCAGTAGGTAGTATGGAAAAGTGAATTAGGTTAGGGGACCGACCATACAATTGATACTTATAGTTCATAATTTATTTATTTGTATTATATAAATATATTACAGTTTAGGAAATATGAATTGGTAATTTATACTTAGTGAAGTTTACAGTTGGTCAATTGACATTTCCTAGAGAAATCAAGTCACACATTTTAATAATGAATAATAAAAAATAAAAACATGAGAAGAACCAATCATAGTAAGTTAATCATATTAACAAATATACATCAGAGGATCAATAATTCTAATAGAAGATATAAAACACAGTATGTTACCGGCAGCTAGAGCACCAAAGAAATCTATTTATTGTAAGGTAAGTACGAGTAGTGTATTCTTCATGAGAATTATGATCACCGTTTAAAAACCAACAGTTTTACATTACAATGACTGTCTACTAAGGCACAAATTAATTTAGTGAGCACTGGGTTTCTGTATTCTATCTATTTACACTGGTATAATGTATATTCAGTAGAATAATATTTAAGACGCATTTGCTCGTACTCCATACATGGCAGCTTTATTACACCAAAGGACAAGTTACGTGTAACTTGGTGGATGGTCGGAGAGCCTAAATCAATAATCTTTTTATTGAATTTGGAATAACTGACGCTGCTGCTTCTGCGTCATAAAAATGATAGAGTTTTTTTTTTATAGCATGGTGACGATCCAAATGTTACATATTTTTATTACTTAAGAAAGATAGTTAGGGTTATTTTGTTGTGCTGCAATGATGATTTGGACAACAAAAAAAATACAGTCGTAAATACCGCCCAAGATCCCCATTTTCTCAGTAACGTTTTTGATATCGTATTTACCACTCATACCAATCTATAATGAAGCCATATTGATTTTTAGTTTAAAATAAACATGATTATGAGACGTATCTAATCATTAACAACCTTATATGTATGTAGGGATTTGTTTCACATGTCGTGAATGACTTGAAACTTTTGATAATGGGGTAATCAAACACTGTCTACAAAAAGGGTGCCAATAAAATGTAATTTTTCGCAAAAGATTAATGACTTATTTCGCTTAGCAAGTCGATGAAAATCACGAATATAAAAATGATAAAAATCACTGTAAGTTTTGATATACATAATTACTAAAGTTGTTCAGAATTCATTAACTATTTAAGTATGATAAAAAAAAACGAGAAAAATTGGCGTGTTTGGGTGTTCACTGTTCAACTTCAATCAGAACCAAGAATCGTACCTATCAAATAAATGTTGAGGCATTGCCGAGCGCTTTGTACTATGTAGGCGATATCCGATAGAAAAATGATTCCTTACCATTTTACCAAACTTCTTGCCCATCAAAGCATATCTATTACGAAATTGCAATTTGATAAATAGCCAGGCATTATTTTGGGCGGCGAAAGAAATGGACATACTCAAGTTTAAACGATACTATCACTCCGCGTTGATATTTACCTAAAATCCCTTTTGCTCCGCTTGAGATAAAGTTTGCTTTTGATGGCCCCATGCTTTACGGAGAAATGAGTAATATAAAGAAAATATAATGGCAAGGATGGCATGATGAAAGAGAGTCTTTTAGTAAATTGACTGGAGGTTGAATATTACTTTGTGAGAACCATAAATGTTCCTTTACTTTGCCATTCCTTGAAAGCATTTCAACAGTGTTTAGCGATTATATAAGTAGAGATTAAGATCATAAATCGTTCTTGTTCTTCAAGTGTCTCTCCTTTACTGAAAGTTGGTTATTTTTATTAGTTATTCTTGTCCTGAGCTAGGTAGTCTAAACGTTACTTCACGTTGTCGATATCTGTCCATTCCCGATTATTGCAAAGCTATTAGATACATTTTCCTTCTCTTAACCTTCTACTGCCTGTTGTTGTTTTATAGTAAGTACCTATAATTATAGTGTACGTATTCTATAATGTATTATTGTCATTCATTTTCGTTTTTCCGTTAAAATAATTATTAAATTACTACTGCATTCTCTTTTACGTTATCTTTTAATTCGATTCCAAATCCAAACCAAACACGCATTTGACAGAACCGCCTGGTAAATTAACAGCTTGATTTTCTCAGATTTCCACCGCAGCAAGGTTTGCGTGAGTTCGCCGTGTCTGTCGGTGCCCGCCCTTTGCACGCAATACCTACATTTTCTAATATAGGTACCTCACAGATTACGTCGAAACAATTACTCTCGCAATGCCTCACGAAATCTTTGAGTTGTGGGTAAAAATGAGCATGATGCGTCTTTGCTTGATGTTTTAAAGGACTGTTTATTGTAAATAAACTCGCTGAAATTTTATTATTTTGCCAAATAGAATTCTAACTAAAACATCTATGATATCCTATTAGATAAACATACGAGTGCTCGTTGCTGTTCCGATAGTTAGCATGTTTGATTTTATGTCATTAGTAATAGAGTTGACAGCAGGGTGTCGTCTATTGGGCATTAGCTTGTCGAGCACTCGGACGTTTACCTTATCATTTCTATAACAAACTCAAACACAACGTTCATTGACATAAAAAAAAACACACTAAATCACAACAAAAACACATGGTAATCCTCACACAGATTGCAATTGGAGTTCAGTTACAACGTAGAGTAGTAGATTGGGAACTTGTGGATTTTCAACCGCATTATAAAAACTTGAACGAATTCATCTGGGATATTTTTTTTTAATGAATAGTACTTTTGTTATATTTAGTAGAAAATAAGTTTAATAATGACCTGCATCCATCTGTTGAACGATAAAAAACTATATAGCAAACTTAGCATGTTAAAAAATATGTCGCAAGTGGTAGGATGAAAAAAAATCCTTCTTATCTTGGGATCTTAACTAAAGGTTTAGGTTTTAATTACATTTATCTGAGTATATATTATATATACAATCGCGAGAACAAACAAAAAGTACAATAAAACTTGTGCGTGTTGCTTAATGATCGCGTAATGCCCTTACTTTTGTCCGTACCTATGTGTTCTGATGTAAGACGTGTTAATTTGTCCTGTCATGCGATGAGTAAGTAACTGTTCCACTAGGGGACGCACGCAACTGACGAGACACAAAATTACCTTTTTCTTCGACAATCATTTGGTTCATCGTAATCGTTCGCTTTGAGAAAATTGCCCTAGGTGGAAAACTGAGCAAGCGTTAACTTACTTTAGCCCGTTTTTACATTACGTTAAGGTGTAAAAAATCTGTAGCGTATTGTGGAAGCTTCTTTCTAAAATGGAGTCATCAATCAAAGTGCGGTCACTCTCAATCACTGAACGCTTTGAGCGTTTACTTTGCACATTGTATTATTTCATCTATAATAAATCTGCTAGCAATTCGAAACAATAAGCTTAGTCTCACAATTGGGATGTCCAAAAAGAGCATCGTAACAAGTAATTTGTCAGGCTTCGCGGTAACAATATTTTGTCCAGTGCCGTCCGTACCGCCCGCATCCAAAATTGTAAGGACATTTTAACACCCGTAAGGCGTTTTCGGAAATCTAAACTCTAACAATGGACCAATGATTATGTTAGTGACTGTAAAGTAATAATGTCCCCATTATTCTAAGAGACTATTGTTTACGTGGTAGTGGTTAGTGTAATACGACGACAATTGTATTGTTGCAGTTGAGCACTCGAAAATTATGAAAAGGGATGCTATATTTCAACGGTTTAGAGTGCATTGTTGATTTGACGAGTTAGTTAGCGGCATAACTTTGCTTGCATTCAGACGCGTGGGGTACGTTAGTGATTTATATTCGTCTTTTGTTTTTGGCTGTTTAGCCAGCACCAGTATCAATGGCACACGGTCGGAAGGTCGTTATTCTTGCATTGTGCCACTTGTATTGTCTAACAACGACATCGTAAGTAAGTTAGCGGGTGGCCGTACGCATTGAAATTCTATTGGTGACATGATAAATCTTCAACTGTTCGTGTATTGCTAGAATTCATTCAGATAATTGTTTCGATTACAAGACAACTTTTTTATGTAAATAAGCTGCGTATGCATAATAATTCCACTTATCACGAACGAATTTTGTAAGGAGAACGGTAGTCGATGTCGGACATAGAATATCAATGAATTTTCGAAATAAGTTGAAATACGAGCGTACAGAAAGAATTTTTTACTGTCTTGATTCAAAAGAATTTTATACTTTTTATTAAAAAAATAGGATTCCTATTCATCGACTCTTGATATACAGCATTCGTTGAAATAAAACGACACAAAGCTAAGCGAAACACGGGGTGTAACGTTCACCCACACAAGATGGAAAAAAAATGTCCAAAACGCACTGTTCAAACAAGCGCACGGCATTTTTAAAGTTGTTGCTATGAAACGATTTCTGTTTATCTCCCTTTAAAGTGCATTTTTGGTAATTTGAAAAAGGTTCATTGTTCGGAATACACAGTTGTGATCGGTGCTTATAATAAAGCCGAAGTCGTATTGTGTTGGCGACGGGTGATCTGTGATGTTAGCTATTGTACCAGCGCCATGTCGAACAATAAACTGACCGAAGAATAGACTCGGCGATTCCGAATACTTTTATGGCACCATCCACCTAGAACTAACCGAGTTACTGTACAAGTTTTTGGGATGACGGTACAAAATATTAAATTAAATAGCATTTTTTATGTTACTAGATAAACCATTTCGTTTTAAAATTTTGAACGATGAAATATTGTTTATAATATAAACTTTATAATAAAAGCCGTGGTAGCTAAGTATAATAAAGCCAAGGATCGCAGTCCGATTTTTTTATTACCACCATCCACCATCCCAGCCTATATACGTCCCACTCCTGGACACAGGCCTCGTCTCAGAACAAGAGGGCTTGGGCCATAGTTCTCATGCGGGCTCAGTGCGGATTGGGAACTTCGCACGCACCATTGAATTGCTTCGCAGCTTTGTGCAAGTTTCCTCACGATGTTTTCCTTCATCGCAAAGCTCGTGGTAAATTTCAAATGTAACTCCGCACATGAATTTCGAAAAACTCAGAGGTGCGACCCAGGGTTTAAACCTACGACCCTCTGTTTGAGAGGCGATAGGTTAAACCACTAGGCCACCACGGCCACGGCGATTTTTTTATTAATATTTGTGAAATTACATTTGTAATTTTATTAATTATATAGGTCTTTTATTGGTGATTTTCTTTTTCAATTTGAGTTTTATTTATTTATTAAATGTAATATTAAAACAATCTTTAATACAAACACTGGTGAATTGTATGCGTTGCAGGTGTCCCCAACCTGCAATGGGTTCACGTGGAAACTACAACCCAAGCCTTCTTATTCCGAGTGGAGACCTGTGTCTAGTCGTGGGACGACTTTATGATGGAATAAATTCAAACATGAAAGTAATAATAATTTATTGAGATTCTATGACATCATAAAACCAGTTAGATCCAGATGTTCTTTAAAACTCACATATTGTTAATTTAATAACAAAAAAAAAATCTTGCTTTCACACAAAAAAAAAAATTTATATTCCTCTCTTTACTAATGGAGCGATTAAATAGGTAACAGGGTGTAGGTACTAACAAGTTACTAGAACAAGTGCGTCTGAGCTACTAATATATATTTTTACCGTCAACTAACACTTAAAAACAACAAAACTCTCGTAAAAATAACAAACGCGCAGCCCACCGCCACAAACGAAATACGTAATGACCACTAAAGACCCTACTTCAAAGACAAAACATAGCAAAAACCCGAAAATTTAACGAAGGACCGGCCAGAGATAGAATAATTAAAACGTACCGGGTGAAGTGCCATCGTAAAAGATTTCACGGGCATTTGGCATTAACACTACTGCGTTAATGAGGTAGTGAAACTTTGGAGCGATTCCAGAATACCTTGTAAACATTCGGGGCAAGCACTCGGATAATACTTTGAAATACGGCACTTTCTTCTTGGCACTTACATCGGAATAGCTTCAGGGTTCAACCCTTTTAGTCATTAGTATTATTTTGTTAAACACACTGTCGCTGTTACCATTTAGTTTTATGTAAATAACCGACAATAATGCGCTAAGTAGTCATCAAGTTTAATGAGTAGACTAAGTGAAATAAATAACGGACACAAATTGCTAGGAATAACATTAATTAAATAAACATCGTGACACTATTCATATTAATTAACATAGCCCCCAAATTAAGCAAAGCTTGGACTATGGCTGCTAGGTAACGAATGGACATATTTAATTAGATAAATATGTACATAAATATATGTAACATCCATTTCTCTTTACTGGGATTCAAGCTTAGGATTTCTGTCTCATAATCATAGTAAATAAATAAATAGTTGCTAGACCTAAGCGCTTTCCGGCCGTCCACCAATTCACAATTGGACATATATAAATGCGAAAGTTTGTAAGTCTGTTTGTTAGTTACGCTATCACGTCTAAACCGCTGAACCGATTTAGATGAAATTCGGTATACAGATAGTTTGCGCCCCGGGACGACATGGGATAGTTTTTATTCCGGAAAATTTCATAGTTCCTGCGGGATTATAGAAACTGAATCCAACGCGAACGAATTCGCGGGTAACGGCTATTTTCGTTTAATTTCCAACCTAATCAAATAATTCAAATACTAAATTAGGAAGCATCGCGATATAAATTTCCTCGCTAATTATTTAAATTCCATTCAAACTGGCTGTTAGCTTCAAGCAAATTTAATTGAATCCACAGGAACAACATCGTCGGTCTCGCTTTGATTTTCCACTAACGTCATACGAGTATAGAGATTGTGTGAAATTCCCCGCTCTTGAGCCGAATTAACAACACACACGGTAAATTACAGCTTGGCTCCAGCCAGGGTGCTCGGATGCTCGAGTGCTCGGCTTCGAGCACGGTTTTAAGCTTAATAAATTCAGGCACGCTCGCGGATCGCGCCGCTTACGCTAGAGCATCTAATATCGGACGTTTTTCGCAATACCGGTATTTTTTCGATACCAAAAATTCAAATACCGGTATTCCGGTATTTCGGTATTTTTTCGATATTCATATTATTAAAGTAAAATGAATGAGTTTCAAGTAAAATGAATGAATGCACTTCCAAAACCTTTCCGGTTCCGACAATCTTAAGTACGAGTAGGTAGCTAAGATTATTTCAAAAATGTCTAAGATTATATTAATTAAATAAGTATTAATGCATTTGTGACTTGCAACTTTTGAGTCTTGCGACTGTAATACTCTATTTAATAACAAAATAATTGGTATTTAGAGATCAATATCGAAATACCGGTATTATACAATGTCAATACCGGTTTTGCCAATATCGGAATTTTGCTCCGATATTCTGGTTTTTCGGTATTATCGAATACCGGTATTCATGCTCTAGCTTACGTCCGTTTGACGATCGCGAATCGAAAGTGTATTTGCATGAAAAATATTGCAATTTCTTTGTGTTCTTGGATTTTTTATTGCGCAAACTGTTAGAGATTTATTAGCTCCAGTTTCAGATAAAGAAAAATGAAGGAAAAGGAAATGGTTTGTTGAAAATTCATTGTGTCTAATTACTTAAGAAAAATAATTTTAACATCTTTCATTGAATAATACTCGCTTATTACTCGTTTGTCGATAGATACTGTCAATGGGACTGAATTTTGTACCACAGTGGAACTATTTCGCTGCAAATATCATTTACAGTCAACAAATTTAATCATGATTCATGACCCAGGATGGAACCTTTTAATAATCAATCTCACTATGATTTCCCCGACAAACGTATGAGATGTCAGCATGACATTAGTAACACAAAGGTTTGACTCTACTATACGTATCATTCCGTGCAAAAGCCTAGGAAATCAACATAAAATTCAATGTGAAAAGATTTCGTCCACCCTGGTAGCGATTCAGTTTCTCTAATTATTGAACGTGGGCCTCTTTCTAAACATTCTACAATAATCTAAGGAAGTAGACGAACATTATCAGCAAAACTACTCATTCTTTGTGCCTTTCGCGCGATCGTCCTTTGTTTATTTTTAATTAAAGCCATATGGAGTGGTGCAATAGCAGACGGGTTGTGCTAATCAATATCAAGCTTTTTATGTAGCTTCTGGATGCTTGTTTAGGTATACTAAAGCTTGGCTGCGGCGCCTCGAGCTAGCAAACAGCCGAAAGCTCTATCACGTCGGAAGATTTCGTGAGCTTTGGAGGATTAAGCTCTTCCGTGCTAAACTCTACACGCTGCTTTTACGATTAACGCGTCTTTTTGATATGTCACCTGCCAACGTTAAGTAAACAGTGGATGTCTCACTAATGCTTCCGAGAAAAAGTGTAAGAAATGTGCCACTGGATGTTGCTTCAGTGGATTACTTATATTATTGTTAGTGGAAATGATAAAGAATTCCTTTTTTCTTTGGTATACGTTATTTTTGCCATTACTCGGAAAGGAGAGTTAAATATGAAAACTACTTCGTACAGTTGTTTTGTGAAAAAATCAGAGCACTGTCATACACAAATTGAGCTTAGGTAAGACAAGTTTTATCGCTATCTCGTGGGAACTATGCAATTTTTCGAGATAAAAAACTGTATTGTTTCCTGCCCCGGGACGCAAATTATCTGTAAGTATATAGAATTAAATTTAAATCGATTCAGCGGGTTAGACACGATAAGGTAACAAACAAATAAGTATATACTTACAAACTTTCACATTTATAATATTACTAGCTTTTGCCCGCGGCTCCGCCCGCGTAGTATTCGGTTATCGCGCGCTGTTCCCTCTGGAACTGTGCATTTTTCCGGGATAAAAAGTACCCTATGTCACTTTCGGGCCCATAAACTATCTCTATACCAAAAATCACGTCGATCCGTCGCTCCGTTACGGCGTGAAAGACGGACAAACACACAAACATACAAATACACAAACATACAAACATACTTTCGCATTTATAATATTAGTATGGATAGTGGGAAGTGGGAGTTATTAAGATTTAGTTTGTTTATAAATCTCAAAAATACTGACAATAATAAAAATGATCAAATTCATGATCAAAATAATAAAAAATATAATAAAATAAAACTATGACAAATTAAACATAAAAGAAAAGTACCTTAGTAGCACAGAATAAGTTGGAGTGCAAGGTAACAGGTTAATTAAAACTAGTTTTTTTTTCACAAAAGGGTTTCCTTGCAAGCTATTAAAGAAGACTTGTAATACGTAATTTATCTTTTTACTCCACTACGTCTGAGTCCAATGTGATCAAAAATCTGTACATTCTATTCTGGCTTTATGTGTTACTCTAATATTGTTGCTAGATCATCATTGTTGTATTATTCAGCGCCACTTGAACAACTTTGTACAAAATATGATGTCTCATGAACATATCAATTTGTCTTTTAACCCGCATCTCGAATTTTGGATAGGATTATCATGACACGTAATTTGATTAACTGACCACCTAGGACAATGCCCTTAATGCTACATCAGTTAAGATTATTTTAACCCCCTACGCAAAAAGAGGGGTGTCCTTGTGTCTGTCTTTGGGACCGTAGCTTTTAAATGGGTGCTACCAGATGTTGACATCTGACATTTGAGATTTTGTGCAATATTTGTCTTTACCGCCACCACCATCTTACTGACTAGTCTTAGCGCCTAGCAGTAGTGGTTGTATACTTGCGTGCTGCTATGTATGTAAAACGTGGAGTAACATATAGAAATAGAAGGAATATTTAAGTATATAGATGAAGAAATTGTATCTAATCTTGATAGTAAATAATGAGGGAGGAAAAAAATTATAATCAATCAATCAAACTTATAGAACCCTACCCGTTGTAATTCAGGGGGTGGAGGTCATCAAATTATTTGGCTATAGTGCTAAAATAAACACTTTGCTGGCTAGTTCATAAATACTCCTTAAAGCAGCGTTTTCACCAGATATGTGCGAGGATGTGTTGCGAGGAATATGGTTTTCATCAACCAATAGAAAAACTTTATTTACACATCTCGCACAGCACATCTCTGGTGGAAACAGCTGAGCTGAGCAAGCCGAGGTAAATGAAGTGTTTCTATTGGTTAATGAAAAACATATCCCTCGCAACACCATCCTCGCACATTAATGGTGGAAACGCAGTTTAAATAAGTAATTTTTCGAATGTAGACGGCAGCATCCCGGCTTTATCTGGCGCTACTATATTTAGACTAGATCGATACGAAGCATTCGATGCAGCCAGACTGATATTTTGTATCCGTTCGATTAATAGCCATTAGTTGGAATGCCTAATAATAGATTAATGTATTAGCAGTTTAGAGTATCGTGATGTTTCACTATACGGTGGAATGCGTGGAAAGAAGTGTGATAATTTATACAAGTACAAAAGATTTTATTAATATATCGTTATCTGAACGCCACAAGATGCATTTTAGACTATCGCGGTCATTACTAATTTTATTAATTAAAGTCGTGTTTTGTTTCGCATACCTTGATTTTACCGAAGCTCAATATTTCGGCACACTTGCATGCGCCATGATCACGTGACAACTATGCAACTGTGACGAAATATCGAGCTTCGGTAAAATCAAGGTATACGCCACAAGATTTCATGGGGAAATAATTTCAAAAATAAATTTTAAATTATATTATATACTAGCTTTTGCCCGCGGCTCCGTCCGCGTGGTTTTCGGTTATCGCGCGCTGTTCCCTCGGAAACTGTGCATTTTCCGGGATAAAAATTAGAATGTCACTCCCGAGCCAAAATCTCTATGCCAAAAATCACGTCGACCCGTCGTTCCGTAACGTAAAGACGTAAAGACGGACAAACATACAAACACACACACTTTCGCATTTATAATATTAGTATGGATATTAATTAATCTGGTTTCAACTTTTCTGCAATAGAATGCGGTTTCGACCTCAGACTTTCGAGTTTACAAAAATTGGAATATTATAATAGTTCGATAAAAAAATTTAAACAATAGAGATAAAATGATTATCAGTAAAAAATATGTAATATTCATCACAATTCAAAAGTTCAATATTTTATCTAGCATCTGTAATCACTTTGATTCAAAAATAAATATTTTTTGGTAATATTAAATTGGTGACCAAGATTCAAACAAAAACTGAGTAGATAAGAAAGTAAAGCTGGTATAAGACTCTAGTTTACTTTCATGAGCCCTTTAAAACTGGTTATAGTAGCCTAATCTCTGAGATAAAGACGACTTTTTTAAAAGCCTTTTGTAAATGTTTATCTTTTTCTATCGTTTTGATATGTGGCTCTGTTATCCCAAAGCGGTGCATTGCATGTCATAATGATTGCACAGCTAGCTAGAGAAAATTTCCTTATAGCTCATAAAAAAATAAAAGGCTAAGAAATTGGAGCAAGCAACAAAAATGTCCTCCATGATCCCATCAACGGTGATCCCTTTTACGAATTGAGTTGGTATATTTTGCTCTGTGAGGAAACGTGACTCGCGAATCTGAACTTTGTACAAAATATCATCATCATCATGTCAGCCGAAAGACGTCCACTGCTGGACATAGGCCTCCCCCAAGGCTCTCCACTCAGACCGGTCTTGTGCTTTTCGCATCTACCGCGATCCCGCGATCTTAGCCAGGTCGTCGAAACACAACAAAATATAGACTCCACTAAAGTGCATGTCCAATCATTGGTTCTTTTAAAATGTAAGACAAACGCAATACATTTTAAGTAACAATGTAATCCCTGGAATCAAATAAAAGAATTAAATATGAGAATGTTTATGCCGCACGGAGACGTAGCTGTCATTTCACCAAAACAATCACTCACCATATCATTAAACATGGACAACCCCAGTGTAATCAAAGACTAAGGACCATGGATGTTTAGTCTAGTTCATTTCTGGGTATTGGGTAATAATGTACGGGGTTGATTCCTCCCCCGAAGCCCCTCTCCCACGCCCCTCTCTCGCCCGCACCTTCGTCTAGACCAGGATCCAGACCATTCGTTAGTCGCTTCCCAACATTGATGCGGGAAGGGCGTCGCTTGCTCCGCTCGGTTGGCGCGAAATTTGAATGATCGTGCGTGACATTTTAGAAACTGGATTACTTATTGTGAGATTACATTGTGTTTAGTGACTGTTTCGGAACTTTGTGAATTATGATGTTGGATGTGCAATCGATGTAAGTATTACACATTTATTTTAGGTTATAATTTATGTAACCTGGTTTTTAGAGATTGTTCCAAATTAAAAAGTGTAGACCATGAAAATGCGATAAGTGTATTTATTATCTTATGTGGTTTTTAACTTATGGCTGACTTATATGTAGGTACTTATAAAATGTAGAGATGCCTACACAGTACACAATGTGAATAACGACTTATCCGGGCTATTATTTTTATTTTAAATGTGGGTTTACATAAAGCTCCGAAGTAATGACCCATTTTAAAAATTTCAAGTCGTACATTCCGTGGTTCATTCAAAATCATCCACTACGACACCAAATTGCAAACACAAGCACAACACGAGAGTGAGCTTAAGTGCACGGCATTGTTGCGAAAAGGACGTCAAAATGTACTTAAGGGAGCAAAAGTCGTTTTTGAAGACATTTTGCAAAGCTCTCAAGAGTTTGAGAGAGGAAAAAAGCGGTTTCCGGCCGCAGTCCACTTACCGTGGATTCAGAAGCCAGTAAGAAGTGTTCGGTTAATGAAAATCTCGCTGATGGTTTCAAATTGTTCGAGCAATTAACATCGTGTAAATTTTCTTTTAATTTAACGTGAAATCTTTTATAATGGACGTAATTTTTACTAAGATTTGTGTTTTTTTGTGGTTTTCCCAGTTTAGTGTTTTTTAAGGACAAATTTACTTGACAGGAATACGATTTTATTTTGTTGCTTAATAAACAGGTAGCCATTAAAGCTTAACAGTAATATTCAACATACGGAAGCCAAATGCATGTCTCTTTTCAATTGTTAAACAAAATAAACTAACAATAGCTTCTGAATAAATGAAGCGCATATTTCCACAATATTAACCACTAACGAAAATAAAGTTACAAACGTTAATAATAAATCAGTAATATGGATTTTCATGGGTAAAGTGGTAAAGTTTCCCTGATTAAATTCGTTATAGTTCCCACGTCGACCCTTGGGGGTCCCTCAGGGCACTATCCTCGGCACAGCAATATTGCACTGGGTCACTATCGATTTGCATTATTGATGATAAACGATAATAATAACGTTTCGATATTAAGTATGGTTACTAAAATTAGAGTGCTCAGCTGTGTTTTTTAACAATACGGAAAGATTTTTTCTTTTAGTAGGTAATGCTATTTATATGAGATTGTAATAGTTGAATTAAGATGTGTGGTATAACGCATTTTTTATTCTGTCTTGTGGAGGCTAGTTTTTAGGGTTCCGGAGCCAAAATGGCAAAAAACGGAACCCTTATAGTTTCGTCAAGTCCGTCTGTCTGTTTCTCCGTCCGTCCGTACGTCACAGGCATTTCACTCGAAAACTACAAGATGTATATCAATGAAATCTGGGTACAGATGTCTTGTCAAACTTCAGTATCCCAATGAAGAAAAATAAAATAAACAATGCAGAAGTTTCGACAGACATTACAATGCTTGCTGTTAATACAAAGTTAACAGAAAAAAAACTTATTAAATTTTAAATGGGTAACTCTAGTTAGAAAGGCGTAAATGGCAGTCTTATTTAATATACTTTTACGACCATGAATCACTTTCTTCTACAAAAATAGCCCTTCCAAAGTATTCATTTGTCACTTAACATTCATTGCTAATAGTTCTCAGTTGGAATCGCAGGACCCCTGTAAAACTAGAGTTAACTGCGTGTTAACTTGTACGAGGAAAGTGATATTTAAAACAGTACCACCACAAATCTCCTTTTAATTGCTGCACACACGCCGGATGCATCAGTACAAATAGACACATTTATTTCTTACGGTGTCACCCGATACATTTTAGTCGGTGTTGCATTTACAAGGGAAAGTTAATATATGAAGTAAATGCATTCTAAGTTGACAGGAGTAAATCATTGGGACATTTCCGGAGCGTTACAACCTAGGGATCTTTAAAAAACGAGCCTACCAATTCCTTAAAGGGTCGGCAACGCACCTGTGATTCCCTTGGTTGCGGGTGTCCATGGGCGACGGTGATCGCTCTCCATCAGGTGACCGGCTCGTTTGCCCCCTCTTATATATAAAAAAAAAAAAAAAAAATTGGGAGTTTTAATAAATTTTTACATCTGATCATTGGAATAGCCATAAGCATAAAAAGCCTTGCAATAAAGCTGCATCAGTAAATGCGATATAGACATTCATTTATCAATTGGGGATAATCTAATGAAAAGACTTTGGTAGTACGAGAACATGTAAGTGCTTTGAACATAAGAATGATCGATTAAAAAAAGGTATACAAAATACTTATAAGTTGTAAATTTTATGGCACACTTTTACTTTCTTTGAATCGCTATAGTAATATGTATTACGCATGAAATATTATATCTTGTCTCCCATCTTAACTTTCGTTTTCATAATTGCTGGAAAATTCTGGTAAGATGGAAAAAATCTGAATTTAATTTAATTTATGAACGGTATTTTCTTCACAGAAACTATTTTGTAAATTAGTTGGCTCAAAGAGATTCTTGTTTCTGATAAAAAATATGTTATACAAAATAGCCTTTCTCCGAACTTATCTCAAATATCGAGTTCCAAGTCCATGAATAAAATATAAATCAGTTAGGTACATTTCGTTTGACAACGAGAAACAACGGGCATAATGCCTCAGATCCTGCATCATAAAGCTTGGAGCACATTTAAGCATAGCCTACACAAAGTTCGTACTGCACTAAAAATAGACTATTTTTGATTTTGTTTGCTCAGCAAAGGCTTTTCTAAATTACTCATCATTAAAATTATAGACACAAGCGTTATTATGCGGACATTATCAGTATAAAAAAACAACAAGCTATCGTTTAAAAGATTATCTTTCTCATTTGCGAATAAAACCCGAGATTGCAGGTGCTTTTTTGGAGAAGTAGGTAAAGCAACACTATGTCACGTCATACTATCAAAAGCCCCCGAATTCGCCATTTTTACAGAATTATTATTAATCTGAAAGTTTGTGAAGATATTGAATCAGTCATGCAAATAACATCTGAACCAAATTACTTTTTCTTGTGGGCAAAGTAGTTTAAGTTATATCCAGAAATTTGCAAGGTTCATGCGGGACTAGCATTTAAAAAAAAATTCACAGACGAAATCGCGTACAACAATGAGTAGTTCAATAGTTTAAAGTACTTTAAAGTATCAAATAATTGAAGTATTAAGTATTGAAGGTTCGTCTGTTTTTCATAAAGATGAGCATTGACAGCTACTTGACTTTTGATAATCATAATATCACTAGGGATTAAACGTACGGCAGATGTATAACTCTTATTTTCCAAGAGCCTTTCAAATATTTCAAAATATTTGTGGTTAATTGCATTGGAAATTATCGAAAATATGGACGTTACATTGTGTCAAGATGAAATTGTTTTAATCGCAGATTCGAACCCGAGCTCACTCTTGAGTTATACCAGTAGGTACGAGATTTATCTGTAAAATTAAATTAGTAATGTTTAAACGATAATATAGGCGTTACTTTGTGGATGTCTAGGATATAGGGCCTGAGGTATGTCATCTCAGGCCTCTAGGTTGGCAACGCATTAGCGATACCCCTGGTGTTGCAGATGTTTATGGGCGGTGGTGATCTCTTACCATCAGGGGACCCACTTGCTCGTTTGCCATCCAGTCGCATAAAAAAAAAATTGTAATTCATTTGTACCTCTAATTTTAATGTGAGCTTTTCGGGGAATAAAGGTAAACAAGATCCGCTTACATCGGTAAGTCAGTTCAATGTTGTGTGTAAAGTTCCCAATTCACGCTGGGCTTGCGTGGGAACTACAGCTTAACCTTTCTTGTTCTGTGAGATGGTTTGTGGCCAGCAGTAGGACTTATCACTATGACCTTTGAAGTCTACGCACTAAATCTTAAATTTGTACTGTCACCCTATCACAAAGATTGTGTTGTGCTAAGTCGTAGCTTAAACGTCAAGGTTATATATAGTATTTTTCATGATTAAATCATGCGAGTCGTAATAAATACAAATAATAGCTTCTTCATAGTACAGCTGCCACAGTGGGTGCAAAGCTTAATGTTAGTGTCACGGAGGTCATTTGGTTACCAAACGGATGCAACTGATCTCTAACGCTTTGTTACTTGTATGTAGAATTACATTTATGTAGTTGGACAGACTAAAACAATCGGTTTCATTTTAGAATAGTCATTGATTTAAAAATTGTGGGTAGGTGTAGGTTTTGCATGTTGTTGTGCACGATGTGTGGTTCAATAGTGGCGTTGGAGCGTTAAAATATACTAAATTAAAAAATATAATAATATGAAATAGGTCAAACTTTTAATAAATAAAATATTCGTATAGCTGAACGTGTAAAAATACAGCAAAAAGGTTCCACATAACATATATAAGTAAATTTAAATTTTGCAAGTCATTTTATCAAAGTAATAATAATTTGTTTTTATTCAATTTTATTTGACATAATTTAATTTATTAAGCCAATAGATAAGAGAAAGTAAAATGTATTAGATTCAGCTTTTTCCGCGTTTAGTTTTGTATCAGTGGAAAAGAAATCATACAATTAGTCATTGTAAATAAATAATGTAAGAAACCGAAAACATAAAACATAAATATTTAACACAGATGACTGTACATTGGTTTACCATACAATATGCATACAGTTATGCGCATATTTTACACGCGTCCCGTTTAGGTAAACTTAACTTCTCTGTTGTTTGCAAAATTAATGATGAGCTAAAAAATCTCATGTGCGCCCGTTACTCTTGCATACATATTTATGTTCAAATTTGAATATGTTTAGTCACTTTTACCACCCACGATTTCGCTAAAACAATGGGTATTAAAATAAAAAAATAAGAAATCGTTTATTCATATAAAGTCTTCGAATTTTACCCGTGTAACAATGTACCAAAATTCAATTCCAGGTAATATGAATGGTCACTTAACGGAGCTACATCCTTATCTGCATCTGCACTCACCACTAGGTAAGACAGAGATCAATTGCTGATCAGTTTAAAAAGAAAAAGAAATAGAAAAGAAACACGCTATAATGAATAATCTGCCTGACTGCTTCATAAAATAACCCTTGAATATACCATTCTCGGTCAAATACACCTTATAGGTTATTCTTATAAAGCGGCTGAGTTACGTTGTTTGGCTTGGAGTTCCAGTCCCTACCAGTTAGCTCCATCATCAGACCCTGGTACCATTCTTGGTCAAAGTGTACCGTAAGATTATTCTAATTAGCCTAAAAACGGCTAAGTTACTTTCTTACGGCTCCATCATCAAATCAACTCGGTGATACCATGTTATTGTGTTCTCATCAGAATTATGTTACGTATATTTTCCAAGTTTTGTGTCAATAGCACAGTGAGAAGTGTATGAAAAACAATTTTAAGGATTCCGTTCATTATAATCATTACAACTATAGTTTTATAAGTGAAGCTAATAATAATAATAGTACAAGCGTGTAAAAAAAACTGACATTGGATGGCAAATAATTTTTTCAATCAATGCATTTTTTCGTTTAAACGATAACCTTCAAGAACCTGTGATGCAGTTTACAAATACCACACAAATACAAACTGTTCGCTGTCGAAAGACTTTACTAAATATACCCTAGATATTTACTTCTCACAGTATCAATGTCGGATGACACAGTAAAATCAAACTTAAGCAACCAATAAAACGTTTATTGCGGCGTTAAAAGCATTTAAAAGGTGTAAAACCATTTTACAGCCACAATTGTCATCCAATCCGCCATCAGAAATGGCTATAAGCGACCCAATACCGTAACTCACCAAGTGGAGTTCCCAAGCACGCTCAACCGAAGAGGTCACGTAATTATTCCTTCGATATCACTCCCTTTAAAAGCCTATTCCTGTTAGAGATAAAGCAGATATCTCATGACCTCGGCGATATCTTTTCTTCGAGGATAAGAGAAACAATGAATTTTAATTCGGCGCGGGCCGACGGTAGGGTCATAAATAAGCCCTTATCGAATAGGTAATTGGGTGATATGGGCCATTGCTTCCAAACACATGGATAGCGGCAACGTGACTGTAAATTGAATTAGAGTATCTTCGTCCTCATATGATGCTCTTGACGATTTAGGTCAGTACTCAGTCGTCCGTACATATTAAAGGACGTAAGTAAGTACTTAACAAAACATATGAAATTACGTAAATAATTCGAATACTTATCAAAAGTTACGAACAAAGATGACTTTTCTTATACTTAAGCTCAAGTGTTCATTTGAAACATATCAATTTTTTTTATTCTTATTATTAGCACGTGTCTGATGCACATGACTAATAAATTGCTAGAAATTAGTATTTTTGAGCATATGTATAAGTTATTCAGTACCTTTTTATTTAAAAGAATAACAATCGTAAAAACTAGATTAGTTGTAGTAGCTTATCAGCAAAACCAATGTATGAAAAGCTACTTCAGAAGTTTTTTTGTATGAATAAGATAAGACCAGCTAAAGCTGTTATAAAGTTTTATAACCGGAGAACACCCAACTTGATTTATAAAAAAGTTTGGAGTTACAAAAGATACTCTCCAACTCTGACAGTATATTCTTTCAAGACAATTTTGTTTACATATTTAGAAGTTTTTTTCTCAATTGATCACAGTCGAGTGTGTGAAATTTTTTGACTTTAAATAACAAAAATATCTGGTATTTTATTTTGCCAAATGTACGTGGATTTTTTTAAAGAACAATCAGTACGAGAAAGCAATTTAGACTATTTAAATATGACTCAAACGCAAGTGTTCCATTTCAACAGAAGGGCGCAAATTTGCATCCTTTCTCCCCACATCAGGAGTCCCGCTTAGTACCCGTGAGTGACAGCCGACCTACAATGTGCCGCCAAGTCTATCAAAATCGAATAAAGTACAATTTTCCCCCATTACCGCCCTTCATATCTTCCGTCATTTTACGTATCGCTTCCGAGCCCAAAAGAGGGAAAGATGTAAAGACGAAAATAATAAATCCGTATCGAATGTATGCACGGCCGGAGCGAATGAAAAACATTCTTTACGCAAAATATGATATTCGGGGGCCATGAAATCGGTCTGAGACGATCCATCACCAATTAAATGTTGGGTTGTTGGCGATACGTTATCAGGCGTATTGCGAATGTTCTCTGATTGATGGTAGCTGGTGCCATGAAACTATGGGCTTCGTCGGTCGATTGGCTTACTCTATGGAGAGCACTGTCAGAAGTGACTGATCGACCCATAGCGTGCCATTCAATCAATAGTCGTATCGCAGCAATGCTAATTGAATTCACCACTAATAAAGCCCGAAACTGATACACATCAGAACGTTTTTAAACCATGTAAACAATAACTGTGGTCTTAAGATTAATTGTAACATTAGGACCCCTTGGCATCACCCTAAAATAAAATTATACTTAATAAGCTTCATTTATTAAAACAAACAATGTGCGTCTGTTATTAATATTGAATCGTTCTCTTTAATCACAAGCTCGAATCCGCGCTTAATTATTTCATACCTTTTTGAAATTAATAAACAAAAAGACGCAGGTTGCCATTGAGGCGAGTCCCATTGTTGGAGGGATAACAGGGAAAAATCCGCGCAGTTCCGCCAGCGCCGCTCTCCTTTTGTCCCGTCTTCCGCGCCTCATTCCAATTTACGCATTTCTTTAATCGCATTACGAATGCATTTATCATTTCCATTAAGAATATCGCCACGGTATTATAAATTGTTTATTGAACTGATCTCTCCCTCGGATGTCTTTTTGATTCGGTTCCAAACTGCAGATTTGTAGGCATTTAGCGAGATTGGGGTCGGTATAGTTCGTTCCCATGGTATTGGGGTGTTATGCTATTTTAGTGCGTCGTTGGAGGATAATTTATGGGCATGCAGCACAACAGCAGGCTTTGGGAGCCGGGGTGTGGTCTAGCGTAACGGTTTGCTCAATTTAGATATTTGTTGAAAGATATAACGATAGTATGTCATCAGCATACATCTGTAACTCCATAGTAAAGGCAAAAAATGCCCTTTAGAACGGTAAACAATAAAGAATAAAATTAAATGAAGATTTGTAATCAGAGAAGGTTGATATTCTGTAGCTCTGGCTTCAAAAGCTATCACTAATATTATTTGAGAAGGCCAAACTACTTTAGTCCAAAATGTATTTTTATTTTTTTTTCAGCATTTTTACGCAAGACGCTTGACTAAATAATATAAAGTATGTATTTAACTAAAAATATACCAAAAAAATGCCATGAAAAATATGTTGACTACTGAACGTGTCTATTTCTTAGTAATGTTGGACCAATTTGTTCACAAATTATTTGTCAAGTGAAACTATTCTGAAAATCGGTTCCAGATTTATTTTTGAAGGGGTTTCTCAAGAATTCTCCCATGTTGCTTTTAACAATAGCAATCGCCATAGCCTCATGTATGTCTTAGAAGAGGCACCATTTTGTTCAATTTAGATCTTTAATCTCCGATGTAAACAGAGGTGTGAAGTATAAGTTTAAATAGTGTTTGTGTCTGTGTGTCTGGTGATATTATATTTCCTAAACGGATGGACTAACTTTGATGCGATTTTTTTAATCAAAAACTAGTTTAATCGAGATGGTTCTTAGCTAAGTTTTATCAAAATCAATTCAGCCGTTAATGAGATATTGAACTTTAAAATTACGGTGGCGGAGGTTTCTCGACTTTCCTAAGCTGTTTTTTTACAAAGAAAGGTTCCTTTAGGTTCATGTACCTATGCACCTTAAGTACGACGCAATTAGGGAATCACAAAGCAGTAAAAATATTTCTAATCTATAAATTATTTTTCAACAGCATCACAACGAGAAGGTAATTTATATGTTTTGAGAAACGTACGTAGGTACCTAAATTGTTGTATTATTTTGAAAAACCTTGACACAAAAATTATTAAGAATGGGGTTTTTCTTATCGAGGAAGAAAAACATGAAGTCATTAAGGATTCAATCGTATTGTTTCAGAAATCTCGGTACACTTTATGTAGAAAAGTCAAACGTATACATTAATAGGCTCACAATAAATCAGTGGACTCTTATATGATTACAAAACTCAATATCTTTTATGGCATCGTGCAATGTCACGGAAAAGGCAATGAGGTGTGCGCACAGCTGCCGCGAGACCCGATAATGACACTGGTGCATTATATTGTATTAGCTTTTTTGGCGTTGGTTGCGTAAAGCGTAAAGCCTTGTATCCTTATACCTTTTATGGTGTTGGATAACCTAATCAAGATGAATTTGTAAAGGGCGCAGAAGCTACCTTAGAAGGTACTTTCTTCTTTGTTATTTGTTAAAACAAATCGGATCGGGTTTTGTGGCTAGGAACTGATCCTTTCATATCGCGGCGATTTCAAACCGGTAAATATTTTCGACTATAGATAGATCGACAATCAAGTGTCATAGAGGCGTAATGGCAGTTTATATTAAATATAAAGCTGATTGAAATGCAAAATGGGTAAATGTATTTTAATGGAGAGGCCAAGCACACCAGCTTAATATTACTTAGGTACCTACCTAAAAATGAAACGGAGTTCTATTGCGGTAAGCTTTTTGGTGCTGCTATATAATTATTATTGCGAAGTCGAATCAACTGTTAATACTTGGCTTCTACCGCTGATCGTTGATATTAGGGTGTACTGAAATTTAAATATTATAGACTACTTTAGTACTGGTAATTTATGTCAACATTATTTTCTTTAGGTTTCGTACTGTCCCTAATTGAATACGCTGACAGACATCAAATATTTTAAAAAAATATCTTATATTGATACTTTCCGTCCCTTTTTTAACCAACACTGTTATCCATACGTGTTCTTTCTTCAGCTTTCCCACACGTTCATTCATACGCATCTGGAGACGCACACGTCTATGGGCATCCCTCCGGGAATAGAACAGTAAGTTGAGTATATAAATTAGCTGTCAGAGCGCTAATCGCTCCGACAGGCCGCGATGAAACTTTAGAGTCCATCAGCGGTCGTGTGTGCCGCCGAAAATAGCACAATAACGTCGGTTATTTATTCTGTTATCCTTTTAGCAAAAGCCCCTGAGAGCTCGTTACTTTTAATGAACCGTGCATTCGCTAAACCTTCTAGGATTTTGTTTGTTCGACTATTTGTAGCTTTATATTGGCTATTTACCCAACGCTTACTTAATTGGATGATACGAGTATTTCCGTCATCACGTTCTCGTCTTTTAAAATGAATTTGGTCCTACGCGGACATGGTGCTATTGTTTTATATTTCTATATTTTAGTAAAATTGAAAAATACGCAGCGCAAAAATCCATTCAACGCTTGCGTGGAGCTGATCTCGACCGAAAAACCCGCTCGGATGTAAAATCCGCGGCGCCGATCTTTTATATAACGCAATTAATACCGCACGAAAAGTCAGCGGAAAGTTCACGCAAATTACGATGTCCCCTCGCTCCAGATTCACACGGTTCGTAGAAAAATGGCTTCTGCTCACAATAGGGCACAATTACGTTCGGGATCGTAATGAGAGCGCCAATGAGATAGCAATAAAATTTCGCAACACAATAAGGCCATAATTAGAATTAACTGTCTCATTCCCGCCCACATCCGACGTCCGTAGCTATTTGGTCCATTGATGTTCGTCAGTTCCCTTCGAGCCGCCTCCCCGTAATTCTTGCTTCTGTTGCTGCGCAAATTATACTCTGCCACATCTTTAATGGTAACTTATAGTCTTTTCATTGGATTTATTCCTCGTTTGTATATCTTCACCCGCTTAAAGATTATCTGTTTGCCTTATCGTTGGGGGATAATACCAATTGATTTCAATTGAGTAAAGTATTTAAACGAAACGGAACCAATACTCAAATCAAATAATGACTTCGTTCGGAATTTATTTATTTAATTCCGATATTCAAAGTCGAATTGGAGACGAACAATATTTTTAATTAACGTAATTTCGGGTTAATTTGAAAAGTTCTCACAGATATTGTCTTTGAAAAAGTTTCTAGATGATTTAATTTATTCATTAAGTTACGGGTGAAATTTGCGACTTTACCTCTTTCGTTCGAGTACTTGGCTTTCTACAAAGAAAATGCAATACTAAGGCGTCATGAGTACGTACCTACAATAACAACCGAGTATTCACGTCTCAAGTACCAGCACAAGAGCCTCGAGAATGGAGTGAAGCTAATATTTGTATAGCGCGATACTTTATTACATCTTTGTTAAACATGTGTTGTTTCAACTGAAAGGGACCTTTATGAACTGTAGTTTTTGAGTTTTTGTTTACACAATTAAAGCGATAGTTTCCTCGAGTTGTTTTTGAAATTCACGAATGCGGTCTGTTCTTTATTTAGAGGATTTTAGGAGCTGAGGGAACAGCGTTCGTATTGTGTCTGGCGCTCGTGAACAATAAGCTATTGTTCAACAAGCTTATAAAATGAGTTTGTATTTGATACAAGGATTGCGTCTCGAACAATTTAGGATATTTTGATAGATTATTATAACAATGCTTTTATTATTACGTTAATTTAATACGGTTAAGACTCTACTTTACGTTATAATCTTGAATAGACGGTTTGTTATTTAAGCAGATAAATTTCAATTTTGGATGATTCACGTTTAATTACATGGAACATATTAATATTGAAGGCTCATTAAATTGTGATTCGCGGTTTACACCCTGCTGATAATATTTCTAAAGTATGTAAATTATAATTTAAAAGCAAGGGAACTTATTGTAGTAACATTACGTTCCCAATATATAGATACAAGCTTTTGCCCGCGGCTCCGTCCGCGTGGAATTCGGTTATCCCGCGCTGTTCCCTCGGGAAAAATGAATAGTTCCCGAGGAAACAGCGCGGGATAACCTAATTCCACGCGGGCGGAGCCGCGGGATAAAAAGTAGCCTATGGCACTCTCGGGCCCATAAACTATCTCTGTACCAAAAATCACGTTGATCCGTTGCTCCGTTACGGCGTGAAAGACGGACAAACATACGAACACACTTTCGCATTTATAATATTAGTATGTATGGATTATCCAAAATCTATCTTAATCCCATAGAATACATGTTCAGAGATAAAGTAGGTATCTCTATTATATTATCTTTGCAGAAATTATGACTTTGGCTTGTTTTGTATGATAAAAAACTATGAAGATTATTTTAGTAATAATTTACTAACTAATTTCATCAAAAACTTTCAATTTATAACTTCTCATTTTTAAATTGGAAACTATTAACCAGTTTTATTCAGGTGCACTATAAATAATCATCAACGACAACTAAATTTAAATCATAACCATAGCCCACGGCGTTCAATCAGTTCCGGGAAACAAACAGAAACGCAAATCTTTTTTATAATTAGCTTTAATATACTGGGGGACGTCGTTTATAATTATATGTATACTATTATTTGCCCGCGGCTCCGCCCGCGTGGTATTCGGTTATTGCGCGCTGTTCCCTCGGGAACTGTGCATTTTTCCGGGATAAAAAGTAGCCTATGTCACTCTCGGGACCATAAACTATCTCTATGCCAAAAATCATGACGATCCGTCGCTCCGCTACGGCGTAAAAGCGTAACAAATAAACAAAAAAACTCACTTTCCCTTTTATAATGGTAAGGATAATACTTGGTTTGGATAGGTATTTTAACTAAATGTGAACAAAACAACGTCAATTGGTGACTTAAATATTGAAATTCCCCCATTAGATTATCTAACCAATTACATTTCTGTACTGAAATATACCTAGTGCCATCCACGAAGACGCGTGATTTTGACAAAATTAGACATTAATGACATTATAATAAGAACCACGGCACGCGTCATCGTGAATGGCTCTACCTATACACTAGTCTAGTTTGTATTTGTAAGTATAATCTTTAAAATCCTTGAATGTATAAAATTTGGCACCTAAAATTTGTTTACATTTAGTTAAATCCCTGTCCACACCAAGTATAAATTGAAATACATATCTAAATGCCCATGCCCAGCCTATACTGTGCGAGTAGCATAGAGAGTTTAGAGAGAAAAGAGTTTGAAACAGCGTAGAGTTCATTGCGGAGTCGCGAGATGAACGTGTGATAAGTAATAGTTTGAGTGCCGCAATGCAATAATGAATATGCATTGCATCGTGTAAATGAAGCTTACCTACACTTAATTAATAAAGCATTATGAAATCATATATTTCCGTGTTCGCTTGCAGCGCTGTCGTATTTGTACGAGATGGTCAAAATACCACAACCGGGACTTATCACGCTATTTTACACAAATAATATTTACCTCGACGTTTCGGCAACATTACAGTTGCCGTGGTCACGAGTAGACTGAAGTGTGGGGTGTGGGGGTGGGGTGTAGGGTGGGTTCTACGAGATGGTCGTTGATATCGTTAGTTTGAACAGACGTTTGTTTAATACCTACGGCATTTTTGACAACTATTCAATTTACCGTATCATAGGATATGGTACAGATATTATTATAAAAAATATAGATATGCAGGCAATTTCTATCAAAAACAAAAATTAATTAGCTTAAAAATTGGACGTTTAACGATTTTTTGAAAAATCTAACATCTCTGTCTCTTTCTAAAACGTTTTTCTCTATGAAGGAAGTATGATGCTATTTGCGTGTGACGTCACAGGCAAGTAAGTCTTTCTCTGTTTAATCTTGAATTTGAAACCTTGATTTATTTATTTATATCAAAAAAACTTAGACAGTAGGTATAACAGTTTAACACTATGGCACTGCGCAAGACAAACACTGAGAAGAGAGAAAGAGATGGATAACTCTGATGTATTTAAAGGTAGCTTAAAAAAAAATTCTGTTCGATAATATGCATTGTGAAGATTTAATTTATAAAAAGAATAAAAAATTGCGAAGTACCGTATTCACCAATTGAAATAAATTAAAACGCACTATAACTTAAAAATATTCTGTCTATAATAATATATAAGCACCTTTTTTTGCGTAAAAGAACAATGATCCGATTTTGGTTGTGAAGTGAAAAAAATAAATACAAATCTAATTTAACCTATCAGTAATTAAGAACTCCTATATTATTATTAGGTTAATAATTATGTATTATTAATCATGTCTGTTGTCAAATATTTTCCCATTATTACAAAGTACAATCGAATTAATAATTACATATTAATTAATTCAAACACGTTCACTATCTATATAAAATTACACTTCGGAATCAAGGAGAGTATAATTTTAATGTTAATAATGTAATTGCTTTGATTAAATTATTAATGAGTTTAATTTATTTATGTGAATGAGTCAAATAACATTATGCCTATATTTCAATATTTTTTTTACCAATACTCGATTAGAAACAGAACTTACGTATATAACTATGGATGGTCTTTATTATTTTTTGTTATAATAAGTATTATTTGTAATAATAAAAAGAAAATAGGTCCTGTGTTATGGCACAGCCAAGCATTAATGTCAAGTTAATCATGTTTATTTTGCATTGATTCATTTCGTAACGAGAAAACTGACAAGAACAGCGAAAGAATCTTACACATCAGCGATAAATCTTGAGTAAATCCATCAAATATTTAACTGTCGCTATCAGCCTATCTTATGTTAATACAGCAATAAATATTGTATTTTTTATTTTTTTTATTTCGGTAATAACCGAAACACAACGTTGAGGGAAAGCTATCAATCAAACCCCTGATATTCAATCTGTACACTTTAGACTTTAGACCCCTCAATTAAGCATAATTTAAGATAAGCCTTAATTTTTACGTCTCGGGTGGCCCAAAGAAAGTGTAAGCCGGTCATTAGCCACTTTTTTAATCGATTTTTATATCTTTTGTCTTAAACCTTAAACCACATCATATTTCTCCGACGTTATCCATAATACATGAGATACGGTGTTCTTCAAAGCAATTACGAGTAATAAATTACAAGCTAGGGCAAGCTAGCGCCTATATTTATATTGTTTCGTGTTGCAACGGAGTGTTGCTATATTTATAAATTACTATAACATGACCTAAAACCGGGTTCGTGAGAATAGAAATGCCGATGAAGTGACACTTTTTATGAGCGCTACTCTAGCGGCATTTAAAACACTCTGTGCCAGTGACTGGTGTTATCTTCGAGAATAAATGACCAATTAAACAATCTAATTCATTTCGGTGGGTCCAGGGTCCTTGACAGGGTGGAAACATAAATCAACAAGCCGTCGAGTGGCGATAAACATTTTGTGACTTCAAACTCAGGTGATAAAAAATGCCCTCTTTTTTTTGAAACTGCACCCGTTGTCCGAAGGGGTGACATTTTTTAACCCCAAATGACTCTTAATTGTCGCAAGGCTACCCTTAAACGTCAATTCAATCGTTTTAATAAAAAAAATGGACCCATACCTTTAACGAACCGAAAAAATCCAGGAAGCCATAAAAACAGATGTAGGCAGCCGTAATTGACTGTAATGTGCACGCGTTGGCAGCAAAAATTCTTTATCGATTTCCGAACTTGGCTTACCACTTAAGTAAATATTATTCTAAGCTGCGTGCCTACACTTTAAGTGCCAGTTAATGGGGTAAGCTGAAGGTACACTTGTATTATTAAAGTGGCAGAATGCAACCTCAATGCGGATAAGAGAGTCAATATTTTGATAGCGCGCGTGGTGATGGTAGAAACATGTGGTCAAACATTGTGCAACGTGCCCGGGTGTTTAATTTTCGTGGTGCAGCTAACGGCGAGCTTCGGCAAAACACGCGCCCGCGCATCGGCCACGCTTGAGATCCAACGGCCCTAAAATAACCGTCTGGGATGAATCAACCACTAACTGGCAACTTCAAAGTCAATACTTTCGCGGAAGTTGACTTTATTTCACTTTTTACTACCGAGATTTTACACTGCGTGCTATAAAGCAGTAATCTATTATGTTACACAATCGACACCTCGATTTGTAGCTAAAAAATTGGGTATACTCCTCGCAGAGCCATATCGAAGTGCCATTAGATTGATTACACAGCGACCCGTGAATGGCCATTTTTAATACACCAATTTGAAAGTTAAAGGAACGTTTAATGGCTTGGAAAATTTGACACTTCGCCCACGGCGGGAGAGCCAAATTATTCACAGTTTTATTGAGGACCGGAAGATTTACGTCCACAGCTGCACAGACGGGAGATGGGCCACAACAAAATCTGTGCCTCCTGTGATCAGTGATATAACTCGACTTGTACCCTTTTGTGTGTTTTTATTTAGAAATAATCAGAAAAAAATAACGAATTTTTGGGTCTATCTCACGTATTTGTAGGTGCTATAGTTTCGGAGATAATTTTGTGAAAAGTGATACAACTAGCAGAAAAAATCGTGCACATTGATATATATGAAGTTGTAACCCCTTTATGTAATTGCTCTAGAGGCTATTTTCGTGCTTTGTGGTATAAATGAAATTGAACCTATTTTCACATTTTATTTTTCGGTATTTTTTTCGGAAATATTGATATATCTACAGTTATACCACTTTTGACCAACTTTCCTAAAACCAGACCAGGGTACAACTCAACATGTACGTACCAATGCGAGACAAATTTGATACATATTTTTTTGTGATAAGTGACACATCTCGTCTTGAATCACTTTTCACAAATATATTGTTAAGTGTAAAGGTATACAAATCGAATTATATCTAAAAGCCAAACTAATCCCATAAAATATTAATGCAATAACAGTTGTATTAAGTGATACAAGTATCACAAGTGCGAGCATAAGAAGTGTGGTAGGAGGGCGCGAGGATGAGGTAACGCGGGATTGGGGTGTGGGCGGGACCTGCTCGCCTCAGTGTCGCTGCAAACTGATACACCTAAGTTACTTTTCTTTTTGCAAACTGATATAAGTTAGGTATTTTTTTTATAACAGGATACAAAGTAAAAAAAAAATTTTTTTTTCAAAGTTTTTTTTTCAGAGGTGTTTTAATTTACTTCAGCAACATTGAGCTGGAAACATACAACGCTGAGTTATAGGATTTTACAAGTTTATGTATATCATATCAGTTTACACCAAGAGATATTATGGGTGCTCCAGGGGGGTACCATGATATAACTGAACTTGTATCATCTAACACTTATTAGTTACTCATATTAGACATTTCAAAAGGTACAACTCACAGGTTTTTCGCGATTTTCTTCGAACTTATAATATTTACCGAAAAACGCTAAATGCACGTTTATAGAATATATTTTTATGAATAAAAAAAAGTACTTCGGTAAATGCTAGCGCCCTTGGCTCACAAACCAGAATTTTTTTAAACTTGTTTTCGCTCTCCTGTAAAATGTCGATTTTGCACTTGTATCACTTATCACAGGAGGCACAGAAATATTCTTTACGAGTCGTATTATTCCAAGTTTTGAGATAATGATGTTGAATATACATTTTAGTGGTGCAATGACTGCAGTGATGTTTTCTAAACAAGCGCGTTTCTTTCAATGACTCAACTTTTGCGAAAAAACTCGATAAATCGCATTCATTAACAGCTCTTTTGAAGTCTTAAAACTGTATAAAGGAATGCAAACATGTGTGGACAGTTTGTCGCGTATTATTTACGATGTTGTTGAAACTCGTCATGTTCTTGGCATGCTTCACAGCTTTTTATTTGAGATACTTAAGTATCTCATATCTCAGTGTCGAAAATTATACGTAATTGTCTTAATTAGCCGTTAAAACTAGCTGTAACGTTAATGCTAAAAAAACTGAAAAAGATCTTCCGAAAAGATCGAAACTCCCTCTAACCGGACCGTAGGTATACCTAATCACTACGACCACTCATTCTACCGTTTCTTTACTAACCCAAAACCGTTGCTGAAGGTACTTTCGGTTCGTATTTCTTCACGTAACTCAACTGTGTTATGTTCACAAGAAACCGTACAATGGAACTGCCTCAGACAATGGAGTCTTAAATTTTCAAGCTTAGTATGTTTTTTCAAATATCCAGTTTATTTATTGACCATTGAACCGTTGGATGATTTAGTGTTCTTAGTGTGAGTTGGTTGCAAATAACGATTACTAATGTCAAACCAGCTGTCAAATATCCAGAGAAGTTAATTACTGCAAACAAAAATTTTGACGGCTGTTAAAATAAGGCTTGACGGCTCGTTCGTCATTGGCTATTTCCTGGGTGCAACTCAGTTTTTACCGACTTTAAAAAAGCAAGTGCATCGTAGGACGTCCACCAACGAGACGGACGGATGACTTGATGAAAGCTGCGAGCTCACTGTGAATGTAGGGTTACTTCCAGCCGAAGCAACTGGTCTATGGGGGATGCCTATTTTCAACAGTGGACGTCCTACGACTGAGATAATGATGATGATAGTGAAACCCAAAAAATCATACGCGTATTAATAGCAGCACTTTTGTAGGTAATTTAAATCGATTAGATTAGAAAAATTGGAACAAAGTACATAGAACTATAGAACAAACAAAGCATTCAATTAATTCTAATAATCATATCACTAATTAACTTTATTGTTACTTGGCAAAAGTTATCCATTATTCCTAATGATGGCTTAAACGAAAGATAACACCCAATAAATAGTCCATGGGTTATCTATCCTTGAATAGCTGAAACTTTTATCTCACCCTAACAATGAACTTTAGTTCTATTCCATGTCACCTTATTGGAATGTTAATGCAGGGGCAGATCGGAATTAGATATGTTTAACAAACTTAGCTAGTGTGGTGAGAAACAGTTGCTTCTTGTGTAATAGATAACTCACTTATTGATGTTATCCTTATTAAAGCATAAGCTTGATCAGGAACGGAGTGTTCTCATTCATACTCGTAGAATGAATTTGTGATGATGTAACTTTTAAATGTGTTCAGTGTTAAATGCTTTGTAACAATACCTGTCAAAAGAGGTAGTTATTTAAAAAGGGCGATCTCAATGTTTTTTATTCACAAAGACACAGACATCAGTTTCCACTGAGTATGATTTACATTCCACTGTCTTTTTTCGATTCTGATTAAAATTAATAAATAATAACAATAAATGCATTTATTGCCCATAAAATAAATTCAGCAATACAAGAGATCTCCACACTAGGCACCGCCTGTGTCTTAGAGATCTTAGAGAATTAACAGAAGGTGCGCTCTTAATGGTCTCGTCGTGGTCTTGCCGGAAGACCAGCGCTGGCGCCACCATAGGCATCCGCATTTTATGCTGAGGCGGGACCATTTCGGGCACAAGCAATTAACTATTTTTAATTTTCTTTTTGTATTTATTTCACTTTTTTTTTGCTGTATCTGTTTTTTATATTTATATTTGTGTCCCGAATATTTCTTTTCATTTTCTTAATTTAAAAAAAACCGTTAGGTAGTTTAACTTTTTTGTGCTTGTAAAGTGGCCACAGGATATCAGTAAAGAAACAACAAAGCCTCGTAGTGTTTGGGTTCATTTGATTTGTCTTACACAAATACTACACAAATACTAATACTCTGGATCTGGATAATGTCCATAGTAATGATGATGTAGCCGGAATGTGGGCGCAGGAGCTCAGTAACAAAATGACAACTGTACCTTACTATTACACAAATTACACTTCACTGACCACTCGCAGTTTCCGTGAAATAATTGTTTAATTAAGTAAAGTATTTACCTGTTACGCACAATCATACAATGATTTCACGCACATCCGATACTCGTGCCGATAATAAACAGTCCATACTTCTATTTACCTATTTCATAACATCTTCTTGGAGCTTCAAAGTTGAACGCATGCATGATTTATATGTGCATACGTTAATGTTGTTTCAAAGGCCGGCGGCAACCGAAAGTTGGCCGTACTCAAACGGTGTAGCCTTTATAAACAAATACAGAGTATTGAGCGATAATAATATGAAAATGGCCCTCGTGGTTTGATCAGTTGGATTATTTTATCGATTGTTACAGTTTTCTTAACCCAAATAGGTTTGAACACAATGTATTCCATACTATATTATAAATGCGAAAGTGTGTATGTTTTTCCGTCTTTCGCGTCGAAACGGAGCGACGGATCGACTTGATTTTTGGCATAGAGATAGTTTGTGGGCCAGAAAGTGACATGGGCTACTTTATTGCGGAAAAATTAACAGCTCCTGAGTGAACAGCGCGCGATAACTGAATTCCACGCGGGCGTAGCTGAGGGCAAAAGCTAGTGTTATTATAACTTTCTGTACCTATTAAAGACTGGGGTAACGAACAAAAGTACGTCCAAGAAATACGATGTCATTTACGACACATAAATATGTTTTAAGCACTGCCAAATTTTTCTGGCCAACCTTTCTACCTATAAAGTAATAATTGTCTTTATCTTTTAAACCTTCTACGTAATATTCACGAATTAGGTACATACAAATTGGTGGGAGAATTTTCTGTCAGTGACATTGCAACACTTATTTGAACTGTTTTAGATGAAAGTTGGTATGAATGTAGCTTCAGACTGAAAATAACATATCATCATTATTATCAGCTATAGGACGTCCACTGTTGGACATAGGCCTCCCCCAAAGACCTCCAGTTGCTTTGGTTGGAAGCGGCCTGCATCCACCATGAACCCGCTGCTTTAACCAAATCATCCGTCCATCTCGCTGCCGGATAAAACACATACAAGGACATACTATCGTTACTACTTTGAAAAAAATCACGTATCTCAAATCAATACGTCAACAAAATTGAACCTTGACGCAATGGTTATAAAGTGCACTCGTAAAAATTATCCATTTTGAGATACGAGTTTTTTTTAAAGTACCTAGTAACGATATACTTGCTAGTATTTTATACGTATAAAGCTTCATACCTTTTTGGGTTCCTTGTAGCGATATGTTTACGTTTATTACCTCGATGCAGTCCACGCGAACATCTTTATTGTTGAATAAATCTGAGGTGTTAACGCGGCGCCCTTTGCACGCTTATCTCACCAGTTTTTATGTTGCAACTTTTTTTGCACCGATAAGCGGGGATTATTCACGTTTTAGTTTTTTTGTTAGTTGTATTTTAGTCTGGACTCCGAAAAATGAATTCGATTTACGCTTTATAAAACTACAAATATTGGTTATTTATGACATCTATGTTACATCAGAAGAAATAAGAAACGATTATTTTTTTAAACCATGTTGTGCATCGAGAAGTTTCAATAGTTACTTTGTCACTTTTGGACGTAAATTAATTATAGGTCGATTTAACATTTTCTTGAAAGTCATTATTACCGAAATATTTATTTTATAAGTTTAAAAGGGTTTGCTAAAATATGGAATGGGAATCCCATGATTTAAATTCCGCTTTCAATTTGTCAGTCCTCTAATCTATGTTCATTTCTAACGAGCTTACTGAGTTAGAACAAAAGCCGAGCTTATAAACGTCTCAATATTAAATTACCAAATCCTCTAAACGGCGTCATTCACAAACTTCCAAAATTCACAATGAACAATAATCTCCTGGTTGCTTTGTGAGGCCGCTTCCGCCGATCACAATAGGTGCATGCAAACTTCGTGAAATGGGTAAAAATAATCCTCTACCCAGTTCCAATACATCACGCGAACTGACAGTTGAGACCGCACGAACAAAAATATACTATTGTCAGTGAAAAGTGACGCTTTGTACCAAACTTTCGTAAAAACTTGTGCAATTTTGGCAATACACGCACCAGCAAGCGGTCGACAAAAAGTTTGCACGACTTGCCCAAATCCCCCATTGTTGAAGATTGTCAAAGAAGTTTCATACGTTTCTATTTTCATTTAATTTTAAACGACACATTTAATCCATTTGTTCATTTGCCTTTAGGTAAATCAACGTCAACGACGATTGATGTCAGCAGCAATTAAAAATTAAGCTTCGGCTGTCGACAAATAAGCTTTGGAGTTTTTTAAATAAGATCACCGAAACATTCACATCTTTGGCGTCACAACTCACAATTAATCAATTTCGAAAGTGGAGCGCCGTTCATATTTTACGAGATTCGAACGATCAATCGCGCTTTGTGTGGGTCTAACACGTCGGCATTTGGCTCTTGACTGCACCGTAAATATGGTAGCCCTAGTCAAAACAAACATTATTCAGAAAACATGTTTTCATTTATTTTTATAATAACACCCACGCTTGAAAATGTAGCCGTGTGTGAGTCTAACGGACCGCGTAGGTTACCGTGTGAATATTTTTATAATTCTCGAGTACCTTACAAAGCCCAGTAGTAGCCGGTGACAGTAAACATTACCACATAATTCAGCCAAATTTTATATTCCGAGATTCCAAGTAATCTTCGCGCTAAATCATAAAATAGACTGATACCAACATGGCAAGCGGGCCACAGACTAAACAGACCAAGGAATAATATTAACCAGTTCTGTATACAATCTTCAAACGTTAATAAAGTATGTTGACGTAGCAATATGTGAAAAATAAACATTATGGAGCCCAACGCTTAGTGCGTTTGCTAAACTTATCTCTCGCCGCACCTTGGAAGTTAAAAGTCAACAGTCATTATTATGTGTCGGAGTGTCGCTGAATTACAACAACTTGTGGTCGTAAGTCGTATGTAAACAAGAGCGCTTTTGGTAAATAAGGAGAAAGTGATTTCCTTATATGGCTATTTATAGTACTGTTCATTAATTCCTGTCAGAGCCTACATGCATGCCGGAAGGTTGAGTGCATTAAAAAAGTCTGCTCCACTTTGGCCATCCGGTTCAATTACGGTTCCCTTTGTAACCTGCAGCCGATTCTATAGCACTCTGCAGCTTATGTATCGAACAACCATTGTTTATACTAAAACATAATTTCGGTTGTGACCGGCGCCCTGTCATCGTACAAGTGGCAATAAATTATAAACTTAACCGCGTTTGTTTTCGTTCACCCTTTGTTTGGACCACATGCTCGTGAGAAACACTGCATCTCAAGTTGGATAGGTTAGTTATGCAAGCGCCTAGAGCTTTGTAAACAAATTTTACTACGTGACTTGAGACTGTTAAGTGCCCAATTAACTTCATCTTGATTGATAAGTGAAAAAAGTGGAAGTTTCATCTTTAGCCACGTCAATGACAAATTTGTAGTCAAATAAGCTTTAATTCAGCATCATTATTGAGATATTGTATTAACTTCAGTTATGATGAATAATTATCGACATTTGGATTCGCGTTAATTGTTCATTAGCATTATCCAAAACGAGCTATTAGTGAAAATTAAACTGAGATTGGAATTGTAACTAATTTAGCCCCTCGGTTACGTTCTACTGCTGCAGCATACTACAATGCTTATTACGGTTGAACTAGCTAATGAAAGTCTAACTACTGTAAAATCTGGCGAATTTGCTACTTACTATATTTTATTATAAACTCTTGCTTATTAAAAAGAAATAAATCACATACCGGGTGTGGCCTGTAATATGAGCAAATAATTAAATCATAGATCATTACTCCTCAAACTGAAGAACGTTCAGCGACTTTTAAAAATAATTGTTATTTTAATTTTTCTTAAACTTTTAAGTCTAATCGAAGAAGCAATGTAAAGCAAAATGCTTGATGTTTGTAGCGGCACAGGCGACGTCAGTTGGGTTCTAGGATAGCGTACATTGATAGCAGTATTTAATAAGTATGAAAAAAGGAAAATAATATAACTATATAAGACTTCATAACTTTTAAAGTCGCTGTTCAGTTTGACGAGGACGATCCATGTTTTATTTTTTTACTCGTATTACAAACCACACCCGGTATAGGTATTACAGTCAAACTAAAATAGTGTTAAAGGATCAATTTGAAAAAGAAAAATGTATTCGTTGGATTTACTTAATTATTTCGAATATAACATACCACTTAATTCATTTGTAATGTGTGTCTTAAATAAATTAATTGATTTAAGGTGGCAACAGTTTCTTCCTTCTAAATATCACACGGCGATTACACGTTCACTGATTAAATAATCGTTTAAAATTAAATGAACGTTCAATTTGTTCAAATTCTATGCATTATGATTTTTACAAGATGTTTTTTATTTTATAAACAAGGTGGTTACTAACTACTATATATATATATATCTATTGCAATCTATAAATTAATTATACCCATAATTGATTAAATAAACAGCGTACCTCATCCGTCCACTGCTTCTTTTATGTATGCATTCTGTCGCAACTTACTTAAGACTTTTTATTTTACGATTTCCTTTTGCGACACAGTATTATAATAACATTAACATCCGTTATCACTATAACATAGCATATTTTATTGGTCTGTTGTCTGTTATGTATCTGGTATGGCGCCCAAAGATAATCTAATCTTATGCTGCTTTTTACGCAATTTTTATTACTGAAGCTATAGAATCGTGATAAAAATATTGGCATCTGGAGCAGAATAAACATAAAAGGATTATAAATCAAACGTGTAAAAATTGTTCAATGTTGTATTTTTTATATCGATGTTGTATGCTTTAAAATTGGATTACTATGGAGATAAGGATCAAAATCAGTCTTAATAATTTAAAGATAAAAAAAGATGAAAGACAATTTAAATTTTTTTAAATTTCTTTAGTTAAACTACACAAGAGCTTATGCATCACTTTGTTTACTACCCGCAGATTTAAATTTTAATGTGCTCGAGAGCAATAAATTTAATAAGTTATTTTTGGTAACGTTTGAGTTCAAAATGGCGTAACAAAAATACAAGTCACGTATACGCTTTTCATTTTAACTGGAGTATTGTTTTCAATTAAACGTATCGATGGTTATTGGATAAAGTGAAGAACTGTCAATCTTCATTGGTGCTTCCTTGTCAATTCATAATTATTATACAGGACGTCCATATCTAAACATATTGAACCGAGCGTTGTACTCTTATCTTTGTGAAGTGTATAATTATTTAGCTTTACTTTATTATTTTTGGTTCCGTTTAGGTATTACCGTTTATGTAGGTGGACATTTTTACTAAACGGGACAAATATCTTTATTTACACATTCTATAAACTATACATAGTAATGGGCATTTTTACTAAAACATGTACTTACCTAGCAATAGCATAGTTAAGGAAAGGTTAAACATTGTCAGTTTTGTGACGTTTTATTCCATATTAACTGTAGTAGACAATCGTCACAAAACTGACAACTTTTAACTTTACGCCGTTGCTAGGTAGATATACGTTTTAATGAAAATGCCTAGGTATTAAGGTAAGAGAGCTCGAGAGCTTGGAGTTTTATTTTTTTGCTAAATTGTGCTTTTTTTTATAAGTAAAAACCAAATAAAAGTTGTGAATAAATGTATTTTCTTTCTTTCTTTCTTTCATATAGAATCAAATATCTCGCTTACCTATACCCCAATGGTTACTCATAATCAGATTTAAAAACACTCTTTCGTAAGACAACTTCAAGAGTTTCAAATCTTGATTTGACAGATGTTTACGGTCGCCTTAATAAATCAAATAAATATGCTGAAGTTGTTTACATTAATTTTGAAGTTTGTGAAGCGTCGACGGGTTCTGCCGTTTGTTAATATAATTTCGTTATAAAGGTCCAGCGGAATCCACAAATAGATGAGACGGTATACAATACCAAAACCCTTGCCACGAACGGACATAGGATTACTTTGTAAAAATTATGAGTAATTAATGGTACATATTGCTTAATATTATTTTGGCTGTGCAAATTATTTCATGTATTACACGTTCTTAAAAGTAATTTGTATATTTAGTAATGTTATTTTCCTAAATAGATCACCATAATCAAAGATCTGTTCGTCGTCCGAATTAATAAAAATACATGTAATATTATTAATAAAAAAAACATGGTAAGTGCTAGTCGCAATTTACTATTTCAATTTACATTACAAGCCGCTAAGCTGTAAACATGAATGCTGACATATTTTTTCCCGTGAATAAAAGCAAATATGTCTTATCTATGAAGTCTGTTACATATTTAATCAGACTGTAGACGCCAGTTCTTTAAGGATTACCTACCTGTGTTTTGGCTTCTAGTCTTGCGAATGATTTTTTTAAGTTATTATTCGTATCAGTAAACCTTAAATCATAGAATAACCAAATTTAACTTTTATTTTTATTGATAATAATAATAATAATATATATTTGTATGTTTTATATACTAAAATATACTTAATTAAACTAAAAGTCCCTGACTATTATTTTTATTCGAACATAACCCGTACTATATTCTTATAATAAGTTTGAAAACCCCCTCCCCCCTGTAAAGTTTAGACAGTAAGTTTCATTTTGTATCAAATCGTTTTATAAAGGCAAATGGCTCTATGAAATTCAATGGAAGTAAACTGAAAACTGGGTTGATTCAGAGGGACGTTTACCAATAAATTTGATGAATTAGTCCTTCCACGGTAAATTCAATTGAATTAACTACTTCTCCTTTCCTCAATAAACATTGTTCTGGTTAAAAACGGTACGTGCTAATGTTGTCTTTCTTCTTTCTTTTCAGATGGTAGAGACGAAAGAGAATGAAGCGAGCGCTCCAGGAGCACCTCATGTCACTCTGAGGATGTGGCAGTAGACCGGCAGAATGAATACCCTGGCCATAGTTACGTCCCTTTTGGGAGCCATTTGTTTCTATTCAGGTGAGAATTGATTAGATTTAGACATTTTTTTACAAATGCTTACGTATTTCGTAAAGTCTTGAAACAATCCCAGATGCCAAGTCTCCTTTAAATTAAATTGGTTTTATTTATTAGGAGCGACATGAGTCACTCGAGTCCACAATTTTGGGCGGACCCTGACTGTTGGACTTTTTTTAATATGATAGGAGTGGGAAGCAATCACAGCCGCCCATGGACATCCAAAATAACTAAAAAAAGCCAACAAATCTGATGCTAATATTGATTAATATCACGAGTAGCTCTTAACAAAAAAAAAAACATTAACCGGTATTCAATTGGTAACGCTTTGACGCTGACTGTACACAGTACGTATTTATTTACGCTCTGTTTACCAAACTCTCCGCAAACCTTAAATAATTACCAGCTATCAAATAAACAATCATTAAATTAATTTTGTGGTTCACATTTTGATAATATGTTTTCAATCGTATTATTTACTTAACTTTATTATTTGTACGTTTAAAATTGAACTGCGGTCTATAAGTTATAAATATTTTAATACAAATGCAAAACGTTACTCCTTTTATAATAATTATATTTAGTTTGTCCATATTAAGTTAGATATTTAATGGATTGATTCCTTTTTCGTCGTATTCCTGATTAGACATATCTCTTGTTTCGGTTCATTCCTGTTTGGACATATTTCGATTTCTTATAACTACTATGTAATGTATGTATGTCTTGAAAATAAAAATAACTATACCTAGGATTAATTTCATTTGTTGTGTATAATAAACAATATACACTTATATCACATTTAATTTAAGGATAGTTTAGTTAAGATAAGATAAGATGGTTTTAGATATACTCAGCGGCACAAAATTTGGCCCACTCCTCATACAAAATCACAGATTTTGCATACATTTGAGGGCCAGATTTTTTTCCGTTCAGTATATATTCATCAGAAGTATCACATAATAATATACTAAAGGGAAAAGATTAGCTTGCATCCACAGCTCCACTTACATAGATTCAGATCTCTTTATTCCGTGGGAATTTAGAAAAGTCTTCGCTCATTTGGTTCCGTAGCCAAGATAGCAAAAAACGGAACCCTTATAGTTTCGTCATGTCTGTCCGTCTGTATATCTGTTTGTCTGTCCATCCGTCCTCGGCTTTGCTCAGAGACTATCAAAGCTAGAAAGATGTAATTTTGCACGAATATATATCGCACCATTCGTGCGAAAAACGCGTAACTCATAGTTACGCGTTTTCGCAATTAATTGACCACAGATTAAGGATGAAAAAATACATCTTGTGTGTAAATTTCAAAATTTTAGGTTTAAAAACAAAAGAGTTATAAAGGAAAATTGATGAACTACGTATTTTATTAAAAAGATAATACACACGCAATAAGTGTGGTAAATGTACATACATTGCCAAATACTACGATATTCACATTACAAAAAAGCGTAATTTGACTTAAATCATTATCACGCAGGCTGTTTTTGAGAGTCTAGGACGTAAATACACTCACTCCCTTTTTCCACGCACCTTTAAAAAATGTTTAGGGTGTAACTTTAGCTACGCGAAGCAGACGCGATGTACCTAAGGCGTAAGTAGTAGATACGCGTTTCTTCCACGCGGGATTTCGGTAGATTCCGTTTCGTAAATACATATACGCAGATGCTACCCAGAGTATACAATCCTTTACAATCGAGAAAGTGAAGTCATGATATTCAAAAAACAGATTTATGTTTGTTAATACTGATGGTTTAAGGGGTCTGAGAAAAATATCTAGTGAAAAAAATCGGAAATGCTTAATTTTCAGGAAAATCGCGTCCGAGCTCGCGTCGCGTCCGCGTTCCGCATGTCAGGAATAATTTGTAAAATACACGATCGTACTTAGTAACACAAAACAAAAAATCACCTGTTCCTAATAACATCAAGATTTATTACTACCAATCAACATTATTTAACATTTTTGATATTGAAAATATCCCATTAATATTATGTATACCAGTAAGCTTCATAATTTCAACCCTACTCGTTTTCAAGTACATGCCATGTTTGTTTTCGCAAGTATTACACTCATATACTTGAAGAAATCGTCATTCTAGTACTTAGTTGTTATTATAGTATTCGACAAGTGTCTGGACAAGCCTAACTGCATGAAATATAATTATGTGGCTTATCTTCGACATTTGTTTCCTTCCAGACATAAGAGTACGTGTCAGATGTTTGTCTTTGAATAGGTGGATCAGACTATCTGAGGTTAGTGGTTTGTCCAGAGACAGCTGCGGGTGTATTCACGGGAGTAGATTTTCTTGATTTTTCAGCTGGAGATGCTCATTGGGGAGCAATTGGCATAGGTGGTTGCAAAAATGTAGCTGATACACTCACCACAGACGGTGGAAGAAATCCTCGTCCTGCATATGTGATCGGTATCGGTTGCGTCTCGAAAAAGGAATACACGCGTCATCCTGATTTGTTGAAGTATTTAGCACGGTTATGCCCGGGCTACACGAGGCTTGTTTTTCGGGCTGGGATAGTAAGCTAATTCTCTATTTCAACTGGCTGGCTTTCTACCTGGCTTGGAGCATGCTTGTTCTGTTTCCATGAGGCTTATTATTTTAAGCTAGTATTTACTGGAGTGATGAGGTGACCACAGGTGCAAAATAAACTGTATGCGAAAAAAAAACTCTATTACACTAAAACAGTCACTTCGAAAACTGTGCCATTTACGCACTAGACGAACTAGAGATGTAAGACAGGGTTGATTTATTAATTTTCGTCAGGTCTTGAGAATACGTTTTAATTTTACTTTTTGTTCTTTAGTAGTCATGTCATATCAATTTATGATCACGGTACAGATGTACAAACTTTAAATTAATTTGCGTACTTAGTTTGGACAACTTAAAATCTGAGAAACTCGTTGCGGTAGAAAAACAAACCAAACATGTGGTTTCTGCTTACTAGCAAACTGAAAACTAGCTTCACCGGCCACATGAAGCTAGTAAACAAGCTAGGATATTAAAATCAGTAATGGGGGAACGTACTAGCCTAAAAACAGAACTCCATCCTATTAGAAACTGTCCTGGCTTCTAAACTAGCTTAGGAATGAAGGCAGTTTTGTCTACACGAAGCCAGAAGTATTACTTTGCTAACTTACTAACACTGGCTTGCTATCCTAGCTTGAGGGGCTGACTCGTGTAGTTCGGGCATTGTGCAGCTCGGTTGGTAAGGGATAAGCAATAAATAATACAAATAATATTAAAAAACTGTTTTTGTGTGTAGTACAAAAGAAGATTGTTTCGAAGTTATGGATAAGTATGAAACCGTGCAAAGCAATGTTGTTTTTTCTTAATTATTCACGGTTTTGTAGTAAAATGATATGAGGAAACCTCAGGTAAGGATTCAGTAATCGAAAAAACATGTTAAAAACTCAATATGACTGTTTTTTTGTTAGTTATGACCATTTTGGTAAATTGAACAATTTTAATGACAAAAAGTAACTTTTTTTTGGTAGTTTGACATTTTTTTGATATATTTTACTGTAAATTTGTTATTGGTTACATTTATGAATTTTAATTTATTTATTTTTCACACTGCGAACGTATTATTAAGAACTTTAAAATTTCATATCATATTTTGTATGACAACACGGAATTTTGATTACTAATATGTTTCCCGGAACAAAGAATTAATTCGAGAAACTCAAAGATTAAATTAGTTCTTACTCAGTAATAAAAACGTATTTCAGGTTACGATTCTGAGTGTAGCTAAATTATGTAAGCAAGAAACGTGTAACTTAATGTACACCAGTGTCAAAAATGAATTTTAGTGCCTCAGAAACACGTAAGTATCAGTTACATTGATAAAAATTGTCTAAAAAACTGATCAAAAGTACGTAACTACGCTTAAGTTCTGATATGTTCTAAAGCATCCGTGGAAAAAATAATTAACTTATATTTTAACGATTTTCTTGTCTTAATTAATATATTTTATAAAAAGTATAATATCTGTTACTAGAAGCGATTTTTTATCTATACATTCGTCTAGGTCAATATTGTGTACGATCTATAATAAAAGTGTGAGAATGTTTTTTTGCTCTCCTGAAAAGTAGTATTTTTTCATCTACGCGTTTTTTGCACGAAGGGTGCGATATGTGAACTATGCCAACAAAACGGTACAATAAAAAATTAAAAAAAAAAATTAGATTACCTTCCATAGACATAAAGTGGGGTGATTTTTTTTTCTCATCCAACCTTGTAGTGTGGGGTATCGTTAGATAGGTCTTTAATTATTAGGAGGTTGCTAAAACAATTTTTCGATTCAGTGATGTGTTTGCAAAATATACAACTTTTAAGCGCAAATTGGGTTGGCGTTCTATTTTAGCATCATTTCCACATTTATGCATCGAAAGTGTATTGATTAGAAAAAAGAAAAGTACCACAGAACTAGGGAAAGCAACAATACTTCGGTCGCAAGCTGGAGTCTAGTTCTAAAGTTAGAATAGTTAAAAATGTTCTTTAAACTTTTACTACCAGAATCCAACTTTTAAGTATAAGACAAGCATGATCGTGTTAAATTTGTCTGTATTCTAGTATGCAACATAACTTACTTTAAGTTCGATCTAGTTTAAACGACTTTGAGTGACAAATCAGTAGTTGTGACAGGGTTCACCGGTGCTAATAGCTTAGCATGCTCCCTCTCTAGGGGCGGATCCCCTTCGCCTATTTGATATTTAGTGCCTTGCCGTACCATCTTAGATTTGTGGTGCTCTGTAAGCCAGAAATAACCACGTCAAAGTGCCTGGCCGTTTGATTGGTTGGGAGAAAATCGTATAGGTACAGACTTGGTACGAAAATTAATAGTAAATGCAATTTTTCTTTACCAAGCTTTTCAGGCACATGATAAATAATAATAGTTTTGTGTTTTTCTTCGATAATTTACTAAAAATTGACTGATTGTAAAAAAATGTTCGAAATATGAAGACTTGAAAGACAGAACTGTGTAAAAGTTCCAAATCCAGATTCAATCTAAGTGGGAACTACAGTTATAGTCATCTCGTCCTGAGTGAAAGCTTGTGCTAAACCTTGGGTCATGATTGTATTGTATTTATATCTAAATAAAGAAATATCAATAAATAAATATCATGGGACACTGACACCAATTGACCTAGTCCCAAGCTAAGCAAAGCTTGCACTATGGATTCTAGGCAATGGATAAACATACTTATATAGATAAATACATACTTAAATACATAATAAACATCCAAGACCCGAGAACAAACATTCGTATTATTCATACAAATATCTGCCCCGGCCGGGATTCGAACCCGGAACCTCAAGCTTCGTTGTCAGGTTCTCTAACCACTGGGCCATCCGGGTTTATAACATAAAACACATTGAAATTAATAGATAACAAGATATTCATGAAGACGATCTAACCCTTAAAGGGATCTCTTCAAGCTAAACGACCATATTTACAACCATAAGATGTCGCGAGACATCTTATGCAGCTATACTGATCGAATGCACGTTGCCCTACGTATTTTTGAAACCACTTTAATAAAACTTTTAAAAAACACCAAGCGTTCAAAAATTATGTTTTACAAATTAAACGCCAAATGACGGCCCTCCGGGGACAAATAACAGGGAAGGAAAGCGTAACTTATTGACAGAGCTCATTAGGATAACAAAACACACATGCATAAATTTCGGTCCCGCATCTGTCCCTAACACGTTTCACAATCAACACCAAAAAGTCTACTAAAAAGCCATGGATACACTCCAGCCACTCAATGATGTCTGTGATTGAATTATTTTAGTCTGTGACCCGTTCAATGGAACGCATAAAAAACAGGCCATGCGCCCCGGGCGGCTATCAAAGCGTAAAGAAGTTAAGCTAATGTTAAACGACGCCTATCTTTTGTGACTAATGCGTGATGGATGCTGCGTAAAATGCGGTGAAAAAACGAATAATAAAAATAAACAGTCGCCCCGAGCTGCACAATACTGCACGTCATTGTATCAAGTTGAAAAATGGTTTACAACGTAACACAACTGCGACTCTTATGGACATTTACGCATGTGTGACGCTTAATAAAAGTCATTTATGATATTCATAAACAAGGTCCTTATTGTTGCGTCACTTTTATATAATAAGGGCTCATTTTGACTATATTCGTTTAATAAGAAGGTGCCGACTTCTAAATCATCAAAAGATATCGATCGCAATTCCTTGTTGATCCTAAATATAGATGTCAGTAACTCCGCCAAAGTAATGTTATCGCAAAGGCCCATCGCCTAAAATCTTTTTGGGTGGACCTTCACAAAGCGCCACGATCAGATAGCTTTCAGTTTGCTAACTATACCTTTTATTTATTCAGTGGACCGACTTCCTGTTTGCTAATACGTCTTAATAATAAGAACGGATCGGTACAGGCGGAAAGGATTCGCGCTTCGATTATTGACGTCATGTTTGTCAGTAAATGATAATGGAAATATTTTGCAAGCATTGTTTTCATCATTATTATCATTTTTTTATTTCTATTATTACCCGGAAGACGACCACTGTTAAACAAGGGCTCACATGCGTTCACGCGGTTCTCCACAACTCTCAAGGTGTCGTCCGTCCATCCACCTAATGGGAGGCCCGCCAGCACTTCCTCTTCCAGTTGGTGGTAGCCACACGAGAACTTTTCTCCCCGGTCAACGATCCGTTCTTGGAGCAATGTGGTCCGCCCATTGCTACTTCAACTTGCATTACTCTTTGAGCTATGTTAGTGACCTTAGTTCTTCGGCGAATTTCCGTATTCCGAATTCTACCGCGTAAAGAAACTCCGACCATAGCTTTCTCCGTACCCAGCTGCGTGACTCTTAGCCTTTCCAAGAGGCCAACAGTCAGATGATGTTATTACAACTATCCGAGATACATGTCACTGCAACAACAAACGAAAAGAAAGAAATGTCACAACTGCCGTTGGCACGTTTCCTCGTTCCATTAAGAAAGTCGCTACTTCGGAAACTATCGTAACAAATTCTATAAACCAAGAGTGTTAGGACTTTATTGTATGGGGTTTAAGTTGAAGATGCAGTGGATAAATTGATTTTTAATTCTGCCCCATTTTCAGGTAGGTCGGACTAGCCCTATGAAAGATGACACTGTGTCAACAATTTGTCCCTGCATTAGAAGAACGCCTTACAAGACAAACATCGTAGCTCACGAATTTCACATTAGGCTAATCCGACCATCCGTCGAGACGTAATTCTTAGCACATGTGCGAAGGAGTGTTCCAGTTTTTTTTTTGCACCGTAAAACATAAGTGCTATTTCATTGGCCATGGCATTTCATTGCCCGTTTGTTTCTTCCTGTGGGTTATTGAGCGTTCTGTTTTTATTTTTTCGTTTTTTTAAGCAAAATTATTTTGGTGGCGTCTGTTGCAAAACAAATACCCCATTGAATGGGTTACAACCGTTTCGATTGTTTATAGCTTAGTGAGTAGAAAAAAAATGTATTTTTTTAAATGTTGAAAACCTTTGTTTCTCTATCCTTTGATAGAAAGGTATCAAATCAAAGTCATTTTTTTACAAAAATTGTTTTGTAGTTTCTAAAGTTATTTTTATTTTCGCATTAATTTATGAGCATGAAATTTGGTGATAAGTATAACTAACAGTAGGTAGCATTATATTGATAAATAAAATAGTTATGTTTTACATTCTCTATTTTTTTTATCGGTTTAATTTACCCCACACTTCGTACATTTTGCTAAGAAGTAGGGCTGTACTAACATTGCAAAATCCTTTAGGCTCGAATCCAACTCACACTTTGCCGTTTTTTTTTTGTGAACTAAAGCTACGCCCAATTAAACAAAAAAGTCACAACTGCGCGTAATAACGTCGTCGGCGTCGCGTTGCAAAGGGGTCCAAAAATTTAACACGTGCTCATGTCGTAATTTGGAAAATCATGATTGCCTCCTAAGGGAGCCAATCAATGCGATTAGAATTAGATATTTGCTATTGAAAAGGCTATCAAGTTACTTAGGGTGACATTGAAAATGAGCTTGCAATTGATGTTATCTTTTTTTCCTTATCTTTGACGCAATCATTTGCGAAATATTTAACCTGACTCAACTCACTATAAAAAAAAACCGACAAAGTATAGATTAATTAGTAAACATTTCATCATAATCGCGCTCATATTGAACCCTCTATATAAATATAGGTTTCATAGATCAAAGGCAATTTCAAAACTTGCGTCTTCATGATATTTTAACGATGCTGACAGAGATATAAAACACTGCTGTGGTCCACGACGAAATCAAACGGAATGTCCAAATCTATTTTCCAACTGAAAGAGGCTCGCGCCACTTAACAACACTATAAACCTAAATCCTAGAGTGAGCAGAGTGCAATCAAATGTTCACCCAAAAGTTTACAGTTCACGGACTTCTGAGGGCTATCAATTTCAGACCGACAAAAAATATACAACGAGCGAAGTTCAAACGGACTTGCAGCATTCGTCAGACGCGGCCGCGTGACCGACGGCTTTAAATGCGAAACCCATGTCTCTATAACCGATTTTTTATTTATTTTTTCTTGGCGACGCGTGTCAACATGTGCCAGTAGTATAAATTAGCTGGGGGATACGACGCACCCTCGCAATCTTTTTTTTTAACAAAGATTTTGAACAATAGAGCGTAACTACTCGCGTGCGAATCGAAAAGTTATGCCCGACGGCGGCGATGTCAACGTGCAACATTCGGATTTGGTTCATTAATCTGCTGCTGTTAAGAAGTTATTTATGCTACGGACAGCTTTATTACTTTGCTGTTTGTCATAAAAGTGCATGAAAATACTGTAAATTGAAACTGTCGCTTAATCATGTTGACGATAAAACGCCAAAACTATATTTTATCCTTCGCAGAAAGAAGCAGTTTGCCTGATATTATTGATTGTTCTACTTTTAAAAATAATAAAAGCCTTATTCCCGGTAGACCGTAACGTAAGGATTTCTCATCTAATGCTCAATAAACGGTTCATACACACAACTATGCCATAAAGCCTCATAGTTTTATGCGCGATAAAGCAACGTATCGAGATCGACATAAACAATATTTTATGCTCTTCGCAATCTGCGAAATCTTATTTTTATTCTCGTCTGGTTTATTTATAGAGTTTGTCTTGTCATAGCCGGTAAAAGTCTCTTTATGAGTTTGACAGTTAATTTATTGCTATCGCGTTGCCTTGTATGGTCATTTTTTGCGTCGATTCGTATATTCTATGCATTTCAAATTCAGAGGTATGATCGTATCTCTTTTGTGTAGTGACACTTTTTTTTGGTATCATTGATTTCATTGTTGTGAATGATTTCATTCTTGATGCAAAATCTCGTTTTTTATCTGTGTACATTTGAAGCCAGTTCTGTTTCGTTTGCGTTAAAAATCGGATTGATAAATAAATAAAAAAAAATGGTGCATTGTTCGTAGAATTTCTCAAATATAGGTCAGGTTTTATACCTGCAGAACGCTTGTTTTTTTTGTATATTACGCATGATTCCAATAATATCCTAGCATTTAAAACCCAGCCCTAGAATTCAGGTGCATAATAAAATGAGGTCAGTCGAGATGGTCAGCTGCATTCCTAAAGTGGGCCACATAAATGGCTGTCCGTGTCAGATCGAATATTTGTATGAAAACTGCAGTTTGCCAGAACGTGACTTCACGCGATTCCACGGCACTTGCACGGCTCCAGGCATTAAATATTTGCAACTACATGCTGGAACCTTATTGCTTACTACGTGTTACGTGTACATACTTCCCGTTAGAATTTAGTTATTGCGTGGGTTTTTTTGTCAAAGTGATAATTAGTTTTATATTTTCATCTTTTAAGAACCACTTGCACTTTTGCAGAATACGGATCGTACTAACTAACACCATTTAACACTAGGTTAGACCTATTAAATTTGGAGTTACTTGCATCACGATCGCATCTTTTTCTACCTATATAGAGACCTCAATAAATACTGTCTCTATGTAGAGACTACCCAGATCCGCTTATTGTGAAATAAAACCTCTGTATATTGCTAGAAAATGAATTACTATCTTCATACCTATTATTTAAGTATGTTCGTAATCTTGGATCCATATGCTCAAGTAATAAAAATATATAAGTACTTATGTATCTTCAATATGTAGATTCAAACATTAACATTTGCTATGTAGGTACTATACTGCTAGTAATTTTATCCTGCTAATTTAGGAAATAATATGGAATCACAAAACCCGCATAGCCAATAAATATGGGGTTTGCGTCCAAAAATTGAAAGATAGCAAATCGAATCCAGCATTAGAGATTCAATTATAGATTAGCCCTTGTACGGCACCGCATCCATGTTGGGACACGTGAATAAATAAACACAATTACTTTGTACAAAAGAGTAATCCCCATTGATTTTGTTCACAAAACAGCCTTGTCTATAAAATCGAGTCGCAGACCGTACCCGAAGGTTCATTCTGCCAAAATCGGACACCGGATCGAATTTTTTTGGCTGATCGATTTTTACGTCGCTATAATAATACTGAAGCCCAACAATAGACATACATCAATTCGAGTGTCAAAAACTAACATCTGCGCGTTTCGTAGTAAACAAAGTAAAATAGTATAGGGTCCCAAACTCAGCATCCTTGGGGGAAGCCCATGGTTTAGCAGGCATGTTTTTATAGCTCATTATTATTGTGCCCCGCTTTAGAGTAGCTGCAAATGACATACTCCACCTATTATTAATGTAAACCGTTGCTTAGAAAGGGCTATTGTTAGGTAAATTTAAAATAAAGCTCGTGTGTAGGAAATTGCAGTGGGTGGGTCCGTGCGAGACCAAGCGTCGCCTTTCATTAGGCGCTCGGGTCCTGGTGCACGCTAGCTGTATTAAACACTCGAACTTTTAAGTGTTTACATGGAAGTATTGCATAAAGGGGCCATTGGTTAAACGATCCCTGCTTTGTCAACAGGTCCAGTGAAAGGTGGGTTGAGTGACGACTATGGCAGCAGTGGAGAAGCGCCTTACATTATTGAGCAGCCCTTGGACGTGACCGTAGCTCGTCACCAGCCTGCTACGTTGAACTGCCGCGCCGGAGGTTCGCCTGCGCCTACTATAAGGTGGTACAAAGGAGGCGTGCTAGTAGTGTCCGATACACACAGGAGTTTACTGCCAGCTGGTGGTCTGTTCTTCTTAAGAGCGACACATGGCAGAGCGCACTCAGATGCAGGTGTATATTGGTGTGAAGCAACCAATGCGTATGGAACAGCAAGAAGTAGAAACGCATCTTTGCATGTTGCTGGTGAGTTTTTACATCCTTTTACTGCCATTTATCTTACACTTAATAAATAATTGTTTACATTACGTGTGCTTGTTGCAGTTTTGCGTGAAGAGTTCAGACTAGAGCCAGTGTCCACGCAAACGGCACAAGGCGAAACTGTGATATTAGAATGCTCACCTCCACGAGGCTCCCCAGAACCCACAATTTATTGGAAAAAGAATGGTCAAACATTGCATTTTGATGGTGATTCTAGGTAACTTCAGTTTTTCTTAAACTTTGCACTGCAAAAACCAAGTTGAGCTTTAAAGTAAGAGGGTTAATTAAGTAAGGCGTCTGTTTACTAATGAACAGAATAATAAACTAGCTCGCCTAAAGGTTCAACTTGGAGGAGCAAAGAAGTTTTACGATAACTGTACATAAAGTTTCCCGAGAATGGGTTCAGTAGACGCTCGATAAAGCATAATTAGGAGAGAATTTAGGGGTTGTGAGTGAGAGCTCTCACGAGCCAAGTGGGACGGCAATGCGATAGTCTTGTGAATCAGCAAACACACTCGTTTGATATTAGATACCCGAGTGCTGTATAAAATTAGTAGTAGTATTATTTTATGACGAATGAAAACAAGTCCCATAAACGTAGTCGCTTGACATTATGACAACTTATCATTATGCTTTTAAATAAGACTAGAGACAGACAGTAATTTCATTACACTTTCCATTTAACTTGCCAATGATTATTTTAATCAATTTTAAACTTAACATTATTTATTCAATATTTGTTGTTAATTTTTCACGCTGTTACTTTAGTTAAATCCAACATATGGCTTATTGAAAAGTTAAAATTGAATCTTCCTTAAAAGTTTTATTGCCAATTTATTCCACTTTGGTGTCTATGAATTTTTATGAGTCATAGCGTTAGGTTACATCTTGAGGGCGCACGTCGTTACGTATGGCGGAGCATAAAAATAATTAACAGTCGTGGGGAGGGTACATCAAAGTTATAAAAGAGGGGATATTTGAAGAGCTCAACAAGCAATCAAGTAAAAATCTGAATAGTTCCGACTCACCGGACCCCTTATTAAATGTTAATTTCCTATTGAATTATTCCGCCCTACATTTGAATGACTTTGTTTCATCTCTCTCGATCGAATGTAATGAAAAGCATTGAACGATTTTTTGCATCCAATCTTTCCTTTTATAAGTAATATTTATTGGGTGTGTGTTGGCTTCAGAATGCACTTAGTAGACGGCGGCAGTCTCGTAATACAAGACGCGAGGCAAACTGACGCTGGCAGATATCAATGCATCGCGCGGAATGCAGCGGGAACGAGAGAATCAGTTGTTGCTACGCTACGAATTCACAGTGAGTATTAACCAGCGCAAAATTACGTGACAATGTTCGACTGAATTTTAATTCTATTCATAATTGTACCTCGAATTTAGTCAGTAATTAGACGTCGAGATTTGAGCGGATGCCTCTTTTGTCATGTGATTCAGAGGGTTATTTCTCACTGCACAGTTAAGCCGTACTTAATAACGGGACCGGAGGACGTGGTGGCACAGACCGGCGGCAGCGTGACGTTCCAATGCCGAGTGGGAGGTGACCCCCTCCCGGACGTGCTGTGGCGAAGGACCGCCGGAGGAGGCAACATGCCACTCGGCCGCGTCAAAGTACTAGACGACAGGAGTCTTAGGCTCGATAACGTTGTTTTAGAAGACGAAGGAGAGTATAGCTGCGAGGCCGAGAATTCAGTCGGCGCTGTGAGCGCGACTGGGTACTTGACTGTATACAGTGAGTGTTATAGTTTTGTATTATATCATGATGTTGGTTAGCGCAGGCATTTTTATAACAATATTACGCTGTTAGTATTAAGCTCACTAGAGAAAAATTATGTTGAATGTATTTAGATTTAATTTTGCTTACAACGGTTCGTTTCTTAGAACGTTCTATATTGCGAAGATTACATAAAAAATACGTTGCTTACTTAGATTGCACTTATAAACTTAGAATGCGTTAGCAAATTGTAAATAAACACCCTTCATTCCCTACATACAGTCAAATGTGAAATATCTTACGACTGCGGTATTATCCGTTTGTCTTATTTGACATATATGTATTTTGTTTTCAGACCCTCCTTCAACCTCACTAAAACCAAACACAGCAACCGTTGAGAGCGGTTCGGCAGCAACGTTTACATGTATGGCTTCGGGCAGACCCGACCCGACTATGTTTTGGAGCATAGAAGGAAACAGAACCATTATCCTCCCGGGAACGTCAAAAGGCAAATACTTTGCAACACCAGTCGTCGATGGTATCACTACTTTGACAATAAATGAAACGAGCAAAAACGAAAGTGGCAGCACTATAGTGTGTTCTGCGGTCAATTTTGCTGGCAGTTCGTTCATCAGAGGAAAATTGAGCGTGACGTCAGACGATGACCGCCCACCGCCAATCATAACAAACGGGCCCTCTAACCAAACGTTACCTATAAAATCGATGGCAGTTTTCCCCTGCACGGCCATCGGCACACCTGAACCAATCATTGCGTGGTATTTTGGAGGGGAAGCTTTAATACAAAACCATAGAAGGAATGTGTCTAATGACGGAACTCTAATATTAAGAGATTTGGATAAAAGCGATAGCGGTACATATACGTGTGTAGCTTCATCACATCACGGCAAATATGTATGGAGCGGGGTGCTGCTTGTAGATAGTCCAATAAATCCGAATATACATTTTTTTCGGGCGGCAGATGTGTCGTCATTGCCCGGGGCACCAACAAAGCCCCAGATACACAACGTAACGGAAAACAGTGTCACTATAACTTGGAATCAAAATAATAAAATCGGATCGTCTTCCATACTCGGATACCAAGTGGAAGTGTTTTCGAAAGAAACTCTTTCCGGTAAGAATACACCTAGGAATTCTCGGGGATGGATAGTATTGGCAAAGAAAGTACATCAAACACAATACGTAGCAAAATCTCTGGTTCCTGGTATTACTTACATGTTTATAGTGAGAGCGGAAAACTCGCATGGCTTGTCCGGACCGAGCTCAGTGTCCGATCCTGTAATAGTAGGCGAAAGCGGCAATGCCCTGTGGGACAATGGAGTGTTCTCGAATAACACGGAATACAGGAATAATATTATGACCGACAATATTGTTGAGCTCATCGAAGCTACACCTATCGATTCGAAAACAATAAAGCTAATGTGGGAAATTTTAAACTTCTACTACTTAGAGGGATTGTTTATATACTTTAGACCCTTAGACAATATGACAACGGAGTATCAGATGAAGACTATTTTACATTCAAACGACGTATCTGGATATGAAATAACGTTTTTAAAGAAATACACCAAATACGAATTTTTCCTTATACCTTTTTATAAAAAGTTTGAAGGAAAGCCATCCAATTCAAGGGTTGCACAAACATTAGATGATGGTAAGTAGCATAATAAAGTATAATGTGTATTTCGCAATGTCCCGCAATGATTCAAAATCTTTATTGTACCGGTAATTAAAATCAACTTTTTTTTTAGTACCAGAAGGCCCTCCGGCAAACATCGAGATGTTTATTTATAATACCACAACAGTTCATTTGAAATGGTCACCTCCTGAACCTCATTTACAAAACGGCCAAATTACGGGCTACAACGTTTTGGTAAACTGGCTAGATATCCCCGCAAACAAATCCATGGTGGCCATAAACACGACCGTCCACCAAGCTACGAGCCTCATAATGACTAACTTAACTTCTGGAGTCAGTTATTCTGTTCAAATAGCGGCCGAAACCGTAGTAGGGTTGGGCCCATTTAGTCAAAAGGTGTACTTGAATATTGATTCTCGCTCTATTGGATTGGATCCTTTATCAAGGTAAATAACCATTTAAATGATTACTTCCTTTCTTAATGTGTTTGTTTCAACGTGATTGTCATGCGACGTAACGTTTTTATTTTAGATATCCAGTAAACGGAGAAGTGTCTATCGTAGCCGGCGACTTTGTAATGGAAACATGGTTTTACTTTTTGATCGGAGCGATTGTTCTGTTCAAAGTAATTGTGATTGGCGGTATCATTTACATTAGAAAACACAATATTTTTGCGAAAAAGTCATCTGCGCTTCCAAATATATATGGTACGTATCAAAGTGATTTACGACATTCATGAATATAAAGATTACATCTCGTGTTACTCCCTGTACAATTGTCCCAAGTGACGCGTATCCGTATAATATCCGACAGGCAAAGGTAACTGGAAAATAAACAGTTATTCAGCTTAACTCGAAACGCTTACATTTTTTCCGTGGAATCAGCATCAGAATTTCAAAATTAAAAACATTCCTCGGGTGTCGTAGGGGGGCGCGAGCCGCGCGTTTGTTTGATGGAGGCTTTGCCATGCGAAGGGAGGAGGGCGCTAGATTACTTTCGAGTTGAAAGGTGGCACGAGCCCTCTCGCGAGCGCAGTGGATCTCTTTCACTTTGCATTCACGTTCAGGCTACAAAGGAATGATACAAATCCGAGAAATAAAGACCCAGTAAATGTAAATGTTTTCTATTTTGTTTTCTCGAGGCGATTCGTTTGTTGACTCACCCAGTTACCTCTAAGCCAATTTACCTCTCTTTGTTGGTATTGTATCGGGCTTATGTTTTTTTTAAGCCGGCAGTGAACGAGATGATTTGCTTTCGATTTACGGGAGAAATTGAAATTTAGTAATATGGTTATCTGAATGTAAACAAAGTTCCTAATTAAGTTTGCCTTATTTTAGATTCAAACGGGACGAGCCTGGTGACGCAAATGAACATAAAAGCCGCGGTTTCCTTGTCTCATCCGCTGAGCAGTTGCTATAATAAGAATACGGTAACAAAAACAGAATCATTGCTGTGGATGGAGAACCAGCCTGGGCTGTGCATGACAGGAACTCAGACTAATCAGAGCAAACAGAAAGTTAATTCTGAGTATGACAAAGTGGCACAACAGTTACCTGAATATGCAGAAGTGACGTCCTCCAAGGTCACTGGCAATGAATGGAATACGAGTAAAACTGCTACATCCCCAGCTGCGTATGCTTCGGTCACGCTCGTCACTAACACAAGACAGTGCGTCAGCTCTTTGGTAAGTTAATTATTTTGGTAGTTTATTTATTGTTAGTCTTTGATTGATGATAGTGAGAATAAATTTAAAAAATCTTTATTTTATAGGGTTGGTTCCCACCAGGAAGTAAGAACGCAGAGAATTTCGACAGTAGATACGCACCTGAAGAAGAGCTTTACCCTGCAAGCAACGGCGGCTATTATAATAGAAACGTGTACAGCGAAAAATATTTCCAAGGCCACCCCAATGTGTTAAAGTTCTATGACCTACCCTCAATGGACAAAACACAGAAAGCTCAACTACGATATAATCAAAGTTTAGAAGAGAGGAAAGGGGATAAAAATCAAAAGTCTGAGGTCACGCAATCGCTTATAGGCCGAACTTATGTCAGTTCTAGGAAGAATTCTGAAACTGAAGCTACATATAGAGCGTTTGGGGAAGACGAATCTGACGATGAGAACTATGCAGAAGATGGTGGTTATGATGAGTTGCAAGCTATGCAGCCGCAAAGGCATAGACCGCAGCATCAGTATGAGAGGCCTAATTTTGACAACGATAGTACGCGGACAATGGCACGACTGACGTCCTTCCGACACGGGCAGCAAGTGTTGAATGGGACTTCGCAAAGCTCACTTGCGCCGGCGCATCCGCCCCTCCCCCCGCACCCGCGGGCTGACTCTGTGACACGGTAGTATCACGCCCTGCCGGCTTTCGGCGACCTGTGCCAAACGGACGTATAGACCGACCTTATATTAAGTGTAGTGACGTCACTAAAAGAGATCGCAGTTCTTCCTAAATTTGCACAGGTGTATTGATTTTTCGGGAAGTAATATGAGATTCTGAGTGCGTGATTGTTTCCGGTTGTGTTTTTTCAAAGTTCTACGAGCCTATTAGTGAAGTAAGAACTAAATGAAAGTGTAACGAAATTGGCCTATTGAACAATTTTTATCTACTTATTTTAATGACGCATGTGCGTTACTGCATTTTTGAAGAGTTTATAATATTATTTTGATTTGGTTATTATGAAAATTATACTACACCTAGTCTTTTGTATAGTAATTTAAATTGTAAATTTGTAAATATATATAATATTTAAGTACGCATGATTATTAGCCGAAAAATCTGATAACGCGTTAGACTTATTGTAATCAATTTAATGAACGTTTATAGTTATTGTGTTATCGGAATTGATAGAATTCAATTTTATTGGTATGTCCATCTGAATATCAATAAATGAATTTGTACCCTTGATATCATTAGTTTAAGCATTGATAAAACTTAGAAACTGAATACAAAACCAACGCTTGGCAATAACTCAAAGTAAATATATTAGTGTATGTACAAAATATTTTATGTGTCTGATGATAATACAAATTATACACATAGACTTCATTTCGTAGGAATTCCAAACATTGCATTATATAATAAGTATAACGTTGTATTTATTCTGAGTTTAAATTAAGATTATGCTGAGCTTGTTTTGATACCTCGTTTAGTTTTATAATTATCTTGTGCCATAATGAATCTTTTCTTATTAAATTATAATGACTTAATTATAAAAGTAACATCGGAGTTGTGAAATGAAATTCAAATGAAGCTTTTAACAAAAGTGAAAATTATTATCTACGTAAAATAATGTGATATGATACTATAGCCATTTTATTTGGATACGATGAGCAACGACAGTTTAAGCAAATAAATTCCTCCTTTATATCGTGACAGTAGTTGTCTTAAGCTTTATATAATATACGACCCACAGCTGGGCAGAGGTGTCTTTTCAGAATTCAAGCACATAAGGCCACGTAAACCCAGTTCAAATTAGGAACTTAACATCACACTTACAAAACGTAAAGAGTTTGGAAAATACAAATCTAAAATTATACTCGTAAATAGAAGTTTTGATAAACTCTAAAGTATGAGTGCAGATTTGAACTTAAGATTTTTGTTTGCAAGGACACTATTCGAATCTCTAGGCTTACACTTCTAATCGCAATAATATTTCAGTAAAACTATTGTTGCTGACCGTATTCTGCACAACTTGTATAACTGCATATCAACTGTACTAATTAGTCGGGTTAATTGTTAAACTAAACATGTTATGAATAAGGACGCTTACACATTATATAGACTTTGAAAAATCGGTGTAAATGTGCACAGCGGCTAAAGTTAGTACAATCAATTGTTTGTGTCAGCGTCCTTATGTTATAGTGATTTTGTAAATAAATACCTATGTATAATGAAAAAATAACGCCTTTTACGAGAACCTCGATTTGGATGTATCTATTCTTCTCTGTTATTATCTCGATTCTAAACGTGTGGACTGTACAATACAATGATACCTTGCTTTATTTAGTAGAATCCCAACAAGTTCTTTCACCTACCTACATTTCATGTGAGATAGCGCTAGTCGAATTTCTCAATAGCATGTGTTATTCTTCTCATTTTAGCACCAACCCGACACAGAGACGCATACTATTAAAAGCAAAAAGTTTCAGGTAGGTACTCTGCCCATTTTTTTTTAAAGTGACAAAGTAGAAACGTAACTCGTAATGTCACATCCCACTACGATTTTTTCCATACCTCATTATTTGATCGAAATGAAACTTAAATAAAAGACCTACATGCACAAGGAGTCACGCAATGCAACGAGGTTCCTAGCAAGTGAGTGCATTTGTTAAAACAAAACTTTTAAATTCAGCAAAAAATTTGTAAGCTTTTATTTTAATTACATTTCGATCAAAAATAACGAATTCGTACCGAATATTATTATGATGATATCTTGAACTATCTTTTAATACAATAAGCTAGCCTGTGTCAAATATGTAGATCAAAATTCAGAATAAAATGTACCGAACCAAAAATATCGACTGTTGTTAACTGCGAACGGAAAGATACTACCTGCTCACTAAACAATCCCGAGAAAAACTAGAAATTAGCTTGAGAATATACCAAAGGTTCCAATTTGAGAATTCCAGAAGCATAACCATTTACGATTCAACATTTAAATTGTAGCGGTTCAATTTTCCCACCAAGAAAATAATTTTATGTTCCTATCTGCTGGAATTAAACTTCATCTTCAATTTATTTTACGAACCGCATTTGTGAACTAACTTCTTGTCTTGTTTATAGAACTACAACATTTATTTCTAATCGAATTCCTTAGTTTTACGATTGCAATATTTTATAATGAGGTTTAGTATGCCGAGTTAATTTTGAATAAAGTAGCAATAAGTTGGCATATTAAGATGCTATCGTGTTTTTATCATTGTTTAGTTGTTTACAAAAACACGAAACAACAAAAATTTTAAGACTAACAAAAACTTTTCATCATCAATGAGTTTTAAATATTAAAATGCCAACAATTTAATTTTTCCAGTATCGAAAAGAATCATAAAAACAGTTGTTTAACATATAGAGGCTATACCTGATTTCTAGTTTGATCAAAGAAAACTGAACCAATTCAATGCATTCTCATATATTCAAATATTACTGACGTAAGGCCATTAACAAATATTTTGATATTTATAGTTATTTTCCGTTCGTAGTCTAGAATAGTGCAAGTGAAATTGAATATTTCTTTGAAATTTTCTGTGACTGTTTTATAGCTATGCAAAATATGTACGTTTAACGTTCTATCGGGTTAATAATACCACACATTAAATAGAAGTTATACGGCAAGGTGTCTAGTAAATAAGTATTAGGTAACAAACAGTAAAAGCAAACTGGTTTGCACCAGTATAATATTTTTGCGCTTAAAGACCACTTTGAAAAAATAGACGTAATATCACTACAGATCCTTGATAATATGAATTTTAAGTTTTGTAATAGTCTTTGGATACCTATTTTAATAAAATAAAATGAACTAATTACTATGTCTTTTATTATACCGGCATAAAAACTGAAATAAGTTATGTATGAAGTACGTATAATATAATAAGTATTTACACCAACCAGTAGGAAACAGTGCAAAAGAAAATAGAGCAAACAGTAGGTAAGTCAAGGTAAATTGTATTTTAATTAGGTTTGAATATTACATTAACATTTTTTAAAAGTTATTAAAATCTTCAACTGATAAGGATAAAGAGCTTCACTAAGTACCTAGAGCCAACAACATAGGTAGTATTTTATATTATTCTTTGAACTTTGTGCGGTTCCGAAAAGAACGAGTCTATTCTTTGGCTTTAAACTAGAGATAAATGAAAGAAAACTTTTAGGTCCTTTTAAGCCAAAAATATATGAAATTATGGTATTGTGTATTCCTATTAGTAGTAGCCTCATGATGACTTTATAGGTGTTCCATTTATTTTAACATCTGAAAGTTAACGGCAAAATTCACTTTTTTAAATGAAACAACGTAACTATCTATTGTGTTATAATACCGCTATTAAATATACATGTAGGTATTTTTAGTCCATTTGTGTTCGGAATACCGATAAACGTTTGTTACAATTTGACCGTTCATTCAAACCTTAAATTTGACAGTGTACTATGAACTATACTAAAACACAAAGGTCTAAAATTCCGGTGAGTGCAAGAGTGTCTAATTAACAATGCAGCAAACTACACGGACTCGCAAAAATAATGAGTTACTTTCGACTTCAAGCCAGGTAACCTTTTATTTTTGCACATCATTGTATAATACGAGTAGCATTGGCTCCGAAATTTATTCAGACTGTAAACAAATGAACATTGGTATTGTTTACTTTACACCACTCAATTAACGAAGATGCAATTCGGAGAGCGAATCGCAACACAGAGTAGAATGGTTAGGTAGAGCAGACGTTTTTAATCGGTGTGCCGCGTATATTTTCAGGTGTGCCGCGATTGCCGCGAAGTGTATGTTGTATGTTGCATTGAAATCATGAATAGTTATTTTAATAAGAAAATAGTACGAGAAAAATTGACGTGTGGCGTGTGCGTCTAATATGCCTCCGCAGTCCGTTATGTTGTACATATTTTGGGTATACTGTACGGAAGTTTCGAAACCCTCTACGCGCCAGTCCGACTTGTGCTTGGCTATTTTTTACTGATGTACAGAGAAATTTTGATGAACGAAAAGTATACCGTAAAAACCAAAAGGCTGAAGAAGCCTGGGTTAGAACATTAAATTAATTATAGATGGGCTAATAACGTGTCTATTACTAGCCAAAAATATACGACACGTGGTCATAGTTGTTGTATGTATTTATGAGTTTGAATGTAAGTAAATATGTGTAAATTTTAAACCAAGCGCTTCGTTTTATCTTTCATAATGCTAATTGATAACAAATGGAATTCGCTTCTTTAGTCTGTATTTACGGATAAATACTCGTACAATTTAGAACTGTTCTAGGCTAGACTGCATAGACTGTTGCTGAATCAGTGAGAGCTACATCTTCGAGCTCATTTGAATTTACCATCAAATACAAAATAAATACAAATAACTTTATTTCGCTTGAAATACGGTACAAGAGGTGTTAATTAAAAGATAACATCAGGAGAGATATTGGCCCATCGTCAAGTTAAAGTGGTAAAAAAAGTCTATACAATCCAGAAATTCATCTATTGACGTTTGAGTACGCTGCTGCTGCCCCCGCCGAAAGTTATATTTATTGTTCTTTAATTAGTTGACGCCTCTTTTTGTTTTAATGCTACAATAAAGTACTTGTAAATACTGAGCGAGTGTAGGTATAGCTGTACCGTGTAGATACCAGGTATTAAGTATCATATTGGAGGCGTTAAATGCGGTCTGCAACCCGGAGTGGCGGAGGTTGATAAAGCATGCGTGTGGATTGCTTTTGTCTTGTTACCCGAGTAGAATCCGGTAAAAATAATCAGTCGTACCTATTTAATTTAATAACTTTCCTTCGGGCAGTCGGGTAAAGATTAAACTTGCTCACTTGCTAATTGAATTAGGTAGGTAATCTATGTAGGTAGATATTTAATCTAGTATGTATAATTTGTTTACTTATGGCAATCCTTTTTTTACGACACCGGCTCATATTTAGCCGGTTTTTGTAAAGGGCAGTTTGCACTATTTCTATTATCGAATTCAACGGATGCTTATATTCATATCATTAGGCTTAACTTAAAAGTACGCGATTGCTAATCTCACATCAAACCCCTCCACTCTTGCATCTTTGATCCTCACCGACTCTGAAACTAGAAAATTTTACTAACCAAATAAACGGAACATGGAATTCGTTAAGCTTCGCAGAACACAAAGTATATTTAGCTCCTGTCTTATTTCAGTTTCTAAGCAACTTCCCTGCACCTACATATAGTTTGTACACTTTTCATAAAACGCCCGCAGCTATCGTGCTAGCTGCAGCAAAAATGGCATTAAAAAATAAGAGCGTAAACCTCGTATCCGTGAAACCGATAAACTTTTTTTCAAACCAAGTTAACGTACAAAAGCACGGAAAGTTTTTCTCTTACGTCCCAGTTTTGCATATTTTCAATGGACGGTGAATGATAGAGAGGTAAAAATCCAGTAGGTCACATTATTAACAAGTTAAGTTACAAAGACGAAGAAGAAGAGAAGTTATATTTTTAACACACGCAATAAATCATATTGGGATTGATAAAAGCGATAAATAATAATCAAGTACATCTCATTCATAGGTAGTTATGTAATCAATCAACAAAAATACTACGATACTTACATAAGTAGCTAGATAGTTTCACCAGGTCAATTAAAGAGCAGTTCCAATTAAAAATAAAGTTAATTCGGCGAAAATCCATTATGCTAATTAATTAAATAAATCCAATTGACTGTTGTCGTTAATAGAGTAAATTGTTGACACTAAAATATCGTCCCCGTAGAGCGAAAAGTCACTAAATCGTATTTTGCTGTTTTGAGATTACAACTTTATGCTCATAACTTTAAACCTCCGTATCTCAAAACAGCAAAATATGACTTAGTGACTTTACGCTCTACGGTGACGATATATTGTTCCAAATAACAACGTCAAAAGTACAACCGGAGTCGCGGGCAACAGGCTAGTAAACAATAAATTATAATAAGAAAGATACACACACAAACATAATGCCTGTATATTCCTAAACGGGGTAGGCAGAGCACACGAAACGTTACGCCTTCGGAGCCACTTTTAGCAATTTTAGATTTTAAGTTTGACAAAATCGGTACAATAGTGACAGGTTGCTAGCCTGTAGACTACGGTATACCTTAACCTATATCCTCAATCGCCTCTTCACTCATCCACGGAAGAAATGGAGAGGTGTACCTAATTCTAACCCAACACCAGCAGGATAAATAGACCTACTGGTGATCTGTTCCCCAGTCAACAGTATGTGAAGCGATGGCAGCAGTATGAAGGACGTAAGCCGCCTCGGGTGTCGTTTTAATTTTCCGCCTGAAAATTTACACCGACTGAATGAACCATCTACTTTAATGAGCCTTAAAAGTTAACTGATCGACGACCTCTACGGAATTACGCGGGCGTTCGTAAAAGTAACGACTTATTACATTTTTTTCTAGTCCCTTGGGATGAACGAATAAAACAAACCCGTGTTTCTACTGGACGAATTGCGACCTGGCGCTTTAGATAGCGTTGTAAAAAGACGAAGCTTTTGTTTAAGTGACATTACTTACCTCGGATTTTGATAATTGTGATTTCTTGTTTATTAAATTATAAAAAAATATCTTTTTCAAAGATTTTCATATTCAAAATATAAAGTGCTGCAAGTTCAAGCCAAGAAATGTAAATATCAGTGACAATCATAATCAATATTGAACAAAATTAAGTACTTTATTATTGACGTGTTGTGAAGTGAACTCGGTCAGTCGGTGGTGGTGATAGTTGGGTTTGTGTAATTTGTGTGTATTATTGTTATAAAAAGGTGGAGGTGGAGGAGCTGCATGAACACACATTACGTATATAGACGATAGAGCTACGTATATACACGTAGTTATCTTAAGTTCGCGAGTGAGCAAAGTAATTGTTTAATAGCTCATTGATATACTGAGCGGCAAAAAATCTGGCCCTCAAATGTATGCAGAAATTGATAATTTTGTATGTGGAGTGGGTCAAAGTTTGTGCCGCTGAGTATATTATGAACTCCCACGCAGTAACGCCTGATTCAAAAAATTTGCTGTAAATATTTTAGTATATAAAGATTTTTAAAACAAAACATCAATACCCAAATTGGCTTCTGACCAAAACAATTTTATGTGTAGCTTCATAGACGCGTCAACAAAATTCGAGACCGAAATTCCGTGGAAAAATATTCTGAAAGGCCGCTGTCCACTCGGGCTTGACGGATATAATTCAATTAGAATTTAATTGGGAAATTAAGTTGCTTCGCCACCGGGGAGTTTTGTTCCCGATAATTGCTCCAAATATGATTTCGACAGCAAAGGTGTGGTGTTTTTCGAGTCAATTTCGGTAAAAGCTTTACTAAGCCGCGATCTGTTATATACGAGTGACAAATTACGAGTGCTTTGAATCATTCTACGTATAATTAACGATTTTTATCTGTAAAGCTCCTGCCTTTAATGAGTAAAATATTTTTCTGGAATGGATTTTTCTTTACGGCGGTTGATTTTGATGTTTTTTTTACATTTTCATACTTATGTAGGTAACTTAGCTACTACTAGTACTAGTTTAGTAGCTTAGTTTGCTTTTCAATTGCTGTCATTCTTTTATAGCAAACATTGCCAAATCAACATTATTATTAAGTATTATTATAAAAATGGGCTTCGCTTAACGTACCAATTTTATAAAACTATACGGTGTGCTTACTTGCTAAGTCTACTATCTAACTTCCGTAGTTCACTTCTTCAATAATTATTTATATGAGAGCAAATTCTGATAGCGGTTAAAAAACTAGTACTCGTAGTACCGCTTAGAGAAAGGTTTAAATTTAGAAAAAAATACATGACTATAAATTATTATTAGATGAATTGCAGATGGTAGGGCCTTGTCCGTCCGGATTGCTATCATCATCTTGCTCGCTAATCCTGCCGTGAAGCAGCAACTTGCACTGTTGTGTTTCGGCGTGGTGAAAATACTGGCAATTGAGGTATTCCATCTTGGGCCTCTGAGTTGGAAATGCATCTGCATTCCCTTGGTGTTACAGGTGTCTATGATGTGCGATGGTGATCTCTTACCATCAGGAGACTCATTTGCTCGTTTGCCAACCAGTCGAATAAAAAAAAAATTAAAACATTTTTTACTTCAAGGTACCTACCCGAATGCTAATTTCGCGCCAGACACACTCCGCTCTTGCATCTTTGATCCCTGTTCTCAAACTAGAAAATTAGCAAAAACGTGTAACGCTCCACATAAGTCGTAGAGGTAAAAGGCAGCGGTAATATACGGCCTTAAAGCCCGAGTGCCCTTAATACTGTGCTTAAGTGGGCGAACTTCAGAAGCTTTTCAGGACCAACACTCCTGAACCTTTTAATATCGCACCCTCCGTCTCGGCCCTATCGGATCTTTGGCGTTACCTTTTTTAATAGTTTAATCCATTCATGCAGCGTGTGGGTTACTTAATAAATACATAATATTTTTAATGAAAATGAAAGTTCTCGAGATAATAATAACAAATTTTACGATACATTTAAAATTAGTTTAGTTTATTTATTCATTCCATACATCATTACATTATAATTTACATAAATGTCAGTTGTAAGATTAGTTTATTAGGTCAGATTAGTTTGTTCGAATGAACCCCTTGTAAATAATTTTCACTATTATTAATTTTGGTTAATAAAATATTATTGCCACCCATTGATCGATATCCAAATGTAGGTACCTGCCGCATCAAAAGCGTGGCAAAATTTTGACTCCTAACATTCAATAAAAATCTTTTATACGGATATTGTTATTTTAGTACCTAAGGTATGCCATAGTATGTAGGTACTTACATGCATGTTATCATGTACACAAATTCCAGCTTATTTTCCGTATGTACATTCTGGTTACAAGAACTCCTTTAATCCCACGGGAATAATTGCTATTTCTACGAAAAAAGTAGTATTGAGTATCCTTATTTCTGGTATCTACTAATATTACAGAGTGTTTCTTTCAAGCTCCCTTAACCGTTGAAACGTTACATGTAAACTGACAATGTCCCTTTCTCATTTAATTCGAGATAAGTTGTTCATTACGGCATTTTATTTACACACTGAAAAGTCCATTAGGACCCTGCCGAAGTCATTAAGCCTTACCACACGAGTGCAGCATGCCTGCATCACGCGATAACACACGTAATTCAACTCAATTCATTCAATTCTACATCAGGGTCATTGTCAACTGTAACGTCCTTATAAAGCTACGATTGCCCAAATTTAATTAAGACTGCAACCCTTTGGGGTAGAATGGGTCTAAACTGGGATAGCACATGGGGCCAGAGTTTTGTAATTTTATTAATGATGTAATAACAGTTCTGTCAGTCGCATGTGCACATGAGCGATAGTGGAGTCGTTAGTTCGGACGGGTTAATATCGGAGGGTTAGATTGGGGATTATCTATGGAATCCATGGTGTGTACGGTTATTATAATAGCTGTTGCACGCTTTGTCCCTATGTAGGACGTGTGCTCCATTGATTTTACAATTGTCCATATCCCTTCAAATTAAGCGGGATCTAATGAAGAAACCACTCAATCAAAACAGTTACAGTAAGTCTGGTTGCCAAAACTAAAACTAAAAGGTAAAAAAAGCTAAAGTTGAAAAAAAAAGATATACCGTCACATTAAACATCATTTTAAAAGAAAGCAACAATCAAATCACAGTCTAAACAATCTTTAAGAGTCAGTGGACTATGGGCTTACTTAAGTATAACATAATGTACTGTGAGGTACTGAGCATCTAACAGTAGACATAAAACATATTGTGAAATATTTTTTCTATTTAAGAAGATCCCTAACAGTTACGCACTATGCAATCATAATGTGAAATATTTTTGTAAAAGGTTTTATTCGGTTTGAACTAGCCGAAACAGGCTAACTTAGTAGACAAACATTTTCCATCGGAAGCCCAAGCTAAATTTATAAAACTACTTTTCATTAATAAATAGACTGTCAAACTAAACCACTTCTACGTCCAAACACATTTCCGCGCTCCAAAACCTCTCCACCTAATAATGCATACGAAGTTCCTAAGCGACAAAATGACAGTCCCCTACTTATTTAGCTTAGAAACAAATTGGTACAATTTACAAGTTGAAAAGCAAAACTTTCAACTGGCAACAACAATAAATGGCTAGATTTTGTTGCTGGCGACAGATTAAACCCGCGGCGTCGACAACAAGCCCCTATTACTCACAAACTTGATGGCATTAAAGTTTTCCGACGGCTGAAATATGAGGACAGCTCACAAATTCACCCAAAATTTAACTTAGTTTCGACTTGGAAGCAGATTTAGTATTGCATACGCTTAAATTGGTTACAGTCCGTATTTACTCCGACTTACTTGGTTTGCCTCGTTTAATAATAATTAATATCACTAGAACTTTATTTTTTTCCTTTTGGAGACAAAAAAAAACAATATGATTGTTATGGGATGTAGGCCGTGGTTATCTTCAACGCATTAGCGACCACATAATTATTATTGTTACGCGCTACGCTCATAACCAGTAGCAAAGTTTTTCCGCTATTTCAAAATAAGCATCATCGTTTGTCCCCCAAACTGTTTAATAAACCTATCCTAATTTTAATCCAAACAATAGACATTCTTTTATCAAAAAATACCCCCAACACTTAAAGACGCTAGATCTGTTAGCATTGTCAAACCAACAAAAGATTTAATTCTCAAGAGTATTACGGATTCGGTACATTGGTTATAAGAATTTACTTTATTCACAGTACGATTAGCTCACTCTACATATATACATTTTTTGTATACATAAATACATTTACACACTGCTAACATATTAAATAAGAAGCACTATTTCATAGAAAAACTGTAAACAAGAAAAACAGGACAATTCCTCTTTTGGCGTCACAGTCTACACTTTTAACAATGCTTGGATAACATTTTGCACGTCTTTGTAGTGTTCGACATACACGTTCGAGTAACAAAGCTTTCATACTTCGTTGTGATGACACTTAACTACTAGATAATCGAGTTCGGCTCTTACTCTCAGGAACTGCTTTGAATGATAAGTTATTGATAATTTACTAAAATAACTTTATTTTCTTCCGTTTTTTGTGATAGGAATAGTATTTACTGGGTTAGTTACGTCCTCGATTTTGCGTCAGTAGAAGAATCTAGTTCTTTATCTCGTGGAAATTTTAAAATCCCTCTTTAGTGCGCCTCTATGGTGCTGAAATATAAATAATTTTGCCGCTTCGGCCACTTTGGAAACCAAAGGTTCGAAAACAGTTTAGGAAACAAAATAATTTTTCTTTTTCGGAAACCTGGTTTTGAATGAAGAAAAAATATTCTGTTTTCTAAACTGCTTTCCCATACATAATACAAAATCTTCTTTTAAAACTCATTCCGAAATTTCAATATGTAAGTAAACAATCTTATTTTCACGATCGCGTTTTTTCCCAATTTTAATCGACAGAGAAACAGGTAGTTTTGGGCTATGTTAATTTTACATCGTGCATCGGCCTGAAGGCCCAAATCTACACAAAAGTACTCGTAGTAACACTGCGAAGCGTCAACATTTGTGTCGGTGTCAATTCTGATTGAAAAAAAAAAACGCTACTGTGAAAATAGCTTCAGTAAAAACCAGTTTCTGATTCTAGTTTCCTGCAAGAACAAAAATTGTTCGTTCGTAACTGGTTTCGTACAAGAACAAAATAGTTTTCGTTCGCAATCGGGTTCGAACAAGGCTGAAAAGTTTTCTTCGGCAACTGGTTACGAAACTCCGGTTACGTACGCGACCGAAGCGATCACAAGTAGTAGTAGGTATTATAGTATCTTATTATCGATATTCATTTATATACTAACACCAGAGGGCTATTGGCCATGTTAGAATGCTGTTTGTTTCAGTGATGTCCCTCCCATTTTTACATTTCTCAACGAAACAGCAGGTTAGCCGCTAGTATTAAGTAGGAGTAAAATGTTGATATTTGGGAGTAATCCTAATGAATCTTGAATAATTATTTGCCACAAATAAAATAGTCAAATACTAACACCCTATGTTATATCAGTATCACAATATTCTGAAACCAAAAGTAATCTTTAATTAATAGTCACAATAAACACATACAATATTGCAGCTAGTAATTTCTTTTAAGATTATCTTTTAGGTGCGAGGTGATGTCATAAGCTATGTCAAACAACCAAAGCACAAATAAAATACTGTTTCATAATGTATGAGTTATTTTTTAAACATGTAGGTAACAGAGTTAGACGAAACTGTGTGTACGCCGCTCTAAAATATGAACGATATAACCTCGCGGCACAATGTTTTTCCACTCTTTGTCAGTTTTGCCACGTTGCGTGTTTCGAAAGACACCTCTAACGTATGCCCTTATTCTTGTATAAAAAGGAGGTCCAGGTTTGGCACGCGACCCGAAGCGCCGCGCACTACATCACAGCTGACACTGCGTGAGCGACTCCAATAAATACAGATACTTCGTCTTGTAACGTTCCCTACAGCTGTTAGGGAAGTATTCGTCACAAGGGCACTATAGCAGCTTGACACGAGAATGCAATGTGGATGGTGAAATGTTGTAAGCGACAAGAACGACGAAATATCACACACAACCGTCGGCTTTGCGAATTATGGATAAGAAGCAGGAAGTTTTGAGCATGGTTTATCAGCGCAAATTAAGATACCACCACATTATGAGGCCTGACCCGTAAGTGATAAGCGGGGGAGTCAAGTATTTCGACCTATGCCCTCTCAAACAGAGGATCGTGGGTTCAAATACCGGCTCACACCTCTAAGATTTCCGAAGGTCATGTGCAAAATTGCAGTTGAAATTATCGTACCACGATCCACGAGCATACACCGGCGAAGAAATTTAATGTTGTGCGCACCTAAATTGAGAGAAAATTTATGTCAAACCAGTAGGTTACGAAGATTATAATTACTTATCTCTACATGATACTTTTTTTTTGTCAACACAGGTAAATACAATTTATTAAGATATAAATAAATCAAAACGCAGAAATAATACTAAATATTACAAACTAAATTAAAAACTATATTCAAAACTAAGCTATATCTAGAAAAGGCCCCTGCGGCATTGTGTCGAAGATGCTGGTAGCATTTCCTCGTTGAATCGCTAGGCAAATTCTTTGAGCGAGGTAGCTGCCAGCTCTTCGGTCACCGGGGGGTGCCATCGATAAGCTTTTTGGAAATATCTTGCTCCTGGGTCCCACGGACCAAAACTCTTGACACCGAAAGAGACGAAATTATATTCGGCGCCGAGACCACTATATTTGCTTATCTTGGCGGTTTCAGCTGTCTCTGCTGCGGCTTCTGCCCTGGTGGAGGTCCAGTGGAGATGCGAAGGGGCTAGTGTATCTACACAGGTAGCATCCCACACCAGGACCCTTCCCATACTCCACGGGATCAAAGACATACTGTCTGGTCTTTTGCCGTCGTCTCTTAAAATACCCGACAGCTCCAGGAGGGCCGGCCAATGCCGACGCAATGACACTAGATTAAAAGATTTGATAATAATCTGAATTACTTAAAATACATCCATGCATAATTGATTGAAACGGATAAACCTTTTAAACGGGAACGCATCTGAATATCGAATGTTAAAATATCGAATATATTAAAATATCGCATGGGTCATAATATCGAAAGGTTTATTTTCGGAACCCGTAAACTTCTCAGGATTCATTAAATCGGCATCGTATAGAACCCCTTGGTTTAGGTTAGGTTAGATTTATAACAATAAAAAAAAAATGAAGTCTTAAGAAAAATACCTTTTCGATGTTATGACACATTCGATATTCTATTACATTCGGTATTTTAACTTTCGTTATCGTATCTATGTACGTACTCCTTTTAAAAACTTAACCTAAGTATGCTTATTATACTTATTTTTGCTAGTATATCTAGTAGTAGTAGCTTGGTATTGCTTATTATTGTTATAAAAACTAAACAAACACTAACCCTGGTCATGTCCACGGCTTTCACACAATCTATTGATTCTAGTTCATTAAGCTACTGCTTAATCTGACACCATGATCGATGAAAACTCTTTACATTTTGCTCCCAAGTTAACACCATAAAGCTTGCGTTTGAAGCGTCAACAGAACTATACGTCATTACAGATAGATTCGCCATGTGTCTGTCCGTCCATCCGTCCGCGGCTTATTTTATTTTTTAGTATACCTATAGTATTTATGTCTTTTATTGTCATCTGCTGTTTAATTACCTGTTTAATTTTTCTGTCACTACTACACGCTTGCGGAGTGGTAGTGGTTGTCCATTAAGGATCAGTACCGTATCTTCATGAAGACTTTTTTGGGAAAATAGTATGATGGTCTGCCTTACCATAGCATTGTTAAAATATTAACTATTTCATATAACTTACAATTGTCAGTGATAAGTGATAGTTGATAAGTCAACAATTCTATAATTTTTCGTTTCATAAAACTTATGGGTTTGACATATTCGTAGCTGGAAAAGCCGACAAGTTTGTCACATTGTGACGACATTTGACATTTTAGCGTTTCATAAAAGTTTACCAGTGACATAGAAAATTTGACAACTTGTCGTAAATTTACTGACAATGGTCTTTTATAAAACGCAAATATTTCGTGAATTCCATGTTTTAAAATTAAAAACAACGTGACGCTAAAAACACAGTCTCAGCGTGCTACTACCAATGCTTAATTCATTTGGCACACTTGATTATCGCTATCTGTAATGAAATATAGCGTCATACAAAACGCAGCTTACGCTTGTAGCGTCAACAAAAGAACTAGTGGGAATGTGTTTGGTCAGCGATGTCGCCGGCAGATAAGAGCCGCTCGATCCATCATTGCATTAGAGGGGACGCAATATTTATTGATTTTTGCCAATTTTTCGCCAGACTGTGCTGTTTACAGCGATTTTTAATTTGATTATGGGCTAGCGCAGACATGCAAAGATTGTGAGTATGTTCTAGCCCTAACTAATGGTCATACAGTTGTTAATTATGCAGTATTATGGACATATTTTTCACTAGGACTTACACGTGGTTGCGCACTTAAACCATTAGATAAAACGGATGAATTATGTATGTTGTTTCTGAATCGCTTACTATTTGTGGTGTACAATAAACAGTCGTTGTATTGTATTGTTTGAACTAAAACTCCGAGATTTTACTAATTTGACGCACACACACACAAAAATCAAGCCTGTACAGTGACCGTACTCGATAGCTATGGCGTAAATTATTTCTATGGAGAATTGTACAGCGCCTTTACAAATAATTTACGCCGTCGCTATCGAGTACGGTCACTGTAAACTCATGGTAGTGGTACAGATGGGGAGGTAGAGCACACGAAACGTTACTTCGGAGCCACTTTCAGCAATTTTAAGTTTAATTTTGACAATAACGGTACAATGGTAACAGGTTGCTAGCCTGTCGCCTACGGTATACCTTAACCTATCCTCAGTCGTCTCTTACGACATCCATCAACAACAACAATATTATAAAACTTCATTGATGTGATTGCACCTATTTACTTGCTTAAATTACACTGTGTTGTTAAGTTATCACGAAATTATAACGTGATATATTTTGAATCAGTAGGTACCTATGTATTTAATAATAAAAAAAATAATAATAATATCCATTTATTTCAAACACAATGTCCATAGATGGTTAGTAATATTAAATCTTACAACTACATCAGTATCTTGGTTTCTAAATGAACTTCAATGTAAATCTTTTTAAGTAGTTACTTAACTACCCAGTTTAGAAAAGAACAGAATAGCAGTGAAATTTAGTACGGCTATGCTAGAAAAATAAAATGATTTGGCTTGGAGTGCACAGCAATTAATCAATCAATTAATCAAGCAATTAAGCAATCCATTAGGATTTGAAAGTGCACTTTATGACTGGATTTATACTAGAAATGTGGGACACTGAGTCCGTAAACTTTACGTTCACTGTAGTATACAGAGTGGGTACCGTGAAACGGGGTGAATAGACACGATTTTGAACTTCCAACCTATTTTTAAGAATGAATTTAAATAGTAAAGGACCTAAGATTATGTTTCTTTTGTGAGTCCCAACAAGCTCTCCGAGTTTGCTTCAGAAAAATAAGCCTTATTGCTCTTGGTCTAGCGAAAATTAAAAAAAAACACAAGATTTTTACAAATCCGTAAAACGGGGTCAGTAGACACGACATATGGGGTGAATAGAGAATTCACTCAAATTCGGTCAGGGTTGTCATAATTGTGAAAAAAAATAGGACCTTGTCAAAGGAATATAAATATTAATAATAATAGTGTATTACTTTAGAGGCCGGGAAATTATGAGAACCATTTCTATTAACCTCTCCTGTCGTTATTTTTCACCCCCACTTTAGATAGATAGATAGATCGTTATCGTTATCGTTATCGTGACTCATCTGACCAGCTGTTCAGCTGCAAGGACGCAGAGGCGTTGAATATCGGAGTCCCAGGGACGCCGAAAGCCATAAGATGGGCTCGGGAGGACACCCCGTCACAATACCGGCTGCTGACCCATGGAGTATTAGTGGGGCCTTAACTACCACTAGCCTATAGCTACCCATGTTGCGACGTAATGTATACCCGGGCAAACCTCAAACTTAAGGGCGCTGACTGTTTCGCTGAATTTTCAACTGTACCTCCTGCCCAAGGCACCAGAGAGCCAAAGTGATAGGACAGGACTGTAGGGCGTGTGCAGTCAGGATGCGGAGTGGAAGGATTGAGTCGACCCGAATACTTGCATCGTAAAGCCAACATATGGAAGATAGATACTATACTTGGTGTGTTATAGATAAAGGTAGGACATGTGACTGCTCTTCGGTGGGTGCCTCTCCATTTATTTGTGCACCTTAGGTTCGCATTTTTATTCGCCTCCTCCGACTCCGATTCAGTGTCTGTTTCCCGTGCTTTGTAGATTTCTTCTGCTTCTTTTTTTATTTGTTTGCGGTCCGCCGCTATCGATTTCCAGGACTAGATTTTTCCCTGAGTAGTTATATATATCATGGGTTAGTGAGTCCTCCCATGTATAAATTGGTCGGCCTATTTTCTTTCTTGACTCCTTGTAGACCATTGCTGCTTGGAGAAGATGCGGTGCTTGTCTTCTAATGACGTGATCGTAGTATGAGATTCTACGCACTTTTATTATTTTTGTAATGATTTTGCATTCGAGTATATTATGTATTTTCTGCTTAGGAGGATCTTTGGCTACCTGAAGCATCTCTTTTAAGATGTAGCGCTCGTACTTTCTAAGTCTTGATTGTCTTTTGTAAGCGATGTCACATTAAGGCCGTATGTCATTGTCGGAGATATGACCATTTTCTACATTAATCTAGCTATTTTCCATTCTATCTTGTGCTCCTAGATGAATCGTGTTAGGAGTTTAGAGTTGCCGATTGCCTTCCTGCATCGGGCTTTAATGGAGGCTTTCCTGTTATGGGATGCGGTTATGACTGTCCCGAGATATTTGATTTTGGTCTTTGTGCCATTTATTTCGAGCCCCACTGTGCGGAAACGGGTCTTCAGTTGTGTTACTATACGGTCTAGTATATCAAAGCATTCGCTTACGATGATGAGGTCATCTGCAAATGAAAGGATCATTGGAAGACTAATTTCCTTGTCCTGGTCGAGTTTCACTGCTTCATCTTCCTCTTCTAGTGTTCTGAGAACGTCATCTATTAGGATGGTAAAGAGTCTGGGTGATAGGGGGCAGCCTTGCTTTACCCCTTTGCATTTGTTGATCGTGTCCAAATTCTGGCCGATTCTTTCCTTCATACAGGCTGCAATTATTCTATTGGTTAAATGAACGTTCGATCGCGTGATTAAGATGTCTTTAAGTACGTCGAGGTCTACGTTATCAAAGGCCTTCTCGATGTCTAGGGCGGCAACATAAAGCGTTCTTCCTGCTCTCCAGTTAGTATCTAGGACTTTACGTAGTGTAAAAATGTGGTCATCTGTGGACCTGTTTCGAAGGAACGCTGCTTGATAGCTACCTAGAGCTTCTATTTCTGTACCGCCCCATGTGCCATCATTGTACTGAGCCTTAATGTATCGCTTTATGTCGTCTGGGCTTTGGCGGTTTGTATCAAGGTTGCTAAGGATGGCTGCACGCATGCTGGTCTGGTCTTGGTTGTTGTCTACGAATTTAGCGAGGTCGCGTCTCACCGCTCTATGGTCAAATGTGTTACCAAATATTTCGCTGTATCGATTTGCTATAGCCCTGTATAGGCAGTTACCATCTTTTGGTATTGAGATCACGTTTGCTTTCCCTGCTCTGGTGGTAAATATTCTCTGCATGATGGCTAGGTTGGTTTTGCTGTGGAAAAAGCTTATACTACTAGGTGGTGGACAATGCAGGATTGACGCACCGGTAACTGATGTCGATGTCGGGAATAATTAGGCGCTGGTTAGTGATTTGTGGGGGCTAAGGTATGTGGTTAATTATTATAATATCGTAAGGCATCAGTAGGTTTCGAAGTTTGTTTTAAAGTTAAGAGAATGCCTCGTTGTGCAATGAAATGGTACCTGCTGGGGGTTTTTAAGACAAAGCCCACTTTTTTGTTTTGTTTCGGCCCGTTGCCGTGGCCCGTGGACGCCAGATGTTGCACACCCAGACGTAGTTTGTTACCGATAGGACAAAAGCGTTCCACGGACTTATGAAATTTAGGAAAGTTTAGCGCGTTTATTTTTTATGATGGTTCTCTATTTGTACTTTTGGCCGTTGTCTGCGTTGGGATACTTAGCTTTCTTTTTTTAATTTATTTTTAAAAGCAGCAAGCCTATATGGGCGGGAATTTATAGTATTTTCTGTAACATACGAGTATATCACGATATTTTGATGGCGGGGTTGTAAATAGGTAACTTTTTTTGAACTGGTTTTTCACCGTCGCACGTTACCTGTTTACGCGATTTTAAAGTAAGTTATAAAGTAAGTTAGGTTTCGATTGGCTTCTCTAGTGCTAGGTGGGCGCATGCAGCTATTTGAGGCTAGAATTGATTCAACCGAGGATGTTTATGTTGCTCCTATGAGCTGATGGGCGAATATTTTGTGTTTGGGGGACCTAAGTTGGCAATGTCGCGGTGTTCTAGTACGTTCACTGTCAGCCGCTATTCTGACGGTTTTACGTCTGTCTATCTCTAAACGCTAGGTATTAGAACGATTCGGAACGAGCTCACCGCGGGATCTGGCTGTTTTTCCCTCTGCTTGGCTTCGGGTTCATGCGGGAGCTCCGATAGGCACCCTCTGAACCTGAGGAAACCTCTCGCGGTGCAATGCGCCGCTCGTCTTAGTCCCTGGTAGAATCCTGGCACTGTTAGTCTTTCCACTGGCTGTACTTAGGTCCACTGTTTATACTTTTTGCACTGATGACAGTTACACTAGAAAAACACTAGGAGAATTTACAAATTACCTACGCTCTTGCACTTGCGCAAAGTTGGGATGGGTGACTCTATTGTATAACTGTTTTTATTGTAAGAAAGGGATCGTGGGTACAGGGAGGCGAGGAGCTTCAAACGCGACCGCTCTCAACCGTGTCCACAACCCGAATCCCACTTTAGATAGATAGATAGATAGATAAAAAACTTTATTTCCACAACACATACACGGCTTAGTAAATAAGAAACAATGATGATGACATGAATAAAGTGACATAAAAATTATTAAAATGACTTAAAAACTAACATGCAACAGTTCCGAACGTTATACAAAACAATATAATATTAATTAATTTATCAATTTAAGAGAGAATTTTCGCACTTTCGTGTCTTCTCACCTCATACAGCGTGCCTAATCACCCCATATAGCGCATTTAGTCACCCCGTGTGCCGTGTCTATTCACCTCAATTTCTAACCGAAACGGTTATGAAATTACTTTTGTACAATTACATTTGATTATAAATAAACTCGGTCAAAAATTGAATTATTTAGACAGTTCAGACACCGGGTAACTAGATGAAAACGCCACTACACTATAATTATCACTAAAATCAGTATTAAATAAATAAATAAATACAAATATCACGGGACAATTCACACCAATTGACCCAGTCCCAAAGTGAGCTTAGCGAAGCTGGTGTTATGGGTACTAGGTAACGGATAAACATAATTATATAGATAGATACATACTTGAATACATATTAAACACCCAAGACCTGAGAACAAACATTCGTATTTTTCATACAAATATCTGCCCCGACACGGGAATCGAACCCGAGACCTCAAGCTTCGAAGTCAGGGTCTCTAACCACTAGGCCATCTGGTCGTCTTATAAAAAAGTTTTTGCAACAGTTATTTTTTACCTTGGTGATGTCTCTCTTTGCACTAAAATATTTAATACTTCTGACTAACTTTACGATTATCGAGTGTTGCAAGCAAAATAAACAAATATTGAACTTAATACTAAAAACTTAAGTAATTGGCTTTGGTGATAATGGTGTTTTTTGTCGCCATACAAAAAAATCCCGAGAATATTTCTAATCACCCCGCGATTTCTATTCACCCCGTTTTACGGTATAAAAACTTTACGGGTACCTAGATAGTAAACACTATGAAAAATAATTAACGTAGGCCTAAATGTGTCAATTAATCAATGCCGTATAATTACATAGTTACGTTTTTATAATAAATAAATATTACGGAACACTTTAACACCAATCGACCTAGTCCCAAAGTAAGCGAAGTGTTACAAGTCAAAGCAGCGGATAAACCTACTTATATAATTATGTCGGCGGCCGATCGTAAAATCCGCCCGATCACAAAATTCCTAGGCAATCGTGAAAAAGCGCCATTTCATGAATTGGCTAAAGGACATCCGCCATATCGTTCAAAACTCACCGTTTAACGATTTGCCTAGTGACGTTAAGGCAGATCATTAAATCCCGCCATTACATGATTTGGCCAGTTTAGGTAGGTAGATCATGAAATTCCTAGGCATATTATGAAACGCAGCCATATTGGTTGGTTCGCTCGTCGTACCTAAATTTTTATTTTTTTCCGCATATCACGATATGCCTGATATAGAGCTAGGATTATCGACGAATGCGTTGATCTAATCAATATGCTGTATTATTTCTCAGGCACATCGCGATATACCTGGCCAACTTTTAGGCATATCATGAAATGGCGCCATTTCACGATAAACCTAGTAATCCCGAAATTACTAGGCTTATCGTGAAATGTGTCGTGGAGTGTTCTATGTAGAACACTCCAGTTTCAATTACGTAAACTCAAAATTCACAGCTGTAAATTCTTAATAGTTTATGCAAATACCCTCCTCGGTCTCTTTCCAACTTCATTACTAGATGAAAACAAAATGCTGATTTGCATGTGCAAATAACGGTGTAGTGAAATCCAAACAGTAATTTGGCTGACAATGGCGTACCAGCTGCGCTCCTAGCTTGAGGAGGGGACAAGAATTAAACAATAATTTCTTGTCGTCCTTCCAAAATGGCTCTTTCATGCCTTCCATCAGCTATTTTCCTTATAAATCCGTCCGTGATTGCTCAACTGTTACGATACAACGATGCTCCAGTCGTTTTTAATTTCTTGCGCTTATTCAAGCTCGTTTCTTATACTTTTTGCATGTAGATTTGTCACAGAGAATTTTTTTTTAATTGTAATGGCAAAAACTTGTTTATGTATCAATAAATAATAAGTACGCTAATGCCCAATAGATGAAACTCTGCTGTCAACTCTATTCCTAATGACATAAGATTAAAGATGCTAACCATTGGGACAGTGACGAGCACTCGTACGTTTACCTTATTTCGGAACAATTAACTGTGTATCAAATCAAACAAGCTTGTACTAGATACTTGGCAACAGATAAAAATATTCACATAGTTGTACACACATCCAAGACCAAAGATTAATATTATTCATATGCAACACAAAATCATATTTCCTAACCTATTTATCCGATACTTGGCTCTCCGATAATCAAATATCTGAACTTTCCGAATGTCATAATGTATTTTATGAACACTTTTAATACTTTCATCTCTCACACAAGATAAATAAATAAAATAATATCATGAGACACTTGACATCAATTGACCTAGTCCCAAACTAAGCAAAGCTTGTACTATGGATAATAACTAGGCAACGGGTAATCATACTTATATAGATAAATATGAACATACTTATATACAAAAAAAACATCCAAAATACGACATGTCATTAAAATGTTTCTCCTTGAAGCATTTATTTGTGAATGGAAGCAATAATTTCATAATGTCCAATAAGAATTGTTTTATTAATCTTTTTGTGAATCGATTTTACTACTATAAATCTAAAAACTTATTAATTCAGTCACTACTATAATCACAAAATACAAACAAAACGCTGTCGTTACTTCAGCTGAAATGTGATAAAGTAAACAAAATCACTAGCTGTAATATTTACTGTTAGCGCAACGCCGAAAACATAAAAATGTCATGTGCATAGTGCACCCTATAAATATTATTCCCAATAGATACGACTAACGCTGCTTAGTCTCTCTCCAGAGATGTAGGTCACAATGCAATCTACGTTAAATCATATTCTATCAGCTATTGAACCTTAACTACCTACGAATAAAACATACTTTTGAATGTTAAACTGCACTACTCGAAGCTTTAATCTTATCTAGTTTGTAATACAGAAAGATATGGTTGCATTTTCGATGAAACTGCTGCGGAAAAAAAGCTATGCCAGTAGGGAGTAGGGTAAGTGATTTGTGCCAACATCTAACTGCATTAGGGCAGTAGTCGGCTGTCTTCTAAGTACACGAGTGCATTTAATTTATGACCACAGAAAAGGGTGCCGGATTATCCATTGTCAACATTATCTTAAATATTTTATACCCAATTAAGTCTCCTTTTATAGTCGTAAGCAATAAATTTCGCCGCAGCTTAAGATATCGTATTTAGGGATCTGCGTATATTGTGTGCGAGGACATGGGCATAATTAAAAGATAAATCTTCGGCAAAAGGTCCTTTCGCGTGAAAATCTTTCTGTATTTTGGTAATATCCGCATAGCATTAGCATTATAAACTTTAGATGGAATCGGTACAGTTTTTTTTTTTAAACTGAAGGATGTATTATCTAAATGCTAATCAAGATAATGGATGCGATTCTACGCGCACGTCGGCTAAATTGTCTAAATCTAAATTTTCTAAATTTTAATTGACATTTAGACGGCTGATTTAACAAGTGCTATTCCAGAAAGTCACGCTGACCGGCTAGATAGATCGGCTAAAATAAGAAACGTCAGATTAAATTAGCGTTGTCATTTGATTATGACAGGTGCTCATAGAATAGCAAAGTGATTTAGCGACGTCTAAATAAAATTAGGAATTTTAGCGGCCGCTGTAGAATCGGGTCCATAGTTCGTCAATACTTTATTCTCCAAGAAAGCAGAAATAAGTAATCTCAAATAACAAACGGAGACCTACTTAACTTCTCAAATATAGGGCTAAAAAATCTGGGTTCAAATCTGACTCAAAGTCAATTTACTATAAACATTAAGGTGAAGAAAACCATCTTAAGAAAACCTATATAAATATGCGAAAAAATGTAATCGTCAAATTTTGATTCTGACTATACCTACATAATAGGCTGAGATAATGATGAACAAAAAGAAACGCGTTTACAAAGCAAAACTCATTATATTTTATTGGAATAAGCCTACTATACTCATCAATTTATGGTTATTTTGTTTTAACACTGGATACATTGTAGTTCGCCCAATTCGTAAATTCACTAATTACCATGGAAACATAACGGATTATCCTTTGCATCCAGCGTCGTCTTACCACGTCGGCTCCCATTGCAAGTCCCAGAGGCCAACCACCCCGGAGAACTGTTTGCACAGTAACCTACATTACTCCATCGCATGAGGGATGGCATCATTAATGATTTACACGAGGGTCATGATTCGGGGGACAAACCCTCCGTGACTGTGAATCCATTGAACACTCGCTTCATCGCAGATTTGACATAGACGCCTCACAAATTTGACTAAATAAATAAGCTTTTAGAGCAATTTAGAAAGTGTCAAAAGTCCAACTCGACGGAAGAGATTAGCATCCCATCTCGGGCGCATCTCAAACAATGGCGAACGTAACTCGAATGTTAATCAAAACTTTGTGAATGAAATTCGGATTGGGTACCAGTTTCAGGGAGAAAAAAAGTTGGCTTTTTTTTGTTTAACCACAGCGCCAATAAAGAATCAATGTTAGTTCCAGCTCCAATTTCAATATCAAATTGAGTCCGTGCTGATCTATTGTGACGGTTGTCAGAGTGGTCGGAAGCATGGCGGCCGCTCGTAGTGGGCGGCACCGTTGCTTTTCAATTCTCCCATACGTATATTCCATTCAAATTTTTACCCTCAGAACGCCGAGTACGCTCGATGAGTGCTCTAACGTCCATTCAATGCAATTTGATGATGCCAACGCGACGGCTGGGAGTACGCTATTCATAGTTCAATAGGATTGACCACGACAATCCGGTGGTTTAATGGAACTACCACGAAATGTGTGTACACGTCATTCAGGCCTTTTGATCGATTTGCTTAACGAGTACTCGGTCTGTCTTTAATAACGCTAACTCCGGTCCAAATGCCCGTTATGGTCACTATTGGAGCATTAGAATCTCTTTAGTGCGTCCTTACTGAAGACTAACGAGGAAACTTGTACAAAATACGATTTAGGATACATAATGTCGGTCAACTCAATGATCTTAGTTTAAGCACTAAGTAAATATGGTACTTCGTAGTCTTTCAAGAGTTATTATACCTACGTCAGATGTTGTTAAAAATACAATACAATAAATCTTTATTGCACACCAACATATAGCAAACAATTACAGAAAACAGGTATATACACAGAGACTTTCTGCGGTAAGCAATAGGCGGCCTTATCACTACATACTAAATGGAATTTTAAATACTTAATAATACTGGCATTAATAACAGTTTTCAAAGATTGTATGCAGGCATCTGCAGAAATATATTTCGACGCGAAAGCTCATTAAAAGTAACCACAGTTTACATCCGGTAATGAATACTTATGTCTAGTTTAATTATGTATTGTAAAAGCACCACATGAAAACATTTGCAAACACAACAATCGGCCCGGACATTTAGTGCATTCCCGCTAAACTAATAAATCCGTGAAACAGCGACAAACAACTAAAACTGAGTTATAACAACAAAGTCGAATTACTGAAGGAGTTTACCACGAAGGGGTGGGGCGGCCACCGACACCGGCGCGCCACGCGACTCGAATACTGATGCTGTCTCGAGACTCCTAACTCTCCCAAGATTTTCGGATCGGGATTTTCCTTTCTTTACAATGGGCCTACTCTTGGGGCATATCAATTGCACGCGGTTATGTCGTTAGAAAGTTTCTAGAGAGGGTACAGCGACATCCCCATCGATTTTCGGGCTTAACGCTTAAATATACTACGCTAACGTGAATGCTTTTGGGAAAAAATGTTTTTGATGCCCAGCACTGCGTTTGACTACCTGATGAGATCAGGTTTTAAAGTCAAGCTTAGGAAGAAGCTTATGCCCTTGTTATAACGATAGTCAAGTGACTAATGCTCTGAATGTACGAGTAAGTGCTATGACTAAAGGAGAATGGAACTTCTTTTACTCCGTGAGATTTGCCTGATTACGATGTGATTCACCGCTTTCGAGAAGTTTTTGTGACTAATCTGGTAATGAATTAACGAATCATACTCCTTCAAGGTTTCAAGGTGATGACAAATAAATGGATTAGGCAAGGGCCCTGTCTAAATGAATAATAGTAATTTGTTAAATTGAATTATGTTTCAAAATCAATCTCTTAATATGTTCAGTAACAGCTGGCCGGCTTTATAGTTTTATCGATGGCTTTTCCTAATGTCAGATGAGACAATCGATCTCCCTTACTTATCTAGGATAACGCTAGAACATGTGATCCCTTCATTTAATTTACATAAAAGTTCTGGCTATTGTTCATTTTTCTATGAAAAGGATTATCCGCCCTAAATAGCAATCCCTCGAGAATTAATTCTATTGTGGGACGGTTTTGTCCACCCACAGCTACTTAATAGTCGCGATTCATGTAAACAGATACCCACATATTGTGGCATAAACGGGTAGGTTTTTCGGAGAAAATTATATTTTTTTCAGGTTCACTGCATGGAAATCTGCAAAGCACCACCTGAAAGAATTAATCTTTTTAATGAATTTTAATTTTGTAGTCTTACATTACCTACGTCAGCATCATAGCCTCCTCAGATACTTTTTTGGAATATCTTTTTGAAACGTTCGAATTATATTGCTTATTATAGAGCTTAAGATGTTCAAGAAAAATAGAGAAAAAAATCTCCAGATTTTTCTACTAGTTTTTCACTATGTACTTTACACAGAGGCCATCAGTGTCCAATTATAATTATTTCTGATGTTCTTCCCAACGGATGTAGGCACGAGAATAGGACGAAAGGGTGCAAAATACTGCGAAAAATCAAAAATGAGAAAGAATAATGTACCTAATAAAAATTAAAATCTAATTTTAATTTAAAAATCTCTTAAAATTATTCTTATTTAAATTATTATATTCCCTCCGTGATTATACCAAACAACTTAAAAGCGAAGAGAATAAAATCTTAGCATCCTAACTCCCCTCTTTGACTTAAGTTAAGATGTTACTTCGACAGTTTCTGAATATTTGTGTACTGCAAGGCGCAGTCAGGTGCCGTCGGATCGCCCCGTCTAAGCGCTCTGCTCAAGGACTTGGAAAATTGCATTCGTTATCGCATATCCGTATCCGGCTGTACTCTGCACTGCTGGCTTAGGGAGGATAGGGTCGGAAATTATTGGCAATTGACATTATTTGCAAAGACTAATATTTTTAAAAATTAGAAGACTAACCCCCTTATTCATAAACGACAATCAAACCTATTTTAGTTAAAATGCCGCTAAAATTCGTTTGTCCTTATCTGTCAGTTCGACATTTGTATTTGTTAGAAAGGTACAAAGCATTTGTTAGTTAACATAGGCTTGTTAAGTTTTATGAATAAGGGGGTAGTTGTTTAAAATCTTGTGTCATTTGGTAGTAAAAAAAATAACACACGTACTTACATAGTTTTATTTAGCGCTGTACAATACAATGACCTTTTATTTATTGTAGGTATACCAAAATAGTCAATACAAGAAACAGGTATATAGAGAGAAAATTACAAAGGTAAGCAGTAGGCCGCCATGCTATGAAGAAAAATTATGTAGTAGGTATTTAATTTTCTCAAATGTAACAACTAACAGAATCTTATGTAATTCTAAAGGTCCAACATGAAGTTCAACAAATTTTAAAACTATTTCGTGCCTTCGTAAGTCCATTGGTTACTAATATTTAATTACTTTAAGATAAAGTTAAAGAACAAGAAATAATGCAAATTAATTAAAATTCAATACATAATTATAATGTAAAGAAATTCAAAAAAATCTGGAATGTCCATACTATGACAAATATTACCCCATCCATTTGTCTTAAGAAGGAGCAACAAAATTTCTTTCGGTCATCGTAAATAAATTTTTGATCCGTATTGATTTATTATCAACACACTTGCTATCAGGAGTGAGTACAAAAAAGTTTAACTAACCTTTTTATCATTATAGCTACATTCCAATTAAGTACAATAAATGTTGATTCGTTTAAAAAAATCATAGCTTCTTACTTTTTTTCACGACACGGGTTTAAAGATAACCAATACGGTACTCATGAAACAGACAGTCGTCTTTGGTATGTACTGGAAAATCTAATGTATGACAAGTTTATATCATCAACATATCATCGTCACTATTATTATCCAATATTACCTCTTTCAATAAGAACACAAATCTGAGCTGTTTTTTCCATTTTAACAAAGGGGAGAAGAGACATCGAAAATACAAGCAATCACATTAGTTGACACCTTATTGGACCCCTTCACACACATTGTAACGTAGATTTCAACAAGGCGCCGGCCTAAGTAAATTGACGAGCCTTGTTACGGATTATGATTCCTATTTCATTCAAATCAGCCTACATCCACCCACTGCTGGATAAATGCCTCTTAATTTTCACGCCACTTTGTCCGGTCCTGTGCTAATCAAGATTACTATTTGGAGTCCACAGTTTACCAACCGCCTGCCAGAAGTCATCCAACCAACGGGCCGGCGGTCTGCCCACAATAAAATTCTTCGACCCAGTCTTGGCCAACATTCCGTAATTGCTTTCGACTACCTATTGTCAGATTGATGCTGCTGCTCATTGATTGGTTGCTGTTGATTTCTATTTATTGATGATTATTTAAGAGTTCAGACAAGTCGGTTTTATGGTTCATCTTACGTAACACTACTCTGCGGTATCTCGAACCATTAACAGTCTATAAATAGCTCAATAATTTACAAATCGCAATCCAAGTACGTAGAATAGTAAGGCAAGGTAGACTGAACACAACTCCGAAATTTAATGACTTAATTGCCGTTCTGAGGCATAAACTACCCTGAGTATAATCTGTGCCCCGTTTTGTAAACATAACCCTGGAGCTTTCGCAAACTACCTTGCATTAGCATAGCTATATCGACTGCGACTGGTCTAGTGCAGGGCACGTGTTACCATGCACGATATGTAACTGTGATGTAACAGAATTACGCTCTGTAACACTGTTATACGATACTACAGGTAAACGAGAGTGTCTGTTTACTACAATGGTGGGTTAGTCTGCGTGAAGCAATTAGTCTGTTGATTGACATAGTATAGGCAGCATTTTTCATGTTTTATTTATTTTTAGTTTACCCGTCTAAACGTACGTAAATGGCTCAGAAAACAAAGTAAAGTCGCCGACATTGGTAGAAGGATAGCGAAGCTCAAATGGCAATGGGCGGGACATGTTGCCCGAAAAACCGATTCGTGGTGTAAGTAGAGCTGTTCTGAATTGGAAACCATGGGAACAGAAAAGACCAGTGGGCAGACCGCAAATGAGGTGGAAAGATGATATAAAAAAGGTGGCGGGCAGCAACTGGACTCTAACTGCCCAAAATAGATCGGAGTGGAAGAGGTTGAAGGAGGCTTACACCAAGAATTTGGTAGAGGAAGGCTAAGAAGAAGAAGAGGAGATTTATTTTTAGTTATTTTTCATGTCTTACGAACGTATTGATATATAGGTTGCACCAGATAAACCGTTGGTGTGATTGGTTTGTTTACCTAATGTTTCATACTATCACTTAAGTTAACTTTCAATTTTATTTTATTTAAAAGCGACTTCCTTTGTCTAAATGCATGTTTTCCTCGTTTTCAATGCATATTTTTTACTGTTCGTCATTATTGTTTTTAATTTGTACAGTTATTATTTGTGTGGCTTTTAGGTTTTTTTTTTATTTTATCTAATGGGTGCTGGGGGAGGGAAGTGGGACGTCGAATTAAGGAAGGACCTTTGCAACAGGGACAGCTCGAAGGAACCTTTTTGACTAGGTTTAAGCTATTCTCAAGTTAAGAACTTTTTTTATCTGTATTAAAAAAAACCGACTGAGCCATGGTGGCCTAGTGGTTTGAGCTATCGCCTCTCAAGCAGAGGGTCGTGGGTTCAAACCCCGGCTCGCACCTCTGAGTTTTTCGAAATTCATGTGCGGAATTGCATTTGAAATTACCACGAGCTTTGCGGTGAAAGAAAACATCGTGAGGAAACCTGCACAAACCTGCGAAGCAATTCAATGGTGCGTGTGAAGTTCCCAATCCGCACTGGGCCCGCGTGCAAACTTTGGCCCAAGCCCTCTCATTCTGAAAGCAGGCCTGTGCCCAGCAGTGGGACGTATATAGGCTGGGATGATGATGATGGATGATTAAAAAAAACACGAATAAAATGTATTTTTCAGATTAGCCCAATAACGGTTGTAACAAAAATGCTATTAAGTACAGAAATAAATAAAAAAATGCAAAGTGACATTGGTCTGAGAACAAAATACAAATACAAAATCATATATTAAATGATATTGTAACGGATAACTCACGTCTTAAATAAACATCTTTATTCAATCAAAATCAAAATGGTACAATCAATTAATAAATTACAAATTAAATTAAAACCTAAATGAAAAATTAATAAAGGAAAAAAAAATATATCAAAAACCAAAAAAAAATTAAAATTAAAAAAACAAAAGGAATAAATCATAAAATAAACTAAACTAAAAACGTCTTAAATTGAGTTCAGCTCGACATGTTTATGTTTATCTTTATGTTTTATGTCGACATTTGTGAGTCTCACGGTAGTTTCATATTCAAAATTACAAAATCAAATACAAATATTCCTCTTATATATTCTTTGGTTACATCCCTACGCGCCTTGGGAGTCGTCGTGTGCCGGATTGATTACCTAACCGTTTCTTTGCATACCTAACGACACGAATCATTGCCAGCTTGAAAGAGCCAGTGTTTTGACAGTGGTGAATTAGCAGCTGGTTTGTTAGCATGTTTGGCATTACTACTAGGTCTTATTTTGCTTTTTGTCTCGTTCTTGTTATTTTTTTTATGATGCTATCTAAAAGGTCGATCCGTTGTCTACATTTCCGTCTGCTTGTACTCCTAAACAAATTCATAAAAGTACAAATCATTCGGTAGAAAACAGACACACAGCTTTATAATTACTAAATCAAATATTTCCCCATTGATAGAATTTAGTTGCCTATAATAATTACTATTATATTATACTATATAATATTTTAAGTAATACCTAAATACATATTTAGTAAAGTCCTCTCTCAGTTTTTTCGAGCTATCGGTATTTTACTTTACTGATGTGTATTACTGTTTTACCCACCTTGATTCAGTAATAAACGTACAGAGAATCCGAACGGTCGTTTTATTATACTTCATCTGGCGACGTCGCGAAACTACCCACGCAAGAAAAAAAATCATGTCGTACATCGGATGCCTTACCAATTTTGATTATAAAACCGCAGAATGGTCCATTTTCAAAGGCAGATTAGAGCAGTTTTTTAAAGTAAATAGCTCAATTGTGGATGAAAATAGAAGTGCGGTGTTAATAACGCACCTTTCGGATGACTCGTATCGGCTGGCTCGTAATTTAGTGTACCCGCGCGAACTAAACGAGTTATCGTACACAGAACTCATAGCGGAATTAGATAACCACTTTAAAGCAAAGAAGTGTTCGTTCGCGGATAAAGCGAAATTCTACGGGGCGACCAGAAGTCCAGGCGAGTCATTGGGAGACTGGGCGGCGCGGCTACGGGGATTGGCAAGTTACTGCTCCCTCGGCAACGCCCTAGAAACGGTACTCAAAGACCGTTTTGTCCTTGGCCTGGGCGCAGGTCCCGAGCGCAGTAAATTGTTCGAGCAAGACGCCGCGACCTTGACTCTGTCGAGAGCACTCGAGATCGCGGAACAAACGGCGGCAGCGGCACAGGCACAAATTGTGGTCGGAGGGGCGGCCAGTGGCAACGGTGGCGGCGTATTCATCAAGGAGGAACCGGTGTACCGAGCGGCAAGCGCGGCATACCCTTATCGCGGCGGCGCGGGCGTCGGCAGCGGAGGCGTTCGCCGCGGCAGCGCCAGTGCCGCGGCTCATCCATCGGGCAGCTCCTGGCGTACGCGCGACGACGAGACCCGTTGCGCAGTGTGCGGAATGAAAAATCATAGTGCGGAAAAATGTCGTTACAAAGGTTATAAGTGCGAAAAGTGCGGAGTGAAAGGACACTTGAAAAAAGTTTGCCGCCTAAGATTCCACAACATCCAGGCGGAGGAGGAGCAGCCGGCAGCCCCCTGCGAGGATTGCGAGGAATGTGAACTATATAACTTGAGGTACGAGTATTTTGCACCTATTACTGTAAATGTATTGATGAACGAGGTTAAATTAGGAATGGAATTAGATTCCGGGTCTGGTATTTCCGTGATCTCCGATAAATGTTATAACGATTATTTTAGAAATATTCAATTAAATAGTTGCAATATTAAAATGTGTTTTTACAATGGTCACAAAATAACGCCCTTAGGATATTTTATTACAAATCTAAAATACAATAACACGTCAAAAGAGATAAAAATATACGTTATACGTAACGGTGGTCCACCGTTATTAGGGCGTGATTTTATGACTAAATTTGGACTAATTTTCACTACGGTGGATAATCATAGAATAATTTGTGATCATTATGAAAACGAAGTAAAATTGTTATTGGACTCGTATGCAGATTTATGGAGTGAAGGCTTGGGCCAATTTAATAAATTTAAGGTAACACTTAGGCTAAAAGACAATGTTAAGCCAGTTTTTTTTAAACCCAGACCAGTACCCTTTGCCCTCAAACATAAAGTCGACGAGGAACTCGAGCGGCTCGTAGGCATGGGCATACTAATTCCGGTAAATTTTTCGAATTATGCGACGCCTATTGTACCGGTTTTAAAGGAAAACGGTAAAATAAAAATTGCAGGCGACTACTCGGTAACGCTAAATAAAGATTTAGTTATCGATAAATACCCTATGCCGCGTATCGAAGAAGTCTTTGCTAAATTAGGAGGGGGAGAAAGGTACACTAAGCTAGACCTGAGCAACGCGTACAACCAGTTCGTGCTGAGCGAGGAGTCCCAGGAGCTCACCACCATCAGCACGCCGCGCGGGCTGTTCAAGTACACGCGGCTCGTGTACGGGCTGGCCAACGCGCCCGCCATCTTCCAGCGCGCCATGGAGACGCTGCTGCTGGGCATCGACGGCGTCAGCATCTGGCTCGACGACGTTTGCGTCACCGGTCCCGACAAGAAAACTCATTTACTCAGACTTCGCGAAGTACTTTTTAGACTGAAAGATGCCGGTTTGAAATTACAAAAGGAAAAATGCGAATTTTTTAAAGCGAGCGTAACTTATTTAGGATACGTTATAGATAAAGACGGCTTAAGAACTTGCCCTAAAAAGGTGGAGGCTATTATCGATTCCCCGCGACCCAGCAACGTTTTAGAGGTAAAAAGGTTCTTAGGTATTATTAATTATTATAGGAATTTTATTCCGAGAGCGTCTAGTATCTTATGCCCGCTACATGAACTCCTTAGAGTTGATGCGCCATGGAAATGGGGCAATGACCAGGAGAAAGCGTTTACGGCAATCAAAAGTGAACTGGCATCGGAACGCGTTCTGACACACTTTGAGCCAAACGCACGGCTGGTACTGAGCGTGGACGCCGGGCCTGCGGGGCTGGGCGCCGTGCTGGCGCAAGGGCCCGAGGGCCAGGAGCGGCCGCTCGCCTTTGCGTCTAGGTCGCTTGCCACCAGCGAGAAGAACTATAGCCAAGTCCATAAGGAGGCTGCCGCTATCGTGTTCGGGGTCAAACATTTCCATCAATACCTATACGGGCGGAGCGAGCCATTTGTGCTAAGGACTGACCATAGACCACTATTAGCCATATTCGGGAAAAAAAACGGTGTGTCAGTCATGGCAGCGTCGCGTTTACAACGCTATGCGATCTATTTATCTGCTTACAATTATACAATTAATTATATAAGTAGCGATAAAAATATTGTAGCGGATTATTTTTCTAGGGCGCCGTTAGCTGCTATCGAACCGATCGAATTAGATAGTATAGTTAAAGGTAGCTCGTTTTTAAACTTTTTGGACGACGACATTTTGCCGATATCGTTTGATGACATAAAGAAAGCAACAGCCTCAGACCCCGTCATGCGAACGGTTATGAAATATGTACGGAACGGATGGCCGCGTAAAATAAAATGTAAAAATGTGCAACCGTATTTTAGGTGTAAAACCGACCTAGAAATCGAAGACGGTTGCATTCTTCGAGGGCATCGAGTCGTAATCCCTGCTGCGTATCGGGCTAGATTGTTAGAAGAGCTGCACCGAGGGCACTTAGGCATCGTAAAAACAAAAGGCGTGGCTCGCGGAAAATTATGGTGGCCGAACTTAGACTCGGACATCGAACGCGTAGTGCTGAGCTGCACGACGTGCAGCGCGCTGCGGCCCGCGCCGCCGCGCGCGCCGCCCGCGCCCTGGCCGCGCCCCCAAGGGCCCTGGCAGCGCGTGCACATCGACTATATGCAGGTGGGGCAGAGGGTATATCTGGTCGTCGTAGACGCATTCAGTAAATGGCTGGAATGTTTACATATGTGTACGGAAATTTCAACCAAATCACTCATTGTAAAATTAAAATATTTATTTTCTATGTTTGGGTTACCTAAAACTTTAGTATCGGACAATGACCCCAAAATTAATAGTGAAGAGTTTAGACGTTTTTGTGCAGTTAACGGTATTAAATATCTCAATTCACCCATATATCACCCTTGCAGTAATGGCCAATGTGAAAATTCAGTAAAAATTTGCAAGAAAATGATTAAATGTATTTTGACACGGGACGGTAACTTATCATCGGAACGCATTAATGAGCAATTGTTAAGTTTTTTATTTGAGTACCGCAACAGCATCCACTGTAGTACAAACGAAACGCCTGCGAAATTAATGCTGGGCAGGGAGGTTCGCACTAAACTCGATTTAATTTTACCCAGTAGTGTAGATAATTGTAATTCTGGGCCGACAAAGTTATCGGGATCACGTAAATTTTATATCGGCCAGACTGTCTGGGCCCGCTGTTTTATTGCGCAAAAGCCTGTATGGCGGGTAGGTAAAATAACGAGTGAAAAAGGAAATAGAATGTTTACTCTGGACGTTCAAGGTGTAGGCTTGTGCACTCGGCACGTCGATCAGCTGTTGCGATACTCCGGGTCCATTGATGAGTCAGCGCGGCCGGCTGCGCCGCCGCCCGCGCCCCGTCCCCCTCCCGCGACACCTCCGCCGGCGCCGCCGTCGCCCGCGCAGGTGCACCAACAAGCGCCTAATGTAACCACGTGCTCAACACCATTGTCAACGTCAATGACGGACACACATATTAATCTCAATGATAATGATGAAGAAGCTCAAGATGTGTCCGACAATGACTTTTATGAGTGCGCGGATCAGGATGTTAGGGAGGAGGAGATGGTCCGAACGACATCTAACCCGGGCGAGACACGCGCGCCCGCCGAGAGTTCCGCGCGCGCTGAGCCGCCTCAGCCGCCGGCGGCCCCGCTGTCTCGGGATGATAACCGGTCTGACTATAATCCTCCTGTTTTGAGACCTAGGACTAAGAAAGTTAATTATAAGTAAATATTGTATCATTTATTAGTGTAAGTACCGATTGTAAATATTATTTCGTTTGTTGTCAGGTTTGCAGAATAATGTTGGAGGAGTGATGTGTATTACTGTTTTACCCACCTTGATTCAGTAATAAACGTACAGAGAATCCGAACGGTCGTTTTATTATACTTCATTTACTCTTTAAGATATTTTAGATATTTCTAAATGTATTTGATGTCCTGCTAGTAATTTGCTAAAGCGCTCTTTTGTTCCCTACATGTGTGTAAATAAGCAAAACGAAAGCACCTTCTCCATTCGTTGCCTACCTTGATTCATAGAACAACAAAAACACAGACAGGACACATGTGTGTAGCTTAAATGGGTAAAGTAAAATGCTATCTGCACCCTTAGTGGTTTATAAACAATTAATTTTATTTATTTATAAATCAACAAAAATTTACAGCATCGCAATTTAAAAACATGAAAATAATCATATATAATAACAATACAAAATATTCACAAACAAAAACAAAACTAAAAATAGAATTATTAAATGAAATACAGCTAACTGATAATATTTTAATCATTGCTGTTACTTATTGGCATGCCAAAACAAATATCATTTAAAATTCAACGTTGAATTCCATTTATTAAATATACTGCAATTACATGCAGAATTTGACGCAAACAAACAGAAATAAATGAACATTTAACGTTGTAACTTTTTAGAGTTAAAGATAAGTACTAATTACCTTTTTTTCAAAGCACGAGATAATTTTACTCTTTGCCAAACGCCTCCCTTTGCCTACAGTTTTTTTGTGACAGTCGACATCTCTGCTGAATGACCTCTATTCATTCGCCGACGCTCATTCTGCTAATGGAGTTTCCTTTGGACGCGCTAATAAATATTAACAAAAGAACATTTTTGTGCAAATTGTCGTTAATTAATTAATAGAAATTTTTTTCGTGCTTTTCATAGCTTTTGCACGGATTTGTAACTTTTGATATCGGGTCAGAGTTAGAAATGAATTTCATTAATTTTGTGGCGCTATTACCGCCGTTTTAAGCTACGCTTAAAATGAGCTACTTTACAAGTCATAATAATAATTTAGACTACAGCGAGAAATGTTTCTTGGTTATAAATTTTTCACCATAATTTTTAATAACTTTCGACTTGGTACATTTTGAACATTGGCTGATGTATGGAAATAATGACATATTTTGTCAATCATTATAAAAAAACCTAAAAACAGTCTGCTGAAATATTTTGGAATAATTTGAAGAAACCTTAAATATAATGATGGATCTAAATAATAGATGTAAGTACCGAGATTAAAGGTGACATCCCACTAATATAATACCTAAATGCGAAAATTTGTAAGTCTGTTGGATTATTTGTTTGTTTGTTACTTCATCACGTTTAAACCACAAAACCGATTTAAATGAAATTCGGTACACAGATAGCTTGAGTCCCGGGAAAGGACATAGGATAGTTTCATCCCGGAAAATTCCATAATTTCAGCGGGATAGTGAAAATCGGATTCTACGCGGACGGAGTCGCGGGTAACAGGCTATATTTAATAAAGCAAAGTTTCATTTAGATATTCACGCTCAAGCACGAGTAGGCACTAATTAAATATTCTGTTCATTAAAAATAATTAAGAAAAATAGCAAGTCAGTCAGTACACAATAAGTGACGCGTGTCAAACATAGTTTAATAAAAAAATAATAAACAAATACATTACTCAAATAAAAAAATCCTCAGACATGTTAATAAAGTACTCACAAAGCCTAAAACATTCTTCATTAAAAAATAGTTAAGATGACTCAGCAGATTATTAAAGAAATATTCAGCCGGCCCTCAACAGAATAAACAAACATTGTTAAACATTCGTACTGCATTCTTAAATCTGTAGCGAGAACGCCAATCTCGTTTGGCAGACGGCATACTCCGGCTGAGCTATTAGCTCCTTCCACATGCCTGAATAATGGAACATTCTGCCCTTAAAATATTTCTCGATATCTTTGCAATAAGGCATCCGCTCTTGCGTTTATAATCCCAGCCCCTTTTGTAACGTTTTCGATTTGGCTCGTCTTATCTCGTCTTGGTAATGAAAATTCGAAACGTCGTGTCGCGATTCCGAACTTTTTGTGTCGTATTGCTTTTGCACGGATTTTATTTATTGTTGAATTGGAATAATAATGGATTGCCGAGCATCTTTGTTTGCTGACGCGGAAATTATCGATTAGGCTTGGAATACTATTGGATATTTACTAGCTTAGTTTAAAAAAATAAGTTTAGAAAAATCATTCATTCATTAGGGCCACTTAGGGCTAACCTAGGATTATCGGTGATACTTGGTGATTCGGAATCTTAAGTTGAGCACACAATAATGAAAATCGCTGCCAACTCGACTGTAAGCAGCAAAACTGACAACTGCCATCGATTTTTTAGCCTGTATTTCCTCATAGTGAGACTTGTGTAAGATAATAAAGCATTATCACCGATAAGCCAAGGTTCGCCCTACATGGCGAGGACGTAAAACAAACGAGTTAAAAGTGGTCACTCGTGCGCTGCAATATTAATGCAATATGCATGATTTTTACTGTAGGTCATAACAGGGCTCCTTTTAGGAACTAAACTCTATTCGAGTTTACGAGCAGTTACTGACAGGACACAGATTGACATGATTGGTTGGAGTTATGTCGCTAAATCCACATTAGAGTGAATATTCGAACGTTTTGATTGTTCGGTTCAACCTTATTACTATTCCACGTGTACAACGCAAGGGCAAGTCACGTGATTACTCTAGATTAAGCATCGGTATTGTTATTAGTTTTCATGACTGTTTGCCCTAATATAGTTATCTCTTTTAATAATACTTGTCGTAAGGTAATGAGTAAGAAAAACGCCGCAAAAACGCTTAATATTGGCCCATTAACCAATCAGCTGTGTTCTCTTAGTACTCGCTTATTATCTCAAATTGAGTAAGTTAAGTATGACTTAGATTTGAGTACGAATCAAATGTACAATAAAATACCTATGTAGTTGAAAAGTAGGTTTTTAAATGTTGCAGGTTTTCTTCTGTCCAATATCTAACGTAACCATAATCTTTTGTGGCTCAGGAAAATGTTCCTGCTGCATTGAAAATTTTGTCCCCTTACATAACAGCGGTTTGATTCTCATTTCAGCCAAGAAAATGAACTTGTAATGACGTTTAATAAATTAACAGTACTCAGGATAATCTGATTAGTTTTTGGCTTAACCAAACATAAGATTGTTACGCAAATGTAAATGGTTTTGAGTATGTGCGAGTATATATCTTTGACGTTCAAACGGAACCTCTGGAATAACACATATATGGGTAATTTTGTTATCTGGATATTTCCACGAGGTTCACTAAAGACCTGACATTTTAGACGGGTGTTCTTCATAAAACGTAATTATTTTACTACCTATCATGATCCTGTAGTTTCAATCCGACTATCAGACCTAATAATTTACACAAGCGAAGCCGCGGGTAAAAGCTAGTAAATCTGTCTCATGATTATGATATAACCGGTAAGTAATAAAAAGGAAAACATTGTGACTGGGACTTTCTGGGAGCAGACATATGAATGAGTAAAGTGTACATACATGAATGTTTTATGAAGCCTCTATACGAAACGATCGATGCCTATTAGGTACATCTCTGAGCGAGTATGGCAGGTTCACTGTTGGTGTATCTCGTTATTAATGTGTGATAAAAAATAAAAATCTTAAAAACTAAAAGACAGAAAATAAGTCTAGTGGTCAAGAACTCTGTTAAGTACCTAATTTAAAGTTTAAGTCGGAACCCATTTAAATCGTGATGCGACCCACTTGCAGGTAAAAATAAATCTAGATTTAGTTGTTAAGCCTGGCTTAAGCTTGACAGTTCCATACATTTTGACAACTTGAAACTAAGCTTAACACTAACTCGAGATTTATGTGTTTCCAGCAAGTGGCCATTAGTAATGGGTCCCGACTGTTGAACTTTAAATTAGCTACTTAACAGAGTTCTAGACCACTAGACTTATTTTCTTCCTTTTAGTTCTGGCAGTCGGGTTTTTTGATTTTTTTTTAATTTAATGTTTTATTAAAAACGCTTTTCTGCATAAACATTATATACTTAGGTACCTTTTTCTTTTGCGTATACTAGAGCAATAGCCGCAATCGACCTGTATTGGGCAATGGGAACCCCTGTTTAAAAATCTTTTAATTTTGTTGTAAAATATCTGCCTATTTTTTTTTTTTTTTTTGATATCGCAAATATTTCTAAGCGTAGGTGTAGCTGACCTATTTTGATTTTACAATTGAATGAAGAATCTAACCAATAGTTAGAAACACCCCGACTTTGTCGCTTCAAAGTTCAATATCTCAAAAACGGCTGGACTGGTTTTGATCAAACATGTCTAAGAACCATCGCTAAAAAACCTGCTTTCAATAAAAAAACCGCTTTCAAATCGGTCCACCCGTTTAAGAGCTACGGTGCCACAGACAGACAGACACACACACAGACATACAGACACAGTGACACATAGCGGTCAAACTTATATCACCCCCTTTTTTCGTCGAGGGTTAAAAACAACTTAAATCTGCAAAAACGTGAGAAACAAAATTTGTACCTATTTTCAAGGATATTGTCAGAATCAAGTAAGGGGAACACGTGAACACTGATACACGTCGCTGCCTCCAGACCTGGTTGGTTAAATTATTCAAGATGGTTTCGTCCTGGTTAGGACATAAATGGAGGAGATGACAACGTATGCAATGCTGCAATTTAATTTGTTTCCCTAGTGTACATTGTATGTACTTAGTTTACAACTCCGATACTTGCAACTGTACTACTTGTTGTTAGTAAGGATACGCCAATTTACGTTTACGTGTACATCATGAACAGTGTTTTAAATATCTATATATAAGTTCATTTAAGTTCAGTGTAAACGTAAACAAGAAATATAAAAAAAAAATGTTGACTTATTGCTTCATGTCTGAAGCTTTTGAATGGCTATTGTCAGTTTTATTAACCCCCGACTAAAAGAGTTATAAGTTTGACCGCTACGTGTATCTGTCTGTGGCACCGTCTTAAGCGGGTGGACCGATTTGAATGCCGTTTTTTTTATTTGAATTCAGGTTCATAGACATGTTTCATCAAAATTGGTTTAGCCGTTTTTGAGATTTTTCTTTTGTAAAAATAGGCTTAAGTTTGGCCTCAATCTCGCTTGATGGAAGGCGAAGATGAGGCCTAGATGGTAAGTACACGTTTGCCTAGGTGTCTGTTCACTAGATAGTGAAATATGAAGTGACAAAGTTGGGAGTTTTCCAACTTTTTCTTGGTTATAACGTTTTAAACTTTCGTGATTCTCACTCATAGTCAAATACCTTAACGGGACTTATCACGCTAATTAACACAATTATTATTCTTGGTTAAATTATTTTTTTTAGATTAGATTAGATTTAGATTTTTTTTGTACATGTCAAAGTTACGAGAATTTATACTGAAGTATTGTCAAGAATACACAAAAAAATTAATTAGAAAACAATTAAATGTCACAAAATGTTAAAATTGAATAAAATAATAAAACAATTACAATAAGAAATAGTTCTATTTTGGTGATTGAGCGGACTGGTCGCAGCATGCAGCCACAGAATAAGTAATAGTACTACCGTACAGAAGGGACTCTTTCGAACAAAAGTCAGGTTTAGGTATAAATCGTTACCTACTCTTACGACTTGCACGCGACATTGAAACTTATCATGTTACAAGAGCGTTCATATTCCGTTGGACACCGTTGACTCGAAACCGGTTTGGCGGGACGAGCACAGGGTTCCCACTCGTCGATGAATAAAGATAACAGTGGGTATTAATATGAACTCAATAAACTACATTTTATACACAAGGAAATATTCCTTAACACACCTATATAACAACAAAACAAGTCATGACAATGATAACCTAACTACACCTTCGCCTACTACAGATTTCCGAGTTGGCGAAACCATGTCTTAATATTATTTGTGATCAACCAATTACAGAATTTTATCAGTAGATAATTAGAAACATACGAAATTATTACTAGGCAGCAGGGCTACTACGAAACTCGAAGTTCGTGTCGTGCGGTCCCTCTCTCTCTCGTATTAATAGTATAAGTGTCAGAGGGCCGGAACGACACGAACTTCTTGCAGGGTCTTAGGAAATTAGAGAAGTAAAGAGATCGACCTTTGAACATCTTTCGGAATGTTGAAAAACGATATTCCGATTCCTTTTTCTTCTTTTTAATTATACATCCGTAAACAGTAACAGTATAACTCAGACGGATTATTTATATCGTTTCGAAGTCATTGTTACAAAATAAAATAAGTAGATCTATACACTCCGTGAGCTCTTAAAAAGACCTTCGGATTTTAGAAGCATGCTTCGGGTATAGACGATGATACGCGATCGTGATATGTGGTTCTGTTCTGTTATCAACTTTCAAAACTTTTCAAAGTTACCATAAAAAGTTATGTAAAGAATAACCATTAGCACAAAATAAACCTTACTGTAATAATATTACGCTTCTTTATCTTTTTCTAATTTTAATACAATATGACTTTTTGTCATGATACAAATAAAACAAAATCAGCATTTTCGAATTCTTCCATCGTCAATTTAAATTGAGAACATCCCGTCTCAACACACTACTTTTGTTTGGAAGTATATAGAGCTGTTGTTATACTGTATCTACTTCTCTTGGGTACGTCAAATGAACTTTTTTGGTCTGCTTTCGTTTTATATTTTTTTTATGTACTTTTCGAAATCCCCGTTGCTTCCATGACTCGGTCTTACCTTATTAAAATATTTACGACCAACTTTTTCTTAAAAATTTCCACTTATATACTTAATGTTTATAAATACACTGTAAACAATTTCCAGTGATTGGCTGTTTACAGAAATACCCTGCTTAAGTTGACTCGCCATGGAAATCAATTTCCGAAAAATAACAAACTACCTAAATAAAAATTATGTAAGTGGTGGTTTTAACTGCTCTATATAAATCAATGAAAACAAAACGAGTGCACTCTACGCGTGACGAATTGCTACTGAGTCAAAGAGACAGTTGTCATTTTTTACTAACGAATCCTTCCGTTTTCCCCCGAAACCACCTACATAAATCACGCGCGACGCGTCCAGCGTGCGAGCTAAGCGGCAACCCACTACCGTGAACCCAATGGTTAGGTCGCCGGCCGAACGTACCTAAACTGCGGAGTGTCCAACCCTTGATGCAGCGCAGTGGCGAGATTGTTCAAAATTCAAAATTGTTTATTGCATGTCACATTACAGGGGGGGGGGGGTTTCTCTTTTCATTGCGCGGCTGAGACGCTCGCCGTAAAATGGTCACCTGGCAACACATGTAATGACAAGAAAAAACGTTCCGACATATTGCTGCTTGACCTACTGCCCAGTCGCGCCTAGTTCGCGGCCTAAAAGTGTGAAGTTACCAGAAACTACGGAACCCTGAAAACACTGTTCCGTTCCACGCAATCCCGTTATTTAATTAGTTATCAACTTATAATATTCAAACATAATATTTAATTTTTTCGCACATGATCCATTAGGCATTAGTCAAATACAACAAACTTATAATAAAAATTGTTTTTTATATAAAAAAAGTAATTTGATAAAAATTAAGCTGACTTCGAAACTACTGATAATGTCTACTTACAATCCTTTAATGAACAGTTAAATAAATGGAACTAACCTACGAATAATGGTAATGGAAAAGACCTGCCGTAACGCCTTTTGCATGTTGCAAAAAAAATTAACGACTGGTAGGTTTCCATCACTTAAAAAGGCAACGTTCGTTCGGTACAATTAATTAAAATGAACCGTAATTCACTCAATTTTAACTTTCTAAAGTAGTTCATACCTATCTATCTTTTTACAATGATGAAAAAAATTGACTGACAAAATAGTTTTTAATCTGAGCATTTTGTGACAAGGAACATTTTGTTGAAATTCGTTTTGCTTAACATGCCTCTGACATTGAGCATTAATTAATTAATTTAGAAAAAAAATACTAAATTAATTTATTGAATCAGGCGTTAGTTTGCGGAGGTATATACCAATGAACTATAAACATTTACTTTACTCATCCGTCGTTTTACGATAGCTATGTATATGCAGCAAATGTGTATTCATGTAGCTCCTCCACCTTTACATGGCAAGAACACACAAAAATCACACAAACTCAACCTATCACCACCACCACGCTGCACTGACGCGTTTCGAATTCAACCAGACTTTATTCTCAGAGCAACACGACCGCTCGCCATGCAACTAGATGTTAATGATAGTCTGGTTTGGGTGTGAGTTGTGTTTGTTTTTTCAATGTGAAGGTGAAGGAGCTGTATGGACGCACATTTGTTCCATAGACTTCGCTATCGTAGGGTCGTGGGTGAACAAAGCAATTGTTTATTATTCATTGACTAAAACAAATTGGCTATTATTGCGATAATAAACGAAGCTGTGACTTTTAGTTTTCCCCATAAAAACAACATAAATAAACTTGATTAAGTACTATAACTACCAGCTCTTGCCTGCGACTTTGTCTTGAGTGATTCTTCTATGGCTATTCGGCGGGAACTACGAAATTTTCTATGATAAAAACAATCCTATGTCTTACCCTGATAATTATTTCCATAGGTACCAAATGATTAGTTGGATAAATAACCTTTTATACCCACTGAATATAAGTACCACTAAAGTAAACATAAAAATATAAAAGTAAATCAAATTAAAGCTTACCTAAATTATAATTATATAGCGAGGTTCACGGTCAGAAACTAAAAGAGGAATCAATATAAGTTGGATTAAAAAAATAGGCAGTCCGAGGGGAAAGTTTCAGATTAATTCTCTTGATAAAATTTCACGGTTCAAGAAATTCAACTACCGGTTGCGTGGGGCGATGAACGATACTGATTACGTTTCGCATATAGCCTTAAGAATGTTCAGAACGGGAAGAGTTTTTGATGTTAATTATTTTTGTTATAATCACAAAGTTTAAGAGTAAGGACTATAAGAAACATAATACTTTCGCACTTGGCGACGTGATAGCTGTCATAAATCTGTTGCTTTTGGGTAATACTCTTTCCCGGCGCGGATAATACCGACATGTAAATACCGGCCCTGTTTTTCGTGTACACGCCCATAGAAGCTCCTGACAGTTTCTATGAGCGTGTACACAAAAAACAGGGCCGGTATTTCCATGTCGGTATAGCGATAAAACAATTTTGCATGGACGGATTCGCGGGTAGCGGCCAGATTAAATAATGTCCGGTTACTCAGGTTCTCTCACTACCACTACTTCTGTTTATTATTGTTATGATGAGGGTAAAATCTTTCAAGTTAAATTTCACTTACAAGAACAAAACAACTTCAAAATTTCTACATTGAGGAATCACCATAACTTTCAAAAATATGAATAAACATTCAAATGCAAATGGTGTAAGTTAAAATTATTTTAGTTTGTTGGTGAAAGTAAAGAAGAAAATATATAAAGAACTAGGTACTTATAATTTAAAAGTAGTGATTTGCTTAATATTTTCCATGAGTTTTACGATCTGTTTAATAATTTGCAGGAATTCATAACCCAACCACATCAGCTATTTAATTTTTTCTCAAACATTTTACTAAACATACAATTCGCAAACACACAAACATAAATTATAACAACCCAATTATCCTTTATACTGTTAAATTCTCTCTCTACGAATAATCTCTCTCTACGAATTATTATTCGTAGTTCTCTCTATAACATCGTAGCTCTACGGCGTAGCGCTACGTCTGCTACGGCTCGTAGCAGCTACGACTCCCACGAGACAGCCTTCGCTGCCTTCCACAATATTCCTGCTACGTTAAGAGCTAAGCTCCTGTTATTTTCTGGATAACTTGACTGTAATATAGTGGAATGAGCTAAATTAAAATTTTAGTTTATTTTTAAGTGCTCACTTAATTGTATCTGGTTCCTCAGCCTTTGTTGTAAGATTTTTTCTAGGATACAACAGGTTATCCGGAATGTTTAGTAGTTTTTGAACCTTTTTTTTATTATTTCTTATTTTGGTTGTTGATTTTTTATAAATCAAACCATTGGAAGTGAGTGAAACTGACAGATTTGTTGCGATCGCTAGAAGTGTGTTAATATTGAATTAAAAGGATCCTACTCAGTACTCAGTACTGTAGTACCGCGAGACCCCCTTAGAGGCCGTATAGAGCGCGCGTTTGCGTGAGTGTGTTCATTTCGATCGATTTGTTCGTAGCTTCCCTACTGCTTTAGCTTAAATTATGTATAATATACTGTTATTCAACTGACTGTATTTAACTCGGCTCGAATTTATGTTTAGTTTCTTTTTATTATTCGGACACGGATGGAGTGAGAGCTGAGCTTCGACATAATTACCGGTAACCACATCTTTATGATCCACTAAATTTCCTTGTATTAATTAATTATACTTGATGATTGGACTCGTAAACTCATACAGGAATTTGAATGGCCCTCAGTTTAGTTAGTTGAAGCCATTAAGCTTTAGTTCAGTCATTCGTCCGGCCTCTAGGTCGTAAACTACGCAATTTAAGATAAACTATCAAATTAAGTACGAAATTGAGCCACAAACTGCAGACAACTATTCCGAGATGTTATTCCTATTTTAGCTACAACGGACCTAGTTATCTGGATAAGACATATTTGTATTAAATATACCCGGACTCACGTCTTAAATCGTGTTTAGCTATCCGGGTGGATATATTTAATATGAATAGAATATAATAGAATAGAATAAGCCAAAAGTGCGCATGCACACAGCGCTGATTTACAGCCCAACCCTTTACACTTGCTGCCTATCTTTGTGTTTATCACTGTGGGTAGGGTAGGTAGGCATGAGTGAGTCTCACAGTAGTTTTATGTTCAAGACTATTTGGTAATAAAAATAGAGATATCGCATTGTATTTATGTATGTATACTATATATTGTACAAAAGAAAAGAAATAAAATAAAAATTTACACACTTTGAGATACTTGTAAAAAGGCGGACTTATCCCTTTAAGGGATCTCTACCAGTCATCCTTTGAGTGGATGAGAGGATTGACAACTCTTAGTTAAATGAGTGTAGGTACAGCCAAGGGCAAACATAATTGTATACACTTTAGTACCTTGTCATTTTAACCACTGTGACAGTTCATATATGACGAAAATAGACAAGGTACTAAAATATATACACATTTTTGCTTTGCATCTCTCACAAGGCCGCAGCTAATAATAGCTTGCTTTTAATAATAATTAATAAGATAATGACAAAGATGATGACGAAACAGTTGAAGCGGAGTAGTCCGAGGACTAATTCACTCGCGTAATACCTATTCTCTTCCATTAATTTAATTCTGTTGCCCTTATTGTAGTGAGAACAAGTTGTGAAACTTGCCAAGAGTTGGCTTACATGTTGCTCCGATCGCCGACTATGAGTCCAATCTGCAGTGTTATTCTGCATAATAACTGTGGCCAGATTGTATGCCAAATCTTATTGTTCGTGTAATTATGGCTAATCAAATAAATTTATGCGTTGAATTTTAATAATTTGAATGAATTTATTTGTGGAATTTTAATAATTGAAATGAATTTATTTATTGAATTTTAATTATTGAACTGAATTTATTTATTGAATTATAATTATCTGAATGAATTTATTAATGAATGAATTTATTATTAATTTATTATTATTTTATTATTGCAATTATGTTTAGTAAATTATGTGTTGTAAAATTATGTCTAATGAAATTATGTCAAATGGAATCAATTTTATTATTTATACTTTACAATTTTAATGTTTGCAATCAAATTATTTTATATTTACTATGGAATTACTGATTATGTCAAATAATTGTAATCGCCTAATTTATAAATCAAGTTTTAATTATTTACTTCATTTTCAATTGTGATGATGTATTTTAATCTAACTTAATAATAAAATTATAAATGTCTAAACTGTACAATATTATAAATACTTAAATAATAATTAGTAATTAGAATAATGTCAAGTTGTTTTACATAACAACTTGTGTGCATGTTATTAATTTTGTATGTTGAAATGGGACAGACCGTTTCAATTTATTAGTAGTATTTTTGTAGCTACCTGCGCGCGGCCGGTTACGTACGATGCACGGCGCACGGCCTAACCGGTTTATCCAGCGCGCGGCGCTCGCTGCGCCGCGCCCGCGCAGCAGTCTGAATACGATTTAGACGCGAGGTGCATGTCGCGCGCCGCCGCTGTTGTATGTTCGCTTTCTTGCTAACGCGCTTGCTTGTGCTTCATACAATAATTCTGCTTATATTCTCCTTCTATGTTCTTAAGCTATTTAGTGGTTAGATTGCTATAACGTGTGTGTTAAAAATAAACTATAAAACGGACTGGGCGTTTGAATCTCTGCCCCCTAAGATTCCATGTAAGTGCATCATATAATCTTCAAGCACACACACACCCGCATAACCACATTGGTGACCTCCTGCACAGAACACAAGCAGAATGAATGATAATATGGATAAAGATGAAGAAGTACCGTTACAACATGGCGCGGAGCGACTAACGGCTGAGTCATTTCGAGTCGGCGTGAAGATACCGCCGTTTTATCCCGAAAAACCTGCGCTATGGTTCGCTCAATTAGAGGGACAATTCACATTGTCCAAGATCACCACTGACGAGACAAAATTTTATTACGCGATGGCACAGCTGGAACCTCAGTACGCGCAAGAAGTAGAGGACATCATTACGACACCACCGCCTCAGGGCAAGTACGAGAAGCTGAAGACGGAGTTGATAAAACGCCTATCTGCGTCACGGGAGAAGAGGGTCCGGCAGGTTCTTACGGGTGAGGAGCTCGGCGATAAAAAACCGTCGCAATTTCTTCGGCACCTGCAAAATTTAGCTGGTCCAGGGTTACCCGAAGACTTCCTGCGTTCCATCTGGTCGAGCAGGCTGCCACAAAGAACGCAGGACATTATCGCCTCGCAGTTGAGATCGTCGCTTGAGGATTTGGCGGAGTTAGCAGATCGCCTTCACGATGTCGTCATGTCAGTCCCTCCACAGTTAGCAGCGGTTTCCCCTGCCCATACTGCCCCAGCAGACCCCTTGACATTCCAAATTGCCGAGCTCACTAGGCGAATGAGCGCCATGGATGCTAAAATAGACAGAATGTCCCGACCCAAGACACGAGCATCGACGAGTCGTTCACGCCAGAGGTCCGCATCGAAAAGATCCAACTCCAGCTATCGGAAGTTCCCCATGTGCTGGTATCACAACAAGTTCGGGGAGCAAGCTCGGCGATGCATCAAGCCGTGTGATTACCAAGCGGGAAACGCGTCGGGCGGTCGGTAATGGCGACGGGCGGCTGCCCCAACGCAAGTCGCTTGTTCGTCGTGGACTCAAGGTCAAAGGTACAATTCCTTATAGACACTGGCAGCGACCTGTGTGTATTCCCTCGTGCTAAATTAGGGCACCACAGAAGTCCAACGAACTATAATTTGTGCGCAGCTAATGGTTCGATAATAAACACTTACGGGTATGTTCATTTAGTGCTCAGTATAGGTTTGCGCCGCGACTTTGCGTGGAGATTTATTGTGGCGGACGTCACAAGGGCTATAATCGGGGTAGATTTTTTATCGCATTTTAACCTTGTTGTCGATTGCAGGAACCAGCGCCTCATCGATAATAATACAATGCTTGCCACCCCGGGTTTGCCTGCGCCGCCGTCTGATGCCATTTCCTCGGTCAAAGTTGTAACTGGTGAGTCAGTTTACCACGCTATACTACGGGAATATCCCGACGTTACTCGCCCTTCTGGCATACATCGCATTGTTAAACACACAACCGTACACCACATACGCACTACACCAGGGCCTCCTGTGTCATGTGCACCACGTAGGCTGGCCCCGGATAAATTAAAAATTGCCAGTGAAGAATTTTCATCTATGCTCGCTAGTGGTATTGCCAGGCCTTCCGAATCCCCTTGGGCCTCGCCTTTACATTTAGCCCCTAAAAAGGACAGTGGCTGGAGACCATGCGGTGATTATAGGATGCTCAATGCCAGAACCGTGCCGGACAAGTACCCTATACGTCACATCCAGGATTTTTCACATGCGATCGCAGGTAGTACCATTTTCTCGACTATCGACCTTGTAAAGGCATATAATCAAATCCCCGTCAACGTCGATGATATCCCGAAGACTGCCATTACAACGCCGTTCGGTCTTTACGAATTTCCGTTCATGACGTTCGGACTTCGTAACGCCGGACAGACGTTCCAGCGCTTCGTGGATGAGATGTTACGGGGACTAGATTTTTGCTACAGTTACCTAGATGACTTCTTGGTCTTCTCTAAGGACGAGGAGACCCACAAAGCACATCTTCGGCAGCTCTTCGCCCGACTTCAGAAATACGGTATGGTTATCAATACTTCAAAATGCGTTTTCGGAGCCCCAGAGGTAACATTTCTGGGTTACCGTGTTTCTGCCGAGGGTACTAAGCCGTTGCCTACGAAAGTCCAGGCCATTAAGGAGTTTCCCCCACCGAAGACCGTGAAGGAGTTGAGGCGTTTCCTAGGTATGCTGAATTTCTACCGTAGGTTCACGCCAGCAGCCGCGCAACACCAGGCTCCCCTCAATGCTCTTCTTACTGGTTCGGTAAAGGGTTCGCACCCGGTCCATTTTACAACAGTAGAGCTCGACGCCTTCGAACGCTGCAAACAGGACTTATCACAGGCAGCCATGTTGGCCCACCCGGACGCACATGCCCAGCTGTGCATAGTGACAGACGCGTCCGACGTAGCGATGGGTGCCGTGTTGCAGCAGTTCAATGAGGCGAAGGGCTGGGAACCACTTGCTTTTTTCTCGCGCAAGTTAAGTCCTGCGCAGCAAAAATACTCTCCCTATGACCGGGAACTCTTGGCGATATATGAGGCCATTAAATATTTTAGGCACATGGTGGAGGCTCGTGACTTTAGGATCTATACAGATCATAAGCCGTTATGTTTTGCCTTTCATTCACGCAAAGAAAATTGCTCACCCCGGCAGTTTCGTCATCTGGACTTCATCTCCCAGTTCACCACGGATATCAGACACATCTCAGGTAAAGATAACGTGGTAGCTGATACCCTCTCTAGGATCGAGGAGATTACGCAGCCAGTGGACGTAAGTACTCTGGCCGCAGCACAGACCACTGATCCTGAGTTAGTACAGCTACTTAGCGGTGACAACTCTTTATGTCTGACCAAGGTTCAGGTCCCTGACACTGGGGTTGAGCTGTATTGCGACGTGAAGGACGACACCACAAGGCCGTACGTTCCACAGCCGTTGAGGCAACAAGTTTTCGAAAGCCTCCACTCCTTCAGTCACCCAGGCGCTAATGCATCTGTTAAACTCGTAGCTGAAAGGTTCGTCTGGCCAGGGGTTAAAAAGGACTGTCGTGCATGGACACGGAGCTGTTTAGCTTGTCAACGCTCGAAGGTCACTCGACATGTCACAACTCCCCTATCTACGTTTAAGTTACCCAAGGCCAAATTCCTCAATATCCACATAGACCTGGTTGGCCCTCTTCCCCTTTGCAAAGGCTTTAGGTATTGCCTCACTGCCATTGATCGCTTCTCGCGGTGGCCCGAGGCTATCCCGTTGCAGGACATCACCGCGGAAACGGTCGCGCAGGCCCTGTTGTTAGGGTGGATCGCTCGATTCGGGTGTCCAGTAAGTATAGTGACAGACAGAGGTCGGCAGTTCGAGTCCGCTCTTTTTAAACGACTGTCTCAGTTAGCTGGTTTTAGACACAAGACCACCACTGCCTACCATCCTGCCTGCAATGGCATGGTGGAAAGGTTCCACCGCCAACTAAAGGCAGCTATAACCTGCCATGCTAACAGTGCATGGGTCGAGTCGCTGCCGCTTGTACTGCTAGGGGTAAGAAATGCCTTCAAGGAAGACCTAAAGACTTCATCTGCGGAAATAGTCTACGGACAGCCTTTGAGGATGCCTGGAGATTTCTTTAGTCCAGATACTGACGCCATTCCCGATATGACGGATTACTTGTCTCGGCTCCGCTCGTTCTCGAAGAACTTGCAGCCGGTACCAGCTTCTCGTCACCTTGGTCAGCGTCGTACTTTTATATTTCACGATTTGGCAACATCTTCTCACGTTTTTCTTAGAGATGACACTTTGTCCAAGTCGTTAAAGCCAGCATATACAGGTCCTTACGAAGTATTGAGAAAGGAAGCAAAAGTTTTTACATTGCTTATAAATGGTAAGTCTGTGACAGTATCGATAGACCGCGTCAAGCCAGCCTACATACTTCACAACACACAAACCACTCACACTTCACAAAAAACACATACAAACGACACAACTCACAAAGATACCACCAAGTCTACAGCTTTGAACGAGAACAATGGCATGAGACGTACACGCTCAGGTCGCGTAGTACACTTCCCTGACTATTATCGCCCTTAGGACGGTCTCTGGAGGGGGGTGATGTGGCCAGATTGTATGCCAAATCTTATTGTTCGTGTAATTATGGCTAATCAAATAAATTTATGCGTTGAATTTTAATAATTTGAATGAATTTATTTGTGGAATTTTAATAATTGAAATGAATTTATTTATTGAATTTTAATTATTGAACTGAATTTATTTATTGAATTATAATTATCTGAATGAATTTATTAATGAATGAATTTATTATTAATTTATTATTATTTTATTATTGCAATTATGTTTAGTAAATTATGTGTTGTAAAATTATGTCTAATGAAATTATGTCAAATGGAATCAATTTTATTATTTATACTTTACAATTTTAATGTTTGCAATCAAATTATTTTATATTTACTATGGAATTACTGATTATGTCAAATAATTGTAATCGCCTAATTTATAAATCAAGTTTTAATTATTTACTTCATTTTCAATTGTGATGATGTATTTTAATCTAACTTAATAATAAAATTATAAATGTCTAAACTGTACAATATTATAAATACTTAAATAATAATTAGTAATTAGAATAATGTCAAGTTGTTTTACATAACAACTTGTGTGCATGTTATTAATTTTGTATGTTGAAATGGGACAGACCGTTTCAATTTATTAGTAGTATTTTTGTAGCTACCTGCGCGCGGCCGGTTACGTACGATGCACGGCGCACGGCCTAACCGGTTTATCCAGCGCGCGGCGCTCGCTGCGCCGCGCCCGCGCAGCAGTCTGAATACGATTTAGACGCGAGGTGCATGTCGCGCGCCGCCGCTGTTGTATGTTCGCTTTCTTGCTAACGCGCTTGCTTGTGCTTCATACAATAATTCTGCTTATATTCTCCTTCTATGTTCTTAAGCTATTTAGTGGTTAGATTGCTATAACGTGTGTGTTAAAAATAAACTATAAAACGGACTGGGCGTTTGAATCTCTGCCCCCTAAGATTCCATGTAAGTGCATCATATAATCTTCAAGCACACACACACCCGCATAACCACATAACTGTTCCAGTCTTGATTACTAATGAATCTGACATGAATTTTAGCAGTTGCTGCACGCATGTAAGCTGAATAATTTCTTGGAGTTCTTTGTTAATACTTCAAGATTGAGGTTAAAGTAACAGCAAATTTTTATTTTTCATGGTGTTCTTAAATTTAATTCGATATTATTATAGTTTACGTCAAAGATGCTAAAAAATATAACATTAGGTACAACGTATAACATTAAGAGTGATATTTTTTAGTTTCAGGCCATACATTGTTAAAAAAAAAACAATATGGCTTCTCCACGAACACATGTTAACTTTTAATGATTTTTTGTAAAATTTTAACACACTGTGAACCCGTAAATAGGTACTATGTTACCCAGTTAAATTGTCATCGTACTCGTACAAAAAGGTCTTCCAATTCCCGCCAAATAGATCCTTAGCTAAACCAGTCTCTTACCTCAGAACAAGGGGCTGACACGCCATAATTTATGTGGCAGGCTACCCGCAACGCATCTGGTACCCTTAACGAAAGACGCTAAAACTCGTTTCTATGTACTAGCATAGCCCACTCCTAAGCAAAGATACGAGTAAGTAACAGCCGTAGGATAAATTTAACGTAATTGGTAGCGCGCCTGTTGAAAAGTTCATAGCAAAATTGTCGTGTTAACTGTCATAGGCACTTTGTAGGGTGGAGCTTGCACATTTTTATAAAATATTCGCAGAGTAGGTGCGTTTGCTTAATTATCTATGTCGCCAATTTTTCGTCTTCTCATTACATGAAAAAGTAGAAGCTAAACAAAAATTTCACTTTCTTCGCAACTATTGTATTCTTAGTTCATTGTTCCTTCGTATTATTCTGATTTTTGACGTAGGTACTCAACAGTCTTACTATTTGATTCCTAACTTATAATAGAAGATTATCAGTGTACCTCCAACATTTCAGGTCAAAAGGTTCAGTAGGTAGCTCTGATAGTAGGTACATCTTGTTGTTAAAACTGTCTCAAGTTTACAACTAGAAAACTTTTAAAGTACATGAATAAATTACTTTTGAATTCTAAACTGCAACTACTTCCTACCACAACAGAAAGTTAGTAGTAGTTGATAGAAGTGGGATAATTCACAAAAATATGGGCTTACTCCCAGCGCACGCTAAAACTAAAAGCCTCCACTCTTTCCACTCTCACGAACCAGATTCCTGCCGAAAAATTGGATTGTAGGTAACTCGTTAATTATTATTCATGTTTCGCTACCTCTTGTACCGTACTCCCGGAGTTTGGTAATGGAAAAACTTTTTTTAAGTGCCGAAATCTCGAGGACCGTTCATAAATAACTGTTACTGCAAGCTGTTACGCACGGCCTGCCGTTTCTTTCTTTGATTACGAGGGTCAGCGTGCACGTAGATAATTGTTAAAGACATTTCTAATTTAGAAGAGTTTTTTGAAACAATAAAACGTGGTAAGAATTGTGAGCGCCGTTGTTGTTTTGTTTTTAATTGTTGAGGGACCGAAATGAGCTGAGGATAACATTATTTTTTTACAATGAACACGGACATTGTTGTCAGGTTCATTTTCTGCGTATATTCTAATTAATTAATAAAAGAAAACATTTTAAAATTCTGGAACATTATGGAGTATTTATGAACGCCATTTGTAAATATTTTGGATATTGGAAAAGAAACTACGCCTTCATTAAAATAGATCCTTTTACCACAGTTTGTTGAGTTTGTGGTACTGGATTATCGAGAAAATTGTTTATTTTTTTCTTTATCAGCCTAAAGACTTCTCTAGTCATTCCGCTAGTGCTTCCTTGGCATGCCTCGTCACATCGTGGTATCTAGTTCGTGGCTATTTCACTTTACCTATATGAATCCAAATGACTTACGTGGTCTGCTTGCTCAGTTCCACTTCAGCATGGCAGTCTTGGATTTTGAGGTAATTTTCTTACTAAAACTAGATTTTTGTTGCATATACACTGTTCTGTTGCCGTACTTTTAATACACAGGTTGTACGGTCCGGAAAAACATGTTAAAATTTTTAGAGTATAAAAATAAGATTTATTTATTCGTATGGCTTAACATACACAATCGCTCAAATTCACAATATAATATCTACATTTTGTATCCATTGGATTGCGGCGTTGTCAAGGGTAAGCAGGTCTGCCGGTTGACCATCGTACTTAGTGAGTGGGCAGTGGGCGATGATGTGCTCTATGTCCTGAAACAAAAATAAATAAATAAATAAGATACACAGGAGTATCATGAAAAGTTTGAACCCTACATTTCTAAGTCAAATAAGTGTTTTAGAAGTATACCTATCAAATAAAGAAGAGTCGATAATAAATAAGAAATAGACAGACATAAAATCACACATGACTTAGAGATTAAGAGTTCTAACTTTTCCTAATACTACGGTGTATCATCTCTTAAAGTTCCTACATTGTTACTCTGGCCTAAAGAATATTCTTGAAGCTATAAAGCATTCATAATGCCGTTGATATCTCTCGGACAGCATATCTACACGTTCTCAGAGACAGCACATGTTTCTACCAACAAAACAGCTATCTGTTCAAAGGTTAAAGCGCTATCAGATGAGCACCGGAAGTGCTCTCTCTTTGAGTTATGGTCGACCACTTCCGCCGAATGTATTTCCGGTTTGCCCTACTGCCCATTGCACTGCGTTAATCGCCCAATGAATCATGACTAAACATTGAGGTGTGGAACAGTAAATCTTTCAGGTTTTTGGGATTAGAGATTATTTAGTGATGTATGGGATCCAGTTGGGAACGTTAGTGATAATGTATCGGGTTAATGGGGAGCGAAAATTAGTAGGTAACTGGTTATGTGTGCGTCTGTGTTGATTCATTTGTTTATTTAATTAAATTTCACAGCATATCAGTCTAAAAAGTGCTATTGGATTAGGATACAATTTTACACAAAGAGTAGGTAATATAGGGATTCTCTGACCATAGAGCTTAAAATCCAAGGTTCGATTCCAGACACCTAACTGAGCTACTTTTGTTAATTTCATTTTTTTTATAAAGGTGGATTAAATGTAAGTACCTAAGTTTCCAGGTACGCAACACAATACAAAATTGACAGCAAGTTTGGAAAAACCTCTCATGAGAATCATCTGACGATAAACTCAATAAGGTTTTTTTTTTAATTTAAAAACAGGAAAAAAAACTATACTGTCTCTTAATTTTAATTTTTTTTTTTTTCTGTATCTCCGTTTCATTTCACGTTGAAGTCTAATAACATCTCTAAATTGGGTTTTAAAAGTGACTTTAAGTTATCATTTGTTAGTCCCAAGCATTCTTATAAAGTATCTTCCTTTGCACGAACTCTATTGTTTTTGTTTTTCTTCAGGAAATCGATGGTCCGTTTGTCGATTAACAAACAATCACACAATCCAGAGCCGTCCGTTTAAGAATGCGGCGCGGAAAAACAAGGCTTTCGCAAACTCGTTTCCCGACTTGATTCCATTTGCATTCCAATCCGCCTGGCCGCCTGTTGTAGGCTAAAATACCATTATGATGCAAAAATTTAGCGCTGAGATACCTAGAAAGGTAAGATATAAAGGTTCTGTTATAAAAAAAATAATTTTTTGTTAATTTTTTTGTTATAATGTCTTATAGCTTATTTTTTTCGGATGGACGAGGAAGTGGGTCTACAATACAATACAAGTTTTTAGTTGGCGGTTCTTTTCAGTCATTGTAATTACACTGCGAGTTTCAAATGGACGCCATTAACTATCGAAAATTTTCCTTTTGCGGAGACGATCCTGGTCAGACCACCAGAATTCCGCTACTAAATTAATTATTGTCACCATATGCACATACGTGTGCTAATTTTACGTCAATTCGACCACTCAAAATGGAAATTTGCCTCCTAAGATTTGATTACGTAGGTACAAACAATGGCTGAAATAAACAATAACAACAACAACAGCTGAATTTTTTTTTCGTAAATCTCCAATGCATATAACTTACAGAGATTTGAAAATACAAAACCGTTGTTTGTGTATAAAGGTACGAGTATAGAACAACATACACATACATACATATTATATGCCGATCATAAAAATAACACAACACAACAACACCACATAACACAACGTACCCGTAAGGATATATTGGAACGTTATGCTCAAAGAAAAACAAAAGCAGATCTTACCTCAGTGTTGGACATAGACCTTCCCCAATTAGAACTATTGCGCCCTGTTTCTGTCCTCGGCTCCACACATCCAGCTCCTAGTAGCCGCCGTTCGCAAATCGTCACTCCATCTGATCGGATCGAGCGCATCCTACATAATACGTTGAAAGAATACTAGGTACGAAAAATTAGGTTTACACTCTTAGGGCACAAATACCTTTTCAAATACAGCATGATGACTTCACAAGGGAAACCTAAAAAATAACAACCTTGTTTACCCATTTAGTCCAATAATAACTCCGATAACATAATCTGCTTAAACATAATAACAGTACATATTTAACGGTCCAGTAACAATTTCCCCTACATTAACCACAATGCAGGGCTAAAACTGCCCCAACGGTTTTGAACGGTACCCTAAAAATTCATTTCTTTATTTACATGTACGGAATATTTAAGCGTTCATTAATGTTTAACTTTCTTCCCGCGATCGCTCGGCTCGCTGAAACATAACTCATAAATATGTAAAAGAACGTTGAAACGCTCGCTATGCTAAATTTCCGCCCGCCGCGTTTATAAACAGGTCAATTCCAATTTTACATTTCATGGATTCAAATCTCATGTCGATTAAGTAATAAGTCTTTTGTCTGGGAATCCATACTAATGTTTTGCTATTGACGCTTGGAATGAATGGGTACTTAATTCTAAAACTGTTTGATGGAAATATACTTGATGGAAGTTACCGTTTAAATAGATAGACAATACAATACAAAGACACTTTATTGTACCTACGTCAGAAATAGTAAGCGATACAGAAAACAGATACATAAAGAAAAAAATACAATAGGCCGCCTTATCGCTTAAGAGCGATCTCTTCCAGGCAGCCTTGATATGATATAGACAGTGGGTTTTTAATGTAAGTATATTTATTATGCTTAAGTCTTCATAATTGTATTTATTTCTTCTAAATCTATTAAAGTAATGAACTCTTAAGCCATAATTAGTAGTCATAAGTAGAGTGCACTGCGATCGCGTTCTAGGTACAGACCAGTATGATAAAGTTTGTCAAATTCGCTAGTTTAGAATAGATGTACTTAATCTAAAAACAATATATAAGGTTATTTTATTGCGACTATGTTAATCGTCTGTGTTTCATTAAAAACATCAAGAGCAGAAACAGAAAGAACGAACTGAGCCGACTGGAACAGTAAAGTTATGACTTTTTATAATCAACGGCAGCACATCTATGCAGTTCGCCATTGCGAGTTAAAAGATTGCGTGGAATTCGCTTCGCTTGCAACGAGAGGCGGGCCTTACACTGTAAAAATGTTTTCTCACTTGTCATACTCTTAAAATGTTACTTTAGTCTCTGCATGTCGCGACTAAAGCTCCGTTTTATTGTCTTGGGATTAAAGTTTTTTTTTATTTACGTTGGTCTTCCTAAATATCCCATGTCATTATGGCTTGTTTTAGGCCCTTGTTCAACAATCCACTATTTTAATCAAACTAGAAACTAGGACATTCAGAGATGTAAAATGACACCAACATTACCAAATAGTGCCAGTCTTCACCAACATTTAGCACGTCAGCACTCGAACCCCAAAAAGTCTCCACATTAATGATTAATTCAAGCGTCGTTCCACGTCGAATTACGAACGTGAAACTGTTCCGTAGCGAAACGAAATAAAAACACCCTTTCTGCTTGACCGCGCGGGTGCTCATAAGTTGACTCGTCCAATAATATCGTCATATTTTTTCTAACTTTGCGAAATTGGAATAAAAGGAAGGAAGGGAAAGTTCCGCATCGAAATTGCTAGGGTCGTGTGCTGGTCATAAATAATAGACGCAATCTGCGACTGCGTTGGACTGTATAGACGTGCCGGTCGCGCAAACGAATAGCCTACATTTCGAGCTGTTCGTCTGAGATTTGAGTGATCATGGCCACATGGTACAAGGATCATTGTTTTAGAGCTGTGAAATTTTCACGCTGATCTCTTTCCTTGACAATTTGATGGAAAAAGGCTCGATTTCTTAAATTTATTTACTAGTATTTGTAACAATATATTTTGTGCAGTAGGGTGAATCCACGAGCGTCTCAAACGCTGTCAGTCCCTAGCTGTTTATATTAAGAAGTAAATAATTCATATGCATTGATTTTTCTATTGAAATAGATCCTGGCCTGCGTACAGAGGCTATTTACTTCATAATTTAAAAAAAATCTGCCTTCCAATTCTTAAAATCTCAGGCAAGCCACTGACAGCGGTTGAGACGCTCCTGAATTCACTCAGTATTACTTTCCGTTCCATACTATTCGTTACTTAGAGTTTTCACAAGTGCGTCGACGAATAAATAAATGCAAATCACCCGTAAATATAATTTAGCTCTTATGAAGCAGATTGTAAATAAAACATTAATTTGCCAAGAGGAAAAAAACTTTTTTAATGTAGTTGGGTATTTCACTTTCGAGGGAAATCAGGAAGTACATATGCTAAGCGTAAAATACTTATTAAAAACTTATATTAGATCATATAAATAGTCCTTCATTAGTTCGGAGGGAAATTTATTACATTAACAATACCTAGTCAATGCCCTAATTAAATTAATCATATTTCATTCGAGTTTTGCGTTTTGATTTTTTTTTTCGCGAGAAAAATAATACATCGACCGTATTCCCAAGAAAGCCTACGATCAACTGCCCAAACTGTTTTTTTTTTTATTTCTATTTCGAAATACTCAGCTCGAATATCAAAATACAAAATAAAATACAAACATCATGGAGCCAGCCATTGCATACAGAATACAGACGTGGTCAAAGATAATCTTTACACTTTAGTACCTTGTTGCTGTCACTTCATGTTTGAACTTTTGTATAAAATTGTCAGAAGGCGTAAGTGACAACGGACTAATGTAAAGATATCTTTGACCTCAACTGTACCTACCTATGTAACTCGATTAAGAATGATGGTCACAGATAATGTCAGCTATAAGTAGATGGTGATGCTATAATAAAATAATAAACCTGCGAATCGTGTGAAGTTCCCAATTCGAGCTGGGCCCGCGTAGGAACTGTGGCCTAAGCCCTCTTGTGCTAAGAGAAGGCCTATGCCCAGCAGTGGGACGTATATAGGCTGGGATGAATGCTATAATATTTATAAAGATAGAACTCTTATTATGGTACCTGCAATACAATACGGCTAATAGTATTATTTAACAACAGAAGTTTAAAGTTTTTAATTTATGATAAAATATAATTATGTCAACTGATCATTATATATATTGTCCATTACACTTTTTAAACGTTATGTATTTTAATACGAACCCGGTAGCAGGTATATGGCTAGTCAATTATCGTAAATAGGTAAGTGAAGTCGGCGCGACGCCGTCCCGCCTCTTCCCTGTCTGTGGCAAATGAGACGGTCGGTGACGCGCCCTAACAGTCTCTCAATATCCTTAGGTGTGCCTCAAGTTACGAACTTACTAAGAAACTTGGAAACTTGTTTTCGTTGTCATCTTCTTCTTTTCTTTACCCGACTACGGCAAAGCCAAGGAAGGGTAATGATTTTTATAGCAGTCTATGTATGTATGTTTGTATTTACGTATGTTCCAGCGTAGCGTCTACACTACTCATCCGATTTGAATAAATAAGGTGTCAATCGATTCGTTATTATACTCCGGGTAACATAGGATACCTTTTAATATAAAAAAATATATGAGTCGGATTTTACATAACAAAAACTGGGCAACTAAAAAAAAAATTTTTGCGTAAGCTGGCGTGTGAGGCAGTTTTAGATAGGCCTTAAAAATTGATGTTGAGGTTCCTTAGTAGGTTTTAGGTTCAACGTAAGTGTTGAGGAGCTATTAGCTCTGAAAGTCGTCAAAATTGTATAAAGATAGAAATATAAAGTTATCTCGTATGGATTTCAATTGAGCGGCAGCATTACATTAATTTTGTAGCAATAGAGGTACAGTTTTAATAAACCGTTCCAATTACAAACCAAATCCCAATAGAATTTACAATATACTCTTTATTGCACACCAACACATAGTCGTCCATGCACATAGTAAGCAGTACAGAAAACACAGGTATATTATATTGAGATTTTCTAAGGTAAGCAATAGGCGGACTTATCGTAACCTTTACAATGGACAGAAGTAAGGAATACATTTTAGCAGGTGGTGCAATTTACAGTAGATTAGAGCAATATAACACTAACTCATACAATACAAATACACAACAAATCTAAATAGATAGATAGGTTGATATATACATAACAACATATAATTTATTTGTAATAATATATGTATAGAGCTTGTACTTCACTAGTTCGCCATTAGATATCGCTCTCAGGTGCAATCGACATCCTACATCGCGCTGTTAAGATTTTTCCTAACTTAATGGGGTAACCGAAGATAGTCAACATTTTAACAACTCAACCTTTAATAACTGTGGAAAAGCGTCGAAATGAATCACCGGAAACGATAACCTCCTCCTTTTTTTGAAGTCTGTTAAAAAAATGAAGGTAGGAAAGTAATAGAATCTATATATCTAAACAACGAGCAAATGAATCTCAAACACATAGAGAAACTAGATTAAGTCAAATGAAAGAGAGAGTAAAGCCTTACATAGGTATGCGTGAATCCTCTCAATCACGAGCATATTCTGCTGACGCGCGTGCTCGCGAGGATTCTCAATCCACAAAAAAAAAGACTGCACTCAGCGGAGGTACGCTTCATAAGTTAGAGAAGCAGAGTGGTCGCAGTCACGGGAACTCAGACTCACCGCGATGAGAGACTATGTCTCAGAGATCAGAGAGGCAGGGTCGCCTCAATCACGGGAGCTCAGATTGACTAGTATGAGACATGTTTGGTTTGAGAGGTAGTGGCAAAATTACTCGCCAAATGTTTCCACTTATTTGGTGTTGGGGTGTCACAGTGCAGAAAGGCTGTAGTTGACGTTGGTAAACGTACTTTTGCAAAGGGTCAAGTATACGTTGCTTTAAGCAGAGTAAGATCATTGGAGGGTTTATATATCAATGATCTGAATCCGCGGAAACTTTTATGTAACCCTTATGATGCAGTTTCTTTGGAGGAGTTAGAGAAGCTAATAAATCTTTAAAGTTAAAGCCAATATTACGCAAGTAAAACATCAAAATAATTAAATAAAAAAAATAAGTTTAAAAAACTGAAACCCGACTACGGAAAAAGCGCTCTAAAAATTATGAAACAAGAAAATGGTCAAGAATTACACACAATTAGGTAATTTGCTCCTCCGTGACCACTAATGTGAACCTTCCACAAAGTAACGCCTGATTAAATCAAGCAAGAAAATATTGTTTTCTGAAATTCTTATACTTACACAGACATCAAAGGAGAGCCGTGGTCGCATGCCACCTTGTCTTAAAGGGTTACTTAGCAATTCATTTCATGGTGGCATGTGACCACGGCTCTCCTTTGATGTCTGTGTAAGTATAAGAATTTCAGAAAACAATATTTTCTTGCTTGATTTAATCAGGCGTTACTTTGTGGAAGGTTCACATTAGTGGTCACGGAGGAGCAAATTACCTAATTGTGTGTAATTCTTGACCATTTTCTTGTTTCATAATTTTTAGAGCGCTTTTTCCGTAGTCGGGTTTCAGTTTTTTAAACTTATTTAAAACATGGCTTCTGTCCTAATTAATAGGACAATTTCGCCAGTGTCTAAGTATTCTCTTTCGAGAGGCAACGTTGTACGGTGATTGTAGTTTTTGTAACTTGATAGTAAAATTCCAGAAACCACGTGGAGACAACTTGCGCATTAAAGGTCACTCGTCGAATCCAACTCGGCTGGGCAGCGTTCGGGAAGCTTCGCAGTGTCTTTTCATTCAAATTACCGCAGTGTTGGAAGTCAAAAGTCTTTGACCAGTGTGTGTTGCCAGTGATGACATACGGATCTGAGACGTGGGCGTTAACGATGGGCCTCATGAGGAACAGGAAGCTCAAAGTCACTCAAAGGGCTATAGAGAGGGCTATGCTCGGGGTTTCTCTGCGGGATAGAATCAGAAATGATGATATCCGCAGTAGAACTAAGGTTACTGACATAGCCCGAAGAATTGCGAAACTGAAGTGGCAGTGACATTGCTCGCAGGACTGATGGCCGATGGGGTCAAAAGGTTCTCGAATGGCGTCCGCGGACCGGGAGACGAGCTGTCGGTAGGCCTCCAACAAGATGGAGCGACGACCTGGTTAAGATCGCAGGATCGCGGTGGATGCGAAAAGCACAAGACCGGTCTGAGTGGAGAGCCTTGGGGGAGGCCTATGTCCAGCAGTGAACGTCTTTCGGCTGACATGATGATGATGATGATGATGATAATAGATAAATTTTACAGTTCCGCTCAGAAGAGTTTTATCTATGACGTAGCATACCGCTTGTAACTTGCACAGAGGTGAATATGGGGAGCTCGGTAATGGCAGGGATTTTCACCTCTTCAAATAATCATCGATTGGCTCATTTTACAATAAAGTCAATTGCAGCCCTTGAGTTTAGTGCAGCGTCAGCGTTATTTGAATTTAGAACTTGTAAAAAATGGCATCATTAGATTTTAAGTCACCCTTTCAAACCTATCAGTCATGCGTTAATGCTTAAATTATATGTGTATGAGCATTCATTTTAATATATTTTGTGAATCATCGTGATATGTGTAATTTTGCGAAAAAAAAAAAAATTTTTTTTTTTTAAATAAAATTATTACCTTTATCCTTAATGTCAATAATAACATTTTAATTAAACAGCAATGCATAAAAAATTTAAGGTACGTAAGTGATCAAATTGTTTCCACAGTTGCTATTCAATTAATGTAGTGCATAATAGTTTTCCATCGTGAAAAGTCGGATCTCAATCGGAATACAACTGCTCCCGAATTTTTCATGAAATAGAAAGAAAGAAAGTAAAGAAATAATTAATTTATTTGCTAAAATTCGGCACGGCAAAAAAACAGAATTAAATAAGTACAACCTTATTACATACTCTTACATACATAAATAATAAATATAAATGAACATAAAACTTTATTATTTAGTGTTAAATGTCAAAATCAAAAAGGCTGTACGATGGATGCTGAAGCTAATTAAGAGGGCATAATAAATACATACTTGTTCGATGAAATACGATGGAAAACCATTAAAGTATACTCACACTACATCTGTACATTCATTTTCTAAACCGTATCAAAAGACAATCCAATCATACGTTATTATATGAGAAAATTAATGATCCATACATTATGATAAGGCCCGATTCATAATTCAGGAGAAATTAGATAGGTATCGTAGACCTTCATAAACGTCAAGACTACGTAAGGACCGGTAAGATATCCAATTGCTAGGGCTGGGACATATTCGGTGAATGAGGGTACGATGTATCGGTGAATTTTAGATTATTTCGCTTAACTATTTTTGACACCTGTCTTAAGCTTAAGCTGTGAAACTGTCTTGGCTTAAGCGACATGTGATTAGCTATTTATTATTAACGGGATGAAGCTAAATAAAAGCTTGTAAAAAAAGAACGGCCCAGTTTGCGTCGGGGAACGCGCAGTGTAGAATTCCGTAATATTCTTTATTAACTTTTGATCGACTATAACTTAGAAAGCCTACATGACCGTGTAAGTTTTCCTTTTAAATTCGTTATTATGTAGTTACAAAATTTTTTAGCCAGTATGCCTGGTAGGGAGAGCATTCTTGCATCTAACAAAAATTATTATTTTATATCGAATGGATCCTTGAATCTAAAAGTGATCCTTGCAAACCTACAATCTTTTTAAAAGACCTATCCAACAATGGGGGAATCGTACAACAGTGGATGTCCTATGGCTAATTATGATGATGATGATGATCCAACAACGCCCGAGAATTTTAGTTAAGACAAAAACAAAAAAAACATCCCCACTGTACGACTGTACGTATAAGGAAGGTATGTATCCAAAATTTTTTTGTAAGACACGAAACTCCAAATTAAATAGAAATATTTTGGATATTTCATTAAGTAGGTAACGAAATAAAACTGTGGAATCAGAACAACAATCACTTACTTACACGTGTACTGAAGTCACACCAATTGTTTCTATCAAAAAAAAAAACTAATCATTGTGCCCCTCACTAGCAAAAGGAAATAATACCGGTATAAGTTATACGATAACCACAATATAGGAGCTCACCTATAGAAAGTTTTGCCAATATGAGCGTTGCGTTTCGTTTGAGTGCCAAGGTTTATTTGTAGCGAGCTCCGTTTGTTTGACAATACTTCTAACTTTTCGTTAGGCTATAATGGAATTTGTTCCAAACTCAATATTGTTCTTGATTATGTATTTTTTATATATGTGAATACTTTATTTTATACACAAAAGACGTTACTGGTTGGCAATTAAGAAAGAGTTGAAACAAAATAAAACCATCACTTTCTCCAAATCATTAAATCTCAACCGCTTTTTGTAGGCAGTGTTATAATATTTTACATAAATACTTTACAAAATAAAATTAAAATCTTACGTAAGAATTCAGTCAAATCCTGGAATAGCAACGGGCAGATTTAACTGTTGATGAAAGCAAAGTCGCGGATAAAATCTAGCAACTTAAATAACCCCTAAAAACCTGCAAATTACTCATTCCCTTCTTTTTATTTCCTTTGTATAAATCGATTAATATTCTAAGAGTAATATTACCTAGAATTAATCTTCCGTGAGGCAACATTTTGTTTTCATTCCATTACACTTTGCCGTGAAACAGTTGCGACTGCTACGTTCAAGTTTACCACCGCAAAATAGGTGAGAACAGAAGCTTATACCAATTTAAGGTCCTTGTTAGTAGATATTCGTATGATGTGGGTAGCTTGTCTTTCATTTTATATTAGAAGTTTCCCTTGGTCTTAGAAGGCATATAGGCCCTAATAGTTCGCGCCTAGTATCCATTGGCTCAGCCTTAATCAATGTATGTAATGTAAGGTACGACACAATATAAGTGAACAATTAATTTGATATGAAAATTTCTGATGTTATAATAAAACTTGGACTGTTCATAATCATTGTTCTAGCTGAAATATCCACATCAATTTTGTCATACAACATTTTTAGCTATACATAGTTACATGAGAAAATTTTCGTAAAACTTTCTTACAAATAGAGTTGTACGACATTAAAATTTTAGCAACAGACATCAGTAGGTGATACTGCTTTAGGAAAATGTAATATTTTTCTTTATATTTGCTTTCTTTCATGTTATCCTTTGGTCCGCTTCAAAATATTTTTTCCTCTGAGTTTGGTCCTGGGCACTTTGAAATAATTCCTCCAACTTTATCCCCAGTACAACTATCTCTTGCTCTATGGAGTGACACGCTATGAGTTTAGGGCGTCTTTGTCTCCAAAATATTATACATATAATTGTCAATCGAATTTTTAATCTTCTTCGAAATTTCTTATGGTGTTTTAATAATCCTGTTTTCGTAGACTTTTCTGCTTCGCCTCTATCTTGTGTAGGAGGATTCAAGTTGCTCTCACGTGGGAGCTCGCGATAAACTGCGGACGGATGACTTGACGGGGTTTACTTGGCAAGTTTACTAGCCGGTCTAGTTTTACTGAGATAATTTGGTTTTAAACAAGTTTTTATAAAAAATGCAAGCTGTTTTGCGAGCTCTACTTTTTCTCCGCTGTACTCCACCTATTATGTGCTTCTATGGGATGATGACGATGTAGTAAATAGGTATAGTTACGAAAAATTACTCCACTGTATCTACTAACTACATCGTCATCCAATCTTCATCTCATATCATTGTCTCCAGCCTTTCTTAGAATGAGAAGCCGTAAACTGCAGTTACCGCGCTAGCCCAGACTTCAGAGTGCATCAGGAACTTTAAACACCATTGTATTACTTAGCAGATGTATTTAACTTTTTTTATATAAAAATGATAAATAAAATAATAAATAAATATCATGGGACCCTTGACACCAATTGACCTAGTCCCAAACCAAGTAAAGCTTGTACTATGGACACTAGGCAACGGATTAACATGCTTAAATATTTAAAAAGAAACTAGCGTTTACCCGCGGCTTTGCACGCGTTATTAGTTCGAGATTTTATTCCTATCCCATGGGAAAATCGGGATAAAAAGTAGCCTATGTGTTATTCCAGACGTCCAGCTACCTACCTCTACATACCAAATTTTATCACTCTAAGCCCAGCGGTTATTATTTCGAAGTTTTATTCCTAACCCGCGGGAACATCGGGATAAAAAGTAGCTTGTGTGTTATTGCAGACGTCCAGCTACCTACGTACCAAATTACATGACTCTAAGCCCAGCGGTTGTTATTTAGAGATTTTATCCCTAGGTATCCCGTGGGAATATCGAGATATAAAGTATTCTATGTTTTAATCCAGGTTATAAACTAACTTTTTGCCAAATTTCATCCAAATCCGTTCAGCCTTTACAGCGTGAAGAAGTAACAAACATACTCACTCAGTCACAAATTTTCACATTTATAATATTAGTAGGATAAATACTTAAATACATATCAAACATCCAAGACCCGAGAACAAGCATTCGTATTATTCATACAAATATCTGCCTCGGCCGGGATTCGAACTCGGGACCTCAAGCTTCGTAGTCAGGTTCTCTAACCACTTAGCCATCCGGTCGTCGTATGTATGATGTAACATGATGTAATTTAGATCCCACCAAAAACATTACATGTAAAAAGCTGCAAGTCTCGCAACGCAATGCAGTTCTTGTAATGCTAAAAAGGTTTGAGATGCAATGTTATACCAAGTCGGTTATTTTTGTCAGTACCGGGGGGTTTCCATAGAACTCGATTTTCACCAACTTGCTTATTTTAAAACTATAGAAAAATACAGTTTATAGTTCTCAAATAAAGAGTAAACCAAATTATTTTTAAACACATAAATGACTTGGCCATCGCAAGGCTACATAATGACATAAGAATTATAATCATCAACGTCAGCTATTTCAAGTAATTATAATTAAAGATAGCGCTAGTCCCAGCCTTGCAGTTTGAGTGATACACATAATACGAGAATGACTAAAGGTTGAGTGCGATGGCCAAGTCATTATGTGTTTAAAAATAATTTGGTTTACTCTTTATTTGAGAACTATAAACTGTATTTTTCTATAGTTTTAAAATAAGCAAGTTAGTGAAAATCGAGTTCTATGGAAACCCCCCGGTACTGACAGAAATAACCGACTTGGTATAACATTGCATCTCAAACCTTTTTAGCATTACAAGAACTGCATTGCGTTGCGAGACTTGCAGCTTTTTACATGTAATGTTTTTGGTGGGATCTCATCACTTTTTGTAGGCAGTTCTTTTTTTTTCGGGTACTACTTCTTGTAATAACGCACTACTATCTTCATTTGTTTATCCTTCCTTGTCCATCGTCCATCGTCCATCCTCGTCTATCGTCTATCGTCTATTCTCGTCCATCGTCCATTCTCGTTCATCGTTCATCGTCCATCGTCCACTATCATCCATCGTTCATCCTTGTCCATCGTGTGCCATCCATCGTCTATCCTCGTCCACTATCCATCATCCATTCTCGTCTATCGTCCACCGTCCACCGTCTATCCTCGGTTATCGTCCATCGTCCATCCTCGTTCATCGTCTACAGTCCATCGTCCGTACCGACTGTCGTCGTCGTCGTCGTCGTCGTCGTCGTCGTCGTCGTCGTCGTCGTCGTCGATCGTCGATCGTCGGTCGTCATCCGTCGTCCATCGTCGCCCATCGTTGAACTTCCGTCGTCCGTCTACCGTCTGTCGTCCATCGTACATCGTCCATCGTCCACCCTTCATCATCCGTCGTCGATCGTCGGTCATCGTCCGTCATCCGTCGTCCGTTGTCTTGTCCGTCGTCGGTCATTGTCTTTTGTCCGTCGTCGCCATCGTCTATCGTTCGTTGTCCGTCGTCTGTCGGCGTTCGTCTTCTGTCGTCGTCCGTCGTCTGTCATCGTCCGCTGTCCGTCATCGTCCGTCGTCGAACTTCCCTCGTCAGTCATCGTCTGTCGTCCGTCGTCGAACTTCCGTCGTCATCCATCGTCTTTCGTCGGTCGTTCGTCTTTCGCCCGTCTAACTTCCGTCATCCGTCGTCGTCCGTCGTTTTCTGTCGTCCGTCGTCGTCCGTCGTTCATCCTCCACCATCCATCGTCCGCACTGGGCTCGCGTGGGAACTAAGGCCCAAACCTTCTTATTCTGAGAGGAGGCTTGTGCCCAGCAGTGGGACGCATATAGGCTGGGATGATGATGATGATGATGATGATCCATCGTCCGTCGCCCATCGTCCATCGTCCACACTCCATCGTCCAACGTCCATTTTCTACCCATCGTCCATCGACCATTATCCATTGTCCATCATCCATTCCATATTCCAATTTCCATCGTCCATCCTCGCGTCCACTCGCATCGCACACACATTCACAAACAAACGAACTTTGGTACTTATTACATTAGTAAGATAAACAATTTCATTTTAACCCTTAATACTCAGGTATTAAGACTCAACATTAATACGTATACAATACGACTACGTTCAATAAAGTCATTGCTGTGTAACTTTGTAATCGCTAGTATTTATATGGGATTACAAACTTACTTGTGCGGTTTGTATAACTTTGAAACGTGACTGAAATTGCAACATTTTGGATTTTTTCGTGACCATGTAGGCTAAAAACTAACTATTTTTAAAATTTGGACCTTGTGGGTCTACTAGAAGTACCTTAGAATTATGATGATCAAAAGTCAGTGTGTAGGTATGTCAGTGACAAAACTGAGGAACTTTAACATGTGATAGTTCTTAATCTACGTGTTCAAACTGAATGTTATTGATAATATATCTAAGTCCCATTAGGCCCTATAGGTAACTGAAAATTCAGGGTTCTAGCTTTAGCCATAACAAAAATACAGGGTGTTGAAAATAGCCTGAATGGCTTCGAGAAAAGTATGGTACGGCCGTGCCTTTGTTTTTTTTTGCTCGACTTGGCGGGGGCACTGCCGTGCCCCCAGATTATTTCAAGCAAGACAAACGCAAAACGTCACGAATGTCAGCAGAAAGTAGTTTGCAAAAACAATTGCAATCTGGAAGCATGTACGACTAACACTTTGAACATAATGTATTTAAAAAGCAAATGTTCCAAGTTAACACAAGATGAAAGGCCTATGTCGACGCATACCACAAAAGTTAGCAACAATAATACGCGCTGTATGTACAGAATTAGCATAATGCCGAATACGTCCCGTGGGAGGGTGCACGTGGCCAAACAACTATAGGTACGGGGAATGTTACGTTTGGTGTGTTTAAAAATATACTAAATGCGACGGAACTGCGTGTCTATCGTTGATAGACAGCTATTAGAGCACGGCTTTGGCGACCTTCATTTGTTTTCGCTATCACGGTACTATGCAATTTTTCGGGAGCAGTATCCTTAAAAATAAAATCATTATAATATCAGCTCTAGGAGGTACGCTATTGGATATGGGGCTCCCCCATAGACCTCCAGTTGCTTCAGTTGAAGGTTTCTCTAACCTGGTCATCTACCCAAAAAAATAAATAAACAAAATTGTACAAAATTACCTCTGACGAATATATCAGACACATACACAATTACTTTATTTAACAATAAAAGTGGGCATAAAAACAGGGACTAAGTATAAAATTAACATAACTAAAACTAACTTAAAAGAGCTAAATATATTTTTTTAATTAATATCTAGACCTACAGTTATTCGCAGTGTAGTAATAAATGCTTAACGTTTTTTCCATGCAATATATGTATTGACTGAGTACCTATATAATAATAATAGACTAAGTAATATTAAAAGTAAAATGACGAGAATACGCACACTATAGATAGAGTCATTCATTATGACGCGTGCCGTGGTTCTTATTTCAGTATCATTAATTTCTAATTTTAACAAAATCACGCGTCTTCGTGGATGGCACCATATAGGTATAAATTATTAAATAATAATGATTAATTTCTAGTTTAAGATTATTTTTCTGCCTGTAATTGGATCATATAAATATATTATCTCTGTGTGAAGGACCTACCTATCATCCAAATGCAGCATTTATGTAGTCGTGAAATCAAAAATAAATCAACACAAGAAAATAGAGCCAAAAGGAGATGTAAATGGACAAACCAGCAATCTTTCACATCGTAACATTTATTAAGATTTTTTTTCTGTATATTCTTATAACGACAAACTTCGAGTATTATAATTAGAACGCACGTATCTCAAAGTTGAACCAAAGCCAGCCCAAACGAAAGCAAGTCGTCCGGTCATGAGCAAGCGCGACCGGCGGCGCGATCAGCGATTTCTGTGTTCATTGCGTATGCTGCTTGGCTGCTACCAAGAGGCACCCGTCTCGCCCGAGAAATGTACAGATAAAATGTTCCCCAATCCATACGTACATAGCTGTGACCCAACAGTTCCTCTTACGCTCACGAATTAAGCCAAACTTGTTGAGCCTCCATAATGAACGGACGAAAACATCCTGACTTTGTAGGTACGTAAATGTTTTAATTACTTCCATCCTTATTGTCTTATAACTTCGAGGCTGCCTCCGCTAATTAAGAAGGATTTTAATTAAGCCTTTACATATTCACCACTTGAAAGACTTTGCACGCTTGCTCACTAAATACATAAGCCTACTTAGCCTGAAAAATCGTGAGGGAATACTTTAAGCGTCGTCTTAATTTAAATCGAGAATGCGGGTATGCTTTTTAAGCAATGGCTTTATGTGAAGCTAAAAAGAAAAGAAGTAATTTTTTACCGTGTAATAATTTTATCAAAATATTATTATTATTATAACTAGCCTATTTTGTCCCACTGCGAAGCAAAGGCCTCACCCCAATACTTTCACTGCTCTCTATCCCCTGCATACAAGGGCCAGTCCTTCAAGAAGAAGTCTAGTTCATCACGCCATCGCCGTCAATACTCAAACAAATCTTACTTTAACAATTTGTACCGCAAAAACCATTAAACGATACGTATGCTGTCTAAAATTTAAGTAATTGTCTTCTACTATTGTGTAATATTTTGTGGTAACAGGGTAAGAACTCACAAATTCACATTCCTCAATTCAATCCGTTTTTTTTAATGAATAAGTATTAATACTATCTATCTATATGTCGATATCTTCATCACCTGCAGTTCTCAGAGATGATTTATTTATAAATTATAATAGTAATCAGTCCAGAAAATATATTTCTATTTATACCTGTATAATGTTGTTTTGTTTACATTTTAAGAAAAAAATACTATTAGCACAAAAGATTACACAATAATAGAAGACAATCACTTAAATTTTAGACAACATTCGTGTCGTTTAGTGGTTTTTGCGGTAAAACTTATTAAAGTAAGATTTGTTTGAATCATCATCATCATTTATTTATAAATTTGGCCCGGAAATTATATTTCTATTCATACCTGTATAATGTAGGTTTGTTTTAATTTTAAGAAAAAATACTGCCTAGGTTTAATGATAAAGTATGAATTATGACAGCAGTCTCCAAGCTTGTCACATAGGACTAACAGTAATTCAGAAGCTGGTAAATAACGTACTATATCTCGGCTAGAGCTGACACGTTGACGTGGGTCAAACGGAATTATAAATCATCCGACTACGCTTCTGGACAGTGTTTAATGTAATATTCATTCGGGTAATGTATGGTGCTCATAATGTTAAGAGTATAAAGTGGGTGCGTCTCACAAGATTAAAACTACATAATATATAATTTCATATTAATAACGTTCACAAGATATAATGAACGTTTGCTATAACATCAAAATCAATATTTTTATTAGGAATAACAGTTAATTAAACTAATACTCATTTTGTATAAAGTTTTTTTATATAACATTCAAATACTCTAAATTCAGTTTATATAACATTCATAACGTATATCGATCATAGTATATACTATCTTTTAGTATAATGATTATAAAATATAATAGCGTATGATATACAAAATAAATTGGTGCGAGCGAGCGAAGCGAGCGAGCAAGACGGTTCGAAGCAGAAGCGACTCGGATAGGTTAGGTTCAGAAGGCTAAGGCGGGAGCGAAGCGGAGCGTAGCTCCCGCCTTAGCCTTCGGTGTTAGGTTTTTTTTTTTTATAGCAGCGAGGAAAATAATTTCAGGCGGTTATTTTATACGAGCATTATGCATTATGGTGTTAGATGTATTGTATAGTATACATTATAAATGTTAGATATTATGAATGTTATACATAACGATGGTTATATACATTGATATTATACTTAAAAAACGTTATGCTTAACAAAAATAGATATTTTGATATTATATCAAACGTTCGTTATACACCTTGAACTGTATATAAAACAAGCTTATACAATATGAGCGTATATAATCTGAATATTATAGTATAAGTTCTTATATCTTTCATTACTTACCCGTATAAAGTAGGTCGACTTTACATCCATACTGAGCCCCTTTTGAGCCACTAAAGCTCGATTTGCGTAGCAATGAACGAGCGAAGCCTTCGTTTTATTTCATTGCAGTATAAAAGCATACTGTCAGTGATTTCTTTTGAACTGTAATAGGAATATCATTAAAGTACTAAAATAGAAAATCCGTAATTGTTTCGCATTAACGACAGCTTAACAATCGGATTACATCAAGAACGGTGAACAATAATACGACAAAAGTGAAAAATTACAGACCAGGTTCATGCATTTAAGTTTTGCTGCACCTAATGGGATACATATGTGCTTTCTACAACTTGCAGTGGACATGTGCAAGACTACCCACGCAGCGATTTATAGGTTGACGACCTGTGGCCTCGTGTCATTGGTTTGTAATAAGATTATAAGCAACGTTATGCGAAATATTTTCTGTGAAAAAGTGTTGTCTTCAACCTTATAAATTAAATTCTTCATCAATGTTCGTTATGAAATTCCACGGGCGATCGAGTGATCAAACAATCAGCTAATAGAGTATCACTTTATTAAAAAAATCCTCGATTGTGACATTGGATATTAAAAATCATTAATTAAACTCACTCACTTTATTAAATCCAAGCCATTCGAGGAATTTGCAGTCCTTAATTTGGCGAATATTTCGATTAAGGTCGGAAATTCCGGAAAATTAGATTATATAATCGTAAGATTTTTCTTGCCCTTCTCTCTAATTACGTTTTTGTTCTTGGCGAAGTTCTTTTGTTCTGAGGTAAGCTCAGAATTATAACAAAAGAGCGGCAGACAAGGGAAGCGAAAACAATGATGTCTGCTAACTATGAAACTGAACCAGGGATTTTTCATTCTCGTCATGACGACAGGATCTTTGTGCTATTGATTGGAGAGTAAATAAAGGGTGTCGGGAATAGAATTCTGCACTAAAACTTTAACAGGTGTAATGATATCCCCTTAATTGTGAAAATGAAAACTTTAGCACTAAAGGATATTTGTTAATAATAATCATTCGTTTTTCGCATTCGCATTTCATTGTTAATAATAATCATGTTATTGAAAGCGTAGTGTTTAGACTACTAGGCGTATAACAATTTTATTTCAAGCTTTAACTTAACTTGAAAAGTTTGTACTTGTAAAGGTAATTTTTTTTAAATCTAATTTAACTCACTTGATTAAAATTTAGTCTGTATATTGAGGGTTTCCTATGCTGAAACCCAATAAGTCGAAATTATTTAGGTACAGTTGAAATACGAACACCATTAATTATGTTTTTTTTTATTCGACTGGATGGCAAACGAGTAAGTGGGTCTCCTGGTGGTAAGAGATCACCACCGCCCATAAACATCTGCAACACCAGGGGTATTGCAGAAGTTCAAATTCGTTTTTTTTTATGAATTATTAAATCGAGTAATTGGGTTTGACCGGGGAACCCTCGATATGTAAGTTACAATCAACAAAAAGTGTAGTCAGCAAAGAAAAACCTGATTTGTCATTTTGTTACCAGAAATTATCATGACTTAGCTACATGAGATGAACTACATGAACATAGAGTGAAAAACAAAATCAACTCCAACATAACCGAGAAGAATGTGTTAAAGCTCGCATCTCTTTCAAACCTGTACAAAAATTACAATATAAAGTGACCCGGGTAAATCTCATAATATTTCGGAGATAGTTTTTCATTTGTCAGACATAATGCTCGATTAACACTCCATAACGGTCAACCGGAAGTGTGGACGCCATGTTGGCAGCGAGATAGCGGAAATATATCGCCGGAAGTCGACGCCATTATTCAGGAAAGGAAGCCTTCCGCAGCCACTTCATAAGTGCTCTTATTATTTGAAGATGCCGCGTTTTGTGCTAAATGAAACTTTGCAAGCTCGGGTGTAGAAAGATTCTGTTAAGCTTATTAATCTGGTGCTGATATACTTTGATTAATAGTCATATTCATTTTAATTCTGTGCATTGGATTTCGAAAACTAACAGCGAAAAAAATTATGTGAGACCATGTGGAGACAATCATAGATAAAATTATTTTTTACCTAATTATATCTATAAAAACAAAAGCTTGTAAAAAAAAGAAACTTAAATGAACGACTGATAGACGATAGGCACAATCTAAACTATTGAATTTCTTTGATTTGAATTTAGTTTACATAATTATTTTCTACACGACTACCCAAACAAAAGGTTTTTGCCTAACCGAAGTTGCTTTTCAGCTACAGCATTAAACATCCTAAGCAGACATAAAGCTAAAAAAGTCAGTTATTTAATATTTCCGCAATAAAAATCACAACTTCAACCTACCTCCCACGAGACGAGTCAAGCTAATGAGGTGCTCCCCGCCAACACGTGGCAAGCACGTGCCGACACAACCTCGAACACTTATGTGCTTAAACAGTTAATAGCTAGATATACCCGTATAGCTGCTGTAGGTAAATATAGGAGTAAGTAGTGGGAGTGAAAATTTTTGTTAGATAACTCAGAGCAAGAAAAACTTTAAAGCTACGGTAGAGAGATAACTAAGCGTGGGTACCTAACATGCGTCTTTGAAAGCAAAGCCCCGCAATTATCGTGCATGTAGACCTCATTTGCCTGAAGAAATTTATCGTAGTTGGGATTACAAATGGTAAACGAGCCCAGGGTACATATCTTACCAGATGGACCAATAAGGGATCTAGGTCCCCGAGGTTTAGCTTCGTCGACAGAGCTGCGATAAACAGTAGATGACTGAAACAAAATGACGTTTTTTAAGTAGAAACATAAACCGCCCGGTAGATGACTACAATTCTTAGCTACCAGGGAACAACTAAACATAGAAACACCACACATCGAGTATGGCAAAAGATGCATATCCTCGACCATATGTCGCTATGCGGGCACATAATATCTGAATATCGAAAATTGAAATATCAATAGTTAAAATATCGACGGTCAAAATATCTAACCTAACCTAACTAACCTAATTTCGATATTTTGACCGTCGACTTTTTAACTTTAGATATATTAATTTTAGATATTCAGATACCTAAAAACGTCCCTCGCTATGCGCTACGATCTTAACTAGGTAGCAGAGTTTTTCCTCTTTATAGCGGAAACCTCTACGAACATTAAACTCGATTGTCGAGTTCCTGACAATAAATGTGGTGAGCCGATGGATATGGAGTTGTTGGACGACTAAAGCTTTGGCATTTCTTACATCTACTTATCATATTAATATTTTAAATGCAATTTTTATAAAATGTATTTGCAAATAAGCGCGAGTGAAAATGCTACAGTTATAGCGGAAAATCAATGAATGTAGGACACTCAGTAGTGTTGCTTAGAGTTCCTTATTATCGATGAAAAAACATAGCAACTAGATCTTGAATGGCTACTGATGCTGATGAGACATTTTCTAAGGCTGCGTTCAGACACAGCGGGAATCACGTGGTTTTAGGACACCGTCTCTTTGCCAAGCAATACTCTGAAAAGCACCCTCAAAATACACGGAACTACACTCGAAAACATTTTCTGGCGGTAGTCAGATAAGAACACATTAGAAATTAGGGAATTAATTTACTGAAGCCTAATAAATTAAGTCCCATTAGCTATCACGGCATGCACGAGTCAGCATAGGCGTTGTTATCGACCCTGGATCAGAGATTGATTGATAAGCGGCTAAAAAGGCGGAGACGGAGACATAATTGAGCGAATTTCCCCGCGGCCCGCTGTTGTTATCGCACCTACATTCAAACAAGGGGGACACACGGCTTTTATGTAGGACGAACGTTCCTAGGTCGCTTCCACATTTAGCTGCGTAGAGATGTAGCTTCTCTGTGCATCCTCTATCGCATGTACCACGGGGAGTGCTCCGAGGAGTTATTCGGGTTGATTCCTGCCGCATCATTTCGCCACCGACCTACGCGACAACACTTCCATCCTCACCATTTAGATGGTTGGCGGTCCTCAACTGTGCGTTTCTCCAGAAATTTCTTGCCTCGCACATCAAAACTCTGGAATGAACTATCGCCTGCGGTATTCCCGGACCGATATAACCTTCAAGCTTTCAAGAAAAGAGCGTACTTCTACCTTAAAGGCCGGCAACGCACTGGTGACTCTTCTGGTGTTGCAGGTGTTCATGGGCGACGGTAATCGCTCACCATCAGGCGATCTGTCTGCTCGTTTGCCTCCTATACCATAAAAAAAAATTAAAACGCTAAAAGCGCGACAGGTTTTGGAGGTCTTAGATTTTGACGTAACCGTGAAAGCAGCGTGACAAAAGACTGGGAGGTTTTAGATTGCCTAAGACCTGCCGCCTTGTCACGCTGTTTAATGACTAATTTATCGAAATTTGTTGAAAAGGGAAATAACACTACCATATGCGCCATTTGGATGTATTCATATTTTTCTTTAAATCTTTGTTAAAACTGGTCCTAAATATGAATTGTATAAAGAGGCGTGCTTTGCGTATAAAGACACTTGTTGCTAGCGCACTATAAATAATTTGCAAGCGGCCGAAGTTATTGCCGAAGCCGTATTGTGTATTAAATGATCGTAACTGATATACAAATCATCTAAATTCAAGTAGGTACAACATGGAGTTTGAAAACGGAATTTTTTATTCAAACTAACGCCAAAAACTTAGCATAAAAGAAGAGGATTTCCGAACGCTCCAGCACACCATTTTTCTAACCGTGTGTATCGCAGAAGGGTGTGCATCGTACCGTGCGACATATCTGAAATTAATTCATGTTTTGTCATTCCCTCACTTTATATACGCGGCTTAATGACGTTGCACTATAAAACGTCATAGTGAAAGGCTTTCTATACGTGAGATATCGCGGACGTGCGTAGGCGAGCTATAAATGTAAAAACATGGTTTCGCTCTTACTGGCCGGTGAGGCAAAAACCAATATTTGGAAGGGTTCCATTGAAAAGCACCCTTTGATATTGCGTAAAAAACGTGCTAGAAATCTCGTGATTAATGTGTTCAGGAACTGCGTTCGTTATAATCGAGTAAACACTTGAAGTTGAGAGCATGTGCTGTTACTGTATAATTTAGTTGACGCACTAAAATCATAATGGGAAGCTAGTTCATTTTTTTCTGAACTTTTTCTTTTATTTATAAATAAATAATTAAGGATAATGTCACTTTAAACTGGTTTCAGCATGCATTGATTAGTGTTAACTGACGGTTAAATGTGATACCATCTCCGTCTATTCGAATAAAACAAATAGAGACGGCATCACATTTAACCGTCAGTCAACACTAATCAATGGATGGTGAAACAGTTCCTAAGTCTTTTTATGTGAGTGCGCGTGTGTTCTTATAATAATTATTAATGTTATCAAACCTGCTCACAATTTTCATGATAATTGGCTGTAAACAGCTGAATATACAAAATAATTTTGATCAAAATACGGAGACGCTGTACTCGGCTTTCGTGCTAGCTGCAGGGAATGCCATAAAATATAGGTATGCGTTTTTGTTAATTTGAAGACATTTATTACTTTTTCTCTTCTCATGCTCTTAAAATGTTTGATCTCAAGGGATTAAAGTTTTTTTTTTTTCATTAACAGCCAATCACGGCGTTTGTGAATAGAGGATTATCGCCATTTCTATTGCTTGTGTATGTGTATAAACTATTTTAAGGACGTGGAAATAAACCTCAAAATGACAACCTGTGTAAACATTTGAAATATTTAATTTTACACTATAAAACGATTTAATTTTGTAAAATACGATTAATGATAACGAAAACTCACCTTTACAAAAAAAAAAAGAGAGCTGCGTATTAAGTATTGAGCGTAAAAAGTAATATTGTAATTTTGAGAACGTCGTTTTTTCCTCGCATTCAAAGTGAAAAGTAGAGTGTTTAACGCGAAACTAAACAACCATAATGACACTCGAACTATAACGACCCTCGCTCTGCTCGCGTGGCAAAACATCTCGTGTCATTATGGCTTGTTTTAGTCCCCAATCTACTATTATTACCATTTGTTACCTTGATTACGTTTGCCGTATGGCTTAATTAACTGTAAAATATTTTTATGTTAGTATGTATAATAGTCGCATACGATTAATTTCAATCGTGTGGCTTTTAATCAAGCTGCATGCATCGGAAATATGCGGTCACCATTCATACATACTTAACAGAACTATTTTAATTATTTACTGCAAATAAATCAGATGAGAACTAAGTTATTTCAACCAGTATTTGCATGTATTTAATTTATCCCATATTTACCCGCAGCGCTGTCATATTAAATGTCGTCTTTCAATTGTTTTTCGAACACAATATTTAAATATTATTTATTATAGTAACTTAGTAGTACAGTAGACAAAAATAGGGTTTTATACACGCCGCCGCTGAAGAGTCCTAAAGTTGACTAGGGACCGTGTTTAGGCGACGAAGCACTAAGACTGAATTGAAAGGTACGAGATGCTAAGCCCTAATTATGTTATGCTTGTAGGTATACAATATATTTTTTACGCGTAATAATTCTGAAATTAATCAATATCTTGCAATCATTAAATTAAAATAATTGCAAATTTCTGTGATCTTTTTGTTGTAAGTACTTACGTTATTTACAGTTTGTTTAATTACCTAGTTAGGTAGCTTAAACTGTTCTAGAAATAAGTTTAAAAATGTTCATTTATTGTTTTAAAGATTATGGGGCTGTTTCACCATCCATTGATTACATAACATTTTAACTAATCTAACCTGACCTTTAGTAAAGGTCTCTATTTATTGGTCTTCATAAGTTTCATTTCAATTGTTTAATAATTCCTGGGTACGTTAAAATTGAGATATTCTTTTCACTTAAGAAAGAATAATCACTTTATTAATTAATAGTACTAATTTCTTTGTGTCAATATGGATTTTAATCTATAATGGATATATAAGAAACAAAGGATTGAATGTTGTCTCTACATAATTGTCTTTCCCATGGGCTACCAACAGCCCTATTATATTAAAATCAGAAAAATTGCTAGCGCATCATAAAATGAGGTATGAATATGTTCACAAGTTTTGTAAGATTTATTAGAGATATTACAGGAAAATGGAAAGCGTTATTCACGCGCAGGTGTGACGATTTGCTAACTTGCCATATTTTCAGAAACAAAATTGAGTTGGGAACATTCCCTGGAATTGCAGGTATTTTTATGAGTTAGAACTCCGCTATTATCTAATAGGCGTTATTTACTGGCCGTTGTTTGTCTTTTTTGGTTAGATAGCAAAGTGATATTTAATAGTGTAGCCCAGTAAGCTTGTAAGTAAGCCCAGTAAGTATTGGTGTAGCCTGCGTTTCGTTTTTTGACATCGACTTATTTTTGTAATCGAGAACCTATATACCTATTTTCATAGATCTAATTCCAGAAATGAGAAAATTTCCATACAAACTTTAACCCCCATTTTACACTTTTAGGGGGGAATTTTATCCATTTCGCTTACACAGATAATTTTTAATTGTAATCGAGAACTTATATACCTATTTTCATACTTCTAAGTCCAGAAATGAGAAAATTTCCATACAAACTTTACCCCCCCCATTTTACCCCTTTAGGGGGGTATTTTATCCATTTCACCTAAACAGATCATTTTTAATTGTAATCAAGAACTTATACACCTATTTTCATACTTCTAAGTCCAAAAATGACAAAATTGCATATAAGCTTCACCCCCCATTTCACCCCCTTAGGAGATGAATTTCTAAAAACCCTTTCTTAGTGCTCACTTACATTATAAAAGGAACCTCTGTACCAAATTTCAAGTTTCTAGGCCCAGTGGTTTGGGCTGTGCGTTGATATATAACCCAGTGAGTCAGGTTTGCCTTTTATATATATAGATATACGCAAACTATACTGAATAACGTGTAGTTTTTGTATATTTTTCTAAAATCGCTAACAAAAGCCGACGACACTAACAACTAAAGAAAAACGAACGTGGATTCTTGTTAATAGGCAATATGCGAAGCCGAAATTGCTTTCCTAACGTCGTTTCTTCTGTAACTAATATTGAACTAATCCCATTGTCACCAACCTCCATTATGAGAGTATCGACACTGCTTCTTTTATTTTTATCACTTAAAAAGATACTGGCCAGCTATGGCCGGCATACTTATTAGCGGTTTTAGTAGAAATAATTGTAGGGTTTACCAGAATAAACATATTGTTCATCGATACTTTACTTTCCTTATACTACTATTTTTTTTTAACGTAAAGCCCATTTTAGACCTGCCAGAATAATCATGTAGGTAGTTGTGATAGATTGCAAGGCCATAAAGTTTACGAGATTGAAATGCTCACTCGAGCTCCGCAATGTAATGCAACTTGCAGGATTTTTCTTGCACATCTAAACTACCTGGGCCTTACTGAGTAGATTGAGTTTTAAAAATAGGTATATTTATTACGTTAATCTAAAAATAACTAATTATAACACAATGTTAAAGCGTTCATGTTCAACGCTCATATTCTGTCATTATCATTATTAAGTCAGTTAAGTTTAACAGCAATAATTTGATTTTCGTTAGTCTTAAAATTGCTCTTAGATATGTATAGGGTAAGTGCAACATGAATGAACAAAACGCATTTTTTTTCACGTAATATGAATTTTGTATTTTTCTACAACGCCTCGTTTTTTTTCGATTAGCACCTTTACTTATTAGGTCTTGGTTTTTTTTTCGTGTTCGACTCCTAAGTAACAGTTTTGAAACGACGACGGTGTAAAGTGGACTTATCAATGTTGTAAATTTTTCTATGGAGCAGCATCAAGGAAAAAAGAAAGCTACTAAACTTTTAATGTATTACGGCATCTATAATTCATTGGGTATGGTTTTTTTTAAGATTTAATGACCTGTTAGTGCTACCTATTCATACAGGGTGGGACCTATAACAGGAGCAAAAAATTAAAACACAGTTTCTGCAACTCAAGTGGAACTAGTTTAGTTCCACTTGAGTTCCACCTGTCAAAAATTAAGTAACTTTATGATTTTATTTATTCCAAACAAATTAGGTACTTTCAATGTACGGCATCCAATAGCCTAAATGACATAGCCTGTTACGTAACAAAATGACGGATTTCGCAATACATTTCTTGTCCAATTAAACTTTAAACTAGTATAAAATCATAATACAAGTTATTTTCAAAAGTTGTAGAACTAAATTAGCTCAAGATAAAGAGTGGAAGCTGTGGTAAAATTTTTTGCTTCTGTTACAGGGCCCACCTTGTATTAGTGTAACTTATTAACAAGCAATTTTTACTGACCAGAGTAGTTGGTTTTGCCATAAAAAAATAATATTTTAAATAAATATAAAAATAAAAATATAAATCCTTAAGGGTTCATTCACTGGTGCACTTACCCTACGAGTACCAGCCGTGACAATATATCTTCTAAGAAATCTAAGTTAATGCCTGTTATCGATAACAATACAAACTATCGGCATGAAATCCCTAAGAACACAATATTAATGCTATAAAATTTTCTTTCCGTATTAGTATTCAAGAAATTTTTTGCCATGATACTATATCGGGAGCTGGCTGGAAACATTATTTTTAATTAAAATGCTTCTCATGCTTTGCTTAGAAGCAGTGCTTATTTCGCATAACTTGTTTTAATTAATGTTGCTTTTGATCTACACCAGCAAGATCGGGCAAGTAATACCTACTTAAAATTATAGTATAACACTCGTCATCCTAGCCTATATACGTCCCACTGCTGGGCACAGGCCTGCTCTCAGAATGAGAGGGCTTGGGCCGTGGTTCCCACGCGGGCCCGGTGCGGATGCGGAACTTTACACACGCCATTGAATTGCTTCGCTGGGTCATGCAGGTTTCCTCACGATGTTTCCAAAAGCTAGTGTCTAACATAAAACAAAGTCGGTTTCCGCTTCGTTACAAGTTTTTTTTTTCAAAAAGATATGGTCACATAATAAGACACTCAATTCATTCAAGTTATTAAGTGCTGTCGTACAGAGGAACTGATTTATATTGCACGGAGAAAGATTATTAGTATACGGCAATTACAAAAGCAAGACTAAAGTTTACTTTGTCAAACATAAACTTACAATCATAGTTATAAGGAGGCAAATAAAATAGGTAAGTAAAGAAAAATTACAGTAGCCTTTTACTTAGAGCGAAACAAATAAGTTTAATGGCTCAATCATCATCATCATCATCAGCCTATGTTCGTCCACTGCTGGACATAGGCCTCTCGCATAACACGCCACTGAGCACGACACCGAGGATCCGGCCGACCGAGGATCGTGCTCAATGGCTCAATCGCTGGAGTTAAAATATAAGTGCGGTGGCAAAATTATACTTCCATACAAAATATTAATAACAATACCTAGAATAATAATATACATACTAAAAGATATTCTCTCTTTATGAAGCTGATGTAAAAATATTTACTATTAACAATTTCAATTTGCTTTGATACATATCTGCTTTATTAAATGCCTGAATAATATTCGTGAACCTAGTAAAACATTTGCGTTTTTATTACAAGTAAGCAATATAAATACCTACTTTGAGTGACGAGTTGCATCGGTCGGCAAGTTATTTTCCATAAGATTTCCCAGCAGAATATTTGAAGAGCTTATGTTCGATATTAAATTCCTTGCAACGTTAATATTTCTCTAGCCGCTGTAAACCACTTCACTTCTTAGATGTCTGCGATATTCTATTGTTTTTTTTCACAAAGCACAGCGGGAGTTGCCTTTAGCTGATCTATACACCCACTAAAAAATAAAGCACTGCAACTAGGTAATATGTACCTACATGGCATGTACTTATATTTGTTCCTACAAATTCACACCGAAACAAAAACGCCACACAAAATTAAATGCACTAAACGGTTGTCACAAATATTTTCCCAAATGGTTTCTTTCCCAACTATTTTACATGGATATGTTGGTAAATTAATTATCAGTACAAAAATTTACTTAAAATTTAATTTCTGCTTGAAAAACTGGTGTAACCTTAATTTTACGCCACTACCGATTCATAAATGCATTGTATTACCACAATAGCTTAAAATGCATTAATTTTACCATTGGAACACGTTGTCATTCCAACACAATTAACATACCAAAATGACATTACCTCAGGTATCCTGAATAGATTTACCAATAAACATTTTATTTTACGGTCGACCGATACGGTCTCCTATGAATGGCTTATCAAATTCTGCGGATTTCATTTCCAAAATACCGAAACGGAAAGCCCTTAGAAACGGAGCTCAACCTTTTCCCCAGAACATTACTTTTGGGATGAAATGTAAATACAGGGTGATATGAATATAAATGCTGTTTAAGTAGACCGTATAGGCGTGGGTCGTCGTTATAGTACGGCCAGCCACAGCTTGGGAGCTGATGGCGTAAAGGAAAAAGGTACGGTAGGCTTTACTGGAACACTCGTAGTTGTGATTGCTGAAACGTATTGGCTATTGAATAAAAATCAAGAGACGCCGCAAAAGTATTTCTAGATTTACGTTTCTTCTAAAGATATTACTACAGCAATGTGTGGTTGTAAGTACTTTTTCATTTATCTCGTATGATGATAAATATGGTTGTTGCAAAGTTTTTTCGGTATTAAGTGATTTAAATCCCAAAAGATTTGCTGACGTTGTCTTTTAATAAAGACTGTTCAGGACTGAATCTTTTTTTATTTAATTTTATAATATTTCTTATAACCACTCGCTTGCTTCGAATTTTGAGTTGAACTCTAATATTTACTATAACAAATAAGAGCGTTGACAGGTAACTTTAGTTACCAAAAGCAAGTGAGTGGATTACCATGTTATATTTCTAAAATTAAATGGTAAAAAAGCGTACAAAGTATATAAATAACGATATGAATATAAATGCTGTTTAAGTAGACCGTATAGGCGTGGGTCGTCGTTATAGTACGGCCAGCCACAGCTTGGAGCCGATGGCGTAAAGGAAAAAGGTACGGTAGGCTTTACTGGAACACTCGTCGTTGTGATTGCTGAAACGTATTGGCTACTGAATAAAAATCAAGAGACGCCGCAAAAGTATTTCTAGATTTACGTTTCTTCTAAAGATATGGCTACAGCAATGTGTGCTTGTGAATGCCTTGGTTATACAGCGTGTATTTTTAATATTACCTCAAACTGTAACCAGACGAAGATTTAAGTGATGTGAACCGATATCAAAACAAATTGTTAATTTAAAATTAACTAACAGAGCGTAATGAATTTTTGAAATATTTTCGAGCAGCAATGTAATGCGTACAAGAAGAGAGAAGCGTTCTGTGACAGCTGTCACGTCAACAAGTGCGACGTTTTGAATAAAAACAAAGTAGTATCGCGTAACGATACATTGCGTGCTAATTAATTTTGTAAGGAAAATAATAAGTCTAAATTTTTTACTAAAACATAATAAAATGTGATTATTAGGGCCTTCACTAACTGCCCTTAAAGTTTGAGGTAGTATTAAAAATACACACTGTATAAATGTGTTTTTTGTCAAGTACTTTTTCATTTATCTCGTATGGTGATAAATAATATGGTTCCTGCAAAGTTTTTTCGGTAATAAATGATTTGAATTCCAAAAACTTTGCTACATTGTCTTTTAATGAAAACTGTTCAGGATTGAATCTTTTCCATTTAATTTTATAATATTACTTCGGTCATGTTATATTTCTAAAATTAAATGGTAAAAAAGTGTACAAAGTATACAAATAAATAAAAAAGAATTCATTTCTAAGCATTTACGTCACTGATAAAAAATAAGCGAAATAATGTAATACCTAAGTAATCTTTTTGAATAATTCATTTCCGTTATTGGAAAATAATGATGTCAGTATTAGGGATTGACATGAAAGTGTATTTTTAATCATTAAATTTAAGCAAAAATAAACAATAAAAAAGCATAAAACTAAAACAAGATTAAATCTGAACAAAGATACTTAATTGATGTTGGTAAGATTAGTTTTGATAATATTTTTAAAATTATATTACTGACTCAACATGTAGGCCTACTCCATTTGTCGTTTTCTCCCTTATATCTTGCTACCTCTCCATATGGAAGCACTGTGCAATACCCGCGTAGGGGACTGAACAGATATAGCTATGCAAATTACGTATTATCAAAAGCTCTATCTTTCAAAACGATTTATTTATACAATTTGAAACAGGCGTAAAGTTTTCAACTGTAACCAAGATGTTTAGAATGAAAGTTTGTTTTATATAAACGTGATTATCTACGTATACCTATAATGTACAAAAAATTTAAGGTCAGCATGTCGATTATTTTTGATACTAACATTGTAAAAAAGTAAGATAGATTATTTTTTTTAGAAAACAAAAACAAAATGGAAAATAAAATGTTAATTTACGAATTTATATACGCATATTTATACACTGTATATTTTTTTTATCCAATTAGAACTTTGATTGTGATTCTTGAAATAAACTATTGAAATCAAATTCAACTCAAGGCTGTTTACCCTCAATAAAATGTATAAATTATTAGCATAACTTTTCATTTCTACCTCCCCTTACTCCCCTATACTAGCCTTATTCTTCCATACACACTCCAAGGTGGGGCGGGAGAATATGCATATTGTCTGCGCGTCCTAAGAGCCCTCGACAGTACAATGGACCCCTGTAATTTCAAGTTTTATAGTCTCAACGCTTTATGCACCTGGCAACCTCATCGTGATATATTGAAGATCACAAGTTTTAGGATTATACCATGGCCTGAATAGAGTCCATATGGAAAGGGAACTTTAACCTAAAAAAATTACTATTACAATACAATACAAATATTTTTTATTGATGACCAAAAGCAGTACAGAGACATTACAAAAATAAAAAATTAGGTAAACTACAGGCGGTCTTGTCGCTAAAAAGCGATCTCTTCCAGACAGCCACAGCCAATTCTTCAGAAATTAATAAATATGAACAGACTAATGTAGGTCGCAGAAATAACAGACAGACGAAACGTAGAATTACTAGACAATAAATATTAAAAACAATACAAATACATAATATAAATTATAAAAATAAACAAATTACATTAAATATAATACTTATAAACTACATAATACTTGCAGGTGGTAGGACTTTGTGCAAGGTCCGCCCAATTTGCTACCATCATCTTGCTCGCTAATCCTGCCGAGAAGCAGCAGTGCTTGCACTATTGTATTTCGGCGTGGAGAGTAAGACAGCTGGTGAAATCTACGTCTTCGAAAAGTAAACGAATGTTTTATGAAAACGCCACACTAGAGGCACTGATCGCTACAATTTGGCCGTTTTCAAATCTAGCATGAATGGGCATTTATAAAGCAAGCATGCTCCATCTCCGTCCACATCTTTGCTTACCATCAGGCTTGATTTTGGTCGAAGGCAAGCCTATTTTTCTGTAAATTATCAAATTTGTAATAATAATGGACATTGTAATTTTATTATTTACTTATTTTCTTTACTTATTTTAGTGCGTTTTAATAATTATTAATTTCTGAAATTATAATGGATATTTAGTTGTAGGTTTTAACATAATTTGTAATGTATAAATATAGACGTAGCGGTAATAAATTTTAATTAAATTATTGTTAATCTGTATTCACATTCGCAGACTACCAAGTTACAGGCTCAGCCTAGTTTGGTGTCTGACGGAAAATTGTAACATTATTGTAATAAGTATTTTTGCCAAATAAATAAATAAATAAATATCAAATATCAAATAAAATCATATCATCCGTAAGACGTTTACTGCTGGACATAGGCCTCTTCCATAGACTTCCTGTTGTAGGTTTTGGTTGAAAGCGGCCTGTATCCATCATGAACCCGCGGCTACACGCTACGCGGCGGAAACGCTATAGTAATACGTACGTACGCTATAGCAAGTTAAAATTCACAATGTAAGACGGAACAAAGCGAAGGCCATCGGCTGCACTAGATATGTATCAGGTCGGTGTCTGGTGAAATAGTGGTGCATTCGTGATACTCATAGCATGTTTTCGGACTTCAACGAAACTTGGAGCTCGCGAGCAAATTTTGTATCCAGGTTTTACTGTGCAATTATAAAGACATTAAGTACCTTCAGGGAATTATTAGGTAATTTTAATGCAGTGTTACATAATGGGAAATGTACGGTTTAATTTGTAATCGCTTTGTTTCAATATCTTTAACCATATTTGAACGTAGGTACCATTACATTCATCATCCTCATCTTCAGTCGACTTTGTCATGACTTTGTCACTTCAATGCTGAAGATAGGCCGCTCCAACGAACGCCTCTGAGCTCGATCTTTAATTCTCCTCCAACTCCAGCACCCTGCCTTACGAACATCATCGCCTTACCAAGCTAGAGGGTGCTTTACATAAGACAAGCGCAGTTGAGGAAAGGGTCGGACGAGATCTTTTCGTAATATTTTTTTTATTTTTCTTTTGGCAGATGTATGGAATCTTAATTATGATAGTAGTTCACAAAGGTTCCACCCTTATATGCGATTCAGTTTTTTTTTGCCTATACGATCAAGGACTTTCATTCACGAGCCACCATGGAATCATTTCACAGTAAATGTCATAGGGACATCTCATTAATTAACAAGGAAAATCGTAATCACTTTTCCCTTGAAAAGGTTTCACGGTGGCTCATGAAATAAAGTCTTTGACCTTACATTTGTCATCACGCGATCTCCGCTCAAAAACCAGTCTGCTAAAAAGCCCATCAGTTTGCAACACATAATGTGACCTGGCCATTGCTATTTCAGCTTGCTGATTTGCTGAGCTATTCAGAGACTTTTACAATTACCCACATGGCGATTTTAAATTGCTCCAATTGACATCTAGTTAATTACGTTGCGCGTCGTGCACACGATACGGACTAAATTGTTACACGAAACACGTTCGCAATGATTCTAATTAAAGCTTATTAACTATAATGAAACTTTAGCCACGTTAGCTGCTTGCTATGCCACGCGCGGAGAGTAAATTTACAAATTTTATTAGTGTTGTTTTTGTTTAATTTGAGGTTTAAGGTAATTGAATATTTGGGATGAGCGCGTGTTACATCGTATCTCGGTTGTTTTTGTTTTTGATGGTTAGAATTTCTATAAGTTATTTAATATTAAATAGCTAATTTTCGTTCCCAGTTTTCAGAAAGGGATTTATATTAAAATTTATTCTACTTTTATTTTTTATTGCGACCGGCAATAAATAAAATTAACCATTATCGCTACCGTCGTAAATCTTTAAGTATTTTCTTAAAAAATAAACATTAATCTACTTCAAATTGGAATTTTCTTATATCTACAGATTGCTAAAGTTTAGGGGAGCATCGGGATTTTTTCAAATATCAAAGACTTTTTTAATTCAGAATATACTTAAAAATTACAAAGAATGGTAGTAGATAAAGACGGAAATGTATGTTTTATTTTATGTCTGTTATAATAGTTTTATTTATTTTAACTGGCAACGCACGTGTGCAGTTTTCTAGTGTTGCCGGTATCCATAAATTGATTGGCATCAGGTAACCCCACTTGTAAATTTTGCCACCCCATTATAAATATATTTTTTTAAGTTCTAAAGTATTCATTCTAAGAAGTAATAGGTACAACATAACAATGCCTTATTTATTACACCAAAGCCGAAGCTTCTCAACCGTTTCATATCATTTCGTATCGCAAGGTACAAGGTAATGAAATAAACTTTCAGGTAGAGTGGAGAAATTATTAATATTCATGGGACGCCCTGTCCCGGCCCTTGTAAATGTTTTATTCGTTAACGAGTCGACCGGATTAAGGTAATCATGTCACGTTGTGTGTTAGAAGCCTTTGCGATTAATTTGCCACGTAATCAATTTTAGTTGGCGATACCGTATGCTTGAATTTGCGGCCGGTGTTACGTCTTGCTGCGTGGGATTCAATTTTATGGGTTGCGGAATATCGACGGTAAAAAGCAATCCTGCTGTAACCCGCAAAATCCAAAGTGTTCACCAGAGCCCAAAAACTTTAGAGATTTTAGAAAAAAAATCATATCTCCTAAACTATTAATCCTATTAATGTCATTTTTAGAATAAGAATGCCTTTTTGATTGTTTATCAAGTCGAACACCAAAAACTAACTAGAAGTTAGTTTTAGTCTATGTTTGTGTGGGTTACAGCATTAACACTTTTTTTTCTATTACGCAAATATGCTGTAAATGAAGGAGATAAATGTATGGGCGGCTCCAAAACAAGTATTTTACTTTAAAGCAAAACTGCTGTTATTACTTATCACAATTATTCATTTATGTCAATTTTGACGTAAATGACAAAAATCTATGTAACTAGGTGCACTTATTTGTTTTAAATGTAAGAAGATAAGAAAGGATAGTAAAATTAAAACGATGTAAGTATGGAGTGACATTTATTTAACGTCATTTTAAAATGTTTCAGAACATAAAACACTTCTAAATTACTAAATGAGATCAAAAATTATAACATTTCTGACACCTAGTTAGGTAACAATAGACGCTGAATTACAGGAAATACTCTACTGCTATTTAGTTGTACATAAAATCTAGTGAAAAAATAACAGCAAATAATAATAATAAGTACCTATCGGTATTTTTAGTGTCTTAATTATTTTGAAGATTTATTCAATTGCATCATCATTTTCTGAACTTAATTTAATTACCTTGCTACCCCGCGAAAACACGTGCAAGACAGCTAAGTATGTGTGACACATATATTACTTACTTATTATATTTTCATGCAAAAACCCAAGCCCTCATACTCTTTCACATGAACATTGATTCATGTGTGCTCATTAAAATGGCCCTCCGCAAAGTAACACCTGATTCAATAAACTATTTATCATTTTCTATTTTATCTACGTCTTCTTCGTCTGAACCCGCTAAAACATCCTTTGCTTTATTGTTTACTTTCAAATTCGTCGCGGAGTAACTGAACGACATGCGGTAAGCCGCGGTCAAATCGGCGCGAGCGCGTGTTTCAAATGCGGTAAATGCGCATGATCAATAGACGACTACTGTATTGAAAAGGGCATAAATAGCAAATTTCGTAAAACTTAGTGTTTTCAATTTGGCGTAACTAGTCATTGTATATAATACCATATTTGTTTAGAATGTAGTAAACTACGATGATCAAAAGTTTAGTATCTAATAAATGTAGTAAACACGGTACGTTACTTAAATATTATATGCAATTATGCTGTAACCCGCACTACTCAACATGTGTTGAGTAGTGAGATGCGTTGTAACTACAAAGATCATATTATTAGCAAAAGTGAAAATGGTGTAAATTCCAAATGATAGAAAAATGCTGTTTTTCGTGCTATTTACAGCAAGTATTCAGTTGTCTTTTTGAAAAAATAGGGTAAACTCAAATGCTGTACAAAAACTTCTAGAGGTCGTAGGACCATTCGACGCAGAATTTTTTTCTGATTCTAAATATGAAATAAAAATTTTTGTGAAGGGTGTGGTTTACAGCAAGATTGCTTTTTACCGTCGATATGAAAACTAATTTATAGAAAAAAATTGCTATCTTCGTTAAAAAAAAATCTAATTTATAAGCTATGCTTATGGTGTCGATTCGCAAAATTAACTTTATTGCCGATTAGTTCGTTATAAAAAAATCATTTTCAAATCAAGCTTTTTTTGCTGACTTTATTTTTTGTTGACTACATACATACCAAATTTCAAGTCAGTCCAACTACGAACTAGAAGGGGGTCAAAATGAACTTGCCAGATTTGACCCAACGAACAGGGCAAGTTAAATAAAAGCTTGATAATAAAAAATAATCATATTATAAGTACCTACTCGCTGCATAACAATGATTACCTGGCAAATGTAATTTTAGCTAGTTATCGAAAAAGATGACATGATGTCTGAAACATCTAATGTACAACACCTCTCTTTTTGTAGGAGTTTAAAAAGCAGTACGATATTTTTCTTCAACGAAGTTGAAATATTAATGCGAAAATACTATTTCCGTCTGCAACAAAACGTCGCGAGATAATTCCGTCTGTGTCTAATTTGCGATTATACGCAGCCTCCATTCAAGGATTACCTGCGAGAGCGCTGTCAGCGTCTGAAAGCTTAAATTTTCATTATGTTTATTGGATAATTCGCATCAAGAGCCGCGTGAGGCGCAGAGATAGAACGGATCGTCAATGCAACACTGAGCATTCTGTTGGCGATGCCACTACCCGCCCCAACCTTTATCTTTAAAACAACCACAGAGTAAACTAATAACGAAGTGAAATTTTGTTGCAGAACAGTGTCCAAAATTTGCGCAAGTATAGTTTTTAGACTGTGAACGTTTGAGACAAAGCATCGTATTTTGTTTGAGCATTTTGTATGAGAACAATTGAGAGGACAGTCAGCCGTCCGTGGAAGCTTTAATAACGAACCGCTTCACACTTGACTGTCCTTTTGAGCCGGATATTATTCATTTTTCATATCAAAGGCCGACTTGATGAAAAGTTATCATTTTTGAAGGAAAAAAAATAAGATCGCTTTGAAAGTATTTCCGGGATCTCGAGGTGAAATAAACTGTTATGGACTCTTTCCCAGGACGGAGTTTGGCTTGTTTTTTATACTAATTAATTACAGAGTCTTTAAAAACAATATTGCTTTACAGCAAATATTGCGGAAAAAAAGAAAATTATTTACCTGCCAATTTCTGTTTTAAATTTAGCAACTAAAAGGCTGCGCTTAATGCAAATACACAGCAGGGCTATTACGAAAGTCAAAACTCGAAGTCCGTGTCGTGCGGTCCCTCTTGCTCTCGTATTAAATAGCATAAGCTTCAGAGGGACAGCACGACACGAACTTCGAGTTTCAAGTTTCGTGGTAGCCCTGCTGGTCGCGTGTTGCTCTAAACATTTTGAGATATTAGCTCATAGAAAATTTTGCACAGTGTAACTAAAATTATAAGGCGATACTTATTAAAAAAAATGCACTTTTATTGTTATGCTCAAGATTAACTAGAAAATCCTGAGAATTCAAAGGACTATAAAATATGTCTTAGTAAATTTGTCCACAGGTGCCTAGAATGAAAAGAAATAAATGAAATGAAATTAAATTAAATGAAATAAAATTTATTTGTCATAAGTGGGTGTACAGTGGTTTAAATGTAATAGACTATAATAAGATCGCAACTCAGTGCCACTAAGTGAAATAAATAAAATATAAATACACTCTAACACGACGAGGTAACTCCTTAACATGATGTAAACGCCTGAAATAAACGATTAATTATTATTGTTATTATTATTAATTATTAAATATTAAATATCTGCGTCCTGCTACAAAATATCAGCATTTTTGAAAACATGTGTCCAGCGTAAACGTAACGAATTTCAAAATGAAATCGAAGCAAAAAATGATAAATCTCCGTAACAAGTTCCGAGTCGCAGATGCCTGGGATGTTTTAGTAAATGAGACCTACATTTTGTATTCGTGGAATCACGAAACACTGGCTGTTCTTGATTTACATTTAAATTAAATTTAGTTAATCAAACATTTAGATCATTTCCTCGTTCTAAATAATAATTTATTTTAAAACGTATGCTTAGAAATTTATTAAGTACTTACATTAACAACAAAAAAGTAATCGTTTAAAAAATATTAAGTTCGTAATTTAGTCAAGCTATCTTCTTCGACTTCGTTTGTCCGACGATAACAAGTCTTTTCTCAGAATGAGAGAGCATGGCTTGTAGTTCATACGCGGACCCAGTGCCGATTGAAAACTTTATTTAAGTATAGCATAGAATTTCTTCACCAGCTTAAATGTAGGCTTAAGCTTAAACTTAGACTTAACCCAATATTCAATCAGGACACCCACTTGCTCGTTTGCCATCCAGTCGAATAAAAAATAAAGCTATTAGCTATACCATATTTAATTAACACAATCGCAATAAAAATCTTCCTGAAAATTATATATAAAGTTTTTGTAAACTTCTAAAGTTTGCAGGTGGACAGATCTTACTATAGCATTCTTAAGAATTATTAAGTTATCAAACGAAATATCTATACTTATCTTAACCGTATCACCATACAGCATCATCATATTTCACTAGACAGTCTGTGACAGCTGGTCAGCCAACAGTAAAAAAAAAAAACTTAAAATTAAAAATCAACTTTCCTTTCAGCATTTCCACCATGCCACCTCCGTAAGATTAGCACATCCCGCTCAGGCTCTCGACCATCTGTCACAGTGGAACAGGGACGCAGTAATTCAGCTCCTTCATCATCCCTCGGGACGCTGACCCACGCTTCGAGGCTTTTATTTTAACACTGGCAACTTACTGCGCGTATGGTGTTGAGTAGAGAATTACAGAAAATTGTGTGTTTACAGATTATATAATTTGAAATGTTTTTTTGGGGCTAGAAAGGGAAATACGGTGTTGCGTTAGTTCAAGAGTATCAAGTGATGATTAATTTGAACAAAATTTAATATGACAAGATATTATTATAATATAAGCTTCCTGATTTCTTTATAAGTATTGCGTAGTAATTGTAAAGTTTCAACACAATCATTAAAATTTTCTGCTGTAGCTTAAAATGTTTCGACTGAAGACATTTTTAGCTTATTGGTTCCTAGTTTTACTACCCGAAGTTCTCTAGTTCGAACTAGACAACTAGACTAGTTTTCTTCTTTGTAGTATTTTTTAAAGCAGTTGGTTTTCGCTCAGTTGTATTAGTTCATTTGTATCTATCTATCTAATCTATAATAATATAAAGCCTTTAAGTGAAGAACTTAATTGTTTTAACGAGTTTTATGTGTTTTGAGTTTTGATCACATTTCTGAGAAAATGCGCATTTTCGAGTTTTAGACCGAGCGAAACACGACAGCCTATCTGTTGTTTTCTTTTTGATGAAATTTGAAAGTTAAATTAAGTTAAACGTTCAGGTACTCGACACACTAATGCTCAACAGATGCCAACCTGCTCTAGGGTCCATATCGGCTCGCATACTTATTGAAAGTCCAAATGTAATGTTTGTCAGAATGATCGTTTGTCATAATTATTTTTTCTCTAAATCCAATAATTGTTCAGAATTGTTATAAAACAAACCCAACCATTAATTTTCTATAGGACGACCATTTAAATATGTCAGAAAAATTTAAGCTTTCATTGGCAAAAAAATTATGAAATACGATGATTCTGACAAAAATTTACAGTATGACTAGCGAAGAGTATGCGAACTTTGGCGCTCCTCCGGCTGTCACCTCTATTGCTGGTGACATAAAATGAACAATAGTAATTATTAGGATAGTAACGATCACTTGTGGGTACGTTGGCTTTACCCGTGACTTGTATTTCTTACACAATTATTATCACCAGGAGCCACGACAGCTATGTGGTTATAGAAATGAAACAATATCATATCTACAATGTAATCGACGTGCTGGCGTTGCCAAAACCGTGTTTGCATCGAGCTCTCAGGTGTAATCTCGAACGTGGAGTTTTCTGTTTATTTTCTCTTCCAATTTCGTCGGAGTGCCTGCCAAGGTGTTGTCTGACGGCGGCTTACAAACTGTCTCCACGGAACATCGGTGCTACAAACATTTTACTATAGTATCTAGTATTCTGTGTCTGAAGCACCCACACTCCTTGAAACGGGAAGCAAAGATAGACCTGATAAAACTACTTAAGCTTAAGGTCTATCAGAAACATCCGAGAACTTCTATACATAAATAATAGGTACTAACGTAGACGCTTTAAAAATAATAATTCCCATTTTCTTAATGGCCATGGTGGAGCTCGAGAATACATTGTTTTGGAAAGGTTTAGCGAATAAGACTGTGGAAGAGATTCCGATGGACATTGGGAAATGTCTTGCTACTCACAGACCGGATCTTCCAATAGCTAAATAATGGTTAATGGTGATCTTAGTTACTACCAACATTAGCTCCGTTGATGCAGAAGGCAGAAGATTATATTTTTGAATCATTTTTCTTGGTCTGATGATCTGATGTTTTTTTTTACATTTATCTTCTTACTAAGTCACAATTGATAGAGTAGTCATATTCAGAAGCCACTACGTTCACTGAATTTTCCTCCTTCTTTGTCATCTCTACTGGTGAGAAGGAGAGCGTACTTTACCGCGGGAATCTGGGTACTCTAGTTTCGATGATTTATGTCCATCGTTTTGGTCTTTCTCTGACCATCTTGCGATCGATTATTGGATTTCATATCGTTATACCCCGAATGATTATTCGTTTGATTGTTTATTTAAAAATATGTGCAATAAAGAGCGAAAATAATAGTCAACTTTTTATACAGTGCTTTCTTTTGTTGATTTTTGAGTTACTGATTTTAATTTTTGTTCGGTACGCTCCATTGAACAGACGTGTATTCCAAATCTTCTCAGTCTCCCGGCTGTTTTGAACCAGTGTTTAAGTTTTTAAAATCTTAGAAGTTGGGCGGAGTTGTTTTAGTTTAGTTTACTTTTAGTTTTCTTTCATGATTAACAATAACTGTGATCTCAAATAAGTCTTATAAAGTTTGTTAAGTATATTATTAATTTACATTTTGTTTGCTCTTTCAAAGTTTAAATAACGTTCTTTAATCTTGGATCTAGAATTTTGAGTTATTTTTGAAAGACTGTTGGTATTGGTTATTATTGTATTGCCACGTTCTCCATTCGTAATTATTTTAGTCTATGATTTCCAGAAAAATCGGAGGCACCCTTTGCCGAGCTGTGGGACACAATTCCAAATTAAACAATATTTTATTTTAATAACTTACACGGCTTACATGAAAATAGTGTCTAAGTATATTTCTCCGCGTGCAGTGAAGTTATTTTAATAATTAATTAATAATTATTAATATTAAATTATTAGGGTTCCGGAGCCAAAATGGCAAAAACGGAACCCTTATAGTTTCGCCATGTCTGTCTGTCTGTCTGTCTGTCCGTCTGTCTGTCTGTCTGTCTGTCTGTCTGTCTGTCTGTCTGTCCGTCCGCGGCTTTGCTCAGAGACTATCAATGTTAGAAAGCTGTAATTTTGCACGAATATATAAGTAAACTATGCCGACAAAACAGTACAATTAAAAATTCAAAAACAATTTTTTTTAGGGTACCTCCCATAGACGTAAAGTGGCGGTGATTTTTTTTTCTCATCCAACCCTATAGTGTGGGGTATCGTTGGATAGGTATTTTAAAACCATTAGGGGTTTGCTAAAACGATTTTTCGATTCAGTCATTTGTTTGCGAAATATTCAACTTTAAAGTGCAAATTTTCATTAAAATCGAGCGTCCCCCCCCCTCTAAAATCTAAACCGGTGGGTGGAAAAATTTGAAAAAATTCAGGATGGTAGTCAGTATATCAAACTTTCAAGGAAAACTATAACGGCTATGTTTGCTTGAGAATTATTAGTAGTTTATGAGTAAATAGCAGCGTAAGGTATAAAATATACCTAAACTTGGAAGATTCCGTATAAAATACGAAATCCTTAGAAAAATATTACTTAATTTTTTCGTAATGGCTACGGAACCCTATTTTGGGCGTGTCCGACACGCTCTTGGCCGGTTTTTTAATAATTTTAATTATTTTAAAGTAAGATTGCTAATTTATTAATAAAACAAAACACGGTACAAATAAAAAAAAAACGTAACTAAAACTACATACAAACTAAACACTTATAAATAAAAAATTTGCAAAAAAAAATATTTTAATAAACACCAACTAGAAAAATATTATAATACAACAGAGCCGTTTCCAACGAAATGTGTTCCACGTGTGGAAAGCTTTTATTATTTATAACTCTATTTATCTGCCACGATTCCTTTGACGTAATTATTTGTGGTGTAGCCAACATGGAAAATTTATTATTAGATCGTGATTAAAATGTGGTAGGAAGATCTTTCATTAAATACGGTTAATAATGTACTTTAGCTTACGTTTCATCACGTTTTTATATTATAAAACGTAAACCAAGCTTAAACGTTTTATAAGATATTTTTTTTTTATATTTACGTTATACGTGTGGTTTATGCTATTTTTTATTGATTTACGTGATAGCCTAATGGTCTGACCAAGAGCCTCTCAAAAAGAGTATCGTGGGTTCGATCCCGGCCAGGCATCGCTGAATAATTTGGAATTTATGTAGGAATTTAAATTTGATATTTTACTATGAGCTTGATAATGAAGGCAAATGTCAAGATTCCTTCGTACACCTTCAAAGAAAATCGGTTATGTGGGTAAAGTTCTTTATCCGCACTGGGCCCTTGTATAAACTACGGCGGCTGCTTTCATTCTCAGAGGAGGCCTGTATTCTGCAGTAGGACTTGTAGTCAGATTGACTTGAAATTTGGAATACTTATGTAAATTATGTGACAGTACAATAACCTAGTACCTAGTGACATCCTGGTAGTCCAGCCTGAATCGTTTCCGCAGGACAGAACTCTTCAGTGGTTAATAGCATATCGACTTGAAATTTAGTATGAAAATGTAGTTTGGGTGACAATGCAAAAGTACAGTCGACAAAAAATGCAATGAACAAAAAAAGCTTGTATTAATTTTTTTTATGGTTAGGTTTTTTTATGCATAGTGGAAATTGTGGATTTTATTTAACACTTAAATCATAGCTTACAAATTGCACTCAAATCATAACTTAATTTTACACTTGGATGATTACAATTAGGAGTACTCTAAACCAAAGTGCATGCATGAAAAGATTGATGAATGTAGAGGAAGCGAGAGTTGTATGCCAGAATCGTAGCAAGTGGAAGGATGTAGTCTCTGCCTACCCCGTTGGGAAAGAGGCGTGATTTTATCTATGTATGATTACAATCTTGAAAGACGTCCGAAGTTATACTTGTACAAGTGACAACAGGAGTAGAATTGAATGAATGCTTGGGTGCGAGTATCAACTGTTCGGTGCGAAACGTGCAGTCATATTCACAAAAGGATATCACCACCCGGGACCAAGATACACGGGGCACCCCATTAATAACCTTGCATATAAATCCTTTCACCGACTACATACTAAGAGTATTAAACCAACTGGAGAAGCTAAGCACACTTTAGAGATACCTACACACATAATGGTGTGAGGCGGGGTTTGAACCCACGACCCTCTGCTTGAGAGGCGATAGGTCAAACCACTAGGCCACATTATGTTGCATCGTGCCGAAAATAAACACTGTTTTATAACTTCTTAAACTTTAATGATTTTCACTTATAGTCATAGTCGTTGTGTGTTAGCGTGATAAGTCACTTTGTTTTAGTTTTGTGTTTGTTTGTTGGTTTTAATATACTAACCGTTGAAATACACACTTAACATTAACTTTTACTCTTTGAAAATTGAAGCCGTGTCGCAGTTGAACGAACCGCAGAGGTTTGGTCTTGTTTATTTAATCTTGTGTCTTTGGAAAACTAAAGTCTTATTGAAAACTAATTTAGTAGGTCCTCCACATTTGATCCCAGATTTGATTAATTGGAAAAGCAACCTTAGTCAATGATATGATTATAATAGATACTTATGCATGCATGCATGTCTGAAGACCTACACAAAAAAGCAAACTGTATTATTATTAACCTTGAACTTAATCTTTATCAGTTTCTCGGTTTCTCGGTTATGCGACGCCATTTGTGTCGCTGTTATGCGTTGTTTTCCCTTAGACCTCTGCTCTCATATCCCTTCCGACATTTGTAATCTGGCTGGTTAGGTCAGGTTAGGTTACATTAAAAAGGACTGACTGCTGATTTTATCATTCGCATAGAGCAGAGAGCCTCATTAATGATTGACTGTTTATTATTTATTGTAAACTAGCCTGTTTACCGCCATCCCGCGGGAACTATGCGGGATAAAAATTATTTGTATACCGCATTTCATCTATTTAGGTAACAAACAAACCAACAGACAGACTTACATTTTGCATGTATACTTAATATTAGTGAGATTGAATCGAACATCATCATTATTATCGTTGAACAAATAAATAAATAATTTGGTGTCTCCAGTTGACTTTATGCTCTAAGATATGGTTCGAACTATTCACGTTGCATCCCTCGTTCAAATCCCGTTCTTACGTACACGAAATAAGGGACACCGGAATAGGTGCTGGGTGCCCGGGTCAAGCCGATTACAGGTCGCCTTAGGAACGGAAAGCTTTCACTCGTAATCCAGAAATGTGAGTGGCTTATGAAGGATACTTAAGTTATTATAATGGGATCGGTCGGTGAAGGTAGGTATTGGATTTTTAAATCAAATGCTATTAAACGAGCAATTCTTGTAAATATAGTGCCACGGCGAACTCGCAAACTCTTATCAAGTTTCCAGCTTTGGTACCAAAAGAAACTTTGGTGTAACTACCTCGCCAAAAACCCGACACTATCTTTAGCATAAAGGTCACAACTCATTACAGCCACCCGGCATCCCGACCAGCACCACCTCGCCTCGAGTGGTTAGTATTCTTCTTCATATGGATTTGTATAGGCATACGCTCAGTACATCAACTCCGTTGCCACTCGTGGTCGGCGAGTGGACAACTCGCTGCCCGCACGCTTACGATTTGTGGCGCTCTCCACTCGTATTCGAGATTCTTGGACCGCGCGAGGTCCACTCGTTGTTAACGCACCGTCCGGGCGTGGATCCCCTGTCGACAACGAGTGGACACCGAAAGTCGAGACGGAGCTGAAGGGCTACTCCGAAACACGAAATTCGAAGTTCGTATCGTGCCGTCCCTCTCACTCTCGTATTAAATAACATAAACGTAGGCGGGACGGTACGATACGAACTTCGATTTTCGAATTTTGTGGTAGCCTTGCAGGTCGGGTGCCGGGTGGCTCTAATGAGCTGTAACCTTAAACATGCCTTCCCTGCTATTGTAAATTAAGTTCAATCTGGCAATAATACCTGGATTACAAAGCACTTTAGTCTAGACTATACCTACAAGCTCAAAGTTTTACCGTGTTAATCTTACCAGAATGAACTAAAAGCACGAACATTATTCTTTTAAGCAGTAAGAGTTAGGCAATAGTATCTTAGAGAAATGCACTTAATGTAACCTGTTGTTCCTTTAAAGTTAACGGATATCAAAAAAACACGGGGTATTATTTAAAGGTAGGTATTGCTATAGCATTCATAACAAAGCTAGATGTTTGTGTCGTATTCGAGATTGCCGGAGGTACTAAGATTGTTAGTTTACAACGTCCCAAATCCTCTTGTTTGCGAAACTCTCAAGCATTATCTGGAATTTCCAACTACCCTCATGAAGGTGTTTTTGTTCCCTCGTGCGGTAAGACATAGCTTAATCATATTTCATTTGACAATAGATTAATGTTGCTAAGGTAACTTAGAAATGATGTATGGTTCTATGCGCTCTGTTTAGAACTTGGTTGGTTATCTATGAATGTTATCTTGTGGGGCGCGTCAGATTATTTCTGACAAAACCAATCTACAGTGCGGTTAATTTGTACTTGTGAGATATTTACTTAAATGATTAAGTATTTCACTGATATGCAAACTAAGTGAGGCAACAAAGTCAATGATATTTATTATTACTACGAAGCTATTTGCAAAGATACTTGCATGATACACTAAGATACGCACTGTTTTCGAAATATTTTTTTTATTAGTGTTTGTATTTGAAAATAAAAATCATTTTTAAACCATAAAGTTTATCAGTTTTATAAAACTTAATGAAAATAATATTGATCCAGAATCAAGTCGATGGGTAAAAGTTATTAAATGAATAACAATAACAATTAATTCTGTCAAATAAAAGTACATAAAGAAATTATACAAGGTGTTCTAAAATTATTCAGCGCTTAGTTTAGTTTGATTGAATACCACCGATACAGATTTTTCATCAGATTTTTATTCAAAATGCAGTCAAGCCTTTGATGTGCTACACTTTGAATATCAATCAGTGTACGTAAACATTTGTAAATTACAATTAAATTAATTGTTACAGTGAAAACAAACACACTGAAACAAACTGAAAATATGATTTTAATCCTACTACCTCTACTACTACCTATTACAAGTTTGTGCCCTAAGAACAAACCCAAACGCCTGATTATTTTTTGTCTTCGAGTTCCTGCCTCCCTCATCAGAACTTAATACCATTCTTAGTTAAAGTAACACCCTACGACAATTTTAAAACGTTTGGAGGTGGAGGAGCTGGTTGAACACACATTTGTTGTTTGTCATAAATAAGGATGCGGGTGAGTAAATTAAGTTCACACTTCTCTGAAATACCTCCGCAAAGTAACGCCTGATTAAAAAAAAAAACCCGAACCAGAACATTAAAATTACGTTTTGTTTACATTTTCATCCACCTTATACTGGCTGGGCATTTAAAAATCCAGCACATACATAAACCAGGGCTCATCATACTGTCCCCCTAGCGTCGTTACCCGGGCATCCCGAAAGCCATATCTCGGGAACTTTACGAATGGGCAATTGTACCGGGTTCATTGCACCCGGGAGCCCACTGTCCCTGCATAGATCGCGCTCAAAAACACCCTGTTATCTTAATTTCGCTTGTTTTGTTAAGAAAGTTGCAAATTGCGCTTTTTTTTGGCAGTTTGCGCGGTGGCCAGTGAGTTATAGTTGGGGCTTTAGATGTGATTTCTTTTACTTGGCACGCGCTTAGTAAAAAAAAACGTTCGAAATAATCAGATAGCTTAGTACTGAATCTAACATCTGGTGGCATGGTGAATGATTGTATTGCTCTGAAGATGAACTCTGGTTGAGTACAAAACCTGTCAGTGTAGTGTGATGGTGGTCTATTTAGACCGTCAGTTAGATTAGGTATTCTTCTTTCGTATTTAAGAGTTACACTCTTGTCGGTCCACATCTGTCTACTCAAACCTGCCTTCTTAACCTTCTTATACGACATGACAACTATTTTCTCTTTTATTTGCTTTGTATTACCAATTCTCGGTCTCCCTTTTTTTCGCTTCCCTTCCACTTTTCCTTCTAAAACCTACCTATTAATGGCCAGTTTCACCATCTGTTTCAGAATTTTACATGACAGATAAAATTAAATATGCTGCCGTCTCTGTTTATCTCGTCCGAATAAACAGAGACGGCATCACATAATATCTGTGACATAAAGTTTACCTATCAATAATTAATGGTGAAACAGGGCGCACCATATTGTCTTGATCTACAATAGACCTAGGCAGTAGGAATGACTGTCAGACCTGTGTGACCAAGATAAAGCGTATCCTCATTAAAAAATATACAAATTTCGCAATCCCTGATTCTAGTGGCGCCTGCCTATTCCATATGGAGGTGGTAGCACCTTGTGAGAGGTCCGCCCTGATTGCTACCACCATCTTGTTCGCTAATCCTGCCGTGAAGCAGCAGTGAGACAGTAGACGTAAGACAGTGCAGAAAAGTAAGACAGCCAGTGAAATTACTGGCACTTGAGGTATCCCACCTTAGTTCTCTAGGTTGGCAACGCATCTCCAATCATCATCATCATCATGTCAGCCGAAAGACGTCCACTGCTGGACATAGGCCTCCCCCAAGGCTCTCCACTCAGACCGGTCTTGTGCTTTTCGCATCCACCGCGATCCCGCGATCTTAGCCAGGTCGTCGCTCCATCTTGTTGGAGGCCTACCGACAGCTCGTCTCCCGGTCCGCGGACGCCATTCGAGAACCTTCTGACCCCATCGGCCATCAGTCCTGCGTGCAATGTGCCCCGCCCACTGCCACTTCAGTTTCGCAATTCTTCGGGCTATGTCAGTAACCTTAGTTCTACTGCGGATATCATCATTTCTGATTCTATCCCGCAGAGAAACCCCGAGCATAGCCCTCTCCATAGCCCTTTGAGTGACTTTGAGCTTCCTTATGAGGCCCATCGTTAGCGCCCACGTCTCGGATCCGTATGTCATCACTGGCAACACACACGCATCTCCAATACCCCTAGTGTTTCAGGTGTTTATGGGCGGTGGTGATCTCTTACCATCAGGAGACCCACTTGCTCGACATCCAGTCGAATAAAAAAAAATGGCTGCTAATATTCGCCACGACGCGTCTCGTCTCGTTGTTCGATGTGGTGATGTAAATTCCTCACTGAAATATTTACGCCGCGTAGTAGACACCCTTTGGGGCTAGGCCGTGATGTGTTTGGGATCAACGATATTGACGACAACGATAGGGATAAAGTGTGTGCACTTTTTTCATTTTGTCTTACAAAAGAATACAAAGGTTTTCTAGTTGTAGGTTGTTGTTTACAATTAATACCACATTGTCATTAAAATTGTATTGCATGGGCCACAGAGCTACTGCTCAGAGTTTTTTTGTTTAATGTTTTTTGGAGACGATGCGTATTTAAAAACGCTTTAATTACACATAGGTAAAGTAAATAAAAGGAAAAAAACTAAACTAGACCTCCAGTTTATTTATACAAGTTCAAAACTGCTGAACTACCACGCCGATGTCAGAGTTATCGAAACTACTTATCTTACTGCGCATAAAATGTTTATAAAAAAAAACATCAAGAACTATCTCTGAAAAAAAAAACCGGAGACAGGCGTAAATAATGCCCCTATAAATTAAATTTCATCAAAATCTTTAGAACCGTGTCCTAGATCCCCGATTCGTATGTTATTTCCCCATCGATCAATTGTCATCTAGTGCCTGAAAAACTCCTAAAAGAGCAAAACCCGTTTCAAACAAGCATAAAGAACGGAAAAGTGAAAAGCCAGGTGCCTATCCTGCGAGCGTTCGTTAATCGCGTTCGATTTATTTGGACGACAGTCGGATAATCGCAATGATGTTGACAAATCGAGCACCACCGAGTCCCGCCTTTTCGATGTTCGATCTTTTCACGAGAATCGAGCGATACAATAACTCATTCGATAACGAAACCTGGGATGTCCCTAATAAATTAGTCGCAATTTGTGGATTTAAAATAAGTACCGCCTGTTTAAAATTGTGTGATGTCATTCTGGGAGTGATTTACGCTGAATGTGTAAATTAATTACTGGTGAATTTAACGCGGTAAAAAGGGAATCATATTGGCTGCTGCAGTAAAGTTAATAAAGTTATGTATACACCGTGTTTGTTTTAATTTCCGTTAACTTCGACAGACGGCTCAGTTCATTCATAGAAAATACTTGGTTACTAACTTTTGTAGAAAAGGAAAATTTTTTTTCGTAGTTGAAATAAACTCACACTCAATGTTAAAGGTGAAATTGTAAAATGTGTTATAGACGAGTGTGACAAAAACAAAAACGTAGATTAATGTTAGAAAATATTGGTTACCCACTGTTGTGGGCTGGTGCCTTAAGGGCTGAACTGGGCCTTAAGGGTCTAGGAGTCTACCAAATATAAAACACGTCTTCTCTGGTGCATGTGTTTAATTAGACTGTCAAAAGGAACATATAAAATTATTCAAAATTGGTAAAAAAATTATAAAAACATAAACTCTTATAAAAAGGTTGTGCCTTCGGCACATTTGTCCCCCTTTTAGTTAGCCGGAATCCGAATTAACTTTTTAAGGGGGCGACGAAGCACGCCTCCTGTGGTCGTCACGTCCGCCACTCTGACTATGCCGTCTCCACCTGGGAACAACGCCGTCACTCGTCCTCTGGGCCATGATCCTCGAGGCAAATTGCCATCGGCAATGAGGACTAGATCTCCTACTGCTATGTTCGGAGCTTCTCCGTTGCTTGATCTCGGTACTAGAGTAGGTAGATATTCACGGACCCAGCGTCGCCAAAAGTGATCCGTCAACCGCATTGCTCTGCGCCAGCTGCTCCTGCTCAGCAGATCTGCTTCCGTCATCGTCGCAGGAATCGGTCGACCAGATGACGCGCCAAGAAGAAAGTGGGCAGGGGTGAGAGCCTCTTCACTGGTGGAATCGGAAGGCACGTGCGTGAGCGGCCGCGCATTCACCAGCGCCTCAGCCTCAGCCAGCAGGGTGCGCAGTACCTCGTCTGACGGTGCGCGCTCGGTGAGGGTAACTCGAAGAGCAGTCCTGACATTGCGCACGAGGCGCTCCCAGGCTCCACCCATGAAGGGAGCTGATGGTGGCAGGAATCGCCAATTGATCTTCTCATTAGCTGCGTAGTTAGAAGTGGCGCTCGCGTAGAGTGTCCGCAGCTCCCTGTTGGCACCAACAAAGGCGGTCCCATTGTCTGACCATATCTCCGTAGGTGTTCCCCTTCTGGCAACAAAACGTCGCAGGGCCATAATCGCTGCGTCAGCAGACAGACTGTGTACAACTTCCAGATGTATGGCGCGAACGACTAGACAAGTGAACAGAGCGACGTATCTCTTCTCTCGCCTGCGGCCAACTGCGACCTGAATTGGACCGAAATAATCAAGTCCGACGAAGGTGAACGGACGCCGATGATGGGCCAGCCGGGCTTCAGGTAAATTTCCGATTGGTGGCCGGAATGTAACAGTACGACGTATGCGACAAAATTGACATTTAAAGGCAACGGATCGGACAGTTTCTCGTAGGCTGAGTAAGTGATATTGCTGTCGAAGTTCGTTGACGACAGTCTCTGTGTTGGCGTGGGCGGCGCGACGGTGATGGTGCTCCACAAGAAGGCGAACAGAGGGATGTCTACCGTCGAGGACGACAGGGTGTTTAACATCCTCGGATACTCCAGAAGCTGCAGCGATGCGACTGGACAGTCGGAGTAAACCATCATCGCTCATTACGGGGGCTCTTTTGGCTAGACGTCTGGTACGTGGCAGGTGTTGGTCAGTTTGACTTAGACGTAGGCGAGCTACTTCGTCCGGAAACGAGTCCAGCTGAGACTGTCGGAGAACGTGTGCCTCTGCCAGGCGAATGTCGTCTGCAGTCAATACGTCAGACTCTACCAGGGGTGGTGCCTGCGAGGAGGCGTTCATGGGCTGAAACATAAAGGTGCACAAACCCCCCTCACATCGTACTAGGTTAGCTACGTCTAAACCCCTTTGACGGAGACTACGCTTGCGCAGTAATGTTAAGTACCGATGAGCTACAGCGGTGGCACGCACCAACCTAAACCAAGAGCTAAAATGTCGTGGATTGGCTGAAATTGGTGCTGCAATGTTGACAATCACCGTCGCGCCGCCCACGCCAACACAGAGACAGTTGTTAACGAACTTCGACAGCAATACCACTTACTCAGCCTGCGAGAATCTGTCCGATCCGTTGCCTTTAAATGTCAACTATGTCGCATACGTCGTACTGTCACATTCCGGCCACCAATCGGAAATTTACCTGAAGCCCGGCTGGCCCATCATCGACGTCCGTTCACCTTCGTCGGACTTGATTATTTCGGCCCAATTCAAGTCGCTGTTGGCCGCAGGCGAGAGAAGAGATACGTCGCTCTGTTCATTTGTCTAGTAGTTCGCGCCATACACCTGGAAGTTGTACACAGTCTGTCTGCTGACGCAGCGATTATGGCCCTGCGGCGTTTTGTTGCCAGAAGGGGGACACCTACGGAGATATGGTCAGACAATGGGACCGCCTTTGTTGGTGCCAACAGGGAGCTGCGGACACTCTACGCGAGCGCCACTTCTAACTACGCAGCTAATGAAAAGATCAACTGGCGATTCCTGCCACCATCAGCTCCATTCATGGGTGGAGCCTGGGAGCGCCTCGTGCGCAATGTCAGGACTGCTCTTCGAGTTACCCTCACCGAGCGCGCACCGTCAGACGAGGTACTGCGCACCCTGCTGGCTGAGGCTGAGGCGCTGGTGAATGCGCGGCCGCTCACGCACGTGCCTTCTGATTCCACCAGTGAAGAGGCTCTCACCCCTGCCCACTTTCTTCTTGGCGCGTCATCTGGTCGACCGATTCCTGCGACGATGACGGAAGCAGATCTGCTGAGCAGGAGCAGCTGGCGCAGAGCAATGCGGTTGACGGATCACTTTTGGCGACGCTGGGTCCGTGAATATCTACCTACGCTAGTACCGAGATCAAGCAACGGAGAAGCTCCGAACATAGCAGTAGGAGATCTGGTCCTCATTGCCGATGGCAATTTGCCTCGAGGATCATGGCCCAGAGGACGAGTGACGGCGCTGTTCCCAGGTGGAGACGGCATAGTCAGAGTGGCGGACGTGGCGACCACAGCAGGCGTGCTTCGTCGCCCCCTTAAAAAGTTAGTTCGGATTCCGGCTAACTAAAAGGGGGACAAATGTGCCGAAGGCACAACCTTTTTATAATTGTTTATGTTTTTATACTTTTTTTACCAATTTTGAATAATTTTATGTTCCTTTTGACAGTCTAATTAAACACATGCACCAGAGAAGACGTGTTTTAAATCTAGTAGATTCGTAGACCCTTAAGGCCCAGTTCAGCCCTTAAGGCACCAGCCCACAACACCCACAATTAAAAAACCTCAGAATATACATACACAAAAGATTGAGTCAAACTAACACAACCATCGACTGAAACATTCTGCATTAGTTTTAAACCACCTTCGCCTCACTTGACCCTTGGGCACAAAGCATCTCAGAATAAGGGGACTTTATTTTGTATATAATTTTAACATTCATAAGACCCACTTGCTCGTTTGCCATCCAGTCGAATAAAAAAATAAAAAAAAAATCTACATGCTTTATCATTGAACAGTAGGTGCTTTATAAAGAACGTTCCACCGTTATTTTATTTCATGGTAATCTGAAATATAATTGAATTAAACAGTGTAGTACCTTTTCCCTAACTCGTTGGCATCGCGGAAGTTTAGAAAAGAAAAAACGTCTAAAGATATTTGTTTTTCATGTGACAACACTATACACGTCACTTCTTTTTCCGCCCGACGGCATCGTGGATCGGCATTGTGCAAAATAGTGTAAAAATAGTAATTTTAAAACATAAAAGCTATGCCCAGTGAACGAAAACTTATTAAAATACTGAAAGAATGTGCGGCGACCCTCGAGAAGGGTCACAATCGCCATCGGCGTCGGCGCAGACGCAGTCGGAGCCGGAGCCGGAGCCGGCCTCGCGGCCGCAGATCTCGGAGTCGTAGCCCCGTGCGACGTGAGCCCTCGCCGCCACCGGAGTCGCCTCCCCGGATTGAGACAGAACAGAAAGAAGACGAGAGTGACAAAGTAGAAGGTGAGTTCGCGCAAAATTTTACTTTGACTTTCAGACTAACCTAAAAAAGTTCATCAACAGACGCCCGCGACAACGTTACGCTTGAGTAACATTGTGTGTTTGCATCGTATAAATTCTTCTCCATGGTTGCTCATCGAGTGCGAGAATTGCGAGATACTCAAGGTATCCAGGTTTCTGTTATACCGGATGACGCAATTTTCGGAAACGCGGCCATTGACAGATGCTTACGCTAACACTTCGATGTAGCAAATGGGTCGCATGTTCACGCACTCACTGTGTTTGGTTTTTCCTCACAACTACTGAATACGAAATACTTTATACCGTTATTTCTGATACAATAATATAAGCCTGACTTCACACACTATGCTTTCAACCTCTGTGCACAACCATTGAGTACGCGATACTCCTGCTATCATTTCTATGTGGCAAAATGGTTTGAAATGCTTCGGGATGCTTAAAGCAGAAACTCTTCTAAGCAGCCATTGAGTACGAGATACTCACGCTATCATTTCTATGTAGCAAAATGGTTTGACATGCTTCGGCATGTCTAATGCTAAACCCCTTCTAGCAGCCATTGAGTACGAGATACTCACGCTATCATTTCTATGTGGCAAAATGGCCTGCAAGCTTGTGCTTAAGGTGTCTTCTTCATGTGCTTTCCAGATGCGGTAGTTGTTAACCCATTCAGTGAAGCCCTCGGGGATGACTACATAGAAACAACCAAGTATGACAAAAGCATTCATGATGATATATCCCGCAGGTGGACACACATAATAGTCAATGGATTGACAAAAGAACAAAGAGATAACATTACAAAGAAATACAAGATTCCAGGAAACTGCACAATATTGGAAGCACCGGCAATCAACATTGAAATAAAAAATGTACTCGGTGACAGCTCTAAACTAAGGGACAAGAGTATCGAGATAGGTCAAGCTCAGTTGGGCCTGGCAACTGGTATTATTGGAAAGGCAATGACACAGCTTATGGAAAATGATGAACTAAACAAAGCACAGCTCATAAGCTTGCTCAGTGATGCATCCAAATTATTAAATGACCTAAATTTTCATCAAACTAAAACAAGGAAAAAATTAATAATTCCTTCTTTGGATAAAAACTTTATTCAAACAATTGAAAAGTCAAATAGAAATGCTTTTTTGTTTGGTGATGACCTGTCAGAAACCATAAAGACAGCAAAAACACTGCAGCAGTCAATGGCCCACATAAAGAAGACTGTCACTCCGAGCACAAAAACTACAAAGTCGGGAAACCGCAATGGTCCGCCACTTCGGCCGAAGGGCAAGGGGATGACGCGTGGCGGACCGAAGACACAGGAGTTCCAGTCTACCCAGTCGTTCCAGTCAGTCAACCAGCAGAAGCGATACTCATCGAACCAGAACCAGCGCCGCCCAGCGAAGCCAGCACAGAGGCCCCGCAGTGCAGCATACCGGCGCTAACTAACCAGGTACATGCTGGAAATATAACAAATTATTTAAAATGTTGGAAAGCCTTAACCTCTGACCCTGTAATTCTACAGTGGGTTCGGGGGTATCGCATACCATTTGAAATGGAGCCATTCCAAACATCATTACCTGTTAATAATTTACCAGCAAATGAAATGACAGCAATGACTGAGTCTATCAATAATCTGCTTGCACTTGGTGCTATTAGTCCTTGTGAACATACTGAAGGCGAATTTTTGTCCAAAATATTTTTAAGACCGAAACCTAATGGAAAATTTAGATTTATTCTGAACCTAAAACCACTTAATAAGTTTATTTCTCCTAAACATTTTAAAATGGAGGACATAAGAACTGCCATCAAATTGATTTATGAAAATTATTACATGTGCTCCATTGACTTAAAGGAATCATATTTCCTTGTCTCGGTACACAAATCCCAAAGAAAATACCTTAGATTTGAACATTTGGGACAATTATATCGTCACTGGAAAAGCAAAATTACTTAACCGCCAAATTGGGCATATTGAGTTATATACATATTCGGAATCAGCGAATTTTTCTGCGTCGATCTATCTGGGTAACGTAGCTATCGGAGCACTTTTGTGGCGTTTCAGTAACCCGTAAAAAGGCGGTTCTTTTGTTTTTTCGTTTACTGAAGAGCCATACTTTTTGGTCTTTTTTGCACATGTGTCGCATAAGTAATATCTCTTTACCGTAAAAATACAAAAACTGCAATTTAAGTAAAACTGTCTTCTTATCTTGTGATAAATAAAACTCTTTCAGTATTTGTGCTTTTCTTACAATATAACAGTAGCTCTATTAAAGTAATTTTGTTTTATTTTCATTCGGATCGAGCATGGCGTCTAAGAAAAGTTGCCTTCGTGTTTTTGTCGAGTGAATGACGTATACGTAACTGAGCCATCCAGTTATTTTTAATTTTGGGAACTAAAAGCAGTTTAAAAAAATAATCCTATCCTTGACAACATCATATCAGTATTATTTAAATGAATATGTTTTGCTATTAAAATAGTTTACGCGTAATGAAAATTCGCGGGCGCAAGCAGTTAAGTCAGTCTGCTCGAATATTTATCATTTATATTTAGTTCTTCATGGGAGCAAATCCTCTTAAATATGCCAGAACTAAATGTCAAAAGAAAATTACTTGTATTAATTAAAGTATTTATTTTATAGTAGTTTTTTTTTAAATACTGACGTAATATAAACACATTTTTTCTGATCTTATCGTAATTCCTGACGCCCACAACAAGATGCATGTTTGTATTTACTGATATTGATGTTAACCATTTTACAGAACTGACTATGTCGGAGAACACCAAGTAATGTGTACATAATATAAAAGAAGAAACTGACTAACTAGGTAACTTATAGATCAACGCACAGCCAAGACCGCTGACAGGTCTTAAGTAGAAACTTGAAATTTGGAATATATATATTATGTTCCTTAATAGGTGTAGACGCGTACTAAGGAATTTTCTTTCGAAATTAATCCCCTAAGGTAGTGAAATGGGGGCCCAAAGTCTTTATGTGGAAACAAGATTAGTTAGAAAATTTTATTCTAAACCTCATAGGAGTACTCCTAACAATAAATGAATAAACACGTGTATCGGGTTTTTTGAGGATTCAACCCCTATAGGAGGGAAATGTGGTGACAAAGTCCGAAAATCAACATGGGTATGGTTACTATAGTTTATCGTGTCGATGATTACGAAAACAATAACGATTTTAAAATCCAATGTGGCGGATGTGAAATACCGTAACCCCTGTTGGGGTACGACGAGGCTGAAATGTCAATATGTGTATGGGCAGTGATATCTTGGTAGTATGGCCATGGCCGTCTCCGTAGGAGGGAACGCCTCAAACTTTAATGGCACATGCAAGAAACTTTGCGCGATCGTTCAATTTCAGTGATAATGCTTTTATATAATAGACACCACCTGATGCTGTATTCAGTCATGTGTTCTGCTCATAAAAGAACTCCTCAAAAGTTGATATCACAGATACCACATTGTTGCAAACGCAATTGTTTTTATTTTGTTATGTGTGTTACATTTGAATCTGTACACAAGATTTAAAGGCAATACAGAGGGCATGACGTTAAATTTTTATTTAACCAATTACAGCTTCGCACGCACTTGAATATAAAGCTCTGTAACTGTCAATTTTTTTGGCATTTTCCTCTGTAAACCAACTGGTTTGGTAAACCTCTGAAAAATAAGTACTTTCAGTCGAATTTTTATCGAAGTTTTACTCAAGCATTGCCAGAACACCCTCTACTTCATCAGCTTGAGTTTTGATGTTACAGAGAACTTAATGAAAAACTAAAATATACTTAAAAGCTATTACTTAAGCTTATTCTAAAAAACGAAAATAAACATTAAATACCTACGCTAAATTAATCAATACATTATGTAATATAATGTATCTAAACTTTAGATTCTAAAGTATCATAGAGGTGCCCTTAGGAAGGATGTTTCGAACCATTAGATACCAATACCATTGGATATTGGTTTTTTGGAACCGCCGGATAGGGAAATATGTAAACTTTATATGTTTTTTTTAACTTTTGAAACAACTAAGCTAATCAAAAAACAACTATTAGTGAAAGATTTATAAAATTCAATTCCCAGAATAATAGAAACCTGTTTCAATTCAATCGCCAACAGTGTGGTTTTCTACGGAATTCACTTATTCCTACACGCTGAAATGTGAATGAAGATGTGAAAAAGTGGTTTAAAGTTTGTACAAAATTATGATTGTTTAGGTTTGTGAATTCAAAATTTTGCAAATATATTCCTCCAAAAAAGCAATTAAAACACGAAACAAAGAAAAGTCAATTTTCCGGGGGAAATTTAATTTTATATTTAATCGAAAAATTTCAATATATATATATATATATATTTTTATTTTTCAATATATATATTTTTTTTCAGTACAATTTGTACTCAACTGATAATAACAGGTACCCACTCAACTTTATCTGACGCCACAATTTTAGAAAGAAAGAAAGACAGAAGATATTTATTAACATTCAGAAAGACACACAAGTACAAAAAATAATAAAAATAAATAGCAAACACAAATAAAACAATAAATAAATAAAAAGACGAAAATGAAAAAACACGATTTTGTGTGTCCCCACAAAAGTAAAACGGCCGCTGACTCAGCATTATGCTGAGGCGTCAGAGGCCTGCAGCGCTGATATTCTGTCAGAACCGTCTGTGACTCATGGAATGATACACAAACATACTAAACTTATCCATGTCAATAAAATTAAGAAATAAAAATTGATTCAATTGTAAATCGACAAGAAATAAATAAATTACTATAAAGAATACTTAATTGACATTATTATAAAAAAAATGTTCCTATTAATGTTATGAATACCATACTATGATACATAATGTGAATACCATACTATGGTAGGTAAACATCGACATAATTCGTTAATATATTAAAAAAAAAGTTGAAACTTTCTTGTTTCATTTGTTGCAAAATAACTTCTTCTTCAATCATTATGACAAGTGTAAGAAATAAAACGTTCTTACTGAGTCGTACTAGAAGTAGATACCTACTTCACGATGACTATTTTTTATTTAAATACCTTGTATTAAGAACTGATAATTTCAAATAAACTAACCATACTTAAAAAACTGGAAGCATTCATTTGAGTTGCAGTTGTTACGTAATTTTTTGTTTATGTGACGATTAGATTTTAACTACTTCAGTATAATGCATGGCCTTTTTTTGATTCAAACAAAGTTATCAGTAGTTTTATTGTACTTATAAAAAGGAAAATTTATCGCTGGAGTCATTTTCTTCGTATAAATAATTTTGCCAAACTTACTTTAAATGAATTTTGGCTCACTTATTAATTTATGTGTTTGCCTTTTAAGTAGTAATACCATACGTGTGAAAAAGGAACACGTTTAATTGCAGTCATTTTACTTCACCTGGACAGCAACCATACTACATTAAACGAAATTTTCACGTACTTTTATATCTACATGTATGTGTTATCAGTACTTTCAAACTACAAAGAAAGTTTAAGCTGATGGTACTTAAGAAATTTTGACTTACTAAAAAAGAAGTTATTATTACTCAAGCGCCACTTATTTCCTAAAATATTGCACAAAATAATATGGAGCCTAGTGATAAACATAGATAAATCAAATAGGTTTTCATAAAAACTTCTTTTAGAAAAATCGGATGATTAGATGAAAAGATATCTTTTTTTTTCGTAAAAAAAAAACTTTAAATGGCTTTTTCTCGAAATGTCATTTTGGCGTTTCAGTAATTTTGCCTTTACAGTGACGATATGAATTCACTTGCATGCCTTATGGCTTATCTACTGCCCCAGGGTTGTTCACAAAACTACTTAAACCAGTAGTAGGTTACCTAAGAAACCTAGGTCACATGTCCACCATCTATTTAGATGACTATTTATGTATTGGGCAATCATCAACGGCATGTATATCCAACATGAACGCCACAATACAACTCTTTCAATGCCTAGGCTTAATCATTAACTATGAGAAAAGCAATTTAACTCCAAGTATGAAATGTCAATTTCTTGGATTTGTTATTAACTCTAAGGACATGTGCTTAGAACTACCTAGTGATAAAAAATCACGCATAATGGCGTTAGTTAGAGAACACTTGCAATTGAAAAAAATTAAAATAAGACAATTTGCAAAACTTTTAGGAACACTGATTTCGGCATGCCCCGCTGTCCCTTATGGATTAATGCACACTAAACAAATGGAACGTAGTAAATACCTAGCCCTCCTACAGGGAAAGGATGATTATGACACTATAATGACACCTTCTAACAATATATTACCTGATTTACAGTGGTGGCTAGATAATATCCCTCATGCTAAAAGGAAACTGTCAGAAAATAAATTTAGTATGGAAATATACTCAGACTCTAGCCTTACAGGGTGGGGATCATACTGCAATGGCGAGCGTACTGGAGGCCTGTGGTCAGATAATGAACAAAAATTTCACATTAACTTATTAGAACTCACTGCAGCGTATTTTGCTTTAAAATGCTTCGCTGACAAAATTAAAAATACTAGAGTACTGCTCAGGATAGACAATACTACCGCCATTGCATGTATTAATAAAATGGGAAGCGTGCAATACCCCCACCTTAACAAAGTTGCTAGGAAAATCTGGCTGTGGTGCCAAAAACGCAACATACATGTTTATGCAGCTTACATCAAGTCTAAAGACAATGTTATTGCTGACCAGGAGTCTAGAAATACTAACATAGACACAGAGTGGGAACTGTCTCCTGATGCGTATGAATCCATTTGTGACACATTTGGGAAACAAGACATTGATCTGTTTGCCAGTAGAATCAATGCTAAATGTACAACATATGTATCATGGAAGAGAGATCCATATGCATTTAACATTGACGCTTTTACGCTTGACTGGTCAGAATATTACTTCTATGCATTTCCTCCATTTGCGATACTATCCCGATGTTTCCACAAAATTAAACAAGACAAAGCAAAAGGCGTTGTGGTGTTCCCAGTATGGACCTCTCAGCCGTGGTACCCTTTAGCTAAGACACTAATGATATCAAAACAAATTACACTAAAACCTAGTAAAAAATTGTTACTATCACCTTTCAGAACTCCACACCCGCTGAGCTCATCGCTTTCCCTGGCAGCCGCAATCTTCTGCGGCAAGCATTCCGACTCAGAAACTTGCCAGAGGGATCATTAGACATCACTATAGCCTCTCTAGCGGCAAGTACACTTAAACAATATAACACTACGTATACTAAATGGTGGGCCTTCTGCACTCAATACAAACTAGATGTGTACAAGGCATCAGTACCTCAAATTCTACAATTCTTAACACACAGATTTGAGGAAAACGCCAGCTATAGCACTCTTAATACGGACAGGTCGGCACTAGCATTATTAATAGAAGGTAGCATAGGCACGGATGATAGGGTCGCAAGATTTATTAAGGGAGTGTACAGACTACGACCGCCAATCCCAAAATATGTGAGCATGTGGGACCCTTCAAGAGTGCTGCGCTTATTAACAAACTGGCCAGAAAATAGTTTTTTAAACTTGGAAAAAGTCACCAAAAAACTGTCAATTCTTTTAGCTTTAGCTTCAGCTCAGCGGGTTCAAACATTGTCTGCCATAAAAATAAATAATATTAACGAATATGAGTCAAAAATTGTAATCAACATCACAGATGTAATTAAAACCTCAGTTAGTACTAGATCTCAACCCACCATTAACCTGCCATTTTTTGAAAGTAACCCTAAAATTTGTCCAGCCAGAGCTCTTAAAGCATATTTAAATAAAACAAAATTAATAAGAAATAATGAACCCTACCTTTGGATTACATTTAAAAAACCCCACAGAAGAGCATCAAGTCAAAGCATCAGTCGATGGATAAAATGTGTTATGTCTGAGAGTGGAATTGATACCTCCACATTCAGCTCACATAGCACAAGACATGCTGCTTCTTCAACCGCAAAAAAGCGCGGTGTTCAGTGGGACATTATTAGGAAAGCGGCTGGATGGACAAAAAATTCAAATACATTTGCTAAATTTTATGATGTACCAATTACTGACGATAGCTCATCACAAGGGAGCTTCGCTATGGCAGTACTAGAAAATAATTAAAGACATTTTAAGAATTAGCCTTACAACATGATTGTGATTTATAATTATTATTATTATTGTTCGTAGTTAACTAATTGTACTACAAAGCTAAATAAAGTTGATGATTGTAACAGATGTTTCTTTCAGAATACTTAGATACATCATCAATAAACTGCTCATCATTGCTGACAACTCTGAACATCTACACTGTTTAATTCAATTATATTTCAGATTACCATGAAATAAAATTAAGAATTAAACGAGCTTACCTGTAAGCGAAGTCTGATTCTAATTTTTTGAATGGTAATCTGAAACATAATTACCCACCCAGCCCTAGATTAAACCCATGAAGCAATGATGAGGGACATTCACAAGACATCAACTATTTAGATAGAACAATGGCTTGTGAATCTGCCGAAAACCATAATGTACTTTACTGACTGAGTAAATTACATTTTGGCATTATCTCTCTAAAATAAGTGACGTGTATAGTGTTGTCACATGAAAAACAAATATCTTTAGACGTTTTTTCTTTTCTAAACTTCCGCGATGCCAACGAGTTAGGGAAAAGGTACTACACTGTTTAATTCAATTATATTTCAGATTACCATTCAAAAAATTAGAATCAGACTTCGCTTACAGGTAAGCTCGTTTAATTCTTAATTCTTTGTGTCTATTCATTCTTTATAAAGTACACGAGGACCCCCAAGAATATGGTTCACTGCAAGCTGGTTACATGGTTTGGTTTCATGTTTGTGGCGTGGTCTTCAATCACATCAAAACTCGCTTTTACGTAAACAGTTCCAAAAGTATTGCCAAACTCGAAAGCAATATTTCATATGATTCAAACCAAAACAGTATAAGCAAACAAGATCGCGACGCAATACGCTTGGTTATTCTTCGCGCGGCGCAAACACCGCATTTCCATTAGACCAAGCAATACGGAACCAAGTTTTTCTCTACCCATTCTGATTTTCAACAATCTCATCAAATCACGGCGGAGAAAGGTACCAAGGGAGCTGATTGAATTGAATCCCGCTACCTGACGCCATATTTCTTTCCCGGTTTCCCCAAATTGAACTTTTACCAACACTTTAATGTACTTTAATCTGATTGAAGTTACGACTCGGATAAATCGCTTGGACTAACGCATTTGAATTTCTGCTCTCGGCTCCTGAAAAATGTCACCGCGTTGACTGTTTAGGAGTGACTAATGTGCGCACTTAAAAGTGGCTTCATTAGAAACGATATGAAAAGAAATCATTTGTAACTTGACAAAAATCCAAAAATTCCGACACTCCATCACGGTTGTCGCGAAAACCTTTTAAAATAAACGTACTTTGTCTTCTGAAATTTATCACGATGCTCCACTTTTGAAAACAAAAAAAAATCTAAATTTTTAATCCCTTAAAGACAAAGCGACTTATAATTTCAACTCGTAAACGCGTTATAAATCATAACAATGAATCTAAATCGATAGTTTTTGTAACCCTCTCGCGGCGCGGCTAACTTCTCATAAGAAATGCATGCTCTTCCACTTTATTTATTTACATGGGGTTAGTCCGATAAATCCGGGACTTCCTATCGCATGGGGACTTTATTGGAAGTTTATGTTTAGTACAGTGGATCAATAAAGGATAGGCGTAAAGTTTAGTTGCATCGGAACTATACGGGGCTTTGATTGTTATTTGATTGCTATACACGATGTCCGATGGCAGTTATTACTCAGCTAAATAATTAGTGTAGGTTGCAGTTGGACGACGTATGGTGTATAATTGACAGTGAGCAACACTGTCGCGAATACAAAACAGAAACAAAATACTGGGAATTGTTGTAATTGCAGTGTTTTGCACTACAGTTCCTTAAATTTTTTTTTATTTGGTGTGACATTTAAGCATAGGTTTTAGTTCGTTTTTAAATAGATTTCATTGAATGTTTTAGCTGTCGGTATTTATTTTGGTTTTTGAAAAGAATACTCAATACTGCCTTGCCTAGTGACAGCCATAATTAGATATACATTCTCTACTTGCGTACACAGCATATTTATATTATATTTTTTTTACTCAAAGCTGATTTCTAATCTTTGTTTTATTTATATCCAAGACTTTTGTAAATATATTGCAGTCTTGGCTTCTTACAAGTTATGTAAAACAAGTCACGAGTTGGTATTTAGTCTCTCATAATTATATTCAACTACAGTTTACAAGTTCATAGTTCACCAGTTGCTCACGAGACTAGAAGCCGGCACTAAGTTACAGGCTGACAACTATTAGTGACATAGATTACAATAACTACGTGGTATACAATACCTAAGTTACAAGTGTCATTGTACATTGGAACGGTTGAACTCTATTTTTTTATTGTAGCTACATGTTTGTGCCACATTTATGGAGATTATACGTTAGCAAAAAAAGTAGACACCTCGCTTTTCTTAAAATAATGTACTTATTCTATAAAATTTAACTGCCATCATATTGCGACTCAATTATGAAATCCTCGAGAAATCGAGGAGACTGTTCATGTATTGGAGGCACACCTGTTTTGATATAAGTATGTTTTTAAAAAGTGTAGTTATTCTCGGTATGCGTCATTTAGTGACGTGTCTCTTCGTCGAAGCACCAGGTAACGCACATCACTAATAATCGGAAAGTCCTGTTTGTAATCGCGGCAACAGAGCCGCACTAATGTGACATCTCATTAAACAATTGGTGCAACAATTTACGGCGAGCAATTAACGGGCGGCGCAGGAGACGCGTGCAATTTGTCACGGACGCCGGCGACGGTCGGGGCGTAGTGTACACTGCGCGATGGGACGTTTTTGACACGTGTCGTCGTCACAGTGTTAAGTTCTTAGACTTTTACGTCGTGTTTGACTGAGGTGTGTCATGACGCTTCCGAACAGTTTCGCATATTTAATATGAGTGAGAGAGAGAGAGAGAGAGAGAGAGAGACAAATAGATACAACATAGCTACCGCAACAGATACCCGTACCGACACAGACTATAATATATTATTAATACAGACATACAGAATATATTATTATATTATAATAATATGCAAATGATTGCAATTGATTGTTTTTACGAATGCGTACCGTCAGATACTTAATATACGTTTGCCTTTACTTATCACATTTAAATGTACTGGTAAGATTTGAAGAGCACGACGTAAAAAAAAATAAAGGCGGAATTTCTTTAAAAAGGTATTTCTTTCGTATCTTTTCACGTTTTTAACGTTTTTTTCTGTTGTGTTCCTGACTAGAACGAGTGACTAGTTGACAGTACTATTTTAGAACTCTATTCCAGTACTGTTAGTAGAACTAGTGGAAACACACCCTTTTTCCAAAAATTTCCTATTATTTTAATTCTTATTTAAAAATTCATAAACGAAAATCATACTTGGAGAGACACTTTTTAAACCGTTAGATATTTACTCTAAATTATATTTTTTTAGAGTAGTACGAAAGTAGCAGTTTCAGATGTTCTCTAATGGAATAAAACGATAGTAATTTGACTGCGCAGGTAGCTTGATATTAAAATTAAATATCAATTAAACAAAATAAGTACCTACAGATCAAGTGACAATTAACTCATTTAACGCTGCAACCCTTGTCTTTCCATATTCAAACTGTTTATTTTTTTATGTAAAAATGGGCAATAGCGAGCAAAAATAAAGCCCGAGCTACAAAATCGACTCGCAGTGTAGAGGGTCCGCGTAGCGGTGCTACGCAGCAAAATGGAAATATACCGAGGTCGAATTTTATGCTTGTCGCACACTATACCACATTTTAAAGGACTGGAAATGGTTTAGGCTGTAATTGTAAACACGAATTTCCTGGTTTTAAACATATTATGCCATGTTTTTCGAGCTAATTAGATGTAGTTTGTTGAGTCAACTTTAGTGAAATATATAGATACTAAAAATAAAGAATTACTTACTTATAAGTAGGAACATCATCATCATTTCTGTCTCCTCCCAGAATGTGAGGATTTGAGCCGTAGTTCTCATGGGGGTCTACTTCGTATTGTTAACTTTGCATACATAGCTCTGAACATTATTCAACCTTTCAATGGAACTCATTATATCAGTGTTCACAACCTGAATTTCTTATGTAGAAAATATCAATTTTACCCACTACCCACTGAAAATAGCCCCAACATAATTTTATATAATCTGCTTAGCTTACATTTCATATGAGCGAGCGAACCTGAAACTTTTCCGTCGTCAAAAAGAGAAGGATTTATGTGGGCATACGAGGGATTTACTACTTCGTACTCTGTTCATAGAGCTTCCCAGACGAGCTAGAGGAACTAGTTTTTTTTTTTACATATAGTAAGAAAGATAAGTAAAATTTAATCATTATACTCACGTGTTTGTCAAGCGTTGCGATACTATAATGCTATTACATTCAGTTCAAAATCAAAAGAAGTAGTAAGTAGGCCGCAAAGAGCTCTTTTACGAATCATCTTTTTATATTACCCAGGACTTTAAAAAAGACCATCATTGCTAAGAGTGCAAAAGTTTCATAAAAATCTTTGGCACTTGAAACGACATTTTTCAAACACGAAACGAAAACTAGTCAGTAATTTAAAATATTTTTCCAAAAAAAATGTGTATTCTTTTACTTTTGTGTATTTACTTTTTTTGTATTACTACTACATTTTCAAATTAATGAGTATTTAATAATCTACTCGTATAACCTTGTTTGCCTTGCTTCTCAACTTCTTAGTAGGTAACTCTAGCTCTACGCTACTGGTAGTGATAGCGAAGGAACGAGTTAAAATATTTTGTATCCATACCTAATATTATAAATGCGAAAGTGTGCGTTTGTGTATTTTTATGTTAGTCCGTCTTTCACGTCGAAACGGAGTGACAGATCGACGTGATTTTTGGCATAGAGATAGTTTATGGATCAGAGAGTGACATAGGCTACTTTTTATCCCGGAAAAATGCAGAGTTCCCGAGGGAATAGCACGCTATAACCGAATCCCACGCGGGCGAAGCAGCAGGCAAAAGCTGGTAGTTCATATACCTTAATCAATATTTAACAGATGCCGTACGCACTTACGCCTTTTCACCCAGAATATTCCAAAACAAAACTGTACACAGCTTAATATTTAAACCCTTTCAATCTGTTACTTTGTAAACCTACTCAATATTCTTCACTAACCCTCACGTAGTCTTCCAACGTCAAGTGAAGCGCATCTTAGCTAGCTCCGGGGACCACTAAATCAGACCTCGCCATGTCCTGTGGTCACCATCTGAGACTAAGTTCAGTTAGTTGTTGTTCTTGTCACGCAGACTGCTCGTTACGAGGGTCTCCAAAATGTACCGAATGGTGGAGACATTAGTTCTGCGAAATGAAGTATGGCTTGTATTGAAATATTGTATATCGTGAATGTAGACCTACTATGACAAATATCAAGTCGATATTGTTCTTTATTGAAAATTCTTGTACAAAAAATATACTTTCAAAAGCGGCGATGCCTTGGTGACCGGACTACATGCTTGCCAAAAAAATATTATGAAGCTGAGTTCAGTTAGTTTTATTGAAAGTAAAACAAGTATTTTTGCGATTCCATCTAAACTTAACTCGTAATACTTGCGTACCAAATTTCAAGTCAATTCGACTACTAGTGGGTGAAATTCGAATTCCAAGGTTTGAAGACAATTTACACATTTCTACTGAACATTGCAAGTTGACTCAAAGCTTAAAAAAAAAAACTTTTAATTCTTTATTTTCTCGTATTTGTCAATCAAGCATTAAAGTAATAAAACCAATGCGCTATGAAATTAAAACAACGACGTCGTCTACAATGATGCCACCTGGTGACCTGATTACCTGGTTCCTTCCTAAAGGCCGCAAAGTGGAACGGGCCGCCATGGCGTGGTGAGCTTTTTCTTCGTTCATTTCTGATGCTGATAGGTAACCACTGTGTGACGATAGCCTCGGCTATGAACAGAGAACTCACTCACCGCTTCGTTTCCCGCCTCGCTATCCGCTCGGACCCAGTCCGAGATCAAATCCTTAAAGCTGAGTTTTATTGGAACCGAACATAATTTAAATCTCAATTGGACTGCAAGAAAAATCTTACAAGCTACAGTGAGTGGCCGTAAATCGAACGGGTTTGTTGTGGTCGATGGATTGCAAGGTATTTACTTAATGTAATTTACACGATTTTTCTTGCAGGTCTAAAGTGGCTTACAAGCTTTTATTTATTCTAAACTAGCTTTTACCCGCGGCTTCGCACGCGTAAACTAATCGGTCTGGTAGTGGCAATTGAAATATCCCGTGGGAGTATAGGGATAAAAAATAGCGTATGTGTTATTCCAGAGGTTCAGCTACCTACACACCAAATTTCATGGCTCTAAGCCCAGTGGTTGTTACTTCGAGATTTTATCCTTTGATATCCCGTGGGAATTTCGGGTCAAAAAGTCGCTTATGTATTATTTCAGACGTGCAGCTCCCTACATATCAAACTTCATGACTCTAAGCCCAGCGGTTATTATTTAGAAATTTTATCCCTATCCCGTGGGAATATCAGGATAAAAAGTAGCCTTCATGTTATTCCAGAGGTCCAGCTACCTTTATACTAAATTTTATGGCTCTAAGCCCAGCGGTTGTTATTTCGAGATCTTATCCCTAGTTATCCCGTGGGAATATTGGGTCAAAAAGTCACCTATGTGTTATTCCATACGTCCAACTACCTATATACCAAATTTCATGACTCTAAACCCAGAGGTTCTTATTTCAAAAATTTATCCCTATCCCGTGGGAATATCAGGATAAAAAGTAGCCTTCGTGTTATTCCAGAGGTTCAGCTACCTACATACTAAATTTTATGGCTCTAAGCCCAGCGGTTGTTATTTCGAGATCTTATCCCTAGTTATCCCGTGGGAATATTGGGTCAAAAAGTCACCTGTGTTATTCCATACGTCCAACTACCTACATACCAAATTTCATGACTATAAGCCTAGAGGTTCTTATTTCGAAATTTTATCCCTATCCCGTGGGAATATCAGGATAAAAAGTATCCTTCGTGTTATTCCAGAGGTCCAGATACCTACATACTAAATTTTATGGCTCTAAGCCCAGCGGTTGTTATTTCGAGATCTTATCCCTAGTTATCCCGTGGGAATATTGGGTCAAAAAGTCACCTATGTGTTATTCCATACGTCCAACTACCTACATACCAAATTTCATGACTCTAAGCCCAGAGGTTCTTATTTCGAAATTTTATCCCTATCCCGTGGGAATATCGGGATAAAAAGTAGCCTATGTCCTTTCCCAAGGTCTATTCTATCTCTGTACCAAATTTCATCCAAATCGGTTCAGCGGTTTTGGCGTGAAAGCGTAACAGACAGACAGACAGACAGACAGAGTTACTTTCGCATTTATAATATTAGTATGGATATGGATTATAATTTACTAGCTTTTACCCGCGGCTTCGCACGCGTAAACTAATCGTTTTGGTAGTTGCAGTTGAAATTTTCGGGATTTTACCAAATTTCCCTTGCAATTTCCAAAATTTATATTGTTGTCTTCCTTCATTGAGGTTGTGTTGTGAATAGCTGTACAAAATTCCAGACTCTAAACCCAGTGCTGAAATTTCAAAGATTTTCCCTATCCAAATTCAAATCATTTAAAAACTTGTGAGATAGTCATTTATTTTCAAAATAGTTAAAAACTACAGTATACCATTAAAGAAAAAAATATAAAATAATAATAATACAGGGACGTATGCGGTCCCTTAGTTACAAAATTATCCCGTGAGAATATCCGGATAAAAAGTAGCGCATGTGTTATTTTAGACATCGAGTTACCTTCATACCAAATTTCATGACTCTTAGCCCAGCGGTTATTATTTCAAAATTTTATCCCTATCCCGTGGAAATATCGAGATAGAAAATAGACTATGTGTTATTTCAGAGGTCCAGCTACCGACATACTAAATTTCATGGTTCTAAGCACAGCGGTTGTTATTTTTAGATTTTATCCTTAGGTATCCCGTGGGAATACCGGGTCAAAAAGTGGCCTATGTGTTATTCCAGACGTCCAGCTACCTAAATACCTACCAAATTTCATGATTCTAAGCCAAGCGGTCATTATTTCAAAATTGTATTCCTATCCCGTGGGAATATTGAGATAAAAAATAGCCTATGTGTTATTTCAAATGTCCAGCTACCTACACAGTGGTTGTTATTTCGAGATTTCATCCCTAGGTATCCCGTGGGAATATCGGGTCAAAAAGTCGCTTATGTGTTATTCCAGACCTTCGGCTACCTACATTCCAAATTTTATGACTCTAAGCCGAGCGGTTATTATTTCAAGATTTTATCCCTATCCCGTGGGAATATCGAGATAGAAAGTAGCCTCTCTATTATTCCAGAGATCCAGCTACCGACATACTAAATTTCATGGCTCTAAGCACAGCGGTTGTTATTTCTAGATTTTATCCCTAGGTATCCCGTGGGAATATTGGGTCAAAAAGTGGCCTATGTGTTATTCCAGATGGTCAACTACCTACGTACCAAATTTCATGACTCTAAGCCCAGTGGTTATAAGTTCAAGATTTTATCCCTATCCCGTGGGATAAAAAGTAGCCCATGTGTTATTCCAAACGTCCAGCTACCTACATACCAAATTTCATGACTCTAAGCCCAGCGGTTGTTATTTCGAGATTTTATCCCTATCCCGTGGGAATATCAAGATAAAAAGTATCCTATGTTTTAATCCAGGTTATAAACTAACTTTTTGCCAAATTTCATCCAAATCCGTCCAGCCGTTTGAGCGTGAAGAAGTAACAAACATACTTACTCACATCCTCACTCACATCCTCACTCACTCACATCCTCACTCACTCACAAACTTTCACATTTATAATATTAGTAGGATTGAATCAGGCGTAATTTTGACATAGACATAGACATAGACATAACTTTATTTCGACATCAAACTTAAAATAATACATAATTTACAGAAAAGAAAAACATTTCATGATGTGGAAAAGGAACTTAGAAACTTTTAACTTAGGAACTTTTGCGGAGGACCATATTAATAAACTATAGAATAGATTAACTTTGCTTACTGGCGACCTTACGATTGCTACGTCTTGCAGCAAATGCAAATCTATGCAAGTGAGTACTTGGGGATTTTCAATTACAAATTAAAATTATTGTTTTGGTCCGTTAGTCCAATATGTGCTGGCATAGTGAACAGTTTTGTTGCTCTGATAATAGTAGGTTAGTAGTGCTGATACTTAGGTGGATTTGTGTGATGTGTGTGTATTTTTACAGCATGGAGGCGGAGGAGCTGCATGATCTGTTGCATGTACTGTTTTTAAACTGCCTAGCGTTTTTAAACAAAAAGAAAGAAAGAAAGAAAAGGACATTTAAAAATTTGTTCCTATATTTCTCTGTGCACTATCCGACTCCACAAATGTCTAACATAGGCACTATTTATTAAATCACGTATGAAGGCAGTTGGCGTGGCAAGAGGCATGATCTAAAAGCATTGTTTGAAATTATGCGCCGGCCATTTTGACGTGATAATTAACAGAGGCTGCATAAAGGTAGGGATGGCAATTTTATGTAGCATAATAGTACATAATCAAGCTTAAAAAATTGGATTTTGCGATTTTTGTATCTATTTTTACAGTTTTCGCGTCATTATTAATTTACTTAGGTAATTAAATTGAAAATAGAACACACATTGAGATAGAAAGCACGGGGCCGGGAATAGAAACCAGAGGGTCTATTGCATAACGTTTCCTAACACTCGCGATCACAATCAATTGACAGTTTTCGCAGACCCTTAGGTCCTCGTTAGTAGCATTTGGGTTTGGTGTATATGGCGCGTGCATCATCGAACCTCTGAGTTTTCCAGAATTCATGTGCGTTATTTCATTTGAAAGTTACCACGAGCTGCAGCATCCAATCTGCACTGAGCTTACGTGAGAACTTTTTTATTTTTATTCGACTGGATGGCAAACGAGCAAGTGGGTCTCCTAACTACTGCCTATGTCTTCTTATTCTGGAAGGAGAGTCGAAACATAGCTTCGAGTTGTATATAGGCTGAGATAATAATAAATTTAAAACCGTTGAATGTCAATAGGTACTGCCATTCAACTAATGTAGTTGACAAATAGTTCGATTGGAAATCAACTCTTCAGCATTCGATTAAATTAAAAATAAGTTAATATTTTGGTTCGAATTATGTTGCATAGTATGTCTTTTTTAGGAAGAATCGCCATCCCTGAGCGAAAGGCGGCTGCCATCGGTTTAGTAGCGAAATGCATTACTTTGTTGAAAGCATGTCATGAAACCAAAATAAATTGAGTTGATTGTTAATTGGAGTGCCTATTTTAATCAAATTCATATTTTGGTACGTTTGTACCTGAACCTGTATTTATAGCCAGTTAAACTGTTAAAATTCCGCGTAATATCACGACCTAACCCCCACTCCCGAGCCTTGACGCGCTTCACCTTTGTAGTTTTTTCTTTGATTAACAAAAGAGAAAATACGTGTTCAATATTTTATGATAATCTAACAGACGAACTAAATATAGAATACTGAATAGACTTAATTATCCGCTAATTGGCAGAGAAAAGTTTTACATTGATTATTCCATACCTACTTATGTAACTAATTTCGAGTTCCAAAATAGCGTTTCCAAACCAAAGTCGAGTTTACACTTGCAAGAAAAATCGCACACGTTGCATTAAATTGCAAGGCCGTGAAGCTAACGAATTTGTAGTGGTCAATCAAGCGCCGCAATGTAATGCAACTTGCACGACTTCTTACAAGTCTAAACTCGGCTTTACAGCTCTTTTGATTGCCCACGCACCACGGCTCTATCCATCCGGATATAATTCGATTGACTATCCAATTTTCAAGACCGCATGCTGTTAGTCCTGTTGGACTAATACTGGGCACAGTCTACATAGTTTTAGCTTACTTAGAATTCAAATGATGAGGTTCGATGGGTACCACAGATTACGTAATATTTGCTACGTAAAAGATTGGACGACATTTGAACACCGCTTTAAGCCGCATTCACATTTATCTGTTATGTTGTTTGTGATGCTCTTTAGCTCTCTTTCTCTCTCTCTCTCACACACACTGCATCAGATAAATGTGATCGCCAACTTATAAAATGTATGACACCGATACCGTTCTGATGCGTCACGGCACAACACGTCAGATAAATGTGAACGCGGCTTTATTCATCATTCTTTATTCGTCATTCTATAATTGTTTATCTAAAAAAACTAACTTTAGAATCTAGAAAGAAACAATTATAGAGTAAGTACTTCTCATAGCAGTCGACGGCACGTATTGCTTCTATTCTCTTTGGCAGTTGTACTCTGAGATGTTACTTACACCGTCAGTGATGGGCCCGTCGGTAGGTGAATAAAGCTGCGCTCACATTTATCTGTCTTGTTGTGCCGTGACGCATCAGAACGGTGTCGGTTTCATACGTTTTATATAGTGGCGTTTAGAAAATAAGACGTTATTTGCATGCCAACGCATCTGCTTAGAAATACCGCCGCTCATTAGCACTATTTATGGGACCAATTTTACTATTGCTGAAGAAAAATAAATTATAACTTATTTCATTTGTCATTTGCCGACGTGGGAGCTAAGATTGGGAGGTGGAGAAGGCTCATAGAATACTGCCGAGCCGGACTCGGCAGCATGCCCGACTCATCTGGGAATTGCTCACCAGACGCCTACGGACTAAACTCCACCCCCTGTGGAGTGTTGTACTCCAGACGCTCCGTGCTTACGGTATACACTTTGCGTCTGGGTGATTTTTGTATAGTGGTGTTATGTGTGGAATCTGAGGTGAGTAACTGTTTAAGTTGTGTTGTTTGTTTGTATAGAGTACCTGTCGGTGGAGAATTGGTAGGGAGTTTGTTGGTAGGGAGAGTTTTATGTATTATTGAAGAGTTTCAGGTTTTAAAAAAAAAAGATTGTTAAGTTTGTACTATTGTTAACCAGCCTCATCGTCCAATTGGAAAGTGCACGTTATCTCCTGTCGGAAGTATCTGCAACTACCGCTAATTGGTAGTGGTCTATGCTCTACTGTGGCAACTAGATGCAGGCTGGTGCATTACACGGGAAGCACTAGCCGATTGTTGCGGTGGCTCCGTAATGGGGTTAATTCTGATTCGGTTTTCGGCTTTTAGCTATTGTTTACCTGCAGGCGTTTCAAGCCACTGCTGGCCATAAATCAGTTCGCTTTTTGCATCACACACTGTATTTACGTTGGACATGTTAATCTGGGAAAAGGAGAGGCCTAAAAGGACCGGATGTTGGGTCGTAAATAATAGTTTTGGTGACTGATGGGACGGAGTGGGAAAGCAGAAAGCTTTCATAGAACAGCAAGAGTATCTAACACGACATAGTTCACTTAGATAGTTTACAGGTTAGTCATACCATGTCATACTAACTATTATTAGTTACGACTGGATAAGGAAAAGCACAAACAAAAGTAATTAGTACTATTTGGATAAAAAGCACTATTCGACGGCTTTTAATGAGAAATAAATTTTACTGGCAAATTTTTGGTGTTTTTGTAGGTAAAGCGAATTAATTTAGTAAATGTATATAAAACGGTTTATAAAATCAAGTTAAGCAATATGAATACTTAATCATTTTAATTTCATTTATAACAGGGTAGAGTTGGATATTTAATATCGGTAGTTAAACTCAAATAATTTCGTAGTAATAGACAGTCAATGGGTAATTAAGTAGTTTAATTTAATACTTTGTTTATGTCTTCTATTTAGTTATACGACTAGTTACTAATTAAATGTTATTTAACTCTTTCTTACTCAGATTAATCAGAAATTCCATATCACAATAAAACTATATTCATGTCCGCCATTTGTACCAGTAAGCCTGATGAAACTTTTTCATCTCAACCCAATGTTTTCTAACCATTTTAAATTCGTTAAATAAATCCCCAAACCAGCTTGTGCATAACCACGTCTCACATGAGACAGAATCTTTGGAGTTCTAACACTTTTATGACGCCACAGCACGCGCCGCGGGTCCAAAGTTAAATTGAAACTTGTTCGCAAACCGCACGCGCATGATTTATGAGCGAGTTTGAATGCATAAGTCACTTTGTGCTGCGTACATATTAGTGCTACGGAAGTTGTGTTATCATAAGTTAAGGAAAAGTTTGAAGATACAGCCTTATTTATGTATTGCTTAGATAGGATTGCGGCGGGCATATCTGCTAAGTTGGCGCACTTATGTCGGTTACCAGTTACCACTCGGTGATCACCGAAGGCTTGCCACCGAAGGCGGGAGCGAAGTTGGTACGACGACTCTTGGAAGTGGAATTGAGCAAGTAGCTTAACATAATATAGCATTTTTACCTACTCGTCTTTATTATGAACAACTGAGGATGCCCAGTCTATGTCAGCGTTTCTTGATCGCTGAAATCTGGTCGTCTTCAAATCTAGGGTGAAGGGCATTTTTGGACAAGCGTACTCCATGGAGACATGTCTTTTCATCTTCGCTTACCAACAGGCGTGATTGTGGTCAAAGGCAAACCTATTTCTAAACAAAATGTTGGAAAACCCCCGACTTTATCACTTTAAAGTTCAATATCTCAAAAACGACTGAACTGATTTTGATGAAACATGTCTAAGAACCATCGCTAGAAAAGTTGATTTCATATAAAAACCGCAATCAAATCGGTGGTGAACCGCAGTGATTATAGTAATTGATTTATGATGCACGTAACAAAGTACGACATAAAACAATAGAAATCAAACGATTTCATACCTGTAAAATTTTAGTTTCTCTCTCCTTTGTTTTCTATGGTCTAAAGTCGTAGGTACACCACGAAGGCGTAAAGCCGAGTTCAGACTTGCAAGAAAAATCGTGCAAGTTGCATTTCATTGCGGCGCTCGATTGACCACTACAAACTCGTTGGCTTTACGGCCTCGCAATGTAATGCAACTTGCACGATTCTTCTTGCAAGTCTAAACTCGGCTTAAAGTAAACCTACTCTAATTCAAAGTTCAAATATGTACGCGATTCTTGTATGAACACACATTGGGCCACGCGAGCTTATTTTTAGTGCCCCTGGGAGGTTGAGGTCACACATTTCAGCGGGGAACAAATAAAGCTGCCTGAATAATGTGCCGGCTCGCTGTGGGGGTAATTAACTGGAATGCGGAAAGTAGGGTTTTATGTTAGACAAGATTTTTTTTAATTATGCCGTATTTTAGAGGTTGATTGTTACTTGCACAAGGTTATTGTTCAAGGCATTTGAAGGTAAACTATTAACAATATATAGTATAATAGTCCTCCTCCTCCTCGCCCATTAATGGTTCTGCAGCAACAAGTAACATAATATAAAAGTTCTTGTAGTACGTTGTAACTTTGATCGGTGTTTATATTTGAGTTGATTGAATGAATGGTAAATTGCGGTTTACGATTTAAGATTTATTAAAAAAAAACTACTTGCTAGATCTCGTTCAAAGCAATTTTCAGTGAAAAATATATCGAACAAACCAATGTCAAAAAGAAACAAAATGAACTCATAATTAAAGTTAATAATCAACTCGATGGTGACAAACGAAATCCCTTTACCGTAGCAGTCACAGTGAAGTGAGTCGGGCCAAAAGGGTTACATCGCAATCGGAGACGGATTGTAAATTATTTAGACAAGGGAACTACTCGGTCAAAGGTGGGCGATAAGTCAGTAGATAGGAACGGTTAATCCCTGGAACAAAGACAGGACCGTGTCCTGGGGCACGGAGGCCCTTTGATAGCATCCTTAAAGCATTCGATATTGTATGAAGATAAAAGCGACTGTGAAGTCAAAGGTTCACAACGAATAAAGTTTTGACAACGTGTATACAGACAAATATAATGAATAATGATATGTATTTTTTTTTTGTTTAAAATAAGTCTTATAGATTTGTTGTAAATTTTTTTTTTTTTTTTTTTTTTTATTCGACTGGAAGGCAAACGAGCAAGTGGGTCTCCTGGTGGTAAGAGATCACCACCGCCCATAAACATCTGCAATACCAGGGGTATTGCAGATGCGTTGCCAACCTAGAGGCCTAAGTTGGAATACCTCAAGTGCTAGTAATTTCACCGGCTGTCTTACTCTCCGCGCCGAAACACAACAGGAAACACAACAGTGCAAGCACTGCTGCTTCACGGCAGGATTAGCGAGCAAGATGGTGGTAGCAATCCGGGCGGACCTTGCACAAGGTCCTACCACCTGCAAAAATGTACCATCAGTCAAATAAGTGGTCTACCAATTTTTAAATAGGTTACTATCAAATGAATAAGTCGCTAAAGTCGAACTTTCAGGTTAGAGACGTCTATAGGCATTATTGTTTAATGACATACAAACGATTATCAAGTTTAGAGTGGTAGACCGGGATTCGGTTTGTAGCATTCGAACATGGCGGATGAAGTCAATATCGAATTTTGCTATTTCTGTTTCTTTGGCTAGTTGAAGTATAATTTTGATAGTTTTTTATGCGGCGATTAACCTTAACAGTGAACAGTGATCACAAAATTCTATATTGCTCTCGTGTTTGACATTTTTTAATGCGCAAGTTGTTTCCACGTGGTTTCTGGAATTTTACTATCAAGTTGCAAAAACTACAATCACCGTACAACGTTGCCTCTCGAAAGAGAATACTTTGACACTGGCGAAATTGTCCTATTAATTAGGACAGAAAGCCATATTTTAAAAGAGAAGAAGAAGAGTGGTAGACCGCTTATTTGGCTGATGGTACCTAATGCTAGTAAAAATAAATAATACTAGAAGAACAGAGTAGTTCGTCGTTTTTCCGCCTTTTCAGTGTAATTTGAAATGTAGGAGTCGTAACTTACGGTAGTTGCGATAGACGACACTATACACCACTATTGGCGTATGTTATGCAACTACTCAAAGTTTTGGGTGGGTTGGTCAAAAATCCGTAGTGAATATGGTTACACACTGAGCACGTAAATATAAGAGACGCGAGTTCAAATCCTGTCTGGTTTAGCCGAAAAACTCCTATTATTAAAAAAAAAACTTAGATATTCGTTGAGCAATCTAACCTTACATTCCGCAATTGACAACATTTCATATTTCTAAGACTATAATTTAATTCGTTCTCTGTATTCTGCTTGGAAATAGAAAGACGCTGATATTTTTAAAATTTCACTACGATTATTAATTAATTTATTACAAAATTTTTAAGATGTGCTTATTCGAAAAGGGCTTAACTCCAAAACTACGATATAATAGATCCGTTACTTTTGTCTAGTCTCTATTAAAAAAAAGATCACGTAAATCATGCGTAAATCTGAAATACACGTTGTCAAAATTATGACAGCTCCTTTTTCTGGTGCAAAAGGCAAAGGAAACATATCTATTCTGTCTTAGTATTGGCGAATTCAGATACATTTTTTAATACTTTTGTATTTTTTTAAATATGGAGAAATAAATTATAATAAATATTTTCAGGAGGCAAAACTCTTTCGATTCCTTTAGTAATTTACATGTGTTGAAAAAATGAAATCTTGTCAATTAATGTAGGTAATTAATTTTTGTGTAGTAATGTAATTAACAGGGAATCATTTTTTAAATACTTTAATTCAACACTAACTCAAAATATTTTCTACAGAACAGCGCTAGTGCGGCACAAACTACACGATATTTTAAAGCAGCTTTGATAATAGACGCATCTAAATCCTGTCCACAGTTGGGCGTCTGCGCTGGAGCTTTATCTCTCAAAGGCCTTCCGTCTCACTGGATCGCGAATGTTTCTTTTTGCCCACGCATGCCTTCATAAAACAATTTAAACGGTCTTTTGAAGATTTACTTTAACTTCTCATATGTTCAACAAAGTTTGGACAAGTTTTTGTGAACAAAATAAAATACTAAACCAAGGCGCCTAAGTAGTGCTTATTTTGTAAGTTTTCTTTGTATAATTTTACTGTGTCGCTTATACCTAATGTGGTAGCTATTTATACCTACTATCGTATCAAAGATATGACTTTAAACAAATACAACGTACAGTTGCAAACAGGTTTTATTTAGCCATTTACCACTGTTCGTAGTTTGGTCTGGTTTAGTTCGAAACGCGTCAGTGTGATGTGGTGGTGGTGATAGATGGGTTTGTGTAATTCGTGTGTGTTCTTACAGTGTGAAGGTGGAGGAACTGCATGAACACGCATATTTTGCACAAGCTTAGCTATCGTAAGGTCGCGGGTGAGCAAGGAAATTCTTTTAGTTAATTTATACCACTCCGGTTTATTAATGACAACATTTACTACAAATAAGTATGTATCACACGTGTAAATTATGAACACTGGCTAGTGGCTCTACAATCCGGGTTTGTAGTAGTACATCACCCAAAAATCTTAAATACCCACTATTACCACCCCCCATTTACCACGAGTACCTTAACAAAACCCCCTAAAACACTCCCCAAAGTTGTATTTGAATTTTAACTTTCACACTTTGTGGCTTCAGTAATGCGCTCTTTGAGGACTTAGTGTACTCTCCGTCGGTCTTTGTCCTAGACAGAATCTTAGCACGATACTAAAACTTGTCGAAAACTTTGACTGAAATCTCCGGAATATTTTAGTGAGGCGACGCGCCAAGCTCGAAATTATTTATCAATGCAATTTTTCGATGCATAAAATATAGAACGACGCGGAAATGTTCCGAAGTGTAAAATTTGCTGTCAAAAAGAATTTTACTTGGTACTTTGTGTTGAAACATTTTAAGCGTCACATTTAAATTCAAGGAATATTAAAGTAGAACAAGACATAGTATGTAACTTTTTAATTTCATGTAAGTAGGTACGTTTAAAGGGTTGACAAAACATATATCCCAGAGTATATTTTACCCAGTAAAATATTATATGACCTTAAATCTTAAGTATTTATGAACCATTTACGCTTCAATTTTTTTGTTATATTGCTCTAACCCACCTTCTTATTCATAAATACATACTAAAATTATGTTTGTCTTTAATAACCAAGACTCCTTAATATCTTTCATCGCCGAAAATTTACTTACCGCAAAATTCAATAAAGTACTTTCCGTGACTATTTAATCTAAAACATTAGATACAGTTTTATCAGACTCAAAGCAAGATAACTTTGATCGTCCAAAATACCGTGTTTTGTTGAAGACCATTACTTAGTAGTTTCATTATCAAAAAAGACCATTACTTTATTACTTTTTGATCGGCACGCCTTGAAGGGCTATTGCATTAGTTTCTGTAGGTACACATGCGTCGACATTGTACCTACTGTGAATGGAATAAAGAAAATTGTGAAGTGAATGGATTTTGTCAATAGGTACAGGGGATCAAAAACGGACAAGATTAGAAAACGACACGTGTCGAACTTGCACTTTGTTAAATAAAAAGATCTGAACAGAATTAATTATTTGAAGTAGACAGTAAAGAAAACTGTAACCAAATAAATTACTTATTGCCACCAAAAGGTTACTACTTTAGAAAAGAAAACAAATACTTTATGTAATATATTCTAAATGACAGAAAATTGAATGATTATAGGTAGCCTTTAAAATCAAAATAAGACCAAGGTAAATCGATTTGTTATTCGCTCCCATAAATACTAAATTTCAAAAGTTTAAAGTAAAACGAAAATCACTTAAATAAATAAAAACAGTAAGTTACATCTGATTCAGATTGAAACCCTAGAACTTCAATTTGCAAGTCCAAATGAAATATATCAGAGGTATTTAATTACCGATCATATTACACATACAATTTAAAGAAAAAAAATTTGCGGAATCTCGGAAACGCGTTTTTCCACAGATACGATAAAGCTGAATCGATTCATTCCTGACCTGAAAGCCTCTACAGTTTTCTTCGGAATCATTACATACGACGTAACTTACTATAGTTTACCAAAATAGTATATAGTAATACGTACCTAGTAATAAGACATTGTTTTTGAAATAGTTTTCCAATGCCAAAAGAAAAATAATTTGAGGTTGGTGACGTGCGTGTATGTATATAATATGGATTTTCTTTAAATCGATAATTTAATACCACCAATAATAAAAAAGGAATGCGAAGTAACAAATACAGCGAAAATAAAACAAAAATTAAAACTTGTGAAAAAACTTCGGTTTAAAACCCCGGCTGACTTGGAACTTATTTGCCTCGAGACCTCGAGAGTTGGCGATCTCGCAAACGATGTGGCTAATTAACGATATGAAACTTTACGAACTAACGACGGGTTTCGACAACAAAAAGGACGAGAGTTCTTTCGAGACAAATTACAACCCATGTCCAAACACGGCCCAGTCTAATTAATCTGAAAAATCCTCCTTATTTTTCCACACGTTCCGTGCCCGGGGCTAATCTGTTACTCAAACGAGTATATTTATTATCCTTCTTCTCCATTTTCTTTCAATTTGTTCCCTTAATTTTTATTTGAGTGCGGTACTTTTGCTTAAACATTAATTAGTACCCGAGTAATTCAATTTAAAGATGCTTCTTAAAAAAATCTCGTCATTTTAACGCAATTATTATACCGGTAATTAAAACAGACGGTCAAATTTACGAAATTATAGAAAAGATTTTTAAAGAAAAAAATACATAATATATTCGGAAAATTCAGTGACATTTAAGCGTTCCCTTCCGTTATAATTCTTACATATTTTCTATTCTCGGCCTCCAAATAGTTTATCCCTTTCCCTGTACGGTTAGTTAACTCCATTCACCCGTCACGAGGTCAACTAGACCTTCTTTCCGTAATAGGCTGTCGTCCACGTATAGTTGCAATGTAACATCTCATTACCAGTGTTTCGTTCCACGGCAAATAGGGGTTAATTTCATTAGTACGAGCCCAACGAATCGTGTGATAACTTTAGTGATGTTATGTGAAAGAGCGCCTGTGGGAAAGGGGAATATACCACACCTTTACAACGTAAAGGACGAGACTGAAAATCGCTTCATTCAAAATTGGACGTTGTTTTGAGTGTTTCTAATGTCAGTTTTAAATGTATGTTGTTCAGAAATGCGTCGTTTTGATAATGCACGTTGCTGTTGCAATACGTTCAGTTATATTTGCTTGTCAAGCGTGTTTTGTTTTAACTTTTAATGGTGACTGTCGAAGTGAATAAACGTAAGGTATCTTTTAACTTTCGATAACTTTATAGTTTATCAATTGGCATTCACCAGTGGCTTCGCTTGCGTAAATTAGATTTGGCATTAGATCTGACAGTCAAACTGAAATTCCCAAAATCTGAATAAAATTCCATAGAATTCCAAATAACATGCGCGGTCTTCATATTCGTTGTGTGACGAACACCCGTGCCAAATTTCATGGTTTTAAGCATAGCGATTAAGACTTTGATATTTTACTTGAATTCCGTAAAAATATCAGGATAAAAAGTAACTTACCATACCTTATTCCAGATGTCCAGATATATTCATACCAAATTTCAATCAAATCCGTTCAATCGTTTTAGCGTGAAAGAGTACCTTGCATAACCTAACCAACAAAAAGTTGAAAAGCCCCCGATATTGTTAATTCAAAGGATTAATAGCTCAAAAACTGTTGAACAGATTTTGATAAAACATGTTTAAGAAACAACGCTAGAAAATCTGCTTTCAAATAAAAAAACCGCATTCAAATCGGTTCACCCGTTGATAAAATAAAGCGGTCAAACTTATAACGCTCCTCTTTGTGCGTCGGAGGTTAAAAAATACACAAGCACACACGCATACACATAGCTCCCAAATTATCGCATTTATAATATAAATTGGATTATTTTAAACCACAACAGTGAAAACAAATATACTGAAATAAAAAAATTATAAATTAAATTGTGAGGCTAAGCGTTGCTATTTGATTACAATTTACTCAACAACACTTTAAAGTTTCTTTAGATCTCATTGTAAATGTGTGAATGTGATGTAAAATTTAATAACTCCTTGTTTGTTCTGAAAACCCCAACTTTAGATTACTACTGATATTCACGTTATTACCATAGTTGATTGGACGGGGTATTGTCTGAAAATTCATGCAATACCATCCGACAGAGTTCTGATTCGAGTTTCAGAACTGCAATAAAACTTTATAAGATACATCAATCAGAAAGCTGTCTGAGTTCAGTAAGTAGCTTACCTATGTAGTTAATGACACTAACTTAGTTCCTAAAAAAACACCTGATGTCATAATAATAATATGCTATGAAATATTATGAACATTTTTTATTACTGTTTATAGGTAGGTGTCTAATCAGTAAATAAATATGAAGTAATAAATATAGAGGTGATTCCTAATTCTCAATGCGTAAATGTTTTTAACATGAGTGTGTTCCGTTTTTCGTGTCGTTTTAATTTTGTATTTTATACATATAAGTATATAAATTTATCATGTACTAAAATAAACACTTATAAAATGCAGAAATCCATTAAGAGAGTTTCTTTTTAGTAACAAAAAATGCACAAAAAATATTTTTTTTTACTGACTCTACTCATTTATTAAGGAAAAGTTACAACTTACAAATAGAACTTACAATCAAAGTTGGTAACCTAACTACAACTGTCCACAATAATCATAATGTGGCTAAAGGAGCATCCAAGAAGAAATAAGTTTACGAGTACAACATAACTATTCATTGTCCAACCAGGGCGATAGGTACAGAATTAATATTACAACCATCAAAGTAAGCTCAATGTTTCCGAATCGATCTGAGAGCACAAGCCACCACGTAATTGTAACGATACTAAAACGTCACTATAATTTAAAAAAAAGACACTACAAAACCCTACGGACCGTGTGAATTAAAATAAGCCAATGAAACTACAACAGATTTTAACACGCTGCGCTAATTGACTCATTCGAATTAACCAGGCGTTTGGCACCAATTTAAAAATCCATATAAAACGACAATACAAATGCTGTTTATTAACACCGACAAAAACAAGAAAAAGAGAAATATACAACTAATAAAACGGATAACACAAAAATAAATACAGGTGGAGAAAAACTACAACGTATACAATTAAAGCACTCACCAAAAATTTTAAAACATTTAATTTTGGTGAGTATTGTTTGTCGTCATTTTCGCCGTGTAGCGAACTTAAGTATTAGTAGTCTCACATGATTTTTGTAAAATCAACTGTAATAAGTACTATAATGCAATAAACATCTTTTAACTGTATTTACTACAGTCAGTCAAAGATAAAAAGGCGGATATTTTCTGAATATTGTAATTTTTTTAATCAAACTGCTCTGTAAGTTCCGATTTAGTAAACGGATCACGTTTGCGACCCTTAATTAAGAAGTTAATGAGATCAGGACCTGACCTCCTTTCATTGTAATCAATATTGGTTACTAAATTACAATATAAAATGCTGTCCCAAGTTTTTGGATAAGTGGGGTTACCTTGTTAGTAAGGATGAAAATCAATTAATTTTCACAAAGCACTTTCGGGCGAGGTGAAGGATAGAAACGTGGGAATTTTGGTTTTATGCGGTTTCCGTCTAGTTACACAATAATATTTAAAGAAAGAATAACTGTACCTAGTAGTTATAGGTTGCGAATGCAATTTACATTTTTTGTATAGCCCGTAACATGTCCCACTGCTGGGTAAAGACATCCCCTTTTCTTCGTTACTCTGTCCTATTCTGGGCATGCACCTGCTAATCGAACTTGAAAAGGTCTCAGGTTGATCTGAGCAATTTACATACGCTCGCATTATGTTTAAGCGTTTAGTACACAACAATCAATTAAGATGCAGATAAGTAATAGGTAAGTATCTTCTATAGTGACTTCTACTCTAAATACTAGAGAGTACTACGACATAGTGATCGTGGCTGTCGCATTGTGTAGTGAACCTTCGTTGGAACTTCAAGAAATGGTAAGTATTTCTGGTCAACCGGAAACTTATGAGAATTAAATTTAAAGTATTGGTGCTTCCCAGTATTTCACAAAGTTAACCACTCATGATTTATAGTACACGTCTGCACTTCGAAATTATGCCAATATCACTGTATAAGCTGAAAATATGCTCAGATCGGGGCAGCATGAATATCGAGGAGGTATTACCCTCTCACTAATAGCCAATATCTGCCGCCAAAATTGCCTTCCTAACGATATTTCTGCTGCAAGTAATAAAACCCTTAATCCTGTTAGCGACCTGAAAACGCGTTGGCTTGGATTTTTGGGATTTGGACTTCAGTTTGTTTGTTTTAATGAGTTAAATGAAGTTTTCGTGTGAAATTTTTAAAGTAGTCATAATAAATGTCTAATGTGTAATTATTTATTCTAATTTACTGTATTGCACAACCTTCTAAAATCTGTTCGTTAATTCCGTTTATTATAAAAGTTGCTTGGAAGAGATCGTTCTGAAGAGATAAGGCCGCCTATTGCTTACCTTGCAAAATTAATATAATACTATATAGGTATGTGTGTACTGCTTACTACGTATGTATTGGTGTTCAATTAATAAAGAGTCGTTGAATTGTATTATAAGTGTCGTAGGCATTTAAGTGAATCACACCTCCCAGAAAGAGTTTTTTATAAATTATCTGTAAACATAAAAGGAGAGCCTGTTTTTTTTCCTAGCCTAATTATAATGTATCGAGTACTGCTGCTTGAAATCTTCATGACCTAAAATCCTGTTAAAAAATGAAATTTACAGTTTCATAAATTTTATCCTCGTGTAATATAAACATTAAAAGTATTAAAGGGCAAGCTTGTTAGTTTACTTAAGCAGACAGCCTATCTAACCAAAGCCTGGCAGATGTAGGCTCAAAACTCAATTAGAAATTAACCTAACGCGCCTAAAAATAACATTTGCGTTTAACTAAGTTTGATGTAAACATGGGTTGAGTCGCGGTTAGGTTTAAAATATGAATACAAATTGAGAAAGTTCGGGGTTGCTCCAATCCGGCAACTTTAAAATTATTAACGCGACGCTCCTACGTAGATTTACGCGTGAAACAGCGACGTTATCTATATGAAAAATGGGCCTGGTTTAGGTTCTAACGTACTATAATTGACTTATATTTATCTATAAACAACGCACTGGTAAAAAATCGGATATGCGACTTTATTTTGTACTATTAAAATTTGTTCAGGGAAGAATGTTTAACGCGTAATCGTAACGGTATCGCTTATAGTCGGTATTTAAAATAGACATATTGCTCAATCTCATACAATAATAGTACATTGTTGTAGAGGCACAAAAGTAAGCAATAGGTGTACGAGTTAGTTCGAAGGAGTCACAAACATTTTTGACCCGAGAATTTTTATTAAAAGAAAGAATTAAATTTATTTTCGCAACGCATGTTTTTATCTTTCTGACAGTAATATCCCACCTTTACGTGTAACGAAATTAAAAAGAGTCAGTAGCCATTTATCAAAAGAGTTTTATAACTGGGTCAGTGTTCGGAAAATATTTTTTACGGTGGTTCATACATCATTTTCCTTGACGGCCAATTTTCCCCACCTAATGCTATTTTTCAGTTCTGACTCTGTAAAGTTTCTCGGTTATTGTCTTTTTTGGAAAACAAATAAAATACATTTTACCTTCGTGCTTGTCATCATCATCATCATCCCAGCCTATATACCTACGTCCCACTACTGGGTACAGTTCCCACGCGGGCCCAGTGCGGATTGGGAACTTCACACACACCATTAAATTGCTTCTCAGGTTTTTGCAGGTTTCCTCGCGATGTTTTCCTTCACCGTAAAGCTCGTGGTAAATTTCAAATGTCGCACATGAATTTTAGAAAAACTCAGAGGTGCGAGCCGGGGTTTGAACCCACAATCCTCTGCTTGAGAGGCCATAGGTCAAACCACTCGGCCACCATGGCTTTTTTTGTAGTTTTTCTTAAAAAGTAGATAAGTACATTTAGAAATATTGTCAGGAAAATACTACAAATGAATCGAATAGCATTAAGTATGTTTATTTTTCTCAGGTGTGCTTTAATAATAATTTTTGTGATATAATTTAATTTAATTTAATTTATGAAAAATAATGTGTGATACGAGTATAATGTAATAAAATGTAATAATGGTATTAATTCCTAAATAAAGGAATATATTATTATTATAATTATACAGCGAGAAAAATGGCATTGACAGACGAACGCGAGCAACAAAGTGATCCCATAAGGATTCCGTTTATGTTTATCCTAAAAGCGATAAAATGTTAATTTTCTTTTTTAAATCATCTTTCTCCTTTTTTGTGCTATGTAAACAATTCTACTTCTATATTTAGCAAATTTATGGTGGACACATCGCCCACACAGCCTACGCGGCCAAAACCACCACTAATGAAGGTAAGTGCTTTTGTTTATCCTAGTAACATCATTAGGATATTAATATCGTGTGATAGCCGGCTTTAATGGTTTCGCCGACCATAGCTATATTTTTTGTTATAAAAAATAACCTGAGGTGTTTAATAAGCACTTTAGTAAAAAGATACACTCGAAAAATATTACCACTCGTTGCAGTCGGGTAAATAGACAAGTGGAAGCCGGGCTTGTGCGGTTCCATAGATTCAGCCAAGGGCAAAAATATACAGATCGTAAAAAAACTAATTGTTTAAGTTTGTAAATTTGGTGCTGCCGCTGAAACACAACTTACAAAACTAAAAATTTTAATTTTGACTTAAGCTTGCCCCAATTATTGACTTTTGTTATGTAATAAATAGCAGCCAAACGAGCAGATGGTTTACCTGATGTTAACCGTCGCCCAATAGACATGTGCAATACCATCAGGACTTCAAATGCGTTGCGGCCTTGCAAGGAATGGTAGGACTACACTCGCTTTTTGAAAGTAACCATTATCGTAGATGGGGACCCCATTAATTTTCATTGTTTTCGTTATATTTATCTCTAAAACTTTTAAATATATAAACCTCAGACTTAAAGTATCAACAAATAAACTGGCGCTTAAAAAAACATTATTATTATTATTATGCTGTCGATTTTGTCAGGAAATTAATCATTTATTGCCATAATGTAGGTACTGTTTGATGATTTAAATTCTGGTTTTGTTCCGCGTACCTTGATTATAAGAGAAGCGCGATTCTTCGGCACAGTTATGCATGCGCCATAATCACAAGACGTCTGGAGAATTGAGGATATGCTGGCATAATTGTCAGTCAGAAAAAATAAATCGGACCAAACCGATCTACCCTCTTCCTAACAAGTTACCCACTGCTACTGGAACTCGAACTCGTTTTAAAGTCACGGCAAAACGTACGTACATGACAACTCAAAACCATCTTCTCGATTAAAGTTTGATTATTTCGTAATTCAATCATAAAAATTCGTAATTAAATCATAAGACCGCGACAGTCCATAACATTGTATTATAATATATACTGTTGCCATAGTAAATAATTGTTTATTTCGCAGAAATATTCAATTAGATCCAGCAGGGCTACTACGACACTCCAAACTCGAAGTTCGTGTCGTGCGGTCCCTCTCGCTCTCGTATTAAATAGTATAAGTTTCAGAGGGACCGCACGACACGAACTTCGAGTTTCGAGTTTCTTAGTAGCCCTGCGCGTGCTCCAATCCGCATCGATTCCATAAGTTTATTTTGCATTCAACTAGAGAAAGGCGGGTCTGAATTGAATGCACTGCCAAGTCCCTCTTCTGTTATAAATAGACACGCTTATTGATTTAAGTGTTTTAGTTGCTGAATTATATAATAAAGTGGTTAATAACTATTTCAATGATGCATCTCTGGTTGAAACCTACCTACTGATTTTTAATAGCCATAAAGAATTTAAAGTTTTCTTTGTGAATATAGATTAGCAAGCAATAATAGTAAATATAAAAGGCAGCCAATTTATGATATTAAAGCCTGACGCTAGCCTCCAAAAACTCTCTTGCCCTTTTGAGAATTAGAAAAAAAAATATTGTGTCAAGAAAAACAAAAACAATCGAATCGCATAAATTGTTATGAGATCATAATATTATCCTATGCTAACTATCCTTCTAATACTGCACCTATAAATGAGACAGTTCACGAAAGTGCACTGTATAAGAGGGTAAATTCACGTAAATCAAAAAAATCGTTGTTCTCGCCCATAAAAAATTCTAACTTAAATATTTTCAAATAGTTTTTTGACATGACATTACTTGTCCATAGACCTAAATGGAACCCTCGTATATAAAGTAATACTATTTGAATAACCATGAAAAAAGCCCGAAAAAACATATATTTCGTCATTCCCCGTCATGGTTCAAATCCACCTTTTCGACTTTGGTGATGTACTCATGAAATAAGTGTACGTGTATCCCGTTTTTGTTTATTTTAGAAACATGGTTATATTAAGGAAAGACCAGTACAGAAATTTCATTAATCTAAAACAACTATTTGGCATAGCCTCGGTACACTATAAAATTTATTACAGAGTCGACCATCATTCCCCGGTTGATGACGCTACACGACGTTTTTGTTGAGTCGGTTAATAACACGGCTGCGTAAACACGCCCTCCCACACCCTCTCAGTTTCCAATTTCACGTGAGCAACATCGCAAGCGCATGCCATTAGACTCCAGGTGAGGAAAAAACAAAGTCGGGTGGGAAAATCATTGTGTCCAGTTTTAGCGTCATTCCACGATATTCTTATTTACGAGATAAATACTAATTTTTTCATGTTTTCATATAAATAAATGTTTTCTGGTTGTAGTACTGTTTTATAACACGTATAACCTACAGATAAAAAGTGAAGCGTTTCCGAGAAATTGCGTATTGTTCTTGATTTCGTCATTCCCCGTATCATCATTCCACTCTTTCAGTGTAAGAAGGGAATGACCACTTGTTGGAGGGAATGATGAAAGTCTTTATATGTTACTTTATATGTTACTAAGAAATGTGTGAGCATGACAACCATTTAGGATAACAGAAAATGGTCCAATCCGTGATAGATTCTCAACACCAGCTTCACGCTAGCGAAATAACCAGCCATATACTCAATCAACATCGCGGATTGCTAAGATTACTGGAAATATAATATTATCGAAGAAAAACCGGCTAAGAGCGTGTCGGACACGAAAATGTCGATTACGAAAAAATTAACTAATATTTTTTCGTATTTTTTACGGAATCTTCTAAAATTAGGTATATTTTATACCTTACGCTGCTATTTACTCATAAACTACTAACAATTCTCAAGCAAACTTAGCCGTTATAGTTTTCCTTGAAAGTTTGATATATTGACTAGACTACCATCCTGAATTTTTTCAAAATTTTCCACCCAACGGTTTAGATTTTAGAGGGGGGGGGGACGCTCGATTTTAATGAAAATTTGCACTTTAAAGTAGAATATTTCGCAAACAAATTACTGAATCGAAAAATCGTTTTAGCCCCTAATTGTTTTAAAATACCTATCCAACGATACCCCACACTAAAGGGTTGGATGAGAAAAAAAAATCACCGCCACTGTGCGTCTATAATAATAATAATAATAATCCATTTATTTCAAACACAGTGCCCATAGATGGTTAGTAATATTAAATCTTACAACTATGTTAGTATATTTACAAATAGATAATGGGAGGGACCCTAAAAAAAATGCATTTGAATTTTTAATTGTACTATTTTGTCGGCATAGTTTACCTATATATCCGTGCAAAATGACAGCTTACTAGCATTGATGGTCCCTGAGCAAAGCCGCGGACGGACAGACAGACAGACAGACAAATAGACATGGCGAAACTACAAGGGTTCCGTCTTTGCCATTTTGGCTCCGGAACCCTAAAAAAAGAACAAAAATGTTAAAAAAAGTGTATAAATTAATTAGCGAATTCATCAGCTGTACAAAACGGGTCTATAATAATTCGCATAAATTAATTTTCCTAATGAAATTGGTGTAACGTTATTTCACATAATAAATAATTCGCATAACGGCCAATCAACTTTTTTACCGACACTAATCTGTCCGCGACATTTTTCAAAAAATCGCAGATTTTTGTAAGTAAACATGTTTTTTCTGTAATTTAATAGATGATGTACATGAATACTTGCCATCCTACATAAGTTCAACCTATTAAACCGTGAAATATCTTGTCGGAAGTACGACTTTTTGGTAACGCCGGAGACAATTTTGGTAACGCAGGAGACGCCCAAAGTGTCGGTAAAATAGTTGATTGGCCCATAACTAAATACGCATAATGTGGATTGGCATAACGATAACTTGGCTTAAATTTAATTAGCATAACATTACTTCGCATAAGTATAAAAAAAAAAAAAAAATGTTTATTGTATAAAAGAACTGCTATGTGAAAATATCTATTATTATAAAAAATACCTATACGCTACGCTTCGTTCCCGCCTTAGTCTTCTGAACCTAAACTAACTGAGTCGGTTTTGCCCTGTCCAAGCAAATTCACTCGCTGCTTGATAAAATTATGGGAATTCATTTTATTACAGTTAAAGTTATAGTTAATAAATGTTATACACATTTCAATTACGCGTATTCATCATTATGCTAAATAAGTGTTATGCTTCTTTATAATTATGCAAGTTTGCTGTTATGCACAATTATGTTATGCGAAATTTGTTATGCGAATGCATATTAGGACAATTAATGTTATGCGAAATAAGGAGCACCCATATAAAACACTTAGTATAATATACCAATTAGTATAAGATTTACGTCCTCATTGTTAAAGACTTGCTAGATCTCAATCGTTATTTTCTTAGTAGATAGGTACTTATGAAAGATCATTGTTATTAACGATAAGTTCGTCTTCATTATGGAATTAACTATGTAGTTTTTTACCGTAGGTTATTCTGAGTTGATCAAAACTGTGATCTAATAGAAATACCAAAACCTAATCAATTTTGGTGGTAGTTTTATTTTCAATAGTCATTCCCTCCAACTGTTAGTCATTCCCTTCAATACATTCATCATTCCATACATCAGTTCGTCATTCCCCGCAGTGTCGATTATTTTCGATTGCTCATATCTAATAAAATATTGAAAAAAAATGTGTGAAACATTTATTACACAACTTCAGCAATGATTATCTGTCAAATTAATCGAAAGAAAATGGGTAACAAGCCATTTAAAAAAAAAATTACAAATTAAATCGAAAAAACAAAAGTACGTGAATCCACCCATCTTATTCATACAATAATAACTCATGACTTTCATGAGCCTCTCGATAAAAGCAATTCAGTCGATAAAAGTGATTCAATTCATTATCCGAATCAAACCATCCAGCAAGACTCGCCAATTCAATAAGAAAAGGTCTTAAGAAAAAAAATCTCATTTCGCAGAGATCCCTAAGCCAATCAAATATTTTCCTTCCGGAGATGTTATCTTTTAATATCTCGTCTGTGCTAGCGATAACTCTATGAGTATTTTTGAAAGCAATTGCCTATTTCAGTAACATGTCTCGTTCTCTGAAAGTTATAAGTACCTAAACGTAGAGTAGCACTAGTAACTAGGTAGTTAGGATTTTGGTATTTCGTGTAGATATTTCATTCAGACTTACTGATATTGTAAATATTGTAATTAGACATAAAGGTATAGAAATAGATCGTGAAACTAAAAACTTTGCTAGCAATGGTGAATGATTTTTTGTACTCAACAGATATAGAAGTTAGCAACGTTACCGCTGATTCACTGATTTAATTAGTTGTTTTTAAAGACAAGGATTTATTCACCGGAAAGTTCTATGGAACAGGTATTTTTCCATTTATCTTTCTACGTCACAAGAATCAATTAAAGCAGCCACTATATACATTACTTGTGTAGGTCGAGCTGGCACGAGCGAACATGAACGAAAGAAATGACGCTTGTTGTTTTGTAAACAAGTACATTAATACTCCTTAAACATGATAATCTCTATTTGAAGCAACCTTTAGGTACCTATTTAATCAATAATCAATTTGTGATTCGCACGTAGATGTCATTCACTCACTTCAAATATTCGTGCCAGTTTTTGAAAATCGACCTGTTATACCTTCAGCGATAAGAGTACATCGTAAAACACACGACAGTCGCTGTTTGCCAGCGCATTAGCGCTTTTTTCTTTACTTTCGCTGAAACTGACGGATGCCAGCGGCAATTAGTGTCCGGAAATTACACAAGAAAACACCAGCAATCCATCACCTGCCCAGAAAAAATAAAGCAGAAATCTGCGCCGGTCGTGCACGGCTTATACAAAACGTCATTCAAGCTAAGGTCGAGATGACGATGCCGAATTTCCCGCTTACTTACTGCGTTTTACGAGGATAGCCCATGTTTTACTGCGAGGTATAAAAATACTGGCAATGAAGATAAATTTTGGATGTTATTGTATGGGTGCCTCTTTGATTTTGGGATCGCTACGTGACTGCGTAATTGGAATACTGAGTAGTTGCGTTGTGGTACTCGTCTGAATGCGTATAATTGATTTGTATGTACGTAATAGTAGGTACCTACCTACCGCACGAGATCCGCTTGTGATACCAAACTACTACTTCTTAAAAATTAGTGTCTTACTCTAACTTTTTGTACAGTTGAGTTGATTGTCATATTTTAACTTAAAGTATTAACAAATTACATTAAACATATATATTATGCTATCCATGATCATGATCATGGCGGTGGTTGATGAGTCGAAACATCGGGATCGTGGTCGTGGTAGAAAATATATAACTAATGTAAATTGTAATTTACTGTAAATCGTTCAAAAACTGTTTAGAAACTCGCTTAGTAATCAATTAGATAAAATAATATTAATAATTACAATGTTATCAAAATAATATCCCTAACATCGGCCTTTGAAAATTATAACCAACAGCCATAAACCCTCAAACGCTCAAACCAATCAAAACTGGATCAAACCGCTAATTTTCGGGCATAAAAAGAATACTGGCCAATTGATCCCATTAAATGGCGTATACAGGTAACGGTTGAAACGACGGGTTCAGGAAATCACGTGTAAAATCTCCATTAGGAGCGTTCACCGATTGATAGGGGATGAGCTGCCCTCTATCGGACACGGAACACAGCCGGAACTCATGACCTGAATTCCGAATAGGCCTGAAAGGTTTTTTTGGGTATGGTGTAAGCAGAACGGACCCAATTGTCTGGGAATATAAAATTAGACGGAGGATTTTTGTTGATTTTCAAGGGGAGTAGCAGACAAAATATTTACTATGGGAGCAATTACGAGTAGAGACACTATTTAAACTTTTTTTTTTTTGTCACAACCACGTGAAAATCCTTCACTGTTGAACAAAAGACCTCTCAAGAAGCCATCAAACTTCTTTTTTAAATTATGTAGAAGTAGGTCATGTGCACTTAAAAATTTGATATGAAATTAATTGGCGTAGATACGAGTCTAGATCTAGAGTCAACAGTCCGCAAGAAGGTCAGTATAAAAAGTAAAGGTTTTATCATAAAATTCAATAAGCTTTTACCCTGTAACTTGGCCAGGGCTGATCACTGTAGCGCTCTTTTGCATAAGCAACGAGAGGTGATATTTTAAATGGCGTCGTAAAAGTATTGTCAATGGCAGAGAGGAATTTAAATGAAAATTTGCTACAAACTTTTATTGAATACCTAGTAACTACACATTTTAATGTAATTTTGTTTTGGATTGACATAATATTTGATGCAATACCTATACAAATTGTTGAAAACGATGAACGACAATGTGATACTGAATTTTGCAGAGCAAAGAAACTACTTAACATTTAAACAAACTAGGATAACACTCGTAGTTCATGTGTCCAGTTTTTCAGCTACCAACAGAGCTGGATACTTTCAGGACTAAATTACTACATGCTTAATATCCTATTAAAAAAAAACCTATTCGTAACGAAAATCCCAGTATCAAAGATGATAGGGTATTGTAAGTATTGTTTTATTACCTAAATAAGACGAATATCTGCCTCCACATACTGTTTCTCGTAAAGGTACGGAATAGATGGGCTGTAAACAGAGATCCCCTTTGGAAAATCTTATTCAGTTGGAAAACAGATAAACCAAAGGGCATATTTTTGGTAAATCTAAACTAATACAGAACCATAAATCTTATTCCAGCGCTTAGGTGATTGTATTTTTTTTATTCGACTGGATGGAAAACGAGCAAGTGGGTCTCCTAGATGGTAAGAAATCACCACCGCCCATAAACATCTACAACACCAGGGGTATTTCAGATCCGTTGCCAACCTAGAGGCCTCAAGTGCCAGTAATTTCACCGGCTGTCTTACTCTCCACGCCGAAACACAACAGTGCAAACATTTCTAATGGAGTAAACTCCAAAAAATTATGTCGCAACCGACCGACCTAATTTAAGCGGAAACAAGACTTAACAGAACTTAATGGGCCATTAGAGTAAAGATTTAACAATTGAGATAATTTATTTAAGGTTATGACAATGCTGGTTGGTTATTTAATCCGAACAAAGAAAGGGCTCCTCTATTCATACTTCACATGCAGACTTGACCCTTTCTTGCACTGAACCGGAAAATTGTTTTACTGGAAGTGCCTTTTTCACGCAATGAATTAAATGAGCGATTTTTAAAAACGCATCTATTACGTCATTTAAAAAAATGTTTATTCTTTTGTCGTTTTTGCTTTTTATGTGCCCGAAAGTTGGAAGAAATTTATGTTACTTACTAAATCCCGGGGCATATTATGAATTGAAAATCGCGTATTTATTCAAATAATACCTGCCTATATACGAAAATTACTTTATTTCTGCAATTACTTTGCGAAATGTCGTATTTAACCAAAGTAGCAAGGTTATTACTCGATTACTTGGAAAACTATGAGTATTTCGTTATTCAAATAATATTAAACTTTTTACTTTTTTTTGCTCTTTCGGTTCCCTAAAGGGTAAAGGAACTTGATCTATAATGAGCAATGCAATGTTTGTTTTTGTTGGCAGTTATTTTTAAGTGCTTCAATTTCACTGTTTATTGTTCTTATTTATTTTAATGTAAAATGGACCTATGCAGTCCACGGTCCCAATGGAAGACCACCGCCGTTCGCATGGACGACATTATGCTGATTTGGGACCATTTCGTGACCGTGATAAGTATTTTTTTAGTTTCATTATATACCTATATTATTTTATGTGTCACGAATAAATGTTTTTTTCTTTCTTTCTTTTTCTTTGTTTCTTACTTTCCCTAACGTTTCACAATTATCGAGATAGAGTTCTAGTTTACATAACCTCTTCATATCTCTATATCCGTGTAAGCGACCTTCCCTGTCTTTCAAAATCCAAGCACATTATGTTAAACTAATTCTCGTAATTTAGATGTCCGGAGCAGCCAAAGAAGTTTATGATTCAGTGATTTCCTTGACTATCTTGTTAATAGTTAACCCGTTATTCATAAACGTTTGTTAAGCTTTTGTTAGCTTTACATTAGTTTGTATTTGTCAGGCACAGATAAAACGTTATTAAATACTAGCTTATGCCCGCAACTTCGTCTGCGCGGATCTAGGTTATTCCGTGGTGGTGCCCTTTACCGGAATAAAAGGTATCCTATGTAACATCCTTGAGGTTCAAACTACCTATATACCAAATTTCATCAAAATCGGTTCAGTGGTTTAGACGTGAAAGCGTAACAGACAAACAGACAGACAGAGTTACTTTTGCATTTATAATATTAGTAGGGATACTGAACTAAATTTTAGTTATAACAGATTTATAACTATTTATGAAGAGATGGCTACGAGTAATTAATTGATTCGACAGAATAACAAAAAAAAATAGATTAATGTATCCATTCTAGCCTATATACGTCCCACTGCTGGGCACAGGCTTTTTCTCAGAATGAGATAGTTTGGGCTGTAGCTCCCAGTGCAGATTAGAAACTCAACAAAAAATCATTATCTTTCGTGCTCGTTAGCTATTTTTCCATACAAAACCATCTGCTCTTTATAGTCTTTACACACTAATCTTTATAGAATGAAACTCACGACCTGTAGACTAAGTATTCATTTGTAGTCTGAGAACAACACGCTAGTGTATTCTGGACGGGTCCATTAGCCCGCGGTCAAACAGTTTCTGAGCTCTAACGTACCAGTTTTGTGCGAAGATTTAAATTAATATCACGGCACGGCAGTATTGTATTTATAAACTCTCTTTACTGTGACTGGGACTAGGGTAACGATGGATTTGCCTAGTTTTTGTACTCTAGCTTTCTATGGAATAGTAGAATTAACATCATCATTATATCCATACAACGCTTTGTTAAACTACCGCATGTTCATCAAAATGAAAGGATAACACATAAAGACTTAGATAAGGATTTTTCTATGTTCATGCGGCTAAAAATAAGAGCTTGAACTAAGTTTAGCTAAAATTGTTACTAAATGCGAAAAGTACCTAGACCTATAGGTATCTACCGAAGAAGTTTTGGTGATATTAAAAAACGAGCAAAGGGAGTGTTTTTAGAACAGAAACGAATTAAGAATTAACATTCCACATATCAAAGTATCTATTCTTACATCGAATATTTCATATCTACAAATTTATACGGAACCTTCGGTGCGCGACTTTGACTCGCATTGGCCGGTTTTTCACCTTCTTTCGCCAAATATGTGTGTATTAAAAACAATTTATTCAGAAATCATGAAAAATACGTCATAAATCATTCCTAATTTATTTACCTACAGTGTTTTACTACGCGTATTATTGAATGATTTTAATATTGAATATTTCCTTAAAGTCAAGTGGGCAAGCATTTTCACTCTTCATTCCATTACATACTTAATGGAATTTAAACAACATCATGCTTTTATAAACGCTTAATTTTAAAACAAAATTAACCCCGAGTGCTCCTGTGACGCGTAAGTGCCTCGGGCGAGCGAGTATGTCATTCAGTGAACATTTCAGCGGCAAACATCAAAAGGTTTGTTTTACAGCGGCGTTTTTGTACACCAAGTAATTGAATTGGCAAAGTTTCCGATAGCGAAAATATTTATTGTGGGAGCGAAAATAAATAGTTTCGCCCGCCCGCAGCTTTATTTCCGTATTGGAACAGAGTTTGTGTTGCATTGTTATGTCAGGTTAATTTGTCGGTTAAGTTAAAACCAGATAAGGGTGAATAGGATTCATGCGTTAAGGGATGCGTACTTAAAAATCACCCCCACTTTACGTTTATGGGAGGGACTCTAAAAAAATTTTTACCATTTTGTCGGCATAGTTAACGTATTTTCGTGCAAAATTACAGCTTTCTAGCATTGATAGTTCCTGAGCAAAACCGCGGACGGACAGACAGACATGGCGAAACTATAAGGGTTCCTGTTTTGCCATTTTTGCTACGGAACCCTAAAAATGAAGTTATTTTTTGTTTTTTTTCTTTAAACTGTATACATGCTAAATAACCTGCGTAAAACTACCATATTTTTTACAATCAATTACCTTCAGGCAACAGTTTCACTGGTTCCCAACCTTAAGGAAATCCTACTAATATAAATGCGAAAGTTTGCAAGTCTGTTTATTTTTTACCGTTGAACCGTAAAACGGGGTGAATAGACACGATTTTGAACTTCCAACCTATTTTTAAGAATGAATTTAAATAGTAAAGGACCTAACATTGTGTTTCTTTTGTGAGTCCCAACAAGCTCTACGAGTTTGCTTCAGAAAAATAAGCCTTATTGCTTTTGGTATAGTAAAAATTAAAAAAAAACACAATATTTTTACAAATCCGTAAAACGTGGTCAGTAGACACGACATATGGGGTGAATAGAAAATTCACTATAATTCGGTCAGGGTTGTCATAATTGTGAAAAAAAATATGCGGGTGATAGGACCTTGTCAAAGGAATAAAAAAAAATACTACATTACTGTATAGGCCGGGAAATTTTAAAAACCATTTCTATTAACCCCTCTGTCGTTATTTTTCACCCCACTGTCGTGTCTTCTCACCTCATACAGCGTGCCTAATCACCCCATATAGCGCATTTAGTCACCCCGTTGCCGTGTCTATTCACCTCAATTTCTTATCAAAACGGTTATTAAATTACTTTTGTACAATTTAACTTGATTATGAATAAACTCGGTCATAATTTTTATTATTCAGACAGTCCAGACACCGGGTAACTAGATGAAAACGCCACTACACAATAATTATCACTAACATCAGTATTATAAAAAAGTTTTTGCAACTGTTATTTCTTACCTTGGTGACGTCTCTCTTTGCACTAAAATATTAAGTACTTCTGACTAACTTCACGACTATCGAGTGTTGCAAGCAAAATAAACAAATATTGAACTTAATACTAAAAACTTAAGTAATTGGCTTTGGTGATAATGGTATTTTTTGTAGCCATACAAAAAAAATCCCGAGAATATTTCTAATCACCCCGCGATTTCTATTCACCCCGTTTTACGGAACCGATTTAGATGAAATTCAGACACAGATAGTTTGAGGACATAGGATAGTTTTGATTCCAGAAAATTGCACAGTTCTCGCGGGATAGCGACAAGCAAATTCTACGCGGACATTGTGGGCAACAGTTAGGACAATATATTACCAATTCCAACAAAATGGCCGCTGACCTAAATACCATTATCCCGGCCTGTGCATAATAACTAAGTATTCGCTAAAACCTCGCAACTTTCTTAATCCTAACTCTTAGTTTTCTCATCAACGTAAGAACAACGCACGCTAACTCCTCCATTAGGTTGGAACAAAACAGACATTCGGAGCTTTAGGTAATGGTTGAGCAAGTGTTTAAAGAAACATTAGGCCAACGGATAAGTTTGGTCATTAGAGGATACCTTTCGGAGTCCACGGCTGGACGGAGCTCGACGTATTTTTCTTTCTATACCTCGGCGGAAACAAATGGGTTACTGTCTGTTTGTAGATGTTTTTGTTATTTAATGCAAGTATTTTACTATAGAAAAATATAATCTTTTAAGAGAAAGAGAGAGAGAGAGAGAGAGAGAGAGAGAGAGAAAGCGAAAGTCATTTGTTTGCACAAATTATGAGATACACAAGAAAAAAACATCGAATAGGTATAAATTGGGCCTCGCTCAGTTTAATGTTGCGGTTTTGCGGGTAGTTAATAGAACCTACAACTGCTACAACCTTATTGTAGGTCCGCATGGATCAGCACTACAAATACCACCATCATATAGGTCTTCGCCAATCCTAGCGCCAATCAGTCGGTGAAATTATTGGCGCATGAAGTATTCTATATTATATAGCCCTCTAGGCTGTTATAATCTTCTCGTATTTCTTACATATCAGAATACCCTTGCTGATTAAAGAGCCTGTGTAAAGAGTAGCAGCAACTCTTTACACAGGCTAGAATTGTGTTGCATTTGACTTGCCGCATGATATCCCGAGATTATTCAGTCTCTTTGCTGAATATTTTTTAATGTGCAAGTAAAAACAGAGTATATAAATTGTATCGTTCCCAACTTAAGCCTCGTACTGAGCGACAAAAAACAAAAGTTCCACGCAGTTTGGGAGGTCGTTCGCGAGTTCCGAATACTTTTTTTAAGTGTCATCGCCGTAATGCCTCAAGTTTCTTAAGCGGCTTAGGTGATTCCAGTTTATTCGAAAAAACTCTTTATATTCTTGAAAAGTAAAAGCAATTAGGTTTAAAGAATCGTATAATTATTTAGGAGGGAGAACGTTTCGAAGCACATTAGAATGGATTATAATTAAATAAAAGAATTGACCCTTTTGCTCCGAGTTTCGTATGTAATTAGGTACTTATTCTGTCACAGTCATACCGAAGGTAGACAGCAAATTACACCAAATAAGCTTCACTTATCTCAATAAAAGTTAAATGGGTTCAAGATATTGCAAGTCTCAAGTATTTTCTGATATAAAAATAGAAAAATCCTTGATAAAGACTTAAATAATCAGCAAAAACATGGGCTCAATTGCACAACAAAGTAATCATCATCGTATCCGCCACAGGACGTCCATTGTTGGACATAGACCTCCCCCATAGACCTCCAGTTACCTCGGTTAGAAGCGGCTTACATCCAAAACGCTTGCTTGAACCCGCGACTTTAACCAGGTCATCCGTCCATCTCGTTGGTGGAAGTCCGACACTGTGCTTGCCGACCCTCCACTCGAGAACCTTTCGGCCCCAACGACCATCTGTTCTTCTTGCTATATAGCCTGCCCATTGCCACTTCAACGAGCTAAATCAAGTACAGCCGAGATCATAAACTTGTGAGCAAAAATTTTATCAAAAATATCTGAACACGCTTCTACGCCGTTAACAATAGAGTCGTGTTTAGATATTTTTGACTATACAAGCTAATAATATTAGTGAATTTCAATACAAAATCGCTAATACTATACTAGCTTGTATTTTTATGCAATCGGTCCCAGCTTTCCAAGTAAATACAGACTGTAAACAAAAATGTTAAAAACTGGCCAAGTGCGTGTTGTACGGCATACATCCAATATGAAATTTTGTCGACTATTACTCTTTAATTTTAAAATCTTTATCTATAATCATTCTTATATTGCATATGCATCGCTCACTCACTCATCATGACAGTTATTATTCTAATAACAATTTTCTTCATAAATGTATGCCTACTTCAAATAATATTCAGAAGTCGTCACCAAACTGTCAGAAAAATAACAAGTTTCTCAGATCATAACACAAACGTAGTCTTGCGCCTCGGGGAGACGCCTGATCTTCCAGGATATTTTTTACAACAAACGATTTATCAATCTGGTGGACAGCTCATTTTGGCAAACAATAACTTTTCGCACCTTCACTCATTTTCAGATCTGAGTTCCTTTGTTCAGGCTACAAAGGGGAAATGGTGTGTAATATTTTTATGGCAGCTTTTATTAAGCCCATAAAGGTGATGTGAGGCATGGGTCTAATATTGGACAATTGTCTGTAGATGTGCGTCTACCATAATGGTAAAATGGCTAGCTACCTAAATTTATCGATGTTCGCATTTTCTATTGAGCTTTATGTAATAATTTCCGAAATAAAGTATAATTTTGTCCGTTTTTAATGGAGTGATTCTGGGCTAAATCTCTTGAGAGCTTTCCACATCTTGGCTTTTCCATAATATCAGATTTCAGTAAAATCCGTCCAGCTGTTTTAGCATTAAAGACTACAACAAACTCACCCACAGACACACACGTACGCTCTTTACAATCTTTTGCATTTGCGATACTAATAAGATATGCCTATGTTCACAAAGAGACAAGCAGACCAACGCAAAATTCTGTTTTATTTGGTATGGATTTGAATTAAATTGCCGAAATAAACTTCTAACGAAGTTGGTTGTTTGGAACACTCTGTAACAACAATGTAAACATGACCCAATTTGCAATTTGCAACACCTACCTGCTCGAACTTTTCAAAACATTATGTGTTTAGTAGTTGAGGATGCTGCCGAATGGAAAGTTAGATAACGATATCTGATTTAAGCTTACTTATGACGTGGAAAGTTTATTTATTTATTTCACTAAAATTTCACAGCATACCAGTAAAAACCAAAGCACTGTAAAACTAACAATAAGAAAGTTATGTTGATTCTGTACAAAAAATAAACAAAATGAATAGAATAGAATAGAATAGAATCATTTATTGCAAGTCACATTACAATTTAAAGATGGAAGTATAATAATTAAGTAGTACACATGTGACACCCTGCAAGGGCATGGCAACATAACATAACATAAGTAACATAAATTTAACACTCTACGAATAGGGCTTCATATTATTATTATACAAATTCTAAACACCCATTTAAGCATTTCGTATAACATTATATACCTGAATTATTAATTTCGTGTCAATATTAGGTTAAATTATACACTGCATAAGACCATTAACTAAGAATAATCTTCCTCAAAAAACTCGTTTAAGCTATAGTAACACTTGTTCACTAGGAATATTTGAATGATAATGAACAAGTATTTAGAGTTTTTTTATCCCTGCTTGCTTGTTTTTATGATAAAAAAATTAAACGCTATTTGCGTCGACAGCACAAAAAAATATTTTCTAAGTAAATGGTTAAACTAAAGTAAAAATTTAAAATTTTATCGAAACACTCGTAAACTTCGCTTTTTAAAATATATTTGATAAAGTTTTGGTGTCTTAAAGCCAATATTATTTTTATTTGCTCGTTCCTGAAACAGATTTACATCGAGGAAAAACAAAATAAGCAAAAAGACTTAACAACTTGAAACAAACGTACTAAAATCTAATTTAAATCTAATTACATTTTCAACATGAATAAAACGAACGTAAAAAGCGGGCGAAAAAAATACGTTAACACAAATTCGATTGTAAAGAAGCAAGTACGTAGACAACAAAGAAGTAACATTAAATCTCAATGGATCCGATCGGTGTTTGCAAACAGAGAAAAAAGCACAAAGAAAGAATCCAATTAAACAAATTGATAGATCGCAGAACGCCGAGATCGCCCCATTCTTTCCCGCTTTGTGATGCCAGATCTTTGGCTATCAATCCACAGTACAAAGGGTTCCAGTCCTGTGATCGTATCAGCCACTTACCCTTGCAGACTAAAAATACGGTTTTGACAAGTGCACTATCAACTATTTCTTGGATACATTACTTAATACATTACTTTTGATTTAGGACCAACTTTTTTTAAATTTTAATTTATTTTTGTCATTTCATACTTTATCACGAATAAATAAATGATTTCTTTATTTCTTCCTTCCTTTCTTTCTTTCTAATACAAGAGCTCGTTGAGGTTTAAAAAGAGTTTTTGTTTCTAAATTCGAATACTAAAATTTGGAACACACTGTGAGCAAAATCTAAGGGGCTGTTTCACCATCCATTGATTAGTGTTAACTGACGGTCAAATGTGATGCCGTCTCTATTTGTTTTCTCAGATAGACGGAGACAGCATCACATTTAACAGTCAATTAATACTTATTAATGGATGGTGAAACAGCCCCTTAGTATTTTAAATGATAGAAAGAATCACACAAAAGGCTTACTAAGCTCAGCAAACTAGACTGTTCCGTATTGTTTACACACTCGTCCACACCTGCGTAAGTAGTAAAGAAAATCGCCTCGAGGCAGGGTCAGATTGAAAAATACACGTCAGAACATGTGTCGCGTAATATCAACAAATTACACGGACGCGGCGATACGTGATCTCGAGGAGATGAAAGAAGCTGGGAAAACGTCGGCTATTAGTCCTCGGCATGAGTCAGCTTGGCTTCGTGAGCGTTATTTTCACTGATGACACTCTATTTAGGCATGTAATTTTGATTTGGTAAGCTTTTTCTGGCATTGAGCGAGTATAACGACGGAGAAAATAAATGAGGCAAGTACGTCGTATAAGATAACGTGTGATTTGATAATGTATTGAGAATTATCAGCGATAGCAGTTACTTCTTCTTTAAATTTTGTGAGTTCGAAGAAGCTTAAGATTTACCTATTTAAATAGATAGAAAAGTTTATTTTTATAACGTTTTGACTATAAGTTTATTTTTTTTAAGAGTTACATTTTTAATTTACATTTGTTGTGCCAAACTACCGAGCAGTTTGTCGGCACTTTAGTTCTACTTACTACTTTACTTTTTTACTTACTTTGCTTTATTTACTTGAGTAAATGATTTTTTTTTTTGTTAAACATGGAATGAGAGGTCATCGTTTTATTTTTCTTTCTAATCGAAGTATAGTGTTTTCGTTTCCTTTTTTATGCAACTGTTAATGCATCTAAGGAAATTAAATCACCGAACATCAATCTTGCTCAGAAGAAAAAGTTAGCTGTACGGGGTCAGATGGTTTTTCGCGGAATGCCGTTGCCGACATTTTTAACATTCTTTCCGTTGAAACGCGCGGAATGTTAAAAAACTTCTAAGAAGTGGGTAAACCATTTCGTTTGCGTGGTAATCGCCCAGAGGCGGAGAGGAAAAAACCTTAGGTAAAATGTTATAATAAAGGTCGTCCGTGTCGCATCAGTAAATTGTCTCTTCGCTCATTCGTTCTTAAACAACCACCCGCGTGCAAAAATATTACGGTCATATATCGCCGAAATGTGCCTTCAGACAGATGCGCTGAACTCAGGCGTGATAGAGAAATGGGTAGCACCTTGCGATGTTTCCGCACCCGTTGTGCGGACAAATTCTCCTCGGCCGATTGCCGCCTTTGGAAAATGGTTGTGGAACATTCTCTTGTGGATCTAGAGCGCATTCCTTAGCCGTAGTTAAATGGGATTGACTGATTTCTAAGAACCAAATACCTTAGTTTAAGAACTGATTTAGACTGACGGCACGGATAATCAAGCAGTTACCTACTATGTAGGTAATATTTTCACCTCTGTCGGGTCACAGCCAACGGTGTTACTAGCAGCGCAGAAAACATTCATGAGTGACAACGTGTCAATGTGTTGACAGCTAGTGATTCTAGTCTGCACCATAAACTGCCATGCTTAGTCACAGGTCATAAAAGAACAAGCCATAATTATAATGTCGAACATTCTTCGCGATCTTATTCATATAATATAACTCACGGCCAACATGCCGTAACTTGTTGTTAGGGTTATTAAAATCATACCCATAACTTTATTTTTCAAGAGCAAAGCCTTAAAGGCTAGTAAAGAATATTTCAGCTGATGGGTGAGTTAGACTGAACATCCTTGTCCTGCCCTTGAAATTTTTTAAAATAAATTCATAGGCATTTCAACTATTTCGAAAAACTCAGAACACGCGAGTTTTCAGCTTCACAGCTCACATCACAAAATAATTAGTCTACTACAATGCAGATTAATTATTGGGATCGATTGATAATTATTGAGTGAAGACCAAAAAGTTGCACACCGTCCAGCTAGTTCTAACGCAAATATTAATTCTAACTAGGTACCTGCGTTAAAGTGTGCAACTTTTTGGTCTTCACCTTCGTTTGTTGGATTTATTCCGAGAAACGTAATCAAAATAGGTAAACCCTTTACCGACCCAATTTTCTGCATCACACGTAGTTTTATTAAACAAAGCCCTAACACTATTTGTTTTGCCTTATCGCTAAATACATCACGTCTTTTTAGGAGTGAAACCAGAAACATGGTGTTACAAGTTTTTAGCCCGCGGCGTAACGTGCCGAGAAACTTGAGAGCTTTTCTAGTTAATTAACCACGCAACTTTCTGTACGAGATAAAACACCACAATGTACCATGTTGGCCAACTTTTCAGTGAAAACGAACGATACGTGATTCTACTTAGTAAAACGATATGGTGTATGTACTTGTAACATAAAGTTTGAATACCCTTAGGCCCAAAGGCAAGTGGATAATAATACTTTATGTATTTGGGTAAGGCCGCGAATTTTGACCAATGTGACATAGAAATAACATAAAAAAAATAGGTAACGTTATCATAAAACGTAACGTAAATTTTGATAAAGCCTGGATCATACTGGCAAATATTCTCATTAGATAATGTGTCTATAAAAAAAATACATGTCATATAATAAAGTGAAGTTATTATTTTTACTAGAACTTTATTTTTGTTTTTTTTTCGACAAAAGTTGTAGTTGATAGACATAACTTATTAAAAACACATTATACATTTCACTATCCTAAAATTGACGCCATTGTTCCACACAGAAACATAACAAATTATCTATATAATATAGTTTCTGACCAGAGGCCGTATTGCCTAATGTTTTTGACACTCGTGATCGCAACCAAATGACATATTTCGCATACAAAAGGTGTCATTTTATTGAGATCGCGAGTTCCGGAAACGTTAGGCAATAAGGCCTCTGATCCTAAACCTGTCCTATATGTCTATAGAGTTAAAACTGAATGTGGAAGTACCCTCTAGTTGACAAAATATCTTTCCAAAAGTGTCTCTTTACATGCCTCTATAACACTGACCATAAGGTGCACATTTATAAGCATAATGAATTTGGATAAGTGGTTGTGAGCATGCTTGTGACTTCGACTGTACAAGCTTAAATTTATTTAACTTCAAAATATCAATTTAACTAACTTACTGTGTAGTCATTGGAAACCTAATAATAAACTGGTGTAAGTTAGAATTTTTCTGTGTGCACTTCCCTTTACCACATTTTTTCGTTACGTTATGTAAAAAATACGTTGCATTTTGTAAAAATGTAACGTAATCGTAACGAAAGTGTAACGTATTTTAAACAAAAACACGTTTATCATGGTGAAATAACAACATTTTGAACATAATAATACATGCTACTTACATGGAAAAGATTACCCTATCTTAGGAAAAAACACCAGTTAAAAATAATCACTACTTACCCTTAAAATCGGACAAGCACTTTTGACGTTATTTCGAAAAACTTTCTCCGCGTCACGTTTGATGGCTGTTTGTAAACAAACTGATGACATTTATTTATCTCTTATGTGTTGCCCTATTAGAGTATTAGTTTCTAGTGCACAAAAACATATTTCTATCAAAATTGGCGTTAAAAATAGCTTTATAAAGCGTCACCAAAGTATTCGTAACGAAAACGTGGTTTTTTGGCACGTGAAAAGAAATAAATATAAAAAAAGAAAATTATTTGATTATCATGATTCCGAAATCGGTAGAGCTATCGCTATATCATTAAATTTCGTTTAAACAAAATCATGATCATGAGAAGTTAAAAACCATGAAAATAATAACGTATTAAGTACTCGCGGCCGAAAAAAATAGTCAATTTTCGTTACGTTTTGGACGGAAATATATTTTTATTATTATTTTAAAAGGGTTTAAATGAATTATCTCATTTGCGACCTTTAGAATTCATATCGCGTAATATAATAAAAAAAATGAAACCTCTAGGTGTTACCAGTTTTTTTTATCAGCTTTCCAAATTTGAAACGTCCAAATTGGTCAAAATTCGCGGCCTTACCCATTTACGAGAATACTGGACCCGATTCTACAGCGGCCGCTAAAATTCCTAATTTTATTTAGACGTCGCTAAATCACTTTGCTATTCTATGAGCACCTGTCATAATCAAATGACATCGCTAAATTGTTAAAGCATAGCACTTGTAAAATCCGCCGTCTAAATGTCAATTAAAATTTAGAAAATTTAGATTTAGACAATTTAGCCGACGTGCGCGTAGAATCGCATCCACTGTATACTTAAATACATTTCTTCGCCTACAATTATGGGCACTTCCTAGAAACACATAAATCTCGAGTTAGCGTTAAGCTTAGCTTAGTAGTGTCAAAATGTAACTGTCAAGCTTAAGCCAGGCTTAACAACTAAATCTAGATTTATTTTTACCTGCAAGTGGGTCTTAGTGTCATATTACTGGTAAGTTTTAGCTGAGAGATGACATTTTAGGCGATACTATACGTGTTATGTATCTGCAGGCATCTTTTGTCTAAAGCAGTGTTTCCCAAACATTGTTCTGCCATGGTCAATTTTCACACTGCCCCTTCATGACCCACTTACCTAATACATTTAAACCCAAGCTGGTTCCTTTAGGTAAAATAATACACGTAGTAGGTATTATTTTTAAAACAAGACGGGAATCGAATGTTGCAATCCGGTAAGTAATTTATTTTGACTCCACTGGATTAAAAAAAATTCAACTTTGACAAAGAAGCCAAGTAGGTACGTTGACATGAATTAATACAGTTCGACTTGCCGACACACGTGTCATCTACTTAAATACAGATTCATGGCTTAATGTAACTCTTCCCGCACATTTGTACATGATTCCCCTGTGTCGCGCTTTACAATTCCGCTGACCATGGCAGCCACTGATGTCCAAAGCCTAATTACATGGAGCAATTTATGGAGCAAGTGAAACCAGCATAGTTTTGTAATTACGAATAAGGCAGCTAGCACTATGATTAAACGCGAGCGGTTTTGGTGCACCGTCTCTTTCTCAAGTTATGCTCTGAAGAGGGACGGTGCGCTAAAATCGCTCTAGGGATGAGTCGTCGACGTAAAAGCCGTCAACGATACTGGACCGTTTACTTTTGTCCGTAGACGAGTTAATGTATCAACTCAGACCAATTGAATAATCGACTGTAACGTATGCTAAGGATGCTGTTTAGGTAAGGTGAATGCTAAATACTAAGTTTAGGTAGACGGCATCTGGTCGCGACCAGCCACGTATAGTTTATCCGTTTATAAATCCGTCTTCGACTTTTACTGATTGCACCTCTCATCCACTCAAAGATGACTGGTAGAGATCGCTTAAAGGGATATGTCCGTCTTTCTACAAGGATCTCAAAGTTTGTCAATTGTATTTTGTTTCCTTTCTTTTGTACAATAAAGAGTTTATACCTATACTTACATACATACATACTAGAGTATGTTGACGAACTGTGAACCGTCTATGCGTCTGCAATATGTCAACGGTTGATTTCTAGTCCGTTGATTCATCGATCATCCCTAAACCACCCACGTTTAATCGCAGTGAGTGCTAAGCCTCAGTAGGTATGACATCCGATACAACTGCACGCGACCGGCGACCCGTCGAAAGTGTCTTGTTCATTGCGTGTACTGGCCATGTAAGTACCGAAGAGCGAGCGTATTCGCCGCGCGATGTAAGAGAAACGGTCGCCACGCCGCCGGTCATAATTGCGGCCGAGTCGGGAGTTTGTGCTGGACTTACTAATTCCAAATGGGTTAGTTTTTGACGAGTATGATAGTATTATTTTTATTATTATTCGTATATTAATGAAATTGCAAAAGGTTAAATAATAATCTCCGAAGTTTTCAAGATATTGAATACAGTTTGGTTGAGTTAAAATCATTTACTAATATACGTTTGAGTAATACAAGATAACTCAACAACAAAAAGGAAACAAAAAGAATTTGATTCAAATAATATACACAAAAATATTTTATTTAATTTTAATTTTATCTTGTGTATTAATTATAAAACTGAAATTTTTTTTTCTTGTCCCCTTGTTATCTAAACTTGACAACTACCTCATCATCATCATCACGTCAGCCGAAAGGCTGGACATAGGCCTCCCCCAAGGCTCTCCACTCAGACCGGTCTTGTGCTTTTCGCATCCACCGTGACCCCGCGATCTTAACCAGGTCGTCATTCCATCTTGTTGGAGGCCTACCGACAGCTCGTCTCCCGGTCCGCGGACGCCATTCAAGAAACTTCTGACCCCATCGGCCATCAGTCCTGCACATTGCGCCCCGCCCACTGCCACTTCAGTTTCGCAATTCTTCGGGCTATGTCAGCTGCCAACTACCTTCGTTTTATAAATTTATAACTACTTACGTTTAAGCACTGACATTTTAGAATATTTTATTTACTAATGTACAAGCATCAGCGTTTTGAAATAATATATTTCACCAGCAGGCAAAGCATGCCAGTGAGCGCAGCTCTCTGTGACTCGACAATCATACGCCTCGTTGGTTCTGGTATAATTAAATACTTACAGTCAGTTTACTATGTATATTATGCTATTATCTACTTTTTGTATATTGACTAAACTATCCTAAATGGGCGTTTTCAAAAAAAGTTGTTGAAATGACGTTTTTTTTTAGATGTGGATGAAATTTAGTATTCCTACTCAGAATCAGGAGCACTTTCGATTATAATAGGAGAAAAAAACTGTCCCAAGATTTTTTATTCCATTACGTTACCGTTTTCATACGCGTGTCTGTGGCGGTAGCGTAATGGATAACACAAAATTATATGAAAAATCTGGGACACTTTTTTTTCCCATTGCAATCGAAAGTGCTCCTGATTCTGATTAGGAATACCAAATTTCATCCACATCTAACAAAAAAGTCATTTGAACAACTTTTTTTGAAAACGCCCAAATAATATAGATAATAATAAAAAAACAATTATGAATATTGTTTGTTTGTTATGCGTTTTCAAATATTCCTAATCCACCTGTAAAACTATAAATGACTTTCTAAAAACGTTGTCTACATAACTATCTTTTTGAGAAGACAAAAGAAAGATTGAAGAGACAGAAGACTATTATTAATTTACATTCACAAAGGTACTTACATTCCAATTTTTATTTATGTACATCAGAAGCTTTTATTGAACTTCTTTAATTCATGAGACACCATGGAACCTTTTCAAAGGAAAGGTCATTACGATTTTCTTTGTTAATTAATCCGATGTCACTATGACCTTTACTGTGACATGGTTCCATGATGGCTCATGAATAAAGTCCTTGATCGTTTGTGGGTACACAGTAATATGTATATTTAGTTGAAACCTTGCCAGTTAATTTCCACCTAACTATATCCGGTGGTGAGTACGGTGTTTGGATGAAAATTCAAGTAGGCACAAACGAATGGATTTTTTATTTATTATTTAATATGATTACTGTTTGCGTTTGGCCACAATCACGCCTGATGGAAAGCGAGGATGAGACCTACGAATACGATGGAGCACGCTTGCCTAGAGTAAAAGCTCATCATTCACCTTAGACTTGAAAACGGCCGAATTGTAGTGTTCAGGAAACACAGTCGCAGGCAGGGAATTCCACTCTTTTACTGTGCGGTTTTTTTTTCAGATAATAGAATCCCTAAAGTATTAGTGACGATACTTATGCTTTTGAACTATTTTAGTAGATGAATCAATGGAGTATTATCATTTATGACATTGGAATTAACTAATTTAGCCCTTTGAAAACAAAAATAATAAAAAGCGCAGAAAAAATTACCTACCATTCAAATTTAATTTTCAAAAACCCGGCTGCCAAAAAGCAATATAATTGACTTCTTAACTGATTTTATTACAATAAAACAGTGTTTTGACTCGCTGTTAAACATGTGACACTCGCGAATGTAAAACATTTATTAAGCCACACCTCAACTTTACCGGGTAATAAAATGTATGTTGTCGATAAAGCGATTAAAATACATTATGCTGGCATAAAATTCGTAGTAAGCCCTTAATCGGTTAATAAAACAAATTGTTCTCTCGACGACCATTTGTGATCGGGGGAACAAAACGTCAATTTTAATTTTATACCGTAACTGGCAACTGGCAACAATTTGTTTTATAATAAAAAAATAAAATTGAATGCTTGCCTGAATGTATTCAATTTTGACTAATTATAACCTTTTATTTCCGACCTTTACACGTCCTACTTCTGGGAACAGGCTTTTCGGGAACTTTGCACATATAATTGAAGTATATACAGGATTCGTCATTCTGTTTTCCTTCACCGAAAGGCTCATGCAATACTTCAAAATGTAAATACACATTAGAATTTGATAAAGAAATAAGGTGGTGTTTGACGCAAAAATCTGGGTGACAGCCGATGACATCACTTTCTGTTCATTTAGTTAAAAATATATAAAGAAAACAAAGTGAAGCGAACTTGGGAAGTAAGTCTCAAGTAAATGCAAAGCTGGAATAGCAAAATGCCTGCTTTCAAACTTACCCCTAACTTCATGCATAAGAAATTGGAAAACTGACACAATTCAGCTTAGGGTATAATTTATCGTTTTTTTCCTGTCATCAACCCTGCAACCTGTTATTAGTTAAAGTAATGTTGATGTCAATATTTCAAATAAATGTATCTAGGTACTTACTTTACTAACTTTTGAAGTAAAGAATACTCGCACAGAATTAATGAGGGCTATCGCGTAAATTCCCTCTTTTTGGGAGAGCTTCGGTGGTCTGGTTTGGTGGTATTGCACCTGAATTTTTTTCTTCAGAATAATAAAGAATTTACATACACTTAGAAATATTCAAAATGCAAAATAAACCATAAAATTCGTATACGTAAACATCCTTGTATACCATCGGCATCCTGAAAAACCTTTAGCATATGTTGCTCCGGAGTTTCGTCACACATGTTTCAGCGACATTTCAGATAATGTCATGTGATGATAGCGGTGCATTATTGCCGGGGGACGGACGGTTAACGACTGAGGAAACTCATTAAATAAGCGTAGATTTATGGGCGCGGGGCGCAGGGTACGTATTACGTTACGTACTCCTTAGTAATAGTTAAGACGACATAGGGGCTGTCTAATTTATTGACGGCAATGTGATAATCAGACTTGAGCTGACTTTATTGCGGTTCTAGATTTTAGCCGCGGCTTCGCACGAGCTATCCGATTCGGCAGTTGAATTCAAATTCCTGGTTGTGACTAAATGAAAATAAGAATTTCCTATTACTAAATAGTAGATTTCGTTAATGTTATAATTAAAATAGTGCTTCAAGTTTCCTTTTGAAGTATCGAACCCTAAAACTCGGATTTAAAACCAACTGTCAATATCTAGAAAAATACAATAAATCGTTGCCGATCGTTAACATCTCTAATGATCAAAGTCACGTAGAACTCAATCACATTAAAGAACGAACTAATTAATGAAGGCCATTCATTTAATAAAGACAAAAGAGTCGGCCGCAGTTGAAACGTTAAATCCGAAAAATCCCCGAGCTGTCTGTAAAGTTCAACAAAAATCGAATTAATTCCGAAATCCACTTTGAATTTGAATTGCGTAACAGGGAACTTTAAAATTGCCATTGTGTACCCAAATTAAACTTTTCTTGCCGCCACGGTTCAAGTTCTCAATGATAACATTTTATATCTGAGCTTTCTTAAGGTAAATTGGAAAGTTCGTGAGTTGAGCTACTTATACGAGTTTGTTTTGTATGATGTTAATTCCTGTACTTGGCAATATTGTTATAATTTATCTCTACTGCGCACAATGTTGAGCATAATTCAAAATAATAGAAACTCACTCACATTATTTTATTATGACCCAAAATCCAAGCGAGTTAGGCGGGTTCTATAGAACTCTTTTTATCTAAATACAAACTGAATAACACCAAATAAATCAATTCTATTCTACTCTTTTCTGTTCTGTTCGATTCTAATAAGTTTTTGCATTTCCTATTATTCAAGCCAACTGCTGGTTGATACCTTATCTTATTTTTGCAATTCATCTCTACAAAGAGCGGCATACATGACATGATGTCAGGAATCAAACTACTGAAACGGCAAAATTGTACTGCCATCTTCTTTCCGATCTGTTTCCGATTCCATCTTATCTTTTTTTAGTAGGTACTTATTAAAACCATACTAAAATGAACGATGAACGACGAAAATTAACCATAATAAAAATAAAAAATACAGAAAGATGCTCCGGTAGGCTATTTTATGCTTTATTTATAGCAGCAAAAGATATAGGTATGTGTGTATTTTCAGAGCGAAAATCACACAAACTAAAGATAAATCCACATCCATTGCTTGGATTGCAAAAAATTACATGAAATTATAAAAATAATTTCCTCATCTCCTTAATAAAGGCGGGTAAATGAGTTCGCTATTTTCTCGGCGAGCGTAAGATAAAATCTTTTATCCGTTGTGAATGGTATATTTTGTTTGTAGCATAATTCCAAAGATTTTTTACGTAATTACGGGCATCTTCCCTTGGGCTAAAACCCGCTTCAAAAGATAAACCAAACCATTTCTCGGGGAACCTTATTGATTTACGGTCTCGAATTAAATTTATAAAAAACAGTAATTAAACGCTTGAAGGAGTTTTGGCCTGAAAATAGAAAAATTCAGTAACCTCTAATAGTCCGTACCGATCAAAGATCGTGTTACTTCGATATTTTTTTCAGAAAATTGCTACCTACCTTTTAGACTTCAAAGTAGAGAGGAAATTAACAATTCATCAAATTTCATTCAGTTGACACAGTATCAAATAAAAGTTAGATTAGAAAGCAAAAAGGCGGCTAAGTGCGAGTCGGATTCACGCACCGAGGGTTCCGTAGGAATTTATAGGTATCTATGAAAAAAACCTTGTTTGCAAGAATAATGTACGTAGCGAGGGATCATTTTAGATTGGTTACTGTCAAATTCAAATTCATATTCAAATCATTTATTCAGCAAATAGGCCGCAATGGGCACTTTTACACGTCATTTTTTTTAAACTACCAGAAAAATTTTGTGTGTAAAACTGTCATAGACAGATAGACATAAAAAAATAAGATTTTTGAAGTTATAGCTCGATACTAGGTACTACGCGTCCTTTATACTGACGCACGGAAAGACGAGAACAAAGCAATCCTATAAGCGTTTCTTTTCTCCGACTGAGAAACCCTAAAAACACAATTTTTTTGCCTATATTTTTAATAACTTGTTTCATCCGGTTCAGATCAGTACACATTTTAAACATTAATTGTCAAGTGACCTCATAAATTGCGCGCCATTTTCCTGTGTAATGACGTAATCCATTCAATTGATTCCTGCTTATCATTCAATCCGGTCGTTCACGTTCCATTCGGTCAAAGGCTTCCAATTGAAAGCCTAGTCAAAGAGGTTAGGCTCGATATAATCTGGGATTGAAATTGTATAGATTTACTGTATAAACAAGGTTGAATGGTAAATTAGAACGTAAGCTAGTAGGTAGGTATATACAATTTTACTAATTGCGGATAGGAAAATTAAAGTAATACATGACTATGAAGTGCGAATAATATAGAATTTAACATTAAGTTACAAACTTGGGTTGAGTGTTATAATTATGTCAACTAGCATACTTAGTATGGTTTGTGAGTTGTAAATAAATAAATGAAGCAATCGCGTACATGGAGTCGACTATATTTTGGACTCATGTAGGTATTTGTCTAGTTTAAATCTTGCAAGTAAATTTTAACTCCCTTTAGTAACTTGATTGACTTCTTTGGTATAAATATTCAGATTAGTTCGATTAGGTACCTAAAATCCCTATACACGTTCCACTGGTGGGCACAGGCCTCCTCTCAGAACAAAAGGGCTTCAGCCACAGTTCCTACGCGGGCCCAGTGCGGATTGGGAACTTCATTGCACTAAAATCATTGTATTTAAACTAAATATTTTTGGCTAACGTTTTTTTTTTTTCATGATAAAATTCAGTTCTGGAATTTATGCTTCGTTATAAACAAAACAGACTTCTTACGTGAGCCGCCCGCTCAATTATCTTTTTACCATTTTGCAGACCAGAATATTCGTATAAAATACACTGGATACTTTAAACATTAACTACGTTAGGCGACTCTCCCATTGCATATTACGAGTACTTACCGAAACGACACCGCCTGAAAAGCTCCCTAATCCAGACTACATGTCTTTTGAACTCCATTTGCCTTCAGAAAACAGCCTACATTGCGATCACATCGCCACGACACGTCCCAAAGTTAAATTGCACTAATTTGTGCACCTTATTGCCCGGCCACTTCGTTTGAAAGCCATTGCACAGCAATTCGCTAGTGATGTGCGACTGCTATCGTGGAGTTTTGGCTAATTGTCAAACTTTAACGAGGGATCTGTATCAGTAGAACTGCAGCCGGGCGTGTTTAAGTACTTCTAAATCTAGAACTTTTTAAATAATTATTAAATTTGCATCTCCTATCAATTAGCTAAAAAAAAAGAAAGGAGGAAGAAGGCGTACTTCGTGGCTGAAAAATCTCCGGACATGGTTCAACCTTAGCACGAGATTCCTGTTCCGAGCTGCTGTGTCGAAGATAAGGATAGAACTAATGTTAGCCGACCTCCGGTAGGAGATGGCACCTAAAAGAGAAGAAGATCAATTACCTAGTCTACTAAGCCACAGTGGCTACTAAGTGTAGCTGATAATGAAAAAAAAGAACATCAATGTAAAAATAAGAATATAATTATCTCCAAATACAAAAGCTGTCAAAAAAAGAGAAGAGAAAGAGAGGTTGTTGACTACTTAGCAAATAAAATAATCTGAATCTAAATATTTTTGTCTATATATATTTCGCACGAAAACACAAGCCGAAACATGGATGCACAGAAAAACCAGAAAAATAGACCAGCGCTGGGAATCGAACCCAGGTCCTCAGCATTCCGTGCTGCGTGCTATTCCCCTACACCACCGCTGGCTTTTCCATGTTTCGGCTTGTGTTTTCGTGTGAAATATATATAGACTTTTACGGGATGACCGTGAAAGAAACAAAAATTTGGAGTTGAAATAAAAAATACAAAAAGACTCCAAATAGTAATCTTTATAAGGACTTATTTGTCACAGATAACTTCGATAAACCCGATTAGAAAAAAAATACTTACCAAAACAGTCAGCAGTCATATTATTACCACAACGATATATCACGACGACCACGGCCTAGTGGTTAGAGAACCTGACTACGAAGCTTGAGGTCCCGGGCTCGATTCCCGTGTCGCAGATATTTGTATAACAAATATGAATGTTTGTTCTCGGGTCTTGGGTGTTTGATATGTATTTAAGTATGTATCTATCTATATAATTATATTTATCCGTTGCTTAGTACGCATAACACAAGCTTTGATAAGCTTACTTTGGGACTAGGTCAATTGGTGTGAATTGTCCTGTAATATTTATTTATATTCAAAAAAGTTATTCTTACCTTACGCCAGAAACTATCGACATCAATTACTTTACCACCACAACCACGCAGAGAAGCGAATGCGTTTTTTCTCCCTCATCCAATTGCTGTTATTTGCTTCGTTTGCCTCGTGAAAGGGCATCGCCTTTGAACTTGCTTGAATTATTTAATCGTTTAATAGAATTACGGTGCCTTCGAACAGTGCCCCTATCTGTTGCGCAGTTAGCTCCGCTCACCCCTAATTGGCTGGCTATAAAAATATTTATCATTACTTTACTTTAACGGAAATGTGCAAACATTTTGACTAGCGTGTATTTTGTGCAATGTCATTTAAATTGACTTTAATAAGATTCGGATCAACTGGAAACCTACTTTGAAGTCGGTTGAATAATTTATGCCCCAACAGTACAAACTGATTTAACGTTAATGATTATATGCATTTAGTTTTCATCTATCATTCATAAAAACAGAAACGTGAAATCACTTCTTACAATATACTTACACGTAACATTTACAATCGGTGATCAGGAGTTGAAAAATTCAACAGGCAAAGTCTGAAACAATGAGCTCGTTGCTTAATAAATTATCTTATTAAAACCCATAACTACCTGTTATATGATCATCCTACATTAATTATTGAACTGAATTTTATATCTACGGGAAATTCAGGTTTTATGACAATATTCACGACTTTGGCAGTGACAACTTATGATTTGAAAGAGTTTTTAAACTCATAGGCAAAAATATTAGTAGGGTGACAAATAATTTACATTTAAAGTTAATTTCTAAATATATAGTAGAAAAAAATCTGCGATTCCATCTAAGTGTGACATTATTGTGGCCGCTATCAAAAATTACTGAATCTGTAAAACAAAATTACCTACAAGCTTTCGCGTTTAAAATATTAGTGGGATATTCAAGTGGCGATATTGCCGAGAAATAAAATAAACTACACAAACTCCGGATACTTAAGCGCTTCCACGTAAAGGCAATAAAGACATTAAGGCATATTGACGCAACCACTAATTGGGAGGTGGGGAGGTGTGAAGGGATAAATTGGATGTTTTAGGGTGACAATAAATTGATATGGGCCGAGGAAAATTACCATACGGCCCGGACGTATTTCACAATTGCTTTAATTACCGATGGCGATGGTGGCGATGGTGGCAAGTGACAATAATGGCCACCCTCCAAGGCGAAGGTGATTTTCGTTTGTTTACATAATTAAACGGAACACGTGGTTTAGACGCCGATTGAAGGCAATTAAACGTTGACATCGGGGTTTTTTTATTTAAAAAGCGTTCTGAATTTGCGGTCAATTATTTTATTCATGAATCGTACCTACCTAATGGTTGTGATGAAGTCCGAAGGTGGTTTAGGCAAGTTTGCAGGGCAAAAATAAATTAAGATTTTGTCGTTAAACTAGGCTTAAGCTTGACAGCTTTTACGAGTACAATTGGTGTTTTGATATAAGTAAAGTCAACACTAAAGCGATGGGTGCTTAATTTTTTTCAGCTAATTTAAATAAAACTGGTAATAGGTACTGAATTGATTGTTTTGAAATGATAATGATTTAACGATTAACTTAGAAAAATATGTTTGTAAAACCTTAAATTTTTAAAACACAACACATTTGCAAATGACTAAAGAAAAAATAAACCGTCGGCTGAAATGAAAAGATCTAAATGAAAATTTGTATGTGGGTGGTTTGCGGGGTTTTGAAGTTTTTTTTATATTTCAACACATTCTCCCGGGATGAGAATATAAATAGATGTGCTTGCGAAATCTCGCAATATGAATCGCTAAGTAAGAGAAATTAAATTTTGTACGGATATTCTTTATAAGACCCAAAGGAGAGCGAGCACGGTGTAATTTTTGAGGATTCCCATGATAATTTAGTTAAAACTCGAAATTTCAATTCACGCCAGTAAAAATTAATAAAAAAAATAACTAAATATCTACTAAATCCTAGGGTCGAAACCTATTGCAGAAAATCACGACGAAGTAGTTAGAATTACTATTAACTTTTTAAATTGTAACATGGAAATTAATCATACATTTGTATGGGTAATTTTCGTGTCACAGTGGAAAAAAATACATGTAATTTTAACTACCTCAGGTGTGCAACTTTTTGGTCTTCGCCCGTATTTATTTTGCAGCTTTAGTTTAGTTAATATTAAATTTTAGTCTATAATTGTATTTTCTAATATTTTTATTAGTAAGTAAACTGCTAGTATGTATGTGGAAAAATATAAGCCCAAGGTAGACCGTAGTATATACGACTGAAAAAGATACTGAATACCTCCACAATAAAATGCAATCTGACCACCACATTACATTTGGTATACATAATACACATGGGTTATATAGATATCAAAGGCACCTAAACACTACCATTACAAGCGCGTAAGGCGGAAAATTGGGGCTATTTTGCCGGGCTATAAATTAATTTCACTGCAGAGCTGCAGTTAAGCCGCCATACATTTTAATTGGTTCCATTATCGGCTATTCTGCAAAACGACCTGGTGACAATGGAACCCTCCCTGTGACGCAGCGTTTTGACTCGGTAATAGATAATTAATAGGTAGGCTTTTAGTATTTTTAGGGGAACTGTAGGTACAAGCACATTATCACTGTTATAAAAAGGAAACTTTAAAAATTACTAATATGTTGATTTTTTTAACTTGGGTTATGATCGAAATTATTTTCATGAAAATCATAAACTCATGTAGTATAAGCATTCACGAACCCATTTTCCAGCAACTTTAGTGGACAAGATTTTTTTTTTCGACTGGAGGGCAAACGGGCAAGTGGGCCTCCTGATGGTTAGAGATCACCACCGCCTATAAACATCTGCAACACCAGGGGCAGGGGCAGGCCAACCTAGAGGCCTAAGATGGGATACCTCAAGTGCCGGAATTAACCGGCTGAAGTTGACATTAATAGTTTCGATTTCAGAGTGTAAATGGGTACCTAATACATTAGTGGACTGATGATTAAAGAACATAGTTGCACCATGCTGTCATATGTGTACAAGATGAACGTCGGATTCGCCATATAGTTGGAGTGGCACATCCCAGCAGGGCCCAGCTTGCAAGGCTTGCTTGCCGCAACGCAAGCCAGGCAGTACGTTAGTTAGGAGGCCCGTACGGGCTAAATCCAGGTCTTGCGACTTCCAGTTACTAGCTCAAGGCTATGGAGAGTCATCAGGACCTTTCCGGCCCATTCCGACCCTGAGTGAGAAGCCAAGTATGACTACGCTGGGCTAAAACCTCTTATGCTGGGCCAACCAACTATTTTACTCACACTTTGGGCGTCTCCTGCGTTACCAAAATTGTCTCTGGCTTTTGATAACGCCAATCGTACTTCCAACAAGATATTTCCCGGTTTAATAGGTTAAACTTACGTAGGGTGGCATGTATTCATGTACACCATCTACTAAATTACAGAAAAAAAAAACATTTTATTAAAAAACTGCAATTGTGTTAAAAATGGCGCAGACAGATTAATGTACGTAAAAAAGTTAATTGGCCCATGCTACGTAATTTTTGCACGCGACTACTCGTAGTAGGGTTAAACAATAACATAATAGTAGATTATACAACAAGTGCATGAAACGTGCCATTTTACCGACCACCCGAGCCACGGGCGAGGATTGATAGTTAAATCAAGGGTTGTATGAGTTTAATTAACAATTTATACACTCTGCTTCCCACTTTCATTGCGAGGAAATTAAACAGCAACAGTGGGAGTAAATTTACTAGGTACCTTTCATTTTCCATGCATTGCATTATGTAGGTACATCATTATTAAGTTAGTAGATATATAATTTGGTTTTATTATTTATTAATATTAGATACAAATTACTAAAACAAAATCCCACCTTCCTCCACACAGGCCCAAACATTTTGTTAATATTTTGTACATAATTATTACATATAATAAAAATATATGACATATCGGTTCATGTTTGAACTACGACATTTGAATATTGAAAATAATTAGCAAAACCGAATTGGGCAAGATATAGGTTTCACTTACAGTTTGTTCTGGCTCTTTTCCTCAGTCCTTGGGACACATTTAAGACACAATCACAGCACTTTCAGAGTTTTTATGAATAATTTAAAAGAGCGCGCGCCGGCCGGCATTCATTTCGAGCTGTCAATTTTGCGCAACTGGCTGGTGGCGCCGCCGTGCGGGAGAAAGCGGAATGTTCATTCAGCCAGTATGTTTTTGATATGTGCAGGAGGTTTTAATGCACATATTACTAATTATATCTGCCCAATGTAACGTACATAAACCCCCCACCGGGAATCTACCCCAAATTCCCCAGTTTACAAACAAAACCAGGGATGGTATTGAATAAGGTAAGTGGACTGTATAGTGTAAGTATTTGTTGACTTAGTGAACTAAACACGTGTAGCTGTAAATTGAGTAAAATAAATGACTTATTTCGAACCTAAAATTGTCATAAATTTGACACCTTCTTGCGTCAAATTCATGCAAAGAAACAAATAAAAATAAAAATTATGCTGAATCCAATTCCATTGGAAGTGGACTAAGCTTTACAACGGGTCGCGTGTATTCGCCATTCTGGATTTTTACTTTTACCACCCGTACAACTCCATCAGCTCCTGGATAAAGTTCCGTCACGCGACCGAGAGGCCATTGAAGCGGAGGAGCGTCAGCATGCATAAGAACGAGTTCATCAACTTGAATATTACGACAATTCCTATGCCATTTTTGTCGCTGCTGCAGCGTGTGCAAATAATCATTTAATTGCAATGTACGCGGACCGATATGTAAATAAATTTTATGAAAATAGTCGATAAGAATTTTTGTAAAGTTGCACTTTTTAGGAAGCAATAATGGATACTTCTTTTGATATGGTAGTACGGCGAAAGACAACCTACCCCCCACCCTGAGAAAACCGAGGGGGTCGACATAAGGTGCTAACCTTTTAAGTGAAGAACTACAGCTGTAACCATTGGAAATTGCTTGGATATCAGCTGCAAAATGCTCTCGCTGAACTGATTTGATGAGCACATCGTGTGCGTTCTTTAAATCTGATAGAGACGAAGGACCAGTGTTCCTATTAGATTTCGTCGATCTACAATTGTTAATAAATTGAAAACAACGAGCTAAGACATTTTGAAGTTTGCTAAAACTCGAATATTTTTCAGTTAAATTATAAACAAGATTTGAGTCACGTGTTGTGTTTTGCACGCTAGTTTGAGCCAAAGTCGCGCATGGAATTTTGAGTTCTGGCACATTTGCCGATTTAAATTGATCAATTGATTTTACTGGCCAATTCTCTCTTGGTGCGTCTAGCCAGCTCGGTCCTCCGAGCCACTCCGCTGTCGATAACAGCACGGAAGGTAGCGCTCCGCGCGAGCACACGTCAGCGGGGTTGGACGCGCCGCTCACGTGAAACCAACAATCGCTTTGCACGGTCTCCAAAATTTTGGAAACACGCGAAGCCACAAAGGTTTTGAGATTATAACTGGGTGTATTCAACCAACTCAGCACCACAGAGGAATCGGTAAACAAGAGTATTTCATGAACAGGAATTCGTTCAGACAATATTGACTTCGTATATTTGACTAACTTGACTAACAAATGCGCAGCCATTAGCTCGAGACGTGGAATGGTCACTGTCTTCAAGGGTGCAACCTTGGATTTTGCAATGACTAGACTGACCTTCGAATTACCTTGATTGTTAAAACTACGCAAATAGATGACCGCAGCTATTCCTTGAACTGAAGCATCGCAGAATCCTAGTATCTGGTAGTAGCTGTGCTGTTTGACAGTAACCTGGCGCTCGTGGCTAAAATTCGACAACAGCGGGAGCTCTGACATGTAGGTGAGCCACTCCTTTTCCAGTTCCGGAGGCAGCCGCTCATCCCAACCCAGCTGTTGGAGCCAGAGTTTCTGCATGAAGCATTTCGCGTAGAATATGCAAGGAGCCACGAAACCTAAGGGATCATACTGACGACCAATCTGTGACAAAACACTACGCTTGGTGATCGCCTGTGAAGCTGGAAGTGGATGGAATACGAAGGAAAACACATCTTCGGCGGGTCGCCACTGCAGACCTAAAACTTTTATGGATAGGTCCTTGTCATCCTCGAATGCAATGGGCGTTTCGCGGTGATCAGCTGGAACCCGAGCCAGTACCTGGGGACAGTTGCTGGCCCACTTACGAAGCAGAAATCCTCCTCCACTCAGCAACTCTAACAGTTCATCCTGTAGCCTAGCTGCTTCATCATAGCTGCTCACTGACCACAGAAGGTCATCAACGAAGAAACCCTTTTTTAGAACCTTGCTCGCTAAAGGATACTTCTCGCAGTCGTCGTCAGCCAGTTGATGCAGGACTCGGATCGCTAGGTACGGACTGCTAGCAACGCCGTATGTGATCGTGTTTAACTCATACACCTTTAAAGGTTGATCAGGTTGAAACCTCCACAAGATGTGTTGGTAATTGCGTTGAGATTTTTCGATCAAGGTCATTCGAAACATTTTACAAATGTCACTTGACAAGCAAATTTCATGTATACGAAAATTTATTAAAATCTCATTAATATCTGCTTGAAGCTTAGGACCGGCGTAAACGACTGAATTCAAAGAATTATTATTTGTCGTTTTGCATGAGGCGTCAAAAACTACTCGGAGTTTTGTCGTGGTACTTGACGGTCGGAGAATACAGAAGTGAGGAATTATGTACTTAGAATCCACAGTACCAAAATCACCTACGCAAGTCATGTGACCAAGGCTTTCATATTCGGACATGAATTTATTATATTCTTCCTTAAGTTCCGGAAGACGATTCAGCTTTGTTTCTAAATTGTTGAAACGACGTAACGCTTGTGGAGTCGAATCGCCGAGATCAAAACTGGGTTTGAACGGGTACTTCACTGTATAACGTCCCGTAGTATCGCGACTGTGTTCGTTTTGGAACAATTGTTCGACATACAAATCTTCTGGTTTTTTAGTGACGTCATACGGCACGTTTTCAGTCTCCCAGAAAGAGTTCATGATTTTATCGATACTACTAGTTTTATTAGCAGAGAACAAGTTGAGCGAGGCTGTATTTGACTCACAATCGTCACTCAGTACTGTCTGACCAGTAATGACATATCCGAATATGGAATGCATCGCGACGGGCAAACCCGGGTCACGTGGTAGTATATTTTGACCGTCATAAATGTAGGGAAATAAGTCACCTGCGATCAACAAGTCAACTGGAGCCGCCGAAAAGTAGTTCGGGTCAGCTAACTCTAGATTTTTGAAATTATTGATAACTTTGTTTGATAAGGTTACTGTAGGTAAGTTGCTAGTTATATTACTTACGACAACAGTATCAGTGCTAAGCACCGGACCAAATGAGTTTCGTGGTTTAATTGAACATGTAACCAGACCGAAATCTTGCACTGGCGCACCTCCCAGACCCATGGGTTCAAACTGACACTTGCGTCGAGACAAACCCAGGCGCTGGGCACACTCTTTTGTCATATAACCGGACATGGCACCGCTGTCAATGACTGCACGTACGGCGTGGTAAGTTCCCCATCGATCTGCGACGTGCACCATGGCAGTGCCTAACAGCACGGTTGAATTTGACGAACAAGTCAAGCCGACGTTTGGCATTGACCTTTGACTTTGATTTTGACCATTTGAAACGTTTTGAATACTTGAAATGTTTTGACTATTTGAACCGTTTTGATTAATTGATGAATTTTGAACAGTTGGAACTGTATCTAAGTGAATACTGTGATGGTGCGGTTGTTTACACAGCACACAACGCACTTTTGACGTACACTCGGACAACGAATGCTGACGAAAGCAATTTTCGCATAATTGAAGCTGTTTCACTTTGTCAAGACGCTGCACCGGTGTTAAATCAAAAAACTCGAAACATCGATAAGTTGAATGCGGTTTGTCGCAAAATAGACATCTATTTGATCGTTCGCTATTATTCTTACTCACAGCTGACAAGCACGGCTTTTGGAACTGCTTCGGTGCACTACTGTAATTAGCAGCATTATTATTATTTGTTCGAACAAAATTCGGCTTTGCAGAGGTGTTAGGAACACTCTTAGGCGTAAACTGAATTTTTGATGTACTAATTTTAACCTCAGACATTTCCAAAACACGCGCCTGTTTTTCCACGAAATTAATCAGCTGTTCGTAAGTAGGTATATCGGTTTGATCTACAGATTGTTCGAATTCGCGCCTAGTGACGGGGTCTAAATTTCGCAATCCCATATAAAACAGTATGAAACTCGATAGGTTACTGATTTTCAAAAGTTTCAATGCTTTAACACACTCTTGATACGTTTGTAAAAATGTGTTTAGACCAGTAGCCGACTCAGTTGACAAAGGCTTAAATTGAAACAGCCGATCTAAATAGCTCGTAGCTAAGGCACGAGTGTTCTCAAATTTTTTGACTAGCAAAGCCCATACTATCGGATAATTATCGGCCGTCACTGGCATCCCTTTGACCACAGTCAATGCCGAACCGCTGACTGCGGAGAGCAGGTAATAAAACTTCTCAATGTTCGTAATATCATTGTTATTATGAATTAAACTCGTAAACGTGTCATAAAATGTCTGCCAGTTTTCTAATTTGCTATCGAAATGGAACAATTCTAGTTTAGGCAGCCGCGGCTTAGCCGACCGCGAGTCTGGCCCGGCAGCGCCCGGGCCGCGGCCCGCGGAGCGCGACGAAGGTCCGCTACCGCTGCCGTCACACGATTGCCAAGTGTCGCTATTAGCCTCCGCTACACTCAGAATACGGAAATACATGTCGTCAAAGGTTTGAATTTCCTGATAATTTGGTTTAAATTTCGGGTTTTGTTTCTTATTGTAAGAATTTAACTCGAATATGCATTGTTCGAAACATTCCCGAGTCGAATGAAGTTCTTTGAGTCGCAAATTAAATTCGGTTAAACGCTCTGGTGGAGTTGATTTGGATAGTTCAAATAACGTTTGACATCGTATAAAAAGCAGTTCTTTTTTGTTAATAAGTTGTTCGACATCGAATTCTTTTTCGTCCATTTCGAATTAAAAAACAAAAGACGCGCGCGACGCGTTGCAAAGAACGAAAATTGAAAACGTTTGTTTTATACGTATTATTCTAGGTAAATAACTTAGATTAGAAATAAGCCTGTTACCTTAAAACTGCGTGAAATGTGTGTTTTATGTGTATGAATGTGTATTTAGTTTGCAAACTGAGGATGCGGTTCGATTGACCAAAATGTTTGAACTACGACATTTGAATATTGAAAATAATTAGCAAAACCGAATTGGGCAAGATATAGGTTTCACTTACAGTTTGTTCTGGCTCTTTTCCTCAGTCCTTGGGACACATTTAAGACACAATCACAGCACTTTCAGAGTTTTTATGAATAATTTAAAAGAGCGCGCGCCGGCCGGCATTCATTTCGAGCTGTCAATTTTGCGCAACTGGCTGGTGGCGCCGCCGTGCGGGAGAAAGCGGAATGTTCATTCAGCCAGTATGTTTTTGATATGTGCGGAGGTTTTAATGCACATATTACTAATTATATCTGCCCAATGTAACGTACAGTTCATATCACGTGTGCTATGTCTATATAATATTAGACATTAGCAAAAAAAGGCAAAAAAAAAACAAGTTTGGTGTATGGGAGCCCCCCTTAAATATTTCATTTATTCCATTTTTAATAATTGTTGTTATAGCGGCCACAATAATACATAGTGAAAAATTCAAGTGCCTTGCCTAGCTATTACGGCTTAACAGATAGAACCCTGAGACAGGCGGACAGACCGGCAGACAGACAGACAACGGAGTCTAGCGGAGTACGGAACCCTAAAAATATGTAGTAGGTAATAAAACTTAATGTAGGGATTTTTATCTCAGTGTATATACAGAATTCATTGAATACAAACGCATCCAAGTGTTTAATTGCAATAGCAAACTGATACTTTCCTTTATGCAAAACGCGCCATACCCGTTCAAATTTTCAATTGAACAAACCTCTAACACGAACTTGTTTATTCACGTGCCCTTTCAGACGTTGATTTATGCAATATGCTAATTACAACGCTCGAATTCGATTTAGCAACAAAATATCGTTGAATTCTAACATTAATTTTCGAGTCGGAGTAAAAACAATAACATTGACGCGCAATCCCATGTATTATCGTTATTTGCATAAATAACAAATATTTGTATGCAATCGAGATTTAATTTTCGATACGCGATTTTCTGGCGGTTTTTGTGCCGCCGGCCGTACGTGAATTTATTTCTGACTAAAGTTAACAAAAACGAGTCGTTTATCGAAAATACAAACTGAAATATAGATGCACAGAAAAACCTGAAAAATAAGACCAGCACAGTTTCAAATTCACGTAAATTGTCTGTCTTTGGAATACCGATGCACATATTTGTAATTTTAACTGAATAAAATTGGTTCATTGGTTTATGAACAAATTGGCTGTGACAGTCGGACGGACAGACAGACAGATAAAGGCTTTTGTTTATTCTTTGTGAGGTATGGCATCCTACAAAACTCATTTTACTGAGATTTGCTGGAAAAAATAAATGTCATGCTCATGTAGGTACGTCAAACACGTCTAATACCAATTTTGTAGAAAATTTATACTTTAGGCAAACCTCATGGTACGTGTACTTAATTTTTTTTAAATCTCTCATTTCATAAACAGCCAAGCCTATGAAAATGCAAGCAAACCACAATACATTACTGCACAATGACTCTACATCAACACATAGCAAGCAGTACATAAAACACATAAGATATCCAATCTCAAATCTTTTTTAAGCATTTGCAACTTCAGGTTTTATAAGAATGAAATTTTGTCAATTTACGTACATATTTTTGATTTGTTTGTTCTATTTTTTCCTTGAAAGTATTGTTTAACGGTCGGTACGAGGTATATTTGCTCCCTAGTTCCCGGGCTGGACCTGACAAAGCAAATCCAATCCTCATTTTCTCATTACGAGTTTCTTTTGCCGTCTGTTCGCTTTACTTCCGACTGAAATGTACAAAGAAACAAAACTTACAAGGCTAATAATACCAGTCTTGAGATATAATTAAAAATATACTGGCACTTTGATGTATAAATATCTAATAAATATCTAGGCGATCGAACTTCACTCGAGATTTCGATAAACCAATATCATTGATCAAATAGTTCGATACAAAACTCAAATCCATTCTCATGAAAACATAAAATTGTATTGGCGACCCTGGCTTCAAATTGCGTATTACTGTAGTGTTAAAATAAATAGGTAGGTACTTGTGATGTAAGTCATTAAAATAGCATTGTAGATTCGTTTTGAAAAATATAAAGTCTGTTGAGTTTGATACCGGATTCTTCTCAAATGATGTTTTTCCAAGCCAGTGGTTTTGACGTTCATAGTGTTTTTTATAGCCTTAATCGAATAAAGATCCTTTGACTACCAAAACAGAATAATAATCCATGTGACTTATATTTCAATAATAAGATAATAACCTTATTAAACCTCCACGTGTATGTATCTATTATCCTTGAACCGACTCAATCAAATTCACACTCAATCGCTGCTTAATATTGAGCTCAGCATGCCTCCATCATTGCTTATACAAACGCCATATGAACTGAATAAAACAGAATTATTCGTTTATGGTCAGACAACATAGTTATAGTTACGTAGCCCTGGCGCCGACTCCCCACTTCTATCTGACGATGTTCTGTGATTGCTTCCCTTATAATAATGTTTTAGGGTACCGCCGTTAAATTTATGATACAATATAACTTGGTAACTAATATTGAAGCTATATAATAACGTTTGTTTAAGTTTTGTTTTATGCTAAATTAGGTCCCTCACTATGCGTGTCTATTTGGCTTTAGGACCAGGGGGCCTACCACGCTCTCTTAATATGATTCAGTTTAGGCTCTAAACTCTCTTTCATTCATTTGTAAGCCATTGAGACTCCGCTCTGTGAAATAAACGTCGTGGTACCAATTTCGACGATTCAGTTTAGGTGCCTAAATTGGATTTTCTGCGTTTGGGGGGTTTATGAAAAGATCGTGGTGGGCCCCCTGTGCTCCGTATGAAGGATAAGGACTCTGCTAACACCGAAATTTCATAGAAAGAGACAGAGAGAGAGAGAAATTTATTTACACATATTCGATATACATAAAAATGTAATAAGTAGATGGAAAGAATAGAAAAATAACATCGACATCGAATACTATGAAAAACTATTATTAGAAAGCTATTATTTATACGGAACCCTCAGTCCGCGTGTATCTCGCACTTGGCCGGTTTTTTTTTGTGGTAATTATTCTTTAAACAACAAAATATAGTCTAAAGCAACAAAAAAAGCGTCATATTCCACAGAAACCCTAAATTTAATGTAAAGAATTCGTTTCGCTAAATCCTTGTATGTACCTACAATTTATAAACAAAAACGCTTAAAAATAAATTCCAGATAACATCTCACAAAATCAAACTTGGAAATTCCGCTCCGGAATTCTATAAACCTTGATGTTCGCTTGAGTTATATGAACATTTTTTGATCGCCCCCCTCGATACGACCTTTGCGTACCCTAATCAAACCAGCATTCACCGAAACGTCTTCTCAATCCCGATAAGCGGAAAAACTTGATAAAAACGGAATTGGTTTATCTTTTTCCGCTATCCAAAGTGTGTCACGAACCAAATGAACCCTTCCTTGGAAGACAAACTAAAGATAAAACGCTCCTTAACGGGCATTAAAGCGGTGTTGCCTTGAAAGAAAGCCGTAAAAAGGCCGGGTCCCGCGGGATGGCCCGACTCCTGTGCGCTTCCCGTGAACTTATTTAAGACTTAGAAATGACATTTTTTAACGTATAATAATTTAAACTGTCGCGATTTTCACATTACCTAGACGTTTCAACCACAATACATGGCAGTGGCCTTAGTCACTAGAAGATTAATTAGATTATTGAAATGTATCTAATCTACTTGAGTTTGAGTGTGAGCTAAAATAATGAAAAACTTTGTTTTATCACATTTTTATTTAAATAAACGTTACTAATAGGTTCGATAGGCATTTCTTAGGTCAAACTGAAACAAATTCCAGAAAGTGCAATTTTTGGAGATGTTTAACTCATTACGAAGAAATAAATAGATTAGGTACAATAGAAAAGAAACATTTCACTTCATTCGTTTACTCTTCGTCAGTGATATAGAAGTTTCAAAGGAGTTTGATGTACCTGGATTTCAAATAATTCACACTAAATTTCGTTGCTTTATGTACGCGTGTAAGGGACTCATTTACTGCGATAAAGTTAAGTCATATAATATCCATCTTTTGTAAGTTTAACCTTAATCTTTTCTATCCCTTTTCAAGCCTCTGGCATCTAACTGATATCAGGTTCGTGCAGTGCCCTCCAAGGTAGTTACAAGATTTCAACCGTGAAATTTTATCGAGAGAATTAATCGCAAAAACTTTTCCTGCGCTGCCCTTTTGTCTCAAAATGTCTGCAATAAAATTTATTCCTTTTTCTAATCGGAAATAGATAACTTTGGGGCAATTCCCCCGAGTCGCAGATTCCATCCGGTTCACTTGATAATGTCGGAAAAAAGTAAATATGGGTAATTTGGCTAAATGACTTTGTTTCAGGGCAATTAAGATTTGTTTTGCTGATATTATTGAAATAAATGCTGCGACGAGGAAATGGTGAGGTGTTGTTCTTGAAAAACTCTTATAAACAAAAACGATTGAGAATTTAAGTCGACAACCTGATCATACGCACACTACACACGAAGTCAAAGCAAAAATGTGTTTATTCAATTTAGGCTCATAAACAAGCACTTATAAATGTCAAAAACTCTATCTCCGGTTCGGAAAAACCTCTTTTGAGCAGATTCCGGTGAGAAATTCAACAAGATATATTTTTACACACACATTGAACCTAGTAGATACACTAAAGTAATTTGTTCTTGGTGCATTTCCTGTTAATGGTGACCTAATGAACGTTGTAAATAAACGAAAAGGTTTTTACTCGTTCTTATTATCAGAATCGAAATTCAGAATAAATAAATATTTCAATATGAATATTAAAAGTGCGGACCGGGAGACGAGCTGTCGGTAGGCCTCCAACAAGATGGAGCGACGACCTGGTTAAGATCGCGGGATCGCGGTGGGTGCGAAAAGCACAAGATCGGTCTGAATGGAGAGCCTTGGGGGAGGCCATGTCCAGCAGTGGACGTCTTTCGACTGACATGATGATGATGATGATGATTAAAAGTTGTGTATGAAGGTGACTCAGACGGCATTGCAGACCCTGATATTGTTTTTGTTCTTCATTATATTCATGAAGATAAGTACCACGATTCAAATCAAAGCTCCGTATGTTAGCAGCACATTTCCCAACACGTATCGCTACTGCGCCCTACTTAGCAATCTCACTTAGTCGTAATGACGATTTCAAAATTAATTGCGCGCCATTTAATTGTGAATAACGGAACGTTGATGAAATTAAATTCATTATCTCACAACGCAACAGCGGGAGCCGCAAGCTTTTTGTAATTTCAGTGACAAATGAACAACGTAGGTACCAAGCGAGATCCGAGAGTTGGTTTTCAGACAAAGAACTTGAGAGCCAGAAGCGACAGTATTCAGACTCGTTTTGAAGACGCTTTTTGTATTTTATAATGTTGTCGATCGCAATCGAAAATAGGTAATTCCCACGCTAGTTTCATTATATTACCTTGCCATCCACTTAATGGGTCTCAGTAAGCTAAGCAACTAAAAAAAATTGTTTATCCCAGTTTGCCTAGAAAAAAAAAAAATCAACAAAATATTAATCGGGTCACCTCACGAATCATAAGGTAGGACCAGGCCAACTACCTAGTTTACCAAGACAGTAGTGAGGGGGAAACAAGGACGTGGGGTAGGTAACTACTACTTCGGAATTACTGTCAGGGTATCCGTCACTGCATAATGCAAACTGTGTCTTGTCAACCTTAATCCAGCATACTCAACTTTCCTGAATTTATTATTCTTAATTATTCATATTTTTTTTTTCATTACTCGTATTTTATTACCCGTTTTGGAATTATAAAATATGATGACAAGTAGGTAATACATTATAATTTTGTTTACACACTTTACCGACCTTGAATAAAATGACAAAAAAAACCTGTTATTCTTTAGAACGTAGGTAGAGAGATCATTCAACTATTCATTTAAACTGAAACTTGGACTATTCATTACCCTGGACTATTTATTACCCTTTCTTTTATTAATCTTTGGTAATAATTGCGAGGCGTTGGAGCGCGTTTCCGAACTTTGCGCGGAGTTGAGTTAATGCTCTCTTACGGGGCCTATTCATTCGGAATCCAACATCATGTACGGTGCCAACTTATGTTCGAGCGATTTGTAAATAACTACACCATTTTGATATGTGAATTCCAGTTCAATTGTTTGAGAATTTAATACTTATTTGAATTATTTGAGTGAGAGGAAAGCGTTGAGCTATTGTGACAGTATTAGTGATATACTCTACAATATACGAGAATGATGCTCGAAATAAGGAAATTTTCTTAACTTTGTCGGAAATATTTCATCTATTTTGTATATTTGCCTTGCATGATCAGGGATTTGAACGGGAATGCTTTTAGCGTTGTATACAGCAATAATATCATAGGTACTTAATAATTGTGAGCGTCGTACAGTCACAGCTTTTTGTAAGAACGACAATAATGACGTACATTCTCTAAACTTTAACCAATTTGTGGCCTGTATTATTTTGATTACCATACTCAATACTGTTCGTTTATTGACATAATGAGCTGTCATTAAATGACAATTAAACTAAATTTTAACTCTGATAACATCTAACAAGTCACGTACATCATTATTTATCTTGTTAATGTACTTTGTAAAAATACCCTCATAAAAACTATAAAAAAATGTCTTCGTTAAAATAAAAATATTAATTCATGCATAATACATATGAGTACTTAACATTAGTTCATAAAGCGAAAATGTTACTGGCAGAAATGGTTATTAAAATAAAAATTATTATTATTATTATTGTTATAATAATAGCCCGGGACATGTCGCGTCATAAAATATTTCATAATGAACGATTGCTACGTGAGAAGAGCTGCGTGAGATTGCATTCTGAGAGGAGGCTTGTGCCCAGCAGTGGGGCATATATAGGCTGGGATAATATGTAATGATAATAATTGCTACGTATTTTAGCTACGACGCCCGTAGCAGTCTACGCCGTAGCTTTTGTAGCGAACTTGAACAGCTCCATTAATTCCAAGTAATACCAGTAAGCACCGACCATTACGCCGCACTATTCCCAACACAAATTTCCAGGGAACATACTAATAAGTTTTTACAAGCACGTAAAACAAACAAGCTATCTCATACCCTGCCCTCCACAAAAGCTGTATCTAGCAAGCACTTGCTATAAAACAGGCTGTAACGTCCCTCACCGGCTCTGTATTCAGATCACACGTTTACATCTCGCCACTTTTTCGAAATCAAAGTAAAACTCAAAGCAAACACTCGTTGAAAATGCGGTGTAAATAATAAAAAGGTGCGGTGCACCTGAGAGGCTTGAGCGCAAAGGCTGTCATTTTGCCATTGTAGATACGGTTTTCCCCTTCCGCGGTCGGAAGCGCTTATAACCGGAGTCGCCTATCTTACTTTTGCTTGTGCTTTTGCTGTAAATTTTTTCAGTCCCTTTTCATTTGTGAGTACAACACAAATTTAGACGCCTTTTAGTTTGATAAGCTTTAACAAACTACACCATCTCCCTCCAGTCTTCAAACGAGTGTGTGCTGGATTTAGATATAGAACACGATAATGTTTTCCCGTGGGAGTCGCACAAGGTGACTAATGGAATAAATCTGAGAATGAGCAGCAGCGCTGTCCATAATACAGTGAAAAGCAAGGATTTCCTTTGTCCACTGACAAATCCGAACCAACCACATAAAAAAGGAACTACTGAAAACATTTACGCTTCTTTGTAGTACCTAAGCTGTTCGAGCCCGTCCTAGGCGTCTTTACCCACTTGAAAAACCATCGGCCAAACCATGAGGCAACAATAGCTTTTTTTTTACAAACCTGCTTACATATAGGTAACAGTTTTATTTCCGTGCCTATAGAGGTACGAAAAAAAAAACTGTCACACGTTACAAATCAAGTACACATCTAATCGTTTTTCACGACATTTTATATAGCTTTTATTAATCTATGTGGACCATTGTTGTCCGAAAAAAATGGTCATTGTCAACTCCGCCCGTAAGTACTTGGTACTCCACGGTCCGCCCGTGAAATATATCGAACATTGATATTCAGCACGCCTCTTCAAATGGATTCGAACATACAATATTGTTTTTATTAATATCGTTTTGAGAGCCCTTTTGCGGTTGATGCTTCAGACCGGAAGTCTGATGTTTATAATTTTATAACAATGATGCACCCCAGCCTTAATAAACAATACAGGCGATAAAGAATAATAAAGCGACACTGAAAAAAACTACGCCTCGTTCTTGCCTCGTCCCGTGGACACACTTAACTGGTTTGCTTGCTTGCTGGCATAGTTTGTTTGTAAGTTCGTCTATACTCTATTTTTGGTCTGAGCTATCCGGATTGTATTAACGCTCAAGAACAATCAATGAAAAAATACAACTGAAATGTACCAAAATGGACTGTGTTAGATAATGCAGAATCAATAATGATTTTAATATGCCAAAATTAATTTAGGTATTATTCACTAACACAGACGAAACACACAGACAGAATAAACAGAACAGATAGTGAACTGTACTCACGCACTGAGAATTCCGTACAATTATTCATTTTCTTAAAAAAAATTACGGCGTTGGTTGGTTGGGTCAACAAAATGTTTAGGCTGTTAAAAATTTAAGACTGTAACTACAACGATTTAACTATAAGCATATAACAAGCGACGGACGGACACATGGACAAGTAACAGTAATAGGGCTTTGTTTGCCACCCTTCGTGTACAGAACTCTAAAAAAGTATAAAATTGCAAGGAGTTTGCTACAACAATTTTTTACCGTCCTCTATTCTCCGCTAGTAAATACTAAACCAATAAATGTAAATGCTTGTAGTTCGTTTTACTTTATTTTTAAAAACATTAATATAGCTTGGCCATTTTGTCTCGCGCTGCTTACTTGCCAGTGCGTGTCAGCTTTTAGCCAAAATTCGTGTAAAAAAACTTAAGCGTCAGCATTAAAACTCGGCCAGAGAACTGGGGCAAGTCCATTTAATCACGTAACAACTGTTTTCTTAAAACTTGCTCCGTATTTTAAGATTAATGTGAAATTTTTGTCGAAGTTCCAAGAGTTGCATTTCTCAAGAAATGTCGGGAATTTTAAAAAGGTATCAGGACATTTTTGTGAGAATGGATTACGTATGGCCTATGTATTCAAAGTCAAAGTCAAAATATCTTTATTCAATTTAGGCTATAATAAGCAGCTATGAATGTCAAAAAAATCTACCCGGCAAGAAATTCAACAAGGTATATTTTTTATTATTATTGCTGGGCACAGATTTCCTCTCAAAATGACAGCGCTTAGGCTGTAGTTCCCATGCGCGTCCAGTGTAGATACTAGGAACTTCACATAAACTAATAAAGTGCCTGAAGCCCTGAATGTTGTATGTAAGTTTTCATGCAATGTGTTTTCACCGAAAAGCTAATCCTAAAACACATAAATCCAGAGATGCGAGCGCAGGCTCGAACCACACGGTCCTCTGCTTGAAAAACCAGTGAAACATCTACGCTGCCACGACTAGAGCGTTCAAACACGTTCAAAAGGTAGAACTAAACAAATGGATATATATTAGAGTAGTAGTAGTATTTTGTTTTGTTAATATAGTTAATCTCAATATTTGCATGACTTATAAAGTTTGAATGTATGAGACTAATAAATCGTTGAACATCGTGTAATGTAATGTACTACATTTAAAGCAAATAAATAAATTTCATTTCATTTCTTTTCAAAATAAATACGAAATCCACCCCTGCCAAGGCCAACATATTTAACTTATGCCAATTACTATAAGCGTGTGTGGCACACAAGAAGTATCTATTGCAAGTCCATTTCCTTAAGCCGCTTTGTGCGTCCATTGCAGTTGGCAAGTTGGCATCTCAGATCAAATAAAAAGTAAAGATAGAGCGCTGCGAACAACGAAGTGAGGCCGGTCAAACTACACCAATCCGTGTGCTTACATAGTGGCACGCACACACTTGCAACCAAACTACACCAAAACCTTGTTACTTAGCAATGCATGAGTGAGCTCCACGAGAATGCGTTTCTAAGTAACAAGGTTTTGGTGTAGTTTGGTTGCAAGTGTGTGCGTGCCACTGTGTGAGCACACGGATTGGTGTAGTTTGACCGGCCTCACTTCGTTGTTCGCAGCGCTCTATCTTTACTTTTTATTTGATCTGAGGTTGGCATCAAGATTGTGCGTCTCTTAGGGGAGACCGAGGAGAGTTGTGACAGAAAACACTAGTGACATCGTCGATTTTTAGAACTTATTAACTTTTAGCGAGCTCGCAATAGTGCGTGTTTTTTTCGTTCAAGTCTCGAGCTATCAAACGCGCGCTATTGCGAGCTCGCTAGCATTTTATTAGTTCCCAAAAATTGACGTTGTCACTACTCTCCTCTGTCACAACTCTTCTCGGTCTTCCTTATACGTTCTGCTGTTTTGTAGAATAAGTTTTTGCAAAATTATATTTTTAATACAAGCTTTGTTTGCTGACTGTAAACCTATGTCCATACCAATAACTGACGAGATTTCCGTCCACCAGGATGTCACTATCAGATTATTGTCACCAGATTTACACAAGTATGCCAAACTTTAAGTCAGTGCGAAAACTGAAAGTTTGTCAAATTTAACTTACAAGATTTCACCCGCACATACATAACTAAATACATATTACATTGCAAGTTAATAAAATAATGCTTGTAAAAAACTTTTTTCTATTAAAATTCCAACATAACAAATCTAATTCTAATTAAGTACTATAAGTACCTCTGGGATACCAGAAGTATCTCTTACAAGTTCATTTTCCTAAGCCGCTTACTACATCGTTGCAGTCGACCAATGGGCAACGAGAATGCATCCAATCGTTCCCTACTATAAATAATAATACTCATGTATACTGGCTTAATTTTGAGGAAATGAAACGCAGACGGCGAATCATTAAAGAAAATAAATAAAAAACCGGTGAAGTGTGAGTCGGGCTCGTGGATCGAGGCCTCCGTACATTTTTTTGCGTATCTATTGAATACCCAGTGTTAGCAGAGCCAATCTAAGTGATATGTACACTGTAATAGGGTAATTTTACATGATTATTGACATACACGGACTACATAAAGAATTAAGATTTTCAAATTTTTCTTTTGGTTGTAGATATTTATGTACTGTATTGACAAATTTAGGCACCATTTCTTGTGTCTGATATTGGTGCTGGTAACTGTAGGTACGGTACAGGTAGTATTTGTTTTATGTCAACGAATTTGGAGTAGGGGTGACCCAGGAGAGTTGTGACAGAGACAGTAGTGACATCGTCGATTTTTAGAACTTATTAACTAGTTCAAGTCTCGAGCTGTCAAACGCGTGCTATTGCGAGCTCGCTAGTAGTTAATAAGTTCCCAAAAATTAACGTTGTCACTATTCTCTTCTGTCACAACTCTTCTCAGTTTCCTCTATAAATTGTAAATTGACTTAGTCTTAATTTGTCAAATATGCGGAATTAACCAATGCGTAGTTATGCAGATTTGCACTATCGCAACTAAATGATGTTTCACAGTCATATTACGAACAAAATAACCGCATCTAAAATTATAACAAACTCTTCTGGCTCAGGTACAAACTCCCTCAGAAACAAAGAGCAAATCGATGACTATAGGTACATCAGATAATCGGCTTTGCCATCTTCAGTAGGTACGGGGCTAATTGCGGCGTCTCCCGCGAGACAAGATATGTCTGCGCCAGTATTCTGTTATTATTGCGAAAAATAACTATTATTTACTTCTGATTTTGTATTGTACATGGAGCTAGAGTAACGGGCAATCTGACAATGATATATCGTGAGATGGGCTACTCTAAGTTAGTGAAAATATTTATAGTTAAGTCACAGTATATATACAAGCTAAAGCAGTATGGAAGCTACGAACAAATCGATGGAAACGAACACACAGACGCGCGCTCTACATGGCCTCTAAGGGAGTCTCGCGGTACTGCAGTACCTAGTATGGAAGCTTCGTAGCTTCTATACTGCTTGAGCTTATATATATACTGTGGTTAAGTGCAATACCTTTTACAGTTATTTATCGGACTAAATAACGCCAATATTTGTCCGGATTTGTGAAATTGTTCTTGATACCTGATGTCGGTTGGTGGTAACTAAGTACTGAAGTCACTGTTGCTTTACAAACATGTCATTTCATGATGGTTATCATTTGGCATATTAAAAAAAAAACAAACGTAACCGGGTGGCTTTTATTTTTAAAAATACAAACGAAGACAATGTTTGTTATTCACGAATTCTAATTCGCAATTTCGGGACCATTTCTGGGGTAAAATCTGAAAAACACGTCTTTACGGGATAAATTCTCAATTTTCCATTTCCGCCCCGCAAACTACCCTTATTTTGAGGGGGAGAGAATAACAGGAGTCCCATGAGATTTCCTAAGCCTGAAATTTCGTTCCAGCTCGAGGCTTTTATTCGAATACCTCAACTTTCCCGTTGCTGGGGGCTTTAAAACAATAATCTGTTGAAATTTTAAAGTTTAATCATCGGCCACGCTCGTTCGACGCATAGGTCGTTATTCTGTTAAGGTTTAAATTTTACTAGCTAGTGCCAGTGTCTTCATCTGTGGATAATACGCCTGATGCTATCTGGAATCCTGAAAATATCGAATGTGCTGATCTCATTCTAAGTAGTAAAATATCGGTTTGTCAAATTTAAACAATATCTATTGATATCTTTCGATATTTTTATACAAACTGAAACGTGCCAGAAAAAGAAAACAGCACTGGGAATCCATCCCAGCACGGACACTAGCGACATCTATGTTTAGCTGTCATCGGGAAACGTCAACACTCCTTCTGAACTAATCGCTCACCCGGACAAGAGATGTCGCTATTAAGCAATCAAATTAAGATTGGTAGTTAATAACTACTACCATAGTAGTAGTTAATCACAACCAATCTTTATTTGATAGTTATTCCTGAGATCCGTTGTCTCTATGCTAATTTTTATTATATAAAACAGTAATGTTTTAGTTTGGGACTTTTTCATAAGTAAACACCATGCGCGCACACATACATATATTTGTAGAATTTTGCTTACCCATATGCTTCGGTGATTTGATTTCTTAAGGATAAGGATTGAATAAATAATTTAGGATTTTAACTAAAGTATTTAATTAGACAACTTCTACAATAACAGAAAGAAAAATAATCAAAACCACAGTTCAAATCAGTAAATCAACCTCCCCAATTTAAAAAGCTTCGGTTAGTTTTTATACTCTGCGGACTTTTTAAAAGGCAACTCGTTTCCTTCCAGCTTTTGCTGGCATTGGGGGTGTTAATAAACAAGTACTTGTCAGAGCCTCTGAAAAGAATAGTAGCCAACTTATGAAAAACTTGCAAGTTGGTAGACAGGATAGCGTCTCCAAGTCTACCAAGTCGCCGCAATGTAATGGCAAAGTTTCTCTAATAAATGTGTAATGAACTAAACTACTGCCGGCAAACTGTGTACTTTATTGTTTATTCTTAAATGTTTTTTGTTGACGAAAGTTTATGAATGTTAAGTTATTTTATGTTTCATAGTCAAACTCTCAAATAAACACTACTTAATATAAAAGCAAAAGTTTAAAGTACAGTTTACAAATACGTTGCCTATTATCCAAAAATTCAACGAAATCATTTCTTTGTCTTTTAAGTTGGTTAAAAGAGCGTAACATAATTCTACGACTAACAAACATCGCACGTCCAAAAGAAAAACTAGAGACTTGAAATTGGGCAGATAAATATTCATTAAGAAAGGAATGTTAGAAATTCCCACGGATTTTTTTTATTTTCCGATAAAAGCAAAATTGCGAGGTAAAACTAGTAAAAGTTAATCCTGTACTGTACTATAATTTAACCTACATTAAGACTTCTTAATACTACCTAAATACAAGAAGAAAAACATTTAGATTCGAAAAATACTTAAGTTTTTTATTGAATTACAAGAAGACTCGGGATGTTTCACCATCCATTGATTAGTGTTAACTTACGGTGAAATGTGATGCCGTCTCTATTCGTTTTGTTCGAATAAACGGAGACGGCATCACATGTAACCGTCAGTTAACACTTATCAATGGATGGTGAAACAGCCTCTTAATCTCCATTCAAAATATATTTCATATTTTTGAATATCGAGGTTTTTCCACTTGTGTCATATTAATCATCTGTATCCTTAACGTGGGTTAACATGATAGTAAGTACAATATTTTTTTAACACCATGTTACATACAAATTTTAAAAGACAGACCCAAGCCCTCCTCGTATAGGTACATACAATTCACAAGGCCAACTCTATTATGCACTCTGCGATAGAGTTTTCAAAACTGAGTCCGGTCTAGCGAGCCATATTAGAGAGAGAGATTAAGCCATTTCTTTGTTTTATAATTTTTTTTTAATTTTACACTATAAAATAAATATACCTTGTCAGGGTCGCAGTCATCGAAACCGATGTGGACTATATAATACAGTCGATTTATTTTGCTGAAATCTGTAACAAAGGGCGGTAGTTAGTGTCTTTTATCTTGACTCTGTATCAAGCTACTTTCACGTTCATGTATATGCTTATAATGCGTCACTTATTCGTCAAGGGAGGCATTCTGTTCCACTTGGCTCTTCTTAATTTTACACTCTATGCGTATTCCCTATTTATTCTTCTCACTTTAAACATTTCTCATAAAATCAAAGTAGCTATCAATTGATTGATGTGTTCGAATAACCTAAAGGTTATTTTCTTAATTTTACGGCAATTAGCAGATTGTTTTTAATGATGTTTTTTTTTACTCTTAATTTTCTCTTTACTTTTATAAATTTAGCTCAATACAGTTTCATTTTAAATTTAACGTCAAAATCGGTTTTCGGCATCCGTTCATTAAAATTGCATGCTTTTATTTAACTTTCTCGGTTTGTTGTTATTATTGTTTTTGTAGGGTCAAATCTTGGTAGTTTATTTTGACCCACTTCCATTGGTCAGATTGATTTGAAATTTAATATGGTCAAGAAAAAGTACAGTCAGCCACAAAATCTTCTATTAATAATGAAAATTTAACAGAAAATTTCTAATATACATTCATGTCAGCGCTACATTGACACTTGAAGTCAGCGTCCAAGCGTTCCAGCTAAAAGCGGAATAAGTCATAGAGGCGATCAACGTAACGATGGCCATGATGAGTTCAATAACCGTTACGAGTTCCGAACTGTAACGATAACGATAACACACATTCTGCGCCCCGCGTCTGCTCGGTGACGTATTTCACTTACCTCTGATTCGTGCACTTACTAGTGTTGGTGTGCCTCGACTATCGATATCGATAGATTCTACGGACGTAGTGCGTCACTATAACTTCTTTATTTAAATTATATTGTGATAAAAGTCAGAGAATTTTGTACTACATATTAGAAAAGCCTATTAGTGTTTTTTTGTGAAAGTTATAGTGTTTTGTTATTTTTTTATTTTACTTAAAAGTGACTTCGATTGACCCCTATCTCACCTGATGTCAATTGCAATGAAACAAATCAGCGAATTCCGATTTTGAAATCTGTAATTAAAAGCGTAAGCAAATGGGTATTGAGCAAAAAATGGTTGTGCCATGTTTATTGCTTTGTATTAATGTACCACCTTGATAAACTTGATTGCATCAATATTTTTTCAGTTTGTTCTGCTTTGTTTTTTGGCGAATTCTTTTATTGCACATTCTACCGTGCAAAGAAACTCCAAATTGATGTCTTCACAGCCAGTTACCTACCTGATTCTGAAGTAAACTTCTCCAAAAGAGTAACAGTCAAGAAAACAGTAAGCTAAATAAGTAGCTGACTTTTCTGTGCATTAATGTCTCAGTTTGTATTTTCGAAATATTATAATGTCTATACTTGCTGGCATATTGACAAGTGTGCTATTTATATCTTGATAAGTGTGCTATTGCCGCTCTTATAAAAACAAAAAATCATAAGAACAGCAGAGGCTTCAGAGTGTTAGATACATACGAACTTGTCAAGGTTATAATATCGGTTGTAATATCATAACCAACTCACGATGGCAAGTGTACAAAAAAATTGACATCACTAGCACTTACTGCATTTTCAAACGGAAATGAACTTTCTGTACAAGAAATACGGTTAGGATTTCATGGGATTGGAGCAACGGACATTGCGCCGATGGGACGCGTGAAAATGCCAATATAAGCTAAAGTACTTTCTGGCGTTACAAAAAAGGCTGTCGTCGTAAGGACGTTTTTTAGAAACAAAAGTGATTAGTGTAGTGAGTCGTAACAAAATAGATGAATAATTTTACTGACGAAAATTTAGACACTTATAGCTACCTACTAGAAAATGATCGTAAAGATTTTTATCTCACCCCTTGGACTATGACCCATGAGATGGAAAAGTAAAATGGTTACATCAAGTATACGCAGATGAATTCCCCAGCAGGAAAAAATTTACAAGCTCAGTAATATACTGCACGCAAACGTTGATGAGTAAGTAGGTATACTTTTATTTCCAAACATTTGCAATTCACAGTTTCGGCAATAAGCTTCGTTCCATATGTTTTGAGGATATCGCGCCGTTTCGTGCACGTACACACCCAAGGCACCTTCCCCTCGCCGGCACAATCTAACCGTTTCATCGGAATCCTCACAACATGTCGTTTGCCGTCAATACGATATTGGCGATACACTGTGCATAACTAATCGCCGGCAAAAAACCAATTGACAAACTTTTCCCAGGGAAAAGATTAAGGGGGGAAACAAATGCTACTTCGAAGCTTCCGATGCTCCTGTTATTCCAACCTTTTTTCACAAACGTACAATACCGTAAGCACCTCAACGGTTATTACCTCCAAGGCGGTACCTTTGTTAGCGCGGAACTCGTCACAACCTTCCCCACCCTCCCTGAATTTAAATGGAGAATTATATTGAAGTATTTTTCGGAAGAGAAGTTTTATTGTATTGTTTGATTGCGTGTCACTCTGATAGATGAAGGAATGGCTTTCAAATGGCGTCTCTTTTGTCGCTCGAAGCCTGAACGTAATGTCGTTGGCTTTGGATGGATGAATTTATTAAAAAGTTTACCGGGACACGACTCCGCGAAAAGTTTAATAGTCGCTCTCAAGTTTTTGGTAAGTGTTGAAGTTTCCAAAAGGTGAACAATAGGCTTCCTGCCTCGGCGCTTCATTTACTGTCGCCCGGTGCATAAATAGCTTATGATTACGAAAGTTGGGAAACTTTCGTATTCAATTTAAGTATATAAACCTGCTGCCCTATTAACTATAGTACTTTTGAAATTACAATCAAAATTCAACGTTAAATTTCCAACAAGAGATGGAAAATGGGTTAGAAATACATAAACCAATCACAAATGCCTGAGTGGCTTAAGTGTGTTATTATCATAGTTACCATTAGTTCGTCTTTATGTCTTACTTTTGCCTTTGCATACTACATAGCAATTTATTCTTATACTAAGTATGTATTTTTATGAATAAGGCATACCTATCTAGTTTATCTAAAGATGACCATGCTTTAGGCACTGGTCCCACCGCGAGCTAATAAGCTATGAGCTATCGGCTATTTTCTAGCCCAAGAAACGAACAAAAGATAATCGCTTCCGTGTACATAAAAGAGAGAGCTATATTTTTATAGTTCATAGCTGGCTGTTCACACTGCCGTCGAGGATACTATCCCACCGCCCGGCGAGTAAGCGATAATTCCATAGAATTGTTTACTAGCCGCCCGCCGATTGTCATCTGTTTCTAGTACAGAATTTTACTAGTTGACCGCCGAGCTCGCCGATAGCTGGCGGTGGGACCACTGTTTACTAGTTGACCGCAGCGATAAGCTATCGACTATAAAACTAGCTCAACGGTACTCGCCGAAGCCTGCTTGGCGATCAGAGCGATCATTCTACCTTTCAAAGTGGATGCGAGTGCACGTATATACAATGAATTTAAAACAATCATACGAACTATCTTTGTTGTCAAGTTCGGATGACGATGATGATGTATTTTATAAAAGCGTGTGTGTAGTGGCAGTGGCAATTTTGAAGAGACGGAAGAAAAAAGGGATATTTTAAAAAGAATGGCAAGAAAAATTTGGATGCAAAAAATTAATTATTTCAGAAAAGAATACAGTGAGTTCAAACTGTTCTACGAGTTGACAAACGTCGAATTTACCTAACTTAAAATATTTAATTTACGTAACTTTACTCTGTCAAACAAGTCTGTCAGTAAAAAAGAACAAAGAAAACTATAGGTATCCTTTTCTATAGCAGAAGGAAGGAAAGGAGTATGTATATTTCTTGGCTGCTCCCAAACGGATTTCAGGGCCGTATCGAACGTTACAAAGATAAATTTCCTATGTAAATTAAACTTTTTAATATGACCCGGGACACGTGTCTGTAGTAAAGATTGTGGAGTAGGAGAACAATATAGACATCCAAATTAGCCAAATAGTTTTTATCTCACATACTTGTCCCTATAGTAACAATCGTAACATCATCATCATCATCATCATCATCTCAGCCCACAGCAATCCACTGCTGGGCATAAGCCTCCCCCAAGGCACGCCACAAAACCCGGTCTTCCGTTTTCTGCATCCAGTCGCTTCTCGCCCTCCTGCAAAGTTTTTATTTGCTCTTCTTTGCTCTTTAGTGAATAAAATGCAACTTTGCTCACTGTTTTTGAAGAATAAAACAGCTCTTTCCGAGCTAGTGTGGTGAAAATGTATTTTCAAATTCAAATTCAAATCTTTATTCAGTAAATAGGCCGCAATGGGCACTTTTACACGTCATTTTTTTTAAACTACCAGCGCTTTCGGAAAGACCATCATTGCCAAGAAGAATGCGCCGCAAGAAACTTGGCAGAAAGTCATTTTTTCAAAATAAAATAATTACAAATAAAATACTTAAAAACTACAATAAACAATTAAACAAAAAATTACAAAAAAAATAATTAAATAATAATACAGGGATGTATGGGGTCCCTTAGTTACAAAATTAAACACTATCACACTAACTATATTCGACCTCGACTGTACATCGTATAGGTCATTGGCGAATAGCCCCCCGGCTGAGCTAGTGCAGCGAGTAATCGCCCGTCGCACGCAAACACTCGCTTATAGCCGAGCGTCTAAACTAGCAAAACTATACTCGCTTCTCGCCTCTCGCCCACTCGTTTGTAGTTTATAGTTTTACTCGCTAATAGTTTGTAGCCGCCGGTGGGACCAGTGCCTTAAACTGAAATTTATGAGTTTTTTTTACTCTTCCAACTTTTTTAACTGTCATTGCTGAAATAGAAGAGCGAAACTCAGAAAATATTATCCAAGAAACTAAACTAACAGGTTACGATAATTTTTTCTTGATATTTACTGTAAATTAAAACGATTTCAACTCGTCAAATGAAATATACGATATTACGATGCTCTCTAAACTATTTACTTTAACTAGAAAAAACAAATTACAGTCAAGACACCGACACTCCGAAGGTGTACCGTACCTAAAAAAATAAAGGAACGAAACTCCGCTCCGCAACGGAATAAAACAAACACAATTTAGGTAACGAGTGTTTACGAACTGCGGTCGGATATAAAAATTAAAATTTGCTTTGTAACAAGCCCTTGTTCTGCCTTTTACTTTTCAGCTGGCGAAATTGTTTTGACGTGTTATTTTTAGGAATATTGTTATAGAGTTTAGTCTTTTATGTAGATTAATGTAACTGGTTCGATTTAGTTCTTACTTTGTATTATACTGAATGTGTTTTTTTTTTTTATTTTACCCGGGACGTTCATATAGCCTCCCGAGCCGGTACGGCGAGGGTATACCTAGACACGTTGAGGGGAAAATGGGTTTAATGCATGCTCTAGCAGTTCTACACCCTACTTTTCACTTCGATGGCGAGGAAATGAAAATAGCAATAGTGGAAACAAATGTTCACTTACTATTTACCTTTTACTGTTCATGCATAGTATTTTAATTTTATTAATCTGTTTCGAATGATTTGGTTGATTTTTAGTTTTACATTAAAAAAAATACAAAAAAAAATGTATATGTACAAACTTCTTTGTTTGTGGCTGTTTACATGATTGCCTTGGTCTTAGATGAAGATTTTATTTTATGCATTAGAGCATAAAAAGTAATTTTATATCGCCTAGATCTAGCATAAATATGAACTTTACGAGCATGAGAAGTGCAAAGACTATTTTTGATGTTTGAAATTTTAGATGAAATGCCAAAAACTAGTCAAGTGAAAATCTGAGTTGGCAGACGGCTAGAAGAGAAATCCTTAGTATTAAGCTCTCGTTGGCGCCCTAGAAACCCTAAAAGGACTTACTTACTGCTTTTAACACATACTTAAGCGAATGTCACAGACACCTCTCGAATCAAGTTTTGTCATAACATTACTGTGAAATCCTTCCAAACTTGGTACATAAAAATTATTACAAAGTATCCGGCCTTGATTATTTCATAAAAGTTTAAACGGGAAACTATAAAAGTTTACGAACCGCGCGACGTGCGACGTCTGCAGAATAACATTAATGACGTGATCTTTTTTGAACGGGACGAGAGAGGAAAATATAGTAAAAACTTAAGCTTTTAGATTATGCAGAAAAACAAGTCATAAAGCTGATTTGTTATTGAACTTATTCTCAGTGCACAAAACAATTCGATTATATTCCTCCGAGTGTGTTTTGACAAAGCCAATAAAAAATCAGTTGTCAGAATTACATTAACGACATGATCTTTTTTAAATGGAATAAGAGAACTTGTGCTTTTAGCTTTGTTTTTTTTTTGGAATCTTATTGTATTATTTATTTCAAATTGTTGTTACTTTCTTTTTGTTATTTTTTGTTATTTTCGATATGGTAAAAACCTAAAAAAACCGCATCAAAATAGGTCTATCCATTTGAGAGCTGTAATGCCACAGACAGATATGTCAAACTTAAAAACTAGGGTCTGTTTCACCACCCAATATTAATTTTATTTGACGGATAAATTTAATCAAAGGATGGTGAAACAGGGGAGATAGAAGTTTTTTTTTTGAGCGACAACATGACGAAAAACTAGCGAAACTGATTTACATTTAAGATAATGTAAAAAGTTAGCAATGTTTGTGCGAAAATTAAATTTCGCTTATATTCCAAATGATCTTAAGCAATCCAAATCAAATCCCTCCGTACCCATATCACATGACACGCGACCTAATTTCCCTGAGAATTGTCAGACAGCCAGCAGTTAACCTAAAACTTGGATCGTCGTGGGACCAATCGCAGCCTCCGTACCCCAATGGGGGACGAATAAAATTTAATCCTACAATTTTAACCCATACTTAACTTTCTGTACCAAGCCCCTGAAGGTATTTTGAGTCGTTAACCGCTGTAGCATGAATAAAATATGTTTTAGTTGAAAGGCTTTAAGAATATGAAGTAGTTTAAAAAAAACAGCCAGCCAGTGATTTAACATTTTTGGCTACATGGTTTTAGTGCTGGTTTATACGGTATAGTCTGTGGCATGCCATTGTAGAGATTGTACAACAAGAGCATAAAAGGAGCTATTTTACCCGAGACGTTCATTATACCTAGCACCCGAGTCGGTACGGAGAGGGTGGATAAGTAGACACGTCGAGGAGAAAATGGGTTTAATGCTCGAGTTTTACACTCTGCTCAATATAGAAACGATTGTTCACTTACTAGGTACCTTTATTTTTTTATGAATTGCTACATAATTATAACTTTTAGTTATAATTACTTTTTTATATTATTTAGTTATTTTATATAAATAAATAAAAAATTATTAAAAAATACATAGAAACTTTTTTGATTGTGGCTGTTGATATCTGATCGCCTTGGACTTGGACAAAGATTTTACTTTATGCATAAAAACATAAAAAGTCATTTTACGTCGCCTAGATCCAGCATAAATACGAAGTTTATAAGTAAGAGGAGTGAAAAATGTATTTTCTACAGTAACAAGGTGCAAACTATCACAAAACGACGTAACCATTATAAAATTTACAAGCAAAACGATTTCCACGCTATACGGAGGCACCTATACAAGTCTCTGGTCTCAGGTGCGCAAAAGGAAGTTTTCAATCAAATCAGCAAAGTAAGGAGAAACGCGGAAGAGGAAATGCGTGGACTGGCGGTGACTGATTGACAACATTGTAACAGAAAAACGCCAGCGTGAAGGGAACGTAAATTCAAAAAGTTTGCAACTTTATTTAACTACACTTCCATGCCATTCGGTTTAAATGAGACCCGTGGAGAGTTTTCAAATGAATAAAGAGAAAGGTTATGTATTATTACGATAATAATTTCATTAATGATATTATAACGGATAACTCACGTCTTAAATCGAGTTTAGCTCGACATGTTTCGGGTTATTTCGAAACCCTTCATCACTGGAGCACGCGACTCGGCGGCTGCCGCAACACGCGCACTACGCGCCACCGCTACCCACATTTTTATCGTCATTTTTATTGTCACTGTCAAATGTAGGGTAGCACACTACACTTACAACATCACTCCGTAAAGGCACGTTCACACCAACCGATGACGCAGCACGAATATTTAATACAGTTTTCCAACTTGGGGGTACCGACCAACCACAATCCCGGTTAAAATGTGTGTTAAGACGTGTGTTATCCGTTATAATATCATTAAATATGAGTGAGTCTCACGGTAGTTTCATGATTAATAATTCATTTTTAAGCATAAAATTTAGTTAAAGTCAAAACGTTTCAAGCATGGCTTAATTTATCCTGCCGTATAAATTATCAAAGAAATTGAACAATTACTTGGATATTGTTCAATACTAAAAATCACGATTAAAAAAATGGATAGTCGGGCGGGAGGGTGAAAATACCTTGTGACCAAAAATATAAAACAAAGTCATAACGGTCGAAGTGCGAGCACGAAAACCGTGACACGAGATTTATTATCAGAGATGGATTATCCATTATATTTGATCACAATAACCAGCTCAATAATTCTTAAAAGCATACAAATTACACTGCACATAGATAAACATTAAAAAGCTAACAAAAGACACTGTTATTTTTGACCACGCAAATAAAAAAACTACAAAAATGAATCACCATAAAACTCAAAGAAAAAGCTGCATTCCTTATGCTATCTTTTACCTAGTGGTTGCCTAGTAGTTAGAGAACCTGACTTAGCTTGAGGTCCCGGGTTCGATTCCCGGCCGGGGCAGATATTTGTATGAATAATGCAAATGTTTGTTCTCTGGTCTTGTTTGTTTAATATGTATTTATCTATTAAATTATGTTTATCCGTTGCCTAATGTACATAGTTCAAGCTCGGCTTAGTTTGGGTCTGGTTCAATTAGTGTCAGGTGTCCCATGATATTTATTTATTTATTTTTGTAGCTCAATATTTTTAATCAAAATGTTGCAATAAATTTAAACAGCTGGCTACTGCACTCTGTTCTAACAGGGGACTGGTCACTAATCCTCGAATTGAAAATGGCCTGCATGTTCCGCAGACATTCTTCAAGATTCCAATTCAACTTGAACCTTCTTGCGGTTGGATGGATTTACGCGATTTCCTTTTATAAGAATGATTTATATCATCACTGATGGAAAAAGTAAAACTTCAAGATTGTAAAATTTTTACTGAAAACCTGTAGATACAGTGACGGCTAATATTCGAAACGCAGTTATTTAACATAAAATATATTGCCCTATATACTGCCTACAAGCACAGATTTCTCCTCGAAATTAGAGTGCTTGGCCCTTGCCCCGAAGTTGTCATGCGGGTCCGATCCGTTTTGGGTCGGGGTTCAAAAAAATATTTTTGGGATAAGTAGGTATACATATTATATGAATACTCTAAGCTAAATTCTGTTTTCTTACTACGTTTTAAAATCACTGTATGTACCTACTTAGAAGGTATTCATTTTTGTTGTTGGCAGACAGTTTAATTTCATTCATCGAGAAATAGAATAGACCTAAGAATATAAAGTTTTGTGAAATTTTTGAGACATAGCTCAAACGACAGAGAAAAATTAACTAATTCCAAGCATGTAGGTATGTAACTTAAATCTTAAAAAAATGTCGCTTAGTCAATTTTTTCCTTTCAACCGTGCCTATACCACGAAATGCAAAACTCGAACTTCGCATATTTCCGGCCCGCTGACCCTTATGTCATTTAATACGCGACTGAAAGGGACTGTGCGATACGAACTTTGATTTCCGAGTTTTGTAGTAGCCCCTCTGCTCCATTTACGTGATTAAACCTTCAAAGCGGCGAGACTAATTCCACCGTACCATCCTAATACTGCCCTAGCACGAACCTCATACCGTCTGGTTCGCACAAGTGTCTCATGAAACCCGCAAGATGGCGCCAGTTGCTGAACTTATTGAGTTTTGACGCGACCACTACCCGAGCCAACCCGGCTCCAAGTTTCATAGCCAACTTCAACTGTCGCTTATTAGAAAAAGTTTGTGCCATGGATAGTAAACATAAGTAACTAGTTTGTTAGGGCGATATGTTTTTTTTAAATTGAGATTGGTTTCATATTTTATTCTTGGAGTTAAGAACTACAAGTGCAAACCTCTAGTTGTGATCCTGACCTACCCATCATCTTGTGATGAGAACGTGTTATTACAACAACGGAAGAACAAGTCCAATAATTTAAGAAAAAAAAAGAAGATATTTATTCATTAATACGGAAGGCAAACAAATACAATGAAAATTACACAATTACACATGAATAAACCAAAAATAAAAAAAGATAAAAAACATATGAAAATAGTAACAACACACAAATTTGTGTGTCCCCGCAAAAGCGAAACGATCGCTGACTCAGCATTATGTTGAGGCGTTACACGCCAGCAGCTTTGATTTTCCGCCAGAACCGTCTGTGACTCACGGAACGATGCACAAATATATAAAAAAATAAAATAAATAAATAAATAAACCTTCACGTAAGTAAAAATAGATTGAGTGAAATTATAAGTGAACAAGAAATAAATAAATAAATGACCACTAACATAGATAGATAGATAGATAAAACGTTTATTAGTTACTGCAAACACACACAATCAACATTACATAAATTTTAAAAAAAGAACAGCCCTAACTTAAAAGTAAACAATTTCAATTGTTTGTGTGCTCTGCAGTAGTGCAAAAAGGCCATGGCTCAGTGGTCAACGAACTAAAATAATTTCTTTGCTCACCCGCGACCTTAAGATAGCTAAGTCTATGCAAATTATGCGTGTTCATGCAGTTCCTCCACCTTCACACTGTACGAACACACACAAATTACACAAACCCATCTATCACCACCACCACAACTCACTGACGCGTTTCGAACTCAACCAGAGCTCATCCTCAGAGTGACACAACCGTACACCATGCTACCAGTTGTTAGACTAACAAACCACCACCACTGTTTTAATTTGTCAAACAAAACAAAAAAACTACCCGCAAAATATTAATAAATTTTAAATGTGATACAAAACTACCTTGATTTTTTAATTTTATTTATTTATTGTCAAGGCATGTTTAATAACTACCGTTGCTAAAATTAGACCCAAGCCGTAGCAAGGGAGATGACACTAAATTTATTTGCTCATTAATAATAGACCCCATACTATTGTACCTAATTATCTCCATACATTCTAACACATCAAGACGAAACCCCTTGTCACAGTAATGTAACACTTCATACGAATCTGAGTCCGATATAGAATGATTTAATTCCAACAGATGCTTGGCAAAATTAGATCTATCAGGATGCCCGTTCCTATATGCCGATACATGCTCCTTAAACCTAGTATTAAAACTGCGCCCGGTCTGACCTACATATACTTTACTGCAGTCATTACAAGTGAGCTTGTATACACCCGATTTAGTTCCTTTATCCATTTTCTCTTTGTGGTTACAAAGTTTAGAGTACAAAGAGTTGTTAGTTTTAAAGGCTACATTAACATTATTAGATTTTAAAATGTCATAAATTCTATCAGACAAACGACCAACATATGAAATACTACACCTATATTTGTTAGAAGACTGAGGAGGCAACCCGGCGTGAAGCATGCTATTCACTATCCGTGCTTGCTTCTTGCTTGTTTTTAAAGTTTTGGTGGCAAATACACTTAAAAATACAAATATTACAGAGTGTGTTGCCAATGTAACGGAATTACATTCTTTGCGATCCGTTCAACGTAAAGTGCATGACAATGATTTGGTTGTTTCGAAGGCTGATAAGGGTAATTGTATTGTTATTTTAGAACGAAGCCAATATAATCAAAAAGTTTTAGATATTATTCAGGGAGACGGCTTCACAGTTTTACAAAAGGACCCTACAATAGTATTTCACAATGAATTAAAGAAGCTTGTCAAAGAATCTCAGTTTACCTTTGAAACCGAACAACAGAAGAATTTTGTTATACCTATGAATCCGCAGGCACCAATTCTGTATGGATTGCCTAAAATTCATAAGGATAATGTCCCAGTTCGTCCAGTTGTCTCATACGTGAGTGCTCCAGCATATAAATTGGCAAGGAAATTAAATAGTGTTATTCGTGTAAAATCTTCTTTTAACCCATTATACAGTTTGAAAAACAGTTCGGATTTAGTTAGTAAAATTAAAGATATCAGCATACCGCCCAACGCAACATTGCTTTCTTTAGATGTAGATAGTTTATTTACTAATGTACCATATAGTGAGACATTGGTTATTCTTAAAAACCATTTGGAAAGGAAGCGTTTACATCCGGGGGAGGTTTGTGAATTAATTAATTTGGTAACATTATGCATGAAGCAAAATTATTTTCGGTTTAATGGACATTATTATTTACAAAGTGATGGTTTAGCAATGGGGTCACCTTTGAGTCCATTAATGGCAGACATTTTTATGGATTACTTTGAAAATCAGTATATTGTAGGAAATAATAATATTGTGTATTATTATAGGTATGTTGATGATTTAATTCTGTGTTGGAGGGGAAGTAGGAGGCAACTTGATTTATTTGTGGATAATATCAATAACAAACATGTAAAAATAAAATTTAAAAAAGAAATAGAAGAAAATTTTTCGCTTAATTTTTTAGATTTAACAATTACGAGATCAAACAATAAACAACAATTTAAAATTTATCGTAACACCACATACACAGATGCTGTGATACCAGCATCATCTAATCATCCGTGGCAGCATAAGTTAGCAGCCTTTCATTGTTATGTACATAGATTATTAACTGTACCTCTTTCTAGGGTAAATTTTGATTCAGAGTTAAATACTATTTATCAGATAGCAACGTCAAATGGCTATACGAAATCGGTGGTAGATGGTTTGGTTAGGAGGAAGCAAGCACGGATAGTGAATAGCATGCTTCACGCCGGGTTGCCTCCTCAGTCTTCTAACAAATATAGGTGTAGTATTTCATATGTTGGTCGTTTGTCTGATAGAATTTATGACATTTTAAAATCTAATAATGTTAATGTAGCCTTTAAAACTAACAACTCTTTGTACTCTAAACTTTGTAACCACAAAGAGAAAATGGATAAAGGAACTAAATCGGGTGTATACAAGCTCACTTGTAATGACTGCAGTAAAGTATATGTAGGTCAGACCGGGCGCAGTTTTAATACTAGGTTTAAGGAGCATGTATCGGCATATAGGAACGGGCATCCTGATAGATCTAATTTTGCCAAGCATCTGTTGGAATTAAATCATTCTATATCGGACTCAGATTCGTATGAAGTGTTACATTACTGTGACAAGGGGTTTCGTCTTGATGTGTTAGAATGTATGGAGATAATTAGGTACAATAGTATGGGGTCTATTATTAATGAGCAAATAAATTTAGTGTCATCTCCCTTGCTACGGCTTGGGTCTAATTTTAGCAACGGTAGTTATTAAACATGCCTTGACAATAAATAAATAAAATTAAAAAATCAAGGTAGTTTTGTATCACATTTAAAATTTATTAATATTTTGCGGGTAGTTTTTTTGTTTTGTTTGACAAATTAAAACAGTGGTGGTGGTTTGTTAGTCTAACAACTGGTAGCATGGTGTACGGTTGTGTCACTCTGAGGATGAGCTCTGGTTGAGTTCGAAACGCGTCAGTGAGTTGTGGTGGTGGTGATAGATGGGTTTGTGTAATTTGTGTGTGTTTGTACAGTGTGGAGGTGGAGGAACTGCATGAACACGCATAATTTGCATAGACTTAGCTATCTTAAGGTCGCGGGTGAGCAAAGAAATTATTTTAGTTCATTGATATGGACCTCCGCAAAGTAACGCCTGATTCAATAAATTATTCAGTGGTCAACATTGCTCATAGGAATTTACGCACTAGATGACGTTAGGAGTTGTTACACCATAATTAAGTCAAATATTGTTGGAATTATTGATCAAAATAATAATTCGTTAGACTCTTGACAAGTAGAGGTAGATGTAAGAGCGATGCGTGATTAAAATGTCAGAACAAAGCTGAAGCCGTACTCGACTGTACGTGACTTCGAATAATATAGTTACAGGGGATTCCCCCGTCTATCACGAGTTGTTTTGACGTAGCAAGATATAAGCGGCAAGCGATAACCATGACCATGTTTAGTCTCTCATTATGTAGAAGCCAAAAAAGGTACCTATCTACTGCATTCTAGTCCTGTTTTATTATAAGCACAAATTCTAATACTTTAAATTAAAAAAAAAACTTTTCCTTACATTTGGCATTGATTCGCTTAATCATACCAGGGGTTAATCACCATCAGCTGTAGTTCTACTCATAACCACGGACTATGCCATGTAATTTTAACAATAAATTGTCGCATTCAAAACAATACACCATTAATAGTTTTAATTAAATACATTTTTGACTAAGGACATGGGCCCATGCATATTAGCGACTTTGTATTGAAATTTACTAATTACTATTTGTTATGCAATTGGGCCATGGTTGGGTAACATCAGAAGTTTTCATTTAAGATGACGTCACGTCTTTGACATATTACGTTTAACATTAACATGAAGTATTGAATCGCGTCTATGTTTAATCGAGCTTTCCTAAGTACTATCCGAAATAGTCCAGGTTAGTTTTATATCACTGTGCGTAGATATAATCTATTGTCAAGCTACTCTTCTCTATACTCTATACTATACTTCTATAGTCCTTACTCTTCCGTAAATTTTATGATGTGCACAGAACAGCGGACTAGTCAATTTTAACTTTTGTGTTGTTTTTTTGTACTGTACCTACTTATATCGTATTTTATTTTGTCCCATTTTTTTCCTCAAAACTTAGCCCGCTAACTCCTTTACCCTTGTGTCATCTGACAGTAACCAGCAAGCATACAAAACGTTCAAATAATGAGGGAAATGTAAATCTTTCCGATTAACATATCATTAGGCACTGCCTCTGTGCAGTTTAGATAAAAGGCCTTGCAATAATTTATTCATACTCTGTTTGTAGATAAACCCTATTTCCTTTTAAAGTTTTACACAGTCAGTTAGGTACAACATTTAATTGTAACTGTTATAGAGCAAGAGGCCGCAACAGCCAGAACTTCGTTATTTTATAAAGGCTGAAGGTTCTTTTTATGTACACCTATTCCTAACACAAGTAAGTACGATCCCAACTTTGTAACTTTGGCTTTTGGTTTTGTCAATAAAAATATTCATACAATATTTCATATTTTTTAACTCATGTTTATACTTTTGTCGTGTTAATTAAAGTACTCCAAGATAAGCGGAGCTGCGTTTAACAAAATGAAGCAGTCGCCATAAATAAACTAATCATAAATCTGCGGCAAAATAATATCTCGTAGGAACCGACTTCGTGACTGCAAAATTTTCCTACAACATTTTCTCTCGAATATATTTGTCTTATCTCTCAAAACAAATACCAACCCGACTCAATCAAATTACCAACATCCAATCACAAATGTTTACAATCTCCAAGAAGTCAGATAATCGCTCGCAATCCAAATTTATTTATCAACCCGTCCATTCACCAGTGAATCAGTTAACTCACCACTCAATCCAGTAAGCAGTTGCACCATTTGTAACCCTCCCGAAACGGAGAACAATGCTTTTATTAAAACCACAAATGATGGAGTATTTATATAATAAATTGCTACAGTAGACTGTTCAAAGATACGCGCTGTCAGAGGTCTTTGTGTGACATCACAATAGGCATTTTGCGGGAGATTTGGTAAAGGGATGAAAGCTGAAAATTATTTCACAAAAAAAACAATGAAAAAGGTTGTTGTTAAACGTAAAAATTTGCTACGCAGTCGCTGTTATTTAGGTTACAATAATGTATATTTATTTATAAAAAAAATGTTATATATAGAATAAACAAAAACAGACATAATAAAACTTAAAGTACTGATACAAAATTTGGCCTAAATCGCCGTCAATGGGCAAGGTGCCCAGAAGGCTGGCCGTATTTCCTCGCTGTATAGCGATACTTATTCGCTGTGCAAAATGGTGGTCATTTATTTATTGAATTAATAATGTATAATATAGGTATTTATCTATAAAAACGATATTATAAGAATATGTATTATAGTATCTATCTATTAATTACGCAATAAGTACGAATACATTTTCAAAAAAAAAACATTTTAATACAATTTACTTTTGCTGACTCTACTTACATTGTCATCCAACCCATATTATTATATCAGTACCATGTTTTAAGTTGATACCGTAAAGCGTTTAATGGTGTCCTTCTGCAGAGATGTTTTGACTGGATCACTAGATTATTGTAATGTTGCAGGCAAAATTTTAGCCAAATCGGATAAAAGTGATCTTAATATGGTTTGCAAATTTTGAAACCAAAATTTACCTAGATAGGTACACATTTAATAACATGTACATGAACGAACAATAAGTCAAAGCTTGTAAAAGTAGGTACTATGATCACAAAACTAATTTAATTACTAACAGTTTGTGTTTTATGTACGAAAATTAATAATTTATGAGCTACAGTCATGATACTCAACCAGGGACACACCTGCCCAACAGCATCACAACGTCTAAGTCGAAAATACATAAAACCTTGTTTTATGGACATATTGAATTACCTTCAGTGGTGTTAGTATGCTTCGGACCCTCATAAACGTCAAGCGCTACCGGATATGGGTCCGAATCGGGTGCGCGTCACTCGCGTCATTCTGCGTTACAATCCAAATAAACACAGTCTCTGCGGTGCGATAAACCCAACCGGTGGAAATCGCCTAATTTATCATGGGAATTTAATCGTGAAAGAGGTTTTACTGTCATTATTTTGGTAAAAGTAATGCCGATCCTTCGTTTGTCTATTTGTGTTATGCTTTGATTATCTCCACCTAATCGCGTGGGTATAGGTAGCATCGTTCTCGTAGATAATTACCAAATGAAACATTATTTTTAGCGTTTAGCGGTTACTTAACTCGTAACAGCAATAAAAGCAGCCATTTTTAATCTAATTCATTTTGCTCCGACCTTCCATCGAACCTTAGATCTCTAGCTTTGTAGTCAGGTTCTTTAACCACTAGCCCTTGTTGTCAAGTACCTAAATAGCAAACACGTTCAAAACCGAACTGGACAATATTGAAGCGCATATTCCAAAAACCTGACGTTTGCATCCTTCGTAAATCACTCAAAAACTTGCTTACTGCATGTTGTCATAAATTATTCTCACGTCGCGTTCCGTAGTGCAATCCGAGGAGTCACAGCAGAACAAACTACAGAGTATTATTTACGTAGAGTATATTTCAGTAATGAAATATAAAAATACTAAGTAAGCTTTTTCCCGCGGCTTCGCCCGCGTGGAATTCGGTTATCACGCACTGTTTCCTCGGGAACTGTGCATATTTTGGGATAAAAAGTAGCCTATGATACTCTCGGGTCCATAAACTATCTCTATGCCAAAAATCACGACGATCCGCCGCTCCGTTTCGATGCGAAAGATGGACAAACATACAAACACACACACACTTTCGCATTTATAATATTAGTACGGATTAAAGAAAAAACTTGCCACACATTGTAAGCTTGCGTGTTATATCAGTCTATAATCGATGGTATATATACTCATAAATTGTTTACACACTACAGTGTAATATATTCAATATTAAATTTTAGTCAATTATTCATTACTCGTTTAGTTCGTAAAGCGTACATATAGTTGTGATAGTTTTTTTTTTTTATTTATTTTAAACCACATGGCTGATGGTACAGTCGCCATCAGATTTTTCGGAGCGGCCAAAGTGGTCAAAAATATCGGCACATGCACTCTATTATTAAGGTATTAGAATTCATGTATCGATATTATTGATCACCTTTGCCGCTCCAAAATACTTGATAGCGACAGTATGTACCTGTCTACACCACAGAGTTGACTTATTAGTGTCATTCCTTATTGTTAGGGTTGCCAACACTAACGTAATTGGTTATTTCTACGCAGAATTTAATCGTTTCTATCCTCGAACAAGCTGACCTGCTGGAAAACTACATTTTCCGCGGCGTCAGTGCGTTTATGTGACTCCACGCGTGACGCTCGCGGCAGTGTGACGTGACAGGAATTACCTATTACTCTGCTCATACTCGTACAATCTCACTATTTGCGCGCTAGAACACTACGAATCCATGGAAACATTCTGTGGTACAATCTGCTTCAATATTTTGTAAAATACATAGAAATACTTGTCTCTAAATAAAAAATATAAATTAAATAATAAACAAAAATACAATAAAAAAAAACACAAACAAAACAAATTAAACCCATTCCTACAAACTATGGCTCTTGTTGAGACATTTCTCTATTCTTCATTCCATTCTACATGTTTTTTTCGACCGGATGGCAAACGAGCAAGTGGGTCTCCCGATGCTAAGAGACCACCACACCCATAGACACCGGCAACACCAGGGGGATTGCAGATGCGTTGCCAACCTAGAGGCCTAACATGGAATACTCTCCACACCGAAACCCAACAGTGCAAGAACTGCTGCATATGTATCTATTCTTAAACTATATACAACACTAGACCGAGCCTCAGTAAGAAACAATGCGATTGAAAACGTCCACTCTTTTTCTTGTTTGTGTGCGTGGCGACCACGTGACAGCTTCGTCTTTACACTCGAGTTACGTCAATCCGGTTGTCACTGTGTGCGTGCTAAATGATACCACGTAATGTCAAATCCCCCAAAATTTGGGGGAAAATTATTACGACACGACGAAAATTACACGCTAGTAAAAGTAATGGCGAATGTAATCAAATAAAAAATGAATTAATAAAACTAAAACAGACAGACATGGCGAAACTATAAACTGTTTATCCCTCTGTGTACAAAATTACCTATTTAGGCATACATTTGAGAGCCGAATTTTTTACCGCTCAGACAGTATTATGCTTTATTCGTGAATATTAAACTCAATAATATTACATGAATTCTTAGTACTAAAGATTATTTTCCAAACAATCGATTTGAATAAGTAGCACCTAGCGCCACGACAGTTAAATGTTAATCTTTAATTTAAGATAGTAAATAAGTTATCGACTTTCTATAAATTATTAATTCAATCGTCATCATCATCATCCCAGCCTATATACGTCCCAATGCTGGGCACAGGCCTCCTCTCAGAATTAGAGGGCTTGGGCCCACGCCCACGCCACGCGGGCCCATTGCGGATTGGGAACTTCACACGCGCACGAACACGCGCATGCGCACAAGCACGTGCACGAACACGCGCACGCGCACAAGCACGCGCACGAACACGCACACGAACACATTAATTAGATTCGTCATTTTCTCAAATAGATTAAAAATAAAAACTGTTCAGGTTCAGGTGAAATCGATATATTTCGACTTTGTGCCCAATACTAACTTTTCAGTACGATTTTGACTGAATTGTGGGGAATTTTGCACTGGAAACTGGTATCACCTATAAAAAATGTCACACAATTCTAACCTAAATAATTTAATCTTTTCTTACAAAATTTAATGGATTCTGGAGTACTTACCGATGGAAAGTCACGTTATTAGGATTTTTAATCCTGCCTTTATAATTGCGGCACACTTTTATAGCACATTTGGTCATATTTCGGCACTTTTGTGCACTTTTGTATACGTCACCTACGGTGTCACAATGCAGACTGAGGGGGGAAAATGACTTATAGGCCAACAGTTGGCTTATATTTTTTGGGGACGTTTTCATGCCGCCGATGGTCCATCTAGTGTTGTATATAATCTAAGTATCTATTATATCAAAATTTTCTGATAAAAGAACACACTGCTCTTAAACACGATACAATTTTTAAACTTCAACTAAAATGCAACTGTAAAATTGGGTGCCCGAAATGAGAGATCGGTTGGATTTTTGGACTTTTTACTTCGAAGCCCATTGCAATGGAACAGTGACAAACTTAAAAACCTTATTTATATTGATGCGCGATACTAGCGCCACCGCATTTGTGTTTTATTTTGGAACTAATGAGGTTCATGAATGTCAAGGGGCATCGATAATTGTTATTAATTAGCAAGCTATCTAGTTCAGCAGGTGAACTATATATGACGCTGTATCGAACAGCAACTCGTGCAACAAATAAAATTGCGACAATTTTTTACACCAGCACACATTTATCTGACTGTACGCCGCTGCTTGACTCAATTTGCCAGTTTGGCATGCGAACCATGAAGCTCGCGTTTATGTGTCTCTGAACGAACCGTCACACCCACGTTACGGCAAATCAGCCAGCTGACAACGTGTCGCGGAAAGACTATTCAAGTTTTTGTACCAACACCAACGTGGGACGATTGAAGAATCCTTAGCAGTTCTCGTGATTTTATATACAAAAACAAAAAAGTATGGTGATAACATAATATAAAACGATTTCCTGCCTAAAACATGCGTTAAACTGCAGAAGTTATTAGTGGAAAAACAGAACTGTCACCTTGCTACTCCGAAACCAAGTCTAAACCTGAGGCCGTATTGCCTAATGTTTCTGAAGCTCACGATCACAATCAAATGACAGTTTTGGTATGCGAAATCTGTTATTTGATTGCGATTGCGAGCGTCAGAACGGTTAGGCAATAGGGCCTCTGTTTAATTTAGGTTTTTTCCCGATGTCATAATTAGTGCTATCCACATGCTTTCACAAACTATTTAGTCATAATGCAGCCAACCAAAATGATAGCATAATATCCAAGCAAAATGGTGAATAAAAAGCTGTTAAATTTACCAAACGTTCTATGTACCTACTCAATCCAAGGAAAATAACCTATTTAGGTGAAAAAAAAAATAGGAAATAAACGCAATTCAACGACGAACCAAATTATTTCCTATTCACTAAAAGGGTCCAAAAAAAGCCAAATTCGATAAAAAACGTGAAACAATCTCACGAATCTTACTCGGGTCTGAAGAATAGATAGGTAATTCTTCTCAGCTGTACCGGCTTAAATTGCATTTGTTATCTCGAATCTGTCCAGCCACTTAGGGCCTTATCTGCAGATGCAAGGGAAATGTATCTGTATCAGTACCTACAGTGAAATATTGCCCCGGAAATTGATTCGGAGAAAGCCGTTTTATTTATATTTTTTGTATGGTTAAATTATACGGTAAATGGGCGTTTTCAAAAAATGACTTTTTTTTAGATGTGGATGAAATTTGGTACTCCTACTAAGAATCAGGAGCAATTTTGATTAATAATAGGAGAAAAAAGTGCATAAATATATTTTATTCCATTACGTTACCGTTTTCATACGCGTGTCTGTGGCGGTAGTGTAATGGATAACACAAAATTATAATATGAAAAACCTGGGACACTTTTTTTCCTATTGCAATCAAAAGTGCTCCTGATTCTGATTAGGAATACCAAATTTCTTCCACATCTAAAAAAAAATCATTTCAACAACTTTTTTTTAAAACGCCCAAATATATTATGTCTTGTAAAATTTTTGAGTTAGGTATACCAAACTTTGTCGTGCTATTTATGGTATTAGTGTGAAACTTTAACAAAACTGATGTCATGTATTTTTCTAATAAAATGTAAAAATAGGCTTAAATGTTTTATGCTTTTTTTACTTGGGCGTATTGTAGGTATGCAACAATAGTTTAGCGAACGATGTTGATCCATGCAGCTCAAATTGAGAAGTAAAATGTACTCGCTTATATCTTTGGAGTCGCTTGTATAATATAATCAAATTGAGCATTTTCCCGGTAGTTTTTTTTATCTGAAAACTTCAGCTTCGCCGTACCTAAACGACACAATATAAAGCTCTGGCCAAAATTTTTATCTAAGAACCACGTCAGCGAACTTTATCCTGCGTTCTTAAATTTATTCCTCTGCAAAATTTTGCATGTTATACGACCGTTTTAAAAATCTCTTTCGTGTACCTTAAAATCTAGGACAGCAATAATTTGAAAACATGCATGCACGCTCAGCACAGTAATGCATTTTGGATGCGTTTGCTATGATACTGTACGATGCATTATAATATTATTATTATAAACAAAGGCAGTTTGCTGAAGAAAATGGCTGACATGACGGCTAGCACGACCAGAATATTTTTATGTCTTAGGTACAATCCTTTTTACTGACAAAAATGGTAAGAACCTATCTACTAAATAAAAAATATAAAATAAAGAGAGACGATGCGAGCGATACACAGGCAGATAAAAAAAAATAAAGTATCCAATAGGTAGTACAAACTGAGCCCTACTCAGCACAATATGCAGTTATTATGGGAAAGTGAATAGGAACTTATGTTTGGGGCACCGACCATGTACAGTCAGCTGCAGAGAAAGGGTACCCCCCTGTAATGGCGGTAGTATGGATACCGCCGTTACAGGGGGGTACCTTTTCTCTGCAGCTGACTGTACCTACTAGGTAATGCTATAACCGAAATTTAATTAAAATGAAACAATACATCGCCGCGGCCGTATCCAAAGTTCCAACATTCCCGATGCGCTGTGCATATCCACATTCTCTCTCCCAAATGAAATGTAAATAAATATTTAGGTCGCAAGCGTTCTCGCTGGAACGACATCACACGTTGTTTGTTCGCGCCCCGAGGGCCTCTAGGCTTAATTAAGAACAGTTTTCATACCATTATACTCTGAACGAGAAAACACGCCAATGTGCGGGACCTACTGACACGATTTGGAAGCGTATGCAATTTCCCACAATAGGTAAGTATATGTAAGTACATACAAAACAACATATCTCGATATGCTATTGTTTTAAGTAATTGTGACGTAGCTTAGGTATCTTTCATCTAGGCATTGTTTTTGTTGAAAGATGAAAAATGGTTGAATTTTATATTCTTAAGGGTACCGGCCTCTAGACCATATCACATTTAGTACCGTAATCGTTTTGACATTATCGTCACTACTTTGAAAAAATCTCGTATCTAAAATGAATATGTCAACAAAATTGAACCTTGATTTGATGTTCATAAAGTTCACTCGGAAAAATCATCTATTTTGTGATACGAGTTTTTTTTAAGTAGTGACGATCTGCAAAAAAATATCGCCAACCGCACCGGCACAATCTGAGCCATTCAGCCAGTCATAGGCAAAGCACGGTATCTGTGCTAGATTCGGGTCCGGGCACGTGGCATTGCCAGTTCGATGGATGCTTTTGACGATGACAAGCATTTGTAATCCACCTCTCAACACAAATTCATCCGAAGTATGTTTGCATTTAGGTATTTTTTTATTAGGGTTCCGTGGCCGAAATGGTAAAAACTTGTAATTTCGCTAAACAGGTTTAGGTTTTTGATCAAATGACAATTTTTTTCTAGGGAAATAATAAAATTAATTTCCTATTTTAACATCACGTGATTTGATCATTACGCCTAAGAGATTTGGTGAAATTTCTGATTTGACCATTTTTCTGCAATAGATACTAGGCTAATGCTTTTATCTAGATAACATATCATAGAGCAATAAATACCATAAGAATAAGATCCATTTTAATTTAACTCCAATTTCTGTGTATAGAACATGAGAAAAGAACTAAAGTTTTACAAACGAAAATGTTACTATATTCAGGTGTTAAACGTCAAACGTGGCATTTTGGAATACAGTGGTGCTTTAATTTAATTTCTACTCGATATTTTCCAGTCAAATGCTGTTACATCAAGTGTAACTCCAACTCTTACGTCTCAAACGAAGCCTAAGAGCGCGTTAACCCAAAATTTCTTATGTTTACAGAGAGCCCAGGATTAAGGGAATGATATTAAAATTCCGTTTGTTCGTAACAAATTGAGGAAACTGAAAGGGCTTCTCTAATGAGATAATAACATTTCCGTACAGGTGGCCCGGCTTGTGAATATTCCATTTTACAGCGCCCGCCGCCCTTGTATTATAAATATGTTACTTAGTTCGCGTATTTGGATTACTTAGCATTTTCATTGCTTTGGATAATGTCTACAAGGTCTGTTTCGCGATATTATTTGAATTTGGAATGTTTGGTAAAAGTTCCAAGCGTGAGTTAAGTTTTCTTAAAGTTTTTGGCAAAAGAATTTCCTATTTTACCGAAATTCGGTAAGTCATACTCGTAGTCGACAGTTTCAGAAACGGTTATCGGTTTGACGCCAACTTTTTCTCATATCTTTGGAACTCTTCAACAAGTTCAAAATAGAGAAAAAAAATTACCGAAACTTGATTTTTTTAATTGTTTTATCAAATCATGCCTTACAGTACCAAGCAAGACACGCCTTTTTATTTTATATTTACACACATTTTCTTCGTTTCAGATGCTAAAAATTCTGGCCAGTAATAACGCGACCTGAATAACCCCATGTTAATTCACCGACCGCTCCACGAGCCCTGAACAATCTGTTCAAATAAACGTCGCTGGATTTAACCCCTCGAATGCCCGTGACTCCACTGGGACCAATTCCCGATACAACGGAACTGACCCTGGCATCCTAGCCACTAACGGACACAGCACGTGAAGGCACGTACGTCGTAATTCAGTTCGCAGGTGCGCCGAGAATGCGAAGACAAGAGTTAAAATTTATTAAAAGTTAGGGTTTAGACGTTATGAATTGATAAATGGATAGATTTATCTGTGCATTCTTTGTTTGAAGCCGGAGATGCATGGGGATTGCAGAATAGATAAGGATCCAAGTTTGAGACGAGCCGTATGTGCTGAATAATCATTGCTCTGGCCATGCGTACCTATATTTCAATGTCGATGGTGAAATAATCACACGCTACAGTATAAATATTATTATGAACTAATAGCCTTACTAAATCTGACTGGTATTTGCAAAAAACAGTGAAGAATATTCATGCGAATCGCATGTCTCTAGACTTAATGGTTAACATTGTACTTGCATGAAGCCTGAGCTCGTGGAAATGTTAGAATAAATATTAGTAACTAAAAAGCCTAAACCTTATACCCAAGGAGTCTAGATATGTGTTACTCCAAAGATCCATCTGAAGCTGAAGGGGTCAAAGGACATCTTGATGCTATCAAAAGCCACCAGGTGTGCAAATCAGTAATCTGTAGATCAACATTTGCTGAAGTCCGGACCAAAACTATTGGATCGAACTTCAAAGTCCTAAAAACCTCTCTTCTTCATTGGGTACTATTATTTTAGTATGGCGAGGTATTATTATTTTAGTATGGTGAGAGAAGCGATTAAAATAAATAAGTACCAGAATTATAGCCTGAGTGGTGTATATTAAGTAAGCTCTCTTTCCGATAGCAAATGGTAAATGTGAGGGTCAGAAAAATTATGGGATATTGTGAGTGACGTGTGTCGAAATGATAAGATGCCCTTGCAAAAACAAAATCAAGTGCGGTTAGTTCAAAAACCTCGCACGACTAAACGAATGTGATACCCCACACTGCAGTCTACTCGTGACCGCGCCCGCTGCAATATGATCTGAACGTCAATGGGTGAATGGGTGAAGACCAAAAAGTTGCACACCTTAATCTTTAACTCTTCATTTTTAACTACTTACCTGCGTTAATCTGTGCAACTTTTTGGTCTTCACCCCAAAGTAATTTTAGCTATTAATTTTAATGTTAAGTAATTGTGCTGAATTTCATACACACATACACACACACACACACACACACAAACACACTTTCAGATCCTATTTCTTCACTGTACCTAATATGTGTGATATCCGTTTACGTACTTGTTTTTACTTTATTTCTCAATTATGTGCTATTGTATAGCATATTATAGTTTCCTTTCAGATAATTAAAGATAGTGTAATTAGCTAACGAATGTGTTATCCTTATCTCAGATCCAGAACTTATACCCCTCATCACTTACCCGTTAACACATAACACAATACATATCAGAAACGAAATCGAATGGGAAACTCGGAATCCATTACACCTATACATCCGTTGCAATTCCTTTTTTTGTATGGAACTTCGAAGGGGCAGTAATGGAGAAAGTTTTTCCTTCTCCCGTAATTGTGTGGGTCGATGTAAGGTAATAAATAACCACAAGCTGCGGCCCACTGATTGAACTTGCTAATGAATGAAGGACAAGAAATTCGGAGATCGAAACGTTCGAAGAATTGTACGGGGAAGTTGAGAAACGACCTAAGTTAGATGAACTTTTCACGGATTGGATTGTAGAGCTCGAGTTTGCTTCAAGATCAGATCCAATTTTTCATGTAAGAAAGCTGTACCAGTTTCATTTGCACGAGAAAACCCCAGAAAAATAGGAGTAATTTCACTCAAATATGTTCTTCCATCTTATATCGACAAAAACCTCAAAAAACGCCATGATTTACCAAATAAACAAAAGCTTTATAAAATAAAGCTTCCAAATAAAATCAATAGCAAAAATCTTTTCCATTACAAGGTAAAAAGTCAAAGGGTACGTTCGGATCCGATTTAGTTATCAATAATTCTGCTCAAGATTATGCATTAAAAAATTGCTCTTCCCTATATCAAAGGGCTGCCGATGTTTTCTTTGCAGAGCGGTGCGTGTTCAGGGTTGCAATGAGACGATTCGCGACCCTTGTTTTTCTTTATGCTTTAGAACAACTTACTTTGAACACTGACCAGCGATACAGGGGGCTTGACTTTGTGTAGCGGACATTGAACTGTTGAATATTATTCATTAGTTAATGCTAGGTTCCTAAGGGAGGTTTAGCTTTGTACTGTCCATTTTCAAAAGTAATAAAAAATATACGAGCACGATATTACATAATTGCTAACGAAGTGTCAGTAATAATTGGGCGGAGGTCAAAGACTTGGGCGTTTAACACTGGTAGTTTAAAAAAAAGATAAAAAACATTCCTTGGTATGGGTAACTTTACTCCGCTGTCTGTCTGTCTGTCCGTCCATCCGTTTGTCACAGAGCTCAATCTCTTAAGTTAGTTAGGCACTTGAAATTTTCAGATTAAAATTTGGCCCATCCTTCATACAAAATTACCAATTCTGCTTACATTTGAGGGCCAGATTTTTTGCCGCTTAGTAATTTCAGGATTTTTTATAAAACTAACTTCGCCTAACCTTACCAATACCAGTTGTATAGCATTGATATTGAAAGGGTAAAAAAAATATCTCATAATCTCAGTCAGTCGGCAAAACTCTACAGGGTCACTTCATACAAAAGGACAACGAGCATTCCCTTTACTCCGTTCCCAGGCAATTAAGTCTCTCTACAATGGGGACAGAAATAACTCCACTACATTACGAGTACTTCGGATGTTCTGAGGATAGAATACATAAAGGGTTTTAATCTTTCAAAGTCAAAGTCGAAGTCAAAATATATTTATTCAGTTTAGGCTATAACAAGCACTTATGAATGTCAAAAAAATTCTACACAGGTCTGGAAAAACCTCTGTTGAGAAGAATTTTCTGTTATATTTTAAAACATTACATATTATAATATCGTAAATATTTTTAACCACCTAAAGTCCTGACATTGTTTGACAAACTTAGTGCTTAGGCCTAGACGTGGTTGACTTGCTTTGTTATTTTGGATATTATATCAAAATTCTTAGAATTCTTAATTCATTGAACAATTTGTGTTTTATAAAGTACATTCGGCCGTTATTCTTGGTATTAATCGTCCTTGGTGTTAATTGATCCTTTAAAAAGTACGCGAAAACTTAGGAGGTTAAATCTGGTAATAGAGAAAGCAGAAAGTCATAGGCATATCAAAAGAGACTGTTAATGCTTAATCTGTAATTTTGAATGAGTATGTGTATCAACTTAATCAACTATATACGCAGACAAAGTAGGAAAATGTTTATGTTTTTCAGAAAAAAAATGAGATACACGTAAACAGGGATTTTTTTTTCTCATTTAACTAACTTAATCCAAATACTAGTATGGAGCACTGTGAGATCGGTCCTTCAAAACATTATATCTTAATACTAACAAAACACTATCACAGTTTAGCAAGCTTTAGTATTTAGCGAGCAGTCGATCAAAATACTGCTATTGAATATTTGCCGCATACAGTGCGGGACCCTACGAGTGGCGACACGGACCTGGCGGGTTTTTATTTCTCTAAATTTTAGAGTCTAAAAACTCAAATTTCCTTACGTTTTTGTAGTCTCAGGCTACGCACCCACTGTGGCACACCCATGGCTACTAGATAAAATTGCATCGGATTACTTTACCTGCGTAAACGATCCCAGCCTGGTGCTGACAGCCTTTGTCGTCAGTTATACATAAGTTCATTACGAGCTCACGTCAAACGTGGCGGTAGAACGTGGAAAAAAGTATACGAAACTGCTGTCGCTAATTAAATATGGAGAAATAAATTGAAAAATATGAAGCTAGTACTTATGATTGAGGAAGAATGGAAGATTTCTATCGAAAATACAAACCGAAACATAGATGCACAGAAAAACCAGAAAAAGAGACCAGCGCTGGGAATCGAAACCAGGTCCTCAGCATTCTGTGCTGGGTGCCATACCCATACACCACTGCTGGACAGGAGTACAGACACGAATTTCTCCTATGCACCACATATCTCAGCTTGTTTGTTTCTTATTTAGTCACTTAAGCAGTGATACTAGCGACATCTATGTTTTTTAGCCCTCATCGAGAAACTTTCAAACATTCCATTGGAACTAACCGCTCACCCGGACAAGAGATGTCGCTATTAAGCAATTTGGTGAAAGGGTTGATTTTGGAGATTTTATTACATACATTCATTAACTTAAAAATTAGAATAGATAAGAGTCGTTTTACTCTTATAAAAGTACATTCAACGACATGTTTTAATGGTCCACAACATTCCACAACAACATTTTCTGATTTGTTTGCAAGGTTGTTTGAGCGAGGTACACTCGGAAGCGCCACTTTTTAGTTTGCGTTTCCATCGACTTTGATTGAAACTCTCTTTATCCTAGAAAATTCGTAAAACTTTCCAACAGCATCTGTATTTTGTTGTAGGTATATAGTGTAGGTAATGATTCACCTGAAGGTCTACGTGAGCAGAAACGTAAAACTTTTGACTAATTTCACCGGAGATAACGACGAATTTTAAAAGCACGATTAATTAATAAAAACGTAAATACCACACGAATAAATGTAATTACGCTGTATTTTGTCTCGTTGCTTTGATTATGTTATAATATAGTCAGACTTCATACGGAGGAAATTTCAAGGAAGAAGTAAAAGAAGATTGCAGACGGATATAGGTAGCTAAATTTCCATGGGTAAACTGCTCATAAACTTCCACATACCTATGTAAATTTGTATTAGTATTAAAATTCATCCAAAAACACTGACAACTCCAAGATAATTCTCCGTTATTTATTAATAATAATATCAAACACCACCACATTGCCAGTGCATTTCAATTTCCCATTAATACATCGTTTACCAATTTCTCCACAACTGGCTTCACCAGCCGCAACAAAAGAGAAATAGAAAAAAAAAACCTAATTACCTACGGCTTGCAATGCGTTCTCAAAAACGTAGCTTTTTTATCCGACTGTCGTTGGATTTGCAGGCATTTTAATTATCTGGAAATGTAGGTACGTGGATGAGCAAAAATGGTTCACAATGAGAAAATAATAGCTGCAGGGATTAGAGTTCTTAGTGGGGAGAGGAAACGTGGAGACCATCTTGATACGTTTTTGATTTAACTGTCAATTTTTTCTGCATCCTGGGATCCTTGCCGCGGGTCAACTGCGATAGCTTGTATTAAGTTTTATTTTCGTACTTTTTTAATATTTGTATTTTATGGTATTACATTTTAACTTGCTGTTATGTTAGATTAGTTATAGTTAGTTATACTGTGTGATTTTACTTTATACAGCGTGTATTTTTAATGTAGTATTAAAAATACACGCTGTATTTACTAATATTGTTAAACAGGTGCCATACTAAATAAAGATTTATAATTTTAGAGTAGGTACGAGTAAGTTATAAGTTTTAAAAAACAAAAAAAGGATAAATTAATATTTTACGCAGACGGTTGGGTTAGTTGCATTGAAAATCTCTGTATTTTTGATGTAAATACGGTTTCGGCAAACTCATGAAAAACATGGTACAGAACACAAACTGGTCAGTTAAAGAAAAAATACTTATTACACACCGTAACATTGTAGCCCGTAAGTTATCCATTAGTACCTACTTTTGAATAGAATATCAAGTTTCCTAAAGCCTTCTCCACACAATGAAGTCGCTACCTGAAGCCAATCCCTTCACAAGATGCGCATCGAATTCCGGATAACGAGATAGTGGTCGAGAAGCGCATTAAAATTAACTTTTCTATTTTGCTGGCCTCTTCAGCCTCTCGCATTCAGTTTGTATGAGTTTAAGGAGGGTTTATGTCCTCGTTCGGACTTGAGCTTATGTAAGGGGATTTTAGAATAAGTGAGCGCACGGAATTTATTCTGGCTCTGGTTTTTAATGCTAAAAGGGAAGAGATTGAAATAAAGAGATGTGCTTTAATTTATAGCTATGGTGTTAGATATAAAATTTTAGAGTTGACAAAAAAAATGTTATTATGGATTTAAACACTACTTTCTGATTTTTGGTGGGAATTTCGGTAAATTAACCATTATGAATAATTAATTCATACAAAAAAAAAACGAATTTGAAACAAAAGACCCGTTAGGTAGTAGTAGGCACTTTGACAAATATCTACCATACAGAGATGTGCAAAATACTTTTAAAAAAGTATTTAAATACAAAATGCAAATACTTTTCTAATTTTGGTATTTGAAATGCAAAATACAAAATATTTTTGCTTTAAGTATTTTAAATACAAAATACAAAATAGGTATTTTCAAAATACTTTATTCAAATAAAATACTTTTATATGAAACAAGATTTTGCGCGCGACTTAGCACGCGTAAACTATTCGATCTGGTAGTTAGTGTTGCAATTGAAATTCCGGGATTTTACAAAATTTCCCTGGGAATAGGGCATATAAGGCAAAGCTCTGCGACGGACAAAAAATTTTATAACAAAAAATTGAACCGACTACAAAAAACCATGAAAATAATTTTCTACCAGTCTGAAGTGGGAACCATGGCCCAAGCCCTCTCATTCTGAGTGGAGGCCTGTGCCCAGCAGTGGGACGTATATAGGCTGGGACGAAACTGAAGTCGGTGCCCCAGTACGAGCCAGCAGGAGTGGACCTATAGTCGTCTTCTTCACCTACATACCTTATACATACCCATATACATACCCATACTTTATATATTAGACTTCAATCACTCCTGCTGTCTCGTACTGAGGCACCGACTTCAGTTTCGTCCCAGCCTATATACGTCCCACTGCTGGGCACAGGCCTCCACTCAGAATGAGAGGGCTTGGGCCATGGTTCCCACTTCAGACTGGTAGAAAATTATTTTCATGGTTTTTTGTAGTCGGTTCAATTTTTTGTTATAATTTTTTTTTTCACGCTTTTTAGTGTTGATAATCTAAGTTACAATAGCTTAATGTCAACTGCTTGACACCTTTTACGAAAGATTGCTTTTTCTGATGCAGAGACGTTCGTTATTGAGGAGTCCTGGTGCTTCACCACCCATTCCATTTTACCATATGCATTACGACGAGCATAAATTGCTTAGCAACTGTGTTAAAGTAATTGAAATTCAACCCGTGAAGTACTTGTTATTGAGTAGTAGCTCTGTTGGTCCAATGTGGTCTTCATTATCAGTTCCACTTCACCAAATTATGATTTCCAAGAGCAAATGCACAAGTTACTGCAAAATATATCCAAATTACCACAGGTGTCCCTACAACATTTGAAGAGTTCCCTCGATTTCCTTAGGATCCAATCGTCAGATCCTGATTTGGTGCTTATGGGACCTAATTGAAAGCATTCCTAGACGATCGCAAAAAAATTTTTCAAATCGGTTCACAAACGACGAAGTTCTGAGGTAACAAATCCTCCTTTTTTTGAAGTCGGTTAAAAAGAGTATTAATACCTATAGAAATTATGACATAGGTACTTAGGTGAAAACCAAAAAGTTGCACACCGTTAAAGCTGCGTTAGCAGGTAGTTTAAATTTCCATTAACTTTTTCAAATGTATGATTAATTTTCGTGTCACAAAGGAAAAAAATAATTGTAATTATAAATACCTGCTGACGCAGCTTTAACGGCGTGCAATACTTTGGTCTTCATCCATTTATTAGTAGCAAAATAACATGAAATTTACATCGTTTGTCACGATAGAGCTATATGTCCAAAAATGTAATTGAAATAATTATGATATTATGGCTTATGGCATCCTTCGTACAAAATACTCGAAAAACTGTTTACGGTTTTGTGCTAGTACTGCACTCTGACGGCAGAAAATTGCAGTAATATTCCCTATTCCCAAAATTTTTATCATGATCTTCATTGACGTTGTAACAAGAACAACCTATCCAAAATTTAATGACTGATCTTTGGGTTTACCCAGCGGTTGAAATTATTAGATTTTATCCTTATCCCGTGAGAATATCGGAGTAAAAAGTAGCCAATGTGTTATTCCAGACATCCAGCTACCTACATACCAAATTTCATCCAAATCCGTCTAGTCATTCTGGCGTGAAGAAGTATAAAACAAAATTTTCCGTGGGAATTTCCGAAAATTACATCGTGTTTTTCATAGACATTGCATTTAAAAACAACCGTACCAAATTTCATAATAGCATATATAATATTAGTAGGGTAAGTTCTTTATTGATTATTTACTAGCTTTCCGTCCGCGACTTCGTCGGCGTTGAACTATTTGTTTGCGCGAAACACAATCTTCTACCTAATACTTATATGAAATTCTCGTGACACAGTGTTTGTGACCAAACTCGTCCAAGACGGCTTGTTTTTAGAGTTCCGGAGCCAAAATGGCAAAAACAGAACCCTTATAGTTTCGCCATGTCTGTCTGTCTGTCTGTCCGTCTGTCTGTCCGTCCGCGGCTTTGCTCAGGGACTATCAATGCTAGAAAGCTGCAATTTTGCCCGGATATATAAGTAAACTATGCCGACAAAACAGTACAATTAAAAATTCAAAAAAAAATACTAAAAAAACTACTAAAAACTACTAAGTGACATCTTATTGTAATGAACATGACTTGACAATAAATAAATAAATAATTTTTTTTAGGGTACCTCCCATAGACGTAGTGGCGGTGATTTCTTTTTTCTCATCCAACCCTATAGTGTGGGGTATCGTTGGATAGGTATTTTAAAACCATTAGGGGTTTGCTAAAACGATTTTTCGATTCAGTAATTTGTTTGCGAAATATTCAACTTTAAAGTCCAAATTTTCGTTAAAATCGAGCGTCCCCCCCCCCCTCTAAAATCTAAACCGGTGGGTGGAAAATTTTGAAAAAATTCAGGATGGTAGTCAGTATATCACACTTCCAAGGAAAACTATAACGGCTAAGTTTGCTTGAGAATTATTAGTAGTTTAAAGTAAATAGCAGCGTAAGGTATAAAATATACCTAAACTTGGAAGATTCCGTATAAAATTCGAAATCCTTAGAAAATATTACTTAATTTTGTCGAAATGGCTACGGAACCCTATTTTGGGCGTGTCCGACACGCTCTTGGCCGATTTTTTTTTTGTGTACAGTCACCAGCACCATTATCTGATGCAACAAGCGTGCATAAATATCTGATATGACTCTTATTTGTAAGGCCGGATTGACGTGTCAGATATTTTTGTACGCTTGTTGCATCAGATATTGGTGCTGGTGACTAGTATATATATTCGGTAGGTCTGAGAATGGACGTAAGTAAACTATTTGTCATACTTCTACGCGGACTATTTTCATAATTCCAGCATAAAAGTAGCGTATGTCCTATTCACCAAAATCAGCCAAGCGGATTAGGCTGCTTCCATCAGAGATGTGCGAGGAAATTAGATAGAACACAAACACACACAATTAGTCAGGGACGATTCATTACTTATTTATTTATACAAACTAATTTTTTATTATAGTGGCCCGAAAACAAGATATAGGTAGTTCAGTGTTGCCATAGTAAGAATTAAACTTATTAAAAAGTATTTTGTATTTTGCAAATACAAAATATGTCCTTAAATGTATTTCAAATAAAATACAAAATGCTTTTCTAAAAAAAGTATTTAAATACAAAATGGAAATACGTATTTTGTATTTTGTATTTTGTATTTTAAATACTAGTATTTTGAAAATGTCCCATCTCTGCTACCATAGTCGTCTCTCCATTTCTCAGGCACTCTCGCGATTACAAAATATCTTAAAATAATAGACGGTCGGACTGAACAAGAAATTAACCTAGTTTGAAAAATATACGGAAAATAATACAGACTACGAAACACTTACGTAAAACAACGTAGCCCCGTTTCCTCACCAGTTTATGAGAAAAGTTGAGGTGTATTTTCAGAAAAGAACGCAAGCTGCCGTGGCAATTTATTTACAGTTACCTCCACTACCCAGGCTAATGAAGAAATAATTACTCATTTGTTGGGATCACTTACATGCGTGATGGGGAAAAGATTTTTCCAAACGTATTTTTCTTGCCGTTTTTCTCTCGTTACCTAGACTTTTTCCGGAAAATGATAAGGTATTTTTGTTTCATAAGAAAGCTTAATCACCAAGATGATACGTGTTCTTGTGTTAATACTTACCCCGGGATTTCGGTGGAATATTCCGTCATTATGATTTCCTATTGCTAATGTGTGTAAGATTAACAATAAAAATATGTGCTGGAGATATTAGAAAATCGCAGCAATAACATAAATTCAGTTTTAAGCCGTTAAAACTGGTTTATATCCGTACATTTCGACAATACTAATATGAGATTATAACTAAAGTTAAGTTTAGTTTTTGAAATTAAATTATTACAAGTAGAAAACTGACGATCGAGATGAGGACGAACATAATAGCGAACTCAAAACCAATACGGTAACAACCAATTAACTCTGCCCTAAATACCTTAATTTGCTTACAAATGCAGCAGAGAGAAGTGGAAATATTAGCTCCATTACCATTCATTGATCTTTAAAAAAACTTGATAATGATATGAGTGAGAATCAGACAAGGACTGTTTTATTTAAATAAATCGTAAATCTTCTCAAAAGCTGCTCAGAAATAAATTGATTGATAAATTTCACAATCACAAGCTGCATTCAAGCAACTAGACACGGGTAACTGCATTTCTCCACTAAGAAATTCCTAGTATGACAGAATATAGCCATTGGAAACGACGTAGGTATTCTACGGAGGCCATCGTCGACGATTGCGGTTCTTACAAGGATAACAATGACTAGCTTCAGCCCAGAGCGGTATGTTACGAGTAGCTGTTCAATTGTGCAGAAGTTAGTGGTCAGCCTTTATTGAAGCGAATCCGAAGAATTTAATGTAATCAAATCAAATTAAACCGTTAAAGGAATCCTTGGGTTTACTTCGGGATTGAATCTTGATTCTCTTTTGTTTTGATAGTTCTGATTATGGTTGGGTAGTTTTATTGTTTGCTGTATATTTTCGTATATGTTGATTGATTGTTCATTTTATTCATAATCAAGAGAAGGCAAGAAATACCTGAAATTCTTACAACTTCGAAGTTAGCATGTTCGCTGTTTTTGATGTTTAAAGGCATAGAGAATAATCATGTTTACAAGAGAGTTTTTAAATGTCAAAGGTGAATGAGGTTTGTAGAATCTGATCAAGTCGATGCCGTTAACCGTTGAAGAGTTTCGACCTGTGGAGACGTTCCTGGCTCGACTACTAAGATGTCACTACCAGATTATTGTATTGTCACGCAATTTGCAAAAGTACCTATACCAAATTTCACACTACACCTATACAAGATTATACAGCATTTAACTTACACGATTTGATTACAGACAGACAACGGGACAGTTGAATCTAAATAAAAGCTTGTAAAAAATTTGCCTGCACTTTAAACTAAGTACGGTTAGAAATAAATCGTCCGTCGTTCACGCGAAAAAACTTCCAATGAAAACTTTCACAGCGACAAATGACGAATAAAAGGCATCGCACGTAAGCGGGCAGATTGTCCACCGCCGCAAACTTCAGCTATTATGACGGCAAAATAGTTGCCCAAGTTGGCAACTAACGGGCTCGTTATGGGACTAGTTGGGCAATATTTTTGTTGGACAAAGAAGCTAGTTCTTGTTATAACAAACTATTGTGCCGATAGATTAGTCGTATTTATGAGGCTTTCACGCTCGCTTGGTTATTGGATTGGTGTAATTCACGGGCCGAATTGCGCGGGCAATTTTTGTAGGACCAGGTGTTGCTACGTTTTGGTTGATTTCACGTAATTTTATCCCTTATAATTGTTTTTATGATTATATTAACTTACTAGACTTTACCCGCGGGTTGGCACGCGTAAACCACTTCATTTGGCAGTTCAATTGAAAATCTGAGATTTCTTCGTTAAATCACCGGAAAGTAGGTATTACGCTACTCGTAGAGATCAGTAAATTTATACAGCGATATCTAATTAATCCCACTCCGCTTAGCGGTTGTAATCAATTGCTTGTTGCTAATAATTAATTGGTACTGACGACGAGACACGACCTCTCGATAAGGCTTGAATGATTACGATCATCAATACATGTCAAATTAATCAATAGCTTGACTTTACAATTGGCTTGAAAATCTTGAGTGGTCTTTTTGCTGTCAAGTCTTGTTTTGGTACAATTTTGTAACTGAGTATCAGAAGTTGTACCTATCTGTTTATTACAACTTATCAACTATAACGTTATAACGTTAAAATTATACGATAGTAGTGTAAACTCATATCGTATTCATTATTATGGATTGTCTAATCACATCCCTAATCCCTAATAAATCCCTAAAGTCGTATTTGTCTGTGTACCTGTCTATGGCACCGTATCTCTTAAACGGGTGGAACGATTTGAATACGGTTTTTTATATTTGAAATCAAGTTTTCTAGCGATGATTCTTAAACATGTTTCTATTTATTTATTTATTTGGACCTTCAACAAAAAGTACACAGTTTAATTATTACTAACATTGCGTAAAAACTTATAAGCTATCCGCCTTATTAATTACAGAAGATCACAGCATGCATTAAAGAAAATGTTGCACTAAAATAAAGTTAAAAAAACTCAACTTAGTTTGAACGGTTAAAGTTACTACTACTTATAAAAAAAAACTATATAAAAAGAGTTTCATCAAAATTGGTTCAGCCGTTTTTGAGATATTGAACTTTGAAGTGCCAAAGTCGGGGGTTTCCCAACTTTTTGTTGGATGTTTCAAGTCGAAGGTATAACAAGGTGTGGAGGCATCGATCAAACCGGACCCGTACAAGAAAGCTGGTGTTCACGCTAAACGGGCGGGTAATAGCTCATTCCCCGTCCTGTTACATTAATTTTGGGCTAGCGCTGCCACGAAGCTACGATGAGCCGAATGGAGTGGAATACCAACAAGCTTTGTTTTTAATAAGATTAGAATACTTGAGTAAGTTCACACAGTCAACCGATATTCAAATTAGTCGAATTGCCAGACATGAAGTGGATGAGAAAGACACAAGACTTAGAAAAATGGCGCGCACCGCATTATCAACAAAACAAAATAGTAGGTATATAATAATCTGCTCACTAAAATGGGACGAAATGCAGCTTAAGAAAAGTTTAACCTGGACAATCGAATATTAAGTCAAATTAAACCCTATAAAAATTGATAAATAAAAATATTAGGAAATGGTCTGCGCTAATTAATTTACATTTTCTTAAGCGTTCAAAGGAAACACTGTATCTTAATACCATATTTCTCAACGTTTCTGTCGCTCGCGATCTCAATCAAATTACAGTTTTTGCATGCGAAATCTGTCATTTGATTGCAATCGCGAGCGTCAGAAACGTAAGGCAATACGGCCTATAAAAATAAAGCCCTGATTGACGAATGACTCCAGCAACGCCCAGCCTAAAGAAATAAAATCTTTGGACCAAGAAATTTTGCTTACTCGTACCTACCATTGTTAATGTACCTACCTAAAATAAATGACTGTACACACGAAGAACATTTTTTTTCTCTTTTTAGATGATGAAAGTGAAAGTGAGTATGTATAGGTAAGAGACTCTTGGGTGATAATAGAAGTTGCTACCTAAATCCATACTAATATTATGAATGCGAAAGTGTGTTTGTATGTTTGTCCGTCTTTCACGCCGTAACGGAGCGACGGATCGACGTTATTTTTGACATAGAGATAGTTTATGGGTCCGAGAGTGACATAGGCTACTTTTTATCCCGTAAAAATTCACAGTTCCCGAGGGAACAGCGCGCGATAACCGAATACCACGCGGGCAGAGCATAATTTGTTGAGTCAGAATTGTGAAAGAGGCGTTATTTTGTGTATGTATGTGTGTACTCGTATGTTATTTTGCGGCGGTCCATATCAATAAACTGAAACAATTACTTTGCTCTCCCGCGACCTTATGATACTCGTAGCTACGTTTATGCAAGAAATGCGTGTTCAGCAGATTTTTGAACAGGTTTTTTGTTTTAAAATTATATCTGTTTATTTCATAAAAAAATTACAATTAAATACATGATATTCCTAGCTAATCTTTATTTTTAAAGATTTTAATTGCTAGGCTATGAGTTGCTCTTGATAAGTAGATTCGTAATTATGTTTTTTATGTTCTTAGGATTGCTAGTTATTTTATCAATTGTAGCCCTGGGAAAATCATTTAGTAATTGGGGAAGGTTGTAGGACCAGATCCTTTTGCCATAAATATTTTGACATTTTGGAACAATGAAGTGATTATCTAGCCTTCGGAGCCTTCTTGATCTATCATATCTAACAAATTCTCCCAGTCTATCCTTATTTTCTAGAGCTATGGCTAATTTAACTTTATCAAATACACTCATGATCATTGATCTATAGTGGTGAAAGGTAATATCGCGTGATTCGTAGCTCGGTGCGCGGCTAGTCGTGGCCCTTCATTTTCCGCAGCCGGCGCCGTGCGACGACCGGACGTGTTTATTTTTCATTTCCGCCGGACCGGACCCTCCGGCTCGCGGCCCGCGTCCCGGGGGCTTGCCCGCACGGCGCATGTGATAAGCGATTGGATCAGCAAGGCTACCACGAAATTCGAAAATCGAAGTTCGTATCGTACCGGCCCGCCTACGCTTATGTTATTTAATACGAGTCAATACGAGAGTGAGAGGGACGGTACGATACGAACTTCGAATTTCGTGTTTCGGAGTAGCCCTTCTGTTACTCGGCATGCATTCCTAATGAAGCAACCGTTTAAGTACTATTATTTCGCACAGAAGTTACAAAAAGTGCGAGCCCGATTTGATCCCACAGATTTTGCGAGGCCATAGATTACCACAACTTTTTTTTGCCCGACTGCCCGAAGGAGGGTTAAGTATTTTACTTAAGCACCCATCTTATTGAGATGACACTGCTAATGGACTAGGATATAAACAATTACTTTTCTCACCTGCGACATTACGACAGCTACGGTGTATACTTCATGTAGCTCCTCTAACCGCCACACTGTATTATCGGTATTTTTTTCCTATAGTGTGGAGGTGCACGGACTAACGAACACACATTTTTTGAATAGACATAGTTACCTATCATAAGGTCGCGGATCAGCAAAGTAACGCCTGACTTAATAAGTGTGAAATTGGGTGCCCAAAATGAGAGATCGGTAGGAGGGTTTCTTTTTCATTTTGGGCACCGAATTTTACAATTAGTTACATTAGGTACCACTTAGTGAATATAAAGAAAAACCGCTTCTCTACTATAGCTTGGAGCATCCCAACATCAATGCACCGTAGGCTGAGCAAAGAGCTACGAAGGGATAGAAGGGACGAAATAATATTTTAATAAGCTCTAAAAGCAGCCGAGGGAATAATGTTTTGTTAATTGCTACAACTGTTTTCAGATAAGTTTACCTTCCCCGTATTTAATCATCTATAACGGTACTTTTACGTGACCTTTTTAAAATACATGGCCGAGGCACTTTATAGAAATAAAATAGTAGGTAGGCACCTGGTAGTTATAATTAAAATTATTATTTTATTAAGTATGAAATTATTATCATTATAACAACTAATATTTATGTAACTTATGTAGGTAAGTTTGCAAGTAAAGTTTTTTGTACACATAATTAAATACCTACTGCGATAAAGAATAGAACTCTGAAAAATAAATTTGATAATCCTGCATAATTTTAGCTATAAATTGTATGTTTTCATTTATTTTATTAAAATTTTAAAATTATTCGGTTCGATAAGCTACGTATATAAGTACCTATCGATACTTTACCGATGCTGTATCGATTATCATCATCCCAGCCTATATACGTCCCACTGCTGGGCACAGGCCTCCTCTCAGAATAGAGGGCTTGGGCTATAGTTATAGTTAAACCTCAATCTTAGGTACATCGTTTCATTCCCAGGTTAGACTAATAGCAGGCCCTATGAAAAAAAATTACGAACCCGCCCGTCCATTTAGACAAACTGACATTCCAAATTATTAATTTAGGAATTCCTCATCAGTACTGACTACTGTGCTCGGCCACCTCCAAGAAGAACCATTTTTAAGTTATTTACCTTATATGATTCTGCTAGCACTTTTTGGAAACCTAGTAATCTCTACAAAAGCCTAGCGGCTAAACTAAAAAAGAATAGAGTTGTACAGTCAGCGCAGAGAAAAGGTACCCCTCTGTAACGGCGGTATCCATACTTATCGCCATACAGGGGGGTACCCTTTCTCTGCAGCTGACTGTACCAAAATGAAAAAAAAAGTTACAAAAAAAAGTACTTAGGTATGCACTTTTTCTAGGTAGTATTTTGTAGAATGCTATATAATAGCATAATACGCTGTAACATCAGCTAGTCACGAGCCACACACGTCGATCAATCATTATTCACTGTTTCGCTCATGTTTCCCTGATCTACTAACGTACAAAACCTGTGTAAAGGTAGGTAGGCAGCAGTAACCTCTTTCCCGCCATAAAACAAACAAAGTGGCGTGCTCTGTACGCTGTACGCCACAGAAAAACAAGCGACAAATCAATTTAATTTTTAATACCATTATACCTATGTAGAAGGATTAAATTCTTCGCTCGCTCGGCTCGTGCGTAGTGGTCACAATTCATACTAACCACTCCTCGCTTCGCTCGTCGTACCTATTTTTTCCTTTTTTTCAGCATATCACGATATGCTCGGTATAAAGCTAGGAATATCGTCGAATGCGTTGCTCTAATCGATCTGCCGTATTGTTTCTCAGGCACATCGTGATATGCCTGGACAACTTCTAGGCATAATATCATGAAATGGCGCCATTTCATGATGTGCCTAGGAATTTCGTGATCTGGCGGATTTTACGATCGGCCGCCGACATAGATGACCGTGGCGTGAGCTATTCCATGGGCTGTCACAGTCACGACCTTGATGACTGGGGCAAGGCTGCGGCTCCACAGAGGCGGTGACGAGCGGAGCGAAGAGGAGACATGTAGATACGACCAATCATATTAAAATCCACATGTCGGAGATGAGATGTAATATGATTGGTCGATCCCTATGTTACACATCTCCTATCCGCTCCGCTCGACTCCGCCTCAGTGGAGCCGCACCCTAACACGCGTCGGCGGTTCCTTTACATGTTTATTAAGCGCCGACGCTAAAAAAGGGTGTTGTAAGTTTGACGAAAATGTCTGTCTGTGGCATCGTAACTCGCCAACGGATGGACCGTTTCCGATGCAGGTTTTTTTTACATGAAAGCTGATTCAGGTTCTTCGCTATGTTTGATATAAATCGGTCCAGTCGTTTTTAAGAATTGAACATTGAAAAATAACAATGTCGAAAGTTTTTACATAAGTATGTATACCTATAGACTACTGTTTTGTCTTGAAAGGGTATCGTAGCTACCTCGAAAGGAAAAATTTAACCCTTATTAACTTAATATAGGATCACTTTTTTGTCCGTCCGTCTGTCCGTCAAGACCCCTTATCTGGACCTCGTGAAGGTAGGTATCAAGTTGAAATTAAAACCATATACTCAGGTCTACAGCCAAGTATAGTCCGTTAAAGCTGTGAAAAAAATCAAACTTCGAAGGCAACGCAATCAAAAGAGTCATTAAAAAATTTGTTCTCATACAAATTGCCTGAACTGAAATATTTATACGGTACTTCCGGCTGCCTTAGAAACTTGTAATTTTCTAGCTAAATCAATAAGAAAAATCTGAAAATCATATTTATTTTTCGTCTGATTGTCGATATCAACAAACAATATAATATTAGGTACCCACATTGCGTACATTGCAAACCTAGTGGCATCCCCCCACTAGGTACACCCCTGCGTTGCACCCCTGGTGTTGCAGATGTTTATGGGCGGTGGTGATCTCTTACCACCAGGAGACCCACTTGCTCGTTTGCCTTCCAGTCAAATAAAAAAAAATCCACGAAGACGCGTGATTTTGTCAAAATTAACCATTAATGACATTGTAATAAGAACCACGGGCACGCGTCATCGTGAATGACTATACCATAATATGCCTATGCTTAGGAGCCCCTCTGCATCTCTGAATTTGGCTCTGCATACTCGTGCGCAAGTCTGACTCGCACTTAGGTAGTCGTTTTTTTTTTATTTCAAACGGCAACTGCTTTTCGGACATCTAAATTCTTTTGCTATCTTAACTATATGTAAGTCGACACGCGCTGCTCCGGTTCGTTTGTCTCAATATCAGCCAGACGGCCCGTACGTGCGCCGACTCACGTAACTGCTTGCGTTTTTCAATGTCTACAATCAAGCTTTTGTCTATCTCCGTCTGTAAAGTTTTTTGGCAGTCTTCGTGTCAGCGAAGCATTGTAAAAATGTCTCTTGTGGTATTCTTTTGTTTCCGATCGGCAAACGGGTCACGTCACACACAAGACTTGAAAATCAACGCAATAGTGGAAACAGCCCTGAAATACAGCCTTATACTTAGAGTTCACAACATGATCAGATTCTAGTTTTTTTTTTTTTTTTCAAATAAAACATTGAAACTTATTTATTGTAAAATAAATTAATGAATAAGTAAATAAAAACTATTTCCTTGAAACTAGCGTAGCGTTGTGTTCAAAAGGCTGGCAGCGTTTCCTCGTTAGATAGCTATGTTAATCCTTTAAGAAAGATAAATGTCTGTGTAGGTATGTCTATTTTAGGTACGCAACAAGCACTTCACGCCATCCAACATTTAGAAACTGTTTTTTAAAAACTGGCCAAACACAAATACACTTTTGTTGCTGTCGGGAGTCATTGGCAGTAATGGTTGCTAACCTAAAGCGACCGGTTATAAAAACAAAGCTGAAGTTGAAGTTGAGAAAGATAGCTAACGGCCCTTTGGTCTCCAGTTGTTGTCGACCATGTTGCAAATCTTTTAAGAGTCGATGTCCTACAGGACCCTATAGTCTATGATAGAGTTTACGGCATAGACCCATAAAAGTTGATATCAAAGTTTTGATGTTAAAATATAAAGACAAACATAGTAATATATCTTTATTAGTAGAAACAAAGTTACAATACAATGCGCACATCAAATAACAAGTTTTTAGTGAGACATAGAGCCTAATACTTCCGCTATCACGACATGCAAACAATAACACTATCCGTCCAAAAAATATAATTTTTTTATTAAGTATAAATACTCTCTTGTCTACTATCACAGTCCAAAGCTTTAGTGATCCGATATAAAAGAGGAGTCCCCTGAATCATAAAGGCCTGTAAGCTTTTGTTAGTTAAACATCATTCTGTCTTTATCTGTCACTTTGATTGCATTTGCCATACAGACAAAAACTAGCTTTAATATTTGCAGAATTTTTATGCATAAAGAAAGGGGGGTTTGTATAACTTATCTATGGACCTGCGATCCTTACTGCTATTGATATGTTCATGGTTATGCTATACGTATATCTAGCCAGCTGTGATTCACAATTTATAGAACAAGAACTAGTCCTAAACTTTACTGGTGTCTACCAAAACTACTGTGCGCCAGGATTAAATCATTCGGATTAAAATGGAAATAACAATTTAGAAGCGTACTTTCATCACAGATAGTGGCACCAATGCCGATTTTTTGACTTTAGTGTGCAACATTTTTAGATTTCTGTCGAAAATTTATTTCATTTTCTCTAATAACTTTTGTTCTACATAACACAAGTTAAAAATGCAAAGATGCCACCTTCTACGCAAAACTGAAAAGCTTGTTAAATGCCTTATAATGTATTGCAAACTGTATGAACAGTGTGAAAAAGGAATGGATGAAGTATCCACGTTAACTTGTAATCATCATAATTATCAGCCGAAGGACATCCACTGTTACACATAAGCCTCCCCCCACAAAACTCCAGTTGCTTCGGTTGGAAGCGGCCTACATCCATCGTGCCTGTTATTTCTCCAGCTATACTAATTCTTAAACAAGTAGGTATCCAAAACAATGATCTGACACACAGAATTTAACGCGAGGAAAAGAGCAGACCGTTATTTTCGACACAGATGCACTATCTCGGAAACTTAACTGGTAAGTACGTTCTTTAACCTTATTTTATTTTAAATCTTTTCTCAAACGTATAATTCAGGTATGCTCAAAGTCTAATAGCATAACTAGGTTCCTTAAAATATTATGACCTTTCTCTAATGCAAAAAGATGTAAGTGCCACACCTGCGTTTGAACTCTTAATAGGCCTCGTTAGTCTTCATTTAGCCTACTAATAAAATTAGTGTTCAACGACAGATTAAATTATTTTTCTGCTTTATCAGCAAGGTGAGTCGCATCGCGCGATCACAGTGTAAACATCGAATTGATAACCCGCTTGATAACTTCCATATTTGCAAGTTCAGTATAATTTGCACACTCCGAACACATTCGACAGCTTATCTTCACGGTTAATGTCAGGTCCTTCGATAACCAGCTAGTATAATCTAACTTACGTTCATGGGAAAAACGTTGGTATTTTGTTTCTCAACTGGTCGTATTAATAGTAAAAAAAGGACCCAACCCTCAACAATTCAATTTTCTATTTTGGATCTAGTTTCAGTAGCAACAAAAGCGAAGTTAAATAATAACATGACAGTGCTTCGGATCCTTTTTGTTAAACTACGTCCAACTAAGTTGATAAAAGAAAACAGAAACAAAAGAGACATTTCTGATTAAATTGATTAATTAAATGGTTCAACTCCTCTCCCTCAGCCTCTTAGCTTGGCTCTCCTAACAATTGTGAATTGAATCGTTTAATTTTACTAATTTAATCAGATATGTCTCATGAGAGCTTAAATTATTGACAAATTTCTGTATAAAAAAGGGTGAAGATCAGAGGTGCATTACTTGGTAATGCTTAACGGCTAGTTCTTCAGTATTAAGTTAAATAATATTAAAGTTTACAGATATTTAGCGGTCCCTATAATTTAAAAGGTTGGCCAAATTTTACATGACAAGACCAAACATTTTTTTTCTCACTGATAACCTAACCACTTAACATATTCCCAAAAATATAACTAACACATTAAAAAGAATATACAAAAATAATATATTAACATAATATTACATCTAAGCGACAACCGCAGCTATCATACCATCCATCTATTGCAACAAATTTAACAACAAAAAGTAAAAAAATGTTTTAGTCATAATAAATAAGTTTTTAAAAGATGACGCCACAACCAACGACAGCTCGCTACTTGCATCCACAACCCACAACTCTCGCGATGTCGTCAGTCCACCTAATGGAAGGCCAGCCAACACTTCATCTCCCGGTTTGTGGTCGCCCCTTGAGGACCTTTCTCCCATAACATTTATCTGTTCTTCGAGCGATGTGGCCCTCTCATTGCCAGTTCAACTTTTATATTCTTCGAGCTTATAACTTAGAAGTAAGCAAGTTTAACCTTACCTTATAAATATATTAATGCTTGGAAATATTCGCAACTGGCATTGAAAAATTAAGTTTTAGCTTTAAACTACAAGTCAAGTTAAATAAAATTTTAAATCAATTTTTAAGAAGTTTGTAGGTAAACGTTTCATCGTTTTACCACTTTTCTTAAAAATATGGCAATTACAGTACACGAACAACGTAGAAGCGACTTTTTGACAGTCAAATGAAATGGCACTCCATTTAACTTGCACTCAATTAAATCTTAATCATTTTTTAACTATAGTAAATATTAACTGCATCCTTTGCCATAATTAAATAACTAATTTTGAAAGTAAAAAGAAAAAACAAGAAATTTAAGTAATCATACGAAAAATCGATCGGAACTGTTAACAGTGATTGCAAACTGGCTGATCGCAAATCTTTCTCCATTTCTCACAAGCGAAAACAAAGAGTAAACAGTAAATAAGTCTGCAAGCACAACATATACAACAAACCAAAAGTTTATTTAAACAAAAATTTGCTGTAAACAAAATGTTGATAAATAAATGCCGTAATTTTACCACAATAAAACGTTTTTAAAACAGGCCTGGACAATAACAATTAGAGCCTACAAAGTCTTGTGTTGTGACCTATTAAAATGCCAAGCCCCCCCAAACTGAGAATCTGTGCACCACCAATACTTTTCAAATACAATACCACCACTTACATTCAACCTAGCATACATAGAAATTTAACACAACCTCATACTTTGGTGCAATTTCTTATTTAGTCCAATGTCAACAGATTTGGAATAGATGGAATTCCTACCTAACAATTTTAAATGCGTATTTGCAAAATTAAGCTTTAGCATAAGCTTCTTCAATAAATTTAGAAAAATATACAATTTTCAAGGTATTCAACCTACGCAAAACACGACCATAATATAGATTCGAGCATGGCTAATGAACCGTTTGCCATAATACAAAGCTAAGAACACAATGTAACCAAATGCAAAGATTATAATCCAAGGCGTTATTATCAGGCATGACTAAATATCCTCGCCTTGGAGAGCACGCAATGGAATTGCTCTAATAGCTTAAAACTCGTTTACGATTTTGGCATGACCTTCATTGAGTCCATTAGTATTCATTGCGCTTAACCTTGATGCAATCAGAAATAACATGATATCTACGAACAGTAAGTACAAAACTGAATAGCTTTTTAACACTCAAGTGATTTGCATGTATAATTATGGCATTTCCTATATTAAAAGAGAGGCCTTTGACGAGCAATAAGGCATCTCTAACATACAGATTCTAAATGTAAATATTATAAATCAAATAAGTGTCTATACTCCTAGTGCAAGATCTAACTACAACAATAATAAATGAACTTCCAATAAGATCCTCTTAAATGCAACAATTCCTTCAAAGTAAATTATTATTTTCAGAACACGCTATCTAGTAACTTATTATAATATTGACTTGCTACCACTGCTTGACCAGTTAATCAGGGTGTCTGAATTCTTATCCTCAATATCAACAAGGAGGTTTTCCATGTCTATACTCCTGGAATCATTCAGGACTAGATCCTCATCATGTTGTTCCAAGTTGATGTAAGACAGTGACTTTTTCTTCTGGCCAAGATCAAATATCTCCAGATCCTCGTCATCATCTTCATCAGATTCCATGGTAAGGGGTACTCGAGACAATTCAAGGTTATTCCTTTTATCTTCAGATTGCAGAACACCATAACGGAATTGATTTGGATCAATTGAGCTGTGTGTATTTTTAGCATCATTGTTACTATTTTTTTTCCTGGAAACAAAAAAAAGAGACTTTAGGATAATATAATATTTACTTTAATTTATAACATCACAAGGCCATTTGTAGTTATTTATACTGTCCCAAAAAATATATACATTTGTTTGCTGCCATATCAAATATAGCAATAAATCACAATATTTCTTGTAACATTTTATTTTTATTTTTTCTTTTTTTTTTTTCCCTAAGTATTTCTTGTTTTATTATAATATAAATACTTTGCCTACCATATTCTTGGTGAATAAAGAATTTGTTTGTTTGTTTGTTTACCTAGAGATAGTGGTATTGATCAAGAAAAATAAGCAATTTATTTAACATACAGAATACCAATCTTTTTTTGTCTGAATTTACATAATTATATGTATTAATACCAGGTGATGTAAATAATTCGTTTATCACGCAGTCTTGGGACATTCCCGAGATAAAAGTAATCCTGTTATTTATTCTGGTTTTTTAGTATGAGTCACGCCGATTGGTTTAGTAGCTTAGGCTTGAAAGAGGAACAAAAAATTTTTTCCATAACTAAGCTCTATGACATCAATCTTAGGTTTTATTAAAAACTGTACTAAAGCCTCGTTAAAATACTAGATAAAAAAAAAAAAACTAATTCTACTGCTTAATTACGCCCAAAGTCTATTCATGCAATCAAAGCCAAGGGCAAAAGGTAGTGCGTCGTTAACTCTTTAACTGCAATTGTCTTAATTTTAACACACACAAACATCACACCTGTATTCATAAATAGGGTTGACAGAGCACACGAAACGTTACCGCTTCGGAGCCACTTTTAGCAATTTTAGGTTTTAAGTTTGATAAAAACGTAAAGTGCCAGGTTGCTAGCCCGTCGCTTACGGTATGCCTTAATCTATTAGTTCAGTACAATTAGATCAAAATTTGGCAAAATTAAAGCAAGAGGTTTATCTATCAGGATATGTAGGTTATAGAGAAAAAATAAATTTTACCCACTCTCCCCCCCCCCTCCGGGGGGAGCGTCACCCCCCCGCGCCCTCGAATATGTCCCGGATCGCGGTATTTTCCATTATAAAAGTAAACCGTACACGATACATAAAAAGTGTGTAGGAACGAAATAATCCTTGATAAATTTACTATAAACCTTTCATACATTTAAAAGCGATATCACTTATAGTTCCAGCGCAATATGATACCAAATACTAACTTTTTTTATAATTAATCTATTTTTTCGGCTAAAAGGTTAGTTTTCTCAAATACTTCACATTTTACCGCCAAGATATATATGACAGAAGTAAAGAATAGAATATTTTCTTTATAAAAAGGTATAATTAATTTCTAAAATCTTTCATTTAGCATTGCTATGCTATTTTTTTAATTTAGTTCATTTGGCCATTCAGCGAAATATAAATGTTCATACTGGTTAAATGGTGTTACTTTAAATACCATTAGATTCTCACATGTTTTCCTATAAGCTATAGGTATGGACCTATTTTCTGTATTTAAAAAAAAAAATGTAGGCCCTACTGGGCTTTTAGGAGATAGGGGCGGGGAAATGGTTAATTTTCACCTATTTTCTTAAATAACTTCAAAACGGATTAATTTAAAATAATGAAAAATATATATTTGAGATTTTCATAATGTACCCTTTCATTTGATATGTCACATGATATAGTTTCTACATTTTTTTTCTAATTTACCCCCCCCCCCCCCCCCCCCAAACTGGCCCCCGTGTTTAAAATTAATTAATTTACTTTACACGTCCGTGTTTGGGTCATCAATTTACATAGGTGAACTAAATTTGAATTCAATCGGTCTAGTAGTTTCGGATCAAATTGGCTATGACAGACGGACGGTTTAGGTATATTTATACCTTAGGTTGCAATTTATTCTTAAACTACTAATAATTCTCAAGAAAACTTAACCGTTATAGTTTTCCTTGCAAGTTTGATATACTTACTATCGTCCTGAATTTTTTTTAATTTTTTCTACCCACCGGTTTAGATTTTAGAGGGGGGGACGCCCGATTTTAATGAAAATTTGCGCTTTAAAGTTTAATATTTTGCAAATGAATCACTGAATGGAAAAATTGTTTTAGCAACCCCCTAATGATTTTAAAAAACCTATCCAACGATACCCCACACTACAAGCTTGGATGAGAAAAAAAAAAACACCCCCACTTTACGTCTATGGGAGGTACTAAAAAAAAATTTTTTTTTAATTTTTTTATTACACTGTTTTGTCGGCATAGTTTACATATATATTCGTGCAAAATTACAACTTTCTAGCATTGATAGTCTCTGAGCAAAGCCGAGAACGGACAGACAGACAGACAGACAGACATGGCGCAACTATGAGGGTTCCGCTTTTGCCATTTTGGCTACGGAACCCTAAAAAATGTGTAATATTTTATTATAATCTTACTTACGGACTAAATAGTTTTTTTTTTGGTACTTTTTCCTAAGTTAATGTCGCAGTAGCTGATTATGGTGAATTTTCAAAATAGCATAGCAGCGTCAAATGAATGAGTTTAGAAATGAATTATACCTTTTTATAGAGAAGATATCCTGTTCTTTACTTTAGTCATACATATCTTGGCGGTAAAGTGTGAAATAATTGAAAAAACTAAACAATTAACAAAAAAAACTGGATAAATTATTAAAAATGTTCGTATTTGGTGCCAGATTGCGCTGAAACTGTAAGTGGTATCGCTTTTGTATGTATGAAAGGTTTATAGTAAATTTATCTAGGATTATTTCGTTCCTACACACTTTTTATGTATCGTGTACGGTTTTCTTTTATAATGGAAAATACCGCGATCCGGGACATATTCGAGGGCGCGGGGGGGTGACGCTCCCCCCGGAGGGGGGGGAGAGTGGGTAAAATTTATTATTTCTCCATAACCTACATATCCTGATAGATAAACCTCTTGCTTTAATTTTGCCAATTTTTCCATACATTGCAATCTAATTTTCTTCAACTATATATAGTCGCTTCTTACGACATCCACGGAAGAAATGGAGAGGTATAATTCTAACCCAACACCACACGTGTACGGGGCTGAATTATAAGATACAAATTATCCAGCTCATTTTGCCGCAGTCTTATATTTAAGACAAAATGTAATAGTTTTGGTGGAGGTGGCTATAAGGGCATGTATGAATGAAAACGTATTAGCAGTTAAAAGGTTAATAAAGGACATCCAATTATTAATCTATACTAATATTGTAAATGCGAAAGTGTGTTTGTGCGTTTGTGTGTTTGTATGTTTGTCCCTCTTTCACGCCGTAACGGAGCGATGGATCGACGTGATTTTTGGCACAGAGATAGTTTATGGGCCCGAGAGTGACATAGGCTACTTTTTATCCCGGAAAAATGCACAGTTCCCGAGGGAATAGCGCGCGATAACCGAATACCGCGCGGGCGGAGCCGCGGGCAAAAGCTAGTAATATAATTATTTCTAATCAACAGGACATGAAGTTTATTTAGACTTTATCATGTTGAATGATTTTAACATGAAAAAGTGTTCATTTTCCTCCTTCCATAATATGCACAACTAGTTATAAATTATAAGATGTGGTACAAAATTGTTTTTATAATATAAAATAATTGGCTAATGTAATGATCAATTTCAATTCCAATTAAATTTTCCTGTTATTCTGGAATGTTTGGCATAGGGCCTCCCTTGATGCAGTGACAACTTAGACGGAGTGGGCATGTCTTACTTCTAGACTTAAATGAAGGTCACCAGCTTTGTGTTTTGGGATATTATTACAACATTATAAAATTTACTTATTCAATGAACAATTAGTCCTTTATTTGGCTATTATTCTTAGTGTCACTTGTACTCTATAAGGAATGTAAGGACCCACAAGGATAGAACATGAAATAATGCAAATTTGTAGCCTAACGCATCAGACTTACCTATAAAATATGAAGTAGTAGGCGGTGCCAAGGAGGGCAAATCCTCCAAACACAATGAAGGCTCTCTTTAAAACTCCAGGATCACTTAAATTGATCTGCGGAGGTGTACCCGTCACTGTCGCATTGACTTCTGATTTTGTTTCGGTACCATTTGAAGTCAAATTGCCTTTATGCACTGGATTAACTGGAACTTTAAAAACAGAAATGTTAAAGTATAAGTCGTAAATTTGATTTCACATTCAGCACAATGAAACTGTGATGAAAAAAGCCTTTAAAAACCTTTATGAACTACATATTTAAAGTACCAAAGGATTGTTTTTTTATTTCATGAAAAATAATAGTAAAGTATCTGGAAATCATAAGTGTTTACAAGTGACTTGAATTCAACAGTTTTTGAAAATATAACTGTCTATAGTATTGATGATTCCATCAATGTTGAGGTTGGAGAAGACACTATTGGTTAATTGATCTTCAGTGAGTGACCTTAGGACTAAGCGACTATGAAACCATTGAATTAGAACTACCATGAAAAACGGATACAATTATTAAAATCAATGCATGAGTCACTCACACATATGCTTTGCTTACATTAATAATGGTTGGTTTTTCGTTACAGCTAACCTTGAAAAAGAGCCATGGATGGGTTTGAAACACGACAGGCAAATCAAGCCTATTCATAAGCAAATGACCGTTGTATCTATCACTTTATTTTAATTGAGATAAATTTATTTAAAAAATTGAAAAGGACATAATTTTGACCTAGGAGAAATAAAAAGAGGATAAATAAGGAAGCATATTGTAAACATATACCTTTTATATCTGGATGTTCATCTTTCGGATTCAAGTTAGTTACAGGAGCATTCTCTGATTTGTTTAAGGCAGCTGGCGATTCAGCCAATTGCCTGGATGTATTTGCAGATGCATCAGAGGGCGGTTTCGCAGGTTCTTGTACGAGTATCGGCTCAGAGTGCTGTGCGGGTTTTTGTGCTGGTACTTGCTCAAGCAACTGCCCCGCCGATTGGTCAAGAGACTGAATTGGTTTCACCGTCGTCGTCGACTCGGGTTTTAGTGGCTCCACTTCTCGCTTTCGTAACCTCATCAACCTAACTCCATTGTGAATCGACGGCCATAAGGAAAATATATCGTCAACATCACTAATTCCACTCTTACCAGAATGAATAACCTCCGTACTCACAAAATTTAAGTAGAACACTAACACTGCACAACGTAATAACATCGTGAACAATTACACAATATTATGTGGGATTTCCACGATCACTTTCTTGTTTACAGAAACAAACAACTCGTTCTTTTCTTATGAGATCATTTACGAAGAAAATTACTCATTCATCCAACCAACTTCGCAAATCTTGCTACACAAATCTCATTAGAACAAACAATGTCCACATTGTATGATAAAACTCCTTCTGGATTCTCCGTTCCTGTTGGGAAACTGAAGATGAAGAAGGTTAGACTGAGGATAATGAGATGAATTTCCAATTCGGACTATAATCGGCCTACTCAACACTGTCAAAACTCTCGGTCAAACTAGGGATGTGAAAATATAATCGATTATTAAAAAGATCGATTATTTTTTTGAATAATCGATTTTTATTAATCAATTTATTGACCAAGAATAATAGATTTTTTATTAATCGATTTTTTATTTCGCTATTTCACCCCATACTTTCGATTTTTTTCAATAGTCGCAGCTTTGATTTACTAAGTAGATGATTTATTTCGTGGTTTCACATCGAACATCGAACAGCAGCTCTATAATAGTATTACTTGCAACGCCATCTAGTGTCTAACAAACATAACGTATTTTTTTCACTCAAAAAGTAGTAGCTTTTGATTATTGAATTGGGTTGTTTTATTAATTTATCAAAAAATCGATTTTATTTTAAATCGATTATTTTTTGTAAAAAAATCGATTTTTGGAAAATCGATTATTATTTGGTAAAAAGAATCGATTAATATAAAAATCGATTTTTCTCCAGCCAAGTCACATCCCTAGGTCAAACTGACAGATATAATTTTTTTTTAATTTATCGCTTTTAGAAGGTAAAGGGATTCACTTCTTACAATTACATGCGTAAAAAGTACGACCAGCAGGGCTACTAGGAAATTTCAAAAATCGAAGTTCGTGTCGTACCGTCTCACAGACGCTTATAATTATAATTTAATACGAGTGAGTGGGACGGTACAACACATATTTTGCAGTAGCCCTGCAATATTGTCTTGGCAGCGCTCGAAATGGCTATAAATACGTATAACAAAAAAAATGGCAACTCATAATAATATTATCACAGATAAAAAAAATATCGAACACAAGCGCGCAAATATTCATATTTGTCATAGACCTTTACCTATGGACCAGATATACCTACAAAATACGCGTGCATACCTAACCGTGCCACATAAAATGGCGCTCAAGGGTTGTGCTATCGATTTGGAAACCAAAATATTTGATATCGATATTCGAATTAGTGGTGGCTAATAATTTGAGTAGCAATGGTATTAATATCTTGTGTTTCTTTTTGGAAAAATCAATTTGAAATTCACTTTGTTCATAATTACTTTGACTGCATGTAGGTACAAGGAGATTGGTAATGTAGGCTGCTGATAGATAACTAATACGATACAAGTGAAAAAATATGTAACAGAACGTGCAAAAGAGCTATGCTTGTTTCAGGAACTTGCACGAATTAAGTGGTGTGTGGTTACCTTATGCTGACTAAATAAAACAACAACAACGTATAAAATACCCTTTATTTTCAAAACAACGAAAATAATACAACTTATTTATATTTATACATAAATCGACAATTAACTCGTGTTAACAATCTAATGACAGGTTTATAGAAAAACATTGGTATTTAAATGCATACAAATTACTGGACTAATGATATTAATCACTATTGATTTATTAAACACAAAACATTGATATATAAATTTTACCATATCATGAGCCTGAGCTAAAAGTTCTCTTTTCTGACGCATCAAAAGAACCGCTGTAACCTGAAAATTATTTTGCTTGTTTTATTTTGCTCTATTCATTTCAGACAGTATGTAAAACTAATTATCTATAGTTACCTATGTAGTACCATTTCGTATGACACATCCCGATTTTATTTTGCTGGTGTGATTGGTGTTTCTCTTGATTTTTATAGCTAAAAAAAAGTATAAATTAGTGGCACCAAATTAAAGTATTATATTGCTTGTCCGAGATAGAGTTGGGCACTTTTGCGCCCCAGTCAATTTGCGGGCAAGGGGCTTTTTGACTCCACTTAAAGGCCTTACAAAACGGCTAATTCAATTTGATTGTTTTCAGAGCAATATTTACCGTATTAAACAACGAGGGTACAGCGTTATCCCGCAATCTAACAATGTCTAAATTTTAGATGAACTGTGCCTCTTCAAAATGCAACGAACAGATGAACATTCCTTAATGCCGTGGATTAATATTATCTACGCCTATGGCGTCCAACCACCTCCGCAGTAACGCATCATTTCTAGGGAACCTGTAAAATATAACAGCCATCAGTCAAAAACCATGGACGATAATTACATTTATTTCAGTTCTACTTATGTCGATATTCAGCACAACACTAAAGAAGATTGTCAATATTACTGAATTAAATGGAACCAAAAATACAACGATAAATGGTGGAAAAACTGTATATCTTTGATGGTAACGATAAAAGCATACGGAAATTAATTATCAGTGATTAAATATTACCATGAAATGGCACTATTTCAAGAAAAAACGGGTACTAACCTATAATGAGTCAAATTCGTTTGATTTCTCGTTTTCCGAGAAGAACACCATTTTATGGAACACAAAGGCATGTTGCGTTTGTATCTCTTAATGTCCACAACACAAAATTGAATCTAAAAATATTTTTATTTTGCTAAAAATCGCCAAAAACTCCGTAGTATTCGTTCACTTGACAGATCACGTACCACAAATACGCTGTGGGCTAAAATGTCGGATGTCGGATGGCAGTCGGAAATGTCATCTGCTCGTAGTGACAAGCCATTGCCGAGTGTAGAACAAACAAATGTCATGCCGTCTTTGTTCTCATATGCCAAACCACCTTAGAAAGAAAGAGATAATACGAGTTTTCTTATTTTTATATCGATTTTATATGTATTTGTATAACAAGTGTATGTATAGTAGAATAGGCCACCTCTATGTTATACTTCCTCTAAGATATTTGTACACAGCTACAAACTATGAAATTAAATGAATCGAAAGAGACAACAGGTATGGATTTTATTCTTAAAACTCTGATCTGATTCTGATTGTAATAATTTGATGATTTTTTACAAGCTTTTATTTTAGTTTCACCTGCGGTTTGTCAGTGGCGTAGCGTCGACTAACGTAGACGTGGGCGAAGTAGTATCAGCGAAGCCCCTTTTCTATAGTCGCATCACATTTAAGGAGGCCTCGTGAGGCCCTTTTAAGTGCGAGGCCGTGGGCGAGGGCCCACACCGCCCACGCCTAGCTACGTCACTGCCCGTTGTCTATCTGTCTGTACCTAATCAAATCTTGGAAGTCAAAGTTGAGCAACTTCCGGTAGTCAGATTGACTTGAAATTTAAAATATTTATGTAAATGGCATGACAGTACCATAATCTAGTAGTGACATCCTGGTAGTCCAGCCAAGATCGTCTCCGCAGGACAGAACTCTTCAACGGTTAATAGCATCGGCTTGAAATGTGGTAAGCAAGTTCGGGTGACAATGCAAGTACAGTCAACAAATAGTACAGACAGCAAAAAAACTTGTATTATTTGTATTAAATTTAATTTTAATGGTTATTACAAGCTTTTCTTTAAAGAATAACTTGCTCTGTTTATTTATTTGGGTCAAAACTTGAAAGCCAAATTTTACCCACTTCCAGTGGTCCGATTAACTTGAAATTTGGCATATACCTACGTAAATCTGGTAACAATACAATAATCTGGTAGTGAAATCTTGGTAGACAGCCAGGATCGTCTCCGCAGAACGGAACTTCTCAACGGTTATTCATTTACTTGAAATTTGGTACGGAAATGTAGCTTGGATGACAATGCAGGTACCTGCAGTCCATAAAAAGTATAGTCAGAAAAATCTTTATTAAAAATGATTTTTTTAACAAAAACTTAAATACCTAAGTTAATTAAGATTTTGAACATGAAACTACCGTGAGACTCACTCATATTAAATGATAATATCATTAACAAAAACAAACACAACACAAACAACAAAAACAACAATGATAATATCATTTAATATGAGTGAGTCTCACGGTAGTTTAATGTTCAAAATCTTAATTAACTTAGGTATTTAAGTTTCTGTTAAAAAAATCATTTTTAATAAAGATTTTTCTGACTGTACTTTTTGTGGACTGCAGGTACTTGCATTGTCATCCAAGCTACCTTTCCGTACCAAATTTCAAGTCAATGAACAACCGTTGAGAAGTTCCGTTCTGCGGAGACGATCCTGGGTAGTCTACCAAGATTTCACTACCAGATTATTGTATTGTTACCAGATTTACATAAGTAGGTAGGTATATGCCAAATTATCCTTTACAATATGATTGTAAAGGATAACTCACGTCTTAAATAGAGTTTAGCTCGACATGTTAGCTCGAAACATGTCGAGCTAAACTCAATAATGTGTCTAAGGCGCCTTAAATTATTGCACATTAGATAGCTATGTATAACAACCTTAATGAATGATATTTGCACTGTCACCAGTCACAGCAACAGCCATAACGCCATGCCCAAAAGCAATGAGATAAATAAAACTTACGATCACATATATTATTTTATTTATTCAATAGACATTTATTTTTAATCATATACTATAAAGTAGAATTTCCAAATTTTAATTTTTGGTATCTAGGTATCCAACACTTTACTGATTGAGTATCCACATAGGTTCGATTACACTGTTTAACCTAACCTAATGTATAAACGCCGGTACATCTGTCCCAAACATTTAGGTACACAGTATATCACCTACAAAATTGAACAAGTTGATAAGTAGATATAGTATAGATTTATCAAAGTCTTACTATTAAAATTACTGTTGTTATAAATACCGGCAGTGATGAATAAGCCTTGGTCGCAGGAAAGGTGGGTGATCATTCAAGTGTTTTAACCGTCATAATGCATTGACTGAAGATATCGCTAGTCAGTAGGTATTCGATGCACATCTGTATCTACATCGGATTGAAAGTGATGAAACGTTTAGGTTTGAAACAGAGTTTCCATTCTTTGTGACAGTAATTTCGTCAATCTCCCCAAAAAACAATGGCGACGGTCGAAACGCTCAAACAATCTTGCAAGCATTGCTCGCTCCCCGACGCTGGCATAGGTCTAAGCTTCCGGAAATCAAGACGACGGCCTTGCGGTTCTAGCTTCTTAGCATTAGTAATAAATTACGAACGTTACTTTTAACATTAAAATATAATAAAAACCATTCAAAAACTAACTAGATACACACCACGCTTCCTTGATGCACACACACTCCCTCTTACCGCGATTAGGTTTTATTTAAGTTACGAGTTAATTTACAAAGTTAATAAATGTGTTATAAATAAATAAATTATTTGCTATTTTATACAAAATCCGTAACATCGAAATAATATCACGTATAAACGCCGCATTCGTATCAACACCATCTATTATCGTATGTAAAAATCAGTAAGCCTATAAAAATAGATTGCACACAAAGACCATTCCGAAAATATTAGCCGTGACCATTTTTCGTGCAACGTAAACAGTGCTCCTGCCTGTTGTTCTGATAAAACGCCAGTGAGTCAATATAAATGTATAAAAGGTCCTCGGTGTTCAACGCCAGGCATTATGTGAATAAAGATTAGTGATGTTTAGTAAACCTGACTTAGAGTCTTAGGAATCCATATTTTTTTCAAAGTTGATTTTCCATTCGTCAACATTAGGGCGATGTAAGATCGTTAATTAATCTTGTTTTAGATGACGATAAAGATCTTCGATATCACGAGGATGAATAACAATTTTTGTTATGGCCCCATGCAATAAAAAATTGTCTTTGACTCATAAAATGTATGTAAGTATAGCTACCCAAAAGATGATCCGTACGAAGCAGTTAACTGCAGCTGGAAAAGTACATTACAATCTGTATGTACTTCTGTAATTAAGTACATTATAATTAGATACTTCCCTCTAATCAACTACCGACTTACGATTATAAATATTCCGAAATTTTAATATTAAACTTCCGATATAACTCTACTTGCTTATTTAAATAGTAATCTATTGTGTCGGCTAATAAATCTTCTGAAACTTTAATATAGCAATTAATTTAATGTTAAGTTTCTAAAATGTTACGACTTTGAAAATGCGGTTAGTCCATCAAAGGAATATATTACAAATCATAAAATATCTCATAAATAAATTTACTCTCAGCGTTGGTAGCCCTCTCAAATACATACAAACGAAGAGAAATGTAAAATATTGTCAAATTTTAATTGAGCCTTAACCCTAAAACCATGGCACACAAATTATTCCTAACAAAGGAGGGAACTCTTCACAACTGGGATTATGACTATTATCTTGTTTCGATCAATCAATTTCACTTGATTTGTAAGAAAGTATTCCTACTAAAATTTAAAAACCGCAAGATATGAATCAGAATTGTGAGCAAATTGTGTTTACGTACATACCTACATAAGAAAACCATTGTAGGCAATGAAAATTGTAAAAAACGTTTGGTCACGTTAGTCTCCACAGTCAGTCTTCGAAGAAACCTAATTTATTATGAAACTGTAACGTATATGGAATGTGACAAAACAAGGTATGAAACAAAACAACTGATAAACAAAGCCTCGTTCTACGTTCTGCTGACACTCCGGGATAGCAATCGGTATAATTCTACTGTAAACATAATTTCACAGCTTCGCAAAACTCGTCACGCGTTTCTAGAATTAAGACGTTTAATTAGCGAGATGATTTTGATAACAAATTTATTTGGATCTAACTACGAAATTGCTGCCCCGGATAAGGACGAAATCAGTAGTTTCCCAGTATAGTCCAGGACGTTGTCGACGATTGGATTCTCACATGTACATTCCTTATTCTGTTATGAGGGTTCTCTTGTCTTGGTTTTATTCTCTGTAAGTAGCACCTGCTAATGAGTATTAAAATGTGGCTTTGTATGAAACCCTCAAATCGCGAGACCCTTTCGCTCATGAATGTCGGCCAGAGGCGCTCACTCCAGGCGCGCTTTGTAGCTGGTCTTCCAGATCTCAGCCAGGGTTACAGCTGAATGGAAGCGATGGAAGATGCAAAGCGGGAGAGTGAAACGCTGGACCAATGACCAGGCGACATAACCGTAAAAGTCCAATTGCACCTGAAAAAGACAGATGATAATGGAATTAAAGCAGATTCATGTAATACCTTAAGTAGGTACTGTTTTTTTTTGTCAGCAGTACATTTGTTCAAGGAAATCTTAGATTGTTTACAGACGAATTTTTTTTTCTAGTTGGCCGGACAGGTTTCGAACCTGCATCTCCTGGGTACTTATATGCCAAAAAGTGGAAGTTGGTTGGATCAATTACCTATACCAAAATCGATATTTCCTAGTAGCAAAATTTGCATTCGCTTTTTTCCCCAAATGATTATTTTTTCTCAATTATGATGTTTTACTGAACCTTATTTTTATAATCGCGTTTTTTCCCAATTTTAATTGACACAGAAACATGGTAGGTTTAGGTTATGTTAAATTTGCTTCGGTCTGAGGGGCCAAAAGTACACTAAAGAAGGAGCTCCGCATAAGCGCAGCTCCGTCGACGCTGTTACAGTGTCAGTTAAAATCAGGAAAAAACGTGATTGTGAAAATTGGCTTCAGTAAAAAACCATAATGGAAAAATAGTATTGGAGAAAAAATCGTATGGAAACTACGCTACATCTAAATAACGATTTCGTGAATATGACGTAACTAGGCTTATCCTACCGTCGAAAAAGTCAATCATTAATAATCTTACAGGATTAGCCAGCACTTTCTGTGCCTCGAAGGTGTAGATGAGCCACATGGTGACGTTGCAGATAAGCAGGAAAGTGACAGCCTGACGTGCTGGCTTGCTCCTTTCCTGTTCAGGGAGGTGCACGCGACGACGGGAGACATCTGCAATGAACAGCAGCTGCAAGACCACCTGAAAAGAGTTGGTCGTTTTATGTAATTAGTCTTTACACTTAACTGTGCGATTAGATCAAAGGCATTGGATTTTACATGCCTGTCTTGGCTAAACATTATGGGGAGCAAGAATTATAATGTAAAGCCGAGTTTAGACTTGCAAGAAAAATCGTGTAAGTTGTAAAGCTAACCAATTTGTAGTGGTCAATCGAGCGCCACAATTTAATGCAACTTGCACGATTTTTCCTGCATGTCTAAACTCGGCTTAAGATTCCAAGTCATTTATTTATTCAAAAGATTCGAAAGAAAAAAAATCTGACTGACGGTCTTATTGAAGCCCAGTTCATCCAACCAGATCTAGAAAGCTGAGCAGTGCCATAGTATGTAGTGGGCAGTTAGTAGGTAGTGGGTATAAATGGTAGCCACTATGGGTTTAGGTAAAACCTAGGATATTCTTCTGCTAAACATTGAATTACAGTAAAAAAATTACTGAGATTTTTTATGACCGAAAAGCTTCTTTTCATACTAAAATGGTCATAAAAGTAATTTGTGTTAAGAACTAATTTTTAATAGCATTTAATTATAGCCTAGGTTTTTAATCATTGAAATAAGATCTCACCTGAAGAACGCTCAAGCATCCGGTAATCATGACGAGCAGGTTAGGCTCATGAGTGAAGGCGCCCATTCCACCAGCGATCACGCTGAACACAGCATACACGAAGAGACCGAAGGCCGACACACGCAACAAGATGTCGTTCAGGTCTGACTGTTCTTCTGAGCGGAACTTCAACGATTGCACCCTGCGGAGAGGCTCGGTACAGGAGGGGGGGCTATTGCTCCATCTCATTACACGACCACTAGTCGATAAGAAACAAAAGACAAACCAAAAATGGTAAATGAAAATTAAATTGAAGGGGTAATGACAACACGGTCGCGTGGTGAAGGCAGGTAAAGAGGTATGAAATTATTTTTTTACAGTGGAGCGACAAGGAAAATGGAGTGCGGCAAAAGGGTGGGAAATGGAAAAAAAAAACACATAAAATAAATAAGTAACTGAATATTAAACTGAATATGTGAAATCTAAAGTGATAAAAACTATGATTGGAAAGGAAGTTCAAAAACAATATCAGTGAAAACAAATACAACATTCTAAATACTTAATTAGAAGACTACGAGGAATATGTCATCTCAGAGTATTTATGAAATCCAAAATAATAGTTATTATTAACACTAACTTACCGTATAAATCCAATCAAAATCGCCAGTATAGACAAAACCATCAGAGCGCAATGAGACACATCAGCCAAATAGATCGAGAGGCGCTTAAGCTCTTGGTGTCTGATGAGGACGAAGAAGAGAATCAAGCAGATTAGTGAAGCGACCAATAGCAGCAATCCACAGAAGAGTCCCTTGGAAGCGCCGGCGCAGTCGACACGGTTCCCGCGCTGAGCTGCCGCCAGTGCTGCCGCCCTGCGGGAGAGAACAGCCTCCAGACGTCTTTCCAGATCTTCGTCGTTGGCCACGCTGCAACCAAACGCATATGATCACGTCAGTCATAGTATAAGAGTCCGGCTACCGGTTTTACATTAGTGATCAAATGTTACATGATTAGTTACTATTTACTAAGATGTGAATTAAGTCAAGCATGTGAACATAACAGGGCGTGTGACTATTATTAATTATCTAAGGTAAAGGCACCTATTTCCGTGGCAATCAAAATCAGCACTCAATTCCGTTATTCCATTAAAAATAGGGAATAAAATATATCGGGTATAGATAATTTTTTTGCAGTGGCAGCTTATTCCGGGGTATGCTTCGGTGATAGTTGTGTTGTGATACTGTACTATATATTGCAAGTTAATTTGAGGTATTATATACTATCTACTTACCACGAAAACTGGGGCCATGCCGTTATCTTATTAGAGTTTTAGTTCAGTGTCTTTGTATGATTATTTATAAATAAAAGCTAAGGTGTGTGATGTAAAACCGGGAGCTGATGGGATGTGAAAACTACTTTTATTTAAACAAAATGTAATTGCTGACGTTACATTATCAATTCACTAAACGTTAGGTTGCGTTTCGGTTACATCATGCTTCTATAGGTATTATATTAAATAGTAGTTACCTAGGGTAGCGACCGATGTGCTTCCACATGACATAAATGACGGCGGCTCCAATAAGAGAATACTCGATGATGAAAGGGTAGAGATAAGGAGCGGAGTCTGTGACGATGGTTCCCATAATTGGGTTCCGGCCACAAACGGTTGAGTTATCAATATTGGCGATCAGCGCAGCTGGACTCAGGTTGTCGAATGACTCGAATATCTCCGACGCGTTGTTACCTGAAACGAGATTTATTGCAATTGGTTACGAGATAAAATACTCTGCAATGAAATATTGACGTCTATAATTAATATCAAATACCTACGTTTCTAAGACGATTTATTTACAATTACAAACTAAACGTAAAATAATTTAGAACGCTAAACGAAAAAAAAGAGTTCTTTGCCATCGAAGCAAAAAAAAACTAGGTATTAGGAATTATTTTTTGAAATATTTGCGATTCATAAAGTTAACAACAATCATGCACAAAACGAAATTAAAAACATACAGTCTATTTAAGTTCAGAAGTACCTAATGGTAGAAAACCTACTTATCTAAAAAGACGACTGTACAACAAGGGAAACGAAAAATCACCTACTTCAGGCAATTGCAAATAAAAAGTGCATGGGCGACGAACTGAAACGTGTAGATTGAAAACGATACTCTGACAAACCTGACGAATGAGGTGGTTCGTCTACGCGGTAGGTTTCGACACTATTACCCCACTCATCCCTGTTAGTAACGTACGATCCGGAGGTCGAGGTTGGCACCATTGTGCTAACGATCGGTTTCAAAGTTGATGAGTAAAGCCATTGGAATACTTCCAGCATGGCGGTCTGAGTCTGTGTCACTTTGTCCTCCGGTCGTGGTGCAAGAGTGGAAGTAGTAGTGAAAGGATTGTCGTTGGGCCAAGCATCTTGGTCCCGACCATAACCCATTCCATTATCGTACCCGTATGTACCCTTAATGGTCTCGATAAGTTTCGATTTGGGAAGGTAACTGCCCATATTGAAATACGGTGAAGGAGTGGTCGCTGAAAAATTTGTTCAAAACGAATTTTATTGACACGTAACATGCAAAATTTTAGTATGAATTTAAGTGGGACAACATTAATAACAGTAAAACTTAGGTTTGACGTGACACACTTACTTGTCGTAGTAGGTGCCAGTGTGGAAGTGCTGGTAACGATATTTAATACTTGTTCACCAGCAGATCTGACTGTGGTCGATGCTGTTGAAGCAATGGCAGACGCTGCCGTCGTGGCCGCTCCGAATACCTTCCCAGAATGCCTCAGAGTATGTTTACGGATGACTTCTGAAATAATCAAAATAATTCATTATGTTGTTGTAGGACTTCCTACACTTCTTTTTTTAAATATAAAATTATTTTTCCAACAAAGTCTTACTTCCGAGTACGGTCTCACCCGGCACTCCCAGAGGATACTTCACGTGGTAGTCAGTAATTTCTTTCAGAGATTCTAAGACTAATGTTCGAATCCACACACAAATATTAGTTGCCACGACGTGCATCAAGCCGAATCTGGCTATTACTTTGAACCTGTGTATATTCAACTGGAACAAAAGAGAAAACATTAAATAACCAGATATAAGAAAAAACGGACGTCAAGTGCTAACCTCACAAACGCAGGGTTTCACCCGTACCAATGCAGAACAAAAAACATGTTTCTTGTATGCACTGATCACGGGAATATATTATTTGAGATAATCAAGTGTTCACTTTATTAGGTTTAGGTCTCAAAAGTAGGTACCTATAGTTTTGTGACAGATTATAATAATCCACAATTGCGAACTACTTACTCTTGAGTTCATGAAGATAAAGTACATCTGCATGAAGGTGAACACCATTTGCAGAACAGGGTTGACGCCCTTCAAAATTAGATAGCATGGAGAATCCAGAGGCAGTTCGAAGAAGGTTCCAAACTCCAGGCCATTGTAGATCATGGTGCCCAAGCCAAAGGCTATAATAAAAAGTTATAATTTATTATAAAAAATAAATAAATAATAGTTGTTCATTTAATTTCCACATAACATTGATCTCGTATTATTCTTATACAGTGTAATGTATATATTCTTACCGATAGCTCCAATGCGTAAGAAGAAGCTGCCATGGCTGTGATCATTCTGCGAAGTTTTACGCCTACGTAGTGGTCTAGCCACGGGACCAGCTTCCATCTCCACAATGTCTTGTTGCTGTCAAAAGAAAAAAAAGTTGAGAAATAAAGAGTGAAAACGTGCATGTATCAAATATTACCTTTGTCCTTGAAATCGAGCACAAAGTATCACAATCAGTTGATATAGAAGAGTGAACACTGTACATTTCGTGATATATCAACATAAGTTTGTATTAGTATGTTCTACCCCGTGTTCGTGCGTACTGTTAATCTTCTTAACATTCGTGTAACGCTTCTAAATACTTTGATCACGGATTGGGAAGTAGTCATCAATCAGCTCAATCAGGCGTTGTTCAACAAAGCAAAAACCATACAGCGAATAACAGTCTTATTGAGAAAACTTTTGTAGCAACGATTAATAGTAGTTAATTTTTTTTTTCAACTCTGAATGGCTTAGACAACTTGACGTGCCTGGATTTTTTCGTCATTGGCAAAAACCATCCAAGCTGCGCTTTTAATGTTCTTAGCCTCTGACAAATGATAGTCAAGAGAAAATATTACAAGTCATCATCCGAAATGGTATCAATAAGGCCATTATATTTTTATACAAAAACACAGAAGCACTACTGCCAACCAATGTCTACGACAGCACATCCAAAGCACTCCGCAATGATATAATACAGTGTCAAGCGGGATGCGAATGATCCTCACCTGTTCAGACGCATACAATTGCGCCATTTGGATCTGTAATTGTTGTTGACGAACTTTATCGCGCATCTTACGGGGATACACCTCCTGCCCAAATGATATGGAAAAAACAAAAAAAAGTAGCCGGCGTAAACATAAAAGGGTCATGCCTTTACCTCCCCGACGAAGCGGTCAAAGTAATGTTGTGGTTAAAAAAAATTGCCAAAAATCAAATGAATGGTGACACAAGTAACTGAATTAAAGACGAACATTTACAGTGTTAATAAAAACAAGACACGCGAAACGATAACAGTGTGTGACAAATTATTACTAACAAAATGGATGTGCTGTTGAATAACTTATAAGGTTCACTCACCTGGAATTGGCTTTGCTTCTTAGCTTCTTTGGCGGGTTTCTCTTTTGCAGCATCTTTTTCCTTGTCCTTGGATTTTCCGTCCTTTTTGCCATCTTTCTTGCCGTCTTTGCCATCTTTGCCGTCTTTGCCTTCTTTTGCATCTTTATCTTTGGTTTTCTTTTCCTTTTCCTTTTTCGGTTTCTTTTCCTTTGGAGGAGGCTTAGGTTTTGGGGGACTACCGCTACAGCAGGCGCTTTCTAACGACAGAATTAAAAAGTTCATTATTTTAAAACAAACACTATGTATATCATTATCTAAACACACACTTTGCAGTGTTTGTGTATATAATTATTTTGATGACACTTTTTTACTAACCTTGGAGTAAAAAGCAGAATACATATAACAAAAACAGTATGCTCATGCCATAGAGGTAGGTGAAGAAGCCTTCATAGTAGTAGAGGGGCAGGTTGTGCGTGATGACATCACTGATGACATAAGCGATGCATACCACTACCAAAAGTTTCGCGTAGATGAAACTCGAGATGATGAACAGGGATGTTCTGTAACAGAAACAAAGAACTCTTATGAAATGGCGCACATGTGTGTTCCTAGAAACTCATTTAGTCGAACAATGTCCGATTGCATTGTTCATTGAAAAATGATGAGCTCGTGTAAGTAAAAGTGGTTTTCTTAGTATGAAATATTTTTAGTGACTAAGTTTTGATTATACTTATTGGGCAAAGATAACTTATTTCTAGCACCTTAAAATTATTAGTTGCAAAAAGAAGCAGCAGTTTTGGTGGAAGTAAAATAAATTAATATAAGACTAAAAATTCTTAATACTTTTTATTTCTAGTTTACATTCATGCATTTTGTTACATTTAATCGTTAATTATGATCAAACTTGAAACCAAAATCACACTTGATTCTGTTTAGATAATGAAAATCCTTTATTTTTACAAAAAAAGTTACAAAACAATTTGTCACCCAAATAATTAATCCAGATTAAAAAACTTCAAAACACGAAAAATGTGAATAACAATTTGATGATAATATTTAATGGTTTTTATTTATTTTTGGTAAATAAGCACTGTAAACACGTATATTTCATAAAATTATCATTAAATCAGGGCAGTGCAAGTAAGTACACATAATTATTAATACAATTTCTTTTATCACTTAACGTTACAAAAGAAATACACATTTTAAAATTATTTTTGAAAAAAAAAGTACAAAATAAAATAAGTATTTCAAATTCACTACGAAAAACCCAACCCATCACCTACTTTTTCGACGGCTTCGGCTGCACGCACTTAAGCTCCATTTCCTTGTTCGCTGTATTGTGCTTCTCAGCGATGGCGATGTCGCTCCCTTGCTGCCGATGCTGCCCCACCGGCAATGTCGCCATGTTGTCCACGGAGTCCAACTCCACCGTAGCCACCTTCACCTCCGCCTCCATCGGTTGATGCTTATCTTTCCCCATCACTGACACTTCACTTTAAAAACCCATTCCAGGACCAGGGTTAAGGATACAAGGGCAGGGACTGGCTTATCAAAGCTCCGGAAGCTAAGGTGCGGTGCTTCGCCAAGCTTTGAGTAGAGTTGCGCAGATTCGGATGCTGCGCGACGTACTAGGGGTGCCACCGACTCTCCGAAACGGCCCCTCTCAAATTGCACTTGGAATGGCGAGAGGGTCGTAACGTAATGTGGGGGAGAAATGCATGATTTATGCAGCTAATGCGTTGTTGTCCGAGTTTTTATAACTTACTTGAGGCGTCAACGATTTCATTAAGTATTCTCTTAAGATACCAACTAAAACATACCTTAATGTAAGTCAATATTTCCTATTTTTTTTTTAAGAATTTAATCGCCAATCGTATCTGCGGGTATAATAATGTCATCAATGCAAAGAGAAATTCGATCAAGAAAATTGACATTTGCTTAGATCAGAAATGAGGAGGTTAAATCATTCATAACCAAATCACATCTGTTTTTAGATGTAATCTTCTTATTTAAGTTGTTTTATGTACCTAAAATAAAGAGTTATACATACACACATACTCGTTCAATAGGTAGCATAAGAATCTTTCCATCTCAATAATCATGAAATCGTTCTCCTAATAAGAGCACAGTCGACAACCCTAATCTGGCGACAGGCGGTCGATAGAGACGCTGTCCGGGAGCTTTGGGAGGCTGCGCGAGCGACCCACTGACCCGGCTTCCCCCTCCCCCCTAAAACGCCCCTATCAAAATACTACGCACTATGCAGTTGCACCCTTTTACCCAACTCTATGCACTTAGGGTACTTAGACTCGTAAAGGTAAAAGTTAAGTACCGATGGGTGATAAAAGTAATACGCATGCGCGGTCCCGATTGAATAGTGACCGATTTACAACTGTTTGGAGGTCAACGATCCCTACAAGCAGTTGTATGCCAACTTCGTTGAATCCGAGGTCACAAAAGTTGACATATAATGTTGTTGAAATGAAACAGGGTTTTTTAAACTATTTGACTGTTTCTTGCCATTTTAGTAGTACCTAACTTGTTTTATCGGAATAAGAAAATAATATATTATCATCATGTTTTTTTTTCTAAAAATTTTTGAAAATCTCAAATTTCCTAAGCTGTCGCACGTAACGTTGTTGATATAAAAAGGGCTAAATAGATAATCTTTTATCTTTAGGTACCTACATAATATGTATAAATCAAAATCGCTTTCTACTGTCTGTCCTTCTGGGTATTATACGGGACGCTTAGGTTTTTTATACGGTTTGCATCAATAGCTTAGTTAGATAGAGTAATAGGTGAAAACAATGGAGTTCCCGCCTTAGGCAAAAAGGAGACGAGAAGTTTTTCAAAGATGCACCCTAGCGAAGCAGAGGCGGGTCGCTAGTAAAATTTAATCAAAGAAAATAAGTTTTATATTATACTTATACGCTCCAATTCTACATTGATAAAGCAATAGGCGGTATCTAAAAAAAACTTTTTCAGTTTTTTTATGCCATCTAAATGCAGAACATTTTAAGCTACACGATGACGGTGGAAATTTAAAAAGGCAGAAATTTTCATACTATTGCCTAACCGTTCAGATTCAGTTACTGCAAACAACTCAGTCTCAAATACATTTAACCATTTACAGCATCATTAGGGAATCATTCATTATTCTTAATTAAGCTGGTATGAAAGTCGCTCAGTCACCGACACTGACCGTAATGAATTAAGCTGTTCTGTGTCATCCCCCGAAGAGCAAAAATGCGATATATGGGTCAGGGCTACAGAATTACCATGGTCTATTTTTATGCCGTTAAATTTAGGGATGGTTCTGACACGTATTTTACGCTTGCATAGCCTGAAGGGCTACTCCGAAACACGAAATTCGAAGTTCGTATCGTACCGTCCCTCTCACTCTCGTATTAAATAATATAAGCGTAGGTGGGACGGTACGATACGAACTTCGATTTTCGAATTTCGTGGTAGCCTTGCTGATCCTAATAAAAATACTACCTTATTATAGAAGCAGTGCTGTCCTGTTTTTTTAGAATAAGGTGCTTGTGATAAATTTTAAAGATTAGAGAATCATTGATCTCCGTGTACCACAACATACTAACATCAAAACACAAATTCTAATTCGACGAAATACTCCTGTGGCACAAAAAGTAGTGGTACAATATGGTTGTATCATAAAGATGCCTATTTAGGCATGGATTAGGTACGCGATTTTTAACAGTCAAATAAGTTTTACTAAAAACATCCCTACTAATATTATAAATGCGAAAGTAACTCTGTCTGCCTGTCTGTCTGTCTGTTACGCTTTCACGTCGAAACCACTGAACCGGTTTTGATGACATTTGGTGTATAGGTAGTTTCAAACCCAAGGATCAACATAGGATACCTTTTATTCCGGTAGAGGGCGCCACCACGCGATTACCTAGATCCGTGCAGACAAAGTCGCGGGCATAAGCTAAGTTACCTATATAAGTCAATTCATTTAGCGGCCAGTAGCTAGTTATACACTTCCCATGAACTTACAATAAGACATTTAAATAACTTTAAAAGTTTCATAGTAACAGTTTACAGTTCAAGATTTTAGTTTGAATTCCTTAGAAGCATAATACATACGCTGTAAAACTAGGATAATCATATAAATACTTAAAGTCCTCATAGAACTCGTAAGTAATGATGAGACCATTCCAGGAAGTAGATATTCCTATTTATGCTAAACTAATTTGCAACTACTTAAGCACGCATCATCGGTACGTACAATAGTTACAATAGGTTTAGGTATTGAGACACAAACCAAGTAATTAGTACACCGCGACGTGACCTAGGCACGCTAGAATCAGCACATGCATTCTAAACAGGTCATTACGCAAGATCCTGTTTAACGACTGTCGTCATCTCTAACTTAGTTCTGAGGTAAGTAATAGGGACAAGGAAGTAACACATCGTTCGATTTATTAGCATAAATAAAGGATCAAGAGGATGTATTATTGCAAGAAGGATGTAAAATATATCCAAACACCAAACTAACTAACAAATTCTTTAGCTACTTTAATTTAAAGCACTAAACTATTCCAAACATTAACGTAATGACTAATGAAAAAAAACATCAGTTAATCATTTGTAGAAACTACTGTGACTGTGAAGCAAATAAAAAATATCAAAAACAAACGTGTATAGATTTTGATATAAAATAACAAGTGTTTTTTTTTTTATTTGACTGGATGGCAAAGTATGCCGCTTTGTAAAAATATAATAGGTTAGGTATCTGGACGATTTTGTTTCTGCGTGAACAGCTATTTAAGCAGTCTGCTGAGTCTGCAGAGATGATAGGTACATATGAGGGAGGCCTATATTCAATAGTAGCTATGGCTGATGTGAGATGATGATGACGTATCGTCGTGGCGTGACTCCAGTGTTTGACACAGTATTAACAACAAGAGAGCAATGAATGAAGAAATAAATGAATAAACAATAAGAGCCGTAGTAAACACAGTTTTAGTAGACGCTACCGGTTCAATCGTAAATACAAATATTCACAACATGTAGCAATAACCATACATTGAAGAGCTAGTTGCGGATTTGTTTAAGTTATTTGTAATGAGTGTAAAAAACTTGACCTTATGAAACCACAAGCATAAATTCAAACAAAACATAAACTGACGCCAACAACCTTCCGTTGAAAAAGGTTTCGTTAAAACATCCGCCTTAAACCGCAAAAAGACAAAATACATAAGTGAATATCCTAATTGTAATTATTATAGTTGAAAAAATTAATATGTTTGTTCGTTTTGCTAGTACCACTACCGATCAATAATCAATAGGTACAATAATATTATAATCATATATACTGTAATTATGACTATAATCTATATATATGAGCTGTAAAATACACAAACGGAGCATATTCGCCTATGTGGGCCCTTTGAGTGACAAGCGGAACCCCATTGTGCCATCATGTTTGCTGTCTTTGTCATCACAAGCAAGTAACTAGGTACATACATTACTTATACACTTAGTAGGTTTGTTTGTATCTTTAGAATTTTTCATATTTTAATTATTACATTAAAATCGTAAACCTAATATCTAAATATTACGTGGTGTAATTATCATTATTGTGGTGTATTATTATTTTTTTCTTTTTTTTTTCCATCGCACCCTAGTCTCCCCTATTCAATTAAGACGTTTGACGCGTGGTATCAATTTCAATTGAGAGTTAAACTGGTGAATGACATAACTGATCGGCCTTGGCGCACACAATGCACACTTACATAACGTTATGGCCGTCTGGGTAAGGCCATAAATGGATGTCCTACGCTGTCAGCTGTTCGATTTATAATACCCTTTGTTTGGGACCTAATTGCGAATCTGTCTGGACCACAACTATAAAAGCAAGCGATCTGAAAAATGAGCAATTAATTTTGTTCTATGATGTTGTTAGTTGCTAACATGTAAAATTTTCTTCTCTGGATTATTTCAAATTTTTAAAAACTTCCCCCGTTGACCCGTGTGGTGTCGGGTAGGAATTATACCTCTCCATTTCTTCCTTGGATGTCGTAAGTGGCGACTGGGGATATAGGTTAAGGTATACCGTAGGCGACAGGCTAGCAACCTGTCACTATTGTACCGTTTTTGTCAAACTTAAAACCTAAAATTGCTAAAAGTGGCTCCAAAGCGGTAACGTTTCGTGTGATCTGCCTACCCCATTTGGGAATACAGGCGTGATGTTTTGTGTTGTGTGTTGTGTTTAAAAACTTTGATTTGTAAAATAATTGTTAACTTTTTTAAATGTATAGGTAGAGTCATTCACGATGACACGTGCCGTGGCTCTTATTATAATGTCATTAATGTCTTAATTTGTCAAAATCACGCGTCTGCGTGGATGGCACTAGGTACAGTTGGTATATTTGGATTTAAGTAGATATATTCTACAAACGCCAATATAAAACCAAACGCCAAAATTTCACATGAAAAAATGTTTGGTTCTAAAATAAGAAATATATCATAGAAAGTTTTGATAAATCGTATTTACCGATTTCTAATTTGCTAGAATTTCTAATGTCGTACTCACAAAATTATATTTAAAAAAAATGGCAAAATATCGAATGCCTCTGGGATGAGCACCAGTTTATCATCTGTGTTTAGTGATATAGGTAATAGGATAGGAAATGATAGATATCACGCTGGCTGCATCATAATCATCCTTCATTAAAGCACTGTCAACGGATGAACGCCTTTCACTACGCTCCAGTATGTTACCTGGTTCTCATTTACTACCGACTTTATTACATCGCTTGTAAATCCAGTATACGATGGTCAGCTTCCATCACACGTGGCCCTTTAGTCACGTATGTATGCGTAAACATTTAATCGATTGTCCATCCATGCGACAGGAAAGTGCTTTGATTAAAGCTTCCTCCCCCTTTATTTATTTTTAAACTGTCCGTAACTTTTTGTTGAGGATCCTTTCTGTCTTTTATAGATTTTGAATTAAGCAGTCGTTTATTATGTGTTTTGGTTTCGTTGATAGATTCTGATTGGCTCATAGGATCAGTGTTTACGCAAGAAATATTTCATTATTGTTTAACGTTTTGGAATTTATTGCGGGTTGGAGCATTAATAATTCAATGATGGACGTTAAGAGTCATTCCTTATTCATTGGTGCTGGGCCCTTGGTGCACAGCCGACTAGCTGTAGCTAACATTATTCTTGGATTCAGTAGAATATGTATAAAAGATTAATACCTACTACCTATTTTGCTGATTCACGAACTAACTTGTGAAGATTCATTCGTATTAATGAAAAATCCCCAAGCGAAAGAAGGAAATTTTACCCTCTTCTCTTATTGAAGAGATAAGTATCAGATACTGTACTTATCTGTCAACTAACATAGCACTGATCACACTGATATAATAGTATGATTTGAAGATATAACTATTAGTAGATTGGACACTTTACACAAACTACTTTAATTTCTTACAAATGATTTTTATTATATCGGTCTAAATAGAAAACAAATAGATTTTGTGACTTCGCACTTATTTGAACAAAGCCACTAAAACTTTCGACTTAGTACGTGTTTCTTTCAAATTTGTAGGTGATAAAGGTAATTAAATTTCAAGTAAAACCAATCTTTCATTTTATGTAAAGTTGGAAAAAAGTCGGTAAGAGACATCTAATGTTGTGCTGTTAAATATTTAGTTTGTAGTGCGGGTTCTTAATAAAAATACGTAAATTCGAGTGCAATGCGAAACCAAGATCCACTTCGCGTCGCTGCGCTATAAGCAACAGTAATAGTAAAGAACTAAACAGCAGGAAAGCTTCTTTATTATTATTTAAAACTGACCAGTAGTTGACTTTTATCTCACCTGACTGTAAGTGCAGATGAGGATGGAGATGTAGCTCGCTAGTTCAGTAACACTGGTACTGGACCGAGAGAACAAGCATTCGGGTCCTGTAGTGGACGTCTTCCAGCTAATATTATTATTATGATGATGAATTATTTTATTTACTTCATCATCATCATCGTCATCATGTCAGCCGAAAGACGTCCACTGCTGGACATAGGCCTCCCCCAAGGCTCTCCACTCAGACCGGTCTTGTGCTTTTCGCATCCACCGCGATCCCGCGATCTTAGTCAGGTCGTCGCTCCATCTTGTTGGAGGCCTAACGACAGCTCGTCTCGGGAGACGCGGACGCTAATCGAGAACCTTCTGACCCCATCGGCCATCAGTCCTGCGTGCAATGTGCCCCGCCCAATGCCACTTCAGTTTCGCAATTCTTCTTCTTTTATTTACTTACTTGGCATTTTTGGGCGCGGTCTCAGGTTGGCAGCAGGCGCGATACCGCAGCACGACGTCAGTCGGCGACAGCGCGTCAGTCTCGTCCGCATCGCATTCGTCCGTCACGAGCGGCGCGCGCGCAGGCGACGTGTGCGACCCGTAGCCGTCGGAATTCAGCTGAAACAAACTGGACTCTATAGTTCATGTAATGGCTTCTCGTTGTTGGCATGTTCAAAAAAAAGTGTACACTTTCAATATTTTTGAAATTTTGAAAAAAATATGATTTTTCCTACTCCGAATCAAGAGCACAATCGATTCCGATAGTTTAAAAAAATGTCCCCAAAAAAATGACAGTTTTGCGACGATTTTTTCATACAGTTAGGATGAGTGTGACAAAACTGACTCATAAAATGTTGTATGAAAAAATGAACACATTTTTTTAAATGATCGGAATCGATTGTGTTCTTGATTCTGAGCAGGAAAAAACCATGTTTTTTCCAAAATTTAAAAAAAAAGTAAAGGGTACACTTTTTTTTTAAATGCCTTTGTAATAAAATATTATTGTTAACTGCGACTTTGTGTGCAAAAACTATGTTATGTCCTGCAGTATTCAATCTTTCGTGTTTAATCTTATAATTTTCTAGTAATTGTCTGTTTTGTTTCTAAAATTAAATTTAACTAAAAACTAAACTTTTTTCTGGGAAAATTAAATTATTTAAAGCAATTAAATATTACATTATTTACCTTTTTTTTCGATCCGATAAGTTTTTTAATCAAATCGAATAAAATTCCGACAAATCGGATGTATTTTTAAATCTTACTGTTTTGTTGCACTTTGATGTAGATAACGTCAGCATTAAAAAAATATGTTTTTTTACGTACTAATTTGTCGCCAAAAGCTGTCAATAAATACTGCGATATTTTTACTGTATCAAAAAAGTCAAGCTGACAAGGAACTAGAATAATTTACTTTGGATGCTAACTGTCTTTTTGCTTTGACATTTTCCTTTCAGCTGCTATGAAATCCATGGAATATTAATGATTTGTAAGCAATTTTTACCCGACTTCAAAAGAGTAAGTTTCGCTGTCCTAATAACGTTCATATTTCTAGATACGTTGGCACTCCAACCAATTTATCAATCTTTTGTTCACCATCATTAAATAAATGAAATAATTTGTGGCAGGCCCGCTTAGAAGGGACACTTATGAAAATTGCTAATGGTCCAACCGGTTGTCATCAAACACTTATTTGGAGGGGGACTAAAAAACTTACTTAAATTACAATACACGTTTAAATAGAGCACACGTGGTGAACCAATCATTCAAGTTGTACCTTTTGTTGTTGGTACACTGGTAGGTATTCTACAAAACGGCAATGACAATAATTAAAAATGTAAGGTCCGGAGTATCTAATATGTGGCTTTTAAAACCCCACCAAACTACATGAGTTACCGAGATGCCGCCTTAGCAAAATTTATTCAATCTGATGAGCGCCTTATAATGGTTCATGAAAATCGAAGGTCTAAATAAAAGAAAAAGAGAAAGGAATCGCGTACCCAAAAACGTCGTCTGAGAAATAGGACGCTGTTTTTCAGTACTGATTCAACGCACTGCCGCTTTGCAATACAATTCAGTCAACTGTTAAAATTATTTTCTAAGGGTTGCCACTAACTTGACACGTACTATACTGTGTAAAATTGCCTACAAAAGATAGTGAAATCTCAACAAAAATGTGCTCAACAAACGTAGCACTGAATATGTTAAATAAACAGTCAAGTGCTAGAAGATAAATCATATGTAATAGGAGATAGATAGAGAGACGAAGTGGGATGGGAATTGAAATTGCGCCCATCTATTTCCACTAAAAATTACCACCAAAGATAACGCGCGGGCCAGCGCGATGACTTATGAGAATCGTAATTCCGTTGCAGGGTTAATAAACGTTATATTTACGCAGCAATACAGTTAACTATTACAATAACAAAAATAATAATTCTCGTATCGCTTATCCATAATCGCCAATCCATATTGTTTCCACTGAAGATAGGCTAGAACAGAATTGAAATTTTGCAATACTTTCAGTTATCGTCTCGCCCCGCCTCGTCTTACCTCGTCGGTGAAAAAACACCTTAAAAACCGGCCAAGAGCGTGTCGGACACGCCCAAAATAGGGTTCCGTAGCCATTACGAAAAAATTAAGTAATATTTTTCTAAGGATTTCGAATTTTATACGGAATCTTCCAAGTTTAGGTATATTTTATACCTTAGGCTGCTATTTACTCATAAACTACTAATAATTCTCAAGCAAACTTAGCCGCTATAGTTTTCCTTGGAAGTTTGATATACTGACTACCATCCTGAATTTTTTGAAATTTTTCTACCCACTGGTTTAGATTTTAGAGGGGGGGGGACGCTCGATTTTAATGAAAATTTGCACTTTAAAGTTGAATATTTCGCAAACACATGACTAAATCGAAAAATCGTTTTAGCAAACCCCTAATGGTTTTAAAATACCTATCCAACGATACCCCACACTATAGGGTTGGATGAGAAAAAAAAAATCACCGCCACTTTACGTCTATGGGAGGTACCATAAAAAAAAATGTTTTTGAATTTTTAATTGTACTGTTTTGTCGGCATAGTTTACCTATATATCCGTGCAAAATTACAGCTTTCTAGCATTGATAGTCTCTGAGCAAAGCCGCGGACGGACAGACAGACAGACAGACAGACAGACGGACAGACAGACAGACAGACAGACAGACAGACAGACATGGCGAAACTATAAGGGTTCCGTTTTTGCCATTTTGGCTCCGGAACCCTAAAAAGCGGTAATAGCGCGAGCAGGGGAGCTTTGAAACTTAAAAGTAGGTACTTAAATACTTCAGTGTCGACGCCTGTTTGAGTGCAATAGTACAAAGCGGATTGGCCGCAGACGAAAAAAGCTCCTAGTTTAGTATAATTAGTTTGGAACTAAGGGTTAATTAAAAAATCACATTGAAGAGGGAGGATCCTCCTCCTCAGGATATATCTCTACGATCACGTTTTTGTTTTCCTGCATTTCAGCAGTCTCCCCCAGTTTTCGAGTTCAGAGTTCAGAGTTTTCATGTTTATCACGGTTATGTCACTTTTAATAATTTTGGAAGACTTCTTTCACAATAGGCCCTTTTTGTACGAAAAACGTGACTCAAGGACGGAATGGTGAGCTAGCATATTTTTCCCTACGATCTTCAGATGACTTTGGATTTCTTATCAGAAAACCAGCCTTATTCAGACACTCAAGCTACTTAAAAAGAACCTTCAGAATTTTATTTATATGTGTAGCTTTTAGGTTTAAGCTATAGGTTTGTGTGGTTTGTGCGTGTTAACATACCTTATTTATAACCTAATAAATAGGTTAAGTATATGAAAGATTTTCTAATTATTGTTTTTTAACAAGATATTTCTCAGCAAGGCGATAATAAGGTTACTCACTTTTACTATGGTCCCAACTTGTGAATCTTGGACGAGCTCGAGCGCCCGCTCTCGGGGCGGCTCGCAGGGGTTCCTGGGGTCGCGGGGGTCGCGAACGTCCCGGGGGTCGCGGGGGCTGTCCATTCGCGCCTCCCCGTCCACCGGCGCGCTCAGCAGCCGCTCCTTCATCTCGTGGATGTAGGGACAACGCTGCATCGCGATGTAGAACTCGCGTACGCGCACCTTTGGAACAAAAAGCACAAGTTGTAGAAAACAATTGATGAAGCAGAGGTGAAGGTCACTTTCAGGACAACCGGGGGCTTATTGAAATTATGTGGGGTTAAATACGTAATCAGTAACTTAGACTAGGTAAATAAGACATTAAATATGAAAAAGGAAAAGAAATGAACCATAGAACTAAAACTAACAGAAATTAAAATTCACGCAAGTAAAAGCACAAGACTTCTGGCTAAGGGCATAGGCACGGATGGTATTTTTTACGCGCAATTTTTATTTATTACTCTTATTTGGATAATTAATTAACACGCGTTTACATTCGAAGTGTGGCTCAAAAAAAACCCTAGTATTTAGTTGTTGCTACAAAAACTAGAAAGGAATCAGTAATCACAATTCGTTTGCTTCATAAAAAAACATTCGTATGACAATGGCGTCGCAATCCGTTTAGTTTATGACATCGACCGCTTTAATTTACAGTCAAGCATTCCTACTCGTATGTGTACGATGCTAGGTTTTTAGCCCTTGCTCTAATTGATATTAAATTCACGTTTCCAATAAACAATGGTATTATTAAGTTATTTCATCAATAAAATAGTGACTGACTGAACAATGTTCTTGGTTAATAAGGCAATAGTTGTTGCAAATTAAATTACATAGGTAATCGAATGTTTATCTTACTCACAAAAGTGTGTTTTTAATAATAGTTACAAGTATTTATAATGCAAATATCAATAGTAAATTTAATGTCAAATAGAAAAATGCAAAATACTAGGAAGTTATGAAATATCTTATGAAAGCTGCAAAGTTCATTAAAAACTACAAAAAAATTAAATTACAATAAAATCAAAAAACAAAAACTACTAAACTGTGGATGAGACTAGCACAGGATCGGGCAAAGTGGCGTGAAAATGAAGAGGCCTTTACCCAGCAGTGGGTGGATGTGGGCTGATTTGATTGATTGATTGATTGAAAATCAAAAAATAAAAACTTACAAAAAATATAAAAGTATAATAATAAATAATAATAATGGTGATAATAATAATGTAATGCAGATTATAAATAGGTATGATTTGTGAGTACTTGCATGAGTGCGGCCGTGTGTTTGTTACTTTGTGATTTGAATGAATTTTTGTACATAGATTTTATTGCGAAATCGGGATTAAATCCCAAACTTTCAACCAGTGGGATACGAGACACGAAATTTGGCACGGGTGTTTTTATGTACACCTAATACTTAGCAATTAACAGGTTTTTTTCGAAATCCCGGTAAGTATTTTAGGTCAATTGCTGGTTTATGCATGCAAACTTAAAGCCACAGGGCATAGACCAGTCAGTAGGTAAAGTTGCCTTTAGATATTTTGGAGCGGCATATGCACTCTATTATTAAAGTATATAAGAGTTCATGTTTAAATATTTTTGATCACGTTGGCCGCTCCAAAATTTCGTGATGGCGACTGTACTACCTATAATTAAATATCCCTAAGAAGTAACCAGCGTACTTTCAAGTCATATAATTTTTTAAGACTATACTGTAATGGAAACACTTCTTAGTTGCTTAATGACGTCATTCATTCGTTCCATTTTCTAGTAGGATGTCAAATCATGTCAGTATAAAAAGGTAAATAGAAATCGGGTACATTTTCCCTTCTTTAGAAATCAAGTAAAACATCACAGCAGCGAATTAAGGTTAGTTCCCGGCCGCAATTGCATTATGTGAATTAATGCAAGAGTTCGTGGAGACTCAGAAAGCGAACTCAATGGAAAATATTTATTGGAGTTCCGTACCACAACTCCAGAATCTTTCAGAAAACACTTTTCATTGAATCTCTCGTTGCTTTTTTTGATACAATTATGATATTTTACGATGATAATCGAGTCATTAGTCAGTCTTCGTCATTAAAAAATTTCGACTTTTACATCAATCTACATGTAAGAGTTATTTCGAGCCGTGCCCGGTTTTAGAATAGGACGGGCCTATTATATTCCCGTTAGTGTCGTAAAAAGTGACTAATGAAACTGACGTGAAAGTGAGTTATAACGCCCTCTATTGCCAACTATGGACTCCTGACTTAAGAAATGCTTGGAAGGCAAGGGGAAAGCGCCACACAATTTTCCCAGGAAATTCGGCGTGAAATTTGATGGAAATTCTCAACTGATAACCGGGACCACTTACACACAAACATTCCGCCCACCTGTAATGTGTATTAAGTTTTAAGTTTGACAATAGTGACAGGTTGCTAGCCCGTCGTTTACGGTATGCCTTAACCTATACCCTCAGTCGCCTCTTATGACATCCACGGAAGAAATGGAGAGGTATAACTTTAACCCGACACCACACGGGTAAAATAATTCAATTTAAAAAAATTAAGAAAGTGGTATTTTACTTTTTGAGACCTTAACTTTAGATTCGTTCAATAAGAATATAATATCTGCCAAAGCGTAACTTAGCTACTCTTGATAAATAAATATAAAAAAATCGTACCCACTTTCTACGGAACCGCAAACCTTAAGTGAAACTGGCACTCAACAGTTTTTTGTCGGAAGACGTTTCTATTATGTGAAGAATACTGACACACCGATCGATCCGGTCGATGTGTGTGGCACTCGACTCTCCTTATGGGGAAAAGTGGACGCGGTGACCAACTCAATAAGTAACGGGTAAGCACTTAAGTGTTTTTGTTTTATAATGCTACTCGTAAATAACTGAAGACAGGCTTTCCACTTTTTTTTAATGATAAGCACCATCTATTTTTGAATAGAGGATAATTATGATCTAGTAGTTCATATCTGCTCTACTCTGTTGATACGAGTTCTAAATCATGCTATAGAAACTACTAAACACGGATGCTTATTGTTGCGGGACCTACGAATAATAATTATTATTCGTAGTATGGGACACTCAACTAAAAGTTTCAACTCATATTTCTGAGATGTTTTTAATCACCCTTTGTCATACAATACAATGTATTTTTCATTCATCTTCCACTTCAATAACTATTCTATTACAGCGAAACTTAAAAAATTATCACGCAATATGAGTATACATAATTACTTCATGATTACTACTTTCTTTTATATGAAACTTCGGACTTGCTGACGTGACAACTTTACTGTCACAAATCCGATTCTCTCTCATGTCAAATTATTGTACGCAAAGTTGACGCAATACATTGCTCCTCGAAAAAATTTCAAAAACTAATTACGATCTGATAGTTAATGTTTAATATAAAATTTATTTAAATATTTCTTCCACAACACTAAAACCAACGTCTGGTAACTTTTTGTGTTTGTATAAAAAAATACACGCTGCATAATTGCGATGCAAATATTCGCGTCAACGCAGACGGATGCAATAAATGCAGAACAGAACTGTTTATATTGCCAACTTTCTGATGAACGAATGATAACCCCATAGCAACTGTGGTTGGCGTTAAAACAAAGCCCATTACAGAGTTCGTAGTGTAGGTAGTTTGCGAGCATTTGGCGGCCTGCCCACTCCCCCGCTGGTAAATTGTGTTGTGAGCACGACTAAACCGAATTACCTAACTTACGCACAGCTGATTTGTTTACAAACAAACCATCAAAGTGCTTTAACGTGATAGGATATTGTACTTTTATTTTCATCGTAAAGAAGCCGTTCCCACTTTCCCACCCCATTTGAGTGGATAAATGCTAATAATGTCGCATAATGGTATTCTGATTTATGACTTTGGCAATTTGTTTGACAGACACTACACTACGATATAAGAATAACAGAGTTAGACATCTAAATAATTAAGTCGTACTTATACTATTGCTTGTTTTGTGGTCGTACAGAAAAATCTGAAAGTGTGCTTGACAATTGTTAAAAGTTTTTATAATTATTTATACTAACACTAGCCCTTACCGTTAGCCACTAACCATTAAGCTTAGGGGCTTTTTCTCCATCCACTGATTAGTTTTAATTAACGGTTAAATGTGATGCCGTCTTTATTTGCTTTATTCGAATAGACGGAGACGGCATCACATTTAACCGTCAGTTAACTCTAAGCAATGGATGGTGAAACAGCCCCTTAGACATTAAATTGAAATTCCGGGATATCGCAAAAATTGCCTTGGCAATTCCCAAAACTTACATCTATCATTTCATTAACGCTTCGTATAAAAACCTGTGCCGAATTTTATGTTTATAATCCAAGCGGTTGTAGGTAATTACTTAACGCGTTTTTCGTATTAGAGAAGTTTATAGACGTCAAGTTTACAGGGTAAAAAAGGATGTCTTAGAATATAACATTCGTAGATTATAACAATATATCCTTGGTCAAGACAATAAAATTTCGTATAACCGGACGCCATATTGTATTGGATGAAGACAAATATTGTTTTGCGTTAAAACTATTATCTTACTTAAAGAAAATAATTACTTGGATTGAAACAATATGCCAGAGGCTATGAATATTCTTAGTGAAATAATTCTTTTTTATCCGCGTACTTTCCAAATGTTTCATATTTCCCCGTAAGAACCTTCCTCAAAATAAGGTATATTTTATATTTTATAATTATTATGTACCAACGTGATTTCTTACTATAAATCAATAAACCATTAGGATTTAGATATAATTATTCCTAACAACACACTTTCGCATAGGTGCTATGCACTTATTCGCGCAAAGTACAGGAGCCACGAACGATCGATCGTTCTAATGAGGCAATTGGGTCAGTGTACCTGACATGAAACATGTCACTGAGTTGTAAGTTTCATAGCTAATTACTACTTTTTTCATGCAAATACACACGTAAATTGTACCTACGTGTAAAATATGTAGTCGAGGACGGGGTTAGGTAAAGTACTTACTAATAATTAGGGTTCCGGAGCCAAAATGGCAAAAACGGTACCCTTATCGTTTCGCCATGTCTGTCTGTCTGTCTGTCTGTCCGCGGCTTTGCTCAGGGACTATCAATGCTAGAAGGCTGTAATTTTGCACGGATATATAGGCAAACTATGCCAACAAAACAGTACAATTAAAAATTCAAAAACAATTTTTTTTAGGGTACCTCCCATAGACATAAAGTGGCAGTGATATTGATTGTGAATTATAGATGAGATGATAGATAAAAAACTTTTGCAGATATTTATAATCATATAGTTCTTTATTCAATTAGTAATTAAGTAGGTATAACATTTAATTTAGTAGGTGTTAAGTTTTAAGTTTAGGTGTTTAGTTTATAGTTAAGTTTTATTTATAGTTATTTTTTCTTACTAAATGTGTATCCTTAGTCTCGATTAATAAAAAAAAATAAAAATTGGTACTGCTTGCAGTTTATTTGCGGCAGCCATTATTACCTGTTGGCTTGTATTATAAAAAGTACCTACGCTAGAATACAAGAGTATTGCTCATATAGTCGTACTCTTTTAATTTGTCAATTTCGAAGGGTTGGTAAATTTCAATACAATTGAAATGAAAGTACTTACCTATTTTGTACTTTATTAACATTTAACATGTACCATATAATTTAAAAAAATGTTTTCGAAGTTATTAACAGGGTTGGTTTCAAGATCAAATTACAAAATAGATCTCGTTAAAATTATGAATTTACGGCATACTTAAACCAAACGCTGTAAAAATCAATACCGTGTAGATCATTTTTATTGAGACATTTATGACTGCGCTCTTTCTTTTAACCTAATTTTCTTTTCCCACGTGAACTTACAATATACTTTGGGCTCTTACTTTATTTCTCTAAATACTAAGGATGGGTTTATCATACTCACTCTCTCAACTAAAGATTTTGTGACAAGGTACTGCTGAACTAAATTGATTTATTTTGTTCTAAAAATAATTTTAATTGAAGCTGTTTATGTTTATATAACACCCTGGTCTCCCCTAGTATAGGTACAATACCTACCTAGGTAGATACATAATTAATTTGTTGAATTTGGTTCTTTTTTTTTACTTATAGTAGTTGTTCTACTATTCAAACAATAAAAAATGTGTTAGAAGAAACTGAAAGCCTATTCGAAACCAAACGTCGCGTCTGAAACGGCCCTTGAGACGGTCTTTGTTGTGTCTCTTGACGGTTCCACGAGTGAGTAGTTGTGTGGGCCCATTTGTTGATGTATTCATGGACATGCGTTATAAACTCAATCTACACGATGTAAATCGTATTACAAAATTTGTCACGACAGTTGAATATTTTAGACGTGAAGCGTAACAAACAAACATACAGGAGTAATCCATAATGGGTTTCCATCGAAAAAAGTCTGATCTCAATCGGATTACGTCCATAAACAAAGTGTCAATCACGTATTATAATTATTAAATGAGTGAAATTTATCATATCCATTATAATGGAACTTTATTATATGTCAAATATCAAAATTAAATAGTAGATTAATAACCAAGGATTGAAAGTGACCCATTTTACCCGAGATATTTCCTCGAACGTAGTGAGAGCGCCAATATTGCTTTAATTTAGTCTGACTTTTGTAATCTGTAGTAAGTAGAGCTAATTTTAATATCTATTTTAGCAGTCTGTTTTTAAGCGCTATTGAACACAAATTGGTAGTTTTTTGAAAAAAAAAGCGGTTTTAATTCGGCGAGGCAGCATCGAGTCAAAAAGAGGAAATGGGTAATTTCACCCGAGTCAGACATTCTACTTTTCATTTCGTGTATGAGGAACGTAAAATACTACATGCACATTTTATAAAAGAAGTATATTAAGAAAGAAGAGTTCAACCTCTAGTGTTGTACAGTCTAGTTTATAAACTTATGTGCAAAAATTGTATCATAAATATCTGAACATACTTCTACGCCGTTAACAACAGAGTCGAGTTTCTTTTTGATTAAATTTCTGGTCACAAGTTAATGAACTGACTGTATATTTAAGCTCATTGGTCAAGACGTGCATCTAGATAGCCATGCCGAAACGTAAAAAAAGCTTCATGCTATGGCATTATGGTGGGAGAAGAATAGAGGTATAAATGTTTATTTTCTGTAATTTAAAAAAAAAATAGACCAACAGTAAAATGTTTTTCATGTGAACCTAAAGATCGTAATAAGCACGTCGTTTAATGTATAGCTGAGTTGAGATATTATGAAAAGCTTTTATTATAATAATAATAATGACCTGACTCAGTAATCGTAAAAATTAAAAAAACAAATACTTTCCACCCCAGAGATGAAAACGCAATTTCCCACGTCTACCCATGAAAATTAAACTTTCCAAACAGGAGAGATGAAAATAATTTTTCAGCTCGATACTGAAGCTAATTAATAGAGCACGATAAATATGAACTTTCCGATGGCTTTTCGATGATGGAAAATCATTATTTACTATAATAAGTACATCTGTACTCACTTTCGCATTTGTAAATTAGGCAAAATTTACTAACCTATATAGGTTTAAAACTTGGTTAGGGTTGATATTTCCAGATATTTTGACACTACTTACCCTGTAGTATATTTCATTTTACCCACGTTTTCGCTCTGTTTGACCATTTTAGATCGTTTCGTTTAAATCGAAATTTCGGGATGTAGTAAAATTCCGGTGGGAATTTCCAATATCTAAACGTGATCTTTATTTGCTTTGTATAACGCCCATAATATATGCGCGCCACGCCACGTGAAAAATGTTAAATATATATCTTTTAAATAAGTGGTTAAGATTTCAGTATTTTACAATGAATCCCGTAGAAATATCGGAATTAAAAGTATCCAATTTTCAATTTTTTTCCAGATTCGTCAAACTGTTTTAGTGTGAAATAGTCACAAACAGCCACACGTGCATACAAACTTCATCATTTTTAATATAAAGATTAACTGTGGACCGTACAAGCCGCCCTAAGTTAAGAAATTTGTGGCGATACCTACAACATCAACCAAATTATAACATTTTAATCAACTGATTCCCTCATGATGTAACAATATTGATTAAGCTTTGAAGAGAGTATTATGAATATTTTACCATAGATAAATATTCGACTTGATCGAATAGATTCAGGGCAAAATATCAATAGCTTCAATTTTTTGATATCTTACAAACCCGAAAGAAATTGCTTTGACCTCAGTGAAATTATTAAAACATTCAACGAAATTAAAGGAGGATTCGGGAAGGGGAGGGAAATCTTATTAATAAATACGTTTGAATGAGATTGGAAACGATCTCATTAAAATTATTTTTTACCGCCAAAGCCATGTTAAAAGATACTAGAGCTTTTAAAAATATGTGAAACATTAATATGTGAAAGATTATATCTATCTATCTATCCATAAATGACACAATATGTAGATACAGTCGACAATTTGATTACACTACGGTACCTACTTTAACATAGTAAATAATTTTATTTATCTTTAACAATCTTTATCGAATGACGTGAATGTTACGAAGAGAATGTTTTATGGTACCCAAACGTACCATGGTAGCCTAGGAACCAAAGTGATTGAATATACCTATTGAATTTGAGTATTTATTTCTGTCAGTATCTTCGCACGGGAGAGATAAGTTGCTCTGATTTTTTCCAAAAAACCTGGTTTTCACCAAAACTCCTTATTCTTCTATGCAACAAAAACCTTTCGTAACATACCCACAACTATATTTACCTGGAACAATTATCAGATTATTTTCAAATATAGGTATTTGAGTATTTATTTCCGTCAGTATCTTCACGCGGAAGGGAGAAGTTGCTTTGAATATTTCCAAAAAAACTTGCTTTTCACTAAAACTCCTTATTCTTCTTCGCAACAAGAAAAACCTATCGTAACATACCCACAAATATTTCCCTCCAACAATCCATTATCAGATTATTTTCAAATATAGGTCAAATGTAGTACCAGCGGCTATAAACCGCCGAATCGTAAACAAATCGTGGCATAATCGACCAAAGCCAATGCTTAACGACCATCATCGACAGGTGGTGTAAGCGTTAAAAACAAAAATATCTTCATGCTGACGGAAATGAAACGTCTCTTGACCGCGATTTGGCTCTCTGGAAGATTTCTCGAGGAGAGATTCCCTTTGTTTATCTCCTTAGAGTTGAACAAGTATGTCGGCTATATATTTTTGTATATTTATATAGTTCTTACTTTTTGCTGGCGTAATTTGGAGCTCGATCCAATTAATTTACCTACCTTCAATGACGGCAGGACCAATACAAATGTAATGTACAAAATCATTACATTTGGTATTCAAATTAGCAAAATTTAGGGTCGTGTCGTGAGAGTAAGGATACGAATGTTGGATTAAAACTTTTTCGAATTGTATGTTCATTGATTTAATAGTCAATATTTATAGGCGTTTAAAACAAAGTTTTAAGAATTGTATGTACATCAACGGTCTGAACTTTGAGCTACTAAAATTAATCTTCTAATTAGAAGCAACTCACGATACGTACAGACTAAACAAAGCAAAACTTAATTGCGTTCTTCACACGTCTCTTTGTCTGTGGTACTTAATTAAAAAGGTTTGTCTCTGAGATGAGCATTTGTTTTAAAAGTTAGTTAACTTTCATCAAAATGCTTATAGTAACTTAAAACGGTTTTGTTAATTATCATTGTTACTTTTTACTGCTTTCCAACTTCATGGACAACATTTGTTTATGCTCTTTATTATAATTTTGTACCGAAATATGTATGGAAACTTACCGATATTTTTATTCTTGTAGTCCCTTAGTAATTACACGATTCATGTTTTGTACACGAGATACCAATTACTTTTGTCGTATATAGAAGTTTTACCCAGTCCAAGCTCTTCTACAACGAACGTGTCTATCTTCAACTTGCCTTTGTTTAACTTAGTTACATCAATAATTGTTAGTTTACTAGAACCACTGTAAGTTATTATTGATTTCAGTCACGTAATGTTTAGGTGCCTCAAGTTTTCCTTTTAAGTTGTGCACCATAAATATTATAATAATGCTTTTATTTACGTAAGTTCAAGAACCTTCCGCAACTATGTCAACTAGTGGATAAAAACATCGAAACAAAATAGTTTGAAATACCCCATTCCTTGATTATTTAAAACCAGCTCATTCTTTATGTAGGTTTTTTATTATTATCAAAGGGACGTATAGTGGTTGTCTGATAGGAAACAATTACCACCGCATATGAAAACCAACAACTCGTGGAGAGTCACTGATCTAATGCAAGCCTTTATAGGATTAGTATATAAACCATTTTCTTGAAAAACCCAATGTAATTATTGTCTGGAAATACTGCTGACGAAAGTTGATTCCACAATTTCACTATGCGTGACAGGAAGTGCCAAAAGAAATGTATAGTGGTGGTATACGTATAAATAAGTTGTTCTTATAAGTAACAATTTTCCCTACACATGAAATCTGATTGTACTGTAAATACTGATGGAAAATTGCGAGATTTAGTTAAGTCAAAATATTCAAAATGACAAGCATATCTACAGTTTAGCTTAGTAAAAGAAAACTTCTTAAATATGCCAGCAGTTCCAATTCAATGTACATTGGTTTCCGCAAATAGATACGAGCGGAAACAAAACTAGGTTTGTTTTCAATTTACGATGAAAGGGACATTGGGAACGCACGCATCTCCTTTCAGATCAGAGGGTCTTGCGCAACTAAGACACGATAATTACGATTTTTTTTTTCGTTTGTTGATTCAGGGCATGCGTGTTTCCTGCCAGAGTGTTTTAGTGAAAAATATGACCGATAATGCTTGTCGTAGTCGTGAGTAACGCCTCCACATATTTAAGCACTTTCGACTTCAAGCAATTTTATCTTAGTACGCATCTCACGTGAATGTATAAGAATAATTATCTTCTTCTTTGGGGTTAAGCTAATATCTGTCACATGAAAAAAAAAGATGTGGTAGCCTTATGGTTTAACCTAACACCCCGCATGCAGAAGAACGTGAGATAGAGCTTGGGTTCGTTTTTCGGAATTCTTGTACGAAATTTAGCTCAAAACTTCGATACATAAAATCTAAACCTAGCGACGGGCTCCGACTTCGCGCGGGTGTAGTTTTTTAGAAAGGATAGGAAAAAATGTGTCCAAAAATGCGTTTTTTTATTTTTCTCTGCTAGCTGCAACCGAGAGAAGCCCGAGCAGCTTTATATAACACAATTGTTGAAAATACAAGGCATTTTAGAAACAATGACTAATTTGCACAGCGAGAGGCCGAAAACGATTAAATCTAAAAAAAGTCTAATCGAAAAGGATTATTGCTCTTTCAGCTATTCCAAAACCACGTCCATAAAATTGCAATAAACCTAGAAGCGTGGGTGAAACAGCAAATGGCAGCTGCCCTTCTTGGCACTGGCTACGATTGTATTAGTAGCCCGTTACTGTAGTTTAATTTCAATTGAAATCGATCGAAATTGAATATTTTCCATAAAAAACAAGCATGCATTTAACATCTATCATTCTCATTGTGTTTGGGCATTATGATGCCTTTCCATTAAACTTTTCCTACTATCGAATGAATTAAACGATAGTAATGTCACTAGTAACTGGGTTATACCTAGTGCCATCCACGAAGACGCGTGATATTGTTAAATTAGACATTAATGACATTAAGATTGGATTCCCAGCGCTGGTCTTATTTTTCTGCTTTTTCTGTGCATCTATATTTCAGTTTGTATTTTCGATTAATGACATTGTAATAAGAACCACGGCGCGTCATCGTGAACGACTCTACCCATAGAGCCGTTTTTATACAGGAGTCCCCTAAATATTTTGTAAAAAGTACATAAATGCTTCTTTGTTATTTAAGCTAAGCAGAATGTTTAGCTATTTTGCTGCATTTTCCGCTGTTCAAGCGATCAGTGTGGAAACAAGGTTGGTAATAAATTATTACATAGCTAGTGATTTTCTTATACTAGTATACTATATTCTTTTGGTTATGAGACGAGATTTTCTAGTTAAATTCGCGATTATTACTTATTCAATCAGCCTGTGTTTAATTATTTTCTGATCCACACATGGACATTATAGTTCATTATTGTGTTTTTACGCATTTTTACTATGTATTTTGTTTTTCTTTCACGTTTAAGTTCAAATACTTATCCTGTCAACTTTTCAAGCGTTTCCACGCTTTCAGTTTATTAAAAAGTTTACAACCTTGTTTTAGATTTAGAACAAAGCATCACAGCGGCCTCCACCGCGCCCTAAACGATAAAAATAAACGCAAAAAGGTGATGTTATCCTGGTGGAACGTACCTTTACGCGCGTCGTATAACCCGCTTCAAAGGATTGAGCGAGATAAAATTAACATCGTAATTATGAGAAAAGAAAAATAAAGCTAACCTTACCGCTTTTGTTACCTATTCAAACCCTATATCGTTAAAAAAGCACTCAATGTAAGGAAAATTCGCTATGTGAACGCCTGATGAGAGGTTATAGCGCCGGTATCCAGAAACTTTTCATTATTTCCACCTGCCTGTTGCTTATTTGAAAGTTTATTCCAATACAAAAGTAAACCTTCCGTGAAAAGAGTAGGATTCGTTTTTGCAGAACTGCGGCTCGATGGATGAGATAATCGTATTAAATTTTGCTGAAACACTTTTTCCCCTTTGCTTTTGTTTCTGCTATTTTAAACCTGCGCTAGTGTTATTGTATCTGCTGAATCTAACCGAACGTTAACTTTCACGTAATTTGATATTTTCATTAATTTAACCATACTACATCCTAAAATTTAAACCTATTACATTTTACTTATTTTACGGCATTGATTATAAGTTAACTGGAGGAATGAACAGTCCCTGAAAATCTATATTCGGCTTAAAGTTTTCCGATGAGCACATCATGAATATCTGTATTGAAAAACATCCTCATCATCATCTTGTAGTGTCTACTCTTATGTCTGATATCCTGTCAAACGTTCAAAGGTTAACTGGAAGAGATCCCTTTAAGGGATAAGTTCGCCTTTGTACATCTTATTATCCTGTGTTCTGTATCATGTGTTTTTATGTACAATAAAGAGTTTTACAATACAATACAATACATCCTAAAAATTAATGGCAGCTATTTGTGTGAGTAAAACTGAACTAAAATATTTAACGGTAGGTAACTCACTTGTTTTTTTTTAAAGATCACTATTATTTTTACTTCCCTAAATTTCCTTTACTTCACAACAAATATAAAATCTAAGTAACTTTTTCTTTAGCTCCAGCAAACATCTACGTATTTCTCGTTCTTCTCATACCTCTTCAATCGCCTTCGCTTAAGTTCACAATAAGCTTGGTTAAATCAGATTCAAAGCAAGCTTTCGGAATAACCCCGCGAGTTTATCTAATTTTCCGCCTGGTAATCATTCATTAATACCCCGACTAGAGCCTTCAGCTTTATAGTCAACGGAGACTCAATAATTAGTCGCTAGTAGAGGAAGTGTTAATTAAACGCTCAACGTGTGGTTATTTCTCGCAACCATTAACTAAAATAAACAACATTAGTTTGTACTTTCTTTTGTTATCTTACTAACTAGTAGATCTTACTGTCAGATTTTAAGAATGTATGACTGTGTAATGTAATTTATATATGTTTTGATTTCCAAAGGCTACTTTTAAGGGTTCCGTAACCAAAATGGAAAAAACCGACCCCTTATAGTTTCGCCATGTCTGTCTTTCTGTCCGTCCGCGGCTTTGCTCAGGGACTATCAGTGCTAGAAAGCTGTAATAATTGCTCGAATATATGTATGTAAACTCAGCCGACAAAATGGTACAATAAAAAATAAAAAAATATATATAGTACCTCTTCATTGACTTAAAGTGGGGATGATTTTTTTTCTTATCCAACCTTTTTGTGTGAGGTATAATTGGATAGGTCTTTTAAAACCATTAGGAGGTCGCTTAAATGATTTTTTTTTCAATTTAGTGATTTGTTTGCTTAATATTCTACTTTAAAGTGCAAATTTTCATGAAAATCCAGCATCCACCCCCTCTAAAACTTCAACCGGCTTATTAAAAAAATCAGAATGGTAGTAAGTATATCAAACTTACAAGGAAAACTATAACGGTTAAGTTTTCTTGAGAATTATTTGTAGTTTACGAGTAAATAGCAGCCTAAGGTATAAAATATACCTAAACTTGGAATATTCCGTACAAAATACGAACTCATTAGAAAAATATTACTTGATTTTTTTGTAATGGCTACGGAACCCTATTTCGGGCGTGTCCGACACGCTCTTGGCCGGTTTTACTTATACTTACTAGAGATCGATCAAGTTTCACCAAGCTGCCGCTTTCTTTGTCAGGTGGCTATTTAATTACAGGAATTAGATTAATTAAAGTTACCTACTCTGTAAGAAACAGAGTGGTGTAACGTAACATTATAAGGAATAGGAAAGTAGCAAGTGTTTGATTTCAACTTTTCTTTTCAATAGGTTTTTCTTGTCGGAACCGAAGTTCCGAAAAAAGACAATTATTTTTCTATAACAGTGGTAACTTTTTTTAACGTTCAAGATTAAATTAGTTCGTAGTGTTTTTTTAATGCTGAAATTCAACAGTGTTTTCATCATTGTCTGCCAAATAATTAAAGAAAAACATCAAATTTTTCCCCTTTTGATATTAATTCTCGATTAAGCTCTTACTGGAACCTATACCGTGCAACCCCATGTTCAGTCTCAGAGATTAAAGATTTAAGCGTGGGGTGGGGTGATACTTGGCATATCAGGAAGATACGAGTAGGTACAGTTACAGGCTTTAACGTAAAAGAAAATTGGGGAAGCATAATATTTAATTAAAACTGCTTACTTTAATATAAGGACAGGACTGATACAATACAACTGACTCATTAATTATATATGTACACCCAGGTATTGTTCATCAAAGTGTACACCACAAATAGTAAGTGATACAGAAATCAGGTACGAGTATCTACAGAGAGAGAAAATTACAAGGTAAGCAATAGGCAGCCTTTTCGCTTCAAAGCTATCTCTTCCAGGCAACATTTCCTTGCTGGACTGATTACTTTGTATAAGCATTTATTTTAAATCACAAAGTTCATATAATTTGTTTTTATGTAAGCATTGTACATAATTTAAGTTGTAGTTTTTAAATTTGCAAACTGTTATTTAGTAAGTATATTTTTGTATTTGATTTAGTTGAACTTTGGCATAGCTACATACTGAAGTAATAAACGTTGACGGTAGTATAATAATCTGGTAGTAAACTCTTACACTCCGGCCAAGATCGTTTCCGCAGGGCGGAACTTTTCAACGGTTAATGGCATCAACTTGAAACTTAGTGGGGTTATGTAAATTAGATGACAGTGAAAAAAGTACCTAAGTGTTATGTTTGTCTTCGAATCATTAAACGACTTATATTTAGTAAATTATCGAATAGTAAGTAGGTGGCGGTGGTAATGGTAGGTTGCATCATCGGCTACCCACTACGTACCTAAAAACTAACAGTAGCTCCGTAACTAGGTAACGCAGCGAAAATCATGATTATTTCAATAAATCTAAACATAAAGCTATAAAAAGCAATTAAACTTATAAACCAACCTTGAGAATAAATATCTTCTACCTATGAAAAATATTTTCGCATGAAAATAGTATGACACTCTGGGAAAATTGCGTACATCCCGTGGGAAAGCGATAAACGAATTATGCGCTGACGAAATTTTGGGTTATTGCTAGCTTATTATAAATACCGAAAGAAATTTTACAATTGTTAAATGTGTAACCGAATGTTATCCTTGTGGTTTAGGGTATAATTATAAGTTTGACCCTAGTTCAAGATTCTGCTGGTCACAATGTCATGAGTATTTTCATTGTTTGAACTACGACATTTGAATATTGAAAATAATTAGCAAAACCGAATTGGGCAAGATATAGGTTTCACTTACAGTTTGTTCTGGCTCTTTTCCTCAGTCCCAGGGACACATTTAAGACACAATCACAGCACTTTCAGAGTTTTTATGAATAATTTAAAAGAGCACGCGCCGGCCGGCATTCATTTCGAGCTGTCAAATTTGCGCAACTGACTGGTGGCGCCGCCGTGCGGGAGAAAGCGGAAAGTTCATTCAGCCAGTATGTTTTTTGATACGTGCAGGAGGTTTTAATGCACATATTACTAATTATATCTGCCCAATGTAACGTACATAAACCCCCCACCGGGAATCTACCCCAGATTCCCCAGTTTACAAACCAAACCAGGGATGGTATTGAATAAGGTAAGTGGACTGTATAGTGTAAGTATTTGTTGACTTAGTGAACTAAACACGTGTAGCTGTAAATTGAGTAAATAAATGACTTATTTCGAACCTAAAATTGTCATTAAATTTGACACCTTCTTGCGTCAAATTCATGCAAAGAAACAAAGGAAAATAAAAATTATGCTGAATCCAATTCCATTGGAAGTGGACTAAGCTTTACAACGGGTCGCGTGTATTCGCCATTCTGGATTTTTACTTTTACCACCCGTACAACTCCATCAGCTCCTGGATAAAGTTCCGTCACACAACCGAGAGGCCATTGAAGCGGAGGAGCGTCAGCATGCATAAGAACGAGTTCATCAACTTGAATATTACGACAATTCCTATGCCATTTTTGTCGCTGCTGCAGCGTGTGCAAATAATCGTTTAATTGCAATGTACGCGGACCGATATGTAAATAAATTTTATGAAAATAGTCGATAAGAATTTTTGTAAAGTTGCACTTTTTAGGAAGCAATAATGGATACTTCTTTTGATACGGTAGTTCGGCGAAAGACAACCTACCCCCCACCCTGAGAAAACCGAGGGGGTCGACATAAGGTGCTAACCTAACCTTTTAAGTGAAGAACTACAGCTGTAACCATTGGAAATTGCTTGGATATCAGCTGCAAAATGCTCTCGCTGAACGGATTTAATGAGCACATCGTGTGCGTTCTTTAAATCTGATAGAGACGAAGGACCCGTGTTCCTATTAGACTTCGTCGATCTACAATTGTTGATAAATTGAAAACAACGCGCTAAGACCTTTTGAAGCATGCTAAAACTCGAATATTTTTCGGTTAAATCATAAACAAGGTTTGAATCACGTGTTGTGTCTTGCACGCTAGTTTGAGCCAAAGTCGCGCATGGAATTTTGAGTTCTGGCAGATTTGCCGATTTAAATTGATCTATTGATTTTACTGGCCAATTCTCTCTTGGTGCGTCTAGCCAGTTCGGTCCCCCGAGCCACTCCGCTGTCGCTAGCAGCACGGAGGGCAGCGCTCCGCGTGAGCACACGTCAGCGGGGTTGGACGCGCCGCTCACGTGAAACCAACAATCGCTTTGTACGGTCTCCAAAATTTTGGAAACACGCGAAGCCACAAAGGTTTTGAGATTATAACTGGGTGTATTCAACCAACTCAGCACCACAGAGGAATCGGTAAATAAGAGTATTTCATGAACAGAAATTCGTTCAGACAATATTGACTTCGTATATTTGACTAACTTGACTAACAAATGCGCAGCCATTAGCTCGAGACGTGGAATGGTCACTGTCTTCAAGGGTACAACCTTGGATTTTGCAATGACCAGACTGACCTTCGAATCACCTTGATCGTTAAAGCTACGCAAATAGATGACCGCAGCTATTCCTTGAACTGAAGCATCGCAGAATCCTAGTATCTGGTAGTAGCTGTGCTGTTTGACAGTAACCTGGCGCTCGTGGCTAAAATTCGACAACAGCGGGAGCTCTGACATGTAGGTGAGCCACTCCTTTTCCAGTTCCGGAGGCAGCCGCTCATCCCAACCCAGCTGTTGGAGCCAGAGTTTCTGCATGAAGCATTTCGCGTAGAATATGCAAGGAGCCACGAAACCTAAGGGATCATACTGACGACCAATCTGTGACAAAACACTACGCTTGGTGATCGCCTGTGAAGCTGGAAGTGGATGGAATACGAAGGAAAACACATCTTCGGCGGGTCGCCACTGCAGACCTAAAACTTTTATGGATAGGTCCTTGTCATCCTCGAATGCAATGGGCGTTTCGCGGTGATCAGCTGGAACCCGAGCCAGTACCTGGGGACAGTTGCTGGCCCACTTACGAAGCAGAAATCCTCCTCCACTCAGCAACTCTAACAGTTCATCCTGTAGCCTAGCTGCTTCATCATAGCTGCTCACTGACCACAGAAGGTCATCGACGAAGAAACCCTTTTTTAGAACCTTGCTCGCTAAAGGATACTTCTCGCAGTCGTCGTCAGCCAGTTGATGCAGGACTCGGATCGCTAGGTACGGACTGCTAGCAACGCCGTATGTGATCGTGTTTAACTCATACACCTTTAAAGGTTGATCAGGTTGAAACCTCCACAAGATGTGTTGGTAATTGCGTTGAGATTTTTCGATCAAGGTCATTCGAAACATTTTACAAATGTCACTTGACAAGCAAATTTCATGTATACGAAAATTTATTAAAATCTCATTAATATCTGCTTGAAGCTTAGGACCGGCGTAAACGACTGAATTTAAAGAATTATTATTTGTCGTTTTGCATGAGGCGTCAAAAACTACTCGGAGTTTTGTCGTGGTACTTGACGGTCGGAGAATACAAAAGTGAGGAATTATGTACTTAGAATCCACAGTACCAAAATCACCTACGCAAGTCATGTGACCAAGGCTTTCATATTCGGACATGAATTTATTATATTCTTCCTTAAGTTCCGGAAGACGATTCAGCTTTGTTTCTAAATTGTTGAAACGACGTAACGCTTGTGGAGTCGAATCGCCGAGATCAAAACTGGGTTTGAACGGGTACTTCACTGTATAACGTCCCGTAGTATCGCGACTGTGTTCGTTTTGGAACAATTGTTCGACATACAAATCTTCTGGTTTTTTAGTGACGTCATACGGCACGTTTTCAGTCTCCCAGAAAGAGTTCATGATTTTATCGATACTACTAGTTTTATTAGCAGAGAACAAGTTGAGCGAGGCTGTATTTGACTCACAATCGTCACTCAGTACTGTCTGACCAGTAATGACATATCCGAATATGGAATGCATCGCGACGGGCAAACCCGGGTCACGTGGTAGTATATTTTGACCGTCATAAATGTAGGGAAATAAGTCACCTGCGATCAACAAGTCAACTGGAGCCGCCGAAAAGTAGTTCGGGTCAGCTAACTCTAGATTTTTGAAATTATTGATAACTTTGTTTGATAAGGTTACTGTAGGTAAGTTGCTAGTTATATTACTTACGACAACAGTATCAGTGCTAAGCACCGGACCAAATGAGTTTCGTGGTTTAATTGAACATGTAACCAGACCGAAATCTTGCACTGGCGCACCTCCCAGACCCATGGGTTCAAACTGACACTTGCGTCGAGACAAACCCAGGCGCTGGGCACACTCTTTTGTCATATAACCGGACATGGCACCGCTGTCAATGACTGCACGTACGGCGTGGTAAGTTCCCCATCGATCTGCGACGTGCACCATGGCAGTGCCTAACAGCACGGTTGAATTTGACGAACAAGTCAAGCCGACGTTTGGCATTGACCTTTGACTTTGATTTTGACCATTTGAAACGTTTTGAATACTTGAAATGTTTTGACTATTTGAACCGTTTTGATTAATTGATGAATTTTGAACAGTTGGAACTGTATCTAAGTGAATACTGTGATGGTGCGGTTGTTTACACAGCACACAACGCACTTTTGACGTACACTCGGACAACGAATGCTGACGAAAGCAATTTTCGCATAATTGAAGCTGTTTCACTTTGTCAAGACGCTGCACCGGTGTTAAATCAAAAAACTCGAAACATCGATAAGTTGAATGCGGTTTGTCGCAAAATAGACATCTATTTGATCGTTCGCTATTATTCTTACTCACAGCTGACAAGCACGGCTTTTGGAACTGCTTCGGTGCACTACTGTAATTAGCAGCATTATTATTATTTGTTCGAACAAAATTCGGCTTTGCAGAGGTGTTAGGAACACTCTTAGGCGTAAACTGAATTTTTGATGTACTAATTTTAACCTCAGACATTTCCAAAACACGCGCCTGTTTCTCCACGAAATTAATCAGCTGTTCGTAAGTAGGTATATCGGTTTGATCTACAGATTGTTCGAATTCGCGCCTAGTGACGGGGTCTAAATTTCGCAATCCCATATAAAACAGTATGAAACTCGATAGGTTACTGATTTTCAAAAGTTTCAATGCTTTAACACACTCTTGATACGTTTGTAAAAATGTGTTTAGACCAGTAGCCGACTCAGTTGACAAAGGCTTAAATTGAAACAGCCGATCTAAATAGCTCGTAGCTAAGGCACGAGTGTTCTCAAATTTTTTGACTAGCAAAGCCCATACTATCGGATAATTATCGGCCGTCACTGGCATCCCTTTGACCACAGTCAATGCCGAACCGCTGACTGCGGAGAGCAGGTAATAAAACTTCTCAATGTTCGTAATATCATTGTTGTTATGAATTAAACTCGTAAACGTGTCATAGAATGTTTGCCAGTTTTCTAATTTGCTATCGAAATGGAACAATTCTAGTTTAGGCAGCCGCGGCTTAGCCGACCGCGAGTCTGGCCCGGCAGCGCCCGGGCCGCGGCCCGCGGAGCGCGACGAAGGTCCGCTACCGCTGCCGTCACACGATTGCCAAGTGTCGCTATTAGCCTCCGCTACACTCAGAATACGGAAATACATGTCGTCAAAGGTTTGAATTTCCTGATAATTTGGTTTAAATTTCGGGTTTTGTTTCTTATTGTAAGAATTTAACTCGAATATGCATTGTTCGAAACATTCCCGAGTCGAATGAAGTTCTTTAAGTCGCAAATTAAATTCGGTTAAACGCTCTGGTGGAGTTGATTTGGATAGTTCAAATAACGTTTGACATCGTATAAAAAGCAGTTCTTTTTTGTTGATAAGTTGTTCGACATCGAATTCTTTTTCGTCCATTTCGAATTAAAAAACAAAAGACGCGCGCGACGCGTTGCAAAGAACGAAAATTGAAAACGTTTATTTTATACGTATTACGAGGGCAACACTGAAAGTTTTTAGAATTGGCCACTTGTAAAAAATATAATAAAAAAGTAAGTTTAAATTTTGAAAATGGAACTCTTTGGCAATATTATTGAGTATGGATATCATTCGTTTGTCATTTGTTTTACGATTTGGCGGCCAATTGAAAATTGTCTGTGTCACGTCAACATGAATTTAACGCGAGAAAATTTTCGTGCAATGATTTTTTATGACTTTCGATGTCATTTAAGTCAACAAGAAAGCTATGATAGACTTCGATTGGCTTTTCATGATGAAGCCCCATCTCGTGCGACTATTTACAACTGGTTTAATGAGTTTAAACATGGTCGCACTAATCTCACCGACGATCTGCGTGAGGGACGGCCTTCTACGGCGACGACTGAAAATAACATCAGTGTTGTGTGGCGTATGATAGAGACTGACAAAAGAGTGACGTATCAGCAGATTCGGACAAGCTTAGGCATTGGTATGAGTCAAGTGCATAAAATCCTCCATGAACATTTAGCGGTCAGGAAGGTTTGTGCGAGGTGGATACCTCATAATTTGACCGAGGCCCAAAAACTCCGTCGGGTTGATTGGTGTCGTGAAATGATTAAAAGATTTAACGGAGGCGACTCAAATGCTGTTTTCGATATACTTACGGGTGACGAAAGCTGGGTTTACTGTTATGATCCAGAAACCAAGAGACAGTCTGCTCAATGGGTGTTTCCTTTCGAGGAGTTGCCAACTAAAGTGAAGAGAGGTCGAAGCGTGGGAAAAAAGATGGTGGCCTCGTTCTTCGGAAAGACAGGTCACTATGCGACAATTGTTTTAGAGGATCAAAAAACAGTTACTGCGGACTGGTACACTAACAATTGTTTGCCACTTGTATTGGAAAAAGTTCGGGAGAAACGACCTCGAAGTAGGATCCTTCTTCACCACGACAACGCCTCGTCGCACACCGCCAGGCGAACGATCGACTATTTAGTGACGTCAGACGTGGAATTACTGGGTCACCCGCCGTATAGCCCCGACCTCGCACCTTGCGATTTTTATTTATTCCCGAAAATAAAAGAAAAACTTCGGGGAAAACTTTTTATGAACACCGAGGAAGCAGTGGGTGCGTTTGAAAAGGCCGTCGAAGAGACCCCTAAGGACGAGTGGGCTAAGTGCTTTTCTCAGTGGTTCCATCGGATGCAGCGGTGTATTGATGTGAATGGACACTATTTTGAAAAGGTATAATAAAACTAAAAACTTGCTAGTTTGCTCAGTTTTTGATTTTCTAAAAACTTTCAGTTTGACCCTCGTATTCTAGGTAAATAACTTAGATTAGAAATAAGCCTGTTACCTTAAAACTGCGTGAAATGTGTGTTTTATGTGTATGAATGTGTATTTAGTTTGCAAACTGAGGATGCGGTTCGATTGACCAAAATGTTTGAACTACGACATTTGAATATTGAAAATAATTAGCAAAACCGAATTGGGCAAGATATAGGTTTCACTTACAGTTTGTTCTGGCTCTTTTCCTCAGTCCCAGGGACACATTTAAGACACAATCACAGCACTTTCAGAGTTTTTATGAATAATTTAAAAGAGCACGCGCCGGCCGGCATTCATTTCGAGCTGTCAAATTTGCGCAACTGACTGGTGGCGCCGCCGTGCGGGAGAAAGCGGAAAGTTCATTCAGCCAGTATGTTTTTTGATACGTGCAGGAGGTTTTAATGCACATATTACTAATTATATCTGCCCAATGTAACGTACATTCATGACCACAATTTCCATAGAATTCGTATAAAAACCATTGATATTCACTTTGTATTGTCTGTTTCGGATACAATTTTTGGGAAACTTCTAAACAATGGTCTTATAAAATTACTGGACTTAACTAAATTCGCAGTCAAATAATTTAACCAGGAGTTAATCGCTTGCTTAATGTTCATTTAAAATTCAGAAGCAGTCAAAATATAAGCAGCTTAACTAATTGCTGCTTCGCCATGAAATAACAACATTTTCATCGCTAATTAAGGAAACTCTTAGTTTTACTTATGAACAATAATTCCTTGGCGTAAATTAAAATATGTTTTATCTTACTCATTTCTCTAATGCTGGTCATGTAAACTAACACGTGCATATTTAAAAATAATGTTTAAGTAATTATGTCAATGTCATTTCTACATTTGCATGAGATGATCTCATCAATGATTCTCAGTATCGAAGAGATATTTCTGCTAGTGATATATTTGTGCCGTGACATGTTATGTTGGCTCTCTTCTCTACTGAGCATGTTTTGCAGTATAAATTCAGTTTAAGACTCGAATTTGGGTCACAATTTTCTCTTTATAACAGCAATACACTAACATTTGAAGCGATTTGCGGGGCCGTGTCTCAGTCATTTCCTAGTTTCGCATTCCCACTGGGAATTATAGCTAGCATATTGCGTTTGTGAAATGTTTGTTCATTACAATCGAAACCCTAAATCGTCACTAAGGATATAATGGGATGATAATAATGTAACGCAAAACAAAACACGAAAAAAATAATTGCAAAATGCAAAAGTGCAAAAGAGAATTTAAAAAAATGCAGATTCATTTAAAAGGAAATCGAAACTCTTTGAGAAAAGCTGAGACTCAAAAAGCCATTCATTTGCAATCGTCATCTATGATTCTTCGATAAAACTTGCTTTGTAGGTCATACATTTTATGGTAAAAATGTTTGTTCAAAGTTTTTTTTAATGATTGGTAGCACAGAAACAAACAAAAACCAATTAAACCTAACGCACTGCCTTAATTTATGTCAAATGAATAAAGATTGATGAAAAAGCAAAACATCTGTACCTAACAAATTGCAGCCTGTCAAAATAAAAGCAGGACTTCAATCCACAAGACGTGAAATAAATAAAGAAACCTATAAACGAATCATAACAAAAAACGGGTACAATGATAGGAATCAACCGAAACGATTTTACGTTTGACAGTAGCGGGGCACGAGGAAATTACGATCGCACGGGGGTGTAAAACAGTTGGCGTCGAGCTGCAGCGAGCGAAATATCAATGTCGGCTCGGGTTTTTGGGTGCACTTTCCTCTGCAGGTTCACCAACCTTTTGACACTGAATATCGGTGGCAGTGTTGCCGTCCTCGGTCGATTCGAGGAAGGTAACGCCGCGTTTGGCGCGGCGCGCGGCGGCCGCCAGGGCGCCTGCGTCGCGGTTATCGCACGGCCGGTCGCGCTCGCGGGCCTAGACTGACGGCTTTGCGTGGCGCACGTTTTCCCTCCCGCGTTTTCCCGGCGTGCGCACACCAAGCCTGCATTGTTCTGCAAATAGCCAGGGTTGCCCGGTCGGGGCTTCGGCGGAATTAGGCGGTTTCGCAGCCCTCTGTTTACGAATTGACGTCACGCTATGTTTGCATAACTTATGTTTTTACTTTCCCTTACATATCCATCGCGTCCGTTCTTACGGCATATTTATAATGAGCAAGTCTTCTTTGTAACACTAGTATAAATGACATCTTACCTTTATTTTTTATTAAATTTCAAAGGAAATTAGCTGAACTACTGGCAACCCTGTAGTTAGGGTAGGGCCGCTATTCATCCGAGATGAGCGCTTTCAGGTCGCACGCTGTTGCGCGCTCTTCACGGTTCTTGTGTGTTGAACAAAAAAACGGTTTAGCGACGTTATGCAATCGTGTGTAGCTAAGCGGCAGCGAAACCCGTGCTAAGTTTTAGTTAGGACTCTGTTAGTAATAGTCACTCTTGTTATGAGAGTTGTTGCATCATTTTTGGGAGAAACAAAGTTCATAAGAAGTAGAATCAATAGGAATTTACTAACTTTGAGGAAAAGCCAAGAGAAGGAATACCTAGTACCGCCAGAGAAACCATATACCAAATTATTATTATAATACCACAAACGACTTATCACGCTAAAAATGTTGTAATTGTTTTAGACATTATTTTGCCTATCTTTGCCAGACACAGACTTATTTTTTTCCGACAGTAGGTATGCAACTTTTAGGGAACAAACCCCCGACTTTGTCACTTCAAGTTCAATACCTCAAAAACGGCTAAACCGATTTTGATAAAAAATGTCTAAGAATAATTGCTAGAAAACCTGCTTTAAAATAAAAACCGCATTCAAATCAACTTATAACCCTTCTTTTTGCGTCGGGGGTTAGAAAGAGGTCAGTATGTCCCAGTTAAATAACCACCCATAATGAACTCATGTGCCATAAATTCCTACATGCTGCCACAATGGGTTTCCATATAATACGTAAACAGTCAACAGTGATCGGTAAACACAATTTTCTCGGAGCTGGGACGCACCCTGTCGCACTAATGCGTACGGTACACGGTGTAGTAACCTATTTTTAAAATAGCCGTAAACGTGATTTATTATGATTTCGAATGGAAAGTGGTGACAATATTGGGAAGGTTATTTTTATAAACTTAAGTGTTTGCGTAATGCGTACTTCAAACTTGAGGCAGTTATAATATTCTCCCATCTTATCTAGAAAAACACTAATAACTAAATGAACTCCCGCGACCTTAAGGTTAAGTCTTAAGATTGCGGGTGAGCAAAGTAATTCAGTTTTTGGAGTTTATAAAGCCTTCATTTGTTAGATAGGTATGCACAGTAATTAATTATTGTTATGGCAACTTCTTTTTGCGTCGGGGGTTAATAAAACTCTCGTGCTTCATTCTTATCATCAACATCATTACTAGCCGGAAGACGGCCACTATTAAACCTGCCTATAACTCTCACGATGTCGTTAGTCCATCTAATGGGAAGTCTGCCAATAGTTCGTCTTCCAGTTGGTGGTCGCCACTTGAGGATTGTTCTCCCTCAACAGTTATCTTTTGCTTCCTTCTATTTATCATAGTTTTATTTAAAAACCTATTGTTGAACTAAAACAATTACTTTGATGGCTACGTTTTTGCAAGAGATGTTAAATTAAAACCTGTTGTTGTCAATGTCATTCAAATTGATGCATTTCACATTCAAACAGTCTTTTATTTGGGTTAGGAGGTATGCCATTCTTTTAAATCTTCGCTCTTACAGGCAAAAATTGAACAATTTTAGTAAAATATTAATACCCAATCTCGACGCAACATTAAAGTTTTAACGAAGTGCGATCCCGCCTGCCAAGAGCCAGCGCACGATGCTTTGGCTAAATACCAAACTTCATTTCTGGTAATGACAAAATGACTCTTAGTGCTTAGATGATTTTATTAAAATATTATTATTTTTTATTTAAAATTGAAATGTTTCGCGTGAGCCAGACGGCTCTACGCGCTGATTATGCTGACATAATGGTACCGAATAATGATGCTATTAACACTATTAAACCTGTGACCAGATGGCTAAGTGGTAAGAGAACCTGACTATGAAGCTTGAGGAGCTGGGGTCGATTCCCGGCCGGGGCAGATATTTGTATGAATAATACAATACGAATGTTTGCTCTCGGGTCTTGGATCTTTAATATGTTTTAAGTATATATTTTTCTATACAAGTACTTATGTTTATCCGTTGCTTAGTATTCATAGTACAAGTTTTGCTTATTTTGGGACGAGGTCAATTGGTATCAAAGTGTCCCATGATATTTATTTATTTAATGAAACTATATTACGCGGCAGTCGCAAGTTTATTCTCATCATCATCATCATCATCCCAGCCTATAATTACGTCCCACAGCTGGGCACAGGCCTCCTCTCAGAATGAGAGGGCTTAGGCCGTAGCTCCCACGCGGGCCCAGTGCGGATTGGGAATTTCACATACACCATTGAAGTAATTAGTTTTCTCCAACTTTTAACTAACTTATCATCCCAGCCTAAATTCTTCCCACTGCATCGCACAGGCCTCCTCTCAGAATGAGACTAGATTACTTATACCGGGTGTGGCCTGTAATACGAGCAAATAATTAAAATATAGATCATACTCGTCAAGCTGAGCAACATTAGATCAGCGATTTTTATAAATAATAAGTTTTTTTTTAATTTTATTACACTTTTAAATTTATTCGAAGAAGCAATGTAAAGCAAAATGCTTGATGTTTATAGCGTGACAAGCGACGTCAGTTTTGTTCTAAGATGGCGTACTGTCATAGCAGTATTTAGTAAGAAAAATTCAAAGACTCCATTTTTTTAAAAGTCGCTGAACTAATGTCCTTCAGATTGACGAAGACCATCTATGTTTTAATTTTTTGCTCGTATTACAGGCCACACCCCTTATATCCTTCACTTCAAATCTCGCATGTCGAACACTGAAATATTTCCATTATAGCAGTATTTATGCTATGTGCCTATGTCATATAGAGTTCTTTTCTATACTCTTTCCTACTCTTTCATGTTTCTCTATTTTTCCGAACAAATAGAGATGGTATCACCAATATCCGTAACATAAAATATAAGGACATTATCAAACAGAACCAAGACAGGGCTGTTATATCAAACGAGTTCACATTCAAAGTATATAGTAAAGTTTCCTAAAATAGCTTTATAACTTCTAAATTCTTAGAAGTTACTTGTAATTAAAATGTAACCATGCTGTTATGAAAGCTATTAAAGTGAGCTTGCGATATTTTCTCCACCTCATTATAAAATTGTTAGCTGAGGAGCGTTGGAGCGAGCCGCATTCTGTACTAAGTACATACAATTGTTAAGCTGGAAGTCGTAGGCTTGGAACTAAATAAAATTATCTCGACATTTCGTTTGTTTGAAAATTATATTTACGGCTAGTGTATTATGTGTTCTATGCGTTTCTTAACCCTTTGAAGAAATATCTTGTCCTGCTCTACTTGACGTACTGACTCGTCAACACCCAGCCCTTGGGGCTACAAACTAAAAAAGCAGACATGTTTTTGTAGACAAAACAAATCTTGTCTCCATCATATTAGTGCTAGTTTTCTATTAAGTACAATGAAGTACGACTTATAGTTCATATACTATACTATACATAAAGCCTAGGAATCTATATCCCACAATATTTTTAATGTGAAACTTTGAATGTTAAGACGTTTTGATTTCTATGCAGACGACGTCAGCTACAAGTATTATACCATATTTTGAGACCAAGCCCGATAGAACATGTCATTGCCTTTTATTTCCTCAAGATTCCCCAAACAAAACTTACGTTTATATCTACTTCAAATACGGTACTATCAGCCAAATAATGTGGTCTACCACCTTAAAGTTGATAATCGTTTGCATGTCACAAAACAATAATGACAAAAGACGTGCCTGTCAATTTGAAAGTTTAACTTTAGCGACATATTCATTTGATAGGAACTTGTTTAAAAATTGATAGACCACTTATTTGGCTGACCCCACTCTACCTAATTGAAAGCATTCGAAAATGCACCGTCATTATTTATTATCTATTCAAGATGCTTTCTTAAGATCAACAATGACTTTGTTTGACGAAACCATGACCATGTTAAACTGATTTGCTTTGGATTCATCACGTTCTTAGATGGCATCAATTTCCTAATAGTAAAAGATACAACGGTTAAGAAAATATCCATGGATTCAATTCCAGATTCATCAAATGAAATGGTATTTCTTTAATCATTGAACTAATGTAAGGTTTAGTATAATTAACGTTTATAAATATGTTTAATTCAAGTTTTTTTTACTGACTCTACCCTTTTTGACTATACTCGCGTTGTAATATCCGAAAATTTAAAACTACTTAACACAAGTAAACATAGAACTAAAAGAATTTCTTTGCTCACCCGCGACCTTATAATAGCTAAGTTTATGTAAAATATGCGTGTTCATGCAGTTCCTCCACCTTCACACTGTAAGAACACACACAAATAACACAAACCTATCTATCGCCACTACCACACCACACTGACGCGTTTTGAACTCAACCAGAGCTCATCTTCAGAGCATCACAATCGTACACCGTGCTACCAGATATTAGACAACACATCAATACATCATCATCATCATCATACCTATGATAAGGTATGCGCTATAATAAAGTCGTGGGTGTGCAAAGAAATTCTTTTAGTTCATTGATATGGACCTCCGCAAAGTAACGCCTGATTCAATAAATTACAAGTAAGTAAACAAAAGCAAACCTGGAGGTAACTCAACCCCCAACAAAACAAAATTATATTCGTGCTAATTTTAAAGTTAATTCAATCACTAGAAACAGGTGAAGGTCGACTTGCAAAACTTGACTTTAACAAACAAACAAACATTTAAGAAGAAATGAGAACGTCCATTTTTGAAGTTGGTTAAAGAGCAGTTTGCGACTTGTAGCCAATATCGCTGCAGGCTAAACAATCAATTACAACAATAGAACAGTAGAAAGCAACAATTACAAGTTCAAATCTACTCACATAATTCCAAGTGAAATAGAAATTGGTATCGAAAATCTGACGCTGCACTATTTCTCGCCCGGCAATGGTCTATAAATTACGCGTAGGTACTTGTACTCTGTATTTCAACACTAGTTTTAATACACCAACCGCAACATTGTGGATATATCGATATTTAATAAATAAACAGATATCGGGAGCGAAGCACGTTCGTTCGACCTCTATGGTATCTTTAAGCTATGCGACTGCATCGCTCGCTATGCTTGGCCCACCATGTTTTCGTTAAGTGTGAGAGCGAGACGGAGCAAAAAACAACATAAACTTTCGGCTAACTTCGGCGTCTTCCGTAGCGCCTGTTGAATTCGGGCTTTGGCTTAGTGAGGATAAGATTGTAAGAAAGCTTAATATTTTATCACATTGATTATTTTACAAATATTTTTTACTTTCAGTACACCTTTGATATTAAAATAAAATTACACATGAAGCCACCGTTAAATGTTTCGGTAAAATAAAAATGGAATATTAAGTAAGTAGTACCTATAGTTGTTATTTTTACATGGATAGCTTTGTTGTTTTTTACTTAAATAATGATATTCTTTTACAATGTAATAATTTTTCTTCTTCACTTTTTCAACCGTTAAAATGTTTGGCTAATCAAGGTATCACTTTGCGACTTACTTCAATTTTCTCCATAATCTCTGTAATTTATGCAAGAACAAAAGCGAGATGCAACATGCAACACAAATATTTGCCAAATACGACGAAGTAAACTGAACCCGAGTGAAGCAATGCAAAAATAAACGCAAATGACGTTTTGTTCAATACTTCCACGAACAACACAAATTGCGTCTTTTTTTTCATGTTTAGGTAGGTACGCATAAAATTAAGACGTAAGTCGATAGTAAAATTTGCCAGAATTACGTAGGAAGATTAACCATTTAATCAAAATTTGGCAATAAAAATATTTTCATAGGAATTCTTAGGAATGTCCATATTAACCTTTCTGGTCTGAACAAATGAATGGCCGTAGCGTAGGAAACAGATGGGGGCGGAGTGTGGGGTTCGATTCTAGTGTCACCCGCTTTTGTCGTAATTCACACTAGACCACCACAAGTTGACGCTATTTACGATGATGAATTTTGGTTTCGTGTGTAATAGTAATTTATTTAGAGCGCATATTTGTTGTGCGTTCGTTTATTTTTTATCGTGGCTTATCGTGTATTTATTGGTCTGTTGTTTAGGGAAAATAATAATAGAATTGAAATTTAATAAACGTTACATAGGTTTTGTATAGAAAAGTCCTATTTTCGTAAAAAGGTCAATGGCTAGTAGGACTTTTAGCCGTATTTCACTTTGTTTCTTAGATATCTTTTATAAGGTTTTGATTCGCTAAATACACCTTGTTAATATTCTTATTATCACCTGGGCAACCGAGCTTTACTCGGACTTTTTGTGTTAAATAGTGTTTTTTCAGAGAATGCACGTTGATATTAACCGATCATATTGCGCATGAAATCTACCCTAAAAAAACATCTAAACTCCCAAATTTCGTCAAAATAGTTAGAGCAGTTTCTGAGGTCATCGATATGAATAAATATTTGTAAGTATATTTGTTCATTTGACGATATCCATACTAATATTATAAATGCGAAAGTGTGTTTGTATGTTCGTCCGTCTTTCACGCCGCAACGGAGCGACGGATCGACGTGATTTTTGGCATAGAGATAGTTTCTGGGCCCGAGAGTGACATAACTAGGATACTTTTTATCCGCGCGTGATAACCGAATACCACGCGAGCGGAGCCGCGGGCAAAAGCTAGTAAGATATAAGATTGCATATAATTCCTCAAGACACGAAACAATGCAAGTTGGTTTTGATTTTGAAATAGGTACTGGTAGACCGAATTACAAAGTGTAAATGCCTTGACGTGTTTGAGACATTATCAACCACGCTTTGTACAAAGCCGACTCATAAAAACAACTTAATAACACTTCAACGGGACTCCAACAGTACTTTCTAACTTTTTATCAGGCACATCTTATTCTCAGAAGCTAGTGCACTGCGATCCAAACAATCGCCGCTGGCGCGTGCGTTGTTTACGTGACCGCCATCTGTCATAACACTCATAACAGTAGCTGTACCACGACTTTAATATCAGAGCCTTTGACTGCAGCGGCCCGACCACGCGCGAGCGCGGCGAGTGTTTTTTTGATCCATTTGAAGACCATGATGCTCCCCATGGGGTACAGGTAGTACCCTCGCCAAGTCAAGTGCAAAGACTGACATACCGTCTTTGTCGGAACATCCCGGCCTTTTTTAACGTCTCTGTCGTCCCAGTGGAAGATTTAAATTTTGCTCATTTGATAAGTTAATTCAACCTTATAAGAACCCTTGAATTTCAAGACGATATGTTATCTTCGTTCGCTTAAAAGCTCAATAGAGTGAGGTAATTTTACAATAAATATAAAAAGGTTGTCAACCACTTTTTTAGAGATTCTTCGCCATCTGTAAGTTCCATATTTTTAGCCTCAATCTGTCACAGCATTTACTACAATAGTTAAATTATTCTAACATTATTCTTTCACAGCAGTAATGAAACGACCCGGCCATATCTTCACGCGAGCGGCGGCACGGTGAGCATTTTCCTTTTCATTGCGCGGCCGAGCCACCCGCCGTTTAGCGATTACCTGATTATAGCAGCACACGCAATGAAAAGAAAAAACGCTTACCGCGCCGCCTATCGCGCGTTGTCGTACCCGGACCGTAAGTAATGCATCGTGGCCATATTGTGCTCCATATTGCTATTTGCTTGAAACCGAATGCTAAGCCGGAAATGGCGGTGCACTGACCGTTTAACACGTTGTGATAGAACGCGATGTAATATTAATAACTTCCTTCGTTTTGTTAAGAAAATAATGCTCCGTGATATAACTTATGGTTATGGTAATGAAATAAAGAGTGCTTGAAGGCGGGAGATATTTGAATTAAGTAGTTTTTTACTTTTTAAATCACACATGGTGTGTACTGTACGTCACGAACATGTTTTCTTTTCGTTTTTAATAGTTCAACGTACACGTACCTACAATACCGATGATAATCCTATGAGAGAAAAAGCACTGTCTAAAGCTAACAATTCGAAATACCTAGTATGACTAACTGATACAGCAAAACGTGAATTAATTTTCTGATACAACTTCATTCATTTTCTAGGACCGGAAGGACGCGTCAGATATTTATGCACGCTCTGCTGTAGCAGATATTCACACTGGAGACTGTAGTAACATTCATTGCACAATTAGGCATAAATTTTCTAGTGATCATATAAATAACACCAAAGAAAGCTCTACATACATTAAATAATATTTTATTATACATCAAAGAAAAAGTAAAGCAGAATACTGTGAACCACGAAGTAATGTGGGGTAAAACTGCACGTCCATGTGCACGTAGCTATTTTTTTTTTGTAAGCCGACTGCTACTGATCAGCGTGTAAGGTAAAGGTCTCACTCTTTATCTTATTGAGAATAAAGTAACAGCTTATTTTTGGCATTAACTAGCCCTCAGCGGACCTACATTTATTGATGTACCTAACTATTATTGGTTACACTTCTTTTAGCAGCCTCCCTTTGCTTTTCGTTCTACTCCGTCTTTACTTTTTATTTGATTTGCTCATTAGTTATCTGAACCAATTCTCATGACTCTTAAACACATATGTTATAATTAAACACGGATTAATTAATATCCCAATTTAAAATTAAAAGCATGAAACAAGGACACCAAACATTTCTCCGTCTATACAGATGCCATCGTTACACAGCAGTCGTAAACCATGGGAGCTTCCATAAAAGTTGTGGTACTATAGAAATGGCGATGGCAATCCCAATGATTCCATCAAAGGGTCATTATGCAACGTGTTTGAAGCACGCCCAGGCCGGATATTACGTACACTTCATACCTTTAATGGGTGTAGTGAAGTAACAAGCGTTTTTATAGTTCTAAACTGAATAGTCTACGTTAGTCATATTCGCAATTCATACTCTTGTAATTTTCCATACTTAATTTGAATGTTAAATTGAGGTTTTATGACAAGTATATTTACTGAGGTATGTAGATATTATAAATGCAATTGTGAGTACATTTCTTTGTATAATTGTTACATTTTCGCACTTAAATAAAGTACTCAACTGATCGTGATGAAATTTGGTATAGAGATATTTGGAGGCCATAAGAAATACATAGGCTAATTTTATCCCGGAATGTTTCCGCGGGCGTGCTATAACGGATTTTTTGCAGACACAGTTGCGGGCAACAGCTATATAGTTAAACATAACGTATTTATATAAAACTATTCTCATGATATTTAGATAAAATTTTAATATGGTCTAAGAACCGAACTTAAAGAGATCTTCACCGGTCTGACAACAGAAAGAAACCTATTTTATTATACATAAATATAATATATTAGAAATTAATTGGCCAAAAATATCCTGGACAGACTATTTTTAATTATTAAAAAAATGATTTTTAATACTTTTTTGCATCATCGAAAAAATAAGAAAATTTTATATTGACTTAAAGAATAAAACCTACAGAATATGTAGATGTAGGGTTTGCTATTGTTTACCTGGACGAACTGCTGGGTATAAACTTAAACAGTTCTATCGATGCCAGTTACTTTCAGTTGATTAGATTATAGCACAAATTGTAGGTATATCAACGTAAGCGCTGTTTTATTGTGAACACGTTGATATAGGGTTGTCTGCATCTAATTAAAAATCATTAAAAATAACTTTAAAAAATAGCCTGTCCAGGATTTAACCAGAAACCATTTCTAACATATTATCTAAAATACTTACGTACTAAATTTATTATAAAATATATTTCATTCTATTATCAGACCGGTGAAGATCGATGTAGTTCAGTATCTTCTACTAATATTACCTACAGTCATCGGAACTCCTTGCGAATATCATTGTAAATATCGGCTTCTTGTGTTTCTACACCTTTTATGACACACATGATTGATTGATGTCTAACCTGGGCGGTGGTGATCTCTTACCACCAGGAGACCCACTTGCTCGTTTGCCTTCCAGAAGAATAAAAAAAAAAAAAAAAAAAAAAAAAAAAAAAAAAAAAAAAAAAAACCTTGTCTAACTCGTTAGAAAGGTTGTAAAACGAAATCCCATTAAGTAGCTCTACTTTTGTACAGATAAAGCGAATAATTGTAACATCACTAATAGGACACTCAACTTTTAGGAAAAGTAGCCACTAATGGGGTTGTAACGGGTTGATATCGATATATGTATTTTATTCCAGTCACTGAAAGGTCGATTATTCAGCACTTTTTCTTACAATAAAAAGTTTTGTTCCCGCTTACGGGAAATACTATAACTTATCAAACCTATACTACATTATGTCGAGCTAAAAGTTATTGTTATTTATCAGCATTTTATGAAGATTTATTTCCATTCCGTTTTTCAGGTTTGTCTGTTTTAACCGTTACGAAGATAGAATGAAAAAAAAGGTAGTCCGAAATGAAAATGGTGATGTCACTGACTATTTTAGGATTCCGGTAGAGATGTACTTTTCCAAGAGTTTTCAGTCGCTAAATAAGTTTGAGAAGCGCAGGCCTGGTATAACCTTTCTTTACACCAACACCATGCTTCATTTACAGTCGTATCGTGAAAAGCTTGATGTTTTTACCGATTACGACCCTTTTATACCTACCTTTTTGCAGCCCTCTTTAACACTGCCCCAACTTATAGTAAAGTAATTAACCGTTCGCGCATGCCCGGACGCAGGGCAAGGCAAGGGCGCGGCAGACATTATGCCCTTCCGGGGGTCACTGAACGCGCCAAAACAAAGAACACCTGTAGCCACTACGATCGATAAACGCATAGAAGACGGGAGACTTGATTACTCGACTGTGCTTAATTGCTTTTGATGATTTTACACGCAAGGTGGAAACTCTGAATCCATTTCCCCTTGTAAACACCGAGTGCTATTCGAAATTCTACGCTGTCATAATAATACCATAGATAATACTAATACGCTGTCATAATAAGCTATTTATTGTTTAATTTTTAATGGCAATAGCTGTAGTAGTTGGACGCGCTATCACACATATTTTAACAGTAACATGGGTACACAAAACATTTTTTATTATATTTTCGTGTCTTGCGGGTTGGGCTGAGCAACGCATAAAACCTTCAAAGAAGACACGGCGTGATTTTGGACGTACTGGCCACGCGCGCTTTCAACGATTTGAAAAAAAAAAACTAAAAAGAAGGAGATTGATTTTGATGGTGATGACGCGATGGCGCCTACTTTGTAAATGAATTTAATTTGATTTAATATTGTCTTAACTACTTGTGAAGAAGTGATTTCATTGTGCGGACACTGCAAACTTTTTTGGGGTAAGCATAGCGAATTATTTATATTTTACTAATACATATTGTTTTCTCTACTCTTGTTGTTTTGCACGGAAACTAAAGAAAGCGAAAGATATATAGCTTTCCAACCAGCATACCAGAAGGTAAGAAATGTTTTGTAAACAAATATTTTAACACGAACCATATTTACGAGCAAATTGGACACGAAAAGTGAAACTGGTTCAGCACACAGTTGTACGCATTCCTTCGCAACGCTGATACTTTGCCAGAACCTCGGCCTTACGGGCTTCTAAAACTAAACTTAATGTATAATATTTAAATCGATGATATGGGAAGGAAAACGGTTTATTACAAGTACGGTCGAGTTCACAAGCTTGTGTGAAAAAATTTGATCAAAAATATCTGAACTTGCTTCTACTCCGTTGACAATAGAGTCTTTTGCTCACAAGTTTATGAACTCGACTGTACATACAAAATTATTCACCGGCAGTAAAATCAAAAAATCAACAAAACTTAAAATTTGTAGCTATTCGTTTATTTACATAGGTACTTACAACATTTTTTTTTGCACTTAACCTCACGTAAAAAATGTGATGTTAGTTTATTTGGCTAAAATAAAAATAAGTAGGCAGCTTGAATGTACAAAACGTTTTTTTTTGGGTAAATAAAATACTATACTTTAGCGCAGAAATACTTAGCTGGGTACTTTTTAGGATACTTTTTATCCTGGAAAATTACATGATTCTTCGCAAGCAAAGTTGGAGGCAACAGCGAGTAGTAATTGTGTATTTGTGGACAATAATGCCTTGTCAAAGCGTAGCAATGTAAAGACAATTTATAGAACGAAATTTGCACATGCTAATTCCACTCTAAGCACTTTTTCGAGGACGCTAACAATAGCTTAACGGTAATTTAATTAACTAGAAAACAATTCTATTCGTGTCAAGGTCTTATTTACTAGAGCTCGTAAACTATCATTTACGGGACGTTCCTTTTAAGAAGGTTAGAATTTTTTTTGTTAAAAACTTTTTTTAGAACAATGTCTGTGGACGCTATTCAAGTTGAAAGATTTTTATGGAAGATCTACCATCTTAAGCCGGGTACTCATTAGCGAGCTGTAACTGTATCCTGCGTGATACAGTAACGAGGTTCTAGTGTGTACGCGTGTTACAGCTTAGGCTCGTGTTGTCGCCCGAACGCTTTCAGCGAGCGTACTCATTTTGCGAGTTGTAACTGTAACCAAACAGATACAGTAACGAGGTTCTAGTGTGTACGCGTGTTACAGCTTAGGCTCGTGTTGTCGCCCGAACGCTTTCACCGAGCGTACTCATTTTGCGAGTTGTAACTGTAACCAAACAGATACAGTAACGAAGTTCTAGTGTGTACCGGGAGTGTAACGAACGTGGAGGCCTTCCCTGCCCTCAGTTTTAGTTTATAACTCCACAATGTCGGACGAAGTGTCTCTCGCCTGTGCAGCATACATACTTATAGATGCCTTTCTCGATGATCATAAACGGCCACGAAGATGGTGGATTCATAGAATATATCGAGAAAGAAGTGATCTCATGTCGAGAGAACAGATGGTTCGTAGCGGCTAGCAACAACCTCTCCTCTTGACGTCCACGAGCGTAATGCGAGCGCCCTTTGATTCGCGGCAAAAACCGACAATCGTCGGGTCGCTGCGAGTCGCTCGTGTGGCGTTCATCGCAGCACATCGCAGGTTCGCGAACCACGTACACACTATGTTTTTGGTAACAGTAACGGTAACTGTAACGTGCAACGTTACAGGTTCAGAAATGAGTACGCTGTAAACATCGGCTCGCTGCAAGCCCGACGCGTACCCGCTCGCAGCAGGTTCGCGAACCACGTACACACTATGTTTTTGGTAACAGTAACGGTTACAGTTACATGCAACGTTACAGGTTCAGAAATGAGTACGCTGTAAACATCGGCTCGCTGCAAGCCCGACGCGTACCCGCTCACAGCAGGTTCGCGAACCACGTACACACTATGTTTTTTGGTTACAGTGCATGCAACGGTTACGGTTACAGCTCGCTAATGAGTACCCGGCTTTAAACAAAACTATGTCCGCGAAGAACTTAGTAGGTATAAGTATTTAGAACAGAGTTCGAATCAAATCAACCTACGTAATAGATACATGTTCTGTGAATGACATTTAGATACCCGAACGGATTATGATCTCAAATGGACGAATTCGATTGAATCAGTATCGAATTGAATGCTCGAATGAACTTCTTTTTGATGTCGTAACCGTTAAACGTAGCGTTCGGAGCTTATCGACACCGTCGGGATGTAAGTGACATACAAACCAGATCCTGTATCTCACTCTGACTAGCTATGTGACATGAAGGTAATTTTCCCGGGTGCTATAAAAATCAGGCCCCAGTGTCTGCGTCAGAGTGGGATAGAATCTACTGTAAATAATGCTTCCTGAATGGACACGTTTTGGTCCAGACCAACATATACTTTTCGTCGGAGAGTCGTTAAAGTGTAGGGCACTTATCGATCCCTATTTCGGACGTCTGGTCTGGGAAGCTCTTGCAGTGATTGCAGTTTTACAACCATAGCTTCAGTTTACAAATGAGTGGCAGAGTTCTATAAAGGTCTGTGTTGTATAGAAAAAAAAAATTTTTTTTTTTCTGTTTTATGGATGGGTAGTAGTAACAGATTATGTTTTGCTAAAAAAAATATTTTAATGTGTTTGTTTTGTTAGTGACTTTGAATATTACTGCTAGTACTCGTAGGTACTAACATTGTTGTCTACCTTGTTTTTGAAAACTGTACCTAAATGGGTTAACACGACAAGAGCTTCTATAAAATAGGTGATGTGACTATAGCTATAGGTAGAGTCATTTACGATGACGCTCTTTTCACAATGTCTAATTTTCTCAAAATCACGCGTCTTCGTGGATGGCACTAGGTATATTTACCGAAACAACACAAGAAGGTTTAAGATCGACTATGTAAAATTTCATTTCAAATTGCCATTAGGTACTGATGGCCACTCACTGGAAAAAAATACATATTGGTTTCGATCAAATATTTTTGAAACTGTAGCTCTATTAACGTTAAACTTAGCTGGATGTTATCAACTCGGGCTTACTTAACAATAAAACGAGATTTAATTTTTTTCCAACTGGTTACCACAAAGGATTATAATGTCATTGGCCACTCTGCCTTAAATTATGATGGGAACAATTGAAAATTAATCATCGTTACCCCTAGTACCCCTTTAGCTACACATATTTTGCTGTCAAAATAAAAATAAAAATCCGCCAAGCGTGACTCAGATTCGAACTTGTAGGGTTCCATACCATCATACAATTACCATCTTAAGATTAATTTTGTATGCGGTCCCTTTCTATATATTATTTTCTTTATTTTACTTTTATTATTTGTTGCTAAATGAACTTAGTTAAAATTTGAAATGCCTTCCTATTACACTTAGAAAATTCCCTGTGACGGACGAATGGCCGGACAGGTCAGAGAGCGGACTCTTGACAATAGGGTCCTTTTGGCACCCTTGGCTTACGGTACCCTAAAACATACATAGGAACACAAACGGCAAGTGTAATCCAGATTAATTAGACGACTTCCTGAGATAGTCACGAGTGACGGTGGCTTGTAGGGTCACCATGCTACGGATTTCGAGAGGATACGCGGAGTTTTAATAGGCTTATTGGCTTATACAGAGCTGGTCCGTGTTAAGTGGATTGTTTCTGTCCTAGGGAACAAGCAGGTAAATTGCGACAAAGGTAATTAAAAATAGACTTACTAGGGTAGGTAGGTACTACGTTGTTGAAGCCTGCGGTGTAGATATGGTATTTTTTTCTTAATTTCAACTCTCAATATAAAACATTTGCAAGTTTTTCTTTCAATGGCGACCGGATGGCCAAATGGTTAGAGAACCTAACTACAAAGCTTGAGGTTCGAATACCGGCCGGATTGCCGGTCGGGGCAGATTTTTGTGTGATTTATACGAATGTTTGTTCTCGGGTCTGGGATGTTTAATATGTATTTAAGTATATATTTATCAATACATAGTATGTTTATCAGTTGCCTAGTGTCCATAGTACTTACAAGCTTCGCTTAATTTGGGACTAGGTCAATTGGTGTCAAGAGTCCCATGATATTTATTTATTTATTATTTATTTAATGTATGTGATTCTTAGAACAACAGCGTGGAATATACGTTTTCGTTTAATGACCCAGTTGGCATCAAACTGTTACAGTGATACGACATCAGTAACTTTAAAGTAAATAGGTACTTTACCTTACATAACCATCTCACTTATCAAAAAAAACTTATATTCTTATATTCCAGGTGAAATGTTATTTCACCTGGAATATAATAATAATATACACAAACAAAATATAATATTTTTTAGAAACGTGGCAAGCAGATTTACAATAATAATTTCTTAACTTTTTTCTAATTATATAATAAGAATAGTGATACTGGTAGTTTTACTTTACGCACGCAAGCCGTAATTGCAGTGAATGATTGCGATGAATTTATCTTCTTTCCTTTCTTTTTAGGGTTCTGTACAACATAAAAACGAAACCCGTAGACTTGCTCGTCTTCTATATATTTTAATAATAAATTCATCCGCAGTTGACCTCTGTTTCTTAAGATGGAAAATACAGGTGAAGGCAACGGCATATATCACTGGTTCAGTAACAGCCTTTTCACTATTAACTTGAAAAGTCCTAGGTTATCACTTTGGAATTTGTCCTTTCTATATTATTTTTGCCATGGTCACCATACTGGTGCAGTTAGATAGTCCTTCTCCCCTCCGTGGTAAAATAATCCTTATATCAAAGTAATTACGGTTCACAGGATTATACTTATCCACAGATCTTCCAACATGAGGGGAATTTACATTTTTGTTGTTATTTTTATTTAAAATGGATACAGATTCTAAATAATGAAGGTAGTTAAAATCTAAGACGCAATCACATATTTTACTGAAACTATTGTTAATCTGTAGGCAGATCTGCAGGATGTCGTCATCTGTAAGTATACAATTTAAGATTGTGTATAGTTAGCTACATCTTTTTATTCAAACGAGCATTATAACATATGCAAACGACTTCGTAATTTCCTATTTAGCATTCCAGACACATTATTATGCAATCGCCTAAAATATAGAATTAATTGTGCAAAGCTACGAATAACAAATATATTTATATACCTCATCATCATCTCAGCCGTAGGACGTCCACAGGACGTACACGGGATCGAATCAGAAATCAGGAGATACGTAGAAAAATAAGGGTCACTGACAAAGCCAAGCTAATTTATATACCTATTCGTACAAAATTTTGCATCATCATCCATCATAGTCATATCAGCCGAAAGACGTCGACTGCTGGACGTAGGCCTCCCCCAAGGCTCCCCACTCTGACCGGTCTTGTGCTTTCCGCATCCACCGCGATCCCGCGATCTTAACCGTCGTTCCATCTTGTTGGAGGCCTATCGACAGCTCGTCTCCCGGTCCGCGAACACCATTCGAGAACCTTCTGATCCCATCGGCCATCAGTCCTGCGAGCAATGTGCCCTGCCCACTGCCACTGTCGGTAACCTTACTTCTACTGCGGATATCACCATTTCTAATTCAATCCCGCAGAGAAACCCCGAGCATAGGTCTCTCCATAGCCCTCTGAGTGACTTTGAATTTTCTCATGAGGCCCATCGTTAGCGCCCACGTCTCAGATCCGTAGCTATGTCATCACTGGTACGTATGTCATCACACACTGGTAAATTGAAATTTTGCATATGCAATATGCAATATGGTTTACTGCACGTTCCATTGTGGCAGATATTAATGCAGGCAAATATTAATACCTCTATAAAATTCAATCGTTGCAATTATCATTCATCAGCATAATTTGTACTTGTCGTTTATAATGAATAACGACATGTATGTAGCTACCTATTTATTATTTATTCACTAAAATACATAATGCGGAAGTATATGTCTGTTTATCTGTTAGGTACCTATTTACGCTTAAACCGCTGAATCAATATAATTGCGATTTTTTATGAACATAATTTGAGACCCTAGGAAGGATGTAAGATAGTTTTTATTTCGGAAATTGCATACGAATTTTTCGCAGACCAAGTTTTTTTATAAGTTTAGTTTTACTAAAATCAAACACAACCTGTCAAAATATTTTTATAAAACTACGGCTGACACTTCACATTACAAGCCTTGGGAGTGCCATCTCCATTTCTCAAGATCAAACGATGCGATAACGCCACGATTACCGCTCTTGCATCTTCGCAAACATAATATTATGATTATTATGGCCATTATGGCACTCAGAGCCTTGAACTCGTGCGTTGAGGCCAAATCGCGTGTCTACAAATCTAAAATCAAATCACTGGCCACATAAATAAAATGATTTGATTGTGTTTTGTTTCTTTTTAGAGTTTCTCTCTATCAAGACGTTTTTCCTTAGGAACACCTGGAGGTATCAGACTGCAAATACCCAGCAGGTTTGCTGCCCATTGGAGCTATAACAAAATCAAATTTCTAAGTTAAGGCAGTCAAAAGATACATTCATTAAAATAATTGTTACCATACAAATAATTAATGGGTTTTCCATAATCCAAATCGCACTTGGTCGGATTTTTTAATTGAATATAAACAAACGAAGACACAATTTTATCGATTTAAAAACCAAATGTGTTTTATGCGCTTCTCTGGTTGTTCGATTAACCTTGAAGCACTAATTGGGCACATTATGCGAATATCGATTGATCAATTGACATTGACTATCTATACTGTATTGCGTCAACAGTCAAATGTTTACAAGTCCTTTGCAATGTCCTCGCGTACTTTGTAAAGGATCAATTAACACTAAGAATAACGGCCGAATGTACTTTATAAAGTACAAACAAACTGTTCAATGAATAAAGAATTCTAAGAATTTTGAAATAATATCCAAAATAACAAAGCAGGTCAACCACGTCTAGGTCTTAAGCACTATGTTTGTTAAAAATGTCAGGACTCAGAAGATTAAATTTCCTGTAACATGTTAACTACAAAAAGTTTCAAAAATATGCATGCATATAAACTCATTAATTTTACACCATGTTATTTTTGAACTCTGTTAACTTTAAAAATTGGTTTTTTTTTTTAAGTTGTGTTGGGAAAGAAAAAGTTAGTAAAATTGGTAGCGCTCCTATTTTTGAACGTCTACCACAGTAGGGTGGGTCGAAAATTTTTTTTTTCGAATTTCAAATTGTAATAGTTACAAAAAGTTGCATTTTTTAATTACTAATAAGATTTATTTCTACACTACAGTGATCGGAATATGTTTAATGCCTCCGCAAGCTACTTGAAGTTTCTCAGAATCGTAATTTTAGAGCCGAGTTTACCCAGATATTATAATTAAAAAAATTACGTTTATTTTAATAATTCTGATTCTTTTTATAGTATTATATTACAATTTATTAGAAAAATACATAAAACAGCGTATTTTGGCCGTTACTGAATCATGCAAGAGGACGGTAGGATTCCTAATTACGCGAGTTGAGGCTGTTTTTCCTAAAATTATAGTCACGCGTGATTCGCAAGAATTATTGGTTTAGTCTTGTGTTTTAGAATCTTGTGAGTGGATTTGAATAATGAAAAAAACTAGTAATGCTTTAGTTTCTCCTTTGTTTGGTACTAATTACAAAGTTAAAGAAAATGTACCTCCCACCTACGAAGATATCCTGAAGTATTACGAATGGACGAGATATGACCTTAAAAGGCTAATCAAAAATCCAAAGGAGCCTTTTGGCCACTTTTGTCGTAGAAGTGTATGCTCCGATATGGTTTTCTATAAAATTAGCTTCAACTTGTCAACATGCAGCTCGACTTTTTTTCAAAGAGATTAGGCGATCTAGATATTTGCCTAATAACCTTAAAAAAGTCATAAATTCAGTTTTACAGAGAAACTGCTATTCTGCTCATCCGGAGAATATGTTGTTGTTAATGTTGACCGACGAAAAACAAGAAGTGCGAGAATGGCGGTACGTTGCACCGCCACTTCTCAAACTTCTTGTTCTTGAAAAGCACGTAAATCGACACTGCCATCTGTACCGAGAATGTTTAATGTACCAAAACTTAATCTCAATGCGACTAGTTATTACGACCTTATCAATCGGAAAACAAATCCATTTACACCCGTCCTCAACGGATTGTCAGATGAAGAACTTGCCGCGTTTGGTCATCAGAACAGCAGTGGGAACAATCCTAACGCTCTGTTTTTACATCTGCCCAACCATACCTGAGCAGTAGAAAGAGCAGTAAAAGTTACAACAGAAGCCTCTGTATCTGCTTGTACAAAAGTATCTAGACAAGGTCTAATTCAATCAAAGTTGGCTTCCAGAAAAATCATGATAAAATTTGAGAGCAAGAGAGATTTTAAGGTACAGTAGTGAGATGATTTGGTATGTTAATCGTATTCCAAAGTTGTTTCAACCATTACATTAATAATTTTTTTAACTTTTGTACACTATTTTTCACTAACAATAAACATACTTAACAGATACTTTTCATTTTATATTTTTTTAAGGTGACCACATTTTTTTGATTTTATAAATTTTTCGACAGAGATGCGGAGGCATAAGATGATGATTTAAAAATATAAAAAAAATATGTCCTTACTTGTTTTACCACTATACAACTTTTTAAAACTATTAGAAATCAAACATCCAAAAAAAATTTTTTTTCATACAATCGCGACCCACCCTACTACCACAGCCAAAATGTTCAAATTAGAAAGAAACTTGATTTAAAAACGTAATGAACAACAGCATATTGTATACCTACAGCGCTTGTTTAGACAACGGTAAATAAGTTAAGATAATAATATGTAATATTAGCTAGCTTACGATTAATTTAAGTACCTAAAAGACGTCAGGTTTAATAGCTACCTATAAAAATCAGCGACTAATATTCACACATTTTTGCGAAATCATTCCATTCCTGTCAACTTGAAAACTAGTTTCGATACAGCCGGAAGACAAAACAATCGAATGTTGTCTTCGCGCAAAAATCTCGCTCTGAAGTGTCTGTATAATAGAGAATGTTCACTAATTTTGAATTTTGGCTTTCGGTACTCTCTGTTGAAAATAAAAAATATATGTGAAAGAATTATTTCGATACGTCAATTAGTTTCGAAGATATTGAATTTTAAAATGAGTGCGCGACGTTCAGCCCGCGCTCGATGCGCGTGACGTCATAGTACAACACTCGCGCTCAGTCTGGTCACGCTCTTCCGTACAGTTGCGTTACGTTTCACTAATTTATGAATATTTAAAAAAAAATGTTCAATCCTACTACTAGAAAATCATGTGTTGTGCTAAAATGTACAAATACCTGTATTAGTGCGCCAAAAAAGTTGTTTTTTCTCGATCCAATGGATGTCAAAATCACTAAATAATGAGCACCATGAGTCTATCTACTTTAGATAGATCATCCCATTGTCCTTTTATAAATCCTTCATCCATTATTAGGGTTTTGTAGTCAACCAGGAACCCCTATAGTTTCGCCATGTCTGTCCGTCAATCTGCCTGTCTGTCTGTCTGGGGCTAAGTTCAGAGACCGTTAGTACTAGAAAGCTGTAAGGTCATAGTCGGGTTTTCGTAGTAAGTCATCGGCCCTTACATCAAATGGACTTGGGTTTTTTTTTGTGAGTACCGAAGAATTTTTATGCTGAGTATGACATTGTACTTGTGGCAGTTTTTGACTTAAGATTTTTTTTAAGATTTCTTTTAATGTATTTTTTTTCTGGATATATTCAAGCGATTTACTTAAAATTTTGAAATGGTGTTCTTTATATGTATAGATTTGCAAAAAATTAACTACTATAAAAGACCAAATAAAAAGAATATGTGATTGTGAAGTAGTAATAATAATAATAATAAATGGTCGTGCCACGCTCCATTGGGATCGATCTGTCATCACGGACAGGACTATTGTAGCCAATAAGCCTGATATCGTGCTGACAGATCGATCAAACCGCCAGACAATGCTCATCGACATCACCATCCCGCATGACGAGAACCTCGTGAAGGCCGAGAAGGACAAACTCAGCAAGTACCTTGACTTGGCTCACGAGGTGACTGCTATGTGGGATGTTGACTCGACGATCATTGTCCCGATAGTCGTTTCGGCAAACGGTCTAATAGCGAAGAGCCTCGACCAACATCTCAAGAGACTCTCGCTAGATGGCTGGATCAAGGGCCAGATACAGAAGGCGGTACTTCTGGACACGGCACGCATCGTCCGGAGGTTCCTCACTCTGCGGCCCTGACCACCGATAACTTGGGCTCTGCTCCGTTACCGGTGGCAAACTAGGTTAGGTTTTTATAATTTTTTTATTTTGTATGTACTTTTCTGTATTTTACTTTTTATAACTATTATAAAAACCTAATCCTAAGAATAAAAATAAATAAAGATAATAATAATAATAAAATTCATTTATTCAGATAACTAGGATCCATCAGTTGTTAATATTACTTATAAATATGTTAGGTACATGGTGTTAGTTAAATGTACGATTGTGTGTAGTGACACCTCCAAATTTTTTTCTCAGATTTTATATATTGGTCTACTACTTGCCTAAATATCAAAACTTTCCAGGCAGTACTTCCTATCAAAAATGCTCCTGTTATAAGTAGGGTGTTCATATTCAACATAAATATTCTTCACTATAAGAAGTACTTTAAAAAAAAAACCAAGCCCATTTGATGTAAGGGCCGACTTATTAGAGAAACTCGACTTTGGCCTTTAGTGTGAGTATACTCAATATACATATAATTTACGCGGAAATAGGTATATATAAAAAAAATTTTTTTTGGGTAAGTACCTCCCATACCTACAAGTAAAGAGAGGATGTTTTTTTTTTCAGTTCCACCCTATGTTGTGGGGTAATGTTGGATAGGTATTTGAAAATTAATATGGGTTTGCGAAAACCATTTTTTGATAAAATGAATTTTTTCGGAGATATTCACTCCGAAGTCTCCGAAGATCATAAAAATGTTCCCCCCTCCCCTCTACCTTTTAAACCGCACGTCTAAAAACTATGAAAACAAAATTCGTTAATTGTTTTCTACTTAATCAGTTGAGATGTTTTTAAGTTTTTGTAAATTAGACTGATTTAATTTTTAATTAGCTATTTAAATTAGTTTTAGTTATGTTAATTTTATACCTACTTAGTCTCTGTTTTTATACCTACTTTTATTGTGAAATACACAGTTTTTATTTATTTCTTTATTCATGTTCAAATTTACACTTAACTAAGTTATTATTACCTATCTATAACTAAAAAAGTCGCATTTTAAGTCCGCCTATTGTGACAGGACTGACGGTCGGGAACTATAGAACACTACACTGAGCATGGCTCGACGTGCCGGTCAGGTTTTTTAAAATAAATGTACACAACTGGAAAGTCTGGAAGCGATAAAACAAAACAAAACACGGCGCATTGGACCTACTGGTATAGCTGATAACTAGGGACTCGACTACGCGGAACGCGGAGCGTTGGAAAATGACGTCACACGCTGTCGCGCGGCTGTTGGCGGGACTCGATATTTATGCGAACTTTGAATGCGTATAAAATCATAACTACTTGGTATTTTTCACTGAAATAAAAACAAATGTATTTGTATACGTAAAAGCTTTACTGGAACAAAGCTTTCAAGTGATTTTGCACACCTATTAACATTCTCTATTACTTATAACGGCATTTAATGTGGGAACGGAGTAGGCCTTGAACCGCTGTGGATCCGATGCACTCCACACAATGAGCCATTTGAGTTACATAAATTTGAGCGCGCACTAAAATATTGAGCCATATTCTTAAAGATACACTTTGAGCATTGTTTTCTGAAGACTTGTGGCAGCTGGAGAAAATTACGATTTTTATGACGACTTGCGAAGGATACAGGATATGGATGGTCAGGAATGCCAGGTTTATAGATAGCCTCAGAGCACCAAAAGTGCGTGCTTTTCTGGTCTTGTTCAAAATTGTTATGTAATTCTTTAGGACAGATATATCGTCACTACTTTAAAAAAACTTGTAACAAAACAAAACAGATAATTTTTCTTAGTGAACTTTATGATCATTGTGTCAAGGTTCAATTTTGTTGACATATTGATTTTAGATATGAGAGTTTTTCAAAGTAGTGACAATATTAAAAAACATTTAATATTATAAATACGAAAGTAACTCTCTATATCTGTCAGTCTGTTAGGTGTCTCTTGGAAAACGCTGAACCAATTCAGATAAAATTTTATATGGCAAATAGCTGTTACCCGCGACTCCGTCCGCGTAGGAGTATGAAAAATAGTTTACGTCCTATTCTCAGACCTACCGAATATACCTACACAAATTTCATAAAAATCTGTCGAGGTGTTTCGGAAGAGTGTTGTTACAAACACACGTTTGTGACATCAGAATTTTATATATTAGATAGTTTGAGACCTTGAGTAGAACAAGATATTTTTCACGCCAGAAAAATGTATAGTTCCCGCGGGATAGCAATAAAGAACTCCTCACAGATGCAGTCGCACACAACAGACAGTATTTTACAAAAGGCTTACGACCTATATCCGATACCTTAATAAAAACTATTCGAGCAGCAAAATTCACAATAAGCTATTACGCACTCTGCCCTCTTAAAGCAAAAGGCGATATTTCAAAAAAGAAACACTTTTGAGTTATTTTACAACATCTAATGCAGAATTTATTAAGCTGCACAATGGTATAATAACATTTTTTTTAAATACAAAAATAACGCCTTTTGTCTTAAAAGGGTAGAATTGTAGGACAAATTAATGAATTAATGATTTATTTGCTAAACATAATGTGTAAAATGAACTATTTGAAGAAGTGCCTCAGCTAGAAGACTTACTTGACAAGTTACCTTGACAGCCTCATAGTCTTAAGTAGGGCAACGTCCACACACTTAAAGTTACAATTACTTACTACCAACGCAAATAACGCAATTTCCATTCAAAGTCATTCAACTGAGCCTACGTTTGTTGTAACACGATCTTGTTTAAAAACAAATAATAATCCGGCATAAATACACCGATAGGTTTATGTTGACTCTTGTAATCACAAAACTGTCTCAATATCCGCAACTGAATGACGTTTTGTAGGTATTCTATAATTGCTATAATAGTGTAGTCTTCATAAGGGACATAAGGCGTTTAATTACATGTTCTGGAGAGTGTAGATTATTTGTGTCATTATTTTGCTTACGCAAAGAAATGAAACGCCATTTTGGGTAATTTCGCAAAGTTAATAATTTCCTAGCGTATTATGAAAACATGACTTATTTCAATAACAGTGTTTTTTATCTTCAGCATGAAATCCTTATATATGAGTTCTTTGTGGTATTAAGATACAGCACTGTGTTCTAGGAAGTGGCTGTCGTACCGAGAAACATTACGCTTTATAGCAGCAAAATGCTCAAAAATATAGATAGGTACCTACTTGACAACTGTGGCAGGTGAATTAGTGAGTTGAAATGTTTTTGGACGTTGTGCCTATCTGTAGACGACTTTATAAGTTTGCCGCCCTAAACAAAACATGTACTTAAGTAATATTTATAAAAACAAAAATACTAATAAGAATAACAGCAGTATGTATCAATTGATTTCAAATCTATGATATTTTTTTATTTCTCTGGAAAAATAAAATACAACTAAAACAAATAAACAATCCAAGTTTATATGGTCCTACATATAAAAAAATGGAGTCCAATTAAGAACCTCATTATTTTTTGGAGTAGGTTAAAGAGTACCTATTTTTGTCTTAAAAAATATTTTTGCACTCCTGTTGCTTCGAGCTGCATTCTATAATCATAATCATAATCATAATCATCTTTATTTGCATAAAAAATGGTACAGTAAGGTGTTACATTTTGAAAATTGAACATCATTTTTTGCTAGGTAGTTTTAGCTAGTTTTATAAAATACCCACTCCCAGTAGTGATTTGATGCTTGCCTGTACGAAGTATGTAATTCTGTAATTATATCACCGTGCGGTTAAGCCATTGCCGCTAGAGAAACATGCACTTCCAAGAGAACTAGTTATGAGAAAGCGTTTTTATCGGTAAACACAACAAGCCCTCAATGTTCAAAGTAGTTCACTATAAACCTAGCAAAACATACAATGCTTACTTTCTCATTTTTTCACGACGAAAATTGCTAGGAGAAAAGTTCTATTGTGTCCATTCAGCGTTGTCCTATTGTAAATACAAATACGCTCACCCACTCACAAAAAATATCCAGTCATCAAAACTTCTTTGTCACGCACGCCACTTCATAATTAAAAAAAAAAACACTTGAATCCAAGTTCTTTTCTTAAATTGTTTATTTATCGTTTTATCAATGTTCGCGTTCGAATTCGAAATCGTGCAAACGCGCGACCAAGTTCGCAGCCGTACGCCGACTCGCGGAGCGCACTGCCAAGTATACCAACAAGCATAACTACCGCAGTCTTCCATTGTGCCATGGCTGCCAGACACGCGAACCGTAGCTGTAGGTATAGAAGCCTATACCAACCACCTTTACCCCTCGTTTCATATTTTACATAAGCATATCATAACAATCTGTAGATAGGGTAGCTCGTTTTCAATTTTGTCGTAGCACTTGCTATAAATGGCTTACTATAATATAGGTATTCATATTCTGACTCATAGGCGCTATAATCGTAAATATTCTGAATTTAAATTCAAACTTTGGGGTTCAAATTGTTCATAGATATACCCTTGTAGGTACTAATAATAGTTTCTTTGCAATGAACTCTAATTGTTGTTATGGTTTACCAGTGGCCAATTCTATTTATGCCCATTGACAATGACAATGAAGGTTTTGTAATTCATTTTCTATTCAACACGTAGGAGTTACGTGGGTAGTAATTTTTCTCATAATAACATACAGTAAGTTAGTAACATTATTTATTCGTTCATAATTTAGTTGCGTAAAAGTTTTGAAAAGCTAAAAAACTTCTTGTGCCGGTTAAAATAAAGGAGTAGCTAAGACAAATTAGGTAAATGAAAGTAAACAAGAAGTTATGTTAGGTTAGTTTTCTGTAGTATTTGATTAAATATATAAATTTCGCGGGGGGGGGGAGGGCTAAAATAACTGTTTTTTTAACGCACATCCTAAATCACTACGCTAGTCTTGCAAACAAATTTTGCAAAAATTGTGCCCAAGGATCACAAAGGCGCACTAAAAAGGATATGCTGTAATGGTTTTGTTATTCCACGCGATCAAAGTCCCATACTTAATCAAGTCAGTATGTTATAATAAAATAACCATCAAGACACTAGTGATGTATCGAGCTGCGACGTTCTATCACTTTCTATGCATTTGGGTTAAAAATAGGCTGCTGCCAGCCGCGGCCTAGAAATCGACTAGTGAAAGTATTATTGTCATATTGAGAACACAAATACCACCTTTGATTGATATTTAATGTGGTATTAACGCCTAATGCCCCGAATTTGGATCTAATCATAAAAATGACGCGTGCCTAGATTTTTATATAAAATATGTAAATTCGCTGACTAATATTGGAGGTGATTTCATATTCGTAATGCGTTTTATGTTTCCTTTTGCAAAATGAAGACCGTTTCTTTTAGGAGCGGTGTTTACTAGTGTTGGCTGCGTGCGTATTCTTTTAGCTACTTTCCTGAAAAAAAGTCAAGGATAAATTGTTTAACTTTGTTTAAGTTTGAAAGATCCAGACATTTTGACACTCCTGGACTGAGTCCTTGTGTAACGGGGACACCATAATGGAGAGATCTCTCACCAGGGACCTAAATTGTTGTGACTAAATCGAGATAAAAAAAATCTAGCAAGGTATCTAAAAAGACTACAAATAAAAATCTAAATCTAAAAAGAGTACTTACTAATTTCTTAGAACGCCAAAAATATTTTTTAAGTAAACTAGATCATCTACCACTGTAATTTAAAATGAAGTCGGTCAAATAATTACACTTTTGATTAAGCACTTCAAAGGCTTACACTTTGAAGATCTCAATCAAAAGTTCCACTCAAGCTTCTCCCAATGTTTTAGCATCCCAGACGCCAATTAAATGCACCCGTTCCCTCTGCTTTGCATCACAATGAGGGTTGAAACATCTATATCAATAATAGGACTTTTTCCCGTTGAAGTGAAAGCTATAATAGCATAGCAAGATTCAACACCCACGTTGTGTGTTGGCGTAAGCAAAGTCCACCGAGGAGGGGTGCTGATGCACCAAAATACCTTATGCAAGCATACGGGTGACGGGTGAGATAAATGTAGGTATTTAGCATTCCTGATTTGGTTTAGGGACCTGCTTAATGCCTATAAAATAAATGTTTTTGAAATGTTATTTTCGTTAATGGTGACGAGCAGTTGACATTAAACTATCTTATCTTTATCTTTACATTAAAAGCGTGAAAAAAAAATTATAACAAAAAATAGAACCGACTGCAAAAACCCAGCCAGCAGGAGTGATTGAAGCCCAACATACCTATAGTGCGTAGGTGAGGTAGATGACTATAGGTCCACTCCTGCTGGCTTGTGCTGAGGCACCGACCAACTTCAGACTGGTAGAAAATTATTTTCATGATTTTTTTGTATTCGGTTAAATTTTTTGTTATAATTTTTTTCTCATCTAATCATGAAGCAATATTCAGTTAATCCTTTTAGGGTACTCTATTTCACCGGTCCGGATGATAATGTAAGTTTTGTGGTGGTGTAACGGTTCAATTATTGAATAGTAAACAATGATGTGCATATAGTGAAATCATTAGTCACGCATCTTCTTTGTTACCACAGAAACAGCACAAACTTTAGATTAGAGAACGCCTATAAGAAAACATTATCAGTCACATCTTGATCAAACTGCAGGTAATATATTCGTATTTCTAAATAAAATTAATTAATAAATATCGAGGGACACTTGACACCAATTTCTTCTGTTCAATTGTTTTCTGTTGTTTCACCAGTTTGTTTCTTGTGAACTCAAAAATATAAAGACAACATTTTCCAACCTATGCTAGACCCTCACTATTCAAATCTATAGGTATGCATTTATAGTGTTAAACAGTGTTTTTCAAACAGTGGTTCGGGACCCTTTGGGGAATCGCGAAGCCTACTCAGGTGTGAGAGCTGCAAATACTTACTCAGGGGTCCTGAGTATATTTAAAAAGACTTCTGTCCAAGGTATGTAATGTACTACAAATAATATTTAAATACGAAAGATTAGCCGGGGGACGTCCATTATTGAACGAACGGACGAAAAATGTGAAAGATAGTCTTGATTACTTATTAAAAAAAGTGACTCTGTTTTTGAAACGATCAAACCATTTTAATCAAACTATTTTCAAATTACAGCCTTTTTACAAGCTTTTATTTAGTTTCGTCAGTTCCGTTTTCTGTCAGTCTGTAATCAAATCTTGCAAGTCAAATTCGACCAACTTCCAGCAGTCAGATAGACTTGAATCTTAAAATACTTATGAGAATCGCGTGAAAATACAATAATCTAGTAGTGTCATCTTGGTACTTAGTCCAGCCAGGATCGTCTCCGCAGGACGGAACTCTTCAACGGCTAATAGCATCGAGTTGAAATTTGGTATGCAAATGTAGTTTGGGTGATAATTCAAGTACAGTCAACAAAAAGTAGAGTCAGCAAAAATCATATATCAAACATGAAATTTTCATGGTTAGGTTATTTCTTTTTAGTTTCAATGTCGACCATTGAAAAGAATGTCAGTTCACACAGGTAAGAAGTAGCGAATGGCACTAATAATTTAAAAATGTGGTTTACCAACTCAGGATAGGTACATATTCTTGTTTCTCTACACCCCGATCACGTCGATGCTTTGATAATGAAATTCCATTTTATTTTACTTTTTAAAATGACAGAAAATCATAAACGCCGTTTTTCAAATCACAAAGGGCCAAAATCAAACGCAATTGTTTTTCGTACTAGGTCTTATTTTAAGTAGTAGAGAAAGCGCATATTCAAAAAGATTGAGAAGCGCTGGAATAGACTAATAGAAGCGCTATGACTATACTCATATCGTCGTTCTATTCTTCGCCCCAAACTGCACCCTCGTTTTACATGAGCTGATTGACTACCGATCGATACCATCTACCCCAAAGGGTGTCGCACGCGACAATGACGGAACAACTAACCAACTCCTATGGAGTGCAACGTAGTTTTTTTTTATACGGTAGCTATCTTTTCTTACAGAGTAAAATAAAATAAAATAATTTTTTTAACTAAATTCGAAAGTGAACTACGACTATAAAGTTTACTTGGTTATTATGTATTTTACAAAATGTCCTGATTTTTAGGTTGAGTGATGGGAAAAGCGTGTAACTTTTCCGCAATGTAACTTTGTTGACATATAGATCGACAAAACAAAGAATCGCGTGACTATGTCTTGACTTTTTTATTTAGAACGGCAAAATCCATACTAATATTATAAATGCAAAAGTGTGTGTGTTTGTGTGTATGTTTGTCCGTCTTTCACGTCAAAATGGAGAGGCGGATCGACGTGATTTTTAGCACTACTTTTTACCTACTTTCTATCCCGAAAAATGCATAGTTCCCGAGGGACCAGCGCGCTATAACCGAATACCACGCGGGCGGAGCCGCGGGCACAAGCTAGTATTAGTTATAAATATCATTGTATCGATTCAATATCGTCGTTTTGTCACCTAAAACTAATACAAAGTTTTTAATACACATGGATTGAAAAGTCAACTTGTTGATTCTCAATCGATTCAGATATTAGAATATCCGATACCATCATAACATGTGCTTTTATGTGACCATTTTATTGTCGTGTGATTCTGAATGGCTTCTGCCCCTATTTCTGACTTTTATTAATGCTCTATTGAACCGTGGATGCCGCCTGCATACAAAGCATTCTCATTCTTGAAGTGGTGCCGATATGAATACGGCTTAAGTTTTATAAGGGACGTGACGGCACTATGGAAATCATTTTCAAAAGAAGTACCAAGACGATTAATTTTAGTGTCCAGCTTTAATCGGAACCGTCCTTTAAGAACAAAGGAAATAACGTTATATGCAATCATAAAACTGCCCAAATGATATAATACATAATATAGCTTTATCCTTCCATTCAATACTAACAATATTGACGTGTTCTCTACTCCGGGACGTTGTGGAAAATGTTAGTAATATGCTGTTCGGTTGGTTCTATAACTTATATATCCATATTTTATACTAGTTGTATAGAAAAGTGGATACTTATGTTAGGGCACCGACTGTACCTACCTTTTATTTTATCCTACTCTACCTACTCATAATTATAATCCATCGTCATCATAGACGTGCATTATGTCAATTCCAGGGTAGGCAGGGTAGATAGAGCTGTTGGGCTACTACGAAACTCGCAAATCGAAGTTCCTAACGCACCGTCCCTTTCACTCGCGTTTCAAATGACTTAAGCGTCAGCGGGACGGCAACATAAGAAGTTTGAGTTTTGCACTTCATGCGTAATAGGGCTAGTGCCTTGAGCTGCCTACCGTGCTGGGGGGCATCTCAGGTGCGGATCCAGCCCCCACAAAAGGTTGTGGGCACAGTCACCCGAAAATCGGCAAAGTGCAAGTCGGAGTAGGTACGAACTCGTGCCGGTCATTAACAATCATGAATTCACGTCTCATAAACGACTGTTCGAGTGGCGACCACGAACCGGAAGACGAAGCGTTGGCAGGCCTCCCACCAGGTGGACTGACGACATCGTGAGAGTTGCAGGAAACCGGTGGATGCAAGTGGCGAGTTGTCGTTCACTGTGGCGTTCTAAGGGGGAGGCCTTTGTCCAGCAGTGGACGTCTTCCGGCTGATGATGATGATGATGAAACGACTGTTGGATTTGATTATTTTCCTCTTTACCGCGCATCAAGATATTGGCCTCGTCTCAATAGACCGTGAAAGGTGTCGTCACCGGTCTATTAGGGTTGTGGGCATACCCATGGTGCCAACAACGGTGGATCTGCCCCTGGCGCATCTGCAGCGCGAGCTAATGCTTCCAACCCTGTAGTACCCTTAGTGTAAGTTTTCGGTTACAAAATACAATTAAAATATCAATTTGTATGGAAACACGAACAGCGCCTCCAGCGGAACGTTTGCGATATTCGTATTTCCATACAAATTGAGATTTTCTGCAAAAATGGACTCCGTTACAACTTCATAAACAACATCATATGACTCTCCTTGAGTAGTTGGTACTAATGGGCAGTGGTAATTACTTACTTCCCATCAGATGACCCGCTTGCTAATTTGCTTACCTTTCATGATAAAAAAATATATTCAATCTTGACAATCTCTCCGCAATTTTCTCTCGTATAAAACGTTAGCGTAACTGAATATAAGTGTATGCACATCGATGCAATTTTAACGATGGAGATGTCTGATAAGTGTGATCACCTAACTCTTCGCTCAGACTGCAATTAACGACTTTCTAATCCTATATGTAGAAAATTGATTAGATATTGCAACTGCAGTTCTCGGTGCCATGTAAATACTTTGTACAGTCGGAGTAAAGAAAGGTTCGTCAGCTTGAGGTGGAATTTTATCCCCCGATGCAAAAAGAGGCTGTTATAAACTTGAATGCTTTGTGTGTCTGTCTGTCGCACCGTAGCTCTTAAACGGGTGGACAGATTTTAATGCAGTTTTTTATTGGAAAGCAGGTTTTTGGTAAAGATATGTTTCATCAAAATAGGTTCAGCCGTTTTTGAGATATCGAACTTTGAAATGACAAAGTGGGCGGTTTTCCACCTTTTTTTTTAATTTATAATGTAATTTTATATAGGTTTCAATCAAATGATGTTCTATAGATGTTCTATTTAATTTAAGAGTTCCATATCGGTGTATTGACATATCACTTAAACCATCTAGAATAGAAGAGGTCTAGTAGCATCGACGCACGCGCCGGTGAGAGTCGTCTAAATATGGAAGTGCACCTTTATAAGAACGCCTATAAGGCGAGCCTACTAGAGACGCAAATAATTGATCATGCAGTTTTCACTTGCCCCTACATGGATGCGTTGATTTTAATGTAACTTGAATTTGCGAGTTTTCACTGACTTCAATACGAGTAGAATAGTAGAAATAGAACCTAACATATTATTTTTGACCCCGACGCAAAAAGAGGGGTGTCATTTTGTTTTTAACCCATGCCTTTACTGCGATAGACGATGGATGTTTTCTATCCCATGCAAATGCTCAGGTGCTAAATTCCTATAACAATGGCTATATGCGTTGTGTTAGACGATACAAATACCTATACGCAGTCGGCAAGTGTACCTAGTTGAGCAAGATTTTTTTAAGTTCCGTACCCGAAAGTAAGGTTCCGTAAGGTTCGTCCGTCTGTCCGTCTTTCATACAGCCAAACAGTTGAAACTACAGTCCTTACATTTTTAACTTAAAGCCTTAAAAAAGGTCTTATACAATCAAACGTGAAGGAAAGTGAAAAGTGAAGTGAAGTGCGTATACCCTACTACTAATAAAATATTCAAAACTTGCGTAAATTCTTTGTCCTTTGAGAAAAACATTTATGATCTTGTTGCTGTTGCTGAAAATATATTTGAAAAAAAAAACATTTATTTGCAGAATTCAAAATTTCAGGAGTTTATTTGCTTGTAAACGTTTAACATCAGAAAGACAATCTTAAAACTATTCATAATTTACAATCTCACATAAAGTACTCGTAATAAATAATTCATAGATATAATTATAAAGGAAAACATTACTCTATTATCACTATAAAACTGTAGGTAAAACATATTGAAATCAATAAGAAGAAGACAGTCAACAAATATTTGGTACACATCAAAGCTAGAAATATAAATCAAATCAAAAGACCAGGAAGTATTATCTTATGAAAAGGCCAAAAGACGAGATACCGAAAGTACACAAACTTACAAGTAAAATTATTAATTCAATCAATATTTCTCTCCTACAATTCCTTGTAGGCTATTTAGGACGTCGTTAACTTCCCTTCGCTCTTGTACAAAATTTTACATCAAAGTATTTTGTTGTAATCGTAAGTGCAGACTAGATATTTGAGTGATCATCCAGAAAAATTTCTTCGTGGTGTTATTTAATCGAGAAAGGTCACACCCTGCGCTAATACCTACTAAATTACATGGCCATCTAGGTAGTTTTTCGTTACACACCACAAGTCAAGCTTTCTCGGACGTCTACAGCAGGGTTACTACGAACTCGAAACTCGAAGTTCGTATCACCATCCCTCTGCGGTATTAAATAGTATAAGTGTCACAGGGACCGCACTACACGAATTTCGAGTTTCGTATTAGCCCTGCAGTTATCACTTTTTGGGATATGGGCGGATAGATCTGTCATTGGTGCTTAACGGTTAACCTTCCTTCGTTATGCTGCGAATATCGATTGATCCTTCACTATGCAAAAATTTTACCCTCCTTTTGCTCACACAAACAATTTTTCTACGGATTAACTGGAGATAATCAGAAAAGATCGACATAACTCTTTCTTCACTGCAGCGCGTTGAGCCGAGTTCCTGGCCCTATACTACGAAGTGAAAAATTCAAACTTCGTATCTTGCCGTACCGCTTACGCTAATATTATTTAATACGAGAGTGAGAGGGACGGTACGATACGAACTGTTAATTTCATAGTAGCCCCCCTGCTCTCTTCGACTCAGTATTCGCCGCCTCAGTATGTAGTAGGTCCGTCCGAAATAGCTAACTTGTCTTTATAAGATTAATCTTAGTGCTAGAGAAAATTAACAGATACACAAAAAATTCGCTTCTGAATGAGGGAGCAGATTTGGAGCCTCATGTTTCTTTACTAGATAGAAAAGTAAGCAAAGGAAGGAAAAAGTGATAATACAATCGTTTTTTTTATTTCTTATTGTTGTCAAGTGATAGAGTTTACCGTCTTGAATAATTATTATCCGCAAGTACACTTAGCATGACCGGGTGTCTTATATGTCACAAAAGGTATAGAACTGTAGGTGTATTACACATTTTCAAAAATGTTAAAGTCATATCTTATTTGAACCTAAAGTAGGATCAAATTCAAAGCAGTTTCTAAACTATCACGAGTTGCATTCACCTCTATATTATTTTGAAAATGTATTGCACTGAAATTTACTAATCGAATATAAATAACAAACAAGTGAAATGTTATCAATAACACTGTACAAAACAATACGTACTGTTCTGATTCAAACACAAATTGATTTATCTGCCAAAACATAAATTATTCATTCATTCATCATTCACCACAATCATGGTAAAATTGGTGTCACATTATTATAGTAGATATTTTAAAGCTAACATTGTCGCTTGAGTATTATTATGTAACTTAATAATATCATCGTATTTACATTTAACTTTAGACTAATACAATAAAATTGTATTGAAACTACTGCTATGTTTATGAAGATATAATAAATACAGTATCAAACAATTTCGTTTCTGAAACCATGCCCAGTTTTGGAGCTAGTATAAAACACATAAGATGCAAAAAATCATAAGATAGTGTACTGATCACAGTATTCATATATTTGTACAAAAATAAAGTACAAAATCTTAGATCTAAATAAAGTTCTGGACCTACATCTTAAAATGTAGAGAAGAGACATATAGTTAGTATATTAGACTCTATTGCTAAGCATTAATGGTACCTAGAGTATTGATTCCAAAGTCGATTATGAGTCCAAGATTAGGAATATTACTTAAATATAGTTCACAATGATTTATATATAATGTCTTTAGCTCAGCTATGTATTGCCGGAGTATTTGAGCAACAGTAAATAGGTACGACTAAAACATTCGTGAAACAGATTTAATTGTTATCTATGCTAGTGCCAAAGCACCTTCCAAAGATAAATAATGTTACTATTGGACGAAATAACTACGTCTATCATTGACCGTAGTTATCAAATCAGTATTATGAAGGTCGCAATGTCGATTCTACAGTTTCATCGAATCTAAAAAACATATTTTCTCATTTTTGACTGTATACAGTTTAATAAGCTCCAAAAATTACTTACTTCAATATAGGTATAAAAGTTTGGTGTTACCTTTGCCTAACTAGTGGGTCCTCGGTACTATTAGTATCCCTATGGTAAATTTATCCAAAATACTGACACTACATTTACTTCGCAAAAATATCGCTACAAAATGTATAAATCTGGTCATTCTATGCTTTAATATGGGGCTCGTACTCGTAGTAATAAAAAACTTACTACTTGTAATATTCCAACTGGTTTGGTTAGTGTAGCATTCTATTATCTAAAAATATTTTTCAAATACCGACTACGGTCAATTTGAGGTTGTTCCCATGTAACTATAAAAGATGCTGATTCATCAGAGAAAATACAAAAGTATAAGTGTTTATGAATAAAAGCCATAGCAAATTGTCGGTAACCTATTGGAAGACATTTTATTTTACTTTGAATTGATTTGCAAAATATTCTGGAACATGCATTTTTTATTAAGTAATGGAATGTAGGTACGAACTTCATTGAAACACTACACTAAGTATCTCTAATATCTAGAATATTCAGAACAGGATGATTTTAAGACCCCTTATTACTAGGTCACAACAAAATGTATGAATTAGATGAACGAGGAAACAGAGGAGGAAGGCATTACTTTAACTTTAAGCATAACTCTATGGAACCCCATCGCTATGAATATGATTCTGCTATGATAATTAAAGCGTCTAATAAAGCTACAAATAAATAACACATTAAAATATTTAAATACAATAACTTAACATTAAAGCAGTCAACTTCAAACTAACATAGGTAATAATAATATTTAAGTGCACACCGGAAAAAAAGCAATTGCGACTTGAATAACTTTGGTGAGTGGATGTCTATGTTGCCGTTGTTATAAAACGGCGCTTGCCTTATCCGGTATTCACTGAGGTTGAATCTATGGCACTAGGACAACTACGCCACTTTTCTAACTAGAACATTGACTTTGAAAAGTGCAATAGTTTGTGTTGCATGAACGACGCACTACCAAACCCGTCGCTACATGTAGGCAGGTTTCATTTTATAAGCGCGCTTCCAAATCTCGCACAAACACACGGTCGAATGGAATCTGTAGAATATAGCGAGAGGCATGGAGACGTGTGTGATGATGGTCCAAGCCCACAGACCGTAAAAATGTAGCTGAACTGGATGTGACTCCGCACGTGACTTCTCCAGAGTATTTATTGCCCACATGGCCAGATTTGTGACGAGAAGAAACGTGACTATTTCTCTGCCAGGCTTCTTTCTCAACTGATCGTGTGTTTTCGCTGAGCGACGGCTCGCATCCAAAATAAACATTGTTTGACACGTTGTTTGAACCAGGGACGATAATGCTGTTATTAAAATGAGAATAGTGTTCTTCTCTATAGTGAAGTGGCCACCAATGATCGTGAATGTGCCATAGATGAACATTCCAGTTTGGGCTCCGACAAGAAGAATATTGTCCAGCTCCAGATTTCTACTGCCGTCGTACTTGAGATTTCTAACGCATACCATCCCTGCTAAGCTTGCTAAAGTTGTCATAGCATACAGCGCCAACTCACACACGTTGACTTCAACAACAGCTAGTGTTGCGTAATCTTTTTTTGAGATCAGTACAAAGAATAGTATCAGTGATATAATAGTGAGTACTAGAACGAGGATTCCGAAGAACAAACCTTTGTGAGCTCTAGCGCAATCAACGCTGTACAAATGAGGTGATTTCTTGTATGCTAAGCCTTCTAGGAGGCGTGCTTTCGCGATCGCCGCCGCGACGTCTTTCGATGGATATTTGGAGATATTTTTCCACATAACGTACAGGATAGCAGCGCATATAAGAGAGTACTCAATGGTGCAGGGGAAAAGGAATGGCGAAGCGTCTTGGACTAAAGAGCCCATGATGTTGGTACGTCGGCATTCGAAGATGTGATGTGGTCCCTTGAGGCCGCGAGGAACCCGTAGGTGAGCCGCTGCCGGATGAGACGGGGGAACTTCAGTTGCCAGCGAAGCGAATGCTTTTTGGAATGCTGAAATAAACAATAAAATATTGTAAAGGAGAATGAGTTTCGAACACTGAGTTTTGACTGGATGAGCACTAATATAGTCCTATAACGCGTTGAATTACTGCTAAGCACGCAAAAAATTACCTTAAAAAATTTGAAAATAATAATAATAATAATGATTTGTTTCACAAAAAACTTTTTACATAGTTATAAGACAGTATTGTCAAACGTTAGATAAAATAATGCTATTAAAATTTAGTATTAGTGGAGGTATTATTATTACTATTGTCATTCAAGAGAAACCTCGAGCTAAAAGCCTCAAGCTAAACCATTCGATCAATATATTATTTCAGTTATGGAGCCCCAAAGCATGTCAAACCGCCGATCAGTTCCAATCTTCGCCCGAGAATTTAGGTCGAATACCGACATTTCGGAATTGGAACGCAATCAGGGTGACGTGACGAGACAAGGGCCTCATTAATTACAACCCGTTTTCCGTCCTAGTTAATTTCGAATTAAAAATCGAAGCTTAATTCCGTTAAAGTAAATAACGGTTAACTGAGACAAGGGGAAATATTGAGGGATTGTGCTGACAAGTGATAAGGGTGTCTTTTATTAAGAATCTCGCTGAAGTTTGAGCTGATTCGATATCTGATGAAACCTTTTGTGATAATCATGTTTGTTTGTTTCTGATGTTTCTCAATAGCACTTCTATTTGAAAGGCTGTTCATTAAATTCACTAAATAAAATTGAAACTGGATGATATTCAACAAGAGTTACTAATTTCGTAATTTTATTTTAAAAGTTAAGGTTATGTTTCAGTAAAATAAACAACTTAAGTTTTTAGTGCTAATGTGCTTCTTGCCGGACTCTTCTCAGCAGAGGTTTTTCCGAACCGGTGGTAGTTTTTTTTTGACAGTGCTTATTATACCCTAAACTGAATAAAGATATTTTGACTTTTTGACGTTGAGATAGATTCTATATTCACTATTTCTACGCTGTTAATTTTGTAGGGTATGATTCTAAAACACCTAAGTTAATAGCACTAAAACGGCAGATATTATAGAAAAACATACGTTCAATTTCTAATCAAACTGTATAGGAAATATCACCATAAGTCTCTTTCACTCGTATGGAGCTCACTGACAGTAATTAATTCAATTAAGTGGACACAAAGCGAGGGATTCTGGTGGCGGCCTACAATGTCACTGCGGGTAGTCGTGGCTGTATTAAAACCATTCATGTCACTAACAAACGTCAGTGTATTTATAATTGCATGGCATTAATACATTGAATTTAGGTGACGGGGTAGGATAACCGTCTCGTGTACTCCATTGTTCCTACATAGTACAGAAACATCTTCATTTTATACAGTTAATAATTGTTTAAAATTACAAGCGGTAAAATTAATTAGCAGACCAGAGTTGAGAGTTCTGTTTAAAAAATACCTTGTTGAATTTCTTGCCAGATTCTTCTCAACAGAGGTTTTTTCCGAACCGGTGGTAGATTTTTTTTGACATTCATAAGTGATTGTTATAGCCTAAATTGAATAAAGATATTTTCACTTTGACTTTAGACTTTGAGAAAGAACCCCTTTTTTATCAACTGTCGGTGAACAGACTGAATACTAAACCAAAGCTTGTAATTATAAAAAGGATGTGCAACACCTTGCGTTAGGATTTTATCGATAGGTTGCTCCTTAAGTGGATGCAGTCTGTAAGTACCCTCATTTGACTCGATATCAATTTCCTGTAATTATGCACATCATTATGAGACTATAAACTCAATGAGCGTGAACGAGACAGACTACCAACAATAATTTATGACCCGACTACTTGGTTCTTACCGTGAATATTATGAATAAAGTCTTCTTTATATTCCCTAGGGCAATGCATCGGAAAGGTTTAATAAAGCCACGTTCAAAAATATCTTACCTAATCTATGCGACAAGCCTATAGTCTTGTTTTCTGGATCGTAGAAGGTAAGAATTTCGTGTTTTGTTTCTTGCACCAGCACGTTCAACCACACGCTCAAATTCGTTCCCACCATGTGCATCAAGCCGAATCGCGCCACTATTTTGTGTTTGTATACTTTCATCTGAAACATAGTTAAAAAAGTCCATTAGCACAAGATATACATACATAAATAAAGGTTAGCTTGAAAAGATCCCTTTTAGGGATAAGTTCACCTTTGTACTCTTTTGGTTTGTTGTTTTCTTTTTGTATTACTTTGAGTTTTATGTACAATAAAGTATTTACATACATAAATACAATTTATTCTTAAAATCTATATATCACTTATTTCTGAACTAGGTATCATGTGTTTCAGAATAAAGTTATAACTGGAATACTTTTGACGCAAATGGCTCTACCTAATAATAAGTAGGCACCTATCTACTGAGTAAACTTCAGTTATGTCAACTACCATAAAAGTTGAAATTTTATGGCGCACGTGACCATGTACAAATAGCTAGTTCTGAATACACAATATACGGAAAACGAAGTAGTACATAATATCTGAACATAAAACCGTGAGACTCACTCATATTAAATATATTAACCCGGATAACTCACGTCTTAAATCGAGTTTAGCTCAACATGTTTCGGGCTAATCCGTAGCCTTACTCCTCGGAGTAACGCGACTCGGCGGCTGCTGCAACACGAGCGCCAAAAAATTGAGTCGCATTGCTCCGAGGAGGAAGGGCTACGGATTAGCCCGAAATATCAGTATATTTAATACATAATTTCTATTTATAACCAAATACTTGTTAAGCAACCAATTAACAAATGTCGGCACCCTGAAAGTCTATAGTTCCTCTGTGTTGTTTTTCATTAAAATCAAGTAATAAATAAAATAAAAATAGGAACAAAACTCAGAAGAACTTTTGGTTTAACTATACAACGATATCATACCTCATTGTTCAGAAAGATGAAGTACATTTGGATGAAGATAAAAGCCATTCGGGTGGCCGGCGTGAGCGCTAGCAGCACGTTGTGGCAGTTGGTGTTTCTTTCCAATTCCCAGTATTGTCCGAATTCTAGTCCAGAGTAGATCATAGAACCAATCCCAAACGCTGGAATAGAAAAAAAATCTGATTAATTTCAAAAAATAACAAAGGCTGTATAGATTCAGGCGTTACTTTGCGGAGGTTCAAGTTAAAATAAATGGAATATCTGTCTTGCTCCTCCGCCAAGGAGTGAGGCCTTGTCGTGCGAAAAAGCTACGCTTGAGTTGAAAAAATGTCTTTTCATGTAATTTAACAATTTAACCCGCCCTCCCTCCGCATAAAAAACGTAAATAACCAACGCAAACTTAACTGAACCCACCACCAAAAGAATACAGAAAGAAGATTATGGTGGTGGTGGTTCTTCAGCAAGACATGAAGCCATTTATTTTAAATAACAAAGGATTTATGGAATCCTAACTTGCAGCCTTGCATATGAATGATGACATAGAGTATGAATTCCATCAACATTGTTCCGCCATTTAACGGTGCTGAGGGGCTACTACGAAATTCGAAAATCGATGTTCTTATCATACCGTCCCTCTTAATCTCGTCTTGAATAAAATTAGTGTCAACGGGACGGCAAGATACGAAGTTCGAATTTCGCACTTCGTAGGACTGCTGGGCTACTACGAAACTCGAAACTCGAAGTTCGAGTCGTGCGATTCCTCTGACACTTATACTATTTAATGCGAGAGCGAGAGGGATCGCACGACACGAACTTCAAGTTTTGAGTTTCGTAGTAGCCCTGCAGAGCTTGACAAAATTGAGTGTCTATTCACTTATAACAGAAAATAGAGCAATCGCTGTTTTAATTATATTACTCGAACTGAACAACCAACAAACCCAGGATAAAGCTCCAGATCCAATAAATGCTTGTCAAAAATTGTAGTATTCAAGATGATATCGGACGGATGGTAAATTCACCGTTTACTTTTGTACATTCGTAGTAAGTACAGGGAGGTAGTCTCTGCCTGCCCCATTGGGAAAGTTTATGTACGACTATGTATGTATTACTTGCAATTTAAGATTCGCTAGAATGATTATTACTACTAAATTCCCTAGTTTATCGGCATTCAACACAGCACCTTAAGGCTTAAGCATGACTATTATCTAGTCTGAAGTGTCAAAAATACTTTATATCGCAAATTTAAACACTGCGTCTATAGTGATGGGGAGACTTCGACCAATCCGGTCACAATTTTTTAAATATTGGTTAAGTATTGGAACAAATAATGCTACCGGCCTATTTGGCCGAATACCCAATCACAAACTACGAAAAAACGCTCATTTAATCAAAAATAATTATATTTAATGCTTGTATATCATATAAAATAAACGAAAAATCCATATCATCATTTAGTTACTTGTAAATAATTGCGTTATTCGTCTTAAACTTCTACTTGCTGAATAAAGTATTAGGTCATACAAAAATAACAGCTTCAAGCTAAAAGTAGGTAGATTTATAAACTTTACTAATGCTTCGTCAGATACATTACATTGATTACAAATGTCAACCGGACTATTATAATAGAGCAGGATAGAATAAAAACCAGCCAAGCGCGAGTCGGACTCGGGCATAGAGGGTTCCACACAAATTTGTCAAGTGTCAAAACATACCTTTACTATAAACAGCTGTATCAGTGAAAATCTTATGTTTATAAAGTTCTGCTCCTAAGTAAGAAGTAAGTAGTACCAGGGGTCATTTTATATAGGTAGCTAGATAACTGTCATAGATAGACAGACATAAAATGTAAGACTTTTTGACTTAAATGTGAAACCACCCTATAGGTTTTGATTCCACGGCAATTTGTATGGACACCTATGTCAACGACTGCATCTTTTTATGGTATTGACTCGAAAGTTCAACTTTTTCACAGCTTCAAGGGTTATCCTTTGATGTTGGTACAGAACCCTGATTAAAATAAAAATATGATGGAACACTTGACACCAATTGACCTAGTTCCAAACTAAGCAAAGCTTATACTATGGATACTAGGCAACGGATAAACATACTTACTTAGATAAATAAATACTTAAATACATATTAAATATAAACCCCGAGAGTAAATATTCGTATTATTCATACAAATATCTGCCCCGACCGGGAACCTAACACGAGATCTCAAGCTTCCTAGTCACCTGACTAGGGAAGCTTGAGGTCCCGGGGAGAACCTTCTCTAACTACTATATCTAATACACCTAATAAAGTAGGAATTTTTTAATACTGCTTTTTCAATTCAAGAACATGAATAAATTAAACAACATGATCATGATCACCAACAAGCTTTATTTTTAAAAATTACTTTGTGCTCAAGCATTAATTTCACTATACGAATTACACGATACTTAAGTATAATTAACCAAACGAACAAGGAAAAGTTAAGCACCCCAGTGTCATTTCAAAGTTCAACATCTCAAAAACCGTTGAACCTAATTTAATGAAACTTAGCTAAAACCGCTTAAACTTAGCTTTCGATTAAATATACCACATCAAAATCCATTCATTAGTTAGGAGCTACAATGTAACAGAGACAGAGACGCACACACATAGCGAACAAACTTATAACACCACTCTTTTTTATTGGGGGTAAAATATAAGTTTTCGGATCATTACAATTCTAAAATCCTTAATATGACCAGATTTGAGTACGCGTGTAAGAAATTTTACAATGGGTAAAAAACGGTGTACCTACTATTTCCTTATTTCACAACTTAGTCTATTTAAAATTAAAGAGAAAATTATTCTATTAAGCAGCAGACGTTTGATTGTTATATCTGTTCATGATTTCAATGACGAAAACAAATAGCGCAATGCACGAACCAGCAAAGAGTAAACAGAATGGTACAGTTAAATCTTTTAAGTTGAGAAGGCATATTTGGAATGACCCCTTAACATTACTTGCGCTTGAATCATAAATAATTTGATGGAAATCTTTAATACCTTGCAAAAAACCAAATTCAACTAAAAGTAACATTTTTTGTTCCAATTCTTTTAACAGCGGAAAACCACGTTTAAAAAAAATAGCGTGTAGAGTATTAAAGATGTCCTGCTCCATTAGATGAACTCTAGCTTTGTCTTTCGTGTGCTTCCTTATCCACCAAAGGTAACGAAAATACATCATTACAGTGTATTTATCATTAGACCCCGCTACATTACCTAGACATTTATCACTAGTCTCGCAGCCCTCATTTTCCAGAAACTTCTCATTGGCTATGGGAAACTGCGAATCATGTAGAAACGACACTATGGTGTTAGTCATACATGGAGTTAAATTCTGACTATGCAACGACATGAATGAATTGATTTGTGGTTTGTACGATCTATATGTCGAATAGCTAGTAAGTCTTGTTTGATAGAAACAATTTACAAAAAAAATGAACAAAAGCCAATGAATAATTATTACGTTTTGGGAAATATTATTCCTAAGATTTAACGTGACATTTAGAGTCGCACTACCAAACAGATTAAGGAACTCTAAAATAAACATATTACTATTGTTTTTCGGTAATGTCAACGTTTTACCTACCTTTGTAATAATTACTGAAGCTAAAAACAAGATAAACAATAGAAATAGCCAGATTTTAAGGTCGAACATTATATAAACTATTTTCCATCTCTCTATAAAATCAGCACTGTGAGTAATACCAACATACTTATCGTGGAATGCTAAATGTGTCAATATATAATCAAAGAATAAACTTCGACTTCGAGTTAAACTAAATCCACCAAATACCAAGTCGACTTTATTTTCATACAAAGCTTCCAATATTCCGGACACAGTAAAATTTATTGATACATGTCCAAAATTGTGAGTTTCAGGTAAATATGTATAATTCCAAGATATGTTTTCATTTGTCAAAAGCATTTCTAAAAGAAATCTTTCGATCCCAATAGCATAATCACTTATTGGATCGGGTTTCAAAATAACGAGGGGAGGAAAGTTATGTGTAGCGATTCGTAAGGTACAATTTTTTAGAACAGGTTTATCATATTCTCTTAAAAGTTCTATTACATCAATTTCTCCAAGATTTGCATTACATTCGCTAATCTTTATAGCATTATTATAATCGTGGCCGCATCGACCTTCTGCGTAAGGAAAATAAGAATAAACAGATGCATTGCCATTAATTTCATCTACAATAACAAGAGTATGTATAATGTGATACTCCCATAATATTTTAAATATTGTTATAAAATCATCTTCATAGAGGCATCTCACTGAGAGAATGTACAGAGCCTCTGGTTTACGATGCCAATCTCGGTCTAGACTGTCAATCAAAATCTCGAAATCGAACAGGTTGTGCAGATGTATTATGATAATACTGGGGGATAAGCCCACGGAAACGTTATAATCTTTTACGTAGAGCTTAACATTCTTAGAGTCATGTATCTTTTTAATTAAATCATTTGTTACTAGATTATTATTAATGACTGCTAAATCTGATCCAAATTGACTTTTGGAAGATAATATAGTTATTATACACTGCTCCATTGGATCTTCTGCCACATCAGGAAAACTGATGTTTCCAATGCTTAATATCATAACAAACTTTGCTATTAAATACAATATTTCAAATTTATGATACATGGTGAACACCTACACACTAAACAAAAAGTAAGGGACTACTAATAACAAACTGAACCTCCTCCACTCATAAACATTTACCTACATTATAATTATTGAACAACAATTAGAGTTTCATGACAAGCAATAATGACTGTCGTTTATTTTTTCCTGCTTCGATTTAGAATATCTACTCGTATTTATCTATTCTGTCAACTTCTGGCCACTTGTTAAAATAACATAACATAACAGAACTAACATTGACGTATGGCTGTCACGATAGGTTTCCAAACTGCTGCTGTGTTTGAATACTTTCACTAGTTTTTATTTTTTTCAGTATGTTACACCAATTATAATCTATTAGTAACTAATACTATTTGTAATTTATGTGATTATTTTCATAGGTGTACCTTTAAAAAAAATGTTGGAAAAAGCTGTCAAAAAATAAATTGAATTTTTTAATTTTTATTTTTCACGTATAAAATGTTAATAAAATTTAAGGGTGTACTTAAAACTACGTAGCTGTGATTTTGTTTCAATGCTTGAGCTGCTATGGATTAGGAGAAAAACGAGTTTGAAAAAAAAATGTTAAGAAAATACAATTTTGACAGTTCAAGATAGAGAGCTGAAAGTTGGCATGATTACTAGTAATGAGGCGACAAACGGTTGTCATTTACCAATTCAACTATTCCTCACAGGGGCCACATGTCCTTTCTTAGCCTGCTAAACCCTTTAGAATTTTTTTGTAGTATTAGCATTTTATCAATAATCAATCAAAACGTACGATAAGGAACCAGTTAAAGGTACACCGCCCTGCATAAGTGGATGGACACCTTGCGTTCTATAATCGCTTGCACACGAGAGGCGGCGATTTTGTTAGTTGTTCACCACAAATGCACTAGATGGCGCGCTTAATGCACGGTATGAATATGATTGATATTTTGTCCTCATATTGGTATGTGCCGATGGCTCAGTTGATCGGCTGCTTAGAAAAATTCTTAAATGAACCCGAGTTCGTATCCTACAGTTCAGAATTAAGTTTTCGTTTTTAGTGTTTTTTTTTTATTTATTACTTTATATTTTAATTTTGTAGATAACTAACATGGAAACAAAAAACAATCTGAAAAAGGATAAGGTTGCAACAAAAATAATACACGTTTTGAAGTTTAAAACATAAAAAAAATTTATTCCTAAAACAATATTTCTATTCATTAAATATGGCAGTGCTGTTATTAATGTTATACTAAATATTATTATTAATTAAATAACTGAAAACCAGAAAGTAGTTTACTCAGAATCCAGAGTAGAATCGATTACACGATGTTTTAAATCAGGTTGTGTTTGTGCCCAGTCTAAATATTACGAATGCATACGCCAATTAAAAATGTTTTACGAATGTTTCATACCCCTTAGATAATTTAATACCTACTGGCCGTTTGGCTGTCAGTTTGACTTTCTTCTAAATCTGGTATTACAAATTACAACTGTAAAGTTAGAAATGAAGTAGAACTACTGATACAATTATTTTAAGAAATAATGAAGGTTTTCAAAAATAAACGCAAACAACTAACTTAAAATAAAATACAAAAATATTTTCGGGGTGTCGTGTGAGGTTTTTAGTTATTTAATTAGCACTTGACCAAAATTTGTATTTTAAGATTTTATTGAGGTATTCGCTTAAGTATTCATTTCCGTTTCTGGAAAGAGGATTGAAGCGACCACAATAAAAAAAATGAATTTGAAAATATATATATATGTGAGACCGGGTTATCATAAGACTCGTAGGCGTTATTATAAGTTATATATATAAACAGTGAAGTTTTCCAGTTTTAAACATAACAATAATTGATGGCGTAGATCCACTGTTAGTGTGTTACTGACAGTTATAATAAGATTACAGTCGTATTATATTGAACTTTCACACTTATCTCACAAAAAAAAAACTATTAAGGCATTGGTAATTAAATGTTTTGTTCATAATAATAAAATAATTACTTTTCGTAACAAAGTGATAGGTACTACAGGATCATAAATAAAGATAATTATTTTGGTTTCTATAATACTTCTATATAACATGATTGTTTGAGTATATAACCCGGTCTACACGTAAACTATCAATTTTATTTTAATAACTAGTTTAACCACCATGATTGTCGATAACTGCTTGCAGACGGGAACACATAGATGCAACTAGATTTTCACACAGATTAGACCCGCGAATACTGTCCCACATTTTTACACAGTGAGCTTCTAACGTTTCTGGAGTTCGCTCATTTTAGTTATCTCAACGTTGGACAATAAGACCCCATATATTTTCAATGAAATAAATCCGGTTATCTGGCAGGACAAGAAACTACTTTAATATTATTTTTGTGTTGATCAAACCAGTCTTGCATAATACGCGACCGGTGTATTGAGCAGTTATCTTGCACGAACGTTATGCACGGCACTTGTTCTTCTGGATAAACAGTGGGCAACATGGTCTCCTGAAGCAAACTGGCATAATCACCACCGTTCGCTCGACTGGGTATTCTAACAAGTTCTCCCGGATCAGCGGCACTCATCCATCCCCATGGTTGACGGTTATACGACCAGATTCCATGTTGGGCACTACGAGATCACCGTCGTTTCGCGTAGGTATTGTTTCGAATAGTATCTAGGAGTCGTGGTCGAACCGATCTTTGACGATGCAGCAAAAACCGCAGAAAAGGTATTCGTCTTGATATCGTCGTATCCATAACAGAGTATAACTGTTTTTTTCTGTAACAATATAAATAAACATGAAATAATGTAATGTAAATATAATTGTAGTAAAAAAAAAAATGGTAGGATAAACGTAAAAAAAACTCACATCAACTCCAGTTTCTCTAGAAATTTCTGAAATAATTTTTACTTCTTTATATAAATTCATTTTATCACACCTTTTAATCATTTCAACATTGCGATGAAAACTAATCATTTTAAAGAATAACTACGATAGTAAGCAGATTCAACTTGAAAGAGACAATGGAACGAGAAGTAGGAACAGCTGAACAAGTAGGTAGCAAAGTTTAAAACAAAGTAATAAAAACAGCCTGGTAGTTTGAAGATCTTCAGTCTACCCTCTTTAAGTTTCGTAAAATATGACTTACCGATTAATTTTAAGGCGACCAGAGTTATAGATCCAATTTTCATGACTTCAAATAACAGATCAGTGGCTGAGTGGTTTGAGAGTGCTCCGACAGAATCGTATGTCGCGAGTTCAAATCTTATGAGGCGACGATATTGAGTTTGTGTTTTTGTAAATTTATTGCTTGGAGATAAGTAAAGTCGATGTTTCGATGATAAAAACAAGCAACATATTATGGGTCTCCGTAAAGAAAACAATAATATTCTCCCCCTCACACACTTTCGCACAATACGAAAGAGACAGAAATGTCGTTACACGAAGGTAGCATCCCACGGTGTCCCACCCTGGCAGCTGGCAGGGACACATGTTTAGCTGGCCACGAGAGTTGAAGTGAATGATTATACACACAATTACAACATGTGTAATGGGCAGTAGGACGTTGAAATTTGTCTTTCTAACATGAAGATAAAATAAATATTTTTTGAACCCTTAAAAAATCAACAAACTAGCGCCATCTAGCGGGATTTTGGTAAACTAACAAGTTAGTAAATAAGTGAATTCCGCTAATACACATCGAACACATAGATGGCGCCGTTTCTCGCGTCAGACGATTATGATTTGGCATTGTCCATCCACTTTTGCGGCCTATAGTACACTTACACATACATTCTAAGTAAAAAGATATTCACGTGTATTACTTGGAAACCATAAATCTGTTTGCTCTGATTTTAACTGTATGTTCATGTACGGAGTGGTACATTTTTTTTAAAGTTGTACTAAATAGAACATTTTCAGTATTTTTTTTATATAATTTGTTTTTTATATTTATGAATATATAACCGCCATTCTGACTCTCAGTATTACAGACTTCTTACATGCGTTAGAGTTAATTCATAGTATACGAGTAAGTAGTTTCCAAATAATTGCTATCTATTTGCTCTCTCAGTAGTGTTAAATTAATGTACTTATAGGACTATTAACCATTTAGGTTTGCCGATTTTATTTTCTAGATCAAGTGCGCACAAGCGGCACGTGCTTGGAATTTAGTTTTAAAGAAATCTTACTTTAACCCGTCGCGCGACCAATGACGTTTTTGAGTAATTTTGGACTAGTACCCTATGTTAAAAGGTGATCGAAGCTACTAAAGAAAATTTACTTATCACTAGTACTCAAATACGCGCCACTGTGGCCAATGTTTTCTAATTCTTCATTTTGAAATGTTAGAAAACTGAACAAATATTTTTTTAATGATCAATAATTAATAATTTACTAAGGTCTTGAATCTTGAATCTACAGAGGTTAACTTAACACAAATTCATTTTAGAAAATTTATCAATCATAAAATTATTTTAACAAAAACCAAACAAAATAAGTTAAAATTATTTTACAACTGTACACTATTCATATTTGTGTTATTTAGCGTATGAAACACGCTTAATAACTACATCCGTAAATATCCAATTCTAACGTTATTCATGAAACTTAAAAAACGAGAAGAGGCAATTTTCAGATATTTTCATTTTGGTTAACATGATTTTGCTTGTCATAATACAAAATCTCTAAAATTAATGAAAATAATGAAAGTGATAAACCAATTACTAGAATTACGAATGGTAAAGTTAAATCTTTTACATTCATAATTCGTACCTCTAGCGATCCACTGGTATCACTAGCTGATCGTATTTCATCAGGAATTCCATGAAATCCTTTGCTTCCTTCTACAAATCCACATTCAACAAATTGCAGCATTCTATAATTGTATTTATGCAACAGTGGAAAACCTCGCTTAAAAAACAGGGCGTAAATTACGTTTTGCAAACCCTCCTTCATAATATGAATTTCCTGTTTTTTCTTTGGATTTTTTGTTATCCACCATAGATATCGAAAATAATTTGTGATGGTGTATTTAGTTTTCGTTTTCTCAATTTCATTTAGCGATAAGTCACCAGTTTTGCAGGGCTCAATTTCAAGATACTTTTCATGAATTAAAGTAACGTTACCCGAATTTTTAAAAAATGGTGCCATATCTGTAGCTAAACATGGAGTAAAGTTGTACTTTTGCAGATCACTGTAAATATTCAACTGCGGCTTATACGATTGATAAGTTGAAAAGCTTGTTAGCCTCGTCTGATAATAACAATGCATTAAAAATAAGTACCATAACCAGAGTACGACGACGAAATTTTTTGAAACATTTCTTCTAAGATGAATTGCCAAATTTTGCGTTGTACTTCCAAAAAGGTTGAATAATTCGTGTGAAATCGTAGATTTTTCTATCTTGGTATTTTTTGTTGAAAATAGAACTTTGTCGGAGAAACTTGATAATATTACCGCACATAAAACTAAAATCAACATTAGCATGAACCAAACCTCTGGATTAAACATTTTGTAAATAATTTTCCACCTTTCTAATAATCCAGAGCTGGGGGTAACAATGACAAAATTATCTTCAAATGCTAAATGACTACATACGTAATCAAAAAAAGTGGCACGTCTATTATTTAACGCAAATCCACCAAAAACTAAATCTACTTCATTTTCGTGAAGTTTTTTAAGTTTGCCACTCACTGTGAAATTATCTGACACATTTCCAAATTCATCGGTCTCTGGGTAAAAGTTATAATTCAAAAATATACCTTCTTTTTCTACTAGCATTTCCAATAAAAATCTTTCGACGCCAATAGCAAGTTGGCTTATTGAATCGGGATCTGACAGTACTAAAGGAGAATAACTGTGAGTTGCAACTTGTAACGTGCAATTTTTCAAAGTTGGCTTATCCTTTTTTTGTAACAATTCCATAACATCTATGTTTTTAATTCTGTTACAATCACACAACTTGACAGTATTGTTGTAGTCTCGACCACATTTTCCTTTATTATACGGAAAATAAGAATAAACTGAAGCTGTATCGTCAATGTCATCAGAAATAACAAGAACTTGAATTATGTGATATTGCCACAGTATCCGAAACACCAAAACAAAATCATTTTCATTAATATTAGATAATATTACAATGAAGAGGGCTTCTGGTTTACGAAACCAATCTCTATTAAGGTTGTCAAGTAAATCTGCAAATCTGCGATAGTCAGGTACATGTAAAATGTAAATTTCTGGAGTTCCACTTACGGGAACATTGGAATCTTTTATGTACAGTTGGACATTGTAAGTTTCATGAATAGTCCGAATCAAATTGTTTGTCAGAACGTCGTTGTTAATGATTGTGATGACTGCACCGAAGTTATTTTTAGATAAAAGTATGTCCACAATACATGTCTCCATAGAGTCTTCCGTTATTTCTTCGACAATGATTCCTGCGATGCTCAAAGAAACAAAACCTTGATACGTGAAACAAAATAAGATATTTTTTAAAATCATTGTCAAGGCTTACGCTAATCACTTCCGTCGACAAACTAATCGCTATACAAGATACCTTTAAGTAAGTCGGATATATCTTTCCGAATAATCTTTGTGCTTTTGTGATAAAATATTTTTTTTGATCATTTATTATAGTTCTATCATTTATTACTCGTCGCTTATTATTTGATCTAGTGAATGTAAATAATACTTGATTGATTAATAGTTTTTAGTAGCCGGAAAGAAAAAAATGTGAAATCTGCCTAACTAAATAGAATATTTAATACCTACCTACCTTGAGTGTAAAAAAATTAACTCGGTTTATGTAAATATAATATTAACATCATTAATAATATGGGGTTTTTTTATTGATAGCAGACAAATAAGCAGACGATTCTCTTGATGTTAAGTGATTACCGTCGCCCATAGACATCCGCAGCACCATCAGGCCTGCAGATGCGTTGTTGCAGATGTGTGTCTACTAAGCTAGTACTGGGCACAACAAATACGAAATTATCCTCTAAAGCTAAGTGGCTACAAATTTAATCGAAAAAGAATGCTCGAATTTTGTTCAAAGCCAAGCAACAAATCACTCAAAATATAATGTGTAATTCTAAGATAGGCTTCCATTTTAAGAAGCAATTCCAATATTATTTTTTCAATACCATTATTAAATTTACTGATTTACTGATTTGAAGAACTGTGGTCGGCGTTATCTGCGCATGGGGTGAGCAGTCGAATCAGAATTCGAGCACTGAAATCCCTCTATGAGGACTCCAGTGCTTGCGTTAGAATAAATGGAGCGTATACTGAATGGTTTAACATTCAAAAAGGTGTTAGACAGGGATGTGTAGCGTCTCCATGGCTGTTCAACCTATTCATGGATAATTGTTTGACAGATCTAAAAGATAGTGATCGTGGACTAAGAATGAATGAGTTACCTATCAAATACCTTCTTTACGCCGATGATCAAGTATTACTTGCATCGTCGGCTGAATATTTGCTATTATGAATGATGCTTGAATGATGAGACAGGGAATGAAAGTGAACGTAAAAAAGACGAAAGTTGTGGTATTTGAAAAGGAAGAGAACGTAACGGAAGTGTGTGTCCGGATTGGTGACGAAAACTTGGAGCAAGTGAATGAATTTGTGTACCTGGGATCGATGTTTACTAGGGATGGAAAGTGTGAAAGTGATATTGAAAGGAGAGTAAATGCTGGTAACATATTGAATGGAGCATTGCACACTTTTCTGAATAGCCAGAAAATCTCCAAAAGAGCTCGTCTGGCTGTGCATAGAGGGGTGCTAGTACCAACACTCATGTATGGAAGTGAAAGTTGGGTGTGGCAGGAAAGGCATGAGAGTAGAATAAATGCGGTAGAAATGAGAGCGTTAAGAAGTATGTTAGATGTGAAATTGAGTGACAGAATTAGAAATAGTGCGATAAGGGAACGCTGTGGTGTAAATGAAGGTATAGTCACACGGATTGAGAAAGGTATGCTTGGATGGTTTGGGCATGTGGAGAGAATGAGTGAAAACAGATTAACTAAGCAGATCTATAAGACGAGCGTGAATAGGAACGTTGGGAGAGGAAGACCTAGACGAATGTACCACGATCAAATCGGGGACATCCTGAAGAAAGGTCGGGTCAGGAGTACACTGAACCGACGTGCATGCATGAAAATATTGATGAATGTAGAAGAAGCGAGAGTTGTATGCTAGAATCGTAGCAAGTGGAAGGATGTAGTCTCTGCCTACTCCGTTGGGAAAGAGGCGTGATTTTATGTATGTATGTGTATTAAATTTATTTTTTGGTTCAGGTCCAAAACAGGTTTATCAATTTCATGTAACATTTCAGTATTTATACTCAAATCTCAAATCTCAATTTACACGCACACACACACACACACACACACACACAAACTACCCTGTATGCCCAAATGGGGTAGGCAGAGCACACGAAACGTTACCGCTTCGGAGCGACTTTTGCAATTTTAGGTTTTAAGTATGATATAAATGGTACAACAGTGACAGGTTGCCTGTCGCCTACGGTATACCTTAACCTATATCCTCAGTCGCATCTTACCACATCCACGGAAGAAATGGAGAGGTGTAATTCTAACCCGACACCCGACACCAAACGGGCAGTTTCATAAAAAAAAACTTAAGAACAAAAAACGAAACCGCCGAATAAACTAAAAAGAAAGAATAATAAACTATTTTTATTTAGCCTTAATCTAGGTACTAGTTTGAAATCACCTGTCGGAGAAGTGATAAAATCCCATCAGGTAGAAGACTAATAGGGCCACTTCTGTTGGCTAGGTTTCCGTATTTACCTATTATAATTTTCTATAAGTAGAATATCATTGATAGGAATATTTGGAACACCGTATATAACCGCTAAATAGGATGTTTGGCAATCGGGTGCACGAACGGTACTGGCTATACGACAAAAAAAAATTGAAACTTAGCAATAGTAAAATGCGGTCAAAATTTTTCAGAATGATCCTAACTATCATCCCTTAAAACCCCTATATTTGACTGCCAAATACTCTGTATATCCACGTGTGATGCATCAAAATAAAACTACATTTTTTTATACATGTATAACGTTTATATTACAGAAACGCCCAAACAAAAACTGGTAGACATCATGCATAATTACCTACTCGATAATTATACATTATTGTACTATGATTTATAACGATTCACTCGGTATTTTTTTCAATGCCACGGTATTTTTCCAAGTTTATTAATGTTAGTGTACCAAATGGGGGAGGCCTATGTCCAACAGTGCACGTCCTACGGCTGAGTTGATGATGATGAATCAGATGAATGTATTGGTATTGTATTGTATTGTAAAACTCTTTATTATTATATATATTACCATGAGTATGGTATGCTACTTCGGCACGGTATTTCGGCCAGTTTATTTGGACATAGTTAGATATATACATTTAAAGGGAACTCTCCCTCTGTCGCAAAATATTGAGAGACATTTTGCATTGACAAAAGGGACTTTATATCGAAAATACAAACTGAAATATGCACAGAAAAAACAAAAAAAGAAAGAAAAAAAAAGTATTTCTGAGATTTAGAAAAAATAACCGTTGAATAATCTATTAAATGTCGTTTAGCTAGGAGAATATTTCTATGTACTATTTTTCGCGAGAAAGTATTTGATAGAACATGTGTGTTGTTTGTGAATATATTTATACCCAACCATCGTATGCGGTACCAGCTAAGAAATGAACTTCAATTTTAACAAATTCAAATTTTAATTTAATAAATACATGGTAACTATGACAATACAAGAGTTGTTCATATATAAATTACATGTTACACATATTGCTTATTAAAAAGTCAATAAAAGGTAATTGTACTAAAAGAATTTCAGAAAGTAAGAATCACAAAAAAACGTTAATTTGTCACCGTTACTCCCTAAGTACCCACCTATATTTTTTCCAAACAAAACTACCCACAACATATTTATGTGTGTTCTTACAGTGTCGAGGTGGAGGAACTACATGAATTTGCATAGCTTGCATATACTTAGCTATCATAATGTCGCGGGTGTGCAAAGAAATTCTTTTAGTTCATTAATATGGACCTCCGCAAATTAGCGCCTGATTCAATAAATTATTTAACAATCATCGTATTGAATTAGGTACTAAAAAAGTCCAACAATTAGGTTACATTATTCTTACCTCTATAACATAATTCTAAAATAAATGCCAAAAATGCACATGTCGATCCACCAATCAAAATATAAAACGGTAAAGACAAATCGTTTAACTTAAGAGCGCGTAAATCTAAAGATCCAATGTTGTCACGTCCTGATATTATCTCCATTTCATCAGGCATGTGATGTAATCTTTTAAAACCTTCTACAAATCCGCACTCGACCAGACGCAACATCATTTCATTGTATTCATGTAACAGTGGAAAACCTCTTTTAAAAAAATTTTGAGCATAGTATGCTATGAACAGGCTCTCTCATGAGATGCACTCGTTTTTTTTCTTTTGGATGTTTAGTAAGCCACCAAAAAAATCGTGTAAGGTGAGTTATAGTCAAATATTGAGTATTTTCTTCTGCAACTTTATCTAATGACCGTTCATCTGACTCGGAGATATCAATAGTCGCAAATCTTTTCGTAACTGTATCAATTACACCAGAATTAATCAAATATTGGTAGATAATTAGTGAAAAACTCGGGGTTATGTTATAATGATTTAGATCCGTGAACGTATTAATTTGCGGTTTATACGATTGATACGTCGAAAAACTTGTTAACCGGGTTTGATAGTAGCATTGCACTAAAAAAATAAACCACAGCCACGGTACGATAACGAAATTTTTATATAAATTTCTCCTTAGGTTCAATCCCACATTTTGAGTCAAGTTTCCAAACAGGTAAAAAAACTCTGAAAAGTATCTATTTCTCGTTTGAAACTTTCTTATAGCAAAAAAATCAGAAAGTAGTAATGAGCACAAAACTAATATCAAGAGCAATATCAGCCAAACCAACGGGTTAAACATTTTGTAAATAATTTTCCACCTCTCTACTAAGCCAGTACTGGGGATAACAGCAATGAAATTATCCTCAAAAGCGAAGTGGCTACAAATGTAATCGAAAAAGACCGCACGTCTTTTGTTCAAAGAAAAGCCACCAAACACCAAATCAACTTTATTTTTATAGAGATATTTTAACTTTCCACTTACTGTGAAGTTATCAGATACATTTCCATATTCATCAGTCTCAGGATAAAATATATAATTCCAAGATATACCTTTTATTTGAAGGAGCAATTCTAATAGCATTCTTTCAATGCCATAACTAAATTCATTTGTTGGCTCAGGTTCAGCCAATACTAAGGGTGGACAGTGGTGAGTTACAATTTGTAGTGTGCAGTTTTTTAAAATCGGATTATCATTTTCTTGTAATACTTCAATTATATCCAAATTTCTAACGCTTTTACAATCACATAGTTTAGTAGTATTATTATAGTCTCGACCACACCGACCTTCTGCATACGGGTAATACGTATAAACTGAAGCAGTTTCGTTGAGATCAGCAGAAATAATAAGAACACGAATTATATGATACTTCCACAATATTTTAAACACAAAAACAAAGTCATTTTCAGAAATGTTGGACAAAATAATAATGAATAAAGCTTCGCGATTGCGATACCAGTCTTTATCAAGTGCATCGATTATATACTCCAATCTTTTCAAGTCTTCGACATACATTATGTAAGTACTAGGTTGTATGTTAATAGATACAGAGTAATCCTTAATGTAGAGTTTAGCGTTATTTATTTCATAGATTTTTCGAATCAGCTCGTTCGTCAAAATATCATTATTAATGATAACCAAGTCTGCTCTAAACAGACTTTTAGATGAAAGTATATCTACCAGACATATTTCCATGTATTCTAAAATTTTATCATTGTTGATATTTTCAATACTCTGCGCCATATATCCACTTGTTGTTATGAAGCAAAATATAGCAATAGTTAAGTACATAACTAACGTTTGTATTAAAAGGCACACCCAAACAAAATAAACTTTTAGACATCAGTTACGCCTAGTTTTGTGCTGGAATAATCGTAGAAGGCACTCATTAATGATAAATTGTTATAGAGTGATTTAACGATTCACTGGGTATAATAATAAGTATTTATCAAAGTTTGTACACGTAAGTGTTCGTCAACTTGATAAATGGTTATTATACTTATCATTACTTACCTCTATGGTAAACTAGTAAACAGAAAGATTAATCATTGAATCTAGGGTGACAGTCAGATAAATGTATTGTTTTGTTTGTCTTAATAATTAATCACATTATTACTGGTCAAAAGCTTTATTTTTGCAAATTACTCATACTTAGCGAGGAAGGTAATTCGTTCCAGTTCAGTCATATTCTTGTGTGTATCACAATGCACTTAGTTTCAGTAGGTAATACGAGCAGTCTCCATAATACGGGTGAGAGGCACCAGAAGACATCAAGGCTTTTGAATGCGAAGACGGAGCAAGATTTTGTAGATGCCTCATCATCATCATCATGTCAGCCAAAAGACGTCCACTGCCGGACATAGGCCTCCCCCAAGGCTCTCCACTCAGACCGGTCTTGTGCTTTTCGCATCCACCAGGTTTTGTAGGTACCTACTGAAAAACAATTTGCACCAAACTCCCTTTCCTCCAAACTCCGTCGTTAACCAATTTTGCTTTTTTCTTAAGTTTGTATTTTTGACGTCGAATAAATTACAATTATTTTGTACATGAGTTTTTCTTTTAATTTGCATAAATATATTTTGCTATTTTCGTTGGAAATGAAATGAGGTATAAACCTTATTTCAAAACTATTAATATTTATTTATAGACTGAGAGGTGACAAGATTTTTTTAAAATGATCATGGATGTTTATAATAATGGGAAAAGTGTTATTTACAAATAATAATGACTACACGTGCCGTTAAAATATTTATTTTTCGATAGATATGAAGTTTTTACAGTACTTACTTAACTAGATACATAACTTACATAAATAATACCAGAACTAACGTTCCGATAGTTACTAACTCCACATTATGATTAACTTTATGCAAAACTTCTAAAATAAAAGTAAAAAATGCAAGGTGTGCCAAAGTAGTAATGAGCACAAATGCAAGGCACACGCCAGCAATCAAAATACCTAACGGTACATAATATATAAAACTACTAACTTTAGTATTCCTATATCTAAGGACCCCAGTACATCACCGACTGGTCTTACTTCTTTACAAATCTGATGCATTCGTTTAGCACATTTTGCTGTCGTATTCATGCAGTAATAGAAACCCACACTTAAAAATAACGCGTGAAGTACATTATTAAGGTTTTCTCGCACAAGATGGACATTCCCTTTTTCTCTGAGTTTTTTATTTTCCACGTTTTGTTATATCTTAAGTACAACGTAATTATGTAAGTAGGTAATTGCTTTGATCTCTCAAGCAACTTGGTCCAAGGCAGGATCAGCTGTCTCGCAGCCTTGAATTTCCAGAAATTCTCTGTTTATTATATTGACATGGTCAGATTTATTGAAATAGAATATAAAACAATATTTGGCGCAAGACAGGAGGTGAAATCATAGTTCTGTAAAAAAATTCATGCGTTCAACTGATGCTTGAAAAGCAGAAATGTTGTAAGCCTTGTCTGGTAAAAACAAATACAAAATAATAAGTTTAAAAAAGTGTTAACGTAATTTTTGTTATAAAAAGTTTCATGTCAGCGAAATTGTATACAATAATACAATACAATACAATCGCGTCGCGCGTGTCGCGCGAGCAGAGCGGTGGCGCGTAGTGCGCGTGTTGCGGCAGCCGCCGAGTCGCGTGCTACTTAGAAGAAGGGTTTCGAAATAACCCGAAACATGTCAAGCTAAACTCGATTGAAGAAGTGAGTTATCCGTTACCATATCATTTAATATTCTTTATTGATCACCAAGAGCAGTACAGAGAAATTACAAAAATAAAAAATCAGGTAAACAATAGGCGATGTTATCATTAAAAAGCGATCTTTCTTATGAGAATAAATTTAATGATGTTTAAACCAAAAAAACTGAAGCTCGACCACGGAATAAACCAAAAATCTGCTAAGAAACCTCTAGATTATTTTTAAAACCCACTTATCTAATACTGCCTCACACGTCAGTTTAAGCTAAAAAAAAATTTTAATCACTCAGTTTTATTTGTGTAAAATCCGAATAATATATTTTTTGGTATATCCTATATACATACCACTCTACCTTTGGCTTTGTCATAGTCGAGTACCTTATAAAACACTTAATTTAAACATACATATATTAGTCGAATTTTATTGAAATATAAACTGAGCACCAAATTATTATTTAAACTTTCTTATGTCTCGAGTAAGGATTTATAAGTCTACACAAATTCTGCAAAGGAGAACGAAAAGCATTGAATTAACCCTTTCACCACTGCTTGCATTGATCTATGCTTGGCGTGAATAAGAGGATTATTCAAAGCCCATTGAGTGTTCAGAATCACAAAGGCCTATCCCAGCAGGAAATGTTCGCAAGTAATCCGAAACTACCCCAACTTACTTAAATACCTACACGAAGTGCTGACAACTTCGTGATTGAGTTAGCCGATGATGCTAGGGCCACATCGTGATAACGCGAACATTGGCTTTATCGCGATGTGTGTAGCCGAATATTCGCGACTCACACTGTCGGTAAACTCGCGCGCATCAAAGGATTTCTTTATCGATCGATATTTCTTTGTTTACAATGTGGCCATGCACAATGCCGTAGGCCTAAGATGAAGTTTTATCGCAATCATTTTTATCGCGATGTGTGTGGCCCTACCGTAAGGCTTTATACATTGCCCAACCCCAGGTGCAAGACACAGATAAAAATATAATAAAAAATATTTTGTGTAGGCACCTATGTTACTGTTAAAATGTGTGTGATACCGCCCCAACTATTTATTACCGCTATTGCTATTAAAAATTAAACAAGTAGGTATTCATTCTGTAAAATGTTACTAAATAAATATACGTAAGTATTTATAAATGCAATGTCAGTAGTTTTTTTTTAGGAAACAACATGTTTAAAATACATACATTTATTTGGTTATTCGAAATAAAATTCAAATTAACTCTCAGAATCACGTCAAGGAAAGAAACATGTTTCAAATTACTTTACTTAAGTAAGTACATTTTTTCAAAATGAAGTATAGTTCTTCGAACATGAAAGATGATTTCAATGTCATTTCGTGTGGAATATTTCAACTTGCATTACCTAATAATGTGTAACTTTAAGGCTGATTTTTGACTTTCGAAGAGCTCAAAAGCATGCAGTTGATCGCATATGGTTATATTTTGATACTTTCAAAGAATATAATCGATTGATATCATTGATAAAAAGTCATCATGCCCACGGAACAGGAGAATACAAAATAATAAAAAAACACGATTTTGATACGGTATGACAAAAAATGTAATCACTGAAACTCCAGTGGACAGGCAGCCTAAATAGAGGAATGTGTGTATTAGGCCTTAGTCTAATTATAATTCGTATATAGACTTAAGACAAACACAATAGCCATAGTGATTATCTTTTAATCCACAAAATCTCATCTATTTTAACGTGTACCTACATGATACCTACCCTTGCGATGCCGCGATAGTACGGAACCCCTTTTGTGCGAGTCCAACTCGCACTTGGCCACATATTTGTGATCCTTGTATAAAATCTCAATTACAAATACCAAACAAGCCAAGATAGTACCACCAATGAGGATACTAAACGGTACAATTAAATCTTTTAATTTTAGAATCCGAATCTCAAATAACCCTACAATATCATTTTCTGATACTGACTTACGTGGGATCTGATGAAAACCTTTGATTGCCTGCACAAAACCAAACTCAACGAAACGTAACATTTTTAAATTGAATTCATGAACTAGTGGAAAACCGCGTTTGAAAAACAATGCGTAAAGCGAATTATAAAAATTGTTGTTCATAAGATAGATTTTATTTTTTTCTTCTGGGTGTCTTGTAATCCACCATAGATATCGTAGATGCAAAGCTAATGTGTACGTTGATTGTGTCTCTGCGACGTGTTGTAGAGCTTGTTCAGCTATTTCGCAGCCTTCAGTTTCAAAATACTGGTCGTTTATTAAGTTAACTTGCCCAGATTTCTTTATAAATCGCGCTATTTCTATAGAAATACAAGGAGTTATGTTGTTTTTGCGCAAAGTTAATTCGTTAAATTGCGGCTCATATGCTCGATATGTAGAATAACTCGTGAGTCGAGTTTGGTAAAAACAACTGATTAAAAATACAAACCACATCCAAAATATTATGATCAAATTTTTAAAAATGTACTTGCCGAGACCCAACGTTGTGTTTTGAGTAGCACTTCCGAAAAGGTCAAATAATCCGCGCAAACTATAAGTTTCTTTTCGAAATGTAACAAAATTATTAAAAGCGGAAAGAAATATCGCACATAGAAGTAATGTACACAATAATAATAACCAAACACTATAATTAAACACAATATAAACTATCTTCCATCTTTCAACTATATGGGCGTTAGGTACGATCATGACAACAAAATCCTCCAGAGCTAAATGGGTATATACTGAATCAAAGAAAACAGATCTTCTAGAATTTAAGCTAAATCCGCCAAACACTATGTCCGCTTCATTTTCGTACAGCATTTCTAGTACACCAGACACTGTAAAATTATTTGAAATATCGCCAAAGTCATAAGTTTCAGGTAGGTATGTGTAATTCAGATGAAAACTTTCCAATTGCGCTAACATTTCTAATAAAACTCTTTCAATCCCCACTGCCAATTCGTTTTTGGGATCGGGAGGTTCTATTACATATGGAGGATAATTGTGAGTTGCTACGTTCAGGGTGCAGTTCATTAGAACAGGCTTCTCATAAGCAAATAACATTGCAAAAATATCCAGATCTTTTACTTGTTTACAGTCACACATCTTAACCATATTGTCGTATCCCCGGCCACACCACCCTTTTGCGTATGGGAAATAAGAATAAACTGAAGCAGATTTATCCATGTTATCGGTAACAACCAGTACATGTATAATATGGTAATCCCACAGTACTTCAAACAGCAATTTGAAGTTATCTTCACTGATATCTTTCAGTATTATGATGAATAGAGCTTCTGGTTTACGTTCCCAATCCCTGTCAAGTCTGTCAATACGATCTTCAAAATAAAGAAAATCTTGAACATAAAGTACAAAGATATTGAACATTGTGTATACGGATACGTTATAATCTTTCACGTAGGCGTTAACATTTTTTAATTCATGTATTCTCCGAAACAAATTGTTTGGAATAACATCATTGCTTATGATGGCTAAATCCTTTCTAAATTCAGACTTGGACGCCAGGATTTCTATGAAACATATCTCCATATCACTATCTGTCACATTATCAACAGAAAAAATAGCACTTGTTACATTGCTTATCGTGTACATTAAGTAACATATAATAGTAATTGTTTTATAAATCATGTCAAACACTGTGTTCACCTCCAAATAAAAACAAGTTCTAATGTACAGTTGACTATGATAAATACATGGTAGTTATTCAAGAAGTGAAGCTATATTTACTTAACGACTTAACGTAAATTAAGCGCAACACAACTTAAGGCGACGCTTACCTGTCAAACGGCTGATGTATGTATAACTAGCTTATGCCCGCGACTTCGTCTGGGCGGATGTAGGTTATCGCGCGGTGGCACCCTCTACTAGAATAAAAAGTATCCTATGTTGATCCTTGGGGTTTAAGCTATCTCTATGCCGAATTTCATCGAAATCGTTTCAGTGGTTTCGACGTGAAAGCGTAACAGATAGACAGACAGACAGACAGACAGACAGACAGAGTTACTTTCGCATTTATAATGTTAAGTAGGGATAGTAGGGATTAAATAGTCCTTGGATGACTATCACGTTCCCGTGGTATTTAAGTTATTAAACCATAGAGGGAAAGTAAATGACCAAGTGGTTAGAGATTAGAGAACCTGACTATGAAGCTTGAGGTCCCAGGTTCGATCCCCGGCGTGGCAGATATTTGTATTAATAATACGAATATTTTTCCTTCCAGCTTTCAAGAAAAGAGCGTACTCCTACCTAAAAGGCCGGCAATGCAGTTGTGACTCTTCTGGTGTTGCAGATGTCGACAGTAATCGCTCAACATTAGGCGATCCGTTTGCTCATTTGCCCCTATTCCATAAAAAGTAAGTGACCTTATTTAGGGCGTTCTGTCAGACCCTTTACACGTGCAGCTTGTGGGTTAAATGTACTTAAGAGGGCGCTAAGTGCCTTGCGGGTCCAATATAACAATGGTTTTAGAATGCTGATGGGACTGCTGTGCTGGTGTAGTGCTTCAGGAACGCTCGCGGAGGCTAGGGTTGACAGCTTTAGCGCGATACTTCGCAAGAGAACAGCCCCCCTGATTATCGGGTGCGCGACAGTCCCAACAGTCTCCTACAGCTCGTCTGGACTGACCCGGCCTGTGCAATGAGCAGGCGCTGGAATTCTGCATATTATAGACTCTACTTGGACTGACAATGAATAGAGCAAAGACACAGTTAATGACCAATAGCGTGAAACGCAAGGTCACGGTTGATGGGCAAGACATGCAGTATGTCGACGAGTACATTTACTTGGGCCAGATAGCATCCTTCGAAAACAGGCAGTCTAGAGAAATCGATAGGCGTATCGATAATGCCTGGAAGAGCTTCTGGTCCATGAAGACGCTAATGAAGGGCAACCTTCCACTGTCGCTAAAGCGTAAACTCGTCGATATGTGCATTCTGCCTATCCTAACTTACGGCGCTCAAACTTGGTCATTAACTGAAGCTCAAAAATCCAGGCTCAAGGTTTGCCAACGGGCAATGGAGCGCAGTATTTTGGGTGTTCGTAGAACTGACCGCATCAGAAACACCGAACTGCGCTCCAAAACCCGCGTTGCAGATGTGGGCGCTAAGACCGCGAAGCTGAAGTGGGACTGGGCTGGTCATGTCTGCCGCATGCACTCACAGCGATGGGCCCAAATTACTACCCATTGGGTTCCGTCGGATGGCCATCGTAACAGAGGCAGACCGAAGAGGAGATGGCGAGATGACTTAGACGCATATCAAATGGAGTGGCAGGAGCATGCTCTTGATAGGGACAGGTGGCGGAAAGAAGGGGAGGCCTTTGCCCAGCAGTGGGACACTTTAACAGGCTGAAAAAAAAAAAAAAAAAAAAAAATAGACTACGGGCAGCATTTATAGGTTAGTTTAATTAAATTTTGTAATGGCCATTTTGATGTAGGTATTTTTTTTTTGCATACTAACATAGTTAAGTGCTTCGTAACTAACAATCTGAGATATGGATCTGAGAAATCTGAAATAAATTATTATTATTGTGAAAAAAAACCGCCTTAAACGTCTAACAAATGATATCTATTGTTTACATGAATGTAATGAATTGAACGAACGTCACGTGTTGTTTTCGTTATGAATATTTAACAGAATGGCTCGGCCTGCGTTTTGTAAAATTAAATTCCTAGTATTTACATAATATGCTATTTTAAGGATGGATCACTATAATTATTATAAAATTTTGCACCATAAAAATACTTTTTATCACCTGAAATAATAAAAGACCGTCAAAATTGTAACCATATCTGTACACCTTAGTCTATAGAACGTGATAGAACTAAGCGACGAATTTAGGTGTATCTTCATCATCAGTTAGTTTCACGGAAGGTTTAGGGGCTGCTTCACCATCCATTGATTAGTGTTAACTGACGGTTAAATGTGATGAAGTCTCTATTTGTTTTGTTCGAATAGACGGAGACGGCATTATATTTAACCGCCAGTTAACACTAAATCAATGGATGGTGAAATAGCCCTTTAATATATGATACTAGCGACGGCTTCGCCCGGGTTTACATTTTGGGAATTGGAACTGAAAAATGTAAAGTTCCTTTGATAAGCCAACGACAGCGAGATTTGCAGGCAACAGGTCGAAGCAAGTGGTAATGATTGATGGTGAAAGCAGGGGCGGGTCGCTAGTTTTATCAAAATATTTAAGTCATATAAGTCATGAGTGCACCATAAATAGTCTTCATAGACTATTCTCCTCACAACTTTGCACATTTGCAAAATTGAAAGACAAAACTGTCCCAAAGCACAGACATTCCTTGCCCCGTAACGCATAATTGCCATAATTATTTTCAGGTAATGCAAAATATCGCAGAGGTATCGCACATAAATGGTTTGCGTTATATTTAAAAAACAGAGAACAATGTGTTGAGATCCAAAATTTTAATCACCAAACAGGAGAAATAACTTACGTCAAATCCAACGTATTGCAAATAAATAACTCAATCCCCCAAGGAAGTGTAACTTCTTGTTTACTATTTTTAATATATATAAATGACCTTCCAAAAATAATAAAAGAGACGTGTGTCTTGTTTGCAGATGACATATCTATACTAACTTCCTGCACTAGCAGCATAAAATATACTGAAAAAATACTTAAGTATTTATAAATGCAATGTTAGTAGTTTTTTTTTTAAAAACAACATGTTTAAAATACATACATTTATTTGGTTATTCGAAATAAAATTCAAATTAACTCTCAGAATCACGTCAAGGAAAGAAACACGTTTCAAATTACTCTACTTAAGTAAGTACATTTTTTCAAAGTGAAGTATAGTTCTTCGACCATGAAAGATAATTTCAATGTCATTTCGTGTGGAACATTTCAACTTGCATTAACTAATAATGTGTAACTTTAAGGCTGATTTTTGACTTTCGAAGAGCTCAAAAGCATGCAGTTGATCGCATTATGGATATATTTTGATACTTTCAAAGAATATAATCGATTGATATCATTGATAAAAAATCATCATGCCTACGGAACAGGAGAATTTGGGTCATCGGTAGGTACAAAACAATAAAAAAACACGATTTTAAAACGGTATGACAAAAAATGTAATCACTGAAACTCCAGTGGACAGGCAGCCTAAATAGAGGAATGTGTGTATTAGGCCTTAGTCTAATTATAATTCGTATTTAGACTAAGACAAACACAATAGCCATAGTGATTATCTTTTAATCCACAAAATCTCATCTATTTTAACGTGTACCTACATGGTAACTACCCTTGCGATGCCGCGATAGTACGGAACCCCTTTTGTGCGAGTCCAACTCGCACTTGGCCACATATTTGTGATCCTTGTATAAAATTTCAATTAAAAATACCAAAAAAGCCAAGATAGTACCACCAATGAGGATACTAAACGGTACAATTAAATCTTTTAATTTTAGAATCCGAATCTCAAATAACCCTACAATATCATTTTCTGATACTGACTTACGTGGGATCTGATGAAAACCTTTGATTGCCTGCACAAAACCAAACTCAACGAAACGTAACATTTTTAAATTGAATTCATCAACTAGTGGAAAACCGCGTTTGAAAAACAATGCATAAAGCGAATTATAAAAAGTGTTTTTCATAAGATAGATTTTATTTTTTTCTTCTGGGTGTCTTGTAATCCACCATAGAAATCGTAGATGCAAAGCTAACGTGTACGTTGATTGTGTCTCTGCGACGTGTTGTAGAGCTTGTTCAGCTATTTCGCAGCCTTCAGTTTCAAAATACTGGTCGTTTATTAAGTTAACTTGCCCAGATTTCTTTATAAATCGTGCTATTTCTATAGAAATACAAGGAGTTATGTTGTTTTTGCGCAAAGTTAATTCGTTAAATTGCGGCTCATATGCTCGATATGTAGAATAACTCGTGAGTCGAGTTTGGTAAAAACAACTGATTAAAAATACAAACCACATCCAAAATATTATGATCAAATTTTTAAAAATGTACTTGCCGAGACCCAACGTTATGTTTTGAGTAGCACTTCCGAAAAGGTCAAATAATCCGCGCAAACTATAAGTTTCTTTTCGAAATGTAACAAAATTATTAAAAGCGGAAAGAAATATCGCACACAGAAGTAATGTACACAATAATAATAACCAAACACTATAATTAAACACAATATAAACTATCTTCCATCTTTCAACTATTTGGGCGTTAGGTACGATCATGACAACAAAATCCTCCAGAGCTAAATGGGTATATACTGAATCAAAGAAAATAGATCTTCTATAATTTAAGCTAAATCCGCCAAACACTATGTCGGCTTTATTTTCGTACAGCAATTCTAGTACACCAGACACTGTAAAATTATTTGAAATATCGCCAAAGTCATAAGTTTCAGGTAGGTATGTATAATTCAGGTGAAAACTTTCCAACTGCGCTAACATTTCTAATAAAACTCTTTCAATCCCCACTGCGAATTCGTTTTTGGGATCGGGAGGTTCTATTACATATGGAAAATATTTGTTAGTTGCTACGTTCAGGGTGCAGTTCATTAGAACAGGCTTCTCATAAGTAGATAACATTGCAAAAACATCCAGATCTTTTACTTGTTTACAGTCACACATCTTAACCATATTGTCGTATCCCCGGCCACACCACCCTTTTGCGTATGGGAAATAAGAATAAACTGAAGCAGATTTATCCATGTTATCGGTAACAACCAGTACATGTATAATATGGTAATCCCACAGTACTTCAAACAGCAATTTGAAGTTATCTTCACTGATATCTTTCAGTATTACGATGAATAGAGCTTCTGGTTTACGTTCCCAATCCCTGTCGAGTCTGTCAATAAGATCTTCAAAATAAAGAAAATCTTGAACATAAAGTACAAAGATATTGAACATTGTGTATACGGATACGTTATAATCTTTCACGTAGACGTTAACATTTTTTAATTCATGTATTCTCCGAAACAAATTGTTTGGAATAACATCATTGCTTATGATGGCTAAATCCTTTCTAAATTCAGACTTGGACGCCAGGATTTCTATGAAACATATCTCCATATCGCTATCTGTCACATTATCAACAGAAAAAATAGCACTTGTTACATTGCTTATTGTGTACATTAAGTAACATATAATAGAAATTGTTTTATAAATCATGTCAAACACTGTGCTCAGCTCAAAATAAAAACAAGTTCTAATGTACAGTTGACTCTGATAAATACTGAAGCTAAATAGTGAAGCTATATTTACTTAATGACTTAACGTAAATTAAGCGCAACACAACTTAAGGCGACGCTGCCCTGTCAAACGGCTGATACGTATGTATAATTAAATGGTCCTCGGACGACTATCACGTTCCTGTGGTATTCAAGTTATTAAACCATAGAGGGAAACTAAATAGCCAAGTGGCTAGAGAACCTGACTATGAAGCTTGAGGTCCCAGGTTCGATCCCCGGTCGGGGCAGTTATTTTTATGAATAATACGAATATTTTTTCTCGGGTTTTGGATGTTTAATATTTATTTAAGTACTAGCTTTTGCCCGCATCTCCGCTCCCGTGTTATTCGGTTATCGTGCGCTGTTCCCTCGGGAACTGTGCATTTTTTCGGGATAAAAAGTAGCCTATGTCACTTTCGGGACCACAAAATATCTCTATGCTAAAAATCACGACGATCCGTCGCTCCGTTACGACGTGAAAGACGGACAAACATACAAACACACTTTCGCATTTATAATATTAAGTATGGATGCAATTTATCTATATAATTAATGTTTATCCGTAGCCTAGTATCGTTGCCTAGTGCCTGAAAGAAAAATTATGTATCCTAACCATATCCGATATGACCTTCTAGCAAGAAAAGAGCGTACTCCTGCCTAAAAGGCCGGCAATGCAGTTGTGACTCTTCTGGTGTTGCAGATGTCGACAGTAATCGCTTACCATTAGGCGATCCGTTTGCTCGTTTGCCCCTATCCCATAAAAGTGACCTTATTTAGGGCGTTCTATCAGACCTTTTTCACGTGCAGCTTGTGGTCAAAATTTACTAAGAGGGCGCTAAGTGCCTTGCGGATCCAATATAACAATGGTTTTAGGATGCTGATGGGACTGCCGCGCTGGTGTAGTGTTTCAGGAATGCTCGCGGAGGCTAGGGTTGACAGGTTTAGCGCGATACATCGCAAGAGAACAGCCTCCCTGATTATCGGATGCGCGACAGTCCCAACAGTCTCCTACAACTCGTCTGGACTGACCGGGCTTGTGCAATGAGTAGGCACTGGAACTCTGTGCATATAGACTCTAGGGGCAGCATTTATAAGTTAATTTAATTAAATTTTATAATGACCATTTTGATGTAGGTATTTTATTTTGTTTGAATTTTTTTTTCATAGGTACTAACATAGTTAAGTGCTTCGTACCTAACTAACAATCTGAGATATGGATCTGAGAAATCTGAAATAAATTATTATTATTATAAAAAAAAAACCGCCTTAAACGGCTAACAAATGATATCTATTTTTTACATCAATGTAATGAATTGAACGAACGTCATGGTGTTGTTTTCGTTATGAATATTTAACAGAATGGCTCGGCCTGCGTTTATTAAAATACTTTTTACCACCTAAAATAATAAAAGACCGTTAAAATTGTACCCACATCTTGCTCGACACCTTAGTCTATAAAACATGATAGAACTAAGCGACGGATTTAGGTGTATATTCATCATCAGTTAGTTTCACGGAAGGTTTAGGGGCTCCTTCACCATCCATTGATTAGTGTTAACTGACGGTTAAATGTGATGCAGTCTCTATTTGTTTTGTTCGAATAGACGGAGACGGCATTATATTTAACCGCCAGTTAACACTAATCAATGGATGGTGAAACAGCCCCTTAATATATTACACTAGCGACGACTTCGCGCGTGTGTACATTTTGGGAATTGAAGCTGAAAAATGTAAAGTGCCTTTGATAAGCGAACGACATAGCGAGAGTTGCAGGCAACAGGTCGAAGCAAGTGGTAATGATTGATAGTGAAAGCAGGGGCGGGTCGCTAGTTTTATCAATATATTTAATATAAGTCATATAAGTCCCGAGTGCACCATAAATAATCTTCAAAGGCCATTCTGCTCACAACTTTGCAAATTTGCAAAATTGAAAGACAAAACTGTGTCAAAACACAGTCATTCATTGCCCCGTAACGCATAATTGCCATAATTATTCAGGTAATGCAAAGTATTCACAAAATTATTCTAATTATAAATAAACCCGCGTACCGCACCCAAAAACTATGAGATTTGACATTTCGGAGACCTCACGCTACACTAGCGCAGCGCCTCTAACGGCGAATTCATACGCGATAGCCTTCATGCTAATGAAGTGAAGCTACTGAAGTAAACTTCAGTAAGCTACTTGAGAAAGCAAGATAAATACGTACTTTATCGAGTAAATATGATGGCGAAACATTATTCACTACACTTGTATCCCTGTGGATGAAAATGTGATTGTTTTGAACTTACCAACAGCGCCCATCCTGAGGTAGAAGCTGCCGTAGTGGTGCGTCCGAGTGCTTAAAGCAAACCCAAGAGACAGTCGCTTCGCAGCACTGGATGGCATCTGGAACCGTGGCGGTGCAGTGGCGGTACTGCGTTCAGTACGGGACGAACACGAATCCGATTCAGATGGAGTCGAACTGGAGTCTGATTCTGGGAAAATATTAAAAAAATACGTTTTAAACATTCATTATTTCGCTCATTACGAGTACTATAACAGCTACTGATATGCGAAAGGAAACTTTACAGGAACAGTAAATGACCACACACTGAGAGTTATCATAGTGTATTTATAGTTTCCTGCGGCCGGTGGCGTGGGCAGCTCAAGCCATAAAAAAATGCGTTGTAATCTTTCATTATTTCGCTCATTACTATAACAGCTACTCATGTGCGAAAGGAAACTTTACAGGAACAGTAAATGACCACACACTGAGAGTTGTGATAGAGTATTTATAGTTCTCGCGGCCGGTGGTGTGGGCAGCTTAAGCCATAATGGGTTAAAGAAAACAACACATATTTATTAATCTCATCTCATCTCAGCTCATTTTTAAACCACTTAGAAATTGAATTTTTTAAATAAAATCACACAGCGATTAGAATTTATCGACCGATTTCAAAAAAGGGGGATGTTATTATGTTCGTTTTTATTTTTAGGGTTCCGTACCTCAGACGGGAAAAAACGAAACCTCTCTCTCTGTCTGTCCCTCCGTCCGTCTGTTTCTCTGTCAAGACCTTTTACACAAGAGCGCATGAAGGTATTAAGTTGAAACAATACCTACCACTACTCAAGTCTTGCTAGTTATTTCTTGGAACAGTGAAAAAATCGAACGTCTCAACATCATCATCATCATCCCAACATATATACGTCCCATTGTTGGGCACAGGCCTGCTATCGAAATGACAGGGTTTGGGCCGTAGTTTCACGCGGGCCCAGTGCGGATTGGGAACTTCACACACACCATTGAATTGCTTCGCAGTTGTGCCGGTTTCCTCAAGATGTTTTCCTTCACAGTAAGCTCATGGTAAATTTAAAATGTGATTTCGCAATAGAAATTCCAAAAGCTCAGGGGTGCGAGCTGGGATTTGAACCCACGATTGCTTGAGAGTCCATAGGTCAAACCACTAGGCCACCATGGCCACAAACGTCTCAAACGTCGTATCAAAGGTCTAAGTCAACGCAATCAAAAAATTACCGTCATTAAAAAAGTTGGTTTTCATGTAACAACTAATTCTTAGTTTATTGCTGAATAATTTAACTCTGCGATAACGTTTTACGGTGCTAGAAAATAGTTATAGTCAGCCATTTGGCGTCATTTAAAAAATATAGAGCTGCTGAAAGAGAAAAATAGCGCAGCTATTTCCACGACAGTTAATCGCTACGAAGGGTTCTGAACGCGGAAAAATGCGCGATAAAAAGGGGAAAATATTGTGCCACCTGTCAAGCCTTTGTTCTGCTAGATACGGCTTAGATTTAGTTGTCATTTGCGTCATATTCAGCTTTAGACAAGCAAACAAGCCACGCTCAGTGTTGGGTTGCGTCCATCGTAAGATGCGGCAATTATTATACATATTATATTTTGACCAACTATTACTTATTAACACAGATAAGTAGCCTTTGCTTGCGGCTTCGCCAGCGTGGAATTTGGTTATCGCGAGCTGTTCCCTCGGGAACTGTGCCTTTTTCCGGAATAAACAGTAGCCTAAATATGTGACTCTCTGGCTCTGAGAGCATACATAAGCAAGCTATGCTTATATATACTCTAAGCTCTGGCCAATCTCTATGCCAAAAATCACGTCGATGCGTCACTCCGTTTCGACGTAAAAGACGGACAAACATACAGAAATACCTACTAACAAACAAACACACACACTTTCACATTTATAATATTAGTACGGAAGTATCGATTCTACTTAGCCGTTATAGTTGTTCTTTTAATTCTTTATAGGTATTTACTACATCCCAACCTTTCACCCTTAAATCTGATATGCAAGAACAATCCCTGGTGTTTAGTTTTAGTTCAAAGTAATTTGAACAAAAACTCATTTTTATTGGACTGGTTACGTTTTGTGTGGAAGTAATGCTGCAATTTAAACCCCTTTACAAGGAAGACTTAAGAAGGTCACTTAATTTCGCTTTAGCCTTAAAAAACCGGTAGCTTTTTCATTAATTTCGCTAAAAGGAACATTTTTTTCCTTTTACATCGTCTCAAGACGGAGCGTGCACAAATTATTTGCAGCAAAAGCTTTTGCACGGAGCATATCAAATTCAATGGAAACCTTAGTAAATATTTTTTTTATAAATAAAATATTTTAGTAAATAATCAAGTGGAGCAATATCCTGATTGAATAACTATGTAGTACTTATCATATTATGTAGGTACACTACTACTTTTTCGGACGTAATAACTCTTTTTACCATTTAAAAAAACGAATTGCAGGTGGTAGGACCTTGTGCAAGGTCCGCCTGGATTGCTACCACTGTCTTGCTCCCTAATGCTGCCGTGAAAAAACAGTGCTTGCACTTTTGTGTTTCGGTGTGGAGAGTAAGACAGCCGGTGAAATTACTGGCACTTGAGGTACTATCCCATCTTAGGCCTCTAGGTTGGCAACGAATCTGCAATACCCCTGGTGTTGCAGATATGGGCGGTGGTGATCTCTTACCATCAGGAGACCCACTTTCTCGTTTGCCATCCAGTCGAATAAAAAAAATTAAAAAAATGATGAGTTCACGTAACATAAATAATTTATAAATCCATCATAATATTAGCACTTCCTCGAAATATGAGAAAGCATAAATTTCACATACCCATTAAGAACCAAAAAATACCCATTAAGAACAATTTGTTTGTTCGAATTCTAGATTAGCATTATTGGACTCTCTGTCAACAATCTCTGTCTCTCTCTTTACTGTCATCTCGTGACATCTATTTCTATATATTTATGGATATCTAAAAGTAGATAACAAAAATTTGGAGTTGAAACAAAAAATACAAAAAGACTCCAAAAATTAATCATAATTTGATTGCTTAATAGCGACATCTCTTCTCCCTGGTGAGCGGATAGTTCCAAGGGTAGTGTTTGGTGTATCTCTATGAGAACTAAAAACATAGATGGCGTTAGTGTCGCTGCTTAAGTGACTAATGAAAAGAATGCACGTTGAAATATTGGTGCCTAGGAGAAATTCGTGTTTAGTCTCCTCTCCAGCGATGGTGTAGGGGAATAGCTCGCAGCACCTGGTTACTGAGGACTTGGGTTCGATTCCCAGCGCCGGTCTATTTTTCTGGTTTTTCTGTGCATCCATGTTTCAGCTTGTTGTTTTCGTGTGAAATATATAGCAAAGTAATTGTTTCAGTTCATTAGCATACTAGTTTAAGTGTAAAATTCTTACTGGCAACAACAGGAGAGTCGACATCGGACCGCGAGCGGTCCCTCACTAACGCAGCATACATATACAGCAGAAACACCATGCTGCCGATGTACAGGTACAAGTAGAAGCCCTAGATACAAATACAATTATTAGAATATAAATAAAATAAAGATATAAAATGGAGTTGCCTAAAGAAATAAATTCGTGCACCCAAGAACGCTCGTAGGTTTCGTTCATTATCATTACAGTACCACTACCATGAGTTTGCAGTGACCGCACTCGATAGCGACGGCGTAAATTATTTGTATGGAGAATTGTACAGTACCGCTATAATGAGTTTACAGTGACCGTACTCGATAGCGACGGCGTAAATTATTTATAGAGGCGCTGTATTAACAATTCTCCATACAAATAATTTACGCCGTCGCTTACGATTATGGTAACTGCAAACTCATGGTAGTGGTACAGGAAAAAACCGGTCAACTGCGAGTCGGGTCGACTCGCTCTTGGACATGGCGAGAAAATGACAATGACCGCTACGTCCGCGCACTTGACGGGCCGCAAGCTTGACAACGACTGAACTGTGCGGGTGAAGCGACGCTCATCATACGTTTTGTAATAATTAAACGACAGTCTCAATTCAAAGACATTGTTATAATACGTCTCGAATAAACTGTACGGAGCGCACACCGTCCAACAAGACAAACCAATAAATCGAGTAAGTCAACACACTAGCTCCTTAATTTCACTCCCAAATCAATTTCCATTTACGGATCAGCAATCGAATAGACTGATATATTAACCGACTGACCATTAACTTGATTTACTTGTAATTAACCGGCGATTCTTACCTCGTAGAAGGAGGGTGGAATGTAAGTGGAGATGACCTCGGCCATCGGGAAGGCGATACCCATCACGACGAGCAGTTTACCATAGAGGGCAGAAAGTGTGGTCGCCAGCGCATCGCCTCTGTTAAGAAAGAAATAAGTGTTTTTAAAGATTCGTCATCATCATCATCCCAGCCTATATACGTCCCACTGCTGGGCACAGGCCTCCTCTCCGAATAGAGGGCTGGGGCCATAGTTCCCACGCGGGCCCAGTGCGGATTGGTAACTTCACACGCACCATTGAATTGCTTCGCAGGTTTGTGCAGGTTTCCTCACGATGTTTTCCTTCACCGCAAGGCTCGTGGTAAATTTTAAATGTAATTCCGCACGAATTTAGAAAAACTCAGAGGTGCGAGCCGGGGTTTGAACCCACTACCCTCTGCTTAAGAGGCGATAGGTCAAACCACTTGGCCACCACGGCTTGTTTTAAAGATTACTGTTAGTTAATTAAATAAAAGGTTTTTATCCACCCGCATGTCATGCGGATGGATAAAAACCTGAGATGTATATGTCATAACATATATGTCATACGTTAACTTCAATTTCTTCGGTCTAACCGTAATCATATAACCGATTGATGCCTATAAAGGTGCATTGTTATTTTTATTTAGTGAACATTATATTTTTGTATTTCTTATTGTTTATTATTTTAGTTTTGATGTTTATTTCATAGTAATATTTAATTTTCAATTGTTAGTGTTAACAAAATCTTATTGAGTGGGTATTTATATGTACCTTTTTATATAACTCTTTCAGGTTAAAACGGATGAACCAAAATTTATCAATCAGATACTTTATCATCTAGAACATCAAGGATATTTTGTATCCCAGAAAATCGCAAGGTTTTGTGCCTTACTGTAGTTTCATATTTCTCTTAAACAATAGGTTTCTCCACTAGCAATTTGTGTGAACAACAATGCACTCTACCCTTCGTACCCCTTGCGACTGCAGACCAATAAATGTTATTTATGCTTGCCGTTTCCTTGCAGTTTCAGTAGCAATAAAACTTCTTTGTCACGTCCGAAAGCACTTTCCCCTTCGGCAGAGGGTATGTATCGATTGTCAAAGGCCAGTCCACGGCAATGCTATATGCATATGCTATAATCGTATAGCATTGTTCGTGCCAACTTCCATCCATAAACAATATGGAAACACAATTATGGCCTTTTGACAGCAGACAATCAATGTGCGAAAGCGAACTCATCACTTACTTAAAATAATATTTTCCATTTTACTATCGGAAGTTAACTTTTGTTGGTAACTTCTTTATATTTTCATTATACAGGGCCTCATTCGTAATTGTAGAACGAAGTTTCTTTCTTTGATAAAGTTGAAAATTTGCGTATCTCCCATCCATTTTAACGTTTACAAAGTCAAAAAGTTAATTCATAGAGGATTTTATTTGATTCAAATCCAATCCGCCGCTAACAAACTGTTGTTTATAAGAAGGGTGTTTCAGCAAGGTACACCGAAGAGTACTAAATAATGATCGTCCAAATTTAGGAGAGCCCTTAGAATTCTCTGTAGGAGAATAATTCAAGCCTGCTTTAAAGGTATCTTACTGTTTTGGTTTTGGCCCTCCCTCAGGGGCCGCTTCCCCTCTCGTGCAAGCGTCGTTGCCATGGAAACAGCGTGTTATTGGCTCCCCACAGCGCTCCCAGCGATACCTACTCGCAAAACTGAACCTGTTTCCGGACAATGATATTGCACCAATTGCCATTCAAACTTTGGATTACGATGTCGCAGGTAAAACAGATGTTGAAAAGGGGCTCGGGGAGTTTAAAAGTGAATTAAAGTATAGTAACATTATACCTACGGGAGATGGAAAATTTGCTTTAGATACAAGCACAGAATGCGAGAGCAGTATGGTCAGTGGTCAAAGTTCCACGGCTTGGATTAGCCGGGGTGCGGGCGGGTGACTGACCGCCCCGATTGCGGTTCGTTAGTTCGGGGAGCTGTCGTTAAGTTAACATTGGGCTGATACGCAGAGGGAATTGGGCAAGATATCATTAAAATAAAAAGATTGGAATCTTCGGTTTGTATAATGTCGGCGTCCGATCGTAAAACCCGCCAGATCACGAAATTCCTAGGCATATCATGATATGACGCCATTTCATGATTTGGCTGAGGGACATCCACCATGTCGTTTAAAACTCACCGTTTAACGATTTGTCTGGTGACATTCAGGCAGATCTTGAAATTTCTAGGCATACCTATCACAAAACCCGCCATATCAGAATTAAAAAATTTCAAGCCAAATTAGTATGGAGTCAGGACTTAAAAACATTTGAAAGACATTATGATATGAACAAAACAAAATATTTTCGATTAAAGAGCAAATAATTTTACGATATGCTCGATATAGAGCTAGGGTTATCGACACGTTGCGACTATTTTTCTTACTCACAGCTGTCAATTTAGCGCAATAGACATACAACACACAATATCTCGCGATTTCGAAGGTACATCCCCCACATTGGCTTATCACCGAATACCACGCAGAGGAGAGATTATATCCACCGTCCCATCTTTTCGTGTCGTGTCGTGTCGTTAGCAATAATTTACTCGCACTTTTAACACCTTGTTGGTCAAGTGATAAATTACCGAGAGCGTGGAATTGCACATGACAACCCAAGTAACACCAAACAACATTATAAAAAGCGTAGAACAGCATGAAGTTACGTGCAAAGCAGTATATGAGCACCATATGTAGCACTATATTAGCCGTATTAAAGTTTATAAGTGTCTTTTAAGCGCAATTTGGGCCCCAAATAATACAGCGTTGAGCACTATTAAATATTATTAGTGCTGCTAACCAGCGCTTATAATGTTATTGAAGACTGACATTAGTAAAGTTGTTAGACAGCATGTTCTAATGTGTAAAGCATTTTTTTAGACGTTAGTACAGCTTTTAAACAGGTTTTTGAATTACAATGGCAAAATTACGTTAGGTTGTTAGGCTGAACGTTTTATGTTCTTTATATAAAAGTATTTGAAATAACTTATCCATGTTTTATGTCCGATTTGTTTATTCGTTTAGTGTTTGCAGTGCATTTGGATGTTGTGCGGAGATTTTGTAAAGTGTCTTCGTTAAAAATAATTATCATAAGGTAAGTAACAGATTTATTTTGTTTTGAATGCAAATGAGCTGCGGATATTAGTTTTATGAGAAAATATATATATGATAGTGGTTTATAATTCACGCGCCCTCACAAAAATGCTTTTTTAATAAAAATAGGGACAAATTTAGAATCGACACATGACACCTTTTGTAACTTTTCAACGATTTCATTAATTTTAACGTACGAAATTGCTTGTATCAATACTTTGCTTAAAATAAAAACATAATAAGTATGTAATAATATCATACATGTATCATAATTTCAGTTTTATTTTAGAGAAACAAAAAGCAAATGGCGTCAGATGTTATTAATGTTTTAAACTTTCAACTAGTATCTTTTAATGTTGTCAGTCTTATTATAGTAAAAAAATATACTTTAGATATATCTAAAGTCCTTAAACCTACATATAACAGACCTAAGTGATATCTTTAGCATTATTGTAACACTTTCTAGACATGTTATAATGTTCATTACCCTTAAATGGCATAAAAATGAATTGCTGTAGTGTTAATCAGGGTACCGAAATAATAGTTTAGAATCCCTTTATCACATGATATATTACTCCATTTATTTCATCATGTTTTATAATGTTTACAGTAAAGTAATTTGACAAATGTATCTAAGTACTCGTATAAAATCATAAAAGCAATGAATGAGTTGGGGAATTCCCCGAATCATGTGACAGAACAGAACGAACGGGACGTGCGACAGAAACGTCATGATACCCTATGTGGGTGGGAGTGAGAAGGATAGTGTTAGTGAGTTGAGCGATTACGCTGCGCAGCCCTGATTTTATTCCTTAGTGTTACTTGATTCCTGTCGCTATGATGACGACGCGCGCTTATTGGCTAAATATTGCGTATTTTATTTTTAAATTAAAATAAACACCAGCGTGATCACGATACCTATCTATGTGTATAGGAAAAGAATAATAAGGTAGATTATTATAGTTATAATCCCTCGTTCCTATTGAATTGAAGCACGATATAACCATCTTATTTTTCGCACATTGTAATCGTAGTATTTATCGGAAATCGGAACTTCTTACGAATTCGTTTAAACGCGTTTTACGGCTAGAGGTACCTATTAAGTTTTCAGGTATAGTACCTACTCTATTAAGTCCTAAATAAGCTTGTTTCTTTTTTTCAGATGCCTTTTAAAATAGTGCAAACGACCGAAAGGGGAGCAAATAAACTATTCATTGTTCCAAGCGGATGGGAAAATCAAGGTCAAGTGCGATATCCAAAAAAACCTAATGAGTCTGCATTAGTAAAGAACGACAAATCCAAGCCTCGTGCAGATTGGCCAGTGATGCCTTGTAAAGTGAAACGGACAAGGTTCTTAACCTATGCCGATGCTGAAGAGGAATTGTCAATTATGTTGCAGCATAGCGACACAGATACCGGCATCGCCATTGGTGAAGCCCAAAGACAAACCCAGTTCACAATACCAGTACCTGATTACAATAACATGGCCGATTTAGTAAGTAGTATCAATTTTTATTTAGATAGTTGTATTGTAATAAGTTAGGTTCATATGACTGCATCACTTTTTTGTTCGGTAGACTCTCTGTATTTCCTTAATATTTATTATTTATCCAGAGCTAGTTCTTATCCTTCCCTTCTTCATAATGACTATTTCAAATTCTTTTATTTGCTGTTCTTTTCTGGAGAATTGATGTAGTTTTAGTACTGTACTAACCGGCTGCTCTAAAAGAAGGGAAATATTGTACAATCACGAGCACTTGAACCATTAACGGTGCCTATTCGCCTGTTGTAGGTTTCACGTTGCACTGTAACTATTAAGGTTGGACTGTAGTACTTTAAGAATGTAACAAATTTCTTGTAACGTAACTATAAATAAAATTAAAAATTAAGTACGACATATCAGTTTTTTTTTGCACTCAGGATCGTTACTTATTTCAAACCACTGATATTCTGTGAAGAAATACGTGAGGGCGACAGACTTTTGCTTTTGAAATCAACTTAAATTAAAAAATGAATGTATCAAACCGCTCTTTCTTTCTTTTCAGATATATCATTCACAACCAAACACATCCAATGTAACACAGATTCAGCAATTAGTAGAAGAAGAAGAAGGAGATACTTATTGGATTATAGGAGATTCAAATGAAATACAAGAAAATGCGGAGCCAGCCATTCCACCTCAGCCTATCATTCCACCTCAGCCTGTCATTCCACCTCAGCCTGTCACACAAAAACTGAATACAATTATAGAAAATCAGAACAAAATCATGGATATGCAAAATAAATTTTCCTACAGACTGAGCAATTTCATAATTGAAATAGAAACTACAATTGAAAAAGCCATCACAAGAACAATAAGCCGCCATCTTGATCAGTCTGTTGTCAATTTAGGAGATGCCAGATCTGCAGCTGAAAATTCTTCTTTCAAGCTTAAACCAGTCGACAGTATTAATGATTTAGAGAACTTAGAATTACTTTTATTGGATCCAGTAGAAAAAAATAAACTGATGAAATTGTACTCCGTTGTGTGCACAACTGCAGAGGGACATGGGGTAACCTGTGCATATAAGCTGATAGATCTTTTATTCACAAGAGAATTTTTATGCAAATGTTCGTGGTCTGGAGGCAGCAGGGGAAGCACAATCAAAGTACCATTAAAAAAATACAAAAATATTTTGGATTTCTGTTTCAAATTGATATTTTCCTGGGATAAATCCTATACGATAGAAGACAATGAAAATTTTTTTAAATTAGTTCTACGAAATGCTGAGCAAAGGAAAAATTTTAAAAACATGCGAAAACCATCAAAAAGAAATCGCGTAAGCAAGAATCAAACCGGAAAAGTTAAAAATGCCAAAATAGTAGGAACTAATGCAATAGTAACAAAAAACGCAGGCAATAAAACTAAATATGGTACAAGTATGAGAGCAGAATCCGAAGTAGAAACAGTAAAAGAGATAGACATGGAAGAAGAAGTAGAAGAGGAAACAGTGTATAAGGACAGAATGGAAGGAGAAATGAAAGAAGAAACAACAAACGAGATAGATGTGGAAGAAGAAACAACAAATGAGATAGATGCGGAAGAAGAAGCAACAAATGAGACAGGTGTGGAAGAAGAAACAACAAATGAGACAGGTGTGGAAGAAGAAATAACAAATGAGACAGACATGGAAGAAGAAACAACAAATGAGACAGATATAGAAGAAGAAACAACAAATGAGACAGACATGGAAAAAGAAACAACAAATAAGTCGGATATGGTAGAAGTTGCAGGAGAAAGGGTAGAAGAGAAAGATGATAATGTAATGGAAAAAGACTCTACAGATGTTTCCGAAAACGTCGATAAAAACATAGTCAAAGAGGTACAACTGACTGAAGAAGTTGAGAAAAACCTGGAAAAAGAAATGAAGATGCGATCGTATCTTGAAAAAGAAGAAGATTGTTTATTGTATATGGAGAAGGAGAAAAAAAAAGTCAAGGAAATGTATACAAAAGAAGTAGAGAAAGAAAAAATTGGACTAAAGGCGACCAAAGAAAATAATAAAGATGAAAAAGAGAACACAAAACGGGAGTTTAAACAAAAACAAAATGCAGGGATGCTAAAGAAAATAAATAAGATATATGTGAAAAAGGAATCAAGCCGATATTTACCAAAAAAACAAAAGCAAATGGTCACAAAAAAAATAAAAGATCTACACCCATCAAGCCAGATGAAACCGCAAAACCAACAGTCAATAACCGCTACAAAAAAAGACTTAGATGATGAAGGACAATTTATTCTAGCATCACCGAAAAGACAAAATCTAACGGCAGTAAAAAAAAAGAAAAGCTTGGATCATAATGGCCAGTCAGACCAAACGCCACCAAAGAGACTTAAGCCAAATGCTACAATAACGTCAAAAGACAAAACTTACGAATAGTATGGTTTTAAAAATATAATTTTATATTACGGTGATTGTTTTGGGTACCTACACTAGCGCCACTTCATAAAAAAATATAACTAATCTTTCTTTCTTCTTTTATTATATCTTACTAAAATTTTAGTTGACTTATTTAACTATAATGCGCCATATTACCCTAAATTTCTTGTGTCTTTAATATTAAGTACTGCGAAATCATAGATTGGTCTGCGATTAGATCACAATATGCAATCATTTTTTATGAAGTGGCGCTAGTGAACCCGAAACGGATCATTCTGTCTTTGTTTCGCTTTTGTTGATTTTTATTGAGTAAAATTGTAAAATTACGCTTTATTCATGTTAGCTGTAACTGACAACCAATCATGTTAAGATTTAATAACAACGGTATTTAGTTCCTTTCATGTTATTATAATTATTTAGTGATTATTTGCTAGCAGCTAGATTGCCCATTTTTTGTACTATTTTCTTTAAACTTTTATACCTACTACAACAAAATACAGTAAGTAGGTACTACGGGTATTTAGTACTAACATAGCCATTATGCTAATTGATATCTTATTGTACCTTATCCTGATAATTATCTATTAATTAATATTTCATTTTATAAATAGGTAAAATGTCATGCCTGTTATACTTAAATCTGAAAAGATTGTGACGAGTACAAAATAAATATACTCTGATTATGCAAAATTTCTTTTATTTATAATAGATGATCAAGCATACCTCGTAGCTAATATTAATTAATTTGCTTACGGCCACACTCAGAGAAGTCACTAATGTGTAATTTTTTTGTGTTATTTTAAAGTACAGCTTGGGAATTAATTGAACGGCAGATAAATATATGTGACACTTCATGTGAATTAAAATTTTAGTGAAATTTACTGTCACTTGTTCGAGTGCGGCCATTAGTTTTACCGTTAACTGATACAATCATTTAATCTTAAATTTATTTGCTATTACTAACTGGTCATTAAAGTGTGTAATAAGGGTACAAAATAGAGCTCATGATGGTATTTAGTACAAACATATTTGAATTTTACATCTTCTGGTCTAAAACATTTAATATTTCGCACACTTTGGTTTATTTTTGATCTATATAATATGAAAATGACTGGATTTCAGAGGTTTTTCAAACACATTTACAAGCTCCGTAATTTGAAATCCACGCAATTCAATTTCTTTGTCATTGTTATAAATTTCTTTCAATTCGATAATTTCATTATCTTTGCTCATAAAATACTTATCTTTGTTTTTAGTAGACAGTTTGAAATCTTTAAAGTGTATCTCAAAGCATTATTTTTTACTTTTTATTATAACAGAATGGCTTTTTTTGTTCTTGTTTGTGGTTGTCTGTATTCCATCTAATTCACCTAGTCTCTTCGCTACCTGGGCCAATGGGTTCTTCCCTTCTCTCAGCATTCTCTTAATCAAGTATAGCTTGTTTTCAAAGGGGTAAGCACTAAATGTGTGGAGTGGTCCAAATCGTTGAACTTCATCGACCACGTGAACTAAATTATGCACATTGCTTGTGACATAATCAGCTCCATAATGATGTTTATAATTTTCAACAAAATAAAGTAAAAGTTCCTGTGCTAAAGGTAAAAGTGTTTTATACATTTCATGGGAACATAGTTATACCACAATATAAAAAAAGGAAATGGGAAAACGCTTCGGCGTTCAAAACTTGTGGCAAAATAATTATGCTCAAATAATAAAAAAACGTTCTGAATTCGGATGCCTTCCAGTGAGCAAGATGATTCAAACCTCTCATAGTTCGGTGTATTTCTGAAGGCAAACGAGTTTCATTTATAAAAGCCGATACCATTTGTATATCGCGTGAACACAACTTGGTATTTTTTTTACCGAAATTGCCATCACGCCATCCAACCAAAAGCCTCTTCATTATACCTAGATCTATTAAATGTAAGGAGTCACCCACTGGAACATCTTCAACAATATCTATGGGTAGCTGCAGTAATGGAGAATCTACTTTATGATGCGACCCGTACAATTTCTTGCGAAAATGATCATCCGTTCTTTTCGGACATCTACTGTCAGGAAAAACAACGGTATGAGACTGATGCGAATATTCCCCAACAGTTACGCACTTCAAGCAGCCGTGTTTACCATTGAAATTGCAGACTCCTGTAAAGATAAATTTTATATAAATTTCAACTTAACATCTTTATGCGTTCCTAAGAAAAAGGATATTGACAGACAAACAGACAGACAGACGGACAACGAAGTGATCCTATAGGAAAAAGCACGAATTATTTACTAACTTACCCTTTATATAAGCTCTGGCAGGTGAGTCACAAACAAAACATCTAATAGCCACCTTAATTACTTTACGACCAATCATAATACCATCTTTTATCAACAAATTTGCATCCCTTACAAAATGTCTTAGGTAGTCATTCAAATTTTTCGGCTTTTGTTCTCCATAATATAAACCTATTACAAAAGGTTGTTCATTTAATTCGTGAATTTTACACAATATTGGCCAAAATTCTTTCTTTGAACTGTTGAAAATCGGCAAACCATCCATATTTATATTCAGAGTTATCTGCTCAAGAGTTTCGGACGCCAATATTCTTTTAAGTGGACCTATCATGCCATTGTGCCAGTATAGACCAGGTTCCACCACTTCAATTTGTACTTCCCTCGGGGTTTTAAGTATTGTTCTCGGATCATTGGGCAAACTATCCGAATATCTATCATTTAATATTGTTAATAAATCTTTTAAAGCACTTTGAGGTATATTTTTAACAAGAGCCCATTCTCTTATTTTATCTTTTAAAATCATATTTTTCATGTATTCTGTACAAATTTCTTCTTCATCAGTAGAGCTATCACCTAAAAATATCAGGGTGACATTCAAATTAAAAGATTCTGTAAACTTATATAATTTGACCAATCGTAACGAAATACTTACTAAAACACCGAAATAAACAATATTTCTTACTCAAAAAATAACAAAGTTTAAATGTATAAGGTACTATGGTTTATTTTGCACTCACAGTGCTATATTATTTTCATTTATGAATATATAAGGTGTAAAAAAATCGACTGCAAATATTTTAAGGGGTGAACCAGTCCATGAAACTGAACAACTTTCCCCAAGGAACATAGGTCGAAATACGAAAAAAAAAATTTGGCCCTCCCATACTTAGTGTGTTGGCCGGCCGGGTCAATTTGTATGGGAGGGCCAAAAAAATATATATGTATATATATATATTATTTTAATTTATTATTTGTTAAGTGAAGTACCTTCTGATAACACTTCCGCAAAATAATTTTCATTTTCTAAACTTGAATGTACTACGGAACCACTTGCTGGAACTTCTTGACTAGTGCTTGGCTCATACACAACTACCGATTGTTCTGTATTTTGTGTATCAAGAGTATCATTGTTTGGAATACTTATTTCATTACTTAAACGAGATATAAAGTTTAAATATTCCGTTTTTATCTTTCTCTTTACTCCACCTGTCCTCTTAGTCTTTTTCCACTGTTTATTCATGACAACAACGTGACACGTGCAACATAAATTTACAAATGAGTACTAACGCATATAATGAAAATAATCATATGACTTATGGTTTTACGGCCAAATTATAACATATAGTAATAAAATAACATTTTTATTTACATATATAGTGCTGAACGCTTTAAAGTAACAATAAAATGCGAAGGTAACAGAGCTAAAACTTTAGTAAATGTTTGGCTAATGCTTAGCAGTAAATAAGCATAAGAAAAGATCATAAAGATGCGTTTAATCTTAAAAATGTGGTAATACAGCTAAATTCCCTATAAAATATTTCGTCAATGTTTATTTAAAGTATAAGGTTTTATTATTTACTAATATAAGGTTTTAACCTTTGTGTTAGTGTAAATGCTGTTTAAGGTGCTGTATATTAAAAGTAATTGATGTTTTAGTATGATTATGAGCTGTTTAACTTAATTTTTTAGACCATACAATAGCTTCATGCAATATTAATTTTACCACATTCTACTCAAAAGCATTTAAACTAACTCAAAACTGATTTAAACTGATAGTCTGACTTTAAAACGTAAATCAGTCTTTACTTCAGTGACTATACAGATTACGTGTTACCTGGGAATGTAGTGGTATTGTGGTTATAAGCATTCCACTTAAGTGAGAGGGAGACAACAATACAGAGATCTCTCTCTTCAATGCCTATGCACACAATACCACTACTTATGCAATTCCACGCTCTCTATAATTTATCTAATAACTAAAATGATTTGATTTCCAAAAGTTGCATAACCTGTGTTTTAACCTGGGCATTAAGAAACCAATCAGAAAAATACTATCAACGTAATAATATCCAACTTAGAAAAGTTAAAAACACTACCAACGTAATAATTACCAACTTAGAAAAGTTAAAAACACTATCAACGTAATAATAACCAACTTAGAAAAGTTAAAAACACTATCAACAAAATAATAATCAACTTAGAAAAATTAACAACACTATCAACATAATAATAACCAACTTAAAAAAAGTTGATAACCCCCGACATCGTTATTTCAAAGTTCCGATTTTAGAAAACTAATACCTAACTGAAATCCATCTCAAGGAAATTCGCTTTTGCACTAAAAATTCGCATCGAAATCGTTCCATCCGTTTTAAAGCTACGACACCACAGACAGTCATTGGCGTTAAACTTATAAACACCCCTCTTTGCGTCGGAGGTTAAAAATAAAACCCTGAACCGATAATAAATAATTCAGTACCTAACAAAAAGAGACCAGCGATTTCTTAGATTAACATTTAAACTCCGATTTATCCCAACATGTCTCAAGTTTATTGATTGGCATCCCCATGAATAATGGAGTGTGCTCCGACAAGTGATTTGTTTGAAGTGAGTGTCGTGCCCAACTAAGTTCGGTGAGGCAAACACATAATTGCTAAACTTTAACCGACAGCGACAAAAGGCCCTGGTTTTGGAAGCCACAACAACTACTCTAACTTCATTTAATAACTACATTCGACTAGTGGATGCAAAGTACCATTCAGGTATACAGAAGTTACACAAAGCTGTCTTAGATCTTCATTTATACTGTAGTCCAAAATCAGGCGTATCAGATTGACAACTGAAAATGTTACCAGACAGCAAAAAAAAATGGGCACAGGAATATGTCGATATAACCTTGTGTAGACGCGGAACGAGAATGTTTGTCACTTTTGGACTTTATTTTCATAGCTTTAGGCCTAAAAACGACAAAAAAGATAACAACAAATAATAACGTAACGAAAATTTCACGATAACGGAAATAGTTGAAGAAGAAATAAGTAAGCTGGTGGCAGTCGAATGACAATACAAAACCATACAATACAAATATTCTTTTCACTTCTCATGCTCGTAAAGTTCGTGTTTATGCTGGATCTAGGCGACATAAAATTACTTTTTATGCACTAGTGCACAAAATAAAATCTTCGTCTAAGACCAAGGTAATCAGGGTCAACAGCCACAAGCAAGCTTTTTCGGGATAAAAAGTATAGCCTATGTCACTCTCGGGTCCATAACTATCTCTATGCCAAAAATCACGTCGATCGGCCTCTCCGTTTCGGCGTGAAAGACGGACAAACATAGACGGCAAACACCCACACTTTCGCATTTATAATTTTAGTATGGATTCGAAATACATATCTATTTTCTTTAGATATTCACATCCTACTCTAAGTCGTCTATCATGCATTGTCTCTACATGGCCATGACAACTTAGGTAATATTTTTTAACAATCCTCCATTTTGATTTAGCCTTTTTACATTAAATGAAATTATCAAATAAAGATCCGTTTTTAAGGAAGCGTAGCAATTCGAGGCGGAGAGCCGTGAAGCCTTCTAAATGATTAATTACACCAAAGTGAAGCACTTTCTCCTTTGAGCTTTTCTCTCTAGAGTTTTCATTTAGTTACCTAGTACCTAATAGTCACGTAATAGTAGGTAATAAATATGTACTTACCTGTACTTACTAAAAAATAAGTGACGTCATCAAATATTAAATGATACCTAGTGCCTATACTATCTGTGGGATCCTGTAATTGGCTCTGTGTTACTATTGTTGTTTTAGCTGTCGACTCTCCTTAAACAAATATATATCTATCGGATAACTCACGTCTGAAATCGAGCTTGACATGTTTCCGGTGCACGTATACGTGGAGTGCGTGTTGCAGCAGCCGCCGAGTCGCATTGCTCCTAGATGAAAGGCTACAGATTAGCCCGAAACAGTCGAGCTAAACTCGATTTCAGATGTGAGTTATCCGATATACTATAATTTAATATGCGTGAGTCTCACAATAGTTTCATGTGACGTCATCAAGTCTTCCCTTGCTTGCATGATGTCACCGAACGAATGATTCAGCAGCAAAAATGTCAAAGTTTCCATATTTTGTTAATCCGTTTATAAGTTGAAAGGAAACGAGCCGGTTCAAATCACAAAAGCGGAACGAAACAATTGTTTAACTTCGTTACTTACTTTTTTAAACAAACGGATTTTTTCATTACAAAATGTTTTTCAGTGGCAGGCCACGGTTTTCATTGTTTCACTGTTATATTTTTGCTCTAGCTCGCTGGGGCATGATTCCGGAGTTGGCTGTTTTGTTTGCGCAAGTAAAGGAGAATAAGGCTCTCAAGATGGTGATACCTACTACACAAAACGTGAATGTACCGCTGTTAGAGGTGACAAACTACAAGCGGACGGAAAACAAACAGTAGGTATAACTGTGTAAGAAGGAAGGAAGTTAAAATTAGAAGCATTGGCTAAATGTATGTACAGTATATTTCTACTGATACGTAGTATATGTCTACTAATACGTAGTATATTTTTACTAAAAAGTAGTATTTTTCTACTAATACGTCAAATGGCCGTTAGGACCAAAAAGTTTTCGAATGGAGCCCGCGGGTGTAATGCATTATCAGCATGTAAATACCGACATGTAAATACCGGCCCTGTTTTTTGTGTACACGCCCATACAAACTGATAGGAGCTTCTATGGGCGAGTACACGAAAAACAGGGCCGGTATTTACATGTCGGTGTTAGCCAGGCCGGTAATGCATTACACCCGAGCCTGCGGATTGGCAAGGTTGACATCCATCAACGAGACGGACGGATAAACTGGTCAAAACCGCAGGTTCGCGGTGGATAAAGGCCGCTTCTAACCGAAGCCTGTGGGAGGCCAATGTCCACCAGTGGACATCCTACGGCTGGATCATAGGAAATATCAAAGACAACTTAAAATACTTCCTTTCATTAAATCTTCCTTTTATTTTTTTTTGGGAAAAAATACACATTTGTAGGCTAATATTACTCGTAGGTTAACGATTCGCTTACAATGATAATTTAATTTTGTAAATACATTAATGATTTTTTTTATCTGCATCATGACCCTGTCTAGCGCATTAAGAAGCATGAAGATGCGAAGAATTTGCTTAATAAAAGAAAGAAGAACAAAAATAAATATTCTTTGCAGCCCAATTTTAAAATGGCTCCCGCTTTTCCCCGATACCGCACCCTTAATTTCCAAGAGCACTAGTCTACACAAAGACACCGCGGCGAGTGCTTTTCATTAGAGTGCATATTCGGAAGGGAAAATGCAATTTCCCTGGCGAGCGCGAATTGTGCCACTAGGAATGGGATTCCTGTTGTAATAAACAAGTCTTTGTTGTTCACAATGAGGCAGAGTTTGTAACTTTGTGCATAATAACAATAAAGAAACGGAGGATGCCAAGATGTGTGCCACGACGAAATCGTACAGAAAATGTTCCCTTTGCAACTCTTGCTTTATTATGCTACTAGTGTATAACATTGCATTAGATTCGTTAAGTTCCAAAAAATATTTTCTATAGGTATACAAAAAGAAAAGTCCTGACTATCTTAAATAATTTATTGAATCGGGCGTTACTTTGCGGAGGTTCATATCAATGAACTAAAATAATTTCCTTAATTAAGGTCGCGGGTGAGCAAGGAAAATCTTTTAGTTCATTTTCCTAACTATCTTGTGAACCTGGGCGACCGCTAGCCAATCTGGCCTCAGTTGATGGACCTGGAAATATGAATCTGAAATATCACATTGAATTTTCTCCTGGATGGTGTTGACAAGGTTGGTTATTTTTAACTAGCCGTTACCTGAGACTCCGTCCACGCAGAATTTGTTTATCGCTATCCCGCGGGAATAATATTTTTCCGGGATAAAAACTATCCTATGTCCTTCTCCAGGACTCAAATTATCGTATACCTAATTTCATCTAAATCGGATCAGTGGTTTAGACGTAATAAAGTAACAAAAAAACCAACAAACAGTCTTACTAACTTTTGCATTTATAATATTAGTGGGATACCCGCGGTAAAGGGAATTCTGCAATTGAAGCAAAGCCATGGGCGAAAGCTAGTAAAATCATATTTTGTGAAATAACTGTACCCAACAGAACGTAAATGAGATCAAAAATATAACGTACACCCCGTATTCCCAAGATATTTGTAGAATTTAGAAACAAGTATTGTTTAATTTTTAATGTAATAAATGCTTACATACTTTGAAAATTGTTCTAGTAATACATACTGCTTATTGATTCCGAAGTAAAAACAAAAAAGAATTTAGTGTTTCGTTGACCGTAACCGTATCGTAATAAAAAAGCTCATGGTCGATTAGATTAAATTTTCTCCGCTCTGAAGTGTCTGCGAGAAGGGGAGAGAACACTTTAGGTTAGCGAGCTTTCTCGTATTCCTGTAATTTATTACACCGGCATGCGCTGAGCGATCACATTTTTCACTCTGGCAATTTTATCCGACCAATCATTGGCCGGAGACTACTTTTTACGCCAGTCTTTATCTGCGGTGCCATTCTTTATGAGCTCAATGAGATGGACACGAAAACAGACCAGACGGTTGGTAGATAAATTTATATTGAGTATGTATCATTTCGCTGACATTTGTTTTGCTTGCTTTTTTGCGTTATTGGTAGAAAAGATTGTGTACGAGTACACACAACAATTACTTTCCTTCAATTCACCTACTCATATATACACTTTTTCACGCGAGATAAAGTTACTAATAGTTAATTTATGCAATAAGCAGGAAAAACAGAATAATGTATTACAATGAGACGTATATTGTAATATATGCTATGTAAATTGCAGTTGTTTAGAAATTGATACCTACTGACATTATTTTATGTGTTTACAAACCTCGTTCTATACCGATAGTAGCTATAAGAGAAGAGGCAATGATAATAATAACATATTACCCGTAAATACAGAATAACTAATAATCCATTAATAAGTGGCACCTAAGGTGACATTAGTAGCTAAAAAAACTCCGTAAATAATGTAGGTACAAGTCCTACTTTCAAATCGTTCATAGTTTGAATGATACAGACTACAGTAAGGTATGTAAAGAACTTTTTCATATTGACTAAAGCCCTGAATAAGCTCAATTCGATTTCACACCTGTTTCAATTTACGCATAGGGCTTAGAAATCAATTTCGCCTTCGGGCCCAATTTACTAACCTTTTATGAGTCGACGAACACTGCCTGATATTAAATGTAATGGAATTCTTTTTTCCCTTTCGTGAAAGAAACATTCTTTCGTTTGGGTCGAAAATACGACCCTTTCTCGGTTTGGTTCAACGAACAAAATTGTAAACAAATAGGTAAGTAAAATGAACCCGACAAAATTGGTTTCCACATGCTTGTAAATACATATTTTGCGATACATTTACATAGGTGCTCGGTGTTTAGTCGACAGTTGAAGAATAAATGGGGATCTGTGCTTTGTAAAGTTAATGTGGACACTGTAGAATACGTTATTTATTTATTTAAGGAGACTCAAAAGCTATAAACACAATATATGTAGTAGCAACACAGAGCCAATTACAGGATCCCACAATACAAATTATTTACACACGGTTATGATAGGTTTTATATAAATAAACTACTTTTGGAACCCCCCGTTTCACCATCGATTAACGGATAAATTAATTTGATGCTGTCTCTCTTTGTTTTGTTCGAATAGACGGAGACGGAATTAAATTTATCCGTCAAATAAAATTAATCAATGGGTGGTGAAACGTCCCCTAAATGGCATGGTCATCATCATCATCATCATCTCAGCCTATATACGTCCCACTGCTGGGCACAGGCCTCCTCTCGGAATGAGACGGCTTGGGCCATAGTTCCCACGCGGACCCAGTGCGGATTGGGAACTTCACACGCACCATTGAATTGCTTCGCAGGTTTGTGCAGGTTTCCTCACGATGTTTTCCTTCACCGCAAAGCTCGTGGTAAATTGCGCACATGAATTTCGAAAAACTCAGAGGTGCGAGCCGGGATTTGAACCCACGACCCTCTGCTTGAGAGGCGATAGGTCAAACCACTAGGCCACCACGGCTTCGTCATGGCATGGCGTCAATGGCATGGTCATAGATCCATTCTAATATAGACTATATTAACTGTCGTGAACGTAAAATACAAGCGTACAATTTTATTAATAAACAGACATTCAAAGGCCGTCCATGTTTTTGCGGTAGCACTACGTAACACTTACGTTTACTACGGTAGAGTACCGGCCAAGTGCGAGTTGGACTCGCGCACGAAGGGTTCCGTATCATTATCAATACAACATTAGACATTAGCAAAAAATGGCAAAAAATCAAGTTTGTTGTATGGGAGCGCCCCTTAAATATTTATTTTACTTTAACTTAATTATTTATTTTTAAAGTGAATAGTTATATAACCAAAGATTCTGTGAATATTTCAAGCCTCTACATGTTGCCGTTATTAATATCAAGCAAAACACGGCAAAACATCATGTTTGTTGTATGGGAGCCCCCCCTTAAATATTTATTTTATTCTGTTTTTAGTATTTATTATTATAGCGACCACAGTAATGCATAATCTGTGGAAATTTCAAGTATCTAACTATTACTATTAAGAGGTAGAGCCCTGTGACAGACGAATGGACAAACAGACACAGACAGCGTAGTCTCAGTAATCGTTCCGTTAGAATAGAATAGAATATATTTATTTGCAAAGAATAAGTAGTTACAAAAAATATCATTAGGTGGTGTTGAGACAACAGGCAGCTTATTCTGCTATTTCTAATTATAGCATGCAAAATTTTTTTTTTTTAGTGTTAAGTTTAAGGGTAGGTGAGAAACTCCTTTACACTATAGTATGTTTTTTCTAACAATATCTGTACTAACTTATTTTTAAATTTATTTAGAGGAAGTACTTGTACGCACTGCGGCAGATTGTTAAAAATTTTCATGTAAAGCTATGTTCGTTGTCACCCTTTGGGTACGAAACCCTAAAAAGTGTATAGGTACATATTCTAATAATGCACTCATGCAATCTAGTATAGCGCAAGCAAGAACTCTCTTCCTCTAAGCGTAAAGTAATAAAAAAATTGAATCTTTGTTAATTCTCGCTCTATTTGTCTACTTCTCAAATTGCCAATCAAACTTCCGAGGCTCCGTGAATACCTACTATTATAAAGTTGGGAGAAGAAAATTAGGTATTCATTAAAGAAATTATCGATTTTAGGATGGTCGCAGGACTGAAATCAATTTTGTCACAGGAAATAATTGGGCGTTTTGTTCGTTTGTTCGCCTTTCAACATCGTTAAACGGCTTCATAAAACGAACTTTTCAAGTCGGTTTCATTCTTGGAGTGAAAATAATTAGAGAAAAGGAACACGTAATTTTGTAAAATTGTTCATCATCCCAGCATATGGTATACACGCCACTGCTGAGCACAGGCCTTCTCTCAGAATAAGAGGTCTTGGGCCGTAGTTCACAGGTGAGCCCAGTGCAGATTGGCAACTTCACACATAACATTGAATTGCTTCGCAGTGTTTCATTTCAAATTTAATTATTATATGAGGTTCCGAGAGCAAATTTTTCTTTTTATCCTAACGTGGTTTGGTTTCTAAGACAAAGATCCGAATTGCGTCTCCTTGAACTGGAAACAAAGATTAACGGGCATTGACCTTCTAGCGCTTAGGTATCAATTTTAGGTATTCTATATTATTCACGCGATAGAATACATCTGGGTTTCATAGAATTTAGAAACTCATGACCTATTTACGCCATATTAAGGGTTTATTTTGTTTTCTAGACATTTGCGTTTTGTTTCTATTAAACGAACTACAGGTACCTGACCGTGTTTCTACTGTATATGATTTACAGAGTATATCCTCAAATATCTGACATGTCAGTTTCAAAACTAAAGCATTACTAGTAACGATACAACAAGTGATGAATGCAATAAGTCGGCGCGCTCTTAACAGCAGACTGCTGTCAGATACATAAACATCGAGAATTGCTAGTTCACGAAGCCTATCAGCTATTCAGTACGCGGTTTTCAGGTCATACCTATGGGTTCAAACCTAGTGGTGGGTATTATTTTGATTCGCGCTGTCATCGTTCATCCACCATTATCTCTCATATTATTATAACGGCAAAACCTACTAGACACTAGCAAAATTGTCTTCCGATGGACAGAACCATATAAAAAAAAAATCGTAGGGTAAATAACTCTAAAGTTCAAAACTGTGTCACGTGAGTAGGTACAAACGCGACGGAAAACTCGTACTGCACTTGTTATTTAAAGATAATTGTTAATTTACAATGTCGGACAGTATTTAAACATTTAACATTCCGTGCTAAAAATCCAAATCTCCATTTAAAGCCAACTTTACTGAACCAAATTTCACGGGTTAGTATGATTCGACGGCAATTTATCAGATCCGAGCACTAAGGCCCATTTCACAAAGGCTTTTGCTATCGACAACGAGTTTCGAGGACCGTTAAGTAACCCCTGGAGCCGCTCGTTGCAATTGGGTCAGCATTAAATCATAGCTAGGTATATCACGAGCGCAGTCCCGGGGACACGGATCCAGCACGCTTGATAATTCTTCTACTAGGTATGAGTACCTACTTCGTTTGGATAGGTAATAATAAAATGTAAACAAAACAACGTCCATTGGTGAGTGTCTTTTCAAAAGGGCTTATTTCCACTTTCATTGATTTTTGGGAAATCGAGGAAAACTAAATCCACATTGCATGTACTATTTTGTTTTTTTTTTATCATCATCATCAGCCTATAGTAGTCCACTGCTGGACATAGGCCTCTTCCATGGCGCGCCACGACACTTTGTCTTCAGCCCCTCGCATCCATCCGCTGCCAGCGACTCTCTTAAGATCTATTGATTTATTATTTACATGAAAATTCCACGATTCATTTACGTAGCGTGAAGATACGAAAAATAGAATAAAGATTTGTGTTTATGCGTATCTAAACTTAGCGGTTAAGACGTAAAAAATATGAGTTTTTCTTATTCTAAAGTTCCAAATTCATCCAAATCATTTCTGGCCTTTTAGTGCGAAAAATAATATAGCATTGAAATATACATGTAATTTTATGAATTTAAATTTTTGACGTCAATAGACTTGCTAATGTGTTCATTTGTGTGCCCAAGTAGTGACCCTTGAAATACACTATACCATCACTAGTGGGGCGGAAGTCAAAGCTGTAGAGACGTATTGTAATTCTTCTTTATTCTTAGATTATAACTGATCTATTATGTACACTAGCTTTTGCCCGCGGCTATGCCCACATGGAATTCGGTTATCGCGCGCTGTTCCCTTGGGAACTGGGCATTTTTTCGGGATAAAAAGTAGCCTATATCGCTCTCTGGCCCATAAACTATCTCAATGCCAAAAAACACGTCCATCCGTCGCTCGGTTTCGACGTAAAAGACGGACAAACATACAAATACACACACACATTTCACATTTTTCACATTTATAATATTAGAATGGATACTCACGCGCTAATCAGATGTACATGCGGAATCGAGGGGGGGCGGGTGTGACGGGCGGGGGGTAGCGGCGCGTGCGCCGGTCCGCCGGGGTACAGCACGGGCTGGAGGGAGAGAGAACCGCCAAGCGATAGAGATGGCGGACTGGACAACCTGCGAACAATATCATACTTAAAATGAGAGTGAGTCATCAATGTGTGTTTCATAATATTTCATAATTATCTAATATGTAGTTGTTTTACTTATATTTAAATTATTCAAGCAGCAGCCGAATCCGCATCGAACGCTGATGCTCCAAGATACTTAGGGCATACTGAAAGTTTCTGGAACTGGCCACTTATAAAAAGAAAATTGAAAAACCAATAATAGGATTTGAAAAAATAACTCTCGGGCAGTATTTTACTTTTTAATTTGCGAGACTGTCATTTGTTTTTTCATCGTGGCGTGGGATTGAAATTTGGGTGTCGCTGTTGCAATGAATCTAAGTCGTGAAAATTTTCGATCCATGATTTTTTACGATTTGCGATGTGGCTTAAGTCAGCAAGAGAGTTGTCAAAGACTTATATTTGCATTTGGCGATGAAGCCCCATGTCGTAGCTCTGTCAATTCGTGGTTTAGTGAGTTTAGACGAGGACCTGACCATCTCCATGACGATGAACGTGAAAGCCGGCCAGCGACTGCGGTTACCGATATTAATATTGATACTGTACGACAACTAATTGAAACTGACAAAAAAAATACATGTTAGAAAATTCGTACTACCTTAGACATTAGAATGAGCCAGGTGCAAAAGATATTGCATTTGAATCTGAAGGTTCGGAAACTTTGCACTCGATAGATACCGCATGATTTACCGGAAGACCAGAAATGACTGCGTGTAGACTGGTGCCGCAAAATGATAAAAAAAATTGACGGAGGACAATCAATGGCTGTATATAACATCGTGACAGGTGACGAAACCTGGGTATACTGCTTTGAACCGGAAAGAAAAAGTCAATCGGCTGAATAGGTCTTTCCTTTTGGAAATCTACTGACGAAAGTAAAAAAAAGTCGAAGCACAGGTAAGAAAATGGTTGCTTCGTTTTTCGGCAAATCGGGACATAACACCACTGTATCACTTGAAAACCAAAGGACAGTAACTGCAGATTGGTATGTGAACACGTGCTTGCCCAAAGTGTTTGACAAAATTCGCGAAAAGCGTCCCCGTAGCAAAATAGTCCTTCATCACGACAACGCGTCGGCACATTCCGCTAAAGCTACGAATGCGTATTTGGAGGCCTCAATGTAGAATTAATGACTCATCCGCCATACAGCCCTGATCTGGCACCGTGCGATTTCTTTTTGTTCCCGAAGGTTAAAGATAAACTCAGAGGTTTACGGTATACAAGCTCGGAAATGGCAGTGAATTCTTTCCACGAGGCCATCGAAGAGGTCCCTAAGGAAGACTGGACCCACTGCTTTGCACAATGGTTCTAGCGAATGCAAAAGTGTGTAAATAGGAAGGGCAGATACTTAAAAAAACAATAAATGTGTCATAACGATAATTCGTAGTCTTATTTATTAGAATCCAGAAACTTTCAGTATGGCCCACGTACAGGCTTTTGCTTAGTTTGGAGGTCAGAGTTTTAACAACTTAATTTGTGCAAATTGTTTAACTTCTTCTTAGTGTTGACAGAAACTTTTTGTCCTATAGTGTTTGTACCTACAACCTTATGTTTGAATAAATGATTAGGTATTATTATTATTATTTTATTAATATCAGAAAGGAGTATAAAACAGAACACAATTTAAGTAATTTAGCCATACGATCCCATCGGAAACGAAGCTTAAATAACTCAAAGTACGTAACTCTACGAGTATAATTATTATTAACTTTTCGCACATTATCTCAATTTAGCTAGCACACCCAGTCTGAAGCGGAAACGCTATTTTCGTAATAGTACAAGCTATGAACTGTCTGTGCACACAAATACGTAAACAAATAAACAAACACGGATTGCCGGATTAGTCCTGTCCTGCAAATTACTGTGAGATTTCGCAGTCGTACGTAGTCTGAATACACAAGTTCACAAAACAAGGGAATCGTCTGAAGCTTAGAGGTGAATGTTTCTTTTATTAGTGTTTTTGGACTCCTGCGACTAATTTGTTACTTTGAATTTTGCTTCTTTAAGGACAGTTTGAATAAATGAGAATCAATTGACAGAGCTCAAGGAGAGAAGCGGAGATAAACTTAATAAAATGATGTTGAACTTTGATAAATCAAAAACCTGACTGCATTCAGTAAAAACTAAAAAGAAAAAAAAAATCTCGTACCTAATTTACAACTTTGTTAAGTAATTTAAAATTTATAGATCGGGATACATTCGAAATCGTGACGGGCTCAAAAATTCCCGACGTCAAACTACTAGACTTTTTATTTATCTTATCTTGTTTTTTGTTTTTTGTTCATATAAATCTTTCTAGTTCATTTTGACTTCCTTCAATGCTCAAGAAACATAATTTTTCTTCGGACAGTAGGGTAAAAAACATTGCACATTGCAAAATAAGCCAAAACATTTTTTATGCTTTTATCGAAAAACGTTTTTTGGCACAAACTAAATTCATTACTCTCTTGTACCTACGAGTGAATATTGATTTGATAAGGAATTTAAATTAACATCACAAAACCAGTGAGCAATATTTGTAAGCACAGCAATGTGTCAAGATTGCTTTAATTAAACGAACAACCGAAACATTTCAGGCTTAATACGCCTCGAAATTCAGTAGCTCGTACGGATTTAACTGTCATAAATTCATATCGATGTTTTTTTAATGGCAGGCTTTTATTGTTGTTGTGGCACAATATATCTCGAGGCAGGCTTTTGTAATACGAGTTTTCAATAGGAAGTGAAAACATGATATTTCTCGACTTCTTCTTACCCAACCTACATTCAATTTTGAATGTGGAGTTGTAAAAACCAAATTTTTTTTTCACGTTATTGTCATTCCTTCGAAATTTTGAAATAGCATTTTCCATGAAAATAAATAATGGCCAAAATTCTCAAGGAAATATAGTATCGACATCCTCACTAAAACATTTTCAATCATTCACCTTTCACTTTGACTTTTCAAAGCGAAAATTCATCATTTGGCTTGATCTAACCCCGAATGGAGCTTAATAGAGAGGGTTCTGTAATACCCGTAAATTGTAACCATCATTTCCTATGGCGGAGTTTACCCGCCATAATTCAGTTTTTACGCTTCCCTGAGGCCCTATTCTGAGTTCATTACAATCTAGTTAGCCATTGCATTGTACACAGAAACGACCTTAATTATAAAACAAAGCCGTAGGCATACGGCGTTTATTACGCCAATTTTAACCCTTCAACCACAAAAATTAAAAAATTAACTATTTATCATCGCTTCCTCATTTTATTTTGTTGATACTTGCTCTGTGATACACCATCCATCTTGTAAGTAAAATAGTCGAGTTTTATCTAGGCATACACCACTTTTTATAAATTTAACTATTTTCAATTCGAAATACCTATTTCATGTACATGTAAACACTTAGGTAATTAATTACACATAATTAACAAGTAAAAAATAAAAAGTAGACAAAAACAGGACGGTGTGAATTTACAGCTCTTCTCCAACAAGCACAGACAGAATAAAGACAAAAAAATATTTCCGGACTACACGATTCTTTCTACCTATACTCGTACTACTGGATAACAAGGCTAAATACGAGAAAAACGGCTTCTAAGTCGCTAAACTCTTGGTCATAGTCGTTGGTTAAAAATGAGTGGTGAATCTTGAAGGCGACTATTTGGGGAAAATATTGTGACCCCAAAATAGAGCCCCAAACTATAACTTACTTCATCGGCGACTCCATATGGACCCGATGCGAGGAGCACGACGGCGCGGGTTGCGGGTGCGGCGGCAGCGGCGGGGGACTGCTGTGCCGGCTCAGCGTCTCTGGAGACACCAGGGCAGCCCCGGCTGAAGCCGGACTCGGGAGTGGGGGCGCGGAGCCCCCAGACTCGCGGCTCGAGCCGAAAGTAGCCCGGGACACGTGGGAGCCCCCCGACATATTGTTCGCTGGGATTGAGTAGCAACTGAAACAAATGAAAAAAAAAATGTTTACGATTTTAAACGATAACGTAACGAGAAATGATAGGATGAAAGAATTATGTTTTATATGTAGTAGGTAGGTAAGTTTGCTAACATTAATGCCGTGGGGAATTTTTCAAACGAAATAACGGATACTGCAGGGCTACTCCGAAACTCGAAACTCGAAGTTCGTGTCGTGTGGTCCCTCTCGCTCTCGTAATAAAATGTATAAGTGTCAGAGGAACCACGACACGAACTTCGAGTTTCGTAGTAGCCCTGCTGTGGTGACAATTTAAGGCTCGTGTTTCAAAACTTGTCATTAAAACTAATCTGTGGGTCGCAACCCCCAGGGGTATCTTTAAAATACTCTCGCAGCTATTGTCTATGATTATTAAATCAACTTAAGATAATACAAATAACAGTAAGTGGAGGTAAACAGGGGATCGCCAAATATTTTTCACTTTAAGGGGGCTGCATCCTGGAAAAGTTTTAAAAACACTGAACTATATCAAGGGTTGATTTATCATGTCTATGTAAAATTTTACGTTGTCAGCTTGCGTTTAAATTCTGAAAATTCATTTATCACAATTTAAATTTCAACGCATTGAAAGAAAAGTATACTAAAACAATCCAACGGTATTTTTAAGTGGCCAGACTTGTTCTATATATTTTTTTTTGTGGCTACCTATTACGCGATACACAAGCAAAGACTGTATACCGCAAAACGTAATAACCTAACCAACTTAAGACAGCTAAGAACCATCGCAAAGAAACTCGCTTTCATATGAAAAAACACATCGAAATCGCTCTATCCGTTTAAGAGCTACGATGCCAGAGACAGACATACAGACCGACAGATAAACAGACAGACATTGCGTTTAAACATATAACACCCCTCTTTATGCTTCAAGAGTTATAAACAGCAAAAAAAAAAGATGAAATAAACGGAAAAGAAAAAGAAAAGGTTATAAGCGAATAAGCGATGAATATTACAACAAGGCAACTTTTCTTTAAAAACTCGTCAATGCTATGAGAACTCTCGAAGTCATTTCGGACACAAAGGCACGTCCACAAAAGAAAACCTTAAAAGTTTCCTTTGAGTTAAGAATCTTAAATGACCTAAATTACAAGTTACTTTCGTTCCGTTGCGGTAAACTTTACACTCGATATATTTTTTGTACCCATTTCATACTTTCTAGAGTATACTAGCTTTTGCCCGCGGCTTCGCCCGCGCAAAATTCGGTTATCGCGCGCTGTTCCCTCGGGAACTGTGCGTTCTTTTTCGGGATAAAAAGTAGCCTATGTCACTCTCGGGTCCATAAACTATCTCTATGCCAAAAATCACGTCGATCCGCCGCTCCGTTTCGACGTGAAAGACGGACAAACATACACACAAACGTACAAACATACACACTTTCGCATTTATAATATTAAAATAGAAAAATAGAAATAGAAAAACGTTTACTCACACATTTCACAAATTACATAAAAATAAATACACAAAATAAACAAGTATAATGACAGTATTTGTGAAATCGCGAAACGGTCCCAGCTCAGCATAGTGTGGTATTAGTGTGGAAGTATAGAGTAGATTATTTACATTTACACATCTGTATGGAGAACTTGCTCTGGTTATGTGTGAAATAATATTCTTTTACATAGGTACTCCTGGTTATTATTGCAATCATGCATAAAATAACACAACACAAAATCATCAAATTGAACTAATTAGTGCACAGGGGATTTGCGATCGAAGCCCGTTCTAATGCATTACACATTCACAATGATAGTGAAAATTATTACAATTTAATTATTAAAACGTAGGTACATTGCTAATGCGACATGACCCACACGGTAACTCTGTTAAATTAGTTTATCAAAACCGAAATTTTTAGGATAATAGTATAATATTTAATTTACTGACGAAGAAATCCTAATAATGTATTGGTAAAAATATACTGGTTAAACTTAGACTTAAGTATAAAATATTAAAAAGTACTAACCTAGAGGAACCTAATACTAACGAAACGTTAGTAATAAATAAGTAAGCGGGTAAATAAGCAAGTGAAGTAGTAGCTTAACTACCGTAGCCAGACTACCCCTACCCCTACTTAGCCCTAAAAAAAAAACAAAAAAATAGGTATTACCATCACATGCTGTGATTCTACCTTCCAAAGTCCACTTTACCTAAGTTAAATACCTGTTGGTATGCCTTAGTTAAGATCATCTCGGCTTATATAAATACATCCCTCTATATACAGGGCACAGGCACTTTGTTTATTGTATATATGTTGTAGGTTATTACTTGATATATCCACTAAATGTGAGCTTATTATCTTTTTTTTAAGAACACGGAATCGGAACCAATGAAAATAAACTATTTTTTTTAATCATTCATTTAAAATAATTTCGAGCTTCTAAACCAAAAGTCGTACCCACGTTTAAAGCATCTCGAATTAAATGATGTAGGTATGTTCGTGAAATACTGACAGTTAGATAATGTAAAACATCCGCACTCGAATATGCCTCAACACGGCGCAACCACAAAATCATCTCACGTCTTATTTACACCTGTAAATAGATCTGTCATCGTTAGACATCCAATAATAATCCTGCATTACCGCCTGATGGCTCGACAGCTTCCCGCAGACTCAATTATTGGGGTACGAGCTTGCAAAATTGATAGCTCCTGACCCAAATCACGGAACAAGATCTGAACATAACTTTTACAAGGAGATCTATACGAGGAAATTCTCCGAGGACCGCTCCAGTAAGTTATTGCGAAAAATATAAGGATTATAATTTTAATAAATCCTCACTCGGAATCACGGGCTGGGTATATTATAAAATTGACACCTAGCTTTAATTAAAAAGATCCAGCGCGAATTTTCCGTTTATACGTCCAATTCATACATTTTTGCTTGATGGTAGAGCGATATTAAAAATTCCTTGATTTTAAAAGAATATTTTTCTTTTAAGCGAAGTAGAATGACGAAATTAGGTTTTTTGACGACTTTTGTGCAGAACTTCACTTCTCATGTTCGTAAAGTTCATGTTTATGCTGAATTCGTGTTTATGATGGAAATGACTTTTTATGCTCTAGTGCATAAAGTGAAAATCCTCGTCTTAAACCAAGGTAATCAGGTGTCAACAGCCACAAAAAAAGTTTCCACATTTTTTTTAATAACTTTTAGTTTATACCGGGTGTGGCCTGTAATATAAGCAAAAAATTGAAACGTAGATCATATTTTTCAAACTGAAGAACATTAATTCAGCGAATTTTAAAAATAATTAGTTTTTTAATTTTTATTACACTTTTAAGTTTATTCGAAGAAGCAATGTAAAGCAAAATGCTTGATGTTTGTAGCGTGACAGGTGACGTCAGTAGTGTTCTAAAATGACGTACATTGATGGCAGTATTTAATTTGTATGAAAAAGGAAAATTCAAAGACTTCATAATTTTTGAAAGTCGCTGAACTAATGTTGTTCAGTTTAACGAGGACGATCTATGTTTTAATTTTTTGCTCGTATTACAGGCTACACCCGGTATAAAACTAAAAATCAATCAAAATAAATCTATAAATCTAAAAAATATAATTATATAATAATGCATGAAATTAAAAGGTACGTAGAAAGTGATCAATTGCTTCCACTGTTGCTATTTTGTAATTGTTTCCCTGCAATCTAAGTGATAATCAGAGGTAAAACTCGAGCATTAAACCCATTTTCCCCTCGACGTGTCTATCCACCCTCGCCGTCCCAGTTCAAGTGGCTATATGAACGTCTTGGGTAAAATGGCTGGTTTTAAGCTCTCGTTGTACAATCTGCTCTTTTCGAATAGCCAACAAGTTTTTATTTGTAAGAAGACAGTTTTTTTATGCATTGTATAAAACGTCTTGAAAGGGATCAAATGCGAAACATAATTCATAAGTAAATATGTATTCAATCCCTAAAGCCTCCTTTGAAGAGTATAATGTATTTTCCATCGCAGTCATGAACATATCTTATCCCTTTTAAAGCTTTTATGAGCATTATAAATACGTGTATTAAAGGTTAAAGATTATTTAGGTGAAGGAACGGTTGTTATAAACAGATCTCTCTACCTCGATAAGCTACCTGCTTTAGAAAAATTTATGAACATTATATTTTCTTTAGAATCGGTAAGGTACGGTCGGAGAACAGATAGCCATTAAGGACTAGAAGTTCTCGAATGGAAACCGCGAATCAGCAAGCGTAGCCTAAGACGTATGATCTGGTTAAAGCCGCGAGTTCACGGTAGATACAGGCCGCTTCCAACCGAAGCAACTAAGTTCTAGCGGTGGCGGCCTTAGGGGGTGGCGAACAGAGCAATCGCCCGGGGCCTCGCGCAATAACCAAGCAAATTAAAAAAAAATAGCTTTTTAACTATATTTTCGCATCACATACTTTTCACGAAGCACAAAGGGCCTCACAATGCCGCCCGGAGCCTCGCAATGGGTAAGGCCGCCACTGTGTATGGGAAGGTCTATGGCGAACAGTAGACATCCTACGGTTGATATGACGATGATGAAGTTAAGGTTAAATTTTAACTTATTAGTACATTCTTCGGCTTAGATGGGTCTAATGAGTTTAAGATTTACTAAAGGGACGCAGACAGAACCACAGTTGGAAACTTGTCAACAACAATTGAAATGAGCTGCGGAACTAAATACGTAATTAACAAAGCGACAGAGACGAACCGCATTAATAGTTTATGAGTTGATGATGTACCAACCTCTGTTGTATTTCAGCAAGGGTCGCTAAAATAATTAGGAGATTGATATCTTGTTTGTAGAGGATAGTTTTGCATTCATAATTGATTATAATTGCCCTGCAAAGCACCAGGATTTAGGGAACAGAAGGAGATTAAATGTATACATATACATTCATATATTGTACTGCTACATTTATTCAGAAAAAACCGGATGTTGTCCTTTGTCTGCTTTTGAAAACATCTGTTGTAGTTCGCAATGCCGATAAGTGAATTGGAACAAGAAAAACTACCAAGTACGTAACGGCCGCCACGCGCAGTGTAAAGTTCCTTACCAATATGCGGCAAAAATGTAATAGATATTAAATTTTGATCGACTTATTTGTCGCGATAGTCATCCTTTCAAATTCACCTGGCCTGGCTGTGGCCTGCAAAGTGAGCAAATAATTAAAACATTGATCAAATTCATCAAACTGAACAACATTAATTTAGCGACTTGTATGTTTTAATTTTTTGCTCGTATTACACGCCACACCCGGTGTTATGTAGGTACAACTACCATTACAACTTTTTACAAAAAAGTTTTTTTTTCTTTATTTTCTTTTGTATTTTCTATGAGTCATGTTATTTGAAATAAATGATTATTATTATTATTAAAATTTTCAAGCCACCTGTTGCAGTATTCCATTCACTTGACTGTCATAAAAATTAACACTTTAAGTCTTAATATTCTGCAAACAGATCTCTAAAATCGAAAAATGCTAATAGCAAACCTACATAATGATATTCTACAATATGGATTTAGACGATATAAACCAATTAATACCGAGAAGAGATGAAGAAAATCGGATGAAACATTTATTGAGACATATTTGAATGTGTTTAGAGTTTTACGATCCTTCTTTTGTATTTTATGAGTTGTGGTGTAAAATGGGTGATGAAAACTTTAACCTTATTTCATCCACTGACGCTATCTATGTCTAAAAGATGCCCTTATATTAAAAACAGACTTCGGACTCAAATTGAAATAAGAACGTTCGTTTGGAAAGCAACGGAGACTTTGTAAATCGAATCGCAGACGCCGCCGAACGCTATTTCCTCGTCAATATGGCGTTCGATTTCCGCCCGTCCCGTAAAACGGTTTACCGGATCACATGCAACGTTTATTTTAATCAGCTCAGTGCTGAACGTTCTCTGGGTAGAGATCATGGGATCAAACTGTAATCGTGTTCGTACACCAACAACAAACAAAATTAGCTTTTAGGTAAGGGATTGTGAATTTGGAACGAATTAAAAGTGATTCAATTTCAGTTTTCAAATACCTGCTTAATCCGCCTTGGCATATTTAACTTGGTAAATTGTTGTTTACTGTTTGTTTCCTTAAACTAAGCTACATTCATTATAAAGGAGTATTGGGTGGCTAATGAGGAATTACGAACGAGTCTATTAGAAGCCCGAAGTCGAAGACTGACTGACGGCTTTAATGAGTCGATGTTCGTAATTAGGTATAGGTAGTACCGCCCGTGCGATATACAATGGTTTTCATCACATTTGCGAGTAAAATAGTATATTCGTAAAAGAAAAACTAATATTTATTCAAAAATTGCCGATACTGCTGACTGCGCTCTTGATAGTGCCAACTCCGCACCGCCCTCTCCCTCCACAGCATGTGCCCGACGAGCGCGCCCTCCTGCAGCAGCAGTGTGCAGAGCAGTATCAATACTGGCAATGACTCATTTACTGACCTTGGGCTTCATGCCAAGAAAATTAGTACGGGCGATGACTCATTTACCGACCTTGGGCTTCATGACAAGAAAATTAGTACGGGCGATGACTCATTTACCGACCTTGGGCTTCATGCCAAGAAAATTAGTACGGGCGATGACTCATTTTACCGAGCTTGGGCTTCATGACAAGAAAATTAGTACGGGCAATGACTCATTTACCGACTTTGGGCTTCATGATAAGAAAATTAGTACGGGCAATGACTCATTTACCGGCCTTGGGCTTCATGACAAGAAAATGAGTACGAGCAATGACTCATTTACCGACCACGGGTTTCATGGCAAGCACAGTAAGGTCGAGGGCTTATTTGGGGGGGTTGCAACCAAGGTAGCCTGCATGTTACGACACTGTTTACGAGCAAGTGTTTGATGAAAAAAAAAATATTAAGCACTTATCACTATTCTTATTGTAATTGGTAAGTACTTAGATAATAATTCCTGCCCATCTACCACAACGTTAGACGAAAGCTTACCCATAATGGCGGCAATATACAAACACTTTCTCTATACGTCTGTCATAAATCATAGTAATAATTTAGATGATGGCCAAAAACATCACCTTGTAGGTATATTCAATTATTAGGTGAGCTTTGAGTTATAATTTAATATTACTATCATTTGTATTCTAAGCCAAAGGCAAGACAAAGACGACTCACAACTGCTGACATTACTCAGTTCAAACTCTGCAACACTTACAAGTAACTTACTGCAACTACATTATCCGATTTGAAGTCCGATGCAAGTGTCTCCCTCTACTTACTTCACTTGCAGGTAAGTTCATAATCAAATCTACGTCTAAGTGACCAACTTACCTTAATAGTAGCCAACTAAGTTATCAGTAGAAATTAGACGCAGGTAAGATGTATATGCAATTATCCACTTAATAGTTAATTTTAGATATTGCTTAAAATTCAATCAATCTACACTAAACTTGCGTCAGTAAATAGACGCACAGCTGTATCTTCACATTAGTAATACGATTACAAAAACGCTGGCAAATACCTCATTGTGCGTCCGATACCCACGGGACCAATTAAGTTTTAATCATTTCTATACAATCGTCCGCTGGGATGGTCTATCGAATCAATTACAATCCTTCCACACAACGGATTCGGTAATCGCAATCCCACATGGATTGGTATGGAAATTAAATGTAGCACGCACTGTGAACAACGGAAGAGAGATTGACGTTGGAATATTTCATGATTTTTCTCGCATCCATTCAATATGTCAGAGCCGACAACGTCGGTATTCACTTTAATATTTGCACGTTCCGGCCCAAAAAAATGACGATTATTTACAAAGAAAAATACGTTTTTACCTAACAATTCGAGTTTGACTACAGTACAACAGCAAGATTGCACATTAAAGTATTGTAAATTAATTGTACACATTTCGAGCACACATCGACAAAGAAGCAGGATTCAAATGAAATATGCCGGGCATACTCGACAATAAATACGTAAGAAAACCGTTTTACAAGTATTTCGTACATTAGATATATTTTTTATGGAAGGAGTACCACATCAAAGATAATTGTGATTTACATACCTTGGAAAATATGACTAACATATTTAACTCTGAAATATTTATAATATTAGCTTGTTTATTAATTATTCTGAGTCTCACTTAATTTCAGAACAAACATGTCCTTAAGGCCGTTCCCGTACCCAAACGAATTCTAAAATCGAGCCCCTCCCCCGCGCCAGCCGTCCCGCCCCTCGATACATTGCCGATTATTGCCGATACAACAGCGCCACGTAAGAAGTGGCGACTCAACTGAACTAACAGGACACTGATTTGTAAAACGTATTACTAGACCGAAAAAAGCATGCTGGATCGCATAGATGGCGTTAAAGTTAAATTGAAGTAATAAAATAGAGCACAGTGTAAATTAAATATTCATTTTAATGAAGTCAACTCTTATTTCAAAAACAATATTGTTTATACACCGAAACATAAATTTTGATGTTAGCCCATGTTTTTAGGTACTTCTCCAATGAACTGCATTCTTTTGAATACCGCATTCTAAGGGTCCATGATTGCAAATAAATTGTAATTTTGTAAAAAAAAAATACTAATAACTGCGACAATTCTTCGATCAACTGTTTTGTCTGGAATCTCTTCTTCCACATCGAACGATATTTGTAACTGAAAATATATTAAATGTGTTAGCATTTACAATTTGTTATGGACATATGTATAAAGCACCGGTGGCAAAGAACTAACGAGAGAAACAGAAGTAAGCCCTGCACGATAGATTATAAGAACTTTGTGATTAATCAATTTACGACGCAAATAGAGAATGAAAAAACCAGTAAAAACCAAAAATCGGTTAATAACCGTATTGAGGGATTCGAAACTGGTTACCCGGTTTTTAGCAGTTTTTTTGCAAACTATTTGAAAACGATAATTTTACTATTCTTGGTTGCTATTGGTGTTAACGGCGTATTTTGTGAGATTTAAATAATTATTTAAATATACTCTGTATTAATAGAGGAAGGTGGGTTACAGTGGATCATGGGTAACAGTGGATCTTTTGGTATAATTTTATGTGTATTACAAGCATGCCCGTGAGTGGATTCGAAGTTGTTGCTCTTACGCCCCCGCTTGCCAAACTAGTCATCGTCTCAGCATCGAAACGAGAGGTAATGTTGCGGTGTATAGAGCACGGGTACACTACATAAATACCGAAAGAAATTCAGAAAAAGAAGAATTAAGAAATTCCGAAAGTCGGAATCACGAACTTCAAAATACCGATTTTTATAATTCCGAATGTTTTTAAAGTCCTACTATGACTATTCCGATTTTTTATAAATCCGAAACTTAAACATATCGTCATTTTTTAAATTACGATTTTCAAATTTCCGAATTTTAATACATCGAACAATAAGAAGTTCGACTCAATAATAATCCGAAATGTCAAAAATACGAATTCCAATTACTAAAATACCGATTTTAAAAATTCCGAGTAACATTACACCGATCAATAATAAATCCCGACTTCTAAACGTAAGCTATGAATAGGTTAGGTAGGTTAGATTGGTCTAAAAAAGTAATAACTGTTATTCATTTTCAGCAATGTGTTACAAGTTCGATGGATTTCTGCATCACGGAGCTCCTATTCCGCGCAGTTAAGGCGCTTCGCGCTTTGACGCAATTCTAACCTAACCTATCCTATGCAGTTCAAGTTACCTAAATTAATTGATATTTATTCAAGATTCGAAATTCAAGTTTCCGCTTATTAAAACCACGCAGTTTATTTTGCCGAATGTCATATTTCCGAATTGGCGATGTCATTTCGGAAATTTGGTAATCGGAATACTGTACTTCAGGCCAATAACATTTCGTGTTTTTAATTCTTCGGAGTTTTAAAAATTGGATATAAAAAATCGATATTTTGAAATTCGGAAATATGATATACATGTTTTTAAGTAATCGGAATTATATGTCTTAGGAATTGTGAAAATCGGAATTAGCGAATTCGGAATTTAATATTTTGGGAGTATTTGTGTGTTCCCATCGGGCACCTAGTAAGTAAAAAAGTACATATTTAAGTTCTAAATAAATGAAATGAGGCGAACGAAAGGCAAAGCTACGCGTGTGCCAACAGTGGCGGACTGGGTCACTGATCAGTTATGGTCTGGGGATGTTTTTCGGGTGATAAAGTTGGTGATCTCGTGAGAGTCAATGGCATAATGGATATGAAACTCTATCATATAATTTTACGATTTCACTGATTTTAACTGATTACACTTGATTACACTGAATTTTAACCGATTTTTGTTTTACATCGTGATTTTATATTAGTGGGCTAGCTTTGTTTTTTACTTGTGATAAAAGACTATTAAACAATTTAATAAATAAATGAGTTAAAACTTCATTCAACTGGACCACTGTTACCCATGATCCACTGTAACCCACCTTCCCTTATTAGTAGAGAGTATATTTAAATCTCACAAAATACGCCGTTAACATCAATAACAACCAATAATAGTAAAATTATCATCTAATACTTCAATTTTAAACAGTTTGCAAAAAACCGGTTAACCGGTTTTGTATCCGTCGATGTAGTTATTAACCAGTTTTTAGTTCTCACCGGTTTTTTAATTCCCTATATCTAACTTGCAGGTAGTAGGACCTTGTGCAAGGGCCACCCGGATTGCTACCACCATCTTGATCGCTACTCCTGCCGTAAAGCAGCAGTGCTTGCACTGTTGTGTTTCAGCGCGGAGAGTAAGACAGCCGGTGAAATTACTGGCACTTGAGGTATTCCAACTTAGGCCTCCAGGTTGGCAACGCATCTGCAATACCCCTGATGTTGCAGATGTTTATGGGCGGTGGTGATCTCTTACCACCGGGAGACCCACTTGCTCGTTTGCCTTCTAGTCGAATAAAAAAAAACTAAGGTCACGCGACCATTCTTTTCATAGGTACGCGCCGCTGTGGGTAGTAAGGTATTTATCGCAACGCACGAATTTACATGCGACCTAGGTAGGTTGGTATTTTTATATTTATAAGGATAAATAAAGTCTATTGGAGATTAGAACTTACTCGCTACAGGTGCCAGCGGTTTATAAAATCGGAGATTAAGTTACAATTTTTTTTTTATTCGACTGGAAGGCAAACGAGGAAGTGGGTCTCCTGGTGGTAAGAGATCACCACCGCCCATAAACATCTGCAACATCAGGGGTATTGCAGATGCGTTGCCAACCTAGAGGTACGTTAGTACTATTATATATTCTGTGCTAGAGGCCTAAGTTGGAATACCTCAAGTGCCAGTAATTTCACCGGCTGTCTTACTCTCCGCGCCGAAACACAACAGTGCAAGCACTGCTGCTTCACGGCAGGATTAGCGATCAAGATGGTGGTAGCAATCCGGGCGTACCTTGCACAAGGTCCTACCACCTGCAAAAATTTGCACCGTTTGCAGTCTGTAAATAAAGATACCTAAATTGTTTTGTATTGTTTTACGTAGCTAGGGATAAAACAGCATAAATCAAGTAATTTAATTATACTCACTCGATGTAGTCCGAAGATTTTGTATTTTGTTCGGCTTCAAAAATATCAAATTTTCTCTTTTACCTAAAAATAAAAAAGCAAAAAGCTTAGTTATCAGTTGTGATTCGAACTCTCGCCACATTTGACTGATCAAGGTCGCCTACTACTTATATATCCTATCGGTGAAACCACTACGCCACCGAGGCTTTCCTGTGGTGCGTGAAATTCTGAACTATATGCATATTCATGATTGTAATGTTTGTTCTGGTTTGTTCACAGAAAATTAAATTTGCAAATTAATAGTTTTATTATAAATAACGAAATAAATACTATTGTCACTGTTTAATAAATATATTTTTTACTTACGTTAGTTCCATCGTTTTTTAGAATCTTATGAGTTGTCTTTCGAGATTTTTCCTTCTTATTCAATTGTTTGTTACCCATAATACACACGCACACGGTGGTATATCAGTAGGACACTCAACACAGTTTTTACTAGTAACACTACAATAATATATTTGCAAGGCAAATGAAATAAAATCTTGTATTTTTTTGGGGAAACGTAGTACATGTCCGTCTAGCACGAGCGCTCAGCGGTCACTGTCACATTTCGAAAGAATGACGGAGATAGACACTGCAGGCCGTAAGTCAATTTCTTTTTACGATAGAATTTGTCGATTTTTATTTAATTTAAAAATATTGCCTCAAATTATTGAAATTCGGAAGCTGTCAAAGGACTATTTAAGTTATGATAGATTTTTCTCTATTTTTTGTTTCATAGTGTCACGTAGTAAAAAAACAAGTAAAGTTCTTTTAAAAATTCGCGTTGGAGGTTACTTTGGGAATTAATTGTATCGAGCGAAGTGTGATGAATCGTGTATCGAAAGCTGTCTTTGACAAGATAATATAATCAAGAATGATATATATTTTTCCCAAGTCTACAAATATCAACGTTTCGTAGAAAAGTAGCATTATTCTTGGGCTAGTTTTGCGTATTTGGCTCAGGGAACGGCCTTAAACATCAACCTAGCAATGTTTCATAAGATTTCAAGAAATTTATATTTGTTGGATATTCTATTTCTGTTTCTAACGCTCCGAGTGGAGAGATGTAGGTACATCTCCACGAAAGGTAAGGAGAAGACTCTAGTGATTTACCACAAAAGAATATCCAACAAGGGAGGACGTTGATTGCATATTTTGTAACACAAAGCGTCCAGCAACTTAGAATTTGTTTCGCTAAGCAGCTACGGCAACCCTCAAACTTTCACCGTCGTTAAATTTTCCGCGCAAATATCTTTATCTCCCTCGAGTTGTGTGGTTTGAAACACCGCTGTAAATGTTTATAGTCTACGACTGCAAGTTGCAGAAGAATCGCGTTGGAGTTTTAGCGTTAACTGCCATTCTATACAATAATTATTAATACCCCGTTCTATAGTTTTGTGTTGTGTTCTTGGCAAATGTGGACAAATGTATGAAAAAAATATCTTCCAGAAAATTTTGATTGAACTCTCAATAGTAAAGATAAGACATTCTATTTTTCATGCAAATATCTGTCTCGGCCGTGAATCGCACCGTGGTTCTCTAACCACTCGGCTAACTGATAATCTGATGTTTAATCACTAGAATATTATGGCAAGAAAAAAAAAGACTGTCAAGTAACCAGATTCGTCCAATCAAATCAGATAAATAAGGTCTCGGCACGAACAAGAGATCCTTTAATTACAGTGAACCCACTCATCTCTTGTTTCAGGATTTTGTTTCAAGTACATGACACAAATTGGACGGGGCACCTACCCTCCATAAGTGGACTCCACATTTCTTGCGGATTTTATCTCCATTTTTTTCTGACGCAGCGACGCGTGGCACTGACAGGAGGTCAACTCAATATGAAATAGGCACGCAACAAAATGTGTTTACGTTTACGATATAGAAATAGCAATTATTTCTTTGAATGTGGTGATGTCTGAAATCACGCCCATAAAAAAAATAGAAATAACTTTAAAATACCTACCATTATGAAGTTTTAGTGGGTAAAAAGCACAAACAATCATCTCCTGCGTGTGCCAAAGCGTGCGATTGTTTGTTTTTTTTTTATTTCAATGAAATTAAAATTGAAGTTTTCCTTCTATTTAGTGACAAAGAATCATCTAAATTAGACTACGTGCCTACTTTAAGTATAAAAAGTTATACGATTTTAGTATAACAAGTCATCCGAAATCATTAATGTTTTTTTTTTATTCGTTATACATACGCGTCCACTTGAGGGACCATTTTTGTCAATTAAAATAGTGGAAATCTGTGTAAATCTATAAATTTGTTGCTTGAGTACCTATTTAATTATTTATTTAAGAAGCTGTAAGAGTACCGTACAATTAACAGACTCAATTAATTAATAATTAGAGCTGTAATTTACCTACTTTAATTCTATATGAGCTACATCTTTTCACTACTATTCTTAATTCTTCTTTGATCTCATAGGCGGTTAAATGTTAAAATTTGATTTTCGAGTCAACATGATACTTAGCTCATTCATTCAAATTATTTTTATTTAAATCGCTTAAATCCCCAAATCGCCTTCTTTAAACTTCCGTTAAACAGAAATTAAAGCTGGAACTTCAGCAGTTAAATCCTGACTCGTAATAATACAAAAACACAAAACATCAAAGTTAAATGTTGATCTCCGCATCCGTTAAGATCTCTGGATTATTTCGATGCAGAGATGGCGGAAGTTTTGTCAAAAACAATAGAATAGACTCCCTACTAACTTATTCGATATCCACAACTAAGTATGGCTATATTAGAAGAGAGTTGGCCTCTTTTCTAGCGATTAGAGTAACAGATTTAGTTTTATGGATTTTCTTAAGAAACTGTTAGCTTTTTCATTCTTATAACCTGACATTTATTCCTTGTTTCACCACTCTCTGCTATTATTATATGACAGAAATGTATGATGCAGTCTCTGTTTGTTTTGTTCGATTAAAGAGAGACAGCATAACAAGTATTAAGTATTTTTATAAAATAGAAACTTGACAGAAATTGGTCAAAAAGGCTCTATTTTATGTATTCTTGAAATATTTTGTACCAAAGGGTCTTTTAGCGTATCAGTTCCTAGCGCTTTATATTGTTTTATCTTTATTTTGGGTTGAGAATTTTACAGAAAATAAATGTTATTATAAGGATGAACTGAGTGTTACTAAATGTTTTTATTGCTGATTTCATGACAGTTGGACTTGTTATTGTTGTTGTATCCGTTTCGTGATAGTTGCTCGATTACATAGTTATCTCGTATGCCTGTCATTTATGTAACTGTCATTTATGTAACTGTCATGATTTTTTTTTCTTCCTTTTTTCGTCGATCGACCTTATTTGAAGACTTGCTTTTACCTAATGATTCACTGTATTGATTACAATACATAAGTATTTGCATACCTATGATCACGATGCGATTGAAATGAAATGACCAAATATCGAGGACTTATTTTTGGTATCTAAATTTCAGGCAAAGCATTGTACATTTCAATGCAAATTGCGATAAACGACGAAATAGATTTTTTTACTAAATGGGGGTTGTCTTAAGAGCTCATAGGTTTCGATATCTAAATTATCTTAACTTCATAACCAATCTTAATTTGATTGCTTAGTAACGATATCTCTCAGGCGTCACTACTTAAGTGGCTATATAAGAAATAAACAAGTTGAGATATGTGGTGCATAGAGGAAATTCGTGCCTGTACCGTTGTCCAGCAGTGGTGTAGCGGTATTGCAAGCGGCACGGAATGATTTTTCTGGTTTTTCTGTGCGTCTATATTTCAGTTTGTGTATGTCTGTATAGAAATCGCTGCCAGTGTCACCCAACCCAGTCCGTACAGTGTGGTATAGTGTCTGTCTGGCGTCGCAGCGTTCCCTTTCGCTGGCGCCGCCAGCGTACGCCAGTCGCAGAGCACGCAGAACTGGAAATGACGAATGACTTCTTCAAGTCTAAGGTGAAATAGCATGGCCCATTTTAAAACATGTCCTTGCTTACCATAATATGGCGTAAATAGCCTTAATATGCACTATAAAAGAACGACTCATAAAAGCTCTATAACTGACATTTCAGGCTCAATATCTTTAACAGCTCTACAAACTGATTTTAAGGAGACTTAGCGAATAATAATTTCGATTAAATTAGCCGTCGATTAAAAAACCCACATATCAAAGGAGTTTGATGCTATCAGAGATGCGAGCACGGGTTTGGACTCACGATCCTCTACTTGAGAGGCCATAGATCAAACCACTAGCTTAGTTCGCTTCATTCGCTTTACGGCCTCGTGATGTAATACAGCTTTCACGATTTTCCTTGCAGATCCATAATGAGGTTTAAAGGTAACTCCTGTTGGAAGTGGTTTGCGGCCGTAATCAATGGACGGCGGGTACTACAACTGTGTAACTACGTCTACGCTGGGGCGTGCTTTGTTTTGCTCCTTGATTCACTGCTGGTTGTTTAGGTCGATTTTCGGCACAGACAAATAAATAATAAGATGAATAAAAATGTCACGCGAGCTAAAAACAACCGCGTTAGTAGGTATGTTATATGGTTAAAAAACTTTGTTTTATTTTATCTGTACAGTCTTCTATGAAGGTATTTGCTCAAAAAATGGTTCATTACGTTGCAAATATGGTATATTGTTAGGAATAAACATACGAGATGCTAACAGCGGCTCACATAAGTGAAACTTCAGCGTGGTTTTTCAGCTGAATATTCCTCGCTCTTAGGTTACATTAGCGCGCCTTGTTGCTTAGCTAAATAAAAGGATTATTATATTACACATCTTTTTACCTCTATGATGATGACAATGCAGTATTCTCAAGGATAAAGACCAAGGAACCATGCGATATTGTGGCCTGTAGCCTGCAAGTTTTGCAAATATTAAAAAAAAAATGTTCCGCTTAGTGAATGCTGAAAGAAAAATAAAAAGTCATAAAGCAGAAAAAACATGCATAGTTTGTTTATTTGTTTATACTCTTTATTGCACAAAAAGGAAATACAAAAATATCACACAAAAAGAAAGTTCTAAGTACAAAGGCGGACTTGTCCCTGAAGGGATCTCTGCCAGTCAACCTTTGGTAGAGAAGAGCAATCGAAAAAATAAGGATCGACAAATAGTCATAGTATAAGATTCAGATATTACTTTTTCAAAAAAAAACACGTCGACTCTTTAGTGGCACACGCGATGCTACAAAAACAAACATCCAGCCTTCACAAAGCTCTTTTTTTTTTCACTGCGTCAAAATACCCACACTCCTACACTTTCTCGCCTTTCGTGTGGAATTCCTGCAAGACTAGCAGCTTGTTCTGTTTGTTTTCAAGACGCACAAAGGCAATGCTTGGAATAGAAAAAAATCCTCGAATGAACATTCTCCTCCTTACTAAGAACTCTTAATAAAAAAACCTACGAAGTACGGGTTTGCCTCACGCATTGACAGTTTCGTACAAATATGTAATAGGTTCGTGCGCCCCAATGTGCAATATAATGTACACAATAAGTTCAAGGGAATTATGAATCTATGACAATGTTACAAAGTAAAAATTCTTTTGTTTTTTTTTTTGTTTTACACCATGGCAGTTTGACGACAGTTTGACTTTATTATCGAAACAATTAGATTCTAATTGCTTTATCTTTTTTTTTTTCAAAATATTTATAAGTGGGCTTCAGGAGTATAGTACAATATTTTTATGAACAAAGTAAATTTTTGCGGATATAAAATTTTCAGACTTTCATGATTCTGTGTCAAGAGGAACCCTATAGATTTAAATTCTCATCGCTTTACCTAAAAATATTATTTCATGAAGTTGTATTCTTTGTATATTATCGTGTGGTCTTAATTTTTTTCGGAGCTTTGATTTTTTTGACCTGAGTATTTGGTTATATTAATATCAAACTCAATCTCCCCGTGTTTCTAAGAAAAAAAGTCTCGACAGAGGAAGAGACAGATAGACAGATAAGGAACAAAGTGATCGGGTTTAGATTTTATCGTTTTTAGGTCGTATACGGAACCCAAAAATATCCAACTTGATACAACAAAAACTGTCTCTTATTTTTCATTCTGATAGGTTGTCGTGTAACAAATAATACCTAAACAAAAACAAAACTAATCTAATCTACCACGTATAGGCGAGAAAAGTTGATAAAAACCTACAAGGCGCGAAAATAGCTGTTTCTCCGAAAAAAGCGTATCACTGAGAGATTCTTTGTCAGGAAGTGTCAGCTACGTCGTAGCACACGTAGCAATCACGATGAAAGCGTCAACGCAAACAGAATTCCGTGTACAAAAGCACCTGCAACCAAACAACACCTATTGTGGCGGCATAATTATGTCTCCATTAGGCGCATTTGCGTCGCTTTATGCGCGCTCGCTGTCGCTGCAAATTGCCTACGAATAATGCGCATTTTAAGAATCCTTTGTCTCGCTTTGTGACAGTCATTTCTCAAGTTAATAGTATAAAAATAGCCCCTATTCCAGCTTGAGTTTGTACAAGTATAAATCCAGTGTCGAAACACGACTGTATTATTATGAAAAATCCTCATATTAGGATATGCGTTATGCAATGAATGAAATCCCTGCGTAGAGCAGTATTCGTCATATAGATGGATAGACACTAAATTAGGATCCCTGCTCACTACCCTACTCCGCAAGCACATCAAGCTCAACATCGCGGGTGGAAAAATAATAAACTATTGCTTGCACAAAAGTTGTAAGGTGTCTAAGAGCATTAACAGACGTTAATCTCAATTTACGACGCTAGTACAGCAAATTGCTTGAATAAAAAATAACGTTATTTTCATAATGGTGCAGCTTTTAACACGGTCTGTCCTGTCATTACGGGGCATAGGAAGGAGATAGGTATTCAAGTGATTATGTCAGCCGGCTACTGGCCCGTGAAACACGTGAAATTACCGCGCGCGCCGTGGCGAGCGAAAACACCTTTTATTTCATTACCACAGGAATGAGGCGTCGCGTGAGCCGCTCACATTTTGTTGCATTTTACAATAATTAATCGCAGGCCACCCCTGTCAGCGCGTGGAGTGTAAGCGGTCGACGACCCCGGGATTTAGAACGACCCAGTGTTTACAACAGAACAAAATACAGGAAGTAGGGCGAGGGACAGCGTCACCTCGTGGGCGAATCATTTCGCACCGATCTATCACTTTCGTGAGCGATTACACCTTGTCATTCCCCTGTTAATGTCATTTTCATTTTGCGTCGGAGGGCGGAAAGGCAACAAGTTTATGTAAATACGCATTGTGTCGAGTTCTGTTGGCTCAGCAGAAACGTCAAGTGTAATTTATCAAAGTTTCCCTGTGTCGGGATGGTTCGTACGAGTTATTTATAGGTAGTGTAAGTGAGTGGAAAAATTATACAATAGGTATTAATAATTCTTATTGTTTGTTTGTGATGCAGACGGCCCAATGAATTATGCATATCTCCGTCAGCAAATTAACACACTAAGCTCGAAATAAACCTAGAAAATCAGAAATCTGTCGTTACAATACACACTAGCCACGATAAAAAGATCTATCAATGAAGCAAACTGTATCTAAAAAAATCTATACCTCTCATCTGGCTGCACTTCACTGTCGGTAGCTACAGATTCGGTAATCTTCATGATGATATTCTCACACTCAATCAAGAGTTACAATAATTCACACTCCACTTTATGCATAATTTTGGAACTTTAGCAGTCGCAAACGCAGGCTGAGTGAATTCGCGGGACCGCACGCGACAGTCCTAGGGGAAGCACTGATCCCAAACAATACCGAGCCGGGCCTGGATTGCATCAATTTCATACTATCATGCAGACATGGGGGCGAGATAAAGAGGAGACCAGCTCTCGAGCGAAATTGGTAAATAGCCATGTAATGACAGCAAATTGATGAGGCTCCCGTGCTAGCTGCTACATCGTGTATATATCTGATACATAACCTAAAAATAACACATACAAAAACACATAAATTTAAACTAGTTTTGGTTTTATCACCTACATTCGACTAGCGTGACTAGAATTACACAAAGAGCAATAAACCTTTCAGATACAGTGAATACTAGCATGAAAACATAGTTTAAACCTATTTTATCGCATTGTACCTACCATACATATTACACATATATGCATAATCCTGTAGTATGTAGTACGTACATCTATTCAACTTTAATAGGTGTATGCACGTGATTTGCCACAGCAGGGGGGCGACGATAGGATATCATCAATATCCCGGATAACATAGCTATGCGCAGTTTTCTATACCAATCCCAGTAGATTGTATAACACGTGTAAAATCTTCGTGAGTTTTCCTTCGCAGGACATCCTCCTTGACCTACGAATGTCTCAACGGTGATTGAGTGCTTGTGTCCACTTTCTGCCTTTATATAGCAGCAGTGAATGAGCGAACAATGTCGAGTTAAATTACCACTAGGTAAATTACTGGCACTTAAGGTATTCCATCTTAGGCCTCTAGGTTGGCAACGCATTTGCAATACCACTGGTGTTGCAGATGTTTATGGGCGGTGGTGATCGTAACATCAGGAGATCCACTTGCTTGCTCGTTTGCCGTCCTTCTAATAAAAAATAAATAAATATTTTCAGTGGCCAGACTGAGACCCGCAGAAGCTTTCTCTATCAGTTGAATGGCATTAAACACTTATATCCATCATCTCCATTGCTAAAGTAACATAAAAGACATAAAGTTAAAACGGCAACTAATGAGACAGGACCTTTTTTAGAGGTAGGTATACCAGGTGTGGCCTGTAATATAAACAAATAATTAAAACATCATACTCCTCAAACTGATCGTTCAGCGACTTTTAAAAATAATTCGTATTTTTAATTTTTATTACACTTTTAAATGTATTCGAAGAAGCAATGTAAAGCAAACTATTTGATGTTTGTTACGTGACCTGGTGACGTCAGTTAGGTTCTAGGATACATTACATTGATAGCAGTATCTAATTTGTATGAAAAAAGAAAAATTCAAAGACTCCATTTATTTTTAAAAGTCGCTGAACTAATGTTGTTTAGTTTGACGAGGACTATCTATGTTTTAATTTTTTCCTCGTATTACAGGCCACACCCGGTATATCCCGGTATATATGCCATTACTGTAAATTAATTTATATCTATACTGTTTTCCTGCAGACACACGTGCCTAACCATCTACAGAGCTGTGATTTATCGCTTCATAATCGGGGATGAAAGTGACATAAAACACCAATGTAACTATAAAGCTGAATTTAGTATTCTTCCGTCGGTTATATCGGTATGATCACATACAGTGCAGCGTTGGTAGACTGTATAGCTATATAATTATGTCGTGTGGAATAGGACCGTCGGTCGAGCTTCTCTGCCGACCTACGTCTTTTAACAAATGCACTGCGGCAACGGAGATTTATGTTACTTAAGTGCGACGGTCACCGCAGCATTTGTATGCACTATGTAAACTAACGATGATCTTTTACTTAAACAGGTAATAGTGTTGCTTAAACTAAACAACTTTCTTCAAGGAACATAGGTCGAAAAACGTTTTTTTTTTTTCGCCTTTCTACAATTATTCGGTCAGCTAACCAATACATTTTGTATGGGAGTCTGAATGATTATTTTCTTTTTTCGACCTATGTTCCTTGGAGAAAGTTGTTCAGTTCAAGCAACACTATCACCATCTTTATTTAAATAAGACTATAAAATAACCAAAGAAATTACTTACAAAACTTATAAATTACAAATAAAAAAAGCCCTGTAGATCGCCCACTTGGGGCATTGTCCCCAGGACGGAGGCCGCATTGCCTCTTTGCACAGCCAAACTTAGGCGCTGGGCAAAGAAGCTACCGGCCCTACGGTCCCCTGAGACGCCGAAGAGCTTGTCCGACACTTCTTTAACAAACTTTTTGGTGTCGGACGACCATGGGCCCAAAGTTTCAATTGCAAGTGCCGCAAATATGTAATTGTTGGACAGAAATGCATATTTGCGACACTTAATAGTTTGGGCCTGCTCTGCGGCGGACCCAGGCTTCCGTGCAGAACCGTTAACGTGGGACGGAACCAATGTATCTACACAGGTGACGTCCCACGCTAAGGGGCAGCCCAGACACCAAGGCACTAAAGTACAACCTGTTTAAGTAAAAGATCATTGTTAGTTTACATATTGTAGATACTAAATACTTGGGCGATCATGAACGATCAGTTTTCGGTAGGCGCTAAACCAAGCACTATGAGTGTATTCAGTCTAGGCATTGTTACTGCAGTGCTATAAAACTTCATGCACGATTATTAGAGCAGTCTATACCTAATGTACTGAGTCTTTAATAGCCTACCTGCGTGGTCTGTGGTTATTTTTGGTATTCAATCAACTTTTTACAATGCCAGGGGTATTGCAGATGCGTTGCCAACCTAGAGGCCTAAGATGGGATACCTCAAGTGCCAGTAATTTTACCGGCTGTCTTACTCTTCACGCCGAAACACAACAGTGCTAGCACTGCTGCTTCACGGCAGGATTAGCGAGCAAGATAGTGGTAGCAATCCGGGCGGACCTTGCAAGGTCCTACCACCTGCGACTTAGCTGTGAACATTGCGACTCACCTACGTAGGTACGTATACCTAATAGAGACAAAACTTTAGAATCAGACTCGGCAGCTGCGGCAGTCCATTTCAGAATTAGATTGCAGAGTAAATAGCGAACCTGTCTATAAGCAATGTATTTTGCCAAAAAGCCTATTGGGTTAGTGTAGTATGGCATTACATTCATTTATTACTTCGGGTCGGTACTCAGCGCCCGTTCGGCGACACGCAGTCTCGTTCCGAGTCCGCCTACACTCTTAAACTATACTAATTTATACGTCCCGAGAATATAACACGTATGGCATGAGATCAAAGAGCGTTTTTGCCTGCCTCTTCTTCCGCATAAGTTTGCGTCGATCTACATAAATCGCATAATTTACTAGATCGCTCAAACGGAAACTCAGTTAAGAACGTTCCCGACCTTTTGCACAATATCCTGATCAGCTACATCCTTACGTGTCTGAGAGATGGTGCTATTTTTACTCATCTAGGTATGCATACAGTATTTTATCGATACTACCAAATTTACATCGTCATCAAAATCTATTCAGTAAAGCGAAATGCCAGAAGATACTTCGCAAAACAATTGTCGATAAAGGAACGGGCTTTAATAAAATCTCTACTAAATGCGAATTTCATTTTCCTCACCGCGACTGGTTGATCCTCATGTACCTAGTTAGAAGTCCGGAAACATCTTCAAATAGACAAAGTAAAAAACTTTCAAGTGTCACTTTCAATACTGAAGTAAAGGTTTAAGATACATAAGTCAAAGTTGCAGAGCACGTGCAAAGTAAAGCTAAAGCGTAGTCGGCGAAGGGTGGAGTGGTTTTAGAGACATCTGTAGAGCTCTTGGAGCACAATAGTACGCTACGTCACGCCAGACAGCCCGCAATGGGGATACACTATTTAGCTACCTAGATAGGCTAATTAGAAAGGGTTCTTAAATCACGTTGAGTTCGTAGCTCAAGAGGAAAAAGGAACTTTCAGAGGGTCACCTCTCCGACTGTGCGAGTTCTCTAATTTTTCGCCGAAAACATTTTCCTAAATGATTACCCAACTGTTTCATATGGATGAACGGATTTGTGAAACCGTAAGAACTTCAGGATTATTATAATAAAACTAACCTAACTTAAACTATAGGCTCTAGAGGATAGTCCTGAAATATATCCTGAATATGTAAGTAGTTTCAGAAAAACAATCATTCGTCCATATGAAATAGTTGGGAAATTAACCATGCATTTGGACAAAATATTTTCGGCGAAAAGCTAGAGTTATTCCTTACTGTGTGTCAAGATAAATGTTTCCCTGGCATTTAAATTTGCATGAAATCCCGACTCTCTTTCGGCCGATTTTTATATCACTTAATTTGACACTGGGTAGCTTGAAACTATAAATACATGAACTTGTAAAAACAAAGCATATGATATGTAGCCAACAAAAATATTTTCTATGATAATGGTTTTAGCAAGCATATCGAGATCAATCTTAACGACTGCTTTCACTTAATAGAAAAAATCTTGACAGACATACTCTTCGAATCAACCACCCTAATAATAATGGGTATGCCGACAGCTGCCATCAGTAACAGAGAAATAGCATTAGGATATTAATAGGTGTTTTATGAGGCGCTGACTTTATTTACTTCCCCAGCTTTATGTGTTATAAGAGTACCGGTTTATTGCTTTGTCAATAATTATTCAATGAGACGAAACACAATAGAAGCAATCTTGTTTGGCTAGTTTTCGTTTTAAAGGAATAAAACGAGATATTTTCGGTTTTTCTCTTTCATTCCGCAATTTTAAGTGTTTCCAGAGGTCAGAGGTTAAAATTTTAACTTAATTAAACTTGGCTTTCATAGGTTTGATTGGGTCGAGTTACAAAATATTGGTAATTGGGGATACATATGTTGCGGTGCGGTACAGGAAAGTAAAAATAATTTGTAAAACTCTGCTAAATGAAAATATTTAATAAGTGGGACGTATGTTACGTAAAATTCGATAATTTATTCATACTCGTTATAGGTAGTATGTTTATTATCTTAACTTATTTTTACTGCCAGGGTAATCCCAGAAAAGTGAAATAATTAGGTACAGATAAATTTCATTCAATTAATTCCTAAATATTCAAAAACTAAGGAGTTTCAACTTTCTAGTACGAGTAAATAGCCCTTTTCATAGCCTACTGAGCAACTCTAAGCCTATTCGGAAGGCCTAGTGTAGCACCGCGTCTTGGATCCATATCATAAAAAAGTTGTTATACTACTTATATAAATATGTATACAAATATTTGATCTCAGTAAACTATAAAGATTCACTTTTATTTTTGAGCAGAGAACGTACAGACTTAACATAGCCAGATGTAAAAGCACTAGCAAACGAATCCACACAAGCACAGGAAAGCTAGAGTTTGACTTGTTATTTTATTCACATTCGTTTCTCACCTTCGTTATCCTTTGGAATAAGAACCTCCCTTTCGTACGACACAATGCCCTGCTCATTAGACGCAATTTATTCAAGCTTTGAGAAACCCTTGACTAGAACTGTATATAGTTTTATTTCGTACATACGTGTAGGATGATTGTATACAGTATACAACTGTATATAGTGGGTAACCTATCTACTATCATCCTTTACTGTTAGTTTTACTCGTGTGTATGTACCTACAGTCGAACCATTTGATTTCTGACCCCCCCCATAGAACGTTCTCATAGTAAGTGTCATAATAAATTTCCTTGTCAAGCAATGCGATGTCACTATGACTTTTTCTGCGAAAATGTTGCGCAGTGGGTCACGATTCAGTTGCTTCAAGTGTACTCGTACTCGTACTTCAAGCTTAGAATAATTGTTTACAAAAACTTTGAGAGTAATCTTTTGTCGCTTTTATAACATGCCTTAGCTATGTCTAATATCACGAGTTCTGCCTTTTCGCAGAATTATTGTTTGCCAAATGTTTCATTTCTCAACTGTTTTATTTCTCATTTCCTCCAAAACTAAAAAAAAATCAAAAATGCTTTTAAAAGAAGTCTCTTCGTTCCATTCTCCATACAAACGTAGTCCCGGTCTCATTTGAAAATTAGGCAACAAAAGTAGATGAAATTTTGAAAGTTCCGAAATATATGAAAGTTCCGAAAAAAAAAATGGTTTCACAGAAAATCCTGAGTTGGCAAATGAAACACTTCGGAAACATGAGTTAGCGAAAGGCAGAGAACCCTAATATAATTTTGCTTCAAATATTTGCCTAAGACAAAATATTCTAGTAGGCCGTTCAAACTTCCTATTTGACTTCCTCTCATCGCTCCCAGTTCAGCGGACAAGTCGTATTTATTTATCCAGCTCCCAAAATAGCCGGGTATCTATGTGTCTTTCCACTCCATTAACGTTATCTCAGCCCTATTCCCTATTTTCTCACGTGGCGAGGCGCCACATCTGTGCCCGATTAATCAAGCACTGTCTGTGAAGTTTTGTTTAACTTTTGTGTCAAAAGGGAGTCGCGTTGTTTAATTAAGGCCTGGAAGTAATAGGCGTAAGTTTATTAGAGTGTCTGAGATTCTCGGAAGTGTTCGTGTCTTTACTAGATTTGTTATATTTTTTCTGTACTTATTTATTTGGCAGTTACAGACAGTGATTATATTATTATATCTCGTATTGAGATACTGTGCTAAAAAGTCGAGTGCCTGAGCTCCCAAAACCCGGGGCGATGTTGTATGGTAAAATTTTGGAACTTGCGTCCATCTTTTTTTAATTCAATAAATAAATATAAATATATATATATATATATATATATATATATATATATATATATATATATATATATATATATATATATATATATATATATATATATAAAAACGTTGCTCATGCGACCGATCCGGCCACTGTAGGCAATTGAACTACTATCGGATAAGTTACGACGGTGTACCGGAAGACAAAGCGTTTTAATGCAACCAAGAGTTACAATGACAATCTGATGAAGGTCGTGGGATACCTAGATGGAGATGAGAGCCGACAAAATATTCATTAAGTATACCATTATTGGTCACGTATAGTCACAATAGAACTGACAAAGGCAATGTATTTAGGTGATTCGATTACCCCGAGCTTTTTGGCGAAAGCAAACATCGTGAGGAAACTTGCACAAACCTGCGAAACAATTCAATGGTGCGTGTGAAGTTCCCAATCCGCACTGGGCCCGCGTGAGAACTACGGCCCAAGCCCTCTCATTGAGGAGAGGAGGCCTGTGCCCAGTGGGACACGCATAGGCTCTGATGATGATGATGATGAAGCTGTCTTTTATTTTGGTAGCGCCAAATGAAAAAGCTTGGTTAGTCAACTATCATACCAATCTCATGTCACTTTTATAGGGCCGTTCATGGAATTGACTCCACGTAAATCCTTTAAATCCAAACTATCAGATAAACGCCATATCGTCCGGTCAGGTGGAATGCCGTGATAAGGAATTGAGACAATATTGACTCAATCCCTGCTGGATACGGGGCATTGTCACGGGCGGTCTTAGAGGGGGTCGGAGAAGATAAATATTTAGCTTCGAGGCAGATCGAAACTACGGATGGAGTAAAAGTATAGTGTTGGTTTTATATGATAGTTTTAATGTGGAAAATATAAATATATCCGTCAATTATATCAATGCAAAAGTTACTAAATGCGTATGTGTCTTATTACTCTACAAGAAAACTGTTTGTATTGATTTCAATTGTATCCCTAAAATCTTCGTCTCTTCTTTGTCGGATACTCTTGGTAGAGCAGTCGTGGTCACGTAGCACATCGAACAATTCTACGCCAGTTCTCCCTGGCTGTCGCTTCTCTGGCGCAAGTGTTGAGAGGAGTATTTGTTAGGGCTTTTATCTGGTTAGTCCAGCGTATGGGAGAACGTCCTCTTGATCTTTTCCCATTTACCCTTCCCTGCACCACAAGTCGCTCTATAGAATGCTCCCCATGTCAAGTCACATGTCCGAAATATCCGAGGATACGAGATCACACTATGGATCTCAAAAATATGCACACTTAAAAGTTTAAGTAAGTCGAATTCTATACAGATGATGTCACGGGCAACAGGTACGATCAAGGACTTTCATTCATGAGCCACAATGGAACCTTTTCAAAGGAATAGTCATTAAGATTTCCCTTGTCAATTAATGCAATATCATTTTTGGACGACCGGATGGCTAAGTGGTTAGAGAACCTGACTACGAAGCTTGAGGTTCCGGGTTCGAATCCCGGCCGGGGCAGATATTTGTATGAATAATACGAATGTTTGTTCTCGGGTCTTGGATGTTTAATATGTATTTAAGTATTTATTTATCTATATTTAAGTATGTTTATCCGTTGCCTAGTATCCATAGTATAAGCTTTGCTTAGTTTGGGACTAGGTCAATTGGTGTCAAGTGTCCCGTGATATTATTATTATTATTATTATTATGACGTTTACTGTGAAATGGTTCCATAGTGGCTCATGAATTTAAGTCTTTAACCATAGCTAGCTAAAGAAATGGCTATGCCACTATAGAGGCGTCTTATTATGATGCTATAAAAATCACTAGATTGGATCAAGCCAGGCAGGATTATAAACGTGACAGGCGACAGGTGACACTGACAATTCATCCCAGATTTCGTTTTTTTTTTACAAAAACGAACGAATATAAATAAAGAAAGGAAATGTAAGTATTAGCTCTGTTGATAATCCGTTAAGAAACTCAAAAAAGTATATATTTTTTTAAATACATTTACAATATTACAAGAAACATTACACACAAAAAAAACCTGCCAAAAAGGATAGATAATTCCTTGTACAATTAAACCGTTGTTGTGTTTAACAACAGTGACTGCACCTCAGGCGGTTTCGTTTCCGGGACAATAAAATTCAAGTCCGCCCTGTATCGATCGAATGCATGTAGGAAGAACGCTTTTATATATTTTTGGAACGGCACGGATCGACCGACGCGTCGCCGCGCCGCATCATTGCAATCAAAAACTGGTCAAGTGCGAGTCGGACTCGTGGACTAAGGATTCCGTGCAAATTTTCTTTGAACTACTGGTTATATAATATGTTAATATTATATAGAGGGACATATTATATAGTGGGAGGGGGGGATTAATACCATACCTATATAGAGGGACAAAGACGTGAAAAAATTTAAATGTTCAAATTTTTTTCTTGTTGTGTAGCCTTCGTAGCAAATTTCAAGTTTCTAGCACTTCTCATGCGCACAAAGTTCGTGTTTTATGCTGGATTTAGGCGACATAAAATAACTTTTTATGCTCACTGCTCTAGTGCATAAAGTAAAACCTTCTTCTACGACCAAGGCAATTGGGTGTAAACAGCCACAAACAAAGAAGTTTTTATTACATATATTTTTTAATTTATATAAAACTAAAAACCCTAAAAATAAGCAAAAAAAACTTTTTTCTGCCGTACTGATTCCTTGTACTGATTGTGAGTAAATTATTATAAGCTGTACGACTTTACCTTGCGTTTTTCGGCTACCTACTTAATTCACGTGGGATGTAAGTTAACACGTGAAACACATTCAACACAAAATTCATAATAACATAACAACATAATAAATCATAGTCAATATACCACAAACGGGACTTATCACGCTATTTTTAACAAGTAATATTTACCTCGACGTTTCGGCAACATTGCAGTTGCCGTGGTCACGAGTAGACCGAAATGTGGGGTGTCAAGTCCGCCTAGCAGCGCGAGTTCTTCGAACTACCCGCACTTGATCACTAATAGTACCGGCACTCGTATCACGAACTACCCGCACTTGGTCATTTTTAGGGTTCCGGAGCCAAAATGGCAAAAACGGAACCCTTATAGTTTCGCCATGTCTGTCTGTCTGTCTGTCTGTCTGTCTGTCTGTCTGTCTGTCCGTCTGTCTGTCTGTCTGTCTGTCCGTCCGCGGCTTTGCTCAGAGACTATCAATGCTAGAAAGCTGTAATTTTGCACGGATATATAGGTAAATTATGCCGACAAAATAGTACAATTAAAAATTCAAAAACAATTTTTTTTAGGGTACCTCCCATAGACGTAAAGTGGGAGTAATTTTTTTTTTTTTATCCAACCCTATGGTGTGGGGCATCGTTGGATAGGTATTGTAAAACCATTAGGGGTTTGCTAAAACGATTTTTCGATTCAGTCATTTGTTTGCGAAATATTCAACTTTAAAGTTCAAATTTTCATAAAAATCGAGCGTCCCCCCCCCTCTAAAATCTAAACCGGTGGGTCGAAAAATTTGAAAAAATTCAGAATGGTAGTCAGTATATCAAACTTCCAAGGAAAACTATAACGGCTAAGTTTGCTTGAGAACTATTAGTAGTTTATGAGTAAATAGCAGCGTAGGGTATAAAATATACCTAAACTTGGAAGATTCCGTATAAAATACGAAATCCTTAGAAAAATATTACTTTATTTTTTAATAATGGCTACGGAACCCTATTTTGGGCGTGTCCGACACGCTCTTGGCCGGTTTTATTAGTCACCCCATCACACCGACACACAACACTAACAACGTCCGATCGTCCCTCCGAACACCACGAGCATCACGAAAGTTTAAAACGTTATATAATAAATCATGTCAAAATTTATTACGTTCCTTCAAATCATACCAAAACAAAACTTACACAAAACACGAAACGGGCAAACAAAACATTTATCATTTCACTAGCATGCTGCCCGCAACGCCGTCTGCGAAGAATTCGTTTTTCTCTATCCCGCGGGAACTATGCCATTTCCCAGGATAAAAACTATCCTTTATCTTTCCTAAAGTCTTTGACTATCTGGTTATCAAACGTCATCTAGTTCAACGGTTTAAGCGTGAAGAACAGACAGATAGAGATAGATAATATTAGTAAGTTTTGTATGTACTTACATAACTTGCAGCGGGCATATTCATGTCCATTTATGCTATAATATCCATTTCATCCATACTAATAATATAAATGCGAAAGTGTGTTTGTGTCTTTGTCCGTCTTTCACGCCGTAACGGAGCGACGGATTGACGTGATTTTTGGCATAGAGATAGTTTACGGGCCCGAGAGTGACATAGGCTATATTTTATCCCGGAAAAATGCACAGTTCCCGAGGGAACAGCGCGCGATAGCCGACTACCACGCGGGCGGAGCCGCGGGCAAAAGCTAGTAAATTACAAACACGAAATTAACCCTGTCTGTCTGTTACCTCCTCCTAAACCGCTGAACTGATTTCGATGAAATAAGGTATCCAGATAGGTTGACACCCTGTGCCTTCACAGGCTCTCAAATTATAATTTTCTGGGGTAAAAAGTACCTATCCTATGCCCTTATTTAGATACTAGCGTTTGCCCGCGGCTCCGCCCGCGCGGTATTCAGTTATCGCGCGCTGTTCCCTCGGGAACTGTGCATTTTTCCGGGATAAAAAGTAGCCTATGTCACTCTCGGGCCCATAAACTATCTCTATGCCTAAAATCACGTCGATCCGTCGCTCCGTTACGGCGTGAAAGAGGGACAAACATACAAACATACAAACACACAAACACACAAACACACTTTCGCATTTATAATATCAGTATGGATTACGAATCATTCCCCCGCGACACCCGCGACGTTAGTTGGGGGTAGCCCGCGATATTCATCTAACCAAGGCCGACCGATTAGCATTGTATTTTGAGTGACTGATTGAATTCATTCAATTTAACTGTAATTTAAATTTAATTTCAATCTTATCTCATTTTATTCATAATTTAATTTTAATTTTAATTTTATTTGACTTGTAAGTACTTAATTGACAACATTTCATATTTCTAAGACTATAATTTGATTTGTTCTCTGTATTCTGCTTGGAAATAGAAAGACGCTGATATTTTTAAAATCTCGCTACGATTATTAATTTATTTATTACAATTTTTTTAAGATGTGCTTATTCGAAAAGGGCTTAACTCCAAAACTACGATATAATAGATCCATTACTTTTGTCTAGTCTCTATTAAAAAAAAGATCACGTAAATCATGCGTAAATCTGAAGTAGACGTTGTCAAAATTATGACAGCTCCTTTTTCTGGTGCAAAAGGCAAAGGAAACATATCTACTCTGTCGTAGTATTGGCAAATTCAGATACATTTTTTAATTATTTTGTATTTTTTTAAATATGGAGAAATAAATTATAATAAATATTTTGCCATGTTCAGGAGGCAAACCTCTTTCGATTCCTGTAGTAATTTACAGGTGTTGAAAAAATGAAATCTTGTCAATTGTTATTGTTTTTATGGACTTACGTCTGGAATAAATATATCATGTCATTTTCATTTCAATCGCACAGAGTCGCGTGCAATAGCTAGTCTAAAAAATATAAATAGGCAACCGACGCTATGTATGTAAGAAAATGTATTGAACAAGCGGCGTGAAGATTTATTTCCTCAAACAACATTAGAATGTAGAGTTTGCGGAATACGGGAGATGTCAATTTTTTACCTTATTTATTTACTTTAGAGATTTCCGTTTTAACCCCCGACGCAAAAGGGGTGTTATAAGTTTGATCGCTATGTGTGTCTGTGTGTGTGTCTATCTGTCGGTCTGTGGCACCGTAACTCTGAAAGTAGGGTTTCTAGCGATGGTTCTCAGATTTTTTATCAAAATCGGTTTAAGCCGTTTTTGAGATATTGAACTTTGAAGTGACAAAGTCGGGGGTTTTCCAACTTCTTGTTGGTTATTGAATAAGGAAAGTAAAGCTTGTATGAGTGTAAACCATACAAACCAAATCTCAGCTCGAGTTAAATTTCCAATTAGGCGTAAAAAAGTTCAACAATCCTACTTAGTCAAAGTCAAGATCAAGTCAAAATCAGGTCAAGGTCAAGTCAAAGTCAAAGTTAAAAGATCTTTATTCAATTTCACGATGAATGTCAATAATCTACCACTAGTTCGTATCGTAATATTAAAATGTAAAAGTTTGTGAGTGCGTGTGTGTTTGTTACTCTTTCACGCAAAAACGGCTGGACAGATTTGTATCAAATTTGTTATAGAGATTTCTGAATTAACTAAGAGATAACCGCCTAATTTAGTTCAAACAAAAAGTAGGCTAGGCACCTAATTAAAGTTTGCTGAACATTACAATTTAGATGCAAAAATGTAAGATTTTTATCTGTTCGATCAATAAAATCTTATTCTTTATCTTATCTTACTTTAATTACTTAACTCGATGTCGCACAGCTGCGAGAAACTAGCTTGAACTTGGCCTAAGTTAAGTAGAAAAGCAAAGAAATAGTTGCTAATGCCCTCTTCTCGAATCTAAATCTGCAAAATTTCTTTAGCCAGTCTGTGAAAGAGATTAAATTAATTTCCCCCTTTTCTTACATAAAAAAATACGAATTCAGAATGCAGCATATGCTATTTAGATGTTTTAGTGAGGTTTACCAGACTTAAAAAAGAAATAACGATCGTTAATAAAAAATATGGGAAAGGCCGTCACTGGTAACGATTTAAAGTTTTATTTTTAAATTTAATTTATATACTTTGATGATATCCGCAGTAGAACTAAAGTTACTGACAATAGCCCGAAGAATTGCGAAACTGAAGTGGCACTGGGTGGGGCACATAGCTCGCAGGACTGATGGCCGATGGGGTCAAAAGGTTCTCGAATGGCGTCCGCGGACCGGGAGACGAGCTGTCGGTAGGCCTCCAACAAGATGGAGCGACGACCTGGTTAAGATCGCGGGATCACAGTGGATGCGAAAAGCACAAGACCGGTCTGAGTGGAGAGCCTTGGGAGAGGCCTATGTCCAGCAGTGGACGGCTGACAGATGATGATGATGATGATGATTTACTATTCGGAAGTCCATAATATCAATGAACTATAGGTAAACAACTTTGTTCACTGGAGACCTAGGAGCAAAGTAATTGAATGTTTTGAACTATAGCGACCATTACTAATTTAATCCATACTAATAGTATAAATGCGAAAGTGTGTGTTTGTGTGTATGTTTGTCCGTTTTTCACGTCGAAACGGAGCAACGAATCGACGTGATTTTTGGCATAAAGATAGTTTATAGGCCAGAGAGTGACATAGGCTACTTTTTATCCCGGAAAAATGCACAGTTCCCGAGGGAAAAGCGCGCGAAAACTGAATTCCACGCGGGCGAAGCCGCGGGCAAAAGCTAGTAATTTTATATGATTTAAATTCGGGTTTTGCTCGGCGTGCCTTAAATTTATTTTAGAGAAGCTCGATTTGTTTATACTTTGTCTTTTTTTTTGTGAGTACTGCATTAACTCTCCCAATGTGTGTGCCCAATCTATCCGTAATCTTGAAAAGTTAAGCTATAGATCATTCCCGGTCACGTCAAAAGATTGTGGGGACAGTTTTTGCCTTATCATTCGGTATAAATAGGTGCCTTCCACAGATATAGATTACACTAGATTACGCAAATGCATCTACTTCGCGTGTCCGAACCCCGACCAAACGTGGGACATTTAGCGGTCAGTCTTTGTATGGACAAAGACTGACCGCTAACTGACTAATCATGACTAGTGACTGACTCGAGCCCCACGGCGCGGGTGGGCGGCGCATTTGAATCGATTTTGCGCGGACATCGGGGAATTCAAATCCCTAATTCGCTCTTGAGACATCACAGTAGATATAAAAAAGTGACACGGTTGGTTTTTTTACAGATTGAGGTGTTTGCGTTATCTATTGTAATTTATATCTGTGGTGCCTTCCCTACTACAGGCAAAGTGTGGCGATGTATCGCAGCATGGTTCATGGGGCGGGATATTAAGTAAAGTATTTTGTTGCGAAAGTTTGTTATCTGGGGCTATGAGGACAACAATTGTTTGAAGTTATTATGTGGGTGGTTGAATGCAGGGTTGTTGCGAATATCAGCATCAGCATCAGCATCCGCGGATAATCAGCATGGTTTTTTATATCAGCATCCGCATCAGCATCAGCAACAATCGATGCTGATTTTTAATGCTGATATTCAAGTCGTAACGTGTTTGTTGAAGGCAGGACTTACCGCGAGGCACGTGGAAGTTTCGACCAATCACAGACAGTTATACAATAAAGCTGTCACTTGTTCCCTCATTTGATTGTTTTGTCAACAATTACTAGTTGAAATTCTTTTCTTTATGTATGACGTGCGTACGTAATGTAATAATTATAATTATAAATAAGTAATCCATATTAAGTTCCTGGTAGGATATGATTTATTGAAGTAATTTATTAATATCAGCATCAGCATCAGCATCTGCTGATATTGGTCTGAGAAAATCAGCATCAGCATCAGCATCCGCTGATATAGTAAAAACCTGCATCAGCAACAACCCTGGTTGAATGTGCTTTATCGTCGATTGCGAGCTTTTGAGAAGTTGATTGGTAATCACATCTAATATGTTTAGGGTTAGGTACGGTCACGAGCGTTAATTTGGAACCCATTTCGTGAAAAAATCATTTGGATTGTCGATCTTAAGTGGGTCCCTAATTAAAGACCGTGACCGTACTTAGCTAACGGGTTCCTACATCCCATATGTATACCACGTATTCTTTTTTGTTTATCTATATGTTTATAATTTACTGCAAAGTTAAAAAGGCATAAAATAAATAGGTATAAAAATAGTTCGAACTTACATAATTATTTTTGTTGATGTTATTTTTAATAATTATGTTGAATAGATACATGAGAATGGCAGTAATTATGCCGCATTTCTAATAATTGTTTTATATTTCTTTTCGAGACTATAGGCATCTATAGGTGTGTATACACACACACACACGCACATACACAAACATCACCCCTGTATTCCCAAATGAGGTAGGCAGAGCACACGAAAACTTACCGCTTCGGAGCCGCTTTTAGCATTGTTTGGTTTAGTTTGACAAAAACGGTACAGTAGGGACAGGTCTGTATGGTAATTACTTATACGAGATATTTGTAACTTTGTATTTTTATTTCTTTCACAATAAATAAATTATAATGAAAACTTCGACATCACTAAAATATTTTGGACATAAAACTACCGTGAGACTCACTCATATTAAATAAATGTTCCGGATAACTCACGTCTTAAATCGAGTTTAGCTCGACATGTTTCGGGCTAATCCGTAGCCCTTCTTCGGAGCAACGCGACTCGGCGGCTGCTACAACACGCGCACTGCGCGCCGCCGCTCTGCTCGCGCGACTACCCGACGAAACTGACACCGGCACACAACTACCCGCGTTACCTCGCTACGAGCTAAACTCGATTTAAGACGTGAGTTATCCGGAACATTTATTTAATATCACCAAAATATTGCTTATACTCGTACTTGTTTATATAATTTACTTATTTTATTATCAGGCTCTATGAAGCTCCATTAACCCTCTAGAGGCCACAAAAGGCTAAAGAAGATATAAATGGCTGGTTACATCCCCAGAAAATCTCCTAAGATGTTACTCGCATTAACTCCGAGAAAGCCACCGGATTACTGCGAAAATTGATACACTGACCCACTCCGCTTCCCACGTGTGTGTGTATCACTATTAAATATTTAAGTACGTATTTATGTTAACAATTAATAATGATAATATAATATTGTTTTACTTTCTTTTACAGAAGTTCTTATCGTAATAACAAGGTTGAGACCCCCTATTAAATTATAAACTTGTGTCAGGAGGCCTCGCTCTTCTAAAACTAGATACAGATTAAATTTGTTAAACGGGAAAATCACAATTTGCGTTCATGCATCCAAGCGTACACAATCAGACTATCCCACTAATATTATAAATGCGAAAGTTAGTAAGTCTGTTTATTTGTTTGTTTGTTACTCCATCACGTCTAAAGCACTGAACCGATTTAGATGAAGTTCGGTATACAGATAGTTTGAGTCTCTCTTGGAATTCCAGTGTCTAGCTTCTGGTTCCATCATCAAATGAGATCCATGGTACCCACCAGGACTACGCATAAATGTCAAGTTTGGAGTCAATACCACAGTAAAAGTGGATGGAGATTAAGTTCAACATTCCGTTATGTTTATCGATCAAGTGGCATAATTGTGTTATAAAATACTTAAATCAACATATTAGGTACGGTTTGAAAGATATAACTCTACGACAAATGGAGAGACAGCAGAGCAAGCCAAAGCCTTGGCAATAGCGTCTCGTCACAGCATATACCGGGTGTGGCCTGTAATACGAGCAAAAAATTAAAACATAGACCGTCCTCGTTAAACTGAACAACATTAGTTGAGCGACTTTTAAAAATAATGGAGTCTTGAAATTTTCCTTTTTTCATACAAATTAAATACTGCCATCGATGTACGCCATCCTAGAACACAACTGACGTGGCCTGTCACGCTGCAAACATCAAGCATTTTGCTTTACATTGCTTCTGCGAATAAACTTAAAAGTGTAATAAAAAATAAAAAACTACTTAATTATTTTTAAAATTCGCTGAACTAATGTTGTTCAGTTTGAGGAGTATGATCTATGTTTTAATTTTTTGCTTATATTACAGGCCACACCCGGTATATAAGCTAAAGCAGTATGGAAGCTACGAAGCTACGATCGAAACGACCACACTCACACAGACGCGCGCTCTACACGGCCTTTGAGGGGGTCTCACGGTACTGCAGTACCACGCTTTAGCTTATATATATACTGTGGTCTCGTGGGCATCTTTCAAGTACTTAAGCCTATACATAAGTAAGTAACACAAAATACTGTAGTAAATAAATTATGAACGCTACATTTGTCCTAAAAGGCAGCTAGAAACATCATTACGAAGGAACCTTTATTATACCTCTAGGACCCATTAACAGCAAACTACGTCTACAGACAAGAGGTGAGACTTATATAATATCCCGGGTAACATATCATTACAGCGGAGAATCGGAGATGTTACTCTGTCCCTGAAACGTTAATGGTTCCTACATACTTAGAGTTTAGGTTCAAACTAAAGCGCACCAAGGCAGAAAATACGTGAATCCGTTTTCAATCTTACTTTGAACGGGAGACTAAGATGCGATTTGCAAATGATTTATCCTTTTTAGGGGCCTGTAGTCCTACGAGGAACACTATAGTTTTGCCATTTCCGTCCGTGGCTTGGCTTGGACACTGTTAATGCTAGAAAGCTGTAATTTCGTATTTCTGAAACCACTTGGACAAAGTGGTAGAGTCAAATTTTGAAAATATATTTTTTAAGATGTTTCTCTGTATAGTAGGATTGTTTTTACTATCGCAGTTATTACTAATTCAATTTTGATAAAATCAAGGTGCACGGAACAAAACCTAAATTCATTTGGATCCGTTAGAGAATTTTAAGTTTTTAAGTTATTATTTTTGTTAAAGTCAAGTGTCCTCTTCTTCTAATGGCTAAATTATTGACACGAAAGATCTAAAAAATATCACAATGATAGTACCTATATCGGATTTAAAAGGAAACCTACCACAGTTCACTCGTAGCAGGCTTTTCAAGTTAACAAATGATAGTTAATCGATCAAAACTTACATATTTTTTTATTTTCTTTGCCTCTACGGAACTCTACATTGCACGTGGCTAAACACGCTCTTGGCCAGTTTAAAGGACATTATGTTAATGTCGGTGTCTGCTCAGACTCTTTGGTGTAAACTTACATTTAACGCTTAGACTGTAACAGCTGCATACTGCTCATCTGAATGTAAATAAATAAGTACCTTTTAAATAAGGACCGGGCTTTGCTCGGGCAAAAACTCATCAAGAAACGTTTTTCCAAAGATAAGATTAAGCTAGATCGATTTTTCATCCCCGTAAACCCGAACATACCAAATGTCATCGAAATCGTTGACACCAATTGACCTAGTCGCAAACTAAGCAAAACTTGTACTATTCTGGATACTAGGCAACGGATAAACATGCTTACGAGTCATTGATGTATATGTACTTACTAGATGACGCCATCCGAACACTCATTGTGTTCCACTGCTTTGCACCTTGCACTGTGCAAAGGACTTTAGTATGACTTTGACATTCATGAGCGGCGGACGAACTAGTTTTTGATTGAGACTCCGAATATAGGCGTGAACCTGCACGTAAGTAACAATTCACTACTCAAGTAAGTAAAATTACATCTTGTACAAGTGATTAAGCAACTAATAATATTGTAATACCACAATAAAAACATTTTTTAAAATAAGACGTAACGCATCGAAGGTTATAAAGTCGTTGACATTACGCCATCTTACAATCATAGACTAAAACGTGCAGACGATCCCATTCAGAATTGGTTGTAGGTAAAAAATTGTGACTGAACATGCATGACAATTCGTTTAATTGCTTTATTTATACCTGTCATTCTTTTTCCATGTACTAATTTTTATGAACGTTGTTTGAACTACGACATTTGAATATTGAAAATAATTAGCAAAACCGAATTGGGCAAGATATAGGTTTCACTTACAGTTTGTTCTGGCTCTATTCCTCAGTCCCAGGGACACATTTAAGACACAATCACAGCACTTTCAGAGTTTTTTATGAATAATTTAAAAGAGCGCGCGCCGGCCGGCATTCATTTCGAGCTGTCAATTTTGCGCAACTGACTGGTGGCGCCGCCGTGCGGGAGAAAGCGGAAAGTTCATTCAGCCAGTATGTTTTTGATATGTGCAGGAGGTTTTAATGCACATATTACTAATTATATCTGCCCAATGTAACGTACATAAACCCCCCACCGGGAATCTACCCCAGATTCCCCAGTTTACAAACCAAACCAGGGATGGTATTGAATAAGGTAAGTGGACTGTATAGTGTAAGTATTTGTTGACTTAGTGAACTAAACACGTGTAGCTGTTAATTGAGTAAAATAAATGACTTATTTCGAACCTAAAATTGTCATAAATTTGACACCTTCTTGCGTCAAATTCATGCAAAGAAACAAAGAAAAATAAAAATTATGCTGAATCCAATTCCATGGGAAGTGGACTAAGCTTTACAACGGGTCGCGTGTATTCGCCATTCTGGGTTTTTACTTTTACCACCCGTACAACTCCATCAGCTCCTGGATAAAGTTCCGTCACGCGACCGAGAGGCCATTGAAGCGGAGGAGCGTCAGCATGAATAAGAACGAGTTCGCCAACTTGAATATTACGACTATTCCTATGCCATTTTTGTCGCTGCTGCAGCGTGTGCAGATAATCATTTCGCCACAATTTCCAAAATTGTTGGGAACTTTGTTGTACTAGCTGCCAGCGAGTTAGTCCGTAAGTTGGTTCGTCTAAGAGATCATACTCTGGAACGGCTAATAGAGAACGACCGACTAAGAAATGGCCGGGCGTGAGCGCCTCGAACTCGGACGGGTCGCTCGACGCACTTGTTAAGGGGCGAGAGTTCAGCACTGCTTCGACACGAGCAAAGAGAGTGCTTAACTCTTCGAACGACAGCGATCGCGTACCCACGACGCGCTTTAGAAGGAGCTTGGCCCCTTTTATGGCACTTTCATACATCCCACCGAAATGGCTTCCAGTAGGCGGATTGTAAGTCCATTTAACACTACGATTATTGAAACCGGTTAAAACATCTTCAGTACTTTGGTTAAAAAAGTTAGTGATTTCCGCGAGTTGCCTACCAGCGGACACGAAGTTTTTTCCGTTGTCGGATACAACGGTTTGACATAAACCACGTCTAGCAGTGAAACGATCGAAAGCTGCGAAAAAACATTCAGTTGAAAGTGCACTGAGAACCTCAGTGTGCACCGCGCGAGTTGAAAAGCAGACGAAAATTAAAAGATAGGACTTTGATATTTTCGCATTACGTCTGTTACTCTCTTTCGTATAGAAGGGACCGCCTATGTCAACACCGACAGTGTGAAAAGCATGGATACCTTCAATGCGGAATTTCGGTAAGTTGCCCATGATAGGCTGTATGTGTGAAGGATTGACTTTAAAACACCTAATACATTTCCTAAAACGAGATCTTACAACGCATTTTCCGGAAATAATCCAGTATTTCTGACTGATTACACTGTGCAATGTACGCGGACCGATATGTAAATAAATTTTATGAAAATAGTCGATAAGAATATTTGTAAAGTTGCACTTTTTGGGAAGCAATAATGGATACTTCTTTTGATACGGTAGTTCGGCGAGAGACAACCTACCCCCCACCCTGAGAAAACCGAGGGGGTCGACATAAGGTGCTAACCTTTTGAGTGATGAACTACAGCTGTAACCGTTTGAAATTGCTTCGAGATCAGCTGCAAAATGCTCTCGCTGAACTGATTTGATGAGCACATCGTGTGCGTTCTTTAAATCTGATAGAGACGAAGGACCCGTGTTCCTATTAGACTTCGTCGATCTACAATTGTTGATAAACTGAAAACAACGAGCTAAGACCTTTTGAAGTTTGCTAAAACTCGAATATTTTTCAGTTAAATCATAAACAAGATTTGAGTCACGTGTTGTGTTTTGCACGCTAGTTTGAGCCAAAGTCGCGCATGGAATTTTGAGTTCTGGCACATTTGCCGATTTAAATTGATCAATTGATTTTACTGGCCAATTCTCTCTTGGTGCGTCTAGCCAGCTCGGTCCTCCGAGCCACTCCGCTGTCGATAACAGCACGGAAGGTAGCGCTCCGCGCGAGCACACGTCAGCGGGGTTGGACGCGCCGCTCACGTGAAACCAACAATCGCTTTGCACGGTCTCCAAAATTTTGGAAACACGCGAAGCCACAAAGGTTTTGAGATTATAACTGGGTGTATTCAACCAACTCAGCACCACAGAGGAATCGGTAAACAAGAGTATTTCATGAACAGGAATTCGTTCAGACAATATTGACTTCGTATATTTGACTAACTTGACTAACAAATGCGCAGCCATTAGCTCGAGACGTGGAATGGTCACTGTCTTCAAGGGTGCAACCTTGGATTTTGCAATGACTAGACTGACCTTCGAATTACCTTGATTGTTAAAACTACGCAAATAGATGACCGCAGCTATTCCTTGAACTGAAGCATCGCAGAATCCTAGTATCTGGTAGTAGCTGTGCTGTTTGACAGTAACCTGGCGCTCGTGGCTAAAATTCGACAACAGCGGGAGCTCTGACATGTAGGTGAGCCACTCCTTTTCCAGTTCCGGAGGCAGCCGCTCATCCCAACCCAGCTGTTGGAGCCAGAGTTTCTGCATGAAGCATTTCGCGTAGAATATGCAAGGAGCCACGAAACCTAAGGGATCATACTGACGACCAATCTGTGACAAAACACTACGCTTGGTGATCGCCTGTGAAGCTGGAAGTGGGTGGAATACGAAGGAAAACACATCTTCGGCGGGTCGCCACTGCAGACCTAAAACTTTTATGGACAGGTCCTTATCATCCTCGAATGCAATGGGCGTTTCGCGGTGATCAGCTGGAACCCGAGCCAGTACCTGGGGACAGTTGCTAGCCCACTTACGAAGCAGAAATCCTCCTCCACTCAGCAACTCTAACAGTTCATCCTGTAGCTTAGCTGCTTCATCATAGCTGCTCACTGACCACAGAAGGTCATCGACGAAGAAACCTTTTTTTAGAACCTTGCTCGCTAAAGGATACTTCTCGCAGTCGTCGTCAGCCAGCTGATGCAGGACACGGATCGCTAGGTACGGACTGCTAGCAACACCATATGTGATCGTGTTTAACTCATACACTTTTAAAGGTTGATCAGGTTGAAACCTCCACAAGATGTGTTGGTAATTGCGTTGAGATTTTTCGATCAAGGTCATTCGAAACATTTTACAAATATCACTTGACAAGCAAATTTCATGTATACGAAAATTTATTAAAATCTCATTAATATCTGCTTGAAGCTTAGGACCGGCGTAAACGACTGAATTTAAAGAATTATTATTTGTCGTTTTGCATGAGGCGTCAAAAACTACTCGGAGTTTTGTCGTGGTACTTGACGGTCGGAGAATACAAAGTGAGGAATTATGTACTTAGAATCCACAGTACCAAAATCACCTACGCAAGTCATGTGACCAAGGCTTTCATATTCGGACATGAATTTATTATATTCTTCCTTAAGTTCCGGAAGACGATTCAGCTTTGTTTCTAAATTGTTGAAACGACGTAACGCTTGTGGAGTCGAATCGCCGAGATCAAAACTGGGTTTGAACGGGTACTTCACTGTATAACGTCCCGTAGTATCGCGACTGTGTTCGTTTTGGAACAATTGTTCGACATACAAATCTTCTGGTTTTTTAGTGACGTCATACGGCACGTTTTCAGTCTCCCAGAAAGAGTTCATGATTTTATCGATACTACTAGTTTTATTAGCAGAGAACAAGTTGAGCGAAGCTGTATTTGACTCACAATCGTCACTCAGTACTGTCTGACCAGTAATGACATATCCGAATATGGAATGCATCGCGACGGGCAAACCCGGGTCACGTGGTAGTATATTTTGACCGTCATAAATGTAGGGAAATAAGTCACCTGCGATCAACAAGTCAACTGGAGCCGCCGAAAAGTAGTTCGGGTCAGCTAACTCTAGATTTTTGAAATTATTGATAACTTTGTTTGATAAGGTTACTGTAGGTAAGTTGCTAGTTATATTACTTACGACAACAGTATCAGTGCTAAGCACCGGACCAAATGAGTTTCGTGGTTTAATTGAACATGTAACCAGACCGAAATCTTGCACTGGCGCACCTCCCAGACCCATGGGTTCAAACTGACACTTGCGTCGAGACAAACCCAGGCGCTGGGCACACTCTTTTGTCATATAACCGGACATGGCACCGCTGTCAATGACTGCACGTACGGCGTGGTAAGTTCCCCATCGATCTGCGACGTGCACCATGGCAGTGCCTAACAGCACGGTTGAATTTGACGAACAAGTCAAGCCGACGTTTGGCATTGACCTTTGACTTTGATTTTGACCATTTGAAACGTTTTGAATACTTGAAATGTTTTGACTATTTGAACCGTTTTGATTAATTGATGAATTTTGAACAGTTGGAACTGTATCTAAGTGAATACTGTGATGGTGCGGTTGTTTACACAGCACACAACGCACTTTTGACGTACACTCGGACAACGAATGCTGACGAAAGCAATTTTCGCATAATTGAAGCTGTTTCACTTTGTCAAGACGCTGCACCGGTGTTAAATCAAAAAACTCGAAACATCGATAAGTTGAATGCGGTTTGTCGCAAAATAGACATCTATTTGATCGTTCGCTATTATTCTTACTCACAGCTGACAAGCACGGCTTTTGGAACTGCTTTGGTGCACTACTGTAATTAGCAGCATTATTATTATTTTTTCGAACACAATTCGGCTTTGCAGAGGTGTTAGGGACACTCTTAGGCGTAAACTGAATTTTTGATGTACTAATTTTAACCTCCGACATTTCCAAAACACGCGCCTGTTTCTCTACGAAATTAATCAGCTGTTCGTAAGTAGGTATATCGGTTTGATCTACTGATTGTTCGAATTCGCGCCTAGTGACGGGGTCTAAATTTCGCAATCCCATATAAAACAGTATGAAACTCGATAGGTTACTGATTTTCAAAAGTTTCAATGCTTTAACACACTCTTGATACGTTTGTAAAAATGTATTTAGACCAGTAGCCGACTCAGTTGACAAAGGCTTAAATTGAAACAGCCGATCTAAATAGCTCGTAGCTAAGGCACGAGTGTTCTCAAATTTTTTGACTAGCAAAGCCCAAACTATCGGATAATTATCGGCCGTCACTGGCATCCCTTTGACCACAGTCAATGCCGAACCGCTGACTACGGAGAGCAGGTAATAAAACTTCTCAATGTTCGTAATATCATTGTTGTTATGAATTAAACTCGTAAACGTGTCATAGAATGTTTGCCAGTTTTCTAATTTGCTATCGAAATGGAACAATTCTAGTTTAGGCAGCCGCGGCTTAGCCGACCGCGAGTCTGGCCCGGCAGCGCCCGGGCCGCGGCCCGCGGAGCGCGACGAAGGTCCGCTACCGCTGCCGTCACACGATTGCCAAGTGTCGCTATTAGCCTCCGCTACACTCAGAATACGGAAATACATGTCGTCAAAGGTTTGAATTTCTTGATAATTTGGTTTAAATTTCGGGTTTTGTTTCTTATTATAAGAATTTAACTCGAATATGCATTGTTCGAAACATTCCCGAGTCGAATGAAGTTCTTTAAGTCGCAAATTAAATTCGGTTAAACGCTCTGGTGGAGTTGATTTGGATAGTTCAAATAACGTTTGACATCGTATAAAAAGCAGTTCTTTTTTGTTGATAAGTTGTTCGACATCGAATTCTTTTTCGTCCATTTCGAATTAAAAAACAAAAGACGCGCGCGACGCGTTGCAAAGAACGAAAATTGAAAACGTTTATTTTATACGTATTATTCTAGGTAAATAACTTAGATTAGAAATAAGCCTGTTACCTTAAAACTGCGTGAAATGTGTGTTTTATGTGTATGAATGTGTATTTAGTTTGCAAACTGAGGATGCGGTTCGATTGACCAAAATGTTTGAACTACGACATTTGAATATTGAAAATAATTAGCAAAACCGAATTGGGCAAGATATAGGTTTCACTTACAGTTTGTTCTGGCTCTATTCCTCAGTCCCAGGGACACATTTAAGACACAATCACAGCACTTTCAGAGTTTTTTATGAATAATTTAAAAGAGCGCGCGCCGGCCGGCATTCATTTCGAGCTGTCAATTTTGCGCAACTGACTGGTGGCGCCGCCGTGCGGGAGAAAGCGGAAAGTTCATTCAGCCAGTATGTTTTTGATATGTGCAGGAGGTTTTAATGCACATATTACTAATTATATCTGCCCAATGTAACGTACAAACGTCAATATGTCACGCGATACGCATTTTAGTAACTGTTTCTGGATATATTTAAGAATAAAACAGTAATTTATTAGAACATGCTTTTTACTTCTCATTTGTCTACATGAATACATATATCTATATAGTGACAGTGACAGCGCGCCCAAAACACAGGTTACGTTCGGAAACAGTAACTAATAACATTCAAATCCCCTCCGGCATTCCGAAAATCTTTTTCGCTTTTAAAAAATCTGAAATTTCGTTGAGCAAGCATACATTGCTACTAAAAAACAAAAAAATAATAATAATACTCAGTACACCATTTTTGACTATTTTGGGGCTCCGGCAAATTTAAAATTTCCAATAAGGGGTTCCATTGCGATAAAGGCTTAAGAACCGTTGAATTACAGGTTTCAATCACATTTTTAGTGCTTCAGCTTTTTTTCAAAACCTCATTCACTATCTGCCTATTTATTAAGATAATTTCTTTCAATTGATTAAAAAAATGCAGTTAAAAAGTTTGTTTTTTTTTTCGAAAATATCTATTTTGCCAGATGCAAAATGATTACGTTTCGTAGGTAAAATAGCTGTGTCACGTCTGCGGTGTATAATCTATATAGCGTTGACGTCTTGTGACAGTCCGATATTTGAACATATTGTTGACATGAACGCGCGCATCTAGTAAGTACATACACATCAATGTTACGAGTATATTATAGATAAATACATACTCTTGATTTCTTAAGTTCATAAAATCAAAGGCCTTATTGTTTAACACACTTGGAATCACAATCGTTTTCTTCTTCCTGTCACACGGTATAAGATAAGGGTAGAAATAGAATGTCATCGTGAACGTCAGCACGTTAGACAAAACAGCCTCAAGTCGCAACGGCTTAATGGTCACAGTTTAGACAGATTTAATAGCCTACTTAAAATTCGGGCACGTTTCGTCCGTCATCACTTATTATGCAGAAAGCGAATTTTAATTTTAATTTTGAAAGTTTGAGCCGGCTGCGGCCAGTGTGTTGTCAAGCAAATTCGTCTACGTTTCCCGCCATTCTGGGAAGCTTTAATGGTGCTCCCACATTGGCTGTTATAAATAATATGTTCTTTAACGTTATAAAGTTGTTTTATAACATTATGTAACAAATTATAACAGATGTTATACATTGTTATCATGTTATTCATCATCATCATCATAAATTTAAGAGCTTAGCTCTTGTCGGTGGAGTAATCGCCACTCTTTTCGGTTCTCTGCCAGCGTTTTCAGCTCCTGGTACGACACGACATTTACTTTTTTCTTGGCTTGATCTAGAAATGACCGTCTCGGCCTTCCTCTGCCTCGCCTGCCTTCTATATAACTATACTGATACTATCATGTTATATAACTTTTAAATTTTTATACAACGAATCGCAAATGCAATTCGTATATGACGTTATATAACATTTTTATTATACCAATGTGGGAGCGTTTGAAACATCTAACAAATTGTAACAAAAGTTATAAAGTGTAAGATAATGATATTATTATAGCACTTTAACGTCACAGTAAAATTGCATTCCAGTTAAATCTGTGTCATTATGAGGTTTGTTCTTCAGTGCACAATAATGTGAGTTAAATAAATTTAAAAAGTTGCAAAAACATGAGCACATAATTTAAAACTGTTACATAATTTTTAAGGTGTCAGGTAGGTTTTTTTTTCATAATATACTTATTTTGGCTGGAACTGAAAATCAGCGCTGTACTTATCTCAGCACCAATGCTTATTGTGCACCTTGTTGTTTTAAATATCTAGATATTTTATTTATATGCCGAATAAACATTTTCTTTCTTTTATTCATTTACTACATCCTATTTTTAAATAAGTTTTATTTAGCTTTGCTGTTCAATAGAAAAACCGCATACCTACATGAACTCATGTACAAAGGGAAACGCTCAGTGTGACCAATGACCCGCAGACTTGGGCCCATTTGTCCTTTGAAGTTCAGACCACGTTTTAACGTTTTTCGGCTTCGCATACGAATATTTCCTTATTTATTTTTTACAATCGCGTGTAATGAATATTAAAACATAATATCCGGTGTTGAGTCACTAAAACGATCTGCAAACGGAAATAAAGAGATAACAGAATAACGAGCTTTTATGAATGGAAAGTAGAAGCATCTGATCAACCAAAAATATATAAAAATAATAGGATATATTCCTAAAAACGTTAAATTACTTCACTCCGAGTAATTTCTGTTGCAAAAGGATGTCCGTTAGTGTCCACAGCTATCCAATGTGGAAATGCCGCGAGCGTTATGGGTACTTTAGGGCTGGGATTGGCAAAGGACGATTTATTTGACTAGGTTATCTTAATATAATTCTTCTGTATATGTTTGTCACCTAACTCCTCGGTTGGATCGATTCGGATGAAATTATATGTGTATACTTCAATAGGGTCTGGATGGTTTGAAAACACAATTGCATCTAGTAGGCGGCGCACTGCTATCGGTATATTATCATATTTAATACCTATAGTTCTGCTTTTCCAGGCGGGACAACGTCCGCCGCGGGCCCGCTAGTTTTTTATAATAGTTGCTTATTTTATAATAAAATGTTTATTTAATATTTTCTGTTTCAAATGAAATTTAATGAAATGAAATCGTTTATTGCATGTTTATTGAAAGTCTTGGACGCATATTTTTTAGGAATATTGTCAATTATATTATATACCTAGCCAGTAAAAATTCCGTGTGACGTCACATTTACGACCACTTTTTACTAAGAACTCACGAACTCTGACGCGCTTAATTTTTTTTATTTTTTCTTTGATTGACATAAGAAAAAAAATGTGTTCATATTTTCTGATAGCTAGTCTAATTGACAGACGTAATAGATTTTTTTTTACCCAGGGATCTTGTGCGCGGCTAACAATAACTGTTTCTAACGACAGTCAATTATTACTGTTCATTATATTTCACGAGGGCGGTTTGTTATTTAAATTCATGTTTATATGTAAACCGATCCCAATTAAACGGAACATAAAGCGATTGTGCACATTTATAATTTTACTTCAAAATACCTGTATTATAATCGTCTTTTTTATACTACTTTTATATTTTTAATCAATAGGTATGTGTTCCAAAACATTTAAAAGACATAAATTTTTTTGGTAGAAGAGTAACCAAACTCTTTAACATTTCATTTTAACCTGTTTTTAGATGTACCTACTTACTATCTCCAATATATCACCATCTAATTCAATCAAAATTATTTGTCAATTTTTAGAAACTACCTATACGATATTCCGATCAAATTTTCAGTCATTCGACGGTTCGTTAGATTCATTACAATTTCAGAGCTCAGCGAATTGCATATGGAACTAGCTCACTATGATTTCTATGTCGCTCATTTTATGGTAATCTGCGTCGGTCGGAACTACCTATTTGCACAATTTAAGCTACACGGTCTGACGCTGTGGCTGGCTAAGCGGCAATGCACATACTTCCCCTTCGTGTTGAACTGAAATTGGCGTCAAATTATGCTCAAGAGATGGATTTTTTATTCAGCGAGTGTAAAAATAAAACGCTTTTCGTCGGCTGCGGTTTGTTCCGAAATTTCTGTAGTGACGACCAGTCTCGCGCAACTTAGAACAAAAAAACTTTTGTATGGAATCTGCATGGCAAACCATTACCATAATATAAACTAAAACCTCAGTACAGTTTAGCTGTCAGGTCAACTGTCATGAGTGTCATGTCAGGCATGTTGCTTAGCTTGTGATTGTGACTCGCATACTTTATTCGTTAATTTCTTTAGATTTCTATTTAAGTTCGTCTTAATTGTTTTCTAAAGTAGTGACACGTGACTGACGTAAACATATTTTGTGAAATTGGCACCGAAAAGACGATTTATAACGTGTGAAATTTGTGGAAATCGAACAAGTCGACATAATCACGAAAAAAGGATTTTTATGGCAAAATTTCCCTTTGACGAGAACCGGTAAGTATTGTCTTAGATACTTTTAGCTATATTTTGTAGCAGCAAGTTAAATAAACAGAGGGAAATAGATATTTTATATCCTTATCATTGTCCACTAGGGATGTGTACTACAACTATCGATAACTGTAGGCTTATTTGTTTATCAGTGCAACTAATATTACTTTACATAAGAAGAAGAAAGATCGGAACTTTATGACAACTTGCATGCAATATGACCATAATTATAGGCATTTTCAAACTTCCGATATTTCAATGCAGTTGAAAATATCTTGATCATGGGTAGACAAGACACACACAGCCTGGATAAATTATTGAGTTTAGTGATTACATAACATTTTAACCGTAAATAAAAAAAAATACCTCTGTTTTAACGATAAAATGTTTTCAGATGCAGGGCACAAACTAGTGGGAAAAGAAGATTTGGTGAATGTTTCCATAAAAAAATTACATGTATTAAAATACATACGTGAAGATCACTTTGAAAACAGGGCTTTGAAAAAAATAAAGGAAATCAATAGAAAACTTGTATTTTATTTTGGGTCCACACCTAAATCCAATACTATGTGTAGGTATACGACTTAAGTGTGGACTCGATCTTAACCTAAATTTGATTACAAAAATTGTTGACCTAAGCCTGTATTTCAACCCTCACCATTTTATCGATATCGATAAAAAGCGCAAACGTTTAGCATGCTGCGCTATTTAAATCTGTTATGTTGGTAGTATTGTTTTTTGGCGTTAAACGGATCTTTGGCTTGGCGTACATTTTGGTAATGGTTTGCCATGCAGACTCAATACAAACTCGATTCCATTCGCTAGTATGGGAGTCCCGCCTCTTAAAACGTAGTGGTTATATTCTCTTTGGTGACGACTGTTATTTGTTCATTTTGTTTGCTACAGTTTCTTTGACTAGCTCTGAGCTATTTAATTGATATCATCTAGATAGTGATTAAGGAATTTAGGCAGGGATGTTCTCGAGTTTAGATCAGAGCTCTTACACATAGGTAAACATGATACACATGATATGCTGTGTCCGACGCGGCATCAATTTATGATGCGACGTGGTGTCGTGGAAATCTACTAAGTAAGGATAAGGATTGCCTGGATCTAGCCTGTTAATTCTACAGTTTTTTGGAAATAATTCGTTATGAGGATATTGTGTTATATACGGCTTTTATTTGTAATTTTAAGGAAACTATATTTTCGATTCCACCAAAATTTGATGCCGGAAGATGTTGAGGAAAAATGTACCCACCCTAAAATAGGTAATTTTTGAGCAAAAATGTTATCAGTAAATTTACTAGCAAGCAATTTACTAGCAAATTAAGCTGTGAGTATATCACAGCGTGTAACGCCACAGTCCGGGAAATAAGTCCTATTTAAGTGTGCCGTTTTAATCCAAGCTTAAAGTAGCCTTTCTTCAAATTATGCAATTTTGTAGTAGCTTCCTACGATTATACAAAAAACTCTGCTGCGTGCTGCGCTACTAACATTTTTAACATAGGTTATACGACAAAACGCGCATAATATTGAAATTGAAACCGAACATAAGCCCCCATGAAATAACGAACACATGCAAGGCTTCGGAAAGGTTCAACCGTAATAAAACACCTTGCAATCCCAATCTTTTTTACCGTCTTTCCTGTGTGCAAAACAGCGATATGGAAATTAGAGCGAAAACAATTTTGCCTTTTTTAACCTCGTTGCATAGGTGCAGCTTAGTATAATAACTTAATTGTTTTCTAAAGTAGTGACACGTGACTGACGTAAACATATTTTGTGAAATTGGCACCGAAAAGACGATTTATAACGTGTGAAATTTGTGGAAATCGAACAAGTCGACATAATCACGAAAAAAGGATTTTTATGGCAAAATTTCCCTTTGACGAGAACCGGTAAGTATTGTCTTAGATACTTTTAGCTATATTTTGTAGCAGCAAGTTAAATAAACAGAGGGAAATAGATATTTTATATCCTTATCATTGTCCACTAGGGATGTGTACTACAACTATCGATAACTGTAGGCTTATTTGTTTATCAGTGCAACTAATATTACTTTACATAAGAAGAAGAAAGATCGGAACTTTATGACAACTTGCATGCAATATGACCATAATTATAGGCATTTTCAAACTTCCGATATTTCAATGCAGTTGAAAATATCTTGATCATGGGTAGACAAGACACACACAGCCTGGATAAATTATTGAGTTTAGTGATTACATAACATTTTAACCGTAAATAAAAAAAAATACCTCTGTTTTAACGATAAAATGTTTTCAGATGCAGGGCACAAACTAGTGGGAAAAGAAGATTTGGTGAATGTTTCCATAAAAAAATTACATGTATTAAAATACATACGTGAAGATCACTTTGAAAACAGGGCTTTGAAAAAAATAAAGGAAATCAATAGAAAACTTGTATTTTATTTTGGGTCCACACCTAAATCCAATACTATGTGTAGGTATACGACTTAAGTGTGGACTCGATCTTAACCTAAATTTGATTACAAAAATTGTTGACCTAAGCCTGTATTTCAACCCTCACCATTTTATCGATATCGATAAAAAGCGCAAACGTTTAGCATGCTGCGCTATTTAAATCTGTTATGTTGGTAGTATTGTTTTTTGGCGTTAAACGGATCTTTGGCTTGGCGTACATTTTGGTAATGGTTTGCCATGCAGACTCAATACAAACTCGATTCCATTCGCTAGTATGGGAGTCCCGCCTCTTAAAACGTAGTGGTTATATTCTCTTTGGTGACGACTGTTATTTGTTCATTTTGTTTGCTACAGTTTCTTTGACTAGCTCTGAGCTATTTAATTGATATCATCTAGATAGTGATTAAGGAATTTAGGCAGGGATGTTCTCGAGTTTAGATCAGAGCTCTTACACATAGGTAAACATGATACACATGATATGCTGTGTCCGACGCGGCATCAATTTATGATGCGACGTGGTGTCGTGGAAATCTACTAAGTAAGGATAAGGATTGCCTGGATCTAGCCTGTTAATTCTACAGTTTTTTGGAAATAATTCGTTATGAGGATATTGTGTTATATACGGCTTTTATTTGTAATTTTAAGGAAACTATATTTTCGATTCCACCAAAATTTGATGCCGGAAGATGTTGAGGAAAAATGTACCCACCCTAAAATAGGTAATTTTTGAGCAAAAATGTTATCAGTAAATTTACTAGCAAGCAATTTACTAGCAAATTAAGCTGTGAGTATATCACAGCGTGTAACGCCACAGTCCGGGAAATAAGTCCTATTTAAGTGTGCCGTTTTAATCCAAGCTTAAAGTAGCCTTTCTTCAAATTATGCAATTTTGTAGTAGCTTCCTACGATTATACAAAAAACTCTGCTGCGTGCTGCGCTACTAACATTTTTAACATAGGTTATACGACAAAACGCGCATAATATTGAAATTGAAACCGAACATAAGCCCCCATGAAATAACGAACACATGCAAGGCTTCGGAAAGGTTCAACCGTAATAAAACACCTTGCAATCCCAATCTTTTTTACCGTCTTTCCTGTGTGCAAAACAGCGATATGGAAATTAGAGCGAAAACAATTTTGCCTTTTTTAACCTCGTTGCATAGGTGCAGCTTAGTATAATAACGTTTGATAAAAGGAAAAGTGCAAAAACAATGCATGATTAATAATAGGCTACCATAAAGCGATAATAAAATAACCAATTATCATAAAGCGGAGTTGCCAGACAGACTTGAACAGCTGGCAGCATCTGCTGCAAATTCTATGACAGCTTTGACTTTCCTCGCCCAAAAGATTTACATAGTCTAAAACATAGCTGAGTACTTAATATGCAGTCTAATTTCTATATTTGTGTTCGGAGGGACTTAACCACAAAATTCAAAAGTACTGAATAGTTAATTTATTTACCTACTATTAAACTATTTACAACGACGCTTAAAAGGAGGAATTGACTAAGCGATTTTTTTTTAAAGATAGTGTGTTACTTATGTGTTTGAAATCGGTAAAATTTAAGATTCCAAATATGTATATAACTCACTATCTTAAAAAAATGTCGCTTAGTCAATTTCTCCTTTCAAGCGTCGATAAGTACCTAATATGACTTGCACCAATAGGTACTATTAGAATAATCAATGCCAAACAGGTCTCAAATCCTTTTGATTCGACGGTATAAGTACCCAACTTGTAAATGAATCTAAGAATAGTCTACTCTATGCTGAAAGTAATAGACTAGAAGACATAGATACCTACATTTACATTTTTATCAAAATTGACGCAAAATAGTGGTTAATTATCAACCTATCTGTCTACATCCGGAAATTAAATGCTTGTAGGTACACCTAAAGGTAGTGGCAATGCAATTTGGAAAACATATCGGCGGGAGGACAGCGTGAAATTAGTGTTGCACGTTGACGCCACCATGATCACAAGTTGCGTACCTAACCTACCTATTCTGTTAAAATATCCGATAATGTTTTTTTATCCGATAATGTTTTAGCCTGGATCATTATTTCCTTAGTTTTTTTTTATTAGTTTGAAGTAACTAGAAACTTGATGGTTAGTAGTTCTGACTATGAAGCAAGAAATGACCATTCCTGTGGGAGTCTGATATTAAGAAGATGAAGACGAAGATGAAGGCAAACTTTATTTTTGTTGAAGTTAATAAAATAATTTGTATTTTTTTAAGTAAAGACCCACTATGTACTTATCACATTGTTATACGTTGAAAAAGTGTACCGAATAACATAAAATTTTGGTGTGTAAGTGCAGAACCATAAAGACCATCCTAGACGGAAAGATCAAGAGAAAGAAAGAGGTTGATCTAGACGCAGTAACATCGATCAAATAAGGGAAAAAATCGATGTCACATCGTATCAAGAGGTCAAGAGGATGGCTCAGAGGAAAGATGAGTGGAATTTACTCCACCGACAAGGTAACTCTTAAGTTAGATTAGGTAAGATGGAAACGCAAAGCACGATTAATGTTTTCTGTCTAATAAAAACCCACTAGCAAGAGAAGTTTTCATCGTAGATACTTATTTCTCATAACGAGATTGAGACCCATCGTAAGCCAATTTTTTATAAAAAAAATACCAAGCAAAGTTAAAAAATTATTCACTATCATATTATATTGTCAGTAAAAAATATTAAAACACCAGGAAACCTAAACACGTAAAGCACAGTAAATAGATATAATATACTTACTAGTTTTTTAGTCCCTGTTGTCGATATGAACCAAATTACCTTTATAAAAAATGAGCGTATGTAAAAGGGATAATTTAATAATGTCTCTGAAAACATCAGTGAGCTATGTGACGAACAACGAGAGTTTATAACTCTAAAGTAACCGGTACACAGAAACACCGCCGACACGAGCCGATGACTAATTGGGTACATTATCCCGAATAGCCCTAATACTGACTGCAGGGAACATCAAGTTATACGTTGGAATTTTCACTTTCAATTACGCGGTAAATTTCATCGTGTCTACTCGAGACCGTCTCTTTTCAAGAAGAGCTCAAACGAACGTGTCAAATACAAGTACCTAGTTATTTCAAAGTCCGAAAGAGTAACGGTGCAAAAAATATCTCAAATACTGCCTCTTCAAATCAAATGAAGTGTTTATGTATTAATTAAACAATGCAATTTGGTGAAACGTTTTTTGGTAAAACATTAGAGAACCCAATTTTATGCTTTAAATACCTAGATAGTGAAAAGTTTTGTGTTTTAATTGAAAAGAAAAGTTTGTGCAACGAAATTATTTCTTGCATACGTGCCGTAACCGAGCATAGCACAAGCCAATTTGTTGTCATTTCAATCGAATAATTTCAACATAACTTTTAAAAAATATAACGCTTGCCTTAACCACTTAGCCAAGTAGCAACATAAGCGTGCGCGTCGACCACACAAGATGAGATGTATTAATAATTCGCTTCGGTTAGAGATATAGTTAGGCGTGTTGACGAGAGCCATGACTAAGAACGTAAGGAGTTCCGGTATCTGTTTGGGAAACAATTTTTGAGGCGGTTATAATATTAGAAATAGTATGAACCAGTAACTAAAAAAAATATTAACCTTGATATCTCAAAAACGGCTGAACCGATTTTAATGATTCTTAGCTAAAAACTACCGCAAGAAAATTCGCTTTCACGTAAAAATTACCGCAATCACATCGGCCTATCCATTTAAGATCTTAGACGCTACAGACAGACGGATAGAAATCGGCGTCAAGCTAATAATACCCCTCTTTTGTGTCGTGGGTAAAAAATATAAAATATATTCATAGAGCCAGAATACTTTAAGTCGTGTTCTACAAGAAATAAAAGCAAGCTAAAATTATCACGGTATGCAGCTCTAATTTTGCACTACCGGGTGAGGTCTATAACAGGAGCAAATAATTAATAATATATTGTTCAACAAGGGACTTAAATTAAAAAAAAAACTTTTATGTTTAGTCCAGATATGCAGAGACTAACGTAACATTTTAAGAGTTAGTGAAAAATATAGATTGTACTCGTCAGACTGGAGAATATTAGTTCGCGACTTTTAAAAATAATGGAATCCTTAGATTTTTTTTTCATACAAATTAAACAGTGTTATCAATGTACGCCATCCTAGAGTCCAATTGACGTCGCCTATCATGGTACAAACAATTAAGCATTTTGCTTTACATAGCTTCTTCGAATGTACTTTAAAGTGTAATAGAAATAAAAAAACTACCTACTTTAAAAGATAAACTTTTGTAACTTGAGAATCAACTAAGTTAGCTATCTTCACTCACATATGCAGCTATGAGCACATATATATACCTAGTCCCTCAAAGATCATTCTAGTTCAGTGAACGTCAAAAGGCTCCGTCTATAAACCGATTATGAAAAGTTTAATAGAATTTACGCTTCGGGACTAATTATAATTAAAATAATTTAGTAAAAGAAAAATTTTGGTATCAAAAAGCACCTTTTGAGCTGAAATGAGGTACTAAACAGGGGAGCTATAAGTTGCATTTTTCAAATTTTATACTTAATGTTCGGCAATATTATCTCAAACAGTACTTACTTTTTTTTGCATTTTTTCTTTCATTTTATTATAAGTAAGTACTGTAGTTTTTAAGTATTTTATTTGTAATTATTTTATTTTGAAAAATGACTTTCTGCCAAGTTTCTTGCAGCGCATTCTTCTTGGCCATGATGGTCTTTCCGAAAACGCTGGTAGTTTAAAAAATGACGTGTAAAAGTGCCCATTGCGGTCTATTTACTGAATAAATGATTTTGATTTTAATTAAATGAATAAAATCTGAGATGAGCGAAGTAAATTTAATTTTACAGAGAAAGATAATTGAAATATATATATAAATAACAACATTGCCTCCGAACTCCGAAATTTATAGATGGGTACAATACTTTACACTATCCGTCTTCATTCAAATCTTTGTTCCACGAAGTTGCTTACCCAAATGAGTTATCGCAACTATTAGCGCTTCACATGGACGGACAGACTACAAATACACAAACCGCAACCGTAACAAAGTTATTAGAGGGATAAAATAGTTTCCTACTTCGCTCGCATGTTCCCACTCGTGAAATACCTAATGTTACAAAGCCAACAAAGCATGAAAGAATCCATACTAATATTATAAATGCGAAAGTGTGTTTGTATGTTTGTGTATTTGTTCGTCTTTCACTCTGTAACGGAGCGACGGATCGACGTGATTTTTGGCATAGAGATAGTTTATGGGCCCGAGAGTGACATAGGCTACTTTTATCCCGGAAAAATGCAGATCCCGATGGAACAGCGCGCAATAACCGAATACCACGCGGGCGGAGCCGCGGGCAAAAGCTAGTAATATTCTATACTAAATAATTAGCTCGCTCACGTTCATTTATTTCACATACTACTCAAAAAAATATAAGGGCCACTTGAATTTTAGCGGTAAAATTAAATCAAAATTATGCTTGTGTTTTTACATGAATAGACATTTAATTGAATGAAAAGTATTTGTACTATGTTATGCTATAGTAATAAAACGATTTTTAGACAAAGATTGTCATAAAGAATTACATTTATTAGTATTTTCGATTCACCCATAAAATTCACGTGGCCCTTATTTTCTTTTGAGCAGTAGGTATACCTATTACCGTAGAAAATAGTATCATCGCGCATCATAAGACCTTATGATCTTTTTAGTCTTTTTACGTCCAATGTGATGGAGACTTAACTTTTTTACCATTAAATATCTACTTGTTTCCAATAATGAAATATTTAAATTAAGTTATCCTTTATTTATCTCGACGGTTCGGTCGTACTTCAGCGACCACAATAAACAAGGAAAGAGTACCTACTCTATGTTTTCTTTTCCCCAAAGTACGTCTTAACTCTATGGCATTTATATCAGGGGAAATTTTGCAGCATCATCCTAACTAAACACGCGTTTTCCCTACTTTAAAAACATCCCTTCGTGTTATGCTTCTGATTTATGGTGAATGACATGTAGTAAAATCACCCCTTAGAACATTGAATGATTGATCGATAGTGATAGCATTAGACCAAATCCCCTGCGGTCCGGACATGTCTATGGTTAGAGGTGACTACGGTTTAAACCATTTGACATGCCCCGAAAGATTAATCTTTTTAAAGTCGTTCGTTCTTTTAACTTGTAGGAAAAAAACGCTACTCAATGAATTCAGCATTTTGAATGATAAAACGCGAAAAAAAAATGTTTCATAAACTCATTTAGATGATTTATTACTATTTTGACTTTGACTTTGACATAGACGTCCACTGCTGGACATAGGCCTCCCCCAAGGCTCTCCACTCAGACCGGTCTTGTGCTATCCGCATCCACCGCGATCCCGCGATCTTAACCAGATCGTCGCTCCATGTTGTTGAAGGGTTACCGACAGCTCGTCTCCCGGTGACGCCATTCGAGAACATTCTGACCCCATCGGCCATCAGTTCTGCGAGCCATGTGCCTCGCCCACTGCCATTTTAGTTTCGCAATTCTTCGGGCTATGTCCGTAACCTTAACTCTACTGCGGATCTCATAATTTCTGATTCTATCCCGTAGAGAAACCCCGAGCATAGCTCTCGCCATAGCCCCCTGAGTGACTTTGAGTAAACAAACGATTAAATTATACAAACCTAAAACAGTCGTCATAAGATTGCCATCAGTAAACAATGTTCTAAGGCGCTACACTCTTGACAGAGTACTCGGGGTCGTACGTTAAAGATGAGTAGTGAACCTTCATGACGACTTTCATGGGAAAATAGTTTGGTAGGTAGTATCCTCGTGCCTCATACACCGTAATTCTAAAGACCGGAGTTCGACAGTAGCGACAGAAGTCCATTAGCTGTCTTTTACTACACCTACGCGAGGAGATTGATTCCATCCTTTTCTAAAATTGGAAACGACACGAACTCAACGGATTGGTAATAAATACTTAGACCACAGTATCGTCTGAAAGCGTTATAAGTAGAGCAATCCTTGTGTCTATTCAAGGAATCGCACGTAGATAACCATGAAGTGTATTCAGTTATTTGCAGGTACCTAATTACGTACTTACACTTAGGTTGTGATGTCTTCTCGTCCAATATTCCGCAGTGCCTGAAGACTAGAGTCTTCGACCAGAGTGTGTTGCCAGTGATGACTTATGGCGTTGAGACGTGGTCCTTGACTGTTGGCCTATTAGAGAAGCTCAGAGTCACGCAACGAGCTATGGAGAGAGCTAATCTTGGAGTTTCTTTGCGCGATAGAATCCGGAATACGGAAATTCGTCGAAGAACTAAAGTCACTGACATAGCTGGAAAAATATGCAGATTAAAGTGGCAATGGGCGGGCCACATCGCTCGAAGAACAGATAACCGTTGGGGGAGAAAAGTTCTCGAGTGGCGACCACGAACCGCAAGACGAAGCGTTGGCAGGCCTCCCACCAGGTGGACTGACGATATCGTGAGAGTTGCGGGAAACCGGTGGATGCAAGTGGCGAGTTGTCGTTCATTATGGCGTTCTAAGGGGGAGGCCTTTGTCCAGCAGTGGACGTCTTCCGGCTGATGATGATAATGATGATGACTTAGGTTGTAAAAAGCGCTATTAACGAGGTTCTCAAAATAAACTAGCTTTTAATAAATGACCCTTCCACCTAAAGTCATAAAACATAAACAAATGAGCCAGCTGCATAATAAACCCTTCCTAAATGATTGAAAACTCACGATGCTTAATTTGAGGTGTCGTTAAAAGTGTCATTTAGATAGCTCGTGAATTATGTTCACGCATTTTGATGTCAATCACAGCCACGTAGCCCAAGTCAAGTTTCATTCTATTTACGGTTTTTGTCGTAAATATAGTACTTATTGTATCAGTATATGTTACTTGTAAAAAATCTTGTGCGTGCTACTGACTGTAGCAATACACTGGGAGTATGTCTTACTGTAATTTATTTAATGTGATCTTGGCAGAGATAGTGTGCTTGGAAATAAATTGAAACGTACGTATAAATAAATATTTGGAAAGTTACTTAAGCTCTCGTGAGATATATTTGGAAATTACAAAAACCTTTCACCTTTGTAAAAATTCTTCGGCAAAGATCGAAACGTTCCTGACTTATAATCTGAATTGAACCGTTTAATTTTCGTCTTTTGGAAAGTTATGGGCAATTATGTTTGTTAAACCAAAAAAAAAGTCTGAAATACCTAATACCAAATAAATGCCTTACGAGTATAACTTTTCGTATAACTTTTGCAACTTCTGCTACAGAATAAGTAAAATAGTCTTCTGCAACAAAGCCCCTTGCTCACACAACTACGCTCAAACGAGAGTTTCAATACAAACTAATCTTAAAAAATGTAGCTATGATTTAGTGAATCGAATGCAGAGCACTAATTGATAAAATCACGGTACTCGAAAATACCATTCGACTGTTTGGTTGAAAAAGCATTTCTGAGCGGAGTAGGTACTTTCAAAAAAATAGTTTTTAGGAAACTTGTAAAATTCCATTTGAAAGTTGTGGAGATTCATGTTAAAGAAATACGAGAGGAGTAAGACAAGTACATGTATATGATTGCCGCTTTTTTTCTAACAAGTTTTTGATTTCAGATGTAATTTTGCAGCAAGCAAGAAAAAACCTTTCTCCTTTTCTGAACGAGTATCCTAAAGTAACAATACAGTAGTAAGTACGAGCTTTCTATATGAAATGATAGTACTTAAACTAATTCTCACAATCACACTGGATTTTTTGACCGCTCTACAATTTATGTAAGGCTCTACAAATGTCACAAGTAGGTAATTATTAAGATTTTGCACCTTGATGCAACGCAACTTGAAAAAGTGCCTCGCAGTCGCTACAAACCCAACAATAGTTATTTTCACCTCACTAGCTCGAAAATGCTTTCTTTATCCTTCGAAATCTGCGTGGAAAGTAGCTTTTTATCCTCTAGGCTGGAAAGAGTTTTTGAAATTCGAACGTTATCGTGAACGGCCGCCCCCTTGAAAATACATCGGCCGCTTACTTTCACAACCTCGTATCTGGCCACAATATTGCTATAGAATCACCTTTATGTTAAGTACGATAGAGTGTTTATTCGTTGTATACAATTCGGGTTGATACGAGGTTGAGGAAGAAAGCGTTGAATATTGACGTGTTTACAAAGAAAGTTCGTCATACATTTGTTGAAGTACCTAATATTTAAATCTGTTAATTTATCTGTTATTTTATTCTTATTACAAATTATTTATTTTGAAATTTTACTTTTAATTTTTAGTACACCTCGATACTTATGCCATGCAATCCTTTTCAAAATAGTAACTGTATGTACGTACCCACTGTAATACCGTTATATCGATTTGGATTGTAAATACTATTATACCTTTATAATACTAAAAATATTTGATAAGTGGATAATAAAACCGACTTATTAAAAACTACTTGCACAGTTTTGCTTCCATTTGCCTTTTTCTCGCTGTAGTGAGGTGAAAAATTGTGTGTTTCGCTCGGCTGTAAAGTTGTTTAGCGTCTCGTGCCTTTTAAAACCCTCGACTGCGCTCAGGATTCTTCATTTGAACCACTCGCTTCGCTCGTGGTTCAATCCTAGAATCCTTCGCTTGCTCGGGTTTCAATATAATGCACTCGCGCCAAACAGTCACTTTCGCTCGCTTCGCTTCTTTCCTGTTCACTGAACAAATGTTGAAGCAAACAGCAATGCGCTTAGTAAGTAAGAATAAAAGGAATTCATACCATAAACGGATGTGAGTCAATACTTAAGTCTTGGTATCCAGTGAAGAAGCACGTATGGAGGAGTTACGTTGATAAATTCCATGGAACACCTGCCGTGAATTAGGATAAGTTAAAGAACTACTTACCTGTTTATTTACATTAGGTAGTAGCTTAGGTATGTATATTCAGATAGATAATTAAGATGTACTACAGTCACACACGTTCTTTATAAGCTGTAGGTAAGGTATTCTTTGTATAGAGTGTAAAATCTGTAAACTAAGTAGATCATAATCATATCATCCGTTGAACGCCTGACGTTGGACATAGGCCTCCCCCTAGTCTAGATATCTACCTTCATTTACAAAATTTCAAGAGTGGATCTATTTAGGAAATATTACAGTAAGTACCTACCCACTGTCACTACTAGGTACTTAAGAAGATATCTTTATTATTTGATCCTAAATGTACCTCAAATGTCTTTCAATAATTAATTCATCAAAGGCGATGCATAGAGATTAAATCAGTTCACTTGTGAACCTTACATAACCTCGTAGTGTCTGAGAAAGTTAGCAGAACACTTACCCAAACAATAGTTATTTGTTATGCAAGGCTGGAAAGTGGCTGTTTGGCGCGAGTGCATATATTGAAACCCGAGCAAGCGAGGGATTCTAGGATTGAACCACGAGCGAAGCGAGTGGTTCAAATGAAGAATCCTGAGCGCAGTCGAGGGTTTCAAAGGCACGAGACGCTAAACAACTTTACAGCCGAGCGAAACACACAATTTTTCACCTCACTACAGCGAGAAAATGGCAAATGGAAGAAAAACTGTGCAAGTAGTTTTTAATAAGTCGGTTTTATTATCCACTTATATATAATCCAAATCGATATAACAGTGGGTACGTACATACAATTACTATTTTGAAAAGGATTGCATGGCAAAAGTATCGAGGTGTACCTACTAAAATTTAAAAGTAAAATTGCAAAATAAATGTTTAGTAATAAGAATAAAATAACAGATTTTAATATTAGGTAGGTACTTCAACAAATGTATGACGAACTTTCTTAGTGAACACGTCAATATTCAACGCTTTCTTCCTCAACCTCGTATCTACTCGAGTTGTATACAACAAATAAACACTCAAATTTTCGTGGCCAGATACGAGGTTGTGAAAGTAAGCGGTCGATGTATTTTCAAGGGAGCAGCCGTTCACGCTAACGTTCGAATTTCAAAAACTCTTTCCAGCCTAGAGGATAAAAAGCTACTTTCCACGCAGATTTCGAAGGATAAAGAAAGCATTTTCGAGCTAGTGAGGTGAAAAAAGTATGAATTGCCCATTTTCCTAGAAAATTTTTGAACCCACCGATATGCCTCGCGTTTGACTGAACAGGAAAGCCACATCCGCGTCAGGCGACACTATAACATTCACGTTAGTAACAAAAGCCGGCATCGTGTGTGCTCACGGTACTTCGCATATCAATCAGGCCCGTGACCGCTCTGTGCTTGCTTCGACCCCTGGCCATGGGAGAAAGTTAGAAGCAAACTCGTCAAACGGGTGCCCTGGCACACTTAATCGCGAGTCCCGGTTCCCATCTCAACATTATGGTTTTTGTATCCCATTCGGATTTGAACCATAATACAAACGAGGTAAAAGCTGCGATACCCACGAGATCAGTATAGTATCCTATTGCAAATACTTGGAAAGGTACTGTGCGTTCTCGTGCCGTGTATGGCAAGTCGTGTGATTGATTTTTGCATAGCAAATGCCGTGCCGACAAGGGAAATATCCAGGGTTTTTATTATGGCCATTTCAAGTTTGCATGTTTTATGCATACTTACATGTGATAGAAGCAATTAATCTGCTACCTAATTAAATAACGACGATGGAGGTGCCACTGTTGATAGGTATGCCTTGTGAGGAAAAAAGAAGAAAGTAGAAATCAACACGAAACTTGAATAGTGTTTTTTGTAAGTACATGTCAAGAAATAAGGTACCTAAAGAGGAAAAAAGCTCCATTTCTTTCCTGTTCACTGAACAAATGTTGAAGCAAACAGCAATGCGCTTAGTAAGTAAGAATAAAAGGAATTCATACCATAAACGGATGTGAGTCAATACTTAAGTCTTGGTATCCAGTGAAGAAGCACGTATGGAGGAGTTACGTTGATAAATTCCATGGAACACCTGCCGTGAATTAGGATAAGTTAAAGAACTACTTACCTGTTTATTTACATTAGGTAGTAGCTTAGGTATGTATATTCAGATAGATAATTAAGATGTACTACAGTCACACACGTTCTTTATAAGCTGTAGGTAAGGTATTCTTTGTATAGAGTGTAAAATCTGTAAACTAAGTAGATCATAATCATATCATCCGTTGAACGCCTGACGTTGGACATAGGCCTCCCCCTAGTCTAGATATCTACCTTCATTTACAAAATTTCAAGAGTGGATCTATTTAGGAAATATTACAGTAAGTACCTACCCACTGTCACTACTAGGTACTTAAGAAGATATCTTTATTATTTGATCCTAAATGTACCTCAAATGTCTTTCAATAATTAATTCATCAAAGGCGATGCATAGAGATTAAATCAGTTCACTTGTGAACCTTACATAACCTCGTAGTGTCTGAGAAAGTTAGCAGAACACTTACCCAAACATAATGAAGTTTATTAAAAGCCTCTTGCATATTTAGGTAGGTTTGGAACTTACCAATATCCACCCGTCTATGTCACAAGCATGTTTAAGGCGTTAATTAACTTCATTACGATATTATCCTGAATAACCTACCTCCAGCGGAATTAAGCGCGCCATTCATTAATTAAATATCCCTAAACCCAATTAAAAATGTTTTACGTTTTCACCGCGCTGGCATATTAATTTACGCGAACATGATTTATAGGGATGCGGAACACGCGCGTGGCAAAATGAACGAGATTGTAAACTAGTTCCGATGTGCCGTTAATTGTAAGGTAATAGGTACTTTACTTTGGCAACATTAACAAAGTTTCTCTTTAGTTACCATATAGGACCTGTCCAACCAAACTTAATAAGATATAATTACTTACCTACTTTAGAAAAATCCTAACAGTTTTACAGGATAGAGTCGGTTTTTATTCTGATGATCGAATCAATAATTCCTCAGTTGTAAGTAGTTTCATATTGAATTAAACTTGCCGAGCAATGCGATGTAACTATAACTTTTTCTGTGAAGTTGATTGAATGTATTTTTCTATTTATTTATTTATTTATTTATTTTAAGGAGAGCAAACAGAAGCAAGTGTATACAATATGTACTTATAAAATAGATACATTCTTAAATTCACTTACTCCCTAACGAGCCCCCACTAAGAAATATGGTATAAGTGATTTATGTGGACTTAAAATATACACTGTGTTACATTAGTTTCATAAATTTTGTTTTTGAACTTTTGTCTCGTCATATCAAAAATATCAACTGACAGAGGTAATTTATTATAAGAGTTACACAGTCGTCGTAAAGGTGCGCGATGACCAGCGTTGCTGGATGAGAACGGGACGGCGAACAAGGCGGCGGACCGAGAACTGAAACGTGAAGGAACTCTAAAGCTGACCTGCGATAGTAGCTCTGCACTGTTGTAATGCCCTCTACAATTTATTTGGCAAAAAACCTAATTTCTAACCATGCTGAATACATGTGACATACCTCTACGGATAGGAGGTAGGTGTATCTAAAATCTAAATACCTAACGTCAGGACGAAGCGCGAAGATTTACCTACACCCCATGCACTCTATCGTCTAAAGATGTACCTACTCGTATGTAAGAGCTCGAATACCAAGATATTTATAAACTTTTCTGTCATGAAAATATATAACTATTCTTCTCCTATAGCTGTATTTAAAAGTATGAAAAAGAAATAACTTTTCGATAGGTATATTTGTGCTAGAAATGATTTGAAAAACTTGAGAAATAAAAGCTAAAATCATGTTTGCTAGCTACAGCCCTCAAACAACGCTCAAATTCAAAATGTGTTTTGTTGATGCATCCTTCACGCAGAAACGAAACAACGGATCGAAGTGTTTGTTCCTATTTCCAAAGTACCAGGTTATGCTGAATTCTAGATAAGATCCATAAGTAAAAAAACAGTCTCACCATGGCGGGAACTCCTTAGTTTCCTCGAGCCCGGACGGAGTAGCAAGGGTGTCAGCATCGCCCTCGGACCGCCCTCCCGGATGTTCTGGGATCACGCGCTCGATAGTAGTCACCTCCTCGATGTCCGAGTCGATTCCTTGGGCAAAATCCATGTAGAACGACTCCCTAGAGTCGCTGGACCCTCGCCGCAGCTTGAGGGATAAATCCGGTGAGCTGTCATCCATTTTAGCGGCACTATTCTCTCATTAGTAAGAAGGTACATAGAGTCTATTGTCGCACTGATCCATTTTGGGGCGACCTCGCCGAGATTAGGATATTAACCCATTGTATCGGATTGAAATCTGAATTGAATGTTAATCGAGTTAATGCGCCGGGTGTTTGTTGATAGGCATTATTGTTGCATTCTTCAATGAAGCGGGAGTTGAATTTGTCGATCGTTTTAACAAGTAGCGACCTATTAGCGTTGGCAGCTGATAAGCAGATGCTGCTAAATTATCTGAGGTAAGTCACTGTTTCCTATCTATGGGAAAACGTGATGTGTTTACTAGTAGGTACAAGTATAGTATAAGCACGTTGCAAATCGTGGTACACAGTAGTTTGACTGGTGGCCTCTCAGGTCGTGCGGGTTCTACTATTTCAAAAATGTGCAAAAATACATTTCAAATTTACCATGAGCTGTACGGTGAGGGAAAACATTGTGAGGAAACCTGCACACGAATAAATCTAACACTGTATGTGAAGTTCCAATCTAGCTGTGCTGGGCCCGCGTGGAAATACGACCCAAGCACTCTCATTCTGAGAGGAGTTAGGCCCAGACGAGATGAATCATGTTGATACGCTGAATCACAGATCGAGACAAACGATAAACCTACATATCTATGGTGTAAGTAGGTAAGTCAAGCTTGTACATTTCTCTCGGTTACCCACGATTTCGTCTGCGAATAATTCATTCATCGGTGTCCCGCGAGAACTGCAAATATCCGGCATAAAAACTATGCTAACTAGTTGTCCTCCCCTTAAACTATCTTCGTACCAAATTTCACCATGATTGGTTCAGTAGACTTAGAGCATAAAAGTGTAAAAACAATAATACCTACCTACCTATATTGATCGCGAGTTTACCTGTCTATCTCGAATAGATCATCCCCGAAAATTGTATGTTTAGTTCCCGCGGGATATTTTATAGACGATATCGCGGATAACGGCTAGTAGGTAAGTCCGTTACACAGCTAGCACGAATTCAATTAGTATTTTCTAACAATGAACTAAATACCGAAACAAATTTAATGAGCGTGAAAAACGCTTCCGATTTGTTAACAAAAAGCGATCTGGCCAGAAACAATGGATGGCCATTCATCTTCTCGCGGCACAAAAAAAAGTGGTTCGACGTAAAAGAACAATGACCTGCGACCATTCCCTTAACCTTCCCTAAAATCGACGCTACTTCCTGTGGCGTTAATGGCTAGAGGATCACGCATACACGCGCCAGACACACGGACGCAGCGACTCGTAACGATTACCGAATCCAAGTAATATTAGTCACACCGACACATCACATTTGGCGGCTCCAATGTCAACTTCCATGATAGTCAAATTTTTACGGAGTGTGTTGTGTACTAAATAATTAATCAGTCATTATTATCCAATGTGAATGCTTTGCCTTGAATGCTAATTTAATCCAGTCTATTTAGTCATACAATACCTACCGACAATGACTAAAAGACAGTGAAAAATGGTCCTTCGAGCCAGATTTTATTCATTACAAGCACGCACTAAGTTAATGAGAATGACACACAATTTAATGTTCTTTGAAAGCAAAAACGACGAAGATTCCGAAAAGAAATAACAAACAATGACAGAAATTTCTCAATAAATATTGCTGAGCGAAATTGAAAATATATCCATCCACTAGATAATGCTACGGACCCAACACGGCATTAATATTAAAAGCACATCCACGGCGATATTAATCGCTACCGGTACCAGGGGACAACAATAATGCCCAAGAACAAACATGCTCATTTACACACGCCGACCAATCCAATTCGTGTGCTAGGCACGAAAGCGTATTGACACGAAATATTCAACGGGCACTCACACAACGATAGTACTACAGTAGTAACACGTGCGATACGGAGCGTCGGGGCGCGTTCGGAGCGCCCTCCCGCGGCTAAAGTTGGCGCGCGATTGCCGCGAGGCCCGCGAGGCAGGCTCGGGCGCTTCGCGGGTAGGGCGGGGGATGAACCGGGATCAATCCAACGTGCTCCGGTCCCGTTGCACTCGGCAGGATATTCGGGAGTTTTGGACACCGGGAAACAGTCGCCACAGAATTGCTTAAAAGATGCATGATGCAGTAAAACAAAATAATGTGATAAGTTAGATATTATTGTATCACCGAGTTACTTGAAAATTGTATTGTAAAAAGAAATTTTGCAATTTGATTAGCTTTTTTTTCTTAATATTTTTGTATAAATTTGGAGAAAGGGATTTAAATGCAGGCTTTCTCAAAGTTTTGTTTGAGTTTGAACTTTTTTTCCTTAAGAGATCCCTTTTTAACTTGTATGAATGCATGCATGCATGATCCGAAGTAGGTACGCTTCACCATACAAAGGGAAAATAAAACGCTATTATTGTGATAACCTATACAAGTTTATAACATATTTTTACACGGTAAACAAGTCATTTAATTTATACTTATAACATATCGATATCACAATACTTTGTAGTCTATTCAAAACGCAATAATATACAATTTGGAATATATTATAATGTTAAACGAAGGTTAAAAGCTACAACTCATTCACAAGCTTACAAAAACAGGATTCACATTTATTGCTCTTTTTATGAGTTGAATTTAATGATAGCATAAAATAAAAATAAAAAGACCAAAAATTTTTAAATACCTTCTCGTGCAAAAATATCACTTAGCTTTTCCAGCGAAATATTTGTGGGAATGAAAGGGATGCACTACATATTTTCTAGCGAGAACGACGGTGATACCAATACCGCAATCCGAAATGCAACGAAAAGTAATGTTTTAGATCTCTACAATTATTGACTTCTGTTTGAAAAGTTACCTCAAAAATAATTATAAATTGAAGGTGGAATTTCAAATGGGTTATTTCCATTTAAGTCTTGACATCATTTATTTGTTTAATTACATTTTAGCAAAAAAAATACTTGCATTCTTACATTACATTCTTTGCGTAACGCAATACTTCCGATTTCTTTTAGGAAAGCATAAGCCGAATTCGGGTATATCTTAGTTTTATGAATAAATTATATGTGAATGTAAATGGAAATAAGCCCTTTTTAAAGTCATTTATTGTCATCCTGGGCAGTAAACAAATCTAAGCAATTTTAAGTAAACCTATCGCCGCTTCAGTTGCTGTAATACTTTATCCGACCAAAGGCCAATTATTTTTACAAAATACTTTGACGAATCTACAAATTGCACAACTTAGTAACATGTTTTTTAATTACAATAAATCTTCGAGATAACAATATGTTAGAATATCATAATTATGGGGCTAAGTTTATGTATCATAACATAAAAAAATCGTAACAAAAATATAGTACGTTTATTCTAGTCTATCAAACTTCTTTAGCCAAAAAATATAGGAATAAAGCTGGTTGGACAGTTTTCCCAGCGTCGAGCAGCGATTACGCGAGTGTGTCAGTTTGTATTTAACGTTCGCGCAACGGTCTACAACTGTTATTAACAACATTACGCAGGTCCAGTGAGCGTCAAAAATAGCAGATCACTTACGTACTTCGTTAAAATGAAAATGTCAATAATTCATGACCGTAGCGTACATGGCTGTATTGAGGCAAGGTGCAAAAGTGACCAACTAGTTTTGATACTGTACTTAAAACATCATCATCATCATCATCATGTCAGCCGAAAGACGTCCACTGCTGGACATAGGCCTCCCCCAAGGCTCTCCACTCAGACCGGTCTTGTGCTTTTCGCATCCACCGCGATCCCGCGATCTTAACCAGGTCGTCGCTCCATCTTGTTGGAGGCCTACCGACAGCTCGTCTCCCGGTCCGCGGACGCCATTCGAGAACCTTCTGACCCCACATACTGACTTAAAACATAATTACTAGAAATACAGCAACAAGTATTAGGTTACAACGTCAATACACGACACAAGTAATTCAGTAATTCTAATGTTTCATAAACAAAAAATACGACATACTGTTGAGTTTTAAATTTTACTATTACTTCGCAAACGCCATCGAATCTTCAAGTCTTTATATATGCAATTTCACGAACTAGATCATGACGTAAGAAAATGAGACTAAAGTAAAAAATATAAATAGGACACATAACTAATAACAACATAGTGGTTATATTTGCATTAAACATGTAAATAAGAGAAATTCAAAGCTCTTAGCCAAAAAAGGAACAAGATATACAGAGCGTCAAGAAATCTGGCCCTCAAACGTATGCAAAATCGGTAATTTTGTATGAAGCGTGGGCCAAATTTCATGCCGCCGAGTATATAAAGAAGACGCGTTGTTAAATTTGCCCCAATCACGATGTTACGTGGACATTAGAGTACGATTTTTAATTCCATAAAATTGGTTTCTAAACTATGAAAGAGAGAAGTTTTCTGAGGGATCTTGTAACAATGGCCTTAGTAAATCTTTGAAGAGGTCCAGATTTTTTTTGTAATCGTCGTTCTAACAAGCGAGGAATAAAAGCTCTTTAAAATCTATTCCTTATCATTTAGTGTGTATTACATCTCATTTTTTGAAATCTCTTTTTTTAAGTATGAAGGTTTAATAGCTTGTCTGCTATGACCAGCCCTGTCTATGTACCTGCCAGAACTAAGACAATCGAAAAACTATAATACCTACACCTCTTCAAAAAACAATACTTAAACACTTAATTGCAATTTTCCAGACTAGAGCATATCTTTCGAATTATCTGGTGAAAAACGCCAAATAAGTACAGCATAACATCAAATCCGAAAATAATATTTCATGTGTCTTATAAATCTTATAATATACCTCACATAGACTTGTCATGTAATCGTAAAACAAAATATTTAGCCATGTCATAGCCCTTTTGCATTTTCCCAGTAGTCTGATAGACCAGAATTTACAAAATAATAATTTTTTTGATCATTTGATAGCAATAACTTAGTACTATGAGGTTTAACCGACACATGATTTCCACGCTAGGCCGCCGCAGGCCATCGCGCCGATGAGGTAAACAGCCAGTGCAGCTACAGCCACCATGATTACGTACATTCTGATGTTTTTCCAGAACAGGCTGCGTTGTAACGTTCGTGCAGTGCCATTGAAAGAGACGGACTGAAAAAAACATTGAATATTGTTAGCATCAGTTTTAATCGTAGTTTCGTTCCAGAAACGATTTATATGTGGATCAATAATTGACTTTAGAAACAAAATACAATACAAATATTCCTTATTGAACATTGAGTGAACAAAAATAAACGCGAAAAGCAGGGTACACAAAAGACGGTTTTATCAGCGATCTCTTCTATAATAGACAACCGTTTAGATAGTGTAATACAAACCGCTTAAGTAGGCAAAGTCATAATGATGTTTATTTAAGTATTATTGATGTCAACATGATGCCCATAGATATTGCAGAGACTAAAATTATCAGTAAAATTCATAGAAATGTTATTGCGTGTATAACTCAATAAAAAATCTAATGCTAATGCTGATTATTAATATTTTTAAGACATATGTCAGCTATAGGTGTATAAAAAGCTATATTATCGGCGATTTTATCTCATAATAATGCAAAGTTCCCGTTGGACGTAGAACTTACAGACAACAGCTAGTAAAGTATATTTGTATTGTATTGTATCACCAAGTCATAATAATATTTTTAAAATATCCTGATGTTATTATATAAAATAGACGTTTATTATAGTTACTAACGTTGGTGGCCAAGTTATCAGCTTTGTTGATTAACAGCTCTAATTTTTCACCACGTGTCGCCATATTATCTGAAAAAATATAAAATAAAACATTACACACAAATAATGTGCTAACCAAAATTTGACTCCTAGTCATAGCAAGATATGTTACAAAGTTAGCCTATACTATAAATTACATACATTTTACATATAAAATAAATAAATGATATGAAAAAAAAAAAATTTTGCCTCTTCAATTATTTCAGTTTGATTTAAAATTAATCCGAAATCATGATTATCTACTATTAATTAACACACATTTGACCAACCATTACATTACTAAGATGTCTAAATGTACCTAATGAAAAACTCGAGTTTTAGTTTTAGCCTCAACGAAACTCGGTCACCCAGGTATTTAATTAAACCTCTGTGAGAGCTGGTAAAAAATATTCGAAAAAGTTCACCCTGAGAATTACAAATCCGGAGTATTAGTATGAATGAACTAGTTGGACACCTTAACTATCGCATTTACAAATGGTATGATTGTATTGCTAATTTTTGCGTAACAACAGAACATTACCAATTTTTTGAAGGCCACCCATGTAGAATAGGGTGACCATGTGGTTACTATTACTACGAACAATGCCAAAAATCTAAATAATACCCAAAGAAAATGCACTGTAGCTATATTATGTCTCGAAAATCTGCATAAACAATGATTTTTGCTCATTGTTTAGCATTGTTTAGGAGATATTGAAGGCTTCTCGTTGAGAGTTAGACAATATAGATGGCGCTAGGTAACTGCTTAAGTTACAAAGTAAAGTAAAAGAACAAGCTGAGATATGTGATGCATATGGAAATTCGTGTCTGTGCCGTTGACCAGCAGTGGTGTAGCGGTATAGCACGCGGCACGGAATGCCGAGGACCTGGGTTCGATTCCCAGTGTTGGTCTTATTTTTCTGGTTTTTCTGTGCATCTATGTTTCGGTTTGTATTTTCAATTCATTGTTTAGCAGTTAGTCAACCGGCATAGTCAACTTATCTTTACCTTTTCCATCATACTTGATGCAGGTGGTTGAAGGTTGCTAGAATATCACATGGGACATCATAATAAAATAACCTTGTTTGCATTATCATTTTGTCACACTTCCATTCATCATATTTCTTTTAGTCATGGACAAACCTTAGATGCACTGTTAGTAAACATGTAACATTGTATTGAGTCTAAGATTTCACTCATAATGACCTCCAAACAAGTAACTTGATAAATGAGTAATACATTAGCAAATTATAGCATCCTCTCATGCCATTTGTGATTCCTCTACTAAACCTTCTTATAAAATTAATATAGTATTATCTCTTATAACATACAATTTTCATATAATGTAGAAATCAAATGCTATCTATTATGTTTTTACTGTACTATTTACATAACAATTTTGTGCTGACCTTGCAGGGAAGCATTAGTTACTTTGGTGCATTATGAAATTCAAGGCTTTTATGATAGGTGTTTAGCTTGCATGACTGTTATGGATCTTGAAGTACATAATTTAATAAAAGAAAATTACCACTCGAACATTTACTTTTATTTTATTTTATTTATAATATCTTTCAAATATTTTTGGTTTGAATTGAAAGTATAATAATTTGAGAGAGAAAAAAACGTAATTGTAAAGTTTCATTTCATTACTTGGGTTTGGCAGCCTTTACTCAGGGGCTTGAAAAATGAAGAAAATTATGAAATAAGAATGTATTTTAACGTTAATTTCGACTCCGCAGCTCTTTTTCGTCTTAATATGGTATGAAGACTTTGAACCTTGATCATTACCATCCCACATTATCTATTCATTAGGAAGGCTTTCCATCTCATTAATTTACATTAGAATTCCATTGATAAGTGTGTTGTTAATTTAAATTCAATGTGCATTCAACTGTAAACAATTCCACCTCATTTGTTCTACTAAGGACATTTCCATACATATCACTCATTAACGCACACAAAAACAATAAAGATAAAAGCAGTGATAAGCTTTGTTTGCATACAAATAAATAAGTTATCAGAACCAGAAAATGGTCAATGTATTAATAAAATGTGAAATCAATAATAATATTTGTAAAACAATGTCGGAAATTTATACACAGTGACCCACTTTCCAAACAAAAAATACCGATGAACTGCATGATTTCACCTAGCTTCTAGTAAATTATTTAATATTTGGTATTAAGCATAATGATGGTTAGAAAGCCCAAAATAACAATCATAAACAATAGAAAACAAAGGAGATTGATGAGGTATGTACAATCAAATATTGCACAGAAATGAAAATACCTCTAAGCAGCTTCCTTGTTATTTTATATTAGATAATACATATACATATTAAAAATATATATATATTACTACTGAATTAACTAAATGATGCTAAGTTTTTACCACTTTTAGGGGCTGTTTCACCACCCACTGATTAATCTTATTTTGACTTTCATAGTTATTACAATACAATGGAGAGTACGTAAGATATCGATAATTACCGTTTGTGATGCCAAAAACAGATATCATCAGTCAGAGAATTCAGTGTATAAGTGATCTTCAAAATGGATTTTTGATTTACCTGAGCTTGGTGTTGGAAAAGTTAAATCAGCAGAAACAAAAAGCAAGTTGAGACTCACCTATATTTTTAACCATGATGTTTTTCAACTCGTCTAATTCTCCATATATTGTGGATATAGTATTCAGATCCCCAGATTCGGTGTAATGTTTCATTTCTGTGGCCAGCACTCGGGCAAATTCACCATTCATGGCATAGGGGATGGCTGTTTGGGCCGTTTCACCAAAAGCCGTTGTGAACCTTCGTTTAATCTCATTGAGGAAGAGGAATGCTCTTGATCGTTGAAATTTCTGTAAATCACCAAAAAAATATGTAAATATTCTGATGTAAAATCAGTAGCATGCTAAATGTATACAGAAAGTTCATAATGATCTACACAAGTTATACAGTATAGTTGTACTTGAGAATTCTTCTCATCTTGTACCACAGAAATACCTACTCCATGGTACTTAAGGAGGCAAACTTCCTTTAGTCACAGCTTTTTCCCGTAAACTCTCATACACACGAGCGCTTTGTTAGTAAAAAAAAGCATTTGTTTCATCTGCCCCCATTTCACGACCATTGTTTAGTTGACTGCATGTGCAAAGTTGTAAGCTGTTTAAAAAATTTAATACTTACATCATCAGTAATGCAGAAGTACACCAACTTATTTTCGGCAATATAATGAAACAGGTAATTCCCGTGAGAGTATGTCAGTTTGTCATCGTGGGGTGGTATTTTTGATAATATCTGCTCCGTGACTTCCGTAAAATTACCCGCACACGAGGCATATTTGGCCAAAACAACGGTACCTCGTGCTACGACGCTAAATAGGATGGGCATTGTGATGCGACAATGAATCAGAATCAATCGAGATTACAATTACAAAGGAAAATACAAAAACAAAACTAGATCACCCAGACAGCTCTACGTTCTTCGAGGACTATATCCACGACACTAACAACAGTTTTCCACGTAAATGTCTCGACTAATTAAATTTGTATTCGATTTATTTTTATCAAAGATAAAAGACAAAATAAAATAAATAGTCCGAGCAAGACGTACGTTCGAGAAATGTTTTTTTTTTACTGACACCACAACCACACCACAGAGTAACGAAACCACAGGTTACCACAGAGTAACCAAAAATGTATGACTTCTTTAACCAACGTGTCATAAAGTTAGCCAATGTTTCGTTCGAATAAATTGCACTTTAATGTTGGCGAATGTTATTTACATTACTGTTTTGTTTTATTATTTCTTATTCGGATTTCTTTTGATCACAAATGGATGCAAAAAATATAAGAATAGATAATCTTTAGGAGCTTTAAAAGGACGTACAATGCATGTTGCATAACAAAGATTACTAAGAACTAAATGGATGAGTACACACAGCGCGTTTTAAATAAAAGCAGTAGTGATCATTTATGATGTACAGTTAAGTGTGAATATTTTTGACTGGTTCGAATAGATACTTATTTTTGCACTTGACTATACATTACTGCATACTAACTTATGTTAAGTATAAGAGAAAATAAAAGTCCTAATTTTTGAATAAAACATGGAAATATATTCATTAGGGCATTTATTATAAATACAGTCATGCAGTCAATCAAAACAAATAAAAAAAATCACTGACTGCTTGCCCAATAATTTACACAAAACATCAAAAAAATAAATGTTTATTAAATAAAAAAGTTATTAACATATAGTTTGTATATTAACAATGTTGGTCTTAAATTAATATTACCTAATCAAAATAATCATCAATATCTATATCTGGATTTAGGATATCATCGCCAAATGGGGACAAATCTATTTGATCAAGGATAAGATTTTCACACATTTCCTCTAAGTCTGTCTCTCCAATCAAAATTGCTCCTTGTAGCCTACCATTTTGAAGCACAAATTTTATATATTCAAGTTGAGGTGTAGTTCTAAGTAGTATTTCATAGTCAGTGCCTAATCCCTGTCCATTATATTTTCCTAGTAATACCACTCTGTATCCAAAGAGGGTGGTGCAGTGTGTAAATAGTTCAAAACAAAAGTCCTGTAATACTTCTTGGTTTGTTATTCTAGCATGCATTGACTTGGCAGCCATTGCCGCCATTTGCCTTGCTTGTGTCCAAAGCCTAAGTTGAAACCAGTGCGGAGCATAGGGCCAAGCAGCACTAGCCACATCACCAGCTGCAAATACATCTTTCACTGATGTCTCTTGGTATTCGTTCACTGCTAATCCACCATCTGTTCCTTTATCAGGCATTTGATCCCATATGAAATTTACTGCTGGCTCAACCCCTGTAGCTGATACAACAAAGTCACATAGTACTCTTCTTCCATTAGTAAGTTCTACTTCCAAGGGATAATCACCATCCTGCAATTCATTTACAAACTTAACTTCCACTTTGTATATTATCTCCAGTTCCTGTTCACCAGTTTCATTTCTAACACCTTCTAGTTTCCTATACCAATCTGGCCCCAGTGCAGCAGATTTAAGGTCCTTATTTAAGGCCACTACTGTATCTTCTTCTGTGAAAACATGCCTTCTGGTAATGACATGTTTGGGTGCATCATCCGCAGATGATTTATTCCTGAAAGTGTTTTGAAAAAATTCAGCAGCACCAGGATCAATGAAAGTGGATGATATGTAATCATCCCTTATCACCCATACTTTTTGTATACCTCGGGTTGCGTGAACAATTTCTGATGCAATACCTCCATTACCAACTATTAGCATTTTCTTACCAGTCTTCAATTTTTCTTGGAATTCTTGAACCGACTCTGTATCCCTAATTCCAAGGATTCTCTTAGATTTATTGGAGTCTGAGATGAGTTTCGGTATGCCACCCGTACATATACAAATAGTGCCATAATTGATAACCAATCCTTTACTTGTTTTTGCTAATTTATTTGTCGTATCCACACTTTCCAGAGAATCGTACACTATATCTAGGTTGGGATGTATCTTCTTCAGCGAATTGGCTTCAGTCTCATGGACATCAAACTTCACCACAGTTTTGGCGAAAAAGCTTACATTGCTTACATTCTTTACCAATGACGATGCAGTGATCATTATCAGAGTTTCTTCGGGATGGAGTATCGCCAAAGTTTCTACACATGTAACGCCAGCGATACCACCACCGACTATCAAATAAGTAGTTTTTATAGTAGCCATTTATGCACTGTACCAAAATCCACTTCATTTATTTCAATACATTGTCTGTTGTCGGCCGGTAGAATAGAAAGTTTCTACTAGAAACTCAGAATCGTCACAGCTGAGCTGATTCAGCTGAACAGCTGACAGTAACAGTAACAGTTGCTTTGGTTGTATTTGTCACACATCTGACAGTGACACACTGACAGCAGACCATGGATGTGGACGTACTATGGACGTATGATATGGTATGATACATGGGACGTACGTACGTACATACAAATGTAATGGTAGTACAGCAGGGCTACTACGAAACTCGAAACTATAATAGAAGTTCGTGTCGTGCGGTGGTACGGTCCCTTTGACACTTATTACTGTTTAATACGAGAGCCCTTCATTTCATTTCGTTTGTGTATTCAGGGAGGCTACTCCAAAATTCGAAAATCGAAGATCGTATGGTGTCGTTCTTTTCACTCTCATATAAATAATACATGCATCAACGGGATGGTGCGATACAAATTTCGGAGTAGCCCCTTTCTGAGTGAAATTGTCCGCAGGGCTACTATGAAACTCAAAACTCCCTCCCTCTGACGCTTATCTATATATATAAAAGGCAATACTGTATAATACGAGAGCGAGAGAGGAGGTACAATTCGAACTTCGAGTTTCGAGTTTTGTAGTAGCCCTCCTGTCCCTCACTTATAAGCGGAGTCGAAAAACGCTTCTTTGCAGCTGTAAATTTTGTTTTAAAATTGAACCTACTCGTAAAGAATTAAAGATTTAAATGTAAAACAAATTCAGAAAAGTACACTTTATTTTAGCGATTTTCTTACTGGATGTGTACAAATTACATGACAATGACAGTACCATGACAGTACTATGTATGTACTTCACTTCTATTCGTTTCGTTCGTATCGTACGAGGAACGAGTACGAGTTCACGGTTCATAGTAAATCGGAAATAATAAAACATAATATAAACTCGATATAAACGAATAACTGTTGATTGGAAATATTTTATAAAATCGGTATTCTTAATTATCATGTTACTAATGTGTCTAATTACGATATCATGCGAAAAATGTTACTTACATTAAATTATTGATTTATTCAGAAGAACCTCAATGATAATTGCTTACTTTAAAATATTATTAAAATCAAAATGTGGGCGTGGGTTGCTATAAGCGCCGTGCCCTTGTGGTTAGCATTGTCATGGTATTTCCCATTTATATGGGGGCCTGTTTACTTATTCTTCTTCACCGTTTTGCTCCTGTTGTTAGTGTTTGTGTTAACATTATGGGGACATGTTGCTCTGTCCTCACCCCAACAAACATCACTCTTCCTACTGGACAAAGTGGATAAGGAGCTGAGACAGTTGGAGGAAACATTAAAGGTATAATTTCAATTCCAAAAGTAGAACAGCATTTTGTTCTCATTGACCATAACATTTTCTTTTTTCTTTTGAGGATGACCAAAGCAGCTGGCCGCATGCAATTAAGAAAAACCATTTACCAATTATCTTTGGCCGAACTGTTGACAGCCAGTTACAGCAACTAATAGACTATGTTCTCCGAGACTTTGTTACCCGTTGGCTCAAGGAATTGTCTCATAGACCTGAGCCAGTTGTGGACAAGTTTAAGGAGCATTTATGGGGTGCCATTCAGAATTTGCATGAGAGATTATTACGGGTTGATGCAGAAAAGTTGTTGGCCAGTGATATGGTTTTAAAAATCACACAACACTTTGAAAGAATAAGACTGGCTCAGAGTTGCGCGTGAGTATCTATCTATATGGTAATTGGATCAAAATTAATTTTTAGTACCTACCTTAAATAGATATGAAAATTTAATATTTTGTAAATTTATAGATGGCTTACAATATTTTTCTAGTATTGTTATATTAATTCCCAATAAGTCCTCAATGTTTATTAAGTAAAATGCATGCAATTAAAAAATAATTAAGTAATTGAAACAATTTATTTCAGGAAGCTTGTCCATATCTAATTATGCTAGTAACAATTTTAAAAACTGGTTTGGCAGCATTTTATTGCACATCATTTTCATGTTAATTATACATAATTCTCCTTTTCTTTTAAAACAGGTTAGAGCTAAATCAAGCTCCGATGTTTGCTCTAGCACCACACTTAATGTCCTGTGAAACAGAGCTGCACTACCTACGTCAGACTAGTGAGCTGATTGTCATGTTCCTTTTGCCAAGATGCTATTCATTTTCTCCAGCTTCTCATCTCATGAGAGAGGTTTTGGCCTGCAAAGGTATGCTTCATTGTTGTTTTCAAAATTCTTTAAAGTTTATTTAAATTATACTACAATTTTTAACATATAACATAAAAGGGCTTTTATTACTTCAATGGAAATTTAGATTTAGTATATTTTGTATTCCAAAATTGCTCTATCAGGGAAATTTTATTTTATATAGATAGGTATTTTATATATGTAATTTACTGAATCAGGCATTACTTTGCAGAGGTCCATATCAATGAAATAAAACAATTACTTTGCTCACTCACGACCTTATAATAGCTATGTCTATGCAACAAATGTGTTTCAAACTCAACCAGAGTTCATCCTCAAAGCAACACAACTGTTCAACACCTAAGATCTAGCTGTCAGACATCTGGTAGCATGGTGAACAGTTGTGTTGCCCTGAGGATGAACTCTGGTTAAGTTCGAAACGCGTCAGTGTAGTGTAGTGATGGTGATAGATGGGTTTGTATGATTTATGTGTGTTCTTACAGTGTAAATGTAGAGGAGCTGCATGAACACACATTTGTTGCAAAGACGTGGCTATCATTAGGTCCCAGGTAAGCTAAGTAATTGTTTTAGTACATTAAATGTGTAGTGTTTGGTGGCGCCATCTTTTGGGGTAAAATTTATTTTTTATGATATTCATGGAGGATTTTTTTCCTTTTACAGTATTCCAACCAGCAATAGATCTGATCACGGAACCAGACTACATAAACCAGAAAATCATACAATACTTGGAGGCTCAGAAGGAAGTAGATGCCATGCATGTCAGGACCCATGAATATGCGAAGACTTTTGAGGACTACATTAGATTGATAAATAACTGCAATAATGTCGACACACTGAAACGGTTACGGTAAGTGGTCATGCATTGTACTACTTTCACATGTTACATGTAATGTTTTGAAATAAGTATAAATGGAATAATTTTGCTATAGTCTTTCATAAAATTTGACATATAGGCCATTTTATTAATAAAAAAAAACCTTTTAATTAAATACTTACGTAACTAAGCATTGCCAGGGGAGGCTACAATAGAAAGATCTCTCTTCAGGTAGATGTGTTTTTGCGCCCGGATTAAATTAACTTTAATGCCGTGATGCATGATGCTGAAGTTTTCATATTTGCTCAATAGATGACGCTAGGAGTCGCTACGGTAAACAAACAAAGATTTTTTGTCAATTTGCATTTAATAACCATTTTGAAATTGTATACCTACTGTAGGTATACAATTCAGGTACACTTTCTTAAAGTTTAGATTGATGAGCTAAAAAAAATTAAATCCTTTATAATTTAAGTATACTCAGCGGTGGCGGCCTTACCCATTACGAGTCTTTGGGCGGCAGGTCTTTGCGATATGTGATGCGAAAATTTATTAAAAAAAATGTATATTTTTTAAATTTGCTTGGGTGGCTACGCGAGGCCCCTACAAGAAAGAGGCCCCGCGCGATTGTCCTGTTCGCCACCCCCTAAAGCCTTCGCTATTACTCAGTAGCGCAGCTCATCCATACTTCCATACTAATACTAATAATATTATAATTGCGAAAGTGTGTTTGTATGTTTGTGTGTTTGTCCGTCTTTTACGCCGTAACGGAGCGATGGATCGACGTGATTTTTGGCATAGAGATAGTTTATGGGCTCAAAAGTGACATAGGCTACTTTTTATCCCCGAAAAATGCACAGTTCCCGAGGGAACAGCGCGTGATAACCGAATACCGCGCGGGCGGAGCCGCGGGTAAAAGCTAGTCATTTATTATTAATTAGTATCTTAAGCGCTGTTTGTTCATAAAATCTGTTTTCGAACAGTTAAAAGTTTAATAAAGGTAAGTATGTTCTATACCTACGTACCATTACGTACGCTCTCTTGGCAGTCCGATCCTCTCCCATTCGTAGTAGGTGGCCGAACTAGCGAAGTCTGTGTAATTTTGTTTTGCTGCGCACGATCGGGACAGATGGTATGCTCTCGTTTCAGAGGCCAAGACCCTCTTTGGGTCCCTGAGCCAAATTAGTTAGTTACGTTCTATACCTAACCCTTTCTGTTTTTCTTTTAGATATGACATAGTAACACAAATCATGCAAGCAACAACTCTTCAAAATATGAAAAGGGCTAAGGGTGTTGATGTGGATGCAGAGAAAGCTGGTCAACAAAACATAAGTCGTCAACAGATCGCCGATGCCAAGAAGCTCAAGAGATATATCAACCAGCTCAGTATAGCTAAAGCGGAGTGTGAAGAGTCTTTAAAAAAACTTGGGTGGGATGGCGCGTTTCCAGCTGTTAATGAATCGGATAGTAAGGTCAGCCAGCCTTTATCCAATTGACATATAATGCTAACTGATCCCTATTAGCTTTACTAATAATGCTAACACAGTATATATATATATATATATATATAAGCTAAAGCAGTATGGAAGCTATGAAGCTACGATCGAAACGAACACACTCACACAGACGCGCGCTCTACACGGTCTGTGTGAGTGTATTCGTTTCGATCGATTTGTTCGTAACTTCCATACTGCTTCAGCTTATAAATATACTGTGCTAAAGCCGAGTATAGACTAACAAGAAAAATTGTGCAAGTCGCATTAAATTGCGGAACTCGATTGCCCACTACAAACTCGTTGGCTTTACGGCCTCGCAAAGTAATGCAACTTGCACGATTTTTCTTGCAAGTCTAAACTCGGCTTTATAATTAGATACATACATTTTGATACAATTAGATACAGTTAGTATTGTACTTGATATGAAGCAATATATTTTGAATTGTTGTAGTCACTTGTAGCCTATTCACGGTTAGGAAGTAGAAGCAAGGGTCCAGACAATATATCGGCATAAATTTCTATAAAGCTATAGCGTCAAATATACTCAGCGGCAAAAAATTTGGCCCACATGTCATACAAAATTACCGATTGGGCCAGATTTTTTGCCGCTCAGTAGGTATATATTTATTTATACAACAACCTTACGTATTAAAATGTTGGGATCTCAAACCCTTTATTTATTTGGTTGTAAGAAAGATTGGAGTAATAAACAGTGATCTTTCTTGAAATAGTTCAACAGATGGTGTCACCTGTGAAAAGGTAAAAGTGTATTGATGTTTTTGACCTTTCGGTTCGAAGGTCAAAAGGAAGGAAGTTGTTAATAACCTACATTAAGGTGACATTATATTTCTGACTCGTGTGGCAACTCCAACGTCGTGTTGGCCAGTGTCTGCCGATCTATCACAGCGTCACTGTCGCGGCAGTATGACTTTACTCCGAACTTTAGCTTTACATTTCGTCACTACTTTAAAAAAAAACTCGTAGCTCAAAATAGATAATTTTTCTGAGTGAACTTTATAGACATTACATCAAGGTTCAATTTGGTTGACATATTGATTTTAGATACGAGATTTTTTCATAGTGACGATTTTATCTTCATATTTTCCAGTCTCTACCTCTCCACAAAATATTAGAAAGTGTGACGGGCCGGCGTTATCTCTCCATGTTCCTGGAGACCATGTGTTCACAAGGACTCGTTGGGTTCTGGATGGCTGTGGAAGAGTTGAGGCACAGCCCTAGAAGTAGTTGGCATCAGCTGGGAGCTGAAATATTCTACACGTACATAAGATCACCTAGCGCCGAGATTAAAGTTGACAAGGTACTCAATACAATGGGTTTTATATTTTGTTGCCTATGTGCTTGCGTTCTACCAACAGTTAGGTAAATAATATAAATCGATAGATCCATAGAATAATAAATTCACTCTATTTACTATTGTTTCTGTTGTCCTTTCAACCGTTCAAAGGTATCTGCAATTTGGACTTTGTTTTCCACAAAATGATTAATAATAAAAAAACACCTTTACTTCTTCATTCGAGAATCTGTATCTACTCACTCCTTTTCTGTTTCCTTATTCCTGTCCAGGTGAATTTTAAAGATATTGTACCTTCCTTTCCTTGTTAAGAATCGTAATGACGAAAATTTATTAATAATCTAGCTTTTTCCCGCAGCTTCACCCGCGTGGAATTCGATTATTGCGCGCTGTTCCCTCGGGAACCGTGCATTTTTCCGGAATAAAAAGTAGCCTATGGCACTCTCTGGCCCATAAACTATCTCCATTCGTCGCTCCGTTTCGACGTAAAAGACAGACAAAATAGCAGGTGGTAGGACCTTGTGCAAGGTCCGCCCGGATTGCTACTACCATCTTGCTCGCTAATCCTGCCGTGAAGCAGCAGTGCTTGCACTGTTGTGTTTCGGCGCGGAGAGTAAGACAGCCAGTGAAATTACTGGCACTTGAGGTATTCCAACTTAGGCCTCTAGGTTGGCAAAGCATCTGCAGTACCCCTGGTGTTGCAGATGTTTATGGGCGGTGATGATCTCTTAACACCAGGAGACCCACTTGCTCGTTTGCCTTCCAGTCGAATAAAAAAAAACATACAAAAACACACTTTCGCATTTATAATATTAGTATGGATGGTACTACATATATTTAGGTTACAGAGACTAAACAATTCTTTAACTGTAATAATAATTTATATCGAAATGCAACCAACCAAACATCCTTCGAATGTTTTAGGATACGAGAAAACGAATGGAATCTTTTCTACTAGGTGATAAAGGGCCGGAAGTATTTTATGAAGTCCAAGACACTGTAGTTGACACAATACAGGAAAAGTACTACTCGTCATTTCTTTTGAGCGAACAATACAAAGCTCTTATGATCGAACTCGCCAATGAAGAAGCTAATAAAGGTGCGTATAGTTCCAACATACGAAATAATTTTATTGTATTATTTAACAAACCATATATAGGGAAAGTACCTACATATTTCCAAACAAAAAAAAATACAAATCGATTCATAATGACGGAGTAGGTACTGACGACATAGCAAACGTGAAGATAATACAACTGAATGGAGGACCTCCTTTTCTGAAGTCTGTAAAAATTCTTTAACTTACGTAGGTACTTTTTGTATTATCGGGCGAATCGGACGATACTTTACTGTATTCCAGTAGCAGTCAAATTACTTTGCGAATATTTGCCGCAAGCGCTATCTATATGAATAATCTGCTCTGTGTAAAAAACTTATCTTACTTTACGTATAACTTTTTTCAGAAATCAACGCAGAGAGATCACCAATAGAGGATCGCCAACTGTCCAATGAGTCTGCGTCGTTGGCTGAGAGTGTTGCTGGCGCGTTGCATCTCACTGAACACTCCACGTACGCAAGGCGGAAACTTGACCAGTTGCAGGAGAGGCATAACAATAAAACACAGGTATCCAAATAATGCAGCATCTTCATAAATTTGCTTTCTTAATTTGAATTAATAAATAAATTACCTTTATTGATTTAAAACAGGGATCTTGTAATAACGATATACAAGACTTTGACTGCTTTGTTTTTGTTTCGCAAGTAAGCCACAAAAGTTTCTCACTCACTAGCTATATGGACCAACTATTACAAGCAAATTTCACTCTCTTATATTAAATTTTAATTCGCTATGACATTCTGTTTCGTTCCTTTTAAAACTGACGGAAACTTATTATTGTTTTGTTTGTCTGTTGGAGCGTCCAAATTCACGATGCACACCCACATACATTATGCAGATATTTTAATGTTTTGTTCATATTGACTGATTTGTGTCATTAGTAAAGCAGGCTTACTAAGCTAACATCTTTCCTAAGTGACAATTATTCTAGTTGCCTATTTAATTTAACAAAATTTTGTATATTCGATAGGCATTAGCAGCTCTCCGCGCTTCGTTAAAGCCGGAGTCGCGAGCTCTAGCGATGTTGGCAAGTGAGGTTGAGCGATTAGCAGGAGAGCAGATGAGATTGGAAGCACATTTAGCGCGGACCGATACCTGGGCAGAGCATCTGGGCACGTGGCGGGCTACTGTGCAAAGTGCTGAGGTAAGTCAGCTTCTAAAGTCGTTTAAACTAGATCTGTAGTATTTAAAAAGAAAAAGTAAATAAAGTGAGCAGAAAAGCAAAATTTGCTAAGACCACCTGGGTATGTAGCTGGGTGGTTAGTTTACTAAAAGTCGATTAAATTTCTGGTGCATCGATGGAACACATTATAAGATTGATCGTTTTGTGTAGACTAGACACCACATACATATACTGGGTGATTCCGGGGTCATGAGCAGGAGTGAAAGGGGTGATGGGGACATTCACACTGAGCAACTTTTACTATGGGACCAGCCACGAAATGGCAGAAAAAAATCTGCTATTCCATACATTTCGGATAGTTAGCGATCGATTATCTCTTGATAAGATGGTTCTTTTTTTCGCAATTTCGGGGCTGGTCCTATAGTAAAAGTTGCTCAGTGTGAATGTCCCCATCACCCCTTTTACTCCTGCTCATGACCCCGGAATCACCCAGTATAGACGTATACTCACATATAAGGGAGGGAAGCTACGGACGGGTCGTGTCCACCCTACAATTTTTGTGTCACTGCATCGTGCATCGCCCACTTCTCAGGGGCCAGGCCCTCTTGGAAAATAATCATAAATACTCCAACTATGGTGAAGAAATTCGGTACCTTCAAATAGTTGAAGGTGTAGATATACTTCTTTTCTTCTGGAACTTCAGTAAACATCAGTAGCGTGACGTCAGATTTTTTCGTGATGAGACGAAGCAAAAATGGCGTTGACTTCTTTCTTAAATCGTGTATGTAAATATTGGGCAAGCTGGTAGAAATAAGGGTTTTATAGACGCTTCGCCACTGAAACATATTGAAGTTAGGAATATAAAAATGTGAATTGATTTCTAGATTATAGATGAATCCAAACCGCCGCAGTTCGTTATAGTGGTGCATATGGCTGAGCAGGACTCTATCTCGTGTGACGAGCAACCCGAGCAAATCTCGACGGGCTGGGTGATATTAAGAACTCTTAACGAATTTCAGGTAGGACAAAATTAAAGAAAAATCACAATGATTTCATTTAAGGACCTCCGCTAACTCGTGCTAGTGCACGGCGCGAGCGCGGCGTGTTGTTTCAATAGGCTTCAATAGACACGCCTCCCACAGCGCTGCTGCTGACATGAAACAAAGCAGTAGCCCGCGCCACGCTGTGCGCCGGCGCGAGTTAGCGGAGGCTCTTATGGTCTTAATAAAATTAAATGGTGGTTTAAAGATTGCTTGTTTGACATTGACATTTTTACCACTACGTGCGTGCTTGCGAGTATAAAATCTAATTTTAAATTATTTTGCAGGAATTGCATCGAAAACTGAGGCCTATGTGTTCAGAGTTGAAAAATTTAGAACTCCCTTCGAATTCTTTTAAATTTCTATTCGGAAAGAATGACAGAAACACCTTAGACAAGGCGAAAACGCTAATACAAAAATATTTGGAAGTAAGTAGTCGTGCCTAAGGGTTGTCTCGAATGTTTTTCTGACAAGTTCTAATGAAATGTTCCTTTAAGTTTGTTTTAGAAGACGAGAGACTGAACCAAAGCGAAGCTTTATACACATTCCTTAATCCTACCTCTGAATATATGAAGCAAGGTGATAATCCAAAGAAAAACAAGTTCTCATTTTCTACATTATTTAAAAGGTAATTTTTAGTGCATCTTGGAGAGAGAATATCTTTTGAACTATTTTCTCGCTTAGCACTGATTGTGTCTCTTTTAGTCTGGGCCTTTTAGAGCAGCTTGCGCTTAGTCACAAAGTTAGTCGCAGCCCCTCGTTTTAATCGTTCATAAAACATTAATTCTGTAGTATAGGTATTTGATGAATTCATAAAAAGCCGTACGGGTTTCAAACAAAAATCGAATAATAGCAAAGAAAACCCGCCAAGCGTGAGTCGGACTCACGCACCAAGAGCTCCTTACAAATTTGTAGGTATACTTACCTACTTATTGATTTAGGATTTTGATTTTTTTCACTGCTCCAAAGGGTATCAAACCTGAGTATTTAATATTCATTTCAGCTTGAAACGAACACGCTTTTGTGAAATATTGCCTTAACAGACAAACGGACGGACAACCAAAGTACCATTTTCGCCGACTGAGGTATGGAACCCTAAAACTTAAGGTATGTTTTCGCTTCATTTACAGTACGAGTAGTGAAGCAACGAACAGGTCGTCCCAAGAACGCGAAGCCTTTGCTCATCTGTCAGCAGACGAAGATGAAATTTCTCTGTACTTAGACGGAAACGGTGCCGACTCTACAACCAAAAATATGACCAATTCTATGCGAAGTAAGATACAATTTTATGTTTTAACATACTAGTAGATAACTTAATTTTTAAGCTCCTAATGGTCTTTAGGAAGTTGAGGACGTGCAGTCGGATTTTTTGCCCCTGTCTGAGCCCCACCTTCCCAGTCGTCCGTAATGTAGGTATTTATGTATTTTTTCCGTCTCCTGTCAAGTGCCTACGTCATACAAAATTTAAAAACCAAAAAAGTAAACAAAAAGCCCCACAAAAAACATACCACTTCCTGATGGTTAATCTAAACAGAAAAAAACCATACATATTTTAACGCGGCATTAAAATTTTAAGCGTAATTTCTTTTAGGTCAGTGGTGCTGCATGATCAAAATATAAAGTCGTACTTACTGTCTATCAACGTGTGAACGATCCCAAAAGAATTTAGTATTAATTTAATAATTGCTCTACAATATTGTTTATTTATATTGTTCCTATCATTCACACGTACAGGCATTAATATCTGCCATAGCGGAGCGTGCAAAAATATCTGACAGGTACCACGCTTTATTGTGTCAGACAATAATGTCTGTACGGTCAAGGACTTGCATTCATGAGCCACTATGGAACCTTTTCAAAGGAAAAGTCAGTACGATTTTTATTGTTAGTTAAAATGCGATTTCACCGTGACGTTTACTATGACATGGTTCCATGGTGGCTCATGAATTCAAGTACATTACTAAAACTATAAATAAACAATTTCTTGTTTAAACTTGATAGCACACGTCTATAGCCTTCCAATAGTCCAGCAATCGCTGTAACCAAAAGAAGCACGGAGCTATACAGACCACATTATTTTTAACCGACTTCAAAAAAAGGAGGAGGTTCTCAATTTGACTGTATGTATGTTTTTTTGTGTCTGTTACGCGACAATTCCGCCATCTGTAGACCGATTTTCAAAATCGTTTTTTTTTCAGACGCAGGACCATTGGGCGAAGAACGAGACAGTATAGCGGAGCCCCTGTACGCGTTACTTAGCGAAGTGTTCGACATGCGGGGCGTGTTTCGATGGCTCAGGAAAACTTTAGTCACATTTGTACAGATCACATACGGGAGAACGATTAATAGGTATTACAATATATATGTACTTTGTTATTTGGACTGCAGAGGACGTTTAGAAACATGTGTAAAATTCCTTTAACTGTGTACCAATTAGTGCCATAAGCTATGCTCTTTAGCACCTTGACCATTCCTAAGAAAACAGAGCGCAGTATATTAATACTATTGTTTATTTTCGGACACTAACATAAGAATTGGTGCTGGCCAGTAAATTTATTGTCTACATTGTGTTTTTTTTATCTTCGTTAACTTCGGTAGACTGCTCAGTTCATTGATATGATCGAACTACCTGATGATTAAATTTTTCATTAAATTGAGAAAAAAAAAAATTTTTTTTTTCGAGAATAAAGATATTCAATACTTATATAAGATTCAACCGTCAAATGTGTCAACTACCATGACAGTATATAAAAAAAAATGTTTCAGACAAATTAAAGATACGGTATCTTGGCTGTTCTCTGAGCAAATGCTGCACTATTATATAGGTGTAGTGCTCAAGTCATGGTGGCCGGGCGGTGTCCTCAGCGAGGCTCCGGGAAACAGGAATATGCAGGATAGAGGTAACTTCTCAAAATTTCCGTAAAAGTCATCATTGTTAACCACATATCGCCAAAGCCTCCAACAATCTTGCATACCAATTCCATTATTGTCCAGTCATTTTTTTTAATGCAAAAACACATGTAATATGAAGGCACATGACTTTATACACAAAAAAGTTAGTTCTCAGCGTTTTTGTCTGTCTGCATTAGCTTTTGGTGTTTTAGCTAGAAAAATACTCTTGAAAAGCAATTGATAAAAAAGTTTGCAGATTAAGTTGATACTCCAGCTTGCTTTGGGACTAGGTAAATTGGTGTCAAGTGTCCCATGATATTTATTTATACAGGGTGCCTCTAATCATAGGGTTGAACCCCGTGGATCAATAACTTATATAAATTCAAGTTATTTGAAAATGTTACGTAAAGTTATGCGAGTAGAATTGAACCTTGCATTTAAAGCCCCATGGTCAAAGGCCGACAAAGACGAAGCCGAAGCGAGAAGCCGAGACGAAGCGTTGGCAGGCCTCCCACCAGGTGGACTGACGACATCGTGAGAGTTGCGGGAAACCGGTGGATGCAAGTGGCGAGTTGTCGTTCATTATGGCGTTCTAAGGGGGAGGCCTTTGTCCAGCAGTGGACGTCTTCCGGCTGATGATGATGATGATGATGATGATCAAAGGCATCCTGTATAGTGAGGTGCCTGCCTACTCTCTATAAAAAAAAACTGATTTAATAGTTTTCTTATTTGCAGAACACACGCGCACAATAGCGATGGAGCAACTGAGTGAGACGATAGTAGACGCGCTGTCGTCTCTAGTGGGCGAGCCGGCGGCCACGCGCGGCGCACACAAACTCTTCCTTACGCTGCAAAACACTACGCACAACAAACAACTCTTTTATGTAAGTACTAAATTACACACAGACAAGTTTCAGATGGAGCTCAGTGAAACAATCATGAAATTTAATTTTGAAAAACAAGGAGAAATGTCAAAAGTCCTTGTTTGTAGCGTAACCAGTGTCCCATAATATTTTTTTTAAATACGTTCTATATTCAAGACTAGACCACGGCAACAAAATATACTACGGTAAAATGAAACAATTACTTTGCTCACCCGCGACCTTGCAATAGCTACGTTTATGCAAGAAATGTGTGTTCATGCAGTTCCTCCACACCCGCACTGTAAGAACACACTTAAATCTCACAAACCCATCTATCACCAGTATCACCACCACCACACTACACTGACGCGTTTTGAACTCAACCAGAGCTCATCTTCAGACCAACACCGTTCACCATGCTACCAGATGTTAGACCCATCATCATTATGTCTAAACATTTGGCATGCCTTATTGACATGCCATTTCTTCTTATTGAAATCAAACTTATTATTGCGAATATTTATTCTCACTTCTCATGCTTCATGTAAAGTTCATGTTTATGCTAAATCTAGGCGACATAAAATGACTTTTTATGCACCAGTGCATAAAGTAAAATCTTCGTCTAAGACCAAGGTAATCAGGTGTCAACAGCCACAAACAAAAAAGTTTCTAAGTAGATATTTTTTTAAATGATTTCTAATATATTTAAAACTAAAAATAAATCAATAAAACTAAAAAATATAATTATATAATAATGCATGAAAAATAAAAGGTACATAGAAAATGAACAATTGTTTCCACTGTTACTATTTCATTTCCTCGCAGTCTAAGTGAAAAGCAGACTGTAAAACTCGAGCATTAAACCCATTTTCCCCTCGGCGTGTCTATCCACCCTCGCCGTGTCGGCTCGGGTGGCTATATGTATGAACGTCTTGAGTAAAATGGCGCGTTTTATGCTCTTGTTGTACAATCTACTATTAATCAAATAATTCACGTTGTTTTACTTGAACAGCACAAATATTACAAAAAGCACTAACACAATCACTTGCCCGAACGGCATAAAATCGAAAATATAGATTGCTAGACCTAGTAAAAACATAGCTATCACAATTTTAATGTGCGACTTGGACTTCTTCTCATCCGGCTGTATTATTTCATTATCAGAAATACATATTTCTGGCTTATAAGTTGATTCTGTAATTTCAGTCTTCTCATTGATTGTTTCTAAAATATTAATAGTGTGACCCACTTCTGCTTCATTATTGTTATAAATAGTTGCTTCTTCTGGATTCTTACTTAAGTAGGTTATTGTCTAAAAAAAAAGGGTAAACGTAGGTATCTGGTGCAATTTACGGCAAATTATTTTTAGTAAAAAAATTTCGACCGTAGGTTCAATTAAGGTAAGGGGCAGTTTTTTTTTTTAATCGACTGGAAGACAAACGAGCAAGTGGGTCTCCTGGTGGTAAGAGATCACCCTCGCCTATAAACATCTGCAACACCAGGGGTATTGCAGATGCGTTGCCAACCTAGAGGCCTAAGATGGAATACCTCAAGTGCCAGTAATTTCACCGACTGTCTTACTCTCCACGCCGAAACACAACAGTGCAAGCACTGCTGCTTCACGGCAGGATTAGCGAGCAAGATGGTGGTAGCAATCCGGGCGGACCTTGCACAAGGTCCTACCACCTGCACGCAATGTCCCTTACCTTAATTGAACCTACGGTCGACGAAATGTTTTTGTTTGTTTGTCATACTTACACTATAGTTTAAGTCTTCGATGTTGCTTACGTGTAGTAATTTCTCCCCGAGTATTTCTTCTGAAAATACAATACAATTCAAAGAATCTTTATTGTACACCAGGAATACTTTTGTGTGGGTTTGGTTCAGGAGGGCAAAGTTGATGTTTGCCATGGCAAGCTGTTTAGCTCTTGGTTGTACGGTCAAAAGCATCCATACGTCCATACTAATATTATAAATGCGAAAGTGTATGTTTGTTTGTATGTTTGTCCGTCTTTCAAGACGGAACGGAGCGACGGATCGACGTTATTTTTGGCATAGAGATAGTTTATGGTCCAGAGAGTGATGTAGGCTACTTTTTATCCCAGAATAATGCACAGTTCCTGAGGGTAAATATACGTTACCAAGACGTCAAAAATATCTATACTTACACCTTTATGTCACTAAACATAAGGTCGATGTAGACATATTTTGACGTTATGGCTGTATATATATTTTTGCATTCGACTGCACTAAAGAAAACAACTATTTTGTGCTATAGCAAAATGCTATTTTGTGATTAGCAAAACGACTAGGCTGTGAAATGCATAAGTAGGTAGAAAGAAAAGATAAAATCAAAAAAGGCTTGAAAGCTGACATAGAAACGCTTTGAAATCATTACGTGGCGAAGTGTACCTACGTAGCCTGGTAACTTTAGAATATATTAGCCCAATAGTTACCCAAAATAAACCTGTCGCTCCATTTTCAATAGCGAAGCGAAACAGTGCTCTTCAAGTTCCGACGTTGTTGGCACCAATGTGCCAATAATTAAAAATACTTAAACGAAAGTCGACACCAGTGACATTTTCATCAAGGTAACATGGTAAAAAAAAACTTTCAAAAATTTTTATGACAGTACTTAACACAAGGTATGCACCTAAGTGTAAGTACAAAAAGTATTTAATACTGAGATACGATAATGATAAACGAGAAGAAAGCTGTATTAATGTAAAGATAGGACTGTCTTTGTCTTATTCCATCTTAACCTAAGTACATGGGCGACCGAGCTCCGCTACAACTTGTTAACAAGCGTTTTTCCAGAGATAAAAACCAATCTAGATCGTTTTGCATCTTCGAAAACCCCTACATACCAAATTTCATCGAAATAGTTGGAGTCGTTTCCGAGATTCTGATTATCCATATTAATATTATAAATGCGAAAGTGTCTGTGTTTGTATGTAGATTGTTCGAATTTTTAATTCAAGACGTTTTTGGTCTATTCTACGTTATCTAGATTATACCCTACTTTTTTCAACTGTGCAGATCTGTGCGATATATGTAAAACCCACACCATCAATTTATGTCGCACACAAAAAAAAACTCATTTCATATTCGATACGAGTTCATGTTTAAAGCACAGTGCATTGATTTCAGTTTATTGGTATGAACATCTGCAAACTAACACCTAATTGAATAAATTGTTACAATCTCGCAAGTCGTCGTCGTCGGTAGGCCTCCCAACAAGATGGAGCGACGACCTGGTTAAGATCGCAGGATCGCGGTGGATGCGAAAAGCACAAGACTGGTCTGAGTGGAGAGCCTTTTGGGAGGCCTATGTCTAGCAGTGGATGTCTTTCGGATGACATGATGATGAATCTCGCAAGTTACGTACTTATGTATAAAAAAACTATACTAAACCACACATCCCTAGTTATGTCTAGTCTAGTTATTAGTGTCTAGTATATCCATATACCTAACGCACCGAGTGTCACCCAACGGCGCTGACTGAAAATCAGCACTGGGTAGTTGTTATAAACACTTCAGCATTATGCTGAGCCAGCATCTAATGCACAAGCGCAATGACACACTCTCTTTTGTGTTGTCTATGTATTTGTAGTAATATTGCTGTGAATTATCTGTATTTTCATTCTTTCTTTCATCGTTTTTTTTTTACTTACCACTACTCCGAACTCCAATGCTATTCAGTTCGTCGAGCTCCCCCTTCTGAATGACAATCGTACTGTAGTCTTCACTGTACCGATACATTTCATCCGCTAACACCTGGGTGAAACCCTCTTTGCCATCCGACCCCAACCGTCTCCTTATCTGGTTGAGAAACAGGAATGCCCGGGAACGTTGGCATGTCTGAAAAAGATGAGAACGATAAATTAATTTTTTTAAACAAGTTTTTGTCTCTAGGTAAAAATATGTTATTGGAATGTAAATACTCGAAAAAGTTAGGAAACTTTGACATAACGAGAAAGATTTTCAACACATAAATTATTAAAAACTAATATTTATATTAACAACAATGAACTGACTCCGACCGAATGCACTCGCACGAATGAACGCGATCCTCACTAGGTCGCAGGTGAACAAAGTAACTGTTTGTAGTTCAGTTAATTTTAAATCCAGGCACATAAAACTTACTTTGTCGGTAATGCAGAAATACAGATGATCAGTTTCAGCTATGTAGTGAAACAAGTATGGTCCGTGAAAATACGTGATTTTCTCGTTCTGAGACGCCACTTTTGACAGAACCTCTGAGGCAATTTCTGTGAAATTACCCTCGCAGCTCGCGAATCTAGCCAAAACAACCTTATCTCTTGCCACAGCACTAAATAGGATAGGCATTTTCACTTATAAAACCACTCTATTCTTGTTATCAAAATATTTTCCTCAGAATTGAAGAGTATCACTATTTTTATCACTCATTCTATGAATAAAAATGTTATTTACGTTATCTTCGTATAAATTATCACATGATACTAACGTTTAATAAAACTAGAAACCGCAGTTCACGATCCGCACACAAAGTAACGCGGAAACATTTGACTGCCGCCTACGCTATCGAAGCAATTCTCACATCTTTGCAATACGCGGGCAGATATTGGCCGCTGTTCTAAAATTATTTACCTTGTTGGCTCGCTGCTAAAAACACAGCGCTTCACTAAAACTGTCGTCTCCAATAAATTGATCAATGCAAAGTATTGAGACAAGTCTCGCGTCATCTTTTTTTGCTGGTAGTTTTTTTCTTAAGCTTTATTTAGAACTTATTATTTATCGCTTTGTTTTTCGTGTCAAGTGATAGCTGAGAAGAAGTTGACGCTTTTAAAACCGACTTTAAACACGAGTATGAATTTCCAGAGCCGTTCGTATATTTTTTTTTGGAATGTTCGTGAATTCTGATTAAAACTTCCGCATCCGTACCGCAACTTATGTTATGGGTATCCATGTACGGCGGTGATTGCTTTCCATCGGGTAACTTGCCTGCTCGTTTTCCCTGGCATTGTAGGCCAAAACGATGCATTGATCCAAACTTGTTTATTTTGAAACCTATGTAATCGTGACAATTCTTAAAAAAGTTTCGTCCAAATAGTTTCAACCATTTTCGAAATCATGTGATCTGATTTGACAATATCAAGATTTTTTTACTTTTCTAAATTATAGTAGTACTAGCTTTTGCCCGCGGCTTCGCCCGCGTGGAATTCGGTTATCATGTATTCGGTAACGTTGTTTACTCGGGAACTGTGCATTTTCTGGGATAAAAAGTAGCTTATGTTACTCTTCGTCCTATAAACTACCTGTATGCCAAAAAAGACTGACAAACATGAAAACCCACTTTCGCATTTATAATATTAGTATGGATTTCTAATGTTGTAGGGGGAATGAAGCGCCAGGAAGATAATTCAGATGGTATATTCAGAAAACTTACGAAACAGGTTTAGGGCTTACTTTAGACAAAATAACCTAGGTAAAGCATAGGCATATAACTGTGAGCTTATGGGATGGACCGCATAGGCCGTCTCACCCCGTACCCACTTGTTGGTTTTACTTGAGGATAGCAGAGGCCGTCTCTCAAGCTAGACCACTAGCTGAATGATGTACTCTCGTCCGCGCAGCGCCTTTTATTCGTTCCGAGCGCAGCCTTCGTAGGCGCTCGGGTGTATCGGGCCGCCGAGCGAGATAGGTAGCTGCTGTGCGAGCGGGAAAGTATTCGAGCCCGCGCGCACGCCGTGCAGTTGTTTTATTCTATGGTTCTACAATGTTAAATATGTATAATTTATTACTGTCTTCTTACTTTCAGGAACTCTTCGAGCTGGTTCTTCTCGAGGTATTTCCTGAACTCAAACGCTACCATTAACGGTAAGCGACGCACATGACAATATGGTAATCAAATTTCGTAACGTACAGGGATTTTACAGTAAACAAAAAACTGCCTGATATTTTCTTACTCTCTGAAAAACATTCTGATTTATATTTCTTACCAAAAACAGGTGACTGATGATGCATTCCATGTTAATATTTTTAACGCTACTAGTAATTTGATGATGTGCGGTGCGTGCACTGCAGTGCATTTGATTTTAAGTTTCCTTGTTATATTTTTATACATAGCTATATGTAGTTATTTTTATTATACCTTGACAACTTCGGTAAAACCCTGTTGCGGGGAGGCTTTGCAGCCTTTATCGAGATTATTTTCGATAGTGCCGCAAATACTGACTGTAACAGGGTTCTACCGAGTGTCACATACGAAGTTGCCATGGTGTCCAAAATTTAAGACGACCAAATTAACGGCTATCATGACTACGGGTACGTCAGGTTTATTATCTTTACTATGACATGTTGATCTCACCTTTGTGTTCAGCTCTCTCGTGGTTTTAAGCAGACGTATTATATTTCTTAGATTTACGTGCCAAAGATTGCACTAATGTGAATAGCTTATTAGTTTTACTGCTTAACTGTTAACATGTACCTGAGTTTTATATCAAATCTATTTAAATAGACATTTATCTCTTTTACTCCGATTATTTCTAAACGTTTTCTAGTCTTTGTTAAACACTTTAGATCTGTAGGCGTATGTAGGTGTTGAAATGTTGGTATTGACAATGTATAACGACTTCTTAGTTAGCTTTGGCAGTGGTCGAAGGCGCACCAAGCAGTTGTTACATAAGTGCACAAAAAATGATCTATTACTGTTCCAAACCGTGATACCATAAGTTATATTATGACTGTATTACTGACGAAAAGAAGTAAATACTTACTGTTAGCATAATACCTTTTTTTTCGAAATTTTTGGTGTAGGTAGGTACGCTAGTAGATTTTACATGGGCATAAATACAGTGACTAGCAAAAGTAACTGGTCGCTTTTCATACAATTATTTTCATTTTCGAATTGTAACGGATTATGAAGATTAAATACTACCGCACGTTTGAAAATTATAGATTTTCACTAACAATATGTATGTATGGTTAAATTATTTTAATAATGTTGTGATTTTGATTTATTATTCAAATAAGTAATACCAAAACAAGTTCGTCAGAAGATTAAATAAATTAAGTTGTTGATGAATATTGATCTTTTATAATAATTATCCACTTGACGACTCAAACAAATGTATAAAAGCAAACAATGTAAATGTAACTAGATTATTTGCTAAAATAGTATTATTATTATATGTCAATCAGAAAATATATAGAAATTAATATATTGTATTACTTATATGTTCAGCGAATCCAAAAAAGGTCTAAACCTTAGAATTATTGGGCATACAATATATTACAATTTGTACACCTGAAATAGCGATACAGAAAACCTAATTATTCTAAAACATATATTTTATTATGTAGTTATATTTAGGTATAACCATAACTCTACTATAAGTACTTCTTCTGATGAAGCGATGATTTTTATCATCATAAATTAATACTTGTATATTTTATGATGTACATATATCGTTTATATTTCTATGTACTTACCTGTATGTGTTGAGGTTGAAATAAAACGCCGATCGTTCGAATAAATTCTATTTTTAATTTTCAGTATAATTATAAATCAGACAACAGTTGTAACACCAGGAGACATGGCGTTCAATCTGTTCAATTTGTTACCTAAACTTATATATATTAAATATAACTAAAACACAAATTTGGCCAAATAGACAAAAAAATAACTGAATTTTGGCACATATAGCACAAAACTAACAATCATGTACATTGCGTAGGTACCAAGCTTTGAAATAATTACCTTGGGATACAAATGATCCTTTGTGCGTTCGTGTATCGGTGCACAATTGGGATTCTACAATGTCAGATTTAGTCTTCGGTGAAAGAAACCATTCAACTATTAAATATTTATTCATAAAGTAACTGTCATCTCTAGATTTCCACTCTATAGCTTTCAAAGCATCTGGTATCACAGCACTCTCATATTTACCTTTCTTTTCCTTAACAGCTACATATAAAACAATTTGAGAAACCAAAATATCTGGAATTAAGAAAACTAGTAGTCATAGGCCCTCCATAACTTCCAAACTGAACATATATTTTTTTATTCGTATGGAGCTTGAATTTTATTCACACGTTATAAAACGTCTACTGGACTGAACTGCACCCATTGACGAACAAAGCAATATGGCTGCGTTCTTAACAATTTATTCATAGTAAAAAATAATCGCCTTTGAAGTAAAAAGTATCTACTAATGCTCAAATAACGGGTAACCCTAACCCCTTTATTCATAAAAGTTTACTAGTCTTACAGAATTTTATTTTGTTCATCTGCTGCTTTGACTTGATCTTCTTAAGAAACGGACTAACGTTATATTTAGCTATAAGAGGTTGGTAACTTTTGAATAAGGGGGCTTTACAATAAGGTAGGTAGATATTTTAATTAAATAAATATGTAAACACTCTTTCTTTCAAAAAATGCATGTCTAAGCTGATGATAAAATATATTGATTTTATAAACTTCACTTTTAAGAGTTTGTGAAATCATATTTTTCTCATCGAACCCCAGTTATGAGTCATAGTATAACATTTTGCCTCTTTAAATCGGTTGTTTTCCTTTATGTCCCGTCCTAATTCTACCTTAGATTAAATCACCCTGTGAAACTTTAATGTTGTAGGTCTTGACCTGTGTGAAACAATGTTAATGCAAAATGAATATTAAGACAATGTATATTAAAAATGTAAATAATCTTATTCATCTCAAATGAAAAGCATTTTCCTATACAAAAACCAAGCCTCAAATTGACAATCATGCTGTGTTATTTATATTGGAAACATCATTGATATTTATTTAACGATAAGTAATATATATTTAAATACAAATTAAACATTAATTATGAGTATTCAATATTGTTTAAACTATGACAAAGGACCTAACAAACGAATAGTCTGATATGAGATTTCGAATAGTAGCGCTATAATAATAATTATGTAAAAAGTAGTTGGGACTGCCCGGGCGGTCGTCGCAGATAACTCAGGCCGGGTCGACAACAAAGTTACAAATAAACTGTTATTTACAATGCAATATCATTGACGTGTTGACAGAAACCGTCATAATTAAATCTAACTATATACAATGATAATTTATTGTCACCATATTAACCGTGGTGAAATACCTACCCCTAGTACATATTTCCTTTAAGAAAATAATATGAAAATAACGGAATCTATAAATAACTATAACAATTTAGGAGTACTCTCTGTTTTAAAGTACCTAGTATAAGTGTATACCATCATATCGTTTGTTCATTTTGTACAATCAGCTATCCCATTCTCTTGGAAGCGAGGTCGGGCGACGCACGACGATCGTGTGAAGGTAGGAAATAGGTACTGTCGGCATCCTGAACCTCCGTTTAGCCTAATAACTAACTTAATTAAATTTGTCATGTCTTTATAATAGCAATATCCTTTGTCCATCACCGTGAGCCACGAGGAGGGAACAAGGATCTCGTACAAAAATAATACATACATCACATCACATACATGTCTAATCGTTTCCCGTATAAAATATTATATTTTACCCAACTGCTGTGACATTTCGAGATTAGCATATTTGCCAAACTACAGTTGTGTTTATCGACAATTCTTATCAGAATTTATAAATTTTCTGCGACACTTTTGCAAAAACTTTTCGTGCCTACTGCGGATCGAGCAACGTTAATTACAATACAACTAGGTTAGCTATCGTTTATTTAATTTAACATAAATAACGTTGGATTTTCCATCATCTCTTTTGGATGATATTATCGTCATAATCTCTTATCAAAATAATAGTTTTTAGTTAAATATACCTGATGAAAAATGAGTTTTTTAAAGTAACTTTAGTTGCATCACTTATGTGCCTACTTAAGTAGGTCTGTTGATAAGATTATCATTAGTATATTTACATGTTAACCTTTGGCTACTAATCTTTGATCTAAACAATTTATACTTACCTATTTTTAAAATATAACAATAACCATATTTGTTATATCCTACAAGGTGAGATTTCCCTTAGATAGTGTAATAACACGTATTTATTTATTTACTGACGGAATAACTTTGAATATTACCTTAAATTTAAGAATGTTGCGGCAGATTTGATGAATGTTTAAGTACATTCTTTTCGTTTTCGTGCTACACTATTACTACACGTGTAGGTACTTACAACATTTCAAATCGAACCATTTTGTGCTTTTATACAAGACACGAATTATTAAATAAGTTATCAGCTATAACATTAATATTACGGTGGACTTATTTAATGTTTTTCAATAGCTGCAATTGACAAGTATCTCTTTATAGCCAAAGGCAGGTCAAATCCGAAAGAGCAGCCTAGCTGGTTTTATGCGTGCCATAATATGCATGATTGTTGTACACTTTGTGTACTCTGACAGTAATATTTAAAGCTAAGATCTATGAGCAAAATACGTGAACATATAGCGACTGTCGGATGCTAACACCCATCACATCCCTTTAATACTGAACGATTAGTCGTACCTATTTAACCCAAGTTTGGTACACACGTCGAATACTTAAAACAGTTTAGAAGACATTCGTCTATTCATTGCTAAAAGCATACTGTTATTTTTTGATTCGAATTAACTGCTGTACTCTCAATTCAGAGCCGTCAAACTGTAACAGGTCTTAGGCTCATTTCATTAAACTTAGTTTTGACAGGAAATCGACACTAACGTACGATTTAATAATTATTCACATCTATGAGTGCGATAGAAATTCATTAACTTTTAAAATACGATAAGCCGTTAGAACTTACTGGCATCACTCTTTGCATTAATTTTCATAAACAATATCATGTGTCATATCATAATATGTTCATATTATTACACCAATTGTAGTAATTTCTAATAAGTTACAATAATTCTAGTATTTTTGTTACAATCAACGTTCATGGGTTTTATGTCTAATTCATTGAAATGTGCGTTACCAAGTTACTGGGAGCGAGCGTAACCTGGGTAAGTACATTTATTATATTCCTCAAGTCTCATGCCTTTACCCAATAACCAACCATAACATTAAAAGTATGGTGTTCACTTTGCTTAATATTTAATCGTTCAATACACAGGACAAGAGTGGAGGCAAATTGATTGCAAACCGCTTCTATATGTAATATTTATATTTTGTCCTTACTGTTTCGACTTAATTTTAATATCAATGAATTAATTAAACAGTCTAAAGCGTACCACTGCCTAGAACGGCATCTGTGAATGTACTACCACAATCTGACAAAGTAATACTTTGTTATTTGTGACTCTTTCTGTCGTACCCTATTTAATTTTATAAAACCTGCCTAAAATGTGAGCGTTTTGCAGTTTCCGTTTGCATTTGACCTGAAAACGTTCGCCTCCGCTCTCCTCGTGTCAGTCAGTGTGTGAAACATAGTCTGGTTATTCGTGTGTTCAGGCGAACGTGTGCAGGGTGACGGGTTCAAAGTCGTCGTGGGTGGCGGGACGCGGCGGCTGCCGATGCGGCGGCGGCGGTGGCGGTGGAAGCAAGCTCGTGCCTTCAGGGATGTAAACGTTTGTGACACGTTCCTAAAAACAGGTAAATTTCAATGAAGCTATGATATATCTAAAACCAACTTCTACCTGCAATAGTTTTTAATGATTCACATCACGGTAGAACTCGCTCATCTAAGAAACATATCCAGTCTTTTGACTTTATGAGATACTGATTTTTAGGGTTCCGGAGCCAAAATGGCAAAAACGGAACCCTTATAGTTTCGCCATGTCTGTCTGTCTGTCCGTCTGTCTGTCTGTCTGTCCGTCCGCGGCTTTGCTCAGAGACTATCAATGTTAGAAAGCTGTAATTTTGTACGAATATATAAGTAAACTATGCCGACAAAACAGTACAATTAAAAATTCAAAAACAATTTTTTTTAGGGTACCTCCCATAGACGTAAAGTGGCGGTGATTTTTTTTTTCTCATCCAACCCTATAGTGCGGGGTATCGTTGGATAGGTATTTTAAAACCATTAGGGGTTTGCTAAAACGATTTTTCGATTCAGTCATTTGTTTGCGAAATATTCAACTTTAAAGTGCCAATTTTCATTAAAATCGAGCGTCCCCCCCCCTCTAAAATCTAAACCGGTGGGTGGAAAAATTTGAAAAAATTCAGGATGGTAGTCAGTATATTAAACTTCCAAGGAAAACTATAGCGGCTAAGTTTGCTTGAGAATTATTAGTAGTTTATGAGTAAATAGCAGCGTAAGGTATAAAATATACCTATACTTCGAAGATTCCGTATAAAGTACGAAATCCTTAGAAAAATATTACTTAATTTTTTCGTAATGGCTCCGGAACCCTATTTTGGGCGTGTCCGACACGCTCTTGGCCGGTTTTCAATAATAATTTCGTGTGGTAAGTTCAAGCGAGGCGATAATCTCTTTGATACCTAATAAAATACATTGCGATAGCCTAATTAGGGTTTAAATGCAGAGAGCTTACTGGCATTTATCTCTTCTAATATAATTTTATTTGTTTATAATATCTTCTTTCTGAACTTTGACTTTAACGTACATTTGTACCTTTCCTGTTTTCATTGCCTTGTTTGTTTTTGTTAAAGTATTTGAACGTCTGAGAAGGGGTATGTAGTCTTGAATGTTTAGGTATTGCATTTGAAATTACCAACGTTAATGCGTATAATTATGAAGTACGTACCTGATTTTTGTCATATTTAAAGATACCCTGGAAGCGGTTAGTCCTCCGTTCGATGCCGTCGGGCGCGGCCCCGCCGGTCGCACAGCTGTAGTTGGGATTGTGGAAGGATATATGCCCACCAGACTCTCTGTAGTTCTCCTTTAAATCTCCACCGCGTTGTCGTTTGAATTTCACTAAAACCATACTTAGTTTACTGTACCTATACCCTGCTATATTTATTAAGTATAATAATAAGGGTGTATATTCATTTTACTATCAATAAATAACGTCTTATTGGTATCTTATAGTCAGCAATTTCTATTCCGTAACAAGCAAGTTTCGTAATTTTTGCTGGCAGCATCTAATTCACATGGTTTTATAAGAAACTTAGCTATCAAATTTCGGTCTCGCGTTAAGTTACTTACCCCAGAGGATGAGTACGAACACTACGGCCAATATGAGGAAGCATAAAGCTCCAATCAATATGATCGTGGTGCTAAGACTCTCATCGGGGACCTGAGTAGGTGACGGCGAGTAGCGGTTGATAGTTTCCTCGTCTAAGTAGTCGTAGTAAGATGGATAGTGAGGCGGCATTTTTAAGTCAACACGCAGTTTTGGTACTGAAACACACACAAGATTTATCAGTAAAGTTAGGATATAAGGATCCGTAGTACCCTCAGATTACATAGGTATTTGTATTAACGAATTGATTTTAACGACAAATTCCAAATATTGAAACGCTACATTCGCAACCCGAAATCATTCACGGACGAACGAGTTAGACGATGACGAAAATAATGAGTATTATAGAAACTTTAAACTAAAAAGACTCCTTTAAAAGTAAGGTAAACCGAAAACTGACCCAAAAGAATACAGGTTGGGTTTAATTGTTACCTGTAGAGCATGGCCTTGAATCTTCTACATCAGGACAAGCGCATATGTATTCATGTCCCCTGAACAGGCATAAATGCGAGCATCCGCCATTGTCTTCTTTGCAAGGATTCCATCCGTGCTGTTTCTCCGCTGACACCGCTTTGATCTCCATTGCCATCTCGAGGTCAGTACGCAACGCTGTTATGTTCTTTCCCGTCTTCTTGTTCGCTCGCATCACTGACTTTTTGTACCAATCCGTCCAGTAAATATAGTCGTTAAACTGAAATTCACAATAAATTCATATATCGTATGGCGGAGCCAGCTTTTCTTGCTTCTATATTTACATTGTATTTTACCTGGCAGTTTTTTATACACAGTAGTACTTAAGAAATTGAATTTATCTTACCTGTGTCATACCAAAAGGATTTTTAGCCTCCGGTATAAGCTGAACCCTATGATTTCCGTGCAAGTCCGACGTGTCTATTCTGTCCTTCAAAGCATCGGTCCAATACAATCGCCTGTCTCTAAAATCTATAGTAATGCCATTGGGAAAGCCTAAATCCTGTTTGACTATAATCTGTCTTTGGGTGCCATCTAAGTAAGCTCGTTCTATGCTAGGATTTTCACCCCAATCGCTCCAGTACAAATAGCTGAAATTAGAAACACAAATGAAATGCTGCTCATTATGCTTCTACAATGTCTTACGAGTTTAATTTTAACTGTACTTACGCTTTAGCAGGGAACAATGCTAGTGCTCTTGGCTCAGTAAGTCCACTGATCAACGTCTTTCGGCATGAACCGTCCAAACGCGCCACTTCGATCACCTGTAAATCGTTTAACATTAAAGACGTGCTGCAATTCAGGGAAACCTACGGCATTAAGTTAAGTCATATCATAAGGAATAAATGTGCATGCCTTGTATTCATTATCGGTCCAGTAAATATTATCTGCTATCCAATCTACGCCTAAACCGTTTGGAGTGTCCAATTTATTCTTCACAATTACTTTAGATTCACTCATGTTCAACATGTTGACAGATCTAGAATAAAGAAAAATTAATTAATAGTCTTTTAACTTTTACTGACAATGTGTTACTGATATTATTCTGATATTATACTGATATTTATCTTCAAAACAAACCTAATGACATCGCTGTTGACATCAGTGAAGAAAATTAGCTTCCTGTCCCAGTGGTAGTCAACCGCAATGGAGTTCTGAACATCAGTTACTGGCAAAGTGACATCCCACTGTTCTGGTGTGTCTAACGATATGAGAGCCACGCTTCCTCTTGTAGCGAACACCAGAAAATTATCTGGGTGTTTTTTGCATTTCTTTGGGTTAGATTCAGTTTGGTTTTCGAATAAGATGCCGGTTGGACAAGCGCAGCTATAGCCGGGTGACTGAGTGGGTGATGAGCGGAGGCAGAGGTGAGAACAGCCACCGTTATTGGAACCACATGCGTTCTTTGTTGCTTGGCCACCCTGTGAAATTATGGAATTTCTTAAATTCATAGAATTACGAGTAGAATGTGATCGCATTTATATCGTCTAGTCACTGAACGACACTAGACTCTAGTGTGTCAGATCTATCTTACGTAACCTTTCTAAATAAACGAAATTACCTGAACTGCTCTGATATCCATGAGACCTTCCAAGTTCTCTCTAATAACGATCTGATCATTTCCATTTAATTTTTCAGCTCTGTGTAGTGATTTGGTCTTCCAGTCGGTCCAATAGATATGTTGACCTACAATCACGATGCCGTATGGATATGGCACTTCACTTAGAATAGTGCGTCGGTCGTTTCCATCGAAGTCTGAAGTTTCGATGGTCAGAATTTTAGCGTCGTTCCAGTAGAGACGACTTTCAATTGTGTCAATAGCTAATCCGTTCGGCCATTTAATGTTGTTATCGACAATAACTCGCCTAAAATAATAAACGTGATTAATATCATTAGAGATGAGGTAATTTTTTGAGAAATGTGGCTTCTTGAAGGTTCATTCGTGGATAAGTACCTGTTTTTACCGTCCATGTCAGCTCTTTCGATTTTTGCCGTAGTTCCCCAGTCAGACCAAAACATGTAACCGAGGTCATAGTGTAAAGCTATAGCTCTGGGTGAATCTGTGAATATACAAGAAATGAAATAAATGCAAATGCCTGGGTTCCAAAATTATTCACAATAAAATTTAACGAAGCACATACCTAATCCAGTCCAAACAAGAACTTTTCGATTGCTTCCGTCTAATTCAGCTACTTCTATGCTGTTTCGACCTCCATCAGTCCAATAAATCTGTAAAAGTTAAATTTACTCAAATTTTGAGTAACTTATGTACCTAGATGTATGTGTATGTATGTGTTGAATATATTAATAATTAGTGTAACGGATAAGCGGGAAAATGAGAAAGGCGGTGTTTTTTGTTACTTCCGAAATTATGAGCAAACAACGATATGCAAAAATGTGTTGGCGTAGGGTTATTTTTTACCGACTGACGTTTCTTTGACAGCGCGCGCACACACGCACACACGCATACGGTCGCTTGCACATAGAGAAGATTTATTTTTATACAATAGTTCCTTAAATACTAACAGATGGTGCTACAGGTAAGTAATTATTAATTAGTTTTTTAATCTTAATTGTAAGCGAGATATTTAACGAAATGTTTAGTCTTTTTCAGGTTATATAAGGTTACATAAGTAGTTTAAGTTTGTTTTTCAGGGATACAGCGCCATCTAGCGGCAACATCCTCCCCCGCAGTGCCGCTCTAGCGGCACTCCTCTGTTGTAGGAATAAGTGCTACGCGGGACACAGATCGCTTTAGCAGTCCCGACTTGGTCTTAACCAGGACCACTCTGACTTGTCCATCTTTGCCGGGATAGGTCGAAATAATGATGCCTCGTGGCCATGTGTTTCTGGGGCTGTCAGGGTCCACAATTAGTACCAAGTCCCCAATCTTCAACGGGGTGCGTGCTTGGTGCCATTTGCCTCTGGGCAGCATCTCGGGCAGCACTTCTCGAACCCACCTCTTCCAGTACATGTCAGCCAGTCGCTGTGCTATGCGCCACTGTTTACGTAAGTAAAATTCGGTATCATCAAATACGCCGGGTACAGGTAGAGACGATGAAGGGCCAATTAAAAAATGATTAGGGGTGATACTTTCATCGGTACCTGGCTCTACAGATACGTGCGTTAGGGGTCGGTTATTTACCATGTTCTCGACTTCAGCGATCAGAGTAGTGAGTGTTTCTTCACGGGGCGCTCGCTCTTTCAGTACCACCTTTAAAGCTGTCTTAAAATTGCGTATCAGTCGCTCCCATGCCCCCCCCCAATGAGGGCTTAGTGGTGGTATAAAGGTCCAATCAGTATTGTTTATGGCTCCAAAGTTCTTCAGGGCCTCTTCATCTATTTCTTGAACGGCGCGCTTTAATTCTGCATCTGCGCCTTTAAGATTAGTTCCATTATCTGAATAAAGGTGTGCAGGCCATCCGCGCCTTGCTGCCATCCTTCGAAGAGCCATAATAAGAGAGTCCGTGGTAAGTGAATTAACTATCTCTATATGAACACCGCGTATAGTAAGGCAAGTGAAAAGCACGCCGTATCTCTTTTCGCGGCGCCTTCCAATAGTCACCTCCATTGGTCCAAATAAATCAAGGCCACAGTGCGTAAATGGACGCTGGTGGTGGGCCATTCGGCCAGCTGGCAGATCTCCCATCCGAGGCATCTGTGGCTTTGCCTTTTGTATTCTGCAAGTCATGCATTGCGCCGCTACACTTTTAACTGTAGGGCGCATTCGAACGATCCAAAACTTCTGTTTTAACTCGTTTACGACTGTCTCTCGGTTTGCGTGCGCTGCTCGGACATGATAATACTTGACAATGAGCCGCGTCACGTGATGCTGGCCATCTAGAATGATCGGATGCTTGACTTGATCTGATATCCCGGCGGCAGCGTCGATACGCCCGCCAACGCGCAAGACATCGCAATCGTCGAGAAATGGCGAAAGTGATATTAATTTGCTGTTGCGTTCTATGTTTTTATTGTTCTTAATAGCAACTATCTCCTTAGCAAATGAATCCACTTGAGCTTGCCGGAACAATAAGCTTTCAGCTTTCTTTATGATTATGCAATCTGATCCTTTTATCCACTTCTTGCGGGTATCACACTTGCTGATAAATTTCAGGACTAACGCTGCGGCTCCTCGCAAACGCAACCACGATGAAAATCTCGTTGATTCTGGCACCGGTAAGTCACAGGAATTAGCGATGCAAACTGTATTTACCTTTTCTAAATCTTCCTCATTTATCTGTGTTTCTGTTTCAGGTTCAGCCGGCCAGCGGTCAGGAATGGAGTACAGGAAAGCGGGCCCGCGGTACCATTCACTCTCAGCGTGCAAGTGATGAGGTTTATCCTTCGTCGCCGCATCCGCCACATTCATCGTCGAGGGAACGTAATGCCACTCGGGAATGTTGCTCATTGTATCAATCTCTCCGAGTCTGTTTGCAATAAAGACTTTATAATTTCTATCTTCGTTTCTTATCCAATGTAGGACTATAGTGGAGTCCGTCCAAAAATATTTAGCATTAGGTACAATGCGATGTTCTTCTAAAATCGTAGTTGCTAAGCGACAGCCAAGCAATGCAGCTTGCAGTTCCATTCGTGGTACGCAGACTGACTTCACGCTAGCCACGCGGCACTTGCTGGCGATAAAGGAAACCTGCACGCTCTGATCTTCGTTTACTACGCGCCAATATGCGACACACGCGTAGGCTGAGAGCGCCGCATCACACATAACGTGCAGCTCGACTCTTGTTTGTTTAATTGCATTATTGAAGTACCATCTTGGTATCTTTAAATCCTTTAAGCTCTGCAGTTGAGTTATCCAATCTCGAAATGTAGCGAACATCTGATCGGGAATTTGACTGTCCCAATTGATATTTAATTTCCAAGTAGTTTGTATCATAATTCTTCCTCTGATTGTAAATGGTGCTAATAAACCGTAAACGTCAAAAATGGACATAACGATTCGCAGCAATTCTCGTTTAGTCGGCTTTCTTTTCAAGGACAAAATATCATCAGGAACACGCTTAAGCGACAAATCAAATCCGAGAGTATCACTAGTCGGATTCCATAGCAAACCAAGTGTCCGTTCCGTTTGGTTGTCGCACTCTGTTTTGAACCTTATAGCACTAGTGCTCAAGGCTCGCTTTGGCACGCCGCTTAGAACATCTTGTTTGTTGCATGATAAGTTGACCATCTCAAAGCCACCTTCTTTGTGAATTTTCAAAATATCGTTTACTATTTTCGTAGCACTTTCACTTGAGTCATGGCTGTCGATATAGTCATCCATGTAATGAGCTGTAACGATAGCATTGACAGCCTCAGGCATCTCCGACTTGAATCTTTGCGCGTTCTTATTCTTAACATACTGCGCGATAAAGGGTGAGCATACACCGCCAAAAAACAGGGAAGTCATTACAAAGGTTTTTACAGGCTCGTTGCTATCTTCACGCCATAAAAATCGCAAAGCGTTCTGGTCTTCTTTTATTATTTTTATACGAAGAAACATGTCTTTGATGTCGCCGACAACGCCGACCGAGCCCTCCCTAAATCTGAACATTATACCCAGTAGGGACTGTAATAAATTGGGACCTTGAAGTAAGTAGCTATTTAAGGAATGACCACCAGAGGTCGAGGCGGCATCTAGGACAATGCGAAGCTTTTTTTTATTGGGATTGTCGACACCGAAGTGTGGAAGGTACCAACGGCGAAAACCAGGCTCATCGGTAGTCACCTGGCGTGCGTAACCACTAGAGAACAGGTGCGTCATTCTCTCTCGATAGCGCGCGGCATATTCTTCATTTTGTTTCATTTTATTTTCTACAGAAATTAACCTCTTGTACGCGGTCGGGTAAGAGTCCGGCAGGGCGTCATTACTTTTCCATGGCAGGCCAACTTCCCACTGGCCATTGTGTAATTTAGCAGTTTCGTCCAGAATGGCCATCGCTCGTAACTCACTTTTGTTTTGACGCGGTTTCGTTGTAACGCCGATAGCTTCTAAGGCGAAAGAATTACGCACTAACGAGTGCAATTCCATCCATGCCTGTTTATCATCTGAGACTTCAAGTAAGTCAGCATTGTGATTGTTTGTAGTTACAAATAAACATGCTGCGTCGGCCACAGGTAACAGCTGAGGGGGCGTGTCCGGGGTGGCGGGGAGCGGCGCGGGGAGCGCCGGCGCAGAGGGACAATTATACGGTTGCGCTCGCGTTGATAAAAGTGCTGCGTCATTCTCTGCCCGGCCGGCCGCGGGAAAACTACTTATAACTCCGTGAATGCACCATCCCAACGCCGTGCGCGTAGCGTATGGCTTGTTTTTGCTTCCCATGACTGTGTCAAGCGGAGCGAGCAAATGACAATGATCCTGGCCAATTAACAGTTGTGGTTTGACATCGTCGCGTGGTACACAAGTGGTAAAGTTTTGTAAATGTTCATATTTTTCGAAATTAACACTCGACAGCTTTTGCACCGGTAAATTAAGCTCATTCATCTTGCGAGCGCGCAAATCAAACGTATCACCATTGAAGTTAGTAACCGTAAAGTTCACTGTCTCACTATTGCACAGCAATTCGGTATTGTCCCAAGCGCCGCGCACTCGTAACGTTTGACTGCAGCCATGCAAGCCTAGCGTGTTCGCGAGATCAGCTGATAATAGCGATAAGGTGGCGCCGTCGTCTAATAAGGCGTAAACCAAAGCGGTACCGGTAGGTCCATGAATAGTGAGCGGTACCACTTTTAGTAATACTTTAGCGTTCGGAGTAGTGGTGTTAGCAGCCACTTCACTTGGCCCATCCTCCTCTTCGACACTTTTTATTGAATTGCTTTCGTTTGAATGGACACTTGCACCAAGGTTTACATTGTCTTGGCGAATTTTATAATGTAAGAGTTTATGATGATTTTGTCCACAACTGTCCACATCACAAGCACTAGCCGAGCATTTGTCCTTATCATGGCGCAAAATAAGACACTTGAAGCATAGTTTGTTGGCGCGAACAAATCTCCAGCGGTCGCGACGCATTGCTCTTTTGAAACGTGAGCAATCCGGCAGACGATGAACAGCTAAACTACAAAACCGGCACTTCTCCTCTTCAGCACTAGTGAGAACAGGGATCGGCGGGCCGCGGCGTTCTTCATAACGCTTTCTATAGCTTGTATCAGCTTGGCTATTGATGTGCGACACGCCTGAGACTGATGCTTTTGTAGCTTCGTTCACTAGAAAATCAGTCAGCATCTCGAACTTGGACTTTGTACTACTCTCATACTGATAACGATAAGCATAGTCTGACCATCTATGTATAAGGTCACTTGGGAATTTCGATATCACTGTAGTTATAAGCTCGGGGCTTCGCAAGTAATCTGATTGATTTATTGCCAGAGCGGCCACGGCAAAATTCTTTATTTTAGTGGCAAAGTTTACAATTTCATTATGGTAGGCGTGTGACAGCGGAGGCAGCTTTTTAATTTGAGCCACAATCTTGCTAATAATCAACTCGGGGCGGCCGAAGCGAAGTTTTAGGGTTTGCATTATCACTTCCGGTTTGGTGTTCCCGATAAGCATCGACACGACGGCTTCCTTAGCTTCACCACGTAAACACTTTCGCAGGCGATATACATTTTCAGTGTCAGTAAAATTGTACAGCATCGATGATTCCTTAAAGGCCGCTTCAAATTGCAGCCATTCTATAGGATCACCAAAATACAACGGCATGTCTCTGGACTCAGTCAATCTTGAGCTTGTCTCCCGATTCACTATCTTGGAAGTAGTTGCATTAATAGCATCTTTCAATGCGCAAGCTAGCATTTCTATGTCGGTAGATTGCCGCTCGGCCTGCAATGGCGGTGCGGGTGGACACTCGTAGCGGCCGGTAGCCGGTTTGTTGCTGACGTGGCCCGTCCATTGCTCGCCGTTCTGAACCAGCTCACGTTGACTACGATCGATCCAAGCCTCCACTTTCGATATTCCCGAATTTTCAGTACCATATGACTTGTCACTTTTACGAGACTGCAATTCAAGCGCTACTAACTCTGCTGCTAATCTCTTATCGATCAACTCCTTTTCGATCTTAGCTTTTGCTTCAGCGGCCTCTAGCTCCAGTTGCATTCTTCTAGCTAATACCACAGACGACGAAGTAGATTTTCGAGAAGGTTCGTTCTTAGCGCCCTCAGTATGTGGACGCTGCTGAAGTTCTACCTTGGGGCCTTTCATCTTTACCCCTTGTTCGGATGACACCTCTGCACCACGTTCCTCCATTTGTTTGGCAAAAGCTTCTTGCTTCAACATGCGTCGCGTTTTAATACCACTGCGCGGCGGGGTATGAAACATTGAGCACAGCCAGTCCTGCTCCTAGGACTGATACCCAAGATCCGGCTCGAAGACCACTTTGTAACGGATAAGCGGGAAAATGAGAAAGGCGGTGTTTTTTGTTACTTCCGAAATTATGAGCAAACAACGATATGCAAAAATGTGTTGGCGTAGGGTTATTTTTTACCGACTGACGTTTCTTTGACAGCGCGCGCACACACGCACACACGCATACGGTCGCTTGCACATAGAGAAGATTTATTTTTATACAATAGTTCCTTAAATACTAACAGATGGTGCTACAGGTAAGTAATTATTAATTAGTTTTTTAATCTTAATTGTAAGCGAGATATTTAACGAAATGTTTAGTCTTTTTCAGGTTATATAAGGTTACATAAGTAGTTTAAGTTTGTTTTTCAGGGATACAGCGCCATCTAGCGGCAACAATTAGTTTTGCTCACCTTCCTTCCACTAGAGTCAATCACGATACCATCTGCAGTGTGAAGTCCTTTGCCTATTATTGTTTCGATGTTTTCACCACTTCTGCCAGAGCGTTGTATCTTTCTCTCTCCGGTGTCAGTCCAGTATATCAGACCTAGGTATTACAAGAATGATCGTGTTTGGTTAATAAGTAAATATGTACTTACTCGTATTATAGGTATAAAAAAATTGTAGGTAACTGAAGGATGTACTTATTAAAATTCAATGTAAGTACATTAACATTACCGGTATTCCGATCCACGTCGACACCAAGAGCATTTTTGAGTGGAGGTAATGGCAATACCACATCTATGAGATATGGTACATCTAAAGAAACGATTCGAATATCAACGCGATGAGCGAAAATCAGGAAATTTTTCGGTCCGTTTTCACAGGTCCTGCCATTACCCTGAAAATAAAGCAATTTAAGAAATGGGTACTTAATGAAAACGGAAATATGAATAATGTGATTAATTTAATACAAATAAATATTCTTACGCCCAATTTGATTCCAATAGGACAAGCACATGAGTGCCCTTTAGGTTTCAGCAAGCATAGATGAGAACATCCACCATTTTGTTTAGCACACCTGTAACAAAATCAAAGTTAGTAGTTAGTTAATACATAATATAAATATTTTACGGGTGCTATAATTCTAGATTTTTTCTAACTAGTTCGGTCTTCCATTATAAATGAAGAAACTGTTATTTTTATGTAGACTGATTACTCACTGACTGAGTTCCGTTACTCTCTCCTTGTGGAAGACCCTGACGTCCATGAGGCCAGCCACGCCCGCTCCAAGTGTCCTTCTATTGTTGCCAGTTTCTTTGTTTGCAGCTTGGATGGATTGCGTGTCCCAATCCGTCCAGAATACTTCGTCACCATATAAATCCAGGCCGAATGGGTGGGGAAGTTGTTGACCTAGTTTAAATAAATCCCAGTTAAATTCTATCCCAGAGAAGACTCAAACTTGTAAACAGTTTGATTAAAACATTTTGAATACAATCAATTTATATCACAATACTTTTATTTGACGTGCCTCTACGGGACAAAACAAGAGACCTAATTGTAATCCCCAAGATAATAATTCGATAATAACATTCCTGCCTGTTAACAAATTTTGTCTTGAATTCCAGAAAAAAGTCGATGACATTTGAATCAATGAACCAACAGTATTGCGCTGAACACCTAAGCAATGCTATAGTGGTATATCAGAAACTGTTTATATTTACCCCCTATCAGCGTCGTTCTTCCAGTACCATCAAGATTAGCATATTCAATGGTGCGATTTCCTCCATCAGTCCAGTAAATGCGTTTGCTTTCGAAATCCAGCGCTAACCCGTTAGGCCAGGTCATTTCACCGACGATGATTCGTTTTCGATTACCGCCGTCCATGTCTGCACGTTCTATACACGGGATCGCACCCCAATCTGACCAGTACATAAGCCCTCCTAGAAATGAGATGTCCGATAAAAATACAGAAGTCTAAATGGTAAAATAAAATCACACTAGTATTTTTAACATAAGTGAAAGTTAACGTAATTTTGTTGCATCTGTCTCTACTATTTTGTACTTGATAAAATGTCTTAATTCTTTCTTACCTCTAGGATCCACGACGATATCCCTAGGCTTGTCGATGTTGTCCCAAGCTAATAAAGTTCTCATGCTTCCATTCGCATTAGCCACTTCTATTCTATTAGTGCCTGCATCGGTCCAATACAACTTGTCGGTTAACCAATCGTAAGCTAATCCAGCTGGTGATACTATAAAAAGGAATTATAATAATTTAGTGAAAATTTGTAAGCGTTTACTTTATCTATATACCGCTATCCGCTGTCCCCATAAAATGAATGATAATTTAAAATGTTGAGTAAGTAGGTAGATTAACACTGAAGATTTATTAATCAACAAATAAACTAAGAAACCTTAGCTATTATTTCTTAAAACAGTTGGTTTCAGACGGTTATTAGATATAAGAAATTTACTTCTACCTACTTCAAATTATTCGCATCTCAAAAAGGAGTGAAAAATTAAAATTCACTATCATTACAAATATTTTTTTTTAGAATGATTCTTACTTAAATTTGATCCTACGATAACAGTTTGATGAGATCCATTCAAATAAGCCCGATTGATGGTATCCTTGTCCACGTCAGTCCAGAATATAGAATTGCTGTTGTGATCCCAATCGAGAGCGACGGCCGACTTGATGTTGTCCACAGGAATAACCTGATCCGAATCCAATAATTTAAGCATTACATTAGTATGTAGGAATAAGGATAACGTCACAAGAAACGTAAACTTAAGAAAGATTATGGGGATGGAAATTAAATGTTGATATCAGTTGGAATTAGAGATTTTACCATGTCCAATGAGTCCGTTTGCTTGCGCGGATTCAGTTGTTTTAATCGAATGTCTTTTCGCCGAGCATATAGCAGTAGTTTTTCGGGAGTTTCTTCACACGTGCGGCTAAACAAAAACAACATAGTTAAATTGCGAACTACGTAGTTTATAAATTACTGCGTGAATTTTGATATTTTGTTTTGCATCTGATTCTCAATATTATTAATGTAATAATGCATAGCGTTGACTCTACGATTCTTACCCGTCAAAGTTCATATTAAAGCCAACAGGGCATCGGCAAGAGTAGTCATTGCTGTTTGGGAGACAGAGATGTGAACAGCCACCATTGTTACTCCCGCAACGATTTTTATACGTCCTGAGTTGTCGTAGTGGGTGATAACTATAAAAAAATGTTACATATTCAAATTTAATGGGAATTGATGTTTTGTGTCTTAATTTTTAAATTTATACTGTATTTTTTTTTACCTATGAATATCCATTGGTACATTCAATCCCGAATGCACGGTTTGTATTCCCATGCCGGTATTCTTATTGACGGTTGATATGCTTTTGGTGTGCCAATCTGTCCAGTAAATTGCGTCTTCAAACATTGTGAGCGCAAACGGATGCGGTAGGCCTTTGTTGGTGACCTGTATTTAAGAAGAAGAAAAAGAAAGGAGAATATAGGTATATGAAAAGAAAACAATAAACTTGTAATCTCGCAATAGATGTGACTGATGGGAAGTGATACTCACCCGCTTGCGATTTCTTCCATCAAAAGATGCTTTCTCAATTACGTGATGTTTGGCATCCGCCCAGTAAATCTTAGAATCCATGTAGTCTATAGTCAGTCCATTTGGCCAGAATATTTGATTTACTATGACACTCTTTCGTTTATTACCATCCATATCAGACCGCTCAATTTTAGGGTTGGGTCCTAAAATGAAATTATTAATATTAAAGCTGGTTAGTAGCCATGAATTTCAAAGTTTAGGGAAGTATATATCTTACTAAATTAATTGGAAGGGTGATTACCGTAAGCATCTTTGTTAAATTGTATTATTTGGTGAAACTTACCCCAATCTGTCCAAAACACCAAAGCATCCCCCGGGTGAACGGCTATAGCCCTTGGTTTGTCCAAATCGTTGGCAGCAATGACAGCTCTCTGTACACCATCTAAAGTGGCCACTTCAACACGTCGCGTTCCGGAATCAGTCCAGAAAACTAAATCATGGATCCAGTCTATAGCTACACCACCTGGTGTTTCTAAACCCCACCTTATAACGTCTGGAAGAAAAAAATTAAATTATAAAAAGGACCAAAAAATTCTGACAATTAATTCTGAACATTTTCCAAAGATAAAATTATATATTCAGTTAAGCTAGCGCGAGTATGTCCTCTTGTCTTCTATTTAACAACAAAATGCCGTAAGTACCCAAATAAAGTTAAAAACAAACAGGTAAAATTATTGGAACTAGCAATACGTCTCCCCATCCCACTCCTGAATTGGGCTGCCAAAGTACCTCTCAAAGTGCCTCTGGCACTGCTAGCTTCGTTACTCTGGCAAAAGCTACTAACTATGGAGAATACAATCCTTCAACATACCAGTGATATTGTTGTTGGATAACTGAGCAACGCGTATGACCCTCAGATTGTTTTCAGTCCAAAACACCAGCTTCTTTTCGTAGTGATAATCCAACGCTACTGCATTATGAAGTCCTTTAACGACGGACATGTAATTGTCGCCGGTAAGCCAGACCTATAACATTTTAAATAAAATATTAGACATTATGACCTATTATTTTGGTCGTCTCGTTTTAAGGATTACATTTTAGTAACGTATTACGTATTTACCTGTCGTATTCCAATTCGATTAGAAAAAAGCAGTGTCGGTGATTCCCCAGTAGGTTTGCAAGATCGGCGATCTGGTCTTAGTACGTATCCCGTCATGCATCCGCAGAGGAAACTCCCGACTGTGTTAGAACAAGTCTGAGAGCAGACGGGATCTTGCTCGTACATGCATTCGTCGATGTCACGGCAGCTGAGGAGTTGGAAGATATTGAGTTGTAAATACAAGAAGACTTCATTATCTGTAGTTTGCTAAAATGGCATCCAAGAAATAATGCTGTAATGAAAACAAATCACATACCTAAAACCATCATCAGCCAACAAGAACCCCAACGGGCAAGCGCACGCGGGCAAGCCTTCATGCGTAGTAATACACTGCTTCTCACACTTATCGTCAGGACCACATTTCCTCTTTACTGGACAATTCTCTTCATCGTCACCTTTAGGGCAGTCCTTCATGCCATCACAAACATGTTTTCTATTCACGCAGTTCCTAAAAGCGTTACTGATGAGATGCTCCTGAGACTTGCACATATATTGGTCTTGTTCACAAAATACTTGGCAATTGTTTTCGTCTTCACCATTTGTGCAGTCGCGGACACCGTCGCAGAGCCAAGTTTTCTGGAAAATAATTTAAAAATAGAATACTGATAACAATGAATCGAGAAAATGATTTTTTTTCCATCGGTAATTACTTATTCTTACCAGTATACACCGACTATCAAGACAGGAGAACTCATCGGATGTACAGTTCCTCATTGCATGCGACTCGCAGTTGATCTCGTCGCCGCCGTCTGCGCAATCTCGCTCGCTGTCACAGCGCCAGCGCTCTGGTATGCATTTACCGTCGCTACATCTAAAAACATAAAATTGTTGTCGTTGTAATGGATCTGCTTATTTTGCTAAAGAATTCATTTTTAAATATACTTAAGTATGTTAGAGTCACCTCCAACGTTTACCTTGTGACGTTCATTGTCTACATTGATTTTAATGTTCTTTTTGTTATAGGTAAAAAACTTAAGTAGTGCACAGTAGTGCACAATTGATATGTGACTACGGACTACGGATTACGGATATGTTACTACTATACAACAAGTCATCTTCTTAAGTTTTTTACCTATAACTTACTGTACTGTATTCAATAAAGTATTTTTATTAAAATATAATATGCTTACTTAAACTCTCCAGCGTTGCAACTTCCCGGCAGCATAGGGCAAGAGTCTTCATCCGTCCAGTCCCCACAATCGTTGTCGCCGTCGCATTGGAACTCTTTGATCACGCACTTCTTGTTGTCACACTGGAACTCGTTTTCGCCGCATCGCAGAAGGTCCACAGCTGCGTGCATATGCTTACTTAGAACCATGTCGTATCGTTATCAATTTTAGTGAGTGGTGCGTACAATCGAAGACATCTTAACAACCCATCGAAAATTAACTTAGAAAAATTGGTCAAGGTCTACAGAGAGAGAATTTCTATATTCATTTCTAATATTCGTTATTTCAATTCGATACAAACTTTCACCACATTCGATCACGAAAATTAGCCCCCAGTAACGCCTTGACTACAGTAAATTAATTGACGCGTAATTAAAAACAAAATTTACACTGAAAAGTCACCAGCGTCACCTACTTTAATTCATTTAACTAGAATTAGAAACTCGTAGGACTATAAAATCCACTGCTATTAATAAAGGCGGGTACCTACTTGTAGAGACTAACGCTTCTTTATCAAAGGTTAAAATTTATATGACTACTTCGTTTGCTATCGTTGAAAGTATGTTTAGTATGGGTGCTAGAGTCGTTACATTACACAAGTACCGGACGAATAAATACTGTCAAATTGGCAGAGATTACCAAGTTCAATGCCCCTCGATCCCCGAGCGATGTCATTAGTAGAAAATGGTGTGAATCGGGTCGGGGGCCTGGCTGAACTGCCGGTATGTTTTCGCACTAACAACATTCAGTCTACAAAATTTGCGCACAACCCCATTATAGCTGAGTAGCTTCGCTCTGGCTTAGCTTGTGCTTGTATTCCAGAATGAAAGGTTCAGTCAGTCAGAGGCGGAGGGTTTACATGTTCATTTTGTTATCTGCTCTCGCTCTGGGTGACGTGGATTAATATTTCTTCAGATGGAACATCTCGCGGTTAGTCTATCCAAGCTTGGCCATATTCATTTTCTCATCACTGACGTCACGTAAAAAATTTAGGCAACCCGGTAGGAATCGAGTCGTTCGAACGGCATTGCAAAGGACGAGTAACTATAAGAGGAATTTTGTATTTATTTGTTTTAAATCCCTCCGGTCTTAAGGATGTCTGTGAACAGCGGTGATGACCTGTCAAAAGTCCTGAATAATTAAGATTACGATTTGGAGTCTTTTTGTATTTTTTATTTCAACTCCAAATTTTTTTTGTTTCTTTTACGGTTATCCCGTGAAAGTTTAATATTTCACACGAAAACACAAGCCGAAACATGAATGCACAGAAAAACCAGAAAAATAGACCAGCGCTGGGAATCGAACCCAGGTCCTCAGCATTCCGTGCTGCGTGCTATTCCCCTACACCACCACTGGACAGGAGACTAGACACGAATTTTTCCTATGCACCCATATTTCAACTAGGATTCTTTTTCATTTGTCACTTTAGCAGCGACACTAACGCCATCTATGGATCTACGTTCTCAACGAGAAACATTTTTTCCACTCCCGTCGAAGCTATCCGCTCACCAGGGACAAGAGATGTCGCTATTAAGCAATCAAATCAAGATTACGATTTGGAGTCTTTTTGTATTTTTTATTTCAACTCCAAATTTTTTTCCTGAATAATTGTAAATGAAAGTTAACTTACGGCAATCGGCCTCATCCGAGTTGTCAGGACAGTCTGCTTCCTTGTCACAACGCCAATGTAGCTGTATGCATTCGCCGATCGCACACATGAACTGATTTTCTCTGCATCTGTGGTGCAATGTTAGAATAGTAGAAAACAAATGAAAGTGGGGCTAAATATTTTCAAACTAAAAAGTTGCTATTTAATTTTAGTAGTTGTGTAAGTGACGCTTTCATTGAATTTCTACTTATTAAGTATGTGAGAGTGACAAGGTATTCGGATTATTTCGTCCAGTGCTTAAAGTCTAAAATAACGCTTGTACGAAAGATGTTCACTGGAAATTTTCATTCAATATGACGTCACATGAATGAATGATTTGTATTTTGTATTAACGCATAACACTATAAACGTCGCGGTATTGGTTAGGTAAATGTTACGGAAACATTTGTCAATCTCAATTAAAATTCTTGAAAAACTTTAACAATGTCACTTATCTATTAATTTGAATTTATCTAACCACTACCTGCAATATTTCGGTTTTGTAAGTTCAGTTGAAGAAGTACGGTCAGCCAATTAATTTAAACAACTCCCTATTGTACAAATATATATGATAGTCAATCTTAGTACCACATGTTTGGCTGACGGTAATTTAAGACTGACAAGTAGGTACGTTAATTAGAAATTAGGTTAGAGGTTTAAAGATAGCCAGTTCTTATCCTCTGCTAATTAAAACTCCCCTGCGACCTGATAAAGCTAATCCTGCACAGGCTTAAATGACTTGCTCATCGCACACTGGTTATTTAAAGGACCAGACAGAGTCGCGGTAGGATCGTACACCTACTTGTGGCACTGCGAGCTTTTTTGCTCATATGTCACTTAAGTTCGCAAAGATTGACCAATCCACCAGCGTAAAAGCTTGCGTACGTTTATCAGCCCCTTTTACTCATTAGAACCAAGCTCGGATCATATTTCTATGACGTCAATTAAATAATAACTCTATTCTGTGTAATTATAAGGTAGGTACTTGAGATAAATTCACGTACGCGTACCCCTTCACGAATTTAACGCAATATATAGCGTGACGTCAAGTTTGACTGTCGAACGTCGCAATATCTAGCTATTAAGTATAACTTGAATCGGACGTGGCCCGCTGAATGTTAATCACATCGATGATTTTGTTCTATAATGAATACGCCCACGGAAGTTGGATATATCGGGAGAGTCTTCTCAGGACGGAGGCTGCGAGCGTAGGCGCGTCGCCATGCCAACGGGGCCGCGCGCCCCGCGCCGCCCCCGCGTTATTGATCTACAGACCCTACTCCGCCTTTTGCCCTCTATATACCGCGCTATGGACACAACAAAATAAAATATAAACATCCCAAATTATAACGGCTATTGGTATAATAAGTATGGCTCGAAATGCTCCGGATATGAATGATGGATGGACTTGCTGAAGAATTTGTGCTATTGCTGGACTGGGTTCTGATATATCTAACGTTCGATACACAGCCGAGAAAACTGAATCGCATAACGGGGTAGAACCTTTTCACAATCAGTTTAGCGATGATTTCTTTGGCAGATTCTATGGAACGTCAAATTGACTTTTGCAGCAAAAAATGTCAAACCTAGTAGTACGCTATTCAGTTTTCTACGACTGTATAAGTACATTAAGCTCTCCTACATTTTATCAAAAATAAATTAACTTAAAAATTCAACGCAGATAATGCGAGTTGAAATAAAATCTAATAGGAAAAAACCTACACAGCCTTTTCAGACTTTCGGTGAAAAATAACAAAACTAGGACAGAAGTACTGTCCTACTTAGCATAAGTGGGTAGAGTGGGTAGGGTAAAATAGACGATTGTTATTTTTTACTTAAAGATATCATAAAATGATTATAGAAAGCTAATAATAGCATGAATTCAAGTTGTTTTAATATGAACTTTAAATCACAAATAGACGTACCTACCTAATTATAAATCCTGTTAACAGGATCTTTTAAATTTATTGACGAGCGTAATTTACGATACGATTTAATCTTTTCTTTAATGGTTTACATAATATATAATCTGCGTAAATCAGTTGCATAACGCTCTGCAACTAGTTCATTATTATGAAAATTTTATCGCCATTGCCAAGTGAAACCGTTCCTTTCAGAATCGTAATTTAGTTTAGTGCATTTGTTGTGAGGTTAGGTATAAAGTGTACTGTACGTGTGCTCCGTTACTATATAAAAAGTACATCCCCAGTAATTTATTTATTACTTTTGCCCGCGGCTCCGCCCGCGTGGTATTCGGTTATCGCGCGCTGTTCCCTCGAAAACTGCATTTTTCCGGAATAAAAAGTAGCCTATGTCACTCTCGGGCCCATAAACTATCCCTATGCCAAAAATCACGTCAATCCGTCGCTCCGTTACGGCGTGAAATAGGACAAACACACAAACACGCTTTCGCATTTATAATATTAGTATGGATAAGTGATTGATTTTATTCTCTTTGACAGTTGTCCCTTGAAATTATACTCCGTGACTAGCTGTAACTGTTGACGGTGAGCCAACTGATATAGGTTGTCAAACGTGAGTGTAGCGTTCAATTATGGAGTTCCCTAATTGAACTCTACACTGAGAAGGAAAGGAACTGAGTTCAGTTGGGTACTTAAATTCCTAATTCGCATTGAGTCTGTGTGGGAACTACGGCCCAAGTCCTCTCATTCTGAGAGGAGGGCTGTGCACAGCAGTGGGACGTATGTAGGCCGAGATGATGAGTTTCACTTTGTTATAGGTAATGTACTTGTTGTACTAAAAATAAAAATAACTTTGATCGTGTAACAAAACAGAAGAGGACAGCGCGCAATTGTTTTGGAATTCTTTTTGGAGGCCTTTGTCCACAGTGGACGTCTTCTGACTGATGATGATGATGAACAAAACAGTATACCTATCTAGACTAACTAGTGAAGAGTAAATATTATTCGTTAGGCAACCCGAAGAGAGAGTCAAACTTAAGTCAAGTATGTCTTTGCATACAGCATCTGAAACTTCGAGCAGTTAGTTTGCCGTATTTGTCATAATTATTGACGTCACGTAAATAAATCTAGATATCGCGATGGGAATCGAGTTGTTGCGGCGCCACGCCACTGATACTCACTTGCCCTTAGTACAGTTGGTTTCGTCGGAATTGTCGCGGCAGTCGTCGTCGCCATCGCAGAGCCAGTCCTTGTGGATGCACAGACCGTTGCCGCACGTGAACTGGTCCTTGGTGCAGTTGAGTGTACCACCTGCGATACAGTCAGCCGTTTTATTTGTAAGTAGGTACAGTTGAGAAAACTCAATCAATTACAAGGGTGGAACCTTTTCATGTCCATTTTCGCTATGATTTATATTAAATGATATTGTACGGATAACACACGTCTTAAATCGAGTTTAGCTCGACATGTTTCGGGCTATTTCGTAGCCCTTCTTCAAAGGACAAAGAAAAAAGAGAAAAGAATAGGAAAAAATAAAGAAAAAAAGAAGAAAAGAAAAAAATAAAGAAAAAAGAAAAGGAAAACAGGAAAGGGAGGAAGGTGGCGCGGAGTGCGCGTGTTGCTGCTACGAAATAGCCCGAAACATGTCGAGCTAAACTCGATTTAAGACGAGAGTTATCCGTTACAATATTTAATATAAGTGAGTCTCACGGTACTTTCATGTTCAAAATTCGCTATGATTTCTTTGGCAGATGTATGGGATGTCAACATGGCATTAGTAGAACAAATGTTCCACTCTGTTATGTAAATAATAATTACTTATAGCCACTTGCAGGAAACACATAAATCTCGAGTTAGCGTTAAGCTTCGTTTAATAGTGTCAAAATGTATGGAACTGTCAAGCTTAAGCCAGACTTAACAACTAAATCTAGATTTATTTTTACCTGCAAGTGGTTCTTAGTCTTTTTGGTAAAAAAAATATACAAAATTGTCATTTAAGTGATCAGAAACTGAATCTAAAGAATTTTTACGTAAGTTGAGACGTTATCTCAAACAGTGTTACATTCACAAACTTTATAATGTTAGTATGGTTTTTTTATTTCTAACTGGGTATACGTACCACAGCGCGTCTCATCAGAGAAATCCCCGCAGTCGTTGTCGCCATCGCAGAGCCACTCGACAGCGATGCACACGTTGGTATTATGACAGACGGTCCGATTTGCCTGTTCATCGCAGGAGCGTGCGCATCCGGCCTCGTCCTCGGACTCTGCGCAATCCGCCACGCCGTCGCAACGCTTCTCCATTGCGATACAAGTGCAGGATATCTAGATATTAAATATTGTTAATTTATTGGATGGTTAATGCAATTACAACTTCAACTTTTTTGTTTTTGGCAACCGGTCGCTTTAGGTTAACAACCACTACTGCCAATGACTCCCGACAACGGCAAGTATTTGACCAAAAACAGTTTCTAAATTTTGGGTAATACAATTATAGTGCCCGGCCACTAAGAAGTCAATCCTGACACATTGCACAGTTCCTGGTTATTGTTAATGACAACCATTGAAAAAAAAATGCTATACCTACTGCTCTATCGCACGCAACAAGTACGCATTGTATTTTTGTCTATGATTCATATTGTTAATATTCAAAAACTTCATGGCATTGCAGTGTTAGGATTTACTTCATAACAGCCGTTGACTATACGTTTACCGCAATTTATTCGCGAGCACAGGCTAGTCACAATACAGCCAACCATCAGAACTAAAATACTGTGGGTTCTGACCTGTTTACTTCATCACATCAAACTCAATTACTTCTAAAGTTGGGTGCATAAAATGCAATCTCCAACCTCTCGGCCTTCGAAAGTCGGTCTTCAAGTAACTAGACCTAACATCTTCCTGGAGAAAGATCTCTATGGTAGCCTAGCCCCTTCCCACACCTGTTCCCTTTGAAATGTAACACATTTACAGATAGCCCTTATTTTAATAGCAACTTTGTCCCTCGCCTTTATTTCGTGCCCACCTATAGGTACGCTTAGTATGTTTAGAAAGATATCTGATGATAGCTCCATAATAAAAACAATTCAACAATAAAACTTAAAAAACAATTTAATTTGTCAAAAAAGTCTAGGAAAGGCTTTACCCAACAGGGTCACTAGTAGAATGACTAGATCGCAAAATGACCACATCGCTCATAGTCTACATCTCAAAATGACCGACTCGCAAAAAGACTATCTCATCTAGTCAACATCTCAGCTACTTGAAAAAATTAACAGATAAGTATGTTAGGATTTTACCTGACAGGAGAAACTGTGTTCTGGACACGGTATGTGGCAGCCGCCATCTTCCATGTGGTCTTCGACGTCGTCCGCCACCACGTCCGCATTCCGGTCGAATATAGGTCGATCTGCGTTAAGGAATTTAATGGTCAATTCATCTGGATCATGCAAATTTTGCTGTTAGATGACCTGTGCAGTTGTGGACTATGTTTTTGGCAGATATATTCTGAGTGGCACTAGGTACATTGCCGGCCTTAAATGATCCGTCACATCGCACCTAATTCGCTATTCCCGCAATACTCGAATGATTGTATTTGTACAGTCAAGACTTTAATTCATTAGCTACCGTGGAACCATTTCACAGTAAACATAGCGAGATCACATTAAATGAAATGGTTCCATGGTGGTTCATGAATTAAAATCCTTGACCGTACTATGAAAACATGACTTTAGTTTGGTTGGATATACTTACGATGCCATGGTTCAATACGTGTGTACGGGCTGTGCGGTCGGAAGCCAGGCACGCCGCCCACGGCAGCACCCGGGGGCTGGTACGGCGGCACCCGGCCGACCGCCGACCGAGGGTCTGCTGGTTCTGATGTCGAGTTGGTGGGACGCGGCAGCGCTAGAGGTGGTGACTCTTCCGCGGATGCTGCCAAAAACGAGGAATCGGTATAATCACTCCATAATGATCATTAAAAGCACGTCTGATTGTATACGAAGACGTGTTCTTAGATGCAGCGTCCTTGTCTGGTAATTATTGACTCGCGTTAATACATATCTGCTCTTCGTCATAGGGCAATCTTAAAAGACCTTAGAAATAAATAGTTAGAAACCATTAATCAACTGTCAAATTTGACACGGCACTAGTAACGTGGAGTGAACTTTTTTGTAAGGCAGCCTGGGAAGTAAGAAAGCGTTAGTTCGGTAAGTATGGATCAGTTTGGATGCAACACCTCGCAGTTAGTGATCGCGACCTCTGCCATAAGAACTTGCCATCACAGTCGTCTCGAAAAAAATAATTAAACAATCCTATGGGAATTGAGTTGTTACGGCGCCACGCCACTGCACGACACACAACATACCGTACCTATTCATTCTTCTCAACATTATGCTTAATCAAGTCACATGTCAATAATATTCGTACTTACAAATTGTCATCAAAATGGTCTCACGTTCATACGAAGGATATGTTCCACGAATCTATTTATAAATTACTTACAACGAGTCACCTAGGGTCGCAATTGATATTTTTATGTAACTCCCGTGACTATCGGCTTACAGACGATTTTGCACTCTATTGTTTTCCTCATACATAAGATTCTGTTATGTAGGTGTGATTGTTACCACAGATTATTTCATATCGCAATAATTTAGAGAAATATTAGCATTTGATTATAATCTGTTGACTTTTCCTTTTTGAACATAGTGCCAGTAAAACTATAAGTTTATTTTTTGTACCTAAACAATAAATCGATCTCAAATTCTGTACAAAAAGTGACCTTGATCGTGACACAAGTTGTTACTAAGTATCTAACTACACATATGTGTTATGATGTCCATCCATGTAGAGTTTGATTTGTTTGATTGATAGATATTCATCCATGTAGAGTACAGTTTGATTCTTAGGTTATCACAAAATCTTATCATTTTAATATTTTACGTTATTCAATTAGCAATTTATAGATTGACAACAAATTAACTTGCTACAATAAGATAATTATGGTGGCCTAGTGATCATATTAGTTGACCACACATTTGTCGCTCTATTATCGATAATTCTTTACTGAAATTAGTTCAATAAAAATAATAACATTATTATGAGTAGGTATGCATAACCGCAATGATACCCTATTATATTTGTGCAGCAATACGCTCTTGGTAATTAGTTTTTTAGACCGCAATGTTATTTTTATACCTACATTTATTGTTCAATTAATTCAATTGTCTGGTATCGTTGAGTAAGTACGCTCAAACGTTGCTGTCAAAAACAATTTAGGCAAATCCAATTTACACTTTGTATGAAAAATTGTACAAGCTGCATACTATTTAAACAGTAGATATCGTTTATAACTTTCTTTTGTGATCTTCTTTCTTCAGTGCTTATTTTTTTGTATAAAAACTGAGAAGCGGACTTATGATTTACCTGAGTGATCATCGCTGCCCATGGATATCTACAATCAACATTACCATTGGAACTGCTGATGTTACTGCTTCAAAGCGTTTTATTTCTCCACAGACCCCACGGCCCCACAATGCATCTTTTTAGATACCTACAGTTATGTCCAGCCACGAATACGCGCGCGCTAATATTATATTTTCCGTCAAAACAAGGTCAAAATAGATGCACGATCTAGACGCTCTACTTACAATAGTTAATTGGCAGGCGATGTATTAGAAAATCGCCGTATCGTCAGCAGAGATGTTGCGATAGAACTTTAATCCTACTCACCACATAGCCATAGTAAGGTGAATAAAGTGACGTATGCGGCTATCGGCGCGGGCATGGTGGCGTTCAAAGCGGTGGCAGGCGCATCGCCTAAGTGACCTGCGCGGCGGCTCGGCCCCGCACCTTGGCCATCATTGCGACGGCTATCTGAGGACAATATAAATAATATAGACAAGCTGCCGTGCAGCGGTAATCCTAGCCTTTAGTCGGGGCAGAAAGAGGGTGACTTTTGAGAGAGAGAGAGAAACATTTATTTACACATATTCGATACACTTAATAAGTAACACCCCTTTTTTTACGTCGGGGGTTAAAAATATATGAAATGGAAAGAACAAAAAAACATCGAGTAGTAAAAAAGTGGGCCCACTCATCATAATGCTACGGCAAGCTGCAACTCTGTTTTCAGTGGGACCCAGTTAAAAACTAAAACATATAAAAACATACAACAACTTTTGGTGCCAACGTTTAATACGGCTGCTCCGCTTGGTATACAGTCGGATCGGCTCCGGCTTGGACGATGACGCGAATCTTATCGCATTCTTAGACTCTCTGTTACGATAGAGTCTGAGTCGTCCTTGACACCTATATCCGGGTAAGTACACCTACATAATACGAGTAAAATAATAGATTTAGCTGCGTGGATTCAATAAAGATAAATAAATCAAGGGGGTAGGTATAGCTAAAATATAAAATTCATACAAGTCGATGTGATAGCATACGTCATATACGGTGTCTAGCCAAGTTTTAGCCACCAACAATTGTCTACCTCAAAATCTTTTTGGTCAAAGGAGTGATAGATAGTTTTTGTTTCTAAATGTGTTCCTTACCCATTTAGTGGTGAGACGTGCAACGTTTGCGCTGATTGACGTCTTGTCTAAGATTTCAGTAGAATATCACTTAGTTAGGCATGTTATTACTTTAGGTATTTGATAAAAACTATAGATATTTTTTTAGCACTGGAGACTATTACGCGCGACAACAACCAACAAAGGCCTATACCGAAATGGCGTACTTACTTATTGCGTACGGTTTTCCTGGTAGTATGGTACATTAATCGCCATCAGATATTTCGGAGCGGCCAAGGTGGTCTAAAATATCGGCACATGCTCTCTATTATTAAGGCTTTAGAGTTCATGTTTCGATATTTTTGATTACCTTGGCTACTCCGAAATATCTGATGTCTACTGTAAGAATCTAATTTATAGGATAAATGCATCCCATAATTTACGATTCAGCATTTTTAAACTCATTGTTAGTAGATTTGTGACTTGTTTTAGGTAAGATAAGTTACGTATTTCTTGATATATTCGTGACACTGTGTAAGTAATTCGTTTACAAGTAGTTATAGTGTGCATTCAAGGCATACATCATAAATTCCGTTCCATCGGATGGACTGACTCAAGACCAGCAGTGCACAATAGTGCACATGCCTGCCCCAGCTATTGAATAGTTTCTTATTGCTATGTAATGTTTGTCAATTGTGTTTGTTTACTTTTTTTGTACAAAGAGTTTACTGCTGTAAGTAATTCGTTTTAACCTAATTGTATTTATAATATGTAAAAAAAAATATAAAGTTTAGGTAAATTCAGTAGGCAGTGACTCAGACTTATTGATAACTAGCTTTTGCCCGCGACTCCGTCCGCGTTGAATAGTTATTTTCGGAAGTATTTTTCCTTCCTTCCATATAAAATTTCATCCCCTATTTCATCCCTTCACAGGCCGAATTTTCAAAAATGCTCGAACTAATATCTAATTACTTCTTATGAAATGCTCAGATGCCAAGTTTTATAAAGATTCTTCAATTTATCTTCGATAATGACGACCATCCATATAAACTTTCATCCCCTGTTTCACCCCGTCACAGTACGAATTTTCAAAAACGCTCGAACCGATATCTACTTATTTCTTATTAACTGCCTAAATATCAAATTTCATGGTTTTATGTTTAAAAATGACGAACTTCTATATAAACTTTCATCCCCTATTTCGCCCCCTCACAGGTTGAATTTTCAAAAACGCTCGAACAGATATCTACTTATTTCTTATTAACTGCCTAAATGTCAAGTTTCATGGTTTTATCTTTAAAAATTACGAACTTCCATATAAGCTTTCATCCCCTATTTCAACCCCTTCAAGCCTTTTTTTCGGAATAAAAAGTAGCCTATGTTCTTTCCCAAGGTGTAGTCTATCTCTGTACCAAATTTAATCAAAATCGGTTCCGCGGTTTTGGCGTGAAAGCGTAACAGACAGATAGACAGACAGACAGAGTTACTTTCGCATTATTAATATTAGTATGGATGTACCTGTTATTCCAGACGCCCAAATATCTGCTTACCAAGTTTCATCGAAATTTGTCTAGTCGTTTTACCGTGAAAGAGTAACAACGACAGTCACGTACGTACGTGCGTACAGACATATTCATATAAACTTTTTTATTTATAATATAATTAATTGTGCTATCCTACTAAATTATTATAAACCATTATCTTAGACAAACTATCCCATTTATAATGGTCTTAAATTATCTAAGTTAAGATGATCAGATGTTTGTTATTTAAGCATGAAATACCTAAATAAAAGTAGAAATATTTATTCGCTCTTCGCACAGTACATAGAACATGATAAATAAAATACATAAAAAAATACAATTTAAATACTACGAAATTTTTTAACCGAAGTTCGCACTGTACCGTCCCTCTCACTCTCGTATTAAATAAAGCAATCATGCAATGAAATAACATCTGAACCTGAACTGAATAAGACGGGAAGTTTACTCTTGTAACTCTGGTGGTGTACATTCAACATCGCTTCAACTTGAACTCATTTTCTTGAATTTATATTATATAACGATATATTTTATACACAGTTCACTCCACCTTCACTTGAAAATATATCATTTTTTTTAATGGTTTCCCGCCTCTTTTCATAGAAAAAAAAAATGAGGTGTATTTTTCAACCGAAAACACCACAAGCTGTTTAAGACACAATAAAAAAAGTCCGGAGTTCCATCAAATAATGGATACCGGCCATTTAAGTTGGCTGTATACGACTTGAGCCAACTCATTACCATGGCCATTTCATCGGGCCATTTTAACTTTTGAATAAGTTTGCGACTCGATGCGACATTATTGTCGAGCTAGCGAGCCTGCTGCAATGTGTTTTAACTTTTTAATTTTTCGCTGACCATAAACTATGCACTTTACCTTCTGATATGTAAAGAATAATGTCAACTTTTACGGACATAATTTCCTTGCTCACCTGCGACCTTACGATAGCTGAGCTTATGCAAAATATAAAATATGCGTGTTCATGCAGTTCCTCCACCTCCACACTGTAAGAACATACACAAATTACGAAAACCCTAACGACGTTTATCCTACGTTCATTTAACTCACGTTTAAAATGTCTAATGTACAAAATTACTAGTCCACGATAATAAAATTCTAACGTCATTTATATTTCATTCAGTTGATTTTAGCTAAAGTGTAGATAATATAGCGTTAGCGTAACAAAGTCGACGGAGCTAGGCTGGGCGGAGCTCCTGCATCTGTAGGTATAGATTTTAATTACTTATTAATTCGAGTCCATTTATTTCATGTTTCTTAGACACATATGTTGTTAGTTTGACTTAATCTAAGTGTTAGTAAAACCCGAGCATCATTCTTATTAATTATAATTATATTTTTTTGTTTCATTGTTTGTTCATATACGTATTTTATAAATTTGACATACATTTATATTTTTCATTTTACTTTTAATTATTATTATTTAATTTTACTCTAATTTGACTTCACATTATAAATTATATTTTTATTTTTTTGTATACATTTGAGAATCCTTTTTAGAGTTCCGGAGCCAAAATGGCAAAAACGGAACGCTTATAGTTTCGCCATGTCTGTCTGTCTGTCTGTCTGTCCGTCCGCGGCTTTGCTCAGGGACTATCAATGCTAGAAAGCTGTAATTTTGCACGGATATATAGGTAAACTATGCCGAAAAATAGTACAATTAAAAATTCAAAAACATTTTTTTTTAATCTACCTCCCAGAGACGTAAAGTGGCGGTGTTTTTTTTTTTCTAATCTAACCCTATAGTGTGGGATATTGTTGGATAGGTATTTTAAAACCATTACGGGTTTGCTAAAACGATTTTTCGATTCAGTAATTTGTTTGCGAAATATTCAACTTTAAAGTGCAAATATTCATTAAAATCGAGCGTCCCCCCCCCCCCCTATAAAATCTAAACCGGCGGGTGGAAAAATTTGAAATAATCCAGGATCTAGTCAGTATATCAAACTTCCAAGGAAAACTATAACGGCTAAGTTTGCTTGAGACTTATTAGTAGTTTATGAGTAAATAGCAGCGTAAGGTATAAAATATACTTACCTAAACTTGGAAGATTCCGTATAAAATACGAAATCCTTAGAAAAATATTACTTAATTTTTTCGTAATGGCTACGGAACCCTATTATGGGCGTGTCCGACACGCTCTTGGCTGGTTTTTCCTTTTATGATTTTTCTATAGTTTACATTTACCGACATGTGTTCATAATGTATTTTTTCAAAAGGAAATAAATAAATCTATGTAATCTATACATAACGATCCTAAACATAACGATCTATAGGTATCTCCCTCCAATCGAGGCCTATAATTTTTATCGTTTTTGTTTTAGATATGCTTTAGATATGTATATATTTCAAAGTACTGTCATTAGATATTTTGGGCATTGATTTTCGAAAAGAAAGTCATTCGATTTACAGTGCATTAGGACTAGCATTTTTAGGAATTTCGTACATTAATAATTATTATTTTCGGGGTTTTGTCTGTAAGAATATCGTACTTAGGAATATTGATTTTCAAAATTATGCTACGGAGCCGTTTCGATAGGTGAATAAAGTCCATAAAAAAATTGGTGATTGGACATACCCTTAAGGAAATTCTTTCTCCTGGCAGGTCTCTATTTAGTAACTATTGTCAACTTTCACCAAATGCGTCACTAAAACAGAGCATCTGTTGTTATAAAAGTATATATTACTATCTCGGGAACGTTTATTAAAATTTTGAGCTCTAAGTGTAGAGCTCAAAATTTTAATAACCGTTCGCACTTGGATACTTAAACTATCGATCATACTTGTCTGTCGGTCTTGTTTATCATCGTTTAGCGTCGTTTATTTCTACCCTTTCGACCTTATTCGCCGATTGCCATTATACGCATAAGTAAACAAGGTTAAGAGTATATGAATGTTAGAAAAATATATGAATAAAAAAAAAATCTAAATTTTTTAAAGATTTTAACAAATCTAATTAATCATACTTTAAAAACTTGTTAACAAACGTTTACAATTAAGCATTTTCAACAAAAATGGTGGCTGACTACGCCGTTGCGAAAACTAATCTTTTTTGAGAAACCCTGTTGGCGCATGCGTGAAGCCAGCAGCCGGCCTTACGAGCTACTTGTTGATCTCTTTTTCATTCACCACGCACCGCTCCGCGCATTCTACGCAGTTACAACGCGCCAGATTTACATTTCACATTATTATATAGGAGAGGCATGATCTATAAAAATACGTAAGCATAGATAAAAATGTAGGAAAGCCTTTCATGCATCTAGCAGTGCAGATCAGATATAGCACTTATGTCGTTTTTACAATTTGGAACATCAGTGTCCAAGAGTTGTTAATATTAGATGCAAGGGCCTTTTATCATTTTTTAACCATTCTTATAGATTTATATAAAACGTATGTAAGATACATTGAGATTTAAAAGGATCGGTAAAGTTCTTGGAGAACTTATGCGGCCTTCGTTCGGGTCAAAATAGATGACTATATTATTATAGAATGAGCTTGATCATCTGACTCGGTTGAATAGGCGTTTCTGAAATGCCTATGAAGAAGTTGTTGGTAAATTGGAGCAACATTTAATTTTATGAACTGGCAACAGTCGGGGTAGAACATTTTCATTAGACAGGTCGGAAGAGTGCATTAAGCGTGAGTTAAGATATATTCTCGGATGCAACATTTTCGTAGTCAGCCTTCACTACCTTCACTGAAATCACGTTAAAAAGTAGACATCCCGATGGGAATCGAGTCGTTACAGCGCCAAGGCACTGTAGCTCGTGACGTTAGTAGTGACGCAAGTAGAAATAATTAAACGGCATTAAGTATTCTCCTTGATTGGTCTTTATTACAGCACTTGTCATAGTTGGCTATATACCTTGACGCCAAAACAGAAAGTATTTTTTATCAATGTTTATTCGCGGATGTAATTTACTTAATGATAGTGCAGTTTATTAATGTCTATTCTCAAAAATACCCACAGTTCCACATCAAAAACCCTCAACGATTTTGCTATCGGAGCTCAAAATACGTCGCCATTTACATCTAACAAGAATTTCACTTATTAACAAGTTACCGCACTAAAATCACCTTAGATTGGTTCTTACTTAAAAATTGTCTGGTTTTGTAATTAAGTCTCCATCTCACCAGTTTAGGTCTTGCCACGCGTCAGTGTCACTTAAACTTGCCTAATTGCACAATTGTTCATGATTCTTAATGTCTTATATCCCAAAACATCAAAACAGATCTTATTATGTTTGAATTTGGGAAATAAGTATAGAATTTATTGAGGGATCAATACGGGGGGGTGGGCTGCGCGACAGCGTGCGCCCACGCCCGCCCGCGCACTCCCCCCTCTTCTCGCCCTCTGAAAGTCCGTAACTTTACACCTCCTGCCGCCCACAGATCTGACCATGAAAGTAAAATCTATGACGGCAAATAATGACAAAATCACAAAAACCTACACGCGTCAATTTTATTCCTACACTGAATTCAAATGAGCCATCAATCAAATGGTGGTGGTCCACTGAAATCCTTTCGTCAATAATGTTGGAGGGGTACACTGAATTTAGGGGTAAATGGATGATGGGGACATACTCCTCACTAGGTTGAAGTAAATACCTGAACTCGATCAACGTTTCAACATTCTCAGCATCCAGGGTACACAAACACTGAACACCACATATGTCCAAGTCACGGAGAAAACTCGGTAAGCACAGGAGAATGGATTGTTTTAACACAGATTTGAAATTGCTAGTGTTTTTTTTCGGAGAGTTCTTTTCTTTTTCAGCAAAATATATGTTGAGCAGAGATCGTGAGGACACCTCATCGGTTGTGCCGTTCTCGCGCAACTGGGGTAGGTATTAGGTGAGCTGGAATCTCGGTCCCCCCTACAGCTCCCCCCGCGCAGTCTGCGTCCCATCGATGAATGGAACCCTCCGCCCCTTAGCACCTTTCGCCGCTATAAAAGTCCCTTTCAGTGCTCTATCCCGCATTTACGTATTATATCGGGCACTCGGAATAACCCTAGATGAAAATAGATGGTGTGCAATAAATAGTGCACTTTTCTGAGAAGTAGTAATGCGGTTAAGTTTTGAGATTTTGATTTTAAATGTTTTTTTAATGAATAAAATAGCTGATTTGGAGCAAAATATGTCATTATCTTTGAATGACAATATTGTAATTATAATTGGTAAATTGGTAGGACAAACCTAGTTTAAAAGTAAGAAGACATACTTAAAAATTGCTCTATTTAAAAAAAAATAACCAATTATCTTAATGCGTACATTTAAACAATCATAAATATCGGTGCAACAAGAAACAAATGAAATAAACTTCATTTAACATCCAACTCAGTACTTATATTTTATCATTATTTTTGGGAATAGAGTATAAATCAATCTGATAATGATTCATGTCATGATAGAGCTACATACAGTTAAACATTTTACTTCCATACGCTCAAAAAAAAATTATAAGCACAGTAGAGACATCGGTATTTTGGAACCAAAATCACGTCGAACTAACGAAAACTAACGAGTATTTGAATTCAAGCTCCGAGGTTCTCTGCCTGAAATATTTAACTACAAACAATAGGTGGCAGCCTTGGCCTCCGGATACAATTTCAGTCGGCATTAACTTGACTCGGTTCAGTGCAGAACGGTCTAAGCCGAGAAGGAAAACTGACTCAGTTGTTTCTTGTTCCAAGATAGATGGCGTTGTAAGTATCGCTAAATAAAATGAATCCCTGAAGCTGAAGTAAAAAAGTTATGATATAAACGTACTTTTCGCTGTTATAATTAGGTAGTCACTTGCATGCAAATTTGAAGATTATTTTCATAAAACTGTGAAGATAAAATAAAAATGATTCGAGGTTAATAACCTATATTAGACATATTTAATTTTGTTACAGGGTGAAAACAAATTACCTATAGTGAAATACCGATATTTTGACACAGTTTCATACTTCACTATCACAGGTAGAGCAAAAAAGTGCAATCACTGTCTATATCCCGTAACAAATAGATCTCAAATAATAATCCTCCTTATTCTTTATCCCGCGGGAATTAAGTAAAATTCTGAAATCAGTTTCAGTCGTTCAATTCCACCTACTTTTACACCAAATTTGATGGGTTAAATAATTACTTATACTTAGTTACAGAGATAAGATCCCTCTAAAACGAAGATATGAATCCCATTTATTCCGTTTCCCGTGTAAATTTAGACAAATCTATCCTTATTCCTTATCTGAGTCACAACTAAAGGCTACGAATAGGATGAGTCATTCACTCACGACTTTTCATTCTATATTTGTAGATAGCGAAGGCTGTAATTTAGGATCGACAACACCCAGAACACTTTCTTGCAGCCCACGTTTACTTTAATACCTATTACCTCATCATCTCATCCCAGCCTATATACGTCCCATTGCTGGGCACAGGCCTCCTCTCAGAATGACCTACCTACTAATGACGTACCAGTACAGGGCAGGGCTTACGTGTAGCAAAGAAAAAACAATTGATAATAAACTTTATTTTGCAACTTTTACTTAACATAGACTATTCGTTTTGCAATATCTTTCTATAAACATCGATTTAACTACTAATTCGTCATCTAAGACGATGGCGTCTAATATTGTAGTCAGTATTTACAACGAACTTAAATAAATACCTATCTACGTTCCACATATGAATATTCTAATAATTAGAAGGATAGAGTTCGGCAGGTAGAGCGTCTCATAGACATAGTTATGTGATTTTATCTTTAGAAATAATATATCTTTTTTTAAGAGCTTATTACTTAACATTGGTAAAATAGTTTTTAGAATTAACTTTATTGCGTCAATACTCGATTATGACAAATTAAATAGAATCCACAATAAGTATACAACATTGCTAGCCGCCATACGAGGCGAGCTGCTAACTAAAGCCAAATAAAATAAAATGTATAATAATCATATTAATAATAGGTGAAGATTTACATTCAATCATTCAATTCCAAACCGTAATGTTCCCTTACTTACATTATAGTACCTCTTCACTTATATTATTGGCAGTTTCAGTAGTTCAACTATAACGTGCTATACTATCATCTACATATATTAAACTACTGAATAGATGGTGATTGTGGCATAGTTCGGCATATTTAACTACCTAAATAAAAAATAAAAATTTGCATGTATTCCTAAAATCACCAGTTTAAACGACGATTTTCTCTACCTTTGTAGGCTATGTAGGTATGTAGTTATTTGTTTATTGACATTGAGAGAGATGAATTAATTTTCTTAGGAGACGCAACTATAATGTACACATTTCAGTAGCAATCGAAAGTAATTCATTATCCTAATGAAGCTCTTTGAACATTTAAACTTATAAGTTAGGCAAAACAATCGGTACAACTAAGGATACGAAATCACCTGCCTGAGATGGATGCAGTATATAAATACAAGATAAGTACAAAATAAATCTTAACATTTTTATACTCTTGAACATGTCGCAACTGGTCCAATTCTCAACAAGCAATATAGGCTTCCGTGAAATACAGAAATAGTTTTAATCAAAGATGTAGAAGACCCAGTAAACGGCGTTAAAGACAAGAAAGCAGACAGGGAAGATAACTCTAGAGTAGGTGTCAATGACGTTGACGTCCCTGATTTTGGGCATAGACGCTTTGATGACAGATGCACCACGACGAAGTGCATGCATCATTTTCGGCTTGCCGGTTGATCCATCTGGAACACAAGAGCTTATTTTAAAAAGTGCTGGCCCTATTATTTTCTTGACACGGAGGGTAAAAAAAACGAGATAAGTTGTGAGTACTGGCTGGCACTACCCTGTCGCCTGTGGTTTTCAAATGGTTAGCAACTAAGTTTGTTTATGCTGTCATAACAGAAATTGAGTAAATTCGTTAAAGATTCCATTGATATTTTATTGTGCTATTTTATACATCAAATTCGATGCTCCACGTTAGAAAATTCTCACAAATATGGTAGCAGAGCGTGGTTGACTTACGAGTTAGTATAATGGCATCAACGTCGAGTTATCGCACCATAGAACCGTTGACCAAGACAAATTATGATACTTGGTGCCTGCAAGCACAAGCGGTCCTGATTAAAAATGACTATTGGGATATCGTGAGTGGTGAGAAAATATTGTCACCTAATGCAGATGCAGCAGCGAAGACAGCGTTCAACAAGGAGGACTTAAAGGCAAGAGCTGAAATCTTACTTTTGTTATCGCCGTCCGAATTAAAACAAATTAAAGCCTGCACGACGTCTAAAGCAGTATGGGACAAATTAAAAGCTACTTACCAAAGCACCGGGCCTGCAAGGAAAGCCACCTTGTTGAAACAACTAGTTCTTAAGCGAATGACCGCCGATGAAGACATCCGTGATCACATAAATAATTTCATGGATGTGGTGGATAAACTCGCAGATATGGATATAAAAATACCTTCAGAATTGCTCAGCATTATGCTTCTATATAGCCTGCCAACAACTTTTGAAAACTTTAGGATAGCCATAGAGTCTCGTGACACGCTGCCCTCTCCCGAAGACCTGAAAGTAAAAATTCTTGAAGAATATCAGGCTAGGAATGGTAGTGAACAATCTGAAAACTCAGAAGCATATCACTTCAAGAAAAATAAACAGAAGTCGTACTGCAAGAGTTGCAAACGTAAAGGTCACACTACAGAGACATGTTGGGGAAAGAAGAAGAACGCCAATGAGAAAGACAATATAAACAAAAACAAAAATTTTAATGTTTGTCTCAGCACTGCAAGTTCAGATACAAATGAAGAAACCTGGTGTCTAGATAGCGGGTGCTCATCACACATGTGCGGCGAAAAATCGAAGTTTTCCACAATGACCCCTGAAAACGGCACTTTGAAGTTGGCATCAAACAAGCATACAAGCATGATTCAAGGAAAAGGAAGAGTCACTGTCAGTACCGAAAAAGAAAATTACAACCTCATTGATACCCTATACGTTCCCGATGTGTCAGTGAACCTATTGTCCGTCGGAAAAATAACAGACAAAGGAAATAAGGTCGTTTTTGAGAAAGATAAAGCCTACATCATTGAAAAAGGTGGTGAGGTGGCACTGACAGCACAAAGAAAAGATGGGCTCTATTACATTGAATTCAAAACAAAAGAGACTGCACATTTCACACCAAAAATGGGTAATGATATCATGGAATGGCATCGTAAACTTGGTCACATAAATGAAAAAGATTTGAAGACGATGGCTAAAGATGAGCTTATGTATGGCTTGAACTTTACTGACGAGAAGTTGGAAACATGCGAGACCTGCATTAAAGGCAAACTATCACGTCTACCATTCTCAAGATATATGGACTTATACACAACAGATAAGTTGGAAATAATTCACAGCGACGTCTGTGGACCTTTTGAGTGTGAAACAATAGCAGGATCAAGATATTACGTCACATTTATAGATGATTTCACTCGTTACTGTCACGTCTACTTTATGAAAAAGAAGAGTGACGTATTCAAAATGTTCAAAGATTACAAAAATGAAGTTGAGACGTTCCACAACAAAAAGATAAAATACCTGCAATCAGACAATGGTACAGAATACCGAAACAAGGAGTTCGACGATTATCTCAAATCGCACGGCATTCAAAGAAGATTGACCGCCGTTTATACTCCTCAACAAAACGGAATAAGCGAGAGAAAAAACCGATCGTTACTTGATAAAACCAGATGTCTGTTGATTGAAGCTAATGCACCCAAAAAGCTCTGGGCGGAAGCGGTAGCTACTGCGAACTACTTAATAAATCGTAGTCCTTCCAAAGCCCTAGATGGCACTACACCGTTCCAGAAGTGGGTTGGGCGAACACCATGCGCACATCATCTATACGTATTTGGCAGAAAGACCTTCGTACTGAAAAAGAAGAAACGAGGAAAGCTTACCCAAAACACTAAAGAAGGTGTATTTATGGGATACTCGATGACCTCGAAGGCATACAGAGTCTACATACCTGAAGATGATGATGTGATAACTAGCAGGGACATAAAAGTCATAGATAAAATGTACTTCGAAGAAGGAAATCAGAACTACGAACATCTTGTGACTGAAAAGGGACAGAACTCAAATATATCTGAAAAAGAAAACAAAAGTAGAGGTAAAAATAAAGAAAACAAAAATATACCACAAATTGAAGTTGAAATTACAGAGACTAAAAATGAGAACACATTACAAAATCCAAATTATCAAGAAGATGACGCCTCATCTACAGACGAAATAGAATGTTACGATGACGCATCAGAAATTGTTGAGGCACCTGGAAATGGGAGGCCAAAAAGACAAAGGCACCAACCAGCGTGGACTAAAGACTTTGTTCTGGATGAAAATGAAGAAAGTCTCGGAAATGTGTAATTTATCTGAAGAAAATGAAGATGATGACTACTGGCATGATGCAATAAAAGCCGAAATAAGAGCACATGTCAAGAATGGAACCTGGAAAATAGAAAAGAAAAATGAAAATATGAAACAAGTGGACTACAAGATGATCCTAAGAAACAAAGTAGGACCGGATAACAACATTACAAGGAAAGCCAGACTCGTAGCACGAGGTTTCACTCAGCGACCAGGCGTTGACTACAATGAAACATACGCTCCTGTAGCTAAACTAAGTTCGATCAGATCTGTTGTTGGAATAGCAATCGAAGAAGGGCTAAAATTGAACCAGATGGACGTGACGACAGCATATCTGAATGGAGAACTAGAAGAAAAAATAGTAATGAAATGTCCGGACTATTTAGAAGAATACCTGACTGAAATCATGGTTGACGAAAGTAGAAAAGAAGATTTGACATTATACAACAAAACAGTTGAAATGTTAAAAGACATAAAAAGTAATTCCAATGGGAAAGTCTGCCGTCTTATAAAAGCTCTATATGGACTTAAGCAGGCAGGGAGGCAGTGGTACAAGAAACTCGACACAGAATTAAAGAGCATTGGTTTCAAAGCTTCACAAGCTGACCCATGTGTATATCTACTAGGGAAAAGAGGAGTTAAAATAATCATAGTAATTTATGTCGATGACCTTTTAATTGCCTACTCATGTCCAAGAAAGCTCCAAGAAATAAAAGACCTGTTAAACACGAAATTTGAGCTGAAAGACTTAGCGACACCTAAGCGTTTGATTGGAATTGATGTAACCTACAAAAGAGACGAAATTAAACTAAATCAAGAGAAGTTCATAGAAGAAACTCTTAAAAAGTTTAAAATGGAAGACTGCAAATCTGTTTCTACGCCTATAGAGCCAGGTATTATTCTAGAGAAAGGTGGAAAAGATGATCGCCTAAACCTTCCATACAAGAATCTAATTGGCACTCTCATGTATATAGCAGTGGCAACTCGCCCTGATATAATGTTTGCTATCAGCTACCTCTCTCAATTTAATGATTGCTATGGAGAAGAGCATTTTAAGTGCGCAAAGAGAGTACTGCGTTACTTGAAAGGAACGAAGAGTGTCGGCCTAATTTTTAGAAAAACTGGTCAAGAACTGTATGGGTTGGCAGATGCAGATTGGGGGGCATGTAAACTTGACAGAAAATCTTTTTCGGGCTATTGCTTTAAATTTGCTGGGACAGCTGTAAGTTGGATGTCTAAAAAGCAAAGAAGTGTCGCTCTATCTACAGCTGAGGCCGAATATGTCGCCTTAACTGAGACTGCTAAAGAAGCAATCCATCTAAGAAATCTGTATAAAGATTTAGGAGCCAGCTACGAACGAATTGTCGTATTCAATGACAATCAAGCCGCCCTGAAACTGAGTCAAAATACTATGGTGACTTCAAAGTCAAAGCATATTGACCTAAAAATGCATTTCATTCGGAACTGTATTCAAGAAGGAGTATTAGAGGTCAATTATGTTCGGACTGAAGATATGGAAGCTGATCTACTGACAAAAGCTTTGGCTGGTCCGCGTCTGTTGAAACTGCGGAACAGCTTGGGATTGTGCTGATGACCACGACAGTGCTGTGAAGAGGAGTGTGAGTACTGGCTGGCACTACCCTGTCGCCTGTGGTTTTCAAATGGTTAGCAACTAAGTTTGTTTATGCTGTCATAACAGAAATTGAGTAAATTCGTTAAAGATTCCATTGATATTTTATTGTGCTATTTTATACATCAAATTCGATGCTCCACGTTAGAAAATTCTCACATAAGTAACGACAATAAAAGGCATTCCGTCTTACAAACTTGGGCTGGCAACGGCGGTGATTATTCATCAACAGATGAGCTGATGCGTAAACAAGCAGTTTTTATACTCATCATGATCTCCGGTATAACTCTCATTTCATTACGGGGTAGGTACAGACCTCCTGTCAGATTTAGAGAGAGCTGTGACTGTTTCCCAGGCGGGTTCAGTGCATAATGGAAATTCTACACACACCATTAAATAACCAGGTTCCCTTACGACGTTTTTTTGTCGGAAAGCTGATGGGATCAGGTATAATTTCGCACATAAATTTCAAAAAACTCGAGTACCAAAACCACTAGGTTACTAGGGTATATTTCGGTTTCAATACCAGGTACTATGTTTTTTCTTACCGTACCGTCAAATTCAATTCGGGAAGTACTGAATAATATCAAATAGAGGCTCAATGTACAAGATTTTAAGCAACAGGTATTAACTTTTAGAATTTCTAGAATGTGGTCTTGTGCGATATCTCAACTGCGTGTGCTCTCGCTGCAGCCTTAATGAGGGCGGTGCGCCGGCGGCGGCTGGCAGCGGCTTGGACCGGAGCCCGAGCAGGGGAGACACTCGGCCTGACGCGCTCGAGCACTCCCGGAGTGCTATGATCTCTTCCGGAGAACGGGAACCTGTGAATAGAATGTGTAATCTCTGCATAAAAAAAATCGCTTTCCCCCGTATCTCCCCTAAACCACGTAATGGATTTTTCAACACACCTGCTCGTAAAGTAGGTCTTATTACAGCGTATTTACACTGATAATGCAGAATATTACCCATGCCGTGCCTTTTACATTACATTATCGCACTAGTGCCTTTTCATTACATATCTTTTTAAATATTAGCAAGAAGTATTAATGTTTCGAAAACAGCTAAGTAGTTATTTGCGTAAATATAAAATTCAATTCAAAATGTGATAAATAATTAAAGAATTTCATGAAACTGCTTGTTAGCTTGTTGGTATTTATAATTTGACGGTGTATTTTTAACTATAAATACCCAATTTCAAAATTTATAAATATGTGGCTGATTAGCTACTTTGCCGGTGCCCTTATCTCAGACTTGCGCGCGCATGCAGCGCTGAGCGCGCGAAAAAAAAAAATTACGGCCGCCATCTTTTAAATGGGTTTCTGTTTGTTAAGTTTATTTAAATAAATGTGAACTTTTATTTACTTTTCCTCGCAAGTGTGTTGAAAAACGTCGTATGAAACACGTGAGCATTGGTCATTACACTTTTCGTCTCCATTAAGCCTTCGCCTTCGGCTCAGGCTTAAAAACCGACTCGAGTGTAATGACCAACATAGCACACTTGTATCATAATGTACTATTAATGCGGTTTTTCCCATATTTTTTAACATTTTTTTTTACATAATACCTACTAAAACCTAATCTGGAAGCACGGCAGACCCCCGCCAAGTCGAGCAATGAAGTTTTTACGTAAGATAGAAACAAATAGAATATTAGGCAATAAAATAACCGATTTCTTTCTAAATTACATTAGTGAGAAGTCCCTACCCCTTTCAACTGAAAAGTGTAAGTATATCAAAATGGAAAAAGTGGAAAAGTGCATATCACTGTACTGCACATGACTGTCTAGTTTATTTTTAATGGGTACCTTCTATTTACTGAAGCTGCAGTTATAAGTTTAGTTCGAGGAGTGCATTCTTGGTATTCCTGAGCCCTAACTGTAATGCTATATTGTTTCAAGATTCTTTACTCAATGAACAATTTGTGCTTTATAAAGTACATTCGGCCGTCATTCTTAATGTTAATTTGTTCTTTATTCGTGAGGACTCACGGGGGTAGACAAAGTAAATTACCACCTGAACATTTCAAATCTTTCTCCACACTCGCGCTGGCGGAGAGGTCCCGGTTCTTTAACTTAGCCCGCTTCCTTGCTCTAGCGCCCCAATACGTGTAGTTGACTGCGGCGTACTCGAGGAGCGCCGCGAAGACAAATACGAAGCACATGACCAGATATATGTCAATGGCCTTCACGTAAGAGATGCGCGGGAGGCTTGAGCGCACACCCGTGCTTATTGTGGTCATAGTCAGCACCGTTGTTATACCTAGAAGTTAGAATAATGAGATTTAGGGGCTGTTTCGACACCCATTGATTCATTTTATTTCACGGATAAATGTGATGCCGTCTCTGTCTATTCGAACGAAACAAACAGAGACGGTATCACATTTTATCCGTCAAATAAATTTAATCAATGGATGGTGAAACAGAGAGTTAATGAGACAGATACAGTGACGCCATCTTTGATTAACGGAACAAAATACAGAGACGGCATCATAGGTGCCGGTTCTAGTCCTTGATCAAGGTAGAGCGAGATTGTCTACACTCAAAAGGCGCCATCAGAATATTCCTCTTGCAAGAGAAGCGATCTCTCTAGGTGCCATAGCTAGGAGCGCCTTTATACACACCTTTATTATTATTTTTTTTCAGGTAAATAAATTTTATTCTTTTCTTCTTTTTTTTTTCTTTTTATACAGTTTCCGGTGCAAAATAATATTCTCTGAACAGGAAGTGGTGAATCAGAAGCCAAATCGCGGAATGTTTCTATGGAATTGACAGAGACAACATCCACTCGGTGTGCCCCTAACAATTAATTTTTTCTGTCTAGAGCCTTCGACCACCTGGATCCATGCAATCCCCTAACTAACACATACACACGCATAATATCCACATAGACCCATTAAGGTCTATCTGTCTGTCAACTTCTTTGTCTGTTACTTTTATACGATTAACTGGCCAAACCGATTTGGAAGAGATTTGGCGTGGGAAACGTTTGTCACTAAGATTGTTATTATCTCGGAAAATTGCGTAATTCCTGTGACAGAGTAGGCAAAGTTGCGGGCAGCAGCTTGTTATTAGTTTTGTTCCATTATATTTAAATGTCGCATTAAAGAGTTTAAAAACATATTTACCTAAGGCAACTCGAGCCGAAGTGGCTTCGTGATTTATCCAGAACGATACCCACGAGAGCATCACAATGAGAATGCACGGCAAGTAAGTTTGAAACACGAAGTAGCCGATGTTCCTCCGCAGTTTGAAACTCAGCGATAGTCGCTGGTACACGCCGGTCGCTAACTTTTCCTGAAACGATTCAGCATCACTGAGCATTCTATTAACTAGTTATCTTAATAACTTAAGCTGGGACTGTGATTCTGTTTGCACCTATTAATAGCTGGAGTGGTAGTTTTAATATTTGTACAAATGAAATACGAAGGTCGGGATGACCAACTTTCATCATAGCAAGCTTCAGCTTGAATCAATACCAAATATAAGTAAGTACGCATTAATTAAACATTGTAAGTATTAATTGCATTTCTAACTATTGCGTAAAACAGCTAAGGTTTTTAATAGTGGCTAAAAATGTAAACGCACACAGAAATGTAACATATACATAAAAAATAAAAATAAAAGCGAGTACCTATTTCTCGAATAACCTCAGTAACTATACTTGAATTTATCACTAGATAATTTTACTTCAAAATCATTGAAATCAATTTTGTTTTCAAAGTTATACGGTATCATTTCAATAGATAGAGTCGAAAAGAAAAGTCGGAAGAATATCATTTCTTTTTGTTATTGTATTTGGAGGTTTATTACAATTGAAATATTTCGTCATTATATAGCAAAATTCTGCCGTAGCCTAGGAATTAAATTATAAATTGGTTAACTCTACCTTACTAATAATGTTTTGCTGTCGTATTTTGTCGGACAAGTTCGTATTTATTTATCTCGATTCCTCAATTAGCTTCAGTAAACTTCGGTAAGCTAGTTGAGAAACCAAAGATACATACCTACTACATAAAATCACGCCTCTTTCCCAACGGGGTAGGCAGAGACTACATCCTTCCACTTGCTACGATTCTGGCATACAACTCTCGCTTCCTCTACGTTCATCAATCTTTTCATGCATGCACGTCGGTTTAGATTATTCCTGACCCGACCTTTCTTCAGAATGTCCCCGATTTGATCGTGGTACGTTCGTCTAGGCCTTCCTCTCCCAACGTTCCCATTCACGCTCGTCTTATAGATCTGCTTAGTCAATCTGTTTTCATTCATTCTCTCCACATGCCGAAACCATCCAAGCATACCTTTCTCAATCCGTGTGACTATACCTTCATTTACACCACAGCGTTCCAAACCAAAGATAAATACGAACTTTTCCGACAAAATACGATGGCAAAACCTTATTCAATACATCTGTAACTGCAATGCACGATTGAAAGCGGCGAAGCAACATAAACATTTATATTTAGTTCATCGATTTGTACCTCAGCAAAAACACCCGAATCGATAAATTAACGATAATAGTCATTAAAATAATTATATTTGCTAAACTTACTATTCTATCATTAGTCTCATGTCCGAGTATCGTAAACTGTGGCAGTTCAGCGTCCTCCACGCCACGTACCGGCGTCTCTTTCCAGTACATGACCACGTCTGACACCGTGTATCCATCTGTAGCGTGAGGCAAATGTTAGCATGCTGGTGCGGAAGGAGTGGTCTGGACCTCTACTCAAACCGATTTTGATGGTATGACCCACTGATTGGCTACTGTTACTAGAGAGTCTTCCCTGGGTCTCTTATTATCGGTAGACCATCGAATAGAATGCTCTTACTTGAGATTATCTTGAGCATTGAGTAAACTCTACTTTGAAATCATTGTGACCCAGCAAAAAATTGCTTAATTCAGTGTGAAAGTATTTTTTTTAGAAATTTAGTGTGGCAGACAAGGATTGTTGTATTAAAATAAATGTATTGTTACATGCACCTGCATTGTACTTGTAATAAATATAATATGAGTTGGCAGTTATGGCATTACTTAAGCTTGTAAGTTTGCAAAATAAAAAGCGAATGTTGTCGAAACTGTGAATGTGGGAATCAACTGCTGAGGAAAACTATTGAAAAATATTAGCGCCATTGTGCCATAGAGGTTTAGACAATACAGGTTACCTACGGTTAATGGCGTGCTAATGCATGAACTGCTGAGGAAAAAAATACAGAAAAATTGCCTTAACACCTTCAGTGCCGGCAACGTACATACGGAATGTCTTCAGATTCTTCTTAAATATTTCAGGAGATTATCTAGTATGTTTATTTGACTGAACGCCCCTGTAAAAGTTTTTCATTGGAACTCAGTGTACTTACGTGATTAGTCACGCTTTTGAACAAATCAATGTTTTGAAACATCGACAACCAGAACGAAAACGAATATGGTTAAACTAACCCAATCATCTGCCGAAATATTACGGAATAATTTGAAGTGTAGTGTCGCTGTCATAATTTTGCAACCATTTAAACGCATATTTAAGTTCGCGGCACCTCAAGAAATCTCGGATTTAACAACCGGTAGCGAATGCGTTAAGGCGATTCACGGTCAGATTGCGTTGTATGACGTAGGAACTGTAACAAATGGCGCTGGCGTTTCGGCTAGGATGCACGTGGAAGCGGTGAGCCGATGAGCTATTACAAGTGTAAGAGTCACACAGCTTTCAATCTCGACGGTGCAGTTCTGGCTGTCCAGTGGGTAGTAGTGGAGGTCCATCATGCAGGCGAGTGTGGCTGTAAACCGCATGCCATAGGTGATGCTGCCGTCGCCGCCGAGCCGCACCAACTTGTTGCGCTCCGTCACGTCGTGAAGGAAACTGCAATGGTCAGCTCAAGTCAATAGAAGTTGAAAATAAAATAAATAAATAAATGTCACGGGACACTTGACACCAATTGACCTAGTCCCAAACTAAGCAAAGCTTGTACTATGGGTACTAGGCAACGGATAAACATACTTATATAGATAAATAAATACTTAAATACATATTAAACATCCAAGACCCGAGAACAAACATTCATATTATTCATACAAATATCTGCCCCGGCCGGGATTCGAACCCGGGACCTCAAGCTTCGTAGTCAGGTTCTCTAACCACTTAGCCATCCGGTCGTCAAAAGTTAATAAACTTACGTATTTAAACTATGAAATTCGAAAATCGAATCTTACCGTCCCTTCTCACATTATACTAAATAGTATAAGCGTCAGCAGGACGGCAAGATACGAAGGTTGAATTTTGCACATCGTAGTACAGGGCCTTGAGGGAAGCTTGAGCCAACCGTATGCCTGTAGTCATCTTTAGTATATATATATAAATATATATAAATAAAACCCCGTAGTTAAAGCAAATTTCCTGCATAGTACAAGAAAAAACAAAGATAGATCTGATTTTATCTAAGTAATGTATTTCATAATCATAATATTCCATCTTACCTATTCTTGTCGTTGGCAAAAAACGTGTCAGGCACCCAAATTTTGTCAGCAAAGTCCCCCGATAGCGTGAGTACTTCATCCTGGAGCCCAAAACCTAATCTTTCATCTTTCCAATACTGATTCAGATAAAGTGTTATTGTGTAGTCCTGGAATGGAAGGAAACGTAACATGGCTATAAATTAAATTCATTTAGAAGCTGAATATAAGAGGCTAAATTTGAAATTAAGTGTTGTTTATTGTAGGTAGGTAGGTACGTTGTTTTGCTCGCTGAAGCTGGCACGAATGGATTGAACGAGTAAATGAAAGTATCTGTACCTATTGTATCTGTTACCTATATACATTTCGCGCGAATTTGAAAATGTCACGCATCTGTCATTTTCCTACAAAAATATCTAAGTGACATTCCTTTCGTTCAATCCATTCGTGCCAGCTCTTGTGAATCGATCTGTTGATACTTAAAAAAATCACACTACATACATCTGTTAGAAATATGTCTCAATTCAGATTCACTGACATATTTAGGTGCACAAAACTTCCAACGCGTCGACATCTCGATAAAATTTTACAACGTGAAAGATCACATTTTATCGGTGCCAACATGTAATACCTAGTACCAGTATACCTATACTTGATGACATGTTAGGTATAGTGTTCAAATTTGCATTTAGTGTAGAGTGAGTGGGCGGTGACCTCAGGCGGCCATCGATTGGCTGACGCAGCACTCCACTCCGGCACCAGCGACCCTCGAACTATGTCAAGTGACCGCGGCCTTGCTCTCTTTTTGCTGCTAAAAGCTTAATGAATTATGATGGAAGAGCCTAGAGAGCTAAGGTCCTCCACGCGGGCCTAAAATACCGCTTTCTACACCAACATGTTTGCCTGGTAGATTATCCGTTATGCCACGGCGATGTTGATGTTTGCGAGAACCAGACGCTAGACGATATCAATCAACTTTGGCTTTTATAGGTTAATGCTTAGCAGATTAGAATTAGGACGGTTGAGAAAACATGATAATATGTTATAAAGCCAAACTGAGATTATGCTTCGTAGACAGTCTACGATGTTGCTACGACCTTCGGGATCCCAGTGTGCCTGTCAACTACATTGTATACATATGAATAGAATGATGCTGTTCTTAAACCGTAAAAAGGCAGCAAGTCAAGTTTATGGCGAAGATAAGGCCAAGGTTCTACCACTAAATGCATTACAGACTAGAAGATAGCTCCATCTGAATATCATTTTGGCGTGTTTAGGTACGAGGATGTATCATCTTGTAAAAATTCGTCGCCGAAGCTGCCAAAACAATGCCATAATCTAAGTAGCTATGCTAAGTAGTAATCGTTTTCAAAACATGTCATAACATTAGTGAACCTTGCGACAAACAATGACATGATGTGATGACATAGCAAGCTCATAAACAGAATTTTATTTGCGTCTTTCCTGTGAGCATACAAAACTTTGGAGTTTACAATCTTTTTTTTTTCAGTATTATTTATACGCATGTGCTCACATTTATGATTGGTGATAGCAAATCGTTAGCTGTGGATACCGACGTTTAAAATCAATGTGGAAAAGACAAATTTTCTTTCGCAATTTGTATAATTAGTTAAATATTACACAGCGTATCAAAATAATTCTGTTAAAAGACGCCTTAATGTAAATATTCGAACGTAAAAACTTACCATGTTTACTTCAGATATAGCGTCAAAGCTTGCGATTGTTAAATCCATGCCAACGTACAGCGGATCGCCTGTAAAAGGGAAAAATATAACAGAGTCAGCCGCAACTCGCAATATGCGGCAGTGCATTCAAGCAGTTCGCTGACAAATCATACTGTTTACTGGAATAAATCCAATATTGAATCCTTATGGGTCAGAGCTCGCAATAACAGCAAGCCGTCTTAGCATCCTTGCCTCTCCATGTAACGTGCATTTGAAATTCATGTATGTATTTGCTATAACAGCTTGTCTACGGATGTAGGGCGATGTGATTACGTGTCTCGGCGTGATAGGCTCGAAGAGCAAACTCATTTTGATACTTAATATAAAAACTAGGAGTGTTTTCATGTACATATACCACAGGGTGACTGGTAATTCATCAAGTATAACAGTGCAGTTTGTACTTATAATGATTGAAAGAAGGGTTGATGAAAACTATAATAATCTCTCCATCTAAATTTATTTACATAATTCAAACGTTTCAAGTGTTTGATACCTACTTGTAGAGAAACTACAGATATTCATGTTTTTAAAATGTACAAAATGAACAATAACGTACTTCAGTCGTAATACTAGGTGCTTATATGTAGCCGTTTTCTCTTTTTCCCCTCTGTGTCTTCACGAAATGTGTAATATATGTACGTTGAGAAAATGATAGAGTAGTTTAGTGTAAATACTTACACTACTGAGAAAAGGTTTCATTAGTTGTGTGTGACGCGAGTTATGCCTTTACAGCGTTATATCAACTTTCAAAAGTTTAAATAAGTAAGTAACACATAGGTGTAGTATGTTTAAAACTAAATCCTTGCCGCCCCTTCAAGCACAAAGCAACTAAGTGAGCTTGCGAGTGATTTTACTACTCCTGGTAGAGTTACTTGTAACAGGCGTAAGTTTTGAACGCAACGAAATTTTACAATCTTTAAAAAAAATGCATTCATCGGGAGATCGAACCGACTAAAATAAGGAAAAACCGGCCAAGTGCGAGTCGGACTCACTCGTGCCGGATTCAGTTAGTTAAGGCTACTATATCGTACTAGTATTAGTTAGATTACTTTTTTTAATGTTGCAAACAAAATGTATTAAATTATTTACAAATTGCGTACTCTGCAATTAAAAGTGTGGGGTTTTGCAAAAATATGATTGTTAAGTGTGAACACTCCATTATCAATTATTGATGATGTAGGGTTGGTCCTGCTCACGTCTCCCGAATCATTCTGTATATTCAAAAAAATTTCAATTTGATACCTACCTCCAAAGTTGGGTCTTAGTCGGATGTCGTATCCGTCAAGGATCCGTGACACGGTGTGCGTGACGTTCTCGAGTCGGTCGGCCGCGGCCGCCGCGCGCTCGCTCCTAAACCAAATAATAAGATACATATTTTAGTTGGACTAGTCATTTAATTAGTATAGTGTCTATGAAGATACCAAAAGTAGTCTATGATGCATTAGAAAATTCTTCGTATATGTATAACAACATTTTTGGTATAATTTATGTCACCTAGGAGTTCCTTTTTGAGGGTTCTGAGCGGTTCTCTGTCCTTTGCCCGAATTTCATATACCCGAATGTATCATTTTCTAGAATTTTCATTTGCCATAAAGTAATTTATTTCTGAAATAGTAGGTAATTTCTTCAGAGTTGATGTTAAACTAACCTTACCTAACCTACTGCATTTAATATGATGACATTTAAAAAATCCTAAAAACAGCACGGTTCTATATATTTTATGGCAAACGTTGGGATGGCAAGTGAAATTCGGACAAGTAAAAGTAAACGGTTCTGAGCATGTAATATTTTGTTGAAAAGGCTCCTCATTTATAGAAAAGTTAGTCACCGAGAATGAGAATAATACAAAACAATATATTCATTTACAATGCTTCTTAGGTCGTTGGTATTGGGAGTTTAAGACTGTGTGTAATTTTTTAAACTTCTCTTATGTTTTCATCGAAGTTTGTCGAAAATTTTGTTTATTATCCGAGGGCCAAAAACGACCGCTCGAAGTTGCATATTACGTAAAAGACAGACTCAAATCATAAAAAATCACCTTATTCCACGAAGAGCGCTGCTTTTGGTCATTTTGGTTTCCAAATTTTAGGGATTAATATTGGTATGTGCCTATGTACTTTTAACATAAATACTATTGAAAATTTGTTTACCACAGCAAAATTTCAACCGTAACAATTAAATTATGCCAACAGCTTCTAGTGGGCAGCCGTGAAATTACCATTTAGCATGGAGATTCCCCCAATCCGATATTAAATTAACTCTTGGTGACGTCTGCTTAATCAGTTAGCTGCCAGACAGAGATTTGACATTTAATAGCCAATTTATCAACGATTTTGGTATACCTTTAATTTAGCTTTCGTGCTTTAAATTGTCTTTCGCGAAAAAAGAAAGAGGTAGATTAGACAAGCACGCATTTACGTTATCAAAGTATTTTAGAGAAACTACAACAATTTTCTTTGTTTTCACGAAATACGTTTAGGCCGGTTCATTCCCCATCAGATGACCCGCTTGCTCGTTTGCCTCCCTTTCAATAAAAAAAACATACGAGTTAAAGTATAAGTGTGCTTGATTGAAAGTTCTTCCCGAGATTTGGCAAATAACGACCCCTAGGGGCAGCAAATAATGAAAAATTAATATAATACAACTGAGAAATAAAAATGTTTAATTTTTACGAAGTCTTTTGGATTGTAACTTTTCTAACGTTTGGAATACTAATTTGAATGAGTACCTAAGAGGGCATTTGTAAAGTAGGTACTTAGATTTAATAATCCGAATCCGCCGTCGAAGTCATCAAAGATTCGCGCTCTCATCGTTCATATCTAGTTTTTTTTTTTACCATACAACGGCAAAACCTACTGACACTGGCAAATTGTCCTTCAATAAAACTTCATGAAACAAAGGACTCGGATAAATAGTGTATGCCCAAGAAAAAGCTGCACTTCATTGGGCCAGTACGTCCTAGCCAACGATTGATGATTCCCTGACAAAATAGAGTAGTTTGTCAATTAGATTAAAATTAGAAAATATTAGATACAGATTTTCTCTTTTATCACTGAGATACAAGGTCCACCCGGATTGCTACCACCATCTTTCTCGCTAATCCTGCCGTGAAGCAGCAGTGCTTCTACTGTTGTGTTTCGGCGTGGAGAGTAATAAAGCCGATGAAATTACTGGCACTTGAGGTATTCCATCTTAGGCCTCTAGGTTGGCAACGCATCTGCAGTACCCCTGGTGTTGCAGATGTTTATGGGCGGTGGTGATCTCTTACCATCAGGAGACCCACTTGCTCGTTTGCCATCCAGTCGAATAAAAAAAAAAACAAGATTACAAAGATAAAGCGCGTCAAAGTTTGGGAGTGGGAACCCGTGACTACGTCTTCATTATTTTCACGTTTAATTGACAAACGAAAAAAAACATACAGATGAATTGAGAACCTCAAAGGCAAAGGCACAAACACAAAGGGTTAAGCAGAGCACATGAAATCTTCATGAAACATTACCGCTTCGGAGCCACTTTTAGCAATTTTAGCTTTAAAGTTTGACAAAAAGGTAAAATAGAGACAGGTTGCTTGTCGCTAACCTATATCCTTTATCGCCTCTTACAACATCCACGGAAGAAATGGAGTGGTGTAATTCTAACCTGACACCACACTTATTTTTTGAACTTGGTTGAAAAACGTGTTTAATATTTTCTGATAAACTAACCGACGGGCTAACTAGATTTTTAGGACACTATCCTATTGTATCCAAAATCCTACAAATATTATAAATGTGAAAGTTTGTGAAGATGTTTGGATGTTTAGGTGTTTAGACGTTGTTACTCAATCACATCTAAATTGCTGAACTGATTTAGATGAAATTCGGTATATAAATAGTTTGCGTTCCCAGGAAGAACACACGATAGTTTTTATCCCGGAAATTACATAGTTTCCGCGGGATAGTGATACTTAATCAAGGCAATGGCTAGTGTCACAGGATTGTTGCAATTTTGTAAGAATCCTCAATCTTAACATTGAATCTAACCTAATTAACAAACTTTCACAGTTGTAGCATGTAAGTTGCAAAGTGTAAAAGCGTGCATTTTCGGGATTCCACGGCGAGCGCCGTTCCCGTCGGAATGTCTTTGCGGCCGGAATATTTGGAACTTGGGCATACCTGCTTTATCTAACTAACTGGTAAATTCGTTGATAGTATACGAGGTTTTTGTGCAGTTGTGTGCAGAAACTATTATAGCATTGATTGAAATTAGTTCAAGTTTGAGAGTTGGATCAAATTATGTTGATAGTCCAAATAATTTAACGAGTTTCTTGGTATTATACGTTTCTTTTAAAACGATATCTGAATTTATTTAGTGTGCCCAATTCATTATATGAGTACCCCCTAGTAAGTTATTAAAAATTATGCAAAGTTTTATTTTAACTTTAGGCCCTATTTGATGTTTTCAACAATGCTTACTTAATTTACATTTACATTGAAAGTACTAAGCCGACTTAGGAAGCTTCTGGAAGTTTCTGAATTATGTTTGAACGATTCGTAAACTGTTTACTTATAACTAATTATTTTTTTATTTAGCGCTAAAGAGCTTGGATATTTTCGACAAAGACACGACTTTTGATTAAAAAATCAGTTACTTGGTGAAAAGCGAGAACACCTGCTCACAAATACGAAATGTCAAAGTCAAGACGCACCTTCGGTAGTACAAGGGCATAACTGCAAGGGTGTAACTGTGATTGATTGATTCTTATCGATTTGTCGATTTTTAAATCGAAAAATTAGTTCTTCTTACTTTCGGTAGTGTAAGGGCCAAATTGTCTAAAAATCGAAAAATCAGAAAATTAAAAAAAAAAAAAAAAATTATTCCCTTGTTCTACCGAGGGTGCGAAGAGGTCTATATAGACTTACTGTGCTCTTGCGACCGCGAGCACGAGCGGCAGCACCAAGGCGAGTGCGGGCGCGAGCAGCAGAGCGCGCGTTCTCATCGCGCGGGCCGGCGCGCGACGCGCATCTCGCACGTCACATCACTCACAGTCTACTGAACCCACATCCCCAATGCATTAGCTTAAACATACACTTTGATTAGTCAGTTCAAGCTAGACACTTTTGACCAATGAAAGCATTCAGTCTTATGAAAACATGTTACAAGTTTTACGTCCTTGTGTTTCTAGTTTCTTTTCGCGCTTGCATTTACGCTATCGACGCGAAAATAATTGCTAATTTACAATATAAAGTGCTAAAAGAATGCTTTTAGAGACACTAGTAACGAGTGAAACATGGAGCGTGTTTCTTGGAAAACTTAAGCACTGTTGAGTGTACGTGTCGTAGAAGTTTGGTCGGGAGGCCGACGTGGAGGCCGTGTACGACCGCGGCGGCTTCGGCGCGCGGAATGGCCTCGCGCCTGCGCCCGGCTCCCGACCATCGTGCCGCCATAAAATGCGGTCACTATATCCAATTAGAAGCATCTTTCACATATTTTATCATCCATTGGCTCATGAGAGTGTAGGTGCGACTGTTATTAGTCAAGTTTAGTAATATTATAATAACGAAAGAAGCGTGTAGGGTGTGTTTTCAAATCCTACACCTTACACCTCTAATTACTGTACAGTCGCACTCTATTATTAAAGTGCTTATTAGAGTTCATGTTTCAATATTTTTGATCACCTTAGCCGCGAGCCGCTCCAAAATATCTGATGGCGACACAAGCCAATAAACGTCATAGTTTGGCGAAATTGGTGATGTAATTAAAATTATATACCTTTTTTAAGACTAAAATAAATAAATAAAAATAATTGATGATTTCCAATACCTGTCGTCAATCAGATTGTATCGCATTGAACATTGAATTGAATTGTACCTACATTGAATTACATTTAATTTGTATGAAAAAAGTTAACAGTGATCATATTTTCAAAAAGTAGCAGAACAAAAGTAGCTCAATTATGCGAGTAGAATTGAACCCTGAATTAAAAATGAAAAAGTTATCAAAACTTATATAAAGTTTTAATACACTTAGCAGAAATTTCATGTAGAAAAAAAAAAACTTTAGTCTAGTAGCGTTTAAGCTCTTTTAAATTATTTGACTTAGTTGTCCATTATCATGACCTACAATTTCACAAAGCCCGTTTTCCATCACGTGAAAAAAAAAACTTAACACTTTCAACGCAAAGTGTCCCGACAAAAGAGGTTGCCGCATTCTTTATATAACGTTGAGTAGATGCTGTAATTACACTACACTAGACGTTCTTAAAGAGATGTGAGATGTCCGGGTACAAAGTGTTAAGTAGGGAGCCCAGCATGGTGTTTCGAAGCCCCGAGATTTTTTGTAGAGTTTGAGTTAGCATATAGTGTGTTGTTGGTAGTTTGGCCTGTATGACATAATGTACTATTTGATGTGGAAGATATTTATATCTATTCTTAATTTTAACATTTTCGCATCGAAAGGGGTCCCATTACCATTATCTGGTTACGTACACAGCACTTGGTCATCTGCGTATCTGCCTTATGAAAAGTAACTCTTACATATGTACTTAATGCAATGCATGTACGTAGGATATATTTTTACTTTTTAGTTGTCTAATTGTATTAGATATGATAATTATAAATGTGGCTATACCCTTCCAGGGTGCATAATTATTGTAAGACTTATTAGTATAAGGCCTTATGTATTTTTATGTTTTTTGCCAAATAAATAAATACTAAAATACTAATCCACGATCGCTTTCTTTGAGACGTATCAAATCAGCTGAAAAACTGTTTTTACTAAACTCCCACAGGAATTCCCAAAATTTATATCGTGGATTTCAATGACGTTTCTAGTGGATATAAATTAAATTTTTTCGCGATCCCGTGGGAAAATAGAGTTAAAAAGTAGTCTATGTGTTAGTCTAGATGTACAGTTATCTACGTACCAAATTTCATCCAAATCCATCTAGCCGTTTTAACCTGAAGGTTACTCCTTCACCTACCTACTCCAAACATACACACACACAACACCTAAAATCTAATTTAAGTTGTATGTAGGTATCTCGATATAACAATATTTTACCAATTCACCGAAAAAAAAATACATGGCTATACCCACAGCCTAAATTAAAATTTAGCTCAGCTCCCACAATCCCCGTAAAACCGTCAGCAACTGCATACCCTAGTTGCCACATGGGTGATGTGGGTTGCAAACGGCGGAAGTTATTTGGCGAGGACGGCCGCGTCCGCCCTCAGATTGCAGGCAGGCGATAAACACCTCCCGGCTTGCAACAGCGGTGAATTCTGGACGAACCTATGCTGCTGCTCGCTGTACGTCATTTTGTATTCAAATATGTTTTAAATACTTGACAATTTAAAACTAATCTTGTTCATGTTTCAGACACACTGTAGATATACATACCTACTGTCGATGAAATTGTAAGGAACTTTTGTTTAACTTCAGCTTTAAGTATTTGAGAAAAATCTTGCACTGTATGGTTAAGTGTTTGGTACTAGTATAGTCAACAAAAAGTACCGTCCTAACTTATGTTTCCACTTTTTTATAAGTACTATTTATATAGAAAAAAAGGATTGTAGTGGTAGATCAGCAAACAATTTTAACTGTTCTTTTTATTATTTTGTTACCATTCTTGTAAATGTTTTAGACATAATATACATAGAACTTAGAGCAAAGCTTCGTATCCGATAACGAAAATACCTACGAAATATCCATAAAATACTAACACATTCTTCCATTTATACGACACGTTTTTCATATAGGACGATAATACGTATTTCGCTCACATCTCGGCTGAACTTACCTCTTCCAGATCAACAACCTCGTTATTTGATAAAGGCATTTATGTGACAAGGTACAGACTGTCTAAACCGATCAATTTTAATATCGACATCAAAAGAACATAGAATTTTTGTTCTTCAAGTCTTGATTTGTACAGAGCCCACTAAGACAGAACAGAGTGGAGCCATGCCGAATCTACCATCTAGAATTTACAATGATATTAAATTCACATAATTACATTGTCACAAAACTAAAGTTATGTACCAGATTTGTGATCATTTGTGATTGTGAGTGATTTGTGATCAGTCAACAAGAAGGGCTAAAATTAAAAATACGTGCTTTTTAGGTTATGGGAGAGGCATATATCCAATATGGATGTCTTATAATGATGATAACCTTTTAAATTTATACAAGATACAAACATAAAGCAAATAAAAAACTTTTAAGAACCAAAAAAAATTTTTTTTAATCCGACCTATTCCCAATAAACTAATCCAATCACTGGTAAAATTTCACATCAAAGATTTTATTATTGGTAAGGATTTGTATGTTTGTGTGGATAATTAATTATTATAAATGCGAGAGTAACTCTGTCTGTTTGTGTCTGTCACCTTTAAACCGCTGAATCCATTGAAGTAGGTACGAAGATAGTTTGATACCTAAGGGACGTAAGGATAGTTTTAATTCTGGAAAATCGTGTTTTGTAGATCCCGCTGACAAAAAATCGCGGGCAAAAGCTACAGAGTATAAAAATCGTTAAAAAAATGAAAATGTAGGTTGTGAGTTATCAGAGTAAAGTGCGATTAGTGTCGAAAAAGGTGCTATTTGTGGATAGCTCTTAACCCTTATTGGGGTGACAATAACGTTGAGTGCCCAGTTTATTAATGGCGCTAGCTGATGTCAACACTCTGGGTAATTAGAGTGAGTGGTGACGGTTTTAAAGAGCTTTTGTGTTTTGAGTAGCCAGGTTATGGTAAGACCTGGCTTCTCATACTTAGGCCATTGTGGCCATTGTGATCTTAAACTTTAAAAACTGTATGGATTCAGGCGTTATTTTGCTTGCGGAGGCCCTTGTTTAAAATAAAATGGATTAGGTTTGATTTGCTCCTCCGCGAAGTAGTGCGGTCAAAGTATGCAAATAGCCGACAATTCTTCCACGCGGAGTATTTATACATATTAGTGGTGGTTTTGGTTGTAGATTTAGTTGCAATTACGTTGTTTTATTTTCTTGCTCGCATTTCATCCTCACGTAAGAAGATTGGTTACATTGTATCGGCTACTACAACGTGATCGCTATCAATTACTGGTACATGATTACCTATTAAAAATTATCGTTTATAAGAGGTGTGCTCATTTCAGAACCCGTTCTGCTGAATCCATTATTAGTATGTGTCACAGAAAAGCACGGAAATATCTATGAAATAAGCATGGGGTTGGTTTAGTTTCTGAAGTATTTTTAGTTGCACAGTGATTTTAATTCCTGTAGGTATTATATTATATGTGTTCAGATATATAGGTCTCAAAAGAGCTGAAAGTGAGGATTTTACCTTATTTTAGTACTAGATGGAGGGACGTGTGAAATAGTGTGAGGGTCGAATCCTGGGTAATAGCACCCGGTTTGCTGGCCCGCGACATTGCCCTAATGGTAGTGATTTAAAAGAGACGTGCTTTATACGTTGTCCAGGAGGACTACTACTACTGTTTCTTTAAAAATTGATGGGCGAATTTGTGTCGAGTTGTGATGAAGCTCGAAAAATTTCAATTTCGAGGACATGCCAGCTGCTAAACTGATATAGGCTTTGATGATGGTGTAGCTCTATCGTACACTGTCTGAATGATAGTGAGTGGTAGATACGGTTTTTAATCATTAATTTAATTAATGGGATATATGTATTTGCTACGGGTAAATAAATTTCCATTTGTAAAGTCTGCCCGCGTTCATAACACTGATAGGTGCGTCGAATTATCGGAAACTCAGTAAAGATAATACACCTCGTACTATATCTCGTATGTCTAACTTTTAAGTGATGATGATGATGATGATCCTTCCGACCGTTTTCGGCCATGGCGACCACTTCGACTCCTAATCAGTAGGGAGCTGGTGCACCCGAAGGTGACTTATATAGCCAATTTTCGCAGCGAACACCCGTGCACAATGAGGGCACGTGAGAACGCCGCTTACATAGTTGTAGCTGATTGCGGCGGGTGGACGGGCCTTTAGCTCATCGCGCTTACGGTCGAGGTCAGCTTTACGCTGCTCCTCGAACTCGTGGACGTGCCTTTTAACAATCCCGCGCCATTCCGGACGCTGTGCTGCCAAACTTTCCCATTTCGAGGGCTCAATGTTGCATCTTTTCATATGACGCTTCTGAACATCTTTATATCGGAGAAGTTGTCCGCCTTGTTTCCGCTTACTTTTAAGTAAATTATAAAAAGAAACATAAATTTTCGGAACTTGTGTAAAGAGTTCTATCGCCAAAAATCAAAATCAAAATGTTTAATCTGAGAATAGACCACAAAGGGTTCTTTTAACAGGCTCCCTATCCCATGAGGCACATGTATATGCATCTCATGCGTGACCTTACTGGTAAGTACGTCAATGACGCTTCAGTGATGTAAGTAATGTAGTTGTTCTTTCGACAAATTATAAGTTTTATTACGTATTTTAATATAATTATTTATACAGCGTGTATTTTTAATACTACCTCAAACTTTAAGGACAGTTAGTGAAGGCCCTAATAATCACATTTTATTATGTTTTAGTAAAAAATGTAGACTTATTATTTTCCTTACACAATGAATTAGCACGCAATGTATCGTTACGCGATATTTCTTTGTTTTTATTCAAAACGTCGCACTTGTTGACGTGACAGCTGTCACAGAACGCTTCTCTCTTCTTGTACGTATTACATTGCTGCTCGAAAATATTTCAAAAATTAATTACGCTCTGATAGTTAATTCTAAATTAACAATTTGTGTTGTTATCGATTCACATCACTTAAATCTTTGACTGGTTACAGTATGAGGTAGGATTAAAAATACACGCTGTATTCTTAAATCATGTTTAGATAACCAAAGAAAATTACTATGGGGACGTGTAAAAAGAACGCTGTAACGTAGGTAATAACTATAGCACCAAGATTGGTATTAATTTATACACGATTTGATTGGAGTTTCTTTGACTGTACGTACCTTAGAAAATAATGTATATAAGGTTCAAGTGTTTTCTGTACTGCTTACTATGTATTGATGGGCAAGAAAGAGTTATTGTATTGTATTGTATTGTATTGTACTGGAGTTCAGAAATATTCTTGCGAGATATAATAGTAGTAACATTAGGTCTCAGAACGCGCATTGGGCCCACCGGATCGCTTCATAAGCCGGCCGCCGATGCGCCACATTTTCATCACTCATGCTTATCGCACTATACATAATTCATTCCCATGTGGCAGAGCGAGTGAGAAATAGACTTTGTTTTTTAACACTAGTCCTAAATGTTCTCCAATTTTAGGATGCCTAGTTTTGTGTCGCTTTCTAGCGAGTGTGATTGAGTTTTTGTAAATAAACATGTTGCATGTTTTTGTTGACTGTATTCGCATTATCATCCAAACAACATAGCTGTGTCAGATTTCAAGTCAATTCTGTCACTAAAAGTGGGTGAAAGGTGAGTTACCAATCAAGCACAAATTAAATAAAAACTTGTAACAATAAAATCGTACTTGAAAAACATATTAATGTTGTTTACTGATGCATAAAGGTTTTTCATCAGGAAAAAGAAAGAAAAAAAGAAAATAATTTATTTATAACAGCAATGCACATTAAGGTTAGGAAAAATAACAATAAGAAGTGTTGCCTAACCTAAAAGTCTAAAAGTCGCACCTCTGCCGAAATGCGACGGCACCCGAAGTGTTTTTAGGGTTTGTTGGTACAGTCGAACAAATGGGATCATGACCTAGGGTGGAACTTTTGTGCTACTAACGTCATGTTGACATCTCATACTTTTGTCGAGAAAATCATAGTGAAATTGATTATTAAAAGATTCCACCCTGGGTCATGATCATGATTCAATTGGTTGTTCCAAAAAAAATGTATTGTAACTTGACTCCATTTATTACTGACATACAAGTACATGGTTTGCGGTGGCGGGCGAGAGACTACTTAGGCTACAGACCGTTTAACTTGTCCGTGTTAGCCATTTCGCAAAGTAAGCAATCCTGTGTCCCTACAAATTCATCAATTATTGTATTAAATGAGTGACATGACATGTTCATGTTCCATTAATATGGAACTTTCTTATTAAGTGTCAGTTGTCAAAATAACAAAATATGTACATCGTACACATTTATCATTCAACGTGCTCTCTCAATTGGGAGAGCACGATAAATATTTAGGTAGGAACTTTTCCGATAAAATACGATGAAAAGCCATCTGTACAATATATTATTTGTATTGAAATCTTGACTTCAAGCACAGGCAGAGGTTATTCTTCATGCAAAAATATTTAAGAACTACTTAGCATTAAAATATTTTTATTCTCATCAAGTCATTACGATCCATCAGGCTTCAGGCACATTACGGCAAGCCTAACAAAGAACTCGAGAAAAGTTCCTAATGTTTTCCAAGAGCTTCAAAATGCAATTTACATACAAAATTATCTTCACATTACTGGCTCTTCCTACGCATTTCGTAGCACCGTCTCGTAGCGCCGTAGCGGGAGCTACGCCACCTCTACGAGTTCCTTGATTGCTACGTAATTTCCAATAACTTAGTTAAGAATTTCACACCGACTTGCTTGACAGTTTAAGCGCTCTTTGATATTCAGGTAACAAAGTTAACAAAATGCTGCTAAAAATCTAACAAATAATAAGTTGGCTCTTTGTTTAAACGTTGAGTTGACTTTAATACAATCAACATCCAAAGGTTAAACAGGGCGATAAAATAAAACTTGGATATACCTAGTGCCATCCACGAAGACGCGTGATTTTGTGAAAATTAGACATTAATGACATTGTAATAAGAACCACGGCGCGCGTAATCGTGAATGACTCTACTTATGAATTGTCCCGTGATATTTATTTATTTATTTATTTATTTATACTTTGTTTTTGCAAATATAAAAATTATTCAAGTGAGAATCGGACTCGCGTACCGAGGATTCCATTCAAATTTGTATATAAGCAAAATGTGCGCAGTAAAAAGTCATTTTATAATAGTTATTTGCATGTTAGACGTAAATAGGTTTTGTATGAAATTTCATTTTTAATACAAGCTTTTTTTGCAGACTGTACTTTATGTTGATTTAACTCGCTTTGTTACCCAAATTCAAGCACTGAAAGAGAGTCAAATTTAAATTGCAAGATTTTACACGAACATCAAAACTATAATAGGGATACATAAACATTTCAAGTGAGGAGGTTGTAAAAATGATACAATTTACAATAAATTGTATTATAAATGCGAAAGTGTGTTTGTATGTTTGTCCGTCTATCACGCCGTAACGGAGCGATGGATCGACGTAATTTTTGGCATAGAGATATTCTGGGGTCCTAGTGAAAAAGGGGTTAATTCTGCAGAAGTTGAACAGCTGATTTCGAATTAAACCCCTATGCACATAAAATTATAATTTATTAACCCCTTTTTCACTAGGACCCCAGGTTTATGGTCCCGAGAGTGACATAGGCTACTTTTTATCCCGGAAAAATGCACAGTTCCCGAGGAAACAGCCCACGTTAACCGAATACCACGCGGGCGGAGCAGCGGGCAAAAGATAGTTTACAATATATTCCATTCAATGGTATTCCGTAAATACAACTCTTATTTAGGTAATTATCAATTTCCACAACGACCATATAACACCCATTATAATCGCATCTTCACTGACTCGCGAGTCCCATTTAATAATTGGTTCCAACCTCGATTGGAAATACAGAGTGTTTTCATAAGCCGATGTAGGTAAGGCAGGAATGTCCGAATGAAATTGGGCACACCAAATGATTGAATAATTGGTGTAACTATTAACCCATATATACCCAGAACTATTTTTAGTATCCAATATCTTTCACTCGCTAGACGTCACAGATAAGAGTATTCGTTTACAAATTCGCGAGTTTTTTGCGCGCTTAAAAAACGACTCACTGGGCATATATATGGGGTAGTTGCATGATTTCTTTTTTGAAGAATTTGTAATTAGATTTTATTGAATTATGTAAGTTTACTAGATACATTTTGTTTAATGTCTTAACCCAGGTTACAAATAATTACTTTATCGTAATTTGACAAATCTTTTAAACCGCAATGAATACCAAATGTGTACAACACAGATTGATTTTTTAATTTAATCAAAACATACTCGTACAATATATTCATCTTAAACAGAACGTTAATACAAATGTACAAAATAATAAGCTAAAGTAAAAAAAAAATGTTCTTAATACTACCTTTTTTAGTGACTGTACTTGCTCATCTAAACTTATGTACGTACACCAAATTACAAGTTAATCCAACCAGTAGAAGTGGATCAAAATAAACTCGCAAAATTTGACAGGCCAAGTTCAGTAAAAGCTTGTAAATAAAAACGGTATGGCAACATCCTTGTTTACCGTTTAAATACCGGTACATAAAACACGCTGTATAAGCAATTAGAGCAGTATTCGCGAGTCATCAGGCGGGGATTGAGATCCCATTACGGCAAGTCCACGCGCAATCAGCCCCGTCTTTGGGGATCACGCCGTTTCCTATTGTTCCGTACCCCGGCGCCGCTTTACATATCGCTGCACCCGCAAAGTATTTATGACAGGAAATGCCTCTTGCTCAGCGATACTCAGATCGAAGACAAGAATCCATACTAATATTATAAATGCGAACGTGTGTTTGCATGTTTGTCCGTCTTTCACGCCGTAACAGAGCGACGGATCGAAGTGATTTTTGGCATAAAGATAGTTCATGGTCCCGAGAGTGATATAGGCTAATTTTTATCCCGGAAAAATGCACAGTTCCCGAGGAAACAGCGCGCGATAACCGAATACCACGCGGGCGGAGGGAAAAAGCTAGTAGAATGATAAAAGTACCAGCTGAAGTATTGTCAAAACCGCGTTCATTTACGACCGCATTCATCATGCCGTTCTAACTTCATCCTAAAACGTATGACAGAAAGAAGTGGTGATAACGATTATGGTTATGAGCGCTTTAGACAAAAAGGCTAAAACACCAGTTTGATTTGCTCTAACTTAGCGTGGTTACAAAGAATTACAAGTAGTAATTCGTACAATAATTGTATCGATTTGATACTTGTCGTGTAATTCACTATAAAAGCAGCATGTGTGTGTAAACTGTAATGTAACCATTAAATTTGAATTAAATTCGGCATTTGAATTGAAATAAGAAAGAAAGAAAGAAGACATTTATTCACTAACACAGAAGACACACATATACAGCAAAATGTATACACGAATAAACCAAATAATAATAATAAATCAACATGAAATATATACCTACACAATTTTGTGTGTCCCCGCGAAAGTGAAACGGTCGCTGACTCAGCATTATGCTGAAGCGTTAGACGCCTGCAGCGCTGATTTTCTGCCAGAACCGTCTGTGACTCACGGAACGATAGGTACATACACAAATATAATAAATAAACCACTAATCTATGTAAGTAAATAAAAATGAATATGATGATATTCTGCAAAATTCCCTTGGGAATTCCCAAAAGTTACAACGTGGTTTGTGTTCATTCACGTTGCATAAGAAGTTAAGAACACTCGCACCTCATGTCTCTAAACTTAGCGGCTCAGATTTTAGAATCCCTATTCCGTAGAAATATCGGGATAAAAAGTAGCCTGTGTTATTCCGGACGGCCAGTTCTAACGTGAAGGAGTATTTTAACCGAGGAAAGAACGTGCACTGCCTACTCCCGTTATAGGTAGGTACTTTGTCGCTGCGCCGGTATAGAATTTGCATTCGATCTACAAGTTAGCAGTGATCATCAAGAGACGTTACGCCAGGGAACCTAGCCGTGGATTATGTATTTTAAATAGCGCTTAATAAATTAAGTTTAAACAACGGGGTTAACATCGAAACTCATATTGTAATTAATAGGTACCTGGACTGATACTGGGATTTATAACGGTATTCAATGATATTGTAACGGATAACTCACGTCTTAAATCGAGTTTCCTATTTCGTAACCCTTCTTCAAAGGAGCACACGACTCAGCGGCTGCCGCAACACGCGCACTACGCGCCACCGCTCTGCTTGCGCGACAATATCGCGTATTTGAATCGATATGAAACTAGGATAGTAGACTAGGAACCTTCAGTTTTTTGGCAAAACGAAACGTGATAAGAGGCCTCATTTTCTAACGCACTTGGAATCACATTACGCTCCATAGGTACCACTGCATTAAGTATCCCTGTTTAAAATTACGGAAGCATCACGGTTTCTATACCTACCTCCGCAAACTTCTCTTGTCAGACCTGTGGACGAATATTTCGCTCTCGCATCGATTTAGTCAGCCACGAAAGACGTTGTACACAGACAATACGCCAAAATTCGTCTGAAACAGACGCGTAGGCCTAAATAATTTTATACTGGGTCCCAGTATAAAAACAGTTTTATCCTGGGACTTCTTACATTTCGATAACTGTACCACTACCATGAGTTTGCAGTGACCGTACTCGATAGCGACGGCGTAAATTATTTGTAGAGGCGCTGTACAATTCTCCATACAAATAATTTACGCCGTCGCTATCGAGTAGTAGTAAACTCATGGTAGTGGTACTGGCTCACGAATGGCATACCGTACAAGAACGCATCTCTTTACATGTCTCTCGATAATATATAATTATATCATGACGAACATCACACGTATGGAATCAAATTCGATACACTTCCCTATTCAAAGTTTACACGGCGCAATATTTACTCCTATTAACAATATCCGTTTACGGATAAACCTTCGTCTTATGAATTTGTATCAAAAATGCGAGTCACAAAGCAAAATGATGGAACTTGGGTATCGGTGGAAAAACAGGCTAAGTGCGAGTCTGACACGCACACGAAAGTTTTTAAACGGAAAAATAACCGTTAGAATTAAAATTAAATTAAGTTAAAATTATTATCAAAAGTAAGTAATAACTAAACTATAACTAGAAAAAAAAATGTAGAGGAATGGGATCCTTTTATATTTTATTTACGGCGATATACCCAAAGATATTTTTTTACCATACAATAAAATAATTATAAAAAAACATTTTTATTTTTGAATATATTGGCTAGTGTAGGTAATGTACGTAAGTAGGTATAAAAATGTTTCTGATAATTATTTTATTGTATGGTAAAAAAATCTAAATGTACTACACTACACCCATATAAGGAAAACTATCACAGCTAAGAAGTGGACTTTTTAAGTTAACGAGTTCGGAATCTAATACGGAACCCAACACTGCGCGTGGCCCGTAACGCACTCAACCGGTTTTCTAATTTGGACCATCAAGTTGTCTATGAAAATTTTACTATAACACCAAGAAGAATCTTACTTTTTTACACATGTTTCAAAAGACAGCGGAGGATTAGTAATTCTAAAGATGGCACTTTGGATACAGAACCTTAAAATAAAATAGGCATTTTACACCGTTTAAGCTAAAATATGAGCGAGACGCGTCAATGTCAACATTATTCTCAATTCATTCTTTGGCTTAATGCTTTTATAGTAAAGTTAAAATAATAATGTCAAACCATTTAAATAAAAAAATGTAACTAAAAAAATTACAAAATGTATTCCAAAGTCCTTAAAATCACAATACGACGTCTTAGAAAAATTACTTTAGACTCGAAATCCTAGTCAATTGGCGTTTAGTTTTTTTTTGGTAAGCGTTTACCGTCGCCCATGGACACCTGCAACACCAGAAGAGTCATAAGTGCGTTGCCGGCGTTTTAGGTATATAGGAGTACGCTCTTCAACTGCAGAAAATTTAATACCTACATTTTGGTCATTCTTCATTGATAGAACAATTTATAATTAACTTCGATATACTCGTACTCACAGCTGGTTGTAACTACTTGTAGGTATATGTATGATCAAACAAAAATAACATAGCTAAATATTTCCAGATGAAAATGTACTGGATGTTGGATGTTTATTTGGTAAAATTTTCAATTAATCAATTAGTGAGTTAGCAAGTACCTACAGTCATAAAAAATACTCCCAGTTCCAGTACATGCCTTAAAATCTGATAAGTATATCGTCGCTGGAAAGCAGAAATCCCCCGGCCCGGCCCATCCACCAAAATCGTTTTTTTAAATATTCTAGCATAAAAAAAATCTGCGTCGATTGGTCTACATCTCATGTTTCTGCGATAAAAAAAAAACATTTACAGCATAAGTGATTTGTCATAATTATAGTAAGTACATAAATACTTCAACGATAAAAGCATGTAAGTTTGGATCTATATCGTCATTAAAAAAGGTTTTTTTTAATAATCACACATACTGTTATTGGATTGTGCTAAACTGTAGAACAGCCACTCAAAAAAATTAATACATTCTGTTTTGCATTTGATGTAATTTTCGACAAAAAAATACGTTAGTACGGCGCAAGAATCGGTCCGAAACGTTTGAAATGAAACGACGAGAGAAATCGTGGTCTACAGAAAATATACACAAAATTATTATTCGGCTGTGATTCCTCTGCCGTTGTTGGTTGATACCTCGGTTAGCGGTTGAATCGTGGCTTCTTGCGGGCGATCGCGCGTGCGCGGTGGCCACCCATCTCGGCGGGAGGCTGCAAGTACCGGACCAACTTCACCGCCGCACGCCGTGGCGCCTTAAACGCGCTAACTCAACTTGTTACCAAAAGGACAAACAACTCTTTAGGTAGATCTTGACGGGAAAAACTCTTCAGAAAACTTTTCTCGACGAAAAAAACAATTGAAGATCAAGTCGTCGTAATAAAAATCGCGCGTAATGTTTTTGGCGATGCTGGCTGGTTGGCTGACATTGTTCAGGTATGTTTTTTTATTCAATTTGTTATAGGTTTTTTGAAAATGGAACACGTCAATATTGCCGCGTGTTTTGAAAACTACAGACTTACTTGTACCTACTTTAAAAAATTAAGCAGTGTTTCAAATGCTATGAATTTGTGTATGTTCACGATTAACTTCAATTGCTATGAATTATAATAATTATATCTATTCTCTCTGTTATTGTCAAGGAAGTTATTGGGGTAACCGTATTATACAAACATTTACTATCGTGTCGTTTGGGTGTGTTGTGTGCTGAAATTACTGATTGGTATTTACCTCAGGTCTATTCTACATTTAAGTTAGCAAAGTGCTTTGTTTTAACAACACGTTCATAGAGTAACGTTATGCAACCGTTTCTAAAGTATTTCTTTTTATGTCGAGGTTTTTAATCCTTTATGTACATAAGTTTCAATAAAATGCTAATATTATCTTTCAATACCTAAATTTTTTTAATAAAATCCTAAAACTAAAGGCACGCAAGGAACAACAAAATTATACGTACGCAGTACAAATTGATAAGATTTAAATTTTTTCAGATTTTAAATTTTTTATTGTTCAGCTTTAACATAATATCATCACATAATCCATTAAGCTAGTTACTTTTCAACCCATCGACAATTACTCACTCAAGGTTCTTACTGCCTACATTCAAAAGTCGAGTCATATGTGTCTGAGAGATACATTTTATGAAAAAACTAGTTTAGCATCCATAAACCGCTAGCTTAATTTATGTTTTGAGAACGTTAAATTTGTCTTAAACATAATGCCACAAGCAAATGAGCAAAGTATCGGGATTTCATAAAGCCATTTTGATCATTTTCACTCTGTTGGAACAAATGTAAAGTCAACAAGTAATAATTATTATGCTATAACCAAGGTAATACCTCCCTAGGATTCATTTTCATAGCAACAGCATAATAATGTAGGTAATTTACCGGTAGGTACTTACAGAATCAAGAAGATATTAGTGACTAAGGATATCTATGGGCTTAAGACAACAATATATCAGCCTAAGTTTTAAAACTCATAAGTAGGTGATTTAGTTTTAGGGTAAACGTTCGAGTATTCGTCGTGGTCTAAATAGTCGCCATCTTTAATTTTGTGTCATTACCAATAGAGGTGACAACAGAAAGTTTTCAATTGGACTTTAGCTTGTCGAGTAGAGATGGGCAAATACGGATCTAAAGATTCAAGAAGTCAGATCCTTAAGTGACTCTTTTCAAATCTTATAGACTCCGAGGAGTTACTAACGCCAATCAACCTATTGGATCGAGCGATTCGCGACCGGCGATTCAGCACTCACTTCACTTTCGTTCAATTACGTCAGATCGAATCGGATATGTGCCATCCCGCTCATGCTAATAGCATTTATTAAGAGAGGAAGAGGGATATTAGTTATACCAAAATATTATACCAATAACATTATACCAATTTCAGAGCCGCTCCCAAAGCAGATCCGAAGTGACTAAAAGATTCAAAAGAGTCATTCGGACGAATGGGTACTTCAGTACCTCGGTAACGAACCGAGCCGGATTGGCCCTAGACAAACTAATAATCGCTCGAAAGAACTACAGGGCTACTACGAAACTCGAAGTTCGTGTTGTGCGTTCCCTCTCGCTCTCGTATTAAATAGTATAAGTGTCAGAGGGACCGTACGACACGAACTTCGAGTTTCGAGTTTCGTTGTAGCCCTGCCGGAGTCAATGGAGTCAGAGTCGATAAGCGGAGTCGGTGCCGATACCGGAGCTAGATTTAGTGAATCAAATCTCTTCTCGGAGTCGAAACTACCCATATCTAAATGTCGAGTACTCGGACGTCTACCTTATATCATTAGCAATGTAAATTTTTTTTTTTATTCGACTGGATGGCAAACGAACAAGTGAGTCTCCTGATGGTAAGAGATCATCACCGCCCATAAACATCTGCAACACCAGGGGTATTGCAGATGCGTTGCCAACCTAGAGGCCTAAGATGGGATTATGATAAATAAATTGGAGCTGGCATTGCCAACAGCATGGCATTCGATGTTCAATTTCGGCATTTGATTCGTAGGTGCTCGTTTTCGTAGCTTTCGCTATCTCCGGCCTACACCCGCTCCGCTGTTGCGCAAATGCTGCCTCCCAGATCAAAAGGGCTTGGGGTGCAATTTCAATGAATTGGGCGAATTAGCAACGTCACACACACGATTGATACTTAAGATTCATAAATTCAGATTTTGTTATTTTTTTAACGAAATGCTCATTTATGATCAATTTGAAGTACCTACAACAAAAAAAATGAAATTCGAAAAATTTAGAGGGTAAGTCCGGGTTCGAATTCACGACCCTACTTGAAAGGTCATAGGGTAAGCCTCTAGCTACGCTGCCATGGTTTCATTGAGATATAATTGGCTAGACTACTATGAGGAGCCATTGATTAAACTACTACAATTTCACTACCGACACATTTCACATTTAGTCCTTTAAAAAGATCTTAAACCTGATGCACACTGCAACACCAATGAAGCCAAATATACGTTTGTAGGCACGTAATGAAAAAAAAACTTCAAAGGGCCCTCATACTCGGTTTGTACTATAATGTCGAATTCCCAAACTGTGCGCCGCGACGCCCCGGGGATTAAGCTGGGTCCACATTTGTATCATTTTGCCGATCACGATCACGCGTATCGTATCGAGCTTGCGTATCTTACCTAAGTATGGACGCTCATTTTGGGCACACCGTATCACTAGCATCGTCGCGTAAAAAAATGCGTCCATACTAACCGTAGCGTAGCAGCGCATCGTATCATAACGCCGTGTCCGTATCCCCTTTGATGATCGGGGAAAAACCGCATCGAGAACGATCACGGCGTATCGCGTATCAAATCATAACTTCGTATCGTGATACGGTATCAAAACACGTCCATACTTACCGATCTTGATACGCGTATCCGACCGCGAGTGTGCGGGGTAGGTATCAACATGCTGTTTTTGCGTTCACACTAGCGATCTTGATACGCGTCGGTGCAACGCGACGGAGATACGATACGACAAAATTATACAAATGTGGACCCAGCTTTAAGGACAGAAGCACAATACACACAACTTAAACGTTTATTGTGACAGAAGGTAGAAACGCATAGGTTCCGAAACGCGTGTTAAATAAATGTATTTCCGTTTATAAGTGCGTCACAAAAAAATAAAGAGAGACGCAGGAATGAAAAGCCCTATATACTATAACATTATGACTCTATGACACAACTATATAAGTCACCAATGCGCTTCAGCATTACACTTACAAATGTCTACAGCTAAGTATTCTAAGCTAGGTATATCCTAACACATCATGTCACATGCAGGCAGGATACGTACCTAGGTACCATACATAGTATGGTCCTTAGTACCAAGGACCATATATCTATGCAACAAAGGTAGTTTTTATTGACCCTCGGTATTTGTAGGTAGGTATGTACATAAACAGCCGAAGTAACGGAATCGAATACCAGGGCACTCTTCTATCTGCAAATGTCAATCAATTCAATTCAATCATGTTGACATTGCATAAATAAAAAAACGACATGAAATTAATCGTGAAAAGGTTCCACCTTAGTACGCTCTTCAGTTTCCGCGACTACAGTCAGTAGCGTGTTACCTTAACTGTTTAGTTTCCTACAGTTATTTATTTACAAGAAGGTGATTGTCTTCAACACAATCTGCCGTGTTTAACTAGAGCTCGGGTTAAACTTTTAATTGCTTCTTTGTGAACTATTAAGAGAATAAACAGCTCAGCTTTGTAACATTCACGCTGTGTCTAAAGTTCTGAACTATTTCCGAGTCGGAAAACGTTTCTTTAGATACTCCTACCTACATTTACCTCTGGTATGTCAAGACTCAAGAGGGAATATATACGTTACACATCACATCAAAATATACCACTAAATTTCGATCAAATCAGAAAAAATTCTCTTAAAGTCTTGCAAATCGAATTACACCTATTCCCGAAATCAGTAAGTAAAAAAAAAATATATAGGTATTATACTTTCTACAAATCTTTTCAAGTTTATGGTAGATATCGTACCAATTTTGATGTATGAATGGCGAGCACAATAAATTCAGCAAAAGTTATAAAAAATTTCCATGTCTGACCACTTTAGGCACTGGTCCCACCGCGAGCTAGTAAGCTATGAGCTATCGGCTATTTTCTAGCCCAAGAAACGAACAAAAGATAATCGCTTCCGTGTACATAAAAGAGAGAGTTATATTTTTATAGTTCATAGCTGGTTGTTCACACTGCCGGCGAGGATACTCTCCCACCGCCCGGCGAGTAAGCGATAATTCCATACAATTGTTTACTAGCCGCCCGCCGATTGTCATCTGTTTCTAGTACAGAATTTTACTAGTTGACCGCCGAGCTCGCCGATAGCTGGCGGTGGGACCACTGTTTACTAGTTGACCGCAGCGATAAGCTATCGACTATAAAACTAGCTCAACGGTACTCGCCGAAGCCTGCTTGGCGATCAGAGCGATCATTCTACCTTTCAAAGTGGATGCGAGTGCACGTATATACAATGAATTTAAAACAATCATACGAACTATCTTTGTTGTCAAGTTCGGATGACGATGATGATGTATTTTATAAAAGCGTGTGTGTAGTGGCAGTGGCAATTTTGAAGAGACGGAAGAAAAAAAGGAATATTTTAAAAAGAATGACAAGAAAAATTTGGATGCAAAAAATTAATTATTTCAGAAAAGAATACAGTGAGTTCAAACTAGCTATTGTGGTGAAAATAAATTTTCAAATTTAAATTCAAATCATTTATTCAGTAAATACACTTTTACACGTCATTTTTTCTAAACTACCAGCGCTTTTGGAAAGACCATCATTGCCAAGAAGAATGCGCCGCAAGAAACTTGGCAGAAAGTCATTTTTTCAAAATAAAATAATTATAAATAAAATACTTAAAAACCACAGTAAACAATTTAACAAAAAATTACAACAAAAAAATTAAATAATAATACAGGGATGTATGGGGTGGTCCCTTAGTTACAAAATTAAACACTAACTATATTCGACCTCGACTGTACATCGTATAGGTCATTGGCGAATAGCCCCCCGGCTGAGCTAGTGCAGCGAGTAATCGCCCGTCGCACGCAAACACTCGCTTATAGCCGAGCGTCTAAACTAGCAAAACTATACTCGCTTCTCGCCTCTCGCCCACTCGTTTGTAGTTTATAGTTTTACTCGCTAACAGTTTGTAGCCGCCGGTGGGACCAGTGCCTTAAGATTAGACATCATATAGAAAACTTAGGGAACTAAGTTTTCCTACGTATCTGGAATTAAAAACAATTAATATCAAATACGTAATCAAATAAAACAAATAGGCAAGTTTTGAAAAGAAACCAAGCCAAAGATCACGTTCTTGAAAATTAATAATTAACTATTAAAATATTTGTTTCCTAAACTAGTTTTTTTTAGAGATTTTGCACTAAAACTTTTGATTGAATATATCTCACAATATTCGTATCGAAACGTCTGTGCGCTTACTTAGTTCCCGCGCCTTCAAGCGAACGTCTCAATCAGTTGCTCGTTGGTTAGTTAGCTTTTGTTGGTTCGTTTAACACTCACGTTTCACTCTGTTTATGCACAATATTTACTTAAGGAATCACGGCATCTAACGTATTGTAATAGCACCTTACGACCAAAATGTATACAACATAATAAACAAGAAACCGCTAAACAAATTTTGCTTGTTTACCGACGACTTCGATTTATTTAGATGCTTTTGATGGAAATTTGTGCGTCATGTTTTCAACAACACCAGTGTATGCTGTGATCGTGTTGGATGTCAAATGCAATGAATTTACATCTAGCGGCCGCTTGAGTAAAACATCTCTTCATCGTCACGACATTTTTTCCATGAAGAAGGACCTGCTTTGTTTTTTTTTTTCAGAATAGAATAATAACAGTCAACTTCGTATACCTACACTTTTATGAAAAACAAGACCATAATTAAAAAATGTGCTAATTTTATACATTTAAAATTTAAATAGTTGTTATTATTAACACTACTTTTATGTAGTTTGAGAAACGAGCGCAAGTTGACTCTAAAATTTCCAATTTGAAAAACCGGCCAAATGCGTGCGGGCCAGCCGCAGCCGTGAAAACCTACTAACAAATATTCAATATCAAGTTTTACGGGTTCAAAACTTAACCAAATATCTTATATAACCAAACCTACTATGCAGCTCTATTATGAAAATGCAAGGCTTCCTTTGACCGTTAAAATTGTGAAAACCATTAATTTTTCAGTTCCACAATTTCCTTATTGATCTTCTTCAAAACATAAAACGTCTAACTATAATGGAAGCAAAAATTTTCCGAGCCTTCCTCAAAATATTCATATTTGCAAGCGAGCGCCCGAGAACATGTGCTAAGCAGATTTATCACGTTGTTTATCGAACTATCGCTCACCGTGTCCTGCCTGTACCGCCACAATGTCCGTGATAGATTGGAAAATAACATTATCAGAGTGAATATACATGTATATATATTGTAGTAGAACACGTAGATATATACCTAGGGACTGAAAACTTACTATGGCAGGCGATTTGTTAGCTCGATAGTGATACGCCTAGATTTATGGTTTCGCAAGGATAAATTGTTGTATAGTGTTAAGCCTGTATACTGGTATATCGTATTCCATTTAGCTATTAACACTATATAAGGTGCTAGTGCTAATAAATAAGATACCAGTATCTTAAGATTTTATAATATTGGTTAACTTACTTATCCATGATCTTCTTCTTCTTTCTTCGCGGACCTCCGTCGCCCTCGCCTTAGTTCCTAAATATATATTAACACAAAATTAACCTTTTCTCGTAGTGCATCAGGCTCGTGATTGTGGTTATGCACTTTGTAATGATGCAGATTTATTATTATGACTTTTTGTATATTTGCTATTTGACGTTAGTCGTCATGAAGATGATGGTTTCTGTATTTATGCTTTTTAATTTTATGCGTAAAAAAAATTGCGTAATTATGAGTATGCACATCGCTAATTGGGCTAAAAGCAATTACGCATAACAATAATATTACAAATAATTTTATGCCATCCAAATAGAGGACCTCTATTCGTGACATAGCTGAGTGGCGGCCATTTTGGCTGGTAGGAGGATTCCTACCAGCCAAAATGAACGCCCTGCATGCCTATGCATTCATAAGTGTAATAAATAAGCCAATGATGTGTATCTTTTTTATCAGCTCATGAACCATTCTTATTCTTATCTTCGTTAAATAGAAATTAGGAACGTTTTTATGTATTCAACAAATAAATGCATGAGTAAATATGACAATTGAATTTGAACGTTAATGTCCGAGTTCGCGTTCGTTTTACCTTGCACCGTGTTACAAAAACTCCGAACCCTGTAAATAAAATGCAGTACCTAAATTCCCAAACTGCAGGAAATAGGTAGATATTAGACAGGGGTGGGTTTGAGCTGGAATGCTACCTTTCCTAAATATTTGCCGCTATAAAAGAGGTTTCACACTGACAAGTAAAAGGTACTAAAAATAATTTAATTTAATGTCTTCTAAATTATTATAATATGATAGAAAGTACAAATTTTGCACCATAAACTAGTTTAGTTTGCTAATGTCGTTTGGGACACGAAACAAAAAATCGACGAGTCCCGAATGACTTAATATACTGGGGTTGTAGGTACTTGTACATATTTTTGTTGTATAAGAAACAGTGATAGCAGCATATATAATTTAAAATAATCTGGGTCTTTATATAAAGTTCTCCCTACAGGGACAGGGCATCAAAGAATGAGAGGGCTTGGGCTGTAGTCCTCACGCGGGTCCAGTGCGGATTGGGAACTTCACACACGTCATTATATTTCTTCGCAGTTGTGTTAGTTTCCTAATGATATTTAGGGGACGGGAGTGGAGATATAGATGTGACCTGTTAGTATAACTTCTCAAGGTAGCTACTCATATCGTCACTTTCCTGTCATATTTTTTGACAGAGAGGAAAGAGCACGTTTCCATCTCTTTCTATAGGTAATTTCTTTTTAGTTTTGAAAGATTCGATTTATATAAAAGGAATTCATTCCATTTAAATGAGAAATATGTATTGAGCAGGTATGCCATGAAAATATCTGAGCCTTATTCGAAGTAGAGACGGACCTTAAACTATCGTTAGCAATATAAATTCCTCGCCTAAACTGGACTTATTTACAATCTAGACTTAGGGTCTAAAGGACGTGTTACGCTTATGTTCTTCACATAACTGTTTTAATTATGATTATTAACTCATTTACAACTTCACTATGGCCCAACACTCACTAAAAACGTTAAAGGTTATTTCTTAGTAAAGTTTACTTTAAAAAAATAGAATTTATAAGAATGTATTTAGTTCTAACCGTTTTTATACCTCCTAACTTAGTTTGCGATTAAGAGGACGTTATTATATTGCAAACACAGGTAGGTATCTACCTTGATACTATGGCGTTTGCTTAATTCCGGAAATGGGATCAACTCACCTTCGAGCGTTTCCGTATAACTACCCCTAGCAACAAGAGAGAGAGTAGAGCACATTTATAACGACGATTTTAACCTATTGTAGTCAAATCAATGAAGGTCTTTGCCAGCTGTTGTGTATTGTGGAGAGGTTACGTTATTCATTAAAAATGACGGAAATGACCCACCCACAAGTATAGCCCTTTAGATATCCAGTCACCATTATGTTTGAGTCATTCCTTTACAATTTTATTACTCAAGTCGAGTAATAAATCATTCTGATTGCTTTTCTGTTAAATTAGACTTTGCGTTTATCACTTTCATCTTTCCGTATTTACTTTGGACAATATTTCAATAAACTACGATCAATAAAATGTTAAACTAAGCGAGCGGTGCTCACTGAACTGCTATCGTATTTTGACGTTTCTAACTAATTAGGATCATTTTTTCTGCTTCCATTGAGTCCAATTTCTTGTCCCGTGAAAATCTTTGATGTTTTACAAAAGAAACAGTAGGGTTTCGTCCAGTAAATTTATGGCCCGAAACCAACGGCGATCAACAAGTTCATAAATACAACATAGAGTTGCTAACTCCGGTGTTATCGCTGATGCGTCGCTTGTTGCTGCATGCGAATAAGTATATTATTATGACAAAGTGCTCGCTATCGCTAAGCGAAGGGTGTTAACACGAAATATCGCACCGTACGTGCTTATCGCACTCGGCGACGTCTATAGAAAGGCCTTTCAAGAGATTCGACCCTATACATTTTAAGAGTATTGAAATTTACGAGTATCCTTTGAGTGTTTGCCCGACATCGCGAAGAGATCGTGACAAATTTTACATGCCTAAGCCGAAGATATAGGGTATAAAATGAACTTGAATACTTGGGCGCGAGCGTGTTTACAAGGTAAATGGATTTATGCTTAAAGTAATTTCTAGGGTTTCGTGGACGATAAGGAACCCTTATGCATAGTTTCGACATGACTGTCTGTAGGTGTAATCGTAGCTTAGTTAATAGGTGGCAGATTCAGAGTACCCACGCTTGCTTTGAGTAATTAGGTTGTGTAGTCATCCAGTTAATTTGAGCAGTATCTTAAGTATCTATCTAGATAAGCAAACCTTGCAAGTCAATTGATCCACTTCTAGTGGTGGAATTGAGTTGAAAAGTACCTATAAGTACATATGTCAACTAATAGAACAATAAGAAATTAGATTACTTACAGAAAATGAAAATTTGGAATCTGAAGTTTGGTTAGAAAATGTCGATGTCATTGGAAAGTGAGAGTGGAATCTGTCGCATCATCATAAGAGTCCTAATGAGTGCTTTGCAAGGGCAGGGCGCAAACTTGACGGAGTGCCAACTATCGACTGGGGTGATGACGCCAGTCAATGTCAGCCTCCACTTTATCATCAGCCGTCATTAGAAAGCTATTTTAGAACATCTTTCAGATTGAAATGTCTGTGCTGAAATTATTGTTTTTCCTATCAGACCAATCAGGGTTTCTATGACAGGCTAGCTGGGGTAATATTGTGATCATGTGGTCCGTTCCATTTGACAACTTTGACATTTGTGTAACTTTTATAATTGGTTTGTGATTGGTTAAATAACTAAACGAGCCATTTGCAACATTTTTAATTAATAAATAAATGAAAGGAAGTTATTTCCACAAATAATTTCAACAAATTAATTTTAAACATACCAATGACACCAATTTTGAACTAACAAACCAATGATTAAAATTTAACGAATATTTCGAAACCAAGTTCCAACTAAAATAGAATTAATTTATTTATCTTCACTGATTGTTGCTTGTTACTGCAAAATTTTAATCAACATTGCGTTTGGTTATATGCCTATGCAACAAGAATAGGTAGATGCGAGCAAAGGATGCGAGTATTATTCACAAAATTATTTAATTTTGTTAAAAGTTACGTTTTCAGTACAAAGGTTTTACTGACATTTACTTAGTTATCTACTTTCATCCAACCTGCTTATGTGTACCTACCTACTTAAGTATAGCAAATTTTAAGTCGATCCAATGACTAGGTAAAATTCGACTCGATTATGAGTATTCCGTAATTTATACAATACATTTCCTTAACGAAAACTCGCACCTACAATTTATAGAATCAAGAGCAGTAAACCCTTAACGTGTGAAATGTAATATATTGAGATGACGGAAGGATGGAGGCTAAAAATCCGATTAAAGTGGTATAATAACGAGGATGTGGAAATGGGCGCGCTTGACTGAATTCGCATTTACCTGCCCGAGGTTTAGGTACACATGAGCGGGCGCTTAAATGCACACCTTTAGGTAGCTGCCGTAATATCCAGAATAGGTACCTATGCAATATTCATACATTCATACCCGCTATCTAAATGCAAACACGCGACCGTCATAAGATAAATTATACATAAAATTCATATTTTTCCATGTCATTATACCTACATATGCTCTTAATTCTTCGCAAAACATTTATTTATCATGCTTACATGCTAAAAGGGTTTTATTACTCGTGGGATTCATTGATCAATCTCAATTCAAAAGTGGTGAGACCGCTGAGGGATTGTTAATAATGCTGACAAATTTCTTTAGGCATATTTGACCGTGCCGTACAATTTACGGTACTTTGTGTTTTGGTGGAAGTTTGGTGGACAAAGTGATCATTCACACGTCCGTTGACACCGCAACGGGCACCTGTCAGCAAATGTACTTCGATAACTATGAGCGATCACAGTAATAGTGTACAAATATGACGTCATCAATCTCTCAATTTAGATTTTTTAAGAAAAATATAGTTTCTTCACCGTCTTTTAGACGCATCTACTTGGGACCACTATGTAAAGCAGTGGCGAAACTATAGGGTGGCAGAGCTGGCAAAATGCCACGGGCCCCTGACCCAAGAGGCCCCAAGCTCAGAAATTTTTTTTTAACATTTGTAAGTACTATCAGCCAAATATGTGGTCTACCACCCTAAAGTTGATAATCGTTTGCATGTCATAAAACAATAACGGCATTAAACGTTTCTGTCAATAGGATAAGAACTTGATTAAAATTGGTAGACCACTTATTTGGCTGATCCTGAGTATTTTATTTTACTTAAGATTAAACCAAGTAGGTATAACGTGACGATTTTTACTGAGAGTGCCCCATCAAAAGAATTTGCCACGGGCCCCAGATGGTACTTATAGTTACGCCATTTATGTAAAGATATAGTGCATATTATGTATTTTTATCAGGATTTATTGTTTTTCGTGACTAAACTAGCGTAAAAAGTGATAGGTACTATCAAAGGATAAAAGGTAAGCTAATAAAGACATTACAAGATATAATAATTCCGCTATAATTATTGACAAAAATCGCATAACTTTATTGCCATGTAATTAGGCGGTGTTTAAGTATTGCTCGTTTTTGAGTTGTAACGCTCGCTTTTTTTTCGCTCTCCTGAAAAGTTAGTCAAAATTACTTGAACGGTGTAGTTAGATAAGTGACGAAATGTCAAAACGGCTGTACGATGGGTAGGTACTCTAGCTAATTCAGAGAGTACGATAAATACGAAATTTTCCGACAATATATCTGATGAAAACCGTTATGCACTACATAATTATTATGCACTGTGTGGACTGTAACTTGGTAGAGCTAATCCCTACAGTACCTATGCAACTACGTCGTAATATCTAGAGATTGATAAAGTTAATAGCCGTCTACATCCCGTATCAAATACAACTAATATAATTAACCGTGAATCACTAAAAACAGTGTAATAAGTAAGTTGCAAAATGCCCGTTTGAAATTGCAAACGTAGCCGCCGACGAATTTAAGTATGGTCCAACGATTTTGTATCAATGAGGACGAATTCGGTAATCCGATTGATTAAGTTTACCATGCTAACAAATGGTGCGCGTCCGCAATTTCAGACCAAGCTTATTGTAAAACGTTTACGTTTACAATCCATTTACTTACCCACTCAGCAACACAAGTACGAAGCAACAACAATTCGAGAATGTCGGATTTCGACGAGCATTCAACAACTTTTTGTCCTTCCTCAATACTCGAGTACAACCTCAAAAGGGATCAAAGTGGAAAAGAAAAAGGTAAAATAATCACACTTTCTATTTTTAGATAATCTGTATAGGGGCTATGACTACGCTGAAAAAATTAAGAATCGTGCGGGTTTTCATGCTTGGATTAACTGAATGAGATTCATCATTTTATACTTAAATAGCCAAGAAGATTCCGTTTCAAAAGTCTGCTCAGTTTCCTTTAGGTAAGTAACTCGATCCGCGACACCATTAATTATGAAAGAATTTTAACGATAAAGTAAGTACATTCATTAAAAACAAGTAAGGAATCTAAAAATACGACAAAATACACCGGAGGACGGTGCTGCAATTTTTTTTTTTCGATTTTCCACTTTCGCTCACTTCTTTTTTTTATCTTATATTTTAACGAGGCTTCAGTACACTAAATGTGACTATGCCAGCCTCATGGGGGGCCTCAAAGGCGCTCACTTCTTCAAACGCATATTTAAACGTTCATAGCGAAATATTTCAACAGTAATATTATAGTGTAACATGAATTCTCACAGAAAACTCACAGTTTCAAGTCAATTGTCGAATTTCTCAAAATATGTTGCGTCCAAAACTCTGAATGCGTTATTTCACCAATGTGTATATATTTTGTGAACTTGTTCTTTTAATGTATGTAATGCAATTGTAATATAAACAGATAATTTTACTTAACTCTTTTCCAGGAATAGTGTATACCTACAATAGAGACCTTGCTTACAATATGGTAGAACATTAATTGAAGTCGTTAAGAATATTATTCGTTTTTAAATTAATCTCTCATAGGAAAACAACTTAGAACTATGATTCAATTTCATTTTGTAGAATACATATATCTGAATTAGCGGGGTCTGGAAAAGGGTTAAAATGAAGCGACTAACACCGGTTCAATTTACCCTGCGTACAAATATGAAGGGTATTTACAGGACTACTAAGTATCTTCAGGTATAATTTACTTTTCTGTCCGGCCCACATCTGCTCGTCCCGTTTTATAGCCGAAACCGCAAAGCGACACTGCTCTCTCGAAGGAATTCGCCCTTCTCGGCACCAGGGAATATTTTTAGCTACGATTTTCTGCCTGATAAACAATATTATGCTCTATTTTTTTCGAAATTACTCATTTGATATAATACTGCCTACTTGTCGGGATAAGCTTACGTTTTAACTTAGAATAAGTTTTCAATCTGCTTGCCGGATCATTGATAATGGAAAAACTGCCATTTTTGTACTCTAATTACACTCTACTTATCATTAAATTAAATAATAAACTCACATACATTTGTACATCATAATAATCAAGGATCTCTTTATTTGTTCTCATTCAAGAAAAAAGTATTTCAAATCCCAACTTATCCAGTTTCCGTCTGCTCGCTTACTTTGGGCACATCAAACCACAGGGCTATTATGAAGTCGTAGAGGAACACCAACACATTGCTTAAAAACAACAGGAGGTTGATAAAGAGCGTGCGGGATGTCTCTGGTGCAAGGGTTCGAGGGTCGGAGAGCACGCAAAGATGGCCAACCAGCACCACGGCACTTGGAAGTGGGGGTTCCACATTCCCATACCGCTCCAGCAGGTAGCCTAAAGCCATTAAAGCTCGTCCGGCTAACGGCAAATATACCTCGATAAACTCTTTGATATGTAGCATTGGGACAATCGATTCTGATCATTTATTTTGCGTTGACGCGAAACACAATCCTCTTTTATTGTAACCACGTTGAAGACTGTTGATATTTTAATCTTCTTCAATGGCAGTCTTTTGAGAGGTCATTGTAGGTGTTTATACACCACTGTGTATCGGAAACTCTTTACCGATTGAAATCTAAGAAGGTGAGAAACAAGTAGGTAAATTTATTGTGTTATCGGGGACCTTCGGGTCGTTTCATGTTGAAACATTTGTACCGTAGATGTTGTTACGAACAGAATAACGAGTTTGCGTCATTTCATGGTCTTACTAGCTGAAATGATTATGGAACCATCATGACTATTACGTTTTTTCCTTCTGAATATAATTCATGGTCATGGTGGCTGAATCTTTGGAAGCCATGTCAACGCTTTAATTTACAGACGTACTGCGTCTTACGCCATGTTCTATTTAGATTTCGATGTGACAAAAACTTGTTTTATTAATATTCCTTGTGTTTTATTTGCAAACCCTGAGGCAAAGCCATATCGATTGTGACATGTTTACTAAATGTCAGTCAAACAGCTTTAATATTTTATTTTTAAAGCTAGAAAAGTTTCCAATTCAAAATAGTATTGACAACCAAAGAAATAGAGAAAATTATCCTCCTACGGCCCACCATGCAACAAAATATGACATCGAAATTTAAAACTTAAAGTCTCATTGATAAAGTTGAATTTATTTTTTTGTAAATTTGAATGATACAGATAAAATGACACTATTCGTTTTTCACAAGATTCTATTCTAGGTTCTTGTTCTATTGCTAACAATATGTACTAGTATTACTTTGAACCCCAGGAGGTTATTATACCTATGTTATTCCGCGATAAGTTAGAGCAGTCCAAGCTGATCTACTACTACTATACTCTACTACTGTTGCTACTAAGGTTGCTACTTTTTAACATCCATCAAAGTTTTTGTCTGTGGTCAAAGGTGGTGTCCTGTCTGGTCAGTCAATGTGACGTATCTAAGTTGGAAAGATAACAATAAGATCGAAATAAGGTATGGCGCAAGACACGAAATTATAATAAACGTCTCAAATGCATCACAGCTATCATCCGGTCCACAACATGTTTAATCAGAAACTACATACCGGTCGTGATTTCAACCATTCCTGAAAAGATCATATATAAAATCAGTGATAACTGTGATAATAGGAAATGACAGAAAGTCCACAGCAAAGAGAAAGCTGAAACAGAAATGCCATGTGTCGAGGTTATTCTACACTCAGTTGCATTTTATACCCCTCTCTTGAGTGGGTGCGTTCTTGCATTACGATTTATATTAGAACATAAAGTCTGTACCTGCGTCAAAGCCATAAACTTTTTAACTAGTACCGTACACATGCTTGCAATAGTCTCGTACCTTACTGCTCTTCTAGAAAACTTCATTTTTATGACCAGACTTCGACGTGGCTTCTTTGAAATATATTTTTTTGTGATTGCAAGCCTGTTGCTGATTATCGACGAATATAATAACATTGCAGCGTTGAAATGTTAAAATGATATGGATGGAAGGCAGTGCTGATGGTGTATTTGAATGAATTGATAGCGTTGTACTTGCCGTATGCGGGACACGCTATTATGGCTTTAGGGTACTTGTTGGAACAAGTGGGAAACTTCGAGCCTCCTGTACCGAGTGCTGTGGTCCTCTTGGGCCATCTTTGTGTGCTCTCTGACCCGCGCACGCTGTCGCCAGACAACCCTGGGGTACAAATAATCAACCTGATGTTCCTCATAAGCAACGTGATGGTGTTTCTTTACGATTTTGTGGTGTCACTAGAATACAATGTGCCTCAAATAGCTGACCTTGATCGTTACATGGGATAGTTACGGATTCAAATGACTAGTTTCTTAAAATGAAACTGAATAAAGATGTCCTTAGCTATTTATCATATTTGTTTGTTATTTTGAACTCGTTTAAGTTTCTAGGCATAATACAGCCAGTGCTGCAAATAATCGTATTGTGAGAAATATAAGACCGTGCGAACCGAATGTACATCACGGTCTACTTCCGATTTTAACCTTGGTACATACTTTCGAATCAAAATTTAGCCGTCGGCTCTGTTAAAAATAAATAAATAAGGTAAGTACATAAATTAAATCTTGCATGGAATAATTAATGGAAGAGGGTGACGGTAGGTACTGGGGAATTTTAATTGGCTACTTGATAATGTTAGCTCAGGCAAATTAAAACTCGACGGGTGCCCCTAGCAGGACAACCTTCCTTGCAAGTAACCGGCCTACCCAATTACATTCATCACAGCATAATCAAACGCCTGCCTTAATAAATATACTTCCTTCCAAGTAAAAAGTGTCGCGGATGCTGCAATATCTGAATCAAGTGCGATCGGGGCCTGAGTTGACAATTTGGCACAATTTGTAACAGGCAGAGAGTGCTCGGGCCGAGGGCTCTCGACGCCGCCGATGAGGCTGTACAATCACGGCTTTTGTCGTCGCCACAAAGGGAAAATAATTACTGAAGGTCACCTGATAGACACAATCTCGTTATCTTCTTTTAACGCCCACTTTTCACACGGTAACTTAGAGCGTGGGCCGGTGGTTCTGATCAGGTAGGCACATTCTTGTAAGGAGCTTGTTCATCCGATTAGACTTAGAAAGATATAGTGAATGTGATCGCAAGTGCTCTATGTTCAGCAATACAGTCTGTCTTTCGCAATCGAATGTGTATTGTTGTCACGTGGAATGGCACGTCAGGCCTTATAATTTTTACTCCAAAAAGTAGTTACGCGCTGAAAACTCTTTCTTATTACGCTCGAGCGAAACCGTTGAACATTTAAGTAAATGAAAGAGTATGACGGAACTTTGTAATATGGAAAATTAAGAATATTACTCCGCCTCGCAACTAGAATATTAAACGACAAGAACTCGCAATTTGAGGTTATTATTGCTTTGTCCTATTGTTTTGTTCTAAAACTTTTCATCTTTAGTACCTTTATCAGGGATTTCATTTAAATAACTTGCGGAACTTTTAATGTAGTCTCAGAAAAGATGCTATCACGTTTCAAAGGTCTCGTTAATAATATTAATTCGTCGGGCGTCAGAAATGTCCATGAGAAAGTGTGGGGAACAAAACAAAGTAACAAAACAGTCCTGTGCTCTTATCAGGCGTGTAGCGGTGACTGGCCAAATGAAAGTTACTCGCGTAATTCTCTATTTTGTCCGTTCGTACCTCCGAGTGCCCCTAACTCGCGGTTAAACGGCGACGACGCCATGACTCGCCTGTAAGTTCTGGTACAATGTGTAAAAGTTTGCTTTTATAACGGTGTAACTAAGACATCTTTGGACCCTGAAAATGTATTTCAATATATAACTATAGCTTTCAAGATTCGTCTTTTTCATGATTTTTTTTTTGCAAAAGCGCAGGTGGTCGACATGTTAAGTTTAGGTAGGTGTATATTAATGCATGGAAATATCGATGGACTTTCTGAACTAAAATACTTTTCTAGTAAAAACTAGGGTTATAATGGAGGTCTTCTTAGGCCGAGGTTCGTGGAGGCGGAGGCAGGTGAAAGTGGAAAAAATGTTAATTCATGATTTTTAACTAAATAGAAAGTAATTTATTTTAAATTTTTACATTTGTAAAATTTACAAATGTAGGTACGTAAGTAAATACATAGTACGTAAATAAATCTTATGACTCAGATAAGTAATTACTAATATTCAAAATGAAAAAGGGTAAATTATATTTCGCTCACCAGTTTTGGAGCTTTGTCGGTATAAATACTTAACACGTAATATTTACGTTTATATACGTAATACGACTCTACAAAAATTTTACGAATCCAGATGCGATTAGTATAGTTTTTTGCGGAAGTTCCGTAGCACTAACAAAAAACAAGAATTTATTCATATTATCACATTAGACGCCAAATTGGAGAAAATCCTGTCACCTGTCTTGTAATACGAGTGGGAACAAATCTCAGTGAACAAACTGAAAGGTATCTTGATTGGAAAAATATGTACAAGACCACGGCCACTCGTTACGAAAATAATATTGACAAAAAATTGGTCCGCTTTGACTGAACACAAAGTTTTACGAAAGTCCCAAGAGCACTACATCTGCTAAAGATGTTCTTAGAAAAAACGATGTAACAGCTACAAGAAATAAGTCCTAAATTACTCCCTTTCTGAGACTTACATTTACTAAAATATGATTTTTAGTAGGTTCCTACATAAGAGTCACCGACAGTAGATTACGTGGCTGCCAAATTGCATGTTCTATTAGTACAGAAAACATCATCATCAGCATCATCATCTCAGCCTATATACGTCCCACTGCTGGGCACAGGCCTCCTCTCGGAATGAGAGGGCTTGGGTCATAGTTCCCACGCGGGCCCAGTGCGGATTGGGAACTTCACACGCACCATTGAATTGCTTCGCAGGTTTGTGCAGGTTTCCTCACGATGTTTACCTTCACCGCAAAGCTCGTGGTACATTGCGCACATGAATTTCGAAAACTCAGAGGTGCGAGCCGGTGCAAAGTTATGATTATGCCAAAGTGTCATTCGGCAAAAAAAAATGAGATACTTACCTGTTATGCGAAGTGTATTTCAGAGTCGATATTATACAGATAACGCCTAGACTTAAATATCATCGCTACGAAACAAAGGATACGTAATGACTCTGCCTTATAATGTTGTTTACTTGTTAGGTAGTTTATTACTTACGTACGAAACGACATTTAATTATCTCCTACAATCCGAACGTACTTCCATTAAGATAATGGACCACACATGAGCTAGAAGAACTAATTAGTTCATTTGCTTATCATTATGGTTACCTAAATATTCTATGTAGGTTGTATATCTAGGTAAATTGTATTTACGAGCTGGCAATCATGACATATTAACTGGTAAAACGAGCTTATCCGCTCGTTGTCGCAATGTGAAAACGGTTATCATTTAGACAAATTAGCAGACTAATGAGAACTCATTTTCATTAGTGCCAACGGCAGCAGGAAGCAACCCATCGTCCACAAATTGTTCAGTCAGAACATTATTTATTAAACAGTGATATAAAAGCCAAACATTAATGAGCTTACTTTTTTTTTATATAGCCTGTATTATGTCCCACTGCTGAGCAAAGGCCTCCCCTTTCCTCCGCCACTCGGGACGACCTGAGCGCTTTTCAGCTCTATGGCAGGTGCATGCCCAGGACAACAGGGAAGAGCTTACTTTTCTCGCAAAAAAATTAAACAAGTTAAGATATTGATTCTCGCAGTCATCGTCCATTCACCATTACTTCTCTTACTTACCTATTTCGTTTTCTAGATTTTTCTTATCGTACAGCAGCATAACCCACTAGACACTAGAGTTTCATCGGAAAAAAGAAATTAAAAAAAAATACGTTTGCGTTTGCGTTTTTAACTTTTTAAGTGGAAAATATTTGTATTCTGTCTGTTGTATTACATAACTAGTGTTTACCCGCGGCTTCGCACACGTAAATCATTAGATCCAGCAGCTGAATTGAAATTTCGGGATATTTAAATATTCTCATGGGAATTCCGCAAAATTAAATCAAATTTCATGACTAAGCTCAGTGGTTATTTCGGGATTTTATCCTTATACCCTGGGAATATCGGAATAAAAATTAGCCTTTGTTTTATTCCAGATGTCCAGTTATCTATATATCAAGTTTCATCCACATATTTTCAGCCGTTTCAACGTGAAAGAGTAACAAACATACTCACTCACTCGCTTAGAAACTTTCGTATTTATAATATTAGTGGGATAAAACAGTCTTTAGTTTTTACAAAAAGAATTATATTTTTACATAAATCATATTACTATAATTTTACCAATGAAACTCACGAAGCCTTTATTTTCTTTTAGTTAGTATATATCTATCAAATTGCAAGAGTCGTGTATGTCAACACATCACGAGTCAATAACTGGCAATTAAGATCGCTAAAAGATTTCTTGTAATTATCCGTTTATTCGTCACGTGTATTATCTCATCGTCACAGTCAGAATCAGTTCACTAATAATGTTTAATTAATTACAATCGTCGTATGATGAAGATGAAGATAAGACGTTCGTGAGCTTCAACAAAAGCTCTTTTCTTTTCGACCCTTGTACGCAAAGATAAACAAAGGCATATTAGAAAACGGACCTCAATTTCTTTTCAAGAGCATATATAAATTTAAATTCTACTAATGTTATAAATGTGAAACTTTGGGCGTGTGTGTGTTTGTGGTTATATCAAGATGAAAATAGCCTACGTGTTATTTTACATGTCCAGCTATCTACGAATCAAATTTCATCCAAATTAATCTAGCTGTTGTAGCGTGAAGGAGTAACATAGACATAGGTAAGTAAACACAGGTATATATCTAGTGCCATCCACGAAAACGCGTGATTTTGTCAAAATTAGACATTAATGACATTGTAATAAGAGCCACGGGCACGCGTCATCGTCAATGACTCTACTTACACACAAAAAACTTCCGCGTTTATAATATTATAATAGGAAGTAGTAAATACTAGAATAATATTATAATAATAATAATAATTCACTTATTTCTTCACCACCACCAGTTACAGTTTTCTACATTGGTTCTTAGTTACTACATAAGGAAGTTGAACCCGTGTGGCAAAGATTGGTGCCCGAACTAGGATGAACATGTGTATCGGGTTCGAGAATGAATAATATAGATTCGAAGTAATGAAGAAAGTTTTAGATCAATACTAGGTTATTGCTGGTTGCATCGAGATTAATGCGCATAGAAGGGAGCAATCGAGCAATCAAGCGTAATTCATGCATTGAAGGCGCAATCATGGCGTGCCCGTCAGAGTTTGAACCGACCGTGTGTCCAACAGAATTGGTAGGATTTCAAAGGCGATTTGACGACAGCAATGTTTCTTAAGAGGAGCGAGTCTACATTATCATCTCGGGCTATAAGAATAAGAACAAGAATAAGAAATATTTTATTGCTCCATACTTAATATTATAAATGTGAAAGTGTGTGTGTGTGTGTATGTGTATATGTTTGTTACTCCTTCACGCTAAGTGCACAGTATATATATATAAGCTAAAGCAGTATGGAAGCTACGCAGCTACAATGCAGTACAGCGAGACTCCCTTAGAGGCTGTGTAGAGCGCGCGTCTGTGTGTGTTCGTTTCGATCGATTTGTTCGTAGCTTCCATACTGCTTTAGCTCATTGTGCTAAGTGGCTGGATAGATTTGTTTGAAATTTAGTATGTAGACAGCTGGACACGTTGTTATAGAAGAGGAATCCACTTCCCATTGCTGAGCACAAGCCTTCCCTCAGAATGAGATGGCTTCGGCTGTGGTTCCCACACGGCCCAGTGGGGATTGGAAGTTTCACACACCGTTCTCCCGTGGTCCAGATGTTTATTCCTTAATTGAACAATAAAATAGAGCGAACATTTTATGATACATTTATTGCTACGAATAAGTGCTACGCCGTAGCGTTTTCTCGTAGCAAGCTCTTACACTGGTAAGAAATCGACAGTGTTTTTTAATTCCATAAAATATTTTGACAAACAAGTTTAATTTATATTACTTCTTCGTGTGTCGGTGCTATCTATAAACGACTTTATCCTTTGAACCGTTATTTTGTATCGCTTATACTAATATGTATAGTGCCCCCAGTCAGTAGATTACCAGTAGATTACATTGGACAGTGTACGTATTTTTCCTTTTGTCAATAAAAACAAAAAAAAATGATTATTAAAGATTTTTACTATAAAAAGATTATGAATATTTTCCCAATTAAAGTTTTCACGTCATTTAACGCGCTTCATCTCTGTAATGTATTGTTTGATTGGCAAAAATAATACGTGTCCTATATTTTCTGATACTTAATCTAATGCCGAGTTTAGACTCTCAAGAAAAATCAAGCAAGTTGCATTACATTGAGGCGCTCGATTGACCACCACAAACTCTTTCTTTCAAGTATAAACTCGGCTTAATTCAGTGCTCTTCAATCTGAGGGTCCGCTGGCACCGACGCATATGCGTTTTCAGAACTTCGCCCAGTACCACTGTCACAATAATTCATACATTTTGAACGCACATGTGCGTCGGTGGCACCTGACCTGTGGAAGTCAGTTAATGCGTTAAGGGGATCGTGGTATCTTTAAAATACTCTCACGGTTATTGTGTATAATTTATTCAATATTTGTATTAACAACGTAATAATACAAAACCCTGTATTGTGGAGGTAATCGGGGTCGCCAAACATTTTTCGAACCAAAACCGCGTCCTAAAAAAATGTAAAAAATACTAAAGTCAGTATTTTAGTCCTAACTGTTTTTCGTTGACGAATTAAATAGAATAATATTTCATTTACCCAAGAAACTACCTAATTGTCATATGCGGTGCGCAAACATCACGCAATAGGTCGTTTACAACTATAACTTCAGTAAAAGCTTTGCCACAGTGCATACTAAAAAGGAATATTGAATACTGATGCCAACCGTGAACCGTCTCTCGAAAGAAAAAGTCTGCATAAAACAATAAAAGTACACCGAGTAAAGATGCGATGAATAAATTTCTGTACACGGGTACAGCTGTTAGGGATCCTCTTTAACATAACCCGAAACAGAGACCGGTGCGGGCCCCGTGCCAAGGAAAGCATCTTGAAAGATGCTTTAGAAAAAATGGCATTACCACAGTAAAAATCCAGTAGACAATCTACAAATGACGTGCTGAATACAGTGTTTCGGTCTCAGTTGATGCTAGGTAATTATTATATATACCTAATGCTCTTTTTTAGCAATTAGTCTGATGAAATTTGCGGTTTCCATACATTGATCATGATTTATTATTTCAATAATGAAGTCAAAGTTAAACTATCTTTATTAAATTTAGGCTATAACATAACAAGTACTTCTGAAAGTCAAAAATAAATTTACCACCGGTTCGGATCGGAAAAACCTCTCTTGAGAAGAATCCGGCAAGAAACTCAACGAGAGAAGCGCGCTGTCTACGTAATTTATTATGTGATGTGAATGAGAGCGAGGACCGAGGAGAGCTTGGTCGCTTAGGAGGGTACAATATATCGGCTCATTACTTGTAGATTGCTTACTGATTTTATACTGTGATGTTACTCTAACCAACTACGAACAGAGTCGGCTCTGCTTTATATTCAAGCAATTAAAAAGAAATACGACTGGATGAATAATTTACCTGCTGAGAAAAGAATGGCTTCAGAACGGGATTGTTTATATACCTTTGTTTCAATTGAATTGTGAGAGCTGCGAAACTAAATTTGCATAATTTGGAGCATATTTGTTTGGTTGGCTCTAGCAACACTACACTTATTATTTTATTTTATTTTTTTATTTGGGGCATCAACAGCAATACAGTACATTACAATAGGATTTAGGTACTAAAAAGAAAGCCAATAACACTACACACACTACACTTACCCTTACTTACACTTATCTTTTAACTTATTTATTACTTACTGAAATATTTGCAAGACTAAAAACGCCATGCATATTATATTATTTTCACATATTTTTCGAGTATCATCATCATCAGGAAACTCACTTGCTCATTTGCCATCCAGTCGAATAAAAAAAAATTTAATGACCGAAACACACAAATTTTTAGTGTATTTCTAACATTCCTTTTTTTCGATGAATATGAATGTAAATGCATGGTATTTTAAAGTTCCCAATACAAAAATTACAATTATATTTTACTAGCTTTTGCCCGTGACTTCGCCCGCGTGGAATTCGGTTATCGCTCGCTGTTCCCTCGGGAACTGTGCAATTTTCGGGATAAAAAGTAGCCTATGGTACTCTCTGACCCATAAGCTATCTCTATGCTAAAAATCACGTCGATCCGTCGCTCCGTTTTGACGTGAAAGACGGACAAACACACACAAACATACAAACACACACACTTTCGCATTTATAATATTACACTCCGTGAGATCTTAAAAAAACCTTCGGATTCTAGAAACATACTTCGGATATTGACGATGACACGCGATCGTAATATGTGTTTCTGTTCTGTTATCAACTTGCATAACTTTTTGAAGTTACCGTAAAAAGTTATGCAAAGAATAACCATCAATACAAAATGAACCTTAACGTAATAATATTACGCTTATTTATCATTTTCTAATTTTAATTCAATATGACTTTTTGTCATGATACAAATAAAACAAAATCAGCATTTTCGAATTCTTCCATCGTTCATTTGAACAGAGAACACCCCGCCTTAGCGCACTACTTTTGTTTGGAAGTATATTGAGCTGTCATACTGTGTCTACTTCTCTTGGGTATGTCAAATTAATTTTTTTGGTCTGCTTCGTTTAATATTTTTAATGTACTTTTTGAAATTCTCGTTGCTTCTATAACTCGGTCTTGAACCTCATTAAAATATTTACAATCAACACATTTCTTGAAACTTTTATCTTCTTTAAAAAAATATATACGTTACGAATAATTTCCCGTTATTGACTATTTACAAAAATACCCTGATTAAGTTGACTCCCATGTAAATCAATTTTCGAAAAATAAACTAAATAAATAAGTAAGTGGTGGTTTTAACCACTCTATATAAATTAATGAAAACACAACGAGTGCACTCTTCGCGTGATGGATTGCTACTAAGTCAAATAGACAATTGTCATTTTCTACTAACGAATCCTTCCGATTTCCCCCGAAACCCGAAGGGTTTTCTAAAAGCTCACGGATTGTAGTATGGATTGCTACTCCAAACTTGACGCTGTTTCATTTCAGTACGGTCAAGGAGTTTAATTCATTAGCCACCATGGAGCCATTTCACAGTAAACGTCATAGTGACATATCGCATTAATTAACAATGAAAGTCGTAATGACTTTTCCTTTGAAAAAGTTCCATGGTGGCCTATTAATTAAATTCCTTGACTGTACCTAATAAAGATGGTTGTAACTCTGATTTTTTAAACGAATAAATATCGCGTGTTTCGGGTGAGATTCGAACCTTTCTGAAAATAAGCGCCAAAGCCAAATCCTTTTTTTTTCGTTTTTTTTTAAATCTTAGAGTTGTTGAGCACTGCCAATAAAACAAATAATTATGGCCTTTACAATTTTTGCCTCTATAATATCAACAACATAGTCAAAACAAATTTTTCATTACACGCTCGACCGAGACATTGATCAATGAAGCGCCAGTTTTAAAATAAGGCAAAAACTGGAACCGACTGCAATTTCATTCCACCGAGCTGACAGTGCAGCGCTCGAGAATCATTTTAAGAAATATAATAATGTCAACATTCTTTCCCTGCAGCCCGCAAGTTGACGCGAAAGGAGCGATCTACTTGACGACTAAAAATGGAACGTTTCCAATATCGCTGACGCCGGCGAAGCCTCGCGAAGCGGCCCCCAAGATTGTCTCTAGCACCGCTCAGAACGCATCTCAGACCTCTACCTACGAGAGAGATTATTGGGAAACAACAGACGAGATCCTCTCTAATTACGTAAACATAAACGTAACGTATGGTGAAATGGACACACGGTACATGTGGAAAAACAAAAGAAGCATAAACGACGCCGTGTCCAGAAATATCACGCTGGTACTCGAAAATCTTCTGAAAAATTATGAAAATTCACAACTACCCACTCATGGGAAAGGTATGTAATTTATAATTTTTTATTAACGCTTGGTTATTAGGTACTACTGCCTAAAAGTAAGGCAATGACAGTTTTCCTTTTAAATTCGTCATTTATACCTACATACCATCACATAATTTTTCAGATTTTTTATACCAACTACTTAGCTTGTAGAACGGGGAGGCATTTGAGTCTGATAAAAATAGCCCTTTAAGACTTTTGCCAACGGATTTCTACGTCCAAACATGATCTGAGCAAACCTAAAATGTTTTTGAAATAGCTATTTAACGATAACCCACCCTAAGAGATGAACGAAAAAAAACATCACCACTAAATATACGTGTACAAGCATCTGCATCTTGAAAAATTAGAGCTTTCTAGCATTAGCTAAGTATCTCTAACCTATACCACAGACGGAAGACGGACGGACGGACGGATGAAACTATAAGGGTTCCTTGTGGGCTTACTGAATCCTAAAAAGCTACTAGTAATGAGTAATGGCACTTATATCAAGAGAGCGTGGCAGCCAGACATTTTTATAAATATATAGTATACTGGATCTTTGCTTTATCATAATATTCTTCGTTTCAGGTTACCCAACAGTTGTGCAGACCAATATATTGATTAGGAGTATGGGACCGGTCTCAGAACTGGACATGGTAAGACCATTACAGATCTAGTGAAAAATGTTTACATCGTATAGTGAACCGTACTGGTTCGACATTCAGAAGTAAGGGGTTTTAATGCAGAAACACTCAGCCGTATTGGAAAACAGTTTTATTGTTTAAAAGTTACAACAGTACAACTTAAGTAGTTAGTTAGACAAATCGCAGTACTCCGAAATTAATTAATAGCCCTGATGCTGAAAAACGAATGTCCCGGCATACTACCGTAGTAGGCTATCTATCAAATCTAATTCCCGCCATTTTACTTGCTTGTGATTGGTCGTCGATAAGTGTCATCCCTCTACCGATCACAAGAAACCAATACAACTATTTTTAATAACAACATTTTATAAAAATGGCTTAGAAAATTAACCAATATGTTAATAAGAACTAATATTTAAATATTTATAACAGTAGTTTGTCGGATAAGCTCGTATTTATCTTACTTTCTCAAGCTTAGCTTTTTCTGTATTTTATCTAGCTTCAGTAAACTTCAATAAGCTAGTTGAGAAAGCAAGATAAATATACGAACTTTACCGACAAAATATGATCACAAAACAGCATTCACTATAGGTACATCTGTGCAAAGTTTTTGGTCATTCCATAACGCTTAACATCTAATCATAGGTCATAAAGGATCATCTTCCTCGCAGAAGATATATTAAATGGACTTTGAAATTGAAACCTGATGAACTTAATGTAAATTGAACATCCGATGTTTGCCCTAATTTTAAGATATTTCGTAATGTGATACTTGTTTACATATCATTTTATGGCTTCAGATGTTAAGGCACGAAAACGGAAAAAATCTGCGAAGAATCTTATTAGAAAGTTGATTCTTGTTTTAACTTTTCCACTCTACAGCAAAAATAGGTCAAAGAAATTGGTGTCAACATCAATCAAATTAGGATATGCTACAATGATTTACAGTTCAATTATCTCTTAATGCTTGCTATCGCTTAATATAGGTTAGGTAGGTAGGTACTTTTTTATTTGCACTGAAAAATTTAAAATGGCAATAATAATATTTATTTGCGATATGAGGTTGGTAAGTAAGGTTTTACAAATGAGTTGACGAGTAAAGCGAGGATTTTCATCGTCACGAGTTTGTAAAACGTTGCCAATCGTGTATCATACGACGTTTTTCAATACATTTGTGAAAAAATAGGCAATTAACACAAAATTGAAAAATCAACACAAAACAACGCAAAGTTTTACAAAAATGGCGCGTCAGTCTCTGTGTAGGTATATACCTGTTTTCTGTAATTGTTTGCTATATGTTGGTGTGCAATAAAGAGTTATTGTATTGTATTGTATTGTTGTCAGTGCCTAATGCGCATGCGTAAGTTTTGTTTCTAATTAGGTTAACTAAAATTATTGGGCAAAGGTTTGACGCGTTCAGCCACTGCGATTTTTTCGAATAAATAAAAGGTGGAAATATTAAAATCTGTGGTAATTAAATTACAGTTTATAATAAATACTAACAATTTTGGAAATTCATTACTGAGTTTTGTATATTTATACATTTTTCTACGTATAAGTCGATATTTTTTGTTTGTCATTTAAAATTTTTTGCTTGTACCTAGACTTTTAAAATGGAGAATCAAAAAAAACTATAAAAAATCGCATTAGTGCGGTAAAATCTTATGTTATTTTCACTAAGCATAATTTACATGCAACTTTTCCCGGCAGGACTATTCAATGGACTGTTACTTCAGGCAGTATTGGCGGGACACGCGGCTTTCATTCCTTGGACCAATTCGCTCGCTGTCTCTCTCCATCAAAATGCTGGAGAGGATCTGGCGACCTGACACCTATTTCTACAACGGCAAACATTCATATGTGCACACCATCACCGTGCCCAATAAGCTACTGAGGATCAGTCAGCACGGAGACATATTGTACTCCATGAGGTATGTAATATATTTGAAATATTTTATACCTGTAGCTTTACGGGTGCTAAGTCCGTAATGCTACTTGATTCCTAATTCTACTCCCGAATTTCGTTGTAGTTAGTTGCGCTTTGCCGTTTTTAGAAGAAAATCAAATTTAGCTTAATAGATGCAACCTCGCTAACAGTTAATTAATGTATGCTGCATTCGCAACTTTTAGACTGGGCACAGTGAAAAAAAATATACAGGTAAAAAAATAATTACCTGCTTTAAAACAAAGTGTAATCGATTCTACTTTCGAATCTGAAGAAACCACTTTCAGCTTTACACTTTTTCAGTCATTTTATTAACACAAATTTTAGGCGTTCGTAAGTCGGTCAGTCAAGACACCGAATAGCGATGGCCGCGCAAATAACCTGCATTAATTTCATACCATCCAAACAAACACACCCGCCCGCACCGTTTAATTGGCAGAGTGAAAAATTTTGCGCTCCGGTTACCTCGCAGAGTTATTCATCGCTTGTAAATTGCGATGGACAATATAAATTAAAAAGAAACGCTACAAGCCACTTACTTTGCGATTCATTGTTGCAATACATCAAGCTAAATCGACGGCTCGTGTTGAGTGACTTTACCACGGACCTATTTATATCATCATATCATCTCTGTGGACTTTACTCTCATTAAAAAAAATTACAAGATTGTATAACTTACTTAATACGAAACTCAGTAATAACTAACGTAACAGAATACAAAAATGTTTTCTTTTTTCTCTCTCTTGTTTGATACAATAATGGTGTATTTTCACGTCACAATATGGTATTTTACAACTCCAGAATTTTCCATATTCTGGATATTGCTAAGGAAATATAGATAGACTTAGGTTATCTCGCGCTGTTCCCTCGGGAACTGTGCATTTTTCCGGGATAAAAAGTAGCTTGTATCACTTTCTGACCCATAAACTATCTCTATGCCGAAAATCACGGCGATCCGTCGCTCCATTTCGACGTGAAAGACGGGCAAACATACAAACGCAGAAACACACAGACTTTCACATTTATAATATAAGTACTAATTAAAAATAAGTACAGTTTAAAAATTGAATTTATGGCAATTTTTTCGAAAAACTCTATACTTCATAAACATTACCTTAATTATTTTTTAAAGAATATAAAAGTCTATCACGAATAATTATTGGAGTGGACACATTAATATATTAAGAAGTGTTCTATCAGACAACATTTTTAATTTTCATACAATTTTTATGGAATAATCGAGAAAAACTAACAAAAATGCAACGTTGCCAGCTCAGCAGGTCTAAACACTCTTAAAAATATTATAAATATCATTCTTCTTGTGTAATAAATATTACCTAACTAGCTTTTACCCGCGGCTTCGCACGCGTAAACTATTCGGTCTTTATCCCTAGATATCCCGTGGGAATATCGGGTCAAAAAGTTACCTATGTGTTATTCCCTAAGGTTATTCCAGACGTCCAACTACCTACATACCAAATGTCATGACTCTACGCTAAGCGGTAGTTATTTTGAGATTTTATCCCTATCCTGTGGGAATATCGGGATAAAAAGTATCCTATGTTTTTAATCCAAGTTATAAACTAACTTTTTGCCAAATTTCATCAAAATCCGACCAGCCGCTTCAGCGTGAAGAAGTAACAAACATACTCACTCACTCACTCACTCACTCACAAACTTTCACATTTATAATATTAGTAGGATGATGCAGTCGAATAGATTCGGATTGGAGTTGGACTTAAAAGCGTTTGATTTTGGTGTGAACTAATCAGTTGGCGTATTTCCAGCCGTCGGCAGCGAGTAAACGCAACCAGTGGCACACATAGTGGGACGTTTTAGCGTGTTAATTACGATACGGATTATTGGTGCAACCAGTTTAATCGAGCGAACAACTCTGAAATTTGAGAATGTAATAAATGTTGTGTGAGAAGTGTTTGAGCAAGGGTTGGAATGCCCGCCTTTTCAAAATCCATTTCATAATGTACATAAAATAATAAGAGGCTTTCTTACGGTGTTATATATCTATAATAATGGGCCTTGATAACTTTTACAGATGATTTAAGTAGCATCACGACGACACTTGCGCTCGTGACTGAATAGGATTCGTGTTCGTGTTATTTATACTCTAATGACATCTATAGTAACTATGTGAATTAACTTTTTCGACTCATAAATAATGAGTTCTTAACTGTCAAATAGGGATGTTGACACCACCCATCAACTGACGTAGGGGGAGTCCGGGAGACTTGGACCCCATTTTACTCTTATGCCGCTAAAGTTGTAACCGTAAGTGGCAGTAACCCGATTTTTGGTATGTAGACGTCATGCCTAAATAGGTATCGCTAGGTGTTATTGAAATGCTAATAAAAAAATAATTACAATTTTGGCAATTTTTTTTATAAAATTTGGAATATGGCTCAAGTCTCCCCAACCCATGGGAGAGTTGATCAGGAGATGCGGGAGATTTGACCATATATTTATTTATTAGATAAAATAGCGAAAAACATTATTATTTAATTAAAAATATTTATTCTAAAAAAATAACTCTGATGTTTTTAAAGTGTGACTCAATTAGATTACATTTTTGATTATTATCTACTACTACAATGTTAAAAATAAATTAACTCAATCTAATACCTATAAACGAGCAATTCTTTTATATATATTATCAGAAACTCTGAAATGGCTCCAACAATTTCGACGAAATTTGGTATGTAAGGGTTTTTGGAGATAAAAAATCGATCCAGCTTGGTATTATTTCTGAAAAAAACGCTTGGTAACGAGTTTTGGCTCGAGCGGAGCTCGGTCACGCAGATACTGAACTTATTAAAAAATCTTATAAGAGATAAATGGTTAATATAATGGATACCAAAATCACATAAATTCGAAGCAATAAATTTAAACGCTGTGCGGAGGAATAAACCATATGGTCATGTTTCTCTACTACTACCACTACTACATTGATCAAGTCTCCCGCACCCCCCTTTCCTTCAGTTAAGTGATTATTTCTCTAAATTCTTACACCGAATGTTTAAAACGCTCATTGTCGGTAAAACTATAATAACTAGTCAATATGATAAGATAAAATAACAGCACTCGCTCATTACTGCATTTGAATAGCGTAAAATTACAAAAATAATATTTTTTTCACTTTTTGGTAACGGAAACATGTATACTCCGTTTACTACTAAACCGCACTAATGGCGGCTAATATGGCGGCGCTACTAGTTGAGTCTTGTGTATGAGTACAACACGAGCTATCAGTGGTGTCGGTGGCGCGAATTTTGAATTAGATATTCGAAATGGTTCAAGTCTCCTACCTGGACAAGTCTCCCGGACTCCCCCTACTTTTTATGAGCTGTCAAAACACAATTCTGCCATAGTTTCAATGGCAATAGCGACTAATGACGTCATAATTATGTATGTATGTATGTATGTTATGTATTACTAACAAAATGGATTGAAAAGTCTGAATAAATTATTATTATTATTATAAGTCGCTATTTGTTCGCCAACTCGATCAAGTAACTATTTACTTCTTTTAAAGCAACAAAAAATCTAATTTTACAGTACCTAAATCGAAAATTATACTGGTTTTCAGGGTTTTTTAATCTGGTTTTCAGCGTTTTTTGCTGAAGTCGTGCCCTAGAATTCTTTTTTAATGGCTTCAACATCCTTAGTCTCATTATCTTATAGATGAACAAAAACTCCTAGGTCAAGGTTACTTATGTAGAGACCGTGAAATGTAGTGTTATTTTTAAGGTTCCGTACCCGAAAGGTGTCAACCGGAATCTTATTACTGTCGCTTCGCTGTCCATCTGTCTGTCTGTCACTTCACAGTTCACTTTTATTTTTAAATCTACTTCTTCGAGATCGTACCGTAAATGTAGAACTTTGTCTGCTTGCGATTGTAAACTACGATTTTATTTCTATTATTTAGTGATGTAGGTCCTCGGTCCCAGTTCTATTCACATTTGGCCGGTTTCTTAAACCTGAACGACTTCACAAGATTAGGAGAATCTCAATTTGTCTTTTAAGAAAATATTGGGTGTTTCTTGATTTTTATTTATTAGACTGGAAGGCAAACGAGCAAGTGGGTCTCCTGGGGGTATTGCAGATGCGTTGCCAACCTAGAAGCCTAAGATGGGATACCTCAAGTGCCAGTAATTTCACCGGCTGTCTTACTCTCCATCTCCATGCCGGCAGGATTAGCGAGCAAGATGGTGGTAGCAATCCGGGCGGACTTTGCACAAGGTCCTACCACCTGCAAAATAAGAGCATAGTTTTATTTTTATAAATACGCAAACAATACAATTACACAAAATTTGTGATTTCATTAAAATCTAGTGGTAGAAACTACACAAAAAGTTGTAAAAAAATCAACAATCAAAACTTTTAAAGGATCTCACTAATTTTATTTTCATCCCAAGAAATTATTATGAGGTTTCACATTTCAATAGCCCTTTGTTTTATTTTCTTGTTAGTAAAACAATGCACAGTAAGCAGTAAATTGTCCCCTACCACGTTAGTTCCCGTGGTAAAGTGCTCATTGGTCATGGGTTGCCGGAGAGACGACATTTGATTAGGGTAGGATGGAATGTTTACCCTCTTTACTTGAACGGTCGGTTTCAAATTTTAGCAAATTGTATACCTGTGATAAAGCACAATAATTTTATTATTGTAGTTAAACGAAAGGTAAATTGATAAAGCGCTGAAGGGTAGCTTTGACATCTTTATATAAGTAAAGGGTTGAAATTCTCTTAATTTTAAACTTATTAAGTCATTTAAGACTAATTGCCACTCGCTTGCTGCTATACTTTTTACATCCGCTGTATTAAGGTAAACGTACGAGTACTGGTCACTGTCCCAATGGTTGCCGTCTTTAATGTTATGGCATTGGCAATAGAGGTGATGTGATTGCAGTGTCATCTATTAGGCATTAATGTACAGAGCACTCTGTCATTTACCTTGTACATATAACTAAGTGGAAGTTATAAGTACCTAATACCATTACTAAATTACTGTAAAAAGAAAATGTGATGATCATAATTATTTCTCTGTCATCTGTTCAAAACTATTAACAGTAGGTAAATTAGATGCTAGCTGTATTTATGCAATCAAATAACCCCTGTAACCTCTGTAGTAGTAGAAATTTAAGTAATTTCAGTTGGCGCGATTAAGTCTCGGATTCTACCTAATACAAAAATGAAAAACATGCATAAAAATTGAAAAATTCTAAAAAAATAACGTAAATGGCGTATAAATAATGACACAAATATAAATTTATTGACAGCCAATCGAACATATTCGATTTTAAGTAACATACACACACGTACGTTTTCAGGTAAAAAAGATGTTGGTTTCACTCACAAAAGCTGTTCATTTCAGGTTGACGATAAAAGCCAAATGTCCGATGGAACTGAGGAGTTTTCCCATGGACCGTCAGTCCTGCCCACTTATACTTGGAAGCTGTAAGTTAGCGTTCGATAACTCTTTGTGAATGATCTCAGAAGTAGCCGAAAACTGGATCTTTTAGCCAACCTGCTTTAATTTTTAACCCGGACGCAAAAAGAGGGGTGTTATTAGTTTGACTCCAATTTCCTGTCTGTGGTATCGTAGCGCTCAAACAGACAGACCGATTTCGATGTGTTTTTTTTTTAATGATATTGTATCGGATAAATTTAACTCCAACGTGAAATATCCGGTACAATATTATTTAATAGTAGTTAATCCCATGGTAATAAGAAAGGGGAGGCTTTTGCCCTGCAGTGGGACACATTATAAGCTATTAAAAAAAATCCCATGGTAGTTTCATGTTTTTTTTTTACGTGAAAGCGAGTTTCCTTATTCAGCTGTGTTTTATTGAAATCGGTGCAGCCATTTTTGGGATATTGAATTTTGCAATGACAATTTCGGGAGTTTGTTAACTTTTCTAAGTCAGTTGGGTTATTTATCGACTGCTTTAATCCATGAAAGATCTGAATATAAGAAAAGAGGCACTTAGTATTAATTATATCTCAATCACACATTTCAATCTTGATATCCAATTATCCAAAATAACTAATTTTAAGTATTAACTTTAACACAATATTTGTGGCAGAACACAAAGCCGCCTCGTTTCTATGAAAATTGTAGTGTAACCTGACCTAATTTGCCTAACCATGCAAGCTTTTGTAACACTCTAGGCTAGACTCTTTCCTAAAGCTATATTGTACTCGTAGTACCTAACCTTTACAATATGACATGGATTCACCTTTTATGCACTATTGTAAAAAAAGAAAACGAAATAAACACAACTGACAAACGTTCAAACACAAATAAGAAGGCGAACCTATGCCTTAATAAACAGTTCGCGTCCAATGTTAGCAGCAGTCGACGTGCAAGATGAGGGTAGGCAGACCTTAGCCTACACAGCATTAATATCCCCACGGTAATTTCTTCAGTCTAAGCACCTAAGATCATGATGCTGGGAGATGCGTAAGAATGTGTTCCATTTTAAGCAGCATTTCCACCAGAGATGTGCGAAGTTGTGTTACGAGGAATATGTTTTTCATTAACCAATAGAAACGCTGTATTTACCTCGCCCCTCTCCGCTCATCTGTTTCCTCCAGAGATGTGGCTGAACGAAAATGTTTAAATGAAGCGTTTCTATTGGTTAATGCAAAACACATTCCTCGTATCTGATAATCGAAAATCTAATGTTAAAAAATCGACGGTCAAAATATCGAAAGTATGTTAGGTTAAGTTCGACATAAAATTTTGACCGTCGATATTTTAACTATCGATAATTCATTTTTCGATTTTCAGATACGTGTTCCCTCGCACATTATTGGTACAAATGCTGCCTTGTTGACGTTTTCTTTGGCAGGCTAGTTGGCGCTATTTATTGAAAGGTCAGTTTGACAATTTTGACTTTTGCGTCACGATTGTGATTGATTAACTATCTAAATGAGCCAATGGCAAGCAAGATTGCAACGTTAGACGGACCCTATGGACGGACCTTACAACATTAACGCCATCTAGCGATATTTCGCCTATCAAGGAACCTTCATTTACCGCTTTCTTCTTTTTAAATTCTTATGTTTCGTCAGACGCCTACTCCAACCAGCAGCTGGTGTACCAATGGCAAAACTCTGAGAGCGTCAACTTCGTGCCCGGCATGACGCTGTCACAGTTCGATCTGATCAGCTTCCCGTATCGAAACTTCACCTTCACCAGGCGAGAAGGTATGACAATGAAATACTTTTTACTACGAGTATACAGGGCGTGGAGTGAATATTTTTGCTATGCAATCCGATCGGAATCGAGTCGTTACGGCGTAACGCCACTGCTACAGTATTTTATTTATTTATTTTAAGAACACAGTATTGATATTGTCGAAAGCTTCACCAGATTTGTACCAGTGTCTCATTGATTTATGGTCATCCATGTCTTTCATACGTATACTTAATTTCAACTTCAGCGTAGCTTCCATAAAATTATTTAAGTACTATTGTTACTGAATATCCCACTAATATTATAAATGTGACAGTTTGTAAATCTGTTTGTTTGTTAAGTATTTCATCACGTCTAAACGGCGGAACCGATTTAGTTGAAATTCGGTGTACAGATAGTTTGCGTCCCAGGGAAGTAGGTACATAGGATAGTTTTTGTCCCGGAAAATTGCATAGTTCCCTCGGGATAGTAAAAACCAAATTCTACGCGGACGGAGTCACGGGTAGCGGCTAGTTTAAAACAAATGTCTGAGTGCTGGTCCATCTTTAATTTTATGTCGTTAGTGGATACCTAATAGAGGTGGCAGCAAAGTGTCATTTGTTGGGCAGGCATTCAGCATATCAGGTACTGGCACTTTTACCTTACAACCTTTACGTCTAATTGAAATATTGGACGAAGTGAAAGATAATTTCTAACGACAGCTCTATGAAAGGTGGCCATTAGGAAAAACAGAGAAAAATATCATAACAAAGCAATGGTCGATATCTATTCATTGCAGCATTTTTACCTACTTTTACCTACACAATAGACGTCAACACATTTCGTATTATGTTGTTAATTGGTGTCAGCGTTTACGATCTCGAAGAAGTAGCATTTATACCAAGTAACTTTGTTTGCGGCAAACATGACGAACTTCCTTTATTAACGCTCCTTAATTGTGTGGACCTGCACAAATATAAATAGAATCTCGCCACGTCTTGCAATTCCGTCCATTTCTATTTATTCATTGAGATTATTTGTCTGGCTTCAGTTCGCTTGTTTACCTTTATAAATAATATGTTGTTGTAAAGTACCTACTTATCCCAGCCGAAATGATAAAAATACATGACATAGCAAAACAATACAGAACAAGCCTGTCTCCACTTCCACATCAATAGATACAATCATCCTCATAAGCACCACACAAAATGTTAACCCGTTTCGAACTATCTACGAACTCATTCTCAAAACAAGAAAAGCAAGAAGAGGATTCTGCTTCATAACACATTATGTGTCGTATAGACATAGCTGTCACGTACGTCTGGCAGCGAAGGTCCAAGGCAAAAAGGTGGTTTTCATTTATTTTATTTTTTTATTGAGAAACAAACACTTTATATTGGAGCGAAAACCTCTTTCGACGCTTAAACGTCCTCCATCTCTACTAATCACGGCCAGCGTTCCCGAACCTTATCCGCTTACGAACTAACGTGATTTTCCACATTTCGGTTCAGTCGAGAAAACGTTGCCATTATAAATATTATTTATCGTAAGTGCCAAATTATCGACAGCGCTCGCGAGGCGGCTCTGCGATCCCGAGACAATATTACGTTTATGAGATTACATTACGCCTATATGAGTGCCGTGCCTAAGTGTGTTGTTTCCTTCTGGAAACTGGATAGATAGAAATATACATATGTAGATGACTATGTGGTAAAATGAAAAACTTTTTTCTAATCTAGACTCTAGAATATTGTGCTTAATGAGTTACGAAATCGTTTCCCTATCATGAAGCTCTTAAAGGTACTTCCTTGTCGAAATTGTTTCATCTCATTCTGGCCCAAAATACACCTTCAAGTGCTTTCCAATAAAAAATATGTTGCGGCTTTTCCCCCAAAGGCAAAAGGAAATGTTTTAGAAAACTGTGGCAGTAGCGGCGCGCCAATGACACGAATCGGCTTTTACGCTCCGAAGGGTTTACATTTGCTTCCATCACTGGAAATGAATGACAGCGTAAAATAGGCACTCTAGTTCCTAAATTGTAACATTAAGCTATTTTGTTAGTCATAGAAATCTGTTAAATTCTGTGCAGGGGAGTTCTCAGTGCTACAGGTTTCCTTCAACCTACAACGGCATACGGGCTACTTCCTTATTCAAGTTTACGTGCCATGCATTCTCATCGTTGTGCTCTCGTGGGTATCTTTCTGGATCCATCGAGAGGTAAATAAATCTATTTATTCGATTTCTCATTTGATTGCGAGAATGTGTCTGAGTATTACAGCACACGGGACTTAGGTATCACGCTCAAAAAGAGTACCTATAAATTACCTTCTTCGACGTTTCAGTCACTGCAGTGTTCGTTGGTGAATAAGTAGTGTTGTGTCGTTGTGATGAGATGACTATAAAAAATTGCGAACAAGTGCGGATAGTTCAAGACACGGGTGCCAATAACTAGTAATTATAATCAAGTGCGGGTAGTTCGAAAGTCGCGCGCTGCTAAGCAAACGAGAAGGGTGCTACTCGTAACCAAGGCCACCACAATGTGGTTGAAACGTCGAGGTATTATTACATGTTTTGAGCGTGATAAGTCCTGAGTGCTGTATTTAGATTAGTTATTAAAATTAGTTACTGAAAATCTCGAAAGTTTGAAACATTATAATCTGTATGAGACTTTGAAATAACAAATATTTCAGGCTACATCGGATCGCGTGGGTTTAGGAATAACCACCGTGTTAACGCTGTCGACAATAAGCCTGGACTCACGCACGGATCTTCCTAAGGTCCGATACGCCACGGCACTGGACTGGTTTCTCCTTATGAGTTTCTTCTATTGTATCGCCACGCTTCTTGAATTTGCTGGTGTTCATTACTTCACTAAGGTAAGAGCCAACCACTCAGAAAATTTCCGCAACTTTTTTCCGTCGCATTGTATTGTCACGATATCCTACATTTCTCCTAACTTGTCTAGTCAGACCACAGATTTTAAAAAATCAACCAGTTAGCTATCAGCACCGTCTAGAGACAGAGAAACTGAGGTGATGAGCAGGGCAGAGCGGCGTGCCCGCACTGATAAAATTCGCGGCAGGCCCCCGTATCTGCAGACGTTCATTGCATGCTGCTGGAAGACCCGAATAACATATTTCGTTCGAGGTCGAAGTGTTAAGATTTACGCTTCTACACATTTGATACGTGGTCTATACGTCTTTATTTTTACAGGTCGGTTCGGGAGAGATCGTGATAGACGATGCAGAGTGGGAGGAGCTGATCGAAGAAGTGGGGGGCGACGCGTTCGCGGCGCGGCAACTTGCCGTGCGTCGGCGCAGCTCTGCGCGCTCCATGCAGAACTATGTAACTTTAATCAAAAGCAATTAAAACAAGTAGAATTTAGAGCAATGCTAGCCAAACGCAGGCTACAGAATGGCCTGCCAAGGCATTTGAATTTCTCCGTCAACGCGTTAATAGCGCGACTAATTTTAATAGTTATGTGTGGCTTTCAGAGTTTTTCTCTGCCAACTCAAAGCAACTGTTCCACGGAGGCCGGGCCTGCCGAGCCAGTGGTACGACTGACGATGGAACGGACGACGCAAACGGAGGCTCGGGTGCCGCGTTGGAGGCAACTGCTCTACTGCTTGGCTGGAGACGACTTGTACCGAAGGAAGCGGCAAGTTGAAGCTGGTAAGAACCCTATGGTTCTATAAGTTATACTTGTTATACGTAATTTAAACGTATAATTACACCCTGGTCTTACAAACAGTTACGCAATTAGGTCATAGGTCTACGACTAAGTTGTTCGTGCGTTCGTCCTATAATATGCCGGGCACGACAACAACGTAGAAACCGCAAATTTAATTGGAAATTAAAAGCACCCTTGCAACATTTTTTTCCTTAGCCCTTTAAAGTTTCCCACTGCTGGGCAAAGGCCTCCCCTTTTTTCCGCCAATCGTTCCTGTAGAGACAACAACATAATATTCATCTTTTATTTATTTCACTCAGGCTTAAACGGCGTGGGCCACAACCTACGGCCACGCGGTCTGATGGGCCTTGTGCCACGAAAGTTTGCCTTTTTGCACATTTAAAAATCCGTCATCTAATCTATGGTGCTCCGTCATAGGGCCTCGCAAAATTTATCTTGCACACGCCAATTTTTGATCCTGCGCCGCCACTAATTTCTTAAGCCAGGGATACCCTGGGGGACAAATGACCCACGACATGTGTGGCTTAAAATGTCTCACGACATGTCAAGCGAAGCCAGCCGATTTTACCTGACATATCTGGCGAGACACCCGACGTCGTTGGCTACGTGTCGCGCGATATTGCCAAACATGTCGAGCACAGTCCAGCAACGTCGCACCACTTCACCCGACGTCGCTGGCTATAGTGTCGCAGGCAGGATATTTGTCAACTAGTGTAACCTTGGCTTTAAAAACAGTCACCTTGCATTTGCCCGCAGGAATGCGCGGGCACATCAACAGCGTGTCCCACATCGACCGCGCTGCGCGCGTCCTGTTCCCTGCCTCCTTCGCTATACTCAACCTCTTCTACTGGCTGGTCTACGTCTTCTCAAACGATGACTTCGCTTGGAGCGACAACCCTATGAACTCCTTGTCACATTAAAAACTTATTTGATAAAGTTGTAGAAACATGAGCTTGTGCATTGCACTGTTTTTTAAAAGTACTTACAGATGTACGAGTCCCCATTTTGTCCCTTTATGTGCAACTATTACTTATATGTATGTCTGTAGGATATATGTAAGTAGAGAAATAAATTGTGTCCAAAAACTTCATCTTTCATTGCACTACTCTACCAGCTTACATTTAACCCGTAATAAAAGACGAAGGAGCCGGATTTGGTATTTCACATCACACCACTCATACCTACCTACGTTATTGTCAGTGGTACCTATCTCAATGTAAGAATATACAAGTAACAAAACTGTAGAACCTTTTCAAATAAATTTTATAATGACTTTCTTGACAGACATTATGTAGTTAGTCTAACTCTACCTGTTACTCTAACTGTTAGAGTCAACCAGGCTTTTTTAAGGGAGGTTAAAGTAACGTCGTATTTCTTTGACTTAACCATGACATGAATTTAATTAATTTTTAATTAAAATTCAGACTGTTAACATCCTAACAAAATTATAATTGCCAGCAATGTACAGCAAGTGTATTGACAAGTAAGTGTACCTAAATGACAGACTACAGATACTTCGATTATTACTTGTCAATTTACTTTGCTGTAAACATTTCTGGATTAATTTAATGATCTTGCTATACATTAAGCAATATTAATCGGGCATATATCTACAATACATTTTAATGACGTGTAAGAAATGCATACTTACCGAATCAAAATTCACACTGGGCTTGGTTGGGAACTACACGCTAGTAATATTAAGTTTATGGGAACTATAGTCCGAAACGTGCCCAGTAGTGAGATATAAGACTAGGTACAGGAGTAAAATTGTTAAATAAATATGTCCTTAAAATATCTTGTCAAACTGGTGGGCGTGACGTGCTTCCACGCGACATAATGACGTTGTGGTTCATAAAATGAATACACATTTCATAACGCCTACACTCCGCAGTGTAGCAAAGCCTTAATGACAATGCAAAGATTACGCCAATTATTTCAACTCGCACAAAGTAGATACACTGCCTGGCATTAAGTCTCCGTCTAATAACAAGTCTGCGGTTAATCAAACAGAAAACAGGCCCTTACTCTTTAATTACCACGGGAATTCCAGCTGTTGTCTCAAACTCCGCGCCATGAATATTGAACAGCAATGAAATATTTTATAAAGGAAAACAATTAACTTTATCGTTGCTTTCCTTTATAATAGTACAATGTTGATTTTCGCTTTGAACTTTGCCACAAAGTTGACACGGGAGTCCTTGTATTGCTTTTGCCGCAGTGAAGTGACCAGTCTTTTTGACCAGACTACGAATAAAAAGAATATTTTTTTATATTCAGATTTAGGTAGGTACGTTCTAGTTTACCTACTAGGTACAGGTTAGCTACAGAAGTTTCACTTCCTCACAAAGGCGACTTTCAGGCATAATAAACGATTAATTTATACTTCCCTGTTTATCGCATACCTACCTATTATTCATTCACACGTGGCACATGTCGTGCTAGGGTTGTCTCATCAATGAGACCAGAAAAAAATCTATCATTCCAGATGTCCAAGATTCCAAAATATAAAGCTGGTCATTCACATTTGTATTAAATGATATTGTAACGGATAACTCACGTCTTAAAACGAGTTTAGCTCGACATGTTTCGGATATAAATGACGATAAAAATGAGGGTAGTTGTGCACCTGTGTTAGTATCGTCGGACAGTCGCGCGAGCAGAGCGGTGGCGCGCAGTGCGCGTGTTGCGGCAGCCGCCGGGGTCGTGTGCTCCTTAGAAGAAGGGCTACAAAATAACCCGAAACATATGGAGCTAAACTCGACTTAAGACGTGAGTTATCCGTTACAATATCATTCAATATGAGTCTCCTCAAGCCGTGGTGGCTTAGTGGTTTGACCTATCGCCTCTCAAGCAGAGGATCGTGGGTTCAAATCCCGGCTCGCACCTCTGACTTTTTCGAAATTCATGTGCGCAATTTACCACGAGCTTTGCGGTGAAGGAAAACATCGTGAGGAAACCTGCACAAACCTGCGAAGCAATTCAATGGTGGGTGTGAAGTTCCCAATCCGCACTGGGCCCGCGTGGGAACTATGGCCCAAGCCCTCTCATTCCGAGAGGAGGCCTGTGCCCAGCAGTGGGACGTATATAGGCTGAGATGAGATGAGAGTCTCACGGTAGTTTCATGTTTATTCACATTTGCACGAATACCTACGTGATCAATATTGAAAATGCTTACAAAACAAGGACTAAATAACAGGAAAGTATCTATAAATATGTTGACAATCCTATTTTTGGCGCCAATTTGTACCTTCTGCCGAGATGGGCTGCTCCTACTGTCTGAATTAAGTTTTACGTATAGTGGCAGAGGTATTGGAATTGGAAATTTTTTTAAATTTAATAGCGATTGAATTGCCTTTGTTATTTACACTTTTGTGGTGGCGGCCGTCTTGGATTTACGACGATGCTGAGGCTAATGATGATACATTAAAGGCATAAGTGTAGGTATTTAATTTCGGAGCAGAAATAATTTAAATTATTAGGTTTGATCCGTTTAAGGCAGAGATTCCCAAACTCTAACGCCCACTTTGAGAATTTTAAAACCTCAATAACATAGGTATATTAGTCTCGCCTAATAAAGGCACAAAGGTGAAGATTTTTCTGGGCCCCTTACTGCCCCCCTTTGGGCCTCCAGCGCCTACAAGGGGGCGTTATCGCCCACTTAGGGAAAGACTGATTTAAGAGACAAACAAGGCAAGCTAAAGTATTGAAAAAATTGCTCTTTGGGCGTGTTTTATATAGGAGAATCCTACGAGACAGGTATGGGCACCCTTGGACTAAAACAAAATTCAATTATTCTAGACTAGCTTATGCCCACGACGTCGTCTGCGCGGATCTAGGTTATCGCGCGGTGGCGCCCTCTACCGAAATAAAAAGTATCCTATGTTGATCCTTGAGGTTCAAACTACCTATGTACCAAATTTCATCAAAATCGGTTCAGTGGTTTCGACGTGAAAGCGTATCAGACAGACAGACAGACAGAGTTACTTTCACATTTATAATATTAGTAGGGATTAAGACTCGATAACTTACACGATTGATGCTTGATCCAAGAAACAACCTACAAATATGTAAGTTTAAAATATAGATATTTGGCACAACGATAAGGTATAGGAGAATAACAAGTACATTAGATTAAATTATATCTTTATTTTTTTACTGGAAAAGGTAAGGATTATTATGTATATAAAGAAAAATGTTTTCCTTAAATATTACAGTCATACATATAATTTATGTATCACAAATAGCTACCTACTTATAAATATACCAGTACATCTTCAAATTTGTAATGTATAAGAACGAATCTATTTATCGAAGAGGTAAAATTTAAAGAGAGCTAATTGCGTATAATCCAGTATTGGTCCGACATTCTGTAAAAATACAGTCCTCTGACAAATTCCAACTTTTAAATTCTCCATTTACTAACAGAAAATAGACATTTTGAAGGCAAATATCATAAATACAAGTGGAATGTACAGTCAAGGCTTTCATCATAAGTTTAAAGAACTCTTACAAGGTAGGTATAATGAGAAGACTCGCGTTTGTAAAATTGCCTTTTTAGAATATGTTTATGTAGAAAATGAGTAAACGTTCATTTCTTTAAATATATGGAACATACAATCATACAACCGATAATTTCTACTGAAACAAGTCTTCACAGATATTAAACATATTGATCTATTTATATACTTAGAGAATAAATAAATATATATATAATGCAACAGCCCTATTGGTAAACCAAAACTGTGGAAGTGCGACAAGAGTAGAAAATGGATGAAACCATTTTTTTATGCTAGCTAATCGTTGCCATACTTGGGTGACAGTTTTAAAGAAAGTGGCTACGTTTTTTTTTTATTTTTACTCTTTACTGCACTCTAGACAATACCAGTGGCCCAAAATTTATCGTTCGTACTTTGAAGACATGAAGATTTGGACTTCTAGAAGCAATTGACCAGACAGACAGAATGTGGTATTATATTAAAAATGTAATATACATTTTTTATTATATTTGCTATTGAATATTCTTATGAAAACATCATTTAGGCAACTTTAGCCAAAATCAAAATGTATGACATAGAATTTTTCATACATAGCTAAAGTTGGTTTCTGGAACACTCAATTCAGGTAATATACCTACGAGTAAGTATTTGTTTCACGCAAGTGTTTAAAATTATTTATAAAATTACGTACCTAATAAATAGTCGTTTCGTTTTATGTTTTTGAGACAATATATGCTAACCTGCAAAGCAGAAGCATCTTCGAATAACTTATTACATCGACGAATAATTTCGTATTATTTCTCGCTACAAATTTTCTACTTTATTTATAAAGACAATAACCGTCAGGTTAGAACATCAATGGTACATTATATAAAAAACAGTCTCCATTGGCTCGTTTGCTTAAGTACAACACGTTAACGCGGCTAGTCCGCGTTGTTCGAGCCACAACTAAGGTTACCATAAAAAAGGTGCTTGCCGCTTTCAACAGAAATACTCCTCCTACTCGTATAGGTATCTACAATAAATGCTGTTGGAAATATCTGAGCACCTCTCCAGCCAGAACAGCATTCCCCGAGCACCCGATTACTCAATTACGAAACGTAATATCGGTAAAAGTGCAAGCTGGGACCCGTTTTTTTTTTCCAGTTGAAAGGCAAAAGTTTTAAAACATTTTCCTTTCCTGTAATGACAACACAGCATTGAGTTCGTAAAAAAAGCAATTTTCCGCACCGCAGATTGGCAACACTGTTTTATCACGGTAACCCTAGCCGCAATAACAACATTCGTTGTCCGTTTCCTACCGAAATTGCCATTATTCACGTTTAAAATTCAATCAACAAATACGTTTACAATTTTACTACACAATACATTATTTTGCTATCCCTCAAAAGGGTCGGAAACAAACACCATTATCCATTACACAAATACAAGACTACGTTCTTTATATAAAGAGAAGACAGGTAAATATATTTTTATTCGAATATACAGGTCATAAACTGAAATTTCATTGTGGACTAGAGCACTGGTCACAGATTAGACAACACAGGCAAGTAGATTTTATATAACATCACTGCATAAAAAGCATGCAGTTACACGCACGCAGCCACTAAACACACTAAAGCCAAATAACAATAAATTAATAGCTTACATCGGGAGTATTTCGTCAAGCCATTATATCACTTTTATTTACACAATAAATAAGCATCATCTCTTATTATAACCTTGTTACGTAAGCTACGTAGTTATAATTATAACAAATATATAATTAAATCACAGATTCTACTTTTCTTTATAAATAGTTGCTCCTACCTATTCTTCTTTTTTTCTGACCAAGAGATAGACGTCCATATTGTCTTTACCCTTAACGTACACGCTGCCGCGACGCTCAAACTCGTAAATGGGGGACAGCACTGGTATACAAGCTTCCCCCACCTGGATTCGCTTGGCGACCCCTGTCGAATCCATCCTCGAGGCGATATTGACCGCGTCTCCCCAAATATCATAATACAATTTGGTCGTGCCGATTACTCCGGCTGTAACATCACCGATATTATATCCGATACGAAGAATGAAATCGAATTCGAGCAAATCTTGGTTGAAATTGTCCACTACTTTCTGCATCTCAAGAGCGAAATCCATTAATTGGTAGAGATGTTCAGGCGTGCCACGCGACGCGTGGCGTAAAGCCGGGTTCAGGCCGCTGGCTGCCATAAACGTGCTTCCTATCGTTTTAATCTTCTCCACGTGTTGGAACTGCGGCCTCTCCAATAGATCATCAAAATCGGCGATCAATTCGTTCAGAACCCTTAAATATTCTTTTCCTTTCAAATATGATTCGTCATACATTTCATTGAAATTAACGATACTGGCAAATATAATGCCGACGTCTTTGTAGTTTTCGGAATACTTGGCGGTGTTTTTGAGCTGATCGGCGACGTGTCGCGGGATGATGTTGTGGAGCAGCCAATCTGCTTGGTTTCGCATGTTCTGAACTTTCTGTTTGTCGCGGTTGGCCACGACGTTGCTGTGGAAACTAAGCCGGTAACTGATCTCAAACTCTCTATTTAAAAACCACACCAACATGAGTAGTAACGCTACGTCTAAATAAAGCTCTGTCAGGTGCATCTCTAATTGCTTGCCTTCGCCTCTCTCCGTTCTGTTTCCATTCCCGAACCAGTCCTCAGAAAAATCACTAGTTGTATTTATAGAATTATTGTAACTAAGAGCTACCATTGGATGCTTAAACGTGTTTTCAGCGTCTAAAATCTGAGTATTCACCTCGTAACAGCCGAGCACGACAAGGAAAAGGAAAAAGCCGGCATAAATCGTCACCAAAGTATTCTTCACCAGCCAGTTCATCTGAGTGAAATTACAAAAGTGGACAATGCCGATGCACAGTAGATACACGTAGAAGTACTGTTCGCCTTTTAGTATCGTCATAGTGGTGTATTCGCACGAGAAATTAATCAAAACGACCAAAATGGGCAGGCTGATCAACAAGCTGCCAGATAGATGCCACGGCAACCAGTCCGTCAATTTTCTAAATATTTTCACCGATCTCCGTATACTGTCGGTGACGAGGGGATTTCCTTTCGTCGTCCATTTCAAATAGTGTCTGTACACACAGCAACACATACTAATAACTTCGATGACGGTGAAGAAAACGAACCATCCGATCCACTGCTGCCACTCGCGATAAAGAGTGAATAACGAAGCGGAGACGGCTAGAAATATGATTGCAGATACCAGAATATCTAAAGCCGTGTTGAATCTCGACGTGGTCAGCGTCGGCGGGAAGTCTTCGCAGTCATCGCTCCTGTGAGCCTTGTCCCTATAGTGCCTCTCCATTCCAGGCGTTTTGAAGTAGAGCGTGAATCTATCAAGGGGGGGTTGTACAAAGTAGTTGATGCCTGACCTCGCATTGTCTTGGACGCAGCGAATGAGTTGTAGGTCGGATTGCTTGCGGAGTTTCTGGAGCGACTGCACTTGTTGGTCGTTGAGGGGACCGGGGAGACGCGTGCGGGAAGGTAAGTCGTTGATCGAAGATTGACTTGAAGTGTAGTAGCCTGACACTCGATGCTGCATGTCGTTTTGTGTTTCTATCACTGCGTGGTTCAAAGCGAATATCTGGAATTAAACACGTTTTATATTAAGAATATTTAGGGAACAGCTGTTGCCCGTAACTTTGTCTGCGTTTGAAAGAATTTTGCACTTCCTCCGAACAAAAACAGCTTATGTTAATAAGGGCCTCTCGATTAGCGAAAGATTTTTTAAGTCAATTCATTATCTCTAGAGATTACACCACTCTTTGGTAAAAGTGGCCTTCTTTTTTCTCAGTACGTTGTTGTCAAGTGTCAAGCGTTGTGGAGTTTTGCCGCGCTAGCGAAATTCGCTCGTAATAGAGTAAAGACTAGGTTCAAATTTCGTCTCGTATTATTTTAATTATTTTGTGTGAGATGATTTTATTTGTCACGCAAACAAATCAATAGTTCTGACATTCTTTGAAGGGGATTTTCTTCGGCAATGTGCGTCCTGGTTTAAATGTCATTGACTGGGTCGATAATTGTATGGCTTTTTTTATCCATAAATGGAAAATTTTAAAAATGGCGGAACCATGGCGATTTTAAAATGCGCGGTGAACACTTATTCACTTTCAAGCTATGCAAAGACGATGAGGGGGATTTCTACAAGCTCAAAGACCGACTTGCTTAAGTATAAAAAACTAGGTTTACTTGACTGCTTGGTATAGTCTGAGTAAATATTATAATACGACCGGATAGCCCAGTCAATCCTCAGTCGGGGCAGATATTTGCATGAAAAATACAAATGTTTGTTCTCGACCCTTGGGTGTTTAATATGTATTTTGGTAAGTATGTATCTCTGTTGCCTATTGACCCATACCATAACACAAGCTTTGCTTACTTTGGGATTAGATCAATTGGTGTCTAGAGTCCGTGATATTTATTTATTTATAATACTTCAGCGCAACAGAAGTCGAACTGGGACAAATGGTATTGAATTTAGCAACTGGCCCTATACTACGAAGTGCAAAATTCGAACTCCGTATCATGCCGTCCCGCTGACACTTATATTATTGAATACGAGAGTGAGAGGAACGGTACGATACGAACTTCGATTTTCGAATTTTGTAGTAAGCCCCCTGATCTCGTGTTATAATCACTGATCTTTCTCCCCCTTGTCCTGACGCTCCAACTGACCTGGTGCTGTATGCTGGAGCGGCGGCTGGTGCTGCGGATCCCGGAGTCCTTGCGGCTGTTGACGGACGGGCAGAGGCTGACGGCGTCGTCGCAGCGCGGCTTGACGCGTGCCACGCACGCGCGCAGCTCGCCTTGCGTCGCCAGCGTCGAGCTGCGAGCGCGACACACGGGGATCTACAAGGAAATAACATTTTTTTTCATACCTCTCCTTCAGAAAAGTAACTTTTCCTCCCTGACGAGAGGCAAAGTGCAACTTTTCTGTTCAATGCTTTTCTAAGTGTTTTATTGCAAATGCCATTTTTTGAAGTTGATAATTGTAAAGCCACGCCATTTTCTATACTGGTTGTTCTTTAATAATATTGCATATTTTTTTTCAACTTTCTTAATGCTCGGTGTGAATTTTCATCTCGGGTTAACTGTTTATTGATATAGACTTTGCTACCCTCCACATTTTTACCAAAACTACTCTACATTACAATTTGAATCCCTCATTATGCTCAGGATTCTACTTTAGAATCCCTCGCTACGCTTAGGATTCTATTGTAGAATCTTTTGCTACATTCTGGATTCAATTGTATTGTACTATTGTACTGTTCGATAGACTGGAACTCTGTCCTCATTCTTTATTTGTCCATTAGAAGTTGGAGAAACGCTCTAGCCCCTAAGATACAGGTTCTTACCTAGTTTAGGGGACAGAATGTTGACCTTTTCATGACACAGTTGTACCTTTTAATAGACTAAAACTCAGAATGTAAATTACTGTTTTTTGTTGTACAATAAATCATTATTATTATTATTATTATTATTAATGTACGCCCTCACCGTAAATACACCATTTTGCTCCATTGTGACACAAATACCTAACTAATTTCTTTATGAGAGGGAGGCAAAGGAACATGCGGGTCATCTGACGAGAATGGTCGTCGCCCTGAGTATGAGTGCCAACTCAAGGAGAGTCACTGGTATGTTGCCGGTCTTTGAAGCAAACTCAACCATCTTCACAAGTGAGTGTGTGCCGGTACCGGTAAGTACTTTAATGCAGCCGATCGTTGTATGTAAAACTAAGTCATCAATAAGTTCACTCCATTTGCGGTGGAAAACGGGCTTTACATTTACAGGTGATAAAGTCAGACGAGCGTAATTTTAAGTGCAAAAAGTAAAGAAAATAAAAGGTCGCGGGTAAGCAAAGTAATTGTTTTGGTTCACTGCGTACGTTTTGCTTAAGAGCAAGACTAAGCTCTGATAACACTAGATATTGAAAGATACCAAAGAGATGGACGAATGACTTGGTTAAAGCCGCGAGTTGACGGTGGAGGCAGGCCGCTTCTAACTGAAGCACCTGAAGGTCTACTTACATGTCTAAAAGTGGATGTCCTACGGCTGATATGATGATGATTATGAACAAATTTGTACGGAACAGTTACTTGAGTGTTATTAACGTACATTCAAGTAGCGAAATTATTCCTGACCATAACGCCCCGGGTATAATTACAGTTGGTGCTTTTTGTAGCAGCATAACTCATTGAAGCCTACTTATAAGCAACAAAAACACGTCTCAAGGTCACACTAAGTTAGCTCTTAGTACTTATAACAGTTATGACAAACTCGGGATCATTTCATACTGATAATTTTAACTGTATTAGGTACAAACTGTTGAATAGTGTATGTCTGCCTTAAATAACTCTATATTATCTTTCTATTTCTACATTATCTACTCTATAAGCGATCTTGGCGTGTCCTTTCATTTAAAAACAAGTGAAAAATAAGTCACAGCAAATATGTAACAATTAGCACGGACATTATGATCATTTACATTCTTTTCGTATCATAAATAATAGTACAATCCGTGAGCTTTTAGAAAAACCTTCGGGTTTCGGGAGAAATCGGGAGGATTCCTTAATAGAAAATGACAATTGTTTTTTTGACTTAGTAGCAATCAAGCACGCGGAGAGTGCACTCGTTTTTTCATTGATTTATATAGAGCAGTTAAAACCACCACTAACTCATTTAATCAGTTAGTTATTTTTCAGAGTCAACTTAAACAGGGTATTTCTGTAAATAGCCAATCACGGAAATTGTTTATCTATCTATACATATAATAAAGCTGAAGAGGGTCGAAAGTCTGTACATGGAAGATATTTGAAGAAAAGTTAGCTGGGGATACTTAGAATCGATAACAGAACACGTTCCAATAGTTTTTAGAATTTTTGTCTGTTTGTCTGTTTATCTGTTTGTCGTTTTATTGTTCGCGCATCACGTGAGAACGGCTGAACGGATTTTGGTGCAAACTTTACTAATCTGTCGAGAAAATCCCCGGCCAAATTATAGGCTATCAAAATTCAACCCTTAGACTATAAAAATTCAACCCTTAAAAGAGGAGGTAGCCACTACACTCGATTGAGTTTGCACCTTCAAGTTTTCAAATACGTGCTATGACTATCGAGTACCCCGCTATACTAACAGATGGCGCTGAAATTAATAACGTTGTGACATGCATGATTAAGTCGCTGATTAAGGATTTTGCCAAATTAAGAAATTTAGAAGAGGGGGTACGGATATCAACAAATTTAATTGAATATTTTAAATGATAATGAACAAAATTAAACGATAGTAAATTAATAGCCACACATTGCAGTGCCATTTTTTGGAGAACTGAGTAAACATTAAGTAATGAAGAATAAATGGGTTTACATAGTTACATAATGTAATATCGACACACATATAATTGCATAATTATTTGATATCATTTTATTACGATATAATACAAAATTAAATTATAAATTCACGGTGTACTGCCTTTTCGGCGAAATATGTTTCTCCAAATTTCACTAAGCAATCAATCTTTCGCCGAAGTTTCATTTGGCAAACCAATCGTTGGCATAACTTTACTTCGCATTTTTCTTATTTCGCTACATTTTAATATTGCAAAATTTTACTTCGTCACACTTTTACGTGGCAAATAATTATGTAGCAAATGATTGGCTTAGACAAATAACAAATTGTCAAATAACATTTGACCAATTTATATGTTACAAAGATTTACTTCAAAATTTGTGCGAGCGAGCGAAGCGAGCGAGCAAGACGGTTCGGAGCAGAAGCGATTTGGATAGTTTAGGTTCAGAAGGCTAAGGCGGGAGCGAAGCGGAGCGTAGCTCCCGCCTTAGCCTTCGATGTTAGTTTTTTTTTATAGCAGCCAGTATAACCTGCCACTAGGAAAGTAGGTTGGATGCCATTCGACATGTTGCTAAGTTAAGGTATGCCAATCAATACATTTTGACCAAAACATAAATGACATCTTCAAAAAAATCCCAGGTAATAATATGCATAATAATAATTTATCGGATGATTAGTTGGGTAATGATATCAGTGCGAAATGTTGAGTTGGGAAATAACATTTCGCCTAAATAAAAATATGGGATAAATAGTGCCCATAGATGAGAAACTTAGTGAACAGGTTTTTCAGTTGATATTTATCCGCAGTGTGATAAAATTTTTCGAAAATCCCATGGAATCGGAAAATGTGGGACACTGAAGTTTGTGAGAAAATCTGATTAGGTACTCTCGAACCAACTGTCGTAACCAATGATATTATATGTTACTATCGTAACGTATGTAGAAGCTCACTGATCGTAACCCACTGTGAAGCCTTTTCGTAGAAAAAGTCATAGTGACATCCATTGCTTTACAAGGGAATTTATTATGACACTTTGATAAAATTCAACTGTGCGTCAGGACTCAAAGGTTTACAATACAATACAATACAAATACTCTTTTCTCCAACTTGCTCGGATATGTTCTCATTAATGTTGGAAATATCGACCGGGAAGTCCATCGTTATATGCGTTGATCCGATAATAAATTTAATAAAAAAAGTGACATTACTTCCTGGACATGTCCGGGAAGTGTTTATTATCGGGCAGGTTTTTTACTTTTAATTTCATCCAAGACCGAAAATTCACCAAACAGCCAGCCAACTGTTCAATAATCACGTACAAAACCGAGATTAAAAAAATAGTATATTACTGCAGAGGGCGGGAAAAGTCATTTCGTGGATGAGTATGGTTTTGAAGGACGAGGCGTAGCCGAGTCCTTCAATAGAAACGAATCCACGAAAAGACATTCCTGCCGAGGCCTGTATACTGCTTTTCTCCAAATATGCGAGGAAAGAAACCGAAAACATTATATTTATTCGGCACAATATATTTATGTAACAATCTACCTACAATCTAAACAAAATTAACACTCGTATAGTAATAAAAATAAACCTTACTGATAAAAGATGCTGCGTGCCCATTAGGATATTTTCATCACTAATTATAGAATTCATTTTATTTTCGTAAAAATAACACAGCAGAAAATCTTTGACAGAATGAAATTCACGTTCCCGCCTCAATTTCGATATTAAACATTTGGGTCCGAATCGTATGTTTGGTTCCACATAAAATATAGTAATCAAAATAAATTAAAAGAAAAACTTATAGGATTAGTAAATATAAATATAACTTATAATTTTAGTTCGAGCGGCAATTCCTAAACGCACAACATATAAAAAGACTTATCTCTTTGTTGCAAAATATTTAGTAGTCCGAGAAGATAATTAAGTCTCAATACACCTTATTACGATTTGGACACAGGCATTAGCTAAACGCAGAAAACATTTTTTTTTTTAATTTTGGTTTTGTACGTGATTATTGAACAGTTGGCTGGCTGTTTGGTGAATTTTCGGTCTTGGATGAAATTAAAAGTAAAAAACCTACCCGATAATAAACACTGCCCGGACATGTCCAGGAAGTAATGTCACTTTTTTTTAAATTTATTATTGGATCAACGCATATAACGATGGACTTCCCGGTCGATATTTCCAACATTAATGAGAACATTTCCGAGCAAGTTGGAGAAAAAATGTTTTCTGTGTTTAGCTAATGCCTAAATGATTGTGTCCAAATCATAATAAGGTGTATTGATTATCTTCTCGGACTACTAAATATTTTGCAACAAAGAGATAAGTTTTTATGTTGTGCGTTTAGGAATTGCCGCTTGAACTAAAAGTAAAAATGTATAATATTTATATTTACTAATCCTATAAGTTTTTCTTTTAATTTATTTTGATTACTATATTTTATGTGGAACAAAACATACGATCCGGACCCAAATCTTTAATATCGAAATTGAGGCGGGAACGTGAATTTCATTCTGTCAAAGATTTTCTGCCGTGTTATTTTTACGAAAATAAAATGAGTTCTATACTATTATTGTACACCAGAAACTACACAACTTTGTTGTTTACTAATGTTTCGGGGAAAAACGTTTGGCAACCTGATTCATTTCGCCACTTTTCATTTCCCAACTGTTTAATATTTCTGAAACTGTAAATATTTCATGATTTTTAGGGTTCCGGAGCCAAAATGGTAAAAACGGAACCCTTATAGTTTCGCCATGTCTGTCTGTCTATCTGTCCGTCCGCGGCTTTGCTCAGGGACTATCAATGTTAGAAAGCTGTAATTTTGCACGGATATATAGGTAAACTAGGCCGACAAAATAGTACAATTAAAAATTAAAAACCGGCCAAGAGCGTGTTGGACACGCCCAAAATAGGGTTCCGTAGCCATTACGAAAAAATTAAGTAATATTTTTCTAAGGATTTCGTATTTTATACGGAATCTTCCAAGTTTAGGTATATTTTATACCTTACGCTGCTATTTACTCATAAACTACTAATAATTCTCAAGCAAACTTAGCCGTTATAGTTTTTCATGGAAGTTTGATATACTGACTACCTATCCTACCTACCTATCCTGAATTTTTTCAAATTTTTCCACCCACCGGTTTCGATTTGGGGGGGGGGGGGGGGGCGCTCGATTTTAATGAAAATTTGCACTTTAAAGTTGAATATTTCGCAAACACATTACTGAATCGAAAAATCGTTTTAGCAAACCCTTAATAGTTTTAAATCCTGAAAAAATGAAAGCGGCTTGCGCCGCTTTATGTTATTTTGATAGTTAGGCTTTACACATGGGCGCCGCAGGCGCCCAATAGTCAAAGCGGCAACGCTGCTGTGAATTATATCCTCCTAAAGACTCTAACATGGGCGCCGCAGGCGCCCAATAATGAAAGCGGCGCCGCTTTATATTACTTTGATAGTTAGGCTTTACACATGGGCGCCGCAGGCGCCCAATATTGAAAGCGGCTGCGCCGCTTTATATTACTTTGATAGTTAGGCTTTACACATGGGCGCCGCAGGCGCCCAATATTGAAAGCGGCTGCGCCGCTTTATACTACTTTGATAGTTAGGCTTTACACATGGGCGCCGCAGGCGCCCAATATTGAAAGCGGCTGCGCCGCTTTATATTACTTTGATAGTTAGGCTTTACACATGGGCGCCGCAGGCGCCCAATATTGAAAGCGGCTGCGCCGCTTTATATTACTTTGATAGTTAGGCTTAACACATGGGCGCCGCAGGCGCCCAATATTTGAAAGCGGCTGCGCCGCTTTATATTACTATGACAGTCCCGTGCTATTTCGAGGGCACATCAGGTGCCCATTGTTCAAAGCGGCTACGCCGCTTTGAATTAGTATCTCGTCACAGCTGCCATAATATTTTAAATTACTTACTAGGGGCCATTAGGTAAGTAAAGGCGGCTGCGCCGCCCTATCTCTGCTCCTAGATCTAGCTAAAGCTGCACTGTTGCCGTTCCCCCACCTCCCCGACCATCCTCCCTGCAAAATACTCGGGGTATATATAGCCTCGGTTAAAAATTTCGTTGGCGCGATGCAGAACTTCGAAATTCAAAATATCGGAACACAATTTTTTATGAACACTAGTGGCCAGTATCATTGAACCACGTAGATTATAGTCCCAAATGCTGGTACTTACACGTGCTCTGAATTTACCACTGGCTGGTTAGATCGCTGATTCCCGACAAAGTAGTTTTAAATAATATAATGTATTCCTAATTGGTGTCAATACATTTTTTAAATTGATTTTCTATGGAGGCTTTTATCTAAATCAGTTATTTGTTAATATGACGTATAGGTATATGTTTACTTATATTGTTGTTTTGTGTTTGTAAAATTCGTTCCGATCCGATCCGATGCGAGCCGTTTAGTGGAAGTGGAAGAAGAGAGAAGCAATGTTATTACGTCTACCTACTAATATTATAAATAGGAAAGTTTGTGACTGTGTGTGCCTGCGTGATTGCATGTGTGTATGAAAGAAAGAAAAAACCGGCCAAGAGCGTGTCGGACACGCCCAAAATAGGGTTCCGTAGCCATTACGAAAAAAATAAGTAATATTTTTCTAAGGATTTCGTATTTTATACGGAATCTACCAAGTTTACGTATATTTTATACCTTACGCTGCTATTTACTCATAAACTACTAATAATTCTCAAGCAAACATAGCCGTTATAGTTTTCCTTGAAAGTTTGATATACTGACTATCATCTTGAATTTTTTTTAATTTTTCCACCCACCGATTTAGATTTTAGAGGGGGGGACGCTCGATTTTAATGAAAATTTGCACTTTAAAGTTGAATATTTCGCAAACGCTTTACTGAATCGAAAAATCATTTTAGCAAACCCCTAATGGTTTTAAAATACCTATCCAACGATACCCCACACTAAAGGGTTGGATGAGAAAAAAAAAATCACCGCCACTTTATGTCTATGGGAGGTACCCTAAAAAAAATTATAATAATTGAATTATTATAATAATGCATAAAAATAAAAGGTACATAGAAAGTGAATCATTGTTTCCACTGATTCTATTTCATTTCCTCGCCATCGAAGTGAAAAGCAGAGTGTAAAACCGCGCGGTGCCGGCTCGGGTGGCTATATGAACGCCTCGGGTAAAATGGCTCGTTTTATGCTCTTGTTGTACAATCTACTATTTAAAGAAGCTGAATGATTCAAGAAAAGAGTTGATTGGAAATAATTTATTAATAAGGTTCGAGACCGAGTCACACAAGCAACGGGGATTTTGAAAAGTACATTAAAAAATATTAAACGAGCAAACCAAAAAAATTCATTTCACATACCCAAGAGAAGTAAACACGGTATAACAACTCTATATACTTCCAAACAAAATCACTGTGTTAAGTCGGGGTGTTCTCTATTTAAATTAACGATGGAAGAATTCGAAAATGCTGATTTTGTTTTCTTTGTATCATGACAAAAAGTCATATTGTATTAATGTTAGAAAAACATAAACAAGCCTAATGTAATCAAAATAAGGTTTATTTTGTACTGGTGGTTATTCTTTATATAACTTTTTACGGTAACTTCAAAAAGTTTTGCAAGTTGATAACAGAACAGAACCGCGTATCACGATCGCGTGTCATCGTCAATATCCGAAGTATGCTTCTAAAATACGAAGGTTTTTTTAAGATCTCACGGAGTGTAACTGTTTTTTAAAAACGTTTTTCAACAAAAAGTCTCGTCAAGAAAAACGTTAAAAAAAACGAAGTGTTCATATATTTTGTTTAATTTACAAAAGAAAATATACGTGTCCTATATTTTATGATAATCTAAATAACATACTTATTAGATTTTCTTAGGACACAAGTGGTTTAACAGAATCTTTGACATCAGCTATGATTAAGAGAAGCGCATTTTCGTTATTGCCTTAACCTGGTTCACTTCTATTTGCAGTATTCACAGGAAAGTGTCATTGTTTTTTTGCCACAGTTTTTACTTACAGAGCATAATCTCTGGCAGATAGTGGTGGGGCTCATCTTGTTTGGTTTAGTAATCGGTTCCTCGCCCGTTGATTTAACATTACGCGTTTAAGTACGTTTAAAAAAACCGGTCTTGTGGGAGTCCAACTCGCGCATCGAGGGTTCCGTACAAATTTGCAGGTATCCTAAGCAAAATATACGCAATGTGGGGTCATTTGAAGTGAGAACTACATAGATAGACAGATAGACATAAATAATTATATACTTAGTCTAATCCTACCGATTGTGCTATAAAAAGCACCTTCACAACAAATTTCAAGTTTCTAGGATGAGGTAGTAATTTATTGGTTTTAATTTCGTAACCAAAATAGCAATAACGGACCCATTATAGTTTCGCCATGTCTGTATGTCTGTCTGTCCGAACGTCCGTCCGCGGCTTAGCTCAAAAACTTAACAAGTTAACGAGTAATAGTACTAATAGTCGATCAAAACTTTATGTTGAATATTTGCCGCATATTAGTACGGAGCCCTACACTGCGTGATCCAACACGCACTTGACCGATTTTTTATACGGTTGGCTACCATTTACATGTACGTAGACCGATTTTTTAAACTGCACCTTTTTCAAAAGTAAAACGTCATAGAATATCATACCAAAACTTACTTCAATATTAGTTGGTCTTCCATACTGCGACCGGTAGCTGCTGCTCCTAGCAAAAGGCGACATGTTACACCTGGACTGGCTCAAATACGACCGAATGTCGATTATTTCATTCTCAAAAGACACCATGTCGGGATTAAGCGGTATATGCAGCTTGCTGCTAGTAGGCCTAGCAGTCTTGTTGTCTTGAGATTCTATAACTATAGGCACTTGCTGGTAACCGTTGCTCATTTGCGTATCCCCTCGAGCCAACAGTTGGAGCATTTTGTCCGTTTCATTGAACTCATTCTTCTTTATAGTATTTAACGGAGTATCGGAATGTTTTCTTAGGAATTTAGACACCCTCCAATTCTTTAATTTACTCGCATACTTTCCGTAGCTTCCTAAAACACAAAAAGGAGAATTTAAATATCATTCCAATAGTCAGGTTCATGCATGTTAGCTTCACTGCTTAGCACAACGTATGCGTAATGTTATAACAACCAATTATCGCGCGATTGCTTATTGACACTTGAACTGTATTGGATCTCTAAGTTAGACCTAATGCAAGCGCTAATTATATTTGATTGTGTTGACAATAACGTGACAACGACAGTCTTTAGCTGAAGCAATAAAACTTTAGCATGTTTTAAACCTTATCATCGAACACTGTAAAACCTAAAGTAGCTAACACGTTTATATATAGTGATAAAGATTCCGCTGCCGCAGATTATTTCGCTTCATTCGTTGCCCGTGGACTTGGCTTGGTACATCGGAAACATCCCGAGTCCTTCACCCCAATGTCAGACCCGCCATGATAGCAACGGTCATGTTTACAAGTTGCACTATTTCAAGCGTGGCCGATCGGAATTTTTTTTATTTCTATTTTAGAACGCTTGTATATCAAACTATCTCTTAAACACAGAACATTGCATATCAATTGAACAAAAGAGCAAACCTAACAAAAAAAATTAAGTGTGGCCGTTTTATGATATGATAATGTATGTGACAGAGAGCATCACCTTCAACCGAGACATCTTGTATCTTATCTGCTCGCGCCTTGTGCTACTGATAACCAACTTTTCCAGAGTTCAATTTATAATACCTCTCTGAACACGCGGCCGAGCAAACAAACGAAACCGATACTGTGGCAATATTTACAGAGCCAACACCAAAAATCTTACATGAATTATTGTCCGACCAAACTAGCGCACGCTTCGCTTTTATCTGATCTATTTTTGGTGATTAATTTTCAGTATACAACTAGATGAACTATCTTTTACTTCTTCTAATAAACTTCCTGTAATCAGTCATTCAGTTGTACCAGATTAGGTCTTTGACAGATTTCAGATATAAAGATTATCGTCTCTATACAAACATGTTGCGTTCTGATGAAATAAATGTTACTGGCATTGAAATCTCCATCTCCACCATAAAGTTTCAACTGGTTACTTACCTACGGAAGTGGGACTTTTAGACGAACTGTTTGTTCTCTCAGGAAAGCCTTTCTCTCTTTTCTCATCCAACTCCGCATCAGAGTCCAATATGCTAGGCAGTGAACTAGCTTTAGCACGAAAATGGAATGGTGTCGGCGACAGAAAGTTGTTGCCTGTTTTCTGGGGATCGTACGGATTAAAATCTTTCTCGTTAGGGGAATGCGGTAGAGGCGTCGGGGTGAAGGACAGAACGGACTGGGGGGAGGCTGCGGGAGATATAATGAGGCGTAAGTTCACGGGATTAGATGGAGTAAGACGGTGCTCATGGTCGTACGGGGAACTCAGCTGTCGGCCCTCAATGAAGTAAGTTTTATGACCTGGACACATACAATGCTCTTTTAGACATACGACAAAATGGAGGATACATTAAAGTAAAGAAAAATCATGCATACCGAACACTTCTTCGCCTTCTTCTAGAACGTACGAGCCTCCGAGGAATCTCGTTGTTTCCTCGGATACGTGGACGCGGCCAGGCTTCCCACTAGACTCCATCTTGTTAGCAAATGTTACGTCATTGCTCCAGACATCGAATTTAAACCGCCGCGTACCCACAATGCCGCATAGCACGGTCCCAGTGTGAACACCTACTCGCATGTTAATCCCCTCGCCACGCTCTCTGTCGAACTCTTGAATTGCATCTATCATACCTGGAAGACAGTAGAGTATTTCTTAAATTGTTTCGCTTTTAAAACCATGAGAATCATATAGATTTTGCGTCACAAGCTATTTGTAAGAGACTATAACTGCAATTACATACCTAGTCCCATTTCAACACAGCAAGTCGCGTGGTCAGGGCGCGGCTCGGGACATCCCGATACGCAGTAGTAACAATCCCCTAACGTCGAAATTTTCTCACATCCATGTATCTGGCACAGCTCATCAAACTTCTCAAACAAATCATTAAGAATATTTACTAATTCTTCAGCACCTTTATTACTGGACATTCTCGTAAAACCAACAATGTCAGCGAATAAAATACTGACATTGTCCATACAGCTCATGTTAAATGGTCGGAATAGTGATTTAATATCAGACGCGCCTGGATTTGAAGGGCGAGGATTCAATGGGTCATGGTTCTTTAGATTGGGTTCTGATTCCAGAACTTGTTCCTCCATCAGCCAACTGGCAAGTTTTGGTGGCATTACTGAATGTATCATTTTCTCTTTCAATTGTTTCTCCATTTCTAGCTGCCTTCGCACTAATAAACTTTGACCTACTTTCATAAATGTGCCGCGCATTCTGACAAATGTCATCAAATATATATGTATACCAATAATATGCACACATAACTGGAGCAACTGTCTCACAAACAGACCAAGGCCTTGCCATTCCTGCTCACTCAAGTGCAAGACAATATTCAAGACCTCAAAAACTATTGAATACAAAATCCCAGTGATAACACAGGCAAAAAGTGGCAATGGTGTGAGTGTATATATTATTAATAGAATTTCAATGCACATGATGAAATGCCCGGACTGGCTGATGTCTGCAATATGAGTTATGACGCGAGTCTGTGTGGTGAGTGTCACAAGCGACAGGCTCAGGGTGCACAGGGCAAGAGCCATCACTAAGGATATCTTGATTGTATACCTCTTGTAAATATTTGTGAATGTCATATACAACATGACACATGTTATCAACAGAACTCCACCAAATATAGAACATAAATATGGCCATTTCACTATCATGCCATTCAAGCCCAGGACCACAAAGTAGACAAACCATGATATAGAAAATATCAAAATGTATAAAAGTGCAAATCTGAAATAAAACAAAAAAATGTTGTATACGTAAACATTTTTTTTTAAACTTGGTCAAATCAACAAATTATTTCTGACATGTAGGAAAACATTACTAGGTAAATGGAAAACCATGCAAGTAACATTATTGAATAACAGATTAACAAACAAACAATAGCCAACAACTGTTTAAATAATCATTGATTGAGGTGTTATAATGTTGACTTACCTGAATCTTAATCTTATTTGTTTAAAGGAACTATGTCTATATTGGCCTTCAAGTATTTCAGAATCAAATCTGGGATTCCACCAGGTGCCAGCAGCAGCCCTCTCAAAGGCAATCGGGATGGTGAGCCCGCAGCAATTAGTGGTGGGGCTGTTGTGTGCCAGGTAGGCTTGGACATGAGGTGCCAGCCTGATTTGAGCATCATCTCCTTCTGAACAATCTGCTTCATGCTTCACATCTGACTTCTCTGAGCCATTACAGTTGCAGTTGACACACCCGCTTGGGGCACTCATTGCGTCTGTTCCAATATTAAACCACCCATTGTCCAATGTCAGAGAAGGGCTTGCCCATATTGAGATCTGTACAACAAAAGCTAAACTTTCATAGACTGTTAATAAACTGGATGAATAATATACATAAAGTACCTATCGCTAATGTAAACACCGCCTCAATGTTTATGTTCTTTAATAACACATAAAATCTGAACTCAACATTGCGTATTTTTAATTAACTTCACATTTTTTTGTTTAGAGTAGAAGTTGGTATAATAAAAAGAGCAAAAAGGCTATCAATGTCAAATGAAGTGATGTGAATCTTACATCAGAAATCATAACATCCGATAATAACTAAATTAGTCTTTTGCATCTAATTATAAAGGCTGACCGATTTGTTTGTTTTAACATAAAATAAGGTATGACTGAAGTATTCTGCTTACATGACCTTCTTTCTGGACATATTCAGTAGATTCTAAGAAATTACCAGAATATTATCTTACTGCATCAATAGAACCTTAGTATCTTCGTACAGTAATATCAATTTCCCACAGAATTTTAAATAAGACACAAATTCGAATGCACTAAACCAAGGTTATTTTAGTTCGATACACAAATCACTTATGTAGCAACTTATTAACATGTAACTAATTGTAAAACAAACATACTTATTTAATAAAACATTTCACCAGATTAAAATTAGCAATGAAACAAAAATTTATGCACTGAAAGCTGGAAATACCTACTAACTATCTTAATCGTACCACAGACTGCAATAGACTGCTTTATTGAACTGACGTTGACGTTTACTCCCATCAATTCGAGACAATGTTAAAAACGCAGAATTTTACAACAAAGCTTACAACTAAGAAACTTAAAGCTGAATAGTAATTAAATAGTAACTAAGATACAGAAACTCAGGGTGTTTTCATATTTATTATACGTACGTACGTAAACGTACCTATTTGCTTTGTATCAGTTTTGCATGAATCAGCATGAATAATGTTTTGTTTACTTAAACAATGTACCTATCTGAAAAATCCTACGGAAAAATCTCAATCATATAATAGTATATTTTTTATCGAGAGACTAAAATAAGCCAATACATACCCGAGGCTGTTAGCCACCCGAGCTTTAGCGAGGGTGGCTATTTATCCGAGGGTTTGTATTGACTTTTAGTCTCGTGGTGAAAACTCTATTTTTCACTTCGATTGCGAGAAAAAAAGAGTCAGTTTGGTATAAAAAGATTAAATCAAAAAATAAAAATAAATCTTTCTAGATTTCGGCGACAGAAAATTATCAATTATGTCTTTTGCTCTTATTATTATTTCCCTTGATTGCTCGACATCATAATTTTCGGTATCAATTGACGACATTGTGAGAATAATCAATTTATTTTAATCGTTTACGATTTACGCTCTACAACAATGTCAAAGTTTTCGCGGTAAGTATTTTTTTCCAAGACACAGACATAGCAAAATTGTATCGATGAAATGGTCCATACACAAACGGAAAAATAGAATGGCGCCACCTTCTATGCGGAATAAGCAAGAACTAAGACCACGTAGACTAAGAACGTAACATTTTCGTCATTAAAATGGTCCACACACAAACTTATTTTTTGCAAGTAACTGGCTGTTTGAGTTTATCTAAGTCACTCGAAGTAAATTAAAAAATTAATTACTTTTACTCCCTAGGGAGTAAAGTGCTCACTTTACTCCCGTCTCGTAAGGCTATATTGACCCACTTTTAGAGCATGAGAAGTGAAAAGAGTAAATAACCCCTAGAGCACAGTAATAAAAAAAGAAGACACTAAAGAGCCATATCTAAAGCTACCTACTCAAACTATTTTTTTTTATTCGACTGGATGGCAAACAAGCAAGTGGGTCTCCTGATGGTGAAAGATCACTACCACCCATAGACACCTGCAACACCAGGGGAATTGCAGATGCGTTGCCAACCTAGAGGCCTAAGATGGGATACCTCAAGTGCCAGTAATTTCACCGGCTGTCTTACTCTCCACACCGAAACACAACAGTTCAAGCACTGCTGCTACACGGCAGGATTGGCGAGAAAGATGGTGGTAACAATCCGGGCGGACTGCAACTATACAACTGGCCCTATACCACGAAGTGCAAAACTCTAACTATGTAGGTATGTTGCGGTCCTGCTGATGCTCATGTCATTTAAGTATGCCACACAGTACTGTCTTGCACACTGTGGTGGCGGAGTGAGTAGCAAGGTGAAACATGTTATTTCGTAGATAAGGACCTCTACAAATGAACTGGATCAGTTATCCTATCTATTGTTTAAATAATACCATTTCTAACAAAACGACGGCAGTATTGGTGTTAGCCTTACAAAACGAAATCAATAGGGTAAAAAATCAAAAACATTTGCAACTAACAAATTATTTTTATGTAATAACAGTCAGTACAGGTCCTAGAAAACTTACTTAGTAACTCCAAAAATAGATAGTTATAAATAAACTTAATTTAGAATTACACTGAGTACCTACACAAGACCTACACTGATATAAATACAAAAATAAAAAAGAGAATAAAAAAATGGAATAGAGCATAAAATTAAAATAAATAATTAAAACGTGAGAATATTTGAACATAGATTTCGTTTTTGTTGGTAATAAAAATAATGCTCTACAAAATTTTTTTTTAATTATGTAATTTAAATACTATTTCATACGCAATGTAAATTGTTTTCGAATAATTAAACTGAAACTGAAACTGAGCTCAACAAAATAAACACCTAAATTACATTGTATTTGAAAATTCTTGAGCAAATACCTATGTGGCATAGGTATTATATGAGACAACCCATATTTTACACGATTTAAATATCATATAAAAATTTGTTAGGAAAACAGGAAAATATATCTTATTATAAGTAGTTTTGTTACACATTGCTTTAAACATGCTTATATTTTTTGATAATTTTATTTGCTCAATATTTACAGTAGGTATTGGTTGAAAAATCTGACTAATTAATACAAATACAGACTAATCATGTACTGTGAATGTACTACAAATAAAATTGTAAGTAGTGGTAGGCTTATATTTTTTATTTATGTACTTTGTTATTTTTCTTCTTCTTATATTTATACTCAAATTATATTTTATTGCATTATTTAATATTATTATTTAAAAATTATTCTATTTTCAATATAAAAGTATCTAAAAATGACCAACATTAACAGTAATTTTGGTAACTACACCATGCAACATTTTTTTATATCAATTTATTCTCACAATCAATAGTGAAGTTAGTACCTATTATCACAACAATATAGTTTAATATCATGATAGGAAGACATTTTTACATAGAATTTGTTCAGACCCAGAATAAAATATGATGCACATTAATTTTGTGTACAAACTATAAAAATATATTTAAATATTTTTGCATTCTCCTTTTAGGGATGGTATTAAAATGTTGTGGGGACGGTCACTTCTAGTAACACCACCAATCCGACCTGCAGAAGCTTAAATGCATAATTTAAATTAAAACAGCAAGCAAATTAGAGCTTTGATTTTGAATTTTGGAGGATACAATAGGGAATATTTATAGAACACAAAATGTTCTATTAAATAACTGAACATCATACAAAACTGGACAATAAAACGAAATACATAAAATTTTTCACTAACTGTTTTATCTGCAAATGAAGTTTCAATTCATCTCTTTCTAGGAAAATTTAATCTAGCATTGGCTTTCTATGGTTGTTGTGTTATATGACACCACAGTTCATGTCAGACTTCTCTGTCTAATTAACACTTGACATGATAAAACATGTCCATGCCTTCATATTTTAAGACATTAAAAAAATCTTTCACAATAGGTTTGTCATACAAAAGATATATTTGAATTGGACAGTTAAAAAAATGCTTGAAATGGTTGCCTATTCAGCTAATAAGTTTGAAAATATTAACACAAGTTATTATCTTATTTCAGTTAGTGTTATTGTCTAATTATAGAGAGTATTTCATTATCAATTTATCATTATCAATAAGGCACATTGTTAAGCACCACCATTATGTTACAAAATATTTCTAAATGAATTGGCATAAAACTTCAATTTACATTTTGAGCAAGATATCTGGCTGTGTTACCATGATACTATTGTATGTAAAGCATAGCTAAATGATTCAAGGTTTGTCAAGGGTGCGAGGGCCTACAGGTACAAGGCTTCTGATCCTAAAAGGCACAAATGTTATCAAACATTTCAGTTTAAATCACATAGCCCCAGCTGCTGTTATGTGTATCATAACTTATGTGCAACTAGGGACTACCCATCATAACCCATTCAGTGACAAGGACCTGTCAATTTTGTTCTCTATTCTTATGCAGTCTTCACTATAAAATGTACCGTTACTGGTTATGAATGTACGGCATAGTAGTCCAGTTTAATGCTATTTGTTAAATCACATATCATCACTATTTAAAAAAAATCTCATATCTAAAATCAATATGTCAACAAAATTTAACTTTGATAAATGTCCACAAAGTTCACTCGGAAAGTTATCTATTTTGAGGTAAATAAGTTTTTTTTTAAGTAGTGATGATATGTTATTGCTTTTTCATACATATAAAATTAGGAGTAAGTAGCAAATAAAGAATGCTACTCAAATGTACACGGTAATTGTTGTAAATACTAAAAATATCCTTTCATAGCAGGTAGGGTATTTTTAGTCATTATACATGCCATCAAGTAAGAAATCCATCCTTTTATAATGCCTGTTTTTCCAAGCTTCCTGGCCTCGTTTCAGGGCCATGTACCCCAGTACTGCAAACATGGGAACCACTAGCACAGTGATAACAATTGGCATGATCATTCCAGGGTGACTGCCAGGATTTGTAGCCTGTTTATGTTTTAACCGCTCTGCTATTAAAGACATGGATTTATCTCCTGAATTTTCTAAAGCTGTATAATCAAGTAAAGTTGGTTTATGGGGAACTGGAGTAGGTGATTCAACTTTCTTTGGCTGTAGATTTGCAGTGTTCATTGTAGCTTTGTTTGTAAGTGTAGTTTTCTTATCCATTTCAGATGCTTTGCCTGGATTGACAGCATTTACTGACTTATTTTCCTCGGCACTGTCTTCTTGAAAGTTAACCCCTTTTCTACCAACAACAGATTTACCTGTATTCTTGGTTGTAATATCAGTAAGAGGGTCAGTCTGCGTTTTGACTAAAATCGAATCCTTGTTATGAAGAAGGGGGTCCGAATGCGTTTTGATTAATGTTGTATCCATGTTGTCACTCTTGATTTCTTGGTTGGGTTGAGTTTCAGTTAGCAATGTCGTACTTTTACCTGCAGTCGCAATTGTTTGTTTTGTTGCGATAGAACCTCCTTCAGTCATAATGGACAAATCTCCCACAGAGTTGTTTACAACTTGTGCTAACGTTGCATTTGTAAGTGTAACTTTACTATCACTGTTGTTAACTGCAGATTCGACTTTTGATACTGTCGTCTTTAACCCTATAACTATAGGAATTAAAAACATAAGTAAACTTAAATGGTTTAAAGCCATTGCGGTAAACAAAAATCTCTAAAAACTTGTAACCAAAAAGTTTTGATTTTGATACCCATGAATAAATTTATTAGTTTCCTACCGTGACGTGACTGTGATTGTGACACTGACATTTGTTTGCTCTTGCTCTGCTCGAGTTTGACATTTTGGCAATGTGAGTGACGTTGATTTGTAAACGGGCAATTCTATCTACCGTTGTACCCTAATTGAATTTATGAGTGCCAAATAATATTTTAAGTTTTTGCTATTCTTATAACTAATTCTGAGAGTAAATATATTCTAGTTTACTAAAAATTAAAGAGATTCGCTGTATTTATAGTATAAATACGTTAAAATATTTTTTTAATACGACGAAGGAGGTTTTTGATGGTCCGTTTGGTTACAAATTATTCAGCTTCTAGTTAATAAAAGACGTACCTAAACTAAATATTTTTACCTTTATTGAACAGAATTATAATCAAATAAACTAAAAACAATAAAAAAAACTCAATTTCAAGCAAACTTTTCACATAAAATGGAAATTCAGGCTGTTTGGTTACGGCTTGGGTCCAAACCGTAACTAATCTTTGGATTATTTAAATAATCATCGATATTACTATTATGTGATAAACAAAAAAAGGTAGAACTAAGAAAAACACATAGTTATTATCCAAAATAATAAACAATCAAGCTTCGAAACTCTGTAAAATCTAGAAAAACAGTTCAAAAATTAAGGGGACATTCTCCAAATGGACACCCATGTAACTTAACGGACAAAATAAAGACGAGATCATAATGGTCATAAACTTGCACAAAATACTCAATAAATAGCAAGGAGCTTTGATTATGTATGATGATCTAATTTATCAAGAGAACATAACATATTAAAAAAATATATATGACTACGAAGGTATTTCGCTCCCTACCAATACAGGTAACATGTCATCATGAGATTATGCTAGAGCTACCTTTGGTATGCCACATGTATAAAACATAAAGAAACCTAAATTTATATACTTTACATGAACATTAAGATTTATATTTATGCATCACATTGCCTTTATTTATTCAAAATCACAGTTGGCGATACAATTAATATAAAATACCTATGTATAATATCTTTATTATATAAAATACTAGCTTATTACATAGCATAGTCTTAGCTGTCTTTTTAGTAGGAAATTTTTGGTGTTTACTTAATCAGTTTTGATACGCCTACAGTTTAGAGCTCCTTAAATGAACTGCACAGACAAAGTCACAGGAAAAACTAACTATGCTCAATGTGCATGCGACTTTACCGTGTCTGTTTGGCTACGTTTGCAAGTCCGGTTATACGTTACGCGACAAATTGTTACCAAACGGACGTAACGATTTCTATGAAGCAGAATTAAATCTATTCAAAACAATACAAAACTAACCGCAATTTTCAACGTATTTAATCAACAAATAACAGCATGAAACACCGTTTTATTCAATATAAACAGTATTCTAGTTACTTAACGTTTAAGCTGCATAAACAGTGAAACCAACCGGACAAAAAATTGGATAAACTGACCGACCACACTCCAGCTCGCCAAAACAGTCGCGAACTGGTTTAATTTAAATTCTAATTCGACGTTACAAGCTCTGTCTATGGTCACAGTATTGCTAGGATCAAAACTTACCTAAAAAGTTGTTAAAAATTATTTCGCTTTCACTGCGAAAATTGCGTAACCAACCTGGACTATGTCCAAATCGTGAAACCGGGGGGACAACGTTTTAATCTAAATTTTACCCTAATAATGATGTTTTATAAGCTATTATTCATTAAAAACGCATTGCTTACAGTTTAAACTATCCCAGAAATGTATTACTTAGTGTTACCGCCATAGAAAAATATGCGTAAATTGCCCTTGAAACATGGAATTTTGAGAAGGGGACAGTATGGCGGGACGATTTTACCATATTTAAAAACAAGATTTATGCAGGAAACCAGTGATTTACTCTAAATTTAACTTAATTAAGGATGCGACAATTTTATATATTTTACAGAAAAGCAACATTTAACTGGATAAAATCAATATCTTATGAATAAATCGCAAAAAATATAAGGGGACATCCAAAAAAGTAAAGGGTACAACGGTAGATAGAAATGCCCAAACAATAAAAATTCTGTACTGTATGACATTTTGGACGCCATAAAATAAATTGTAGGCTTTTTTATATGTGACTCAAACAGTTCAAGGAAATTGCACTGCGTTTAGTTTTGTCATTGTTGGCAAAATTTGACAATTCCGACTTTCAAATGACACATTAGCGAAAATAGACGAAAATTTATTTGTTAATTCCCATCCCAAACAAAAAATGTGGAGTTGATGGAGTATATAAGTGATTAAACAGACAGTTCTAGAAGTCCACGATGAGGACTCGCAGCAATTCTGGTGTACGTTTGGATTATTACCAACGGGTGGTGCACAAGTTGATTCTAGATCACCAACAACCAGTGACTGGTTTGTTTCCTGCGAGCCCTGACAATGAGCACGCATGGATCAGGGACAATTTATATTGTATATTGGCGGTCTGGGGGCTGTCGATGGCCTTCAAGAAGATCGCAGATCAAGATGAAGACCGTGCCAAAACTTATGAACTTGAACAAAGTTGCGTCAAATTAATGAGAGGTAGGTTACCTCTTTCAAGATTTCTTACATACGATTGTATTGTCAAGGTTTAAAAATTCACATTCTAATACCTTGTCGCTGTCACTTCATGTTCAATTTTTTGTATAAAATTGTCAGAAGACATGTAGTGAGTGATAAGCAAGGTAAAGTGAGGTAAAGAATAGGTATTCATACTCTTTGGGTAAAGATATCTTTGACTCCAATTCTACTCAACAATCAGATTACTTTATATGGTTTATGTCAATCCAATTTATGAAAAGTGTAAACAAAACAAAGACCATTTACTTGACCATAGACATTAAGTGATGTGAAAACCTGGAACCTAGTGCAAAATCATTAACCTATAGTATGCGGGACCGGTTTCACAATTTGACACTTCATTTGTGGACGCATTCGAAATTTATGTAAATTGTTTATAATATTTGAAAATTTAGTAAAAATGTGACATACTATGCTTTGGAACGGATACATGCTAATGTAATTCATGAACTGGCGTGGATGCCGTGCTTACGATCCATGCATACAAGGGATTAATCGGTTCAGTAAATCGATTAATTTATTAATTTAAGAGATCAAAGTATTTTTGTCTATTTTATTCCAGATTTAATTCCAAACACTGTTTTATTAAATTATAAAAACAGTAACTATTTTTTAATTTTAATGTAAGTAAATAAAAGTTGCTTATTAAGGGGCAGTTTCACCATCCATTGATTAGTGTTAACTGACAGTTAAATGTGATGCTATCTCTATTTGTTTTGTTTGAATAGACAGAGATGACATCACATTTAACCTTCACTTTAATAGTAATCAATGGATGGTGAAACAGCACCCCTAAATTGAACATTAATAGATTTTTAAAAATGTCAAATTTTCCACCATCTCTGTTAGTCTATACTACTACAGATTGTATCCATGTTTCATTTATAGAAATAATGACAGATTTTGATGAAGATTTTCCAAATGAAAATTAAATATTGAAATCAAGTGAATTATGTTGAAAAAAGTGATATACGTCTAGTTAAAAGACACGAATTACAGATGTATGTGTTATTGATGCAATCCAATAGGTGTTTATATCAGAATTTTGACAAAATTGGTTTGTTTACACTTTATATGAATCGGATTGATGTAATCCCTACTCCTACATACAGCCTACATTTTATTTTTTATTTTTAGGCCTTTTAATGGCTATGATGCAGCAGAAAGACAAAGTTGAAAAGTTCAAAAGTACTCAACATCCTTTGGATTCACTCCATGCGAAGTATTCATCCACCACCGGCCGTAGTGTGGTAAAAGACAATGAATGGGGACACTTGCAGGTGGATGCCATCTCCCTTTACTTGCTCATCCTTGCCCAGATGACAGCTTCTGGTTTGCAGATTGTTTTTTCACTAGATGAAGTGGCTTTTATTCAAAACTTAGTATTTTATATAGAGTCTGCTTATTGCACCCCTGACTATGGTATTTGGGAGAGAGGTGACAAAACAAATCATGGTCTGCCGGAATTGAATGCCAGTTCTATTGGCATGGCCAAGGCCGCTCTTGAAGCCATGAATGAGTTGGACCTTTTTGGTGCCAGAGGAGGTCCATCCAGTGTTATTCATGTGCTAGCTGATGAAGCTCAAAAGTGCCAAGCTGTATTGCAGTCTATGCTGCCTAGAGAATCTAACAGTAAAGAATTAGATTCTGGTTTACTTTCAATTATAAGCTACCCTGCTTTTGCTGTGGATGATCCTCAATTGATAGCCAAAACTAGGGACACCATAGTCAACAAACTACAAGGAAAGTATGGATGTAAGAGATTCCTCAGAGATGGCCACAAAACTCCAAGGGAAGACCCAAACAGATTGTATTATGAGCCTTGGGAGTTGAGGATGTTCGAAAACATAGAATGTGAATGGCCATTATTCTTCTGCTATTTGATATTGGACTATTGCTTCCAAGGTGATAAAAATAATGTATCGCATTATATGCATAAGTTGGAGCAGGTGATGATAAGGAAAGATGATGGTATTAAGCTGGTGCCAGAGCTGTATGCAGTGACTAAGGACAAAGCTAATCAAGAGCAATGTGAGCCAGGAAGTCAGACGCGTATTCCGCTCGGAAGATGCCCGTTCATTTGGGCACAGTCCTTGTACATTCTAGGGAAACTTCTACAAGAGGCAAGTTCTTTAAACTTTAGGTTGACAATGATACTGCAATTCAGGCAAAGAAGGATTTAAATGCTGTTCAGAAATGTTAAAAAATGTTTTAAAAGTATTTTAATGATTTCAGGGATTCTTAGCAGTAGGAGAATTAGACCCTCTTAACAGGAGGCTTTGTTCTGAGAAGAAGCCAGATGTGGTGGTCCAGATTGTCATCTTAGCAGAGGATAACGAGATAAGGGACAAACTGATTGAATATGATCTGCATGTGCAAACCATTGCTGAGGTTGCACCTATTGAAGTGCAACCAGCCAGAGTGCTTAGTCACCTTTATACTTACTTAGGTAAATAAAATATGCAAAAAAATTTGCAGTTCCTTACTAAGTTCAGTTATAAATGTGGTCACTACTTACAGGTAGAAATAAAAAGCTTGGCTTGTCTGGAAGAAAATCACGTGATGTTGGAATATTGAGTACAAGCAAACTATATTCACTGAATGATCGTATTTTCGCCTTTACACCTCAGGTAATTTACATTATTTTATACACTAGTTACTTTTTTTTTGTATGGTTTTATTGTATGTCACAGACAACAAGTTCTATATTCAAAATTAGGTTTCGTGAGTTTTTGATTATATAAGTCGTATTACAATATCTCTGATTTAGCAATCACCATCGGAGTCCCTATTGTGTATTACCACAGTGTATAAGCTAAAGCAGTATGGAAGCTACGAACAAGTCGATCGAAATGAACACACTCACACAGACGCGCGCTCTACACGGCCTCTAAGGGGGTCTCGCGGTACTCCCTAACTGAGTTGTGTATGGATTTATTCAAGCTCTTTACCAGACCAGCTATTACCGGACCAGCTATTTCCGCAGCTACCAGTACATGTTAATTGATATTCTTTTTAATTTATTAGTTTTCTGACACGACGCGTTTCTACATTGCTTCTGATTCTGAGCTGATGGTGGACACTCTCAAAACTGAAATAAATTTCTTGAAGTCCTCTTGGCAGAACCTTCTCGGCCGACCACTTGTTGTCTTAACGCTCAATCAAATGTATTTAGGTATTTTGGTTTTATTTTGGGTTTTTATTTTGATTTTGCTTGCGGTTTGACCCACCCTGGTATTTTGTTTACTGTTATTTAGTTTATTCGTGTTAATATGGTATCTTACTAGTTGTAGTTTAAGTATACATCCCTCATAGAGTGTATTTTAATTAGATATTGTGTGAAATGTTTTACATATGTGTTAGTATTAACATGCCACCATATTTTAAATATTATCACACAACAATTAGTATTCAAAAACAAACATGTGTCCAAGAATCAAACTTCGTAAAAAAATGTGTTTTTGATCCTGATTATGTAATATTTTGCGTGCGTGTAGAGCACACCTGTTCAGTCCATAATTACTGCGCGAAATTTCTAAAACATTATTGACCATTCCACCCTCATTTCACTTTTGGACCACATTGACTCACAGAAAACTTATTTCTCCGAACGCATTCCGAAATGCGTTTCCATTATATTCAATTAGGGGCCAACATTTTTGGACCTGAATATTTATAGCACAGTCGAGTTCATCAACTTATGAGCAAAAATTTGATCAAAAATATCTGAACACGACTCTATTGTTAATGGCGTAGAAGCGTGTTCAGATATTTTTGATCTAATTTTTGCTCACAAGTTTATAAAGTCGACTGTACTTGACTTTGGCGAATAGCATTAAAAAGTTCATGTTGCATAATTTATTGAATCAGACGTTACTTTGTGAAGGTCCACATCAATGAACTAAAAGGATTACTTTGCTCACCCGCACCTTATGATAGCTAAGTTTATGCAAAATATGCGTGTTTATGTACTTCCTCCACCTCCATGCTGTAAGAGTACACAAAAATCACACAAACCCATTTATCACCACCACCACACTAGGTACATTGACGTGTTTCGAAATCAACCAGAGCTCATCTTTAGAGCAACACAACCGTGCTACCAGATATTAGACGGTTGTGTAGCTCTGAAGATGAGCTCTGGTTGAATTCGAAACGCGTCAGTGTAGTGTGGTGGTGGTGATAGATGAGTTTGTGTGATGGAGGAACTGCATGAACACGCGTATTTTGCATAAACTTAGCTATCATAAGGTCGCGGGTGAGCAAAGAAATCCTTTTAGTTCATTAGTTCATATTTTTGAAGAAAATTAGAATAACAACTTTCTACGTAATAATATTCTGAAACATCCTGTGAAAGACATAAACAATAGTCAGTGAAATTTCTATTTGAAATTTATTAATTGTTTTAATGTGAACCTAAGTTAGCATTGGCGCCCTGCATTTGTGACAGATTATTTTGTCAGAATACAATGAAAAGGTATCCCAGTTATCTGTTAGATATATATCATTATCAGATAGTGGTGAAACAGACCCTTAAAAAGTAAAACTTCCGTACAAAAACTTTTCGGAACCTAATGCTTTCGGAGGAATCAATATTCTGTAGAACATTGGCGCTCCCTTCGACTTCCATTGGTGTGATACGCATGGTCGTGCCTTAGAACTTCGACTACGAAGAGTACTACATGTCGCGCGACCCGGCGCTGCTCGCGAGCACTTTCACCGCCAACGTCGCCTTCCTCGGGATGAGCTGGAAGCAGATGCTCGGCCGTCCGACCATCACACTACTTGCCACGCAGTATTTGTTAGGTAAACTAACAGATACTTGTTATACCTAAGGAGTCTATTCTGAAACCTTCATTTGTATTCCGCTTGGTCTAATTCTTTTGGTGGCCCATGGCGATCGCGGGGACTATAGTTCCCACATAAAAGTGTAGAAATCTGATGAAAGAAAATCTGAAATATTTTTATACAAATCAGCCCTCATTTAGTTTCTACTCTTTTATACCTATGCTAGGTTGTCTATTCACGTTAAGAACTTGAGTCATTGGGTCATAAAATATTGTTGTTTTTCTTTCTCGCTCGCACGGTTTGGACTTATGAAGTGCGAGCGAGCCAAACTTATATCAATAATTTATGGCCCTTTTCCTCTCCATCTGGCTGTCCTATAAGTCTATCACTAGCACAGATTAGAGACTCAGTATTAGAGGCTCTAGACTAGACGAAACTTTTACTGGTATAAAAGCTGCACGACGCAAGTCAAACGTTCTATACAGGTGCTGTTCACAGTGAATCAGCTCGCCTGCTGTCGCACGTAGTCGTGATGGGGCCTCTATGAGTAAGGCGAGTCTACATAGCTTAGCACGCACAGCAAGTCAACATGAGCGGTTTTAGCGTGCTGCCACTCTTCAGATAATTACTTGGTAAAGAGACGATGCGCTAAAACCGCTCGTGTTTAATCGTAGTGCGTGCTAAACCTAAGATAGGGCCTTGTCTAGGGCATCACGGCAATCTCTTATAATGGAAAATCAATTATTATCAGTGACCGCAGCAAGCGGGCCATCGAAGGAATTCAACCATTACAGAGCGGTTCAATCGCTGCTTTACCACTTTGTGACAATTTTTTGTCTCTATTGAACTTATGCAAAGCGTTAGATGAGTGGACTCCTTATATCAATATTATTAAAGCTTGCAACTGTTGATTTTGATAGCAAGCTTTGCGAACAAAATTATACTGAATAGGTACAACTTGCAGCGTTTTGTTCTTGCTATATAAGTTATGTATTTGATGCTTACAGTCGCAATATAATGTATATATGTTAATCATTTAAAAAAATGGTAATAAAAATTATGTTCAAAAATAAAATCCAAAAGCATTAATTGGCGCCAATCAGTTTATTATACTTACTTACTGCATGAACAAAATATACTTATAATATGTATTGCCTTACCTTGCAACAATACTAATATTTTCCAGTTTCAACATATCACTTAAAAAATAACATTTTCACGATTTAATATTGGATAAATAATACATTATACATACTAATAGCTTTTATAGATATTTAAATATGCATCATTACTATGTTATTACTAATATATTAGTGATCGCAGTAGGTAGGGCCATTAGGGATAAATTAATTCGAACATTGATATTAACATGGACATGACCGAATTCTGAAATAAGGTTTAGTCTATACAGTGCATTTCTAAATATGAGTATTTAATTATTGGACTTTCAATTTCAAAAATATATTTTTAAGCAAATATAAACAGAAGTGAAATAAGTACCAATTTCTATGAAATAGTTCTAAATAAAATGGAATATTAACTATATTTGACCTCACGAGACAGGCTCTGCCTAGTGTGGTGGTCATTGGCAAACTACAATATAATAATGTAAAACGTTGTGGTAAATAAATGCTATTTTTTTTTATTTATTTAAAACCTCGGGATTCGCGAGGCACGTCCATATCGAGATGAACCAATTCAGCAATATAGCGCTACTTACAGCGATTACTATGTACTAAACATTTAATTTCTATACTAACATCAAATACTATCCTTGCTTACGTGCTTTTACTGTATATTCACTATTGTTAATTTTCTTTTAAGCAAATATTAAAATTTTTAGATCAGGGAAAGATCCCAATGGCTATGGTGACGACGATGAAGAAGCTAAAGTCAGGGTATATTAACGGGACCCGAGTGACGTTAGGAAACCTAGGTGACTTCCTAAGTACCTCTGCCATCACCAATTTGAGTTTCCTGGGCAGTCAAGAAGACGGATATCCGGACAGTAAGTTTAAATGTTTCTTTAGTTTGTTGTTAAACTATCACGGGCGTGCAGTGCCAGTTTGGTTTCCAGTGGTATGAGGGTAGGTAGCGCTAATGTTGCTATGACAGTGTTGCCTACTGCCACTGAACTATACTGTTGCTTTTTAACTCCCGACGCAAACAGAGGGGTAGTGTTATCGGTTTGACCGCTATATGTGTCTGTCTGTCTATCTGTCTGAGGCACCGAACTCTTAAACTGGTGGACCGATTTGAAATCAGGTTTTCTTTTTTTGGACATGTTTCATCAAAATCGGTTCAGCCGTTTTTGAGTTATTGAACTTTGAAGTTTCAAAGTCGGGAGTTTTCCAACTTTTTGTTGGTTAGGTTATAACCCAGGACCCTCTGCTTGAGAAGCGGTAAGGTAAATCACTAAACCACTAGGCTCCCACGGCTCTTCGACCAATGTATGGATACATTTAACAATCTTATTTAAAAAAAATCCAAAAATGTCAATAATTTTCCTTGGTTCGTGCAGCTTATCCTTGTAGAAATTTATCTATAGTCACTGATCTTTTTTCTAACTTTTTTGCAGAACTTAACCCTCAAGTGCAGAGCTACCTCGAAGAGCACTTACTGAAGTCTTTCAGCAACAAGCTGAGTTTCCTCTCGCGTCCGTCAGGGCTCCGCAACGCCCGTGTTCTTAAACGGCGTATGTCCGTACGCGGAGCGATCAAGAAAACGCGCTCTATCAATGTTGATTGTAAGTAGACTTTGTTTCAGCTAATTTAATGTATGTATGTAAATACTTTAGTGTACTTAAAACACAAAGTAATACAAAAAGAGAACAACAAACCAAAAGAGTACAAAGGCGAACTTATCCCTAAAAGGGATCTTTTCAAGCTAACCTAAACTAGAAAGGAAAACTCAAAGATAGGCGAACAGTAATTTATGCACAGTGAGAAGAAAGAAATATATAACATAAATAAATATACTAAATAAACAACAATTAGTATGACAAAATAATATACAATTTAAAGCCTTGTACATTATGTAAGGTGTCAATAACTAATCTATGTAGTTTAACTATAATGGTTTCGGGTATAATACTACTAGCTTTTGCCCGCGGCTCCGCCCGCGTGGTATTCGGTTATCACGCGCTGTTTCCTCGGGAACTGTGCATTTTTCCGGGATAAAAAGTAGCCTATATCACTCTTAGGCCCATAAACTATCTCTATGCCAAAAATCACGTCGATCCGTCGCTCCTTTACGGCGTGAAAGACGAACAAACATACAAACACACTTTCACATTTATAATATTAGTATGGCTTTATACAAATGCCATAGTTGGCTGCTTAATCAGACTTAAAAAAAATTGGAAACCTATAATCACCTTTAATGCAATTTACTTCAGCGGATACGCTGGGTATGGAGGGCGAGTACGTTGGCCCACAGTTGGAAAGAAAGCCATCCTGGCTCGAAGTCGAGCCCGCCTATGGACGCAGCCCGTCGCCCGAGGAGGCGAGGAAGAAATCTATTACCAAGTGAGTCTAGTAATTACCAAGTAATTGTAAAAAAATCTACATACATGGTGTTTTAAAGTGAATCCAGGATATCGTTACTACTTTAAAAAAAAACCTCTTACATGAAAATAGATAATTTTTCTGAGTGAACTTTATGCACATTAAGTCAAGGTTCAATTTTGTTCACATATGGATTTTAGATACGAGATTTCTTCAAAGTAGTGACGATATTTCACCGGACACTTGGTGTATAGTTTGTCTGAACTGAAAGGTTTTTCATTACAAGACATTATTTCACTTGCCGTGTCAGTAGGTATAGGTCAAATTTCCGAAGAAACATTGCGGGTAAATTTTAAAACTTGCTACTGTATTGCGTATATGTAGTGTATAAAATATCATTGACGCGAGTGCATTATTTGCACAGTACGCGCGTGAGGTCTGCAGTCTATGAGAACTTCTTGCAGTTACCTTTCATTCATTTTATTTTCATTGATAATAATAATAATAATAACATTTTATTCATCAAGAAGAGATTGTACATAATTTTATGAAGTCACTGACCACTGAACTAGGTAATATTGATGCAATATGGAAGGTAAATTCTTTCATTGAACCAGCTTGTATGTATGTTACGTTTCACGATTATGTAGGTGCTGGCATGGTGCGCCTTGAGTACGTACATAGAAACGAATTTAACGTCTTCTTGGTAGTAAAATATTCGCGTAAATACCTCCACCACGTTGATCAGTGTTCTCGAAGTTTGCCGGCACGATCATTATGATGTCCGATTTCGGATTGCTTATGAATTAAGCCATTTTAAACAAAAATTCCGAACAATTTCGAAAACGCTAAGATAAAATTTAATATAGAATAGAGTATACATTATAAATTATAACGCATGGGTTCTTTTACATGTCTTCCAGTGAATCAGAAAATGGATCTCCCAGGTTAGAAAATCATACTGTTTTCTCCTAAATACAAAACTAATGACTTTTCCTAGCAGCGCCTTCTAATCATAATCACAAGCACCCACATGGATTGGATGGAGTGAAAAAAAGCTTAAACTAACCGTTAACGTTTATCGCACGAGTGTTAAAACTTACTATCACTGTATTTATTGCTGAGTGTGGTAGAGCAGGGTAGCGTAGCTTCTTGCTGATCCTCTATTTTGTTCCAACTAATGACTAATGACACAGCATAAACTATAATCCGTGATCGGCATATAACCGTTGGCCGACTAACAGTTGGGCGAAAGTGGCGGCCCCCTCGGACCTACAGTCACAGGGGGCCTGGGCCTCCAAATGTCCATAAGTTCTCTTGATCAAGTCCTATACTGTACAAGGCTTAAATATGCTTAATACTTACGTTTTTTTATTATGAGGGAGGAAAACGAGCATGGGAAACACTGCTGCCCATGACTATCTACCAAACCTAGAACTCTAGAAGAGTCATACCTCAACTTTTAAGACTTTGGGCGCCTCATTCAGTTGTTCCGCCCGGGCCTTGACCAACCTTAATGCGCCACTGATAACCCGCCTAATTTTCACACATACAAGTGCGTGCTCTCAATACGCAGAAACTTCAGAAATTGTCCCCAATAACGCTGATTTTCAAATACATTGCGTGTGTTGTGAATTAACCGCTTGATGGTGAGTGTAGCGACTGTAAAGAACATAGAATGTGAGAGAGGCTGAGCCGTAGCAGTGCGTGAAGCCCTATCTGTAAGTAAGAGCAGTTGAATAGGATGTTAGGTAGGCACCTGAAGGAGTAAACTAATTGTTTGTAGCATCTCACATATTAACTCCTGAGCGCACTTAACGATAGAATTGTGGTCACATAGTTTTGAGCACCCTGGCCGCTTCAATTTGTCTGAATGCTTATGTATTAAAGCGTTAAAGATGTAGGCTGAAGATGCGTTTGTTTTATTTTTAAGGGGTACATCCACTACCGGTCTTGGCGTTGGATCGCCGAAAACCGCTATTGAAGTAACTCAGAAAAAGTTACCATCGCCCCCTAAGGAACCAGGTTAGTGCTTTTTTATTTGACAACTCCATACAGGACATCATATTTGTCGTTATCTAAATCTCCGCCGGGGTTGCTCTCACTGCAACTACCTAGTAATAAATGTCCGGCTATAAAAATTATGCGTTTAATTTTTATACCTGGACGATGATTTGAAGATGATAAAACAGGGATTACTATGCGCCGCCTTCTCCACAGCTAGCTCATAAAACCAAATTTGAAAAAAAAAAACGTTGTAATAATTAAGCTGCGGCTTTCCAAGACTTGAGTTTAGTTTAATGCATTGTTATTTATTCCCAAAAAGGGTACATACTTCTAGTTATACACCACTAATTTCGCCAAACTATGACGTTTATTGGCGAATACTGCGCTCTAAAAAACTAAACTACTTAATGTTATGCCTACGGCTTTACTCGACTTTCATTCGTACTGGAAATCAGAAATTAACGTATTTGTATTTCAAATCAGGAACCAGCAAGGTGATCCCAACAATAATCCGCACCCGCAACATATCGGAATCCCAAGCTGTTGCGTACGCGGAGCAGGAAACCGACGAGCTGTTGGCGATGCTGCGAGAAACAGAGAGTCTGGACGAGCAGGGAGACATACTACAGTATCTTGTCGACACGCATGGCCTCGAGTTTAATACCGGTATGTTCTGGACTGTACCAGTCTACACCGGTTCATACCGGTTTTTGTAATAAAGTTTTTTCCGGACGATCAAAACGAATTTTATCGTGTTACCTTGTAATACATACCAATTGTTTTATCATCACCATCAGGTATGCTAGAAAATGGCAAAGTGGTCACTGTGAAGGATCTCCTAAAGGCACTTTATGAGAAGGCATGCACTCAAAAGCTATGGGGTCTGGTTCGTCACACCGCCGGTATGCTCGGAAAAAGGGTAGAAGACCTTGCCAAAGCCGTCACAGACTTACTGGTCCGTCAGAAACAAATCACCGTGGGAATGCCGCCTAACAATGAACATACGATCACCGCACCGTTGCCTGAAAATGAACTGAGGCAGTTGATACATTTGGTAAGTTTGAGTTAGACCTCCTAACAATGTTACTCTCGGTAGATTTTTTTCATAAGGACTACAGTGATTGACACTACGTAAGCCAATAGCAAAGCGCTTATTCGGTTGTTTCAATTGATGTGTGATTGATGTGATCTTGAAATTTTTAACTACCTAATCGTTCCACGTATTTTAAACGCAGATGGTGTAAGTTAGATAAATTATAAATATGTACTAACCTTATTTTTTTCTGATATTTGTTGCACGCAGACATTTCGCAATGAAAAGCATGAGCACGAATACGAAAAGGTATTGTAATTAGTTTATTATAAAGTAATATGAAAAGAGATACACGCGCTTCTGGCAGATTGAAGGATTCTTAGATTTTAGCAATGGTTTTTACGCTACGGGACAAACCGCAGTTGGACACCGCTTGCAGTTTAACTATAGAGAAAATGTGAGAAAAATGTACTTAGTATTTGGGATTTGGAAAAGGTTTATTTTGTGAATCCGCTTATTCGATCATCGTCTTGTTCTTTGTACAGGCTTTTAGCAAACTATACATAGGTAAACTTCTTTGAAGTGTTACTGTTTCATACATACGATTATGATTGGCCTTATTGGTCAAATAGAAGTAGGTACTGTAAGGCGGGCTTGCACGTACCAGGGTAAACTAAATAACTCTAAGTAAATTGCTGATCTATAGTTAAGTACTATTATAATATCTATCATCTCTAACACAGGTTTGACAATTTTTTTTTAAAACCTGTCTTGCAAGTGACCCTATACTTTGATAAAATAGACCGTATTCTTCGGCAGGCTTACGGCGACGATGAGAGCACAGCGATGTTGACGCAAGAACTGCTGGTCTACCTCGCCATGTTTATCCGCACGGAGCCGCAGCTGTTCTTGGAGATGCTCCGGCTAAGAGTTGGCCTCATCATTCAGGTGAGCGGCCGTCTCTCTGTTGACGAGAGTACAGCGATTTTGACGCGGGCGCTGCGGGGCAAGAAACTAACAGGTGCCATGGTCATAGGGTTATCTTGTTGTGATGAGTCCCCTTCAGATTGGTCAAGTTTTCAAAAATCAGCGTCAACGTACCGATCGACGTCTGAACGCAACGCACTGTGCCGGCGGTCACTGATTCTATCAATAAATTGTCTTTTTCTTTGTTCAATCTCGAAATTTTGTATACCTATGACGTATGGTTCGAAATAAGTAGAGACGCGGCGCAAAATTCGGAGACGTCGTCGTCGAAATAAAATATAAAAAATAAAGGTCGAATGGCACCTACGTCGTCAAGACGCTAAAGTCGACATGTGGTCTAGGTCACAACAATACTTTTCTATTATAATGCAATCAGAACAGGATGTGCAAAGACAGTATGTGTGTTACAGTGAGATTTTTTTCTTGTAGGTGATGGCGACGGAACTGTCGAGGACGCTATCCTGCGACGGTGAAGAGGCATCTGAACACCTTCTGAATCTGTCTCCGTTTGAGATGAAGAATCTTCTTTATCATATTCTGAGCGGAAAAGAATTCGCTATCAACAGCAGTAAGCATTTATAATTATAAATAAAAATAGATATTTCTTTTTTCTAAAAATTAGAGTAAAATCGTATAATTTTTTTTGATAGATTTGCAACTAATGTATTAATATTAAAACCGTTTATTTTTCTTGCATCAGTTAGATATATTTGGCTTCGATTCATTTAAGTTGTTATAGTTCTCGACACACGGAAATGTTTAAGTATAATATTTATCATTCTTGATTTTTCTTCATTTTTCAACTTACTATTTTCCTTTCCAGCAAATTCACTGTTTGTAATAAAGGAAAAGTTCGCTAAGAGTAAAGGCGAGTTTTCATGTAGTTGCACTGCACATTTTAAAATTTGGCTTTTGTTAATGTGAAGTGTGAACCCCTGTCTCCCCTATACGTTTACCCTCGGTATACTGTATTTTACCCTTGTGAAATATGTGTTAGCGTGAGCTTTGTGTTATTTGTGCCGTTTATTTATATATTCATGTACGTTTTTGACAAACCTATGGTGTCCACCCTTCGTGGCTATTATAATCAAATAATGATTACACGAACGAGATCTTGAACTGGCTTGTTCATTTCAGAAGTAATGAATCGAATTTATCGGTATTTTGTCTTATACTTTCGTAGTTAAATATAGCACTGAGAGTCTAAGACATAGGATTGGAATAAATAACTTTAATATTGATTAATGTTACTCAGTGTGATCTCTACGCTAACTACTATGTATAATGCTCATTGCCACTTTATTTCCTTTATTAGGGCCGATTGCAAATAATCATCATTATGTCCTTAATAGACATAGAAATTTAGGGGACAAATTTGAAAATTTCCCATACCGATAAACTCAATTATTGATACTTTTCCTATATACTTATGACCAAACCAAATTTTATTTGTAAAAATATAATTATTGAAAATAACTCATTCTCTTAATCTCGCGTACTTCGTAACTTGATCATTTAAAATTGCTCTGTGTAAACTTTGTCATCGCCTCCAAAATAATGCTTACAAAAAATACACAATTATTGCAAACGAAGCTGGGGACGCTTACTGGTATTAGACAAAAGCATCAATAACTGGGTTTATCTATAGAGGAACTCCCTACCTGTCATTAAAGTTTTCCCACTGAATTCTGATGCCTGGTCATGAACTAGTATAAAGTTGTAAGCCAATAGAATAAAATAAGTCATTTATTGCAGTGGGCCGCGGCAACTTTTCGATCGTCAGCAACAAATCGCATCGCTACGGCAAGAAGTCTCAAATAATTCTGGATGGCCAGTCCCTTCAGGGCAACATCGAAGATAGTAAGTATTTTTATTTTAAAATTAGACTTTAATTGTACGCGTAAATTGTTAGATCAGTTGTATTGAAATTCTAAGATTTCTCTAAATTCCTGTGAGTTTCTAAATATTACACCGATGAGATTGAAGTTGCATAAAAAATATTTAATTACCTATTGGTCTAAGATCCGAACTTAAAGCCCATCACACACTAAGCAGATACGATAAGATATCTGCATCTGCACGCATATCTGTCCATATCGCTCCCTATACAATTCAATGAGCCAACACACACTGCGAAGATAACTTATATTTTATCGTCAAGCATCTGCGAGCACCGACATATATCGACAGATGCCACAGATTATTATCTGCGTATATAAATTGATCTGCGTATAACATCTGCCGCTACAAATACGGTACAGATTTTATCTGCAGATAAATACAGGTTGATGTGATAAAATAGGCTTGGGTAAAAAAAATCGATATATCAAAAAATGGGTGCCTTGTGCACGGTCCGCCCGGATTGCTACTATCATCTTGCTCGCTAATCCTGCCGTGAGCAGCAGTGCTTGCACTGTTGTGTTTCGGCGCGGAGAGTAAGACAGCCGGTGAAATTATGCGTGCTTGTGCGCGTGCTTGTGCGCGTGCGTGTGCTTGTGCGCGTGCTTGTGTGCGTGTGCTTGTGTGCGTGTCCGCGTGCGCGTGTTTGTGAACGTGCGCATGCTTGTGCGCGTATGCGTGCGCGTGCGCGTGCGTGTGCTTGTGCGCGTGCTTGTGTCGATATAAATCAGCGATATTCACAACACGAGCATCAAATTCATAATCAGAATCGTCATTTGACGAGCTGTCTAGTAAATCTAAAAGAGATAAACACGAAAACATCCTGTGTAAACAATCCGCACCAAAAAACACGTCTACTCAGTTTGAAGGATTTGGACTGAATGTATGCGTCTCGTATATTATCATATCTGCGTAGTGTGTGATAGCTTCAGATCATTAAGTTATTATACGCAGATAAAATATTACCGCATCTGCGTAGTCTGTGACAGCCTTAAGTCGATCTTCACCGTTCTGATAATAGAATGAAACGTATTTTACGATAAATTTAGAATTTTAGAAAATATATTAGAAATGGATTTGTTAAAAAAATCCTGGACAAGCTATTTCTAAATATAAAAAAAAAATAGTACATTTTTGTTGCTTCATCGAGATAATAAGAAAATTTTATACCGACTTAAAGTATAAACCTTATAGAATATGCAGACGTTGGGTTTGCTATTGTTTGCCTTGACGAACTACTGGGTTAGCCAGTTACTTTCACTTGATTAGATAATAGAACAATTGTGTATCATCGTAAGCGCTCTTTTATTGTGTCTGCATTTAAATAAAAAAATCATTTAAAAAATAGCCTGTGCCTTTTTTTAGCGAAACCATTCTTAATATCCTAAATTTGTTATGAAATATATTTCATTTTATTATCAGACCGGTGAAGATCGATGTAGGTTCGTATTTCTACTATTTACCAACTTTCATGTCATCTAAACCAGGCTTTGGGATTTTAACCCGATTTCGTGGAATATTATACCGCTATTATTGTGTAAGGAAAGATTTTATAAACTATCCATTACAAACAAAAACAAAATGAAATCCTTGCTTTTCATAATATTAGTCCGCATTCTTCAAATAAATATTGCTGTATTGTTCGGACCGCGCCCCTTCTATAGATTTAAGCACTTCTATTTGTGTGAAAGAGAGCCATTTTTTTATTGAATGACTTCTCAATGTTTTGTCTTAGTCGCTCCAATAGCGGAGCCGGACCGCCAGGGGCAGTGGTTGCGCCGGCGCCGCCTGGACGGTGCACTCAACCGCGTGCCGAGGGACTTCTATCCGCGCGTCTGGGGCGTACTTGAAAAGGTAAACAAACTTATTGTCTTTACTACTGTCAAGGTAATGTTACCAAGATGTCAAAAATATTTTCATCTCTCCTGTTCGGAAAGTTTAATTTTCATGGGTAGATAGCCGGGTGGAAAATTGCTTTTTCTCCTCTAGGGTGGAAAGTATTTTTTTTTTTTTAATTTTCGGCTAGCCACGACACCGAAGATAATTGAGTTACGTCAATGACATTGTTTTTCACGTTTCGGCATGGCCATCTAGATGCACGTCGTGACCAACTCGATTTTTTTTAAATTTATAGTCGGCCATGGCAAGTGGCCAGTCGAAAAGGTACCGTTGGAGGTTGGATAGGTATAAGTAAATTCAATTTATTATTATTTTAGTTTTTGTAGTATTTTAGTTTCCTCACAGTCGAAATGAAAAGTAGTGTCTAACTCGGGTGAAATAACCCATTTCCCCTCGAACTATTGGCGCTCTCACTTCGTTCGAGCGCCAGAAATATCTCGGGTAAAATGGGTCACTTTCCACCCTTGGTTATCAATCTACTATTATACATCTCTATGCCACTAACCATATATTTATATAGATACATATATTTGACGCTATGGTTGTATTATTTGTGTCCTCGTCTATACATTACCTTTTCAACAATGTAGCTGGCACCATTGACCTATTTACCTTTTTTCCCGATTATTTAACACTTTTTTTTACTACAACTTCAGATTTCATAGCGAAAATATTCGTCGGTGGCTTAGTTTAGAGACGATTAGTACGAAAAAGCTGTAATTTGACTACGCTGACAAACTGATAAAATAAAATATTGAAATAAGGGTTTTTAGGAATCCTCTCTAAGTCCTGAACCACAACTCTAACCCGAGCAAACCCCAATCCCAGCATTTGCTCGTTTGCCATCCAGTCGTATAAAAAAAAAAAAAAATTATTTTACTTTTTAGTTTCAGTTTGTTCTAGTTCTAATATACTGCATATTTAATAATAAGAACATTTTTATTTTCAGTGCCAAGGCCTAGTTATTCAAGGGAAAGTACTGCAACCGAATTTGACCCAAGAGATGACGTCGGGAGAGTTGAAATTCGCGCTAGCAGTAGAGACGGTGCTAAATTCCATACCGCAGCCGGAATACAGGCAACTGGTGGTCGAAGCTTTGATGGTGTTGACCCTGGTGGTGGAATACAAGGCCGTTAACAATTTGGGAGGGACCATCACTGTGGAGCATTTGGTGCACAAAGCTAATCAGATATTTTTGGAAGATCAGGTTAGTGAGATAGATTCTATTTGAAATTTTGTCACGTGTGATTGGTTAAATTATAACCCCAATTATTAGCGTCGTATCACGTACTCGTCTAGACGGCCTTATTGCTCTCATGCCTATATACCTTCCAATGCTGGACATAGGCCTCCTCTCAGGATAAGAGGGCTTGGCTTACGCTGTTGTTCCAACGCGAGCCTATTACAGAATCAGATTAGAAACTTCACACGCAAGTTTCTTGAACATGTTTCCTTCCTGTCAAACTTTTAAATACTTTTATTTTAAACTGAATTTTAAATGTAATTTTGCATTGCACATGAATTCTGAAAAATTCAAGCATGAACCTGGGATTTGAACCCACTATCCTTTGTTTTAGAAACCGTAGGTTAAACCACTACCTTGGCTGTTAGTTTAATTTCAATTACTTCACTAGTTTATTATTATTATTTTTATTATTCATTGATGGCCACTTGCTGGAAACACATAAATCTCGAGTTAGCGTTAAGCTTAGTCTAGTAGTGTCAAAATGTATGGAACTGTCAAGCTTAAGCTAGGCTTAACAACTAAATCTAGATTTAGTTTTACCCGCAACTGGGTCTAAGTTATGACAATTTATAATCTATCTTCGATATTTTCTAAGGCCAACTATGTTTATTCAGAAGCGTGATTTGACCATTTTCTTTGAATTATTTTAGATGCGGTGCAACGGTGACGCGACCCTGTGCTGCGCGAAGGCCGAAGGTGGCGGCGGAGCGCTAGTATGCGGCGGCGCCGCCGGGGTGTGCCAACACTTGTACGACAGCGCCCCTAGCGGCTCCTACGGCACTATGACGTATCTAGCGCGCTCCGTGGCAGCGCTGCTTGCGGACCGGATGCCGCCAGACGCGCCCATAGAGTGCGCTATTACGTAAAGTTTCAAGTTGTCAGCACGTAAAGGGCGGTAGCGACGCATGGTAATAACATGTCTGCGTTAGTTGAGGAGTGTTTTCAAAAAATGCTTATGGCTTATATGTAGACGACGTTTCGACTACATTACTGCGGCCGTAGTCACGAGGAGTTGCTATGAATAACCATTGTAAGTAAATATAGACCAAGAGCTTATTTACAACGTTTACTATAGGCGCAGTTCATATTTAAAATAGAAGATTAAATTAAAGGATCAGAAATGATTTTGTATCCATGAAAATTTAGCTTGTACGTTTTTCTTGATTCCTCGAAAAAACTGTATAGCAGAAAAAAGCGCGTTTGAAAATACTCCTTCATTTATGCGCTTCAAAGCCTTACTGAAATACAAATTCACGTGTGCTGCAACGTTTAAACTTGTTAGTGTCTCGAAACCCTTATCCAAATGTTTTAAGCTGCCAGCACTAGTTTTAGTTTTAAAGCGACTACCGCATGGAAGTCCTGACATTTTGACATAAATCATCTTCGTTTAGCGAGCTAAGAGCGAGCTAAAACTTTGCTGCAGAGGTTTGTTTTGGATAAGGGTTACCCCAAATTTGTAATCAAGGGGTTTTTAATAACCATAATGTAGATAGAATAAATAGCCAGTTTAGTAGTAAGTTAGCACAGAAGTGAAAGGCGTATGACGTAGAAGAATAAATTTTGACATTATTGTAATAGAATAGTTCTATTAGTTCTGTAGGTTTATTTACGATTAAATAGCCCAGGTATCAATTCCTTTTCGTGATTTGAGATCACATGCCATTGCAGACTTATTTTGCAAGAATATTGTAAAAAATAATGTATTAAAATTGTCATGAATCAGCATCTGACAGCAAATATTTTTGTTGCAATTTTATTTTTGTCTTGGCTTCATGATTCATGAAGCATAAAATCATTTGATTGAAGATTTTGACAAAAAAGAGTGGAAAACGATTAAAAAAAACTATTTTTTCTACACAACCATTGCCAGTCCAGCATTTTATGTCAAAAATGTGACAGGTTTATTTTCTACTCTTTCTTGTTGCCCAAAAAGATCTACAACATATTGCACACCAACACAAGCACTACAGAAAACAGGTATACATATCCTATCCAATCTATGTACCAACTTTTATTGCATGACAGTCATTTATAAAACGCCGACGTAGTCAAAAACAGTTCAAACCTCACTTTATATCCACTGTCATACATACATAAGATTACCTTATCGAAGTATTATTTACTTCTGTTTAGTCATGAGTAAGAAGGCACTTAGATCAGAACTTATCTTAGACATTATCCAATGTAATACAATCTACAGCAATATTATATTATTTATAATCATTAAATGAAGTCCTATGTATTTTAACCTTTTCGACGCCCACGACTCATCAATGCAAAAGCAACCTTCGTTCAATTGTGTTAAGGTTCAATTTTAGATATTGAAACAGAAGCGTGGCGTATGGGTGATGATTTTTGTATTTGACGTGGCGGCGAATAGGTTAATAAACTACTTTGTTAATGTAATACGGAGTTCCAATGAAAATTTTGTTTGGCAATAAACAGAACTTTATTAACACAACTACCTATCTATTTTCTTTCTAATGATTTATTGACAACATTATATAAATCATTTTTGATAATTTACTACATTAAATCACTACGCTTGTTCGTCTTTCTTCCCAAAGAGGTTCATCTTTGACAACCAAGATGTTGTGTTGCTGAAACAGAAAAAAAAAATGTTTACCAGATTTAGTGAGGCATTGTTCCCAATGCTTTGTGTCACCCAATATGCAATAGAATGCACATATTATATTAACAGGATTCTGAATTTACTTATGTCAATAAAGCTAGGTACAGTCAAGTGTAAAAATAAGTATAATAAAAAAATATGTTACTACAGCCTTATTGCGTCGGAATAAGTCTGTGGTACATATTTTTGAAACTTTGAATAAGTACATATTTTTACACTTGACTGCATAGTCTGCAGCAGAAGTGGATGGGTGGTTGTGGCTCAAAATGCTCTAAACACTCTTATTACTAAGGAAGTAGTTGTGTGTAGATCATTTTTTTAGCACCATACATAACTGTTCATACACTTCTGCTGCTGACTGTGCTTTAAAATTATTTCGTCTTTTTTTACTTACTTACACAATGGGTGTCACAAGCATAAATTTATGGATCAAGAAAAAACAGTTGAAATTAAAAAATATGACACAATTGGCTATCAAAAAAAATTGAATGATTATGAAGAGTTTTAGGTACGTTTTAGGTAGGTTGTTTTAGGTAGTGGTAGGATACTCCAATCCTTTATGTAAATGTTGAAAAACAATACAAAGCAAATAAGTATTGGAGTAGAAACTAGCCATCCAAATTTATTATTAAAATTTATTTATTGTTAACACAGTTGGCCCCAGTGACACAATGTCTGTGACTTTTTAGTTCCAGTTCCCTTTTTAGTGAGTTGCGTGGGCTGAACATATTGAAGTTACTCACGAAATATCTTCAGCTGAAGCCGGGCTGCCGTCAATCCCTGCTGCTTTTAATTTTTCCACCAAATTCTTTCTATACACACTTTTCAAAGGCATGGGTCGGTTAGCAGCTTCCTTTTGTTTTGCAACTTTGCATAACGCTTCATACCATGTCAAACCATACCATTCAATTTCCTCAGGAGTATACTGAAAATGAAATGAGAAGTTTGAGTAAGTTGAGGTGCTCTTTGATAGCCTCGACACTTGCAATATCAAGGGTTAATATACCCTTTTCTGGGCCATATCACTTTAGGCACACTACTACAAAATGAATCACAGTTTTAAATTGTTTACCTATGAAAGATTACTGGAGAAGCATATTTTTAACAAATAAGGGTTTGGAAACAAGTGCAATATTGCTAATTGGTGTTAGTATAGTCTGTTTGATATTTGTGTCACATTTAGAATTGGAGCAATATTCCACCTATCAGAAAGCCTGTATTCTATCATACATCAGCCAACCAATAGTGTCTTTTAAAACCTCAACATTGGTGGAATCATCAATAGTTTCGATGGAGCTATATTTTTTCCAAAAATTGAATTGAATTGAAGCCTGTATTCAATGGATTTTGTATGATATTGATGAAAGAAGCAAAGTAAAATTTCTATACATATTTATGTGACCAATATAAATATTTTTTTAAGATTGTTACTAACAAAAATGAGATCTATGTTATCTTTATAAATAAAATAAATTATTATTATTATTATTATTATTAATATACAAAATATTGCCTAAAAAAAGGCCAGATTTGTTACACTAGTAGTGTTTATAGCTAAGTTTATGAGCTATGACCAGAAAATTGCTGAGTTTGGATATTTCACATTAAGGTCAATTGAATTTTCAACTTACCGAGGACAAGTAGGTCTTATACTCTTCATAAATTTCTGCTTGTTTCTTAGGATCATGAGCATACCTTGGGCAACCATTCACAAGTTCCGTTAGTATGTGTTTCTTCAATTTCAAAGCTAGCATAGAAACCAAGTCACAGGCTGGAGTCTTGAGCAAGTAATGGTCAAAGCCATAATGGTCATTGATAAGTCTAATAGTTCGGTCAGTTACAGTAACCGATAGATGAGTGTTGAGGACTTCAGACTTCACAACAGTTCTCTTTAACACTGGTACCCAGAAATGAGGCACACGGCGTTTGTATGGATCCCGTTTTTGGAAACCTAGAAAAAAAAACATTTTATTATAACCTCATGCGGCCCAATGTGCAATAAAATGTACATAATAAGTTCAAGGGAATAATGAATCTATGACAATGTAACAAAGTAAAAATTCTTTTGTTTTTATATTGTTTTGACATGGCAGTTTGACATTATTCTCGAAACAATTAGATTCTAATTGCTTTGTCAATTTTTTTTCAAAATATTTATATGGTGGGCTTCAGGAGGTTAAATTATTATTTCTTTTATTTGATTTGAAACAACGTAGTAAACGCGGTTAAATAATATTACGCAGTTACATACTTATGTAGAACATTGTTGGCAAACAATACTATTACATAAACATATAATCTGTTACCTTTGACAACTGCTTCGCCACCCCAGATGCCATCATGTATTTCTGCAGGATGCTTCAACGGTATATGAACGTTTTGTATCGGCAGGGTTTCGCCCGTCAGCTCATCACGTCTCCATTTGCCTTCCTGCGGAACGAAGTGCACAGCAGCAGGCTTTAACACCTTCCATTCACGCCAGAACTTCTTATACGCCGGAGGCAATTCATTTGCTATACCAATTTCAAATCTCCCTTTCTTCTTGAAAGTCTTAGACAATTGTCGCGCAGTTGACTGAAAGGAAAAATATGTCTGAAATACAGGGAATAAAGTGCACGTTTAAGAAAAGATGATGAAATGTGCAAAATACCTGAAGGCGTGACGAAGCCATTTACTTTTTATAAACTATCAACATAAATTAATCTACGACATATATTTGATAAGATTACTGTCTCAATTTTAATGGATTTTAATTCCAAATGTGATTTTTTTGCCAATGCCAATCGAATATTTCTGACAGGTCAGTAGGGCTACTACGATACGATATTCGAATTCGAAAATCCAAGTTCGTATCTTACCGTCTCGCTGACGCTAATAATTATTTCATACGAGAGTGAGAAATACGATACGATACGAATACGAACTATAATAGCCCCACAAGAGTGACATTCATGACATTCATTAAAAAAAACGTTTCAGGCAATATAAAAAACGCTGACTGCTTCCTACTGCACCATAAAATTCACGTGAAAAAAGTTATTCAAGTCGGTTAACAAAATGTTTAACTAAACTAATTAAATAATTTGTTCTATATTTTACAGTTAGAATAAATAAAATAAAACCTATATAGGTAGAAGAAGACGACATAATCATAATAAAATCGAAAACCACAGTGAAAACCGATAAAATCGGTAACTTTTGACAGCTGTCAAAAATCGAATCGTAATTGGATGAACATCTGACGTGGATATGTGAACAAGAAAATGGCAAGTGGTGGTGGCAAAAATATTATTACGTTTTGTTTATTGTAAATTAGAGTATTTTTACGGTCATATTTCATTTACACGGGTGTCCCGGAGTTTCTTTACATTATCGTGACTTGTGCTAGTGCATTTCCGTCATTCATGTTAGCAGATCGTAGTGAGCAATGTCTGACAATAAAAACGTCGATAACATCCCCGAGAAGGGCCAACTGGAGGCCTCTGACACCAATATAGCAGTAGTACCGACTGAAGTGTCCAGTTTAGCGGGAAGTGTAAAGGTATGCCATCGTTATTTACTTAACTAATTGTTACACGTCCTTGACACAACTTGTTTCCACACATAGTACGTGACTTAAGCACGTTCAGTGAATTGATTGCAAACAGTCCATATGTTCATTAAAATAAGTAAGTCGCAGTTACTGATCAATCACAAATTGTTGATAGCGGTTTAGTAAGAAGTTTTGTCAATTAGCTGTAATAGAAGTTAAATGTAGATACAAAAGGTTATTAATTCTAAATAAACTTACAGCATGATAGTCGACACATTCAGGCATTACTTTGTGGTGGTCCATATCAAAGAGAAAACTACATAGCATAGGCAGTATCAGGGGAGGTCTTTGCTCAACAGTGGGATAGAATAAGCTAACAATAATAATAAAATAAGCATAAGCCCAACTACGCAGAATAGGAAAATAAAATCTTTACTACAGTGCTTTCATTCTGGCATGGTGTGGGTGACAGCTGTCAATATCACAGACTACAATCAAAGAATGGAAAAAAGGCAAATGTCACCATACCTAAGCTATCCAAAAAGTACAGAGAGAGAGTATAGTGAGTAGGGCATGTACCTGGTTCTGCAAGTGCCTCAAGGAACCGGAGAATACCCGGTACTTAAGAGGTTTTCATATGTATTTGTGGAACCGGGTGCATGCCCTAATAGTGAGTGAACTTGAGTTGATAAGACTTATAATTTAAAATCTTAATTATAATTAATGTCATCATTAATCCAATTATTATGCTAATTTTAATGAGAATGTTAGTGAAATTCTGGGTTGGAATATTATTTGCCAAGTGGCAACTCAAGTAAGTAAGGCTAAATGGAGTTTACAAGAATGTTCATTAATAAGCAATTAATAAGTACCAATATACCAATAGAACCAATATAAGTAGCAATTCAATGGTGCATGTGAAGTTCCCAATCCGCACTGGGCCCGCGTGGGAACTATGGCCCAAGCCCTCTCATTCTGAGAGGAGGCCTGTGCCCAGCAGTGGGACGTATATAGGCTGGATGATGAAGTACCAATATAACTCAAGATCCATTAGATCCCATCACTGAAGAGTCTCTGGTGTTACGTTACATGCATATTGTTTCTTCACTTAATTGTGCTTTGAATTTTAATTAATTATAAAAACCTGATGTGCTAAGTTTATTTCATATAATATAGTTCTTGGTTCAAATAGTTTAATCCAGTAATATTCAGTAGTACAATTGAAATACAACTGAAATATACTTCCATATGTTTAGACTGCAGCAACTTTTTTTGAGTAAAACGAAATGGTGCATCAAGTATCACCCGCACCATGCTAGAGTGAAAGCACTGAAGTTTTTAATAATGACTTAAATAAATAGATTTTTAATGAATAACAAATATAGTGATTGTTCTATTCAAAATCATTAGGATTCTTTTTTAAAGAAATTATATCTTCATTACGAATTCCACATAACATTCTTTTTTTATCTCTTTAAAATTGTTTTTTGTAACTTGCAGACACACCAGAGAGTGTCATCATCTTCAGAAAGGCAAATTAAGTTTGAAAGAGCCCAAAAATGCCTGGAAAATGCTGCACTTGTATCAAAACGAATAAAGGAACATCGAAAAGCCACTGCTGAACTTTTGGGAAGACCATTTGGTAAGAAAATAAATAATAACATGAACTTTCTTAAAGCTTGAATTTTGCCAACTAAATGTCAAATTTCAATATGGACCTTGAAACTTAAGTCTCTATATTCACAGAGGACGATGACCCTGACGACTCAATCTCTGAGATGGCATCCACCGTGAGCGAACGCACAGGCTATTCTGTGGCTACTGACACTTCAACTACACTATCTGTCCAAGAAGCTCTTAACAGTAAGAAAAAATCGGTGCAAATATGGTTACCTTAATTCTAGTATTATTAATGTTTTATATACCTGAACATGGTTATGTGGAATCACCATTATATTTGTATAGCCTGAATGCTGACTCACTCTGAAAAACCTATGTGGTTTTTTTAAATCTTCCATTAACTTTACTTCCTCTCATCAATAATGCTTGATGAGACACAATAATAATTAGTTGCTTCAGTCACAAATGGCAAAGGTTAAGAATGTAGTGCCACATGCAAAAGCATGTTTAAATGACAATAAATATTTCATTATAATTAATTTTACTAGCTATACTTTTCATTCTGACTGTTGTATCCAAAATTTATAAAATTTATAAAAAGGAATCAATATTTCAGTTCCTGGTATCAGCGAAAGCTTAGCAAACACACTGAAACAAAAAGAACTACTGATGGAAAGAATAAAACAATATAAAGAGATAAGCAGAAAACCCATGTATAAATCACCTATGAAAAAAGAAACAGTTGTTGAAACCCAGTCTGAAGCCAGAAAAGTATGTATATTTAGCCATTTTAATAAAATAAAAAATAAGTACACTTACATATTGTTCTAATTCTAATTATATACTCTATTTTCAGAGTCTAGCTACCAGTGATGTCCTACAACTAAATAACACAATTAAAGAAAAAGAGAATGCACTGAGTATAATGCAAGTGAAAATGAGAGCACTGGAAGACACTATTTTAGATTTGCAAGAGAAAGTTAATGAGAAGGACCAAATTATTGAATCAAAAAATAAAGCTAATGTTCTAATGTCAGAAAGCTTTCATAAAAAAGGTAAGTTAACATTCAAAAGTATGCACTTTGAATTTTTGCTGTAGTTGAATTTTTTAATGAAATTGTTATTTACTCCAATGTAATTGTATGTTTCCAGAAAAGGAATTATTGACGACATTGGAAGACACGAGACAGCAAATGACTAAAATGCAAGAAAATTTTATCGCAATTGAAAGCAATTGGAATGAAGAAAAACAAAAATTAATTAATGAGATGAATGGAAAAGATGAAAAAATTAAAGATCTTGAAGAAGCTAAGTCGATTTTAGACAATTCGCGATTTGAAATTAGTATAGATCAATCCAAATTAATTGAAGAACTTGAATCAAAGAATAAAGAAATCATGTCATTGAAAGAGCAAATGGAAGCAATATTACAATCAACTAAAGAACATTCGCCACCAGTCGAAGTTGAGGTGGTTGAAGTAGAAAAAGCATCATTAGAAACAATTGATGTAAGCGAGTTAATGCAGAAAATTGAATTCTTAGAACAATTAAATTGTCAGTTAAAACAAACTAACAAGGAACTTGAAAATAATCTACTAAAGAATGTATCTGAAACAAAATCTGCTGCTACTGCATCTCCTACAAAAAGCATCAAGAGTCCCCCACCAACTCGCAAAGGTGGCAGAGCTGGTAAATCTAAGTCACCTTGGAGCAATTTATCTACTGAAGCTCCAATTCCAGAAGCAGAAAAAAAATCTGGTAAAACTGATCAGTCTAAACTAGAAATAATCATTCAGTCGCTAAACAAAGATATTTTAGATAAGGAATATGAAGTTTCCAAAAAGGATGCTTTACTTTCAGAACTACAGTCCAGAAATTTAAGATTAGAAGAGACTTTAAAAGAACTTCAAGAAAGTGTTCAATCAAAGAAAAAATCTGTTGACACTATTGATGTTGGGATTCTGACGGAACACATTAAACTTGAGGAAATTGCCACTGAGAAGCAAAGTGAGGCAGCACCGTTCATGGATGTTAATGAATTAGAAGCAAAGCTTCAAGATGCACAAGGACAAATTACAAGTCTGACTAATGAAATTGAAGCAGCTAACAAAAACATGATTAAAGTGAAATCAAACCATAAATTAAAATTGAAACAGATGCAGAAAACTATTGATAATTTCAGTAAAGTGTCTGATGCCAATGCAGAAATCATTAAACTAAATGAGGATATGCATCAGCTCACGCAGAAAATTGCCGAGCTGGAAGAAGAGAAGGGTAATCTGCAATTGCACCTTGTGGATTATGACAGCGGTAGATGTAAGTGAAGTTTATTAGACAACCAGAAAAAATAAACATTATTTATTAATTATAGTTTGAAGTAAATTGTACTTAACTAATTATTACTTTTGTTATTTTTAGTGACTGAATCTGATGTTTACAAGAAGCTGCTAGATATGGAAAGCCTAGCTGAAGCAAGATTAAAATCTATAAGTGTCTTAGAAGCACAAAAATTCGATTTAGTCCAAGGTAATAATTACCCAATTGTTTTTTTTTTCATAAATTTATATCTAATAACGGTTGTCCGTTTCTTATACGTCCTTCGAAAACTTTGCAACTTTCTATTTGTGAAAATTATTCACCGATGAAAAAAAAAGCCGAGGTTCTCAAGTCGACACGTATATTCTTTTTTTTTATGCATGACAACTTTTTACAGAGTATTCTTCTTACTTTCAGAATTACACGTCTTACAACAAAAGAATGCTGAAATGGAAGACAAATTAGAAGATATGTCGCATTTACACAGTGAGCAAGTAAGCTCTGAAATAAAATCAGTGCAACTAGAAGAACAGGTCGATGAGCTCACGGCTTCTAGAAAGGAACTCGAACTTGTAGTCGAAAACCTTAAATTAGATAAAGAACATTTAAATGACACGATCAAGAACTTACATGAAGACAAGGAGGAACTCAACCATAAGTTACAACACTACATACAAGAAAACATTGAGTTAACAGATAAGCTTGAAAAACTTAGCGCTGAAAAAGTTAGTTCCGCTGAGTCTATAGAGATCGTGGAGTCTTTAACAACACAAGAAAAACTTGAACTTGAAGAATACAACAAAGGTATCTCTGAAAACAAAACTGATCCTCATCAGACTGAAGAATACAAGGGAACGGTAACACCTGAATGTAACGAAAGTATTGAAAAACTTGTCGAGGAGAGTGCAGAACTGAATAAAAAGATTGAGTTATTTACACAGGAAAGGCAAGAAGTTATGGAAAAAATGGGACATATTAGTTCAGAGAATGATTCTCTTCAGAAAACTATTGCAGATTTGACTGAAAGATGCAATTGGCTAGAAGGTAATATTAATATTTTGACTAAAGAAAAACAAGACTTCGAAACTTTGTCGGAAGAACTTAATCGTCAAATTGAAGAGTTAAAACGAGAACGAGCTGAAATTATTAAAGGAAGCGTAGAAACTGCGAAACCAGCCAGCTTGGAAGATGTCGGTGAAGCACTGGCGGCTGACCAACAGCAAGATGACAAGTCTACTGGCGATAAAACTGTCAGCAGAACCAAATCAGTGAAACAATTAACCAAGGAAATACTTAAGTTGAAAAATACTATCAAAGAAAGAGAAGATGAAATCGGAGACTGCCAGATGAAGATTTTATCATTAGAAGAACAACAACAAAAACAAAATGAATTAATACAAAATAATGCTACATATGAAAGCAAAATCAAGGCTTTGATTGAAGAGAATAAACAACTGCAAGAGGAATTGGGCGTTGTTAAGAAAAACAATGAAACTGAAATACAGTTATTAAAATTACAAGAGGCCAACAATTTGTTGCAGCTTGAACTTCGAAATACTCAAAGCGAGTACACTCTAGCTATAAATACACGCGACGCAAGAATACATGAAGTAGAAAATCTTTTACTTGATTATGAGAAGCAAATAGTCAATTACAGCAATACACTGCAGCAAAAAGACAAAGATATCTCAGAATACATCAATCAAATAACTAAACTTAACGATGTGTCGCAGAAACTAAAATCTACTGTAGATTTACTCGAAGAAGAGAAATCTAAGGACCAGAATGGTGAACTTATTAAATCACTGAATAAACAAATTACAGCTTTCCAGAGAAAGTTATCTGAATACGAAGAAAAGCTCCGAATCTATGAAGAAGAAAAATCACAATTACTAAATGTGAAATCTGCAATGGAAATCAAAAATTCTTCTCTTGATACTGAACTAAAAAAATTACAAGATACGTTATCTGAGAAACAGTGCCTTATAAAAGAGCTACAAGTTCAACAACAAAAACAAGCAGATGAAATGTCATCAGTTATGCTTCAAGCTAAAGAGCGAGATGAAGAAATCCATGAAATTAAATTGCAATTAAGAAAAGAATCAATAGAGAACGAAAAATTACGCAATAGTTTATCTGAAAAAGAAAATGCAACATCGATCTTTTCGAAAGATTTTGAAGAAATTAGCGAAAAACTCAAACAACTAAGTCAAGAAAAAGATGAATTAAATGAAAAGTTATCTGCTGCAGAAACTAAAAATAGAGAGCTGATGGAAAAATTGAAAAAGTTTGCCGTAAATTTGAAAAAGAAAACTACTGCTTATGCAGCACTGGAAACTGAGTTTAATGAAGTAAATAAACAGCTCGAAGCGAAAAATGCTCAACTAGAAAACCTAATGTCGCAAATAGAGTCTCTTCCATTAATACAAGAAAAACTCAGAAAAACTGAGGAAGAATTGACTGGATTGCAAACACAGAATGTATCTTTGGAACAGCAAACATCTAATTATGTCGAACAATTACATGCGGAGTTAAAAGCGTCGCAAGATCGATTAACAGGCGCAGTTGACGAAATATCAAAGCTAAACGTTACAGTTAATTTGCTCAATAGTGAAGTTCATGTTTCCCGGGAAGAAAATACGACGCTTAAAAATCAAGTTGAGACTATGAACAAGAAGATAGTTGAATATGAGATAGAACAGAAAAATAATACAAATTTCGTAACAAAAATCACAAGTTTAGAATCTGAACTAAATCAAAAACATGTTCATATTCAAGAGTTGACTAATCAACTTGAGCTTCAAGCACAACAAATAAGTCAAACACAATTTGGATATGAGGCTAAAGTCCAAGAAAGAGATTTGTACATAGAAACTTTAGACGCTGAAATAAACAAATTCAAAAGTCGTATTTGTCGCCTTGAAAATACCATTTCTGCCATGGAAGATAGGCGTCACTCACTAGAGCGCAAAGCGGATCAACTAGGTAGTCAGCTGGAAGAAAAACACAAGGCCTATACAGAATATACTAGCCAAGAGGATGAGTTGGTTAGTAGACTAGCTGTTCTAATGGACCATGACAGAGTAGTTGAAAAGCAATTACATGAAATTGAAAGCGAAAACAGAGAATTGCAATTCAAATTGCAACATTTAAGTGAAGAAAATCATCGCCTGAAAACGTCTCTATCAGATATACAAGAGTATTGTAATACACTCACGGAAAAAGCTAGTAAAGCTGATTCAGCCGAGTCCGATGTTGTTAAATACCAAAGTGAAATTCAAGAACTTGATAATCAGTTAAAGCGAGTTACTCAAGACCACCAGACATTGATGTTACAAAGAAAACGAGATGTCGAAGAGCTAGAGTTCGAATTTAATACACAAATTGAAAATGCCATAAAAGAAAAGAAAATTCTCAGTGAAAAATACGAAAAAACATGTGAACATGTAAATCAGTTAGACAAGAAATTACAGGAATATGTAAATAACATTCAATCCTTAAATATTAATGTTGAAGACTTGACTAGAATTAATCAAGAACTGAATGAACGGACTGCTACCAAAGAACAAGTTCAATCAGTAGATTATACTGAGCAATATATTAATGAAATAAATAGACTCAATTCAATTCTCAATAGTAAAAATCAGGAAACATCAGACCTTAACAATAAAATACAATCTCTTCAAACTAGCCATGCATCAGTCATCTACAAGTTAGAAAATGATATAGCGGAATTGCACATGAAACTGCAAAGTAGTTCAATTGAATTGAATGAATTTATTAATAAAATACATGTCTTAACCCAAAATAATGAACATATGCAATCACTCATATCTCAGAAGGATGAAGAAATCAAACAGCTGTCTGATAAAACAAAAATGTTTTTTGAAATCAATATCCCAAAAACAGAAGGAATGGTGATATCTTCGATAATAGAGTCAGTGAGCCAAGAACCGCGTCTATTCAATATGTCTTCACTAGAGTCTCAAATTCTTCCCGAAGTGCCCACTATTCATCCTGAATCTAAAATAAAACCAAAACAAATCTCTGAGCACACACAAAAACAAATGTCAGAAGTTGATGGCGGTTCTGCAATTGTTTCAGAACCAGAAATTGTACCTAAACAGGCTTATGTCTGCTATAAAGGCGAAGATGTTCCACCAGAAACAGATCCATTTAATTCTGATGAAGGCTGGGGCTTAGGCGAAGAAGCAACTGATGTTTCACCAGAATGGTCTCAATTACAAGAACAGTTGCAAAAACTTAGGAAAGACAATGATACATTAAAGTCTGAGATTCAAATAAGCAATACAAAACTACTTAAAGCGATGAAAAAACTAAAAGAACTAAAATCAGCTAATGACATGTTAACAAATGAACTTAAATTATCCAAGCAGCTTTCACAGTCCACATTTTTGGATACGGCCATAGAGGACGAATTGAGAATTAATGTACAAGATTTGGAAAAAAAAATAGAGGAACTCTCTACAGATTTAAATAAAGAGAAACGAGAGAAAGATGCGCTTAGAAAGCAAAATGAGGTGTTTAATAATGCAAATGAAAGATTGACGGAGATGAAAGAAAAGATGGATAATGAATTAGAACTTTGGAAGTACAAATTCAAGGAAGTCAATGATAAAATGTCAACATTGCAATGGGGAGCAGATTCCAAACATTCTCCAGATCACAAGCCTAGTGCTTCTCCTGACGCTCAAAATACACAGCTCAGAGACGAAATACAAAAGCTTGAGAAAGAAAATGACGAGCTTCATTTGATAATAGAACAATTAAATAGTCAAAATAAAGAATTGACGTCACATCAACTAGTATTGAAAGAAGAAATAAACAAACAATTAATTCAAAAACAGGAAGTTTGTAAAAATTGTGAAGATTTGAATGACCAACTTTGCGAATTGCGTACAATTAATGCAAACTTGTCCCAAGACGTTCAAAATCTTCAAACGCAGTTGGGTCAAGTAAAACATAAATTCGATGAAGCAAATAATATGGCAGAATCCTTAAAATCAGATTATGAACAATTACAAATAACGTCTGAAAACAATATCAAGGAACTGACCCTAAATAATAGTGAACTGCAAAAAGAGATAACGTCTTTAAAACTTGCCGAGTCTGACGCAGCATCTAAAACTTCCGCCTTAATTTCAGAGCTAGAAACTGTAAGTTCCAAAATAATTTGGTATGAAGAGCAACAAAATAAAGAAAAATCGAATGAGCTGAATACGGATCTTATAGAAAAAATAGAGGGCTTAGAAAACCAATGTTTCCAATTTAAAACTTCTCTAGAACAGTCTACTAAGAAAATTGAAGATTTGGAAGCCGATAATTGTAAACTTTCAGCCAATATAAAAGATTATGAGCTACAAATCCAACAGTTACAGGAAAAACTTCAAAACCTGAACGCAGAGAACGATCAGCTGCTCTCTACTGTAGCTGAACTACGTTCTTCAGTGTCATCGGCCGTTGATCAGCGTGGCTTTGAGATAGCTGAACTGTGGAAACAACATTTAGCTCAAAGAGAGGCTGATTTCCAAAATACTGAACAGGAATTAAGAACACAATTAAGTGCTTCTGAAACTAAGTATGAGCAGCTTTTAGATCACGTGCAATCGTCCAGTCAGGAGGAAACAAACAAATTAGTCATGATGGAGCAGGTTAACTCGTTACAAAATAAACTGCAAGACAAAAAAGATCATTTAAACAATCTTCAAGACAAATATGCTGAAACAATGAATCAACTAGACATGCTAAGATCAGAAATGCAAGATGAAAGACAATTGTATGAAAATAAAATGTTAGTTCAACAAGAGGAGTACGAAAAACAAATAGAAGAAATTGAAAGCAAACACAAGAATAATATCGAAACACTAAATATTTCAGCGACCCAAACTCTTGAATCAGAATTGTCCTTAACAAAGAAGAGCAAAGCTGAGGTAGAACAACAGTTAACTGAATTGACCGGAAAATTACAAGAAGCTGAAGCTAAAATAGTTGAGTTGAACAATCATCTACAAATGAGAGAGAGTGATATATATCAAAAAACACATGATTATTCTATAGCGTTAGCGCAACGGAACGAAGAGTTCGAAAACGTTAGGAAACAATTGATAGAATATGAAAAGAAAGTTGAAGATTTAAGTTACGAAAAGGAATCAGAGCTGGCTGTTCTTAGACTAAAAATGCACGATAGAAACCAAGATTTTGATAGATTGCGTAGTGAGTTTGATGCAGAGAAAAATAACTTGGCACAAGCTTTGAACGATAAAATAGTAGAATGTACTAGTCTTAACAAACAAATAGCTGATTTAAATAAAGTTTTAGAAGAATACTCCACGAGAGCTAACGAAACACAAGCGGCATTAGAAAACCAAGAGTACGAGATTGTAACTTTGAAGGATGAAATTGTGAGTCTGCAGAATGATTTGCGTTCCTCAAGCAGTAGGATAGAGAAGCATGTAACATTCTCGTCGGATACAAAGCCTGCTGAGGGCGAGACAGCTGAAAATACGATGAGTAGTGATTTATTAGATGCTGTTCCTAGAGCTGAGTTAGATTTGGCGTTATACATGTTGCACCAGAGAGACGTACGTTGCGAGGAGCTGACTATGGAGCTTACGCAGTTGTTGGAAGAGAGGGACACGCTGCAGTTGCGTTTGTCTGACAGCCTGCGTTCATGTGAGGAGATAAAATCGAAGTGTTTGGCGGCTGGACTGGACGTGTCGATAACCTCTAATCAAGAGGCTATATTGGAACAGCCGAGCTTCACTGTAGAGAAGGAACAGCACTTCGTAGACACCCACCGCGGACAATCGTCGCGCAGCAGCAGCATTAGCGACCCTGATGGAGAGAAACCAAAGCTACAAGCTAAGTAAGTGGAAAGTCAATCATCGTATTTTTAAAGATAGATGAAAAAAAAAAACCCAATTAGGCTACCCAACGAAAGAAAATCAGGGGATGTTTTACACCACTTACTTTAAGTACTGATGGGTGGGGGTGGAGCTAACCTAAAAGCTGTAAAGGTCCCTTTTTTAGTTTTTCGTAAATAACTCGTAAACTCTAGCCCACAGTAAATAATGTACTAAGACAAGTCTTAAATCTACATAAAATTCTCTACAAACCAGTTTGCTCCAACTCCCAAACAGTACTTTTAGTGTGTGGTTTAAAACACCATTCCCTACAAGTATGCCAAAGTTCGCTTATACATGAGTTTTTTCCCTGAGGGGTAGTTTTTAGGGGTAGTTAATCAATTTAAACAAATTCAAATTCAAAATTCAAAATATTTTATTATTGTAGATTGTGGGTACATCACAAATAGTTTTTAAAATTAGGTATTTTATACTAGGTACCTGCTTTCACTTAGTTACATTACAATCCAATCATTACTCGCCTAATTAGGTACCTATTAAAAGGATAATAATAATATTGAGTTAGTTAAAATTACATGTCAATTATGTCTAGCTATAAATAATTACTTATTGCATTAATTTTGATTACTTAATTATTGTATTCTCAATTTTAATTATAGTTATATTAATTTAATTGTTTGTTTTTCAGCCCATTAGCTTACCTACATAATGTCAATTATTTTTGTTTTTATCTACAAAGTGATCATCAATGCTATAGTATGCCCTCTCCAAACAAAATTTCTACAGTTTAGCTTTCATCATCATCATTATCATCCCAGCCTATACACGTCCTACTGCTGGGCACAGGCTTCCTCTCAGAATGAGAGGGCTTGGGCCATAGTTCCCACGCGGGCCCAGTGCGGATTGGGAACTTCACACGCACCATTGAATTGCTTCGCAGGTTTGTGTAGGTTTCCTCACGATGTTTTCCTTCACCGCAGTTTAGCTTTATATTCGGGAAACTCGGTGGTCGGTATCAAATAACGTATTAACTAAATCACCATTGTCCCCAGGTTATCCGAGCTACGCACAGTAAAGCACAGCCGCGACGTTCGTTTGCGGCAAGAGAGCGAGTCCCGGCAGCTCGGCATGCGTCTATTGCAGCGCGACGTCGCCAACTTGCCCCCAGAAGCCGTCCATCAGCTGACACAAGCGCACCACACGCTCTGTGAGTACTATACCATCTACTTACACCAACAGGCGTATTTAAAGGCAGGCTTGTTGGAATATATTTAGTCATGTACAGTTGGTACGGTAAAAGTGGTAAAATTGTGGTAAAAGAAATCCCTGATTCAATAAATCAATTAAATTTGTTTTTTTTTCTTATTTCAGCTCGAGACTCTCAAAGCACTTCCACAGTTCTCCTCAATTGGCTTCGAGGAAAAAGTACACCAAAGGTCGTTCATATGTGAGTCTTGTGTTACTTCCAGATGAATAGTGATGAATAGTAAATAGTTACGGATTTATTTTATAGAATACTTTGTTATGTAATATTCAAAAACGCCAATTGAACAGGTAAAAAATACTATCGAGTTCTTTAGTGATTTTAGCAACGTATTTGTAGAAAAAAAACTACATAGACATAATTAGGTATTTTGCATTTACTTTGAAATTGTTTTTGCCACCACTCGGCCATCCTGCTCGGTTAAGATGCAAAACATTTTCTTTCAAAATGTGCTTGTTATTATGCTATCGAATGACGTCAAATAGGGACTTGACCAATATCATTTTCCTATCCAAGAAGTCTTCCCTTCAAAGATTCATTATAATAAATAATATAATATGTTTCTTAAACGATTTTTCTTTAATCTTAATTAGGTATGCTCAGAACTTGCATTGGCCTTATTTTTGGATATTTCTTACCTTAGTAGGTATGGTATTGTATTAGGTATCAGTCGCTATCCCTTCGAATATTTTTATCGATGACAGAATAGAGCTTGGTATCAATTAAGTATCGTTTTACCGATATCTTACTTACTAAAGCAGAACCAAACGGCACCGAACTGGCAGATACCGGTCTTTACCTTTAACGATGTCAAGTCTGAAACATAGGTTGTGTTAATGTCTATATTGCATTTTAGTACTTATAGTGCATTTCTTGAAGTGTGTCTCATACTCTCCAAAAAATGATATTGGTTCAAAAGTCGGTCGGTGACGGTACCACGAAATACGAAACGAACGAATGACAATTTGTTCCCTATGTTAGTAATTTTATTTAATTACCATAACAATTACTTATGCATTCCTTTCTGAACTTATTTAACCCTTCCTATTCTTGCGTTACTTTTCATCTCTACGTCTTAAATCACTTCTATCTGTTTTTTATTCTCCGTGTAATGTTTAAGTATCATAATCGTAAAACTTGGCTCTATGAATTGCATCTTTAGGAATCTTAAATTACATATTGAAACTAAGTTCTGCTACGCGCTACGCAGATAGCCACTTATGCTACGTTATGGTGTGTTTGAACATGAACAACCCAACGACATGTGTATTCACGAGTCCACGGTGCAATTTAATCGCATAAATAATCATATATATGTAAACGGAAATAGCGCAAAATTAATTAATATTCTGCAGTCAAAATATTGCAGTTTTAGACCAAGATATCGATAAATTGGAGCAGAATTAATTACTTCCCAGAAGGCTTATTTGGTACGTAGGAGGTACGTTACTTTATTTGTCTACTACATGCATAACACCATCATAGGACTTGTCATACCCGATAGTAACATAAAATAGTGCTAGCAAATAAATTTTAATGAATTTTAATTATGCGAAGAGTACTCTTTTAAAGCGTGCCTTTCATTTATAACCATAGACTATAATCTGATTATCTGTTAATTAAAATAACTAATAAGTATTACGATTTGATTTAGATTATGTATAATATAATGTATATAAATCAGCGGTCCAAATGCAATACGGATCTTTGTATATGAACGTGTAAATTTGTTTTTGATTAAATGGCATTTCATTAATTGTTAGTTTTTTGTTTTAATTTTCCACCTGTTGAAAACTCCCGGAAACTTAATAATGTACTTCACTTGGTATATTCACTGAAATACTTGCGACGTACGAAAGAGATGTATCTTATAGATGAAGAGATGTATATTAAGAGATATATTTTATACTAGCTTATGCCCGCGACTTCGTCTGCGCGGACCCAGTTTATCGCGCGGTGGCGCCCTCTATCGGAATAAAAAGTATCCTATGTTGATCCTTGGGGCTTAAACTATCTCTATACCAAATTTCATCGAAATCGGCTCAGCGGTTTCGACGTGAAAGCGTAACAGACAGACAGAGTTACTTTCGCATTTATAATATTATTAGGGATAGGGATATTAGGGATTAGGGATTACTAGCATGAGCGATGGCGATGTCAATAGCGCAACGCGAATACACAACGCTAAGTGAAGCCACCATTAGACTTTAGGACTTTTCTGACACTCGCGATCACAATCAAATGACAGTTTTCGCATACAAAAACTGTCATTTGATTGTGATCGCGAGTGTCAGAAACGTTTCGCAATAGACCCTCTGGAAGAACAAAATCTCATATATCACGTCCACATTCAGAACAAGACTGAATAAAATCCCATATTCGAAAGACGGGTAAAGAAACCGGACAAGTGCGAGTCGAACTCCCGTGGAGAGCGCTTTTTACCTACGATAGAATATTTTATTTCTTTCTGTTAACTGAAAAATCGCTCAAGAACGTGTCGGGGCACGCGCAATGCAAGGTTCTACTTCTGCACTAAGTTTTTATTTTTTACTTATGAAGACAATATTAGTGACTTGTAAAATAAAACTTTCAATAAAAAATACATGTCCAGATTGTTGAACTTTCTATCAAAAGAAAAAAAAAAAATGTGCCTAGAGATTGCTAGTAAGTCTAAATTATAGCGTTTTGTTTGGTACATTTGAGCCTTGTCTAATGTCTACATAATTACGCTAAAGGACTATTTTTAGGCAAGGGTGTCAATGTCTGGGGTAAATTCTACGAGCACATGGTCATAAAAAAAATCATCAAAAGTATTTTTGTATATATTTATTGTTTTTTATTTACAGTTCAGTATAGGTACCTAGTCAGAACGTTCAGACAATCCAATAATAAACTACCTATATTAAATACAATCACTCGGCATTAGTGCGCACATTTGCCTTTATGATTATTAATCAAATCGTCACTTCTTTGAAAAAATCTCGTATCTAAAATCAATATGTCAACAAAATTGAACCTTGACATAATGTTCATAAAGTTCACTCAGAAAATTATCTATTTGGAGGTACGAGTTTTTTTTAAAAGTAGTGACGAAATGTAAGTATGACTATACAAAAGCACTTAGTCGGAGCTTAACGCTCTTACTGTACAACAACAGGAAAGCACAACATTTTCCTTATACATTTCATGTCAAATGCAACTTAAAAATATATTGAAGCTAGTCCAAAGCCACAAAAGCATTTAATAAGACTAACTATGTAATGCGTATTATTTTCCCACATAACTTTCTTTATACAAAATAAAAACTAAATAATAAAATGTATACTTTCATTCATGTCAACTGAAATACTTTCTATAAGTGTAACGTAATTGAATAATAATGTGCATGTACTGAATCAAACGGAACACTGCATCAATGGTACATTTTATATGTTATAAAAGTATTTTATTTATTGCTAATATTTTACAATACTTTTTAGAAGTGTTACTATGGCACCACATGCTTACAGCATAATTTTATAAAAAATCTACTTATTTACAAAGTTACACAACTAAAAAATATCTACATTTTAGGTGACTTATTCTAATTACCTCTGTATCTATAGTGAATTTACTCAGTAAAGATAACAGGCAAGTGGTAGCCACGTACCACACAGTCCTTGCCCGACTTCTATAATATCAATGGAAGACATTGGACTTATCGTTTGCTTATAACTAAGTTTTAAATCCTACTGAGCACAATGTTTTCTTAGTTTCCAAAGTGCAATTCACGAAGTCTAGCGTTTTTTGCACTTCAAAATATTCTTTAACATCACTGCATTTTTTTTGAGTGAAATGTCAATAAAAATGCAATACTTTTTGTCACAGTCTCAAACTGTACTCAATATGACAGATAATAGCATTATGGGCATTTTGACTAAAACATGTACCTAGCCACGTCATAGTTAAGGAAAAGTTAAATATTGTCAGTTTTGTAACGTTTTATTCCATATTAACTGTAGGGGAAAATCGTCACAAAACTGACAACTTTTAACTTTACGCCGTTACTAGGTTAATAAATACCCTTATTTGTCTTGTCTGTCAACAAGTTTTAAAGAAAGTGAAAATATTATCATTCAATACTTGGTGTTTATTAAGTTTAACTTTATTGTTGCAGAAGTAGTTTACAGGAACATTTCTCATTCATAGTATGAAATATAAATCTGGCAACTGTGTTCAAAGACATTGACTAAAGACCAAATGTAACATGGAAACATGAATTGAAAACTCTAAAGAACTTAACATTAATGTCAGTAACAGCTAGGCTTAATATCACAATTATGAAATAATATTAATAGTAATGTGTGCTCAAATGTAACTACTTATTGTTATCGTTTGGTAATGAATTAAGTACATAGTGGTGGAGTTCGACTATTGCGTTTAATATTACATAGGATCTTTCTGCCAATGCTGACATAGGAACGATAATATAATCAATATTTTCAATCTATCATAATGCTTATACTAGGTACGCTAATATTTCTAGCAAGGATATTTTTAATAATCACATTTTTTTTCTATTTTCCTAATATTATCCAACAAAATAGTACCTCTAAGTTAACATATTATGACTTGAAGTGACTATGATATAAAGTTCATCATCTTTTGACACTATCACATTAAATGTTAAAGTTAAAACCTACAACTGAAAACGCCTCACCACGGCGTCCATTCTACAAACTAAACATCACTGTTATTTTTACGAGAGGAACAAGATTTTATTTGCCTACGTACATAGAATTAGTCTTTTAGAATCTTGGAGAGAGCGGAAACAAACTAATATAGCCCTTTGCCTCCCGTCGCCGGATTGCCGGACACCTTCGTCTGACCCAATACGTCGAAGGTATCCTTCAAATCGAATGTTATCAATGTTTCTGTGCAGTGCGTAAGTATATAAATATGATAAAATTAGTGAACGTAATATTATTTTTTACAAAATATAAAAGCGTATTTTATTGCCTTCCCCCGATATAAGTAGACCCAGATGGATACCATGATACATAACAAGGTGGTGGAGAAACTTTCTGGACTTCGATTCATGTTGATACTGTTCTGCTAATCGACTTTATAATCTGGAGGTACTCGATGAGCACCATTATTTTATTAGAAGAAATCTTTTAATCTGTAATATCTGATCATTTTTAAAACAAAATGATGCTTTGGTCCCATGCGCTTGCATGTGGCTCTATCTTTAAATTTACTATAGCTAAAGGCCAGACGAAACAGAAACTTGTCTTAAAAATAAGAGGTAGATTGTAATTTCAAGAAAAATCTTTACAATAACTGGAAGATGTATCTAAAAGTATAATCTTAATCACTCAGTGCAGCGCCGCGTGGACCGCCAACGATCGGAACAAAGAGGCAAAGCGAGTAGCTCGCAGGGCTCATGCTTATCATAACATAACTTACGCTATACATGTACTTTACTTATAGTATGTAGGCGTCTACCTACGTTTAGACATGCGCCGTCAGTCTTGGTATCAGTCCTCGATCACTAATGCACCCTAATAACTATAGGTTTAGTTTAAAGTATTTTCGTACTGATGCACCGTTTAGTCTGTGGTGTGAACTCACTCTGGTCGGCACAGATCCAAGGGAGATCGGTTGGTATTAGAAGTGTACGTCTCTGACGTCGGTGGGAGTGGCTGCGTTGCTATGAGCCTTGTCCTGGGAGGGCGGGGGAGTCCAGCCCGCCGCCTCCCGCGTCTGCCCGTTTGGGGCAGAGACGGCACGCTCTTCTATCATGTTCTGTACCATCTCTTCGATTTGCTCGAGGCATGTTTGGAGGCAATCCTACGGTGAAAGAAAGTATGAGTTAGTTCAGATGTCTATTGTGATAAGGTAATAATAAAGTGTGTGTCTTTGAATATTAAGCAATCACAAATATTAGATACTAACCAAATCAATGCCAGTGAGCTCTTGTAGACGCGGAAGGTGTCCGTCCAGACTCAGCCCTCGCAGCGCGGCGGCTATGCTGCACGAAGCCAGTGTGCTCGCCGAATACAACGTAAATTCGTAATCTGTACCAAAGAAAAAAAACAGTTATCATTTTGATATTTTAACTAAAAGCGAAGTTTTCCCTAGTGAGGGATAACAGGAACACGTCATCATCAAAAGCGAAGTTAGCGTTGGTAGTTAGTGAGGTAGTGCTATCAGGTTCGCAACAGTCTTGGCGGGGTTCTTGAATGCCGTGGTGACTTATGAATGACATATAGATGCACGTGTTAGTTTCTCTGTGTTAAAACGCTCAGCTGGCTAGCACTGGAGAACTATATCGGGCATATGGATATTAACTACATATTCCAGAAGAAACATAAATATTACGGAACGGATTTTCCTGTATCGGAGATAAGTTCTTATTTATAGAATAGTTGGTATTAATTAACGATATTTGACCCATTAAGCGAAATCCCTATTTCACATTAACAAATAATGTTGCTAATTAATCCAGGATCAGTTTAATTTTCAGGATATTTAGTCTATGGTTAACGCTATTCCATTTCAGTGTGGAGTTGACGAAAGCAGTTACGAGCGGGCAGGTACTGTTTGGCTACATCCGGCGAAGAAATGGCGCTTTCTCCCTCACTCAGGTCGTCGGTCCCTCTCGGAGGGCTCAAAGGAGCCGGCAGCCCCCGGCCGCATTCCACAGCCTGCGCCTGAGACTCACTTGAATGTTTCTCACGGACGTACTTTGGCGAAACCATTATACGTATACAGATCCTTAGCCATTTTAGGGCTGGACGTCTTAAGTAATATGATATATATAACGAGCGGTGTGATAATTGACATGAAATGCAAATAGGACTGGTCATTCCGAGCCGGTGAGCGGTTTAATGTAGTAGGCTTGTTAAGTTGTTACGTAACGCGAACTAATTAACGTTAGTTCATATTATTTATGGTTCGGGGTTTCATAATTTACTGCTCATTTTTAGGGATCCGTATTAAGGCTCCGCCTCCGCTGTATTTCTTGTTCGTCTGTCACCAATCACATTTTTTGTATAAGCTTATATTTTTAGATAGTAATAAATAACACTAAAAATTTTCTTTGTGGCCGATGGCCAGTATGGTCGTTATTATTATAACAATAGTAAAATTAAAAGATTAGAAAATATTAACATAGAAGAAAAGTTCTTAGCCGGTTGTGCAATGTCAATAATGGCAATGGTGGCCAGTATTTTATTTGTCTAGTAGTTTCTAGGTACACGGTACCTACTCGTATATCGGTGACGTGCGGCAAGGTGTGCGAATACTTTTATCACAGTCTCGGCGGCTGATTAAACACCGATAATGGATGTAGTGGATTAGTCAGCGAATATGTATTGACATGCAAAAATATCTCCAGCAAGTTTGATCAGGTCTTGCGAAGTTGACAAATTACTTCATACTAAGAATTGTCGCACACCTACGCAAAATCCGTATTGGTAATTAAGACTTAAGGAACTCCAAGTTGTGGTAATATTATCCTAAATGGGTACTTCTTTGAGAGACTGAGTTGTCCTACTCAGTCATAGCAAAGCTAAGACTCTGTAACAGCATACCAGCCAACCAAACAGAAGTTAAATATAATAATCAACTGCTAATTAAGCAGGCAGCATTCGATGATGCTACAGGAAAACCAACCCAACAATATTATTCGACAGTTCAAAACACAATAAGGAATCGGATGATTGTAAACTACAGAAGTAGGTCTGAACGCGTCCTATATTCAGCACATGGGTAAGAAAGAAGGTACCTAATTTAATTTGAGACGTTCCCACGCCGTTACGAGAATCACTATTCAAACTCGCGCGAAACCACAAATGGCCTCAGTTCGAGGACGCGCACAATACGAAGAGCCTTCAAGGGCCCCCCATTCATCATTAAGTAGACTCCATTATCCGCACCGTAGGGATATCGAACACTCTTTCAGCTCATTTAAAACGATTTATTTTCATTTTTTTAATTTGCATGTCGGCATTCCCGAGATAAAGGGAACGGGCAGAGAGAACGAGCAGAAAAAAGATGAAACAACGAGAGCGACCGCTCACTAGAGGCATTTGCATAATCTGATGTTAATCAAACAGCGACAGCCCTACCGCCTTGCCCGCGCCGCGCCGGCGACCGGTTCGTCGGACCGGCGTTGTTGCTCCTCACCGCCCAAATCATTCTCAGCTTAGACAATACCCGTTACAAGCTTAATGCTTATTCAGACGTTCAAATAAACAACTTGCTGAAATCATTTGGGTAAGTACAACTTATAATATTTGCATCATGCGGCAGCGCAGAGCAGGACTCGCCGGAACCCACACGCAGCGGACGTACAGCTCGTACAATCTTCCTTATTAGTGCCACCAGCGCATTAGCCTCGCAGAGGAAGTGACAAGGAAGTCGATGCGAGCGTTAGGTAGTAATATTACTCAAACTCGGCAATGGCATCGACAAGACGTAGATTAGGTAGGTACTTAACTAATCAGCCAGTAATGTTTTATTTACCTTTTGCCCGTCTACAATCTACATCATTCTTACTTACCTATGTATTTTAATCACGCCAGAGAAAAGATTAAAGTAATATACACAAGAACGCTTTTGAAAATGGCAAGAAACCGCAAGTGTCTGTTCGAGACGAACGACCGTCAGTGGTGACATAATCGTCGCATTGCCCTTGAACATGGAATGGATGTGGCGATAGAAGAGGTGCGGGTTCGCGGCGTGGCGTGGCGCTCCGGCGCTCGGCGTCTATTCGCGAGGTGAACGCTCTGCCGAGGCCACGCCGCGCCGACGTCGCCGGTATCGGTAGTGCCCGCCGGAACAAACACCCGCGCGGGCCCCCGGCCCCGGCGCCGCGGCAGACGAGCGCGGGCCGGCGAGCGCGCGAACACCGCGCCAAAGAAGATAACGTCCACTCCGCCTACCCGCGGCCCTAACGCTCCCACCGACCGCCGAAAGCTAAACGATCCGCCCTACCGCTTCCATAACAAACAAACCGTGACTAATCTAAAGAAAACTACAAAGGCTTCTCGCTACTGCTGCAACCGGGCAGACGAATACGGTCTTTAAAATAACCCATTACAAATTTAATATCCTGACGAGTTATGATTCCAGAGTAAATTGTGCCATTCAAATAATGATACATAATGCGGGCTCTCTCGGCCGCTCGATACCGCGAACTATGCACGAGCCCGATTACGACCGCCGGCCGGCGCTCGAGGGTAGCCTTATTGTGCGAGACATTCGCATCATATAAAACTGCTGTGACATTATAATTTAACGAAATAAATTCCCTCATCTCGTGCCTCTTTAATAACTGTCACACTGGAACTCGAGACCCTTATGGAAAAACATTATTATGGCTTTACATTATCATCTACGAGCGGTGTATAGTCATATATCCAACCACACGAGCTTTATATATTTATCATCTCACGCAATAGGGTTCAACAACGCAACGCAAGTCAGAACGACAGCTTAACGAGGGAGAGATGATATCTGAGAGGATAGTAAAATAAAAGAGCTGGAGCGTGAACTTTTTGAACAAAAACAACAAGACATCGGCGGCGAACAACAAAAACCGTTGCACAAAAACATATGATCCCATGAGGGCTACGGGGGAAAGAGGCGAGGGGCGCGGGCTGCCCGGGCGTGCTGGAATGCGCTCTGGCGAGCGGCGTGGGAGGTGCCGGCGCACTCGCCGCTGCACCACACACGCCGCTGTCTCCCGCGCGACCGCTTGCTCTCAACCCTTACCCAACGTAAATAGACTCGACACACAATTCCTCCCGTTCCTAAATACTGCTTTGCAAAGACGCAAACAGTGATTTCTATTCAGCTGACCCTATAGCCCAGTTTCTGTATCCCGCAGGTTGCATAAATAACACAGCAATAATATGCAACAAGGCGCAAAGTAAACAAAGTTTCAAGAACCTGTCTTTCATATTCTTTTTGTATCATGTACTGTATACATATTTACTTAGTTTCGTTTTATTCAAATTCCCAGCCAGTCTTGTCAATGTATAAAATTCTGAGAAGTTCAGTGACACGTGACACTAAGAGTCGACAAAGGCCAAGAGAGGCGCGACAATGTCGTGACGTGGTATCTCGATGCTAATTACCGTCTGCCATCGAACAAAACCTGCCGAAGCTAATAATTAGGCGCGGATGAGTGCGGCGAGTTACTACTCCGTGCGAGCACTGCCAATTGTTTCACCTTGGTTCCTGTCAAGTTTGTGATTTGCGATTATTAGCGAGACTTACCTCTGGCAGCGAGCGCGATGAAAGTTTGTGCATGCCGGTGCACCATATCGGTATTGACGACGCCCCGGAGCGGCAGCCGCGACAGTAGCAGCGGCAAGAAGTCGTGTGCCGTCACTCCGGCTACGTCCCACTTCAGCTTCGATAACACCAACAGTTCCCAGCTCTGTTGACAAACACATAATTGCAATTAGATTTAATGTAAAGCGCAGAGCAACAACACCAATTGAAGGAAAGAGGATCTTTTTTCAGTATTCTTATTTTTTTCTGCGCAGGAAACAGCTGACCTCGGGTTAAATACAAAACTAACGCAGATTAGTTAACCAACCGCATTGATGGTAGCTGTCGATAGTCGCTAAGTTCTACGCATTCTTTTGAAAATAAGTCTTGATCGTAAGTGAGCTTTGAAAGAGTACGAAAGTGGTGTAACATTCAAACAATAAAATGGCATTCCTGACGCCACATCCGTCGCGTATAATCGTAAACACGCAGAGTTTCGCTCGACTTCCCGGAACGAGTCGTAGGTAGGCACATTGTTGTCGGATCAACCAAGTCGGTGCGTTCACACTAGTCAAAACTTAATGACCCTCCGTCAAAATCCGCTGAGTGATCAACTACTAAATAAAATAATTCTGTATCATAATAGGTTATATCGGGTTAAAATAAAATTGATTATCACAACAGCTGAAAACATTCGTCAGTTAGTTGGTTGTCAGTATTTTCTTCGTTATCACCGGCTGCTTCCATTATCTTTCCGCTCTAACCTGACCTAGATTAAATTAATTAAATTTAATAACAAACTTCACTCGTAATTTTTGGTGATACCGCCGCGGCATCTGAATGGTTCAAGTTATGAATAACTTGATTATTTCGTGTACACATACACTCATACATATGCCGGTGCATGTCCGTTGACAGATAATACTCGATGTTTACTTAACTCAATCGGCGGGGTCGGCGCGACGATCGTACCCGGCTGCTTTCCACTCGCAGAGGATTGTGGATCACATGGCTGTCGTTTTAGAGCCGAGACTCGTTTGCCAAGGATAAGGGTATAGGCCCTATTAGATCTTAATAGGGAGATTTGTGAATGAATGAGTCTCATCACTGGAATTCGAAATGAGATCGTTTGTCAGAGTAAAGCACAACATTGCTACGGTCGTTGTTTGTGATCTGTTAAAACCAGATAGGTAACCGACGATTTCGCACAAAATGGTTGACACTTAACATTGTTTTAAACAATGTTGCTAGCTAGGTTTAGTCTACTTTTTGGAATGGTGGTCAGGCTTGCGGCCATATGCGGGTCAACCGCGAAATGGAAAGATCCCGGCTCTCGTCGGACACAGATAAGGTCTTCGGAACAATGTGCCCATAAAGCATTCACCGCAGAGCCGAGAAGCTCGCGGCCCAGACGGATGTCGGACTGTCTGTTAATGTCTGTTTAAAGCCTGAGAATCAACTTGTACTTTTCAGCATAGTTTTTAAATAGGCATGTAAGTGAAGTCTTGTTTTGATACAGCAAACGAGCTGATGGAATGCAGGGTCGTAAACACGTGAGCCCTGATGGGTGTTCATTTGAGGATGTGGTGCCGCGGAGGGAGGCGGGAGGCGGGTTTCGCGGGCACGTTACAGTCAATAAAGCAAGCTATGCAAACAGCCCCCGCGCCCGGCGATCCGGCGCTGAATTCCTCGCTCCGTTCCCATGCTTTATCCAATTTCACCCAACAACGGTGCGGCAGCGCTCGCTCGAACAATGAGCCCGGTGTCGCGTGGCCGCATGCCCGAGACTTAACTACGGAATTTTCCAAATAGGTGGGAACTGGGAAACAGTCAATAATAACTCATTAAAAAGTCGGTTATTGATTTCACAACTTGGTTAGAATATAGATATTAAAACAAGGCTTCTGTATTTAAAAAAGGTGAAGGAGGAAAACGCTAACGCATCGCGGTCGTATCAGTTAGAACCCCAGCTCTACAGCGCTGCATAATAACGTGAGCGCGTAAAACGTGACACGCATTCCGAATTCGATGTTACGTAACGGCTCGATGCCAGCAAATTCCAGCAACTAGTGAATGACTAACTTCTAAGGCGATTGTGGACGAACAGAGGCAGACGGCGGTTAGCGCGACCACCTCGGAGACAGTGCCGCAATTGTCTTTACCGCAAAATTTTAATTTTTCCCTCTCAGGGTCGCCGCCCGCATCGGCCGGTCGTTTGACTGGTATCGATGCAATTTATTACCGTTGAAGATATTTAGCATTAAATTAAAGAGTTACACTTAAAAAAGGCAATAAAAAACAAATTTTGCGAAGAACGTTATTACTTAGCATTTATTTTTATCGTTTTTAGAAATCAAGTACATATTTACAGCAAGTCTCAGGTGGTATATTGTGTTGTGTATGTATTCTGATTTGATTAAATAAAGCTTTAGTTTGAAATACATTTGTCTTTGTTTGTACTAAAGCAACTGAGAGAAGTTGTGTGCTCTGATGGCTGCGAGAGGACACAAGATGAGATAGCGGCGAGCAGCGCGCACCGCGCAGGCACAGACGAGAAGGCCGTCGATTGGAATGCGACTGGTTCCTCCGTCCCTCCCTGTCGCTGCTCTGCCAATTCGGCACAATTCGTGGGAAACAATACACTGGTAAAATTACTCAATTCTAAGTTACGAGCGATAAATCTTCTTATTAGTTACTGAGTTGATGACATAGTCCATTTGAATCCGCGAGGAATTCCAAAGTACCTACACTTAGGTTGAACCAAAGAAACACTGTGGGATCGGCAAACAACAGCGTGGAGCTCATTTACTCATACTTGTCTTATTTGTTGTGAGCTCTAAATACCCTCTTTCGCTCGATACTCGTTCGGAGAGTTCACGCACCATTTGTGCCGGCAAAAACAAGCACGGCGTATAGCCATAGGCTCCAACGCATAAATATTCAAATGCCTTTTCTTTATCAATTGTTTCTATTAGCGCGCATAGTGTAAGCACTCATTGTACGCGTTTCCAATCAAGCTGTTGTAGCAAATCCGATATTGAGTAGGGAGTAGGTCCCATACAAATACTTTCGTTTATCAGAATCGGCCGAGAAAGATAAAAAGGACGCTATGGCACGGATTTCTTCGCAACAAATGGGGTTCACATTGATAGCGTGCCGTTCGTTTCTTTGTACAACAATGCCGACCTACAATTAGGTTGACGAGGTTAGTACATATATACATATTTTACTACTTTTCCCATAAACAGCGAATCAATTACGAAACCAGTCGCCATTCAGTTATGTTTTAATTATTTTAAAGGTTTACGATTGTGACATGGTTGGAACGTGAGAACACGTGTACTTTTATGATGGGAAGGTACCGGTCGGACGGGTAGCATAGCAGACACGAGGCTGTGGGCTGACGATTGCTGAGCGTTTCAATCGCTGTGAGTACCAGTCCTTCCAGCCTTGTAGCTATAGAGACGTAACTTCACATGTACTTCAGGCTGCAGCTCGAAGCGTTGATCAAACTGCCAACGAATAAGCACAGGAACAACGCACTGCCGTGGGCTGCGATCCCAGCGCGCGCGCTCTTTTTGCTTGCCTCGCGTTTCGCCTGCGGCCGACCGGACTCGCCGCCTTGCCCATTGTATACAAAGCTTGTTTTCCCAATTAAGTATAGATTAAAAAAATAAGTTGACAACTTTCTTACTGCACAATTAATTAACAGAAGTGAGAGAGGAATCTGCAAGTCGAAAGCATCGCTTGAAACTTTATGGATCTCGTACTTGGCGCGTAATATTCGCCACACTTGATACCTATGCTGTTGTGAGAATGTTTTTAAGTTGTGTGGCGTCACCGTTATGCCTTCCGGAGATCATGTGTGGTTTGTAGGAAGCATAATATCTCGCTATGAGATAATTAAAACGTAAAGACAAAAATTCTAACGGCAGGCAAGTATCCGAGCGTCTACGATTTTCGTAGACCCGCTACGAGAGTGCTACGAATCGAACCTCGTCTATACTCAACACTTTGTAACACTACAAACAGAACAATCTACAAGTATTCTTCACATACTTTGCAGTAGAAAACATTCCAGTGCAACACAAATTATCTTTTGGGTAATTTTATCGCTATGCCGATGTTACTAAAGGCGTTTTATCACCGGGTTCAAGCTTTGATGATTACAAAAAATAGAAAACGTTTCAAGATTATCGTGAGTACGCGAATACGTATCTTGTAATAATTAATATACATATTTACATATTCATATTTGAACTCTTGCAACTTTATTGGTTTTAAAATTAAACCAATATACCTACAGGTTTAAAAGTATCATGTGATTTTACGTAAAGGGTCATAAGAAGAATAAGAAACGGGTTCATAGTGCAAACAAATGGGCAAAAACAATTTAAAGTCGAATTATTGAAAATGAATGGGCACGTAGGTACCATTTCCATACAAGATTTCGCGTTTCATGATATGGCGTCGAGCAAAGCAAGGTCAGAAGCGGTCGCGGCGTGAGAAAAAATATGCGGCGTGCTTCGTCTGTAATTGGTCTGATTGAAACGCGGGCCTCGTTCCGAGAGCTTCCGAGAACCGGGGACACTGTCCCGGCTCCTGCCGCATTCCGCCGACCACCACATTTACAGCCTCCATTTTGCAGCATTGCAGCCTTTACTGCCCTCTTCATTACGTTCAACGTCAAAAGAGCGGAGTGTGACAAAATACTCAGCGTATATTCTAATCCCGTTGCAACATTTACTTCAAACGAAACGATCAAACGTGGTATGTGCACATTTGCTCAAACGATCTAACTGCACTTGAACCTAGCACATGTTCTGGGTACTAGGTATAATACCAATACAGTTAAATTATGTCTAAGACAGTTACATATTAACGATGAATAAGCATTTCTTTGGAGCGCAATACACCCGGCCGATGACCGCTAACACATTGAAGAACGTCTCTAAGCCTGGTAACGTTTCCTAAGCGCGGCATTGTCTCAGAACGTAAGTTGCATACGGTGGAATGCACTTGTAGGTAAAAAAACGGGTCGAGTAATGCATGACGCGAAGATGTGCCTTGCTTATTATCTACGGGACCGCGGCGGGGCCCCGGCGGGTTGCCGCGCGTCCGATGCATGCAGCGAGCCAAATACCTACCTTATGTTACATGCACCGCAGCTAAATACATTCCGCACATTCGAAACGTTCACCTTAACCTCTTACTCTCTCAGTGGTAGCATTCAACTGTTTTAATTTTAAAAGACTTTGTCATTTAGCGATGATCAACAAAAATATGACGATCTAATTTCGAAAGAAAATACCTACAAGTGGAGTAAAGTTGTGGAAGAAGTACCTAATTAGAACTAGAACGACCGACCACGTGGTTTTAATAAAGTTTATTTCGGACTTGGAGATAAAAGGTGACTCCCGAGTACCGAGTGACTCGGCGTGGCAGTGGGAGTTGTGGGAAAATCTCCAACCGCAACGGAAATAGATACGAGAGCTAATAACATGAAACGCATATCAACACTAGCGCTGCATCAAGAAATACAAAAGTAAAGAAAAAAATCCTAAGAAATGAAATAACACGATAGAATCAGGATAGAATAGATAGCCTATTACATGGAAGTGGTTTGTAGCCATTGCTTAACGAAAATGTTATCAAAATTAAAGTAGATAAAACATATTGAACTAGTTTTATCTTAGATGACTACAAAACTTCCCCCCAAGGTAGGTACGATGTGTTCGCATGAATGTTTGATTCCGTAATGTAGGAATTCAAGAAGGTAAATCTATTTTGTTTACTGGGTATTTAGGTACCTATTCGCTCTCTGTGAAATATACGAGTACGCACAACCGTAAACACTTAATTTATTACACAGGACCACGATAGTCTTTTATTAATCTTCGACCCTTTCTAACAACTTAGGTACCTAATCTATGTTAGAAGATCTAGCAACCCAGATAGTTTTTTGATTAGGTAATAATTCAATTATTGTAACCTCAGTAGGTATTCCACGATGTGTTAAGTCATCAATTAAGTAGCAACCTATATGAAAGCCATATAGTATCTATTTTATGAATTAACTTACAAGCATTTATATCCTAACAACGACCGAGACAGGTACTTACACTAGAAAAAGTCAAAATATTTTATTCAATTTAGATTAACAAGAACATAGGTATGAATGTGAAACAAAATCGACCACCGGTTCAGAAAAACCTGTTGAGAAGAACCCGGCAAGAAACTCAACGAGGTAATATTAATAATAACGAGGTAATTATTATGTTTTTAAAGAGTTCTACAAAGTTATTTAACTACTCGTCTGGTACCTATTGCGATGTCTGATGACAAGTACTTATACTTAGTCGACCGAAAGCATAACCGAAAGTAATTGCTATGACAGCACCTACATGAGAAAATAAACAAGGCTGATTATCACAACAGACTTGTAAGTGGCAACTACATAATAATTATGTAGAATCAATAATATTCCAAGCCACACAACTAAAATTGAACCTAAGGGTGATATAATTGGATTGGTTCGACTATACAAGCATTTTATTCGATATATCAATTTTCTGTCCAAAATAAAGAATTCCAATCTCTCACGGATGTTAAGACGAATGGCTTAGAAACCGGAGTAACGACACGAAAGCGTCTCGAGCTAGTTGCCCCCGTGCAAATCAGTGCATGCGCGAGCGCAAAAAGCGCACACGAAACCGTATGACTAACGAGATCAGCTGTTTCCTCAGAAGAAAGTTGATTATGTCCTCATTACTTCACTATACATATATTCTAGTAAAAAAAGTTGTAACATGTACGATAATGGATATTTTGTGATGGTAAAATATTACTCCTTTGCTCTAATGGCTTTTAGTAATTATCATAATTGTTAATTATATCGAACTGTCTTTACGGATGAGAAGACTCCCCCCAACTGCATCGTCTGAACCGCAACATTTAATCGTTATCGGTCAGATCAAAAGCTTCTTGCCAGTGAAAAAGAGAATGCTTGAGTAGTTGAACAGAAACATCTCGGTGAACTTAAAAGGTAGGTACTTACGCAAAGGTCTGAGAGTGTGATGCTATTGGCTGTGTAAAAGACGAGCAGGTCGGCGGGCAGGCAGCGCGAGCCTGGCTCCCGGAGCTTGGAGGCCAGAAGCAGGCAAGCTGTGCCCAGGAGCTGCACTTGACTCTTGCCAACGGGACACGTGCTCAAGAACCGGTCCAGATATGACACTGCCAGCGGAAACACTTCCTCTTGGCAACCCTGGTCTTCACATACCTGAAAATAAATGACGCTTTAATTCATTGTGTTCAGTCAGTCAGTTTCGTTACGGCGCACCCGAGTGACTTTATCATCCGGTATTCCCGATAACCTATATTTATAACATGGAAATACGTGTGTCGCGATAAAATCGAGTCGCAGTTCCTGCAGTGGATTGCCTTATCACTGCAAACGTTGTAACAAGCTCGTTACTTGCAAGACTGACTTAATGGGAATAAATACCATGAGATTCCTGTTAGGCGACAAAAAATCATTTATAAAGACTAAGAATGTGTGAACGGATTACGGGAGTCTTTGCTATCAAATTGGTTCCCATAGGAAAATTGTGGCGCTTCGAATCCAACCGATGGGAACTGTATTCGAACGATATACAGCATGATTAGCTTTGGATTGTGAAATGAAAAGCGGGGAAAGTGAGTGGATGATACCGGGGAGCGATGAAGTAAGTGGAGTGTCATGGGAGACGGTGCCGTGGGTGGATTGTCCTCCGCATAGTTTCGCACGGTGTAATGCGACCGGCGCGGCGCGGCGCAGCTGACTCTCACGGTCGAGATGCCGTCAGCTGATTCGTTACTCATCTCAAGTCTCAGCAAAGCTAATCGTTCTCGGAATTTATAAGTAGGTTATGAAACTTGTATCCCAAGGAAACTCTGGTAATAAATTATATTACATGATAAAATATGCAATTAAAACTAAGCACCTACTATTTAATGAAGTGCTATGTACCTATAATTAAAATAACTTTTTTATTTTTAATAATACTTATGTCACCTGTCGTTGGACGATTCTAGAATTGGTGTTTATGCATTTGCTAATGATGAAAAACAGGTTAAAGGCTGTAATTACGTAATTAACGTCTAGACAATTATAATAGTTATTATTAAAGGTACCTACTAAAACAGCAGTTCTGCACAATATAAAATAATGTAGGTAAGGTATCTATCTATCTAATGTTAAATGTTGATAGTCATTATAAATGCGAAATTAATATTTGGGTAGGTATGGCTGTATAATGGCATAATCATCAGGTGCCATTGACCTTAGTACTTCGCACCGCGAGATTTTGACTGATAGCTACCTACCTACTATGAAAAGAACGTGCCTTGTTGGATGCATCGTTAACTGATAGGATTAAACAGGTTAACTGCCGGTGTGGGTTTTAAAAGGTACAGTAAGCGAGATTATAAACAGAAGAGCAACCTATGCGAAAGTGTCGCTCAAAATTTATTCTATTTTTAAACGGCGTGCTATTTTTAACCGGCATGTTATTTTCAATATTTCGTCGCGTGGAAGTTATATATGTATGTACCCAAAACCTAAATTTATACCTACCTACTTGGCAAAGTCGTGCCATATCAAAGAAAATAGGTAAGTAAATACCTAGGTAGGTACGTTACAAATGTACCTATGTGGCGTAATTCATCCTAGTGCATGCATAGGTAACTCTATATTTATTAATCTTAATTATGAACCTAGATGTTAAATTGATTTACAATCTATCTAAAATCAGGTAAGGTATAGATGTGTAACTTCTTTTCTAAAGCAAAATCTAGCAAGCCGCTGTTTCAGTTAAATAGGTACTAAGCTAAACAAAATGGTTACAAGTAGGTCCCAGGTAAATAGGTAGGTACCTAATTTAGCACTATTTGCTAGGTATTTACATTCACATATAACCAGAAATCAGTTCAGTGAGCTAGCGAAGTGGCAACTGGCTAGGCGCTGGCGCAGGTTGATGACGTCACCGCCAACGTCGCTCGACCACGTGGCCGCCACAGCTGACTGCCTCCCCCAAGTCCCCCATTGCTACACGACTCGCTGCCTCTCATACACTCCAATAAATAGGTACCCGTAGTTTTAAAAATAAACATCGCTCGACTCACTCATTACCACAATGAATTTGTAATCGAATGCGAAGGGTTCGGCGGCGTTAGAAGCGAGTCATACCGGCACAGGCCACCGAACTTGCGCGCTTGCGGCAGCGGCTATACTATACATGCTTACCTACTGCCTAACGATGACGGACATACGCGCGACCAGTTAAATGATATACGATACCTAGTTAGGACTATAGAAATGGCAAAATAATATTTAGGTAGGTACCTACCTAAATTTAAGTAATGAATTGATAATAAATACATCGACCGCTCCTATAAAATGATCTGATATAGAACCGACTGTACCTAATATACGTTAAAGATAAAAAGCGTCGGCCGTCAGCTGTGTGCGTGCGTGTCAAAATCAGCTGATTATTCAAATAGAATGTCGGTGCACGCGGCGCCGCGGGCCCCTCGCTCGCGCGCCCGCGCCGGCCACATTATCTATCCACCATTTATTCCTACCTATCCAAATACTTAATAACCATCTAGATTTTACTATAAATGAGATGTATTTAAAGATATTCTAATAAGATTCTAACATTATGACAAGGAAAACATAATCAGCTGATCGTGTAAACAATGTCACTGAATCTAGTTTTGAATAGATGAAGTCGGTCGAATGCACTATTACAGACAACTGTGGAACGTGGTCGTGGTTACCATGTTGTCACCGTGCTGGAAAAGGAACACATTGTCATCGCGGTGATGAGGAGGGGGTCTGATCAGATCCGATCGGGGGCAGCCGGCAGCGGTCAGCGGCGAGGGCATACGGGGGCCGCTGGTGCCGCCGGAGCGCCAGGACCGGGACACGTGGCCGGGGCCGCGCGGCAAGATGGCGCGGGGTGGGTGCGGCTGGACGGGCACGGCCGGGCCTCACCTCGAGCATCCATTCGGCGACGAGGCGGCGCATGTGCGGCGTGACCTCGGTCTGCACGGCGCCGAAGTAGTTGGCGGTGACGGCGTAGCGCTCCTCGGTGCGCAGCAGGTTGTCGAGCACGCGGCGGCGCAGCAGCACGGGGTCGGGCGCGGCGGCGCGCGCGGCCGCCGGCGCCGGCGCCGCGCTGCCCGGGCTCACGCGCTCCGCACACAGCAGCTCCATGGCACACCGCACTGCGGCTTATAGGGCTCGCTTTGCCTGCGGTGCGGTGCTCGGTCGCGACAGCTGATCGTGCGCGCGAGAGACGGGACGAGTGACGTTGCGACGACGGCGAGTGCCCGAGTCGCAGTGAGCGGTGGCCGCGCGCCGGCGCGCCGAACATATGATCGGCGGGGCGCGGCGCGGGCGCGGGCGGGGCGGGGCCGCCCGTGAGGCCCGCACGCAGGTTTCTCCCGCCCGGCTCGACTCGACTTCGGTTCGAATCGAATACATACATAACATTGTTCCCCTTCCCGCTCGCTCTTACTGTTGACTGGGATCTTTCTTTTCACTCGACCATTACAAAAAGAGCGAAACCTCTCAAACTTTAGTAAATAATAATTTAAATAACTTGAATTTTAATAGCAATATTCTATTTTTAATGCACCTACTTGCTTTTATTAAGTTAAATGAAGTTACTTGAATGAGGGTTCTTATAGCCACTATAATATTTATAAAATTGATATAAAACAGACAAGGAAGACCTCCAATCAAATTTCCTACAGTGCTCTAGAAGGTTTTCTGTATTAAGTAACTTTTCCTTATATAGAGATAGGTTAAGTACACTACTAACATAATAAATAGTCAGCGAAAACTTTTTTATTTGGGAACATCATTGTTTTGTTGTCAACTTGTCACTTAGATAGGTTAGCTAAACTTGTGATCAATTATTTTTTTAAAGATGTACTTAGGTACTTACTTACATCTATGTAGGTTAGGTACTTATGTACTTAACCAATATTGTTTCAGTAGCTATAGTTAGGCAGGTTTCTTTAAACCTGCTTATACCTATATCCTATCCTAACGAGTTACCTATTTAGATACCTAGGTAGGTAGGTACCTACTATAGAGATTGGGGCCGATTCCCTTAGCATGATCAACGATCAAGTGTGATACAGGATTCAAACTTTTGTACTTCCATTAACTCCTTGGTACCAACCTACCAAAATGTTTTTTTAATCATTTATCTTTATCGGTACTTTAGTGAAAATTAAATACTTACCTAGTAATCGTTAGTGCGTAAGTAACTTAATTATAAATACCTACACATGCCACGTACTTACGTACGTAGTTGACTGGTAGTATGTACCTATAACGAGTATAACGTGCACTGACTAATCTAATAAACAAATGACCTTTGCCTCATTTTGGTCGCACTAAATTTTTCCAAATAAAATAACTTAGTACCTAGTACGAGTAATTACTAGTAATTACTACTAAGTAAGTATTTGGAAAAAATAAATTTGACGGGTCCTAATGTACTTTATTTCCACCAAGCTAAATTCTCTGTCTCGTTAACTTAGTCATATCATAATAGTGGTCATAATAATAAACAAATGGCAAACCGATCCGGTCCTCATTCATAGAAGCTTTAATTAACTAACTAAGTACCTGGCTAGCGGATTTATACTCCCGTAGCGTAGGTAGTGGAAAAAACAACCGGCCAAGTTCGAGTCGGACTCGCGCACTGAGGGTTCGTACCAATTTTGAGATACCTCTTATCAAAATACGTTTAAACGACTGTCGAAATAAATAATTAATTGTCCAGAACCTTGTCAAAAAATAAACGAAGGGTCATTTAAACTGACTTCATAAAAAAGAGAGAATTTCAAAGAAAGTACATATTTCAGATTCTTTCTTTCTACGTTAGTAAACATTATCATTATCACCAAATTTCAAGTTCATAGGTCAATAAGAAGTAAATGTTGTACTTAATAAAATTCACTTATTCTTTCTCAGTTCAATGACTACGCAAATTCCTTTGTTTCTAATGTTTTTTTTAATACAAGTTTTTATTTATTCAAAGAGCTCTAAACAACATAGGTACCCACAAGAGCGAGCGATTACCTTTTTTTTGCGCTCCCTTTAATTAGCTGTATGGGAGCCCCATTAAAACATTTAAAAATATTTTTTGACAATTTGTAAGTACGGCTTTGGATCAACAATACTAAAAATACTAAAAATTTAAGACGGAGCCAACGGTTTCGCTGGTACTCGCAGCACGGGCACGTTAGTCATAATCATAGGGCTCCATTTGGTCCCTTCCGCTACGGAACCCTAAAAATATCACGATACCTCTAGGCGCACAAAGGACGGTTTAGTAATTAACTTTAGTAGGTACCGGGGGCATTTAAACCATCCCTTCCAGGTAATTTGAATGGTGCTTTTGGTCATAACATTCACAAACCAAAACAATGGGTTGGTTGTTTGGAAATTCTACACAGTCATCTGTTATTTTTTCTAAATTCTTTGAATACAGACTACTTCTTTGCTATTATGGGTATTCTGTGTTTTATCGATTCCTATATTTGATCACGTTTGGGAGTTAATTAAAAATAAACTTTGGCTTTGTTTGTTTTTAATTAAAATTTCACGTGATTAATTTCGTACCACTGAGCCTAGCATGCTGCTTTAGATTTAAGAAATTAGTACTGTACTGATATAATTTATTTCAAATAACTATTGATCCATATCTAATTATCCTTGTAACGGCTAATTATGTTAGTTACTATGTCTTTTCTTTTCTTAGTCGGTCTAATGAGAATGACGATGATGATCGGCGTGACTGAACAAGATATAGAATGATATAAGTAAAATTATTAGCTATTATTTGATATTGTACACCAGAAATAGTAAGCGATACAGAAAACAGATACAAAGAGAAAAAATTACAAGGTAAGCAATAGGCGGCCTTCTCGCTTAAGAACGATCTCTTCCAGGCAATACATAATAGTTATTTGTTATGCAAGGCTGGAAAGTGACTGTTTGGCGCGAGTGCATATAATTGAAACCTGAGCAAGCGAAGGATTCTAGGATTGAACCACGAGCGAAGCGAGTGGTTCAAATGAAGAATCCTGAGCGCAGTCGAGGGTTTCAAAGGCACGAGACGCTAAGCAACTTTACAGCCGAGCGAAACACACAATTTTTCACCTCACTACAGCGAGAAAATGGCAAATGGACGAAAAACTTACTGTGAAAGTAGTTTTTAATAAGTCAGTTTTATTATCCACTTATCAAACATTTTTAGTATTTTATAGGTATAATAGTATTTACAATCCAAATCGATATAACGGTATTACAGTGGGTAGGTACGTATATACAGTTACTATTTTGAAAAGGATTGCATGGCATAAGTATCGAGGTGTACTAAAAATTAAAAGTAAAATTACAAAATAAATCTTTAGTAATAAGAATAAAATAACAGATTAATTAACAGATTTAAATATTAGGTACTTCAACAAATGTATGACGAACTTTCTTTGTGAACACGGCAATATTAACGCTTTCTTCCTCAACCTCGTATCTACCCGAATTGTATACAACAAATAAACACTCTATCATACTTAACATAAAGATGATTCTATAGCAATTTTGTGGCCAGATACGAGGTTGTGAAAGTAAGCGATCGATGTATTTTCAAGGGGGCAGCCGTTCACGATAACGTTCGAATTTCAAAAACTCTTTCCAGCCTAGAGGATAAAAAGCTACTTTCCACGCAGATTTCGAAGGATAAAGAAAGCATTTTCGAGCTAGTGAGGTGAAATAGTTATTTGTTATGCAAGGCTGGAAAGTGACTGTTTGGCGCGAGAGCATATATTGAAACCTGAGCAAGCGAAGGATTCTAGGATTGAACCACGAGCGAAGCGAGTGGTTCAAATGAAGAATCCTGAGCGCAGTCGAGGGTTTCAAAGGCACGAGACGCTAAACAACTTTACAGCCGAGCGAAACACACAATTTTTCACCTCACTACAGAGAGAAAATGGCAAATGGAAGAAAAACTGTGGAAGTGGTTTTTAATAAGTCGGTTTTATTATCAACTTATCAAACATTTCTACTATTATAAAGGTATAATAGTATTTAGTTTACAATTCAAATCTATTTAACGGTATTACACCACTGTAATACGTAATAGTAACTGTATGTATGTACCCACGTACATACTATTTTGAAAAGGATTGCATGGCATAAGTATCGAGGTGTACTAAAAACTAAAAGTAAAATTACAAAATAAATGTTTAGTAATAAGAATAAAATAACAGATTAATTAACAGATTTAAATATTAGGTACTTTAACAAATGTATGACGAACTTTCTTTGTGAACACGTCAATATTCAACGCTTTCTTCCTCAATCTCGTATCTACCCGAATGTATATAACAAATAAACACTCTATCGTACTTAACATAAAGATGATTCTGCCTATAGCAATTTTGTGGCCAGATACGAGGTTGTGAAAGTAAGCGGTCGATGTATTTTCAAGGGGGCAGCCGTTCACGACAACGTTCGAATTTCAAAAATTCTTTCCAGCCTAGAGGATAAAAAGCAACTTTTCACGCAGATTTCTAAGGATAAAGAAAGCATTTTCGAGCTAGTGAGGTGAAAATTAATATAGTGTAAGTAATGTTTTACTTAAGCGCTTATTAATAGCGATAATTTTCAAATTTATAATTTAAATTTCGCAATTGATCTAATTTGTTTACATTTAGGTACTTTATCTACTTAGTGTTTTTGGATATGTAAGTTTAGGTACTAATTTATAATATTTGCGTATGTAAGAAATTAGGTTATTATTCACAAGAAACGAACGAGACAGTAAGTACTTTGTGAAAAATTAAGTTTTTCTTGTAGCGAGTGTAAAAATGAAAACCACTAAATCATCATCTTTGCTTATATACCTGCGTCCAACTGCAGGGCACTAGGCCTCCCCTCAGAATCAGATTGGGAGGGAACTCAAGCCTGGCCAGTATTAGAAATTAAAAAGTTTTCATCTTTCAAATTAAATTTTTCTTCATACCCTTATCAAATAAAGACAATCTTATTATTAAAAAAATGCGTACTTAATTCCTTTTGCACATTGCCATGTTACGTTATAAATAAAGCAATCAAAAATAGTGTTTTGGCACCGTACAAAAACAAACGTTAAATAATTGTATACGGCGACAAAAGCACCTGTCATTAATCAGACCCGACACAATACGGAAAATATCCTGGACGTCAGCCTGTACAAGATTAGTATGGCTCTCAAACAGCTCAAGAACAACAAGTCGGCGGGTGATGACGGGATTACGTCGGAGCCTCTGAAAACATGTGGCAAACCGGTCTTAAAAGCTCTCCAGAAGCTGTTTAACTCTGTCATACTGTCACGGGCAAAACGCCACACGCATGGCACAGAGCGTGGTGATACTCTTCTTGAAAAAGGGCGATAAAACTCTTTTAAAGAATTCCAGATCCATCTCGTTCCTGAGAGAGTCATCACGAACCATTGGATGCTTTTGGACGCTGGTTCAACAACATCCAGCCTCCTGAACGAACCGGGTTCAGAAAAGTTTCAGTACCGTAGATCAACAGACAGACGCTGCGGCAGCTTAATATACAGAAGAGAGAGGAATATACAAGCTATATGACAACTAGAAAGCCTTTGGTTTGATCGAGACAAGGACAGTGCTAGTCTCTTCAACGGTGCTGAATTGACTACCGCGAGTACCGCGGCATCAACATCAACGGGGTTGTGATACATTTGTTTGACATTTGTTGATGATATCGTAGTCATGGCTGAGACCCTGGAAGTTATCGGAAAAATGGTCGATGATCTCAGAAGAGTTTCTCAATGAGTTATTATTCCTTAACAAGTGGGTCTCAAAACAAATATGGAGAAGATATTTTCTGCGACAAGGCTTTACACTGCTTCATATACCCATACTTCCACTCATTAGTAGGTACTAATGTTATAAATGCGGAAGAAACTCTGGCCGTAAAATTGGAAGGACGAAGGATAGCTTTTATCCCGGAAAATTACATAATTCTTGCGGGATAGAGCATAATCGTTTTGCAAAGTTGCGGGTAACAGTAGTATTTAAATAAACTAGTACATTTTCTTGTAAAACCACAAATGGCGTCAATCAGTTGCGGTTTTTTGTGCTAATTAATGTCAGCCTACTGTGGCGCGGAGTTTCATAAAGCCCTCCATATAATAATGGTTAATTATTTTATTTATGAACAACAACCCTTTTACCCTGCTAGTCAGACTACAGGCCACCACGAAGACTTTCGGATTTTCGATTTTCGGACTTCGTATCGCGCTGTCCCGTTCACGCTTATGGTATTTAATAGAAAAATGTGAAGAACGGCACGATGCGATCTTTGAATTTTGTACTAGTCACCTGCGTGGTAGCGGAGAAGCAAGGTTTAGGGTTGCAAGTAGTTTCATTAATATGAACCTCTATAAAACTCTCTATAAGTCATTATCATTATCTGTCAGTCGAAAGACGTCCACTGTTGGACATAGGCCTTCCCTAAGGCTCTTCACTCAGAATCAAAGGGCCTGATGTTTACAATGCCAGCTATGTTGTTTTATTATCAGATTATTCAGGCGGCTCTAGGTGCGGCAAAGTAAATAAATAACATCTAGTACAGTGCAAAGTAAATAAATAACATCACGGGGATACTTGACACTAATTGACCTAATCCCAAAGTAAGCAGAGCTTCCGGTACTGGTACTAGGCAACGGATAAACATAGTTGTATAAATAGTAACATACTTAAATACGTGTTAAGATTCCAATACTCTAGATTGTAGAGTCTACTTCTAGAGTCTAGACCAAAAACTCGTAACGTATTTTTCATACAAATATCTGCCCCGATCGAGAATCAAAACTGGGACCACAAGCTTCGTAGTCAAGTATGTATGGATGTAAACTCTTTATTGTACAAAATAAGTAAACAAACAATTGACAAACAAAGAAATATATATACAAAGGCGAACTTATCCCTTTAAGGGAGTTCTCACCACTGGGCTATCTGGTCGTCTTGAGTCTTGAGTACCAGAGTGGCTGGGCTGGGTGCCTCAGCTGAGTCTGGGCGCCTGGGTGCGCGGGCGCAGGAAGTGCGCTATAACCGCGCGTCGTTAATCACCGCCGGTCGGCTTCCTTCGCGCTGCGATCGCTCTAGCATACCGATACGTATTTAAATATTTTAAGAAGGACTATAGGTAGAGTCATTCACGATGACGCGTGCCGTGGTTCTTATTACAATGTTATTAATGGCTAATTTAGACAAAATCACGCGTCTTCGTGGATGGCACTACATCACGAAATTCCCTCTACCCAAAATTTGAGCTCTAGATCCGAGGTTTTTTGGGCTGAGTGTTCAGATTAGAAAGAAACTTAGTTGTAGTAAGCTAGATCTCTAGAATAACATACCTACTTTTTATTCCGATATTCTTATTTACGCATATATAATAAATAAATAAATATCACGGGACACTTGACACCAATCAACCTAGTTCCAAACTAAGCAAAGCTTGTATTATGAATACTAGGCATCGGATAAACATACCTATAAAGATAAATACGTATTAAACATACAAGACCGGAGAACAAACATTCGTATTATTCATACAAATATCTTCCCCGGCCGGGAATCGAACCCGGGACCCCAAGCTTCGTAGTCAGGTCACACAATCTCTACCGCTAAATCTAGAGACGTAAAATGTTGTACAGGAGTTTTTCTTACAACTTAAATATTTTGGGATTTTCCAGGAAAATGTAGTAATTCCGATTTAATTGCCATGTTTAATTGTTCACGCGAGTAAAGGCATAAATTAAAGCTATACCTAGACAAGGACAAGGACAGAATCGCAAAACTCTCATGAGATAAGACATTCTGTATCGGGGGCAAAGCTGCGGGCATAAGTTTGTTAGTTGCAATCACAATAGACTAGAAATAATTACATAAAAAAAACTGCGTCGCATTCAATTTGGATAATTAAGTTGAACAGTTACTTGTTACTGAATAGTGTATACATAGGTATATATACTATATAGTTAATATGCTACATTATAGTATATATAGCCTATTAAACATTTACAAGTGTCAAATGTACTACCAAACGATTGATTACAAATGAAACATCAGTTTAATTGTTGCTGAAGTCTAAGCAAAGTTTTATCGGTTGTCTAAGTATTTACCTACGAGTACATACAAAACAATTGCTTAGATGCATGCATTTTTGAGTTTCAGTTCAAAGTGTGGGGCACTCCCAAAATTTATTTTTTTCTATTTTTGTGTAAAAATCTTAATGCGGTTCACATAATGCATCTACTTACCAAATTTCAACAGTACCTATAGTTCTTATAGTTTCGGAAAAAAAATGGCTGTGATATACGGACGACGGACAGACAGACAGACAGACATGACGAATCCACAAGGGTTCCGTTTTTTGCCATTTGGCTACGGAACCCTAAAAATGACATTATTCAAATATTTTCTACTGATAGTCAATTGAAAATTCAACAGTTGACAGAAACAACGACTGTGGCATTCTTAGTAAAGGTCAAAAGACAATAGAACGTAACACACTGGTGGGCAAACGGTGTATGTAAACGTGCATTTTGCTCACTAATGTAATGAACATTACGCAAACCTGTGGCACAGAATAAGTAATACCTTTTACAAGTGTGGCTTCAGTTGCTTTGGCATTGTTTAACACTTCTCCTTATCTACTTAAAGACAACGTTTTTTTGGTAGGATGAAGTATAGAAAACTGAAAAAGACAATCTAAATCACAACTCTACCAGGAAAACAGTTGTGTACATATCTTGTACAAATCAAGATTAAATTTAAGAAAGCCAAATACCTATACTTGAGTAGACTATAACAATATTAAATTTATAATAAATATTTCTATTGTACAGGGAAAGCGTTCAAATATACAACATGTAAGTTCTCAAATAACCTATATGTGTTCCGACATATTTGAGCACTTTGGCCGTTCCTATATATATATATTTCACGTTGGCAGTATATCTTGCCCTTTCGAGTTGACTTCAATAAATTGATCTAGTCGCGAACTAATCGAGTCAAACTGATAATCGGTTGACACGATTAGTTCGCGGTCTGCCCCTACCTAGTTCTGGCCCTAGGTTTTAGCTTATACCTAGCGATGCGGGGATCACTCGCAGAGCGTGCTAAGCCGGCTGGCGAACATAAGGGCGACACTTTTATTGTTTCGTTTATTTTTCCTTTTGCGTTTTCTCCGGGCGAAGCGCATTCTGTGGTTATGATGAAATTTGCATCGCCATTTTAATATAAATTACAGACCACTGCTTTACAACTCGTGGCTACAGCTTGGTTGTCAGCATTTCGCATAACCTAGCTAAGCCATCTTTCAAAAGATAGGTATCTATCTTCTACTTACTTACGTGAATAAAACTTCGATAATATGTCCTTTGTAAACAAATCAAAGCTGCAATGAAGCGGTTGCTTTAGAGTAGACTATTCTTGGTACCTATGGTTTATATCAACCCAAATTATATAAAGTGTAAACAAACAGATTTTATCAAAATTCTTGTATAAACACTCAGTGGATCGAATCAATAACACATTTATTTATGATTCGTGTCTTTTAACTAGACGTATAATCACTTTTTTTACCAAAATTCACTTTATTTTAATATTTAATTTTCATTTGAAAAATCTTCGTCAAAATCTGACGTTATTTCTTGAATGAAACATGGGTATAATCTATTAATCTGTAGTAGCAAAGATATATAGAATATAAACGTAGAGACTTTTTTGTTTAAAATGTTCTTTATTTCTCACTTTTTAGTGATTCGTAGCCAAAGTACCTACATCTCACAACGATTCCATTAAGCCCAAACACGTATTAGTTCCGTTGTCTACCTTCTGGCTTCAGCATCAGATCAGTTCGAAAGAATCTTTAACTTGAAGCTTCTTCTTAGTCGCTTATCTAGGTATATTAATCATGATCGTTTATAGACCAGCGAGCATTACTTAGCTTTGACGAGTTCCATTGGTCATCTACGGTCTTCTTCATCAGGTCCAGGTTACCAAATGATACTTTCTGAATGTAAATGCATACCTTAATGCTAAAAATGCCAAAATCACTATAGGTGTGCCTATAAAATTTGAGGTTTGCACTCGATTTCCCTAGGATCCCATCATCAGATCTTGACTTGGTGACTACTCTTTCGAATAAAAAAAGGATTTTGAAAATCGGCCCACAATTGACTGATTAATCGGTGAACATACATAAAAAAAAATTACAAACATTGGAATATAACATAGAACCTCCTCCTTTTTTGAAGTCGGTTATAAATTTTTTTTTATAATTGAATAATCAGTCTTTGGAATTAAATCAAGTATAATAAAATAAAAATGAAACATATTAATTCTATGAAAAACATTCTTACAAAATTAAGGGTTAAAAGATTGTAAATAATAAAATGACAAAAATAATTTGATCTTTTCAGTTAACAAATTAATCGATTTACTGAACAGATTAATGATTTTGTACAAGGTTCTAGGTTTTCACACTTTTCACGTCACATTTAAATGTGATGCCGTATCTATTTGTTTTGTTCGAATAGACGGAGACGGCATCACATTTAACCGTCAGTTAACACTAATTAATGGATGGTGAAACAGCCCCTTAATGTCCGTGGTCGGGTAAATAGCGTCTTGGTCTACTTACACTTTTCATAAATTGGATAGATATAAACCATAGGGATCCTGCCGTACTGGTGATTAATACGTAAAATAAATAAATGAATGTTTGGACAAATGTATCCCCTGAAAAACAATTTCACGTAAAATGAATGAATAAAGTGATGCCAAGATGAGACTATATAAGTTAAGTAGCTCGCACTGTTTAAAAATTTGATCTCATGTAGAACCAAGCTTCGAACATAACACGCCTAACTCTACAAATTCTACCTTCGCAAGGTCTACACTTTAGTCAAAATTAGACAGCGCCTGTATTCAATATTTCTTAAATAAGTATTCCAGGATATCTGGAGCCCTGTCTCTAAGTCCCTTCCTCTAGACCTGATCTCTTGCCTTTCAAATATATCCCACTATCTAAGGCATGCTCCATCACTAGACGATAATAAATCAGTAAGATATGTACAGATGAAATGCAATGGATGATATGTATTTATCTATTTAAGTATGTTTATCCTTTGCCTAGTGTCCATAGTACAAGCTTTGCTTATTTTGGGACTAGGTCAATAATTGGTGTCAAGTGTTCCATGAGGCTATGATATTTATTTCAATTAAAATTTTACACACTTGTTGGCAAGATCGAACATTTTATTTATGTCAAGAAGGTGACAGAGTTACGAAATATTTAATGCTGGGTCCTCATTTAATTTCTACTTTATGTCGCAGGTACGTAGTTGAGCAAGAACATTAACTGTAATTTTCTCCTCATTAAGTATTGACGTAGCTATAATAAAATAATTATTTTGCTGGCTGCCAATTTAAGCTTGTTTTTGCGTTCAATAACATAATCATCACCATGTGAGCGGTAGGACGTCTACTGTTGTGTTGGATATAGGCCTCCGCGATAGGCCTCCAGTGGCTTCGAATCCGCGGCTTTAACCGTCAACTGTCTATCTCGTTGGTCGTCCTACGCTGCTTTTGCCGATCCGCGGCCTCCTTTCGAGAATTATTGGCCCCAACGGCCACCTGTTTTCCTTGCTATATAATACCGTGTACTCAATAACATAATTCGTTACAATAAAAACATTGTCTTTCGTTGGATCTAGCCCATCTAGAACCTGCGCATTAGAAAACTAAAACGGGTTCTTTCCTCGGTCCTTTTTCTCAATGCCCGGAATGGTCCAAACCTAACTTTCCTATACATATTAAAACAAGCTCGGCCACAAACAATGAACAGCATTCCGGAACATAGGCAATATCAACGGATACTTAGTGCGAGAGGGACATCACTCTTTCTCGGAATCACGAGCCGCGTAATAAGGGTTGTCAACTACCATGCTGCGTAAGAAAACTGTGTATTTTAAACATATCGTTAAATAGAAGAAGCAACATTTTTAAAGCTTTTTTGGATTTCAATATTTTTTATCGAAATACCTATTTAGAAACTAGTGCTACGTACTTTTAGCAAGGTCACTTTTAGGGTTCCATATCTCAACTACAAAGTTGAACCGTCTGAAAATCGTAATTTTTTATGTCGGTCTGTCTATGTCAGTAACTAATCTAGAAAATTAAATATTACCCCAGACTGCACATTTAAACAAAATACACGCAGTGTAAACGGAGTGTAAAATCACCTAGCAGAGGCTAACACAGGGTATTCATAGGCACCTACAAATTTGTACGGAACTATCTGTGCGCGAGTCTGACTCGCATTTGGGTGCTAACTGTTTGGTGGGTGACCCAGCCACCCACTTTCCACTTAAGTTCGTCATGTAGAGACAGCCACACACAGGTTATAACCGATGGTTATGCCTGCACAGTTCATTTGTGCAGACATAACCAAAAAATAACAATTGGCATTATATCAAATTTTGAAAAGGCAAGGAGTCATACCGTACACACGTTCAGTTATGCCTGCACAAATGAACTGTACAGGTATAACCATCGGTTACTTATAACGTAGCGTGCATCGGAGCCCGCTTTGCTTAGATATGTGGGACATCCCGAATAGCCAGATTGTGTCAGTTGTAATTGTAATGTAAGTTACAAACGTTTGCCACAATTTTAGTATTAGTATTAATTTAGTTGGCAAAAACAAAGTACATGACGCCTTATTCTAAGCCTCTTACAATATTTACTATGATTGAGCGCAATATCACGAAATGGAGCGTTAGAAAATGATGTTCATAAAAAGCAACTAAAAGTACCGACTCCTTAAAAAAACTTCTACATTATACCTATTTCAAAGTTTAAAATCAATTGTTTATTAATTTCGCTCTACACAAAGTTGGCAACCCTATGCGCAATGCACCGCGGCGAAATGGAATGCAACCGGCCCCTATTCTGGATGTTCGGATCGTTCGATACACAGTTCTGTAGCTCAAGTGCATACGCGGAGAAAGAGAGCAAGTCCATTGTGACAGTTAGAGGTTCGAATTTGCATCAGAATCAGCCTGCGGTTTCCCAAACCCCGTCGAGCAACCCATTCCTGGTCAGGGTACTACCGTCTACCAAATAGGTACCTAACCAGATTTCTATTAACAGTTTCTTTACTTGCTCCCTATCCTCTTTGTTTATTTTTTATTTTTTTTATTTTTATTGTTATCATGAGAGGGAGGAAAACGAACGAGCAAATGGGTGATGAAAAATGATTACCACCGAACATGAGTGCCAACTACCTACTCAAGGAGAGTCATTAGTCCGTATTGTTTATGTATTATTATTTGTTTACTCATAGAAAAATAGACAGTTAAATCGCTCGTTAATAATTTCTCCTTGTTTCCAAGAATATAAAAATGTATGACATACCTACGTAAAAGTGTATACGTTAGAGCAGTGGTTCCTAACCTTTTTCAGCCGCGGACCCTCAAGGAAATCAAACATAATGCCTAGGACCCCTGATGAAAAAAAGGTGCAATTTTCGGACAATATTATTTTTGTTAATGCTCTAAGTAAGATAGATGCGTATGGGGCCGCAGACCCCCAAACATATGCTCGCGGACCCCCAGGGGTCCGCGGACCACAGGTTAGGAAACAATGCGTCAGAGTACAGGTTTACATTAATCTGATAACTCATACTTAGAGACAGATTTCATTAATTTGATGACCAATATATTTCTAAGGGATAGGATCTAAATTTAAGTAATAGAAATTATAGTTCCTTTTTAATGATACTCGTAACCACTGTCTAATTACCTTCGGACCTATGACGTGAAGTAATCACCACCGCCCATGGAAACCAGCAGTCTACCTAATGGCACTGGTGCTTGAGATCAATGCGATTGAGAATGTTCTACTTTACAATTAATCATCAAGCTGAAACAATGGCGTTAACGCAAAAACAATATTCGCTTCAGATATAAATTAAAGCGCTATTGTTGCGAATGACGCCCGATGCCAATTGGAACGGTTTTATGGAAACATGGTTGTTCTCATGCGTGTACACATTTTATTTACACAATATATTGTAAATAAAAAAACCGGGCAAGAGCGTGTCGGACACGCTCGAAATAGGGTTCCGTAGCCATTACGAAAAAATTAAGTAATATTTTTCTAAGGATTCCGTATTTTGTGCGGAATATTCCAAATTTAGGTATATATGTATATTTTATTTTATATCTTAGGCTGCTATTTACTCTTAAACTACTATAATTCTTAAGAAAACTTAACCGTTATAGTTTTCCTTGTAAGTTTGATATACTTACCTTACTACCATCCTGAATTTTTCCAAATTATTCCACCCACCAGTTTAGATTTTAGAGGGAGGGGGGACACTTGATTTTAATGAAAATTTGCACTTTAAAGTTGAATATTTTGCAAACAAATCACTGAATCGAACAAAGTTTTAGCAACCCCCTAATGGCATCTAATGGTTTTATTTAAAAGACTTATCCAACGATACCCTACACTACAAGGTTGGATGAGAAAAAAAATCACTCCACTTTACGCCTATGGGAGGTACCCTAAAATTTTTATTTTATATATTATTATTATTATATTCGTGCAAAATTACAGCTTTCTAGCATTGATAGTCCCTGAGCAAAGCCGCGTATGGGCAGACAGACATGGCGAAACTATAAGGGTTCCGTTTTTGTCATTTTGGCTACGGAACTCTAAAAAGACTATTCTTCAAGGATTTTGCAGTCACCTTTATTTCATCACCTTCAAGCCTAGCTATGTTACTTACATTATGTCCCATTGCTAAGGTCAGGTATTATCTCACAATCCCTACTAATATTTTAAATGCGAAAGTAACTCTGTCTGTCTGTCTGTCTTTCTGTCTGTCTGTCTGTCTGTTACGCTTTCACGTCGAAACCACTGGACCGATTTTGATGAAATTTGGTACATAGGTAGTTTGAACCCCAAGGATCAACATAGGAAACCTTTTATTCCGGTAGAGGGCGCCACCGCGCGATAAACTAGTGTTATATAAATGTATCTACAAATAAGAAATTAGGTATTTAATCTAACTCACATAACCATCCGTCGAATGAAGTATTCCGAATATATTTTATGACACAGTGTATATTTTCTACAATACAAGATTTCATTTCTAGATTAACAGGTGTAATGACTAAACATGACCGTGCCTTGTACTGTGTATACTTTTATCTTATCTAGTATCTAGAACACCTAAGAACCTGCGTCCTACTTTCAAACTTAATTAAGCACATGCTATGTTATGATCCTAGAGTAGATACAATCTCAAGTGTAAGTGCTGCAACATGGCTGCAACTTAGATCACAATTATCTTAACTCACAGCTGTTCAGACCCAGTTTTCATTAGAGCGGCACGGCCATATAACATGAATGTTGACGTTAATCTTTTCTAGTTAACAGTGTCCGTAGTAATAGTAGAGACATCTTTAGGTACTGGAAATGCCAACAAGTGTAATAAGTAACGGTCGCGGCGTGTATCGGTTACCTACACCAGCCAGTTGTATTGTCTCGCTGGCAATCGCATTCACCATCTCTTTCTACCCTCATCTTATACCGAGACAGAAATAAGTGGTGAAAACGACTGTGATTCTAAGGGGCTGTTTCACCATCCATTGATTATCTCTGACATTCATGTGACACGTTGTCTTACTTCCAGTAGAAGTCATCGGAATGTCTACCAAATTAGGTCAGTTTGACAGACACTGATTCCCTACTAGGCAACGGACGGATTAGTGTTAACTGACGGTTAAATATGACGCCGTCTCTATTTGTTTTGTTCGAATAGACGGAGACTGCATCACATTTAACCGCCAGTTAACACTAAACAATGGATGGTGATACAGCCCCTAAGTGTGTTAGATAATAAGGCCTAATTCACTACCTAGTCCTTTTCAGGGCCCATGAGGAGTTAATCTTCCATGCAACCCACTTTTACTTTATTCTATCTAGATATACTATTTAACGAATAATATTTGTATGTATGTATCACCATCATCAGCCGGAAGACGGCCACTGCTGGACAAAGGCCTCTCCGTTAGAACGCCACAATGAACGACAACTCGCCAATTGCATCCACCGGTTTCCCGCAACTCTCACGATGTCGTCAGTCCACCTGGTGGGAGGCCTGCTAACGCTTCGTCTTCCGGTTCGTGGTATGTATGTATACTTAGTCAAGTGTAAAATATGAACTTATTCAAAGTTTCAAAAATAAGGCCGTAGTAATATATTTTTGAATGGTTCGAATAGATACTTATTTTTGCACTTGACTGTACTTACATATCATCATCATGTTCATCATTCCAGTCTATACATTACGGCCCACTGCTTTCTAGACTCACAGAATGAGGGGGCTCGGGCCGTAGTTCCCACGCGGGTCGAGTAGGTGCAAATTAAGGGCTACTACGAAATGCGAAAATCGAAGTTCGTGTCGTTCCGTTACTCCGACGCTTATACTATTTAATACGAGAGTGGGAGGGACGGTGTGATACGAACTTCGATTTTTTTAATTTCGGAGTAGGCCCTCATATTGCGGGCTTCAGACATTATTCAATTGCTTCGCCGGTATCCTTCACTATAATGCTCGTAGTAAATTCCAAATGTAATTTCGCACACGAATTTCGAAAACAATTTTACAGACGCGAAAATAGCCTCCAGAAAAATTGGGCAAGAATTTAAACACGCACTGTGTACAGTCAGCTGCAGAGAAAAGGTACCCCCCTGTAACGGCGGTATCCATACTACCGCCATTACAGGGGGGTACCCTTTCTCTGCAGCTGACTGTACGTATGTTTTGCTGTCAAAATGGCTCTAACGATTGCGATTAAATTTTCTTATATGTAGAAATTGTATATATTATGAATACATAGATTTTTTTTTCGTTATTATATTGCTACATATTATACTTTTCTACCAAAAATACAAACCTAACCCCTATTGAACATGTTATAGTTTTGTGTTATCAGTTTTTAAGGTAAAAAAAAGTTATTTTAATTAATCTATTATACAAGTGCTGGAACGGAAGATGCAAGTAATAGTTAATTACGAGCTCTACATTTTGAGATAAAATTATTATTTAAAAAACCTACCAAGAGCATGTCGGACACGCCCGAAATAGGGTTCCGTAGCCATTACGAAAAAAATTAAGTAAGTAATATTTTTCTAAGGATTCCTTATTTTGTAACAAATATTTCAAGTTTAGGTATATTTTATGCTATTACTCTTAAACTACTAATAATTCTCAAGAAAACTTAACCATCAACAGTTATAGTTTTCTTTGTAAGTTTGATATACTTACTTACTACCATCCTGAATTTTTTCAAATTTTTCTACCCACCAATTTAGATTTGGGGGAGGGGGGGGGGCAACAGAACAATTCACTGATTTTTTTAACAATGGCATTTGAAAATAGTATTTTTCTAGCCAAAACGTGTAATGCTATAATTCTCAAGAAAACTTAACCATCAACAGTTATAGTTTTCTTTGTAAGTTTGATATACTAACTTACTACCATCCTGAATTTTTTCAAATTTTTCTACCCACCAATTTAGATTTGGGGGAGGGGGGGGGCAACAGAACAATTCACTGATTTTTTTAACAATGGCATTTGAAAAGAGTATTTTTCTAGCCAAAACGTGTAATGCTATAATTGCAGTCACAGATAAAGACGTTGTCGTACTATTTTCTTTTTAACTTGGTGTATTTAAGCCGCGGACGGCCGGATGGACATGTCGAAGCTATAAGGGTTCTTTATAGAGCTAAAGAACCCTAAAAACTGTGGCGGAGAGGTTTAGTCATTCCTTTTTATGATGAAAATCGCCGCTAATCGACTAAGCGCTGGTCTGTTGGCACCCAGTGCGCACTCATAACGCTAGAGTAAGCAACAGACCATCAACAGACATAATTATCTGTCTCATTATGATACAATGTTTAAGAATGCGCTTTATGCTTATAGTCCATTCGGGAAGCGTTCATGTAGCACGGTACATATGAAATGAGCGATTTTTTTATGCACATTTATAAACGCAAGCGCATGCCAATTGAATACCAGGTTATTCGGATTACGATTTTTTTTAAGAATATGATGGAGTAAGCGTCATCATTATCATCATCAGCCAGAAGACGCTCACTGCTCAACAAAGCCTCCCCCTCCTAACGCCATTACGCCACAATGAACAACTCGCCACTTGCATCGACCAGTTGCCCGCACTCCTCAAGATGTCGTCAGTCCACTTAGTGGGAGGCCTGCCAACGCTTCGTCTTCCGGATCGCGGTCGCCATTCGAGAACTTTTCTCCTGCAATGATTATCTGATCTTCGAGCAATGTGCCCGCCCATTTCCACTATTGAAGTAAGCGTCGGGCGTCTTACTCGTAATTTAAATTCTTCTGGAATATTTGAGCAGAATGAATCCAATCATCATTTGACTAAACACACCACAGCAAGTAATTTTTTTTTGGATTTTTTAGATGTGGCTAACAAATATTTCCAATTTAAATAATCTGATGAAATAAATGGACATTGACATATTTAACTGTAACATTCCATCCGTGAGGCGAAGATTGGCGTCCAGGTTCTTTGATTGACTGCACCGTTGGTCTTGGTATACTATCTCTTTGGGTGGTGCCGTGCTAACCTTATATAAAATTTTGATACAACCTGCTGAAGTATCATTTAACTTTGTTGCAATATTTATTTATATTGTTGCAATATTTATAAATAAGTACTATGTGTTGAGGAGTGTACAAATTCTATTTGAAGTTCTATGGTGTTTTGGTGTCGTGTGGGATCCTGTAATTGGCTCTGTGTTGCTATTATTACTACATATATTGTGTTTTTAGCTGTTGGTTCTCCTTTATTAAATAAATAAATAAATATTAAATATAAAAATATATCGGACTTGCGAGAATCACAAATACATATTTTTTATAATTTTATGATAAATAATTACAAGTTTTATCTAATTATTTTTCTATGCAGCGGGGCTTAGCATCAGCAGACTTAGGATCAGGATCTTAAGCATTATTGTGGCCTTTTTACAAGCATCGAATACACATGCCCCACCAATAGCCTGCATTTTACACCTACATAAAGACAGTTATAAAAGTTCCTCCTATTATTATTTCCGGCGAGTATTCCAATTGCAATCAGCTGATCGTAATAATCGTAACAGTTACAATAGGTCTGATAGGTAAACCGGGAGGCGTCGCGCATCGCCGCCCACGCCCGTCTGATGCAGCGGAGTGCATCTAGTGGTAGTTTAATAACCTTTGCTCTGTTTCCTACTACTCGCTATACCATTCAAAAAATAATCTATTCTTCTGATTTATGTAGTAAATAATCCCTACCTTGAAATATTGATAAAAATTCATTCTCTGACACCAAACAGGGTTTCTGTGACAGGCTAGTTGGCGCCAATACCGTGAGGTCTATTTGACATCTTTGACACGTGTGTCACGTTTATGATTGGTTAAATTAAATAACTAAATGAGCCAATCGCATGCAAGACGGAAACGTCAAACTGCCTCATGATACTAACGCCATCTAGCGATATTTTGAAAAAAGAAAGAAAGAAAGATTTATTTTGGCTCTATAAGTAACACCTAAGACTAATACTAAAACAAGCACTAAAACTATATTACTTGGTGACACGTCAGGATACCAAAAAGGGTCTCCACTCAGCATGTGTTGCCGCACATTATGTGTAGTAGCGCTGGTTTTCTGCGGAGCCCAGAGTGACGAATGAACTAAAACCAACCGCCACCCGTGTAATTTAATGTGTTGTGTGTGTTAGGGGGATAGCGAAATAATTGGGTTTAGTTCATAGGCATATTCGTCGATTTTCGTAACACACAAGAAACTGCGTTCGAAACGCTTCTAAACCCTTGCTCAAAGACAAACCAAACCGACAGGTACGTGTTTTTTTAATGAAACGACCGGGTACAGGTCTAGTAAATGATGCATTGCCATCGTATATTTTCGACAAATACGATGGTAATACATTATTAACTACATCTAAACCCAGTCCAGCCCAGCCCAATTAGCCAAGCGAAATGGACCTATAAAATTAGAGGTCCCGGAATGAACTCCAGTAGGGGTAGCAGTGTCAGGGATATAATAATATGTCAATCCATATTAGTACGTTTTCCTTTGTGTAGTACAGTCCCCAGCACCAAATGTCTGACACAAAAAGCGTGCATATCTGATACGACTATTTCTAGGACCTGCCAGATATTTTTGCATGCTCCGCTGTGGCAGTACACGGTTTTCTTAGTTTGGGATTGAGCCAATTGGTGTAAATGGTTCCGCTACAATTATGTATTTTATTTATACGTAAGATTATAGTGGCAAACATTATTAGTGATGGGTAGAAGTTGGTTGAACCATAGTTACCGACAGAGCTAGAAGAATGTACAAGTTGAAGTGGCAATTGATGGGCCACGTCTCTCGAAGTACAGATAAGCGTTGGGGGTAAAATGTGAAAGATCCTCGAGTTGAGTACCGGTCACAATTACCTCTATACTCCAATTCAATAGAATCTAACAATCCTGTAGACACTTCCAGCCTTCTAATATGAACACTGGGCTGCCTAAGGCTTTGTGATGTGACTATTATTCTTTTTTGATTCCTTTTAGATGATAATTGCAACAACAGGGACATATATAATTAAGCGTGCCCACGTTAGGGTGTGTTAAATGTGTAGAGATTCTATTGAATTGTACTTTAGGTGGACTGACGTCATCGCGAGTGCGAAAAATGGGGAAGAACAACGAGGAGCGGCACGGGTGCACTTGGTACGTTGGGTACCTATACTTACCGTGTTTATATTAGGTACAGTCTAGCCCAACTTTAAGCCGTTTATAATCGCTAACATCAAGGGGGACCCCCGACCCGTAGAAACAGACGATAACATTCACAGTTTTTACTTAGCCAGAGTTCTTGGTAATTTATGATAGCCAAACGCTTTTTTCGTAGCTTTTTTTTTCTACTTAAAATGCTACGAGTGCTACGACGTAGCACTTCTGGATTCGTAGCAGCCTTTTTAGCGGTATTCATACATAGCAACACTTACAAAACCTGAGCCAATAGAGAATGGATAAAGAATAACGACAATACTTTTTTTATCTTCCGGTATGATATCGCTCAATGTGTGATGGAACGAAGAGAGAGAGAGAGCGTTAATGTGGGTGAGATAGATAACATGAGCTATATCAAATTCTATCTCGGTCGGGTTATATCGCGAGAATTGCTACAAATTCTCGGAAAACAGCAAAACTGCTATAAAGGTGTGTAAGTATAAGAACTGCTGTGCTGTTAGGTTATTGGCTGATATCAGTTTACAACTGCATTTTTGTGTAGGTAAGTCGGATATATAAAAAATATATAATTAGGTAGACCGTCAGTTTGGTTATCAAAAAATACCTATATGAGACGGATTTTATCTGTTGTAAATAAATTAAAAAAATACTAAAATAAAGCATGTCAAAGTTCACAAGTGGGGGCCCGTGACGCCACTTCTATGTTAAACGTGTACCTAGGTGTAGGCAGACCTACCCAATTTTCTTTTTTTTTAATTGACAATTGTTAAAATCAGTACGTGTACAATATTTTTTGGTAGTCAAACTTACGGGCTGATTATATTCATTTAGGAATTAAACCCGTTGAGAATAGGTACGAAAAAGTTTAAAATTCACTGCATAATCGAGTAGGTTATCGAGTAGGTATGTTAAGCACTTTAAACAGCTTCGCTATTAATTATGCAATTTTACGTCTATCCGTAAGCCTGCTTGGTAGTTAAGTGTGAAATTGTTTTAATGATTTGCAGATTTAACAAAATAAACTGAACTGTAAATTTAACAAAGAGCACTAATTTAAATATAAATGATAATGGCAGATGGGTAAATCAACTTTTTAGTAAGTATATATTATATAGCTTGTTGCCCTTAACGTCTCCTGAGTTGCGGGACAGAATAACAATACTAAAAAGATGATTGACACAGATACATACAAAACTGATGATCGCAACGGTAATGCTTCAAAAGTAAGTATAGAAAAATTTGCGTGTGGATATTATGCGTGTTAATAATTATTTTAAAAATAAACGTTTGTTTTTCTTCTTGATTAGCTATAAGTAAATTGATTGTACTCAGCTTAAGTTTGTCTTACTGCAAATAAAATTAAAGAAAATATTTTCTATTCAAAATCACGGCACGGTCAACCTAACAAACTTGAAATTAATCATTAAGAACCTACATTATACTTAGCTGTAAGTATTATTCCATTCATTATTTAATATATTCCAACCAGCAAAACATACCTATAGTACTTATTTCGTTTAAGTAACCTAATTAAGTCCGACATGAAATATTCGTAAAACGTACAACAAAATCAAATTATATCGAGCAAATAAAAATAAAACCTACAACATCATTAGGACAAAATGTCACTGAGGCAATCAAATGTCAAGAACACCATACACAGGTACACATATATGTTTCCCGTGCAATGAAAACCGTTGATATCCCATCCCATTTCGAAATTCAACGGTTTTCCGCTGACACGTCCACTACACATCCTGCGGATTGCCGGCGGTCTGCCCGGTATTGAGTAGGTACTTTATGGGCAAATTAAGCTGTTGGGACTAGCGATAGCGGCGTGCGTTGACCTGGTGAATGTTTACTGTCCTTGTCGGCGCGGCGCGGGCGCAGGCGGCATCCGGAGTGACGTCACGCGGAGGTGCCGATGGGTTTCAGCGTGGAGGCCCCGCGCCGTCGCCGAAGCGTTTGATACTTACTCGCTTGTTAGGTACGCTCCGTTTAAGTTTGGCATAGGGTCGGAACTGCTTTAAATCATGCGTTATCTGAAGGCCATATGGAAACTATGCGAAAAACTGGAGAAGAACGAATGAAAACGAAAAGAAGTAGAAGATAGACGCTGTGTTGTACTGCGATTGGGAACTCTATCAGTTTAAGTCTCACTCTTAAATATTTAATGAATATTCATTCGATGGAAAGGAAGACTCTAGGTCTACTCCTGTTTTAACGCTTAACTAACGAAGTTAATAGAGCGCAGCGTCAAAGCTCGCTGACAGGTACTTACTAGGTGAGTCTCGACGAGCATCGCATATTTTGACGCCAAGTTATCATGACCTGAATGTGCTTTTGCTCGAAAATCGTCTTTTTCAAATGAGCTTGATGCACTCTGAATTAATCACACTATTTAATTGTGCCTAACAGTAGATATGCAGCAACTAAGTAGTAGATTGCAAGAATATGAGCTGAGAAAAACACAGGTAAGTACTATAAACAACAATGTTGAAAGCATGATTATTAAACATTTCACTTAATAAACATTTGGGTACTTAAATGATATCTCGAGGTTTCCAATAAAGTGGATAGGTATATTAAATACATACAATGTAAACGCATGTTTGTGCTACCTATAAACAGTAAAGGGAATGTTCCTTGCGCTGACAAATCAGCAGGTTTGCCGTTTATATTTACTGCCCGACCAGGAACACGTTTATGTAAGCCTATCAGCGAATACAGATACGTCACGATGGTCCAAGTATTGGGAGGTAATTAAAATTCTCTCACATCAAGTGATAATGAGGTCAGTGACCGAGTGCCGCCTGGCAACTACTCCCGACTGCTGGAACCATACAAAACGCTCAAAAGAAAGCCGCCTCCATTCCCAATCACAATAATGGTTACGTGAGCGCGATGCGGCATTGTATGTACCTACGTCATTCCTCACTGATTCGATTAGGTACGCAGAATAAAAACGAGCAAGTCGCATCACACACTCCGCCTACGCCATTTTACTGCCAGTAAATTCAAAAACTTGGAATGTTATTGAATTAGAGTACCTACTCACGGCCAGGCTATTATATTAAATTGTTATAAGAACGTTAACACTCATTTTTGGTTCTAAATAAAACTGCCAAGATTTTAAAAGAACAAAATGTTGCTATATACTAAAGAATAATCGGTTTCGAAGATTTGATTCAATCAGCTCTTGTTTATGTCAATGATGTAACTCTTTAAACTGTTAAAGGGACGTTGCGTGTTAGCGGAATGGAGGGCTGAGTAATGTCCTGTGGGAATGCGTAGAGTGCATCTCTTTTCGTCCGGAGTTACGTTGTTGTTAGGTGGCAATTTCAGCTATAACCTACATGGGAAGGACGAGTGGCTTGAGTAGCGCTCAGGAATGCCTGGGGTGCTCATATGAAGCTAAACTTGGACTGAAGGAGAGATTAAAGCAATCTGATGGCGTGCACGGCGAGTGCAGCGAGTGCAGAGCGCGGACCGGCGCGGCCGCATACTTGGGCGCGGCTGCGCGGGCCACTCGGTGGCTCACACACTTTTTGCCGAGCGGCCGGCGGCGAAGGTCGGTCGAGGCAAGCCACGAGCTATCTAGAATTCCAACCGCTATGAATGAATAGTCGCTCGACTAGTCCTCGGTCGCGCATACTAAGTAACTTCAGATTAATTTGACAACAAACATTTAAAAGTTGGCAAAAACCGGAATGGCGGCCGGCACCCGCCCCGTGGGAAACATCGTCCGAAACGTTTGTCTCCGGCCGATGATTGTCCGCCGATATAATTGATGTTGCGCCTCATGTTCGCGTTTATTTCGCGCTTTTGTAGCATGATGTGAGATGTGAGGCCAATTTGGTGAGCTTTTTTGAACACGACGCCATTTTGGGTGGGGCTTGTTTGGGCACGCAATTGCTGTAGGTACCTCCTGCAAAGGACATGAAAGATAAACGATTAACTGTCGCTAAACCAGTTCAGTTCATGTCTGAGTCTAGCCTGCCAAGCTTTTATCAAGTCCTGTATGGAGCTCATATGCAGACGTCGAGATGAGTAAATGATTACTTAACTTATCTTTATTACTTCAATTTGTTTAGCTTAATTTAATCTGACTGGTCAAGTTTCTCTATTAGTTCACAGGGTAATCTCAGTAATAAGTACTTAAAACAACCCTTTTTGTGATCTATCTAATTATTTTTCACTTCTCTTGCTCGTAAAGTTTGTGTTTATACTGGATCTTGGCGACATAAAATGGCTTTATATTTTTTTTCGTAATTTTTAATTTATATAAAGTTAAAAATAAATCAATACGACTAAAAAAATATAATAATATAGTAATGCATGAAAAATAAAATGTACATGGTAAGTGAACAATTGTTTCCACTGTTGCTATTTCGTTTCCTCGCCATCGAAGTGAAAAGCAGAGTGTTAAACTCGAGCATTAAACCCATTTTCACCTCGACGTATCTATCCATCCTCGCCATACCGGCTCGGGTGGCTATATGGTCTTGGGCTAAATGGCTCGTTTTATGCTCTTGTTGTATAATCTACTATTCACCACTTTAAATACTGCTAAATTGTCCTATAATATGCATATTGGTTTGGTAGTTATTGGTATCGTATCGCAGACCTCAAAAACTGATGCGAACCAATTTAACAAAATAACTTGATCGTGTTTCACCTACTTGCTAAAGAGCTACGGATTTATAATTATGTAGAGCTGTGGGATGGAAGCCACAACAAAGGACGTAGGAGCAGTGGTCGCGCCTTGAAAAAAGCGTGCGGTTTCGGGGCAACAATTACCATTGTAATTACATACATGCCGCACTAAACTTTATATGCAATACAAAAACCTGGTAAGCAACACTCCACATAAGTATATTGCGCTGAACTGTTGCGGTCGTTTCATCGCTTTATAAGGAAAACAACGGTGGCAGTTTCAAGACGATAATAAAGCATAAGTACGGACTCTAAACAAGTCCCTTATTGTACGAGAAGTGACTCTAAAATTATACATTATATAAACAAAATGGATTAGGCACTTACGTAGATATGTATGTATAATGTCGAAACAGCTTTAAAAATTGATTGATACAGGCATTACTTTGCAGAGATCCTATCAATAAACTAAACTACCAATTAGATAATGTGAAAGCCATAGCACATATATGTTATATACTTACATATATATACCCATACTAATATTTTGTGTGTATGTTTGAAAGTGTATATGTTTGTCCGTCTTTCACGTCGAAACGGAGCGACGGATCGACGTGATATTTGGCATAGAGATATTTTATGGGCCAGAGAGTGACATAGGATACTTTTTATCTCGGAAAAATGCACAGTTCCTGAGGGTATAGTGCGCGAGAACCGAATTCCACGCGGGCGAAGCCGCGCGCAAAAGCTAGTATGTATATATGGACGTAGCTGTTTTACACTTATGATAGCGGAGTAGCATGGCAAATGATTGTAGTCAATTAAAATAGCTTGACATTTCATCAGTTCAGTTAGTAATTTCAAATATAATATACCGATTACACTACACACTTTCAGAGAATTTGAAAGAAAGAAAGAAATTAGTTATTCGTGCCAAAGTAGCATAACATAACAAAAAAAAAGATATTAAAAAGTGCGAAAGAATTTGGAGAGAAATAAAGCTACTTATATTTATTCTATGAAAGACCTGAAGTAGGTATGGCAGTGATGCCATGGCTCGAGCAAAGTATAAATCAATCGGCAGCAAAGAGACCAGAGTTTATTTTCAACACAAATTTTAACGCATAAACATATTGGATAATGTTGGATTATCTAAAAAAACTCATAACAAGCCGGCTAAATGTACAACACGTGATAAAGTTCAATGTATTACGTGTGTAATAAGCGTTGCTGTTATGTATGAAACATCGAAATGAGGAGTCCATATGCCAGGTCTTAGAAATACTGTTCTAATACAGATCTGTTTAGATACAGAAAACGCGTGATTTAAAGAAAAAGTAGAACAGAAATAAAATTAAAATACTAGAAGTTTCTTAAAATATGTATTTAAAAATAACAAAAAAATATACAAAAATAATTCTCCCGGATTTTGTAATTAAGACTGAATGCACAAATCTGCAGAATGTCAAAAACTCCTGTAGATAATATAATTTAATCATCAGAAAAGTAAGTGTATGCTACAGGCTTTTCAAATAACTTTAATTTATTTTACGAGAGTCTTTTTTTAACCTGTTTCAATGTAAAAATCTCATAACGCACACCTATTTCGAAAGAGCCCAGCTCAAAATAATACACAATTTTAATTTAGATCTACATTTAATCTCTGGAAGGCTTGAATTAAAATGAGTTGATATTCATTAAATCTTCTTCTTTAAATAATACGTGACCTGATCGATTCCAACCTTGGTTATTCAAATGGCTGTCGAATGCGGCAAATGTCTGTCACATGGTAACCCCAGGTCTGTGTACATTTAAGCAGATGATGGCTGTATGGCCCTGAACCCGGAGGATTACGTTTATCACGTTAGGTACTTACCGCCCGCCTAGTTACTTCGGCAGATGCTTTTAGCAAAGCGATGTTGATAACACTATGACGGCACTGTGCGGTTGTTAGATTCGTACGTGCTCATAAAATTTGCTGACAGTTTATATGTATGTTGTATTCTTATATTAGTAAATATTTAAGAAAAGTAAGCAAAATTATAACATCTGTAATTGTGAATTTTATTTTGGGAAGGAGCAAGCTTATCTTAACTTAAAGCACAGGATTATCTAAGTATTTAGGAAGCAGGGTTTTTATAGTTTTAATGACTATCAGCAACTTGATGTTTTTATGGATATATTTTTTTATTTATTTAATCTAGTCATCATATGGGATGGGATTATTATATACTTGACTGCCTTCATTGGAAATTAAACGGAAAGGAAGTTCAGAGCTTGTTGATGATGACTAACGTTACTAAAAGCAGCTGAACTACCTAAGTATTTACATACATATAACTGATGGACACGATTCAATCAAATATTCACTCATTAATTTTATTTATCGATTTACGCATATATTTAACACACATACCATTTATACAAGACTAATACCGTTGCATACCAAATTAATAATGCCAGTGACTTTTGGTTTAATCGTCGGTTCACAGCCACTATCATTCCCCGAGCTAGGCCGGGGTGAGTTAGCGCCTCTTCTCAAATGAGGCGCACCAACACCCATAAAACCAGTTCGAATCGGTTCGTCGAACAATAAGAGTGGCCTCTATTTTGGGAACGGAGGCGTCACGTCCTTATGGGGCCTCTCGGCGCGCCACCCCGGCGGACCCCAGCAGCCAGCAACGCCGAGTCTCACGGTTTCCCATTTCCCATTCAAAACTTCATTAGCCATGCCGGCACATGCATGCTTGCCTATGGAAATACATTCCGACCAACTTGTCCCAGACGGTCTAGTAATCAAATTCAAAGATCCAAAAATTTCATAAATATTTAGATAACCGTGAATCTGAGAAAACTATGAAATAACTCGTGCGCATAATTTTTATTCACCGTGCTCAACTTACGTCACTTGCCGACATGGTACCTTATATTCGACGAAGTATGCCAAGTGCAGCGAACGTAATATTCATAACCAAGACGGGCGGCTATTACCTACATACGTTATGTCGTCCGTAAATGATGCAGCACAAAATAATGGGCTTTAGAAAATTCGACGTCGGCCGAGTGATAATATTCCTACATTGCGGTTGCGGTCGTTTATTTCTCTTATTATAAAAGTTTCGTTTGACACCGCCAGTACAGTACCCGTCGGAGTTTGTTAATTTAGGTAGGTGTTTTACAACGATAAGATTATTTAAATTCGTACCAATCGAATGTTTTAAAATAACCGCTGATTGCATCCTTATCGCTATCCTTGCTCATGTAAATACGATTTCGCGCATTTCTCCGAAATGTACAGCATAGTCAGGCAATGAATCGCTGATCATGAACTGAGGAATGGCCTCCAGGGTCGGAATGGCCATTACTTATGTTAGATGTTACGTATAACGTTTATAGTTTTCTAAATAAAGCTTTATTCATGCGGCGGCGGGCACGCAGGCAGGGCTGCGCAGTGCCAATGACTCGCAGGCTCGCCTTGACTCGACGGTAGACAGAATTCGTGGGCCTCATCGCGTTGCTCATCACTTGTATACTATTTTTTCGAAGCTTTGCACGTTAGCGCTTGTATCGAGCACCAGAAATATTCACGGACACCATAATCGTATAAAGCATTTGCATCACCTTGACATTTCAAGTTGATTTCATTTCGTGGTGGTGATTAATTGAACTCGTCTTGACTGCTTTACTTTTATCATGAGATCATGGTATTCATGGGATTTTCTGCGTCAGGTATGCGTACTATGCGTCAAATTAATGGCTTGGCAGGCTGCCCATTAGTGGCGACCATGTCAGTTATCGAAAGCAGGTACACAAGTATTATAATCGTAGGTGTATGGGTCGCCACCATTAGTCAGTGTTAATAATTTGGCTTCAGCTCTAGTACTAAATTGAGTATATCGAGTACCACATTAGTCGTTTAGGTCGGCCGAAGTACTGGCTTATCAATGTCGGTCGAATGTTCCGCGGGCGTTCATGGGGGCGTTATCGGAATACAAATATGTATTACACTTTATAACGACACATGCGACATTTTTTAATAAAAAGGTATAATCGTTACGCTCGTAAAGCCTTTCTGATCGTCGACCCCGCAACCGTCGCACAGGTTCCAAATATTATCGACTCGAAGTATTATTATCGAAGTATTGTAAGCAAAGGTAAGCTCGGTTTACTGGGCATGCGGCAGCGCGGACGGCCAACGAATGCTCGCAAAAAGTTATCGCAATGATCGAGAGAATGCTTAAAGGTAATTAATTAAGAGCTATTAATTGTTGATTCTCCTTAACCATTCAGTATGTTTCATTTGCTGCAAATGCTGCCAACTCTAAGTGAACTTTTTCCCAAGGATAAGAGCTTTTATTTACGATATGGATACTCATGTTGACATTACTGTGATGGCTACTAATAATAGACTCGTACAGTATAGTAAATACCGGCACATTTTGCGATGACAAATATGGAGCGTAAGTGAGCACCAATGTTGAACTTGTTTCTTAGGTTGAGGATTTTGATTGTATCTACTTCGTCAAAGACTTTATTGACATATGTTATGTGTTACCGATGATTCAAACGTTGCCTGAGGACATTAAGTTATGAGCCTATGAAAAATGTGGCTACATACTTTTAGCATTTAGTCATTCGCGTCATCGTTTGAAACAAAACAATTGTTTCCAAGTAGTAATTATTTTGATTGTGAAACTCGATAGATCCTAATATGGCTAATTCCAAGTTTATTGACCGAAAATGGTCGAGTTAGAGGACTGTATCCTGTGGGGTGCGCGGGAGTGGAGGCGCGGCGGTCACTTCGCACGCCCCTGCAATGAGTTTTAATTGAGTCGGTCGGAGGAAGTCGCTACGGTCAACTGATAGGGTGTCAGTCTATTTCAAACATCATTTACGTTACGACTGAATCTAATTTACTAATTTCGATTTTGTTTGATTAATTTCAATTTGGTAGGTTAGGTACTTTAAGTTTTCTGGGATGGTCCTTTATATTTTTTTCAACACACCTGCTCGTAAAGTAGGTCTTATTACAGCGTATTTACACTGATAATGCAGAATATTACCCATGCCGTGCCTTTTACATTACATTATCGCACTAGTGCCTTTTCATTACATATCTTTTTAAATATTAGCAAGAAGTATTAATGTTTCGAAAACAGCTAAGTAGTTATTTGCGTAAATATAAAATTCAATTCAAAATGTGATAAATAATTAAAGAATTTCATGAAACTGCTTGTTAGCTTGTTGGTATTTATAATTTGACGGTGTATTTTTAACTATAAATACCCAATTTCAAAATTTATAAATATGTGGCTGATTAGCTACTTTGCCGGTGCCCTTATCTCAGACTTGCGCGCGCATGCAGCGCTGAGCGCGCGAAAAAAAAAAATTACGGCCGCCATCTTTTAAATGGGTTTCTGTTTGTTAAGTTTATTTAAATAAATGTGAACTTTTATTTACTTTTCCTCGCAAGTGTGTTGAAAAACGTCGTATGAAACACGTGAGCATTGGTCATTACACTTTTCGTCTCCATTAAGCCTTCGCCTTCGGCTCAGGCTTAAAAACCGACTCGAGTGTAATGACCAACATAGCACACTTGTATCATAATGTACTATTATCGATAGTAGGCTTATTATAAGTAGCTCACTCCTGTAATAGTATATTTTTTATCGAGAGACTAAAATAAGCCAATATATACCCGAGGTGGTTAGCCACCCGAGCTTTAGCGAGGGTGTCTATTTACCCGAGGGTTTATATTGACTTTTAGTCTCGCGGTGAAAACTCTATTTTTCACTTCGATTGCGAGAAAAAATAGTCAATTTAGTACAAAAAGTTTTAACAAAAAATAAAAATAAACCTTTCTAGATTTCGGCGGCAAAAGATTATCAATTATGTCTATTACTCTTTGGTCAGCATCATAATTTTCACTATCACTTGATGAAATTGTGAGAATAATCAATTTATTTTAATCGTTTACGATTTACGCTCTACAACAATTTCAAAGTTTTCACGGTAAGTATTTTTTTCCATCCAGACACAGATACTACCAATACAGATACTAACAAAATAGCACCGGCGAAATGGTCCATACACAAACGGAAAAATAGAGTGGCACCACCTTCTATGCGGAAAAAGCATAGAACTAAGACCACGTAGACTAAGAACGTAACATTTTCGTCATTAAAATGGTCCACACACAAACTTATTTTTTGCAAGTAACTGGCTGTTTGAGTTTATCTAAGTCGCTCGAAGTAAATTAAAAAAATAATTACTTTTACTCCCTAGGGAGTAAAGTGCTCACTTTACTCCCGTCTCGTAAGGCTATATTGACCCATTTTTAGAGCATGAGAAGTGAAAAAGACTCTTTTTTCCTCGGCCTCTATTTTTTAAATTAAACAGACCAAGGCAGCAAACCTACTAATCTCACGAAACGTGTGGTTTGCCGAAATAAAGTTTCAATATATATTTACAAAAAACTGAAAGTAAAAAAAAATCTACCTGACTTACCTACATATAAGGTAGCTCACTCCTGTGAGTGAGCTACCTTATATGTAGGTAAGTCTACTATCGAATCGATAAAAATATAAAATGGCACATGCTAGAAAACTTAAGCTACCCAATTTTCAGGTACCCAACTATCTATGGACCTGTACCAAAAATCTCTAACGAGATTCGTCATTACCGCTCAAAGCCAGTCTTGTATTTTGATGACGTAATGACGTCGTAAGAAAATCTACTTTACAGAAAAGATTTCCAAGTGCCCAGCACAGTTAATAACATCTTGAAAAAATTAATCAGGGGATTTTCACAATGACACGTTCATTGACCTTTTCAGGTCTGTGAAGCGAAACTGCAATGTATAAGTGGGTATAAGGAAAACCATTCAATTGCTATCGGAAAGATTAAAAAACTTTAGTAGTTTTTAGCCAAATCCGTAGACGACGTGCAAAAAACCAATCTCGGCGGAATGGAGTAAAATAATTGTTCGAATGAAATTCTGGTAAGTCATTGTCCGTGGATAGACGTGCGCGTGGCCACTGTTCTTGCTTCAATTGCTTCTAGACGGTTGGGAACGGAACTCATGCGTGATAATAAGCCTTATGAGCAGGAAAATAGGGTCTGTAACGTAGATTGTCAATTGTATTAGGTGCAAGGAATGGTCGGAGCGACGCCGAGACGCTCGTCGCTGTCAGGGCGACAAATTGCTTTGTTTATGGGTGTTTATTGAATTGTGTCCTACAGCGGCTGGAAGGAAGTCTGCCAAGGGCTTGCTTCATGCCGCATGCCTCACTAAGGCAGCTCCGTCGCTCCGTAGCTGTGCTACTCGAAAGCGGAACAAATTGACATACCTATAAAGGGCGTGTAGTCAGTTGATGCGCTTTTTGAAATAGAGCAGTAATATTGTGCCTAAAATCGAAAATTCCAAACTATACTAAAACAGTAAAGCGGCAATGAGTATCTAACTTAGAAGCTTTTAACCTAGGTACATCAAAACTTCGAATTCCTAGATTTTTAAAGAAATGACGTCAAAACAAAGGTACCCAAGTTGATCTACTTTTTCTGAGTAATATTCAATATTGTGAATATTTATGACGCCTAGATACTAAAGAACATTTAAAATTATTTGACTTGCAGGTATAATAACTTGAATAATGAATTTATAGGTAGCGTATAGTATGTTAAAGCTGGCCCTTGCTCGGGGCCAGCGATACGATCTGACTCCACAAAGGTGACTTTAAACGGCTGCGCAGGAATTTTTATCAGTTTATATATGGCCAAATTTTATTATAAATGCACTAATGATATGATAATAATATTATGAAACAAGTTTTGATGATTATTGTTGTTTACAATGTACATACGTTTGAAAGATAATAGGTACAGAAATATCTGAACGGCCAGGAGAACAATTTGTTCACTTAAATCATATTTCAATACAATTTGATAATTTTCTAGAAATTTATCTAAAACACCCTAACGCACACTTAATTATGTATATCCCTGTTGATGTGATTGTAATATAAAATTTAAGAATTCAAAAAGAATAATATGTAATAGGCACATTGCCAAGACCTAGGCAACCCAGTGTTTATATGAGTATTGGCTGAAAGTGTCTACAGGATTGTCAGATTCTATTGAAATGGAGTTTGTTGCTTATGGCATAGCTCTGTAGGTACCTAACCTACTTAGCACTTAGTCCTTTACACTTGGTTTATTTAAAGAGATGTAAATAGCGCTAAATTGCGTCAATTCAGAGCTTCATATCCGTTTCGATGCATCTGATAATGACTTTTTTTTAATGGGCCACCCCATAAGAACACGATATAATTACACTATTTTCTTAGTCTTAGTTCCTGTATTAGGGATCTAATTTATGCATGTCTATTATATTAGAAAACGCTCGTCTTAAAACGGCTAAAAGCGTCACTGCCTGATAGCCAGCCAACGAAATACTTACCTAATTTTACTCGTACTATTGAAGTGGCAAAGAAACACTTTACCTACGGGATAAGAAGTAATAAATTTAGTGTCTGCCTGCATGAGACAAAAACAATAAATATCAATTTCATATAGCAATTTACTCAATTCGTAAACGTAGCTCCTTTCGAAGTGAAGGACTAATCATACTTTAATTATAAGGCGCCCGCGTTATGGCGACGCAGTGTTGCCGGCACAAAAATAATAAAGCCTGTAAATTTTATTAAATAGTCTTAGGCTAAGTACCTATATGAATCCTGGTAGACAGGCTAAGATAGTAGATTTAACATTAGTCTGTCTAATTATTAAGTAAGTATAATGTAAATATAAGATTTCCTTATTGAAAGGCTGTGTAAGTAAATTGCGTAAAGCACCAATGGTGAGCGCAGCGAGGAAAAAATATTTTGCTGCCGCGTGATACTCTCCTCCCCCTTCAGGGATATAGATAGATAAATATTTTTCCGGGATTTAGCTGGTAATAGATTGTATTGAAAAAAAATTAGACTCTACTGAACAAACTCATTTATTGCTTTTCATTTCAAACAGTCTAAAATACTAGAACAAAAAAGATCGGACGTAGTTCACGAGTTTTTTTTAATTCACATAGCGCAGTCACGGGTCAGTTGGCCCATCTTAAAGTTACTGGCACTTTATTGATACAATATCAGAGTTCAATCTCCTTGGTTGTGTCGCAGAACACCAATAATTCATGTTCTGAATACAAATCTCATCCTTCTGTGAAAACTTCCTGGAGAAAAGACCTACTTTGCTCTCACTTATTAGCGAAAATATTAAAAATCTTTCTAAGCTGTGCTTAAGATAAATTTGGGCAATGCCGAAACATTGGTAAATTGGCAACACTGGTGAGAAGTCTAATTTAGTTTCGGGCACGCTTAGCCCGCGGGCGGCGCGGGCGCAGGCGATTCCCATCGGCTGTCGACGCCCTAAACGTTTAGGATTGATGCTAATTTCAGTGTCACGTCACGGCCTAAATAACACGTTTAATGCTTGCGAACACGCGACAATTTTTCATTGCATTGGGTCATACAGATTTGGAATGAAAATGCTTGTTTTGCGATGTGTTAGTTATCTTATTGCTGGTTTGAAAATAAAACTCTACGTATTATTCTCTCTACATACTTTACTCTATTGTCGAACCCTACTCTATCTAGAGGTATCTAGGTACAGGTACGTCTGTTTAAGACTTCGTAAATAATTTAAAAAAGATATATAGTTAGTTAGACACAAAAATGTTATAAACTAATAGCAGTATGTACTTCATATAGGTACTAGTTTAGGACGTAGAGTTCAAATAGTACATTACAAGAAAATCTCATAACATGAAGGTTATCACTGCCTCAGAATAAGTAATCGTATACATATTTGTGAAGACAACTATGCAGCTTTTAACCTTGGGCTTGGCTGATAGCATGGATGATATCTCACGTGATCTCTCCTTAGGCCACGAACAAGGCGGGGAATGTATGGGCAACTTATATATTCTAAACATATTGCCATTACACACTACTCGAAGTATTAAGCATGATAGAGATGCGAACAAGGCATTGGATCACTTTTAACGTCAATTGAAATTTCATTGAAATAGATTCTAGTCTATGGTGTAGACCGCCACTATACTACAAAGTGTAAAATTTGAACTTCGTATCGTGCCGTCCCGCTGACGCTTATATTATTTAATACGAGAGTGAGAGGGACGGTACGATACGAACTTCGATTTTAGAATTTCGTAGTAGCCCTCCTGATTATGACTAAGCAAAGCTACTTAGCGTATTCTGCATGCATGGTTTCAATATACGTCTACAAAATAATGTAGGTACTCGTAAATACGCTCAAGCAAGATTAAGATTCACAACATTAAAAAATATTATTGAGTTTAAATTACAATTGTTTGAGGGTTTAATGATTTTATGTTACCTACTCGTATTTAATTTATATTTCTATGTGTATCCTTGAAGGCGAGTCTCGCTATTTTACAACATACATTTGTATGTGTGGTGGAGTGGATTAGTCGCGCGCTGCCAGCCCGCGGGAAGAGGCCGCGCGGCTCATCGCTGGCCCCAAGTCGTGACAGCCGTTTGTTAAACTAATGGCGTACAAAAAGAACACCGCCTTCCATTAGCCCCGTCCAAGTGTGCTGTTGCCTCAAGCAATTTGCACGCGCCAATACAATTTGTTTTATGCCTATTGTACTAGTTTTTATTTCCGGCTAGATACTGCGTTGACGCTCCGATGCCGATCTGTCAACTCTTAGAACGTTTTCGACGACATCGTTTCGCTCGTCGTGCCTATTAAGTTAGAATCGGACACCCGTATAGTTAGTTGCTATGCTATCTACATACGTAAAAAACTTTATAGTTATAGTTTAGAAAGAAGTTAAATATTTATCGCTCTGAGAAACGGTATTGCGTGCGCAATACGCTTCGTTTTGCTTTGCATAGACAACGATTAGCTCGCTCCCGAACTGTACCCCTTGAGAGATAACTACAGCTGTGTTCTTTATACCTAAGTCAGCGTACAAAGCGCTCGGATTGTCAATAATAATTCAACTGAATTCTCCGAAAAGTTATCAGTTAAAAAAGTTAAATTTAGTGAATAGAACGTAAAGTCATAGAACCAGTCGGGTGTCTTTGAGTCAGTCTCGCGTGATCCCAGGCCACACTTTTTTGCTGTCTTTACAGTCAATTATCAAATGAAACACTCATGTAATTGACGTTCGTGATCAATTTGGCGGGTACCTAGCGACTAATAAGATGTAGTTGAGTTCACGATGAAGTAATTAGCGAAGTGAGCCCATATGTGCCTTGCGGGGGTCGCGGGTTCCGCACATGGAGCCCACGCGACACGGCGCGTCGAAAAAACGTCGCCGCGATAAAAAGCAGGCCCTGAGCGGCGTGAGAACTCCGACACGTGGCCGACGCGAGCTCATTCATACATTTGATTCATAAATTGTATGCACGCTCTAAGCGTCTAAGTGTGCACCCCTGCGCTCACGCGCCGCCCGCGCCTGTGTGCTAGGTAACATGAGACCTGGAATTCATTCAATTCACATCTACTCTCATAAACAAAAGAATTTGAATAAAATGTACCTGCCATTGTTTCGTACTGTAAGATTAAGTGAACCATACTTTTCATGACTCTATAGCTGTGACTCTTGGTGAATGCCAATAGGTAAAACAAAACCATGCATGCCTACATACAAATGAAAGGTACCTAGCATTGGATATTTATAAATGTCAGGGGTAACATTTTTACAGTTTAGGTATGTATGTATATATGTAAACAAAACACTTGCACACAACAGTTTATAAACTACATGTTTTATTGTAGTAAACAGATGAGTAGGGAGTACAGAGATGTTTTCCCTGAGGATGGATAGCTTCCAGTTACGCTGCTTATGTGTCTGGTAAGTACCAATGCACTACTTACATACTCGTAGGCAGGAATATAACCAAAGATTTTCCACTATAGATGTTATTTTAGGCGAGCTTTATCTTCACAGCGAGTCACAAAGGTTTGGATACCCACAGGAGTATAGGTAATGGTGCGTAAACCCGTCCTTATCAATTCACGATTAAGATTGGAGGAACACGCACCTTTTTATAGAGCTTATTGCCGCTTTAAAAGAAGATCGTTAAAAAAAAAGAATGCTATCCAAGTAAAGCCAGGCCGCTGGAGCGGGCGGCGTTTATGGTTATTTGTGTGGGGAATGCAATCTTTCGCGGGTGATCGGCGCGGGCGGCGGCGCCCCGCTCGCTATAAATCAGGGCCAATTGAGGTCGGCCCGGACGCGAGTTATTTTTTAAATTGCGTGCACAATATTATGTGTTTAGGTAGAATATGATAATTGCGGCGGCGAGAGGCGCCGTAAGCCGACACCGACTATGGGATTACAGAGCGGCCGCCCGCTGCCCGCCGCCGGCCGCTCTCCGCCGCGCCTCATCACGCCTTGTTACCTCCACCACAGAATAGATAATAGTACAAGTACAGAAGTCTCTCTGTTTTGATTTTCACAAATGCCGCCTTTTTATGTGCCTACATAATTATTATTAACAAACGGACCGCATGGGAGCAGCCGACATTGAGCTCTCTGGCGCCGCGTGAAGGTCGACATTATTCCACACCTTGTCAGATATTTCTAAAATAGGGTTGTCAATACTTTAATAGAATACCTATTATACTATCAGATTTACGCTGTTTATAATATTTACTTAGCGGTTGCACTTTTATTTATTCTATGGCGCAGGGTCGAATATTATGTAAGAATAAGCTAGGTACCAGTCTAGTCCAGCGCAACTATGCTCAGTGACTCTCGTTGCGAGACGTACCCGTCACTTTCTCACAGTAGTGCACAGAAAGAGACAGGTAATATTTACATCTCATGCGAGAAATAGTCACATCATCACATGTTACAGTTGCTTCAGAATGGCTGATAAGTGTTATAAATGGTAAATGGTAGATAGTAAAATGAATTGGAAAATGCATGTTAATGTCTTCTTCTCAAATTTAAGAGCTATGCTCTTGTCGGTGGAGTAATCGCCACTCCGCACGGTCTTCGGCCAGCTGTTTGACTTCCTGATACGACACGACACCCACCCTTTCCTTCACCTGGTTAAAATAGGTTAATCTTGGTCTTCCTCTACCTCGTTTTCCTTCAATTTTGCCTTCCAGTAGGTTAAGAAGGAAATTGTCGTGTCGTATCAAGTGTCCTATCATATTTCCCCTTCGGCAATTTATGGTCTCCAGTAACATTCTTTTTTCTTTGACCATGGTAAGAACTTCTTCGTTGGTTTTTCGTTCTGTCCAGCTGATCCTTTCCATCCTCCTCCAACACCACATCTCAAAGGCTTCTAGCCTTTCTCTGTCTCTTTGAGTCAATGTCCACGTCTCACTTCCATATAGTGCAATGCTCCAGATGTACACTTTTATAAGACGTTTTTTAGCTTTTGTGGATATTTTGGCTTTGAGTAGATGCTTTTTATTATTGAAAGCTCTTTTAGCCATAGCTATTCTTTGTATTATGTCTGGAGTACATCTGGAGTCATTGGTGATCAAACTACCCAAGTATTTAAATTTTGTGACCGGTTCTATTGTGCTATTGTTTAGTGTGACTGGAATGTGCTGTTGTGAGTGCTTAGAAACGAGAAGCGTCTTAGTTTTTGCGGTATTTATTTTAAGTCCGTAAAGATTGAAAGTTTTCTCCATTTCTAGGATCATTTTTTGTAGTTGGGCACTGTTTTCAGCAACGGCTGCAATGTCATCCGCAAACCGCACAAATTGAATAATCTTGCCATTAACTTTAACCCCTCCAATGTTAGAATCCACAATCTTTCGTATCGCGCTTTCTATGTAGATGTTGAATATTAGCGGTGAGAGTGGGCACCCCTGTCTTACTCCCTGTCTAATCTTTGCCTTCCCCTTTTCGTCTCCTACTTCGACGATGGTCTCCTGGTTTTTATAAAGTTCGTAAATAATTCTTCTGTCTCGGTAGTCAACTCCAGCCACACGTAGGATATCCATCATCTTTTTCCAGTCCACCCTGTCAAAAGCTTTTTCCAGGTCAATAAAAGCTATGTGTGTGTCCAAATTATACTCTAAGCGTCTATCAACTATTAGTCTTAGTGCTAAAATGGCTTCTCTAGTCCCTTTGTTTTTCCTGAAACCATATTGATCGGGTCCTAGTTGGCTTTCAGCAATGGGACTGAGTCTGTTTTGGATAATTTTCAAAAGAATTTTGGATGCTTGTGATATAAGACTTAAAGTTCGGTGTTCTTCGCATTTTAAGGTATTTAGTTTTTTTGGTAACGTTACTGTTCTGCTTATTTGAAAATCGGCTGGTATTTGTCCTGTTGTATAAATAATTTGGATTAGCTCAAAGATTTCCCGAATCAAAGGATCACACTTCGCGTATTTGATCATTTCAATATATATTTGGTCATCTCCTCCTGCTTTACCATTCTGAATACTGTTCAAGGCTTTGGAAAACTCTTCCATCACGATAGCTGGACCAATTTCATCCTCATTCAGTAGCTTTTCTTCCTCTATGTCATCATCATCCAAACCCTGTCCATTGTAAAGTTCTTCTATATATCTCTTCCATCTACCAAGTATATCACAGTTATTCAAAAGTATATTACCCTGTTCATCCATAATCGCTGAGCTTTTGGTTTTATGTTTTCTATCTAACTGTTGTATTGTATTATATGCCTTGTCCATTTGTCCCCTTTGAATAAAATCATCTATCTGTTCACAAATTTGTAACGTATCCTTTTCTTTGCATTCTTTGCATTTAGTGGTAATTCTGTTAGTTAGTCTTTTGTATTCTTTTATACTATAGTCATCACTCTTGTTCCTGAGTTTCCTTCTTTCCAACATTAGATCAATAATATCTTTAGTCAGCCAGTTTTTCCTTGGTATGATTTTCTGCTTGCCTAAGCATTCCTCGGCTGATGATCTTATGATATCTCTGATCCTTTCCCACTTATCGTTAACACTTAAATCCTTAACTATATCATTATACTCTGCTAATTTAATACCTATTTTATTACTATATTGCACGCTAATGAGATCATTATCCTTATCATTTAGTTGTTTGAGATCTAGTTTCTTTGGTTTATGTTTCCGGTTGCGTTTTTGAGAGTAAAATTTATGTTTGCTAAGTAGTAAGTTATGATCTGTGTCGAGGTCAGCTCCTGGTAGGGTTTTGCAAGACGTTACTTGATTCCTGTGCTTTGATTTTACTAATATGAAGTCAATTTGGTATCTTCCTATGTCTCCTGGCATTTTCCACGTGTATAACCTTCTCTTTGGGAGTTCGAAAAAAGTGTTAGTCACGACTAGGTTGTTCTCCTTACAGAATTGCACCATTCTATCTCCTCTAGCGTTTCTCTTCCCCAGTCCAAATTTCCCCACATAATTTTGTTCTGCTCCTTCTCCTATAACAGAGTTAAAATCTCCCATGACTATTAAGTTATCTTTCTCTTTGACTAAATCTAATACTGAATCTAGATGGTTGTACATGTCTTCTATTTCATCATCACTATGTCCACCCGTAGGCATATAAACCTGGATAATTATTGTATCTACCGGTTGGGATTTAATCTTTACAGCTGTTATTCTATCACTATGGTGTATTGTGTTTTCGACTAGATTTCCCCATTTTTTGTTCAATATTATTGCTGTTCCGTTAGCTCCTCGTTCTTCTCCTGTATATATTATTCTAAAATCTCCATCCCAGTAATCCCCACTTCCCTCCCATCTCATCTCACAAATTCCCAAAATATCTATGTGTAATCTTTCCATCTCTATCTTCAAACACTCCAGCTTTCCCTCCGTCAGCAATGTTCTCACATTCCATGTCCCTATCTGGCAAGGATTTCGCATGATGACGACCGATTCAGCCTTGCGTCTGCATCTGCCGGACTCAGACCGCCACGGGATATTACATCGTGGAAGCCCGTTGTCAAGTACTGTATTTCTGTTACTTGTCATTTCTCATTACTCCATACTTGAGGATAATAATAGTGCGGTAGTATCCTCGTTTGCTTTCCGCACCGCAGTCCAGAGATTGAGAATTCGCTCTCTGATACCTGAGCAGAACCCTTCCAGAAACTATTTCCTCGGCTATCTGTCAGTACTAGTACCACTGCTGCCTGATACTAGGGGGAACGCTTTTTTAATGGCGGCGTTTTTTCGCCATGTCACAAAATCGTCTTGGGACTTATGCGGCATTTTATAGACAAACCCAACCCCTTGGATTTCCCACCGCGTCCTGATAAAATTGCCGCTGCTTGGTCGGGGACTGCTTATTCAATATATTCGCAGCTAACCGCCATATCTGACGGCCATTCACTATCCGCCACCTGTGACCCCGGAGGTAGCCTGCAGCTCAGCCCCACCAATGTTAATGTAGTGTGTAATAAATTAAGGTCTATATTGTGTAAATTAAAACATTTAAAAAGTGTAGTCAATAAGGCAACGCTGCGTATGCTGTACCACGCTTTAGCGGATTCAGTGCTAAGTTACGGGCTCGTTGCTTATGGGCGAACATTTCAAACACAACTTGAAAAAATTTTGAACTTACAACGTAGAATGTTAAAACTGTTAATACATAAAAAAACAAAGAAAATGTGCTGTAAAAACTATAATAAGTTATTTAAAATTTGTAATGTAATACCAGTGACCGAAAAAGTTAATTATTTGTTAGCATTGGATCAATATGAGAATCTGGAGTTTAAGCAGCATAAAATATACAAGCGTTGTTTTAGACGGCAATACGTAAAAAATATGTGGAGCCGCGAGCCTGTAACTATTATGGTAAAAGAACGAGGAAGTACTTAATACCGCGCATTTTCAACAACCTCTTCTCGGAGGAGGAATATAAAACCAAGAACTGTTTCAAAAATAAGTTAAAAACATGGTTGATAGACTCTTTCCACACAAAAAATTGTTAGTTTAGTCAGTAGGTACCTATTAGTTTTGTATAACTAACGTTATGTACTGTAACTATTGTGCACACTGTTGTTAAAACGAGTGTTTTGTTCGCCAACAAATTGTTTTGCAATTTGGCGAAATACTACGATTAAATGTGTATAATAATATTTTACAATAGGTAAATTAAAAATATATATATATATATAAATACCTATTAGGTAAATGAATACCGAACATATAAATCAGTTTACACAGGTGTACACGACACGTGATTTTCTTTTGATGTAGGTATGGATTATATGTATATGTAGCTACCTACCACCTATTTTAAATAAGTACATGATATAAAATATTTGTGTGTATATTTATTAATTATTGTTATAGATTTAGGTAACATGACAGTAGATATAAATAAGTAATGAATACCGTACCTTTCGCTATCTTTCTCACTTGCCGGAACCGAGAAAAACTGACAATTACTATTTTTTTCATTGTTCCGACAATCGGCTGCAATGCAGTATTTTTTTGGATACATATTGCCAATTAAAATTATGACACGCGTTTGCGACGTAAATTGAGTCGTACTGCGTAAGAGGCGCGCGCGTGCGCCACGGGTCAGTGCGCGGCAACCACTGAATCGCCTCAACGTTGGGGAGGCCCGGTACGCACTTTTAGCTCGGCGGCGGAATGGCGTAGTGACACCCCCCTGCCTCCACGCCGTCCGCGCCGACACACCTAAAATCAGCACATAATATGCGGGTACCCAGTACCATCATGCCTCTTACGCTTTCGAAAGCAAGGGTTTGCAAATTAATCAATGCGGGCCGGAAACTAATTAACAACCGTTTTTACTTTTTACCTCGGCGTGCAACACGAAGGTATCGCACTCAAAAAAATTCCGACGATTAGACACGGTTTTACTTAAATTATGATAACAAAGCTATTATAACAAGTATGAAGAATGTTTCGATGTTGGAAATTAACATACACAATATTTTTTGTCGCCGCTTTAGAGGTGGGCCGCGGACAGGTACATGCTGAGGGTGCAGAATTCCTTGAATGGACGCGGCCGGTGGCGGGCGCATATGCACCCACTCACAACGTAACAAGCTTCAAATTTGTTTGGACACATGCATATCAAAAGAGAAGGATCTGTTACGGCGTTAGTAAAGTTAGAAAGGATTCTTTGTCAGTGGCATTAGGAGCAGAATGGCTTGCAGTGGGCGAGGTGAGAAGGTCGGCGAGTTGCTATCAATCAGCAAGGCGCCATTGAGGGTTGGCTGGGCTCGTGAGAAACCGTAAACACTTACCCGCTTTATCTGATAGAGTTTTTTTCGCTCAGCAGCGGGTCCAGTCAATTAATGGATTGCGCCGTTACTTGTTTTATTTGGTATAGACGGATGCTGCTTAGCATTCGTAGAGACTAATTTATTTAGAAAGGTTTGACAGGTAAGGCATTAGGATGATGCAGAACACCCGCACTACGGAATGTTTCCTAGTATCCTATCATTAATTGATATATTAAAATCTTTATATAAATGAAGAAGACACTATGACATTATGTCAACCAACCCAGTTGACATGGGCGGACACCATGAAGGTATCTACTATTACTATTAATTTCAGTTATTCTTTCACTAGGTAAATATTACCTAGGGGTTGACGTTGTAAAGCATCGGTCGACTACGCCGACTGCCATTGAGTAAACTGCCTTCGTATGCTTTCTCTATTTCCAGTGATAACTAATCGAATCCTCGAATACCAGAAACCCGATTGACCTGTTCATGCATTTATTGTTTTGTAAGACCGTGAGGTTCTAAGCGTTTTGGAATTGGAGGCAAATATTTGTCGGGGTTGTGGTCTGGGCGGTCTCTGTGCCACATGTGCTTACAAAAAACTGTGTGCTGTGAGCAGTGCGACTGTTGACAGTGCGCATAGCTGCGGCAAAGCACCCGCCGACCACCCCACTGCCGCGCCGCGCACTCGCCGCAGCGCGGCCGCGACCCAAACAAACCGGCCACATTCAGACACCTACCACCAGTTAGCTCACACATTCACAATTTTTTCCAAAGGCCACAATATCAACCCTTCGAACTAATTTGTGTCGCGCCGACTATTTACGTTTCACGAAATATCAAGTTGCCGTTGGTAATTCAGGGACACCCACGCAGCTCGTGAGACGCGCCTTATCTGTAGGAAGCCGCTCTTATTTAATAAATATTTAATTTAGTCGGAAAAAGCTAGAGAGGCGGCGTGAGACGAGCCGGGACATTCAGCCGCAATCGTTACGCCGTGTAAACTGTAAATCTGATTAGATACCATACCTGCCCTGGGAACCGACAACAAATTAAATAGTCGCCCGCATTTTCCGGTGTTCTACTTTATTGTGTTAATCTATTTACATACTGGCATCAAGTTTGTATGGTATCGCGGCATCATAATGCCGGCATTAAACCCGTCACGTGATTTTTTTCTGGGCAATGAAGACCTTTGAAGATTCTGTTTATTTAATAGTATCTGGCAAATTCCGTTAAAAGCAATGACGTAAAAAACATTTCAATTAGTATTTTATATTTTCAATGTCTTTTTCGATACAAAAACGCAAATAACTAAAAATGCGACGCTAAAATTCATGTAAAATAGCAAATATCTTGCAAAAACTAACAAAAAAAAAATTGAATCCAGTTTAAAAAAACTGAAAAAAATCCTTAATTTCGCTTAGCTTTTTGAAAAGTTAAAATAGTAAAATTAATAGTAAAATAATGATATGATTATTAAACGTAATTATTATAATATTTCTTAGGAACAGTGAAAGAAATATACTTGAAATCTCTATATGCGGGACCTCAAATTATACCAAAATATCGTTCTTTGTTTTTTGAAAATCAACCCCCTAAGGGGTGAAACAAGGGAAAGTATTGTACGGAAAATTGAAACAGCTGAAGCTACTGTTACTGTAACGTATGTTTTACAAAGAGGCACTAAAAGGAGTCAATATATATCTACATGAGGTCCTTAGCCGCGTAAGTTTTAGTGAGGGTGGCTAAAAAAGTCCAGGGGTCGCTTTTAAACTTGAGATGAAAACTATACCCGTGTACTTTTCACTTTAGCTGCGAGAAAATAAACAAGTATTGAACTACAGGCCCAAGCTCAGATGGTTGGACGACGTGGAACAGGACACCAAGATCTTGGGGGTGAAAAGTTGGAGAAGGAAAGCCACGAATAGACCAGACTGGATTTACTTGATCAGGCTAAGGTCCACGGCTGTGATGCCTCAGTTGATGATGATCAAACTACGAAATCACAGTTCTCTAAATATCATGTGAGTCTGGGAATTTTGAACACTGCACAAAATAAACTGAAAATTGTGCAGCTTTCGAGTTTATTTCTGCGTTGCTGACATGTTATGTACAACTACGACCAATTTAAAGCGCTGCGTCGCGAAAAGTGGCGATGTTTAGATAGTTTAATGGGGGAATTTCATACCTATTTAAGACACAATTGCAGGTGCAGGTGCAGGTTTAGCAGGTGGTAGGACCTTGTGCAAGGTCCGCCCGGAATGCTACCACCATCTTGCTCGCTAATCCTGCAGTGAAGCAGCAGTGCTTGCACTGTTGTGTTTCGGCGTGGAGAGTAAGACAGCCGGTGAAATTACTGGCACTTGAGGTATTCCATCTTAGGCCTCTAGGTTGGCAACGCATCTGCAATACTCCTGGTGTTGTAGATGTTTATGGGCGATGGTGATATCTTACCATCAGGAGACCCACTTGCTCGTTTGCCATCCAGTCGAATAAAAAAAAATGATGTTGTTTTGTTTAGATTTAATTAAATACCTATCCAAAGCAAGTATAGCAGGCCCGCGTTATTAGTGCACGCAGCTATTAGGAGTGCGGGTCGACGCCAACACGCTAATGCCCACTGTTTACCTAATGTGATGTGTTGACTGCACGCGATCTATTCTCACGGCCCAACATGGGGAAAAAAGTCATTCTCAAAAATTTTTAACGTAATAGACACAATGTCTCTACATAAACAGTGGTTAAATTTCACCAAAAAAACAGAAGCGCGTATTGTATGGAAAGGGTTAATGTCTAGGATACATTTGTCAACTTATCGAATAAAATGAAATGTTATTGCTAGGTACAGTCGGCAACAAAAATACATATACGATTGAAGATAATTGTAGCTATTGATTTATTTTATGTAGAAAAAATAGAAAATAGAAAAACTTTTTTTTTATGCGACTGAAAGGCAAACGAGCAAGTACAAAACTAACTCTAATATTTATAATTCCACCCATGTTTGTAATGTGATATGCAATAAATAAATGAAATTAAATGAAAATATTTATACTCCTGCAGGACTTTATTGCCTTCAGGCGACCTTAATGGTCACTTTGGCTGCATCCATATCTTTGTTGCTGATTGTACGTGTTACGAAGTGTATTATGTATAAGTAAACGCCAAGTGGAAAAAATAATGCATTTGTATTTCCGTAATGTAGAGACGAATTTCAAATTAATTTATATTCGATAATTTTAGGGACTCATTTCACCATGATGTTTGGGTGATAGCAACGCCAGTGGTTTAAATATATGTTTATGAATAACTGTAATATAAGTTTTTGTTAAAAACTTCATTTTTAATACAAGCTTTTTTCGCTAACTGTATTTTTTGTCGACTTAACTTGCATTGTCACCCAAACTACATTTGCATAGCAAATTTCAAAGTTCCATCCAGCGGAGACGATCCTTGCCGGATCAGGATGTCACTACCAAATTATTGTATTGTCACGCAATTTACATAAGTATGCCAAATTTCAAATCAATCCGACTAATGGAAGTTGGTAAAATTTAACAGGTGGAACTAAATAAAAAGTCGTAAAAAAAGAAATATTGTAAACTAACAATCACCGGTTCAACCCAAGTTTTTAAGTCAGAAAACGATCCCACTGGTTTCGATCTTTTAGAAAGATCTTCATCAAGGTGAATAATGCGTTTACAGCGGTAGCGCACCAGTCACTGACCTTGATGAAGATTTCCTGACTTAAAACCTGAACTGTATTAACCCAGCGACCCAGACACACAACGTGTGTGTTACTCCACCTGACAGAGACAAAAGAAAAATCAGTGAGAGCGACTCTCGCAGTTGCGGACAAACTTCGCACTTAAGTTTAAAAATCGTGTCTGACAAGAGCTTAAGAAATATTGTCTTCCGTATACCTAGTGTCATCCACGAAGACGCGTAATTTTATCCAAATTAGACATTGATGACATTGTAAAAAGAACCACGCACGCGTGGTTCGTGAATGACTCTACCTATAAACTATAAGCTTATAGCAAGCCGACGCCACACTAGCACAGCCTCTATTACCTATGGAATGCAGGGTCGCGAGCTGCACTTTGCGCCTCCGTCCCAAATTGATTGCTCCGTCTACTTTTTAGCTCCGATCTTTTAACAACTACTAAATTGTTGTGTTACTAATTAATTACAGATCCTATTGCTGGGAAAATTACAACGTAGAAATGGATTTTAGAAAGTGATTATTTTTTTTATTTCCACTCAGTCATTCACGTACGGAATCAACCAAATAATGGACAGTCCCATTTAGTGATATACAGTTACGCTTCTTAACTGATAGAGTGGGGCAACTGTTTTGCTTCAACTAATCTTCATTGAAGTTTCAGCAGTGAATTAGTGAGTCACGGATGGAACAATTTTAACAATTTATTTACGAGCGGCTCATTGTGCCGCTTTAGTTTCTCTTACTACGAATTGATCTAAGCGCGAGTATTACTTTAATGTGTGTATGCGTGCATGTGTGTGTTTTTTTTTTACGTGGTTTCACTACGAAGTTAATACGGCTTACTGCTTCGTGCTACTCAGTCAGGTATACGACGCAAGTCCGCGGCTCAAAATAGCTTATAAATACATATTTTGGCAAATGTTAATTTTCCATCATTTTAGGGCTTTAAAATTATAAAAAAGGTGTTAGGTAGGTATACACGTCAAGGGACGTCGTCAACGTGACTCGAAATAATGGAAACAGTTCCACTTAGTGCGTAACGCGGCAAAAATGTCGCGACAGGCCGTCACGTAATTAGCACTAGACTCCACCACTCACGCGCAGATAAATAGATGAACTCTTTATATTCTGTCGCCACTTCTTAGAGACGGGGCAACGTTCTCTAAGAAAAGAGCGAGCCGCCTGAACGCGCTCACACTGGTAATTGATTATCGCGTTGATTTCCATAACCGAATTGCTTTATTTGGATCGGGCCGTGGCATTGCAATGATTCTACATATTACGGCAATTGAGTTAGCATGAAAAAAGTGCTAAAATGATAGACGGGAGCCTTCCTTTCCTATTTTACAGTTCGGTCTACGTCTCTCTTAGTATAGCGGTCTTTACGGAAGTATCTTTTTAGCGCTAGCATTGTGTTCTCTCGCAGCGGAAGATTAAACATCCTCGTCAGGGCCGATAAACGCCGCATTTATTTATTTACCGACGCCTTGGTTATAACGGAACAACGAAGCCCAATAAATAAATCCATTTCTTGTAATTCTCACAGTCCGCCCCGTCGCAGGCTGAACCTCATTCCATTCAGTGTGTCCTTGTCGCGCACGGGTGTATGCGTGATGTTGTTTCGTTCCATTACTTTGTATAAACCGCCCTGGGTCGGATATTCTGAGAATTGGGCTCATGGCATTTTTTAGAACGCATAATAATTTGATCGGAAAATATTTATGGAAGGGGTGCGTCCACGCCGGACGCAGACTAGTCCCGAACAAGTCAATTATCATATTATCAGGTCGGGGCGCGGCGGGGCCCCGCGCCTGAAAGCCTCGCAATGGGTGGTACAGCACCTCTGACATAGGTACCATTATTAACTTGCGCATATTTAATTATGTAGGTACATTGCTTTTTAAGATATGTATATAATTACTGTACTGTGTGACTGTATAGTTTCAGGTAGGAAGAAATTTATGATTATTAATTTGAAAAATGTTGTTTATATTCTATAATCCAGTGAACTTACAAGATAAATGCTGAATCTGTACCCAATGTTTAAACACTTATGCCTAGACACAATTTTAAGCAATATTTTTTTTAAATTTAAGTATTGGGGGTGTCATGGCTAGTTTAGATAGAGACAACGCAGACTTTAAATAGGTAAGTGAATTTATTTATGCAAAATTAAAAGCTTAATATTGAATACTGTTTTTTTTTTACCCCAAGGCTATTTTACAGACTCATTCAGGAGGGGTTTCTAACTAGTTTCAATTTATATATTATTTCTTCTTGTTTTTGCCCCGCTTGTAAATAACGACGATTCAACCTTTCTTATTACATTAAGAAAAAAAACATTAACATTCATTGAACTGTATAGCCAAATGGAAGTGACAATTCGAGCTTTGTATATCGCGTGAAAATTAATTATCGTTTATATGTCACTTTTTTTCTACTACTAACTACACTACCTACACTACCTATGGTTTCATCTACTAACGCCATGCAATGTACCAAAGACATTATCTTAGTCGTACTTACTTCATTTTTCCTACAGAAAAAAGCATAATCATAAATATTACGAATACATTTATAAAAGTACATAATTGTATCAAAATATGTCTACCAAATTATATCTTCATGTGCAATTATTATGTTTTGCTATGTCCAATCGTAGGTTCCGCAGTAAGCCTGATTAATTAGGTGTCGAGAAGGTTTTTTTGCACAAAGTTTATTTTCGTAGCACCTGCTACGACGGCTACGAATGCCGTAGCACGGTACAGGGTGAAGCTTCATTGAACAGCGTATTGTATTAAGTCTGAAAACTTATTTAAAAAACTTGCTTTAGCTTTAAAATTATAGTGTTTCATTCAGACTGGTTAATAAAATTATTATTTAGCCGTGATGATAGCGGGGCACAATACACATGTAACCATAAAGATTTGCTACAGGTTTGTTGGCGCTAGTGTCGTGAGGGCCGTTTCACGTTTGTGTTACGTTCACGTTTAGGGTTGTTTATATACAACGAAATTATCCAATCTCAATGAAGACTGTAAAGCCGTGTTTAGACTTGCAAAAAAAACCGTGCCAGTTCCATTACATTGCGAGGCCGTAAAGCTAACGAGTTTGTAGTAGTCAATCGAGTGCCGCAATGTAATGCAACTTGCACGATTTTTCTTGCAAGTCAAAACTCGGTTTGACGTTACACATACCTCACAATATTAACGTCATCTAGCGATATATAAACGTAGTGTAGGGTGTCCTGAGGCACGGTGGACGGACGACCTTAAGAGAGTCGCTGGCAGCGGATGGATGCGAGGTTCTGAAGACAGTCATCGACATCTATATGTACAACCTTGCGGCACAGTGTGTTGTGGCGCGCCATGGAAGAGGCCTATGTCCAGCAGTGGACTGCTATAGGCTGATGGTGATGATGAGCGATGTATCATCTGTCAGAAAATCCTAAATTTTAACTATTATTACATTAGAAAGGATCTATGACTTGACTACATATTACAGATAGTTCAGGTCAAATATGACACTTTATGTTTGTTATTTGCATACATTTGATAAGAGGGAACCATTAATGTTAGGTAGGTCCACATTTGTATTATTTTAGCGTATCGTATCTCGTGTCACGTAGCACCAACGTGTATTCCGGCTTAATACTACGAAGTGTGTTTTTCGAACTTGGTATCGGGCCGTTACATTTACGAAAAAAGTAGAGGGCCGGTACAGTCAACTACAAAGACCCCCTAAAGTTACAAAACTATGTATACACAACTTACCGTTTAGTCAATAAAGTCGTGTATACATATTTCTGTAAGCTGTATCGATCTCTTTGTAGTCGACATACGGACTTCGAATTTCGAATTTTGTAGTAGGTAGTCCTAGTTCAAATTAACGATCACGATATGATAATAAATAGTAGTCGGTGCTACGCGACGGATATATAATCCGCTAAAATGACACTAATGGGGAATGGAATAAACGAAAACTATAAACCGATCCATATAAAAAAATAAAATTAGATCATTATGTAGAGATGGAGTTCAATATGAATTTTTGGATTTGATCATGCGCAGGGGCATAACAATGAACATTAATATGGCGCGAGTGTTGGGAAAATCTGAAATATACCCGGATTAAAACTTAAAAATATTCATGTTTCAATAATTCATAATAACGCGTAATGTATTATTAGCAAGTCAACTTAACGCAGTAACTTAACGTAAATAGAGTTTCACTCGTGCTATTTGATTACATTACATTATTTCATTAATGTTTTTTTTCTAATTTGTCATAGCCGCTGGGGTCCCGGGAAGTGTGGAAGGGGGGGGACCGTGGCGATGCATTTCCGGCGCATATGCAAGACAATGCTGCTGAATGGACCCATTAATAGCACAAATGAATGAGTGCGTAAAAACATGTGTCGGGATGAGGCCCCACTGCGAGCGGGTTCGGACTAAATATAGCATTTTGTAATTAATAATTTCCCAATTTTGTAATAAACAATAAATAATAACATTAGCGATTTTGTTAAATAGACTAAAATTATTTGCTTGTCCTTTATTGTGTAATTGGGGTATCAAGGTATTGATTTTATTTTAAAGATCTCTGCCTGGAGATATTTCTGTATCCTACCCACCTACCTGTATAGTATAAGTACAGTTAAGGACAAAAATATCTGTACATTTTAGTACCTTGTCACTTTAACCACTGTGACAGTTCATATATGGCAGTTCAAATATGACTAAAATAGAAAAGGTATATACTAAAGTGTATACATATTTTTGCTCTTGACTGTACAACGAAACTATTGAAATTATTATAATTATTGATTTGACGTGCTTTCCTATTTATACATAACATTTAAGAATATTTATGAAGGCTAAGAAATAATAAAAAAAGTAAATATATTATGTTTATGTATCTTATTGTATACCCGCTTACGAAGCTTTCAGATTACGAATAAAAGAAGAGAGTTTCCCAACCCGTGTAAATTTCGAAAAATACCTCAATATTCAAGGTAAGAATGTCTGTCAAATATAAGTGATTTAGGCTGTGTCGTCTGTCGATCAGTCAGTCACTTGTTTTATACTCGTAGGTATGAATATACACGAACAACAGACAGATCTGCGCCCGCTTGCATTGGGGCGGCGCGTGCGCACATGGGGCACTGATACATTGTCTTACCACGCAAAAAGACGACGCGGATCATTCGTTACAGAATTTCGGAGAATGACCCTTTTATGAACTGAACCGATTCGACGAAATGCAATATTTTGTTGTCCCGCCGTCCACCGGAAGCGTTTTTTTCGGAAACATATTTTTGAGGACGCAATCCTTGTGTAGTATTTGGGGTTATAGTAATACTAGCTTTTTCCCGCGGCTTCGCTTGCATCAAATTTGGTGTAACATACATTTACTTTCTGCGATCCTTTTTTTCGTGTTTTGATTGATTTTTCGGAGGATTATATGGAAATACAAATACAGGCAGACTTTTTTCTTTTGTCCGCGACTTCGTTCACGACATAGGATTATTCCCTCAGGATAAGAATAAGTGAATTGTAAGCTGTCCCTCTGTAATGTGAAACAGGTTTCTTTTATCCAGGGAAATCGCAAATTTCCCGCGGAATAGATGTAACTCTTTAGTTCGATCTACAAAAAAACTTTCACTGACAGAAAGCTACACTGTTTTTCTACTTTAATCCCGAGAAATCCTAAAGTTTCTGCGGGACATGAATTACTATTTTGTTCTATTTTAACATTCTTAACTGTCAATGAGAAGCATTGTAACTTTGAAAGAATTTTGAAAATCAGCCACGGACTTGTATTCACTTATTTTTATCCGCGAAAATTTTTTCGCAGAAAAAGTAGTCTATGTCAGTCAGGGATAGTGTAGCTTTCTTTACAACTTAAGTTAACTTGTTTTCGAAAACTTTTTTATTTTGGTTTATTTTCATCTTTTTAGCTATATATTTTAGTCTCTCATCAAGCCCTGTGCACCTGCATCAAAACTGAACGTACTACATGTAAAATTTCTTATTCGTCTTTATCTAATACCGTGACATTTACATTTGCTAGAAACAGAAAAACAATAACTTTTCACAATACATGTTATAACTCTTTATGAATACCGGGGTGAGTTATTATTGCCACTTTTTGTTTAAAATGACTGATGAAATAATGTCCAACGATTAAATAAATAATTATCCCGCGCGCCACGAATGTTCTCATGGAGTATAAGTAGTAAGTTTAAGAATAAACCACCAAGAATAGACCGACTCGGTTTTGTAGCCAGAAGTCAACTACCTGTGCCATCGCGTACCTGTTCACCCCTAAATCCGGCTAATGGATACGTGAAGCAGAATGCTATTCTTGGATTACTGTCAAATTCAACAGATAATATCGCTTCCTGCGCTCACTTTTGCTTTATTTACCCTATAATGCAACAAGTGCGAGGTTTTCTACCTGCATAACAATGCAGTCAGTTGCCGTTATGTGGCCCGCACCGCCGCACTGGCGCCAGACCCAGCCTCTATTGTACACTGCCAATTCTTTCACACAACCTGTGTTGGTCAACAATAGTCACTGCTCCAAGACTTTGTTACAGCTGACCAGGGGACTAGATTTCGACATGGTGGCGCTCTTCAGGGCTAAAATCAGCTGGGGACATTTTACGTTGCATTTCCGTTTGGACAAATGAATTGAGCCAAACAATAGACTGGCGTTCTTGAATGCCAATTTTGAGCTTGCGCTTTGTTCAGATAAAGAGTTGTTCCACGAAGTTGATTTACTGATAGTATAACAAGGTCATTAAAGTGTGTTTGCACAATAAATACATGTATTCGGTAAAGTTTATCACTGTGTCAGCGGCCGGAAATGAACCGTCTCGCCGCCTTCCCGGCTCTTATCGACGCGAATAGCTTCTACAATGTCTATTCCGATTCTAATATGTATTTTGTAAGAGTCAAAGTGTATGTTTATTAACACGGATTGTTTGCTTATTAATAAACATAAGAGTTTAAGACTTCAAAGACATGAATGAACTTCAGCGTCTTTGTTGAAAAAAAAAAACATCTTAGATTAGTAAGAAAGAGCCCTACAGAGAGGAGAATTCTGAGAGCGGCGATTAAACTCCTTACACACATATCCTTCGTTTTATAAGTAAAGGACCCTTTGAACGGAATGCTTAGCGGTCGTTACATGCTAAATGATAATCAAGTAACCCGCATGGGGTGTGAAACGACTTAATTGCAAGTATAAATGAGGAGAATGATATAATCATTGTGGTGCTTGCTGCAAATAGCGGTCACGTGGCGTGAATTCGCCACAATTGGCTTGCCGGGCGGAACAGGGGTTTTTGCCTGCGCCGGCGCACAATATGATGTGATTATTGCGTTACATTTAACTGTAACACGAAACTAGATCGATCATATGGGCAGGGTTGGGAGCCACTATAAGTATTTGACATTTTATGAACGGTCTAACTTATAGTGTAGTGGCGAACATCAAGAGAGAATCCTGCCCAGCGGTGGGACAGAAAATCGATATATATTAAAAGAAGCAGCTGAATCACTGAATGACGAATTGGGTACGTCATTCAGGAGTTTCCAAAAAGCTCTGTACTAGGTACACAATACTGCAGCTGCAGGAACCTGCAGCCCTAAAGGCGTGAAATAAGGTATGGAGCATTGTGTGTAAGATTAAATCCGCTGGAGCTATAAAAATATCAAATTTTAATAAGTCGCAGCTTGATTTATGATAAACTAAAATTTTGACCTAAAGAGGTAAAACAGAGGATGAAATGTTGTATGGAAAAACCATGGGAAAAAAGGAACTTATGAAGCTACAGATTTAAATTTACTCTAGTTATAGTTTTACATTCATCGAACGGAAAATCGAAACAACACGCGAAAAAATGTTATAGACATCTTTTCGAGAAATCCATGACAAACTTAATAAAACAACAAATTTGTAAAATTTTTACTTACAGCTTAAGTAAATACCTACTCTGCCTTAAGTTTTTGTGGGACCTGAACCAGCTAGGGCAGTTATATTAAAAAACATAAAACTACACATTAACAATTTAAATTACCACGCCTATCGTGGGAACATGTTTGACAATGATAAATGAAAAGTGACAAATATATGGTTGCAAAGTCGATATCACTATCAAACGTTTATGAGCACATATTTACAAACTTGTTAATAAATATGTAAAGGTTACGAAATAACCGTCCAGTGGGTGATTACGTATCACACTGTATTTGATCCGGCATTACAAAGTAAGAAAAGCTCCTTGGAAATTTATGAGATAAACGCTCATAATCATAACTATAAGCAACTAAGTTCCCGTTTTGCTTCGCCGTAGATTTAGACTTCCTAATTATTATTGAAACTTAGAAGAAAAAGTTATTTTGCTGTCACATTAGAACAGTATTAAATGTCATTAACAAAGCTTTGAAACAATCGTCACCTAGTTCTCGTGAAGGTGCATTTCCCACGCAGTTATCACCTCCAGGCACTCCGGAGATGAGAGTTAAAGAATGGCAGAAATAAGACATTACCTTTATTGATCAAATGATATAAACAACCTCTCACATGTTTCTCATATTTATATTAAACTTAACTGTATTCGCATATTTATCCCATGATCGCGTCCTATATTATTCTGTCAACGCGTTGGAAGTCAGACCGAACTGACAAATGCACTTAGCAAGCCAAATGAAACGCAGACGAGACTTTTACGGGTAAGGGTCATGGTATACTTTTCTTAATCTGTACAATATATCAATTAAAGTTAGTGGACCGCAAGTACGTAGTTATTAGAACTTTGTTGTTTATAGGTCAGTTTCAAGATAAGAGATCTGAGCCAATATGAATGGATGCATCGAGATACGCCTCCGACGAGCAATGACGTCATTCCTAATTCTGTGCACCACATCAGAGAAACCGACCATAACAAATGTGATTTTATCTTTGTTGATGTCACCCTTCTTAGGTTACGCTCAGTAACCGTTTGGTGGACATAATTCTTCTTCACGTTAAGTGTAAATTCCGCTAGAGCTCCGTAAAGCTGGTGTTTCACAAAGTCTCTACAAAACTATTGACTTTACAAAGATGAAAGTAAGTGGACTAAGTATTTTGTAGTATTTCGCTACAAAACCAATGTTACACAAAAGATCAAAAATAAATATTTTAAGGGTCAAAAAATATTATCAAGGAATAGTATTACAATATTCCAAAAATCAGTAATGTTCACGAGCAAGTTTTGAATGGGATGAGAAACAAAGAATGATAATTATCATCGGTCCTGAACTTTGAGCCCAGAGCGATTTATGCAAGACATCACAAATAGTTGTTTATATAGTCCGAACTTAATCAGCAGAGCTTGAATTGTATTGCATCAAGTCGAAGCTGGTTTTAGATTTTCGTGTGAGTTATCACCAAGTTACTATTTAACGATAACAAATGTTAAACTAGATATTGTCCAACGTGTGGATGCTCACGACCGAATGAGGGCAAAAGTCAGGCAAAATATCGCTAGTTGGCGTTAGTATCGTGAGATTTTTTGACGTTATGGTCTTGCTTGCGATTGGCTAATAATTAAATGAGCCAATTGCAAACAAGACCGTAACGTCAAAAAAACTGACGATACTAAGGCCATCTAGCGATATTTTCGCCTGTCTTTTAGCCCTCATTCACCATCTCTAAGTACCTACCCTCATCCTATAGTACCGTGTAACAGAAAGAAGTGATGAAAACGATTTCGATTAATAGGGCCTTAGTTGTCAAGATTTGACGGCTGATTTGAACATATTTTATGATTTGTTTCACGTTGATTAGTCATAGTCACTTGCTGCAACTAGGTTGCAACTCACACTAACTTGTGAATGAAACCGATAAACATAGTGATCAATCGATCTTGACTATCGTTTATTATTTACTAACCTTTTCGTGTTGCTTCGCTCGCGTAAACCATTATTAGGTTTGGCAGTTAAATTGGAATTGATGCATTTTACTTTTTAGTTTTGTTGTGTGAAGAAGACACGTTGGAAACATTCATGTCACTAGTCTTAGCGAATGAGATACGATATCCATGGCTAGAAATAGTGGGGCAACATTGTATTCTGGTCACGAAAAGACAAAATGCGGTATCCAAACAATATTAATACAACTAAAAATAACAATACAACTAACATTCGACAGTTAGTGATATATTTAGTGGTAAAATGGATAGGTAAATAAATAAAAAATTAAGTGACTAAGATAAGTAACAAGGTTATTGGGTCATAGCAAGAGAACAGTTTGTGGTTGCGTGTGCTCAAACCCGAGCCCACGACACGGAATAAGCGACAGCATTCCCGGCAAGTGCAGCGACATATGATATTTGTGTTATACATTTTTACGAGCTGCGACAAGTGTTTGCATAGTCAGTTGGAATTTTGTGTGCCGTGCGTTCTTTCTTCATATTGTTTATCGTTCAACTTGGCGCTTACTTGGGTTGAAACTTCGCATAAAATACATTTGAAACAATAGTTACTTAGCCTGTTTTATACAACTAGCTGCTCTTGCCCGCGACTTCGTCCGTGTATAGATAAAATTTAAGGTCAAATCCCGTTCTCTATCCAGTGAGATAATTAAAACACCTCTTCTTACTGCACCTCTTTAATGCTAAGAGACGATATCTGCACAGTACCAAATCTCTGTATGTAATATTTAGCTGTATTTAATACAGTTATATCAGTTAATCACCACAGTACCTAAGTGGTGGTATTTTGTTGCTAAACTCCATGACTTAACGCAAGAGAATTTAGAAGAATCCTGAAAGTAATTTCAATAGTTATAATTATCTTCTTGCATGCCAAATTTCAAGAATCTAGTAATCATAGTCACTTTGAATTAAATATATAAATCCCGTTTATTTCTTATCCCGCGGCAACTTCAAAAACTCTTATTAAAATCCCTATTCCTTGTCTACATATTAAAGGCAGCCTCAGTACAAAATTATAGCCTTCTAGGACCAAGGGTTTGGGCTGGGAGTTGGTGACTCAGTCAGAAAGTCAGCCAGGACTTTTTACTTATTACATATAGGAATTATAACTAGGATAAGTTCGCCTTTATACATCGGTTTGCCAATGTCAAACTGTTATTTGTATGCGTTTTATCTATACCTACATATAAAATGCTTTGTCCTGAATGACTGACTGACGGATCAACGCACAGCCTAAACCGCTGATCATAGAGACCTGAGACTTGCGAGGGTGTATTCTTTGTATGACGTAGACATCCGATAAGAAAGGATTTTCCGAAATTCTACCCCTAAGGGGGTGAAAAAGGGGGGCAAAGTTTGTATGGGACATCGTGATTTCTTGGTCCAATCTACTTAAAATTTTGCATAAACATTCTTTAACTGTGTAGCTTTCTATTAAATAGTGAAAGATTTCTATCTCGAGGGAGTTTTGAATTACCCGGAGGAAAAGTAGGTAGCCAATTTTAGTCAAGAAATGTAGCTTTCTATTAGTGAAAGTTTTTTGAAGTCAATTTATATAGTCATATTTTATCTATCCCACACAGTTACTACAAATTTAACGCGAGGGAAGCCGCGGACAAAAGCTAGTACACAATAAAGTGTTATACAATACAATACTTTTCAGGAAGAAGTAATAGGTGATTGATCGAATCAGGGTAAAGCAAGAATAGCTGTGCAGAAGAATCCAACCAGTAAGTGAGGGACAATTTGACCGTGGGAGCTGCGCTGGTGGCGCGCCCTAATGGATGTTCCAAGTCACATTATTGCTCTCGTATTATTGTTATAACTTTTTGCACTCCAGTTCCACTGACAATGACACTAACCGCATTGCATAATACCCCGCGTGACGTTACCGTATCTCTCTTTGTTGCAGTTTTTATGCTGATATAGTTTTGTTAAATATTTTGTCATCTGCAAACCTTTCATTATTGCATTATATTGAGTCATTATTGTGTAACACTACTGTAGATAATCAGGTCACGTTAATTAAATTAGCTAGGCAACTTTATTTTGTTCCTAGATTGAAAATGATCCACTTAATCTCTAGGTAAGTACTTGATTGTTAGTTAGTTAGTTAGTTTTCCTTCAAATATGTATATTGATATATTGTATAGGTAAATCGGATCGGCCAAGGTGGTCAAAATAATTGAGCTCGTTACTTTGCGGAGGTCCATATTAATGAACTAAAAGAATTTCTTTGTTCATCCGCGTCCTTATGATAGACAGCTTATGCAAAATATGCGTGTTCATGCAGTTCCTCCACCTACACACTGTAAGAACACACACAAATCGCACAAACTCATCTATCACTATCACCACACCATACCACACGTTTCGAACTCAACCAGAGCTCATATTCAGGGTAACAACCGTATGGTGCTATCAGTTGTTAGACTGTGTTGTTGTTTAATTTTAAGATTTAATGTGGATTTTACTTAGAGCAAAAGCGTTAGGTGGGTGACTGATAACGTCACACGGACCTCATGATACTAACGCATCTAGAAATAATTCAAACGTTAAGTGGAAGAGATCCCTTTAAGGGATAAGTTCGGCTTTGTACATCTTATTATCCTGTGTTCTGTTATTTTCATCTGTTTTTATGAACAATAAAGAGTTTTACAATACAATACAACAACTATATCGTCTGTCAAGCAACTCTAACTCTGATCTTCAGTTTCAGTTAGTTACGTTCTAGCAGTAGGTATTCAGTGTCCAAGACAGCGGCGTCGAAAGTGTCGGCCTGGTGCCAGTCCGCGGCCTAGGATGTTCTAGCTGCGGAAGGAATGTGACTTCGCCAACTCTCACACTCCCCAGGATGAGTCGAAACTTTTTATACAGGCGCGATTCCTGGAAGTATGGTTCCAACGGTCGGAGGCTGGCGCTCGCCGGCCATTGTCGAGCGCGGCTAGTTTTGATCTTATTGTTAATGGGACGCCAGGTTTTTTCAACGGCGTTCGGAAAAAAGGTATCATCGGACCCCAGCGGAAACGTTACGGACTCTTATGAAGTAAAATGGATATATACGTTCTACGAAGGAGGTGTTATTTTAATCGTAGGTCGGCTTTGTTGTTCAGGAATGTAGATGGCCTGTCATATTTAATGGGCAGTTTCTCAGTCGTTATATGAACCATGAGATGCACACGTCCTGAATATTTATCAGACATCTTATCTGCTGACGAAATAAAAAATATAATATTGCCTTATACATTATCTACAAAAAGGGACATACCTATTTGGACGCAGACATAACTAATAGAAACAAACTGCCACCTTTAAAGGTGGCATGTAATTATATCCTAATTTATTATGTTATTGAGAAAGTTTTCCACCCTTTTATGCAATTATTGTTTACTAGCTTTTGCCCGCGGCTCCGCCGGCGTGGTATTCGGTTATCACGCGCTGTACCCTCGGGAACTGTGCATTTTTACGGGATAAAAAGTAGCCTATGTCACTCTCGGGACCATAAACTATCTCTATGCCAAAAATCACGACGATCCGTCGCTCCGTTACGGCGTGAAAGCGTACTTAACAAACAATCAAACTCACTTTCCCCTTTATAATAAGTAAGGATTTATCAATGAAAATTTTCACACCAACATTTTTGTTTTTAAAGTGATAAAAAACAATATTGTCTACCTACCATTTAATAGGGGCATATTGAACGTTTACCTTGAGTCGAGTCGATCTCACATCTTTGTGTAGGTACCTACTTACAAAAGTTCGAGGATATATTGTAAGAACCACACACGAAGGGCCAAAGAAAACAAGAAAGAAAGGCAGTGCATTAATCTGCCAAGGAGAATATCCGCTGGATATCTAATTCAATTTTTTCATTACTTTATATTCTAAAATTGTGGCAAATGAATAATTATTTGGTGTAAATATTATGTACTTTGACCATTATTTTATCCAAGTAGATTTTGCAAATACAAAAGTTTCTCTCAAATGCCACATAAGAATATTTTCAAGAATAAATTACAAGAAATGTTAGTTTAAACATTGGAAGTTTTAGAAACTTTAAAAGAAAATTAAAATGCGTACTTAAAGAAGCCGCAAATTGTGAGGTTGTAAGTCGTTTTTTTCCTAAATTCCCCCAGGGCCACGTTTCCCATTTCGTTCTCTGCCGCAGCCGAAGCATAATGAGTGGTTGTTAAAATTATGAATGGAACATCTACCGCCCGATCAACTGTGTGCGTGCCTTAGCCCTTTGTGTACTAAGCGTACACGCAAGGACGTTGCGTCTGTGTGCGTCGGTGCACTGTGTGAGAATGTTTACAAGACTGAGGACTGGAGACTTCTGTTATTCTTAAAATACCTTAGTGCTGTATTTAGAATTTTTAGTAACACAGAAATAAAACATGGATAACGCGTGGAAAGAAAGATCTTGTTTTGTCTACGAAAAGTTTTTTTAGATTTAGCGTGGTAAGTCGTAAGGGGAAGCCGTGATGACCGAGTGGTTTGACCTATGGCCTCTCAAGCAGAGGATCCTGGGTTCAAACCCCGGCTTGCACCTCTGAGTCTTTCGAAATTCATGTGCGAAATTACATTTGAAATTTACCACGAACTTAGCGGTGTGGGAAAACATCGTGAGGAAACCTGGAATAACTTGCGAAGCAATTCAATGGTGTGTGTGAAGTTCCTTATCCGCGTGAGAACTACCTACGGCCCAAGCCCTCTCATTCTGAGAGGATGTCTGTATCCAGCAGTAGGACGTATAAATAGGCTGGGATTATAATGATGATGAAGTCGTAAGGGTGTTATAAGGCCTTGCAAGTGTGTTTATATAACACAAATTTTGGATCCAATTGCATGTGAGGCGCCCCCCACAGTAAATTTATTTATATGCACTCTGATTAATAAGTCGGGGTTTTTATTAATCAAGTAAGTAAGCCGGCATCCAGTGTGCCCGAGAACTGTCCAATATTTAAGCGATGATCATTCCGGTATAAGCTGGACTTAATTTCAACTTGACGTTTCAATAATTTTATCCACGGGACTTGATCGAAGAAATTGGAATGTGGTTTTGTCTTGAGGCACCGCAAGTAAAAATATTCAGTAATTATATCCCTTAAAGTACCGTAAGGTCGAGTTACTTTGGCCCTGAGCGAAAACTTTGGTTATTGGGATTAACACGGTACAGGCTTTATCATTGTATTATGACACATTACCGTATGTTTAGATTTAACTGACCGCTCACGTTTATTGTTTTTTATTACATCAGATGGTGGTTTTATGCTTGTCATAAGGGCAGTAAATAAGGAATTACGAACGAGTCTATGTTAGTAGTCCAAAGTCGATGTCGTGAGATCTATTTGACAATTTTGACATTTGTGATTGGTTAAATAACACAATGAGATGTGATGAATCGCAAACAAGACGGTAACATTACACGAACCTCACGATACTAACGCCATCTAGCGATATTTAGCCTGTCATGAAACCCTCATTGAATAATAGACATACCGGGAAATTGCAACGAACTGTATCATATTCCGTTTCTATGTGAACTATGCCTTACATCTACTTAAATAGTTTTCACTGATATTTTAAATGGTTTTCTAAATAAAACATATTGTTTTAAAAGTCTCAAAAAATATAAAACGGACCTAGCCTCTTAAAAAAAAAGAAAATTGATAAAAAAATTGTCCTAACCCCGCGGAAATCGTTATCGCGATTTACTCGTACCTAAAATTTGACACTGTTGCCTTTTTCATTTCCATCGCGGAAGAAAAGGTTTCAGTACGGCCTCCTCTTCTTATGTAAGCAGATTGTTCTAGTCCATCGGCTATTTTTGATGTCAATTTGTCCAACGGACACCTAATAGTAACAAGTTGGGATCATTAAAACTAGTACTTTGTCGGTCTGTTTTATTTTAACTAGAGATGACCTAGAATCCCTTTTTCCCAAAAGTCCTATTTTCCATTTCTTTACACTTCAACCCCTCTAAAACAGCAGCGGCAAAAGTTGCGTCGCGCAATCGGAAGACATCCACCACAGCGATTCTAAGAAACAGCAGTCTCATATTATGCGAAAGTATTTTCATCGGAACAAGTAAAGTCGATTATCGTGTTTCGCAGTCGAGCGGTGAAATCCGCCCATTACGCGGGCTCGAGTGGGCAAGGCGGTGGTCGCACGCACTCGCCCAAAAAACATCCCGACACGTAACATAATATTTCCCAAGCAGCCTTTTATTTATTAGTCGGGCACCGAGGCCCGGCGCCGCGACAACTCAACTTCCCAGAACCAGAGCCGTTACGTTCATGAAAAAACACTATTTATGTCGATGAAAAAATCGGGATACGGCCGTATTTGTCTGAAGACCGAGCTATGCGGTTTTTGTTCGTACCCGATTTGCAGGAATCCGCAGGTACCGCCTAGCGCGTGGAAAAATATTAATTCGACGGGAAGGTGGGCGTGGCTGGAACTGTTAGCAAACTGAAGCTTGTAATCAGGCGCGAACCCTCTTTAATTGGTCTCTATCATCTTAAAAATGCACAAAAAAACAATGTAGGAAAGGAAGGTAGAAATATATGTATTACCTACTCGTAAAAACCTTCTAAAGAATTTAAAAGGTATAATGTCGCGAATAATTTTACACCGATTCTAAATCTTGAATTTTCGAGTTCTTTTCATGTCTTATAATCATCATCAATACTGCTATCTCGGTCTCTTCGAGAATATGAAAAACCTGAAAAAGGCACAAATGGTCGAAATATCTTTTCACTCACAGTCAAAGTTTACTAATTAAACAGTAGTTCGAGCGAAAGTTCGGCTTTTCCCGTTCTATTTCACTGTCATAAGTTTAATTTGATCAAAGGGCCGGGCAGTTAAGTTTGAGCTCATATCATTAGATTTTTTTTCGATGTTTCTTATAATGTGGGAAAAAATCCATTTACCCAAAGCACCTCCCTGCCGGCAGGTAGTAAACAAAGCCGTGATAACAAGGAATGCGTTTGTATTTTTTACGGAACATGACAAATCATTTTATTCTATGCATCCCCTATCTACGATTTACAATAGGTTTAGCGGCTTCTTCAAATCAATTTATTCAGTAAAGGTCAGAGCAGGTATCACATTAGATGGAACGTGGAGATGACGGTTGATGCTTGTGGGATAAAGTTACTGTTGCTTTTAAATTGGCTGAAAACGAGAACAAAAACATGGGAATGCAATTTAGCCGTCAGATTAGTATTGAATACCACATTGTTAAGCATGACCTTATTTATTGACTTGTATTATTTTATTCTTTATAACAAAAATATTACAAAATGAATAAAAACAATAATACGTGCGTCTGCTGAATAACGTAAGAAGGAAAAGGTGAAATTGATGATTTTGTAAAATTGTATCAATTTTTTTGTAATTAGGGATTTGGTAGGTAGTATTATGTACTGCAGTTACGTGACCTTTTGCGATTATGTAATTAGCAAATAAAAATCAGTTATAGAAGAGAAGACATCATATTACTTATATTAGTTAAATGTGATTTTAAAAACTGCGTACTGATTAAAAAACACGAAAGTAGCAAGTTCAATTGTTACTGCAGTGCGTCAACCTTACAGGTTGCATTCACCTGTACAAAAAGAGATAGAACTAAATAGAAAGCGCCACAAAAACGCATCGTGAATGCACTTGACACCATAGTGAATGGTACAAAGCCTTAGAGCGAAGCTATAGTGGGCCCGTCTGCCGCTTACGAACCAATTGTCACCGTCTCGCTGTAATCTGTTGGTTCCGCACGAAACGGATTTTTTATTAATCACCTTTCTCACGGAGATATATCTATACATATAAAAGAGTAACGTGACTGTCTGACAGGCAGCTCATATATGTATAGCCTAAAGTAACTACTATAGGTATTTAGAGGCTTGAAAATTCGCAATCCGTTGAGGATTTACAATGTGTAGTTTTTGATTTCCGGTAAAATGAAGGAAATATTCTATAGGTCAAATATTAAGGGGGTCCCCATACAAGAAACATTCTATTTTTTTTATTTTACTGATTTATTTTGATTTATTTTTAGTCTCCGTTTTTTACTACTGCTTTTTGGTCTTAGACGAAAATTTTATTTTATGCACAAGAGCATACAAAGTCCTTTTATGTCGCCTAGATCCAGCCAGCATAAACGAACTTTACTAGCATGACAAGTGAAAAGATTCCCCCATAAGGGCTACGATTTAGCCCGAAACATGTCGAGCTAAACTCGATTTAGGACGTGAGTTATCCGTTACAATATCATTTAATATGAGTGAGTCTCACGGTAGTTTCATGTTCAAAATCAAATGAAACGCCGAAAAAATAATGTACCTGATATTTAACTGAACAGATCCATCCAAACGTAGAGTATACATTTCTACGCTTAGAGTACTGCTAAAAACATAAAGATTTCATTAACACATTGACAAGTGCCTTATTTGTATGTCACTGGGAAATTATTTGTTACTATGTAGCGTATGCCCAATATGGTATTATTCGTACGGACGCAACTGTCACAGTATATACAGCGTGTATTTTTAATACTACCTCAAACTTTAAGGGCAGTTTATAAAGGCCCTAATAATCACATTTTATTATGTTTTAGTAAAAAATTTAGACTTATTATTTTCCTTACAAAATTAATTAGCACGCAATGTATCGTTACGTGATACTACTTTGTTTTTATTCAAAACGTCGCACTTGTTGACGTGACAGCTGTCACAGAACTCTTCTCTCTTCTTGTACGGATTACATTGCTGCTCGAAAATATTTCAAAAATTAATTACGCTCTGTTAGTTAATTCTAAATTAAGAATTTGTTTTGATATCGGTTCACAGAACTTAAATCTTCGTCTGGTTACAGTTTGAGGTAGTATTAAAAATACACGCTGTATATAAACTGAAGCAGTATGGAAGCTACGAACAAAAAATGACTGCAGTACCGCCAGACCCCCTTAGAGGCCGTGTAGGGCGCGCGTCTGTGTGAGTGTTCGTTTCGATCGATTTGTTTGTAGCTTCCGTACTGCTTTAGCTTATATATACTGTGCAACTGTAGCCAAAAGTTAATTACGAGCATTGTTATGTCATCATCATCATCATCTCAGCCGTAAGACGTCCACTGTTGGATATCGGCCTCTTCCATAGACCTCCAGTTGCTTCAGTTGCATTGTTATGTACCCAGTGACAAATAGTTGTTGAATAACCAAAATATCATAAGATATAGCGAAATGTGTATCGTGTTACCAAACGCATAAGGATGAGAGTAAACATGTGTTTGATAAATTGTCTTTTCCTTCATCATTCCAGCCTAAAGTACCTGGGCGACCGAGCTACGGTCGGGCTAAAACTCGGTAACTACGTTTTCCCAGAGATAACACCAAGCTAGATCGATTTGTCATCCCCGAAAACCCCTACATACCAAATTTCATCGAGATCGTTGGAGCCGTTTTCGAGATCCCCGAAATAATAAATATATATACAAAAATTGCTCGAATTGAAAATACAAACCGAAACATAGATGCACAGGAAAACCAGAAAAATAAACCAACACTGGGAATCGAACCCAGGTCCTCGGCATTCCGTGCCGCGTGCTATACCGCTACACCACTGCTGGTCATCACACTGGTGGATCATTAAAAAAAAAACAATCATAAAAATTGCTCGTTTAAAGGATCAGATACGTCCCACTACTGGGCACAAGCCTCCTCGTAGAATGAGAGGGCTAAGTACACCATAAACGATAAATCAGTTTAACAGCTGTGTATCTAAAAGGACGCCTAAGTCGTGACTCGCCGGGGCGCCTAGATAGCTAAGGCCGTCTGAGTATCCATGGACATCACAGCCTGGATACTGAAATGATGTTCATTATTCAAATAAGGGATTGGAGATAACTGTTAATAGTATGCAAAGGTAACACATTTAAAATAATTTTAAAACAAACAGAAACAAATTATCGCCATAAAAATTTAGCACATTTCAGTCATGTCATAAGTCAATAACAGTTTGTTACCCATACATTCAAATAGGTGTTATATTAAGTTCTGCTACAAAGGTCAATGAGCGTATGATTTTGTTTATAACTAGCCGTTACCCGCGTCTTCGTCCGCGCAGAATTCGTTAACTCTGCAATTTTGCGGGATAAAAACTATTCTATGTTCTTCTCCGGGACTCAAACTATATGACGTATACCGAATTTCATCTAAATCGGATCAGTGGTTTGGACGTGATGAAGTAACAAACAAACAGACTTACAAACTTTCGCATTTATAATATTAGTGAGATTAGTCCCTGGATGACCGAGCTCAGCTCGGTGTTTGTCAAAGTAATAGCTATCCTGCAATAGGTGATGTCTTTACCCATAGTTCAATTATTCGACAAAAGTTAACACCAACGAATATATTTAGACGCCAATGCCAAATTATAACTCAGACCTTAGTTTTTCTGGAAATTGAAATTGGAAAATGGCATCAAACAGTAATCGTCATATTCATGAGTTTCAGAGTTGAGTCTCTATGTATTTGTTTTCTGTATCGCTTACTATTTCTGGTGTACAATAAAGAGTCATTGTATTGTATTTTATTGTTTCATGAGTCATGATTGACTTTCGGGGTCCCCGTGAGGTCGGAGGCCATGGGTACAGACAGACCACGTGTGCCTTTATCAGGAAAGACGAAAGAGTGTTATATATGAGGTCGATTCACAAAGCTGTTGACTTAAAATTTATTGAAACAGGGATTTAACAAGATTCCAATTACTAGGTACTCTGGCATTTTAATAACAGTGTAACTTTAACTAAAATTAGACGATAGTGCCTTTTAAAATAATTCATAGTGAATTAGCAAATATATTTTTATTTTTCATTTCATTGTACTTAATCACTATGACATTATTTATTTGCAAATACATTATAAAATATGATAAACTCACTGCGAGTCACTGTCACTGCCCGAGTAGTTTGCCAGCAGAGTGAGTCCTGAGGCCGGAGCCGCCACCACCGTCTCACTAGACTTTGCACTAACACTTTCATTAGTTACTTCAGGTGTACCAGTCACTGTACTTTTTGATGCATCCATCCCTTTGCTTGTTACTTCACATGTATTAGTTACTGTACTCTTTGACACTTCTGGCTTTTTGCTTTTCACTAGATTTGCAAGCGTCGACTTCTTGCTTAATACCCCAATGCTTCTGTTCCAAGTCTCATTCTTTTTAGTGTCTGGTTTAGGGGGTATTACTTCTAGTCTAGAAGTTTTTGCTGGAGGTTCCTCATCTTCCTCAACTTCTTCGATTATCTCCTCAGCAACGACTTTTTGTGACGAAGGCCCACCAAACTTTATGGACCTGAAATTAGAATAAAAACTATTTTAGCAATATACCACAGTGTTGTTAGCTGAAGAGACGACGGGAGTAAAGATACCAGATGAAGAACTGAAATGACTTGAGACCATAGCTTAATTTCTGAAGTAAATCCTACAAAAAAACAATCCTACTAATTTTAAGTCTTATTTGAGCCCCAATGCAAAAGAGTTCGTCTGCTAGCAAAAAACTGAAAGCAATGTTTGTTTAAAATTAAAATATAGATTAGTAATACTACTTTAAGAGTCTAATAAAAAATGCTAGGTACATTATTACTTCATAATCTTTATTTCCAATACAGTATTAAATAAAAACTTATTTTATATTCTTCCACCGATGTCCACGCATAAAAGTTCTGCTACCGTAGTAAGTCCCGCAAAATAGTTCGTCTACCACTTAGGTGAATCTTCATTATTACGAAAATTGCCTTAATTCTTAGCGGCATAGTAGCTATAAATTCTTCACATTCTACTGTAGTTGTTGAAACCCAAACTGACAAAATTTAATCTTTTAAATCTGCTTTTGATCTTGATAGAAACTTGTGTAATTTTTTCTTCATTTTCCACCACAGGGTTTCAATAGGGAGATAAGTCTGAACTGTTCCGTCGAATGGCCGTCGCTACTCCATAGCAGGGATTTGTTTAGAGCTAAGCCAGGATATCGTCGCCTTTGCTGTGAGACAGGAAACACTATCTTGTTGAAAAGTGAAGGCATTTTGATGTTTCAAATTCGAAATTGATGGCAGTAGACTCGGTTCCAAAATGTTTTATCATTAGCAGTCCCTCCTACAAAATTCAGGCGACCTACACCTTGTGCTGACATGCAATCCTAAATCATTACCGAGCCAGGAAACTTCACCTATTTGTCTTAATTCAAACTGTATGAAATTCTTCGTCTTTAGTTCGACTGATTTTTTCCGTTCATGACTGATAATTATATCAGATTTGGATTCGCCACACCATATTATTTGCCGCCACTGATCAGCACAGTCCAATTTAAGTGATCGAGAGCGAATTTCAATATATTTTTTTCTGTAGTGCTGTGAGTAATGGTTTTTCTTTAGCTGTATAAAAATCATAACCCATTCTATTCAGAACTCCTCTGCAGGTATCGACCGATACATCTTTCTTAATCATATCAAGCTATTTCACTGTAAGTTTTGCTGCCTGGGCACGACGGTTTTTCTTAATAATTTTCTTCAAGACCCTATTTTAAGCTGCACTCTTAATACGAGGGCGGCCCGGTCTCTTCAATAAAGAAGCTGTGCCGTTCTTTCCATTATCCTGGATGATTGACTGGATAGTAAACCTATTCAGGTGTAAGTCTTTGGTGATTTGGTAAATACATTTTCCACTTTGGCTTGATCTTGCGCGGCTTCTTCCAGCTCTTCCCAGGCGAGACCAATTGAGCCAGCCTCCTTCTCAACTGATCACCTCCACGTGGTCCGAGGACTTCCTGGCCGTCTTCTGCCAGTAGATTGCCAACAGAGACCCTGCTCCTCCTCCTCCTCCTGCTGCAACAGAGATCATTCGATCCTCGAAGAGTGTGTCCAATCCATCGCCATTTCCTTGTCAGAATTCTCGGCTTACTGGCTTCTGGTCAGTCATTTGCCACAGTCTTGCGTTTGAGATAGTTCAAGGCCAAAAAATTCCAAGGATACGCCTCAGGCATTTACGACCCATATTGATCAAAATAATTAATAAAACTAATGAATACTTACTTGGAACATGTCTTTTTATACCTTGTTAGGTACATCTTTACTGTCAAATAATATAGATTTTTAATTCAAACAATATTTATTTTGCTATATAAAAACTTAACAAATAGTTAACGCTAGCCGTAGACGAACTATTTTGCAACAAATAAGAACTAGACGAACTGTTTTGCGTGAGCATTCGTAAAATAATAATATCCAAAATATCGATAATTTTAAATAGTGAATATTTTATTAGTGTCCAATTAACGTCGTTTTGATGGAGTATTATACAATATAAATTGTTTATAGCTAATGGACTTCTGTAAAACAACAAATATATATTTTATGTAGATAGGCTTCAAAATGTATGATTAGACGAACTCTTTTGCATTGGGGCTCATAATGATAGAAGATTCTGGTACTGTTTCCAGGTTATCTAGTAAAAGTTCAGGATGTCAAAAAATAATCAAAAAGGTCATCAGATTCTACAGCACATTCATAAAAAAATGCGACCATGGAAATGCTCGAATAATGACCCGACTCAAGTTCTGTTTCTAGAAGGTTATGGAAGATAGCCATTGGCAAGAAAAGTCCTCGAGTGGCAACCACGAACCGGAATACGAAGATTAAGCATGTCTCCCACTATGTGGACTGGCGACACCGTGAGAGTTACGGGTTACGGGTACGTGCGAGTTGTCACTCATTGTGGCATTCTAAGGGAAAGTCATTTGTTCAGCAGTGGAGCAGTGTTGTTTGCAGGTGGTAGGACCTTGTACTTAGAGTATATATAAGCAAGCTAACCTTGTGTATAGAATTAAAAATAAGGCTTTTCTAATACATAGAATAAATTTATTAAATGCACACACAATAGCTGGTACAAAAATTTGAAATTTGAATGAAAGAAAAAAAAAAAGTTAGTGTTGCCATATCACAAGTTTACATAAAAAAATACGTTCCTATGTACGTAATTGTACATAAACTGCCAGCGCAGGAACATAAGGTACGTGATATTTAATAACAAACAAATACAATAATATATTAAACGAAACACATTATTATTATTCATTGTTATATTTGTATTATCATACAGATATAACAATGCATTTTTTTTTTTAATCATTTAGAGGGAGAACTGACACTTTGGTAACACTGGTGCGCATTATGTGCCCGGAAGGCGTCTTAACATCTATAGCACGCACTTTACCGTCGCCTCCAGGATAAATATTTACAATTCTGGCCATGGGCCACCTTAAAGGGGATACATTTGCATTCCTTAATATAACAAGTGTGCCAACAGTTAAGTTTGCTTGATCGGTTTTCCACTTCGGTCGGCTTTGAAGCATAATTAAGTATTGCTTTGACCATTGTTTGAAGAAATTTTGTTGGATATGAGTACACTGATTCCAGAACGACAAGCGGTTAACTGGCACATCTGTTAAATCCTTCTCAGGAAAGCATGTTAGTGGTGCTCCCGTTAAAAAATGTCCAGGAGTAAGATATGTCATGTCATTAGGGTCAGATGACATGTTTGTGAGAGGGCGGGAATTTAAAATACCCTCAATCTGAATCAAAATGGTATTGAATTGTTCATAAGTTAGAATATTATTGCCTACAACCCTTTTTATGTGATATTTAAAACTTTTCACGCCAGCTTCCCATAATCCCGCAAATACAGGACTATATGATGGAATGAATTTGAAATCGATTCCTTGATCTGACGTGTATCTATATACAGAATTTTGATGACTATCGGAAGCCTGCAGCTTATATAGCTCTTGTAACTGAGTATTAGCGCATCTGAATGTGCTGGCATTGTCACAAAATATTTGAGTGGGTTTGTTACGGCGTGAGATGAATCTTTTCAAACAATTTAGAAAGTTTTCAGTAGTCAAATCTGAAGCGAGTTCTATATGTACTGCTTTCGTAACAAAACAGACAAAAATTAGGATGTATCCTTTCAGAATAACTGGCTTTCTAACCCGTGCGAGCTTTACATTAAATGGGCCAGCGTAATCAATGCCAACTTTTTCGAAAGGACGTGCAACCTGCACCCTTTGTTTAGGTAGTGATCCCATGAGTTGCGTTACATTTTTTGCCCTAAGCTTAAAGCAAATTATACATTTGTGGATCACTCCTTTCACTTCTCTGAGACCATTAATTAGCCAATATTCAGCATTTAGGTGAGACAAAATCAGCTTTTGGCTAGCATGCAGGAGCTCCTTGTGGGCCTTTAAAATTAACAATTTTGTAATATGAGATCCTTTAACCAAAATAATAGGATGTCTCTGCGAGTAGGGCAATGCAGAATTTTGCAATCTGCCACCCACACGCAAGTTTTCATTGTTATCTAAAAATGGATTTAAAGTGCTTAATGGCCCTTTGAGAGGAATATTTGATTTTAATGAATTAATCTCTGATGAGTAGTTCATATGTTGATCGATTTTAATAACGTTTTTTAAGCCACTTTCTAATTCTGTGGGTGAGAGATTATCAAAATGTCTAGCTTGCTTTTGTGATCTACAATTTTTACAAAATCTAATTATATATGCCATTATTCTTTTTATGGTATCAATATTAGAATATTTTTTCATGAAATTAAAACCTTCCGCAGGACTAGCAATATTACACAATTTAGGTAATTTAAGCTTTAGTTCTGGCAATGTTACATCTGTTTGTATGTTTGTTTTTACATGTTTAAAATAATTATGTTGTAGAGGTTCTGGACCATGCCACCATAATGAATTTTTTTGTAACAAATGCGGCTGGACACCTCGTGATATACAGTCTGCTGGGTTTTGATTTGTGGGTACATAGAGCCAATGAAATTCGGATGCAAAATCGTTAATTCTTTTAATTCTATTCGCTACGTAAGCCTGTAATCTCATCGGTTCCATGTTGAGCCACCCAAGGACAATCATAGAATCTACATACAAATATACTTCAAGGTTATACTTAATTCTCATAATATTATACAATTTGCTGGTAAACATGGCTAATAGCAAGGCAGCGTTTAGCTCAAGACGAGGCATAGTCAATTCTTTGTTCATTGGACTTATCCTTGACTTGGCGCAGAGCAAATTTACAGTTACTGTGCCGTCAAAATTAAGCACTCTTAAGTACAACGCGCAACCATATGCTTTGATAGATGCATCTGCATAACCTACCAATTCAAGTTTGTCTACATTTTTTACATTTATGTGTCTATTAATTTTAATTTGAGACATATCGATTAGGCTCTGAGCAAATTCTTTCCATTCGTTATTTAAGTCGTATGGGAGTTGATCATCCCATGCTAAATGCAATGAGCATATTTTCTGCAAGATAATTTTAGAAGCCACAAACAGTGGACCTACTAGACCCAATGGGTCATAAAATTTACTGATAAATGAAAGCACTTGCCTCCTCGTGTAAGTTTCCTGAATTTCAGTTTCTGGACAATTTATAAAGAAATCGTCTGACTTAACGTTATATTTCAATCCGAGGGTTTTCACATACACGTCGTCTTTATCCAGATCAATATTCTCATCAAGACTTTGTTTATTTCTGGGTATATCATTTAATAATTGGCTGTTATTAGCACACCATTTATGTAGCTCAAACCCACCTAAATTTAATAATTTAATTAACTGTTCTTTTATTTGCATCAAAACGTTAATATCATCATGCCCTGTATGAACATCATCAACGTATGTTTGGTAACGCAGCACGTCCGCGGCCAATGGAAACTGTTCTTGGAACCTTTGTGCTAGCTCTAGTAAGCAGCGTGTAGCTAGAAATGAGCTACTTTTCAGACCGTAAGTGACGGTTTTTAATTGAAGGCACGAAATTGGTGCATTTACGTCACTGCGCCAGAGAATATTTTGTAAAGATCTATATTTTGGATCAATGAGAATCATTCTGAACATTTGCTTAATGTCAGCAATTAATATGTACTTAGGAAACCGAAACAATATTAGGATATCGAAAAGTTCATTTTGAACAATTGGACCATTTAATAGAACATCGTTTAATGAAATCTTGTTCCTGGTTTGCATACTGCCATCAAAAACAGTTCTCATTTTTGTAGTTTTACTATTTTCATTAAATACAGGGTGATGCGGCAAAAAATAAGTTGCATCTGTGTCTAAGTTATACTTAGTTAAGGTCGACATAGTCTTTTATAAATTCCCTACATTTTTTATAAAGTACCTCATCCTTGATAAGTCTTTTTTCTAAATTCTTAAAACGTTGCAAAGCGTAGGAAAATGAGTCCCCTAAGTTAAGCTCTGATATAGGTTGCTTTAATGGCAATGCAACCTGAAATTTATTTTTATTCAGAGTTACAGATTTCTTAAAACAAATCTCTGCGAGTTCATGCTCAGTATTCGCTTCAGAAAAAACCTCAGGAACCTTTTCAACTTCCCAAAGCTTCTTCAAATTATTATTTATCTCTGTGTACTCTGACATTGAGAAAGAATCAGATTGACTGACCTTGGTTGTGAACAAACTTGTTTTATTGATTGATGCATGCTGGACAGGCAGCGCTCCCGCAATCACGTGACCAAAATAAGTGTTGACCAGGAATGGTCCGTTTAAATTAAGCGGCCTCACATGATGGTGCAGAGCCTGGAAAAACACATCACATCCTAATAAAACAGAGATAGGTGCACTTTTATGAAAATTGTTATCTGCTAACTGCACATTTTCAGGGATTTTTAATTTATTTCTTTGTATGTGAAATTGAGGCATGTCGTCTGTAATTTTATCTACAATACAACAATTAATCTTTAATTTAAAGTTATTTAAACACGACTTTATCGTAAAGGTAGCCGCTTCCTTAATTGTATTACTGCGGCCACAAATCCCGTGAATGTTACTTCTTTCCGAATGTTTTAAGCATTGAATGACATCAGCTAAAGAGGAAGTAACGAAGGACACCTGGCTTCCAGAATCTAAAAGAGCACGAGCTGTTACAAACTGATCATTCTTATTCTTAATTTTTACCAATATGGTAGGTAGAATTACGTCCCTGGCATCGTTACACAATAGGCCTACCTTGGGAAACTCATTGACCTTCTCACTTTCTTCATCAGACGCTTGCGATGCATTTGGGGTAGGTTCTTGGTGTAAGAGAGTATTGTGGGTACCCCTACAAATACTACATTTGAAATTGAACCGACATTTCCCCACATGTTCATTTAAACATATTATGCAAAAACTTTTATTTTTATTTATGAAATTAATTCTCTCTTCAGAACTTGCCAACTTGAACTTAGGACACACATATAACCTATGAGTTTGAGAACTGCAGTACTTACACCTTATCTTCTGTTTGCCATTGTGTCGCGTCTCCACGGCGGAGGCAAGCGACGACCTCCTCGCCCTCTCACCCTGCTGAGAAGGAGGAGAATGCGCGAGCGTCTCTAAAGCCGCCGCCTTTTTCTCTATAAATGCAAAAAGCGAGTCCAATGTAGGCATTGTATTTACAGACTCTCTTTCTAAATAGAACGAGCGCACAGTGTATAAGTCTAACTTTTTTTGCAATACACAGACCAGTAAACTATCCCACTGTTGGGTTGGTTGCTCTAAGTTCTTTAATGCTCCTAGATGCTGCTTGACTACGTTAACAAGGTTATGTAATGAAGAATTTGAACATTTAGCTATCGGTGGGAGGTCTAATATTTGATTAACGTGGTATGTGATTAACTTTGCCCTGTTATCATAACGCTTTTTGAGCAAATCCAAAGCTAGTTGATAATTATCGTTCGTGAGAGGCAAGTGCTTTACGATATCGAGAGCCTCGCCTTCCAAAAAAGAAACTAAATAATACAACTTGTCACATAGTGACAGTTTAGGGTTTGGATGAACAACGGAATTAAACATATTTATAAAATGCTCGTACTCACCCATGTTCCCGTTAAAGGATTTAATTACTATTCTCGGCAAACTTTGGAAGTGCGGCTCAGGCCCACCTTGGTTACAAGAAATTTGTTGGTTACCACTGCTAGCTAGCAAAGTGTTAATTCTTGCTAACAAAATACAAAATTTGTCGTCAATTTTATCAAATTCCTCTTTATCAAGGGGATCCAATATTTGAACCTCAACGTTCACCTCACAAAATTGATTGAATGCAGCTTCTAACCTCTGCTTTTTAATTTTCAACAATTCAAAATCACAGTTGGTTCGATTAACGGTGCTTAAAAAGTTTTCCGTTTTCGTGATGGTTGATTTGCACTGACCACGGGTCGCAATCAACCGCTTCAATTCTTCCGACATTGTCGTAGATTGATTAAAACGTTTATACAATGTATTACACTGATTTACAACAGTAATATTTGCAAAATAACCATAAATTACACGATTAAACCAAAAATGCACTGCCTACTAGGAGATTAGTTCACATCTACCGGCCGGCTCGAAGAAAAAACACAACGGTCATTAAGAGCTCCGATGCACAGCGCACGGCGACACACGCTGACACGGTGCTTAACACGGAGAGGGCGACTGCTGCACTCGATACGGCGAAACCGCGACACTGTGTCACACAATGCTGTAGATGGAAACGATGATGCTCACCAGACGTAGGAAGTAAACTTATCGATGCAATTTAATAAAGATGCAAGTTTAATGTTTCTTTTCTTCTTGTGGTTTTCGGAAGACACCGGAACTATTGAGTTCTTCACCGAAGAATTTCGTGGCGCGCCTTATAGCTTTGGTGCTAATAGCCACCAACTTGGCCGCCGCTTCAGTTGAAGTCACTAAAACCTTTTTTCTTGGAAAAATAATATTCTGACGGTCACTGACCTATATCGAAGGACCAAATTCTATGTATAGAATTAAAAATAAGGCTTTTCTAATACATAGAATAAATTTATTAAATGCACACACAATAGCTGGTACAAAAATTTGAAATTTGAATGAAAGAAAAAAAAAGTTAGTGTTGCCATATCACAAGTTTACATAAAAAAATACGTTCCTATGTACGTAATTGTACACCTTGTGCAAGGTCCGCCCGGATTGCTACCACCATCTTGCTCGCCAATCCTGCCGTGAAGCAGCAGTGCTTGCACTGTTGTTTCGGCGTGGAGAGTAAGACAGCCGGTGAAATTACTGGCACTTGACATATTCAATCTTAGGCCTCTAAGTTGCCAACGCATCTGTAATACCCCTGGTGTTTCAGATGTTTATGGGCGGTGGTGATGATGGTAATCAGGAAACCTACTTGCTTGTTTGCCATCCAGTCGTATAAAAAAAAAACAGTGGACGTCTTCTGGCTGATGGTGATGATGAAGCGTCAGCCTTACTTGATAAAGTCGTCGTCCTCTTGCTCCTCCCGCTTCCGGCGCGCCTCCGCCGTCTCAGGCTGGTACTGCTGCAACATGCCCTCGTAATCGACGGCTCGCTGGCGGCGATTCAGCTCTTTCAACTCCTCGAGGCTCTCCAGTAGCTCAATCTCCTGTCGGGACTGCTCGGTGCGGTATTCTGCAAATATTGTTGAGAATTTAATGCACATATTGTCACTACTTTCAAAAAAATCGTAGCTCAAAATAGATAATTTTTCTGAGTGAACTTTATAGACATTGGATCAAGGTTCAATTTTGTTGACATATTGATTTTAGATGCGAGATTTTATCAAAGTAGTGACGATATACATATATACAGTTTAAATTTTTCTAGGTAAAGCAATGGCTTTACCAACGGTAGATGCCTAATGAGGCATCTACTGTTTTACCCTGAGTATATCTCTCCGATTTCAATAAAATTTGATAGGTAGACTCAGTCCATGATTCCGAGCTGTAAAAACAGTCTCCAGATGTGTCCCCAAAACATTGTATGGATGTGTCCGTTTTGTTATGAACTTTTCTTAATAATTTTCATAACAAAACAGACATATCCATACAATATTTTGGGGAGACATATCTAGAGACCCTGTTTTTCCAGCTCGCAATCATGGACTGAGTCTACCTTCCAAATTTTGTTGAAATCAGAGAGTTAAACTCAGAGTACAACAGGGTAATAAATAAAATAAACTAATATGAAAAATATTTCATAATCCTTTTTTTTTATAGAAAGATATGACGATTGTATATCAAAAAATAAAATTAGCAAACATAGTGGATTTCCATGTTACATATTTAGATACTCTTTTTAGGCATATTGTCAAAACCAGTCACATAAATGAACATAAATATTCAACCTTATAGCTTCTAACGTTTGGTACAAAATCAATTGAATTTGTTAAATATGGCGCCCTTTTAAATTATTCCTTAAAAAAAACTATGATTAATTTTAAAGTAACATTTACAAATAGGAGGACTTGAAAATGAACATTTAAATATGTATTTGCAGTACATGATTTTAATTTTTTTTAGTACTTTAAAGACCTAGACGTGGTTCAGTCACCAGCACCAATATCTGATGCAACAAGCATGCATAAATATCTGATATGACTCTTATTTAAAAGGCCGGATTGACGTGTCAGATATTTTTGCACGCTTGTTGCATCAGATATTGGTGCTGGTGACTGTTCAACAGCTTTGTTATTTTGGATATTATTTCATAATTCTTAAAATTCTCTATTCAATGAACAATTTGTACTTTAAAAAGTGCATTCGGCCGTTATTTTTAGTGCTAATTGGTCCTTTTTTTAAAGTATGCAAGGGCTCATGGAACACTTCATAGTAGGTATACATAGTTCTTAAACTTCTGAGCAAAAATTCGATCAAAAATATCTGAACACGCTTTTACGCCTTAGCAATAGACCTATTTACATATTTTTGATCAAACTTTTACTCAGAATATTAAGAACTCTATTTTGGTAAAGTGAAAATCTAGAAAGAAAATCTTTGGTGAAATCTAGTTAAAAATGTTTTTATTTCACAATATAAAATTATCCATAGTGTAATGACGAGTGACAGACCTAGACGGCGATGGCCAGATGAACTGGACTACTTCTGGCCCTTGTAACAGTGGACAGATAGCAGTGGAAGTATGGGGGGGGGGGCCTTTGCTCAGCAGTGGGACAGAATAATCTAACAATAATGCCGCAGATGAATGCGACGTCGGGGACGATGACTCTACGGGGTCGCGCCGTTTTGTCACCAAATTAGATTTAAATATAGATTATAAATATGTATGTTAGTCTTTATGGTATTTTTTGTATGGGCCTAAGTTGCCCGAAATAAATGAATTTATTATTATTATTAATAATAAAATTACCTAACAACTTCATAGGGTTATTAGCCTCCTCCTCTTTCTGTTCCTCCTCTTCACGTTTTGCTTGCTCCTCGGCCAGTTTGAGTGCCATAAAGTTCCTGGTAGCACCAGCTTCAATCTCGTAGTCTGTGTTCTTTGGATCTGTCTTGAACGATATCTCTTGCAGACATCTGGTGCACTGAAATTTGTAAGTAGTAGTTCTATAACTTTTTGTCTTTACCCAGTCATGCTCCCTATTTAGGATTCAATAACTCAAAAGAAAAAACCCTTAACCCTTTTTCATTACTCTGTCTGTACCTTTCATTCAGAGACACAGAGCAGGGCTTCCCAAACTGTGCGTCGCGACATTGTCCCAGGGGCGTCGCGTGTCGATGCGATCGAGTTGAGTGAGAAGCCATCTCAGAAAAGCAAGCACATTCTTCACATTACAGCCAGTTACATAAATACCTCTTTTTATTGTTATGAAAAATTATAAATGAATTATGTTTTTCAGATAACCTGTTACTAGGGGTAGGCAAGTAGTAAAATAAATTGTTAAGTACCACACCACAACACACCACAGTATATATAAGTCTGGGAAGCCCTGGCAAAGAGGTATTATTTGTAGTTAATATTATTTAACTGTAGTACATTTAATCCAAACATCTAAAAGTGTATTTTCATAAAAAAAAACCATGTGAATCTAAATTTATACTGTACATACAAAGTGCCTATACTTACTCAAGTAAGGAAAATGACTGAAAAATCACTAAACCACAAAACAACCTTCTTTAATGAAAAAAAGAGACCTTCGGGCAGTTGGGTATTAAAAATACCATAAATATAGTGGAAACCCTGACTTGCGCTTGGCCATTTTGGTGCTGCAAAGTTGCCATTGTTAGTCAGTTGTCAATCAATTATATCATTTTCATTTTTTCCAAGCTTGACAGGTTGAAAATTAAATGAAGGGTCCACGTAAAGAACATGTCTAGTCACCTAAGCAACTTTTTGAGTTATAGCGGTTTGAAAGTTAGTCATCACAAACAATTACTATGGTTACCATTTATTTGAAAGTTAAAAAAATACAATTTAGAATGTTTTCAGATTATTTAATTCAATGGTAAGTCATTGTACTTTGCGAGCACTACATTTTGAGATTAAAATCTCAATTAAAAAAAAAAGTGACTAGACATGATCTTTCCGTGGACCCTTCAAATATAGCTAATATTTTTTTTACATTCCTTTTTCTTAACACAAAAAACAAGCTTGATAATGGTGCAGATCGTCTCAGTATGGTATTAAAATAAAAAATTAAATAATCATTTTGCAGATTAAAACAAAAAAAAAGCTTCAGTTTTGGAATGAACATTAACCATTATGAAAGGGTTAATTTACATGATTATCTAAATTACGAAACAATGGGTTTTATTTGTTTAATTTGTTCATGAATTTTTTTAATAAATATGTCCAAACTTCCGTTAAATTAAGACAGACTGCAGCTGTCTGGGCAAAATTAAGGAAATCAACATGGCAATGAGTATAATATTTACGATAACATTTTCGGTCACTAATTCACAGCCCAGAAACCTTTTAAAGGTTTGATTGAATGTACTAACTCACATCAGCAGCCTAGAAGAGATTATTTCGGATAGAAGGTATGCAATTAGGGCTGATCAAAGTAAGATTGTGTAAAATTAAAAGTATCATTTGGTTTATTGCTAAATGGAAATGGTAGGTACACTTACTTTGATGTAAAACCTGTAAATTCTTATTCCCAAATAGTCCTGGTTCTCGACATCTTCTTTTCGAGCGTTAAATTTCTTTCCTTTGTAAATATACTCGCCGCAGGTAGCACATCGCATGTTGAAGGGAGCCATCAATCGCACCGTGTATTGCCTGTTCTTGGCCAGTTTCATACGCGGGATCTTCGACGGATCGAAATCCGGAGGATAGTATTTCTGAAAACAACATTTTAGTAGTGTTATAGTTGCAACTGGAACGGAATAGAAATCAAAAGAGATGCAAACACATGTAAATACAAATAGGTAATCTTTTTTCTGATACTACATCTCTGAACGCAGAAACGGGTATTTACTTACGTTTAATACTTTTCTTTCAGACATCTTTCAAGTTTATTTAGCAAATTAACAGAACTATACAATTATTACGAATAAAAATACATAACAATAACCCAATCAGTCTGGCTGGCTTTGGGCTGGCTTGTGTGGTATGACGTTGACATAACAAAAGTGACGTATGACGTTGACGTTAGTTTTTTTTTTAACTCGTGTTCGTCCTTTTAAAAAGGCACAAGGAAACACGCCTATACTGCACCCAGTCCGGTGATGTAATTAAATTTCTTTATGAGCAAGAAGTGTCGATCATGTAATTTTATTTATTTTTAACCGACTTCAAAAAAAGGAGGAGGTTATCAATTCGGTATTTTTTTTAAATGTTTGTTACCTCAGAACTCCGTCATTTATGAACCAATTTGAAAATTTTTTTTGCGTTCGTCTAGGAATGCTTTCAATTAGGTCCCATAAGCACCAAATCAGGATATGATGATTGGATCCTAAGGAAATCGAGGGAACTCTTCAAATGTTGTAGGGACACCTATGGTAATTTTGATATATTTAGTAGTAACTCGTGCATTTGCTTTTGAAAATCATCATTTGGTAAAGTGGAACTGATGATGAAGACCACAGTTGACCATCGGAGTTACTACTCAATAACAAGTATTTCATGGGTTGAATTTCAATTGCTTTAACACAGTTGCTAAGCAATTTATGCTCCTCGGAACACATATGGTGAAATGAAATGGGTGGTGAAGCACCAGGACTCCTCAATAATGAACATCTCTGCATCGGAAATACCAATTTTTCGTAAAAGGTGATGAGCAGTTGACATTAAACTATTGTATCTTAGATATTTACACTAAAAAGCGTGAAAAAAAAATTTTATAACAAAAAATAGAACCGACTACAAAAAACCATGAAAATAATTTTCTACCAGTCTGAAGTCGGTGCCTCAGCACGAGCCAGCAGGAGTGGACCTATAATCGTCTACCTCACCTACAACTATACGATTAAATGGTTTCAATCACTCCTGCTGGCTCGTGCTGAGGCACCGACTTCAGACTGGTAGAAAATTATTTTCATGGTTTTTTTGTAGTCGGTTCTATTTTTTGTTATAAAATTTTTTGTTGTGCCAAATTATTCATAAAGGAAAATTTTAGGAACTTCTTCTTGTTTTAAATGGAGATTGAAGTTTCAGTTTCTTAAATTAAAATTCCCTAAATTTCTTGTGAAAATTTACAGAAAGAAGAAAAATGAATAAGTATATAAAGAACGTTTTAATACAAGCTTTTAATTTTTGTTCCACCGACGCACGTGTGCGTTAAAAATGTATGAAATAATTATGACAGCGGCAATGGGCGAAGTTCCGAAAACGCATATGTGCGTCGGTTGCAGTGAATGCCTTAAATGTAGATACCTACTTGTATTGTCACGCAAACTACCAACCAATGTACCTACCAAATTTCTAGCCGATGCCATTAACCGTTGAAGAGTTCCGTACTGTGGAGACGATCCTGGCCAGACTACCAGGATGTCACTACCAGATGTAACGCAATTTACAGGATCATACCACAATCCAACTACTGGAAGTTGGTCGAATTTAACTAACTTGCAAGATTTGATAGCAGACAGACAGACAGACAGACAACGGGACACGTAAAACTAAATAAAAACTTTGAAATATTAGCAATATGTGTGGCAAAGTTCTGTATTCAATCGGTGTTTTTCAGTGTCGTACATACAAACAGGAATTTGTGTACATACGACAAAGAAAAAACAACGTTTGGAGTGGGTCTTTGACTTTTAAGATTTCATTAAGACAAGTGTAACAAAATAAAAACTTGTACTTAAACATTATTTCATGATCTAGATATAGGTATTTATTAATTTCGTTCATTTAACATTTTAAATACGACCGCCCAATGGAGATGGAGACCAGAAACTTTGGCGCAAAATATGCTCCCAGCTCCATTGCACGCCCTGTAAAGAAAAACACGTGCTAACACATAGACATCTTATTTAACAACTGTCCAAGGGCTTGGTAGGCAAGGCAATATCTGCTGCTAACTGTAACACACTGTACTTAGCTAGGTCTCTTTCTCTGCTGTCTTAGGTCCTGCATGTGTATGTATGTACTGAACCTACAGCGTTGTAATTTCACAAACGAAGAGCAAGTGAAGTTCATTTTTAATATTTCGTAGCCAAATGGCAAAAACGGAATTTTTATGCCCATTTTTTACCCGACTACCCAAAGGAGGGTTATGAAGGGCTCAGGAAACAACATTATTCGAAAACTTTTCGTCTCAAAACTAAAATATTATGGAGAATTTGGATATTCAACAATTTGTGTTAACGAAATTTCTAAAGGAAAATAAGTTTTTGGTAAAAACTTAATTTTTAATACAATATTTTTTTCTAACTGTACTTTTTGTTGACTGTGGTTGTTTTGTCACCCAAACTACATTTGCTTATCAAATTTCAAGTCGATGCCAATAACTGTTGATGGGTTCCATCCAGCAGAGAAGATCCTTGCCGGACTACCAGGATGTCACTACCAGATTATTGTGTCGTCACGTAATTTACATAAGTACTTATACCAAATTTCAAGTCAATCCAACTACTGGAAGTTGGTCGATTTTAACTTACAAGATATGATTACCGACAGACAGACAACGGGACAGATGAACTACATCAAAGCTTTTAAATAATCTTAGTTTCAATTAAAATACAGACTTTTATATTATGTTCTTGACTATATGCTGTTTTAATTAAATTAATCAAAATACATCAGTAATTTTAAAACATCACAAACTATCAAAACGTCACCTTATCAATTTCTCGTTCGCAGAAAAATAATGTCAGAAGAACAGGAATTTTCTGAAAAAACATAAAACAGCCTTTCAATGAACATAGGCCTATGTCCCTAAATAGAGGTACACTGACTGATGAACTGATATGATGACTGACGACTGGCTGGGCCGGGTGACCGGTGTCCTACATAAAAAGGTATTTACCAGTATCACATTTTAGGGGGCTGTTTACATGTGACACAGGAGCAAGTGAATTTTCATAGTGAAGCGTGACTTTTTTTTTATTCGACTGGATGGCAAACGAGCAAGTGGGTCTCCTGATGGTGAGAGATCGCCACCGCCCATAAACATCTGCAACACCAGGGGTATTGCAGATGCGTTGCCAACCTAGAGGCCTAAGATGGGATACCTCAAGTGCCAGTAATTTCACCGGCTGTCTTACACTCCACACCGAAACACAACAGTGCTGCAAAGCAAGCACTGCTGCTTCACGGCAGGATTAGCGAGCAAGATGATGGTAGCAATCCGGGCGGACCTTACAAACTATTAAAAATTACCGAAATAGATTTGACATAGTTTATAGATAGCCCCAATCGTACTTACTATTAAGTACCTACTTATTCTTTCATTTTATAATATCAAGTTGTTCCTTTTCCATTTGCACCAAATGACAGTAAATCAAAGGGATGGCGCGATACGAATTTCGATTTTCAAATTTCGTAGCAGCCCCCCTGTGGTTTGATAGAGTTGCCTAGCGCGACCTATACCTATAGATAAACAGTCTTACCGCTCCCGTCGGTTGGCACCGGCCGCGAGCTCATGTTCCAGCGCAGCGATTTTCTCCTCGTGGCGCGTACGCTGCGCCTGCGCGCGTCGCTGCTGCTCCTCCAGTGCCAGTACAATCTTCTCCAGCCGGTGAATCTGCTGCTGCTTATTCTCCAGCGTGGAGAACAACTCCTGGATTTCTTCCGCTTTGGCTGCTATTTGCTTGTTCACCTGCATTAATTTTTTGTAATCAACAGTAAACCTAAGCATTTAGTAACCATGATGTACCTAAGTACCTACCTACCACTATTCACTGTTTTTGCCTTACCATTTTTATCTAGCTGCATCTATCCATACCTTCGATCACAGAAAGGACCTTTCTGTGATCGAAGATCTATGCCACATAACATTGGTTACTGCTATCCCTATTAACTAACCTCTTTGTCTCATTCAGATCCGATAAGTTGTGAATTATTTATTTATCGTATGGCGATTACACACTGATTAATATTATTGAAAATATTGTTCTTTCAAGCTCATTTTCAGACAATCAAAGCAAGTCTAGCAACTTATTTCAATTTCGCAGGGAGATGCGTTCATGTTGTAAATCATGATTGATATAGGTACACCTGTTTAGAAAATAAAATAACAAAAGTTCTCTCCTCACTTCATCTACAATTTTCATTCGGTGCTCAAGGTTCTGCTGAAGAGCGGACAGCTCTCTGCTCTGCTCCGTCTCCTTATTCTTCAGCATGTTGATCAGTTCCTCGCGAATCTGCGGCACTTGGCAGCGTTACAAAATTAAAAACAAATAACGCAAAAATAAATAACAATATAAAAAAGAAGAGGTAGGTATATCATGCCTTTCTCCTTTCCAACTAATTTGTAACGTAGGAGTCATGGCTTATTATAATTGCGTTGCGATAGATAGTTGCTGGTACCACATGCCACTATTGGCGCTAAGAAGCGATCAAGTTTTTTGGATGGTTTGTGTGTGATAGATTAACCGGTAGTCCGGTTGGTAAAGACACCTTGGCGCGCAAAGCCACAGGGATGTGGGTTCGTATCCCATCCGGAGCACCCAAAAATAGTTTTTGGTTTAAAATGTCTTAGATTTCGTTAAGCAAATGCATTGCTAATAAAAACAAAAATAATATTAAGTTAATATGAAATTATTATATCAACAGCTAAATAAATAAGGCAACCATAAACCTCAGTAAGAGGCAAATTAACAGAGATAAAAATAGCAACCAACCATCTAAACAAATTTCAAAACTATAGTATATATCACTTGGCTTGTAAAGATTGGTCAACTTCTTTCCCTAACTCATGGTATGTATTAGGCAGGCTAAGAGTAATAGTTACGGTTATACTCGTATATAATAACAGCGCTGAGTAACCTTGATGACTCTTGCCTGGGCACGCGAAGTTTTGTCCTGCTGTTCGAGCTGTTGCTCCTTTTGCGTAAGCACCTCCGACAGCTCCTCATTTCGGTGGACCGCTTCCAATAAACCCATTCTTAAGTTCATGATCTAAGGCAAGAAGTTAATTTTTTAGCGTAAAAGGATTTCAATACGATAGGTACAGGACAAATCCTCAACTTGCCTTAAATACCTGCCCAAAAATGTCAACCAGATCTTAACTCGTAAGCTAATCCATTATTTAATTATAAATTACTGTACATAAATTACTGTTCGCCTATCTTTGAGTTTTCCTTTCTAGTTTAGGTTAGCTTGAAAAGATCCCTTTTAGGGATAAGTTCGCCTTTGTACTCTTTTGGTTTGTTGTTTTCTTTTTGTATTACTTTGTGTTTTATGTGCAATAAAGTATTTACATACATACATATACATACATTATTTAATTATTTTGTCTTGGAAGTACTTCAAATTCAAATATTATTCATAAAAATTGACAAACCTCCTGCTGCAAGTCCTGGTAACTGATCCCGTCAGGAGCTTCTTGGCAATTGGCGACAGCGCGATTATGTGCTTGCAAGTCTCGGACGTATGACTCATATTGTATAACTTTTTGCTCACTAAAACAAGAAACTCATCGTATAATTGAAGATTTAGACACTTACGTATCACAGTCCTTACGTATCACACGTACGTATCAGTATTGTCACTTACTTTAATTTTATATTCTTTGTCAGATCTCTAATTTGAATCTGCATTTTCCCTATTATTTCTTCTTTGTTTAGAAGTTCAGCTGCCAATTTTTGTTGAAGCCCTACTTTGTTTTCCGACTCCTTAAAAAAAGAATAAGTTTGAATTATTTCTTACAATTCAGAGATATAACTTACATTGAGATGGCCATCACCTTGAAAACGAAGAAAGAATTCAGGTGGTACATACGACTGAAAAAAAAATCTACAGTCATGGTACTTGTTTTTTGAGCCTAAGACTAGGTTCATGTAAAAAGAAAAAAAAACTTACAGCTATTTTCGTTAGTGTTTCCAAGAATCGAACTTTTTCCCGCTTACAAGCTGTTACTTCGTCTTCCGTCGTACGCAGCGTTTCTTTAGTTGCTTGCAATTCCGCCCATAAATCCATTTCGCGTTCCGTTGGAAGTTCTAAAAAGATTTGATCATAAGAATCCGTGCTTAAGTAACTTGGGAAGCTTATTATAGTTGTTAGAAAAACACTATGATAAATACGCGTACGGACCTGGGTTAGGTTTACAGTTCTCAAGTTCTGTAATTTTAGATTTCAGTTCTTCGATTGTCGCCAAACTCTCTGTCAGAGCCGTCTCCGCTGCAATTTTTGAATCTAACTCCTGTTGGGTGATTTGGTGCTGTTCCTCTAGAGCAGATTTTAAGTCTTTCAACTGAGCATTCAGATTGCTTATAGCAGACTTGTGTTCAGCGGTCATTTTTTCGATTTGCTCTTTGAGGTCTAGGACTCTGTTAAGAATAAGATTTTACTTAGTTACTATTTTTGGTCACATGACACACTTTTGCCTCGCTGTTGGGGATGACCGCAATCCTCCAATCTAAATGGCAAGGATTTTAAAACGTGTATACCTACAGAAACTTTCTTTCTGTACACTAAAGAGTTTACATACTAAGTCTTATATATCGCGTTGATGGCATATCGAACGAACGATGGATGTAGAACAGATAAAATCTAATAAAGTACTGACTCAGCCTGAAGTGCGTCCCTATGCTGCGCCAGCTGACCACTGGCTACTTCCCCGGTTTTGAGTGACTCTTTTAATTTTCTTGCTCTTGCTTCCAACTGCACTTCTCTTTGACGACTCTGTTAAAAAAAACAAATGACACATTAGTCGATTCGCTCTAAAACAAATTGAGCATAGTCACACTGCGGGCATTATGACTATAGGAACTTATATATATAGATGGGAAGCCGGTTTTTAACGTTTTTAACCGTCGGGTTTTTAACGGATTTTTTGGTTAAAAACGGTTAATAACCTTTTTGAGCGGGTACATTACTTTGGTACATTACGGAAATTTTTGTACTGTGTTTATACTTAATTAAAATAAACTAAGTAATTATTTAATTTTATTGATAAAAAATATTAAATTTATTAGGTGATTGCGGTGATTGTTAGTATTGCATAATGGCGTTTATGACTTTGTTTGAATGACGTTTATGAAATTAAGTATTTATAGTAGGTACCAGTGCCATATCATAGGTAGGTATGCATCTCAAATTAGTTGCGATTCCGATTTATGGATTATGTACCTAAACAATCTAAAATAAATGTCAAACACTAACAAAAAAACAGAAAAAGCTATCCACTTACCACCAAGCTTCAGTACGACCTGCGGTTAAATAACCATAGTTAACCGGTTAAGTATTGGTAGCTAACGACAAATTTTGTTAAATAACCGTAGTCTACCGTTAGTTTCCATCTATACTTATATGTCACGATCATAGGTACAAATGACGCACCTATGGCTTTATGCCGACTACCATAAATTTGTATAACAGACACAGTATTATATTATCATTATCACGTCAAGCTCCTTTCTATGCCGTGCCCGCAGTTTTATCAAAACTCTTCATCATTACTATAGGAGTACCTGATCTTCCAAAGTTTTGACCGTGCCGGTTAAACTGCTAATACTGGCTTCAGCTTCGCGAAGTTGCCGGTCCATTTTCGTAACGCGAACACGTGTTTGTCGTAGTTGGTATTCAGTTGTTGATAGTTTATCCTTTATGGCAAGACGCGCACATTTCTCCTCCTCCAGTTCTTGCCGTGTATCCTAAACAAAAATATATACTTGGATGGGAATAAGCAAGAGGTGCTATCAACCTTAGTCCTTAGAAGTGAGGACGACGAAACACAAAAGGCGGTAAAATGCAGCTTTCTTTCTGAATTTCAAAATAAGCTTGAATCGTTTTGTTGTTCTATGCGCATATATCCTCACCAGGGTCATACGATATCATTATATACTTTGAAATTAATAGATCTTTATTTGAAAGATTGTCGCAAACCTCGAGTTCCTTGGAAAGATCGGAACCCGCCGCGCTGTGATGACGCATTTCTTCTATGATAGAAACTCGCGAATCGAGGTCCTGCCTGAGGCGAGCTACTTCCCGGACCAGTGATTTGCCCACAGCAATCAATGCAGTCTGTTCTCTGCACACTCGCCTGAAAAAAGAAAATCGATACCAATTACGGCGGAACTCTAGTAAGGATTCCACCAAAGTGGAAGTGAGCAAAATAGTGAAACAGAGAGGAGAATATATTTAAACGGCCATCGACTCAGAAAAAAAGGGGAGGACCCTCGCTCCGAGTCATTTCTGGTGCAAAGGCTATCCATAGCTATCCAATGTGGAAATGCCGCGAGCGTTATGGGCACCTTTGCGCTGAGAATGGCAAGTGGCGAGGTTTTTGACTATTAGGTTAATCTTTATTGTATATATTTAAATATTATTTACTAAATTAAAAGAAAAAAGTCTATTCTTTTGGTATTATTACTCATTTCTTCCTCTGTTTTGTTTTTGTTTAGAGAAGTATTGTAGTCCAGCCCTAATATAAAAATTACTGAAATTTACTTGGAAAAATTTGCGATGGCATCCACTGCATCGTCAGACCGACTCTTGAGTTCACGCAGAGCCTCGCACAACTCCAGCCCTCGTGCATTGTAACGAGCAACTCGCTGCATCGTCTCCCCTCTGCCGTCTTCCTGCTGTTAATTTCTTCATATGTTACCTAGTTACTAAACTAAATAACTATTATCCTATCTTTAACGAATTCTGTACAATCCTTTGTACCCGTACGAATTCGTATGTTAGTTTGATCGTATCATAAATAAAATAAGGGCCACATGTGCCATGTGACCATTTCAGAATCTGTCAAAAATATCGTTGCTGTATGTTGTGTAACATGAGACATTGCGGAACTTGGGCAGTTTTCTTTTAAACCGGTAGTAGAGATATAGAGGTTCAGAGTTAGTAGTAAGTATAAAATATAGAGGTTCAGATATATTTGGGCTCGTGTCTTAACTTACAGGGACGTCAAACCATGTTTTGCCGTACTTGATAGAACAGAACGGCCCTTTAAAATATAGCACATAGGTATTTACATGCAGTAAACAGTAAAAGCTACATCCGTAAAAGACTCTTACGCTGTATGTAGTGACAAGCTCTTTGACCCAGTCTATGAGTTCTTGCCGCGCCGAGAATGCCTGCAGACACAGATCAGCAAATTGTGCCGGAATGTCCAGTACTTTTGCATCCAGCTCCTCCAAGGCGCATTCGTCTAGATATTAGAAATAAAATTCATTATACTCGTAAGTACCACAGATTTTGACCAAGCCTTTGAGGAGAGTTTCCAAAAAGTTGGAATAAGTTCTCAGAAATTTCTGTGAATTTTCACAAGAAATTTAAATTTAGAAACGGAAATTTTCAAACCCCATACAAAATCGTGAGAAGTTTCCGAAATTATCCCGTATAAAAATTCCGCAATTTTGGAAAGTTTCCTTTGACGGTCATCAATAGTTCAATGTAGGAAATCCGCTTGTAGCTAGCTACATTGACACGAGTAAGTAAGTACCTAAGTACTAAAAGCTTCAAATCATACCAGGAACAGACTTAAAGAATTCGACCGCTCCATCCGTATTGGAAGAGGACGCAGCGTCCCGGCAGAGCTGGGCCACCTCATCAGCGGTCCAGTCCGCCACGTTGAACACCACTAACTCCTGAGGCAAAGCGCCTTCGCCGCCGCCTGACAGGCCTTCGCGCGCCATCCGGTCCCGCATGTTACGCAAGCTATCAAACACTTCCAGTACGGCTTGCTGGAAAAATTAGAGCTATTTTAAGCTTTTGCGGTTTTCGGTTACCTCAATCTTACCTCGACGTTTCGCCCCACTGCAACGGTGGTTATTATGAGTAGAGTAAGCTAGATCACATTTGCTGCGATGTAGTTGAAACGTTAAGATTGCTAAACTGTCGTATTTAAGTCCCAGATATACCTAATAATGACAGATTATTTTGCAATAGCATTTTAATGTACGAGGGCGACACTGAAAATTTTTAGAACTGGCCACTTGTAAACAATATAATAAAAAAGTAAGTTTAAATTTTGAAAATGGAACTCTTTGCCAATATTATTGAGTATGTATTTCATTCATTTGTCATTAGTTTTACGATTTGGCGGCAAATTGAAAATTGTCTGTGTCACGTCAACATGAATTTAACTCGCGAAAATTTTCGTGCAATGATTTTTTATGACTTTCGATGTCATTTAAGTCAACAAGAAAGCTATGATAGACTTCGATTGGCCTTTCATGATGAAGCTCCATCTCGTGCGACCATTTACAACTGGTTTAATGAGTTTAAACGTGGTCGCACTAATCTCACCGACGATCTGCGTGAGGGACGGCCTTCTACGGCGACGACTGAAAATAACATCAGTGTTGTGCAGCGTATGATAGAGACTGACAAAAGAGTGACGTATCAGCAGATTCGTACAAGCTTAGGCATCGGTATGAGTCAAGTGCATAAAATCCTCCATGAACATTTAGCGGTCAGGAAGCTTTGTGCGAGGTGGATACCTCATAATTTGACCGAGGCCCAAAAACTCCGTCGGGTTGATTGGTGCCGTGAAATGATTGAAAGATTTAACGGAGGTGACTCAAATGCTGTTTTCAACATACTTACGGGTGACGAAAGCTGGGTTTACTGTTATGATCCAGAAACCAAGAGACAATCTGCTCAATGGGTGTTTCCTTTCGAGGAGTTGCCAACTAAAGTGAAGAGAGGTCGAAGCGTGGGAAAAAAGATGGTGGCCTCGTTCTTCGGAAGGACAGGTCACTATGCAACAATTGCTTTAGAGGATCAAAAAACAGTTACTGCAGAGTGGTACACTAACAATTGTTTGCCACTTGTATTGGAAAAAGTTCGGGAGAAGCGACCTCGAAGTAGGATCCTTCTTCACCACGACAACGCTTCGTCGCACACTGCCAGGCGAACGATCGACTATTTAGTGACGTCAAACGTGGAATTACTGGGTCACCCGCCGTATAGCCCCGACCTCGCACCTTGCGATTTTTATTTATTCCCGAAAATAAAAGAAAAACTTCGAGGAAAACTTTTTATGAACACCGAGGAAGCAGTGGGTGCGTTTCAAAAGGCCGTCGAAGAGACCCCTAAGGACGACTGGGCTAAGTGCTTTTCTCAGTGGTTCCATCGGATGCAGCGGTGTATTGATGTGAATGGACGCTATTTTGAAAAGATATAATAAAACAAATAACTTGCTAGTTTGCTCAGTTTTTGATTTTCTAAGAACTTTCAGTTTGACCCTCGTAAGATAGGATGTAGGTTCCATACACAATCAAAATGGTGGATAACTGGAAACAGATAAATCTTTTATTCCATGGCTGCAAGTACTTTGGAGTTAGAAAGCGGGATAGGACCAATTCTCTGTATCTTAGCGACAAAAAGTAGTCGACAATAAGTAGGTATTTCTTAAAAGAATTACCTGCGTATTTTACTAAATAAGCATCTACCTAAGCATATACGAGTACCTGCGTATTTTACTAAGTACCTGTTTTAAATCGAGTTCTTTCTTCATCATTTGAAATTGTCTCTGTTTTGCCGAAAACGTCGATTTGATGTCCCCTTCATTAGTGGGGTGGTTGGGATTACGCTGGACACGAGCGGTGGGCACCGGGAGATTGGATGGTGTTCTTGGCCGTGCCTGGTTAGTAGCGGGATGGTTCGGGGTATTCGGCCGGGCTAGGGGCTGCTTGTTCGGAGATGGTTGAGGACGAGCTTGTGGTGTCGTTGGGCGGCTGCAAGGCGTGCCTGGCCGTTGCACCGGCTGCACAGGCGTTCCAGGACGGCTGGCCGCGCGCGGTGTCATCGGTCGGCTTGACACGCTCTTCGGCGTTTGAGGGCGACTTGCTGTCGGAGTACCGAGGTGATGACTCGAGAAATCTGTATAAGGATATAGTTAGCATGAGTTGAAAGCGAATCTCTGATTTTTATTCGATCAGGTTAGGACTTGTAAATAGACGACTTCTTACAAATTTGGGGTTGAGAAAATCTTGTGTGTCTTTTTTAATCTTACCCATAACATCTACGATTTCATTTTCAACGATCTTTGGACTATCATCTGAGCTCACTGATTCTGCAAAAAAGATAAACAACGTGAACAAAGTTTTACCAATAAATAAATAAAATCACAATGCTCAATTAAGTCCGTGTTCATTTAGAATGAAAAACAGCTTAAATAAACAACATATTAGGAATTTAGAGTATTAGGCCATATGATATTTTTTGCCTTATAATTTTTAAGACATAAGATCATTATGGCAAAAGTATGATATGGCAAAAGTGTTATGGCATTTGAGTTCAGGACAAACGATATTATGGTTTACGAAGGAGCCCCGTACCAAATTGATCAATGTTTTCGTTCTCCGGAGTAGCGGTGCCATCCTCGCGATCCACACGCTTATCCTCCAACTGATCCAGATTATTGTCTAAGTAATTCTCGAACACGGCTGATTCCGACTTAAGATTCACCTGTAACATTCATTGGAATAGAAATTATAGCCACCTGAGCTTCACGTTTTAGGGAAGTTGGTAAGATACGGTAAGGGTTTAATTAACTTTTTAAACAAAAAAGAACTTTTGCTTTCGATCCACTTGCCTTAGTGTCTATCTTTGATTCCGTCCTCGAGAGACTCCTTTGGGGAACGGGGTTCTTTTTCTGTAATCGTTACAAGAAATTTGTAAATTTACTTTGGTACTACCTAATTTAGAAAATATAAGCATTGTTTATTGACTGTTTAGTCAACTCCAAGTAGGTACATACAACTAAATGAAATGAGGTGTTAAAAGTAATTTACCATCATCAGCAACTTCCATTCGTCACTCAGCTAGAACGTAGGTTATTTCCACACTTTTCCATTAGGACATAGTTCAACAAAAAGGATCCAAAGCACTGTCATGTTATTCTTTAATTCGCTTTTGTTCCTACTGAAAGTAGATCTAAAATTAAAAAAATACTTATTGTTGAGGGTTGGATCCTTTTTATTAAACTACGTCCTTAAGTTTTTCAAGGAGTTTCTGAGAGCTTCCACTAAACCTAACCACTAAAGGTGAGTTACCCTCAAGTGGTTCAAAACGTAAAATCACGTTTACTTGCTCAAAGTAGATACAGAGGGCCTACTCCGAAATTCGAAAATCGAAGTTCGTATCGTATCATCCTTCTCATTATCATATTAAATAGCATAAGCGTCAGAAAGACGGAACGACACGAGCTTCGGTTTTCGAATTTCGGAGTAGCCTCGCTGAATTTGACTAACCTTCATGGTAGGTGAAACTGGAGGTCTGTTGGGAGACTGGCGCTGCGCGGGTGTTACGGTCAGGTTGCGGTTGGTGGCGTTACGGGCGGCGCGAGCGGCGGACGCAGCAGTGGGGCGAGGCGTGAGCCCTACCACCAAAACAAATAAAGCACTCGAAATTTTTATAGTTAACTATACTCTGTCTATTTAACAGAGTTAGTACTAGAAAAATTTTATAACAAAAAATAGAACCGACTACAAAAAACCATGAAAATAATTTTCTACCAGTGAAGTCGGTGCCTCAGCACGAGCCAGCAGGAGTGGACCTATAATCGTCTACCTCACCTACAACTATACGAGTAAATGGCTTCAATCACTCCTGCTGGCTCGTGTTGAGGCACCGACTTCACTGGTAGAAAATTATTTTCATGGTTTTTTGTAGTCGGTTCTATTTTTTGTTATAAAATTTTTTTTTCACGCTTTTTAGTGTAAAGCATCTAAGATTTAATACTTTAATGTCAACTGCTCATCACCTTTTACGAAAAATTGCTTTTTCCGATGCAGAGATGTTCATTATTGAGGAGTCCTGGTGCTTCACCACCCATTCCATTTCACCATATGCGTTCCAAGGAGCATAAATTGCTTAGCAACTGTGTTAAAGTAACTGAAATTCAACCCATGAAATACTTGTTATTGAGTAGTAACTCCGATGGTCAACTGTGGTCTTCATCATCAGTTCCACTTTACCAAATAATGATTTTCAAGAGCAAATGTACGAGTTACTACTAAATATATCAAAATTACCATAGGTGTCCCTACAACATTTCAAGAGTTCCCTCGATTTCCTTAGGATCCAATCATCAGATCCTGATTTGGTGCTTATGGGACCTAATTGAAAGCATTCCTAGACGAACGCAGAAAAAAAATTTCAAATCGGTTCACAAATGACGGAGTTCTGAGGTAACAAACATTAAAAAAAAAAAAAAAAAAAAAAAAAAAAAAAAAACATACAACCGAATTGATAACCTCCTCCTTTTTTTGAAGTCGGTTAAAAACAGAGAATGCACGTAATTGGTCAGCGATAAGGACGATGCATAGGCACAAGATAGGTTTACATGCCTTTTAAAATTTAGTCAACACTGTCTCTCGTACGGTGCGGACGCTTTCAAGTGCTTATCTTTGGTTACTAATTTTTACCTGGTTCGTAAATTACATAATTATGAGTAATAGATGAATAAACATGACATGACAATGTCATGTTATCAATAAGTTAATTATTTGAGGTGTACTACGAATATTCCAACAAACGCCATGTAAGCCAAGCCCACCATCGACGTGCTATTGTTGACGCCCACTGACAATTTCTTGTCCCTTTCATCTGCATACAAAAGTGCAACAGAGAGAACGATTTGCTAACTCTGTTAAATAGACAGGGTATAGCTTTTGCTCGCGGCTCCGCCCGCGTTATCGCGCGCTGTTCTCTCGGGAACTGCACATTTTTCCGGGATAAAAAGTAACCTATGTCACTCTTGGGCCCTTAAACTATCTCTATGCCAAAAATCACGTCGATCCGCCGCTCCGTTACGGCGTGAAATAGGGACAAACATACAAACACACAAACACACTTTCGCATTTATAATATTAAGTTTAGTATGGATATATGTAATCTACTAGCTTTTGCCCGCGGTCCGCCCGCGCGGTATTCGGTTATCGCGCGCTGTTCCCTCGGGAACTGTGCATTTTTCCGGGATAAAAAGTAGCCTATGTCACTCTCGGGCCCATAAACTATCTCTATGCCAAAAATCACGTCGATCCGTCGCTCCGTTACGACGTGAAAGAGGGACAAACATACAAACATACAAACACACAAACACACAAACATACAAACACACAAACATACAAACACACTTTCGCATTTATAATATTAGTAAGTATAAGTAAGTAAGTAAGTAAGTATAAGTATAAGTAAGTAAGTATGGATATGGATACTTGACTTACATTTATCTTTAGCCATTAACGAAGGAAATATGTGAATAATAATAAACCGATGATTTGTCTTGGTTTACCAAAATTATTACCAATTTAATCGAATTCTTATTATATTAGTTTAACTGTTGTTAATGGATAAAGGAACACGTCGGTGTCCGCTTAGAGGTTATCCGTGGATCAGGAGCGAAGAAAATATGTAAAGCTGTTTATATTCAAACCAACGCAGTGCACTTTATAATATTATGAAGATGGGTGATAACTTGATATCTCAGATGAATTAGGATTAATTTACCAACGAGAAGCAGGAAGGCAACCCATGGTACTGTCATACATAACATATAGTCACAAGGCATGCCACCCAATAGAGTTAATGCATACCTACATACCTACCTACATGCCCATTCAATATCGAACTTAATGAAGGAAAGCGGTTACAGTAGGTAAGTATTCATTTGCACATTCGCTTTTCTTGTCATATCGTGCGTTACTTTCTGTGGCTTATTTTTTCTTTATCCCTCAGATATACCTACTTGGTATACGGTTTTTATATCACGTCTTAATTTTAGGCTAGCCTAGCGTACATGATTAAGATAGATGTTTTTTTGATTTTATTAGGTACTCCACTAAGTTTTTTGAGGTTATACTGAAAATCTGGCAAACACACTTACAATTTTTGTCCTTTTGAGGTTTCGGGGTTGTCATTTTGTTTGGTTGCACTAGATGGTAATTTTGTGGTCCTCGAGGATACTCAGAAAACGTTTGGAATTTGGATAATTTATTATGTTGTAAAATGTAAATTATGCAACATGTCAAACTTGAAGTTCTAAATTTCAAAATTGTTCAGACTTTATTTTTAATGGTACTTAAATAATCATGTTACCTCTGTGATGCGTCTAAATACTTAGTAATATATATTACAACCTTTTCTGATACGTTAACATAAAGTTTTAGTTTGAAACTAAAACCATATTTTATAAAATTAAATTGAAATTATTGTTATTTCGTTACACACTGTGCTGGATTACATGTGGGTCCTGAGGAGTTGCCCACTAATGTAGATTACTGGCAGATTCGTATCTTTTCTTAACCTTTGATTTTTAGTGACAGCGTTCTTCCATCTTGAAGTCTTCTTTCAGAAAGTGAAATGTAATTAACACGGGACATTTTGGATTACATTCAATGTTAAAATTTCAGTTTAAAGTAAGAGTAGGACATTAGGTTTTTTGTAGTGAAATGTGAAATAGAGCTTTAAGTTCCATTATGTCTAAAGCTGGATCTGGCGTTCAAGGCAAGAACTATTTTACTATTTTAATTTGAACTGTCTTCGGACCACATCTACATCAAATATCATCGGTTAAGGCTGAAATTGACGTGAAGTTTAGTAATTGCTGTAATTTGTTGCTATTTTGGGGGTAGTATACGCAAGTACGGTTACATAAAGTATTCTATCAGCCACTTTTTGTAAAAGAAACCCTCTGTTGTTCTAGGCAGCGTATTAGATGGAGGGAAGAGTCACGCCTATAGCAGAATTCCTCAACGGATGGTTCAGGGCCGGGCGCGAAATCCTCTCAAATCGAAATTCAGTAACAACAATTCCGAATCTGGAGTAAGTATAATTCAGGTTCATTCAGTAACTTACTACAATATGAGCAAGCCTAAATAATGCCTATACTTACAATTAAAATATTACTTACCTCTTTCATTAGGTTACCGATCTGTGACCGTAATTTATAATTGCCTTAATTCTTTTAGAAAACAAAATTTGAAGTTGTTGCAGTTCAACATCCACGAAATATACCGCGGCCGCGTTCCGAAGAGGTAAAGTGATGTCGATATTATTCTATGCACTTTTCTGTATCTGCTTCATGAAATGGTATTAGTAACTTCTCAATATTGTCCTTATAAACTTATAACAAATCATTCACTGCCCTAATTTTCGTATTTTAAGATTGGCTCCTATTATATAAACGATAAATTTGTATTTGATTAAAAGGTATCAAGACCCAAGTCCGCAGGGCGAGGTAAAGAAGTACAACAACCGCAACCATATTGGGGTCACCAACCTGTGCCTGTGCACCCAGCGCAGCTGGCTCGGCAAACTCGTCAGGTATTATGCGAAAATTTCCAAAAAAAAATTGGACAGAAATGGAACGAAGTCGCTGCGTAATTATCATTTTATTCAGGTCTTAATTTCCTAACTTAACGTGATCACAAACAATTCTATTTCTAAGTTTTCTAGTGGCAAGTGTCTATTATTATTATTAAACTGATTTATACCTAGTGCCTGAATTTCTAACCGCACGTACTTGTCTTTTAACTGTGGTTTGTAAGGCTACAAAAGATCTGAATTAAAAATCTGTTTTTTTTTTAAGCTTCGATCACTAATGATTTCTTGTTCTTATGGGTTTTTAAGCTCAAACACGCAGAAAGCATCGAGAAATGTTAAAATCAAAATAAGAATGGCCCAGAAGTCTTCTTATGTTAGTGTTTAAAATATTGTTCATTTTACACAGCGACCATCGGCTCTTCCGAAAAAAAATGAAATTTATGCAGGTAGAAGACAAATAATTATGGTGCCCAACACACAACAGGTTAGATTTTTTTATAAGTATGATTAAAAGTTAGTGCATTTAATAGACATAATAGCAAAATATCTTAGTCGGTGTTTGATGATTGTGATTATAATTTCAGAAAACAGGGAAGTTAATATCATCTGCAAATACATGCGGCCTAGTTCCAGATCAGGTACACCAATATAGTATTTATATTTTTTTTCTTATTTTAAGCAGTCCTTGTTTGTAGCGCTAAACTGTGCCCGTAATCGCAAAAATAAAAATAAAATATTTTGTAGAAATATTTCTAATTTTATAACAACTCCATTTATTCTGTTTTCTTATTCATTTTGCAGGAAACCATATCTAAATACGATGAACATGAAATCCGTCACAATGATTACTTATTGAATAGTATGCACGCTATAGACTCAAATGAGGAAGGTAAAATATTTGTCTCTCTCCCCCTTTTTAGGGTTCCGGAGCCAAAATGGCAAAAACGGAACCCTAATAGTTTCGCCATGTCTGTCTGTCTGTCCGTCCGCGGCTTTGCTCAGGGACTATCAATGCTAGAAAGCTGTAATTTTGCACGGATATATAGGTAAACTATGCCGACAAAATAGTATAATAAAAAAATCAAAAATATATTTTTTAGGGTACCTCCCATAGACGTAAAGTGGCGGTGATTTTTTTTTGTCATCCAACCCTATAGTGTGGTATCGTTGGATAGGTATTTTAAAACCATTAGGGGTTTGCTCAAACGATTTTTCAATTCAGTAATTCATTTGCGAAATATTCAACTTTTAAGTGCAAATTTTCATTAAAATCGAGCCCTCTAAAATCTAAACCGGTAGGTGGAAAAATTTGAAAAAATTCAGGATGGTAGTCAGTATATCAAACTTCCAAGGAAAACTATAACGGCTAATTTTGCTTGTCTTTCCTTTCTTTTTAATGTTGTTATCTGGTATAATTTTTCTACTGCTTACTTAGGTACTTACATAAATTCAGAATGACCAAATAAGTCAACTGCATTTATACATTTCCGTAAGAGTGTTACAGTCATACATAACATGCGTAATCAAGACCTATTGTGCAGCGATATCGCACTTGTACTCGCCCAGTACAGACCCAGTTTCATGAAATACAGTTACACAATGTTCCAGCACCTTTCCATATGAAAAAAAATCGATAAAACTTAAGCATTTTTAATCGGCTACAAGAGAAGGAGAAAAATCTAACAGTAGAGTCGATAATTCATTTTCTCGCGATCAAGGTGAATCAATCAATTCATAGTCCCTAATACATTTGCTCTCGTCAGTTATCACTACGATTTTGAATACTTTTGACAACTTTGCTAACAGAACCTGTAACCTCGTGCAGCGAGAAGATAATGCGACTAAGGATACGTTGGCAGGAGAACATAGTAAATTTTGAAAACACAAAAGGGCAGCTAGATGAGCTACAGGTAAAATTCTTCCAATGATTTCACTTCAGATCGGTAATTTTCACTATTTGATAATTGTTTCTTTTATATACGCTGATATATCACTCAAGCTTAGGTATACAGTTATACTCGTACATTGTGCTTTGCTTTTATAAATACATATATCTACGATTGATTATACCGTGTTATTGCAAGGATATAGTCTGTTCTCTATTCTGCCACTGGTCTCTAGTGAATCGAAGGTGCTTATTGGGTTTTTCTTGTTGTAATCTTGGAGTAAAAGAGCAATACGAAAGCAAAATGCGATGACTAACAAAATATTGTTTGTTCCAGAAAGGTTTGATGGAATTGTATGCTTCGTTGCGTAAAACACAAGAGGAAATGGCAGCATTAGGTCAGAAAGTGACCTTGCCACCCTCTGACGACCTACGCATCATGAATGTGGCCAAAATGACGCCAGAACAATTACTCCAGCTGTGTGCTGGGACCTTCCCTACACTCCCGGAAAGTAGAGCGGGTAATCCATTGTTTAATAAATATGCTATACAGCGTACCGCGTGAAGTTGCGCAGGATCGGGTTACGTGGCAAGCTCTCGTTTCGGAGGCCAAGGCTCATTTTGGGCTAGTTATAAAATGAAATAAGGACAACCGGGGCTATGTCGTCTACGGGGTTAAGAAAATCATTCTTTAGAAATACTCACGCCATTTTTTAAAGGCTTTGGCACTAAAGAAATTATCAATAGTTGTAGTGGTAGAGCTCATTTTTTCATGCGTCTATAAGAAACGAGGTCAATTAGACGCTTTAGCCCCGAATATTTTTGTTCAACTAATTACCCTGAACTAAGGCTAGAATTTAGCGTACAACATAATAATACTTTAACTTTATCATGTGTGCTTTTATAAAATTGTCTCGATTAAAATCATTCCGACCAATCCAATCACATAATACTGGTAAAAGACGCTTTCACCCCACATGGGATGGGGCGTCTCAAAATCCCAGCTTTTACAGAAACGTAATTTACACGTAGAAGTTATTAAAAATGCCATAAAATAGCATTAAAATATGAAATTAGATAAAATATTCTAGCTTGTATCATATAGCTTTTAGAGATACATAATGTGTTTGTTATAATCTGTTAAATATGCTGTTTAAAGTATTATGATGCATTAGCCCCGGTTCACCCATTTTTGACTTGATTCAATCATTGTACCTACTGTACGGTGAGTAATATTTATATTTCAAGGATCACCTGATAGACTGCCGCTTCCAATAGACGTAGGTGTACTACACGAAAAGCTTGCCAATATAGTGAAAACTTGCGATCAGACTTTGGTTAATAGGACAGAAATAATTCAATGGTTTGACGAAATCACATCTCAAAAGGTAAGAATTTGGATTCCATTATCTCTCTGTACAAAAATATGATTACGCAATTTCATTAAATTTAGTAAATAAATCACAGTTTTTTAAACCACACTTTCTGCAATAACTCTTTTTTAGGGTTTCGTACCCGAAAGGAACCCTAAAAATGTGTTGTTGCAGATAATGTGGTATGGAACACTAACTTTTTCTTTTTTTTTAAGTTTCTGAGATCCCTGATATAAAATATAAATAAATAAATATAAAAGATGTGCTATGTCAAGATTCCTTTTATGTTTTGTAGTTCTGTGTACTTTCCTTTACTTAAGTATATAAAAGTAATTTAATAACATATTGTACATATTTTAGGAGATCGCAAAGAATTCTCTTATTAAAAAGGTTAACCAATTCAAACTTGTAAATGAAATGCTCAAATGCACTCTCGAGAACAATAAACAAGAATACATGAGGAATATTAATGAAGCAATCAATTGTTTAAAGTAAGTTACGTTTTCTATTTAAAATATCGGTGGTTACGTAGCTCATCGATCTTAGGTAGTACCTATACTTGCTATAATTAGATTAATCAGGTTTCATTTTCATATAAAACATTGCATTTTCTCTGGACGATTAGTGATTTATATTCACTGATTTTTCAATATTTTCTATTCAATAACTTTATCTGTAGTTTTGATAGTGGTTTGACCCCGTACAGTGAATAATGTTTTAATGAATTACAGTGAATCGAATTTGGTCTCAAAAGTTCGTATTTATCTTGCTTTCTTAATTAGCTTCAGTAAACTAACTGGAAACGCAGGATAAAATAAAATAAAATACTATAGAAAAAAAATATTCAATAGATTTCTAACAACTTGATTTCCGCCAGGTTTTCACCACCTAAATTTTCACCACTCGCCAATATTCGCCGTTATTTTGCTCGACGTTATAGTGTGTCCTTTTTAGCCGACTTAAAAAAAAGAGGAGGTTACCTATTCGGTTCTATTTTTTTTTGTTTGTTACCTCAGAACTTCGTCATTTATGAGCCGATTTTAATTTTTTTTTACATTCTTCTAGGAATGGTCGTACTGAGGCACCGACTTCAGACTTGAAAATTATTTTCATGGTTTTTTGTTGTCAGTTCAATTTTTTTTTATAATATTTTTTTGCTGCTCCGGTTTACCTTTACCGGAAATTTTCACGCCGTGAATCATTTTTTGTGATTCATGGAGCAGGGAAACTATGAAGTTACTTATTTCAGAAAAACCCTTAATGAAGCTGCAACCCACCAAATGCGTTGCGAGGAACTTAATCATAGATTAGTCGAACTGAACGCTACTAATGAAGATTTGCGAAAGCAATTACAACGTCGCGGAAATGATACGCGGATTCCAAATAAAGCTAAACTAGAGGTAAGGAGCATTGCGACGCTCATTGGTGATTGATACCCACTGTAGTTAATGAAAAAGTGTCACTAAACATAACAAAAAAACTGACGTTTCACGAAAGCCGTACGCACTTGTCATTGCAAACATCTGTCTCAGGTGATTGGATAATTAATGTACTTATTTAATGTGTTAGTTACATTTCTTGGAACATTGAACGTTTGCTTATATTTGTCATAATATATCAGTAGATAGTAAAAGAAGCTTGTTAGTGTACATTCAGAGAAAGCGTTGCAGGATACATAATTGTTACATTTTAAACGAGTCGATGAGAATGTAAACTTTTGTTGCTACTAGAAATGTCTAGAAATGACTAAGGGTGATCCCTACTAATATTATAAATGCGGAAGTAACTCTGTCTGTCTGTATGTCTGTTACGCTTTCACGTCGAAACCACTGAACCGATTTTGATGAAATGTGGTATATAGGTAGTTTGAACACCAAGGATTAACATAGGATACCTTTTATTCCGGTAGAGGGCGCCACCGCGCGATAAACTAGATCCGCGCAGACGAAGTCGTGGGCACAAGCTAGTTAATTATATGTAAGATTAACATGGATACTTACATCTCTTTGTAGTTGACTGTACAACAAAATTGTAGTCTACATGTCTTTAATATTTTTTTTATTTTAGTAAGGCCATAGCAATTTATGTTTGTTGAGTGTAGGAGCTCATAAGCATATTGTGAGTTTTTAGGAACTTGAAAAGGAGTTAAAAGATGAGAAATCCAAAAAGATGGCATTGAGAGATCGGTGTTCGAGAGCCGAGGGTCAGCTTAAAGTGAAAGAAGAGAAAACAGCACAGTTAGAAGCAGCGTGGGAGCAGGCTCATTCAAAAACTTTAAGTCTGGAACGGACGGTACAACAATTGCACGATGAGGTGGTTATATTTCACAAGTAAGTTGATGGTAACAAAATGTTAACAATTAAAAAGAAACTTCTTTCAGAATCAACAATTACAACATAACTTCGATGATCAGTTGAAGAAATTGACAGAATACACCAGAGAAAGTAAAGAAAACCTCGAAAACATTCTTGTCGATCGCCAGAAACTTTTGATGGAGTAAGTTATTTAAATTTCGAAAATTCCCTGTACTCTCTATAAATGTACGAATATAAATGTACGACCTCTTGCGACTGATTGCTCATTGAAATCAGAGCGAGCAAAAATATCTGTACGCGGGCGAAGCCGCGGGCAAAAGCTAGTAAATAAATAAATGGTAGATATAAATAGTTTACTTATGGACTCAACTCAATCACTAGGAAAGAAGATTTAGAAAAAAAACTTGCAGAATTGTCAGAACATTACAATGTAGCATTGAAAAATACGAAACACGAAACAGCTCAAAATGTCGCAAAATTAATCGAGACCGAGCGGAAATGCGAAGAATTGGTGAACGAAAAAACAAAATTAGAAATAAAAACGGAATCACTATGCGCACAGCTAATTGAATCGGAATTACGGATCAAAGATATTTCAAAGAAGTTATTAGAAATGGAAATTCATTTGCGTAAGTTAAATATCTAATATACCTCTAATTTTTAAAATATTGCTTTATATTTGGGGTACATACTACATAGATATATCTACATAGACTACATCCTACTGCTGTAAAAAAAATCTCATTCTTTAAATTGCAGAACTTAAAATTTATGATATCATCCCTGCCAATTCCGGCTCTGGCGATTGCTTGTACAGTCAGCATCAGAAGTAGCTAACTGGTTACTTTTGTACTTTGTCGTTTTACAGCCACGTGCTTAGCGCCATTCAAGATTGACAAAAGGGTTAATAAAGGTTACCAGCTACTTTTAATGCTGACCGTACGACCTTATAAATAAGAAGAGCTCTTGACGATATAATAACTATAATCTAATGTGGCTAATGTAACTTATTTTGGGTATAAAATACAGGTGTACCGACAAAACAGTGCGGTCGACATAAGTAGATATTTTTAATTTGTTAGCGAATAGTCTTCTTTCTCAACGAGAAGTCTCAATTTTGCATTTTGCTAATAAGTCTTTTTTGAACGTCCTTAAACCTGAGAAACTGCAATGGCCTGGCCACTGTTTTAACGCTTACCGTTCTGGAGTTCAAAAAATAAATTCTTCTTCGTAATTCTCTAGTCGAACATCTGAGGCATTTGTCCACTTACTCACATACCAATGGAGCTGGCAGCAAATAGATTTTCATACCGCAGACATTAAAAATATAAATAGGACAAGGTCGTTAAAATCGTAGTACCAAGGCTAGTAAAACCGTCTTTGATCAGTATTTTTTTACGATCTGACAACTTTCGTGGTACGTATTACTGCAGATAAAGTTGAAGATGTGCAACAGGAACTTGAGTCGACAAAATGTCAACTAAACGATGCGAATACTGAACTTACCAAGTACAAGAACTTAGCAGTAAAGCAAGCTGAAGCTATAAGCGAGTTAGAGGTAACCTTAGTTAATTTTGATTAAGTATTTACCACCGGTCATGAAAATGTCACGTTATATTTACCAATTAGGTAAGTTCTCTATATCTCTCTCTTATGATATCTCGACTTGTGTGTTATTCGGTTTATCATCTAAGTCTCTGAACTAAACAGTAATAACTAATAATTAAAAAATTATTGCAGAAAAACTTTAAGAGGTCAGTTGAATCAGAGGAACTATTCAAAAGCCACCTTAATGTTAAGAAAGAATACATTGATGAACTTGAAAAGCAGCGGTCATTACTAGAACAAAGGCTACAGGAATGGTAACAATATTGCTATTAACCCATACCCTATATTATTAGAAGTATAAAAGACGCTCTTACGTTTTTTTTTCTACCTTTTCTAGTGAATCATATGCGGAGCAATTGTCTTGCTTTAAAAAGCTTTTTAGCCAGTTACAGGATGATTTTGGAGACGTCGACAATTTAGAACAGATTCATAAGATGGTAATAATATATTTCAGTTTTTTGCTACCTTTGTTTGCAAGTTGATCTAAGATTAATTTATACCTATTTCAATGTCTAGATTACTGACCAACGTAAACATTTACAAGAAAAAATTGATGAAAATAACTTATTGGCTGAAGCACTAAGAGAAAAGAATCTCGAAATAGAGCAGCAGGAGGAGGCCTTAACAGAACAGAGTCGGATACTGGATCAAAAAGAAGCTGTCATAAAGATGCTCTCCAAAAAAGATGATGAACAAGCGAACATCATTAATCTACTTCAAAATAACCTGGAGATAAGAGCCCGAGCAGATGTGGACGTAAGTTTTAATGATCCGTTTCTAAAGCTATTTTATCACTTTATTTTATATTTAATAAGACTTTACGAAAGAGAAGATTAAGATTTACAAAAACAAACCTAACTATTTAATATTTACTTTACAGCTTAACCAACAAATTGTGGAAAAAGATAAAGAGATAGAGACTCTTCTCAGTAACATTGAAACTAGAAAAGAACAGATTTCTCAGCTAGAAAGAATAATTCTCACATTAGAAGATCAAACTCGGAAAGCAAGCAATCAGAAAAGAAAAGACCGTGAAACTATATCGCTGTTAGAAAAAAAAGTTGCTGTATTAGAAGAAACTTATATGCAAAATGCACGTCACCTTGAAGCCCCAACTGAAAATTTAGATCATTTAATTAAGTTGCTGGAGCATGAGCTGGGAAGCCCTTTTGAAGAAGAATTGAACAACAAAGTTCCTGCGCACACTACAACGATGTTACGTCAAAAAAGTATAGAGCAAGGCAAACGACAGAAATTCAATAAACTTGGCGGCCATGGAGAGAATAATTCGGCAATATACAAACCTCAACGCGAAAATATACCTACCAAAATAGTTATGGGCAACTTCGTAAAGAAAACATACATATCCAACGAAGATCAACACAAAGGTGATAATCTCGATCGAAAGCAAGCAATTACTAGTATGGAAACTACTAAATGGCTTGCCCCTGCCGACCCAGACATGAGTCTGTATGCCAAGGCGCCATATTTTAAAGAAAGAAAATGTTCATCCTTCAAAGGACATCCAGCAAAAGATCCGACAAGAAGCATGCCATATTATACAGTGCCCAGTCATCTATTAGACGAAAAAAAAAGCAAAATGTATAAGCTTGCAGGCCATAGAATGTAAAAATTGTACCATGTCGTGTAACGTAGATTGTAATGTTTGTGATTACGGTTGTAGAAATAAAACATTGAATGAACAAATTAGTGACGTTTTTATTGCCAAAAAAGGGACTAAACAACAAGTTTCACGTACTCGCTGAGACTTGGAAACTTCGATTACTTTCTAAACCACAAAAAGTCTCGCATCTGGAAGCACAAAATTATGATTAACAAATGGAAATAGATTTCATACTATAAAACTTATATTATAACTTAAAATATAAATTCACTTGCTTCTTCGTATAAACTTAAAAGTGTAATATAAATTATTTTAAAAGGTCGCTGAACTAAATGTTGTTCAGTTTGACGAGTATGATCTATGTTTTAATTTTTTGCTCATATTACAAGCTACACCCGGTAGAATATCGGAGGTCGCAATCAATTAAAATAATCCTATCCTGTCAACTAGTGGGAACACTCCCTCCAAACTGATTAATTAGTGACCAGGGATCCCTTTCTTAACTGTAGTACTTACTCCCAATAATAGAACCACCAGTGGTACCACGGTTAGTTTTACGTATCTTTCGTACCGCCCCCTGCTCCCAGTGGTACCAGAGCTAGTTTTACGTATTTCTCGTACCGCCAACAGCTTACCGGAGAAAGGGCAAGCTGCCAAATGGGCCGCTCAGCAAGTGGTAGTTTATATAAAGTTGTTCATGGTATTCCGCATCAAAAGCATGACCACATTTTGTAACATACATTTTTAAATCCTTTAGTCAGTCTGTCAGACTAATTCAACCATCTACTGAAATGTTCAGAATTAATTGAATGACACCTTATGTACCACGTTGGCGTTGGCGAAGAGGACGTTGGGTTCTGACGCGGTGATCACGTTGTGGGTGCGAATGATCTCCCGCTCTAGGACAGCGCGGCGCCGCTCCAGCTGGGTGCGCACGCGTCCCTCGCGCTCCAATTGCAAGCCCTGGGCCAGCACTGCGCTTTCCAAACGAAGCACACGCTGTCTCTCGGACCGCAGCGCCGTCCACGTTTCCGCTGCCGTCGCGCATAGCGATGAAAGAGAGCGCGTGGTCTGCGAGAGTTGACGTTATTAATAAAGTAGGGTCTTATGTATAAGCAGCGTGGGTAGTCCTTCTGATGAGCCAAAGGAAACTTTCCGAAATTGAGGAATTTTTCACATAGGAAAATTTCGCAAATTTCTTACAATTTTGTAAAGGGATTGCAACTTTCCGTTTCTTAAATTAGTATTTCCTATTCTCGTCTCGGAAATTTTCCGCAACTTGCACATCTGTAGGTGCACTTAACAATAAAAACTGATGAACTGATGAAGTTAGCATGTACGTTGGATGTAGGCGATGCAGAACCAGTCATTGGGGTATTCTTTGGAGGAAGTATAGACTTCCTCCAAAGAATGCCCCAATGACTGGTTCTGCGTCGCCTACATCCAACGTACATATACGTACGTATACATAGGTCTAACAATACATTGTCTCTCGGCTGACGACATGATGATTGATGATGGTGGAAAATATTAAATTATAGTTTAATTATACACACCTCGATGGTAGTACTCTGATCAACAGAGGGCGCGTCGCTTCGTCCGTCAAGCGCGGCGGCGAGGTCGTGGCGCGCGCGCAGCACCCGCCCGAACAAGTCCGCCGAGCGCTCGTTCCGCTCGAGCATCAGCGCGCGCGACGCTGCCGCCGACATCAGCGCTGAACGCTCGCGGTTCAGCGATTCCAGTTGCATGGAGAGGTCTAGCAGCTGATATACAATAACGTCAATTGTAGATCCGGGGGACTACTACGAAATTAGAAAATCGTATTTTGTATCATCCTCTCACTCTCGTATTAACTAAACACGTTGGTTACCACAAGATAGACGGTGGAATACGGAATAACCCAGAAGTGTTCCTAATGGCTGGCCAGACACAGCTCAAAATCGGAATGAATGATGAAAAAAGTTGGAAAGCCCCGAACTTTGTCACTTCAAAACCGATTTTGATGAAACATACATCAACCATTGCTATAAACCTAGGTGATTTCAAATGAATAAAACGAATTCAAATCGGTCCACAGATAACCACGCAGACAGACACAAAGACAAACAGATACACAGACACAAATAGCGGTCAAACTTATAACTCTTTTTGCTTCGGGGGTTAAAAATGAAAGGAAGCTCAGCATTGGGATATTTCTCCAGGCTATAAGAAATATAATTCTGCTCTTAATTATCCGACGTGTTGGCTGAATGAGCCATCTCGTCATCATCAGGCAACCGAGACACAAGATTTTGTTTGACACGTAGATTTTTTTATTGTATCGAAAATGGCTGTCGTGCTTGAAAATAAAATAAAAATTCAAAACAATTTAATGTCCTACCTCTGTATGAAGCTCTTGACTAGGCATGTCTTTCACGTAGCAATCGTAGTTGCGTAATCGTTTGGTTTCCAAACGAAGTGACGCAAGTTGATTTTCGTATTGAGTCATACTTTGCTCCCTGCATAAAATACGCATACCTAGATATTTTTTGAAATGCTTATACTGAAGCTAGAACACATTGAGAGAAAATAATAAGAAGTGGGAATCAGGGAGCTTAAGAGGAGGAACAGAGTAAGCTATTGAATGTATACTCGTACATTACAGAATACTAACATTATTTTCTCATTCTCCTTTTGCTCTTCAATAATTTGTTGCAGTTTGGTAATTTTCTGCTCTCTTTCTAGCAATTCTTCTGCCATTTTATTTGCAGGCCCCTCTTGCTGAAATAGTACAAGAGAAGAAAAATATAAATTCAAATGTACCCCATAAAACGACACACCAACATATTGAGTTAATGTTGTAGGTTTTATTGTACTTGAAATTAAAACCTTATTCTAATCCTGGCCGATTATATCTTGTTACTGTTTATGTACAGATTGATTAATTGATGATTATCACTACCTATATATTACCTCTTATTTGTATCTTGTTTTGCGTTACTTTTAGCGTAACGCATTTTTATATCGGCTGTATTCCGCAATAAGCCGATTATAATTACCATGTTTTAATTTTTTGCTCGTATTACAGGCAACACCCGGTATATTTACGTAGAGAGAAAGCTTTGCTGAAAATAGTCTTGACTCTCCCTTTTGCGTACTGGAACCGCTATCATCCATGTGCTTGAGTATTGCAAATATGCTATAAAAAGTAATCACTAAGTACCGCAATTCTCGCTAGCGAATTCAACAAGCTGTCCTTATCTGCCCGACTCTGACGCATCTCTTCTTCCGCCCGGGCCAACGCCATTCTGGTGACTTGTAACTCTTTCCAAATCTCCGTCTCTCTTTCTGTTGGCTCAGTTTCTAAAAGAATTAAAAAATAAATGAAGTGTAACCATTCAGCCTATAAATTATGTTTTTTTTTTAAATCAGCAAAAAAACTAGAATCTTTCGAGGCTGAGGTACCTTAGACTACTAGGCCACGTCGCCTATTCCTGGCGCCGTCTCTTATTAGTTGTGTTCAACTATTTGGTACAGTGGTATATTCTACATTGAAAAACTTTGATATGAAAAGTATCTACTTTTGCACGCGCAGGCTCAGTGCGTTACACAAATTAAGAGGGCTAGGTCATTAGCCAATTAGAAAAGTTGAAAACCCCACCACTATCAATCCAAAATTCAATATCTCATAAACGTCAAAACTGATTTTCATAAAACTTAGCTAAGAACCATCTCAGTTAAACTAGCATTCAATAAAAAAAACCATCAAATTCTGTTCATCTGTCAGGGAGCTATGATGCCACAGACAGACACAAAGACGCATCAAACTTAAGCACTCCCCTTTTTAAGTCCGGGATTGAAAGTCTAAAAGCGACGAACCTTTAGAAGGCACATATTCGGCGCACCTCTGGCGCTCCAAGTCCACCAGTTTGGAGGACCGCTCGCGCAGGGCATGAAGTTGTTCCTCTAATTCTTTAACCCGGGCCTCCAACTCGTGCACGCGAACCGTTGCTGCTTTCTTATGTTTCTCCTGTTTACAGCATAGAATTTTAAGCTCAAATTCATTAAAAACGTTCACGTTCACCCCTTTGTTCAGTAGATACCTACCGATTCGTCTATTTATCTAAATGACCAAAACTTCTGGTCTATGAGGCAAAATATCCACTAAGTACATACATTAACCATTTTTTACAGATACTTATCATAAAATTCACAGTTAGCGTTATATTACTAGGGTAAATCTTGGTATAATGCTATTAGGAACCCTGCCTGACCTTTTACTTCTTGGTGGACTTGCGTCGTTGGACATTTGCGATTCGATTGGACACATTCGATACTTACTGAGCGCTCCTTTTTATCAGGTTCTATCGAACGTTAAGATTCCTCGTAAAATGTAATGCTGACTCAAATATATAATTGAAATATTGATTTAGAGAAAGCTAATACTTTACTAAGTAATTTAACAAAAGTCGTGCGACTAATGGCTGCTTGTTGGAAAAAGTGAATTCGATTGCATAAATTTAGGTACGTAGAGTCAAATTGTAGGTATACCTAATTAGAATTATTAACCTTAAGCCAGAGATTTAACGACTAAATCTAAATTATTTTTTCCAACAAATGAAAATTAGTCTTAGTTATGTATTTAACAAAGTGACTGAACAATAAAACTAACGAATAAAAGAAAAACAAACGTGAAATACGATGTACGAGTAGGTAAGTTTTAACGAGTCGCCACTAAAGGAGTATTCAGTTAGTCCATTAAAATTATACTAAAACGTCATACAAATGGATGAAATAAACATCAGATTTTAGGATACAGATAAATATCGCCCAGGATTTATTGGTCGCTCTGGTTAGCGTATTTGATAAACTCGTGGCACGGGTTGTCGTTTATCTGTGTTCGATTTGTTTCTTTGTTAATTTCCATCTGTTCTCGTCTCTGTAGAAATTTAAAATATCTCATAAATATTTTAGAAAAATATTGTACTAAACTAGTGATGCCTTACAGACCTTCGAAATGTTTCTCTACTATTTTTCCTAAAGACCACTTACCGGGGCATTTTTAAATAACGCCGATTAAGGACGACGCATTGTCCTCTTTTAAATTATCGTTTCAAACTTCGGCCTATATACGTCCCACTGCTGAGCACAGGCCTACTTGAGCTGCAGTTCCCACGAGGCCCAATTAGGATTGAGAGCTTCACACACACAATTAAACTACTTCGCTGGCATATGCAGGTACTTTTAAATGCTTGTTTGTTATTTAGATATTTTTGACGTCGCTGCAATCAATTTAAAACGGTATGGCACCTGTTCGGCTACCTTCGCCTGCAGTGACTCGAAGCGGGACCTCTGCTCCGCCTCTCGCGCCTCGGCCTCGCGTTGTGCTGCCTCCGCTTGGTCTCGTAACTCTTTCACCCTGGCAACAATAGATCTCATTATCATTTCTATCAGCTGGAATACGACTTGCCACCAGCAGCCTACGGCTGCCTGCAATTCTCACGATGTCTTCTGTTAATCTAACGAGTTAGAGGGCCTGCCAATGCTTCGATTTTATACCTAGCACATATTCCTTAATTGTCAATCTACGAATAAAATAAATATTTATTTGTAGAATATTTATTCGTAGTTGTCAATGTACCCTCATTTGATAAGTGAAGCCATCAATAGACAGCTACCTATATTATTTTTCACCTATGATGAGTTCTGTGACGTTTCGAGTTTGACAGTTTTAGAGATGTATATTGATCGAGTGAACCATAGATTTTTCTAAGAGTTATTAGTACTTATTTTTGAAAAAGTTGCATTATATTAAAAAATATATATTTATTTTCCAGTTTTCCGCCCACCGGGCCACTCTCTTGTTCTCGCTCGAAATAATCCCTCAAACGAATTACAAACTCCCGACTCTGGGAGTTCAAAACACTCTTTTTTGGACTGTTTCAGCATTTTGCCAAAAAATAACAACAAACTTAACGAGAAACAGTAACAAAAGTCAACAACAATAATAATAGAAATGAACAATAACAAATACAATGCAAAGAAAATGCAACGGAAACTCAACTCGTATACACGGCAGACGTACTCGTACTTACTGACAATGATACTGACAAGTACTGGCCACAAGAGGCACAAGATGGGTGCGGCCGCGTCGCAAATAGCCGCGTTTATAAAATTTTGCAAGTTTTGTTTAAAAATGTAAAATATCTAAGTTCACTGTTATCGAATAATGAACCGCTGCAATTGCCGATAATGTTGTGTCACGTCACTACTCTGTTCCGTTTCACACATTGCGTTATATAAAAAAATAAATATTTTTGTATCGTATTCAATGGAGGCTATTTAACAGACACTGATATTGCTATATATTTTTAAAAATAACAGTTTTTATTTTTTTTGATTAAATTGTTTCAAAATAGAAATTATTTTTAAAATATATTTTGCGAACATAGTATGCGTAATTCGGAAAATTTTCAAATGTCACAGAACTCATCTTAGGTGAAAAATACAATACTTAGTTAAGAAAATATATATTGACTGTAAAAAGCTTTTTTCTGCGGACTGTAAATTGCAGGCTATACCATTATTTCTGCTGGTGGTCACTTGTACCAATCGTCGCATATTTCTTTAATTCTTTAAGTACCTACCTCAATTCAAGCGCGTCACGCTGGCGAGCTAGCGCCTCAATAGTTACTTCGCCGGTTTTAGATACTTCCAATAGTTTCTTTGAGCGAGCATCGAAGCTTGTCTCTCGATGACGGTACTGGAAAAAAAATCGTTAGCGTGAAACAGAGCCGAGGGAAGAGCCAGTGAAATGGCCGCTATAGCCACCGGCTTAGGGGGGCGCTTATATATCAAAACTAGCTTTTGCCCGCGACTTCGTCCGCGTGTACTTTGGTTATCAGGCCATATGTTTTATTTAATTAACCTCCATATCGTATGAACCCATTATTGAAATCGCCAACACCATAAGGATCATTTTAAATTGTGATGTGACCAGCCATATTTTTAGTGTAGAAATAAGGAAGTCTTATTAAAACTCCCCCCTAATAAGTCGAAAGCTACTTCTTCTTTCGTTATCTTTGCCTACGCAGAACATTCTTATTTGTTATCAGGACAATGTATGTGTACCAATTTTCATACCTACTGCTAAGTCCAGAAATTAGAAAACTTCTATACAAACTTTACCCCCCATTTTACCCTTTTAGGGGGGAATTTTATCCATTTCACTTACACATATAATTTTTAATTGTAATCGAAAGCTCATACACCTATTTTCATAGTTCTAAGTCCAGAACTAAGAAAATTTCCATACAAACTTTACCCCCCCATTTCACCCCTTTAAGGGAGTATTTTATCCATTTCACCTAGACAGATTATTTTTAATTGTAATCGAAAACTTGTATACCTATTTTAATACTTCTAAGTCCAGAAATGAGAAAGTTCCATATAAGCTTCACCCCCCCATTTCACCCCCTTAGGGGATGAATTTCTAAAAATCCTTTCTTAGTGCTCACTTACATCATAAAAGGAACCTCTGTACCAAATTTCAAGTTTCTAGGCCCAGCGGTTTGGGCTGTGCGTTGATATATAACCCAGTGAGTCAGGTTTGCCTTTTATATATATAGATGAGTAGGGGGTGGTACAAATTTTGCGCCAAAGGACATCTTCGCTTTACCTTGATCAAAGGCTAGGATCGGCGATTGCATGAAAACCAATAATGGAAACTAAAAACAGACACACTGTTAAAATTTCACTAGGTAGAGTCATTCACGATGACGCGTGCCGTGGTTCTTATTACAATGTCATTAATGGCTAATTTTGACAAAATCACGCGTCTTCGTGGATGGCACTAGGTATAGACTTTACCGGTGGCTTCGCACGCATTAAACAATAAGATCCGGCTGATGAATTGAATTTCCATGGCAATTCCCAGAAATTACAGCGATTATAATTTTTAGGACTTTACCCCGATCCAGTGGAAATATTGAGATAAAAAGAAGCTATTCCAGACATCTATCTCTATCAGTTCTAATCTGTCCCGTCTCTTTAGCATAACAGAGCAACAAACAAAAATCCCGTGGTCTAGATTGACGTTGCACCACTAAAACAAGTGTGCCCATGACTCTAAACCTAGTTTCACAGATCGATAAAGGTTGCTCTCTAGGCTGTATCTTAGATCATATTGAGGGTTGCGTAGTAACGACTAAATCACTGTTCAAAAAAGACACTCTACTAGATCGAGCTATATGGGATTATGTTTACGAGTTGCTCGAGGTCTTTATGCTTGCGGCGCATATTCTCCAGGTCCCCGCGAGACTCCTTCAGCTGTCGTTCGAGCGTCGCGATACGCGCGCGCGCAACTCGGAGCATGCTCTCCGCCGCAGACACAACCTCCTTTAGAGCCTCACGCGCCGCTCGCTCCTTTTGCAACTCGTCCAGAAGCTCCTGCGTCAGAGATAATGAAAATCAGTTAAATATACCACTGGGTACATTCGAGCGTTTCAATTGCCTCATTTTCATGGTCACATTGTTTATGAATGGACAGCACAATTTGATAATATTTCCGATTATTTTTTGCACGTCCTATACGGTACTTATATACTACTTGTATAGGTACTACTAGGTCATCTGGAAACTGTAACAGAATATTCTACCATGTCAACAAAAATGTGCCCACAAAAATCACATGGAATAAACGCTCGAATAATGAACCCACAACCTCTCGAGTTCACTTGACCCACAAAGCTTCTTTTCGAAATTGGTATATAAACGATGTAAGTAGAAGCTAAACTAAAACTAAAGAGCCGGGTAAAATTTCTGCTTGTATGGCTCTCAAATCTATAGTTATTTACGCGAATAGGTAGCGAGCGGCACGCGGGTAGGCAGCTATTTATTTCAGCTTTGCGAGAAAACTAAGCGAAGCAATACAAAAACCGGCCAAGAGCGTGTCGAACACGCCCGAAGTAGGGTTCCGTTGTTGTAATGCACTACTTATATAGGTACTTAATATAACAGACGTTTTGTAATTTTGCGGTTAAATATGTGTATCCGAACGTTTGTTTTTTTCTCTTTAGGCCTACAGAATGTCTAATGTCTAAGGTTGTCCGACTCGTACTTTGCCGGTTTTTTTTATATTTTATCTGTTTATCTATGCCACTAGGAATCTCTGGATGTTCATGTAAGTATGAGCTAACTATCATTGCAGTGTTCGAGTCCGACTCGCACTCAGCCGATTTTTTTCTAATAAATAATTTTCCTACCGTCAATTTGACACTATTATTATCTTCACTCTCCCCTTCCTTAATCTCTTCGCTTTCTTTCTTCGTTAAAATATCTTCTAATTTACTTTGGGCAACTGCATTTTCTTTTTGTAATCTTTCTATTTTCTTAATTAATGTTTCTCTATCAATCCAAGGTATTCTAAAATAAGTATTAGGGGCTGTTTCACCATCCATTGATTACTATTAACTGACGGTTAAATGTGATGCCGTCTCTATTTGTTTTGTTCGTATAGACGGAGACGGCATCACATTTAACCGTTAGTTGACACTTAATCAATGGATGGTGAAACAGCCCCTTAGACAAATTAATACTTTGTATTTATTACAAAATTTTAAAATAGTGACTTAACTTACTTGGCGACCTCTAAGCAATAAGTTACTTTCGCTTCCAAGTTTTTAGCTGTCCCGGCCACTAGTCTATGTAATTTTTCGGTTTCGACATCAAATTCAGTATTCTTGGATTTCCATTCTAGATTCTGAAAACCAATTCAATCGGATACGTAGATAGAGGTGAAAAACTTAAGTAAATGACCTGTTGCATGTAGTAGTAACGTGTCCGTATGTATAAACAAATTGACACTCCAAATTCCAAATATGACTTCAATATCAATTCTGTGCAGTACTACATAACAGCTCATTGAATTAAGTTTTTCACCTATAGCGAAGGTTCTAACAAACACATTAGATGTAACGAGAGCGATTAATTTCTGCTACATGATCAGGTTTTGCAGCGGGAACTATGATTTTTCGTACATTACCGGACCCCGACGTTGGTTCTGTAAAAACCGGGTATTGTACTATGAATTATTTTTCCTCGTACATTACCGGCCATGACGTTGGTTTTGTACAAGGATAAAAAATTATTTGTCCTCTCCCAATGCTGGTAATGGAAGTTGGTTATGTACGGGGAACAGGGGGAAATTTCGTATAAAATTGGCACAAGGTTCACAGTGACAAAGTACTAATGTGTATACCTAGATATTTTTAACCTCGACGGTACCCACACCAGAACCTACTGACTCATAACTCTTACATACAGTACAGTGGTTAGTATACGTCAAAGAAACATACGGTGAGATACGTGGAGCGGTCAGTTCGATGCTTTCCGCGCACTAGATTCAGCAGTTCCAGGCGCCTCGCCATAATTTCTGCGCCCATACTGAGAACCTCTTCTGGAATCGCCAGCAGTTGGGCACTCAGTTGTTGAAGTATCTGAGGACCTGTATGGAAGCGGCATTGGTCACTTGCACAGAGCGGAGCGCGCAAAAAATTATCTGACACATTTTACCGGCGCCAGAAATATATAGTCGTAACAGATACTCATGCACGCTAAAGCGTGCAGGTATTGGTAGGTAGTATACCAGTGACTAGGTATACTTCCCCTTCAATCAGTACCTATAGTCCATGTCCGGAATAACATTGTAGGAACTTCAAGAGGTAGGTAATACACCGGAGTTATAAGAAGATTTAACTGTCATAATCAAAAGTGTGATAAATACACCGACTAAGTAAATAATATGCATGTCTAATTGTCTATGTATCTATCTATGTTTCTGGTGTATCACTATCAAATCAAAAAATCCCAAAACTGCACGCCGCACCTCTAGTCTCCTCTCCAGTCAGTCATGTTGCTCATTTACAAGTATAGTTAATCCAAGCGGGGTTTCTCGTAACATAAAATTCCTACCAAACACGCCAGTAACTTCAGACTGCGGGGGAAGCTTTTCATTTTCCCGCACGAGCAATAGAAGGTCGTGCGCAGCCCAGCCGGTCACCGACAACACCCGAACATCCCCGATGGAGTCTCCCGTCGTGGTTCCCGCCCGCCCTTCCAGCTCTCGCAAATGCGCGTACATCTCTAGATATGCATTCTGGAAGCAAAATGTTACTATATATCAGCAGGGTTAGGTTAGGTGAGATTTGGTGCTGAAACTACGTATCGCGGTGTCATGTGCGGATCAAGGTTACATGGCATGGACAAGGTTACAAGGTGTATCAATGAAATTTGTAATTTTCTGAAATAATAACACGGTAAGTTGTTAAGTAATTTATATCTAAATGTAAATTACAAAATATTACAAATTCGTAATATTTGGTACCGGCAGCGCGTGAAGTTGTGAGTTGATTTCAACCCTATTGTTCATTGAGGACCTATGATAGCTGACGGGGTTTGCACGGAGCGGGTGGACGCCTATTGAAAAACGCTAACTGAGCGCGTCGCGTGCGACGGATCTTACCCGCACCCGCAGGCGTGCGCCCGCTCAGTGCACCCGCGCAGCTGCAGGGCTACCACAAAACTCGAAATTCGAAGTTCGTGTCGTGCGGTCCTCTGACACTTGTACTATTTAATACAAGAGCGAGAGGGACGGTACGATATGAGCTTCGAGTTTCGTAGTAGACCCTAAATCGCTTTAGTTTGTGCCAACACTTTTCGTGTGATACAAATATGACATGTACGATGCTATTTAAGTATATTCATTCACGATGACGCGTGCCGTGGTTCTTATTAAAATGTCATCAACGGCTTATTTTGATAAAATCACGCGTCTTTGTGGATGGCACTAGGTAGAATTAAAAAGATACGTTACTTGTTGAGCGATTAATTGCTTCCGCATCTTCAGGAATTCCCTCCGCTTTGTAGCAATGCTGCGTAAAATCTTCGTTATGACGAATTGCGGTAACACCACGTCTTTCTCACCTAAAATACTCAATTTAATACAAAGGGAGTCTTAAATCAAATCTTATAATATTTATTTACATTAGGAACCATCAAAATTTACTTCATGGTTTCTTCTGATTTCATAAGAGCACTCAGTGCACACAAGTGGTATGGAGTCAATTTTGTTAGAAAGTTACAATACGGGAGCCTAAGACGGGATTTTGGGATTTATTCAAGCGTGTCACATGATCATAAGAAACCTAACAATATGCCTGGTAGAAAATGCATTTTTACATAAAAGTTACTAGTAGTCCAACCCTAAACTGCTTATCTATTATTTAAGCTTGAAACACATAAAGAGTGGTGGCGGGGTGGTGCGGCGCGGCGCGGAGGCGGTACCGGTTGTAATATTCGAGCTAACATGAAAGAGGACACACAGAATACCGCGCGAGAAATACGCGTGGCACGATATTCTGTATGCCCTCTCTCACGTTACCTCGAACATTACAACCGGCACCTTTTTTGTAGTTTTATTGATTATCTGGCGGGACTTGAGTTACGATAAAGGGATAATTGGCACGCACACAGCATCGGATCACTTCTGCATGTATCGCTTGTGAATTGCATAGACGTGTAATCACCAGGTGTAATAAATAACAATTGTAGTTTCGAGAACTTCAAAAGCAATTTACCATTCGGATCCTGCGATTGGACAGACGGTTGCACCTTTAACGTGGTCGGAGAGGACGCGCTTTCTTGAGGAATACACTTTTTCGAATTGTTCTGGAAAATCACATTTATCTGCTTAGTTAATTCATAATCTCAAAAGGAAACATAAGTATACAAATGAATAAGCCCTTCTTGCAAGTTTTATTACACCTTATTTGGCTGTGAGCACAGATTGGGGACTTTACATACTCCATGGAATTTCTTCGCAGGTGTTTTGGGTTGCCTCACAATCTTTTCCTTCACCGCTAAGCTGTGATAATTCTTTCTAATATAATTTCGCACCTACTTAAATTCCGAAAAATCCGAGGTGCAAGCCCAGGCTCGAACGCAAAGACCCTTTGATTTGCTGAGAATTACCCTTGAAATGTGTCGGTTTTTAACAGAGTCATTTGGTAATATACCACATTATACTTACTGCGGAGGGGGAGAGACTTGCACATCTTCTCTCACCGGTGAATTTCTTCATTTGTGAAGGATTCTGTACCTATTCAAAATAAAATGTATAGTTAACAAGTGCGTGAGAGTGTTAACTTCGAGTCCATATTGGCACATATACAATTTTTTATGGGTAGTATTTAAACGCACATCAAAAAAAATCCGAATTCCCATCAAAATTACTAATTGCACAGCAAAATACTCCACTCAAAATATTACGTAATAAACTGCAAATTATATTCGTGGCGTACCTACCGCTATTCATCTTAAAGTAGAGCTTCTATTTTTGCACATCAAATATATAATTATCTACCAAAAGTAAGTATCAAAAAATACGTAAAATAATTAATTTAGTAAAAAAGCGGATTTCAAAGTATCGCGGCTTAGTGCTTCACGCGAACGGCGCCGCGGGTAAATACTAGTTGCAAATATTCTCCAAAACTTGATAAAGATTATGCCCTCGAAACTGCTTGATAATGTATCGCGACCATGATCAAGCGTTATCAAGCCAAAACATGGCCTTGCCTTTACACCTCTATCAAATTGCAAGGTTTTTTAGCAATTGGCCTAAAGAACGATAAATGATAAGTTCAAATGATCGTCACCACGTGTATTATTATTATTACACGAAAATGTAGTGGATAATTTATGAAATTTGTTTCCAACAAGTTCAAGAGCTTCAGCTCTTAACTGAGTCTTAACCTTCGGTACGCCGCGGCGCCGTAGGCATGCCGCAGGTAATGTTATAGGTAATTCAAAAAGAAAGAAAAAATTTGGATTCTAATCAGAAATCTGTATTTTGTCTACCCCTTACACCGTATCGTACCATCCATGACCGTAACAGCAACGTGTCGGGCAAAAATATATTCTTTCCATCGAAAAGTATGAGCAAGTTTCGTAACCTACCGTCACTGTCACGTAATGTATGCGTTTGACATTCCGTTCCTGACACGGACACGTTCCTATTACGGTTATAGCAGGAAACTGTATACCCAATGGGTAGAGGGGTGTGTAATGATCGGTATAACACTTCAAATATATTTTCAGTGGATATAACAACATTTGATATACTTAATTTCAAAGGATAGGAGCTTCACTGATTTTTTTATAAAATAAACCTAACCTAACTCAAAGTTCATCCAATCGAATGAATAACAATAGAAATAAGTTTAGTTTTTAAGATACAATACAATACAATAACTCTTTAAAGCGCACCAACACAGTAAACCAGTACAGAAAACACAGGTACATACAACATAGAGAAAATAAATTGCATTAAGTATATCAAATAAAAATTCATTGATTTATACTCTATGGATACGCACGTTCATGTCAACAATATGTTCAAATACCGGACTGTCACAAGACGTCAACGCTATATAGGTTATACACCGCAGACGTGACACAGCTATTTTACCTACAAAACGTAATCATTTTGCATCTGGCAAAATAGATATTATCGAAAAAAAAAACAGAAACTTTTAACTGCATTTTTTTAATCAATTGAAAGAAATTATCTTAATAAATAGGCATATAGTGAATGAGGTTTTGAAAAAAAGCTGAAGCACTAGAAATGTGATTGAAACCTGTAATTCAACGGTTCTTAAGCCTTTATCGCAATGGAACCCCTTATTGGAAATTTAAAATTTGCTGGAGCCCCAAAATAGTCAAAAATGGTGTACTGAGTAATATTATATTATATATTTTTTTGTTTTTTAGTAGCAATGTATGCTTGCTCAACGAAATTTCAGATTTTTTAAAAGCGAAAAAGATTTTCGGAATGCCGGAGGGGATTTGAATCCGAGTCTCCTGTGTAATTAATTACGCGAATTCTCATGCATGTTCAGTCACAATTTTTTACCTACAACCAATTCTGAATGGGAACGTCTGCACGTTTTAGTCTATGATTGTAAGATGGCGTAATGTCAACGACTTTATAACCTTCGATGCGTGACGTCTTATTTTAAAAAATGTTTTTATTGTGGTATTACAATATTATTAGTTGCTTAATCACTTGTACAAGATGTAATTTTACTTACTTGAGTAGTGAATTGGTACTTAAGTGCAGGTTCACGCCTACATTCGGAGTCTCAATCAAAAACTAGTTCGTCCGCCGCTCATGAATGTCAAAGTCATACTAAAGTCCTTTGCACAGTGCAAGGTGCAAAGCAGTGGAACACAATGAGTGTTCGGATGGCGATATCTAGTAAGTACATATATATCGATGTAAAAATTAGATCAAATGTTTTTAAATCCTTGGGAGTGGCACCCGGCGATATCCATTCAACCGCGAAACGTCTGAAGTAGGTAACAATAAGTACGTACTCTGTTCCGGGGAGTCGGACTAAACGACTGGGATCTCCTTTGCAACGGTTGAGGTCGTGTGAAGGGTTTCCTGTTCGTATCTGGCCCTGTTAAAAAGTTTGATAATGTCTTGTAGTTCTACTCTAGTACAATGCTTAACTGCTCTTGTTACTCGACTACTTCAGTAATCAAGCCTTACCATGTTGCGCCATTTTAAAGTCCGGTTTGAACATTCTTCAGTGTTTTTTTGGTATTTTATCTTTTTTCTAAAACATATAGTCCGTCTTGCCAAATTTACTTATTACTTTTGATATTTTGACACATAATTGTAATTTAACTTAAGTCACTGTCAGATTTTTCCATCAAATCTCTACAGAGGTAATGGAGAACGTAAGAGAATAGTATGCAATGTTGCATAACTTTATCAAAGCAAAGCATTTTTTTAATGAATCTTCGAGAGACGTAATTGGCAAATTGAAGACCGTTATATATTCTAAACAAACAAGAGAAAATCAGGTCAAGTAAACTGATAACTTAGTTGTTAAATACACCTAATCAAAACATCATATTGTCGAGGGCACTAACTATCATTGATAAACGGGCTTACAAGTGATTACAAGCTGTCCTGGCGCACTATCTGTTAGGCCACAAACTACAAACAATAAGTTGCTACTAGCATGATTAATTTATCTAGGTACCTTTGAGAGAACAATCGTATTCACATAGGTAAGTAATAAGTTTTTAATTGGTAAAAATTTCATTTTTAATACGAGCTTTTTCTGGCGACTGTACTTCTTGTTGACTGCACTTGCATTGCCATTTAAACTAAATTTGCATACCAAATTTCAGGTCGATGACATTAACCGTTGAAGAGTTCCGTCCTGTAGAGACGATCTTGGCGGACTACCAGGATGTGACTACCAGATTATTATATTGACACGCAATTTAGATAAGTATAGCAAATTTCAATTCAATCCAACTACTGTAAGTTGGTCGAATTTAACTTGCAAGATTTGATTACAGACAGACAGAGAGACAAACAGGCATCGGAACGAGGGACACTAAAGATTCCCCACCTGAAAAGTGCCGCGCAGATTCACTCCAATTGGGAAAATGTGAAAAAATAATGCGATCGGTCCCACCCATGCACCGTCTCCCTTGACTGGAGTGGATTGGTGTTCTTATTTAACTACAAATAAAGTGTACATCATTGGCTGAAATGGAAACCAATGTATTGTATTTTGTAGTATTTATGTTTTTGACAAATAAATAAATACTAAAAATACAATGAAGCTAGAGATATTCAAGTAAGCAGACATCGACCGAGCTTCGCTCAGACTAACACTCGAAAATATGCGTTTTGCCAGAAATTAGACCAAGCTAGATCGATTACTCGCCCCCGAAAACTCGGATATGACAAATTTCATCGAAATTGTTAAGCCGATTCCGAAATTCCCAAAATATATAAATCGCTCGTTTAAATAGTCATCGACATTCCTTGAGAATCATGGATGTGCACTAAAAATAAACAGCAGCAAAATTCCCTCTGAATCTGAGCCTCTGAACAGAAAACTACTTACTTAGTAATTGTCTTATTTTTCCACGTGAGCGATAACCGCCGTGGGACATACGAGTGTAGTGAATATATATTAGGTAGCTAGTTTAGAATAAGCACCTACATACGTCGTAATGATTCTGGCTAAATTCGTGCACATTTATCGAGTTTTCGCTAATTAAAATGGATAATTTATACATATCGGGCAATCGCAACTAAATTATAATATTGATATTGATCTGTTGATTACACGAGTAATTTCTAATTCATCATCATCAACGACTTGTCAGAAATACGATAAAATCTGGGCAACTACAATCAAAATTAGAACTAATAATTTCATGGCTAACTCAAAACAACAAAACCTTAAATTAAAGTAGAGGCTCCTGTTGGCAACCCTTTCTCTTTTCTATGTAGCTATGCGAGCACAATAGAGTTTTTTATACATAGCATTGCCGAAATATATGTAAGCGCATCACTTCTGAAGGACGGCAGCGAATTAGATACCTAATATTTTTTGTTGTTGTGTTCGTTATTGTCAGGACAAGATTTTTGCGTAAAATAAAAACTACAACAGGGCCGAAGCCACAGGCAACAGCTATTTTTATTAAAAACTATCTGCCTGCACGTCTAAACTAGTGTCCCAAAAATTAATACAGTGCCTGCTCAACAGTACAGCACCTACCTTATAAGACTTATAATTTACTTAGGAACAGTTTTATTTGTTATACATTCTTAGATATTATGCTAAGTTACAGTGTGTCAAATAAAGTACACGTATGTCAATGGTAAATTATATGTTTGCAAAGGCGTAAAATCACAATCAGAACAACGTTGGTAGTCGACACGGATTATATTTATATGCCATGAAATAATTAAATATTTGCTTCAGTAGATTGGTTTATTGATATTTACTTAATTTTCTTCCTAGTTATCAGTGACCTTAATAGACACGTAGGTAAGTATATACAAACTACACTGGCTGGCACGCGTTTGTGAAAAACTTGAGGAAAAATGTGTACTTATTGTATAGAAACGATTACGTATTGGAACATTTAGTTTTGATTCAGTTGATATGGTCATGGTTCTGTTGCCTTAGCTGGTACCTGGTACTTAATGTGAATTCCAACAATATTTTGGCATTTTTTTAAATTAATCGTTAAATTTAAATCTTTGAAATAAATTTCATATCAGAATACAACAATGAGTAATCTGATGTGTTTTTGACATTCACATTATTTGTTAATTCTTTATTAGCACAAGTGCTACAACATACTACGAGTAATCGGTCTCCATACACCGACTTATACGTCAACGTCAATGTCGGCATTGTCTTAGGAGTCAGAGTCATTATAAATCACATTACACAATTTTAGGGAGGGTAGATGGTAGAGGGTAGAACGAGATAATTGTAATTTTTATAGCAATAAATATGACAGAGTCAAATAAAAAATAAAAATATAGAGTCAAATACAATCTGACACCTGACGCAATCTCGTGGCTTGGGACCCTGAATGTGGATTTATAGCTAGTTTGTAGTTTCTTTCTTTAGTGTAATTGTTTAATGTTTTACGCCATACCATCAAAGTCAAATACAAACCTCCTTTTTTGAAGTCAGTTATAAAGATAAAAACTAGTACTTATGACTTAGTTACTAATGACCTGTTATTTATATTTACAGTTAGTTAAGTTTTCTATTCAAAAGATCATCGTGGTGATTGTGTGAGTTCCGTCCTTTGTCTAAATATTGGAACAAAAACAAAATAATGTTTAGAAATGGTAGCTGTCGTTGTTTAAACGTATGACATAGCCGCATAGATCACCTTTCTCCAACTTCCTTGTTATTGTAAAACAGTCACAGGGGTTCTCATCTATCCAAACAGAATACTTCGCGTAATATTATTATTACTAAGAGAGCTACGAAGAATATTAAGAAAAAACTGTCGAAATCTTTTTCGAATTGGAACACAAGAACTATAGAGTCGTGTTATCTTCATTTATTTTTAAGAAATTTTTCCACCGCCAAATATGTATATCTGATAGCCACCAGTGTTGTAATTATACAAGCGACTAACGTTTATCACTAAAAAGCAATTTATTCCAGGCAACTTTTATCTATTTGCGTAGGTTAGATTAGATTGCCCTTCAGAGATATGCAAATTTGACACGAACAAATACAGTAGGTAATATATTTGGAAATATAAATTTAAAAATACCACTTAAACTGCTATGGCACCTTGTTATTGTGATCTCTTAGGGTTATCGCGTTGACGCCATGATTCGATCCCCATTACATATTATTATATAAGTATATGTAGGTACGTAATCAGTCTGTTAGATACCTACTCAGAAACTGCTGTGAGCATGTGGTTCCTTGCCTCAGCATTACCGAGCTGCCAGCCCTTTCGGCTTTATATTCAGTGACTCGAGCGAATTTGTAAAACTCGAAATCGAGTAAAAAAAAATTAGTCGAGTTTATTTGCACTCGAGTTACCGAGTCAACTCGGCGCGCTTAATTAGTCGTAAGAAGTCATTCTGTTTTTCTTTGTTGATTATATAATGACATAAATAAGGTAAGTAAAAAAAAAAATTGGTGTTATACTTCATATTACTACATGTTACTAATTTTATTAAAAGGTATTTAAAAAATCTTAATCTAAATCCAAACTCAGGTCGAGTGAAAATTTTTCTCTCGATTTGTAAGGAATGTAAATAGTTTAGTACTCGAGTGACTCGAAAACTCGAGTAGGTACTACTCGAGTGACTACGTAAAATTACTCGAGTGGTTTGAGTCACAAAATCCGATTCGAATCACATCATTTTTATTAAAACCCCTCTTTTCGCATCGGGGGTAAAAAGAACCCACCCGTCTACTGAAATATTCCGGAAAAATTTAAAGACACACCTTGTATTTATATCCCATAAACTAGAGCAATGCAAAACACGATTTCGGCTGTGGTACATTCATCGTTTTTGCAAACAATAAGATTACAATTCTGTGGAAATAATTTCGTTTCGCTTCATCGTCTCGAATAAAAACCGTGGCGAACTAGTGCAATCAAATCGCAATTTTATAATGGAATTTAGCAGCAAAGGTACTGATCTGAATATTTCCTCAGCGTTTACACCGTTGCCCCAAATACTTCCAGAATGCGGGCCATTTTGTGCTGCATTATTTTATACCTTATCGCCTTACACCCTTGGTGGCCTAGTGGTTTGGTCTGTGACCTCTCAACGAGAGGATCGTGGGTTTAAAAATTTGAATTACATTTGAAATTCACCACGAGCTTTACGGCTGAAGGATAACATCGTGAGGAAGCCCGTATACACCTGCGAAGCAATTTAATGGTGTGTGTGAATTTCCCAATCCGCATTGGGCCCGCGTGGAAACTACGACCCAAGCCCTCTCATTTCTGAGAGGAGATCTGTGCCCAGCAGTGGGACGTATACAGGCTAGGATGATCTCCTTACAGCCACGTACGTATCGCCGCACAAGTTTTACAAGCATGTTAATCCGACAAACTAAAAAAGTTAACAGCTACTTTTCGCTTTACTATACTTATAGTCAAAGTGTCCCTTCCTCCTACCAGTACCACTACCATAAGTTTACAGTGACCGTACTCGATAGCGACGGCCTAAATTATTTGTAAAGACGCCGTACCACTACCATGAGTTTACAGTGACCGTACTCGATAGCGACGGCCTAAATTATTTATAAAGACGCCGTACCACTACCATGAGTTTACAGTGACCGTACTCGATAGCGACGGCCTAAATTATTTATAAAGACGCCGTACCACTACCATGAGTTTACTTACAGTGACCGTACTCGATAGCGACGGCCTAAATTATTTATAAAGACGCCGTACCACTACCATGAGTTTACAGTGACCGTACTCGATAGCGACGACGGCCTAAATTATTTATAAAGACGCCGTACCACTACCATGAGTTTACAGTGACCGTACTCGATAGCGACGGCCTAAATTATTTATAAAGACGCCGTACCACTACCATGAGTTTACAGTGACCGTACTCGATAGCGACGGCCTAAATCCATACTAATATTATAAGTGAAAGTGTGTTTGTATGTTTGTGTGTTTGTATGTTTGTCCCTCTTTCACGCCGTAACGGAGAGGCGGGTCGACGTGATTTTTGGCATAGAGATAGTTTATGGGCTCGAGAGTGACATAGGCTACTTTTTATCCCGGAAAAATGCACAGTTCCCGAGGGAACAGCGCGCGATAACCGAATACCGCGCGGGCGGAGCCGCGGGCAAAAGCTAGTTATTTATAAAGACGCCGTACCACTACCATGAGTTTACAGTGACCGTACTCGATAGCGACGGCTTAAATTATTTATAAAGACGCCGTACCACTACCATGAGTTTACAGTGACCGTACTCGATAGCGACGGCGTAAATTATTTGTATGGAGAATTGTACAGTGCCTCTACAAATAATTTACGCCGTCGCTATCGAGTATGGTCACTGTAGGTGTAAACACATGGTAGTGATACTGTACAATTTTCCATATAAAAAATTTACACCGTCGCTATCGAGTACGGTCACTGTAAACTCATGGTAGTGGTACAGCTACTTGGCCGTCCTTGAGCACGTAAAAAAAATTCCGCGAGAAATTCGTTTATTTGTATGTAGTTATGTACATTTGTTGGTTTGTATGTTGTGGAAAGCATTCAATGTTCCAAGATAAAACTGAAAATGAATGAAAATTACATGAAAAAAATGAAATTCTACTTACTGTGATATACACCGCATTCACTGCCACATGACTTGACTGACCACAGGTGCCAACGACGCACATGTCCGTTCAAAATGTATGAATAATTATGACAGCTACGTTTATTGTGCAGTGGCACTGGGGGAAGTTCCAAAAACGCATATACGCGTCTGTGGCATTGAATGCGATACTGGTGGGAGTGGCCCTACACACGCTAAGGCGATTTTTAAAGTCAGTTAAAATACGTTATTATAACTAGAAGAATGTATAAATTTCATGGTTGTTTTATTTCACGGTGTCTGCTAAAGTGATTGGTCTCGCTCGAGCACCACATTCAATGCTAAAGAGATGCGTAGTATTGTTGGCTCTTTTTGACATCAATTTATATAAATACGCTTCTGCCAAGTCCTTGCTGTGTCTAGGTTACTATATATTTGCAGTGAGATGTTGAAAATAAAAATAAGTAACTGGGCGACCGAGCTCCGCCCGGGCTTACATTCACACGCGTTTTCTCAGAGACCCAAAATAGATCGCCTCGCATAGCAAATTTCATCAAAATTTATAGAGCCGACGCTGAAATTCCCAAACTAAGTAAATGCTGATTGCTGGATCAAAGGAACCAGGTTAGGAATAAAACAAATATTTACAACTGACATTGAACCTTAAGGAAAGGCTTTCCTTTTTTATATTTAGATGTAGGTAAAGCAATACGTGTCCAACGAAATAGACCGACAACCAACCCACACCATAACACTTCTAGAAACTGACTCAATAAAGACAACCCCCTCGACAAAGTAGAAAAAATCATCAAATTGCGCACGCGTCAGCCTTTAATCGTCGATACCACAAACTTAACGATTTGGTGGTACGGGACGGGGTGCACGTTTCTCCTCAAGTTCCTCTCCATTTCTCTGCGTAAGTACCTTTTGTTCAAATAAAATGGTGCTAAAGTTCAAACTGTGACTCAGTCATAATCATAAGTATATACACATTCGCATTTTGTAGTACTACTGAGTTTGGCAGTAATAGTATTTATTTTGAGAATCGTGACACACACACACATTGTATATTGTAAACAACACTAGTGAACTTATACCAAATACTTCACAGCGATACATAAATGTCTAATTTAAAGTATGGCACAATGCCATGGAATTATTTAGAGTTATTGTTTCACATACTTATCAAACATCTTATCGAATGCGAAATTAAATTTTATGAACATCTTGTATTCGCTATAAATATTTCATGCTTGGTACGTTTCCTGTTTGATTTCGATGAAAACGTTTTATTCAATTTTGCTCTTGGTTGTACTTTTTGTTGATTAGGCAACGTACTCGCATTGCCATCCAATCTATGTACTTATGTACACCAAATTTTAAACAAATTTCATCATGCGAAGTTAGAAAAACTATACCTACTTGCTAGATTTATACTTACTTAGGTATATGTAGTAGGTATAGATATTTTTATATTCATAAGTCGACCCAGTAAATACTTTACCTTAGTTTTCCTATAGGTATCAAATAGTAAAAGAAAGATTGAAAATAGCCTGAATAGCTTCGAGAAAAGTATGGTACGGCCGTGCCTTTTGTTTTATTTTACTCAACTTGGCGGGGGCACTGCCGTGCCCCCAGATCAACTGACACACTAACCTGTAAGTGACAATAGTTAATGTTTCAACCGTACAAATGATATTGGCACTTAGGGTGGTAAATAAATTTCTTGGTTGACGCTTCTAACTAGATGAAATTTACTGAGATTGCTCTTCGTTGCCCAAGTACTCCATCGTAAGTTGCTCTTATCTTGCACCACAACCACTTAAGTAACTAAAAATGCATAGAATGAGTGTTGGGCTGAAATCGTGGGTAATTTTCTGAACTGAACTAAAAAATCAAAAATTTGTAGCGTCAAATTGCCCTAGAAAAGTAACACAGAAAACAAGTTTTATCTCTTTGTTTACTTCGTCTACCCAATAGAATGTAAGAGAAATGAGAGTGAGAGATATTTTGGGACGCCGGCGCGGAAATATCAACGACCGGCCGTGACCTCATACAAATGTGCAGATCCGTGCTTCGCTAAATTCTAAACTTAATTTTCTTCGACACAGATTTACTGAAATTATTTTCTGTCACGAATTTGTATTTATTTCAGTCGCGTAACAATCGTTTCTTTGTTTGGATACGTGCATGAAGCAGTGGTGACGGTTGCAGCAGCGGGGACGTTGCACGGGTCGGCTGGGAGCGTCCGCGAACAGTTCGCTCGTATTGTTGGCGAGTGCTCAACAATTGGACAGTGTGCTTATCGGGTGAGAGAGGCTTGTCGATAAGGCGGCGCGCGCGCACGCAGCGGGCCAGTGCCGCGGAACTCTCCGGCGTACCAGCCCACCAGTCGCCGCTCCAGTCGTACCCAGCATTCGTAACGTGTTTTGAAGCTATAAACAATATTATACAACTGATATGTGCCTGAACTGCTGCCACCAGCAAGTGTTTAATAAACTGAAGTGTTGTGACAAGGATTGTTTTTACTTTAGCTTGTGCGATTGAAGAAGCAAAGCGGGTGTCGTTTTTGTGTGAGTAATTTCACTTTTTATTTTAAAGACATTTTTTATGAATTAAAGGTAGATCATAATTCTCTAATTTCCACTAATAGCTCTGCATCAGATTGCTAGATGAGCTCTAGAATTAGTAGACTCTATAATTGACACATAACATAATAAATAGTCTCTAAAATCTGCATAGGTAATCGGTGTTATTCAGTGGCATGAAACAGTATTTTACAGTGGTTTGTTTGCACGTTTTCGGAAAGAACAACAGACTGTGTTTACATGAAGTCATAGTATGACCCACCAGGTTGACGGCGCAGACTCCGCCGCATTTTGCGTGCACCCAACCGAAACCATCTCATTGCGTTTTATTTTCACCTGACCTTTCTAATTTCTCTCAGCACATTATTTACAAATAAACTATAAAACTAGGTACCTACCATTACAAGCACAATTTAACGCAGTTAGAGAACATTAATTGGTTTATTAGCATCACTGACTTTGTTTATAAGTTTTTAGCGTCGCCTGTTCATTTGGAAAACTGCAGTTAATCAAATATTCTTAAACATAGCAAAACAGCTGTTCAGTCGTGACTAATTGGAAACTTGGAATGTAATTATTAAGCTTATATTGCTAATAAAACAACCGCGGATAAGATTTTAAATTTAGTAGATAGTTACTTTATACATTTAGTCCTGAGGGTCTCTAGGCACGTAATGCATGTTTAATGGTTTAATTGTTATGGTTCCAAATTTGTTTTAAATACTATAATAAAATGTACTAAATGATTATTTATTTTCATTTTTAATCGTTAATTGATTTGAAGAAGTGGGTTTAAGTGTAGATTATAATAAGATTCAATATAGCAAGAAGCACATTGCAAATAAATGATATCGAAAGTGATAAGTGTAGGTACCTTTCAAACCAGCCTTAACAGCTTATAGGACATTAATAGATAAGGGTTATTCGGTCATTCACCTTTACATGCAAAAATATTTAAAAAAATATTTAAAAATATTATATATACTTGCCTAGGTAGAAAAATTCCCTATAACACTTAAACTCAAGCAGAAGTGGATGAGCTATAGTAGAGCTCAGAATAATCAACACATGCTTTTATCACCTTGGCAATCGAGGTGTGAGTACTATAATCACTCAATGGCGTGGTAAGAACATTTTCGTTAAACAACCCAGACAGTGAAAGATCTGTGAGTTTCGTGAGTGTTCGGACGCTACTCCTTGGAATTAATGTACACAAGCTATTTGCTATTGTCAACATCGATCTCATTTAAAAAATCAAATCAGGCAGCTCGGTGGCACCCAATGCCACAGTCTCATACACTTCTGCTACTGACTGGACACACCAAATATTACTCGCGTATTATAACAATTTGCCTCCGTACATACATATTATTGTAAATTGTAAAAAAACGTAGACCATTTTTTTACTAAGTACTTAATCCATTTACTGTTACACAAATGTGTCTCTATTATATTATGATGATGATGATGATGTGATCCTGTTATCCCTCACCAGGGACATAGGGCTCGTAGAAGAGTTTTCCATTTGGCTCGATCTTGCGCGGCTTCTTCCAGCTCTTCCCAGCCGAGACCAATTGAGCCAGCCTCCTTCTCAACTGATCGCCTCCACGTGGTCCGAGGTCGTCTTATTATACTATGTATATATACCTACGTAATAATAAAATTCTGTCACTGAACTCAGAATAATGATAGGTAATGTAATGATTTAAATCATATTTAAAGCTCTATTCTTATTCGAAGTTTGTATTGAGATTAGTTATCCAGGGCCAAACTGGATAACTTAGTTTAAATAAGAAGCCGGAACGAAATGTAAATTAAAACAAACTAACGAAAGTGAGAATGCTCCATTACCTAAGACTCTACGAAGTACAAACGACGCAGCCTACGTCAGAGACAGTACAGTTTGAGGAGTGTCTCTTTAAAGGGGCTTATTTCCACTAAGTATACGTATTTTTCTGGAAATCAGAAAACATTGATAATCACAGGTTACAAGTAGCAACAGTTTGTTCTGCTGGTTACTTACAGACATTACAGTTACAGTCTACGAGTATCGTAACCAATAAGTGTGCTAAAATGAGTTACATAGAGACAATATGCAACGTAGCCACTCACACTTTATTGGACTAGCTATTTGAACAACCTAAGTTCGGTCTTGGTGACTCTCACTCCATACCGTTTTTATCTTGTTATTTTTCGTCACCGAGTATATTATATTAACATTACAAGTAATCTATATTATGTATTTAGTGTCAATAGTTCGAGTGTTTTACTAACAAAAAGCTCATTATGAGAAATCAAAATGGTAATAACTGAGCTAATGACATTCAAAAGTCGATAGCAATTTTCTAATAACCCAAGGGTCATAAAAACGCCCGTCATTTTGAAAACATAACCCTGTTCCGTACAGTAGAGACTTCCTTATAAAATATTAATAAAAAATATTATTAGGTATTTAATTTTTATAAATTTATTATACTTACTTGCCAAAATTTGTATAAATTTAGCGACGGAACAGAGTTATGTTTTCAAAATGACGGGCGTTTTTTCGACCCTTGCTAATAACACCTATTTTATGTAGAAAAAAGTTATATTCGACGTGACGACAACAATTGCTCTGAACATCAGTTAGGTCAAACAGTCGTACCGATTCAATTGCCCGGAGACGGAGACCGCCCATTACCTACTAACTTAAGTGTCATCTTCCTACTACGACAACATAATTCATTCACTACGAGCAGTGTCAAAATACATTTTATATTCTGGTTCCTTAAAAACATCGTTATTTAACCAAATTTGGACCGATACGGTAACGATGCCTAATAAATTACTTCCTATTTTCGTTTCAAGCCAGTATTTTTGTTGACACTGTACTGATAACATTGTTTTTGTTCTTTGAACTATTCATCTTAATTTGTACAGGACTTGCAAATACAAAAACTTTAGGCGGAAGACATTTACTTATATTTGTACAGTTAATTGTCTTTTCAAAAGAACTTATCTTGGACTTTGTTGGAAAGGAAATCGGCTATCGCACCGTAATTAACACAAGCTATGTAAGTAATCTGCGATAGAGATACAATGTCACTAACTAACCAGTTACCGGCTGTGCGGCGTCGGCGCCGCTCCCGCATCTTATGGAAACCGTTAGAGTTAGAGCATGCCATAACAAGACCAACTTTCATTGACTAACTAGAACAGCGTAAGATATCGTCAAAGTTCGACTTAGTAACATAAGGCATCTCATCCATTAAAAACAGGTTTCGCTGTGTCGTGACCTACACTATTAATTTGGTCATTGAACATCTGTTAATTCAAGTATGTATTTATGCATGCGATATTTGCATACTCTTGTTTACTTTCCCGTCACCAAAAACTCTCATACAGAATCGTGATTCAATGGAAATACTCCTCACTTATTTATATATACACATTTTTCCGTAATATATCCAGTTTTCAAATGAATGAATAGTACGATATTGGAAGTAATCGTCAGCGTCATTAATAGATATAGACATAATTGTCAAACTTACAAAAACATGTGTATTTTAGAGTCATTCATAGTTATTTGTAAAGGTGTTATTTGTCTGCCTTAAATGGCTTCTAGAAATACGAAGCAATAATACTTTTGGTGAAATATTCAAGGAGTATAAGTGCAAAATCACTAGATTTTTACTGTGTATATTTTTTACGTTTTTAAAAAGAAAAAGGAGTCACCCATTGTCCTATTTTAAATCTAACTACAAAAACCATTCAAACACCAAACAAGATGGCAATGTGTTTCAAACTCTAAAAGAGTTTATTCTCAATCTTCAAAGTTCATGGGATTTGTGATTTGGGACTTGAATATTTCAGCCGTGTGTGTGACACCTAAGAGGAAAACAGAAGAAATATCTGAATTGGATACAAATTTTATTTCTAGACTTTACAAATAGAAAACTAAATTCTCTCTATAGGCACTTTTAGAATCTAGAGCGACTCATTTGGAGCTCGTTCAACTTTAAATGCTCGAAAAATCAGCAAATGAAACAATTAACTGATTTGTTTGGAGATATATATTATTTTTATTACTTTTCACGAAATAACTCAGTACCATTACTTAGAAAGATCAAAACAGATTATTTTCGTGGCATCACTTATATATAAATATTCGTAGTATCACTCCCGCCCTCTCAAGCAGAGGATTATGGGTTCAAACCGGTCTCGCAACTCTGTGTTTTCCGGACTTCATGTGTGAAATTACATTCGAAATTTACCACGAGCTTTGTGGTGAAGGAAACACAGACCTGCGATTGCCTATTCTTTATTGATCACCAAAAGCAGTACAGTAAAAAGCGATCTCTTACAGACAGCCAATTTCTCAATTCAATGATGTGTATGGAGTTCCAAATGTGGACTAAGTCCGCGTGGGTACTATGGCTCAAGCCCTCTCATCCTGAGAAGAGGCCTGTGTCCAGCAGTGGAATGTATAATGATGTAAAATAATGATGATGATTTTATAACAGTCCTTTTTATTCAGTGTAATTCAAAATCAAAAATCTCCATCAACCTACTTCTTTTTCTAACAGAGACGTCGAAGGAATCTCTTGGCAATGGCGATGAAGGAGTGGCTGCAGCGGCTGCCGCCGCCGCGGTCTCTGTTGGCGCTGCTGCTGGCCACAGGAGGTTTTAGCGGGAGGCTGTTCGCGTCACACGTCACCCAGTCGCCGACGCTGGTCGTTGACACCTGTCACGCGCTCTGCCGGCTCGTGGGGCTTATAACTACCCTCATCGCGTATAAGGTAAAGGGCGTAACGGCAGTAATATATTCACCAAGGAGAGTGAGGCACAGGTTGATTATTCGCAGTAGTTAGTTCCTTTCTTTTCATACTAATAATTTGTCCTTTTTTGTACTGCCAAATTAGGTAACAACTGCGAATAATCCGCACTGATACCATCTGATACTAAGTAATCGAGTGTGTATCTAAAGCCCTATACGAAGCGGAGGGGTGAAGACCACACGAGTTTAGTAATGTGGTGCACATTTTGAACTTGATTGTACGTTGTTAAGACAACGAAACCATCACAAGGTCTTGAAATGTCTAAATGTGTAAATCTATGTCCTTAAAATCCAGTAGGGAGGTGATTTTATTCATCCATTATGAATCGAATAAATTGACAATATGTTCAAATATTAAGTAACTAAAACTACAGAACAACTACGAATTACATTTGAAATTTACCACGGGCTTTGCGGTGAAAGAAAACATCGTGAGGAAACCTGCACAAACCTGCGAAGCAATTCAATGGTGCGTCTGAAGTTCCCAATCCGCACTGGGCCCGCGTGGGAACTATGGCCCAAGCCCTCTTGTTCTGAGAGGAGGCCTGTGCCCAGCAGTGGGACGTATATAAGCTGGGATGAATGGATGGATGGACAACTACAGGGACATTTTTTGTTATTCCAATGCACCTAATTAATTGTTTTTGTATTTCATTGTAATTGTTAGATGTTAATTCTCATCAAACACACAATCTACAGCTAAAATATTTTTTTCTTCTAGTGAAAATGTCGACCTGTTCCACTTAAATTTCGAATCCACATTATTTTCGAATTATATTTCCTCACATTTGATTTCAAAATTCTCACTTGGGCGGTGGGCCCGAAATTTTATTTAGTCAAAATCGATACAGCCCAACCCAAAGAGATTTTATATTGAGACAAAACTAGGTATAGGTAGGTACTATACAGGATCGCGAACCTTTACGTGACCAAGATTTCGCCGATACTCTGCGGCCGCGCACAGCGACCCCGATATAAATCCATTATGTATTGTTTTGTCACATAATAATCAATCGTTACACGACTTATGATCCAATTGTTTTCACAGTTCGAGCGGGCTGATGAAAACGCGGGAAGGGAAGGCAAGCTTCGCAACACGTTTGGCTGGGCTCGGATAGAAGTTGTCGGGAGGCTCTCAGTTCACGTACTCTTTGCGTCCTTTGCTCTGACACTGGTCGTGAACGCGTTGCAACTCGGGGTGCATTCCTCCCACGTGCCAATGCCGCGGTACCCCAAGATTATCGTCGCCTCGGCTGTCATAGGATTGCTGCTCCATGCCTTGAACTACATGTTGCTTGCCGGTGAGTTTTTTGCATTGACTACAACCTGTAAATTACAATATTACCGATCATGATAATAAATAAATAAATATCACAGGACAGTTCACCCAATTGACCTAGTCCCAAAGTAAGTTTAGCAAAGCTTGTGTTTTGGGTACTAAGTAACGGATAAATATAATTATATAGTTACATACTTAAATACATATTAATCACTCAAGCCCCGGGAACAAACATTCATATTTTTCATACAAATATCTGCCCCTACACGGGAATCGAACCCGGGACCTCAAGCTTCGTAGTCAGGTTCTCTAACCACTAGGCCATCTGCAAGTGTTAGTCACTGTCCCAATAGTTGCTATCTTTATATTCTTATGTCATTAGCATTAGAGATGATAGCAGGGTCTATTGAACATAGAGCAGCGGGGTATTGGACATTGATCCGTCGAGCACTCGAACGTTACCTTGGCTTTGGTTCAACATAATAATACTGCGAAAATTTTAAGACTATGATATGACAAAAGGACAGACCAACGGTTATGTGAATGACAGCATTAGGGCTCTGTTTGAACCATTCGCGTGCGGAACCCTAAAAATGATTTATGTCTGTCATGCTTAACATGGCCATGACAAGGGCTCAAGGACGATATTGCTTAATAACGCGTTATCATCGAATGCAAATAACACTGGATTATTTTCTTTCCTATCGTGCGATAAGTATTTCATAATGTATTTCTATGTAGCTGGTAACAAAGATAAACTTGTCTCGGACAAGGCTCACTAACACTAGGCTTTATCGAGATAGACTTTAAAATGAAACGTCTTATACATCACAGGTTAAGGTTAATTCATATGCTTGCAGTTAGGACTAAATTCACGTGAACGAGATACAATAGCGATACAAATATAGCGTTTTACGTGGACGACTGAGAAGCAAATATTTACTTAAAAATAACGAATACATAGGTCCAATTACACGATCTGCAGGCATCTACAGGTAATACTACTCCTAAGCAGTTACGTTTTCATAAAGAGTGTACCTACCTAGAAGCACTTTTTTATTTTCCAGAATTGTGACCGGGTAGAGTCAGTATCAAAATAAGCGAAAATTTTTTTTTTCTAAAATCTCTCTTAGTAGGTAGGTAGTCCTACTCCTAAGCAGTTACATTTTCATAAAGAGTGTACCTACCCATAGGTACTTTTTACTTTTCAGAATTTCAATCGGGTAGAGTCAGTATCAAAATAAGCGAATAGTTTTTTTCTCTAAAATCTTTCTTACCTATGTAGTTAATTTTGTATGGCTGTGAAATACAGCCACGTACTTAACAACGCGGCTATAAAGCAATAAGATAGAAATGTTTTCAGCTAATGTTAATGCTGACTGTACTGACATAGAGTAGCGGTATAACACATAATAATGACGCCATCAACAGTCTACGCGTGAGTAGAGCTCCAGCCCTATGTAATATATATTTTACTTTACTCTATTATTAATATATATTTACAGCTGTTAACTAGCTGAATCTACACGTGAAGATGTATAATTTGAAGCCCCTTTTGGATGTACAATGGCTGTAATACCCAGAAATACAGCCTCTATGCAATATGATGCAGTCAATTTAAACAGCTTAAAGTAAAAAAATCTATAGTACAACCTTTATACAGCAAAAAATCTTTATTGGGATATAAATTACTAATATTTTGAAACACTGTACTAAAACGTAATTAGGTAGGGCTTTTATGTAAATTATTGATTAATTTAATATATAATTATTTAGGTATACCTACACGTGCATTAGATTACGCGTATCCTTGAAAAACAGATTATTATTATTAGCTAAGTACTGATTATATTCCACACGTCAATAACGGCAATAAAAATAATTAAGATATTTTTAAGATTCCCTTATTTATAACCTTAACCGGTTTGGCAAATAAACATACTTATTTATAACAAACTGACGTAGTTAATAAATAATCAAAAATACCTTTAAACGAGCAGTTATATTTCGGGGATCTCGGAAAGGGCTCCAAAGATTTCGGTGAAATTTGGTATGTAGGGGTTTTCAGGGATTAAAAATCGATCTAGCCTGGACTTATCTCTGGGAAAATGCTTGCCATCGAGTTTTAGCCCGAGCAAAGCTCGGTCGCTCAGGTATTGTTCTGTAAACAAGAAGTCAAATGAATCTCCTAAAGTAACGGAAGCAAATATTACATATATATTTTTTGTTATGTGTAGAAATTAAAATAAAACCTACAACGCTAACTTGATTTTAGATCATTTACTGATTCTCAAAGTTTATTCGTTGAATCAGTTCATCGGACAAGGCGGTGTTATCGATGTCTCTTGGAAGCCTTTTGGGGGCGCCTTTAAGTAACTTTTGTCATTATTTGACATCTTTAAGATAAACATTTATCACTATGCTGCTACTATACTGTCAATTTAATATTTTATTGCAACATCGAACATTATATTTAATTTGTATGAAAAAAATAAATTAACAGTGGAAATATTAAAAAAAAATTAGAGAACAAAAGTAGCTGCATAACTGAGCTACTTTTGTTCTCTGATTTTTTTAAAATATTTCCACTGTTAATTTATCTAATCGAACCTTGCATTTAAGTTAAAGCCTTATTATATGGTCAGAGACAACCTTTAGTTTCGCCATGTCCGTCAGTCCGTTAGTTGAAGACTGCTAAGTTTACTGATGTGTCAAAGGAAACTTACCAAAATTGCGGAATTTTTCATATAGGAAAATTTAGGACACTTCTCACAATTTTGTACTTTGGGTTGAAACTTTCCGTGTCTTAAATTTAAATTATTATTAAAATAAATAAATAAATATTTTTTTTCTTCAGATATTTCCGAGAACTTTCCCCACCTTTTGCAAGCTTTCTGCTACTTGCACATCTGTACTAATGTTTCACACATAATTTGCCGAATTATATCGTTATTTGACGACATCAAAACCTATATTAATGCACATATAATAATGTACACCACATATAAATAAATGAATATATAAATAAACTAGGATAAAGCTAATTATTACACGATGACAGACAAACAAGCACATTCAGTTCTTAAGACATTTTGTTTTCTTTTAATTTAGGCCGGGAGCTGAGCTACAGTCGGAGGCTGAGTATGACGGAGAGTGGCGGCGTGGTGGTGAAGACTGGTGTAGGGGAGCCCATCCTGGCTCACGCACCCACCGATATCGCCAGTGAGTTGAGAACATTTTTTGTAATTCACTCATAGCCCTGTAAATAAATATTATCATTTTTTTTATCGTTTCATTTTTCACCATAAGTGCTAGGTAATTAATCGTATTTTAATTTTAAATTTAATCACATTCTGTGGCGTGACTAAGCAACTTCTCGTTAGATAATCTATCTCCGATACTGAAGCACTGATTTGATCGTTATGTCGCTTAAAAATGTTTACGGCATATTTACATACAAGATACCAACTTATGCAAAGTCTAACTTGAAAGATAAAATATCGATTCGTTTCGATGCTAAATAATAAGCTTTATCAATTTCAGACAGCATATTACCTATATTTTGATATGACAAGGATATGACCTAATATTAGGTACATACGGCTAACTTACATTGTAACATGATAAGATTTGGTTGCCAACTAGAAAAAATATCGTATATAGACTTGCAACTTTTCTAACGGAATTTAAATTTTGACAAATTATTTCAAAAATGTTTATTGAGATTACTGCGTTTTTTATTTAGTTTTAAAAACCTCGTTCACCCACGTAGATTTTCTAAAAACTTAGAAACAATTTCGTCAGTTATAGGTTAGGTATAGGTAAAATAAGAATAATTTACAGCGGCTTTCTTTAATGATTATTAATATTGCAATAAAGAATTCGATAAGACTAGGGATTATTTTTAATCCCAAACAAGGTCCTACGATACGTCTCAATTCAGATAAAAAGCAAATACATATTTGCGTTTCACGCTATTTTTACATAATTTACATCGCATCGCAGATTACTTAATCTACAGTCTGGACGCTACCCAGTCATATAATTTAATGTACGTACCTACCTAATTAATTTTAGTTATTGGACATGAAACTACCGTGAGACTCACTCATATTAAATGATAATGTAACGGATAACTAACGTCTTGTCAACATGTCGAGCTAAACTCGATTTAAGACGTGAGTTATCCGTTAAAATATCATTTAATATATATTTTTTTATTCCACTGGAACGCAAACGAGCAAGTTGGGTCTCCTAGTGGTAAGAGATCATCACCGCCCATAAACATCTGCAACACCAGGGGTATTGCAGATGCGTTGCCAACCTAGAGGCCTGAGATGGAATACCTCGAGAGTGCCAGTAATTTCACCGGCTGTCTTACTCTCCACGCCGAAACACAACAGTGCAAGCACTGCTGCTTCACGGCAGGATTAACGAGCAACATGGTGGTAGCAATTCGGGCGGACCTTACACAAGGTCCTACCACCTGCAAAACAATATTTAGTTATTGGGTTGAATTAGAAACATACGCACATAAAATCATATAAAATCACGCCTATTTCCCTTTGGGGTAGGCAGGGACTACGTCCTTCCTCTTACTACGATCCTGGCATACAACTCTCGCTTCCTCTACATTCATTATATTATTAATTCTTCAGTACAAAATACTAAAGTAATTAAAGAGAAAATAGGATATAGACTTTAGCAATAAAATTGTTGGTTACACACTTTTTGCATTAACGACTGGGCTAAAAATAAAGCAGACTAGCACACTCCAACTGCAATTTCACTAGCTTATTACAGATACGTAACTCGAGTTAGATGCTCCAATTCTATTATAGTCTAGTCTAGACCACGGATGTTACGGAGATCCGGCAATCCCCTATTTCGCGGACTTTGCAGTAATGTACCTTAACTCTAGTATATTTTATGTTTAATTTGTAACCAACTCTTGCAGGTAGTCTGTTCGTGATGGGCGCCGGATTGACGGCGGAATGGGAGGCCCAATATTCGGGCATCGCTGATCCCGCGCTTTCGGCTGTCGCAGCCATCGTGCTAGTCATCTTCAACTTCCCTTTCAGTACGTAACTGTAATTCTTACTCATTCGATTATAAGTATAATAATATGGATCAAAGCAGGGAACCAAGAGTTTTGCTCTATAATTCCACCAGTCCAACTTGAATTCTGTGGTTTTTGTCTCCATATCCGGGGACTATGGAATAATATATCCATAATCCGGATTCTAAAGTGAACCCTTCGAAATGATAGATGAATAGATACAAACTTTAATCCTCATAACATAGCAAAAAAACATGGCTCTATACACGTTTTTGATAAAAACCAATGAAAGTCTCTAACCAGTATAAATTCTTTCCAACAGTGCGTTCAGCGGGCCTGATCCTACTGCAGACCGTCCCCGAAGGCCTGGGCACGTGCGAGCTGAAGGCGGCTGCTTTACGCGTGCCCGGCGTGCTCGCCATTCACGAGCTCCACGTGTGGCAGCTGCACAGAGACCGTGTCGTAGCAACTGCGCATGTCGCCTACTCATCACATGAAGTAAGACTCGTCTCGAAGGACCAATCACGCAACAATCCGGGCGTGCTCGTTGTTCACAAACTGTATGTGCTTTGCAACTGCACCGCAATATATCTTTGTAGTTTACTGTGAATTTCGTCTCCCTAAATTAGATCCAGTATGACGGCGTACCTGGGAAAAGGTCTAGCAGGATTTGTAGAGTATGCAGTATGTACATTACCTACAGTTGAACCATTTGATTCCTGAGCCACCGTAGAACGTTCTCACAGTAAGTGTCGTAGTAAATGCCCTTGTCAAGCAATGCAATGTCACTATGACTTTTTCTACGAAGTGGGTCACGATTCAGTTGGTTCGAGTGTCCTACATCCTGAAAATATTAAAACCATTTTACGATCACATTCTGGTATGTACCTGTCCAATAGAGCTGAAATTTTGTATGCAAAGTCGAGTGTAAAAATATGAACTTATTCAAAGTTTCAAAAAATAGTACCACATAGACTCTTATCCCGACGCAAAAAGGCCGTAGTAACATATTTTTGAGTGGTTCGAATAGATAATTATTTTTGCAATTGACTGTACACAATGGTAGTGACATTTTTATGGTCCGGCCAAGATCACCTCTGCAGGACGGAACTCTTCAATGGTTTAATTAAAGCATCGACTTGAAATTCGGTACGGTAATGTAGATGGATGATAATAGGTAATCCACAAAAAGCTTGAATTAAAATGTAATTTTCTACAAAAACTTAGCTATTTACCTACCTACATAAATAGAACTTTGGATTTCTAATAAAACAAACTTATTTCGCGGTTTTATTGATAGATTGATATGAATTTGACACGCGTGAGACCGAACCGAAAGAACAATTCCACGCCTTACATGAAAATTCGTTCTGTTAATAATTTAAATTAAATTAAATTTATTCGACAAGTGAATTGTTTACAGGATTACCTGCGGAGTTCAGAGCTCGTGTGTGACGTGTTCAAGCGTCATGGGATAGGGTTAGTCACATTGCAGCCAGAGTTCATGTTCCACGTTGTAGGTAAGAACGTAAATAGATAATAAAATAATAAGAATTAAACATTTATGCACTAAGCATGAGTTTGTTCCATAAACGGATGGGAAAAGAGCAAAAGGGTCACCAGGGGTAACCGCCTGAGAACAAATCCCGTCCCAAGAATTGACGAACCTGCCTGGAAGATAACAACCTTAAAACTGCAATTGAAGAGTACCTAACTAGATCAAATCAGATAAGGGTAATAAAGATCAAACGGTTTGCATTTCTTTGTGAGGAACAGTGTCATAATCAATGCCATCATTATGATATCACCCATTGGTTGACATCTTATTACGCATTTGATGTGTTGTGCTAGCCAGACCAAAGGTGGGAACTAATACTTATATAACACTCTTCTAATACTCGTATTCTGTTCCGTGTAATATCTAAGTTCAGTCTAGGTTAGGCCTTAAATTAAGTAAAGTATTATTTATTCCAGGAACGGAAGAAGAAAGGAAAGCGTTAATAGATTTAGCAAATGAAGCGTGTGCCACCCCCTGTGCCAAAGAGTGCGTCGCGCCGCGGTGTTGCCAACCGCCCCCCAAGCCGCAGGTCTCGCGCGTTTGATGGAAGATCCCGCTCAAACGAGACCACATAACATATCTTGCCATAGGTACAAAGTACGCGACAATAAGTCCAGAAGTTTCCATCAAAGGCATCCTGTCTATAGAATGTCAGAAACTTTTGATGATAATAACTTTTTGTTAAGAAAGTAAAAATAGTATCTAAACATAAAATATTTGTTTAGATACTCTTTTGAATAAGTAAATTATAGAATTTACGTTAATGTTTCACAATAACACCAAATCGACCGATAACCTTTAGCATAAGCACAACCAAAGAAAGTCCATTGAACTGCCGTTGGAAACGAAGTTTCTAGACGAGGTTGTTGATAGCCTACGTTTTACCAAGTGCAAGTGAAAGTGTAATGAATGAAAACATAGTGCGCGGCGCCGCATTATATCATTACCTCTACGGTTTGCTGCATAAGCGCTGTGAATGACAGCCAGATGAATATCATTTGAGTCAGTTTTGTGGCATTGTTCCGACTTCATGATGACGAATGAGCTATATTGTGTCGCATCGCGATCTGTAAACGATTCATTAAAAAATAACCTTCAAACTGAATACAGTTCAAAACATTATGTTAAAATATTCGTGTGTAACAATTAAATGTTTGTATATTACTCATAAGACATTCACTGCGCGTATGCTGCGCTGTCCTCCTGGCACCTGCGAAGACATTATTGCCGTCCAAACAATTGCGTATCATTGACATCGGCTCATGACTACACAAAGGACTATTATTGAAACTAAGGTCTAGCATTTTAACCGCATTTGTCAAAATCCCTTAAACAATTTTGACATATCCAAACTTTGCTAAAGGCTCCATTACATTGAGCGTAAATAAGTTTGTAATTTTAGAATATATATTCCAACTAAATTTCAGATCAATCTTACCATGGAAAGTAAAAATTTACTTCCAAGATTTGATTAGAATGTTAGTTGCAAGAGTTGCAAATGTTAATACAACGACGTATCATTATATGATTAAGGAACCGATGTAGAGGTAAATGACGTCACTGTTATATGCTTTACTTCTCGTTAGCTTTTCTTTGCTCGATGTAATCGAGGCTTTAGTGAACACTAACACTAACAAAAATATCTTTACACACCAAAGCTGCCGACCATGTCGCCGAGCTTCATATAGTAATAGTAGATTATTGTCGTGGCCGGGAAATATGCAATTGCTAGCTGAGTATGAGTATACTATACTCATACTCAGCCAGCTAAGCTCGTCCGTTTAACAAATACGAAGCCAGCAATTGCTATTCCGGCCGAGACTAATATATAGCTTTTCTCAAAAATGGTGAAGGAAAAAACTACATCAGAATAAACTTTTAAATACTTTTCTTTGGATTTTGCCGGAAACAAATTATTTATTGCCACATTAGCTGCGTCTTATAACTCTGGTGGTGTACATTCAACATCGCCTGAACTTGAACTCATTCTCTTGAATTTATATTATATAAAGATACATTTTATACACAGTTCAGTTCACCTTCACTTGAAAATACATCAATTTTTTTAATGGTTTCCCGCCTTTTTTCATAGAAAAAAAAATTGAGATGTATTTTTCAACCGAAAACACCACAAGCTGTTTAAGACAATAAAAAAAGTCCGGGGTTCCATCAAATAATTGATACCGGCCATTTAAGTTGGCTGTGTACGACTTGTGCCAACTTACCATGGCCATTTTAACTTTTTAAAAAGTTTGCCACTCGATAATAAAGGAATTTGTATGCGACATTATTGTCAAGCTAGCGAGCCTGCAATGTGTTTTAACTTTTTAATTTTTCGCTGACCATAAACTATGCACTTTACCTTCTTATATGTAAAGAATAATGTCAACTTTTACGGACATTTTTGAGAAAATAAACGAATTGTGAGTCGTGGGAGACATATTTACAAAGTGACCTGTGATGTTCCTGCAGTATTAGGGCAGCTAATTGGTAGAGTGGCTAAGTAATTAAGTTTAGTTTAAGTATCATTAAGGTAATTAGGTCCTCGTTAACAAATAACAATGTAGATTGTAAGAATTTTATGTACAAAGTTTTGTTGACAAATTATTATAATTAAAATAATTTTAAATAAACATTGGACTTTGATTTAATTAATATACATACCTATCAATTTTACAAATATAGGTTTGAGGCAATAAAACAAAAGTTTTAACTAATTAGTTCGTTTTATTGACTGTAGGTACGGCTATTCAGAAATGGTTGAATCCTAATATCAACTTTAATTGTGTTCTACTTCATTTAAGTAGGTACCTACCTATTTATACTAATAACTTGAAACGGCAAATAAAAACAGCATAACCTAATTACTTATGCTAAATAAATATCATAAACGATACTATTATAAACATTCATTCAATGCAAAATATGTTATCGAGATATTTTTTAGACTTTTTAAAGTTCGATTTATTTCTCCAAAACTAATCTAATACTTTGAATCTTCAACGCTATAAATCTATACTTTTATCAACTATTTTGAGACCTTAGTTTCCTCACTCGTCCTTATTGCTGCCTGGAGTGTGGTCACCGACGAACTCTGTGGCGGACACAACTGCTGACTTGCGGCAGTGACCAAGCTTGCAAGTGCGACTCTTTATTAAGTTGGGACAAGTCCTGCCGGAACCCGAGCCAGCCCGCTGAAATAAAACTGGAATTATCGATCTAACGTCTCATGATTAAATGACATTGACTGGGTCAATATCCTAAAAAATCTAATTAGTAAGGTAAACGTCCGAGTGCTCGACACGCTATTGCCTAATAGACGACACCCTGCTGTCATCTCTATTGCAAATAACATAGATTAAAGATGCCAACTATTGGGACAGTGACGAGCACTCGTACGTTTACCTCACGTCAGTTAGACTATCAGAAAATATTGGATACCTACCTATTTTTTCTTTTAGCAATTTAACAAAAAACTATGAAGACACTGCGTTAAAGATCTGCGTGACGTCACGCCGTGCGACACATTTTAGCGTGAGTAACTTCACGGGCCCCCCTCCAAACATTGACGCGCAAGCATCATCTTTGTATTTTTTTGTTTTGACAAGATAGTATAATATTTGTTTCGCAATTCTAAGAAAAGAAAGGGACTTACCACAACAAGCCTAAAGTTGAGCTTGAGAGCGTACTCGCAATCGCCAAAGCAGCTAGTCCAGCCTAGCCATGGGCCTACCTCGCAGTTCACGTCCTCTAGACAAAGTTAAAGGTACAGTGTCAGACTACCACAATAGTACATTACTCTAGAGGATAGGGGTGCGAGGCCAGCAACTCCACGTTCCGACCGAGGCTTGTATAGAGCTTAGCTTTTCTCAAACATGACATGAAATAAAATAAAAAAACAAGGAATGAAGCGCGGCGGCTGTGGGTGGTGGGGCGTAGGTCGTGTCGCAGAGCGTGCGTTGAAACAAAAGACGTTCGCATTGCCGGCCAGCATCCTGTAAAGTTGTATGAAATCTCTTTGCAGGCCGCTAGAGTGACCGCGCGCATACAGGCGAGTCACAACGCCTGCAGCGCCATACTTCCCGGCCTATTACTTGTAACACAACGTCAATATTTCATGTCATGTTTGAGAAATACAAATTCACTAGGTTAAGGTCAATGTTCCAATAGTTGACAGTTTAAGAAGGAAAATCAAGAGTTTATTAACAATGTTGTTAAGTAATAATAATAATAACTTAAAAAAAAACTAAAAAACACAAGCAACAGCTGGCTGGACATAAGAGCTGCTAGTGTACTATTATTTGAATAATAAGGGGCCATCCATAAAGTGCGTCACGCCAATTTTAGTTTTAGCACCAACAATTTGCAATTATTTTGCATTTGCGTCACAAACCACCTGAGCCCCCCCCCCTAAATGTGTGACGTAGGTACTTTATGGATGACTCCCAATAACTCGTCAATTGCAGTACGAAACAACTGTAGTACGAAATATTTCATACCACTAATTCCAGTCTTGTCACAAAATGTATCCATATGACATATCTTTCAGCCTGGTAATGACACCGTCGTAATGGCTGATTTCAATTCAGTATTATCACAAGTAAGTATTATATCAGTTGGTTAATCTGATTTTAGTCAGTAAAATAACAAAAGTGATTATGAAGTAAACTTCACCTACCTGCAATTGGTGAATCGTTTTGAAGGACCTCATTATCTGCACTTGAAGGCGTCGACTTTGTTTTCTTGTTGGAACTTATTTCAGCTGTGGTTGTGAGCGATGGTACAACTGCAAAAATATATATACCTAAAAAATCCGTCAATTTTATTCAATTGTAAAGGTCATACCGCAGAACAACTTGACAATAGCTTGGATGAAGCAAACAAATCAAATGTCTGATCACAGGTGATTTTCATCATTTCATGAGGCATTTGGTTAGTCTTTTGAGATAATGTATCCAGGGGCGTACCCAGCTTCTGACCTGGCAGGGGAGGGCAGCTGCCCTTGCCCCCCCCCCCCCCTCTCCCTGCGTATGCCCATGAACGTATCGCGAAAACATAATTTCGTTGTTAACGCATCAACTTGCTCGTTTGCCTCCTTCTCACAATAAAAAAAACTAAAACAATTCAGAGGTCGCGGCCACACGGATGACAAAAGTACTCGTAATTGTTTTAGTTCAATTTCTTTCTTATTCAACTTTGATATAAAAAAAAATCGATGAACCAAATGTATTTATCAAAGTCACACTATTGCAATGTGCCTCGAAACATCACGAATAAAAATCACAATAAAAAGTGGTGATAGTCTAGTGAGTCTAGTGGTTGAACTGAACATATGCATATGTACATATATTGTCTATCAAGCATATTGCAAGCAGAAGCTCGCACATCTGAGTTCGGAATTTACGTGCTGGCGCGTTTATACTAAAAACAGTGGTTGACAGTGGGCTGGAGATCAGTACGTTAGCACAGCGTTTCTAGCACTCGTCGCGCGTAGGGAAGTTGCTAGCATTGCCGTCGCAGCCGCTGAAGCCAAAGAGCTCGCAGTGTCCCCTGGTGACGTAGAAGACCAAAGCTCGTATGTACATACGACAGTGACTCACCGACAGTGGCACGTTTGTACTAACCAGTGGTTAATAATGTGCCAGAGACCGGTGCATTGGCGCAGCGTTTCTGGCAATCGTCGCGCGTAGGAAATTTGTTGGCATTGCCGCCGCAGCCGCTGAAGCCAAAGGGCTCGCAGTGTCCCCTGGTGACGTAGGAGACCAAAGCTCGTATGTACGTGTAACAGTGACTCACCGACAGTGGCTCGTTTGTACTAACCAGTGGTTAATATGTGCCAGAGACCGGTGCATTGGCGCAGCGTTTCTGGCACTCGTCGCGCGTAGGAAAGTTGTTGGCATTGCCGCCGCAGCCGCTGAATCCAAAGGGCTCGCAGTGTCCCCTGGTCACGTAGAAGACCAAAGCTCGTATGTACGTGCGACAGTGACTCGCCAACAGTGGCGCATTTGTACTAACCCGTGGTTAATAACGTGCTAGAGACCGGTGCATTGGCGCAGCGTTTCTGGCACTCGTCGCGCGTAGGAAAGTTGTTGGCATTGCCGCCGCAGCCGCTGTATCCAAAGGGCTCGCAGTGTCCCCTGGTGACGTAGAAGACCAAAGCTCGTATGTACGTGTGACAGTGACTCACCGACAGTGGCACCTTTGTACTAACCAGTGGTTAATAATGTGCCAGAGACCGGTGCATTGGCGCAGCGTTTCTGGCACTCGTCGCGCGTAGGAAAGTTGCTAGCATTGCCGCCGCAGCCGCTGAATCCAAAGGGCTCGCAGTGTCCCCTGGTGACGTAGAAGACCAAAGCTCGTATGTACGTGCGACAGTGACTCACCGACAGTGGCGCGTTCGTACTAACCAGTGGTTAATAATGTGCCAGAGACCGGTGCATTGGCGCAGCGTTTCTGGCACTCGTCGCGCGTAGGAAAGTTGCTAGCATTGCCGCCGCAGCCGCTGAATCCAAAGGGCTCGCAGTGTCCCCTGGTGACGTAGAAGACCAAAGCTCGTATGTACGTGCGACAGTGACTCACCGACAGTGGCGCGTTTGTACTAACCAGTGGTTAATAATGTGCCAGAGACCGGTGCATTGGCGCAGCGTTTCTGGCACTCGTCGCGCGTAGGAAAGTTGTTGGCATTGCCGCCGCAGCCGCTGAAGCCAAAGGGCTCGCAGTGTCCCGCGGCGGTGTCGTAAAACCAACGCTCGTTATAGCCGCGGCAGTGACCAACCACTGCTGGGAGCTGGCATGTTTCTACGCAAAAATAGCTTATTGATAATAAAAAACATACACTCGAATTGAGAACCTCCTCTTTTTTTAAGTAGGTTAAAAAATAAGTACATAACAGAGAGTGAGGTTAATGACGTACCTACATCTCTGCTACGCGGCTGTAGCTTTAAATTAGAAGCAAACTTGAATGATTTCAGTCACCTATTTACCTACATGAGAATCTTTAGGTACAGTCGAGTTCATAAACTTTTGAGCAAAAATATTTGAACACGCTTCTTAGCCGTTAACAAACAATAGAGTTGTTTTCAGATATTTTTGATAAAATTTTTGCTCACAACTGTTTATGAACTTGACTGTACCTAGAAAATTGACGAACAAAGGCGGTCGGTCTTTGGTAATTTCGACCTGCCAACCTTAAGTAACCAGCGATACTAAACGTATTAACAATGAATGATTTTAAATTTAATGCTTCTGGAAACAAGCTACATGCTGAGTTCCTATTGTTTTGATTGACGTTTATAAACCACATAAATACTTATTACAGTTAAACAATGGAAACCATTGTGAACAATAAATATGTTAGTACCCATGATGAACAGAAATCATAGCTTTCAATGGAAACCAAACTCTTAATAATAATAACCTGAGAACGTTACCTAGGCATATATATGTCGGCGGCCGATCGTAAAATCAGCCAGATCACGAAATTCCTAGGCATATCATGAAACGCCGCCATTTCATGATATGCCTAAAAGTTGACCAGGCATATCACGATGTGCCTGAGAAACAATACGGCAGATCGATTAGAGCAATGCATTCGTCGATATTCCTAGCTCTATACCGGGCACATCGTAAAATAGTTTCTTTTTTGGCCACTGGTGGCGCTGCGTATGCTATGGCGGCCGTTACCAGCTGATCGGTCGTGTCTGTTTTCAGCGCGTAAAAAATGTCGGCTTCGCAATTAAATTATTTTTATACCGAAAATAGTGATGATAGTGTTCAATAAAGTGTACAAGAAGCATTTCAACAAGAGCTCCATTATTTTTTTGAAAATCAAACGAATTCTGTGCGCAATGTAAAAAAACCATGGACATCTGCCCGTATTTTAGAGGTTAGTTGAGGTTAGTATTTTGTTGATAAGTAAATAAAGTATTCACTAGTTGTTATTTATCTATAAAGAAGACTCGTACCTACTTATAGTACCTAAAAGATTACTTACCAAAATGACTGCAATTGTAAACGCATTCGACGATATTCCTAGCTTTATACTGGGCTTATCGTGATATGCTGAAAAAAAGAAAAAAATAGGTACGACGAGCGAAGCGAGGAGTGGTTAGTATGAATTGTGACTACTACGCACGAGCCGAGCGAGCGAAGCGAGCGTGCCGCGGCAGCGGCCGGCGAAGTGCCAGAAACGATTTGCCGGCATTTCATGATATGCCTAGGAATTTCATGATCTGCCTAAACTAGCCAAATCATGAAATGGCGGCGTTTCATGATATGCCTAGGAATTTCATGATCTGCCTAGGAATTTCATGATCTGCCTAGGAATTTCATGATCTGCCTAGGAATTTCACGATCAGCCTAGGAATTTCATGATCTGCCTAGGAATTTCATGATCTGCCTAAACGTCACTAGGAAAATCGTTAAACGGTGGGTTTTGAACGATATGGCGGATGTCCCTTAGCCAATTCATGAAATGGCGGCGTTTCATGATATGCCTAGGAATTTCATGATCTGGCGGATTTTACGATCGGCCGCCGACATATATAATACACATAGGTAGCTAGCAAAAAATTTAGGATGTACCTATGTACAGTGGAATTGCAACATTCGTACGCTAAACGGAATTACAACGCCGTACATACATGCATAGTATTATAAGATTTATAAGTATCCTGGTCACAGCACCAAATTGTGAATAACCTTATTATACTACGTTTCTGTTTGCTTGCTAGGGTAATGTTTCTGTTGGAATTATAATGTTCTTTAATCAGACCATACTTTTAATATTCTATATCATACCTTTAGTAATTAGTGTATCCAAGCAGCTCGTGTCTTCTCCGTCACACAGCGCCTCCTGTTGTGCCATCGTGAACTGACAGCGGTCCATCTGCTCTTGGACCAGAGTATCCACTTCTGGGTCCTCTGAGGTTATATTCTCCGGGGTGAAAGCCTACGGGACAATATTGAGATTTTTTTTATCAACTTATAAGTAAAGTCAGAGTAGGTAGTCTAATCGTCAAATTTAAACAGGTGCATTTAAATAGATAACTATATATAGAATGAGTATATAATGAAGCCATAAGTACCCGGCGTCGTCTGGACGGAATAATTTCAGAGATCTGGAGCGAAAGAGAAAAAGAAGTCGGTTGGCACGACACCTATATAGATCTAAATTTTTCTTCATCTCTCCTGTTCGGAAAGTTTAATTTTCATCGGTAGATAGCCGGGTGGAAAATTGCTTTTTCTCCTCTAGGGTGGAAAGTATTTTTTTTTTTAATTTTTCGGCTAGCCACGACATCGAAGATAATCGAGTTACGTCAATGACATTTTTTTTGCACGTCTCGGCATGGCCATCTAGATGCACGTCGTGACCAACTCGATTTTTTTTTATAGTCGGCTATGGCAAGTGGCCAGTCGAAAAGGTACCGTTGGAGGTTGGATAGGTATAAGTAAATTCAATTTATTATTATTCTCCTTTTTTTGTAGTATTTTAGTTTCCTCACAGTCGAAATGAAAAGTAGAGTGTCTAACTCGGGTGAAATAACCCATTTCCCCTCGAACTATTGGCGCTCTCACTTCGTTCGAGCGCCAGAAATATCTCGGGTGAAATGGGTCACTTTCCACCCTCGGTTATCAATCTACTATTACTGTCGAAGTCAACATCGACGCATACCTTTAATATTGAACTTGACTCTTATATCACGTTTGAACAGACACTGATCAGCTGTTGCAGTTCCGCAAATCGTTCACGCGTCGAGCAGGTGGCGCGTCAGCCCGCACCCCCCGCTCGGCCGCTGCTGCAGCAGACACTGACCAGATGACTAGTGACACGCTGCCTGCCCACTGCGTCACGCTTCCCGCTTCTGGCAACATGCTGGCTGCCTCCGGCGATACGCTGCCTGACTCAGCGTGACCGTCCACTTCGCGATACATGTGTAGGTATAGCCCGCGCCAAACTTTCTGCTCGCTCTGAACACGAGGCGATTGGCGTTGCAGTAGCGCATTATCGGTGCGGGACGTAAGCAGGTAGGGACGGGAGAGCACACCCCCGCTCGCTCCTGCGCCGCACCGCGCTCGCCATGGTTATTCGTGCGTCTGTGTGCGCCGAGTGCTTCTACGCAACACACGTTTGGTTCAGCAGTGGAAAGTACAGTCGCTGCGTGTATATTTTATTTGTTCGCGTCGAGAGTTTAGGTTTTTGTTAATGTTTTAAGTTGTTTGTTATTATTTGTTAGTTATTGCTTTGGGAGTGCCTGCCTACTGTTTTGTTTTTGAAAAACTTTTAAAATGCCTAGACATAATATCTTTTTCTTTATAAATTTATTTATTTTTCTTAATAATACGGATTAAAATTTTCTTCCCTGTTATTAATTTATCCTGCTTAATTTTTACGTTTTAAAATATGATAAGTAAGCCTATTGAAATATGATAGTTACTTAGTTACGAGTTGTCAATCACTGATGTAAAATAAGTACTTAATACACTTAAATTATTATTATACTTATACAGTAACAAACATCCAAACATACAACGTTTCCTATTTATAATATTAATAGGATTATATTAAAATGTTACTGACTGTATACCTGCGCGCTGCAATGCAACTTCAGAGAATCGTAGAAGTTTGGCAAGGGCTATAGTACAGCAGCCACTGACCAGATGTTGCAGCTCCGCAAACCGACGGTTCCACGTGTCGAGCAGGCGGCGCGTGAGGGCGCGCTGGACGCGTGCGTCCCGCGCCACGTACAGGCGGGCGCGCAGCCGCCGCCCGCGCCCGCAGCGCGACGAGCACGGCGACCACTCGCCCCATGACGTCACGCGGCAGTCGTCCATGCCGATGTCCTACATTCGGAAACATCTTTAGACGCCGTCTTAATAGGCAATCTACAAACTCAAAACTCAAACTCACAACATGTATTGACAACAAAAACACACTACATCACAACAAAAACACCGTATAAACATAAATAACAATCTATAGAGTAACCATTTTTTTTAATATTAGTATATCTTTACTAATATATACTAGCTTTTGGCCGCGGCTCCGCCCGCGTGGTATTCGGTTATTGCGCGCTGTTCCCTCGGGAACTGTGCATTTTTTCGGGATAAAAAGTAGCCTATGTCACTCTCGGGCCCATAAACTATCTCTATGCCAAAAATCACGTCGATCCGTCGCTCCGTTACGGCGTGAAAGACAGAAAAAAACACAAATACATAAACACACAAACACACTTTCGCATATTTATAATATTAGTATGGATTAATGAGAAAGTGAATATGGATCATTATCACGTTTTCACGTTTTAGCGCTTCATTAGTTCTTTCAGCGCTTTGATAGTAGCGCAAAGGTTCCACCCTCGGTCATGATTCAATTTGTTCGACTGTTGTCAAACGATCGCAATGAAATTTGGAATGGAGATAGATAGTTGCGACGCTCAAAAAGGCGCGCGGGAAACGAACTATCGCAAACGAAGTCACAGGCAAAAACTTGTTTGGGATAAATTAATCTTCTTATATCTTTTAGGTAAGTAGGTACTTTTTCAATACAAACCATGAAGAACCAGTTGAAATTGGAAACAGATGACGAATTTGTATTGTTTGATGAAACGGGTCTGTAAGAGAGAAATGCAAATTACCAATTAATATAAGTTAAAATAAAACTGTTTAATTTAGTTCTTAAAACTCCCTACACAGTGGCTCTAAACGGAGACTTATTGCTGACACTCACGCAACCGTCTGTCTGTTTACTTGTCTGTCGAGATACTGCGCCCTAGTGGCTCCTATTTTTTTCTGTAGTATATTCTACCTGTTGCAAGGTCCAGCATCACACGGCAGCGCTTGGCTGAGTATAGTCCGTGCGCGGAAGCCAATATGACAGGTTTTGTGCGCGCGCGGCGCTATGTAGTGGCGGGTGCGCGCGCGCACGCCGCAGCCCTCGCACGGCGACCAGTCCGACCACGGCGACACGGCGCACGGGCCGGACGACTCCGCCGGGTCCGGCTCGTACTCGGAAATCACTCTGGAATACCACCAAAGTTACATTAAACATTTCATGGGCATAAGAACGATAAATGGAGTAAGAATAATCAATATCAATTGTGGATTCTGACATTGACTGACTGAGTTCCGATCATTCGTCAAAGGTTTCAGCTTTAGGTATTATATTCACGTAAGAAGAAGTTTAAGAAGAGTTTTCTTCTGTTCTAATAAGAGCGCAATAGTGTGGATTTTTGTTGCGTCGACATACAACCGACCCGCAGCGCTTACGTGAGGCGCCGGTGACAGTTACTCGTAGTAACGCTGGCACAACGCGCGACCCGCGCCTCGGAACACGCTGCCTGCGCCCACCAATACGTTGCCTTCCCCGGGCGACACGATGCCTACCCCCAAAAATACGCTACCTATTCCCAGCCATTCGGTGCCGCCGTGCCGCCCCTGGCAACACGCTTCCTGCTGCAGTACACCATCATCATCATCAGCCTATGTTCGTCCACTGCTGGACATAGACCTCTCCCGTGGCACGCCACTGAGCACGATCCTCAGCCACTCTCATCCAGCTCTCGCCAGCCACCCTGCGAAGATCATCGCACCACCTCAGTACACACTGACCGGCAATGCATGCGCGGGCCGCGGCACGCGCGGTGGTCGGTGAGCGCGGCGCGGCACGCGTCGGCGGCGGCGCGCGCCGGCCACACGTAGCGGCGCTGGCGCAGCGCGACGCCCGCGCCGCACGACACGCTGCCTGCCCCAACGACACGCTACCTGCCGCAGTACACACTGACCGGCAGTGCATGCGCGGGCCGCGGCACGCGCGGTGGTCGGTGAGCGCGGCGCGGCACGCGTCGGCGGCGGCGCGCGCCGGCCACACGTAGCGGCGCTGGCGCAGCGCGACGCCCGCGCCGCACGACACGCTGCCTGCCCCAACGACACGCTACCTGCCGCAGTACACACTGACCGGCAGTGCATGCGCGGGCCGCGGCACGCGCGGTGGTCGGTGAGCGCGGCGCGGCACGCGTCGGCGGCGGCGCGCGCCGGCCACACGTAGCGGCGCTGGCGCAGCGCGACGCCCGCGCCGCACGACACGCTGCACGCGCCCCACGCGCCCCACACGTGCGTCGCGCACGATCCGCTGCCCGCCACCGCTTCTGACATGTGCTCCGGCTTTGATTCCCCTGTCAGTTAAGAATGAGATTCTGTTTTTTAACACCGTGAACACTAAGGTGACTGTACTTGGTTTTTTTAGCATTAGAAAGAAGGTAAGCGATTTGACGTAAATTTTATTGAAAAACAATTTGGAAAAATAATTCACAGCAAATAGTAACAATTAGCAAGGACATGTGGTTGTGGACATTGACATGCTTTTGGTATCATAAGCATTGATCATAAGTAATAGCATGGATAATAGTTACTGTTTTAAAAAAAAAATGATTTTCAATAAAATACTCTTCCGAGTACGCCTAAAGTGCACTCCGTCACTTGTAAGAATCTGAATCATTATCAGTCGCCAATCAACATCTCAACAAGTTTACTTTTGGCCTCTTCTGCACTCATCAGGAAAGATAGATATCAATCGCTGGACAGTTTAGGCTACGTATGTACAGTGTAGAGTCTGGCAAATGAAAGATGAGAATGAGTTTTCTTAAGAACTTTTTACATGGCAACAAAAAAGTCGATTGTCAACCCACGTCAAACATCATTTATTCGTGTTGATACTGAAGCTTGCTTGCGGTATTTGCAACGTTTTTAAGTGTTTATCATGAATAAAACTATCAAAATTAATGTGCGTAAACTGATGTTTACTATGATATGTAAATTAAACAATAAACTGATTATTATTTTTACCATCCCATATTGTATGTATGTATATTGACGCCGGAACGACAAATTGACTATCGTGTATTTTGCAAACTTTCCAGCACAGCGATTTAACGTTAAAAATTTCAGAAAAAAACACATACCTATCTTCTTTCCTATTTGTTATTATTTTCAAAAATGAAGTAATGTAATTAAAATGTACTTAATTATTCATAAAACAGTGATAGTTATGTTTTACGAATATTGTTTGTTCTTTGTTGAAACTTTCCGAAATTATTTATTTCATAGTACAGGTAGGGTTTCGAAGTACAATAATTACAGGTGGACCTATTAAAAAAGCCTTTAAAATATTGTACTTATTACATAATATATATCACAAGTATCAAAACTATTTTTAGCACTACACGTCAGGGATACCACACATTGATTTTTGAATTTGCCGCCATTTTTTCATTCTCATCTTTCATTTGCCAGACTCTACCTACGCTACGCTCTATGAGGTTAACTGCACAGTTTAGCGCGCCGCCCCTTTTCAATGTATCGCTTGAGAATGAGATGGCACGCTAAAACTGGCGGAACTGACCAGCAACATCGCAGCTCTTCTCGTACAGCCGTAGCCTGTTGAGCCTCAGCCGCGCAAAGGGCCGCATCTCGCCGGCGGGGTCAAAGAACGGGGAGCGGGCGTCCCGCGGCCAGTCCGGACGCAGCGCGCGCACCGGCGCCGGCGGCACGGACGGCGAACGCCGGGACTGGAAATGTTCATCATCAGCCTATGTTCGTCCACTGCTGGACAATAGCTAGGCCTCTCCCATCGCACGCCACTGAGCACGATCCTCGGCCACTCTCATCCAGCTCTTGCCAGCCACCCTGTGAAGATTATCGCACCACCGAGTCTCAGGGCGTCCTACGCTACGTTTGCCGATCCGTGGTCTCCACTCAGGAACTCGTCTACCCCAACGGTTAGCGGTTAACGGACTGGAAAAATGTTCTCCAACTGTATTTGACTCTGCTGAGTCTAAACAAAATGAGAACTCGCGGCAGTCGGAGCCATAAATCATTATTGTGACGCGTGCTAAGAGAGATGTGCACGCGCAAAACTGGACTGTCGATAAAATGTGCGTGAATTGGAACTATAGAAAATGTGACCATAGAAAACTGGCAAAAATGTGTTCGAAACTCTGCAAGGACAGGATTTGAAGAACTCCTATTTGTGCGTATATCTAATAAATATCGGCGACGACGATAGTGACACCGACGACGTTGATGATGATGATCTCTAATATTATTATTATATTTTGTTTGCATATGCATATATTTGTATGTAGTAGTGTATTTTTATGTTAGGATTTGTGTATTATATTATTTAAAGCAATGTATTGTAGCTTCCACTAACTATTTTAATTATTAAACTCACTTTTTGTCTATCCCTGACTGAATGCTCCTCTCATCCACTCAAAGGATGACTGGAAGAGATCCTTTAAAGTGATAAGTTCAGCTTTGTACATATGGGTCAAGCCGAGGTTTTTGCCACAAATAGCGCAAAGCAAAGTGACGCAAACTGGTAACGCAAAATAGTTAAGGATGCGTACACAGTGTGTGATTTTCGTTAAAGAAATATAGAATTAATATATAATAGAAATTCGTCATAACCAAGGGTTGAAAGTAACTTGTTACAGCAAAGATACCGCTTTAAGTTCAGATAATATCATCGAAATTAAATACTATTATTTATTTCGAATACGCGGAATGTAGAAAAGACACAGTGTTAGGAAATAAATATCCTACATTATAAAAAAAAAAATCACTAAGTTTGGTAATTTGTAAAATAAGGCATGACGCTTCAAGTTGTATTTTAAAATCTATATAACATATAATGAAATTGTATAATATCAGAAGCAAAAAAAAAACACCCGAAAACTGAAAACGTATGTGTGCATGCATCTTTATTCGGTAGCGCACAGTAAAAGGTATCGCAAAGTGATGCAAAGTGGCATAAAGTCATTTTTGCGCAACTATGGCGCAAAAGGAACATATCATAATTCGATAAATAAGCTCTTTACCCAGGTTAATTTGGCCTTAAACGATTACACACACTTTAATAAATAACGAGCAAATACAATAACAGGTATTAATTAAAAACTTACGTTGGAATCTCAAAAAATGCACTCTGCGCCACGGGTGGGACAAATTTCCCTCCGAACGAATTTAACATCGTACTCGAAAAATATAGCCGCTACCGCATTATTGACTATGGACAAGATATACTTTAATGTTGCCACTACTCAGATACAAATCCGCTTACTGTTTAGCTCCACAAAATAGGGAGTTGATGGTTGCGCAATAAAACTGACGCAAAGAAATAAAACCAAAAAATTTTAAATATTTTTTTTAAATGTGTGAAAAATAATGTTTTTTCTTAGAAAACATGAAACGATATTTAAAAGGTGGCTAGCTAACTATTATTTCATAACGTCGAATCAAAAATATAGTCACAAAGATGTCTTTATTTGGTTTTATTGATTCCGCAAGTGCACTACTGCAAAAGCGGACAACCGGTTTTTGCGAAAATTTGGTCATTTTTTGTAGTAAAATAATTTATAACTTTCCAAGTTTATGCATTTATTTCAACTTCTTCAGTGTCCTCGGTTCACCATTAGTTAGGGAATACAATGATATTTTTGAAATATATATATAGGCACTATTTTAAAAAATAAATGAGGCGGACAGTTAGATTACACGTTTTGTGGCAAAAACCTCGGCCTCACCCATATATTTAATTTTTTTGTCAATTATGTTTAACTTATTTTGTACAATAAAGAGTTTACATACATACCTACCTACATACATTATTTTGTATGAATGTATTATCAAATAAATAAGTAGATACTACTAATACAAAATTTTATTTGTTGCATTTAAAGTACTCTTAGTGACGTCACTCTTAGATCTGTGTAAGTGCCAGAGAACTGATTTGCGCTGCCTTTTGCACGTTTTATGGCCCGGAATGCCGAAAGTTTCTGCACGTCTAGTCTAGCACAAAGCGCCCAAGCCCGCTCAAGCTCTCAATCAAGCAAGCTCTCATTCTCATGCCTCCTCTACATATCGACGGATGCGTCGGCAGATGGATCCGCAATCATATTTTCGGATAAATTGCGATCCGTCCACACATCGGCAGACGTGTGGACAGGCGCGTTGCGTTCGCGCTGTCACCCTTTGATCCGTGTCGAAAAACCGACACCAAACGGATGAGTGGCAGATGCATCGGCCGACGTTAAATACCTACCACAGACAAGCAAAAACCACCCTCTACACCTCGGCGGACGCATCCGCAGATACAATCTGCCGACGCATCCGTCGATATGTAGAGGAGGCATCAAACGAGGCCTGTGTCCAGCAATGGGAAGTAAATAGGCCAAGATGATGATGTAGAGAGTGTCTACACCGCTTCGGCGCCTCTCAAAAGGGACCACCTAAATTATATTTTACACTGGAAACATCTGGCCCCTACAGCAACCTCTCCGCTCCCCTTGCTCTACCCAAGGGCCGACGCTGTACTTAATCCATATCCATACTAATATTATAAATGCGAAAGTGTGTTTGTATGTTTGTGTGTTTGTGTGTTTGTGTGTTTGTATGTTTGTATGTTTGTCCCTCTTTCACGCCGTAACGGAGCGACGGATCGACGTGATTTTTGGCACAGAAATAGTTTATGGGCCCGAGAGTGACATAGGCTACTTTTTATCCCGGAAAAATGCATAGCTCCCGAGGGAACAGCGCGCGATAACCGAATTCCACGCGGGCGGAGCCGCGGGCAAAAGCTAGTATAACATAAACAAACATAACATAAGAACACAAGAATATAGACATTTCCTAAATTATGAGTCACGGTCCACGTAGTGGATGACCAAGCCATCAGATGGGCCCCAGAAAATCGTATTTAACACGAGAGTCCAAAACTCGAATTTGGTAAGTTTGTTTAAATAACTCGCGATCGGGATTACTTAGCCAATCACTGCAATAGATATAGGGTACCTATTGGGTATTTACCGTATAACTAAGTCCACTATCAGTCCCAGCATCATACGGGTACAGCGGGAGAGTAGCCGACATCCTCCAAGTGCAATTGGCATTGCAGAGCTCCAGCGCAGAAACTCCCACTATCCAATCAGGAGACGGTGCCAGCTTCGCGGCCAAGGAGACCAGGTGATTCTTGGCGTCCACTCGGAACACTGCGAACGTACTGGGATTGCCAGCGCCAGCCACCTGCTGCCATGAGATGCCGCGAGCCTTGATTATCGTGCGGATATGGTCGCTCTGCGAAGGTCAACAAACAATTTACTTAGTGGCATTTATACAAGACTTTAGTAATAAAATTAAGATAGAGCACAGGTAGTGTAGAGCATGATCAATAGGTATGTCTACTACAATGGCTCATAATTTGCAGTCGATTAATTGATGACAGATGATTCAACCTTCAACCTTGCTAAGATACATGTAACACAGATACGTCTGTACGACATATGTTTCCAATCAGAAAATCCACCTTCTCTGCTGCTTTGAGATAACGTCATTCGTTTTATTTTGAAAGTTAATTTTCAATTAATTTATTACTTTTTAACCGAATTAGCATTTGTGTGACACATTAATGAAAATGAAGAAATGAAGGAGTCTACATGAAAAGACATATGTGTTGGGGAAGGGGGGGTTAGGTTACATACCTATATACCTAATCAAATTCTACTCACGAGTAAGTAGTTTTTCGCAAATAAAGCATTGATGCTACATTTATTGTAAAATAACATTAATCAAATAACAAAATCCACTGTCTTCTTCTGTCACAGAAAAACAAATTTTATTAAAAGCAATGAGTTTTGAAAAATATCAACTGTTGTCCTAAACCTAGCCCAGGCACAGAATTTGCCCAGGGCCCATTACCCTTTGATATGGTTCTCGGCAAAGTAAAGCCTGCATCAATCCTACCTCAGCTTTGAGTTCCTTTTCCAAGGCGGTGGTAGCGCCGTCGTCCGCCAGCCGGCGCAGGCCGGCGCTGGCGACGCGGCCCTCCTGCCACACGCGGTACTGCGCCGTGTGCGACGCGCCGATCAGCTCGCCGAAGTGCGCGCGCGCCGCCTCCGGCGGGAACGAGCGGGAGTGAGTGTTGCGGGACCAGAGCCCTTCGAAGGTTACCTGACAGGAAGTTAGTGAATTTATTGAATCAGGCGTTAATTTTTGCGGGAGGCCTATGTCCAGCAGTGGACGTCTTTCGGCTGACATGATTATGATGATGATGAGGCGTTAATTTGCGCAGGTCCATATGAGCTATATCAAGGGTCTTCAAACTTTTTGACCCAAGGGCCACACGCCAAGACATTGGCTGGTCATGAGAGTAATAACATTAGTTAAGTAGACTTAGTCTTCAGGGGGTAACTAGATACGAGTAAATTAAGCTTCCTTTCTGCAGGCCGGATTAGAGGTGCTCGCGGGCCAGACCTGGCTCGCGGGCCGTAGTTTGACGACCCCTGAGCTATCTGAACAATACTTTGATCACTCGCGACCCCCGACTTTGACATGAGCAAAGTAATTGTTATAGTTCTTAAAAAAATATGCTAAATAAGTGAACTAGGTATAATATACAAGTGAGAGTTGCGGGCAGCCAGTGGATGCAAGTGGCAAGTAGTCGTTCATTGCAATTTAGGGTCTAAGGAGGAGGCTTTTATATACTGTGCTTTTGTTCAGCAGTAGACGACTTCCGGCTGATGACAATGATCGTCATGATATTTGCAAGTTACCTTATCAAGATCCGCCCGGATCCATCTTATTTGATAGATAATCCTGCCGCTAGTCAAGAGCGCTTATACTGCTGTGATCCAGCAAGGAGGGTGTGAAAGTCTATAAGTAGGTACAATTACTAGCAAGAGGCGGGGCATCATTGCGATCTAAGTTGGCATTAATAATTCTTCCAGTATAGCGGGTGTTTGGGTGTAGACAATGCTAATCCCTAACCATAAGGATCTGGCCTATGTTTTTATGAAAGAAATTATATAGGCATATGTGTGGGTGGATAGAAGAGCCTTCTATTTTTCATCTAATTCTGTAGGTAGGTACGTTACATTGCTACGCTAACCTTCAGAAAACACTTACCTCGTACTTAGCCTCATCACAAGCGCAACAAGGCTCGACGATGGGCGGCTGGCGCGTGAAGCTGGAAGGCGCGACGGGCGCGGCGCATATCTTGCGCGTGAGGACCGACCATGCCTTGCCGTCTGTGGGACCGACGCGCGCGCACAGTCGCAAGCACTGGTCTGAAGCGCTGAGCGGCGCGTTCCAGATTACCTGAAGATACCAGTTGTTGGGTGTTGTATGCACATCAGTGGCGGACTAAGTTAATTCATATTTGGACTAAGCACGTCGGGGCCCACCCAGTCTTAAAAGTTGATGTAGGTCTTTAGCATAATTTAGCCCAGTCCTGTGTGTGTCTTTCCTGTACTGTAGGGCGTCCACGGTGGACGGATGACATTAAGAAAGTCGCTGGCGGTGGATGGATGCGAAGGGCTGAAGACAGAGTGTTGTGGCGCGCCATGGGAGAGGGTTTTGTCCACCAGTTTTGTCCTACAGGCTAATGATGATGATGAGCCCTGTGCAGTTTTATTTTTCAAAACAAGCGGGTTCGATTCCCGTACTGAGCACAAGTTTTTTTTTAAATGTATGAATGCAGTTTTTCTTCTTTGTAAAATCGATGACTACGAACAAATCTTCGTATGTCTTATAGTTTGAGACTTTCCCATACTGACCGATTTAAATGAGACACTGTATACTTCTCTGTGCAACAAACAGTGTAGAACATTACCTATGTAGGTACTTAATTAAGTACTCTACATTTTATTCTACTACTTTGTCGGCATAATTGCCACATATTACAGCTAAATTATACCTAGCTTTCTAGCATTAGTGCTACTCTAGGCTAAGCCGCGGACGGGCAGATAAACAGACAGACACACAAACGGACATGGCGTAGCTATAAGGATTCCATTTTGCCATTTTGTCAACAGAACCCTAAAAACTGACACCAAAATAATGAAATAATGATATTAAGGCGCTGTTTCACCATCCATTGATTAGTATTTAGGCTTGGGTAAAAAAAATCGATATATCAAAATATCGATATTTTTTCAGAAAAAAATCGATATAAATCAGCGATATTTTTTCCCCCGATATATCGATTTTCGATATTTATTTTCAGATATCAAAATCGATATATTTTTTAAAGCTTCAGTGGTAAATTTGGCTGTGCCGAATGATAGGAGCAGATTAACAGGGGAGCACATCAAATAAAGAGTGCTCCTGATGTCAATATCAGACAAATACTGGTTTGAATAATGTAATTTTTTGTTGTGTTGATGATGTTGATTCTTTCTTGGCTTTATGTACCTGTTTTTTGAATAATAAAACTGATGTTAAAACAGCCAGATGTGTATTTGCTTTAAAATTTCGAATATTTTGACAATTTTTATAGATAATCGCTTATTGCGCAGAACATATCGATATATCAACATATCGATATTTTTTAGTCAATATTTAACGATATATTTGAAAAATATCGATACGATGTATATCGATATTTTTTCCTCATTTGCCCATCCCTATTAGTATTAACTGACGATTAAATGTGATGCCGTCTCTGTTTCTTTTGTTCGACCGTCTATTCGAACGGCATTACATTTAACCTTCAGTTAACACTAATCAATGGACGGTGAAACAGCCCCTAAATTGAGTAACCTACTTGTATCTCAGTCTTGGGATGCGCAGTAGCGTTATCGACGGCGGGTACGCACAATTCGTGCAGCTTGGTCTGTGCGTCGTACGCCTGAAACCCTCCGAGCGACTGGTTGATGAGTTCTGGCGGCTTGGTGGCGTCGGGAGCGGTCTGATCTTCCTCTGCTTCCACCCATATCGTGAAGCCAATGAAAGGCGTCAAGCCCTTGCCGCCGTCGACGCCTTGAAGGGACACTGGAAGTATTGTTCTTTTTAGAAATAAATGGTACAGGATATCTTCAAAATCTTCCGAGATATTTCAGAATTCAGATTCAGTGATTTGTTTGCAAAATACAAGGAAAACTATAACGGTTAAGTTTTCTTGAGAATTATTAGTACCTACCTAAACTTGGAATATTCCGTACAAAATACGAAATCCTTAGAAAAATATTACTTATTTTTTTCGTAATGGCTACGGAACCCTATTTAGGGCGTGTCCGACACGTTCTTGGCCGGTTTTTTTTAATATGAACCTCTGCAAAGTAACGCCAAATCAAATCGGTATTTAAATTATTAAAATCTTACCGGTATAAAGCTCCCCCGGTAGGTACAGATCCGGGTCTCCAGCTACGCTGAGCGCGTACCGCGCGTCCGCGGGCTGCGCGTGCGGCGGCGCGCGCGCGCACGGCTGCTCCGTCGCCGGCGCCGGCGCCGGGCTGCTGGCGTGCGCGGCTACAGCTAACAACGCGCAGGCTAGTGCGTGAAGCATTATGGGGCCAGACTTATGCTTTGTTTATCATTTTTATCATTACCTACTAATAACACAGAGAGCTAACTTGAAAAGCACTACCGACCGATTTGATTCCGCCCTAACCCACCGTAAAACGTTCTCGCAGTAAACAGTTTTACTTATAATAAATTCACTTTTTGTCTTGTCAAGAAGTACGATGGAGTGAAATCACTGTCTTTTTCTGTGAAATGGTTCCACAACAGAGGTCGTATTATCTAACGCGCGGACACTTGCTATCGTATTTACTATTTCTTTCTGCCTAACGGTGTAGCTAAGATGGGGCCATAAAGAGATGGCGAAAGCAATAGCAAGAGCCCGCGCTTTAGACTATAAGGCCTCAAGTAACACTGTTCGGCACTAGTCCCGCCGGCGAGTATTTTATCGCTTTTGTCGCTGAGAAAACATACTCTCTTCTCGCTACTCGCCAGCGGTAGGACTAGTGCCTTCAGTCGATTCGAACAAATAGGGTGCTATGGGAATAAAATGTACGATTAGGGTAACTATCGAATACATCAGTGATGGGCAAAGTACGGTTCGCGGGCCAACTCCGGCCCGCGAACGGATTTGATGCGGCCCGTCGACGTTCGAAGTGTATAGTACCTTTTTTTTTCGACTGGATGGAAACGAGCAAGTGGGTCTCCTGATGGTAAAGACCTACCTATTAATGGCCCGCTATCATAGTAATAATATCATTATTTGATAAAAACATAAAAAACATTAAACATTCGCCTTCCACATTGCGCTGTCGAGGGTTCAAAACTCGGGTGTATAGAGATACAACTTGTCGTCCTTCGGACTTTCCTCCCCGGTAGATGTCATGCCTTATCAAATCAGTTTAGCATCGTTTCGTTTTCCTCGCAGTAGGAAGGTATATATCTAATATTCAAAAAATGCAAAAAATCAACAAAAGAAAAGTTTCCGCGAAAGGCATAAATATATATAGTTTGTAAGTGTGTAATACTAACAAATGAATGGATCTATGTTGTCTGATCAATAAAATTAATTATTATTATTATTATTATATATATGAGAGAGACAATTTGTTATAAAGTGACTATTTTCTAAACAAAAACATTAAATAACTATCGAAACATGTATTTCAATACCTAATTATAGTAGGTACATATACTCGTACATAGTATTAGGGTCGTTCTCGCGAGTCGTTCAAATTCAGTCATTTTTTTAAATTTCAAAATATTGACGATTTTCGAGAATTTTATGTTTTTAAATGGTTCACATATCCGCGCAGGGTAATATATGAGTAAAGGCGTCATTGTATAGCTTTTGATTTAGGATTTTTTTGAAGGAAAGTAATGAAGGCTCGGACGGAAATGAAAAATGACAGGATGGCAATGAGTGCGTCAGGAAGGTAATGAGATTTATTACAAAATTAATGAAATATGCCTAGATGGTAGTGAGTATATATGGAAAGTAATGAGATTTTCCGTAATAATTTTTAATGATTTAATTGTAATAGAGCTATTTATACATATTAAAACTTGCTAATTAGTGTGAAGAGATGTTTTTATAAAATAAAACTTGTTTTTAATAGTATTTATCAGTTCTTTATAAACAATTTAAGTTTCTTCACTAATTATTATAAAAAATCACAAAAATAGACAGACATTGTAAGGACCTACTACCTATTACCTCTATTAGAGTTTCTTATACGATTAGGTATATATAAACGGATCAAAAATGATATATTATATACTTTCAATCTCGAAGTCAGTTACAATTATTTCTTCTACAAATGATCTTTTCTCTGTTTGCTTTGGACCTTAATATTTTTGTTGTATTTTTCTTGAAACAGTTTCATCAAATAATATCTTTTTCAAATTTTTGAACTGTTTCTTCTGGCAAGTCTTTTATTAATTCGTTAACTTTTTTCCACGCTACCTATCTTCTATTAAATGAACTAAAAGAATTTCCTTGCTCACCCGCGACCTTAAGATAGTTAAGTTTATGCAAATTATCCGTGTTCATGCAGATCCTCCACCTCTACACTGTAAGAACACACACAAAATACACAAACCCATCTATCACCACCACCAAATCAACGAACTCTACCAGAGCTCATCTTCAGAGTAATACAACCGTACACCCTGCTACCAGTTGTTAGACTAATTAACCACAAACACCGTTTTAATTAGTCATTATAACTCCCCAAGTACCCACTTATATTTTATCCAAACAAAACAAAAACTACCCGCAAAAACTTAATAAATATTAACTGTCCTACAAAACTACCTTGATTTTTTAATTTTTATTTATTTATTGTCAAGGCATGTTTTACTAACTACCGTTGCTAAAATTAGACCCAAGCCGTAGCAAGGGAGATGATACTAAATTTACTTGCTCATTAATAATAGACCCCATACTGTTGTACCTAATTATCTAGACAACTGGTAGCAGGGTGTACGGTTGTGTTACTCTGAAGATGAGCTCTGGTTGAGTTCTAAACGCGTCAGTGTGATTTGGTGATGGTGATAGATGGGTTTGTGTAATTTGTGTGTGTTCTTACAGTGTGGAGGTGGAGGATCTGCATGAACACGCATAATTTGCATAAAATTAGCTATCTTAAGGTCGCAGGTGAGCAAGGAAATTATTTTAGTTCATTGATATGGTCCTCCGCAAAGTAACGCCTGAGTCAATAAACTATCTTCTATTGTTTTTGTTACGTTTTTGGGTTCGCTTTCATAATATCTTTTTCTTTTTGTAATTTTTTACTTTTTCTTTTAAGTTTTTGATTACTTTCATGGCTTTATAGCAAACTTTTTTGACTGAAGTAGATTATTTACGTATGCCACGCATTTCTTCTTTTATCCCGCAGGCGGGATTTTGTATTAAATGGTCTACATCTGGTTCAAGTGCTGGTACGACCAGATTATTGTTTTCATTGTCAGTAACAATGGGTAGTGTGGTTGGTGGTGAGTTTTCCAACAAACTTCGTTGTGTTTTATGCTGCTCCTTTTTTTGTTCGAATGTTTACGACTCTTTGAACGCCATCTTCGTCTTTCTTCCCTTTGTGCTCTTCTCGCTTTGTGATCTTTAATACTCTGATTTTTTTTTCATTTTTTTTTTAGATTACATTCTTCTTTCCTTTTCTTTTCGCAGTCTTATGTAATTTGGGATCACTTTTCATCTTTGTATATTCTTATTTTTTGCTTAATCTGTCTTTTCCTAAAATTGCTTCCCTAGTTAGCTTTTTTTTGTGTGAACTATTACGCTGATTTAAAAAGAAATACTACATTTTTATGACTATTAAACAATATATCTTATAATTAAAATAGGTTTTTATTAAAGTAGGCTTTACCAGAACCACAAAAATAAATGTTACCTCCAACAATCACTACCTTCCAAACATGCTCATTACCATCCAGTGCAAAATTGGAGGGTAAGGATGGTAATGCCATGGAGAGGAATGAGATATTGGCGGTTTTTCTCGATTAATAAATTCCAAATGCAGTTTGTATATTTTATATTTATATCATTAAATAAGTTATCATAAAGCATTTTAATGTGAAATTAAACAAAAAATTAAAATAGTACTTATTGCATAAAATGCTGGAAAGTAATGATGACCATACTGTGACAAAGTACTTTTTGCGCATGTAAATCCAGAATTTCTTGCTAGCGGAACGTATGTCCTCCCTTGACTAGATGCGGCGGCACACTGAAGCGGTGCGGGGCGGGAACAGTACACTTACTACCGCCATACAGGGAAGAATTTGGGCATTTATTTAATGTTTTGGTATCGCGGAAGGAAATGATAGTTTTCGCTGGACAAAATCATAATCTTCATTCTTTCTATTACGAAGTAGTCTTAAAATTGTGCAAATTTACAGATTTATTCCTTAATAGTTAGTTACTCACATCGCTTAAAAAAATTTGAAACTTTTCTTTTTAAAAGTGCTTAAATACATCTAACAATTTATCAGTACGTAATTTGGAAAGGGAGGGAAATGAGATTTGACACTATTTTTTTAACCGCGTAAGTTTAATATTAGGTAAAGGCCTTCAACGCAAAAGACTCCTTTACTATCTTTTTCAGACCGTTATTTCTGTATACAACGTTTACAAAAAAGAACATTTTTTGTACCGATTTTTCGCCTGGAATGGTGATTTGAACGACTCACGAGAACGACCCATTAAACACTTTAAATAAATAAAAAATAAATAAATATCATTAGCGAGTTATAGAAAGATTTTAGTAAATTTAACAGTAAGATAAGACAAAAGGTCGTAAAAAGGAAAGTAATTCCGAAAAATACCTAAAAGTAAGAAATACTTAAGTAAAAAAAAAAAAAACAATTGCTCCTTCTGCCTCAAATTTAATTAAATGTAAAATGACATATTTATTATCGCATCTAGTAAGCTTAGCCGTCGTACCTTTGTCGTTGGTAAACAAAGGAAAATCATTAACACAGATTCAATAACTCAACCAGGATCTTAAGCAAATGACTTGAAGGCTTTCTACTCCAAATACCAATTGACTAGACTCACTTATTACTTAAAACTTTAGTGGATTATTTCCATTTTAAAGGCACGGATCGGGGCGAAAACGGTTTTTGAGCGGTACGGCGCGGCCGCTTGCCGTACGCTTTTGCGGGAACTGCCGGAGATAATGGACCGGAGCAAACTCGAAAGCTTACAATGTAGATACAAGGGGATGTTTCGTTAATCCATCGGATTACATTCACCTCGAGCTCCAGCAAGCTTTATTGAATTTGCATGAAACTTTTGCCGCATACTGAAGTAGAGAGGATCGTTTCATCTTTGTTGCTTATGAATTCGAATAAACATGGATGGTGTGTCGAAAGAAAATAAGAAAATCGAAGTCATAATAATTTCTCATACTATTTATGACCCAAGAACCTCTTTATTTTTAACAATAATATATTTTGAATATGAAACTATCGTGACTCACTCATATTTAATGAAATAAAACCGGATAACTCTCGTTTTAAATCGAGTTTAACTCGACATGTTTGGGTTAATTCGTAGCCCTTCTGCCCGGAGCAACGCGACTCAGCGGCTGAGTCTGAGTGCGCGTGTTGCAGTAGCCCTCAGAAGGGCTACGAATTAGCCCGAAACATGTCGAGTTGAACTTTATTTAAAACGTGAGTTATTCGGTTTCATTTCGTCAAATAATAGTACATTTATTCATATCGCTTGTTTTTGGGAAGGACTGCGCTCTTAGTTTCATTTGCGCGCCAAAAAAAAAACTCTTAACTTCTATTGATTTAGATTACTATATGCAATTCAAAAATTGGAGGAAGAAGGAGGGACGTATAATTGGTGGGAACTATTAAAATTAATCGATAGGTGGGTAATGTTAAATCATTAACAATATTATTGTTTTCTTCAGCTTTTATTTAAGACTGGTGCTTGGATATATAAAGTATACTTATATTACTAAATTAACAAAACGTAAATTGTAAATTTCTCATAAATTGGTATTATAATTTAGTTACTATAATTTAATTTATACTGATATCGTTCGCTTAATAATTAGATGGAAGTGGGAAACGACTTAAGATGATAGAGCTTCAGACACTGCCGTACAATTTAAGCTTTTGTACAATTGCATACATTAAAAAAAAACTGTTTTCCACATTTTTTTTACATCCCTTTCGTCAACTACAAGAGTGAACATACAAGACACTAGGTAAGTTAGGCTCACTATAGGCAGTTTAAATGCCACAAGGGCAAACCGCCATAATTAAATGCTACTTGCTAGATGATGTTATAGTTACTTGGTTTTGATAGGTATTTAACTATATGTAAACGAACTTCAGCGGCAAGATTTGGTACATTCAAGGATTTTAAACATTTTAATTATCTATCTTTGTAATACAAACTAGACTAGTGTATTTCAATGCAGAAATGTAAATGTTTAGATAGTTTAATGGGGGAATTTCAATATTTAAGAAACCAATTGACGTTGTTTTGTTTACATTTACTTAAATAGCTATCCAAACCAAGTATAGAACAGGAATTATACGAATATGAAAAAGTATGAGACAATTTAAACGAATCTAGAATAATATAAATACAACTACAGCTACAGATGTTGATGAAAGAGGAATCAAGTAAAACTAATCGAAACGGCAATGAGGCTAAAATGTTACCTCAGAAAGGGTATAGCCCTGTATGGATAGTGAAACTGCCTTTGACGAGAAAGTGGTTTTCCTTTGGCTCGGATAATTGTCTTTACATACGTTGTAATTTGACCAAATTTTAGCCCCAAAATGGGCGTGGTTTTTGAGATAATTAAAAAAAAAGGAAAATCGTTTTTATTTTTTATTTACCAAACTAGTGGCCCGATTTTCACGAAATTTTTATATATTATGTAGAAAATTAAGAGCGTTTTTTTCTTTAAAAAAAATCCAATTAATTTTATATTTAAGTAAAAAAAAATCATTTTTTTAATATTCATAAATTTTTTTTTTTTACTTGCGAGGTGGCGACACCTACCAATATCAGATATATTATGACCCATTTAATACTCTAATACATATATTTTTTTCAAAAACATTCATTTGGATCATCAGGTTAAAATAAGCGAATTTGTAACATCTCATACATAGCCTTCTCTTTACTACGTACAGTCAGCTGCAGAGAAAAGGTACCCCCCTGTAACGGCGGTATCCGTACTACTGCCATTACAGGAGGGTACCCTTTCTCTGCAGCTGACTGTACATGGGCGTTTTCAAAAAAAGTTGTTGAAATGACTTTTTTTTTAGAAGTGGATGAAATTTGGTATTCCTACTCAGAATCAGGAGCACTTTCGATTATAATAGGAGAAAAAAAAATATCTCAATATTTTTTATTCCATTACGTTACCGTTTTCATACGCGTGTCTGTGGCGGTAGTGTCATGGATAACACAAAATTATATGAAAAACCTGGGACACTTTTTTTTCCTATTGCAATCGAAAGTGCTCCTGATTCTGATTAGGAATACCAAATTTCATCCACACCTGACAAAAAAGTCATTTCAACATCTTTTTTTTTGAAAACGCCCACCTACGTAACATAGGATTCAATAGTAGGGTGGGTTGAAAAAAATTTTTTTTTTATTTTCTTAGCAAGGGGGTTAGAATTTGTACTATTGAATCCTATGTTACGTAGGTGGGCGTTTTCAAAAAAAAGATGTTGAAATGACTTTTTTGTCAGATGAGGATGAAATTTGGTATTCCTAATCAGAATCAGGAGCACTTTCGATTGCAATAGGAAAAAAAAGTGTCCCAGGTTTTTCATATAATTTTGTGTTATCCATTACACTACCGCCACAGATACGCGTATGAAAACGGTAACGTAATGGAATAAAAAATATTGAGACATTTTTTTTATCCTATTATAATCGAAAATGCTCCTGATTCTGAGTAGGAATACCAAATTTCATCCACTTCTAAAAAATAAGTCATTTCAACAACTTTTTTGAAAACGCCCATGTACGTAGTAAAGGGAAGGCTATGTATGAGATGTTACAAATTCGCTTATTTTAACCTGATGATCCAAATGAATGTTTTTGAAAAAAAAAATATGTATTAGAGTATTAAATGGGTCATAATATATCTGATATTGGTAGGTGTCGCCACCTCGCAAGTAAAAAAAAAAAATTTATGAATATTAAAAAAATGTTTTTTTTTTACTTAAATATAAAATTAATTGGATTTTTTTTAAAGAAAAAAACGCTTTTAATTTTCTACATAATATATAAAAATTTCGTGAAAATCGGGCCACTAGTTTGGTAAATAAAAAATAAAAACGATTTTCCTTTTTTTTTAATTATCTCAAAAACCACGCCCATTTTGGGGCTAAAATTTGGTCAAATTACAACGTATGTAAAGACAATTATCCGAGCCAAAGGAAAACCACTTTCTCGTCAAAGGCAGTTTCGCCATCCATACAGGGCTATACCCTTTATAATTATTTATTCGTTTTTAATATTTAACATTAACTTTAGCGAAATGAACATAGTGAACTATACATGTAGCGCCATCTAACGGCTTAGCCCGGGACTACAAAAATGACACACGAGTGAGTTACTTTGCGCGTAACGTAACGCACGCCCAATAAGAACTGGTCTCATCCCCCCCCCCCCCTCCCTTCTTTCTCTCTTGCAATTAATTTATTCATGTGTCACCAACCCCACACCCGTTCCCCCCCCTAACCGATTACTTAACCACTCACTTTCTACTGTATCTATACTTTTTCTGATTTTAATAACAACTACTGTTTATATTTGGGCCAATCAACTATTTTACCAAAACTTTGGGCGTCCCCTGCGTTACCCAAAAATCATACTTCCAACAAGATATTTTACGGTTTAACGCATCCCGTCTATTATCTTATACATATATTAAATTACAGAAAAAACATGTTTACTTACAAAAATCTGCAATTGTTTGAAAAATGTCGCGGACAGATTCATGTCGGTAAAAAAGTTGATTGGCCCATTTACCTTTAAATAGTCTGTGCTTAAACTCGTGTGGTGTACGTGATCATGACCTTGTCCTAAGATAACGCCTTGGACTTCCGCGCCATTACAACTATTTTTCTCATGACCTAAGGACCTTTGCAGTTGAACTGCATTCCAACCGCAACGTTACCGCAACTGTGAACCGCCCACTTTTTACACTTTCATTTTTTACTGCAGTACCATTTCAGTTGGCAAAATTGCACGCTGACTTGATTCGTATGAGCGGCCGGCATTTATAGGTAGCGTTTAACGGCTCTAAGAGCACTTACATACGGACTGTATTCCAACTGTTTTCGGTGCAGTTAGCAAATCTGTACGGAAACTGCGCGCTAGCTGCGGTCGAAATGTATAAGCAGTCAGGTCAGCAGTTGCAGTTACAATACAATCCGTCTGTAACGGCTGTAAAATTTCCTTCAATATTTTCCCAATTAAATTATAGAACTTATTAATCTACAATTTAAACATATAAAATAATACATTCATAGTCAAAATACCACAAACCCCGTGTTACAACTGTACCTACTTACCTTCTAATTATAATAAATTAATAAATATTTAATCGCGAATACGCAAGGAAAATATTTAATAATGAGTCTAGGAAATTGTTATTTGTTAAGAGACCAGAAATTTGTCTAATATTTTAGTTCTTGATTACATGATGATGTATTTCTAGTAGAACAGAAGAAGAAGCTTATAATCCACGTAATATTTCTAATATAATGACAGATTAAGTGTTGGAGCTACACCTTACAAATAAATAATAAGTCAGGAATTATTACTGCGATAGAAAAATGGCCTTACGTGTCCTAGTAGGCGGGGTTTAAAAATCGTGTTTTGCGCGTCATCTGACATTACATCTCACGCGCAGACTAATCCCTGCTTTGTTTGTAAATTTTAACCAATCAAAAAGCACGTCTTTTTGCAACCTCGATGATTCGTTTAGAATCGTACCTACAGGGCCGCATTTAGAGGTGTGGAGGCCTTGGGGCAACAAACGAGTGGAGACCAATGAGGGCGTTTTGATATTTTACTGATTGCCTTATTGAAGTGAAGAAATATACAAATTGTTGTTTCCTAGTATTTACACGTCAGAATTTGAAGGTTTTTTTTTTCAGATGTCTCTATTGTGGGGGCCCCTATTTTGTGGAGGCCCCGGGCAGTTGCCCCCTTTGCCCTCCCCTAAATCCGGCCCTGCGTACCTCGTAAGTCGTTTTAATTTAAAGTATGGCCACTTTTTGTGTGGAATTTGTTCTGAGATTTGTGTGTGATTTGTTCTGAGTTACGCTTCCTGACTTATTATTTATTCGTAGGCTACACTATCTTTATCTAGGTAGATGCTGGTGATTATTCGGTACAGACTAGTTCGCTGTTCACATCATGAACTTGTTAAAACCTTCGCTCTTCAAATTTTCACAAACTAGCCTTTGGCACATGGAAATAAACTTAATAATCATAAAAAGCACATTCGTCTTTATACATTCTGCGAAAGCCGAATGTAAAATACCAATCTTTGGACCGTTTAAAAAATTTAAAGAGACATACGTTTATGAGCATTTCGCTCACAGATACTTAGTTAATTATGCTACTTAAAATTATGAATGATTGAAATACTTAAAGTAAATCACTCGCTTGTACTTATAATACAATACGCCTCCTAACAGCAGCGCCGCGCGTGCGCTAAACACCATTCATTCCCGACTGCTGTAGCCCCGTCAATCCACTAATATTTCCCTGGAAACCGTAATACAATAAATTCGATAACAGTATAAAATTACATTGATTAAAATTTTACGCTTTTAACCCTTTTCCAGGCATAGTGCGTACCACACAAATGTTACACGAAACTTCGAACATGTCGAATTTACAATATGGTACAAATTCAATTTAAGTGGTTAAAAATATTATTTGTTTTTAAATTAATCCCTCATAGGTAAACAAAAAAAAAAGTTGTCATCTAACTTGGCTTGGCAGGAGGTTTTTCCGAACCGGTGGTAGATTTTTTGTTTGACATTCATCAATGCTTGTTATGGCCTAAATTGAATATAAAGATATTTTAACTTTGACTTTGGCTCAGTCTGGAAAAGGGTTAACCGAGATATACATATATATGTACTAGTAAAAAATTAGTATATCATTAACAAACCAAAACATTACAGGAAAAAGGTTAAGGGGCTGTTTCACCATCCATTGATTAGTGTTAACTGACGGTTAAATCTAATCAATGGATGATGAAACAGCCCCTAAATCATGTACAGTGGCAACAACAACAACCCCGGTTTGCAATGCGATGGTACACGACTTAATTTTTTTTTTCTTTAATTGTATACTGTACTTCTTAAATATTTTATTTGTAATTATTTTATTTTGAAAAAATGTATTTATGCCAAATTCCTTGCGGCGCATTCGTCTTGAGAATGATGGTCTTTCCGAAAGCGCTGGTAGTTTAAAAAATGACGTGTAAAAGTGCCCATTGCGGTCTATTTACTGAATAAATGATTTTGTTTTTTTGATTTTGATTTTTTGACTGTAGCGACACCTTAAAACCAAGTAGCTAGCTAATTAGAATGTCAAAACCTTGTGGTAAGAGGGGTTTAAGACTGCGGGCGGTTAGGAGGGTGATCCCTCAGCTCCAGCACGTGGTCGATGGCCTGCGGACGGCCGTCGGGCCCCACGCGCGCCGGCCGGACCACTCCCTCCGACACCATCTTGTCGAACAAGTTGACCAACTTCATCGCTTCGTATTCTTTCTGCAACAGATTTTTTTTTATATTGCAGTGCAGTTACTGCAGTACTTATCGCGTTCTATAAGCCTGTAGGGACACAGGATTGCTTAGCTTGCAAAATGGCTAACATATTTTTATGATAATGTCACGACTAAATGTTTCCTTTTGTTCTTTCTAAAAACAGTTGACAATACTAACGAGTGACGAAATTATGTAGGTAACTAGTCTTTGCCCGCGGCTCGCGCGATTCGGTTATCGCGCGATGTTGCCTCGGGAACTGTGCATTTTCCGGGATAAAAAGTAGCCTATGTCACTTTCGGGCCCATCAACTATCTCTGAACCAAAAATCACGTCAATCCGTCGCTCCGTTACGGCGTGAAAGACGGACAAACACACAAACACACACACTTTCGCATTTATAATATCAGTATGGATTACAAATAATAAGTAATAACGAAGTATAAACACTGGACTGAGTATAATGTTACTACCGCAAACCGCACTCAACCACGGTTAGTTTGAGTCATGCATGTTTTTTTATTCAGAGTAGCCAAGTTTATCTAGAGCTAAGCAATGACACATTTTTTACATAAGTGATACCAAAAAGTTTAAAATATTAGCAACTGCTATACAGAATATTCTCTAGTGTAAACCACGCTACCGACTACTTATTAAAATATTTAGCTAAATAAATTAGAATACGCTATAGAAACGGATAGCAGTAGACGCTTATAAAGGAAAGAAACACTGATTAAGATTATAAAGTCTCCACCACAAAATGGTTCCAACGGAAGACCAGAGCCGCTGAATTAGGACCGTTTTGTAAAACTTTTTTTTTTTGTTTTATTTTTATGATAATGTCACGACTAAATACTTCCTTTTGTTCTTTCTAAAAACAGTTGACAATACTAACGAGTCACGAAATTATGTAGATAATATACATATTTAAGTAGTTAATTATATTCCATTCTCATCTGAGTATCGCACACGAAAGCTACCGCACAACGACTAACATATAGTGTCTTTTCCAACCTCGACATTGACGGAATCATCGATAGTATCGATGGAACTATACTTCCACGAATTGCATTGAAAGTTCCATTAAATATGCAAGTTTGTGTATTACTAGCTTTTGCCCGCGACTCCGTCTGCGCGGATGTAGGTTATCGCGCGGTGACGCCCTCTACCGGAATAAAAAGTATCCTATGTTGATCATTGGGGTTCAAACTACATATATATATGTCAAATTTCGTCAAAATGGGTCCAGTGGTTTCGACGTGAAAGCGTAACAGACAGACAGACAGAGTTACTTTCGCATTTATAATATTAGTAGGGATGTATTGGACTTACCTGTTCTTCACTCATGCCTTCGAAGGGGTTTGCCCGCGGGGGTCGCGTACATCCGACCACGGGGTCGATGCGCGGGGCCGCCTCGAGATATTCCTCCGTGTCGGAGTCGTCACTGCTTGACGAGTAGCGACCTCCGCCGCCCCCGCCTCCTAAGAGGCCCTTTTGCGCCAAGTGGCCGGCCGCGTTGCCGAAGCCAGTATATTTCACCATGCGGCCAACTGGAAGAAAAGTTTCAACATGTTAGTTACCCGAAAAAACAGCCTGTATACTGTATAATTACAAGTGTACCTATCTATTTAATAAGGCTACTTACTGACTTGTACTTACACCACATAAGTGTAGAACAGTTCACTCGGTACAAATTTCACAAAATCATTATATTATAGTGCGATTATAACGCGCTTTTCCTGATTGGCGTGGGATGCGTATGAAATGGAAATTAAGTAAATGAGTTACCTACGCACGAGACATAATTGCAACTTAAATTATATTGCTAACATTAGCTCGAAGTTTCAGTCACATAGCAGCAACATTGTGGTTACGAGTAGACGAGTGGCGGCCAGACATTTCTCACTTCAGTATATATTTACTCGTCCACCTGTTCCTTCGCACAAGACAAACAAAATCTGAGCTACCAGATACAATATTACTGTGCAAGTCACACGCAGCTCACAGCAACGTTCTGGCAGTCACAACAACCATACCGACGAAAATATATTAATATACAAACAAGTGGCTGATGAAGACTTAAGCACTAAACTTTCTCCTGCAAACGGGAACTCAGCTACGAGATCCCGCACAGAGCTGACAGGTTTAGTCAGTAGTCGGCACAGCTTGTTACGAAGCTCGCCGCCATGTTCGGGCAGGTACGAAACATCCACAGCGACGAAACTTTATCACTATACAAACAAAAGACTAATGAAGACTTGAGCACTAACCTTTCTCCTTGCACAAGATAAACAGGAACTGGGCTACGAGATCCCGCACACAGCTGACGGGTGTAGTCAGTAGTCGACACAGCTGGTTACGAAGCTCGCCGCCATGTTCAGGCAGGTACGAAACATCCACAGCGACGAAACTATATCACTATAAAAACAAGTGACTAATGAAGACTTGAGCACTACCCTTTCTCCTTGCACAAGATAAACAGGAACTCAGCTACGTGATTGATCCCGCACAGAGCTGACGGCTGTAGTCAGCAGTCGACACAGCTGGTTACGAAGCTCGCCGCCATGCTCTGGCCGGCGCAACATCCATATCGACGAAAATATACCTACTATAGGTACAAACAAGTGACTAATGAAGACTTAACCACTAACCTTTCTCCTTGCACAAGACAAACAGGAACTCAGCAACCAGATCCCGCACGGAACTAACTGGTGTAGTCAATAGCCTGCACAGCTGGTTACGCAGCTCGTCTCCATGCTCTGGCCGGCGCAACATCCATATCGAAGAAAATATATAGGTACAAACAAGTGACTAATGAAGACTTAAGCACTAACCTTTCTCCTTGCACAAGACAAACAGGAACTCAGCAACCAGATCCCGCACGGAACTAACTGGTGTAGTCAGCAGTCTGCACAGCTGGTTACGCAGCTCGCCGCCATGTTCCGGCGGGCGCGACACGTCCCTCAGCGGCGGCAGCACCGCGCGCCGCAAGAACTTGCGCGCCACGCGACTGCCGCGCGCTGCTTTGTTCATCACCGTCAGTATTGGGGATAGATTCTCGTATTGATTCTTGGTGTTCTGTTGAGTTGAATTAGTACCTAGTTCATTGTGGGTTTTTAGGTTACACGAGACTGTCACTGTACGACAAATTTTAAGAACAGATAGCGACAAAAAACTAGGTACATGTGAGATATATTTGATTTCATGTTTCTAGTCTCATTCAAGATTTTATAACATGGTTTGACGCTAGTTTCCTACTTACCGTGGTACTAGTCAATCTATACTGCAACAGCTGTACCAACGACTGTAACGCGTCCATGTTTTTGCCCTCGAACACGAATTCGGCTGTCTCGCCGGGGTCCAACACAGGGGTAAGATATGTGTAAAATGGTGGTGGGACACTGTAAAGACAACATGAGATCAAGAAATAACACAGGTAATATAATATACCATACCATACAATTCAAGCAAGTCGAACTCTTCCATCCTCTGCGAAGATAATGATATAAATTTTTACATTACATTACATTACATTACATGTTTTTACTTGAACATGAAGCAAAAGATTTCAATGGATAATGTTGCACCAAATATTTGTTTTCATAAACCTAAACTCAATTTTTCATTAAATTTACCTTGTCAAGAGATTAGCCACATTACTCCTTAGCTCCATTAGTTTATCCTCACTTGTGGTTTGCGTGTACAACAGAGAGGTCAGCACTGGCATCAGTTTCAGGTACATGGATTCATCAGCTTCACTGATGGAGTCCTCCAAACCCGGCCGAAGAATTAAGTTGAACATCGACTTGAGGATCTCACAGGATATAGCTTGTTGATTATCCTGAAAAAAAAAGTACGCATTTTTTCGCAATGAGTCTGAGAACGCATTTACATCAAGCCTCTAACTGCCAGCATAAAATTGAAACATGCAGTTTAAAAAAAAATTGGTTGGGCTGTGAAGTGTTTCAACTACCCTTTCCAGTGTGTTACGAAAATCTAAGAATAATGTACATGAATAAAAATCAATTGCAACCATGTGACCACTGACCATGCCATAATGATGGTGGTGGCTGAGATAATTCACAGACATTAGTTTTTATTATTAATCAATTTTTGTAACACAGAGGAAGCAATAGTTGAAATGCTGCAAAGCCCCACCTTATTTTTACAGAGGTTAGAGTTAATTTATTTTAGTTTGTTCATTTGTTTAAACTACTACAAAAAATATTACTTATATAAGCCTAATCATAATCGAGCTGACCAGGATTTAACACAATAATGATTGATAAGGCATAGCATACATCACAGCTCATACATGACACTGGCAATTTAGTAATCTATTTTTGCATACCGTAAAAAAGAAATGTTGGTCCTGATCCATAGCACTATTTTCCCCTGAGGGTGTAGCTTCTTTCAGTTGCTCATTGAGACAGCATATCAAATAGTCCATCCCATGCAGTTCATCTTTTATCTTCATCTTAATATCCTGCCTAAGAGCAGTTAAGATGAATAACAACTTTATGTCAAACAACATGATTTCCTCTTTGAAAGGGATGTCTTTGTAGATCCTGAGTCGGGCAATAAGACCCTGAGCAATGCTTGTGTGGGCACACAAGGCCCTGGCCACTTCACTGTTAAAGGCCACATTGCACAGACACTTTAATGCCTCAATTGCTATTTCTTTCTGAGGCAATTCTAAAGGTGCCATACTCTCTTCATTGATGCCCACAAAATTGTATAACCCAGCACGCTCAATCAATGTTGTTATCCATTTCTCACATATCAAGTTTTCAAGTTCTGATTTGTCTCGACTGTAATTGAAAATATAAATCATATTTTATTTTATACCAAAATAAAAGGATTAAAAAAGTGACTTTCAACCATAGACAATAGCTATTTTTACAAAACAAAAGAGAGGGGAGAATCCAGTAAATATAAGTAATCTCCAAATTGTAATTGAAAAAATACCAAGTTTTTTATAGGTTTTAATAAACTTCTGAAAATTTTATTTAACAAACCTTAGCACCCTTATAGCTGCCAAACACAGGGTGTGAATAGGTGCTGACGCTTTGTTCTGGAGATGTTGGAACAACGCTGCCCATAAGATCACACGTTTATTATTTCCATTCAAATTTGGGAATGTGAATGTTGTTTCATTCTGAAAAATTAACAAAGTGAACTTCCTTGTTAATCTAGCTCGAAATGAGGGTTCCATATATTAAGGATAATAAATACCTTTCTAATAAATTCTTGTAATACTTGAGCCACTTCTTGGAGCTTATCACCACCGCTAATTAGTTCAATCTCATCGTCTTCCATGATAAGTGTTTTGTTTATATCACTACCTGGTACCTATACTATTACTGAAATGTATTATTTTAAAATGCAAAACTATATTATTACTTGTAATTCATATACAACTAAAATGTTCTTCCTTGGCAATTTAAAAACAATTTCCTTAATATTAGCATTAGCTGTTTGTTTTTATTAGAAATGAATCAATGAAAAGTACTATTAGATGTGACAGGCGATATGACAGTAGTGAAGTCAGCAAATTTATCTCAAATAATCTCAACTACTCTCAGCAGAGCTAGAATTGTTTTTGAAATTAAAACTATATTTAAACAAATAAAATTATTTAATTACAATATACGCCTGTCAATTCAGTCCACAATATGAAACACACCGGTCATGAAGTTTTATACTATAATTTTATAAGATTATACAATAAAAATGTGCGGTTGACCTTAGTTAGCGAGCGAAAGCACGTACTTTAAATAAAGCTTCAATGGCAGCGTCAATAAATGTGTCTGAAACAGCTTGACATCTGACGGCAAAACATATGTCAGTTTAGTTGTCATTGCAAAGAGAGGAGCTGCATATGAAAATCGACTCGAAATTAAACAATTTTGAAGAAATATTGGCCTAAAAATGGCTTCGGCAGCTTTAACAGGCCATTTTACAACTAAACTCATACGTAAGTTCTTAATAAATCGTATAAATCCTATCCAAAATAGCACTTAAGTCTTACATAATTCTAGGCTTAACTGATAGATTTGTATTGGATAACATAATATATAAATAAACATGTAAGGCTCTGGTATACATTTCCAGGGTTATAATTGAATGATTTGAAAATTTTCAGCTAAAACTGGGTCACTGAGTGTTGTTTACATCAAGTCTGCGCCCTATAGCTCCGATGGAAAAGTTAACCTCGCGGCATACAAGCGCGGTACTGGCGGCCGTAGCAGCTTCAACGGCATTGTAGCCACCATATTTGGGGCCTCGGGGTTCGTGGGCCGCTATGTGTGCAATAAACTAGGGAAAATTGGCACACAGGTAATGAAATTTGACCACTGTATTGATTGTAGTTTCAGATTCTGCTAAACCACTAAATACGATGATAAATTAGGGGCTGTTTCACCACTCATTGATTAGTCATAACTGATGGTTAATTGTGATGCCGTTTCTATTTGTTTTGTTCAAATGGACGGAGATGGCATCACATTTAACTGTCAGTTAAGACTGACCAATAGGTGGTGAAACATCCCCTTAGTGACAAAATATACTAGTTTGCAATACAGTATAAACAATAATAAATAAAAATAATTTTATGTATTTTGAAAAATCTGAATAAAAATGAATTTATTTCAAATATTATAGATGATCATCCCATACCGAAGTGACTTCTATGACTCCCAACGTCTCAAAGTGTGTGGTGACCTGGGCCAAGTTCTGTTCACCCCATATGATTTACGGGACGAGGAGTCTATTGCAAAAGCTGTACGTCACTCTAATGTTGTCATCAACCTAGTGGGCCGAGACTATGAAACCAAGAACTTTAAGTTCCAGGATGTTCATGTGGATGGTGCTCGGCGTCTGGCTAGGTAATTAGTAATCCTTTATTTGTCTTCTTGCTCATCCCATAAGTTTTAGAATTTGAATTTATAATCATAAATATTGTTTTTTTTTAACAATAACTAATTTTGACAATATTCTGTTAGATGAACAATTTATTTAGAACTCTGAACATAGCAAAAAGGAAATATGTATGGAAGTTATTATACTAAAAGAAAAACTAAAAGCAAACACAAAAAAAAACACTACTTATACATTTATGACATTAACATACATACACTACTACTTAGTTTGCTTTTTACATATACTACTATGCTTAATAGAAGTTTCAATAAATCAATTGATGTCACAAATTCCAATGCAGTGCAATGCACAGGTGGATTTAAGGAGGGGAGGGGGGCACAGGGGCATGTGCCCCTCCCAGATGGTATTTTTGTGTACTGTGGAGATTGACACTTCAAGTTTATTTCTAACAGTTATTGTTGGTTTTTTTGCCCTTCTGCCCTTGTGCCCCGTTCCAGAATAAAATCCTGGATCCCCTGGGTGCAATGCAATATTTACTGTAATGTTTGCAACATATTCTTTTTCAGAATCTGCCGTGAGATGGGAGTGGAAAGGTTCATTCACCTTTCTTATTTGAATGCGGAAGAGAACCCCAAGCCTCTAGTGATGAGGAAACCATCCATGTTCAAAATCAGCAAGTACCTTGGAGAGTGTGCGGTGAAGGAGGAATTCCCCACTGCTACCATCATTCGCGCTTCTGATATCTACGGCTCTGAGGATAGGTTCATCAGGTACAACCAGTTTAATTCTATATTATTACGGGTTTTCCAAGGATTAGTGCAGCCTGCAGAATGTAATTGTAACAATGACTAATTTTAGGCAGCTTGTGCCCAGAGGCGGCGCCTGCCTACTGACTGATAGCTCGTCTCCTGGGCGGCGAGGAAGGGAGGCGGTGCTATAACTAGAACCTTTAAAAGAGTCCCCACCCGCGATAGGTGCGGGCGGCAGGCGCATTTTTGTTCTAACTAGCCCGCCGCCCGCACCTCTCTCGGTCCCCTTTGTCGTCCTACCCCCGCGCCCCTGCTCCTCGCGGGTCTTGCTATAAGCGTAAGCGACATGAGCCACAGTAGCCTATGGCTTCGCGGCAGCGTTCTCAACCGTACGATAATTATCGTACTTTTACTTCAAGTCTGTGTATTATTGCTCCGTTTCATGTTTTTTTATGTATTGTAGTCATTACCCTGACAGGTACGATAATTTTTTATAATTTTGACGAATATACGATAATTTTACGGCCCTAGTACGATAGCTGCCTAACTTCAGGTTGTGAACACTGCTTCGCGGTGTAAGGGGCCTGGCGCCTCGAGAGTTTCTTGTTTTTTGCTCATTTAAAAATCCCTCATCTAATGTGTGGTGTGCCATTATAGGACAAAGCAAAATGTATCCTGCCCACTGCTTGCGCTGAGATAAAAGAATCGCGTCTGGGTCAGAAGCAGAATAAATATAAATAAAATATGTTTTTTTTATTGTGGTATTTAGATATTTAGGGTTTATATTATATTATTATGTTTAGCCTATAACTGTGTCCCTCGGCTGGGCAAAGGCCTCTCTTGACCTCCACATCTCCCTATTCAGAGCTATAAGTGGTGTTCCGGATACAATCAGTCCTTTTCACCCCTAATATTCTGCGCTCCATAGCTCGTAGGCAAAGATTTCAGATTCTCAGGCAAAGACCATGTTTGCGCACCGTAAGTCAGGACAGGCAATACACACATGTCAACAACTTTGCGCTTCAGCGTTAAGGGAAGGTTACCCTTCATTTGCTGCTTTATAGACCAGTAGCTCTTCCAGGCATTTTCAATATGCCTTTCAATTTCTTTGTCTTCCCTGTTGCTGAAAGAGACTACTTGGCCCAAGTAAATATATTCGTCGACATAGTGTATTGTCTGCCCCTGTATTTTTATCCTGAGTTTCGAACCACATACATTCGCTTTTATAACATTAGTATATAAAGTGTTTTGTTTTCGCAGATACTTCGCCTCGGGCTGGCGCATCCACGGGCAGTTCCTCAGTCTGTACAAGGCGGGCATGGAGACAGTGAAGCAGCCCGTGTTCGTTTCGGACGTGGCGCAGGGCATCGTCAACGCGGCCCGCGACCCTGACACACGCTGCCAGGTCTACCAGGCTATCGGGTGAGACTCAAATACATGAGAAGTCTTTATCAAACAATAGCAACAGCAGATACTTTTGATATCTTGTGCAGATCAGATGGTAACTTTCTTTTCTTACTTAAGTATTTGGAAATTTTACTTAATTCCCAAAAATAACATTGAAGTCCTCGTTTACATTGATTGCATGAAGAGAAGAACACAAGTGCAAAATTTCACATCTCTACAGCTGATATTTTGGGTTTACTTGTGGGATCTACGTAAATCAATAAGTACGTAATAGTTCTCAAAATATTTATTTACTTACTAATGAAATGTAATTCCTATGTTAGCATTTTTACAAAATATCAAATAGTGCACAACCAAACATTAATATTATTCACAAATGACATAATCGAAACTTTCCGCGACACAACCGCAAGGCTCGAGTGGGACGGCGAAGTGACGCATCGCATTGTTCTTATTTCAGCCCCGCCCGCCACGGTACCTATTTCATGGAACCGTTATTCCAGAGATCGAGCTATGCTATAGCTATACCAAATTTCATTCTATATCAAATCCATCCGGTCATTTTAGATTGAAATATGTAGTAATTGCTCATTTGCCTTCCAGTCGAATAAAAAAAAATCACAAACACTACTATTATAGTAGTAGAAATTTTTGTAATGTTGAAGTAGAGATATGACACACATTAACTAGTTTTGTAAGACCAATTCTACTAACAAAAAATATGGACTTTTGTTTTGGTCTGAAATAAAGCATTTTTTTATTTATTTATTAATATTTTGCAGGCCTAAGCGCTATTTGTTAGCCGACCTGGTGGACTGGTTCTATAAGCTGATGCGAAAGGACGAGAAGTGGGGCTACCGGCGATTTGACATGAAATACGACCCCATTCTACCCGTCAAGGTACGACATACAATACAATACAAAGACTCTTTATTGTACACCAGAAATAGTAAGCGATACAGAAAACAGATACACAGAGAAAAAAATACAAAGTAAGCAATAGGCGGCCTTATCACTTAAGAGCGATCTCTTCCAAGCAATCTTTTTTGTTTGATTGAATAGAATTAAAGATACAATTATCTAAAAAACAAATCAAGAAAAATTGACAAAATTAAAAATTAGAATATTTATTCAGCAAGTGAGTTGTTTTACATATTTCATCCAAAGAGCTGTTTTACATATTTTATCCGTATCACTTTTTTATACTATCAGCAACAAGTTTCAATAAATAGGCACATGCAAACACCATGAAATGGATTTCAGTCGTTTTAAATATTTGCGATTCTCACACCTAATATAATTAATTGTGCACCCAAGACTACGTTCACGTAATTTTAACGATATTTGGTTCGTGCGTATATATTAAGTACAGTGGCATTGTTTGTATGCTATGCATGTCTGTCCTGTACCTACTGCCTTTTTTATTAAACATATTAGCTTTTGCCCGCGGCTTCGCTAGCGTGGAATTCGGTTATCGCATGCCGTTCTCTCGGGAACTCTGCATTTTTTCGGGATAAAAAGTAGCCTATGTCACTCTCTCACCCATAAACTATATGCCAAAAATGACGTCGATCTGTCGCTCCGTTTCGACGTGAAAGACGGGCAAAAATTTCACACACTTTCGCATTTATAATACAGTATGGATTTTATTTCATTCAAAGGTAATGGCCATCAACATGATAGCGCCGGGATACCCCTTCGGAAATATCAGCTGGGAGGCTATTGAAAAGGTAAGATTAAAAAAATTAAATGGTGGAGGCGTAAATTAATTTATAGGAAAAAAAATTAAAAAGAACTGCACTGCACTCTGATTGGTTAGCCTGAAATCAAGGATGACACTAGAATCAGGCAAGCAGATGCTTACCTATCCATATCGATGGTCGATTTTTTTTAAGAAACATGTTTTTGGATGCCCCGGACGGACTTTCGTTGGGCACACGCAGTCACGCTTATGTATTACTATTTATTGCACATAAAACACATTCCCGTAAAGGGATATATCTTCCAGTTCACACACGTTCTGCTTATAAAATCAAAAATGTTTGATGGTTGATTAGTCGAATTATCTTAGGGCCCTAGCACCTAAGGGCACTCGCTAACGGAACTGTTCTTAACAGAAATGTTAATAAGTAAACAAATAACTAAAAATTTTAGTGGAGCAAAGCCATTTTACAGACTAAAATTTTAGTCTAAAATTTTAGTCAGTAAAATGGCTTTGCTCCATGTCAGGGATAAAGGCGAAACCACCGCTTTAGAACTAGTGCTATTACGGTAATAGTGTCAAATCAAATCCCTAATTAATTTCGGAATTATACGACCAGTTTATGATTCTATTTGTTACTATACTAGCTGTTGCCCGCGGCGTCAGCGTCACCCCTGTTGATTTTTTTCTATATTTTCTTCCATAAAAACCTGACAATAACGAACACAACAAAAAAAGAATTAGCGAAATCGGTCAAGCCGTTCCCATGTTTTGCGCTTAGCAACACATTTTAGGATTCATATAGATATGCTTTATATCTTTGAAACTAAATGATTTTTCTATCAACAGGAAGCCACGACAGACGTCGTCAATCCCCAATGTCCCACGCTGATGGACCTCGGAGTCAACCTGACGCAAATCGAAGACCAGGCCCCATGGGAACTTAAGCCCTTCCGCGCTTACCAGTACTACATCGACCAACTCGGCGAGTTTGCCAAGCCCGACCCGCCCAAAGTCCAATGTTAAATATCCCACATGCCCGTTAAGTATTCAAAATCACTCTGTAACTCTTCATATACATAATATAATGTATTTAGGTGTAGCAGTTTTACTTGAACGGAGAACAAAACTTGTTTTTTGTGTATTTCACACCGCTTTAAGTTGCGGTTACAAAGTGGCTCTGAATAATGTGAAAGATGTAATCAAAATTGCGTAAATCAATTTCTTTAAGGGTATTTTTATGTAATCCATTTTAGACGCAATGTAGATAAAGTTTAATAAATTATGTTTGTTTTTATTACTGTTGTTATTCCCCAGCTGATCTGATTTAGTTGATCTCGAAATAAGAACAAACAGGGGGGTTACTACGAAATTCGATGTTCGTATCGTACCGTCCCTCCCACTCGCCTATTAAATAATATTAGCACCAGCGGGACGACAAGATACGAAAGATGAACATACAAGATATGAAAAATCACTTCTCTGGCCCTAGTCTGCGATAACGTAGCACACAGCTATAGGAATCTAACGCATTATCGCGTCATGTTTGTACATGGAAGAAAAATAGTAGTTTGTACCAAGTTTAGGACAATTAATTACGGACTAATTGCACTCCAATTTCTAACCGCAAATGCTGACCGTTCTGTTTTTTTTTTCTTTTTTTCTTATGGGATTAAATAAATGTATTTTCTTTCTTTCTTTCCATACATATATCGCTTACAATTTTGCCGTGGCGACTGCCGTGGAAAGCGTATGGGCGATGAGCAATTGCGCGTCTGTAACGGCGCCAATCTACTGCGCATCCACTAAATAAAATTGTCTAACGAAAAAAAAAACAAAGTTTTTCAATGATCGGGGCAAAACGAGCAAGCGGTCACCTCATGAAAAGCAATCACCACCCATAACACTAGTTACAGATGCGTTGCTGGCCCTTTGATAAAGGTACGTACGTGTGTACGCTAGTTTTCTGAAGATCTCTAAATTGTACTGGTCGGGAAATACTGGCGCTGCAACTCTGCAAGCTAATTCCAAAGTTTTACCGTGCGTGGCAAGATTCCGCAAGAAACGAACTGTAAATAGTAGACTCCCAGCTATTGAGGTGGTGACGGTGAAAATAGAGAAAGTCGCTTTTTAGTTCCACTTGTCCCGTTGTCTCTTCATATCTTGCAAGTACCTAAAATTCGACCAACTTCCAGTAGTCGGATTGACTTGAAATTTGGCATACTCATGTAAATCACGTGGCAATACAATAATGACACTCACAATAGTGACATCTTAGTATTCCAGCAGGATGGAACTCCTCAACGGTTAATAGCATCAACTTGAAATTTGGTATGCAAATGTAGTTTGGGTGACAACGCAAGTACAGTCAACAAAAAAAGCTTGTATTAAAAATGAATTAATGAAAATTTTATGGTTAGGTTATTCTTAAAGGCTTTTAAATTTTTTAAATTATACTAATAATTCTTACAGAAAAGTAAAAGGCAAGATAGTTTAGATTTTTTTTATTTAAACTTATTTAAGGTGCGGGCCTGCTGCCTCGTCCGTATCCGCCTCTCTGTAACAAATAAACACAATGTTTGATGAAAATATTCTTCTATAACAGTTTTTAACAATTTTTTTCATTGCATTAGTATTTGAAACATATTTTCTAGTTCCTTATGCAATTTTATGTGTTAACCTAGCAAGTCTTTACATATTGTATAAAGTATGAATCAACAGTAAAAATAACTCTTTAATGAACCATATTAACAGGTCCCAGGCATAAGCATTAAAAAGAATACCCTTATAGTAACATTAACAACCCTACAATCTTACATTTGACTGCAGTTCAACAAAAACTTTTACTATTTAAACTTCAGTTTTAATGGATACCTATGTCCATTAAAATAGTACAGCACAGAAGATAAAATATCCTCATGCAAAATAACATTAGTTTAAAATTATTTATGGCTACCATTAGATCAAAAGGCACAACTGCAAATAAGCTCCAACAAGAAAAAGCACAAATTTGTATGTACACTTGAACTTTTCCTTTTTGAAGCAAAGAACCAGTTTTCCAAAAGTAAAGAGCACTAAGTATGCTTAAGAACAATTGTAATTTTTCTTATTGAAGCAGGTTTTGACTTGGCCTTTTGATCTAATGGTGGCAGTTAAGCTAGGCTGCTAAGAAGGTGCTAAAAATGCAAATAACTGCTATAACCTGAACTACTAGAGCTAGACTTCAAGTTCAACAGATATATTCCATGAGAATCATGGAGGTGCAATAGGAAAAGATTTTTCAAAGATAGCTAATTAATTATTTAATTGTTCATAGAGTCAAAACCATGGGTTAAACCAGTGTTTTACAAAAACTTACGAATTCAACATCAGCAGAGCCGGGGCCAACATCAGCCTTCTTGTCGTGAGGAGCACCCGGGGTCGTGGGTGCGCGGCGGTAGGCCGAGCGGTCCTCCGCAGCACGCGCGGGCGCGTCGGGGCGGCCGACGGCGCCGCGGCGGACTGTCTCTGTGCGCGCGGAGCGCTTGAGGGTGGCGGGCACGATTTCAGGGGGCAGGTGCAGGAATATCCGCAGATGTTCAATACCTTCATTTGTGAGGTACCTGAGAATACACATGATTATAAAAGATTAGTTGCAAGAAATATTGTTCTCCTAGAACAGCGGTTCTTAACCTTTTAGTCAGGAGGGACCACTTGACAAAATATCTGTCTTGCCATGGACACCAACTGTTTAAGGCAATTTATGGTATAATTAAAATTGTAAATGAATGAATCGTTGCAAGCGCTACTTGACTGGCGCGTCGTTTTGTCAATTCGTTGTTGACAGCTTTGCTGACCACTTTGTGTTCTTTCACCACCAGTTGTCTACGGACCAGCGGTTAAAAACCACTGTCCTAGTACTAGCTGGTTGATTATGTCTTATTTGGCACTATCATTTTTGACTGACAATGTTGTAAAAAAAATAAGTAAATAAAGTTTATAAACATTTATAAGGAACATATACATGCTGTAAACATGAAAATTGGAATAATTTTTAACTAGCCAAGTTATTTGTAATTTGCATTCTAATATAGAAGTTATTTGAATTATAAAGCAATTTTTTAGATGAGGACCGAGTCTTGCGAGTATGCATCCACAAAAAGACTAGATCCAAAGACTAGGTCCACGAGTACTTAACTCAATTGACTCATTGTATAAACAAAATGAATCCCGTAAATGCGTTCCCGTGATTATACACCATAATAATTTTAGTAGTTTTATGAATATCAAACAACCAAAATGTCATCAATAGAAACTAGACCTTTTTGTGTTCATGCTGTGTTATTTGAATGGTTGTTCTCAAGTGGGCGAAAGCCGCCGTACTCCTAAATACTCGTACGCTAAAAGAATCGCGGGCGGGAACGCGTACTCACGCGTCCAAGCCAAAACCTATTCCAGTAAATACGACTATATCTAGGATCTATTCAAGGATGATATTGACTGACAGCCTAAAGGAGAGAGAGCCTTCAAATCTACCTATAAAATCAACACGAGTATTTTTGTGCCTATCAAACAAACAGAAAGATCGTATACAAAGTCCAAATATTAAGCGAATCACTATTGAGAGCAATATCTTACCAGTAGAAATGCCTCCATGCGAATTGTTCCTTCACAAAGCCTCGGGATTTGAGAGACTGCATAGCTTTGATCACCTGGAGGTTAGGGATCTTCTCCAAGTCGGGATGTTTTGGGGCATGGTAGTCTTTCTTGGCTACCATAACGCCCTCCTTGAAAAGGTATTCATAAATAGCAACACGGTTTGATTTTGGCATCAACATCTTGACGGCCTATCTGTAAAACAAGGGTGAGATATGACTGAGAGGTTATAAACACAGAACACGGATTTAACGATATTGTCACAAAATCACTTGTCCCGGTCACAAATTAGCTAAAGATGTATCGATTTGCAATTAATTGGTTACAATTATCAAAAGATTAAAATAATAAATTCAGATTTATATTCGGAAATGTACCTTTCGCCAACTTTGACAAACAGAAAAGAGTTCACAGATAATCTAAAAAATACAAATGTAAATGACATAAGCGATCCGTTCATAAAATAGGCTACTGATTAGAATTCATTCACATGTTGAAACAAAAACATCACAAATGTAAGTAAGTTACGTGATTGCGTCATAAAAGTTTAATCAAAAGGATTTTTATGTTAGTTAATCCAAAATCAAAATTAAAATGAAACTGTTATACGTTTTGTAACTCGTACGAATATTCTGATTAGCGATATTTATAAACCGAGGTACTTTTTTATCCTATCTGTGTAGCTGAAGCGGGAGCTGTCATTGTCAATCTGTCTGTCAATGTCACTCATGTCACTGTCTGTTTGTCACTCGTCAAAGAAAGAAGCGAGCTGGCGTCGTCGCTGTGTTCATGAATTTCTATTTACATAGAATAAGTAAACTTTATGATCGTAAATTAAGACAATCAAGTGCATGGTCTGAACCGAAATGGATTTCCAAAATAGACCTGGTGGGAAAACAGGAGGAGGTGGCGTTGCATCATGGTCCGAAAGCAACCGGGATCGCCGCGAACGACTCCGGCAACTTGCTTTGGAGACTATCGATTTGAACAAAGATCCTTATTTTATGAAAAATCATCTAGGTATGTTTTTATAATCAAATATTTTATTATTATATTTTTTTCTTCTTCGAAATTCACCCCATGAACCAAATGAACTTTTTGGTTATGTTTTACAACTTCTTTATCTAAAGAGTGGAAATGATACCATAATCAAATCTGTGTGAATTATTTCACTTCAACTATGTTTCTATCTACAGGATCTTATGAGTGCAAACTTTGTCTTACTCTCCACAACAATGAGGGAAGTTACTTGGCTCACACTCAAGGCAAAAAGCATCAGGCTAATTTGGCTCGGAGAGCTGCAAAAGAGGCCAAAGAAGCGCCCCAACAATTGGCTCCCGAGAAGCCCAGGATTGAGCCTAAAAAGTTTGTGAAGATTGGTCGGCCTGGTTACAGAGTTACCAAGCAAAAGGATCCAGAAAATGGTCAGCAGAGCTTGCTGTTCCAAGTAGATTACCCAGGTACATAACCATTCAAGTATATTTACATACTTATTTTATGTTACACTGTGCTAATATTCGAAAACAATGACTACAAGCATAGAAAGAGGTTGTGTATACAAATGAAAAAATATTATGAAGATACATAAATTTAGCTTAATTTATTTAGTCATATGGAGTTACATTTTCATCTTATAATGTAATGTACAATTATTTCAGAAATTGCTGAAGGCATTCAGCCCAGGCATCGTTTTATGTCAGCCTATGAACAGAAGATTGAGCCCCCAGACCGTAGATGGCAGTACCTTCTTTTCGCTGCAGAGCCCTACGAGACTATAGCATTCAAAGTGCCAAGCAGAGAAGTTGAGAAACATGATTCTAAATTTTGGACTCACTGGAACAAAGACACCAAGCAATTTTTCTTACAGTTTGCTTTTAAAATGGAGGCACTGCGTATGCCTCCACCTCCTAAGATGTGGGAGAACCATGGGATGCGTCTGCCCCCTCCTCCTGGGGCACCCATGATGGGAGTACCTCCACCACCTCCCTTATTACCTGTGCCGCCACCTCCTCCTATGTAATAACTCTGTTCTGGAATAAATAATTTGGTTATGCTATAAGTTGTATTTATTTTTTGACATCTCTGAAAAGCCTGTTTTAAAATTAGTTGTCACTGAAATTCTGTAACCACCATTCATTATTGAAGTATTTCTATTAGTCAAGGGTCAAAATAAATTCATTGCATTGTAACATCCACCCTAGATTATTCTTACACAAAAATATTTTTAGAGAGTAAAGAAAAAAAAGAAAAGAAATAAGAGAGTATAACCACTGTTTTCTAATCTACGTCTTTTTTAATAGTAAAAAGCCCAGACCAAATATAAAGTTTTTTTTTCGTAGTTGGTAAGTCTTACTTAAAAGCTGGCAAGTATAGGTTGGATACCCATCCATTCGGTTACGTATCTGAATATCGAATGGGTCATAATATTGAAAAGGTATTTCTGTTGAGATTGTATTTTTTTTAGATTTTTATAAATCTAACGTAAGGGTTTCTATACGATGCCGTTTTAATCAATCCTGAAAAGTTTTCGGTTTCAGAAAATAAACCTTTCGATATTCTGATGCATACCCGTCCATACTCAGTGTCACCAACATTACTATGATATTTTAACTAGCATATATTTCGACATGATCTTGGGCCCCCTTTGATACATAAAAGCACGACTTTATTTCATACTGTAACTATTATCATCTGTTTTTTTTTCTCCTCAGTATTTACTCAAAAAAATACTTTCTGCAATATAGAACGTCAACGCTGTATACTTGAAACGGAACGTTAAGTTAACGGTTTTCGTTTTTCGTTCTAAAAAATAATAATACTACAATTTCGCGCGCGTTCTAAACGGACGGACGGGGCGAAACGGATCCGAGCGCTCAGCTGCAGCTCAGTATTGTTGTCGTGTTGTGTACGCTAACGCTTCAATCAAAGAAATATTGGATTTATTATAAGTTTTATTTTCATAGTAATATTACACAGTTAACAATGTTTTCCAAAGCTAAGAGATTTGAACCATTAGGTAAGTTTTTTTTTCTATTTATCCCTTTTGTTTTCTATAATTAATTAAGGATATAAATAGTCAGTTAATTACATTCTATGTTTTGTTTCACTCTTCAACAATAATTTGTTGGATGGAATGGTACACGACGATTTATTTATTGTATCGTCCGCATTACATATTTTAATGTACATATTAATAATAATAATTTGTAATTTAAAAACTAGCTTATGTTACATAATAAGTAATGCTATACTTAACTGTGTAATCGCAAATTTTTTTCAACAATTACAAACGAAATTAAGTAATTAAAATGTCCTTACTCAGGTACTATCAAAAACCAATCAAAAGAGCCTAAGAAGCATGAAGCTGACAAACCCAAATTGTTATCGAAACCAACAACAGGTGGAAGGACACCTGCTGTGACTCCAGTCAGAGCCAAGACTTGCAGCGATGTGCAGTCAGTATGCAGTTCTACTCCAAGTGTGCCGTCATTTGCTACGGTGAGGTTCTTAATCAACTACTTTACATTAATCCCACGACCCATGTCCATCATCATAAACCATAATCACTAGATAAGTCAACTTGCTGAGGTTTCAGTTCCTATCTTGAAGCGGTTGTATTGTTTTTGGTTCTTGTACAAGACCTTTGCATTGGGAATCCATACACCTAAATAAACCATTGGACTTATGAATGATCTTGTGCCGTGCCCAGCAGTGGGACATATACAGGCTGGGATGATGTAATTAAAATACAAATACATATTTCATATTAGTATTTTGATTACTAACTAATGAAGTAATTTTAGTAATTGGTATTTCAAATACCGGATGCTTAGGTATTTTGTAGTTAGTTTTTCAAATATTATGGTTTCAAAATACATTTTTTGAGTGTTGCTTGAGAAAATAGTGCTCAATAGGTACCTATATTGTGAGAAAAATGCCCAGAAGAAAATGATGTAAAAAAATTAACTAGGTGTATAATATAAAATGGACCTAGTAGTATATGGTAGTATAATAGTCTGTAGTATATAAATGGCTCAGTCTAGTACTGATCCAAGAACATGCAAGTATTTTATACTTAAATATTGATATTGATAACATTGAATATTCAATGTACCTTGTAGAGAAAGCAAGACCATTTCGCTCAGTAGCAAGTTTTCAAATTGAAATTATTTGCTTTTGCACCATGCTCCCTTTAGTACAAAGAAATTGAGTACCTACAAAGCCATTGTACTTGCATTTTATCAAGGGGTCTGGCCTTTTGTTCCCTTCTCACTTAAAATAAGTTCTAGTTTGAATGTGTACTTAGTAGCTACAGAGAACTGTAGTTTTAAATCTAATTGGAGATTTTTGACACAAGTAATTTGACTGTATTAATTATAGTTTTGTTTTTTTACAAATCTTTAGAAACTTCAACTAGATCCTTGAATTAGATACAATAGGTACATTGGCTGGAAGCCTAATGTAATATGAGGTCTGCTATTGTAGCCTTCTAATTCTAAATAAAGAATTATTGTATTTTTCAGCCTAAGCCAGTGACAGAGAAGAAAAATTTTAAGGCACCCTCCAGTCTCAGACAACCTTCAAAACCAGCAAGCAAAATTCAAAATGGAAACAAAGGTGAAAACTGTAAAGCAGTGAGTGATGACATCATTAAAGCACAAGAAGCTGAGATAAGGTAAGGTTTATTTCATTTTGAATTGAATTGATAAGCAAGGATTTTTGCATAACATTTTTTTTAAATAGTATTTCAAAGTTTAAAAAACATCGAGTTTTGTACCTATTAATTGTTATTTCAGAAACAAAGACTACACTATTGGTGAATACAACAAGCAAATTGAAGATCTCAAAAATGAAATTGCAAATTTACGGAAACAAATAAAAGAAGTCACTGCAAATGCTAGCTCTGATACTTTAAATAAACAACTCTCTCAAATTTCTCTCGACGATAATGAAGAATCTGAAATCAATAAAAATTATACTAAGAAAGATGCTCATGATAATGAAACTGTACAAAAATATGAACTAAAAATTTCTGAAATGGAACAACTCTGTGAAAAACTGGAGCTAGAAGTAAGCAGTAAGCAAGTAGAGTTATCATCTCTTGAAGAAGTTATAACTATTAGAGATAGCTTGTGTAAAGATCTACAAGATAAACTTAGTAATATGGAAACTATGTTAGAAGAAACAAGATCTAGGCTTGAAATTTTAAAAGGACATCATGCTTTGGCACTGGAGGCCAATGAGAGTATTCGGCGAGAGTATAAAGCAGAGCTTGAAAGTATGAAGTTGAAATTTGAAGAAGAAAAACAAGGAATTATAAACAGATCTAAAAGTGACCAAGAACACATAAGAGATCATTACAGTATCCTGATAGAGTCCCTTAAACATCAGATAAACAAAGAAAAGGAAGAGGTTGTACATGACTTGCAACAACAATTGGCGAACAAAGATAATGAAATGAAAGCAAAGCTTGAACAAATCGATGAGGCTACTCATGAGAAACTGAGACTATGCGAGATTCAGTTTGAAGAGCGCAGCAGGTCTATTCAAGAACATTGGGCTCAGCAGCAGGAAAAACTGTTTTCTTTGGAGAGGGAAACTAAAGAATTGAAATTTAAAATTACCATGGCAGAGCAAAAAAATCTGAATTTGCAGAGAGACTTCGATGCTTTAAAAAATGAGTATGACATCTTAAAGGCTGAGAAACAGGGCATTGTTAAAGAAACTAACGAGCTAAAAGATGAATCAAAATCTAAGTTCATTGATTTTGAAAACACAATCAATAAACTTACAGTAGAAGTAGAGAAAACAGTCAGAGAAAAGAATCAGTTTGAGATGTCTCTGTCAGTCACTAGGGATATCGTTCAAGTCTTAACCATGCGCCTTAGAGAGTCCGACAATGAACTGGAACTCTTGGAAGAGAAGGTTCAAAGTTTGACTAAGGCTAAGGAGACATTAGAAAACGAAGTCAGCACGCATAAAAACTCTTTGAACAACGCCCTTTTGGAATGCAATGAATATAAAGAAGCCCTTGTTAACATTTTGAAATCTAAAGCAGCTCTCGCGAAGGAACATACTCGTATAATGGAGCATAACGTGACGCTGATAGAGAGTCTTCAGAACGTGGAGCAAGAGGCGTATCGCGAACTTGGAACTATTAAGAGTGAGCTGATCGAGGATGTGGAGCTTCTAAAAAAAGAATCAAGCTCTCAAATCCAGGTCTTACGCGATGAGGTAAGTTTGAAGTTGATCAGACGCACACTATGCAGCTTATTTTGTAAAATTACCAAAAGTAGATTTTTTTCGGCCTTTACACTACAACTGAATTGAGAGGTCTTGGGCTGTAGTTCCGTCCGTCCAAGGGCCCAGTGCGCATTGAGAACTTGACACATGAATTGCTACGCAGGTGTACAGTAGCAGCTCTAGGGTAGGGCGCGGTGGGGCGACCGCTCAGGGAGCCGGACTTAAAGGGACGCCTGAAGCCTTTTCTAAAAAATTCCCAAAACGGAAAGAGTAAAAAAATTGAATAGATTTTTAAGTTCAAGCCCATATGACGAATTGCAAACGGTTCGTGCGGCCGACTCGCCATTATAGTCCAAGGTTTGCACGCCTACGAGGTTAATAGCAGGAAAACGCTGCTACGCGCTACGAACTACTCGCTACGAGCTACTGCTGTGGTATTTCGTCGCAACTTAAGTGTAAAATTAGGGCTTATAGATTTAGAGCTGGGCACGTAGGGTTAGAAACTTAGCTCTACAAGAGATCTGATTACTTTTTGACAGTGTGAGCTACATGGTCTCGTCTTGGCAACATTTAACATGAAGTGTTTTTGTGGGATTTCGTTTATTTTTGTAAGTTGCTTGTGATATATATACGAGTATTTTATAGTGGCCATAGTGGGACGAGGGGGCAGGTACTTATTAATATTATTCGTTAGTACCTACTTATAGGTAATATAAGTATAATAATGTAGTGAGGAATATTCTGAAGCCATATTTTACACTTTCATCCCGTAATGCAAGGGTTTGAGGAATGTTTTTTTTTTAAATTATGTTTTAATTTGTTGGAAGAATGTACTTGTATAATTTTCAGATCTCAAGCATGAAATTAAGTTTGTATGGGAATTTTAAGTATATGTGGGAAAACCGAAACAAATCATTCCTTAATTTAAAGGGTAGGGGATGATTTACTAAAAAATCCTGAAATAAATATCTTATTATTTATAACAAGGATAAAAAGGACCCCCTATATCAATTTTCAGACCTCTAGCATCAAAATTTGCGGAAGTCTCATACAAACTTTCACCCCCCTTTGGATGAGACCAAATTATGGTCAACGACCGCGTTGATCCGAGGCCCGTTATCGTCAATGGAAACCTCCTTGAAGTTGTTTCGGAGTACACATACCTCGGGCAAATTTTGCAGCTAGGTAGAAACAATTTTAAGAAGGAGGCCAAGCGGAGGATTCAGCTGGGCTGGGCAGCATTCGGAAAATTACGACAGTGTCTGAAAACGATAGTTTTCAACCAGTGCGTCCTACTCGGTCCTACCCGTCATGACATACGGAGCTGAAACGTGGACAGTACGGCTAATCCATCATTTCAAGGTCGCTCAGCGAAGCGAAACGAGCTATGCTTGGAGTTTCTCTGAAAGATAGAATCCGCAACGAGGCTATCCGACACAGAACTAAGGTCATCGACATAGCTCAGAGAATTAGCAAGTTGAAGTGACAGTGGGCTCGTCTGGCCATATCTATCGCAGAATCGACAACCGCTGGAGTAAACGAGTTCTTGAGTGGAGACCGCGTCTTGGCAAACGTAGTGTAGGACGGCCTCCGGCCAGGTGGAGTGACGATCTGCGAAAGGCTGCTGGTAGAAGCTATATACGTATGCCGAGGACAGGGCGCAATGACACTCTTTGGGGGAGACCTATGTCCAGCAGTGGACTGCTATGGGCTGATGATGATGATGATGACATCTCAAGGAGTATTACAGATGTAGACAGTAGAGTATGACAACTAATTAACACGTTGTCTTTGGTCTAAGTGTGCGTGACTGACGGTACGCTTGCGACTGAGGACACGTTTGAGCTACGCTCACATAGACTTGTCGTACGGATACGCTTACAACTACAATTATGAAATGTGAAGGGACGCTCCTTCGTGAGTGAACAGATCTGTAGTAATCTGTAGGTACTACACGAAACAAAAAGTTAAACGTTTATTTTAAGTATATACATATACATATATTGTACACACGTTTTTTTACGTAACGAAAATCGTAGTAAGTACTTGTACAAAAATACGTGAAAAATACTATGTTTATCACGTTTTTCTATAAACCGTCATTTTGCAAGTACTGCATCACTAAGTACTGCTTGACAAAAATAAGGAGGGCAGAATAGTAGGATTAATGTTAATTTTGTTCGTCAGGTGGAGAAAAAGCGCGTTCTATGCACGATGGCGACGGAACAGGCGGGACAGGCGGCGGCGGCGGCCGAACAAGCCCGCATTTTGCTCGCGCACGCCGCCGCCGCGCTGGCTGGACTCGAGGCTGACAACCAGCGCCTGCACCAACAGGTATCACAGGGATCTTGTGCTACATTCGAGGGGATAAACATTTCTAAAGCCACTGCGTCGAATATTTTATACAGAGAGGCGACACCAGGCGTATGCGACGCCCAAGGGCCGGTTTTAAAAAATCAAAGTCGATTTTTAAGCCTTTGCGAATGAGTTTGAACCTTGATTTTTTTGAGAATTTAAGAATATTATTAATTATTATATTATTATATCCTAATTTCAAAGCAATGGAACCTTTACTTTGACCATAAAATACTGCCTGCACTGCTTAACGATTGAGACTGCGTTTCCACCAGAGATATGCGAGTAATGTGTTTGTCATAAAGAATTAACCAATGGAAACGGTTCATTTATTTACCTATCCTCGCTCCGCGTATCTTTGATGGAAAGTGGAAACAGCTCGGTGGAGCGACGATATGTAAATGAAACGTTTCTATTGGTTCATGACAAACGCATTTCTCGCACATCTCTGGTGGAACGCAGTCTTATTATAATAAATAGCTCCCTTTGGATTTGCATATAATGTATATTGACAATTTTGTCTCCAAATTGTTATAGCTACATTGTGTTTTATTTTTGTGTAGATACAAGATCAACAGTCGCTGGTAGTGGAGCTATCGCTGCTGCGCCAGGAAAATGAAGAATTGACGATGACGGTGGCCAAACAGTCCTCTATTATCGATAAACTCAAGAAAGAATCTGAGCAGATTCACTCAAAACCTAAGTCTCCATCGGTGATGCGAAAAACACATAAAATAGGCAAAGAAAACTTACCCGCTGTTATTTCTCCGCTCAGAGAACGCAATCACTGATTGTTTGTTTGGAAATAATTTTTTGCCAACCTTTTTGTTTAATATTGACATTTCGGCAACTGGCAGCTTGTTTCATGTGTTTAGACCCAATATTGATGAGAATTGAATATTCTTTTTATGATTAATTTAAATTACAGTTTGATGTAATCGTGTTTTGTTATTTACTTTTTTCAAGGTTACGAGGGTCACACTGAAAGTTTCGGGAATAGATAAAAGTATGCAGTTAAATTGGATAAAAGTATTATTATTGTTTCTCAAAGTATTCGCCCTTATATTTTATGCACTTTTCCATGCGTTTAAACCAGTCTTTAAAGCACTTATTGAACGCTTAAGTAGGGGTCGATAAAATGGCCTTTTAAAGGCGTCCACTGCTTCTTCCAGCGTCTGAAACCGCTGACCAGGCAACTTATACTTGATTTTGGGGAATGTGAAAAAGTCATTGGGGCTTAAGTCGGGGCTGTATGGAGGATGGTCCAGGAGTTCGACGTTTTTACCGTTCAGATACTCATTTGTTTTCCGAGCGGTGTGGGAGCTGGAATTTTCGTGGTGAAGGACGATGCGGCAATTAGGGTTATTTTTTCGGAGTTAATCGAAGATACTCGGCAAACAAATAGTTGTGTACCAATTGGCATTAACCGTTCTACGATCTTCGAAAGGTATAGTACCTACATGACCCGATTTGGAGACAAACGTGGCCACCATCTTCTTGGCCGTGCTGCGAGAGCGAATAACTTTTGTCGGCTTGAGCTCATCTTCGTAGACCCATATTCGAGACTGGTTTTTAGATTCAGGCTCATATGCATATATCTACGACTCGTCACCCGATACGACACTAAAAACTGCATTTTAGCCTCCTCCGCTGAATTTATTCAAAGTTTTGCGGCACCAATTGACACGAGTCGCTTTTTGCTCGTCAGATAATAAATGAGGGATCCAGCGAGAAAACAACTTTTGCACGCCCAATTCTTCCCGTAAAATAATTTGTATCTGACTCATTCTAATACCCAAGCACTCTTGAATTTCCCAGTATGTCACATGCCGGTCATCTTTTATCATTTGACGCACAGCATCAATGTTTTCTTGAGTGACGGCCGATTTTGGTCGACCCTCACGCACATCGTCCGTGAGTGATACACGGTTGCGTTTAAAATCTGAATACCACCTGTATATTGTAGTCTTTGAAGATGCTTCATTACCAAAAGCAGCAATCATCCGGTCTCCACATTTTTTTTGTGTTAATCCACTTTTAAAATCGTAATAAATCATAGCTCTTAAGTTTTCACGGGACAATTCCATTTTTGTCAGCGACTCGACGACTTCAAAAAACAATTGAAACCGAACCATTACTTTTTTTTTCTATGTGGCTAGTGGGTTAAGATACTGAAACTTTAGAGATTATAAAATGGTATAATATGTGCCAAAATTAAGTTCCTAAGTTTTGGATTCCCGAAACTTTCAGTGCAGCCCTCGTAAGATTCAAAAAAATAAGATTGTTTTTTAAAACTTGTTTATTGAATGCTGAAACCTAAACGTTACCAAAGTGTTAATTTATCATTTTCATTTTAGTTATCTTCTATAATTTATACAAGTTAGATTCGTTTATTTATTACAAAATTAAATCGTCTTTTTATAATTTGCGTGTGCAAAATAAATAAAGAGAAATTTTACTGGTATTATTTTTATTTTAAACCCCGCCGACTATCATATCCTATTATCATTCCTTTTCTTATTTATCGTTTAAAATTCGAATTTGTACAAGTAAATGACAGAGATTAGAGACAACATTTTTGGCTATGGCATCTTCCTCTTAGCCTAAGGCCGGCCGGTAGGTCTAACGCGCTGACATTCGCAATCTCATTCACCATCTTTTTAGGGTTCCGTAATTGGTACCCAAAGGGTAAAATCGGAAACTCTATTACTAAGACTTCGCTCTCCGTCTGTCACCAGGCCTGTATCTCATAAACCGTGGGTCGTTACAGATCAAATTTTCACAGATAATGTATAACTGAGGCGACTATAACAACAAATACTAAAAACATTAAAATAAATATTTAAGGGGGGGAGGAGGCATGTTCTATAGATGGTACGGAATCTTTCGTGCTCGAGTCAGACTCGCACTTGGCCGGTTTTTTTTCTACCCTCGTCTTATACCATGTGACAGAAGAAAGTGGTGAAAACGATTGATTCAAAGTGCGTTAGACAATAAGGCCCCCGAATGTGTTTTCATTAAAATTGAGGATTATAAAGACAAATAGCGTATCAATGTTACATTTTATTTATTTATTATTTTACAAAATTATGAAAGCTGCTTAGCGATGGCTGCCTAGTGCAACAGATAAATCATTTGGCAAGAGAACGTGCAGAGGAGCTTGGTGGATCCCTCGTAGAGTCATCCTACTCTACTCCTCACACAAATACGTACAAAAACTCTTAAAATATTCTACCTAAGCAAAACCTATAAACAAATTATCGTGTACAAAATTCACTCTTTGGAAATATCAGACTTAAATCACAATTTCAAATTTATTGAATGTATATTATGGACACCGACTTACAAGCGTTTATCTTACCCAAGGACACCCTTTTCAAATTATATACCACAAAAAAAAAAACTGATTTAACCTGTAAATTCATGTACTCACTGGTCTGTCTACCCTAAAATAACTGTCTTGTTTCACAAATAACATTATTTTGATAATATTAGATAATATGCATGTGGTTAGCAAACATCTAACAAACCTATATTATTATTTTATGTTAAACGAAGCTCTCGGGTCCAGCTAGGTCTAACTCGTTAGTTACTAACATTACTGTAAAAAGCAACGCAAAAAACCGTTTTTAAAATGATCACCAGAATAAAACCAGCTCTTGTGAAACATAGTAAAACAACATAATGGTGAGACAAATATTTCGGTAGGCGTCCTTGAAAATTTACCACTTATACCTTAAATCTAATTACAAATTGAATGTTGATTCTATTTGATTATCTAAACCATTAAGATAAATTAATCTATTTCTATACTTATTGCTATAAAAATCATTTTGGTGAAAATGTACAAATCACAATAATATTATTTGGTGGATAATAGAGATCAACATTTTCGTTTCGAGTATTTCAAAAGTGCTGTAAATTGAGAATCATGATCAGTCTTATTCAAATTGGGATTTTATTATTTGTTAACATATTATGGCCTCATTTTATCAATGGCTATCTTTCATCTATAAAAAAAATATTTTCTAAAAGATGCCAAAATATCATCTAGTGGTCCTCTTAGCGACGCAGGCCGTTGCTAATACAAGTAGTAAGTAGTTGTATAGAAATGTAATGATGTAATAAAAATGAAATCATTACAAGTGTCTACGACACGGTGACTTACGATAACTATAGAAAAACAATTCAACATTGACAAAATCCTACAAAATATGTGCATAATTTCATGCGTGCATATAAAAACAATTAAAATCAGTCTAGTATTAAAAGCAGTGAAAGAGAATTTTATGTTATAGCAAAAAATTAAAATGTCAAGATTAACTTAATTTGACCTAATCGACATGAGCGTATCTCGGCACTATATCTTCTTGGATGAGCAAATCACAAGCGGGGAGGCCATGAAGAGGAAGCAAATCTTGACCAACCGCGATCAAGCCGGTGTCAGGTCCGGGCGAAGTGCCATGCCACACGTAGTAATAGAACAGTTGCTGCATCGAAGACATGAACCGTCGTTGCTCAGGAACCTCAGAGTCGAACGTTCCGAGGATAGCTTCGATGTCTGCGTCTACCGCAGCCAAGCCCGAGCCGGCGGCGCCGCCCGCGGTTGCGCGCCTCGCAGAGCCCCCGCCAGCACCCGAACCCATTACGACGTACAGGGGCGCCCCCAATCTCATTCGAGACAGGCTGACCAGAGGACACAGTGTACGAACCGACGATATCAATTCTACCAAACCTTCGTATGTTTTATTGAAATGTTTAAACACCGACTTCGTCAAGTTCTTTTCGCCAATGACACTATCATTGATGATTTTCTCAACAAGTTCTGCTGTCCAATTCAAATGTTTCATGCGCAATGTTTCTGAGTGGCCCGAGTGCTGAGTGGTTCCAAAAACGATAGGTTTGAAAGCCTTTTCCTTTCCTGTCTCTTTAGCTTCTTTCTGAATGTCCCAGCTCTCGTAGGCGTGAAGTCTCAAGAGGTCCCCATCAAGCACCAGCCACGAATGTTTTATTTCGCCACTTTTAGGCAAAGATCCGATATCGTTGCCTAACCACGTATCTGGCATAGCAGTCAGGATTGCGGGTGCAGGCAAACGGCGTAAACAGTCGGCGTCAGTCAAACATTTGCTGTTCTGTTTGAATAGTTCATTGTTCTTTTGAGACTGTTCCAGAGGTTCGCCAGGAAATATGACGGAACCAGAGGAAAGCCATGCTCTTGAATATAATTTTCGCGCTTTCGTTACAGTGGTCAAAGCAGCTGTCAGCGTTGCCCCGGCTCGATGGCCAAGCAAAGTCACTGACTTAGGATCGCCGCCAAAATGATGAATGTTTAAATTCACCCATTGTAATGCAGCCAAAAGGTCACTGAGTCCGTAATTTCCTGAGGTCGGGGGATACTTGGAATTGGAGAGAATATCAAGTGCCAAGAACCCGAATGGGCCCAATCTAAAGTTAGGTCGCACAAATACTACTTCTTTGGTGCGAGCGTACAGAGCCGACGGCTGGGCGGGACTGATACCTCCGGCCAACGTATTTGCTCCGATCAGAATAACTACGGGGAGCTGAGAGTCGTACCTTACATGCGGAGTGACCACATCTAATGTCAAACAGTCTTCTTCTCCAGTAATGGTTCCATTTTCTAAGAATTGCATACAAAGTGGGCCAGGGTTATGTGCTTGCAATGTATCATTCCAGCACATTGATATGTTATTTAAAGGAGTGGCATAGGTGAACCTTTTTTCTTCAATGGGTGGCAGAGCATATGGGATGCTATAGAACTTGTACACGCCTTCATCCAATATTCTGTAACATAACATATGTATTTTAGTAAAATGGATTGCAAAGACAAAGTCACATGAAAGATGAAATCAGAAATAATTAAGGAAATATGCCCTTTTTTTTGTCCAATGCTGGTTTTTACACGAAAATTGCTCCTGGTTAAAGTAAGTTGCATAATTATTGTTTCAAAACTCTAATCTGTAGACTTACCCCTCGACGGGTCCGCAAGAGGAGATGGTGGTTATGTAGCGTCCGAGTCTGAGCGGGCGCTCCGCGGGCGGGCCGGCGCGCGCGCCTACGATCACGCCTATTATCACTGCCAGCAGCACTAGTACTACAATGCAGCACACCACAATGTCGTCTGTAAAGATGCGATCATAGATCAGAGTTAGCACTTAGTCCCCTGAGCTTGTGCATATTTAGGAGGAAGACAGAATACTAAAATGTTATAGGCAGTAGTGTATATGGGGCATATGGTGTATTAATATTGTCTATATGGCTATACATATTATATAGATTAACAAGTTCATATGAACAAATAAATAAGACAGACATTATACATAATGACAGTGGGGACACTTGGTATAACGTAATATAAAATGAAGCCACTATTACTAAATGGTTGAAGCATGATGTTTTTTCCAATCTATTTTTATTGCACTGCCCCAGAAAGAACGTTTTTTATTCGAATTAATTTTATACCAATAAACTGACGTTTGTTTTAACTAAGTAAGAAGTTTTTAAATAGTAGCAAAGCCAGTAGATACACAAACTGCACTCAAGAAAAAAAAATTTTGTTGGAATTATAAATACTTGCCAATAATGAATTTCTTCTGTCGAATTCTTTCTTTCAGTGGCAGTTTGGTCGCCACTTTACCATCAACAGCCTCCTAAAATGGAAAATGTTTTATATTAGCCAGATGTCCTAATTTTTTTATTAAGTCTAATATTTCATGAATTTGACATTTATTACTTACTTCAGGATCTAATTTAACATTTTCCATTCCATCATTGGGTGTGTCTAGTTTATCTTCCAAAGTCTCCATTGACGCGAGAGTCGCTTCAGGATCTTTGCTAGACCCCTTTTTAAATATCTTTGGATATTTAACATTAAACAAGCGAATGCCTTTTTTATCATTATCATCTATGTTGCTATCATCTGTAATGTGATGAGATGAGTGCTAATGTATATTTACATAGCCAGTTATGTCCTGTAACTCTTTGTAGTCGTAATTTGCACAAATAATAAACAACTACATACTCATGCATGACTTATTATTAGTCCTATGTGTTACTTATTTACTGTTCTAATATCATTAATTCATTTATCAAGAAAAGCTTTTTAATAGATACCTGGGTATGGCTCACGAGCGTTTTGCCCGCCTTCCGTTCCAGTGTGTTATGAATATTGATGGATACGACAACTATTTGCGTCTCCTTCTAATACAAGTTAGTTTCTCATTTAAGTGAAGTATTCATCCTTATATTAGTAGAAACGCGCCATTGTTTGTATGCATCAATACTTATTCATAATTCATAACACACTGGAACGGGCGGGCAAAACGCTCGTGAGCCATCCCACTTACTTAATAAAAGAGGTTTTAAATAGCAGGGTTGGCATGATTAAATCACTTTGATTTAAATTAAGTGAATTCTTCAGTAAAAATCATTGATTAAATCAAACTGTTCTCATACAAACCAATAATTTTAATTTCAAATGAAAGATATAGAGATAAGTACATACTCATACATACATGTTAATCTAATCACATTGTGTTAGAATTATGATAATATTTAAATAGAGACACCAACTTTCCAGCTTTTTCTGTTCCTAATCTATTCCTGACTTGAGAATATACAAATGCAAAGGTGGGAAAGGTTTCCACTGACGCTGATGATGCGATGGCCCCAAATAACTGCCTCATAATTAGGTATATGTATTTTGTTTTGCGTATATTTATTCGTATTTTTGCGAATCATACTTTTTTAAATCTAAATACACGATTTTTAAAAAAATCAATACTTTTTGATTTTTTTGCAAAAAATCGTGATTTTTTTCAACCCTGTTACATAGCTGGATGAGATGGAATAGATATGATACATAGATTGGATTAGACCTAAGCAATTAAAACAAAAAATGGAGACAGGCACAATGAATATTTCTTGCAATGACAAACCAAATTACAGCCTTATAATATCTGGTAGTTACTATACTATAAAAATACTATATATAAAGAACAAGATAGTAACTTGTAGAAGTCAGTATCTGATTTTTATATACATAAAACTTTACACACACATGCTGACTAGCTGTGGATGTCAAGAAAAAGAGAAATAAACTTTATAATTTTTAATTGTATACTAGCCCTGAAATTGAAAAAATTGAAAAGTTCATGATTCAAACTTCATAAAAAAAAAGGTAGTCTCGAATTGTGATAATTGTGGTGCAAACCATGAACACTGTCAAATAAGGGCTAGTGTAGACTTGGTTGCATCTTTTGTATGGTATTTCTAGTAACTCGTTTTTTTTTTTTTTTTTTTTTATTCGAGTGGAAGGCAAACGAGCAAGTGGGTCTCCTGGTGGTAAGAGATCACCACCGCCCATAAACTCTGAAATCGTTAATTATTTATTAAAAATAGTCACTGGCCCGTCTGGTCTGGCCCGGAAATCACATTTATGTTCCTTCATAAGAATACTTTGATTTAATTATAGACCACTCATTTCATGGGACTTGCTTGGGTACTCTTGTTATAGCCAAAAAGTCTTTGCAAGTTTTACAATTCAAGTTATCCATCCATACTAATATTATAAAAAATAATAGTGTGTTTGTGTGATTGTATGTTCGTTCCTCTTTCACGCCGTAATGGAGCGACGGATCGACGTGATTTTTGGCATAGAGATAGTTTATGGGCCCAAGAGTGACATAGGCTACTTTTTATCCCGGAAAAATGCACAGTTCCCGAGGGAAAGCGCGAGATAACCGAATACCGCGCGGGCGGAGCTGCGGGCAAAAGCTAGTTACAAAATAAAATCCAAATTAAATTACATAATTACTCTACTGATGCTCTGCTAGACTAACCTTTATCATTCTGGGTGGGGTGATGCAAGAACGTGGTGAATGGGCATGTGTGGAGGAACTGAAAGTGGTTGCGTTTCGGCTTAGCACTCTCATCTGCCTTATCATTTTCAGGATCCTTTTCTATCGCTTCCTCTTCCTATTATGTAAAATGACAAAGAATACATTTTTAGAAATTCAATTTTATCTTTTGTAATTCATGGTTTGATTAGTGAATCCGTACAAAATTTAATGCAATCTTTTTTTCTTAATACTTCTTGCACATGAAAGGATGAATTAGCCAGAGGTATGTATATATACATTGAATATAAGTTGACCCAATTTTGGCAAAATTAAAGCAACTAGCAATTTTAAATAGGAACACATCATTACCATAAATCACAACAATTTGGTCTGACCAAACAATTTAAAATGATTCAAGATCAATAGAATCAATAACAGAATACCGACCTTAGTCTTATCTGAATTCCTAGTAAAGAACCCGGGCATTTTGATGGCTCCTATGGGAATAAACTTTGGTTTCACCTCACGGCCCTGCTCGATTACGTCCGCGGACAGCGCCGCTTTCACCAAACCCTCAGCCTCCTTCGACTCCGCATTAATCTCATTGTTTTCAGCCTCAGTCTTAAGCATCATTTCTTTTTCCTCAGCTTCAATTTGCTTTTTATCTGGCGACTTCTCTTCTTCATTCTCCATTTTGTTTATATCTAACGTACTCATGACTGAAACTTAACTTTATTAGTAAATTTTTATTAATTAATCCAGCGCCTGAATTTGTTAGAAAACAGATTGAGAATGATTGTTAGGTTTAGCTAAAGAGAGGCCGAAGTAGCCATTAAATTCAGTATTCCTGACTGAAAACGTTGTTATAAACTAGAGAACACTTTGTTTAGACTACATTACATATTATTACTGCGGTTCGTATTAAATGTCGTGTAATTTAATCTCGAAATTTTGGCGACTAGGTCGTTACGGTAGGAAGCTTTCGTGTTTAAACCCACTGAACTATGAAATGAAAGGACACTTAAGTCACAACAACAATTGTATTATGCTATGATATTTACACTGAACTCACCTCTAAAATAAACTAAATGTGATTCATAAAAAACAATTTACTTTTAAGAAGTAAAGGCTGTGAAATTCGGAATTAATTGCGCCAAAGCAACGCCATGTCACTTGGCCGGGCCGGTCGATTTCGCATTTCGTTTTGTTCGCGTCGCGTTGCGCCGTTCCTTCCGTCCGTTTGTGGCAGTTTGTTTTGTGCGAATGAAAAAAAAATGGCGCGAACGAAACGAATGAATGAACGTATGTACAATGTCATTTTCTCATATGGCAATACGTTAAGACTATTAGAGTTTAACCACAGAATATATAATAATATTAAGACTAACTGCTTTAAATTATAATACAAACTGAAATATAGATGCACAGAAAATCCAGAAAAATAAGACCAGCACTGGGAATCGAACCCAGGTCCTCGGCATTCCGTGCGTTCCAAATTTGAAATTGAAATAAAAAATACCACACATATATACAGTGTACTTATATTATATTAGATTACATTACACTACACGTATCATTTCAGGTTTCTTATGATCCCCACATTCGCTTCAAAACAGGGACCAAATTACTGGTGTCGAAAAAATACTTCTCTATTGATAAAATTGTGTGCAAGTGCACACAATTTATTATAATATCCTGCAATCACGATGGATGCCGTTCCTACATTATAATAATAAAAATCTTAACACCTATTATCTTTACAGTGGAATCTCGATAATTCCAAGGGAAAAGTTAAAAACTTTGAAGTTAGTGCGTTTTTGATTTAACAAATTATTCGAGATATACGAGAAGAGAAGACGTCGAAACGAACGTAACATCGAATTTTTCAGGTTGAGCTAAAGTCGTTTCCGTTTAGTACTCCCCTGTTGTTCTTAGTTAACAGTGAAATAGATAATCATTATATTTTGATCCATGATTTTGATAACGTTCTTAGACGTTTTTGTCAAACTTAAAACCTAAAATTGGTAAAAATGGCTCCGAAGCGGTAACGTTTCGTGTACCCTGCCTACCCCATTTGGGAATACAGGCGTGATATAATTTGTGTGTTCTTAGCAATGTGATTTTTAACACTGCTCCAGAGGGTAACAGGCATGGGTATTTGATATTAATTTCAGCTTGATACCAACGATTTTTTATTCTAGTCTAATTTCTATAATATTTAAATACAAACCTCCGCCATTGCCGCATATTAATACGGAACCCTAAATTTTGCATGGTCCGACACGCACTGGGCCGCATTTCGATATTGTATTTGGTTTGAAGGCAGAAATAATAAACACAGATTATGGATACAATTTTGTAATTTAAGGAATAATTAATAATAATACCTAAGTATTGTACATAATTAATGTTTTTCTAAAGCTTTGATGAGGAGTTCATTTATGTGTGTAATCAAATTTCTAGGATCCATAACGAGACCAGCGGTCACCATGGCATTGGAGAAGAGTTGTTGTGCCACCATATTGGCCAGGTCCTTGTCAGTTGAGAGAAGTTTGTGCAATTTCTCAATTATGGGGTGTCTGTAAAAAGAATTAATAACAATAATGATTAATAACGATCAGGCGTTTCTTCGCAGAGGTTCACATCAATGAACTATAAACAATTACTTTGCTGTTCGAACAGTTGTGTTGTCACCGTATATATATAAGCTTAAGCAGTATGGAAGCTACGAAGCTACGATCGAAACGACACACAGACGCGCGCTCGACACGGCCTCTAAGGGGGTCTCGCGGTACTGCAGTACCGCGAGTCTCTTCAGAGGCCGTGAATATCGCGCGTCTGTGTGAGTGTGTTCGTTTCTATCGATTTGTTCGTAGCTTCCATACTGCTTTAGCTTATACTGTGGTGTTGTTCTGATGATGAACTCTGGTCGAGTTCAAAACGCGTCAGCGTAGTGAGGTGGTGGTGGTGATAATTGGGTTTGTGTCATCTGTGTATGATCTTACAATGTAGAGGTGGAAAAACTGCACGAACACATATTTGTTGCATAGACATTATTTAAAGTGAGAAAACTTTCCATGTCAATGACTATGCAATGATATTACTTACATATAAAAAATAATCATTGACTTTATGACAATTGACATAAGGTTTATTTGTACTTGGCTTTTATCACTACATCTATCTATAGCTATCGTAAGGTCGCGCGTGAGCAAAGTATTGGTTTTAGTTCATTGGGATGGTGATGATGGACTTACTTGGCATTAATCTCAAGTTGAGGCCTCAACAAGGCAAATCTGTTTTCTTCACTCATGTTTTGAGCTTGGGTTCGTACAAAATGTCGGGCAGCTGCCATTTCAGGCACGATAATGACGCAAGGGTGGGAGTCTAGTCTTTGGGTTGTCCTTACGTCGAACACTTTTCCCTCCAGTTGACCTTTTAGGAATTTGATCAGTTCATCTACTTGCGGTTGCTGGAGGCCCTGAGCGCCTGTAAGAGAAACCCCACTTTTAGAATAATATTACAGTTAGAATGGTTCTGGAGTAAAGAACTGTGACGTGACTTCGACAGGCGTTAGTCCGTGTGCAAAAGCTTTAAGGCGATGACACACTACTTAAACGCGACGTCACGGGGATCTGATTAGACATGACAATCGTCGCATGGTGTGGCGCGGCGTTGTTTCAATAGTGTAACAGCACCTTGATTTCTTGTGTTTACGACTCCTTAGGTCTTTATATGCTCAAAGCGTTACCAATTTCTAATTCTTCCTTTCATCTTGAATGCTACACAATTCTTATGCCAGAAAAGTGCCAAGCTAGCATGTGTCATAGACCAATAGCGGGCAGTGGGTGGCTATATATACTAAACAAATTTACACTACTATAGTCAAATCTGTTTATAGCATCACCAAGAAACAACCAAGAAAGAAGTCCCAACACAATCTTATATACCAAAATAACACTGGTTATAACGACCAACCATGTTTTACGACCAAATATTGCTGTCCCTTCGATGTCGTTATAAACAGTTTTGACTGTATTACTATAGCATCGTATTTTGTAACCTATGACAGATTCAGTTTTGTTCTCCGGCTCCTTTTGCATGTCACTCTCGACTGACACCAGCTGCCGGCCGCCAAACTCCTTCAGTTCCAGCAAAACCAGTTCGTCGTACGTGTCGTAGCAGAATAACACTTCCAGATCGCGCTTTTTCAGTGATTCGAAGTATGGCGAAGTCTCTGCCAGTTCGCGGCTGGAAAAAAGTTGTTTCATTTTCGATTATTTAGTTATATGCCAGTTTCATTGGAGGATTGTTTCAGATGTAAATGGATTTGTTAATTTACATTAATGCCGAGTGTTTTAGAGTTAAGTTGAATTTCATCAGCTACTTGTGCTTGATATTTTTTATTTAGCAGTAGTAAAAGCCCACTCTTTTGTTTTTAAAAATAGTCATCTCTTATACTATACTCTTATGAAATAGATGTCGTATTTAAGCATATCTTGACTCGATTATTTCCCAAATTGTTTTCTTTTCCAGAGCTGGCTACTTTGGGTTTGGTAAAGTATACAGGGTGGCCCATTTATATCGGTCAGTATGGGAAACTCTGTAACTGTGTTCTAGCAAATAAACATTTCTGATTTCTGATTTCTGATTTCTTCTCAAACTATACGACATACGAAAATATCTTCTTAGGAACCATGACATCGATTTTACCAGAAAAGAGGTACAAACAACCATAGAGACAATTTTACATGTCAGAATTTGTTGAATATTGTAACGGTGGACACTTCGAACACCTACTAAAATAAATTGAAGTATGTGAAAACAATGCATTTTATTCGTTTTAGACATAATGTTTCATGGAGACATTTACTGCTTAAGACGTTCACAATGGGGGCTATCGCGAATGAATTTTCCGCTAGAGGCGCTAGTGTAGCGTGAGGTCAACGAAATGTCAAATCTCATAGTTTTTGAGTGAGCTACGCGGGTTTATTTATAATTAGAATAATTTTGTGAATATTTTGCATTATCTGAAATTAATTATGGCAATTATGCGATAAGGGGCAATGAACGTCTGTAATTTGAGACATTTTTGTCTTTCGAAAACTTTTGTCCTCCCTTTTTTCCGAACAAAACGGGATTATGCAATACTGTGGTTGCTCGATATGTTTATGGCACTGTTTTACAATGTATTAAATATGATTTTAGTCTAAACTTTGTTTTCACGGCCGTTATAACAGACTTTTAAAAACCTCACGCAACAGTGGCGCCATCTAGTGAGAGAAAAAACGATAGCCCTCATTGATATCTTAATAGAAATAGTGTAAGTTTTTTTTCTTTCAAAACAACTGGATTCGATTCCCGAGCTGAGTACAGGTTTTTTTTTAATTCATGAATGCAGTTTTTCTTGTTATTAAAATCGATGTCATGGTTCCTAAGAAGAAATTTTCGTATGTCGTAGTTTCAGACTTTCCCATACTGACCGATATAAATGGGCCACCCTGTATATTTTCAACCGGCTTCAAAAAAGGAGGAGGTTCTCGATTCGACTGTATATATATTTTTAATTATATACAAAGACAGACAAGCAAATGGCATGGGTTACCAAAGTGACAGTAATCTCACTGGCTGTTTTAGTGCTGGTTTACACAATGCCAGTAAAATTTTGCCAATAGTACACTGTTAAATTTTTTTGTAAAATTACAATTGTTTTACAAAACAAATATCAGCAAAATTCCAAATCAACGTATACTAATACAAAACATAACACAATTTGAGTAAAATTACAAGACATGTGAAGGAACTTACTATAATGAGTTGTAATTTTGGAAGCTTTATGCAATAACCCTACACGTATTGTAATTTTTCCTAACTGTTGGTGAATTTCTAATGAAAGGTTGTAAATTTACCAAAATTGTTTGTAATCCGATTTACAATACTTTTTTGTGATATTACGAATAAATGTTGAAACTCAAATTACTATGAAGTCATTAAGAATTTACAAATAATTTTATTATTTTTGTAACACAAATTTGAAAATTACAATACGTATTATAATTCTATCGAAAGTTTTTATTTTTCTAACACGTATTGTAATTTTCTAAAACTGTTGATTAATTTCGGGCAAAAAGATTTAAAATTTACAAAAATTATTTGTATTTTGATTTACAATACTTTTTTTATGAAATTACAAAAATAGTTGAAACACAAATTAGTATGAAATCATTAATAATTTACAAATAATTTTATTATTTTTGTAACACAAATTTTAAAATTACAATACGTATTATAATTCTACCGTAAGTTTTTATTTTTCTAACACGTATTGTAATTTTTTTAAACTTTTGATTAATTTCGGGCAAAAAGATTTAAAATTTACAAAAATTATTTGTAATTTGATTTACTATACTATTTTTATAAAATTTTGAAAAGATGTTGAAACTCAAATTAGAATGAAATTATTAAGAATCTGCAAACTATTTTATCATTTGTGTAACACAAATTTTAAAATTGCATTACGTATTGTAATTCTACCCAGTTTTTACTTCTCTAACAAGTATTGTAATTTTTTCAAATTTTTGATTAATTTCAAGCAAAAAAAAATTAAAATTTAAAAAAAAAAATTATAATTTGATTTACAATACTTATTTTGTGAAATTATGAAAAAATGTAGAAGATGAAATTATTAAAGATTTACCTATAATTTTATTATTTTTATAACGCAAGTTCGAAATTGCATTATAAATTGTAATTCTACTAAAAACGTGTATTTCTCTTACACGTATAGTAATTTTTCAAACCGTTAATTAGTTTTGAATCAAAAAGTTCTAAAATTCTTGAAATCTGTTTGCAATTTGATCTAAAAATTTTTTTTTTTGTAAAGTTACAGAAAAATATAAGTAAGTATTGAAATTACCATGAAGTCATTAAAACTATAAATATTTTTAGTATTATAATCTATAAATTGAATTTTCAAACCAAGTCTTTAAATAAGCTGTAGATCATCATTTTCAGAGCGATACGTTACCTGCGTGAGAGGTAGAACTTTTTGTCTCGGGTTAGATATATCGCAATTCATATCTGCACAGAGTTTATATTTAATTCTAAATTAAAATTATTAAATGTATTTCGTTTGCACTATGAACGCAGTGAAATTTTCGATAGCTTAACATGATATTTTACATGAATTCTTAGCACAATCAACAAAACGTTAATAAAAAAAGTAGTTTGTAATTTCTATAGAAATATATTAATATTGAAAGTTTTGAGAGTTATATAATAGACAGAATTTTTATATAAGACGTTTTACTTCAAACTTAGATTTTTCCCGTTATCTTTGAGATTTTCGGTTTACCAGACATTAAGATAGTCACAAAATCAAATAACGATTACCTTTGTATTTTTTTTTTCCATATTAAATTTTTCGATAATGAGTTGAAATTAATTACGTTGTAAATTTACAACACATCATTTTAAAATTGCAAACCATTTTCAACAGAATTTGTTTGGCAAAATTACATTATTTGTATTGTAATTTTGCTAAACGAATTTCTGATAGTCGTTTGGTAAATTTCAACAAATGTTTTGTAATTTTTCAATAATGAGTTGAAATTAATTGTGTAGTAAATTTACAACACATCATTTTAAAATTGCAAACCATTTTCAACAGAAATTGTTTGGCAAAATTACATTGTTTGTATTGTAATTTTGCTAAACGAATTTCCGATAGTCGTTTGGTAAATTTCAACAAATGTTTTGTAATTTTTCGAAATTGAGTTGAAATAAATTGTATTGTAAATTTACAAAACGGAATTATATTATTACTTTATTGTTGTGCGTAAAAACTTCCAACACTTTCTTTGTAAAATTACTACAGAAATTTTTAACAGTGTAGTACAAGCTACGTGATCGATCGACAGCCGCAATGTCTTGCTACTGGCACGTTTTTCTGGCATCATATAAACTAGTATTTTCTCTCCACACTGGAATAACCTTCCAAAGGTCCTGCTTAAGCATGTCTTACCTAGGAGCAGCCAAGTAATAAATCGTCTTTTGTTCATTCTTCTGTCGCGAACTGTACTCCGCCATTGAAGTCCTGACTCCCTTCTCCAACTTCGACGATTCAAATCGAAGCAACTTCGCAATGTCTTCCTAAAAGACAAGAAAAAGTTAACAATATACAATTTAACATAAAAGTAAAAGAGAAATAGATTTAACAACATACCCTTTCTAATGGACTATGACTAGTGACAATGCCTTCCTTCAAAAATATCGAATAGTCCCTGTAAAATGTGTCATACCCCACAGGGTCTTTGCTTGCACTATCATTCAGGAACTTGAGGAAACGATTTGTCAACACTGTGCGCAATTTACTGGAAATAAGAATTTAATTAGTACTGTTATTAATAATGTTATGTATATTTTTTTAACAGAAAGTAGCAACTAAACGCTTGATTTTGTCTGCATTAAAATTGCTTAGCGCTTTCCCAAGCTGGGACAAGGAATGGTTGTGCTCTGTGTTGTTAAGCTTTGCAAATAAAGTAGAATTGGGATTGTACTTACATAATCAAGTTGCTGTTTTGCAATAACTCCCTGCTCAGATTAAGGGGAATGTCTTCAGAATCAACGACACCTAAAAATATAAATAAGTTTAATAATCTGCAATCCATACTTACTAATATTATAAATGCGAAAGTGTGTTTGTATGTTTGTGTGTTTGTCAGTCTTTCACGCCGTAAGGGAGCGACGGATCGACGTGATTTTTGGCATAGAGATAGGTTTATGGGCCCGAGAGTGACATAGGCTACTTTTTATCCCGGAAAAATACAGTTCCCGAGGGAATAGTGCGCGATAACCGAATACCACGCGGGCGGAGCCGCGGGCAAAAGCTAGTAATTTATAGGACTCAAGTCGTTTTAGTTGAATATCATTTATCATGGCTTATCTTTTCAGACTCCAGTATCTTTGCAGCCTTACCTTTCACAAACCTCAGCCATTTGGGTAAAATATTGTCGGCTTTGCTCTTAATCAATATTTTCCTGGAGTATAAAGACACACCAACATCTGAGTCTCGAGACAATTCGAAGAGTCCTGGCTTGCCCTCAGGAACATAGAGCACTGCTCGTATGCTGAGCGGCGCGTCAGTTTTGTAATGGAGAGTGAAGCGCGGCTTGTCGTAAGAGTTTCCTATGAATCTGTAGAACTCGACATGCTGTTCCTGAGTTACTTCCTTTGGCTCCATCAACCAGAGAGGCTGCAATAATGCATAGAGAATAAATTTTTGTTTTTCAATAAAAGCTTTTTACTGCTGTTACTTTTCATGGGGTACGAGTAACAGGTGATATTAAATAAAATGACAATGGCCTAAAGGAGGTGGTTTCATGCTTGGTCATCATGCTTGTTGAATAATAATGTACCTCAGTCTCATTTACCATGGAATAATGTAATGAAATATCGTCACTACTTTGAAAAAATCTCGTATCTAAAATCAATATGACAACACAATTGAACCTTGATGTAGGTAATGTCTATAAAGTTCACTCAGAAAAATTATTTATTTTGAGCTACGAGTTTTTTTTAAAGTAGTGATGATATGCACAAACATGTTCTAAGAATTTTGCCTAAATTATAATTTGTTAGTGTTGAAAATCTTGGTTTACCTTAATGGAATTAACTTGCTGATCATTCAATATGATAGGGCTGCCAATAAAGTTGCTATACTTCTTTATGATACCTGTAAATAAGTATCATTTAGCACAAATTTTCATAGCAATTCGCAAGATAAATACTGCTGTATAGTTGTCCTATAAACTTTATTTATTTATTTAGAAATACTTTATAAAAGAAGAGCCCCTTACCCTTGACTGTTTCATCGTCTGAGAATTCTCTGCAATCTGTTTTCAAGTAGACAACTATTTTAGTTCCAATTGGGACCCCATCAGCCTCCTGAATTTCATATACTCCTGATCTGAAGCAAATGTTACTTATGCTTATAATTGAAATCTGCAACTATGCTATTCCTTCATTTAGCAAAACAGAAAGAATTCATGTAAAGTGTGATCCTTTTCTTTTTGTCCTAGCTTAGGCAGCTAGTGCCAAGATATAGTTAGAAGTGAACCCACTATTACAAATTAGTACCTGGGCGACCGAGCTTTCGAGTAAAGCTCAATAATAAGCGTTTTCCCAGAGATACGACCAAGCTAGATCGATTTGTCGCCCCCGAAAACCCCTGTATACCAAATTTCATAAAATTTGTTGGAGCAGTTTTCGAGATTCTAATTATAATGTATACAAGAATTGCTTATAGATTAGGCTAAAGCAATCTTTTTCAGCCAGGGTGATATATAAAGTGTGTCTTTGAGTAAAAAAATGTAACCATTATTTGGACAATTAGACAAGAAAAAAACTTTACCCATCAGAACTCCATTTGTATCCTGGGGAGCCTGCAATGCTGCTTCTCGTGAACACCTCAATCTTGTCAGCAACCATGAATGCAGAGTAGAAACCTACACCAAACTGCCCAATGATAGAGCTTGCTTGGTCAGCTCCTTGCTTCTTAATTTCTTCAATAAATGATTTGGAACCAGAACGGGCAATTGTTCCTAAATTTTGTGTTAGTTCTTCTTTTGTCATGCCAATGCCTGAATCCTGGAAATAATGAAATTTAAAGTAAATAGGCATTTGTTAAGTTACATTGCAATAGTTATGCAATTGTTTGTTTAGTTCAAATGCTATGGATAATTAATGGCAATCTTTAACATATGGGCACTTTAGAGTAACAGGGCAAGATTTGCATGTGGAGGCCAGTGTGGAAATCTAATTCAATTGAGAATAGTACATTACTGTAGAGGCCGGGAAATAGACATTATGGACACAGGATAGGGATGCGCTGCCGGCAACCCGGCGTTCCGGCCGAGGCTTGTGTAGTGTTTTTCTCTAACATGACATGTAATTAAAAAAAAAAAGAAGCTTGCGGGACGCTAGCCTGGTCACCATGTTGTCTGGCTGCTGGCGCGACGGCTGTAGGCGTTGGTACTGGTGGCGGGCGCGCGCCGTGCCGCAGCTCGCGTTGAAACAAAAGACGGTTGCATTGCCGGCCGAGGACGGGAAATTTGTATGAAATCTCTAGAGTGCTCTGTTAGTGACCGCACTCAGGCAGACCAGCCGCAGCGTCTACGACGCGATACTTTCCGGCCTGTTACTTCTAATACAACATCAATATTTCATATGTCGTCATGTTTGAGAAAAGTAATATTTTTACCTGGAATGTTATGGTTCTATTCTGTTTGTCAGTAATGAGCTTGATTTCAAGAGCTCTGTCGGTTTGCTCCAGCTGCTTTCCCTCAGTTGCAGCGCTGACACTGAGGTACCTTAACTTCTCCAGTGCATCGCTAGCATTTGATATCAGCTCTCTGATAAACACCTAGAGGATTAAGAAATAAATATAATTAACATCAACACATAGATGCGTTCTGTTCTTGAATGAATGTGAAACTTGTGAGCAAAGATTTGATCAAAAATATCTGAACACACTTCTACGCCATTAAAAATAGAGTTGTGTTCAGATTTTTTTGATCAAAATTTTGCTCACAAGTTTATCAACTTGACTATACATGAGTTCCATACTTTAAAATATATATAGCTACACAAACATACATTACACATAGTTTAACCCCTTTGTACGCTTAAGAGAGGGATCAGTGCCAAATTACTGTGGTTTTTAAAAGATACCATGTTATGCTCTCCAGAAGACAATATTTTTTACTAAGAAAAGCTATTTATTTACTCTATACCTTGCTAGATATAGCAATATCAAATAATACTCACTTCTTTATCAGAGTAGAGGGACCTGGCAACGATGTCCAGTAGCATTCTAGTTTCAGCTTGAAATTCCCTTTTTTCTGAAGTTCCCTTCAAGGTCTCTCCATCCTTTTTTTGTTCTGTAGCAGTGCTGTACTGCTTGTTACTGAATGCTCGAAAAGTAGTTGTAGTAGTTGAGTCTGAAAATGATTCCATACATGAATTACCCAGGGTTCCAGGGAATATAAAAGGACCGGTAACATTTGCACAAAAAATGGACATGAAAGAGACAAGATATGAAAAATTTAAATTTGAATAGAACTTAAAAGGATATGTTAAGTAAGCCGAGTCTTTTTAATCTAAAACTTTATCAAACATACCATTTTGGATTTTGGCAGATACACTCCTAGCAGCAAAATGTTTAGAATTATTTATGGACTGCAGAAAAATCTTTCGCGCACATACTGTTGAGGATCCGAGTCTCGCACGTAATGCCGACATATTTAATGGAAATTCAATTCAACAAAACAATATCATAAAATTTAACCTAAAAGCCTGTCACAGACAAACTCGTTCCACAAACAAACTGAAAGAAAAAAAGGTGCACAGACTAGGTACTGAGTCAGCGAGCTGACGTTCAGAGACCATAGAAAAAAACCCACCGTATGAAAGTCGCTTATACATTTTGACAGCTTTTTTTTAAATTCTTGTGAAATTCTTGGGGCTGTGACAGCGTCTGTTATGCCAAAAAAGATTTGTGGATTTCTATTCGGTACACTTTTATTTACTTTATTTAAAAATCTAGGACAAGAAAAAAAACACAACATACACATACTCGTACTCCTTTATTGGTAATATCACTATTACGTCATTTTGTTAAATTGTTCTAATATATTCTAAAGCTGCTTAATTTATTGTAATATTATTTTTGCATTATTTTATACCTTAATCTCATTTTCGATTTATTTTAATGCTTTCGCTTGCTTGCATGGATCACATTAACTTCGTATCGTACCGTCTCTCTCGCTCTCGTATTAAATAGTAAAAGTGTCAGAGGGACCGCACGGCGCGAACTTCGAGTTTCGAGTTTCGTAGTAGCCCTGCTGTCATTTTCTATAATCGAACCGTCAGAGACAATGCGAGTATTTTATTTTATGAAGACAACCGGCTGTAACTGTAAGAGTGAGTGGAGATGGAGTGGAGTCAATGAATGAATGGATAAAAAAAAAAAACAAGTGCATTTAAGTTTACGTCAAAAACGACTACAACTGAAACGGCAAATAGACGAACCGTATAAATCTGACTTTTTTCTAGGATTTCTATAAAAAGTCAGTTTTTTGGAGTTCTCCAATCTTTGTGAAATCAAAATATCTACCGGCACGATACGAGTACTTTTGTCGAACATATATCTAGTTGATGCTTAGGCTTGGTTTCAAATCCATTCTAATCCATACTTATATATATACTTATTACGTAGAATATTATAAATGTGAAAGTGTGTTTGTGTAAGCACACACAAACATACAAACGCATGTTTGTATGTTTGTCCGTCTTTCACGCCGTAACGGAGCGACGGATCGACGTGATTTTTGGCATAGAGAGAGTTTATGGGCCAAAGAGTGATATAGGGTACTTTATATCCCGGAAAAATGCAAACTCCCGAAGGAACAGCTCGCGACAACCAAATTCCACGCGGGAAAAGTCGCAGGCAAAAGCTAGTATTTTATTATAAAAATCAAAGAATATTTTCTGTTTAAATTGTGAAATGGCCTTTAAAATTGAGTATGGTGGATGCGGTGGATGGAGGTGATGCGTTTAATCGAGTTCGTGCAAACGAAAACATCGTTTTTTATTGGTAGCTTAAACGTTTTGAATGAAGATAGAATGTTTATTTTAAAAAATGGCTTCTTGAAGCGTCAGTTCAATTAGTTCAGTCAGAAAAAGCGCGGGAAGCTACGTAGTGAACAGCGCCTTTTTTATTTTCAATTTTTCAATAATATTAAATCCGTCTATTTAACTGTTCTTAGTAGTAAATTTGGGGCGGTTTTTGCAATGGGGAGGAAGAAGAGGAAAAAGGATGGAAAAATTGTAACTGAGGGGACTGATTCAGACAATGACTCGGTATCCTCTGATAGCTCGACCAAAAACAAATACGAACCTTTCAGAGTCCTTGATTATATACGTAGTTATCCAGAAAATGGCGGTAACTTTGAATACATTGTTTTCTTTGAATCTACTGAAGCCGGGAAGCCTCTAGGTGACAGGGATTTGATGAGTATGTCATCGACCCTGAAACGATTTAATAAGGGAGTCAAACAACTTATCCGTATGAATAAGTACAAAATAGGAGTAATTTTCGAACGAGCTTCATTCGCAAATGCTGCCCTAATAAATAGTAAATACCTGGACACATACAAAATGAGAGCATCCATCCCAGCCGGAGCCACAGAAGTCACGGGCGTCATTACGCACGTGCCTATAAATCTCTCTAATCAAGAGATTTACGATGCCATCTCCAGCACGAAAAACGTAGTGCAGATAAGAAGATTTATGAGACGTACTAAAATAGATGATGATTTTCAGGTTACACCCACCCAGACAGTATCAATAACCTTTTCCTGCCCAGTCCTGCCCGATTCTATAGACCTAAACAGTTGGCGCTTCACGGTAAGACCCTACATTCCACCGATCAAGCAATGCCTGCGATGCCTAAGGTATGGCCACATCGGTAAATACTGTAAAAATGCAGAACGATGCTCAGTCTGTGGAGACAACCACAATTTTAAAACATGTACAATGGACACAAAAAACGCTATCTGTGTACATTGCCAAGGTCAGCACATAGCTATATCCCGAGATTGCCCAGTAAAAATAAGGAAAATGAAAGAAAACACAGATTTATTTCATAAAAGATCATACAATGCAGTAGTAAAAGAAAAGTCATTTCCTCCTCTATCCCAAACAGATCAATTTATATCCCTCCTTAATTCAGATAAAGTTTTAGACATTTTATTAAATTCAATAGTAAAATTAATATCACTCAACAAATTCAACCAAAAGGAAATCAATTCGAAATCCATCAAAGATGTCCTCTTAGAAACATTCAATGTTGAAAAAAATAATCTTAAAACTTAATGGATTCTCTAAACATAGTTCAATGGAACGCTCAGAGCCTAATATGCCATCGACATATTTTTTCTAAATTTCTATACGACAATTCTATACATGTTGCTGTAATTTGTGAAACTTGGCTTAGGCCACATCATAAATTACAGTTTAAAGAATACAACATGGTAAGACTAGACTCAGGCAACACTCACAATGGTGTAGCCATTCTTATACATAACAAACTAAATTACACAGCTATACAAACTCAACATGATGACTCTCTACAAAATGTTGCAATTAGGTTACAATACAATAATAAAGAATTATCCATAGTTAGTTTATACAGTCCAGGTAATTGCACACCTCATTTTTCAAAAAGAAAATTAAATAATCTTCTCCATAACATTCCTGAACCGATCTTCTTAGCAGGGGATTTCAATGCCCACCACCTGCTCTGGGGATGCTCATCTATTGATGCAAGGGGCCGCGACATTTATGAAAGTTTAAATGAAAATTATCTAGTCATTCTTAATAATGGACAGCCTACAACTGTCGGCAGCCACACCTGGCAGCCCAATGCTCTGGACCTAACCATTGTATCACCTTCTTTGGCTCTTGATTGCGATTGGATGGTAACTGATGATCCACTTGGCAGTTTCCATCTACCTGTAATGACAAAAATATTAATTAATGATAATACTCATAACTCTGGAGTATTCAACAATCAGAATCATAAACCTTTTCCACAACACTTAAATTGCAGAAACATCGATTTTGAAAAATATACCATAAAATTGGATAGTCTAGTACTGAATCATGATTTTGACCTATCTGATCCATTAAAATCATATGCAGAATTAACTAAGTTTATAAATATGGCTGCAGAGGAATGCACAATAGTCCAATACAAATTATCATCTACACACACAATAGACCATACCTTGACAAATCAAAGCTTGACAAAACCAAAAAAACAAAGAATTCCACTGCCATGGTGGAATCAAAACTGTTCCAATGCCGTAAATGCTGCTAAACAAGCATATTTAACTTTTAAAGCAAACCCAACTGAAATAAATTACATATCTTTTAAACATAAGCAAGCTCAAAGGAAACTTATTTTGAATAACGAGAGAAAGTCAAGCTGGTATTCCCTTACTGAAACATTTAACAGAACAACACCTCTATCATATGTCTGGTCAATGATGAGAAAATTTAATAAGAAATCCAAAGTCAACAATGTTACACTTAACCTAGACTTAACTAGCAATTTTCTTAAAAAATATACACCAGACACCGTTGAGTCTCCTTTAAATTTAAGTGAAGAATCTACATCAGCATCTCATGTAGATTACTTAACGAATCCGTTTTCACTAGCAGAATTTAATGCAGCCATTTCTTCACGAAAAGATACAGCTTGTGGACTCGACGGTATTCCATACAAGATGTTGAAGTATGCCAGTATTAACGCCCGAAATGTAATACTGAATATCTTTAATTCGTTATGGCAAAAAGGTCTCATACCAACTCAGTGGAAAACAGATTGCCTCATTTTGGCCTTAAAACCTAATAAAGACAAGAATAACTATGAATCCTATAGGCCAATTACCTTAACATCTTGTATGGGGAAAATTTTCGAGCAACTATTAAAACAGAGGTTAGAATTTTATATAGAACACAATAGCATTTTACCTTCTAATCAGTTTGGTTTTAGAAAAGGTCGATCTGCTAGAGAGAGTATATGCCATCTACAATTAGATATTTACAATTCACTTAAAAAACACAACGTTTTGTTTGCAGTGTTTTTTGACATCACCGGTGCTTTTAATAATGTAAACCTACATATACTGTCAAAAGAGTTAATGTTGCTAGGACTACCTAAAAAAATCGTACTATGGATATTTCATTTTCTGCATGGTAGAGAAGTATATGCCAAAACTCAAAATTATCTACTTGGCCCAAGGGAGTCTTACAAAGGTGTTTGCCAAGGTGGAATACTAAGTCCGCTAGTATTTCTGTTGTATATAAACAAGCTTAACTGTGTATTAGGATCAGAAGTTAGTAATCTACAATATGCCGATGATCTTGTTGTTTATGCCTCAGGCTCTGACCCACGCGCTACCGTCAACAATTTAAATATTTCGCTAAAAAAGCTAAATAGCTATTTCAAATACTTAAACTTAGATATCAATGCGGATAAAACTAAAGTAGTAGTTTTTAATGGAGTGGGCATTAAACAAAAAAATTACAAAATCTCTTACAATAACTCGGAGTTGTGTTCTGATGACTCCGTAAAATTTTTAGGTATTACTTTTACGAATAACATGTCTTGGAACAAATATGTCGATCATATTACGCTAAGAGCTTCAAAGGCTTTGAATGTTTTAAAATCATTATCATCAACATACTGGGGTGCAGATCCTAAAATTCTATTGAATTTATATAAAGCATTAATACGCAGCCATTTCGAGTATGGTTTCCTTTGTTTCGCGTCAAATGATAAATTGGTTAAGAAACTGGATATTCTTCAAAACCACAGCTTAAGAACTGTCATTGGCGCATTCAGGACAACTCCAATTAATTCCTTACAGGTAGAATGTAATACTCCCCCTTTGATAATAAGATTTAAATATTTAAAATTCAAATTTCTTCTCCACTTAAGTTCAGTAGCTTCCAATCTTCTCTTTAAAAAGATTTTTTCCTTATATAATCTATTTCCTTGCCGCAATATTTCAACGGTCCCATATATTCTTCATGACTTTTCATATGTTAACGAATTAAAACTGCGTGGTAACCTATTTACCAGTGAACGAAATTGGGCTTGTTTTAATGGTAGCTATGAAAGTAAATATACCACCATCCCTGTTCATATTGACCCAAAGTTGAAAAATAAACAAGAGGTTTACCAGAAGATTTCAACCTTCGAAAACTCCATACCAGTTTACACAGATGGTTCAAAATCTATGTCTACTTGTTCATTTGCCTTCTACGTACCTCATTATAAATTCGGTTATGGAGAAAAGTTAACAGAATACTTTAGTATTTTCTATGCAGAATCTCTGGCTATATTCAAAGTCCTGCAGTTTATAAATGAAAAAAGACACACTAATAGATGGTTAATAGTAACAGATAGCATGAGTGTTTTGAAATCTCTTCAAAGCACACCCATGAACAGTAAAGTTAACTACATTATATACGACATTAAACAACTGTGGTGGCAATTACATTGTGATAATGTTTTTATTGAATTTATGTGGACTCCGGCTCATATTGGTGTGAAAGGCAACGAGAGCGCAGACTTTCTCGCGAAGACCGCTTGCAATTTCGATGGATGCCTGGGCAGTGATGAGGGCAGCTCTGTCTCATATGGCGTTCACTACACGGATTTGGTAGCCAAGACTAAAGAAACCATTACCTTTGAATGGTCCTCTTACTGGAACAATGAAAAAATTCACAAAGGCGCATGGTATGCTTCCATTAATCAATTTATCGGCAAAAAACCTTGGTTCTCCAAATCACATCTGTATAAAGGACGAAAATACTATACCATTATATCTCGCTTACGATTTGGCCACTGTCGCATTAATGCACATTTACATAGAATGAAAATAGCCCTGTCACCTAAATGTAACGAATGTAATTTAAATTTGGATCAAACAATAGACCACATAATTTTTGATTGTCCCGCTTACAATATCCAACGCCTAGCCCTGATTGGCGAGCTGATGACTCTTTACCAATCGAGTCCGATCCCGCGCGGTACTCAAGAGCTTCTCAAGAATACTGACACTTACATCCATATTTATGAATACATCTGTTCAACCATACGAAATCTTTGAAATGGACCTAAAGAAACCGGAATCGATACACCGCCTGAAATTGACTCATCACCTGGAATAGAGACATAACCCGGAATGAACACATCACCTGGAAATGACACACCACCTGGAAATGACACATCACCTGGAAATGACACATCACCTGGAATTGATACACTCGGATACTACAACTGAAGACGAGGCTTGAAGCCTTTATCAACCATGAACTGAAGACTTGGCTCATGCCTAACAAATTAACTGAAGACTTGGCCTCTGTGTGGCCTTACTAAAACTACCAAAATAAGAAAAAATGTAACAATGAAGACTTGGCTGTATGGTGTTCAACCTTTGCCTTTTCCCTTAGAGGAAAGAATAATAAATAAAAAAAAAAAAAATTAGTTCAGTCAGTTGATGTTTGGCAAACGGGTTGTTGAAGCGGACATAAACTTCGTAATTTTCAAATAATTTTAGTAATATTGTTGTTTTTAATACAATTTATGGACCAAAATAGAAAGCTAAAGACAGTTTGCTGTATCCATCTATAAACTATTAATTATTAACGTGTTCAAACGTGAATTATTGTGAATGTGATGTGATGACTATAAAACTGTTTCAAAACATTTTATCATTTTGTCATGTTTCTTTATTTATACGATTGTAGACATACACCGTGCTGTGTGCAAAACCGTCTGTAACTACTGCAACAAATGACCTAAGCGTTTCCTGCTGGTGGGGAAAGGTGGAAGTGTCTCCGGATTGTTCGTGTCACCATGAAAGACGTGTTCAGGGATATAAGGACGAACAGTAGATACTTTCTGATAGTGTTATCTCATTTACGTTGTAGTACTTGAGTACTGACTGATCTTTTAGTTTGTGGTGTGAAGGGGGAGTGGGTTGTGAGGATGCGGGAGGTGCGGTGAGTGCGGGAGCACCGTGGAGCACCTGGTGGGAGGCGGCGCGGGCGGGCTCATGCCCGGCGCCGCGCCCGCCCAGCACCCGCCCAACATGCTGCAGCCCATGGAGGAAATGATCCTGCCACCCAAGCGACAAGCTGTTGTTGACCGATTGAGGTAATTTATATTATCCTTTTTCATTTGTCATCTTATACTTGCCATCAGGAGACCCACTTGCTTGTTTGCCAATCAGTCGAATCAAAAAAAAAACTTCTGACAGTTATTCTTAAAAAGCAATTTTAAAACTGACTGCAGAATGTTCAAAGGAGTTTACAAAATTTGAAACGAAAAGAACTAAATTGACTAAAATACTTTGCAACATCGCAAAATTGGGAATTCTTGGCTTAATTTGTAGAAATATTTATTACAATGTTAACTGGTTGATATATTTTTGTGTTTTATATTCTATGTGAATTTTATAAATGACATGAAATAAACAGAGTACAACTTGGGCAGTTACTGCACACATTTCATATGCATACACATACAAACATCACGCCTGTACCTATTCCCAAATACACACAGGCAGAGCACACAATACTGTTACTGCTTCGGAGCAGCTTTTACCAATTTTAGGTTTTAAGTTATGCATGTATGATCTTTATTATATGGTGCTTTATTATACTAAGAATCTTGTACTTCTTTCTTGTTCTTAAATTTGCTTTCTCCATGCATGTCCTGCAAAATTGACGCACATGTACCTCAAGCTCTGGAGAACAGCCCACTTCTGCCATACCTTCATACCTTCGTACATGCTTGTAATACAATCTAAATTAAATAGCTTCAGTACCTGGCTGATACACAGAGATAAGGTCAACCTACACTTGTTTTGGATAGGTATTTAACTAAATGTAAACAAACTTTGAGAGGAGACGTGGCTTCAGTGCAAGGGGGAGCCGTGGCTTCAATGCAAGGGAGAGCGTAAAATTTGTAGTGTGGTGTATATAACTAAGGCTCTCCATGAGGCTGACATGCGTTAAAACACAACATAAAAAAAAGATGTTAGTTAGCAAGCCAGTGAGTTGGCATTAGATATGGAATCCAACTTCATACTCAGAATCACTCATTTATTTAATTCTAAATTCCTTTATAATGATCGATCGTTAAAAAATCATAAGCAATATATTATTCAGATTATAAATAAAATTATTTTTCTTTTATTCACTGTAATAGACCTAATGTTATGTACTGACCAATTATGATTATGTAGTATTGTGTTATTTGTCATTCACTGACAATTCCATACATATCTATCAGTTATTTATATCAGGCCGTAATTTTATTTTATTAGTATTTGATGATGTTAATCTGGTTCTTACTTCTGGGTTAAATTTTGTGGTGGTTTTAGATGTCAACATTTATACCTTTCTGGAAAGGTTATGAAATGAATTGAGAAATTTGTTTCTGTAATTTTTATATGAAGCTTCATACAATTTTTTTTAATAATCTTTGTCAATTAAAAAAAAAACTTTAAAAATAATTATGATAATGTGTGATTGTGACCTATTATTTCTAAAAGCTGAATAAATTTTTGACAATTTTTTTGACAGAAATTGTTAACTTATTAGCTAATAGAAAAAAAATTGGCTGTCTTATGTATGTACTTTTTTTACAATTACCACTTCTAGGTCGGAAGTCGGTGTTTTTTCGAAAAAACTTAAAACTCAAATAACTCAAAAACTGCTGAATTTTGATCCCTGGTTGATTGGGCCAAAAACATTGCAAATAAGCTCTAGACTAGAATAACCCCCTTCAAGGAATAGGTCAATTTACTAGTCAAACTTCACATTACAAATTGACTTGTTTTATTTACATTTAGTTAAATACCTATCCAAACCAAGTATAGATCAATTGTTCACCTTTGAAAACTGCACAAAGCAAATTTCATGGAAATCCGTAGAGCCTTTTCCGAGATCCCCAAAATACACATTGCTTTAACATGCATAAATTAAATGTTTATTTGGTACTAAAACATACAATAATAATAATAATAATAAATATCACGGGACAATTCACACCAATTGACCTAGCCCCAAAGTAAGCTTAGCAAAGCTTGTGTTATGGGTACTAAGCAACGGATAAATATACTTATATAGATAAATACATACTTAAATACATATTAAACATCCAAGACCCGAGAACAAACATTCGTATTCATCATACAAATATTTGCCCCGGCCGGGATTCGAACCCGGGACCTCAGGCTTCGTAATCAGGTTCCCTAACCACTTGGCCATCTGGTTGTCAATAAGATTACAAAAATAAATATAAAATAAATTAAATGTATAAGAATAGCTTGTTATACCTAGTGCTATACACGAAGACGCGTGATTTTGACAAAATTAGACATTAATGAGATTGTAATAAGAACCACAGCATGCATTAGGTATGTATAGTTAATAATGATTGTTTAAAAATAATTAGTGTGCATTTAATTAGGAATTAAATATTAACATGAGAAAGTTTCCTATAAATGGTGTAGCCCAAGTGCTAGGCTAAAGAATACAATTAGGTAAGGTAATAAAACTAAATAGGCTAAATATTTCTTACACGGCCTCTAAGGGGGTCTCGCGGTACTACAGTCGCGAGACCCTCTTAGAGGCCGTGTAGAGCTCGCGTCTGTGTGAGTGTGTTCGTTTCGATCGATTTGTTCGTAGCTTCCCTACTGCTTTAACTTATATATTATTATATATTGTGTCTGAATTATGTGTAGTGTAAGAATTAAAAACTTCTCTGGATTCCATGCTACGCAAAAGGTTTTTAAATTTAGGCCAAGTGATCACTATGGTCATGTCCCCGAATATCATTACCCGAATTCATTACTCGAATTGCCGGCTGATACGAAGGTAGGTATCAATGTCCAGCGCGCTGAAACGGTATGGCTGGAGCGGCAATATCTAAGGCGGTCTGTACACTTGTCACGACATTGACCGCTACTAACGCCGGCCTGCCGGGCCCGTTCCGAAGCGAACGTTATGGCTTCGTATCGTAACGGCAATTATATAACTTGCCTATTGAAATGGGGACCATTGTTATATGGACATTGCGTAACTGGCGACTGCCATTACAATAATTATCTAGTCTTTAATTTTTTCCTTGCTGTTACGTAAGAAATATTTACAAATATGTGTATACATGTGTAAAATGGTTCCTTAATAGTTGCGATTGCACGATAATCGTAAACTGCCTGTCAGCTGCGCAGCTACAATCTTATTCCGGAAATTAACTGTCTTTAGTATCGCGGAACAAAATTTAAAGATCGAAATCGTAAATCTAAATCATCAACAGTAAAAAACATGATGTAAGTACTCGTATGTATAGTTAATAGTAAATAAGGTAAATAACCATAAAACATCACAATCAAATAAACATCGTCGACAGAAATTGAATTTGTCACCTGTCGAATGCTGATCGCCCTAAATTTGCGATAGCTTCGTAGGTACGTACGTAATAATATTGTACTTGTACCAAAGTTACCTAACCTGTCGTATTTGAACATGGTATTATGAGTCATTTTAAAAACACGTCGCGTCAGGCCTAGTAACAAATGTATACCATCATCAATAACAGATAAGGACGCTTTGGAAATATTCCTATATCATATCTCAAACCAAAAATGTAGTAAGTGGAGTAGGGTTGCCATATGTCCCGGTACGCCAGGACATCTACCAGTTTGAAGCAAGGTGTCCTGCCGTCCCGGCCGACAAGCAAATTGTCCCGGTTTAAAAATCATAGTTATTTAGTAGGGGGCTGAACTTATCTAAGCTTTAGCCTATAACATAGCCGATAACGTGCATTTTCCACTTTGTAGCGAAAAGCGCCTACGAATAGAGAACCCGACAAGCGGGTTGCTGGCATTGAATTACTGTGTTGAAGTTATTTTGTGCTTAGGCAAGGACTAAACCTTTAAAGTTACTTATTGTTGTAATAGAAGTTCCTTTTGTTCTACGTTTACTACCTTTTCTTTAAATGTCCCGGTCTGCGTCCGCACATTTATGGCAATCCGAAAGTAGAGGTACACGTAGATACACTGCAATTGTGAATTGGGAAGGTACCTACGTTGCGAGATAGGCGTTCTTAGCATAAATCTAGTCCAACCTGTCTCCATTGCACGTCTGGTGCAAGTTACTGAGACTTTACCCCAAAATAATGAATTTACCACTGAGAAACCGTTCTTGTCAAAAGTAAGAAACCCTAAAAAGTCAGTTAATACAATGGCGTTAAAAACAAGCACTTACAATAGGGATATACATATATCTGAACCAGCAAAATTCGCCTTGCGATCTGGTTTTTTGCGTGAGTCACGGGGAGTTTGAATTCAACCGCAGTGACTACCATCGGCTCCCAAAGTGCTGATATAGCTAGAGCTACGGCGACGAACTCATGTTCATTTAAGCGTGTCATACACTACGCAGATGCGATAATATTTTATCTGCGTATAAAAACTTAATTATCTGAAAGTATAGTTCATAATATCACGCCCAATGCAGATACGATAATATCGACCGCTTACTTTCATAACCCTAAACCAAAAACTTGAAATTGCTAAAAGTGGCCCCGAAACGGTAACGTTTCGTGTGCTCTGCCTACCCTTGGGAATATAGGCGTGATCTTTGTTTGTTTTTTTGTACTTTCTTAACCTCGTATCTACTCGTATAAAATAAATTAACGCTCTATCGTAAAGATGATTCTAAAGCAATTTAATGTGGCCAGATACGAGATTGAGAAATTAAGCGGTCAATTATTATCGTTTCTGCATAGTGTGTGATAGTTTCAGATACTTACGTTTTTATACGCAGATAAAATATTATCTCATCTGCGTAGTATGTGACACGCTTACTCTCCTGGTAGTGTAAGAGTAGATAGAGGCTTAGCTTACGTCTGGCCTGACCCTAGCTTCTTTTTCACCCTCTTTGTCTTGAGTGATTTGTGAAGCACTTTTGTTGAAAAGTTTAAAAACGCGTCCGTACCAGTAGATTCTAATTACGATGTGTGTTCTAAAATTTTTCAATTTTCATATCGTCCCTCCCTCAGCTAACTATCGTCGTAATTAACACGGTTTTGCTTTGTTAGATACGGCAGTTAAACCGGAGTGAGACACGATAAAGATACAGGCCACGATATTATATGTTGGTTTCAAATAAATAAACCTAGTAATAATCTCATCTCGAGTCATACAGCATCTTCCAAAATAGTATCTTTCTTGGAAGGATACTGCCGGCTTTAAACCCTGTCAAATGCTTCACAAAATCGCTCATTAGTGATGAAAACACATTTTATTTGGAATTAATTTATTTGGTTTATTTTTGTCGAATTGATATACAAGTTTATACCTGTACCTCTGCAGGTAAGTAGTTACACGGATTATGTGAACTGAGAGAATACTATACTGCGAAATCGTCATCAGTTAATTATAGAGCAGAACCAGTTTCATAAACGTTTGTTTTCGTCAAACGGCTGGAAAATAACAAGGCGATAAAACAAATCAATCCCCTCATTATAATAGCAGAAATCCAGACGTTGGATCATATATATGCGCCTACCGTAAAAATATGAACAGCTACATAACCTACTAGGTACTGTTAACCTACCTACTATGCACTACTGCAATAAAATGTAGTGTGAAGATCTTTTAACAGTAAATAACCCTAAAATATGTGTTGATGAAATAAATAAATAAAATATAAATATGTTGACTACAAATGCGCGGAGAACAGATGGTCGTTGGGGCCGAAAGTTTTTCGAGTGAAGACCGCGGATCGGCAAGCGCAGCATAGGACGTCCACCAGCGAGATGGACCGATGACCTAGTTAAAGTTGCGGGTTCACGGTGGATGCAAGCCGCTTCTAACCGAGGCAACTGGAGGTCTTTGGGGGAGGCCTATGTCCAACAGTGGACGTCCTATGGCTGATATGATGATGACGATGATGATGTTGAGTAAAATACTAACCCTGATCAAATATCTACGTATTTCACTAAAAACATAGTACTGAGTACCTAATCGTAATAATTTACTACATAGCCTCCTGACGACCAGCGTCCTTTATTAAGAATACTGGGTGTTTGAACAAATTAAAAATTTGACTGGTGCTCTATTTCACGAAGCTACAAGTAACAATTTACAAGCGGTAGTCTTTTTTTAACAGTATGCATTGAAAAGAGACTACCGTTTGTAAATTGTAATTTGTAGCTTCGGGAAATCGGCTATTGGTCGTCAGGAGGCTATATTATATTACTGGTCGTGCGTCACTAGTCCTAAATTGCCCTTCAAAAATTAGCTCCAATAATTCAGTTTTACAAAGACATCTTCTTAGAAAAACCAGAAACAGGATTTGCGTTACAATAAAAAAATAAAATATTTTTATTTAGTAATATCAGCTCTACTTGTTACATAAAATCCATTTCAAATTACGCTATGGATACGGTATAATGTAGTGAATCAGGGTGAGGTAAGTGCATACTTGCATAGTGGTTTTTGCACCGAGTGAAATGATGTTGGGCCTCCAGGCCAATAGCTAACGGGACTAGCTCAGCGGCCATACGCGGTGCATTAACGTACGACTTCGACTCTACATTTTCTATTTGCATTGCAATGCAGCGTTTGAATTCCTTTATAGTATATCACTATCTCTCATAAGTGTGGCCAATTTAAAAGTGTGACGTTCGAGAGAAAATGTTACTAAGTATATTTCTTCTAATATTACTAAGTATAGTATCTATTTTTAATATTTATTAACAGATTTTTGTCGTGCAACGGTTGACAGAGCATGCATTTTTGATTGAAAACAATAAATATAACATTCTTGCAATCTATCCTATTTACTTAGATCTCCACTATTTAGTGTTACTGAAAATTACCTGTCATTTATAGCCACCTGTTTTCAACTAAGTTGGACAAATAAACGTATTTTAATTTGAATTTAAGTAATTAAAGAAAACAAAGCTTCGAACTTGATATGAGTGCTTTTATGTATGTAGTTGATGTAAACTTTCATCTATATTTTACGAAGCACCAAAATTATCTCTGAACGCTTGGTGTAATGTAACTATGAGGGTGCTAAAAATATAGTATCATCTATCGCAAGTTACTTTTATAGTCATGTGACACTTGTTTCAAATCGAATGGACGTTTTACTGCTCTCATACAGCACACGTGTTTCCAATCGAATTTTAAGTGTGCGTCGTAAGCAATCTGATCTTCCTATATAATAATATAAAAGCTTTAGTAGCTCTATCTATGTACCAAGAATGGTAATACGAAATAGTGTCAGTCAAATAGACTACCTACACAACTGACCAGCTTCGTTTCTTATTTAGGTTTGGACTTTGTTAACATTTAAATTTTAACTTCACTGTCCATATGCCTACGAAACACATTACGTAACTGCTTAAGTTAGGCATGTTATAGCTGTATACACTTGTCGCGTCGTCACTACATCGAAATATCGTGATAAGAATCTTGATAAAGTCCGGTTCCATAATCCACTTGTTATGAAATCCTGGATTCCGTTTGTAGTATAATAAGACTCGAAGACACTTTATTACAACGTTAAAAAATGTCTTAGCCTAACCTAACAACCATTAACAGAACTAGTCTAGCCTAAAGTACAGCCAAGGGCAAAAATATGTATACACTTTAGTACCTTGTCACTTTAACCACTGTGACAGTTCATATAAGGCATTTTAAATATGACGAAAATAGACAAGGTAGTAAAGTCTATACATATTTTTGCCCTTGACTGTAGAAATGGCGTAAGTCTCCGTTGAAAGAAAGTAGACGTTAGGTTTAGCGATCAATATGTACTTCCCAGTACATGGGTTGAGTACAGGGTCAATACTTTTGCGAAACATAATGCATTCTCCGTACTAGTATATAGTGATGTTGATGTGACAATCTCATTATTTGACTACAATTTTGTAATCTATTTAATTATATAGGTTCAAATGGCTTAATATAATATTATATGTGCACTTCATTTTTTGACTTTTTATTGTTAAGGGGTATTATTTGAATATTAAATGATATTGTAACGAATAACTCACGCCTTAAATCGAGTTTAGCTTGACATGTTTCGGGCTTTTTCGAAACCCTTTTTCTATGGAGCACGCGACTCGGCGGCTGCCGCAACCCGATTTAAGACGTGAGTTATCCGTTACAATATAATTTAATATGAGTGAGTCTCACGATAGTTTTATGATCAAAATTATTTTAATACTGGACTTGCTGAGCCATGCTGAATTGAAATGGATTCTAAGGAGCTAAAACTTTGGCAAGCAACCCCCTTTACTAGTTAATCAGCAATGGCAAAGTTTATTACTAACAAGACATTGTCTAGTCAGTAATAACCAACTAAATAAATTTAATATCACAAATACTTAAGTAAAATTTCGTTTTTTGTTCGTTTTTTTTTCTTATTAATTTTCAAAGAAATTCCGTGTCAGTGACATAGCGTGACACTTGGGCCTTATCGGTTGCGTTGTTTGCTAAGCGCGACAAGCGTAGGCCGGCTGGTCAATGAACCAAACAAAAACACACCTATACGAGTACGGGTTTTAGTGCACCGAAGCAACCCGCCCGTCCCCGGCCGCAGCGTCACGCTGCTCATTGCCTCCTGTCCTCATTACCTATTACAGAGCGAAGACTAAAACTTATATCTACACTACTTCGACACATTCGATACCATAAAGTGACCGAACCACATGTTTCCGCGAAATTTAAATGCGGAGCGTTATCATTTTGTAAATAACCGGATTACGCTCTATAAATGGCTTCGGGCATTGTAATGTAATATTATTGTTACTACCTGTGCTTTAGTCGTTTATATTGTTTTCCTGAACACTAAATAGACACAGTAGATAATTTTTTAACATTTGAAAATGCGGGAAGATATGTTTCGATTACTTTCGATCATTGACGCTCTACCTACATTTACGAGAGGCTCGAATGCTGCGTTTTGTTATTTAAGTAATCTTGAGGTATTGTTACTTAGTTCAACGCTGTTTTGAAGCTCATGGTGAAAGTACAGATTGTCGAGTAAAGCAAGTGATCTAACTAACTTAACAAGTAGTTTCATTCGAACTTAGCTTCCGTAGCGGGGCTAGCGAGCGATAGATATGTTGGTAGGCGTAAATGAAGATCTATGAGAAAAATATTAAATTTTATACATACCTACCGATTTTAAAGTAACGCAATGCCGCTACTTGTCTAATAAATAATGATTGATTTTGCTAAAACATATATAAAATATTTTGATATGAAATCAACTTTTATTTTCCATAATTTTCGTGTTTTTTTTTTAAATAATATTTTGATGTACATAAATATGAGTAAGACTACGCGGTACGATACGCCTAAATATAAATAGATAATTAAGGCAATAATGATAGGTATTTATATTAAACAGCTATAGGTGACGCGTGCCGTGGTTCTTATTACAATGTCATTAATGTTTAATTTTGACAAAATCTCGCGTCTTATAGAGGTGCACTACAACATTGTGAAATTAGATTCAATCTCAATGCATTTGCATAAACACATACCAATAGATATGCCTGCTGTATCTATTTTATATACTCTTAGTAACGTCACACGAGCAGGCCACAGATTCTAATCGTTATGCTTGTATATATGCTTAGGTAGTAACCTAACGATAGCTACTGAAATGCAATGCTAAAATATTGCAAAGTGCTTTCCATCTTTGTATTTAAAACGCTAAGATATCGTTGCATAACTTTATTCTCTCACCTTTTATGTTATTTGTCGTGCTTTTCGTCCCTATTTTGTGTCATGACCCCAATGAGTCGAAATCTAGGACGTTGCGTTGCTTCCTTCTTCATTATTGCTCTTCTTACATTTTCGTCCTTGACTGTACATTTTTATTTAAACCTTGAGGCCTTATTGCGTAACGCACTCGGAATCACAATCATTTTCACCACTTTCTGTCACACGGTATAGGGGTGAGGGTAGATAGCGATGGTGAATGCGATTGCGACCGCCCGCGTGTTAGATATAATACGGCCTTTGGTTTTGTTCTGGCCTTCATTCGGTTTGGCTGCAAGTGCAGGTATCACTGCTGGACACAGATTTTCTTACAGTTAGAGAGCTTATTTCTGAATAGTTACGTATATGTATCTAGTTTATTCTGAACATATTATCTATTTTCTCTTAGCTCTTATTACGAGTATGTATTACATATTTAGATTTTTAGTAAGTCAGCCGGCGACATCGTCCACGCAGAAACAAATCAAAGTTCACGTCTTTCGTTTATCTGCGACACTACCTTAAGGGGCTGTTTCACCATCCATTGATTAGTGTTAACTGACTGTTTTGTTCGAATAGATGGAGACGGTATCACATTGAAGCGTCAGTTAACACTAATCAATGGATGGTGAAAGAGCCCCTAAATCTACTACTTTTATCCCTTATATATCACCCTATTTCAAATTTAAAATAAAAAAAACCGCATCTACCCGTTTAAGTGCTGCGGTGCAACAGACAAACATACAGACACAGACAGACAGACATAGCGGTCACACTTATAACACCCCTCTTTTTGCGTCGGGGGTTACAAAACCGATTAAGTTTGGTCTTTAAACGGTTTCCACATTCTTGTTCGTCGAAGTTCGATTTCAAAATGGAAAGTTTCCGTTTTACAATACCGACCGAAAAAGTTTTATTTTGAAAGCTTCTGAGTATTTTTTTACCTGGGACAGGAATAAATAGGAGCTAATGATTTTTTTACATAGCTGGCGAAGTATCCGCATTAACATTGCTCAAGGTGACCGCGCTCGGTTGTTGCGGCTGACTGAGCATCGGTTGGAAATTACTGAGTTTATGTATGTAGCTATGCGTACGTACCAGTATCAGATATAACTAAACACGACAGTACTGAAACCTGCCGGCGACACTTTATTACATACTAAACAAATGAAAGCTAATAATGAATTTAATTGGTCGTTTTTTGAACTGTGTATTTTTTTACATTATCGCTTATCTTCTTCCTGTGCTCTGCTCTCAATGAATTGAATACCAAGGTGACATTCATACAATCAGCCAACTCAAAAAAAATGCCTTTGTTCGTATCGTATAATAATACTATACATATAAATATTATACCTATTGCTAAAAAATAATGAGGACCTGACTCATATCAAAATACTTGTGTGCTTAGATATTCTAAGCTTGTGTGCATAATTCCTAGACCAGGCGTTTTCAACTTTTTGGTTTTAACGGCACACTTCATCAAAGTTTCACGGTACACCAGTACAAAATAGCCAAGTGCAAGTCGGACTGACGCGTAGAGGGTTCCGTATAGTATACCCATATTATGTATAATATACTAATGAAGAACGGAGGCTTATTAGTTGAACACGCCACGCGTCAGTTGTTTTCGTACTATTTACTTATTAAAATAGCTATATTCATGATTTCTAACCTGCATCATAGAATAAATAATAGTACTACGTATGCCTGCATACAGTTCGCGGCAATCGCGGCAAACCTGAAAATTTGCGCGGCACACTGGTGTGCCACGGCATACCGGTTGAAAACGTCCACCCTAGACAACTTGAAACACTTGAAACTGTTTGGACCACAGAATATTGGACAGAACCCTATTTACTGCTTACATGCAATCATTATCAATTGGTAATGCTTTACATAGATATTTAGTAAGATTTGTGTTAAAAATAAAATTGTGATAAATACTTGTGATATGTATAGAATATAGATATCATTTATAAATATCGTGAATCTGTAGTAAAAAAAAATACCTTGTTGAGTTTCTTGCCGGATTCTTCTCAACAGAGGTTTTTTCCGAACCGGTGGTAGATTTTTTTGACGTTCATAAGTGCTTGTTATAGCCTAAATTGAATAAAGTGATTTTGACTTTGACTTTGTTTTTTTCTGTTTGCAAGTCTATAAGGTCAATCTTTATAAACATTTTTGTAAAATTAGAGACTAAATCATGCTCTTATTTGCAGGCGAAGAATTGAGACATATCGGCGACGGCAGACTGAATGCGTCCCGAGGTTCGACCAATCGTTCACTGGAGCCTGTGAGCAGCAGAACCTTGAAACGAACGCGCTACAGAAGCGTTTTCTTGAAGGCAAGGCCAAACGGCAGGCCAAGAAGAGCGATCGAAAGCCAGACTTGCCTTCCATCAGTGGAAATCTGCACAGTAGCGTTCATGTGGTAAGTTCCTCAAAAACTATTGTACTTAAATTTATGCGTTACGTACAATCTTGACTGACGTACGTACATAATTGTAAAAGAAAAACCCGTAGTTACTCATCTAAACGTAATATTGACGAGATACGCTGAATATAAAAAAAAAATCGGTTTGATCGATGTTGTACATGTTTTCCGAAAAAGACCATTAAAGTAAGCTGAAAAAAAATTTGAAAATCTTGGGTTATTAAAATGTTTAGTGAAACTTGTATTGGTTTGTTATACCCGATGGCGTTGATGCGGAATGTATTTTACCTCTTTGATTATCTTCAGTTGCGTCGTTTCCGAGAATCTTTCCAAGTAAACAAGTCCTTAGGTAGATCTCGTGAGGCACGTGCCAGCGCTGCCTTAGTAATTAACAATGGCAGGGCAGCACGTGCGAGTGGCCCGAGCCGGCATCCGATCCGCGCCGCGTCACCGTCCGGATGCCACTCGAAGCCAATTGACTTGACCCTCTGAGGCCACCCGCCATCACATCCCGGAGTCGTTGCTTACAAATACAATAATACTCGTACCTACACACATTACTGCAAGTGTAATTAAATACACGTTAATAAATTACATTAATTGGATATTAACGATGTTACGTGCTTTGTCGCTACGTTGTATGCCGAATTTTGTATTGTACATAATATTTTATACCGAATACTTTGGCATTCTGGTATGAAGATTACACGAGCGAGCCTCCTAAGTTTAACCCTCTGACTGAGTTAATACATTTCTGAAAAGGGACCTCCAAATTACTATCTCAATGTCGCAACTAACATGATTAAATGTTATTATGCCATCGGAACTGGTAAGTTTGTGTCGCAAATACTGCCCTCCTAAGCCAAGAGGCTATCTCAAAAAAAAAATGCTTTTGAGTTATTAAATACTATCGTGCAGCTTAAAACATTCTGCATTACATGGCGTAAATGTCAGAAAAGCGTTTTTTTTTGAGATAGCGCCTTCCGGCTTAGGAGGCCAGAATATTACCTAATAGAAATCGCGTTATAGCCTCAGCGTCCATTTTATTAACCCCCTGCGCAAAAAGAGGGGTGTTATAACTTTGACCGCTATAAATGTCTGTGTGTCTGTGGCACCGTAGCTCTTAAACGGGTAAACCGATTTAAATTTTTTTTTATTTGAAAGTAGCGATGGTTCTTAGACATGTTTTATCAAAATTTGTTCAGCTGTTTTTGGGATATTGAACTTTGAAGTGACAATGGCGGTGTTTTTCAATTTTTTGTTGGTTAGATTATACTAATTACATATTTTTAAAAGTTCGTAGATCTTTTACGTAATAAAGTAGTGGCTCCGAGACTTGGCTAGAGTTACGCGCGATTAAGCATGTCTAGTAATTTATTTGTACGTACCTAGGTAACGTTACGTATCGATTGCACTCACTGGGTAGGGCCAAGGACTGGCGCACGCCGTACTTTCTGACGAGCAGCAGTTTCGTAAGCTCAAATCTAACGAACCCATATAGCCCATTAGTACCATATCTCTACATAATGTACATACATGCATCTAAAACTTATGATGACTTTACGTGGCTAAGCAAAGGTCATAATGAGTTTTCCTGCTACGTGATGACAAAAAGTTAATTACTAATATTCTAGTTTGTGTAGAACATTTTAATAATTTTAGCTGGTGCATCCACCAGAGATGTCTGAGGAAACGGAGCGGTGTGCGTAGGAAAAAAACATCAATAGGATTATTTCGTTCTGTATTACTCTTGTTGTGTTTATTACTCTTGAAAAATCCTCGCTGGATTGCTCGACACGCAGCCTTAAACTAAGTTTCAGTTTAGTTTAGGTGTACACTTAACGTAACGTTTGTGATATGAAGCTTTTATTTGGCAGATAGTGATTAGGCTGTTGCTAGATTACGAAATTTTGAGGCCTTTCTATAATTAGCTCTGTTAGAAAGCACAGACGACATAATTGTTAGTTCGTCTAAGATCCAAGAGAGTCGTGTGTTAGTACATTATGTACATAGGGCCGGCTCGACTGGATTGTGCAAACTGCGCGAGTTTCACAACCGACCGCCTCGCATTGTCTCGCGCCGCTCACCGCGACGACCTCCGTGCTGTTTTCTGAATCTGGTCTCTGCCTTGCTTTTATAAAATTAAAAATCTAAGCTGATTTAGAGTTACTGTTCAGCACTACGCAATAGTATTTTATTTGCTTTGATGTAAAGAAACTCTACGTTGGACGTTGGAATTGAGTTAGACTGCGCCTGACAATAATAGTGTACCTCTCGACCTTCAAACCTACTTTCTCATTGTTTTGTTTTGTGAGCTCGATTATTACATAACATAAGCAAACCAAAAGTAGGTACTTATTAATAAATGTATGAACATTAGCATTATATATATCGGTAGCAACAGGATTTGATAAAAAACAACTCTCAGTTTTAGACACTAATTTAATATTTACTTAAAAAGCAATTAATTACTACTTATAACTTGTGACGATATTATGTCCGGCAGCTTTATGAGTATGTATAAACACGTTATTAAATCGTGTAGTTTATTGTTATCAGAACATGGTATCGACGTAACCTAAATGCGTGATCTAAGGGACGCTGCAGATTAGAGGCGTGTCTGCGGGCGGAAATGAAACAAACGTTAGTTTCGAGTACCAACAATCTGACTATTGATGTAACTTTTGGATAGTTAGATGAAACCATTATCCAATCAATTAAAGAGATCGTCCCAGTTAGTAGATTTTTAAATAGATATTAGCTCATCAGTACATGTGATGTTTGTCTGATACGAGCACACGTGATTAGTCCACCAAGGCTCTGACTATCCTCAGTATTGTTTGCGCTTACTTGGGCGCACATGTAGCGTAGCATTAGAACTCGAGAGAACATTTCAGCACATCTGGCCCTATACTTATTATTAATCATTATCAAGTACTAACTGGAGTTGTTTAGATTTAATGATTGTCAGGCTGGGTTTAATTTAGATAAGTCCAGAAAGTAGCACAACTGACCCGATGGTCTAGAAGACAGATGTCTAAGTGCGAAATTATAATTTTTTTACATTTGAATGTCAAATGTACTAAATAAGATTGCTTTCGCGTTTGCTCTTATCCAAAAAGTTGCCTTTAACACATTTGTTATTTACACCGTCATGTTCATCATCATCATCATCATCTTGTCAGCTGAAAGACGTCCACTGCTGGACATAGACCTTCCACAAGGCTCTCCACTCAGACCGGTCTCATGCTCTCCGCATCCAACGCCGATCCGTCCGTCATGTTCACACTTATAATAATTAAAAATCACTATGCACTCTTCCTTTTGTGAAATCCAGTAATATGTTCCTAAGTAAAGCCAACGTCATAAATAAGTGATCATTTTTGTACTTTGCCACTTAAACGTAATTTTTGAAAAGCCATACGAAATTGTGAACGACTGAAAGCGACAAGGTACAGAAATGATCAATTATTTATGATGCTGACTGTACATAATTTGCATTGCAAGTACGATGGCTTTCATATCATATACGCAATTGTTTAATAATGAGATTGTTTTATTCAGAACACTGAACCTTTTACTTTGCATTCAATCCAATTCCATTCTACGCTGTCGATTGAAACAAGCTGTAACCAAGTTTTATCTTACACGTGCTTGTAAATATATTATGATGTATTGTGAAATATTATAAAACATATACCTAAATAAATCGCAGTGGAATTGTATCTTGCGACTTTACACTGTGTTAAAATGATACAGCAATAGAAATCGAACTACTGATGTTTCTCTTATGAACGAGCATTTTACGTTACTCTGTATGACAACAACACTTGATTTGTGAAATCCGACATTCGTAGTTTGAAAGCGTAAAGTTTGATTATAACGATATATAATCATGCAGTATAGGTATTATTATACCGTATTTTTATCGGAACAATACTTGAAAAAGTAAACATATTTAAATCAAAAATTATATAGGGTACAAATTTCGACTTCTAAATAAATCTTCATATTGGGTACTCACAAGAGACGCACACAAATGTTATCGAAATAGTGATAGGTTAGATAGATTTGATCCTACTAATATTATATTGTAAATGTAAAAGTTTGTGAGTACGTGCGGGCGTTGTGAGTGTCTTTACTTTCTGCAACACGGGAAAACGGCTGGACGGATTGAGATGAAATTTGGTATGTGCATAGATAGCTGGAAGTCTGTAATCAATAACCCATAGGATACTTTTTATCCCGATATATGAAAGAAATCCCAAAATTCAACCGAAGAATTAGAGACATTTTGCGCAGGTGTTTCTTATGCAACGTAAATGTCTCCGCGATGTAATTTTTATGAATTTCATGGGTAATCATAAGTTTTTAATCTCCCCTATGTACTATGTTTAGCAGTTACCTATAGGATTATTGAAATGTGTTTTTATATTATCTTAATTATTCTCATAACATATAATAATTTGTTGCAGCAACAAAAATTCGGTTGTGGCGATTATGAGCCGCCGGCTAAATTACAATGCGGCGGCATCGGCGGGGGCGGGCCCGGCGAGGCGCTCACGAAGTTCTCCGTGGAGATAGTCCAGCAGCTGGAGTTTACCACGTCCGCCGCCGACTCGCAGCCGCAGCAGATCTCCACCAACGTCACCGTCAAAGCCCTCGCCAACGCCGTCAAGACCTCTAACTCGCCGCCACCGCAGCAGCCGCCACGGGCCCCGACGCCCCTCGACTGCGAGCGGGAATGCAAAGCCGAATGCAAATCAGAGGTCGCCGACGACGAATTTGTCGGTCTGGACGAGTGCGCGGCGGCCCTCGAGCGCGATGCCGCGTCGGCCTTCCCCGGCCTTGCCGACCTTATCGGCGAAGATGACGGCGACGACACCTTCGAGGATCTCATCACCGAAATATCCGAGTACCCCGAGTTCATGAAAGACTTTGATCTGGACGGAAGCAAGTTCAACGGACTGGGAAACATGGAGCCGTCGGAGGGCGAGCCGGCGCCGCGGTACGGCGGCGCGGGCGGAGAAATGTCGCCGGCTGCTCAGACTCTGAAGCATATGGCGGAGCAACACCAGCAGGCGGCGGGCGGGGATTGGGCGCGGTACCGCGGCTACGGCGGCGCGGCCGGGCCCGGCGCCGGCGCCTACCGCCCCAGACCCTCGCTCGACCACCTCCACATGTCGCAGCATCAGCAACTGCATCTTTCGCAGCCACACCACAATTTACAGGTATGCTATGCCTTGCTATTTCAAGTTTTTGCCAACAAAAGTTGAGTTTGGAGCTACCGTAAAAACGAATTTTAACGACATTAAGAAAGTGCTAACGCCATTTTTTTATTACTTTCGTTTCATTTACTAACTGTCAGTATTGTATATTCATACATATTTCACACTGGAATAATTTACTAATAATTGGTGCAGATACCTTACGCAAAAAAGTTAAAAGGACAAATTACCTAAATTACAAGACGAAGAGAGCGTCAAATTACGGCGGAATCACTTAGTTTGATAATATTACCGAAGCGAACAGCATTCCGGTTGTTATGAGCTCATTACGTTGCGTGCGAGACGAGAGAATTACGTCGATTGTTTGAAATGCATTGACAGGAAGCGTTTCAAAATCAAACCGATTACGCGCCAAAATTTCTTTTCTCTCTGCCGATGTCTTTAATTATTTTGGACCACGATTTTACTATTTATAGAGGTGTTTTAAATTTGGGATAGGAGTTTAGTACTAGGTGTTTTAAATAATTGGAAGTCTTCTTTATTGGGTGATTCGTGACGTGAAAGGACATAAAAAACATGGTAGTCTGGTGTGGTATCGACCGGCGGCGCGGCGTGCGCGCGCCTCCCGCCCGCCGCCGACTTCGGCGGGCTTCTGACGTCCCTTCACGACGTTCCTCCGACATTACGGCTTATCCCCGGGGGCGCACCTAAAACAGACCTTAAGACACATCGCTTTGAACTCAGGCTAGAATACAATACACTATAATTAACTAGCGGGAAATTTATATTTTTAGTTACTTACTCTATACATAAAAAAAACTAAAGTGTAGCTCAAATCCTTAGTGGAATAAAGGTTTATAAATTAAAATACAACTACAAAGTTGAAAAAGTTTACATACATATATAGATCTCATATATGCGGGCAAGTCTCATTATGTTATGATAATAATTATGGGTTTCACTTTCATTTGGTATAAATAAACGGCTCAACTTTGTTCAAGTCTAATATTGCAATTTTTAATAACTAAACATAACAATGGATATATCTTATAATCAGTTATTTAGAAACTCTAAACTGTAACACACAACCTAGATTTAAATGAACTTGCTATTTAACAACGTTAGCACTTGAGCGCCATAAAACAACAGCAAAGTGGTGTAATTATTGTATAGTTTCGTGTGATATGCCGTGTTTGCGATCGCGCAGATGTATGGATACCACATGTTTATCTTTCGCCTGCGCCCCTTGAAAATTAAGTTCAAGTTCCTCCGTTTATGATGGCCGCCCTATTTATTACTGCCAGTATGAAACATTCCCGTTTCAAGTGCAACGGCTGTTGAGTCACACTTTATAAATTAGCTCTCCAGTTTCATCTCATCAATTTTACAATTTTATATTGCATCAACTAAACTTTTCTAAATATAGCTGCGATAGTTCAATCCCTAACAAACCACAGCTCAAACAAAACTTTGAATCTAAATTAAAAATGAAAATTGATTTTAAAACTGGTACCTACTCTCTTTTGTGTCGAGAGCGAGCGAGTAGCTTGGGTAGGGACACGTGTTCTCGGTGCAGGAAGCAATTGGGTTGGGAGTACGTCTTACATTCTTTTTGCTTCTAGCGCGACACTTGGAATGTCATCGACTGCTCGATGAACGTTGACGCTGCCCGTCGCGTAACTATAGCATGGCTTATGCGACGCATCCTGGATCTTACGAAAACAAACAGTTAATTTATAATAGGGAAAAAATATTGAAACAAAAAATTACGTATCTTTTGTCAATAAAAGTAATAGCGAGACGTTTACTTTTCAAGTAACGTTTCGGTTTTATCGTGAATTATTTGTAAAGTATTTTATCAACTCACGCGACTGTAAGTTCTTCGTACATAAATGTCTTTTATCAATGATTGCCATTGATAAGCGACACGTTACCAAAATAAAACTCTCATTACAAAGTTCAGTTAATACCCAGGGGTTGAGATAAGGGTACAAGGAAGTCCGGGGTACGGCGTGACGCACGGCGTGGGACGCGCGTTCCGTGAACAACACTGAAAAGGTTAAAAGCCAATCTTTGGCTGAAATAAATCGATATTATAGAGGCATATTTTATGCTCGTAGAAATGTGAAGTAGCCAAAGGCAGCTATTGCCTGTCCGACCGATAAGAAATTCCTAACCAAATATTAAACTACGTCAAAGATTTCCACCGCGGGTGTTTTGAAATTTCAATGAAATATGTAATAGTGATAAATTGATAATACATGTAGTGTAGAGCACTCGCAAAGCTACGTACGATTATGTTAAGGGATTGGTTGGCTTCGTTTCTTCGCTTGGTATAGATAATTTTGCAGAACTACCTATTTTTGTACATTCACGGGCACAGTAGTGCGTCGGTCAAGTCGAGCAAAAAAGCACAGATGGACCACTTTGTCGAAGTCACTGAGAGCACTTTCTATTCTCCTGCAACTTTTTTACGGGTTACCTGTAAATCAGGCACTTGTCCCACCGCCAACGATGAGCGAGAAGCGAGTAGAGCGAGTAACTAGAAACGAGTGGGCAAGCAGCAGCGAGAAGAGAGTGTAGTTTGGTCGCTCGGCTGCAAGCGAGTGTTCGAGTGCGACGGGCGATTACTCGCTCCACTCGCTCGAGGGGTGCAGCCGCCAAGCTAACATTGCTGAGCGAGTATCGCTGAGCTAGTTTTATAGCTCAGCGAGTTTTATAGCTCTTGTCGCGGCGACAAACTAGTAGAGTGAGTGCTCTCACCGGCAGTGTGAACAGCCAGCGATGAACTATTAATATATGTGTCTCTTTTATTAACACAGGATCCTTATCTTTTGTTCGTTTCTTGGGCGAGAAAATCGCCGATAGCTAATCGCTTACTCGCTCTTGGTGGGACAAGTGCCTTATACCTGAAAGTCAATAGCGGGAGTGCGTCCCGCTAACGTTCGAAACAAAAGTTTGTTTTTACCCAAAACCCTTTCGATCAAGTTTTTTTTATTATACTTGTAAAAATAAATTAATTCCCGAATATTGATATTGATCCAGTCATTCATCAAAATTTATTGGTACCTGATAGGACCACGTATAATTTTTTTTCAATCACTTCTTCTGGAATGACAAAAGAATCGTTTGGCTGTTAGTGACCCTGGCTAAGAAGTTTGAGGTTGCTGGTTTAGAATCTCAGTAAGGACAGTAGTGGCTTGTATGTTAAGTACGAATGTTTATATTAGAGTAATGGATAATGCATGTACGTATAATCGACCAACAAACTCCTTTACCATCCTGAAGTTCTAAACTATTATACAACAATTTTCTATCCCGCGGGAATTTTTCATTTTCCCGGAAAAAGTATCCTATGTCAATCAGGAATACTGTAGCTTACTTTTGGTGAAAGAACTTTTAAACTCAAAGTTGAATTCACTTATTTCTATCCCGCGGGAATTTTGCATTTTCCCGAAGAAGAGTAATCTATACTAATGAGGAATAGTGTAGCTTTCTATTGAAAGAATTTTTAAAATCAACCCCGAAGTTGAATTCAGTTTTTTCTATCCCATGGGAATTTTGTAATTTCCCGAAGAAAAAGTAGCCTTTGCCATTTGAGAATAGTCATATGACTCATATCACATAATATGTAAGAATTTTTTAAATCAGCTCTGAAATTCAATTAATTAATTTCTATTCTGAGGGAATTTTGCATTATCCCGGATAAAAAGTAACTTATCTCAATCAAGGATAGTGTAGCTTACAAACGCTGAAAGATTTTTTTAAATCGGCTCAATAATTTCAGAGATTCGACTACAAACAAAGAAACGGAAAAAGTTTAGATATTTCCTTATCCCGTGGGAATTTCGAATAATCCTTCCTTAGTGCACCTCTACAACACTCGAGGTACATGTATGCCAAATTTCAAGTCTCTATGTTCTATTTCTTAGACCGAGTTACTAAAATGACAGTCTGAAATGTCAAACGTAAAAATAATGTGGCCAGCGTAAAACGAACAGTGCGGCTCCATGATTTCGGTTTCGTAAATAACCGATAAAATGTATATAATTACGATACCAAAAATAACATTCAAGAGTTCAATGTTCTACTTCCCATTTTAAAAATATAAATACACTTTTACGATAAAGTGATAAAATCCAAGCACAGGAACAAAACAGGTAAAATACAGTGTTCATCACTTAGTGCCAACGTAAAAAAATATAATACAGAGGGGGCTACTACAAAACTAGAAAAACGAGATTCGTATGGCGCCGTCCTTTTCGCTCGCGTGTTAGATGAGATAGGCGTCAGCGGGACGGCAACATACGAAGTTCGAGCTTTGCATTTCGTAGTTAGGGCCAGCGAGCTGCTACGAAATTCGAAAATCGAGGTCCAAAACAGTCGCATTTTTATTAAACCTATTTTACCTTTTTATAGAATGTCCTAAGTGTCCTACATGTTAGTACATCACGGATCCGTTCATATCTTAATATTTTACGACATACATACATTGGTACACAGTACCTACAAAATCTTTCGGTGATTACCGGTTGCGGCACATCACTATTTATGAGACGCAAAAAACAGGTAACACATGGGACGTCATTTTAGTATCTCGAATTATGAAACAGACCATAGCACTAGTAGTTTAGGCTGTGCGTTGTCTGTCAGTCATTCAGTCAGTGACGGTACTGTTTTATAGGTATAGATAAACTACAAGGGTTCCTAGTTGACTACGGAATCCTAAAAACTGAATTAAAATAGATATGGTATATGAACACGTTGTTAATGAGATTTGCAGTAGGCGTTCGTGTTGAAATGTCATGGGCGGGCGGGCGCGCCCGGCGGGAGGTTCGGTCGATTCCCTGCAAGACCCCCTTGCCGCGCCAATCTTACATCCTTACTATATCTATTTTTATTCAAAACCTTATCGATACACCTAAATGTCACCGGTTGCTACTTTCTTTTACTAGAGCAAAAGTTTCGTGATCTTTTTAAAAATGCCTATTATGTTTGATAATACGTGGGTAACTAAGTGTAAGTTGCACCAAGATTATTAACGATAATCAATTTAGAGTTAATTTCGGCTTGCGAAAATTTACTTAACCAGGGTTTTGACGGTTGATTGGACGTTGATTGTCGTACGTAACTCTATAACGATAGTAACCTCACGCTAACAGTAGGGTAGAGTGAAAAATTTCGTTAGTCAACCCGGACAATGAGAGAAGTGTTAGTTTGGTTTTGTCTTTGGGTGCAACACCTCCTTGTGAACACCTCGCACTCGCAGTGTATTTCTCATCCCTGACGTCACGTAAAAAACCTGTACCTAATTAAGTTCCTACTCAAACCACAATGCATGTAACAAATAAAGTTCAGTGTTACCTGTAAACTATAAGGTTAAGTTTTTGCACGTGACGGACTATATTATGCATACTTATTGCTTATAGCGTTATAGAGTGGTTTGTAAGTACATAGCCTTGAAGTACCTACGTACCTATATTCTTCCAGTAGTCAGTGTTTCTTGCAACGTCTGTCGTACTACCAGCTTTACTAGCCTAAATTTTTTTTAGTCTGCATTGACCTATTATTGAGCAATGACAAGGTTGCTAGGTAATGGTATCTAGCAACCTTGTTATTATCAGTTGTAAACATGGAATAATATCAATCTTTCGTTAAAACAAAATCAATGCTAAATTTCTCTAACAAATTATTGGGTAATTAAATTAAAATCAAAATCATTTATTCAGTAAATTGACCGCAATGGGCACTTTTACACGTCATTTTTTTAAACTACCAGCGCTTTCGGAAAGACCGTCATTGCCAAGAAGAATGCCCCAAGAAACTTGGCAGAAAGTCATTTTTTCAAAATAAAATAATTACAAATAAAATACTTAAGAACTACAATATACAATTAAAGAAAAAAATACAAAATAATAATAATAATAATACAGGGATGTATGGGATCCATTCGTAAGAAATATCCATTTGACACGAGTTTAATTAGAAATGGGAAGAGAGCGAAAATAATTTGAGCGACATCGTCAAGTATTTTCTTCCCAAAAATGAAAGCCTACAAAATATCTAACATACTATGTAACTTTCACTCAACTTTCGTCTCTCACCCAAATGTAAATTCAACATGAGACTACATCAATTTGATAAGTATAAAACTCGTTATTGAATAAAATAAATGTACGTATTTAGATACGGACCGGTCTGAGTTCCTTTCACACGGGAGCGATCCTTACCTGCCGCCGAGTGATTGCAATCCTCGGGTCATTTGAAGCGATGTGTGATCAGATAAGGTGCCGTTAGGTTGTCTGGCTACAATGCGGCTTCGTCTGCCTTGCGGCGTAACATTGAGCGAGTAACAAAAATTGCGGGAGCCGCGAGAGCGGGGGTGGGGGGTGAGAGAACAGGTTTGTCGGCGCCCGCGCCGCTCGCATCGTCTCCAGACTGATGGATCGACGGCCAGCTGTCACTAAGCGCTTATATTGTGACAAATCCATGCCTTGGACTAACTTTTTGACATAATAAACGCCCAGAACAGGGTTAACATATCCATCGCTATGGAGACACCAGTGCATTTTGATTGTAGAGCTTGGATAACTTAATTAAATGTAGCTTTAATACCTAGCAAATTAGGTACTTCTGATCAAATCTTGAGTGAAGGAATTGGATTAGTGGAATCAGTGGAATACATCCCTAATTCGATACGTTAGCCTCAATTGTTGCAACTCTAAACGTGAATTTCTGGAACTGTCACAAATATTTAATTTCTATAAATGCAGATTAATAAAGCGTCGGCAGAGTGAAATACCGAACATAGCCTGTACGTCACTTAACTCTTAACCAATAAAATATGATATATTCATTGCTGTTTCATCGTTATCGCTTATTTCCCTTATCTAATGTTCAAGCTAAAGATTATGGTAGAATTTACAATTGTTGGTTTAGTCCAATCAATGAAGCGGCGGACCCTGACAATCAATAATTTAGTCAACCGGAAAATACAGTATACTTTAGACTCTAGAGTAAATTAAACCTTTGAATTGTAGACTCTTAAGTAACTAATTTATTCGTGCATTACGATGCCTACTCTTCATTATTTTTGTTATGGAAGTTTTTCTGACGAGGAAGTAAATCAACGAATTTTTAGGCGGTAATAAAATTCCGTTTTAGGTACTAACCAATCATACTTTACCAGTTGACTCTGCACTCTACCTTTGTTTTATAATAATTATTGCAAAAAATCACTCAAAAACCTGAACCATTGTTATGGTCGCTATTTCAAAACCTCGCGTATTGATTTCACTAGTCGCTTACACAAAATACTTATAAAATTGATTTCTATGTATGTTTCATGTCGCAACTCTTTGGTGATGAAATTATAACAACGACGCAAATATCTGTATGTAACTATAGAGAGAATGTTATGCATCGAGTTCTTACCAACCATTGTTAGAGAATTAATTGAAACACGTAATCCATTATGTATGCGCGAATCTTAAGGGTCAGCTTCTCAACCTTTAGTTTATTCAACATTTTACATACCATCCCATAAGATATCTAGATACCTATTTTTTTTAATACGGTACCTTTGATTTTTAGGCGGTTTCGTTGCAAGTTGTCCTCATTACACCAGTTTTTTTAGCATGAAAAGAAGCATGTAAAAAAATGGCGGCCTATCCTCACTTCGACTCTACCAGAACGATAAACTTAAAATCAGATCTTGAGCTTATGATGCCAGAACGAGATGTAGAGACATTATTTCCCCTTTACAACCGACTTCAAAAAGTTAACAATATACCAATATATACCATTGCATATATTGGTACCGTTTTATATATTGGTATATTGTTAATAACCTCTTTTTTGAAGTCGAAACCACAGAAAACAGCGTTAAACTGTCTATAAGAAGACGTAGGTAACAGTAGAGTGGAACTTTTGGTAGAGTACTTAGAGTAGGCATTTTAAAATTGATGTTAAGTCACAGTGGACGTCTTCATACAGTGTGAAATCAAAGGCATATACATAAGTCTATAGAAATGGGCTTCCGTTTGACCACAATCACCGCTGATCGTAATCGAAGAGGTGGACTAAGATAGAGCACACTACCCTAAAGAACATTTTAAAGAAAACCTAAAGCTTGCAATGAGCTGGAGTATTTGCATACAAAGGCGTGTCTAACGAAGTTTTTAGATATTTTTTCCAATATGCTCTATCTGTCGCAAACATAGTCCGCGAAGTTCTTCCTTAAAGACTGCCACAAATAAAAATAAACTTTTTTTTTACTTAATAAAATCTAAACAGCCAAATATTCCTGAAGATCAAATATTTGTCCTACCTTTTTAGGGTTCCGGAGCCAAAATGGCAAAAACGGAACCCTTATAGTTTCGCCATGTCTGTCTGTCTGTCCGTCTGTCTGTCTGTCCGTCCGCGGCTTTGCTCAGAGACTATCAATGTTAGAAAGCTGTAATTTTGCACGAATATATAAGTAAACTATGCCGACAAAACAGTACAATTAAAAATTCAAAAACAATTTTTTTTAGGTACCTCCCATAGACGTAAAGTGGCGGTGATTTTTTTTTCTCATCCAACCCTATAGTGTGGGGTATCGTTGGATAGGTATTTATAGGGGTTTGCTAAAACGATTTTTCGATTCAGTCATTTGTTTGCGAAATATTCAACTCTTTAAAGTGCAAATTTTCATTAAAATCGAGCGTCCCCCCCCCCCCCCTCTAAAATCTAAACCGGGGGGTGGAAAAATTAAAAAAAATTCAGGATGGTAGTAACTTCCAAGGAAAACTATAGCGGCTAAGTTTGCTTGAGAATTATTAGTAGTTTATGAGTAAATAGCAGCGTAAGGTATAAAATATACCTATACTTCGAAGATTCCGTATAAAGTACGAAATCCTTAGAAAAATATTACTTAATTTTTTCGTAATGGCTCCGGAACCCTATTTTGGGCGTGTCCGACACGCTCTTGGCCGGTTTTTCTTTTTAATCCTAGTCTAAGGTTTAATTTAGGAAGAAACAGCGTCTTTAAAAATGTCTCGACCAGTGTCACTGTTTTTTTTATTTTATTTTTTTTACATATTTTACAATTTGAAACCAAAAAATATAACAAATGGAAATGGCAGAAGTAACTAAAAAGCGTTCGTGTACTTTAACAAAAAAACAAGTGTCGCGGGAAAGTATACGAGGAAAAAATTTAATATTTTAACAATTTTGCTTTATTTCCTCGCATTACTGAAAAAAAGCACTATGCAGGTATGCCTGAGCGGAAATGCTCAGCTACGCTTCGTCCGTCAAAATTCATGGATTTGTTTTTTCATGGCCTCGGCAGTGTTACTATTTCTTGAGGACCTTCTTTACACATCAACCCGGTTCCTCCTTTAATTTTAATATGTTTCGGCAGGTGTCAGCAGCCCAGCACATGCAGGTGAGCGGCGCGGGCGGCGGGCACGTGTCCGTTGCCGCGCAGCAGGGCATGTACGCTAACTTCCAACACCAGGGCACGCCGTCTCCGCAACACCATCAAGGTAAACCTTACAGACTTATTGCTCACGACATGTCACAAGCATGTTGGCGTGGTGCATCCAGAAGCCGTATTGTCTAACGCGCTCTGATTCACAATTGTTTTATTAACCATTAGGGGGTTACTAAAAAGATTTTTCGATTCAGTGATTTGTTTGCAAAATATTCAACTTTAAAGTGCAAATTTTCAATAAAATCGAGCATCCCCCCCTCTAAAATCTAAACCGGTCGGTGGAATTTTTTTTAAAAATTCAGTATGGTAATAAGTACATCAAACTTACAAGGAAAACTATAACGTTAAGTTTTCTTGAGAACTATTATTAGTTTAAGAGTAAATAGCAGCCATAGGTATAAAATGCAGCTAAACTTGAAAAATAATAGTGCCAGAAACGATATGGCGGCCTTTCATGATATGCTTAGGAATTTCATGATCTGCCTAAACGACACTAGGCAAAACGATATGGCGGATGTCCCTTAGCCAATTCATGAAATGGCGACATTTCACGATATGCCTAGGAATTTCGTGATCTGGCGGATTTTACGATCGGCCGCCGACATATAGATAGATAGATAGATATAGATGGTATATTACACTAAATACAATGCGAATACGCTTTGCGAATTGAAGTCCATTATTATCAAGATATGAAATATGATAAAATATCATTATATCGGCCCAGAAGCGTGATATTTCTCTGTGCAGTATTCACTGGTGTTGTGAGCGATTGTTATGTGCAGAATTTAATGTTTACAGTGAGTCAACGTTCAGTTGAAAAGTGACGATATAAAGAGGCTTTTTTTTTTAGGTCGACTTCACAAATCACAAAGTCATTTTTAACGACTGTGCTTTACTTTATGTTGCGTACTTATAAATAAAGATTAAGTCGGATAAACTTCGTTTTTCCCGTTTAAAGCAATAGGTACAAAAAATACGTTTAACGCGGTCGTTAAAAATAAAAAATGATAGTCAACTCATCATACCTTTTGACTTATGCATATGCGAGGCTGTTATGCAAAGTTATTTCTTAGTTGATATTAACATAATATTTTGTTATTTGTTATTCAATTATTAGATCACTTTAAGACTTCTTGAAATAAATATGACACAATGCTTTGAAAGTATACATGCGTATTGGCAAGCGTCTCAGGCATGTCGCTCTCACCGCCATATTGTGAAGTAGGTAGGCTAATAACAAAAGTAATATTCATTTCAATGAAATGCTAAACCGATGATTCAATTCCGGGCTGGGGAATGGAATGCACGCATATATATCTGCCTACCGAGGAATAGTTCGATACGTCGAAGGAAATAGCGCGTTGTCCTATTTAAGTGTAATAGAGTTACTGTGCCGTCAACTCGCGCGGTTAAAAAATAATAAACAAAGAGATATCGTGTGGCAGGTTTTTTTTTCATAACACACACTTTGTTAGTACGGTGATCAGTGCTGTGTGTCGGCGCAATCGAATAGAGTCCTTGCTAGATCAGGTTAAGGGCGAGAACAAGTGAAGATCCCCGTTTATCGTAAGTAATGTGGCGAGGGGAGGGCGAGGTTGACGATCTGCGAGAATGCGCCAACTCGCGCATCCCATATTGCAAGCTCGGGGTTGACATAGATTGACGCATCTGCATTGGAATATACTTATGTATGCACCAACAGATATAGCTTATTAAAAAAAATACGAAACAATTCATTTGTTTGAGAGTCTTTCAGTTTCCGTGACTTTACGGGATATTTGCACTTGTTTTCTTTTATGTTAGAGAGCGACTTGAGCTGTCGTTAGTTTTAGACCATAAATAACGACCGACCGATCTTAGCGTTACCAACTTTAATAAAAAAAAAAAAATTTTGATGTACAGATGACAAATTGTTCAGAATTATTATAGTGGTAACATATCGTATCTAACTGCTAGTTAATGTAATCTAATGTATGTAGTTTTTCCTGTTTACATACTGCTTTGAAAATAAAAAGGCAAAGATCAAGAGCGAGGAACACTATACATTGCGTATTAAAATACTCAGTTCATTATGTACTAGTTACGTTTTCTAATCAACGGAAATTTATTATTTACCTCACGTGGAAACAATAATATACTTACCGTACTTGAGTTAAATATACACATAGAAGTGTATAAGTACTATAGCACCCTAACCCAACATTCCTTTCAACCTCTATGAGCAAAATCTATGTTCAGATATTTAATTTGCATGTCATCCACATGCACGAGAATGTTTTCGAAGATTTAAAAAAACTTGTTAATTGTTGTTATTCGTGGCCGACCGTGTAATGCGAGGCAATTATAGCTGTTACAAGGCAGCGAGCTGAACCATTCTCCTCTTAAAGAAATATTATCATGGACTGACTTTTGTCCGAGACTTCCTTCGCGCAGATTTTTTTAACTGTACCTAAACTGATAAAAACTTTATTCAAACTTAGGGGATCAAGGATGATTTTTGTTTCATTACAAGCTTCTATTTAAGTCTAGAACTATTGAACTAATTTACAATAATAATTATTTCATTGATAGAGAAATCTACAGTTCCTGACTAAAGTAGCTACTGTTTATCCTGAGTATGTAAACAATTCCGACGGCACGCGAAATAAGTTGCGGTCATTAGCTAGTATCGAGTGTATCGCTGGTGAGTTCTCAACTAGAAAGAGATTCTCATACTATACACTAGAATATTTATCTCACTTAATTTAAAAAGTCGAGTTGCGGTCACTTACCCTAACAGTGCAAGTTTTAGGTGTACAATACTAGGTGGGTAACCGCAACCCATGTCTGCAAGATAGTCTCTCTGTGTTTGAGTTTAATACGTAATGGATCTAGACATTTTAAAATTATACTTTCTAATAGAAAAAAGAAGACAACTTTGATTGGATTTCAATCTCAATGAAATGCGATAAAGACGTATCAACAGAAATTTTAAGTAGCAGCAAATTAGTATATGTCGCTTTACAGCCACATTTAAACACAATGTTTCTATGACGTAACTATCTGATTGATAAAATGAGGTAATGCGACGAAGTAAAAAATGATTGTCTACTTGTAACGCAGACTGTAACTGTAAGGGATTCCTCAATAGAAGTGTTTTCGTGAAAGAAAACGTTCACGTTTTAGGCAGACACGTTTTAGGAACTAAGAATGCTTCATCCAAAATTGTTGCCAATTCGGGCATTTTGCGTCCAAAATGTAGCAGTTATAAAGAAAGTGTCGCCCTCATTTAATTTATTTTCTTTATTGCCGCACTCTAGAAGGTTTATCAGAAAAACAAATAGTTTGTCATTATATAATATCGCTGTCCCGATAATGGAATGGTAGTCGTACGGGGATGGATACTGCATAGTGAAGTGATGAATCACGAGCGAAGATGCTCGTGTGAGCAAAAATCTACTGCGAAATGTTTACGTTTGAGATTACATATTTATTAATACTGAGGTCTTGCACTTTTTGTTTTTAATAAAAACTTAAATCAACCAAGAAGTGATAGACGAATATCTTAAAAAGACCATAAATTCTTTCACACTTAGTTTTTTGGAATTCCACTAATATTATAAATGCGAAAGTTTGTAAGTCTGTTTCTTCATCACGTTTAAACCATTGAATCGATTTCGATGAAATTCGATAGCTATACAGATAGTTTGAGTCCAGGAGAAGGGCATAGTATAGTTTTCATCCCAGAAAATTACATAGTTCCCGTGGGATAGCGATAAACGAATTCTACGCGGACACATACTACGGAGACACGGATAACGTAAGCTATACCTAATAAATTCTCTAAAAGCTGTCAAAACTCTCGGTGCGTGAGATCGACTCACACTTGCCCATTTTTTTTCTCATGTACCGCATAAAGTGGGATGTCGTTGGATAGGTCAATAGATTCAAGGATCGGCTCAGAGTGCGAAATTTCTTTAGTGTGCAGTGTGCACATTTCAAGTCAAACCGTTTCATTTGGATATGTACGTGAAAAAATCCACTGTAGTAGTATTTAATTAAGGAATTTTATCATATCAATATCACATATACATATATAATGTGTTTATTATAGGATGTACTTTCAGGTTAACAAGTTATATCGATCAAAATGTAGCATTGAATATTTGCCGCATGTTAGTACGGAAACCTATAGGTCACGCCAGTGGTCCAATACACAGTTGGCCGGTATTAAATAGTAGTTGCGCTGTTAGGTACGAGTAAGAGTATCGCGTGCTAGTATGGAAATCGTCGTTGAACGAGCAGTAATGCGGCAAGTGCCCCGCTGTTCTGTCCCGCTGCTCGCACGAGGGCGCGCCTGACTTTCGCGTGGTACAACAAAGCTGTTGATTTAATTGTACGGCTAAAATAACAAAAATATCCTCGCTAAGAAACTGAACTGAGCTCAGAGTATTACAATATTATGAGTCACTTTTTCTTAGATAATTTCTCTGAAATTCGGTGACCAAAGCGATAATATCGAATGTTTGATCACCGTACAGGAAAAGGACGAAAAAGATACAATTAACAGACTTTTTAAATACGTAACTACCTTAATAGGTACTCTGGCATAGATTTCTAATGATGGTTTTTACAGAGGCGAAATATCGCTAGATGGCGTTAGTATCGTGAGGTCCGTTTGACGTTTGCTCGTGATTGGCTAAAAAACTAAATGAGCCAATCGCAAGCAAACTTCAAACGTCAAATGGGCCTCATGATACTAACGCCATCTAGAGATATTTAGACGATTCGATTTGTGGCATTCGAACATGGCGGATGTAGTCAATACATAATTTTTCTATTTCTGTTTCTTTGGCTAGTTGAAGTATAATTTTGATAGTGTTTTATGCGGCGATTAACCTTAACAGTGAACAGTGATCACAAAATTCTATATTGCTCTCGTGTCTGACATTTTTTAATGCACAAGTTGTCTCCACGTGGTTTCTGGAATTTTACTATCAAGTTGCAAAAACTACGACTACCGAACAACGTCCCTCTCAAAGAGAGTACCTTGACACTGGCGAAATTGTCCTAATAAGGACAGAAAGTCATATTTTAAAAGAGAAGAAGATATTTAGACCCTTATTAAAAACACCATTATTCACTCGTAAACATTATGTGTGTTTCAAATCTATCTGAGATATTTCTATGAGAGAGCGGTTAGACACAGTCCCCGTCGCGCTGTCACCTGAGACGTACTCAATGATTAAGGGTTTCGGATAAACCTGAAACATGTCGAACGATTATCCGCACCTAAAACGTAATAAAGTGACGTTTTGGATTAATTAACAGACTCAAAATATCAGGTGTCAATGATTTAAACCATTGTTTTTCAAAAAATCGTGAGGTATAATTAATTCATATTGTTATTAACAGTTAGACTATTGCAGGTTATATTATATTGGTAATATAGAAAGTAAACAGAATTACTTTCTAATCCAGAGTTTAAAAGCAACAAGTCTACAGCTTTCAGTGTTATGACACCAGCCCTGGTTTAAGAATGCTATCTAATCAACTGACTCACAGCATAAACTGATCGGTGTGAACGTAAAGTTGAATACGTACCTATGAATAGTAAGCAACCTGAAGGACGCGCACTTACTTTCTTCTAATGACAGAAGTTTTACACTTGAAAATTAGTGTAAAATTACGTTAAAATGATTTACTTATATCAGGCCCCTAATAAGATTGAAACAATCTGGTAAAGGCCGCGGGTACCAGTTAGATGCGAGTATACCTAGTGCCATCCACGAAGACGCGTGATTTTGTCATAATTAGACGTTAATGACATTGTAATAAAAACCACGGCAGGCGTCATCATGAATGACTACCTATAGCGCAGGATCGATCGTTGCAGAACTTTTTGGGGAACGCCTTTGACCGGCGGTGGATGTCTTTCGGCTGATATGATGATAGATAGATAGATAGATAGATAGAAACTTTAATCCTCATAACAAAATAACATGATGATGATGTTTTATTTCGATTTTTTTATTTGTTTACGGGCTGTTTCACCATCCATTGATTAGTTTTAACTGATGGTTAAATGTGATGCCGTCTCTATTTGTTTTGTTCGAATAGACGGAGACGGCATCATATTTAACCGTCAGTTAACACTAATCAATGGATGGTGAACAGCCCCTTTAAGTTAATAGTAAATTATAGTTGATTGCAGATGATTTGGCCACTTATATAAAGTGTATAATTGTACCGTTACAGGTGGAGGATGCGACTCTTACTCGGTGTCGCAGTCGCAAAGCATAAACTTCTCGCAGGCGATGCGCGCGCGGCCCGCGCCGCCCGCCCCCGCGCCTGCGCAGAATCAGCAGCAGCTCAGTAAGTGCACAGCCTGTGATTGCCAACTGAAGAAATACCTACTGTACATGTGATTAGAATACGAGGATATGAGGTCGGATATCTACAAGCGCTCTACCCATACGCGTTTGGAAAACCTTACAAGCTACAACTTATAATGACGTAAAGGTTCTTGTCTTACAACTATGCTTTAATTTCATCATAACCGCACTAGATACCCAGCACAAAGCGGGACTTTTCTGCTCTAGAGCAGAAAAAATGTATTAAAATCCTTTATTGCATTGTTTTAGTTTTTTTTTAATTGCACCACTAAAGAGGTAACACAAGTATTTTTGCTAAAAATTTGCATGCATAGTGTAGAATAATCTAGTGTTGGGTTGGTCAAGCATACGGTCTTATGAAATTTGACAGATTGCGTACAAAAAATTGTTGCTACCAACCCTATCAAAAATAGTAAGTCACAGTATTTAAAAAAAAAACTTTGTGTGTTTAGTTGGATAACCTGGCGCCCATCCGAAATTTGACAGATCGCAAGTAAAAATATCTGCTACTAACTCTGCCAAAAAAAGTGAAAAAAAAAAAAAAAAAATTGCGAATTTTCCATGGACATTTTTAATTAATTTATTGAATCAGGCGTTACTTTGCGGAGGTCCATATCAATGAACTAAAAGAATTTCTTTGCTCACCCGCGACCTTACCTAGGTAGGTCGCGGGTGAGCAAAGAAATTCTTTTAGTTCATGGACATTTTTATCGAGTGCTATTGACATTTCTTTCCTATTAATTGTTTAGCATGAGTTTTTTTTTAGTCTACTATTCCTGTAATAGTTGAAAGAAAACCAGATTATGCACCTCTAATTTATATTGCCCTTGTGCTTTTTAAAGCCCTCGCTGACGCTCGGGCTCCAAATCGGCACTCGGTGCAATAATAAAAAGACGACCAGATGGCCTAGTGGTTAGAGACCCTGACTACGAAGCTTGAGGTCCCGGGTTCGATTCCCGTGTCGGGGCAGATATTTGTATGAAAAATACGAATGTTTGTTCTCGGGTCTTGGGTGTTTAATATGTATTTAAGTATGTATCTATCTATATAATTATGTTTATCCGTTGCTTAGTACCCATAACACAAGCTTTGCTAAGCTTACTTTGGGACTAGGTCAATTGGTGTGAATTGTACCGTGAAAAAAAAAAAAAAAAAACTTTCTGCTTGGTGCAACAATCTACTATTCTAAGTTGCTCATTTGCCTTGTATGTTAAAAATGTGTCATGACATGATTGTGGACCCTTTGCACTTCCCAGGCGTGGCGGCAGCGGGCATGTCGCGCGAGCAGCAGGCCAAGATGCTCCAACAGCAGCAGCAGCTCATGCTGCGCGCGCAGCACCAGCAGATGCGCCCGCCGCCGCCCGACTACAAGGCGCGCTTCGTGGGCCCCGGGTGAGCTCATACGACAATCATCAGACGTAGGACCTCCACCTCCACACGTGGATATAGGCCCCATAAACCTCCAATGAGGGCTATCGTGTATGAATTCGCCGCTAGAGGCGCTAGTGTAGCGAGAGGTCTCCGAAATGTCAAATCTCATAGTTTTTGGGTGCAGCAGCTCATGCTGCGCGCGCAGCACCAGCAGATGCGCCCGCCGCCGCCCGACTACAAGGCGCGCTTCGTGGGCCCCGGGTGAGCTGCATACGACTATCAGCCGTAGGACGTCCACTCTTGGAATGGACATAGACCAGTGGCGTAGCTACCCAAGGACTAGACGGGGCAGTGCCCCGGGGCCCCCAGGCTCAGGGGGCCCCTCGGACTCCGACTTACAAACTATAAATGACAAATCTAGAGTGCGTCGAATTCGAAACACGACTCATACGGAACAAATGATTTTAAATAGTTTAGTTGGGGCCCTAGTCTATTTTTTGTCCCAGGGCCTTTAGTTACCTAGCTACGCCACTGACATAGACCCCATCAACCACCAATAGGGATGATGACGCCATTAAAAAATAATTCGAAGGCACAACTCCAGTAAAAAAACGCTTTATTTCAGCCCTGAAAACCAGATTAATTTCCGATTTATTGTAAAATTAGATTTTTTGTTGCTTTAAAACAAATGAATAGTTAGTTGATTGAGTTGCCGAATAATGACGTCATAATTCGCTATTGCCGTTGAAACTCTATGGGAGGGACAGCTCATAAAAAGTACGTCAGTTGATTGGTGGTGTCAACATTCCTATTGCTTCGGTTGGAAGCGGTCTGCATCCACGGTGAACCCGCGGCTTTAAACAGACCAGGCCATTCGTCCATCTCGTTGGTGAATGTGCTACGTTACGCTTACCGATCCGCGGTCTCCATTCGAGGACACACAATATTGACGTATGGTTATTTTGCAAGGGGCTGCACCCTTAGATGCGGCTAAGCAAAGTGGATACTCAAATCCAAAGGCAAATTTTATTGTGTTTCTGTAGGTAGGATAAACAGGCTTAGCGTGTTTCATAGTACGAAACCCTATATGTACTGTGAAACGCTAATACTAACCAGCAGATCTGCGACAGCTTTAAACTCGTTATTTATCTACTTGTAGCTACAGTTTTGTAGGTCACTGTTACTGTCAAGAAAAATATTAGCATTGAACGGTTCAATACATACATTATGTCGATCTTATAGTTAAAAAAGTAGCTAAATTTAGTTCAAATTCAAAAAGTCAAAATATATTTATTCTTCTTCTCTTTTAAAATATGGCTTTCTGTCCTAGTTCATAGGACAATTTCGCCAGTGTCAAAGTACTCTCTTTGAGAGGGACGTTGTACGGTGATTGTAGTTTTTGCAACTTGATAGTAAAATTCCAGAAACCACGTGGAGACAACTTGCGCATTAAAAAATGTCAGACACGAGAGCAATATAGAATTTTGTGATCACTGTTCACTGTTAAGGTTAATCGCCGCATAAAACACTATCAGAAATAGCAAAATTGGATATTGTCTACATCTGCCATGTTCGAATGCTACAAATCGAATCATCTTTATTCAATTTTGGCTATTTCTTCAATTTTCATGTTCTAATTCAAGCACTTATGAACGTCAAAAAAATCTACCACCTGTTCGGAAAAAACCTCTGTTGAGAAGAATCCGGCAAAAAACTCAGAGGTATTTTTTTTAAAGAGATTCACAATATTAATAAATGATATCTATCCTACTGAACATCACAAGCATTTAACTCAAATTTATTTTTAACACAGTAAGTTCGCTATTTGAAGGGATCCCTAATTGCATTTCCCAAGCGCCCCTTTAAATGACTATGTACATTGTGTCCTTAGGCCGGGGCAAGCGGGCGGCGTTGGCGGCGTCGGTGGCGTCGGCGGCGTGGGCGGCGCGGCGGGCGCCCGGCGGGCGGCGCCGGCGCCGCGCGCGTTCCCGCCGCACGCGCACCCGCGCCAGTACGCGCCCGAGTGGCGGCACGTGTTCATGCAGCAACAGGTCGCGAGGCAACAGTTCCCGCAACACCATCAAGGTTAGTCGCCGCACACACACATACACTGGCTATCGTATTTCAGATCTGTTCACTCACGAAGCCGTGTAGCTCCGCAGCAAATAAAGTTTCTAGAGTATTATTGCTATAGAGAAAAAGAGTGGCAACCCTGGCCAAATTTGCACGTGTAGTATAGGCGCACTGCACTGCGTGGCGGAGTAAGAAATAAGAAAGAAAGAAAGACATTTATTCACATTCACAAAGACACACAAAAACAACAATAAAAAAAAAAACAATAGACAGCAAACGTAAACAAAACAAAAAGGAAATACGAAAATAAAAATACACCATTTTGTGTGTCTCCGCAAAAGTGAAACGGCCGCTGATTCAGCATTACGAGTATGCTAAGACGTTAGACGCCTGCAGCACTGATATTCTGTCAGAAAATTACATGAATATCTGAATTATCAGGTCCTATATTTTTAGTGTTCCGTACCCGAAGCTTAAAAACGGGACCTCATTACTAAGACTTCATTGTCCGTCTGTCTGTCAACAGACTGTATCTCATGAACCGTTATAGCTAGACAGTTTACAATAAACGCGATTTTGCAGTTTTTTTTCTAATGTCTAATGTAGTATAGATAACGGTCCGGAACCCTTCGTGCGCGACTCTTACTTGGCCGGTTTTAGTCGTTCATCCCGGGTCATGCTTTAACCGCACCCCCTTGCACACTTTGTCTGCAATGAAGTTAGTGTATACTCCAATTCAATAGAATCTGACAATCCTGTAGAAACTGCCAGCCTACTAATATGAACACCGGGCTGCCTAAGGCTTTGTAATGTGACTATTTTTTTTTGATTCCTTTTAGATGATAACTGCAACAACAGGGACATATATAATCAAGCGTGCCCACGTTAGGGTGTGTTAAATGTGCAGAAAATTGTCAGATTCTATTGAATTGTACTTTAACAGTAGATTATTGTCGTGGCCGGGAAGTAGGCAATTGCTGGCTGAGTATGAGTATTAAACGGACGAGCTTGCGAGTTGCAAAAAAAGTCCGGGGTTCCATCAAATAATTGATACCGGCCATTTAAGTTGGCTGTATACGACTTGTGCCAACTCATTACCATGGCCATTTTAACTTTTTAAAAAGTTTGCAACTCGACAATAATGGAATTTGTATGCGACATTATTGTCGAGCTAGCGAGCCTGCAATGTGTTTTAACTTTTTAATTTTTCGCTGACCATAAACTGTGCACTTTACCTTCTGATATGTAAAGAATAATGTCGACTTTTACGGACATTTTTGAGAAAATGAGTTGTAATGTCCAGGCGGGTTCAGCATGGGCGGCGCGGCGCAGCAGCAGCAGCTCCAGATGCAGCAGTCGCGGCTGCAGCAGCACCAGCTCATGCAGCATCAGCACCAGCAACAACAGAGGTACATCCTACTAATATTATAAACTAGCTTTTGCCCAAGGCTTCGCTCGCGCAGAATTTATATGTAGCTTAAACTTTTTTTTTATCGTACAGGAACCATACATTATTTCGGGATAAAAAGTAGTCTCATGAAGACATTAATTCAGGTTATATATTACTTGTATGCCAAATTTCATGCAAATCCGTTTAGTAATTTTTGCGTGAAAGAGTAACAAACATCCACCCAAACAATAATAGACGGACCCCTTAGACAGTCTTAGACCCGTGCAGTAGTTTTTAGTTATCGTTCTCTTCTATTCAGAAGGACTGAAATAAAAAGGTTACAAAACTAGAAAACTGTTGAAAACAATTAAAAAATGACTTAATTTTGTGAAAATAAATGAAGTTTCTACCCATAAGTTATTACTACTACAAATTAAAATTACGTCTTAATTTTTGTTTCTTTTGTATGATATGTCTGCAACATGTTGATCCGTGTTCGTTTTTCTTTTCATGCTACTTGTTAGTTTCCTTGAACCATCAAGTATTTTCCGAGATGAAATGTTACGTACAATAGCTTTACCCATATTGAACTATACTAAAGCCGATAAGATAACGCCAAGTACCTACCGATGTAATAACACCAGTTACAATGTATTTACAGGTCGGCCAATCAACAGCCTCCGATGTCGCATCTCATTATGCAACAAAATCAGATGATGAATGTTCAAGGGCAGGTTAGTACACAAAACCTGTTTTCAATTATCTTGTTAATAATTCCAGTAAGTGTAATTTCCTGTATCTTTGTTTGAATTCTGTTTTTATTGTTTTGAATGTGTTAACATTATTTTAACGTCGAGAAACATCACGAGAAACATCCGTCTACAGTTTGCTAATTAATTACGAGTTCATAGTACTTAATGGTTTTTTGTAAGCTTTTACGAGCTATATGCACAGTACTGAAATAAATCCAGATGACTCACGTACAAAATCAAGTTTATCTAGACATGTTTCGGGTTAATTCGTAGCCTTTCCTCCCGGAACACATGCCACGACGGCTGCTACAAAACGCGCACTAAGCAGTACTATTTAAGGCGTAAGTTGTCTGGATTTATTTCAGTATCACGCTAGTTTCATATTCAAGGCTGTATCCACGTATCGCTGTTCTGTTACAGATGTCAAACATTCACATGAGCCAGAACCAAAGCATGTCGATGCAAGGCGGCATGGGCGGCATGGGCGCGCACGGCTCGCACGGCGCGCACGCGGCGCACGGCGCGCACGCGCCCCACGGCGGCATGCACGCGAGCGCGCCGCAACAGCCCTCCATGCTCCAGTCCTTCCCCTCTCTCCACTCGTCTTCGTTCTCCGGCCAGCCCGCAGACTTCAACCTCGACTTCCTCGACAACATGCCTTCCACCGACGCCAGTAACCTCACTGCGCAGGAGCTGCTCAATTCTCTGGACAATACGTTCTTGAACGATATCCTTTAAATCATTACTCAACCGGGGATTCCAAGTGGCTATTAATCAAAAACATACCCTATGTGCAGTCAAGGAGAAAATTATGTTTTTGTTTACCGTTATGCAATGGAACCAAGTGCAAAATGTATACATATCTTTTTCCTCAACTGCACCCGAGTTCAGCAAAAGGATTGCTAATTTAAAGGGTGGAAATAAAAACGTGAGGAGTATACCCTGCGAAGGGTTTCTTGAGTAAAAAGGTTGAGAAACTTGTCATCGACTCTTGTTTCGGTGAAAAACGACCAATATAACCATCGTGACCAAAGTTCAGAAATTTACAGTGGTTCAATTGTAATTCTCGTATCACGGGGTACGGCGTGAACGGAGCTTCCGGTGTCTTTTTTATATAAACTTTCGGACGCGTCGTTTTTAGACTATTTATTGTGAAAAATATCCATTTCATAGTATTTTATAGTTTTTACGATTGTTAACACTTCTTTTGTAAATATTTTATCGTACTTCTAGGATGTTCGTTATACGAGTGAAAACGAGGCGTAATCCGCAACGTGATTTCGCATTCCTCTAACGTTTTCGAGTTTCCTTGTAAAATAATAGGGTTTTTACTACACTCAAAGTAGGTGAATTTTAGGTATTATATTTATTTAAAATACTGTAGATACGTGAAAATGAAGCACAAAAGACATTATATCGACTTTATTTACTTCCAGTAACTTATTTGTCACTGAAGAGCTGTCGCCATGGCTCTTTCTTCCTACACACTTGTACCTACTCACATCAGATAACCGATCAAGAAACATTCACTACCTTGAAGCTCAATGTAGTCAGGCTCGGAAGCTGATCATAAAAAGTGTCCTGTAGATAGTTTTACGGGAGTTGCAGCGAAAAACTAATGCCATTCTTTAAAGTTGTCGACATGACGTATCTACCTGTCATCACATAGTCAAAATACCACCGTGGCAATGGTTAGGAGTAGACTTACGAGACAAATAGTCAACTCGGGACCACACCCACTGTAATGTGGTCAAAACGTCGAAGTAAATATCACTCGTGTGATTAGCGTGATATGACATCAAATAGATTTCTTCATTATCTTTTTTTCTCTTGAATTCTCTTTTTCCTTTGCCGAAACTCCCATGAAACTGTACTATGAGGCAGTCTCTCTTACTGAGCCATGAACGACTCGCTTGGTCCGTTATAAATACACTCCTGGAGTTACAATACGGTATCACCAAGTGTAATTTATATCCTCTAAAGCTGGCCACGGCGCATTCAGGGTCCATCTCGCGAAGCAAAACGTTTAAATTTTGGAGGGTCAGTAAAATATTAAGAATTTTGTCAGTTTTAGTGGCAATGTTGGAGAACACTCAAAACACGAATGGCAGTAAAAAAATCAAATGGGCATTTACGCTTACCATGCATGAGGCGTAACTGTTAAACACAAAGCTTTTATACATAAAAACAATTAAAAATGTAGTGTTATTGCAACTGTGTTGAATTTAAAATTTCAATATTTATTTCCGTAGGGTTAGGCGATTTCTATTATTGCGGCCTCTTTTTTTCAAAGTCAAAGTCAAAATCTTTTTATTCAATTTAGGCCACAACAAGCACCTATGAACGTCAAAAAATGTACCACCGGTTCGGAAAAAACCTTCGTTGAGAAGAATCCGGCAAGAAGCTCAACGAGGTATTTTTTTTTAAAAACAGATTCACAAAATTTATAAACGATATCTATATACTATACTACTTTTCTAAATTTATGAGCAAGTGTATTGATATCACATATCTAAAACTACACGGGGACGAAATGAACGGAAGCAGTTTGTTTCTGATACTAATAAATTAAATTATAAATTGTAGTTTCGTGAGTTGGACCGCGCGCCGGCCTATCCGCCTGGGGTAGCCCCCACTATCTTATATCATAGTGCAAATGTAAATTAATGTAATTACGGTTATTATAAGATCATTCCTGTACCTAAGATAATTATTTAGTAGATTATACTGTGATGTCGGTCTCAATGGTCAATAGGTAAACATTATAGTATCAATTATTATAGATAGATATTGTTGACATTAAGTATTGTCAGGTCTAGAATCGTTATTGTTAAGGATCTCATGTATTATTTAGGATGGTTCGGAAATCTGGAATTTAATAAATGTTGGTTTATATAACTATTTAATGAATCATGACAAACTTACTATTCCATATTATTTATTTATGTAATTTTCTCACACGTGAAATTATTATAATATTTAGAATTATGTTGAGGCATCAATCATTCAATGTAATTAATAAATAGTTAAAACGATTCCGTTGTCACGGGGGGCATGGACGCTCTCTGTAACAGTAATAAATCGAAATAATACAGCTATAGAACCAATTGTGAATGCTAACAACATTCCAGAGCCATTGTTAACAATGTTTTAACTTTAGGACCAATTTTTGAATGTTCTTTTGAAAATAATATTGCATATTGATTTGTGGCGTTTTATTTACTTCTCTAATTCGTTTCTTAAAATAATTATACATATATAGGTTTTCTTAAAAAAATATTGCTCTTAATTAAAACAATTCATTACTCACGGAGAAAATACTATAGAGCTTGGGGAAAGTCACTTGGACGGTTTGTACGTGAGTTTCAGAGCTATTTACTTTATTACCAGAGTTACTTACTTTTATTAACTTAAGTTCTATGGCACATTAATAATTTGAAAATTATTAAAAAGATATATTGAATGACTGCTGGCTGTTCACTATAAAATTACATTCATTCAGCAACATAACTATATCAGTCTTCAGTCCATTAATTTGAACATATTTGTAAATAAAAACTCACAAAACAAGTAATATAATGTCGTCCGTTCTAAGCATACAAAATAGCGTAAAATTTACCACATTATAGACTCTGCTTCGTGCTTGTACAGGTAGTCTGAGAATTTCTCCAGTTTTCTCTCTAAAGCATTTATCTCCGCTGCTAATTCTCATACCATCTCATTGGGCTTGCTGTGAAAAATCCTAGGGTTTCTTACGCGGGGACTGTAGAAGTTGTTAGGCTGAATGTATTTAGCCATAACGGGTTCTTCGTGCATGGTACTCATTTTAGTCTCGTAGATGTTTTCATTGGTCCTGTTAGACTTCATTATGAAGGTGTGAAGCTCTTGCCGACGCTTGCGCAGACGGATGCACGAGAATATGGTCACGAGCAGGATGCCGAGCTTCAGCAGTGCGACCACGAAGAGACTCAGCATGAACACGATGAATTGTTGGTGATACCAGTCTTCTAATTTTGCCAAGCATCCCTGAAACAAACAGTTTGAAAATATTTTTGTCCTTTACAACAAAACGTTTTCAGTGATATTGAGCCCACCTCAAGCAAAACTAACATCAATCGGGGATCGCAGGTGCGGTGAGTGTACGAGTCCGTATGTCGACTCAAAATGAATGACAGTAGTACACGACCTGAGAAATTGAAACCTTTCTGGCCATTATATGAGGGCTTATATTGTCAGGTTGTACATTTTTGTAGTTCATTAAAGGTTGTACTTTAACGATTTTTAAGCTCTTCACCGCCAGAGTCATTCAATCGTGACAGCCAATGGAATAATATGCCTCACACGCCATGGTCATCTACATCATGACCAACATTCAACTCGAAATTAATCGTACCTTTTCTTTTTTTGTGGCGGTGAAGAAGTTAATAAACCCTCATTGCCTTGCAAAATCTCTTGAATTTCTCAAACGACATTCAATTTAATGTTCATTCTACAAAATCATCTGGCATGCTTTACCCAGTCGTAGTAAACTACCCATGACGCGAACCCTTAAGACCCGGATGAGTGCCAAATTTAAGGCTCTTTTTTTATTTAAATCAGCAAAATTTAAGTTAAAACAGATGAGACTAGAAGCACTTTTTTAAGTTCCCGCATACTAGGAGATACAGTATAGTTACCGGCACGTGTCTAAACTCGGGGTTGGGCGTGAGTTCCTGGCAGCGGGTGGCGTTCTTCGGCGCGGGGTTGAGGTGCGAGGCGGGGGCGCGCTGCACGCAGCACGAGGGCGGCACGGCGGCGCCGCGCGGGCCCAGCCGCCGCAGCTGCCACACCGACATGTCGAAGTTGCGCGCGTCCGTCATGCCGCAACACTCCAGCTGCCACGACAACGGAACGAGTCAATCACAAAATCCTGCTAAGTAGGTATAATACGACGTTTACACTAAGATTGGTTTTTTGGAATCTTTTTGTATTTTTTATTTCAATTCCAAATTTTTACTTTTACGGTCATCCCGTGAAACCTAAATTGAAAATACAAACTGAAATATAGATGCACAGTTTTTCTGTGCATCTATATTTCAGTTTGTATTTTTAATTGACGTTTACACTCTCGCCTCGCGCCTCGTCTTGTCTCGGCTCGTGGCTCGCGTGATCGATGGTAAATGAGCTTGCTGTTTACACTCGTGGCGAGTTCAGTTGTCTTTGAGCTTACAACCGTTGCGGCACAACGTTCAAACTTGAATGAAGCAAGGGCGCGAATATAAATACCAAGCTCGCGTTCGTAGTGATGTCCTTTGACTCGTGCCCAAAATCCGCTTCGGACGCGAGCGCTGCAAGGGGCGAGGCGAGGCACACGCGTTCGGTCACACTCACCTCTCACCGTTTTCATCGGAGATGTGCGAGGATGCGTTGCGAGGAATGGTTTATCATGAATCATAACCAATAGAAACGCTTCATTAACCTATCCTCGCTAATGTAGTTCGGATCTCGAAACAATCGGTTTACACTTCTTTCTTATTTGAATCTTAGGTAAACGAAGGAAACCGACTAGTCCCGAGTGATAGACACTAACATTCTGTTTGTAACGTACCTCAGTCTGCGCTAAGTCGAGCGCCGCAGTGAAGTGTTCATAATCAGGCATCGCGTAGTACGTCTGCAGCGCGCCGACGGCGCCGCCGCGCGAGCTGTGCACGCCGGCGCAGCGCGGCCACGCCGCCGCCACCACGCCGCCCGCGCACGCGCACACCAGCAGACCCAGCACCATCAGGAAATACTGCGCACGATCAAACAAACATCATCTTATCAGCCGTAGGCTAGCGTTCATTGGGTCAATGAGGGATTTCATGGAGGCTAAATATCGATAGATGGCGTTAGTATCGTGAGATCCGTTTTACGTTTGCTTGCGATTGGCTTATTTAGTTACTAGCTTTTGCCCGCGGCTCCGCCCGCGTGGTATTCGGTTATCGCGCGCTGTTACCTCGGGAACTGTGCATTTTTCCGGGATAAAAAGTAGCCTATGTCACTCGAGCCCATAAACTATCTCTATGCCAAAAATCACGTCGATCCGTCGCTCTGTTACGGCGTGAAAGACGGACTAACACACAAACACACTTTCGCATTTATAATATTAGTATGGAAGTATGGATTTAACCAAGCACGAGCAAACGTCCAGCGGACCTCACGATAGTAACGCTATCTAGCGATATTTCGCCTCTGTGAAAACCTTTATTTCAGTGTAGGCAGCCCTAGCTCGTGCTGCAGCGTGGCAGACAGTTCTAAGCGTTGCCTACTCTGGAATTGACCCGATGCACGCTATGGCTGTAGAACGTCCACTATTAGACATAGTCCTCCAGTTGCTCTGGTTGGACGCGGCCTGCCGCCACTGTGAACCCGCGGTTTTAACCGGTCATTTGTCCATCTCGTTGGTAGAAGACCTACGCAACGCTTGTCGATTCACGGTCTCTATTCGCGAAATTTTTGGCCCCAGCGGTCATCTATTCTCGATGGTATATTGCCGGGCCATTTGTCATTTGAACGAGCTAATTCACATGGCTATGTCGGTGGTTGTCGGTGCCGGAAGACGAAGCGTTGGCAGGACTCCCATCTGGTAGACTGACGACATCATGAGTTGTGGGAAACGTGTAGATGCAAAGTGGCGAGTTTTCGTACATGTGGCGTTCTATGGGGGAGGCCTGGCAAAGTCAAAGTCAATGTCAAAATCTCTTTATTCAATTTAGGCTATAACAAGCACTTATGAACGTCAAAAAAATCTACCACCGGTTCGGATAAACCTCTGTTGAGAAGAATCCAGCAAGAAACTCAACGAGGTATTTTTTTTAAGTATACAGATTCACAATATTTATAAATTATATCTATTTACATTACAAGTATTTGTTGAGCAGTAGACGTCTTTCGACTGATGATGTCGGTGACACCTCGATCTTCTACGAATCTCCGTAAAAGAAACTTGCGCATAGTCGAATATTTAATTAGAAAAGCTAAAAACTTATTACCTATGTAAGTACATACTTTTTGGCGTGCATTGGGTCGATTCCAGGGTAGGCAGGTGGTAGCGCCACAAGAGCGCGCCACCAACACTAGCGTTACCTACCCTGCTGCCTACTTAATAGCACCTAATCTTACGATCTAAATCGAGTGATACTTACAAACGTGAGTATGACATAGGAGGGCATGTAAGTGGCCCAGCAGCCGAGCGCGGCGGCGGCGCAGACGGCCAGGCCGGCGGCCAGCAGCGCCAGCGCCGCGTACTGCAGCGGCGCCTCCGCCAGCGGCCCGTCCGGCGCCGCCAGCAGCCGCGACAGCAGCACGCGCCGCGAGTCGCACAGCAACAGGAAGCCGCATACCACCTCGGCGAAGCCGCAGGCCTGCAACGACCAATCTTGAATTATTTCGAGGTACAATAAACACAAATACTCTTTATTGTACACCAGAAATAGTAAGCGATACAGAAAACAGGTCCAGAGAGAAAATTACAAGTTAAGCAATAGGCGGCCTTATCGCTTAAGAACGATCTTTTCCAGGCAACCTTTTTACAGAAAGAAGGAAGGACTAGTTTGTTTGTTTGTTTATACTATTTATTGTACAAAAAGGAAATACAAAAATATCACACTACCTACATGACTAGTTTACAGCAGGTGGTGCATTAACAATAGATCAGAAAATAAAAGAGCAACAAAAACACATCTACACATTCAGATTGTAAATATAATACACGAGGTACCTCTCGATTTGAGAATATTTATGAACTGAAACGATTACTTTGCTCACCCGCGAACTTATGATAGCTACCGTTATGCAAGGAATGTGTTTTCATGCAATTCCTCCACCTCCATATTGTAAGATGTCAGACGTTTAACATCTGGTAGAATGATGAACGGTTGTGTTGCTCTGATGGATGAGCTCTGGTTAAGTTCGAAACGCGTCAGTGTAGTTTGGTGGTGGTGATACGAGTAGAGGAACCGCATGAGCACACATTTCTTGCACAAACGTAGCTATCATTAGGTCGCGGCCTCGCGGGTGAGTAAAGTACCTAATTGTTTCTGTTCATATTATAAGTAGCGGGTCGCGCGACAACGGTCACTAGCATTGGAATGAAAATTTAAGGGCTTATTTTTTAGGTGTAGGTAGGTGTTTAGATTCAGCTATTTCCTGATAATTTTCGGTGTCGTAAGCGCGAGTTTGTCTGCGCTTAAAAGATTCACTGTGTGTATAAGCCCTAAAAGCCCGGCCACGACTGGATAACCACGATTGTGGGCCGAGCACTCTGGCCACGCAAAGGTCCTAGACAAGTGGGAAAAGAATTATCAGTATTTAGCCGGGAGTATGGCAGACAAAGCTTTTATCGCGTCACCGTCGCGTTTAGTCGTAGCCGGGCCCTAGCAGTGGCTGCGTATCAGTTTTAGCTAACGACGCAGCGGCCAAAGTAAAGTGAGCCAGTCGAGCCCTGAACCATTAGCGAAATATCGGCATTGTCTTGTTGGCCCCTCAAGTTTCTTAGCCAACGGCTCAAAAAAACCCAGCCCTTGATTCCTGTATTTAAACGTGGAGAGTACTTAGTTTTCAGATGGGTAGGTATACCAGGTTTTGAGTTTTATTTACATGCTATATCATGCTATACATAATAATATAAGGTAATATGGATTCGAGTCAACACCATTCTTTGGGAATCACAGAATTATAACAGCTAACTATCGTGCTGTGGACAATGGTCCTTTCATAATTAGTGGTCAAACAATAACATTCCAACCTCACAATAGCTTTCAACATAAAGCACACTCTATCAGCAGTAAATAATCACAAAGTCGACTCTCTCGTTCTGAAATATGGTAAAATGGTGTTCCTATGTGAGACCGCACATCATAGAAAATTGTAGGTATCATTATTAGGTACCTCACCGACGTCTGACCACCCAACTGTTAACTTTAACGACGCACGGCGCACATCACATAACCAAATGAGTATAGTTAATAATCTTCATTTTTTTCAATACGTATTTCTGCTCAGTACTTAATTATTGGGACGTAACTACAGAAATTAAAAAAAAAGTGCATTAAAGTTAATCAACAGGTAAGTACTTACGAAGAAAACTGTGTTGAAGCACCCGAAGAGAACTTTAGCACTCGCGACTTTCTTGAACTTCATTGTAGCTTTTCACTAAATAGTGAATAAAGTAAGAGTATTTACGTGAAACTCATTCAAAATAACATTCATTAAAAAGTAACAACAGTACGTGGAAAGAGACGCTCGCCGGTCAGCATGTGAGCAAACAATAACACAGTGAATAGATTCGCCGGTTTTAGGGAGATACGCTCTGCTGCGCAGGTGGGGTGACTAATAATTAAGGCAGTTTTGTTTAAAGTTAATGCATGAGTTCCTCTCCGATGTGTGAATATGGGAGCTCAATTTCATTCCGTTTGAAATTTTACCATTTCGTAATAGTTGATCATGTTATCTCTCATTTGAACCTTATGTAGGTACTCTGCAATGTAACGCGTAGGATAAATAGCGAATTGCGTGCGACTTGAGGTTTAGGTAATTTAGTAGGTTTAGCTCAAATGTTAGGATTTGTTATTTACCTGAAGTGAAAATGAAATGATTATTATTAGAAAAAAAAAACTTTTCACTATCATACAGGGCTCACCTGAAATTAGCTATTTGCGATTGTTTTTTTTTTTTTCAAAGAATGGATGACTTAGTTTAGTTCAGATGAACTAATTAAAACATGATGTCAAAACGTAAAACTTTTTTGTATGTTACATTATTTATATTAACATCATTATAAATTTATTAAAAATCAATATCTTTCTTCTTGAATCCTCCACACGCAACTTTAGGAGTAGCTGTGATGTCATCCTGTTCTCTTTCACTTGTTTCTTCCAACTCTGAAAAAAAAAAAGGATTTATTAGTTCCTGGTTGCTGCAACTTCGTCTGCGACCCATGGAAACAAATCAGGATAGACAAGAATTAGAAAGAAAGTAGCCATCTATGAAAGTAATTATTATCAAATTAGGCATTGCCTGTAATAATAACTGTATGTGTTGGCAAAATGTATAGTCAGTATGTAAAACTGTTCAAATTAAGTTTCTGTAACAATATTTACTAAACATAAAAATGTAAGGACATGACATTTAATACCGTATTAACTCAAAATGGTTCTGTATTACATAAAGAGTTCTTTGTAGAGGTTAGATTAAAATTATTATTCAATACAGTTTTATTTCAAGTTAATACAGTATTGAATGTCATGTGCGTACTGTATCAATAATTTGCATTACCCGGTGGCAGGTGCAGCTTCTCAATATTGAACTTCTTTCTCCTTAATTTAAATGCTAAGTCGAGACTCGGCGGCACGAACGGCGTTATTGAATGAACTGAAGTCAGCTTGGTCAGGTGGAACAAGCCTTGGTAATCTTTGTAGACGGGATTGGTCTCCTTTGATGAACCAGCGAACGATTCTATTCTCACTGCATTGTCTATTGAGTACAGAAGTCTTTTTGTCAGGGCTTCACTCTGGAAAAACCATTATAGAGATATTAGTTTGTGAAACTTGAATAATTAATGGCGAGAAGCATATGAAAGGGAATTCTACCATTTTGACCACAAAGTTTAAGGATTGTATATATTATATTCTTGAACCTTGTAATCTGCTAATAAGCATCCTTGAGATAATGGATGATGATGATGATGATGATGGATCTATATCCATGGTTCATAAACTATTTTCGGCCGACGACAAACAGATATCTATATATTCTGTTTATCATTTGAAGTTGCACATATGCAATTTGGACATATGCAATACAGAAGAATACCCTTTCTTAAACAGCACATGTTATTTTATCAGTACTCACATCAAAGAGATGAGTAGGGATAGTGAGAAAGGCAACAGCAGTGGTTCCCCGCAGCAGTACTCGAAGGCAGTAGACAAACTTCAGGAGATCCTGTCCAAAATGATGATCATCTTCCTCCTCGCAATCTTGAGATGTCCAGATTGGTGAACCCAGGGATTGTATGTTGATTCTTAACACATTGCTTTTATCTTTATTGCTTATTTTGTATTCTTCTTTTGATAATAACCCTTTTAGATTTGAGAGTAGTTTGAAGTACATGTCATTTCTAAAACCTGTAATGGGAAATATACTCACTAGAATCACTCATTTCACTAGGAATTACGTTCTGTTATTTAGTACCACCTGTTGCCCCCAACTTTGCAGGATAAAAACCTATTTTAATGAACATTTGTATATATAATTGCCCCACAGTCATACTAATAATTCGCAGGAGATCTTTCTGTTGTGTGAATTAAAGGGTTTTAATGAAAAATAGCAAAAAAAAACAAAAATGACAGAGCTCTTGGGGGTTAACCCAAAGATTTTTAATATAATACCTCTTAAAATACATGCAGATATTGAATATATCGCACCCTTCATGCAAGAAACGCGTAAAACACATACAAACCTAATGGGACTTACGCGTTTCTTGCACGAAGGGTGCGATATGTAAATAATTGTGCATTTTTTTATACATTTCGAATTTTACAGCAAATTAGTTGTAATTATAGTGCTGTAATTTATTATTAGTAAGTAAATAAATATTAAACATAGTATACCTACCTTTAACATCTCCAACATGGTGACTAACATTCCAATATGTTATATTACTGTTATTAATGGTTTCAGAGTCAAGATATCTGCTTAAATCAAAGTGGTGACCAAAGTTAGTGTTACTGCCGAAGGAAGATTCAACTTGGTTGAGACCCTCATATCTCCAGGCAATCTTCATTTTATTCACATCTTGTGTTGGCATACTGACATCATCTTCTGGGGGGACCGTGCAGGGTTGAGGTAATTCTTTAACCTGTAATTAAGAAATAAATATGGATTAAATTCCATTTAACATGTCATGTCATGGCAAACTCTCTAAAACATTAAAAGTAAATACAATAGTAATAGGTAAAGGTTAAACTTGTTTTTTTATTCATTGATTGTTGTTTTATTTTGTCATATTATGAAATCAAAATAAAATAGTAATCTAATCATATCAAACCCACTTTAAATGACCACAACAATCTATTACTATTAGGAAAAATAAAAAGAACTTTTAAGACAGCTGGTGAAATTACTGGCACTTAAGGTATCCCATCTTAGGCCTCTAGGTTGGCAATGTATCTGCAATACCACTGGTGTTGCAGATGTTTATGGGCAGTGGTGATCTCTTACCATCAGGAGACCCACTTACTAGTTTTCCATCCAGTCAAATAAAGTCATCCATTCGCAGGCCAGAGTTGGCCCGCAGGCCATACTTTGACCACCATTGGTTTATACTGTAGCTTTAATTTTAATTTAATTTAATATAATACGAATTTAAGGCTTACAATTTCATGCGGGTCATCATCAGCTGAAGCAATGAAGAGATCATGCTTACAAACAATTCCTTCTGAAAGGAAATACTTGCTTAGAACCCTACTGTAACTGCCAAGGACATCTTCCTCTGAAAATTTGACACAAAGATTATTGAAGTATATAATAGGTGACTAACAAATAACAATTTTTTTGAGTATGAGTGTAAGTACATACCGACAGCAAAAATTGCACCAGTCGGCAAGCCACCGCCTGAAAAGTAGGACTATATTAATATATTAAAAACAACATACACAAACGTTTAGCGATTTAACATTACCTATAACATGATCCAGTGAAGGAATACCAGATGATACAAATGGCAGATTGTTTTTTAATTTTGTTCCATTGATACTGGCACGTGAATCAACTGTTTTATAAAAACTAGACATGCTGAATTTTTGAATCGAATAAATCGGAATTGTTCTTATTAGAACGCAACAATTTATCTGGAATTCATTGGATATAAAATAATATGATAGCCGAGTTGACAGACAGCTATCACAACAAACAAATATTTTGAGGTTATGTGTGTCACAATCAAGTCACGATGTGCGGTCGTGACATTTGATGTTTTTTTAGCGGCTAAAAAATTTAGCCGGACCAAAAAAGAATCAACTACAGAAAACATATGACAACGAGCGAAATTGATTGGTTTTCGACATGTTTTCGAATTTTATTTTTACATCAAACAGCAGTAAGTGTAGAAAAAACTGCAGGGCTACTACGAAACTCGAAGTTCGTGTCGTGTGGTCCCTCTGACACTTATACTATTTAATACGAGAGCGAGAGGGACGGTACAATACGATCTTCGAGTTTCGTAGTAGCCCTGCTGTTTGCATTTTCAGTTTCTCTTTTAACAGACTTCCCCTTAACTTACCTGACGTTCACTTTTTTCTCTTCTCTTTCTTCTCTGTGGTACGCAAATTTTGACGTACCGTTTGTATCTCCTTGATGCACATGTATTTTCACATAATTTGTGTAAATAATCTTAATTATCCGTTTAAAATTATATAGCCGCAATTCTATCCGTCATAAAAGATGCAGGGCCCAGCAGTTTTTATGGAAATATCACTGGAAGATCAGGTCAGTCAGTGCAACCTAACCTAAGCCAACTCAGCTATTGTAAATGCTGTGAAAGTATGCAATTTCTAATTTCTATCGCTGTATAATTTAGCGGTTCGTTTATTTTGTTACATTTGCAGGCTCAAGAACTCCGGAAATATTTTAAAAGCTTAGGTGCTGAGATTTCGGAAGAGAAATCCGCAAAGGGTATTGAAGATGACTTACACAAAATCGTCGGAGTCTGCGATGTTTGCTTCAAGGAGACAAGTGAATCGGATATCGAAGCCATTCTTAACAGTATTGTCTCCATAATGGTATCTGTATGTATCAGCTGGTCATCGGTTTTTCGTAATTTAATAGGACTGATGCCAGGATATTTATTTGGGTGACTAAATGTTTCGTATTTGACCGTGTCCATATTAGATCTAGCAAGCTGTGCTATTTGTAGAAGCAATATCTACCTCAAAAAATATTTTTTAATCTAAATTAATTAGCAATCGAAATCTTAGTTAGTTATCCTACTTTTTTTTTACTGCAGATCCCATTGGAGAGAGGTGAAAACCTAATTTTGGCTTTCAGCCAAAGACTCACAAAGGCGCCTGGCCCTAAACTAGGGATGGTTGCTCTCCAGTCGTAAGTGACTTATCAAATACTAGCTTACTATGCTTGATCCTTCTTGACATTTTGTTATTGTTATTGCTCTTGCAAAATTTAATGTCATTAAAAACATTGTGTTTTTAATTGCTTAAAAAAATTGCAGAGCTAATATTAACAAAATGTCTAGTTAATTTAGTTTGGTCTTCCTTCAGACGTCTCAAGAAGTGCAAATGTTTTATTCCAGCCTCTGGCGCTTGTACAACAACCTCGAAGCAAACTCCCCGCTTCGCTACCATGTTTACTACCATGTGATTGAGTTGGCAGCAAGAGTTGGCTTTGTCCAAGAAGTCTTCACTGGGGTGGAACAGCTACGCAAGGAGTTTGCTACCTGCCCACCCTCCAATGAACAAATGCAGAAGCTGTACCGATTGCTGCATTTGGTATTGAAGGATCAGAACAGGTATTTAAGAAGTACTGGTGTTGTTATATCTAATGTCAATGTTTTCTATTTATTATTAAATATACTTTACAAGGTTTGCATAAGTATTTCACAGAATATAAACAAAACAACATCAATTTGTGTCTTAAATATTGAAATTCCCTCATTGAACTATCTAAACATTTACATTTCTGTATTGAAATACAATAGTCTAGTTTGTATTGCAATGATAGATAAGCCAAATGTTTATAATCCTTGAATGTACCAAATCTGGCAGCTGAAGTTTGTTTTCATTTAGTTAATTACCTAAATGTTTCAAGTATAGTTCTATACAAAAACAAGGAACAATTTTAATAAAGTGGTACAGTTAATAAGAATGAAATCTTATTATTCTCTTAAAGCCTTCCAACTTTACAATGCTTGATTTCAATTGAATTGAAATTCCATTGCTGGCATTTTTGTATATAAATACCTGTCAAAAACAAATTCAGAGGTAGTCTATTTTTATTTTTCACTGCAACAAATGTGGCTCAGTCTCTCCACAAATGACAACCATGAGAAACATGAAGCGACAACCATGAGAGGCGAAATGTGTAGCATTTTGATTCTACAACTGTTTCTTAGATGTACATAATCAAAAATTTCATTTGTACAAATTATTAGTTTTTACTAATATTATTTTCAGTGAGCTGGCCTCAAAAGTAATGATTGAGCTTCTTGGCACATACACAGACGAGAATGCATCGTATGCTCGTGAGGATGCTATTAAGTGCATAGCAACTGCTCTCGCAGACCCTAACACTTTCCTCCTGGACCCCCTCCTGGCTCTGAAGCCTGTGCGGTTCCTGGAAGGGGAGCTTATACATGACTTGCTTACCATCTTCGTGTCAGAGAAGCTGTCCAGCTATCAGAAGTTTTATAATAACCACAAGGAGTTTGTTCAGTCACAAGGTATGTAGATATATTTCTATATGTATTCTTGCATCAATACCAAGAACTTGAGAATATGAAAAATTAGTTTTATTTATCAACCATTAACTTGGTTTTGTATGGCATTCCAGGTCTCAACCACGAGCAGAACATCAAGAAGATGAGGATACTGTCATTTATGCAGATGGCTGAGATCAATCCTGATATCACCTTCGATGAAATCATCAACGAGCTTCAGATTGAAGAGAAGGATGTTGAGGCTTTTATCATTGAAGGTTCTTTTTATCAAACTTCTATAGAACTTACTTTATTGTTGTAAAATTATCTATTATAATTGTGGCTCTTCACTTGGTGCTCTTTTTTTGTGTTGCACTATTGACATCTCCATCGCTCATGGTAAAATTGAAATAGTACATCTCTTTCGTATGCGCAAATATTACAGTAAATATGCCAAGTGACCAAGTGCCAAGTGCCAGCATTTGATAGTTAGTATCCATCATATTATTATTATTATACTGCCACCTCACTGAGACATCTGTGGGCGGTATCATGTTTCATATAAAGATTAAAATTGGACCAAAAAGGGCTGTGTCTTCAGCTCGCTAAACAAATTCCATCCCAGGGTAATGATAAGTTTGTATTGTATTGTAGTGTTGAAGACGCGTCTGGTACGCGCGCGGATGGACCAAGCGGCGCGCACGGTCCGCGTGTCCAGCACGATGCACCGCACGTTCGGGCCGGCGCAGTGGCAGCAGCTCCGCGCGGTGCTCTCGGCCTGGCGCACCAACGTGCACGCCGCGCACGACTCCATGGCCGGCGTCGCCACCGCTCAGCTGGAGTATGCGCAGCAGCAGCAGAAGGCTTAGATTTCACTAATGCAATAAATGTATAATACCTATTCTCTTTGTTTTATTGACAGTGGGTCCTTTTTTTTGGAGGCTTAGTAACGCTTTGTTGAGGCTGGAAAATTAGCTTGGCATCCTGCTAGCTGGTTCAGCTAGCAGGCAGCAGGCGAACATGAGCTTTCGAAATAATTTCGTCACTATTTTGAAAAAATCTCGTATCTAAAATCAATATGTCAACGAAATTTAACCTTAATGCAATGTTCATAAAGTTCACTCGGAACAGTTATCTATTTCGAGGTACGAGATTCTTTTAAAAGTAGTGACGATTTGTCACGAGATGATATTTTATTGTGCAGTAGGTTCACCTATTTGGCAAGAGATGGTAACTTTAGAGGTAGTTCAACTATTTGGTAAGAGATGGCGCCACCAAACATTGCAACAAAATTAAAATGTCTTGACGACGGTAAAGAGATGTCAAATTTCAGTGCTTGATAAACTTAATTTGCTTTTTTCCTAAGATTCCTATGTATGTATTCAAATCGACAAATATGCACACAGCATGTTGGGGTGGGGGGCTGCTACGAAAATTTAAGTTTGTATCGTAGCGTCTATCTCACTCTTGTATTAAAAAATATTAGCGGTAGCGAAAAGACAAGATACGAAGTTCAAATTTTCCACTTCTTAGTATAGTTCTAAATCGTCCGCGGACAGCACATTGATGTTTGACTAACTGCGCTACGCTACATCGCGTGATTTCCAGACAGGTGCTTAGAGAGTCTTAGAGAAAGCTTAGAGACTTCATTCAGACATGTTGAACCACTGTGTTGAACAGTGAATGACTAAAGCGACGTGACACTCGTAGTAGTTTATCTATTCGATACTAGATGGTGCTAAAGTTTCCAAATTTAACGTCGAGCTATAGTTCGTTTCGTTTATAGTTCGCCGTCTAATGGTCTATCCATCGCCGCAGAATCGGCGTTAGCCGATCAAAGAACACTTCAGGTACACTTCTACGAAAAAAGAGCGAAACGACGTGTACCTACGGACGGAAAAACGTCTTTTGCGCTCTTATTGCGTGGACATAGAGCGTTTATTGACGGGCTAAATTCCGCTTCGATAGATGTGGCAGGAGAGGCGACTAACCATCCGTTGATGAACCGAACAGTAATAGAACCTCATTAGAGTCTTACTTACAATCGTTGCACACAACTTTAGCATGCATCTAATTTATGCATGTTGTCTGTTTGTATTGTAGGTACAAGTTTGATGTTTGCGCTAACTTGCTACTACAACACATGTATTCCCAGTAACCTGCTTAGTGTAAATTATCACGAAAAAGCAGAATAAAGAGGATGAATAGTATAGACTGACATCTTTCACAAATGACATTATAGTTCTTCTTAGTAGCTCTCTTTGGTAGCTCTTTAATATTTACGTGCGAATTCCCCAGTAGGTTTCACATTTTCCGATGGATGATGATGATGAGATAGATGGCTCGTACTACTTACCGTGTTCGTCGGCGCTGTTCCGGTGCTTTGTGTTCGTGATGCTGTCGTTTCTGTTCGGGTTGCAAGTGCACACGTACCTTTATGGGCCGAAGGAGGGACTCGACGGCAGCTTTAATGACATCAAATACGTCGTGATGCAGCTTACAAGAGGACTCTCTGAGGTACCTGTCGGTTTATGCCTATACATTACACAAGGTAGGTATATTGAAAGAAGATGTTAGGTTAGAAATTGTAGACAGCGAAAGTGGTGGGGATATGCGTTAAGTACCACATACCATAGGCAGTACCTACCTAATAATTTAGGTAGGTAACCTACTACGAATGGACGCTGAAATTAGGATTAGGGGCTCAGTAAAGCAAAGCAAAGCTTGGCAATGAAACGAGATGAAACTGTTGTATATCTATATCCACCTATTTTCTATTGGTAGGTAATGGTTTTACGAGTTTCTTAAATGAGCCAGCGCGAGCGCCTTTTAGAGCCTTTCGCGTAGGAAAACGGAAGGAAGCGCAGATTCTAACTGTGGGGAAAGGATACAATAGAGAGATCTCTTCAGGACGATGGCCTGGGGATCGAAGTTCGAAGGAAGAGCGTCGGAAGCTGGATATGCGTCCGAGTCGAGAAACTTCAATGGCGCGATGCGGGATGTTGGAGTTTCTATTTTAATAATAAACTAGCTGTTGCCCGCGGCTTCGCCCCCGTTGTTTTTTTTTAATTTTCTTCCATGAAAACCTTCTCCTGACAGTAGCGAACACAACAAAAAAAGAATTAGCGAAATCGGAGCAGTCGTTCCCGAGTTATGCGTTTACCAACACATTTTGCGATTCATTTTTATATTATAGATAATAAATAAATAAATATCATGGTCATGGGATACCTACTTGACACCAATTGACCTAGTCCCAAACTAAGCAAAGCTTGCAGGTACTATTGATACTAGGCAACGGATAAACATACAATTATGTAGATGAATACATACCTACTTAAATAATTATTAAACATCCAAGACCAAACATTTGAATTATTCATACAAATATCTGCCCCGGACGGGAATCAAGCCCTCAAGCTTCGTAGTCTGGTCCTCTAACCACTTGGCCATCTGGCCGTCTAATAATATTTCCTCACTAGATGGCGCTAGAAGTCACTACATACCTTTGATTTGAAGCCTAAACCAAATTTTTTGGTGGACAAACCTAATAATTCCTTCGATATCGTTCGCCATCCCTTCGTATCATAGACCTATACTGTGTTTACTTTCTCTGCGCTTCGTATGAATAATGTGTATAAATGTCAGAGGGACCGCACGACACGAACTTCGAGTTTCGAATTTCGTAGTAGCCCTGCTGACTTCATTTCATTTACGGACAGGATGCTCTTACAACGTAGGTGGTTTACAGTCACCAGCGCACCAATATCTGGCACACAAAACGTGTAAAAATATCTGATATACTCTCTAGGGCTTTCTAGGGCCGGTAGGATGTGTCTGATATTTTTGCACGCTTCGTTGGGGCAGATATTAATGCAAGTGACGATATACCTTCTTTATCGTTGAGGATCGTCGCTCTCAATTTTATCAAAATGTAATTGTGCTGAAAAATATTTAGGTACATCCAAATTTATTTTTGTTGTAAATTAATTAAACCCAATTGGAATATTGTCCATTGTAAATTAGGAGCAAAATTAAATAAGCAATAAGTGAATGTTGTCTAAAATAAAATCTTAACTTAATATGTAGGCCCAAAACAAATGATTTCGTGTGGAACGTATTTGCAATTCGTTACTATTTCCGAGTGTACGTAAATACAAGTGGTCGTTTTTTTTTCCTCATACATCAAAATTGACAACATAAGTTCCATTTTCGACGATATTCAGGATGTAGAATTTTCCTTGTTGAATGTATTTCAAATTGTTATTTACCTGCTTTGACGTATAATTTCGAGTTGTCCATTTTCCATTTGCACCAAATGACAGTAAATCGGTAGAGCTTATACCTATCTATGCGAATCTTTGCAAAAGGTGAACCGCAAGCATGAGCGGCTGCAGTCAGAGATGGAGCGAGTGTCGTCGGCGCTGCCGGCCGTGGCGGCGGCGGCGGGGCGCGCGCGCGACGCGCTCGGTCCCGCGCTGCGTCCCGGCCGAGGATTCGACCTCGTGGACTATGACCGACAGGTGACGTTTTACAAGTGGACCATCAGTTAGATGCAAGAACGAGCGGTTGTAGAGAGAAATTAAGCGTATATCAGCAGCGAAGTCGGCCGTGCAGTCGTCACGGTGGCGACGACGGCCGAACGCGCTCGAGGCACCGCTGTTCAAATTCTCCAAAGGCTAAAAAGTGTTGTGTAAACAGATGTACTCGATTAAAACAAATATACTTATTCATTTATGGCTTACTTTCAGTACAGTACAGTACGATAAAACTTACAAAGGGTAATTAAAATAGACGAATAAATTCGACTGGATGGCAAACGAGCAAGTGGGTCTCCTGATGGTAAGAGATCACCACCACCCATAACATTGCAACACCTGGGGTATTGTAGATGCGTTGCCAACTTAGAGGCCTAAGATGGGATACCTCAAGTGCCAGTAATTTCACCGGCTGTCTTACTCTCCACGCCGAAACACAACAGTAAAACCAAGAAAATTAAACTAAGAAATTACACTCTTTACTTGGTCCTCTGCTAGGTAGCAATACCGCTCAGTAAAGGTAAGATTAAGGTAAACAAGAAAAGTGTACATCGTTTACGGACCTTCGCAAAATTAGCGTTTGACTCAATCAGTGATAGATAAGGTTTTCATTTAGTTTAACTTGTTACAGTTGGGAGATTACGCGCTGGAATCGGCTGGCGCTCGCATTCTGGACACCGGGGACACGGTGGGTCACTTCATGTACGAGTCGCCGGTGTCGTGGGCGCTCCACCTGCTCACGTCGTGGATGTGCCGCGAGTGCCAGTCCGCGCGCGCCATCATCCAGCCCGGCGCGCTGCCGGGCCAGTGCTGGGCCTTCAAGGGCGCCGTCGGCGAAGCCACCATACGGCTGCTCGGCACGATATACGTGACTGGCTTCAGCGTCGAGCATATACCAGCGCATATCGATCCTACCAAGTAAATATTTAACCATTTTCTTTGAATTTAGTTGGATACGCTGCCGCGTGTCTATATAGATGACTTCTGCGTCGAGCATAATAACAGCGCATATTGAGCCTACCAAGTAATTATGTTACCTATAGTTGACTAAAAATTCTTTTACCTCTCTAAGGCCCTGTTTCTCCACGAATTTATAAAATTTATGTGACAGATATTTGTGATGCCGTCTCCGTTTGTTTTGTCCGAATAAACAGCGAAGGCAATACATTTATCTGTTACATAATGAGCCACCACCCGATGTAAAACTACACGTATCCAGTACAGATACGCGGGTAAATACGTATATGTATTTATACCTATGGTTGAGTGGATTTGTACTATACTCGATCGATGATATATCTAATCACATGAATGCACCCAGCAGTGGGATGTAAGTATATAGGCTGGAATGATTATAATGATGACACTGGCTCGAGTCATCTAGATTTCACCCCAGGCATCTTGCAGGGAAATTCTGGCAGCGCCGCGCGTAATTCAGCTAGAAGGCTTACGGTCGCGTTCAGATCCGACTCCTCACAACTTCGGCACCTTCGAGTACAACAAAGATGCGAGTCCCATACAGTACTTCGAGGTGCTGCAGCCGTCGCCGCGGGGCTTCAACATAGTGCGTGTCAAAGTGCTGTCCAACTGGGGACACCCTGTGTACACGTGTGTCTACCGCGTCAGGGTACACGGGGACCTGCTTCCCGGCCAGACCCCGAAGAACTCGATTGCTTCCGAGGAGGACGTTAATGTTGAAAACGAATAGGACTGCGATCTAATAAATACCTACTTACTTAAATGCAACTTTGTTGCTAAGGGAACAATACGCAAAATAGAAAAGTTAGAAGTAGTTGTAAATGTTTTTAGACACACTCCTAGTAGTCTAGGTTATATTTTTTTAGTTTTTAACTTAATATTAGTGCGGTTCAATGTAACCTAAGAATTTAGCTTTATTTTAATTTAGCTTATTTTATAATTCTAAGAACTATTCCTGTCCATAAAAGTAAACTTAATTTAATGTTCCTACATAACTCTTTTATTACGAGCTTAAGTAAGCACCGTCTTTAGAAATCGACTTTAACGTATTGTTTTTTTTTGCAAAATCCATTACTCTTGAGCCATTAATGCCAGGTGCCCAGTTAGGGCTATTGTGTCCTTGCACAAAACGGGAGAAAGCCAAAACCAAACAGTAGATGTTAATCTGGGTGTCCGGCAGCCGAGGGTTATAAAAATGCGTGTATTGTGCTGGACAATGCGACAAAGGACATAAATTAACATGAGCAAAGTGATCATGAGCCCCTGCGGCGCGGGCGCACTAATGGGTTGACCGCCGCGCCCGCGCCCGCGCCGCCGCCCGCTTCCCGCTGCTTCAGCTTTGCATTGCGTGCTTATCGTGTGTGCACCACCTACTGGCAATACGGAAGGATTGCTCTATTTTTAAAAGCATTTAATTACTTACCTAGTTTACATAATTTGGAAATAAAAGTAGTAAAGTATGTTATTTTTAGTTAAAACTATCTTCGCTCTCGTGAACCATAAGGTAGTTACGTCTGGCAGTTTAACTGAAACTTCAAGTTCAGGATAATTCTCAAAAAGCAAATGCCTAATGAATGTGTATACCTACCACCTATATATCTACTCTCGAAATTCACTACAGTCTTTATCTCAAATACATATCATAATAATCACCCAAATTCTGCCGTTTATCTTGAAATATTAACAAACGCACACAAGCATTCGTATTTATAGCGCCTATTCGTTGGCTTTATTTTAACTTGATACTTATACTTTTATGTCTATACCTACTTGTTTCTAGGAAAATAGTGGTGACAGAGAGTCAGATAGACAGCCTATTTAGGAATGGATTTACATACACACATACCATTTCGCCCAGCAGAAAAAATAAAATAAAAACAAAACTCGATGCAAACAATATGGTCAAGCTCAGCATTTTACATGCTGCCGGTTGAAGAAGCCGCTTTAGCTACTTTTTACAGCACTCAAATTCCTTGTCCTCAATTCAAGTACGTAAGGCAGCAAAGGCTCCGCACTATCACATGCTAAATTCTCATAATAGGTGACCAAACAAACAAACTCGGGCCTTTCAGCCAATCATTAATTCACGTCAAGCCGAGAGTGCGAGAGACATTTGAACTAAGATCGCATCATTAATATTGAGCAGTAGGTGCACGTAGCTCGTAGGCGGTGCCCGAGCAAAAGGATAAATTTCAAGGAGAGGTGCTTTCACCCTTTATGACTTCTATCTATTGTCGACGGCAGCGTGTGGACGGAGGAGCCGGGATATTAATCGTCGCTCTATGCGTTAATGATGTCCCGGGATCCGCTACGCTGATTTTACGCGTGTAACTAGCTAAGTAATTCACTAAGGGAAACGTCTGTTTCTTGAGGACTTGGTAACTTACTTCAATATTAGCAATTTTGTTCGATAAATACTTACTTGCATGGGATATAAAAGTCAAAAGTGTTTTATTTGTGAAACATAGGCGATGGCTGCATAAATAAGATTTTATGTGTATTTCTTAGTGTTGCACTATGTTTTGCCAGTTGGCGTACAAAAACATTGGCTATTATTAAGCCAGATATCAAACTATTATACTTATACATATTCTGAACATTACACGTAAGTAGGTATGTAGATACTTAACACTTAATGTGCTTATGGTGCATATTGTGACTTAGATTAAATGTCCAATAGGATCTATAAAATGTAGAGTCAAATGTAAAAAAAAACGTTGATTAAGATCCAGTAAAGACATTCAAACAAACTTCTTGAATAGAATAGAAATAATTTATTTGCAAGAATACTTACGGTTAGTTCAATTTACTACCATTACTACCTACTTCTTTTTTTTTTTTATTCGACTGGAAGGCAAACGAGCAAGTGGGTCTCCTGGTGGTAAGAGATCACCACCGCCCATAAACATCTGCAACAACAGGGGTATTGCAGATGCGTTGCCAACCTAGAGGCCTAAGATGGAATACCTCAAGTGCCAGTAATTTCACCGGCTGTCTTACTCCCCACGCCGAAACAACAGTGCAAGCACTGATGCTTCACGGCAGGATTAGCGAGCAAGATGGTGGTAGCAATCCGGGCGGACCTTGCACAAGGTCCTACCACCTGCGAAGAACTTCCATTTTGTGCAAGAAGTTAAGCACATAAATTTGAATAGAAAACGATTAACAGCCAAAATCAAAATAGTTTACTTGAACAAATGGGGTGTTGATTATCTTCAAGATTTTTAATTGTGATTAACACAAGCATGTTTTCTTTCATTAATTGATCAGTGGTCAAAGTGTACCGCATTCTAGGTAAGATTATATTTTTGGAACTATATTTGAAAAAATTTCAATGATACCTATATTCTTACAGGAATGTTAGGCAAACTAACGCGACTATATAGTCACTACTTTGAAAAAACCGGCCAAGAGCGTGTCGGACACGCCCAAAATAGGGTTCCGTAGCCATTACGAAAAAATTAAGTAATATTTTTCTAAGGATTTCGTATTTTATACGGAATCTTCCAAGTTTAGGTATATTTTATACCTTACGCTGCTATTTACTCATAAACTACTATAGTTCTCAAGCAAACTTAGCCGTTATAGTTTTCCTTGAAAGTTTGATATAATGACTACCATCCTGAATTTTTCCTAATTTTTCCACCCACCGGGTTAGATTTTAGAGGGGGGGGGACGCTTGATTTTAATGAAAATTTGCACTTTAAAGTTGAATATTTCGCAAACAGATTACTAAATCGAAAAATCGTTTTAGCAAACCCCTAATGGTCTTAAAATACCTATCCAACGATACCCCACACTACAGGGTTGGATGAGAAAAAAAAAATCACCCCCACTTTACGTCTATGGGAGGTACCCTAAAAAAAATTGTTTTTGAATTTTTAATTGTACTATTTTGTCGGCATAGTTTACCTATATATCCGTGCAAAATTACAGCTTTCTAGCATTGATAGTCTCTGAGCAAAGCCGCGGACGGACAGACAGACAGACAGACAGACAGACATGGCGAAACTATAAGGGTTCTGTTTTTGCCATTTTGGCTCCGGAACCCTAAAAAAGCTGGTATCTCAAAATCGAAGATCTTTCCGAGTGAACTTAACGACTATTGTTTTAAGGGTCAAATTTGTTGACGTATTGATTTGAGATACGAGATTTTTTCAAAGTAGTGAATTTAACATTGCGGCACAGATTCTGCCGAAAATACTAAGCTTTATGGAATTTCAAAATATAATAAACCCAGGATATATTTTTCATTCTGTCACGGATAAAAAGAGATAAAAATTAACTACCTACATGTGAACTAAATACGCAAAATATATACGTTTATGAATAGGTATGTGCTTACGAGGCCTACTTCTTATTTTCCCATTAGGCATTCTAAGATTTATTGCCTACTATTGGAATTCCAATGCCACGCCACAAATAACACTGTCTCCGGACAATATAATTCTGCGCGTAGTGCCTCTACATCTGAGCCATTTGTGGCCATACCTCATAATTTTTCGTCTGAATGTCACAAGGTATTACCTAGTACCTACTACGTACACACTTGTTTTAGATAGAATCATGTTGTTTTGTTAAGGTCTACGAGTATGTCGGGTTTAGAATAACACCTCTCTGTTTCTTCCGTGGATGTCGTAAGAGACAACTGAGGATATAGGTTAAGGTATACCGTAAGCGACAAGCTAGCAACCTGTAACTATTGTACCGCTTTTGTCAAACTTAAAACCTAACATTGTTAAAAGTGGCTCCGAAGCGGTAACGTTTCGTGTTCTCTGCCTACCCCATTTGGGAATATACCTACAGGCGTGATGTTTGTGTGTTTCTGACGGATACAAATACAAATTTCGAGAACAGAGTTAGAAATCAGGCAGAAATTACGGACTTAGCATAGGTTACTTAGGTAAGGTATTTTTCCTCACGGTGTTTTCCTTCAACGTAAACCGTAAAGCTCATGGTAAATTTTAAATGTAATTTCCCACAAAAATCCAATAGTTCATTGTTACTTTTATTAGCATGCCAGCCTGTACAGTGTAAGTTTCACTGAGACACAGGCATCCTCTCAGAATAGGAGGGTAGAACCTTACTAAAATGAGATTAAAATATATGTAATAACCCCATGAAAACTTGGGACAATATTTGGTGAATAGTTCAGGGTGATTGCTCGCGAAAGGCTTGATGGCATACGAAGAAGGATTATGCGAAGCAGTTTTATGGTTGGGAGCGCTTGCGACTGTCGTGCGAGTGAGCTCCTTGCTTCCGGGGCTTGTGGTGCAAGCTATGAGAGCGGCGAACTTTAGAATGAGCTTGGATAGTAACATTTTTAGAACTTTTAGCTTGTTTCGTTGCTTCCTTGATCAATTTTGTTTTGCTGATTCAAAAGTCAAAATATCATTATTCAATTTAGGATATAACAAGCACTTACGAATGTCAAAAAAATTCTCAAAGATTTTTCTTCATGAACTTTTCACGGAAACTGATTGCTACATTGAGTTAGGACGTAGGTATAGCTAAAGGAATTTAAGTTGAGGTCAACAATTAAATACACACAGCTAAACACTTTACTGATTTCAAAAAGTTAGTAATTTAATGAGTGTGTGTTGCGCCTGGTTAGGATCTGACCTGCGAGTCTAACAGAGATGGAAAGCTATTAAACAAGTACGTTAGTTTTTTTGTTTTTTTTTTATTCGACTGGATGGTAAACGAGCAAGTGGGTCTCCTGATGGTAAGAGATCACCACCGCCCATAAACATCTGCAATACCAGGGGTATTGTACATGCGTTGCCAAACTAGGACTGAGACCCCAACAGAAACGTGCGTGGTTACTTAAGACAGATAGAGTACATTAGAAGTACGAATCTAACAGAAACTAGTCGTTACCAAACAAAATGGAGCAAGCCTAGGTGAAAGATGCGGCTTTTAAACCAATCGGTTAAACTGTGAGCCCATCAGAAACAATCGAGTAGGTTACGTAAGAACTGCAAGTCCAACTGAAACTAGTCGCAGCCGAACAAGTTTGGTTAGATACTTATACTATTATCTATTCTGTAGTTAGGTTAAAATTGTGAGCCCAATATAAACTCGTTACTACTGAAAATAATTTAAGTTAGAACTGCAAGCTTAACGAAAACGAGTAACTGCAAGAAGCAGGTAGTATTAAGAAATATAATTAATCAGAATTTTAGAAAAGCTCTCCATTATCTTCGTTATGAATTTTGTTGGTACGAGGCCATCCATAAAGTACGTCACACCTATTTTGACCATTTTTAGACCCCCCCGCCTGTCACACGAGTTGCCATCAAAATTGCAGTTATTTCGTTCCTCGTCACAAACCGCTTGCCCCCCTAAATACGTGACGTACCTACTTTATAGATGATCCCTAGGTAGTATCACAAATTAATCAACATCGTCACATCGTTAATATGAAGGACCTCTGTGATATTCGAAAAAGTGATTAGGTATTATGACTACAAATCATTAGTAGGATAAGTACCTGTCTAAACATACTTACAGCCTCAAAAATTGTTGTGAATAAAAATTTACGTAACAACGATAGCATTATAAGGACAAAAATTCGTTTTATTTTTAAATTCATCTAATTTCAGACCAGTCTAATATGTAAGTTAGTTAACTGCGTATACAATTCAAACATTTGATGCCTTATTTGCGTTGCCTCCGGCAGTTTCACAATTCAGTGCCTCACATGGACTAATAATGTATTGAAGCGTAGACAACAAACAAAAGGCAGCACTATACCTTTACACAACAATAATTTCCGGTCCCGGAAACATCGCAAATTTTATTTGTTTCAAGGATCCGAAATCATTCACGATATTCAGTGAGCACGCTCTCCGTTTACGCCTTGCGCATCTAGTTCGCCGGCCCCTGTGTAGGTGTCGTTAAGGGATTCGCTTTAAATAGCTGCTAGTTATTGTTTGATGGTTTTTGTCCCAACTCTCGTGCGCGCTCCGCTGACTCCGCTCAATGCCGCCTTCAGGAAATGCGATTTTAACAGCGAAAACATCGGAATTACAAGTCATCGCTATCCACTCCGCTGCCTCCGGGCAAAAGGATGTTGTTGTCAAACCCCCTTACCCTTTCATTTATAGGTAGGTACGGTTGGAAAGATAATAAAAAAATAAACAAAGCCTATTTCGTAAGAATTTTTATTGTGTTTATATCTAAGTATACTTTTTTGGTCACAATCGATTTCTAAAGGCTCAATGACAGTTTTCACAATGAACGAGTTAAACATGTGCGTGAGTTAAACAGTATCAAACAAGACGGTGCTCGTTTGTAATTTGTGTGTGATTATAACGTGTGATACAAATAACTATAATGGAATTTCAATTAAGGTTAATCGACATTCGGAAAGGCTGCAAATAAGAGCGATAGCGAGTGGTATTGGCAGCGCCGCGAAGGCTCGCAGCAGGTACGGCCGTATGGCGCGATCGGCCCTTCATAATTTACAAAAAGAGCCATTTATTAAAATAGAGCCCTTAGTAATTACTGGGCCTCCATTCCGACATATTCGCTACCTGCCGACAATTTGCCATTCGGCCCTTTGTCTGGCGGCGTGGCGCCCTAAAGGGTTCTAATTTTAAATGCAGCGTGTAACTATTCGCCCTTTATTCGTAAATTTCTCTTTCGCAGTGGTTAACCGGCTCGCTGGACGCAATATGGCGTAGTTTTTTGTCGAGGCAAGGGTAAGCAATTAATTGGATACAACATTGGCTTTGTTCAGTTTTTGCGGTTGCCGTTCAATACGATTGTGACGCGGTTATTAACAATTATAATGGTGGTCAAGATCGCGCGGCTGCTTGAGTTTCGCCGCAATTTATTCCGGAGACATAAAACTGTTTGTTCGGTCGGTAGGACGCTAGTAGGACGTTATGAATTTGGGAATTGAGTGGTTGTAATGTTGTCGTATAATATTACACGGTCGAGAGCGTCCAGGCGGGAGCGAGGAGCGGCGCAAACAGCCGCAGCGTCCATCTCGCAGTTTGTTCGCAAACACGGATCGAATGAATATAGACAAACGTGTTTGCGGCTGCAGATCGCGTTACAACAACTAATATTGTTGTTTATTTATAGCAGTGGCGGGCATGCGCGCCCCGCGGCCTAATGTGATGCAGTCGCCATGGCGACGCTGCAACCCCCACACATGAGAGACCATAAAAAAACAAAAATGGGAAAACAGAAAACTCACTCGACTTCACCCCGGTTCCTGTCGACGCGAATGTCCGAGAGTTCCCTTCTTTCAAACATAATTTATGGTCTAGAGGAAATAAAACATAAAAAATAGAAAAGGAAAAACGACGGCACGCACGATAAAAAAGCTCGTCGTAAAAGTGCGAGCGGGGTGCCGGGGCCCCCCCTCCGCCGGGCGTAACCCTTCCGCTGCCGCCCTCGCCCTCCCGCGCCCGCCGCACTAAAGGGTTAGGGCGACTAACCCTCGCAGAACTATGTACGCTTACATCTATGTAGAGACAAGATGAATCGCTGAAAGATTCGGTAAATAACCACCCACGGATAATAATGATACGGTTTATGTTAGTACTGTAGGTTGTTATTTTATTAGGTACGGTATTTTATAACGTTTTTCCAAGAGGATGTAGGTAAATTATCGTAGCCTTACTACAAAATAGGTACTAAAATACATTTTTGGACATCCTTAAAATGACAGGTTCCTATGATCTGTCATGTATTAAACATACGTTTAACGGTGGTCTGTTTTTGTGGTACGGTAGCAGGATACCTAGGTACTGTAACTTTATGTTTTCTTTAGTTTCTTCTTTCAATAAGAGAGGTAAAATGTAACGTTGCATGAGTACCTTTATATACCAATTTACGAACCAAACAATGCAAACTACGAATATATAGCATAAAGGGATAAAAAGCAGTACGTAATCCCAAGAGAGACATCGCATCGGCTCGGGCCGATAGTCGGGATGATGGCGCGGAGTCCGGCGTAATGAGAGTTTGATGTAAATGCGTCTCGTGGCGAGAGGCGGGCGAGTGAGGCGAGTGCGGCGAGCGAGGCGAGTAGGTGACGAGGCGAGCGCGCCCTTGCGGTCACCCGGCACGGCGACCATCCGTCTCGACTCGGCCCTCGATGGAATCAGGGTTGATACTGCGTCGAATTTTCAAAAAAAAATAAACGGCTGTGTATTTTTTCTACGGTAACTTAGAAATTTCATTTTACATAGGTTCAAATGAGTGTAGTCTTGAGTAGGTTGGTATATGGTTTTAATTTCAACGTGATATCGCGACTCGAGACAGACCGGCGGACGGACGGACGGATAACAAAGTGATCCTATAAGGGTTTCGTTTGATCTTTTTGAGGTACGGAACCCTAAAAATCAACTGCGATGTTCCAATTTTTATTACATCATCATCATCATGTCAGCCGAAAGACGTCCACTGCTGGACATAGGCCTCCCCCAAGGCTCTCCACTCAGACCGGTCTTATGCTTTTCGCATCCACCGCGATCCCGCGATCTTAGCCAGGTCGTCGCTCCATCTTGTTGGAGGCCTACCGACAGCTCGTCTCCCGGTCCGCGGACGCCATTCGAGAACCTTCTGACCCCATCGGCCATCAGTCCTGCGTGCAATCTGCCCCGCCCACTGCCACTTCAGTTTCGCAATTCTTCGGGCTATGTCAGTAACCTTAGTTCTATTGCAGATATCATCATTTCTGATTCTATCCCGCAGAGAAACCCCGAGCATAGCCCTCTCCATAGCCCTTTGAGTGACTTTGAGCTTCCTTATGAGGCCCATCATTAGCGCCCACGTCTCAGACAACATATTTATTACGATTTGTAAATTTTACTAATAAGAACTGTACCTCTATATAGGTAAGTTTAAAAAAAAAAAAGTTTAAAAAGAAATATAAACGTGAAAAATAAATGGTCTGTGTTTACTCTATTATGTTAATTTGAAAAAAAAACTAATTATGCTTCTGCTACTTAATTCTATAAGATGTAACTTGTCAGTGGTCATGTTCATTGTTCAGCCCTAGCGCTGCGTCGCTCGCACCCTCCGCAGGACCACATACAAATATGTAGTTAAGTTTGGACTTTCTCTCAGGAGTGGGGACTTGTCGATAAGTTTTAGAAAAAGGTTGTCTCCATTTATGCCGTCAGGCGTCTGTCTAAGACTTAAACCATTCAACGTGACAGTATTTCACAACTAAACGGGCAACTTTTTCAAAAGATTTACTTTCACATTAATGGAGCTGTGAAGAGTACCGTATTCAATAGGAACGGTAGACCCACCAATAAATAAAACCTCTGTTCTTACTCTACGTATAAACACTAGCTGATACCGGCGACTCCATCCTCGCAGGATTTGTTTATCAGCATCCCGCGGAAACTATGCAATTTTCTGGCATAAAACTATTCTATGTTCTTCTCCAGGACTCAAAATATCTGTATACCGAATTTCATCCAAATAGGTTCAGTGGTGTAGACGTGCTGAAGTAACAAGCAAACAAACGGACTTACAAACTTTCGCATTAATAATATTAGTGGGAAAGCGGAAATGAATGTAAGATGTGAATGTGAACCATTCGCAAGATGATTTTTTACTTTGTTTCCGCCCACTGTCCGCCGGCCGCTCCGCTCTGCTTTTTGGCAAACTTATTTATTGGCGATTTCTCCACCCTCAGTTGGAGGAAAATTCGTATCATGTTAATTTCCTGTGGGCAACGCGATCACACGCTTTTTGCGAAAGCCGCGCCAATATCCTTGCCTGGTTGATATAACCAACTAATCTTCACTCCACTGAAATAAATTTGTTATATGTAGGTAATAAGTAAAGTTGTAATAAAATAAGTAAATTATGGTTGCTTAGTGGTTTGACCTATGGCTTCTCAAGCATCACGTCGTGGGATTCGAGTATCGGCTCGTACATCTGAGCTGTTCGGAATTTATATGCGAAATTACAATTGAGATAAGTCTCAATAGTAAGCTAGGTATGACACTGTGAGCTATATATAGTGAAACATTGTGAGGAAAATTGCATAGGTAGGTACACCTACGAAGAATTAAATAATGTGTGTTAAGCTTCTAATTTGTGCTGAGTCCACGTGGGAACTGTGCTCAGGCCCTCTTGTTCTGCGGGGAGGCCTGCGCCCAGACTTGTAGTAGACGTAAGTTGTTTAAAGTAGATAGGTAGGCGTCCTTGGAATTTAGCATAAGCCAATAATTTTGACTGCGTTAAAGTTTCCGTTACCTACTATACATTTGAAAGGGCCACTTGACCGAACTAACAATAAGAAGAACATAAATGTATCATGGCATGCGTATATCTTTTACCACGGAAGTCGCTACTTTTTCACCTCTCCTGTTTTCAATGAGCACACGTTTAAATAGGTTTTAGAATCTAACATTTTAACAAATCACGGTGTTCATCAATAAAATTTGATCCTTTTTGTACCATTATCTCCGATAACTCATTCTATCGAGCAATTAACTTCATTATTGTTTGAGCTGGGAAATACACACTTGTGGCTTTACAGCTCAACCGTGGTCGCGTTTTTAACTCGCATAATTTTTTACTTCTTTTTATTATTACTCATAGTTCTGTGGATTCTATTTATTTATTTATTCATAGTCAGGTAGGATGTTTTAAAGTGCTGTGGAGTATTTCATACGATGTAGCTACTCGTAGATATTTAAGTAGGTAAAGTATATATTATAATCAGAGGACGTCTTTAATGTCACATGAAAGTAATTTGTCTGTGCTAAAAAAATCATAACTGATATTTTATTGTATGATCTAAATGACTTTTCTTGAATGAGAAGTCTATCTAGATATTTTCAAACTCAAATTAGAAGACACTTTTGAATTAATAGATATCTAACCTCTCCCTTAGCAAATAAGCTGGGTATGCGGAGAACGGTAGCAACAACAACAAATACCTACTTAGGTAATACATGGTAGTACGTACAGCTATACAAACACTATATGCTAAATGTATCATTTAAATAGTAATAGGTTTTACAATCAAACCAGAATCTTTATGGGCTCGTCTTATCCAGCTCGTTCTCTCCTGTTTATGGTAAATCAATAGATTAATATGATTTACGGTAGGTAGTCCGTAACATTACAATAGACTCGTGATGTGTTCTTGGCAGCGACGGCCAGCGTATAAATAACGACCGCCTTTTATGCGGAGGGCTCCCGACGAGCTCCTTCAACTCCACTTATTTAAATTCCCATTTTTGTTACAAATTTACATTAGATTCCACACAAGCTAAGATGTCAAGGTACGGCAGGGCGCCGTCGTGTCCCTTCTCGTGTAGTAAATTGGGGGTCACACAAAAACCGTTGGTCCCGGAGCCATAACGTCCAGCCGTTCGCCCGTGACGGTGAAAAACTGCGACGGCTCAACTTTTTTTTTATCTTTTGATGTCCGTTCGATGCGAATAACAATTCGCAATGTTTTTTTTCGACAATGTATCGATCGCTGTCTACTAACCGGTGCACTGGATGGTTTAAAATTTTGTAAAAAAAGTAAAATTACGAGGGGACGATTATAAACACATGCGCCAGCGCGTCAAATCTTCAGCCGGCGCGCGCGTCGTTCGGAGACGCATTATGGGTTTTTTAAATCGACAGTAGCACGGGGGAAAAGTACTTTTTTAAAAATAAATTCGCTTTTTTAGTTTAAAAACATGTCCCCGTCCCCACAGTCGAGTCCAATTGTTGCGTGTCGGATGAGCACGAGTTCAATTTTATGTCGGGAAGGGATTTTTTAGTGCGTATTACGTGACACGCGGCGCCGCGGGGCGCGGGCGCGTCTCGGCACACGACAGAACCCTTCTGCGTCGTCTCAGCCGTCGCCGCGGGCGTCAACAACAGTCAACAGTCATTGGCGACAGATTGTTGCTGTGCAAGGGTTATGCTTCACAAAGCAGGCCGGATTATTGGTACGTAGGTAGGTACATGCGTGTGTGCATATAGACTCGTCCTTAGAACAGTAAAAATGTAGGTATTTGGGGTTTGCGTCAATAAACAATGGATGAGAGGCGACCATGGTAATGTTCCGTAAAAAAATGAATACATTTTATTTATGAATCGGCGAACTAGGCAGCCGATCTCAGACTTACTTAAATGACTTCTTTTATACCTATATTTTATTTCTATTATACTTATATTTTATTCTTTTATACCTTCTTAAATACATATAAAATTACAAAAAGCACTCTGTAGGGATGGGTATCTATTCATTTCCATTGACTTGCATAATATTATCCTATTACTCGTTGTGAATGTTATTTTCAATACGTAGGTAGTGAGTGTGGGTAGCTAGGTATTTTTTCCTTACCTAAATATGTGATAATAATATATTTAGGTACACTACGTTTGTAAAGACTAATACTTATAAGACCCTGCGTTTCAATGACGCAAACAAAAGACAGAATCCGATCGCATTTGATAAAGTGGTCATATTTCTATTCAAACCTATTTCTTTTATTGGCTGCTTCTTACTTAAACCACTACACAAATGGGTACGTTTACCTACTTTCACCGGGCACTATTAACCGACGAACATATTTCGAGGAAAATATTTGAAAGCATAATGTTTAAGCCTAAAAGGTTACGCAAGTACGCGAGGAGGCTGGCGGAGGGCGACACCGAAAGAGGTGAACAAGTCACAACTACTTTTTACTCCCTTCGCGGGGAGGGCCCTCCCTACACACGCGCAGGGAGGGTCTCCAGAGATGAAAGTTCCGTGGGGTTAACGGAACCTACACATACACATGTGAGACAAACAAACGTGCGCAGTTAGATACCTAATTCTAACTTTAATTGTGTCTTTTCAATCAATACGCTCTTAGATACTGATACCGCCTCCGCCAGTTGTAATCAACATTTCGCGTTTGTTTTAACGACTTTATTTTTCGTGTTTCGAGTACCTATAAGAGCTTTTGTTTATTTCATTACAAAATATTCATTCCTGCCCATCTACATGACTGTGAAGAACTTCCACGAATTCTGTTAATAAAAATCTAAAAATATTAGCTTTTGTTTAGTTACTTAAGTTGGTACTACATAACCAAAATAATTACGCAGTAAAATAAGTAAATACTGTAAAATTATCAAGATAATTGTTATTACTTTTTCGTAATTATTTTCTTATATTGTTTTTAGTTAAGAAGTTATTAGGTACTAGTAACTTAATAATTAGTATTCTTGACTATCGTCCATTGATGTTATGGACTCGCTAAGTCTAAGATGTGTGTCCATTCATGTTCATATGCGCGAACAGTTGTGGACGCATCTCTCGGCACCCCTCGTGTCCCTTTGGCAAAAAGCGGACAATTGCATGCGAGCGCTTTGCTTTGCATAATCAATAGCCGCCATTGTAAAGGGCTGTTATTCTTGGGGTGAAATAAATAAACGGGTAGGCACATGATGTGCTGGATACATACATAGAGGTTTGTCCGGCTTATACTTTTGCGTTGCGATACACTGCCATCATCATTTGTTTTTCTACAAGGAGCGAAGAACGTTTTCTTAACTTGTGTATGTTTCATAAGAAAAATAAGAGTTTTCAGCTAGACAAATAGTTTGGTAGGTAAATTATAAACTAGACTTACATCCTATGATTGTTTTTTTTTTAATCTTTTTGTATGTTTTATTTAGATTCCAAATTTTTTTTTTTTCAATTTTGACTTACATCCTTTATACATGTGTTATTTATGTACATATTTTATATTTAGCTATAGATATATTATGAATGATTTATAAATGTGTTATATATTTATTATATATGGTTAGGTATTTGAGGTTTTCATATGCATTTATATGTTATTCAAATGTTTTGCTCTATTTGTCGATCCTTGTTTTTTTTTATTGCTCCTCTACCACTCAAAGGTTGACTGGCAGAGATCTCTGCATGGATAAGTCCCCCTTTGTACTTAACACTTTACTTTTTTTTTTCATGTAACCTTTTTGTTTTTCCTTTTGTGCAATAAAGAGTATAAACAAACAAATAAACTAGAGATTACTCGCGGCTTTGCACGCGTAAATTTAAAGATCCGGTTGTCAAATTGAAATTCAGGGATTTTTTATTTTTTTATAATCCCATGAGAACACATATAAATAACGTCTTACATTTTATTAACGATTGTATTTCCATTGACGTCCATGAAAAATTTCATGTCCTTAAATCCTAGCGCGTGTTATTTCGAGAATTTATTCCGATTCCGTGGGAATATCGGCATAAAAAGTAGCCTGTGCTATTCTAGACATAGACATCCAGCTATCTGCATGCCCGTTCAAATTCGTTCATCCGTTTTAGCGGAAGGAATAGCGAACATACACAATCATTTAGGTACCTACTTTCACATTTATGATATTAAATATCTTACTGGATTGCAGCCGTTGCAGTTTCTGTATAGGAACTTTCTGGTTAAAGTACTCACATAGGTATGTCTTAAAGTGATGCCACAAAGATATATAATACATGTAGTGTGCATATAAGTTTTCTTTTGTACAATAAAGAGTTTACATACATACAAAAGTAATCTTTTGTATTGCTTTCAAACATCAAAAACTTTTATCGCATGTTATAACTATGCGTTTAACGTATAAATAAATTACTTATTCTATCTACAAGTTAAAACAGTAGGTAATAGAATTCGGGTTCGCATTTCCGAGAAAATCGATCGGCAGTTGCGATATCGTCTTTTTAAGCATCGACATTAATTGCATAAACTTTTGGAGAGCGAAACTTGATTTATTTCTTTAACGGAAGGCCATTTTGGTAGTGTTATATGTGATACCTCCCGCGTCACTTCATTTTAATACAAGACAATGCCCTATTAAGACTTGTTAATGTTAACATGTTTTTACAAAGTGATTGATATCGGGCAGTTAGAAAAATGTTAATTTTTTTTTCAGATTTGATTATTATACATTTATTCAAGTAGTGAAGGTAGATTTTACTCATTAATATTCCAGCTACTTTAGTACGTACTCGTAAGTACTCAAATGCGTAATTAAATTTAGTGATTAATAAATTAATTCAAGAATATATTTAATCACGTTTTAAACGTGCAATAAGTTTCATAGAGTTAGTCGGTTAGTAATTTTTAACCACTGGTTTATTGCTAAATCGCTTCTCAGGAGTGGTTTTTATTAAATCTTTTATTAAACTGTTAAACGTCCACGATTCTCCAAAAATACGGAAATCATCGGGCGGAATATTTAGTTTTGTCATCGATTACGCAAACTGTTTCAAGGGTGCGCTACATCAGTCCGTTGTGAAAAAATATGAGAGCATGTATAAAAACTAATGCAGCTGCCGGGAGCACACATGCGAATTGTAGCGATCACCGGCTCGTGGGTAGAAGGGCGTATGTGTGTAGCGAGGAGAAAAGAGATAGGGCTTTAAGGAGCGTAGTGTCGGGACACATATCGGCGAGGACGGAGGGCGGCAGACCCTCGCCGCACATAGCGCGGGAAGGGTTCACCAGGCCCCGGGAAGGGTTCCGCGGATCCGCCGACGCGCAAGCGCACGCGATTTCGCAAAAAACTAACACAATGCGAACAACGACGCTGTTTTTGTTGTTAATACAGTAGATTGTTCGTGAATTTTATTTTCTTGATAAAAAAATGTAATATCATCAACTCGTTCACGCCCGGCCTTTCAAAGGGAGCTTTTTGAAGAGGTAAACGGGGAAAAATGGTGAAACTGGTAAAAAGTGGGTCAGAAAGGGGTGCTTTTGAAACTAGTAATCACTACTTCGCGTCGATCGATTGCCGTTATTATTGAAAAAAAAATCCTTTTGTGTTATCGACAGTTGCGTATTAGGATTTTTATTATTACGGAACAGTTTTTATGTGAAAATAATAAGAGGATCTAATTGCAGCCAATTATTCGTTTTTTCTGTATTATACTACTTAAGATTATATTTCATACTTTAAGCAATATATCAAAGCAATTTACTGAAAGGCTAGTTTGCCGTCTCACCAAACTTGACCGTTCTGATTTTACCCAAATGACAGACTCGTATACCTAATTCTTAATAAAAATCCGTTTGATTATTTCATGAATTTTCAAATAAAGTGAAATGAAACATAAAACCCCTTTCGAGTTCCAGTCGCTGTTTCGAGGAAAATCGCAAATTTTTTACTTAACATTTTTTTATACTTATTATAGATTTTTAACTTACCGAAGCTGCGCAAAAAATGAAATCTCAATCATTTATAAATTAGTTCCGCGGACAGCGCCTGTTCATCCCTTTATCAGTACCATCGACCACAATAAAAGGGTGTATTCCCATCGATTGTTAATACGTTGCTTTTTTCATTTTTATTTATTGCCACGACGATTTATTTCCTGATTCTATGAAGGGCACTTTGAACAGACGCGGCAAAATTAATAGCGTTTTAGAACACCGCAAATAAATAATAATAATTTAATATGCTAATAATACCTAAGTACAGAAAAATAATATTTAAAAACTTCCCAAAGGTAATTTTGCGTAAAGTGGTAGGTTCTGGTAAGTAGAATTGACAGAACATAGTATACGTTTTTAAGATTCCGTAGTCATTAGCTATTATACAAAGAACGAGGGTTATTTAAATTGATGAATTACTTCCTATTTAATTGACATATTATTAGTGCTAGGATGCAAAGTCCATAAAGTGTAGATCTGGGTTGCACGTATTTTGATAATAAGACAATTTGAGAATTCAATATCGACTCTACCTATTTCAAGAAATCCATAGAGATTATTATTTTTATAATCAGCTGAATAAAACACTAGACTAGACTTGATGAATCTAACATAATAAACGAGAAAAGCAAGCAGATAGAACAAACCTGATTACTATTTGAATAATATATGATAATATGACAAAATCTAACATTATCATTATTGTGAAGTTAATTAAATTAGCCGCAGCGGCTAACCCCTTTACCTGTAATGCGCCATTACACGATAGTTACACGGCCATTATTCCTTTAGAACTCTTCCCCAACCCTTCTATTGAGGCTTTTTTATACGCATGCACTTGCGCACCAGACGCGACAGTAATAGAGCCACACATGCCCATCCGTCAGGTAAGGGTTAAGTTTCACTTTTTACACAACTATTTCTTTCTTTAACCCTTTTTTTGTCCAAAATACGCTCAACCAAAAAAGGATTATAGGAGAATAGATATTAATAACGTTTATGAATAACGTAGGGCGGGTTAAAAAATATCAGATAGCTGTGACAGTTGAGGTAAACAACTTTCTGTGGACACGGTCGGTATAGTTTTTTGAAGAGTCACCTGTTGTAGGGATTACTGCTTATAAGATTGATAATACTTAATGTTTTTTATTTCAATATATGTATTGTTGTCGGACCTGATGTTAGTGTCTCTAAGATTCTGGAATAACTCATATTTAAAAGTAAAAAAAAAAATGGGTTCAATGATAATTTATTACACAATTATTTTACTTCAAATAAAACGAATTTAAATCAGAGGGGAGCAGAGTTCTGTCGACTTTGAGTCAAGGCATTTTAGACCACTTGATTGATACTTAGATAAGTTGCCACACAGTGTCGCTAACATTATCGACATTATCGTCTGCGCTTATTAATTGTAGAGCAGCTATCGATGCGTAAAAAACCTCCAATTTTAAAGAGCAGATGTAAAAGTTTATCGATTACTGAGCCAATTAATCGATTCGAAACAATCGGTGGGTTCGAGCACTTAAATAGCTCTATCAGAAACGTCGGAACAGTGTTATACGATCGCTTTTTAGAAGTTTTTCTTAAGGCACGCGACTTTACCCCTTCTTTAATCGGCTCGTGCGTGTGTTTTTTAACGATGGCGTAAAAAACCGAATCCACCTTATTGCAGCCGTTAGGGTCAGTTTTTTAGTAATTTCCGTTGTAGCGGTAGGTCAATGTTTTAATTAGACAGTTCTCTCGCCGCGACTTTGGGAGTCACAATTGTGAATGTTCATTTATAACTTTGTTAGCATAATTTAACGTAGGCGGCTGCTTCGCTGTGTAGATTAGATTGTATCGCTTTTGTGTTATAGTCCTATGCTATAATATTCACTGTCGCAAGAATAACGATAGAGTAGATAAGAGATATTCATTAAGTATTGTTAAGCTACGGTTGCTAGAGAAACATAATCTGTTGTTTAATTATTTTCTTTGATGTATTAGTTCTACGACATAATATCGTCTTGCCTCCTTTAAATTTGCACGTGAAATATGGCACAAGGATTGTGATAAAATCATCGCGCAAGTATAATATTTTATTCAGGAAGTGTGTGTCAGCGAAGGAAATTTGTTTTATAGGACGGATCGGAGGAAAAAGCTGTGGAATGTCATTAATATTCAAAACGTAACTAGGAGGGATTATAAAATAATAGGAGTAATTTAGGACGGCCCCGCGCCCGCGCCGCCCGGCATTCCGCCCGAGGAATGCATGGAAATATGTCTGCCTTATTACATTTTTGTTAAGTGACTCCGTTTGGGATCAATATTTTATATCAAATTGTTGAAGTATTAATACTAATATATACGCCCACAGTTTTGCTCTTATCGCACAATGACTTATCCGTGGCAATTCGTAAATTTCATCTCTATCCCTCATTTACCTACAAAAAAGGAATAACTATGTACGAGTGATCGTTCATTATAGAAGATCTAAAGAAGACAAAATAAAAATCCTATGTTCAAGTGTCAAGTGCGTAAACGGCGATACAGACAATACAGAAAATATTAATAATCAATGATTTCTTCAGTAAGTATTCAAGCTATTTATGCCAATGCATTTAAATAAGTATATAATACACAGTATTTGCTTCTTATAGTGTGGTATTTTTGAGAAACAACCAAACGCATATCGGAATACGGGAATCGTAGGATTCCGTACTACGAGTACTAGCTAATTTACAAACTGATGTTAATTTTTTTTCCTTTTAAATTTGTTCATACAATCAAAAAGAATACTTTTTCTTTTAAATTCGTTATACATACTATAGATAGGTATGGTATTTTAAAGTTTAGTATTTTACGAAATGATCCTCGGCTCCTAAAAAAGTTTTTGAAAACTAAAATCTGTAATAATCATGAAAGACCTAATGGTAGGCACATAAGCCAGATGATAAAAAATCTCCACTTTACTTTTAGGGAAGACAAAAATGTACATTTTAGGCAAAATACATTTTTAGGGTTCCCTTATAACTTTTATAGGGAACCCTATAGTTTCGCCATACCTGTCTGTCTGTCCATCCGCGGCTTTGCTCAGAGACTATCAGTGCTAGAAAATGATATAAAATATAATATGTTTGCGATTTATTCAACTTTAAAGTACAAATTTTCATTAAAATCGAGCTGTAAAACCCCCTCTAAAAGCTGAACTATTGGTGTGAAAATTTTGCAAAAAATCATGATAGTAGTGTAAGTATATAAAGCTTACAAGGAAAACTATAACACCTAAGTCTTTTTGAGAATTATTAGTACTTTAGGAGTAAATAGCAGCTTAAGGTATAAAATATATCTAGACTTGGAAGATTCCCTACAAAATACAAAATCCTACAAAACACGCTCTATGTTTTTTATTTTTCTAAATTTTATTTTATATCTGGCCACCTACTATAAGTACATATTATCGTGTACCCCGTCATGTAAGGCAAATCATAGCTTTCTAGTGCTTAATCTCTGAGCTAAGCCAAAAATAGGCATTCGAATGTGATAAAACTATGAGGGTTCTGTTTCGCCATTTCGACTACGGAACCCTAAAAAAAGCCCGGTTATCTACCTTGAAAACCCTATCATTATAATTAAAAAAGTAAAGTTCCGGTGAAAGGATGTCAACTACCACAATTAGGTGCCTAGTAATTATAGCTTGTTAGGATTGCCTTCTTTTGTCCATTAAAAATGGGTCGGACGAGTAACGTAAATTAATTTCAATTCTATTTTTTTCTAATTTGACTTTATAGTTAATTACACGTTGCGTTGCTTTTTTCTAACTCACTGTTTTAAATTTTTAATTGACGCTTTTCCCTGCTACTTATAATTGAATGCTACTTTTCGAAAAAGAAATATTTTTCGTAAAATAAAAACCGTTGGTTGGAAAAATAATGTCCACGTTTTTAAAAGGATAAAACAAAGCAATATGAAAAAAATTGCGAAACGGTTATGCAAGTTTTTTTGATTCTACGAATTTGCATATTGTTGTGAGCTCTACAGGGTGTACAAAATGGAACAGAAGGTACAATAGTAGTGCTGTAAAGGGGCGCAGTACCTATAAACCTTATTGCTACACTTTCCTAAAGCGGCCACGTCGGACACGCTTGCAAATTCGCCCATTAAAGGAACATTGAGACCTTTTTTTTTCTTTTTTAAAGTGAGTAAATTATGACAGAAGTATTTTAAGCATTTTTAAAATATGGGCTAGAAACAATAAAGCGGTAAAAAAACGGCAGCTAACTTTTTATTATACAGTACGTAACTGTTCATTTTGACATAAGTAGTTCGTAGAATACTACATTTAATTTGTTCGTATTTGAAGTCTAAATTATTTCCAAATGACGTTTTCAAATAATTTTAATTAATTTAAGACATTTTAGTCAATTTGGACTTTACGCAAACAATAATAGGCTTCTTTTGAAAAATATAAGTCGAGCAAAAAAATCAAAACGATAGATATTATGCCCCTTTCGTAATTTCAGCACCCTTAATCTGTATGTTAAGTGCACCCAGTTCCTACCATAATTTTTAATTAGACCCAGCGTCTAGATACCTAGGTCACAGAATAAGTAATAGTACTCCTAGGTATAGTGCAAATTAAACATACGCGCACAATTTTTTTTTTTCGTTTTTAATACAATAGTATTTTAACAATTTCTTCTTCTCTTTTAAAATATGGCTTCTGTCCTAATTAATAGGACAATTTCGCCAGTGTCAAAGTATTCTCTTTCGAGAGGCAACGTTGTACGGTGATTGTAGTTTTGGTAACTTGATAGTAAAATTCCAGAAACCACGTGGAAACCACTTGCGCATTAAAAAATGTCAGACACGAGAGCAATATTGAATTTTGTGATCACTGTTCACTGTTAAGGTTAATCGCCGCATAAAACACTATCAAAATTATACTTCAACTAGCCAAAGAAACAGAAATAGCAAAATTAGATATTGTCTACATCCTCCATGTTCGAATGCCACAAATCGAATTTTAACAATTTAATGTCGATTAGTGTGACTAGGATTTGAATTTGATCCATAACCTTGTGCTTTAGAAGCAGTAGGTAAGTTGATTGATTTTTTTAAACTAACTTTTTTACAGATTAATGCGTTGTACTTAAATGTATGAAAAAGTTACATTTTCTTTCTAATTTATTTCATTTAAGGCTAGTTTACGGCCATTCATAGAACATATGCCGTTATATCTATGTGAGCACAACGGCAAAATTATGAATGTCATTTTAAAAGGTTTTTGACGTAAGTCATAGTAAGACCATGAAATTACAATAGCAGGTTGTGGCCGGGACGTTTATTTTGCATGGTAAAAAAATTACCAACGTTTCCCAAAGTAATTGGCACATAAAATACTCGGAAACCATCCATTTGTTATATGAGTGCAATGTAGAGCAACGAGGCTTTATGCGATATTCGCAAAAAACTTAAATAATAAAAAAAGGAGAGTAGTAAACCGAGACTAGTTAGAGTTAACTAGCACGTTTGTGTATCATAAATTAGTGAGGTTTTACCATAAAACGCTAAAGGCTGAATTTAATCACCGATAAGGGTATAATTACAGCAATGCCTAACCTAATTGTTAACAAATTCTAATGGCAAACATAGTTTTTGATTTGTCTGGAACATGTTTTTTCCTTAATGATTAGCAATCTTGTATTAATAATTTGCTACTTTAATATTTTTAGTGCTTCTTATTTTGTTTGTAATTATTTTCTAAGTAATGGTGCATTTCGTTACTACTTTGAAATAATCTCGTACTTATCTCAAATTAATACGTCAACAAAATTGACTCTAAAAATAATGTTCATAAAGTTCACTCAGTAAAATTATCGACTTTAAGATATGGGCTTTTTTCAAAGTAACCTAGTGACGATTTGTTTTGCAGTAGATAATTGATTGTTAATTAGTAAAGAAAACTTACATAGGTTGAAACGCTAGTAGAACTAACTTAATGATAAATTCATTAGCGATAAAAGAAATCGATGCGATAATCACTAGCAGTAACAGTTCCATGATATTTACTCAATCGCTTGTTAAAATGCAAAAAGGAAAATCAAAAAACAAACAAAACTAACTCCAAATATTAATGGGATTAACGTTGCAATGTCATTGTTTCGCAACAGATAACTCAGAAGACAGTAGTGGAGTAGGTATACGGGATAGGCTGATCAATCATGGGGCCTACCCCTTCTATCCCGCCCTGCCGAAAACAAACGGTTGCCTGGCAACGGGCGGGGGCGCGCCCGTGCCAGCCCCACATCACATATGACACACAACTTTACACTTGATGTACCGAACTCTCAACCGGCCCTCGACGTAATATAGCGAAATCGGAGTCGCGACTCTGGGTGTTCGTCTACTGTTTTTAACCTCCGACGCAAGAGGTGTAATAAGTTTGACCGCTGTGTCTGTCTGTGACACCGTAGCTCTTAAACGGGTGGACCGATTTGAATGCGGTTTTTTTTGAAAGCAGGTTTTCTAGCGATGGTTTTTAGACATCGAAATCAGTTCAGCCGTTTTTGAGATATTGCACTTTGAAGTGACAATGTCGGGGGTTTTCACATCTTTTTGTTGGTTAGGTTAGGTTATTAAGAAAGACTTAAGTTTTTTAAATTAACTAAGTAACAGATAATATGAATACCTACTCGAAATTTCGAATGTTCGGAATCGTTTCAACATTTTAAAATAAGTACCTATTTCAAACATTAAGTAATTTGGACAGTTACAAGTGGTAATTGTTATCCCGTATCGGTGTTCAATGGTCATATAATTTGACTTTGTTTTCAGTACGCTGTGTTGAAAAGGCCTATCGACCAAACAGACAGACCGACCTTTGCTTTCATATCTAATCTATTTCTTGGTTAGAATGGCACTAATAGAAAATCAAAAAAATATAGGTATTATAATACTATTACTGCGGTTAGTAAAATAACAGTTACCAAAATATAGAAGCAAAATGTTTTTCACTTAGGTCATAAATAAGTGATCATTTCTATACCTTGTCGCTTTTAGTCGTTACACAATTTCGTATGGCTTTTCAAATATGACTTTAAAGTGACAAGGTACAAAAATGACCACTTATTTATGACGTTGACTGTACTTAAACACCATAAATTCCTTTTTCACTTCTCATGCTCTTAAAATGTTACTTTAGTCTCTGCATATCGGGACTAAAGCTCCTTTTTATTCTCTAGGGATTAAAGTATTTTTTTAATTTACTTTGGAAACCCCTAAACAGCCAACGCGGTGTTTGTGAATGGAGGATTTTTAGGCGCGGAAATAACCTGAAAAAAAAATCGATTAAATTTCGTGAAACACATTAATTAATGATTACGAATATGAATTTATTCAGTTATACTTATTAAGGATTAATTCATTTTATAATGCATAGACCATTTAGTTTTAAAATAGTTTTCAATTTCGAAACTGTTGGCTAAATATGAAAGCTATTAAAGCGTCACTTGATAAATAATAGAAGAAAAGAAAAAAACCATGCAAATTTTTTTTTGCTGTTTTAATTTTGAACAAATGGCCTATCCAATCCAGTAGTCGAGCGTACGTTTTTAAAAAGTAATATTGTAATTTTGAACAAAAAATTGTTTTTTTTTTAAAGTAGAGTGTTAAACGCGAGACTAAACAACCATAATGCCACTCGAAACTTTGCTCGGGTGGCTAAACATCTTGTGTCATTATGGCTTGTTTTAGTCCCTTGTTGAACAATATACTATATTATAGTCAGTAACTTTCAGAAGCTTCCTTTTTTATTTTACTCGAATATTGAATGACCGGTAGGCATCGTATTTATTCCAAAACGTAAAATTATTCTTTAATAAAATTTTCGACACAGGAAAGTATGTTCAATAAGAAAACAACAAGATACGAGTACTTAAAAACGGTTTCCTTACAACATAAATACGACTTATCAAAGTCAAAAAAAGTAATTTATTAATTATGTAAATCAAATCTGTTTTCATGTTTTACCATACCACACATACACCGACGATTTTTTGTCCTAATTATCTTTAATAGACTCTATTTAATAAACAACATAAACGACGAGTAATTGACGGCGATTTATGAGCGTGAAATCATACGAGATGAAAACATATACTACATTGTACGATTGTATCTATGTGAAGAATGCTTCGCAGTTACAGGGCAAATAACTAACTTACTTTAGAAACTAGGGAGATTTCTATTAAATTCATATTATCAGCGTGGCTAGCTGACCAGTGATCGTGTGGCACTTTATTAATAATTCTTGGAACTAGTTAAGGGCCAATGAGACACAATACATATATATTAGACTAGAATAGACTAAGTAGAGGAAATATACACATTATATAGAGTAGAGTGTCCGGAATAACGATGTACGCAATTCAGGTGGTGATACACTGAAGTATTAGGAAGGGCTTTAACCCTAAGACCCACTTGCAGGTAAAAATAAATCTAGATTTAGTTGTTAAGCCTGGCTTAAGCTTGACAGTTCCATACATTTTGACACTATTAAACTAAGCTTAACGCTGACTCGAGATTTATGTGTTTCCAGCATGTGGCCATAAGGGCCTGTTTTACCGCTCATTGATAAATTTTGTGTCACAAATATATCTCATCATCATCTCAACCTATATACGTCCCACTGCTGGGCACAGGCCTCCTCTCGAAATGAGAGGGCTTGGGCCATAGTTCCCACGCGGGCCCAGTGCGGATTGGGAACTTCACACGCACCATTGAATTGCTTCGCAGGTTTGTGCAGGTTTCCTCACGATGTTTTCCTTCACCGCAAAGCTCGTGGTAAATTGCGCACATGAATTTCGAAAAACTCGGAGGTGCGAGCCGGGATTTGAACCCACGACCCTCTGCTTGAGAGGCGATAGGTCAAACCACTAGGCCACCACGGCTTCAAATATATCTAATTTATTGAAATTAGGCTTTATTTTGCGGAGGTCCATATCAATGAAAATTGCGGGTGAGCAAAGTAATGGTAATATGCCTATTATGCCGTTTAGCTGTTTGTTTGGTCCGATTACACAGAGATGGTTTCACATTTATGCGTCGTAGGAAAAGTTCTCGAGTGGAGACCGCGTATCGGCAAGCGCAGCGTAGGACGTCCACCAACGAGATGAACGGATGACCTGGTTAAAGCCGCGGGTTCATGGTGGATGCAGGCCGCTGCCAACCAGAGCGACTGGAGGTCTGTGGGGAGGCCTATGTCCAACAGTGGACGTCCTGCGGCTGAGATGATGATGATGATGATGATGAGTGATACTGGCCCTAAATGTGTTATTTAAAAACGTGATATTTTTTGATATAGGTACGTACTTACTGTTGACTTCTTAACCATTCCTTGTTCACTGTATTTCTAAATAAACTATAATAATAATAATTCATTTATTTCAGGCAACTTGGTCCATACAATAAATACCTTACAGCCTAACATACATATTTATAATTAATAATACTTAAAAATAATTAGGTGACAAAACTATGCTCCAGTGTATCACCTGCTGGTCCTGTATTGGAGTTCCTGCGTCGTTATTCCAGGCGACCTGTCTGTATATATCACGCATGACAAACGTTCATTATGATCATCAAATCTTACGTATACAAGGTTAAATATGCAGACGTGGCGACTGCACATTTTCTTTAGCAAATCCGGAGTGTGAGACAAGGTGAGTTAAGCACGAGTATGTTTTCGGTGAAACGCAAACAACTTTTCTCGTACTTGTTATCACTGTCCCTGTTAGAGTGCCACGCTACTTTTATTAAGCAGTGTAACATTATATCAAATAATCTAAGTTTTCTGATTTTGATTAATTAAATTAAATGATAAACGATTAACTGAATAATTAATCGAATCAGGTGTTACTTTGCATCAAATGTGTGTTCATGCAGCTCCTCCATCACCGCCCTAACAATAACAATGTAGAAATAATAGATTTCTGGAATACTTACTTATTATTAATTTTCTTTGGGTCAAATCACGTGTTTAATTCTATATTTATTTCATAGGGTTCCGCCGCCATCCACGGAACCCTTATACACGTACCTCGGTCGGTTTTGTATATACTTGTGGTAGCCTAGTGGATTGACTTCTCAAGCAGAGAGCGTTGGATTTGAGCCCAGCAGGGCTACCACGAAACTCGAAACTCGAATTCGTATCGTACCGTCCCTCTTGCTCTCGTATTGAATAATATAAGTGTCAGAGGGATCGCACGACACGAACTTCGAGTTTCGAGTTTCGTAGTAGCCCTGCAGGCGCTCACATCTTTTACTTTTTCGGAATTAAAGTGCGAAATTACATTTGAAATTAACCATGAGATTTACGGTAAAGGAAAATATCGTGAATAAACCTGTACTACCGTTAAGTAATTGGATGGTGTTTCTGAAGTTCCCAATCTACACTGAGCCTGCATGGGAACTATTGGGAACCTCATTAGGCCTTCGAACCCCCTTCTGAAAGGACCTATTTGTACCTAGGTGTTTTATTTCTTCTATGGTAGGTGCAGTACTGGTTAAATATATCTTTACACTTTAATACCTATCTTGTCACTGTAGGTACCTATGCCATTTGATAATTTTATACAAAAGTTCAAACATGAAGTGACAGCGACAAGGTAATAAAGTGTAAAGATATCTTTCACCTCGACTGTACTTAATGTAGATTAGTTGTGACTCCAAACAAAAGCACTAACTTGTTTGATGTTTTTGAAACTTACGTGTACCTAATGATAAAACTACAAAACTAGAAACACGCATCAGAACAAACCCAGGTTTTTCCGTTTCAAAATGAGTTGTTACACGAGTATTTGTAGGTGTAATTGGGAAAGAAGAAGGGAGAGGTCCTGGCTCGGAGCGGCGGTGATCCATCATCCCTCCACTGACCGCTGCCCCCACCCTCCCCTTTCTTACTTTTCACTTTCTCTACATATTTTAAGGAGAATCAAACTTTCCCTTCGCCCACTCACTGTATTTTCCCGCCGGAGTTGTAATAGAGTCGCGCCACGGCCGGCCGCGAAGGCCGAGCGCCCACTCGGCCGCCGCCGACCGACGCCGACGCCGAACGCCGAACGCCGAAAGCCGAGAAACCACAAATTTTATCTATCTCGTTACTGTTTCTACGTCTATCTTGATGTAAAAATCTTTTATGTTAAAGACCCTGATTCCTTTGGGCACAAACTTTTGCGTTAGGTACCTACTCGTGTAACCTTTTGTGTTGCCCTCATGAAAAAAAACAAACTTCTTTAATTGTATCGATTTTGATACAATTACCCCGCTTTTCAAGGCAACTTGGTCGGAAAAGTTAGTGCGGGTCAAGTAATTATTAATGTCACCGAGGCGGCATCTGGCGCAGCGGGTTACGCGAAATAAGGGTTTGTTACTAAATATTTTTTCAATAAACAATCTTTTAATACTGATACAGAATCACAAGAAAATTTTGCAAAGATGTATACCTAAATGAAGCACCTTGTAAAACTATTCTAAAACAATTATATATATCTAAAAAAAAAACTAAAAGCAGAGCTTGCCAAAAAAAACTGGTTGGTTTTTAGGGTTCCGTAGTCAACTGTGTCTGTCAGTACTGTATGTCTATAATACTAGATTTTTCGTGGAAATTACGAGATTTTTCTGAATTACCATTAGTGTTTCTACGAATTCTGCGAGAAGCCGTTAAATTTACTTCGTGGTATTTATTTAAGTGCAGTCACCTGTATTAATGTCTGCCACAGCGGCGCGTGCAAGAATATCTGACATAATATGCTACCGGCCCTAGAAATAGAGCCGTATAATATCTTGTATGCACGTTTTGTTGTGTTAGATATTGGTGCGGTGACTGTATCTTGTATGAAGAGATCTCGTGTAATAGTAGATTGTACAACAAGAGCATAAAATGAACCATTTTACCCAAGACGCTCATATAGCCACCCGAACCGGTACGGCGAGGGTGGATAGACACGTCGACGGGTAAATGGGTTTTATGCTCGAGTTTTACACTCTGCTTTTCACTTCGATGGCGAGGAAATAAAATAGCGCAACAGTGGAAAAAATTGTTTACTTAGGTACTATGTACATTTTATTGTTCACGCATTACTATATAATTATATACTTTTAGTTTTATTGATCTATTTTGATTGATTTGATTTTACTTTATGCACTAGAACATAAAAAGTTTTATAGATCCAGCATAAACACGAACTTTACGAGCACAAGAAGTGAAAAATTTATTAAACTGAAAATCAATCATATCAATTAAAATAAATCAATAAAAGTAAAAAAATATGATTATATAATAAATGGACTCAAGTAAAACTCGACCTATTTTCCCCTCGACGTGTCTATCTAAGTATCTACCCTCGCCGTACCGGCTCGGGTGACTATATGAACGTCTTGGGTAAATGGCTCGTTTTATGGTCTTGTTGTTACAATCTACTATTTATGCTTTGTGCATAAAGTTAAATTTTTGTCTAAGACTACCTCAGTCTTCATCAGGTGTCAACAGCCATAAACAAAAAAGTTCCGATATATATATATATATATTTTAATAATTTAAATTTTATGTAAAACTAAATATTTCTTTTTATGCAGCAATTTAATTTCCTCTTAATTGAAGTGAAAACTGGATTGTAAAACTCTTAGAGTATATACATATAAGCAAGCTTGCTTATGTATACTCTAAGGTAAAACTCGAGTAATAAATCCATTTTCCTCTCTGCCTACGTTTATCCATTTGGGCCGTACGGGTAATTATAAGTATGAACGCCTCGGTTAAAATAGCTCGTGTTATGCTCTTGTTGTACAATCTACTATTTTATAGCATTTCGGGAATTTTAACATGCGTACTGTTCCTGTGCGGCAATATGGAATAAAAAGTAGTCTGTTAAGTCTTATTCCCAAAATCCAGCCAGATATCTATTATCTATACTTACCAAATTTCATCTAAATCCGTTCAGCTATTCGAAAAGGCCTGTACCCAGTAGCGGGGACGTATAGGCTGACAGTGATGCTAACCTGAGTTATGCTGGATGAAAAATGCTGGAAGAAATCGTAACGACGCCAGCAAGGATCAGTATTAAGGTGGGAAGTAATCGCGTCCGATTCGACCCCGACATTAAATTTCGTGAACGTTGCAATGCATGGTATGATTCAGCAAAACTGAGAGATGAGGGTATTGTAGCAGCATCGCAGTGTCTATAATAAATGAACGCGCGCGGGGGACGCTGACCAATGGCAGCCCCTCCCTCAATCAATATGATGGACTCGCCCGCGAGGGGACGATCGCTCACTGATTTTTTCCCTCGCTGACAGGGCTCGGGAGGACGCGTTTTTGCGCCCTCCGTCCGTGCAGTCCACACGAGAAGGGAGCTGGCAATTAATAAGTGTGCGGCGGCCGGCCAGCGCCGCCGCCCGGGCCTGCTCGCCGAGCCGCGGCCCGCTATCTCCCGCCGAACACTCCTTTTTCTTGTTTACTTGATAAGCTTTTATTGCTTTTGTTTTCCTACGCTGTAAATATTATACGGTATACCTAAGCCGTCTCACTCGTAATTCCAGCTTTTATTACTTCGCTCCAATTGACAAACCTTCTTATATTCATGAGAAATTTCTCTTTCATCAAAAGTAATTAAAAAGCAATTAGACTCGATTGCTTAAAATTTATACGCTGTCAAAGAGAATCTCTCGAAAACATCTCGCAGTTTCGAACATCGAAATCTTAATCTAAGTTTAAAATTTTCTCCGAGAATCGGCAAATTTTGCACTAAGTCATTAAAGTATAAAACTTCGGTCATTTCGCTGGCGTTGCTTAAAAGCCTTTTTAGGCGCAGAAAAGTAATCTTTCATTAGGGCGGGGTGGGGCTAAAACGGAAGTTCTCTTTGAAAGGAAAATTACACTTCGGATGTGCCAGCGTGCCGTTCAGGGGAGATGGATTTTAATTACGTCAAACAAAGTTGGCAAAGTGGAAGTTTGCCGGGTACCTAGCTGGCGGCGCGGGGCGCGGGCTATCCATCAAGCGCGGCTCGTTACAACTCGCTAATGACGGCCGCGCTTCATTTACACGCGGCCCGTGCTCGTTACCGGCGGCAGCGGCAGCGGGGATCGCCAACAAACTTCACACTTACGCTGAATTAGCCAAGATCTCTTAATGATTGCGAAGCGCCTCCCTATATGTAGGTATCCCCGCATCCCCGGATATCAACAGGAGTCGTGTTAGGTACTTGTAGGTAGGGATACAAAATCGCTATCGGATGTATCACCTATGGCCATGAGATATCGTAGTGGCCAACGTTCATGTGAATGTGAAGGAAGGCCACATAAGAGATATCTCTCTCCAGGCAGATTTTATGCCTGGGTACTAAAGTCCGAAGGAAGAACGTTGGAAGTTATATTTTATTAAATGCACATGAGTTAAAAAACTTGGATAATGCGATGCAGGTTGTAGTAGGTTTTATAGTTAACATTGTCTTTCAAACTAGCGAGGTACTTACTAAAGTTATTTTATCGCTTTATATGTATGTAACTAGCTTTTGCCCGCGGCTCCGCCCGCGTGGTATTCGGCTATCGCGCGCTGTTCCCTCAAGAACTGTGCATTTTTCCGGGATAAAAAGTAGCCTATGTCACTCTCGGGCCCATAAACTATCTCTATGTCAAAAATCACGTCGACCCGTCGCTCCGTTACGGCGTGAAAGACGGACAATCATACACACAAACACACAAGCTTAATCGCATTTATAATGTTAGTATGGATATGTAATTTAGGTATCTAAAGAATAACACTTGTTTCAATGTTTTGTACTATGTTTGTATTGACAGCGTGTACTTAGTTATTAGGTACAAGTGTTAAGCGCGTATCTTCAATAATCTAAAATATAGAATTATTTAATACAGTTTCACTACGAAAGTGACAATTAATCTAAATTAAGTATCATTTTGTAAAACGTTATCGTATCTAGTTGTGCGTGGCGCGCGGGCCGTCTGCGCGATAAATCAGACGCGCCCGCGCCGCGGAGCTATGGAAATGGAATTGTATTGCAGACCGGCGTTAATCAGGGTTCAGTCGCCATTAATTTGATTAGGGTTACTGCTGGGCGCGGGCCTATCAATCCGCCGCATTACCATGTCGCGCGCAGGGCCGTGTCGCGATAGCGGGTCGCCGTTAACAACTCGCGCGACATCTAGGTAGCTACCCTATGTGTTAATGCGCTACGTTTTGACCATTAAATGGTGTTAAAGTGGTGTAAGAGATAAGATTATTGGCTTTACTTTGTCTTGTGATTATTTTCTAGATTACTTACCCTATGTACTTGGTAAGAGATAAATCGATAGAAATTGTGCTATTTACAGAAGTCATGCTGTTTTAGTTATATGACAGTAGGTAGTGCTGGTTTTTACTGATACGTCAGTACCTACCTAACATCGCACTAAATGATGACGCGTCAACTCATGCCCTTAATTAACTAAGGTTCGCTGTTGATGTAGGTATAAATGGGATTGAAAAGTGCCATAAAGCGGCCATAAAGCTGCAGCGGCAGCCCTTGCGGCTTGTAAAGCATAACTCCGACCGATTCGTGCTGAGCACTTTTAGGTCAATTAGGCAGTCGCGCCCGCGGTGTCCGCCCGACTAATCAGGGCCGCGCCAAACTTTATACCGTGTTAATTTGACTAATGTGGCCGTAGTGCGGATTACACCGCGTAAACCGGCGATACGGGGCCGACACGGCAGCGACACCGGCCTATCCATCATTGCACTGATACCTGTAGGTATACCTAGTTGTGTGTACTTGGCCTTAATTAGCCGACAATTTTCATTAATTGTTTGTACGTATATGACTCTTAAAAAGATACAGATGTTCCTAGGTAATTGTTTTCGGGTCTGCCGTAGAGTACGGTTCCTAACTAGGTATATACGCGACTTAAAATTATAAGGCAGTATTTAGTAGTTCCAGTAGTACAATAGGGATAGGCCTATTACTATATGACTTGCATTTAGAGTTCAGACTGTAAATTGAATTTGACCCAAACCACAAAAGGTGGTGGACAGTGGTTTGAGTTAGACGCTGATTTGCATAGGAATGTTTTAAAGAGTGTTATAAATTGAGAGTGTAAAGGATGCGCCCGGGTGGCTCATTAATCCTCTCGGCGTGTCGTGTCCGCGGGCAATTAGGTCGCGCTACTTAACCAATTAGAAATGAAACAATCGCCCCCATCGCGCAGTGTGAATACGCCCCTATCACGGAACAACTCGCGCTTTTTGTACAACACTTTATGGCGTTTTAAAAGGCTCCTCATTACACATTATTTACAAAGAAAATTCATTCTCGTCCACTCATAGGGGACAATTTTTACGTTTCCCATAGTCTTGTGTTATTGTTGTTTCGTGACGCTCGTACATAATTCATCGCAGTTGACGTTGGCAGGCGTTTGGGTAACAATTTTACTTTGACCAATTTAGTCCAGTTTGGAACAAATTAAAGGCATTTTATGATATAATACTCCGATTATTACCTTTCGACGTCAATTTGATTTTTGATGGTTAGAACTTTGGAAATAATATGGAGTTATTTTGGAAATTATTCTACCTATACTGTTTTTACGTAATATGTAGGTAGAATGTTCTATGGTTTTTATTTTTACTATAGGTATATACATGCTACTTCCGGTAACTTGATTGCTGTTGGAATATCAACGATAGCTATTAATAAGAAACCATTTCAAATCGAAATATAGATACGTAAGTAATCATAATAAAATACATCTCAGCGTCTGGAACAAAGTGATAATTTGTAAATATACGTTCACAAATTGTAAGTACAGTTCTGAATAGAAGAGTTAACTAAGTATACCTAATATCTACTGTAACGTTGTATTGAGTACATATATTACTTACATGCAAAATAATGATTTTATAATAATCTATATTAATATATTAATTGCTTAAATATACACTGTTAAAAATTTCTGTAGTAATTTTACAAAGAAAGTGTTGGAAGTTTTTACGCACAACAATAAAGTAAAAATATAATTCCGTTTTGTAAATTTACAATACAATTTATTTCAACTCAATTTCGAAAAATTACAAAACATTTGTTGAAATTTACCAAACGACTATCGGAATTCGTTTAGCAAAATTACAATACAAACAATGTAATTTTGCCAAACAAATTCTGTTGAAAATGGTTTGCAATTTTAAAATGATGTGTTGTAAATTTACTACACAATTAATTTCAAATCATTATTGAAAAATTACAAAACATTTTGTTGAAATTTACCAAACGACTATCGGAAATTCGTTTAACAAAATTACAATACAAATAATGTAATTTTGCCAAACAAATTCTTTTGAAAATGGTTTGCAATTTCAAAATGATGTGTTGTAAATTTACAACTATAACGGGGTTGACGATGCGACGGAAACGACAAATATAATTATACGGTTTAATAGACAAACTTCACTTACAACTGACTGGTTTTATAGTATTCACTCGGAGAACAGCAGGCGTTTCGAGCGAGACACCGTACTGCAATCAGAGTCGTACTACGTTCAGAATTATATTGGAAGGTGTTCAATAACTTGAATGCAGCCAACCAAGTATAATGCTGTCCCTAACAAAAGACAACAAACGTTAAGTAAGCCGCGGTAGTCACAATTCTAAGGTTACACATCGTTAGCGAGTTTATTTAGGGAGCAGCGCCATCTATCGGTGCACTCCCGTACTAACAACGTAATTAATTTCAACTCATTATCGAAAAATTACAAAACATTTGTTGAATGGTAGCGATCGCAGGTAACGTATCGCTCTGAAAATGATGATCTACAGCTTATTTAAAGACTTGGTTTGAAAATTCAATTTAAAGATTATAATACTAAAAATATTTATAGATTTTTAATGACTTCATAGTAATTTCAATACTAATATTTTTCTGTAATTTTACAAAAAAAAAAAAAATATTTTAGAGCAAATTGCAAACAGATTTCAAGAATTTTAGAAACTTTTGATTCAAAACTAATTAACGGTTTGAAAAATTACTATTACGTATAAGAGAAATACACGTTTTAGTAGAATTACAATGTATAATGCAATTTCGAACTTGCGTTATAAAAATAGTAAAATTATACCTAGGTAAATCTTTAATAATTTCATCTTCTAAATTTTTTCATAATTTCACAAAATAAGTATTGTAAATCAAATTATAAACATTTTTTAAAAAATTTAAATTTTTTTGCTTGAAATTAATCAAAAATTTGAAAAAATTACAATACGTGTTAGAGAAGTAAAGACTTTGGGTAGAATTACAATACGTAATGCAATTTTCAAATTTGTGTTACAAAAATGATAAAATAGTTTGCAGATTCTTAATAATTTCATTCTAATTTGAGTTTCAACATATTTTCAAAATTTTATAAAAATAGTATAGTAAATCAAATTACAAACAATTTTTGTAAATTTTAAATCTTTTTGCCCGAAATTAATCAAAAGTTTAAAAAAATTACAATACGTGTCAGAAAAATAAAAACTTATGGTAGAATTATAATACGTATTGTAATTTTCAAATTTAAGTTACAAAAATAATAAAATTATTTGTAAATTCTTAATGATTTCATACTAATTTTGTGTTTCAACTTTTTTCGTAATTTCATAAAAAAAGTATTGTAAATCAAAATACAAAGAGTTATTCTAATTTTCAAATCATTTTGTTCAGAATTAATCAACAGTTTTAGAAAATAACAATACGTGTTAGAAAAATAAAAACTTTCGATAGAATTATAATACGTATTGTAATTTTCAAATTTGTGTTACAAAAATAATAAAATTATTTGTAAATTCTTAATGACTTCATAGTAATTTGAGTTTCAACATTTATTCGTAATATCACAAAAAAAGTATTGTAAATCGGATTACAAACAATTTTGGAAAATTTACAACCTTTCATTAGAAATTCACCAACAGTTAGGAAAAATTACAATACGTGTAAGGTTATTGCATAAAGCTTCCAAAATTACAACTCATTATAGTAAGTTCCTTCACATGTTTTGTAATTTTACTCAAATTGTGTTATGTTTTGTATTAGTATACGTTGATTTGGAATTTTGCTGATATTTGTTTTGTAAAACAATTGTAATTTTACAAAAATTTTTAACAGTGTAAGGCAAATTGTTCGGTACCATTAGTGACATAGATTATCTACACTTTGTCTAAATGTCTGTGTCTCACTTTGCCACGTGGTCAATTGGTGTCAGTCAAGTGTCCTATGATATTTATTTATTTGTACATTTTTTGCAAAATTGGGGAATATCTAAAAAGATTTGTTGACTTGCGTAACACGAGCTACCTACGGTTGTACCTAAGTCAAAGTTTGTAACCGAAAATCAGGAAAGATAAAATGTTGGTTGAATTCAGGCGCAGCCTGAAATTTTGGAGGGGGTCACTCACTAATAATAATATCGCGGCTAGGGGTAAAAAAAACCTTACACATTTTATAAATTTTTAGAAGATCTTCAATTTGACGTGTACGATTGGGAGGAGGGGGGGTCATGTTGAGACCCCCCCTTCGGATCGTGCCTGGTGAACTATGCAAATTGAGGGTTTCTGTGACAGGCTAGCTGGCGGAATTCAAAACCGGTTTTTGATGTATGGAGAAAAACCGAAAACCTGGTTTTCTCCATACAATAAAAACCGGTTTTGAATTCCCTGCGCTACTTACAACAGATTCACATGAATAACAATAATGAAACCTGAATAGATTTAAACATATTTATATGTACATATATACTAATGTTTAGATAAGCATAGGGGGGAGGGAGGAGTAGGATTCTGCTGACTTTCGCTGACGAGGGGGAGGGGGGGGGGGGTTAAAAATTATTAAAATTCTGCTTACGTAATACGTGAATGACCCCCAAGAAACCCTCACTAGTACTATTAAGAGTCATCAATAAATCACTGCGCGATGCTAAAACCGTAAACAGTATCATGTATTTTTGATTTTTGAAAATTAGAATGATGGTATCGAAAAGTTGAAATTCACGTTATAATAAGCACGAGAGCTTGATAGTACCTACTAAAATAAAACTTGGTTTTATATTGTATTAGGACCACAGGATTTGGAATAATCCATTTTCTTAAATTGATCCCTGATTTGTAACAGTTCTATATGCAACTGTACTACGAAAACATAGCCAGTTATCTTCAATTGAGTAAGTAGAGGGTAAGCGCATTAATTCGTTTGTGGGCGACGTGATGCGGGAGCATTTTGTCAGCGTGCGCCCGCGTCGGTGGGCCAACCGCTCGTTTGCATTCACAATAATGTTATTTATATCCTTACACACTCATAAAATACTCTGAGAGTTATAAAATGACGAAACTTTGCATTTATATAATTTGTACAATACTTTTGCCCAGGACTGCAGTATCAATCTTTTCTCATTGTTACGAGTACATGACTGATGGCTGCCATGAGAAAATTAAAACAACTCACCCAGATAAAATTCATAATTTAGATCCGTGCTTCCTGTGACTTAATAAAGCTTTGAACAGGCCACGCCTTGAGTTTTGATTGGTTGGTTAACCCTTCTACCGCGAAAGTTATTATTAGATCCCTACGAGCCGCGCTCGCGCCGCCTCGCTGCCGTCTTTTACGTTTTTTACCAACACCGGTTATGTATTTTTTACTCGCGGCGCTCGCATTTTGATTGGGTGAAAGGGTTATAAATAAATCTGTCGCGACGCTCCGAAGAGGGAGGGCGAAATGTCAGTGAAAGGGTTGAACCCGTCATTATTGTACGCGGGTATATAAGGGACCTTTTAATTGGGGTTAAGGTCGTATGTAACCGCTGGAAAATGACGTACATAACTCACTCTCGTATGAGTTCTCGCATACAGTGATAGGTTATTAATGGATGTTGCTATATCTCAATCCTATCGAAATATTCACGCGCGTAGCGAATTTCTGCGGATCGGTTTAGATGATTTTGGAGGGTTAGCTTTAGCGTTAAGCTGGTGACATTTAAAATTAACTTTTGTTGCTTTAGGTTTATACGAGTGTTGGTCATAAAGCAAAGAGCGGTGCGGGAGAGCTGACGTGACTTTCGCAACTACACGGGGATTATGGGCACGACACCTTGCTCGTTAAATTTACGGGTTCAAACGCCTGTCAACGCGGTTTACTGCGCCGCCTCATCTGCACATCTCTATTCAAACGGATTAAGCTTGCGTTACTAACGCAACAATATTTTCGGAATAGCTGAAATACTCTGCTAATAGCTTTGGCTTGTCATCTCATGCGGCTGTCCTCGGGTTAAACGTTTATTGTGCGTAAGTAGGTATTATATATTAGGTAACATGTTCGTTTATTGTATTTAAGTGACGGTTGTCTTCTACTATTGCATTTTGTGAATTATTATGGAGAATAATGTAAGAAATTTATACAAAAAGGAAGCACGGCACAACAGAGGAAACGTTGGGCGCAATTATCTCTTCCAATCTTTGTAAGAGATGAAAGATACGATGGATTCCATAGCTACCTATCTATACACATAATTGAATTCCCAAACAACCCTAATATTTTAAAGTTTCCTTCGCGTCTGACGTATTTTGCGGCGGCTCCATAAATTATCTATTAGCCGAACATCACTTGACATGGCCACAATGGGCGAATGTTAACTTTTGTGCAAGCGAGCAAGTCGCATGACAAAGGGTTCGCGTAGGCAGAACCCTTCCCACCTGCATTCCCACGATGCCCGAGAAAGTGCAACTCGTGTGTGTTGAAAAAAGTTTGCGCAAATAAAATTGCTGTCAAACATTTGTATTTTACCCAAAAGGTATTTGACTACCACGTTTAATGCAATGCGTGGGAAAATATGTGAGAATGGTTTTATAACCAAATGAATGGTTTTTGGTTTTAGAAATATTATTATTTCTGCTTGATTTCTTAACGTATTTTCATGGTGTTTTGTTTTACTTTACAAAGTTATTGATTCAATGTTCATTATCATTGGTAACCTGCTATGTAAGATCTGTAATTCTAAAAAAAATGTGATGATAGTTCAAGATTGCCGGCCTTCTATAGATGCACCTAAATTCATTCTTAGCATGGTAAGTACAGTCAAGTGCGAAAATAAGTATCTATTCAAACCACTCAAAAATATGTTACTACGGTCTTATTGCGTTGGAATAAGAGTCTGTGGTAGGAACATACTTATTTTTTAAACTTTGAATAAGTTCATATTTTCACACTTGACTATACATGCATTGTATGTTTGTAATTTACAAATAACAAGAGAAAGAGATAAACGAATACGAAATCGTCACAGGGATATTATGTTTGTTCAGGAAAATTATACTTATTAAAAAAATGTGATATCAGAAATACACCATTAATAACATAAGTCTTATTACAAATACACTTTGTGACTGTGTTGCTTAAGAATCACATATTTGTAAAATTTGATTTTTAATCCAATGTCTTTCAGCTATTTAGCTCTTCCGTTTGGATCGCCTAAGTGCTTGGACGTTCACGTTGTACCGTATCGCTCTAAATTAAAGTTTTAAAACAAATTTTCGGCACAATTAAACAGCTCAAAAAATAGGATCGCATAAAGCGAAGAAGGTTAATTCCTCTAACCTTTTAGTGAGAATTTGCTCCAGTGCATTCCTGCTGCCCTGGTATCGGGTGTGTAGTGATTTGTCCCTTGTGCATCATCTGTTGAATCTGCCTGCCATTGGCTCCCCGACTGCATTGTTTCGTGTTAAGTGTAGTGTGTGCGTGTTGCTGTCTCGCTCCGACTTGCGTGTTGCATCTCACTTACTCACTTGCAAGCAAACGTGTGGCATTCGCTAAAGCTTATATCTCCCTGGTACCATGGGAAGCCCGTTGGAGAGATCGCGTTCGGAGACGGATATTGTGACTACCCCAACCAAAGTTACAACTAGACCTAAACGAAAACGGGTAGATGAGTTCACACTCTTTAAGGAAGAATTTACAGCTACAATAAAAAACATGTTAGCGTGTCACCTTGAGGAGATCAAGAAAAATACACAAATGCTTAATGAAATTAAGCAAACAAACAGCAGTATTGAAGACTCAATCTCGTTCCTCTCGAGTCAATATGAGGTCTATAAGAATAAAATTGAAACACTCGAGGCCCAGAGAAATGAAGACGCCAAGCATATCACTTTTCTCGAAAACAAGTTGGATGACATGTCGCGGGATAACCGTAAGTGTAACCTAGAAATAAAAAATGTTCCGCTCCAAAAAGACGAGTCGAAGGACGACCTGATCGGTATGGTCTCCCATCTGGGCTCCGTCATTTCCTGCCCGATTGAAAAGCATGCAATCAAGGACATTTACAGAACTAAAAACAAAAAAGAGAACATGAAAACCTCATCTGTAATTATTGAAACAACGTCTACGCTCATAAGAAACGATGTACTCAAGCTTTGCAAGGCCTTTAATTTGAAAAACTCAAAAGGACTCTGTGCCAAGCATCTGGGAATCAAAAACGACACTGACACCTCAGTTTTTATCAATGAACAATTGACACCAAAGGCTGCTAGATTATACTTTCTAGCTCGAGACCTGAAGAAAACTAGCAACTACAAGTATTGCTGGACAAGCTACGGCAAAGTCTACCTCAGGAAAGAAGATAATTCAAAAGTGCTAGAAGTTTCGAGCGAAGCGCAGCTGGCCCGCATTCGCAACGGTATCTGACTGCTACTGCGACATCCTTGTGTATACTCCCAAGTGCTATGTGTTCCTGGTATCATCGAACGAACTTTAGTATTAAACATTACTTGCTTAATTATTATAATAACCCATAGAATCGTAAAAGTAACACCTGGCCATCGATGTAAACCTAGTACCTTAATCACATTTAAATATGTTCGATATTCGGTCGCCCTCTGGCGCAATGTTGTATTTCACCTACAACTTTTATGCATCCCTGGTACTGCAGGTAATATTATAAGATTTATTATTATAAGTAATTATTGTTTACCTATGATTCTACCACAACATCTCTACACCTTATGTGCTCCTGGTACAATGAAGCGGCTGCGCCCTCTGGAATGCACTAATAATGATGTTTTTGACTCACTCGCGCAACTTAGTCGTTCCACTACCTGCAACCTATGCGCTCCTGGTAGCTTGCGCTTGCAACTGTTGTGCTCATTGACGCTGCTATTCTTACGCTGCATACTGCTATTACTAATAGACTCAATCGCCTCCTGGTTTCTATGCAATCCTGGTGGTTTGTGCAACTTTTTATTTTTCATTAAATACTGTTTTAACCCATTTACATTCATACACACACCTAAACATACACACACATACACACACGCCTTAACTCGCTTATACACTCACACAGCCAAGTCTTTCTTTTTAAACTTGCTTTACTTGTACATTTACAATTACAACGCAACGCTAATACTTGTAACTGCCGCTTACGATCTTTTTAAACCCATGACCTTGAAATCTAGTGATGTTTAATGACCTATCTATTATTAATGATATTGATAACACAGATATTGCAGAGTCTTTTGAGTGCGAGCCCCAAGACATTGGTAGGCACGTACTGAATCTAAAGAATGGTTTTTCTGTCATTTCACAGAATATACGCAGTATTTATGCTAATTTCAGTAATCTTCAAGTAACTCTTTCGCAACTTGATTTCGACCCTGATTTAATCATTTTAACAGAATGCTGGATTAATCCTTTGAAACCCATTCCCTATTTACTAAATTATACCTCTAAATCTACATTAAATAACGGTAACCAAAATGATGGCGTTGTAATTTTTGTAAAGAACTGTCATAATGCTAGTTTTGAGGAAATTGTACTGGAGCATGCATCTTGTATACAAGTTGACCTACTAAACATTACAATTCTAGGAATTTACCGCTCCCCCTCAAACCATAATGCAATTAACTTCATCAACTCCTTGAATAGACACTTGGAAACTTTAAACTCCGGTAAATCTGTTATAATATCAGGGGATATTAATATTAATTTGATACCACACTCTTGTGAGCATCAACTAGACAGTTTAAATAGAGAGAGATATCTAAACATGCTTAGTGTACATGGCATAATTCCTGGTCTTTTAAAACCTACTAGGTTGGGTAATTGCCTTGACCATATTATGCTTAATATAAAAAACAAAACCACCAAAATATATACAGGTATTGTTAATACATCCATTACAGACCATAATACCACGGCCTTGTTATTATTCAATCATGTCAACACCGCAACCTTGAAATCAATCGTATCTACTAATTATGAACAGGCATCGACTTTAGTTACGAATTCAAATTTTGAAAATCTCTTAAACTCTACAGATCCAAACTTTGTAACCGACCAACTATTACTAATTCTTAGGGAATCGTTAAATAACAGCAAAACCTTAAAATTAATCCCAAGAAGTTGTAGAACTATCAAACCGTGGATAACGCCCGGCTTGCTCAGATGCATTAAAAACAGGAACAAGATGTAACTGCGATTACGAGCTGACCCGGACAATGAGGTTTTGCGAGTGACCTTTAAAAGATATCGCAATTTTACCAACAATTTAATCAACAAACTTAAGTGTAATTATGAGAAGCAAATGCTGGAAAAGAATTCTAAAAATGCTAAGGCCCTGTGGTCCTCAATTAAAAAACTAACAAATTATAAAGCCCCTATATCCTACGATTCCGATTTGCTCAAGTGCAAAGCTACTCCTATTGAGTCTATTAACCATGTTAATGACTTTTTTACAAGCATAGGGAAAAACCTGGCCTCTGAAGTTATCAACAAAAACCCTACTAACCAGTCTCATCATTCTACCTTAGATAATAAGTTAGCTTGCTCGTTCGTTCTTATTGACACTGATCCTGAAGAAGTGGGAAATGTATTGATGTCCCTTAAGTCTGATAGTGCACCTGGCTATGACTGTATACCCACAAAATTTCTAAAATTGTGTGTTGGTGCTATAGCCCCAGTCATTAGTCACCTGACAAATTTATGTTTTACACAGGGTGTTTTCCCATCAGCATTAAAAAAGTCCATCGTTTCACCTATTTTTAAGAACGGAATTAAAACGGATCCGAATAGTTATAGGCCAATTTCTTTGCTTTCAGCTATTTCCAAAATTGTAGAAAAATTAATAAATAATAGACTAAATAACTACCTTAACAAATTTAACTTACTTTCGAAATCACAATTTGGTTTTAGACAAGGTTTGTCAACGGAAGATGCGGTGCTTGGCTTATCTCAAATTATCAACAAAGAAGTAGATAAAGGTGATAAATGTGTAGCAGCTTTCCTTGATTTAAAGAAAGCGTTCGACACCGTCTCTTTTCCGCTACTTCTTAACAAGTTGCAGCAAGTGGGAATCAGAGGAAAGCCGCTTGAACTCTTCCGCGACTACCTAAACAATCGTAGTCAAAGAGTCAGGATTGGAAACTACCTTAGTGCTGAATCAGAGGTCCCTTTTGGCGTACCACAGGGGAGCATTTTAGGCCCGACTCTTTTTCTTATCTACATCAATGACCTTGCTAATGTCTGTTCCTTTGAGGGTCACGTCTTCCTATATGCTGACGACACTGTCGTACTATTTACTGGTAAGAACTGGGATACAGTGTTGGGTGTTGCTGAGAGGGGACTGTCTGACATCAATAAATGGCTTATCTCCAACTTACTTACCCTTAATACTGTTAAGTCCAACTTCATATGTTTTTCAAAAAACGCTAGTGGACAACCCCCAGACAGTTTTAGGCTTAAACTCCATTCCTGTAACTTCGTTGCACCCTGCAACTGCATACAACTTGAACGAGTAAGCTCGACCAAATACCTCGGTGTCTTGTTTGACCAACGTCTCTCTTGGTACCCGCATCTTGATTTCATCAATAACCGCATTCGCAAGCTAGTTTGGATCTTTAAAACACTGAGACATATAACGACCCCCTCCCTTTTAAATAACATATACACAGCACTCGCGCAATCCATCATGACTTATTGCATTCCTGTATGGGGCGGAGCAGCTAAAACTAAATTTTTGGAAGTGGAAAGGGCTCAAAGATGCCTACTGAAAGTTATGTATTTCAAACCTTATAGGTACCCCACTACTGAACTTTATAACCTGTGTAATCTATTAAGCTTGCGTAAACTTTTCATACTATCTGTTGTCCTAAAGCTTCATAAGAGCTTAGTGTTTAACCCGACATATAATACTCATAGAAGAATAAAATCTGTAGCTCCTATGCCCCAATGTAAATCCGCTTTTGCAAGAAGACAATACGATGCACTTTCGGCACACCTGTATAATAGGTTAAATAAAAGACTCAATTTCTATCCATTAAAGCTGTATGATTGTAAGGCAGTCCTGACTAACTGGCTTGCTCAACTCGACTACCTTAAAACAGAAGACCTCTTACTACCATCAGAAGCCTCGTAGTACATACTACGACTATATTAATATTTCTGCTATATTTTTATTTCTGTATAAGGTACACCAGAGCCTACTGTATCTTTTCATTTTCATGGGGAAATCATAGCTTCATTACATTGTTCTTCAAGAGAATTCACTGTGACACTCACTGAGAGAGCTTTCTACGGTGATTTGGTAATCGAATGGCTCGGCTGGGTACTGAGACATTGGAGGATTCTTTAGCTGTAAGCGAATTGTATTATTTCATCTTAAGGTTGTGAGTCTAATTTCATTTACACACACACAAACAAGTGCAAACGCACTCGTGCACAAATACACACACTCCCACCCACACACACACACACACACACACACACACACATATACACACACACACACACACACACACACACACACACACACACACACACACACACACACACACACACATACACACGTACACACGCGCACACACACACACACACACGCATTATTGCATGCCCTTAACATGCAAATATTTAAGTTTTAGGTAATGTAAGTTAAGTTTCGGTACAAATTGTAATTTTCCTAGCTTACAAATTTAATATGTAACTAGTTTTAGAAGAGCGAGGCCTCCTGACACAAGTTTTTAACTTAATAGGGGGTCTCAACCTTGCTACCTGGATAAGAACCTGTGTAAACGAAAATAAACAATTATTATTATTATTATTATTATTATTTACCTAGATTCAACGATTTGGGCTGGTCATCGATGGCGCAGGGGATGGGTCGGTCAGTCGGTCAGGACTTTTCAATTTATATTTATGACTATACTATATCAAGAAGATTAAATAAAAGTTACGCTAAGAACAGTTAGGAGCGCAACTGATCACAACCACAGTGATGAATAGGGAGGGACTACCAGCGGAGTTTATCCTGTGGCCAAGATATTTCGTACACATTCTAAAAGCAATCACGTCGGTAAAATAGATAACGTTACTTAATATGACTTAATCAGACAAAAGCCGCGTTACAGCTAAACCTGCGCGCACTGCGACGGCCATTCAGAACATTTACATAGAACTTTCTGAAAGGACGTAATACGAGTACAATGGAATATCACATGATCAAGAAAAAAAGAAAGGGCCAAGTTCTCACGTGTTCCTACTTAAAATTCGCTGCAACGTTGCAATCAGGCGCATCAGATGCACAAAAACGAAGGTCAGTGGGAGTCGGTGAAACTGGGCCGGGCTCGGATTGCATCGCGACCCTTTCACTCTCGACGTACCTGCGCTTTTTACACTGTTCCAGGAATCGCCGGCGCAGAGCGAACGCGCGGAGCTATTCAAACTGTTCTACATTTTAAATGGATAGATAGATTTATTTATTTAGATAGAAAAGCTAATGTGACATTATACATGGCAAAAATATAAGGGACTCACAAAAAGATCGGCAAGAAATATAAAGTAAAAATATGGGCAAAATAAAAACAACATCAGAATCAAAATACTTATCAATAAAACGTAAATGAGATTTTTCTAATTTTAGGGTTTCATAATAAAATAACGAAATACTAATAGTACCTATTTAGCATCATTTGCGTGGGGATTTTCCTCGTTCGTTGCTACTAGAGGACGTTTTTCCTTATACTTAAATTTCTAAGTGTCAAAGATTATGTTAATAAATGTCGAACTATGTATTTACGAAGATGTAATGTTTAAAAATGACTTATCTAGCTTTAAAATTACATAGTTTTAGTGTTTACTCTAAGTAGTCTGAATTAGGATTAACATCTACTTGTGGTTTCATATTTTTGTTTTTGACTCTACTATTCGAAATACAGTTTAAGAACCGCTGGCAGTTGCGCCAATGCGCTCAATATTTCGCAAATTCTTCTTTTACGAAAGGTCCTTAAAATAAATCAAATGTATATGGGATAGTCACAAAAAAGACGGTTAATTACTCGCCCTTGGACTGCTTCCATGAAAGGATGGATTTTTTTATAGAGCAAGCCTTCACATTAAAAGATAGGGTATGCGTAAGCAACGTGATATTTGGAGCAAATTATGTTCAAGTTGGGTGTTTTTGCAGTTTTATGGATAGTATTTAAGTTACTTTTTTATTTTTTATTTTATTGTTTTGGGAAACATACAGCACATTTTATTACATTTGTATATAACATCTTAAATTATACATTAGCCAAAACAGTTTCCACTAATAGCTTATACATTTTTTGCTCTTAGGATTCATGGTTAATCTTTGAAAGAAACATAAAAAAAAATAAACAAATAAAAACAAAAATTAAAATTAAAAACAAACAAAATAAAAAGGAATTTAGAAAATCGGTGACTGAAAAATCGATGAACATGCAACCAACAACCAATGTTACCAACCTACTTATCAGAATTGGGATTTATTAAATTCATTTAAAATAAACTTAATTCAATGAATCCGCGAAGGACGGATGACTTGGTGAAAGCCGCTGGTTCATGGTGGATCCAGGCCGTTTCATATCTTACCGAAGACATTGAAGGTATATGGGGGACGCCTATGTCCTGCAGTGTATGTCCTACGGCTGATACGATGATGGTGATTTAAATTTGACCATATTTTGATATTATTATGCACGTAAGTACTATTTTTATACAGTACTTTTTTACATCCCATCTTGCTGTGTTTAAATTGGGTAGCCAGTTGTTTTGGTTTTTGAAGGGTCGTTTGCATCAGAAATATTTACCTTCATATTTTTTTATAGATTTGAGTACGGGTTACGAGTAGCATATCCGTAGCATGTCCGTAGCGCTTCAGATCTGCTGTTGTTATATAGGATAGATCTCTCTCAGCTGGAATTACTTTACAAGATTTAATAGGAAAATTAGATAGTATAAAATGTACAGTAACAGAGAATGAGTAAAACGTACCGTTAAAATGACCACGGATATGTTTTAGCGCCGCAAATATATTTCATCATCATCATCATCATGTCAGCCGCTCTAAAGGCTCTCCACTCAGGGACACTTGACCTAGTCCCAAACTAAGCAAAGCTTGTACTATGGGTACTAGGCAACGGATAAACATACTTATGTAGATAAATAAATACTTAAATACATATTAAACATCCAAGACCCGAGAACAAACATTCGTATTATTCATACAAATATCTGCCCCGGCCGGGATTCGAACCCGAGACCTCAAGCTTTGTAGTCAGGTTCTCTAACCACTTAGCCATCCGGTCGTCAAATGCTTAATATATTTATTGATTCCGAATCAGACATACCTATTAGGAATGTTTTTCAGCTTAAAAAACTACCAATAGTAACAATAATTAGGAATCCTTTTGAAATAGCCGTGCTATTAAGCAAATTGTAAGAATTGTTAAAATTTTGTTGAAACGAAAATAGTTTTTGCATGTAAATCTCACTTTTATTCAGGTAGAGATTTACTTTTTTGTTGCAGTTCCGCAACAAAGAAACATTGCCGTTGGAATTCGAACATAATGTCACAGCGATAGAGTTTGATTTTAAGTGTGTGTAGATAGTTCCTTACGTCACAAAATACTCGTATATTATAGAAAATCGATATCGCAACTTCGATCATTTATAATCGGCGTCGGGCGGGCAAACAAAACGTTCGGTTAGGAAAAAACGACGGAATGCGATGCGGGGAGTGGAAATGAAGTATTATTGCAACACTTGCACTTTCAATCGCCCTTTGTGGGATCCAATTGCATCTACTCTGGTTTCAGGAGTGAATGCTGTATTTAACCTATTTCCCGGTATTGCAAAGTATTCAAGACTAACTTTTTGTTTCGTAGTCCATAGAATAGAAATAGTTGATTTTTAATTAATGTTATTTACTATTTGATAGCCACATCTATCGTGCTATGCTGACATGACTATTACTAAACATTACATACCTCTGTTACTTGCTTAAATATATTAAATTCTTGCTTCTAGTCTAAGAAGGCAATATTTGCTAAACCATCTCCGTGTTACTTGTTAGGCATCGTCCTGTATTGAATCATTGAACATCGGTCAATTACTGTCTTTAACAATAATCTTGTTTAGTAAACGCTCTTTCAAGTCTGGTTTCGAGTGGGTAAATATACAATTATGGATTATTTACAAGGTCCATATTTGCAGGCTAGCATGTGTTTTGTGTGTGGCCATCCATACTCTCGTACGAACGTAGGTATTTGATAATATATTAATGTTGATCGTTGCTCCGCTTTCGCTTTGTAAACAATCTTCAATCTTCAGTACAATCGTGGACTCGATGTCCACCAAATGAATCGAAATCAAATTATTGACTTGATTTAATTTCAACACATTTCTTGAGTTTGTGATTGAATTTCATCAATAATATGAAAATCGCAAATTTTATTTCAACAAATGGGTTAATGTGTTACCTACCTAACAAATATAGGCCGTAATTAACTGAGCTTGAAACACTAATTTTAGAAAAATACAATAACGTATTCAATTATATTAAAAAACATAAAAAATATAGTAAAGTAGGTATCTCGTTGAATTTCTTACCGGGTTCTTCTCATTTGATATTCTGTGCTTAAAAGCTTAAAGCCTGAATTGAATAAAGATATTTTAACTTTGACTTTGACACACACAGGATTTTTTATGATTTTGACCGGTTAAAATAATTGAACAATCATAATATAACCGTGTAAAACTCAACATGCTTTTATTGTGCATTTCATCGTCTCCAAAGCCCTTAGTGTGGTGGTCCAGTATTTGTCGGTGCGCGAGCGCACAAAGCAAACGGGTGATTACACAGGCGAGTGGCTCCGATCCAAGCACAGCGCATGCGCCGATGCGCCGCGAGACCGCACCAAATTGCACCTCGTATGATTATTAAACGGAATGATTCACAATACTTCTGCATGTAACTTCGCCATCACAAGGTAATTTTAACAATGATTTGTAAGGCCAAGATCACCACTATTGGAAATTATCAGCATTTAACAATTCAAATGCTGATCTTTTTCACTTGGCATCTTACATTCCTAACTTGACTATCGGATAGCCGAGTGGTTAGAAAACTTGAACTGATGAAACCCGGTTCCGATCCTGAGCCTTTTCGAGTTAGACAATATGTATGAAAAATACGAATGTTTGTTCTCGTGTCTTGGGTGACAATTGTCCCATGATATTTATTTTAGTAGAACAACGAGTTACATTAAATGTATGAAAAAGCTCATTTTGGACGTCCTAGAAATTTAGGATTCTTTAGTGCCTACTTTGAGAACGCTAAAATCTAAATATAAGTTGTCGCAGTCAATTTGATCCAAGCTTTGACAGAAAGTCATTGCATAAATTTATATTAAATACCAGCTGTTGCCCGCGACTCCGTTCGCGTAAAAGTGTGAAAAATAATTAAAATCCTATTCTCAGATCTACCGAATATACATAAAAAATCATAAAAGTTATTCAAGCGGTTTCGGAGGAGTTTAGTCACAAACACTGGGGCACAAGAATTTTATATATTAGATTTTCACTATCATAGTTATACCTACGCGCTTTAGATCTTTCGGCCGGCTAGAGACCTAAAGATTCTGTGCTGTTCTACAAGAGTAGAACAGAATCTGGGTTTACCGTCACATACGCGCTGGCCGACAGGACGTCCTGATAGGCGATGCTGTCGATTGCTTGCAAACAGGGCAGTCTTGCTGACCCGGATGGGTAGGTTACATTTTGCACTCCAGCCTTCCGCTTTCCATTCTTTTCTGCTCTATTCGAAGTAGAACAAAACTGAATCGGTAGGTGGCCGGCCTTATTCACATGTACTTGTAAATAAAAAAAACAATGATCATGCTTTGTATATTTACCATGTCAAGTATCGAGACCATACGCCAGTGAAGGAGGTGCGAGTCGCCGCTGCAATCGCGCTCGCGTGCACTCCAATGCAGCACACGTGCACAAAACTGCGCCCTCAAAGGATTTTTTACAATAAAACATATGCCGCTTTTTGCTTAACCCACTTTAGCTTCGATTATAACCTTCTTACCTACATTTGCTTCGCTCTTTTGTGCGAATGAAGCCGCCGGAACGGGTACATGTGTTTGATACAGTATCGAAGAGCGCCTTTGACGTTGTTTATTAACCTTTTTGAATGATCATTCTTGTATGTGTTAGAGAAAATTCGTTGATAGAGTATAATAATATGTAGGTAACTACAGTACGGCCAGACCATTAATGACGCTGTGGACTTATCGGTTTTCTTTGTTTTCCTGAAGATGCAAATAAGAAAGAAAAAGAAAATAGATCTTTTTTTCAAGTTCCGAACAACATTAGTAACTTGTTTAATTATGTACATACGTGTAGTAAAAATAAAATAATGAAAGAGATATTTATCACTCTACATCTTAACCTTAAGGACACATAAGATGAGACGGTTAAAACACAATTTTCAGAATGGCTTGCACCAAATAGGACACCATTTACTATAAAGATTACCTGTAAGTATGGCGAAATAGTGTTTTTACATGAGTCATTTGAATAAGTGTAAGATAAACATAATAATGTGATATCAGGTTATCAAATGATTCGCCCACAATTTTTATGCAGATTGGCAGAACATGTTTCGCCGAGTAACGGTACGCCGATGAATTTGTACGCAAATGTTGTTTCGCAGACTAACGTATCGTAACTCAACCTTTAGTAGACTATTCAATTGGCCTATGAGTCAATAAACCAAACAACTGTTAATAGAAATTCGTTTAGCCGATTAATCACTAAACATTTTAAACTTTTGCTCCACAACTTTTTGCTTTCGAATTTAGGTTTATTTTATATTGAAGTCAAAACAAACTAAGTCGTGACGCCAGCACTTCACTTCTGGCACCGCCGGCCGCAACTCGTTGGTCGCAATTCTACCTCACACCCCTCCTCGCTAACTCGTCGCACCTAACTACATCTTGATACCATGTGATAACTCTTCTTATCGTGTACATCAGCGTACAGTTAGTTGTTATTATGAAACCAACAATCGACTAAACGTAAATCTGCGTATCGTTATTCTTCCTACCGACTACTCGGCGAAACGAACAATGCGCAACGAAACGTTGCTCGGCCAAAAGAAAAATCTGGCAATAGTTGTCTGCAAAACGAAAATTTGCGTGATTAAACTCGACGAAATGACAGGTCACCGTGATACCAGAACTATGTCATCCATCGCATAGGTTTCGCAAATACCATGGATGTCCAATATCAACTGAGTCTCTGCGGAAAGAAAAAGAGATATTTATTCTCTTCAGACAAAATGGCAGCGTAGAGTGGCAAAAAATGTCAAGACGGGTGTTAAGTAGGTATGTTGGGTATTTGTTGGTTTTTGTTTATGATTGGAAACCCGAGCTGAGATGGCTCGCATATGGAGCGGCCACAGGAAGAGCCCGCGAGAGTTTTTGTCTTACATTTTGTGCAATAATAACAGGGCTGCCCCGACAAATTACTTATCTGAGTATCAATTATACTTGTAAGTAATTTTGCATGGAGAAAACTCATAAAGAACGATTATTCCAGATCGCTGTTGACAAGTGCGAGGTTAATAATTATAAACTATACCCACTTAATGGCAACAAATTCGGCCTACTCTACATACAAAATTGCCTATTACTGCATAAAGTCAAAGTCAAAGTCAAAATCTCTTTATTCAATTAAGGCTAAGTATACATAACAAGCACTTATGAACGTCAAAAAATCTACTACCGGTTCGGAAAAACCTCTGTTGAGAAGAATCCGGCAAGAAACTCAACGAGGTATTTTTTTTAAACAGATATTCGAGGGCCACATTTTTTGCCTTTTTAATTTATACCTATTTCATTTGCAATATTTCAAGCCCAAGGCAGCGTAGTGCAACAAAGAACATCTCTTCGTAAGGCAGAAAAATTAAAACGATGGTGACTGTATACTCATCATGGATAAACCAGATGGTCACGCGAAATAAATATTGGTAGGTACAATATATGTATTTTTACCAAAATAATTTTAGATGTATCAGTGGAGAAATTCGGTAAGCTTTGAAGATATGTATTTTATTCGTTATTGTTGCAATTATTACATACCTACATTAATTTAATAACCCTCCCTTGGGCAGTCGGGTAAAAGCTGATGTTTCAACAAGGTGACCTAACCACTTTCCGTGTGATTACAACACTTGTTATAAAATACTGCGTACCGAGATAATTTACTCTAATTAAATTTGAAATCCAGTTCAATTCCACCATTATATTTTTGTATTACAAGCATAAAATATGGTAAAGTGCGAGCCCTGCGGCAGGTTTGCACAAGATCCCACGGTCGGTAACCGGAGCCCGGCCGCGGCTTCCGTCCGGCTTTTAGCGGCGTCCCATCGGTCACCGCCGCCCGCCCATCCATCCCGCGCAAATACACCTCCTTACCATATCACATTATGTCCGTTCACCGCCTATGTAACACATCGATCTTATCTCACACAGTGAAAGTAATGTACACTTGGACAGTTAGGTTCTCGGTGGAAGGCTCGCGTTGAAAAGAACGCTCGATTTATGACATCTGTAAAAATCAAAGGAAATTAGCGCAGGAGTGTAGGTGTCAGATAAAAGAAGAATCAGTACGGCGGCTAGTGGCGTCTCCCGGGGTCATTAATATTAATTAGTCGCGGTGCGGGGCCGCCGCACCCGCGTCCGCCTCAATGCGCGGCTCCTTGCTCCTGACTCGCTGCGAAAATTAATTACTCGCAATCTTTATGTTCCAATTATAAAGGCCTTCGCAACAAATTAAATCTGTCCGAAGCAGGCTCTTTTAAGAGAGGTTTCACTCTCTTTGTGAACTTGATAAATGTTCCTTGCGAAATTTCGTCGAATTCAGCATAATGTAGATTTCTGAGTTAATACGTTAAAATTATCTGAGAATATTAAAAAAAATTATGGAGTAGAAATTACGCGACGCTGAACGTTAATAAAGCCGTAATTATGGCAGACGCTCGTACCCCGGCTTACAATTGAAATGTAATTGTACGTTATTTGCGAGTCGCGGTTATTGTGTTGAAAAGCGAAATCGATTCCAATACTCCAGCTTTTGCATAGTCGCACACCACTTCCGCATTCGAGAAGCAAAAACGAAATCTCTACGCAAAAACTGCAAAGTTTCCCTTTCATCAAGAGGCAAAATATTTAACGGCCGTAACCGGATATCTCGACGCGGCTCGTGGAAACAAAGCAAAAACCACCAACGTGTTATTACGTGAAACCAACATTTAATAAGCTGCTTTTTATTTTGCATCGGTTTTGGTTATCCATTAATTCGTGCTCTGTGCAAAAAAGCACTCGGGTTCGCCAGCGCCTGTGGGTACCCACTATTTGAATAGTTAGATGGCGCGGTCATTGTTATGGGAAGATGCGGAAATGGGATATTTTCTTTCGAGAAATATAATATTCCTCGCATTATGTTGGGCTATCGCAAAAAGTTTCGATTGAGTAATACTTAGTTGAAGGATCTTGGATACACAGAAATAACAATATTCGACGATTATGGTTAGACTTTTGGCGAGGAAGAAAAGTATGCCTATATAATTTCTATAATTTTAAAATCCAAATAAATCTACTAAACTAGAAATCCTGTTTTGTGCTCGATTCTAATGTGAAAACGTAAACTATAATACCTACTAAATATTTAATTTCTAATTTATTTACGCATACATATTTTTTGTTCTATGTTTGTTTTTATGGCGTTAAATAAATGCATTTTCTTTCTTTCTTTCTTTTATATATAGGTGTTGAAAGCAGATAACTTAAAAGGTGTCGTCACATTTTTCATAAGAAGCGGATGTGTGATTCGAATAGCCGTCAATTTTGTTTCGTTCTCTCAGGCACATACACCTACAAAGGTGGACTGATTCCTCTAAGTGGGTACATTATATACCAAATATTTAATTAAGTACGGAATAACATGAACGTCTGTACGATGAATGAACTTGATAGTGCTAAGTATATCTTTTGTATCTATCTTGAATATTTTGGTATCTTATTCTTAATAAAACTTAAAATGAAAGTTTTTTCAACATTAAAAAAAATCTCAATAAAAATACAAATGTCACCAGGTATCAGTAATGTGGTGAGAGTGTGAACATTTTCGTATCGGCAACCGAGCAGGAAAAGATCGGACGCAACACTTCACAGTCTGCCTACACAAGCTTTGCCACAGCAGGGCTACTAAGAAACTCGAAACTCGAAGTTCGTATCGTACCGTCCCTCTCGCTCTCGTATTAAACAGTAGGTATAAGAGGGACCGCACGATACTCGTAAAAAAATAGGCAACCCGACCCGGTGAGAATTAATTAAGTTGTTACGCCACTGGCAGCTATTTATCTACATTTGACTTTGTGTAAACTTAATTATCTACCTACTTATATAATATTATACATAGGTACATATATCAGTACCTACTTATAGTGGAAAAAAAACGTTCAATCAGATTAAGGAAAGGATGTGTTATATCTTGGATATCTTTGTAGTCAGTGTAAATTGTTCAATAGAGTATTTTTTTATTTATCACCTGAATGTCCTTTTTGGGCCGAGGATTGGCATTGACGTAATTTTGACTGACGTTCACCCGCACAATGGCAAATCTGTACTAAATGCTCTTTTTCGGAATTTTGTACAACTGATTTAAAAACCTTAAGTAAGGACTGGATACGCTGTTATTAAATATTTGACAGGCCTTAAAACGCACCAATGGAGGAAAATGACACGTCTTATAATAGAGTGTATCCGTGAAATTTGGATCGAAAACTGATGGACTTTGATTTGCAATTCTACACACACATACACAGCATATTCAAGTTATGTTTGATTGATACTAATAGTAAATATATAACGAATTTTAGACGTAATAAGTTATAGTTAGTACCTTAGTTGATTTTTCCAAAAATAAGACCAAGCTATTATAGATCGGTAGCTCGCTCCCAAAAATCCCCATAGCTTTCATTGAAATCGTTAGTGTAGGTTTCGTGATCTCAGACATAAATAGGTACTGTAGGGATTAGGCTGTATACCGCTGGCAGGTGGTAAAAATGACCGCCTGGCAGGCTAGACTGAATGTGTTTTGTATAAATATAGTATTTTTGTATTTTATAATTCTGGAATTCGATTTAAGCAGATTGACAGCGGTATACATGCCGGAGCACAGATCGCTCCCGACAGCCTGAGAGGCTTGACCTAATGTCTGTAAATGTATTTCTCTAAGTATCTTTCAATATATGAAGCGAGTACTGAATTGAAGTCCTTTCATTTGAACTGAGTTTAGCATCACGCGCGTAGATCCACTGTACCTTAGCTTCTACCAGCTACAGTTCCCCACAGTACACAAGATTGCTAGTGTAAAATATCAGATATTGTGCTGTCATTACTAATGTACAGGTTATATGAGGCCGTTAGAAGAGATGTGGCATAATACATTATTGTTCATGGCAGGAGAACATTTCTGCAAAAGTCCGAACCATAAATACCTATTGATTTTCGTGGAATTAATGTATTTCCCTTCTTACCACCTCATAGTCACAGTTATAATCATAAATATAAAAAACAGTAGGTTTAGTAACCTACCTACCTAGTAGTAGTAGTAGTAATTCATTAAAAACTCTTGGTTAGATTTGTTCCTACACCGACAGCCTGCGGGCACATTAGTTCCTTTTTTGATAACTAAATTCCCACTAATGTGCCTGCAGGCTGTCGGTAGCTATAAATGTAACCAAGAGTTTTTAATGAATTGTTGCAAAAATACAAAAACTAAAGATCAAAATCAATTTCCTGTCAACAACCGACTGACCATGCACAAGTAGCTGCGCTTCGGCGTATTGTGCCTGAAGATTAATGAATTTGAATTAGATACGTTCGAATTTAATTGAAATTGGACTTCGGAAGTATGGAGTGCGTGTTGAATGGTGCAATTTGCGATGTGAATAGATTGTTGCGAAAAAAGCGGCGTCCGCGCACTGCCCCGCAGCTGGCCGCACTACCCGCTGCTTCGTAATCGGATCAATATTTTTTATTTCCAACATGTTCGCAAATCGAACTTTTTACAAGACTGTAAAAAAATCAAGATCTTCGAAAATAATCGGATTTTTATGGGAATGTCTGACTCCATGCTCGGGTAAGTTAGGTACATGCCTTTTTAACCATCTCGTTAAAAATGATGTAGTTTATTTATTTGTTTTTTTCGTATGGCTTATTATGAAATAAAACGATATAGTCTAAATTGCTTTTGATTAGATTGCTAGAATAATCACAAGTATGTATTTGTATATACATAGCTACACATAAACAGCAATATAAGAGTAAGGGTAAAAATCAATATTACCTACAAAGTTAATAACGCGTGTGTCGAGTATTGCTCAATCGCAATATTTTCGGAGCGTCTTCACCCCTGTTATTCCAACTTGTCCGATATAGAATATATTTGATAACACTCTATTCTGTGAGAGAAATTCGGCTTCAAAGAGGGTTTTAGTTGGCGTAAGAGGTTACGCAAGGGCTGCTTCGCAGTTTGCGTCAAAGGTGTTGTCAAAGGCAGAAAGCGAGGTGTACAAAGGTCGGTGCGCGCCACCGCCCGCGCGCCCTCGCGCTGCTTCCACGATGGAAAGGATTTTGATGTCCGAACGTGAAGCTGCGATCATAATGGCAGGAGGAAAAATACTAGATAAAATCCTCACGAAATTTTATTTAAAACGTGCTATTTAGAACTAGAGAGAAAAAATATATAAGAGTATTAGAGTACACAATGTTTCAAGATCATTTTTAAAATTACTCAGGCTCTGGTTTGTCTGACCACCCGCCGCCGGCGACCGGTTGACCGACGCGTGTCCGCGACCAACGACGTTCGAATGTTTTGTTCGGGAATGCTTGAGAGTGGTTTCTCTGAAACATCGTCACCGGCAGTGTCGACCTACCTGCCGCCAATCGCCGTTCACCGGTTCCCGGCCAGAAAAACCAGGGCCTTTACCACTGAATACTAACTGAGCATTAAACTTATTCGAATACAACTTCTTTAGCTGACATAAAACTGAGATGAAAAATGAGATGAGAAACGATTCAGTACATATTTTTTAATTTTGTCAATCTTTTCAGTAAAGGACAACCTGATTCCCAATTTGTATTTCCTTTTCATTCTGTGAGGTGGCCTGTGCCCAGCAGTGTGATAAACATAGACCGAAGACAATTAAAACGTTTATCAATGTTGAATGACGTTACTTACGTGGGTGATACTTTTACGAAATAAGGTACAAAAGAGTGCTGCTTTTGACACCGTGTAAATTCTAGGTTAAACGCTAAAGATGTTTTGAAATCAGGTTCTTATTGAAATAAATTATAGTCCGTGAGCCCAGCCCCTAGGTACCTACGTAACATGACATCACCATAAGATGCCTGGCAACAGGTGGGGAAAGTTGTGCTGAGCTAGAATCAAAAAACTAACGCACTTAAAATTAGCCGGAAGTTTGAGAAAATCCTTCACTTCCGGTCAAAATTTTAAGGTCAATTTACGTCACGTGACATCATTACGAAACACGTGGCATCATGAAGCCCTTTATCCGTAGAGAGGGGCAACATAAGTCTGTCAGTTCTGAAATAGCCGGAAGTGCCTGACAGACTGCGACAAAGGTGACCCCCAAAAACGATTTCCTACGTCATATGACATCATGACCAAAATTATTACAAAAGTTTCGTAATATTAGTGTCTTTAATAATATATAAGTCTGCCAAGCGTTTTTTAGCCGGAAGTCCTTTAAAAGTGTAATTTTAACTACAAGGAAAATGTAACCGTATCATGTTAAATGAGAATAATTTAACGAATTATGATCGATTAACAAGGATTATCGACTAATTCGTCGTGGTCGGTATATTTAGTATGTAAGAAAATAAAAAAAATACAATCTTTTATGTTATTTCACCTGTCCCGTTGTCTGTAATCAAATCTCGCAAGTATAGATATTTGGATCTAAGTACTGTCAGTGGTTGGATTGAGTTGAAATTTGGCATTGTAATATAAAATTGGTGGCAAAGAATCTGGTCGTGAAATTCCGGTGATTATCACCAGGTCAGAATTGTCTCCACAGGAGAGAACTGTTTAACGGTGAATGGTATAGACTTAAAATTACACGAATGGATTTCCGATAGCAATACAAGTAGGTACAGTCAGCAAAAAAACTTCTACTAAATTATTTTTTTACGGGAACTAATAGTTTCAGTGAGTTTCAGTAGTGTCAGTTCCGAAATTGCTGGAAGTGCCTGATAGACGGTGGCAAAATAATAAATATAAATAATTTAGTCTGCAATAAAACTTCTACTAAATATTTTAAAGTCAATTTACGTCACGTGACAACATTACGAAACACGTGGCATCATGAAGCCCTTTATCCGTAGAGAGGGGCAACATAAGTCTGTCAGCTCTGAAATAGCCGGAAGTGCCTGACAGACTGAGGCAAAGATGACACCCAAAAACGATTTCTTACGTCATATGACATTGCGATCAAAATTAATACAAAAGTTTCGTAATATAAGTGTCTTTAATATTAAATAAGACTGCCGAGCGCTTTTTAGCTGGAAGTTCTTTAAAAGTATCTATCTGTCTGTCTGTCCGTCCGTTCGCGGCTTTGCTCAGACACTATCAATGCTAGAAAGCTGTAAATTTGCATGAATATATATGTAAACTATGCCAACAAAACAGTACAATAAAAATTAAACAAAAAATTTTTTAGACTACCTACAAAAAACTTTTTTTTAATTTTTATTCTACTGTTTTGGTGGCATAGTTTATTATGAAATTATACCAAAAGTAGAGCTTTCTAGCATTGATAGTCTCTGACCAAAGGCACGGACGGACGGACAGACAGACAGACATGGCGAAATGAGTCGATAATCCTTGTTAATCGATCATAATTTGTTGAATTATTCACATTTAACATGATACGGTTACGCTTTCCTTGCAGTTAAAATAACACTTTTAAAGGACTTCCGGCAAAATAACGCTTGGCAGACTTATTTATTGTCAAAGACACTAATATTATGAAACTTTTGTAATTATTTTGGTCGCGTGGTTATATGACGTAAAAAATCGTTTTTGGGGGTCATCTTTGCCAGTCTGTCAGGCACTTCCGGCTATTTCAGAGCTGACAGACTTATGTTGCCCCTCTCTACGGATAAAGGGCTTCATGATGCCACGTGTTTCGTAATGTTGTCACATGACGTAAATTGACCTTAAAATATTTAGTAGAAGTTTTATTGCAGACTAAATTATTTATATTTATTATTTTGCCATCGTCTATCAGGCACTTCCAGCAGTTTCGGAACTGACACTACTGAAACTCACTGAAACTATTAGTTCCCGTAAAAAAATAATTTAGTAGAAGTTTTTTTGCTGACTGTACCTACTTGTATTGCTATCGGAAATCCATTCGTGTAATTTTAAGTCTATACCATTCACCGTTAAACAGTTCTCTCCTGTGGAGACAATTCTGACCTGGTGATGATCACCGGAATTTCACGACCAGATTCTTTGCCACCAATTTTATATTACAATGCCAAATTTCAACTCAATCCAACCACTGACAGTACTTAGATCCAAATAACTATACTTGCGAGATTTGATTACAGACAACAGGACAGGTGAAATAACATAAAAGATTGTATTTTTTTTATTTTCTTACATACTAAATATACCGACCATGACGAATTAGTCGATAATCCTTGTTAATCGATCATAATTCGTTAAATTATTCTCATTTAACATGATACGGTTACATTTTCCTTGTAGTTAAAATTACACTTTTAAAGGACTTCCGGCTAAAAAACGCTTGGCAGACTTATATATTATTAAAGACACTAATATTACGAAACTTTTGTAATAATTTTGGTCATGATGTCATATGACGTAGGAAATCGTTTTTGGGGGTCACCTTTGTCGCAGTCTGTCAGGCACTTCCGGCTATTTCAGAACTGACAGACTTATGTTGCCCCTCTCTACGGATAAAGGGCTTCATGATGCCACGTGTTTCGTAATGATGTCACGTGACGTAAATTGACCTTAAAATATTTAGTAGAAGTTTTATTGCAGACTAAATTATTTATATTTATTATTTTGCCATCGTTTATCAGGCACTTCCAGCAGTTTCGGAACTGACACTACTGAAACTCACTGAAACTATTAGTTCCCGTAAAAAAATAATTTAGTAGAAGTTTTTTGCTGACTGTACCTACTTGTATTGCTATCGGAAATCAATTCGTGTAATTTTAAGTCTATACCATTCACCGTTAAACAGTTCTCTCCTGTGGAGACAATTCTGACCTGGTGATGATCACCGGAATTTCACGACCAGATTCTTTGCCACCAATTTTATATTACAATGCCAAATTTCAACTCAATCCAACCACTGACAGTACTTAGATCCAAATAACTATACTTGCGAGATTTGATTACAGACAACGGGACAGGTGAAATAACATAAAAGATTGTATTTTTTTTATTTTATTACATACTAAATATACCGACCACGACGAATTAGTCGATAATCCTTGTTAATCGATCATAATTCGTTAAATTATTCTCATTTAACATGATACGGTTACATTTTCATTGTAGTTAAAATTACACTTTTAAAGGACTTCCGGCTAAAAAACGCTTGGCAGACTTATATATTATTAAAGACACTAATATTACGAAACTTTTGTAATAATTTTGGTCATGATGTCATATGACGTAGGAAATCGTTTTTGGGGGTCACCTTTGTCGCAGTCTGTCAGGCACTTCCGGCTATTTCAGAACTGACAGACTTATGTTGCCCCTCTCTACGGATAAAGGGCTTCATGATGCCACGTGTTTCGTAATGATGTCACGTGACGTAAATTGACCTTAAAATTTTGACCGGAAGTGAAGGATTTTCTCAAACTTCCGGCTAATTTTAAGTGCGTTAGTTTTTTGATTCTAGCTCAGCACAACTTTCCCCACCTGTTGCCAGGCATCTTATGGTGATGTCATGTTACGTAGGTACCTAGGGGCTGGGCTCACGGACTATTATTCCTGTTCTCAAAATTTGTCACTTTCGTAGCGCCGTAGCCGAGCCTTTATCGCCACGGGGCGTAAATTGCTTCTAGGGCTCCTGATTCTTGGCCGCGGGGAAATAAAACCGTACTTACGTGTTTGTCAGGAGTAGTATTAGTTTGAAACTTTACAGTTTTGTACCAAATTTGATGTTCATACTACCATATTGAATTAAAAAAAAAATTCTACCGAACAGTTCAGATTTTAGAGGGGGGAGGGGGACGCTCGATTATAAGGAAAGTTTGCACTTTAAAGTTGAATATTTAGCAAACAGATCAATGAATCGAAAAATCGTCCTGGCAACCCCCAAATAGCTGACTTTGTCGACACAGTTGTTGTTTCATGAAGTAACTACTATCCAAATCAAGTAGCTATGAAACACTAGAGCGACGGATATGTGAAAGCAAATCATACGACTACCACTATCATGAGTTTACACTTACAGTGACCGTACTCGATGGCGACGGCGTAAATTATTTATATGGAGAATTGTACAGCGCCTCTACAAATAATTTACGCCGTCGCTATCGAGTACGGTCACTGGAAGTGTAAACTCATGATAGTGGTAGTCGTATGATTTGCTTGCCTGCGGCCGTGCTTGGGTGACCGCGCTATTCTTAGTATACTGAGGAGCACATATAAAGGGTCTTGTCGGGGGATTTTGCAAAATTTTCACGGGATATGGTCCGCCAGACCTCTGGTGGACCATATCCACCACCATCCACCATGATGACTCTGTTGAGAGTTTAGCAACTAAGAAGATGATGAGATGAGTTCCGGAATGGGGGCGAAACCGCTGGTGCAACAAGCTGTAATAAGTAGTTAAGGGATACATTCGTATACAATGAGGTAGGTATTTCATATTTAATAAGGCGGTAACATAGCCCTGCAGCTTTTGGCATACTAAAAACTTTACGAGACGCCTGTTATGTTCTGTAAGGTGGACAACGGCGACAAAAATATTACACAAACGGTGATCTGGTGGATCCAAAGATATACCAAACTCGCGTCTCTCATTCACCATTGTTTGAAGTTTTTTGTTTCGAGATGTCTAGTGAAACCCAATGGCGTGAAAATGTTCACTCCATTGGGTATTTACTTGGATATTACATGTATGTATTAAAAAAATTATAAATAGGTTTAGTATAAAGTCTTTTTAGGGTTCCGGAGCCAAAATGGCAAAAACGGAACCCTTATAGTTTCGCCATGTCTGTCTGTCTGTCCGTCTGTCTGTCTGTCTGTCTGTCTGTCTGTCTGTCTGTCTGTCTGTCTGTCCGTCCGCGGCTTTGCTCAGAGACTATCAATGCTAGAAAGCTGTAATTTTGCACGGATATATAGGTAAACCATGCCGACAAAACAGTACAATTAAAAATTCAAAAACAATTTTTTTTAGGGTACCTCCCATAGACGTAAAGTGGTGGTGATTTTTTTTTTTTCATCCAACCCTATAGTGTGGGGTATCGTTGGATAGGTATTTTAAAACCATTAGGGGTTTGCTAAAACGATTTTTCGATTCAGTAATTTGTTTGCGAAATATTCAACTTTAAAGTGCAAATTTTCATTAAAATCGAGCGTCCCCCCCCCTCTAAAATCTAAACCGGTGGATGGAAAAATTTGAAAAAATTCAGGATGGTGGTCAGTATATCAAACTTCCAAGGAAAACTATAACGGCTAAGTTTTCTTGAGAATTATTAGTAGTTTATGAGTAAATAGCACCGTAAGGTATAAAATATACCTAAACTTGGAAGATTCCGTATAAAATACGAAATACTTAGAAAAATATTACTTAATTTTTTCGTAATGGCTACGGAACCCTATTCTGGGCGTGTCCGACACGCTCTTGGCCGGTTTTTTAAGTAACATGGAATCTGAATTGTTATTTATTTTGGAAAAGGGCACAGTACCTACATGCGTGTACCTATCTACAGTTTTGGTACTGCTAGAAACTTACGATACGTATCGTATTGTATTCTCAAAAGATGATGCAAAAACGAAATTTTAATAACGATTGATTTTTTAATGTCTATTATGTAGCTTTGCACCTGGACATCGCGCGATTTGTAGCCAGGGGTCCGCGGGTCAAAAAATATTCAATAGGCGATGTCGTCCAACGGATCTGTCGGCATAATAGCTCTCTAGGTCACTTTTTATTTTACCAAGTTTTTTATAAAAAAAACGACGTGTGCTCGACGAATTATGCATCTCGCTGCACTACAATGGGACAAGACGCGTGCATTTAAGTTTTTTAAAAATTGCAAATCGATGTCAAGTCAACTATTGTGTGGCACGACATCTTTGCCACGCGACGTTGTATATTTTGATAAATATTTGTGGGGATTTTGAGGATGATAATGTTGATTTGTTTAATATTGAATGGAATATTGTATCAATTTTGTGTTAAAGTGCGGTTATATCAAATAAGTCAATAGTACCGAAAAAAAATAATGTAAAAAATAATATGCAGAGAATAATAAGTTAAATAACAATACGATTATATAGTTACGTAGTTTATATGTAGATGGAATAAATCTCATTATAAAAGTAGACTGAAAAGAAACTCCGAAATAGAATAACATAATTTACGTTAGTTTTCCTTGTCCAAGGATTTCTACCTTCCAATATGATTTCATTCATGCATGATCTGAACGGGTAGATAAGCAGGACACATCCCTTGTTTGCATCAAACAAAGGGTCCAGCGCTAAACTTATCTAACGTTTGTACAGGACTATTCGAAAAAATGTGGATCTGTGTTATTTTTGAATTTGTGCAAGGAGTTTGACAGCGGATAAGACGAGTCGCGTATAGGCACATGTCACAATAGGTGACAGTTTGGCGAGCGGGCAAGGAGTGACACAAAGGGCGCGACGTTTGAAAGACATTCGGGACGTCATGAATGGGCAGAAGGAGTGATCGAGCGGGCCCCTCCGCCCGCGCGCCGCTATTAATCCTTCGACGTGGACGGACTATAGTTGCGATAGATCCATAGCTCTAGTGTCCTTACGCGACAACAGAATTATAACTACACCTAGGTATATACATACAATTAGGCACCTCGATGTTGAAATTGACTTACACGGAACTAAGTATGACTTAAGTTTAGGGATAAGGAAAATAGCACACTCTTTAAACACTCATTACAAATGTTTTAGCTCATTTCCCCACTTAGCTAATCAATCAGCGGTAGGTATAGTGACGTATCTAATTAATAATTAGATCAATTAGTAACCTGCAACTCAGGTTTAAAAATGACTCGGGGAAACTTTCATGCAGTTTGCGTATCTTCTATGTCTATGATACACATTCAAATGACGATGAATCATAAAATATCATAACGTTATGTGCATTTTGGCGCAATCCGAAATGTAACCCGTACATACATATCTTCAACACATAGGAAACCGGCAATGTAAAAGACATGATTTATTCCCCTGTAACCCTATGTGACCGTGGCTATGTGGAAGTCTAACTGGCCGTAATGTTCACTTGGGAGAAAACATAAATCCAGTTTTACCGTTGAAATAAAAAGAGGAGTTCTGTAAGTGGGATAGTGCAGGATATAATTCACATTTATGCGGAGCGGCCGACGGCGCGTATCGAGTCGCCGGGATAGTTGGCAAGGACAATACTCTCCCGGAGAAAAAGGGAATTATTCATCACACCCGGAAGGGGAGAGCCCGTGACGCAAGCATAGAAATAGCCATCTGCTCCGCGGACGGTCACGTAACCACCCTTCCGCGATGCATTTCAATTTCAGCCTTAACTATAACACGCGGAGTGTACATTTGTAGTACCGGGTATCTCAATACGATCTTTTGGCAGATATCGAGGGTCCAGTTGATTGTTGCCAGTTGCAGAATCAAAAGTTTAAACGGCCGCCGAGAACAAAGGGAGCTCGGACAGGGCTCGCAGCGAGGGATAAATATTCAATACGAATCCTTTGGAGGCGATATTTTATACTTTATTCTGTGCGATTGTCACCGTCTCCTGCTCTCACCTGCGCGGCGTAGCGGAACGATATGTGCCAAAGAAATCTGCTCGGGAAGAATAAGAAATGTAACGATCGAATCACATCCACCTTTCACGATTTCGATATTCCATTCAGGGAAATTATTCACCCTGTGATAGACGCGCGATATCAAATAATACGCTAACTTTAATTCCTGTCAAACGTATAATTCTATTAGTATCTATACAATTAGTGGCGTTTTGTTAAAATTGTTAACCGCCAATAATTAAAATGCTAACAAACATTTATTTAAAAAGCTAGTAATTATTGCAACTGCCGTTCTTACCGCGACAATGAGATGTCATTCTAAGCAAACTAGTTTGCAATCAATCATAAGATTGTTACGAATCGGTATTGATTCTTGATCAAACGCCCTTCCGCAGTAATAATACAAAACCAGATTTTGTGCAAAGCTCACCAAAATTAACATTAAAATCCCATGCAAACACAAAAAAACTGGCTGAAACTCGAGTCCATTGTGTGCGATTGATTCGTAACGGCCGAGCGCGCGATCATGTGAACGAAATATTCACAATTTTTGTAATTTTAGCGCCGCGCGCGCACATCTGTCGCGGAAGGGATCGCTCCCGGACAATTACTTTTATGGTGGAGAAACTTGTTTCTTAATTCCTACTTGCGTGGCGTAATTAAATTTACATGCATAGTTGATTTTGCCAAACCTATTTCACAGTAAGCATTTGTTTTTATTGCAGTTATTTACAAACAATAATGTAAACGAGTCAATGCTAGTTCTCATTGTGAGATAGAACTGTGAGTTTCCTCGAGACTATTGTTGTTGTTGCGGCAAAAAGTTTGCGAGGATATATTTCCTTTGTCGAACCACTGTCTCAATGTTTGGCAAAAAATGGTTGGGTTGCGCTCCAATTTGCGAAACTGGTGTACCATTAGCTTTGTTTTAGATAACAAAACGATTGTAGCTTCCCATTTCTGCTTCATGGCGGTACCCTTTCATGCCGTGCCGGGGCCTTTTAGTAACTTTCGCTTTAAATTTTTAGGGCTTGATCTTTCGTCTGACTGCAGTATCATAAAAGAGTAGCATTGGTGGTCTGCAAACTAACCTTAATTCAATAAAACATTGCCAGCCATCTAACGGCTCTACATAGAGCTAACATTTCGTATCTATTTGTTCATCTATGACACGTCGCAATATAGTATAAGGCATTTATATGGAGATATGTATGTATGTAGTTAGAGTTATTGAACTCTGAAATAGGAACTCGACAACCCAAGAAAAGCGCGTGTAAAGTCTAGTTAGAATTTGAGCAAAACATAACCTGATTTTTTTCAGCCAAAACCATTACATATTTATGTGCAACTTCTCCTTTTCTTCCTTCTGACTTCTGAGATCGCTTTTTTTTAATTTTAGATATAAAATATCTTAATATTTTTTAAATGAGATTCTGGTTTGCGCGGTGGACAATTAGTGAATAGTGGACGTAAATCAAAAACCAAAAAATAAAGAAAGCGAAAGTGTATTCGGCGAGCATAATGCGTAGCAACAATAATGTGAACTGTCTGAAAGGGTTCTTTCAAACAAAGCCCGTTTGCAAATAACACTCGCGCAATAAAAGAAAGTAAAAGTGTTAGGCGAAATTCACAAATCCCTTTCATTTAGAAGCAGAGTGATGCGTCCTTGAATTCTCTTCGGTAAGGCTTAATTGTGGTTTCACGTCTTCAAAGAGTTGGCTCCTTTGATGAGGGCGGGGGCCGCGGTGGGGTCTCCTCCACAAAACAAAGAATTACTCCTAGCCTGGTTTTCGCTTTCACTCAAGCGATTTCGTATTGTGTAATTTTGCACTATTGAACGAAGTCGATTTATTTACAAAGGGATCTGAGTTAAATTACAGTTTCAATTGTAAATTTACACGTGGTTTTTATTGATTATACTAAACAAAATAAAAAATATTTAAAAAAAGTTATAGTTACCAACACCTGCTTTTGTGTTTTTGCTCTGATCAGACGATGTATATTTAACGTAATTAACAAGATACCGAAAATGATTGTGTTGATTTTAGATAGGGCCCCGTGGAAACACCTGCCTCGTTGGCAAACTTAATTGTTTATCTGCAAATATTTCGGGACAAAGCTCTTGTTGTCGCCTAATTTATAGATATCTGGAGCTGCCGGCCTGCTCCCGACGCGGCGCAAGGTGCGGCGTGTGCGAGATAACAAGCCTAAACATCCTCTTGGACAGGGACGGTGCACTACAAAAGAACGAGACAAGACAAAGTTTTTATCTTAATAAACTTCCATGCGTTAGTATTTTCACAACCAAAATGAGTCTTGCGTTGTTGCCGTAAAGTTTCAAATGCACTACTTAATCGAGGCACGCGACTTTAGCAGGTGGGAGCAGTCTTTAAAAAACCAAGAGCCTATTTTATTGTGCAATCTGCAAAGAACTGTGTTATTTTTTATCTTTTGTAAAAATTTCTTTGATTTATTTTGAAAGATAACAAATGTAGTATTAGCAGTGGATAGTGAAGGACTCGTTTAACGTGTTCAGAAATACCTTGCCTACCTTGTTAGGAACGATTTATAGAATGTGGTAAGCGATTATCGTATAAAATGAAGTCTAATTCCGGAACTAGTCAGTTTTATGAGGACATGAATCCGGGAGTACATTGTTAGTTTTTTCTAAAACAAAAACCATATCTCAGTTCTAATAATAGCGCGATAGGCGGGTGCCGGCGTGTGTTCGGGATAAAAAGCGCGCTGGGGCGGCGCGTGCGTCTACAAATGGTAAAAATAGTGAAAATGGTAGAAATAGCCATACCCGGGCAGGGCGCAATAAAAATGCTTAATTTACGCGATCCGCTGCCGTGTTCCGACACTCACACTCTTTATGTGTGTTGTCTTTGAGCTAATAATTGCCGCGCGGGTGCTGTTTTGCCGGAATTAGCCCACATGACGCTTGTACGAGTCAAATGATTATTGTGCTACAGTATTTCTAGGATTTCTTGCGAATCACTTTAGGTATTACGTTTTGGACCTTGACACACTAGTTTATGTCTTATCTCTAACATCAATATCATAAGCAAACAACGCATCGTCATTACAAGCATTTAGTTACAATCTATCAAAAGTAAGCATTCGCAAATGAAGAGTAAACTATGTATTTGAATGCAAGCCTAGAATTCGCTAGTTTGCTGAACTTGATTTGTTAACTGGCTTTCCATAATATACGGTAATGTTTAAAATTTCCGGTCATTGAGAGGTTTAACCATGTATCTACATAGGTATATTTTTGATGGCGATTGTGGTACTAAAGATTCAGTACTTTCAGAGCAGATTGGCTGTGATGTGACAGAGGGACGGACAGACAGATACGCGAGTGATTCTATAAGGATTTTCTTTTTTCTTTTAAGGTAAGTGAGACACTCTTCCAGGACCATTTCATTATCCGAAATCAATATGAAATATACCTACAGTGTTATATATTTGATTTGGCATTTATTTCGAATCCTTCAATATTTTAAGAAAATATTCGTGAGTTTTACTAAGTTTAGTAACTCTACTTGATTTCTAGATCTACGCCCATAATTTGAATTTGATATTTGTGATTGACGTTTTTAGAAGAAAATTAAACTGACAACAATCCGGCCAGTACCTATTAAATTATTTAAATACTATGCCATCTCGCTAAAACATTTAATAATTGGCGCATGTTGCTTTCATAACTTTTACACTGGGCACCTTCTGGGCATAATAAAAAGGGTTTTAAAAACACAAACACAACCTGATTTAAAACATAGTGTAATCGATTCAACTCTATTTGGAGCAAACTACATTCTGGTTTTCAGTTATTCTATTAACGCTTTTGTAAAATAGATATAATGAAACCCTCATTACAGGTGCCTTAGATTGTACTAAGTTAACTGTTATTTTAAACTTTTTTTTTCTATCCCCTGTGAGTTCCAATATTATATGGATCACTTGCTGTCCACTCTCACGTCAGATCCCTTAAATTGACCCCTTTAATGATAACGATCGCGGTGATGATTCAATTCGTCCAGGTTTAGCCAACTTTGTAGGTAAGTTTTCAACTTTTTTTTAACGTTACTATCGATATAATTTGTTTCATTAAAAAAACATTTACTCAAACTGGATTTCGAGTTAAACACAAAAATCTATTAATAATTCATAACAAGCTAATTATCATTATTAAGTATGTAGGTATAAAGTTAGTTAATTATCAATAGTTTAATAATTAGGTATATTAAACGAGGCGGTACCTACTATAATACTAGGTTAGGCGCTTGAAGTCGCCAGTGAAGTTACCGTGATGAAACGCATCATACGTAAGCGATTTGAAGCAGAAGGCGTCAAAATCTGTGATAAAAATGCTCAGGAGAGTGATGACATAAAATGGTCGGGTGAGTAAGAAGTATTTCAAATTATTATGTATTTAATTTTGGTATTTTTAAAATCCTACTAATATTATAAATGTGAAAGTTTGTGAGTCAGTGAGTGAGTAGGTATGTTTGTTACTTCTTCACGCTGAAACGGCTGGACGGATTTGGATGAAATTTGGCAAAAAGTTAGTTTACAAACTGGATTAAAACATAGGATACTTTTTATTCCGATATTCCCACGGGATAGGCTTAAAATTTCTAAATAACAACCGCTGAGCTTAGAGTCATGAAATTTGGTATGTAGTCAGCTGGACGTCTGGAATAACACAGGCAACTTTTTATCCCGATGATCCCATGGCATAGGAATAAAATCTTGGACTAATAACGCGTTCGAAGCCGCGGGTAAACGCTAGTTAATAATAAGTAGAGCACTTTTGTTTTTTGTTGTTTTTTATTGTTTGTTGTTTTATTGGTGACGACACCACAACAGCTGGGATTTTTTTTCCCATTAATAATAAAGTACATTACCATTAAAGTGCCATTACCATTAAAGTTCATTAACATTGTACTCAGTGGTAACCACTGGGAAAAAAAATCCTAGTAGTTACCACTAAAGCAATTGGTTGTAACAGATAGGAAAAATATTCGCGATAAAGATAAAATAACTCCATAAAATATTGAATAGAATAAAACTTTTTTTTGATATGTTGACAATAAACTGCTGAAAATTAAAAATAATGTGGTGGTAACTGATTGGATTGTTTTCCCATCTCATACCCACTAAAGAAATTGGTGGTAACTACTGGGAAAAATAAATCCCAGTTGTTACAACCAATTAGTTTAGTGGTAACAGATGGGAATTTTTATTCCCATTAGTTACCAGTAATTCCCACCTGTAACCACTGATATCAAATAGGTGGTAACAGGTGGGAATAACCTCATCGTGAGAGTTGCGGGCAACCTGTGGATGTAAGAGGCGAGTTGTCGTTAATTATGGCGTTCTAAGGGGGAGGCCTTAGTTCAGCAGTGGACGTCTACTGCCATTGTAGTGCTACCATTAGGTACATCTTCAAAAGTTACTCGCACAAATTAGGTGAAATTAATTGAACTTAGGACTCCTTGTAAAATAAAGCATTTTTTTATACTGCAAAAACCTCATCGTAGGTCATTAAGAAGGTTGAACAAAAAACTTGTTATTTATAATTAATGTTGTTGAACCTTTAAACATGATTTTACTAGGATTTATATTGTTTGAAACATAAATATATATAGATTGGTTGCAAATTCATTCAATTTGACAAATAGTTATTAATTACAACTTAGGCAATATTCGGAAAGCTTTTATTAAAAAAAAAACAAGAGCAGCGGCTTTTGTGCAACGAGGATACTTTGGATACTTTATTAAAAGAGCATTTTTTATTAGGTTATTTCGTTCATTAACGTTAGTTTTGTTAAATAATGTATCTTTCTAGTTTTATAGTGAAAATCTAACTTGGTAGGCATCGATTTGATCCTATCTCTCGCTTTTTTCGTGTTGAAGTGAAAGTGACAGATCCAAGCGCAGTTCGAATATTTGGAATTCAGTGAGTAGACCCAGCATTGTCCTCGGTATTTAAAAAAAATAATTAAAAAGTTACTTTGTCTTACAGAGTGAGCAAAATCTCATTGCAAAACCTGCCTGTTTGTGCTGAGGTGAAAATAATGTTTAAAGACTTTGGATTGATATGGCTGATTTATTACAACCAGAGGAAATGTAGAATAAGTAATAAGTTGACGTAAAAAATAAAATTCAATTTACCCTTTTTGTGTCGGTACTTGATGACCTGATTATTAAATTTTGCCATGTCAAATGCTCTAAAACTTTAAGTCTTTTTAACCACTGACTGAACACGTGCTAAAATTGAGCTGCAAAATTTTTTTAGTAGGAAGGACATGCATCGTTGTTTACTTTCTTACTTACAAGGGATTTACCAGTTCATTAAATAAGTCATTGAAGTATATTTAACGTCATATTATATTTTAATAACGCAAGTGCAAAGTTGATAACATATTAGCTAATGTATATATACAGGCGGCAAATGAGATAACGGTTAATACTAATCGGAATTTCTGTTCAATAACTCTTTAATGATCAAACTAATTTAATTACGCAATGTTCTTTTCCATTAGCCCAGTATCAGTGGTTCCGTTACGTTCAAAGTTTATAAATGGTTAAACTGCCATTTATGACTAGATAATTTTAAAACAAGAATCTGTTAACTAATTGACTGCAGTCCGTAAATGTTTTTAGGATTGCATTCATGCTGCATGCATTCATACTGCATGATTCAACTAATTTAAAACTTTTCTTTAAAAATTAGCCCATATCAGCGGCGTTGTTAGATTCAAAATCTATAAATGGCTGAACTGACAATTATGAGTGAGAATATCAGAGAAACAGATGAACTTAAGTGCATATGCAATTAGTCATACGAAGAAAGCACCGCCCCGCACAGAAGCAGCTCGTAAACATAAAAAAGTGCTTATGTGGCGCTGCGGAGGGCTAAAAAAGTCCAGGAAGGAACATAATGTAGTAGCGGCCATAAAAAGTGAATGCATTGCGTGCACACTGAGTGCATCGGGGCCTGCGGGGGAGGAGGTGCGGGGGGCTCGCGCGGGGCGAGGGGCGCACGGGGCGGGCGTGGGGTGTGTTCAGGCCAGAGGGGCGGCCGGCGCCAGCTCCGGCCAGTGTTGTGGTAGGTCACAGCGAGCGTGCCCGCACGCACCCGGCCTTCATTCACGATCGCGACTCCGCGCCGAGCGAACATGCCACCGCTCCCGGACGCAAGTGTTTAACACTACGAACGTAAACTAAACAGACATCGCACCCAGCCTAGTCAAGTAATCAGAATACCGAACTTTTATGAAGGTGCGAATAAATGTATCCTATCTGAATTGATGTGAAATGGCCTTGTCGCTGCAGTCGACGCAGAATTCTAGAGGTTCGTGGAGATTTGATGTTGTGTTTGTCGGTTCGCTGAATCTGGAGGAAGTGCATGTGCGTGGAAAAGTTTTGAAAGTTAGCGGCGCGGGCGTGCGTGGGGGCCGCGCCGCGATTGGCCGCGCCGCGCGCCACCTTCACACACATACGTGTGTTTTGCATTCATGCCGAGCTTTGCAGATTCAGTGAACCGTAGGCGACTCGCCGCTGAGCGCGTTGCGGGGGCTACGAAACCGCTACGAAACTCCGTAGCGCGTAGCACTAGGCTACGATTAACGTTTATTGTAAGTTATTTGCATGCCGTGATTGTTTTCACGTTTAGTTTGTGTTACTCGGTCGGTTAGTTCCAACTTGAAACTTCGTGATGTGATTGAACGTAACAGAAAATGAACGATGCTTTGTTTTTGGGAGTCCTGATGTCTGAAAGAAAACTTTCGTGTTACTGCCAAGTAAGTACCGGATAAATATTATCAGAGAGTATAAATTGATCATCTGTTTATTATCTTTGTTTTACAAATGTTTTGTGGAGCAAAGTAGATATTGCGTCATTTTCTGTGAAAATATGATCACTATAATAATCTTAAAACAAAATCATTGATGCATTATCATTATTTTAAAGTAACATCGTATAAAGCTTACCTAATTCTATTTCTATTTCTATGGTGATTAGGTATACAACTAATATACTTGCACTTATGGTGTAGATCGTACAGAACACTTCATTCGATTAAGTACCGGGGTGCCCTGTTCATATAGGTACATTCAATTATGATGATTACAATTGATAATTATGATTTTGATACATGTTTCACATTCTTGACAACTAAAAACAATAACAGTATGGTAAGATTCATTTATTTCGAGTAACTTGATAATAATTAAATTAAAATTGAAATAATTATTTAGTTATTTAAACATAACATGGCTATTATTACTTTCATGTTTACTTACTCATGTTATTTTATTTTTTTCACCAACATTTTATTTATGTTGTTTTACGTTATTTCAAGTAGCCTCTTTATTTACCTCTTTACCTTTCCTATTTATTTTTAATTTTTTCACTGCACTGATTTGAAGTATTTGTGTTAAATATTTGTGTTGTAATATATTTTTCATTCATGCGTTAGATTAAATGTCGGAGTATTCCTATACACCCCTTTATTATTATTTAATTACCATTAATTATTACCATTTAAATGCATATTATCCATATGTTTCCTCTGCCTGCCAAACAAGCTACGAAATGGTAACAAAATAATGAAACGGTTTTAATTATTAATATTTAATAAGCATATAGGTATAAAGATATTTATAACTCCGCTCATAATTGCCAAAGACATTACAACTAGCAAGAAACTTAAGGGTTATCGTAAATGATTCAAGAAATGGCAATAACTATCTAACTAATTACTATTTCCCGAGTCAACTTGAAATAAATTACTTTTTGATTAACGTAACGGTTTTATAGTATTTCCTTACCAAGCATATTTGTGTATAACCACATTAATCACGGTATCAATTCGTGATTAGCACTACTTTTGCCATGATTCACAACGACTAATATGGTAGGTACCAAATACAAAATTCAAACAATCACATACTATTTTATTATTGGTACCTATACACAATAATGAATTCGGATTATCAAGATACTCAATTTAAAGAGATAGTCAAGATACACCTACTCAAGTTACTTTATTTCTATCCTCATGGCTAAACCATTCTTCAAAGTAGTCAAGAATCTAGTGGGCATTGCATGAATTGTATATTGTATGGGTATCTATTTCAATTTAATTTCATGCAAAGTTACGAGAGAGTGAAAGTCAGCACTTACTAAAATGTAAGTTCGTTCTCGACTATCATTATTTACTTTTAATTTCGAAAAGAGCCAAAATTAAAAACTGGTAACATCAACATTGAAGTAATAATACTAATAAGTACAATCGCCAACTGATCATTCGTGAACCTTATCACAACGATATAATGAACTAGAATGATCAGTTAAGAGTTTGAGCTACAGTACGTAATATCATCACATCCATGAGGCTATAGGTACTTTTTAGCCCTTTATAACCATCGTTATAACGAGAGGTCTAGGCTATAAGTACGTTTCCAAGTTGAATCAAAATTATAAGATGGTTATCAATAATTATTTCTTTCCATTGAGTATCTTTCAAAGAACCACGTTGTTTACAAAAGCTTAAATACGTGTCGTTACTCTAATTGACTCTTTCGAAACAGCGCATATAAGAGTAGATAACTAATATTCGTTAGAAAATATTTGAAAATTGATTATCTATTAGTAACGATAACATCCTAATAACACAACGGGTGTCGCGCACTCCTTAATCATTATATTAATTTGCGAGTCAACATAATTTTTCGGCGAACGTTTTCCTTTAACCGAAGCAACTCGTCCGAGAGCGACAGACTTTACAAGAACGGGAAAACACATTTCTAAACATTATATAACCGAGACGCGAAGCCCGAAAAATTCGGCGCGTGTTACGCTTAACCCTAAAGTACTGAAACCGTACGAGGCCGTAATCTGTGCGAGTGCGTGCTCGCGTACTTAGCAGGTTAATCCCATTACGTGTCCAACGGAATTGGGCCAGCGACCACGGCCAGGGACGTCCCCGGGACGCCAGCACGGTTAATATCCCAAATAACCAATCATGTTAAATTCACCGCCTACTTAATCTTTGTGTAGTTTAGTTCGTTTCTGAAAAGCATCGATATGCCAACCGTCGATTTATCATCTTCACGCAGTAACAATCAAAGTCTTCTTTAAATGGCGTGATGAAGTTATTTAACCCTAGGTAGTCTAAACTGAGACTAATGACGGTTCCATAGGTAGGTTCCATAGGTTCTATACCTACTAGGTAAAAGTACTATGATGTTCACCAACAGTAACGCCATCATCGGGTTAAAGTACTATATGCACTATATCTCTTTTTGGTAGGAGAACTTTTTACTAAATAGTTACACCGTTTTTACGCTGTGAGTAGGTACAGTCACCAGCATTAATATCTGCTACAGCGGAGCGTGCAAAAATATCCGACACGTCCTTACGACCCTAGAAATAGAGTCTTATCAGATATTTATGCACGCTTGTTGTGTCAGATATTGGTGCTGGTGACTGTACATATGTATTATTTATTACATTGTCATTATCAACATTTGAATATATCCGAGCATGAAAAGTAGGTAAAAGTTTACTTGTCACATTGTTATTTTTTTAAATACCCTTTTTGTCTACCGCAATTTATTAATGCATTGTCATAGAATTTACACATATTAATTAAATTTATAGTCTATCAGACTATATTGTAACCTGATCAATGACATACCTACTTAATTAAATAGAAATAAAGCTCCTAAAGGTGTTAAAAAAATAACAAAAAATTACATATTTACAAAATAGTTGTTTTCACATGATACCAGTTTCTTTTTATACGTAGGTACGTTCGCATTTATTCATATCAAACCGGTTGAGGCAGTGTTTGTACTGATTACACAGTTCATTAATGAAATCAGTTGATCAAGTCATTGATGTCGCTTTGACCCTCAGCAGAGTCAAAACAAATACTCCTGTCATAGTGTGTTGAAGAAATAGGATGCGTTGATTTTTATTGTTTTTCGTTCTCAAGTCTAGATTAGACAAACTTTAGATCATTTAGCTATCGCAATATTTCACAAACATTGAAATGCAATTTCAACTAATGTGCCTACATATGAACAAAGTAGGTCACAGTTAATTCAACTTAGGAAAATTTATTGTTTCTTTGTTCATAGTACGAGTATAAAAAATCTATTTGTATTCCAAAAACAGAAGCTCCCGCAATAATAATGTCATTCACACGATGTTTATCGGAGAGCCCTTACGCAGTAATGAGTTATGGTATAGCAGCTATAGGCCGCACCATAAAAGTATTGAGTACGGGTTATTGACAAATATTTATGGCGTATAAAGAGGGGATAATTACAACTCTTTGGTTCATAAAAAGCGGGAAGGGTGCGGCGCTGTAAAAAATTATCACCGACGTTGTCACCCGTCGCACCCGGGTCAATAATCACTGCCATAATGCTGATCTATTGCCTATTTTTTATTAAACTATCACAGACTTAAAACCTGCTTCACACTGACCATCGATGTGTAGGAAATAAAAGTCATGAATCAGCAGAATAATCCCCAAAACCTAACGTCACTCGTTCTGACGTCTGTTTAAATTTCAAAATTAATATAATTTGTGATTTTCGCTGTTTTTGGCCACACATAGGTAATCTATAACCCTTGTTAGACTAAGGGGGGTTAAATGTGATGCCGTCTCCGTCTATTCGAACAATCACATTTAACCGTCAATTAACACTAATGAAAGGATGGTGGAGCAGCCCCCAAATATAATAAGTATCATTATCTGCATAATTATATTAATATACATAAATAATTATTACTAATTGATTCGTACTAGATAATTACCTAGTACCAGTACTCATAAAGTGATCGTCATACTTTGATATCATAAATGCGAAGGTTAATGAGGGTGTATGTTTGTTACTTCTTCACGCTAAAACTTCTTCTAAAAACTGGATAGTTCTCATGAGATATTTTTTTTTATCAAATAGCTGGCAAACGAGCATGCGGGTCACCTGATGGTAAGCACGGCCACCCATGGACACCTACAGCATAATTAGGACTGCGGGTGCGTTGCCGGTCTAAAGGGGGGGGGGGGGTATAAACGAATTCTTGGTAGACTAAATTAATTATGAATTAATTATTAATATTACATTACAATAACACTCAACTCATATTATATTATAACTCATAATTTATATCACCTGGAACTTAATCAAGACTATTATTGCTAAAATTAGGTACCTACAGTCAAGTGCAAAGATGTCCACACGGTTACAATTACAAAAATGTATACACGACCTTAATGTTAAGTGCATAAAGTCGTGTATACCTACATATTTTTATGATTTTGGCTGTATCGATATCTTTGTACTTGACTGTACGTTGTCGTTTTGATTACGGCCGGAGCAATATTATCGAAGCAAGCAATATTATACGATAATTAAGATTTTTTAAATGGAAAAAAAAAAAACTAAAAATGATTTCAGGAAAAAGGTACCTACCTATTGCTGGACAGTTTGAACCTGCAAGTTCATACGACGTGCATTTTCTATGGCTTTACCAGCCGAAAATCGTAATCATTTGCTTTAAAAAAATAGGTACCGTATGCCAATGCCAATTGTGGCGTGTGGCGCCATCTATCGCAACTCCTACGTTTCAAATTACTTCAATGGAATGGCGTAAAAATAATGTACTACCTACTTCTATTTTTATATTAATTTTTGTTTTAATTAGCAATTAACACTCACGAAATCTAAGACTTTTTCATATTCCTTTTTAAAAGTCTTTGATCTTTCCACCAATTTTTCTAATTCAGTAATTGATAGCGGTCACATTGAAGTCATAAATAGATACCTACATACTAGCCACCAAGCCAAGTAAACCGTACTGACGCGACAGGGCGATCGCGGGTAGGTGCATTTTAATTTTTTGAACTGTTTTTGTTGAGTGCAAGGTGCAAAATTAGCTAAGTTGGGTTGTAAACCGAAACTTTTTTCTTTGACCATTTTTATTTCGTAAATCTCTTTTAATACAAATTCACTGTCGCCGTCTGGTTTACTAATTAAACTTCAGTCTTTGAGGTGATGACCTTTCCCATAAGCTTGATAGCTTAACAGAGTAATAAGTAGGTAATAATTGTGAAATAGGGCGATTTAAAAAAAAATACAAATTCTTTTTTTGAAATTTTGGAAAAAGTATGGTTTTTCCTACTCAGAACCAAGAGCACAATCGATTCCGATAGTTTAAAAAAATTTCGCCAAGAAAGTGACAGTTTTGCGACGTTTTTTTCTATTTTTTTCATACACTCGCTGTAGTGTAGTACTAGTTTTATACACTCATATTATGGGCTTGACAAAACTGCATTTACTCATAAAATTTTGTACGGAAAAATGGGGACATTTTTTAAACGATCGGAATCGATTGTGCTCTCGATTCTGAATAGGAAAAACCATATTTTTTCCAAAAAAAAGAAAGGGTAGGTAAGGGTACGCTTAGGTACGCAAATTTTATGTCAGAATTATTAATTTGGGTGACACTCTTTCTCTGCCCGTATAACACCGACATGGAAATACCGGCCCTGTTTTTTGTGTACACGCCCATAGAAACTGACAGGAGCTTCTATGGACGAGTACACGAAAAACAGGGTCGGTATTTCCATGTCGGTATTATCCGGGCCGGGAAAGAGTGTCACCCATTTAATTTAACTTTTCCTAAGTATGCCTTCTTGTTTATTTACTTGCCATTCAATCATCTATCAACACTTCACGCACCGCTTGTGCTTGTGTGCTACTGTATTTTTGTGTTAAAAGTATGGAGTTTATTTGTGCCTATTGGCTATTACACTGTAAGTAAACTACATGTACTGTTAAGTTAGGTATATTCAAAATGCAAAGAACTGCATGCCTAATTATCAAGTGCTTGTCTAAAGTTCATTCTGAATCATTATTATATTAGGTATACTTACCTAATCTACACGTAACTATCAAACTAACACTGAGTAAGTATAATTTAATGTGACGTTAATGATAGTCATGTCGTATAATAAAATAGATTGAAAAATTTGTATAAAAGAATTCCAGGTTTTTTTTAATACATTTTGTACTTAAAAATACACATAACAATTTTAAGGGATCTATCACCTATGTTAGGGTAGTTCACTACATTTGAATTACAAACAAGTTCCAAATGAGAGACGCTCACAATATCTATCGAATAATTTTCACTAATACTATAAGTATAAATTTGTCAGCTAACAGTTGTGTGATTCTCTAAAACAATCTCGTCCGTGAAGTTATGTCATCGATAAGCTTTGGAGACCATCATAACTTGACCCGCTAACTCGCAGGAATATGAAGTTAGGTGACTCAATGTTGGTTAATTTCAACGTCAACTCACAAGTCGTGAGCCACGATTGGCGTCAAGAAGCCAGACTCCTATAATGCCTGCAAGCAAACGGGTCAAATTATGATTGTCTCTCAACCGCAGCGATCATTTTACGTTAGAAATCAATTTAACATTTATAGTACCTACCTGCTCGTAAAAATCGCCTTTTATGCTGTCTACAATTTGTTAAACATAAAACGTACATATAGGTAGATGTTAGGTTGTTATACAGTCGAAGGGATAAATATCTATACAGCCATAGCATCAAATATATGTATACATCAACCTTATATTTAGTGGCATAAAGATGTGAATATATTTTTGAGGTTTTGGTAACGTATACATATTTATGCCCTAGACTGTTCATGCAAATTGAATCCATATTAAATCAAGTTAATATTAAATTATTTTTTTGTTTTGTACCGTGCTACATTGTAAATCTGTTTAAAAAAAATATATACTTAGTTAATATTTCAAGATTTGAAAAACCACAATGTTACTAAATCTACATAGTTCTACTGTTAGAACACGCCACCCTAAACTAACCCAAAGTTGGACAAAAATGTAGGTATCTATCCGTGCGATAGGCCGGTTGTCTTAGCCGTTGTAGCGTCTATCTGTATTTACTTGGTGGAGTCAACTTTTACATTTTGTTCGTATTACAATTCAGGGCACATCACGAGTTCGGTTTGCTGCCCGGCCTCGAAACAGCGAGTAATGTTATTAAAAAGTTATGGGATAAGCCGGCGGTACGTGCCGCGCGCCGCCACCGCCTAATCACAAACTTTAAAATTATCTCATTACTTTTTACATCATCCGATGGTAGAATACGTAATTAGCTTCACCGAACATTCTTCGCAACAATGTTTTGCGAGAAGAAATCCGGGATTTGTCAATTATAATTATAATAAACAACGGAGCACTCTTCCGCGCAAAGAGCCCGTGGCACTCTGAGAGTCCAGTAATTCTATTTTGCCTCCTCCAATTAAGCGCCACGGCTAAGTCCACAGTTCGGCCCGGAATTAATTCCGCAGCTAAGTAGATAATGTAAGGAGCTTCCCTCCTCGCGCCGCCTCTTCACGCCTCGAGGAGAACTTTCAATTATGATTTTGTCTAATTTTAATTAAGTGCTCTCAAAAAGGCTTTTCTCCAACGAAATTAATATTTGAATATAATTTGGGCGGAGCGGGCGGGCGGAGTTTGCCGCTCAAGGAATAATTAATTCCATTATAAGTGGTCCGCTGCCCGGCCGGCGCGGGCGGGGGCGCCGGACGCACCCCTTCCACGCTCCCGCAGACGCAAAGAGGACGACGAACAATCGAATTGAATTCAATTAAACAAAACTTATATTTAGAAATGCAAAGACGACTTCAGAATTAGGTTTCGAGCGAGACTCGTTCGCGGCAATTTGCGCAACAGGTCGGGGCGGAAGCGACCTGCAGCGGCATGATTGCGACCAAATGTTTCCTCCGCAGCGTCTGGAAACGGTTTTTGCCGTGTTTTTTGTCCTCTCCTGCTGATAAGTGCGCTATCGATAGGTTCCACCGCATGTTTATTTAGGCCGAGACTAACGAGTGACGGAAGTAGTGCCGGCGATGTCAATTTTTGTTTTTTTTTTACACCTTAGAACATGGTATCTTACGTTAAAAACGATACGATGATGATGTGGATTATTTGAATTACGAGTAGAACCCATAAAGGTTATCATTGAAGCTTGGGTTTATAATTAATTATAAGTAACTGGGAACTATACTGGCAAAAAATAACTCACATTTTGTCTTCCCAACAGGTGTATCGGTAAGGCCTCTCTCGAGTATGCGTCAAGAGTCATTACCGATGTTGGCGGAGCGTCTGCTGGCGACGCGCGCGGCGGCACTGGTGGCGGGGCTGCCGGCCGAGCTGTACTCGGGCGCGCTACTGGGTGCGTGGCCGCCGTCACCGCCTGCGCCGCTGCTGCCGCCGCCCGAGCTGGAGCGCGCGCGCAAACGGCGACGCACGCCCAAGCTGGACGAGCCGCCGGCGCCGCTATCGCCGCCGTCGTCGGGCTCGTCACCCGGCGCCGAGCCGCCGCGCGATAAGCTGTTCACCTGTAAGGTGTGCTCGCGCTCCTTCGGCTACAAGCACGTGCTGCAAAACCACGAGCGCACGCACACCGGCGAGAAGCCGTTCGAGTGCGGCGAGTGCCACAAGCGGTTCACGCGCGACCACCACCTCAAGACGCACCTGCGGCTGCACACCGGCGAGAAGCCGTACAGCTGCCCGCACTGCCCGCGCCACTTCGTGCAGGTGGCCAACCTGCGGCGGCACCTCCGCGTGCACACGGGCGAGCGGCCCTACGCCTGCGCGCGCTGCCCGGCGCGCTTCTCCGACTCCAACCAGCTGAAGGCGCACGCGCTGGTGCACGAGGGCGACGCGCCCTTCGCCTGCCGCTGCGGCGCGCGCTTCCGCCGGCGGCAGGCGGCCGCGCTTCACCGCTGCGCGCTGGCGCCCGGCTGCGAGCCCGCCACGCCCAGCCCGCCCGCCGCCGCCGCCGGCGCGCCCGACTGGCGCTGGGACAAGTGGCCCGAGCAAACGGAGCCCGAGGACCTGTCGCTGCCGCGGAGGCCGGTCACGCCGGACTCGCCCACCGACCTGCGCGTGCACTCCGCGTAGTCCGCGCGCCCCCCGCGCCGCCGAGCCGGTATACGAGTTCCTCCCGCGTAGACCCCGCGCTCACGCCTAGCACACGTGCCGTCGCCGCCCGACCATCAAACATCTCACGTAGACATATTTTTTAAGAATAAAATATTCAATTGTTTGCTGGAATTCACGTCAAGAACTACCGACTCGGTCTCGTTAGGTAGTCGGCCATTCAGTTTTTATGATCAGGCATTTGCAATGTCTGCCATAATGGCACTTTTTTATTAACGTTACAGTTAAATTGTAACTAGAATTTGCATAAACGCAAGGTAAAGGCGAGCAAAAACGCAACCGTTTTGTTCCTTTGTTTCGGAATTTGCAAACCCAAGAAAAGATCATACTGTTGCACAAAAGTAATTTTTTGATTTATGTCGCTCACTATTGTTTCCATGTTAATACAAAAAATGTTAGCGTCACGGTCGGCAGAGCGGCCGCTCCGAGACCGGAATCCGCTCGCCGGAGAAGGCCGCGACATTGACTTATTATTTTCCGCGACAAAGGCTAGTTCACAATCGCTGATTATTAAGTATTGATTCGAAGGGAATTCCTCAAAGCGAACAAAGCGGCCGTCATTGTGCTCGCCCAGATCCGCGCCTTGCGACAACCGGTTTAGTATCACCCTCTTTTGTACACAATTCCCAGTTTTTAATCAATAGCCTCAGCCCTGTTTTGTACTTTTTCAAGCATTAATTTAAGTTTTCTGACCAGCAATTCGTAACCGATACTCATTCTTCGCTTCGATAAAATTATAGGGGTTATTTGTTTGTTTGTTGAAGCTGTAACGTATAAACGTTGCTTAGAGCTGGCGGCGGGTGGCGGCGTGGCGAGCGCATGCTTATGTACATAACGCTGTCCCTAAATAAATTATTTATTATTTATCAAATTATCAATTAGTTTATAGGTATTTTTAAATATTCTCAGCACCATTTCGAATGTAGCGCGAAAATGGGAACAGAAAAACTGTTTTGTAAATATGTATTAGTAGCAGATGAAGTCCATGTTAGCGATCAGAATAAATGTTGGAATACGTTAAGCTATTCGATTACCGATAAATAGATGCGCGTTGCAATGGATCCAAATAAAATGTTAATGAAGTACTTTACAAATGTTAAAGTGTAAGTATTTTGATATGGATCGTAAAAATGAGGGCCATGTGCAGGAAGTATTGTATTGATATATGTTGAATAGAAGATGTTGTCGCATAGTTCTTAAGACAATCTAAATATTTAATGTGAAACTGTATATATTTGGTATTGATGTCGCTGGAGCATGTAGCCGGTGCTGCCTGCGCGTGGCCGTGCGCTAGCGCAATAGGTAGAGTCGTCGGTGCGAGAATATTTGCAATTTGTTCTACGGGTATTAGTTTCCTATTAGATGTAGTGTGTTTTACTGTATTCGTTTTTGATCTAATTTAGCAACGCAGAGTAATGTTCTGAATGTTTTAGCGCACATGATAAAATGTACGAGTATGTAACTATTTAACAGTACTAATTGTTGATTATTATTATTTTATTTTTTCTCGTAGGGTAAGAATCACGGAGTGTAGGGTCTTAGTGTAGATCAAGACGATGTATAATAAAAGAGTTTTTCCAAAGAAATTATTGGTACAAAAAATAATGTGTACAAATTAAATAATACTTTCGATTAGGAGTAAAAATTAACTTCATGTTTTAGTGTAAAATATGGTAATGATGTTATTACTATGGTGCCATTATCTACCTCATATGATAATACCGCTCCAGGGTAAAGAGCCAAAGTTCTGGGAATATGTATTTTATATTGTCTACTAACAATATCTCGCCGAGATGCACACGCATTACTGGTAGCCGCGGCGTGCGCGCACGGATCCATTTGAGACTGATTTTTAGTTAATAACATAATATTTTGAAGTTTTTAATTATATTGATCAATCGTGTGACGTTGTTTTTTATTCACTTCGTAAGATAGAAAAATTACATGGTCAAATTTACCGAATTTAGTAGAATCTATTTGAATTTATATTTATCCACCTCGAGACGTGAACCATTTTTGACAGCATCTAAAAATTACCTCGTATTAATTTTCTTTCATTACCCGAGTCTTTTAAGTAAGAGAATCTTGTTAAGTTTTACATAATGTTATGCGTATATAATTTTTATACCTATTTCTAATACATTACATGAAAATGAAAAACATCGTGACAAACAAGCAAGGTCTCGTGAGCGCATAAATATTTACTCAAATGGATTCACCTACTTATCTTCACTTACTCAACTTTCGCCTACTTTGGACTGAAATACTACAGATTAGTTCAGTTCCTGTAGCGCCTGTTAACGCCTTACTTCTACTTACTTCTTACTTACTTGCTACGTGCTTGATAGACGTCATTCACAGGTGGTGAATGATAGGATATGTTAAAGTGAGACACAGATATCTACATCTCACTATTTTAACTAAAACGTGGCCGTAACTTCCGGGTAACTTCGACTCCAAAGCACCAAGTAGAGCCACCTATGTCAGATAGTTCACGATACTCTTGTAAAAAATTGTGCCTCACCATTCACCTGCCGAATTTTGTAAACCTAAATTCATTTACAGTCAAGAAAATTGAATCGTGTACCAGGATAAAACCTTTCATAATCAATTTTACAATGATTTCTTTGACATATTCATGGAATGTTAACACGACATTTGTGACGAAAAGGTTCCACTTGGTACGCCACTTAGTTTCTTCGACTGTACTGAAGTGTTTGTCATTCTACGATTATAATGTACAAGAAGCGAGTGGTACGATGCGAGACAGATGTGTCCGTAGTACAACCTTCATTTGCAATCATCTTAAGTTCCTATTTTTTTAAGTAATCGTTTGTAAACTTTATTGATTTGCTTATACTTGTTTACTTATGTACCTGTTTGTTAGATAGTCAATGCACTGGCTTTCGGTGCCATTAATACCTACCTACACACCAAACTATGTCACAGTAAATTAAGAAGTTGAATAATATAAATTTATGAAAGTTTAGATCGTTAGTTTCTGTAATTCGGTGAAACTACCGCATACCTAATCTACCTCATACTTGGAACAGAGAAAAAATAATTTTAAATAATAACGAAACTGAATTATGTGTAAGTGAACAAATTAAATACTTGATAAGTTAAATACGTGTATAATCAAATCATAATTGTGGTACAATGATTATAGGTACATTTAATTCTTTATCAATGTCCAGTACCAACATAATTATTATAATAAAGAGATGTTTGTTATTTAATTATTTTATTATTTATATTTTCCTGATTCTCTTCTTTTACTCTACACTCTGTTTAATAAACCAAGATGCTAAAGTGACAGTATTAAAAGTCAAATGTATAAATAATGTGACCAGCATATAGTTCATGCAAATAGTGCTGCTGTCTGATTTCGGTTTTCGACATTATTAATCGATAAAACCTAATATATTTTATGGAAACGAAAATAAAATTAAAGTATTCAATATTCTATTTTCAATAAGCATTGAGATTTTAGGCATGTCTCGCTTAGAATCAAAATAAAACTTAAACATCTACATCCACAAAAAGTCGATATAAACCCCCTTGCAAAGAAAACGGATACCCATGGTTTTTCAGATCTTTAGGTATTGAAGCTTAGAAAGTAAGCTTTCATGCACATGAAATACAAAAACCATAGGTGCCCGTTTTTTTGCAAGGGGGTTTATCTCCTAAGCGGTAGCATTTTCACTAGGGCCATTTTACCTTTTTATATAAGTAGAATCTCCTAAGTGCCCTAAGTGTGTTGGTATGTCACAGATCCGTTCATTTCTATCGTATATTGTTTTATTCGTATTACATAACACTTTTTGAAACTTTTCAGTGATTACTGGGTTGTGGCACATCATTATTTACGAGATGAAAAAAACATGTAACACCATGAAACTTCATTTTAGTATCTTGGTTTAATAAATAGAGTCACATCATCAGATCTTGATTTGATGCCAAAGGTACCACCTTTCACAATTGGCGGAGTAATCGGTGAAATTACATAAAAACAGAATAATAATGACTCAGTAAAATTATCTAAGTTTTCGTCTCGTTAGTAAATTATCCCGTATTTTCACCTCATTCCTTTCGCGACTCGTCTCAATCGCAACTCGTCCTGTTCGCATATGGACCCTTTTGTAATTAGTCCCGTCAGCGAGTCGTCCTGCTTGCTAAATATGAATTTTGAAAAGGATTCGCCAAAGGATATGAGAATGCGGAGTCCATATTCGAACAGGATGAGTTTCGATCCGGCCGAATCGTCAAAGGGACGACATGAGAACGCGGGATGATTTGCTAACGGGACGAATTGTGATCACGAAGAGTCGTCAAAGGGACGCTAAGAAAATGCGGGACGAATTACGAACAGCTCCAAATGCGAACGGGACGAGTTGCGATCCGGACGAATCGTCCAAGGGACGATATGAGAATGCTGATACAAAAGGTCTGATGGAAACGCACCCCCACCTAGTACACAGGTAGTGGGCTGTGTAGCGAGGTCGGCAGTAACTCAGGACCCGCGGCACGCCGCATAGCTCGGAGACAAACGCACCGGAATCCGGTTGGTATTTATTAAATTAATCGCCCTCCCAGTTTACCACCCCCTCCCTGGAATGTATAGTTTAATCGACTCATCTATAGAACTTGGATTTCGTTGATTGCTCGGGCATTCAGGTGATGGCAAACATCTTGTTAGTCTGTTTGATCTTATTTGTAGGTAGTACGTACAAATTTTAAACGTGCTGTATAATATCTTTACCTAACAGCGGCGTATTTCCAACCTACACCTGTCATAAAATTGCTACGCGGAAGTTCGCAAGTTTCCTCACGATGTTTTCCTTCACCGAGAAGCTTATGGTGAAATGTAATTTTGCACATAAATGCCCAGAAGCAAAAAAATGCAAGCCCGGTTTCGAACCCACGGTCAAAAAAGCGAATAGGGAATGTGCAAACTTTTTTTTTTTGTTTATACAAATACGTGTATCTATTTGTTTGACAATACAAGTTAAGGAAAATTTTTGTAAATACTAGTAATAAATAATCATAGGATACTTGATACCCAAACTAAAACTTTAGGCCCAGACTAAGCAAAGCTTGTGCTATAGCTAGTGGCAACGTGGCAACGGATAAACATACTTATATAGATAAATAAACATCCAGACCCGAGAATAAACATTTTGTATTATTTATACAAATATCTGCATCGGCCGGGAATCGAACCCGGGACCTCAAGCTTCGTAGTCAGGTTCTCTAACCACTTGGCCATCTGGTCTTTCTAATACCTTAGTTATTGTTTTAAAGAAATAATGGTTCTGTCCATTGGCGGACAATTTTGCCAGTGTCTAGTGGGTTTAGCCGTTATAAGGAAAAAAAAAATCTAGGAAGCGAAACGAAACTTAATATAATTGGGTAGTTTCCTGAGTTAAGAAATATATAACAGGGTGAGGCGTCAATATTGCTACATAATGAAAGTGAAATTTCTATTTTATAGTTAATAATATTATATACATGTAAGTAATCGTTAATAGAAGAAGTACAACAAAACAAATATTTTCAGTAATTCATTTCTTAAATTTAAATTCAAATTCAAAATTCAAATCAAATCTCAAACAAATCAAATCTTAAACATTATTTGTTTGAAATGGCCTCCACCCTAGTTAACGCAGACCCTGCACCGGTCCAGTACGCTACTCATCGTTGCCTGTAAAGTAGCTTGTGAGACGACTTGAATTACTTGTATAATTACTGCTTTCAATTCGTTCCTGTTGCGCGGTAGAGTTTTGTAGACTTCTTGCTTAAAATATCCCCGTGAAAAGAACTCAGGAACAGTAAGATCCGGCGACCTTGGAGGCCAACAGAGTGTAGCGCTTCTTGAAATGAGTTTATCTTCAAATTTATCGCGGAGCTTTGCCATGAGTGGTCTTGCAATGAGGCTGGTCGCATTGCACCATCTTGTTGAAACCTTACTGAACTTAATGATAATACGTTTTAAGCGTAATTTTTGAAAAAGTGTACTACCGTTTTCCTCAAAGAAGTATGGGCTGACAACACAGGATGACGAAACCGCACACAACACCGTGACACATTCAGTGGATGAAGATGCATTTCGTGAAAATTTTCTGGGTTACGCTCAGCCCATATGGGCCGGACCATAAGGATCCACGGAAAGAACATGTCTAGTTACTTTTTTTTTAATTGAGATTTTAATCTCGAAACGTAGAGCTCAAAAAGTACTATGACTTACCATTGAATGAAATAATCTGAAAACATTACAAAATGTTATTTTTTAACTTTTAAAGAAATGGTAGCAATAGTCATTGTTCGTGATGACTAACTTTCAAACCGCTATAGGTAACTCAAAAAGTTGCTTAGGTGACTAGACATGTTCTTACCGTGGACCCTTCATATGCGACAATTTTGTTTGTTTACATGACCATTTAATTAAACGTCAAAATGAGCTTCATAAACAATTTATCAAGCTCTTTGAACTAAAATGATCGATTTTAGCTTATGGTATAATTGCACTATTTTAATTTTAATTTCTTCAATAATGCGATTCATATTGAAAAAATATCGAGTTCCCGCGTAAAATGACAACCAAAAGACAATGTAGACTCAAGGGTAAAAAAATAATATTAGTTTTTTTTTGGTGCAATATTCATGGTTCACCCTGTATATAAGTAGTCTGTCAGTTAGATTATTAGTATTAGAATTTTTCTATTTAACTGACTCCATGTCAATCAAATAAAAAATGGCAAAGATGGCGTGCGTCAAATTCTGGGAGTGGGGCCCGTGACGTCACGAGGAACTGGCTATCGTTATATTTTCTGATAAATTGACAAAACAAAAACTACGTATCCAATGAGGGTTTCCCGACAAGGAAAATATCGCTAGATGGCGTGAGTATTGTGAGGTCCGTTTGACATTTGCGTCATGGTTGTGATTGGTTATAATTTTGCTATTTCTGTTTCTTTGGCTAGTTGAAGTATAATTTTGATAGTGTTTTATGCGGCGATTAACCTTAACAGTGAACAGTGATCACAAAATTCTATATTGCTCTCGTGTTTGACATTTTTTAATACGCAAGTTGTCTCCACGTGGTTTCTGGAATTTTACTATCAAGTTGCAAAAACTACAACTACCGAACAACGTCCCTCTCAAAGAAAGTACCTTGACACTGGCGAAATTGTCCTAATAAGGACAGAAAGCCATATTTTAAAAGAGAAGATACTAACGCCATCTAGCGATATTTTCCTTGTCGGGAAACCCTCATTGTCGGAATAATCTAACTGATTAGATTTTTTTAGGGGTTTACTAATGTTTCGGCGAATAACGTTTGGCAACCTGTTTCATTTCGCAACTTTTCATTTCCCAACTATTTAACACATCTGAAACTTTAAGGGGCTGTTTCACCATCCATTGATTAGTTTTAACTGACGGTTAAATATGATGCCGTCTCTATTTGTTTTGTTCGAATAGACGGAGACGGCGTCACACTTAACCGTCAGTTAAAACTAATCAATGGATGGCGAAACAGCTGCTTAATATTTCAGGATTTTTATAAAAGTAACCTAACCTGACCTAAAGGGTTCTACGCGATGGTCCTGAAATAAATCCTGAAATATTCACAGTTTTACCCCCTTATTCATAAAACTTAACAAGCCTATGTTAACTAACAAATGCTTTGTCTCTTTCTAACAAATACAAATGTCGAAGTGACAGATAAGGACAAACGAATTTTAGCGGCATTTTAACTAAAATAGGTTTGATTGTCGTTTATGAATAAGGGGGTTAGAGTTTGCGAAATGAAACACGTTGCCAAACGTTAAGTTACGAAAAAGCAGTACTCGTTTTTTAGGACACTATTCCATTACGTTACCATGTAAATTAAAAAAATTCGAGTACATTCATTAAACTGTCAGATCAATCGTTTTAAACGAACGACGCCGCGGGTAAAGGTTAGTAGACTAGAAAGATAAATAGACGTGGAAATGTGGAATAGATTAAGAGTAGCAAATTCAAGCGAGCCCGGGTTCGAGCGGGAAGCGCGGGCGAATTATAATTTATTTGGAGAAGTGGCAAAGAGTCCCCGCGCCCCGCGCCGCCCGGCCTACCCTTTGCTTTCGCCCTTCGTTACGGGCTGACTCGCCTTGTGTTGTAACTCGGAAATTTATTCGATTATTTTTGTTTAGATTTTTTTTGAAGGAAATAATGCGCATAGTGTGGTGGTATAGTGGACTAGCAAAGTAATTTGTTTTTGTATTGTATAAGATTCTGTAAATTGTAAGTATTCAAAATACGTTAACTTGAGCAAGTAGATACCTATAGTTTGTGGTTTTAAGAGGGCAACAACAAAGAATTTTAATAAATTGTGCAAACGTTACTAACGAGAACGACATATTTTTAAGTTTTTTTTACCATGATTAATTAGGTACAAAATAAAGATAAAAGCACCGAAACATAAACCGATACCACCGATTGCATAAAGGTAGCTTTCGTAAGAATAGAAAGAAAGAAAGAAATCATTTCACACACACACACACACACACACACACACACACACACACACACACACACACACACACACACACACACACACTCGCACATGCACACGAACGCCCACAAGCACACGCACACACATATAAATGTTTCTATTTGGTACTTTTGTTGCTATATTATTTTGTATTTGATGTATTCCATATTAGATAAAATTAAAAGGTCTGATTGGGGAGGAACGGGATCTCCTGGCACAGGTTTCTTTGTAAACTTAATAGGAGATCTCATATGTTAGTACATAAGATGTCTTAATTAGCAACAATAAATATTTTTATTTTTTTTTCAATTTTTCATTTATTCGTGACAAAGTAGCATAGTAATAGAAGAGGAAAACACATAATTATTGTAAATCGCACAGACGTAGCTGACTTGCACATAGTGATTACGGAGTGAAACAGAAAGAAGGTAACGTTTGAATCAATAAATTATTTTTCCTCTACTAAACCCGTAAATAAAAACGTAGTGTCAGGTATCGTTGAATAGGTTTTTTTAACAGCAGTACAAGTTTGCTAGTATTTTTTGATTTCATCCTGTCAGTTTGTAAAATATTACGCTTTGTATTGTTAATTTTTGTTAGAAGCAGGTGTCCCTCTCCTTCACATGAGCTAAATCGTTGCCTCAATTTTTTTTAATTATGAATTCAAAGAAAAAACATCAATTGATTAAAACAAATAAGGTTTTAAAGTAAACGAATAGCTCAAAAACTGAAATGTTTGCCACATGTCACCTACGTGTGGGCCGAAACACATTCGATTCGTTTTTAAAATTGTTTGGGAATTAAATGTTGAGAGAAAACTGATCCTTACTTTTACTCTTATTCATACCTTAATGCTATTTTTCCAGTTATTTCGATTTTTATCTTTTCTGCGGCACTTCCTTTATGTTTGTGTAACAATTTTTATGAAACCAATCGCTTCTAAGTGATTAATATTACTATCATCATCATGATTATCCCAACCTAAACCTATATACATCCCACTGCTGGGCACAGATCTCGTCTCTTAATGACTTGAGCTTTATTTTCCACCATAAACTTACCTCTTTAACCGACTTCAAAAAGGGGATGAGGTTATCAATTCTGTTGTTTTTTTCATGGTTGTTACCTCAGAACTCCGTAATTTACGGACCGATTTGAAAAAAAATATATTTTTCGCTCATCTAAGAATGCTTTCAATTAGGTCCCATAAGCACTAAATCAGGATCTGATGATTGGATCCCAAGGAAATCGAGGAAAGTTTTGTTATTGTAGGAACACCTAGGTTAGTTTGGATAAATTTAGTAGTAATTCGTGCATTTGCTCTTGAAAATCATTATTTGGTGAAGTGAAACTGATAATGTAGACTACTTTGACCAGCAAAGCTACTCAATAGTAAGTAATTCACGGGTTAAATTTCAATGACATTAACACCGTTTCTAAGAAATTTATGCACGTCATAATACATTATATACATATGGTAAAGTGGAAGCGGTGATGAGCTAGTGAAGCACCAGGACTCCTCAATAATGAACATCTCTGTATCGGAAAAATCATTTTTTTGCAAAAGGTGTCGAACAGTTGACATTAAATTATTGAATCTTAGATGATTACTAAAAATCGTGAAAAAAAATTGTAACAAAAAATTTAAGAAATAAAACCGACTACAAGAACCATGAAAATAATTTTCTACCAGTCTGAAGTCGGTACCTCGGCACGAACCAGCAGGATTGATTCAAGCCTAATATATAAGTACTCGTATGTAGGTGAAGTAGGTAGACAACTTTAGGTCCACTCCTGCTGGCTCATGCTGAGGCACCGACTTCAGACGGTAGAAAATTATGTTCATGGTTTTTTGTAGTCGATTTTATTTCTGCCATAATTTTTTTTAGCAATATACTGACAAACTTTTTCTAGTAATAACGATAACAACAAAAAAACCACCTGTAAAAACCAAACTAATTAAGCTGCAACCGTTGTAGCGTGAACTTTATACTTTCTGTTTTTTCTCTAGGTAGGTTGCGTTCAAAGGAGCTGGCGGGGCGCGGGCGGGGAGGGAATTAAGAGGGAGCCGGGGAGCCGCCCTGGATACCGAGAGGAGTTTTAACCAATTAATTTTGTTCCTCAACGCAAACTCCGCTATATAATAAGGTATAAGTAGGCATTAACCGACGCGCCGATAGCTGCCCGGCCGGGGGCGACTCGCTTCTCATAGCCTCTTATAACGATGTTTTAATTCTTGTTAAGCTCTCCGTTTCTCCACTTTTAATATTTAATGGCGTTTTCATGGCGCATATTTTATAGCGCACTTACGGATTCCCGACATTATTGACGTTGTTTTATCGCGACGTTGTTTGCCCGCGCTGTAATTGCACGCGCCGTGCCCACTATCTGCCCGTGCATTAGGTGTATTTTTTATATTATTTTATGAATAATGTTGAATTGAACAAGTTTCATCATTCATGTTTACATTTTATGCGTTTTTATGCACTAATTTTCCCACTCATTGTTGCTAATGACTTGCTTTAACTACAGCCGAATCTCTCTCATTGTGAGAGGATGCTTGTGACCAGTCTATGTCACAAATACATATTATATATTTCATTCAAAGGGTAAGTATACTCTTCATATTTCAACTGAAAGTAAAGAAGTCTTTGATTTAATACCAATCAAATTCAAAATGATTGCATTAGGTACGTCATTGTATTCATTTCATTACACCTACCTATTGTTTTCTTTTCGAATCGGGAAGAATTAACGTTACTTATTAACTTTTCATATGTATCGTTTAGTGCCTGGGTGACTATAAGCAAGCATGAAAACCTGAAAAAGTGGTTTCCCAAAGTTGGGACCTGGCTAGGTCAATTTTTTTGTCCCTTACAACCTCTTATCTTAGCTGTACCGCACATAGAAAATTTAATCGAAATGTGTAGCGGTCATTAAGATCTCGAAAAATATTCGTATATAAATATGTACCTATATGTATTATAATAACACAGTAAAAGCCAAATTCATTGTATACCAGGCGTTTTAAAAAAAATCTGGATTATTGCGGCAAATGGTTGGTTAGTTTGGCTCAAAATCCCTGTAAATAGGTATTTTATTATTTTTTATCCCTGTATATTTTTTTGTTGTGATTGAGAAATGTTTCCGTATATTTATTATGAGGCGTCAAAGAAGTCACTTGGACATTTTAAATAAAATTTTGTTGAATAACCTTTGTAGGGCTATTCAGTCAAATTAATCGTATAGGTAACCTATGCTGAAATATTCCGGAATAATATAAAGATATTGTGTATATAACAGTGTACTTTAATCGTTTATAATATCTATTTATAACATTACAAGAACAAGAAGTAGTTAATCTTTTAACAACAATGAGGATGTAGGTCATTAAAATTATCTAAGCGAGGTAATGTGTTGCGCCGGGCGGAGTGCACTTGCTCGCGCTGACAGACGCATAATGCTCAGCATCTTGCAATCACCGACACCTGCCCCTTGAAAAACATCCAGTCTTTGTCTAACGAACCATATGTCGCCTCCGCTCGTGCTCCGCCTCACCCGTACAACCAAGATATAAATACACACGAATCACAAGTAAAAAAACAACGATCTTCCCCCTTTACCAATCCGTGACTAAACACCTAAAAACTTCCATCTCCCGAAGCGCGATTTAAAAATAAGATTCTTTACAAAAACACTAGCGATCGCACCTCGCGCTGCTCGCGGCTCCTACAATATGACGTTCTTAAAAAACAGTTCTTAACAACGGTATTGTGTTGTTAAAAAACAGGAACGCGCCCGAAAAAACAAACCGCAGAATACGGTTAAAAAACAGAACGCAGCACGCGAGTCGGCGAGACACCCTTTCCCTTTTACGCGACGCGCGCTACGTTTTTTTCTTTATCTAAGTGGGGGTTGAGTTTTTTACCGCGATGCTTCGTATAAATTAATAACTGAACGTGCTCATAATCTGCTGCGAGGAACACTTTCGGCTTTGTTGTTTTTTTGTTGTAAGTTATCATTCATTTGTTTTTATATGCGGCGGAAGGAAGCGAAGTGGGTCTATTGATTACGGCTCGAATGACAGGTGTCGCGCTTTGTTTCTGCATTAACGTTAAAGTCGCTCGCGCAGAATGAACAGTTGCCGCGTAATGATAGCCATTTCACAATTATTGGTGAAATAACAGGTATAACCGCTCTTACTTCGAAATATGTACCTATGTGCTCTCTACCTGTGTCAGCAAGCGTTCAAAATTATTTTGCTTAATTGTTCTATAACTAGAACACATTTAAAAGAAACAGAAAAGAAAGTCTGGGGTGTAAAAATAAACACAAAATCGGGCAATAAAATATCTAAATTAAATAGAGGAGTCTACTAGAGTATAACATTGGATATTGTAAATCAAAAGTGCAAATTTCTAACGTCAAACCTAAAATCAACTGTTGCATAACAGTTACACATACAAACAAAAGATAGAGCTTGTGGCTAGCTAGATTAATTGTTAATTAGAGAGTAAAATGGGTTTCTTGTTGTTTAAAGTAAAGACTTAGTAAAACTTGATAAACCTGCATACCTAACGAATAAGTAGACATACCATATCATCGCTGCAAGTCTAGTATAAATTAATTTTGATTGTTGATCTAAGAAAACAAAGTAGAACTCTTTTTTCATTTAAATATTTTACGAGCATAAAAACATAGTTTGCCGGAAGGCGCACCAGGAAATGAGTGTATTCATCTAAAACGGTCGAAACGCCGGTTTTTGCCCACATTCTGCTGCAACATTTGCCGACTCCGACCGCCGCAGCCACCGCCAGCGCGCTATCATCATTTCTCCATTACTCGAAATTGTTAATTTTTCCAAGTATTTTAGATGACTGTAATTTACCAACTCTTCTTTGCTTTTTTCTATTGCAATATTATACACCGGTGAAACTGCGATAGGTAGCTATTATTTTGTCTGCAAAGCGTAGTCTCTTATCTATATTGAGCCAAATTACTGGCATAAAGTGAAGAGATAGTCATTACGATCGCTATTTGCAATCTCTTCGAGTGCGAAATTATAATTTGAATTTTTCTAACGTGGGTGTTGATAAAAAATATACTTGTGTCAGTTGAATAATAGAAGTGGCACAAAAGCTTTATAGATGGATCGTAAATAGCGCAAAAGTTGATACGGAGCAGTGAATGGCTGAGGATCGGGTAGGTAAGCAAATACGAGGAGAGTGAATGCATCGCGCATTGTGACATTGTGACGGCCGCGGTGCACGTGTGGCCGACTTGGCCAGAAGGTTAACTTTTGTCGCCATGAATCAAATCATCTACGTATCTATACATTTTTTTAGAAAATCACTTTCTTAAGACATATCCATGAGATTTTTTGCATAATGCAGGATGCTCAGAGCGTATGTTGTTAAAATTATTTGTTTTGTTAAGATTGTTCAAAAGGTATCGAAATAATGGTTTCTGATATTGTAATTGGTATCTTTAAGAAAGCAATATGTGACAATGGTTATATTATAGATTACTGTCTAAACGATAACTCAAATCTTTACATGAGGTGGACATAGTGGTGGTTACTAGAGCCAAAAACAGTCTAAAGACGTTTAAAAAAACTATAACGTTGTTACTGCTAAAGTCAAGATCAATTTGCTCTCTGGAAAGTTCCAAAACAGAGAAGATAAGTTTTGCCTCTTTGCCACCAATTTAAAACATTTTATTTCTGCTCCAACTTTTTAGTCGATGTTCTCAATGACCATTTCGATAATTTATTCAATAACCAGTCACTTAGAACAACATATAGTATTCCAAAAATCCGCACAAAGCGTTTTCGCTCTTCCTTCATCAACCGCACAGCAAAAGAGTGGAATTCCCTGCCTGCGACTGTGTTTCCTGAACACTACAATTTGGCCGCTTTCAAGTCCAGGGTGAATGAGCATTTATTAGGCAAGCGTGCTCCATCGTAGGCCTCATCCTCACTTTCCATCAGGCGTGATTGTGGCCAAACGCAAGCCTATATTGTATAAAAAAAAAATACATCAGGTAATGATTGCTTGTAGTGCGCTTCATTATGGCGCGTCATGAGGGCAGCCATTATCGGACGTCCCTCGAGTGTTGTCGGCCGCGATTCCGCCCGCCACTTCAGTTTGCACTAACGCAATAAAAACTCCACCCGCGCTTCGTCACGCAGAAGCCTTTATTTTGATAGTGAATTCGGTTACCCGCCACCTATTGTCCCCGCGACGTTTGATTATTGATTTTTACGCCAAATATTCTTTTTTCTAAAATCCTATTCAGCAAAATTATGATTTCCTTTAACATTTTTGATGTATTTAATGCCATACAAAAGGATGATGCACAATGTCATTAATAACCCGTATGTATGGAACTTGTCGCGATTCATATAGACGCCACATATTATTATTTTCGGATAAATCCTACCTAGGCAAACACTTATGCAGCTAAATATTTCTATCGAATAGCAAGTCATGCTAGCTTTGTTAGAAATCATTGCAATTTTTTAACATTCTTACTCTATGGAGAGCATGGAGCACGGGAGACGATAAGCGTTTGTAACTCGTTACTTGAAATTCCTAACATTGTATAGATCTTTTTAGGGATTCCTCGAATGCGAGTTGCGGCATAAGCGTCTCAGTCGGATGGTCGCTGTAATCTCCATCAATACAAAGGTAAGAAAAGGAGTTTCGCGCAAAGTTGTTTACTACACTACGTATAATCCTTTAATCCTCCAAGTATCGCTACCGTTCTGCCGCACAGCGTTTTAGCCTATGACAATGCTTAATTGTCACTGAAATAGTATACTTATCCCCTTTATTTCGTGTTTGGACTCGCCGCTACGAAAAGAAACCTCACAAAAGAGTTTGTTTGTGTCCGTTTTGCATCAGTTGTTTGTGGACGCGGCTCCATTAGGCGGCGCGGCTGCCGTGTGGTGTTTATGTTTAATCCGTTTGTAATGTCCTTCTCCCATGTTTACAGAATACGGACAAAGCGTCTGTTCACACTCTATCTATACAAAGAAAGTTCGCTTTCTTGCTAAAGGTCTTCAATTAAGTCAAATTTATTCCAATTGAAATGGTTACTTTTGGATATAAACATAATAGTGACTATTATTGTAGCAGGTATCAGGTACTTACGATGAAAAAAATAACATGAACATGTATTAAATGTTAAATAAAAGCATCGATGATACCTACGGTACAAAACTTAGGAAATATGTAGTAACTAAATATATAATGATTAAAAAATCAGAATACCTATCACTCTGGTGGTCTTTATTTCCATCAGTTGTAAGCGCTTTATTTTCGGAAAACAAAAAAAGCCATTTGAGCCGTCGCTTGTTTTGATAAAACCTAATATAATTAAAAAGAACTCGTAGAAACATCGACTGATGAAACTCTATCTTTGCGAAATCAGATCCCGGCCTGCCCACTCCCGGATCACGTACAAAAAGCTCCAAGTTTTTTCTTGTTCTTAGTAAAAAGTGTGGTAGGTAAGCGGAGGCGGTTCAATCTAACAGCTGCCTCTAATTTTAGACTCGCGAATGCCAAGTGTTCAGTATAAGGCTACCTCTACATCGTACAAACGTAACGTTGAGCAGTGCAGCGGCCTACGCTGTGATTGATTGAAAAATACGATTTTTTTCATTAAGTCACTTACTAAACACTTAACAATTTTAATTCTCACTAGAGTGGAGATATTGTGACAAAGTGTGTTCCGAAGCCCCGGGGCTTCGAGAAGTTTCTGCGGAGGTTCGATGCGGGAGGTTACGTCAACCATTCATTTAATTGATTTCGACTAGTTAGGACTCCGGTAATAATTTAGCTTTCGAAAAGGATTTCATCGCCAAAAAAATTCAAAAACCGATACTCGGCGACAAAAGCATTCTCTAAATGGATAAGTACAACCTAAAATATTTTTGTCTTTCAATAAGTACCTAGGCGTTGACTACAAAAAACTTTAAATTAGATATAGGGGAAAAACTTAAGTAAAGGACCTGTTGTATGTAGTAGTCACTTGTCCATATAAACAAATTGACGTTCCAAATTTGCAAAATGACTTAAGCTCCATATCAATTCTGTGCACCACTACATACAACAGAGGCCTTATTGCCTAACGTTTCTGACACTCGCGATCGCAATCAAATGACAGCTTTTGTATGCGAAATATGTCATTTGATTGCGATCACAAGTGTCAGAAACATTAGGCAATACGGCCTCAGGTCCTTTACTTAAGTTTTTTACCTATACTAATTTCGATCATAAAAGACGATCGTAAAGAATTAACCATACAAATGTAGTAGGTTTTTGAAATTTTACAGCATCTTCAATCACATCATAATCGATTTGCACCCGTTGTCGACAGATAAAGGCACTTTTTTACATCTTTAAAACGCGTTTTTGTGGATATTTCTTAAATAGAACGCTACGTAACGGGTTTGCAACCCGATAACGCTTAACACCTTGATCAATGTGGGTTACTAGTTGAATCAGGCACCGGTAAGTATATGCTGAAAAAATGGCAGTAAAAGGTTTTTACGCCATTTGCCAAAAACGAACGGCTGCGTCGGTGTAAAACGACACCATCCGTAGCTACGTTTTAACAGTTAAATTAAAGAACCCGAAGATTTGAAACATTTTTTTAAGAGCTTGCTGTTTATTTTTTAGATGACGTCAAAAAAGGAGATTCTTCGTAAATATATTAGGTCAAGCGCTCACATTAGAAGTGTTGTTTCGTTTCCAGCTAAAACTATTAGTAACAAAGAAAGAAAGATTATGATGAATGATTCGAAAAGAATCTAAAGCTGCCCAAAGCTCATGAAGTATTGTAGTAGGTGGGCCAATCAACTATTTTACCGACACTTTGGGCGTCTCCTGCGTTACTAAAATTGTCTCTGGCGTTACCGAATAATCTTAGTTCCAACAAGATATTTCACGGTTTAATAAGTTGAACTTACGTAGGATGTTATGCATTCATGTATACCAGATTTAATAGAAATTTAATTACAGAAAAAAACATGTTTACTTACAAAAATCTGCAATTGTTTGAAAAATGTCGAGGACAGATTAGTGTTGGTAAAAAAGTTGATTGGCCCAGGTACGTGGTGTAACTTCATATTAGGTATGTTACTATTTAGGTATGGTTATTTACTGCAAGAAAAGTCAAACGAAAAATTGAGAAATGTGGCACTTTAACTTGTTGACTCGGATCCAAATAAATAGCTTGCTTATGTATACTCTAAGCTCGGGTCTGACTTAATCGAATAAAATATTTGCCGTCACGGAATGTACGTTGCCGTTGACGAGGAAACACATTATGATGCTAATATTTTCTAAATGTTCTCTGTTACTATCTTTGGAGTTGTTAATTAATTAAAAAACTTTAGCCAATAGAGTTTCGATAAAATCGAAAGTTATACTTACAAATCTTTAAATTTCCTTCCAACAATTTGAATGATTTTAAATAAAAAAACGGTTGTGATAAACTATAAGCTTTAATAGTACTTTTGATTCTTACAATTCACACCACAATGATATCTAAGTTTGTCAATGACCCCCAATGCTGCAGTCGATAGAGCGACCTTGAACGACGAAAATCAATAGCGCACACTACCACAAGTGCACCATTATGAGCCTGATCAGCTGATCTCTTATTAAAGAGTTCAATGCACTTTTTATTGTACTCAACGCGCGTGCCCATAAAAAATGCATCAGTATAAAAAGCGAAGTCCATAGAGAAAAAACCCAACCCGTTCGCTGCATCGCGTGGCAGGTACCCCTCGCAACCCTTTAAAAACGCTTACAAAAAACCCCCATGGAGGCGAAAGGGTGAAAAAGGGTTGATATAACGCATGCGTCCCGGAGGATCACTGCCCTTGTAGCCAGTTTTTTACAATGGGTTTTTAAAATCGATCGCTTTATAATTATTCTAAACTAATAATAGGCAGTTTTTGTAACGAGATATTGATTTTGTTTGGACGAATGCGTTTAGAACAGGATTTGACGACGTTTGATAACACGACTTTAGAATGCTGTCTTAAAAATAGTAACAAATCAAGACAATTCACATAAATAATTAAGTAACGAAATACCTAACATGTATAGACCCACGTAGTCATAAATCTACCTTTAAATTATTTGTAATTGTAATCTGATTATGTATATCATTAAGTACATCATTAGTAAGAATTTTGTTGTTGAACCGAACGTGAGCAGGAATGAAAGTCTACTAAACCAATCAAAACAAACAATCGAATGAGTACTTAAAATCCCTAAAAAAACATTAAAATAAGAATAACGAAAGCCTGTAAAAAGCAGATTTGAATACCTAGTATTCGGACAATTAAGTGTAAGTAGTAAAAAAACGATTCCTTCCCCTGTTGTTCTCGAATAAAACGTGGATACCAGACGTCATTAATATTCATTTATATGAAAATCGCTATAAAAGGCAACAAGAAATAGGGCGCACCTTCTCAAGTAATTTCTCGAGGCTATAATAAGGACAAATTTAACATTAACGACAAACGCACGTAATTCGATAATAACACAAACAGTTGTAGCAAAAACACGAACAAAGCTACCAAACAGTGGAGTGAAACTATAATTAAGAAAGATAAATATCGTTTATTACTGTTAGGAAAGTCGATTAGAAAAAACTACCCCTTTCACCCCACAATTTGTACCCGTGCAGTGGGCCGCGCGCGGACGGCACGCATCGCCCGCCGGCACCCACACACCCGAGAGCACGCTTCTATGGAACACGCTTCTACCTTTTTTCACCATTACAATTTATGTTTATTATACATATATTCATATGAATATAATGTTATGTAAGTTTATTCAATTTAAATAAGTGATATATTTTAGTTGAAGAGAATACAAGGCAAGCAATACGGTATTGGACTATTTTTATATGTTTTATAAATTAAAACTTCGCAATGTCTGTTATCGGATAGAGAAGCAATTTGTAAGCTACCTTTAAGTACAAATAACAAAGTTATAAAGGTTCGAAATTCAAAATTAGACGGAAAAAGACATACTGGCATGTAATGTCACATGCAAGTAGCGCCATACTTGATGCATAGAGAAAAGCGTTTCAGAAAGAGAGAGGTACATAGGTATATAGATTTTTCATAAAATCACTATAAATCCGATTTTCAACCGATAGTTTTCACTTCGCTAAACACTATCAGCCTTATTCATAAAAAACCCTTAATTGAGGTTTGATCGGCCTGTTAGTTAACAGACTGAATAAGCTTGTTTGACGTTTGTCAAGAAGTGTTATTCATAAACGTTTGTTAGCAGTCTGCTAGTTGTTGAGCTGCTGATAGACTGATTAGACGCGTTATGTTGGCACTCTTGACAAATCAAAGACAAAAATTGGCCTTATCGAGAATTAAAAAAAAGAAATTGACAGCAGTGACAGCAGAGATGTTTGTTTTCCCGCCATTTCCGATCCGCGTGTTTTAGTAGACCTAAACTAAGTGCAAAAAGCCGTAAATATGTTAATCAACCTAATTTTATTTTTTTCATATTATTAGAGGATTTTTAAATACAAATTCCTGAAAATAAATATTCCTGATTTTTTTTTAATCTTTGCGTAAACTTCCATAAAAATATCATCGGTATGGTTTTTTGCTGTTGTCAAAGTCAGCTGTTCAAATTTGTGGCGCCCATTTTGTGACTTAGCAGGGAGATAAAGGAGGGTCTACGGTCCACTAACTTTAGCAGAGCCTTGATCGACTGATTAGCGCTAACAGACGTTTATGAATCACGTTTTTTAGCATCGGGACATCAAGGAGCCTTCAAGGAGGCTCTAACTTTTTATTAATAAGGCTGTATACCTATATTTTCATAATAATTTATCAGACATGGCAAATTCGAGAGTTGTCAAATACCGTATTGAATACAAATATATAACCAAAAATTCAAGTGTGTAGAAAACCATGAAAAAAAAAACAAGTCTTGGAACACTGTTAAGTAACAAATGAATATGTAAATACAGTATTATTCTCATGATCGATATACATAAAACCAATAATAAATCCTAATGCGGAATATAGTAAGCTCAAACAGTTGGAAACCATTACCTAACTTCCTGGGAATTTTTCAACTGGTTACAATTTCAAATAATTCCCAGCTTTTAAATTCACATTTTTCAAGTTTTATGTATGTACATACATATGAGTGCATTATTGATCATAATTAAGTATCTTAAACTTCAACGATCGGGACCCATCCAAAATTCATCATCATGTCAGCCCAAAGACGTCCACTGCTGGACATAAAAGCCTCCCCCAAGGCTCTCCATTCCTTTCCGCATCAACGCGATCCCGCGATCTTAAGCAGGTCGTCGCTCCATCTTGTTGGAGGCCTGCCGACAGCTCGCAGTGTCTTTTCGTCCAAATTACCGCAGTTTTTAAAGTCAAAAGTCTTTGACCAGTGTGTGTTGCCAGTGATGACATACAGATCTGAGACATGGGTGCTAACAATGAGCCTCACGAGAAAGGTCAAAGTCACTCTGAGGGGAGAGGGCTATGCTCGGGGTTTCTCTGCGGAATAGAATCAGAAATGATGATATCCGCAGTAGAACTAAGTTTACCGACATAGCTAGAAGAATTTGTGAAACTGAAGTGGCAGTAGGCGGGGCATATTGCTCGCAGGGCTGATCAGAAAATTCTGGAATGGCGTCTGAGGACCGAGAGACGGGCATCTAAAATTGTAATCAGCTTAAAACTTCCTAGTACCTAATAGGTCCCGACTATTAAAGTTAAGTACTAGATTACCAGGACTTGTTTTCCTTTAAATTTTTTATGTAAAGCTTTTTAAGGCAGTCCAGTTTTTCCTTCGTTTTATTAATTCTATACTTTTTTGATGTTCCTTTTAATTTGGCAGCTCAAAGGTGTAATAATACACGGCACAATATCATTATATCCGGTTGACATAATAAATCCAAATGTAACAATAAACAAGATACGCGCGAAAAACAATACCTCTCCTTGCAGTCGGGTAAAAATACTTAAACTATGGCGCTCTACGAAAGCCGTCTCCACATTCACAACCAAGTCAAGAAAAAAAAGTTACAGTTACATAACGCTTTTCCATAATAATAGAATCATTATCGAAAACAGAAGAGCGGGCAGCTGATTTATTGGACGATAATGGCCTCTGTCATAAATAGCTTTTTTTAATGAATGTTTTTAGAGCATGCGTGTACACCGGGCTCTGAGCTTTTTATTAATGCACTGTTTCGAATTATGTATGCATATCCCTTTTTTAGCTTTGTGATATAAAAAAAAATGTTTATAAAAAGAGCCAGTCACCTTTTAACGTGTAGGGAGAGCTTGTGATTAGATAGAAAGTAAGCTGCAAACGGAGTTTTAATATAAATCATGTGTGAAATTGGAGATTATGTTATTGTTATTTATTTTTCTATGTAAAATCGTCATTAGTTTCGATAGGAAGTTTTTAAATTAACATTTGAAGATAATCTACTTGTTAATTCCGTTAATATATTACCGTACTAGCTTTTGCCCGCGGCTCCGCCCGCGTGGTATTCGGTTATCGCGCGCTGTTCCTTCGGGAACTGTGCGTTTTTCCGGGATAAAAAGTAGCCTATGTCACTCTCGGGCTCATAAACTATCCCTATGCCAAAAATCATGTCGATCCGTCGCTCCGTTACGGCGTGAAAGAGGGACAAACATACAAACATACAAACACACAAACATACAAACACACAAACACACTTTCGCATTTATAATATTAGTATGGATAACATCCTGAAAGAAAAAGCGTAAGAGGCCGTCTATTAATCACGTGATGTTTTTTTTAGCAACTATTTAACTCCCCCCCTTGGTGATACGCGGTGAGGGTTAAGACTACCCCCCTCCTACCCAAAATCACATGTATTTTTGTTAGTACAGATATCTTAAAAATTTCAAAATACGGGTAAGTATAAAGTATATCTCATTAATATATTTAATGACTGGATATTATCTTCGGACCACGTATTAGCCAGATAGAAAATAAATACATGATTATTTTCACTAAAACCCCCCTTTCCCCTTGTGATGTTTCGTGATTTTTTCCGATCCTACTTTCGAACCTCACGTGATTAATGACGGCCTCAAAGTATTACGGTTCAAAATAAAGGTTAGATAATTATTTCATGAAATCATAAAGTATCATTACAAACATATTTTACAGTGAATTGCTTTACAACAAGTCAGTAATAGGACAGAGATTAAGGACAGAGACATTATAAGACATTTGAAGACCTGTACACAATATGGTAGCCGTGGTGATCTAGTGGTTTGATCTATCACCTCTCAATCAGAGGATCGTGAGTTCAAACCCCAGCTCGGATCACTGAGTGTTTCAAAATTCATCTGCGAAATTACATTTGAAATTTATCACGAGCTTTACGGTGAAAGAAAACATCGTGAGGAAACCTGCACAAACCTACGAAGCCATTCATTGGTGTTTGTAAAGTTACCAGTCCGCGCTGAGCTGGTGTGGGAACTACGGCCGAAGCCCTCTCTTTCTCATTGGAATTGATGTATTTATATTCAATACTAGCTTTTGCCCGCGACTTCGTCCGCGTGTACTTTAGTTATCAGGCCATATGTTTTATTTAATTAACCTCCATATTGTATGAAAAACCCCCTCCCTTATTCAAGTCGCCAACACCGTACGGATCATTTTAAATTGTGACCAGGCATATTTTTTAGTGTAGAAATAAGGAAGTCTCATAAAAATTCCCCCCTAGTAAGTCAAAAGCTACTTCTTTCTTTATCTTTGCCTACGCATATCATTTTTATTTGTTATCAGGACCCTGTAAGTATACCAATTATCATACTGCTAAGTCCAGAAATTAGAAAATTTTCATATAAACTTTACCCCCCCATTTTACCCTTTTAGGGGTAATTTTATCCATTTCACCTACATAGATAATTTTTAATTGTACCTAATCAAGAACTTATACACCTATTTTCATACTTCTAAGTCCAGAAATGAGAAAATTTCCATACAATCTTTACCCCCCCCCCCATTTTACCCCATGAGGGGGGAATTTTATCCATTTCATATACGCAGATAATTTTTGATTGTAATCGTGAACTTATATACCTATTTTCATAGTTCTTAGTCCAGAAATATGAAAAATTCCATACAAACTTTACCCCGCATTTTACCCTTTTAGGGGGGAATTTGATCCATTTTACTTACACAAATAATTTTTAATTGTAATCGAGAACTTATACACTTATTTTAATACTTCTAATTTCAAAAATAAGAGAATTTCCATACAAACTTTACCCTCCATTTTACCCCTTTAGGGGGCAATTTTATCCATTTCACTTACACAGATAATTTTTAATTGTAATCGAGAACTCATACACCTATTTTCATAGTTCTAAGTCCAGAAATAAGAAAATTTCCATACAAACTTTACCCCCCCATTTCACCCCTTTAAAGGGGTATTTTATCCATTTCACCTACACGGATCATATTTAACTGTAATCGAGAATTTATACACCTATTTTCATACTTCTAAGTCCAGAAATGAGGAAATTCCCTATAAGCTTCACCCCCCCATTTCACCCCCTTAGGGGATGAATTTCTAAAAATCCGTTCTTAGTGCTCACTTACATCATAAAAAGAACCTCTGTACAAAATTTCAAGTTTCTAGGCCCAGCGGTTTGGGCTGTGCGTTGATATATAACCCAGTGAGTCAGGTTTGCCTTTTATATATATATATATAATATATATGTCGGCGGCCGATCGTAAAATCCGCCAGATCACGAAATTCCTAGGCATATCATGAAACGCCGCCATTTCATGAATTGGCTAAGGGACATCCGCCATATCGTTCAAAACCCACCGTTTAACGTTTTTCCTAGTGACGTTTAGGCAGATCATGAAATTCCTAGGCAGATCATGAAATTCCTAGGCAGATCATGAAATTCCTAGGCTGATCGTGAAATTCCTAGGCAGATCATGAAATTCCTAGGCAGATCATGAAATTCCTAGGCAGATCATGAAATTCCTAGGCATATCGTTCAATACGTGTATGTGTCGGCGGCCGATCGTAAAATCCGCCAGATCACGAAATTCCTAGGCATATCGTGAAATGGCGCCATTTCATGAATTGGCTAAGGGACATATCCGCCATATCGTTCGAAACTCACCGTTTGACGATTTGCCTGGTGACGTTTAGGCAGATCATGAAATTCCTAGGCATATCATGAAACGCCGCCATTTCATGATTTGGCTAGTTTAGGCAGATCATGAAATTCCTAGGCATATCATGAAATGCCGGCAAATCGTTTCTGGCACTTCGCCGGCCGCTGCCGCGGCACGCTCGCTTCGTAGTCACAATTCATACTAACCACTCCTCGCTTCGCTCGTCGTACCTATTTTTTTCTTTTTTTCAGCATATCACGATATGCCCGGTATAAAGCTAGGAATATCGTCGAATGCGTTTACAATTGCAGTCATTTTGGTAAGTAATCTTTTAGGTACTATAACTACGAGTAATAAAATTGCCGCTCAGTATAAACCGAGAACGCAAAAGTATAAATTTAAGAAATTACTATATTTATCATATTTCTTTATAGATAAATAACAACTAGTGAATACTTTATTTACTTATCAACAAAATACTAACCTCAACTAACCTCTAAAATACGGGCAGATGTCCATGGTTTTTTTACATTGCGCACAGAATTCGTTTGATTTTCATAAAAATAATGGAGCTCTTGTTGAAATGCCTCTTGTACACTTTTTTGAACACTATCATCACTATTTTCGGTATAAAAATAATTTAATTGCGAAGCCGACATTTTTTACGCGCTGAAAACAGTTACGACCGGTCAGCTGGTAACGGCCGCCATAGCATACGCAGCGCCACCAGTGGCCAAAAAAGAAACTATTTTACGATGTGCCCGGTATAGAGCTAGGAATATCGACGAATGCATTGCTCTAATCGATCTGCCGTATTGTTTCTCAGGCACATCGTGATATGCCTGGTCAACTTTTAGGCATATCATGAAATGGCGGCGTTTCATGATATGCCTAGGAATTTCGTGATCTGGCGGATTTTACGATCGGCCGCCGACATATATATATAGATGAATTGACAGTACAATACAATACAATAACTCTTTATTGCACACCAACATATAGCTAACAATTACACAAAACAGGTATATACACAGATACTTTCTGAGGTAAGCAATAGGCGGCCTTATCGCTTCAGACAACACACAAGACATTACATACATGAGAAGACATACATAAGAGGTAATTAAATAGGTATGGTTTATATCATCCAGTTTATGTAAAGTGTAAACAAACAGGTTTTATCAAAAGTCTTTTAACTAGAAGTGTAATCAGTTTTTTCACTAAAACTTCAATATTTAATTTACATTTCAAAAAATTTCGTTAAAATCTGACGTTATTTCTTGAATTTAATCTTGTTAATTCTTGAAACATGGGTATAATCTGTAGTAATATAGACTAGCGTAGAGATGGTGGAAAATTATATATTTATAAAATCGATTAATGCTCGGTTAACTTAATAGCGATTTTGATTTACTTACCTACTTTAAAATTAAAAAAAATAGTTACTTACTGCTTTTATAATAAGTCTTGCGAATTAAATCAAGTACTTATTGTAAATAATAAAATAGACAACAATACTTTGATCTATTCAATTAAAAAATTACTGAACAGATTATTTTGATTCATGTTGATTACATAGTTCTTTCATTCAACTTATATTGGGGCAGATATTTATAGTGAGCAAAAGCCACCCAATACCAATACTTTTTTAAAATCTAACTTAATCTCTTATATAAAACAATAAATCAAACCAAGACATCCGTTTCACATTACGCCAATACGCGAATAACACAATTCTCCCCGGTGCATTGAAAAACAACAAACGCAAAACTAACATCGAGTCAAACCCAATTCACGTCACCTACATATGTGGCGACCTTGACAAATGCACGCGGCCGGAATCGCGAATGCGGATCCCCGATGTGATTTATAGTTTGCGATGTTGGCCAAGAGTACTTAAGTGTCTAGTGAGTACTGAGGTCCCAGCTAGTGAAGTGTGTGGCGCAGCCAGGATGCAGCACCGTGTAGAACACAGCGCGCGCTCTCGTTTTCTTTAACGCATCATCACTCCGTTCAGCCTGGCCCGAAACGAGTTAAAAATTCACAAATTCCCCGTTGAAAAAAAGAGTTAATATTGATCGTAGATTTCTCGTCGTGGGGTGCACCGGCCGGCTGAGTCACCCCACGGTTTTTTACTCACCCTAAGTTATATTTTTTGTAGAACCCCCCTTCCCCCCCGACCCGCTTTAAAGGATGAGTAGTCTCTATGGAAACGGCTCGATCTAATTTATAGGCGGGAGAAAGTACGGATTGCTTAATTAAGAATTTAAAATGGGTCTGCTGAGTAATTAATTACAATTTTTCAGTTCGCGAAATTTTAACTTGCTGGAGATGAAAAGATTCCTTAATTTACTTGAAAACGTTTCGTCATACCTGAGCGCGTCAATTAAAATTTTATTAACGTTTTTAGAACTGAAACAAAAACTTTTCCTTTGACTTACTCGTAATTTCAATTCAACTACCTATTATGTTGGAGAAATTTTGAATTGGGATAGCGTGTCATACTTCTGCGTATCTCAAGCGTCGCGTATGAGGGATGGTTTATGAATACGCAAGGGTTGTTTAACCGGCGGGAGCGCGAGGGCACGCGCGGCTTAAAAACTGTGGGTCGCGGGCGGCAGTTGGCGCTTTTTTGTGGCGGCGAGCGCGCGTCCCGGCGCCGGCGCAAGGTGCTGTGGGTGAGTCCACTTTCTTTAAATTAACTGACCCGATTGTAAAAAGTCGTCACGCTTCTGTCACGCTATAGTTAATCAACCTGTACAATGTACATTGTATCTACTATTCTGACTACCCGGGTAGCTTATTAGTTCACACAAATGACATAGAAATTCGACGTTTAATGTTTTATGTCATAAATTACCTCTACAAGTAGGTAGTTGTAGACACAAAAACAAACAACTAAATAAATTTAGTTTATAAATAAATTCATTTTATATGTAATGTATGTATGTATTGACATGGATTTTCATTGTCTTCAATCTATTGCTCAAACTTTGCTTACTTTAAGACTCGATCAATCGGTGTAAATTTTTCCTACACGTTAATTGTGTATTAAGTTTAAAATATCTTTCAGTTAATAAGGATTTAATTTCATAATAGAGGGCGCTATTCTAAGCCCGTCCTGCTGTAGAAGCCGTGGTGGCCGAGTGGTTTGACCTATCGCCTCTCAAGCAGAGGATCGTGGGTTCAAGCCCCGACTCGCACCTCTGAGTTTTTCTAAATTCATGTGCGAATACATTTGAAATTTACCACGAGCTTTACGGTGAAGGAAAACATCGTGAGAAAAATTGCACAACCCTGCGAAGCAATTCTAAGATGTGTGTGAAGTTCCCAATCCGCACTGGGCTCGCGTGGGAACTACGGCCCAAACCCTCTCATTCTGAGAGGAGGCCTGTGCCCAGCAGGGGGACTTTATAGGCTGGGATGATGATGATGCGTCTAAGCCCGTCCTTAATGTCCCTTTTACGTAAATATGCCATTGAAAAATGAAACTCAATTAAAAAATATATCACGAGATAACCAAGTACCAAAGTAAGCAAGGTTCGTGATATTTATGGGTATTAGGCAAAGGGTAACTACATGTTCAAAGACAGATCATATTTATATACACACATATACATTTATTAATCAACCACGAATCGAGAACTAACATTTTGTAATATTGATACAAATGTCTGCCCTGACCAGTAATCGAACCCGGGACCATTCGCTTTGTATTGTAGTCAGGTTCTCTAACTAGTTATCTGGCTGCGGAACTATTATATGACTATATGTCTTCGAAAATAATTCAGAAATTCTTACCGAATAAATAAGTATTCCCGGATTGATCAATGGCAGTTATCATAGAACTAAACAACTCCACAACTCTTCTGTTAAATTATAGATTTGCTAATTCACTATGATTGACGCGACGACCTACTAGATTGGTGGTGTAGATTTTATATTTTGGAGTAACACGTAAGTATTATGCGACCTACATATGATTTAATACTGGTATCTACAAGCCTTTCTATAATAAAGCAACTACTTACCCTACCCCATCGTCCTCGAGGGAACCCAGATTAGGGACTTCATAGCCATTGTAGAATTGCTTCGTAGTGTGTATTGCAAAAAGCCTCGCGATATTAAAACAAAACTTGAAACTATAGTATGGTAATTAATTAGTAACTTGTAATTGCTTTCAAAAACTTCAGTTTTAAGCCGCTAAAATTGGTTTCAGATGGGTTAAGATCAATAGTTAGAATGCGTCTACCTACTTTCACAATAATACGTAAATTCACAAATGTCGCTTCCAACAATCCTTCCCAATTTCCATCGAGATTTATGACCCTACTAAAGGCAGCACAAAAGGTATCGATCTATTACATTTGCTGATCATAATAATTAGATCTTGTGGGTTAGGCGAAAAAAACAATGGCGACAATGCTGCCTAATGAGCCATAAAGAAGAAAACGATACGTAGAGCAAGGCTAGACAAAAGAGGGCACGGGGAGGGGGCGGCAAGGAAATGGTGGGAGCTAAATTAATTTGCGCGCTCCCGCCAAACAAAGGCACGCTAATGGAACGCGGCGAATGGAAAAAATGCCACCGTCCGCTCTCCGGCGACTTATTTTTTGTAAACACAACCTTTGACTTTCGCAAATGAATAACATTACACCCGTCGAAGTTAGCCGGCCCTGCTTTGTCCCGATTTAATGAGGAAGAACAGAATGCGATACTCGCGCAAATTCACTAATTGTTCACTCAAAACAAACTTCGTTTCTGATTTAATTACTCCGAATGGAACCTTCTGTTATGAGGAAATTTAATTTTGTTATTTGTTTTTCCAAAAGGAAACGTGAGATTTGGACGCGGCACTGAAAACAAACAAATGTTGGAGAAAATATCGAGTTGCTGTTTAATTAAACGAGATCGCATTATCGTATCTAATAATTAATTTTCGTGAAGGACTCCTCCATCAGACGTCAAAGCAAGTCTCTGAGGGGTAGGTATTTCTTAGTGCTGCAAACAATTGCCGGTAATTAAAATTAAGAGACCTGATTTTACAGTAACAATTTTTTTAGAGAGCACTACCTAAACATATATGTACATGCAAATACATTAATAAGATAAGTAAGGGTCACAAACAGTGCCAAAAAAAGTTATGAGTGATTTTATAAGTCAACATGGAAATGCAGCTGACGGTTCGTACTCGTAGTACCTAACTTTGTAGCGCGCCCGTAGCAGTCTACGCGTTAGTTTGCTACGTTGGTTAGAGGTGTACGAGTAAGTAGTCAATGATGTGTTGTGGGTTGTCTCGCATTGGACGAAAGTGAATATCAACTGTCAAACCTATATGTTTATCGAATCAATGTTATTGATTGCGGAATTATCTCAGACACAAAGCTTTTTAATTTTCACCGAATACGAGTAAAATGCTGATGAGTAGGCATAACGTAATTGACCGGAAAGGTGGTGAGTAATGGCATCGATTGTCGGCGGGTAAGTGGCGATTACCGCGCATTGTGGAAGGTATCACACGCACGGAAACAATGCGCGCGACCATTCGCTCGCAAGACGTAATTTATACGCCGGCCATTATGCCCGCGCGATTTATGCGCGCCCAATTAAAAGTTCCGAGCGCTGAAGACGCGAAATTAGTGGAAGTCGCTCACATTTATCAAGACATCAACGCTGCCTCGCACCGCGCGAAACTTCCAAAATTTAAATTAGAGACGATTTTTACAGCTGCCTCCCGAGGGGGGTGGAGGGGGGGCGCTACCCTTTCCTTATAACGAGGAAGGCCTCATGCATTTTTATGTGCTTCTTTTTTCGCCGGCGTTTTAAACAAGGGGGTGAGCGAGGGGTGCGTCGGGGGTGAACTTTTTTATTCGCGTCTTGATAAGTTAGGGTTGAAATTAGACGTTCGAGTTTCGCCCGCGGAATTCTTAATGACGAAAATTAATAAGTTTTCTTTGGAGGGTCCTTTAACAGCGGCGTTCGACGAATACATTTTATTTCATAGGCATACCTTGGAATGTGGTTAGCATTTTGAATAATTCACATGAGATACCCATATATAGGTATGTATACTGATTTGCCTCTGATTCAGTGAGACGAGTGAGAATAATTCCATAGATGAGGTAAAATGTAGTAAAAAATATCAGAATCAGATTCACTCCTGAATAGTAGGTAAGTATCAAATAAAATAGGTTCCAATTACGGTCAAGATTATGAAAAACAAGGAGTACAAATTTGTAGGTTTTATGCAAAAAGGTAGGTATGTACTGTGTGTATTGGTTGATATGCATACTAAAATGTATAATACAAAGTTATTCTTATGAAACGAACGCTGGTCACTGTGTGTGCGTGCGTGCGTGCGTGCGTGCGTGTGTGTGTGTGTGTGTAAATTATAAAAAATATTATGAAATAAATAGATATATGTAATTTTTTTTACATAGAAAATAGATTGTCGAAAATCCACAACAGATGGTAGGAGGTAGGGCTTATAGCATCAAACTTTAACTTCTCACTTGCTCCGCTCATTATAACGTAAATACGTACAGTAATGTGGTTTGCCTGTCATCTACAGCATTTATTTTTTAGTAGTACAAAGGTTCCACCCTGGGTTATGATTTAATTTGTTCGACTGTACGTAGTCGGGACAGACTTAAAATATTTAACTTTGCTCATAAATAGATTGACTCAATAATATTACCCCTGGTAGGTTAGGTAAGTACCTACTTACAGGTGATTGTTCTTGCGCTTGACTGTTTACTGAACTAGGACGCGTGAACTTTATTAATTTAATTTTTGTGTTTTGCTAGGTTCGTAAAAAATCGCAGAGCCTAAAAGTAAGGTGCAATTTACTTTTGTATATATCTATAGGTACTGATCTTATTTTGTCTCTTTTATTTGCATACAAAGTGAAAAATAGAAACCGCTACACTAAATCGTTATATTTGCGATAGGACAACCTATTTTTTTTTATTCCTCAAAGTAAAGCTGCTGAAATTCTTTTAGTTTCTGAGTGAAGTTTAGGTATTGAGATAGGCAGTTACATCGAAATATATGTACCTGGCAGTCACAAAAAAGACACATTAGGTACTAAGTACCTACACACAGTACTTAATACGTCTCTACATCAATATTAGTCAGTGAACCACACATCGAGTAGTCAGCCGGTGCTTCCAAATAATTCGTAAATCACCGGTTTAATTGATGCGTGTAGTAACAGGTTCGGACGGGAGGAGGATAGGTGGGCACATGGAGACACTTGTTGATCCCACATGCGGGCATGCGCCCCGCACGCCGTAAACAACGGTGTCGAGCGAGCGTGGCAACCGACGTCTTGGTAGCGGATAGGACCTAAAGTCTGCTCAGAACTAAAAATAAGACGAGCAGAAATGATATCGTGTGCATCTCTTTCCTCAATCTACGAGTACGTCACTTTTTCGCTTTTCCCGCTATTATTTAGTAGTGGACACTTTTTGTTTTCATTTGTTTTTCTAAATCAAGGTACTTACCAGTAAGTTCTTCTTTGCCCACAATCGCTTTAATAATCCTTGTTTTAACCAATTAACTTCGTTACCGGCCGTGCTGGGAAAATAGATTTTCATTTTTCTTATTATTTGTCCTGTCATCTACCTACTCATAACAAAATGGGAAATAAACGAAACGTTGGTGGAGGTAGGTTAGATAGGCATTTGTCTGTAGGTAGGTACTGTCTATCTAGAGCCACTGAAACAAAAAACCTTTGCTTACTTACCGTAATGAAAATCCCAAATTATGATTCATGAAAAGACATTAACGAGCTTTTTCCTAAATGACGACCTTAACTCTAAATGAATGACTAGTAATATTTCGTCAAAGTTATAAATTGGACGTCCGAGTCAATGGAAGCGCGGAAGTCGGAATTCCGTAATTATGGAATGGAATAAAAGGTGGTCGTTAGCTCAATCAATCGCGGCTGAGGCGCGGAGGGCTCTCGGATTATAAATTTATAATTTGCACTAATAAGGTCATTAACAAGGCACATTAAAACAAAGCAAACAGCGGCGGGGCCGCGGACGCGGCGGGCGCCATCCTTCCTCGAATCCGTGTCATTAATTTACGTAATGCGTAGGTACGCGCTATCCCCAAATATTTAAGAAGCCTCCTCCGGGAGCGCCCGCTCCTCCACTATCCCGTCCCCGCCACCCACCGCCCCACCCCGCCTGCTGAGAATTATGGCGGCCGCCTTGTAATTATATTTTTTAATTTATCTTCCTTAGCGAATACAATGGAGGCGCCACCCCGCCACCGGAGCGCTTCCTTCTCATGCTGAATATTGTATCAGGCCGCTGAAAAAAGGAAAGAACGCTTTAATTACAAGCGAGAGCGCGGCTAGCATTACGCGCTAAATATTTGATGTTGTCTCTTTCTTGTCCTCCCCGTGTCGCTCGCCGCGCATCCACCTCGGCCTCGCGTCAATAATTAAAGCACCTATTAACTCATTCCTCGGCTGACCCACGCTGCAATACCAATTCTAAAAAGAATAACCTAAAGAAAATCTTAAAATATAGCCCATTTTGTTGACGGTACTTTACCTATTAATGCATGCTCATTGAATTTACGTACCTACCATACCAAATTATAAGCTGATTAGACCATTGGCATGGGACCAATATAGGTAGGCATTGTGCCTTAAAATAACCATCGCTGTACCTAAATTTTTTTCAGGAATATCTAATTAAGGTTGGCAATTCCGGCAATTGGCTCTTAATGCGGTTGACTTATGTTAATTTCAGAGTATACGAAGTCATCACTCAGTGTCTAAGGGGCAACTTCATCGTGAATCAAAAATTCAGATGAAAAACCTTTGGGTGAATTTAATTTTAAGACATCTTATGTGCAGTCAAGGAAAACTGAATCGTGTGCCAGGGTGGAACCTTTGTGCTACTAATGTCATGTTGAGATCACATACATTTGTCATTGCAAGGTTATCAAAGCGATTGATTGAAAACGTTCCACCCTGGTACATGTTTCAGTTTCCACGACTATAGTTACAAGTGAAGCCAATAGAAGAATAAGGGGCTGTTTCACAATCCATTGATTAGCGTTAACTGACGGTTAAATGTGATGTCGTCTCAATTTAATTTGTTCGAATAGACGGAGATGGCATCACTAATCAATGGATGGTGAAAGAGTTCCTAAGTATTAAAATTTAAAATCAAATGGTCTACATAGGTACCTACCTACATATTATAGGTAAGTAAACCTCATTAAATTTGTGAACTGCATTGATAGCTTGCTCGAAGCCTGGCAATAAGATAATCTGAGGCGCGAACAGAGTCACGTAAATAGCCTTAAGCGCGAGCAATATGACTCGTAATATCCGATACGGTGAAAGCCAGGTAAGTGGAATTTGTTGATTTTACGATTGCTTCGATACTTGGGCGTTTTCAGAAAAAGTGTACCACCTTTTCTTTTTATTTTAATTTTGGAAATAATACCTATGGTTTTTCCGACTCAGAATCAAGAGCACAATCGATTTCGATAGTTTAAAAAAATCCCTTATAGTTTCGCCATGTCTGTCTGTCTGCCTGTCTGTCTGTCCGTCCGCGGCTTTGCTCAGGGACTATCAATGCTAGAAAGCTGTGATTTTGCACGAATATATAGGTAAACTATGCCGACAAAATAGTACAATTAAAAATTCAAAAACAATTTTTTTTAGGGTAACTCCCATAGACGTAAAGTGGCGGTGATTTTTTTTTCTCATCCAACCCTATCGTATTGGGTATCGTTGGATAGGTATTTTAAAACCATTAGGGGTTTGCTAAAACGATTTTTCGATTCAGTTATTTGTTTGCGAAATATTCAACTTTAAAGTGCAAATTTTCATTAAAATCGAGGGTCCCCCCTCCTCTAAAATCTAAACTGGTGGGTGGAAAAATTTGAAAAAATTCAGAATGGTAATCAGTATATCAAACTTCCAAGGAAAACTATAACGGCTAAGTTTGCTTGAGAATTATTAGTAGTTTATGAGTAAACAGCGTAAGGTATAAAATATACCTAAACTTGGAAGATTCCGTATAAAATACGAAATCCTTAGAAAAATATTACTTAATTTTTTCGTAATGGCTACGGAACCCTATTTTGGGCGTGTCCGACACGCTCTTGGCCGGTATTATTTTCATACACTTAGTATGGGCGTAACAAAACTGACTCATAAAATTTTGTATGAAAAAATGGGATTTTTTTAAACGATCTGAATCGATTGTGCTCTTGATACTTATTGCAAAATTTTAAAAAAAGAATGGGTGCACTGTTTTTTTAAAACGCTCTCTTACTTAATACAATCTGCTCAGTGAATCAACTTACCCGATAAAACCCTTTCCACTTACTGGACTAAACAAATATCGTATGATACTATCAATCCAAACAAGTAGACGACCAAAGCAAAGCACCTAGTGTAATAATAAACACCACGCCAGTCGCCAAATCTGTCTAAATCAGCAATAATAATAAAATAAGTATTTATGTGTGTACAGTCGAACCATTTGATTAGTGACCCACCGTAGAACGTTCTCACAGTAAGTGTCATAGTAAATTCCCTTGTAAAGCAATGCGATGTTACTATGACTTTTTCTACGGAAAGGATCCATAGTGGTTCACGATTCAGTTGGTAAGAATATAGGTAAAGCGGAAAAGTGAATAATTTCTTATAGGTAGTTACATTTTGCTACTGCTGTACCAGTTCCAAATTATATAAGTACATAGATCAATAGGTCGTACCTTTATTTAAAATTGTATCTCTGAGCTCTGGATCCGACCGTTTAAAAACAGTACATCTAAATTTATCAGATGACGGTTGTTCGGCGTTCTAACCGCCAGTAATCGTCCCCCGTTCCTAGAATGTATCAATCAATAAAATATGGCTATTGTTATCTTTCGAGTTGGTTGTGGAGATGTTTTACTGAAATAGTAGATTGTACAACAAGAGCATAAAACGTGTCATTTTACCCAAGGCGTTAATATAGGCACCCGAGCCGGTACGGCGGGGGCGGATAAACAAGTCGAGGGGAAAATGGGTTTAATGCTCGAGTTTTACACTCTGCTTATTTTCATTTCGTTTGCGAGTAGATGAAATAGCAAGTGGAAACAATTGAACAACTATACTTATACTATGTAGGTATAAGTATAGTTGTTCATTTCCTTATATTTTTCATGCATTACTATATAAATATATATTTTTAGTTTTATTTATTTATTTTAATTGATTTTTATTATTATATATGTAAGTTAATAAAAAAAATATATGTGTAGAAACTTTTTTGTTTGTGGCTGTTTATACCTGATTACTTTAGTCTTAGAGGATGATTTTACTTTATGCACTAGAGCATAAAAAGTAATCTTATATCGCCTAGATCCAACATAAATAAGAAATTACGAGCATGAGAAGTGAAACAGCATTTTTCTTTTTCAATAAGACATCATCATCATTTGTTTTATCACGCGTGATTGTGGTCATACGCAAGCCTATTTCTGTGTAAAGTTTTTTTTGTCGATTAAATCTATCATCATATATTCTATACCTAGATATTTTCCTAGCATGAACGAAATAATGCAAGAGTTTGGCCAAACAAAAACATCGACAGTTCTGTTATCGATAAGCACATACCACTTCAACGACAAGACATACATACAATCTCAGCCTGATATCAACTACCTTACAGTAGCGCGTAAATGACTCTTTCAAGGTGTATTGTATTTTTGATTTGTCTTGATTGTAATACCTATAAATAAACAATTAAAAAAAGACACATATCATTTAATTACTCTACTTACTTATTACCAAAGTAAAAAGTTTCAAACTTTTTACGAGTATATTCATAGACAAAGAAGTATTTATATGTATGTATATTTCTCTTTGTATAACCTCTATGAAGCTGAATTGGTACTTATCGATAACAGGACTGTCGACGTTTTTATTTGGTCAAACTCTTACAACGTGTCGTTCGTGCTAGGAAAATATCTAGGTATATATATTACAGTCTAGATCAAACTGGAAGGCAAGACTTTGACTTTTCAGATGTAGGTATACAAAATTTATCCAAATTTTAGTTTTTGTAACCTACATAATCTTGTTTAAGGTATGTATCTTGAAAAGTAAGATAAGCCAAAGATTATCTAATTCAGATATATCTAGTGCTAATACTCGTAACTTCAGAACTGCCTAGTTACCTTCAAACACCTAGGTAACCTTAAAAATCTCAATCTTAGATTTCCGTCGATATAGTGGAGGCTATTAAAAAGATGTATTTTCTATGCGTGTTTAACTAGATACTTACTTAAACACAATAATCGTTCTTTTTATTACTTACCTAGTAATTATAGATCCCACCAAAAACAAAATCATGTAAAATGCCCAACAAACAATTTGGCGATAAAAATAGACCGTATTGTAGCTTTGAGTGGTAGAGTAGCTTTACAAGGTCTACAGTTATAGCTTTTGGTGACACTATGGAGCTAATTGAATACATTAGTCAGCTGGCGATAGTAAAGTGATATAATAGAAATTAGAAAAATATAATAACTTTAAGCTGCAAAGTGGAGCTATAAGCTACCACGTTATAGCTTATAGTTGCAGCTGTAGGGTGATTTTATCACTGAAAGCTCTTTTGGAGTGTCTATTAACGCGTCTTAATGCTGTCGCTCTGTAAGAGTGTTATGTTTACCTTCTAGTGCTAAATGTAGCCTTTAGTGTTAAATAAGCTCTAGGAAAATATTAAAGCTGTATAAAGGTTATAATGGCAATTCTAATAACTCTCAATGAGTGAGTGATATAACGGAGTTAGGGTATAGCTCTTTAAGAGCTTTAAGTGTTAATAAGATATGTAATAACTCTATTTTAGAGTTATCAGTTCTACAGTAGTAATAAATATGACTTTTTTAGTTAGCCTTGCGCTCTGAAGTGATAGTATAGAGATATCGGAATGTTTAAGAGTTACAGACAACAACGCCATTTTCGTTTACAAATAATAACCTTAAAATGGCAAACATAATCATGAAAATTAAGTATAATTTACTGTACAGTCTTCAAAAATATAAGATCTAGTTACTTTACTACACCCATTTGCAAACCTAACCCGTTAAATTAACTTTCCGAAAAAAAAAATGCACCGTAGTATTTTATCGTCTAAAATTTTAATCAAAACGTATATAATTCTAAGGCGCTTGAAAATTGAGATGTAAAATATCATATATAATAACAGAAAACTTACAACCGCAATAGTTGTTCACGTATCTACGTAAAAATAACTGATATTAAAATAACGCACTTACCGATTTCCATCTTTCCCGTCGCCATTACAATAATATAGCACTGTTTGCGTTTTATTATTAAAAATGACACATGTTAATTTCCAAATAGAAGTATTTCTATAAAATTGTATACAATAGTGTACACTAAGAGCTTGTGTATCACGCAAAGAGTTTATTTTCACCACTGTAGCTCTTTTGTTGCGCTTTAAGTGGTATAAGAAAACATTTTACAGGTTTTATAGAACCCTTGGTACAAGTTACGGCTGTTGTGGCTCTTTATTATCTCCTTTGGTAATATGCGTCGCTGCTGTAGCACTATTATACCACTTGAAGTGATAAGGTCTGTGCCAAAATCGGACTATAAGAGAGTTATAAGAGAGTTATAGCGTGCTATATCGCTAATTTTTAGGTCGTGCTAGAGCTATTGGATTTTAAAAGAACTAATATACGGCGGTTATAGAGCTTATCTTATCGCCAAATTGTTAGTTGGGTGTTGCCAAGACAGGACCATTCTGGTTCGCACTGTCAAAAAGCTATCAGATCTCATACTGAGCCAAGATTCTAACTTTACACGCCCTAACTCTACAAGGCCTAACTTCACAAACTTAGTCAAAATATTTGGCTTGGCCATTTCGCTACTTTCACATGGGCGTAAGGTGAAACATTCATCCACTGTTCATTACTTTTTATTTTTTATAGAATAGTTTTTGTAGTAACGAAACGGCCAAGCCACATATATTTCGATTAAGGTGTAGAGTTTGTGAAGTGTGGTCATGTAGAGTTAGAAGCTTGACTCTACATTAGATAAAGCGAGAAGCCACATATTTTGACTAAAGTGTAGAGTTTGTGAAGTTAGGCCTTGTAGAGTTAGGGCGTGTTTCGCGTGGATTTACATGAGATGTGATAACTTTTTGACAGTACGAATTAGAGTTACATGGTCTCGTCTTGGCAACATTTTACATGAAAAAATTTTTGGTGGGATTTCACTTCTTTTTGTAAGTTGCTCGTGACAAAATTTCTTGCTTTCTTTCTTTTTTACTCTTTTTTTTATAATGTATTTGGTGGTAGGTACCTACATTTTTTTACTATTTATAATAACAAGAAGTCCTTATATCAATTTTGTAGAGGGCTAGCGTCAAAATTGCGGAAGTCTCATACAAACTTTCATTCCCTAGTTTAGGTGGATAAAAGTTGAGGGGGGATAAGAGTTCCAAGTTACAGAATTTATTTATTTATGTTTAATATATATTTGAGCATGTATTTATCTATAATATATAAGTATGTTTATCAGTTGCTTAGTATCCATTGTTTAAGGTTTGCTTAGTTTGGGACTAGGACAATTGGTGTCAAGTGTCCCACGATATTTATTATTATTTATTTATTTACTGTTTTTCTAGTAATACTAGCTTACATAACAAATTTCATCTTTCTAGGACATTAAGAATTTCGATGACCCTAAGAATTTTGATGATCATCAGTGACTCAGTGACGAAATCAGGGCTTATGATATCAACAAAATCTAAATTATAAGAGCTATGCAATTAATACCTGCTATAAGAGCTATGCAATTATACTAACTCATAATTTATGAAATTTTTCCTTTAAATTTATGACAATAAACGGAAAACAGTGTAACTGGCACCTTTCGTTTCTTTTGTTAGAATCATAAGCATTAAGTTGACCATTATTAGTAGCTAACATTGCAGTACAAAAATAACCTGAGATTTGTAATTAAAAGGTATTATTTTATATTATTTTCACACACCACATCATTTCAGGTACCTAGTAGATACCTACACTAACATAACTAATGTTTACTAATCAGTAATTAATGTAATTATGTAAAAAATATTGTTGTGAAACAGTCGGGCACCTATAAATTTGTTGCGGATGTTATACCTATCATGCATTTTACAAAGTGGGCCAAAAGCTTTAGCTATCTAATTGAACGTTGTTTCTTGGAATCCGCAACTCGGTCCCATGTGGCACTTGTAACAATTATTATATCAGAAGAAGATATTCAAGCAGAAAGGGCGCGCTCGAGTTGATTTATAGCTGAACAACAATCGCAAATTAAGGCGGATTCCGTCGCGCGGACACCCGTAGCTGCAGTACTTAGCGCGGAGACAAAGTATAAAGTAGCGCCCCCATCCACCCACTGAAAAACGTCTCTAATATTCTTTTAGAAACGGTGGCATTTACGGGCTATATTTTATCCCGAATTTGCATACGCTCCTTTTTTTCGTACCCGTCCTCTATTTTATCGGGGTGAGCATTTTTTTTCGTCCGGGGGTTAAGATACAAAAGGGTAAAGCGCGGGAGCTGCTTCGATAATTAAATTGCACCGCGGCGTGCGTGAGTGAAGTAAAACTGTGTTGCCGGCTGGCTGGCTCACGGCGAGCATCTCTGTTCCTGCGTCCCTGGTGCTGTGATTGCGTAGCAGCCGTTTATTACCGTTTCACGATACATTAAATTTGACAATTAAAGCTTAATCTCCTCGTTTCTCTGAGCGTTTGTTTTATCGCTTGCATCTGATTTCGGCGATCACTGCGTGTTTGTTCCTCCCTTCGAAATCAGTTATTTACAGTCAGTCGTCGCTCTAACCTAAGTGTTTCTACTTTATTGCATTTTTAAACAAATGAATTTATTAGGGTTGAAGTTGTATGCACCCTCTTAGATTTCATATCGACGGTGATGGAGTGAGTCCTAGTGAGCCTTTAAAACGAGAGTTGATCTGCATTTGTTTTCGTCATCAGATCGATAACTGTCATTATTTTGTTCAATCGTGACACGAATAGTTTCTATTCTATTTAGTTTTGTGAAACTGGTAATAGAGATCTTAGTCTAATTAAGAGAGAGAGAGAGAGAGAGAGAGAGAGAGAGAGAGAGAGAGAGAGAGAGAGAAGGACAAAAAATCGATACCTACTCCCATTAAAATACTTTTTACACTATGAAAATTTTGATAACCACAGCAATAATATAATTAGAGTGGTTTGCAAGGCAGCTTTACAAGGGCAAAAGCTGGAGAAAGTAGGATTTCAACAAAAACATGCTGTAAAAAATGTGCCGAGTCTCGATTGAGATTTATAAAAGTAATGATACAAAAGAGTAAAAGTGGCAAAAATCTGACCTTTTCTGGGAAGGGTAGGAGTGATCTTTACTACTAGGTAGGTAGGTACTTCTTTCTTTTTTTTAGTTAGAGTATATGTATACATAACAAGGCCATAAGTCATATGAAATTCCACAAAAAAGGCCACATTTTGGGCAAAACTCTTTTTACTAGGTACATCTTGTTTATGAGATTTTACTACTTTTTTTTTGTAGGGATTCCACTATTTTTTATGATTGAATAATTTTTATCAAAGCGGCTCTTATAGTTGTGTGGGGCTCATAGGCTTCCACATTAGGTACGGTCAAGGGCTTTAATTTATTCATGAGCCACCATGGAGCCTTTTCAAAGGAAAAGTCATTACGATTTTCATTCTGTATGGTGAAACTGGCTTACTCAGAGTAAGGCAGTTATTTTTGTTGAGAGCGGTTATGCGAACTCACAGGTCGACCACTGCGTCTCTTGTTGACTCTGTGCGACATGAACAGCTTCTACAAAAACGAATATATATAAATATACAGACTTCCTGTGCCTAGAGTCAGATCTGCTTTCGCAAGACGGTTTCCACTGTTTGTGCATCCTTTTATATACAACAGGGTTTGTAAGATTGTTAACATAGTAAATTGTAGGACCACTATAGCAAAGAAAATCGTAACGAAATGGCTAACAACGCTAACATACTCGGAAACGGAGGAGTTACTACATATATGCTCGTAAGAGTGTTCTGATAACACACACGCACACACACACACACACACACACACACACACACGCACGCACACACACACACACACACACACACACACACACACACACACACACACACACACACACATATTTGCATGCCTCTCTCTAAGTAAATCATTTTAAGTTTTCAATGTCAGTAATCATTTTTTTTTTTTTTTTTTTTCTTTATTTCTACTTTATAAGTATCTGATAAGATAATAAGTACTTAAGTAAATCACTGATAATGTAAACCGACTCGCTGGGTCCCAAGATACAGGCTCAGCCTAGTTTGGGGTCCGCCGGACACTGCTAATTGTATTTCGTATTTGTTACATAATAAACATTTTCATTTTCATTTTTCATTTTCATTTTCATTGTTGTTTACTATGAAATGGTTCCATGGTATTGATAGCTCATAAAGTCCTTGGTCATACCTGCTTTAGACCTTACAATTTCATATGCAATGAGAAATAGCTCATCAAATGAAGTATTTTTTACTAAGACGGTATTTCAGTAAGGCCTCTAGTGTTTGTTTGCTCCAGACCTTTGATTTTTGTACACCATCAGAAAACGATCGTGAGATTAAACAATTTTCACTAAGATATTGGCACTTGGGTATTGTAATAATTTTGCTGGGCTTTTGGATTTCACATCAGCACCAGGTACTTCATATTTTCGAAAATCCAGGTTTTCAAGATTTTCTTTTAATGTGGATACTAAACATTTGCGGGTACTAAAGTTTAATTAAAATTAAATATTGTTTTTCTCTAAAGTGATTTTGTAAATCTATTGAGAAAATAAATATCTTAATCCATAGGTAAACGATATTTCTGTGTCATATTTCAGCTCTCTAGGTATTGTGAAAGTACTAATTTAGATACTTTTAATGAATTTTTTATCAATCAGTCAGTCAGTTAGTTTCAAATTTGCGTTACTTTGCGACTATAAAACTTCTTAACGAATGAATGATTGATCTTGGAATTTGAGGGTTCTTATAAATAAATTTCCTTAGCTTGTCGAATGAGAGTAATTTTAGCTTTCCAATATACCAGATACAGTCAGCACCAGAAATTAATGAGCAGTCACGATGCTTTAAATGATATTAACACTCTCTTATAATAAAAGTGTTGAGATCATTTTAAGCACCGCTTTTTACCTTAGCAGTAGTCATGTGTAGATCATTTTGAGCACTGCAACTGCTCATCCACTTCTGGCACTGACTGTAGCTATATATAGTTCGGCAATTTTTCGTGCGTTCGTCTTGGCGGGGTCACTACCGTGCCGCCAGATAGAATATGAACCGTCAGCGAATACAAACAACGGATTAGTAATAAATAAAGCTATACGTCACATATTCCTATCTTTATGTATCTGTCCTGTTAAGAAATACTCTGAAGAAACCCAAGTCAGGATAAATTGTTAGTAGTTAGTTAGTGAATAATAATAATTAAATCATTAGGGCCTTTCGTAAAATGTTATATAATTACCAAGTTCCCAACTCGGAGGATTTAATATTTCCTGGCAGTTGCGATGATAATTTAACTAACAAATTAGGAGAAATCTTACCCTGCTCTAAGTCAAATTACCATAATTGCTAATCAAATGTTGTAGGAGTAGGCGCGTCGTTGCTTCGCTCTAATTACAAATTCTAATTCCCTCTCTTGTTTCACGGGCCTTTTGAATTCGTAAATTATTGCCCTTGCTTCAGGCTATCAAATGAATTATATTACATAATCTACTCTTGCTTCAATTTAACTTTGAAGGCAGGCACTTATTAAGATTTAATAGAAACGCTCTACGTGGACACTCGGAGCTGGTCGCGCCAGTACTTAGGTAGGTATCTAAGCAGCTTTATTGTAAGGGAAATAATAATATCGTAATTAGGGAAATCTCCAACATTTACTCGACGCCTATTTATTTACGTCGAGCATGATAAGACGAGTGAAGTACCTCACTTAAATAGACTCAAAGAAATGAAAAACATCCACCCGAGACGAGCTTTAGATATAGACGATGCTGTTAATTTGTTTGAAGTTCTACAAAGACGATTTCCTCGAAGGAAATATTTCATCAAAAACTTAATAATATTAAAACATTTTCAGTATTCGAGAGCGACGTAGCGCGCGATTTTAATTCTCTCACAAGTCTACTTACGAATAACACCGGCTCCAATTAAAAGCGCGCGACAGCTTTGAAAAGCGGAATGAAGGAAAGTATAAGTAGGTGGGGAAATGTGCTCGTGTTTACGGAAACCTCCTCCGGCAAAATATTATCGCGAGACGAGCGCGATCAAATATTCAGGCGGCGCGCGCGGGCGCGGGACGCGGCCAACCCTCTCCAACTTTCAAGCCCTTCCCTTTGCACGCCCTACACTAATTACGTTTAGAGTTCTTAAGCGAAATTACTTAGGCCCCTCGCCACCCGCGCTCGCCTCCCCCCTTCCGGAAATGAGGCGCGCTGGAAAACAAGAAAGAGGAAAGCGTTATATAAGAACACCGCTGTCTTTCTGCTCGTCCTAAATCTGGACAATCTGAAAGATGTTGATGTAATGATTTTTTTTTCTTCATTTTCGCGAGTTCTCTGTTCATGAGCGGTTGCTAAGTGAAAAGCAATTAAAGCACGGGCGAGTGATCTCCGCCCCGCCCGCCGGGGCCCGGCCCGGCTTCAGGGCTCTCGCTTGCCCAGCTGAAAAGAAAAATTATTATAAACACGATTTTAGTGCATTATAATGATGATAAATGACACTTTTTTAGTTCAGAGCTACTTACTCTGCGACATGTACCTCCTAACTTCGTAGCTGGGAGTTGCAGACAACAAACACTGATTGATTCGATTTTAAACAACACAGGTGTCTGTCTTGTTTAAAATCGGGGAACTGGTTGTCTAACTGCAAAATAGGTTAAGTGTGTTTCAATTCTTCCGGAATATTTCAGCTGGTAATAAATAAGTAACGAATGGTTCGTTTGGCCACAGAGAACATAATATACAGAGACACCACCTAGTACAAGCAAACGGTATCACCCTAATACTGGCTATACAACTGGCTATTTTTCTTTTCTTTATTTTACAATAGAAGGCACCACTGAGAACACAAATAACACGATACCTATATGCCATCTAGCGAGACACTAATGATACGGGTGTCGCTTGTTAGCCCAATCTATAGCTTGACTAGGACATGACAGGGTTGGTAGATGGCGCTACGTTATATAACCTACTCACGGCCGCTGGTCAGTGCGTAAGCAATCGAGGTTTCGTAGATCCAAACCTATTCGTAATCTGCTGAAAACGCTGTCAGCCATATTAGTTTATAGATTATCTACAGCTTAGGGCTATACTACGAAACTCGAAGTTCGTATCGTACCGTCCCTCTCGCTCTCGTATTAAATAGTTTAAGTGTCAGAGGGACCGCACGACACGAACTTCAAGTTTCGTAGTAGAGTAGTGACGATATGTAGTTTTAATTTTTTTTTTATTCGACTGGAAGGCAAACGAGCAAGTGGGTCTCCTGGTGGTAAGAGATCACCGACGCCCGTAAACATCTGCAACATCAGGGGTATTGCAGATGCGTTGCCAACCTAGAGGCCTAAGTTGGAATACCTCAAGTGCCAGTAATTTCACCGGCTGTCTTACTCTCCGCGCCGAAACACAACAGTGCAAGCACTGCTGCTTCACGGCAGGATTAGCGAGCAAGATGGTGGTAGCAATCCGGGCGGACCTTGCACAAGGTCCTACCACCTGCTATTATGCGATTATGCAATTATAGTATATAAGTGTTGTGTAGTGTATATACTTGGTTTGGTGTTTTTCAAAATCCTCTAATATCTCAGAAACGGTGCGTCCTAGCTCAAAAATAGCTAAATTTTCAACCCCCCCGTAAGCCCCCCCTCTACGGGACTACCCCGGACCCAACCCCAAAATTTCATCCCCCCCCCCCCCACTTTTAGCACATTGACCAGCCTAACCAGACCCCTGATCCAAGGGTAGCAAAAACTTCCAGGGCTTATAGCTCCGGAACGGGCTACTCCGAAACACAACGTTCGAAGTTCGTGTCGTGCGATACCTCTCGCTCACGTATTAAATAGTATAAGTGTGAGAGAGATCGCACGATACGAACTTCGAACGTCGTTTTTCGGAGTAGCCCTTCAGCACAGTAGGCAGGCTACTCCGAAAATCGAAACTCGAAGTTCGTGTCGTGCGGTCCCTCTGACACTTATACTATTTATTACGAGAGCGAAAGAGACCGCACGACACGAACTTCGTGTTTAGAATTACATAGTAGCCCGCTGCAAGCTCATACCGGTTTTACGCCATCTAGCGTTACTTTTGCAAACTACTACGAAAACCTCATAACTGAAACGTAGTCACATGTAGCCTATACTTTCGTATTCTCAATTTATTATTTATGATGTTTCTTATCTTCAAATTAAGGAGTTGAAATAAAGTTGATGTGAAGTTGTGTTTATAAAATATGCTATTCTTTATTTTAATATCAATATTTCTACTTAATTCGGCTTATTTACATTTTATAATTTACAGATGTTAATGGTAGTGCCATCTATTGCCGTTTTTTAGTACTAAATATATCTTGTATGAGTTGGTAGCCCATGGTTTGGCTGAATATTTTTTTACGTTTTTAGGGTTCCGTACACAAAGGATAAAAACAGGACCCTATTAGGTACAGAGACTTCACTGTTCATCTGTCTCGCTGTCACCAAGCTGTATCTCGGGAACCATGATAGCTAGACAGTTGATGTACCTATGTCTGTTGCCGCTTTAACAACAAATACTAAAACAGAATAAAATAAATATTTAAGGGGGGCCCATACAAACGTGACTTTTTTTCCATTTTTACTAATGTCTAATGTCGTAGGTACCTATAGATAATGCTACGGAACCCTTCGTGCGCGAGTCCGACTCGCACTTGGCCGGTTTTTAAATACATTAATCGATGTTCAAAGTGTACCTACCCTAAAAACAAACAAGGGCGTTTAGTTAAATTTATCCAATAACCTTCTAGAACATTCGGGAGAGAAGACATTCTGTATAAGCGTGCTCGGGAGTAATACCGAGAAACTAAGCGAAACCGTACAATATATAATTGTGTTGAAAATATTATCATTTGAATATTCGTGGTTGATAAAGCCGGCGACGCGCCGTCAGCGGCAGCGGCGGCTAAATTAAACGAATTCACGACGGCCCGAGACCGCGTTTCCGCACCTTTTATGTGCCAACGCACAGTTTAATTTCCTAATTTTCAAATGTTCTTCAGAAACAAGACAGTGTTGGGGACTTTGATCATCCAATCGGAAGCTACCGTCAACGCAAACATTCAAGTGAGCGCGCCGTTGGACTCAGTACTTACACGCCAAATCTCTTTACAACCTACTTTATTTCCCCTGCGTCTTAATTTACTTCAAAATTGTAAGTAGGTTTTTATACACGTCTCAAATTTATTGAGCTGTCACGAAAATGTATGTGAATATTAAGTTTACCTTGGGCAAGTAATTAAATGTCATTCAGGCAGCATCGCCGTTTTTACCACCATAACAATTAAATATATGGTTGTTAGAGACTAAAAAATGCTTCTAGCTATAACTAACGGTTGGCGATGGTAATAAACCTGATACTGATGGTAATAAAAATTCATTTGCATATTTTGCCACAAACTGGTTAAGCACTGAATACTGGGTTCGATGTAAGGGTTTAAAAGAGTTGAGTAGATATCTAAAAACTTTTACTTACATAAATAGCTGCCCAGTCAACAACTTGTTAGCTCTGAATTAAGAAACAACAAATGGTGTGCCTACCTACAATTTTAATAGATATTTACGATTTGAGAGTTCCCGACAAAACAAAAAAAATAGTATAAGTATACCTACTTTTATCTAAAACATATTTTTAAAATAACAGCTAAGTATAAGTTGAAGAGAAGATAAGTGTCATTTTAATTTTAAATGATAACACAACGGATAACTCACGTGTGAAATCGAGTTTAGCTCAACATGTTTCGGGTTGATACGTAAACCTTCTTCTAGGAGAAACGCGACTCGGCGGCTGCTACCAGAAGAAGGGTTACGGATTAGCCGGAAACATGTCGAGCTAAACTCGATTTCTGACGCTTTTTCTGACGTGAGTTATCCGTTATGTTATCATTTAAAATGAGTGAGTCTCACGGTAGTTTCATATTCAAGATAGGTGTCAGTTTTGATTTCTTTCCTCCACGGATGGTGCAAGTGCGACACATAGCTGACTTTTTTTTTTTTTTTTTGTCTCCAGAATAAAATTTGTGCGAGTTGTACTAAGTTACTACATATGACAATAGGCAAAGGTAACCAATGTCAAATTAGCACTAAAGTCCAGTTAAGTTAAGGTTTCCACCAAGGTATGACAATGTGAGGATGGGTTGCGTGCGAGGAATGTCTTTTTCATGAAACAATTCATTTAGTACCTAAGTTGTAATTTGAATATATAAATAAACGAGCTGGTGCCCGCGACTTTGTCCGCATAGAAGTATGAGAAATAGCTTACAGTCCGTGAGATCTTAAAAAAACCTTCGGATTTTAGAAGCATGCTTCGGGTATTGACGATGACACGCGATCGTGATACGCGGTTCTGTTCTGTTATCAACTTGCAAAACTTTTCAAAGTTACCGTAAAAAGTTATGTAAAGAATAACCATCAGTACAAAATGAACCTTACTATAATAATATTACGCTTCTTTATCTTTTTCTAATTTTAATACAATATGACTTTTTGTCATGATACAAATAAAACAAAATCAGCATTTTCGAATTCTTCCATCGTCAATTTAAATTGAGAACACCCCGCCTCAACACAGTACTTTTGTTTGGAATTATATAGAGCTGTTGTTATAAATTATCTACTTCTCTTGGGTACGTCAAATGAATTTTTTTGGTCTGCTTTCGTTTTATATTTTTTTTAATGCACTTTTCGAAATCCCCGTTGCTTCTATAACACGGTGTAGTACCTTATTAATATATTTACGACCACTTTTTTCTTAAAAAATTCAACTTATATACAAAATATTTATAAATATATTGTAATCAATTTCCAGTGATTGGCTATTTACAGACATACCCTGCTTAAGTTGACTCGCCATGGAAATCAATTTCCGAAAAATAACAAACTACCTAAATAAATATATGCAATTGGTGGTTTTAACTGCTCTATATACATCAATGAAAACACAACGAGTGCACTCTACGCGTGATGGATTGCTACTGAGTCAAAAAGACAATTGTCATTTTTTACTAACGAATTCTTCCGATTTCCCCCGAAACCCGAAGGGTTTTCTAAAAGCTCACGGATTGTACATCCTATTCTCAGGCCTACCGAATATACACAAAAAAATTCATAAAAATCATAAAAAAAATATATGTTATATGCGTGTTGCTCTTTAAAAAATAGTACATTACTGTAGAGCCCGGGAAGTAAGGAGTTGCCGGCCAAGCGGATAAAGACGGCCGACCGTAGCGAGGTCGGATAGAAATGCGAGGCGTAACCCCGCGTTCCGGCCGAGGCTTGTATAGTGCTTTTCTCAAACATGACACGAAGTAAAATAAAAAAAAAAACAAGAAATGAAGCTGGTGGGACGCTAATCTCGTCACCGTGTTGTGTGGCTGCTGGCGCGGCGACTGCAAGCCTGTGGCGGGCGCGCGGTGTACCGCAGCGAGCGTTGAAACAAAAGGCGGTCGCTTTGCCGGCCGAGGGCGGGAAATTTGTATGAAATCTCTTTGCAGGCCGCTATAGCGACCGCGCGCAGGCAGGCCAGCCGCAGCCCCTACAACGCGATACTTCCCGGCCTATTACTTGTAATACAATGTCAATACTTAGTTTGGGACTAGGTCAATTGGTGTCAAGTGTATATTTATTATTTATTTATTTATTTATATTTCATGTCATATTTGAGAAAAGCAAAGCAGTTAGCAGAATTAAATATTGAATACGGAATACTGAACGACAATATACATCTTAGGATACTCTTCAAATATTATATGTAAAGTCGCCATCAGATATTTCGGAGCGGCCAAGGTGATCAAAAATATCGATACATGAACCCTATTATTAATACCTTAATAGCTCAATAATAGAGTGCATGTGCTGATATTTTTGACCACGTTGGCCGCTCCAAAATATCTGATGGCGACTGTACCTAACCACCTACCACTAATCCTAGCATATCCTGTTTATCTCATACTCATCAACTGTGCTGTCTGTGTGGTAATAATTACGTACATATTTTTGTATGTTGGTAAAAAAATCTTTTATTTAATTTCATTTTCATTTAATAGGATGCGTTCCTACAAAACCTGACTAACGAAAAGAAATGACTGGTTTTGACTATTTTCATGGCTGATTAAAAAATAACTTAACAAAATAGCCTCTGTACTTTTTTCGCTGCTCAACGGCTTAAATTAGGCGCAGAGAAATTACAAAACAAAAGAGGGAAAGTTGCGGCTGTTTAATGAGATTTAAATAATTAATGAGTGTGCAAAATTGGTTTCTTTTTTTCAGCAGCGGTAGCGAGTGCTTCGAGGGTCGCGATGAAAAAACAAGCCATAATTGCGGACCCCGTCCGAGACATCCTCCGCTCCCAAAATACTTATTACCATCGAGGGAGCCCGGTACGACCATAATTTATAAAATGCATCCTATTACGACAGCAATTAAACTTTTTCGTCGCTGGAAATCGAGAATATTATTTCATAAATTCTTACACAAATAATAAGGCATGGTTTTATCGTCTTAGGAGAAGACATAATATACCTATTTATGACTAGTAGGTACTTAATTTATCAACTTACCTACTATGCGCTACATTGGTAGATCGTCATCATCACCAACATCTCGTAACTATGACCAACGATAGTTCTATCTCACAGATCAGAAACCTAGTGTCGATACGAATTAGTAATAACAATATTTCCCCTATTTCCCCTCAGTTGTTGTAATTAAATTGTCCAATTGAGTTGATGTTTTTCACGTTCCTGATCGAGGGACGCGATACCCAGCGGTAAGGATGTAAAACTTATTCTTATACAGACGGATTAATTTAAATATTTCTCCTCCCTAATTCGCGTATCAAAGCACAACCGTTAGATCAAAATCCTGCTGGTAATTTCCACATGATCCACTACAAAATAAGTCCGTTAGAAACGTTCGCATGAAAAGTTACTTGAATCGGTTTTTTACTTAAAATGCAACTTTCAGTTCATTGATTTCATTATGCTGAAATTGTATAATCGCAAAATCTTTACGGAATATGTAAATGAAATAATTTTCGTATTCAAATGGTCGTGATTGACATCTCGCCAGGCGGTCATCCCGGCGCTCCCGCGGCCTTTTGTCGACCCTGACCGCGAACCAATGATTGTGATCAAACCCAAAAACTATTTCAATATATTCTTCTGTATGAAAGAACATTTCCATCGAGTTCTCCACTTGGGGTAAATAAAATAAATTCGTTGGGAATTTCCGTTACAAATTCACGAATTTTAATTAGTTTACGTTCTGGCTAGTCTTAGGTACGGATTGAAAAAGAAACTGTCACACAAGATTTTGCTTGAGATTGGGCGAGGACGGTATTCCTTTGTTGTTTGTCGTTAGTAAAATAGAAGATTGGTTACGAGATAAACTAGTAACTACTTATTTGATCTGAGAAGAAGACGTGGCCCAAAGGAAAATTAACAATAGATTCTTAGCTGTAGCTTCGGCATTGGAATAACTTTTTTAGAAAACAATTAAAAACATTCTTAATAGTTTATGAATGGCTCATGGACTTTACTTATGTACACACCCAACAAATAGCACCATTGTAAAGAAATAAATGAAAGTGTAATTACCTACGCCTCACTTAGTTAATTGGTCACTTCTGTTAGTTAATTTCTCTAAACTGTCTATGATGACGCTTACAACAATTTAACAAGCGCCTATACATATAATTTCTCATAAATACTTAGCATTTGTGCGACACATTCTTACAAACGGATTTTCCAACAGAATGAATGCGTGTTCTTAATAATAATCTGCACGCTTGTGCCGACAGATGGCGTGGGCCATTAGGGTTGGTTGTGTTTCTACTGCAGTTCTCTTTCCGTAGACATGTGGATAAACTACAAGTGATCCTTAAGTATTTAACTCGTTACATTGATCGACTATCTAAGTACAAAGCGTCTCCGTTTTAGCTTGGTCAAAAATGTTATGTCTAGCTGAGTATTTGTTCTCCTCTACCGGTTTCTAGCAAATAAAGTATATTTTGATTTTGATTTTTTTACATTTCTCAACCGATTGTCATGAAATTTTGAGAGCAAATTTCATATTTTATTCCATTTAGTTCTGTTTTTTTTTTCACAGTGGCGCGCCATGGCGCACGGTAAATATTTCTTCGGTTTTAAGCTATCCAGGGACAGACTCGCCAAGTCCGACTCACAGAGTCACTAATAATAATAATGTAAGTAGTAAGTATAGTAAGAACATATATCAATAAATATATTTAATATGAATGTAAGTATTGGTCGCAGACATTAAATTGGGCAAGTATTTATTAAATTAATGTCACATACATACATTAATGTATTTATTTATTTATTAAAAACTACATTTCACAGCATTACAGTCTTGACCAATACACTGTGAAACTACACAAATGACATCTTAAACTAAGATACATATATGTATTGAAGTACTACTAAATTTTCGCACCCAAATTTTTGTGTGTGCAAGGCGTAAAAAACAGCTGCGGTCTCGTTTGTCTAAAATAATACCGATATGACAGAATAAAACGAAAATAGAAAAAAGTCCTTGAATTTTCCACAGTTATAAAGTCATTAGGTATAAAGTTACCTAAATATTAATTGCGAGTTACGAAGTTGAATCGTAACTTCAAAAATAAAAGCTCAAATTAGTCCTGAAGTGTGTGAACCCTAAGAGGCGCAAGCCCGCGCGAGTCGCGTGCGCAGACGACACCCCACACGTATTGTAGTCGGATCGGCAAAAAAAGCAGGATTGTTTACCTCACTTTTTACCTTTTTTCAACTTTTATTCCAATTTTATCGCGGCGCACGCGGCGACTGCCTTTATAGAGTTCTCAATGAAGCGTTATGCGCCTCCATTGTGAACAGCCAAGTCGCGGTAATTCATTTTTAATGTTAACTTAAATGTAGATAATCGGTGGACCATTCGAGCAGCCCTCTGCTTTTTATTTAATTTGTTGACATTGACATGATCATTTATAAAATGTGGACACGTTATTTAATCCACATCGTTCTTTTTTGGTGTCGTATATTTATTAACAAGGATTAAATAGATTAAAACATATTTGTTATACCACTCTTTTATTGTATAATATTAGCAAACGATGATAAGTTTAAATGTAATTTTCGATGGTGAAAGTAATAAATAAACAATGAGTTTTAATACTGTCCACAGTGCCGTAGGATCGATGTATCACGTTAATTAACATTTTATGAAAATTGACTTTCCTTTTTATTTAATCTGATTTAAGTTATTACATAATTTAGTTTACATCGATTTTGATTAGGTTTTGTTTCATCTTCTTCAAGGCACTGTTGGTAAGTTCTGAGCCCTTTCAAAGACTAAAGTTGAATCATGGAAAGATTCATCAAAATGCACCACTGCTAAGAAAGGGCACTATGAAAAGCATTTTACTGTAGAACGTTAGGTACACGAGTCAATACGAAAAACATTCTAAATAAGGGAAGCATAAATTGAAATAGATTTTTTTAAGATTTCACTCACATATTGATATAATTTTAGGGATTAAAAATCTATCCTCTATTGACCTATAATCATTTCAATGTTGTAAAAGCCATGTATTATGTACAGTCGACTACAAAGAGGTATGTACATTTTCTCACCTTACTCTAATACAATGACATGACGTGTAAAAAATTTATAGTCTTTCCAGTCGATTGTACTTACTAGAAAAATGCAAAAAGTTGGATTCATGCATTACACAAAAAATTATTTAATGTTCACGGACCAAAAATTTCGCAAATAAGTGCCGTGAGCATGCGATTGGGAATTTCGATTAAATAAAACCTTTGTTACGCGTTAATATTCCTTTTTATTATATCAATATGTTTGTTTAACAAGGTTTTTGAGATTGACTCTAACACACGCCAACGTTCGCATCACATTTGCTACAAATAAGTTAATCTTAACAGTAAACCAAGATTGCCAATACTGAAAATATGATAAATTAAGAAATGTATAAGAAAATGCATTCGACATCAATTAAATGCTTGTTTGTGCACGAAAGTGCTAATGCCAAGTCCGTTAATAATTAGTTCTAGTTTTCTCCGAGATTTAGGAAGTTTTAACAGAAGCCAAGTATTCGTTGTATTTTTTTTCCTGCGCCTGTTGTAACTTTTGCAGTTTTTTGACAAGTCCTTTACTTATTTCCTTGCCTTCGTGGTCGTGAGTTGGAAGACCCTAAAACAAAGCATTGAAATATAATGGTCGTTTGAATCATGGTTGTTTTATTTAGATTATATCCTTGGTCAAACCAATTCATTTGGTAATTGGTTTATTTGGCAGTTTTGAATAAGAACCTTTTTTTATGAATTTTAATTGAAAAAAATGAATAAAATGAATCTGCTTGTTTCAACAAACGACTGTAATCTTTTTTGAATTTTAATTTATGTATTTTCCGACATATTAGAGAAAAGAAGTCACATGAAAGCATTTTAGTTAGATTCGGAGATTGACATAATTAGAGTTTGATTGTAAACTTTTTTCAATGCCAAATGTCTTCATAATGTGATTCTCCAAAAATTTCACCCATTCTACTGAATTTACTGACATAAGATATACCGCACCTATTATGTTACTAAACACTCTGGTTAAATTGAGCTCACTAACCTTATCATCAAACTTGGAGTATTTGTCAGTCTCCTTTCGGAACAGCTCTCCTGGAGGAATCTTCTTCTGTTCGTCTTTGAGTCGCTGCGCTTCGGCCAGCTCCTGTTTCTTCTTTAACTTCTCAGCTTCCAGCCGTTTCTTCTCTTCTCTTTCTCTTATCAATTCTTCTTTGCTCACGAGTTTCACCACTGTCCGATCTGGTGAAAATTAATTTAAGTTATAGCTAGTTTTGGAATATTTTTCATCGATAAATTTAAACGCCAATCATTTTGTCACTGTTCTGCTTACACAAGGATTATTTGCGTCCCGCTCACATTCTCTGTACCAAGTAGTGTGACACAGGTCCAGTCCAATGTAAGCAGTTGGTAATTTAGAACGAAAAGTCTCAATTTCACAGGTAGGTGAAAAAGGAATAGGGTAGGCACTCCCTATTTATCTGAAGACCGTGCACGCTACTTGCTCCTAAAACAAGGCGATCTTTTAAGTAGATTTTCTACCGATGACTTACTTAAAATTTGTAGACAATAACAATGACATTAATAGAGTATAGAGAAGAGAAATAGCTCGTCTCACAGCGCCAATGTCGATTCTATGATGGCGTCATGATGCATAGATTGGGAATCTATAGGCTATAAAAGTGGAAATAGACTACCGCAGTCGTCTGCTCTCTTAAAAGGCCCGTAAGAGCAAAAGAACGCGCAATATGGTAGGCCACACCATTAACCAATAATTGCAAGATGCTATTTGTTAGCCTTGAAACCGGATTTTCAATCAACTGTAAAACTAGATTTTTAGTTATTTGAAACATAAACAGTCAATTGGGTTGTCAAATAACTGACGTGGTGTCAGCTTGCTATTGCCATGTAGGAAATCTCATTTTACCATCTCATAACAACTGCATATCGACGGCTTTAACAACCACCATGACCCTGTCATTTTTGGTCATACTATCTTCTATTCTTCATTCTAACTCATTAAAGAAAGAGCGAGTCCTCCTAACATAGGTGCAAAACACCTACTGGGAGGCCTCTGCATTTGTCACCCTACCCAATACTACCCATTGATTGTGTGGAATGAAATAAAGCATTTTTGATTTTTTTTAGGTAATAAATGAAAACAACGTCATTTACTCACACACGATAGCGATAAGATGTTTTTGCGGTTAACCGTCGATATATCAATTAATTCGTGACGTCAAAAATATCTTATTTCGTTACTCAGTAGCGACTGTTCTCGTGTCTTCGTGTCATATTCGCGTGTGCCACGAACGTTCCCTTAGGGTAGCGGTGGGCAACCTGCGGCCCGCGACTTTTATAGAAATAAATCAAATTATGAACACGTCATTAAAATTATCAACAACAACAAGTCTGCCTTTATTTCAATTTATCCCTATGTGGTTCTTAGCTGCCAAAAGGTTATCGACCGCTATCCTAGGGTATTAGTTTAGGTACTCGTATATAGGTAGAGTCATTCACGATGAAGCGTGCCGTGGTCCTTATTACAATGTCATTAATGGCTAATTTTGACAAAATCACGCGTCTTCGTGGATGGCACTAGGTATAGTAACATGCATGTAATGGGCAGGCCATATAGCATGGAGAACAGATGGCCATTGGGGCCGAATGGTTCTCGAATGGAGACCGCGGAAAGGCAAGCGCAGCGTAGGACGTCCACCAACGAGATGGACGGATGGCCTGGTCAAAGCCGCGGGTTCACGGTGGACGCAACCCGCTTCCAAACGAAGCAACTAGCTAGAATAGGTGAGAATCCCACCCACGTAAAGAAAGAAAGATATGAAAGATGAAAGAAAGAACAGTATGCTGAATGACAGTACGAGAGGTAGCACAAGCGAGAACTGGTATGAAAGAGAGTTAGTTAAATATAAGCTCTGATCATGTCAGAGGTAGAAAAGAAAAAAAACCGAAGCAACTAGGAGGAGGAGGTCTATGGGGAAGGCCTTGGTCCAACAGTGGACGTCCTACGTGTTCGGTGCAATGCGATCGAACACCGCATCGCGTCGTTTTACCTAAAGGCGGCTATGGATGCCGAGATGATGTTGATAGTGAGACATACCGGGCTTGTCTTCCAGCCGCACTCCTAGCTCGGGAAGGTCCACGTCTCGCAGCGTGTCGCAGAGAGCCAGCACGTCCCCGGCTTTGGCCGTGCGCGCCGCGTCCCGCACGCGGGCGCGGAAAGAGCTCAGCGCTTCTAGGTACGGCATCACCGCCTCTTCTAGCTGTGACAATATACCAAATATAAGTAAAAAAATCGATCAAGTGCGAGTTGGACTCGTACATGAAGGGTTACCATGTTTAAAAAACAGTCCCGTTATAAGTTTTGGTTAAAAATTTAAAACAAGAAAAAAAAAGCTTGTATCTGAACTGTAGGTACTTTTTGCCCCTGGTTACCAAAGCACTCGGCAAGACGAATCAACTAGCCCCTAGCAACTGCCAGCTGTCACTTTGACCACCTTGCAACGAATAAGCAGGCTTTGCAGGTGGTAGGACCTCGTGCAAAGTCCGCCCGGATTGCAACCACCATCTTGCTCACTAATCCTGCCATGAAGCAGCAGTGCTTGCACTGTTGCGTTTCGGCGTGGAGAATATGTCTTACTCTAGCGTATCCCGCAGTACTTACGTTAACGCCGGCGTCGTCGACGGGGAAGCCGATGCCGCCGCGCGGGCCGCCGACGGCGCCGAACACGTGCAGCACGTCGGTGACGAAACGCGCGGCGCGCGCCAGCAGCGGCGCGGCCCGCGGCGCCGCCCGCAGGAACACGTGGCACGCCGCCACCAGCTCACGCAGCGCGTCCAGCGCGCCCCGCGTGTCGATGTTGTCTGTTACACGGATTTATGTATTAAAGCTTTGCTCATGTTTACATAACATTATAACTATATTGTTTGTATTTATATGAAAAGACAAACTGAAATATAGATTTTTTTAGGTCGTCCTATAGAAAACTATAGGTTACGTTAGGTTTGGTTTATAACAATTTTGAAAAATTATGGATTCAAAGAAAAAAAGGTATGACAAACGATCATTCTGACAAACATTTAGGACTTTCAACAAGTATGCGAGCCAACATGGATCCATCCGCTAAACCTTCCGCCGCCTAACTTTGCCTAAAAGTTTATTGCCACGACTAGTACCACAAAAACTATAAAGGTATAATTCCAATAATTGAATAGGGACTATACCGTTAAGCGATTCAAACACAATCCGGGAGTAACGTAAAGACGTCGCATAAAAAATGTATCTCAAAAATGCGTCAAAACTGAGTATTAAGTTAACTTTTAGGCAGATTTATATGGCGCGTGGTATAGCTAAGCTTCAGGTCTAATAAGTTAAGCGTTACTAACCGCACAGAGCAGCGTGCACTTGCTCCTTGGTAGCGGACAGTTTGTCCGCGAGCGCACGCTCCTCGTCGCGCCACTCGCCGCCGCAGCCCTCGTCGTAGCCGGCGCGGAGGGCGTCCTTCACCGTCAAGAAGAATTCCTGCGACATTACAACATACTGTCAATTAATTCATCATCATCATCCCAGCCTATATACGTCCCACTTCTGGGCACAGGCTTCCTCTCAGACTGATACTGTCAATTAAAATGTGTTAAGTGTCGATGCGTATTAAAATTACCTAAATAAATAAAACAATAATTTTAGGACGCGACACGATTAAAAAAATACGCTATTTAAACCTAATTAATCATCAATTGAGTACAAAATTAAACGAGGCAGAAATTCGTGACATTTAGGTGTTATAAAAAAAAACAAATTAGCACGAAATGGTCCCAACTCAGCATCATGTTTAAGTAGTGACGAATAGTCGGTTGAATTGGCAAATAAGTGACGTCACCAACTATTGCAATACCTACAAAATCTACGGGAGAATCGAGCTTTAGCAGGCAATAAAAATACCCATGTCAAAAATAAAAAAAATAAAAATCTAACTCATTTTCAATTGAACCATTAATTTAATTCACTGAGGCATAATTTATTGAACCAGAAGTTACTTTGCATAATAAAATAATAGTAATAATTTAAAGTATGTAATTAAAGCCTACTCACATTAAACATCTTCTCAGTCTGTATCGCCATCTCCATCGTATTGTTCGAGTAATCTAGCGTCTCTTTCCAGCCGTGTAGCAAGAAGGCGAGCCGGAGCTGCCGCGACGTATGCCGTTTTAGCGCATCGGATATCGACACGAAGTTCTTTAACGATTTTGACATCTTGCAACCGGATATCGTGAGGTGTCCCGTGTGGAGGAAATAGTTGACCCAGCCTGGCTGGTCGAAGTGAGCCTGTTGATTAAAAAAAAATAATGCATACCATTGTTTATACTGCAGACTGCTGTTTATTTTTTTAGAATAAGTTAGGGCTTTAAGGCCAGAGTGAATACAGAGTGAGGCTGTTTCTGAACCAGTGAGCTCCATCTATGGCTTCATCTGCACTCACCATCGACAAGATAGAGGTCTATCGCAAATAATAGTCAAAATACCACAACGGGACTTATCACGCTATTTTACACAAGTAATATTTACCTCGACGTATCAGCAACATTACAGTTGCCGTGGTCACAAGTAGACTGAAGTGTGGGGTGTCAAGTCCGCCTAGCAGCGCGAAAAATATTACTTGTTGGAAAGTTTAAAACGCTATCGCAAATAAGTTATAAATAAAGAACTGACTTAGAATGCCAAGCTATTAAAATCAACATTTCTATCTTTCAAAGGATTTAAGATGGCGAAAGAAAGGTATGATATGATGGGTATGAACAGTATTTGTATTGTATGATAATATGACTTTTGAAGCCATTTTGTCTTACATACACCATCTCTTTCTACACTCATTTTATACCGTTTAATTAACAGATAGAAATGGCGTTATATCTGTTCGAGCGTAGGACGCCAACGATTTAAGTAGACATTTTCAAAAAGCTACACTACATTCTAATAATTATTGAGCGGAGAGAAATATTATCAATGTCTACATACATATCAATTTATTAATTTTGTTTGATTATATTACATGGTAACGCCATCTCCTATTTTCAGTCATTTGCAATATTGTTGCACAAATATACATAATAAATTGAAAGTAATTTATTACTTTCAAAACACCGCATGACTATCAAATGTGCCAGTGAATCTTAAGGCTTCCAAATAAGTTGCATTTTACAACAAACACTAAATACTGGAATAGCCCAGCTGCAGCTATCTCCGTAGATAAGTCACCAAGCAAGTCACCTTATTATCGTAAGAATAACAGATCAATGCCCCCAGTCCAAGTGTTACTGACTTGCGACAGTAAATTTTATATTAGTCGCGAAAGTTTGTCTTTTAACAACCTTAAACACCCCCATAATTTCATTTTAAACTTTGACAAAAAAATTGGGCAAGTGCAAGTTAAACTTACGTAATTAAATTTTCTAGACATTACGGAAATATCCCAATAAACTAATGGTAAATTGTAGACTATTTTGTTAAATATGTACTTAACTTCAAAAAACCTACATTACGAAAAAATATTTGAGATTCTTACAACTGGTATGTTCAGTTGTTTCAGAGAAAATTGGCTGTGTCATGTGACATTGGTTCTGTTATTTTCCTATTGAGGTACGGAACCCTAAAAACAAAAAGAGGTCGGAGCTCACAGCTGGCTGTAACTGCCACAAAAATACATCCATCCTTAGAGCTAATATTAGGATTAATAGAAATATCACGCAAGCGAAAAGCGCGAGGAGAGTATATGTATGGCTGAATTTTGTCAGTAATGACTAATGAAGTAAATTGTATCTACGGTCGACTATCATATCATAATTAAGTAATATCTATAAAAAACATTAAAAAAAAAAACCTTTGCTTATGAATGGCAGGAGAGGCGATATCGAAACTAGAACAAAACACACAGGAACATGTTTATTCTTTTTTATTTTAGTTCTTTGGAAACACCAGCCTCGATTGACACTGACATTAACCAGTTACGGGTGTATCTTCATTGCCGCCGCCTCTAAACAGTTTCATCGGTCAATTTATAACTTACCTCACTTTGAGCCAATTCATTATCATGGTGAGGGAATTTGAGATCGACACCTCCAGTGTGGATGTCCAACTTGTCTCCGAACACGTCCGAGGCCATCGCTGAGCACTCGATGTGCCAACCTGGGCGGCCCGCGCCCCAGGGAGACTCCCACGACGGCTCGCCAGCTTTGCTGCGCTTCCATAGTGCAAAGTCATTTGCTGAACGCTTCTCCGACGTATCAGCGCTGAGATCACCTGGGAACATTTATAAATGTATCTTATTTTTATTGGCGCATCAACTTCGAATGGCGAATATAAAGTAGTACTTAATCCGTTTTAATGCCCAAGGCATAACATCCACCAAGAAAGAGATTTCTATATTGAGGTATACTATAGTATACATGGCACACACTCCCCTCATAATTACTATGTAAATTTATAAAAAATAAACAAATCATTCTTGTAGGTAGTTAAACAAATTTTATGTTTGTGTTGTCTTATTTTAGATTCTCATCAGATTACCGCGTACTGAAACTACCAAACAATGGCCAACTGATAGTGTCTTTTCCAACCTCAACGTCGGTGTAATCATCTATAGTATTGATGAAGTTTTATTCTCAAGAATTGAAGGGACAGATCTCATTATCATCATGTCAGCCTCCACATAGGCCTCCTCCAAGTCTATTTTTGGAGGGAAACATCTGCCTGCAGAGTTATCTCTCTATAGTGGAGTCCCCCATGCCATACAAGGTACTGATTTACTACACACATACAGATAACTATTGGCGCCAAAAACCCTAAAACATAAGACTTTGGATCAAAAAGCACAGCAAAATCATGTTGACCGGTTCGGTTCAGACTTCTTTTTTGCTCTTATTCCATGGACATTTTTGCTGCTAGTGCTTTTTGGGCTTAAGGGAGCTCTCCCTATTTAATTTATACTTGATGATGATTTTAATTATTTTGATTAATTTATAGAAAGGGGATTCCCCGATTTCGTCACAGTATAAGTAATGGAAAATTTCGCAGGTAGGTGCAACAATAATGTGAAAACATATTATTTATTATCAAGATATTATTCAGTATTTTTTACTATGGAATTTGGCCGCCCCCTGAAAATACCGCCCGGGCGAGTCGCCCTCCTCGCCCCACTAATATACATAATCTACGCCACTGGTTTCATAGTCCATATTAACTTGTGTAACAAATAATATTTATTTACAAGCAATAGATGACTAAGACATTTTATTATGAGACCAGATTCACAGATTCTACTGGACTAGGATAACAAAAGGCATTAGTATCAGAATGCAACAGCATATTTAAGTTATACAGATCAATAAAATCAACTACAGTCAAAATCATTTATAACGACATTGAAGGGACAGCAATATTAGGTCTTCATACACAATTGGTCATTATAGCCAGTGTTACTTTGGTATATAAGATTGTGTTGAGATTTTTTTGGTTGTTATATCTGATAAATCGTTATAACTGGGGTTGCTATAAACAATTTTAACTGTATTTTCTTCATACCTTCTCCTTCCTGTAGTGAAGTAGTGTCTCCATAGGCTTCGGGGACTAGACGAGCGTAATGGTGTTTCTCCTTACTGTCAAACTCGCTCACATTGAAGTAGACAGAGCCATTTGATTCATAAGCCAGGCCATTTTCAATGATTTTCTCAATAAATTTAATAATTTGCGGTACATATTCACTGACTCTTGTTAATACATCTGGTGGTAGAACCTGAAAATGAACAAAGTAAAATTTACATAGTGATGGATTTAAGTTTTTAAATGGTATAAAACAAACAAAGTTGGGGAAGCCTATGCCCAACATCTGATGAAGATAAAACAAAGTTGTACATATTATTCTTACTTTCTTTCAGTGATTACTACATAGCACTATTTGCAAATTCGTGTTACCTCCTGTTGTATTGTAAATATGTAACTCTGACACTGCACTTAACACACTCATACTATAAGAAAAATGTGCATTTTAGAACCTTTTTACAATAAATGAAACAATTAAAATCATTGGTAAGTAGGGACAGCATTCATCATTCATTCATTCAGTCATTGGTAGGTATTGGTAGGTAGGTAGGTTCTTTATGTGTAACATGATTCCATATTAGGTTCAAACCATTAAACTTTATCTTTATTACTCTAGGAGTGCAAACTCATTAGGTAACAGTTCTTTCTGCTTCTGATAACACTACTTGCTATTAATTCTGTCAAATTAGAGGATAATGTATATGGAACTGCATAGCTACAGCATTAAAGCCTTTACTTACATTTAATGCTTTCATGTCTTTATGAAACTCATTCTCCCAGAACCTTGCTAATGTGGTGAATATTGCATTGTCTTTGACAGTGCCTCCAAGCCTGCTGTCCAGCCACTCCGATATGGGGTCTTTGGCTGACTTCAGTAAGGAGCATTTGGCTTCGGAGATTTTTTCTTCATTATTACCTTCTAGTGCTGATTTGAGTGCCTGCACGGCTGATGCAACACTGGAAATCAAACACATAAAACATGTTTCGGCTTGTGTTTTCATGTGAAATACATAAAAGTTTCATTAATTACAACCACTAGGAAATTACCACTTGAGTATTAGGTATTAAAAAGTTAACATGCTTCCAGAATTAAACCATGAAAATGCTGATTTCAAATATTTATATTATGTGAATATTACGGGTATGGAGCTTAAGTACTTACTTATCAAGCATTTTTTGCATAGCAGTCTTTTTATCTGGGTCAACAGTAGTTTTAACAATGTTCTCATAGTAATTTACCACAGCTGTTGCATCATCTATTAGTTCATTTAAACTTCTTTCTTCCTTAACATATTTGTCATATAAATAATTTTGTCTAGCCCTCTTAATTATTTTGTCATCAATATCTGTTATGTTCATGACATACAAAATATCTAGTCCAAAATAATCAGCCATTACTCGTCGCAATATATCAAAAGATATATATGACCTGAAATAAACACAAATAAGCCTCGCTATACTATAAAAGATTACATTTTATTACAATTAGGGAGCATTCATTCATTCACATTACAACTATCTTATCAGTAAAGCATTGATTATTGTAATTTTTGTACACATTATTGATAATCCTTTATTGTTTTACAAGTATTTCCCCTGTGATTTCAGTATCTTTCCATAAAATTTCTCATTTTATGACTAATATTAGCATGACAAAGGTTAGCATGATAAATTTTGTTTTTGCCAGCATGGCATGAAAAAGGTCTAGTAGCTGTAATCTGGAACCATAAATTAAAATAAGTTAATGAATTAGAAGTTCTGAAAAAACATGTAACGTAAGCTCCTTAGGACTAGCATACCTGGCATGGCCCATATGGGAGGCATCATATACGGTGGGCCCGCATGTATACCAGTTCACCCGGTTTCCATTTTTGCAGACAAACTCTTCCTTCTGTCGCGACAAACTGTTGTACAACCGCAGAACCGGCCTCTGCTCTTTCTTCACCGGCGGTGACCAACTAGGCTGAGTTCTTTTAGACATTTTTTAACCATGAAACCACGTAAGCCGCTACATGAAACAATATAAAACAAGGTTAATAAAAACACTCAGTACTGTCGGTATTTAAGGCCAATTATTTATTTAAAGAGATTCCACATAATGTTTCGATTTTACAATTTCACATATTCGCCATGGTTACGAACTAACCTTAAGCAGGAAGAAAAACGAGGAAAACTTGTATATCCACTCGATCCACGTCCAACATTTGCACAAGTGACAGCTGACTGACAAACTGTCAATGACTCAATGTGGAGCAGACTGCCTAAGCTGTTTGAAGCAAATTAAAAAACATTAAAGAATAGAAGTGTCTGGAACAGTTTAAGGCCTACAAAACAAGATCGTGAAATGAAAGAACTTGACCTTAAATATCGTTGTTTCTTTCTGTCAGAGCTCTTCCACGTATGCAGAAGAGAGCAAAAATAGTTTTATAAAAGCTACGTCTCCAAATTGAAAAGCCAAAACGTGCCCTGATCCGATATAGACGTATACCAATAGCTGTATATAAATGTAAATGTGTAATAATATTTTGGTACATAAAAATTGAGATAGGCGTGTGAGTGTTTGTTTGTTGTGTGCGTGCTTTGTATGTATTTCTATCTCTGGACTACTTTGTACAAATTACGATTGTGTATTTTTATAGAATTTTGATCATATATTACCTTCGCATTTCAGTCATAATGGCTCTCTTTGTTTGTAAATGCTTAAATGTAACATTAGAAAGTGATAAAGTAGAAGATAACGTAGATATAAGTAAACTGGAGTTAACATCTACGGAACAAAGGGATAATTTTTTCAGTGAGGTAGGTACCGTCAGTAAACATGTCTTGACCTTGACTTTTATGAAGGGCTATTGTTTTGAATTAAAACTAAATCGAACTAATATCATGATCACATGCCATAATACAGTTCTTGTCAGGTAAATATACGGCACCGTCCGACGTAATTGCGATCAAAATAAGGTTATTTTTGAAGTCGGAATGTGTACGTGCTGTTTACCAGGTTCGCAGGACATATTTAGAACATCCGATAGAGGAATATAATGGGTTTTATTGATGTTTTTACAGGGTTTTGTGGTAATTTTTCGGTTCTACATTTGATTTTGTAGAAATTGCTGTCTACGCCTTTGAGCGCGTTGAAGAGTCAGATAGTGCAGCCGGCCTTGACCGGCCAGCGAGCGGCGAGCCGCTGGCTGCTGCACTGCTGCCTGGCCTGCGGGCAGGCCACACACGCCGTATCCCAAGACAGGCCCAGCATTGTCCTTATTCCAGCCGCCATACAAGTAAGAACATGAATATTTTATCTCTACCCAGCTAACTCTTTAGCTAGGCAGTTTTGTTTCTGCTCTCTTATCAGGTTTACAATGTGAACATGGCATAGTGACATGGCATGGGATAATGTAATGTAAAGTCAGCAGCGTAAACAGCATATTTGAAACCAAGATATTGATTTACAATATTGTCAGTTGACTCAGAGTAATATGATAAAATAAATATGCATACAAAACAAATGTAAGTAAAAAAAACCAGCTGCCAGCAGGTTTTTACTGCCATCAAAGTTGCAATACACTTAGTTTTAAATGAAAACAATAGAGTTCTATTTTTAATTGTATTATAATTATTCTTTTGTTTAATGTTCTGGTGATCCTGTCATAATAGATAAGCTGTTAATAGGATTGAAATATGTTACTTTAGCATTTATCCTACTAATATTATAAATGTGAAAGTTTGTGAGTGAGTATGTTTGTTACTCCTTCACGCTAAAACGGCTAGACGGATTTGGAAGAAATATAGTATGTAGATAGCTGGACATCTAGAATAAAAAACATAGGCTACTTTTTATTCTGATATTCCCACGGGATAGGGATAACAATAACCACTGGGCTTAGAGTCATGAAATTTGACATGATTGTTTTTAATGTACCATCAATGAAAATCACGATTTAATTTTTGGGAATTCCCATGGGAATTTTTCAAAAATCCGAAAATTTCAATTCAGCTGCTGGATCTAATGATTTACGTGTGCGAAACCGCGGGTGAACACTAGTGAAAAATAATAGAAGAATAGGGATTTAATTGTTGATTATGTTATTGTTTACGTTTTCTGCTGCTATAATTACTATAATAATATTATGTTCCTTCTACAAATTCTAACAGGTGAAGTCTGTTATTTTTTAGTTGATGTAACTTAAGATTCTGTTTATTTTAATTACAGACAACACAAGATCGAGTGAATAGTCTTAAGAGTTCAAGCAATTTCTCACCAGTGTTCAACTTACTGGTGCCAGAAGTGACTAGTGTAGATATGAAAGAAAATGTGGACACGAACAACTTAGTTAGAGATAGGAACGGATGGCAACCCACACATCAGGCCATTGGCACTCTAAGCAAGCAGCTCTCTCAGACGCTGCAGTCCCAGCTAGAATCCATCGAGGAAACTGTCAGGCAGTTCAGAGACCAGAAATATGCTGAGTTCGAAGCCTACAGGGAACGAGCACAAAGAGATCATAAGATATTATCTAGGTAGGCTTTATGCTAGTTTCTTATATTATTCTATATCTTAGAGAATATGTCACTGATATAGCTATACTAAATTGCATTTTTTGTCATTTAAACCACTACAGAAACATGATTTATGTAGAGATAACTAAAATCTTAGATACCTTCAATTTGTACCCCCAAAATTCAAGAAACCTTAAGGTAGCTAAAATCCATGTTGTTTCCTATATTTTTCCAGATGATGAACTTTTTCTGTGCAGATTATGTACCTAGTTCAAATTCTAACATTCCCACTTTATTTCATGGAAATACATAAGTAAATTTACACAATATAAACTTAATAATAGTAAATAAAAACTAATATAAATCTAAGAAAGGCCCCTGTGGCATGGTTCCAAGAATTCTGACAGTATTTCCTTGCTTTATGGCGATGCCAAGACGCTGTGCGAGGAAGCTGCCAACCCTCTTGTCCCCGGTGGCGTCGACCAGTCTCTTCAAACATTGTCTTTAAAACAAAGTAATATAAGCTCTATAAGGCCCTAAGTAAGCTTATAGGTACCATCAGAAGACCCACTTGCTCGTTTGCTTTCCAGTGAAATAAAAAAAAAAAAAAAAAAAAAAACCTCTGATTAAATTAGAATAAAATAATATTTAAAATTAATGAAAATAATAATGCTGCAATATAGACATTTTTGGAACTTGTAAACCTCATTGTTGAGTAAAACACATCAGTTGTTTTGATAGTGTATTGGTTGATATGCTGAAGAATTTCGTAAAAATAAAAAATAAACTATTTAATTTAAATACTTTATTACTAAGAATTATGAATAAATTTTCAGTATTGTAAACAAACCTTGTGGCAACCCCTCCGGTGACGGCTTCCGGGTAGACCCGAGCCTGGACAATGGCCCTCCCTCTCCGCAACTACCTCCACTACAGAGAAGAAGACTGTCCTCATTCAAAGATGCCAAAAAGATGCCACAACCTATTATAAAGGTATTTTAAATTTCTCCTAATTACAATTTTATATTTGTTCATGGAAAGCCAAGAAAAGCTAAAACAGTAAAAATTACATTTAGAAAAATGTAAAGGATTCCTTCCAAAAAAAATTTTCAATGCAATATTTTTTTTCTTAGTTCATAGTAAAACAACTCAAATTTTAAGTAACCAATACATAGCATTTTTTTTTATCTAGTTGCAGCTGCTTTTAGTGCTGCACTTTATTTATTTTAAGCACTACCCTGTACATTTTTGTTAACACTAACTGTCCGCGCATGTAATGCATCGTCAAACTAGCTCTGCCACGTCTACGTGACGTCAGAAATGGATGATGCTATACATTTGTGCATTACCTGTAATTACCATGAATTACAGGTAATGCACCGACACATAACATTGTCATTGTACATTTTGACGACCAGATGGCCTAGTGGTTAGTGACCCTGACTACGAAGCTTGAGGCCCCGGGTTCAATTCCCGTGTCGGGGCAGATATTTGTATGAGAAATACGAATGTTTGTTCTCGGGTCTTGGGTGTTTAATATGTATTTAAGTATGTATCTATCTATATAATTATGTTTATCCGTTGCTTAGTACCCATAACACAAGCTTTGCTAAGCTTACTTTGGGACTAGGTCAATTGGTGTGAATTGTCCCGTGATATTTATTTATTATTATTTATTTATTATTATAACAGTTGGGAAAGTGAGGGACATTAAAGTGTTAATTTCATTCCTTTGCTTCAATCGTTGCAAACGAGTTTTGACCCAGTTTCAGTCATCAGATTTACTTGAAATTTGACACATGTATAGAGGTCTGATGACAATGTAATAATAAAGTACCGTCAGCAAAAAGCTTAAGGAATTAAAATAACCTAACCAACAAGAAGTTGGGAAACCCCCGACTTTGTCACTTCAAACTTAAATATCTCAAGAACGGCTAAACCGATTTTGATGAAACCTGTCTTGGAAACCTCGCTAGTAAACGTGATTTCAAATAAAAAACCGCATGCAAATCTCGACCCGTTTAAGAGCTACGGTGCCACAGACGGACACACATAGCGGTCAAACTTATAACACCCATCATTTTGCGTCGGGGGTCAAAAACTTTTTTTTTTTACCAAACTATTTTATTTTAATAATAATGATACCTAATGATGCTAAAAACGTTATTTTGGACAACACAATGAATTATTCCAAAAGTTGAAATAAATATGTTATTAACAATAAGCTTGAACTATGTTACAAATCATTATTATTTTATTACATTATTAATTCACGTTAAACTTAATTACTTATCATAATTATTACATAATTAATTTAACACTTATATCTGGGCATATGATTATGATGATCATCATAATCATCATGATTTAGAAATTCTGCTAGGTGTCACAGAGTAATCCTAGATTAATGGTAAAATCTATAGCGACAAAGTATTTAGTCTAGAATAGTCTAGATTTCAGGTATATCAGTAAACAAAGCATCTTACTTTCAAATAGGAATGTATACTTTTAAAGTACTCGCATTCCTTTCAGCAACGGAGCCCTCAGGTTCCTTCGGAGGACCTCTCAACTCCCCTTATAGTCCATTCCAAGCCACCAAGAGCCTGGCACTTTGAGCTCAATTTTACATTTAATTCATGTTTCAATATTCTGTGCCATTTCGGTTGCTTTCAACTTTACTTATATGCTTTGTCTTCTGATTTCTCATTCATATTGTCAATAAGTCAAATTACTCACTGATCTGCAGGTGTTGGAATTCAGCCGGACTATCCAGACACTTCAAAAACTCACCCTCCTGGTCAAGCTTTAGTTTTTTTTCTATTTATTTTATTCTCTCCTGCAATCGTGCCAACATTGCAACAGTATAGCATCCCTCAGTAGGGTTACTAGCACACAAAATTATTGAGATGTGTCTTTACTTACAGTTTTGATGTTCTCGCGACAGTTCGCGACACTAGGTTTTTACACCAGTTAATTGATTGTAGTCTAAGTATACAGCGTATATTTTTAATATTACCTCAAACTGTAACCAGACGAAGATTTAAGTGATGTGAACCGATATCAAAACAAATCGTTAATTTAAAATTAACTAACAGAGCGTAATTAATTTTTGTAATATTTTCGTGCAGCAATGTAATGCGTACAAGAAGAGAGAAGCGTTCTGTGACAGCTGTCACGTCAACAAGTGCGACGTTTTGAATAAAAACAAAGTATTATCGCGTAATGATACATTGCGTGCTAATTAATTTTGTAAGGAAAATAATAAGTCTACATTTTTACTAGAACATAATAAAACTTCTTCCCTCGCACGACGAAGATATGGAATCAGCTTACTGCGGCAACATTTCCGGAGCGTTACAACCTAGGGATCTTTAAAAAACGAGCCTACCAATTCCTTAAAGGGTCGGCAACGTACCTGTGATTCCCCTGGTTACGGGTGTCCATGGGCGACGGTGATCGCTCTCCATCAGGTGACCCGTCTGCTCGTTTGCCCCCTCTTATATATAAAAAAAAAATGTGATTATTAGGGCCTTCACTAACTGCCCTTAAAGTTTGAGGTAGTATTAAAAATACACGCTGTATATGGATTTGGGGAGGGGTATGATAACCTTCCATAATTCATTAATTTACTGGGTTTATGTTGTAGATAAGGTCTTATGTTATTTAATATTTTATCCAGTCCCAAAACCTTTGAACTTGTTCAGAAGCATTTGCTTAGACTTCATTATGGTTACAGCAAACCAGTGACCTACCCCCCGAAGAAGATTCCCTGGAAGCGGAGGATATCTTTGACCTGGAAGGCATGGACTCCCGCAACAACATGATCTCAGACCAGGAAGACGACTATGATGACTCTGATGGTAAGAATAATCAATGGAAAATATACTTTATACCACAACAGGAAATAAATTGAATGAAAGAAAATATTTAATTTTAAAATTAAAATCCCATAAAAATGTTAGGCTTAGAAGTTATGTTAGAACAGTTACAATTACGTCGGTGACTTTCGTTCTTTGTTGGATAATGTGATTTCCGATTTTATCCTTCAAAGAAACCCCTAGCACGTTCTCTCCATTTCTCGCCTTGAATTCGTGGATTAGCCCCGCAGTCAGGGTCCACGTTATGGCTCCGTAGGTTAAAACTGGTAGGATACGCTGGTTGAAGGCTTCCGTCTTTAGGCACTACGCCGATATGCCGAAGTTTCCCGAAAGCAGCCCAGCCCAATTGCATTCGCCTGTTAGCCTCTTTCTCGACGCTCAAAGAATTAGTTAGCTGAAGTGGCGTTGGGCTGGCCACGTCTGTCGCAGGACCGATGAATGGTGGAGCAGACGAGTCCTCGAATGGATACCACGGACGGGAAAACGTAGTATAGGGCGTCCTGAGGCACGGTGGACGGACGAATGGATACCACAGACAGGAAAACGTAGTATAGGGCGTCCTGAGTGAGGCACGGTGGACGGACGACCTTAAAAGAGTCGCTGGTGGCTGATGGATGTGAGGGTCTGAAGACAGACTGTTGTAACGTAAATAAAGGCCTATGTCCAGCAGTAGACTGCAGTAGGCTGATGATGATGATAATGAGTTACAATTAGGTACCATTAATTTTATGCTTACAATTAAACAATACATTAAGATAAAAATCTTAATTAATAGTCATTCATTACAGTTACATATTACATTATCAATGGTGTTTACTATGTGTGTGGTGTTATACAACATGTATTTTTGATACCACCTCAAACTTTAAAGGTTAGTGAAGGCCCTAATTATCACATTTTATTATATTTAATAGTGAAAAAATTAGACTTATTAGCCTTATAAAATTAATCAGCACGCAATGTATCACGTGATACTACTTTGTTTTTGTTCAAAACGACGCACTTGTTGACGTGACAGCTGTCTCAGAATGCTTCTCGCTCGTATCAAATTATTGTACGCATTACATTGCTGCTCGAAAATATTTCAAAAATTAATTATGCTCTGGTACTTAATTCTAAATGAAAAATTTGTTTTGATATTGGTTCATAGCACTTAAATCTTCGTCTAGTTACAGTTTGAGGTAGTATCAAAAATACATGCTGTATATTTTTTTATAAATAAATTGATAGATGTATCTGTCGTGATCCTCAGCGGATGTGAGCCACGACGAAGGCATCGCGATCACGCGCGGGCGCGGCGGAGCGGTCGACTTGGCGCGTTCGCTGCCCATCAACGTACCCATCTTCCCCGGAGATCGCACGCTGCCACGAGACATAGATGAAGATGTAAGTTATGCTCAGTGCCGGCTTTAGGAGGGGGGGGGGGGGAGGGGCGACCAAAGCGCCAAGTACTACAGGGTGCCGCGCGCACCAGCTCAACATAAAGGCTTAATTTTTTTTTTGTTATTATGATCTGCAATCAGTGCAATCACTTTTAGCAGATATGGTGCATGCTTCTCACATTCAGAGTGTGTCCCCCAGCGAGGACATATCTACTCATAATTCATCACATCATAGAATGTCCTTTCTTTTAAGGCGTTTAACGTAGCGGGTAACTGTGAGCTGTCGTGCAAGTGTATTGGAGTACGTCTCAAGCCGTCCCCTGTATCTAGTCTTAATGCTAGTGGTTTCTTCTCTCACTGTAGGCATTTCCAGATGTTTAGATGTCGAGCCACCTTTAGTGACTTAACATGTGCTGAGTGGACTCCTTTTTATTCGCATTTGTATTTTATTTTTAATTTATCATTATTATTATTTTTCTTTTCATCTTAGCAATAACATGTTTGTACCTAATGCTTACATATGCGAAATAAAGATTTCTTATTCTTATTCTTATTTCCATATTTCAAGAAGTAAAGCCATTGCAGTCAATTCTTTGTTACCAGGAGGAGCCTGCCGACATAGCCGCGAGCATCAAAGCGCTGGCGCGTTCCGTGCACGGCGACGTGTACGAGCTGCCGCGCCCGCGCTTCTCCACCATGATCTAGCCCGCCCCGCCACTACCCCGCTCTCCGAAGGGCACCAAGTGAGCTAGTCTCGATTCCAACTATTCCAACACCCACTCAATTTCCCACTGTAGAAAATGTGTGTAATTCAGAAAGATGTATATGGCAATAACAGCGTTAATATAGATAAGAGGAAGTTTAAGAATGATCAGCTGCAAAATGCTGCATTTGGATTTCATAAGTCAGGTCCGTTGAATCTATAATGTATGGAGCTGGGTTCGCAGAAAAATATCTTCTTTGTCGGTAGCAAAAATAGTGTTATGAAAGTTTTAATTACCCATTAGATATCCACTTTTTAGCAGTATTGGGTCACTGCGAGCCTGGATTTGGATGAACCATGCCTGTCAATTACTACTAAGAATTGTAACTTACTCGTACACGAAGCCAGTTGTATTTATAGGAGTACATTTATTCACTGAAGTGAATGTGTGTGTTGTAAGTCAAATAAACAAAATAATGAACCATACGGACCATCATCAAACGAACAAACTTTTTAGCCGCGAAATCCAAGCTCAATAAGCGGTAAACCTAGGGATTAAGATGTGCAGCTAAACAAGAGGCTATACGCAATATAAAATTGATAATGATAGATTCTCTTAATTGAACTTCCGGAAATTTATGAAACTTTCCAGAACTCTGTAACTATTGGATTTGATTAGGATTTGATAGGAGACCCTTCGATTCTGCATGCCCCGTTAAATGTGAAAATGCTCTACAACATTTTTTTCTACACATTTTATAAATTGTATTTGTATTTTTTTTGTATGTTTTTTTTTTCTACTTAAAACATTGCAGGGGCAACAGTCTCGTGCCAGCGCCTTGTTGTATGTACATAAAATTATATGGAGCAATGTAATAAAACTATAAATTGTTAACATCTAAGTCATATCGCTGTTAATAGAGACGGAGAGTTTTCTATTATTTTATCTGGTGTTATCTTAATGGTAAGCGAAATGTGTACAAAATATTAAAATTTGCATTTCTAACTAGTCTTTTAGGGTCACGAAATATGTTCTAATGCTAATAATTGATATAGTTCAGCAATCTTAGCTTATTGAATGCGGAGCGAGCGATTTCAATACGTACACAGTGCATGAGCTTATAGTTCTTGGCAGCCTCGAGGAAACCCCAATTGAATTATCAGTTACATGACTTCAAACCAAATACTTGATACAGTATGGTCCGTGTCAAAAGTTGCTTGCAGTATCAATAGAAAACAAAACATTCATTATTAAATAAATATAAAGTAATGACCTCCACATTATACAATGAAGAGATCAGTAGTTGTAATAAGACACATGTTTATTATTGCTTGTGATGAAGATACTATACTGTTAATGTAGTTATTTTTGTACCTGATGTTTTGAATGGATAATCGAGCTGGAATTGGGTAGAGGCGCTGTAGTTTTGCCATCACTCGTTTGCATTATTTTACTTATGAAGTTGATAAAGGGAGTATTTAATTTTAAGTAGGTGTATCTCTATGATCCAAGCCGTTTCAGTGTCTTCCATAACACTGTTCTTTCTAAAGGAACACTGGTGACCGGTGATTATTATTGTGATGTCGATTTCTCAGTCATTTGTTTATTAATTAAGTTTCAACTTATTACATTATTGTTTCATTGGTGTGACGATGTTGAGGAAGGACCTTGATTGTAACGAATATAAGTGATCATGTAATAAAAATTGACCGTGATATTGATCTTCTTTATTTCAAGCAACTAGTTTAGAATTTTAGTCGACCATGAAAACGATTGTTTTGTAACAAGCAAAGTCAGTATTGACGTATTTTATTTAATAGTATCAGTACAGTGGTACTAAACCATATCAGTGAAGTGTTTTTTTTTTTAACAAGTAAAGTTCGATCTAGTCACAAACATTTATATTCAGATATATTGTCACATAAGCCGTGGTGGCCTAGTGGTTTGACCTATCGCCTCTCAAGTAGAGGCACAGAATAAGTAATAGTACTGTAGAGGGTCGTGGATGGTCGTGGGTTCAAACCCCAACTCGCACCTCTGAGTTTTTCGAAATTCATGTGCGGAATTACATTTGAAATTTACCACGAGCTTTGCGGTGAAGGAAAACATCGTGAGGAAACCTGCACAAACCTGAGAAGCAATTCAATGGTGTGTGTGAAGTTCCCAATCCGCACTGGGCCCGCGTGGGAACTATGGCCCAAGCCCTCTCATTCTGAGAGGAGGCCTGTGCATAACAGTGGGACGTATATAGGCTGGGATGATGGGATGATGATGATATTGTCACTACTTATAAAAACCTCCTACAGTCAAGGAATTTAATTCATGGGCCACCATGGAACCTTTTCAAAGGAAAGTCATTACGACTGTGCGATGTCACTATGTCTTTTTTTTTTATTTGACTGGTTGGAAAACGAGCAAGTGGGTTACCTGATGGGAAGCAATCACCGCCGCCCATGGCCACTGATAAAGACCTTCAGCCTAGCAAAGCTATAGTGTTGCTCATAGTCATAAATGTAAATAATAGGGTAAGATTATGCACGTTCTTCTAATCGACAACTGAACTGAACCAGATACAACTACGTACACGCAAACACTTACTCACACAAAAATCAACGAAAGAGAGGAAAATACGAACTGTACTGTGGTACGAACGACATAGCAATATCATTTAGTCCTCTTTCAGTCGAACAAATTTTCAACTCAGATTTAACTTTCAACAAAATTTTCAACTTAGATAACTTAATATAACTATGAGTGGAAAGTGATACCTTGGGCTATATTTTTTGTTCTGGAGCTTACATGGTGCACTTTACAAATGCTCACAAGGACATTATAGCAGCCTTTTGACAATCGATTTTGTGTGTATCACATGGTATCACTTAACTCACCAGACCGACTGACTAAGGTAAATCTTGTGTATTGGACCTAATTTAAAGGGTCAACGGAGTCCGCACACAAGGAGCTCGTGACATATCTACCCTTTTTTATATCCATGGTGTTGCTAGCTCTGAGATCTAGCTTCATTGTGACAAGCGTTGCCATAGCTACGGCGTCACAACAAAGGCGCGCCTCGCAATTTAAGTTGCTCGTTATCCAGCTTTAACATGTTGAGTTCGCGATATTACAGTGCGTCCAGGGTTGGCACTGATGCCAAGCCCCGGACTGCCATGATAGTGGACGATGACGATGAGTTATACGCGGGGTTCAATGAGGTGGCGCCAGCCCTGGATACTCGGGCTTTGAGGGAGGACCAGGCGTTCCAGGAGTCCCTGAAGACGGCTGGTATCGGACGGAAGGTGCCCAGCAGGCTGGGTACAGGGGTAAGTCACTTTTTTATTTATTTAATCCAGTTTGAAAAATTACTTTGTCATGTTTGTTTCGTGGCCATGAACATGCCACTCAGTTAACGTCGCCAACATCGCTAAGTGCGTAGGCAGCAGTAATGTTAAAAATGTTACGATTTTCAGTCATAATTAACAGCACATTCGAGAAAACAAATACATATCTTTTTTTTTTTTTAAAGATTCAAGAGAGCTGATGTGCTGCCTTACTAAGGGGAGACAGAGCAGTGGCTCTGCCTTGCCAAACCTCAACCTCTAGCAACCCACCTGATTATAGTCTAAAAGACTGATTGCAGGTTTAAACAAGGGAAAAAAAATCTTAAAATGTATCGTGTACATCGCTATACGTGATCTGCTGTCTATCGAACGAACTACAAGTACTTAATCGTGTTTCAATACATGATTTACAGAGTAAATCCTCAAATATCAAGTTAACATAAATTATAAACACATTTTTTATACTATAGGCCAAGTTGCCTCAAACGAATAAATACATTTACTATGTGCTTATATAGATGTTCCGCCTGGGCACAGTGAACGTGCGCGGCGGGTCGCGGGCGGGCACGGCGGCGGCGCGGCCCGTCACGGCGGTGCGCGCCGCCGGCTACACCTCCGCCGCCAGAGACCTGCCCAGCCGCGAGGACCGGAAAGAAGACACGTAAGACAGTCCGATTTATAGTCCAGACCTTCTCAGCCGTGGGTTTAGAGTCCCAACTAAATAAAACAATTCAAACTCAAACTCACAACATTTATTGACAACAAAAACACACTACATCACAACAAAAACACAGTATAAACATAAATAGGAGAAGAGAGAACATTTAGAGACGTTGTGCTGTAGTGTGATGCCAAAAGGACTCAGCTCAGCATGTGCCGTAGCCCTTTAATCAGAGCTGCAACGCTGGTTTTCAACGGGATCAGAATAAAATCGTAAAATTTCAAACGCTACGACTAGACTAGAGACATGAAATTAGCACTGGTGTTTTGTATACAACGATAGTGAAATCGGCGGTGTAAATGTTGAGAATTCCCATGGGCAATTCAGTTAAATAACGGATTATCAATTCAACTACCGGAACTTAATGGTTTACACGTGCGAAACGGGAGCGCCAAAGTTCGCATACTCTTCGCTAGTCATACCGTAATTTTGGTCCGAATCATCGTTTGTCCGAATTTTTTTCCAAGTGAAACCTATTTTTCTAAAAATTTTAAATGGTCATCATATAGAAAACTATAGCTTAGGTTTGGTTTATTTTATAAGAATTCTAAACAATCATTGGATTCAGAGAAAAAGAGTTACGACAAACGATCGTTCTGACAAAAATTACATTCGGACTATCGATAAGTATGCGAGCCAATATGGACCCGAAATTAGCACTGGTGTTTTGTATACAACGATAATGAAATCGGCGACGTAAATGTTGAGAATTTCCATGGGCAATTCAGTTAAATAAAGGATTCTCAATTCAACTGCCGGAACTTAATGGTTTACGCGTACGAAACCGCAGGTAAATTCTAGTTGAAAATAAATATCAAAAATCAAAATCATTTTGTCAAATTCAGTAAATAGGCCGCAATGGGCACTTTTACACGTAATTTTTTAAACTACCAGCGCTTTCGGAAAGGCCATCATTGCCAAGAATAATGCGCCGTAAGAATCTTGGCAGAAAGTTTTATTTTTTTTCAAAATAAAATAATTACAAATAAAATACTTAAAAACTACAGTATACAATTAAAGAAAAAATAAAAATATCAACGAGTCGAGAAGTCTTATACTTATTCCCTCGCCGTCGAATTCCAGCATCGAAGACAAAGTGAAGCACATGGAGGCGCGCATAATGGCGCTGGTGGAGGAGTCCTGCATGCTGAGCGCCCGGCCCGACCCCGACGACGAGACCGCTGTCAAGGGCGAGTTCGATTTAGGACAGGTGAGATAACAGAAGTGCAAGTTGCGGACAGTTTCCAAAAAATTAGGAAATAATTTTTCACAACACGTATAGGAAATTTAAATTTAAGAATGGGTTTAAGTCCCCACCCATACGAAATTGTGAGATTTTTTAGGAATTTTCCTAACTATGTATACATAGTTACAAGGTGGTGTTTCGGACGCGTTCCCGATATGACTTTTTGACCTTGTTTTCTGTTAAATTGATGACAATTGCTTATCTTGAAATTCTTTTTTTTAAGGTATAGATTTATCCGACTAATTTCATTAATATTAAATACTTATTTACTAAAATTCATTTAGATTTTTGTTTTTATGAGTTGCCAAAGCAAATTCTCCACCTTCGTGGTTTTGGGCCGTATATAGAAATTTCCGCAATTTTGGGAAGTTTTCTTTGGCACATCAGAAGGTGAGTTACAGGCGCAGGAATCATGATTTAAGTATTATTATTAACAGGTTCACAATCCGGTGAGTCATATATGCCTCATGAGTGGTTTTACTGGTACAGTCACCAACACCAATATCTGACACAACAAGCGTGCATAAATATCTGATACGACTCTATTTCTAGGGCTGGAAGGACGTGTCAGATATTTTTGCACGCTCCGCTGTGGCAGATATTAATGCTGGTGACTGTACATCCATGCGGCAGGTGTGCCTCATGGCAACGACGTATCTGAATAAGGAACTTTGTGAGCGTTTAGTATCATTATTACCTACTATGGGGTCACCTGCGTATGCCTCTTCCGGTTAATGGTCGTCACACAAACCTTATCCCAAAGGTTATCTGTTCTTCGAGCCATGTAACCTGCCCGCCCATTGTTACTTCAATTTGCACTAGTTTTTTTAGGGTTTCGTAGCCAAAATTTCAAAAATGGAACGGAACCCTTATAGTTTCGCCATGTCTGTCTGTCTGTCTGTCCGTCCGTGGCTTTGCTCAGCGACTGTCAATGCTAGCTGTAATTTTGCACGAATATGTACGTAAGCTATGTCGACAAAATGGTACAATAAAAAATTTAAAAAAATTTTTTTTTGAGTTCCCCTCCCATAGACGTAAAGTGGGGGTAATTTTTTTTTCTCATTCAACCTTGTAGTATGGGGTATCGTTGGACAGGTCTTTTAAAAAACCATTGGGAGGTGGCCAAAACGATTTTTCGATTCAGTGCTTTGGTTGCAAAATATTCAACTTTAAAGTTAATTTCATATCAGCCTAAGGTATAAAATATACCTAAACTTTAGATATTCCATTCAAAATACGAAAACCTTAGAAAAACACTACTTAATTTTTTCGTAACAGCAACGGAACCCTATGTCGGGCATGTCCGACACGCACTTGGCCGGTTTTTTTGTCTTGTTTAAAAACTTGTTTTTCGCAATGCAAAAATTACAAGTTTTAATGTTATCGTACAGTCACCAGCACCAATATCTGATGCAATAAACGTGCAAAAATATCTGACACGTCAATCCGGCCTTACAAATAACAGTCATACCAGATATTTATGCACGCTTGTTGCATCAGATATTGGTACTGGTGACTGTACCTAATAAAACTTTGTGTAGGCACTCGCGAAGGCGCAAGAAGCGTCCGCTCTCGAACGCCAGCTGATTCGGATGCAGGAGCAAGCCAACCTCGGGGACTCGCACAACCTGGATCTCACCTTCGCTGTAAGTTGATTTATTGTAAAAACTCTCTTTTACTGCCCCTATGACAATATCAAATTATGAACCGATCGTGCCTCGGTAATGTAGTCATGTAAAGATATTCATTATGAGGTATCCCATCTTAGGCGTCTAGGTTGGCAAGGGGTATTGCAGATGTTCATGGGCGGTGGTGATTTCTTACCATCAGGAGACCCACTTGCTTGTTTGCCAACCAGTCGAGTAAAAAAAAAAAGTGCACATCTCTAAAATATCAAATATTCTGTTATCGGTTTTATGTTAAATCTATTGTAATAAGAGCATGTGTGAATTATTTTGTGTTTCAGTATGATTTAAGTTTTAAGGAATAATAAAATGCTTTTTCACTTCTCATGCTCGTTAATTTCGTATTTATGCTGGACCTAGGCGACATATTTTTTTAATAATTAGAATTTATATTAAACTAAAAATCAGTCAAAATAGATCAATAAAACAAAAAATTAATAATTAAGGTACTTAGTAAGTGAACAATTGTTTCCACTGTTGCTATTTCATTTCCTAGCCAGCGAAGTGAAAAGCAGAGTGTAAAATAGGAACATTTATCCGCGCCGTACCGACTCGGGTGGCTATTTTAAGGTCTCTGGAAAAATGGCTCGTTTTATGCTCCTGTTGTACAATCTACTATTTATTTCTTTTATGTTTCAATTGTGAACTGAAACAAATTTCATTTCATTTATGTTTGAGACATCACCGATATGTATATGAAATGAAATATGAATTGACTTCGAAGCTTTAGGTTGTTCAAATATAGTCAAATGCTGTATTTTATTTTATAAATGCGACTTGTTCACAGGTGCTTTGCAATTTAGCCGGCCAGTACGCCATGAATGAAATGTACACCGAAGCCTTGAACACTTACCAACTGCTCACACGGAACAAACTATTTCCTCACGCTAATCGTCTAAAGGTAATACAAATACCCAGGCTTTAGTACAGTCAGCTGCAGAGAAAAGGTACCCCCCTGTAACGGCGGTATCCATACTACCGCCATTACAGGGGGGTACTCTTTCTCTGCAGCTGACTGTACATACAATCTTAACGTGTTAAATTCTGGAAACCTAGTAAAAAGGGGTCAAGTCTGCAGAAATCACACAGCTATTTTCTATTTTATGTGTAAAGGGGTTTAAGTCGAAATCAGCTGTTCAACTTCTGCAGAATTAACCCCTTTTTCACTAGGGCCCCAGAATTTAGACCAATACAGAGAGACTAGCAAGGCAAGCTTTAGTCTCCTTGGGGCGGGGCGGTACTTTCATACCGCTGATAGTTGAGGTAGACGTAAGCCCTAAGAGCTTAGGACATTTACTTAGACCCGGTGCCAGAGATCAATACAACTCTTTTTAGGCTAGTTAAGCTACATCCATCAGAGCTGTGCGACATAGCAAGGAATAACAATTCTCCAGTTCTATGCCGTGCCGAGCGAGGCTAGCAACACAAAGTAATCTTTACACTCGCAGTTGCTACTTTACTTGTTACTGACATCAACTAGTTTTTGCTCGCGACTCCGCCCGCGTGGTATTCGGTTATCGCGCGCTGTTCCCTCGGAAACTGCATTTTTCCGGGATAAAAAGTAGCCTATGTCACACTCGGGCCCATAAACTATCTCTATGCCAAAAATCACGTCGATCTGTCGCTCCGTTACGGCGTGAAAGACGGACAAACATACAAACACACTTTCGCATTTATAATATTAGTATGGATATGGATTACAAGTAAGTCGTTTGACTCACATAATTGATACAACTGTTTAAATGGAAATGAATAGGGCTTTTTCTTATAATTTAATATATGATAATGTCGTACATAGATGTTTTATTTGAGTGTTTCTAATTTTTCAGGTCAACATGGGCAACATTTATTTCAAAATGGGTGAACACCCTAAAGCACTGAAATTATACAGGATGGCGTTAGACCAAACTCCGACTGCTGAAAAAGACTTGAGGTGGGTACTTTTGTTACTCTTCCAACGTGACGCTGAAACGTGTCTGGATTGGGTTTAATTAGGTAGACGTCGGGAATAATGCATAACATAGTCTATTTTTTATCCTGATATTCCCACGAGATTCATGTAAAATCCCGAAATCTAAACCTTTAATTCTAAACACACGAAATTTAGCGCGAATTTTCGCTATACAACATAATTGAAGACTGCAATTAAATTTATCGACTGCCACGAGCGAAGCCGCGCGTCGTGCTCTTCTCTTCTTTTTATGAATCCTCGAACGAATCGATGGTATATTTTTTGACTTTTTCTACAGAATGAAAGTGATGCACAACATAGGACTGCTGCTGGTACGTATGGGCAAGTTCCGTGACGCTGTCACTAACTTCCAACACATCATGCACGAGCAAGGGGACTTTCAGACGGGTAAGCAACATTATACCTAATTTTTCTAAATTAACGTTATGAGTTACCTACCTTTTTGTATCCTGCTAGTCAAATTTGACTGTTCTAGTGGTCGAATTGACTTGGGGTTTGGTTAGGGTTTCGTATACAAGTATAGGTGACGTGACAATGACAATGCAAATACAGTCAACAAAATGTACATTGGCAATATAATAATATGTATTTTGCAAAGATTTTTTACGAACTAAAAGAATTTCCATGCTCACCCGTGGCCTTACGATAGCTAAGCTTATGAAAAGTTCCTCCACCTCCACACTGTAAGAACACTGTAAATATATTTTGCATAAGCTTAGCTATCGTAAGGTCGCGGGGGAGTAAGGAAATTCTTTTAGTTGATTGATATGGACCTCCGCAAAGTAACGCCTGATTCAATAAAGATGTTTTACATATTTAACCTCACGTCGTAGTACAGAGTACGTAGTAGTTTTTGAGTAAACAAAACTTGTATTTTTTTACAAGACTTATTAATTTTTCAGGCCTACATTTAGTTCTATGTTCAGTGGCTTTGAATGATGCTGAAGGCGGCAAAGCTGCTTTCCACGCGATGCTGGACGTCGAGCCGCCCACCTACCACCAGGACATTACCGCTGATGATGTAAGTAACTACGGTCGATTCATCCTTCCGTGTCTTATCATGTAAACAAACACTTCTCAAAGACACAGACACGCTTTTCTCTTGGATTACATAATAACCATCACTTAAAATGTTCCTGTATTCTTAAAGAAACTCACAAAGTATTGAAATCAACCGAGTAACCACTGCAAAATATCATTTCTAATAAGTTGCCTTCAATAATTGAAGGAACGATCGAATGACTTCAAAAATGTCTGATATTGCAGTGTCTCGATTGTCTTTGGAACTGGAACTGCAAAGTATTGATGGGAAATGACAACTTATCGATATGGATAAATGTGACAATTAATACTTCATTTAGAAATTTCGGAAAATGCATTGAAATCAATCATAATAATTACTCGGAATTGTTGTGGTTGATTTCAATATTTATTTTAAACGAGGACAGACACGGACAGTGCGTGAGTGTCTATGGTTACGCTAAAGTCATTTCATATTGAGTTGAATCTTAAAAAAAGAGAAAAAATATAATTAAAACTTAGCTCTAATCAACCACTCCACTAGAGGAAAATTTAATAAAATAAAAAAGTTGAATCTAGAAATGTCAATCGTTTCTCTACTTCGCTTGATGTCGTACGTTACGTGTGCTCTTTCTGTGGTATTTTTGTGGCTTTGCTTCTGGATTTATTTATGTTAATAGCAAAATAATCGGTCACGTTTTATGTATATTTTATCGACTTTTCCAATCACTGGTCATTGTCTATTACCACCTGTGACGTCACGTTTGTTTACATGATAAGACACGGAAGGATGAATCGACCGTATAGTTACGTACAGCTATCGATATCAATCGTAACATCTTATTGACCAATTCTAGTGTCTTGCTTTACTTGATCTTGGGCTGGCCAATCAGAAGAATTGGCAATTTCAGCTGTGCTTTGTTTTTTAATAATAATTATAATAAAAATACCGTAAACGGAACTTATCACACTAAACACACGAGTAATATTCTGGGACCCTAGTGAAAAAGGGGTTAAGTCTTCAAAAAATACGCAGCTATTTTATGTGTAAAGGGGTTTAAGTCGAAATCAGATGTTCAACTTCTTCAGAATTAACAATAGAATACAATACAAATACTCTTTATTGCACACCAGAAATAGTAAGTGGCACAGAAAGCAGGTACACAAAGAAAATTACAAGGTAAGCAATAAACGGCCTTATCGCTTAAGAGCGATCTCTTCCAGGTAACCTTTTTACAGAAAGAAGGAAGTACTAGTTTACAGCAGGTGGTTCATTAACAGTAGATCAGAAAATTAGAAATGAACAAAAACACATCTACATATACACATTATTGTACTTATAATACACGACTAAAATAAATATAGGCAATAGGATAAACAGTCACATATGAATAAATGAATAAATAAATAAACTAGGATAAAGCTAATTATTACACGATGACAGATAGTGCTCTTTAAGCTTAGATTTAAAGAGTGACAGAGATTTTGCTCGTCGTAAGTCAATCGGTAAGGGATTCCACAACCGAATAGCCTGGACAGTATTTTTTTTTTAGTATAAGAATAAACATAGAATTTAGAGTTAGAAAGAGGCACGGTAAGGAGAAAGTTCTGAGAGCATCGAATAGAAGTTACGTAGCTAAATCGCTCTTCGAGGTATATTAACCCCCTTTTCACTAGGGCACTAGTATTTATCTCGACGTTTCGACGGGAACGCATCTGAATATCGAATGTTAAAATATCGAATATATTAAAATATCGAATGGGTCATAATATCGAAAGGTTTATTTTCTGAAACCGTAAACTTTTCAGGATTCCTTAAATCGGCATCGTATAGAACCCCTTAGATTAGGTTAGGTTAGGTTTATAACATTCTAAAAACAATAAAGTCTTAAGAAAAATACCTTTTCGATATTATGACCAATTCGATATTTTAATACATTCGGTATTTTAACATTCGATATTCAGATACGTACCCGTTTCGACCACATTACAGTGGCCATGGTAGTCTACTCGTATTAACCAATAAATTGGTGCAGGAGAACGACTCGTACGCGTGCGTGGTACGCGACGTGGTGTTGGCGGACCGTCTGTCGCGCTGGTCGCGGCGCGCCGCCGCCGACGCGGAGCGCTGCCTGGCGCTGGCCGCCGCCGCGCTGGCCACGCCCCCTGCGCGTGACCAGGACGCCGGGTCAGTACACAGTGACACTTCATCATCCCAGGCTATATAGGTCCCACTGCTGGGCACAGGCCTCTCAGAACAAGAGACTTTTTGTACCGACCAGCGCGACGGCCGGCGCGAGCACTCGGTGCACCATGCTACCGACGGGGGTCATTCTTCCCCGACCCGGATAATCATCATCATCATCATCATCTCAGCCTATATACGTTCCACTGCTCGCCACAGGCCTCTCAGAACAAGAGGGCTTGAGCCATAGTTCCCTCGCGGGCCCAGTGCGGATTGGGAACTTCACACGCACCATTGAATTGCTTCGCAGGTTTGTGCAGGTTTCCTCACGATGTTTTCCTTCACCGCAAAGCTCGTGGTAAATTTCAAATGTAATTCCGCACATGAATTTCGAAAAATTCAGAGGTTTCGAGGGTTCGAGCCGGGGTTTGAACCCACGACCCTCTGCTTGAGAGGCGATAGGTCAAACCACTAGGTCGCCACGGCTTAATGACAGTGACACTTACCGGCCTGGGTAGTACCGACATGGCAATACCCACCCTGTTTTTAACTCCCGACGCAAAAAGAGGGGTGTTATAAGTTTGACCGCTATGTGTGTCGTCTGTGGCACCGTAGCTCTTGCGGTTTTTTTTATTTGATAGTACGTTTTTAGCGTCAGTTCTCAGACATGTTTCATCAAAATCGGTTCAGCCGTTTTTAGGGTTCCGTACCCAAAGGGTGCCAACGGGACCCTATTACTGAGACTCCGCTGTCTGTCTGTCTGTCTGTCTGTCTGTCTGTCTGTCTGTCCGTCTGTCACAGGGCTCTATCTCTTGAGCCGTAATAGCTAGGCACTTGAAATTTTCACAGATTATGTATTACAGTGGCCGCTACAACAACAAATACTAAAAATAAAATAAAGTTAAAAATTAAGGGGGGTCTTCATACAAGAAACGTGTTTCATTCAGCGGTTTTTGGTTGCTAGGCTGCTAAGATTCGGCCGTCAGTTGCTAGGGGCAACGCGAGTGACCCTATGTTGTTTTTAATGTTTAACTACTTATTAGAAAAAAGCGCGGGAAACGTTGGTCGTGGCGGGAGTGTTTTTTCTAGCGAACTTTTAAAATTTAATTTAACTTGTATAAAAGATCAGTTTTGTATATAATTGTATGTATTAGTTTAATGTAATTACTTTGTTATTCATTTGTGTATATATTCTACGGTATTTGGTAAGTTTTTAAAAGTAATTTTCCTCAAGGCCTGGAGTCAGGCCACAAAATGGACGAGCCCCCGGACATCGGGGGCTCGCCCCCAGAGGTAGCTTATAATATTACTATTGAAAATAAGTTTTCAAAATTGGACGAGTCCAGCATGGACACTGATGTGGATCAACGGAGCGATCGGAAAAGAGCGCGACCCAACAAAATATGCAAACACTGCAACAAAAGAAAGAAAAGATATGATCCGACGCGCCGAACCAAACCTAAGGATACTGACTGTTCATGTCAACTCCCAGAAATGACCATAATTGATACTGAGCTTAGCAATGTTAAAAGTCTTGACGGTTTCCCAAGCATAGTAATGCCAACAAATACAATTTCCACCAATATCCACCAATACCAACCACCTCCATCAGAGGTTTCTCAGTTGCCAAATAATCCAGTGAACCCCTCTCACTCTCCTGTTTCCATAGGCAGATCATTATATGAAGCATATGACATAGGGCCTTTTGTAGTCCATGTCCAAAAAATAGCAACAGATAAAGAAATCCCATCCCTGCATCCCGTACAATTTGGTTATTTTCTTAAACAAAATTCTATTAAAAACATAATTAATGGCAGTATTAAAAGGATAGGCAGGAATCGAATTTCATTATCATTCTCAGACTACAAATATGCTAATGATTTTATTAATAATCCATGCTTGGCTAGGAATAATTTCAAATCTTTTATTCCTTCCTTTAATGTGACCCGAATGGGCCTGGTCCGTGGAGTGCCCGCGGAATGGTCCCCCGAGGAGATATTGGACAATATCTCACTGCCCGTGGGCAGTGGCAAAATCATTAAAATTAGGCGTCTAAATTACAAAGTGCGAAACAGTTCTCCTCCCGAGTGGAAGCCATCACAGACTATTGTGATAACTTTTGATGGTCAAGCCCTACCTAAACATATATTTGTATGTTATAATGCCTTGCCTGTGGAACTCTATTCATACCCCACTATTCAGTGTTATTCTTGTTGCCGGTTTGGTCACACTAAGACTAAATGTAACTCTCGCCCCCGCTGCTACAAGTGTGGCCAAGGCCATACTGGAGACACATGCAATATTGAGGATGATTCTGCATATTGTTGCTTGTGTTCTGGGTTGCACTTTGCTACAAACAGGAAGTGTCCAGAATACGAAAGACAGACCAAGATTAAATTATACATGGCTCAGAGATGTGTGTCTTACACCGAAGCGAATAAAGCACATGAACCAGTTTCAAAATCTTTTGCTGACATAGTTAAGTTATCGAATATGCAGAATACTCCTAATTCTCCCGTGTCACCTGCATCACCTTCCTCTCCTTCAATTCCATCTTATAGTAGATCTTACAGGAAAACAGTATTCGCTAAACCTTCATCCCCTAGACCAAAACGTCTGGGGTATAACAAAAGAGAACACTTTAATCTGATAAAGGACTACGATGCTCCCCCTCCTTCTAATGGAGTCGCCTTAAACGGTAACACAAACAATAATGAAACGATGTTCTCAATCTCTGATGTAATCCAACTGTTAACTGAAATAAAATCCATTTCTAACTCCAACCAGAACAATGTAACCGAACAACGCCGCCCAACTATTGATTCATTGACCCAGTTAAAATCTTCTTATGCCTCACGAATGCGAGCAAATAATCCAGTGGAATTGTAGAAGCGCTGTCTGCAATAAAAATGATTTAATCCATTTGCATAATAAATTTAAACCATTTGTCTCAACTTTGTCGGAAACATGGCTTCGCCCGGAATTGACATTTCGAATTCCAGGTTATGTCATTCTCCGACAAGACAGACCTGACGGCTATGGCGGTGTTGCCATAGTCATCAGAAATAATCTCCCCTATAGGGAATTTCCACTTCCCTCATTCAGCGATGACTTTTCAGTCATCGCTGCTATTGTAAATAAAATTTGTATAGTGTCTATTTATTTCTCTCGTCCTAATGTAAATATTTTTTCTCATCTTAACCAACTATTCTCCATCCTCCCAAAACCATTCTTAGTCTTAGGCGATTTTAATTGCCAACATCAATCTTGGGGAAGTACTTCCTCTAACTACTACGGAGAACAATTGTTGGATATTATAGATTCTCATTGTATTTGTATTCTAAATACTGGATCACCAACTCGTTTGACTGGTCCAAACGAAAATGCAAGTGCCCCTGATCTATCCTTATGTTCGCCCGATTTAGCATCGACTTTGGACTGGCATCCTCTTGCATCTTCGTATGGTAGTGACCACTTCCCACTTATAATTACTTTTCCCACACATAAACCTACCAAAACCATTCGCTCTCCTCGTTTTAAATACAGGTTACTGAACGCTGATTGGGAATTATTTAACGAAAGAGTAGAACAGAAAACCAGTTGCTACTCACAAGTAGGTAACCAGATTTCTGCCGAAATTTTAAGTAATGTTCTTATCGAGGCTGCGGACGAAACCTTTTGTACTAAAGCTAAGAACCGGTCTTTAATTCCTTCACCTCCCTGGTGGGATCATGAATGTACAGCTGCAATCAAGGCAAGAAAACAAGCTGAAAAAAAATACTGTGAGGAGATATCAGACGAAAATTTTGAGTTGTATTTGGAATCTGCCCGTAGTGCTAAAAAATTATTTAAGAAAAAGAAATATGATGGTTGGCAATCATTTTGTGCATCCATTAGCCCAGATGTCAGCCCGTCGGAGGTCTGGCGAAATATTCGTAGATTTAGATCTGCCTTTAATAATTCCCCCTCTTCCAGATTACCGTTAACACTAGCTGACCAGTTCATGGACAATCTTGCCCCCCCTTCTGTACCTGAACAGGATTTCACTCCAATACCTATTCCTGGTTATATAGCCAATGACCTGTCCGGATTAAACTCTCCTTTTTCTCTGATTGAACTTAAAGGAGTACTTAATAATTTAAAAGACTCTACTCCAGGAGAAGATGGTATTCCATATTCTTTTTTGAAAAACCTCTCGGACCGTGTACTACTGCTGTACCTAGATATCATAAATACCATTATGATTTCTGGGTACATTCCTAAGTCTTGGATTACTCAATCTGTTATCCCTATTTTGAAACAGAATAAACCGGCAGATGATCCCTCTTCTTACAGACCTATAGTTCTTTCTTCAGTTTTAATGAAAATAACAGAACATTTAGTGAAAAACCGTCTTGAATGGTTTTTAGAGAGTAAAAACCTATTAGCATCCTCTCAGTTTGGTTTTCGGAAAAGTAGAAGCACAATGGATAGCTTGGCAATATTTACAACAGACATAAGACTTGCTTTCTCGAACAATGAATCTGTAGTAGCCACCTTCTTAGATATAAGCTCAGCTTATGACAACGTCCTTATATCGGTCCTCAGGGAAAAAATGCGTTATTTAAATGTGCCACCTATTTTGCTAAACTTTATAGTTAATATGCTAAGTGAAAGATATTTAAATTTGTTCATTGATGATGTCAAACTATCTCGAACAGTATGGAGAGGATTACCACAGGGTTCCGTACTGAGTCCATTGCTCTACAACATCTATACCTATGATCTAGAAACTTCATTGAAGGCATCAGCTAACGTGCTGCAATACGCAGACGACCTTCTTATATACAAATCAGGTAAATCAATTGAAAACAATTGCCAAGTTCTAACTTCAACTCTTTCCCTTTTAAAATCATGGTTAAACAGGAATGGTTTAGACTTGTCTGTTCCCAAGAGTAAAGTTGTATTGTTTACCAGAATGCGTATTCCTCCCCCAGTCCATGTAAAGTTCAATAATATCTTGATTCAACCAACGAACGATGTTAAATTCTTAGGAGTAATACTAGATTCCAAACTTACTGGCGTACCTCACTGTGAATATGTTACAGCGAGATGTGAACGAAACTTAAATATTCTTAGATGCCTATCAGGCATCTGGTGGGGAGCTCATTCATACTCACTAAAATTGATCTACAATGCAATAATTAGAAGTGTTATGGACTATGGTACTTTCTTGTTGGAACCTGGTAATGTTGCTGCTTTCAAAAAATTGGATAGTATTCAAGCAAAAGCAATGAGAATAATCCTAGGAGCCATGAAATCAAGTCCAATCAACTGTATGAGAGCTGAATGCGCAGAGCCTCCATTAAACTTAAGACGACAATTTCTGTCGGACAAATTCCTCTTTCGCTGTGTTCAATTTAATAACCATATCTTAACACCAAAACTAACTTGCCTGGCTTCTATAATCCCCAACAGTAGCTACTGGAAAAATAAACGTTCACCATGTTTAGTTCAAAGTTATAATAAATTCACCTCTCTTAAGGCCCCTACTCATCAAACGAACTCTAATCCATTATTCAAATACAGTTACGATTCCCTTACCATCTCTCCTGATATCCATTCTAGCATGGGTCTTGTCAAGACTGAGAAGAACCAAAAGTTATCATTTAACTACATTGCTGATACCAAATGGCCACAATGGCATCGGATATTTACAGATGCATCTAAACATTCCAAAGATGGCTGCGTAGGTGTAGGCGTGCTGCACTCTAATTACAATATCGTTCAGAAAACCAAACTCCCTCCTGAATCCTCTGTGTTTACTGGCGAATGTCTCGGCCTAGCGAAAGCCATAGAATACATCATCCTAATGAAACTTCGTAAAACTGTTATTTTTACAGATTCTTTGAGTTCCTTGCAAGCTCTGGCCCGGTTCCCATTCGGTTCACATTATCAATTTCCGATCATTTCTGAAGTTAGATATCTGTTACTGAAATGTTTAAATGAAAACTATTCCGTGTCATTTGCGTGGGTTCCATCTCACTGTGGGATATCTGGAAATGAGAGAGTAGACAAAATAGCCAATGAGGCAGTGGAGAGTGGAGATGTGAATATTTTTAAAAACTACGCGCATGACTTGGTAGCTCTTCCTGAGATTTACCTTAGGGAATCCTGGGATGAATCTTGGGCTCAAGACGGTTCTAAGGGTCGTCATTATCGTGCCATCCAACCTTCTATACCCATAAAGCCCTGGTTTTGGAAACTGAGATTCGGTAAAAAAGTTACAACAATACTGACTCGCATGCGACTGGGTCATGTTTGCACCCCAGCTCACCTTGCTAAGCTCAATATTATTGACAGCCCCACATGCGAATGTGGATATGAGGAAGCTGATTTAAACCATATCATCTTTGTTTGTTCTCGGCGCGACCGATCTGCTCTTGTCAAAGGTTTGATTTCTCTTCAAATCCCTTTCCCTTCATCCATATCCTGCTTACTTTCAACAGCTGACCTCGATGTATATCAACTTTTAGCAGATTTTATCCTATGTAATGATATTAAAATTTAAACAATATAACTTATATGTATATGTATAAATTTTTCCTTCTGTAATATCTTATTCCTTTAATACCTGATTTTTTATCCAATATTCCAAATTCCGTTCCTACCGATCATTTTTTAAAACTTTTACCCGTTTCCCCGTTTTTACCCCGGGCCACAGTGCACAAACCGTGCGGGCCATAAAAAAAAAAAAAAAAAAAAAAAAAAAAAAACTACTTATTAATTTGTGATTTTATTAGCGCTATTTTATAAAATTTTCGATAGTATAATAATTATCTCTAAGGCCGTGGTTTATTTTTGTGTGCAGCATTAAGACTAAATAACAATTTATGATCCACAATAAACCTCCGACACACACTACACAAAATCAGACTTCAATAAAGCACTCACAACCGCTATGTTTAATGTTTTTTGCACTAAAAAATGTCCGTTGTAATTTATACTATGTAACAATATTTATTTACAAGGTCAAAATTTAAAATCAGGTTATGATTAATTCATTCACTAATAATAATAAGTACGCGCCGTGCGTCGGCCGAAATTACCGCGCTATTTTTTTTTTTAAATTGTAATTTTTTTTCTGGCGCGAGCATGGCAAAAGTCTGAAGCGCTATTCAGCCTACTACAAGAGCGACAGCCAAAGAGGATGAGAATTTAAAATTATTATTTATTCAAAATACTTGCACCTAGTCCTAGTGCTTACATTTTGGTGACATGTTTTTATTTTTATTATTAACTAGTAATGTAACTAGTTGTTTGTTGGGGTGGAATTAATATTTCAACTTAAATTTGAAGTGGCTATCTTCAACCGATTTAGCTGAAATTTTTGCGTGCATGTTTTTTTTTTATTCGACTGGAAGGCAAACGAGCAAGTGGGTCTCCTGGTGGTAAGAGATCACCACCGCCCATAAACATCTGCAACATCAGGGATATTGCAGATGCGTTGCCAACCTAGAGGCCTAAGTTGGAATACCTCAAGTTCCAGTAATTTCACCGGCTGTCTTACTCTGCCGAAACACAACAGTGCAAGCACTGCTGCTTCACGGCAGGATTAGCGAGCAAGATGGTGGTAGCAATCCGGGCGGACCTTGCACAAGGTCCTACCACCTGCAGGATGTGTGTATAAATCCGATGGCAAATAATGCAATATTATTATGACGTAGAGCTGATCTGATGATGAAATTAGACGTTGGCCATAGGAACTCTGTAATAAAACGACACGACCGCATCGTACGGAACCCTACATGCGCGAGTCGTTCGCACTCGCACTTGACCGATTTTGAGATATTGAGCTTTAAAGTGACAAAGTCGGGGGTTTTCCAATTTTTAGGGTTCCGGAGCCAAAATGTCTGTCTGACTGTCTGTCTGTCCGTACGCGGCTTTGCTCAGGGACTATCAATGCTAGAAAACTGTAATGTTGCACGGATATATAGGTAAACTATGCCGACAAAATAGTACAATTAAAAATTCAAAAACAATTTTTTTTATGGTACCTCCCATAGGCGGTGATTTTTTTTTCTCATCCAACCCTATAGTGTGGGGTATCGTTGGATAGGTATTTTAAAACCATTAGGGGTTTGCTAAAACGATTTTTCGATTCAGTAATTTGTTTGCAAAATATTCAACTTTAAAGTGAAAAATTTCATTAAAATCGAGCGTCCCGGTGGAAAAAATTGAAAAAATTCAGGATGGTAGTCAGTATATCAAACCGTGAGTAAAGTCTAGTGCAGGGCTTCCAAAACTTATTTCTATTATGTCTATGACGCTCTTGGGACTTTGCCATTTTTTACGATGCACGCCCTGAGTGACGCCGCCCCCAATACTAACCAATTTTAGTACTAGCCTAGTAACAGGGTATCAGAAGAACACTTATTTTTGGACGTTTATAGTTTTTATTTGCCCGCGACTTCGTCCGCGTGTACTTTAGTTATCAGGCTATATGTTTTATTTAATTAACCTCCATATTGTATGAAAACCCTCTCCCTTATTGAAGTCGTGAACACCATACGGAGCATTTTAAATGGTGACCAGCCATATTTTTAGTGTATAAATAAGGAAGTCTCATAAAAACTCCCCCCTAATAAGTCGAAAGCTACTTCTTGTTTCTTTATCTTTGCCTAAGGAGATAATTTTTATTTGTTATCAGGACCCTTAATACCGATAGGTATATGTATACTTAATAGCAATTTTCATACTGCTAAGTCCAGAAATCAGAAAATTTCAATACAAACTTCACCCCCCATTTTACCCCTTTAGGGGATAATTTTATCTATTTCGCCTACACAGATAATTTTAAATTGTAATCGAGAACTTGTATACCTATTTTCATACTTCTAAGTCCAGAAATGAGAAAATTTCCATATAATCTTTACCCTCCATTTTATCCCTTTAGGGGGGGGAATTTTATCCATTTCATCTGGACAGATAGTTTTTAATTGTAATCGAGAACTTATACACTTATTTTCATAGTTCTAAGTCCAGAAATGGGAAAATTTCCATACAAACTTTACCCCCCATTTTACCCCATTAGGGGGGAATTTTATCCATTTCATATACTCAGATAATTTTTGATTGTAATCGAGAACTTATATACCTATTTTCATACTTCTAAGTCCAGAAATGAGAAAATTTCCATACAAACTTTACCCCCCCATTTTACCCCTTTAGGGGGTATTTTATCCATTTCACCTAAACAGATCATTTTTAATTGTAATCAAGAACTTATACACCTATTTTCATACTTCTAAGTCCAAAAATGACAAAATTGCATATAAGCTTCACCCCCCCATTTCACCCCCTTAGGGGATGAATTTCCAAAAATCCTTTCTTAGTGCTCACTTACATCATAAAAGAAACCCCTGTACCAAATTTCAAGTTCTTAGGCCCAGCGGTTTGGGCTGTGCGTTGATATATAACCCAGTGAGTCAGGTTTGCCTTTTATATATATAGAAGATTAGAAAATGAGAAATTTTGATTTCAAGCTACAGAAACAAGCTTAAAAGTAAAAAGAGATCTGGGACACTGTTGCGACGCCCCAGGGTGTCACGACGCACAGTTTGGGAAGCCGTGGTCTAGTCCTACTTCCTACTTATATTATAAATGTGAAAGTTTGTGAGTGAGTGAGGATGTGAGTGAGTAAGTATGTTTGTTACTTCTTCACGCTAAAACGGCTGGACGGATTTGGATGAAATTTGCCAAAAAGTTAGTTTATTACCTGGATTAAAATATAAGATACTTTTTATCCCGATATTCCCACGGGATAGGGATAAAATCTCGAAATAACAACCGCTGGGCTTGGAGTCATAAAATTTGGTATGTAGGTAGTTGGACGTCTGGAATTACTCATAGGCGACTTTTTGACCCGATATTCCCACGGGATACCTAGGGATAAAATCTCGAAATAACAACCACTGGGACTAGAGCCATGAAATTCGGTATGTAGGTAGCTGGACCTCTGAAATAATACATATGCTATTTTTTAACCCGATATTCTCACGGGATAGGGATAAAATCTTGAAATAATAACCGCTGGGCTTAGAGTCATGAAATTTGGTATGTAGGTAGCTGGACGTCTAGAATAACATAAAGGTGACTTTTTGACCCGATATTCCCACGGGATACCTAGGGATGAAATCTCGAAATAACAACCACTGGGACTAGAGCCATGAAATTCGGTATGTAGGTAGCTGGACCTCTGAAATGATACATATGCTATTCTTTAACCCGATATTCCCACGGGATAGGGATAAAATCTTGAAATAATAACCGTTGGGCTTAGAGTCATGAAATTTGTTATGTAAGTAGCCGAAGGTCTGGAATAACACATAAGCGACTTTTTGACCCGATATTCCCACGGAATACCTAGGGATGAAATCTCGAAATAACAACCACTGGGCTTAGAGCCATGAAATTCGGTGTGTAGGTAGCTGGACCTCTGAAATAACACATAGGCTAATTTTTATCTCGATATTTCCACGGGATAGGGATAAAATCTTGACATAATAACCGCTGGGCTTAGAGTCATGAAATTTGGTATGAAGGTAGCTCGATGTCTGGAATAACACATACGCTACTTTTTATCGTGGGATATTCCCACGGGATAGTTTTGTAACTAAGGGACCGCATACATCCCTGTATTATTATTATTATTTTATATTTTTTTCTTTAATGGTATACTGTAGTTTTTAATTATTTTGAAAATAAAATACTTTCTGCCAAGTATCTTGCGGCGCATTCTTCTTGGCAATGATGGTCTTTCCGAGAGGGCTGGTAATTTAAAAAATGACATGTAAAAGTGCCTATTGCGGCCTATTTACTAAATAAATTATTTGAATTTGGATAGCGATTTTTTTTGAAATTTCAGCATTGGGTTTAGAGTCTTGAATTTTGTACAGCTATTCACAACACAACCTCAATGAAGGAAGACCACGATATAAATTTTGAAAATTGCCAGGGGAATTTAGTAAAATCCCGAAAATTTCAAGTGCAACTACCAGACCGATTAGTTTACGCGTGCGAAGCCGCGGGTAAAAGCTAGTGTAAGATAAGTGTTCAGTTATCGGCGATAAAACATTTCGCCGCCACACTGGCGTGTCCCATCACGGAACTTCCACGCGCGACAAAATCTTTATTAAGCAACACAGGACTATAACCTTTAAGTTACCTAAAAATAAGCATCAAAATACTTTATAATATTTTAATCTAGAAGCTGGATCATCAAAACATACATTTAAATTGACATCACGTTTAATGAGATATCAATTTTATCGGTAGCGAAACCGTGTGGTGCGCTTTTTGGTGATAAGTCCTAATCGGTTTGCTTGTGAAAAACAATTTGTTATGATCGCGCCACGTTTCGGTTTATTGATTAGGCTGTTGCTGTGACCGATTAACTGTTTCATTGTACTTATATAATGATTAATGCATTCAATAATCTATATTTTTTTCTTGATCAAACTAATATCGATTATCTTTGCGTTGTTTAATCAAGTATATATTCCAAATAGTTCTAAACTTAAAAGTCATTTCTGTTTCAAATAAGTTACAAAAGCAAACATGGTAAAATATTAATATTTTCCTACTGTTTCGTTAGAGATGTTTTACCTGATTGGTTACGTATTATTAGGACAACGTGGCACTGATGTCATTAAAGAGCTGTAAAGGTTATTCGTATTATCTAGTTGCCTAGGTCACGAGTATTTCAATGATAATTGACTTGTAACAAATTATTTTTGAAAGCATTGATATAAAAAAATGTAACAGTCGTTTGAAAACAGCAGACAGTTGGAACTTGCTTATTGCCGTTACGATAGCAAATAACGAAAACAAATAAAATTAAAAATGAAGGGATGTCCCAATCAACCAATATATAAAATCACCCCACACAGCATACATTTACATTTACAGCATGTACTTAGAAAAAAGTTTTTGATAATACCTGTATGAATATAAATAATTTGGGGCTGTGATTGACAGTGGTGTGTGGAAGCACTGGGGACCTAGTGAAAAAGGGGTTAAGTCTGCAGAAATTACACAGCTATTTTCTATTTTATGTGTATAGGGGTTTAAGTCGAAATCAGCTGTTCAACTTCTGCAGAATTAACCCCTTTTTCACTAGGTCCCCAGCATTGTGCAGCAAGTCGGGCGGCGCCCGGCTAAAAAGCTTGTTAATAATGTCGCAACACTGTCCCTCCGTCTGTCTGTCACAGGGATGTATCTTAAGAAACGTAATGAACAGACAGCTAAAGAATAGACTGTAGAGTCTAACTCGGGTGAAATTACCCATTTCCCCTCGAACTATCAATAAACGAACTAAAATGAATAAATGAATATGAATATGAATATGAAAATATCTCGGGTGAAATGGGTCACTTTCCACCCTTGGTCATCAATCTACTCTTGCATGTTAAAGAGGCCCCAATTTTGTGCCGCTGAGTATAATTGTATTATTGGTAAAATCCTACCGACTGCGCCATGTATTATTGGTAAATAAATATTCTTGTTGAGGTCTTCAGTGGTTTATTTTAATAATATTATTTACAGAGAAATATGTCTTAATATTAACACGACCGGCTAGGCCAGAGGTCGGACGCCAAGGGCGCAGTGTTGCCAACACACACTAAATGACAATTACTTTTTTTTTTATTACGTTCCAATACAATAATGAAAGCCGTGGTGGCCTAGTGGTTTGACCTATCGCCTCTCAAGCAGAGGGTCGTGGGTTCAAATCCCGGCTCGCACCTCTGAGTTTTTCGAAATTCATGTGCGCAATTTACCACGAGCTTTGCGGTGAAGGAAAACATCGTGAGGAAACCTGCACAAACCTGCGAAGCAATTCAATGGTGCGTGTGAAGTTCCCAATCCGCACTGGGCCCGCGTGGGAACTATGGCCCAAGCCCTCTCATTCCGAGAGGAGGCCTGTGCCCAGCAGTGGGACGTATATAGGCTGAGATGATGATGATGACAATAATGAGTGTCTCTGATTGTCAGTGGTATGTCGTGGTGCGTGGAGGCGCTGCGTGGGTACTCGGGCGGCGCGGCGGGCGCGCGGCTCGAGCTGGGCGGCGCGCTGGCCGCCCTGCGGGCGCAGCCGCGCGCGCCGCTCGCCGCCGGACAGAAGGCGCTGCAGAGGCTCAAGGTAACTACAGCAGGGCTACGAAATTTGAAAATGGAAGTTCCGACGACGGATATATTATTTAATGAGAGTGAGAAAGATGGTACGATACAAACTTCGAATTTCGTAATAGCCCTGCAGATCGGTTAGATGCTCGTTCTAGTGTAACTTCAGTCCATAGTTTTGGTCAGAATGACGACAGAGTGAGCTATTTTATAATATTTATATTTATTTTATTAAATTAGCAGAAAATAATAGGCATATCGCGCTGCTTTAGTTGAATAGTGGCAAAAATAAAAAATAAAATATTTTTTCAGAAAATAAGCATAAGAAAACACTTTAGAAGTGTATCTTTTACGGTTATCCTGAATTTTTTTTAGGAAAGCAACGACATTTTTTCTTTTGTCAATTAAAACAAGAAATGACAGTGGTGAGATGAGTGAACGTTTGTAATCTGTTGCAAATTAATAGAAATATTTGAATACACTTCAAAACAGTAAAAAAATAGGTCCGGAAAATATGCTTTCGTATGTGTGTTCTACAAATCACATTTCTCAACCTATATGGATAATTTATATGATTCAGATTTTCGTTTTAAAAAAATGTCATGGGGGTTGAAAACAGAAACATACCTAAATGTCCAGCCATTTCGAAAACTCGCGAGGTATGTATACAGCTCACAGAACCACTACTAATACTAGTCAGTAGTGATTCTGTACAACTCATTCTTAACCTTTAAGAGCGTTTATACCTGATGAGCTGGCAACGTTGCATTTTTGTTAGTTTTTCTCGATTATTCCATAAAAATTGAATGAAAATCAAAAATGGGGTCTGATAGAACTCTTCTTAATAGATAAGTTAATGTGTCGTCATCCGGGCCAGACCTTATCCCATCTACTTGGGGTCGGACTTCCTTGTACGCAATTTCCAATTCGCACGGTCATGTGCCATGCTCGCGTCCAGTTTTGCTTCTTTGAGGTCTTTCTCGACCGTCGTCAGCCAAGTGGAGGGTGGAGATAAGTTAATGTTAAACTCCAATAATTACTCGTGATAGACTTTTACATTTCTTAAAAAACGAATTAATGTTTATTAACGGTCAGCTCAGCGGGTATAAACGCTCTTAATTTAACTTTGAAGGCGGTGGCTCGGGCGCACCCCAATGACCGCGTTCTCCGAGCGGAGGCAAACGCTGACGCTGCGTTCGTGGCCTATGCGGTAAGTTTACGATTAATACATACACATACATACATAAAATCACGCCTCTTTCCCAACGGTGTAGGCAGAAACTACATCCTTCCACTTGCTACGATTCTGGCATACAACTCTCTTTACACACTACCACCCCTATTTGAATAGTACGCCATACGCAACTGATTAAGATTTTCAGTTGGTTGGTCTAATTCCGTCAGGCGATTCCAAAATTATTTTCGATTTAATAAAGTGTTAAAAGTTTCACACGCAACTACACCCGTCTTTAAAAACATAGTGCATGAGCAATAATGAAAACTTAAGTAATATATTTAATATTCATATTGTACAGCATCTCTGGATAGACGTGATTTTTTCAATGACAAGTTACGCGTACCTTTACCTGAAAATTACTTTCCGTCAATAAAGATCTTTCCAAAGCCGCTGGTAGCATAAAAAAGTGACATGTAAAAGAACCCTTTGCGCAGGTATAATTCATCAAAGCCTTTGCGGCCTACTTGCAAAACAAACGTTTTGATTTTACTGCGTGTGTTTGTAATAGCCTTCGAACTTTAGCTGCCGTTCGTACCTATAGCTAGTGTTACGAAAGTTGAAGTGAATGATTACTGATTACACACACAGCTACATAATAACCTAAGGCAGTTTTGCCTAACGTTTCTGACGCTCGCGATTGCAATCAAATGATAGTTTTTGTTTGCGAAATCCGTCATTTGATTGCGATCGCGAGCGTCAGCAATACGGCAATAACGTTAAGCAATACGGCCTCTGTTTGCACAAAAAGAGAATGAATAAAATGAATGAGTAAATGTCAAAGTCTCGCTTTCATTACATGGTATGTTCTTCACGTGACCTCAACTTTGGTAGCACTATGTATAAGTACCTACATAAGTATATATACACGCCTCAGTAATATTTTGGGAATAATTTAGTGGAGCGATGCAAAGAAAAGCTAGGTCAACGACACAACTGATTTATTCATCTACCTTACAACGTAAAAATATTAAATGTACCCTCATGGTATACGCACGCCTCAAACCCTCACTCAATGGGGGCTATCGCGAATGAATTTTCCGCTAGAGGCGCTAGTGTAGCGTGAGGTCAACGAAATGTCAAATCTCATAGTTTTTGGGTGAGCTACGCGGGTTTATTTATAATTATAATAATTTTCTGAGTATTTTGCATTATTTGAAATTATTTATGGCAATTATGCGATAAGGGGCAATTGAACGTCTGTAATTTGAGACAGTTTTGTCGTTCGAAAACTTTTGTCCTCCCTTTTTTCCGAACAAAACGGGATTATGCAATACTGTGGTTGCTTGATATGTTTATGGCACTGTTTTACAATGTATTAAATATGATTTTAATCTAAACTTTGTTTTCACGGCCGTTATAACAGACTTTTAAAAACCTCACGCAACAGTGGCGCCATCTAGTGAGAGAAAAAACGATAGCCCTCATTCCAGCTAGGTAACTTCAGCGAGGCCCGTGCGCTGAGCGAGTCGGCGTCCCGCGACGACCCGTACTCGTGCGCGGCGCGCGTGACGCTCGCGCTGGCGGGCGTCGCGGGCGGGGACGCGGACGACGCCGCCTGGCGGGAGGCCGCGCGGCAGCTCGCCGCCGCCAGCCATCTCGACCCCGCCGATCTCATCGCGATGCACGACTTGGGTATGTTTATCACCGTCATATCTACTTCCGATGCGGGTGCAGTTGATTGGGAACATAGAGAAATAAAAAATATTCATGATGGTCACGAAATGGTCCCAAATCAACAAAATGCCTCCCTTACGGACGGCGCTGGTCTATGTAGTATGTGGTTGTCCTCATAGTGACATAATGAATTTAAAAAATGTATATAAATTAATAATACTCGAAATAATTTGATTTTAATGTTATTAATATATTAAAAATGTGATACAGAAAATATCTTGCGACGATTTCAATATTGGCGAAATGCACGACTATTATATTTTAAAGTGTAATAAATTCGCATTCTCCAGTATTGCACAAAAAAAGTTCACAAACGCGTCTCAAGCGGGTGGCACTCGCGCTCGCACTGGTCCCAACCGGTCCGAGATATAGTGTCCGTGAGCAGTGTCTATGTGTGCGTATCGCGAGCGCACTTGTACGTAGATTGTATTCTGTACCTGTCTGCAGGGCTACTATGAAACTCGAAACTCGAAGTTCGGGTCGTGCGGTTTCTCTCGCTCTCGTATTAAAAAGTACAAGTGTCAGAGGGACCGCACGACACTAACTTCGAGTTTCGTAGTAGCTCTGCTGTTTTGTGGTGTAGCGCTGGCGATGGAGCGCAGCGCCAGCGGCGAGGGCGCGGAGGCGCGCTGGCTGCGTCTGCGCAGCGCGGGCGGCGCGGGCGGCACGCTGCGCGCGCTGTGCGCCGCCGGGCTCGCGAGACGCGCGCGCGCCGCGCCGCACGCCGCCGCCGCCGCCGCGCCCGACCACTGGTACAGTGAAATTTGTTTTTGGAATCTTTTTTTTTATTTCAATTCCAAATTTTTGTGAATTTCTCCTATAATAACCTCCTCTCCTATATTAATCTTCTTCTTCTCTTTTAAAATATTGCTTCTGTCCTAATTAATAGGACAATTTCGCTAAGTATTCTCTTTCGACAGGCAACGTTGTACAGTGATTGTAGTTTTTGTAACTTGATAGTAAAATTCCAGAAACCACGTGGAGACAACTTGCGCATTAAAAAATGTCAGACACGAGAGCAATATAGAATTTGTGATCACTGTTCACTGTTAAGGTTAATCGCCGCATAAAACACTATCAAAATTATACTTCAACTAGCCAAAGAAACAGAAATAGCAAAATTAGATATTGTCTACATCCGCCATGTTCGAATGCCACAAATCGAATCTATATTATAACGATATCTCTTGTCCGAGTGAGGGGTTAGTTCCGATGGTGCCGAAAAGTTTCTCGATGAGGGCTATGGAATAGATGTCGCTAGTGTCGCTGCTTAAGTGGCTAAATAAGAAACAAACAAGCTTAAATATGTGGCGCATAGGAGAAATTCGTGTCTATTCGAGGACCTGAGTTCGATTACCAGCGCTGGTCTTATTTTTCTGGTTTTTCTGTGTATCTATATTTCTGTTTGTATTTTCGATACTGGTACAGTGCTCTACAAAATTACCTAAATGGCCTTATAAACTTGCTTGGAGGTTTAAAAAGGCCCGGTTCAAAAGTCCCCTTTATGCTACCGTACCGCTATCAGTATAGTTGAACCAGCCACGACTTAGACCGAACATAAATACAAGTAGCCTAAGATTTGCTGCCTTTTCCATATTTTGACCGCGCCAAATACGTCAACTCCGAAATGAGTGAACTCGCTCATTTGGAATCATGACTGAAAAAGTACCTAATGTTGGCAGTTACCGTAAAACAAACAGAGATGGCTCTTCATTCCCAATACCGCGCCGTAGTCTAATGATATAGACTTTTAGCTGGTATGCTGCTAAGGAATTTCTAAACTTGTAAATGTATGGGTTACCTGCAGGTACAACTCAGTCGCGAGCTGGGACGCGGGCGCCACGTGTGCGCTGGCGCAGTGGTACAGCGAGATCGGGGACACGCAGACTGCCAAGCATCACTACCAGGACGTGCGTATAACATTAATTTGGCTTAAGGCACTGAGGCGTTTCCACCAGAGATGTGCGAGGATGTGTTGCGAGGAGTGTGTTTTTCATCAGCCAACAGCTCTAGTGGAAACAGATGAGCTGAACAAGGATAGGTAGATGAAGCGTTTCTATTGGTTAATGAAAACAACATTCTTCAGGTGGAAACGCAGTTGCCAAACTTACTGTTGCCAAACGTCCTAAAAGAGTATAATTTCAAAAGGGAACCATTTATGAACACCTAAAATAATATTGTGTGAAGCATGTATGAATACTAAAAAAAAATGTACGGTCCCCAGCAGAAGTAGATAAAAGTAAAAAAAACTTGGTACAAAACTGTAAATGACCATTTTTTTACCCACCGATAAATTCTGTTTGTATAAGAAAAGTAGTTAATATTTTGTTGTAAAAAAAGACTAGCATAAATTTTCTTTTGTGGATTAATTTGTTCTAAGTAAGATTTTTTCAAAAGTCTGACCAGTGTGTGTTGCCAGTGATGACATACGTATCTGAGACGTGGGCGTTAACGATGGGCCTCATGAGGAAGCTTAAAGTCACTCAAAGGGCTATGGAGAGGGCTATGCTCGGGGTTTCTCTGCGGGATAGAATCAGAAATGATGATACCCGCAGTAGAACTAAGGTTACTGACATAACATAGCCCGACGAATTGCGAAACTGAAGTGGCAGTGGGCGGGGCACATTGCTCGCAGGACTGACGGCCGATGGGATCAAAAGGTTCTCGAATGGCGTCCGCGGACCGGGAGACGAGCTGTCGGTAGGCCTCCAACAAGATGGAGCGACGGGATGGAGTGGTGGGTTTGGATCGCGGGATCGCGGTGGATGCGAAAAGCACAAGACCGGTCTGAATGAAGAGCCTTGGGGGAGGCCTATGTCCAACAGTGGACGTCTTTCGGCTGATATGATGAAGTTTTTTTCCGTCTGCAGGTAGAAGCGGTGTGGCCGGGCGAGATATCTGCGCTGGAGTGGCTCGCAGCCGAAGCTCGCGCGAGCGAACCGGAAACAGCCCTGCAGTACTACCGCCGCGCGGCGCGACTGCAGCCTAACAATGTAAGGATAAGTCGTGCCCTTCAAAATATAATCTCTGTTGCCCGCGACTCCGTCCACATACAATAGGGATGATGACGCCTTTAAAAATAATTCGCAGGCACAATCTCAGTAAAAAACGCTTTATTTTAGCCCTGAAAACCAGATTAATTTTCGATTTACTGTAAAATTAGATTTTTTGTTGCTTTAAAACAAATAAATAGTTAGTTGATTGAGTTGCCGGATATGACGTCATAAGTAACATCAGATTATAATACCATGGTTGTAATTAAATGAATAAATAAATATTTTATCTACGAATAGAAGTCGCTATTGCCGTTGAAACTCTATGGGAGAATTGTATTTTGACAGCTCATAAAAAGTACGTCAGTCAGTCAAAACACAATTCTCCCATAGAGTTTCAATGGCAATAGCGACTTATGACGACATTATCCGCGAACTCAATCAACTAACTATTAATTTGTTTTATTTAAAGCAACAAAAAATCTAATTTGTGCCTTCGAATTATTTTTTAATGGCGTCAAAATCCCTATTAAAAATTAAAATATTGTGTTTAGCCACAATGGGGCCTGCTGATGGGCGGCTGCCTACGCGCCAGCGGCCGCTACCAAGAAGCGCTGGCTCTCTTCAAGAAGATGAACGCTCGCTTCCCGGACAACGTGCAGTGTGAGTCGCATAATGATGTACAATAGGGATGTTGACACCACCAATCAACTGACGTACTTTTTATGAGCTGTCAAAACACAATTCTCCCATAGAGTTTCAATGGCAATAGCGACTTATGACGTCATTATCCGCAAACTCAATCAACTATTTATTTGTTTTAAAGCAACAAAAAATCTAATTTTACAGTAAATGGAAAATTAATCTGGTTTTCAGGGCTAAAATAAAGCGTTTTTTTACTGGAGTAGTGCCTTCGAATTATTTTTTTAATGGCGTCAACATCCCTATTGATATGACGAATGTAATATGAGTGGAAAAACGACACATTAAGTCAAATGCACTGGCAAAAGTTAAACTGGAAAATTGAACTGGAACCTTTTTACAGTTTTTTTAATTTTCTTATTTACTCTTCAAAAGTAGCTTTATGTCAAATTCATTTATTTACGTTACAAGTTCTTTTTTTACACGAAATGTTGTATCTGTGTGTCATTCGCTTCAACTCTCGTGGCACTACCTATAAGTACATATTGTGTACTTACAAAATTTCCACTCAAGCAGCTCTGCTATTTCGGAGCAAATTTACTGTGACTGACAGACAAACAGACATACGAGTGATCCTATAAGCGTTCCATTTTTTCATTTTAATGTACGGAATCCCTAAAACAGAAAAGTATAAGTAAGTAATTATGTAATTTTGTTGAATTTAGGTCTGAAACTGATAGTGAAGCTCTGCGGTGACCAAGGCCTGTCTGAGACCAGCCAGTGGACGCGCGAGCTGCAACGAGCGCAGGCCCGAGTCAAGCAAAACGAGCGAGGTTTATTTATATAGGGAAACTGTTGTACCTTGGCCATAGTTGTACCCCGGACAGTCGTCGAAATTTAAATGTTCCCGCATTATTTTAATATCATGTGATAGGGGTGTTGTACCTTGGACATTTTTCCGTTTTTTTTCGTAAGCCTACCGTCTCAAAATTAAGAAACGAATCGCTTATTTTTTACCGAATAACGTAGCGTAATGATGTATCTTTAGATATTTTAATATCTGGCGTGTATTCCATAATGAGTTATTTTTCTAAAAATCAAAAAAGAAAAACTGTCCGAGGTAGAACAGCTTCCCCTACTTTTTTATTATGAGAGGGAAGCATACGAGCATGCGGGTCATCTAGTGGGAAATGATCACCATCGCCCAAGAGTACCTACCTACCAACAACTCAAGGAGTGTCATTGGTCATTGAGGTACCGTTATGAACAGAGTCCGGAATTCTCCTAGCCATTTTGAGCTGTCATAGGGACTTCTCATTTATCGACTACCGATTATGTACATTTTATCGATGCATTATAGAACCAACATATTAAGGATTAAAAATGAAACAGGCGGCCTTATCGCTAAAGAGCGATCTTTTTAATAAAAACCCCTGAGTAGTTGAAAATATTAAATAGAGATTTGCAATGAATAAAATGAAAAAATATAAGGTAACAAATCGCTTCAGTTCAGTGTATAAAATTTGTCAATTTCATGTTCAAATTCTGTTTTAGTGCAGTGTAACAAGTGTTTCATCATAGTTTCTCGATAAAATGAATAGATATTTAGTCATAATCATTTCCAAATTGTCTGGTTTCAAATGTTTTAGAAAGCATAAGAAATCCACATTATAAATAATGTGGATTTCTTAATAATAATAATAATTGTTTACCTCCACTTTTAATCTTCGCATAATGCATCGATAAAATGTACATGATCGGTAGTCGATAAATGATAAGTCCCTATGACAGCTGAAAATGGCTACGAGAATTCCGGACTCTGGTTATGAATACTTATGAAAAGTAAAAAGCTAGATCAGTTTGACACGAGTTTGTATGGGCGTGTACACCAATAATCGGGTCGGTATTTCCATGTCGATATTATCCGGGCCAGAAATAGTGTCACCCCTCCCGCCGATTTTAGTTTTTCTTTTGTGAAATAATTATTTTTTTAAACGAATCCGTTCTCAGTGGCCAGTACGCAACCATCGCTGGTGTGTGCAGATTCCCTCAAGATATTTTCCGTCACTGTAAAGCTCGTTGTAAATTTCAAATGTACATAATTAGACGATTTCAAACTCAAGACATATAGTACCTAAACAAAAGTAATTGCAGATGTCAAATGATATTGTAACGGATAACTCACGTCTCAAACCGAGTTTAGCTCGATATGTTTCGAACTATTTCGTAGCCCTTCTTCAAAGGAGCACGCGACTCGGCGGCTGCCGCAACACGCGCACGAAGAAGGACTACGAAATAGCCCGAAGCATGTCGAGCTAAACTCGATTTGAGACGTGAGTTATCCGTTACAATATCATTTAATATGACTCTCACGGTAGTTTCATGTTCAAAAATGTAATTGCAGCCTCCGTGCCCTCCGCTGGCAGCGGATCGTCAGGCACGAGCCAGTCTCCTATAGATCAACTGAGAGGTAAGGGATAAAAATTAAGAGTTCTACAACCTTTGGTTTATTTAAGCAGGCAATTAATTATAAGTTTGAAGACCGGATAGCCCAGTGGTGAGTGAACCTGACTACGAAGATTAAGGTCCCGGGTTCGATCCCCGGTCGGGACAGATATTTGTATGAAAAATACGAATGTTTGTTCTCGAGCGTTGGGCATTTATGGCTACTTGCTGGAAACGCATACATCTCGAGTTAGTGTTAAGCTCAGTTTAGTAGTGTCAAAATGTATGGAAATGTCAAGCATAAGCCAGGTTTAACTACAAAATCTAGATTTATTTTTTTCCTGCAAGACGGCCTTAGTCTTTAGCTCAAAGTCAAAATATCTTTATTTAATATAGGCTATGACAAGCACTTATGAACGTCAAAAAATCTATCACCGGTTCGAAAAAAACCTCTGTTGAGAGGAATCCGGCAAGAAACTCAACGAGGTATTTAAAAAAAAACAGATTCACAATATTTATAAATGATATCTATATACTATACATTACAAGTATTTAACACAATTTTATTTTTAACACACTCGGTTCGCTATTTGAAGGGATCGCTATCTATGTATATAAGTGTTTTATTTTCTATTCTAATCCGTTGCCGTTATCTATAAAACGGTACGTGCGGTACGGCATTAAAAACATTCGTCGGTGACTATTTATAGGTATTACAATTACAATATGCAACAATTACTCTTACATAATTACATATGCAATTTTCTCTCCTCGACGCATAATTCAATGAATTTGCGTCACTAAAGATAAACGAATGTCGTCTATTTGCTATAGCTGGTTTGAATGCGTGAAATGTATTAAAAACATGTAAAATATGAATTTGTACAACTTTAAGCAAGTCATTTGAGTACACGTTGACGCAATATTTGTTCATAAAGGGGCCCGACTTTGTTTAGGAAGGTGGGGCTCTCTTATTATTGTTTTTCTTTTATTTGTGATATAATCAACGTGATGTTATTAATCTTATTTTAATGTTATCGGAATCAGAAAGATAAACGGAGCTGAATCACGCTAGGGACTCATCGGTTCGTTGTTAACTCGTTGGCATTGGCAGATGGAATTTTCCAGAGACAAAAAAAATTGGAGAATGGAATTTGGTGCTTTTTTATTTCAGTTTAATAACAAAAGAGCGTCACGTGAAGGTTTATTGTTAAAAAAAGTTCCATAGATACCTACTTGTAGTTGTGGTAGTTAAACGCAGAAAAACTTTTTTTCACTTGAAAATTATAGTTAATCGGTTAGGACATGAGGCAGATTAGGCTTAGATGCATGGCTTTCTTCAGCATAGGTCTATAAACGGTTCCACGTCCAGGGTTCAATTCCATAATAAAGTACAAGCAAGTAGTAAGTACCAGTGAATTTCCATATAAAATCGCTAATACTATTTACTTCTACCTACTTTTTTATGCAGTTGGGCCCAGCTCGTACTTATGTTTTCATTTCATCTAAGTACCTATGTGCAAACCAATTGCTCTATCAATTTTCAAAATTTCAAAACTACGCCAAGGACTATTAAATAAGTATGTTTCCATGGACTTCCAAATATCTGATTTCAATAACACTTTAATTATCAAAACATCTGAATCGGGGGGTCAGCAACCCGCGGCCCGCAACTATAAAAAAAATATTTTCCAATTTTTTTTTATATTTTGAGGTAATCAATACATTTTAATATAATAAAGTGGTCAAATTCTTTTGTTTATGAGTTATTATGTATGTGTGACCCGATTCAAAACCAAACTTTCATTAATAGAAAGCTATTCTACTACAGATTAATATAGGCTACCTACTTTTTATCCCGGAAACGTGCAAAATTACCGCTGAACGCAGCAGCAAGCTAGCTTTAACTGAGGAAATAAGTAATTACTTTTATAATCCTAAAATTAAATATCTATGTGATGACCTTATGAAAATCACCAGAAAGGTAGTGATTAATCTGCTATTACCAAGATGTAAAAAATAACCAATGACCAGGTTAAAGCCGCGGGTTTACGGTGGATGTAGGCCGCTGCCAACCGAAGCAACTGGAGGTCTATTGGGAGGCCTATGTCCAACAGTGGACGTCCTACGGCTGAGATGATGATGAAAAAATAACCAGTCTATTGTGTTTCGCCAATAAGCGGCCCAAAGGTTGCCGACACCTGATTTAGATCCGTAAGCTTATCTAATTCGCCGGCAGGGGGCGGCCGGGCGGACAGCGCGGGCGCGCCGGCCACGCCCGCGCCCGCCTCGCGCGCGGCCGACGCGCGGCGCAGCGCCCTCTCGCGGGGGCACACGTGAGTACACTGCGTTGATATTTGGATAAGGTTCATTAATCCTACTAGTATTATAAATGCGAAAGTATGTATGTGTGTGCGTGTGTGTCTTTGTTACTCCCTCACGCTAAAACCGCTGGACGGATTTAGATTAAATTAGGTATGTAGATATCTGGATGTCTGGAATAACACGTTGGCTACTTTTTACCCCGATATTCCCACGGGACAGGGATAAAATCTTGAAACCTCAACTGCTGGTTTAATCGTGAAGTTTTGTACAATTGTTCAAGTAAGTACAACCTCAATGAAGACCACGATATAAATTTTGGGATTTCCCTTGGGAATTTTAATTCAAATCACCAAATCAGATTGTTTACGCGTACGAAGTTACGGGTACAGATTAGTTACTATAAACTTGAATGTTTGCGAGTATGATGTCTTTTATTACTCTTTCACAATAGAGCGCCTGAACGGATTTAGATGATATTCGGTGCATGAAACTGGGCCTCTGGAACAACACAGTCTCCGCTAACTCGCGCGTGCACGGCGCGGGCGCCCGGCCGGCGCGCTGTTTCGTTAGACCCACCCAGTACCACTACCACGTGTTTACAGTGACCGTACTCGATAGCGACGGCGTAAATTATTTGTATGGAGAATTATACAGCGCCTCTACAAATAATTTGCGCCGTCTCTATCGGGTACGGTCACTGTAAACTCATGGTAGTGGTACAGTTTCAGTCTAGGTCGTAAAGTAAATAGGTAGAGTACACCATCATAACTCACTGATATAAAATGCGCATTCATGAATATTTAAATCGTTAGTTGACATAATACTGTCGTAGCTTTACTGACTGATTTGTATAGATAAGGTACTTAACTATTTATTTCTCGCTAGTACGATCAGGTATGAGATAACACTATAAGTAGGCAGCCACCTTATTTTCATTTTTCTTCCACATTTACCTATTATACCTACCAAACAGAATTTTAATAGCCCTTTCCCGAATAAACTTTTTGTATGTTGTTATTATTATTTCTTGTTTTTATTTTTATTGTTTTTACATTGACATTTAAATTGTTACTGAATTATTCCTAATTTATTAATTTTACATATCCTTGACATTTTGGCTATTATTATTTTTTAATGTTAATTTCAATGTTGTAAATTTTCATTCGGACGATCCCTTCGGGAGAACCAGTCTTATTGTAATTGTTTTCATCACACATTGACATGCTTAGAATTTTAATTTATTAATTACTAAAATTGCTAAGTGGCTCCGAAGCGGTAACGTTTCGTGTGCTCTGCCTACCCCATTTGGGAATACAAGCGTGATGTTTGTGTAAAAAGCTAAAGAAGTGGCAACAACCACAACGCGTAATTTGGCTATAGGTGGCCATTTTCACAAAAAAGTGTACCCTTTCTTTTTTTCAATTTTGGAAAAAAAATGTTTTTCATAGGTACTCAGAATCAAAAGCACAACCGATACCGATGGATTAAAAAAATGTCCCGAACAAAAATGACAGTTTTGTAACGTTTTTACCATACACTCGGTGTGAGCGTCACAAAACTGACTCATCATAAAGTTTTGTATGTAAAAATCAAATATATACGGACTATAAAATATAAACGGACACACAACATGTCGCACATAATATGTCGGTAACCAACATAACCGTGTGCAAGTGCGCACTAAGTTTATGGGTGTGGTTATCTGATCTAAAACACGGCCGAATCAGCATTATGAAAACGAATTCGCCGTTACGATATCCAAACCTTGACGGTTTTTAACGTTATCGCCATAAAGGTCACGTCTTAATGCGCCTATTTATTATTCATGGAAAGCGGTAAGACGCAATAGAACAATCGGGTTGCATCGGATTTTGACGTCAGCTCTAACAATACCTATCCAATGGGGGCTACTATAAAATCCCAAAATAGAAGTTCGTATCGTACCGTCCCTGTCACCCTCGTATTAAATAATATTAGCGTCAGCGGGACGGCAAGATACGAAGTTCGAATTTTTCATTTTGTAGTGCCTTTTGCGCATTTCACAGCGTGGCCGGCGCCGACGCCGTGACGTCACGTGACCGTCTCGAATATTGAACTCGGTAATTTATAAAACATTTCACCTTCATGCATACACTTATGTCCCCGTACGCTAAATGCGCAATAAGACACGCAGTTGAATCGACAAGCCGGATGCTTTTACGCTACAATGTAACCCGTGACCCGGACTGAATTGAACCTCAAAAACTGTACAACTGTCACTATTGAGATCGAGTAAAAATGCCGAAAAACACGTTTCTTGTAGGGAAACTGGGATCGCCTTATTTTTTTAAATAGAACTCAAATTTGCTAAAAAATTGTTAATATTAAATATAATACCCGGATAACTCACGTCTTAAGTCGAGTTACGCCCGACATGTTTCGGGCTGGTCCGTAGCCCTTCCTCTTCGGAGCAATGCAACTGCCTAGTATCCATAGCACAAGCTTTGCTTAGTTTGGGACAAAGTCAATTGGTGTCAAGTGTCTCATGATATATATTTTTTCATAAAATTAAACTAAACATAGCTCTTTTACATTCAGGCATTTAATAATTACGTGCTATAAGTTTAGTATCAGCTGTGACATTTTTGCTTACAGGTATTCAGGAGATTCTATACCCCAGGAAATGCAGTCACTGAGCCGAAACGTACACCGTTCTGAAGCTAAGAAGAAAAACATTGAGCAATTCGACGATGACTTGCCTCTCCCACCAGAATAGCTGTTTTAAGACAGACATTATATTGTATTGCGTTTGTTACCACCTTTACTAATCAGTACATTTTTCACTTTATCGTTGCGTTGTTTTCTTTGCAAAGCGAAAGTTAGCTGTAACCCATTTACGGCTCATCACAATTTGCATTCGTGACCAATGTAGTTATCTCTATGCATAAGGGTGCAGATCCACTGAGGCGGAGGCGAGCGGAGCAAAGAGGAGACATGTAGGGATTGACCAATCATATTAGTTGAATCCACATCTCGCCTCCGCCTCATTATCATCAGACGTGTAGAGATTGATCGAATCCTACAAGTCTCCTCGCCACTCCGCTTGTCTCCGCCTCAGTGGAGCCGCAGCCTTAGCAATGATTACAAATCACTTAAAAAAAACTCGTATCTCAAAAAAAAAGATAATTTTTCTGAGTGAACTTTATGAACGTTATATCAAGGTTCAATTTTGTTTACATATTTATTTTAGATACGAGATTTTTTCAAAGTAGTGACGAAATTTTATAAAGTTGGCAGTAACAAATATATTTTAAAAGGGTTGTAAATCATACAAAAATATTATTCGTAAAACGTTTATAATATAAATATTTAACAACTCATACAGATTCTCATGTAGTAGACTAGAAAGTATAAAAATGTTGGCCGTATATCGTCTTTTAGCATAACGAACCCTAGGGGCTAACCGCAGTTATTCAAGTATCTACTCCTCAATTTCTTGTAAGTATACAATATAAGAGCAAATCCTGAAACGAGACTGCAGGTGCCTCATTATCAGTTATACCAATTTTCTTTTACTATGCTATAAATTCATTCATCTTTCCATTTCAAATACAAATTGTTCCGAAATAGAGAGTAGGTGCACCAGCACCAGCGCATTGTATGCACTCAGGCTGCATGAGAATATCGTTGAATCATATTAAATAGTAGGAATAACTTAATTTTTTTCTAACGTTCGTACTGAACACTGGCGTAAAGCAAAAACCACGCAAGTCGTTTAGAAATTCGTGTCGTATAGAGATTGCAAAAACAAAATGTTTTCAATGTCATAAATCTAGTAGTACGTATGGTATTATATCACTACAGAGACATCCTGGATCATTGTCATGACAACCCTACTATCATAACTATGTCACTAATGACGCTCAATTTGTCTCCTAACTATATTCCCTAAACTAAACGCAAAACTCACGGGAATATAAATACTTTCATGGCAGTTTACAAATAAACAGGCCATAGCTCGCTGCAAAGTTCGTAAACTTTCACTATTCGTCTTTCACTTATCCTACGTATTAAATATGAGTGTTCAGTGCTTGCGCACACACAATGTTTTTTCACTTCACTATATTGTTGGGAAATTGATACCCTATCTCGGGATCTCGAATCACTAATTGATAGTAAGCGGTCACGCTTTTCTCTATACTATCAATGCTATACAGAGTGTTGCTTCGATACTGCTAAAAGTCAGTCCGTTCAGAACGCAGAAACAGTGTCACGTAATATATTAGAAAATAACAGAGAGCCAAAAAGCCTCGAAAAGTATGACACATTCACTAAACCTGCCGTAATCAAGAATGGCACACTCACTGCTCTCAATAACTTGAGATATTTCATCCAGTGCTACAGTCACAATTTTGCAGGCATTGAAACGCAAACGTACGTTTGCGGCACATGAAGACTTCCTTCCTTGGGCCTCATCAGGCAGCAAATGCGTTAATCGATTTACTTCGTTCCTTACTGACGCGTCTTCGAAATATCACTAACGAACTAATTTACGGCAACATTTCCATTTTGGAATCCAACGCTCTGTATAGCGAGTGAGTTGTAGGCAGTATCCAGCGAGTCGGTGTTCACTATGAGATGACGACGGTGAAGGGGTGCTCTATGTGTCCATACTGGATGGCGAGCAGCGTGTCCTTGATCCGCTGGAACACGGGCTGCGACTGCTGCATGGTGGGGATGTTGATATTGTTCTCGAGGAAGCCGATTCGGCTGATCGGGCTGATCACCGCCGCCGTGCCCGCGCCGAACATCTCCAGCAACTGTAAACAAACATTCCTGGGTAACAATTTTGTCTTTGAATTCGACGTCTATCTAAAGCTGCTTTTCCACCAGAGATGTGCGAAGATTGCCAGGAATGTGTTTTTCATGAACCAATAGAAACACTTCATTTACTCTCGCTCAAAACCGCTCTGGTGGCAACAGCTGAGCGTAGCGAGGCCAGGTATATGAATCGTTTCTATTGGTTAACGAAAAACATATCTTCGCCCATCTCTGGTTTAAACGCAGCCTAAACGGGAATTACAGTTACTAGAGTATGATCCTATAAACCCAGCTCAAAAGTACTTGTCAGAAACATACTCGTATACCAGCAGTTCTCAAAGCTCACGGGGCTCCACGAAGCTTCTGCAGGATCTTTGCAAATGCCAATAGAGATCCATCGTCAAAGTTTGAGAACTGCTGCCTTATACAAATGTGTTGAAGCGATTTGCTTATTTTTCTGTGTATGAGTACTTTTGTTCAGTCAAAGTCACCAATACATATACACCACCTCCAGAATATTAAAACTTGTGCAAATATTTATTTCTGACCTTGGCTGTCACATCAGTGCTCTTGGATTGGTCTCGAAAACAGAAATAAATACGTGTGAAACATTAAGGACTAGATAACCGAGGAAGCGCGAAGCGTGAGCAAAGCGTCCCCATTTCAGTTTGGACAAAAATTACTATGTACGTGTCTGGATGTCCAGCTCCACCTTTTCTCTTCTCTGCCGATTTTCGTGAATTTTCATGAGCAGGTTCTTTAAATTTTTTGTTTGATTTTTTTCGAAATTTTGCATAATTGCGCAGCCATGAAATGAAATGAAATTTATTTGCTTTTCAACATTTACATTTCAGCCATTTTGCGAGTCAGCGGCCACTAGTTTTAGATTGTTCGTATCGTTAGATCACATATTAGTCGATGAGATAATAATCTTAGATAACATTGTCATTAACTGTTTGATCACCCCCGACGCTTATGAATTTTGTCAACTACGGTGAACACCGCGTTACGTCATCACAACGACAAACATTGCTCTTGATATCTTCGGGCGCCCTTGGCATCAAAAAGTCAGAAGTAGATTGTTTTAATCCCTGACACAAAAAGAGGGGTGTTAGGAATTGACCCCAAATTAATCTGTCTGCGGCATCGTAGCTGTTAAACAAATAGATCGATTTGGTTGCGGTCTTTATGTGAACGAGAGCTTCCTTGCGTTTCTTAGCTAAGTGTTATTAAAATTGTTTCAGCCGTTTTTGAGATATTAAACTTTGAAATGCCAATGTCGGGGGTTTTTCAACTTTTTCAAGTTAATAAGGTTATATCATCGCCGACTTAATCATAAGATGTATGGCTTATAAAATAAATGAGATTAAAAAAAAGTTTATATCATAACTGCTAAAGCAGTTTCTAGATCAGCTTTGAAATTTGCTTTGTTACGTACTCGTCCTTGTTTGTTGAGGGTGACGACTTGCTCCATGGTGATGACTTCCTCCTTAACCGTGAGCTCCTCCCATTGGCTGGCGAGCTCGAGGATAGATCGCCTCGTCACTCCGGGCAGGATTAAACCGTTTAATGGCGGCGTGCACAGCTGTTTATCTGAAATTAATAACAATGTGATAATCTAGGTGCCGTGTTTACTTTCCTTCACGGCTTACTTAGTATTCATTTCATTTCATTTATTTATTGTATATCACTTTACAAACATGGATGGAATTATAAATAGCCAGGTATGCATGTGACGCCCTGTTAGGACACAGCAATATTAGAGGGCCAATTAAGTATTTCATTTTATAAATTATTTTACATACTCAAAATAAATCTAATCTAAGGTATAGTATGTCTCGGGATAATGTCATCTATCCACGACACGTAAACTTTTCACATATTAAATCAACGCGTTAAGTAGGCAATAGGCGTTTTCTTCCACCAAATACCTGAGATACCAAATATATGAGAGATCAATCATGTGTTAATTTCGACGAGTGCGTCCGAAACCATTTTGTTATAATTTTCATCTAGCTCGCTCCAACGAATGAAAATGACCGACTTTCTTTTCGACGGAAATAAATCCTGGCGGCGATTGTAGCATATCGAGGATTCCCTGGTCAAACCCGATAACTCGATCTAATAATTCGGTGTGACCAGGGAACCCTCGATATGTAGATCTTATTACATGATAATTCAATAAATAAATAAAACTGCTCAACCCTGTACGAGAAGATTCGTGCTCAGTCGTCCGAATAACTTTGTTTTTTTTTAACTTGATGTAACTTAATGAGTTTATACAAGGTGATCTGCTTGGGAGGCGTCTTATCTGTAATTATCAGAATTTAAACTGAGACATAAGGCCTCTTCTGTCCCGTGTAAGACTGATGAAATGAATTCATTTTTACATCAGTATCGATACCGAATGGTCACTTCTGCCTTATCGTTGAGGTACTGACCCCTAAACGCCCGTTTACATTACACGTGCATGTAAATAAAATGTATTGTCAACAAATTACGTAAAAATGCACTCTCATAAGATTCACATGTCACCTTGTTTATCTATTGGCATTATGCGTGCTCTGGAAAGTCCCGATTGACCCTAAACTGGTTTTGTGAATTATCACACGAGATATGCATAAATAAGAGGTAACTGAGATGACACTTTGTTAGATAGATCCAAAGAATGATGACCTATTATTTTTGTTATTCAAAAGTGCAACGTTTAGTCTCAAAAATAACTTCAACTTAAACTACGAAAACCGGCAAAAAGCAATATTGTAGGGCGTATTTTTTTTTTATAAAACCTTTCTTGGATTTTCAGGCAGGCCTTTTTTTCTCGCGTTGCGTATTTGATTGATATCGGTGCTTACACCGTCCGTTTAAGAATGTACTAAAGCGTTCCATGTTTGTTCAATTAACAACGCTGGAAAATATTATTGTATAGGGTTCAATTTCTCATTGCCGATAAGAAACAAGTATATACTGGTCAGAGGTCCAGAGAGTCAACATCGCTCTAGATAATAAATGACAATATCGGTCACGCATTAAAATGGTGGATATTTGCTGTAAATCTCGCTTTGTTAATATTCACAGATAAGATATAGTTAAAAGCGTATCATCATTAGCGAAGGATTATTAATAATTAGAGCGGCGGAAAAAATGTGGCATTCAAATACCGCTTTAATGTTCTAAATTTGATCGATTGATTGAATACTTAAAAAAACTTGTTATACACTTACCTCCGTGTTCGTTGATGTACACCATGAATATGTTCATAGCGCCGACCTCCGTGAGTTGATGATCGGGCCCGAACAGCCACAGCACTTGATGGTGTCCCAGTTGCGCCGCGCGGGTAGTTGCCTCTGGAAATACAACACACACCGTAATACCAAATACTTATACACATTAACTTAAATACTAAGAACAGTAGTTCTAACAGACCACATTTTTCAATTTTCATTCAATTTTTATGGAATAATCGAGAAAAATTAACAAAAATGCAACATTGCCAGCTGAGCAGATACTCGTATAAACGCTCTTAAAGATACCCACTATTGGAACAGTGACGAGCACTAGTACGCTTACCTGATGTTAAGTTAAAGAGCTCATAACCTCTTTCATAGCTCCAGTAAGTGAGATGCCCGCAACCAGTCACAACTGGTTATTGGATACGATGATAAACATTCTGCTATATCACTAAATAACAATATTGATATAGTTACAAAATTAGCCATGTCGTCATGCCTAACGGGCTGTGCTCCTATACTTAACTCATTGAAAACAAAGTCTACGTCACGATCATAAACAGTTTGTTACGATAATAATAATATTTTCATGTGTCAGTTACAAGCAGTGTCTATCAACAACAAACTCTTTTTGAAGCAGAAGAATATGATATTTGTCAATTCTCGAATAAGCCATATCCTATATAATTATGAAGAAACTAAAAATAATCCGGTTAGAAATAGATCTTATACTAAGTGATTTTATAAAAATGTTATATTCCTGTATCTTTTAAAAACACTTTTTTTCTATTCAGTAAGTAAGTCGCTACTTGCGTGTGACGTCACATGCAAGTATGTATGTCTTTCTCTGTCTAATCTAATCTCAAACCTTTAACTCTAATTGAAGTAAAGCTAATTTAAAAATTGTTTTTCCATTAAATATGACGTGTTGACGAGGCCTTTACCCGGCAGTGGGTGGATGTGGGCTGATTTGATTGATTGTTTAACGAAATATATATAATATAGTATTACGCATTTAAAAACCAAGTGATAATTAATTTTCTTAGAAAGTTGTTTGCGGGCATAGCTTTATAATGTCTTTCATGTCAACGGCTCTCAGTACGTTAATGATAAAATTAAATTTAATATTAGTAACAAAATAACATGATATTTACATCGATAGTAACGATATTTCCAAAATTATAATTGCAATAATATGATATTATGGCATTTAAGAAACTCAAAAAAAACTGTTTACGGGTTTGTGATAGTGCTGCACTCTGACGGCAAAAAATTGCAGTAACATTCCTTACTACTTTGTTGTAATTCCTTACTTTTAATTTCGTTATTTCAATGCGTAAGTAAATCATCCTAATTGCTTAACCAATGCTTACCTATCGTAGGGCCATAGTTTGAGCCGACTTTCCTGTTGCCGACCCCTCCAGGGAAAGCGCGCACCACGTTAGGATCCGCAAATATCGAGACCGCGCCGTCGCTGCTCGTCTTGAAGTAGGCACTGACGGGACTTAACACCACGAACAGAAGCGCCGATTCTGGGGCCATCACTCCGAATGTTGCCTGATAATAAAATTTACATTATTAGGTGTAAGACCACATTTTTCTTTAAACTTATCTGCGTGACCGCTGTCAAGATGTGTCATATATATCTGTGCACTTCTCTAACTCCATAGCCTTCGATGTTAGGTTTTTTTATAGCAGCAAATATAACTGCCGCTAGGAACAATGACATCTTAAAAAAATACTAGGTAATAATTTACATTAAGTATAACTATTATAAGAATTAGGTAGACCGACCGTTATGAAAAACAATTATGAGTTCAAATGTTTCTTATTAATAATTTAATAAGAGAATTATGATATTTGTCTGTTATGAAGGAAAAAAATATGAAAAACAACATTATGAGTTGACATATGTTCTTAGTAATGAATGACATTATGAGTAAAAAAATATGTACACTCTCTGTTATGAATTCCGTAATTAGTAATAAAAAAGTATGAGAAAAAAAATATGAAGAGTGATTATTATGAACACAAATCGGTAGTAAAATAAAAAATAGGAATAATAATTTTATGAGACTCAATATGGACCCAAGATAATATATAATATCATGAATTTGCAAGACATGAAAGAATAACAGCACACTTGTGTTTACGAATTCGAGACATTAGGTACGTATTGCTCATTTTCAATGTAGATAGGTACCTATTTTGTACAGAATAATAACAAAATATTATTAACAATTGCTATCGTTAAGAGCATATATGGTTCGAGCGCGCGCCAGTTGAACAATCAAAAAATTTTTATTTGTAGACCTTGAATAAAAATGCTATTTTATTCAACAAATACGTCATTTCAATATTGATACAAATGTAAAATTTTGCGATGGTGTTTGTCGTCGCTACCGATTGTTTTAACACCAATGGTCGCACCCATTTAAATAATGCAATTAAAAAGAATTGTAACTCATGAATGCTTACGTTAATTTAATGATGTTTGTATTCAAACACAATGCAATGGACTCCCCAATTTCCACCACCTCTATATTAACTGTCTAACACTATTAGTATAGGTACCCAATTTGCATGGAAGAAAACACCTTCCGTGTTTTTTGAAAATTATTGTTTTTCATCTTAATTTTACAATTCACAATCTACAGTTAAAAGGCTATTTGATTCAAGCGCTATTTTGAAAACTTTACAGGAGCGTTTTAAAGATTTAAAAAAATCACTGTTCCCAAAATAGTTGCTAATTTTTGATACATATAAAACAAATAAAGTTTGTTTTTTTACGAAGTTAGATGTAACTTGAGCCATTTTGCCCAATTCTCTATTCAGGGCAGAAAGATTTAAGTGCACGATTACGATTTATATGTTCAAAGCAAAATTAACTAACTAAATTAAATTAATTATACTTAAACCGTACATAAACTTCTTTAATAGATCAAGGATAAATGATTTAAATCGCTCACTGAGTAGAAACTATTCAAGGATAAATTATTTAAAACGCCCACCTTGTTGTAAACTGTTCATGAATAAATGAGTTAAGCGCTCACCTAGCTGTAAACTGTTCCAAGTAAGAATTACTCAAATTAAAATAGAATTAATAATAAGATGTTTTAATCAAATACCTACCCGTTTTGATTTGTGTTCGTTTGCATGTAATTTAAATTCCACTTTTTATTGCTAGGTAAAAGAACAAACCGATTTAAGTACGATATTTAGTATGAATAAATTAATAAACTAATGTAAAGGAGTCAAGCGACAAAAATACTAAAAAATGGTCAAGGAAAATTAGCACAGGTCAAATTGTTTCCTATACTAGTTCAGGCCAGATTGATTCAAGTGAGAAAAATATTGCTGAAATGTTCAAGGCAAAATGATTTAAGTTACTTACATGCATTAAAAATTCTGGTTAAAGCAAAATGAATTAACATCCTGTGTTTAATTGTATATGATCAAGTAAAAACAATTCAAATGTCGATGCCATGTGTTTTCAACCAAGGAAAAAAAAAACTTTTTTTTTTGTGAATCTATATACATGCTCTGGAAAAACCTACGAACAAAGAAAAACAAACCAAATTTGCTACACTTCAATCCCCGTAAACTAAGCGCCAAAAAGTGCTCGGTTTTACCCCAAACCCGGCTCAAACGACGCGGAAAAATTCGCTGATTCCAACGATGTATATAACTCAATATCGCCCAAAATGGCGCTTGAATCAATTAGCTTTTTATCCGTCGTAATAATAAGGTGCTGCTAGCAAAAAAAAAGTGTTTTAAAACTGAAAATTACTTTTGGTTTCAAACAAATAAAGTATATTAGATTTCAAATTTGAAAAATCTTTATTAAGTTACATTATTAGGTAATAAACCTCAACACACGTTTTCAAACATGATGCTTTCACCAAGTATTCTCCCAGAATGTGTCACTTAATTTTATTGAACACGAGGTAAGTAAACAACTTTACAACGTGCGCTCATGACATGCCTCCTCACGATTTGCAGAGCTGATAAGGAAAGGCTCGACTAAGCAGGTAGTTGCGTAGTTGCCTATTAACTTTTTTAGCGCCCCGCGTTACGTTATCTTACGATTCGACGATAATTATTTGCTCTTTTTATCAGCTATTGATAAGATAAGCTTTGCTTAGGATGTGGCATGTTGTAAATACTAGAACGAGTAACGATAAAACGGTAAATAGAGAGCATCGTTTTCGCTGGATGATTCAATAACAGTAAGCAGTTCATCAGAATTTTTATAACCGAACTTACCTCCGTTCCGATAAGCGTTGGTCGGATGTAGAGCGTTGAGGCTTCGGAGTGCGGGACCCACTCTTGGTCAATTTGAATTAGTCTTTTCATGCAGTTTATTAGCTCTTCGCCATCAAAGATCGGCAGGCCGGAGCGGTGCGCCGCGAGATTCATTCTCTTCATATTTAAATCGGGACGGAACAACCGAATTTTGTCATCCACGCCCCTGTACGCTTTCATGCCTTCGAACAACTGCAATAACAAATTCTATGTTATAATACACCTAACATTTCTCCTATTAAAGATCATTTATACTGATAAGCCTGTTTGTTTTTATTTTTGCGTAATGATATGCGTAAACGAGCTGTTATTCTAGAATGCCGATGAAGTAAACATGTGAACGTACTTGTATCGCATAGTGCAAGGCTTTGGCCGCAGGGTGGATGCTCAAGTTCTCGAAAGGCGTGATTTCTGGTTTCTGCCAGCCGCCGAGCGGCGCGTGGTAGTTCACTTTGAGCATGTGGTCGGTGAAGTATTTGCCAAAGCCGAGGTCCCGCGCGTCCGGTTTCGGCTGTAGTTGGTAGGGTGCTGCCAGTTTTACTTGTAAATCTTCATACTGTAACAACAAAGTGAATTCATTTCATTTGACACATCAAAATAGAAATGTTTATTCTAAAATTTATTATTATTTCGTATGGACTGTTTCAATTAATAACGTACCTACAGAGGGAAATTGTAAGCCTCATTCTGAAATATTACAAAATATTTAGGTAGGTAAATAGAACGGAGACTTCCAACAAGTGTCGCTATTTGTTCTTAAGACTAGATGTTCACAAACGATTTTTCATCACTATCCACTAACTGAACACGGCTCTCAAAACCTGCTGTAGCGGTACCCATTGTGGTCCAGGGATGACGCAAGTCACATGTTTTGTGGCATGTTCGACTCGGAAATTAATCAACTTCTAACTGATAAGCACGAGCATCGCAGGATCGCTTAGAAGTAAATAAGAAGCTTCCAGACATAAACATGATAAAGGTTCAAGAAGCTACGTAAACGAGGTTATTCTGCAATCCACATTCACCAAGTGAATTTGGTACCTACTTTTCAAGTGGCTTACGACCTATTAATGATAGTTGCGTGGTAGTCAGTTTAGTTAGATTGTAGCCCGTATTTGTTGACAGGATGATAAAATTGTGGAATTGATTAGGTTGTGTTGTGGCCTATCTTCTTTAGATACTAATTAAAACTTTTTAACTAAGCCCCATCTAAAAAAATACGCCCAGTTGAGATTCTTGATTACAATCAAATCAATTTAATGCACTCTGTAACAGGCATTGTCGCAGCAGTGCTATTTACCAAAACATGAACGATAGTATGACACTCAGAAAGCGTATTCGCTTGCCATGATGAACAGCGCAGTGTTACCAATGCGTAGATAAATGAGTAAGTAAATAAAGATACATAATTATAATGAAAAGATAACACAAAACTTTGTTTTATAACTTTCCTCGAGTCGAATGTGTACGTGTGTATTAAGTTACCTTGAAACTGTTTTCTGGCTCGCCGTGGGGGCAAGGCTCGTCGAACTGTGTTGTGGGCGCGACGTACTCGGCCTGAACAGCTGCAGAGCTTTCTTCTAACTCCTTGTAGCGTAACGAGGAGCTGCAGCGACGAACTGTCTGCAACTTGTGCTGGTTCTCAAAGATCCATTTCACCAACAACTGAAAACGCAGTTCGCATTTGAAAATACTACTAGTTTTGGCGTCATAAAACTGATTTTTTTTTTCAAATTGATATAGTTGCACTTTGATTAGTTGCTAGATACACTTTGTGAGAGATTAATTCGAAACGAGATAAATGTCTGAAATAATGAGGAAAATATGTTCTGACTAATCACCTGTTAACGAAACGAAAATATACATTATGAAATATGGCTGGTTTCTTGGAACACTTTTCACTATTTTTAATAAGTATCAGAATTCACTATAACTACCATTATCCTGGTTACCTCGAAAGTACTGATACCTATAAAAAAAAAAGTTCAATATATTTGTACACAAGGTGCCAAACTTAGCGTAGTTTACATATCGATAAAGGATTCCATCGCCATGATAGTGCAAAATTAAAATTAACGACAATATTAAGTAAATCAGTGTTATAAGAATATTCATTTTATTATTATCATTATTATTTAGTCAAATTAACAGATTCTTAAAAAAATATACAACGGAATTGATAACCTCATCCTTTTATTTGAAGTCAAAAAAATATACGTATTAAAATAAAATTGTTCTTACCTGACTACGACGAATAGGCATTGTCAATATCCTTATTACAACGTAGATAAAAAAACACTATAAAACACCACAAACTGTTTAAAATTAAAATACTGTAATAAACTAATTTCGCTTTAATATCCGTAATAAATAATCAGACACTGCTCGATTTGTATGTCGATTCCCCGCTCCGAGTTAACTGACTTCACTGGACTTAAAGCACAAACATTTAAAGAGCAAATGATAAGATTGTGGGCTGACCTATGATATGACGTACTATTCATAATCAACAGAAATTATAAAACATCACTTGATAACGCGCCAAAGTTGATCAAAATATGATTACGCACTTGGTTAGTGGGAAAAATAAATCGTAGTTATTGCGAAAATGTATTATCAGGTGGGGCTGGTGAGGTCGCGATGTGTGGCTGCCACAACAGCCGCTGTCTTCGCGCACCCGAATGAATATGGTAATGCCGCGACAACATTTGAGCACATCGACTGTCATTTACATTACCAATTATTCTGCATAATAATACACGTGGCCGACTAAGCGTCGGGAGTCCTCAATTGTAAGAATTACGGGGCGCGATTTTCAGCAAATAGTTACAGACAGATCTAACTAACAGATATAATTTTAAACAATTGACAAAACAGGGATTAGGTTTATTCAGCTTTAATCATAAACTTGGTAACGAGATTTTAACAAGTAATTTCATAATAAATTAATATACTTCATTCACTAAGTACGTCAGCAATAATACTAAAACTTTTAGCTAAAAGAAGTCTGCATTCTGCAGACGTTTTCTAATACAAATCAGGCTGGCTAAGAGTCACTCTTTCTTCATTCTTGGCATGTTTCTTCAGCATCTGCATAATTTCGTTGTCGAATTCTTCAGGCGTAGGTTTCTTCTCGACGATCCAGTAAAATATATCCCAGTCATTACTCGGGGAGTTGATGAGACGGTCGTACATCATCGTCTGCTGTTCCGTGAACCCATCCAGATATTTCTTCGCGAATGTGCTCAGAAGTAGATCGTTCTCCAACATTCCGCGTTTACGCGATTGGTAGTGCAGCCTGGAAGAAAATTGATTTGGTGAATAGATTGCCGCATTTGTCGTATTATGCTAAAATCTATTGTATGTCAATAGACAGTGGCAAATGCGGATCGCGGGGGGACTCCACGGTAAAATGACAATGGTAGTTACATTCCCACCTTTTCTGGCCTTCCGATACTTCTGCTACGCTTGAATGAATAATAATGTAAAAATCATTCAAAAAAACTTGTGTTGTTGAATTTTCAGTTTTAGCAAATTATATAACTAAATAAACATCACAAGCCACTTAATCGAGCTGTCGGTAGGCCTCCAACAAGATGGAGCGACGACCTGGTTAAGATCGCGGGATCGCGGGGGATGCGAAAAGCACAAGACCGGTCTGAGTGGAGAGCCTTGAGGGAGGCCTATGTCCAGCAGTGGACGTCTTTCGGCTGACATGATGATGATGATACCACTTAATACCAATTGACCTAGTCTCAAAGCAAGCAAAGCTTGTCTTATGATTACCTACTAGACAACAGATAAACATACTTAAATACATATTAAATACCGAAGAATTGACTTCATACAAATATCTGCCCCAACCAGAGATGAAACCTGAGACCTGAAGCATCATAGTCAGGTTCTCTTACCTCTGGACTATCCAGTCTTTAAATCGGATATGGTAATCAATAGGAGTACGCAAATCAAATGAAAAACATGCGTTTGGGCCAGCAGTTAAATAATATGTTAGTGAACATCAGTAGTAATTAATTTTTTAGGCTGAAATAAACTGTTAAACAAATGAGAACAGCAAGAAAAAATCACATAAGTAATTGCACATTTTAAAACACGTTATATTAGTTTATCTTTTGATTTATATCATAAAAAGGCGCTCAATCAAAGTAATTTGACTGATAAGTGTTATCATGAAATATTTAGCAGATTATTAGAAAACTGTGTTATTTTGTACTTTTGTAAATAAAAGTTGAATGACTTACTAACTTGATTTATTTTAAGCTCGGGCTATTACGGTCATATTTATTATAATCATTAATTATTTAGACAATATTCCAAAACAAATGATTAACTAATGAATTAATATGCAAAAGCATTTCCTATTGAAAGTTCTAGATGAAATGTAACAAACAAGTGATATTCATCTTTATCAAGAAATATGAAGGCAAATGTTTTTGTAATGAATTCGCAGTGAATCCAAGGTAACTGATAACATGTTATTACTTTCAAACACTTGCTTCCGCTCAGGGCTTTCCCTTCATAAATCATACAGAATTCCATATTCCATAGGAATTTCGCAATATTAAACTTGTTAACTTAGTATTATTATATTTTTTAAACAAGTCCACTCTTTTATCAAAGGGCCTGCAAGGCATTCGTAATTTAATTTATATTGTGGGTGCCCATGGGCGGCGGTGATTGCTTTCCATCAAGTGACCCGCCTGCTCGTTTCCCCTTAATATATTCCGTTAATAAACATTAATTCGTTTTTAAAGAATATAAAAGTCTATCATGAATAATTATTGGAATAGACACAATTAACTTATATACTCGTATCAAGAAAAGATCTATCAGACTACATTTTTAATTTTCATACATTTTTTATGGAATGATCGAGAAAAAGTAACAAAAATGCAATGTTGCCAGCTCAGCTGGTATAAACGCTCTTAATGGTGTAATGAAATTTTGAAATTCGCCGTTTTGTTGGCTTCACAAAATTAATATACGAGTATACATACAGTACCAGACACTGAATGTAAATGTACTATTCATTGATTTTTTTCACAAGACCGTAGTTCCCATGCGGGTCCAGTGCGAATTGGGAACTTCATACATGCCATTGAAATGCTTTGCATGTTTGTGTTGTTTCACCATAAAGTTCATAGTAATTTTCCACATCAATTTCAAAAATCTCAGAGACAATTTTGAACATGAAACTACCGTGAGACTGTGAGACTCACTTATATTAAATGATATTGTAAAGGTTAACTCACGTCCTAAATCGAGTTTAGCTCGACATGTTTTGGGCTATTTCGTAGCACTTCTTCACAGGAGCACGCGACTCGGCGGCTGCCGCTACACGCGCACTACGCGACACAGCTCTACTCGCGCGACTGTCCGACGAAACTAACACAGGTACACAACTACCCACATTTTTATCGTCATTTTTATTGTCACTGTCTAATGTAGGGTAGCACATAACACTAACAACATCGCTCCGTAAAGGCTCGTTCATACCAACCGATGATGCAGCACAGCAGCAGCAGGGCTACGAAATAGTCCGAAACATGTCGAGCTAAACTCGATTTAAGACGTGAGTTATCCGTTACAATATCATTTAATCTCAGAGACACATGCCCGGATTACAACCCACAATCATCTGCTTGAGAGTCCATTGGTCAAACCAACCTAAATACTACTAATTAGGCTACTGTGGCTTATAAAAATATGACAAGTTTCTATTAAAAATTGCATTTTTAATATAAGCTTTTTTTCTGACTGCACTATTTGTTGAGTGTATTTGCATTGACATTCAACCTACATTATGTATGCAACATTTCAGGTCTATCTGACCCCCGGATGTGGGTCAAAATAAACTTACAAAATTTCACTTGACAAAAACAACAACAACAAACAGTTGCCCTGTTGCCCAAAATAAAATCTTGTAATATTTATATTAATAAAAGTATAAAACACAATTCAGTTTGTCTAATCCATACGAATATTATAAATGTGAAAGTGTGTTTGTGTGTTTGTATGTTTGTCCCTCTTTCACGCCGTAACGGAGCGACGGATCGACGTGATTTTTGGCATGGAGATAGCTTATGGGCCTGAGAGTGACATAGGCTACTTTTTATCCCGGAAAAATGCACAGTCCCCTAGGGAACAGCGCGCGATAACCGAATACCACGCGGGCGGAGCCGCGGGCAAAAGCTAGTATTTATATAAATAAAAGCATAAAACACAATTCAATTTGTGTAATTGTTGCTATAAATCAATGTTTACCTTGCCTTACGCTGCTCCAGAGGCTGTGGTTTATCTACATTGTAAACAGGTATTTCCAAGTAAGTTGTATCCATGGTCTTTGCCGTATCACTCATAAATGCAATAGATTGCATTTTTTTCACTGCATTCACAACCTGAAACATAAAAGAGACACTCAAATTACTTCAATACATTGAGTAGCGCGTTTCAAGTTGGTTTGAAGCTCAATCCCTTAGATTTATCTGTAAGGCTTTTTGTTTTACTCTACACTACTTTACTGCTTTTTGATATCAATTACTAATCCATACTAATATTATAAATGCGAAAGTGTGTTTGTATGTTTGTCCGTCTTTCACGCCGTAATGGAGCGATGAGTCGACGTGATTTTTGGCATAGAGATAGTTTATGGGCCCGAGAGTGACATAGGCTACTTTTTATCCCAGAAAAATGCACAGTTTCCGAGGGAACAGCGCGCGATAACCGAATACCACGCGGACAAAAGCTAGTCACCTACATAAAATGTATGATCAAGATTATTACCACTGTTGAATTGTGACAGAAAATAATCCTTAACTATTTAGCACAATTTATATTGAAGCTTGGGGTAGTAGAGTGATTAACTGTTACAGCAGACTATCATCATCATCAGGCCTATGCATACATACGCCACCTAGGATGGAGTTAAGGAAATACAGGGTTGCCCAGGAACTGAATTACCCCCTCAGCCTCACTGACTGTTTCAGACTATATTAGTAATACATATTATATTGTTAATCAATAGCTTTTTCATGATTTCATGATCCTCAAACTAGATGTCTCTTTAAAAGGCAAATATACATTTTCATGAGGATGCTTTATGTACCTAATTTACATTATTAAATTATTATTTATTACCTTTATATTAGAGTTTCTATCCCAAAATAAAAGTAAGAATCAGAAATAAAAGATACAAACAGTGACATACATAGCAAACAATAAAAAAGTGAAGCTTTGTAAGACAGCTGCATTACATAAGAAAAACCCTCTCCCTTTGCCCTTTTTTTTGTTAAATATTACAAGTAAGTCATTTGACACACATAATTGATATAACTGTTTAAATGGAAAGGAATAGGACTTTTTCTTCCCAAATGTTTAATACACAGGACTAGTAAGGAATAGAAACATCATGACAGCAAAAAATGTTTTTTTTTTTTTATTCGACTAGAAGGCAAACGAGCAAGTGGCTCTCCTGGTGGTAAGAGATCACCACTGCCCATAAACATCTGCAACACCAGGGTTATTGCAGATGCGTTGCCAACCTAGAGGCCTAAGATGGAATACCTCAAGTGCCAGTAATTTCACCGGCTGTCTTACTCTCCACGCCGAAACACAACAGTGCAAGCACTACTGCTTCAAGGCAGGATTAGCGAGCAAGATGGTGGTAGCAATCCGGGCGGACCTTGCACTTGGTCCTACCACCTGCATGTGACGCACTTATATGTCTAAAACACTACATTATTTCCTGAGCTCAGCTCAAACTTAATTGCTCAAAATATGGGCACCATGGGTGAGTACCATAATCTATTAAAATTCAAGAAGACACAAAAAAAATTACTTATAGAAGAAGTGAAAAAGTTACATCTATTCTTGTAGGAAATACACACATTTCTGTTCTACTTGTTGTCAGTTCTATGATATCGCACTCCCAGATCTACAGTGGAACAACTCAAAATAATGTATAATTTAATTTAATTTAATTTCTAGAATGTCTAATTAAAATGGTGCATTATTTTGAGTTGAAGCACAGTTCATCTGGGAGTGCAATATTATTACCAAGGGTAGCTAACTGATTGATTATGGCCATTGTTCCAGTCAACTGTGGCAAGGCAGAAAAGTACATCTTTATGCAGAAAATGTCAATGAAAAATATTGCACATGGTCAAAAGCATAAATTAATTATGTATGTTACCAAGCTGACACAAATATCTATACACCTTTATGCCACTTAGCATATGGTCAATGTATACATATTTTGAGGCTATGGCTGTATAATATATTTTTGCATTTGACTGTACAGTTGGTAGATCATTAAACAGTCAGTAAACAGTGGATTTCTGGTCTAACTAAATTATCTACTACTGTATTATTATTATTTTTACTCTATATTTGATCTGAGGCCGACCACATGATGCCTATTTGTATCTTACAATAATTTTGTTAAACAATTGATAGGCATGCGTAAATCGCCGTTTCTCTCGTGATCCTAGAGTACAGTAGCTCAGATATTCCTGAATTTATTTAAATAGGGAAATATTCAGCGGCGCAATAGTGTTCAACGTTTATGTTGTCGTAACACATTGCGCAATCATTAATTTTCCAATATACGTACCGGTCGAAATCGGAACATGATGATATTTTTCAGCTAAGTGAAAATTAAACGTTTTTATTAGTTATAAAAGAAGAACCAATTTAATTATTTACTATTTTCGGGAATTTGTTATTTTTACATAATTGACATCTGTCAGTCAGTCTCACGTCAATCAAAATTCAAAGGGGGGTCGACTCAGCCGGACGAAATATTCAGCTGCGCCATCTATGATTTGTGCTAGTGATTGTTTGCAGTTGACACGTGCGTTATGCTTTCTATTTTAAAAGTTTGATGTTATACAAAGAAGAGGATCATTTCAAGATTTGTTGTACAAATCCATTGAAGCTTGCTATTACAAACTTAACATCAAAAATAAAATATAGTGTAAGAACTGAAGTCTTATAGATTAAAGAAAGAAAGAAAGAAAACGTTTATTCGTGACAAACATTAAGAACAATGGATAAAAATAAAATAAAGAAAAAACTAAATGTAGTTATGCATGTCACAAAATGGTCCCAAATCAGCAATATTTATTGATATTAAGATTCAATAATTATTGATAGTAGCAGTTTTGTGTTTTGTAAATGGGCAGTTTTTTCGATTGCAAGTGCATATTACTGTTATTTATCTAGTTTCAATCCACCAAACACGTTCAATCCAGTTTGCCTACAGTTTACAGCTATGGCTTAACGATTCCTATGAATTACCGTATACATAGACATGTAGTTTTCAATATGGTCATAATACGTGTCAGACTTTCAATTTCTTGATGAAGTTTAAATTGGAAACAGCCGGTACGCTGCCCGTCACAGTAGTGAAACATATTTTTACTACGATGAACCTAATTAAAGGGATGCGGCTGAAAAAATAAATGGCTTTTAAGAATTTTTGAAATAATCGGGCTTCAGAATGAAAAAATATTTATCATGTAAAAATTTACTCTGAGGAGTATTTGATAAAAACTACAGTTTCAGAATTTTGAGGCTTTTTTATAAAAAAACTAAGATGAGCAAGGAAAATTTCGACTTTTTAAATTACACTATCTCTAAACCCGAACCATTTTTACTAAACCTAAAATTATTTATTTCGATAATCAATTAGCAGCCTTATCAGCTCTCACCACGATTATTGTCGACATCTGTTTTATTGACAACCACGGATAAAAGATGGCCCCACTGTGGTTACTGCAACGTTAGTTCTCTAATTTTTTTTTTTTTTAATTTATTTCGTGACCGTGGATTCGGAGTCCTTCAGTCGGAATAATAGAGATAACATAACACAAATTTTGAACAGAGACTGAACTTAACTAGAAAAGTTTTAGTAACATGAGTAATTAATTATCATAGAATTAATTAATAAATTTACAAATTGTATTTCTGAAACTTTTAAGGAGAACTTAACCTACAAAATTATTTACAAATGTTTACAATACAACATACAACACGTTGTTTTCTTAGCTTACATAACATAATATATTGCTAATATGGTAATATAATTAAATTTTTTCTACAGTGTTTAAAATGAACTTAAATAGAGGGATGAAGTAGATAGGGTTTGATAGTAAATCTTGGACGCGGCGGGGAGCACTTAACGAGTTTTCATCTGCGACATCACTAATCACACTGACAAGTATTAGTCTTTGAATGGCAAAAGTTTCACATTCAAATATAACGTGTTTTATATCAGCATTTTCTTTTGAACAATATGTACATCTGTCGTCAGCGATAATCTTCATTCGATTTAGATGTGCTGGAACTAGGCAATGGCCAGAGCGCATACGATTAATGCAGGTAATGAATTTTCTGCTTGTGTATCTGAATCGGTAATACCATGGTGCTGTTGGAAAGGTTTGCTGAAGCTCTGCATACCACTTTCCTTTCGTCTCTAGAGTAATGTGCCAGTATTCCTTCCATATTGTTTTTGAGGACATTTTAAAAAGGTGATAGTAGTCCGTAAAAGGTACTTTAAATGATACTGTTAAGTCCTCGTCATGGTCACACCGAGTCGCCTGATCCACAATCTCATTGCCAGTTATGCCGATGTGGGAGGGAACCCAAACAAATTCTAAATTTTTTCCTAACTTAAAAATAATTTCCTTGATTCTATATATAATAAAGTTTTGTTTAAATGTTAAGTTAACGTTGCATAAGGTAGTTAGCACACTTTTAGAATCACTAACTATCAATATATTTACATTATTTACATTTGTATATACATATTTCAAAGCTTCCAAAATCGCCCAACTTTCTGCAGTAAATATACTGCAAATATCTGGTATTTTATAACATTTTGTTGATTTCATTTGAGGATCATAGTATGCTGCCTTAACATGCTCACCTTTAGATCCATCGGTATACAAGATATAATAGTCTTGTTTTTTATTTAAAAATTCCAAGAAATCAAACTTATTCTTTACAGAATCTAAATGGCATTTGATGTTAAGGTAGCATACTAAGATATTATATGGGCACTTGTAAATTGGCCACTTGTTACAGGTGTACATGTTTCTAGTCAGGTTTTTTGTATGTGTCATTATTGTTGAAATTTCAGGTAACAATCCTGAAATCAGAGTATTCGCCGTGATCCTGGATATCTCAGCTGACTGCGTGATTTCTGCAGGGTGTATGATTCTATCTAAGACAACATTATTCTCACAAGACAACTCCTTCAAGCAAAATCTCTCAGCCAGCTGTAAACGTCTCAGGGACAATGGAGGTGTACAGTTTTCAATTTCCATAGTGTTAATAGGAGTGGTGCGCATAGCACCACTTATCACTCTCAAACCCATATTCTGTATGACATCCAGCTTCTTTAATAATGTACAACTTGCATTCATGTAAGCCATGGAACTATAATCAAAGTGACTTCTGACTATACTTTTGTACAACATATTAAGAGTTTTGGGGTCAGAACCCCAGAATGTTCCTGCTAAGCTTCTCATTACGTTTATGCTCTTCATGGCGTTCTGACATATGTGGTTTATGTGTTTATCAAATTTTAGCTTATCATCTATAATAACACCTAAAAATTTATGATGACTGTTAATAGGAATTGAATTATTATCATATACAATGTTTATAGCTGACTGGGCAAATGGATCTTTACTGAAGACTAACACTTTACTTTTCTCTGAACTGATTTCTAATTTTAAAGTGTTGCGATAATAAAGTTGAAGTTGATTTAATGCTGTGTTCATATTATCAACAGCCAAGTCCAAGTTTTGATTTTCACTGTACAAAAGCAAGTCATCTGCAAATTGCAAGATTTTAACTTGGGATGAATTTACAAAATTAAGGATTTGAGATGTATATAAGTTGTACAATAGAGGCGACAATGTAGCTCCCTGCATTGTCCCTTTATTAACAATTCTAGGTCCATGTAGTTTATTATTAAATTTAACAAATAAGGTTCTATTGTGTAAAAATTCTAAAATCCATTTTAAAGTTTTACTTGGTAAGCCCAGTTCATGTAAAATATGAATTAGTTTTTCAATGTTGACATTGTCAAAGGCACCTTTAACATCTAAAAAAACACATATAACATTAGAGTGACTAAGTTTTGCCTTTTTGAGATCAGATATCAGAGATACAAAGCTTTCAGTGCAACTTCTACCCTTTCTGAATCCAAATTGAACATCTGGTAACTTTCCTTGTGTTTCAGCAAAGTAATCTATTCTTAACTTTAACATGTTTTCAAAAAGTTTGCCTAAACATGATGATAAGGAAATAGGTCTATATGATGAAGGATTATTTGCAGCTTTATTTTGCTTTAAAATCGGAATAACACATTGTGTTTTCCATGATGGCGGGATCACTAAACTATTCCATAATTTGTTATAGACTTGTAAAAGAATTTCTAGTGCATTAGGATGTAATTTCTTGATTAATATGTATGGTATATTATCCAACCCTGGTGTTGTGTCTTTCCTAGTTTTAAGCGCTATATGTAGTTCATTTAATGTAAATGGTGTATTAAGAAAGGAGTTACTTTGATTCTCGCCTGACTGATTCAATATGTCCTCAAGATTTTTCATATTAAACTGAGATGAATTTGATATTTTGTCTAAAAAACTTGGTACCCATTCGTCATTTAAATATTTGTTATGAGAAGAGCCTATTCTCTTAAATCTCCTAATGTAAGACCATATTCTAGAAATAGGCGTCATTCTATTAAAAGTACTGCACAAGTCATGCCATGAATTAACTCTCTCTTCCTTTAATGTTCTTTTCTTTTGAGCATCAAGCTTTTTATAGTTTATGAAGTTGGTAATGCTTGGTGATTTCCTGTACTGTAATAAAGCTTGTTTTGATTTTTGTACAACATCGTCACATGTTTGATTCCACCAGGGAGCAGGTTTCCTCATGACTCTTGGAGTTTGGGTTGGCTTTTGTTTTGGAACCGTTTCTGATCGAATTTTACATAAAATGTTTACAAAGTTGTTATACAAATTAAGTGGTTCTGTGTTATTAATGTTTAATTCAGAAAAACAAGTCTCTGACAAATTATAGTATTTGGACCAATCTGCTTTACTATAGATATATTTTTCTTCTACGGGTCGGACCTCGTATACGGAAGGCTTCACATTTACAACCACCTGAGTTGGATAATGATAGCTGCCCATTGCATCATCATGAACACGCCATTCACAATGAGGGGCCAACGTGGGACTAACCAGAGCTAGATCAATGGCAGACGGATTTCTATTTGGATATGGAACAGTTGTTGCACTACCATCATTCAAAACACACATGTCAAACTCGTCAATGAGTTTATAAAGACAGTTGCCTCTATTATTGTTTGAATGACATCCGAACAGTATGTGATGTGCATTAAAATCCCCCATAATAATACATGGCTTGGGAGTTTCCAATAATATCTTTTTCATTTTGTTGGTGTCAAATCTACTAGAATTGGGAGGACAGTAAACACAAAGAATGTTTAAAGTACCTATAGATGTTTGTATAGATATACAGATATTTTGGATGGATTCATAAAAAGTAGTGTTTATAACTTTGTATTGTAAATTTTGTTTAATCAATATGGCTACTCCGTTATGTGCATTTAAAGAATTTTTATGTATGAAGTTATATGGTGAAAAATTAGGAATTATGCTTGTACTCTTAAGCCAAGTTTCATTTAATAAGCATATATCAATATTTTGTTCAGTAAGAAATGATTTTAATAAGGCTGTCTTACTCTGTAAGCTTTGTACATTGAACTGTGCTATTTTTAAGTATGTATCCATTATTTAATTAATTAAATTTGCTAACAAAATTTCTTTTATCTTTTTATTTGTAATCGGGCTGTTCTCTTTATCGTTTCCCAGAGTGATTAGGGACTTAATTATTGCATTGATTATGATATCGTTTTCTATAATTTGCTCTGCATTGAAAGACCGGTTGACGACTTTAGGGATAGCCGGAAAGGCAGTAGGGTTTAGAATGTTATGTTCTGGTGGTGTACTCACCACATCGGCATAGGATCGATTCAAATTTTCATATTTCTTTTTCTTCTCTTCCATTTTCTTTTTTTTAACAGGACAATCTCTTGAAATTGCGAGGTGGTTCCCGCTGCAGTTGATGCAAACGATCTCTTCAACGTCACATTCTTTATATGAGTGTCGGCCGGAGCAAGACGAACACATTTGTTCGCCCCTGCAGACCCTGGCTGAATGGTTGAACTTTAGGCATTTATAGCATTGTAGCAAGGGCGGAATGTATGCGTGCACCTTATACCGGAACATGTTCAGGTATGCGTGCTGTGGAAGTGTAGTCGTAGCAAAAGTTACAGCTATTGTACCCAGAGGGACAAGCTTTCCCTCTACTTTTCGCATAAAACGTTTTATGGATATTATTTCAGCGTCGCATGTTATGTTCTTGTATATTTCGTCGTTTCCGAGTTCTTTGGGTACGTATCGTAGTACTCCTGTAGTCTCTGTTAAATTAGACGGTGTACAAGGGTGTGTTGCTTGTATGGTACTTATATAATTAGCGGACTGTATACACTTAAAACACCGGTTCTTTAGATATAAAAGCAAGTTTATTGCAAAGGCACACAATTATAGTTACAGACGCTTGAAGAGAGCTTACAGAGTAGAAAGGAAGTCAAAAGTGTGGCGGACACATCGCCCATAGATAATAAAAAAGTTTATAAAAAACATAAAAATACTTTATGTTTGGCAGTGTTGCCAACATATTCGGGGCGCGGCCCATATTTCTATAATAGAATTAGAAATAATTAAGTTATAATAGGCAAGAAAGTATCATGTGTTAAGGTCAATGACCTAACCCAGTCAAGGTCGATGACCTGATACCAGATGGGTATTTAAACTACTACAAGTGTGACAGATTGACAAATAACAAACGTCAAAAGGTAGTTAAAAATCACCATTATAGAGGGTAAACAATGTTACACAAAATAAACAAGACTTAAACAATAAAATTACATACATTGAACTATCACTTAGATTAAGTTTAACTATTTAGAGCTAAGAGTCATTATCATTTAGAGGCAAGAGGCTTAACTTACTTATAGCACGGGTGTGCATATTGCCGTTAGGAGTTTTGACTTGAACTGCTCTAACTAGCCCATCATGACCTGGGTATACTTTTATCACTCTGGCCATTGGCCAAGACATAGGAGGAGTGTTGTCTTCTCTCAAAATTACAAGACTACCTACTACAATATTATTATTAACAGTTCGCCATTTGGGCCTGTTTTGAAGCACATTTAAATATTGTTTGTACCATATTTTCCAGAACGATTGTTTTAAATGAATACATTGTTGCCAGAATTTTAGTCTATTTTGAGGTTGAATAGATACATCGTTTTCTGGATACATAGTTAATGCATTTCCAATTAAAAAGTGACCTGGGGTCAAGTAACTGAAGTCATTGATGTCGGTTGTCGACATAGGGATAAGAGGTCTCGAATTTAGTACAGCTTCTATTTCTACCAGTACAGTATTGATCTGCTCGTAAGTTAACGTGTTATTTTGCAATACTCTTTTTAAATGGTACTTAGTATTTTTTACGGCTGCCTCCCAAGCCCCTCCATGATTTGGTGAATAACATGGTATGAAATGGAAATTTATGCCTTTGTGTGCAGTAAAATTATTCACCAAACTTTGGTGGGACTGGGAAGAGTGCAGCTTATATAATTCGAACAGCTGACTCCTTGCCGATTTAAAGGTGCTGGCATTGTCAGAATAAATGTCGCTTGGCAACCCTCTTCTTGATATTAATCTCTTAAGGCAAGCGAGGTAAGTGTCGGTCGTGAGATCGGATGCTAATTCCAGATGGATTGCCTTAGTGGCTAGACAGATAAAAACGCAAATGTAACCTTTTCCGACGACAGATCGCCTCACGCGCGAAAGCTTTACATTTATGGGGCCACAGAAGTCGACACCGACCCTGACGAATGCACGCGTTGTTGCAGTCACCCTTTCCGCCGGCAAGGAACCCATGAGCTGTTTTGATGCCTCTGCTTTCTGTCTGAAACACAATATGCACCTTTGAGTAACCTTTTTTACTTCATTCAGTCCATTTACAATCCAGTATTTCTGGCCTAAATTGGCGAGTACAAGGCTAGGGCCTCTGTGCAAAAGCTTTAAGTGTTCGCTTGTAATGATAAGTTTAGTTATTAAGGAGCCCTTGGGAAGAATGACTGGATGTTTTTGCGAATACGGAATATTCGAATGATGCAGTCTTCCACCTACTCGTAACATACCAGTACCATCAAGAAATGGATGGAGTTGAAGCAAGCTACCCTTGACCGGTCCACCTCTACGTAGAGAATTTATTTCTTCTTTAAAAAAATTGCTTTGCTCATTCTTAATGATTAGCATTAAAGCATTGTTCAATTCGCTGCTAGACAAATAAGGATTTTCATTTTTTTGATTTGTAGATTTTATATTATTGGCAAATCTTAAAACATATGCAAGTACCCTAATCATTTTTTGGATACTAGAATACTTCCTTAATTTCTCGAAAACTGTAGTCTGAGCGCTTGTCGCTGAAGACGCATGGTTGCTGGAGAATGCTGATGCAGGTTTCACCTCAGGTAAGTCGCGCGGGAGCTCTAGATTGTAGTCAAAATTATACTTACTATCATGCAAAAACACAGGGCCCTTAAACCATAGCTCACACGAACCAAGTACCGCCGGACTTACTCCTCTGCTGATATAATCAGCTGGGTTGTCCTTGGTATTGACATAAAGCCAATGACAATCAGCAGTAAGCTCTTTAATTACCTTTACTCTGTTTGCGACGTAAGCCTGTAGTCTTGTTAATTCGGTGCGCATCCAAGCAAGCACGATTTGCGAATCAGAGAAGAGATAGACCCGTCGAATGGTAAGTTTTAGTTTAAGCGTGTTAGAAACCCGTGCAATCAGCTTAGACAGAAGTAGTGTCGCGTTTAGTTCCAAGCGCGGCACAGTCAAGCCTTTGTCCTGAAGAGGATTTATCCTCGATTTAGAGCAGAGCAAATGCATAGTGGTGGTACCTGTACAATCTGTGACTCTTAGATACGCGCAGCATCCGTAGGCGGTGGAGCTCGAGGCGTCTGCGAATCCAATGAGCTCGACTATGTCTGAATCAGATACATGGATATTTCTATTTATATAAATTGGTGGCATTACCGCTAGACTGGACGCAAACTCCAACCATTCCTTCTTAATGTCGTCAGGGGGTACAGCATTCCAATCTATGCCGGCAGACCATATTTTCTGCATAATGGCCTTAGCATGCACGATGATGGGGCTAACAAAACCCATAGGGTCATAAAATTTACTTATGTAACTTAAAATGTCTCTTTTTGTGACTCTACTTGGATCATAAGAATCTGGGCAAGACATTCTGAACTGATCCTCTTTCATGACAATATGGAGACCTAGTGCCTTCAAACTGCAATTTTCCTCTTTTAATTCTATTTCGTCGAAATGCTGTTCAGTTAAAGGAGTGTCCACCAAAACGTCACTACTATTGGATGACCACTTGTGAGTATGAAAACCACCTAAGCTCAAGAGCTCGCGCAGTTGAGACTTTGCCTCAAGGACTTTATCTAATTTATTGTCAGAAAATAAAATGTCATCAACATAAGTACAGTTCCTAATTATGAACGATGCCAAGGGCAGGTTGCGTTCATGCTTGCTTGCGAGTTCTTCTAAGCAGCAAGTCGCTAAATAACTCGAACTTTTCAGGCCATAAGTGACCGTGTCTAGCCTAATGCATTTCACATTTTCATTAGGGTTGTCTCTCCATAGAATATTTTGTAGTGAAGTATGTTCTTCACGCAAACGCACATTTCTGAACATACGTTTTATGTCTGAGGTAAATGTAAAATCACCTAAACGAAATAACATAATAATGTCAAACAAATCTCTCTGTACTACAGGACCATTTAACAAGAGATCATTTAGTGAAACCCTTTTGTTTGTTTTCATAGAACCATCAAATACAGCTCGCAGTTTTGTTGTTTTGCTGTCTGCTTTAATTACTGCATGATGGGGTAGGAAATATACTGCGTCTTTATTTAAATCGTATAATTCGATATCGACATAATGACCATGTTTCAAAGTTAAGTATTCCTGAATGAATTTTTGATATTCTGTAAAAAGAACTGGATTTTGATGCAATTTTTTCTCTAGATTCAGGAATCTTTTCAATGCAAAATGGAATGAGTCTCCTAATGTGTCATTGATCTCATTCAGTGGTAATTTAAGCGGTAGTGCGACTTCAAAGTGGCCATCCTTTAACTGAACAGTGTTTTTAAAAATGTTCTCGCACAGCTCTTCCTCTGTGGATTTTTCATTAAAAGTTTGAGGGACACTTTCAGTACTCCAGAAGCGAGTTAAAGATTCTGAGAGTTCGGAGTCACAAGAAGTACACTTTAATGCTACCTTATTACATACTTTAGACTGCGAGATATGCTGCGGCATACTGCCCCCGACGACGTATCCAAATTGTGTGTTGATCACGCTGGGCTGAGGTGCGGCGCTAAGCTGCCGCTGGCTGGATGCAGAAGGCCCCGCCGTCGCGGTCGGCTGCGCCTCGCTGGGAGGCTGTAGCAGCGGCTCCGACGGTAGCAGCGTCTGAAAAACCACGTCAGCTCCCATTAATATTTGAATTTCACTGGGGATATTAAATTCGTCGTCTGCTAATGTTATGTTGGGAGGTAGTATTATGTCTGACACTTTAAATCTGTTTTGCGGCAAATTGCAAGTAATTTGATCGACCACATGACATGTAGTTGTGGTTTTGAATGATTTCACTAGTGAATGTATTTCTAATGGTAGACAGTATTTGACATTACTCTTAGAATTTGTGATACCTATTACATTAGTATCGGTTTGAGTGGGTGTCAACCCTAGCAGCTGTACAGCCTTGGCTGATATGAATGACAGCTGAGATCCGCTGTCCAACAGTGCCTTTAGGTGCAGCTCTCTTCCGCCGCGGCCTATGACCTTTACTTTTGCTGTTGGAAGAAGGACATCGTTATTATTAATATTATTGTTGCCTGCTGCGAGTGCAGCAGGGGATGCAGCGGCCGATGTAGAAGTGGTTGGAGCTACAGAGGCCGGTTTTGGTTCGGCTGGGATAACAACAGCTGGATGTGTTGCAGCTGGAGGCGTCTTGTTGCAATGCAGCAAAGTGTTGTGTGCTTGCTTGCACTCTGCGCATCGAAAATGGTACCTACATTTCCCAGCATGTGTGCCCAGACAAGTAGTGCACAATTTTTTTGATGATACAAATTTGAGCCGCTCTTGCACGGCTAATAATTTAAATGATTTGCATGAGAATAATTTGTGATCACACTTACAGTATTCGCATTGTGCTTGTGGTCGCTCTCCTGCTACATGACCCACCATCTTCCCTGGAGCGGACTGGCGATGCTGAACTGGCACACCCTGGTGTGGCTGGTAGCGGTCCTGATCAGCATTCTCCAGCGCCAGCGCCCTCTTCTCCAAGTAATTTAGAAACTCCTGCACGGATGGGTCCTTGCTGCAATCACGCTCGAGCTGGTACGCTCTAGCAGTGAATGTGTCTAGTTTTCGGGACAGAATGCAAAGTATTATAGCATCCCAGTGAATAACTTTTGTATCTAGATTAGCCAAAGCAGCTAATTGTTGTCTAATAATTGAAATAAATTCTCTCAGTGTAATAGAAGTGGCCCGACTAATTGGTTTCATGTCTAAAATATTATGAATATGATCATTGACAATTTTATATTTATTGTTATAGCGCTCTTCTAGTAATTTATGAGCTTTTTCGTAATTGTTTGCTTCTAATGGCAAGTTTTTTATAAGATCTAACGGTTCACTCTTTAAGTATGTGCGGAGATAGTAAAGCTTTTGAACTGAGTCTAGGGACTTATTGTTATGTATCAAGGAGTTGAACAGGTTTATGAAGGGAATATATTCTGTTGACTTACCACAAAACACGGGAACGTCTATAGGTGGTAAACGAGTGGGCGCGTGTGTGGGGTGAGGCGGAGCGGCAGTCGAAGTTTCGGTAGATTCGCGAATACTAATTTCGCTATTCAGCGTGGACAGCGCTTCAAAATATTTATCTTCGTATTCTTCCGGCTTTTCTTGGTCGTCAGGATCAAAACACAAGATGGATTTGTTGATTTTTTCGTAATCGTCAAACGCCGTCGTTGCACGTGATATTAAAGCGCGCAATGTTGCGACGGGCGCAGACTTAATCATCTCATGGTCTAAGACTTTAGTATGAAGACGAGTGATAGCGGCTTTGATGTAACCCCGCGCTGCCACGAGATCCTTCAAGCCCGTGTGGGCCGTGCCTTGCTCCAGCCCCATCGCACACTCACGTTCACTTTCAAGCACACGAAAATACAGGGAACTTAATTAATTGCTTCTTTAAATTTAAAATGTTCAAGTTTTAACACTGCGCAAGCGACGTGGCGCACGCAACGATGACACGATTGAATGAAAACAAAATGGCGTCCTGTCTTCCCCGACTCGCATGCGCTCGGTATGGGCCGGCCGACGGTTGCTTCGTGTCGCTCGGCGACGGCGGGAAGCGGGAAAGAAAGTTCGTCCGGTACAGGCGTTGGTCACGTGATGCGTCTCGGCGATTTCTTCGAATTTCTTGCTTGAATGTAATTGTATGTATGTGTAGGTACGTACGGTACAGATGGAATGTTGCTGAAACCGTACTTTTCTTCGATTGTTTTTCGAATTTCTAGTTACAGATAGATGATGTATGTTGCTGTAACAATGAGCTTCTCTTCTTGTAAAACTGCTGTTCTGTTTCTTGTTCTTGTGTGTACCTTCGTTGATTTTGCGTCGGCTCGATGCGCGTTGTTGACTGCTGCACGACCCGACGAACTTGCGGCTTCCAAAGTTATAATTCTCGGTTCGATTGACCATGTACAAGGGTGTGTTGCTTGTATGGTACTTATATAATTAGCGGACTGTATACACTTAAAACACCGGTTCTTTAGATATAAAAGCAAGTTTATTGCAAAGGCACACAATTATAGTTACAGACGCTTGAAGAGAGCTTACAGAGTAGAAAGGAAGTCAAAAGTGTGGCGGACACATCGCCCATAGATAATAAAAAAGTTTATAAAAAACATAAAAATACTTTATGTTTGGCAGTGTTGCCAACAGACGGAACAAAAGCTTTCAGCTTGTTCCTGCTCAAAAACTGGTCCATTTTTAAGAAATTATTCGCTGGTGCAGGTTTCTTGAATGTGATACCAATTTTGTAGGCGTTTATACGATGTACACCTACAATACCTTTCACTTGTTCAGTAAAAAGTTTTGTTAAGGTAATAGGGTTTCTATTACCCAACTTCTCATCATCCTCAGATTCCACAAAAACTACACACTCCGTGCTGTGATGCTCGGGAAATTGTCTTTTATAATTAGCTTTCGTAAACATTTTATAGTCCGATGTTTTGTTCGCATTAAAGTCCATTTTTCTTTTTTTTCCCGTTTTGTCGGGGGGATCACCCCCGGCGCTGTTTTCACCCATTTTTTATTTATACTATATACACTTTATACAAACACTATATTTACAGCAAGAATAAACAATTATATACAAGAAAAATAAATTTTCAAAAAGCAGAAAATTTCAAAGCGCGCGCTTAGTTCGACTTCCCGCCAAAAAAAAGTCTTAGTTCTCTAAGTAGTCTGTGGGTTACTGTTTCAAGCGGATTTTTATTTGTGGAAAAAACAAAGGATCATAGTTCACACAGCCTTTTCGAACAGACACAACTATTTATTTACACAACCCTAAGCGATGCAGCCTTTTACTGCAGATACAAAGCTCCAATTAACATAAATCATCAAATCCTACCATCCTATGATTGGTCTACGCTGCATTCAGATAGCTTTGGTGAAAAGTGATGTCAATCATCTGATAAAAACTAACAGCTAAAACGATGTCTCAAACAATGTAACCGTTGTCATGACAACAGGTAATGTCAAAACAATAAACTTCACTTCGAGTTTGGTTATAGTTAGTTATTGATTTAATTGGGTTTCTTTTGAAATTTTAACTACTAATAACTAATAACGTAATGTAAAATAAAATATACTTTCGTGATGACATTGAGATGGTATGAACTTGAAGTAAATTGTGTGGGATAATGGCTCACATAAGGCAACTTATCACTCATACAATAGGTAAGCGTATTAGTGAATTTAGTTGGAAACTAACTCCACTTTAAATGGCTTAACTTGGCTTAGTAATAATCAATCGATACACCTTCGGAATGGCATAAGTGTAGTGACTCAATTCTATTTATTTAGTGATGCTAATAAAGCAAATTTTTCTTGTTTTAGAGAATAAGTATAATAGACGTGATCTTCAGTTAGATCAAAAGTCAGAAGAAGAATTGGTTAACTTTGTACATAATCCTCAAGTACTGTTGCTCCAAGGCAGTATTGTGAACGGAGATTTTATTACTCTTCAGACAAAAGTAAGTACTTACCTACTACTTATCTAAACAAAAAATGATCAGCGATCAGCGACTCATGGCATTGAGGTACCATTTGACGTTTCTAAAAGACTAGTGATGTGATAATGTTTTTCTGTATGAGTCGAGCAAAAGAAACCAATTACAAAAAGTATTTTCAATCATTGAATATGACATTTGTGATAAATAAATAGTCCCAAAGTAAGCTTAGCAAAGCTTGTGTTATGGGTACTAAGCAACGGATAAATATGATTATATAGATATAGATATCTACTTAAATACGTATTAAACACCCAAGACCCGAGAACAAACATTTGTATTTTTCATACAAATATCTGCCCCGATACGGGAATCGAATCTGGGACCTCAAGCTTCGTAGTCAGGTTCTCTAACCACTAGGCTATCTGGTTGTCTAAAGTGATAAACAATTAATATTTGTTGTAATTTTTCTAGAAGTTAAGTATCTCATAATATTTGAGAAAATACACTAGGTGTAAGAAAATAATCTTTTGACTTCAACTGATGTAATGGGTAAAAAAAAGCATTCTTCTGTAATGTATGTGTGTTTCTGTAATGTATGTATGTAATTACTGGCACTTGAGGTATTTCAACTTTGGCCTCTAGGTTGGCAACGCATCTGCAATACCCCTGGTGTTGCAGATGTTTATGGGCGGTGGTGATCTCTCACCACCAGGAGACCCACTTGCTCGTTTGCCTTCCAGTCAAATAAAAAAAAGAAAATGTTGCAGCATATTTTTGCTGATATTCTCTTTGATTTCAATTTCTTTTTTTTTGTAATAAATAAGACATTCATTCATATCTTGGATTTTTGATATTAGTTTTTTACCTTTTGATAACACTTTACCTTTTGGTTGCAATTTCAGTAATGAAAGTAACTTTTCAATACTACAAAAGTCTCTGATGTATACAAATGATGTATTGGACCTATATCTTATATAGTTATTGTAAATTATACCTACTCTAAGGTTAAACTCACTTAGGATTAATAAAACTAGCTCTACAATGACTTTCTTTCTTGATTGTACTTACATAATTGTTATGCAGTACATTATTTAATTACAGGTTGAAGATGATAAAAACAAATCGGTTATATTTTATAAAACTGCTGCTAAAGATCTTATTGAAGAAGATGCTGTGAACAATTTAAATATAATAACCCTGACAAGTAGTGCTGCAGAATCATTGTATTTAATTTTAAAACAAATCTACTCTCCTCTTTTAGCTACTGTAAGTTTTAATATCAATAAGTCTTAAAATAATTGAAACTGAACACTGATAACAAAACAGTTTTATTTTTTCAGACTAATGATGTGTATTCAAGTAAACTTCAGAAGAATATTACTGACCTACAAGCAGTTTTGAGAATTCTCGCTTATGGGAAAAAAGATCAAGAAATTAGTGGTAATTACTAATTATTTTTTTATACTTGAACTATAAACATGAACTTGTAATATATACAGATAGGTAGGTATTACAGGTAGTGTAATATGATAATACAAGACCTTAGTGCCTTACTAAGAATACAGAGATGATATAAGATTGTTGAAGTCAAATAAAAGCTTGTAATAACATACTTAAGCTTTTCTACACTAACAACTCGTATATAAGCACCGCAGGTTCCACACCAATGACATATACATATGTCCATGACTTTAATGCAAAAGCAACCTTTGTTCAATGCATATGGATGACGTCTTTTGTATTTGACATGGCGGCAAAAAGGATAATCAACTAAAAAAAGTAAAATATTTCAAAAATGGCTGAACTGATTCTATTCTAATGAAACATGTTTAAGAACTGCCACAAGAAAACTCGCTTTCACGTAAAAACTCACATAAATAGGTCCACCCATTTGAGAGGTACAGTCAACTCCAAATACTTTAAGTATTGGCTTAATATTAAGGTTGTGTATTCTTGTCTTTGTAACTTTGGCCATATAGATATTTTGGTAGTTGACTGTACAATGCCACAGACAGACAGACAGACTGGCAGACAGACAAAAATTGGCGTCTAATTTATAAGACCCCCTTTTTTACATCAGATGTTAAAAAATTAAATTATCAAGTTTATGCTACAACAATTACGATTAAAAAAATGTTCTAAGTTGCTTGGTATTTTACCCTTTTCAAACTTATACCATGCCATCTAAGCATCTTGTATACTTTATAATTTATATCAATATTCAATATTTATACATATTTCATAAGATGTAAAGATTTTTTATACTTATATTTTTTGTTTTCAGTCATACAGTCAGTGGAAGATGAAGTGGACTATTGGAAAACTTTGGCACAGAATAAAGATGGAAATAAAAAGGAGAGAGAATCTGCTTCTTCTTTTTGTGAATTGTTTGAGGACATAAGTGAAGAAATTCAGTAAGCAAATATGTTGTTATAATTTACACCAATTGACCTAATTCCTAAAAAAGTAGTCTATGTCACTCTCTGGCCCATAAACTACCTCTATGCCAAAAATCACGTCAATCTGTCGCTCTGTTTCGACTTGAAAAACGGACAAACATATAAACACACTTGGGGGAGGCCTATGTCCAGCAGTGGACGTCTTTCGGCTGACATGATGATGAGGATATAAACACACATACACACTTTCACATTTATAATATTAGTATGGATTCCTGTGTGCTAAAAAGTGTCGAACGGCGTGACGTCATGCGGAACTATAACCAGTTATATCTTCCTATTTCCTTGTTGGATTGACAAAAGAAAAAATATGAGTCAATATTTTCGAATAACTAGACTTTTACTAGAATATTTTAGGCCACTAGGTTATTTCTTCACAGATCAATGCCATCTCTTCCAATGCTAGAGACGAGGGAAGCTGTGGAGAATGTTGGAGGAGCCCTTGATGATGTATGGAGGATCACGGTTAAACCTTACCCTCAAGATAGGATGATTCATATTATTGATGTCATTGGTGGGTTTTTATGGAAAATAGGACTTAAAACTTACTGATATAAAAATAAATATTAGAATTACTTAATACTGACATAATTTTATTTAAGAAAACCAATGTTTGTAGGTAGTTACTTAAAGTACTAATGTATGTTTTCAGGTCATACAATTTGTACAACAATTGAGAAAAAATTCAGTAATGTTCAATTATGGACAGTATCAGTTGAACCCAAAGACAATGAAATTTTGATACTTTTGTCTGAAAGTCTCCAAGTGATGGAGACTTGGACTAGCGCTTGCAAGTCCTTGACTGAAACTTACTGGCCTAACTACGCGCTTCATCCCTGGAGCGGCAAGCCTTATGTTTCAATAATCTGTTTAAATTTTCAAGATAGGTTGAAGCAGGTAAAAATATTCAGTTATACAGGGTGGAAAATTGAAGTGGGGCAGCAAGGGCAGCTACTAGCTAGCTAGCTCCCTTCCTGCTACGCGAAAATGCTCTTAGGAGACTTTTACTAACTTTTTAAGTGATGACAGTCGAAATTCACAGATTTTTGATAAAATGTAGATAATCGACAGATTTGTCTTTTTTTTATTGCCAATCTGTCCCCGTTTCTATCAAGGATTAAAACACTCTTTGAGACGAACTAAGATTACAGTACTAGAACACCCACACCCACAAAATTAAACAGTATGTAGACAGCTAAAAATTGATCATTTTGACTTAAGTAAGTGTCTTAACCCAGTATTGCTGCCCCATTTGAATTTTCCACCCTGTATAATCATTGTAGTATATTTTCGGAAAACTTTCAGAACATTTCATGAACAGCAAAGAAAAATGTTCTGTTTTGACCTGTTGTGTATTTTGTAAGAAATTTTTTTTTTTTCGTATCGTGGGGGATACTGCAAATTTGCTTATATTATATATATCATTCGGAAATTCCGTGTATGTGCACTACGTATTATTTTACAGGGATGATTTTAACTCCATAGGCCATATAGGCATATTTTAACTCCGTAATCATAGTTGTTTTATTTCACTGAATTTGGAGTAAAAATTAGAAATTGGATCAACTTGTCAGATAGGTGCACGGAATTGTTCCAATGCTAATTACGCGGATGTACGCTATCTCTAACGATGTCTAACTTTTCCATCAAAGGAAAATCTTTCTGACATGCATTAAATAACCTGTGAAATGTGTTCTGTTTTCAGATACATGAAATAAGGTCGACCTACAGTCAATTAGTTAAACTGCTTACAATTAACGAGCGCAAAGAACTAAAAACTGACAAAATGTTTGAACCCTTTCAGAGTAAGCATACACATAATATCTATAGCAGGACTTCCCAAACAGGGGGGCACGCCTCCCTAGGGAGGCGTAGAGAAATGTTAGGGGGAGCGTCGTACGTAATATGTAAGATTATATTTAAAAAAAAAATTAACGAGTAGGTAAATAAGGAATATGCATGTGATTCAAATATAAGTGAATTTACTTAAGGGGGGCATGAAAATATTATTTTTGGCTCGGAGAGGCTCGGCGAAATAAAGGTTGGGAAACCCTGATCTGTAGTATATACTTACTTTTGTTATGTAATTTCTCTATTGTGGACGCACACACTATTTTTGCTATTTTGACTTCGGAACTCTAACAGTCAAAGCAAAGTGACGTCATTTGTTAAGATGTAGTTTTTAATGTTCTCAGATATAAATGTCTGGATTTGTAACGGACCGTCGCAGGCGTGGGATGCTGCAATCGCGAGGTTTTCAATGAACCTACGCCCTGCTGAAACGAATATTTCGGAAAAACTAAGGCCAAGATTACATAATACATCTACTAAACAGGTATACAATAGATCCGCCATTACCTCTCACATTTCGTTTTCTAGATTTATTTAACCGTACAACGGCAAAACCTACTAGACACTGGCAAAATTGCCCTAGCTATATTTTTCTAAAAAACAACAACAGGTATATAATATACGAGTACATCACATGATCTTTGAAAATTAATCCGAAATACTTCAGTAGAATAAACTAGGTGTTGATCACTCTCACTAGATAGACTCTATCATGTCAGACTGTTTTTCATTGACGCGGATCGAGAGAAAAACTAGCTAAGAATATTTTTCCTAGTCGTTTCGTCTTCCAAATTTAAAAGTTTTTTTTTACAGATGCTATATGAATTCATGCGCTACAAGTCTCTGATAGACCGGCCGCTAGTTAAAATAGCACTGAATAGTGAGCTGGAGATATTTATATCCTCGCTGATAACCATGCTGAAAACAATACAAGCTCAACTGGATTCTGATGAAGTGGACGTCAAGATGTATCAGCCTCCAGAAATGTCTCCCGTCGTGCAACAGGTGCAATGGGCTAAGCAAATGGAAGCTAAAGTATGTTATGGTTTTAAGGCCTGTGTTTTTTTACGGTTTCGTACCCTAAGGGTCCCTTCGGAGCCCTATTATTGTCACGAATGTATAGGGTTGGTCAGTTGTCTGTCACGTAAGTTTTACAGCCAAATTGTTGGAGTTAGACTCTTCATCAAAGCCTAACCCTAAAACCATCTAAACCTAACAAGAAAATGGAGCGCGAAAATAGCATTTTAAGTTATCTACCCAAAGCCTGGAGCATCGTTATTCAGAACTCGTCGAGTGGATAAATACCTACTGTATTTTATATAGATTTTATTTAATTTGAAATACAAGAATTTAAGAAAAAATAACCATATAAAACTTAACTATAATCTAACTACCTAACTAAATAACTACTACCTAATACCGTATTTAGTTTAAAAAAATATATACCTAACATTGGCAAACCACTAGCAAAGGCTTAGGTATTATCTTCATGATATATTTTGTATGTAATAAATAAATAACAATATACAGTTCAATCATATGTGTAAGTTCTTATACGCTTTCAGAAGATTAAGGCATTTATAACAATACGTATAATTTCCCTTTTTGTATTTCAGGTAAAGGACATACAGATGTGCGCTGAGATGTATTTAAAAGAGTTTGAAAGTAGTGCTGAGTTACAAAAACTTGCTATACAAGTATTGAAAGACCTTAAAACTATGTACACACAGTTGCATGAAGAGTGGTCTAGAGATTTGCAGGTAGTTATGCACGTTAAGGTTCATTTTACACCACCCAATATCGAGCCAGAATAACGTGTTACCAGTTTCGATTCTACCAGGTTCGATTCCTGGCTTAAACTTTGAACTTTTCTTATTTTTTCGACGTGTCATAGTAAGCATTATTAAGTAAAATGACTCTTTGTGGCGATAAAATGTTGACAAAATCTGAATCAACTTGGCTTGACATATTTTAAAGTAAAGCGAAAAAGAAACCAAGTGTACGTTTAATTTTAAATCAAAACTAAATCTCAAAATTTTCTAAGTAATTTATAAACAATATTAAACTGAATTTTGCTTATAACAACTTAACCCGTCGCGCGACCAACGACTTTTGGGTAATTTTGGACTAGTGCCCTATGTTAAAGGGTGATCGAAACTAGTAACAAAAAATGATTAATCACGACTTAGATACGCACCACTGTGACGCGCAGGGCGTTCGACGGGTTACTAAATAACCTTACGAAAACTGACTTAAAATTTCAGGCACAAGTCAAAAGCGGCACGCTCCAGCTGTCTCTAGACAAGCCTGTAGTGGAATTTTCAGCGAGCAGCAAGATGATGGTGGTGAACTTCAACTCGCGGCTCGTGTGGGTGGAGCTGGAGGCGCGGGCGCTGGCGGCGCTCGGGCTGCCGACGCCGGCCGCGGCTGCCCACATCGACACGCTAGCCGCGGCGCTGGGACACGCCCGCGCGATGCAACAGGTGATGATGATGATGATAATGATGATGGTGGTGAACTTCAACTCTCGCCTCGTGTGGGTGGAGCTGGAGGCGCGGGCGCTGGCGGCGCTCGGGCTGCCGACGCCGGCCGCGGCTGCCCACATCGACACGCTGGCCGCGGCGCTGGGACACGCCCGCGCGCTGCAACAGGTGATAATGATGATGATAGTGGCTTACTGCACAGTACAAATAACCTATCCTAACCAACAGAAAGTTGGAAAACTCCGACTTTGTGGGGTGTAATGCATTACCGGCCCGGCTAACACTGACATGTAAATACCGGCCCTGTTTTTCGTGTACTCGCCCATAGAAGCTCCTGTCAGTTTGTATGGGCGTGTACACAAAAAACAGGGCCGGTATTTACATGTCGGTATTTACATGCCGGTAATGCATTACTCCCACTGTCACTTCAAAGTTCAATGTCTCAAAAACGGCTGAACCGATTTTGATGAAACATATCTAAGAACCATCGCTAAAAAACCAAATCAAATAAAAAAACCGCATTAAAATCGATCCACCCGTTTAAAAGCTACGGTGCCACAGACAGACGCACAGCGGTCAAACTTATTTCACACCGTTCAAGTGATGATGATGATGATGGCTAATTGCAATTCGCGCCTGGTGTGGGTGGAGCTAGAGACGCGCGCTCTGGCGGCGTTCGGGGGCATTTCTGTAATACATTGTCATCCAGGGCGTGTATTGAGGGTAGGCAGCGCCAGTCACAGATATAGAATACACTAGATAACGCAAATGCATCTGCTTCGCGTGTCCGAACCCCGACCAAACGTCGGGGTTGGCCCCATACAAAGACTCTCACTAACTGACTAATCATGACTAGTGACTGACTCGAACCCCACGGCTTGGGCGGGCGGCGCATTTGAATCGATTTTGCGTGAACCTCACGATACTAACGCCAACTAGCCTGCCACAAAAACCGTCATTGCTATCTAAAACATAAGATTGATATTTGGAATCTTTTTGTATTTTTTGTTTCACCTCCAAATTTTGTTACTTTTACGGTCTTTCCGTAAAACCCATATCGAAAATACAAACTGAAATATAGATGTACAGAAAAACCAGAAAAATAAGACCAGCGCTGGGAATCGAACCCAGGTCCTCGGCATTCCATGCCGCGTGCTATACCGCTACACCACCGCTGGACAACGGTACAGACACGAATTTCTCCTATGCACCACATATCTCAGCTTGTTTGTTTCTTATTTAGTCACTTAAGCAGCGACACTAGCGACATCTATGCTGTAGAGCTCAGCACCCCATCGGAACTAACCGCTCACCCGGACAAGAGATGTCGCTATTAAGCAATTAAATTAAGATTGATATTTGGAATCTTTTTGTATTTTTTATTTCAACTCCAAATTTTGTTACTTTGTTTTGTTGAATGCCGAGGACCTGGGTTCGATTTCCAGCGCTGGTCTTATTTTTCTGGTTTTTCTACGCATCTATATTTCAGTTTGTATTTTCGATATCTAAAACATAGTACTTCTCATCTCTCCTGTTCGGAAAGTTTAATTTTCATGGGTAGATAGCCGGGTGGAAAATTGCGTTTTCTCCTCTAGGGCGGAAAGTATTTTTTTTTTAATTTTTCGGCTAGCCACGACATCGAAGATAATTGACTTAAGTCAATGACATTTTTTTTTCACGTTTCGGCATGGCCATCTAGATGCACATCGTGACCAACTCGATTTTTTTTTATACTCGGCCATGGCAAGTGGCCAGTCGAAAAGGTACCGTTGGAGGTTGGATAGGTATAAGTAAATTCAATTTATTATTATTCTCGTTTTTTTGTAGTATTTTAGTTTCCTCACAGTCGAAATGAAAAGTAGAGTGTCTAACTCGGGTGAAATAACCCATCGGGTGAAATGGGTCACTTTCCACCCTTGATTATCAATCTACTATTACTTACAGGTCGCATCATTCCACAATACCCTCGGCGAGCGCATGATCCCGTCGACTCGCCCGATGATGCTGCAAGCTGCGTTGGACTTGTCCACGCTGGTGCAGGACCAGCGGGCTGTGTACTGGAACGACGCGGAACAACTACAGAACTATACCGACAAGTTGAAGAAAATCGTGCTCAAGCTGGAATCACAGGTCATTAGTTATTAGCGAAGTTAATCGAGTGTCCCCTGTGTCATTTTTTTAAATCGCATCTTTTATAATGAAAATCCATACTAATATTATAAATGCGAAAGTGTGTTTGTATTTTTGTGTGTTTGTCCGTCTTTCACGCCGCAACGGAGCAACGGATCGTTGTAATTTTTGGCATAGAGATAGTTTATGGGTCCGAGAGTGACATAGGCTATTTTTTATCCCGGAAAAATGCACAGTTTCCGAGGGAACAGCGCGCGATAACCGAATAACACGCGAGCGGAACCGCGGGCAAAAGCTAGTATTAAATACCTATATGTATTAAAATAAAACATTTTACACCAATATTGACCTAGTCCCAACATAGGCAAAGCTTGTGTTATGGACATAAACGTACTGACATACATATAAACAGATAGGTATCTTTAACATTATAAATGCGAAAGTAACTCTTGCTGCGTTTCTGTATGTCTGTCTGTTATTAGGATCCACTTCCTTGTCCCATGAAACACGTAGGCACGGTTACTGTGTTTGGGTTTTATCCATGATATACTGCAACTAATAATAACCGACTATAGGTTCAAATTGAATCTAATACTGGATTCATAGAAACAGTACTGCCCGTTATTTGAATGTTTTTGGTCTTTATTCGTATCTCGACGATACGTTCGATATAGTTTTTATACTTATTTTCTTTGACTACAGTGTAATTATACTTTCAGAATACTTATCTGACCAGCCAGCACATCGCTATTCGAAACATTGTTGAAATCCTAATGGATACGGAACTTTTAGCGAAACAAGCCGAGTGGAAGAAACATGTCAAGAATATTAGGGATATTATTGAGACGGTATGATTTAGTGTTACCATAAACTTATATTTATTTCATTGCCGTGTGTAATGGGTAGAGATAGGAATAGACGGCAATAAAAATACTGTTAGCAAAAAAATACCTTTTTTTTAACAAAAACTTTCTTGTTCAACTTTCATCCAAACGATTGTGGTAAGAATTCCCTAGTAAAAACGAAATGCATAACTGTATTTCAAAACAATTAATGTATTTCACCTTCTCTGATTCTTGACTGAGTGGCGAAGTTTCATCATCATCCAAGTTTCCTCTTTGTAGATAGTACATACTCGTATATTTCAAATTGTGTATTATTTAAGGTGGAAGCAAACGGCTATAAGAATACAGAACTGTGGAGGTCTCACTGGGACTGGCAACTCTACAAAGCGCTTGAGTGTCAATACATAAAAACCCTCCTGTCTCTACACAAGCACTTTCCACTGGTCAAAATCGATTTGGTTCTACGGTAAGGCTTATTTTTATAAAATTATTATCTTATATGATTGGACGAGTAATTCTTGTAAATTTATTTATTTATCTCGTGGATCTCAGTCCCGGATCCAATAATTAAGACAAAATTTGCTGTTTTCGGGGGCCAATGATCGATTGAGCTTTATAATAATGGTTTTACTATAAATTTCACGCGTAATTAGATCAGTGATTTTGATATGCTAGCATCAGCGTGGTGGTTTTAGCGGTATACTGTTAGATTTCCAAATTAGGGGTCTAAATTTCAAATTTATGTCAACGTGACTTAGTTTATTTATTTATTTAGTTTACATTTTACTTTTAAACTTTATTAAAAAAAACGAAGTCCTCGGGAATCTATTATGAATATATAATCTATCTTCTATTGCCCTCAAAAATCTCAGGGCGTTTTTTTTTTATTTTTTTTTTATTTGTAAACACTTGGCTTATCTATTAACACTGGAATGTCCGTCAGACCCCGAACTAGGCTAAGCCTGTATCTCGGGGCCTAGCAATTTAAGCGTTAGATCTGTGTTCCAAAAAATAGCGTCCAAGATAAGGATAGCCTTATAATACCCGACCGATAGGAGATGGCATTGTAATAGGAAGTGAGTTATTTCGTGTAGATATTTTGTTAAGTGTATTATTGTTTATATTCAGTGGTCGGTCGGTACGAATCCAACCGCCTCTAGAGGAAATTCGGGTGCAGCATTACCACCAGTTGCGGCGGCTCGTGGCGCTACCGGCGCACTTCGTGGGGCTCCGCGCCGCTGCAGACAACATCTTCGCTGCCATCGTGGACAAGTAAGAATAGGGTAGATAAGCCTTTCCACAAATGACACTTTTTTTTACAGAATTAGGTAATTCTGGGTTCTTATTACTCAGAATCACGAGCACTATAGATTTTGACGTAGATTTGTTTTTTAATTTTCTTAAAAATTTTATGTGTCCGTTTTGTAACGGCCCTTGTCAGCTGCATGAAAAACAGTCACACAACAAAATAAAAAAATAGGGACACATTTTACTTCTTCCAAATAAATAGTGCTAATGATAAGAGACCAGTTACTTAAATCTGAAAAAAAAACGTCATTTAGACCCACTTGCAGGTAAAAACAAATCTAGATTTAGTTGTTAAGCCTGGCTTAAGCTTGACAGTTCCATACATTTTAACACTACTAAACTAAGCTTAACGCTAACTCGAGATTAATGTGTTTCCAGCAAGTGACCATTAGAGTGAAAGTATCCTGATGTAGAAAACACTTTATTGTAACCCTGAGAACCGGATTAATATTCAAATTTATAGTTGCTTTAAAACAAACAAATAGTGAATTGAATATTTATTTGTTTATTAAATACTAAAAATAATTTATCTCTTTTCTGCTGTTTACTTCTATCAGTAATTGGAGTGAGAGCGAAGTATGCATAGACTACGTACAGTGACCAGCACCAATATCTGACGCAACAAAGCGTGCGTAATTATCTGATACGAATTATTTCTAGGTTTAGTAGGACATGTCAGATATTTTTACACACTCCGCTGTGGCAGATATTAATGCAGGTGACTGTACTAGTATACTACTTATAAAAAAAAGTAGTTCGCCATCACCACCTGAATGATTAATGATGATGATGAATGATGAATTATTTTGCAGGTGGTAGGACCTTGTGCAAGGTCCGCCCGGATTGCTACCACCATCTTGCTCGCTAATCCTGCCGTGAAGCAGCAGTGCCTGCACTGTTGTGTTTCGGCGCGGAGAGTAAGACAGCCGGTGAAATCACTGGCACTTGAGGTATTCCAACTTAGGCCTCTAGATTGGCAACGCATCTGCAATACCCCTGATGTTGCAGATGTTTATGGGCGGTGGTGATCTCTTACCACCAGGAGACCCACTTGCTCGTTTGCTTTCCAGTCGAATAAAAAAAAAAAACCTGTTAATTCCCAGGCATAGTTGGCTCGGTAACAGAGCCGTGAAGCAGCTAGAAGCGGCGCTGGCCGCACTGGAGCGAACCCGCGAGGCGTGGACGCGCCGCGCCTCGCTCGCCTGCGTTCCGGACTTACACGCGCTTTGTACTGAACATCTGAAGGAACCTGGCGATTGGGAGGCCAACTTCAAGGCCTGTAAGGCGTACGGGCAGGCTGTGGCTAAAATGTCATTGTAAGTAAATGGAGTGTACCTACAAGGTATCACAAATTGAACCCGAAATATTTCAGCCAGTAGTCGGTTGAGTTCAACTGAATTGCGATGGAAAAGTTTGTACATTTTGAAGCCAAATGCTTGAAGTTGGACATGTCATAGACGTGACGTCACCTTGAATTAAAAAAAACTGGCAAGTTTTTTCAGGTTGCAAAAATTAACACATTTGGACTTGCTTAAGTACTGGGCGAACATACACACATCTGCACCCACCAACTTGCATACTTTCGCGTTTACAATATTGGCAGGATTAGTATCATGGACAAGTTCGTATCGGTTCTCGCGCCATTGCGCGACAACCTCACTAGGTTGTCTAGTCTTTTAAATCAACTGCAGTTAAAAACAGAACAGAGAACAATACTAACAAAGTTTTCTAACATTTTTCATAATCATAGCGAAGACGAAAGAATAGACTGGATAATAGTGGTAACGGCCACGCTGCGTCACGAATTCGAGGCTCAAGCTCGCAATTTATGGACATGCCTCATGTCATCCCTTCAAACTAATTGCCGTGAAGACGCGGCCGCCGTTGACACTTTCATAGCCAATGCCATGGTGATGTTGGAAAACAAAGCACTGCCCAAAAACGCTAAGGAACTTGCTGAGATAAGCGGCAAACAACAGGCGCTGCAAGAGAAAATGCCTGAGGTAATGTAGCTACTTAATATCACCATATCTTTGGTGCATTACGCAATGTCACCGAAGAAAGGTTTTATGCGACACAATACAATACAAATATTCTTTATTGATCACCAAAAACAGTACAGAGACATCACAAAAATAAAAAATTCAGATAGACAATAGGCGGTCTTATCGCTAAAAAGCTATCTCTTACACACACGCGACACGTTATTAACTTGCGAGAAACGTGACTAAGCTCTTTAACTTTCTCGAATATGAATGAATCACTTGTTTTTTTTTACAGATGGAAACGATGGTAGAAGGTCTAAAGAAGAAAAGTCATATGCTGCGCACTTGGGGTGGAGATATGTCGGTCGAAGGCACAATAAAAGAGTGGCAGAAGATACAAGAGCTAATGCAAAGTCAGAGGCTAATGTTCGAACATCAGGTGAGTGAATTTTATACTATTTTATGTAAAAATAGTGTAGCTATGTCATCAAAAATTTTTGGCGGCCATCAGTACCAATATTATTTCGTAACTGGGCTGTGTACCTATTTAATTGTTATCATAATATTCCACCTCTAACACTGAAAAAAAAGGATAGTTGAACTAGTTTGGCTACTTGACGTTTAGCCAAAATTTACAAATTAGGAACCAAAATAATGCTTTTATTGCAAAACCGATTTTGTAAGACATCACCTAACTTTTAGCTACTAGTAACTAGGCCTTAGTTTTGTAGTCACTCAATTTATGTTACAAGCAACATTTTTATTTTTACTGTTAGCAAATCTTTTTTTTTTTTAGTGAAAGTGGCACCTGTGCCATAAAACAATCCTCTATTAAAAGTCATCCTTAAGTAAATTTTGATCTGTTTTTGTTCCTCTAGGCTGAAATAGTAAAGTCTAGCCTCAGCGGCGAGTGGGATAACCTAAATACAAATTTAGAGGCATGGGCCTCGCGTTGGGGCCAAGCCCGATCTCGCTTGGAAGACACCAGAGGCGTGGCGTATGCTGATATGCTCGATAGATGTCGCTCAGTGTTTGATGCTCACGAAAATTTCGAGAAGCTACGAACTGATAAAGATGAATTACTGTAAGTCGTTGTGAAGTGTGTTTCATGAAAGTTGATTGTAACAATCACTTGTGGGTTAAAATTTGTAAAAAAAAGTATGCCAGCATGCTCCTTAGTGTCTCTCTGTTTTCGATGTCCAGCAAAATTTGAATAAGTTACGAAATTACAAAGATTGCTCTAAATTTTTTCAGATATTTTGGAGTATGTTTGACTAGGACAGTTCATGTAGTAACATGTGGGCTGAAGGGTATGGGAATAAATATGCGACCATGCTCCATAGATGTCACTCTATATTATATTCGATGTAATGTACAGGAGCGTTTCATCTTTCAAGAAACTAACGAGTTGATAAAGATGAACTACTATGAGATATACTATCAAACCAACTGAACCGTGACCCATTGTGAAACCTTTTCACGGAAAAAGTCATAATGACATTGCGTTGTTTGACAAGGGAGTTATTATAAAACTTACTGTGAGAACGTTCTATGCAAGTTCGGGAATCTAATCTTTCGATAGTACCTACATTGCGTGACCTCTGAATAATTTAGTTTTTCAGACAAATTTTATTTTAAATAGGTACTCTCTTTTGTTGACGGCACTGGATTATTGTGTTGTCACCTAAGGTCTATACTTGGTAAACTATATATTGCAACATGATCCAATACATATGTATAAGCAAGAGGGTGGTTTTTAGTTAGAAATATAAAGCTATTCTGAAAATCTGTCTAATATTTTTGGGTAAGTAATTGTAGTATGAGGCACTTGAAATTGGAAACTAGTCAAATATTTCTTAACAATACAGAAAGCTACATGATGACTTGATGATACGTAAACTTACCATATGCGTAAACGTGCCATGCTCATGAAATCATGAAACCTTGTTGCGATGCGAGGGTCTTCTGTCAAATAGCGGATGGCGAGGTGACCTCGTACGATATTAATTGTTATGTTAATTAATTAAACTTCCAAATACAAAAATACATATATCAAAGTGAACAGTGTTTTCTAACTAACCAGAGTGAGTGTTATCTCAACAAGAAAATCGTGGAAAGTGCGTTAAATAATCATATAAATACGCGAGTGACACGAATGACTTTCATTAAAAATTGAACTACCCTCACAAAAAAAAAATCTGTCACTGTCACTTACTTTGTCATCTAATAATTGTTGTGTTGCCATATATAGCTAAATAATTATCCATTACCGCGTAACCTAAGGTGAATAGTGCTGAGAATCAGCAATTCAGCAGCCACTTGTAACACGTAACCATAGTGATGTCACCGAGTTCAGAGTCGGACGATACCATAATCTGCGCGGGGTGCAATAAGGAAATTCTAGAAAATAAATACATCTGCTGTAGTGGCAGTAAATGTAAAAACCCTTTTCACCATGGGTGCGTAAACCTGGAAAATCCATCGCCAGCAACAATAAAGTCTTGGACGTGCCCGGCATGCAACTGCGCGAAAAAGAAAGGCGGAGATAACTCTCACACCCCTGTTCGACCATCAGAGAACGTAACGGTCAGAAAACCAAAGGCCTCTGCTCCGCCCAGCCACGCACCAAAGGCTGGCGCGCCGCCAAGCCACGCGCCGAAGGCCGGCGCGCCGCCAAGCCACGCACCGAAGCCCACCGCGCCACCCCACCAAGCACCAAAAGCCACCACGCTGCCCAACCAAGTTCCGAACCAGAGTACAGACGAAAACTCGGCTCTTGCTGACCTGACTGATCAAATTAAATTCCTTAGGCAAGAAATTCTAGGCTTAAAGTCTGATCTTGGAACAGCGATTTCAGCAGTCCGTCTTTGTGAAAAAAGAATAGAAGAGATGAACAAATCCATCGCTGGTTACGAAAGCAGACTGCAGTTGACTGAGGAAAAAGCAGCTGAATTGGAAAAGGCAAATGAGGGACTACAGATGCAGGTTGCGAATCAGCTGCACGTCATATCTTCACTCGAATCCCGGCTGACTGAAGTTGAAAAGAACCCCTCTGTAGCCTGTGAACTAAAAGAGACCTGCGTGTCACTGCAAGAGCAACTGAACTTTCAATCACAAGCGTTGTTAAGGAATGATATTGAAATAAATGGAGTTCCTGAATCTGCTTCAGAGAATCCGCACCATCTTTTCCAAATTCTGGCCTCGGTGGGAGGAATGAAGCTTTCCGATGCTGATATCGATAGCGTGGTACGCACCGGCCCCCCGAGGGGCGATGTTAATGATAGCCCTCGTCCCCTCGTGGTTAGGTTCTGCCGCCGACAAATCCGTGACCAGTTCTATAAGTCTGTGAGGCCAAAAAGGCTCACTACGAAGCATCTGAACATTGACGGCCCGAGTAAAAACATCTACATCAACGACCGACTTACGCGCGAAAACCGGATTTTATTTCGTGAATGCCGAACGCAGTTCAAAAACGCTGGATACAAGTTTTGCTGGACAAAATGGGGACAAATTTATGTTAAAAAGCATGACGGGAGAGGCGAGGGAGCAAAGGCTGTCATCGTGCGGTCACTCACGCACATGGCCCGTATTCTCCAGAAGAATGACGCACCCAGCGAGACCTTTCAAGCTCCAGAGCAAGTTTGAAGACTGTAGTATATGTTTCATCACCTTCACAATGTTTTTTGACAATAAGTATAGGTTTATAGTGCCTTTTTCCACACTGGTTACTCACACAAAATCCCACTTTACTCACAAAAACAATCACACATACACCAACTTGCCCAACTTCATCGCAGATCCTCTACCCTCTTTTGAAGTGTTCAGTTACTATTTTGTTTGTCCAGGACAGTCTCTAGGGACCGGGCGGTCCGTAAACAAAGCTATATTTGCCTACAAAATATACAAAAATGGCTAATTACGACATCGTGCTTGACCTAGACTCTGATGACACTCCTTGTTATGTGATTGACTGCCCTGAGTCTTGTGAGGCTATTATTAATAAAAACTTTAACATTAAGGTTCTCACTTTCAACATAAGAAGCATACAAAGAAACTTTGATGCATTTTTGTTGTTGCTAACAAGATTTAACATTGTTTTTGATGTAATTATCCTGACAGAATGCTGGCTGAGGGAAGGGTCTGTTATACCCGAAATTGACGGGTTTCAGTCTTTTAGAACTCAAGATATTACTAACAGGGCTGGTGGTGTTGTCGCCTTTGTAAATAACTTATGGCACCCTCAGGTTGTGGAGCCCATTTTCGATGGAGCTGATTGCCTGCATGTTTCAGTTGACAAGTGCTTTGATGTTCTGGGTATATATCGATCCCCGTCGAGCACGGACATCACCACCTTTTCTGACTCACTTCTGTCAACGGTCAACTCGCTCAAGGCTTCCCCATGCTTAATGGTTTGCGGAGATGTTAATATAAACACGCTTTCGAGCAACCTAGGATTGTCTGCTGAGTATTTGTGTTTGCTTGCAGAACTGAACTTACGTCAGACGGTTACTAAGCCCACGCGTGGTGAGTCCTGCTTGGATCATATCTGTGTCACTTCCAGATTTCATGCAGCGGCGGTTGTTTGTAAGTCGGATATCACGGACCACGATGTGATTGTTGCTGGAGTGGTCACTAAGATACCAGGGCAGCAACAAAATAGACGTGTAGTCAGGAAGATTGACCATCAAGGGGTGGAGCATGAGCTCGGAGGGGTTGATTGGGGCTGCGTTCTAAACTGTGGTACTCTGTTGGAAGCAGTCAATGCGTTCAATGGTCTGTTTTTTGAAACCATCTCTAGACACACTACCTATGCTTCGGTAAGCCGTTCCAAGTTTGCAATTAAGCCCTGGATGACACCTGGTCTTATCCGATGCTCAAAGCACAGAGACAATCTCCACCTAAAATGTCGCCGAAATCCCAATGACGAAGCCTTGAAACACTTATACACCCGCTACAAAAAATTTCATAATAACCTGCTACGTAAACTTAAAGAAAACTATGAGTCTTCAGAACTAGAAAAAAATAAAGATGACCCCAAGAGATTATGGAATACTGTCCGAAACATAACATACACAAATAAAATCGCACAGAAATCGACCGAGCTTACTCTTACTAAGGGCTCTGTTACGGAATCACTTGATCATTGTAATCGATTCTTTGTAGGCGTTGGTCAAAAGCTGGCACATGATATACTTGCAGCTTCTGATTCTACCCAGGGGGATCTCGCACGAACAGTATCCATAAATTCAGCACCCATGCAATCCCTTTTCTTGAATCCCACCAATGAGTCAGAAGTGGAATCTCTCATAAATGGCTTGAAACGAGACAGTGCTCCCGGCCCAGATGGAATCACAAATCGGTTGCTCAAATCAGCAAAAAGGCACATCATCAAACCGTTGACTCACATTTACAACCTCAGTCTGTCTGAGGGATCATTTCCTGAGGAGTGGAAGGAAGCTACAGTAATCCCGATACACAAGGCAGGAAATAAAAAGGATCCCGGAAACCATAGGCCAATTTCCTTGCTTGTAACCTTCTCCAAAATCTTGGAGAAGATCGTTTGCAAGCGTCTTGTTGGCTTCCTCGACAGAAATAATATCATTTCAGAACACCAATATGGTTTCCGTGCAAAAAAGTCGACTGAGGATGCAGTTGTGCATATGACTAGGCTCATTTCTGAATATTTGGACAACGGCTTATCATGCCTTGGAGTGTTCTTGGACCTGGCAAAGGCGTTTGACACCGTCTCTATCCCAATTCTACTTAGAAAACTAGAGCTAGTGGGTGTAAGGGGAAGTGCTTTGAGCTGGTTTGCCAGCTATCTTTTGGGACGATCTCAACGTGTTAGAGTTGACCAAAACATGAGCAATCGTATGGATATTGCTTTCGGTGTTCCCCAGGGAAGCGTTCTTGGTCCAATATTGTTCTTAATTTACATCAATGACATTGCATCCAATAAACTCGTCAACGCTGATTTCATTTGCTATGCTGATGATACCGCGATTCTCTTCCATGGGAACAACTGGACTGAAGCGATTAAAACTGCCGAGGAGGGCATGGGTTTTGTGGCTGATTGGCTGAATGCAAATTTGCTAACACTCAATATTGCCAAAACAAAATTTTTGTGCTTCCACAAGACATTGGCAACAGCCCCAAATAACTTAGCCAATCTGGTAATACACTCATGTGGCTGTAACATAAAAGCTATTGCTCACTGTGCATGCCAATCTATTACCAGGACTCCGAATATTAAATATCTCGGTGTGATTGTTGATGAAAAACTAGACTTCAGAGACCACTTGGAGGCCACAGCAAAAAGAATTAGGAAGCTGATCTACATCTTTAAAAACTTGCGAAACATCGCTAGCAAACAGTTGCTTAGGATGGTATATATGAGTATTGGTCAATCAGTTATAACGTATTGTATAAACGCCTGGGGCGGTGCCTGCAAATCTCACATGATTGGACTGGAAAGGGCGCAGCGCGCCTTGCTCAAGGTCATCCTCCGAAAACCAATTAGGTATTCATCCAGGCTTGTGTACAGTGACATGCGGGTTCTCAGCGTTCGCGGATTATTCGTTTTCCGTGTGGTTACTAAAATGCACAAAGAGGTCGTTGGGTCACCTGACTATGACTCCTGGTTACAAAAACGTATCTTCAAAATCCCCGTGCCTCGTACTAAATCGACTTTTGCCAAAAAATTTCCCAACTTTATCCACCCGTTCATTTACAATAAAGTTTGCGCCAAAATTCCCCTAAAACAACTTACGGCAAGAGAAGTTAAACAAAGACTAACTAGATGGCTTCAATCGCTGTCGTATGAGAATATAGAGGATCTAATGAGAGTAATCAAATGAGGACAATCTACTCGCACACTTTCACTTACACACACCACACACATCTACACACCCACACACACACACACACACACACACAACACACACACACACACACACACACACACACACTTTTTAGAATATTAATAATGTTAATTTTATTTTTGGTTTTCGAATCACCCTCTTTGTTGTTTTTCCATTTTTATATTTGTAAGTACTTTTAATCTGCTGACCTTTTCATCGTTTCGCACCGCTATGTTGTAATTTCACTTAAGAATTGGCTACCTACGAGACAGGCTGTGCCTAGTGTAGGGGCCAGTGCACTGCTCTTTTAAAGTTTGCATGTACACAATTTTTTCATTTAGTTCTCTATAATGTTAAGGTCTAAATTATATTTTTTTTTCTCTTTTCTCGAATCTAAATGTATATATATTGTGTAAGTAAATAAATAAAATAAATAAAATAAATACGCGGTTACGTCATTAATTAGTTTATTTATTGAAATATCTAACACAATACTAACATTGTGAGTACCCATTTCAAAATGTCATTTGAAGCAAGAAATATTATTGCTGTTACTCCCGATAGCTAAACATATGTTACTCGTGGTTTTGGGGGTTTCAACATGTCATCATTTCCTTTGACACAAACAATTCGCATTTAGCACACGTGACAGAGCAATCGAAAAACTGAAAATGATTATTATATTTATTACATGCTTTAGCCTGCAGCTTCATTCAGGGACGTAGTAAAATTAACGACTATAGTAGAGTAGTATACCATTAATAGTCACAACAGAAAACTCTTATAAAAACGCAAAGCGCGTGTCGGGCCAGAGCCACTTTGTAACAAAAATATTAATAGGTAATCTACCCCGTCGAAATTTCGAAATATCCCTTATTAAGACCTCTATAATACCTACTTTAGAAATAAACGTGCCAAAAATTAAAACAGTCTCCTGCAATTCTTGTTAATAGTGTTTAGGCTATTATGAATAAGTACCTTGCTCTGTAAATTTTAATTCTCATTTACCAAGAAAGAGTTATTTAAAAAAAACCCGTACCATAGGAATCTAAAAAACTTCCTACTTCTATGGTATGATATGTCTGCCAAATTTCAAGTCTGTAGCTCCTTTGGCTTAGGCTGTGCGTCGTCTGTCAGTCAGTCGAATCACTTAACTCTTTCATAAATAGTTAGTTACAATTTTTTTTTCTCTGACCATGTAGATAGTTTTGCGATATTTTTCAATGTGTTCGACAGTTTAACTATTCTGCTGACTATACATCCTCAATGCATTACAACTGTAACAAGACCGCCTCTATGTAATAAGTATCTATGAGTCACGGGTTACGAACTTGGCGTCATCTTGTTTTTATCTTATAGGAAGGAATGTGAGAAATTTAACATGACTCCGAACGTGTCTGCTACTTGGCAGCAAGCTGAAAAACTTATTAATGAAGATTTGATTCTATGGACAGTTATAAAAGAATATAGTGAAGGTATAAAAATTATTATGTTAAATTAAAATGGCTTTTATAGTATGATAGTTATGGTATAGAGTATTTTATTATCCAACGTTACGCAGGTAAAGTGCCTGTTTTATACCGGGTGCTTTCAATTATTCCGGAATATTTCAGAAGGTATTGGGTTAGTTTGACTGAACGTCTCTGTAAAGGTTTTTTATCGGACTTTTGGATTCAAGGTGTAGTCACGCCTTTGACACGGAATATTTTGGACATCAATCAATGTATGAATGGAATCATTTGTTAACTACAATTAAGAAGTCCCGACAAACTTTTACAAGAGTGTTCGTCAAACTAACCGCTTTTAGGTATATTCCGGAAGAATGTGAAGACAACTTGTATATAATGCAAAATAGTGTGCATTTTTATTACGCAATATATCAAGGATATAATGTGTTGAATTATGAATGTTTTTATAGAGTTTGAATCTATCGCGGAACAAGATTGGATAGTTTTTCAAAAGAAACTCCACCTGCTTGAAGAATTTACATCAAAATGGAACTCTAAACTGGAACCATATACAACAGTCACTTTGTACATAAAGCTGGAGCTTGAAAAGTATAGCGTACGTATAGATACATTCTTACAATTTTACTGTATGTATATAGTCACGTGTAAATGAAGGGTCCACTGACAGAACATGTCTAGTCACCTAAGCAACTTTTTGAGTTATAGCGGTTTGAAAGTTAGTCATCACGAACAATTACTATGGTTAGCATTTCTTTAAAAGTTAAAAAAATACATTTTATAATGTTTTCAGATTATTTCATTCTATGGTAAGTTATAGTACTTTGTGAGCTCTACATTTCGAGACTAAAATCTCAATTAAAAAAAAAAGTGACTAAACATGTTTTTTCCGTGGACCCTTCAAATATTATGAACAACATTTATCTTATCATGTATGTATATTTTAGGACTTGACCACATTACTGAAGTACCTTCGCGGCACTGACTTTACCGAGCGTCATTGGCACGAAGTTTACAGCCTCTTAGAGATGGAGTACAAAAAACCAGATACGCTTCAACTTAAGGACCTTTTGAACGCCGCTGACAATATCAAGAAACAAATAAAAATTTTGCAGGTAATAGGAGACAGGCATTTATAACAAGCAACAGAGAGAGTTGTTAGTTGTCTATTGTATAGAGCTCACTAAAAAAGCTATTGTTCTTTAGGTGTCAGTAAATGACTGATAGCCAGATATAGTCTATACTTTCCTATTACTATACGCATGCCTTTCATAGTGAAAAGACATGGTTGCGACAGCATTAACGGCTACGCCTATAGTTCTATTAGTGTGTTAACCCCGCTATCTTCCATACAATATACTAGTGGCGTGTTAGTTTGAATTTTCGGCAAAAATGCTAAGAACTGTACTAAATAAAAATAAACTATGGGAAGAAACTGTTCTGGGTTTAGTCCCGCGGTACCCGGACTCCACCTTATCATTTTTATATGCGACTACTTTATAGGTATACTTTTACAAAATAGGTAATAGGCAGTGACAATTAAATAACAATGTTATGTCATTTATATGATTCTGCTTTTACATGTAGTTACTGCATTCATTAATTTTCAGGTCTACCAATCATAATTTTTTTAAAAGATTTCTTCTTTTGTGCTATAAACAATGTGTTCTAGTATCTATTAGTTGACAACATAGGTAAGACCGTTACTTAACAAATATTGTTTCTGTTTTGTCAGAAAATCAGCGCAAATGCGTCCAGTGAATCAGCGATCCGTAGTGCGTTGAACGAATTGGAGCTATGGTTCGCGGGCGCGCGGTTTGCTATTATCTACTACAGCGACAAAGCGAAGCGGCCTGTTCCCATTGTGAAAGACTTCAAAGATATACTTACCAAGGTGCGTCATTCACGTTAAACTTCGCAAAATAAATGCGACAATAAAAGTATTCCTTTTCGTTAACAGCCTTAAGCCATACTATTAGACCCTGGACATCGACCTATTACTACATATATGTCTACAAATTAAAAAAATACTTTTGGACGAAAAGCGTCACTTTTTTTTTCAGCTGTAATTTTCCGTAAATTGGTAGGCAAGAAGTTTAACGGATGATGAATATTAAATATGTTTTACAATAATTATCTGTCTAATCAGACCACATCCGTCGAGTGTTGAGTGTAGGTGTGCCCCTCATCGTTACTTATTTATTATCCAACCCTTTATACTGAGCCTGAAATCATCTAGGTACATCTACGATTTCAGAAAAAATAAGTCATGATTATCGTACAAATATGTGCTTCTCGCACATGCGAGACAGACATATGCCTACAATCTTTAGTCTCAAAATTGAGATAACTGGTTAATGACCTGTAACAATATATTATGTTTTCATTTTTTCATTTTCATTCATTTTTAAAGAAAACAATAGCATTTTGTTGTTGTTACTGACATTTAAAGTTCTCGAGTGGCGACCACGAACCGGAAGACGAAGCGTTGGCAGGCCTCCCACCAAGTGGACTGACGATATCGTGAGAGTTGCGGGAAACCGGTGGATGCAAGTGGCGAGTTGTCGTTCATTATGGCGTTCTAAGGGGGAGGCCTTTGTCCAGCAGTGGACGTCTTCCGGCTGATGATGATGATGATGATGACTGACATTTAAAACATTTAGATCGAGGAGCAGCAATGGGTGGTGTCTTCAGTGAGTAGCGGCAATTCCGGCAGCGATGCTTGCGCCGCCTGGGACTCGAGGTTGAGGGCGGCTCGGCTGCTTGTGAGGGCCGCTCATCATGCACAAAGGAGGTTAGTGCAGCCATATGGCAACCGTACTAAAATGTTTGAGTGTATTGGAAAAATGAAATGAAATGAAATGATATATTTATTCCAGACGTAAATCCATAAAACAATAACTTTCTTTCTTACGTTTTTGACTTGTTTCTTCAAATTTACTCTTACTATTCTACACACACCGACTTGCATTGATGTGGACCTCTGTCTGCATAGTAATTTCTAAATAAGTTAATTATTTGTTCTAATGTATTTGTAAAGAAAACAGGTGAAGCTTGAACTATTTTCTATCGTTAATTGCAGTTTCTATCGTTAAGAGTCTGTCTTCCAAAATTTTCTTACCGCTCTGAGGCCCTCTCGGAAAATAAAATAATAATTAGTATCAGGGGCGTCGATTGAATATGTTCGTTAGATACCCTAGTCCTAGAGAGTGAGAGAAGCGTAAGTTAGATCTGTTTTCGGAGTTGGTGTACACAACCTTTGATTTTCTTGTCATCACTGACATTGTTACAATACCACGCTACTGACTGGTATAAAGAGCAAAAGCTATTTCCGCTTTACTACTTTAACTAAGAACGAAAATCTTTTGACACAAGACTATATATGTATAATAAAACTTTTATTCAGTACAATCCATGGCAAATCTACACTTCTGAAGCTTAAATCTGTTCGTAACATGGGTAGCATTGCGGGATTTGCGCGTCGCTGGCGACACGTGGGGCGCAGATGGGTCGCGGCATTTCGGAGCGCTCGCTCTACCCGGCTCCCGATTGTTCTCGGTTTGTTTGTTTCTATTGTTTTAAATTCCTGAAGACTGTTTAGAATTATTATTTGAGTGCACAAATCGAAGGAGATATTTACTCACTTATCATTTTGAACACGGTATTTTATTAAGACTACCTGTAGTTAGAGATTCGCGGTTCTCTTTTAAATTCCATGGTTCTGGTATTATTCAATTCAACTAGATTTTTTAAGAGTTCATCTAGGTTCATCTGTTACGATATAATAATGACTCACTTAAGATGACTGTCGTCACTATATTTTACCATTACGCAAACTAAAAAATATTGAGTGAAAAATTTCATTTGTTTTGTTGACGTTGACACGTACTACCTACTAAAGTCAATAAGACCATTAGAAGCGGGTAAATATTTTGTATTAATCCTTACCCAAATAAATAATTTTATATTCAAAACGGTTTCAATACCTGTAGATTAATTTTTGAATTATTCAAGTCGGACGTTCCATTCAAAAGATATTACAAAATTAAAAATATCAATCTAAACAAAAAATGCATTTACTCTACATTGACGTGCCCCGGCTTCGTACGTGTCGGGTGTAGTTTTTGGGAAATTGAGCTGAAAAATGTGTGTGAAATGCCCTTGATTAGAGACCTTTTTAGAGTTCTGTACCCAAAGGGTAATAAAAACAGGACCCTATTACTAAGACTCCACTGTCCGTCTGTCTGTCTGTCACTAGACAGTATCTCATGAATCGTGATAGCTAGACAGTTGAAACTTTCACAAATGATGTATTTCTATTGCCGCTATAACAACAAATATTAAAAACAAGAAAATAAATGTTTAAGGGGAGCTCCGATACAACAAACGTGATTTTTTTTGCTCGATATTAATAACGGCAACAGGTAGTTGTTTGAAATATTCACAGAATATTTATTTGTAGGTATAAATGTAGTTTAAAAATAACTAAATTAAAATAAAATAAAAATAAATATTTAAGGTGGGCTCCCATACAGCAAACGTGGTTTTTTTGCCGTTTTATGCTAATGTATAGGTACGGAACAGAACCCTGCGTACGAGAGTCCGACACGCACTTGGCCGTTTTTGTTTTACTTTGCCCATGCGAAGCCGAGACGGCTGCTTACCACTTCTTGAATTGGACTTGACGTTTAACCGTAGGATTCTCACGAGAACATTTTGATAATATTTTCTGCCCACACTAGCACCTATGTTTGGTATGAAGACATCACTTATACTGCCGTAAGCGGCATACTTAATTGCAAGTGCACTACGAAACTTTCTCACTGTGTGCAAGTCCATAAAGTTAAAAGAGATAGTAGGCCCAAGTCATTACAATGACAATAGAGATGGTGACCTTTAACATTCCGTGTCTTGACTTTATAAACAGGTACTCTATCAATTTATTTTTTATTTTCTGTCAGCAGGGCTACTAGGAAATTCGAAACTCGAAGTTCGTATCGTACCGTTCCTCTCGCTCTTGTATTAAATAGTATAAGTGTCAGAGGACAAACACATAAATATATTAGTTTATTGTTTATTTGTATTCTGTGTGTCTATCCTGTATTGTTCATGTTGGCAAATAAATCAATCTTATTCTTATTCTTATTCTTAGAGGGACCGCACGACACGAACTTCGAGTTTCGAGTTTCGTAGTATCCCTGTGCGTGTCTTAAAACAAGGTACACAAAGTATTTCCAACGGTTTTGAAAAGAAAGGAATCGATAGATAAAACCAGTTTAGACAAATATTAACAAAAGCTAAATAATACTAAGTTTCTCAGTTTCTTCTGATCAAAGGAGGTCATAGCGTTGTAGTATTTTTTTGCCTAATTTGAGTAATTAGTACACACTTAAATAGAGGTACATGCACGCATTGAATGGACGACTGAGTAGGTAGTTATATATATCGACACTCCGACTGTAATGGAATAGAAATAGGCTAACTCAAAAGATACGAGCTTGAAAGTTTATAGTGTAAGCTCAGATTAGACATTGAGGTTGGGAGCGGGTGTTTGTACGTAATTACCTAATCTGTCTCGATAACACAGGTCACTGGCCTGAGTTCTTAAATAGAATCACGTCGTCAAAATTAGGCAACGAACTATAGAGTTATCTTTCATGTCACATTTTTAATGAGTAGGCTCTTACACTAAAAGCTAAAGTTGAAACTCTATATCTAAACAATACCTATCTCTCTCCAGCTCATACCTATGTATATATATGTATCTCATTACTGGGCGCAGTTACCATCTCTGGATTAGAGGGCTTAGGATAATAAATTCCTCGCGGGCCCAAGCGTATATTGGTAATTTTACGCTCACCATTGATATGCTTCGGATTTATGGTGTAGGTACAGGCTAAATATGTAATATGCAATAATAATATGTAATACATTTCTTTATTTAGGCATTTGTAACGCGCCCAGAATAATAATTCATTTATTTTTGTCAAACACCTTCCTCACTTTTTCCAAGCTCATAGTAAATTGCAAATGCAATTTCAATTGTTCCGAAAACTCGGTGTTTCACGTGTTAGAAAATAGTTTTTTTTTTTTATGTTAGAGAGGCCAGACAAACGAACTAGTGGGTCACCTGATGTTAAGTGATCACCACTGTCCATAGACACCCACATCGCTTTAAGCGATGCCAGTGCGTTGTCGGCCCTATGTATGTATGATATTTATGTACTACGTATGAGTATGATAAGTAACCTGATACAATCAAAGAAAAGGAAATGCCGCGTATTCATTTGGCTTCCGTCAACTCGGCTAATGCGTGAAGGAGTAATCCGCCACGTCGGCTGTTTGCGGTTGTTACTGCGTATTACACAACAGGACCGATATAGCATTTAGTACTTAAATTTACTTACTGCTTTCTTCCTAGTTTATTTAGATGGCAACTGTTTTTCGGCCGATTACAATTTTGAAACTAAAAACTAGATTTTACCTTGCTCGATGATATTTCTTTGTTGATAGGTATTTTTACAATTAAAAAAACGGTATTCGAATGTGTAATTAATTAATTATACTTTTTTAATTTTAGTTTTATATGTTATACGAGTGTATTATTTGTTTAACCTTGACCCTTAATAGGTAGAAATAATAGTTTAATGTCTAATTTTGCCATCAATAATATACCTACTGACATAAATAAGGTTGAAAATTTGGGTGAAAATCTCAACACATGATTTGACCCGTAAATTCTCTGGCCGTAAATATGAGATGTGTTCGAAAAAAATATTAAAAATCGGTCAAGTGCGAGTGCGAACGACTCGCGCATGTAGGGTTCCGTACGATGCGGTCGTGTCGTTTTATTACAGAGTTCCTATGGCCAACGTCTAATTTCATCATCAGATCAGCTCTACGTCATAATAATATTGCATTGCCATCGGATTTATACACATGTCATCCGCCCGGATTGCTACCACCATCTTGCTCGCTAATCCTGCCGTGAAGCAGCAGTGCTTGCACTGTTGTGTTTTGGCAGAGTAAGATAGCCGGTGAAATTACTGGAACTTGAGGTATTCCAACTTAGGCCTCTAGGTTGGCAACGCATCTGCAATACCCCTGATGTTGCAGATGTTTATGGGCGGTGGTGATCTCTTACCACCAGGAGACCCACTTGCTCGTTTGCCTTTCAGTCGAATAAAAAAAAACATGCACGCAAAAATTTCAGCTAAATCGGTTGAAGATAGCCACTTCAAATTTAAGTTGAAATATTAATTCCACCCCAACAAACAACTAGTTACATTACTAGTTAATAAAAACATGTCACCAAAATGTAAGCACTAGGACTAGGTGCAAGTATTTTGAATAAATAATAATTTTAAATTCTCATCCTCTTTGGCTGTCGCCCTGTAGTAGGCTGAATAGCGCTTCAGACTTATGCCATGCTCGCGCCAGAAAAAAAATTACAATTTAAAAAAAAAATTAGCGCGGTAATTTCGGCCGACGCACGGCGCGTACTTATTATTATTAGTGAATTAATCATAACCTGATTTTAAATTTTGACTTTGTACCTAAATAAATATTGTTACTTAGTATAAATTACAAAGGACATTTTTTAGTGTAAAAAACATTAAACATAGCGGCTGTGAGTGCTTTATTGAAGTCGGATTTTGTGAAGTGTGTGTAGTGTGTGTCGGAGGTTTGTGGATCATAAATTGTTATTTAGTCTTAATGCTGCACATAAAAATAAACCACGGCCTTAGAGATAATTATTATACTATCGAAGGTTTTATAAAATAGCGCTAATAAAATTACAAATTAATAAGTAGTTAAACATTAAAAACAACATAGAGTCACTCGCGTTACCCCTAGCAACTGACGGCCGAATCTTAGCAGCCTAGCAACCAAAAACCGCTGAATGAAACACGTTTCTTGTATGAAGACCCCCCTTAATTTTTAACTTTATTTTATTTTTAGTATTTGTTGTTGTAGCGGCCACTGTAATACATAATCTGTGAAAATTTCAAGTGCCTAGCTATTACGGCTTAAGAGATAGAGCCCTGTGACAGACGGACAGACAGACAGACAGACAGACAGACAGACAGACAGACAGACAGACAGACAGACAGACAGACAGACAGACAGCGGAGTCTCAGTAATAGGGTCCCGTTTGGCACCCTTTGGGTACGGAACCCTAAAAAGCACCTGTATTACACCACTTATTTGTCTGTCAGTTCAGTACTCAATACTCTTTACAAATTAACTATGAAATATTTGAACACTGACGTAAGTACAATTTTGTTTGATAAAATGCCCCGATTCGGTGGTAGAGCGTTTATTATCTTTGACCTTTAACACCATAACCGCCTTTTCAGAGTGAACCTTTATCGACGCCGAAAGCGTTCATTCACAGTAGCAAAGGCGATGTTGCTACTTAAGATGTTAATCAAAATTATATTTCTAGTATTCTTGGGCTGGTTTCATAACATTTTTAGAGGAGGGTATTTTTTCAATGTGATGATAAAGATGTGTCTATGTATAGGTATGACATTTTGGAGCCGCGTTCCTTTTCGTCCTGCGACAATTTAAAAAAATGATAGTAATTTGTTAATGGTTACATAACTTCTAAATACTCGTAAGCACAAAAGTATTTTTACATTCCTACAAGTTTCTAGGCAATTTGACCTCGATAGTAATAGGTTATCTCCGAAATGTTGAAACGATTAGAAGTTAGATTAACGAAGTCAACTGAAACACTTTTAAAGTTTTCATGAATGGAATGTTCGTTTACTGTACTTGCGAACACAGTAATTTAATGAAGCTCATATTAACGTTTTGAACTCTTATGATTTTCACTCATAGTTAAAACATCACAAACGGGACTTCTCACGCTAAAACACATGAGTATGATACTCTATTACCTCGACGTTTCAACCACATTACAGTGGTTGTTCTACTCGTGACCACGGCTACTGTAAATATGGTTGAAACGTCGAGGTAAATATTAAGTACTCGTGTCTTAGCATGATAAGTCCCGTTTGTGGAATTTTGACTAGAAGCTCATATTTCCGCCCTAAGGGCCTTGGCATCTTAATCTTCTCCTTTGCGTAATATTTTAGCGATATATCTGCGCCGATTTATGAAAATAAAAGGTAATAGCAAGTTTTTACACGCGGCAGATAGAGCTCTGCTAAGAAGTTCGCAAAGTCTTATTAATTTGACAAAACTAGGTTACAAAGCTGCCTAAATAGGTAAAGGTAGCACAAACGTGCCTTGACATTAAAAGCCCCTGGGCCCCCTGGTCATATAATTTCGACGTTAATATAACGTCGCATCAAATTGTAAATGCCGACCAGCCCTTTTCACTCCTAAGGTGATAACGTGCCATGATCGCTAATTGCCACGCTAGGAGCCTTGTGAACTTGTTGAACCAGAATGCTCCACAATGCTTTGTCCTACGAATAACCGTGTCCAGTTCATTGATCAGACAAGGGTTCCTTTAAACAAGTCCTTTATAGGCGACGCTTTTGTTCTGAGAGGAGAAACCACAAAGGCGCCTAAAAAATATGCCTGGGTTTTTAAAACTTTTGTACGAGTAAAATCAAGATGTTGGATCAGGACGAATGTCGAAAAATTTTCTTTTGGTCTGTTGGCAATTTAACAATTAACATTTTAAAAAAGGTCTACGTAATTATTTTAAAAAATTCGAGTTTACGGTTATCATAATGAGAATTAGTTTGGTATACTCCTTGATGTTTGGACTTGGCTCGCGATTGCTTATCACGGACGGATGTGTAGGGCGGAAGGCCAACGGCTCGCTGTTGGTGACGGTATCACACGACTGACCAACAGAGCCGACCCGCCATTTTGTGTGTTCCCATTTTTGTAACTACATACTCTCAAAACATGTAAGTTGAAAGTTTCATCTCAGGCTAACCTTAAGTACAATTGCAATGAAATGATAATACGGCATATTAAGATTATTAAGTAAGGTCGTTAAATGTTCGTGCGCCCTGACAAGGAAGCTTGTTGCCATAATAATGACCAAAACAAAAAAGCGCATCCCGAAACGCTATGTTATTTTTGTTGCTTAGTGCCCGTTTCGGAGAACGGCACGAGCGGGCGCGCGGGCGGGAGCGGTCGTCGCCTCGCTCAGGGCCGCATTCTGACCACTTGTTTTATTCGGATAATTAACCAAACTGGTATGTCGTGTTCTTAGATACGTTTGTGATATTGGCTACATTATTGCCGAGTGAGACGCAACTCTTCAAGATTTTATTCTGATAAATAATTTTATGAGACGTAAATAGGTAAACTGAAATGGAATAAAATTTACAATTTCATGCAGAAAGAAGTTACGAGTACGAGGTCACCACTATGTAATGATGATTCCCATCTTAAAATTTAATTTTATCATTTATCAATTTTATATATATCTACCCATGTAATACATAAATTAATGCAACATATATATACCTACATACATACATTATTGACTATAGATAGGAAAGTAACTCTTTCATTTTGTCTGTCTGATTGTATTTTACTACTGACGCTAACCCTTGAGTGGAGTTACATGAACTTCGGTATGAATGTTGATTTAGACCCTGGTACATATGCTAGTTTTTTTCGAATTTCTGTATAGTTTCTGAGAGATAGCGATAAATTAACTCTTGGCAAACGAAGCCACAGGAAAAATAGAAAGAAAGAAGAAAGAAAGAAACTACACTTATTCACAACACAAGAGAACAATATTATTATGTACAAATAAACTACACAAAGGTCATTGCGATTGTGAATTGGACACTGGCTCAGCATAAAACTACATAAATAAATAGATAATTTGTAAACTAGAAAATAATAACCGAAAAGTGACGTAATTTTTTTTAACGTGCGATAGGTATTCGTATTTTGATATTAAATTTAGATTACTAAATAAATATTGGAAGTTTGTTAAAGTAACAGAAATTCTTACTATTATTATAATGTTAAAATGAGTTTAATGGTTTGTTCTGCTTTCGTACCTTAACCATTGAACTTGTTGCCATGAAATTTTTAATACATCATATCACAAGACCAGAATAATTAATACCGAAAAAATATCGCGCGATAAACATTCCCAGACAAAGTCGCGGGCTAAAACTAATACGAAATAAATGGTATCTCTCAGAGTGGGTCTCTGTTTAAGTATAGTGTAGAGGCGGTGGGGCGGCGGGTGGCGGGAGGCGGGGCGGCGGCGGCGCGAGAGTGGCGCGGCGCTCGGCCGGCACCGGCAGTGCAGTGAGCGGCGCGCGGAGGGCCCGCACCCGCACAACGATGGCTCTGCGCTTGCTAGTCGTGACCGCGCTCATCGCCGGCGGCGGCGCCGTGTACAACCGCGAGCGCGACCGGCAGCGCGCAGACCCGCGGCTGCTGGACCGCGCCTGCGAGCTCAGCTCCTGCTACCCTGCCACCGGTGACCTCCTCATCGGCCGCGAATCTCGCCTCTTCGCCTCCTCCACGTGCGGCGCCTACAACAAAGAACGATACTGCATCGTCTCGCATCTCGAGGACCGAAAAAAGTGCTTCTGGTGCGACTCCTCCAACGCCACCAGCAACAACCCGAACCTGAACCACAAGATACAGAATATCATCTACAAATATTTCCCTGGAACCCGCACCAAGTCTTGGTGGCAATCCGAAAATGGCAAAGAAAATGTTACGGTTCAGTTGAATATGGAAGCGGAATTTCATCTCACGCATTTAATAATTCAGTTCAAAACTTTTCGTCCTAAGGCTATGTTTGTAGAGAGATCCTCCGATTTTGGGAAAACATGGCGCGTATATCGTTATTTTGCTCATAACTGCGACGAAGCTTTCCCCGGAGTTCCGAAACACACTCAGCGCTCTTTAACAGAAGTCGTGTGTGAATCTCGTTATTCCGGAGTCGCACCATCTACTGAAGGTGAAGTCATATTCAGAGTAATTCCACCGAATATTAATGTCACTAATCCATATTCCGAAGAAGTGCAAAACTTGTTACGTATGACCAACCTTAGAATAAACTTTACCAAGCTACACACACTCGGAGACGATTTATTGGATAACAGAGCTGAAATTCAAGAAAAATATTACTATGCTATCTACGAAATGACAGTGCGTGGTTCTTGTTCTTGTTATGGGCATGCATCTCGGTGTTTGCCGTTGCCCGGCGTCGACTCGAAGAGCAATATGGTGCACGGGCGCTGCGAATGTACTCATAATACTAATGGACTAAACTGTGAATATTGTGAGGATTTTTATAATGATCTACCTTGGCAACCCGCAGTGGGAAAGACATCGAATGCCTGTAAGAAATGCACATGTAATAATCACGCTACGACTTGTCATTTTGATCCTGCAGTTTATAATAAAACTGGTAAAATTAGTGGTGGAGTTTGTGATAATTGTCAGCACAATACTATGGGTATAAATTGTGAGCGCTGCCAACCAAAATTCTATAAAGATCCTAATTTAGACATACAAAATTCTGAGATTTGTAAACCGTGTGACTGCGACCCACAAGGTACAACAGATCAAGAGATTCTATGCGATGACGAAACTGACCTTGCGAACAACAAAACCGCTGGCCGTTGTCTGTGCAAAACGAATGTTGACGGCCCGCGGTGCGACCGGTGTCGAGATGGATACTGGAATTTCGACCCTTTCAGCCCCGACGGCTGCGAGGCGTGCACATGTGACAGTTTAGGTACTATCAACGAACGAGGCTGCGACCCCTCAAATGGCATTTGTTTCTGCAAACGCCATGTTACGGGAAGAAATTGTGACCAGTGCTTACCTGAATTTTATGGATTATCGGATAGCGATGATGGGTGTTCTTCGTGTGATTGTGATATTGGTGGTTCTTTGGACAGAGACTGTGATGTTATAACTGGACAGTGCAAATGTCGTCCCAACGTAACCGGCCGTCGCTGCGATCAACCCATACAAAACTTTTTTGTCGGAGCTCTAGATTCCTTTGTAATTGAAGCAGAATTAAGTGAGTGTGACTCACAAATAGACGATAATGCTATTCAAAGTCAGCTTTGCAATGTTGTTATTAGGGAAAACTATCCTGATGGAAGAAAGAAGCCATGGACTGGTCCTGGTTTCATGAAAATTCCAGAAGGAGGCACATTAGTATTTGTTGTCAAAAACCTGAAAACTAGTATGAATTATAATATTTTAGTAAGATACGAACCTCAGTCATCCATTAATTGGGAAGAAGCCACTATTTTAGTTAAACGCCCACTGCCTATAGATCCCAATTCTCCATGTGCCAACGTCCGTCCGGAGGATGATACTATCTATACTACTTTGCCAGCTAATGAACGTAGTGTACTAGTAAAGCCGCCTGTTTGTTTAGAAAAAGATAGAGACACAGAAATTCGTATATATTTAGGACGACAAGATGGCAGAACTTCAAACTCCAGAGCTACTGTATTGATAGATTCAATAGCGCTTATTCCATCAATTGATGATTTACCATTCTTTGCCAACGAAAGTGCTGATCGTGAAGAATTTGATCGTAATAATTGTGGTGATCCATACTACTATAATTTAAACAGAGAGAACGTTCTTGAAATCTGTAAAAAATATCATGCTAGTATAGGATTTTATATCAGAAATGGATCAGAGTCATGCCAATGTGACCCATCGGGATCGAAAAGCCACCAGTGCGATCCCTATACAGGCTTCTGTCAATGTGTAGAAAACATTGTAGGGGCGAGGTGTGACCGGTGCGCTCCTGGAACTTACGGATTTAGCAAGTTCGGTTGTAAACGGTGCGACTGTAACAGTATTGGTTCTCTGGATAATTTCTGCGATGCAACAAGTGGCCAGTGCAAATGTAGAGCTAATACGTACGGTCGTGCTTGTAATTTGTGCCAACCTGGGTATTTCAATTTCCCTAATTGTCAACAATGCGATTGTAATGGCCATGCAGTTGAATGTGACGATAAAACAGGCGCATGTCGAGAATGCAGGGATTACACAGAAGGCCACCGCTGTGAACGATGCGCGGAAGGGTATTACGGAGACCCAAGACTCGGTATTGATATACCTTGCAGATCTTGCCCGTGTCCTGGGGTGAAGGGAGATTCTAACAAAAATAGTCACGCTGATCGCTGTGAATTAGATCTAGAAACAAAAGACGTTGTCTGCGATTGCCAAGAGGGCTACGCTGGACCACTATGTGATGTATGTGCCGATAATTATTATGGTGACCCCTTAAAAGGCACGTGTGAAAAATGCGAGTGTAATGACAATACAGATATAACAAAACCTGGAAATTGCGATCCTTATACGGGAAAATGTTTGAAATGTTTACATAACACAGCCGGCGACAGCTGTGAAGTATGTCGAGAGGGCTACTACGGCAATGCTTTAGACAAGAGTTGTTATAAGTGTAACTGTTCGGAACTGGGTACAAACTTTACGAGAGGTCCCTGCGACGGTGTAACAGGTCAATGTCACTGTCACAATAATGTTATGGGCATAAATTGTGACCAATGTACAGAAAATTATTGGAGAATAGCTCTAGGGACAGGGTGTGATCCTTGCAACTGTGACCCTATCGGATCGACTTCTCCTCAATGCAACCCGTACGTTGGTAAATGTAATTGTATACCTGGATACGGAGGAAGACAATGCGATCAATGTCAAGAAAATCATTGGGGTGATCCAAACATAGAATGTCATGAATGCGAATGTGACGTAAATGGAGCTGTGTCACAACAATGCTTACGGGATAATGGATCCTGCGTTTGTAAACCTGGTATTGGTGGATATAAATGTGATCTATGTGCTAGAGGTTATCTTGGAGAAGCACCTCAATGCTATGCATGCGGCGAATGCTTCGATAACTGGGATCTCCTTATAGGTGAACTACGCACACAAACCGAATACGCCATCGGCAATGCCAGCAAAATAAAACATGTCGGTGCTACAGGTGCATACACAAGAGACTTTGAGGAAATGACTAAAAAACTTTCTGAAGTAGAAACTCTCCTTGACAGCTCCAAGCAGGGACAAACAACTGTTAACGATCTATTGTCTAATGTTACAGCGTTACAAAATCAATTAACAGAAGCAGATAAAAAGGTTCAAGAAAGTAATTATAATCTCAATGCAATAACATCGAAAATTAACTTAGGAAATGTCACTTTGGATAGTCTCAGATCTGGCATTGATCACCTAAAGGCAAAAACTCTAGATTTAAGCAATAATGCAACTAAGTTACAAGAAGCCAATTTAGAAGGTGCTCTTAATCTTACTAGGGAAGCGAAACAACGTGCTATCAAAGCGGCGGATGATGCTGAAAGTGTGCAAACTTTAATTGCTAATACAGACCGGCAAATAAAAAATACAGACCGTTTATTAGAAATGCAATACGCTCATTTTAATAAAACCCAAAATGAAAATGACAAAAAACTTTCAGAATTACAAGAGCAATTATCTACATTAAATGCTCAATTTCCAAAACTCAATGAAAAAATGTGTGGACAAGAAAGTGACAATTGCGACATATGTGGTGGTGCAGGTTGTGGTAAATGCGGCGGCATATCTTGTGATCAAGGCGCAGTCACTAAAGCCGAACAAGCTTTGGATTTTGCAAACAAAACTGAACACCGTATTAAAGACCATGAACTGACTGCTGAAGATTTGTTCAGATCTATCTCGCAAGTAAAACAAGATACTGTTGCTGTTCGTGCTCGAGCAAGTGACTTATTTACTAAAGCGAATGAATTTAAATCATCTGCTGAACGCGTCACTAATGAAAGTCAAGATTTAACCACAGAACTGAAAGAATTCTTATCTAACACTTCTAACACACCAGCTGACGTGAGAGCTTTGGCCAGTGAAATTTTGAACTTATCTATTAGTGTAGAACCAAAAGAAATAACTGAACTGTCAGAACGTATTAATTCTACGGTATCACAGCTGACTAATATTGAAAATATCATATCTGAAACTAAACCAGATCTAGAAAAAGCGAAAGCACTCAATCAAAATGCCACAGCAGTCCATAAATCTGCTAATCTAACATTGGAAATGGCAAATAAAGTATTACAAGCTCTAGACGAAGCTCAAGCTGCCCAGGATGCAGCACATAATGCCATAGAAAAAGCAAACAAAGACATACAAGCTGCTAAAGCAGATTTGGTTCCAATAGCGACTGAAACTGAACTCGCTCAGAAAAAAGCCAATGAAACCAAGAAAGAAGTCGAAGGTCTTCATACTAGACTTTCAGATTTACAAAAGAATGTTCTAAAAATTGAAAGTGACGCAGAGCAAGTGAAAGCTGAGGCGAATGAAGTTGTGAATGGAGCTGAATTAGCGGAGCAAAAAGCACGTCAACTTAGACAAGATTTTAAACAAACTAATATGTCACTTGCAGATCGCGCAGACCAGACATCCACTTCAAGGGAAAAAGCACAAATGTTACTTGACCGCGCAACTAAACTTGCTAGTCACACACAAAATCAGCTCCAACTACTTGCCACCATGGAGGAATTATATAATGATAATAATGAACAACTAAATATGTTGGAAAAAGAAATTGCTGATTTGAATTTGCAAATGAATTATTATTTATCAGAAATAACAAAGCAATCCGACAATTACAGGTCTTGTACAACCTAAACAAATCGAATAGCCTGAGATTCCTCTGTAAAATTCCATATATTTCTGTTATTTGATCGAAACATGACTGAAATAAAAAGTTACAGGTACACCTTTACAATAACTTAAAGCAAAATTTCGCGCGGTGTATTTTACTATACCATATGTAACATTTTACTGCTGTCACATTGCATAATTTTACTGTGGAATCTTTACCTGAAGTAAATGAGATTTTTCTCAATTTTAAATTCTTTTCCCAAAAGTGCCATAAACTGTTTTTGTCAGTGTTAGTCATTGTTTGTTAAAAGTGTAGTTAGACTACAACCTTGACCGTACTCTAATCAGTGAGTAGCTAAGGCTAGGTTATAAACTATTTTAAAATATATATACTATGATACAGTTCAATTAAATTGGGAAGTGTGACTGTACATATCTATTAGTAATCTCCTTTTTTTAAACTTGGTTAAAAATAGTTTACAATTACTTTTAAACAACGACTTGCTTAGTATATTTAATTAACTAGTATCTAAAAGTTACCTCAACAGTTTAATGTTATTTAAACATAAATGAAATGTATTTTGACTTGGTATACAATTGCTTGAGAAGTATTTCGTACATATGTACATTTCATAGACCTGCAATTGAGAATTAAAATCGAGACTTCTTGTCACTATTCCAAAGAAAATATTAAGTTCTGATAAGGCTATGTCTGTTTATAATGTAATTTAGTAATAGCAATTTATTTTAAACTAGAACTTCAGTGCCTTAGTGTTAAGTAACTTATATTATGTATTTTGTGCTTTTAATATTTCTAATTCCTATAATGCGATTTACACTGTCTTTTGAACGTGTGTGTTTGTATAAACTTAGTTCAATTGTATCTAATAGATACCTAGTCTGGTAGTACATTAAATACACTCATCTTAGCATTTTTATATGATTTGTTTTAAGGTTCTATTAGACAACACCTTGCATTTAATTTCTGGTGATGTAGTTAATATCTGGTGCATGCAAATTATGTCTTAATAATAGCATTTGAGGCTGGTCTTTCAGTCATTTCCTATCTATACATATATTTTATGTTTTTGTAAAATATGAGGCACCTATACTTAATTTTAAAATGTATAGTAATGTTAATAAAACTTTTCATAAACATCGTTGTTTTGTTTTTATATCTAAATAGCCAAATTACTCCTCAGACAAAAGACACGTAACATTAACTTTAAATATAATGAAACAAGTCATTATTCGGTAGATATGGATAAATAATGCTCATGATAAACTATTTTACTTAGGGGCCGAGAGATAGGGACTATTTATTTTCTTATTAAATATTTAAATCGCTACGCTTATAAAAAAACCCAACATTAACTTAAGTAAAATACACCACTGTGCAAAAAAATTGCAAGTAGCTTTGCTATCGTTCTGTTTATGTAATTATATATACGTAAATAAAGGCCGACGAGCTTGTAATTGATACCTAACCATCTTTGCAGATGGTTATACTTAGAGCCAATCTTGTCCAACGATGAAGGCGAACTTGGTGTAAAATTCCGGAAGGTGGACCAAGGATTTAGGCAGGTCACCCGAATCTTTGAGGCGGATCCTAGATTGTCGGTCCTGCTGCAGTCGGCTCGTCTACAACCTATGCTGGATTCTATTTCAGAACAATTATTAGCCTGTCAATCTGCGCTTAATAAATATATCGACGTAAGTAAATCAGTATACCTACGCTAGTCAGCAGCAAAAGTAGCTTAGCAATAAGAATAGTTGTATGCACGATGGCAAAATATTTAATGCTAATAATACTTAATTTTTAAAAATAATGGCTATTTAGTTAATATCTACTTCTTCTGTTGACTACACTCCAACTCGAACAAAGTATTTCAAACAGAATATTACGTATTACGAACAGAATATCTCTAGTCAATAGGTTGTTGTCCTTCTGGGATAATAATACATAATATGCTATTCTAGTATCAATGACGAAATTCGAAACTTTTTACTGCACATCAAATTCGGGTTTCACGCGATTTTATAGTCATTAATGTTTACACAAACCGTTCTACGTTGAACTGTCAATGTTCTAGGAAAAACGATCTACGTTCCCGAGGTTATATTTTCTAAGTGATGACGACTTATTGGAGTTGCTTGGTCAAGCACGGGCTGGCGCCGACGGAAGGGAAGCAGTCATGCAGACGCATCTCAAAAAACTGTTTCCGGGAACGACTGGAGTACGATTGGGCCCCGGGAGCATGTCAATCACAGCTTTGTGCAGCCATTACGGGGAAACGTTCCAGCTTGACCATCCTGTCGACATAGATTGTCCAGTGGAGGTAATAATTTTGTCAATTATGGAGGTTGCGGTTACATTTACATTGTGACCTTTTCAGGCGCTTCTGCAGCGATTCGCGTTGTAGGTACCTATGTATGTAGATTGCAATGCATTGGTGCCATTGGTGGAAAGTTTTATTTGATAGTTGCAAAGAAACAGTGCAAATCCACAGTTATATATGTATAATAAAATTAAAAGCGACTACACTTTGCACCGAGAGGGTTCCGCATGAACACACAATATTGAGATATTTACGATGTAATTTTAATATCGTTAGTTTTTAAACATTTTCCTATAACTAGAAAAATAAATTCTGGATTTGTCAAAATGTCAGGGTAAGATGTTTCAGTGATAAGGCGGAGAAATGGTAACATTTTGTGGAGTACTTTAGTATTCAATTTAAATAACATTCAGTCTATACAGATAATAATTTCAGCCTTTGCCACAAGCTGTGTCATTTAACATGTCACAATACAATACAAATATTCTTTATTGCACATCACAAATCAGTACACAAAAATCTGAATATTAGACATACGTTCAGGATAGACAATAGACGGTCTTATCGCTTAAAAGCGATCTCTTCCAGACAATCATTTGGGTACAATATATATTTTCTAAACATAAAATAAAGCTAAAGTGCCCGTTTAGAAGTCATTTACATATTTTTATATCACATCCGTATTTGGGTCACAGACATTCACATTCACATATGTAATGTTGGTGTACGAACATATAACGTAGGTAGGTAGGTACACCAAACTTGGATTCGATTTGATCTGTAGATTCGAAGCAAATTGGCAAAAGATACAAGGTTTCGTTTTTTTTCGTTATGATTACGAGATAGGCACGGAATTCTAAAAAAAATCCAATTGAAAATAATAAAAAATCTAGTTGCACGCTTAAAATTTTACGTATGCTGATAGGTACTTTAAAAAAATAAGATGGTTTTATTAAAGTCTTGAGTTATAATTATTTTTGCAGATTTGGCTGAAGAATCTTGAAACAGAAATGCGTTCATCTTTAAAGAATATGACACTCAAATGTGTTGTGTCTGACTCTCTACCCGAACAAGATCCGTTTTCTCTACCAACACAGATACTCTGCCTAGCACAGAACGTCCGTTTTACCGAACAAACTGAGAAGGCCATTAACTCGAAGGGTCTACATGAACTGAAAGCTAATATCGAAAAAGAAAGCTTGTATTACGCTGCCGCTGAGGCCGAAGACGATAGTGAGCGCCAAAAGCGGCAAGCGCTCATTTTACAGTGTGCCTATTATGATAACGTAGTCCGCACCCTTATTGATAGTAATGTCGTTTCGACTAGTGATTGGCTGTGGCAGAAACAACTAAGGTTTTTTTTTATTATTATACCTAATGTAGTTTGTATTCAACTAAATTTAAGACTAGACGTTCTCTCACTGCTATTTTTACCCGACTGCGAAGATGGATTAAATCTTAACGCTCAAAAATTCTCACCTAATGAGTCCCGACTGTTAAACTTTAAGTTAGCTACTTAACAAAGTTCTGGCCCACTAGACTTGTTTCCTTCTTTTTAGTATTTTTTAAGGCAGTCGGGTTTTTGATTTTTTTTATTTTTATTTTTTTCCATACCACTAGACAAAGTGAAGCAGCTTATTACCTGTTTTTCAGACTTCCTGATATTACAGCATTTAATTCTATCAATTTAACAGTTTTAATCACACATACGTTGAAAGCAAGCACCGTTATATCCCTGCTAAATTGTTAAATTTTAAGAAAGCGTATGTCATATTCATATAAATAAAATACTATAACATTGACTGCCAGACCATTTTGTTTCACAGATTCTATGTCTTGGCTTCCAAGGAAGTGGTGGCTAAAATGGGTTTAGCGCAAATTTCCTATTCATACGAATATCTGGGTGTAAACACGGGCCAGTTTGTTCGCACTGAACTAGCTGACGAATGCTTTTTGATTCTGACTCAGGTAAATACATTGCTCTTTTTCATTTGGATATAAACATTTGTCAATATCAATTTATATTTGCTTAAATCAGCTGAAACTTATTACGTATAGGTATTATCGAGCATTTTTTTATTCTTATTACGTAAACCCGCCGTAAAGGTTAAGTTACTTTACGTTACTTTGAATTTCCCCGATGCTCAGGGTGCATAAGTACTCTTAAATTTGAAATTCGAAGTTCGTATCATACCTTTCACTTCCCTATTAACGTGAGCGGGTCGGCACGATGCGAAATTTGAATTTCTAACTCCGAAGTAAATAGGTCCCCATAAGAGTAAGTAATAGTCGGGTATAAACTTAATCAGCCCTAAGTAAGTATAGTAAGTACAGTCGAGTTCTTATTCTTCTGAGCAAAAGTGCAATAAAAAATATCTGAATACCCTTCTACGCTATTAACAAGAGTCGTGTTTACATAATTTTTTATTAAATTTTTGTTCAAAAGTATAAGAAGTCGACTGTACATCCTAACGCGTGAGTCAGCCGCACGAGGAACTGTTTAACATGCCATAAAGAACTGCCTCGCAAGGTCTACATATAATTCCCAAGGCTTACCTACCTACTAGACAGGCGGGGTCCGATATGGGGGGGGGGGTCACAGGGGATCTGACACCGCCCCCCTCCCCCAAATCGTACACGCCACATTGAAAAATCTTCAAAAAATTTACAAAATATTTTTTTGCCTCTAGCCGCGATGTATTACTTATTATTAGTGACCCCCTACAAAGTTCAGGCTGCGACCGCGCATGTATGTAGAGAACTGTTTATTGGTTTCAGTCATTGCATCTTGGTTTGATGGGTAATCCCTTCGGTCCTGCTGGCACCGGAAAAACTGAATCAGTAAAAGCTCTGGGTGGTTTGGTTGGTCGCTTGGTTTTAGTGTTCAATTGCGATGAGGTAAGTAGTAAAAAATACATTACAAAGCTAGTTATACCCTATTTAGTGGTTTATTAAGAACTAGCTGTTGCCCACGACTTCGTTTGCAAAGAATTATTTTATTGCTTTCCTATGAGAAGTATGCAATTTTCTGGAATAATAGTAGGTATCGTATGTGATATCCAAATCTGTTTAGGCGTTAGTTCATGATTAATAACAACTAAATGTTCTAGTTTCATTATAGTTGCGTTGTATTAATTGAAACTAAGTCAGACTTGTTTTTTTATATACTTAGGTAACTTTGGGATAGTTAGGGTCTGTTATTATCCTTATGTGCTATTTGATGACATGGTAGTCTTTTAAATTGCAATCAAATCCCGTAAGTCTAGATGCTCATGAATATCTGAACATGACCGTACTATCAGTGGTCAATGCGCGTGTACGGCGGCGACTGTACATATACGCACAACCGGACAATGAGTAGGTAAACTTATTGTCAAAACAAAAGGTATAATTTTTATTTATCTTAGCAATCTACAGTGACATCCTGTGTATTTTTTTATTCGCAAGATTTTCTTAAATTGAAATTCAGAGCATGATTTATCGTCATTTCGTCACTACTTTTAAAAAAGCTCGTATCTCAAAAAAAAATCTGAATGAACTTTATGACCATTTTTTCAAGGATCAATTTTGTTGATAATATTGAGGTTTCTCGCTACTTGATATTGTAGGCGATGGACGCAGAATGCATGGGCCGGTTGTTAAGCGGTCTAGCACTCTGCGGCGCTTGGGGCTGCTTTGACGAGTTCAACCGTCTGACAGCTGATACCCTGGCTAACGTGTCGCATCAGCTCGCCTCGCTGCTGCAAGCTATGCGGGCCGCTGACGGCCAGAAGACGGCGCTGCTCAATGGGAAACAGGCAAGTCGATCTTCGTTTATTTGTGTATCTTTCACCTGTTTTTTCTATTGCTTATTATGGTACATCGCTGCTGAAGCCCGGAAAGTAGCGAATGGCTCGACGAAATGGTTTACAAGCTGCTAGGCTTGTAAAGATATGAGTCAGGCAATATAAGAGAATTATACGTATAGTGATTTTGTCAAACAAAGTCAAGAAATTTTAAATATTCGTATTTTTTTTGTTATAAGCTTTTTTTGCTGACTTGACTAGGTATATCGATATCAACAATATCGATCAGCAAAAGCAGACAAAATACGCCTTGCAAGATTTTAACAAACAATTATTGCAACTAAAAAGCTCGTGAAAACTTATTTGTTGTCAGACCAATGGCAGTAGACACTACTAGACCCAGGTCGTGTATCTAAGTTCAGTATGCTTTCACAGTGTTTCTCTCATAACCAGGTAGCGATCTCTTCTTTATTGTTTTTTCTTTTTTTATATGTTTTATCAAGAGTGTTTGTAGGTACAGTCGCGAACCGGGACTGTTGAGCCACTTGCCACTGTTCATAATTTGCCCGTGTAAATAATACTAATATGGTTTATCCATACTAATATTATAAATGCGAAAGTGTGTTTGTGTGTTTGCGATTTTTGGCATAGAGATAGTTTATGGGCCCGAGAGTGACATAGGCTACTTTTTATCCCGGAAAAATGCGCAATTCCCGAGGGAACAGCGCGCGATAACCGAATGGCACGCGGGCGGAGCCGCGGACTAAAGCTAGTAATTTTATAAATGACAATATTTACTACGAGTAAGTATAATACGGCTAAATTATGACCAGTTGCTAGCGGCCCAACAATCACAATTCGCAATGTTACCTGCATAACAATTTTGATTGTGGTGTTTCCAGATCGCCGTTTCGGAATGGTGTGGGGTAGCGGCGACTATGAACCCCGTGGGGCGAGGGTACGGCGGGCGGCGCGCCCTGCCAGCCGCGCTGGAGCGCGTGACGCGGCCGGTGGCGATGGCGCAGCCGCGCGGCGACCAGCTGGCGCGCCATCTGCTGGCCGCGCGCTGCGTGCCCGGCGCCGCGCCGCTCGCGCTTGACCTCGCCGCGGTCTTCTCTATGGCCAGGTGCTGACTCGGGTGACAGTCTTTCCCGGCCCGGATAGCACCGACATGGAAATACCGGCCCTGTTTTTTGTGTACACGCCCATAGAAACTGACAGGAGCTTCTATGGCCGTGTAGGTACTCAAAAAACAGGGCCTGTATTTCCATGTTGGTGCTATCCGCACCGGGAAAGAGTGTCACCCGACAAGTTATTTCATCTAGCGAACATGTCCTTGGAGGAATAGAAAAGCCAAAGGAAGTAGCCTTTGCGAGCGTTACCTCTCTGCCAAGGCGCGATATATAAAACTAGTTCAGCCTCCGTTTTCGACGTACAAATTACTTAATGTGATGAATTATCCCTACTAATATTACTTATAAATGCGAAAGTAACTCTGTCTGTCTGTCTGTCTGTTACACTTTCACGTCGAAACTACTGAATCGATTTTTATGAAATTTGGTATGTAGGTAGTTTGAACCCCAAGGATCAACATAGGATACCTTTTATTCCGGTAGAGGACGCCACCGCGCGATAACCTAGATCCGCGCAGACGAAGTCGCGGGCATAAGCTAGTTATTATATGATTGCAACCCTTATGACAATTAAATTAGTAGGTTTAAATTACCATGTTTTACATGATTGTCATTCGTTTTGGGTCAAAAAAGGTCGTAGATCAATAACCGCACGCTAGTGACCCACAGGTTAAAAAAATTGCTCTAAAGTTTTAGCGCGAGTCCTTCTTCAGACTTCCGCTTGAGAAAAAGATGGTGCGCTAAAACTTCTCGTATTTGACCACAGTGTGTACTAAGCCGTTATAGCAATTTTTTCAACGTGTGGGTCACGATTATTATTATTGATGCACGATCTGTAATAGTCGACCCGAAATGAATCAGCCATGTACGACCTGGTAATTCAAACCCCCTAATAGGGATGATGACGCCATTAAAAAATAATTCGAAGGCACAACTTCAGTAAAAAAACACTTTATTTTAGCCCTGAAAACCAGATTAATTTTCGATTAATCGACAGACGTTTTTTCCGACCCGGTGGAAGATTTTTTGACGTTCATAAGTGCTTGTCATAGCCTAAATTGAATAAAGAGATTTTGACTTTGACTTTGATTTACTCTAAAATTTTATTTTTTGTTGCTTTAAAACAAATAAATAGTTAGTTGATTGAGTTGCCGGATAATGACGCCATAAGTCGCTATTGCCATTGAAACTCTATGGGAGAATTGTGTTTTGACAGCTCATAAAAAGTACATCAGTTGATTGGTAGTGTCAACATCTCTATTCAAACCCCCTAATTATTATTGCCATAGATGTAATTAAGAGCTCGATGATATTCCAGCCTCCTGCTAAGCGGGCAGCGGCACTACGACTGGGGCTTGCGCGCGCTGAAAGCAGCAGTGGGCAGCGCGGGCGCCGCGCTCGCCGCGCGCGCGCACGCGCCGCCGCGGGAACAGCGCGCGGCGCTGCGCAGAGTGCTCATGCTCAATAACGTGTCCAAGCTCACCAGCTATGACGCAGAGAGGTAAAACATCATCATTCCAGCCTACATGTCCCACTGCTGGACACAGGCCTCTCGGAATGAGAGGGCTTGTGCCATAGTTCCCATTCCCACGCGGGCCCTGTGCGGATCGGGAACTTCACATGCACCATTGAATTGCTTCGCAGGTTTGTGTAGGTTTCCACACGATGTTTTCCTTCGCCGCAAAGCTCGTGGTAAATTTCGTGATTTATACCCACTATTTGTATAGGTCCGCTCTTTTTTACCAAAATTAATGTTTTGACACTACTGCTGCTGCTGTATTTTAATACAGCAAAATTCAACTAAACCAATTAATTAAATTAGTTCACTTTCTTATTTCTATGAAAAATTTTGTTTTCTATTGCAGATTCGAGAATATTTTATCGTTAGTGTTTGCTGATGTCCCTAAAGAAGAATATGCAATGGACCCTATTATGTCCGCGGTTGAAGCGTCCGTTGATTCCCTCGGCCTTGTGCATAGTAAGCTACAGGTATGAAATCTTTTACAAAAGGTTAAGGGACTGGAACGAATCAATGCTACCCATAAATATTTAGCGCATAATGCACACGGCTTTTTAAATAAGCTTGTGTTGATAAAATGAATTGTGAATTTGTATTTTTTTGACTTGGCTAGACACGCTGCCGAGTGTCTAGATATGTTTGATCTGGTTGATATTGTTTTTTTTAGGTGCAAAAGTGTATTGAGCTCTATGAACAGTTGCAACAAAGGATGGGCGTTGTGATTGTCGGCCCTCCGGGATCAGGGAAGACCACTATCAGAAAACTCCTAAGAAGTGTACGCATTTTTTTTATCAAACGAGTCAAAAATGATCTTACGTAATAAAATAATGTCAATAATGTAGTAATAAAATAGTGTTAATAATATAGAGATAAGGTGTAAATACACTAAATGTAGTGAAGTATGATAATAAATTTAACTGACTGCAAAAAGAACTAAGAACATATTTTTCTACCAGTTTAAAGTCGCTACCTCAGCGCGAGCCGGCATGCATAATATACGTGAGCCCAATATATAGTATGTGGGTATTTCTATACTATACACCGTGGGCCCGAAAAACCCGAGGGATTTTAACAGGGTATTTCTGACGATAATACGAGTAAAAAATGTTATATGAACATAGGTTCAATTATGTACTTTAATTAAAATTATTTTTTAGAACAAAATAATTCAATTAAGCTTAGCACGGCCTTGTGAACAAGTCTTTAGTTAAGAGAGTGAGTAAGAGGAACCAATCTTTAGTAGAGAAACAGAGTAAGCGAACATGACACTTCACGAGTCGCTCCGATATCATACGATGCCCGAGTCAATGAGTGCAGTGTGGTTCATGTCATGTGACATGTTATTGTTTACTAGTTTGTGACAACAAATGTCATAACATGCTTGTATTGAACTGAATTAAATGAAAATATCTCAATTTGTTCATTCATAACCCACAAATTTAAAAAAAACTTTATTTTTGGTGTTTCTAGAAAAATACATTTCATTCTCTTCACCATAACCGGTAGAATAACCGTCTATGTGTATCCACGAAGGTGGAATGGTGCGGTACGCGACGAGTGGGAAATCTTCTCCGGTATTCAGCAACTGCTCTTTGCGAGTTGCCGTTACAAAACCCATAAATGAAATGGATGTCCGCTAAGTGAGCAGGAGGATAATTCGGCATAGCTATTTATTATTTATTACACTTTATTTGCAATACCGACTGTTCTAGCAAAAATAGGATTTAACACCGACCGTGATTTAATCTGACGTGACAATCAGTAATCATTTTTAACGTTGACATTTAGTAACATCTATTTCATGATATCGGCCAGTTATTATAGCATAGGTAAATACAAATAGTTTGCACTCTCGCAACTCGCGATTCCTATCGCGATACAAACAATCTTAAGTTTTAGCGATAAGTGAGGAGTACTAATTGTGATTAAGTCAAGAAAAAGATATTATAATTACACGGCTATGCAGCAGTCTGTTACTCAACTCAGTTTTAAGTCGCATCTTCAATATCGGTAGAAATAACCATGATAATGAAACCTACTTGTAGTTGGATATCAAACTTAAATACTGCCAACTGGCCAGAAAGCATGCCATTAGTATGTCTGCGTTTAAAAATATTAAGTGGTTAAACATACTACGTCACATACTTAGGGTGTATTACACTTGAGATTTTTCTACTTATGATTTTTCTTAAATAACGATTATCTCAAAAACGGGTTGTTATAGGACTATATGTTATACTACTTTATATACTCCAATTAGGCTCTAAAATCGATGGTTAAAATCCCTCGGGTTTTTCGGGCCCACGGTGTATAAGATAGTACTTACTTCTGTACATAGGTCCACTCTTGCTGGCTCTTGCTAATTTTCATAGGTTATTTTTTTGTTATATCATTTTTCTCGGTTTTCAATGTAAGTAATATAAGTTACAATATTTTAATTAATGTAAACTGCTCGTATTATTTTATTAAGACTCAAAAACTACTTGTCAGATCTCGATCAAATTTAAATGTGACATGGAAGCACCAGCTTTCAAATAAAAAAAGAAAGAATAAGTAGAAAGAGAAACAAAAAAGTACTGAGTAAACACCAAAGAGTATGTTAACACACATATAAAAGTACAGTCGAATTAAGAACTTCCTCCATTTTCATTGGGATTTTTTTTTTGCAGGCTCTAATACAACGTGGCAAAAACATAGTGGAATATACGATATGCCCCAAGGCGATGAGTCGCAACTGGTTGCTCGGTCACATCGACCACGACACTAGGCAGTGGACCGACGGCGTTATATCCGCCACAGCGCTGGAGGTGTCTAACCAACCTTCCGGTATTCACGTTGTATTTTGTATTTACTTCTTTTTGAAAAAGAATATTGGTCTATTCCTTATTCTGTGCAAACTTCTAGATGTCCCTTTATTTGTGTATATCCAAACTAATATTATAAATACGAAAGTATGTATGTGTGTATGTTTGTGTGTTTATGTGTTTGTCCGTCTTTCACGTCGTAACGGAGCGACGAATCGACGTGATTTTTGGGGTAGAGATAGTTTATGGGCCCAAGAGTGACATAGACTACTTTTTATTCCGGAAAAATGCACAGTTCCCGAGGGAACACCGCGCGATAACCGAATACCACACGGGCGGAGCCGCAGGTAAAAGCTAGTTTAAGATACACAAGGCATAACAACAACAACAATGTATGTATGTAGGTACCTACATGCCTGTTAAATCATAAGTCCCTAGCATCAGTGATTTACGCTATGAGTGGTCTGCTAATCTAATTAAGGTACTATTTTATCGATGCGGATTTAGTTCAGACAAACCAAAAAATCTTGACTAAAACATATGTGAACTATCCTGTAGCTAACTTAAAAATGTGTTGCTTTTTTCGTTTACCGTTTAAGCTCTGCTTGCAAAAAAACTGCAGTTTCATAGCTTTTTAGGGTCTGTCTGTCTGTCTGTCATTATGTGATCAGCATGATTTTATTTACTACTAGCTTTTGAACGCGGCTCCCCCCTCGTGGTATTCAGCTATTGCGCGCTGTTCCTTCGGGAACTGTGCCTCTTTCCGGGATAAAAAGTAGCCTATGTCACTCTGGGGCCCATAAACTAACTCTATGCCAAAAATTACGTCGATCCGTCGCTCCGTTACGGCGTGAAAGACGGACAAACACACTTTCGCATTTATAATATTAGTATGGATTGTTTATGAATTTGTATAAAAAGCTTTTGACTTGTATAATGGTTAATTAACAGTATTGCCTTTTCTCAGACGTGTGGTCCTGGGTAGTATGCGATGGCGACGTGGACCCCGAGTGGGTGGAAGCCTTAAACTCGGTCCTAGACGACAACCGTCTCCTGACGCTGCCTTCCGGCTGGCGCATACAATTCGGCGCCAACGTCAACTTCCTCTTCGAAACGCATGACTTGAATCACGCATCGCCTGCCACTATCTCTCGAATGGGGATCATACTGATAAGGTTAGGCTCTTATTTATTATTTAACTAGCTTTTTACCTACTTCCCGTGGGTAAATAAGTTTGTCATTTAAGTATATTTGATGGCAATACAAAAAACCGAGTGGGCAAAGTTTGTATTTCTGTTATCAGTGAAGAAAGCAGTTGTGCTCAAGAAGTTCTAGACAACTGGATGCGAAAAGCTGAGTTCGACGTTGAAGTTGTGAGGGTGGCGCTACCGTTGCTACAGCAAGTCATTATGAAATGCGTGAATTGGTTCAGTGGCCATAGATCGGACGTTCTTTTGAAACTGTACAATTTGTCTATGGTAAGCAACAATCGAAAAAATGTTTCGAACAAACAGTGAAATTTGCTTTTATTCCAAACCTTAAATTATAATAATTACCTCTCAAATGATCTTTATGTGCTGCCTGTAGTGCTAAATAATTATCTATAATTCATATTGTCACTATTTAAAAAAAAATCGTAGCTCAAAATAGATAATTTTTCTGAGTGAACTTTATAGACATTACATCAATGTTCAATTTTGTTGACATATTTATTTTAGATACGAGATTTTTTCAAAGTAGTGACGATATTTTGTATTTTCTTTATTTCAAGGTTAATAGTATCTTGACGCAGTTCGAATACATAGCTCAGACAGAACTGAGCGGCGTGCACAAATCACCAGAGGAACTAGTTTATATGGCGGTAGATCGTGGCGTTGGAAGCGCGATCAAACCGAACGCTGTCGACGCTTTCCATGAAGAGGTAGATTTTGCTGTTGCTCGGAAACCGAACGGAATGATCCGTGCACTAGCGGCGTTAGGGTAAAGCGCGGTGGGGTACCCCTCTTGCTCATTGAGCGAAGCCTATACCTATTTTCTAGAAAATTCCCAAAAATTGAGGGTGCCGTGGAAACCTCGCCCAGGGCGATGGAAGTGCTAATTGGCACTGGATCCGTAGATTCTCAATATATTTATCTCTAGTTTTTGTTAGCAGTTAGTCTCAGCTTACTTCATAGTACTCGACCTTACAAATAAATTATTATTATTTATTCGTAGACTCGGCTGTATTTCGTGTAAACTTTTATAGTTGCCAAATGTATGTAATGTGCTAATGTGTGTTTAAAACCTTCTAAATCGCTTACACTCCACGTAAAACTTTGTATATTTAGATGGAGTACCTATCAAATGGAAGAACCGTGTGAAAGTCTCTATTCCTTTATAATCTGCACAATGCGTTTATTTGTGCTTTAGCAGTTTTCTCGATCTCTTTTCATAATTTTTCAGATGTCAGACGTGCTAGGTCCGCCACTCTCGTACCCGGTTGTAACGAACGGATGGGTGACGGAATCACTGTACATGTCACCGCGACTAGCGACCATTGAGTCTATAGTACGCGCATGCGCGGCTTCGGATAACTCGCACCTGCTTATAATTGGACCTGATGCTTGTGCAAAAAAGTATGTTTTCACTTCTCGTGCTCGTAAAGTTCGTGTTTATGCTGGATCTAGGCTACATAAAATGACTTTTTATGCACTAGTGCATAAAATAAAATTTTCGTCTAAGACCAAGGTAATCAGGTGTCAACTGCCACAAACAAAGAATTTTGTATTTTTTTTCATAATTTTTAATTTATATAAAATTAGAAATCAATCAAATAAATCAATAAAAGTAAAAAATTATAATTATATATATTAATGCATGAAAAATATAATGTACAAAGTAAGTGAACAATTGTTTCCTCTGTAGCTATTTCGTTTCCTCGCCATCGAAGTGAAAAGCAGAGTATAAAATTCGAGCATTAAACCCATTTTCCCCTCGACGTGTTTATCCACCCTCGCCATACCGGCTCGGGTGGCAATATTAACGTCTTGGATAAAATGGCTCATTTTATGCTCTTGTGGTACAATCTACTATTTATCTTACGTTTTGACTTTCCACTTAACTAACCATTTATATGCCTCATCATGTTATTTTATTGTGATGTAGCTTGTACTGCTTCTGTCTGCCTGTACTTTTATGTTCTTAAGAAGTTAAACTTTGAATTGCAGTTTATTAGCAGAGTACGTCCTCAAAGAAAGTAGCGGCACTTTAATAACAATAGATTGCACTCCAATATTGGAGCCTACTGACATTATCGCTGAGCTGAAGAGGGTAAGTCTTAAAGTTTCGATCTCTTTTCTTAGTTACACAATTGAAGTACAAGCATCGCTAAAGTTTGGGTTATTCATGAGATCTAAATCCTATGGGGCTCTTTCACCATCCATTAGTGTTAACTGACAGTTAAATGTGATGCCGTCTCTATTTGTTTTGTTCGAATAGACGGAGACGGCATCACATTTAGCCGTCAGTTAACACTAATCAATGGATGATGAAACAGCCCCTAAATGTCAGTAAATTGTCTTGTCGGTTAGAATAATGTGGTGCGCTCGGGAGGGCGCGGGAGTAATACTAGCTTTACGCTGCTGGTTCGTTCTCTGCATCGTGCTGCAACAGACGCCTGGGGAACTAGTGCAGTCCACTCCTTTCTTCTGCAGGTAATGAACTACAATTTTATGAACATTGATAGCTGGATAAATAAAATATTATTATTTTTGGTCCGTCAACTGCGACACTTTATCACGGCGTGAGGTCACGCGAAACTTTAACGGGCTATATCTTTTTTTGTTGGATTGACAAAAAAAAGTATCCAATATTGTTTGATAATCTAAGTGAGGGACTAATTAAACATTCTTAGAAAACTAGCCTATTTTGTGCGAGTTTTTTTTTATCAGCCCATTTTTGTGCCCCACTCCTGGGCAAAACCCTCTCCTCTCTTGCTCCACTCCTGCCTATCAAAGGCGAGCTCCCGCCATCCCACATTATAGGCATCTAAGTCGTCCCTCCATCCTCTTCGGTCTGCTTCTATTACGGTATCCGTCACTAAGGACTCATTCCGTAACAATTTTGGCTCAACATTCTGGGTTCATTCGACAGACATGTCCAGCCCAGTCCCACTTCAACTTGGCCGTCTTTACGCCCACGTCAGCAATTCGAGTCTTTGAGCGCAGCTCTGCGAGTTCTATCCCATGTTTATTTCCAGCTGATGAACGAGTCCGGATTCTGGTTCCTCGGCGGCGAGGAAGAGGGCGGCATGCAGTGGTGCGGCGCGGGGCGCGCGCGCGTCGTGGCCACGGCCGCCGCGCCGCCCGCGCCGCGCCTCGCCGCCAAATTGCACACAATATTACTGCAGTAAGTTATCCACTCTACAGTCCCCAACACCAATATAGAAAAAAAGAAGAAAGAAATAGCTATTTATGCAACTGTAACGTAATAGGGGTCCTTGTAACACGAGTGTGGTTTCATGAAACGAGGCGTAGCCGAGTTTCATAAAAGGGTCACACGAGTGTTTTAAGGCCTAATTACGTACAGTTGCATACAATATTTTATCTACGTTCATATATTAAATCCTCTATCATGTGTTCAAGAACCATTGAGTGTTACCTGCATTGCAACCAGAACTTATTCTAGGACCTTCACTTTGCTGGTAAATTATGAGTCATTTCCTTCCCCGCATCTAAAATATCGGGCAGAGTCAAATTTTCTTCGCATTCACTGATATCAGACATCTTTAAGCAAAAACTAATTTTTCCCACGAACGAAAATTTGTAAAACAAAACGACACTAATGAATCGAAAATGGCGCTAAAGCCGCTAAAACCTAGTACGTCACTGCGCATGTGCGGCATGTGCACGCATGCGCTAAAGCGAGCACTGCCACAGACAAGTGAAAATTAGAATCAAAACTTTTTGATATAAACTTTTTGGATTTGCCCTGTATCGTAATGGTTTAAAAAATTATATTATAACATTATTTTGTTAGAAGAAAAGTGTCGAAATGAGTTTTTTTTTTAATATTTCGGTATTGTGTTTAAAAAAGTATGTAAATATAAACTCGTTTTGAATTTTATAATTCGAATATTTCGATATGAGAGTAGATAAATACATTTATTTAACGCCATAAAACAAACAGAAACAAAAATAGAAGAAATAAAGACATACATGACGCTAAATAGGTCCCTACTTAGCATAATGCCACGGCAAGCCGTGGCGCTGATCTTCAGTGAGGATCTGACACAATAAAGCGTGCGTAAATAAATATCTGATACTACTCTATTTCTCGGGCCTATATGACGTGTTAAATGGGCCAATCAACTATTATACCGACACTTTGGGCGTCTCCTGCGTTACCAATAATTGTCTCTGGCGTTACCAAAAAATCGTACTTCCAACAAGATATTTCACGGTTTAATAGGTTGAATTTACGTAGGATGGCATGTGTTTATGTACGTACATCATCTATTAAATTACAGAAAAAATATGTTTACTTACAAAAATCTGCAATTGTTTGAAAAATGTCGTGGACAGATTAGTGTCGGTAAAAAAGTTGGTTGGCCCAAATATTTTTGCATTCTCCACTGTGGCAGATATGAATGCAGGTGATTGTACCCAAAGCTTAGCCGCTTGTCCCGTCGTGATTGTCCTTAGCTGTAATTTTGTTCTCTTTTTTTTTAACTTTCCATTGGTTTACAAAGTTGAATGGTGATGATGAGATATGTGTATAAAAAATACGAATATTTGATCTCGAGTCCTTGTGCGTTTGTTATTAACTTAAGTATGGTTATCCGTTGCTTATTAGGTATCCAATCCATAACACAAGCTTTGCTTACTTTGGGACTAGGACAAAATTGGTCTCGTCTCCAGTGATATTCTTTTTCTAATCAAAATAAATATTGCTGAATATTGTAATTCACCTCATTATCTTGTTTTCAAGGGAACCGGACGATGACGAATTATTGGAACTTGCAAGGGTGTACCTCAGACAGAGCACTGACAAAAGTATTAATGAAACAGACGTCTACTCTCTGGCTGCGAGCGTCTTATCTATGTTCAAAGAGGTATGTACTTTAAGCAAGAAAAGCAAACTATTATCTAAAATCCCAGTTAGACTATATTATTACTGATACTACTATAATTGTATGGAACTTCAGGATTTAAAACACTTATTTTATGGAGTAAATACTTCGCTCATGAACTTTTTTTGCAAAGAGGCCAAGCGAAATATGTCAGCAAGCCACAAGTACAGTTAGCTAAATAGAAAAGGTACCCCTGTTTAACTGTGACAACCTCACTAAATCTATCCGTACGCCACATACACTAGAAATCTAATCATTGACATGCCAAGTACGTTTATTTTTAAATTTAATTTAAAATCATCTTTCCAGATTACCGAAACATTCCAATCTCGTCCTCACCACTACTGGACTACGTCTCACTTCAAGCAATGGTGTAGCAACGTTCAGTTGTATTCGCCAACTAACTTGACGGAATTAACTTTGGTAAATAAGATTTTATTTCTAATTAGTCATACTAACTTTCTGTGTTGTTTTTTTATCGAACGTGTAATCTTTTAGGCATTGATCTCAGAAGCAAATAGTATATTCAGGGACAGACTGGTTACAGAAGAAGAAAAAGCAAATTTCAACTTAATATCTAAGAAGTACCTAAAGGGTACTCAAATCGAGGGGGTATTCTTCACAACTAAATTACGTAGTGACGGGGTTTACATGGAAGCAGTCGATCACAGGGAATGGTACCAGACTACTCAAAAGTACATCAACCAATGCTGTAAGTCTGTTTTAATTAAGCACATTATTAATATTACTTAAAGGTCTCGTGAGGTTTACAAATTGTAATTAAAAACGGTTATAAAAATGTGAGCTGAATCGTTTATTTATTTTTTGTTATGGTGTTCTAATAGTAGAGTTTTGTTACAGTGACAGAGAGTGAACGGAATGTATTTGGTGACAATGGTGCTGAGGTGTGTTTGGAACTAGCAACGTTGTGCCCTGCATTCGCAAGAGCGGTGAGTTAATAGTCAGGAAGCATACGGATCTCTATAGGATCGCTAACAGTATACTCATACTCATCGGACCACCCTTGTCCGAAATATTTTGGGCCTCATGTTATCAAGCAAAACTTTAGGAAGCAAGTGTGGATTACGGGCTGCCTGTTGTATTTGAATAGGGATGTTGACACCACCAATCCACTGACGTACTTTTTATAAGCTGTCAAAACACAATTCTGCCATAGAGTTTCATAAGTCGCTATTTGTTCGCCAACTCAATCAACTAACTATTTATTTGTTTTAAAGCAACAAAAAATCTAATTTTACAGTAAATCGAAAATTAATCTGGTTTTCAGGGTTAAAATAAAGCGTTTTTTTAATGGAGTCGTGCCTTCGAATTATTTTTTAATGGCGTCAACATCCCTATTTACAGTTCAGGAAGGATATGTTCCTTTATTTTCTTTAACGAATCACTCTACATCTATACTAGAAGATGGATGGATGGAGTCGATCAAAATTAAATTTTGAATTGTTACCGCAAGTACTACGGAGTTCTACGTAGCCTACACTACGTGTGACCAAACACGCTCTTGGCCAGTTTTTAAAACTACACGGATTTGGATGAAATTTGGCAAAAAGTTAGTTTATAACCTGGATTAAAACATAGGACACTTCTTATCCCGATATTCCCACGGGATAGGGATAAAATCTCTAAATAACAACCACTGAGCTTAGAGTCATGAAATTTGGTGTGTAGGTAGCTGGACGTCTGCAATAACACATAGGCAACTTTTTATCCCGATATTTAGTATTGTATGTTAATCTTTCAGACAAATGGAGGTATAGTGGTGGTGGTGGGTAGCTCGGGAGTGGGGCGGCGCGCGGCCGCGCACATCGCGTCGGCGGCGCTCCCGGCGGCTCTCTTCACTGTCAACCATACGCAGGAGTTCAACTCGCAACTCAAAAACGTACGTGTGTACACGCCTTAGTACAGTCAAAGGCAAAAATATCGACACGGCCAAAGTTACAAAAATTTGTATACACGACTTTATGCACTTAACATTAAGGCCGCGTATACATATTTTTGCAACTTTGGCCGTGTCGATATCTTTGCCCTTGACTGTACACTGAACTCTGCCTAAAAGTGCACATTAGTTCACTTCTTGTTGCCGGCGGTGGTAAAGGCGAGCCAGTTGTCGCAGTTATTATGAGGAATTCAGTCATAATTATTGTTGCAAAACGAATAGAAGACCCCTACCAATGTCAGTATTATCTACACCAGGGATACCCAAACTATTTTAGGCAAGAGACCCCTTTTCCAAAATGAACTGATTCGTCAAATAGACTGTAGACCCCACTAGTCACATCACTTTAAAAAATTTGTCTCTACTTTTTTCCTATTGATACAAAATACTTACCAATTTAAAAACTTTGCGGTTGGTTAGGTTTATGTTCACCCCTGGGAAACCGATTGCAACTTAGGGGTCGATATCGACCACTTTGGGAATTCCTGATCTACACTATGTGTCATTTTGGTTTGATTTGGGGACATAATTTCACTCTCTGCTATGGTTTTATTTGAATAATCGTTCCAAACTGATATTTTTATGTCACACATCAGCGTTTTATTTTGCGATAAAAGCTATAAGTTTGTTTCAACTTAGAAAAATATTAATTGATTTCAGGCTGTCTCCTCATCAAGCGAAGGCTCCCGTACAATAGCGCTGTTACGGGAGAGTTCGATCGACGACGGGGCGCTAGCTTGTATAGAGGCTTTGCGGCGCGCGCAGTCAACACACGCTATACCAGCGCGCGTTATGCCAGCACTCAACAACTCACAGCAAACGCCACATGTGCTCGAGAGTGAGTGTAACATGCCTATTCCTATTCAAGACTTTCTCTGATATTTCTAGCAATCAAGGGTCACCTGATTCCTGGACTGTACACAAGCCTTCCTTATGTGCTGTCATAATTAGGCAATCCTAGAAGCTATACAAAAAAAGGACCTCAAGATTCTAACGATAATATCGAGTCTGTCAGTGTCAATTACTCTTCGTTATTATAAGACAATGAGAACGACTAGGAATGGAAGTTATTCCATAAACGTATGACAAAATATATATGAATTCTAAGGCAGTATTACTCAGATATAGTATATTACTATCTCTTTCTGTGTACCTGTTTTTTCTGTATCGCTTATTATTTCTGGTGTACAATAAAGAGTATTTGTATTGTATTGTATTGTATTATGTAAGAAATAAATGTGATGCCGTCTCTGTTTATTCGGACAAAACAAACTCATAAATTTATCAATGCAATGATTGAATCAGGCCTTAAAGCCTTAAATTTTTCCATGTCGCTTATATCACGATCGAATGATACTATTATTATTTTAGTAGTTTTTTTTGTCGAAAACTTCTGCACAAATATGCACCCGCGAATTAAATTGAGCATTGTAATTTCTACATAGCAGTGCGATCACACTAACAACGTTTATTTCACTCCTGGTCGTTAAATATTTTAGACGTAAAGCGAAACCTGGGTATTGTGATATGCCTCGACAAAGACCAGGAGAACCTCTTTGAACTGATGGAAAAGTACCCGTTCCTCTGCAAAGAGAGCCATCTGATTTGGATGGAGGGCTGGAGCGACGAAACGCTGCGCCAAATGCCACAGCTGATCATTCAGAGGTGACGGTAGTTGCTGTATGCACCTTGTGAGGCCTTGGCACTAACGCACAATACAACACTTTGTAGAATGGTATGATAGAATGTGCACTAATCTGCAGTTTTAGTTTGGACGACACGGCCGACCACTTCACTGTATTTGTATCTTAGTAAAATGTTGGAATTGTTACGTAATATTCATAGCATACAGGGTGTTAATATTTTTTTATTATTTAGACTGAATAAATATTAAGTAATTCTTAGTGATAACTAAAAAAAATGTAAAGGCTGTAACTAAATCGTACTATTTCAGACTCATAAAAGAGAACGTAACAGACACTTCCAAAGAGCAACACGAATCAATCCCCATAGAAGGGTTCGTGAACATTTACTCGAGCCTCGATATAGAGTCGATGCGAGCTCCGTGCCGATACATCGGCTTTATCAAAACATACTTCCACATCGTCAGCCGGAAGAAGGAGACATTGGCGCAGAGGAAAAACATGCTCACGGTATGTAAACTAGTTTTTCAAAAAGTACAAAATTTCCGGCCATAAACATTTTTTAGAAGATTTTTTATTTTAATGATTCAACTTAATGAAGACTTTTAGTTTAATATTGCATAATTTGACAGTTCTCACGCATATTTCAAACTTTTTAAGTTGCATTGTATTCATCCGGCCTTTATTTCGTCAACCGATGTCGGTACCACAACATACTTAGTGAAATTGTAGTAGTAGTAGATTGTAGAAGTCCGGTTTACGTCTAATTTAAAACAAAACAAAAAATACAGCGTTAGTTGCTTATTCTTAAATTAAACCTACAATTAATTGATTAGGCGGGCGTGGAAGCTCTCCGTCGAGCCAGAAGCGAAGTAGCAACTTTACAAGCAGACGCAGCGCAGCAAGAAGCCGCGCTGTCCGACAAACAAGCAGCGGCGAATCAGGCGTTGGACCAGATCGGTGCCACTGTGCGGGCTACTACTGACCGGAAGGAAGAAATGCACGCGTTAAAAAAGAACATAGAAGTGGAAAATGAGAAGCTGCAGATTCGGTAAGAGAAACATAAAGAGCAGGAAGTCATAATAATGATGAATTTTTCTATTTCGTTAGCTCATATAACGCTCTTGCAATCCATACTAATATTATAAATGCGAAAGTAACTCTGTCTGTCTGTATGTTACGCTTTCACGCCAAAACCGCTGAACCGATTTGGATGAAATTTGGTACAGAGATAGAATAGACCTTGGGAAAGGACATAGGCTACTTTTTATCCCGATATTCCCACGGGATAGGGATAAAATCTCGAAATAAGAACCTCTGGGCTTAGAGTCATGAAATTTGGTATGTAGGTAGTTGGACGTATGGAATAACACATAGGTGACTTTTTGACTCGATATTCCCACGGGATAACTAGGGATAAGATCTCAAAATAACAACCGCTGGGCTTAGAGCCATAAAATTTAGTATGTAGGTATCTGGACCTCTGGAATAATACGAAGGGTACTTTTTATCCTGATATTCCCACGAGATAGGGATAAAATTTCGAAATAAGAACCTCTGGGCTTAGAGTCATGAAATTTGGTATATAGGTAGTTGGACGTATGGAATAACACATAGGTGACTTTTTGACCCAATATTCCCACGGGATAACTAGGGATAAGATCTCGAAATAACAACCGCTGGGCTTAGAGCCATAAAATTTAGTATATAGGTAGCTGGACCTCTGGAATAACACGAAGGCTACTTTTTATCCTGATATTCTCACGGGATAGGGATAAAATTTCAAAATAATAACCGCTGGGCTTAGAATCATGAAATTTGATATGTAGGGAGCTGCACGTCTGAAATAATACATAAGCGACTTTTTGACCCGAAATTCCCACGGGATATCAAAGGATAAAATCTCGAAGTAACAACCACTGGGCTTAGAGCCATGAAATTTGGTGTGTAGGTAGCTGAACCTCTGGAATAACACATAGGCTATTTTTTACCCCGATATTCCCACGGGATAGGAATAAAATTTTGAAATAATAACCGCTGTGCTAAAAGTCATGAAATTTGGTATGTAGGTAGCTGCACGTCTGGAATAACACATACGCTATTTTTTATCCCTATACTCCCACGGGATATTTCAATTGCCACTACCAGACCGATTAGTTTACGCGTGCGAAGCCGCGGGTAAAAGCTAGTAGTAATATATATTTTTGATGTTTTGTATTTTTGCTTAATGTTTTATTTGTTCTCTTCAGCAAAAAGGAGATTGAAAAGGAGTTAGCGTCAGTAGAGCCGATAATAGCTGCAGCTCGATCGGCAGTCGGGGACATAAGGCCAGAATCGCTTAGCGAAGTAAGTCACTGTCATTCACGCAAATATAAGTAAGAACTGAAGCTATTCTAATTATTGTATGGTTTAAAATTCATGTCTTAACTCCATTACACGCCGTAAAATAAAGCAAGTTATTAATATAAATGATGGATAGATATTTATTTACTTGCAGATTCGTTCGTTACGAGCACCGCCGGATGTCGTTAGAGATGTTTTGGAGGGAGTACTGCGACTGATGGGTATAGCTGATACCTCTTGGCACTCTATGAAGAATTTCCTTTCTAAACGCGGCGTTAAAGAAGATATAAGGTAGATATACATTTCCACTTCGAGATTTACAGACTCGTTAAAATATTTAAATTTGCTAAATTCAAATAGTATTTGTGAAAAATGTGATAGGTACGATAATCAGATCAAAATAGCGTGTAAATTGAAATATGACATGCGTAATACTCGTACTTACAACGATTCAACAACTCGGTACAGTCAAGGGCAAAGATATCGACCTCTTTGATATCGACACGGCCAAAATTGCGAAAATATGTATACACGGCCTTAATGTTAAGTGCATAAAGTCGTGTATACATATTTTTGCAACTTTGGCCGTTTCGATATCTTTGCCCTTGGCTGTATCAAATCACCTACTCTTAAAAAAAGGACAAATCAATAAAAGTTTTGGTAAAATAATTCATGGATCTTCATTACAAAATACTTGTTTGATCAATGAATCTTTTATTTCACAAACAAATCACCTGCCATCCGTAGATGCCTGGATGCGAGTCAAATCAACCCGGAAGCGGCGGCGTCGGTGCAGCGTCTGCTGGACCGGCGCGGCGCGTCGTTCGAGCCGGCGGCGGCCAGACGCGCGAGCGCGGCGTGCGCGCCGCTGGCCGCGTGGGTGCGCGCCAACCTGGCGTACGCGGCCGCGCTGGCGCGCGTGCAGCCGCTGCAGGCGCAGCAGGCTCAGCTGCACCGGTCAGTGCCTGCACCCTGTACTAAACTCTAATCCCCTTATTCATAAAACTTACAAGCCTATGTTAACTAACAAATGCTTTGTCCCTTTCTAACAAATACAAATATCGAAGTGACAGATAAGGACAAACGAATTTTAGCGGCATTTTTACTAAAATAGCTTTGATTGTCGTTTATGAATAAGGGGGTATGCCTATGTTAACTAACAAATGCTTTGTCCCTTTCTAACAAATACAAATATCGAAGTGACAGATAAGGACAAACGAATTTTAGCGGCATTTTTACTAAAATAGGTTTGATTGTTGTTTATGAAATTATGAATAAGGGAATAACCCTATGTTAACTAACAAATGCTTTGTCCCTTTCTAACAAATACAAATGTCGAAGTGACAGATAAGGACAAACGAATTTTAGCGGCATTTTTACTAAAATAGGTTTGATTGTCGTTTATGAATAAGAGGGTTATTCTTTTTTTTTTTATTCGACTGGAAGGCAAACGAGCAAGTGGGTCTCCTGGTGGTAAGAGATCACCACCGCCCATAAACATCTGCAACATCAGGGGTATTGCAGATGCGTTGCCAACCTAGAGGCCTAAGTTGGAATACCTCTAGTGCCAGTAATTTCACCGGCTGTCTTACTCTCCGCGCCGAAACACAACAGTGCAAGCACTGCTGCTTCACAGCAGGCTTAGCGAGCAAGATGGTGGTAGCAATCCTGCATACAAATTCAATAGAATCTGACAATCCTGTAGACACTTTCAACCTACTAATATGAACACCGGGCTGCCTAGGGCTTTGTGATGTGACTATTATTATTTTTTGATTCTTTTTAGACGATAATCACAACAACATGGACATATATAATCAAGTGTGCCCACGTTAGGATGTGTTAAATGTGTAGAAAATTGTCAGATTCTATTGAATTGTACTTTAATGGCGCCATGATTCCTCGCAGTCATAGTGAGAAGCACAATGTTTAGGGGCTGTTTCACCATCCATTGATTAGTGTTAACTGACGGTTAAATGTGATGCCGTCTCCGTCTATCCGAACAACACAAATAGAGACAGCATCACATTTAACAGTCAGTTAACACTAATCAATGGATGGTGAAACAACCCCTTAGTCTCGGCCAAAAGCGCAATAGATGAACTCGTATTATGAGACTAACTCGTTCATCTATTGCTTACTTTCCAGACTCTTACTATTGTGTTACTTATTGAAATAGTAGCCTTTGAAATAAAAAATAATACATGTCATTCAGAAACCTACAAGAAGCGGAAGCGCAGTTGTCGGCACTGTCGAGCGGGCTGGCGACGGTGGACGAACGCGTGGCGGCGCTGAAGCAGCAGCTCGGCCAGCACACGAGGGACGCGGCCGCCATCGAGCTGCGGCTGACCAGTGCCGGCGCCACCATACAGGCGAGTGCGGGCGGCGGCGGGGGGCGCGCGGACCAGCGCTGACGCAGCAGCTGGCCAGCACACGAGGGACGCGGCCGCCATCGAGCTGCGGCTGACCAGTGCCGGCGCCACCATACAGGCGAGTGCGGGCGGCGGCGGGGGGCGCGCGGACCAGCGCTGACGCAGCAGCTGGCCAGCACACGAGGGACGCGGCCGCCATCGAGCTGCGGCTGACCAGTGCCGGCGCCACCATACAGGCGAGTGCGGGCGGCGGCGGGGGGCGCGCGGACCAGCGCTGACGCAGCAGCTGGCCAGCACACGAGGGACGCGGCCGCCATCGAGCTGCGGCTGACCAGCGCCGGCGCCACCATACAGGCGAGTGCGGGCGGCGGCGGGGGGCGCGCGGACCAGCGCTGACGCAGACAGTGATGCTGCACTGATACCAAAACCAACACCACCAACAAAAATTACCAGCCATTGTTAAGAATATAAAAGATCCTTTTCACTTCTCATGCTCGTAAAGTTCGTGTTTATGCTGTATCTAGGCGACATAAAATGACTTTTTATGCACTAGTGTATGAAATAAAATCTTCGTCTAATACCAACTCAAGACCAAGGTAATTGGGTGTCAACAGCCACAAACAAAAAAGTTTCTATATATTTTTTAAATAATTTTTAATTTATATAAAACTAAAAATCAATCTAACCAATCAGAATAAATCAATAAAATTGAAATAATGGAATTATTATAATAATACATAAAAAATAAACGGTACATAGAAAGTGAATCATTGTTTCCATTGTTGCTATTTCATTTCCTCGCCATCAAAGTGAAAAGCAGAGTGTAAAACTCGAGCATTAAACCCATTTTCCCCTCGACGTGTCTATCCACCCTCGCCGTACCGGCTCGGGTGGCTATATGAACGCCTCGGGTAAAATGGCTCGTTTTATGCTCTTGTTGTACAATCTACTATTATTTTTAACCTTACCAATTCTATAGGTGGACGCATCAGACACGCTTTTATACGGTTTGGCTAAAAATTACTAAGTTGGCTTCTTGTTACAGGCGGCGCGCGCGTTACTCGACCAGCTCGCGCATGAATACGATGCTTGGGAAAATGATGTAAGAAATGCTTTATGAGCAGTTATTTATTATTGTTCGTTCCTAAAATAAATTGCAGTTTTTACCTACGAATAATCGTTTCGGTTTAAAGTATAAGATAAGATAAGATAAGATAATTTATTCATTAATTTCAGTACAAAATAACAATAGATGGTCACTTTTTGTGTAGAATTTGTTCTGAGTTACGCTTCCTGACTTATTATTTAATCGTAGGTTTTTACTAACTAGTGTGAATTTTTGCCAGTATAGTTATTGACTTTATTGAAACTTATAATTTATAATTCATTGTTTGAATGAAATTTCAGCTTGAACACATATCGAAGGAGATATCAGAGCTAAATATAAGGTCTTTACTAGCTGCCGCATATATCATCTACTTGCCCGATGTAACGGAACAACGAGCTCTGTATGTACTTACTCATACGTTTTTATTATTTTATTATTCTTAATTTTTATTTTTGTTATTCTTAAAAAATACAAATACAAATATTCTTTATACTTAACTTAACTTGTGATAAGCGTAATTATTTTGATGCGTTTTTCAGAGAATACGTCAACCAGTGGGGTTTATTGTTAGGTTTTGAAGACCAATCTTTTACGCCGATTAATTTCCTCGCAAGCACGGAGAAACAATTGAAATGGGACGCAGATGGCTTACCTTCTGATAAATCGGCTGTCAAAAATGCCGTCATAATTGACCAAGTATATAAATTCATAAATAATATACCTATATGATAAAGTAAACTCTTAAATATTCGTAATCTTTTTTGTCTTTCCAGTATTTGGAGCCAAATAAATGCGGCTTCACGCCATTGATCATAGATCCCGATGGCGATGCCATTGCTTGGTTGAAAAGTACTTTGGCCGATTCATCATGTGACTTCGTTGCGCAACACAGTGAAAAACTGCAAACGGCTCTGCAATATGCCGTCAGGTAATTCAACCGATACCAATAATAAAATTCCGTGAAGCCATATTTCATTTAATGCACGTGCACACATAACTTTAAAACATTTAGCATGTCTTTGTGACGAAACTTGCAGCATTATAAATAGTAAATAATAAATAAATATTATGGGACACTTGACACCAATTGACCTAGTCCCAAACTAAGCAAAGCACAAGCTTTAGTACAAAATATGGACTAGTGTCGAATACCTAATGGTAACGGATAAACAATTATATAGATAAATACTTACTTAAATACATATTAAACATCCAAAACCCGAGAGCAAACGTTCGTATTATTCATACAAATATCTGCCCCGGCCGGGATTCGAACCCGGGGCCTCAAGCTTCGTAGTCAGATTCTCTAACCACTCGGCCATCCAGTCGTCAATAGTCTGTAAACTATCTTCTTTGTACCATATTTGAGCAAATAAATGACTGATATTACTGCCTATTCTTTTGTTTCCGGACAGGTGGTACTATATTCAACACTAGCTTTTGCCCGCGGCTCCGCCCGCGTGGTATTCGGTTATCGCGCGCTGTTCCCTCGGGATCTGTGCATTTTTCCGGGATAAAAAGTAGCCTATATCACTCTCGGGCCCATAAACTATCTCCATGCCAAAAATCACGTCGATCCGTCGCTCCGTTACGGCGTGAAAGATGGACAAACATACAAACACACTTTGACATTTATAATATTAATAGTATGGATATGGATAGTATATTAAATGCCTAAATGCCAAGTTTCATAGTTTTATCTTCGACAGCGACGAACTTCCACCATATAAACTTTCACCCCCTATTTTAACCCCTTAAAGCCTCTTTTTCGCGATAAAAGATAGCCTATGTCCTTCCTTTCCCAATGTCTAGTTTATCACAGTACCAAATTTCATCAAAATCGGTTCAGCGGTTTTGGCGTGAAAGCGTAACAGACAGACAGACAGACAGACAGTTACTTTCGCATTTATAATATTAGTATGGATTTTTTCCTGCCCATTAATCTAGTATTTTGATTGGTTTCAGACTGGGCCGTACTCTGGTGATAACGGACGTGACGTCCATCCACCCCGGCTGGCTCGGCGGCGGCTGCCGGCTCGTCCTGCACTGCCGGGACGCGGCGCTGCCGGCGCGCCTGCCGCCGCCCGCCGCCGCCTGCCTCGCGCGGCTGCGCTTCACGGCTCGCCGGCTCGGCCTTACCGGTAACTGATGATGACGGTGATGCTAATAGGGATGTTGACGCCACCACTCAACTGACGTACTTTTTATGAGCTGGCAGAACACAATTCTCCCATAGTTTAGCAACTCAATCAACTAGGTAACTATTTATTGGTTTTAAAGCAACAAAAAATGTAATGTAATTCTAAAATTAATCTGGTTTTCAGGGCTAAAATAATGCGTTTTTTTACTGGAGTTGTGCCTTCGAACTAGTCTGTAGCACTGAACCTCAACATTGTTAGCCGAAAGAAGTAGACACCCCCCCTTCCCCCCATACAAATTCTAATTCACAATGACCGGTCCTGCATCGCCCGCGTCTATTCGACTTCCGTGATTTAACCTGCTTATCAGTCTACCCTATGGTAGGCCTACTCACGCTGCATCTTCCGGTACATAGAAATATTACCTATCATAATTTTTTGAACAATCTATTACCGCTTAAAATTGGCAATCGGGTTATTGTTTGTTATTTCACTTCAACCAGGTATCCCTTAAGTACTCTGAACTCATCAGCTAAAGCAAACATTTTGTGCTACTGAATCATGATTCGGCTACCTGTTAAGTTATAGTGACTTGGCAGAGAAGCAAAAAATAATTCTAGCTTTTAGGCTGTCTAACTTCTTTTCTCATTTCAGATCAACTGGTACATTTTGCGTTGCAGCAACAAAATCCCGAAGTCAATGAAAAATCCAAGGAAATAAAACTAAAAAAGGCCACCATGCAGAAACAATTGTATGAATTGCAGGTAGGATACACATAAACTTTAAAATTATGTCGATACTAACTAAATGACATCAAATAAAAGGTTCTGATATGCTCTCATCTGCGTTTGTACAATAGGAGAACCTTCTAAAAGACCTGTCAGCGAACGGCGACATACTCCACGATGCTAATCTCCTGGCGTCATTGAACAAGACACGAGCAACTAGCGCAACTATCGCCGAAGCCCTCGCGGCTGCTCGTGCGATCGAGGAACAAACGCGCGCCGCGAGCGAGGCTTACGCGCCCGCTGCCGCTCGTGCCGCCGCGGTCGCGCTGGCGGTGAGGGGACTAGCGGAGAGGAAGCCGCTATTAGCGCTGCAAGTGGATACTGTGTTGGATCTCTTCGTAGACGCACTCCGCAGTGGCAGGGTCAGTATCATAGGGTTCTATAAGTGATAAGCAAATTCTTAATGGCAATTGGCATAAATCTAAAACCGTAGTATTGAAGTTTTTGTTGAAAATATAAGGATATATTTATATTTATAAGGATATCTTTTATGAAATTCTTGTGGGATAAAAAGTATTGCAACAGAAGGGAAGCCGCATGCACAAACTTAGTTATTAGGTTATGTATGTATGTATGTAAACTCTTTATTGTACAAAATAAGTAAAATACAGTTGACAAAAAAAAAACAAATATGTACAAAGGCGAACTTACCCCTTAAAGGGATCTCTTCCAGTCGACCTTTGAGTGGATGAGTGGTTTATTACACCATTCCTTATTTTTCTTCCTGTAAACAGTTCAGTGGCCCATTTCACGAAGGTACAAGTTACAATTTACAAGCGGTAGTCTCTTTTCAATGCATATTGTGAAACAAACACTACTGCTCGTAAATTGTAACTTGTAGCTTTGTGAAATAGGGCCCTGGTAGACGATTAGAACTTAGGATGAAGCTAGATTTTACTACTATTTTAGAACTATTCTGATTTTCTGCAACCATTTAACAAATATTACAGGACGCAAAAGAGATAGACACCGAAACAGTGGTCAAGTATCTGATGAGAAGAATCATTGAGAGAGTGCTCTTAAGTTTGCACAAGAAGGACAAATACATTGTAGTTCTCCATCTTTTGAGGCAGGTTTATGACCATCTTATGCCAGAACCGGTAAATCCTTTTTTATTATCTTTTTTTAAGTAATGTAAATAAAGATAAATAATAAATATGTATTTACATATATGACCTCGTAGTAATATCTAGGGATGATGATTCAAATTTTTTGTGCAACTTACAGCTGTGGCAAATATTGATTGGTAGCTACGAAATTGTCGAAGATGTTACGACTGTTAATGAAATAAAGAAGGCTTTTCCATGGATTCAAAGTGAATTTGTCAAGAAAGTTGCGCAGCTTAAGGTTGGTTTTTCTGTGTCTTTTTTACTGGCCGTTACTTTCGAATTAGTTTTTTCTTTTAATGCTTTTTTTATATTGAAAATAACTTTTTACAGATGGCCAGTGAAGAACTATTTAATAAACTGGCCCTAAACGACGAAGCAACATGGAAAGAATTCCAAAGTTCTGGAGATTTGACAGCTATCAGTAAACTGAATCTTTCAGAGTTCGAGACGGTCATAGGAGTTGCGTTACTGAGGCCCGATAGCTTGTACCGGGCAATTGTGACGTTTGTAGATCACTTGCTTGGTGAGTTGGCTGAAGAATGTTTTTGAGTTGTAACCGATAGTGTCTTTTTCAACCTCGACATTGGTGGAATCATCGATAGTTTCGATGGAGCTATATTTTTCCAAAAAATTGAATTAAATTAAGTTGATTTGAGTCGGCAAATAAGTGACGGCATGCCGAACGATTACCACGAAAAACTATGTGGGTGTGATGTGAAGTATTCGAATTGATTGTTGTGTTTTGTGTTATAGGCGCGCGCGTGATGGGCGGCGGCGACACGGTGTGGCGCGCAGCGCGCTGGGGCGGCGGCGGGCGGCGCGCGCGGCCCGTGCTGCTGCTGGGCGCGCACGCGGCAGACGTGCTCGCCGCGCACGCTGCGGCACTCACACAGGTGTGGTGTAGGGCGCGCGTGATGGGCGGCGCGACACGGTGTGGCGCGCGGCGCGCTGGGGCGGCGGCGGGCGGCGCGCGCGGCCCGTGCTGCTGCTGGGCGCGCAAGCGGCAGACGTGCTCGCCGCGCACGCCGCGGCACTCACACAGGTGTATTAGTACATTGTGTCTTAAGGGCGGAAAATTGGAAATTACGAATGAGACCCTATTAGAAGCCCTAAGTCGATAGTAGAGCCGAAGCGCCGCACCCCACTCCTCATCCCACCCCCTATGTAGCAACCAAGTTAGCCTGCATGTGACACTGCTTACAAACAAGTGTGATGAAAAATAATTTAAAATTTCATTCCTTTGCTAATGAGGGGCAAGTTATGTTATGACCCACATTGGTACTATTCGCGAATACAGCCAAAAAATCTTAGATCTTAAACGTAAACCACTAAAAAGCAACGCCTGAAATGTAATGTATTGTTATCTATCCAGGTCGGCATAGAGGCAGGGATAGCAGCCTGGCAAGCAGGCGTTGAAACAGCAAGAAGCGGAGGCTGGCTGGCCATCATCGTCGGGGCCTCGCCCTTCACACAAGAGTTCCAAGCATTCCTCACTGCTATTGCTCAAACCCCGGTAAGTACTTCTTTAATTCCGACCACCAGACGACCAGACGACCAGATGGCCTAGTGGTTAGAGACCCTGACTACGAAGCTTGAGGTCCTGGGTTCGATTCCCGTGTCGGGGCAGATATTTGTATGAAAAATACGAATGTTTGTTCTCGGGTCTTGGGTGTTTCATATGTATTTAAGTATGTATCTATCTATATACCTAATTATATTTATCCGTTGCTTAGTACCCATAACACAAGCTTTGCTAAGCTTACTTTGGGACTAGGTCAATTGGTGTGAATTGTCAAGTGATATTTATTTATTTACCATCAGGAGGCCCACATGCTCGTTTGCCATCCAGTCGAATAAAAAAAAATATTTTTATTTATTTAATTCCAGTCCTAGACCACGACGCGACGCGTATTATTAGTTATTGCTACTCATTTATTTCAGGCTGAAGAATTCCACCCTGAATTCCGGTTGTGGATTGTATCTGAAGACCGTGACATTCCCCCTCTTATATCCAACGTGTGCGTCAATGTCATAATCGAGGTATGGGCAAAATCAATTGTAGCTTTGTTGGAATCCTTGTACAGATAAAAAATAAACCCACATAATGTATTGTATTGCTGTTGATGCTCCAAACCAAATAAAATAAATAAACTCAAGATATCGAGCCATGCAGCCGACGCAAGTACTTTGCTGAACATTTTCCTTGATTTTTTTAAGTTATGCCCCCCAGCAAAATTTTAAAATTTTATTAGTCAGCTAGTGAGAGTCTTTGTATGGAGCCAACCCCGACGTTTGGTCGGGGTTCGGACACGCGAAGTAGATGCATTTGCGTAATCTAGTGAAATCTATATCTGTGGTTCACCCGTTTCAGACACACATAGCGGTCAAACTTATAACCCCCTCATTTTCGGGGTTAAAAATGTTCTTGGATAAATACGTCCCAACGTTTTGCTGGCACAGGCTCCTGAAGGCGTGAAGCCTAACGTCATGGGCACGCTGTCGGCGTGGGGCCAGTACACTGCGGACACGCGCGTGGTGCGTGCGCACGCTTGCCTCGCGCTGGTGCACGCTGTTGTGCAGGAACGACGCGCGTACATACCGCAAGGTTCCTCATTGTACACTATAAAGTAAACTGGAATATCGTCACTACTTTAAAAAAAACTCTTAGCTCAAAATAGATAATCTTTCTTAGTGAACTTTATAGACATTACATCAAGGTTAAATTTTGTTGAAATATTGATTTTAGATACGAGATTTTTTCAAAGTAGTGACGATATGGCACTAGGTTGTTCTAGGATTTCTAGGACTATCATTTGGCAGTTGTTTTCGTATCGTTTAAAGATGACTTGATGAATGATCTGGAGTTTCTTACGAGGTGGCGTGAAATTACGATCAGTTGTTTAGTTACGTTGTTTCACCATCCATTGATTAGTGTTAACTGACGGATAAATGTGATGACGTCTCCGTCTATTCGAACAAAACAAATATAGAGACGGCATCATATTTAACCGTCAGTTAATACTAATCAATGTATGGTGAAACAGCCCCTTAATCTATGAGCTTACGACCTCTTTGAAACGCTTGGCTTGATACTTCTGATTTACGAGTAATAAGTTATCATTGTCAAATGAATAACAAAGTTGTGAATATTGACGTAAGATTTAAAACTTACCGGGAGTTCCCTTTAGATGTCTACTTTATTTCAATAAATAATATAGGTGATCGTGTATTCAGTGGGAATTGTTCTAACAATATCCTTAACTGTAATTAATTAAACCGAGATAATTGCGTGAGACCTTTTGACTTACATTTTGGCTGGTTATTAATATTTTTCAACTCCTGATCACCAAATACTGATGTATGTGGAAGTCGACGAGGATGGGTTCCTGCGTGAAATTACTCTCTATCGAACATACGTAGCTGTCCTGCACGTGGAGTAGCGTAGCACAAGGTAAACGGTTGTTGTTCATTAAGTCTCGTGCACTGTAGGTATATATATAAGCTAAAGCAGTATGGAAGCTACGAACAAATCGATCGAAACGAACACACTCACACAGACGCGCGCTCTACACGGCCTCTAAGGGGGTCTCGCAAGTGGAGTACCTTGAGACCCCCTTAGAGGCCATGTAGAGCGCGCGTCTGCGTGAGTGTGTTCGTTTCGATCGATTTGTTCGTAGCTTCCCTACTGCTTTAGCTTACATATACTGTGTCTCGTGTGAGCTCCTGAACTATCATGCAGGTTGGAGCCGTTGGTACGCATGGGAATGGGGCGAGGTACGGGCGTGCGCGGAAGTGCTCCGGCGCGGCGGTGCGACCGGCTTGGACGGCGCGCGCGCTCTGGTGGGCGCGCTGTACGCGGCGCGCGTGGCGGCGGCGCCCGACCGCGCCATGCTGGCGGCGCTGCTTCGCAAGTACCTCGCCGACGCGGCGCTCGCGCACGGCTGGAAGATCGCCGCGCACACGCCGCTGGCGCTGCCCTTCACCACACAACTACAGGTCGGTTACAAAGGCTGCCCGCCCCACCACTAGAGCGGAGCACTTAGCGAGATAAATTAATGGTGTACGGTTGTGTTACTCTGAAGATGAGCTCTGGTTGAGTTCGAAACGCGTCAGTGTGTTGTGGTGATGGTGATAGATGGGTTTGTGTAATTTGTGTGTATTCTTACAGTGTGGAGGTGAAGGAACTGCATGAACACGCATATTTTGCATAAGCTTAGCTATCGTGTAAGGTCGCGGGTGAGCAAGGAAATTCTTTTAGTTTATTCATATGGACCTCCGCAAAGTAACGCCTGATTCGATAAATTATTTTATTGTTATGTTCAATTTGCTGCTACATATATTATACTGCGATTCCCTACATGTCACACGCCGACAGGCACATCATAGTTGTTCTTTTGTTTGCCTATTTATCACCTAATTATATTTAACTATGTTGACGAAATAAATTAATTTTAATTAAGTTAATTCCCACACAAACAACCAAAAATACAAAAATCCAAATCTTTCGTCTTTATAATATTAGTATAGATATAGATAAATAAATATATAAGAATTGCTCGTTTAAAGTGTAAGAACTACAGGACCCTAACGTGTATGCAGCCAGCCCGACATGCACTTGACTGATTTTTAATCTATCATTTATTTCATCTCGTTACTACCCGTATGTCCGAGGCAGGCGTACAGCACGACTTTTAGCGAGCTACCAGACATAGACTCGCCTCAACTGCTGGGGCTGCCTGCCAACTGCCGGCTCGCATGGGAGAAGAATGCTGCCGAAGACATCATCGCTGGACTAAAAGGTAAGTAACTTACTTTAAACCACTTGCTATGTTACTCTGTACCAAGTCCCAAGTCATAGCGTAGCAGACAGAAACCAGAAACAAAACATGTGCAAAGAGAGCATAATTTCCGTAATATACACACACATACAGAACTCTGGTGATTGCTTCAATCAACAAAATATTTAATAAATTATTTTGATGCATTTATTTCAGGTATTACACGGTAAAACTTATTTTTTTAAACTCGAACATTAAACCCATTTTCCCCTCGACGTGTTTATCCACCCTCGCCGTACCGGCTTCGGTAGCTATTTGAACATCTCGGGTAAAATGGCTCATTTTATGTTCTTGTTGTACTATCTACGATTTGTTTGAATCTGGGTCAACAAACACGGAGTCGTACACTAAACGCATTTCTTTTAAAGTACAAAGGCTTATATTTCTAGCTTGACACAAATATCTAATTGTGGTTATTATTTTGTGCATAGGTATGTACCATAGGTACTTCTTCATATGTATTTTAGAGTTACGCTCTTGTCGGTGTAGCCGTTGAATGGCTCTCCATTTCTTTCTACTAAAGCTGCAAAAAGATACACTAAAGATAAAATATATACGATACTTACAATAGTTTACATTCCAGAACTTAACACAACGGTTGTGTCAAACAAAAAACGTGGAGATTCGACGGCACTGAAAAGTCTCCTGGCATTGTGGAAGAAATTGATGTCAGGGAACCCTCTCCTCAAAGGAGATTTGCAGCCAGACCAGGTTAGATGGCCTTTTTGTTAAGTCTTCTATTTTGGCGTCTGTACCCAAATATATCAATTAAGTTGCTCTCACTCGAGCATCCATTTTTGTATGGAGATTAATGTATGTGTCGGCGGCCGATCGTAAAATTCGCCAGATCACGAAATTCCTAGGCATGTCATGAAACGCCGCCATTTCATTATATGCCTAGGAGTTTCGTGATCTGGCGGATTTTACGATCATCGGCCGCCGACATATGTATTACTAGCTTTTGCCCGCGGCTCCGCCCGCGTGGTATTCGGTTATCGCGCGCTGTTCCCTCGGGATCTGTGCATTTTTCCGGGATAAAAGTAGCTTATATCACTCTCGGGCCCATAAACTATCTATCTCCATGCCAAAAATCACGTCGATCCGTCGCTCCGTTACGGCGTGAAAGACGGACAAACATACAGACATACAAACACACTTTGACATTTATAATATTAGTATGGATATGGATAGTATATTAAATGTCTAAATGCCAAGTTTCATAGTTTTATCTTCGACAGCGACGAACTTCCACCATATAAACTTTCACCCCCTATTTTAACCCCTTAAAGCCTCTTTTTCGCGATAAAAGATAGCCTATGTCCTTTCCCAAGGTCTATTCTATCTCTGTACCAAATTTCATCCAAATCGGTTCAGCGGTTTTGGCGTGAAAGCGTAACAGACAGACAGACAGACAGACAGACAGACAGACAGAGTTACTTTCGCATTTATAATATTAGTATGGATAGTATGGATAGTATGGATTTACATCGGGTACTTGCCATATCATTTTAATTTTACACATAGCTTTGTTTAATATTATTTTCGTGCACCTGCAATAATTAAATTTTGTTATTTAGCAATAATTACTGAAGCCAGTAATAAATAAAGATTACTAATAAAAAGCCGTGGTGACCTGGTAGTTTGACCTATGCCCTCTCAAGCAGAAGATCCTGGGTTCAAACCCCGACTCGCACCGTCACACCTCTGATTTTTTCGAAATCTATGTGCGAAATTACATTTGAAAATTACCACGAGCTTTACGGTGAAGAAAACATTGCGAGGAAACCTGCACAAAACTGCGAATAAAATTCAATGGTGTGTGTGTGAAGTTCCCAATCCGAACTGGGCCCGCGTAGGAACTACGGCCCAAGCCCTCTCATTGTGAGAGGAGGCCGGTGCCCAGCAGTGTAGCGTATATAGGCTGAGATGATGATGGGACGAATAAAAAACACTATCGTTAGAAATAGTTTTAGAATCCCAAATCCTCGGTGAGTCAATATTGATGAGCTCACGCATTTCTTCTAACCAATTTACGAAAAATACATTAGGTATACGATAATGGTAGAGCCTTAAATTGACGTCATAATCTGAATGGTATAACGGAAACTACGGTGGCAAAGACGTCCGAACCGGTAATGCAAGACGGGTTGTGATATCAAGGTTATAAATACTCGTACCTAAATATTTTGCACCGTTTTGGGTTTATATTTTAGAATAAGGAAAATCTGTAAAGATCCTGTTTTGGCCAAGCCAAGCCTTGACACGGTGTTTAATTCTAGTTGGTGCAATATAGGCGCTTTTAAAGTACCTTATTAATCTTCTCTTTTGTTATAAAATACGTTATGCAGTTACTTGGACACGCAAAATTGACACAGTGAAATTTTTATGGTTAGATTATTTTACCCTATACCGTATTTTACTCAAGGATGATTTACGGTGAAGGAAACTTACACAAACTATGTGAAGTTCTAAATCCACGCTAGGCCCGTATGGGTACTACGGATGAAGCCCTCTCATTCTGACGGGAGGCTTTTGCCCATCAGTGGGACGTATACAGGCTGGGATGATGGAGATGGTGAATTGGGATGTTGACACCGCCAATCAACTGACGTACTTTTTATGAGCTGTCAAAACACAATTTTCTCCCATAGAGTTTTAATGGCAATAGCAAATTATCACGTCATTATCCGGCAACTCAATCAACTAACTATTTATTTGTTTTAAAGCAACAAAAAATCTAATTTTACAGTAAATCGAAAATTAATCTGGTTTTCAGGGCGTAAAATAAAGCGTTTTTTACTGGAGTTGTGCCTTCGAATTATTTTTTAATGGCGTCATCATCCCTATTGTTTTACTCGCGTGTAGATCGGCCAGTTACTGTTCGCAGGGCGGCGGCGGGTGGTGGGGCATGGTGGTCGGCGGCGAGGCGCGGGCGGCGGCGCGGGCGGCGCGCGCGCTGCACGCCGCGCTGGCGCGGCTGGCGCGCCACTCGACAACGGACAATACGCTGCTCACGGTTAGTTAACTACAGGTCGATTCGCAGAACCTGCCACGAGTGGATTGAATGAATCGATGTAATAGGCTAGACGACTAAAAAACTGTTTAGTCCGTCAGGAGGATAATTTAAAAACATTGTGCACATATTTTTTCTTTTGTTTGACAAACAAAAAATGACGAGGATACAGTGCTTAGAAGTTTCGAGTGACGTCACTATATTGTACGATTTTTACCTTAAAGCCGTAAAGTTGAAAAAAGTACCAAGTAGTCAAAATCGCCAAGTAGTTTCTATCACTAAATTGAGCTGTCTGGGGTAAACACAAATAAAAAAACACGATGTAGGTATGTCTGCCAAATTTCAAATACCCCCTCTTGTGGTTTGTCTGTATGCGTATACGTTGTCTAACAACCAGTCATGTTACTTTTTCATTTGTACATGTGCGACCTAGAACCGGGGATAGGTATGTAATATTACAAACAGAAGCTCTAGATGTAATTGGATCATCACGGCCCCACTTGATTGAAAACAAAACTTAACTTTTGTTTTTTTTTTCTCTCAAACTTTATCGTAAATTCAATGTACGCCATCCTAGACCCCAGCTGACGTCGTCTGTCACGCTATAAATATCAAACATTTTGCTTTACATTGCTTCTTCGAATAAACTTTAAAGTCTAATAAAAATTAAAATGCTAACTATTTTAAAAGTCGCTGAAGTAATGTTGTTCAGTTTGACGAGTACGATCTATGTTTTGATTATTTGCCCGTGTTATAGGCCATAACGGTACATATCGTCACTACTTAAAAAAAAACTCGTAGCTCAAAATAGATAATTTTCTTAATGAACTTTAAGTAGACACTACATCAAGGTTAATTTTTTTTTCGACATATTGATTTTACATACCAGATTTTTTCATAGTGACGATATATAACGGGCTCCATACCAGTGCTTAAGATTAATTTTACACAGGTGCCCGACGAATGGCAGCTACTATGGGCGGGCCCGGACGCTCCCGACGCGTTCGTGCGCGAGTTCAGCCACCGCGCGCGCGCCGCCGCCGCGCGCCTTGCGACACCTCACCCGCGAGACTACATGCCTACAGGCAAGTACTCATCTACATATGCCTGGGGATTTTTTTTTACCACAATAGGGATGTTGACGCCATTAAAAAATAATTCGAAGGCACAACTCCAGTAAAAAACGCTTTATTTTAGCCCTGAAAACCAGATTAATTTTCAATTTACTGTAAAATTAGATTTTTTGTTGCTTTTAAGCAAATAAATAAGTAGTTAGTTGATTGAGTTGGCGGATAGTGACGTCATAATTCGCTATTGCCGTTGAAACTCTATGGGAGAATTGTGTTTAAACAGCCATTAAAAAGTATACGTCAGTTGATTGGTGGTGTCAACATCCCTAATTCAATTACTAATCTAAAAATCCGTAAACAAATCTAGCAGCCTGCAACCAAGGCTCCGTTAATTATGACTTCGAAAATACCAACATTTAAGAAACTTGTCAAACTATGAAACGTATAGTTATGTAATGAGGGCTAAGTTTTCGCGCTCACCAGTACACCAGTTGGCGCCACTGTAGACAAAGATCCTGCCTGATGGTCAGGTTAGGTTAGGTTAGCGGTTACCTAACCGCTAACCTAACCTATATTCACGCTTACCTAGGCGTGAAAACAAAATTTACATTGAAATCATATTTAATACCTTAAAACCGTACCATAAAAATATCGAGTATGCCACAGTAGCTCACCCAAAAACAGTGGCATTTGACATACCGAAGACCTCTCGCTACACTAGCGCCTCTAGCGGCGTATTTATACGCGATAGCCCTCATTGTATTGATATGATATTGATTGCCTGGTGTACAGAAGTGGATCTCCGCGAGTTGCTGCGTCCGGAGCGGGCGGTGTGCGCGCTGCGGGCGCGGGACGCCGAGCGGCTCGGCTGCGCCGCGCACGCGCTCGCGCTGCACGCGCTCTGGGACCCTCCCGCCGGTACCTACTGCTCAGTGTTCTAAGGATGTTACGTCCGGAGCGGGCGGTGTGCGCGCTGCGGGCGCGGGACGCCGAGCGGCTCGGCTGCGCCGCGCACGCGCTCGCGCTGCACGCGCTCTGGGACCCTCCCGCCGGTACCTACTGCTCAGTGTTCTAAGGATGTTACGTCCGGAGCGGGCGGTGTGCGCGCTGCGGGCGCGGGACGCCGAGCGGCTCGGCTGCGCCGCGCACGCGCTCGCGCTGCACGCGCTCTGGGACCCTCCCGCCGGTACCTACTGCTCAGTGTTCTAAGGATGTTACGTCCGGAGCGGGCGGTGTGCGCGCTGCGGGCGCGGGACGCCGAGCGGCTCGGCTGCGCCGCGCACGCGCTCGCGCTGCACGCGCTCTGGGACCCTCCCGCCGGTACCTACTGCTCAGTGTTCTAAGGATGTTACGTCCGGAGCGGGCGGTGTGCGCGCTGCGGGCGCGGGACGCCGAGCGGCTCGGCTGCGCCGCGCACGCGCTCGCGCTGCACGCGCTCTGGGACCCTCCCGCCGGTACCTACTGCTCAGTGTTCTAAGGATGTTACGTCCGGAGCGGGCGGTGTGCGCGCTGCGGGCGCGGGACGCCGAGCGGCTCGGCTGCGCCGCGCACGCGCTCGCGCTGCACGCGCTCTGGGACCCTCCCGCCGGTACCTACTGCCCAATGTTCTAAGCTATGTTCTCCCGCGTACCGTATTAGACTGGATAATTGGAAAAAAAGGAGCTAAAAAATAAAGAATTTATCTGTAATTAAAGGCGATAACTTCACATTTTTGACATCCCTTTCCCCAGAACTACCGCGCGTGGTGCCGGGGCAGGTCGCCAAATAAATACTAAATTTTACCCGCATCACCGCAACAGCATGATTAGATCCGACGGATAAATTGGAATTCCGAGATTTTACTAAGCACCCGTGGAAATACTAAATACTAAAAATTCAACGATGAAACAAGTACTTTGCTTACACGCGACCTTACGATAGCTACGTCTATTCAACAAATATGTGTTCATGCAGCTCCTCTGCCTCCACACTGTAAGAACACCCACAAATCATACAAACACGATTGTCACCACCACCACACGATACTGACACGCCTGAATGAATAACTGAATGTTCAATGACGAGATTGAATAGTGTGAGAAACCAGAGTCCATCCTCAAAAAAAACTACACGCGTGCGGAACCGGGGCGCATCGTTATTCCAAGTTATTCCATTATGGTTAGTTTCGTTTGACTGAATACCGCTTATAAACGTTGTATTTATTGATAGATGGCGGCAAGGAGAGCAGCACTCACGGGCTGGTGGTGTCGGGGCTGCGGCTGTGCGGCGCGAGCTGGGCGGCGCGCGCGCTGCGGCCGTGCGGGCCGCGCTCCGCGCCGCACGTGCCCGCGCCGCCGCTGCTGTTGCGGCACGCTCTGGTATTTCATTGAGAACATCACAATAGAGTGGTCGTGGTGCGATGATCTTCGCAGGGCGGCTGGCAAGAGCTGGATGAGAGTGGCCGAGGATCGTGCTCAGTGGCGGACGTCCAGCAGTGGACGAACATAGGCTGATGATGATGATGATGATCACAATAGAGATTGTGTCTTCAGATCAAAAATTTACAACGGCATCAGGAACTTACTTTTTTTGTTACTTTCGCCAAATTCCGCCGTGGCAGACTAGCAAATTCGGACTTAGCGTCACTTTTACGGGAAACCATAGTGCATTTCATCGCGGTATCAAGTAGGTACGAAATTTTGCAGTCCGCTCTTTATCTACAATATGATCTATGACTGACCAGACCTATGATATGACTATATAACAAAGTTTTTTTTTTCTATTGTTTTATACCACGGCAGTTCGACTTTATTTCCGAGATTCAAATTGCATTAACAATTTAGAAAAAAATATTTCTATGGTGGACCTCAGGAGGTTAAAGTACTCTTCAAATCAAAGTAGAACCCTTCTTAATGTTTCCATAGAGGGTATTCCCAAATCGAAGTAGACTATATATTTTCAGGAATCCCCTGTGTCCTCTGAGAACACGCTCGAAGTGCCCGTGTACAGCAGCGAGGCCCGCGAGGAGCTGGTGTTCACCGCGCATGCGCCGCTGCACCACTCCTTCCCGAGGGACGAGGCACTACTGAATGCGGTGGCTCTCTTCATCGGACAGATCCACTAAAAGCTGTGTATACTTAAGTGCAGTTGTTCTCACGAACTGCAACACCGCTATTTTGCACTGATATAAAGTAATCCATCATGAGTTCGATTTAAAATTGTAATTGGTTATGTTTTAGTCGACTTGAAAGTAGGTAGCGTTTTCCTTTTCTTTTTAATAGTGATTTTTATATTTATTACCTCAGCTACGCCACGGCTAACGTCATTACTGAATTTAGTAAGTTCTGTTTTTGTGTAGGAGGGTACACTTCCCGTTTGGTCCCACTCATTTTAATTTAGATAAAAAAATACCAGCCCTTAGGAAGTTTATTTGTTTATTTTTTAAATTTAGTTTAATTTTTTGGGAGGAGCAGAAGGTGAAATTTTAGGTTAGCGTTTTTTTTTACTACTTAGGAGTCCTTGAATAAATAAAACTTGTAACCGTGTTAGTAGTAACATTTTCACAGTGTTAACAGTATTAACACATATCCGTTTTTAATAGTTTTCATTTTCGATTGAATCTGTAACCGTTTATACCGGTTGTCCTTATAAATGGGTTTTCCGATCACTGCTTGCGACAACTGATTTTTATGGAACAAGCAAGGTCATCTGATCAATTAAAGCCCATAGTCAACTGAATGTGTATACCCATGGGCTCGTATAAGTACCTGAGGAATTGCAGATTAGACGCTAACTAACACTAGCCAAGCTAAGATTTATTTTACCTTTTTGTGTAAGGATTAAACAGTTTAAAAGTTAAAAAGTAAAAGTTCAGTTTTCAAGGCACACTATATCGATCAATTTGCACAGTTGAGTGCAAAAATAAGACCTAACCCTCCAAAAACATATATTTTAGTGTCTTATTCCGACGTAGTAGATTCGTAGTAACAAATTCAAATTCATTTATTTCGTCAACATAGCTAAATACAATTAGGTGATAAATAGGTAAATAGAACAACTATCATGTGCCTGTCGGCGTACGAAATTTGAGTGGTTCGAATAGATACATATTTTTGTACTCGACTATACCGTGATCCGACTTGGATTGTTTTTCTTTTTTGGTTCTAAGTATTAGCATTCTTAAAATGAATATATGAAAGTTTCGTTTTACTTTTTTTCTTTCAGTGAAAATCTCATAGTCCTATACATTGTGCTAACACGTGCAGCACGGTATCTCGGTTTTACCCAAAGGTTATCGGAAATATCAGACTGCTATGCTCGTGATGATGACAAAACTGTCAGTGCGGCTACAATAGACTATTTGACACCGCCAATCAATTGACGATCATTTTATTCAGAATGTTATTCCTCGTTACATTTGTACGGTAGTACTTACTTTTCTATTAGCCAGCTCAGCTATTTATTTTGAAATGACAAAAGAATCAAATATTTCAGATAATTAAAAATGTATCAGGATTTCCCGGTTAAAATTCAATATTTTTTTATTAAAGCTTTGTCTTGACATTTTTAGTTCATTCATCAATAATGCCACCACCATAAGTTTGATGAAGCGTACTGGGACAATATTATGAACCTTATTGATAACAAGTCCAGAATTGACTATCTGACACTTGACTTCACAGTTTCAGGAAATGCCGGATTGTAACCAATCATAAGTAGTTTTGTTAATTAGTACAATAGTTGTTCGTACTTAATCTACATACCGAATAATTTTAGACCATACTTTTTGTTATTATGGCACTGGTAATTGATGACGCCACTTGGCGCATTAGCATAAGTTACGAGTATGTAACAACGAAGCGATACAAGTTAAGCTCACATCGACTCAACGTTTGACTACCCTTTTTATCATAAGCATTTATTATCGACCAGCGTCGTAGCACTGCAACAATTCAGTTCCCACCGGGTTGTCCCTTTTTTTTACGTGACATCAGCGATGAAAAGTATGGCAAAAATTGTATACACTACACTAACTATTAGATGGCTGTTTTACCATCCATTGATTAGTGTTAACTGACGGTTAAATGTGATGCTGTTTCTGTCTATTCGAACAAAAGAAATAGAGACGGCATCACATTTAACCGTCAGTTAACACTAATTAATGGATGGTGAAACATCCGCTAGGTGTTACATTCCAAGTGAAGTCTAACTTGCACTTCTTTTGCTCCTCGGGTTGCCTTACAAAACTATTCACTCACTGCTAGCGACGATCCAAAATTATGTTATGGTGTCCATAGATTTCTTAAGATCAACGCGGGCTTCCTTTCAGTAGGAAGGCCGCGTTGCTCTCAGATAAATTTAGATTGATTGCGAATGTTTTCTTTGTACTTGTGACTTTTAATGTATGCCAGTATTATTAAAAATAGTGATGATGCAAGACAAGTCGTTTTATTTTAAATTAGTTGTAAATCTTCACGTTCCAACGATAAAGCGCCAGGAGAGCGCACAAAGATGGGAAGAAAAAACATTTTATTGTAAACAGACGCTTTATTTGTGAAAAAACCTACAGAACATAGGTATAATCTTACAACAATTTCCTTATAATTCTCGAGTCTTCCGACTAGAAACATTAATTAGTATTTTAAAGAAGGATACAATAAAATACTATATAAAATCTACTCATATTAAACAGTTGACAATTAATAAGTGCAACACAGCCGCTCGTAGGATGATTAAGCACTTTGTTTGAAAACTATTTAAATAAAAGTACATTTACATCTACGATCATCAGGTTCTAATCACTCGTATTGACATTAAACTTGTTCGATTATTATCATATTATTAATTGACATAGTAAAAAAATTAAGAAGCAAACTAAAATATTTCAATATATACATTAGCTGCATGCAACTTGTAGTTTTAATGTAACATCAATTTAAAGAAGGTACTCGATTAGATTTTTGTAAAGATAGGTACTTGATAGTTTTATAAAAAAAAAATTGACCAAATCGGGGGAATCTCTCCTGTTTTTCCTGTTACACGCCCATAGAAGCTGACATTAGATTCTTCTAATTCTTCTTTAAAATATGGCTTCTGTCCTAATTGATAAGACAATTTCGCCAGTGTCTATGTATTCTCTTTCGAGAGGCAACGTTGTACGGTGATTGTAGTTTCTGCAACTTGATAGTAAAATTCCAGAAACCACGTGGAAACAACTTGCGCATTAAAAAATGTCAGACACGAGAGCAGTATAAAATTTTGTGATCACTGTTCACTGTTAAGGTTAATCGCCGCATAAAACACTATCAAAATTATACTTCAACCAGCCAAAGAAACAGAAATAGCAGAATTATACACAGCCCACACCCGCCATGTTTGAATGCCACAAATCGAATCCCAATTAGATTCTTTGGACGTGAACACGAAAAACAAGGTCGGTATTTCCATGTCGGTTATCCGGGCCGGTAAATAGTATCACCCTCCAAATCGTTGATTGATACCTTCGCTTTGTCTTCTCAGAACTCGGCTCGGGGTAGCTTTAAATTACTACATTAATGATAAATCAAAATTATTAAAACCAGATAGCATTATCTATTAAGCGTTCGCAGTACTGTTTTTAACAAATAAATTAGTTTGATTTATGTCAAATGAAATCAGGCAACCGTAATTTCAAAGAAACTAAGAGAACTCATAAATAAAATAGATAATGATGTCTGACTATCACGATAACTAAAACAAATTTAATCTGATTCTGTTTTTGTCAGAATTGCTCATATTAAAACAAATAAATAAGTGTATTTGGTAAACTGTCTCAATGACATAATAAAACAAATACAAAATAATGGAAATGCATTTTTGTAAATGCAACGAGTAAGACTATATATACCACGAATCTGTTAAAATTCACAAAATATAAAACATGTTAGGTATAATGTGCTGTCTATCAAGGACTTCATAAAATAAAGAGCATTCCAAACAAAAACTGAGATGTGTACATTTTGAATGGCAGATGATCTGGACAGTTAATTTCGCTTTTTATTCACAAAGAAAAAGCAGTTCACATTACTAGCAATTTTACTCAAAGGGACATTCTCACTTATGCTTTAAGTATGTATGTACTTATTAGCATTTTTAAAAGGCGAATTCAGAATTAAAATTTATTCTTTATCTCATAAGTGGAAGACAAGATTTTTCCTTAACAATAAATCTGATCAGAAATAATATACTCGTAACATCTCGTAGAATGCCAGAAACACGCCATACTCGACTAACAATTGAGTAAGTGGTGTATTTCTAATCAGGTTCTACGTCTCACAAAGCCCTACTTAAAAATTATAACATAAAATTCCACTACAGGGAGTTTTCAACTACCCACTACCTTTCAGATCCACGCATCAGATTTCCAATGTCATCATAATGAAAGAACCAGCCAACTAGGTAGTTTTGCAATTTTTCACAATCTGAATACTTCTGTGTGTTCTGAATTAAATGCCTATATAACACATTATTTGAATCGGATATAAGATTGAACATATCTAAATAAATAATTAAACAAATCCTGTAAACGAAACGTCTCGTTTCTTAATTGATTGAAAGTGTATTGTATATGAAATATAATATAAATTCCGCCAGACAAGATAACTTATCTATATCTACCCTAAAATGGCAATGTTAATGTACAATAAGGCCTTGGCGAGATTAGGATTGGAGTCAGTAGCCTCTGTAACCTCACCAGATGAATTCAAGGCCAAGTGCGGATCTTCAAGATATGCTCACATGAAACATCAACAATAATACGATTCACGGGATAGATGGACAAAAAGATAACCTTTAAATTATTAGCCTGCCTACTTAATAATAAGAAAATTACTGTGAATTTTAGTTTCTAAAGCATGAACACAAAATGAAAAATGCATATATTCATTAATGTAAGTAATCTCATTTTTAAGTATACTTATGAAATAAGAAGCGGAATATCAGAAGTGTCTTTGTCCAACTTGAATGATTCAAAGTAATTCTCCTAGTAACTAACCGTCCGCAATTTAAAAGTTATTTCAAAGATAAAAGAGCGTTTTCAAAAACAAGTGTACTTACCTATTCTTTTTTTTTTGAAATTTTGGAAAAAATTGGTTTTTCCTACTCAGAATCGAGAGCACAATCGATTCCGATGGTTTAAAAAAATGTCCCCATTTTTTATACAAAATTTTAGGAGTCCGTTTTGTCACTTTTGCCAAATTTTGCCATCACGCCCATACTAAGTGTATGAAAAAAAAAAGTCTCAAAACTGACATTTTTTTAAACTATCGGAATCCATTGAGCTCTTGATTCTGAGTAGGAAAAACTATATTTTTTCCAAAATTTAAAAAAAAATGAAATGATACACTTTTTTTGAAAACGCCCAAAACTGTACGTCAGAGTAGGCGCAATACTTGTAAAAAAAAATAGTCAAGGTTTATGAATTTTACAAAGTACTAACACTTTCACTAGGATTTTTGTATCCCGCACACGTTTTTGACAAGATAAGATATATATCAATAAAAAAGCTTCTTCTTTTGTAACGCATTGTCTATTCTATTACATTGTTTAAATTTATTACTGGTAATAATGTTACAACTAAGTGTTACAATTATGTAATGACCAAATTTCAACTTATTCCGTTCAAATAGATGGAGCAAAATGGACTATGACATATGGACAAGTGGTCCAATGAGCATTCAATTTTCGTTTTGATGTATGGAACTCTCAAAACTGTTATACAAAAATTATGTAATCCCACTATTCCTATTAACTAGTACTGACTATAATTGGTAAGAATTCGTGTGAAACAACGACTGATTAGTAGTAATACTGGGAATGCACCCTGACTAGTTTCCTAAGCAAGATGGTAAAAACAGAACTATTGTAGTATAGTCCAGTTCGTTTGTTTGTTTGTCTGTCTCTGTCCGTATGACGCAGGTATTTATCATTCAAGCGAGGCAATAAAGTACTTTAGTGGTACTTTATACTAGCAATATGTCAGAACTTATTAAAAATTACAGAAACTATGTATCATACTTTAAACAGTGGCGCAGCGAGAGTATCGGTCGCCCCCTTATTTAGGTAATTGAAATGAAAAAAAATAGTAGGTATACAGTAATTCCAAAGAACAAAAACAGTCATCGTCATTTCGTCATTGTGTATCGTATAGGTGAGAAATAATAGTCACTTATTTATGTGTAACAATATTATCGAGATATTATTCAGTACTATTTATTATGGAATTTTGGAATTTACCACAAATTTTGCCGCCTGGGGCGGGGGGAGGGGCGGCCCGCCCCAACCACGTTACCCTACTGACTTTAAAGTATATAAATTGTTGCAGTTTATTAATCCCTGAGTGCAAGCAAATATTCATTATGCTCTTTACTATACTACATGGCCAATACTATGACTTTATTTTTAGTAACAATTTATACTACATTAAGTACTTATCATTGGCATCGAGATCGAACATATAACTTAAATTCTTAAAACTACGCGAAACGTAACCGAAATTATCCAGGCTAAATAGGTAAGCCTTTGCTTGCATATCCTGCAATAGATCTAGGAACAAACATAATATATACATACTACCCTGTGACAGAGATTCGAGAGTGCTGGATACAATATGGTATGCTTTCGTCACAATTTCGTCAACAATATTGGTACGGGGCCGCGAAAATATTTATTATATTCATTAATGCCGAAGGGCTCCGGCATACCCTGAGACAGCTCTGGTGACCAAGTAATAATATTTTTTCAAACCACAAGAATGGGCAAGCATCTTACAATATAACAGAAAGTCACCGCAATGTGAAATAGTACTTTACATAGCAACATACCACACTATCTCCTAGTTCCACTCTTGTGTTAAATCTCAGTTCGGGACTCATTTAAACCACCGACGAACATTCTAAACTCAGTTTTGCATCATCGACACAATAAAATCTAAAAGTAATAATTAACATATTGGTCCTAGGACGAGGCACATTGGCGTAATATCTAACTTGCGCATTTAAATGCGCAGTGAATCTCAGTAAATTGAGCAAACAGAGTTTTGATCGCAGCACCAAGTCGAGTCTATAGCACCATCACAAGTCCGTGGAAAGGCCAGGGTCTACCTTGTCTTTCATAAGAGTGAGCCAGCTCAGAGCTTAATGTCGTTGACGTTGATGTGGATGTTGAAAGTGGGCCCCCCGCTGGATCGTGACATTGCTTCGTCGTCGTCATCGTCGCGGTTGTTTCTGTTGTTGTTAGTGTCCTGTAGAAAAAAAAACTGACTTTAAATACGGGAATTCGTGTGATTCAGAACGTACCGTTCAACGTCTAATGGCGTCATTTATCGTATACCTGCCTAAACATCAACTTATTTTGTACATATTTAGTGATTCATGGTAAAACAAGGCTTTGGCGTTCTGATAAGTGGATAGCTTTCGCGATTTTCTTTTCAAATAGCAACGCTGCACACAAACAATTCACACACCATTATTCCTCTTATTTCCAAACCAACTATATTGTTGGAAGTTCCTTAGTTTTCCCGTGGACCGCCACGGTTTTTCCATGAACTATCGAATTTGCCATTTATTAAGTACCTATCCGTTGGTACCTGTCTCAGTCTCGGTAGCTTAGCGGGCGGTGCGTCGGTCCGTGGCGGGCGCACGAGCGTGGTGCCGCGCGCGGCGGCCACCAGCGCGCCCAGCGCCGGCGCCGGCGCCGCGCCGCTGCCGCCCGCCGACTCGCTCGACTCGCCGCTCGCGCTCATGCTGCCGCTCGCCGACTCAGACCTGAAACAAATAATCCATTCGTGGCTAAAAAACATTGAACTGTGGCAGAAATAGGGAAACTTATCACGACACAAATCTCAAATCTAACCAACAGACCTAATTCGAAGTCTAACCTAGAATTTGGCGCAGGAAAAATTATAGGTAAGTACCGTATTTGGACAATGAAAGATTCATTCAAATTGTTCCGAAGTATTTCCCACACTTGTAAGTACAATTCTTTTTTGTCCGTCAAAGCGATGGAGCCCAGTACAGCGGAGTCCATATTTGGTTGCGTCTGCTCTTCGCGCAGCTTAACTCATAAGCTACGAGAACACTTTACTATAGTCCACTTTATATTGGACCGAGGAGAGAGTACGAATATGAAAAACATTTTAATGAATTTGGAGTTATACGAAAGTGTCTCAAACTTTATTGTAGGTAACTAAGCATATAAAGTTAACAAGAGAATCGGACTTCTTATTCCGCTAATCCACTAATATTACAAATTCAAAAGTTTGTAAGAGTGGATTCAGTTCAGTTGTTTGTCACGCCTAAAACGCTGAACCGATTTAGATGAAATTCGGTATACAGATACTTAGTTTGAGACCCGCCGAAGGACATAGGATAGTTTTTATCCCTGAATATTGCATGGTTACCGCAAGATAGCGATAAATGAATTCTACGCAGACAAACTCTAGTAGTATTATAAAACTCACAAGTCGTTAGTCGGGTTGTTGTTGGCGACGTCAGTGGGCGCCCACGGGCTCTCGGCGGTAGTCTCGTCATGCAGATACTCCGGCTCTTCTTCATGCTCCGGCGCGTGATAGCTACGGTATTCAAAAAGGAAATTAAAACAAATGCAGAGTAAATTTTCTGTTTAGCGGGTGAAATTATGTAAGACACCTGTATAAAGTAATATTATGATATTTGCTTGGCATATCGTGAATATAAACATGTACGTGAATATGCCTACATCGAAAAGTCATAATATCATCTATTTCTATCCACGTCACGCCTGAATATTTAGCATGGTCGTGTAATATTAGTATTAAAAGTCAGTGCCGATACTAAACTCACCGTACCGTTCCGTTTAGACAAGCTATTCTATACCTAACTATCTTGTTCTATAACTACAAAATTTTGGCTTTCACTCGGTACTGTACTCGTAGCCCTGTAGGTCTTTAAAATATAGGTACTATTGTGTTTCGCTAGAGTATGGCGCAACTGTTTGCCATCAGGCTATTTATTCATCACTTAGTATAAGAAGTGTAATGCGTGTAACTAACTTGTTGGGTAGATGCGGTCCGCGCACGTACGCGGGGTTGTTGTATACGTTAGCAGCCTGGCTGCCGGCCGCCTCGCGCGTCGGCGCCGTCGCGTACGGCGGCTTTATGAACGGGGCTGCTGCTTCTGTCAACAAAACACAAACTATATTAAACTAACACAGTAACTTTTGGGCCTTGGGGTTACTCAGTTCCCACTTCAAAAATTCAAAGAGAAACCAATTTTTCGGCATCCCGTTTTAGAACTTTCCAGTTTTCCTAAAACACCTGTTTCAAATAGTCAAGGAAAGTATTGGGTAAACCACATTTACGTTGAATAATTGGAAGACCAATTTGAAAAAGTTTTTAGAATCGGTTCGGTGCTTCTAGATCTAGAGTTTACTTAACCCTACAAACAAACAAAGTTTATTACTTAGTAGGTTGTATCACAATAGATAATAGTACAAGTAGTTTATATACATACTTTTAACGTAGCAAAATAGTCATTAATAGTTCGCTTGATCACTCAGTGAAATGAATCACAGTTTTGCATTAAATTTATTAATTACTTAATGAACAGCGACTCATTAGGCTTATCGTTGTAGCATATTAAAGTTGCCCACGGACGGAGCCATGGATAATCATAATGAATCAGTTAATTTTACCGCTAATAACCATTACCATAATTTAAGAAACCATTATCCTTCCTTAAGTTTTACCACAAATAGGTACTACTATGGTAAATGAGTACCATGGTAAATGAGTATTAACTCAACACGCGCTTGCATTTCCAATCAAGATATCAACTTAATTGTTTGTGCAATTAGAGAATATGTACTAATAAACAAAGCAAGATAACCTTGCCAAAACAGCGTCACTTATTGACTCTCGGACTCTCGGAGAGCAATGACTAATACGAAGTTACGTAACGCATACCGCCATTGATCTTAGCATTTGAGCTACATTATTAACACTGGTTAAAATTTAGTTTATTGCACCTGATGCTTTAAGGTTCTGACTTCTTTTTTTTTTCTTTGGCTTTGGGATGAGGGCACATGCTAAAAAAAAATCTCGCAGTCCATTCTTGGATTTTAAGGAGTCAAATTGGACTTTCACCCGATTATCACTGCCATGCCCATGGTTTGCCCAGGGTAACAATATTTTTTACCCAGTAGGATCCATTCAACTACTTATGTGCCTGTCCCAACTTTTTAGTATTGTTGTTTCAAGAAAATATAGGTACGAATTCACTGTAACTACGTAGTCTAAACTGGCGAATTGTTGATAACGTTGACACATGAAAACGTCGTTAAGCTTGTTTTGCTCCAATCGTCACAACTTCAAAAACATAAAGCGCATACTTTATGACTCATATCATTAGGTGGCGCGCTACGAAAAGCCAATTTCTCGTACCAAATTAAAAGCTGACCGCTGTTCTGCGAAACGATTACTACAGTCCGAAAGAAACCATCTCTAGTATTATAATTTAGGTACTTATATATTATAGACTAACTATAATTACTACTGTGATGGATGAATGCAAAATGTACCTAGGTTTGTTCCTGACCTTGCTTGAAACTTAGTGCGCCCTTTGAACAAGGTTACTTACTCATTATTTCAATGAAATTAAATGTATTAATTAGATCTGAGTTTGCAAAGCTGTGGTATTTTATGCATTGTGTTCGTCCACCGCAGTTTAAGGACAATTGGAAACAACGTAGGTAAGTATTATAAGATATGAATAATCAGAATAAATATAACTGATCACTTTAATACTAGGAATTGCCAACAAACAGGAACACGTCGAATGTCGATATCTCTTTTTTCAGTTTTATAATTTTGAGAGGACTCATTTTGAGTTGTTTCAGTTGTATACATAGATGTACCTACCATCAACCAAACTAGGTATTTGATTCTTTAACCACCTTATAACTCTGTTACAGAAAATGTTATACTTAGTCAATAATATCACATTGCCCCACACAGATAATAATTTAAACTCTAACTGAAAATGCTTTACTGTAGGTCAGGAATCAAATACTTCTATATACAGCATATTGCGAAACACTGATTCTTTAGAAATGGAAAGCCTAACCAAAGCGTATCTGGTATAAGTATGTGTTTTTTTATCATTAATTTGTTCAAAGTTTACAAAAAACGTACGACTTAAATGACCTATGAGTTTACATAATACAAATATGAACATTTATTATACTTATGTAAATTGTTGGTCACAACTGCGTAATTAAATAATAATAACGAGAATATGACGCTTTCCGAGATATGCGGGGTCGTGACGTCACCACGCCCACGAATGCATAGCGTAGCGATGTCCTGACTGCGACTCGGCAGATTAAATTATCGAGACCTTATTAATTGTTACATCATATAATAGAAAAGACAAAAACACAAAAAGTATGTAGTTACTGCGCCCATAATGCATGATGTAGATATAAAAGCATAGGTACTTAAACGTCTATGACTATGATATTATGACTATGATATATAAAGCACAAATGTTGTCAAGAATTCGTTTTCGATGCGTAGAAGTTATTTCTTTGTCTGTTGTTGTTGTCTTATGCTGTTGACGACCGGATTGCTAAGTGGTTAGAGAACCTGATTACGAAGCTTGAGGTCCTGGGTGCGATTCCCGGCCGGGGCAGATATTTGTATGAATAATACGAATGTTTGTTCACGGGTCTTTTATGCTTAATATGTATTTAAGTATGTATTTATCTATATAAGTATGTTTGTCCGTTGCATAGTAGCCAAAGTATAAGCTTTGCTTCGTTCGGGACTAGGTCCATTGGTATCAAGAAGTCCCATGATATTTATTAGGTAAGTATTATTATTTTTTGTTCAACGTAAATCTTGCAGCTTTTATAGATAATAATTTATGCTTACCTGTCTTAAAGTATGCGACATCATTAAAATTATATGGTAGGTTTTAGTTTAGTTTTTATCCCTATGTTTTTATAATCTTCATTCACATCTATGAATTCCTGAAATCTTGTGTCCTCGAGCTGAATCATTATGCGCAATAAAGTCATTGTTTTTCGTTGACGAAGGCCACACTTATCGTCGATCAGTTAAATCTAGACTAGATTGGTCAAGTATGACAAGGAGGGCTCATAAGGTTGGTTGGCAATTAAGTAACTACGTAGCTTTTGTATGGGACTACCGGACCTAGCTGACATTGTCCTGAATCGAAAAGAAGCACTAAGTACATTAAATATGACAACATACCGATATCAGCGCCACACATACCGGGTCCAATTATGTTTTCAAACCATCCAGGAACTTATTGAAACTTACACACAAAATGTCATCGAAATCGGTCCAGCCGTTTAGGAGGTGTTAAGTGACAAACACACGTACAGAAGAATTATATATTATGTTTTTATACTTTTTATTGTACCCCACAAATTTTGATTCCTTTGAGTTTCGAATGTCGAATACCTATAAGTATACGATTTTTGCGGCATAAACGGCCGTACCTTTTTTTAAGTTAACTTAGAAAATTGTTTTTTTTTTCACAGCTTCAAGGGACTATAATTTCTGTATGTGGTTTTAATTTCAACTCGATATCTCGTTCCCGGGCAAATATTCGAGCGTTTGGACCGCGCGGTCAAACGTCATTAGCCTCCCACGTTTATATAGCACAACGGAAAGACAAATCACAAGAATTTTAATCAAGCTAAATTCAGTATCGGTGTTGTCTTAAATTTTCACAAAAAAACAACACTGGGCATCACCCCTTTTAATAACGCCTGCGAAGACACCAATGACAAAAAAAAAACGCAGCAAAAACGCTGAATATTTGCCCTCCCGAGATAAAGGGTCTTGACAGACCGATGAACATTTTGTATGGGAATATGTTTTTCTTTTACTTTTTCGTAAATTTTCCAATGTTTTTAATACTTATTCTCCTATTTCTGGCGAAGACAACTCCAGAAACACAAAAATCATAAAAATTTATCCAGTCGTTCTTGAGTAACTATGACATAAATATACTAAATACTTATATTGTTTGTTTGTTTGTATTGAATAGATTCCGAAACTACCGAAACGATTAAAAGAAATAGTCATAAAATGTCTTTAATCGCATGCGCTGCGGAAACTATTAAAGATAGTTAGAACAAAAAAATGTTGTACAATTTTAAAAAATATATCAATGCTTATGTAAAGAAAATGTCGCGATAGGTACCATGTGTCCAACTATTGTAATTATGTCACTATAACTACTTTTTTTTAAAGCTTTTTACTTTTTCCTTTCTTTTTACTTTTTTTTTTGCTTTTTTTTTAAAGGTTCTCGAATGGCGTCCGCGGACCGGGAGACGAGCTGTCGGTAGGCCTCCAACAAGATGAAGCGACGACCTGGTTAAGATCGCGGGATCGTGGTGGATGCGAAAAGCACAAGACTGGTCTGAGTGGAGAGCCTTGGGGGAGGCCTATGTCCAGCAGTGGACGTCTTCCGGCTGACAAGATGATGATGATGAACTACTTTTCCACACTTTAAAACTTGATAGAAATGCCAACTAGACCAGAAATCAGGCCATTTTTTTCGTACTTTTGTATTCATACCGATCTAAATAAATCATTTTATATTCAAGACTCTTTCAATACCTGTAGATTACTTTTAGAATATTCAAATCGGACGTTCCATTCAAGAGATATTACGAATTTAAAAATATTTATCTAACCAAAAACGCATTTCCGTCGACACGCCCCGGCTTAGCGTGGGTCGGCTCGGGTGTAATTTTGGGAAATGGAGCTGAAAAATGTGTGTAAAGTTCCCTTGATTGATTAGACACTTTTTTTAGGTTCCGTATTTTTGCCGTTTTTTGCTAATGTCTAATGTTGTAGGTATAGATGACGGTACGAATCCCTTCGTGGGCAAGTCCGACTCGCACTTGGTTAGTTTTTTGAAAATTTCGCCCGTGCAAACTACGGGCTGCCGGCACGGAGACTTTTTTACCCGACTGTCCAAAGGAGGGATATTTTAAATATTGTATCCATGCGGAGCCGGGACGGGGCTCTAGTATATAGATATGATAAAGATAGTATGAGATATGTCGTCTGTCTTTAATCCCTACTAATATTATAAATGCGAAAGTAACTCTTGTCTGTCTGTCTGTCTGTTACGCTTTCACGTCGAAACCACTGAACCGATTTTGATGAAATTTGGTATGTAGGTAGTTTGGATCCCAAGGATCAACATAGGATACCTTTTATTCCGGTAGAGGGCGCCACCGCGCGATAACCTAGGTCTGCGCAGACAAAGTCGCGGGCATGAGCTAGTATGCCATAAATGGTACTTTGTCATTTAAGCCAGTTAAAATGCTCTACCACACTGTCGAAATATCCAGCGCCCGCTATATAAAGTTCAGTGAAGATATTCCCCTTCCATATAATGACGTTTCACTACTATCTCATTTGTGTAGGCCGTTACTGGAAACGTAAACACTTTACAATACCTACCTACCGCAATCGGTTAATGTGGCGTGATTTTCAGTATCGTAGGATATTACACAATAATTATTAGAAGTTACAGGTTACATTTTATTATAGCGACAAAAGCTGAATTTAATTTAAAACAATAAATGCGACTTCCAACTAGGACTTAGGATACCCACGCATTTCTGATACATTGGGACCTGTACTTGGGGTACCCATAGAAATAATTTTAATCTTGTATTTAAAATTTCCTATCTAGTTATTAATAACGTCATACATATTTATTTAGTTGTGGCCAGAAGGGTCACTTTTCCTCATAAAATTGCATGAATGAATCTTGGACGTGAATCACCTCGCGTGTTTTTATTTAATTGCGAAGCGCCGAGCGATGTTGCTTGTGATTGGTATGACTGCCTGTTGTTTTGAACATTTAAGTATTAAGATGAGAAATCAACCGCTCAAACTTGTAGGTAGAGGGTTTTGCAGTAATAAACAACGAGACAACACAATCATTAGTATTGTTATGCTTTACTTCTTGGTTTAAAGAAGTTTACATTAGAGACATCCGTATTTTTGTATTAAAAAACAATATTTTTTATATTTTGTCATGTAACTACTATCAAATGTGCAAACTCTACTTTCCCAGGTCAACTCTACCTTGGTCAACTATCACAATAGGTAAGTACAATAGTTAACTATACTCGATCTTACGGAATACTTATTTATTAAAACAACGACACACACAGGACACAAGAGGTCACGTGGTTGTCGCCAATGTGATACCGATGGACAAACACCATTAAATCTGTCATTAAGATTGAGGCAACTCTACGAAAAAAAAACTCTACCTCTGGTGAGTTTCTTGCCGCATTCTTATCAACTTTTCAACGGAGGTTTCTCCGAACTGGTAGTAGATTTTATTGACATTGTAAGCGCTTGTCTAAATTAAATAAAGCTATTTTGACTTTGACTTGGAAGGACCGAAAAGGCATCGACCACAGTGGTCGGCCAACTTTCATGACCACGATCACTCTGGCCGGAGTGTCCGACTAAGAGAGAAATAACGACAGACCTCAATGGAGTGCACTGATGTGCGTGTAGCAGTAAGGATAAAGATAGCTCCACACTACTTGCGAAATTGGACGAACTTAGGCGAATACGATAGTGCGGAGAGGTACTTCGTCCAACTAGGACCGGTACTTCGGTCAACTTTCTCGAGTACTTCGTCGAGGACTTCACGAGTAGTGTGAAACTAGGGTTAAATACTGACCTTCATCGAGTGCGGGCGACGGGGCGGGCGGCGAGGCGGACCGCACGGGGCTGTACAGCGCGTTGTAGGGCGGCGGAGGCTCGGGCGCGCTCGGGGCGCTGGGGCTGGCTGTGTTGCCGCATGGGGACTGCACTGACGTCCGCGTGACTGCCAACCAAACATTCAATCACTATACGTTTCTATTATAGGGGAGACCATAAGAGTTGTGACAGAGGAGAGTTGTGACGTCGTCGATTTTCGGGAACTTATTTACTGCTAGCAAGATCGCAAAGCGCGTGTTTGATAGCTCGAAACTTGAACCAAGAAACGCTTGCTATTGTGAGCTCGATAGCAGTTAATAAGTAAGTTCTTAAATATCAACATTGACACTACTCTCCTCTGTCACAACTGTCCTCGGTCTGCCCTAGAGGGTAGGGGTTCAAAACATTTTCATCTAGGTAGGGTTTGTTTGTACAACTACTACCTGTAATTAACTGTAACCTGAATTCCACAGACTATAAATGATTACTGATTACGTCTAACAGGCTTCCGCACTTATCACGTGCACTTTTCTTTTTTTTCTTAAAGTCAGTCAGAAAAGGATGCAGTAAGCGACAAAGAGAATCGTACTGAGAGTAACAGCCGTCTTGAAGTAACTCAAGTACCTATAGAATATTCCATTCATACTGCTTTGTATCACAATATGTGTTACAAATTGAAGTGTAACAGATAAAATCCCAAAGCAAATTTCCCTGCTTGATCTGGTTTTTTTATTGGAATGTCTAATGAAATGAGTTTTATCTTATCACACTATTCCACACAGTACGGATTAAATACGGATTAGAGATTAATATAATAAGGAGATTTAGTCTCGACATGCAGCGACTAAAGTAACATTTTAAGAGCATGAGAAGTGAAAAGGTTCTTTATTGGAGTGAATTCAAACTATTATCTTGGTATAACGAGTTTTTCTTATTAATTACTAGCAACACTCTATAACAAGCATAGATTCGTCTTAATACCAGTTAAACAATTCAGTCTTTGTGATACAAGATCGCTACAGCTCGGATGTCGTCAGCCGGCAAAACATTGATTCTTTTAACCCAGCGCAAGCTGATTCTATTTTCCTTTGATATTTATCAAAATTATTTAGATAAATATTGAATCCATACTAATATTATAAATGCGAAAGTGTGTTTGTGTGTTTGTAATTTTGTATGTTTGTATGTTTGTTCTTCTTTCACGCCGTAAGGAAGCGACGGATCGACGTGATTTTTGGCATAGAGACAGTTTATGGGCCCGAGAGTGACATAGGCTACTTTTTATCCCGGAAAAATGCACAGTTCCCGAGGGAACAGCGCGCGGTAACCGAATACCGCGCGGGCGGAGCCGCGGGCAAAAGCTACTACCAGAATAATTACAACCTGTTCTATTCTATACCACTTGGTAGAGGCCACTAGCAGGCGTCACGTTGCCACTGGTGGCAATGCCGAACCACTAGACGTAACCACCAGTCGCAGCCACCTGACTGGATGCGGTCACCAGTCGCGACCACCATCGGCTAGTGAACGCAGGTGACTCAAAAAATGAACAGTAAACAGTACTCACAGGCTAGTATTCGGAATGTTTGCGTGTTGCGGAGCGCGTACACGACGATGGCGATGGCGGCGATCAAGAGCAGCGTCCCGCAGACGGTGATGACCACCCACACCCAGCCCGGCGACATCTCGCCCGCCGAACACTTCTCCAGCAGGTTGCCATCCCCGCTCTCCACCAACCTACGATACAAATACATAACTATGATTAAGAATACGACTAATCTCTGATCCATTTTGTCTGCCTCATCTGAACGCGAACACTCAAGGGATGAGCGGTGCCCTAATATAAAAAAGAAACCACTTCTATTTGCAATTAGTTTGAAAAACTTTAGGTAACCGACCAAAACTCAAACGCAAATTAAGAAACACGAAATAAAGTCGTGCCATTAAGTACCTACTTATAATAACAGAGTGCAAACACAATAGAATAAAATTGTTTTGTATTGAACACTACAAATTAGTACAATAACCACCAAACATGACACTAAATATGTATTGATTTAAAAATTGGAAGTCTACTTTTTAGTTAAGTTAATAGTGAAGCCATTATAATTGATACTTAGGTATATTTAAACTGTCTTATCAGTTGACCCAAATTATCTGGACGTGGTAGATACTTAACTACGTGTACCAACCTACTAAAGACAGTGCACCTACAATGCGTGTCGTTTATTCACTTCTTTGCAAATGCGTAGGTCAGATGAAAGATTTATTGGTTTCAGATACCAAAGTCTTTTATTTACCCATTACTTAATTAATTAAGCGTTTGTGGAGGCCCAAATATACTTACTTAATATTTTTTACTATTCTCCTTCGTTACAAAATACGACTGCCTACTTACTTAGTCGTTTGTAGCGGAGAATCAAGGCAAAAATATTATCCTGGTTTTAAGATTATAAATAGCATTCTTACCCTTCATAGCATGAACCGCAGTCGGAAACCGTGGTGATGCAGGAGATGGGTGTAGCGGGAGGATTCCGGTTAAAATCTTTGCACCAGAGGCATTGCGCGCAGTGGAGTGTCTCTTTGTCGCAATAACCCTCGCCGCACTGGTAATCTTCTTGGCAAGCCAGCGGCTGGCTCACCCCCGCAGCCAAGCCTACCGCGAGCAGTAGTAGTGCCCTGAAATAACATTACTAAGTTATCGAAAATACAAACTGAAATATAGATGATGAGGGCTACAGCATAGATGTCGCTAGTGTCGCTGCTTAAGTGACTAAATAAGAAACAAACGTGAACGCGATCGAGACTTATTACGCGATCGGTACTGAAAGATTGGTCTCCACACATAGGGGGAAACTCGTCGAAAAAATGTCGCGTGCGCCATAACGAGCACGAACAGCAAGTACCCTTAGTGTAAGTTTTCGGTTACATAATACGTCTCGATCGCGTTCGCGTTAAAATCTCAATTTGTATGGAAACACGAACAGCGCCACTAGCGGATCGTTTGCGATGTTCGTGTTTCCATACAAATTGAGATTTTAACGTGAACGCGATCGAGACGTATTTTGTAACCGAAAACTTACACTAAGAGTACTGAGCTTCAAGTGATTAATCTGAAACAAATCCATAGTAAAACAACTGTTGCTTCGTAGGTTTATTGTCATAAATTAACAGCAAATTACTGTTTGTGTTATATCATAATTTGATGATTTTGATTTTTGATGAGTCATGACATTTGGGATGTATGTAGCTGGACGTCTGGTGTAACACATAAGCTACTTTTTATCTCGATAGGTAATTAAATCTTGAAATTTCAACCGCTGGGAGTAGGTATTGAAATTTTGGATAGTTGTTCTTGACGCAACCTCAATGAAGACCACGATAAAAATTTTGGGAATTCCCAGAGGAATTTTGTAAAATCCCGGAATTTCAATTGTAACTACTTACTGGATCGAATAATTTAGGCGTGCGAAGCCGCGGGTAAACTAGTAATATAGTATAAATATGAATAAGTAAACCAATTCTGATAAAAATTATTACGATATAGCTTGTAAAATGGTTTCTTTCTGCTCACAAATAAAATATTTGGATATTTCTGATTTACCTACCTACCTACATAAAAAAATCCGATTTTTTATGTGTTAGAAGCAATTTAATTATCATTATTTTTTTATAATGAAAATCATAAAAACAGCCAAAACTGAAAACGCTGTAGAGGTAATTAACACAATGTCGTTCAAAACTTGCATTGCGATTCGACCTAACAAGAAGGACCATACCAATAAAACATGAGTCATCCTTCTTCACTAGAAAGATCCGTAACAACTTCGAACTGATTAAAAACTTTTACCTGTTTGAATAAAGTTCAATATGATCTGAGTGCTCATTCACAAGTGCCATAAAACTTTTGTTTTTTTTTATCAAACCAGTGTCTGATGCTTTCGCGTAAACAGGATGTTATTAAAGAAATAGGTACCAATGGAGTACCTATATAGAGATAATGCGTTTGCAATAAAAGCGCTTAGTGAGTAGGTATCTATACCTAACTGTAATTTCGGATGAGTAACGTGTAGCTTGGGTAAAATTTGTAAGAAATCAGTACAAAGAGACTACAGACGACCTTCACAGCTCATTTTACGTAGGTGTATCGTACCATACCTACGTTCAACTGGTCAATGTTAAACAAAACAGCCAATTGCGAGTCGAACTCGCACACCGGGGGTTCCGTTCTGCACCGTACCTACCTAACTCGTATTAATATAACATTATCAACTCAATTAGGTACTTTAATGTTGAAAAAATTCAATATTTTCGGGGTAAGGGGGCAATTGGCCATTTTTTGCCTATTTTTATTAAATAAGTTCAAGAGGTACCTATACCTACTTATAATAGAATATTTTTGAGATTCCCCTTTTATTTGCTATAATTTCAACTCAATCTGTCTAGTAGTTTCAGAGCAAATTGGCTGTGACAATCGGACAGACAGTCTTACCTAACCCTAAATTATATTGTTCAGTACTTCGCATGATACCCAGAAAGTCTCGAATCATCAAAGAAAGACCAATGTTTATGGGAACACTGGTGGTCGTTTGACAAGCTCAACAGACACTTATTTACGATAAAGTCAAAACATAATGAAGTCGAAGCAATTCAGTACGGGTACCTACAATGGCACAAAGATCTCGTTACACATGATACGTGGAGGCAATTAAACTAAACTTGCTGTGTGGGGCCGCCGCTCGGGCGGCGCGTGCGCTGTCTAAGTACCAACCTATTTGCACGATTTAACATAATAAAATCCGTTAACTTTAGAGGAACTTCTACTGAGGAGGTATAATAGCTTCCACTATTATTGAATTTTAAACTCACTCTGTCACTCCCTAACCGATTGCTCCATGATTGCTCTTCTCATCCGCTCAAGGGATAAGTTCGCCTTTGTGCAGTCAAGTGCAAAAATAAAATATCTATTCACTATTCGAACCACTCAAACATATGTTACTACGACCTTATTGCGTCGGAATAAGAGTCTGTGGTACTTATTTTTGAAACTTTGAATAAGTTCATATTTTTACACTTGACTGTACATATAACTCGAATTAAATGATATTGTAACGAACTCACGTCTTAAATCGAGTTTAGCTCACAAATATACTTATCTCAAAGTTGTTCAATATGTAAAATGAAGTTAATTTCTCCAAGACACTGGGACACCGGTAGCAATTCTGTTTAAAACATAATTAAGAATGAAGATAATTAATTATGCACAGTAAAACAGTGTAAACGGTTCAAGTTAAGTATATCTTGTAAGTTTTTAAATATTTTTATTTATAAATACCTACACATTTATATTATGAAGGTTAAAAAAGCAGTTTTTTTAAATTTCTCTCTTATGCATGTGTTGGATGTGGAAAAAAGTGATTTTATTTGCCCAAAAATATTTTTTTTCCGATATATAGTTTCTATTAACTAATTGAGCTCTGAGGTTGCGTTGCTAATGTTTGTTGTGTATATCTATTTATGACGCATATTATCGCGCGGTAATGGCGCGATCTTCAATACCGTTTCCCTTATCAGTCAATTAATTGTATTTAATTGTGCATGTGTGTGTAATGTACCTAATGAAATCATGATCCGTAACACAATTTCGCAATGGCCATTAGTAGCTACATAGATAAGATATAATTATACCTACCTACCTAACGTGTGTAAAAGATAATTGGCTGGACAGTCCTAGAGGTCCAGAAATATGATATATATAAATGCATATTTTATTTTTACGATTTGCAATGATGTAGGTCATTTTAGGTGTACGTAAGTGATAATATAAGTCAATTTCAGTGATTAAGTATAATATAAGTTTAGTTGAATAAAATAAATTATACCTAGGCGCGGTCGCAGCCTAAGATTCGGGGGGGGGGGGGGTCACGTCACTAATAATAATACAATAAAGTCTGTCCACGATAAAATTTGGTCATAGACGATCTTACCCTTAGTGTAAGTTTTCGGTTACAAAATACGTTTCTATCGCGTTCGCGTTAAAATCTCAATTTGTATGGAAACACGAACATCGCAAATGTTCCGCTAGAGGCGCTATTCTTGTGTCCATACAAATTTGAGATTTTAACGCGAACGCGATCGCGACGTATTTTGTAACCGAAAACTTACACTAAGAGTAAGTACCCTTAGTTAGTGTAAATTTTCGGTTAAGTACAAAATACGTCTCGATCGCGTTCGCGTTAAAATCTAAATTTGTACGGAACACGAACAGCGCCTCTAAGCACTAAGGGTATAGGTACTGGTGTATCTTTGTAATGAATGCTAAAGTATTTTTTATTTTATTTTATACATTTTTAGAAGATATTTTCAATTTGACGTGTACGATTTTGGGGGGTGGGGAGGTCATATCCCCTGTGACCCATCCCCCCCCCCCATCCCCGCGCCTGGTATACCACCGCGAATATAATTTCTCCCTAAACTTTTAAATCAATACCTGCCACGGCAATTTTTTATATAAGTACCTAATTAAATAAGTAGGTACTTATATGAAACAGAAAAAATTACAGGATTACCTACTACTAACACAGATGTTTTGGTCTAGGTATAACTAGTTATTAAGCACTTAACTTTATCAATCAAGCACCTACCTCAAACCTCCTGTAACCGGAACAACTCAATAAGGTCAACGTGCCACAATTCATAGATGCGTGATGAAAAAACCTTATCTTGATTCGACCATCTATTTAATTACATTTATCCCAGCTAATGTAGTAGATACTTAAACGATCGAACGAGCGTTAAACAAATGGATTAAAACAAATAGTTATTAAAAGTAAAGACGTGAGTAATGCCTAAGTTCGGGAGAGAAGACAAGAGAAAAAGGACACCTAGGTTTAGAGGTGGCGTGCTAGAGAGGGAAACTGCAACCTCGTCTCGGGAGGGAAGAGCGCCTCCAACGAGTCGTCGTTCTGCTTATTCACTGCACTATTTTAATTCTGAATCCACACGTGTCCTTAGGCAGGATCCCTCGCCCGTCGATGATGCAATCACTGCTAATGTTAGTGAAAACTAAATCCATACACAAACGCTTGTTGTTGGGATTAGAGCTTTATGGAGGATGTGATTTAATTTAAACTTTCCTTCCCTTGAAAATAGAAAATAACGCTTTGCGTGCTAACGTGCTATGCTGATCTGCCAGGAATCAAAGCACCAAACGTACCTACATACAATAGATAGGTACGTACATCGTACATTTGAAATTTATCACGAGCTGTACGGTGAAGGAAAGCATCGTGAGGAAACCGGCACACACCTGCGAAGCAATTTAATAGTGTGTGTGAAGTTCCCAATCCGCAATGGGTCCGTGTGAGTACTACCATGTACTAAGGTCCAAGCACTCTCATTCTGAGAGGAGGCCTGTCCCAAGCAGTGGGACGAATATAGGCTGGCATGATGACGACCCACCTAGCTACTGACAGATAAGAGTATAAGATAGAGTCTCAATCATCGACATCTATTTACAGTAGAGTTCATAAACTTGTATGCAGATATTTCATCAAAAATATCTGAACACACTTCTAATACGCCGTTAGCAATAGACTCGTGTTCAGATATTTTTGATAAACTGTTTGTTCACACGTTTATGAACTCGACTGTACCTCTAAAGAGACTGAGAAAAAAAGCACCCCTTCCTTCTGCCAAAAGTAATAAGTACAAATATTTACAATTAATAATTAATGCACCGTTATGCAAAAATCAGTTAAATCAATCAAAATAAATAAATAGAACTAAAAATGTAAAATTATACATAGCAATGCATGAAGAATAAAAGGTACGTAGTAAGTTAACAATTGTTTCCACTGTTTCTATTTAATTTCCTCTCAATCGAAGTGAGGCTATACGAACGCCTCGGACAAAATGGCGCGTTTTATGGTCTTGTTGTACAATCTACTATTTTTAAATTATATCTGTTGGAGATCATGGAGATATCTTTAATTACACAAAATAATAAATACCTACATTATATGGCTTTTCTAAAACCGCTAAACAAAACATATTATTATAAGTAGTACAAGAGCATATATAAGTAGAGGAACCCTAAAATTCTGCTTTTCTTTTAAAGGTAGGAAATCCTAATACCTACCTAACAAGATCTAATCCACGAGAAAATACTGTAAACTCTTTACTAAAAGCTACGAGGAAATAGGTTTTCGTGAAAAAGTAAAGTACCTACTTAATCCCTTTTTGCTGATAATGATAAATGTCTTTCTTATTTATTATGATCAGAAAAAGAAAAAGAGCTCAATCTACCTACATATGATTTATAAGCTACTTTTCTTTGTAATAGCGCGAATGAAAAAACTTTTTGAGCTCTTGTCTGAAACAGAATGTATGTATCCTAGCAACAGTTGTTAGTGTTGGTTGTCATCACCACAAATGCTGTGTTTGTCGTGTCGTGGTGTCGCTGTGTCAAAAATATTGAAACAAATCTTACCTTATCATTGTGAATCATTTAACTTATTAAAATTGTTCTGAATAATAACACGTCACTTGCACTTCTAAGTAGCACAACCATAGAGAACTTGTGTACATTCGTAAATAACAATAGCTAATGCGGTAATAACTGTGAAGGTTCTATTCTAAGCATAGAATTGCAACTGTTCAGTTCACCTGTCATAGCCATTGATAAATAAACAAAGCAGGAACGGACTGGCACGCCGATTCGATCATGTCCTGACACGTCATTAAGGCCATCCCGCAAACCTGCCCAAGTGCCCTTCTTTCTGTTGTTTTGAGGGAACAGAAGTACCTATTGTTGTTTTTTTTTTATTACAAGTCTATTCAGCCAGGTACTTACATCGAACATGCATCGAACCATTTAGGCACGCGACTTGACCAAGCATGTTCTTTGTTCATAAATAAACTTTCGTGTTTATAAATCCTACTAATATTATAAATGCGAAAGTTTATGAGTAGGTGTGTGTGTTACTCCTTCACTTCACACTAAAATCGCTGGACTGATTTACTTAGATGAAATTTGGAATGAAGACATATAAAACAACATATAGACTACTTTTTGCCTCTCCTTGCCCACACATTTGAACGCTCAAAGATATCTTCTCATACCTACTCTCTTAGATTATATACAACACTAGATGGACCGTCGGCGGCATGAAAACGTCCCCAAAAAATATAAGCCAACTGTTGGCTTATAAGTCATTTTCCCCCCCTCAGTCTGCATTGTGACACCGTAGGTGACGTATGCGGAGCGCGCAATACAAAAGTGCCGAAATATGGCCAAATGTGCTATAAAAGTGTGCCGCAATTATAAAGGCAGGATTAATAATCCTAATAACGTGACTTTCCATCGGTAAGTACTCCAGAATCCATAAAATTTCGTAAGAAAAGATTAAATTATTTAGGTTAGAATTGTGTGACATTTTTTATAGGTGATACCAGTTTCCAGTGCAAAATTCCCCACAATTCAGTCAAAATCGTACTGAAAAGTTTGTATTGGGCACAAAGTCGAAATATATCGATTTCACCTGAACCTGAACAGTTTTTATTTTTAATCTATTTGAGAAAATGACGAATCTAATTAATGTTCTTTGATATTTTAATGAATATTTGCACCATCTTATTGAGCTTTCTTTTATTCTGTATTTATTTGAGATTGATATAATAATAATAATAGCCTTTAATTTCCGAACATTTACATAAGTTGTGATAATGTGAGTTTTTTGGAATTCATGTGCGCAATTTACCACGAGCTTTACGGTGAAGGAAAACATCGTGAGGAAACCTGCACAAACCTGCGAAGCAATTCAATGGTGCGTGTGAAGTTCCCAATCCGCAATGGGCCCGCGCGCGTGGGAACTATGGCCCAAGCCCTCTAATTCTGAGAGGAGGCCTGTGCCCAGCATTGGGACGTATATAGGCTGGGATGATGATGATGACGATTGAATTAATAATTTATAGAAAGTCGATAACCTATTTACTATGTTAAATTAAAGATTAACATTTAACTGTCGTGGCGCTAGGTCATGGGCTACCAACTCATACAAGATATATTTAGTACTAAAAAACCGCAATAGATGGCACTACCATTAACATCTGTAAATTATAAAATGTAAATAAGCCGAATTAAGTAGAAATATTGATATTAAAATAAAGAATAGCATATTTTATAAACACAACTTCACATCAACTTTATTTCAACTCCTTAATTTGAAGATAAGAAACATCATAAATAATAAATTGAGAATACGAAAGTATAGGCTACATGTGACTACGTTTCAGCTATGAGGTTTTCGTAGTAGTTTGCAAAGGTAACGCTAGATGGCATAAAACCGGTATGCTCTTGCAGCGGGCTACTATGAAATTCGAAACACGAAGTTCGTGTCGTGCGGTCTCTTTCGCTCTCGTAATAAATAGTATAAGTATCAGAGGGACCGCACGACACGAACTTCGAGTTTCGATTTTCGAATTAGCCTGCCTGCTGTGCTGGCTGTGACTTGACTTGACTTGACATTTATGTATGACGCAATGGATTTGATACGTGGACTTTTGAGGTTATAAACAAATATCTTAACATAATCCATAATGTTGGATTCTTGAAGACATCAGATAATATAGATAGACAGTAGATAATTCTACTTTGTAATGAAGACTGCACGCCGCACGTCGTTCTGCTCGTCTCGCGCTCTCTTCACGTTCGCGTAGTCGTAGTCGTTTTATTTTTGTGTTAGGTAAATAAATAAATATCGTCACTACTTTAAAAAAAACTCGTAGCTCGAAATAGATAATTTTTCTGAGTGAATTTTATAGACAGTAATCAAGGTTCAATTTTGTTGACATATTGATTTTAGGTATTTTAGGTACGAGATTTTTTTTCAAAGTAGTGACGATCATCATCATCATCGTCATGTCAGCCGAAAGATGTCCGCTGCTGGACATAGGCCATAGCATTGGTTGGGCATAGTAGTGACGATATGTAGTTTTAATTTTTTTTTTATTCAACTGGAAGGCAAACGAGCAAGTGGGTCTCCTGGTGGTAAGAGATCACCGACGCCCGTAAACATCTGCAACATCAGGGGTATTGCAGATGCGTTGCCAACCAGGCCTAAGTTGGAATACCTCAAGTGCCAGTAATTTCACCGGCTGTCTTACTCTCCGCGCCGAAACACAACAGTGCAAGCACTGCTGCTTCACGGCAGGATTAGCGAGCAAGATGGTGGTAGCAATCCGGGCGGACCTTGCACAAGGTCCTACCACCTGCTATTATTCGATTATGCAATTATAGTATATGTGTTGTGTAGTGTATTATACTCGGTTTGGTGTTTTTCAAAATCCTCTAATATCTCAGAAACGGTGGGAAGTTTTTGCTACCCTTGGATCAGGGGGTCTGGTTAGGCTGGTCAATGTGCTGAAAGTGGGGGGGGGGATGAAATTTTGGGGTTGGGTCCGGGGTAGTCTCGTAGAGGGGTGGGCTTGGGAGGGGGGTTGAAAATTTGGCTATTTTTGAGCTAGGACGCACCGTTTCTGAGATATTAGAGGATTTTGAAAAACACCAAACCGAGTATATACACTACACAACACATATACTATAATTGCATAATCGCATAATAGCAGGTGGTAGGACCTTGTGCAAGGTCCGCCCGGATTGCTACCACCATCTTGCTCGCTAATCCTGCCGTGAAGCAGCAGTGCTTGCACTGTTGTGTTTCGGCGCGGAGAGTAAGACAGCCGGTGAAATTACTGGCACTTGAGGTATTCCAACTTAGGCCTGGTTGGCAACGCATCTGCAATACCCCTGATGTTGCAGATGTTTACGGGTGTCGGTGATCTCTTACCACCAGGAGACCCACTTGCTCGTTTGCCTTCCAGTCTAATAAAAAAAAATTAAAACTACATTATCGTCACTACTATGCCCAACCAATGCTATGGCCTATGTCCAGCAGCGGACATCTTTCGGCTGACATGATGATGATGTTGATGATCGTCACTACTTTGAAAAAAATCTCGTACCTAAAATACCTAAAATCAATATGTCAACAAAATGGAGTGCGCGTACTTTATACACTTTTACTATGGTATAGCCCTAAGCTGTAGATAATCTATAAACTAATATGGCTGACAGCGTTTTCAGCAGATTACGAAAAGGTTTGGATCTACGAAACCTCGATTGCTTACGCACTGACCAGCGGCCGTGAGTAGGTTATATAACGTAGCGCCATCTACCAACCCTGTCATGTCCTAGTTAAGCTATATATTGGGCTAACAAGCGACACCCGTATCATTAGTGTCTCGCTAGATGGCATATAGGTATCGTGTTATTTGTGTTCTCAGTGGTGCCTTCTATTGTAAAATAAAGAAAAGAAAAATAGCCAGTCGTATAGCCAGTATTAGGGTGATACCGTTTGCTAGTACTAGGTGGTGTCTCTGTATATTATGTTCTCTGTGGTGCTACTTATTCAAATCGATTGTTTGGAAAATAATCTTTAGTACTAAGAATTCATGTAATATTATTGAGTTTAATATTCACGAATAAAGCATAATACTGTCTGAGCGGTAAAAAATTCGGCTCTCAAATGTATGCCTAAATAGGGAATTTTGTACACAGAGGGATAAACAGTTTATAGTTTCGCCATGTCTGTCTGTTTTAGTTTTATTAATTCATTTTTTATTTGATTACATTCGCCATTACTTTTACTAGCGTGTAATTTTCGTCGTGTCGTAATAATTTTCCCCCAAATTTTGGGGGATTTGACATTACGTGGTATCATTTAGCACGCACACAGTGACAACCGGATTGACGTAACTCGAGTGTAAAGACGAAGCTGTCACGTGGTCGCCACGCACACAAACAAGAAAAAGAGTGGACGTTTTCAATCGCATTGTTTCTTACTGAGGCTCGGTCTAGTGTTGTTTATAGTCTAAGCCTACTCTTTTGCCAGACAGTAAGATCGAGATTTTTTTGAGCGGACAAACGTGTTATTTTGTAGCTGACTATACCCAAACACGTAGGTCTCTAGTCACTTTACATTAAGTTTCCTATACCTAGTTTGAAAAATTCAGAAACAAAAATAAAAATAAATTACTATTCGTCAGTCCGACATCCGCAAATAAACTCCACGTATGATAATGTCCCTGACATTGTTTTGGACGATAAACGCTCAACGCTCAATCCGGTTTCAAAGTCTCCCGCGATTCGCGCCTAGGACGAGGCGGTCACAATTATGGCTACGGACGCACTACGATGCTAACCGCGCGGTTTTAGCGTGCTGTCTTTTTCTCAGGCAATACTTTGAAGAAGGACGGTGCGATAGAACCGCCCAGTTAGCCGCATAGTGCGTACGTAGCCTATGACTCACGACCAACGGCCGGCGGGGTACCACGCACGGGCTTCCACGAGAGAAACAAAAAAGAAAAAAGTGTAGATGCCAGCCTCTCCGCTGCGAGTGCCACAAGTTGCATAGGGCGGGAGGACTAGCGGGGCGGGAGGGAGAAGGCAATGTCAAGGCAAGGGAAAGGATTGTATGATGTAATATTGTGAAACAGCCGATAGCGACACGGGAATTTAATTTTTATTCAGGTTGCGGATACAAAAACCCGTTTTATCACTGAGTTGATAATATAAGTCGCGTGAGTCTTCAATGTAGATAAAGGATGTAATCAAGTAAGACTTAATTTAATGGAGTGTTCTATGTAGGCAATTGAACTTTGTTCATAATTGTTACCGGTATCAGCAGGGCTACTACGAAACTCGAAGTTCGTATCGTACCGTCCCTCCCCCTCTCTCAGAGGTACCGCACGACACGAACTTCGAGTTTCGAGTTTCGTAGTACCTAGCCCTGCAGGTATCTGCTCAAACAGGTACCTATTACATGAGGTCTTACGATGGCTGGACAGTGGCCAAGGTGATCAAAAATATCGAAACATGAGTTCTAATACCATGAAAGACTGCGTATTTCGATATTATTGACCACCTCGGCAGCTCCAAAATATCTGATGGCGACTGTACCTACTAAATATGTTCTTCCGCGTTTTTCTCCGATAGTCTTAATACAAAGTTAAATTTATTCTTCGCAAAGCTCCTACATAGTACCTTCTAAATGCTACTACTTACTACTACATAGCCACTAATTGGAAAAATAGCTACTATTACAATAAGTACCTATTTATTTCTCTGTATCGATTTTAAAATTATCTTACACAAACATCTATCAAACCCTAATCTAGGCAAGCGAAAGAAATTGAGGCCTTTTGCATGTTTATCGTAACGTGAATCATTAACGTCTTAACACAATGTCAGCTTAAGATACGGAAAATATAATAAAACTAGGTGAATGTATCAATTTACCTAGCTTTATTATCTTTTCCGTACTTGGGTAATATTAGGTAATACCAGCGACACAGTATTACATCCCCTTTATTCATAATTGCTTATAAGCTTCTGTGTATTGATCATCCATAATCATCATCAGCCGGAAGACTCTCCTGCTGAACAAAGGCAAAGAATACTAACAAAGGCCTCCCCCTTAGAACGCCACAATAAACGACAACTCGCCACTTGTATATCCACATCTCACGATATCATCAGTCCACCTAGTGTGAGGCCTGCCAACGCTTCTGTAATAAGTATATTAAACCTATTTTTTTTTTAAGAGAATACCTGATTGATACATATCATTGGTAAAGGATATGTTTAAGCACGCGAGTGTCGCGAGTGAGAAGTTTAGCTGGTACAAGCGATTCCTTCGATGTCAAAGTTGGCGTGCATCAGGGATCTGCTCTTAGCCGGCTATTATTCAACGTTGATATGGACTACCTCATTGGAAACATTCAGTCCCCCCTGCCATGGTAACTACTATATGCAGATGATGTTGTCCTAATTGACAAAAGCGCGAAACAACTGCAACACACTCTAGAGCTATGGAGAATAGAATCCAACGGTCTAAGGATTAGCAGAAGCAAAACCGAGTACTTGCCATGCCACTATAGCCTCACAAAGCACATAACACCCACAATGCGTATTGATGGACACCCAGTGCCAAAAGTAAGCTAGTTCAAATATCTGGGCTCGTTCCTCTCCGAGGACCCAAGTGTGGACGTGGACGTGACACATAGGGTAAATTTAGCTTGGCAGAGATGAAGGGCGCTCACGGGTGCGCTCTGTGATCACCGTATGCCGATAAAGACCAAAGGCAAGATCTATAAAACAGCTGTGAGACCAGCTACGGTGTACGGCGCTGAATGCTGGGCGATCAAAAAAGACCATGAACAGACACTCCCTGTCAATGACATGAAGATGCTGAGATGGACGGCAGGTGTAACGAGACTCAATAAAGTGCGTAACGACATCAGAGGAAGTTACAAGGTCGCAGAGAAGGTTAAGGAATCTCGCATGAGATGGCACGGGCATGTCATAAGACGTAGCGACGACCATGTCGTGAAGGAAGCTCTCCCACTACCGGCCAACATGAAAGGCAGAGGTCGCCCGCTTGCTACATGGTGGTCCACCATTTCAAAGGATTTGAAACAGGCCCAGTTGAACAAGGAGACAACCCAGGATCGACCGACCTGGCGCATGAGAACGAGGAGGCCGACCGACCCCAAATAATGTGAAGAGGCACAGAAAGAAAAAGGGATTGCCCAGGGAATTTTGTAAAATCCCGTAATTTTAATTGTAACTACCAGATCGCATAGTTTACGCGTGCGAAGCCGTGGGTAAACACTTGTGAAAAATTAAATAAAAAATAAATATAAGTAGTATATTGCAGTAGTGCTAGTAGACAGTAGTATAGTGCAGTAGTTCAATGGTGTAGTGTAGTATAGTTGTAGAGTTAAAATTTAAAATAAGTGATGACTGAAAATGACAGAAATTATAGCCACTAAAACTAAAGCTACAAACTTAAAATTATAAATAACAGCATTTATTTACTGTCTTTTGTAAATTAACCCCTTATGGAATGAAATAGGGGATGGCTTAGATTATATACAACACGTGTTGTATATAGTCTAAGGGGGATGGAATGTTAGTGTGGTAGTTGAGTAGAAATAACTAAATAGTTACTTAAATAAGTTTTCTTTAGCACATTGTAATGTTGTGTGTTTAACTCAAGATTTGGGGCAGATATTTGTATAGTATAGTGTAATAAAATGTGATAGTTTTGATATATCACATACCACATGATACCACCTTGTAGAATAGACTGTAAATAAATAATTATCTGAATAGTCATTGTATGAATCTAGTTTTCTCATACCTACTTAAAGCACAAACCAGCAAAATATTAGAGTCAAATTTTGTCCTTCAGTTAAGGCATTGAGTGTCCTGAGACCCATTAAATATTTTGTACATGTTTAAAGCTCATTTTGGTTAACTGTGACTTATAAGTACCACATCTTGAAGAGTTGGTTGTCAGCTGGTTAAGAACTAGTGTGTTCTTTAAGAGGGGTATACAATTGGGGACAAGAATAATGTTTACCTGTAATTTTTGCACCTTATTGCACTGCAATAATGTACAAATTGTATTTATTACTTTGTCCTCTGGCATAATTAATACTGGACAAGTACTGGACAGCCAGCTAATATAAAAAATTGTGTCAAATGAAAACAAAATTTGTACCTACAAATGCAAGCATTTAAGAAAGAAACACAAACATTTGTAATATAAAAAAGAGAAAGCATTGAAAAATATTATTGTGCAAGCCTGCTAGGGCTGACATTACTTAAATTTGTTTATTATATTTAGTATCTATCATTTTTAATTAATTTATTGTTTGGAATTTACCTGTTGAAAAGTAATCCAACTTTCATATTCACAATAATATTTTTCAAATAATGAATGCATGAACATAGTTGTACAGCATGTAAATTTTGTCAACCAGCATCTTCTGGCCCTAGTTTAAGTTTTTTTTTTTTGTTTAATTATTATAATTTTGTTTAGGTTCTCATTTATCAGTAATAATAAATCATTCATATTTTCTAGTGTTGTCTTTTTATGATTTATGTTAAAAATATTTCCATTTATTGCTTTCTTATTTATTTGTAAGGATAAGAGAAGTACAAATCAAACTTGACATCAAACAAGCCTAACAACACATAACAACAACAACACAAACTTAACAACAAAATAAAAAAATAAATAAATAAGGTACAGTGAAGTGCAAAAATAAGTACTTATCTATTCAAACCACTCAAAAATATGTTACTACGGCCTTATTGCGTCGGAATAAGTCTGTGGTACTTATTTTTGAAACTTTGAATAAGTTTATACTTATTTCTACACTTGACTGTACCTGCACCTAGGCGCTAGATACTCAATTAAACACTACTGTTTTTTTTACTTAATCTAAAATTGCACCTCCCGAGTCCCGACTGAGTCAACTATCGTTATTTTATTATTAAAAATTTTGCGCAAATAAATAACGATCATGCATGGAGTAAGTCGAACTCGAGCATATTAAAAAATAAATAATATGGGCAAATGTTAAAAATATATATTTTAAAATACTTACTGGATCATTTTGTAAAATCCAACCATGGAATCAACTGTCTAAAGTTCTACAATACCAACTTCTACAGCGACTACAACTACTACTAATTAACTACCATCCGTTAATTTGAAGCGAAAACAAACCATTTCACTAACACATCGTATACCGCTAGTCATTAATTGAAGTACTAAACACAATATTTAAACTTAGGCACCGATTGCGATTTGAACACTTGAGAAATTGAATTAAATGTTTTTCTAAACAATATGACTTGCAGTATTCCACTAACTGCTCGCTCGCGATCTCCTTTGACACTGACATTTGTTTACTCGATCGATATGTCGATTTCATAGCACCATGCGCCGGCGCACGCTGCCGACAATCAGACAAGTTTCGACCTGTATTGATATTGCGATCCTTGTTATTCGTAATCAGTAACCCAAGAGAGAAAGAAACGGGTATATTTCTGTTATAAAAAAAGACAAAGGACATTGTTTCTTGCGTTGCCAGGATTTATTTTAAAACCCAGAGCAATATTATTAACAAATTGACAACGGCCTGATACCTATCTTAAATTATCCACAACCTATTTTCGAGATTTGACTGAGACCGAAAATCAAAATTTTAAGGTGCCTGCTTAGTATTATTAATTATACATATGTATGTTAGTCTGTAAGGTATTTATTGTATGGTATTTAATCCGGCTATATACCCATGAAAATTAAACTTTCCGAACAGGAGATATGAAAAGTAACAACAAACAAGGTACACAATAGTGTTCTACATAAATAAACAAGTAACCGAAAGGGATTGCAGCTCAGCAATGCTGAGCTACGGGATCACAGCGCTGATTTTCAGCAGCCAGCCAAAATGTATGTAAGTATATAAAAAATGAACATACCTACCTAATTACCTATGTACCTTTATACCTTCTGAACGGAAGAGGCTACTGTAGAAAATTATGTGGGCTCTCTTACTTTAAGGATACCAATTTGTCGGATCAGCGCTTGTCAACTCCACCCACAAACTCATTACAAAATATATGTTTGTAGACTGAAAGCTACGAATATTTATTCGTAGACTGAAAGAACCTTAGAAAGAACCTACAATCCTGACTTTAGGGATATTTCTTAAGGCAGCAACACTATTTACTGCGACAGGTTGGCAACAAGTGAATTTTTCTCATATTTTCTTATTCATTTGTTATTAACTTCGATATGTCCAAATCTTACCATGGAATTTGGCTTCAAACATATTTTAATTTATAAATTATAAATTACAAAATGAATTATGCTAAAAAAAATGATTTTCCACAGAATTGGGAAAAATATGTTTTTGATGCCTGGTAAAATACGACTTTCAATTGTCACTGAAAACAGTGTTGCCAAGAAAGTCTACTTACTACATTTGGTCGATTTTTAGCCCCACTCATTATATTATTCAGCCTAGAAAAGTATGCTGGTGCGCGGAGCAGCAAGGCTATCACGAAATTCGAAAATCGAAGTTCGTATCGTACCGTCCCGCCTACGCTTATGTTATTTAATACGAGAGTGAGAGGGACGGTACGATACGACCTTCGAATTTTGTGTTTCGGAGTAGCCCTTTAGTCTCCCCCGATTTTCAGAGAAGCAGAGAAGCTTCTCTATTTGTACTATTATTTATTGTATGGTGATACCATCTACAATTTTTTTGACTTTGCCGCGGTTTTGCCGGTTCATCTTTCATTAGCCAGACTCTAGATGCTGGCAAAATTGTCCTCTATAGGCTTTCTATAGGACAGAGCCATTTTTTTTCTAAAAAAACAAACAACAAACAAACAAGCCTTTCACATGAGTCAAGACAAAGTAGCCTTTTGCATTAATTAGACAAACTTTTTGTTTCAGTCACCTAGCAACACTGCTGAACTGTCATTGTCGTCTTGTTTTGTTGTCGTCACGAGAAGTCAATAATCCGAGAACATCATTATTGCAGGCAGTTGTTCGTAGGATACGCCTTTTGAAAACTCCGATACCACTTGTTGCGTTGCTGAGCGAACACCAAGTACCCACGTCACCCTTTTACTTGAGCTTTCGGATGGAGAGGCTTGACGGTGAAACAGAAATGCCAGCAGCAGAGCAGAATTCCGAGCAGTCTCGTCTAATCGGCTCCAATATGCCAAGCAGAATAAGCTACATGAATCTAGTCGGCAATTTGAGTGCGCTGATATTCGTCGGGATTATTATTTACTGCTGTTGTACTAAAGAGAATGGAACTGTTTTATTTGCATTTCATCCAATATTAATGGCTCTTGGGGTAAGTGACGCGTAGATTTTTTTTACGTAGTAGGTAGTCACCGCTAACAAAATTTTAAAATATTTTGTGGTGATGTTTTTGTATCATTTATTTATTATTTATTTCTCGTGCTGTCATATAGATTAAAAAATTAAAATTAATGGCATATTAGTTATTACAGTGTTTTTCAACCTGTGGATCGCGATCCCGTTGGGGGTCGCGCAGCCTCTTTTCCGGGTTGCCGAGCCCCTATTAGTTGCTGGGAAAACTAATTCAGTAAAAAAAAAGAGTTTGAAAATATTTATTAAGAAAATTTTACCTAACTCATTATATTTGTCGCAAAATAATATTCATGAAAAAAAAACAATGGGTAGGGGGTCGCGAAATATTTCTTCATACAAAAGGGGTTGTCATGAAAAAGGTTGAAAAACATTGAGTTGTTATTTAGGTATGAAGCCAATTTTAAAGATTGCATTGATAAGCATAAAATATAAAACAAATCTTTTAATAGTTAAAAACCTTATAGTGTGACTATTCCTTGACATAAATGATGTAACAAGTTTCTTTTTAACTTGTTTAAATAATTTATTTATTGAACTTTAATGAAATTTTAATGAAACTAAGTTTATTTAGTACACTGGCTTTCTCAAATTTTATTTATCTTGATACCAGTGGCTAAGCAAGTTCTATTGTTAAAAAAAGAAGTAGGTTCTCTATTTGTAATTTTTTTACAGTGGACTGTTTTTATGACCTCAGCTGTGAACTCAATCACCCCAGGAGATTTAGCAACAGAATGGATGCCCATTCGTCTAAGGAGTGCTCGCCACTGGGTCTTGCAAATTGTTGCTGGTATAGCTATACTGACTGCATTCTTGGTTATACTTGCGAACAAAATAATTCATGGCAAGGATCACTTTGTGACACTACATGCAAAATTTGGACTAGCTTCTCTAATATTCATGGTCATTACTATGACAGGAGGCCTGGGAGCTTTATACAGCCTGAAGTTGAAACATTATCTGGCTCCTATTTACACTAAACTATTACATGCGTCTGTTGGTCTCCTCACCATCACTCTCGGCACGGTCACCATCATTCTGGCCTTTTACTCAAATTGGTTTGATTTTGGTGAGGTGTTACGCTACACTAATCTTGTGTTGGTGCTCATTGTCATGCTCTTCACAATATTGCGTCCAACTTTAAAAGTTTACTTCCGTTTGATGGAAAGAATTGAAAATGGAAATTAGTTTAATCATTTATTGCATACTTGAAAAAGAGTAAACATATTTATATGTGTTGCTTTGGCCTTGCATTGTTTTCGAATTTCAATCTGTTAAGTATACTATTTTATAGTAAGAAATTTTTACAATTTTTACTACCATATTTTAAAAACAAACAGATCAATATTTTATATAGTTTATTATACATAATAGATAAGTAGAATTTAAATGTTGGTCCAAGAACACATATTACTTGCATAATATTTTCAGTTAACAACCCTGTGAAGAATTTTAGTTTATTAGTTAAGATGGGTAAAATAATCTAATTAATGTTGATATGGCTTTTATATGTTGTCTTCCTATCTACAGGACTATATTACAACTGAAGAAAAATATGTATAATCTATGTTAAGTGGTTGAGTGTAAAATAGGCATTTATAATGTTATAATAATCATGTACTGAAAATTAACATCTGCTCTTGTAGAAATTAGTTTATGGCTCAAATTATTAAACGTCATTGATGATAGATTTTGCCAATAGCACAAAGTAGTTTCAAATATTTTTATCATAAAGTAGACAAAGACATTCTTAGATTGTTTCTGAAAAAAATATTCTTAGTTAAGAGACGAAAAGTATGGACATAGTTTATGATCATGATCAATCACACACAAGACACTTTAATATTATAATGTGAAATAATGTGTAATCATAATATTTTGTTAATATTCAAATTGTAAAAACTTAGGTACTATGGGCCAATCGGATGGAATTTGGTTTTAACTTTAAATCATACCAAAACTTAAAATTTTGAAACAGAGATACATGTTCTGATATTCTCTTGTATTAAATCTTAATCATTACTTTTCCAGTGATATATTTTTAATTTGCATGATCTTAATTATTATCGGATTAAATTAAGTAATAACTTGCCAGCAGTAACTTAGTTATAGTTAATAAATATTGTATACAATTTATTATTAAAGGATTGAAGTCTGCACTATAATCTATCTTAAAAATTGTCACAATTAATTTTTTTTTTTGGAACCAGTGTTAATAAAGAAATGTATTTTTTTGACTTTATATCGTAACTATGTGTTGCGTAAATAAATAAAGTTAACTAAACTACACTTAGCTCAATTTTAAACTACTAGTTCACAATCACATGGTTCTATATTTAGAACAAAAATGGGAAGTACTTGTTCCTAACTATCCTTAATTTCGTCATTACTACTGCATGTAAATTAAAAAATTAACACTTCCACTGCCACCTGACTTCCACAGATGCCACCGACGCACATAATGACAGTGGTACCTAATAGGTGAAGTTCCGAAAACGTATGTGTATATGCGTTGGTCAGTGGCAGTGAATGCGTTAAAACAATTTGTTTTATCAAAATTATTTGCCAGTGTGCATTACGTTTCTAGTCATATGAAGCTCACCAAGTTTATTATTATGGTATATGTTTCATATTTAGTTATACACATGTAATATTTTATTTTAATTTGCAATTGAACTGGGTTTTTATTGGTGCTATTGTTTAATTATTCATAATAAGTTTTATTCTGAAATTATAATTAGTAATAAAATGAAAGTGGAATGTGCACAAATATTTGTTATTTAATTTGTAATACATATTTGAATTACATTAAGTTTAGTACATAGTCCTGATTTATAACCATTTAAGACTCCTACAGCTGTGCCAAATTGTGAAATGTCAGTCGACCCAGAAATTGAGTTCAATGTTATTTCCACACGACAAAACATCCAGTCTATTTTCACCGACAAATCAATTTCATAATCAAACTGCGTCAAATTTACTTAATGCCATGAGCTGATGACGCGCACCTCATACAATTTTTTTTCTTTTCACGACCAACCACTGTAGTGAAGGTTAATTATGAAAATTGGATGGACACTTAACAATTTCACGGTCGACAACTACTAAACTGGATTGTATAAATGCAATTTAATTACAGTGAAGTAAAATAAGTTTGATATAGGTAGTTTTGTTTAGAAGAGAATCCTTTATAGGGATGTGTTCGCCTCTGTCACACCTCTGTACTATCTGCATGGGCTATGTATTTTTTAAATTTTTGTGCAATATAAAGGAGTTTATATAGGTACATAATATGTATATGGTTATGGTAGAAGTGCGCTTAATACGCGATAGCTAAAGAAATATAACATATATGTGCTGTGGTTCATGTGTAATGTAGGGTTACTAGGTGTCAGGATTTATTTTCTCTGGGTATTTATAGCTACCATTTTTTACATTTACATATGCAAAACAAATCAAAACTCGTGTTCTGTTAAACTATAGCTATATGGTTACCCTAAATGCGGGTACAAGTTATTTGTCGAGCTTCATCTCCTTGTAAATTTGTTAAAACAGCATTTTTTATTTGTTTGCAGCAACATTTCATTGCCCCCTCTCTCCCTCCCCAAGCACTTATACACAACAACTTTATTAGGTACTTAAATTAGCTCAACGGTTTGTCACTTAACGACGTTGTATAATTTTAGCAATTAATTTGTCTTGTAAAGTCCCGGAAGTAATAGTATTGTGAGTTTAATAAAAAAAAAAAAACGTCATTCATCGGCCTTGTATTTGGCCTTTTATCAAAGAGTTCAGCTCACGCTGTCTGTTTTGTTCAGGATCTAAATGTCATAGTTCATAGGAATAAGCTCTGAGATTTCATCTTCGTTCATTGTACAGTCGTCATGAGATATTTTGGAGCAGCCAAGGTGATCAAAAATATCGGAACACGCACTCTATTATTAAGGTACTAGCTTTTGCCCGCGGCTCCGCCCGCGCGGTATTCGGTTATCGCGCGCTGTTCCCTCGGGAACTGTGCATTTTTCCGGGATAAAAAGTAGCCTATGTCACTCTCGGGCCCATAAACTATCTCTATGCCAAAAATCACGTCGATCCGTCGCTCCGTTACGGCGTGAAAGAGGGACAAACATACAAACATACAAACACACAAACATACAAACACACTTTCGCATTTATAATATTAGTATGGATTTAAGTTCATGTTTCTATATTTTTGATCATCTTGGCCGCTCCAAAATATCTGATGGCGACTGTACACCTACATATTATTTGTACATCTACCCTAAAGCATGTAACCAATAATTTGAAAATATTTTTGTAAATGTAGGTAGCTGTGATGAATATTTTTTGATTTAAGTATAAATTTTAGAGAACAAATAGTATATTATTATTCAATAATTCTTTGTATATCTTATATGGGCACGGAACTTGCAGTTTAGCCTAAATGCATATGTCTAATGTTACAAAGATTTATTAAAATTAAATATTTATCCAATGAAGATAACTTGTTGTTTCTTTGAGTATTTGGTAGTCTATATTACTAGAGTAGGACAAGTTGTACACTCTGCTCTTCACTTTGATTGCGAGGATATTGAAAAAAAAAAAATGAAATTCATCTATAACCGTTTTTTTTAAGCTTTACCGGCTTTACCTGTGGTTGCGCAAGCGTACACCATTACATCTGGCATTTTTATTAATATTCCGAGATTTGACTGTTCTCCAATTCACAATTTTATTATACATGATTATACTTACCAAAAATGACATAGTGCCAATCATTATTATTATCGTTGCATGTAAAATAAATTTCAACGATTAGTCGTTGCGTTTGAAAGTACCAAATTTCATCCAAATCAGTGCAGCCGTTTTAGTGTGTACGAGTTACAAAAAAAATACCATGGGAATTTTCAAAAATTACACCGTGGTCTTTATGGCGTTACATTGAAAAATAACTGTTCCAAATTTCATGATTCTTAAGCCTATAGCGGTTGAGATTTCAAGTTTTATTCATGGGAACATTGGGATAAAAATAGGGAGCCGAGCCTATAATTCCTAACGTTCAGCTACCTAGGTATACAATACGAAATTTCATCCAAATCAGTTTAGCCGTTTTAGCGTAAAGGAGTAACGTAACGTACATACCTACACTTCTAAACAACCATTCGTATTTAAAATAAAGTAGCCTTGGTTCACTTGGTTGGTGTCGCCAGGCCTTTAGGGAGGAGATCAAGAGAACTTCTTACTACCCGTAATAGAGACTTTAGAGACCTCTCTCGGCGGTTTAAAATAGTAACACGTTATGTAGCGCCCTCTGAATTTTAATCATGAAACTACGAGTTTCCCGGCTACTACGAAACATTAAGTTCGTATCGTACCCTCAAGTTTTAAATTTTTATAGACAACTAATACAGGAAGGTACATATTTATAATTCAAGCTAAAGTTAACTAAGTAGATAAAAAGAAAATGATGAAATAATAGGCATTTCAAGATTTAATATGTACATTTAAGAAGAAGTACCGTTTTTGGCCACTGTACCGTTTCATCTCAGCCTATATACGTCCCACTGCTGGGCACACGCCTCCTCTCGGAATGAGAGGGCTTGGGCCATAGTTCCCACGCGGGCCCAGTGCGGATTGGGAACTTCACACTCACCATTGAATTGCTTCGCAGGTTTCCTCACGATGTTTTCCTTCACCGAAAAGCTCGTGGTAAATTGCGCACATGAATTTCGAAAAACTCAAAGGTGCGAGCCGGGATTTGAACCCACGACCCTCAGCTTGAGAGGCGATAGGTCAAACCACTAGGCCACCACGGCTTTTGATTTGTTCGGTGTCAACTATTAACTCTGGTTTCCCTTCAAAACGAATAAATCTTCCGCCTTTTACTGCACCGTTTATGGCCATTTATTGTTTAAATATACGTTTGAAATAAATGTATAGTTATAAATCACTACAAACTTTATTCGTTTCAGAATTAACTTTTGAAAACTCACTAAAAATATTATTTTTATATGACTCCAAATGTCAACTGGCCAAAAACCGGCTTAAGGTGGCCAAAGCCGGTCCTTTTGCCTATCAAAGAAACGGATTCATTCGTAAATCGAAATTTCACAGACTGAATTTTATAACGGATACCGATAAATGAATTCTTGGCACACACGGGCAAAGGCTAGTGTAAACGATAAAAATAAAACATGCATATAAACCATAACATATTTTTATTATATGTATGTATAAAAAAAGCGCCACAGTGGTCGGTCCTGCGTCCCCCGCATCCAACGGATACTGTTATCGTTAAAGTCGGAGTGACGTAGTGGCTCTTATGTTCAAACACCCCCTTTCCCCTGGCTGCAATCCACTTCTGGTGTAAATTAGGATTTTCCGGGAAACTGTAATGGAATTAAAATGTTACTTAATACTTAAAAATATTTAATGATATTTATTAGATGCACAACAGAAAATAATACCCATAAATTGTGGGAAAACAAATATTGAAAATCTGGCAACACCGGACAAAATTTATTTGTAGGTTATGATTACGATTATTTCGTTTTTGATTATTTTATTGATCGTATTATGTACTTAATTTACTTTATTTTACTTGACATTCTTTAGAATACTATCTAGCACATAATAAAAAGGCCTAATAACTGTTAAAAACGTTTATACTTACGAATGAAAAGATATGTCGGGCAGTTTCATTTCATTATCACTTTTACATCCTAAAATACTACACCGCACCATATTTTTCTTCAATACTGTTTAGAATATTGAACCACAAACTTTTTAAAGCAATATTGTGAATATTTTATCACGTTTTTAAGTATTTTCCTAGCTTTTTTCTAAAAGCGCGAACAAAATCAGCTGAGCATCTGTCAAGTTTGTTTAGCAAACTACTTTGCTAAACAAACCTGACCTTGAAAAAACCGGCACGCGTGGCGAAACAAAAAATCGAATCATTGCATCTCATTTCTTTACACACATTTGGCGTAAGTTACTCTTTTTCTTGTGCGAATGCGACGGAAGCTATCAATTCGTCTAGGGATTCTCTGTCTACGCGCAATGTCCACCGCAATCGGACCCTATTTATTTATTACTATGCCTAGGAAGTGCAAAATTCGAACTTTGTATCGTGCCGTCCCGCTGACGCTCATATAATTTAATGAGAGTGAGAGAGACGGTACGAACTTAGATTTCCAAATTCATAGTAGCCCCCCACAACTTGATATTGCCAGGCGTATAAAAATTGCCGTGTATGCATGCAAATGTTGACTTCGATTTGATAAGAAATGAGCGACACGAGAATTATCATAAGTGAAAAGTTTAATTCAATAAATTCTACATGCTTATAGAAAATCCTGTTCAAGATACAATTTCTTATCACAGTGTAATTATATAGAAGTAGGAGCACTTTTTACCGGGTGACGCAATTTGTAGCACAGGCACAGACGAACAGTAATATAAAAATAATCATACAATAGGTACTTAAACATTTACAAACAAGCCCTTTACTACGAAGTGCAAGGGTCTTACCGTCTCGCTGACGCTTATATTATTTAAAACGAGACGGTACGAAACGAAGTTCGATTTTCCAATTTCGAAGTACCTAGTCTAAAACCAGAAAGAAATCGTATTTATAAGAGTAGACCAAACGACAGTTACAATAACATTAAATAACTTCCTAATTTAAAAATAAATTTTAAATATTAAACCATTATTTAATCAAACCATTTATTGAATATATTTACCAAAATAATATTAATAATTTATCATGGAAACATCTGGATTACTCACGTATAATTATTTTTCTGAACTTATTGATGGCTGTAACAAACACGACACGAAATTTTATTTAGAATAGCCTGGTCACCCTGTCGGGAAACGCCAGCTATCCATACTTCGAGTTCGAGCGATACCTACTTGTATTTATAAATTGTGTGTTCTTGTTCTGCATTATCATTTCAATCGTTGCGTACTATTCTTAGTCGCAACCTAAAATATCAATTAGAGTTTCTAGTTTAATTAAACTTCGAAGTATACTAAAACAATCACCGTAAGTATGTTTTATGTTAAATATCAAAAACCAATGGCAGATTTGGTAATTTTATTAGAAGATGGCGTTCGTACTGGTTAGGTACTGGTGTTTGTTAACATTTTTCTTTGTTTTAGATGCCGAATATTAAACTGCAGTCTTCCGATAATGAGATTTTCGATGTTGATGTAGAGATTGCAAAATGTTCAGTCACCATCAAAACCATGTTGGAGGATCTTGGAATGGACGATGACGAAGAAGAGGTTGTACCATTACCGAATGTGAATTCCGCAATTTTGAAAAAGGTTATTCAGTGGGCAACCTACCACAAAGACGATCCTCCGCTACCGGAAGATGATGAAAATAAAGAAAAAAGAACAGATGACATTTCATCTTGGGATGCTGACTTCCTGAAAGTTGATCAGGGAACGTTATTTGAGCTTATTCTAGCCGCAAATTATTTAGATATCAAAGGACTGTTGGACGTCACATGCAAGACTGTGGCGAATATGATTAAAGGCAAAACGCCTGAAGAGATCCGTAAGACGTTCAACATTAAGAATGATTTCACTGCAGCGGAGGAAGATCAGGTGCGCAAGGAGAATGAGTGGTGTGAAGAGAAGTAAATTATCTTTTTTTGACTCTATACTAATTCAGTTTATTTATCAAGCTGTGGGTGAAAATCCAGAAAAACAACAATTGTTCATTACCACCATTAAAGTTTGTGCCTTTGCATTGTTGGTTTTTTTTTCCTCCAGAGGATTTGTTTGTCAGTGATCATAATTATGTGAAATGTTGCAAACTTTAAAGATGGTGATGCTTCATAAAGAATACCTGTAGACTTGTTAACATTATAAGTAACTTAACTTTTGTAAAGCCCACTAACAATTTAATTAAAATATTATTATTTTAAGGAGTTTGTTTTTAGGATTTTTGGTTTAAATTAAGTCTGGATCTACCACTTTTACTCCAACAAATGACACTGCAGGTTAATAATATAGGTCATGCATCCAAGTTGTTTTTGACCTGGCTGCAGCAGAGTAAAAGGAGGGTTATGACTTGTGATAGAACAGACTAATAAGTTAATTTTCTAGAACCATGTGATAAATTGATCAAATGTGAGTTGCACCAAGTTTCTATTACCTAAAACCAATGTTGTACTACTGATCAACTAGGTTGAGCAAGAAATCATTGAGCTATACCTATATTATAGAACATAAAATGTTCCGTAACAAAAACCATGGGGTGAATATTTGAGGACTGGTTTGACATTCGTTATGATTATAGTAACTTTGTGTAGCTCACTCTAATGTTTCATCTGTAATTATTATAAACACCAACCATGAACATTTCATGGGATGCATACCTACTAAGAATGGCAGATTAGTTATAGATGAGCTATGAATTATGAAGGATATTTAAAATCTATTTCTCATTGCTATGAATGCAGCATTTTTTCTTCCACATTCTTTATATCTGCATGCAAACCTGCCACGACTATGGAACACCCCCTAAGCAATTAATTTGATAACTTATTTGTACTAAAAAATATTTGGGTTCATCTTTGTACCTCCAGATGGGATGCCAATCCTATCTTTCATATTATTTTTAATGAGCAATCAACTGTTATATCTATTGTAATAAAAGTACATAACAAAATAAATAGTATTAATGATTAATTTTATGCATCATTAAATTTCATTAAGGACAGCAGCTACCTAATGTTAAATAAAATGATCACTGGGTCCCAATTATTTGATAGTAGTTTAAAAATAAATGAATTGCTTAATGTATGTCTTTTATTGTTATAGCAAAGAAATCTTTTCATCAAATTAGTTTACATTCACACAAAATAATATTATGATAAGATTAATAATTAAACATGATAGCTAGAAGAAACTTCAAAATACAGTAAAATAGGGTATACTTAACACATTTGCTGCTACAAATCAATTGGCACCTGAAGCCGGTTGTAGCTCTTGTCTTTAGTTTATATGGAGCAACCTGCCTCAACATCTTATGAAGCAGCTTATGCAATGCTGCGATAAGTATCCTCAATACTTATATATGCATCTGGCACAAAGTAGTTATCAATACAATTTAAAATTGGACTATTGAACTGTCCCAAGCTGGTGCCACATGTTGCTGCTCCAAGAAGTAAGCCAAAGAAGAACGACAGGAAAATCAAACCAACTAGTATGCTTTGGCTCTTATTTTGGCATAAAGCTAACTCCTTGCATATGCATAGGCAGTGGTAAAATGGACTGAAAAAAAAAGATCATACTTAACTATAAATAATACTTATTTTTAATATTATAGGTTCTCATACTAAGAAATACCGAAAAACAAAACGAAGACTGACCTATCACTTTATGTGACCTCTTCACGGTAACTTGCATGGATAAGTGGAATATTTAGGGGGTAAGGATAGATAAAGACCTTTTCTAGTATAGAAATAAGTCAATCAAACTGACCTCCAATGCCTATTATTATCGACAACTATCCTATTGGTTTCATCAAGTAGCCTCACAAGCTGTTGCTGTGCTAGTGTAATGACTGGACACTTCTTATGCAGAATGTTGGCTATATCCCCTTCTCGATCCAAGTCACAACTGCATCTAGGAGAATCTACAGTATAAGCTTCACTTCTAGGTGAATTCTCAGGTACATCATTAGTCTCTTCATGCGAATTAAAATCTGTATCTTGAGTACCTCTCCGATTCTTATTGTAACTTTTCCTATAGTATCGGTAGATATTTTGTACTTGGTGCTCATCTGATGACATCACAAAATAAACTTAATAGCGAAGATTTGTGTAAATAAAGAAATGTATAAATGTTTATGTATTGTATGTCTAGTCTAATAACACAATTGACAACAAAGTGGCCGTGGCTGTGACCTTTGACAGATTATGTCACGTCATACATACGGTATTCTAGAAAAATGTGCCAGTCTGCCAATACTTAGAGGGTATATTTTACTATAAGCCCTAGCAAGTGGCAGTGTAGAAGATTAATTCAAAGTAATAATACAATATATTATGTTTCGCATTCGACAAATTTTATTTGACAAGACACAACCGCTTTTTTTTACTTAGGTGTCACATCAATGTTCATAGAGGTTTCACCTTAACACCTTCTCTTGATGTGTAGACCTAGCTGATATACTAGCTGTTTAATCCTGGGCCTAGGAAGCGGCTTCGTGAAAATATCTGCCAGCTGTTGTTCACTGCTGATCCTCTTCACGATTATATTTCCATTAGTAACCAATTCACGCACAAAGAAATGGCGAATTCGAATGTGCTTGGTTCTTCTATGGAACTCAGGGTTTTCGGCTAAACGTACAGCTGCCTCATTGTCGACATACAACACTGGAAGACCTTCTGTCTGTGTCAACTTACTGATAAGACGAGTTAGCCAAATGCTTTCCCTTGCTGCTTCGCTCGCTGCGACTATCTCAGCTTCAGTTGTTGATATCGCAACACTCTGCTGTCTCTGACTTAGCCACGATACTGCTCCACCAGCATACATGCATAAAACGCCTGAAGTTGATCTTCCTGTACCAATATCACCTCCATGATCGGCGTCACTGTAACATTCTATGTTACCTCTCTTATAATTTCTTTTATAAACGATGCCCATGTCTGGAGCATACTGCAGATATCTAAGTATGCGTTTCAATCTCACACAATCTGCTTCAGTTGGATTCTCTAGATTTCTAGAAACCACACTCACGGCGTACGCGATATCAGGTCTCGTACCAACCATCAGATATGCAAGCGCTCCCACAACTTGTCTGTAGTTTGTAAGAAAGTAGTCATCAACCTTCTCTGGTTTTTGAGCTACATCTTCTTTGACTATTGGAGTGGTCACCGGTCTGCACTCTTGCATTCCAAACCGCTTCAAAATTTTGTGCACGTAAGCTGTCTGATGTATTCTTACATCACTACCTTCTCTTTCTATTTCGATTCCCAAGAAATAAGAGATTGGTTTGGTTGTAATCTTGAATTTTTCTTTTACTTGCTCAAGGAATTCATTGATTACTTCTTTGTTTGACCCAGCAATCAAGCCATCATCAACATAAAGAGCGACAATCAGCTTCCCATTAGCCTTCTCTCTCTTAAATAGGCATGGGTCAGCTTCACTGACTTCGAGTCCAATTTCCTTAAAGAAATCCAAAATAGTCCTGTTCCAACAACGAGGAGCTTGCTTCAAACCATATAGACTTTTCCTTAGAAGGCATGCTCGACCCGTTCCGTCGTCATAACCTTTAGGCTGCTTCATGTATATCTCTTCGTCAGATAGAGATCCATACAGGAAGGCTGTGGAGACATCGAATTGACTTAATTCCATACCCTCACTAGCTGCTATACTTATCACAGCTCGAACTGTTGCCATCTTAGCTACAGGGCTGAAAGTCTGGTCATAATCCTCTCCCTTCCTTTGTTTAAAGCCTTTTACTACCAAACGAGCTTTATATTTATCAACTGTTCCATCAGGATTCAGTTTTACTTTAAATATCCACTTGCATGGAATGGCTTTACGGTTCTTAGGTAACTTCTGAAGAATCCATGTTCCATTTGATTTCAAGGAATCAATCTCGCTCTCCATAGCTTTAATCCACAATTCCTTATCTGGACAGGCTATTGCTTCCTTATACGTATTTGGTTCTACGTAAGAGTCCGTGCCGACGTATGACACATGATCGTTGAATTTGACCGGACGTCTGAGGAGTGATCGATCTCTTAACTGCATACCGTGTCTTGCTAACTGCTCAACGATCTCGCCATCGTTCTCCTCATTCTCCCCCTCTAATTCAATCGTTTCATCTTGTCCTGGCACTGGCACCTCTTGACACGCATCTTCGAACTCTGCCTCATCACTGCTAGTAATAGGAGCCTCAACACCTTGGTTTTCCTCTATTTCAAGCTCACTATGCCTTTCAATAGGTGTGTCCTCGCTCACTTCTACAGCGACAGAAGTAGGTGTCTCTTGGTATTCCTTTCTGACTTTCAAGGGAACTTCTATCTCAGTCACTTCTTTCAATATTTCCGAATCGTCCATCTCTATTTTTGATTCCAACGGTCTTTCATTGAAAGTGACATCTCTAGACCTAACCAATGAGTTCGACTCTTTGTGCCATAGTCTATAACCATCGTCATTGTCATAACCGATTAGGATGCACTTCTTTGCTTTCTTCTGCATCTTCTTCCTTTTCTGTTTCGGAATATGCGCGTAACAAGTTGAGCCAATGATCCTCAAATGTTTTATTTGCGGTTTTTTCCCAAACCACAGCTCAAACGGAGACTTCTGTTCTACAGCAGTTGGCCCTGTTCTATTCAATATGTAAACAGCAGTCTTCACCAACTCTGCCCACAAAAATTGAGGAAGCTCTTCGTGTGCATGCATCATCGCTCTGACCATCTCGACGATTGTGCGGTTATCGCGTTCACTACAACCATTCTGTTCTGGTGTATAGGGCATGACTAGACGTTGATTTATTCCGTATTTGTTCAGTTCCTTGCGAACTTTCTCATTGTCGAATTCTCCACCGTTGTCGCTTAGAAATTCCTTAATTCGGTGTCCTGCTGTCTTTGCTTCTTCCAACATCAGACGCAACAGCTCAGGTACTTCCGATTTATTTTTCATTATGTAGACATAACGGTATCGGGAAAATTCGTCCTTGAACAGAACAAAATACCGTGACTTCGAGCAACTTAGTGGGAACGGACCACAAACATCCGAATGTATGCGTTCTCCTGGATTTGTAGCTTTTTCTCGGATCCCGAATTTCAGTCTATGGGATTTTCCAAAGATACATCCTTCGCATAGACTCCCACTATCCTTGGTAGTTATATCAAGTTCTCGCTCTATAACTCGCTTAACATGGCGTTTGTTTTGATGTCCCATACGTTCATGATAAAGCTGTAAAGTGTCAACCGCATTTATCATTACGTTTTCTTCTGGTTGAACAGGTCTACAGTTCAGCTTATACAAACCACCGTGTTTCTGTCTGCTTCCGGTCACGCACAGTTTTCCATTGATACTGAACGAACAAGTAGTACTTCGTGACTCAAACAAACTTTCCGAGTTTATATCTTGTGCTGAAAGCACCGAAAAAAGATTCTTTGTGACCTTTGGTACGTGCCACACATCATTCATCAAGAATGTTCCTTTCTTCGTCTTCATCAGAATCGAACCCTTTCCTAATGCTTCAATTGCCTTTCCATCTGCAGTAGTTACAGTATGTGGTTCCAGGAAACGTTCAAAACTTTGATACAAGTCGCTTCTCATCGTTACGTGGTGTGTGGCCCCGTTGTCAACGTACCACTCGTCCCGATCTGTATTGCAGTCTGTAACATTCACTAGTACAGCCATCATGTTAGTCGTACTAAGTTTTTGACTACGTTCCTTAATCTTAGGACAATCCTTCTTGAAGTGTCCGACTTCGCCACAGCAATGACATTTAAAAGCTTTGGTTCTCTTCTTAACTGGTTTCTTGGTGCTGTTTACTGTTAGTGCTTCACCAGAGGATCTTGACACGCATCCATCTTCTTTGGAAGTTGACGTCAATGCTTTCTCGTGAGCACACAGCTGACTGGTCAAGTTGTCCACAGTTCTATCCTTCTTTGACATCATTACCCAACTTGACTTAAAAGAAAAATATTCTTCTGGCAATGTATCCAAAATCTTGCAGATCAAAAGTAACTCAGGTAGTTCTTTGCCTTCGTCCGCTTTTATCAGCTCCTGATTCAGTTTATGCCATAAATTTTTCGCTTTTGAGATGTGAGTTGCCATGTCATCATTGATGTCCATCTTGAGTTGAAACAATTCCATACATGCATTGTACAGCCGGTCTTCGTTCACACCGTCGTACAACCTATGTAGTTCATCCCAGACATCGCTTGGATTTGTGAACCGTATTACCTTGTCTAGTGCTTCATCGGTAATATTGTTTGTAATCAACAGTAGTGCAGTACTTTCTAACTTTAGGTACTCTCCCAAGTTTTTGTTATAAGTAGCCAATGCCGCTGCAGCAGTAGCATCTCCATTGCCACCACTTTCCGTTGGCTTCTCAGGTCTACTTAACTTTCCTTGCACTATGTCCATGAGTCCATCCATCCCGCGTAACAGTGCAGTCATTCTGTACCTCCACTGAACCCAGTTGGTTCCATCCAACTTCGAGATTTGAATTTTACTCAACTCCATGATTATTTACTTTTTCTTCATACGGCTGAGACCATAACCACTTAGAGGGTATATTTTACTATAAGCCCTAGCAAGTGGCAGTGTAGAAGATTAATTCAAAGTAATAATACAATATATTATGTTTCGCATTCGACAAATTTTATTTGACAAGACACAACCGCTTTTTTTTACTTAGGTGTCACATCAATGTTCATAGAGGTTTCACCTTAACACCAATTACTTAAAGGAATTTTGTAAATAATTATTTTCTACCTATAAGGTGGATGAGATTTAGATGAATGAATGCGGATGGTTTTTCGAAATCGATGTGCGTAATTACATTTGAAATTTACCACGAGCTTTGCGGTGAAGGAAAACATCGTGAGGAAACCTGTACAAAGCTGCGAACCAATTCAATGGTGCGTGTGAAGTTCCCAATCCGCACTGGGCCTGCGTGGGAACTATGGCCCAAGCCCTCTCATTCTGAGAGGAGGCCCGTGCCCAGCAGTGGGCCGTATATCGGCTGGAATGATGATGCGGATGGATGGAAACCTATGCAATAATGCCAATAATAATATGGATGGATGGTGTGAACACGAAGTGAACTCTTCAGTCTGTATTTAGGGCTATTAGGCACAGTCAAAGAAATTGAATCGCATACCAAATGATGCCGAAGAAACATTGGCAAATTTACAATGAAAAGGTTCTATTCGGAGACCGTATGTCTTAACGCGCTGACATTCGCGATCGTAATCAAAATCTCTTTCTACCCTCATCTTATGCCGTAGTCAAGGAAACTGAATCACGTACCAGGGTTTTAACCTTTGTGCTGCTAACATCGATAAAATATATATATGTAATAACGTAGAATCGGTAGAATTATAAGTCAATGGCTGCTAACAAACTTCAGCTGCCAGATTTGGTACATTCCAGGTTTTTATACATTTTGATTATCTATCTATCATTGTAATACAAAGTTATAATATCAATACAGAAATGTAAATGTTTAGATAGTTTAATGGGACTTTTAATATTCAAGACACCAGTTGACATTGCTTTGTTTACATTTACTTAGTTAAATACCTATCCAACTAATTAACCAAACCAAGTGCAATGTCATGTTGACATTCTATACATCTGCTAAAGAAATATAGTGAAATTGATTATGAAAAGGTTCCACCCTGGAGCGGTCGGTTCCCTAACTAATGTAGTATCCGCTTTTTTATTCTAGTTGCATAGAAAAGTGGATAAGTAAGTACTTATGTTAGGGCGCCGACTGTACATTATTCAGTTTCCTTGACTGTACCTATGACAGAAAGAAAAAAGTGGGAAGTGGTCAAAACGATTGTGATTCCAAGTATGTTAGACAATATGGCCTCTGGTACGCGATTCTGTTTCATCCCTACTAATATTATATTATAAATGTGAAAGTGTCTGTCTGTCTGTTTGTTACGCTTTCACGTCGAAACCGCTGAACCGTTTTAGATGAAATTTGGTATAGAGATAGTTTAAGCCCCAAGGATTAACATAGGATACTTTTTATTCCGGTAGAGGGCGCCACCGCGCGATAACCTAGGTCCGCGCAGACGAAGTCGCGGGCATAAGCTAGTTCTAGTTAACTATAAATACATGTTAAACTCAGTCTGGATGGTGTTCAGTAGATGCTTAGAATGCCGGTTCCATCTAGGCATTGAGGAAAAATACCTACACCACGAATAGTCAACTAGTTTTATTCATGTGCTAGATAGAACCCTGTCATAGTAACTAATTTATTTGTATTTAACACTGGTCGAATGACTGAATGAATGTCATACTCATAACGACAGGGTTCTGTGGTAGCCTGGCAATCAAAGTTGACTCGTTTGTACAACCTAATAAGTACAGTCCCCAGCACGAATATCTGAAATAAAGCGTGCATAAATATCTGATACGAACATATTTAAAAACATATGTCTTAGAAAAGCATAGGGGCACTTGCATTGTCTGACAAGGAAAAATAATTAGGCATTGAAGATTCATGTACGTAGGTACGTTCAGTACCAACAGTGCAATGCGACAAGATCTTAATGAACGTGGGCGCCGTTTGCACAAGGATAAAGTATATGTTTACATATGTGTTAGTTTTCCGCCAGCAAGATCTTTGTCGCACTGTACTACGTCGGTATTACAATGATGTTTTGAAGATTCGATTGTATAGTGGCAATTATTGTTCAGGCTCGTTACATATTCTAGCGCCTTTTTACGTCACCTATACTTATGCATGACTACTGTAAACAAAGTACGATTAATTTACCTACTTCCTGTAATTATCGGTAAATCGCGCAAACAATGCAAGTTTAAATAGCCAACGTAGTTTGGAGTTGACTCTTAATGAACGTAAAAATTACGCCATGATTAGTTAAAGGAAATATCAGTGGTGTAGCGTGCCTTGGCGGGGCCCCGTATAAAAATTTGTTTGGGAACACCTTGTGAAGGGTAAAGATTTCTCACAAAAGAAAAAAAATGCATATAATTAAAAGAAATATTTATTCATCATAATTATCTGTCACTTTTTCCAATTTTTTTTCAATTTTTATGCACGTCCCCGGGGGCCCGTATAATTGATATGGCAGATGGCAGATACGGCGGTAGCTACGCCCCTGGGAAATATCATTGTATCAGTTGGTTACTGAGTTGAAAGGATCTTACTGTAATTAAATGAGTAATAAATGACACATTATTAGAAAGTTAAAACTTTAATCTATGAATTTTACAGAAATTCAGACCTTACACTAAATCTTAGGTAACAGTTACCTTGTCATTTCACAGCACTTGGATATAGAATTATACCTACTAAATGAAATCCCCTTACTTAACAAATGTAAATTAAATTTATCATTAGGTCTAATTATTACCTAAACCTAAAGATATTTATTTATAACTCAAAAGAAAATGAAATTTAAACTTACAGTATTCTTTAAATATTTTTGTTACTGCCGGGCACGCAACGTTAAGTTTTAAAAAGAACTGAAAAAGTTATCATTTTCAGCAAACAATTCTTTAGGTCCAATTAATGATTAGGCCAAACGATTATTAGGCCATTTGTTATTGGGGCCTCACTGAGGAAACTATGTAATTATATAAAAATAATATTATATATGGGTAGTTCTATTAGCAATTCAACCGCTACAAGCTTCGATCAAACCCTTGATCGAAGGCTACAAGGCTTCTTTTGGCGTAGGTATTCTTTAGGCATATATTAATTAAAGCAACGAGCTACAATAAAAATAACATTTTATTGGGTAATTTCTTGAATAAAAAATATTCTATCTGGCCGTCAGATTACGTATTAGAAAATATAGGACACGTAATTTTCTTTTCACCAAAATATTCCATAGATAGATGAAGGGCGCAAAGTTCGGGAGTGGAGGTCCGTGATGATGACTGCGATGCTCGAAAGTTTCGCATGGCGTGACGTCACGTGGAACTTTAACTGCCTAAGTATATCTTCATCACTTTTTGTTTAATTGACTAAAGAAAAATACGTGTTCGACATTTTCTGAAAATCTAACTGACAGACTATAGGGACATTAACCAATTAATTGCTGAGCAGCATTGCTTAGCTTCCAGCCCTGTCGGTTAGCTTTAAGTTTACTTTACTTAAACATAAAGTTATGTACCTGATGTTAAGTTACCTACAAGTTAATGTATATTGCCGAATAAACTATTTCTTTCTTTCTCTTTCTAATTATTGATATTCAACCTCAAGCACACGTATCGTTTTACAAAATTCTCGTTCTGTGTGGCCCATTTTTTTAAAGTGTGTAACGAGTCTGACAGCTGTTGAACCGCTAATAGAACTAACCTGTAACAACATTTTTTCAGTCCCCTAACTTGTGCATTATTTTCTTGGAATATTCATAGACGACGAACAAAACTGCGGTGGCGGGAATCGTCCGAACGAGCGTAGGCTTCAGGCCGTTGTAAAGCGCAAGGGCACCTGGAAATTAATTAAAGTTTATAAAGCGTAACTCATTCATTTTTTTTCAATCGGATTTTCAATCGCAATTTCAAAGAGATTGCAGATGCGTTGCCAACCTAGAGGCCTAGGATGGGATACCTCAAGAGCCAGTAATTTCACCGGCTGTCTTACTCTCCACGCCGAAACACAACAGTGCAAGCACTGCTGTTTCACGGCAGGAGTAGCGAGCAAGATGGTGGTAGCAATCCGGGCGGACCTTGCACGAGCTCCTACCACCTGCAATTGCACCTACAGATTCTTCTCAACAAAGGATTTTCCTAACGTATGGTACAGTTGTTAATAGCCTTAATAAAGATATTTTTGACTTGAATTGAGAACATACTTTTGAATACATAATGAAATAAAAAAAGCCGGCGAAGTGAGTGTCTGTTTGAATGCCGAACGCACCGATGTAAATAAGACGACGGTTGCTTAGGGAACTGATTTAATAGAAAAATGACAGCCCTTTTATAGGCTGCTACAAAAATCTTAATAGCGCCATTCAGGAATTGTACATAAGCGTGATAGCGACATCTATTGAGAATTAAACTAAATACAAACATAAATTGTCTTCAACAAAACTTAATCAACTAGCAATGCCGCGTTGAACATACCGCCCACCATGGACAACCTTGTCAAAGTTGTCCATAACCAAACAACTGCTGTACATGATCTTCCTGATGTGCTAACCAAATAACATTTATCTACCATTGAAACAAGACCTGACAAAACAGATAGATAAACCTATGTAACTTCATATCGCTTACACTTACAATATACAACGCAAATCCAAAAAATGAATCTTAAATTGAAATTATAACATCAATAAACTTAACATAACATGATAATCTAGTTCCAAATTCATATCTTACACAAAACATTTGCGTTCTGACAATGAACAATGTATTGAAAACACAAGCGTAACTTTGCTCAGACCAGTGACTGATGACTCTCAAAAAATCCGACTGAAACAAATTATTCAACAAGAAATTTATATACAAATATTAAATATACCTATACACATAGCTCACACACTTGACACAAAACACAGGTAATTAACTTCACACTTGACTCAATAAATATTCTATTTCATTTAATTGTAACATTTCATTTAAGTATTCAGACAAATTAACAACACATAACAAAAACACTTAACGCACGAAACAAAATAACAACACCAACAATAACACAATTTAAAATAAAACTGAAAACTCTTATCACTAAGTTTCACATACTACTTAACTTCTGTGTGAAACAGCTACATTTTCTTTTTGCCAATCGACCATGTAAGAGTTTCTTAATTCTGGTTCTATGAAACGACATCAACTTGGCTCTTTGTTCTGTGTACTTTTCTAGTGTTTTCGTAATCCATCCCATCGCCATCTGAACGCTAGTAACAGATGTAATGACAGAAATGATGAAATTGCACAGAATTTGGTCTGACTCTACGTTCTTCTTTGCTTCGACTCTTTGTGGACTGTATCTTGAATTGCTCATAAACTTCTTAACACCGTCAGTAGCACCATCTGTTGGCAGAATAAAGAAACACGAATTTCCGCCCACCATGCTCACACCATGATTTTTGTTTAGCTCTTTATTCGGCAACACTTCGCATATTTCTTTTTTTTTTGCGCCAAGACCAGAGCTCACTGCAACTTTCTGGATACTTTTATCGGCCACACCTTTGCAAGATGAAGTATCACCTAAACTTATTTGTTTCTGGTTTGAACATGACAACAAAGTTATATTCGAGCCTTGAGCGCGTATTTTCGCTTCTAAAGACCTTTTATCTCTATTAGATGAGCCACTTGACGTGACACCATCACAATTTGATGGCAAATGACTTAGTACAACGACCTTCTTTTTTGATAGAAGTATTGTGAGTTCTTCCTTACTAAAACCAGATTCCGACTGAGCTTGAACCAAAGCCGAAGTCAACGTAAGTTGACAATGGCTGGTCGGAATACAGGCTTGTGACAACTCATCGTTAGATGAGGCAGCTGAAGTTGCTTGCTTAACTACACCTTTGCCAACCGAGTGACTTGCCTTAACTATAATCTCGGCTAAACCAGTGACTTCTAGCTGTGATTTTCGCAGTACATCAACCCCCTCTGTTGGGAGAAGTGTTGAGTTGATCGCTTTGTGTTCCCTCGTCGATGCGTGTTCAACGACATTTTTGTCAACCAATGCATGCTTGACTTCGAGATAGTGATTGGTTGACTGCAATATTGTGGGATGAAGCAACACATGATGCTTCATTTGACATAAACGGCATCTGAAAGAATGACGACATGAGTGAGCTGAATGATTAGCACCTAAACAATTATGACACAGTTTGCGGGTCTGAACAAAGTGTCTGCGTTCGTTAAAATCAGCTATTGAGAACTGATTACAATTTTCTAACTTGTGATTAATACTATTGCAATATGTACAGGATGACAGTTGACTTTTGCAAACACTATTTACAGGATTGTGGTAAACATTGACATTTCCTATCTCACAACTCTTTGTAGTACAATTGAAATCGTTCGACTGCAAACTACTATTTAGACTAAGGTCTGTGATTGAAGTTTTGGATGTATTTTCGTTTGACTGGAAGCTAGATATCACATCTTGAAGTTGGTTTCTATATCTTACATAAAGCTCTTCTGCTTGCTTCAACTCTGTTTTGTATGAAGAGGCTTTTGCTTCAACTGAAGTGATTGTATCTAAAATTGATTTGTGTGTTTCCATAAACATCTTCCAATTGCGGTCCAAAATTTCTAACCTTGTTTCAGTATAGCATTTATCTAATTGTTCTTTCTGTAATTTCATAAAATATATTCTCGATTTGGTAATTCTTGAAATTATGTCTTTTTGACATCTGTCGATTTTCTCCATTTTCAAAGACAAAGTTTGAACTTGAAATGTTTTCTTTTCTAGTTTTCTCAAATATTTTCAAAGTGTTTTGACATCTGGGTGAAAACCTGCGTGGATTCCCCGTCAGTTCACTTTTTTCCGAATTATTCTAAGTCCAAACTACAGCCGAAATTCTTCTATGTCTAAATTTTCTTCTAATCTTCTAATTACAATTTTTTACTTCAATTTTTGAACTCTACTGTGAAATGTCAAAGTACTCACTGTTGATCACCACATCACTGTAACCTGTCACTCCTGGTACTGCAGCAGCTCAGCTCGTCTTCCACTTGCGCGCCTCCTCTCCTCGCTCCAGGCAGGCGGCTCCAGCGTCAGCACGCCAGCAGCAGCACCATCTCGCCGTTCCGGTGCCCGCGGTGGAAGCCGTCGTCAGTCCCAGTCCGTTATCCGGCTCGAAGAACCATGTTTGAATGCCGAACGCACCGATGTAAATAAGACGACGGTTGCTTAGGGAACTGATTTAATAGAAAAATGACAGCCCTTTTATAGGCTGCTACAAAAATCTTAATAGCGCCATTCAGGAATTGTACATAAGCGTGATAGCGACATCTATTGAGAATTAAACTAAATACAAACATAAATTGTCTTCAACAAAACTTAATCAACTAGCAATGCCGCGTTGAACAGTGTCGGACTAGAGACGGGGCTTACATGGCCTTACTCAAATAAAACTTAGTTATGTCTAACTAATCAAAATCATTGAATATTAACCGCGATTAAATTAATTGTGGCAGCATAGTGGTTTGACCCATAGTCACCATAGCCTCTTAAGTAGAGGGTCGCAGGTTCGAGCTCTGCCGGGCTCGCACCTTGAGTTATTCAAGATTGATGTGCGAAATTACAATTTTGTTTTAGGTTAAAATTTTATTTTATGTAAGTTTTATTTTATTTTATGTAGGTAAGTTTAGTTAGTTATTTTTAGGATATTTTTAGATCTTATTGTACCTAATATCTTGTGAAATAAAATTAGTATTAAATATATGCTTTCACTTCGATACTCATGTTTAGGTACAATTAGCGACTCTATGTATTTTTGAACCACGGCACGCTACTAAAAGTCCCAACTCTTTACAAATAAAGTGGTTTAAGTGGTATTCTTCAACATTTTTTCGTATTTTACGCAAATACAACAACTTTTTGTGTTAATTACAGACGCTTACTTCCAAATATTATATTCACATACCGCTTAATTTCGGAGAAATGCCTGTGACTTACAGCCAGGACGAAACTAGGTACAAGAGTTCTAATATTGGTTTTAGGGATCTTTTTGAATTTTTTATTACTTTCACGTAACGTTTAGTGTAGAAACAAACAGGCTGAGATATGTGGTACATAGTGGAAATTCGTGTCTGTACTCCTATCCAGTGGTGGTGTAGCGGTATAGCACGCGGCACGGAGTGCCGAGGACCTGAGTTCGATTCCAACCGATGGTCTTATTTTTCTGGTATTTCAGTTTGTATTTTTGGTATAAGAATTCTGTTTTTGCCAATTTGAATCCGGAATCTTACAAATAACAGTCAGACACGACAATAAATATTATGACTCCATCTTAGTAATGCGAAAAGGTGAGGGGTTTAGGCTGCGTTTCCATTAGAGATGTGCGAGGAATGAGTTTGTCATGACATGAACCAATAAAAACGTTTCATTTACCTATGCTCGCTTCGCTGAGCTGGCCCTATACTACGAAGTGCAACATACGAACTTCGTATCTTGCCGTCTTGCCCTCGCTTATATTATTTAATAGGAGAGTGAAAGGGACGCAACATAAGATAATATTATGTGTGCATAGGAGAAATTTGTGTCTAGACTCCTGTCCAGCGGTGTAGGGGTTATAGCACGCAGCACGGATTGCCGAGGAACTGGGTTCAATTCCCAGCGCTGGTCTCTTTTTGTAGTTTTTCTGTGCATCCATGTCTCAGTTTGTATTTTCGACATGGTTTTCACGGGATACCCGTAAAAGTAACAAATTTGGAGTTGAAATTAAAAATACAAAAGACTCCAAAAAACAATCAATTCGTAGACGGCCCCGTTTCCACTAGCGCTGCGCTGAGTAAGGATAAGTAAATGGCCTATATGAAACGAAGCGTTTCTATTGGTTCATGACATGACAAACACATTCCTCGCAGATCTCTGGTTGAAACGCTGTCTTAGTCTATATTTAGACGCAGTAAGATCAAGCGTCATTGTAAAATTATCAACAAAATATAGATAAGCGGTTTGAATATACTACTCGACGTTTCATGTAGATTAATATACAATACACAGAGAGCAGAATAATATTAGACGCAATTAAGTTTAAGTATTAGGTACCTGCCAGCGAGAAACAAAGGATTTGATGTACCCTATCCAGTAGCGTATCGATGTTTAGAGCTGATCGAGAAGATTCAAAATGGAGTTGTTTTTTTTTACATTATACCTACCTTCTTGATATGCTGGGAATGTGTTCCCGTGGGAATGTTTTAATTTTAAGCAAGAATAGAGGGTGCTCTCTAAGTGATAACTTCATTTGTTCCTGCAAACATTTGCATCTGCATCTGACTCTTCTGGTGTTGCAGGTGTCCATGGGCGACGGTAAGCGCATAAGCCTACATAAGCATAGGCTTAGGATCCGTTTACTCGTTTGCATCCTATTGCATTAAAACAATAGATGGCACTGTTCGAGGGACGGTTGTCGACGGCGTCGTGACGCATTTGCCTAGGCAAAGCGATAAAGGCTAACTTTATATACTAACCCTCTTTTTGCACAATATCGTATCCCACAGTGAGGAACTTTTGGCTTTTGTTTGATATCTGTACCCTCGACTTGATGACGTCTGAGGGGAATATGACGGTCCAAAGGATCAGGCCGCCCACGGCACCCGCGATCATCGTGCGGATGGGCCCGATGTCGTCCTTTGACTGGCCGGGCTTCGCAAGGAGTTCTCTCGTGCCTGTAAACAATTTGTACATGGCTCTTTAGACTTTGACTTTTAAAACTATTTTTACTTTTTAAAGTCTAGTGTCCATAGTACAAGCAAGGACGATTAATACTGGACTGCCAATCTCATACAAAAAAATGTAACGCTGAAAAAGCTCAAATTCCGGGCTAAATCTAGATGGCGCTGCTTCATAGCCTGGAAGTAGAAAAAAATGTGTTTTTCTCCAACATTTATATGTTTTTCTTGTTTTATTGGGGACAAACATCATTCCACTTTGTTTCAATACCATTATATCACTTCAATACACGATTTTTAAAGATTATATTTTGTAGTCGTCAAGAAAGTAGTTATGTTAATGTTTTATAGATGACACTACCACTCATCATTGCTTGCGCGCGGGATCGCTAAGTTTTGCTGCATAAAATAACTAGATGGCGTTGGTGAGCTCGTGAAATGTGTGATAAAATTTAGTCATTTTTATCTGCAAGAACGGAGACAAGCATAAAAGTAGGTAAAGTACGAACAACAGTACATCGCGCGGCTTAAATGTGTGCGCGCCGCTTGGCGCCAGTACGCTCGCACCGCCGCACGCACACACTGATAATCTAACCAGGACTAACCAGTATTCAGTCAAGGCTGCGCTGTCGCCGGTGCCGCACGTTGTTCTGCTCGTCTCGCGCTCTCTTCATGTTCGCGTAGTCGTTCGTAGTCGTTTTTTTTTTTTGTGTTAGGTAAATAAATAAATATCGTCACTACTTTAAAAAAAACTCGTAGCTCAAAATAGATAATTTTTCTGAGTGAATTTTATAGACAGTAATCAAGGTTCAATTTTGTTGACATATTGATTTTAGGTACGAGATTTTTTTCAAAGTAGTGACGATCATCATCATCATCATCATCATGTCAGCCGAAAGACGTCCGCTGCTGGACATAGGCCATAGCATTGGTTGGGCATAGTAGTGACGATATGTAGTTTTAATTTTTTTTTATTCGACTGGAAGGCAAATGAGCAAGTGGGTCTCCTGGTGGTAAGAGATCACCGACGCCCGTAAACATCTGCAACATCAGGGGTATTGCAGATGCGTTGCCAACCTAGAGGCCTAAGTTGGAATACCTCAAGTGCCAGTAATTTCACCGGCTGTCTTACTCTCCGCGCCGAAACACAACAGTGCAAGCACTGCTGCTTCACGGCAGGATTAGCGAGCAAGATGGTGGTAGCAATCCGGGCGGACCTTACACAAGATCCTACCACCTGCTATTATGCGATTATGCAATTATAGTATATAAGTGTTGTGTAGTGTATATACTTGGTTTGGTGTTTTTCAAAATCCTCTAATATCTCAGAAACGGTGCGTCCTAGCTCAAAAATAGCCAAATTTTCAACCCCCCTCCCAAACCCAACCCCCCTGCGGGACTACCCCGGACCCAACCCCAAAATTTCATCCCCCCCCCCACTTTTAGCACATTGACCAGCCTAACCAGACCCCTGATCCAAGGGTAACAAAAACTTCCAGGGCCTTCCGGAGCGGGAGCTCGCATCGAAACGGGGTTTTCAGGAGAGGCATCTGCAGAGGGGACTGCATAGACCTAAATAGAGACCAGCTCTACATAGAGCATAAATAAAAATCATTTTATTGACTCGGGTTTTTAGTGGGTTTATTAACCTAACCCCTACAGGACATACCAGCTGGCCTGGGAGACTCGACTCTAGGTAGAGTAATAATGTTCTAAAAATGCGTGGAAGGTATTTACTAGCTGGTGAAGATTAAATAGATTACGCACGCACAAGCACGCGTACAAGCACGCGCACGCGCACAAGCACGCGCACGCGCATAAGCACGCGCACAAGCACGCGCACAAGCACACGCACGCGCACAAGCACAAGCACGTAGCTAATTAATCTAAAGTAGACATTGACAACCCTAAGCGTCCGCGCCGAAGTAGGCAGGTTAGTCTCCTAAAGGGCCGGAGTGCGCGTACTTATACACTTTTACTATGGTTATAGTTTTGCTTGTAAGTTTGATATTTACGACCATCCTGAATTTCCCCAAAATTTTCCACCAACCGGCTTAGATTTTGGGGGGGGGGGGTGAAGCTTGATTTTAATGAAAAGTTGCACTTTAAAGTTGAATATTTTGCAAACATATCAATGAATCGAAATTTTAGTAAATCCCTAATGCTTTTGTTATTTCCTTTTGTATTTGTTAAAAATTACAGATTTCTAGCACAGACAGTCTATGAGGAAACCACGGACGGACAGACAGACAGACATGGCGAAACTATAAGGGTTCCGTTTTTGCTATTTTGGCTACTGAACCCTAAAAAGTGACACGGTTGGTTTTCATACAGATTGAGGTATTTGCGTTATCTGATGTAATCTATATCTGTGGTCGGCGCGTTATGCCTCCTCTACATATCGACGGATGCGTTGGCCGATGGATCTGCAACCATATCTTCGGATAAATTGCGATCCGTCCACACATCGGCAGACGAGTGGACAGGCGCGTTGCGTTCGCGCTGTCACCCTTTGATCCGTGTCGAAAAACCGACACCAAACGGATGAGTGGCAGACTCGGCATCGGCCTTAAATACCTACCACAGACAAGCAAAAACCATCCTCTACACCTCGGCGGAGGCATTAGACAAATTCGGCCTCCGTTTATCACTGAAACGCGTGATTTCGAATTTTAATAGCTTGTTTTAGTGAAAACATGGCGCAATACAATTGAATAATTTGAGAGCTTAGAATATTAGCATCATGGCTCAATATGTAGAGCGGTAGTCTAGTAATCTGATTGGTCAGAGTTCAAATCTAATAGCATGCGGTATCTTTTTCGTTAATATTTTTTCGTTTGGTTTCTTTGTTCTTTAAAAATTTGTTTAAAATACGGATCTTCTCCAAGCTAACCTAATGGTTCTAACTATTTAAAACATGCTTTAATGGTAAACAAAATGGCAAGTTTAGAGACTCGGCTTGATCGATTATTACTATTTTATGAACATAAACAGCGGGGCTGCTACGAAATTCGAAAATAAAACTATATATATATATATATGTTTATGTGTGTGTGTAGATAAGCTTTTGCTTATATATATACTGTGACAGCATAAAGTGAAATGGAATTGCCGATCCATCTTATGAAACATGGCAGCTAACGCCATCTATTCACTTTTCACTGTATTACTTGGAATGCGGTTGAACGCTTGATGGTATTAATTCACGCTGGCGTATTTGTAGAAATTAGAAAATTACGACTTTAGAACGAAATGGTACTCTTAGCGCCATCTAGCGACGTAGAAAGATACTAATTAGCGGCGTACGATTCTTTGTATGGAGGTTGTCAGTCCAGGTATTAATCGTCCTTGGTACAAGCTTTGCTTAGTTTGGGACTAGGTCAATTGGTGTCAAGTGTCCCATGATATTTATATTTATTTATTTTAATGTAGCTCATAAGTATATTCCCGCAGGTTATTAATTGTTAACCGATTTGTTTTCTTTTATTTGAATAATCTATGCTCCTTAGGTCGCGTCTTATAAGTTTCATCAAAATACATACACATGAGCTCGTAGAGGCTCTTAAGCAGTTAGCATTTTGTGTTTGTAACAGTTTAGATTTCTGTGGAAGTGCCTTTTTACATATAGATGTGTCCCACCCACACGTTAGTTCTTGTGCAAGGGTGATAGCGGAGAAACAAGGTACAAACCGTTGTATTTTGTACAACAGTAATTACTTAAGTAGTTCATCAAATATAGTTCCTGAAAAGAAATCATACTTCTTGCATTATTTTACGAAAGTGGATCTGTTATTTTTTTGCTTTGTCAATGATTTCAGTGGCGTAGCCAGCATGAGTGGCACCCGGGGCGGATATTGTAGTGTCATCACAAAACACGAATGAAAAAAAACTTAGGTACTATGCAAGTAGACACCTATGAAGTAGGTACTTATTATTGTTACAGTTTTAGGAATTTTTATAGGTAGGACTACCGATGTTCACGGTCGGGGCGGCGGGCCGCCCCCGTCGCCCCCCTCTAGCTACGCCACTAAATGTTTTACAGTTTATTATCATAAGCTGTATACGTACTTTATTTGTTTTAAGTTGCTGTTTCCATTTGTCTTCAATCATAAATCATCGTAAGATAGTTGAATTGAAAAAGATAACGATAGGACAGGCCCCCCACACGTAGGTAAATATGACGATAAGAATTTTTCTTCGGTAGCAACGCTATGTTGGACGGCTTTATAATATGGCCCTTTTAGTGCCTTTTCACACATGCCGGTAAAAATCGGGTAGTCAGAGTTACACGTGGTGGTATGTTGGGTAAGTATCATTGGTTAGTACCTACACGTGAAAGCTTCATCGTACCCGGTGTTGAAAACTCAGCAATCGGCTCGTGTTCATCTATCATCTCCATACATAACAAATGAAGAATGGTCTTTTACGGCCCGGTTAATGTTTTGAGTGACCGGTGGCGAGGCGAGTGATTTTATCTATTGATGGCATAGAGTAGGGCCAGCGAATCCGTGAGGTTGAGTTGATATCTTGTTGAATCACGTATTTGAACAAGTGTGAATGACCTAGCTTTACATTTATCGCAATCTAATTTATTTTTTGTCCTACTCTAGCTATACCATTTTAAGCGGCGAGAGCCGGTGCCGGAGTCGGGCCGTTAATAGTAGGTGGCAGGAAGATCATTGAATCGGTGTTCTCTGCTGGTCGTGTTGTTATAAACCATGAAGCAGCTCCAATCTAACCCAATTTTTTTTTTTGTGAAACAACGAATTTTAAAGCAATGTTTACCTTCATATCCTCCAAAGAAGAAAAAGTAGCCTGGCATTTCTCTCATGATAGTCGGCACTAGTCCCCTAAATAATCCCTGGATGCCGTACTGCCTGAATATCTGCTGAGTTAGCTGGATAGGCGTGATTTTAACCTTCAAACAAGATAACGCACCAAGGTTAATTGTGTGTAAACATGATATCAAATTGATAATGAACTTCTAATGATTATAATTACAAGGTTTTATTAATGCAAAAACAAGCAAGGTTCTAATAGAATTCAAAATATTGAACATACTTTTCGGCTTTGTCACATTGCAGTCGTGGTGTGGAGACCAGAGGCCGTATGTCTATCGCGCGGGCGTTCGCAATCGCATTCATCATCTCTTACTACCTTCATCCTATACCATATGACAGAAACAAGTGGTAAAAACGATTATGATCCAAGACCAATGAGGGCTAAAAGACAGGCGAAATATCGCTAGATGGCGTTAGTACCGTGAGGTTTTTTGACGTTACGGTCTTGCTTGCGATTGGTTAATATCTAAATGAGCCAATTGCAAACAAGACCGTAATGTCAAAAAAACTCACGATACTAACGCCATCTAGCGATATTTCGCCTGTCTTTTAGCCCTCATTGGTCTTGGATCATAATTACCACTTGTTTCTGTCATATGGTATAGGATGAAGGTAGTAAGAGATGATGAATGCGATTGCGAGCGCCCGCGCGTTAGACAATAGGTACGGTCTAAGGCCTCTGTATGATCACAGTATATATATATGCTGAAGCAGTATGGAAGCTACGAACAAATCGATCGAAAGGAACGAATTCACACAGACGCGCGCTTTTCACGGCCTCTGAGGGGACTCGCGGTAATGAGTACCGCGAGACCCCCTTAGAGGCCGTGGAGAGTTCGCGTCTGTGTGAGTGTGTTCGTTTGTTTCGTAGCTTCCATACTGCTTGAGCTTATATATATACTGTGGTATGATGATGTCAAACAAACGCCTTTCACGGTTCCCTATGTGACAACGCTTTCGAGTGAATACTTTTTTAATTTATGACTAAAATAAAGGGAAATATACGCAAGAAATACCCAAAAGAGTTATCATCATACAGCTGTTTGTGAGCCTTGCACACTGATCTCCCGCATGGCCTGCAGCTGACACTTGATGAGCTCGGTCGGGCACAGCGTGAACGAAGAGAAGAACGCTGCCAGGAAGCCCGCCGACGCGTTGCCGAACGTCGACAGCTGCTCTACATTCTATAATTGCAAGTTGATTGTGTATTTTAAACTGAAAGCGCAAAACAGTGCAGGTGGTAGGACCTTGTATCAGGTCCGCCCGGATTGCTCGCTAATCCTGCCGTGAAGCAGCAGTGTGCTTGCACTGTTGTATTTCGGCGTGGAGAGTAAGACAACCGGTGAAATTACTGGCACTTGAGGTATCCCATCTTAGGCTTCTAGTTTGGCAACGCACCTGCAATACCCCTGGTGTTGCAATGTTTATGGGCGGTGGTGATCTCTTACCATCAGGAGACCACTTGCTCGTTTGCCATCCAGTCAAATAAAAAAAAAAACAGGGCGGAGTCGGGTCGGGAGAGTGGCGGGCCTATTTACGTGAACTATTTATATGAACGATATAAATAAAAATAAATATCATGGAACACTTGACACCAATTGACCTAGTCCCAAACTAAGCAAAGCTTGTACTATGAACACTAGGCAACGGATAAACATACTTAAATATAGATAAATAAATACTTAAATACATATCAAACATCCAAGACCCGAAAACAAACATTCGTATTATCCATACAAATATCTGCCCCGGCCGGGATATCACACCGCGCACCGCGGCACCCGCGCAGGAATCGACCGGCGCCCGCCATCGGTGTGATGTTCGTTATACTTACAGCCACGTAAATAGGCCCGCCGCACTCCACCTGACCCGCTTCCGACCCGCTGGGGTTCTGTTTGTGTTTGGCGCGCGAGAAGGACAAAACTTGGCAATTTTTTTTGGTGATGGTAGAGGACAGTGTTTTTTTTTATGAAATAGCGTGTAAGCCGAGTAACGGGGTGTGGGTACCAGGTACACCCACAACATCAGATAATTGTAGAAATTCAAAAATCTATATTTCTACTTTTCTTTTATTCAATATAGCATAATATTAGGTATTATAATTTATTTTTTACCTAAACTTATTATTTACATTATGCCCCATGCTATACAAGGTATTTAGTTATTTATTTTATTATATTATAGTGTGTGTGATGTTACCAATCCGCAATTATTGCAATAAGTGTGTTATGATTACCTCCTATTTTGCATTTACCTCTGTTCCAGTAAGCCGACAGACAAATTTCTGACAGTAACCGTAGGCTGCAAACAGGACTGAGTTTTCTGCGACATTGGCCATGATGGCTGGTGTGGTGCCCGCATACAGTCCTCGGATGACTCCATCGTTTCTCAGTGTTTGCTTTAAGCAGTCATACATGCCCTTGTAAAGATGTGGGAATGTTTGCATCTTCACTTTCACTGTGTCGAGGGGTTGTCCAACGTACACTACAGCTACACCGCCTGCCATACAAATAGAGAGCAATTCATATTTTATAATACTATAATTTTAAAGGATCGCTTGAATGTCTCTAGCAGCCAATTTGTCTCAAATTTATTGAACAAACTAGCTTTTGCCTGCGGCTTCGCCCGCGCGGAATTCGGTTACGGTTCGTTTCGGGCGCTATTCCCTCGGGAACTGTGCGTTTTTCGGGTTAAAAAGTAGCCTATGTTGCTCTCGGGTCCATAAACCATCTCTATGCCAAAAATTATGTCGACCCGCTGGTCCGTTTTCAAAGTGAAAGACGGACAAACATACAAACACTTTCGCATTTATTAGTATGTATTAGTTTGAAATTTAGTGCACACACGTTGTATTCAGTGATTTCAAAACTGATATGTAAAGTTAATAAATGTGTACTTGTCGGACTTGCACCCGGCTGGTAATTTTTAATAGAAAATCTTCAATAAAATATACACAGCAATTTATATGGCTTAGTTAAATATTTTAAGGGCTTTTGAAGTAAAGATTCAAAAGTATATAAATATCAATGTAGGGACAGTTAACCTTTCATATGCTTTGTCCCAGGTCAGTCCCAAATTTAATATCTTTTTGTAGTTTTATCTCAATTTACATTTCATTAATAGAAAGTCTAGAATGCAGGTTTTTTTTACATTCCACAAACAAAAGGTTGAAAGTGGTAAATTATGTTTGAGCATATAGAAAATCATTTTTTAATTTAAATAATACAGGTTCTAACATCATTATTGATAGTATCACATGTGCGGTCATTATCCTTTCAGATATTGGTCCAGTGATGCAATAGTTGGGAGGTTTGAATCAGAATTAAATATTGTGGCACTTGTTTGTTACATATGACTGAAATTATTCTTATTAAATTACCAGAGGACATTTTTAAACAATTGTATATTCTCAAGTAATAAAAAATTAAGTGTAAATTAATAAAAAAAAATTACCCAGTGATCCAGCTGTGAAATCGATGAGTCCATTTTTAAGGTTCCCTGATCCCGAAGAATGCGCCATCGTTATAAAAAAGAATTTTTGCTAAAACTAAGAAATAAACACTGTTTTATTACAAAACTTGATTTGTTTGCTTTATTTTTTTTTATTCATTTGAAGTAAATGAGAAATAAGAAGCAGCTTCAGCAGCAACGTTTCAACCAATATAAGATGATTTACCAAAGAGCAACGTTAACGCACTTTACATCCTTATCTCTTTAGAAGTGCCTTATCTTTCATTCAATAATTGGCAGGAATAAAGTACATATATAAACTAAGTCCATGTATTTTTATTTGAATTACCAGTCTCATAAAAGTGCAAAGTTCTTCATTAAATGTTTAAATTTACTAATGAATTTAGTTTACAACTTTTACCACGAGTTCAATTCAAACTTTTCATTCAAGAAAGAAAGTATTGAGTAAAGGAAAGGAAACAACATCACGTGTGCGCTTCGTGTGCGTGTGCTATTCGATTCGAATTCGACTTTTGATATTTCAGTGAGACGTTCACTCAATATCAAAATTGACAATGACAATGACTACAAGCCGGACACAAGACGTCACTATAATACAAAAAAAATCTTATGAGCGTTTTTACCCATGGCTCCACTTAGAAACATCGAAATAGTAAGTACTACGTACACCTGGAATGTGCACTGTGCAGAAATAACGAGCCGTCAGCTTGCCGATAGAGATAGCTACCACAGGGTTATTTTATCTCACTCTATTAGTATGACCATAATTTTATGCAATTAATGAGACATTCCTTCCTCCTAGTACTTCTTTGTCAGAAAAAAACTAAGTAGCAATAACCAGAATTTTTATTACTTGTATACCAAGTCCTTATAATACGGCTGGTAGAGACTAGAGCAAATAAATTTTAGGTATGTACGTCGGTGCTAGTAACAGAAGTATTCACTTTTCTATAGGTACAACTAGTATGAAAAAGTGGATACATAAGTCAATTAATTTAGGTTAATAAATGAATGAAGACTAAGTTGGTCACTACAGATAAAAATCATTTATTAAATTAAATCACAATCACATTCTGAGCGGAGGCCTGTGCCCAGCAGTGGGACGTATATAGGCTGGGATGATGATGATGATGATGATTACAAATTACAACAATCAAATAAAAATTAAAAAATTAAAATAAAATAAAACTAAATTAAATCAAACAGTTAAGCTCACTCACTCACTGTTGTCATTTAATTATTTACTTACCCCCTTATTCATAAACGACAATCAAACCTATTTTAGTTAAAATGCCGCTAAAATTCGTTTGTCCTTATCTGTCACTTCGACATTTGTATTTGTTAGAAAGGGACAAAGCATTTGTTAATTAACATAGGCTTGTTAAGTTTTATGAATAAGGGGGTTATTCATTATTTTTTAGCTTTTACCAGCAGCTTCGCACGCGTAAACTGAATCGGTCTGGTAGTTTTAATTGAAATTTTCGGGATTTATCCAAATTCCCTTGGAATTTTTCAAAATTTATAATAATAATATAATATAATATATTGTAGTAGGATTATTATTTTATGCATGTATAGACAATACGTATGATGGGTATAAAATATTATATTATAATAAATATTATATATTAGCCATTTGAATACATCGTGAAAAGATTGTCACCCTAGTCTCAATAACGAAGGCGCCATCTTACTGTTTGGTGTGGCCATTGAGGAATTAATAAAACCTACCATCAAGTTAAAATAAGCTCGTGTAAAAAGATCTAAAGCTTATTTCATTAAAAAAATATTAAATCGTGTTGTCTGTGCGTCTAGACACGGCTAGGGCTCTGAGATGGTCTTGAAGATGTGGATGGCAGGTAGAAATGACGAAAGCAAAAGCTTAATAATACTTGCGTATATTGCTTAAAAAAAGTACTAAGTATACTGTTACAGTTTTGAAATAAAAAATAAAGATAAAAATTAAAAAAGTGCAAAATTGTAGGCAATGTAAAGCGAGTGAGAAATGTGAGAGAGTCTATATGGCGAATTTTTGGAACTCGAAGTCGGCCAAAAGCTGTCTTGTCCTGTGGGGCGACGCTGCGGCTTCTCATTGGCGTATGTCGTGATAAGCAAGGTCCCTGATTGGCTGCCGGTGACGTGATATGAGCTTGAGTCGGTTACGCTCCTGTAGCGTGCGAGTTTGTTGCCGCAATAAAAAGTTAGGCGTTAACATAAACTCCCGGCTTTGGAATCACCAAGTTCCAACATTTAAGGCTCCACTGGTAGTGGGCAGATCTTGGAAAAAGCTCACCGCACAATGCCATGAGCCGTCCGAATGTCTGCCACTCGGGCTACTCCGTCTTTGCCTGGAAACGTTCGCGTGATTCGCCCCAGGCTCCACTTCAAAGGCGGTGCGTTGTCCTCTTTGATTAAGACCAGGGCCTCCTGCTTCAGATCAGCGTTGTTGCAAGTCCACTTCATCCTAGTCTGCAGTTCTGACACGTATTCTTTGGACCAGCGTGCCCAAAAGTGCTGGCGGATCTGCTCCACTCGCTGATAGCGTGATAGTCGATGAGCTGGAACTTCCATCAAATCGGGGAGTACTGGAGCAGTTAATGGCCGGCCAACCAGGAAGTGCGCTGGGCTAAGGGGATTGTAGTCTTGCGGGTCTGTGGACATAGGACTAAGGGGTCGGGAGTTCAGGATGGCTTCGACTTGCGTCAATACCGTGCTGAACTCCTCGTGCGTTAGGTGCGCGTTCCCTATCACACGCCGAAAGTGGTGCTTACAACTCTTCACACCAGTCTCGTACAAACCCGAAAAATACTAGCGTACGACGGCCCCATCATGAATTTAATACCTTGAGCTGTAGCGTATTCTTTGATTTCATCAGAACATGAATTTAAAAATTTTACGAAATCATTCCTTAATCCTACAAAATTTCTTCCATTATCGGAAAATATTGTGGCTGGTTTACCGCGTCGTGATATAAACCTTTTCAGTGCTAATAAGTGGGCATCAGATGAAAGGTCGCTGACCAATTCCAAGTGAACAGCTCTTGTTGTAAAACAGATAAACAAACATATATACGCCTTGTGTGTCTGACCACCCCTACCTTTGCGGTTCAATATGAGCACTGGTCCAGCGTAGTCAACTCCGCAGTTCAAAAATGGAAAACCTGGATCTAAACGCTCTTTAGGTAAGTTGCCCATTATAGGCGATAATATTTTTCCTCGCATACGAACACACGTCACACAACTATGAACTAACTTTCGAGCAAGGTTCCTGCCACCTACTAGCCATCAAGCGTCGCGAATGGAAAACAAAAGTAGTTGTGGCCTGACCCAGTTTGATGTGTCTACTGCATTTCTGAACGGCAAAGTCGATGAAGAGATTTATATGAAGCAGCCAGATGGATTTAGCGACGGTACTTCAAAAGTATGTAAATTAAAAAGGAGTTTGTACGGATTGAAGCAAGCACCTCGTTGCTGAAACTCGTGTTTTGAGGAGATTCTGTTGGCTAAAGGCTTCATACAGAATGCAGCTGACTGCTGTCTATTTACAAAGACTGTGGGAAATAAGAAAATCCTGATTACTCTGTATGTAGACGATGGGCTCGTGGCTTCAACAAACGAAGATTTGGCACTCCAATTTCTTAAGGAATTAGGAGAAACGATTAAAATAACGACCAAAGCAGCATCCTACTACTTAGGAATTGAAATTTGTCGCTCAAATGATGGTTCCGTACATATCAAGCAGGAATCTTATACTAAGAAGATTTTAGAATGGTTTTGGATGTCAGAATGTAATCCAGTCTCGACACCCATTGACAGGAATCCGACTGCTGAAACAGGGAAAGTTAAAAACGCAGATCCTGAGGAAAAGACATTTCCATATAGAGAAGCTGTAGGTGCTCTTGCGTACCTTATGACGGGTACGCGCCCTGACATAGCATATGCTGTAGGCGTAGTTTCAAGAAAATTGGAAAAACCGACATATGCCGATTGGCTTAAAGTCAAAAGGATATTTAGATATCTGAAGGGAACAATATCCTATGGCATAATATACATACAATGCAAGCTATGAAAGAGCTATAATAGAAGGCTACAGTGATGCAGACCATGCTGGTGACGACCTAACTGGACGCTCAACAATGGGAGTCACTTGTCTTTTTGCCGGAGGAGCTGTTTCATGGCTTAGCCAACGTCAACCATCCGTTGCGATTTCAACTACGGAAGCAGAGATTGTTGCAGCGAGCGAAGGCGAACGCAAACTAGTTTGGCTTCAGAGAATTTTCAGTGAACTAACCCGTTTAGAAGGAATACCGACACTGAAAGTGGATAACGAAGCGGCCATACGCCTTGCATATAATCCTGAATTTCATAAGAGGACAAAGCACATCAGAGTGAGACATTTCTTTGTTCGGGAGACAGTACGAGAAGGCCTTGTGGATGTACAGAAAACAAGTTCTGCCGAACAACTAGCTGACCTTTTGACTAAGGCAGTTCCGAGACCCAGGCTCGTAAAGATCAGAGCTGACTTGGGGCTGCAAGACCTTTCCAACTAGTGAGGGAAAGTATTAAGGTTGTATAGCACTAGTTAGAAGTCTATGGGCGCTACTAGGCTACCAACTGTTTATATCATGTCATGTCACTCGCTATTAAAAACTGTACTACTATATGTCTCATGGTGCCAAAAATATAATACTAAATAATAAAATAACAGTGTTAATTGTTCGCGTACATCGTTATCAATTCGTGTGTTCATTTCCATTAACCATTGCATCATTGTCTTCACATCCGTCTCCACACTACATGTTGGTAAGCCTCTCTGCCCTTCTTTAACTCTATCAGTATACGCGTGCTAAAAGTGTCAACAAGGGATTTTATTCCTATTTCACATTTTTGCGAACATTGTGAGACTAAATTCCCGACACCCCGTATAGTTTGAATAGACTGTATAACTTTAGGTTTTATTTTATTGCATAAAGTTTTGCGTAATCATGCAGCATTCACTGCCACTATCGAGAATCGTGCGGGCCATATGATAAATACCTAAATTATCAGGGATCTCAACGAGCGCAGTGGACAACAAAACTGGTTGCATCTTAGACAATTGTGCGCTAATGTCTATGTGTGCATTATTTACCTGGCGCGGTTGCTGTGCGTGTGCGATACCGTTAGCATCAGCTGTTGCGGAATTAAAGGAAGTCGATGCTTTAGGTTGCGCGGACAGGCTAATTGATTGGACGTTTGCGTCATCCTTATGAATTAATGAATTATGTTTTTAATTACATTTACGGTAGGGGCCGTATCTGCAATCACTTGCATCGTGACCTTGACGCAAGCAATTCTCGCATAAATGATTTGATTTAATTAACTTAAATTTATCTTGCAACGGGATATCAAGAAATGCTTGGCAAGAATACAGCGGGTGCTTGCCTTTGCACATAACACATAATTTATTTTGTGACATCGGTTTAACGTGTGACTTATCGGCGGATTTATCAGTGACTATGTTACAGTGAAGTTTCGGAGTGCTTATTGCTCTAGTGAAAGACCTCTTAGTGTCATGCGAAGTATGTGAACCAGTCTTACTGTGCGACACTATCAGTGTTTCCAGCATATCTGCCCTGTCCCTTATAAACTTAAGCAAATCGCCCACTCGGAGGGCTGGCTTGGAATCATATGACGTAGGTAACAATGTACTTTTATGTTGTTCCCACTCGCGCTCAGTTGTGGAATCCAATTTAGATACCATTAAGTATATAATTAGCGTATCCCAGTGTTCCGTAGGTTCACCGAGAAGTTTTAATGCGCGTAAGTTTTTTAATATGGTATCTATAAGTTTCCTCAGCTGCGCCGGTGACTCATTATTTATTGTAGAAATAGAAAAAAGTGCTTTAACATGATTATGCACGAGTAATCTACTATTGTTGTAGCGAGTTAAAAGTAATTCCCACGCGATACTGTAGTTATCGGCGGAAAACTCAAGCGAATGAATTACTAACTGCGCGTTGCCTTTAAGTGATGACTTTAAATAATGGAATTTTTGAATGTTTGTTATTTCTTGAGAACTGTGCACTAAAGATGAAAAAGTATCGCGAAACTCTAACCAGTGCTCATATGATCCATCGAATGTTGGCAAAGATATTGTAGGTAGCTTCACCAATTACCGAAAACAAAAACAAAACCGAATAAATTAGGGATTAGGGATGCGGTTGGCTCGTCTCACCAAAAAAAGCTCTGCGCGTCCGATGCTTTCTCACGCTGTCGTTTCCAACTGCAGCCGATGCGTTCTCACATCCAGTCCATCCAGGCTCAAGGGTTCGATGAATCCCGGTCCGAAGGATCAAAAGTATGTCTGTGCGTCTAGACACGGCTAGGGCTCTAAGATGGTCTTGAATATGTGGATGGCAGGTAGAAATGACGAAAGCAAAAGCTTAATAATACTTGCGTATATTGCTTAAAAAAAAGTACTAAGAACCTATACTGTTACAGTTTTGAAATAAAAAAGAAAGATAAAAATTAAAAAAGTGCAAAATTTTAAGCAATGTAAATGTAAAGCGAGCGAGAAATGTGAAAGAGTCTATATGGCGAATTTTTGGAACTCGTAGTCGGCCAAAAGCTTTCTTGTCCGGTGGGGCGACGCTGCGGCTTCTCATTGGCTGCAGATCGCGTATGTCGTGATAAGCAAGGTCCCTGATTGGCTGCCGGCACAGTATATAAATACAAGTAGTAGGGGGTCCACGCGGTACTGCAGTCGCGAGTGACGCGTCGAGACGAGTAGTGCCCGCGTTGCGTTGCTGAATTGCGTGCGCTCGAGCGCGACAATCCGCGATACAAAAAATAAAACGTTTGGTAATTTTGGTGATAAGTAGGTAGGTATTTGCCCAGTGATTTAATGTCCATAAATTGTGTTAATTGTTTAAAAGACGACTCAGGGTTTATTTGTTAAGTACCTAAATTAATTGGAAATCCCCATCATCACATCCTGAATATCCTCTAAGATTTAAGTACTTGTCAAGATAAATCAAACAAGCTCAAAGTCGTTGGGGTTGCGTCGTTTCGTTACTGAGAACCTATGGATACTTTCCGGCTCCATCATCAGATCAGCTCAATGGTAACATAATAATATTGTATTGTCGCCGATCGTACATAAGTGTGCAAAAATTCAGTTTAATTGGACATCGGGAAGTGAGACAAATTTAACTTGCAAGAGTTGACCGATATACAATATGCATACATATATACATACAATTCCAATGAAATAAAACTTGTAACATAAGGCCTAATAAGCCGAGATACAGCGCGAACTAAAAATTTTTTTTTTCAATTTTACAAAAAATAAGTAGACAACCCTAACGTTCCTTCGCTTTTTTTTATCTTTAAAATGATGATTAGCTTCCATACTACTTGTATTTATATACTGTGCTGCCGGTGACGTGATATGAGCTTGAGTCGGTTACGCTCCCGTAGCGTGCGAGTTTGTTGCCGCAATAAAAAGTTAGGCGTTAACACGTGTAATTATTGCTTATTATAAATGTATAAATTTTATTCAATGTTTTTAAAAGACAACGCTCACGAAACTAAAATTTACTAATTATTTATTATTTATTTCCTGGCAATAGTTAGAGAGAGACACACTGACTCCGTGCTTGCTGTTTCACCCGGACCGGAGGCCCTTAGTTCTTATGTCAATGGGGTTTGGGTCGGTTTTGCTCGTCTGTTTTTGGAGTGTTCATTCCAGATGTACGTAGTACTTACTATTTCGATGCTTAGAAAATAATTACAATTCTTCAATCAGCCAATTGGCGGTCCTAAAATTTTCGTTCGACCATTTGGACCAATAGCCATAAACTGTCTAGTCTTATGAGTTTACAAAGTACGATAACGATATAAGTTTACGAAAAAATCGGAAATTTGCACAATTTTTATGAATTAAATATGATCACCACTTCTTAATTACTGAAAAAAGTTATTGAATCTTATACTGATATAAGTTAAGTAATAATTATAAGTAAAAAAAAAAATGAAAACAGATATCACTTTTATTCCTTGTTCCTACAAGCAATCTTCACAAATGCGCTTTAATACAAAAATCAGATGAATGAATGAGCGATGAATATTGCTCGTAGAAAACATGGTTGTTTTTCAGCTTTCATAAAAGATTCCTCAATATAAATGTGTTTATTTTAATTTCTGTTAACGTTTAACAAAGATGAAAATATAACTTGATTATTTAAAATTACAAGTTTTGTTATGTATAATTTATGTAAATAACCTAGCGGGTTAGCGTCTAGAAGTGCTTGCTTATGTACTGGTGGAAGTTGATAGGAAATAAACATGATTATTGTGTTTATTCAATGATATAAGTGAGTGTCAATGGAAGCCTGTTTATTCCTCTATTTAGAATTGGAGACGGTATACTCAAATTAAGAATTATAATCGTGAATAACTAAAATTTTTGACGTGTCGTTTTTTGGGATTCGTTCTCGGCCGCCATGTTTGTCCTTTTATTATATTACAAATTAAGAGTTTGTACCGTTTGTGAGTTTATTTAAACATCTGACACTTCTATGATCGGAGTTTGAAGAATAGTTCAGCACTCTTGTTTAGCTACCAGTGACAAATCCTTTTTAAAAGATTAACATGATCGTTTAGATCGGGAGCTAAAAGTCGCTTCCTTTGTTGTGCAGGTATTCAGAATGGTTGTTGGATCAGCCGGTTGTCCAGGGAGGCAAGTGGTCCACAAGATGCAGCCCATGGGCATGACGCCGCGCGAGCTCTCGGAGTACGACGACCTGGCCACGGCGCTCGTCGTGGATCCCTACCTCGGCATCACCACGCACAAGATGAACATTCGCTACAGACCTCTTAAAATGAACAAGGAAGAGTTAAAGAACATTATCAAAGAGTTCATACACACTCAGGATTATAACAAAGCCTACACGAAACTAGCCAACGGCGAGTGGATGCCCCGACATTTTAGCAAAAACAAACATCAACAAAACAAGCTCAGAGAACATGTTAGTATTTACCTTTTTTTACATTCTTATAAGAACAATATTATAATTTAAACAGTTGATAATTTTTAGAGACTGTAATAAAATTAAGAAGACATGATGTCAGTATTGTTAAAATTTGCTAAATAGTGCTAATGAGATGCCAAATTTTGCATGTTATAATGATATTACTGTTTGATGTGGTATTGTTATATACAATTCTCTTGTATGTTTATACTATCTGACAGTTCAGATAGCTATTTATGATAAATTTGGGATTGTTAGCTTATAGATTATCTGAAATAAGTAGACAGAGCCTAGATTATTTTATTTAACTTTGTGCACAAATGAATGCAATCTGTAATATACTAAGACATTTTATTACATTTTCAGATATATCGCTATTTGCGAGTGTTTGATAAAAAGGCGGGGTTTGTCATAGAGCCATGTTATCGGTACACTCTAGAAGATCAAGTTGGAGCTAAGATTTCAACAACCAAAAAATTCAACAAACATGAGAGAATAGATTTTTTAGTTGGGTGTATTGCAGAAATGACTGAAGAAGAGGAAAAGCAATTGCTTCATTCTGGGAAAAATGATTTTTCAGTTATGTACAGCTGTAGAAAAAATTGTGCTCAGTTGTGGCTTGGCCCTGCTGCATACATAAATCATGATTGTAGACCTAACTGTACTTTTGAAGCTACAGATAGAGGTAAAGCTTTTGTTCGTGTGTTAAGAGATATTGAAGTAGGAGAAGAAATAACCTGCTTTTATGGTGAAGACTTTTTTGGAAACAGTAATTGTTATTGTGAGTGTGAAACCTGTGAGAGAAGGGGCAAAGGAGCATTCTCTGTAAAAAGCGGAGGCAGCGATGAGCAAGCCACTAGATACAGATTCAGAGAAACAGATAATAGGATAAATAGAACAAAAGCTAAACAAACACAAAAGACTGTTAATGGGAAAGGCTCTGAAAAATCACGAATATCTCGGAGACAAGATTCAAACATTGTCTCACCACTTAGTATGAAAGAAATGAAACAGAAAGGATTAACAAAATATGACGCGGAGTTGTTGATAGCTCAGGGGTGCATTGCAGATGTAGTAGACGGATCTATAGATAAAGAAGCGCAGGGGAGTAGGGAATCGTCGGCGTCGAGTAGAGGTGAGCGGTTGCGGCGGCGTACGGACAGCGGGCGGCCTGCGGCTGCCGGGGCTGCGGCTGGCGGCGGTGGAGCGGGCGCAGCGCCGCCCTCGCGGTGCTGCAGCGCCACCAGCTCGCGCAGCAGTCGGGACTCGCATACCGGCATTGTATTGCGGAGTCATAAAAGACTTATTGATAATTGTTCACAACCTGTATACACAAAACCGAAAAACGGTCCTAAAGGAAATTCAGAGTCTAAATCAGCAAGAAATCTTAACACCCCAAAAGAAGAACAAAATCTGTCTGGTACATTAGAAGTAAATGAATCTGAAATGAAAACTGTGAGCACATCAGAAATCCAGAAAGAGACGGATGTAAGACTAGATTATGACAGTGCGAAAACTGATTTAGATGACACTGAAATGAAATGTGATACGTCAGAATCTCTCCCGCAGATAGCTGACCCTATTATACAGACTGAGGTCAAGACAGACCTTTCAGAAAAAATACCTGAGACGAAGGAGAAAGAACAAAATGTTGATATTCCCTGTGAAACTACTACATGTTTGAAAAGTGAGATTTATGACTTTAGAGAAAATGTTAACCCCAGTGCATCCACCGACAGTAAAGTTAGTAAGAACAAAATAGAAATTACAAATAGAGTGGAAGAATTGAAAAAAGAATCTGAATCAGGTCCTCCATGGCTGGTGGATAATTCAAACAAGAGTAGCTCTTGTCCGTGCACGCCGCCTCGGCGCGGCCTCAAGCTGACACTGCGCGTGAAGCGGAGCCCAGTGGTGGAGGAGGAACTGGAGTGCGGCGCCACGGCTGAGGCTCCCGAGTACGAAGTGCTGCGGCTCGAGGGTGTTGACCCCGAGACGGCGCGCCGCCTCAAGAAGCGTCGCCGCTCTAAGGAGCGCCACCGTAAACACAGCCCCGTCCGTCCCCTGCCTCCTATGAAACGCTTAAGATTAATATTCGGCAACGAGAGCCGCACTATCGACCTACCTACCGCTATATCAGCCGACTGACAGCCCCGACTAGCCTATGGGTATATATTTCCACCGTTATTATTCAATTATTAGTTTAATTGACACTGACTAGGATTATTTTATCTAGTATTTATTTTGTGATGTGAAGTTCTGATTGTATCGTGTGATAGGCGTCAGTTTTTTATTTAATAATTTCAATGAAATATTTATTAAAACGAAAACACTAAATCTTGTTATTTCATTAGCTGAGTTATATTTTAAATTTCCTGAACTAGAATCATGATTATTTTACAATCTTTAGAAATGAGTTTGTGATGTTTTACTAGATGATGATTTCCTTGTTGAAGGTTGAAATGACTGTTTTAAACAAAAAAACTTAATGTTTTCTTAGGTAGATACCTTACGAAAAATGTTTAGCCACTTTTAATAAACTTACCTGATGAGGAAAGTTGCTGTTGATTTTATATTTTGTATTCTTATTTATTTATTTGGCTGATATAATACCGTCTAAGGAGTCGCGGCTTATTTCTAATTCACCAAGGATTTCCTCAATAACTTCCTGAAATTCAACAAGTTGATGTTTTAATAAAGTATTGTTATTATGTTACTGCACATAATACAGTGTGATCTTTTTAACTTGGACTCGTTGTAGTACTTATCTTGAAGTCTTAAACATCAGTTGGCATTCAATGATAAAAATATTCTTACAACATTCAGTATTTTAATTTGTTAACTAGCTGGTGTCCGCGACTTGGTCTGTGTTGTGGCCTTCACATGTAGAGGGGTGATGAATTAGAAATGATTTAAAAAGATTGTAACTGCAACGCAGGCTACTTAATCTACCTGTGAAAACCGCAAGAAAATGCGTTCAGTAGTGTTTAAGACTGGCATGAAATGAATAAACGGGCAGACAAACATAAAAAAAAAAAATCTGTTACACTGTTTAGGAACTAATATTGTATCTTGGCAAAGGCGATCGGTTTTTAAGCACCTTTGACTATGTTTTATGTACACCTTGTTATTTTAATTTGTGTTAATTTATTTCAATTTATAGGGTAGTTTCGTGGGTAAGAAAAAAACTTTAGTCTGTCAGTAAGACAGTAAGATAATATTGGACACATATTTTCTTTTGTCAAACAAAAAATTACAAAGATGAAGCGTTTTAAAGTTCGAGAGTGGGGGGCCGGAGAATTGGAGGCCTTAGGGCAACAAAGGAGTGGAGCCGCCCACCCCCCTTTTGCGAAACTATTTTCGCAACAGAATAATTATTTTTATCAAAAGAGTTTTTTACTAGTCGGAATTTAAAAAAATAACGAAGTCTTTTGGGGGGGCTATTTTGTGGAGGCCCCGGGGCTGTAGCCCCGGATGCCCTTCCTTAAATCCGCCCCTGTCACAACGTGCGACACTAACGTGGGATTTTAACTAGCTGTTCATTTTATATTTCATTGACAATAGAGAAAATACGTGTTACAATAGAGAAGATACGAAGTTCGAATTTTGCAATTCGTAGTATAGGACCTGATAATCTAACTGACAGACTAATCACAGTTTTTTTAGGAAACTAGCCTAATATGCTGGTATACATGTTTTGATTCTATTTCATTTACCCCCTGTTCACCATCCATTTATTAAATTTATTTGAGGGATAAATGTGATGCCGTCTGTTTGTTTTGTTCGAATCCGTCAAATAAAATTAATTAATGGGTGGTGAAACAGCCCCTTAGAATGTTATGCCAGATATCAATCTGAACCATTTTAACTTTAGAAAAATTGTTAAACTGTGCCAATAAAGAAACGAGATTTGAATATCGTCCAATTGCCTGTTATCTCCCACATCACATCCAAAGGTACAAATCAACCGTTTTAGCGTACCTACCCGACAATGAGATAGGGTATTTTTTCTTAAATACAATTAAATTGGCGCCCAAAAGGTAAAAAATGTATTCTTTATTGGCGCGGCTTATATCAAGTGACGTTACTGCCTGTATTAGCGGAAGCTCGTCGGTTTATTAGAGTATGAGAAATGTCGTTAAAAACGTCACATACATAAATATTGGCCTCGATTGTTAAAAACAAATATTAAGTAAATATATATACTGAGCGGCAAAAAATGTGGCCCTCAAATGTATGCAAAAATAGGTTATTTTGTATGGAGTGGGCCAAATTTTGTGCCGCTGAGTATATATAGGTATTCTTCCCTAAGTATCTACGGAGTTGGGTCACATATCGCCACGTGCAAGTCAAGTTCGTATTAGTGCTTAATCTACCTAGTGAATGCGCCTAGGTGAATTATAAGTGAAACATTTTTCATTATATAATTACCTCAAAATTCTATGACTACAAACTATAAACCAGGATCAGTCAGGTAAATGAAACTTGCCTGACTGATCCCGGCACATTTGGAAATGATTGCTAATTGATATGTGGCAGCGGATATAGGCGATTTACTTAAACTTTATATAGGTGTCTATCTTCTGTTATCCCGACGATTTACCGCTAACGATTAAGCAATTTGTAACCACATACGTATTATTTAAATCTGATCTCTGTTTAGCCAAGACTCATGTTTAAAGAACTAATTCTAGTTACTCGAATTATACAAGTTATAAGACAGTTTATGTACCCAAAGTTGGCTCTCTGTACCAGAACGGCTAGCGTGCATGCTATTTCTCTCGCTTGTTGCTCAATGTGGCTGTTTAATATGACCATATCCTTAATCTTATCTGGTTGGCTTCCCATCTGGTGAATAACTGAAAAAAACCGGCTAACTGCGAGTTGAACTCGCGCACTGAAGTTTCCGTACAAGTACAAATTCAAAACTAAACAAAAAATAAGTATCTCATTATTATTTAATAAATGGATAATAAAGTATTTTTTGCGGATCAGTGATTCTCGGACTTTTTCCTTTTCTTGTGCTGTGAGACCTTAACTTCCAAATCTCAGAATTTTATGTCAGCCTTATTGATTGATTGTCCTATAGCTCCTCATGGTCTTTGTATGAAAACATATTTTCACACGTTGGTTTTTGTGCTCGCGTTACCGCCGCGTTAGCTCAAGACACTTAGCATTATTGACTAGTCCCAAGGAATTGTCGACCCGCTTAATTTTAACTTAATAACTACTTCTACTTAGTTATTGCTCTTTGCATATATAAGTATATTTTTTTAATACCTTTTTGTTGTGAGTACATCGACATTTATCTAAGTGCTGTAAGGTACATAGATGTCGATGTGTGAGTACTTGTCACCATTGCTCCATTGTGTCTATCAGGTCTATCTACGAAATTTCAGGATAATCTGACCATTGGAAGAAAGTAAACACCGATATTGTTAGTTACAATAGCGGTAATATAAATGGGTTAACAAAGGGTTTTGACAGACGGACAATGAAGTAAATTTAAGGGTTCCTTTTCTTCTTTTGAGGTACCTATGCAGCCCGAAAAATAATTTACCAGTAGTTTAGTGTTAACAGGGTGTGGACCAGCGGGAATACGATGCACTGCACTGCCTCAAGTGCCATTTGCGCCAATCACCAGTTGCTAAAAAAACTAACTTAAGATAGTAGGATCAATGATACCGTGCTAGACTGGTGGAATACTGTATCTATGCCTGAAGATCCGTTAGTGAGATCTTCCATCTGATTTCTACAAATGACAACCAATGTAATATGAGGCAATACATGCTACATAGATCAGCAATAATTTTTAGACAAAAAGTAATCACTTAACCAGACGAGGCCGTTATTCCAACTTCTAGCTGGTGAAAGAAGTGGGCGTTGGTGCATTAAGAGAGTAATAAGCATGTCTAAATATTTTCTTGCGCCCTCAGTCCGTTTTTTTAAGATTTTTGATATTCGCTGGTGACGACTTGTGTCGCATCAGTGAACGATCATCAGCGGAGCCTTAGGTATTCTTGAACTATTTGCGTAAATCGACTTCTTCCCTTTAATGTGGTTCAGTTAACCGATATTAAGGAACAAATGTAATACTTATGCTTATAAATTATAATGTATAATATGTAGCGACAATTGAAATACACAAGGACGTTTGGAAGCTTAGGTAAAAGTTAGTGTTGATAGCCTTGATAATAGTTTTGAAAGTTTTAGGTTTTATGTAGCAAGCCTAAAAGTTGTCCAAATGATTTAGGCAATCGCACCTCTCTAATTTTTACTCAAGCTGCCAAACAACCACTATAAAACTTTGTATCATAGCTTGATGCTACTTTATATTGATTTGAAACTTACCTACTCAGAATAAGTACGCGATTAGTTATTAGTTTAAACATTGTGTAGGTGTAGGCCACTTGAATCTTTCCTACCTAAAGAAAGATGCATAGGTTTAATGAAGGTTCTGTAGGTAGGTACACTGCCACTCATTTGTATATAAAATGTGATAAATAACTAGTTAAATACTTTTCAATAAATTATAGAAAAAAATTAAGTACTTGACAGCTGTGTGCACAAGCAGCAGATAATTCAATTTGATTTGCTTATGTTATTGTTAGATGAAAATTAGGACACAACTTATTTGTAAATAACATGAAGTCTTGCTGAATAATAAAATGTATTGAAAAATTTATTAAAAATGGGATACCTACTTACATCAAAAGTATAGTAGGAAAAAGCATTCAATAAATTCATAGTAAAAGTATTTAAGTGTATTTATTTTTTCCCAGAGAACATTGAATCACAGAAGTGTTCGCAATGTTAAGGCATACTTCACACGCCTAAACGGCAAGGGTCCATCCATAGAATAACATCAAAGAAACTTTCTCAATATTCTTTTCGGTATACAGAATGGAACTTTTTGATCCTGTGATACAAATAACTAGAACATAACCATGTTTTCATAGTTATTTCACAGACGGCCCCTTACATGTTAGCATGACTTATAATAGATTAGTCTTGCAGCCACTTTTAGCCAAAGTACAATAAAATTGGTCTGCATTAATTAAAAAAAGTTGTTAATTTAAATGTGACTTATCCCTCACTGAAAATAACACAGCCCCTCTAATAAAATAAACAGTATACTGAGTTGAGATGGAATAGATTTTATGTTTTTCAATTTTTATTACATTTTCAAATAATTGTTTACAAAAACTCCCAGAATTAATAATCATTTTTTTATAGTATGAGTGAATTTATTAAATCCTTAATGAATTATTGACATTTTAAGCCCAACATTACAGGAGAAGGTTTAGCTTGCTGTTTGGCTCAAGGCTGCTGGTTGGAGTCTTAATGACCATACCTGCAACAAAACATACATTATGTAGAATCTACATTGTAGATGTATCCGCCTTTTTCCCATTAAATACTAAGAACTCAGGTTGTCACTGAGTTAAACTTTTTCCAGGCCCTGCAAATTTAGAAGTGCTACGCTACCACAAAATAAGCACAAAATAAATCATAGTTTTATATTGTTTAGCTATGAGGGATTAATTTAATAAGTTTTTGGTAAAAAAAAACATTAATACAAGCTTTTTTTGCTGTTGTCACCCAAGCTACATTTGCATACCAAATTTCAAGTTGATGCGCTTAACCGTTGAAGTGTTCAGTCCTGTGGAGATTATCCTGGCTGGATTACCAGAATGTCACCACCAGATTATTGCATTGTCACGCAATTTACATGAGTATACCAAATTTCAAGTCAATCCAACTACTGGAAGTTGGTTGAATTTAACTTGCAAGATTTGACTTGTCTAGTGCAGACACACCAGTACCACTTCCCTGCGAGGGAATGAAATTGAAGGAGTTCTGACCATCATCATCATCTCAGCCTATATACGTCCCACTGCTGGGCACAGGCCTCCTCTCGGAATGAGAGGGCTTTTGCCATAGTTCCCACGCGGGCCCAGTGCGGATTGGGAACTTCACACGCACCATTGAATTGCTTCGCAGGTTTGTGCAGGTTTCCTCACGATGTTTTCCTTCACCGCAAAGCTCGTGGTAAATTGCGCAAATGAATTTTGAAAAACAGAGGTGCGAGCTGGGATTTGAACCCACGATCCTCTGCTTGAGAGGCGATAGGTCAAACCACTAGGCCACCACGGCTTCGAGTTCTGATATGGCCAGCTATTTATGTACTGGTATGCAAGCTTTGGACAGAATCTCAAAACATGCGCTAGTAGCTTTTTCTTACAAGTCACTAAGATGCTTTTGTACAAGTACAGTTGCCATCAGATATTTTGGTGTGGCCCAGGTGATAAAATTGGGGGAGGCCTATGTCCAGCAGTGGATGTCTTTCGGCTGACATGATGAAGGTTCTCAAAAATATCAAAACAGGAACTGTAATACCTGAATAATAGAGTGCATTTTCTGTTATTTTACTACTACTATAGCATTAGAAATAGGGTAAACAATCTAGATGAGTCCTTTTGGTGGCTATTACTTATGATACCAAAAGCTTGTAAATGATCATTATGTTCTTGCTCATTGTTAAATATTTGCTGTGGCTTACTTTTCAAGTGTTTTTCATTAAAAAGACACATTAAGACCATTAGATTAGATTCTTTCTAATGCTAAAAAAAAGAACTATAGTTATATAGAAGAGTGTCAATTCTGATTACACTTATTGAACCATACTTACTTTTGGAACTCCCACTCTCTGTTGTCTAGAGGACATACTTGGCGAGTCTTCAGCCAACGTGAGATGCAATGGAAGTGGAATGCATGCTGTGAAATGAAAATACAACCTATTAAAATTTGTGACATTGAACAAATATCAAATAACCCTTGAATTTGTAAAAAAATAGACGTGTCTATGGCTAATTAATATTTTTAACTGTAATTTTCTATACTCACATTGCAGACTCCCCATGCTACTGTGCACTCTTCACTTGTGGCAGATGCCTGGTTGGCCTGGCATTCTATACAGAGATCCATTATGTGATTACGGCAGATAGCGCAGTTATCCACGACAATATCTGAATCACACAAACAAAAGCTTATTAGATACAACAAAATTACACATTTAAAGTGATTAAGGTTTCAATTGGTTGATTATATTAAGGTTCTTACGTACCCCAAGCCCATAAAGCAACGGCATTCCACTGAAATTTTAAAAGAGATATTATTTAATAAACATAACCAGAAACAGAAATGACAAAGACCTAAAAACCATGATGATGGTGCGAATTACCTTTTTGACTTCGAATCTTTTTTTATCACCTTTGCTGCTGCTACAAGAAGCCATTTCTACCTCCTCCTCATCAACATCCATAGCGGAAGCCATTTTATTTCAAAAATACCTTTTAACTTTCAAATAATTAATAAAAACTGTGCAATTTATGTTTGACGGCGGTAGGACTGACTTGCTTATAGGTTGTTTGACGTTTCTTTTTTTTTTATTGTACTATTCCACAGATAGCGATTGACGTGTATTGTTGCAGAAGTTATTTAAGCCAAATGAAAAACTATCGTTTTCATTTTTAGGGTTCCGGAGCCAAAATGGCAAAAACGGAACCCTTATAGTTTCGCCATGTCTGTCTGTCTGTCTGTCCGTCTGCGGCTTTGCTCAGGGACTATCAATGCTAGAAAGCTGTATTTTTGCACGGATATATAGGTAAAGTATGCCGGCAAAATAGTACAATTAAAAATACAAACATTTTTTTTTAGGGTACCTCCCATAGACGTAAAGTGGCAGTGATTTTTTTTCTCATCCAACCCTATAGTGTGGGGTATCGTTGGATAGGTATTTGAAAACCATTAGGGGTTTGCTAAAACCATTTTTCGATTCAGTAATTTGTTTGCGAAATCAACTTTAAAGTGCAAATTTTCATTAAAATCGAGCGTCGCCCCCCTCTAAAATCTAAACCGGTGGGTGGAAAAATTTGAAAAAATTCAGGATGGTGTAGTCAGTATATCAAGCTTCCAAGGAAAACTATAACGGCTAAGTTTGCTTGACAATTATTCGTAGTTTATGAGGAAATAGCAGCGTCAGGTATAAAATATACCTAAACTTGGAAAATTCCGTATAAAATACGAAATCCTTAGAAAAATATTACTTAATTTTTTCGTAATGGCTACGGAACCCTATTTTGGGCGTGTCCGACACGCTCTTGGCCGGTTTTTTTTAGACTACATTTTGATCACTACGGGGGGCTGCTACTACGAAATTCGAAAATCGAAGTTAGTACCGTACGTAGGTAAGTTAAACTACAGTACTTTCATTATAGCATGGTGCAGGTGACAGACAGACAAGACTAAAGAGTCAAAGTGTCGAAACTTGAGTCGAGAAAAATAATAATCTATAATCTTAATTGATTGATTGATTTTCCAGCGCCCTGGGCAAGATTTCCACGGCGCCCCAAATTTTGGGAATTTTCTAAAAGGTGTATAGGCTGCGTTTCCAACCTAGAGGTCTAAGATGGAATACCTCAAGTGCCAGTAATTTCACCGGCTGTCTTACTCTCCATGCCGAAACACAATAGTGCAAGCACTGCTGCTTCACGGCAGGATTAGCAAGCAAGATGGTGGTAGCAATCCGGGCGGACCTTTCACAAGGTCCTGTACCACCTAAATTAAACTTACAAATGTGATGAAAAACATTGTATGTCGCTCGGGCGGTACTAAAATTACGAATATCGACTCATTAAAGCCCTCAGTCTTCGACTTTGTGCTTTTCATAGACTCTCGTTCGTAATTTCTTATTTATTGCCCGTAAGGCTATGTTCAGACACAGCGGGAATCGTGCGGTTTTAGCACACCGTTTCTTTCTCAAGCAATACTCTGAAAAGAGCCGTGCGCTCAAAACAGCGCGATTCCCGTCGTGTGTGAACGCAGCCTAAGACACAATGTACTATTATATAAGATGTTCTATGGCATCGTAGCTCTCAAGTCTCATCGTATGGATCGATTTCGCTACGGTCTTTTTCCGCGAAAGCACATTGCGGTTGTTCTTAGCCATGTTTCAGTCAAAATCGGTTCAGCCGCTTTTGAGATATTTGCGATATGTCGGTAGTTGAGGACTTGTTAAATCTTTCTATCTGTAGGTATTTCATAGATATTTTAACTCAATAAAATATAATTTCTTATGAATTTTCATAAATTTGCGTAATATATAGCTTAGTGGCAATGGTACAAGTAAAAGTCTCATAGAAATAAGTGTTCATGAATTTTAATTTTATGCTACGTGGTAATTTTTTAACTCAATATTATTATCGTCAATGTCAGTTTCTTGATACTCCTTCTTTCTTTTATATGAATTCTTCCAAATTTCATAGAAGCAAACGGTGGCTTGAAACCTGTAGCAGACCAGCAGCGGGACGGATACGTGAGTGATCAGAGTCCAAGCCCATACACCAAAGAACTCCATCTAAGTAAATAAAAAAAATATGCGCACTTGAAAGAAAATAGAATGAGACATAGAAGAGTAGGATTCGATTTGTGGCATTCGAACATGGAGGATGTGGAACAATATTTAATTTTGCTATTTCTGTTTCTTTGGCTAGTTGAAGTATAATTTTGATAGTGTTTTATGCGGCGATTAACCTTAACAGTGAACAGTGATCACAATATTCAATATTGCTCTCGTGTCTGACATTTTTTAATGCGCAAGTTGTCTCCACGTGGTTTCTGGAATGATAGCAAAATTCCAGAAACCACGTGGAGACAACTTCATCACCGTACAACGTTGCCTCTCGAAAGAGAATACTTTGACATTGGCGAAATTGTCTTATTAATTAGGACAGAAGCCATATTTTAAAAAAGAATAAGAAGAATAGAAGAGTAGAATAATGAATTAATTTATTAGTCTTAATATTTGGTCTTCATTTCAATCAATCATTCGCTCCTCATTTACTGCTGTGGGTGCGAAATATCTTTGCTTGCGTTGCACCACACACTCAACGAGTGACTTGTGAAGTTTAGACGCTAGGAACTAAGTAGCAGAAGGGTTACTCTGAAACACGAAATTCGAAGTTCGTATCGTACCGTCCTTCTCACTCTCGTATTAAATAACATAAGCGTAGGCGGGCCGGTACGATACGAACTTCGAATTTCGTGGTAGCCTTGCAGGGTTACTACGGAATTCGAAGTTCGTATCGTACCGTCCCTCTCGCTCTCGTATTAAATACGTTAAGTTCAAAAGGACCGCACGACATGAACTTCGAGTTTCAAATTCAAAATTCAAACTCTCGTCGTAACTGGCAAGAGAGACGGGGAAGGCTTGCGCGATTTCGGCATATTTCGGCACATTTCGGCAGTGCGATGAATAGATGGAGGAGTAGTGCGATTGTATGGGGCACACGGACCTGTAGCGGATGAAACTCGGCTCGCGCGTTCTTTACTCGATTGAGCAGCCACAGCGCGAAGTTGCCCACAAGTAAGAAGGTGACGAGTTGCCGGCCGGCGCGCTGGCCAGCGTCCCCGCAGCGCCGCGACCACGCGTCCAGGACAAGCAGCGTCTGGCACGAGCTCTGGATCACGGCGCAGAGGGGGGAAATTATTCTGGAAAAGGGAGTTAGGATGAAGTTATTGAATGAAACGAGTAAGGGCCACAAGCGTCGATAACTTTGTCATAAAATTGAGCTGGCAATATTTCAGCTGCGGATGCTTGGGTTAGTTCGGGTAATTACACGTGCATGTGTGTCTAGATATTTGCTTATTTACTTAGTTTTGTTGACAAGGGAGAGTGAGTTGAGGGTTTATTAAAATTCTGCTTTGAATTCAATTTTTGAGATATAAACCTCAGTAATAAAATAAATGATAATATACCTCGTTGCTCTCCTGCCCTCAGGGTACCGTTGTATCAAGAAGCCAGCTCCGATGATCTGGAACAAGTAGTACAAGTACACGCCGCACTGTGTGACCAGGAGCAGCGCGTGCTCCAGCGGCATGGCGGCCACGGCGCGCCGGAGAGGCAGCGTGCGCATGCGGCGGATGCACGCCGCCGAGCCTACCGCCATTAGGATGAACAGGATTGTCTCCCAGACATTGATCTGTGAAGATCCAATCAAATTATCAGAGTTGTTTTAAAATGTTCCCACTAAAGATTTAATAAATAATTCATCAGAGGCAGCACTAGTGGGGGATACAAACACATGTTTTGATTTCCCTATTGTATTGAGACAGTAGCTCTTTTTGAAATTATGAAATAGTAGGTAAATAATATTATTTATAATCTTCATTTCTGCTTCGAACGGATGGATATTTTTATTTTTATTGCAAGCACCTAAATCAGTAAGGACGTTTGTTGAACTATTTAAAACTGGCAAACGTATGGGATCACAACATGCCATTAACAGTACAAAGGTTTCAACCCGGTAGGTATGTGATTCACTTTCCTCGGCCGTATATTAATCAAGCAATATAGTTGAATCAAAAATTAGTCGATTTAGATAAGTTGGTCCGAACCCACCTGTAGCAGAGCAAGCTCCACGTGCTTAGAGTTTTGGAACAGCCCATTAAACAGCATGAGACTGACGATGGTGCCCGCGAGCACCGCCACGCCCATAAACAACCCCTTGTGCGCGCTGCCGCAGTCCACCGAGAAGTGGTTGGTCGACTTCACTCGCAGAATCGTTTGCTTTATGTCTCTGCTTAATGTCGGATTAACCGGCCACGATTTCAGTGATTTCTGGAAATAAAATTGTCGTATTCTAGTTTTAGTTGCAATTTATTTGGAACCTGAAAGAGTCATTCTAGCTGCTTGAAGCTCCCATTAGCTAGGTAGAGTTGATTTGGAATGGTCACATTTTGCGATATCGAGGAGTATTTTATCAGTTTTGATCTCTCTTTTTCACATCACTCGTATTTACACCTTTGTTTCATCGAATGTCATGTTATTAAAACTGAACATGATATTTTTCTAAGTGGCCCAGTGCCGTGTGAAGCCATGAAATAAAAATAAGGGCTTGATAAGGAAAAGAAAACCAGATCACTAGATGACAGAGGAAGGAGCAGGATATCATTATGAAACCTTGGAAACGTAAAAGTAGATTAAGTAGTTTCATTTTTAAAATTAATACTTAAACTTAGTCTTATTCAGAATTTTTTTTTTGAGTCATTATTTTTCTCTATAAAAAAATAAAAATAAAATTTAAGCTGTTTATTTCAAGCAAAAAACAAAAAGCATAGAACATTCAAATCGAGTCCTTAATCCTAATTTTAAGGATTTTGCGTGGCCTCGGTTAGCAAAAGACTGAGTTGCTCACGCGTAACTAGTCACAGAACACTCAATATAGAGCTACAGTCAGAGTTCGCTGGCCATCTGATTTGTGTCCACTAACATTGAGGTAATGTTATCATGTGCACCCCATTATGAAATCGACCGTACTACAAGAGCATCTTAAGCTTAATTAAGTTATACGATATTTTAATACACCTACCGATCCAGGTACCGTGCATAGATCATTCCAAATTACAACAATAATTACAGAGCAAAGCAGGCTGTATTCGACTCCACATGGCCTCAAATAAGGATTAAAATTCCGTATCAAAGGTGTTATCATGTCGGAAACGTTGCACTGCCACGTTTCATTTTTCATCGTTACATTTGCAAATGTAGCGTTCGTTTTGAAATGTTGTTCTATAAAGGTGATATTGTCTACTCGATCAGCAATGACCAGCTTTGATGGTCCGCTGATATTAGCGTATCTGAGTAGCGCTGGACGGTCATAGGCAACGGCAATTATATCGTCTCTAGTCTCTTGAATGACGACGTTTAGCCATTCACACACGTTCGTGGCAATTAGATGCATTAACCCGAACCTATCGAGCACTACGCCTCTCATCGGATCCAATATCTGAAAGAGAAAAGACGATCACTTTAATTATCATGAAAGAATTTAATGACTAAGGGACTGTTTCACTATTCATTGATTAGTGTTAACTGACGGTTAAATGTGATGCCGTCTCCGTCTATTCGAACAAAACAAATAGAGACGGCACCACATTTAACCGTCAGTTAACACTAATAATCAATGGATGGTGAAATAGTCCCTAAATATTTTGCGTTCATTAGATCCTACGCTGTATTACGCGTTACAGGCTCTCTATAAAGTTCTTGTAATATAAACAGTATGTACTTGTACAGTACCTCTGTAAATAGTTTAAATGTATAGATACCTGCAAACCTAAAGTTTTATTCACTGGTAGGTAACATAACTAGTTTATTGAGATTTCTCCACTGGAATTTTTAGCCGCCTTTTATTACTGCTTAATGGAAATGTTATATGTTATGTTCTTATGTATTTATCGTCACATCGCAGTTGCAGCATCGATATGTTCAGTGTGCAAAGCAAACACGGAAACTGTTACAATTATTGCACACGTATTTTTCAAAAGGACTTCTTGCGATTTCTGTGACATTTCGAAATCTAATCTAAAATCAAAGACATAGAGTTCAAATCAAATATTTCCTCCAGATAGTACCTAATAAACTGTTCTGAAGACATTTCTCATTCTTGTGACAGCTGCTTGCCTTAAATGTTAACACTGCTAGAGCATCTGTATTTAGTGTGCATAAAATATCGAAAACGTGATTTCCCCATTAGGGTGGTATTTGTACCTATTGATTGAACGAAAGCAACACTGTTAACACCTTTAAAAGTTGACTCATTTTAAAAACATGTAGAATAATGTATGATGATGCAGGTACCTAAGTACTTGCCCAGTTTCGTGGACATATCTGAATAATAAAAATAATAGTTTATCTTATAATTAATAAAATATGAGATATTTGTAAATATCCACCTCATTGTAACTTTTATTTGATTGTACATAAATTCATTAAGCCATTTGTCTATCAATTAAACCGAGAGGATCTTCATCAGTCATCACACCCTGAGCTGAGAGAGAGCTGAGTATAGCTACCTATAACTCTTAGTTTGTGGGTATATCCTTACGTCAGTGTAGGAGAATATAAACACAGTCTGCGCCACCATGAACAGGATCCGCAAAGTTGGCTTGATAGCGACGATCAGCAACTGGCAGTCCCCGGAGAGGTCGAAGTAGCCGCCGATTTGCAGGAACGAGTAAATGATGGAGCCCACGCTGAAGCCTGCCACCCCCATGTGGAGGTAGAAACTGCCGTAGCGGGTACGAGGCGCGTTCACTGTAATAATAAAGAATTCAAACTTCTCGCTTCATCCACAATGAAGTTAGAAAAGAATGGTATGGCCGTGCTCAACTTGAGGGGGACCATCAGACCTTGGATGCTATTCTCGTTCAGTTTCCAACCTAAGATTATTCTAACAAGCCCAAACACGGCAAATTTACGTTGGTCTTGGAGTTCAAGTGTCTTCCGGCTTCATCATTAAATCCGTTTGATGGTAGTAAATTATGTGTTGACACTGTTATGTGTTATGTCTGTTATGTATTTGCCAAGTTTCGTGTTAATATCACAATAACAAGTGGATGAAAATAAAGTTCAAAGATTCCATTACATTCACCGAAGCTCGAAAATAGGTATTAAAAACATAAAGAGTTAAGGCATATTTTATCCAAAACACGTATCGTAACTAATTGAGTTTTATTTGTACGTATGTGCGTCATTACATTAGATTTTTGGGATCCCTTTGTTTTCCATACATTTTTTGCTCCGAATTTCGATGGTCAGAAATTTATATCCATATAATTTATAAACATAAACATCACTAGTCATAATTTTTGTTCAGTATAATGTTTATTAGCTCTAATATTAATGGCACATAATATTAAATTCTATAATCACAAAAGTCATACATTTTTATCCATAACGTTCAAAGAAATAACAATAATTATTCAGAAATAGTTTAAGCCATATATTTCACCGTACTAACGGTTATTACTCATATCATTTTAATCCCTAAAGTGTCTAGGTCTAAAAAACCAAATCCATAACATTGATAGGCATAAAGATAAATACTCAGAAACATTTCCAGGCATACATTCCCAGCGCTGGTCTTATTTTTGCAGGTGGTGATCTCGTACCATCAAGAGACCCACTTGCTCGCTTGCCATTCAGTCGAATAAAAAAAAACATTTGAAAGTGCTAATTCATCTACGACTTTAGATAATATGTTATTTAGATAATACTTTAGAAATTATGTTGAGAACAATATGATTTGTGCGAGCGAGCGAAGCGAGCGAGCAAGACGGTTCGGAGCAGAAGCGACTCGGATAGGTTAGGTTTAGAAGGCTAAGGCGGGAGCGAAGCGGAGCGTAGCTCCCGCCTTAGCCTTCGATGTTAGGTTTTTTTTTATAGCAGCCCGGAAACGCTATGGATTAAAAAACTCAAAATATATTTGTTTAGCTCAGAACTACGACTTTTACACAAGAAACTTGTATAACTTGTGCGAGCGAGCGAAGCGAGCGAGCAAGACGGTTCGGAGCAGAAGCGACTCGGATAGGTTAGGTTTAGAAGGCTAAGGCGGGAGCGAAGCGGAGCGTAGCTCCCGCCTTAGCCTTCGATGTTAGGTTTTTTTTTTTATAGCAGCCCGGAAACGCTATGGATTAAGAAACTCAACATAAGTTTAGTTAGCATAGAACTACGACTCTTACACAAGAATTCATAAGTAAACCCATCAATGCTTAATTTCAGCCCTCCTCTTTTAGTTTTAAACAAATCACAGTATACTTTATCACATTCACCGTCGTCCGACATATTTGCAATCACTAAAAAGCGTAATCGTAAACGGCACAGACACGTTTAAAGCACATTACTCCCTACCCACTATATTTTTGCATGAGTACCCACTTCAATTAAAAAAGCGGTATACATTCGGTAGTTAAAATGTTGTATTTTTTTCTGATAGATAATTGAATACCTTTTTATAATTATTATAAGTGTTGTTATTGAATTTAGCATTATGACGTTAAATGTTATGACTAAACTTATCAGGTGGCTATCAATCATTATGATCTGTGAAAATAGACCTTATAACAATTATACTAAAATAGTTTATTGCCTTTAAAATTATGGAATGGCATACTATATGGACATCGAAAGTTTTGGACTAACCAATTTTATGACTAACAATAATTATGACCTGCGAAAATCGGAACTCCACTTTATACTGTTTAAAATTATGACTTAAGATAATATGACTTGCAAAAATTATGATGAATAACGTTATGGATTGTTAAAATCGGAGTTCAAATTTTATGGAATACAATAGAGACCCTAGATTTTTTTCTAAAAAAATACCTATGCTTTCTTGAGTTTCGCAACGGTTATTCTCAACAGAGCTCTTTTAAAAATAATAGAATTTTCGACGTTCTAAGTCCTTGATACCTCCAGCTCAAATTTAACAGATATTTCGACTAGTGTTTATTAATAATGGCGTATTACTAGTATAGTATGTAATCCGTCACGTACGGTCACGATCGTTGATTTTAGACCCATTTCGTGAAAAAGTCATTTGAAGTGTCATACAAAACAAAAATATTCGATCTTAAGTGGATCCCAAATTAACGATCGTGACTGTACGTATATGTAAATAAACATACTGCAATCACATAGCCTGTGCGCGTCTTATAAATAAAGCTCTATTTTTTTACGCGTGACGGCGTGATCGCCGAGTAGCACGACTTTTGTTCATGAAAAGAGGAAAAATTTTCCAACTTAATTTTTTCTTTTTACCTCAGATCATTGTAATTCCTGAACCGATTAGGAAAACTTTTTTAGTTGAACAGGTATAGGTACCTACGTTCAGATTCCGTTGATTATATATTTTATCCAAATTGGTAAGTACGGCGATTATAATTTTGAAGTCAATCATAGTATTTGTGTTTCTAGAAAAAAAAAGGTTTTTTCTAATAAATTCTGACTAAATCTTGTGATTTCAGGTACATGTAGAAAATTACGAATTATAACTGGGATCTTTAACACGTTATTAATATACTGAGCGGCAAAAAATCTGGCCCTCAAATGTATGCACAAATAGGTAATTTTGTATGTAGAGAGGGCCAAATTTTGTGCCGCTCAGTATATCACTGACACATATCAAATTTGCGTTTATGACTTCTAAACAAACGACGGTCTTACAATTTTTTTTTCAAAGGAAACACATTACATATTAATAAACACATACTATTAGGGATTAAAGGGCAAACTTTTGCATATACCTACCTACAAAAAATCGCGGTACCACAAAATACTTACTTCATACAAAAATGTTTTTGCCGTTACACTATTAGTGTTTTAAAACATTAAGTACATGGGAATTCTGTGTATTGAAATTACAAAGTGACAGCAACGGTTTCATCCAAACGATAGATTTTGGGTTTCTAGTTGACACATTGTGTAACATAATAGAGGCTTCATTTGCATAGTAATTATACAAATTTAGCAGCACACCGGGTTTAAACAGAGGCTCATGAGCCACGTCAGTAGCGGTGATTAGGTTGCCTCTAATTATAAGACATGTTACGCAGTTTAAAGGGCCAAATAGACATACGAACAAGTTTGCGTACTTGTTAGCTCGGCAGGGAATTTTTGGATTACTCGCAGTCGTTCCTTTAATTCCTTCCATACTAAAAAATCTTCTTTTTTGTACTGCCAAAGGAAGGAACTACTACGAATAAACTGTTTTAACGCTCGTATGTCAACGCTCGTTTGTGAACTCGAACGAGCAGCACACAAGCAAGACTCGGAGAGCCACAAGTGTGAACTTACTTGTAACTCTATCTGGCACAGCACATTAAAGTCATTGTTTAGTTAGTTCTTACCATTTGCTCTTCTCGCGACCCTTAGATGATTAAAAGTGTAAGCCAGAAACATAATGCTGACTATATATAAATATATTGTGAAGATCTGAAACCAAAAGGAATAAAGTACAATGTATAGCTACCTATTTTTATGTATGTATTTATAGATTGTAGGTAAAGAGATATTAAAAAATCGCTAACACACTTACGTCAGACGTGAAATTTGTATAAATTTCATTTTGAATAGTGCTCGTGATGGGAAAAGCTACTCCTAGAACTATTAATAGCTTTGCATAAAACGCTGACAGGACCACAGTCATTGATTCACTAAAACAAAATGATAAATTGCTTCAATTAACGAAATAATACGAGCATGTAACACAAATACTAATTAAAATTAGTTAGAAATGCTTACTGGTTGAATTAAATAAAATTAATTGATGAAGAGTCGATAAACATTAAGCTTGCATGACAATTTATTGAACTAGAAATTTGGTATATTATTGCAGTCGATATATCTGTTGTTTAAAATTATCTCACTGTAGAGTGAGACTAGGACTTTATGCGACTTTATTGGGGTCGTTGGTCAGAAAAGGCAGTGTGTAAGGTGGGTGATCTCAATAAAAACATTTAAAACAAGGAAAGAAAAAGAGACAAAAAGAATAAAAGTAATTTATGGTCCCAAAAAACAGTTCAAAACGGACAGGTATTAAAACTAACAATAAAAAGAATATTGTGTGAAAAGGACTGACTAACCATAAAAGCACAGCATAAAAGCAGTGGCTAGAAATTTGAAATTTGGCTGGTAGATTAAGTATATCTTGAATATCTAAGTAGAGAAATTCAGAATTTCCTGCTGGATAGAGGACTAGCCATTTTATTGTATCCCGGGAACGAAGCTCTTGACAATACTTGAAGGGCTTGACATACTCGCCATGTGAGAGTTGTACGCGCGGTGGCGGCGGCAGCGGGTCAGCACTGGAGCTGTGACTACAGGGCGGCACCACGCTTAGCCTCGGCAGCGAGTGCGGCGGATGCTCTCTGAAAAGCCGATATGAGTAGCTATTAGAGCCCGTTCAGACTGGCGGGAACCACGCGGTTTCAGAATAGCGCGATTTCCTAAAATGACAAAAATGTGATCTCGACACCGGCAGTAGTTAGCGATTGGTGTAGTCAGTTTCAAGATTTCGAAGAGGAATATATGTCTATGGTTTATTAAAATAAAGATAAGTTTTGGTTAAAATTAATTTTAATACAAGCTTTTTACTGACTGTACTTTTTATTGACAGTACTTGTATTATCACCTAAAGTAGGTACAGCTGACAAGGATTTGAAATCGCAAACCGTTCCTATTAATTATTTGTAATTAAATAAGCACTTATCGAGATCAAAATAATGTAATCGTCCTGTTTCCATAGCTCAAATCATTTATAATTTGGTGAAACAGTGTCTGTCATACCGTTTGTACTGAAAAATATGTAAAACTTTTAACCGGTTGGCTTTTGGTTACATTACAAATTTTAGGCCTTCTCAGTGTTTATTTGATGCCGAAGCTTCTAATTTGTCGACACGAGTACCGCGTTGCATGGAAAGCAAGTTGTTTTGTTTGTTAATGCTTAATAGTGGATTTAATGAGGCGCCTCGGACTCACCTTTCATCCTCAGGCACGGCCAGGAGCGGCTCGGGTCTCTCCCGCCACTCTTTAGCTGCATTTTGATTGGATTTATCTTTATTTTTTGCCATAGAGCGCTTCCTGAGAGAGCTAAAGCGTCTACTCACGGTTTGAATTTGCATTTTATAAGTCGAAGCCAAGATACACCTTTGATCATGGCTCTATTTCAAATTGCGGTTATTTCATGACATTTAACTGACTGAAAGTTGCGTAAATTTGACCGAAAGTTGCAGAATATTGAATCAACTCAAATACTTGTTTCAGGAATAGACTGTTTACCATAATAAATAAATAAATAATGAGCATGAAACCTAGTAAAAATATTAAATGTTCCAGCAGATCGTTAGGTTGCACGGTTGGCTTGGCTAAACACGACTACAAATATTTGTATTTTTTTATTATTTTTTTATCTAATTTTTTCCATAACTATGTATATAATATTATGTATAAAATGTATGGCGTCAAAAGAACGATTTTATCTTGAATCAAAATTTCCGATGAAAATCTTCGACAGCGAAATATCACGTATCAATTTTAAGACACCTATAAAGTTCAAGTTGCTTAGTTTACATTGAATTCGACTCTGAGTAACAGAAAACTGCAGTTTTAATGCAAAATCAAACCGTGAGTAGACGCGTTTAATGTTTATCGCATCCGGATCACACGTTCACGATTGCACCACGTTTAAAAGGATTTTAATTACTCCGAGTTAAGATAAAATGCTTCTGACGTTGATCGAGAGCGCGTCGGACACTTCTCGGCTGACCACTGCGAGTGACTAATGTCCCTGTACTACATTAACAGCATGTAAGTCAATAAGTCTGATTTTAACAAGCTGCAGCTAAAAATGTTTTCAGATGACTGTTAAATGTTATGAAAATGATTTACAACTTAACAGGAATATATTATACGAATTAATTACATTAGTACGTAACTATGCCTATAATTAAATGTAAAAAGATTAGGCACTGGTGATTTAGGGTTTTTAATGTACTAAGTAGGTATTTCAAAAGGAAATCCAGCTAAATTCGTATTGGGCTATGTACAGTGTAGGGTTCCGCACGGCAAATTCCGAGAACTAATGCTGAGATAATTATAATACTAAGCTAAGTTTATGATAATTTAAGTTTTGATTGAATATTGTTAATTTATTTTGTTCTGTTCTACAATACACGTATTATATTACGAACTTAACACACAAGATTGAATTGCTTTGCAGATAAGTACAGGATTTCTCACGATATACAAGCTCTTACATTTTGAGAGGAATCCTGTATCGAGCAGAGGGACGCAAAAGTATATACGGAAGATAATAATGAATATAGTGATAATAATGATATAGATAATAATAATGATGACGATGATGAACAATAATGACGAGTCTATGCAGATTTCTTTTAAATCGTTTTTTCAAATACGCGCAAGGTATACGCTAAGCATCGCTCGTAGAATCATGCAGGGTAAACGTACGCAGTGGGTAGGTGTAGCAATCCCATATATTTCGGACCGAAATGTTTCGGATTCCGTACACTTACCCACTGCTTACGTTTGCTTCTATGACTCTACCACGCGTGTTTATGTTTTTAACCAAACAGAAAACGACATTACCGGGCTTAACTCTAGGAAAACCTCTCTACTTTTAGCCCCGCCTGTATAATTTAGAATTCGCAGTGGCTAGAAGATGTTGTCCTTACGAGTAATTAGCGTCACCGGTGTCACTTTCAGAGTCCTCCTAACGAGCCGCTCGCTCCCCACTCCCCCTGGCTGCACCCACAGAATTAACTATAGGTAAGAGGAATAGAGATGTCACGTAAACCAAAAGTGCGAGGCACCTATCTGGCTACAAGCCAGATCTATATTTATTCCTCGGGCTCACTGCTGAAGCCTGATCGCTTTTGTTAAATGTTCAATAACGGAGTTTGGGCCTCAAAAAACAGTAGTAAAATTTTTAGTAAAATCTATAAAAATACGCGGAAATGTATTAGCAAGAGAGGCGAAACGTGACAACATCTGTATCGTATCGTCGGGGACGATAACATTTCCATTTCTTTACTAGTTCTGTGGTTGCATGCTGCATTTACTGTCGTATTTAAAAATAGTCTTAAGGAAAAAAATAACGTGTGCAGTGTAACGGTAAGTTGATTGCCGAGAAGGTGGATGAGGGATTATCCGGATTTAATTTATAAAAGGAGGAAGGTTATGGAATATTGGAGCATGCGGTGGTGTGTTAGTTCCGCAACTACTTATACACGACATCCATTCATACTCGTACTTTAGGTACGCAAAAATAGCTATTAGGTGCATTTAAATCATTACTAATTAGTAAAGATCTTCAATTGTTTTAACGGAAGCACAATTCACATGCATAATGTAAATAACAAATATAGATAAATATCATGAGAATAGATAACAATTGACCCAGTCCCATACAAAGCAAAGCTTGTAAATATTATGGATACTAGGCGACGGATAAACATACTTAAAACTATAAATAGACACTTACGTAAATACATGTCACAAATACATGTTATGCGTCCAAGACTCGAGTACTATATTCATAGTGAGCGGCAAAAAAGCTGGCCCCCCAATGTATGCAGAAATAGGTAATTATGTATGTAGAGTGGGCCAAATTTAGTGCCGCTGAGTATATTTATCACAAAAAATTAAACCAGAATCGATCCCAGGACCTGAAGTTTTGTAGTAAAATCCTCTAACCACTAGGCTATCCGGTCGCCAGGATATTTGAATGTGACTTAGTGATTTTTTTCATTCAGTCATTCATTAATTGGTTAGGTTTATGTGTATATTTTGTATTCATGATTTTTGTTGTTGTATAGATGACCCTTGAATATTTTTTTATCCTTTGCATACATATTAATCTTACCGGCTATGACGTATTTTCCGTTCCAGGCTGGTGCTGGTTTGTTTCACGGGATGAAAGTGGTGCATTCCATGGTCATAGTGGTGCAACGACGATTTGCGCTCCTTTGCATCGGATACCCTAAGTTACAGAATGAATTGAAATACGTTAAAAAACTGGGGAAAAATCCACTTAAAGCCACCAAATTATTTTTTACTTTCGAATTTCAGAAGCGGATGATAGCTACAAACTTAGTGCTTTTACCAAAAGGTGCTGGTCTAAGAGCGTATTTTAGTTTTTCATTATTGTTCCTGGCGTTAATTTCTAAGACTTGCACTATTTTTTATATGTAACTACTTACCACTCTACGTCTTCTTCAATGACGTCTTCCATATTGCTTTTGTGCACGTGTAATGACAATCTTCGTTTTGCTTTATCGCGGGGCAATTCTTTAATATTATCTACATTTCCATTTTTACGTTGCATTTTCGGCTACAACAAAGCGTTGTCACAGAATTTTTATCTAACTTGACTAGGTATCTTAGAGTCCTTATCTCTGGGATTAGGCTTCAAAGAGATATCAGTGACGTCCTCGATCATCACTGAGATCTGACGTCAACTAGTAATGCATCTACTTACTGTTATTAGAAAGCTATATTATGATCTTGCATCGAGGAAGAACTTAACAACATTTTTTTTATTGCAAAATTTTACCCTTTTATTATATGTATATTGCTATATCACAGTTGCTACGATCTTCTCGAAGCTCGGAGGTAACCATGACTTTGTCATAACCAATGTTTAATCGTGAGGTTGTTCACCTGTTTAGTTCAGTAGAATTATTCGAGTGCGTGTATTTAGTGAACGCAATCCTACGTAGGTACGAGTACATCAGAACTCCAAAATGTAGAGACTGAAACATGTTTGCTCCTTATTTGTCTCATTGTAATTTGCATACCTATACACAAGCATAGACAAAATGTAGATACTGAGTGACAAATTAGTACAAGTATATGCTGTTCTTAATAATCGCTCAGTAGTTCAAGTTGGCCAGATACAAATAACAACATAGCGACAGTAGAAACTCAGTTCTGGCTTTATCGGTGTTACTGCTGAATTATGTTCCAGCTTAGAAAATCTATTTATCGACCGTGTACTACCTAGTCTGTTACAGCTAAAATTCACAGCCAAACGAATTTCATGAAATAAGTAAATTATCTGTAAGCGTTATGAATTGTCACATTTTATTGGGTCATGCATGAAACGTACATAATGGAAATAATTATCAGCGCCGTGGAGTTAATGCAAACAGTTAGCCGTGCATTGTGGGCTGGCGGGCCGTGACAAAGGGCGTCCGATGCGTTAATTGAAGCTCATGGCTAGCGCAATGTGCGAGGCTTGTTTGTCGCGGTCAACCTACATCGTTCCAAAGATAAAAAAATAAAACATAATGAAAAAACTTACGTCGATTGACTTTTAGTAATTTACTGAATCAGGCATTACTTTGCGGAGATCCATATCAATGAACTAAAAGAATTTCTTTGCTCATCCGGCCGCGACCTTATGATAAGTTTAAGCAAAATATGCGTGTTCATGAAGTTCCTCTACCTCCATACTGTAAGAATACACAAAACCATCTATCACCACCACCACACTACACTGACACGTTTCGAACTCAACCAGAGCTCATCGTTAGAGCAACACAACCATACACCACGGTACCATATGTTTGACTTTTTTTTTCTTTTAGTACTAAGGGTAGGTAATGAACATTTACAAAACGTACGTACAAATTTAATTAGGTACTTACATAACAAGGTTTCTTCTCAATAGATGTTTTTATGTGCTCATGTACGTAATGCAATGCAATGTCCTTGTAAAAGTATAACTTGAATCGATCTACTTAATCGTATTAAATATAGACTCGGATAACTCACGTCTTAAATCGAGTTTAGTTCGACATGTTTCGGGCTAATCCGTAGCCCTTCCTCCTCGGAGCAACGTGACTTGGCGGCTGCTGCAACACTCGCAAAGACAAGACGCAAGACGTGAGTTTTCCGGGTCAATATATTTAATATGAGTGAGTCTCACGGTAGTTTTATACTTAATCGTATTTTTATATGTAGAAATAGGCTAGCGTTTGAACACAATCACGCCGGATGGTAAGAGAAGATGGAGAACGCTTCCCTAATAACCTATTTACTCAGTAGGTGCGCGCCTGCTAGAACTATGCAATTTTCCAGGAAAAATAAATCCTACGTCTTTCCTAGGGTTTCAATACCAAATTTCATCTAAATCGGTTTAGCGGTTGAAGTGTGAGGAGGTAACAGACAGATAACGACAGATTGACAGGCGGATAGATACTTTTGCTTTTATAATATTATTATGGACACCCCAAAGTGTAAATTATACTTTTTTATTTGGCAGCACCTACTGACAGAAAAGAAATAGATCTCGTTAGGTACCTCAGTCTTTAGTCTGGTAAACCAGAAAAATAGTATTTGATTGTGGATGTTTCATACTAAGTCAGATAACTGCACCAACTGATTTATAAACATTCAAGTTTACCGTCCCTTAAAATCATCTAGGTACCTAATTGTTGTTGACTTTAGACCAATGTCACGACACTAATGCTTTAGCTGATGAGTTAAAACCTTAATTCTAATGGAAGGGTTTAGGTGGAAATAAAACAAAGCCGGTACTTTTAAAGGCTCCTTTCTTTTCTAAACATTGTAGCACAATAATTGATCTTGGTCTTTTGCTTTTGTTAACAGCCTTAACTTCTCATTGTTTTGAAGTTAAACTCTTACGTTCTTCCTCTATCAAACGAGATCTCATTAATATTAGAAGTACCGAAATATATGGCATATTCAAAACGTGTATTTTTCTTGAATACCCTAAAATTAAATTGATTGTCTTTTCTACATAATATACCTAATTAGGCCTACTTACATTTAAGTGTGCCGTTCAATCCGCATAAAAAAAATTTGCATTTCACGTTTAACAACTAACGTAAACGTTTAGTTAAGTTAAGAACAAAGTGGACAATATAAATTCCTGAATTCCCTTTAAATCATATTATCTTTCCCGTCTTTGGTGTTACGCTATGTATAAGGGTTTATTCTTGAAGCAGTTCTTCCAAATCTCGAAGAGGCAGATAGTTGAGTGGAATCGGTAGAAGATAGCTAGGGGCATTGAGACGTGGGTGATGATCGTCCAAGCCCAGGGGCCGTAGAACTCCAGATGAGCTGGCCTGAACTCGGCTCGATTCTAGAAGAAAACATGATGCAGATTAGAATTTTTTATGTAATTCTCAAATCTAACTATTATCAACCTACAGAATCATTGAAACCAATCAAAATAATCAAGTGGTTTTGTACTAAGTATCTCGTAGTAACTATTTAAAGTCCAAAATTAAACATATGAAAGTTATAAGAAGCGTCAATGGAACCATACCAATACCATACATAAATTATTTTTCTTAGAATGGTAGGGAGCATGAGCATGAATGAAAAGTTTCTTCTAATTTCTTCTAATTTTCCGGAATATTTATACATTTCCGCAAGTAATAGGCAGTTTCCATGACTGTGCGGATGTTTAAAGCAAAGAGCTTAATATTGTTGTAGGGATATAGGTAGGTATCCCTTATGTAGTTAATTAACGTTTTCAAAATGAGTACATTGGCGTTGGTATTTTGACTATGAGTACATTGGCTTCAAACTCGAATCCAATCCCAAATTTAATTACTATTTTTGAATTATTGCTCTTAATAAAGACCTTTTCCAGGGTGTTGATAGCCCACATGGCCATGTTGGCTACAAGTAGGAACGTCACGAGCTGCCGGCCTGGTTTGTCGCGCCGCTGCTCCGAAGTGCTGCTGCGTCGCCACCACGCGTCGATTATGAACAACGATTGGAGTATTGTCTGCAATATTGGAATAAGAAGAAGGAGCATGAATAATTATTACACATTTTAAGAATTTCAATCAGTTGGACCAAAAAATATTCACACATACAACTAAAAGACAAATTTAATAAACGATAATAATTTAAGTAAATAATTTCATTAAGTGGAAAGGAGGAAAATAGTTATTTTAGTATTTTCTGTACTTTTAAGTTTGGTTACCTGGTTTAGTGATAAGAATTCTGAAAAAAATCCTGTAAGGCCGGCGCTAGTGTCGCTCGATAGAGTGTGGTGGCATCCGATCAGACTGAACATACAGTATACAAACATCCCGGATTGAGCAAGAATCAGGAGTGAAGTGTCCAGTTGCAATACAGCTAAAAAAAAAAACTCAAATTAGTAAGAGCTTTAATAATAATTGGATTGGATTCAAACCTAATACGGTACTATACCTTGAGACTTTCTTTTGTACGGAAGTACTCTCATTTGTTTTATCGCTGCACAACAAGCAGCTATCGTCAATGTATACAGGATCAACTCGCATATATTCACTTGGAATATGGCGTCCTGTAAAATTAATAGTAAAAATTATTAAAATATTTTTGTTTTTAAATAGTATAAATCAAAATCTTAGTAATCTCCGATCATAAAATAACAGATAAGACAGATCAACAACTTTCGAAAGTCCTTGAGATATAAAAAAAAAGCGTGGTACACTTACATTGATTGTAGCAGGATTATTCGAGAGTACAAAGAACATGATGAGTGATATGATGGTGACCACGATGACGAGAATGCCGGAGAAGAGACCGCGGTGTGCGTGCGAGCAGTCCACGGAGAAGTGGTGAAGGGCCGCGCGGCTGCCGTACGGAGAACCCACACCCAACATGCCAGCTGAAAGGTTCAAATTAATTACCGTTAAGCTTAACATCTATTCTGTGTACAACTTATAATAGAACTTGTGTCTAAGGTACAATTATGACATTAAAAAAATTATTACATTATTATATTACACAAAAAAAATATATACCTGTTTGGGGGAGCAATTACTTGGAATACCTGTACATATTTAGATAGACTAAACGCAAAAGTTTCTTTAATTTTATAATCGATTAAAACCAGTTTACTCAACATTCGACGCCGAAGCACTTATTTGGATAGTATAGAAGGTTTATAGAAGAAAATAAGCTGCTTAATAATTACCAAATTGTTGAAGAATTTTTTCTGGAGTGACTGAATTATTTCTCGATTTAGTTTTGGCGAAGTGAAACTTTTTCTCGAAATCTTCAGGAGTGCATTTGACCTGAAATAAAAGTTTTATTAAATATGTGAATATTAAAATTATCTTAATTATATTTATCTTATTGTATAGTCATTATTGTCAGGTAATTCAGTATACATATAAGAAATAAAAAATACAAAATTTCCATGACTAAAACGACTACTTAATTAAAATAACTGAACCTAAACTTTATTATTAACATTATCATGTTATAACTGATACAAATCCGGCCAAGGAAAAAAATTTAGACGATTTCTACTTTCCTCAAAACCGTTTAACCCAAGCTGGCTTACGATAGTTTATGATTTTGACGTAGTTCAGGGCTGAGAACATAGAACTGGACATACATAAATATAAAATATGTCGGTTTAAAACTTGATTCTCCTTTGGTTTGGTTGGTTACCATAGCAGTAGATAAAACTTACCTCTTTCCACATTTCATAAAGAATCACTGCAACTATCAGAGAGTATTCAATTGTGCAGGGGAAGAGGAATGGTGATGCATTTTGTAGCAAAGCTCCCATAATATTAGCCCTTCGACATGGAATTTCAGTGGTTTCATTGTGAGTGCTGTTTACGTGAGCCATGGCATGATTCAGATGATGAATCTCGTGTTTCGTCTCTTCAACCAGTACGTACAACCACTCGCATAGGTTTGTAGCAATCATATGCATGAACCCAAATCTTTGTATCATTTTGTAACTGCCAGATTCAATTTCTTTGCTTGTGAGAAATATGAACTGCATTTGCAGTAAAGTCAGAGCCATGCGAAGAGCTGGAGTTAGTGCAGATAGTACTGTTCGGCAATCATCTCTCATTTCGAAGTATTCCCCAAATTCTAAACCGCTGTATACCATCGAGCCTATACCAAAAGCTGTGAAACAGTAGGAATTGTAAGAAATGCAAATTTTGAAACAAAAAGTTTTTTAAAGAATTTTTTAGCTCACCAATAGCGCCAAGTCTCAAGTAAAAACTGCCATAGCGTGATATAGTTTCTTTATTTTTTGGTTTTTCACTCGGTGTAGCTTTACCGTCTTTGCCAGTTTTGTCAGTTTCCTCTGAAAATTATACATTTTAGGAAAGTTAATTCAACTCAGTCCAAGCGATTAAAGAACACATGCATGTAAGGATTTTTTTGTAAAACATTTATGCGAATAGAATCGTCGAGAACGTCCGTAGAATGCAAACTAAAGAAGGTAATATTCATTGCGGCCGTAATTATGCAAACAAGATGTGATTTTAATGTCGCATTTTGTTAAACTAATGCGGATAGTTACTGAAGCATTTATTTTCTTTTCTCCCTCACAATAGCTTAGACAAACATAAGAACTCTAAACACTTACCATAATCATGGATGATTGTATTGACTGCTTTCTGACGCATTAAGTTAGCGTATTGAAAAACGACGAAAATAACAGATACCAGATAAAGATATAAATAGAAGCCCTGTTGAAAAGATAAGATTTACGTTAAACACAAGTCATTGCAACACTTAAAACTTTAAGCTAGGTTTTTACATTACGATTAAAATTATCCAAATAGTTATAGATTGCGGGGCTACCGAATTAGTTACGGTGTGTAGGATTATTCAAGTGCCGTAATGTAAATAACCTCACATAGATAAAAAGAAACGATTATCTTGTAACCTGATAATATGCATCTGGAACTCCCTTGGCGATAACTTCTGTGACCGGAAATGCAAGTCCCAATACAACTAGTAATTTGGCGTAAAGTGCGGAAAGAGCTTTGCTCAACGCCTCACTATAAAAAAATAAAACAATCTTAAATTCTCCATGGCATAACTAAACGTAGTATAGTATAACTTTCATTCAATTGATTCAGAGAAATGTTAACACATTGTGCGATTCATGTCAGTTTTCTTATCATCATATTGGTTTTGTGCTTACTGTGAATTAAGCGTGTAAAAATGATTTTGTCATCTCGTGTAAGTATTTCATAAGTAAGCGATAGCTCCTGCTACATTTATTTTCATTAAACTCAGAATATGTTGGATTCATTTCCATATTTAAATCATATTCACCGACTGGGAAGTACTCAGAAACATTGTGAAGCTGTCTATCCTTTAATAAATGGAGGTTGTGCTTTTGAATGGTGTTGACGCGTTGTAGGTGTAGGTGTCCCACATTGTTGGTGACATAACACAGGCTGTGACGCTATCCGCCGGGCCTGCTCGTAACAATGTATTTGACGATCACACTGATAAGTGACTGAGAAAGCTCGCAGAATTTGTGAGGTAACTAAGTATGTAAGTAATGTTTCATGGCAGAATGAACTCTGAATTGTCGTCACTTGTATTTCCGCAGATTGGTCCATTTTTGATAAGAAGTAAATTTCACCGAGTGTATGAATTTTATTCAGAGATTTTACATTTTCCCTTTTATATATGGTCTTTGCTTTTACTTAACCGCTCGTCCCTATCTCAACGTGAAGTGCCACAGTGCAAGGGATTCGTTTTTTTTTGTCATAATTAAATAAAATTGAACTTGACTACAAAAACTTGGACTGGTAGTGTGGTAGGGTATTATGTATTTGAAACCTCTCACGCGTGACTAACCATTCGAGCATTTTCGAAAAATGTCACATTTATATTAGTGGTATGACTATTAGGAGTAAAGTGGTCGGCAAGCGGCTGCGGTCGCCGAGCGCGTCAGCCGGTAAGACGCGGGCTCCGCCGGTGTCACCGGCAGGTGTCGCGTGTCCGGCGCTGATTTATGTTCAGCTTTACAACTATTTACATGGAAAGACTTTAAAGTTTTGAAGAACGGTTTGCAAGGCGAACAAGTTAAACTGAAGTGAAACATGGTCGAGTTTGTCGCGTAAATTCTACTAGGTTAATCCCGCGCCTTCGCGCTAGACTGCGCTAGAGAAAAAATAGAAAATAGGCACATGTCAGTGATATTTTATGCCTTGGGCCGAATTTGAAGTCTCTAGTTGCAGTAGTATTTATTGATTGGTTGTGTGCTGATTATCAATCAGTCAATCAGTATTTTGTAAGTATGTGTATTATATAGAATGGTATTAATTATAGATAGAAGATAGTGTTTCAATATGGTATGCATATTTTTTTGTATTATGTTATATGTAAAAACTTTGATAGGTGAATCTTGCAGGTACTTGATACTTTTGGAGCAACCTAAATATTCATTGTACTCGTATTGGATTAGATACATATTTGTAACCGGACACTACATGCCATAACAAATATCTTTTTATGATATTATGTAAAGTTCGTGTTTATGCTAGATCTAGCCGACATAAAATTTCTTGTTATGCTCTAGTGCATAAAGTTAAATCTTTATCGTTAAAGGTGTAAACAGCCACAAACAACTGAGTTTTTACATATTTTTTATAATTATTAATCTCTATAAAACTCAAAATCTATGACTACTTATATAGTAATGCATGAATAATAAAAGGTACAAAGTAACTGAACAATTGTTTCTACTGTTGCTTTTTCACTTCCTCGCTATCGAAGTGAAAAGCAGAGTGTAAAACTCGAACATTAAACTCATTTCCCCCTCGACGTGTCTATCCACCCTCGCCGTACCTGCTCGGGTAGCTATATGAACGTCTCGGGTAAAATGGCTCGTTTTATGTTCTTGTTGTACAATCTACTACAGTGCAATTAACCGTGAATAATTAAAATCTTTTATTCAACCTATTTGTTTTAAATTCCTTTATTTCGGAAAGCATAACATTGCATTTCATGAATCTAATATGCTGTCCTTAAATTAAACAAAGCCATCCGAATTTATTGTTTTGAATAGCACATGGCATGATAATAATTTGTCCTATTGTTTTTTATTTTACCGGATGGCCCAGTGGTTAGAGAACCTGACTACGAAGCTTGAGGTCCCGGGTTCGAATCCCGGCCTGGGCAGCTATTTGTATGAATAATACGAATGTTTGTTCTCGGGTCTTGGATGTTTAATATGTATTTAAGTATGTATTTATCTATATAAGTATGTTTATCCGTTGCCTAGTACCCATAGTACAAGCTTTGCTTAATTTGGGAGTAGGTCTTTGATGAACAATACCTAGGTCAATTGGTGTCAAGTGTCCCATATTATTATTATTGTTTCGCTTTTATGCATACTTACTGCCCCATAATCTCCGCTGCGGACGGTGGTGTCTCATGTATGGTGGAAGCCATGGATGCGCGGGAGTGCGGCGAGAGCTCTGAGAGGAAGCGCCGCTGCGTGGCTGCGCACAGCGCAAGCGCCTGCGACGGTCTTCGGAACGCCGCTATGATCGCAGACGGCCGCCTGATGGACGATGATGATAATCCATGGTGTTATGATAAGTATTTATTTTAAAAGTTAAATTTCTATTGAACAAATTGCTTCCTGTCAAGTCAAAAAAAAAAAAACGTGTAAAAGAGCCGGAAGAGGCCTGCTTACACCATTAAAAAGCAGGTGTTTTAAATTGTTTTTTCTTTTCTTTCATTAAATCCGACAAGCGGCAGAGTTCATTGATATAAACTACATGGTAATCAAATTTTCGGCCAATTCGAAAAGGAAATTGTATGAATATTAAATTATATTGACCGGATTACTCACGTATTAAATCGAGTTTAGCTCGACATGTTTCGGGTTATTTCGAAACCCTTCATCACTGGAGCACGCGACTCGGCGGCTGCCGCAACACGCGCACTACGCGCCACCGCTCTGATCGCGCGACTGTCCGACGAAACTAACTCAGGCGCACAACTACCCTCATTTTCATCGTCATTTTCGTGGCGAGGATTATTTCCGACTACCGACGAAAAATCGCATTTGTCAATAAGGACGTATACACACTACATTTGGAGCTGGCCAATCATTTGGATGCGGAATTATGGGCGAGTTTGGATGCGATGTCGTATAATAGATCGGAACACATTTATAATGACACTATCATTAGGCATAGGAAGAAATTATCGGGGTTAGTCAACGGAAAACTACCCGCAGAAAATGATCTTTCCGAAAAAACGAGTACGGATAACGTAATAAATTTGTCTTCGTGTAGTGTGGATGGTGTGGCTAAGCGTGCATTGGCACGGGGTCTTAACTTTGCTCCCACTCCTAGTCGAATACCTACTGAGATGATTATTACTAGCCTGGAAAATGTCATTATGCGGAACAGAATTCCTTCCGCGGACGCCGAGTGCATGAGACAAGACATCGCTTCCTTATTGCGTAAGGCTCGTCTACCGAAGTCCAACATACCGTGCGGGGAGCTGAGGGCGTTGCGCGAGTTACGCAATAATTCGGATGTGTTGGTGCTACCAGCAGATAAGGGCAATGCAACGGTTATCGTCGACACTTTGGCGTATCAGGACAAAATGTGCCAGTTATTGGCAGATGAGGGTACGTATAAAAAAGTGGCTTACAACCCTACTGCCAGAGTGACGACCAAAGTAAACAAGTTTTTGCAAAGTCTACCCGACAAGAATTTAATTGCAAAGCTGCGTCCACAGAACCCTACATCGCCGAAAATTTATGGCTTACCGAAAATACATAAACCGAATTGGCCTCTGAGACCCATAGTGAGTCAAATTGATTCGCCGACGTATATGCTGGCCCGTCATCTGTCGTCTGTGTTATTACGGTTTACGGGAAAATCGACGAGTTTTATAAGAGACTCAAAACACTTTGTTGCCTTGCTAAATGATGTCCGTATGCGTGAGGATGAACTGATGGTTAGCTTTGATGTTACTTCTCTTTTCACCAATGTGCCGGTAGACGAGACTTTAAGAATTATATCTGACCTGTGGTGTGTCACTGATTTACCTACCGCGTACATGGAGGGAATTGAGTTGTGTTTGAAGAGCGGCTATTTGGTTTGGCGCGGTGATTACTTTTTGCAAGTTGATGGAGTGGCCATGGGTTCACCGATTGCTCCGGTCACCGCAAATATCTTTATGGAGTGGTTGGAGGAAAAAGCTTTAAATAGCGCTCCTGTAGTGCCCAGATATTGGTGGCGGTACGTGGATGACGTGTTCGCGATTGTGTCTAGAGATGGTTTGTCACAATTTTTTGACTACCTTAACACTTTGCACGATAAAGTTAAGTTCACGGTGGAGAGAGAGAGTGATGGACAGTTGCCTTTCCTGGATGTTTTGGTTATGCGGAGACCCAGTGGTAGATTGGTAACTACAGTTTATCGTAAGCCAACTCATACTGATCGATACTTGAGGGCGGATTCACATCACCATCCTTGTCATTTGTCTTCTTTGCCGCGAACATTGATAAATCGGGCCTTATCGATTTGTGATCCAAGTTTTGTGGATCGTGAACTGGTTCACGTGAGACGAGCTTTGGAGAGCAATGGGTACAACTGGAGGCAGTGCAACCGTGTGGCGAACGTGTCGGCTCGTCAGAGACCAGTAGGAGCTGAGAGGCTTCCGGTATATTTACCGTTCATAAAGGGGATAACGGATAAAATCGGGCACTTGTTACGCCGAAGATATAGCATCAAGTCAATTTTCCGTCCTCATATGCAGCTTAGACAGTTGTTGCGTTCGCCGAAGGATAAGGAGCCCCTGAGTGGTCCTGGGGTATACATGATTCCGTGTTCGTGTGGCAAAAGTTATATCGGTGAGACTGGGCGTAACGTTTCTACTAGGTTATCGGAGCACATACGCAGTATGAGAAAGCAGGACGACAGGGGATCCGCGGTGGCCGAGCATTCTATGGATTCGTATTCGACGCATTATATCAGATTTGATAAGGTGTCTGTACTTGCGAGAGAAAAGTTTTTCATTCCGCGGAAAGTGCGTGAAGCCATTGAGATTGGTCGTCATCCGAATTTTAACCGGGATTGTGGTTGGTCGGTACCCCCAAGTTGGAAAACAGTATTAAATACTCGTGCTGCGTCATCGGTTGGTGTAAACGTGCCTTTACGGAACGATGTTGTTAGTGTTGTGTGCTACCCTACATTTGATAGTGACAATAAAAATGACGATGAAAATGAGGGTAGTTGTGCGCCTGAGTTAGTTTCGTCGGACAGTCGCGCGATCAGAGCGGTGGCGCGTAGTGCGCGTGTTGCGGCAGCCGCCGAGTCGCGTGCTCCAGTGATGAAGGGTTTCGAAATAACCCGAAACATGTCGAGCTAAACTCGATTTAATACGTGAGTAATCCGGTCAATATAATTTAATATGAGTGAGTCTCACGGTAGTTTCATGATCGAAATTGTATGAAATTCACAGATATAGATAATAATAATAGATTACGCTAGATTACGCCAATGAATCTACTTCGCGTCTCCGAACCCAAATCAAACGCCGGGGTTGGCCACATACAAACTGACCGCTAATTGACTAATCATGACTAGTGACTGACTCGAGCCCCACGGCGCGGGCGGGCGGCGCATTTGAATCGATTTTGCGCGGACATCGGGAAATTCATATCTCTAATTCGCTCTTGAGACGTCATAGTAGATATAAAAAGTAACACGTTTGGTTTTCATACAGATTGAGGTGTTTGCGTTATCTAGTGTAATCTATATCTGTGATGCAATACAATACAATACAATACAATACAAAGACTCTTTATTGTACACCAGAAATAGTAAGCGTTACAGAAAACAGATACAAGGAAAAAAATACAAGGTAAGCAATTAGGCGGCCTTATCGCTTAAGAGCGATCTCTTCCAAGCAACCTTTTTACAGAAAGAAGGAAGGACTAGTTCACAAAAGGTGGTGCATCAAAAGTAGATCAGAAAATTAAAACGTGAAATTATATTACGTATGAACAAATAATGGTAGTTTGTACGAAAACACATGTTGTATAAGAGTTATGATTAAGTCCCAAAAGTGTCGATAGTGATAATATGATAATTATGCATCACCTAGTGTTGAGGTTAGCGGCGAGTTTGGCCTCGATGTCGCTGGAGACGCGGCGGCTGTTGGGCTGCGAGTGCGCCTGCACCAGCGGCTCCGACGCCGGGTTCAGCATCGCGTGCGTGCGCTCGCGCAGCTTCTGGATGTCCGAGTATGATGACTCGTCGCTGTGGACACAAAACTTTTCAGTATTAGAGGCTCCAGGTGGTTGTCTATTGTTTGACCTAAAGTTATATGCCATAATTTCATTATCCCGAACTCCACATGCCCGAAACTTCATTTGCTCGAATGTTTCGTTTACCAGAAAATTTATTTGATATATTCTTATTTTCCTGAAACTTTGATGCCATAACGATACGAATGCAATACGTATTGTTTTCCATATTATTAAGTGCAATAATATCATTTAATAGAATATTCAAACGCCATACCAAATATTGTTTCTTTCTGAATTCATCGTGGCTACGTACGTGCGTGGAGCTCCTATTCCGCGTAGTTGAGATGTTGGTTTCTATTACTAATCTATCTATTATCTTTATTATCCGGGCTGTTATAAAAAAAAACCTAACATCGAAGGCTAAGGCGGGAGCTACGCTGCGCTTCGCTCCCGCCTTAGCCTTCTGAACCTAACCTATCCGAGTCGCTTCTGCTCCGAACCGTCTAGCTCGCTCGCTTCGCTCGCTCGCACAAATCAAATGTCGCAATTCTAACCTAACCTAACCTAATCTATGTGCTTAAAATTTACCTGATTCAAAGGCTTGTTTGACGTATGGGATTTATCAGTATATCCTCTTGACGTCCAAATGATATTATGGCATGTGATACTTATGGATTACAATGATTATGAAAAATGAAATTATTGAAAGTAACTTTATAGGAAACAAAGATTCTGCCATTTGATTAATATGGTAAAAATGAGTAGTGATAATGAATTTATAGGAAACAAAATTATGACGTTTGTATATTATAGCACATGAAATTCGTGCAAATGAAGTTCGGTCAAGTAAAGGGATACCGCTCCAGGTATACTGCGAAGTGCAAAATTCGAAATATTATTAAATACGAGAGTGAGAGTGACGGTAAGATACGAACTTCGATTTTCGAATTTCGTAGTAGCCCCCCCTTACAGGTAGCTTTACGAGCATTTCAAGCGCTCTCAGTTTCCTGTCACACATACTGAAGAAACTGTAAGCAAGAAATTTCAATGAGTTGTAATCATACCGCATGCACACCACATCGTTTTATAACACTCTACCTGACTGATTTCTTTCCCGTGCTGCCTCAATTAGACATTGAGATTTGATACTAAAAATTAAAGTTCCATATACAGGTACAGTCATCAGCGGAAGTGGAAGGAGCAGTTACGACACTCAAAATTATCTACACACGACTCTACTCTACTGTCAGTTGTAGTTGATAGACGTTAAATATTGTTGTTATATTATTGACTTTGTTGAAAACAGAACCATTGAGAAGCATATTATATTCAAGAGACATCTACTTAATTCAAATCATTCAATGTATTCTTGTATTTACTTAAATTCAAAGAATGTGACGTGTATGGAAATGATCTATGAAATATTACGGCAACACCCTGTAAATTGAATATTTAAAGGTTCGTACGCCTGAAGTATTGAACTACTTCAACGGAATAGCTTTGAGCACAAAATCTTCAAAATATGCATCTGTCCGCCGGAAATGTCTTTCTGAGCTTTCTATCCTGCCTCGCCACACTCTGATTTGAATATCAAATCGTAATATAAGTATTTGAACCTATTTTATTCTTCTTTCTGTCAAATCTAGGCGATATATTTCTAAGTTTCTAACTTAAAAGGTACGTAGAGCCGTAACTTAAAAGATAAAACTGTGCGATTAATACAAAGAGAGGTGCAATTTTAAAAGAAACTTTAATTAAATGTTTGATATCTCCGTTGTATTTATGAGGAGCAGCGACTAGCAGGAACGCCGCTGTCTACCACCGCGACGTTTCATTTCCACGTTTGAAATAAAAGAATGGTCTCACCGGATTCTAACAATGGACACCGCTCCCGCTGGCATAACGGCGCACGAATAAAGCCACGTTTTATGCATTTAATTAACTAGAAAGTGTTCCGGACGATAGCGCTATCCAGTGCGCGCGCACCGGATAGTCGCCCCGCGCGTAGTTATATATGTGTACATAGTGTATAGAAATAAGTGATATGTAAAATTTATAAGCACAAATAATTTGTAATCTGAAATAAAGCGTTGTCCTGTCTCGTGTATCATTTTTAGCATGACGGACCGACTAGGCTTTGTATAGAAATAAAATAGAATTTAATTTAACTTAACTTTAACGTAAACAAAGCCTAATCGGTCCGCCTAGCCACCACGCAAACCATGACTGATCCCCTCTCGAACTCCCGGGCGAGTATTTATACCCCGGTGGTGGGGGGCAGGGTTTCGAGAGGAAAAGTCAGCCACGGTTCGTCTATGTGTGTTGCGTGGTGGCAAACAGGATAGGTAGGTGAGCAATAAGCTCAGGGGGCGTGCGCTGCGTCGCATTGAAACCCAAAAACCTTAGTTTTAAGAGATTTATTCAATAAAGAGTCTAGAGGGGAGGGGCGCAGGTCGGTCCGGTGGAGGGGATAAGCCTGGCTATAAAAGTAGGAACATTGCCGCGCAGCGGCCTCTTTGCGTCGTCGTCTCAGCGGGTGAACTCCTCTTCCTACGGACCGACCTGGGTCCTGGCCTACGTACCTGAATCAAGAACAGTTGTTTCACTACCAGTCATAGGTGTATCCCGCACATTGTGGTCCTTCGTTAACCGGATATATTCAAGATATTCAAGCGAGATGCCAGTGACCAGGTCCACCGGAAGAGAGCGCGCGGCTGCATCCGCTGAGCCGACGACGAATGACGAAGCCACGCCCACTGCTACCGAGACGACGCGCACGTCGACCACAACGGGTACCACGGATACAACGGGTACAACGGGTACAACGGGTACTACGGGCACGACACAAGAGCAACTTACGTCAGTGCAGGGGACGCCGGATTCTCGCCCCCCTGCACCACCACCTTCGAAGTCGATTCGAACGACGTCGAGCCGCCGCGCACTACGGTTGGCTAAGGCGCGAGAAGAGGCACTGCGAGTGAAACTGGAACTAGCGCAGGCGCGCATCGCCGCTATCGAGGCTGAAGACAGCGACGACGAGGAAGCTACGGTCCTATCAACGTACGAGCAACGGGTCGACGACTGGTTCGATGCCAACCAGAGGCTAGCCATCGCCGACGTGCCGCACAACCCGGAGCAAGAACCGCAGCATTACATCACTCCAGAAGGAAGGGAGCGCACCGTCATCCACGACAACGCCGCCGCCGCCGCCGGCGCCGCCGCCGCTGCCGCCGCCGCCGGCGCCGCCGCCGCCGTCGCCGCCGCCGGGTCTGCCGCGGCCGTTCCGCCGCCGCGGCCGCCGCCGCCGTCGCCGCCACCGTTGGCGCGCGCGCGGGGGGCGGGGCCCGTGCCCCCCCCCTTCGTGGCAGCCACCCCCGCGACCCCCCCCGCGGGTGCGCCAATCACCGCCGCCGTTTCGAATGCCGCGCCGCACGCGAACGGTTACGAATTTTCTCAACCGCGTCAACCACCACCGGACGCAGCCGAAGAAAAAGCCGTCGCTACGCACACAAGAAGTGCTGAAATATCGGAGCTCGCCGCCGCCATCGCCATTGCCGCGCGAGGCGGTCATAGAGATTTACGTCATCACATCGAGCTACCTACATTCAACGGAGCCTATCAAGAATGGCTATCGTTTCGAGCCGCTTTCAACGAATCCGCGCCGAGCTACAACGAAGCGGACAACGTCGCAAGATTAAGGAAGAGCTTGAAAGGGAAGGCGAAAGAAGCAGTGGACAATCTTCTTATATTCAACGCACGCTCGAGTGAGATAATGAAGACTCTCGAGTCCCGCTTCGGTCGCCCGGACACCATCGCGCTCGCCGAGCTGGAGCGCCTGCGCGCCATGCCGCGTCTCTCCGACGCACCGCGCGACATCTGCGGCTTCGCCTGCCGCGTGGCCAACGCCATGGCTACGCTGAGGGCCCTCGAACGCTCGCACTACCTGCACAGCCCCGAAACGACAAGATCGATGCTGGACAAGCTGCCGCCAACCCTGAAGTACCGATGGTTCGACTACGCCGCATCCGTAGCCCACACTGACGAACCGGACCTACTCAAGCTGTCCACATTTCTCCAGCGGGAGGCCGACTACTGCGCGCCGTACGCCCAGCCCGAGAACATCGAACACACGGGAGCGGTGCAACCGCCGAAGAGGACCCACAGAGCTTTCGCCACAACAGCGAAGCCGCAGAAGCCGACGACGAGGTGCGCGTGCTGCAACACCGACGGTCACAACGTCACCACGTGTCCGAAGTTTCTACAAGAAGAAACCAACGAGAGATGGAAGCTCGCGCGAAGTCTACGACTTTGTTTCCGGTGTCTGCGCCACCGAGGCAAGACTCACTTCTGCAAACGAGTGAAGTGCGAGCGAGACGGCTGCGAGTACTCCCACCACAAGCTACTTCATAGTGAAAAGGAAGATAAGAAAATTGAAGATGCGGCAAACGAGACAGTGGCGTCGACGTGGGTGACGAAACACGCACGAGCATATTTGAAGATCGTTCCAGTCGAGATATCCGGACCGGCGGGAGTGGCACATACTCACGCTTTACTCGACGACGGATCAACCATCACGCTCATCGATGAGCAACTAGCCCGCCAAGTGGGCATCGACGGACCAAAGGAAAACCTGAAAATAGAAGCGATAGCGGATACGAAGATCGCGACAGCAAACTCGCGTCGGGTCAAGCTCGGGGTGCGCGGCGCCGGCGAACGTTACGAAATACACGCGCGCACAATTCAAGAGCTACATCTATCGCCGCAGTCCGTCAAGAACGAAGACGTCAACAAGTGCGAACATCTACGGGACATACAGCATCATCTCAGATACCAATCAGCGAGGCCCAGGGTGCTCATCGGCCAAGACAACTGGCACCTCCTCATCGCCAACGAAGTCCGCCGCGGCCGGCGACACCAGCCGGTGGCATCCCTCACGCCGCTCGGCTGGGCGTTGCACGGTGCGCACACACGCACGCTCGGACGGCAGACGCACTCCACCTACCACGTGTGCGTTCAAGACGATGACGAGGACATGAACCAACAGCTGAGCAAGTACTTCGCGCTAGAGAACCTTCTCGTCGAGGCCAAACGCCCGCAGTCAGATCCAGAAGAGCGGGCGCTCACCGTGCTTGAAGAAAACACAGTGAAGAGGAGCGACGGCCATTACGAAGCCCCGCTCCTATGGACGAGCGAAGACGCGAAGCTGCCGGACAACTACGACAACGCCCTACGACGATTGGCCGGCGTCGAGAAGAAACTCGACAAGAATCCAGCGCTGAAACAACGATACGAACAAGAGATGAACGCACTGTTGACGAAAGGCTACGCCGAGCCTGCACCACCACACCGAGCGCCCAGGGTGTGGTACCTCCCACACTTCGCCGTACTCAACCCAGCGAAGCCCGACAAAGTGAGGATCGTCCATGACGCCGCGGCCAAGACGCGCGGCGTGTCCCTGAACGATCGCCTGCTCACCGGACCAGATCTGCTGCAGTCACTGCCCGGCGTGCTAATGAGGTTCCGCCAACATCCGATCGCCGTAGCCGCCGACATACGCGAAATGTTTATGCAAGTCAAGATCAAGCCAGAGGACAGGGACGCGCTGCGCTACTTGTGGCGCGGCAATCGACGCGACGACGCTCCACCGAACGAGTACAGAATGACGTCACTCGTGTTTGGCGCCACGTGCTCGCCTTCCATCGCAATCTTCGTGAAGAACAAGAACGCCGAGCAATATCGAACTACGCACCCAGAGGCAGCGGAAGCGATCGTCAAGAATCACTACGTCGATGACTACCTCAAGAGCTTCGAGAGCACAGCAGACGCCATCAGAGTCTCGCGCGACGTCCAACACATACACAGTCAAGCGCACTACGAACTGCGGCAGTGGGCGTCGAACTCAGAAGAAGTGATAGAAAACATCGCGGAGAAACCTGCACGTCACGCGGCCGTCGACTTAAACAACGCCACCGAACGCGTACTGGGGCAAATTTGGAAGCCATCAACGGACGAGATCGCGTTCAACCTAGACCTCACGCGACTGCCACCAGACGCGCTCGACAACGCGGAGCCGACGAAGCGCGAAGTCCTGAAGACAATGATGTCGGTGTTCGACCCCCTCGGCCTCGCGACACCCGTCACCGTGATACCGAAGAAATTACTGCAAGAGGTATGGCGCCGCGGGACCGGATGGGACGAAAAAATAGACGCCGACCTGGCCCAACGGTGGGCAGAGTGGACAAGAAATCTGAAGGCTCTACGCGACGTGGCTATCCCGCGATGTTATCCCGGCTACACGGAAGCGATTCGACGCGAGCTGCATACATTCGTCGACGCGAGCGAGACGGCATATACGTGCGCACTCTACTGGCGCGCGACCGCGGCGGACGGCGCCGTACGCATAACACTGGTGGCGGCGAAGGCAAAAGTCGCGCCACTGAAATTAACATCGATCCCGCGCCTAGAACTACAAGCCGCGGTGCTGGGAGCCAAGATGGCGGCCGCCGTCGTCGAAGAACACGACCACAAGCCGGACTCGAAGACGTTCTGGACAGATAGCCGCACAGTACTCGCGTGGCTCAGGACGGGCGCGCGATCCTATCGCCCATTCGTCGCGCACCGCATCGCCGCCATCGAGGAACACACAGCGATCAACGAATGGCGATGGGTGCCGACCAAACATAACGTCGCCGATGAAGCAACCAGAGAAGCGCCGCAAGACTTCGACAGCCGCCATCGATGGTTCACCGGGCCAGAATTCCTTTACGACGACTGCTCCGCGTGGCCTACAGAATCACCGCAACATCAACGCGAAGAAATCGCAGAAACGGGCGAAGAGCGAGTACATACCGTGACGGAGACCGCGAAGGCGCCTCTTTCGTGGCTCCCCGCCGCCGAACGATTTTCAAGATGGGAGAAGATGCTGCGCGCGATCGCACGCGCACTCCAGTTCGTTGACCTCTGCCGACCCCACCGGGCGAGGTCACACTACAAACGTACCGCGCCGAAGAAACGCACCGATGATGATTGGACGAGCCGACCGAAACGCGTCGCGCCGCCCGCACCTGCGAAGAAAAGTGAACATAAACAAGAAATCTACTTACCTCTCGAAGCGAAGTACCTACTCGAAGCGGAGAAACTCGTCGTGCGCGCCGTACAACACGAATCATTTAACGAAGAAATACGAAACTTGAAGAAAAATCAAGCGCCATCGCTGCAGAGCCGGCTGCGGCCCTTGTCCGTAGAGCTGGTCAACGGGATCATCGTCATCAAGACACGAATCAACGCCGCAAGTGACATCACTGAAGCACAGAAGAGGCCGCCAGTGCTTGACGCCAACCACCCGGCGGTCAAGCTGTACATCGACTTTGTACATCGACAACTGGCGCACAGCGGCGTCGAAGCCACTATCAACGAGTGCAAACAACACTACGCTATCCTGCGACTTCGCCCCGTCGCGAGGATGACGCTCCACCGTTGCCTGCCGTGCCGCATCCGAAGACAAGCGCCGCCGGTCCCGCCCACTGGGGACCATCCACGAAGCCGCCTCGCACATCATGAGCGCCCGTTCACCTATACGGGCCTCGACTACTTCGGGCCCCTGACCGTCACCGTCGGACGTAGCACTCACAAACGCTACGTAGCGCTCTTCACCTGCCTCACCGTACGCGCCATCCACCTGGAGGTGGTGCCCAGCCTCAGCGGGGACTCGGCGGTCATGGCGCTCAGGCGCATGATCGCGCGCCGCGGCTGCCCAACCGAGCTGTGGTCCGACAACGGGACCAACTTCCACGCCGCCGACAGGGAGCTCCGGGAGGCCTTCCACCACGCCACCCGTGAAGAAGCGACCCAGCGCCAGATCACGTGGCGCTTCATCCCAGCGGGAGCGCCCTTCATGGGAGGGGCTTGGGAGCGGCTTGTGGCCACCACCAAGGCCGCGCTACGCGCCGTGCTGCAAGAACGACACCCCAGCGACGAGACCCTCGCCACTCTGCTCGCCGAGGCGGAGTACACCGTGAACAGCCGGCCGCTCACTCACGTGGCCGTCGACCCCAGCGAGCCCGAAGCCATCACCCCGAACCACTTCCTTCTCGGGGGCTCCGCGCGCGTGCCTACACCGGGCACCTTTGACGACTCCGAACTCATCGGCCGCGCCACGTGGAAGACCAGCCAGCGCCTCGCCGACCACTTCTGGAGCCGGTGGCTCAGAGAGTACCTGCCCACACTTCAATACCGGCGGGAGCCCCACGGACGCGGCGCCCCGATCACAGTCGGCGACATCGTCCTCATCGCGGACGGCACGCTACCGCGCAACACCTGGCCACGGGGGCGCGTCATCGCCATCTACCCGGGCCCAGACGGCGTGACCCGAGCAGTCGACGTGCAGACGAAGGGCGGAGTCCTACGAAGACCTACCAAGAAGCTGGTGATCCTGCCGACGCGGCCAGACGTCCTACACGACGGGGATTCTGCAACGCTCGCCCGAGCGGTTGCACGGCGGGAGAATGTTCCGGACGATAGCGCTATCCAGTGCGCGCGCACCGGATAGTCGCCCCGCGCGTAGTTATATATGTGTACATAGTGTATAGAAATAAGTGATATGTAAAATTTATAAGCACAAATAATTTGTAATCTGAAATAAAGCGTTGTCCTGTCTCGTGTATCATTTTTAGCATGACGGACCGACTAGGCTTTGTATAGAAATAAAATAGAATTTAATTTAACTTAACTTTAACGTAAACAAAGCCTAATCGGTCCGCCTAGCCACCACGCAAACCATGACTGATCCCCTCTCGAACTCCCGGGCGAGTATTTATACCCCGGTGGTGGGGGGCAGGGTTTCGAGAGGAAAAGTCAGCCACGGTTCGTCTATGTGTGTTGCGTGGTGGCAAACAGGATAGGTAGGTGAGCAATAAGCTCAGGGGGCGTGCGCTGCGTCGCATTGAAACCCAAAAACCTTAGTTTTAAGAGATTTATTCAATAAAGAGTCTAGAGGGGAGGGGCGCAGGTCGGTCCGGTGGAGGGGATAAGCCTGGCTATAAAAGTAGGAACATTGCCGCGCAGCGGCCTCTTTGCGTCGTCGTCTCAGCGGGTGAACTCCTCTTCCTACGGACCGACCTGGGTCCTGGCCTACGTACCTGAATCAAGAACAGTTGTTTCACTACCAGTCATAGGTGTATCCCGCACAGAAAGGATTAAAAAGCTGTTTGATCATAACGCTCGCTAAGATTCTCGTTTTTCCCACGCTATCATAAAGTAGGTTAGTGGCTTACTTAATTGTATAAGTTGTGTTTAATTATTCGTCTAATGCATGCGGCATAATGGATTTAGATGGTCGAGAATATAGGTAAATAACAAAGGTATTAACGGCTAATTAATCTATACAAGGTAATTCTGGAGACGTAAACAGAACCAACCCTACCGGATACAGTTAGTTTAGCCAACTATATCGTATCTATCAGTATTAGTGGGATTAGCGTTATTTTTTTTAACGTTGAAAACAAACAGAAGATTTTAAATTACTTTTTTTTTATTCGGCTGGATGGCAAACGAGCAAGTGAGTCTCTTGATGGTGAGAGATCACCACCGCCCATAGACACTGGCAACACCAGGGGGATTGCAGAGCATATGGTCACTATGCATTTAAAAGTTAAAAGTGTGGGGGTTTAGTACCTAAATATGATTGTGAACGATCCATTATCAATTAATGAGGGTATAGGGTTAGTCCTGCTCACATCTCCAGAATCACCTAGGTATAGAGATTCGCGATAGGAAGGTTAAAATTAATTAACTCTGTACATTCCTCCACTTTTTTCGAGTATTTTCAATGACAAAGCTCCATTCGGGTGCGTGAAGCTGAATTCATTTCCTAGTTTGTCGCACCGTTCAAGTTACGTAACATCAGCCAAATATGTGGTTTACCACCCTAAAGTTGATGATAGTTTGCATGTCATTAAACAATAATGCCAATAGACGTGTCTGTCAACTTGAAAGTTCGACTTTACCGACATATTCATTTGATAGGAACTTGTTTAAAAATCGATAGACCAAGGATAGACCACTTATTTGGCTGATGGTACAGTCAGCTGCAGAGAAAGGGTACCCCCCTGTAATGGCGGTAGTATGGATACCGCCGTTACAGGGGGGTACCTTTTCTCTGCAGCTGACTGTACCATCTTGCTTGTGATATTATGTTGCCATAATAATTACGTCATATGGCTGTTCTGTTACCTGTCATTGTCGTTTTCTTCATGCACGGTGTCCATGTCGGTGACGGTGACGCTGGGGCGAATCTCGCTCGATTCGGCCAGGGGACGCCTGCTTGGACTCATCTGGACACACGTAACCAATATTTTGAACATATCCTATTCTATATTAGAACTGTATGTTATAAGTTGTTGGTTCTCCAGAATAAATACATATACAAATAAGTATTCAGGGCCAGGACAGTACAGTGCTGAGACTCGAAAGGTGCATTGAAGTGGAAAGATTCTGAAAATATGAGTGCCAACTCGATGTAAGCCGAATTATCATAGTACAAATAACGTAACCCAAAAAAAAGTTTAAAACCTCCGTCATTTTCATTTAAAAGTTCAATATTTCAAAAACGGCAACCGATTTCAAAACTAGCTTTTGATTTAAAAAAACGCATTATAGTTGACTTATCCGTTTGGGATTGGGACCTATGATGCCGCAGATAAACACATTCACACACACATAACGGTCAAACTTCTAACACCCCTCATTTTTATCAGGGTATAAAAATAAAAAACAGGCCAAGCGTGAGTCGGATTTGTGCACCAAAGGTTCCGTACCATTACCTATACAACATCAGACATTAGCAAAAAAATGACAAAAAATCAAGTTTGTTGTATGGGAGCCCCCTTAATATTTATTTTATTTTAATTCAATTATTTATTTTAAAGTGATATACTTACAACTAATGATTCTGTCAATATTTCAAGCGTCTACCTGTTGCCGTTATTAATATCAAGCAAAAAATGGCAAAACAATCACGTTTGGACCACAGATGGTCACAGATGGACGGACAGACAGACAGACATACAGACAGAGAGCGGAGTCTAAGTAATAGGGTTCTGTTGGCTCTCTTTGGGTACGGAATCCTAATTAACACTACGCTGAGTACTTGTTTTTTTTTTCGTTTTTATCAAAGTCAACCTTGCTCAAGATTTTCTACGGTTTCTTCATAAATAAATGAGATTAAGAAAGTTCGTATTTTCTATATCAACAATAAAAAAGCAGTGTAAACAGAAGGCAGATTTACGTGGAATGGGAAATGAAATATTGAAACAGTGTGAGATTGACTGACGTTTTTGTGTCTCGGCGGGGATTTTCGTCCATGTGTGCCAAGCCGCAATAGTACGCAAACTTACTCTTATCTACCTTACGTTAAAAGTAAGTAGAACTCACAAAATAATTAAATATAACTCAAAACTCGTACGTATACGTTTAGTTAATTATTTGTAAATTTTCTTTATACCAGGTGGGCCCTTTAACAGAAGCAAATAATTAAAACATAGATCGTACTCGTGAAACTGAACAAAATCAGTTCAGCAACTTTAAAAAAATAGTTGCGTCTGTAGATTTTATCTTTTTCACACAAATTAAACAGTATTATCGATGTACGCCATCTTAGAGCCCCATTGACGTCGCCTTTAACTTAATTGTTCACGTGCTTAATTTTTACGCAAAATTTTAAGAAGAGTAAAGACATTCTGAAACTTGATTCTCATTATTTGGCGAGCATAAACATGAAGATGTAGAAATTTAACTATGGAAGTTGCCGGCGGATTAAGAGAAGTTTCCCTGCCGGCCGCGCGGCCGCATTTGGTATTCGTTCGGGATATTGCTGTCTTTATCGCTCGTAACATAAGCACTCGCAGCCGTCCCCCCATGCACATTCCGTCCCGCTTCTCCGCTTCCCGCTAAAATATATCGAGATAGCTGTAGGCTTTCCAAGATTTGGGCGGTTGAATTTTGGGTTTCGTTCTCCTCATATTATACGAAAAGTATAACACAGAAATCAATGGTATTTTACAATCATGATCTTCATTATATTTTCTATGCCTGTGGTTTTTCCGATTTTTGTAAAATTGCTTTAATAGTCTGTAATTCTCGTGCAAAGTTGACATCTTTTTTTGTCGACTTTTGAGCTCCTGTAATTCTGATATTACACATTTGTATGAAAATCTGAAAAACCACAGGCATAGATAATTACGCCTAGTCCATACTTACAAAATTTCATCTACTTCTGTTGCCCAGTTTTCAAATGAGACCGGGACTACGTTTGTATGGAGAATGGAACGAAGAGACTTCTCTTAAACGTCGCACCAAACGCACGGTTTAACGATCACGGCTACTCCATTCCATTCCATTCCTAGCCACCTAGCCAGAGTATAGGGTACACCACCAACATTACTGGTTCCATATTATTAAACAGCAGGTGTGATAAAAAACAACCTCTTTAAAAATGTTAAATTAATTCGTTTAATAAATTGCAAAACAAATAAATATATTTGATAAAAAAAATCTATTACATATTTTCGCGGGTTCCAATTTTTTTTACGGTATGTGTACCGACGGTAGGTTAAAAGAAGTATTTTGAAGGGTATGATGAAAAATTACTATGTAACAAATACGAAAAATAGAATTAGCAGTGCCCGCCGGACCCCAAACTAGGCTAAGCCTGTATCTTGGAATCCAGCGAGTCGGTTTACATTCTGAAAGATTTTCTCAAATATGGGTATGTATTATCAGATACCTAACTAAACAGAAAAAAAGAAAATAAAGACGTAAATATTTCATTTGGATGTCATTTATAACATTTAACAGGCGACTACAGTTTATATAAGGGAATAGTTGGCAAAAGACAGTCTATACAACGCTGATTGCACAACATCGCACTCTATGATTCATTCATTAGTCACATAGGCGAACAACAAAATTTACTAGGTACTTATGTCCAGGATTATTATTTCAAGAGGAAGTAAAGAGGGTTACTTCCCGACTAATATTATAAATGCGCAAGCAACTCTGTCGGCTTTCTGTTTGACTGTCTGACCATCTGTCTGTTACCACTTCACGCTTAAACCGCTGAACAGATTCAAATTACCGTTATTTTAATATGTGTATACAAGAAGTTTTTGAATTATTTCATAATGGGAAAACACATAATTAAGAAAAAAAAAAACCACAAATAAGACTTAACTATACTTACTTAACTTAAAAAACTTAATACCAGATTAAATAATAATTTATAATAATATTTCATCAGGTGTTTGCGTCTGTTGAATTGTAATTGTGCAAATGCTCAGAATTTTTTCATTGTGGTTGATAAAAATGTTTGTTTGATACATTCACCGATGCTCAATGAATACGGCTTCAAAGGTCTAACTACATTTTGAGTCGCAAAAATCTCGCTGAAAAATCTTAGCAAAGATTGTTCAGTACAACTAACCATCTGCTGAAATATTTCAGCTTAATTTAAAAAGACCTTGAAGGTACCTATTGTTATCTATAATAAAGGTTATACGAGTATACAAGATGGAAATTTTTAAAGAAAGTAAGTCAAAATGTTGAAGATAGGAAAAATTATTGAAATGAAACATATTTTATATCAAAAAAGAGACAACTGCATTCAACGATTTTTGATTTACACACGGGAATCGAACCGACTAAAATAAAAAATAAAATCACCCTTTATACGAGAGGGTTAATCGTAAGTCATAACATGTCATAAGGATTAAATTTCTCTAACAAAAATATTATATGAAATGAAAGGAAAACCATTGAATGTATCTATTTATTTCATTTTAACTAAACGTAAAACGCTTACAGGGAAAAAACAGTACCCTATGTTAAAAGGTGATCGAAACTAGTTACAAAAATCCGTATCTATATGACAAGTAGTCAAACAAAATAAGGGAACGTTTCCATTGAGTGCATTTTTATATCTTTAGTAAATATTGTCTCTGCAGGAAGCGCTAAAATTTCCACCTTGTCCAGCCTGCCATATCCAGCTCTAGACACTTCTTTGTATCGTTTCACATCTTCATTGTTTAAGCACAACAAGAAGAATATCTTTTCAACTCAATAGCGACAAGGAGTTAGGTTTCACATTAATGTTATATCCATATATATATACAATTTCGAAACAGAATGTCGTACTTTGTGTGCGGAAACAAAAAATCGGTATCTTTTAATTAAAATAAAGTAACTAAACAAGTGGGAATTATTAAAAAAAGACTGTGAGAGAATATTTCGCATGCTCACCGCAATGTATTGGTAGAGATAGAACTTGATTGACTGTGCTTGAATTATAAAAAAATACTGGTACAAATAGTACTTACTGGTATATACTACGAGGTATATATATTTATTCCAAAGTAAATACTCGTAAATATTTGGTACTGCGTCATATTCACGTTCAAATGAAGTCATCACGGTCCAAGATAAATTTTAAAAACAAACTAACCTGTCTATGAAACATCGCGTTGATTTTTTCCTGGAATATTTTCTCATTGCCCAGATTGCCCTAATCTTCAACACGATACTGTAGCGCTCAGCGTAATTGAATTGACACGGCACATCCAAATTGCTTCCAGCTAAGGTTTTTTATTTTATTTTCCTATTATGTTTGCCTTTTAGCTTTAACGTATACGCAGGGAAACGTTGACATCGGATGCTGTTAAATTGTAGCGAAATTCGATATGAAACGAGCGGTTATCTGCAACGGTAAGCGTGCAATAGCTGCTTAAGGCGGGTTTGTTTACCAAGATACGAGCGCGTATCAAACACGCTAACCGCGTAAAGGTGTTACGCTTTTAATCCTTTAATGTCGCAGTTTAAGCTGCGCGTGCTCTCAACCTGCCAATGATGCGATAAATACATCAAAGACCATGATAAAACGCGAATGATAATGTAATACGTCACATCTAGGATAACTATTGCATAGAAGCACTGAATTCACTACTTGTCAGTCACGATTTAATTTCGGGTCAAATCACTCACAGACTCATGTTCGAGATGGTGTCCACTTCGCTGCGCTTGGTCAAGGTATGAGACATGGCGAGGAATGGTCATGCCTAGTTAATCACGTGGAAGTTGAACAGGTAACTGTGACTTATATGATGCAAAAGTCGGAGACAAGCTGAGAGCGACACTGTTTCTAAGCGTACTCGTAGTTCATAACTGTTTGGCTTTGACTTCATCGTCATGACTAACTCATTGTCTACGCAGTCTCGGTAATGGTTCAAAATATTGAAAAATTATGATAATTATTACCTGTCCTCGCTCAAAGTGATCGGACACAAACACCAATAAACGGTGACTTCTGTGAAATTACACAGTTACATAATAGTATTTACTGTTTCTGTGCCAAGCTATTTTGCTTTTCGTTTGATCCAGCTTGAACGGATCACTGGAAATATAAAATTAACCAAAGTTACGACCAATTGCCAATTGTAAGTTATTACAACACTTTTGGTTACCATGAGTTATAATTCAAGAAAGGCCTTAGAAACGTGGTTCATCTGACATTAGGATAAGTGAACCAAAACTAAGGAATAGCCAACAACTTACTTAAGACGACAAAGAACGTCTACGAATATGTGTGGCTAAATTAAATGTTAATACTGTCTGGAATAAAGAGTAAGATCGTCGTTTGTTTGTTTTGCGTCCGCCGCCGGGCGGTCCGCTCTGAGGTTGTTAGGTTGTTGAATAAGTTTCTGAATTAAGAGAACTGAAAGTTTTCTCATCTCGAGATTACAGCAAAGTGTTTACCGTTTGGTCGCAGGATGCGGCCCGCGCGGCGGCGTGTGCTGCCGCTGCTCGTTTTATTATGCTTTAGTGGAATATAGTTTCTATTAAATATTTTTTTTTACTGTAGGTACTTTTGTTGTCTGTACTTGCATTGCCAACTAACCTACATGTGTATACCAAATTTCAAGTCAATCCGTCCACTTAAAGGAGGTCAAAATGAACTTGTAAGATTTGATCCAAACAAAAAACAACAACAACAAACAGGGCATGTTAAATAGAAGCTTGTAATACCCCAGTCACCTAACACCGCCGCTCTAAGAAAATAAACATTAATTCAAATAGGTAAGCAATTTTTTGCATTAAAATATGGTCAAGTAATATTCAAATATATTCTTCAATAATCCACCAAAATTTATCACTGCGATAGTAAAATTTCATAAAAAATTATATTAATAAATTGTGTAAAAATCAGGCGAAATTGCTAAAAGCTCATTTACTTCATAATTTACTAGTTTTATTTATTTTATTTGTACCACATGTAAAATCCACTTATTTTTTTAAAGGAACTTAAAAAAGGCTTCATGTTTTCAAAAATAAAAATTCAAATTTAATTACTATAGTGGCATAAAAGCTATAATTAAGATTTAGGTATGTCTTTTTAACGTGCCTTGAGACTTTACGTACTTTTTTTGCTGCTAATGTTATATTATCGGTTTAACAAAATACGTAATTTCCAATCATATCTATTGTTGGATTTTAAATGATAATTATTTTAAATCAAATTTCTTGATAATATGTACGGCAGATTGCCTTGCGCTCGACTTGGCGGCGGCACTGTCGTGCCCTTGAATCAATAATACTTTCTTCGTACGACGATTTGATCCGTGTTTATTGTATGAGGACGGATAGCAGCGAGACGTCACAATATATCTTTGCAAGTCGAACGTTTCTCTGTTTGTTTATAAGATCAAGTCGACACAGCGCAAGCACATCCCTAGCGAACGAAATTGTCGGTATTTTCATAAAATATTTGCGCGAGTATATCGCACCTGATGCTTTGCAGGAGTTGCACTTTAAACTCAGTGATTTACCTAAGTTAGAGTTACAAAGCATTTAGAAATCTACTTTTAGTAGACACATCGTAATAGGAGGACTAAATGAAGGTAAATCAATTTTAAGACTTCCATGTATTGTTCGTCTGCCTGTAATTACCAATAGCAGTAGCAATAAGAGTTATATACCATTTGTCTACGGTGAACTTCCATGGTGCAGGAAAACAAATAAATTCTTAATTTGAAAAAAAAAAAATCAAATAAAACAATAACCTGAATAGGGTGGGACTTAAAACTATGGAAACTAACTTCTTTATCGCTTTTTTTCTAAGAGATATTTGAGTGAGTTAAACAAAAGAATTTCACTAATTAACGGTTATATGCCCGAACGTCTCTGAGGAAAGAATTTATAAACGTAGTCGTTCTTACCATCGATCAAACTAAAATATAGGGAATGAAACATATAATTTAACTTTATCGACCCGGCACTCACTATAAACTTATCAAAACTGGCGTCAAACTAAGAAACGAAGAATCTCGCTTTTCCGTCGCAGTAGCATGTATCGTCATACCTTCACAATTAATAGGTAGGTACGAAGGAACGCAGATAGAAGTGCTCTTGTTAGCGCTTGGCCTGTCGTGATCTGCAGCAATTTGCGTCTGTTCGATGGTGTAAACCATCCGCGTGTTTTAAATATTAATATTATACAGTTCAAATAAACATGTTGACATATTTGATCAAGTAAGTACCTATTTGAAGAAGCAGCTATAATTTCAAGAGACTGTTTGAAGATAACTTTTGGCATTCCGTTTACAACGTAATACCAAACACGTGTGTTAGGATAGAAATATTTTGGATACGAATTATTTTAGCAAGTTGCCTCACCTATATAAGTGACGATGACGATAAGATAAAACATCTATCATATGATATTTTTAACTATTTTCATCGTTATAATGTGTTAGAGGACTCCTTCTCTCTTGTGAGCTTGTAGCTCTTCAGAACAGATGAAACTTTTTTATTCGCAAGTCACGACAAAACTACGTTTTATTAGTTACTTTACTTATTAGCTGTCCATACCAAAATATCTCATATTCGTATGTTTTTATCCACGTCATTGATATTAGTGTATTAACATTTTGTAAAAATACTTTAAAAAACTATAAATGTTTTAAAGTTTTGTAAAGATCATAATGCGGTTTCCTAATGTTACTAATTATTATTTAATGCTCTACATGACCGTTTTTACCATTATTGGTAATTAAACCTACTAAAGAAGCAATTCAGTTCATAGCTTATTTTTCAATGAACACAATCGATAAAGCCTTGGTTTGTTTCAAAACAAAATATTAGTACTATTTAAACGTCAAAGATAGTGAGAGCACTAAGTACCTAGTACCTACTTATTCGTGGACAAGTAAAAATCGCCAATTGAAAGATATTTTTAATTTTCTTTCATCATCATCATCATCATCATCCAGCCTATATACGTCCCACTGCTGGGCACAGGCCTCCTCTCAGAATGAGAGGGCTTGGGCCATAGTTCCCACGCGGGCCCAGTGCAGATTGGGAACTTCACACGCACCATTGAATTTCTTCGTAGGTTTGTGCAGGTTTCCTCACGATGTTTTCCTTCACCGCAAAGCTCGTGGTAAATTTCAAATGTAATTCCGCACATGAATTTGGAAAAACTCAGAGGTGCGAGCCGGGGTTTGAACCCGCGACCCTCTGCTTGAGAGGCGATAGGTCAAACCACTAGGCCACCACGGCTTATCAATATAATTTTCTTTATATGCACATAATTAGTAAGTCGGTAAACAAAAAACTACGAATTACTTATAGTGCGTCGTGGCTTGCACTTCTTAACCTGAGCCTGCGTTTTCTAAATCAAGGATGCTTACATTGGCGTTTGCCACCTCTTTCTAACCTCATCCTTTACTATTTGACACAAAGAAGAGGCAAAAGTGATGGTAATTTAGAGTGTGTTAGACTATATGGCCTTTCTGATAGCACCCACTTTCGTGTTTCAATTTAGATAGATCATGTGAGATTTATCAAAATTTTATTGCATCAAATTGATACCCGGATTCATGTATAGTAAAACCTAGTTTAGACCTGCAAGAAAAATCCTGTAAGTTGCATTACACTGCGAGGCCGAAAAGCCGACGAGTTTGTAGTGGTCAATCGAGTGCCGCCATGTAATACAATTCACATAAATTTACTGTTTTCGGGAAATATGGTGATAGTGAATTATTTAAGTAATTTTCTATTTAAGATTATCTTTCGCTCACGTGTCAGTTGAGATTCGGGCATTTTAACGACATTTAAGAAGCCCATTTCGACATTAATATGATTTTAAGTAGGTATCACAATAAATCCCATTCCTCTAATACTTGTAGCTAGTTAGGATAGAAAACGAGCAAGTTGGTCACCTGAAGCAATGAAAATAGGCTGGATTTTATAGAGATTTACATAAATTCGATATTATGAATTTCGAGGGATGGTTGCTCATATGCGATGCGATCAATTAAGGTAAATCTACACTTAGATGGACTTCATACATGATATGAATCTTAATCTGAAGTAGGAATACTTTGACTTCATAATTTGAATTCCAGTTCGTGTTTGCGTTCTAACGACTGATCTTTAAAATATCAGATTATAATTATTCTGATTATTTACCATATAAACACATAATAAATATATGCCCGAATCTTAGTACATGTCAATTCATAATTCATAATTCATTTATTTATTGCGTTTCATGTTTCATGTTCAATTTTAAATTGTATGCGTTTTCGCGTTTCTCTGTATACTTGAAATCAGATGCTTAATAAAATTCAGATGACAAATTCCGACTATGTGATTCCACATTTGAAATCCCATCCATCACCCATCGTACCCATCTTTAAACGACTACGAATAAATAATTATAAACGCATAACTGATGTTAATGTTACATTATTTTGTCTCTTTCACTTTGACATCTGTCTTTGAAAGACAAAAAACTTAATTTCCTCTTTGACAGGTTTGCTATATACTTTTTATAAATAAGAGAGTTCCATGTAAAATATATTCTGAAAATACTTCTAAGGTAATAAAATAATTAACTATTTCTAGAATTTGACCAAACAACTATCACTAATCGATTATTCCAATTAAAATGACTATAAAACTCACCTTGCTCACAAGTCCTGTAATCAGTTACACTGAATAATTCAACAATGACTTGTGTCGTCGTTTTTATTAGTACTTTTACCATGTAACAGTGTACACGTTTTCCATCTTCGATTCTGTAGTTGTTACTGGTTTCGGCGGTCAATCCGAGCTAGTTGACGACATGCTAATTGTGATAAAGTTGTATTGCACGACTTGCCGTGGATCACACCTGGATGAGCTGCTGAGGGACTATGCAAACAACCCACCCAAAAATCGAGAATATACACACAATTTTTTTTTATTCAATTAAGGTGCTTATTCTACTTACATTATTTTTGCTTATGAACATGGTAAAATGCCATCAACTGACCCCCGTACTAGTCTAAACTGTATCACGGTGGGTCAGGATTCACCTTCCTACCATTAGTTTTAACACATTTAAAGTGCATTCCTTCACGTGCAAGGTAACAAAAACAATATTACAATTAAAGAAATTTAAGATTATTAAAGAGATCGCGATATCAGATATCTATCAGTAATAGTGAAATATCCTTTAATAGCCTTTGTACATCTCATTCTCTTGTTAGTTGTAATTTTCATATGTTTTATGTACAATAAAGAGTTACCTACAATACAATACAAATATTGTAATAAGTGGGTAAGCGAAATGTCATTTTGAACAAACATTTTTTGGAACATAATATTAGTAAAAAAAAAAGTTTGCTTCAAATTCAAATACTTACAATTACTTTTTTGTTTATTATTTTGTCATAATAAAACTTGACAGTGTAAAATAATGCCACATGATAATTTGACCAAATTAATAAAATGTTAATATGCTAAAGATTCGTTTGGAAAATGAAACTACTGCGATGAGTTTTTTGGGAAGTGAAATTTGGCGAAAAATGTTTTGCCGAAACGGCAGTACCGCTTGTGCGGGCTGTATGCCGTGCGATTTTGAATAAATTAGACTTTAAATGTATAGCAATAAGAATTATGAGAAGTGAGAATCATATTACTGTACTAACCAGCAGGTTATAATGAAATTCAATAGGTACAACATTACATTCCTAGATTCCAGCGAAAGCTAAGGCCAAATAACAAATAACTAACTATTGTTATGCAAGGCTGGAAGGTGACTGTTTGGCGCGAGTGCATACTTTGAAACCCGAGCAAGCGAAGGATTCTAGGATTGAACCACGAGCGAAGCGAGTGCTTCAAATGAAGAATCCTGAGCGCAGTCGAGGGTTTCAAAGACACGAGACGCTAAACAACTTCACAGCCGAGCGAAACACCATTTTTTCACCTCACTACAGCGAGAAAATGGCAAATGGAAGAAAAACTGTGCAAGTAGTTTTTAATAAGTCAGTTTTATTATCCACTTATCAAACATTTTTAGTATTATAAAGGTATAATGGTATTTACAATCCAAATCGATATTAACGGTATTACAGTGGGTACGTACATACAGTTACTATTTTGAAAAGGATTGCATGGCATAAGTATCGAGGTGTACCTTAGAGTATATATAAGCTTGCTTATGTATACTCTAAGAGGTGTACTAAAAATTAAAAGTAAAATTACAAAATAAATGTTTAGTAATAACAATAAAATAACAGATTTAAATATTAGGTACTTCAACAAATGTATGACGAACTTTCTTTGTGAACACGTCAATATTCAACGCTTTCTTCCTCAACCTCGTATCTACCCGAATTGTATACAACAAATAAACACTCTATCGTACTTAAAATAAAGATGATTCTATAGCAATTTTGTGGCTAGATACGAGGTTGTCAAAGTAAGCGGTCGATGTATTTTCAAGGGGGCAGCCGTTCACGATAACGTACGAATTTCAAAAATTCTTTCCAGCCTAAAGGATAAAAAGCTACTTTCCACGCAGATTTCGAAGGATAAAGAAAGCATTGTCGAGCTAGTGAGGTGAAAATAACTATTACTTTTCTTGTAGTCGGAATGAAAAGCAGAGTGTTTAAGTCGGGAAAAACACCAATATCACACTCGAAATATTCTCGATATGCTCGAGTACCAAGTTATCTCGCGTGATGTTGGTTCTTTTTCTCCCTTGTTGAACAATCTACTATTTATACCTCCACAAATAAAAAACTGAAATAAATGATCTTAATAAAAACCGGATCACCTTGTAACCCGGTTCGAAAAAGCTGACGTCGCTTTACCCAGGGCCCGTTTTAAATCTCTTTGACGAATCCGTTTTAGGCACTGACAGCATTTCGAGCTGGACAAAGCCGGGTTTTTCAAATAGCTGGTAGGTTGGTGGACATGTTCAAAGCTTTGCCGTCGACCGCAGTGCATTGTGCACGGCGTGGCAGCGTCGGCTGTCTGATTGAAACTGTTTCGGGCTACTGTCGGCTACGCTGCCGCCGGTACTCTACCGGCATCGGCCCGGCGCGTGACGTCAACGGATGCCATTATGTTCTTTACCAAAAGCCTTAGCTTCCTAACATAGCAGTGGTTTGGCAATGTTACAACTTGATTCCGACCGGGTTGCTTAATTTTTTTACGTGACGTCACTGATGGCATATTTGCCTCGCAGTTAGAGCACATAATAGCATAATTGACGACCAGATGGCCCAGTGGTTAGAGCACCTGACTACGAAGCTTGAGGTCCCGGGTTCGAATCCCGGCCGGGGCAGATATTTGTATGAATAATACGAATGTTTGTTCTCGGGTCTTGGATGTTTAATATGTATTTAAGTATGTATTTATCTATATAAGTATGTTTATCCGTTGCCTAGTGTCCATAACACAAGCTTTGCTAAGCTTACTTTGGGACTAGGTCAATTGGTGTGAATTGTCCCGTGATATTTATTATTATTATTATTATTATTATTAATAGCAAGGTGGTATTAGTAGAGGTACAGTCAAGTGCAAAAATATTGGCCTTACTGGCTTATTGCGTCGGAATAAGAGTTATTCTTGAAACTTTGAGTAAGTTGTACCTAATAGTGCAGTACACTATAGTTGAAACGTTTCTCCTAAGAGTTTAATTCTAGCTATTGTTTGCATTTTTCTTATGGAATCCAAAGGTAGCCAATGGGATCTTTAAACCATCCGTCCGTGATAGAATGTATAACTTCTTAAAAAACATTATTATTACCCAATAAGAACTACTGTTTCAAGAGTTACATAATATTATAAAGAACATAGTAAATTAATCTACTGATATGCACAAACAAAAACTAGCATGCTAAGGATTTTTGGTTTTGAGGGTGAAAACTTTGATTCTACTAAAATTTTACGTAGGTCTTGGTTAGCTGTTAACGTCAGCTATGTCCCGTTGGTACTTTACACTTTTCCGTGATAAAAGGGACCTCGGCTATTATTAGTCAATGACATCGAAAGAAATAGTAGTTTGAAGGTTAAAAATGCACGTACGATTTTCATAAATAAATAAATAAATTATATTAACTAACTCCGGCAAGTCATTTAAGTGTAAGTTAAATTGTATTTACGTTCCAAGCGCAACTTGTTGAAGCAGGGGAGACAATCCAACCCAAATGGAAATGAATGTACCTAAGTTAAAAGGCTAAATGCAAAAATTTAAGACATTAATGAATTAATTAGGATTCTCCCTTTCTGTGCCACAGATTTGCGTAAATATTTTCTAAGCCACACAAAGGCGGGTAGATGCCGCGTTAAATTACGTTCCCTAAAAATGAAGTTGAATATTTTTACTCGCCTTTGATGATCAAAGTTGCCGGAGCTAATGCAATTTATTGTCTCTCTTAAAACGAGACTCTGGCTTAATATTATTTGTAAGGTTCACCTACGACTTGTTGACATGCTCCAAAAAGCGAGTGCAGGAGCGCACCGGGGCCTAAGTGATTCGATACACGTTCAATATGTTTCATTACGGAGCTCGGTGCGCGCTTATTCAATCATATCGAAGAGGTACGAGGCATCGCGTAGCGCCCGCGCTGCCACTCTCGCACTCCAGTCTATATCGGTAATAAGTTTTCCAGCAGTAATGAATGGTACACAGATACATTGCCTAGTAACGAAATAACAACCTCAAACAATCACAACTAGTTCTCCCGTCGTTGGTTTACAGCTAAAAAAAAAAACCGGCCAAGAGCGTGTCGGACACGCCCGAAATAGGGTTTAGGGTTCCATAGCCATTATAAAAAATTACAAAAAAAGGATTTCGTATTTTGTACGGTATATTCTAAGTTTAGGTAGGTATATTTTATACTTTGGGCTGCTATTTTATCTCAAACTACTAATAATTCTCAAGAAAACTTAACCGTTATAGTTTTTCTTGTAAGTTTGACATACTTAATATCCTGATTTTTTTTTTAATTTTTTCACCCACCGGTTTAGATTTTAGAGGTTTAGGGTGGGGGGCGCTCGATTTTAATGAAAATTTGCACTTTAAAGTTGCATATTTTGCAAACAAAGCACTGAATGGAAAAATAGTTTTAGCAACTCCCTAATGATTTTAAAAGACCTATCCAACAATACCCTAGACTACAAGATTGGATGAGAAAAAAAAAATACCCCACTTTACGTCTATGGGCCAATCAACTTTTTACCGACACTTTTTTTGCCTTTTTTTGCTGTACCATTTTGTCGGCATAGTTCACATATATGTTTATGGAAAATTACAGCTTTCTAGCATTGACAGTCCCTGAGCAAAGCCACGGACGGACAGACAGACAGACAGACGGACAGACATGTTGAAACCATAAGGTTTCCCTTTTCGCCATTTTGGCTACGGAACCCTAAAAAGGATGCAATTGTTGTAACAATCTTACTGCACGTCTACTGCAACAAAAAAAGAGCATTAGTATTTTTTAAAATTTGTACTAATATGGATTATTCATCTCCAATAAGCCATAAGAGACGAAAATCAAATATCCCTGAAAGCAATTGTTATACACAATTTTTCCTTCCTTCGGCCGGAACGCTTCCGTCGCTTAGTTTCTGAGGAACAGCTTCTCGAACGTTGTCTGCGTCCGCTGTCACCGGAAATGGTAATTACCGCCTAATCTCGCCCGAAGCGCAGAGCGGCTCGACGTCCGGATATGAACTTCCGTTATGAACAATTTATGGCGCGAAATTGGACGACGGGGCCACGTCCTGCATTCAGCCTATCGTAGGTGAACGACGCGTCTACACGTGCAGTCATTGCACACCATTCACGCTGCGATTCTAGCCTCGAATAAGTACCGCTGAGCCTGAATACGAATGGCACGAGGCTTTTTACACCATGCAATTCAGGATATTTGATTTATATTCAATTTTTAAAACGACGTTTGGTATAATAACTTTTGTCAATAAGTCCGTCTTCCTGTAAAATGAAGGCATGTTTTTGAAGTGTAGACTATAAAAGGCATGTGCTTGGTCACGAGATAGATTTGGCATCCGTATCGCGAAGTTGTTGTATCGGTAAGATAAAAGTTGGATTCTTAATAATTATTTAAGTCAGCTTTACGCACTGCACTTTGACAAGAAGTTCAAATGTTTGCACTATGTATTAGCAGAATCTCGGCCATTTTCGGTGCTCTGCGCTAAGTTGTAGCGCCGTTAAGTTTATGTTTGAATCTTATATTTGCGAATGTTGCTTGTAGATTGCAGGTGCTACCATAACTGTGAACTACCAAAACAAAGTGAAAGTTTAAATATAAGATCGGATTTTTATTTATATTTAGGGGCTGTTTCACCATCCATTGATTAGTGTTAATTGACGGTTAAATGTGATGCCGTCTCTAATTAGTTTTGTTCGAATAGACGGAGACTGCATCATATTTAACCGTCAGTTAACACTAATCAATGGATGGTGAAAGAGCCCCTTAATGTGTTAAAAAAACCATCAATTTCGTCAAATATTTATTCCATTTAAATCATATGTGGCTTGCAAATTGACAATAAAATTGTAGTATAGGTACAGATTTTTATTTCTAGTATTAATTTTAACACCACAGAGTAGGCAAGTGGAAAACTCCGGGTTTCTCGGTTACAGAAATTGTCAACCTTTTCGGTTGGTTATTTTCCTCCGGACGACATTATTTATGGAGTTCATTTGTACTTAAACTGTAAATATTTGTGATCATTAAATAGATTTGTTTCTGTTTATCATCAACGAACTGAAACCAAACCGGATCGAAGAACAGAACTGATTCGAACTAGAAGGCAAGGCGTTGGTAGATGTCTCACTATAGCGTACTAGTCTATTTTTATCCGACTGCCCGAAGGAGGATTATGTTTTTCGAGGATACATATGTATGTATGTGGGACATGTGGGTATGTATTTCCATTTGGTCCTCGCTGCAGCCTAAATGGCTGGATGGATTTTAACATACGAGGTATCATTGGATTTGTCATAACTGTCGAAGTGACATAGAGTAATTTTTTTTTAATATAGCGTTCTGTGAAAAAAATAAGGCGGAGGAACAAAAAAATATTTTGTATTGTAAAAATATATAATAATACTTGGCCAATTCTTAATATATATGGGTTATAATACTTTTAATCTACCATTTTCATAGAAATAGAAAAACGTATAAAATAAAACATTAAATTAAAAAAAAAAACCATAAAACTCGACTGCCTTAAAAATTAAAAGGAAGAAAATAAGTCTAGTAGCTAATTTAAAGTTCAACAGTCAGGACCCATTTAAATTGTAACCAAGTCAAAAATTCTTGGTAAGGGGTCCCGACTGTTGAACTTTAAATTAGCTACAAGACAGAGTTCTAGACCACTAGACTTATTTTCATCCTATTAGTTTTTAAGGCAGTCGGGTTCTTTGTTTTTTTTATACTATAGGCGCAAATCTGCGTGCACTGAAAAACCACTGACTGCAATGAAAAACGTATGGGCAGGTTGTTGTGATTACGTTACAGTTGGAATGCAATCCGTCTATACTGGCTCTAAGCTAGTCAGTATATATCTTATCTAATTCTGAAGTGATGCGTCTCGGATGCAAATCATGACCATATGTACCTAATGAAGCCATTCATTGCGATCTGCATTGACCCACAGGTATTATTACAGAACTACACGTCTCTGCCATCAGAACGCCATTTATGCAACCGATACTCATTGATGATAAATTGAAGCCAAGATTTGAATCGCTATTAAATCACAGGCCACTATTAGATACGAGAGACGGAAGCATCGACTATAGAGAGTATGGTTAATCATTCATTAGATACTGTAATGTTATTATGCTCATCAACTGTGCTTAATCTCATACACGAAATATTACCATTATCGAGTCAGAATGTAATAAACATCATTAAGTGTCAAAATAGTCGTTTTTTAAATTATGATATTCAACTAAAAATTTGATTTTTATTCCTCCGTCCAATGACATTTAAACCGGGACGCACATTGCCGAACAAAATCCCCTTCAAAGAATGTCAGAACTATTGATTTGTTTGCGTGACAAATAAAATCATTTCACACAAAATAATTTAAATAATACGAGACGAAATTTGAACCTAGTCTTTACTCTATTACGGGCGAATTTCGCTAGCGGCAAAAATCCACAACGCTTGACACTTGAAAACAACGTACTGAGAAAAAAGAAGGCCAATTTTATCAAAGTGGCAGGCGAGCATTCTACCAACCTATCTACCTACTATCGACCTAACCTATCCCGGTGATCCGAACCAGTGATTTTAGGCCAGTGATTACCTCTGGCGCTCATTTGGCTCGGACATATTTGGGCGCGCGATTGTGAATCTACAGGTATAATTCATCAAAGCCTCCGTCAAACAAAAATGCAGTGAAGCAAGGGCTGTAAAGTGGATCTATGTATTATAAATCGCAACATATTTATTGTGAGGTTAACGCGATTACGTCAAATAATGCTCATGATGTTTTATAGTGATTGTTATCTGATTTTTAACTCGAACGCTGGAACGTTCGAATAATCTACGGCAGCGAATATCAGCGTTAATAAAATGTCAGAATAACTGGCATAATTAACTTATCATCGAATGGACGATTTACATTTGCTCGCGCCCGCACTCAATCGGATGGTGTCGGCAATGCAATGAAATCGAGGAAAAAATGATTCGGATATTCGGAGAGCGAGAAATGAATGGGCGACCGGTTATTGTCGGTTCGCATACAGCCTCCAAATGGACTGCGCTCGTTCAATTTCGATACTTTTACAACACAATAGACGAGAGTAAGGCGTGCTCGCTCACCTGTCAAATTAAAAAAAAGCCCAAGCATATTCAGAATAAACTGGTAAAAGCTGCGTTAAGAATATGTACAATGCATCTGTTTTAAACTTTTATTTGCTTTGTTGATTAAATTTATTGGAACAGTCCTGTCCGTATTAACCGGACCAGAAATTCTTTGAAATAAATATGGACATTTGAGAACCGAATGCAAATGCATGCTTGTCTTTGAAGGCAAAGCGCACAGTGGCTGGTTCGACAATTTGAATTGCTGCATATTTTTATGCTCAGTTTTTTTTCTACATATTTCGTTGCCAGACACGACCACATGTTAATAAATGAGTTGTTACTGTCTTTACCGTTCAATCAGTACCTCTGTTACTACACTCGCAGTACTACTGTTTCAAAACCTCCGTACCTACCTGAAAAGCCATCGTGTTGACTGAATACCTACATGTAGAAACCTGGAAAAAAGGATCACTAAGTACAAAGGTAATTTTTCTTGGGATTGCAGGTAAAAGCTTGTAAAATAATTAAACTTCATTGTGTTCCTGCAGGGTCGTCGGCGGACCGCACATTTTGCAGGTTTCGTCGACAACGAACCAATTAATGTCACGGTTACATCGTCTCGAAACCCGAATCATGCGCGGTTTCTTCATCATGTCTTCTGGCTTCGTTGAAAATTACCGTCGGCAGTTCCTAAAAAATAATAATGCTCTTCATGACTGGCTTTGTCAATAGTTTTTTGATGAATCTTCGAGAAGGAGCATACGTGAGTACCTACAATAATTATTTTTTCCAAATTTAAGCAAAAATTAACACACCTGGTTTTTGCTGACGTGGTACAAAATTAGTGTTCCTAGATCAGTTGACATTACACAATGCGTTATTTTTTCATTAGTGCCATTTAATTTCACGTAGGTATGTCCACACTTTCATGTAAAAAATGTCACCTCGCCGAATTTTGTGAAACTTAAATAAATAGATACATTCATTTAAACTATTATTTCCGACTAGGGCTCTAAATATTCTGGGTGATTTGGGGGACGCGAGCAGGATGAACCTACACCACCAGTAATTGATAATGGATCATTCACAATCATAGTTTAATGAAATTCTCACACTTTTAACTGTAGAGTGACCATGAACTCAGTAATAACTTAATAATCTTTGCTTTCAATATAAAAAAATAACTTGAATCTCAACAATATTGGTACGATGTAGTAGATGTGGTCTGGTAAGGTAGGTCCTTCACGTCTCCCGAATCACCATGATTAAGGTGCTTTATTTTAATACATGCGTTAGCAATTTTAATGCTTCTTTTGTAATACATTTAAGTATATTATATGCCCAAACTTACCCTCACTGCGTTGCCCAATACTCAAGAAGTTTGCTGGCATCTGTGAACTGTTGTACGTGCGCCTACGATGTGCTACGCCCCGTAGAGGTCTCCTACGAAACGTCGTAGCTTTGTGGCCAGTGTAGATCCCTTTTATTTGTCTGCGCGAATAGAATGAACGAAACTAATATCTGAAAGTCCTTGTGAATTTTTTTTGCAATTTGAATATTATAATAACAAGCTTTTACTAAGCAGAACATCCCACAATCCACTCATGTTAAATGCGAAAAATTGTAAGCATGTTTGTTAACTCACCTAAACAACTCAACAAAACCACTGAACCAATTTAAATGAAATTCTATATACAGTTTGAGTCCCGAAGAATGATAAGGGATTGTTTTTATCCCGGAAAATTGCATTGTTCCCGCGGGATAGCGATAAACGAATTCTGTGCAGACGGAGTCGCGGCCAACAAGCTAGTACACACATACATACATTTTCATTCATTACATTCGCGCCAGGTCGTGTGAAGACCTACAATAATTGCGCACAAGAGACAGGTGGACTTGTACTTGTACAAGTTATTTAGTGTTAGCACTTGTAGGATGGACGCTTAGTTAAAGATGTCTTATGTATGAACTAGCTTTTGCCCGCGGCTCCACCCGCGTAGTATTCAGTTGTCGCGCGCTGTGCCCTCGGGAACTGTGCATTTTTCCGGGATAAAAAGTAGCCTATGTCACTCTCGGGCCCATAAACTATCTCTATGTCAAAAATCACGTCGATCCGTCGCTCCGTTACGGTGTGAAAACGGACAAACATACAAACACACAAACACACTTTCGCATTTATAATATTAGTATGGATGTTTACTAAGGATACAGATTGGCACCACTAAATAATAAAGACCATTTTAATTACTTAAGGCTTGTTCTTGGGTTCATCAACTCCGCTAAGTAAACATTTCTCTTTTTAATTATAATTAGTGAATGGATGGGCAATTTATTAATTAATTATGAAGTAACCTTTGCTTGATAAACAAACAGGACTATAAATGGCGCGTGCGCGTTGTCGTAGCTTCCAAGATCGTTTTACTGAGTGAGTGCGAAGCGTCCTGTTTTAGCTTAGGTAAAAAGCTTCCATTCGTCTGCTCGCCGACGGATATGCTCTATAGAGAACGTATTTCTCAAGAGATTCTCGTAAATTTAGTGAGAAGGTTTGATAATAAACATATGACTTAGGCAATTGACTATTGCTTTTCTATTTTTTTTAAGTAGGGCTTAAAATCGTAAGAATATCATATTTCACCCATTTTAAAAAACGCACAAGAGTAATTATACAAGTTTTATAAGTAATAAAATTGTAGAATATTTTTAAAAGTTAGAAATGATAATTTTAGAGTTCCGTACCCAAAAGGAGAAAAACGAACTCCTATTACTGTCGCTAGCTGTTTTTTATTTGTAAAACATGAGTAGATAAGTTTAATAACAACTTTTTCTTAAAGAAGTTCGTATCGTTTTAGGAATATACTTAATAACATAAGTTTAACAATAGAACTGTGAAAAAAACAGTATTGAAGTCTACGCAATCATTTTTACAGCCGTTAATGCTTCCACATACCCGCCCAAGGAAAGTAGGGCGATCATTAAACGAAATGCTTGTCTTGTCAGTTAGGGCAAGATTAACGCACGCTCGAGCATTCCCTCTCACGCAACAGATGACCAATTGTTCGCTCTCCCATAAAGGCAGCCGCTAAAAGTTTTCCCATTTATTCAGTGCTCATACGTCAAGTCGCAAGTTGTAGCGCGCGGGGGGGACGCGGCGCGTTCCGGCGCGATAAGGCGCGCCATTGTCGCGCCGACGGCGCACGTTTCCTCCGCCGCCGACGGGCCTACCGCATTGTTCCCTCCCGTAATGAACAAACTTATTCCCCAGCCTAATGCAGCTAGCGCCGAATTCGCTCGCATCCTTATCTAGCCCGAATTGTCACAGCACGCTTGTCACCTGCACGCACGCTTGATGGTAATTGTCCGAAACCCATCGGCCTAGTTCTGTTTGTATAGAGTTAGCGAACTATCGGTGTGTGTGCGCACATTTAGCACAATGTGGAGGTTGTTTGACGAGGGCCCGTGTGTATTAAGGGACCTTGGCGCAAAATTTAGTAATAATTAGATGTCATGTTTGCCCTGAATTAGTTGCTTAGTTTGAATGTTACAAATGTTACAATATGCTTTGTCGACAATCGCTTTTCATTGAAGATGTTTGTATTAAAATCATTATTCAAGGAAACGAGACAAACGAATAAATAAGTAAATACTATTGCTAATGGATGGTGTTGAATAATTGTAACCAGAGAGAGAGAAAGAGGCAGCTCGTCGCAATTCTTTCGTTTTATATCTACTAATTAGCAAGTTTGTTCAAAATAGTTAGGAACAGATAAATAATTTTTTTAGATGTATTTTGTATTCAATTGAATATGTTTTTTGAAAGAATACTTATACCTACAGACGTTCCCATTATTAACGATTTTATCCATCAATTAATAGCGCGAGCCCATTATCCGTTGAAGATACACCCGCCCGGGTAAACTCTTGTCGCAGCGTATTATGTATTCATTGTGGCGCCAAATTTCTTATTCATTCGAATACATTCAAAATTCTCATAGAAGATAGTAGCGCTCCTATTTCAATGGCGAAAAAATTCGAGCGGCGGCAATAACTCCGGGGGAGAAAATCGCATTTGGAACGAAAGAGGGCAAATCTTTTATGTAATATGAGATTGTCATCGCGATTATTACAGGCAAATAGAATACCCCGGATCAGTAAGTAGGTTATCTGCTTGCTTCCTTTGGTCGAAATCACTTTATTGGATGTTGCGCAGCGGTATCATGTATTTTGCGATCGTCATCGTAAACGTACCACCATGATACCCGGGATATCAACAACTAAAAAGAAAAGAAAAGAAAAATGATTTATTGACTGTCCCAACACCACCAAACCCAAAAACAATAATAAATATTACTATACAAGCATAACTACAAAACTCAACTGTTCAACGCACAACTGTTCTGTTCTGTTCTCAACTGTTTTTTGAACTACAGATGACCAATTTGAATCATGACCTACATTGAAATATTTACATGATTAAGAAGGCGTTGTGGTCTCTCTTGTTGGCCTTGGCTTGCCATTACGAAGTATATTGCGAAAAGGTTCTTAAGTAAAACATGATTCAAAGGGTTTGGCTGTTCCTATTCTCGTTCTCATAAATAAATAAGTTTGTCTCAGCTTGCCTTTCAACAAGTACATTTCATGTCTCACATAGGTAATCAGTAGGAGCTTTGAAGCTGTTCAGCCACTTTCCCGGAAGATATGAATCAAAACTTTTGTCGAGAGTGAGGTGACGTCAATTTGTGAGAAATGCTTTCGTGGTGAGTTGACTTGCTCCAAAATGTCTGTTACGTTGTTATCCCTCGAGTTTAGGACAAAACTGCGAACCATGATTTTACTTTTGAAACAACTTAAATTGTGTATCACCAAGTAAAGTATGTCGAAGAAGTAACTGGGTACGTGGTTTTATTTTAAATAGCTAAAAATGATGTTTTTGTATTTTATTCTACAAATGTTATTTGAACAACAATTAGTATGACTATTCATACTATCACACTTAAAAAACGAGAGTTCAAGAATTTTTTTTGTTAACAAGTGTATAAAATGCATTATTTTACCCGAGACGTATTTGTTCACCGAAGAAGCGCAGGCGAGACTTGATAGTAAGTCGAGGGTAAAAAAGCTTTTATGAATGAGTTAGGTTAGGTTAATCAATTGCAAATTAACTTGAGCTTACAAACTTTAAGTTTTCATACGTTGCTGTTTCTGTACGTACATTATAATATAATTTTTAGTTTCATTAATTTTGAGATATAGAACACGGATTATGAAAAACTAAGAAAAAAAACTTAATTTTATAAAGTTCTAAAGTTGACACCTGATTGTCTTAGCCTTAGATGAACATTATACTGTATATATAAAAAGACCTTTTATGCAGTTTACATCCAGCATGAATGCGAACTGAAATTGAAAAAATAAAATCGTTTTGGCTTTCAAAAGATTTCTTTATTGTTTCATGTATCCGTTTACTTAATCATGCCATCTGTCCTTTTAGTGTACCGAAGTGAAAATATATGCATGGTAACTGCATCGCATCGTAACTTAATTGCGACGCGTCGCAGACTCCGCCATGGGATCAGATGCGCGGAAAAATCACATGTTATTAGCAGTCTCGAGACGCCAACGACATATTCATATTTAAATGTCACGTTGCAATTTACTAGCTGTGCTCATACGTGTGCGCTCAGATTCGAAATGCGAAAATTTACACTCATGCACCTTAAGGCAATTGCTCTTATAACGATCAACAGCTATACCTATTTGGAATTCGTAATTATTGAACTTTTAATTGTTTTTATGTATAGTTTTCGATTAATGCATAAAAATAAATAAAAAGACAAATCTTTCGATTTTGTATTTGTCATTAGATTATACGTAATATAGATGAGTTTGCAGTTATAATAAATGTAAGAACTTATTGTGCGTTATGGTGATAACATTTTTCACGTAAAAATTTGCATATCTGTTATTATTTTTGAACTCAAATATGAAAAAAATGTTTCCTTTACTGACAAAACGAGCGGCAGTGAAATCTTTGAGGGTCCTTAAACCTATAAGCCGAGAAACCTTGCTGGGGACGGGATTATTTTCCATCCAACTTTTTATATTACTATAAAAGGAGTAGTGAAACTAAATACTGTTTCTTTTCATGCGAGTGAAGTTTAGGTAGGTAATAGTAATTTTAGTAAATATAAAAATACTCTTTATCAGCCTGTTCCAAAATTCAAGGCTAACATAGGTAATACAACAGGCAAATCTCAAAATTCAATGTAAAGGTGGCACCCTAAATCGAATATGCTTATTGAAAAATGAAAAAAGTGTTAGCGCGCAAAACAGCGGGGCTGTAAATAAAGTTACTTTCTGGGAAAAAATTGTTCTCGCAAATTTAATTTCATGCAGGGGGCGGGCGTTCTCGCATATTTTCTTAGAAAACCTCGGTGAAAGCCAACTGAGGAGTTTCAGAGTTCAGCTGAGTGTCACTTCGCTTAAACTAACTTCGGAGTATAAGGTTAAATCACTTATGTTGCATTTCGTCACGTACTTAAAGAGTTCAATGTATAAATTGGCAACTTTTGAAAATTTATCGCATTTCAATGATAATAAGATTATTTCCAACTTCAAGTAAACAATTTGGGGAAGTTTATTTTTCGGAGTCCCTCGACCGCAGCGGCGCGTTTCGTCGGGATACAATCAAAATGAGTTACGAAATTACTAAGCTAAAAGGACCTCTTACATTTTCCAACTAGTACAAAGGGATAAAAATGTTCGCTGCAATTTCAGAGGAGTGAGACTCAATCCCGCCGCCCTCCGCGCGCGGCGGGGAGCTAAACCGAATTTATGGTTTGAAAATTAAACTTAAATTGGATATTGCCGAGTTATTTTTAAGCATTTGCATTTACAGATTAATTACACCGTGATGAATTTGATGGGTAGGTAATTTAATACAGGGATAATTGAATAAAAATTGTGATAAAAATAAATTATAACAACTTTTTTAAACAACATTAAGCTACGTACCTACCAATCTGTGAGAGTTTTTTTTCTTCAATAAAATAGAATATGGTTAATGGAGACATGTGTTATATTATAGGGTTACAGTACAAAAGTATTTAAATAATTATTTGAAATTTATAAACCGATGGGAACTCACTTTATTGCAGGATTTTTTTTACAAGTCCCAATAAGACTCACGGACTGAGAAATCCTTAGAAATTAAAAAAAAACCGGCCAAGTGCGAGTCGGACTCGCCCATAAAGGGTTCCGTAGCAGCAAGTAACATAATATAAAAGTTTATGTAGTTCGTTGTAACTTTGATCGGTGTTTATATTTGAGTTGATTGAATGAAAGGTAAATTGTGGTTTATGACATATTAAAAAAAAACTACTTACTAGATCTCGTTCAAACCAATTTTCGGTGGAAGTTTGCATAGTAATGTACATGACATATTTTTTTAGTTTTATCTTTCTCTTATTTTAGAACTTACGGGGGGGGGGGGGAGGGGGACACATGTTTTAGCACTTTGGAAATGTCTCTCGCGCAAACCACATATTCAGTTTATAAAAAAAAATGATATTAAAAACCTAAATATAATTTTTGAAGACCTATCCATAGATACCCCACACGAATGGGTTTGACGAAAAAAAAATTTTTTTGAGCTTCAGTTTTCAGTATAGGGAATCCCAACATTTTTTTTCTATTTTTGTGTGAAAATCTTAATGCGGTTCACAGAAAACATCTACTTACCAATCGCTCATTGAATGCAAAAGGGCCACAAATCAAAAAAATCAGAAAATGGTTTTATTGCAAAATCGTGGTCTAATTGACCATAACTTTATACTAAATTGAAGACACCCGTAATTTTTGCGTTATTTATTGTCGAATCGTTCAACCGCCTTTTTTGCATTTGGCGGGTTTGCAAGGTAACTACAGTGCAAAACCGCCATTTTGTCAGTTGCGACCCAAAACTCGGAGCGAACGCACGTCAGTTTCGTAAAAAAACGGCCACATTCCAAAAAAATACCGCATAACGAGTTCACTGTTCTGTGTAAAAGTGCCATATTTCGGAATGCGTCCATTTTGCATTCCAAAATCAAGTGAGTATAGTCCTAATTTGTAATACAACAGAGCCATTTTTAAAAACACGTCCATTTTGCATTGAAATATTATATAAACCAGTGCCATATTTAGAAATGTGTCCGTTTTGTAAAGAACTATATACTATGTTATCTAAAATTTATTTCAATCTAAAACGCAGTTTTAGTATTTGCGTTCGTTTTGTAGGAAAATTATTGTTACGAATGTTCAAATATTTAAAAACAAAATAGACGTGTTTGACATATCACGCTTTTACGGTGAAGAAAAATATAAAGAGGAAACCCTTATATTAAAAGATGAGGCCACCTAGAGGCGATGGGTTCACCACCTACCATATTAAATCACTTGGGTGTACGCGTATGTGTATTTCTGCTTGCGTGTGTGTTCTTGTGTAATGACATGTGGAGATGATTTCTTTAAAAGGGTTCTTTGGTATATATCCTACTTAAATATACACTCTTTTTTTTTAGCTATGGCATCCATTGAATAGTTTAATTTTAAAGTCAAAAAGTGTTGAGCATAATAATAGATAACCCACTGCTGGGCAAAGGTTTCCCGTTTTTCTTTTCGCCCCTCTTTGCTTCTACCACATATCATGCATTTAAATTCAAAAATTAACGACTTAGTTTTGTCCATACCAACATGACATGCATGTCCATTCTTCAAAAGGAATGAACAGTTTTTAAGCCAAGTTTAGCGGTCTGGCTAAGCAGTGAGTGAGTGAATGAGTAGTAAGTGAGTGGATGAGCAGTGTTAGTGTAGTCAGAAGATAAAACTTCATGGAACCCTGTCAGCACACACCAAGTAAACGCAAGATGACTGGGCAGCCGTGGGTCATAAGCAATATTAGCACTATAATATTGTAAGAGCCTACAACTATGTATTAATTCATAAAGTACGAACTTAGTACGCAATTATTGTACGCTACCTCATAATCAATGTACGCACAGTATAGGCAAGAAACAGATGCGTATCTTCTTCAAATAATAGGCGTAAGATGGGCTTAAAAATAAATTGAAATTTTAAGAAGTGGCTCTATTGGTGTGAGATTTAATCTAAATTTAAATCGCTGCCCAATCAAATCCGTTTTAAAGTATCCAAAAAACCCGACATCAGGTTAAATTTTAGAAATTATGCCCGTGAAAATATTAAAAAGTAAATATTTATTAAAGTTTCTTAATACTTTTTGAGTTTTTGTAAGCTATTTTAAGTGATTTTTAAAACTATTTAAATGTGATTAATGTTGAGCAAAATAATACCCATGTAGTATTCGATGGGACTGAATATTGATCTCATGGTTCACCCGAATTTAATAGTTCATAAGAATGTGAAGTTTTGATTTATTTTTGTTATTTTTTTAATTTTGGTATTTGCTATTTGTATGTATGATCACAGTTCCTCTAAGTTTAGCCTACACTTTTTTTAATACTTTAAATAAAGAAAACAGTAAATAAAGCGTGTTTTCTATTAAAATCAGTTTTATTTTTGACATAATTATTATAACGTTTCTTAAAATTTTGAATGCAAAAGGGACGTTTATGTTGTTTTCTCTGCGTGGGTGACAGCTATTACAACTGTTTTTTTTTATAAGATAGAGTAAAAAATAACGAACACGATGATATATTAACATAATAATAATAAGCAAAAAAAACTTTAAATATTTAAAAAAAACAGGTTTTAAATTTTGTTTTGGCTTTCCTGTAAAAAATGGTGTTTCCTGTTTGTGGCCCTTTTGCATTCAGTGAGCGCAATTTTCAACAGTATAGTTCATATTGTTTCGGAAAAAAGTGGCTGTGACATGCGGTTGGACAGACGACAGACAGATATGACGAATCCATAAAGGTTCCGTTTTTTGCCATTTGACTACGGAACCCTAAAAAACAATCAAAGTAAAAAGTAAGTTATAAAGTAAGAATGTATTATACTTTACGAGTAATATCAAAACGTAATATTGAATATTTTACACATGTTAGTACTGAACCCTGTACTGCGCATGGCCTGACACGCTCTTGGCCGGTTTTTATTGGAGCTTAAAGTTTCTTTGAATTTTTGTTTAATCGTTTCAAATAAAACGCTTGGCTTGCAATGGTCGAATGTTCAGTGACGAATATTTGTAACAAGCGAGTGCCCGCACGGACGGTATTGTTTGTAAAATTGACTATGCTTAAAAGTATTGTTTGTGACACAAGTGATACAAAGGAGTGACCTATTTACAACGGGGCGGCTTGTGCCCCGTGCGTGAAACTAGTTCCATTTCATGGGTTACTGAATGCACAGAGCTTCATTAAACTCGATATTCAGTTAAAGGGGCATTTTCAAGGCCATCGTCTATATACCTACATGATAATGTGGCAAACCTGTTTATATACCAAATAAAATTACAGAGATTTTTTTTTTCAAACTGTACCGTGTGGTATATCGAATGAAAGGGCCTGTTGAGAACTCAAAATATAATTTTAGAAAGAAATACAGGAAATAGTTTTTTTTTTATTCGAATGGATGACAAACGAGCAGGTGGGTCTCCTGACGGTAAGAGATCACCACCGCCCATAAACATCTGCAACACCAGGGATATTACAGAAGCGTTGCCAACCTAGAGGCCTAAGATGGGATACCTCAAGTGCCAGTAATTTCACCGGCTGTCTTACTCTCCACGCCGAAACACAACAGTGCAAGCACTGCTGCTTCGCGGCAGGATTAGCGAGCAAGATGGTGGTAGCAATCCGGGCGGTCCTTGCACAAGGTCCTACCACCTGCAAAATAATTAATATACTACTTAATAACCTACTAAAAAAAGCAAAATAAGCAAATTATACATGTTCATGCTACCAGTTGATAGACTCAGCATCATGAAGTCTAACATCACGGAAGTCATATTTTATCTTTCATGTAGATTACGGGGTAGGCAGAGACTACATCCTTCCGTGATTTTATGTATGTATATCGACGCTTGAAAGGAGAAATTGACTATGCGACATTTTTTTAAGTTATTGAGTTATATAGGTACATGTTTGGAATCAGTAAATTTCAATATGTATATAACTCACTGTCTTAAAAACATGTCGCTTAGTCAAATTCTCCTTTCAAGCGTCGATATGTATGTATGTAGATTACGTTTGTAGGATTGTAGATTACCAGAGCAGTTCGCACCGATTGTGGTGAGTCTGTTACCGACGTATGTGTGGCAGTCAGTAGGCATGACATGCCGCTATAGAATCCAGCCCATTAATATGCGCTTGCCCGTTGGTTCAAACATGACGGACCGGCAAGAGGTGTTTTTTGAAGAATAATGGGGTCAAGTCAAGCATTTTAGTTTTATAGTAGCCATTGATAGCTATAATAGATAGATTGAAGCAAAAAAAGATACTCTATTTTCATCAACAATCCGTAGTGAGTAGAACTCCGCATGTTATGTGTCGCACAAATGTAAGTGCGGTGCACAGTTTTAGCGGAAAGCAAAGTAAACTAGTTTAATTTATTTTATGGACCTCCACAAAGTAACGCTTTAACCGTTCAATTACGTAGTGCGTACAGCAATTCTTTATTTGTGTTCGCAAGTTTAGCATATATTTGCAGAACAACTATTTACAGAAGACACCGACACCCACACTATTTCGATTTGCTTTTTGTACCCACAATACGTCACTAGTTCATTGTCCACATAAATCACTGTCATTTCACTTCAAAATAATCCAAGTAAAAGGTTGACGATTTTGTAGTTCGTAAAAATATTCACGAAAAGAAAGCGCAAAGAAAAAGAAAGGTTACTGTTGGGATTACTTTTGTACAGCATGTTGACATTGCAGGCTTTTATCACCCTTTTTAAAGGGGGAGAAATCTCTGACACATATTTAAATATGCAAACAATACAGCCGTGAGAACAAACAGGAATAAAACAGGGTAAAAAGACATAGAAAAATAGAAAAGAGCTTGATTTTTCTTAATGTATCTTATTCTTGACAACAAGACGGTTTGGAGTTTATGAAATTGTAAGGAATTGTATATGATACGATTCTGAGCAGCCATTAAAAAAAGTATGTATAACGGTTCATAAGTGCCTTAACGTATGTCTGTTACATCGAATCAGAAATAAAGAGATCTGTGGAAGATCCAAAGTTATATGTCATAGTCTGAAGCTCAGAAAATTGTATATTTTAAGTGGCAATAGGTAGACGTGGTACAAGTACAGCAACATTGCTTGTAGAAAACTAATGGCGTTTGGCCGTGAGGTTTGGAGTAACAACCGTGTACCAGGACGAGATGTTTGTGGCCTCCTATAAGGTGGAAGGATGATCTGTTAAAGATCACGGGAAGCCATTGGCTGCGGGTTAAATGCTAGATGTTAGAGTCTAACTTTTATAATAGGTAGCATAAATGGTGGTGTTGCTCTGGGGGTAAGCTCTGGTTGAGTTTGAAGCGTATCAGTGTAGTGTGGTGGTGATAGTTGGGTTTGTGTAATTTGTATGTGTTCTTACAGTGTTGAGGTGCAGGAGCTTCAGGGACGCACATTTCTTACATACCTAGACGTAGCTATAATAAGCTCGTGGGTGATCAAAGTAATTGTTTTTAGTCGATTGTTATGGACCTCCGCAAAGTAACGTCCGATTCAAGAAGACGAAGTATCATCCTAATTAATAGTAAAGTTTTCTAAATAACGATAACGAATAAAGGGTTTAAACTTATGAAATTCGTCCAACAATCCACCCGAGTTGCGACTAGTCCGTTAAGTATCGGATTACAAAAATGATTTTCGTGAAATAGCCGTGAAACAAATCTCGACGTACAAACGAGTAACCGGAGCCGGGAAGATGACACGTCATATTTTAAGTATTGGAGGAAAGTCGACACGAGGCGACACCTATAGAGGAGGAGACAGGTGTTCTCCCCAGGTTCCCTGTTCCACCTTCACCGCCCCTCTTTATTGATATTACGGTCGGCGCATTAAGCACTCCACGCGCTGTGTATTGGCTTTCACATGAGGGCCGCTAAAATAAAACTAGGATAGAGGATTGTGCGTTCCAATAAAAATGTTACTGCCAATTGTTTGGTTGGCTCACTGATAGTTTATATCGCGGCATGCTGCGCTAAGTGTACTAGCAAACAACTATCACTTATTATTTATACAAATTCATCAATATCCGTTGTAACTATTCAAAATCGAGGCAAAATAATAAAGTTGAGAATCTGAAACGCTAGAAATAAAGTCCTAAAATATTAGTTAGTTTAGTTACCAATATAAATTCTAGTAAACTTTCCAGCTCTTTTATTTAAAGTTAGTACTTCTTTAATCTCATAAAACGTTTTATAACTTTATAACCATCACGAGCTAATAACGGTTTCAAAGTTAGTTTTATCTTGATAGAATTGACTTTATCCGTAGTATTCATAAGTCGGGGCAGGCGGCGGCGGCGGCAGCCAACGCGCATTGTCGCCGCGCGCGCCGCCACAATAATGAAAGAGCTCCTCCATTACGGATAAGAGCCTGTATTTCTATGCATCCTATTTACCCTACGGTCAGCATCCAGGATTGCTGCCTGTAATTGTATCCGGACTCTTTCCACTCCACCGTTTAAGTAATACATACCAATTGCTGCAGCTTTAGCGTCGTTGCTCCGAGCGATCAGCACTCATTTCCATGACTTCAAATTAAGCATTTATCCCTGCATTTTCCTCTAGAAGATCTACAGTCCTATGAGAGAGTAGTTCCAGTTAAGTGGCCGTCTGCGGCGGCCGTTTTCTTAGTTTGCTAGTCGGTGCAATTCGTGGCGTCTCTTTAGGGAGAAAAGTTTACAACAATACGACAACTAACTGGAACAACTCAACTGTCAAACAAACCAGCAGTTTAATTAGTATGCGCACGTCTCGCCATTATTAGGATATGCAATGTATTTGCTTACAAACTAACTAAATAATCAAAAGAATAGGCAACTTTAATGCAAAAAGTCGAGTTAGACATAATATTAAGGTATTTAATACTGTAACGGTTTCAAAGTACATTTGAAAGCCATCATTGCGCGAATACATTTTTAATCACAATTAGTATCATATTGATAAAAATATTGTTTGAGAAAGTGCTATCTAGCAAAAATATCTCAGACAACTGTAACTTTACTGGGACGCTAATTTAATCAAAGATATTAAGAATACTATTTACATATGTAGTTCCAGCTTTAAATGTCAGGGGGCGCTGTTATGTATGGGAAACTAATTAACATTAAATTATAAGTCATTTCATGAAAAATAAGAGGAAACAAACATTCAGATTGAATGCATTGGTTGTATGAATTTCAGCAAAATATTGGTTATAAAAAACATTCTATTTTAGGTAGAAAATGCATGAAACAGAAATTAGTATGTTTGTCATGATTACACGAAATACATCCAAAACGCAAGGAAAATTCTTATTAAATAAGATTGTATAGGAGATTTGCTTTTTTATCCAAGTTTCGTTTCATTCTGTTCAGTAGTTAAGTCACAATTAAACTTCAAAGTTATGGTGTTATTTAGTACTTATTGAGCGGGTAGCGGACATTTATTAAGAGTGAATGAATATCTTAAATATTCATTAATTAATTAAAGAAATGGGGTTTACATACTTGATTTTGGATATATATTTAGATTTCATTTAGCAAATATTGGAAAAACTATTCATCTATTTAAATTATAAAAAAAGTAGTTAAATTGTTAAAAGTATTGATTAAAATGGCTGAGGCTGATGAGGCCAGTGAGGCTGTTGAGGCTCGAAATCCTTGAAATGCCGTTGAAGACTGAAATGCTTGAAATGCTGTTGACGACCGAGATGCTTGAGATGCTGAAAAGGGCTGAAGACTATAAATAGAGGTGGAATTGTAGGACCGGGGCATTCAACATTTGGGCTTGGGCGCGAGAGAGCATCGACGTTAGAATTGAGTTATTTTAAGATTATTTGCGGGTATTGGGGATCAGTTTAAAGCGAATTTAAATTTACGCGGGTTCTTTGTAGTATAACTTTAATTGGGGTTCTTAATTATTTCACATTTTATTAGTGGGAATTTACATAGTCTATGTGGGTATTAGGTAATATAAATTGCTGAGTGAGTATTGTCTTATAAATTGGATATATTTTAGTCACATGGGTTTTAGTTTGCTACTGCTTATAGTGGTAAATTATTATCCTTTTCATTTATATTTGAAATATTTAAGTTTTAGTTCCTATTAGAGGAACTTTTCTGTGTGAATTTGATTTGCTATTCTCCATAGATAGTGAATTATTTTCTTACGCAATTTTACTAACCCATTTATATTTTCTGTGTCTTTCCCTTAAACGGATGGCGTCTGGTTCATCATAACATAATATGGTGAGTTAGGCAGCTTGTATGACTCGAAACCTAACATGGTGTCAACATAAGGTAATACAAGTCACCTGTCTTCCTGAAATGAGTGGGCGTTTCAGAGGCAGAGAGATGAAAGTCGATCTGTCTAGTCACCCATACGGAATACTGTCTAACGTTATAACGAGCATGTAGGACTATAATCTAGACCGTGCCGTTTTAGGCGCATGTCTTTGTATAATTGGAATTCAGTATTGCGGACCCGTATCTATATATTTATTTATGAACACCTGTAAGTATCCAGTCCGCTGGCTCCCTCTTCTTAGGGGCTATATTGCCAGGGAGCTAGCAACATTTAGGTCTGCGTGGTAGGGCAGGAACACACCGTCTTCTTATTAGGAAAGCTAGGCAAGGCAATGCATTGCACCGAGCGGCCTTACATCACACTAAATGTAAATGTGGGAAAAGGCATTTCCCTAGTGTTGCCAACTTCATACAAAGCTAGGGGGCTCGAGCCAAGCGTAAATTACAAGATAGGTTGGTAGGAAATGTAGGTAGGAATTTGGATAAGGAATAGCTAGCGAGGCAAGTCTTACACCGGACGAGCCTTATGTACACACACCTCACGTTTAATTTGAAGAGATCAATTCTCTTAGGTTGGAAATCTTCACAGAGCTAGGGACAGATTAAATTCATACACATCATTGTTTATTCCTAGAGTTGTAGATTCTGTTGACAAACTCAATCTGAATTCATAAGAAACTCCTAAGAGTGCTCTATCTTAAGACAGCTATGTGCTCCAATAAAACTATAATTTATCATGTTATAAAGCTAGCTTGAAAGTTATAGATTGAGGATTTGGTACAGCCAGGGAGGCTCCCCGTTGGTTGTCTTACTGCCTGTAGGAGAAGACACTGACACGGCTCGTACTATATGAATCATCTATGATGTGATAGTTACCTCTATAGCATAAAAGATTTACCGTTGGAGAGTGGCCTCTGTGATCGACTGCTTTCTGTTTGAGTTATTAAAGTAAATAGAAGTATTTCAACTACTTGATTGAATGAGTCAATAGATTAGACAATTATTGGTAACTATAGGGACTTATATATATACATTATCAATCTACGGTAAAGTTTACTGGTGAAGGAGTCGGAAAATTGGGCAAGTTCACTGGTAAGCTGGCAATGAATGAGTCATAAGGTTAGGCCATTCATTGTAAACAGTAGGGACTCAATGGAAATGTCATAAAGTTAGGCTTTCCATTGATATCTTGCAGTTGGGTTGCTGTGGATGAGTCATAAGGTTAGGCGAGTTCACTGGTAACCTACTGTAAGCTAAGTATTATATTTATTATAGGAATTGTATCTGTACTAAAGACTTTATAATGCACCATTGTTAGTGCGTAGATTTTCTGATCTACAATATGCCTCTTCTGAAAGGGAAGTATTGTAGATTTGGAGGCGCTGGAGGGTCCGTAGGGGATGGAATATGGCTTTAAACCATAAAGGTGGGACCCCCGGGGGCATCGCGCCCCCGGTATCAGTCCGAAATACACTTACAATTCATATTCTAAAGTTTGAGAAAGTTCCCGAGTAAAATACTTTTCTACTTAGATTGTTTAGCAATATAATAGTTATTCCATTCTTACTTTTCACTTAAATTACTTTGGGTTACTCAGTGTTCACAATGTAGGTTCTGCATATTTCACTAGACGATTCACATGGCCATTTTAACTAATATTCATAAGTAGTAGGGCATTGACCTGAATTAAGTTATACTACATTAAGAATTATTAAGTTTACCATTAGGTATGTTAAATAATTAGTTAATTATAAGCACTAGTTAGATATAAGTATTAGCAGTAAGAAGCATCATCATCATCAGTTAGGTCTTTTTCTAGGTTCTTGTAGGGGTGCAGTTACAATATGGGTTAGCCGTGACAGGATGAACTAAAATTGTATTTTAATTAGTGTTTGGTGTTTGTTTGATAAAAAGTAGGTTCTTTGACAGTTTGTTGACACTTAGTATTTATGAGATAGGATAGCAAACTAAGGTTACTTACTAGATCAGTAAATTTCATGCTAAGTTAGTTTAGATATTAAGTTCATTAGTTAAGTTTCAAGTGACTGTTTTCTCATAAACAGTCACAATTTGCTGTTCGTGGAATGGAGGTGAAAGTAAGAGTGGAAATTTATAGTTCACACTAAGAATAGGAGTAAGGAAAATTAAGTTGACACAACAAAATGTTATACAAGACATTGAAGTTTAATGAAAATAGTACAGTTTGTCACTAGGTAGGATGAGGATTTATGAAGGCTTCACTTAAATTTATATCGTTCACGGTTGTAGCACTTATAGTTATTCGAATCTCCATCTGAAAACAATAATATATTGTAAATTTTGGTAGATTTCATCAGTTAACTTTTGACGTTGGAACGATTCACTTTAAACCATGGTTCAATAGCCAGCTGACGTTGCCGTGTTACTTGGAAGGTTTCGATTGACAGATTTTAGTTTCTTTTAGTTTTATTAATACGGGATCATAATTAATTATAGCACAATTTTATCACGATAAATTAGAAAACTAAAGTAACCGAAAAGTCAAAAGTGACAGTGACTTGTGACTTGACGTGCGGTGCGCATGTTCTGAAACTTCTGAAACCGAAAGGAGATGCGAGATAGAATCAAATACGTCATATGGTTCCATTTTACTATATAGATAGAGAATGAGTTTAAATTTTACACATAATTGGATTATTGTTAGCATCTTTATTAGAAAGTCATTAAAAATTACAATACAATACAATGACTCCTTGTTGAGCACCAGCAGGTGTTGAGTGGTATGAAGAACATAGGCATCTGAAAATAGCAATTTTCTTAACCAGCATGACAGGCGAGGCGGCCTTGTAGCTTCAGAGCGATGTTTTCCAGAGACCCAAGTTAAAACATAGAGAATAACTTATTTATTAGTAGCTAAGCTGTTTAAATTTTATTAGAAACCGGAAAATATAGGTAGATAAATGCTGAAAGTAGGTATGTCAAATGTTATATTGGTTTGGTAATCTGGGGGTCGGCAGGAATTACCTATAGGCCTCTAGGTTGGCAACGCGTATGCAATGCCCCTGGTGTGGCGGATGTTTGTGGGTGATGGTGATGTCTTGCCAGCGGAAGACCCACTTGCTCGTTTGTCTTCCAGTCGAATAAAAAAAACTATTCACTAGAAAAGTAGCATAAAATAGGCTTAAGTCTTACATACGGGGGGTCGTAACTTAAATAAATTCAGAGTAGGCTATTTTACAAATTATGTGAGTTAAACGACCATTTTTAGAAATTTAATTAGGCCAAATGGAAAGTTATGATAATAATAATTAGGGATTAGCAATATTGTCACTCATGACAGGTATATTTTCTCCTTAACTTAAAGAAATTCTATAATACTCTTTGGCCCAAGCCCTCTCATTCTGAGAGGAGGCCTGTGCCTAGCTGGGATGATGATGATTAAGCTAGAAATAGGGACAAGCTCAAAGTAAAAGGAAAGTGTATATTGGTATGTATGTACAAAATGTCAATGCTTATGCATATACAAATTTCACTTTGATTTAAGAATAGTATAAGCAAAATGATATAATCCAAGCACTCTTGCTCTCAGAGGACGCCTGTGCCTGGCGGTAGGGAATGCAGGCTGGGAATAGGCTCACACATAGATAAATAATACAAATATAAAAGGTTCAGAAACCTGAGGTAGCTATTGAGATTTAAAAACAAGTTAAGTTATCAAAATCGGTTTAGCATTTTATTTGACTTGAGGTTTAGACAAGCATAGCTGGGAAGGTTAATTCAATAGCAAAGAGATAGGCTGCGCAGTAAAATCATGAAAGTTTGTGTAGTTTAGGAAGACAGCGGTTAAGAGGTCAAGTAAAGCCTGACTTCATGGAGTTTATATACTCAAGTCACTTATGTTTAATTATAAAGATTTATTAGGTAATAAGACTATTTGTTTATCAAGATCATAGGGAAGTAGGCATACAAAACAATTGGCCAATATTTTAAAATAATGGGGGTCGCCTGATTAAAAGGAGTTAAATTTGTAAAGAAATGTGTTACCTTGTGTAGTTATAGAGCAAATTTCAAGTTGCAGTTATTTCAATACAGTATAGGGAAAGTCAATAGACATTTTAGGAAATAAATAAAAGAAAGTAAGCTTTTTATTAGTATGCAATAAGATAAAGGAATTATTTTAGTTGCATATTCACTGCAGAGTATGATAGTATGTTAAGTTTATTTCATCAAAATAAAATGGTTGCTGGCGGGTAATTCACTCTATCCTTTATAAAGCACAGGGAAGAAATACAACAGTAGGCTGGTAGTAGGATATCTTGAGTTAGCACCTCATTCTTGACAGATTTCACGCTGGGATTTTTAAAATTTGTTGACAGTTGCTAGTGTTTAGCTCAAAGGTAGTAGGAACATTGTTACTCCCGAGGAAAATTTTAATTTTAAGATTGGATTTCGTTTTACCTGTAAACAAAACAAATAAAAAAAATAGGTAATCAACTATGATGAGATCTAAAAGGTTTGATGATAGTGTATTATTAATAAAACAGCCAGAAAGGTTGGCTTAGTTATGTTAGTTTATTTCATTAGTACAGGTTTTGTTCGGCATTTAGTATGAGATTTAGTATGGCGGTTTTGATATTGAGAAAACTTAACAGATTGGAAAATTAGTTCATGAGATGGTAGTTATAAGATTATTATTTTGAGTATGTATGTATGTATGAAAAGGATTCAATGAGAAACTGATAACATAGGATAACTTACCAAAAATAATCATTATGAAGGCAGGTGTAGTTGAGATTTTATTTAGGTTGTCTTCCAGACAAATTAGTGGTGATTCACTTTACATAAATGTCATCTTGATTGGTTATAAAGGGCGATAGGTAAACTACCAACTACGTCAGTGGTTCATAATCCATGATAACTTCTTCAGTGACTGAAAGCAAAATATCATTATTACTTCAAATTTACTAACTTACAATTAGTATAAACAGTTTCAATATGAAATAAAAGATAATAAGTAGCTGCTATCTATTGAATGCTTATAGAATGGGAAAGAATTTGTTTGAATAATATTAGTAAAAACAATAGAATGTATGTACGGAACATTAATTACCTTTGTAGTTCAAGTTCTTAATTGAACTAACACTATTACCACTGTTATGTAGGATCCATGGATATGTTTTGGTCAAACTCGAAAGGTTGAATTAAACATAATTTGATTTGAACATTGCGTTGATTTGGTTTTAATAAATATATCGACCACCAATAAAATTATCAACGTTGATCAGTGGTGCAAAGCATAGACAAGAAACACATCGCTTACAACATTTTTAATGTTTGACGGCTGTCACGTTACGGAAAAGTAAAGGCATCATGGCCATGCAGCCTAATTGTGCATAGACTATAGAAGAAATAATTGTTTTCGTATGGAAAAATTCTATTAAGTATGAATTTTATGTTATTCATTTAGAAATAGTAGGGTAAAAAACAAGTACAATGTTTATAGGTAATATAATTTTATAGGTGCGAAAGTTTGTCGGTCTGTTTGTTTGCTGATTTGTTTGTTTGTTGCTTCATCGCGTTTGAACCGAACCGCTGGGCCGATTTGAGTGAGATTTGGTATGATGCTGATTTGGGTCTCGGGGATACTCTGAAAATGCTCCAATATAAAATTGGTAGATAGGCACTAAGAGAAAGGAACTTTGACACAGATTAGTAATTGTTGGCGGTTGTAAATTAGTTGAGGTAGTCCTTTTATAAAGGACATGGTGGTGATAGTCAATTTTATTATTGTTTCATTAGTAATTAAAATAGATTTAATATATAGTTATTATTCTGTAAGATATTGTAGAATAAAATAGAATTTAAGTTAAGATGTAATACGTGTAATGTAAGTGGTAATACGGTTATTAACCGACTTTAAAAAAAAAGGGAGTAGGTTTTAGTTTGACCGGTAATGTATGTATGTTTGTCCGCGATTGTCTCGCGTTTGGCTGAACCGATTATGATGCTGTTTTTAGAAAGGTATTTATTACATTTAGGAGAAATTTTGGTGTTTTAGTTTAATTTAATCTGGTAGCGGATTTAGAGTATTCGAACAACCTTGGTAGTGACATTGATAGTTCAGTGAGGGACGAAACTTGAGCAATTTGAGTTGAGAAAAAAATTGTGGTTTGAAATTGTTGCAATCGACATATGTTTTAATTAAATTTTGGAAAAAAAATTACAATAGGGAATACAATTACAGTTGAAGTGATAAGTTTGTATATGTTCGTTAATTGACAATCACTGTTTGGATTCATGTCCTTGATTGATTAAAACTTTATTCATAACTAAGTAACTCTTTAGTCATAACAAAGTTTTCGAGTTTGTTAAAAGATATTTGTCTAACTAAGGTGATTGATGATTTGTAAAACAGCGTGTATAACGATGAGTGGTTCAATGCGATTTAGTGTTGTGTTTAGGTTGTTCATGAAAGAGTTTGGCTGGGGCTTTTGAATGTGCAAGCCAATGCAAGGTAAAGAGTGAATAATATTTAAAGGTGTGAGGGTTTTAATATCTCATCAGTTTTATAGTTAAGACAGATCATTTACTAATAGTTTGCCCAAGAATCACTATACTTACAAATGAACTATTTGTTCGAAAGGTGTTAGGCTAGGCGAGATCGCATAATCAATGTTAATATTGCTTACAAATAGTTCATTACTCTACTAGTACGAAAACGTTATGGCCCACACTACACATTCTCCAAGGTTTGTTTGTTGTTGTGTTGGAGGGGAGGTTTTGAGATTGGTGATGAATTAATGGAGACTTATCACTATAGCATTGTAATGCATAACAGATTCTTTGGTTTTAGAAGGGGATATGTTGTTGTTATTTTCTGAGCCAAAGGAAGGGGGATGACGGCAACATTTTGCTCATCTAGTACGTTGGCCTCACAACCCAGCGCCTCTGGAGAAATTCAAAGATCTGGCTTTGGTGATATTTATTTCATTACATGATTCACCTTAGTTTCAGAGGTTTCATCCAGGACAATGATAGATAAATCATGGTTTAAAAACATACAACATAATACATTTCGAAGGCAAACATTGGTAAATTATAAAAAAAAAAAACATGTATTCGCGATATTTTTTTTTTTGTTGGATCCATTTACATTGATTGTCAATTTTTGTAAAATTTAGCATCTATGCAAATGGAGAGGGTCGGATGTAACGGTTTCAAAGTACATTTGAAAGCCATCATTGCGCGAATACATTTTTAATCACAATTAGTATCATATTGATAAAAATATTGTTTGAGAAAGTGCTATCTAGCAAAAATATCTCAGACAACTGTAACTTTACTGGGACGCTAATTTAATCAAAGATATTAAGAATACTATTTACATATGTAGTTCCAGCTTTAAATGTCAGGGGGCGCTGTTATGTATGGGAAACTAATTAACATTAAATTATAAGTCATTTCATGAAAAATAAGAGGAAACAAACATTCAGATTGAATGCATTGGTTGTATGAATTTCAGCAAAATATTGGTTATAAAAAACATTCTATTTTAGGTAGAAAATGCATGAAACAGAAATTAGTATGTTTGTCATGATTACACGAAATACATCCAAAACGCAAGGAAAATTCTTATTAAATAAGATTGTATAGGAGATTTGCTTTTTTATCCAAGTTTCGTTTCATTCTGTTCAGTAGTTAAGTCACAATTAAACTTCAAAGTTATGGTGTTATTTAGTACTTATTGAGCGGGTAGCGGACATTTATTAAGAGTGAATGAATATCTTAAATATTCATTAATTAATTAAAGAAATGGGGTTTACATACTTGATTTTGGATATATATTTAGATTTCATTTAGCAAATATTGGAAAAACTATTCATCTATTTAAATTATAAAAAAAGTAGTTAAATTGTTAAAAGTATTGATTAAAATGGCTGAGGCTGATGAGGCCAGTGAGGCTGTTGAGGCTCGAAATCCTTGAAATGCCGTTGAAGACTGAAATGCTTGAAATGCTGTTGACGACCGAGATGCTTGAGATGCTGAAAAGGGCTGAAGACTATAAATAGAGGTGGAATTGTAGGACCGGGGCATTCAACATTTGGGCTTGGGCGCGAGAGAGCATCGACGTTAGAATTGAGTTATTTTAAGATTATTTGCGGGTATTGGGGATCAGTTTAAAGCGAATTTAAATTTACGCGGGTTCTTTGTAGTATAACTTTAATTGGGGTTCTTAATTATTTCACATTTTATTAGTGGGAATTTACATAGTCTATGTGGGTATTAGGTAATATAAATTGCTGAGTGAGTATTGTCTTATAAATTGGATATATTTTAGTCACATGGGTTTTAGTTTGCTACTGCTTATAGTGGTAAATTATTATCCTTTTCATTTATATTTGAAATATTTAAGTTTTAGTTCCTATTAGAGGAACTTTTCTGTGTGAATTTGATTTGCTATTCTCCATAGATAGTGAATTATTTTCTTACGCAATTTTACTAACCCATTTATATTTTCTGTGTCTTTCCCTTAAACGGATGGCGTCTGGTTCATCATAACATAATATGGTGAGTTAGGCAGCTTGTATGACTCGAAACCTAACATGGTGTCAACATAAGGTAATACAAGTCACCTGTCTTCCTGAAATGAGTGGGCGTTTCAGAGGCAGAGAGATGAAAGTCGATCTGTCTAGTCACCCATACGGAATACTGTCTAACGTTATAACGAGCATGTAGGACTATAATCTAGACCGTGCCGTTTTAGGCGCATGTCTTTGTATAATTGGAATTCAGTATTGCGGACCCGTATCTATATATTTATTTATGAACACCTGTAAGTATCCAGTCCGCTGGCTCCCTCTTCTTAGGGGCTATATTGCCAGGGAGCTAGCAACATTTAGGTCTGCGTGGTAGGGCAGGAACACACCGTCTTCTTATTAGGAAAGCTAGGCAAGGCAATGCATTGCACCGAGCGGCCTTACATCACACTAAATGTAAATGTGGGAAAAGGCATTTCCCTAGTGTTGCCAACTTCATACAAAGCTAGGGGGCTCGAGCCAAGCGTAAATTACAAGATAGGTTGGTAGGAAATGTAGGTAGGAATTTGGATAAGGAATAGCTAGCGAGGCAAGTCTTACACCGGACGAGCCTTATGTACACACACCTCACGTTTAATTTGAAGAGATCAATTCTCTTAGGTTGGAAATCTTCACAGAGCTAGGGACAGATTAAATTCATACACATCATTGTTTATTCCTAGAGTTGTAGATTCTGTTGACAAACTCAATCTGAATTCATAAGAAACTCCTAAGAGTGCTCTATCTTAAGACAGCTATGTGCTCCAATAAAACTATAATTTATCATGTTATAAAGCTAGCTTGAAAGTTATAGATTGAGGATTTGGTACAGCCAGGGAGGCTCCCCGTTGGTTGTCTTACTGCCTGTAGGAGAAGACACTGACACGGCTCGTACTATATGAATCATCTATGATGTGATAGTTACCTCTATAGCATAAAAGATTTACCGTTGGAGAGTGGCCTCTGTGATCGACTGCTTTCTGTTTGAGTTATTAAAGTAAATAGAAGTATTTCAACTACTTGATTGAATGAGTCAATAGATTAGACAATTATTGGTAACTATAGGGACTTATATATATACATTATCAATCTACGGTAAAGTTTACTGGTGAAGGAGTCGGAAAATTGGGCAAGTTCACTGGTAAGCTGGCAATGAATGAGTCATAAGGTTAGGCCATTCATTGTAAACAGTAGGGACTCAATGGAAATGTCATAAAGTTAGGCTTTCCATTGATATCTTGCAGTTGGGTTGCTGTGGATGAGTCATAAGGTTAGGCGAGTTCACTGGTAACCTACTGTAAGCTAAGTATTATATTTATTATAGGAATTGTATCTGTACTAAAGACTTTATAATGCACCATTGTTAGTGCGTAGATTTTCTGATCTACAATATGCCTCTTCTGAAAGGGAAGTATTGTAGATTTGGAGGCGCTGGAGGGTCCGTAGGGGATGGAATATGGCTTTAAACCATAAAGGTGGGACCCCCGGGGGCATCGCGCCCCCGGTATCAGTCCGAAATACACTTACAATTCATATTCTAAAGTTTGAGAAAGTTCCCGAGTAAAATACTTTTCTACTTAGATTGTTTAGCAATATAATAGTTATTCCATTCTTACTTTTCACTTAAATTACTTTGGGTTACTCAGTGTTCACAATGTAGGTTCTGCATATTTCACTAGACGATTCACATGGCCATTTTAACTAATATTCATAAGTAGTAGGGCATTGACCTGAATTAAGTTATACTACATTAAGAATTATTAAGTTTACCATTAGGTATGTTAAATAATTAGTTAATTATAAGCACTAGTTAGATATAAGTATTAGCAGTAAGAAGCATCATCATCATCAGTTAGGTCTTTTTCTAGGTTCTTGTAGGGGTGCAGTTACAATACCTTTATTGAACCATTCACTGTCTGCAATAATGGGTCCATTCAATGATAGAATAATTAAGGAAACCATGCAGACGGAAAAGTTTAAATAAACTAACCCAACCAACAAAAAGTTGGAAAACCACCGATATTGTCACCTCAAAGTACAATATCTCAAAAACAGCTGATCCGATTTTAATAAATCATGAACCATAGCTAGAAACACTGCTTTCAAATAAAAAAAACGCGTTCAAATCGGTTCACCCGTTTAAGAGCTACGGTGCCACAAACAGACACATAGCGGTCAGACTTATAACACCCCTCTTTTTGCGTCGAGGGTTAAAAATGAACATTGGTGTTCACAATCATGGAAGAAGAAAATACGACGCAAGATTATTAACTTTAGCACCGAGTACAACCTATTCTGGATTTACCTGTAAAGCCGTTCTCAATAGATAGCGCGCGTAATAAGCTCAGCGATGGGCTATTACAACGCTATGAGAGAAATTCGTATCGGCGGGTAGCCTACGCGGGGTATCAGTAGAGTGCAACAATATTGGAAGAACGGCTAGATTGGCCGGCTCGAACGAGTCCCACACAATCGCAATCGATTAGGAATAGACGTGGACCAGTCCGCAAATTACTACAATTGTTCGTTCAATGCACCGCATTCAGCTCTGCACCTGCCAATTTTCAATAAAAATTGTCCAGCAAATTTTGTATTAAACGTTCAATGATTATTCCTGTTATTTTTATAGGGATTGATTTAATTAAGCTGATTGTGTATCGATCTCAGTATTAGTAAAGCTTATTCAGGTAAAACAAAATTGAAAAAAATACAGATAAAAAGTCCTTTTACCAAGTCCGTGGAAACAACTGTGGTTTCGTACTCTCGTAGCACTAAATCAACAAGTCCTTTTCTTTGCGGAGATAAATACAGTGTGTCTAATGGTAGGATGTTATTTCAAGTGTCGGTTGACCGTGGCCGCCATGTGCCCGTAAGTTCTCTGCTGTCCGCCAGTAACTCGAACTTTAGCGAGACGCTATAACAACGGCGCATCGTCCAACCCAGTTGTAAAGGAAGGTGTATCAGTAAGCTTCATCTTCCGTTTATTGTCGCTCAACTAGACATGTTGGAAACGTCTATTAAGTTAAGACGTGAGTAATCGGTTTGCGTAATATTGCTAAGTTTAGTGAAAGTACGTGTCCGCTTAGATGAATCTATGCGTGTTATACGTATACGTAATCTGTAAAAGCTATCGAAGGGATCGTGTTGAATGTGTCGTGATTTTAGAAGCCTTAATACCGTAACATGTTAGTTGTGGTTAGGATTCCGCTTAGCATAATGAGCACTAGCGAACAATGATAACCACGTGACAATGGTTCATACATAAGTAGAATGTGGCGCGTTTACGCATAGGTACTACTCAAATCTTTTTCGTTTATCATAAAAAACTCTGCTTTTCAAAATGGCTAATCTGTAAGTTTATCTTTATGTGTCGATTCATTAGCACAGTTATAATAATCAGCTATCTGATGTTTCGCGTAAATATGCCTGTCAATAATCTGAATACATGGTAACTGGTGCGGGGCAACGAAGTGAGTTTACAACTACCTAATCGAATCAGTGTAATTAATGAGGCCACAGGCTGTCACTGCGCCCGAAATGAGATCACTGAGATTGTTACATTATAATGTTGCCAAATTTAATTGAATAAGGCTCGCTTACATTTTATGATACGGCGTGGCGGTGGGTAAAGCCGCGGCGTTAATCTCCAACGTAAAATCAATTGCCAAAAATTGTATTTACCCGGATTCTGGTTAACTGATTCGGAACCTTAAGAGAAGGGGTTAAGTTATCATTTCCTGGATACGGATCCCCTATAAAGGAGAATCATATCAAAGTAAATTATTTCCTCGTTTGCCTTCGTTTACGAAAGTGCACATCTCTCGGGTTTATGCGGTAGAGGTGGTGTGTCCTGGGTGTCGTTGCGAAGGTTCGTTTTTGTTTGGCGGCGCGTGGACCGGTATTTTATTGAGAAATTTATAGAGCGGCGTTTAAGAGCGTCACACCGCGCGGGCCGCCCGCGCCCGGCGCCGCGCCGCGGTGAAGACATCTAGCTGCCCCTTTATTGCTTGCTTCAAATTAATGTCTCGACCTCACCGCGAAGGATTTCTTACTTTGTGGGAACGTTTATATCAGATTTTATTACGTAAATATTATTTTTATAACAAAGAAAGACCTATATTTCGGTGAAGGTAATACTGCAAAACTAGATCTTTTCAGTGACTTAGGTATCAACACAATTCATAATTTATTATTATGAATTTTCTGTCGTGGATCTTCCGTAAAACAAAATTATAGTAATGAACTAAAATACCCTATCTAATACTATATCTGTACTATATAATATTATTACCTGTTTCCAAGTGCTCGATGTTTCTTCCTAATCTTGTGACTGATTTTATAAAATTAGTATAATTTGGTTACAATACAATATACTTAGGCAGGACCGGAATTCTGAAACTTATAAAGTACAAAGGGGGATAGTTTGTTAGTGTTTTGTCCACTTTACCCGTGGCCGTGGTGGGAGGGGGTGTAATTTTCAGATTAGTTTGTTCAGCAGCCGCCAGCGCCCGCGCCGCAAATATGCGGCTAATAATGACGCCATGTCGCGCCGTAACCACCCGTAAAGCTTCGGATATCCAACAAATTCTTGTGCTTAATTTGTTTATCCCTACTAATATTATAAATGTGAGAGTAACTTTATTTGTCTGCTACTTTATCATGCGACACTACCCATCTAAATATAATTATTATGAATTTTGTATAAGACCTTGTATGGAGTTTCAATAAGACTCTGAGACAGACATACCTAGCTTTTATCCCGGAAAGTTGATCTCGCAGTATATAGCGTTAAACGAATTCTTCGCAGACACAATCGCGGACAACACCTAGTTACAAATAAAATAAATCCGCTTTGTCTTATTTTGATTAACTTACAGTAACGCTTTCACGCCTGTTGCAGAGCAGACACAGACATTTCACATTTGTCTGCTCGTAGACTCGGTCTACATCAGGATATCTATGAAAACTTTTAATTTTCTAGGTCTAAATGTCATCATATTTGAGTTGGGCATTGGTCAGTCAGATCTTTTTATGTACTTATTTGAATCAAATTTATAAGATCAGTTTGCTTTTCTAAAATATTTTTATAACATACAGCACACATAATAAATTATTAGAGAAAATTGCCACTCTTTATTGCTTTACGTACGGTTCCAATTGAGTGTTTATGAATGACCAAGCTGGTATCGAGGAGTACCTAGGTTCATAAAATGATTGTTTATAAAATAAAGAGCACTTGGACCCAATTTTAGAAATCATCGCTGCTGTGAAAATGCTACTTGATGATGGTAAAAAACAAGCGCTACATAATTAACTACTTGAAATAAATTTACGTGAAATACACAAAATGATTCAGCGTGATAAGTTTCAACTTTCTTCTCTTATTTCAAATGTACGTTAAATTATTTTTGATTGGTATTGTAAACCCCATTTTAAAATCGGCCCCAAATAAGTTAATGCTATTAAAATGCGAGTGAAAATATTGAGTACGCTCGTGTGGATATTCGATAGCGAGGCTCTATGATTGGCAAGAAATTAATACCGTGATCAGATTACATTTTAAAGCCGCTAGTGATTTAACAAACAGTACCCAGATGTTTATTATCAGTTTCGCTGGCAATAAATAAAGTCGTATTATATTCTTGAGCGAGCGATCTCATCGTCTATAAATCATTTTTATTGTGCTGTCGAAGGGTGATGGTGGTGGAGGTTAAATTGGGTCGACTCCGCGATATAGATAACACTCGACACTGCAGCCACGACATTGATCAGGGATGAGTGGCAAGCTCAGATTATGCGCGATTTATTGAGAAACTTTGACTTAGTTCTTAGCTGTTGCTATATGTAAATTCATAAGCCTAGTCATTAATTATTAGCACTTACTATTATTTTAATAAATGTTGAATGTAAGAACATTCCATTCCGTAAGTAGATAGCAATAATAAACTAGCTTTTGCCCGCGGCTTCCGTAAAATCCGATCATCGCGCGCTGTTCCCTCGGGCACTGTGAATTTTTCCGAGATAAAAACTAGCCTATGTCACTCTCTGGCTCTATGCCAAAAATCACGTCGAATCCGTCGCTCCATTTTGATGTGAAATACGGACAAACATACAAACACACACACTTTTGCATTTATAATATTAGTATGAATTGGAGCTATAAATTTCAAGTTACACTAATTTACGAGTAGCCTCAGCTAATTGAATCTTAATAATTGAAAATCAGAAGGAAATTGAAAACTAAAGTTTTACGTAATTTCATTATGTACCTACGTTCGTAGTAAGAACCACACAATTGAAAATTCAGCATTTTTTATATGCAGCTTTTCACGGAAGGTGCTATCTTATTTATGAACTGCTAAATCAAATAAGATACAACAATACATAGGCTACTTTTTATCCCGGAAAAATGCACAGTTCCTGAGGGAGCAGCGCGAGATTATCTAATTCCACGCGGGCGAAGACGCGGGCAATAGCTAGTCCAGAATATTTAAGCAAATAGTTGGAATTGTTTGACTTAACACCCTTGAAAAGGTTTTTCCATAGGAAGAATTCACTAAGATAACGCCTTATTTATAGTGGAATACGATATGAAGTATAAGGTAAATATATAGAATCACTAGCTTATGCCCGCGACTTCGTCTGCGCGGATCTAGGTTATCGCGCGATGGCGCCCTCTACCGGAATAAAAAGTATTCTATGTTGATCCTTGAAGCTTAAACTATCTCCATACCAAATTTCATCAAAATCGGTTCAGCGGTTTCGACGTGAAAGCGTAACAGACAGACAGACAGAGTTACTTTCGCATTTATAATATTAGTAGGGACTAGTTTATGCCCGCGACTTCGTCTGCGCGGATCTAGGTTATCGCGCGGTGGCGCCCTCTACCGGAATAAAAGGTATCCTATGTTGATCCTTGGGGTTCAAACTACCTATATACCAAATTTCATCAAAATCGGTTCAGTGGTTTCGACGTGAAAGCATAACAAACAGACAGACAGACAGATAGACAGAGTTACTTTCGCATTTATAATATTAAGTAGGGATAATCATTATTCAGTTGATCTATTCTGATTGATTCTATTGAAATCTATCATATTTTTACCATCCCCAAACTCATCATAGCTACCTACTTACAAAAGTCAAAAGCTTAGGTACACAGTTTCATTATAAAATTTTAAGCATCATTGGTAGACAATCGCCGATTAAAGCTATCGTTTTAAGCCTTATTATAGTATCAGAAATTAACAGTATTAGTGCTAATTAAAACGAGTATAAAAGTGGACATTACTAGCACATAGCCGTGATTGTGCGCCGGTCGGATACGCCGGAACAATAAACGTAAGGCACTATACTGTAGTAGCCGGCCATAAAGATTGCACATCGGTCTTTGGAAAGAGAATCGGTTAATTTCGGCTTCGTAGAGCGTTGTCACACACTACTTATGTGATGTTTGGCAGTCGTTGTACAGGTGCAATAGAGTACGGACGCAATTAGATGAATACTATGATCAGCGGCACAAAATTTGGCCCAAAATATACAAAATTTCCGATTCTGCATACATTTGAGGGTCAAATTTTTTGCCACTCAGTATAGCTTTTGTCTTCGGATTCGCCCGGCGTGGAATACGGTTATCGCGCTGTTCCCTCGAGAACTGTGCATTTTTTTTGTGGATAAAAAGGAGCCTATGTCACTCTCGGGTCCATAAACTATCTCTATGACAAAAACAACTTCGATCCATCGCTGTGTTTCGACGTGAAAGACGAACAAACATACAAATACACACACTTTCGTATTTATAATATTACTCGTAGTATATGGATGGAACAGAGTTGTTGAATCCCCGCCAAAACTTTAAATTGTTCGAAATAGTTCCCTCTTTAGGAAAAAGAGGGAACTATCTTTTTTCCAGTAGGTAGTGGCAACAGCTCTCTATAGATATCCGAAGTTTACATGTCATTTCATTAAGTAATTTGATGTAAAGTAATTAAGTCCATAAAGGTGTCGTATATATTTGATATAAAACGTCACTTAATAAATACGATGAATAATGGACGGTCGCCAGTGTTCGGAAATCGTCCTGAACAGCCAATTGTCTTTTTCCGAAGACCGATGCGATACAATACAATACAATACAATAACTCTTTATTGCGCACCAAAATATAGCAAAAAATTACAGAAAACAGGTATACACACAGAGACTTTCTGAGGTAAGCAATAGGCGGCCTTATCGCTTCAGAGCCGATCGCCGGGTACTGTACTTCCGTTAGTTGCTTCGTGCGCACCGACATCGCAATATTCGTTCTCTCTCGTGGTTCATGAAACAATTTTACCAATACTTAATTAATTTAATTTGTTTCTTGTTTCGTACTCGCTATTTTAGGATTTTGTTAGAAACAAAAACAGAAACGATGCCTAACACTTCTTTGTCCGTCTGTTCGTGTCCCAGCTTTCACCAATATTGTCGAAAGAAAAGACAAAAGCATCGAGTTGAAATTGAGTAATATTAAATTTTAAGGGGCCGGTAAACGGTAAAGATTATTTAAGTCTACTTTGTAAAATGGTACAATCTGGTTAAGGTGTATTATTAAGGTACAAAAATTACTAGTGTGTACTACCCTTTTCGTAGAAGGACAACAAAGAAAGCAAAAAGTACAGGACACAAAGACTTGGTTAGGTATCCGTACAAAAAAAAAACAGGAAAAATCCTAAAATAACTAATTTTAATTCACATTAGGAATAATACAACATTTTATACTTCACTAGCTGTTGCTCGCGACCGTCTCTGAGAAGAAGTCTTATATCACGACCCTATAAATAATAATCAATTTTTCGGGATAAAAATTATCCTATGTTATTCTAAGGATCTCAAACTATCTCGATACAAAATTTCACCATGAGTGATTAAAACGTGAAAGTATAAGAAACGAATTGACTTGAGCATTTGTAATATTACTTAGAATTTTTATCCCTCATGAAACCTACTGCATATACTCGTAGTGTAAGTATGTAAGGTATCACGAAATGCTTAACATATGTACAGTCTAGACGCTTAAATACTATGCGTTTGGCTAAAGGTGATATAGTGAGTCGTTTCAATAAGAGCTGTGCGGTATAAAACCGTGATATAAAGGAGGTTATTTGGTTTCGCAGGCAATAAAGCGGCATTCTTCGAGGACAATGAAAACTGCAGTTGCCGGCTGCGCCGTGCAAGCATTCACTGGCGGTCCGGTTCACTGCCGGACGGCTGTCTCTCTTCCAATACCTTCTAAACATTGCCATGTGATTAAAAAATAAACGTACTTCAGGAAAAAAACACAACGACCGTCGATTCAAGTGACACCGTAACTTTTAAGTGCTTATTAGACTTTTAACTATAGACAAATAGAAAAAAACACAACATTATATTTTTACTTTTTTAAATAATGATAAATACTCGCATATATATTTAAAACACTATATAAATCATAAGTGGAGGTTAAACAGGAGCAATTTAGAAGATATGTATTTAAGTAAGATGTATCATTGCATCTAGACAGTATTATAGTATCTAGATTTATGGACACCTACAGCACCGTTGAGACTGCTAGTGCGTTGCCGGACTCATCTAAAGAAATGTAGGTACATTTCAAATCTTGTAAATTGAATTTTACACTAACTTTTGGAGATCGAACTTACTTCTTTGGCATAAATAAAATTTAGATGACACTGTAAATACAGTTTACGAAAAATAAGTTAGTGAAACGCTTTTATCAAAACTGATTATCTTAACAAAAACTTATTAAATGGCTTTAATTTTTAAATGATTTCTGGTAAATGTCTTAGGAACTTCTGTCTGGTAAATCCCGTTTAAAAATGAACTAAATTAAAAAAAAAGATAGAAAGTTATCTTACGTTCGAACTTTTCACTCCATCCATAACCTAAACTGGAAAAGATACCAAAGTTGTCCTCGTAAGCTCAATCAAGAAAATTGACATTTGCTTTATGCTATTGTCTGAGTATGCTGGGCCTTATGAGGTGGGTACATTAAAATAATAAAAAACAAAGTATCTCATTCAAGTTTTATAAATTTGATATCTAACAATAAGTACACTTTATAAGACTGTTTAAGAATAATTCAAGAGACTTTAGGTCATCAAAGTAAAGTGCAATTGGATAGGGTTCGGGTGGCGGCGACAAACAATACAAAGGGGCGCGCGACTAGCTCGTTATCGCGACCGCTTCTAGACAATCAGCGGTGCACCCCGACCTGACTAGAGGCGAAAATCTTAGTATCTGATCTCAATCTCTAAGTAGAAACTACGAATACCTACCTAAAACTTCCGCCAAATAACTCATAATAGGCTCTAAAATAAACGTGAATTTCCGATTTAACTATTTTTAACAAAGCTGCGTAAAGCTTAAAACAATTCACATAACGAGCACTGCACCAGGTAAAAGCTCCAATGGTAATATTTTTGTTTAAGCAATCCAATAAAAGCACGCATGGTTACGTTCATTGCTCGGGATTAAAGCCGCGCGCTCGTGCGCCCGACCATTGCGACAGGACATCTTAAAAATCCTCTAAATGTTTCTCTCAGCGGATCGTCTTATTAAGTGAACCTAGAAGTAATTGTGGCAGACTTACAAAGTTAAGCGGTCGGTGGTAAGCCGCCCGCTCGCCCGCGAACGCTCATAATCGTTATTTCGTCTGCGGACTTTATAAAATGTAACCGAGGCCGACCGGCGAACCCGGCTACGTAATTATTAGCCCTTAGGGGAGTTCTTAGTTACTCGTTAAGCTATGTGCTAGTTTAAGATGCCGTTCTAAAATGGAATTATTTTGATTACGACATGGCTAGGATTAGGATTTCGTTATGGTTAAGTTCAAGGGGTTCGAATCGCTTGTCGATATACGTTTGTCTAGCATCCAGTGAGATTGTCATCATACGCGACCCTCTCGGGAATGCCTACGTACAATACGTACGTTGACTTTAAATCTCACTCGTAGTCCAGTTCGAGTATTGGTTTGAATTATTAACTTTTGTAGCCAGAACATACAACTGCGAAAATTGTGTTTCGTGTTTAGAAGCTTTCGTGTAGCTTCTTATATGGGTAAATAGGTACATCGAATGGAGCTCTATGTTTAAATACACTTGAAATAAATAAAATATTAAGAAATGTGGTACTTAACCTAATCAAAAAATTCAAGTTCGGAGTTGACATAATAATATTTCGGTGAAGACCAAACAATTGGGCACCTTAACTCAGGTAGTTAGAATTACTATTATTTTTTTCCATTTTAACATGAAAATTAAACGAAAATGTCACAATGGAAAAAATAATAGTAATTTTTTACTACCCGCGTTTAGTGTCTTAAGTTTTTGGTCTTGACCCATTTCTTCTAATAAAATTAATAACTGTAAATTAAATTTTAATGTCATATTTAATTAATGTAATTGAGACGTAAACATACGAGTATGGTTTGAAGCTATGTTAATAGATGTACTTATATTTTAAATTCATTTTTAACTGACTTAAAAAAAGGAGGAGGTTCTATGTTCTAAAGCTTGTATTTTTTGATTTAAAAAATTGGGGCTTTAACCAAATGAATGAATTGAATTGAACAATGTATAATTTATTCACTATACAATCGAGCATTTATTACGATTTATCTGAATACTTAAAACTGATAAAGGAAACTATCCAAGTATAGAATTTGAAAATCTGCGGCATAATAAAGACAGAGAGAATCAAACGACAGTTAGCATAAAGCTGACATGACCGTCGCTGCGCTCATTTTGTAGTCAGAGCTGGCGAGCGAAACGTCGAAGTTATGGAATCGTGAGAAATCGAATGAGAATGTGACACCAGCGTGGCGGCCTATTCACGTCAAGGCGCGCCTGCTGCCTGCTGCCGCGCACGTGGTGACAATAGCCAGCTGCAGGCAATTCGATCAATCAGGCCCATGCATGCACCAGAATATAGCTTAGACCGCTATTTGCTTTACGGTAGAGATACACCTAATGTTACAAAAATCTTGTACTGTAATTTAACTCTAAGTCTACTGATAACTAATACAAGTGGAAAAATATTTTTATTCGCCAAAAATAGTAGATTATACAACTAGAGCGTAAAACGAGCCATTTTATCCGAGTCGTTCATGGAAAGTCGAGGGGAAAATGGGTTTAATGCTCGAGTTTTACACTCTGCTTTTCACTTCGATTGAGAGGAAATTTCCACAATTGTTCACTTATTAGGTACAGTCAGCAACAAAGATATCAGTACATCCAAATTCACGTAATTCATTTATTCGTTCGTTCAACATAGGTAAAAATAAGTAGTGCTAAAAATATGTATGCACGACCTTAATGTTTTATTTTTCATGCACTGCTAGATATAATATTATTATGTTATGTTATATGTTATGTTTTTCTTGGAATAAATAAATAAATAAATAAATAATTATATTTTTTCAGTTTTATTGATTTATTTTTGGTTTTACATAAAAGTTATTAAATATATAGAAACTGTTTTGTTTGTGGCTGTTGACAACTGATTATCTTGGTCTTAGATAAAGATTTTACTTTATGCTCTAGAGGATAAAAAGTAATTTTATGTCGTGTAAATCCAACATAAATACTAACTTTACGAGCATGAGAAACGAAAAAATGTTTTGTATGGAACTTAAGCCACATAAGGTTTATCTTCATAGGTACGATATCTTTTCTATTTTTGAAATTTTTATGTTTTTGCACTTGTATCGTATTAGTAATCAAGTAGCCTTATTATGGGTTAATTTATTATACCAGGACTTTTTAACACTATATACCTGTGTACAAAATGAACATGGGCAACCTTTGCACGAGGGCGCTTTATTTTATAAATATTATTAGATTTATATTAATTAAAATAATTTAAAATAAAAAAAACAGACTAAAAACCTTATGTTTAATTTGTACCAATACATATTTTTTGTAGTTTTATACAAAAGAGGGGTTTTATAAGTTTTTTTTTATTCGACTGGAAGGCAAACGAGCAAGTGGGTCCGCTATGACTGCTATGTGTGCCTATCTGTGTGTCTGTGGCACCGTAGCTTTTAAACGGGTGTACCGTTTTGAAAGTGTTTTTTTTATTTAAGACCAGGTTTTCTAGAGATGGTTCTTAGACCATGTTTTTTCAAAATCGGTTCAGCCGTTTTTGAGATATTGAACGTTGAAGTTACAAAGTCGGGGGTTTTTCAACTTTTTGTTGGTTAGGTTATTCCAACTTTCTTCCCTATCGAGAACATGCTCCTGCCACTACTACCTTACGTACCTACCTTTACCTAATACCTTACCTACCTCTAATACCTTACCTTACCTTAATACCTTTGGAATAACTAAAAAATTAAGGGGCTCAATTGATGATTGTACCTAAGTTGGGAACAGTCTGTCCTTTCTCAGGGACAATTTATAATAATTGTTAGTTCAGCTGTTTAGTTGTTATTATAAGTCATATCCATATCTTCAATCGTTCGTCAACTTATAAAGAAAATATACGCGCAGCTAAGCTAATTTTTAAGGAAGAAACGTAATATTACCTAAACATGATTTAATTTGTTTTGAAAGGGAAGATATAAAATTACCTTCGTTATTTTATTTGGCCGTTGGAACTCGAAAAAGTTTGATTGACTTCAAATCACAGAAGTCGGGAGGATCGTGGAAACTCATTAAAAAGTAAATAGAGATTGTAGCGACACCAATCGGATGTGACTAATATTCGTTGCAAATAAGTACTTCACACCGTATTAACAAAACCAAATTAGTCTCATTTGATTGTAAATTTAGTCTACTTAAAATTGTCCTTAGTGACTTTGGCCGTAACGTAAGCCCTTGGTGGTAAAAATTGACAAAAACGGAAAAAACTAATAAATTTTAATGAATTTTCAAGTATTTGACAATGATCCGGAAGGCTTTCGAGGTGAAAAACTTGGATTTGACATACATAATGTCACCAATACCAACTCATATAAAAATTAGAACTACCTCATTTGATGCCAGGTAAAAAGCACCAATTCCATGTACTATTATTAGATAGATTTTATGTGCATGTTAGCATTACAAAGTTCTTAAAGATAGACGATTGTTGGGTAAGTCCAAAGTAATCACACATCACAAGCAGTTCGTATGAAGGAAGTATTGAAGCGTGTTTTTAACCCCCGACGTAAAAAGAGGGGTATTATAAGTTTGATCGCTGTGTGTCTATCTGTCTGTCTGCGGCACTGTAGCTCTTAAACGGGTGGACTGATTTGAATACGGTTTTTTTTATTTGAAATTAGGTTTTCTAGCGATGGTCCTTAGATATGTTTTATCCAAATTGGTTCGGCCGTTTTTGAGATATTGAACTTTGAAGTTGTAAATTCGGGTGTTGTCCAAGTTTTTGTTAGTTAGGTTAGGTTATGTGGATGGTTATTTTTAATTTGCTTATACCTAAATACTTACTCAAGGCAAGGTTATTTTGACGCCTTTGTTAATTATACTAAGTTCATGTCTAATGTTGTACGGAATGCAGTACCTGTATAATTGTTTGGTATCTATGCAATATTCCCGTTTGGACTGAGCAAGAACTTCATCCTGATATAGTAAGTGAAGTTGATAAAGTTCAACTCGCTTTGACTTGGCTCGGCATGCACATAGATTGCTGGAGTGATGATTATTAAGCAGCGTTTCCATCAATAATGTGCGAGGATGTGTTGCGAGACATGTATTTTTCATTATTAACCAATAGAAATAGCTCCGCTCAGCTGTTTCTACCAGAGTTGTGCTGTGCGAGGCGAGGTAAATGAAGCATTTCTATTGGTTAGTGAAAAACACATTCCTCGCAATACAAAAGACTAACATTTAGAATGCAATATTTTAGTGTGTCAATTTTATCAAAGTCAAAGTCAAAATCTCTTTATTCAATTTAGGCTATGACAAGCACTTATGAACGTCACGTAAGTACAAGCTGTTATCTCCAATTTCGTGCTTACAGAGTTTTTCATTTTCTTTTAAGACTAATTATTTATTCCAAACCAGTTTTTTTTTTCATAATAACATAGGTCAAATGTCTGTCTATATCTCACTGGTTGAGTACCTTAAAGCCTCTCGAGGTTTGAAGATACAGCTTTGATCAATTACTTTGTTTTTAATCATAGACAAAATGCAAAAATTTAAAGCACTCAAAGCCCATGTGGATTATCCACATTTCAACGTCATTGAAAAAACTAGCCTCAGAAACGTGATTGTTGAGTGAACAGTGAACACGGAGAGTGGCGTCCCCGAGTGCTTGTTTCATTACTAGATGACTGGGCCGCTGAAAAGCCTTTGTTGTGTGTTCCGTGCTTGATGATTTAGTGAGCACATTATGGCCGCGCTGTCCTTGCTTTGAACTCAGGACAAACAAATAAATAAGTAATATTTAAAAATTATCATGGTAGAATTACCAATATCTAATATCTAATTGACCCAGTCTCAAGCATAGCTTGCACTCGTGCTAGTTATATGTATCGGCCAGTACCGGGCAACGTAAAAATAAAAATACTTACTCAAAAACCGTAAAAAGGTTTTCGAGTATCATTAATGCCATTACGTATTATTTCAATTTTTTTTTTTGGAAATTTAGCTCTATCGTTACTATCGATGTAAAATATTATGTTATTTTGTTACTAATAAATATAATCATGATTTCTATAGGTACTAATACTCTTTAGTCATGATCTGTCATGGTGACAAAATATAAACAGAACTGATGTTATACCGTTATCATGTGCTTGCGATAGCTTCGCCCCCTGCGCACAATGCCTGCGCAGATCTTTGCCTAATATGCCATACTCAGCTGCTGGATTTTGTTCTGAGGTACATACGCTTCCTGATATTATTTGATCGTAGCTCAACTGTCTTTTTTTCGTTACCTCATCAATACGTCATTTATGAATCGATCAAAAAGATTTTTTTTTCGTTCGTTCAGGAATACCATCAATTAGGTCCCATAAGTACCAAATCAGGATCTGATGGCTGGATCCTAAGGAAATAGAGGGAACTCTTGAAATATTGTAGGGACACCTATGGTAATTTGGATATATTTAGAAGTAAATACCAAATAGTATTGTTGTCTTGTGTTGTGAATAAATGTATTTTCTTTCTTTCTTTCTTTCTTTTTAAATTGTGCATTTGCTCTTGAAAATCATCATTTGGTGAAGTGGAACTGACGAGTGATGATGAAGACCATATTTGATCAACGGAGCTACTACTCAATAACAAATACTTCACGGTAACACAGTTTTTAAGCAATTTATGCTCATTGTAATGCATATGGTGAAATGAAACGAGCGGTGAAGCGACAAGACTCCTTAATAATGAGCGTACAGTACATAAAAAAGTGTGATTTTTTTTATTAGGTAAAAAAAAATTAACCGACTACAAAAAACCATGAAAATAATTTATACCAGTCTGAAGTCGGTGCCTCAGGAGCCAGTAGGAGTGATTGAAGTTCAATATATAGTATGTAGGTGAGATAGACGACTATTTATAGGTCCACTCCAGCTGGCTCGTGTGAGGCACCGACTTCAGACTGGTAGAAAATTATTTTCATGATTTTATGTAGCTGGTTACATTTTTTGTTACAATTTTTTTTTAATTAAATAGCGTTTCTGTGTTGTTTTTATGAAAAATATTTACAAAACTCTTATTTTGCAAAGACAAGATGTTTTTTTCTGTTTATTTCAATTATGTTTTGTTCCATAAACGAAAATATATTGGTAGGTAGGTATAATGTTTACATTGGTAGGTATAGGATGTAAAAAAAACCCTGGTTTCTAGTTACAGGATTCACTACGCGTAGACTTAATCGTGCAGAGTATTAAATATTTGTTTGTACATTTACATTAGAAATGCGTGGGCCAGCGTTCATTAGCAGAGAAGCGTGGGTTCCGTAAAGGAATGTATACGGGTTGCACATTTATTTTAATATTATGAAAACGTTTTTTTTTAATATAATTACTGCTTTTAATGTGCAAGAAAAGCGGCAGTAAAGCGGCCCGCAAGTATGAGTGCAAAGAAAACAAAATGATAAGAAGTATATAGTAGTAAGTTATAATGCAAAATTTAAAGTAGAAATGAATTTACTAGTGTATGTCCCTGTGGATTATTTTTAGGGTCTCGTACCAATTGACCCTATTATAAAGGATCTGTCCATTCATCTGTAACTATATATAAATATTTAATCCATATCATGTGCAATATAGATATATTCGAATTTTATAATACTAAATCGTGTTATTTTTGAATTCCATTAATTTTAAATAAATTCAACAGGTTAAATGAAGTTAATTTCTCTAAGACACTAATGGCCCAACCTTTACTGTTTAAAAGATAACTAATACAAAAATTAAGATACCTAACTAATAATGAGGTAAAACAGTACAATTTATGATGCTTTTTTAAAGTCCGCAAGTAAACTTTGGTTCTACATTTTTAGCAAGAAAAGGTTAAAAAAATGCATTTTATTGATGTCTCTGTTATGTGTCATGTCAATGTCACTGATCAAGATTGTGAATTTTGGAAGTTTATCTTTAACAATGGCTATGTACTTGTATTTCCTTTTTCTCGAGAAAAAAAAAATAGATTGATTTGTCTAAAAGTTCATTATCAGGTAGTTTTTGTTAATCACCTGAGCCATTTGTCGAAGTTCGCGAAAATCAAGAAAAGTAGAGTGTAAGTATGTAAATTAAAAATTAAAAGGGTCTAAAATTTTTAATAAAATACAATAAATTTGTTTACTTTAGTGTTTTAGCTTGATCTTAAAAACTTGCATTTAAATGGTGGTGTGGAACCTTCATGTGCGAGTGCGACTTCCACTTAACCACATTTATTTCAAAGTGATCCAATTGAAATCCGAATTCTAAATACATTTCCATATTTGCGAGACACTAAGCCGCGAGTGGTAAAAGGTCAGGCGAGGACGGCTGTTCATAGATGATTCGGCATACGCGGCTCCTGCCCAAATTACAATCCTTTGAAGATTAATGTTCCATCCAAATTTAATACAACCGGCGTTGAGGAAAACATCAACCGAGCCCTGACTTGGGCCTGTATTCAATCTTCTGTAAATACATCATAATATTTACGTATCAATCAAATACGTATAATGGGATATCAACAGCCTACGCTGACTCATCATCGGTTTATCAATGTCCCTGTGCTTTATTCCAGTAAACGGTTTGGTCTTTTTTATCAATGATTTTTAACATTTTGGCAAAGTTTTTTTATTGATATAGAAATTATAACTGTTAAACGTCCAACTAACGGTTTATTGCGACGGTTTTTGCATACAGCACTAAGCAAACTAAACAAATTAATATTACTTTAAACTATAATTTGATAACTCCAAACTTTGCGCTATTATCCTATAGCTCACAAGCAACGTTAAAATTAAACCTAATTCCGCAGGACTATATTATTTTCGATAGAATTAAACTGTTTTAAGGGTAAGTATATTCGCGAGAACACCGAAGAAATTGCTTTTTAATCAAATAAAATGTTCACTTACCCTCGAGGCGGCAGGCGCTGGTTCGCGTGGCCCCAAGCGCGCGGCCGTGCCGCTCAACCCCGCGACTACAACTGATTTTCCAGCGCGAAAACTTCCCTCCAACGCGTCATAACTCACCCCAGCTCCGAGCCAGCCAATCATAGTCCAATGCTTCCGGCGAACCTCCCGACGCTTCCCGAGAAATCCCGAGCTTGCAGGGCGGCTTGCTCATCGGGTCTTTTAATCTGAAACGTAAATGCATGAAAAAGAAAATGACCAAATCGGTGAGGATTTAGGCTCCCGAATGCGATGTACGCTAAAGACCGAGCGCTCGTGCAACAGGTAGAGCTTCTAAAACTTTTTAAGGCTATACATAATCATCAAATATCCTACTCATTGATTGAGCTTAAATATAGTGTGCTATTAGATTCGCCTTATAAATCGTCGCTGAGATTAAATAATTACGTACATTTTGATATCCATTTCCACAAAACATGAACGCTCCAAAGATTATAACGAACCTTATTTGGCAGGCTAGAAGTTAATTAATCTGCAGGGTGTAGGAAGATATACTAAATATGATAAGGATTAAGCGTGAAAGTACGTGGCTGCAAGACATTCATTAAGTTAATTCTGATTCATAAAGCTGATATTTTGTGCCGAAAAAGAAACAGTGGAGTCGGTGGATTTGTCGGATTACGAATTACCTACTTTACAATTCTAATTATTTGTTTACCGCTAGGAGTGGGACGGAATTAAATTGTTAATTTATTCTTGGGACAGCTTTTTTGTTAATTGCTCGAGGTGAAATTTAGTATTTCTTTAGCAATGAATGAATTATTATTTTGTGGACTTTTCCCGTCCAAGTTACCTGCTTAGATTTTGTATCAGAAACTTGTGTTTATTTTATTAGGTAATAAAGAATATTTTTTGTACAGTTTGGGTAAAAATAAAAATATGTTAACCTGAACTTTAAGAGTCATTAATGAGAGTAATTTTTATGATACCTGTATACTATTTCAATCAACAAAATAAGCTTTATTTAATTAATTAATTTCATTTGAACCTTGATGAAGGCGTTACTGAAATATTTGGTTATTATTTGGTTATTAATATACAGAGAAAAAGTCATCAAGTCGTCTCAAAATAAAAAAATGTTATTAGGCCTTCTCCTTTCAATATAAATTTTACCTAATAAGGTAAACGTACTATTGCTCGTCACTGTCCCAGTAGTTGTCATCTTTAATCTTATGACAGCAGGGTGTCGTCTATTGGGCACTAGCGTCTCGAGCACTCGGATGTTTACCTCAGTTACGATTTATAACTCATAAATTTCTTGTAATAATTTTAAACAAACGTGTCAATCATATATAACACGAGCGCCCCTGATGTGTGTCACTAAATTGAAACCCGTCCGTCGGGCGTAGGTCCGGGCGCGTCACGTACTAGCCATTAGATTACTTGTTTAATTCTTGACCACGGGAGGAGCCGGTCGTAATCTAAGTTGTAAACTAAATCTTGGGTCCCGTCTCACATATCCCCCGTAAGCCTGGCTCGGCTGCTATTTGAATGTTCCACGAACGGCCACGAATTAGTATGCGCGTTCCATTCGGCCGCCAGTCCCATGGGCCGCAACTACCTATTCCACGCATTGCACGACGCCCCTAAAACAATTAACTTTCAATTAGAAATAAACATATAATTAAAAAAAGCGAGTTTTAACCGAGCGTACGCGTTCAGCCAACGAAGAGTCTGAGTTTAACTTTGGCAAAAAATGTTTTCGTATGTTCGGATGTCTGTTCTACTGTCTGTGTGTGTGACGTCAATCAATTTTCGTGAAATTTTGTGAGCAGGATTGATAATTATACTATTGAATTATTTTGTTGCTTTTTTTTTGTGGTAAAATATATATATTTTGTTGCTTAATTTTTCGATTTTTTTCGAAATTGCGAAACCATGGCGGTTTTAAGGTGCGCGTAAACTATATGCAAGACACATTTGCAAAGTCTACAGCTAACAGAGCTACTAGTTTCAAACTATTTAATTGAATTAGTTTACTTTCGCGGCTTTACCTTGTGTTAAGTAAGATTCCTTTACCCCTGGAAAAACTTAAATATTCTTTGTGTATGCTAAATTTCAATTTCAATTTAGGTTTTGAAGTTTTGGAAAGGGGGTTGGTGAGTCAGGCGTCTGAGATAGACAGCAAGTCAGGCAGGTATAAATATTAAAATGTATAATAATATAGTTCTAATTAGGCAATCAATTTGACACTCTTTTAGTAGGTACATGCCTTATATTAATGTAATTGAGTTACAAAATTGAGTTAACAAAGATATTTTAAACAGTTTACTTTTGCACGAGGCGGGGAACAAAAATAAATATCTAAAATTTTCAGTGTCATCAAGTAGATAAACATTAAATAAAAAAAATGTTATTTTACAATAAAATTCAATCACAACACGTTAATAATATTGTTTAAATTTGTTTGCTTTTCTCGAAGGTAGAAAAACAATTTTTAAGACAAGATGCTATCAAACCTTCGACACCATTACCCCGTCTATTTCCAGATGACAAAATAAAAACAAATCTAAATTTCCTTTATATATTTTCCTGTTATTTTATACGTATTTATTATAACTGCAATTATTTAACAATTTCATCAGAATAGGACTGCAACGCGTTCAATTTGTAAGCGGGATCTTGGGATACGCTCATTTTGTGTATAAGGGAACTAGCACGGAATCATCCGGCGAGCTAGAATTATGTAAATATGCATACAAATATTTGTGCAAATAAATGGCTTTCTATTCAAGAGCAACCGAACTTTGGGGCAAATAGTATGTAAATTATTGCTATTGCAACACTATTTTTCATCCCCATCTCCAATTAAAAAAGCTGTATTAGTTGGGCTCTCATTCCGAGAGGAGGCCTGTGCCCAGCAGTGGGACGTATATAGGCTGAGATGATGATGAGTTGGGCATATTATTTTAGTGGCATTGACACAAGTTTTTACATAATGTATCGATAACAGTACAATATAATACAATACAACGACTCTTTATTGAACACCAACACATAGCAGTAAAGATAACACAGCTTTATTGAGATTTTCATAAAGTCTAGCTATTTTATTGCTTGGCCACCATAGAACCTTATCTTAATAAATAATTTTTTTACGCACCTTTAGTGGGTAGGTATTCTAGACTACGTTAAGAACTAAAGGGAACTACTTTCCTAGTTAAAAAATCCGTTTGTGCTTGGTTGTTTAATTTCTACAAAAACACAACCCTCCTTCGGGCATTCGGGTAAAAAAAGACAAAAATCTGCCGAGTGCAGCGCCACCCCTTACCATGGAGTAGACCAGAGGTTTCAACCGGTGTGCCGCGGCACACAGTGTGCCACGTTTTCAGGTGTGCCGCGATCGCCGCGAAGTGTATGCGATTAGTACAAAAGGTGTCAACGAGACCCCATTAATAAGCCTCCGCTGTCCGTTATGTTATACATATTGTGGGTAGGTATACTGTACGGAACCCTTTGGATACCTACTCTAAGTGCCAGTCCAACTCGCACTTGGCTATTTTATTTTTTATTTTTTGAATGTTTGCGTTACTGTGAGATGATGGATGCTAGACAATCCAGTATCTATAAGTGATTTCTCCACCTTTACTTATTGTATTAATTGTAAGTTTCTCGGTGTATTGGTTTATACTGTAATGCCGTGCAAATGTATTTTAATAATAAGGACAAAAAAAAAAAAAAAAAATACCTCGTTGAGTTTCTTGCCGGATTCTTCTCAACAGAGGTTTTTTTTCCGAACCGGTGGTAGATTAAAAAAATGACGTGTAAAAGTGCCCATTGCGGCCTATTTGCTGAATAAATGATTTGACTTTGACTTTGACTTTGAAATAAATAAATAATAAATAATTTTATACTGGCGTTCCGTGAAACTTTCATGAACGAAAAGTGTGCCGTTAAAACCAAAAATATGTAAACGCCTGGACTAGACACTCGTGACTTCGTGGGAGTCCGTGTCCATTGCTGACTTTTTAGAAATAGATGGATTACGGATCTTGAAAGCCCTTATGTCGGAGTTATTCGAGAACATCGCAGAGGGAACTTCAAAACACAACTTAGAAGTGCAGGGTAAAATTAAAGGCTATATAGCAATTTGGAGTGCTCCCGTAGTTTGCATACGAGTATATACATTTTAGTAATGTAGGCCGTCATTGGCTCCGTTTTCATGATACGGAGTCGGCAAGTTTCCTATCTTGATGTAGTTACCATATCTGGTCCATTCGGCATTGTTTCCGCTGTGAATACAACTTTGGCTGTAAAATAGATAGGGTAAAGGCACCAGTGGCCAGCCAGGAACCAGTGGTCAGCCTTTTGCGTCGTTTATTGGTCATAAATATCGCTACAATTAGAATAAACTAATCACGTGTACTTTAATAGAAACTTTGATTCCTCATTGGTTAATATGTCACACGATAGGTGCGACAGGGGATCACGGGGGAGAAATAAACTAGTTCACACAGGTGACGGCGGTTGAAAAGAGCAGTAGTGTCATGTCCGCCATATTTTTTACTTCGTGTAGTGTTCTCTTAAAAGGTAAGAAAAAACATGTTTTATTGTTAAATGCGATAGTTTTTTATGCAATTTGGCTTTATGTATTATTCATGTACTGAATTATATTAAATTTGAATAAAAATATCGCTGATTTACGTAAATATTGTGGGGGCTGAGCATTGGGTACTACTTTTTTATAAAAGATCCAATAGTCGGCCCCCCACGGCTGGTCACTGGGTTCTTGAATTATTTTTAAAATTGCGAGATAAGACTGTCATTAGAACCGTTAAATTTAAATTGTCAAATTTAGTAAGGCATGTTCTTTCATATTCCTCAAAAAACCCAGTGGTCAGCCGCGTTAAACATTTTATTTTTACGCGGCTGGCCACTAGGTGTTGCCGATCCAGTATTCAGCCCCGATCTAGCTGGATACAAACGAAGATACTGTTAACTGACCAATAGACTTTAATACGTTGCGATAAGGTTTATGTTCGTTTGTAATTTACAGTTAAGTGTCTTTGCTTGTTTGCTTACTTACATGGTCACTTGCATGCTTGCTTGCATGCTTGATTGCGTGCTTGTTTGCATGCCTGCTTGCTTGCTTACATGCTGGCTTGAATGATTACGTGCATGATTGCTTGCATGTCCGCTTGCATGCTCGTTTGCTTGCTTGCTTGAATGCATATTTGAATGCATTCATGTTTGCACTATTCCTTGCATAATTGCGTGCTTACTTATATGCTCACTTGCATGCTTGTTTGCATGCTTGCCAGCTTGCTTGCTTGCATGCTTGCTTGCATGCTTACATGCTCACTTGCATTGTTGGCTTGCTTGCTTGCTTGCTTACATGCCTACTTACATGTTTGTTTGCTTGCTTGCTTGCATGCTTGCTTACATGCTGGCTTGCATGATTACTTGCATGATTGCTTGCATGCTTGCTTGCTTGCTTGAATGCAGATTTGAATACATATGCATGCATTCAATTTTCACTATTCGTTGCATAATTACATGCTTACTTACATGCTCACTTGCATGCTTGCTTGCATGCTTGCTTGCTTGCATGCTTGCTTGCTTGCATGCTTGCCTGCTTGATTGCTTGCATGCTTGCTTGATTGCTTGCTTCTTTAAAATGTTCAATGTTGAAATGGTTCACGCGAGCGAAGCCGCGGGTAAAAGCTAGTAAGAAATAAGAGAGTCCTAAGTAATATCGTTGTTTTTAGGGTTCCGGAGCCAAAATGGCAAAAACGGAACCCTTATACTTTCGCCATGTCTGTCTGTCTGTCTGTCAGTCCGCGGCTTTGCTCAGGGACTATCTATGCTAGAAAGCTGTAATTTTGCACGGATATATAAGTAAACTATGCCGACAAAATAGTACAATTAAAAATTCAAAAACAATTTTTTTAGGGTACCTCCCATAGACGTTAAGTGGCGGTGATTTTTTTTTCTCATCCAACCCTGTGTGGGATATCGTTGGATAGGTATTTTAAAACCATTAGGTGTTTGCTACAACGATTTTTCGATTCAGTAATTTGTTTGCGAAATATTCAACTTTAAAGTGCAAATTTTCATTAATATCGAGCGTCCCCTCCCTCTAAAATCTAAACCGGTGTGTGGAAAAATATGGGAAAATTCAGGATAGTAGTCAGTATTCTAACGAAAACTATAACGGCTAAGTTTGCTTGAGAATTATTAGTAGTTTATGAGTAAATAGCAGCGTAAGGTATAAAATATACCTCAACTTGGAAGATTCCGTATAAAATACGAAATCCTTAGAAATATATTACTTAATTTTTTCATAATGGCTACGGAACCCTATTTTGGGCGTGTCCGACACGCTCTTGGCTGGTTTTTGATTTAAATAATGCTCATTTTGATCTCATGCTTGTTCATGGTTATAAGGGCTGAATACTGGGTTCATCTAGGCTGATTATTGGATTTTAGAGGCTGACTACTGGCAATAAGCGCCATTTTTTGTTTAAATTTAAATATGTATTTTATAAAGAGAAAGATTGTTTTTGACATGTGTTGTTTAAAAACTATAATAAACAATGAATCCAATCATGTACTCAGTTTCATTATCCGACCAATCCTGTAAAAATGCCAGCTTTCCAAACTTCAAAAAGTCGTTATGAGGCTGACCACTGGTGCCATTACCCTACAACTGGTTAATGTTAGGCTTCAGTTGTACCTATTGGGTCATATATTTGCTCAATTTAATAGTATATAGCTCATCATCCAAACAATCTTTTAATAAAAATGTTTTAGACGTGCATACAATGAACACAGGTATCTATGAATTGTCTTGCGTTAAATATGCTCAACGGTAGTAGAGTCAGAGCTCAAGGTTTCTTTATGTATCTACATATTAATTACGCACACGACCTATTTTTTAGGCGCAGATGACGCACAGCAAAAATTTAAGTCTCAGTCATTTTTGTACTAACTTTTGAAAATTGGCGGCGCTGTAAACGTTTAAAAATATGCCATGTGTATGCATAGGCCCTTAGTAGAATAACATGTCTTATGTACCTATTTTATGTGACTCCCTTGCAAGATCCGTCTGTTTTTTTGCACCGTGTTTTTCGGCGTCAGAAGCAAGAATAATATGGTTAAGGACTTCATGAGCCACAACCACCATGGAACCGTGTCACAGTAAACGTCATAGTGACATCACATTAATTAATAAGGTAAATCGTAATGACTTTTCCTTTGAAAATGTTCCATGGTGCCTCATTAATTAATTAAAGTTGACCGTTTATACATTTGGGTATACGTATTTTTTTGTTAGTATTACCTTTACTTAGTGCATTATCGAACGCAGTGCGGCTGTAGGGCTAGGAGGCAATTTAAAAATTTGTCCTGAAGGCGTCGGTCGGGCGTTGTCTATATTATGCGGCAGGTATGCAGGGGCCGCGCCCGCGTAGCGCTACGAACGCTACGAACTGCTACGTGGCTACGGTTTCGTAGGAGCTAGTATTCAAATCCCCTTCTACGCGATTATAATTTGACGTATTATTTAGCTAGATTGGCAAAGAAATTTGGATTGAAATATCAAAATATCCAATTCAAAGACAGACCGGAGGCATACGACTTGGTTGCTTATAAGATAAAACTAAAATCATAGCGAAATTGATTATGAAAAGGTTCCACTCTGGAACGTGATTCAGTTTCCTCGACTGTACCTATGTGTAGATGGACAGTCAGAGTATCTATAGCTTACCTATAGCCAATTGAATTAATAAATCTGATTGGCACTTAAATTGTTTCATGCGAAGGGGGAGAAGGCAGGACAAGGCACTTGCCATCTGGATGTGTCGACACATCCAGTCCTGTCCTGATAGCTTACGGGATCGCAGGTCGCAGAAACGTTATGAAATTTTACACTGGCGTTCTTCGGTTCCTCATACAAAGTGAGTATTGTGCGTATTTTTTTATTGTACCAAACAAACACAACTTGAACGATACAGTGCAGGACAATGTTGATGAAGTCCCATGAGCATTTTAAAAAGTCTTAGAATTTCAATTCAATCTAATGATGTACGGGAGCGAAGCCGTGAGTAAATTTAAGCTTGGTTACAACAAGAACAAGACTATGGCCAATTGTTGTGATTAAAAATTCAGGACTTGCTCTTTTTCTCGTGGTGGCCTAGAGGTTTGACCGATTGCCTCTCAAGCTGGGGGTCGTGGGTTCAAATCCCGGCTCGCGCCTCTGAGTTTTTCGAAATTCATGTGCGTAATTTACCACGAGCTTTGCGGTGAAGGAAAACATCGTGAGGAAACCTGGACAAACCTCCGAAGCAATTCAATGGTGCGTGTGAAGTTCCCAATCCGCACTGGGCCCGCGTGGAAACTATGGCCCAAGCCCTCTCATTCCGAGAGGAGGCCTGTGCCCAGCAGTGGGACGTATATAGGCTGAGATGATGATGATGATGGTTGCTCTTTCTGCGGTAAAAACAAACTGTCTAATCCTTGTCATGTCTACGTATGTTTCTGTAGCGAGCGGACGGGGCGCGAAGCAGACTTGATTGGAAACCCTATTCCATATTTATTATGGGCCCATTTTGTCATGTTTATTGACGCGGCTGTCGGGGAATAACCGGCTTATTTCATATAATGTTATTGCTTGGAACTTTCCGGGAACTATTGAATTATCTGTTGCCTAATATCTGTTGCATATTTTTGCATATGAATATAAAAGTACCGTATAACTCATTGATAATGTGACGGATAACTCACTTCTTAAATCGGGTTTAGCTCGACTCGAGTTTGTTTCGGGCTAATTCGTAGCCCTTCTTCTTATGAGCAACGCGACTCGACGGCATGTCAAACATGTCAGGCTAAACTCAATTGAAGACGCATATTTTTGTATTTAAATGTTTTTTTAATAATAATAATAATATTTAGTATCCAACTAACTTACGGTCTAATCCCACTAATACGAGTATTATAAATGCAAAAGTTAGTAAGTCTGTTTTTTTGTTACGTTTTCACGTCTAAACTGCTGAATAGATTCAGATAAAATTCGGTATATTTCCTGGGAAAGGACATAGGATAATTTTTATCCCGGAAAATTGCATAGTTCCCGCGAGAAAGCGATAAACGAATTCTACGCAGACCGAGTCGCGGGCGACCGCTTGTACGATAATAAGTGACAAATATTATTTTTATTTAATTTTAGCTGTTCATAAGTCACTTAGTCAATCAGTAAATATTTTGTATACTTACCTTCTAAGGTTTTCTTAGTAAGAAAAAATCCGCATTAAAATGATCAAACTACATTATATATTTAAGCTCCGAGGATGTTCAGGAAACACTTATGGCGAGGTGGAAAGTCTATCAACAAGCGGGCAGCATGACTTGAAGGCGATGCTGTGGCCAAGCCTCGTTTGCTCTGTTAACCTGCTGTTGCTTTGCCAGTAACACGGGTTATAGAGTGAATATTCGTCCGTTTTGACCGCTCGGTTATTTAGTCATTACCCATTCCATGTTTATTAGGACAAAAAAGTCTCAGAATTTTGATCGTGCTAGATAACATTGGTATATCGGTCTTTAGTTTTCATAAAAAAATACACTGAGCATATTCTCATTTAATAATATTTGCCGAAACGATAATAATGACGAAAAAAAAGCCGCAAAACTACAGAAATAGATTAGATAATAATAATATTATGCAATAATATAATCTATATCTGTGCGCAAAACCGCTGAATATTTACTTAGTGGTAGTGTAGGTACATATGTAGTGGTCATTGCTATCAATTAAATAAGAGCTTAATCTATAATATAAAAATGAATCGCAAAATGTGTTGGTAAGCGCATAACTCAACAACGCCTGAACCAATTTGGCCAAATCTTTTTTTTTTAATGTTCGTTGAAGTTCAAGGATGGTTTTTACGGCGAGAAAAATTGAATAATTGCGGGAAAAACCGTAAAAACAGCCCTTTTCTTTTTCTCATACAAACGTTTTCTAATTAAAACGTTGAGTCAATTTGAGCTCTATTGCTATTGTATAAAGTTCATATTAAATTACAAGCACCACTGGGCTTAGAGCCATGAAAATCGGTATGTAGGTAGCTGGATCTCTGGAATAATAGATAGGCTACTTTTTATCTCGATATTCCCACGGGATAGGGATAAAATCTTGAAATATTAACCGCTGGGCTTAGAGTCACGAAATTTGGTATGTAGGTAGTTGGCCGTCTGGAATAACACATAGGCCACTTTTGGCCCAATATTCCCACAGGATACCTAGGGATAAAATCTAGAAATAACAACCGCTGTGCTTAGAGCCATGAAATTTAGTATGTAGGTAGCTGGACCTCTGGAATAATACATAGGCTACTTTTTATCTCGATATTCCCACGGGATAGGGATAAAATCTTTATATAATAACCGCTGGGCATGTAGTCATGAAATTTGGTATGAAAGTAACACGATGTCTAGAATAACACATACGCTACTTTTTATCCGGATATTCTCACGGGATAGTTTTGAACTATTTTGAAAACAAATGACTTCCTGCCAAGTATCTTGCGGCGCATTCTTCTTGGTAATGATGGTCTTTCCGAAAGCGCTGGTAGTTTAAAAAAATGACGTGTAAAAGTGCCCATTGCGGCCTATTTACTGAATAAATGATTTGAATTTGGATAGGGAACATTTTTGAAATTTCAACACTGGGTTTAGAGTCTTGAATTTTGTACAGCTATTCACAACACAACCTCAATGAAGGAAGACCACGATATAAATTTTGGAAATTGCCAGGGGAATTTGGTGAAATCCCGAAAATTTCAAGTGCAACTACCAGACCGATTAGTTTACGCGTGCGAAGCCGCGGGTAACAGCTAGTCTTTAATAATATCTGATGCAGTAGTATCATCATATCATGCAGGAGTGATTCACGCATTTCAAGGTTGCCAGTTGATGTCATTGAAACTGACAAAGACATCTAAGTGTATTTCTCTGAAAAATCTCTTTATTGATAAAAGAAACTAAATAATATAAACACTGAATATTAAACATAACTTCCTAACAATAAGTTAAAATAAAATAAAATAAGAATCTTTTTATTTTCACACTTATGTTTTTTTTTAATGACATCCGTGCGAATCCATGACGGTGTAGTTCCAACTAAACCACTGCTCCCTAGCCAGTGCACTAGCGCGGCAAACGCGCCGCCGCCGGATGCGCTGTTAAAGGCATTATTATCCGGACGGTCGCGCCGCAAATAAATCGTCTGCCGGAGCGGGGCTCTTTCGATTATCCTCAAATCTTCATTACATCGACGTATGCCCCTCACCTCCTCTTGTGTCGCCCGCTTTATTCTAGGTGATAGTGTAACTTATACAGCCAAAGCAGTTATTAATTTTGGTATAGATAGTGCTACGAGAGTTCAAGTGAATGATTACACACACAAATACAACATGTCGTGTAATGACAACAAGATTTTGACATTTACTTCTCCATTTAATTCATTGTTCTTTTGTGCAGTTTTTTTTAGCTGTGCGTGTAATCATTTACTTCAACTCTCGTGGTACTACCTATATTCTCGACGATGTAGGTAAACTTGCAATCAGCTCTCTTACTATTTGTTCCTGTGAATGTTTATTAAAGGACAATCCTTTCGAAGTAACCTAGTCAGTTACGAACTTTTTAAACGTTCGTATAAATATGTTCCAATAATATACTCTGTAACCATGAATACCACTTACAAAGTTAGAATAGACTTAGAGTAAACATTTTGCTACTCATTAGGTCGACTTACAAGTGCGTTTCGCATCAAAGCGTAATAGTTATTTTGCTCGAGCTCGATATTACGGATTGAACATCGCAAGAAAATTCACCCGACATGTTTCCAACTCTACGAAGCAATGAAACTTTGGCTCAATAACAAACTTTTAATGAAACACTGTTAGTTGATCCCCGGATGGAGTGTTTTTCATTAAAATGGTTTTAAAATTCTATATTATCTTAAAATGTAGGCCTAATAATTGGACAATTCGAAAAAGGAATCAAGTGGGAGTTAATTATGTCTATTGGATGCAATGCTTTGCAGGTATTGTACCTAGGTACTACTTGTCATTTGTATTACTGACATCACGTAAAAAATTTGCGCAAACCAGTAGGAATCGAATCATTACATTACTTAGATATCCATCTTATAAATATCTCTAGTTTGAGACTTGTTGCTATGGAGGAGCGGGGCTTCCTGACATAGGTTTGCACACCGACTAGGAAGTTCCAATCACGATTTCAAATAGACTTAAGTGTAAAGTAAATAAAAAAAAATCTTTTGCATTTAATTACGCCGCCACGCTTTTGATTCAAAAACTATCCTGCACCTTAAGACATAAGAATTTTTCTGCGTAATTTAGGAGTAGTTCGAACATTTACAGTCCCACGATTTGTTCCTTTAAATGATGCTTATATCTTCGCCAGACTTACTCCCGTGTATAATGAGCGCCTGAACTCCGCCGAGGAAGTGGCTGGAAGTAGTTAGTGGCGTTTTATTCGCCGTGACGCAAAGGCCGGTGACAGGCGCGCCCACCGGATATTGATTTACAGCGGCCATTGGAGCTCGGTTCCGGGTGCAGCCTCCGATACACTGCCACATTTGCTTTGTGCTTGCCATGATTAAATTAAAGCTAGTCTGTAGAAATAAGTGAAATTCAAACTCTAAATTACTATAAAAAGCGAGCACCGCGCATAATAAAAATTAATTAATGCAGGGGTATGAAGTAAAAGACCAGACAAGTGCGAGTCTCTCTCGCGAGGCGATGATTCCGTACGATGAAATATTTTAATAATTATGTGCTGCTTAAATAGTGGCGTCATATTAAAACCACATATTTACGAGTATTATAAGATTTATAGTAAACTATAGAAGTCTGTATTAAAAAAATGAGTATAGGTATTTAAGTACATATATAGAGACAAAAGAGAAGGTTTAATGTTCGCCTGCGTACTAGGTACAGTGGGGGTAGAAAAACCTTCGTCAGTTATTAAATTGATTCCTTTACAAAGTCATAGACTCTTAGTACGTTTTGAAACCAAAGTACTAAGTAGACACGTGCATATCAAATTATACTTACTTGACATGATAACAAGAGTTAAAATGGTATACACCTCTAAAATATATCTAGTTTAATATCAATACAAAACCTTTTTAATAAACAACTTCGTAAAAGTTTCAATCAAATAATGTTCTATTTAATTGTCAGTGTTTGTCAGTGCCAAGGGGTAATTGTAGGGTGTCTATGGTCACCTGATTATGTTTAGCAGGTTGACAGGTTGACGCAGTATGTCCTACTCAGTCGGTAAAACAGATTAGCGCTCATACTGAGCAAAGGAAAATAGATCTTAGGGTGACGAACCTTTTTTTACTCTGTACGTACTATACGTCCCACAGGACGGGAACTCTTCAACGGTTAATGGCATCGACTTAAAATTTTGGTATGCAAATGTAGTTTGGGTGACAATACAAGTAGGTACAGTCTACAAAAAGCACAGGCAGCTAAAAAAGCTTGTATTAAAAATGTTTTTTTTTTTCACCAAAAACTTATATTGATATGGCTCACGGTATAGTTTGTAAGTTTTTAATTTTTTCTAATTTATCCCCTCTTAGTCTCCATGTTACCTATAATTGAATTTATCTTTTAGGTCATAAGTGTGCCAATTTTCAACTCAATTGGTTCAGTAGTTTCAGAGCAAATTGGCTGTTGCTGATGAACAGACACACAGACATACGATGCGAGTCCTATAAGCCTTCCACAAGTTTTTAAGACGAAATACGAGTACCAACGTACGTAGCTAGCACGTAGTAGATTCAGCGTAAACGACTAGTTACAGTACGTCATTTTTAAGCCAGTTGCAGTTGAAAGTAAGTTACTGTGCTATGCAGATTGTAAATTGTTCGCCGTGCCCGCGCTCGGGCGGGACGGTAAGCCGCCCTGATATAATACTCGTAGCAGAGCGGCGCCTGTAGGCATCTACATACTCGCACATAAACCCGCTAAACATCCACCGGTGCTCACTAGTGAGGGATAACAGGTAAATCCAGACAGTGGGAATCAGTGTAATGCTCGGTAAACGTTTGATATGGTATGAATAACATCACAGGCCCGTTACAAATGGATGAACCGCACACGGGACCGTGCTTACGGATCACAGTTGAAGTTGAGCTCAATTTTTGCTACGGTTCGTGGATGCGGCATCGATGTCTGTTGAATGAGGATTGTTAATGTTTTTTCGTGCTAAAATATTGATCATTTTAAAGATTAGTAGGTATCATAAACTATAAATAGACGTATAATTGCATGCGTTATAATGCTCTGAAGCATATTTGTGTGCAGAAAATATTGATATTGAAAAAAAGTCGGTTACTTGTGGCGGTCGTTTCTGTTCGTTCGTGTAGGTACTTTAATTTGGCAAGGCATCTGCAATACCCCTAGTGTTGCAGATGTTTATGGGCGGTGGTGATCTCTTACTATTAAGAGACCCACTTGATCGTTTGCCATCCAGTCGAATTTTTTTTTTTATCGCTATCGGGTGCGAAATTAACAATTTTTCCGTGTAGTTATTTGTTTCTATCTTATTGTCAAAATTCACTTAAGTATTTTAATGTGTTTACTTTACTATGATGCGAATAGGTAATATGATACTATTATGTGAATAACAAACAGATAAACACAGACATTTAAGTACTTTTTAGATTTTTTACAAAATCAGTAGGTATGGATACCTTACTACTAGAGATGAAAACCATATTTTTGTACAACTTGTATTACTTTTAGATGACGATGATAATTATAAAGAATCAGACCCGCGGTCACACTTCAGGTTAAACTCCAAAGAGATCTACTTATCAAATCTAATTTTAGTAATTTCACGGCACCAACGTGTTTCCGATAGCGAGCCGGGCGCAGGCGGGGGGCGCGAGGCGCGATTCTCTCACTCGACAGATCACCTGAAAGTGTACCACTTAATAACTCACATCCTCTCCCGGTTCACTGGGCATCCGCTGGATCGTCACATATCTCTAAATATGGCCGGCGGAGCGTGCCGCGCCGGCCCAGCCTCGGCACACGAGCCCTTTCCCAGCGCGATAAAAGCAAATTATACCATTAATACTGGGCCTTTTTATCGCTCATCGAGTGTGGTTTTACACTAAAAGTCCCCTTTTAAATAGCTAACAGGAACTGCGATGACGGTCGTTAAATCATAGGTGGGAGTCTGTTCATTACTTTGAGTATTTATTTAGCTAAATACTTAAAGGTTCATCAGTAGGTAGCAGTAGGCGTATAAGAATGTTTAATTACTTATTTTATATATTTTAAGACACATAAACTACTAGAGGTTGTTTAATCTACTCCACTGATACTGATAGAGGTCAATTACGGGTTAGTTTTATGTAAAAAATAATAATAAATGACTGTAAATGGTCACACAGTGAAGCATGTTATTAAACTTCGCGTAATCGAATATCATCTCGTCTGCGGTTATCTACCTATACGTCGCATCGTTGAGCACAAGTCTTCTCTCAAAATAAGAACGCTTGGGCTGCAGACCCCTATTAAACAATGCACCTCAAAATTTTAAACTCTTTTACATAAAAATCGTTACTATTACTAAAACATAATTCATATTAAAGTGGTCTATGTACCATAAGAACATATTTCTTCTTCGGTTACCGTCAAGTTGTTAGTACAGTTTTCTAGATTTGTATGTCTAAAGCTTTCGCTTAACAAGATAAAAGTACGTACAAGGAACTATTGAAGAGTTTAATAATATTCATTGGACCCGGGCAATTTTCCGGGCGAGCGGCGGCGCGTCTTTGATCAGCGCCGACCAGCCCGGGAATAGTCAAATTGATGAACTAACTACAACAATCTCCTGCAATATGTAAGTGATTTAAAACATATGACAAAATGTTTATACAATTAATTTTGAATAGACCGCCGCAAACATCTATCAGCCCACATCACTAAAAGCATTTTCCAAATACTTGTTCCCCAAAGTAATTCAATTTTACACCCCAAATAAGTGAATCGCGAACACGTGTAGGTTGGTAATCTGCCGGTCGCGGAAGGGCAAGGGTTGCGCGTCTTGGAGCAGCGCCGGTGCCTTTTAAACATTATTTCCGGCGAGTCATTATGCACAGCACACTGATCACATGAGCTCACTCTGTTCGACTGAAAACTTAATTTTAAGGAGGTTCATTAGGTAATTTTGCGTGTGTCATCTTGTTTATCGGTTTAATTATAGGCATCCAACGAGTTGTCGAACGTTTCAACACCTTGTTAAGTAACTTAATTTATAAAAAGATTGATTTAGTAATTTTTCCGTCAAGAAAATGTTACACATTTTCGGTGGATATTGCTTTTAGCTGTCGTGATTTATTGAATCTACTGCAAAGTGTCATACGTGGTTGTTCAAAAATAATGTGTTATTGGGCGTAAAAGTTGCCCAATGATGTCGTTATAAAACTTTGGCCAAGAATTATAAAGGGTGTCACAAATAAATCGAAAAGAGTTTTGTATAAGTATTGTAACATTTTATCGGTGTGCCCTGAATGTGATAGAGTGGTATAATAAGACGCTCACCTTCTCGTGGGTCCGAGGGTCCTTCAGAGAACGGGCGTGGAGCACTCTCCACGTCGCTGCTACACTAATATGCTTTATTGATAGATTCGGAGACGTGAAGTGTGTTCCGTTTGTTCTTCTCGTGTGATTGCGATGTTGGCCACGTTGATTGCATGTTCTTTTGTTGCTATTAGACCGATTGTACTTAATGTTGGTTGATGAATAAATATCGGGGTAAATCAAGTTCTGTGAGACAGTAAGTGAAATCAGATTACTTTTAATTTATTTCTATTATATTTATATTTCATTGAAGGTAGATTGGAACTTCAATTTTCGACATTTTGATGAGTCAACACTTTACTTCTTGAAAGATAATTTTTACGTTATGGCATGACTGCGTTTCTCTACTAAATGCCAAGTTCGTTCGCGGGATAGACCCGAGAATTAACTTTTTTCAATATTAGTGCGTAAAACGAAATATGAAATCAAATTTAAATTTCGCAGCGGCCTAAAAATAAACACAAAAAACTTGATTCAACCTACATCAAAAGCACAATTAGTCTACTACGAAATCACTTTTTACACGTCTCCCCAAAAAATGAGTGTATTGTTTTTTGCGTCACTTTTAATTAAAAAAAGAAGATCCATATGTCACGTGTGCCTCGTCCAGGCATCGAAGCGCGTGTGGCAGGTCACGGGTCGCGGGCACTTCCGGCGTCGCGTCGCGCCCTTCCGGTGCGCGCGCGCCGCGAGCGTGACCGCTACCATTATAATATCTCATTGTCCTGAGCCATATGAACATGCGGACCGAATCTAACTGTCCATTAAAATAAAATCAACGGAGTACTGTAACTAGGAGTCGATTTCAACATGCAGAGGAATGTGATGTCAGTGATCTGGTATATTCATCACGATTGTACTATAAAATATGTATCATAGCTCTCACGGTATTAGAAAAATGTTAAAGCATTTTTGTGGATCTGTGCTAAAATTAATGTATTTTTTAATTATCTGTCTTTTAAGAATACTTACTGAGAAATTTACGTGCAAATGTGAAGCAATATCTATTAATTAATTAATCTAAAAAACAATACTTCTCCTTGCAGTCGGGTAAAAAAACAAAAAATGTTCCAAATGAACTCTTTTAATTTCAACCGAGGTTAAGCTTCATACTACAGCTTATGGTAGGTAAAGATTTCTGCAGCGCTTGTTAGGTTCAGATTCCTTACTGCGGCAATTAACAATCTATTTTATACAGGTTTTATATTTTCAAAAGTTTTATAAATTGGCAAATTAAACTAATAGCGACAAATTAAGTATAGTAAAACTTTGTGCTGTTGCCATGAGAAAGTACTTAGTAAAGTATTAGAAAAATTCTTGAAATTTTAGCAGAAATATAATTTTCTTTCACTCGTCCTTGCATTTATAGACTTGATGACATAATGAGCTTGTTTAATGTCGACATGTTAATAAAAGGGCCAGCAAAAACCAATTAGGTCGGAGTTACTGAAAAGCTTTTATGACGTAAATAATGCAATTGGTTAAAAGGACGCGAAAAACAAAGGAGTATCAATTTAATTGTGACATGCTAATGGCCACGGCCACCTGAGCACCGCTTTAACATATTCTACTTTATCGAAATTATTCGATCATTTTCATTTATATGTACATATAATATACCTACCTATCGACTGAGCAAAAATGCAGCACACACGCACCCTTTGTTTGTTTTTAATCCCCGTCACAAAAGTATCGAAAGCTAGTTTAATATAAACTAAGTTTAATTAAAATAAAAATACTTTGAATTGACAATGTCGGAGGTTTATCAATTTATCTACATGGCTCGGGTGAGCCTAAATAATCAAATCAAAGTATCTGTCGGCTGTTGTTACTTGTCAAGTATACTTTGCTGTACATTGCTGGCAATTGTTAGAAAGTTAACAAAGTCTGAATTTTTTAAATTAATGTCATGGTTAAGTTACAGAAATAAGTTACTTTAACCTCACTTAGAAAAGACTGGCTGCCGGTAACATACTCTATACGTGCATAACCATCATTGAACTCGAAATTAATCCGTATGCAGTGGAATTAAAATAAAGTTGATTAGTTGCTGGTTTTTCTGTGGCGTATAGAGCACGTCACTTCGTTTGTTTTGTGGCGGTGAAGAGTTTTAAGTAGTTGTCACGACTACAAACATCGTCTGCTGGGCCCAGTATTGTAATTATCCGTGGTAATTATAGGTATTGTATAGTCAACCAATTTGATACATTGGGCAACCTTGTCACATAGACATTTACGTGATTCGATAAGCATCCTTCCTTACTATTATAAAGGGGAAAGTGAGTTTGTTTGTTACGCTTTCCCAACGTCAGGGAGCGACGGATCGTTGTGATTTTTGGCATAGAGATAGTTTATGGTCCCGAGAATGACATAGGCTACTTTTTATCCCAGAAAATGCACAGTTCTCGAGGGAGCAGCGCGCGATAACCGAATACCACTCGGGCGGAGCCGCGGGCAACAGCTAGTTGTCAAATAAAATTGTTTATTGTAATAAAGTTCCATAGTGGCTCTGGGATCAAATTGGTTAACTTTATAGTGTACAGTGAAAGAATTAATTATTAAGAAAATTAAAAATGCTCTCGTGTGAACTTCCTTCCACAATCCATGTCGTCACCTTATTCACTTTTCTCGCTACCAAAAAACACAGTTTTTCTCATATTTTCTTAGTTAGATTATGGTACTCACCAATGAAATGAAACCTAACGCTTTTTGAACTACCATCTCTACAATAACCCATTTTTTAAATAGTTTGCTTCGTGAGAGACTGAGCTGGGAACTAAAATAGTTTTAAAACACAAGCGCGGGGTGCGGTTTTGGGGTCCGCCAGAATTTACTGTTCCTTTTAAATCTTAAGTATTACTCTTGGTTACAGCTGATAACCACGTGTTTTATGACGATATGTAATTTTGAGCAGCCAAATAACTGTATCGTCAAATGCTATTCATATGAAATTCGTCAATAGTACGGACTCGTTATTCAGAGAAGGTCGGAAACAATTAAACACTGGCATTGGTCAGCCGAGCGCATATCCGTGATTTGAGTGATGCCCTACTTAGTACGGAATCTGATTGCAAGTTTATCTATGTTATTGAGTAGGTACCACATGGGCACAATTATAGAATTCGGGCCACCTCAAAGTTACGTAAAGAAAACCCAGTCTACCTTGGTTCCATTGGGCGGGTTGATGTTTGGCTTTACGAAGGAATTTTTATGGTACGTCCTATAATACCCGAACAAGAATGGTACCAGCAGTATGCCATTGGTCAATAGACTAAAAAAAAGTCTGCCACTTCACATCTGACCAGAAGCAGGTACAGTCGATTTCTTAAACTTCTGAGCAAAAATTTGATTAGAAATATCGGAACACGCGCCTATGCCGTTAACAATTTTGAGTGGTGTTCATGTGAACACGGCTGTGAAAAATATGTATTAGTGACCAAATTTTTGCTCAAAAGTTTAAGATCTCGACTGTACTTACTCGGCAGTCGTCGTTGGAGGTGGCTCTCCAACTCCATTTTATTATATAAGTCATGTTGTACCAGCATAGACGAACGTCATGTCAAACCAGTGGTTAACTGCTGTCGGGCACTTTTAATGAAATAAAACCATTCAGATGGCTATCTATACTTATCAACCCGGCCAATGAAACTAAGGCAGACTTGGTTCCTCGTAACTTTGTGGGTGGGGCTGTTAAGTTGCCATAATCGTCCCGATGTAATAACTACTCGACGACGTAGGTAAATATGAAATCAGATCTCGGACTAACTGGTTAACTCGCGGATCATAATGCTTGTGTCACTAAACATTTCAATTCGGTATTCTATCTCAAGCAAATTCAAACCTTATACCAGAGGCTTGAATGGTTGAGATTTTAGTAAATATACTGTGAGAAAAGAAAATTTGGAAGTACTTATTGTACCGTTTACGGGTCAATAGTAGGATACAACATCTATTAAGTTGGTTGCGTGTGCGGTATCCTAAATGTTTTATCTCCCAATAAAGTATATTAAAAAGTAACAAGGTAAGTTTTCTCAACTAAACCGAAGCAATTCGAAACTGGAGCTACCTTATATTTGAAGTAACTATTTTTAAAGCAATTTCGAAGCTGCCTTCGAGAAATTATTAATGTTTTTGTGTGAGAGTTCTAAATAAACTATTTCCTAACGTTTTAACTTTGATGACGGAAGTCTGTAGCAGGTAACGGTGTGTTTACCGGGGAATGTGGGTAAAACACACAGGCTTGGGTACATATTGCGGCCCAACGTTGCGGTGCCTAACTAGTTTGTATCTCGGGCGCGGCCGGGAGCTAAGTGCGCCCTAGCTCCTCTGCGGTCCGAGTACTTAACCTAATATTCGATAATTGCATCAGTGTAGCGACATTAACTAAGTCGCTCCCTGACTGGTCAGCTAAGACGCAGTATTGAGACGTGCTTTGTGGTCACGTTCAAACGCATATTCATGAGAGCCTACTCAATCCATTATTGGCAAGGTTGTTGCGTAAGGCCCTTTGCGGTGGTTTATCGAATCATCGGCGGGTAGGTTTGTTTTTATCCAAATTTCTATTTGGGTAAATTAAATACAACGTTTAAGCTAAAAGTATTTGTTAATACAAGTTTTTTTATTTTTTTCTCTACTGTAACTACCTACTTACATATTATTATCCTCCTACATTATCCTTACCAAATTTCAAGTTCGATCATCGCAATTGAGAGAAATTGATTCCGCAAGATTTGAAAAAAACTTACTTCGGAATGCTACATGTTAAATTAATAAGTAAAATACAATCGTAAGGTTAGGTCAGGTTAGAAAAAAATCATACACATTGCAATTTTTTTATAAGTATAAAAGTATCAAAATCTAGTTATCTATACCTTAATAAATTAGTACATAGTACATAAATAACCTAATCTAGAATAGGTAATTTAAAACAATTACAAATACAAATATTACATTAATGTTCCGATCCGGGTTTGTACGCAGAATCCCACATGTCCACGAAGCATACACTGGAATGGAATCTGTAGAACATTATGAGAGGAAGGCTGATGTGTCCCAGAATAGTCCAAGTGACTTTGCCGTAGAACTCGTATCTCTCGTCGAGACTTTCCGGGGATTTGTAGGAGAAAGTGTTGAAGATCCACATGCCAACGTTGGCAATGATGAGGAACATGAGGAGCTCCCGGCCTGGCTTCTTGCGGCGAAGCTTGCGGCTGTTGCTGCATCGCCGCAAGCCATCGACGAGCAGAGCTGTTTGAAGCACCACTTGGATCATCTGAAAAGAAATTAATTCAAATGTATGCATTTAAATCACACATTTGTTAAAGGTTTTTCTGGAGCCCATGCCCATGCAATGAATGTTTTTATTTTTATTTTACACCCAATTATTTCAAAGACATGGTGGGAGGGAATAATTAATTTTCGCCAATTTTCATACAAAAAGTGTTTTTGAGCAGGCCCTTTCATTTGTTATGTCACACACGTGATAGTTTTTTTCTTAATTTACTACTTTATCCCCAAAAGTAGCTTATATGTTTAAATTATTACGTTACACGTTTTTTTTTTGAGTAATTCAATTAGTTAAGTAGTTTCGGAGAAAATAAGCTGCGACAGACGGACGGAGAGACAGATACACGCTATGATGATACACGCGAGTAATCATATAAGAGTTATGTTTTTCCTTTGAGGTATGAAATCCCAAAAAGTTGAGGCAAAAATATGCCACAAAACCATGCAAAGGGCGCAGTGTTGTATGAAATTCATTTACTTATTTTAATTTAATTTATCTATTTATTACAGTATCTATAAAATTATTGTAAAAGAATTTAGAAAGTTAAAATTAAAAGTTTTGTGTCTATTTGAGTTGCAAATCATTTTAATACTCGCAATCGTCAGCGATAGAAGACGGTCTTAAATTTCGCGACCAACACGCATCGCCTCTTTAGCTCAGTGGTAGAGCACTGGTCTCGTAAACCAGGGGTCGTGAGTTCAATCCTCACAGGAGGCATCCAAATAACTCGGAAAATTTTGCTTTTTTTCCAAACTTGTTCTTAGAAACTACTAAAGGAACTGAAGCGGATCCATTGATAATGAATGTGTCCAAATATGTTTTTTTTTTTTGTAGAATGTTCAGGTAAAGTTGAATTATTTACACTAAAAATATATCTTACAAAAAAGTTTGTTACATGCACTGAGTTGTTCGTTTTTAGGATTTCGCGGTCCTGTAAGGATCCCTTATAATTTCGCCATGTCTGACAGTCCGTCCGTCTATCCGTGCTAGAAAGCTTGAATTTTGCATAGGTACATAATAATATAATGTTGAACACGCCGAGGAACTGGTGAAATATTTTTTTTTTTTAAAAGTGGTAAAATACATTTTTAGTGCATTTTTTTGGTTTTATAATTTTACTAATAATATAAATGCAAAAGTTTATGGGGATATCTATGTAGGTTTGTTACTTATTCATGTTAAAACTGCTGAGCAGATTCGGATGAAATTTGTCACACAGACAGTATTAAACTGAAGGCATTAACACAATAGTACTTTTACCGGAAAATTTAATAATGCCTAAGAGATACCAATAGTCAAATTCTTCACAAACGAAGTTGCGGGTAACAGTTGATGTAAAGTTGAACAAACTGAATTATGTATGTATTAGTGTGCACCTGATTTGTTCTACTACTGTCATATTGCTATATTTTTGTTAAGGAAATCATAGTGACATTGATTACTAAAAGATTCCACCCTGGTACATGAATCAGTTTGTTCAACTGTGCTATAAAAAACTTACCATAAGTATCAAATCCACAGTCTTCACAACGTTGAGGATGTTGATTGTAGCAACCAAAGAAAGCACCGTTTCCAAGAAGAAGGCGGGTATGCATATGAATAGTAAAATGTCGTCGAGCAGAGAAATGGGATGTTCATTGATGTCTAATTTTATTGTTTGGTTGTACGCAAAGATGGCAGCAAACAGCATCATTGCGTGGAGTCCAAGCTTAGTAGCATCGTTTAACAGGTAACCAATGCTTAAAAGGTCGCTGAAAAAACAAATTGTATTGTATTGTATTGTAAAACTCCTTATTGTAGATAAAAACACATGAAAATAACAGAACACAGGATAATAAGATGTACAAAGGCGAACTTATCCCTTAAAGGGATATTTTTTTTTAAATATAAAATTTAAAACCATGTACGGTATAGGTACATTTTATGTAGGTACTGTAATTTTTTTAATTTGACCATTGTAAAAAAAAGTTTTTGTTCTAATCTCTTAGGTATTTCCTTATCTTTTGTTCTTATCACTTGTCTTCTAATCAGTTTAAGTTAAGTAAAGAATTTAGAATATTTGGAAATAGTTTATATTTTATTTTAACAAGCTCTCATTGCTGTGCTATTTCTATGCCTTTACAGGATTCGCGCTGGACTCACTTTTCTAAGTTATTTATTTTTTTAAACAACGCGAACTGCAATAAAAGATCGAAGTTGGATTTGGACCTTCCTCTTAAAATGCCACAATAAATGACAACTTGCCGCTTGCATCCACCGTTGCTTGCAACGCGATGTCGTCCGTCCACCTAGCGGGAAGCTCGTTGAGTAGGTATTCAAGAAGAAGATGGAATTTGTACTCTAATTACGTAAGCATATGGTACACATTACATGGGGGCGTGGCCGGACGGATCCGTCACACGGCATACCAAAGGTTTCGTTATTTTCGTAAGTACTCACTCGGTACTGCTCAGCGTGAAGCCAATGATGAGCATGCCCACAACGATGACCATCAACACCAGTCCCAGGAACATGCCGCGGTTGGATGCGTGGCAGTCCGCGTAAATCACAATGTTGCTCGTAAAGTCGTTGTCCTCATTTGCTGTTGGTATCCTGCAAAAATTAAATAGTTTGAGAGTCTCGTCGGATACTTTTGTTGCGCATTTTTCACCTCCGATGCAGATAGAAGGGTGTTATACATTCGACGCCCATGTCAGTCCATCCCTAAAAACCGTTAAAGTTAGAGGAGATGGCGGAACGACCTGAGGCTTTTCAGCTCGATTATCAGGTGCATCTACAGTACAGAGCAGAGTGGTGGAGGAAAGGGAAGGCCTTTGGTCAGCAGTGGGACATACCTACCTACTTATTTCGGGCTACATAAAAAAAACCGGCTAAGTGCGAGTCGAGCATGATGTAGTTACGAAAAACCAATGATTTTTACTTCATCACTGGCGCAGTTTTGAGCAGATTCCTTATAAATGTTTTTTTTTATTGTAACCAAACGTACTATGTTCCTAAAAGTAGGTTTACATGGGTGTTATTTTGTCTATAAGCTAGGAACATACCGTATATAATATTAGTATTATTTTGATGGAGGTTTTTTAAGTATCAAGTGGAAATATACTATCAAGAAAAACAAGTTACGGGAGTGTGAAAGACTGCCCGAAAGGGTTCGTGTCAATATGTTCGCTGTCGTGTTGCTAATATTTTTTAACGTTAGTTTGAAATTCTGCCATAATAATGTGCAAATTTTACAATTTATTCGATCACTGTTGCTCACGTCACGACACGAAATACGCAGCAATGAGGAATTTTGGTACGTTTTAACATAATGTACTCACTGGCAAACTGTATTGTTGTCGCCGATGCTGGAGGTGCCGTCGGTATTATTTGTGTCTTCATTTTCACAATTACCGATACTGCTCCATATTATATAATAAATTGCCACTGGAATAAAAAAAAATGCCGTGTTTACATTATTCCAGACTAGAGCATGAATACCGGTATTCGATAATACCGAAAAACCGGAATATCGGAGTAAAATCCCGATATTGGCAAAACCGGTAATGACATTGTATAATACCGGTATTTCGATATTGATCTCTAAATACCAATTATTTTATTATTAAATAGAGTATTACAGTCGCAACACTCAAAAGTTGCAAGTCACAAATGCATTAATACTTATTTAATTCATATAATCTTAGATATTTTTGAAATAATCTTAGCTACCTACTCGTACTTAAGATTGTCGGAACCGGAAAGGTTTTGGAAGTGCGAAACTCATTCATTTTACTTTAATAATACGAATATAGAAAAAATACCGAAATACTGGAATACCGGTATTTGAATTTTCGGTATCGAAAAAATACCGGTATTTCAAAAAACGTCCGATATTAGATGCTCTATTCCTGAAGCGTAACACTAGGGTATTCGATAGCTTTTTTGTAAATTTTAACATTGCGCCCCCCATAATGTCATGCTAAAGGAATGATTTTTAACTGACGAAAAAAAACGGAGGAGGTTCTCAAGTCGACATATATATTTTTTTATGTATGACCACGCATAACTTTTTACAGAGTAGCCCAATTTTGATAATTCTTTTTTTATTGGAAAGCGTATACCCCGAAGGTGGTCTCATTTAAATTTGGAAAAAATATTCCTACCCTAAGGGTAGGATAACTGGGGATGATTGATTTTTCAGTCACTGATTGTAATGTATGACCAGGCCTGTTTACGGAGTAGTTCGATTTTCTTTATTCTTTTTTATTGGAGAACTTAGAAATCTTGAAGTTGATATTATATAAATTTCAATAGAATAGAATAGAAATCATTAATTCGTGATAAAGTGATAAAGTAGCGTAGCATAACAAAAATATATCAAAAATTTAAGAAAATAGTACCTATAAGTAGTATTTGGAAAAAAAATACCCCAAGGGTGGGAAAAAAGTATAAAATAAAACTTTACTAGTACTGAGGTATCCACTTCAAACCAGTACCTAGTATGGAGGTTAAATAGGGAGCAAGGAGAAAAAGGTTTATTATGTTTTGCTTTTAATTTTTTTCGACGGTTTAATTTTTTTGTTGAAAAGTTTTTTCTAGATTACCGATTGTAAACAGGGCTCAACAATAAAGGTTATTGGCAGGGATCAGAGACTTGCTTACTCAATGAATGGATTGAATTTAAAAAGTATCTTATAAACTAAAAAAATAATGTTGGTACCCACTAAGTAAAGTTGATGTTTAAGAGATTTATTCCTACTAGTATTTATTATCATAGTGTGGGCATATACTTAAGTAGAATACAGTTGATTGCATAAATAAGTAGGTAAAATTAGCATTATTATCATAGTGTGGGCATATACTTAAGTAGAATACCTACAGTTGATTGCATAAATAAGTAAAATTAGCAGCAAAAGTTGATGAGCGGTTACGGTGTTCAAAATGATCTTCACACGACTCTACTGCTAATGTAAGGGGTGAATAGAGTCTTAGATCATTTTGAGCACTAAAACAGTTATCAACACTCAACTACTTCTGCTGCTGACTATATACACAAGTATTCTTTAATTGCATGTATTTGGACATCGACATTGAGAAGAAGTTAAAAATATATATTTTGTATATATTCTTTGAGTACATACCTATAAGAATATTGAATTCTACGCTGAAAGGATACAGATACGGAGAAAAACTTTCTATGACGCCCATGATGGCAGTGGAACCCACGCATTCCTCGTTGTACAGCCCACTTATGTCAAACAGTCTGTTTTGCTCAGTGGATACTAGAAATAAATGCAAATTATTAGTAAAGTTTAAAAAATACAGCCTGGTTCATTGACTTTTATCGTAGGTACAGACTAGTGTAACTTCATGCATTGTAAAATGTAAAGAAAGAATTTGCCGTCAACATTAATTTAGTGTTATCATGGAAGGTACTAGTTTTTAACCGACTTCAAAAAAAGGAGGAGGTTCTATGTTCCAATGTTTGTATTTTTTTTACAAGCTTTTATTTAGTCTCACCTGTCCCGTTGTCTGTCTATAGTCAAATCTTACAAGTTAAATTCGACCAACTTCTGGGAGTCAGATTGACTTCAAATTTGGCATACTTACGAGTATGTAAATTGTGTGACAGTACAATAATCTGTTAGGGACATCCTGGTAGTCCGGCACGAATCGTCCGCGCAGGACGGAACTTTTCAACGGTTGGTTAATGGCAATGACATTTAAACCAGGACGCACATTGCCGAACAAAATCCCCTTCAAAGAATGTCAGAACTATTGATTTGTTTGCGTGACAAATAAAATCATCTCACACAAAATAATTAAAATAATACGAGACGAAATTTGAACCTAGTCTTTACTGTATTACGGGCGAATTTCGCTAGCGGCCAAACTCCACAACGCTTGACACTTGAGAACAACGTACTGAGAAAAAAGAAGGCCACTTTTAACAAAGTGGCGCTCATTTGGCTCGGACATATTTGGGCGCGCGATTGTGAATCTACAGGTATAATTCATCAAAGGTTAATGGCATCGTCTTGAAGTTTGATATGCAAATGTAATTTGGGTGACAATGCAAGTAAAGTCGACAAAAAGTACAGTCAGCAAAAAAAAGCTTGTATTAAAAATGAAATTTTTACCAAAAACTTATTTATAGTCTGGACACTCAGAAGTATTAACACGCAGACTACGATATTACACTGCATGTTAGGTACGTTTGATCCGTGTGTGTGTATACTATACGCACAATAACAAGCATGATTGATATGAACACTCAAAAACTCTTATAACATATTTTATCACGTAATTGAACTAAAATTATGCTAAGTAAAATAATAAAGCATACCTGTTGTCACAGCATTGGTTTCCGTTTCATTTGTTTCATAAGTTCCGCCAGGTCCATATCGAGAGTAAGCATAAATGGTTAAAGCCAAGACGGTTTCTCGAACGATGGTGGAGATCCAGAAGCAAAGGCTGCTTCCAATGATGTGCATGAAAGCGTAACACGCTAAGCCCTGAATACAAAAAAATTATGTAGGTACAATACAATACATTACAAATGTTTCAGAACACAACGAATTAGTAAACTGTAGTTAGTTTACAAAAAGACAAAATGCAGGGTAGACAATAAGCGGTCTTATCGCTTAAAAACGATACCTTTCAGACAACTATACTTTAGTAACATAACTAAGTATGAAAAAAAAATCTAGTAGGTACAGTTAATTAACGCCCTAGAATACGGAAAATATGTATTCACGTCCTAAACGTTCAGGTAATAAAGTCAAGTAATAAATATATATTTTAAATTTAGGTTCGTGGGGAAGTAAGTGGGATTTTTTTTTATAAAAATATTTAAGCAATTAACAAAAACAAACATAACACGTATTTATGGGTCAGTTACATTGGTCGATAACTCGGTCGATATAACGCATGCGGTATAATGATTAGTGAAACTTATAATATAAGTCGATAACTCAATCGTGAAAACCAATGAAAACGGTTCCCCGAATGGCATGCGTTATAGAAATCTACCGCACCCTGCATGCGGGCCCTATCGACCAATGCAAGTGAGCCATTAGTGTATATAAACCCTAAAATAGCCGAAATGTTATTGTCTCATTTATAACAGTGTCATCCCGGTTCAATGTATGTTGCCTTTAAGTTACCATAAAAGAGAGAAGTTATAAATGAAGGATTGGGTGAACTTACCTTTGCTCGCAATATGATGACATTGGAGTACTTAAAGACGAAGTAAAGTTGTAGGAAACAATACATGGGGTTGAAAATATCTAGTGCCATCCGCATATAATCGACACAAACGTCGTTGTTCACATCCTCATCAGTAATGTACGCGATTTGGTTGGCAAGCAGCAATACCGAGTGGATCAAATGACCCATTGCGAAACCTGAAATGTAATGAAATGTATGTATGAGTTGTTAATATCTTGTTTAATCAGTGTGCATTTAAAAACCTTACCCTATGTTAAAACGTCTTTATAAATCCATGGACTGGTAATTATCAGTTTATCAGCGGTCTTTACCTATACCTATGTCTCGCAGTTGAATAGAAATTCTAGACTTCGTAATAACCCAGTAGGATTTCCAAAAGAATTATACAGTGGATTTTGTTAACGTTGTATAAACTTTTGCACTCGCGCTAAATTTTGTGATTTGTTCCAATTTCATGGGAATATCGGAATAAAAAGTAATCTATGAGTTATTCCGTTCAGTTACCTGCACATTCCTCATCTTTCAAGCCGTTTAAGCGCGCACACACACACACAGTCATAAAGTTTCAGATTTAGATAATATTTCTATCACCGTATGGCCTCCGCTGTTTAGGTACATATATCAAAAGCGAGGCTTTTTTATCTTTTCATTTATTATTATGATTTCTAGTCTATTCAAGTAAACCCTTGTGAACCAAATTCTGGATTTACAAATTTAATGCTTACCAGCAGCGCCAAGTTTGAGGTAGAAACTGCCCGAATGTCTACCATGACTAAAACAGTACGCATGCTTCAAAGGAATCAGAGTCGGTGGGGGGATCATGTTAGGTTTGAAGTTTTCAGACCCTGGTGTTCCCGGTGTACTGGGCCCGAATTCTTCCTGAAGTTAAAAAAAGACGCGTTAACCAACCATATTATTATGCTTAATGATTCTTATTTTTCAATTAAACTAATTTTAAGTAATTAATAAGGTCGTGTTTAAAAAAATAACATCGCACACCTAGACCGAAAGCGGTATTAACTCATAATAATACACGATTTTAATTTAGACATATATCAAATTTTTAAATGATGTAGGTATTATTTTGAGTTGATGCCTTGTCAGTGTACCTAATTGTGCGACATGTCTATCATAACATTTATTTATTCAATTTTTAGATCAAATCTTACACACCAAGTTACCTTTTAATACCGAATTCTACTTACTTCCTGCTTTCTAAAATATTCAGCAACTTTTGCTTCATGTTGGCCTTTCGTTTTCTGATTTTTCAGTGCAATTGATTTATAACGGCCTATATCAATGATTAAGTAAACGTGGTAAATAAATCCAATACTTGTAAGAATCAATGAGTAAATCTGAAATTAAATAAATTTATTTTCAAAATTTTAGTATACATAATCAGCCAAGTGTGTGTCGGGCCACGTGCAGTACCTACAAGGTTTCGTACTATGATGTGGCAGATATTAACAATTCAGATGGACTATTGTTCGTAAACTTGAGAAGCCTTTGTGCGTAGTAATTATAGTTTATCTTTCAAATTCGCAGTATTATTTTAATAGTAAATTAAAGAATTACGTATAATTCTTGAAGTTTGATGTTCTAACAGATTATAATTTGTACAAAATTTTGAAGACTGCATAGCTACACATTCTTTTGATTAATGAAATTATGACAAAAGTTAGAAATAATTATACGTAAGTTTATAAAATTTTTATAGTAGAAGTATTTTGTATAATAAGAGGATCCACAAAATAACACTCGTACTCATAGAAAACAAAATAAACAGAATATACATACCGTAGATGCATTGTAAAAATCGACGAATGGCTCCGATAGATAGATAATCAACCCAAATGTGACTATTATTATCGCATAAATGGAGCTGAGAATGATATTCATATACTCTCTAAAACAAAGAGAAAAATAACGTTATGAAATTGTTGCGCAATTTTGGTATGGTTGGAGTTGGAGTCAAATAGTTTTTTTTTTCTATTTGTCGAATTGAATGGGTTCTACTTGAGACGGTTCAACCAAAACGCTGCCGGCATCTCGTGTCTATAAGGTCTAAGGGCCTACGCTAGCTGGCGCGGTTACACGGAGCGGGCGCACGCCTGCGGGTGCGGGTACAGATACAATCCGTCGCCCGACACGTGCTGTTACCTTTTTTTTATTCCACTGGATGGCAAACGAACAAGTGGGCTTCCTGATGGTAAGAGACCACCACCGCCCATAAACATCTGCAACACCGGAGGTATTGCAGATGTTTATGGGCGGTGGTCTAAGATGGGATACCTCAAGTGCCAGTAATTTCACCGGCTGTCTTACTCTCCACATTGAAACACAACAGTGCAAGCAAAATGCTTTACGGCAGAATTAGCGAGCAAGATGGTGGTAGCAATCCAGGCGGACCTTGCGCAAGGTCCTACCACCTGCCAACTGCTCTGATCATACTATTTTTCAACAGACGTCCATCCGCTCTGTGCAAGCCGCTTCGTAATACCTGTTTAAAGCCACGGGTTCACGGTGGATGCAGGCCGGTTCCAACCGAATCAACTGGAGGTATAATGAGGGAGGCTTATATCTAAAGCCCAGAACAGACGGAAACTCCTTTGAAAAGCTGCACATGACGCGACCATTTTGAAACCGGTTTGAAACGCGTTGCAAATCAGTTGCATTGAATCCAGCGCGTAGGAAACTTATGTTTCCGTTTCATCGGCTTCAGAGTCTTTTTCGGTACAGAAAAATGGCTGACGACGCATTAAGTCATATTGTAATACAATTTAGGTAGCAGCGTGTGTGGAAAACGATTGCAACTGGTCTCATATCAATGATTTCAAAAAAGTTTCGTTGCAGTTGTGTTTTACCGTCTGTTCTGAGGCTGTCAGTGAACATCCTACGGCTGATATGATGGTGATGATACCTGGTGAGTCGTTTATTGTCCTCCGCGCTGGTCGGCGCCGGCGCCTGCGTCTCCACCGAGCGTATGGACTGCGCGTCCATCGTGACCACGGAGCGCTTGCGAGGCGTTCCGCCGCCGAAACGCATCTCGTTAGGAGACGTGTATATCCGATAGCTATCTGTAAATTACGTGTTAGTTATGAATATTTTGAATAAGTATAACTAACAACTTTTTGTACTCTAGGCTTTGTAACTACAAAGGTAAGATGGATGAAGGAACTAGATCGGGTGAATACAAGCTTATTAATATTAATAAAGCAAACGCATAATTAATATTAATATATTTTGTGTATAACACTAAATGCTTTATTTTTTTTAATTATGAAAAAACGCCACAACATCGTAGCAGTTCCGACATATGCGAGGATGACGTTTTTGTTTTTTAAATTATTGATTGGGTACTGGCCACTAAGAATAGACTCGCTTGAAAAAATGAATTTCACATAAGAAAAAACTAAAATCAACGGGAGGCGGCGTTTGACGCCAGTTTGTACGCCCATACATACACGAAATATTGGGTCGGTATTTCCATGTAGGTATGGAGTGACACTATTTACCGGATGTAAAATACCGACATTGAAATACCGACATGATATTTTGTGTACACGCCCATAGAAACTCTTGTCGTCTTGTCTCCCGCCGTTTCCTGTTTTTCTTTTGTGTCATAATTTTTTTTTTAAGTAAGTCAATAAACGAAATAATGGCATCCTAACACGATTACCTTAATAAACCAGACATGATAATTATGATTAATGACTTATCACACACTTTATGCATTTTATCGCATAATTTTATGACGACCGGGTAAACGAACTGATATTATCGGTATTTACTTAGCGATTTCACGTCGCCGTTGCTCCTATAGGTACCGTTGTAGGGCAGTGGGCTATTCCGATCACCTGTAAGAAAAAAAATAAAAGCTGAAAGTGATTAGGTCACAGAACTAATGATTAAAGCTTCAAATGCGACCGCGCATATGACTAAAATATAGGATAGAAAAGGAACACAAATTAACTAGCAGTTGCCCGTGACTTGACTTTTTTTAAATATTTACGAATGTAAATAATTTTTTACGGAAAAAAATTATCATTTTTTCTATTCTACTGGAAGGCAAACGAGCAAGTGGGTCTCCTGGTGGTAAGAGATCACCACCGCCCATAAACATCTGCAACACCAGGGGTGTTTCAGATGCGTTGCCAACCTAGAGGCCTAAGTTGGAATACCTCAAGTGCCAGTAATTTCACCGGCTGTCTTACTCTCCGCGCCGAAACACAACAGTGCAAGCACTACTGCTTCACGGCAGGATTAGCGAGGAAGATGGTGGTAGCAATCTGGGCGGACCTTGCACAAGGTCCTACCACCTGCTACCACTACCACCTGATAATGTTCTTCTCAGGGTTTCAAGCTATCTCCATGCCAAATTTCGTCACAAACTACACGTGCTACAGATAGACTGACAGACACAAATACACATAGCGGTCAAACTAACACCCTTATTTTTGCATCGGGGGTTAAAAATGGGTTGTTACAAAAATGGCGGTTTAAAATTAAGTTTCATTTGTGAGTGTCGTAATTTATTAAAACCTATGAAAACACGACGAAATCGCTTAAAAATGGTAACAGCGATTGTGGAAAGAAATAGAATCGATAAAATTTCCATTCTTCTTAGTATTTCTGTGGGTTAGTTATAGTCACACTCAACCGTAACTCACATAGTGTGAAGTATGCGATACGTGAAAGACTTACCAACAGGTGTAGCGGTGCCGGAATCATCGCCTCTGCTGGGAATTATGATTTTTGGCGTTTGCCTTTCATTAGATTCCTGGAAAGGAAATGAAACATTTTGCATTTCAGCTCCCTATTAAAGTCGTTAATACATGTTAATACATAGGATGCGATTATACTCTACATTAGAAACATTAAGTAACATGTTTTAGACAAATCTGAAATGATAGCCTTCTACGAACCCATGTGTAGTTTTATGAATGAAAACATTTTAAATCAAATGCTATAGTAGACAATTTGATTTCATGTAATATTTGGATAGCTCTAATGAGGTCGCTACAATGCACTAAAGCTACGCTGGCTAACCATTTCTTGATCTATTTAAGTGTACATGCAAAATTAAAATATAACTTGAGTTTATAAATTTTCAGAAACATTAAAATAAAACTCTTGAAATGGCTTTTGGAACAGTGTATCGAAATCCAGATTGCATACAATTTCATATCAGCTGGACGGACTAAAAAGTAGTCAGCGCGAACAGCAAAAGCCGTTCAAAATCGGATTAATAACTTCATTAGTCGCTTGTTTCTCTCGATCGACACCACCCTGTATTTCACTATAATCCTATTACGGTATTCCACGTTTCCCTGCAACGAAATTTTGACTGTCGCTTTTGGTCAAAAACGTTCTGGAACGATTTTTGGAACACAATTGCTGTGTAGCTTAAAAATGAATGAATTTTTAAAATTTCTAATTCCGCTCACCTGTTTTATTCGTAAATCAATAACAAGTATAATACCTACGTAAGACAAAATCGAACTTTATATAATTATAAACGCAACTTAAAAGTGTTTCCAGTATTATTAACACTATTTTCAAGAAGTATAAGTAGCTCAATATGACATTTTTTGAGCCTCCATTTATTTGCATTTAATTCAAAATTAAATTATAAATGAGCCACAAAAATATAACTAGAATTTTATTTTCAGTTGGTTAATTACAGTTAAAAAGTTTTAGTTTAATAGACGTAAATATAGCATTGAACTTTGAGGTAATCCTTCTCTAATGAGCGGGATGATAATTTGAAGAACAGGCTTGTGGCTTGTTTTGCCATCACTGAATTATTCTCACTAATTTAGAGTAGTCTGTTATCTATAAATAAACATACTATTGGAGAGAGAGAGATAGAGAGAGATTAGAGAATCTATTGGAGAATTGTCATAATAATTGTAGATAATTTAGATAACAGGGAGTTCCCTTTAAGGAAGAACGCAGCGGAAGTAGGTATAAACATTAGTTTCACCTTTAATAAGTTTTTGAGAAACGAATGTGTGAGATGCGAACGCCGTTGAATTACTCGATAAGAAGTAATAAAACTCGTTTTTGTGGCCAAAACTTAAAGTTAAAATTACGTTCTATTAAAGTAACTTAGTAAGGAAAATTTGGTTCTAAGTAGTTCGAGCAAGTTCGTGCTTTGCTCGGGCTAAAACGAGATTATAAGGGGTTTCCCGGAGATAAGACTAAGCTAGATCGATTTGTCATCCCCGAAAACCCCCACATACCAAATTTCATCGAAATCGTTGCAGCCGTTATCGAGATTCTGACTATAGATAAGTATATGAACAAGAATTAGGTACTCATTTAAAGGTATTAGATGTGAAATTACATAGAATATCTTCAAATTCTTCCGGAATATTTCAGCAGGTTATAGGGTTAAAGTAAACGGTGGTAGCCTAATGGTTGGACCTAAATATGGACCCTCAACTAGAGGATCGTGAGTTCAAATCCAAGGTCGCACCTCTGAATATTTATGTGTGAAATTACAAAAAAAATGTGTGAAATTATAAATAAATAAATAAAAAATTGAAAATTATCACGAGCTTTATGGCGAAGGAAAACATGGCGAAGAAATATGTTTAGTCTGTATTAGCACCCCTGTAAAGGTTATTGTTCAAAAGTTTAACTACAGATTGATGCGTTGATTGGATAGGTTGTTGCGGTGCATATTGAATATTGATCAATATATGGAAAGATTCGTCAACCACAAGAAAAAAGATGAACCTTTACAGGGGTGTAACACTCAAAGTAACCCAACTATCTGTTCAAATATTCCAGAATTATTTAAAGACTAAAATACGTAAAATTTCAAAGATCTGAGATATTATGAGATATCTACATAATACGAAGAACGTTTTCTTTGGGATTTTGATGCACTGTGTTTTATAAAACCCCCGACAAAAAAAGCCGCCAAAAAACGACAACTCAAAAGTAAAAAATAATTATGCACTATCTAGCTGTTTCCCGCGACTTCATCTGCGAACAATTCGTTTATCCCTATCCCGCTGGGACTATGCTGGTTTCCCGCAAAATTAGCCTAAGTTAATTTAGTATAAGTACCTAGTAATATTATTTTTATCTAAGCGTCGTCGATGTCGGGGGACCGCTAAGGTTAACAGAAACCAAAGTACATATGTTGTATTTTTTAAAGTATTAACCTTAGCGGTCCCCCGACATCGACTACGCTTAGATAAAAATAATATTACTAGGTACTTATACTAAATTAACTTAGGCTAATTTTGCGGGAAACCAGCATAGTCCCAGCGGGATAGGGATAAACGAATTGTTCGCAGATGAAGTCGCGGGAAACAGCTAGATAGTGCATAATTATTATTTACTTTTGAGTTGTCGTTTTTTGGCGGCTTTTTTTGTCGGGGGTTTTTAAAAATTTTAATTTTAGTTTTTTTATTTCATGTTTTTTAAACAGCTCGTCGTGTTGCTACCACTGCATTGTATGTAGAATCAATTACTGATCAAAATGAATCCAAACACGACATATGTACTATTATTTTTTATAGTGTACTAATGTGCTGGATATCTTGGCTGCAGCATCAGCTCATCCTGTTGCCACTTTGCATAGTATATAGAATCAAATACTGAACGAAACGAATCCAAACACGATATATCTGCTATGGTTTTATCAAGAGTGTATCTACTAGTGTTCTGGATATCCTGGCTGCAGCATCAGGCCGAGAACTGCATAATCTTGCATAGTTACATAGCATACATGGGTGTTTCAAGTTTTAGGTCCCAAATATGCTTGAAAGTAAAGTACGAAGTACCCATTATGCGTCTAAGATTCCTACCGCAGCGAACAAAAGAGCTGATGATCTTGAAACGGCTGAACCGATTTTGATGAAACATGTCTAAGAACCATCGCTAGAAATTCTGCTTTCAAATAAAAAAAACCGCATTCAAATCGGTCCACCCGCTTAAGAGCTACGGTGCCACAGACAGACACACAGACAGACAGACAGACAGACAGACACACAGACAGACACACAGACACACAGACACACATAGCGGTCAAACTTATAACACCCCTCTTTTTGCGTCGGGGGTTAATAAAACTAACGTACATTTTGAACAAATAACTTTAAATTTAGTAAAATGAATTATAGGGATTTTCCACTGTCCAAATCTACCACTTTGTAGATGGGACTACTACAAATTATGTGAGATCCCAGACATCAAGGTGTGCACTGTCTACAAAACCAGTTAAAGATATCGCCCTGCGAATTGGCATGCGCAGATAGGTGTGACGGTGTTATTGAAACGTTTCGATTATGTGACGTGGTGAGTTGCAAGGGAACGCAAAATAAAGAGATTGAAATTTCATTAGCCGAGGCGTTGGGGCGGCACGGTGTGCCCGCAGTGGGTATTTACAGGGGGTGACGTGAGGGCGAGGGTGGCTCGCGGCCGGCTGGACTCAAAAGGTTCACAGCTCACTGCGCAGGAGTGACCCGCCTCACAAACACTGCCGCTCGCCGCTCGATCATATGGAACTGTACCCTTTTACATTCCCTTACATTTCATTTTGGCTAATTGTACCTAATGAAACTCATTGATTTAATTTGCATATCAAAAAGAATTTCGAACTGATTTTTTTGACGTTTTGTCAACGTTTGTGTCCAGGATACAATGAGCCATTTACAATGTCTCTTGATGTTTCTTATCATGCGCTATCAATACAGCATGTTTAATTGCACCACTGTCCAGTATCTGTTTTTTTGTGATAAGGAATTTGTAAAATAACCTTAGTCGCATCCACGCTATTCTTGTGTAGGAATCATTACAACCCATTGCGTCCATATATATGAATTCGTTGTTTAAACTACGGACGAGGCTTAAAATAATTTTACTTTGAAAACAGGGCAAAAAGCAGTTACAAAAATGTTGTTTTAATTACTTTAACTAAGCTTGTGGTCTTTTTTCATTTCAGAAATATTAGATTAAATTAATGGAATTGCTCAGATTAAACTGTAAAACAAAAAGAATTTCCGCCCACTTTCTAAAGTCTATTGCTCAAAATGAGCAGGTCTGTTGGCATATTTTTAATTAAGTAGCCTTTTTTGGGCACTACTCACACTCAGTGGAGAGTTTCGTACTCCAACATGGCGTGAATAACTAGAAAAAGTGATAAATATTATAGTACCTGCCTCAGATATCGAATACATTTAGCAAGCGTAAATTGACGTAACTAAAATGCTGTTCTTCAATTTTAACATCAGACATGATATTCTGCGAAATAACAAGATACTTTATCGGATAATGACGGTACGTAGTTAATCGTAATTAATTAACCCACTCTATCAATGATTAATGATCGGATATGTCAAATCTGTCATTGTTATTTCTCTTTTTACAATTTACAGGTTGATTCTAGTTGAATTATTATGTAATAAAATAATCTTCATGTACGTTATTATATCACACGACAACTTTATCACATGTGTTAATGTCTATTTATGGAAATGTCTTTTAAGGATACAGTATAAATAAATTACCATCAATTTAAAAAGTCATAATCTAGGCGTGTGCAGGTGAATTAAAGGGCTATAATTATTTTATGTTTTACCGGTTAAATTGCGATAAACTGGATTACTTTTATCAAGTAGTGATTTCCCACCAATAAAATTGGACATGCGATAAGTGATGCGCACGCCGGCACCGTGTGGGAATATCCAGGTATTTCAATCTACTTAATACCATTCATGTTTAATAAAGAAAAACTTGACCGGGATTACTGAGAAATACAGTAATACGGGAATACAGTAATCTTATTTTACGTAAGAAACATGACATATATTAAGCATGTTCGAAAATTCGAAAAAAACAGAACATAGTTATAATTTTCCAAATATATAAGTTCTTAAACTAAAATTGTTATTATTTACAAACGGAAGAAATTAATATTAAAATTAAATCGACATTTCGTTCACATTTTGCAGTCGTCACGAGGAGGCTGAAATTAAGGGTATATGTGTTGAAACTACAAGGTAATTTTTGCAATAATCTGTCCCATTTAACAATTCCCGGTTGTAACGAACCACGAATGAAAATTGCGAAAGTTTCAAAAAAATGTAACATAAATTATTCCCTCTGTTAGTTTTACCCCTTTTTACAGAATCTAAATATTATTTTTTTTGAGAGATTCAGTTAAGAAAATTGGAGTAACAAGACAACAAAGTACAAAGATGAAGTATAAAGACACCATAAATATAGTAATTAATTACCTAGAGTCCATTATTTTTTTAAATTCATTGATTGTATGAGATCATACTTGTATCTTATCATAGTCAAATGGGTATTTTTTAATTTTATCGAAGCTATGTCGATGTGGATGCATCACAATTCACGTTGGTAATTATTATGATAAGCGCAATGTATATAGGTAGGTACACTCTACCAGAAGAGAATGACTATAGAAATATTTGGATTTCAACATGAATCTTAATTTGTGCTAACAGATCATTAAAAGTAGAATGATTTATTAAAAGAATGGATGTCATCTTTTCGCTAGGTATTTCCTTAATAATAATAATATTTGTAGCTCCGTTGTCCCTTAAACTTAAAAGCTTTTATGATAAACCACTAAGATCAAACATTTTAATAAAAAAAAGATTTTAAAAAATACGGTAAGTATTTTTGTAAAAAGTTATTGGTATATCAGTTTGATGAGGCGCTTGTAATTTATCGATGCAAACGTCATTAGGTAGATAGATACTGAAATTAATCTGAAAATCAAAACGTGACCATCAAATTTTCGAGTTATCAATGTCATGAGGGCGGTGGCTTACAAATGATAAAAATTGTACTTTATATGGTAAAGTACTTCATATTTTAATAATATGCAAGAATTCAAATTATTATTGTGGTCCTAGTCTCTTTGTTATTTTACTTACGGTTCTATTTATTTGACTCTATGTACTTAAAATTGAGAAAAACCGTATAGAAATGTTAAGTAATACCACGATAAATAATTGATTCTGTAAATTTAGATATAACTGTCGTTTTAGCTTTAGCTTAATTCTGTAAACTACAATTAGGTAGCTGGCAATTGATAAAATATATGTTAAAAAAAATCTTTCCTTGAGTTCGGCAGTGTTTCTCATAATTCTGAAATTCTTATTAACTAAGCAATTAAAGTCGACTAAGAATTAAAGATACCCTAACTAAGGTACGTCATCTGTACAGCTTAAACATTAAACTTTTCTAGCTTACAAGTTATTGTGACAATCAGCTGTAGATATTGTTTTTTCCTGATTCAGGAACTGTCAAAAAGTTAAAGCACTTACTAAGTCGCCAGTATATCGGTTAGCTCAATAAATGTAGTAAACTGTACTGTACTTGTTATTATTATAATTACTAATTGATAAGCTCCTGAAGTGGACAAAATTTGACAAATAGGTGAAGCTAATGATCATGTATGACTAACGACGCAACGTACTCACTGATTTTTACAAATTATACGTAGATTAAACTGTCCAACTAGAATTTAAGGACGAACTTGATCTAGAAGGGCCACGGGAAAGCACATTGGCCTTTGCTATTGACTTGTGCCAGATAGCGGTATGTCATGACCTCACGGCAGGCGACTGACCAACAAGAATGATGGATGCGAGCGATTGCTTAGATACAACGTCAGTAAATACAAAGATATCCAATACCGTCTCTATTGCTGATTCTTACTTTAATAAGACACTAATGAGAACACAGATACTTTGTTTCAAAAACAATAGTACAATTTTTAAATAACGTTGAGGGACGTATGTGTATGGAATGAACACCCGGCAGCTCAGCAAACGTACTGGCAGGTAGAATACGCATCATAATATCGAAATTCAAAAGACCTTATTGTACCATCAGCCAAATAAGTGGTCTATCAATTTTTAAACAAGTTCCTATCAAATGAGTATGTCGCTAAAGTCGAACTTTTAAGTTGACAGACACGTCTATTGGCATTATCGTTTTATGAAATGCAAACGATTATGAGCGCTAGGGTGGTAGACCAGATATTTGGCTGATGGTACAAGACCTAGGGACAGAAGTACGAATATTGAAAAGCCGAATATTTTCTTGACCGCTAATTTAATATCCCTAAAGCATGTTTGACAAAAAGCCTAAAAATCCAGTTTAATTCCCAAGATTAAAAATTCTACATATAATCAATAATAGCGTAGATAAATAACCAACAGTCGCGGTGCGCTTGTCCGCCTATTGTAGGTACCAATAGTTGGTTTGCTTATTGTCTTAGGTACGTAATTTTCTTGGACCTCTAAAATAAGATTTTAAATTGGAATACGTTTATTTGTCAAACAAGAAGCGGACGTCCGCAAACAGCAGTAACTGCAGAAAATGTGTGGACTACGAAAATGTTGGTACGGGAAGACCCACGAATTACATACAAGGACATCGAAAAGATCCTGGGCATTACTGCGGGGAGCGTGAACACCATGCTACACCAACATCTTAGAGCCGTAGGAAGCTTTGTTGTCGTTGGATCCCGCGTTTGCTCTCCGGAAGTGAAAAACACGTTAGTGTGGATTGGTGCCGTTAAATGCGTCAACGTTTTGAAAAGGGGGCATCAAGACGTGTTTCGGAAATTATTATTGGTGACGAAATATGGATCTATCAGTATCACCCCCCAAGGGAAGAAGCAATCATATCGGTTTGGGTCTATTCAGACGGAGAGTTGCCGGGTGAATATTCAGCGTTTTTGTAGCGTTTTTTTTTCGTCATTTGTGTCTTCGCAGGCGTTATAAAAGGGGTGATTCCCAGTGTTGTTTTTTATAAAAATTAATATATAAGGTGGTATAGAATTGTGAAGTGGTATAAAATTGTGGCTTGTTTTTTTCTCGGAGCGGTCATTTATCGACATATATGCTGGAAAATTGTAGATCAGTATCAGTTAGTTTGCAATGGTATATAACAGTAGCATTGCCGAAAGTTATCCAACTGTGCGATAGCGTAGACCAACGGCCGAGCTTCAAGAAATCATGCTGCGAAGTGGTTACTATTGACCTGTCAGATCAAGAGTGGCAAAAGTGTTTCCAATATTGGTTTAGACGAATGGAAGTTAGTTAGATGGAAGTTCGCGGAGATTATTTTGTTTTTTTTTACATAGTTATATGTTGAATACTTTGTCTTTATCTTAAAACTGATTTAGTGACCCACGTATCAGCATTTCGTACTACCGTTATTTTGATTTTTGGCGTGTTAGACGTTAATATTGCAGTCGTAGGTATTAATAAACACTAGGTGGCGAGCATCACGAGCACGACTGCGTAAGGATAAATAGCTAGGAACTCTAGTTGGTGGTTGTATGCATGTGGTCGGACCGTAAGCATTTCAGCTCTGTCTTGTACAGTCAGCTGCAGAGAAAAGGTACCCCCCTGTAACGGCGGTATCCATACTACCGCCATTACAGGGGGGTACCCTTTCTCTGCAGCTGACTGTACATGGATCGCAACCAACGGTTGTTCACTTACACTCCTGTCGAGGTCAGCGGCGTAGTTGACGTTTCGTGGCGGGCGGCGCCGCGCTGCGCGAGCGGCGGTGGCGGTCAGTAAGTTCCCGGACACAGGTCCCGGCTGTGACATGGTGCGCCGCCGCGCCGGTGCCTCTTCGGAGCTCGAGGCGCCATTTACAGATGCGTTCACCACCTGAAATATGGAAGATCTTAAAGGAGGGTCTACATTGCCGGTATCAATTAAACGTATATCTCTGTCGTGTAGTAGTATCCTCACGTATCATGATCATTTGGATGTGAAAATATATGTGATCATGCAGAACGCTGTACTTATCTAATATATCGCGTATCTTAAGTACTCCATTACTTGAATTAAATACCAAATTGAGCGTCCATCTACCTACTTAATTAATACGACACGCCTGTCTTCGATATCCTAAAATGATACAAAAACCCACCCTCAAATTTTTATGTTTGTTGTTCCATCATGCAAAAAAGGCTCTATGGATTTGGCTGATAGCTTTTCACGCTTTTTATTGTAATCTAAGATACAATAGTTTAATATCAATTGCTCGTCACCTTTTACGAAAGATTGCTTTTTCGGATGTAGAGACGTTCATTATTGTTTCAGTTATAATTTTGGTTATAATTTGGATTGCTTGCTACGTATATAATATGTTTTCAAATTGTTCCTGAATATTCCAACACATAGGTTAGTTTGAATGAATACCCCCACAAAGGTTTATATTCGGAATTATTGATTCAAAATTTAGTTACACCATTGACGCAGTAGGCACACCTTGCACATCGATCTATGTATATGGAATCTTTGTCAACCCATGATTGGAACACCCTGAAAAAATGTCACCCAACCTTCTGCAGAAATATTCCGGATTCATTTTTGTTAAAAATAATACTTGTGATGTATAGATATCATTTAATAATATTTTAAATCTGTTTAAAAAAAATATACCCTTAAGTTTCTTGCCGGATTCTTCTCAACAGAGGCTTTTCCTAACCGGCAGTAGATTTTTTTTTACATTCATAAGTGCCTGTTAATAGCCCAAATTGAATAAAGACATTTTGATTTGACCCACAGAAAGTGGTATGACCCTCTTTACAGACTTCTGCAGTCTAGCAAAAAACAGAAAAATAAATACGCTTACCCCTGGATCTTTGTCCACCTCCATGTCATCATAATCCGGCTGATCTTCTTCCCCATAGTGCTGCAGCGATGTCTCCGAATGAAACTTCTTGTCACCCAATTTTTTTCTATTCACTATTTCCTCTAAAACTTCTTTTCTAAGATTACCCGAGCTCGTGTCAGTCATTGTTATTTCTTAAAAGTCCACTTTGCGTATGAAATAAATATTAGACAAAGATTTTTTTTATTCGTTCGCCACTTGCAAGTTTAATTAATTCCTCGCCATTTCTTTTGTTTACGCGCCTGGGAGGATTACAGAACACCTTCCTTGGACAGGCAGTCATGCGATTTAGATTGCGAATGAATTAATAAAAATATTCCGATTGTTATCTTTTATCAAACCCAAACGTAGCAATCTACTTTGATGTTGTAATTATTGTGAACTGTTTATTGGAACACTTCCTAGTCGCGTTATTTCCTTCTAATATGACGTACTTAGATTTTTAAAAGATTAACACTGACTTTTCTTAATGATCCAAGTAGATCCGTGCACGATGGTTTTTGTTGGGAAGCAATCACAGTTACGAAAAAAAATAAGATAAGAATTTAAACTATTCTATAAATATATTCAAAAATTACTTATAATCGAAAACTACGTAAAGGTATTTCAACGTTTCAATTATGCGGTTGTAGGCTACCAAATTGCATGTGCATTGCCGAAATATATAAAAAAAGTCCATGAATTAATAATATTACAATTACAGTAATTTTACGCTGCATTGTAATTTACAATGCGGTGTAAAATGACTGTATTTTACTGCTTTAACATTAAGTATATCATTTCCGTTGTAATGAAATGGCTTAGTCAGTTTATTGTATAGGTATTTAATTAAATGATATTGACCGGATTACTCACGTCTAAAATCGAGTTTAGCTAGACATGTTTCGGGTTATTTCGAAACCCTTCATCAATGGAGCACGCGACTCGGCGGCTGCCGCAACACGCGCACTACGCGCCACCGCTCTGATCGCGCGAGCTAAACTCGATTTAAGACGTGAGTATATTTATACCTGTATTATTATTTAATTATTTTTTTTGTGATTTTTTGTTTAATTGTTTACTGTAGTTTTTAAGTATTTTATTTGTAATTATTTTATTTTGAAAAAATGACTTTCTGCCAAGTTTCTTGCGGCGCATTCTTCTTGGCAATGATGGTCTTTCCGAAAGCGCTGGTAGTTTAAAAAAATGACGTGTAAAAGTGCCCATTGCGGCCTATTTACTGAATAAATGATTTGAATTTTGAATTTTGAGTAATCCGGTCAATATCATTTAATATGAGTGAGTCTCACGGTAGGTATTTAATTGTTTACACGTATTTACTCACACTCATCAGTACCTAAACCTCATAAAAATAACCATTTTTGAAATGAACGATGTTTTTCGTTATTTTTTTTTCATACCCCGTTAACCCTTTAGTGGGTAACGGCAAGATATTTGCCGTCATACGACTCAGATTTTTTTTTTTTCTCAATGAACGTGTTGTTAGTTAATATAACTTTTGGTTCGCATAAGCACAGAATAGATAATAGTACAAGTGCATAAGAGAATATACTCGTACTAATTTACGAAAAAAAGAATAGCAGATAAACGTTATTCCAACCCATGTTAAATGATGATTCTTAGGCCTGAACTTAGATTTTTAACTATTCCTTACAATTGAACAAAAATGTTTGTAAATAAAATTTTGTTTGCTGGATTTATCCGATAGTCACAATTCTCTACTTTCAGAGACAAGATTGGCGATATAAAGTTTAAAGAAAAAAAATCTGTTATTTGATAATTAAAAAAAATGAAGACGGCAATATATTTGCCACTATCCGTTAAGTGTCTGGTGTTTATTAAAGGAAAGGGTGGGTTAGGCTACAATTGTTATTGATTTATATATGGAGCAATAGCTTAATTCAATACTTCAAATTTGCCTTTTACCTTTATTGCTGAATTAGCCGTGTTAGTTAGAAATTAATTAATTAATTATTTCTTATTATCTATTGTTTTTAATTTATTTATTTTAGATACGTCGTGCCACCCGTAGTTCCCCCGGCAAACTGACATGACGGTCTTGTCACTTAATGCCCTTGGCTGATAGCGGCAAACATATTGCCGTCTTATAATTCGGAAACCCTGCAATAATATATACATATCTCTTTCTCAAAAATCATAAAAAAAATCATTCATGCTGTGCGTATCGTTAAAGTTCTCGATTCATTGCTTTAAAAAAATAATGGTCAAAGGGTTAAAGTGTCCCATTGCTGGGTAAAGGATCCTATTTTATTCGTCATTCGTCCCTGTCAAGAGCTTTATTCGTCATTTAAGTTTTCAAAATGAATGAAGTGGTTGTTAGCAATTTTTGGGACAGAACGAATATTAAGGAAATTATAAACTCCGAATGTCATAAGTTCCTCAAAATATTCTGTACTGTTTCACATAGGTCTCACACTTTATGTTTCTGAAGTGTTGACCCTTGCATCAGATTTTGCAAAACGCTTAATATATATATTAAATAACTGCCGGGCCCGTGCGCAACTACTTTTGGTCCTTGTCTCTTAGCGGGTGGGTAGGTACACACCGACTTCCTAAAGCTGCAAAATGTCTGCGTTAGGTCTGTTTTCTGTGATCGTTTTGTCTGATCTTATATCACGCCATACATTAACGATGCGAACTGTCTTAGCATGCCTAACGACAGGAGCTTATGTTGGCTTGCCTTTTGTTCAATACCATCAAAACAAAAGCTCTGAGCTATCTTTTATTGTTAATTTGTTTTCCGGAAAATCATAGTACCTATAATACATACATATAAACTATAACATTATAGTATCCAGTACGGTGATATACAAATTACCAGACCAATATAAGTCTTCGCATAAATAGTTCCAGAAATGCATTCGTTCTGAAGGGACTGAAAGTCAACAAAATTCATAATTTTTGCTATTTTTCTGTAGTCGGATTTTAGTTTTTATAGTATTTCTTTCCTACACCATTTTATAGTCTATTACAACTGTCATTAATAGTGATAGATAATTGAAAGCTATATGTATACTTGCAAGCTAAATTTACGCAAATCATAAATACATAAGACAGCCGGTGAAATTACTGGCACTTGAGGTATTCCATCTTAGGCCTCTAGGTTGGCAACGCTTTTGCAATACCCCTGGTGTTGCAGATGTTTATGGGCGGTGGTGATCTCTTACCACCAGGAGATCCACTTGCTCGTTTGCCTTTCAATCAAATTAAAAAAAAAAACATTTAATAATGCTTTACTTACCCTTGCTTGTTTACGGTAGTGCAGAAGCAAGATGGCTTTGATAAAATTCTTCAATTAAACAATCCAGACAATCCAATCACAATTTAATGAGTATACTTATTTATTATACTATTAAACTAAGCTTAACAATATGCCTAATGATCTTCTATTCCAGGTTTATAGGCGTGAGACCAAATATCAGCTATGCATACGCTTGAGTGAAACCTGAAGAACATGATTAGCGGCGCGCATAGATGTCCAATCGCAAGCCAAACCTTCTTCCCATAGTACAAGTACCTGACGTCCTTGCTCTCTGGAGACTTGTAAGAGAATGTGTTTAAGACCCACATACAGACGTTGGTCACGAGGAGGAATAAGACTAGTTCGCGGCCCGGCTTTGTACGCCGCAGTCTTCGAGAGTTACTACACCGCCGCAGCCCATCCACGATAAATGCCATTTGTATTATCATTTGCAGTGTCTGAAAATAAAAATTAAAATCTATAATAAATGTCCGGATTTTAGAAATAAAAGCTTTGAGGGTTGCTATTCAAATTATAAATTGTTAAACAACATTTTTAAAGTGTACGCCATAATTTAGCAGCTACTTGCTGCTGTAAATATTCAATTAACATTATGAAGTTTGTACGAGACGAGTAATACGAGTTGCATCAAATTACTACTCGTACCTTTAACGATAAGTCTAACGAGTATATTCGTAAGCTAACGTCAAACCAGTTGTCAAATTTCCAGCACATTTCTGTAAGTTGAGATTTACCTACTTACGTTTTACTAAGTTATACTTTATAATATAAAAAAGGAATTATTTATCGAAAGAACAACTGCATTATTAACATCACTGTCCATGAGGCACTAATGCCTTATGGACGTACAGTCAGCATCAAAAGTAGCGGATCACTTTTTTACTCTGTCGTATTGACACATTGAAGCGTTTAGTACGTGGCTGTAAAACGAAAAAGTACGAAAGTTTATATAGCTACTTTTGATGCTGACTGTACCAGTGCCTCATAGGACAATAGGGTCTGTTAAGTAAAGTTGGGCTGGCAGAAATTTATTTAACTGGAGAATTAATTACCGATTTGACCATTGATTATTGTTTAACTTTATGTGACTCACGTTAATAGATTAGAAGCCTTAATAACAGAAAATCCAACTATTTTAACTATTTTCCTGTAATTATTCCAACATATAAAGCATAACTAAAGAGATGACTTACCATAGTGATAGTATCTAGAAATTGTATTATATGCAGTGCGCTAATTGTGGCAACGGTGGTGAACATTGTCTCCAAGAAAAATGCCGGGACGCAAATGTAGAGCAAGACATCGTCGAGCCAGGGGACCGGGTGCTTATTGATGTCCAGTGTACGCGTCTTCCAGAAAGCCACCGCGGTTACGAACAACATGGTTCCGTGGAAAAATAGGTCGATAGAGTGCGTAGCTACGTGACCTATGCGCTGTAAATATCTAGAAAAAAAAAATACAACACCATATATCTGAAGCCTCAATTTCAGAGACGTTTACCAAAAGACACTGTGTACAGATAGTTCCATTGTATGAAACAGTTATTTAATTTTAGATATTGTGATATATTGACGAGAAAGATTTCGTTTGGGTCGTTTTTACGTATTTGACAAAATGTGGGGATTTACGATTAGGTAAGTACAACGAATATTTTAATTGTGCGTATACGGCATTTGGATAAAATATAGCATCAAAAAATTTAAAACCCAAACAACCAAAGTCGTTAACATTATATCCACAAATTTTATTTAAATTCTGTGTATGATTAAACGACGTTGCATAGATTCTTACTTTGTGTGTATCACGGCTATTCCTATTCCAAGATAAATCCTCATTATTTCAAGCAACCTCTACGTCTCATGCTGACAGCTGAAAAAGCTTATTCGGGTGGGCCCTCAAATATATTACAATTCATTAATAATATTGAGTACTCGTACTTACTCGTTACCCATGGTGCCAAACACAAATCCCATTATGATGGAAACTATGAGTATCACAATAACGAAGAGGCTGCTAAAGAGACCGCCCATAGAGTTACGGCAGCTGATATGTATGTCCAGAACGTGTGGGCTGTTCACATCGCCGCTCACATTTCTGAGAATAATAACAAGATAATCAAACAATGCAGTATTAATTATTTATAGAATAGCCTACAAACATAAATTAAGAAGCACATTATTGGTGAACTGTTACGATATGATTGCCAAATAAGTAGGTACGTCTGTATAATTGTTAATCCGCTATGAATCGTTCTTAAACAAATAAAAAGAAAGAACAATGGCACAGTAGAGAAAAGGAGCAGTACACCGTCTTCAAACAAATTTCTGTGTTCTGTTATTGTCATGTGTTTTTATGTACAATAAAGAGTTTTACAATACAATACAATACAAGCGGCCGGAGCGCGAGTTATACATACGCGCCACAAATTCTCAGCATACCTCGGCAACCATCAGTCGCGAGTGCTCCGCGGTTACGTACGGACTCACGTGCATTTTTTAAGTACTTTAATATGTCACAACGATATAAACAGTCTTGTTCGGCATACGGATTTAATATAATATAATAAAAACGATTTATTGAAGTTATTTATCAGAATGTCAATTTTTTATACTCTTAAATTCAACAATAAACTTTATTGAATAAAGCTTTTCGCACATCTCAGAAGAGGCGCAAATACTTCTCCGTAGCAAAAAGCACAAGGTAACAACATCGCGTACGACGGAGGTTCGGCTATCGTAAAATCAATACGAATCCCGAAGTAGAGTCCAATCAAAATTTAGGTCTATACTTACGTTTGTGCGTATAAAGAGTGATGGAAGTCTCGTACTTCTTCTCTAGAGTGACGGCACTTTCCAATGTATCTCCAAATCATGAAAAAGATTCCAACTGAAATTGAAATAGACATCGTTAAATCGTTACCGAAATTACGGAATAGATTCCGGCATTCATTTGTGTACCTAATTGCTTACGAAACATAAGAACTTAAAAACTATGATATAATAAAAACCCGCATTCGAATCGGTCCACCCGCTTAAGAGCTATGGTGCCACAGACCGACAGACAGACACACACACAGACACACATAACAATCAAAATTATAACACCCCTCTTTTTGCGTCGGGAGTGAAAATTTTTTTTACAAGTTACTTAATATCAATTATAAATACTTAATAGTTGTCAATAAAACACGGTTTGTAACTATTATTACCTGTTAAAATATTAAATTCCACAGTAAATGGATATAAATATGCTGAATAATCATCGAAAATTCTGAACACAGCTATAGTCGGCAAGCAGGGATCGTCGAATTCAACTGATGCTGTAAGCATTAAGAACAAGTAATAAATGACACAGGAATATGATTTGAGATACATAACTTACGGGAAAACATCGACCAGGATTTGTATTGCCATAACCAGAATATTAAATATTAGGTTCTGAAGAAAGTAGTTTCCAATGTTTGTATTTTTTTTTTTATTTATGTTCACCGATTACTCAGTCAATTGTGGACCGATTTTCAAAATTCTTTTATTATTCGAAAGTCCCATTGTCACCAAGTTAAGATCTGATGATGGGATCCTAGGGAATTCGAGGGCAAACCTCAAATTTTGCGATTGTGGCATTCTTAGCATTAAGCAGAAAGTATCATTTGGTAACCTGGACCTGATGAAGAAGACCATAGGAGACCAATGGAACTCGTCAAAGCTAAGTAAGCTCGCTCGTCTATAAACGATCATGATTAACATACCTAGATAAGTAAATAAGAAGAAGCTTTAAGTTAATGATTCTTTCGAAGTAATCTGATGCTGAAGCCAGAAGGTACGTAACGGAACTCTGTTATAAAACAACGTAACTTAGTCGTGTTTGGGCTTAATGGAATCGTTGTGAGATGAAAACTAAAAAGTAAGAAATATATTTTTAAACAAAAAAGTAAAACCGATTCCAAAAAAAATAACAAAAAATGGAACCGACTACAAACCCCTTGAAATATTTTTCTAGGTACCAACTAGCCCGAAGTCGGTGACTCAGCACGACCCAGCAGGAGTGGAACAATAGGCGTCTATTTCACCTACATACAATGGGTTTCAATCACTCCTGACTGCACTGACTTCGAGCTAGTAGGTACCTAGAAAAATATTTCGAGGGGTTTGTAGTAGTAGTAGTAGTAGTGTAGTAGGTTCCATTTTTTGTTATTTTTTTGGAGTCGGTTTTACTTTTTTTGTTAAAAATTTTTAGTATTGTAAACTCACTTTTATTTTTCTCAATTTGAACCCATTCGTAAGCTCTGTAAGCAAGTTCCGTCTCTGTGATAACTGCTGACACCCAGAGACAGATATTTCCAGCCATTATGTGGAGGAATGCTACACGTGCTATAGTCTGAAAAAAAAGAAACGTATCTTAGTTAGCAACTTGTTACAGAATGCCCTTTTTGCGAAATTAGTAATAATTGTTATCTGCTGCATCTAATAGAATAGGTAAATAATCTCTCAGTTAGGAGGAATAATGAGTTTTTGGAAAAAAAATCGTTTTTAATATAAGCTTCTTTTGCTGACTGTACTTTTGTTGACTGTACTTGTATTGTCACCCAAACTACATTTTCATACCAAATTTCAAGTCGATGGCATTAACTGTTGAAGAGTTCCGTCCAGTGTAGACGATCTTGGCCGGACTACCAGGATGTCACTATTATCGTATAGTCACGCAATTTACAAGTATACCAAATTTCAAGCCAATCTAATCCAAGTACTGGAAGTTGATCGAATTTACTTGCAAGATTTGATTACAGGCAGACAGACAGAGAGACAGACAACGGGACAGGTAAACTAAATAAAAGCTTGTAAAAAGAGTGAAAGATACATAGTTTTAGAAAAAAATTGAGAAGTTGTAGTTGTTTTTAAACTTTATGCTTTTGCTGTATTGTAAGAGCTGGTTCCCACTTGTCGGATGTCGGGTCCGGATTTTAATCGGATGATCCAGTGGTAGAACATTTTATTTATTTGTAGCTAATCACACTTGCTCGACACGATTTTCTATAGAAACGACTGACATCCGACACGAAACGGATCCGACACCCGACAAGTGGGCACGGGCTTTAAGCTTCCTTTTTTGCGTCAGTAAATAGTAAAACAAGTATGTCCTCTTACCGCATATTTGATGATAATTAAATTGGAGTAATTAAATATGAAGAACAGTTGAATAAAACAGTATAGAGTTTGCACGAGTGTGGAGATGTACTGCGTTACGTTTATACACTCAGTGTTGTTAATGAAAATGCTGACGTGGATCACAACCACGAGCATAACTGTGTGGACGAAGTGACCCAAGGCGAATGCTGAAAGGTATTTAATTATTTAGTAGGATAATAAAGAACAACATTTAGACAAACCAAAGTGATGATTAAATATGATAAATACAAAGGATTTGATAAATATACGTATCAAGAGGGAAGGATACTGAGATAGTAGATGCAACTCTATTTTGTGATTAGAAAAATATTTAATAGCTTTCAGGAGTTCGTTTATATAAAAATATTGTATCTTTTTCGTTACTTTATGTAAGTAATTTCGTTATTAAACGAGGAGTTATTGTTTATATTTATATGTATGTTATAGTCAGAATCTCGAAAACGGCTTCAACGATTTCGATGAAATTTGGTATGTGGAGGTTTTCGAAATCGAAAATCGATCTAGTTTGGCCTTATCTCTATGGGAAAACGCTTATTATTGAGTTTTAGCCGGAGCAAAGCTCGTTCGCCCAGGTACTGTTTATTTATTAAGATGACTAATAATGTAGTAGGTAAATCATGATATAACTTTACCTGCAGCACCAAATTTTAGGTATACGCTTCCTGCATGTCTTCCTTTTGCGAAGCAGTAACTGTGTTCAATATGTTCCACGTCATGGTCTTGTGGAATGAAACCTGTAGCAGTTCCGTATTCTTCGTTGTTTCTAAAGCCAGTGCCGTTGTCGTCAAGGCCCGCGTCAAGCTGCTGATTAGACACGATTTCAATAATTCATCATTATTTAACGACCGGATTGCCGAGTGGTTAGAGAACCTGACTACGAAGCTTGAGGTCCCGGTTTTGATTCCTGGCCAGGGCAGATATTTGAATGAATAATACGAATGTTTGTTCCCGGGTCTTTCTATATAAGTATGTTTATCCGTTGCCTAGTATCCATAGTACAAGCTTTGGTTAGTTTGGGACTAGTATTTATTAGTTTATTTATAATCAATTTCTTTGGCAGATTTATCGAATATCAATAAAACCCTGACCCTGATTCGACCCTGATTCAGTTCTTTACTGTACTTTCATTCACATTGCTTACATACAATCTCAGATATATAATAATATACCTACTATCTAACTTTCTATAACCCAAATTTTCGCACTTGGGAAAACATATAGCCAATAACAGCTAGGAATTTAAAAATACACAGCTAATGTTCCTGAAAATCTATAATGAGATGTATTGACCGCGTTAATTTAAATAGCAGGTTTTAAGGGATTTAAATGGGGCGCAGACGGAGTGGCAAGCAACATTTATAACAAAATTGAACTAACTTACTTGTCTTAAATGTTCTAATTCCATTTCTTCTTCCTTATGCCTCAGCTTTTCTACTTGTTTCCTTATTCTTCTCGTAAACAGTTTGATGTCCACAGTTAACACAAACAATATTATTGTACCACTTCCCGCGACGTAAAGGGTGAATATCTGAAAACCATACATTACATACGTTTTAAATTATATCAAACCAATTCGGTGACAACTGAATCCTCCTCGATACAGAGTAGGTAGGAATTTATAAATTGTGTTATTTATTTACGACAAAACGTTATTCACATCGGAATTCTTTACAGTGTCCCCGTAGAATTTTTTTTTAATTCTTTCAAAACGAGAACACACGAAAAACAATAGAGAAACAAAGTTGTAGGTAGCTAGGAATCGAAGCCAGATCTTTCTTCATAATAGATTGAATTGCAGGAAGCTAATGACGATTATCGTGCTCTGTGGAATGCTTTAAAGAAGTATTATGAAACCAGTTAATATTATTATTACTTACAGGTGACCACATACCAATCATATCGGTTGCATTAAACGTGTACGTTAACACCCCGAACATGATTAGAAAGATTGAGTAGAGGAAGCCCAGTACATATGACAAGCGTTTTCTGAAACACAAAATATTTAAATCTTAATAATCTATAATATATAAAAATGAAAGTCCTGATACATTCATTCACTGACTCATCAACGTCCAGCCCAAACCCTTGAACCTAGAAAGCTGAAATTTTGCACAGAGGTTACTTTTATGACACGTACACGAAGTAAGAAAGGATTTTTGGGAATTCGTCCCCTAAGGGGGTGAAAAGGGGGGGAGAACGTTAGTATGTAAAATTGTTATTTCGAAAGTTGTGAGTATGAAATTTGGGAAAAACATTTTTCAAAAAATATAAGTGAATACGTATTTCGCCATTTTTGGAAATTCTACCCTTAAAGGGTAATAGGGGGGGGGGGGGTTATGAAAGTTTGTATGGGAAAAATATTACTATTGAAGATATCATTATAAAACTTTGTAAAATTGCTCTTAAACATAAATAAACAAATACGTGTATCACTGTTTTTGAAAATTGTACCTCTGAGGGGGTAAAAAGGGGGGAGGAAGTTTGTACGAAAACATGTTATTTTAATGTAGTAAATGTTAAATGTGCGTGTAGTTAAAGACAAACGAAAGATCACTTATAATTAGTTTTGGAAACTCTGGAGGTGAAAAAGGAGGGAGGGGGGTTAGAAGAAAACTTTAATTTTAGAGTTAGTTTTATGAAACTTAATGACCATTGAAGTGAAAAGAAATGAAAGAACAGTTTTAATTAACTCATGTCTCAATTTTTTTTGCAAATCTACCCCTAAAGAGTTTAAAAGGAGATAGAAGTTTGCATGAGAAAAACGTTATTTTCTGGAACTTAGTGAACGACTCTCGAATAGAAGTAAATACGTGATTTAAATTACTATACTATTACAATTTTCTTAAATTTCGCCCCTGCGGGGGTAAAAAGGGGGATGGAAATTCGTAGAACAAAAACATTATTTTTTTGTTAGGACTAGCTTTTTCCCGCGGCTTCGCCCGCGTGGAATTCGGTTATCGCGCGCTGTTCCCTCGGGAACTGTGCATTTTTTTCGGGATAAAAAGTAGCCTATGTCACTCTCTAGCCCATAATCTATCTCTATGCCAAAAATCACGTCGATCCGTCGCTCCGTTTCGACGTGAAAGACGGGCAAACACACACACTTTACCATTCATAATAGTAGTATGGATTATGAAACAGCGAATAAATTCGTGAAGAGAAATAAAAGAACAGATGTTTTCTTTGTTAAGATTAGATAAAGTTTTTACGAATACAAATATTTAAATACCTACAAGATACGCGCGAAAAAGAGAAACCTTGACTCACTAACTCATTAACGCTCAGCCTAAACCTTTGGACTTAAAAGTAGTTTTTTTTTGTTTTATTCTGACCGTCCATATTTTACTCGAGAACTACAAAACATATCGCACACCTAGATCAAAAGCGTATCAACTCAAAATAGGCTTTATTAACTTCCTGAAAGATTTAATTTAAAATGGTGTATCATTTTGAGTTGATTCGCTTTTGATCTAGGTGTGCGATATGTCGATGAAATTCGACGCCCATTACAATACACCTATGTAAGGTGTATTGTAATGGGCGCTACTTAGTTTTGGTATGGTTTTGGTGTTAAACAATAAAAATTAATATATCTAAAAACATTAAAAAAAATAACAAAGACAAATCTTAGTAAGTAACTACTTTTAACCAAAATTAGTTTTCATATAATCGGATATATCGTTTTTGAGTTATTGCTAAAAGTAAGGAATATCTAAACTTTGTTTGTTGGGGATAATTATCTGAAAATACAAAAAATCCATTCACCAATAGAAAGCTACACTATCCTTAATTAGCAAAGGCTACATATTTATTTTAAAAAATATAAAATTTTCGCGGGATAAAAATAAGTGAATTCAAGTTCGAGGCAAATTTAAAAAAATCTTTCAATAATAGAAAGCTACAATGGTTAGATTGACAATTAAGGATTTTAAAATAGCATTTGTCGAGATAGACGTAGGCTACGTCAATCAAAAATAGTGTAGCTTTCTAATAGTGAAAGATTTTTTTAAGTGATTCTAATGTAGAAGTCACTTATTTCTATATCCCGGGAATTTTTCAATTACCGGAGGAAAAAGTAGGTAGCCAATGCCTGTCAAAAACTGTAGCTTTCTATTAGTGAAAGTGTTTTTTTTATCGATTTAAAGAATCATATCTGTCCCGCGGGAACTTTGCGATTTCCCGGGGTAAAATAAGCCTGTTTCAATTCAATCAGGGACAGGGTAATTCTATTGAATTCACTTATTCTTATCCCACGGGAATTATCCTATATCGTGAACGAAGTCGCGGGTAAAATAAATACATAGGTACTTTAAAGTTTTCTGAAATTCTACCCCTGAATATGTGAAACAAAAGTTCAAAGTTTGAATGAATTATGATTATTATTATGATTATTTAGGACTATTTTTGAATTTCGATAATTTGCATTATCTGTCTAAAACAACGACTGTCTGTATCTTCCACATAATACTCCGAAAAATCAATCAAAACAGGAAAAAAAGGACTGTAGAAAATATATCTATGTTCCGCGAATTTAACGCGAGCGAAGCCGCGGGCAAAAGCTAGTATTATATAAAAATTAATACCTATTTCCATTGTGGTCACGGCATCACGCGCGGCTGGACCGATTTCGCTAACTATTTTTTTTTGTGTTTGCTATTTTGTCTTGTTAAGATTTAGAGAAGAAGCCCCGGGCACCAGTTAGTCATTTGATAAATATTTAAATGATTTTTAAACATGTGTGTTCAAATCGTTTCGAAAAAACTGCAGGTGTTTGGGCTAGTTTGAATGTACACAGCCTGTAAATATTTTTGAGAATTTGATTTACCATGTTCCCATTCATAGATCGATGTTACATAACTCTACAGGAGTGTTCCGTCTAATCAGCCTGATCACCTCTTATTATATTCCGTAGATTCTACAATCTGTACTCTAGATTTCATAGGATAAATGTCATAGGGTAAGACTCTGTAACCAATTGATCTAAACACATACGCACGCGCTCACACGCACTTGCAAACTTTCTAATTTATAATTTTACTAGTATAGGAAGTTTGGTAAATGTCCATTATCTTTGTATGTACATACACAGTGATTTCTGTATTTTCATCACGTGGCGTCGGCAACGGGTAGTCATGCATAGAGTTCAGCGAGTGAACTGAACCGACGTCCATGATTACAGTTTTTGTAGAACCAGTCAATTAAAATTCTGCACCTGAAAATTATAAAAATAATAATTTGAGCATCAAGTACGTAAGAGATACTTACTATGGTATTCACAGTAAGTTTTAATTTACACCTACACCTACATTACATGGCAGGTGATTTTCAAAGAAAACTTGAAGTACCTATTTGAATATTTCTAAGTGCTGTGGTTCTTTTTACCATCTTTATTATAGGTGTTAAAATGATATTAATGAAAAAAGAACAAGGGTCCAAGGATAGAACATAGAAACATCAAATAAAATTCAGACTTTTCTTATTGGTTACGTGTGCTATAAAAGCTACCTCGATAAAAATAAGTTTTTATTCTCCGGCAATTTGTAATAACACCTTTTGTAATGATTTATCTTTTTTATGGTATAGGGCACGTATAGGGGGCAAACGAGGAAGCGGATCGCCTGATGGTAAGCGATTAGCGTCGTCCATGGACACCTGCAATACCAGAAGAGTCACAAGCACGTTGCCGGTCTTTTACGTTAGAGTAGGTACGCTCTTTTTTGAAGCTTGAAGGTCATATCGGTCCGGGAATATCGCAGGCGATCATTCCAGAGTTTTGGTGTGCAAGGCAGGAAATTTCTGCAATTTTTGATTCCGTTGACTTTTTGACTGCAATATAGACTCCAACACCTGAGTATTTGATATTACTTTCATTTTTCCTTTTCACTTCCACACGTTTTTGAGAAAAATAATCTTGGAAGATGGACGGACGGACAGACAGACGGACAGTCGCACAGACGGTCAACAAAGTGGTCCAATCAAACAATTTTGTCTTTAGTTATTTACTTATAGCTAAGCGATGCAATAGGTACCTACAATACAATAATTTATTGCAATTTTCTACCGTTTATTATGATTCAAATAAACGCTTTAAGCACTATGACTATGAATGACTAAATACCTAATATTTTAGGGCCACATACATTTCACCTTTTATTCATTTATTTTTCATTCGCGTTAATATAAATCTGGTCTATAAACAAAAAATATTTTAAAAATAATATAAAGTAAAAAAAGATGTACCTACCTTGATTGAGTTTTTGTATGAACTCCAACTGAGTCCGGGGTTGTGATAAAAAACTTCAAATCATGACGGAATAAAGAACACATGTAATTAATTAGATCATACAGGCACAATCCGCCATTCACCAATGTGTATTTATTTTTGGTTAAGTGACAGTCTTTGAGTAAATCTTATCACTCACGATAGGATATTTTATCTTACGATAATCTTCCACGCAAACTTCTTTTTCGGTCACACCTATGATATCACTAAGCGTAATGACTCAATGCAATGGATAACCTAACCATAAATCGATATGTCTATTGATCATTTGATTTAGTAGTTGGTCCATGATTTCGTTTACGAAGTATTCGGCTATCTATCATTATCCAGTGGGACCTTTAGAATTTTCCAGATAGTAATTATCCGTGTAAATATAAAAAAACATTTAGATTTTAACTGTCAGTAGGGTATGCAATTCCTGGCAAGGTTTTACCCGCGGTTTTTCCCTCCAATCTATTTACAAAAGAAAAGTTTCTGCAACGATGTTTGATTTTGCTGTACCTATAGCGCGAAAACGAACATAAAATACATAAACGTCAAATAAACAAACAGTGAAAATCAGCAAAGTGAGTCCAGTGGGTCTGATTCACGAGAAAAATTTATAAGTTTTTTCAAAAATTAAAATATATCCCACTACATACTTAATATAATAAATGCGAAAGTTTCGCATCGGTTCAGCGGTTTTGACGTGATGAAGTAACGAGTAAACAAACAGACTTACAAACTTTCGCATTCATTACATTAGTGGGAATATTAATGGGTACACAATGGGAATTAGTGGGAAAATGAACATGCACGGGAAAGAAGCACGATATTTTTTCTGAAATAAAATTGTAATTTAGTTAAAATGTGACATCCACAAATTCCTTTAACAACGCGTCATGCCATTAGCATTATCTATTATCATATCAGTTTTCGAAGATACGTTACATCATTATCTAATAGACATAAAAGTGAGCACTATTCTTCGAAGAAAAAGTTTTTCACAATTTATTCTGAAAACTCATTGATTCATGAGTTTACTAAGTACTTCCTTAAGTTCGAGTGAAAATTGTGAGACGGGTAGAGCGAGATCGTAATTCGAAGTGGAAGTAGAGCTTCTGGCTCCTAGCACGAAGTCTGATGGAACCACGAACGGCTGCTTCTTGTCTCCTGGAGCATTCAGAGCCTGGAGGCACGGAGGCATCGGGAGATGAGGATGCTTCTCGAGCCACTTTTGGAACGCCTTGGTGGACCTAAAAATTAGGATGGTTACAGTTACGTTTTTTCTGCGCGTATACGGTCGTTTTAGCATACGCGCTTGTAAAACGAGATTATACGTGACAGCAAAACGCTTGTCTGAAACCGCCTGCAAACGCGTATTTTGTTTAGTCCTACCGGGCCATCAATTAACATTAGGAAATAGCTGATAGGGCTATACTCTATTTAATTTAAGGTTTGAATTAACGGTCAAATTGTAACACGCGTTTCTCGGTATTTCGAACACAAATGGACTGAAAATACGTACAGGTACATTTATAAGCGGTATAAATTTATTATGTTTTTATTATAGAAGTTAACAGAATTTTTAATAGTTTCGTTGTTTCATTTAAAAACGTGTGCAAATTTACCGTTTAATTTGAAATGTTAAAATAAATGGAGTATAGTACAGACGAACTGCATTCAACTGCAACGTAAAGCGGCAATTACTCTGCGCCGTTCACCTAAGGGCCTACGCTAGCTTACGCGGACACCCGCCGCGTGCGCACGCTCGCGGGTGCCGCTCCGGACAACCGCCGCGGGCCAGCGAGTCCGCGACGGGCGCCCGCGGCGGCTGCACGCTTAACTTAGCGCTACCAGTATAATTTTGGTTTGCAGTGTGTACAAACGTGTCCGCTAGACAATGGATTTATTAAAGCCCGCCCTACACTCGCGCCGCGAACGCCCGCGAAAGCGCGAAACGCGAGTGTAGATGTTGTTCACGCCTTCGCGCTCGCGGTTCGCGGCGTTTCCCGTCCGGTGGCGGTTTTTTGGCCCGCGACAAAGGGTACGCGGCGCGCGAATGCGAACGCAGCTACACTCGCTGTTTTATCACCCATTTTCATTGAAGTTGCGAACAACACTGCGAAGCTTCGTGAGTGTGGAGGGACACAGTTGTGGGCGAACCGCTGCGTAAATTCACGCCGCGGATTCACGGAGCGACTTCGCGGCGCGAGTGTAGAGCGGGCTTAATAATTTATTATTTGGCGAAAAAACGTCGCCGGATACAGAAACGTCGACAGATCTCTGTGTTCCTGAAAAATAGGTTGCTGAATGGTGAATTTGTAACCAAATTTTCGCTATTAAGAGAAGATGAGAAAGCATTTTACAGATATTTGTATTGTCTCAACTGTGCAGTCCGGCGCGTGTATCCGCGGCACGATGCGGCGCTCGACTGAATTCAAGAAACAAGTCCGCGAGCGTGTACCCGCCGCGTGCGCACGGAGCGGACACCCGCCGCCCGCCGCGCGGATTAACGTCCGTCGCACGCGCCCGCGCCAGTTAGCGGTGTCTATACAATTTCTTTGAGGCGGATGTCCGTTGCGGGTAATCCGCGTAAGCTAGCGTAGGCCCTTATGCGGTCGCCGAATTTGTTTCAAACTAAGTACTTTGGCGAACAACTGTCGCCTTTACATTAGTCTGTTTGTCTACTGCGGCGGCCATATAAAGGCGGTGGTAGCTGTCGCTCGGCGAATGCGGCCGACTACTGTGTTCTATACACTTTTGCGGTCGCCGCATGCAACATGCGGCGAACGACTCGGTGTAATTGCCGCTTTATCACAACTGCCGACTGCCCATACATTTTTGTTACAACTGCAACTTGCTGTTGATCGCAGTTGGCACAACTGCATTCTGACTGCAATTGAAATGTATGGGCAGTTGGCAGTTACGTTGCAGGTGGAATGCAGTCCGTCTGTACTGGCCCATAGAAAGTGCAGATCAGGCCAAAAGTGCAACAGCTGGTTCACTAAGGGTCTCCCCAAACCTATCGGCTTTAGCCGATCAAAAAACGCTTCATGTCCACGCAATTACAGCGAAAAAAGACGTCTATCGACGGGGAGACGTCTTTTTCGCGCTTATTGCGTGGAAATAAAACGTTTTTTGGTTGGCTTAAGACGATTCCGCATCGATAGAGCGGAGGGATTACAGCCTTACACTCTTGTCTAAAATATGAAATGATTCTACAAGTACGTGAGTACGCGTAAGACTTGAAGATTGATGTTGATTCATTCGCAACGATGACTAATTTTTATTTACAAGCTTTTATTAACTTGCAACGTTCGTATGTATGTAAATCAATGAGTTATGGTTTTAAAATTTGCAAATTTATCATAATTTTGATCACTTCCTGGTAGGTATCTACTTAATTGAGCTGAAACTTGGCATACTTCTGGATGGTGACTATATCAGCAATATTTCTTAAGTTTGTATTGATACTAGGTATAAATATTTTAAAACTCACGTAAGATGCGAGACGTCATCCCATACAGCTGACATTGACTTCAAATCCTCAGGTATTACGACACAGTGCCACATTTTTTCAGTGTTGTTCTTGGGCGGGATGTGTTTCATCTTTTGCGGTAGGCCAGTGCCAAAGGCTGTAGTGTGCTCGGGGCTGGTTTCCGCGTGGATATCATAGGCTATCTGCCGTTTTAGAACCCTTGGACATGAGGTCTGTTGAAAAAGCACATATTTTAATAACATACTTATAAATTAGAAAAGGACAAGAGACAGAACAAAAGCACTCGCAAACAAGAAAATCAACGCCTAAAAATAAAATGACAGCGACTCCTTTGCATCAAGATTAAACAGAGATTTTTAATTAGGCTTAATATTTATGAATGAGTGCTAGAGTAATAAACGTAAACGATGTAAAGTAGTTTTTTTTTCTGCGAAGTAAGCAGCTTTAAACAAAGTGTAAAAAATCATGGAGATTAAACAAACTAAGGAATAAATACTATTTATCGAGCTTACCCTTGGCACGCCAACATAATTAGCAATACTTTGTAATACACAAGGAAGTATTTTCGGATCCAGAATAAGGCCTCTAGAAGCGTGTTCATCAAACCAGACCTGAAAAGATAGGCATTAAATATGATAAAAAGGCTATAACTTAGTAAAACATTGGAATAAGTGTAAGCAATAGAATATAGGTAGATACCTGGAATAAGTCCTCAATATCTTCGGGCCGCTTGATTTCGCTCTTAAACTCCAAGTTACCCAGATCTACCCACCATTCGTAAAATTCTTTCGAGATCTGTAAAACCAGGTTGCAATTGCTTTTACTTGCAATATCACAAGCAAAAGTATGAAATGCATGTATGCATTTAGGCACAGTCTACTATAAAGTACACTACTATACAAATTATTATTATGACTATATTTTTATTATGTGGTTTCATAACTACTAATTACTTAAAAAAGTGCTACTTGAAAATTAGCATTCATTATAAAGATACACCAGATCAGGCATGCCCGGATTTTATCGTGGACAGTCTTTATTTGCCCTGGTGGTATATAATTGTGCAGATTTTATGTAGTTATCAAATGTAAATTTAGATTAATGTATAGTACCTTTTTAGTCATTATTTCAGCTTTCTTACTGAACTCATCAGAAGCCGACACTTCCATTGTCTTTTGCTTGTATTTGGACTTCCACTTTATCATGTCCGTTTCAGATTCATTGCAGTATAGCATATCAAAGTGAGGATTCTTGGGACGTCTTAGGTAACGCCTTAAAAAATATGTTGTATATGTTTCAGCAACTTTTAATTGCTATATTACTGTACTTTCAATCGAATTCATTTGAACCAATTGAACATTGCCCCACTATTGAAAATTTTGTCTATCAATGACAAGTCGCAATGCCTGACATGGAAAATCATTCTCCATAAAGTTTAAGCGCCAAGAACGTTTTACTGTGAATCGTGACTGATGAGTAAAAGGTTCAGATGTAAACATACGCCATTGAATCTACTACCTACATACATCGGAGTGGCCTAAGAGTTTCGTTGACAAACACGTAATGTGTGTTAAGATATTTTTGAGCCAAGCCCAAGCCGTAAGCTTTTCTAATATATCTGACAGTAAAGGCTAGATATTGATTGTATTTCACTTTGTATGTAACTACCTACTGTACGTTGCTTGGCATACCTGATTCCACTCATGCTAGCTTGAACAATCAAATCATCATTAGTTGCAGCTGTTTCATCAATAGATGATATTGCTGCTACCGATTTATGCCTCGATTTGGAAGAGAAAGACTTCGAGAATTGTTTTGAATTGAATTTTGAAAAGGATTTCGACATCGATTTAGTCATGCTCTTGGTAGATACAAGAGATTTCGATCTGACCATAGATCGGACTATTGATTTAGATCGCGCTGGTAATTTCTCCTCGGTATCTAATGACTCAGACCATTCTTCATCTTCCACGTCCATTTCTTCTTCTTCTTCCACTGACGGTTCAAAGTCACTCATTGAATAGGCCTTATTTATATCCCCCTGGTAATACAAATTGTGTTAATATTATTACTATTTATTAATATCGTGAGATAAAAGTGGATGCTATATGTATTTCTTGTATTTCTTGTCTTAGACAAGGGTTGTTGCTTTCACTTGTAAAAGCTGGATTATTTTTTGCTGCACTCCAAGTGACAATTATTGGAGCAGCGTAAAAAATATATTCTATAATAACGTAGGAAGTGCCATGTGATCAATGCTACAATACGATGGATGACGGGATGGTAGGACGTATCAGATATTTCTGCACGCTCGCTGTGGCAGATATTAATATATGTGGTTGTACAGAAAAATATTAAGTTTATGTTTACTTAATTAGTTAGAGATTACTTACCCCTTGTGACTCTTTGGTGACGTAGAACAGGTCTGACGGCGGGAGGGAGCTCATCTCCGACGGGGGCACGTATTGCGTGGCCTCTAGTGGCAGTTTGAAGATCTTTGCCAGTCTATAGAAGATCTTAGGCCCAACCAACTCCCGTACAGTATCACATTGCGATTCCCAAAACTAGAATTATTGAAGAATGCGGAAATTATTTCTAAATTTTTTACATCGCGTCTTATACATCTTTTAAGTACCTATTCCTCGATTAGGCATTACAATGAAATCGAGAGATACTTAAATAATTTATTTGTGATTTATTAACCGTTTCTTTCAAAGATTTTGGGTTCGTTTCAATTAATTAAATAAATAAAAAATATATATAAAATAACTACTATTCCACTTAAAATCCTCAGTTGAATGAGCTAAAATTATCGCAAATTAGTTCTAGTTTAATCTAGGAATTACTTAGTCGAAATACCAAACTGCCTAAAGCAAAAAAAAAAAAAGGAATATTTTCGTAGTTACATAAGTGGACTGTATCTACAAGTTAACGAGTAAGAGTTAGTCAACATTTAATAATACTGAATATTTTTCAAAAGTACAGTCAATGTTATAAAATATAAGTGATCACTTTTACGTTGTCGCTTTCAGTCGGTACACAATTTCGTATGCCTTTTCAAATATGACGTTTAATTTGATAAGGTTATGCGGCTTATTATGACGTTGACTGTACAAGACTACACACACTTGACAAGTTTTGACAAGCAGTTCTCGAGTTACAATGGGAAAAGATAGTAAAATAAGAGTATTGATTTATTTTAACATTTACTTGATCATCTTTATAGAAAAGCTCCAAGTCCCGTATTACTTTCTTCCAGTGAATCTTGACAGAAGCTTCAGTTTGCTCCAAGACGGAGGGTGTAATAACCCGTATGTGTCTTGGCTTGTCCCAAGTTTTAACGAGAGGCCTTTTGCCGCAAGGCATCTTCCGACACAGGTAAAGAACTCAGAGATTATAGGTACTTTACAATATTTATATTTTGCTCTAAAACTTCGTCCCTATTTAAATTATCGAGAGGTTCAATTAAGCTATTCTAAATGAGTAAGGAAATGAAATAATACAAAAATAATTTGACACAGTCAAAGAATAGTTATTTTTCTTTTTTTGGATATCAGCCTTCTTGAAATAACCCCTCTGTAGGTACATAATACTCTTTGAATAATCCTTTTTGTATATAAATACATAATCTATATAATGCAATAGTATATTAAGTAAAAAACAAAAAACTAGTGATTAACTACCTTCAAAGCTTAATTTTAATAAGTACTCTCCTAAGCACCCTCATGTTAATAATTTGACGAAGCATGTGGCTGAATATTTCTATGTTTTTAATTATTCTTCTTTTAATAAACAATTTTTATTTGATATAAGTACTTATGTATGTACAACATGAAGGTGCCCCTTGAAATGTCGACAAACTATTTTTCGAATTTGATTTCATCGAAAACAATTCATACGATATTCAAAACTAATATTTTCTCTTGAAGTAATTTCAATTCATCGACTATTCATTACATATTACAACAATTAGAACAACGGTACAAGGATTATTATTTTCTTAAAAATACATTAAATACAACTAAATATCGCTGCTTATTTCTTCGACATATTATTATAAAACACCAGAAAATAGGTTAGACTAGAACAGTTAGAAGTTACTCTATGGTTAGAACTACGACCTTCACAAAAATAAATTGCTCCCAGAAAAGTAGGTTAGAACTGTGGCCCCAACAAAAATGAATCTCTACCAGGAAAGTAGGTTAGGTTAGGTTAAGTTAGAACTGCGACCTAAACTAAAATAAATTTCATTCAAAAAGGTATCAAATAATAAAATATGAACTGAAGTTCTGCCAAATAAACTATCTACTAAACAATGTTTCCAAAAATTAAAAATCGGTGATTTAAAAATACTAATTTTTGTTGATATTTCAAGAGTACCTAATGAATGAAGCATCTAGAATCGAAGTCCAAATTCACTAATGAAGTATTTGTATGTATTTATTTAAAATTAGAAAATGATTTCAATGCCATCTTTTGTGAGGATACAGAACTAAGCAGAAGTTATAAAAGAGCGTCGACGATTCTGTTTTTACTTGAAAGTAGCGACGCGTCGCGTAGCCGTAGTTCGCTCGAAATCCAATAGATAGCAACAGTGTTGCGACGGAAGCCTGGTGTTCAGGAAAACTACGGTCGCGTAGATATTACGGTTGTTTTCACTAGGGGGCATTAGTAGCTTGTATGGCGAGTTTTGCTTTGTTTTGGATTTTTTTTGTCGAACTTTGAATTTTTTATTAATAAATTTAAACATGTGGATACCTAAATCTACATAAGAAATGTATACTTATACGCGTATCGATTGGTTGCATTAAAATATAGTTTATTTTGTACAGAAAAAGTAAAGGACGTTATGTGATATTTCTAAATAAATAATATAACAACAACTGGCTGTTTTATTACAAGACCTATGATACTCAATATTCTATTCAAACATTATGCGATTTGATTAGATAAAGTGCAAATTTACAGACAGTTGGCTTATACCTACGCGTAATAATGTAGGTAGGCAAGCCATAAAAGATGTTAAGTGGAGATCTTTATCAAGACAGCTAACGTGAAGTACTGAGAAAATACTTCGTATAGTTTGATAACTCTACAGTGAAAGGTATTGTATAAAAATAAATGGAAACCGATTTTTGCAAATCACAGCTGTAAAAATACTAATTGACCGCAAAAAAACTTTGAAGTGATACTAAATTGGTCCTCAAATTGAAGTTGACAAAATTGCACTTGGCTACTTGCTTAAATATTTAGAGGTAGGTCAAGTGCAAAGATATCGACAAGGCCAAAGTTACAAAAATATGTAAGTATATACGACCTCAATGTACAAAAAGTACATAAAGTTAAGTAGGTACATAAAGTCATGTATATGTCGGCGGCCGATCATAAAATCAGCCAGATCACGAAATTCCTAGACATACCTATAGTGAAATGATGCCATTTATTCATGATAGGTATGCCCAATAGTTGGCCAGGCATATCACGATGTGCCTGAGAAACAATACGGCAGATCGATTAGAGCAACGCATTTGTCGATAATCAATATACCGGGCACATTGTGATATGCTGAAAAAAAGAAAAATTTAGGTACGACGAGCGAAGCGATAAGAATTGTGTATGAATTGTGACCACAACGCACGAGCCGAGTGAGCGAAGCGAGCGTGCCGCGGCAGCGGCCGGCGAAGTGCCAGAACCGATATAGGAGCGTTTCATGATATTATGCTTAGTAATTTCATGTTCTGCCTAAACTGGCTAAATCATGAAATAGCGGCATTTCATGATATGCCTAGAAATTTCATAATCTACCTAAGCTTCACTAGGCAAATCATTAAACGGTGAATTTTGAACAATATGGCGGATGTGCCTTAGCCAATGACACCATTGATGGCGCCATTTCACGATAAGCCTAGGAGTTTTGTGATCTGGCGGATTTACGATCGGTCGCTCATATATATAATATTATTTTCGTAGCTTTGGCCCTGTGGATATCTTCGCACTTGAGTATACTACTACTCAACTCTGATTTCAAATTTAGCAGTTTTTAACCACTTTCCAATTATTAAAAAGTATTTTAAATAAAAAAATATCTCGTTCGGAACTTTTTTATATACATTTTGAAGAATTTATTTATAATTTTACGTAGCTGCCAGCGCCAATATCTGACACAACAAGCGTGTATAAAGATCTGATATTTCTAGGGCCGGAAGGACGTGCCAGATATTTTTGCTCCGCTGTGGCATTGGCTGTGGCAGATATTAATGCTGGTGACTCTAACAAGTTAGGTCTAGACTAGAAAGTTAGTAGTTTCCTTTCAAATAATAATAGCAATGGTCAAATAATAGTGTCATGTCAGTTTGCCACATGTAATAAGCGGTTACAAAACATAAATATTCAAAAGTTATTACAATAGATATCATATAAAATTACTAAAAATAGGTAATAAAATACATATATGACAGGAATCTTAAGCCTAGTTTAAGTAAAAAACTTCTGTCAAATACAACGCACAATCACAACCTCAATGGGCGTTTTCAAAAAAAGTTGTTGAAATGACTTTTTTTTAGATGTAGATGAAATTTGGTATTCCTAATCAGAATCAGGAGCACTTTCGATTGCAATAGGAAAAAAAAGTGTCCCAGGTTTTTCATATAATTTTGTGTTATTCATTACACTACCGCCACAGACACGCGTATGAAAACGGTAACGTAATGGAATAAAAAATATTGAGACACTTTTTTTCTCCTATTTTAACCGAAAGTGCTCCTGATCCTAAGTAGGAATACCAAATTTCATCCACATCTAAAAAAAAAGTCATTTCAACAACTTTTTTTGAAAACGCCCCAATACGAGTAAGTAGGTCGTCGCAAAAAGCTTTGAAATAACGCCTACATTTTTGTGTAAATATCAGACAAATGAGCAGACGATTCACCTGATTTTAAGTGATTACCGTCGTATATAGACATCCTCAGGACCATCAGGACTGCAGATGCGTTACCGGCCTTACAAGAAATGGTATAGCCACTCAAAGAAGACGGCCCTAAATAAGGAAATATTGAGATGTTGATACCAAATAATGGAGCTGAATCGTAAAAAATACCGATTAAAGTTTTATTTTACTCCGACTTGTTCTGCGTCCTCCAAAGTATCAGGTAGTTTCGTACCTAGCGTCTCCGGCTGTGTAAGAATTAAAATGGCAGAAATTATAGCCATTCCACCGAAAAGCATAGAAGGAATACCTGTCCAGTATATCATAAGCGGAGGCGTTAAAGGCGATATTACTGAGCCTATGCGACCCATCATTGAAGAGTACCCCAGAAAAGAGTGTCTGTGCCTAGTAGGATACAACTCAGAAGTAAATAAATATAATGAAGTAAATACTGCAGCAATACTGAACTTGCCAGTTAAATACAAAAATAAAGACAGACCAAACATGCTATTAGGGGTAAATGCAAATGCTATGCAACAAATCGCACATAACATGAATCCCGAGAATAACGTTACTTTTCGGCCAACTCTGTCCAATACTAAAACAGCCGTCCAATAGCCAGGAATCTCTACAGCGCAAGTCGCTATATAATTTAAATACATGTTCCCCGACAGACTTACTGAGTTAATGGATAAGCCGTAGTAAACGAAAGTAGTTGTGATCCACCAAACAGGGGTGGTGCAGCACCTTCGTAACAGAACACGAGACTTCAAAACTCGTATTATTAAAGCTCTTTCATTCTCATCCTTGTTTGTTTCTATTTTACTGGGTATCGCTGTTAACAGGAAATCCATATCAGTTCTTGAAATTTTTCTTCCGTTTACACCAGCTATGTATTCTAGGGTAGATTTTGCTTCCTCTTGTTTATTTTTGCTAAGCAACCACCGATGACTCTCGCGAACAATCCAATAGTAAAACACTAAAAGAAATACAGGACAGAATAAAACTAAAGTCAAATTTCGCCATTCTGGCACAGCCGATGCTATGATACCCACATACATCTGTCCGACTGCAAATGCGGATGACATTGTCGCGCTGGTTAGGACGCGGTACTTTGGCCCGACTAATTCAGTAGCCAAAATGTAACTAGCGCTGTACACCCCCCCGCCAATTGCAGTTTGTAAAAACTGCAGAGTGACATACATAGCATAATTCACTGAAAATGCCCGAATCAAACCGGTCATGGCTTCATTAAAGCCAAAAAATACAATAGACATTCGTCGACCCAAATTGTCAGATATATAACCAGCTAATACGAGGGCAACCATAGCCCCAAGGCTGTTAAGTGTCCCGCCTAGAGCTCGAAGCCACTCTTGACATTGTAAATTAAAATCATACACAACGCTATTAGTTCTTTCGAAGACGTAACTGTCACAAGCTTCAGTTCTATTTCTGTCGAACATGCTGGCAGGGCAGAAGTCACCCAGACTTGTATCTATATCATTCGTCAAGTTGACAAACCGACTGCATTCATCGAAGCCAGTGCTTGTTTCAGGAATGGCGTTTAATATCCAATCGGGTGCGAACTCTGGTTCGGGACCGTCACACATTGGCACGACGCATCGGTGCGGAAGTCTCGCTGCCGTAAATATATAATCTCCAGCCATAAAACCCGAACACGCAGCCGGTATTGCTAACAGCAATATACTGATCAACTGATATTTGCCAAATTCTCCCACGGCGTTATTTAATACAGTGTTGAACTCTCTTTTGGACTCACTTTCACCAACACTTTCAGTCATGGTTGTGGCCCAAGAATAAATAAGTTAAAATTGAATATAAATCGTGTTCTTCGTCTGCGTTTAATTGTTTAAGTGCCTGTATTTATACGCTCAACGATACTAACCAAAACGTTATCTTGCTTATCGGCATTGCGCGAAGGTCAAAGTAGCTGGTTTTATTATAATATAAACAGGTAGAAAAGAAAGACTGCACATAAGTTAGGTACTTTTATAATTCTAGAAATATGGAATGATATAGAACCTAAACGTTTTTAATTTGAATCGGCTAACTGCGAAAGTCTTCTTCTGATGTGCTCGATGGGGGCTGGTGTGTTGGTCGGAGATGCGACAGGTGAGGACGCTAAGCCGTGGAGGGACTCGAAGGTGAGCCTCGCCTCGAGTACCGCGGAGTCAAACATGCCGAGGCTGCTTAGGTACGGCGCTCGCCTGAACTCTGGGTGATCGATCATCCAGCGGCAATACTCTTTAACACTCCTGCGGCAGAATAGATCGCAATTTAGTCTTAAATCGTTGGTTGCTCAAATGTAATTTACAGTGACACCTAATAAGTTAGTTAGGTAGGTAGTTATTTTAAGTTAGTTTAAAGTAACACTTGAAATTCGTGTTTTAGATGATGTCGAGCATTAACTCTTATTACTATGCTACTACTTACTTTTTATCTATTACCGAACCGCTGTAGTATATTTTTATGGTGTTTACGATACCATCTACCAATTGCTTAGATATTTACTAAATAATATCTCATTCAATATTATTTTGGTTGTTTTTGCCGGAAATGCACTAAAGAAGTTTCCAAAATACCTATGTATAAGCTTCCAGTATAAGAAATTCCTGAGAATATTCTATAGAAGGAGAATTCAATACTATCCCAAAAGGAAGGTTACGTTTTCGCCGTCATGTATTTATGCCTCTTAACCGACGAAATTTAGACACGTAAGGCAGGAACAAAGTAAAAATGTAAAATTCTTTAACTAACCTCAGGTTAGTGATGCCTTCCCAAACTGTCTTTAACGAAACCAGATCCTTGGGAACGTGTCGGGCTGACCGCCACAGGGTCTTGGTGTCGTTACGAGGAGCCCGGTGCTGCTCCCTGCGAGGTAGACTGCGGCCAAAGGCCTGCACTTTATCAGCACGACGCTCCGCTTTGATGTCTTTCGACACTTCCCTTTCGAGGACCGCGTGTCGTGACATCTGCAATAATACGCAAAGAAAAAATTAAAATTACACGCGCATATTAGACTGAATATATTCAGTCGTTGTAGAGATATATGTTAAAATTTAATAAATAGATAAACTTTTATTTGGTAGTTTTTGGTTTACATGTAGCAGAGCAGTCAAGCTATACAAAATAACGACCCTTGCTTTGAATATGCGTAAAGTTCCAAACCTAGGCCAGACCCACAGGGGTACTACAGCCTTAATACTCTAAGTGGAAGCCTGACGAAATATCAAAATCAGTGAGTACCTCTGGATTTCCAGTTATTTCTGCAATTTTCTCCTCTACTGATGGCATTTCCTTTGGCAATATCTTGAGACTACGAGCTACATGCGTATCAAATTCTATCTGAAACACATTATACACAATAATTATTGGTTAAACAACTAAAAAACACGCTTTAATAGTAACTGCCTAATTGCTCCGTCATCGGACCATAGAAACTACTTTTGGTGAAAAATTTGAGACCATTCTAACAAACCCAAACAGTACTAGGTTACGTCCTTACTCAAAATACATCTTAAGAATATTCCAAGGAGCTCCAACATGGCTAGATTTCATCGTTTTGTCTTAAAGTTCCGGTGTCTAGTCTAGCTTTTGACTCCATCATCAAACCAGGTCGATGATATACATACCATACTATCGTATCGTCATCAGGACTAAGCAAAACGGCCAAGTTTCGTATCAATAGGACAATAAGAAATGGGCACTTATCTGAATAGTGAAAATTGAAATATCGATATTTAAAATATCGACGATCGAACCTTACCTACTCTCGCTATAGTTACCGTCGACATTTTAACTTTAGACATATTAATTTTCGATATTCAGATACGTTCTCTATGAGAAATTGATGAAGTGTTTTAAGTAAAAGATTCAGTACATTCATAGATACATAGAAAAGTAAAGCTAATATAGTATGTACAGTCAGCTGCAGAGAAAAGGTACCCCCCTGTAACGGCGGTATCCATACTACCGCCATTACAGGGGGGTACGCTTTCTCTAAGTGTGTTACACTGAAGTGTGATCTAAGTGTGTTAAAAAAATGTTAGCTCTGTCAACTATCTGTAATAGGAAGGCAAATTAAGTGGTGACAGTGTAGTAATTTTGGCAAATATGTCTTCAAGTTTGTAAATATATAGAGCTCTAGCGCATGGTGCGTTTTAGAAGTATTGAAAACCTACTTGAAATAGTTCCTTAATCGCTTTTGGCTTAAATAGCTGTGATTGTTGATCGCCGCCCAACTGTTTCATGTATTCACAAAATTCTTGAACTATCTAGAAATAAAAATATATTTTTTTTAAAGTTAAATTAAAGTGATATTACTTTGCAGAGGTCTATAGCAAAGTAATAACTTTATATTTCCTTAATCCATAGTCAGTGAACTAGGACCTTGCTAGATTTTTTAGACAAATTGTCCTACTCGTATGTATACTATGAACTCGTACCCTGTCAGTGAGGTCGTCAGCTTTCCTCACAAGAGTCTTTTCTTCTTCTTTTTCCGGTTCAAGGTAGTGAGTAGGCCAGGTGATCTGCTCCCGCTCTGGTTTGCTAAGCAGCTCTTGATGTACATTCACGCCCTCACTAGCTTCTCTAAAAAGTCATGATTGGAATAAGAAAGATTCAAAGTCTGTTTCACCACTCATTGATAAATGAATGTGACAGAAGTGTGCTTTATTTGGACAAACAATACAGAGACGGCATCACAGATACATAAAATTAATTAATGTTTGGTGAAACAGGTCCATAATTGCAGTTAAATCTTCATCAAAAACCAAGGCAATCAGGCGCCAATGGCCACGGAAAAAAAAGTTTACAAAGTAAAGTTTCATTTAATGCACTTGTAGTAGGTACAATCTACTATTCTGATGTAAAATAAATAAAATACCTACTCGTAGTTATAAAAAGAGGAGTTGACGTAATGTAAACTCTAATACGCCATAAACAAAAAGGCTATCGACGATATTAAAAATAATTCCGTGTACGCTTGAGACGTGACTCTCGGGTCGCAAATACTTTAGCTTCATTGAAATAATCGTTATATTAATTTATTTACTCGTACCTAGTTTTTGCTTCCATGAAAGAAGTGAATCAATCGATAATTTTAGAGCAAAAATACAAGATAAATATTTTGTATCGTATCGTAAGACCAGTTTCATATCTTTAGATGCCTTTATTTTCCGAAGTTCGGGTTGCGTCATACATGTCATATATTTATGTACAGTCGGAGTAAAAAAAGGTTCGTCACCCTAAGATCTATTTTCCTTTGCTCAGTATGAGTGCTAATCTGCTTTACCAATTGAGTAGGACATACTGCGTCAACCTGTCAACCTGCTAAACATAATCAGGTGACCATAGCAACCCTACCACTACACCTTGGCACTGACAAACACTGACAATTAAATAGAACTTTATTTGATTGAAACTTTTACGAAGTTGTTTATTAAAAAGGTTTTGTATTGATATGAAACTAAATATATTTTAGTGGTATATACTATTTTGAACCTTGTTATCATGTCAAGTAAGTATAATTTGATAATGCACTTGTCTACTTAGTACTTCAGTTTCAAAACGTACTAAGAGTCTATGACTTTGTAAAGGAATCAATTTAATAACTGACGAAGGTTTTCCTACCCCCACTGTACGTTAAATCTAAGTCATCTCTTTCGGGCATGAGTATTGCTATGAAATTGTTTAGCTACTTTCCACTTTCCATTTTCAACTTACCTCGGAGACAGTTCGACATCAGTATCGGAATCCATTTCTCTGTCGATGTGTATAATTTTTCTAAACGATAATAAAGGATCCTTTTGCACTCTATTGTTTTTTCTCTCTGTAAAATTACGTAAAATTTAAATAAAATACAAAATCTATTTTGAAAAATGACTTATTAAAGGCTCATCAGAAACTTCGTGCTACACTATTATAAGTACCTACATGAGGCACACAGATAAACAGGCAAAACTATACAAAAAATTACTTATTTAATACATTCCTCATATTGAGTAACAATATTTAAAGCAATATGATGGAATAAAATCGTCTGAATTCAAACCCACGTCTAATATCGTTTAATCCACAGTACCTTCAATCATATCAACTTTTTCCTCTTCACATTGTTTGATTGGTAGATCTAGGGTAAGGCATACTTTCTTGTATAATGCTTCCGGTAATACTTGGGACAGATATGCACTCTCCTGTTCTTTTTCCTGTATTTTTGCGGCCTCCTACAAGTTGTTCAATCATTCAAAAGATTGTAGCTTGGCTCATATTTACTATTTATTTCTTACAATTGCGCTCACTTTAATGTAACGTATAAATTAAAAAAATGCTGATGTTGAACCACAAGAGCGTTTCTAAAATAAGAATTGTTTTGGGGCGAGCGAAAGAGTTAACCACATTTCAATGAACTGACTAATAACATACCTTATTTACAACTGTCGAATCCATTTGCTCCATGACGTCCTTCCAATATTTTTTACTCACTTGTAACGCCTCCGCCGTTTCATATTTCGATGGCTTAATAACCATCATCTTGCGTGATTTTTTAGTGCCTTTATTAATTTCATCTTCATACATTTTTGGTTCAAAAATCTTGTAAAAAAACGTAGCCACGTAGATTTGGTACGTAACAAACCAGCCGGCAGGTAATTTGTTACGTCACGTTGTTTCAGTTTCAGGGCTCGGTTCGAATGAAGTTAATGTAAAGCAGCTAGGCACTGCTAAACTTTTCAACGTAGATGTTAAATTATTTGGACACGGCAATAAATCGATTATGTTGCATTGCTTTGTCTCACACTCTACTGAGTTTACGCAAAAATGTTATAAAATTATGCGATCACAAGATTTATTCATTGAAAAACTTGTGATTTTTTTACATCGGATCACTGAGTGGTTTTTAGGGTTCTATAACTCAGCGGACAAAAATGAAACCTGTACAGCATCACTTTATTGTTCATCTATGTGTCTCTTTGTCTGTCCGTCTGTCTGATAAGATCCTTTTTCTCAGGAGCACGTAAATGTATCAAGCTGAAATTATTTGACTTAGGAGCTGATTCAGCTTAGGACAACTTTCTTCGACTCGCACTTGGCTTGCTGTATTTTAAGTCAAATCATCAGTCAGTACTATTTCATGGTCCAATAGAAGACTAGCGCCGGCGAAAAGCCGGCATTATGCTGAGTTTATATCCCGGAAAATTTAATAGTTCCCGCAGGATAGCGGTATACATATTATTATGTATTATAAGCGGTAAACGTATTATACCCGAATGGAGTCATAGGCAACAGCTAAATAGTCCAGTATAATGAATGAAATATTATTCCTTTCTTTAATTCTCTAAAGGCACGTTACTGTTAAATGCAAAAAGACCTTTCTTAATTTTTTACGTATATGAATGAATAAGTACTCTTGCCAGATAAATGAGTTAAAGCCAAGTTTTAACAAAGAGCTACCTATCTCATTTTTTCTTTTTTTAAGTAAATCATGGTTTTTGCATAAAAATATATTTTGTAGGCTATATTATAAACTTATGAACGGGAACGTTCATAGATAATACAACAGACAAGAGTTCATGGGGACGTCCATAAATATTACATGCCTATCTAAAAATGATTAGGTCTATGTTCAGTTTACAACTGCGTTGCTTTGGATACGTGGTAGTTATTCGCAGGTACTGCTTTCTTGATGCCATAACATCAACAACGGCGGACCAATTATACTGAAAATATTGAAAATGAAATGGATTTCTCTCTTCAAACACTGTTTACAAACGTAGCATAATTTTTCGTAACGTTCAATGTTACGAAAAATTTAAACTTAAAAAAAATCTTTTAATTCGTTTCTAAGTGACTTGATGAAAAAAATGATACCTATAACGAAATTATGAGCATTTAACTCAAAAAAATCTACTTGCCATATAATGTAAAAAATCAGAAATCCCTTACCAAAATAGGTTTATTGATAAAACCTTTGCTACAAGTTCTGCTGTAAAGACTGAATATTTGTTTGATCAATACGTTGGCCGCTTTTGTTGTATCGTTAACCATTCACTTTGAGGCTTGAGTTAAATCCTTACTGATATCCTACTAATATTATAAATGCGAAAGTTGTGAGTTAGTGAGTGAGTATGTTTGTTACTCTTTCACACTGAAACGGCTGGATGGATTTTCATTTAATTTTTTCATTTTTTTTAAATTTTTTATGTAACTTCAATGAAAACCACGATTTAATTTTCGGAAATTCCTACGTGATTCTTTTTTAATCCCGCAATTTCAATTCAGCTCCTGGATCTAATGATTTTCGTATGCGAAGCCGCGGGTCAACACCAGTCCCACTAATATTATAAATGCGAAAGTTTGTAAGTCTGTTTGTTTATTTGTTTGTTTGTTATACTTCATCACGTCTAAACCGCTGAACCGATGTAGTTGAAATTCGGTATACAGATTGTTTGAGTTCCGGGGAAGGGCAGAGGATAGTTTTTATCCCGGAAAATTGCAGTTCCTGCGGGATAGTGATAAACAAATTCTACGCGGAGGGAGTCACGGGTTACAGGCTAGTTATACATAAATGCAGAAGTGAGTATGTTTGCTTGTTACGCTTTCGCGCCGATTGTGATGGTATTTCATAGAGAAGTTGAGGACAACAGCTAGGTTTTGAGCTTGAATGAGACTATTATTATAAATGCGATAGTTCCTGGGTTTGTGTTTGAAATTTTTTTTGTATTAAATTCAGTCCCTATTAATTTCAGAAAAAAAAGTTCAAGCTAACATTGAGACCGTTATTTTTCTTCCAGTTTTATGATTAATTTTACTGCTTGATGCTAAGCCATTCCAAATCCATCAAAATAACCCAATATATATGTATGTATGTTTAAAATAAGCAAAACGTGAACATTGAACAAAGTTTTCACAAGTAGGTACAGTCGGCAAGTTTATTCAGACGGTGCAGTTGTGTCAGATTTCGCGGGAACGCGCGGTTAACACAATATTATGGAACGGCAAAACGTCAAGTTAGCATAACACTGTTAACTTCGCGTGGTGGTATTAAAATTGGAACAAATGTACATTTACGGCAGGACAGTAAATGCTCTTTATCTTTTTGGGGAAATTATAGCCTTATACAAAGAAAGAAAGACATTTGTTCACACTCACATTAAATACATACAATTCTTACAAAAGAAAAACAATAGATAGTAAATACAAACAAAACAAATAAGAAATACGAAAATAAAAATAAACGATCCCCAAAAGTGAAACGGCCGCTGACTCAGCATAATGCATATATGTTAATTCTATACAGTTTTTGCTAGATTTAGTTGCAGTCTCTCACTATCATACGGTCATTTGAGGATACCGGGCCTTCATAGTACCTACAAGTAGCGGCACGAGAGTTTAGCGCTGACGGTAATTGCGCAGAAGTCAAAAGTAAGGTATCACACGGGGAAGGGCGGGCGTGCGTAGCGCCGATTGGCTTTCCAGTCGCATTACGTCCCCCGCGCCCATGCCCCCATGCGCAGCTATCCCTTCCACGGTTCACTCAGCGCTAAACTCTCGTGCCGCTACTTGTACCTAATTCGATTTTTTTTTTGATAAGTTGTTTGCCCTTACAGAAGCTTAGGGCGATTACAGGCTAGCGTTTTATTCGCGAGTGAAGTCACGTGTATCATCATCGAATCGCAATTAGTAATACAAAATCGCAATATTGTATGAAGATTCGTGCGTGTAAAGTCTGAAACCGCCCTTTAGATTCATTATTTGTCAGAAGCTTTTTTTTTAACTGACAACATTTTGTGGTTTCAAGTCTTGAGAGTTGAATTAGACCCAATTTTAGTTAGCAGATTCACTTGAAGTTTGGTATAGTATAGATAAAGTATATAATATATAATTTAGATAACAGTACAAATGCAGTCAAGAAATAGCACAGTTAGTCAAAAAAACCTACATTAAAAATGAAATATTTCACAAAAAATATTTTACATACCGACAATAACTTTTACAATCACCTTGACAACTTTAGCATTGCTTCCGCACGCTATTGTTAATCTTCATCCAAGTCTGATGATACCCTGTAAAGGTAACTTACACAAGATTAAGTTTAATATGGTTTAATCAACCGAAAACTGCTTTCTACGTAAACGTGAGAACTTTAATAGTGATGGATCAGGTTGTGCTTACAGGCATCGTTCAAACGTTTAATGAATATAGCTTGAAACATATTTTGTAATGAAGGAATAAATGAAAAATGATCCTACAGGAATTTTTATTTTTTCTTTTCATCATCATCTCCAGTCAGAAGACGTCCTCTGCTAAAGGAAGCCGTTCTCCTTAGAACGCCATAATGAACGATAGTTAACTCATCATTTGCATGTGAAGGTTGTACGCATTTTCCTTTTAAAACTTTTAATTATTGTCAACAAGTGGAGTAGAGCGTGAATAAAGAAAATTTATCACTTCCGATAGATTTTTGAAGGACGGATGGGACTAGCATATTTTTGTGGCTAAAGTTACTAAATGCTTCGTTGGATACATACAGCCCTTGTAAATAAGCCGACTACAACAAGCACCCCTACATATTCAGGTTGAATAAATCTTACAACCAACTAAGTACGCGAGTACAACACTAATCTCCTAACTGTTCATGAGTAATTCTAGGAATGTCATAAGTCGGGTTACACTCGCGACGAAGCGGTGACGACTTAATAAGTTAAGTTGTTAAGGGACGTGTAAATTTACCTTAACGCCGGATACACCGCTCGCACCCGTGCCCACATTATTCTTAGCTAACACTGCAATTTATATGATCGTACAGTACAAGCGAAATTCGCAAATAACTAACGGGGTAAATGCAAATTAATGATAATCGCACGCACAATAATTAATTGAATTACACACGCGCCCATTTTTTTATAAGAGCGTTTGCTTGCGATTACATATATCAATAAATCATTATCGCTATCCCGCAGAAACTATGCAATTTTCCTGGATAAAAACTTTCTTATTTCCTTTCCAGGATCTCAGACTATCTTCATACCTAATTTAATTTAAATCGATTAAGACAGAGTTACTTTATCATGTATAATATCGTCTAAATGGGTTTGATGACTGGTTTGACATTGGTTATGGTATGATAACTTGGTGCTACTTGTGGTGCTACTCACGGTAAGTAAATATAATATTCTTTTTATGTACCTATTTTTGATTAGCAGAGGTGATCCTGATCAAAAGTATAAGCAAAATATACTAAATAACTAAAAATAAAATAAAAACACTCATGTATTTAATTAATTGACTTGCGCTAGCTAAACATTTTACTTTTACTGCTTTATTTTCTCGCGTTAATAAATAGGTACAACGTAACCAACATGAACAAATAAATAGTTTAACGACTAACCGCCAAGATACGGTGAGCAATTTGTGATCACTGAGTCGGGGTTATACCTACTCACACCTGGTTAAATTGGAACCCATCGGTTAAACAATCAGGGTCTTCACCAAAACTAAGCAAACACAACTTAATTAAGTAAGTTTACTTTGATAAAAGTTTAAATATCTATATATCCTGTTTGTTACGAAGGTCTATGTTTCAATAATTCGACTTTGCGCCGTCGAGAGTCAATATGAATACAATAGTAATGTATAATAGCGAAAGTTAGAAATTTGAGAGGAGAAAGTTCAGGATTAAGCGTCATAATTTCATTTGTGGTGATACAAAAAAATTATAACAAAAATAGAACCGACTACAAAAATACCATTAAAATAATATTTTACCAGTCTGAAGTCGGTGCCTCAGCACGAGCCAGCAGGAGCGGACCTTTAATCGTCTACCTCACTACAACTATACGAGTATATTGGGCTTCAATCACTCCCTGCTGGCTCGTGCTGAAGCACCGACTACAGACTGGTAGAAAAATATTTTCATGGTTTTTTGTAGTTGGTTCTATTTTTGGTTATAATTTTTTTTTCACGCTTTTTAGTGTAAAAAATCTAAGATACAATAGTTCAATGTCAACTGCTCGTAACTTTTTACGAAAAATTGCTTTTTCCGATGCAGAGACGTTCATTATTGAGGAGTCCTGGTGCTTCATCACCCGTTCCATTTCACCATATGACTTACGATGAGCTTACTTGATTATTTTACTTTTTATTGGATAGTCGCTCTATTGCTCAAATTTGGTCTTCATCATCAGTTCTACTTCACCAAATGATGATTTTCAAGAGCAAATACACGAGTTATTCCTAAATATATCGAAATTACCATAGGCGTTCCTACAATATTTGAAGAGTTCCCTCGATTTCCTTAGGATCCAATCATCAGATCCTAATTTGGTGCTTATGGGGCCTAATTGAAAGCATTCCTAGACGAACGAAAAAAAATTTTCAAATCGGTTCATAAATGACGGAGTTCTGAGGTAACATAACAAAAAAAATACAACTGAATTGATAACCTCCTCCTTTTTTTGAAGTCGGTTAAAAAGAAAGAAATACTTAACGGTAGATTTTTCAGAAGACGAGATTTTTGAGAAACTTTAGTGTATGAATAGTCAGAGAGACATACTAACCGACAGACATATAATAAATTGTTTTTATTACACCCTACTTTCTAAACTCTCTCGTTTGGGAACACTGTAAAGTACGGCTTGACTTAAGAGATACCTAGCTTAAAAAATATTCATTTTTTTTTCTGGTGAATATTAAAAAGTTAAATCTTCACACAATAACATGTGCTTTTCATTCAGGACTTGTCGCGCAAACAACGACAACTGTCACATTACAGACGTAGATTATGCAGAATGGAAAGGAAAACGTCTAATCCGGGTCATTTTGGGGAAGCCTTCCTTTTATCAGTCGGATGCACGCCTCTACTACTTTTTGGACGACTGAAGACCTGTAAGTGGAAAGGATAAAACACTTCACTTGAACTTCATAAGCATATTTTATTCGAAACTTTATGGAATATTGTATTTAATAAAAGCCTATCAAAACATAATTTTAAGCAACTGAAAAACTGGTTCTACTTAGTTACTGCATTTTTATAGATGAAAGTCGAAATTTTCATCAGTAAACATCTTAAGTAATTTAGGTTGAGTTTGTAACATACGTCGCAAGGAAGTTTTACGTTTTGTCAACATGTCATTAATAAAGTTCCCTTTAGATTCTCTAGTTCCCGAATAGGATTCATTTTTCATAGGAATATAGTCTACACATTGACATTCTGGTATCTCGGCTAACGATAAATCTTCTTGGCTAGAGTACTGTGTTTCTGCATGGTGATAAGGTTCCGTGGTCGCAGAAAATGGCAATTTGGCCTTGACTATATTCTTAGGATTTAGCAGTTCTGGCGTTATTTCTTTAGAAGGTGGAGTACCAAGTATAGCCTTAACTCTACTGAAATTTTCTTCAGTAAAGTCCAGATAAGATTGTAAATAAGGAAATGTCAAACGGCTCGCCCAATCCTGACAATTCCTTACGGGACAATGTTCAATTCGCTTGAAGTCATCAACTTCCATCCGTTCATTAGAAGATTCGGTTTCAATTAATTGAGCCTGTTCTGGTCCAATAGTAGGAGATTCAGTAGATGTCGATGAAAGAGATGATCTCCTTTTATCATGGCATTTACACCGTTGGGATTCCAGAAATGCTTTAACTTCTTCAAATTTGTGACATTTAGCATAAACGAACTGTCTTTGAAGCCTGAAGTAAGGAAGATCGACCTCTGGAGCTAGACTTTCACGACTACCATACCTTGGAGGAATAGGGTCTGCCGTATCACCGACTACAACAAAAGGTTCCTTGTCACAAGCAGGTTTGGGAACTTCAGCTTTTTCAAAACTAAAGATATTTTCAATGTCTTCTGCTTCTACTAAAATAGGTGGAGCTGCCATGGGCTGTTTTTGTATTTCATTTAACTGTAGTACGAACATTTTTTCCAAGTCCAGCAAAAATGTTGACTGTTCAGGCAATAGCTTGAGACTATAGCTAATAAATTTTAAAAATAATTGAACTACTTTTTTAATTTTACATTCCCATTCATAATTTATATCTGCTATACGATGCTCTCTTGCTTTATAAGCGTCTATGACTTTTTCCTGATCTTTGATTTTTTGTTGCTTTTCCTTTATTTCTGTTGTTTGATAGTTGTCTAACATAAATTGCTTAATTCTACATTTCTTCCTCTCGAGGCTCATTACATACATAGTACTAGTAACGGTTTCAGCTTCGATTTGTTTATAAAAAGCATTTAATGCATCGTTTCTTTCATGAATTGCTTTATTTATAAGTTTTTTATTTCTGTACTGTTCATTTTCTAATAACAAGTGGTAATATTGTTTTATTTTCTTAACTTCAGAATCGAAACGCTTTTCTAACGATTTTTCGAGAAGAATTCTTTCCATTTTTAATTTTTTCTGAATTTCTGTGTTTAAATCACTAATAATATTAGCGTGAGCATTAATCAATACGTGTTGAATTTCAGATCTTAAATGGTCTTCTAACTCTTGTAAGCTACTTTCATAAAAAAGTGACATCTCCTTAGCCATTATGTTACTTTTAGTTTCAAAAATACTCTTGTAAATACTCTTTAATTTCTTACCAACTTGTTGCTTTTCATGTTTTAAAAGATGCATCCATGCAGATTCGTTGTCTCGAAGTAGTTGTTTTAGTTTCGCCTCAAACACCGCACGTTCGATTTCAAGCACACCATCGCCGATGGCTAAAATACCTGCATGAGTCGTTCCTCTATTAATTTTCGAAGTAAATGGAGGGGTAAGTTCTATTATTCCTACAAGTAGATCACTGGGTGAAACCCAATCATCTTGGGAATCAAGATGACGGCTAATTGTTGATTTTCGTCCAGATATTTCTGGAGTGGAAAGTTTCTCACTAGAAATTTCCTTATCACAAAAATTGTCGTCAAAATATATTTCAGCATAAGCGCTTGATACTCTTTCACCGTGTTTTAACGTGAGTTGGACATTTTTTTCCATTTTTAAGTAACGTTGACCCTAAAAAATGTAACAATAATGTTTAAGAAGTCTCAAAAATAAACAATTAAAACGTCGTGTCACCTGAAAAAGTCGGAGTTGACACATTTGTTGACACATCTTTAACATGAGTTTTTAGCAAAGAGTTTTCAGTGTGGCCTAGAATATTTTCACATAAAAACCTTTGCGAAGGTAGCGTCATTTTATTTTTAATGAAACGATGTTATATAAAAAAATATGTATGTATCCAAGTTGTATCAAACTTCCGAGCTATAGTCCGTGAGCCCAGCCCCTAGGTACCTACGTAACATGACATCACCATAAGATGCCTGGCAACAGGTGGGGAAAGTTGTGCTGAGCTAGAATCAAAAAACTAACGCACTTAAAATTAGCCGGAAGTTTGAGAAAATCCTTCACTTCCGGTCAAAATTTTAAGGTCAATTTACGTCACGTGACATCATTACGAAACACGTGGCATCATGAAGCCCTTTATCCGTAGAGAGGGGCAACATAAGTCTGTCAGTTCTGAAATAGCCGGAAGTGCCTGACAGACTGCGACAAAGGTGACCCCCAAAAACGATTTCCTACGTCATATGACATCGTGACCAAAATTATTACAAAAGTTTCGTAATATTAGTGTCTTTAATAATATATAAGTCTGCCAAGCGTTTTTTAGCCGGAAGTCCTTTAAAAGTGTAATTTTAACTACAAGGAAAATGTAACCGTATCATGTTAAATGGGGAGCCTGTTGTTTTACCAAATTTATTTTGGTCAAATTTCATTTCCCAAACAATTTTTAGCAACTTTTTGTTTGGCAATGCAAACTTTGGCACAATTTTAATACGAATATTTTCATTACGTCAAATTTTCACTCGACAAAATATTATTACGAAAAATTACATCATGGCATTTGGTCATTTAGCAAATGAATAGAATAGAATAGAATAGAAATATTTTTATTCGGGCTTCACACTTAAAATAGTACAGGGCAAATGAAAACAAAAAAGAAATACAATATGCGAAGGCACGAAACGGTCGCAGCTCAGCATAGTGTTGGCCGTGTAAGCCAACGCTGGTCTTCCGCTGCGACCGCTTGGCGACTTCACGGAAGGCGACAAAAATTAAAAAAATAAAAGAAATAAAATTGAAATATAAAACTAATGACAAAAAAAATAATAATTAAAAAACAATATAATAATAACAATAAAAACAAAATACACACAACAACCACCTCCAACCTGCATCATCCATAGACCACCGACCCCGACAAAAAAATGCTTTAATAAAGCAAAAAAACATTAGACAATAAAATATAATTTGTGCGAGCGAGCGAGCGAAGCGAGCGAGCAAGACGGTTCGGAGCAGAAGCGACTCGGATAGGTTAGGTTTAGAATGTTAGGTTTATTTTTTATAGCAGCCACGATAACATATTTGACTAAATGAAATTTGGTCAAAGTAATATTTGGCAAACCAGATATTGCTTAAACATGAACATGCCAAACATTAGGTTCGCGTAATAATTATTTGTCAAGTGTCAATTTGGCAAACGATTATTTGGCAAATGAAATTCTACGAAAAAATTTTTGGGAAGTGATAATTTGTCAAACATTTTTTGGTAAAACATAGGTAACCCTGTTAAATGAGAATAATTTAACGAATTATGATCGATTAACAAGGATTATCGACTAATTCGTCGTGGTCGGTATATTTAGTATGTAAGAAAATAAAAAAAATACAATCTTTTATGTTATTTCACCTGTCCCGTTGTCTGTAATCAAATCTCGCAAGTATAGTTATTTGGATCTAAGTACTGTCAGTGGTTGGATTGAGTTGAAATTTGGCATTGTAATATAAAATTGGTGGCAAAGAATCTGGTCGTGAAATTCCGGTGATCATCACCAGGTCAGAATTGTCTCCACAGGAGAGAACTGTTTAACGGTGAATGGTATAGACTTAAAATTACACGAATGGATTTCCGATAGCAATACAAGTAGGTACAGTCAGCAAAAAAACTTCTACTAAATTATTTTTTTACGGGAACTAATAGTTTCAGTGAGTTTCAGTAGTGTCAGTTCCGAAATTGCTGGAAGTGCCTGATAGACGGTGGCAAAATAATAAATATAAATAATTTAGTCTGCAATAAAACTTCTACTAAATATTTTAAGGTCAATTTACGTCACGTGACAACATTACGAAACACGTGGCATCATGAAGCCCTTTATCCGTAGAGAGGGGCAACATAAGTCTGTCAGCTCTGAAATAGCCGGAAGTGCCTGACAGACTGAGGCAAAGATGACACCCAAAAACGATTTCTTACGTCATATGACATTGCGACCAAAATTAATACAAAAGTTTCGTAATATAAGTGTCTTTAATATTAAATAAGACTGCCGAGCGTTTTTTAGCTGGAAGTCCTTTAAAAGTATCTATCTGTCTGTCTGTCCGTCCGTTCGCGGCTTTGCTCAGACACTATCAATGCTAGAAAGCTGTAAATTTGCATGAATATATATGTAAACTATGCCAACAAAACAGTACAATAAAAATTAAACAAAAAATTTTTTAGACTACCTACCAAAAAAACTTTTTTTTAAATTTTTATTCTACTGTTTTGGTGGCATAGTTTATTATGAAATTATACCAAAAGTAGAGCTTTCTAGCATTGATAGTCTCTGACCAAAGGCGCGGACGGACGAACAGACAGACAGACATGGCGAAATGAGTCGATAATCCTTGTTAATCGATCATAATTTGTTAAATTATTCACATTTAACATGATACGATTACGCTTTCCTTGCAGTTAAAATAACACTTTTAAAGGACTTCCGGCAAAATAACGCTTGGCAGACTTATTTATTGTCAAAGACACTAATATTATGGAACTTTTGTAATAATTTTGGTCGCGTGGTCATATGACGTAAAAAATCGTTTTTAGGGGTCATCTTTGCCAGTCTGTCAGGCACTTCCGGCTATTTCAGAGCTGACAGACTTATGTTGCCCCTCTCTACGGATAAAGGGCTTCATGATGCCACGTGTTTCGTAATGTTGTCACATGACGTAAATTGACCTTAAAATATTTAGTAGAAGTTTTATTGCAGACTAAATTATTTATATTTATTATTTTGCCATCGTCTATCAGGCACTTCCAGCAGTTTCGGAACTGACACTACTGAAACTCACTGAAACTATTAGTTCCCGTAAAAAAATAATTTAGTAGAAGTTTTTTTGCTGACTGTACCTACTTGTATTGCTACCGGAAATCCATTCGTGTAATTTTAAGTCTATACCATTCACCGTTAAACAGTTCTCTCCTGTGGAGACAATTCTGACCTGGTGATGATCACCGGAATTTCACGACCAGATTCTTTGCCACCAATTTTATATTACAATGCCAAATTTCAACTCAATCCAACCACTGACAGTACTTAGATCCAAATAACTATACTTGCGAGATTTGATTACAGACAACGGGACAGGTGAAATAACATAAAAGATTGTATTTTTTTTATTTTCTTACATACTAAATATACCGACCACGACGAATTAGTCGATAATCCTTGTTAATCGGTCATAATTCGTTAAATTATTCTCATTTAACATGATACGGTTACATTTTCCTTGTAGTTAAAATTACACTTTTAAAGGACTTCCGGCTAAAAAACGCTTGGCAGACTTATATATTATTAAAGACACTAATATTACGAAACTTTTGTAATAATTTTGGTCACGATGTCATATGACGTAGGAAATAGTTTTTGGGGGTCACCTTTGTCGCAGTCTGTCAGGCACTTCCGGCTATTTCAGAACTGACAGACTTATGTTGCCCCTCTCTACGGATAAAGGGCTTCATGATGCCACGTGTTTCGTAATGATGTCACATGACGTAAATTGACCTTAAAATTTTGACCGGAAGTGAAGGATTTTCTCAAACTTCCGGCTAATTTTAAGTGCGTTAGTTTTTTGATTCTAGCTCAGCACAACTTTCCCCACCTGTTGCCAGGCATCTTATGGTGATGTCATGTTACGTAGGTACCTAGGGGCTGGGCTCACGGACTACTAGGGCAAAGCGATGGTTTTTTAAGCAGTGTCAAAATATCGTCACTACTTTGAAAAAGCACGTATCTTAAAATCGATAATACTGAGTGAACTTTATGAGCATTATTTTAAGAGTCAATTTTGTTGACGTATTAATTTGAGATACGAGATTTTTTAGTAGTGGCGATATATGTGTGGAATCGTTTAACAGGTTCCGGTTCAACGATAAACTTTTAATTCGGCATTATTTTTTTTATTATAATCAGACCCGTCCATTACATTTTTTACAAAATTATTAATACTTTCTTCATTTGCTTTTAGTACTTATTTCAGTGTAGGTATATTTAAATGTGTTGACGGCCTGCCGGTGATTAGTGGCAGTGATGCGAAGCGGGCAGGAGCCCGCCGCTAGATTTAATTAAATACTTCCTTGCCCCACCCGCCCACTATTTCACTTTTGGTACCTACTGCTTATCTCTCCTAAGCGGCGAGGCACGTTGTTAATGTTCCTAATGCAGGAACCGAATAACAACGCTGGAACATCGCATAGCTAGTTAAATTGTGGTCAGTTCGCTGTCCAACTTTTATGGCAAAAAGTCAATTCCAGGTCCTGTGCCGCAGGAGTATGTGATAATAAATTATGGACATATCTCGACTCCATTCTCATTACGGATGCGGCAATGTCCGACGGAGTTTTGTCATAACTCAGTCTCGGTTGAAATTATTTCCGTTGGGTCTGATGAGAAAACTAGAGGTGGAAAACTCGAAATGTAAGTATTCGCGCAACAAGCCTTGGAATAACGGGGGGACATATTTCATTCTTAACGAAGTTAAATTTCCGGGAAGGTCCTGTAAGAGCGTGCGTAACTCTGATAAAAGGATAGTCTGCCACAATACCGATTTCGTATTTGCATTTCGTCTAATGCTACATAGGTGTAAATAAACAACACTGTCATCGTATTCGATAAATAAACGACTAATCATAACATTTTGGCTTGGAGCAAAGTCCTCCTCGGCTGTTCTAATATTTTATCTAAAATAAACAACTACAAAAAACAGTTGGAAACTTTAGCTTACGTTTGACGCGCTCACGATGAAACAACGCCCATAATTCAGAAAGTGGAAACAACTTGGATTGTTTTCTACACATCATATCGGCAAATAAATCTTTCGGGCCGCTTATCTGGCGTCAAACTTAATTCCCATGCATAATTCATTGCGTCGATGCTCGAAGAAGAAAAGTTTACCAACTCTGTAGTGGCCGTCGCCTCCTGACAGCCGTCGATTACTTATATTTAGGGGATAAATCAATAATGGGTAGTTTATTTAAAGAAATACAGTATTTCTTATTTGAAATCTATACGATTGCAGCGACTGAATCACGAAGTATTCCATTTTTTAGCATTTCATAGCAATTACATTCAAGGTTAGTGACGAACAAATTGCAGATAGTAGGATAGATAAAACTAATATTGCTTAACAAAGAATTTTAAAGATAATCATGGATAACTACCTATTTGTTATAATGTCACTTAACTACGTGCAGCGATCCGAAACGCGAATGGTGAAACGATACTCACACATTGTTTAAGTTCATATATGATAAGTATAAAATCGAATTTTAAGTAATTTTAAATTGTAATTTCTGTACGCAGCGCCCATTTAACCAAGTTAATAATTACTTAGTTCAGGCATCATAGCGACCAAACTTAACTCAAAATATTTTAAGTAAAAAAATAATAACATTTATTTAATTTGTTATTTATTACTTAAGTATATATATATATGTAAGTATGTTTATCCATTGCCCATCCATAGTACTTTGCTAGAAGCTTTGCTCGTTTGGGACTAGGTCATCATGATTTTTATCTCTGCCATAGGATGTCCATTGTGGACATAGGCCTCATAGACTTCTAATGCTCCGGTTAGAAACGGCTTGCAACCACCGTGAACCCGCGACTTGAACCATGTCATCCATCTAGTTGGTCAGGCGTTAGGTGCTTTGACGTATTAAAACGGCATAGCTAAATAAAACGTTTTTATTACCTTTTACTTAATACTTACTTTATCCAGAACTGCCAACATTAACTAATCAAAAACTCACCTCGCTTCAATACTCACTCACATCACAGTACTGGAGAATACATCCATATTTTAACCGAATTTTCTATATTACATCATCAGAAGGAATTTACGTAATCTTTTTCTTTCTATAGATAGGTACCTACTTATACGCTTTGCAGTAGAGAAACATAATAAATAAAGCAAGCTCAACAGTTGCTATAATAGTAGCAACGCACCATTATGAATTCACAGGGGGTTAAAAAATCTATCATTGTGAAGTGGCTACGTTGACACGGCAGGTAGCGTTGTCATCAATCCGAGCGGCGGGATAGACGCGGCACGAATCAATTCCATGTAGCACCTGCCGGCGAATTATTCCAGTGCTGCCAAAACGTAAAATTGCTATTTGTTTTATGCTTGTACCGCTATTTGCTCTTGTTGTCGTGAAATAGTGCACTTTTTTTGTTGCAAACGTTTTCAATTGTGGCGAAGTGTTTATGGAAGATCGTATTTAAAGATTTGAAATGCTTTAAAATAAAGGTAAGTATTAACGCATAGAACACTATTAATCTACATTACGAAATTTTGTGCACAGGTTACCTATACCTAATTATCCAGGTACCAAGTATTCTCTATCCGCACTGGGTCTACGAAGGGGACTACACAGCCAAGTCTCCTCATCCTTAGAGGAGACCTGTGCTATGTGCTGAGCAGTTGGGCGCAATATACGTTAAAAAAACCGGCCAAGAGCGTGTTGGACATGCCCAGGATAGGGTTCTGTAGCTATTATGAAAAAATCAAATAATATTTTTCTAAGAATTTCACACACACACTTACACAAGTGCGGAATCTTCCAAATTTAAGTATATTTTACACCTTAGGCTGCTATTTACTCTTAAACTACTAATAATTCTCAAGCAATCTTAGCCGCTATAATTTTCCTTGTTAAGTAATTTGATATAATTACTAAAATTCTTAATTTTTATTTAATTTTCCACCCAACAATTTGATTTTAGAGGGACGCTCAATTTTAATGAAATTTTGCCCTTTAAAGTTGAATATTCGCAAACAGCTAGGATCACTGAATAGAAAAATCATCTAAGCAATCCCCCAATGGTCTAGAAAGATCTATCTACCCCAAACAATGGAATAAGTTGAGAAAAAAATCACCCCCACTTTACGTCTATGGGAGGTACCCTAATTTTTTTTATTTTACCACTTTGTCAGCATGACTGATATGTATATTCATGCCAAATTAGAGATTTCTAGTACGAGCGGTCGCTGAGCTAGGCCGCAGACGGACGGACAGACAGACGGATTGACAGACATGACGAAACTATAAGGATTCCTAGTTGACTACGGAATCCTAAAAATGCTGTATGTACCTATTCGCTGTTGCTGCGAGTGTGTCGCTATTCACCGTAAATATATTGCTATATCTTCAGCTATCCCTTTGCTTACTTTTACACCGAGTAAAAAAATCGGAGATTAAAATCTAAATAACTACAATTAAACTTCAAGCGGTTTATCAAGTCATCTTTAAATATATCTTGTCTTATATCTTACATAATATGCGCGATGACTTATAAGTACAGCGCAAGTACTGTCTGGCCTCTGTAACATTGTATACAAGTTGTGGGTATATATATACATCTCTATACGGCATTTGAATTCAGTACAGCAAAGCAAGGGAAAGAGTTTTAGTATTTGTCCGGTAAAGCTGAACTCACATACAGAATTGTAAATTTATTCGTTGGATTCTTAACGCCGAGGTCGCCGAACGTCTCACAAGTTGTTCAGAGGAATATTTTTAGGATTTCATCGGTTTACTCGGCAGTTGAGTTAAAAACATTGCACAAAATGGCAAACTATATGAAGTACTTTTGTCATTTTGTGATTGATTGATATTTTCTACACTTTTATGAACTTTAATATTTATAACTTTCCAAGCGTAGTACCTAATAAATAAGCTTCAATATTATTAACTACAAATTGATAATACTCGTATAAACGACATTGAAATAAAAATAAAATATGCAAAACAAGACATCAATTTGTAGTTAAACCACGGTAGTACTATTACTTATTCTGTGGTTAATCTCGTTTCTAGACATTGCAACTGAAAGCGCCGAAAACTTTTTCTTTTTGCTGACAAAAAGCAATAGGTTGATTGATTTTCAAACCCTGATTTACAACTGCAACTTTGAAAATCTTCGTGTTACACGGTGTTACCACAGAATAAGTAACAGTACGAATAGTGTTAGGTACCACAAATACTTATAACATAATCTAGCGCAATTTTGTGTCAATTCATAAAAAATTGTCACCTTTTCATCTTAGATGCATCTTTCATGGCTACTCGCAGGAAAAAAATCATCTCGATTAAGTAAGCGAAGTAAGCTTAGTTTAGTATAGTGTCAAAATGTATGAAACTGTCAAGCTTAGGTAGGTACACCATCACCTTGACTTAATTTTGCCTGGGAGTGTTCATCTTCTTCTTCTTTGTCGGTATCACTCTTGACAGTGTGGTCGTGGTCATCACTTCAGGTGTTGGTGGCAAGCTTTACAACACGCTGCCACTCCTCCCTGATGGCCGCCTTCCTCGTGCATTCATGTAGTGATGATGAGGGTGGTCATAACACGTATTTATTTATTTTTTGAGGTGAGAGCATCTATGTATCTTTGATAATTGAAATTTAACAAAAAATATGTACCCTACAAATTCATTGAAATTCCCATCATCTACCGTTAGCTTTCTTGGCTATGTCACATTAACAATATTTTAGTTATGAGCGAATTATAAAAGCACTTTGCTTGTCCACGTATTGCTGGATGGCTTACTGCCGCGTGGCACGGCATAAGGTGTTGGTTATAATTTCGCCGGGGTGAGATTGCGCTCTAATGTAGGGTAAGGGCTGCTTGAATTGCTGTATTTCCTTAATAGTCTGCATTTACCCTCGCTGACAATTTGTGACAAGAGCGTGAGCTAAATTGTCGCCTAGAGGAAATAAACTAATTTACTTATGTATGTCATTCATAAACTGAAATACAAAGCGCCTTCTGAAGACAAAGGGGATTCAAGTACGTTTCCGGTGAATTAGCAGTATTAAAAACCTTTGAGTAATTTAATGTTGTACTTATATACCCATTTTATCATGGGTGTCATTATTTCTGTAAATATTCTTGCTATATTTTCACCTGTTTTCAATTAAAAACGCCTTCAAACAACGATGTTTAAAAATTGGATTGGAAAGATATTCTAACAACAGAGTTATCTCTACTAACCAAAGTATAAAAACATAAAAATACAAAACAATTTTTCAGACAGACTTCAGATTATTACACTCCCTTTTCAGTCTCATTAAAAACACGTAATTTGCATACAAGGCCAGGGCCCACGTCTGCCTACGTACAACATAGAACAACCATAACGTTTTATGACCATTCCCAGAGTATAATTGCATCTTAAATTCAACTCCAGACAGTCTTAGTCTCGGAGGTATTTTAATAATGAATTCTTTTCTCTGGCACGTAGTTAATATTGCCGTTGCCATTTTAATGAGGGGCGTTATAAAGGTGTCATTGTTGCGGAGCGCGGGAGTTTAGCGTCAACACTATCGCGGATTAACGCGGCACTTTGTAACTTGCACGTGCATCGCGGCACCTGCGGGAACTTTGGCTGGCCAGCGGCAAAGAGAATACGTGCGACGCTGCCCGCCATTGGTTTAAGTGGCGACAGCTTTTGCGTTTTCATTCATGATTTAAAAGAGAAACGGCCACGTAGTCACGTGAACTATAAAATACAACCGATATGATAACCTCCTTTTTTGAAGTCGGTTAAAATCGCTTTAAGGAAATCACTTTAGTTAAGTATTTATATGGAAGTTAAATTAAAATAAGAAGCCGGCTGGTCACGCATAGTGTAGGCTTCTGAACTATAAATGTGAGGCAAATGTTCATATGAAGTTCTGATCAATTATTACTCGTAAAGTAATAAAGCCTACTAAGATGTGATAGTTTTCCTTTAAAATACCATCTTTGATTTTTTTGATATTTGCTACACGTATCCATATAAAATTACAATTTTCTCCCACTAGCAGTTTTTAAGCTAAGCTGTAGATGACTGGATTTAGGGACGTAGCGAAACTACAAGGGTTCCTTGTAGGAGTAGGTACGGAACATCAAAATTACTCATAACCACTAGCCCCATTGATATAATATTGATTGTTAGTTTTAAGGCCTTATTTTATTACCGATTTCAATGGTTTTTTTATTTCTTAATAATTGAAGACAAAAAAAGTATTTTTCCTTTGCAAAGTAAGATATAATTTTTTTTATTGATCGAATGGGATGTTTAAAACTCACGTCCTTTTTATTATCATACACTAAATACGCTGTAATGAACTAATTCAAAGTAATATGCAAATTTATCCTCATAAAAACTTAACCTAACGCCAGCATTATCACAGGCGAGCTGTCACGTTTTCACCGCCTTTAAGTGTCAGATTAGATAGGTAAACATTCATAAATTAATTATAGGGCACTTTATCAGAATATTAATTTTGCGTCAATAACATGCCATGAGCCACAGGGCTGTGATGGCGATAGATAAACTAAGTAGGGTAGAAGTGCCGGTTTTGGCCACCTTAAGCCCGTTTTTGGCCAGTTGAGAAGTCATGCATAAAAAGTTATAGTATTAAAATAATATGTTTAATGAGTTTTTAAAAGTTTATACTAAAACGAATAAAGTTTGTAATCATTTATTACAATAAATTTATTTCAAACGTATATTTAAACAATAAGTGGCCATAAACTGTACATGGCCACAAACGGTACTTCTGCCCTACCTATGTAACCTTCACTAGTCCAGGATCGTCTGGGAGCTGAACTAGTATAGCAAAACTAACATTTTTATTTTATTTAAGCTCTTGTATGTTAGAGTGCAAATCGGCACCAAATTTAAAGCTATGTTTTTCCATTTAGAATAAAGTTTACATATATTAAAAGTGCAGACACACTAGAGGAGACAGGTGTCAAAATAGACCATCAAGTCCACTAATTTAGATACGCTACTAATATAAAAAGAATCATAGTTTTTCTGTGGTTTTACATTGTTTGCCTATGAAGGATTGATTTAAAAATGAATAATTTCAACGACTTCAACTGATTTTATACCATAATTTAAATTAAGATCGAACATTTATGTGGTCACTACATGCACTATGGCTGGAAAAGAGTTAAAACGTTTACGCTAATAAATACCAGAGTAACATGTACAATAGCATTGTAAATTCATGATTGCATTAGTAGTCGGTCTAACTCGTTAACTATTTATGGTTACGTAGGCACTAGATGTACATTTAAAGACTTGCAGACGCCTAGCATTGGGCCCAGTCACTGGGGCCCAAACGCTTGCTTGGAATTCGATTCCATCCCATTACCCGATGCTCGCAGTTTAGCAGCATTACATTAGACACTGCTTGCATTCCAGATGCCCAGGATCTGTCGGAGGCTTACTAGCAGCCGTACACTGGTTGTTGATTAAAGCTGTAGCCTGAATTGATTTGCATTCCTGTGAATTACACTAAAACTCTTTTTAGGGATGCTTGTCCAAAGAGTGTTTAACGGGATCATATTACGACTACAGTGCCTCCAGTATTGTTTGTATATTCGTCTTTCATAAGTGCCATACTAGTTCAGTAACAGGTAAACGCTTGAAATATAGAAATTGACATACATATTTGTAGAGTTTATATTTTTGCAACAAGATATTATAAAAATTAATATATTTTTTTTAATTAAAGGGTCTTAATGACAAGAAACATGTTCTTTTTCGGTAGACATGGTGATATGGGGCCCGAAATATACAATACTTTGCGGTTTTTTTTATTGCAATGTAAAACTTTATTGCTTGGTATTCATAAAAATCAAGAAACTCATTTTAGTTATAAACCAATTATAGCATTTACCGAACATAAAATAAATAAAAATATGCTTAATATTAGTTTTACAGGTGGACGAGCCTATCAGTTGCTCGTTGCGGGTGTTTCTCATTTTTCCTCTCTCTACATTATGTTATGTCCGAAAATAAAAAGAAAACGGCATCAGTAGTTTTTTAGAACCGTAAAATGAAAGAGAAAAAGCTCTCATTGTTTTCTTTTAAGCCATAATTATGTTTAATGAAAGGCTAATGTATCGAGCGTGACCTTTAACTTGTCTGCTGTCTGCCGTCTGCCGAGTGAAGGCGGTCGGGGTCGGTGAAGACGGTTGGCTCGCGGCAGACAATTGAATCATAAAGCGACACGTGACCGGAGGCGGCTCCGCTCCGAATACGGATGTATTTTATGGCCGATGTACTGCTAAATGGACTTTAATCTCACATACCAACAGAGAGAGTTGGGCCAGTATGTTGGATTTAAATTTTAGTACCTGCTTTAATGGCCATTGAATTTTGCTTGTGAATAAAAATGGGTAGGTACCATTGTTTATCCATAGATAGAGACATACTCGTATGAAGATTCTCATATTCATAAAGTTTAATTATATTTGTGCAGTTGCTATAGCAATAAATTATAAAAGCCGGCCAAGAACATGTCGTACCACGCTTAGTGCAGGGTTCCTTTATATGTATATTCCATTTTGTGTAAATGATCGCAATAAAATATTTATATCATTTAAGCTTTTATGGAAAATGAATCGTTGGTATTCTAAAAAATATAAAAAAGAGATTTATTAGCACTGTTTGTTGATGCTCAATAAAGAATATTTTCATTGTATTGTATTGTAAAAGAAGGCAGTACCTATACTTTTAAGCGCTTACCTAAGCGTACTACCTTAGTAGCTTTACTTTTTTTTTACATAAGGCTGACCGTAATCGACCCCTATCTCACCAGTGTTTAAATAAAATGCAAGTCGAATTATAGCAAATAACCTATATTTTACAATGGATACTGTTTTGACACACCGTCACACACAGAGCTTCTTTGAGAGAGAGAAAGCCATCTTGGAAAAACACAGTGTTGCAAGTCTAGATTTTAGATTAAGCAGCTACCACACCTTAACATTCGGCTTTACATAAAAAAATAATTTATATGTTTATTTATTTATTAAACACCTGATGCAAAGTGCTAAAGACGAAGGGCTGAATAACTTGTTATACAAACGCTTAAATATCGGTACTCCAAAACAATATGCAACCAGATATATTTAAATTTTAATGATCAAATCATGTGTTGGTTTAACATAGCTTGCGCCCGTCTCCCGTAAACCACGCGTCGTAATCAAACCCTGTCGGGCAGTCCTAATCGAGGCGAACCACGCTCGACCTATGTCAAATCGAGTAAGGAACTCGTGTCATCGCTGACCTGATAACTGCACCCGGCTTCATGCCTTAGACCCTCGCATCCTATCGGGATTACTAGCCAATTCAGTTGAATATTGTCAAAATGTAGAGCAATATTTTATAGCAGGAAATTCTGTCGATGTAGAATGAGTTAAAATAGCTGAAAGTACAAGAATTATGATTGGTTTTTTGGAATCTTTTTGTATTTTTTATTTCAATTCCAAATTTTTACTTTTACGGTCATCCATTAATAAATTGATTTAATTTGATTGCTTAGTAGCGACATCTCTTGTCCGGGTGAACGGTTCGTTCCGAAGGAGATATTGAAGGCTTCTCGTTGAGAGTTAGACAATATAGATGGCGCTAGGTAACTGCTTAAGTTACAAAGTAAAGTAAAAACAAGCTGAGATATGTGATGCATAGGGAAATTCGTGTCTATGCCGTTGACCAGCAGTGGTGTAGCGGTATAGCACGCGGCACGGAATGCCGAGGACCTGGGTTCGATTCCCAGTGTTGGTCTTATTTTTCTGGTTTTTCTGTGCATCTATGTTTCGGTTTGTATTTTCAATTTAGTACAAGAATTGTTGTTCATTGTGGTATGCTAAGGAGGAATCCTTTGATTGACAGTCGATATCTTTCAGCTGATAATAATGATGACAAGTCAAGAGAAACACTTCTTTGATTTTTAAACTTTTTTATTTTTTTTTATTTGACTGGATGGCAAACGAGCAAATGGGTCCCCTGATGGTAAGAGATCACCACCGCCCATAAACATCTGCAACACCAGGGGTATTGCAGATGCGTTGCCAACCTAGAGGCCTAAGTTGGGATACCTCAAGTGCCAGTAATTTCACCGTTGGTCTTACTCTCCACGCCGAAACACAATAGTGCAAGCACTGCTGCTTCACGGCAGGATTAGCGAGCAAGATGGTGGTAGCAATCCGGGCGGACCTTGCACAAGGTCCTACCACCTGCAAAAAATGTTATTCACGGCAAAGTCCAGTGCAGGATTTCGTAAAAATATGCGGCAAACAGTCGATATTAATTTCAACGAAGTTAAAATAAATAAATATTTATTATAGGGACTAATTGCCGCTACTTTAAAAAAAATTGAGCTCAAATTTAATAATTTCTATGAGTAATCTTTATGATTTTTTTTTTGTTGACTTTTTTATAGATTTGAGATACGGGATTTTTTTAAAGTAATGATGTAATATAACTTGCTGACTAGAATAGAACACCAAATCCGATTTGCCACAGAATAAAGGATTCGAGTCTCGTCCAAAACAATTTCCAAGCTGCAAGCTTTTCATTAGCCCGAGCAATGTGATGTAATCAAATAAAGTGGTCGTTAGTATCATAAAGTTGCCGATGGAAACTTCCAGAAACCGCCACGTGAACAAACTTAGCAATTGCTAGCGCCCACCTAGATAAAACAAATCCTTTAAATTTTAATAGCCATAAAAATACAAAAAGATTCCGAAAAACCAATCTTAATATTTTTTCATGTTATTTCTCTACTTGTAAACACTTAAGCCTACAAAAATACGATCTTAGGCAGTCTTTAAATTATTTATAGATAATTTGTAGTAGTATCAATTCCAGCTACTCTAGAGCGGTGCAGTTTGTTGAGGGATGACAGAAAAAGGCCGGATTGTGCCACCTTAGTGCCTTGGACTTTGGGACGAACTCTGGTGTGGGACGCGACGTGTTGCCGCGTCTCACATCCAGAGCACTGCGCTCAGAGCTGGGGCGGTTGCTGAACAGGCTCAGATAAACAAGCGCCGCAAATACTCAACTTTAACAAACTATCATGAGTTTGCGGCGCTTGCTTTTGAGACTGGGACCATGGCCAGAAGACACCAAACTTTTTGTTAAAAACCTATACAATATAATTTCGAGTGGTTTTGGCCTTAGGTGACCCTAGGCCTGGCACTTACCTCTCGCAAAGATTAAGAATAACAGTTCAGAGAGGTAATGTTGCCATTGTCTTGGGGCCTGTATCAGAAAGTATGGACGGCATTGTTACTTTTTTTTATTTTGTAATTTTAGTTTAGTTTATATTTTTGTAATTGTTTTAGGAGTTGTTGATCATTGTTAGAAACAAATAAAAACTTGTACTTATATTTAAAAAAGAAGTAAGCAATCTGTGCAACAATCTTCTTTCAGTCGGGTAAAAATAATACTTTGTTTCTAAAGTCATAATATTTTAAGAACCAAAAGCACTAGTACCTCAAATATAACTTCAAAAACTTTCGCAAGTTTACAAGAATACAAAATTAATATTATCACTTTTTAACACGATAATTTTGAGAAGTTCAAGTTTAAACAAACTTATTTCTTTAGTCTTAGTTTGTTCAGTGTCAACAAATGTTGCGTCAGTTATTTATTAAATTGCTAATCTTATTTGTAGCCACGTTAGTTAACTGCAACTGCTTTTATGAAAAGAACTATTACTGATCAAATTATACAAAGTTGCAAAAAGAGGAATAAGGTAAACGTCCGATTGCCCGACACGCTAATGCCCAATAGACAACACCCTACTGTCATCTGTATTGCTAATGATGTAAGATTAAAAATGCCAACTATTGGGACAGTGATAAGCACTCGAACGTTTACTTTAAAAATATCATATAAACTAAACTCGGAAGGCACCTATAATGACTAACAATAAATATTTATGTCTATTTAATCAGCTCAATCTTTAACGAAGTTCAGTGCTCAAAAATGGGTTGTTGACTTGTGAGTATCGTATATAATAAAACCTACGAAAAATAAATTGTGTGCACAATAAAACCAGAAAAACGAAGGATTCGCGACACCATTGGTTCTGAAAAGAAATACACACGTTTACCTACGTTTTGATTTTATCGTTACTAATCTTATTATTACAATCTAAACCTAGTTCTTTAAAAACTGCTGTTTCAGTACAGCACTGTAGTTTAGTTCTATAGCGTGGTACCGACTTATATTCCCTTCGTAAATCATAACTTTATATTCTCTCATTTGCCGGGTACCACCTACTTAGCGCTCGCTAGGTATCTTTGAAATGGCTTTAACAGCCTTTGGCATCTACACCGCTACAAAGGACTCCGAAATTCAATTAGGAACGGTGCGACGCTAATATTATTTCTAAATATGCAATTCCATGCAATGAGCAAAACTGAAGGTGGTCGGGTCTTTCACGTTAGTTCCTTGAAATGTGACTTAATAGAATTCTCATTTTGTGCAATATTATTTCCAAAGTAAGTATTTAGGTACCTACGTGTATCTTCAACTCAGTAGATACAAACCATGGCATATTAGAAGAACATCGCAGCAGTTATTATTTTTTCATAAAACCTGCATTAAAACCCGTGTACTCTACTCACAGGTAACATCGGGCACCTCATTAAATATCATTTTAACACTGTATCCTGGCAATTAGCGTTATGAAAACATAGCGCTAAACAAAAGGAGGGCGGCCCATGAATTTATTGTTAGGATACTGGCTAAAGTTATTTAAGTGTTCGCGAAACGGGCGTTATTCACGTGCGAGACGCGGCGCAGAATGCAGCTTCCTGCGACAATTTATCATGAATCTTTAATTAAACTTTAGCAGTGACTGCTCACAACGAGGAGACGCATTGTGTCTCACAATAAAGTTCATGGATCGATCGCTTCGGGGCTACTTTATTGCTCTAATTATTATCAAATTTCACGGCGATAATTGTTTGTAATTATTAACATAATTATTTATTTTAGGTTTATGTTTTATTGTTTCTGTAGTTGTATGGTTGTATGCATTACTGCAGAAAACACGTCGCAATAAAGTGTGTGCGTAATAGAATAGATAGGTATATTGTAGTCTAATTAGTTCCACTGTATTTCTTATTAGAGCTAAGCAATGTTTTAGTCACGTGATAAGTATAAAAGAGGGAACCAAATGAAACAAAATTAACCTTACAAAGTTGATTACTTGTAAATTAAAACCCAAATACACGTGAGGCTATTCCGTAATTATGGCCAGACAGATTTTGTGTGTGACAAATTAAAGATGGTAAACGTAGGTACACAAGCTTTATGTTGCCATTTACCATTGTATTTTTAGTTTTGACAAAGCATAAACAGAAACTTTATGAGCATAAGAAGTGAAAAAAGTTATCATTCAACGTTGTAGTTTTATTTTGTAACATTTTCCTTATAAAGCCGGTTTACCGTCGTTCAGCGACTATATTTTTCGCATACCGTAAATTTATTTCCAATGTGCTCTATAGTCGTGTGAGGCACGAATTCTGTGATTTTTTTTGGGATGCTCTATATTTTAAAATGATATTTCACAAGTATATATTCCTGTACTTATATATTTTTCTATAAAGTATAAGTATTTACAACAATGTCAACAGTTTTTACCATGAATTGATACATTGTTTAACAAGGAAATAGCTATTACAACATAATTTGACTAGTTATTTATCTCTAAAGGAGCTCTATCAGTACAATATTTATAGAAATAGCAAATATTGCAGACGTTTATAGTTTTTTTGTTACATATATCATTTCACTAACATTTACACCCGTTTATCATACACATATAATTTCCTATCTCATAAAATATTTCACACCACAATGTTATTTTATTATTGAACTGATTAAAATAGCATAGCATTAAGTTGGATTGCTTTTCGACACATTTTAATGAATATTTCGTACATACATTGCAAACTCGACTAAGAACTTTTGAAAAATGACAAAGAAAATATTATCAAAATAAAAATCTAAATACGTGAAAAACACGCAACTCGCTAATTGTTATCCACAACTTTATGAAGAGTTAATTAATACAAGGCTGGTAATAGTATACGCAGATACTAGTTAGTGACATAAGTTTCTGCTTTAGACAGAAGACTCAGAATGAGATATTATATTCGATCAGTGGGCGATTGTAGAACTACTTTACATAATTTCGTATGAAAATAACATTCCGAAATTAATATTTATTATATTATAATGCCCACAACTTAAATTGGATGATTTTACGTACGTCTAGAATTACATTTTTCATCGACGCGGAACAAACTACTTTGTGACTCAAATTAAATCATCAAATAAATATGAATTTGACGTTTTGTAACAATGCAAGTCCTGTTTGCAGATATGATACAAACCTATGGGGCATTAAAATAAGCTCTTCAAGATGATGATATCATTTATAAATAGCCTTTATTTTTAACAAAACGATGAACATATAACTCTTTATTTATAACACTTGCCGCTTAAGAAATTTAGTTGTACTGCCCTGGATTTGATTTTAAAGACAGGCATAGGCAAACTGACAATTATGAGGGGAAAAAAAGCAATAGAATTCAAATTCAAAAATAATCAATAAATTAATTATAATTAGAAAGAAAGCAAGAAAATACATTTATTTAACATCATAAAAACATAAATCGTCAAATTATGTCGTAACGTAATGTTTTTACGAGAACAATTTCTTTCAAATATCAAGCTGTGTGCAATGCTTCTCCAACTCTTTCGCTTTACAATTTATTATACGGGTGACGGGTCTTTGAAATCACAGCAGTGAAAGTAGTAGTTGTAGTGAAAACTTCCACTAAATTTTAAATACGAGTAAAGTAGTACAATATTGCAGGCCGAAAAATTAACTGAAGCTGTAGCATTGTAACATTAACAGTATAATTTGTAATACTTTCGAATGAAGAGATTTCAAAAATCGGTCGCTAAGGCATTTGCACCTCACTCTTAGTATTACACATTGCAATATAAGAAGTAACGTAAGACCGAATCTCGCTTGATAATCGTGGCTATACGACAACTGCAAATTGTTATTCAATAATAGATTTTGAGAATTTAAAACGTATACTCATTTGCCTATGCGGTATAATGCGTTATATTTGCTATAATGCGGTTTCTTTAATCGCAGCATCTAATATGATTTACAAAATTATAACTTGAGTAAATCAGTGACAAAATGAATAAAATAATAAATTACATGTAGGAAATATAAAGCTTATTAGTTTGCAATTAAAATAATATCGTACCTATACAAACCATGCGATCCTAAAGGCACTAATCTTTATAAATATGTTACTATGATACGTTTCTCATGTCGTTGTAATCTTTCAATACATTTACATAAATTTGGTTCTAAAATAAACAAATGAAGTTTTTGCTACAATATTTTTTTAAACTATTGAACATTTTACGTATACCATGATATCATTAAAAATTTAATTTAGCATAGTATATTCCATGAATTCAATGAAACTCCACATGACCGCTTTTAAAAAATACGTTAAATTTCAAACAGTCAACAAAAATATAATTGCAAACTCGTAAATTAATTTTAATTGTCAAAAACTACAATAACCTCCTAAGTCCTCGCGTACTTTATAAAGAACTAATTAATACTAAGAATAACGGCCGAATGTTCTTTATAAAGTACAAATTGTTCATTGAATAAAGAATTCTAAGAATTTTGAAATAATATCCAAAATAACAAGGCAGCTCAACCACGTCTGGGTCTTAATCACTAAGTTTGTTAAAGAAATGTCAGAACTCAGGAGGATAAATGTTTTTAAACTGTTGCAAACATCATTTATAAATTTTGCTACACACAAATTATTTTTATTATTTATAATTATAAACTTACCGCAACAATATTTCGATGCAAGAGGCTGCCAGTTAATTATAGATTTTACCATGTCAACCGGTTGACAGAGAGACCGAAAATTACAAGCTCATTAGGAAAAACGTTTTATTACAAACATCTACGACAACGGCAGTTCGATAGCTTTCACATTTACCTAACCTTATATCCATAATTTAAACAAATACTTTTTCTCCGCGACTTTTTTTTAATTAAATTGTTAATTGTGTGCTCCCTGGGCAAGCATTTCGTGAACGTGAGCAATAAATGCAATCTCATTAATAAAAACGATATGACAGCTTCTGGCATCGAGTTTATTGTGCAGTTGTATCATCGGCATATTAGGCTTTCTTCCCTGGCCACGCATGCGCCGTGCGGCGGTGCGAGGAACAGCTTGCCGTTGGCGCACGCGCAGAGCTGGTAGATGTTTTGGTGGTGAGGATCGTGCGTGTGCGGCGTCGACGGCGGCAAGGGCAGGGCTGATTTCAGCTTGGGCATGTATATATTTGGGGCGTCTAAACGTATCTGTAGAAGAAGAATGGATTAATGTGTATCTAGTAACAATCTACGGATTTAATTGTTTTAATACTACTTTATAGCATAAATCAAGGGTGGCCAACTCGATTGCGATTACTATTAGTCCAGTCGATCGTGGCAAGGCAAAAATATAAATACTGAACTATGTTTCATTTTAAATTTCATGAAGTATGTAATTGGTAGATCGCACAGTTTCGTCAGTAAACAGTATATCTTGGATCTGATCAAGTTGGCCATCCCTGAAATTAATGATTAAGGAATGTAAGATAGAATGAAAGACGTTTTAATTTATACGGAATAGAATAATAACACTTTTCATTAAAAACCGTTAGCAAATATCAGTCCGATAGCTATACGACAATACGACATCTAATCAGCCAGATCAACTATTAGGAAAGTAGTGGTCGAACACTTAAGAATTTGAAAACGTGTTTGATCTCTGCACTATATTTTGAGCTACTCGTATTAAGTGTAAGGTGTTCTAACTAATAGAGAGTACTTACTGAACCAGCCACAGATTTGAGCCGGAAGGTGGTGAGGCAGCTGGCGCTAATGTCGCCCGCACGCGACTCCAGCATGATGCCTTGCGGCGCATGCATCTCCAGCGAGCGCGTCGGCGATTCTAAACTGCAGTCACAACATGGTCAACCCTTATTATGTAAATTTTGGTTAGGAAAGTTGCAAAATACACACATGCGACCCAACTCAATCAGAAACTGACTATGCTTGAAGTTGGTTGAATCAGGACTGCTTGCAGGTAAACTGCACATCGTAAGCATCGTCTTAGTCAGAGCCGGATTAAGCCAGTGCGGGCCTGTAGAAAATTTTATCATGGGGCCCTTGATTTGCTTCAAGTTTATAGTATAAGTAAAATATTATAGTCGATCATTTTGATGAGATGGCTCTTTCTTTGGCGGCGTTTTGTGTTAGTTTTGTGATAGTGTTGTACTTTATTTACATAGATTTGGAAAAAAAACAAGCTTCTATCCAAATTGATGTTTTTTACGATCAGAAAGCATTGATCCGCGGGGCCCCTAGACGCGCGGGGCTCGTAGCATTTGCTACTCTTGCTATGTGGCTAATCCGTCACTGGTCTTAACACTGAAGTCTTGCCACAAAATATTTATTTAAAGGGCACGTTAAATAAAATGAATATGACCACAGATCGAAGACAAGACGCCTAGGCACTATAATTGAAAGCGAATTTCAATCAGTGTTACGCGTAAGTAAGCCAGAGTATGATTTCGTTCGTTTCAGCTAATGCTAGAGGCGACAGCGTGGTGCTTGCCTGGCTGGTATGGTAATGGTGAGCATGCCGGCACCTAGATACTCGTACCATGAACTTCTTAACGTCAACCAACAACACACCGAGCGTCTTTGAGGGTTCAAGCTCGGCACGTTTGATTCTAAAGTATTGTAACGTGAGTGCAAAGTCAGCTGACTTACGTAAGTCTTTTGGAAGGTGGCGCGCGCACGAGCGGCGTCTGCGCAGAGGTGTGCAGCGTGGCTCCGGCCGGGCTGGTGATGGTGAGCGTGTCGGCGCCTATCGTGACAGCGCCCTGTCCCGCGCCCAGCAACAGCGCGCCCCGCACGTCCCGCACCTCTAGTCGCGGCGCGGTTACTTCTAAGCGATCGGGACCTGGTAAGTAGTAAATAATGCTGAGTACTCTTGAAAAATCGTCGTTCTTGCTTGTTTTTGATAAGAAAATTATTTTATGAAATGTAAACTAGAGGAAAACGGGAAGTATCATCATTTAATGTCCACGTTTTTTTTGCGCTCTATCTAACTTGAAAATACTAATATTGGTTTAATCGCCCGTCGTAGCGTGTTTTAGTCACAAAATCAGTGACAAAGTGAAACCAAAAACCATATCTGCAAACTCTTTCAATGGAATAATTCCAACGCTTTCTTCCGATTTCTATCAGACATTGTAACTAAATTAAAAACATTGGCAATACCGTACCTAAAAATAATCGACTTTGTAACAAGCCTTCCGTATCCCTCGTAGATACGGTGAAGTTTCGTGACGATTCGACGGTGATAGGCTGCCCTCTCCGTGACTTGATGCTCGAAGCGAATAGGGAGTCCAGCACTAGAGCTTGCCCCAAAAGCTGCAAACCACCTGGCACTATCCGCAGCTGGCCCATACCTTCCTGACAGATGAACAAGCAACCAATAAATAAACAGTGGCACTAGGTCAGCTTTAATCACAAAAATACAATCATCACAAATAATTGCATTTTGTTTTCAATCAGGAGATTTTTCGCTTAAATCTATACCCTTACCCTTTTTACTAAGATATTCTTATCTATTTATTAATTGGATACCGGAAAAGGCTATAGTACTCTCTCTTGCTCAAATACTCTTTCCCATAGGAGTAGTATTATTATGATAGAGCATTAAAAATAAGAAAAAATCTACAGTTCTAGTATTTAGTCGGGTAAGCCTCAGAAGCATTTCAACCGTCAAAATTTGCATGTTATGAAAATCCATTACTATGCCCGTGCTCTTAAACCAATTTATATTTCCGATCAAAATATTTTAAATATGAAAAAAAAAAAAAAAGTTAGCTAATCTCGAAACACACCGCATGCACACGCCTACCTTATTACTTTATCTCTACCTTATTATTTTATCTTTTGTGTGTTCCTTAAGAGATTGAAAAATACTCACTGAATTAAAATCCAAGACTTTTAAAACCCATAACGTCAAAGCGAGGTTCACGATCATCATAAGCATAAGCGCCATGACAAGAATATAGAGGCATTTCTTCCGCCAGCCGTAGATGCCGACTTTGAATTGGCTGTTGTAGCTATTCCTGATCGAGTCCACCTTTGTTTCCCGGCCTGCATTGTTGTTCAGGATTGGCTCCGGAGTGGTCTTGTCGGCGTACGGTATTCTGAAAGCAACGTATTTATAAAAATACAGGAAAACAGTAGTTTATGACAGATTATCTAGTTTTTAATTTTTTTTTACAAGCTATTTGACGATTAATCCTTAAGTGACATAATTTATGCAAACATTTTTTTATTATTTCAAAGTACTAAAGGTGTAACATGTTCGTGCATAATGTGCACTTAATGTTGTTAATAAATAACAAACAGCTGACTTCTGGGCAAATTATAAATTACTATGTGCTATACCGTCCTAATAATAAATAAACTCAGTCTTTATTACGCTAAATGTTGTGATAAGATAACTATATGATAATGTAACTATTTTTACAAAAAAAATAAAAAATCCATTAATTATGACGAGGAAATTTATAAAATAAAGCAATGCGAATCGACTGTTTGAACATTTACATTAATTAAAAGTTTTAATAACTCGAATTTGAGTTTTTTATCTGAATACATATCGTCATCATTGTAGAGATATCAATTATGTTATAAAACATTATCAATATTTACAAATTAAAACAATATCTTATATTAAAACCACTTAAATATTGAAGTAATAAAAATTACACAATATTTAAAAAAAATGATCAAAGTATACTTGTTCTGTTTCGTCATACATTTCAACCATTCATAAATACGAGATCCAAGACAGATAAGATATTTAAGACTTTTTAAAACTAAAAGTCCAGCCAATTTCCCCCCATTTTCTTCATAAATCGGTTAAGTGTAATTTAAGGCAAAAGTTATATCCCCGTGCAAGTCTAGCAATTTGAAATTTGTTTAACAGCGACGTACGATAATAAATATAAATACTTGTTCTACGAGATAACCTCACTTTGAAATTTTCATAGGGAGAGAATAATTTCACAACATAGCATCACGTAAATGGCCGGCACGGCATTGAATAGCCTTTGACAGAGTTGAATTTGTCGCAGTGAACGAGTGCTTACAACGCCCGAGCTGTTTCAAGCACAGTCATTTCACTTGCATAAATCACAACTTTATTTCCTCCCGCTCGTTGGACATAGTTGCTTACGTTACGCTCATGGGGCTGTCTTGAACGCTTTCAGAATGGAAGAATGATTATTATGCTAATTTGATAATTAGTTAAATCAAAGTTATAACTTACATATTGAAGTAATAAGACATTAGTTGTTGGGTAATTTACGTATAGTAGGACCATTTCAAGGAGCGACCGTAACTATTACATACTTTGATATTCGGCTATTACGGCCACGTGCTAGATAGCTACGTTTGTATGACACACGACGACAGGTCATGTACTTGCAAAATACTTTCGTAGTTTTTAAGTAATTGTGCATTTAATCTATAATTAGGTACATATATTTTACATTGAATTTACGTACATTGGCACTGCGCTCGGCCGGCCGTTGACCGCTCGTATTTTCGGCATTAAAACAGCCTACCTTTAGTTCGTTCGAAATAAAACTGCACTTTTTATATCCATGAATTTCATTATATTGTTTCGATAAAACTCGGTTTATAGTTTCAACGTCATTATAAAACCCTGTTTAAACCGATAGTCAACGTATATTGTGGGTTGGACGAACATGCTCTGAAGTTTACGATGTTTATATAAATTAGTTGTTAATCCGTATATTTTATTGTTTTAATGGAGATATTATGCACAAGTAATAGTGCAGAATTCATTATATTATATCTACTGACATAGTTCGTAAGTATGTTTTTTTTAATACTAAAAGCATTTATTTTGAATCGAGACGAAACTCAAAATAATCAAATCAAGTCGATGTAGGTAATAAACGAACTACACTGTTCATCTCGTTATTCGTCATCTGCTACCAAACGTAGCAAATAAACCGGTAAAAATTAAGTAGTAGTAAAGTTCATCTTACCTCCGCTTGTAACGCCTGAACCAATTGATACAATTAACATGGAAACTGTAAAGAATCTGTACAGAACGGCAACCAAATAAGTGCGTGTCTATGTAACAATTGTTAAGTGTAGCCCTAAGTAAATATTATAAGAAAAATTGTGATATGTAGACATATGTAGATAGTGCAATAAATAATACTTACCCACTTAGTTTCATTCATAGGTATAAGCTCGCAACCAACCTGCGCCGTGTCCGCACGCCAAATGAGCGGCGCCGGACCCGGCGCAGCGGTTATATTTATAACCTCGCCCGTGCGAGCGGGACGGTTATACGATAACCCCACAGGTGCGAGCGGGACAGTCGCGCGGACCGGATAGCGGCCGCGCGACAAATATTATGAAAAGTCCCAAATAAATATTAATGTTAACTAGGTTTAAGCATTAGTATTAAGATTTGTTGATTTTGTATTAGATTATAAGAGGATTTAATAAAATAAACAAACGGGTTGCGCGAGAGCGGGGTAGGGAGACGAGGAGTGGGGGGCCGCGCTCCCTTTAAGGTAATTCCTTGGGGTATATAAGCGAGCGCGGTCCCGCCCGCGGCATTCTCCGCACAGCAGCGCCAGAGTAAACAACTGAAAAGAAGAACCTCCCGACCCCGCTCTCAAGCTCCAGTGTTCCAGTAGAAAGCAAGATTTATTTATTTCTTCACCTATACAGTCCACCCTACCGCTTCCTATGAATGTGGTGGTACGGCCGCACGACGTCAAAGTTGGAACGCTGTCCCCCACATTTAATGGTCCTTGCGACGCCGGATCACTGAACCACAGAAGATTAGAAGATTATCAACATCAAGATGGTTTCGACAAGAAGCGGAAATAAAGAATCGGAGAAGAATTCTTCAGGAAGTGGCGCCACAACAGAGACGAGCCAGACGACCGAGACGACAACGACGACCGAGACCGACACGACGAACACGACGGCCACCACCGAGCAAGAAAGCGCCGCATCAGTCACACATCCAGTCTCCGCTGACACGTCCGGTATTAAGGCGACGCCCGTCGCTAGCAGCATCAACACCCTCGTCCCGCGCCCCGATCCAGAACTCATGCCGCCGCCCGCAAATAAGAAGATATCTTCGAAGCCCGCTCGGTCACGCCGATCTAAGGCCTCCAGCAAGAGACTCCTCGCGGAGTTGGAGGCCAAAGAGAGGCTGGCCGAGTTGGAGCTGAGAAGAATCAGAGCGGAGACTCACCTAGAAAAAATTCGGCAAGAAAGAATTGCAGCAGAATCTTCGCCATCAGACTCCGAAAACGAAGAAGAGGACCTGGCGCCAGAACGAATCGCCGATTGGTTCGAGAAACGACAGCCCGATCAGGAAGACATCGAACACAGAATAGAAGATGAAGAAAGAAGGCCGCTGGTCACACATGCCACTAAGCACGCGCGACACAACGAGCAGCAACGCCCGCTTCAATCAACAATCGACGTCTCCTCCCTGTCCGCCGCCCTAACGGAAGCAATCAGCGCCAACAAGTCTCGAAGATTTCTAACAGACCTGCCCGCATTTAGCGGTCTGTGCCAAGAATGGCTGCAATTTAAAGCAGCGTACGCCGAATCCGAACCCAATTTTTCGCCGAACGAGAACGTCGCCCGTATGAGAAAATGCCTGAAGGGGGCCGCCCTAGAAGCGGTAAGCGCGCTCCTCATTAGTAACACGCGCCCTGAAGACATCGTGAACGCGCTCGAGCGAAGATTTGGGCGGCCAGACGCCATCCTGCTTGGCGAGATGGAGAAAATGAAGACCCTTGCCCGGCTCACCGATAGCCCGAGGGATCTATGTGTGTTCGCCAGTCACATCGCCAACACCATAGCTACGATAGAAATATTGAAGAAACCGCAATATCTGCATAATCCCGAGATATTGCGCCTTATCGTCGAAAAATTGACGCCGATAATTAGAAACAAGTGGTACGACTACGCAGCGAAAAAAGAAGATGTGCCCGAGCTTAAAAAGATCGCCGAGTTTCTCAACGAAGAAGCGGACAAGTGCGCGCCCTACGCGCCGCCCGAGAACCACAGCGAACCAAAAGAAAAAACAAGAAAGAAGATCGAACGCACCTACGCTGTCGTAGAAGAGCCGTACAAGAAGCCGAGAAACAGCAACGAGAAGACATCGTGCCCGCTGTGCAATCAACTTCACCAACTGCCGGCGTGCCCGCTATTCATTAAAGGTAGCACGCACGACCGCTGGGAAGCCGCGAAGAAACATCGCATTTGCTACCGCTGCCTTATAAGTACGCATCGTCGCATAGCGTGCCGCGCGAAGCCCTGCGGCCACAACGGCTGCCCTATGCGCCACCACCGCTTGCTACACCACGAGAAGACGCCATCCCATTACGCCACCGCACCGCCAGAAGAGCCTTCACCACCACAGAACGAAGCAATCGTCGCCTCAGCGTTCGAACAATTCGTCGGCGCCACAACAGACAAGACCCGCGCCTACCTAAAGATCGCGCCAGTTACACTGCGCGGTCCGCGGGCCACCGTCGACGCGTTCGCACTGCTGGACGAGGGAAGCACGGTGACCATCCTTGACTCGTCCCTGGCCGACACACTAGGCCTCGACGGGCCCACTCATCCAATGTGGGTACAAGGCGTGGGGGGCAACAAAATGGTACATCGAAGAAGCAAGAAGGTCGCCTTCGCAATACGGGGCCGCTACAACAACGAAGAGCACACGGTCAACAGCGCGCACACAGTCTCAAGTCTCGGCTTAATCACGCAGTCAGTCAGCAAGAATGAAATAAGAAGCTGCCCGCACCTAGAAGAAATAGAAAATCAGCTGACATATGAAGATGCGAAGCCACAATTATTAATAGGACAAGATAATTGGGAGCTAATCGTATCGCAAGAAATTAGAAGAGGACGGCGCGATCAACTCGTCGCATCGCGCACGCTACTAGGCTGGGTATTACACGGGTGCCGCACCTCTCAAGCGGAGCCCGTGGCGTACTGTTGTGCCCATCTCACTCAAACCGAGCCGGCCGATCATATGGAACAAATGATGCGCGACTACTTCGCATTAGAGTCGCTATCCATCGAGCCGCGAAGACAGAAGAGCGATCCCGAGCTACAAGCCCTCGAGATATTAGAAAAAACGAGCCGCCGCCTGCCCGACGGACGTTTCGAGACGGGACTGCTATGGAGAGAGCGAGAGGGCAAGATACCCAATAATCGAGCCGACGCACTCAAGCGACTACACACGCTTGAGCGCAAACTCGATCGCGATGCATCACTGAAGAAACAATACGAAGAGCGCATCGTCAACCTACTTACATCAAAATACGCCGAGCCCGCGGTCACGCCCCCTAGCGCCCGCACATGGTACCTGCCACACTTCGCAGTATGCAATCCCGACAAGCCGAAGATACGACTCGTACACGACGCGGCGGCCAAATCCCACGGCCGCAGCCTCAACGATATGCTCTTGTCGGGCCCGGACCTGCTACAAATAGCTCAGTACAATTAGATCAAAATTTGGCAAAATTAAAGCAAGCGGTTTATCTATCAGGATATGTAGGTTATAGAGAAAAAATAAATTTTACCCACTCTCCCCCCCCCCCTCCGGGGGGAGCGTCACCCCCCCGCGCCCTCGAATATGTCCCGGACCGCGGTATTTTCCATTATAAAAGAAAACTGTACACGATACATAAAAAGTGTGTAGGAACGAAATAATCCTTGATAAATTTACTATAAACCTTTCATACATTAAAAAGCGATATCACTTATAGTTCCAGCGCAATATGATACCAAATACTAACTTTTTTTATAATTAATCGATTTTTTCGGCTAAAAGGTTAGTTTTCTCAAAAACTTCACCTTTTACCGCCAAGATATGTATGACAGAAGTAAAGAATAGAATATTTTCTTTATAAAAAGGTATAATTTATTTCTAAAATCTTTCATTTACCATCGCTATGCTATTTTTTTAATTTAGTTCATTTGGCCATTCAGCGAAATATAAATGTTCATACTGGTTAAATGGTGTTACTTTAAATACCATTAGATTCTCATATGTTTTTCTATAAGCTATAGGTATGGACCTATTTTCTGTATTTAAAAAAAAAATGTAGGCCCTACTGGGCTTTTAGGAGATAGGGGCGGGGAAATGGTCAATTTTCACCTATTTTCTTAAATAACTTCAAAACGGATTAATTTAAAATAATGAAAAATATATATTTGAGATTTTCATAATGTACCCTTTCATTTGATATGTCACACGATATAGTTTCTACATTTTTTTTTTCTAATTTACTCCCCCCCCCTCCCAAACTGGCCCTCGTGTTTAAAATTAATTAATTTACTTTACACGTCCGTGTTTGGGTCATCAATTTACATAGGTGAACTAAATTTGAATTCAATCGGTCTAGTAGTTTCGGATCAAATTGGCTATGACAGACGGACGGTTTAGGTATATTTATACCTTAGGCTGCAATTTATTCTTAAACTACTAATAATTCTCAAGAAAACTTAACCGTTATAGTTTTTCTTGCAAGTTTGATATACCTACTATCGTCCTGAATTTTTTTTAATTTTTTCTACCCACTGGTTTAGATTTTAGAGGGGGGGACGCCCGATTTTAATGAAAATTTGCGCTTTAAAGTTGAATATTTTGCAAATGAATCACTGAATGGAAAAATTGTTTTAGCAACCCCCTAATGATTTTAAAAAGCCTATCCAACGATACCCTACACTACAAGGTTGGATGAGAAAAAAAAAATCACCCCCACTTTACGTCTATGGGAGGTACTATAAATTATTATTTTTTAAATTTTTTATTATACTGTTTTGTCGGCATAGTTTACATATATATTCGTGCAAAATTACAGCTTTCTAGCATTGATAGTCTCTGAGCAAAGCCGCGGACGGACAGACAGACAGACAGACAGACATGGCGCAACTATGAGGGTTCCGCTTTTGCCATTTTGGCTACGGAACCCTAAAAAATGTCTAATATTTTATTGTAATCTTACTTACGGACTAAATAGTTTTTTTTTTTGGTAGTTTTTCCTAAGTTAATGTCGCAGTAGCTGATGATGGTGAATTTTCAAAATAGCATAGCAGCGTCAAATGAATGAGTTTAAAAATAAATTATACCTTTTTATAAAGAAGATATCCTGTTCTTTACTTTAGTCATACATATCTTGGCGGTAAAGTGTGAAATAATTGAAAAAACTAAATAATTAACAAAAAAAAATGGATAAATTATTAAAAATGTTCGTATTTGGTGCCAGATTGCGCTGAAACTGTAAGTGGTATCGCTTTTGTATGTATGAAAGGTTTATAGTAAATTTATCTAGGATTATTTCGTTCCTACACACTTTTTATGTATCTTGTACGGTTTTCTTTTATAATGGAAAATACCGCGGTCCGGGACATATTCATTGGCGCGGGGGGGTGACGCTCCCCCCGGAGGGGGGGGGAGAGTGGGTAAAATTTATTTTTTCTCTATAACCTACATATCCTGATAGATAAACCTCTTGCTTTAATTTTGCCAAATTTTCCATACATTGCAATCTAATTTTCTTCAACTAAAAGCCTGCCCGGCGTTATTATGCGGTTTCGACAGCACGCCGTGGCAGTGTCCGCCGATATAAAGGAAATGTTTATGCAGATCAAGATACGCGAAGAAGACAGAAACGCCCTACGATTTTTATGGCGCGGCGATCGGCGCGAAGGCGAGGCGCAAGAATTTAGAATGTCGTCCGTGATTTTCGGCGCTACATCATCACCATGTACCGCGCTGTACATAAAGAACAAGAACGCGCGGGAACACGCCGAAGAATTCCCGGACGCCGCCAGGGCAATCGAACGAAACCACTATATGGACGATTACCTGCAGAGCTTCGCTACGATAGAAGAGGCGCGACGCGTAACACAAGACGTCGATTCCATTCATAAGAAGGCCGGTTTCGAGTTACGCGGATGGGCGTCTAACGAGCGAGAGCGAGAAGGCGCGATACCCCTTATTAATGGGTGCGAGCGAGAAGGCGCGACTTCCCCTACCAACGTGTGCGAGCGAGAGGGCGCGACGTCCCTTATCGGCGGGAGCAAGCGAGACGGAGCTACAGTCCCTATCGGCGGGAGCGAGATAGAAAAAACGCTCGGCCTGCTGTGGGACACGAAGAGAGATAGTTTCAGCTTCCGGCTCAACAATAGAAGGGCACCCGCCGAAATTATGCAAGACCTACGTCCGCCTACGAAGAGGGAGGCCCTGAGCCTCATTATGTCGATATTCGACCCGCTAGGGCTCATCTCGCCCGTCACGACACCGGCAAAGCGCATCATGCAAGATACGTGGCGATACGACACCGCATGGGACGAAGAGTTGCCCGCCGAGCTGCACGACCGATGGAGCGAGTGGCTACAACAACTGCACCGCCTAGGTGACCTACACATACCTAGGTGCTACGGGGAGATGCCGGGCGCGCGCTACGAGCTTCACACATTTGTAGACGCGAGTGAAGAAGCTTACGCGGCCGCTGTTTATTGGCGCATCACTCATGCCGATGACAGCGTGACCGTCTCACTCGCCGCAGGGAAGAGCCGCGTCACACCGAACAAGCCCATCTCCGTGCCCCGACTCGAATTGCAAGCCGCTCTGCTTGGCGCGCGACTCGCCAAGACGATTGCCGACGAACACGATTACGAGATCGCACGACGCACATACTGGAGCGATTCTCGTACGGCGCTAGCGTGGATACGCTCCGAGCCCCGCACATACAAGACGTTCGTCGCGCATCGCCTCGCCGAGATAGAAGACCTTACCAAGAAAAACGAATGGCGCTGGCTGCCGTCAGCTGATAATGTCGCTGACGACGCGACGCGAGCCACCCCCGAAGAATTTGGTCCGAATCATCGGTGGTTCCGCGGCCCGTCATTCCTGTACGAAAATGAAGACTCTTGGCCCACTGAAAATAAGGTCGAAATCCCACGTACCGGCGAAGAGAAGGAAAAATGCGGCGCGCTACAAAACGAACGCGCGCGACACGCCCACTTGCCCGAAATCGAACGCTTCTCGAAGTGGACGCGTTTACTACGAACAGCTGCACGTGTTTTGCAGTTCATCGACCTTTGCCGCCGCAAGGGGTCGCCCCCCGCACCGCTGATAGTCGCCGCGGCGCGCCGCAAGAGAACGCGCGCTAACCCGGGCCGAGACGAAGAATGGAACAAGCGCCCGCCGCCTACTCACGTGCCACGTGACCGCATCCCACAAGAAGACAAAGAAAAATATATAGTGCTACCGGCTCGATACCTAAAGAAAGCCGAACAACTATTGATGCGCGCGTCGCAACAAGACGCATATGAAAAAGAAAGACAGCGCATCGCGAGCGACCGCGCGCCAGAGAAGGACGACCGGCTCGCAAAAATTAGTGTGTTCATCGACGCGGAGGGGGTGATGCGGTTGCGCGGCCGGATCGCCGCAGCTGACGCCATACAACACGAGACGGTGAACCCCGCGGTGTTACACAGGAAACACTACTACACTAAATTGTACATCGCGCACGTGCACGAAATGCTACATAACGGCGGAACGGAGATCGTGGTAAACGAGCTGCGCCAGCGAGTGTACATACCAAAAATTCGCCCGGCGGTGAAGGAGACCATCGCCCGCTGCGCCCGCTGCCTACTGCGCAAAGCGAGGCCCGCCGCCCCCGCTACCGGCGACTTACCCGCTGCGCGCCTCGCCTACGGAGCCCGCCCCTTCTCGTTCACGGGGCTAGATTACTTCGGCCCGCTAGAGGTCACCGTCGCCCGCCATCGTGAAAAAAGGCACGTAGCCCTGTTCACCTGCCTAACGTCGAGAGCGGTACATCTGGAGGTGGTCGTCTCGCTAAGCACCACTTCAGCCATCAATGCCCTACGCCGCTTCATCGCCCGGCGCGGGTGCCCGACCGAACTATGGAGCGACAACGCCACGGCCTTCCGAGGCGCCGCACGAGAACTCGGCGACGCCATCAAAGGAGAAGCGGAGGCCCGCCACATAAACTGGCGTTTCCTACCGGCTGCCGCCCCCTTCATGGCGGGGGCCTGGGAAAGGATGGTGCGGGGGGTAAAGGAGGCCCTCAAGGCCACGCTACATGAGAAGTACCCAAATGATGAAACCCTGCACACCCTGCTCCTGGAGGCGGAGGCCACTGTAAATTCCCGCCCCCTCACGCACGTGTCGGTCGACCCCAACGACCCGCCCGCGCTAACGCCCAACCTGATCCTCCTCGGGCCCGACTGCCACTCGCCGGCCCCCGGTACCTTCGAAGAGAGCGACGGCGACGCGCGCCAACATTGGCGGCGCGCGCAACAACTCGCCGACACCTTCTGGAGGCGCTGGGTGCGCGAGTACCTACCGCTGCTCCAACACCGGCGGGAGCCGCACAGCAGCGGCACGAGCCCGGCAGTCGGGGACCTCGTCATCATCTGCGACGGAAACCTGCCCCGAAACACCTGGCCCCGAGGACGGATCACAAGAGTCTTCCCAGGGAAGGACGGCGTAGTGCGGGTCGTAGACGTAACAACGAGCCGCGGACACATACTGCGACGGCCGACGAGGAAGATCGCCGTTCTACCAGTAGGATCGCACAACGGCGCGGCATAGTGCGACGGCGGGAGAAATGTACAGAACGGCAACCAAATAAGTGCGTGTCTATGTAACAATTGTTAAGTGTAGCCCTAAGTAAATATTATAAGAAAAATTGAGATATGTAGACATATGTAGATAGTGCAATAAATAATACTTACCCACTTAGTTTCATTCATAGGTATAAGCTCGCAACCAATCTGCGCCGTGTCCGCACGCCAAATGAGCGGCGCCGGACCCGGCGCAGCGGTTATATTTATAACCTCGCCCGTGCGAGCGGGACGGTTATACGATAACCCCACAGGTGCGAGCGGGACAGTCGCGCGGACCGGATAGCGGCCGCGCGACAAATATTATGAAAAGTCCCAAATAAATATTAATGTTAACTAGGTTTAAGCATTAGTATTAAGATTTGTTGATTTTGTATTAGATTATAAGAGGATTTAATAAAATAAACAAACGGGTTGCGCGAGAGCGGGGTAGGGAGACGAGGAGTGGGGGGCCGCGCTCCCTTTAAGGTAATTCCTTGGGGTATATAAGCGAGCGCGGTCCCGCCCGCGGCATTCTCCGCACAGCAGCGCCAGAGTAAACAACTGAAAAGAAGAACCTCCCGACCCCGCTCTCAAGCTCCAGTGTTCCAGTAGAAAGCAAGATTTATTTATTTCTTCACCTATACAGTCCACCCTACCGCTTCCTATGAATGTGGTGGTACGGCCGCACGACGTCAAAGTTGGAACGCTGTCCCCCACAGAATCGAAGATTTTAAACTTGTATATTTTTAGTTTAATTTCTAGTCACAGGCTCGCGACGTCGAAGTTCCCAAGACGATCCCATAGAGCTTATGGGAACGGAAGCAATACCATGCCCTCCTCGGTACCGCTCTGCTTTCAGAGCATGACATGAGTGCGTGTGAGCTAACTTTGGGGGCGGCAGACGTGAGCTTGCCTTCGGAATCCAAAAGCTTAACGGTTACTTGACCTGAAATGTATATTTCAGAATTAAATTATTATTATTTTTAATTTTGACAGTGGAAGCATTCTACACTTCCGCTGAACGTAGATATAGTTAGTATTTAGTTTTGTAACTAAGGGACCCCATACATCCCTGTATTATTATTATTTTGTAATTTTTTTTTCTCTTTAATTGTATACTGTAGTTTTTAAGTATTTTATTTGTAATTATTTTATGATGAAAAAATGACTTTCTGCCAAGTTTCTTGCGGCGCATTCTTCTTGGCAATGATGGTCTTTCCGACAGCGCTGGTAGTTTAAAAAAATGACGTGTAAAAGTGCCCATTGCGGCCTATTTGCTGAATAAATGATTTGAATTTGAATTTGAATCAAAGGGAGATTTTGCCATACTTACTAGTGTCCACACATATTTTATATCTAAACTATGCACTCGTATGAATAGCATTAGGTGCGGAATTAATCCATTCTATTAATCCGTCATTTCATTAGCTATACCTGATCAGAATTTATGAACTTACGAATTCTAGTAAATTATTCTTAATCACGTACCTAATAGTATTAAGTAGGTACTCGTACTAAGCCGAAAGTTTTTTCCCAACCTTATTTTTACTCAAAAGATAAACCCCTCCTTATTAGAAAACAGCGATTCTAAAATACTCGTATTTGTCATTGTCAAAGCTAAACTTCGCCAGCGAAAAGCTCTATTGTTGTAAACATGTAGGTCTCAATATTCGCGCCAGTATACATGTTTCAACGAGACGTGTACAAAGGCGACCTATCTGGTATTCGTGAAACTGGCCAGCACCAGCGGGCGACGGACGAGGGTCATAAATTTACAAGGATTCTAGCACGACACGAGCATTGCTCTATGAAAAATACTAGGTTGCGTCTCCACCGCTGAGCGTAAGCCGCATCCCTGCATTTTATGTGGCTGGGTTGACCCCCCGTTTAGTGTAAATCCGCTACTCGCTAGGCAGGTGCATCAATTCATGCCCGTGCCTGTGACATCCAGTAGCGATACAATACAAAATAATTATCCACACGCGTTATAAATCTTTTTCCCACAGTCATAGCTTCATTTTCCGTGTTAGCAGTTAGCAGATCCGTGTTTGGCTAATTCTTTAATGGTACGTCACTACTTTTCAAGAACTTTCGTTGAGTTCAAGTTATATCATTCGATATGTTACAGGCTGTATACAGCCTGTAAGATAATGCTGCAAATCGCCTAAGAGTGTACAATGTGTTTTTTTTTTATTTCCGTAAATATTAAGGATTCCCTTTGAAATTCAACAGGTGTAATTAAGTTAATTTCCCCAAGACACTAGAGTGGCCTAACTCTTACTGTTAAGAAATAATTAGCTATGTCCAATTAAACAATGTAAAAGTTTATGAGGATTTATTGAAATCTGTAACAACTTTTTTTTTGATTCACACATATTTAGAAAAAGAAGAAATAAAAAGAAGAAGAATAAGACATATATAAAAAAATATGTCCATCTTATATTTGTCATGTCATTGTCACTTGTCCAGTTTGCAATTTTTACAATTATACCTTTAACAATGACTAAAGTTTTTTTTATCTAAAGTTATATTATTTATTAAATATTTCTTTTTTATTTAGTCAAACACTAGATTCTATCAATAAACTGAGCCAGTGTAATCTTAAAAAACACGGTATAGAATAGCTGATTTGTAGTTAAAACAAAAATAGGTACTTAGTGGTAGAGTCCCGAAATTCCCTATCACTTGGTCACTGTCATCTGTATGTTCTTGATATAATTACCAAAAAAAAAAAAGGTTTTTTTACGACAGTAAATATAAAATTCCACATCCTTAAAATAACCGCTATAATTATATATAACCGCTATAGCTTGCTTATTTGCTTGTTTCAACTTTTATAATACTTTTTATCCAAATAAAGAAGGACATACAGAATTTAAAAAAAAAGGTAAGGTATAAGTAATTCTTCTTTATTTGGATAAAAAGTATTATAAAAGTTGAAACAAGCAAATAAGCAAGCTTACTTACAACGTGAAACAAAAGTTCTATATTTATACTTTTCATGGCTCAGCCTGATTTTCTTTGTAGTTTTTGCTTGGGAGTTCTCTTTAGAGTATTATTCCAGCTCAGCTGCTTGTTTGTTTAAATTCAAACATTACATGGAGTTGTCGCGCGACGAGGCTCACAGGATTTAGCTAATGCTGATACAATAAGAAGGGCGCTTCAATCCGATTCCCGACTACTTAAGTACCTATACGTAGATAGTTATATAATTTGCTTATCTTAATATCCCGTTTCCAAATTAATTTTGAAATTAGGTGTTGTTGTAAATTTCGCGAATCTGTCATTAGGTATACAATAAAAATACATTCATACATTTTATCATATTTAATTGAAATATTTGGATGATGTACCAAATACATTGACTATGTTGGTTTTGATAGAAAAGAAAAGAAAAGAAAGAAAGAAAGAAAAACATTTATTCGTGACGTTTTACAAATTCAAACAAAAACAACAAACATCAACAAATTTTGTCACGAAATGGTCCCAACTTAGCATGATGTCAACCTTAGTAGACAACCTTAGTGATAGTAGGTACATAGATTATTTAACATGAGACTAAAATAAGAAATAACGACACGAGATGTTTAGCTACCTGAGCAGGGCGAGGCTGGTTAAAGTTCGAGTGTCATGAAGTACAGTTATTTAGTCTTGCTTTAAACACACTACTTTTCACTTTGAATGCGAGGAAAAAAAACGACGTTCTGTTCAAAATTACGAATTACTTTTTAAAAACATACGCTCAATACGACATCTTTCAAAAAGCAGAAAAATTTGTTCCGTATTTTTTCTTTTCTTTTAATGTTTTAAGTGTCGCTTTAAATGCGTACATATTTAGCCAACAGATTCAAAATTTAGTATTTATTGTAATCTTACTAAACAAACTATATACCAAAATCAGCTTCAAAACGAAAAGTAACTAATTGAGAACTAGTTGAATTACATATTTTAAAGCGGAATTACATGACTACTACTTACTTATAACGTTATAAACCCAATAAAAAACATGATTAAGCCAACCTACCGTTTAATGTAGAAATAAATGGATATTAAATTGAAACAAAATCTGGGGGAGACGTTCCCGCGTTTTATCTCTCAGTCCAGTCTCCCGACACGTTTGGGGGGTTTATGTAGCATTAGAAACCAATTACATCAATAATGCTAGGTCCCGACGTTCTTCCTCCTCTCTGGGAATGCTCAGCTAAGGTTGAGACTCGTACATGGTGTCACAATTTACGGTTTTAAATTACTTACGTAATACATTACTCTAAGTAAACGTTACGACGCATCAGGAATGAAAGACCATAACATTAAATACATAATAGAGATAAAAGGTAGAAATGGGGTGGAATCTAATAAATTCTCGGTGCGGAAGCGTAAACGATGTACGTAGAGACGGGCACGTAGACGCCTCGTGGCTCGCGGCCTGCGAGCGCGTACCGCAAATGAGCCGTATTAATCATCCCCATCACCGTGGGCTGACTTCTGAGCTTCCTCTGTTCCCAGATTCTCATTAATAAGGCTATCTTTTCCCCATTTTAGAATAAACGTTGAAGAATTTGCATGGAAGTATTACACCAATATCAATTAGCTGGAAATGAGAAAAAAGCTGCGTTAGATATGGAATGTCGAGCAAGCTGTTTTTTTTTTCGGTTTACCTACATTCCCATACCACACCCACCAAAACAGGGTGTGTTTTTAAAGGCTCTACGTTAATTTTCTAGGATTTTATCGATTAGAAAGTATGGCTAGTTGTAATCATTTGACAGTGTGTGTGCTAATTGAGCGTTTCACCACGCGCCGGCTGCCGGAATGCGCGCCTGCCGCACATTCGTTAGCAATATTCCGCTAACGAACCAAATTAATGGCTATTAAGTTGAATAACGTAGCACTTTGCGATTCGAATACCATACGCACTCACATGACACATGATTCTAGCCAGCTTAAAGTTTTATACGTGCAGATTTCACCGATCACCACAACACCACATTAGCAAGTTCTGCCCATTACTGTCCTGTCTATCTGCTTTCGCTAATTCAAGTAACTAGATACTAGCAATACTTATTGGCTGTATTGTGTTTAGCAATGAAAACAAATTCGTCTTATCTTAAACTGTCAAATGCGTAGATAATAACGCCACGAGCAGTAGTGTTTTGTTCGAAACCATTGAATGTGTTCAAATGAAGGGAGCTCTTTTAATTTAACAATGGTAGGTAATCGTGAAATATTTCGAATTTATCGACGCGAAAGTGAAGCGAACGCAGACGGTGGAAACAAGAAAATCCAGAGTATTCCAAGTGTCAACCTGAAATAAGCTGCATAAGCTCATGCGATGGGAGAGCCATAAATTAAGTTTTCAATTTGCCAATGACGTATCGCAAAGATGGCGGGGCAAGAGGAGCCCTTGCGGCGTAAATTGGAGTGTATTCTACTGCGAGTCTGGCCGCAATTCGTAATATTTGGTTAGTTAATGTTTTGGTCCCAAGTTCGACGTGGTTGCATGTAGTAAATGCAACGCAGCGCTCCATTATGTGGCCCATAAATCAAGTGCATTGAAATCGCCTTCCTCCTTCGTGTCGGTGAGCCATCGCCGGGGCGGCGGATATTTGAACCAATGCACTGCCAAACCAGCTACACTGCGCTCGGCTTGTAGTTACACTACTAGTAGCTCTTGTACCGCACAAAGATTACTATGAATTATGATCTAAAATTGCGTTGTCATGACCCGTACGTAAATCTCTGAAAGAGGCCGGTTATACGTTCAGCTAAAAAAAACTCTATAAAAAATAACATTGCTTTAGCACAATAAATTGGTGGTAAAAATATTTGTGGATTTTTTAACAACTGAAATTAAATTACAAATTATTTATTTAATTACAACCATGGTATTATAATCGGATGTTACAATTAGTATAAAGATCTTCATGGACCCCGGTAACAAAGTAGCAAAGCATTTTATACATAATTTGCTGTCTTTCACCGCAATTACGAAACAGTGTAACACTATTACGAAGATATAATTTGCGGACAATTTATAAATCTATAAATTATTCATCACCGGAATCTAATTTGTGATGTACGGTGAAATAAACATCATGCAGCTGATATTTACATATTAATTATTGAGCTGTTTATGTATTTATTAAGATTTTGTATATGTATTATGTATATAACATGTAAACCCTTAATTGTACAAAAATAAAGATGCAAACGCAATTGACAAACGCTGAGATACGTGAATAAAAGACCACTATCCCTTTTTATTTAGGCTTTTTAACCGACTTCAAAAAAAGGAGGAGGTTATCAATTCGGTTGTATTTTTTTTTTTTTTTTTTTTTTTAATGTTTGTTACCTCAGAACTCCGTCATTTATGAACCGATTTGAAAACATTTTTTTGCGTTCGTCTAGGAATGCTTTCAATTAGGTCCCATAGGCACCAAATCAGGATCTGATGATTGGATCTTAAGGAAATCGAGGGAACTCTTCAAATGTTGTAGGGACACCTATGGTAATTTTGATATATTTAGTAGTAACTCAAGCATTTGCTCTTGAAAATCATCATTTGGTGAAGTGGAACTGATGATCAAGACCACAGTTGACCATCGCAGTTACTACTCAATAACAAGTATTTCATGGGTTGAATTTCAATTGCTTTAACACAGTTGCTAAGCAATTTATGCTCCTCGGAATGGATATGGTGAAATGGAATGGGTGGTGAAGCACCAGGACTCCTCAATAATGAACGTCTCTGCATCGGACAAAGCAATTTTTCGTAAAAGGTGACGAGCAGTTGACATTAAACTATTGTATCTTAGATGTTTTACACTAAAAAGCGTGAAAAAAAATTTTATAACAAAAAATAGAACCGACTACAAAAAAACCATGAAAATAATTTTCTACCAGCCTGAAGTCGGTGCCTCAGCACGAGCCAGCAGAAGTGATTGAAGCCATTTACTCGTATAGTTGTAGGTGAGGTAGACGATTATAGGTCCACTCCTGCTGGCTCGTGCTGAGGCACCGACTTCAGGCTGGTAGAAAATTATTTTCATGGTTTTTTTGTAGTCGGTTCTATTTTTTGTTATAAATTTTTTTTATTACAAGCTTTTTTAACATGAATGTATGCACCTATTGTATGTGCGGGTCAAATATTATCTAACCTTAACTCACTTCCAGTGGTCGGATGGACTTGAATTTTGGCATAGTTATGTAAATCTGGTGACAAGAAAATAATTTGGTATTGACATCCTGGTGGTCCAGCTAGGATCGTTTGTGCAGGACGGAACTCCTCAACGGTTAATGGCATCGAATTGAAATTTGATACGGACATGTACTCGTAGTATGACAATGCAAGTACAGTACAGACAACATAAAAATTAATTTTACTTTTGACTGACACAATTTTATTTATAAGTCATAATGTAATGTTTGTCATAATTATTTGTTAGTCATATTTTTTCCCGCTAAAACCGTATGTTTTTATACATTTTTAAATGGTCATCCTGTAGGACTCTATAGGTTAGGTTAGGTTTGTTTGATAACAATACTGAAAAATAAATGGTTGCAGGGAAAAAAGAGTTATGTCAAACATTACATTATGTATGACAAACATTACGATTACGATTATATATGATTTGTTACAAACAGCCAGTCTAGTGTCGTTAGGTACATACTCGTAGATATCAATGTAGCTTACTTATGTGGTATTTCATTTATTAATGAATATTTATTCAATTTTTTATTAGCAATTAAAGTTGGCACAATACTCGTAGTTGGCTCCATAAACTCCCCAAAGGATAAAAGGCGGAAGAACAAATTATTTATAGATGGACAGCTGAAATTTACACATAACGTGTATGTCTATTACTGCTACAGCAAAAAAAAATACATCAAAAAATGTGGAAAACGTTATCTTTAATTTCATTTCAAAATCTTTAAAAGGTTTCCTTAAGACTGAACTACGCTTGACCGGTTTTTATTATTTGTCTTTCTTAATAATCCAAGTTTGTGAGGTAAGTATGTACGTACGTTTAATCGTTACAGAGATAGAATGAAAAAAACTGAAGGGGTCCAATACAGGAACCGTACCTATTGTTTACAGTTGTATACCTACTTAAACAGGTATCTAAACCAGTTTGATTTTTAGAGATGTACCTACGGACCCCTAAACGCGTGGGGCCAGACTCGCTATTGGCTAGTTTTTACAAGCTTTTATTAAGTTTCACCTGTTCCGTTGTCTGTATGCAATCACTAATCAGATCTTGCAAGTTAAATTCGACCAATTTTCAACAGTCGGATTGACTTGAAATTTGGCGCACTTATATAGATTGCGTGACAATATACAATAATCTGGTAGTGACATCCTGATAGTCCGGCCAGGATCGTCTCCGCAAGACGGAACTCTTCAACGGTTAATAGCATCGACTTGAAATTTGGTATGCAAATGTAGTTTGGGTGACAATGCAAGTAAAGTCGACAAAAAGTACAGTCAGCAAAAAGCTTGTATTAAAAATTATTTTTTTACCAAAAACATATTTTCGCTCATCTTGATACGATATCCTTGCAGAATGTATGCAATAAAACTAAATATTATGTAAGTATTCTTTAAACTCAAAGTTCGCATCCATGATAATGATCCAAACATTACAAGTAGAAAAAATCAATAGGTTGAATCAGTACCATTGGCTAAGTAGTAAAATTTAATTTAGCTAATTCAGTTAACTATTTGTTTATCTACACTAAATATTCTATATTTTATTGTTTGTAAATAAAGTGTAAATATATATGTCCATTATACGTCGTTTTTAATCTTTGTAGTGTGGATGATTATGATTATGCACGTACCAAGTATCAATATGCTATATATGTGGTATATGCCACATTTGACAAGATTCCGTTAACTTCCATGAGCAGTGTGGCATAGTGTGGTGTGAGTGTGAGTGTGTGCTCGAGAACAGTCGGCTCGCAGTGTCATGTTCGGGTTTAATACCTTGCCTGAGAGACATGATCGCCCAGCTCAGCAAAACGTCAAAGGGAAATTGAAAATTAATTTATGCCTCCAAAATTTCATATGATCCCACAGGAGATTATTTTGTCGCGTGAAACATACCTAAATGAGATACTCATGAAATACAGGTTATGCAACGATATCAAAATTACGAAATGTAATATAAGCTTTGAGAGTATAGTAATGTAATGGCATAGTAATTTCAAGTGCTGTGTCTATCTAATGTTTGATGTGACAAGTTATAAAAAATACATAGTTTAGTTGGCAAATTATCTTCCAAGTTAAGAAATAAATATCTAAAGACTTAAAACAATAGAAAGTTGGCACCAAAACATGTGTAAATATATGTAGAGTGTGGTTGTAACGCACTCGCGGGAGGGCTCCCAGAAAGAGTCGTAAATAGTCTCGACGCCGCTCACTTATAAATTAGGATCATAAAGCAGTTGCCGAACTTTGTTGGCGGCACGACGGCCATAAAACAACGCTTACGTCTCCGAGGGGACCCGCGACGCTTGTCTTGCTTGCGATCTTTCAATTACGAAAAATCCAACCAAATGCATATTGCGAGCAATTAATCTGTGTTACACCAAGTTCCGAGAGTTGTTCAAGTCTGCCCATTTGCTGCGGTCGTTTCGAGCCGCCTGCATCTGTTCGTATAGATAAGGGGCGCTGGGTCGACTTTCGCGTGTTTAGCCGAAAAATTACGCCCAATTCTGCAAGACTAAGTTGTAGCTTGTTGCAATTTTGTGGTGGTAAAATATTTTTTTACATTAATAATCAGTATTGTCAGTTAATGAATTATTAATCCGGCATGCCCAGCACGCGTGAAAGCAGGAGTGTGAATATGAATCAAAATTTCAACAATCCCTGCCAATTTTCGTTTTAATTGCATTTTATTGCGTCCGTTGTAGTTCATTACATTAGTAGTCATACAGAGTTAAAACGTGATATCAATTAAGCGTTGGTTAGAGGACTCATACCGGTCCAGTTAAACTTTTAAGGAGAACTGGGATATCGTTGTGTGGGTAAAGCACATTTAGGTACATCCGTACTGAAATTGGTTATACAGAGATAATATAACAAACTTTATAAGGTAATCACTCAAATTAACAGCAATCAAAAAAATTATGTAAATATTATTTTGCATCGTTGCACTGGATGGTCAAATGTTTAAATAGAAGGCAAACCCTTTATTACTGATAGACATTTTTTTTTCGTAAGAGTTGTGTAAGTACAAACTTTCCATATTCCTTTCACTCTTTACAGTAATTTTCTCAGAATTTCTTCGGAAACTGCCATAGTTTTTATGGCAGATGTGCCGAGTTAACTTGTCATTCAGAGATCGCGAAATGGCTTGGAAGTAACGCGAAGGCGAGTTCCCGCAAACACTTTGCTCACAGCACTCGAAGTTGATGCGAAGTTATCCCAGCTTGTCCCACTCATAAACTTCACGACAACTTACTCACTTTGCTTCACATGAAATTTAAGGGACAATATTTGTATCGTGTTCGTTATTTTGTAGTATAACATGAAAATTATTATAATAAATTATTGTGAAAATAAAACTAAAATTTATTAGTACAAAATGTGGGTTTTATATTTATATCTCATCATCATCATCATATTTATATCTCCTTACTGCAAATTATTACAATAGGTAGTAGTAATAACTTAGTACCTAGTTGTCTGTAATTATGGCTCCGAAAAAAATGTTTTGATCGCTATTCTGTAAGAACTATGTAATTTTTCAGGATCAAATCTATCTTGTAGCTTGTGCTGGCCATCATCAGGACTTAGGTAAACTATTTGCATACCTATACATTTTCAATGAAGAGGTAACAGACAGAATTATTTTCACATTTATTATATTAGTAAGGATTTCTTTATTAAGATAGTATACTCGTAATAAGTCGTGAAATGTCTTTTTATTTCAAAATTACATCTCTGCCGGCACGGGGCCGGGGCGGGAATATATAAAAAGTATGATCGAAACGATGAAAAAAACTACTACAAAAAGGAACTATATTTACTTAAATAAACGCATAAACAGGCACGTGTGCAAACAACACGGCTTAGTCACATACAGGAGCAAACACATTCGAATTCTATTGACCCTCGAAAGAGTGGTTGTTAAAGGAAATATAAATTATATTTCGCAGCACGCATGGAGCCCGCGACGCGTGCAGGCTGCGCCTTAGAGTACTAAGCTGGAGAGGTAATCGACGTACTCATCGTTCTGTCAAAACCACATGGACCAATGGCCATATCCGTTTTATAATGTAAGGCCGATTGTATGAGAAACTTATATCAAACTTCAGCAATTTAACGAAATTTGCGTATTGGTAATTATCGATGTTCGGTATGCATAGTCTACCTGGGCCCCGTAGAAAATGTCAGACGTCTAGGTATTATTATTTCGCATGCCGCCTCCTTTTGGTTTATTGCTCTATAGCCTGAGCCGTATTCAGGCTGCGAGGCGGCGCGGGCGCGTCTGACGCGTGTAAATAATTCAGCCGGCGGGCCGGCTCGGTCGGAATAACAACCTGATCTGTGATTGCTCGCGATAAATCTGCTCCTTTCAGCGTTATGTCGCTTTTATTACCGATTTTTATGTAAACTGGAAGAGCGTTTAGTAGAAAAGATGACAAAGTTGTCATGATGTCTCAAGATGATTTTGCTTTTAGCAGATTTATTTTCTCTTGTTTGTTTGTTAGTAATTATTTTATCTATATTTACATTTAAATTTTAATAATTCTCGCACCTTATAGTTAATCGTCGGAAAAATTTAAATACATACTCAAGAATATAGTAACACGCCTGCTCATTTACCTATCTTCCCACTCAAAGAAAACTTAGCTCAAATTTTTTTTTTTTATTCGACTGGAAGGCAAACGAGCAAGTGGGTCTCCTGGTGGTAAGAGATCACCACCGCCCATAAACATCTGCAACACCAGGGGTATTGCAGATGCGTTGCCAACCTAGAGGCCTAAGATGGAATACCTCAAGTGCCAGTAATTTTACCGGCTGTCTTGCTCTCCACGCCGAAACACAACACACACATCTTGTCAGGGTCCTTTCCTCTCCACAACTTCTCTTATTTGTTTGAGTCAAAAATATCAATTAAAAACATAAATATAATGATACTGAATTTGAAGAATATTTAATAGATATTATGATCAAGTTTGTACCTATAACATTTCGCTACACCCTATGGGTAAAATTGTATTAAAAACAATCAAAGTTATACTCAAAATCTAAATACCTTTATTGAATTTACAGCATAACAAAAATGTATGATAATAGAACAATACTCTGTAATTATAATCAAGCAATAGAAATGATTGCTATACTTTTATTAACTTGACATCAAGCTGACAAACATGCCTGTCACCTGGTTACTTATAAAAGTAGAGTTCTACATATTTAGGTCGGTGATTAAACCATGCTGTATTAATGGAAAAAGGTGGCAACGGGCGGCCCTACGTCCGCGCAAACAAGCCAAAGCCGGGGTAACACGGATACGTGACATGCAGGACGATGCAACCAGGCTCAAATTAAATACACCAAATCGCCAAACAACTAAAGTTTACTGTGACCAACGTTTATATTTCGAATATATCGACATTTTAGATCATCATCCCTTCAGAATAGACGGCTGTGAGTTGGAAATAAGTGCGAATTTGTGCGAACAAAATCGGAACTTCACACTTACCAGCTTATTTGTAGATTTTTTTCATAACATTCCTTTACCGGGAAACTCATGTGCCATACTTATTTTGCAACATTTAAAGCGAAGCATTATTTTAACAATAATGTTTAATGTTTAATGTTTATTTGGGCAAAAAAACGGTACAATATAGAAAAAAACTTAAGAAAATAAGACTTAAACGAAACATAGACCAGCAAATATGCCACTATTAATTTACACAGTAGAGTAACACGTACAAAGAATAAAAATTACCAATTAAACAATAATTTAGTTAAACAAAACGAAACGAAAATAATAATGATAATAATGATAATGTAAAAACCCATCGTGACGTATATCATATTTTGCTGCTTGGTGAATTTTTCTTCGCCTATTGCTTCAATGTGAATTAAAATGTAAGTAAAATTAATAATTAAAAAAAAAACATTTAAAATTTTTAGGTATAATATAATGATGTTCATAGACGGAATTATATCCTTGATCTAAAAATACGATAATATATAATAATATTTATTATTTGAAATGCTATTCAAGAAAGAATGATGTATGTAGAGGAAGGGAGAGTTGTATGCTAGAAGAATCGTAGCAAGTGGAAGGATGTAGTCTCTGCCTACACCGTTGGGAAAGAGGCGCTATTCAACCAAATAATAAGTTAATAAATAATACCCAAATCTGTTAATCATCATCTCGGCCTACCTATATATTTACGTCTCACTGCTGGACACAGGCCTCCTCTCAGAATGAAAGGACTTCAGCCGTAGTTCCCTCGCGGGCGCAGTGCGTATTAACACACACCTTTGAATTGCTTCGCAGGATTCCGCAGTTTTCCTCACGATCTTTATCTTCACCGTAAAGCACGTGGTAAACTTCTAATGTAATTTCACACATTAATTACGAAAAACTCAGAGGTGCAACCCCGATTTGAACTGATCCTCAGCTTCAAGGCCATAGATAAAACCACTAGGCCACTACGGCTAAATTTAGCATATGACATGTTAATGACGCACGACGTGACGTAATAAAAATAGCACTTTTTGTGGATCGTCGGCCGTTAATTATGCTTAATTGCCCGCCTGCACTGTGTGCAGAATGCATACAATCGTATTGCTACAATTTGCGGAAGCAGCCGACCTACAAAGGAGATATAGCGTAGGTATTTAAATATACAATTTATTTTAATTAAACAGTTTTGGCACACTGGATTCGGCTTATTACGAAAAATTTACGTATTGAGTATTTATATGTATAAACACTCAAAACGTAAATTTTTCGAATCGTTGAATCGTTGATTTTTCGTTGAATCCACTTTTATATCATTTAAGGCTAAGAGTTCTATAAACGCATGGACATTTTTGTATGGACTGCATGTTTCTTACATCAAAAAGGCGCACAAAATTTGTTCACAGCGCGGATTTGTGAACCTTTCACTATGGTTTATTGATATCCGTGACAGGGGTTATGTCAAAGTAATATTGATGATTGATGCGCCGCGCGTTTTGTTCCAAACAGTCTAGTGCCGTAAGGTACAGTCGGAGTAAAAAAAGGTTCGTCACCCTAAGATCTATTTTCCTTTGCTCAGTATGAGCGCTAATCTGCTTTACCGATTGAGTAAGACATAGGTACTGCGTCAACCTGTCAACCTGCTAAACATAATCAGGTGATCATAGACACCCTACAACTACACCATGGTACTAACAAACACTGACAACTAAATAGAACATTATTTGATTAAAACTTTTACGAAGTTGTTTATTAAAAAGGTTTTGTATTGATATGAAACTAGATATATGTTAGAGGTGTATACTATTTTGATCCTTGTTATCATGTCAAGTAAGTATAATTTGATATGCACTTGTCTACTTAGTACTTTGGTTTCAAAACGTACTAAGAGCCTATGACTTAGTAAATGAATCAATTTAATAACTGACGAAGGTTTTCCTACCCCCACTGTACATAGAGATGTCAATGTATAAACGTCATCGCCGATTACAGTGTTAAATGTCAGTCGGCGCATTGAGGCTGAAGTCAGCAGGGCTACCACGAAACTCGAAGTTGGTGTCGTGCGGTCCCTCTGACACTCATACTATTTAATACGAGAGCGAGAGAGACGGTACGATACGAATTTTGAGTTTCGAGTTTCGTAGTAGCCCTGCAGACGTCACGACATCATCTCATCCACAGATCTCGGCCTATATATGTCCCACTGCAGGGCACCGACTAACGAGAGAGCTAGAGCCGAAGTTCCCACGCGAATCCAGTGCGAATCGGGAACTTCACACAAACTATTAAGTTTCTCCACTGGTGTGCGCTGGTTTCCTCGCGATATTTTCTTACAACGCAAAGTTCATGGTAAATTTCAAATTTATATTTTGCACATTCACTCCCAAAAACACACGAACGAGCCCGAGTTCGAACCCACAACCCTCTTCTTGACTTGAAAGGTCATAGGTCTCACTAAGCTACCATGACTGTTAAGCGTCTGGTAACGTAAAATGGGAAAACAGGCGCTTAGCGTATCGAAGCGCACGTAGTATGAATGCTCACTTTGATATTTAACTCATAATGGTATTTGATGCACCGTGCACCTTGGATTGCGATGTATCAGATCATATCGATGGCAGCAAAGTAGATACGGATATCTGCATTTTTTCAAAAAAGTTTTTTTTACAAAAAATAACTTATTTCAACCATATCTACAAGTCTGTTAAAAAAATATTTCAAATTTCTAAATAATTAAGAAAATTTGAGACGTAAAAGAGGACATCTGCACGAGCTTTTAAAAAAACATCGACGTAGAAACGAACATTTGAATTTACCCGCTTTTACGCCGGCGCTTTGACAGGCTGCTTGACACGTCAATAAAGTTATCTGTCACCTACCACATTCGGATTTGACAAAATTTTAAGAAAACGATGCAAAATTCTTACGAAAATTAGTACCTGTGATACAATCATGTTATATTAAAGTGTTAATTGTTGAAATATTAGCCCTGGTAATGAAATTGTAACCGTAGTAAATTAATTTTGTTTTGACGTAAACACGGACATATGCCACTTGTCCGTTTATATTTTTTGCATATGTATCAATCTAAAAATGTATTATTTCTTATTTCTATGAGCAAATGTTTTGTTTTTTTATATATTATGAACGTTTTTAGTATTGGTTTCATTAAATTGCTTGTTTTTTTTTCTGATTCAGACACAGAAAATGAATTAATGTAGTCTTGAACTACTCAAGTTTCTATTGCTTGCATCTTACCACTTTTTGGAAACGACACCCGACGATGATCTTGACTGATGATGACGAGCAATCTGTTTTTTTCTAATAGGTAGAAGTATAGATATTGGTATTGATCATCTGTCCGGACATAGGGTACCCTGCAGGCTATCTAACCGGAGGGCGTCTTAAACTACGCCTACCGAGACCTCCACTCAACAAGTCCAGCGGTTGTTGGTTCTTCAACACATAATATGTATGACCAGCACATCGCCACTTCAACTTGCTCTGAGCAACGTCGATGACCTTAGTTCTGTTCTGTGTTGGATAGTCTCATTGCGGATTTTATCCTTCAGAGAAACTCCGAGCATAGCTCGTTCCATAGCCCGCTGAGCGACCTTGAACTGATGGATCAGCCGTACTATAAGTTTCCAAGTTTCAGGTCATTATTTCATGACGGATAGGGCGAACTGGTTAAAAACATTCGTTTTCAGATATTGCGGTAGTATAAGTGACGAGAAAACTTCGGCGTGATTTTCCGAATGCTGCCCAGCCCAGTTGAATTCCCCTCTTGGCCTCCTTCTAATCTCAAAGTTGTATCTACCTAAAACTGCAAAATCTGGCCGAGGTATGTGTACCTACTCCTAAACAACTTCAAGAAGATTTCCGCTAACGATGACGGACCTCTGATCAATGTGGCCATTGATGATAATTTTTCAGTTATTCACATTCATTAAAGCCTTCTATTGTTTATACTGTTTTGTTTGATATATTATTATTATATTATTTTGTATTTTTTTTATTTTTACCTACTGTTCATTTATTAAATACATATCTAATATATCTTTAATTTAATTTTTTGCCTACGAAAAAACAAAAATTATGAATATCCAAAAAATACAATAGTATAATGTTTTGATTTTTATTTTAGGGTACCTAGCTTTTTTGACCTTTTTTACGTGTTTTTTAATCAAAATAAATGAATTTATTTGATAGATAGACATGAAGTTTAGTGGTAGATAACTCATTTAATAGAATTAATAAAATGATAAATGCAAAGTAAATAGAGACATCTACAAAAAAATATCAAAGAAAGGGTGAATACTCATTGCATGTCGTTTAGATTATCTCTAAATACTCTTATAAGTTAAACTTACCACAGCTTATTCGATATTTATAATGGAATAGGCGTTTTTTTCATTACAAATAATTACAATGCATAAGCGGATATCTGACAGATGTCTTTCTCTACGTTTAAGCTCTTTCAAAGTAAACAAGTACATCTACAATTTTTCAGTAAAATAATGCTAAAGCAAAAAAATCTGTTTTACAATCGCTAAAGAACATTATTTTAATACATCATAGAAAATTTCATGTTAATCGGTCCATTAGTTTCAAAGTTATCATTATTTTTCACTAAATACGCTATCCTGTAAAATTGCAATTTTGTAGATGTCTTCTTCTACTTTGCTGCCATCGATATCAGACACGCCGTCGTGTTACATAATCGACTGTATACATATAGTTTCGCGTTCAAACTAATGAGCAGTCGTCATCAGATATTTCGGAGCGGCCAAGGTAGTGCAAAATATGGGTGCCCTCTATTTCGCATACTTTTTAATGTCCGAAACTGATTACGCATAACACTACGATGATTACGCTTAATATGAATTGAATATTTGAAATAAATGATTATTATTATTATTATTATAACAGGTTTCGCATAATTTATTTACGCCGAATCTTAAACTTGCCGAAATTTAGTTCGGCATAATTCTGTATAAGCCGAATAATGGTTTAGCCGAATTTATTTAAGCATATTATTAACATGGCCGAATTTTATTATGTATAATCTTGTTTAGCATATATGTAATTTAGCCGAATTTTGATAGGCCGAAATCCTGTCCAAATCTATGTTCGAAAATAAGTTATTACTATTTATGACCAGAAATATGTTATTAGGTTAGGTTAGAATCGTATTTGTAACGGAACGAACAACCACCAGTAAAAGAGGCATGGGCATAAAGCGGGGGGACGGGGGGACGAGCCCCCGCAATAAAGAAAACCAAGGTAACATGATTGCTCACCTATAGTATAGGTTAGGTTAGGTTAGTATTTTGTCAAGGCGCGAAGCGCCTTTATAGGTGGAATAGGAGCTCCGCGAAGCGGAGCTTCGTCGACTTCGTCTCAGAATCGTTAAATTCATATGAATATTTGCTTTCCAGACATAAAATTGGTGTTACACTTGTGTTATATTAAGTATGCGAAAGTAATTTTCTGCGTAACTAATTTATGCGTAAGTAATTTTCTGCCTCAACAATATTCGGAATTCACAAATTATGCGTAAAGCCCATTCGGCATACATTGGTTATGCGTAAAAGAATTCGGCGTAAACTGTTATGCGAAAACAGTTTCGGCATAAGTACTATTATGCCTAAGCAGATTATGAGAAATAGAATTATAACATAAAAAATTATGCGTAAGCAGGGGGAACCGCAAAATATCGGACCATGCGCTCTATTCTCAACGCATTAGAGTCTATGCTCCGATATTTTTGATCATCTTGCTGCTCCGAAATATCTGCAATGATGGCGACTGAACTTGATACTCGTTGATGCTGGACGACGGACATGTGAAAATATGCTAAATCACTACAAATATGGTCACACTCTCACGAATCTTCTACATTAACGCGCTGGACGTGGAGTGGAACCTAACCTCAGTAAGTTGAACATTTACGAACATAACTGCCGTGCTAGATAATACATGCAATGGACCTAAGAATAGAGCCAAAAGCTGTAAGGTACTACATTATGTTGCAGGTTTTAGTCTATATATATCTAACACCATATCGAAAGAGATAACATTATATTAAATAAAAACTACTCTACATTTCTTTGTAAATTAAATACCTAATTCAGGAAAATTAAACTAATTGATTGACGCGTTACTTTTCAGACTTCTATAACAAAACTATAAGCTTTCTCCTCGCTATTTTATATACCATACTACATACCTAAATCTCTAGACGTAATGAGGCAGCGGATAGCAGGGTAAATTTTAATAGCCACCTAATGGTCACTAGTACCATAATATCTAATCTAAAAAGTAATAAGACTCAATAGTTTTCCATATTTCTACATTCTTACATGAAGTGTCAGCTCAAGAGTGTCTAATTTATGTTACACCTCGATAAACCGCTAATAAAACACAAAAAAACTAGAAAATATTAATGACAATTAAGGTTGGCACAACAAAACGAGATAGCTCAGAAGTGTAAATGATTTTAAAATAAAATTCATAAATTCACTCCATAACAAGAATAAATTCGAGTTAAGTATGTATTATCATTATTATTGAACAAACACTAACATAGCAAAGCGGAGAAAATAACAAGTGCCGTTTTACCTCTTGTCCATTTTCCCGAGTAATCAAATTATCTACCACTGAAATGATTTCAGTGATTCCAAATATTTTAATTGACAAACAGAAATTTTGTTCGAAAATAGCGATTAAATCGCGCTTGCAATTTGCGGGATGTTAATTCGATGAACAAACATCAAGTCGGAACAATAACGAAATTCATAATAATTTTACCTCACACCAAGGCTCGAACAAAACGAATGAGCGCCATTGTCTGTGCTATTTTGTACGGATCATACCCACGGAATTAAATATGTTCGGGACGACGTCTCTTCCAAAAGAATTAAAGGGCTATTCAGTACAAATTTAAACTAGATATTCTTCGTCACAAGTGAAGAAAACAATATAAAATGCGTGCAGATAAAATTTTCCACTAACGGAGAGGATAAATATTACATACTTATATTATTTAGTTACTACATTTTTTTTGTTTGTCATTTTCAACACCATACTCTACGGCTTATGCTATCAAAATAATCATTATTTGACTTCCGAATGCCCCCACTGCATAGAATCACAAATATTTACACGTCACGTGCCGTTTAATGTGCGAGTTAATTTAAACAATTTACTTGAAGGTTATCTTACAAAAAAGTTGGCGGTTCATTATGAGATCCACATGCCTAAAACGCCGTTCGCGTGACTTTGTATAATTATCACGGGAAAGCTCACGTTTACTTGGATGTTATTCATTTAAATTTCATAAAGGAAAATTATTAGTTTTACTAAAACTTTCACCCAATTGTATTTGTCGAAAATTGATCACTAATGTAGTTCTAACTTTAAATCATCGTTCCGTATTTCGTATTGTTTGTTTACTCCTATTCTAATGCACAAGTTGGTTGTAACGATAATTCACCCTGAAATAACTTTAATCGTAAGTGCGATCACGGCGCACCACCTCTCCACTACTTATGTTATGCCGTCTGTAAGTTTATAAATTTAAGCAACAGAACATAAAATTTACATATAACTTATTTGCACCGGAGGTGCGTCGCCTCGTAAATCTCACGACAAGGGGATTTCTGTTTGTGAAGTTTCTTTTTTTATTTCCACTTTATCTATGTAACGCAAAGGACTGCGAATACTCAGGCGCAACTCGGGAACCCGCTCAACTTCAATAAATCAATTTGTACACTTACTCGTACTTATATGTTTGCGCCGAAACGAGTTAGGGAAGCGACGGGACAAACTCCAGTTCTGAATGTTAAAATTTCTGCTTTATTACTGTATAATTCAATCAACTCAGACCCAAAGGAAATCTCCCACGTGCTTTGGATAATCCTACTTCGAGATGACAGCCATTAAATTCCTTTAAAGTTTAAAGCCCGAGAACTTTTTACTAATTCATAATTTATAACTACCAGGACCGGGACGTCGACACGCAATATTATGATAACTCGCCGCGAATTTAAACGTTAAACAACAAAAACAATGTCAACCCTTTGAGAATCACTTAAACGAGTTAGTCGTTTCGCTGAGTACCAAAATAAAATACGCAGCCGTAACGTTTTGTCCGGACAGTGCCGTGTCCAGTTTGCATCACAAAGTTAGATGTGTTTGTCGTTCTATTTTAAACGCGATAACGCCAACTTTCTAGTCCTCGAAATGTGAATACCGTGTTGCGAAAATGTGACTACCGGAAACAGTACAAGTAACTCAGCGGTCCTTCCGTGGAACATTCAAGCACACGCGCCCCCTCGCGGCTGATTGGGGCTTTGGAGGCAGCGACTTTAAACTCATTATCAATTATGACACTGAATTTTCGTTTATTTGGAACGTAAAAAGCTGACGTTGCAGTTTATTGTTTGAGAATTTTTAGAGTCTATATTAATTCGCATAAGTTAATTGTCCTAATTGAAATTGGCATAACATTATTTCGCATAATTATTAATTCGCATAACATTATTTCGCATAACTGAATACGAATAATTTAAATGCGCATGCGAATTGGCATAACGGTCAATTTTATTAGCACAACATTACTTTGCATAAGTATATAAAAGAGTATAAACATAAAATTAATATTTAATGAAATCGTTAATTTTATTTGTTAAATATAAAGTGTAACATTAAGTGAAAAATTATTTCTAAAAGTATAATGATTATTGTTTTATTTACTCAATTCAATTAGATCCAAGAAGTGAACTACTTATTATGTGAAAATATCTATTATTGGGCTATTATAAAAAATACCTAACATCGAAGACTGAGCGCGGAGCTGCGCTAAGCTTCGCTCCCACCTTAGCCTTCTGAACCTAACCTAACCGAGTCGGTTTTACCCAGAATAAGCTAATGCTTTATTAAATTATGCGTATTCATTTTACAATAGTTTAAGTTATAGTTAATAATGTTATGCATATTTAAATTATGCTGATTCATTATTATGCTAAATAAGTGCTTCTTTATAATTATGCAAGTTCACTGTTATGCACAATTATGTTATACCAAATCTGCTACGCGAATTCATATTAGGATAATTAATGTTATGCGAAATAAGAGGCACTTGAATTTTTAACCAAATATGTATTACAAAACGAGACCGCCTTTTTAAAATAATACCAGAGGGTCTATTGCGTAACATTTCCGATGCTCGCGATCGCGATCAAATGACAGTTTTCACATACAAAAACTGTCATTTGATTGTGATCGCAAGTGTCAAAGACTTAAGACAATAAGGCCCCAAGATATTTGATACCACCAATCAATTGACATACTTTTAATTACCTACTTTTTACGATTTTTTATTGTAATACTGAACTATAACGTCACTTATTAACTAACTCAGTGAACTATTTATTTATTTCAAAGCCGGAAAAATTACTCTAGTTAAATTTTATTTTAAACTAGCCGTTACCCGCAGCTCCGTCCGCATACAATTCGTTTACGGTTATCTCGAAGAAACTATCCAATTTTCCGAGATCAAAACTATCCTATATTCTTCCTCGGGACTTAAGCTATTATGTGTAGGTATACTGTATTTCATCTAAATCGGTCCAGCTGTTTAGACGTGAGAGGTAACAAACAGACTTACAAACTTTCGCATTTATAATAATAATGTCATTTAATTCAGATTATTATCCATAATATCAGTGGGATATGTATGACCAGAGAGAGTTTGTTGAATGCGGCAGTGTCAGCGTCAATTTCTATTTGCTAATGTCATTACTGTATGGGCTTATTAATTTATCTATCTACAGCCAGTTAATTTTTCCTATACTATAATATTTTCCGCTACCGCTTTTAGTCGGGGCATCAGGCACACAGAACAACCAACCCTCGGGCTATTTCTATTCAAATTTCTTTATTGTAAAGAACTATCCTCGTCAGATATTACATTAAAGGACAAGACTGAAACTTAAAATAACTGGTCTTTCTTCGAATTTCAGACTTCGCTCAATATATTTTTTTTATTTGAAAAAATAAGATTTTTAATCATACATAAAATTAAAGCATTGATCCGAATAAACTGCGGGATCGGAACTTTTTTCTTTCAACTCTGCACTTATAATTCAGACAATTATCGCTTGAATCGCCTAATTACACAACTGTTGTTTTCATACAAGTAGAAATAATGTATTAGGCTCGGTCATCTGTCATACTCATATGAATCTGTCATTAACAAAGTAGGTAATTTGTTTAGACTTAACTACCTAATTTTAATAATAGATGTTTGTGTTATGATTTTACGTTTTTCATTAAAAATACAATTAAACATGAAGAAAACAAACCATGACATAACCAAAATAAAACACACTTTTTAATAAATTTTACTTGTCTCATTTAATTATAATGACCAAAAATTAATTCACAACGTTTTGCCCACCCAAATCACGGTATCACAGTAATTTTGTATTATAAATTAATACGTGATAGATTTCATTTTTGTCACAATGTCGCGATGAAATTAGGCGGCGCTGATGTCGTACACAGAGCCAATAAAGCGATACCTAGGTGTCACAGTACTCGAGCTTAATACGTATGTCTGATTTATAGCTCAAATCTGAGTTTTTGAAGATTTACTTCCTAAAGTTATTTTGATAATTGTCATGGTGTCCTTTATTGCAATAGAGTTTTTCCCAAAAGTGAGACATAAAGTGAATCGCACAAAAATAGTATTTTTCTATAGCCAAATAAATTATACATTGAAGATCATAATACTCATAATCATAATTTACGAGAGCGTTCGGGTATTTATACCAACATAGAAACATACATCGATAAACGTAATGTCTTTGCCAAGTTCATGCGGTCATGGCTTTTGCAGTGAGAGCGAACTTTCCACCTTTAATTTATATGAAAATTTCTTTGCTATAACTTGGACACATTATTCATTCGTGAGAATATACATTTTACGTTACATTTCATACAAAATCAGAACTAGATTCTTTTATCTAACTTGCTGAAGTGTCAATCAGCTCTGATAGATTTTAAAACACTACATTTTCATTTTGTACGAGTACGAGTGTACATCGGATTAAAAGTTCAATCAAATATTCCTTCCTTCCTGTCAAATATATAAGCATATTACTCGTAGAAACAGCAAACGATGAGTAGCCCTGTACTAAATTAACAGAAACAAAAGTGAAATAGGAAGAACGACAGTTAACTTCCAGTTGAAATTAATGAAGATTACAAAATTCACGGCCATTGAGTTCCGCGCTTCGGGGAACCTTTTGACTCTAAGTCGCTTGTTAGACTAAATTGAGAGAAATAATAGGACTCATTTGTTTGGTTTAAAGGTTTAAAATTTACCCTTTGGATATATTTCTTAACAATCAAGTTTTAAGTGCATTCATTAATTTTTACTGTTCCTTGAACTTTTAAATGAAATGACAACACACTTTTAAAAATCTCATGCATTAAAATGAGTTGAGATACTCACTTTCGTCCTTTATGGTCAGTGTAGACGATATGGTTGCGGACAGCTGGCGTCTGCCGGGTACGTCCCAACGAGTGAGTCGCCATATTGCCCCAGCAGCCGCGCCGTCAGCGATAGATCTGGCACTCCTGCGCCGAGGCGCGCACACTTCCCAACTGTCCGTGAGAGAGCCTCAACCGCAGTTACTGACCGCCCGCCCAAAATTATTCGCCCGCTGACTTGTTCTCTACCCGTCCAAGAACTTCAGATGGCCGGTTTGTTAGAGCGCACTGTTACCAGCCATTGTAAACACAGTTTCAACTTCTTAGCTGTGAAAGTTTTACCCGCTCTGTTAAATTTGTTTGTTAATGCTGTCCTGTTAGCTAACTCAACTTCATAAGTTCGAGGTTACGTAACAGGGCAGGCAGGCTTGCGTTTTGTTAAAGTGCCAACATTTGTATTCGTCTTATGTTTCAATCGACGAAAACAAAGAAAAAGATTTACAAGTTTACGCGTGTTTATATATATTTTTATAGTATAATTGAGTATTTTTTAAATATTGTTTTTTTTTACTGGATCAGGTAATTATCAAAATAAGTGCAAAAATAGTAACGATCTTTACACACCAATATGTTCTATAGGTTGATTTTATTTTTATTAAGGCTAAAAGCTGCAAAGAAATTTCAGACAGAATGCCAATATTCCTTTTTGTATCCGAAATTGCCAGAAGAAGAATACATGTTCTGAACGAAAGTTATCTTAGTTTCGGTATCTATTCAATTTCGAAAATCCATTTTAAATAGCGTACTTATTCACGGCAGTGAGGCATGCAGCAGGATAATTTATACTGTTATCTTTCGTACATGAACAGCACTTTAGCCAAGTCCCGAATATCATAAATTCGCCGAATAACTCGTTAGAATAATTCTCGTTTTCAGGACCAAGTTGCTTGGATTGTTCAGTATGGTGTATTTATTTCTACTGTTGTTCATACACACTAGCTAATGGAAAAAACTTTTAATGGAAATTCTATCTTAATCGTTTGTGTTGTTTGAAACATTTTTGCTGCATAAATAAAAGTACTATATAAATTCTTTCTGTTTTGTTTTGGTTGATATATATCAATTATTTTTGGACATATAATTCTGTCAGACCTGCACTTTCAGAATTTAAGGGTATTCTCCTCTTGTGTATATGACATAACTTTAATGATAGCATGGAACAGTATAATGTTATAGTTTTTTTACAATCTTGAGATAAACAATTAAATAATAAGGAAAATTAATACTAATTTACATTAATTACTGCCAACATTTATTGAAAAACCCACCGCTTTTGCAGGTAATAAGCAACAATAAGAGTATGATAAGATATTTGACACTTTGATTAATATATATTTTTTTAATTTACATTTATTCATTCCACAAGCCATTTAAAAATACTTTACGTAAAGTATAGTCATAAAATGGCAGTTCTAGGTTTGACGACTGCAATCTATTTCCACTATAACATGGTTACTAGTAACCACGTCATATACCTCACGTATTTACTACAGAAACAAATATATTGGGACAGGAAAATGGACCCGTGTACCGCGAAGTATATAATACTGTTTACATAAGAACATATTTACCTCAGCGAGTAGGCGGAGCTTGGATTGAGGCGGGCTTATTTGCCATCGACAAGGAGGTGGAGTGAAAGTCGTTGTTTATCGATGCCAACAAATTATATGAAGCCTTACAATGTTATATTGAAACTTATTGGGTACGTGAATGTACATATTGATTCGATTCAATATTTAGTAGACAAACTTATGTTTAACTTACCGTTTACAATAGTAATTTTGCAATAAATAGCAGTGTTTTTCGGAGTTATCAGAAGTAATTGTTTTTAATTGATGGAATTTTTCTGTTAGGCAAATATTTGCAAATAGACAGCTAAATGGAAAGGGCGTAGGAATGTTAGAAGGGGCAGGTATGCGAGGCGCGCCGGCTAGCGCCGCGGCTCCGTCAAATCGCTAACTGCTCTACATTTCCCTTTCATTAATTACTGTTAATTGTTGTTATTAAACACTTTTATTGATTTTTCATTTCATTGACAAACTTCAATAAATTTTCTCTGTATTAACATTATAATGATTATTTACCGATAAGGGGCTTAGCACTTTAATTGTCTTTGATATACCTAGGAGTAGTTTAAAAAAAAATACATGAAAACTAGTACAATTTTTTTCCTTATTTAAATTAAAATAATTTAACTTTTTAAAATTAGATTTAAAAGTTCATAAAGATGTTTTTAAAGTCTTAAAATTAATTAGAACTCTAATTATTTTCTATTAACAATCGATCATCGATGTTTTCATGGCACTGCTATCGACGTAATAAGTTATGAATGGGCCCAGCGCGCAAGGCTCGTGCAACAGCCTCCGAAGCTCGCGGCTAACTGAACCCCAAAGCCTTTGCAACACTATAGCCTGCAACCCCACCAAAGGAATAACAACCTTACGCCAGACGAATACCGCTTTATTTACAATGAGGAAGGGTTAACAATCAAGTAATAAATTGAAAAATGTGCCAAGAAAATCTAATTCTTCCTGCTAGACCGTAATGATGTCTTTAGTACTGACGATGACACGGAGCTCACAATTTTCATCTGATGAAAGATTGTATAATTGGAAGCTTTTATTTGTAGGAGCAAAGGGTTCGTTTTAGGGGTAACGTCGGTGAGAGAGAGGCGGTCGTAAGGCTTTAGGGGTGGCGCGTGAAAGACGCGCATGCGTGTCTTTAACATTTTGGCAAACTCTGAAGTTGTGAACGGACTCGTAGTTTTGCCGCCACTAGCGCACGAGCTCTAGACTCAGGACTTTCTATTATTCGTCACTGTTTCTAGAAAGCTACCTGGTAGCGTAACTCTGACACGTAGATAAATGAAAAGTCGATATGTCTTTTAAGCACTTTTCTTAACTTTTATGAACACTTTTCAAAAAATTTAATAAGTACTTTATCACACAAATAAAATTACAGAGTATTCATTATAGCTTGAATACTTACTTTTTTTCAATAAAAATTCTTCATAGCCATATCTATACTATTTTATAAAGTGGAAAGTTTATTTGTTTGCGTATTAATATATAAAGGGTAATCACCGGATCTATTGAAATGCTTCTAAAAATTCTTGTCATCATCATCATCATCTCAGCCCATATACGTTCCACTGCTGGGCACAGGCCTCCTCTCGGAATGAGAGGGCTTGGGCCATAGTTCCCACGCGGGCCGAGTGCGGATTGGGAAAAATTCTTGTACTACTTACTAATGGAAATCTATCCCTTAGTAAAATAATCTATTTCATAATCCCAGGAGGCCATGTCAAAAACTGACAAGCTATGAGAATAAGTTTAAAGTTTAAACCAAGTACAAAATGTTTCCAAAGACGTGAAATTTTATTGTAATCAAATAATGTACATACATCTCTAATGATATATTTTTATTGATGAATGCATAGGCGCTTGTTATAGCCTAAATTGAATAAATATATTTTGACTTTGACTTTGAATGGAATATTGGTTTTGAATGAGAAATATGATTTAAACTCGTTATCAGCAACGTGACGCATAGTTAAGTGGCGACAGCGTCCCGGCGGCGGCGTGGCGGCGCGGGCGGCGCTACGTTGTAACTCTCAATATGAGCTTTGTTACCGCTTTGTGCCGCCATTTCTTGTGTCACTGCATTGAATATATCGGGCGCTTTCCTTTGTGCACGGAATATTGCTCGTCTTTTGTCGGAATGAACGTTACCTCCCCGCGAGTTGTTTCAGCGAAGAATTTTGCGATTGCAAAGTAATATTTCCCCTTAAGAATTTCGATGTGTTTCTTTCATGTCGGAGATGACTTTACTTCGGATTATATTGTATCGGGAAATATTATTCGAAGTTCAGTTTCCATATCGGTGATTCTTTTGTACTCTTTCGGGTGACAAAACCGTGCTATTTTCAGGTTCTTCTGACAAAGTTATTTATTCATTTGCGCTGGGACTTGAGGATACCTATTTATAAAGATCTGTGTTGATCTAAAGATAAAATGGGTGAATTGTGGTAATGCGTGCTAAATCTTTTGTCCCCGTAATTGCATTGGCTTTGCCGTTTCAAGTCCAATAGTCTTCTGGCCACCAATTAGGGTCGGATTAGCGGCGGCCAGGCTAGAATCGCCTCGTATAATACACTCCTGGGATTGCTTGTTAACATTTCATACTAAGCCTTGTTAAAATCATTAGGACAATTAAGACATCTAGGTAAAGATAAAAATACACTCGCTTCGTGGGTGTAAAGTATTTTTAGACAGTAATTTCTTAACGACAGGATACCTTATTTTAGTCAAAGCCGGCAATTTGCTTATAAATTTTCCTAAATCTTCAAACGTTTCATGTTTTTTTTTTTAATTAGTTTTATTGTTGACTTAATTAATTTCTTTCTATGGTAATTTTAACTTGTCTCTTATTAAAGTAAACATGTAGCTAAAGGTATGTAGGTAACCACACTAAATTTTAGTAAATTACGAAAGCACTGATATTACTATTTTGTTATTTATCAACATACTTTTTCAAATTCCAGACAAAACCACAGGCCTTACCCTAAACTTCATCTCAGACAAAGGCTAGCAAAGAAAATCTTCGAATAATGCCTCGAAATGGAAAATACTCTTAATTATAATATCATAACCGGCGAGTCGCAGCAAAACACTATAAGCATAAAATTTGTTCCGCTACGTAAATATGAATTCGCACTACATGCCCGGTAACAACGCAACAACGTGATAAAAGCGGGTTGTATGCGGCACGCGTCCCGTTACATTTCAACAGAAAGGGAACTTACGTACTGTTCGAGAGTTCGCGCAACTTGATAGTGTTTTGTTACCGCCTTGATAAATAAAACTACACTGATCCTCAAAGTATTCAACTATTTCATATATTTCATACCTATGACATCGAAATAATCTTACAGGATAAAATAGACAAAGTTTTGGGTTAGATTTAAAACAACAGCAGTTGGGTAATTAAAGCTGTATGCAAAACTCTATTACACTATCTAGAACTTGCAATTTCTTTAAACGTTTGTAGTGAATTGTCACAAAACACTTTTATATGAGTCTATCCAAGAAAAATGGTGACACAAATACTTTATTTTTATGTATTTAGGTATTAGTATAAAAACCAAACTTCTCGGAAAACTTCCTCTAAGAAAATATCACGTTTTTAAAATGTTCTTGGAACAGCACCCTGCGGGACCTGCGGGTGTATCACGCCAGTCGAAATTACAAAAAAGAAATATCCCTCTTAAGCTGTTCTGTATCATGCATTAAACTAGTAAGGGTCCTCATTGACTGCAGCCAAGACGCCTATTATTAATTAATGTAATTAATGCTATGCAGAAAAATTCTCTCCAATTCTTACGCTACGCATGAAGCTGTGCGCGCTACAACGAAATTTAAAAAACGAAGTTCATATCGTACCCACCGTTCCTTTCACTCTCCTATTTAATAATATAAGCGTCAGCGGGTCGAATTTTGCGAATTTGTCACTTTCGTAGTAGTTTCGTAGCCTGCCGCGTTCAAATTAAATATAATTCTTTAAATTTCACTTCCGGTGTCTAATTTTCACGACAAAAATAAGTACGTCTTAGTTACTGGCAGTGCCGGGGGCGCCAGCGCCGTGTGTCCGCGCGAGCTCACCAACTGCTAATTAACGCTGGATTACCGGCTCCGCCGCTCACGCCAGCCGAACGCTAAGCCCGTAATGCTGAACTATACTTTTCATTTGTCTTTAAATTGGACTCGCGGGTTTTCGTGATCCCAAGGTTAGGATTGGAAGTAACTTTCGTATGAAACTTTTTTAATATATATACATGGCACGTGTCGGTAGGTATTAATGTGTTCTACCAATGTTTCTATGGGTTAGAAATCTACCTTTTGTCAATTATTTATTCATCTAAAATTAATTAAAGTAAACTTCAAGTAAAATGAGTAACCTATCGCAAACACTAAAAATCATTGACAGAATTTAATTTGTCTGTAATTTGTTTGTTTAATTTGTCTGTATGTGTCTGGAATTGTGCTAAATGTGAGATGACAGCTAAATTAGGATAGATTAGGTTTGAACTGCGACCCCAACAGAACGAAACTGCTGCCAGTTAAGTAGGTTAGGTTAAATTAAAACTGTGACTCCAACAAAACCGAATTGCTGAATCATAAGAATTCACGTCACAAGCACCGCTCGGAGAGCTGGAGCTGCAGCCGAACAAGCGCAAACTTTGAAGGCCAGAAAGTACTCACAGCTATGCGCTAACTACGAGTTTGTTGCGCTGGCTGTAGAAACTTTGGGCCCGTGGTCGTCTCAAACAAAAAAACTTTGTAAGGAGTTGTCCACAAGGTTGGTCCTTGCCAGTGGTGATGTCAGGGCTGGCTCCTACTTTGCCCAACGGCTAAGTCTCACGATCCAGCGTGGCAATGCTGCAAGTATCCTGGGATCCTTGCCGCGGGTCAACTGCGATAGCTTATATTTTTAAATTATAGTTTTATTCTCTTACTTTTTTGTTAATATTTCTAATTTAATGTGTTAAATTTTTAGTTGCTATTATTTTGTCAGTTTAGTTATGATGTATATATTGTGTTAGTTTAGTTTATTATTTTTATACCTTTAAGTTAGTATATAAATTTGTTCATTAATTGAAGTCACACGGAATAAAGTTTAATCATTTCAACAAGAAAAAATAAGAATTCAAAGGGGAATTCCGATAAAAGAAACAAAATAAGACGATATTTCTGGAATAGTTTTTGTCAAAATGAAAATCCAACTGACATTTTTATATTGTTTCGAATAGATAACCAGTAAAATTATATGGGGAGATCAACAGCTTCAATTAAACCTCTACGGTAAGTATTGCGTGCAAACAGTACTAGTAACATGGACTGTAACTATCGCTTGTGATATAAAGCAGGTAACATAAATTACACATCTCAGTCCATTAAGTAGTAGGTAAAATAGAAGGTTACAAGAGATCAGTTAATTCAGTGGACACAACGGAGCTAGTTTTGTATTCTCCGGGTGCCGCGGGCTGCAGAGCTAGCCGCAAATAACAGAAAGAGCAAGTCCTCCGGGCATCGCTTTAGCTTTTCAATTTCCCTTTCGGAATTATTCGTGATAATCGAATGCCCCGGCCGGGCTCTCGGGGCACAATCGCAATGATTCATTCATGAGACTAATGTTGTAATCCCAATGAGAAACTAGGTGTCATTCCACTAAATAGTTTGCTCGCTATCTGAAGTAGCGACTATATAGTAAAGCGAGTGGCGCTATATAGTGAATTTATAATTTCGCTCGTAGCATTGGTTTCTAACTTTTAAAAGTGAATCTGTGCACATATATAGTTTTCTGAAAGGCTTTTGTTTAGCAGTCGATGAGACGTCTCGAGGCGCGGCACGCGGGGTGACGCGGGCGGCGCAGCGCATCGGTGCAAATGAGGAGGCGCGAGGTATTGTCGCTCCATTAATGAGCGCGGGTCGGCGGGACAGCAGCGCGGAAGAGGAAAATTAAACTTCTGGGCCCCGGGGCTTGTGTTCATTACGCCACACCCGACTACCCTGCTGCAATGTTTGCAAACGCAGCGTTAAAATATCACCCTCGAAAACACTGCTCACTTACGTACCCAGCCGAACCATTGGAAATTAGAAACAGTCGAACAATAGCTCCTGGTCTATCTCTCTACTTTTACTTTGGTTCCTCGTGCACAACACTACGCTGTTTCAATGCCGAGTTGTAAGTTGTCCGAGCTTGTTTTCCATTTATTTCTCATTCAGAATGCCGCTAGAAACATATTAAAGCTAGAGTCCGTGGGGCATTGCTTTAAGATTTCAATTTCCTTTCCGGAATTACTTGTACTCTAATCGAACATGCGTCAGGGGACACGGGACTGGGGGAAGCGTCACAACCGCAAATTACTCCGGCACGCTTCGTGCGACGTTTAAAATGTATTATTGAGATACGCTCTTATTGTACACTGAGTAAAATAATGTGTAATGGATTTTAATTATTCATTTGTAGTTACTTCCCACAAACGGTTCGAGATAATGGTTTTATATTTTCGTTCACTGTATTGCTACAAGCTCTTTAAATTAGCTGTACCTACTCGTATAGCGTAATAAAAGCAATAGGCGGGGTTTGGTTTTGCAATTAGTTCGTTACAATACGTCCCCGCTAACGGTGAAATTAACATCTATTTTTTAAGGTACTAAGAGTTTATGCTAGTAGGTTTTACTATAAGTTTTTATGCATGGTGCACGTCAGTAAGTTATAGCAGCGCGGGCGGCGGCGTGCGACAGGCGGCTGCTGATTGTAAAGCGCTCACAGACGGAGCCTATTCGATTTCACGGCTCGCCGCGCCCGATATTTATTGTCATCGGTGCAGTTGTACGACACGGCGCCTACTGAACTGCTCTGAAAAATCTCTATTCACAAAATCAGAGGAAAACAATACGACCATCATTCAATCCCTACTTTTATTTGAAAAAACGTTTCGCTTCATGTAAACGCGTCGTCGGGTTGGCGTTAACAATCGTTCCTTGAATGTGTTTGCAGGCAGGCACACGACGTCTTGTCTCGTTAGTAAAAAGTGATGGCACTACACGATTTATCACCTGCATACGACACGGAAGGCCCCGCGGAGCGGGCTTCCTTTCTAACACGCGTCACCGGTGAGAACTGAAATGAAAACAAACGTGTGAATTTATAGCAGGGCATAATAACGTCGGTGAAGCAAGTCTCTGAAGAGACGGAGAGGGTAGTTACCCGCAATGTTATGACATCCTTCATGATTTAAGCAAGATACGCAGAACGTGCGAGTTAGCGTGCCGCGTCACCCGCCCGATGTGCGCTGCCCGCCTGGCAGCGCTGCGCTAATCATTAACGCCAGAGTGCCCCACCAGGCTATCTTCAAAGTCACATTCAACTGAAAACGTAAATCGTATCGTAGCGGGCACTTAAGTCAATAACGACGGTGATAGTTAACTGGTTCGGTGCCAAGTTTCAGGATATCGTTGTTTTAATTCAATTGTCTCGTGGCTAATGCACTTGGTTGAGCAATGTTAACCCTGTCCCGGATTATTACGGTGCCCTACTGCTCAGTTTAAGTTACACTGCACTTCATTAGTCCAGTTTCTTTATTTTGTATTATTGTTATTAGATAAGGGTATGTTGTTAATTGTACTTATTTCAACACAGTTTCGGATTCCGTAGTTCTTAAAGAGAAAATGAAATCTTTATAACGTCATTGATGTGTCTGTCCACCCGTTTGTCACAGGCAATTTACTTCGAAACAACTGAACCGATTGAGTTGGAAATTGGTACACATGTAGTCACTGACCCAAAGACAGACACGTAACGTAAATGTAACATATGTATACCTAAGTAATTTAGGGTATCATCGGATGTCTTATCTGAGACCATTTTCCAATCTAGGCATCCGTTTGCAAAATATTAGACTTCAAACTGCTAATTACTACACTATCTGGGGGCACGGCAGTGCCCCCGCCAAGTCGAGCAAAATTTTATTTTACCAATGGGTAAAATATTAGAAAAAAAAACCAAAAAGACTATTACAAACTCGTGGACTTTGCAAGTTAACGAGTAATAGTCGAAAACTTACAGTTGAATATGTATTTTGCCGCGTACGGAACCCTAGTTTGCGCGTGGTCCGACACGAACTTGACCAGTATTTTAAGAATAGAAACTATTTACATGCAATCTATTTGAACACTTTGCTGATCCTCTTGTCTGGCGATCTAGTATTATAAAATTGAAAAGATTCTGCAGATATTATATCTGCGAAAAAACTAACCATTATACTCGCACTTATTCCATGTTGCAAAAACATCACCAGAATAAATGATCAAAGAGCTAAATTCACCCAAACCTTATCTTTGATACGTCTAAAAACAATAAACCAGTAAACGTGAGTTCGGCTGCCGATTTCGGCGACCAAATGTGTGCATAGCGTGTGCAAACCGGCGGCAGTTGCGATGCGTGGCGCGGCATACGAGGCTGCATCTCACCGCTGTTGACACGCCCCGAGGAATCTGTTTGCGTGATTACCGGTTTGCTCAGGTTAATCATTCCCTTTATTAACTCACAGAACTGAACATACAGGCTTTGTCACAGTTGTGCTCAATTGGTATTGTTGCTCTAATGGGTTAAGGCGGAGCTTGGACTGATAAGGAGACACTCGTTTGTAGTATCGGATCGTCTCATCTTTAAACGCTGAAATTCTGATTCACTTATCACACATAATATTAGTATAATTGTTCTTAATTTTGATTGTTATTTAATCATAAAAATTACGAAACCTTTTAGTTTTTAAGATTTACACAAATGTAACTTTATTAAATGCAGGTAGTTAGGTTAGATAACAATTGTTAAAAATTGTTATTCTAGAACTAAAACTTATGAACCTTATGGCAGCCAATTGAAACCCTGTGAAAAGATATAAGTAATTAAAGACAGAACCTTGGGTCTAAATACCTACGTGAAAATAGTTTAATTTGAATAAATTCTTACCAATATTTTTATCCACAGCAGCACATTTAATATTTGTCGCTAGCTGTATATTCTCATGAGGCCAATTTTATATATTACAAGTTTATTGTAGTCATTTATGTAAGATTTAGTGCGCAGTAAAATAGATAGCCGTCATAAAACTCTTACATCGTGATTAAAATAATCGTTGCAAAAACAGGCTGCGCGCTCGCTCATTCGCGTCTCATCTGATTAAGTTACTTGGGAATGCTATCCAGACAAAGTTTTCTTCGGTAAACTATTTCAAAATTGAAGCTTTATTATCCTTTAAGTCACAAGAAACATTTTGAAGAGCATTTGGGTAACATTTAGATTATTAAAATTCATTCTATAATTCAAAAACTAATATGTATATCTACATTCCTAAAAAAAAACGTATTAAAAATACAAACTGAAACATAGATGTACAGAAAAACTATAAAAAGAGACCTGTCCAGTGGTGGTATAGCGGTACAGCACGCAGCACGGAATGCTGACGACCGGGTTCGATTCCCAGCGCTGGTCTTTTTTTTTTATTTTTCTGTGCATCTATGTTTCAGTTTGTATTTTCGATATGAATTTTACGAGATGACCGTAAAAAGTAACAAAATTTGGAGTTGAAATAAAAAATACAAAAAGACTCCAAAAAATCAGTCTTATAAACTTTGTAGTTACGACATGTTAAAATATGTACCTCCAAAATATCTAAATGCGTTTGAATATCATAAATCTAGCCACAAAATTGTACACACTCATAGACACAAAGAAAATGTACTACCAACTTAAATAAACTCTTGGTATTATATCTCACTTCACTCCCAAGCAAAGGCTTAAAATGCCTACTTAACAAAGATAACAATTGAAAACGAACCGCCATGAACAAATTCAACTTGCTAAAATCTAAAAACGGAAACCTTACGCGTCCTTGCCTCCGCTGAAAATAAATTATTTTAATATTACAGCGGGCGCAAAATAATGTTGTTGGCTGTTTTCCGGCAAGATTACGAACTAATTACATTACAAAACAAGCTCTTTGCGGGTAAATTATGCATGCACTCTCGGATCATTACCGCCCCGGTCTGCCCTCGAACCTTATAACCTCTGGACTGCAAAAACACTGCACAATCCAAAACAGATTAGATTGTATGATATTGCTGCTGCATTAGAAAGGCTCTCAAGCCCAAATTAAAGGCTAAACGGGGCTTCGTTTATTATTCTGCTGCGATACGGCGGACTGTACTGCCTTAATACTTTTATGTGTTAATTTTGCTTATTATACTTTAGAAGCTATCCGATCGCGTCCGTACTCCATTAATTGAAGCTTAAATCGGATACTAAGTTCAGAAGTTTTACCCCATATGACTACAATAACAACAATATATAAGCTTCTTAATCTTAATTAAAATTATATGGCAGACGACCTTCCTTTTACCTACAGTAAAGAATGTAATGTGCTGCTAATTACGTGATTATGAATAAAATTATCATTCCTAGAGTTTTTATTTAGTCAGGCAATTTTCACTGTCTTAAGGATAAAGAAAAAGAAAGGTAACAGTAAGTGGCATATATCAGAGCAGCACTGCAGAGCCGGGCTCGCGAGATTAGCGAGATCTCCCGAATTGAGGGTAAACACCCGGACGGCGATCCCCCGAGTCTCGGAGGTGTTCGAGTATTTGTAACAGGGAATCTTATTACCTTATTCCTTCTTCGATAATTTGCGAGTGTTACTGGATAACTAAGATGTTCGAAATATGATGATAATATTAATATTCATGGCCAATTTTCTAATAAAACAGGGTTTTATACTTGCCACTAGTAAAAAAAGCATTAATAAAACATATCGCAGGGTCAAATCAAACGCCCTTTGAAGCAAGTTTCAGGTTAAAGAAAAAATTCAACCCATAGAATAACAAACTTCTCGACAAGTTTGACCATTTGGTCATTGCAGTGTTGTTACTTGTTACAGTTAAGTAAATGGTGTAGGTAGTAAATTATTCCTCAATAACAGCAGGTAAAAAAACATTATACTTGACTTCGAAGATGACTACATTCAACAAAACGCATTTCATTTCTGAAACCATAATCTCACAAGTTTGTGCTAAATTCAGTAAAAGCGATGCACGCAAATTATAATTTTAACTGTAATTGATAGCAATTACCATACGTCAGCCCCTCAAATAAACAATTTGCATGGAGATCGCTTACCATTCCGAGGACTGCTAAGATAAAAGCCGCGCAATCCGCGCGAGCGCTCAAATTCTTAGAGCGCGGCGGCGAACCGTCCCTGCCCGGCGGGCGGTAATAAAAACGGCTTAAATAGGATTTTAACCGCGAGTTCTTCGCCTTAATTAAATTGGATTTGAGAGTGAATGAAATATACGTGAAAAATTCGTGTCGATTATGACGGCGGAACGAGTTTCGGAATCCGTAAGCGGATTAGGAGAGCGAGGTTCGTCGCGGATGATTCAGGTTCTTACTCCATATTAACTATACACGTAATTTACACATGTAATGTATAATTTTTAACTAGCCTATACTTGTGGTTTCTCTCGCTCACTTATTTGGCGGTCGAATTGACATTCTGGAGTTTTACTAAATTGTCATGGGAATTGCCAAAAATTCCATCGTAGTCGTTGTACGTTTTCACTGCCTGCCTTGGCTAAACATTATGGGAAATACCTAATTATTACTATAATGTAAGATCCTAAGCTACCATATGTTTCTGTGAATAAACGAATCATTCATATATGATGTACCATCAGCCAAATAAGTGGTCTATCAATTTTTAAGCAAGTTCCTATCCAAGTCGAACTTTCAAGCTGACAGACACGTCTATTGGCATTATTGTTTTATGACATGCAAACGATTATCAACTTTAGGGTGGTAGATCACATTATTTAGCTGATGGTACTAATACTAATACAGCCGTGAAAAATTTCATTCTCTAGGACCGCCCAGACAAGTCTAGCCCTACTTGGATCCTATGGGAATATCGGGACAAAAGTATCCTATGTACCACATGTTCTGTGAATAAACATTCATTTACATGGATCCCATGGGAACATCGTGACAAAAGTATCCTTCTGTGAATAAACATTCATTTACATGGATCCCATGGGAACATCGTGACAAAAGTATCCTTCTGTGAATAAACATTCATTTAATTTCTTCATGATTTCATTAATAAAATAATACTTATTGATAAAGATTCTTATTAAATCTTGAAAATTAATCCTTAAAAAAATTAATTTAGTATAAAAGTGGTCGCTAACCTGAAAACTCTACTTTTATGGTCACATAAAGATTTTTTACACATTTTGGTTAGACACTTTTTTGTTTTTGGACGACTATTAACTCTTCCTCACGATTTGGTCGTTTAAGTAATGAAATTTGTGATAACTCTTCTTCACTGTCCTGTGAGTTCAAAAATCTTTTCATACTGCACCTCTATAATCTTAAGGATAATATATATCAGGAACAAAGTCTCTGTGATAAGAGCTATTGCTAGTCAGTTACTTAAAAATAATCTTCTTTAAGTATATCTTGTCCTACAACATTTTCTAAAAATGCTATTCCAATTACATTTTTGCATGTCAAATTTGAATTATTATGTATCTTGGAAAGTACGAAATGCTTTCACAAGATTAATCCGCACTTGGCCGGTTTTTTAACCAAGTTGTACCTGTGTAAAACCGGGGAGGGTCGCTACTATTATTATATTATAAAATCATTTTTCTACGTAAATTTCCTCCAAGAAAAATACACTCGTAAATCTTATTTCATTTTTAAGCTGTTTAAAAATGTAGGAGGTCTGTCTGAACGAGTATCACCGCCTGAAAGCAAAGACATGCGACAGGAAGTAACAGCGGGAGCGCTACGCGTACTACGGAGCTACGAGCTACGGGCTACGAGTGAAGACTGCTACGAGCGCTACGACCTACTACGCTTTTCTCCATATTTTTTAATAAAGGTATGTCGCTAAATATCGCCTCACTCAAAAACGTCTAATATTATTGGAGTGTATTTTAGCATTTGTTTGAATAATAATGGTTTATAAAATTAATTTAATTGTTTTTCAGACTTAATCAAAGTTAAAGTTGCAAGACATAGGTAGATGCTACATTATTATGAAGCTGAGTCAGTTTCTGAACTTCATGCTGGAATGCCTGAACCAAATGTATTTGAATAGAAGAAAATTTAAATAACATAATTTCCGAGATATAATAAAAGCGGTAGTAACGGAGCTTTAATTATCACTTACAACGTCTTTCAGCTGTGGAAAATTACTCCCATAAACCATTTAAAGGGGAATAAACGATTTGAAATAACCAGATACTTGCTGGTTAACTGAGAATCTTCAATATTTTATTGCAAAGAATCAAAGATTTTAGATATCCTAAAAATAAAAAACTTATTGGCACGTACAAATATACATATACTACGCGTACCACTACTATATGCGATAAGACTATATAATATATTAATTGATGTGGAATAATTAAAGCGTCAATGTTTGCAATAGATACATTGCTGCATTTCGTCAATTTTCTAATCCAGACTATTAACGCCGAAATAAAATTCCTGTTTCTAAAAACGCCTTTTAATTTCCCCTGAATAATCCTTAAAAAATTAAGGCGTAATCTAGATAAATATAGTACCTATTTATTGACATTTTCCCGAATCGAACCTTAATTCAATCAATGGCGGCCCGATGCTGCATACCATTATCCCCCAATTAACATTCGTGGGTCGATTTTTAAGGCGGTTACAAACGCGGGCCGGTGTAGGCAATAAAGCGGCTCGTCCCTTATCCGTCATCCCGTCCTTAGAGATTTCTTCTAGGGGAATAATTTACGTTGATCGCCCGGAAGGGGAGCGTAACTGCCTCACTGAAACTTTAAGCTTTCACTCAGAACGGTTGCGATTCCCCGTACTTCAACTTGAAGTAATAAATCGGTTTTAATAGAACATCGAGGCTAATTGTTCGCGTTAAAATTCGAACGACACATGTTTTAAAGTTCAACGGCAGATGCAATTTATTGATCGGGGAGTATGCAAAGATCATAAAGTAGAGGATGTTAGGAATTTATTTTTAACGCACGCTGTGTGGCCGGTCTTTTTAAATTTTACAGCGGCGGCGGTTGGCTGCCTGGCTGGTACTGCTGGTAACGGCATACGTGTCGATGACTGCGAATAAAGCCTTTGACGCCTTTTGCTGCACGCATTGCGAGCAAGACACTTCAATTTGAGTATGCACGCGACCCCACCTACGGCCACCAATAATAATGTTTTTGGTACTTAAATAGAACTTTAGAATGTTTTTGCGTTGGTACGTATTTGAGGAGTGTCTTTTAAAAAGTGTTTATTTTATGGGTTTTTTTTCCTCTGATACTAAAGTTTTGAAAACTAACTAACGTAAAGTAAGTAACGTTTTCTAAAAAAGATGATTCATGTCCATGAATCATAAATGATGTCATGGCTTTTGTGGTTAAATATGTGTTTTTCTTTATTTTTTGATATCACTATTTTCACGGGTCACGTGTAGAAATTGTCGTATTTTCATGCCTAATTATTGAACAACGGTCGACTAACAACTCGTTTAGTTACGCTTGATCAAAAACCCTTTTACTTAATCCATTAATTCAAAACACAAAAAAGATATTTCGCACTTTGAACTATTTCAAACGTCGATTTACTATAATTTATGGCCATGCCAAACGCGTAAGAAGGAACCCCTAATTGATTGGACTGTTTACATAGGTAATAGTGTAATCAAAATTTGCACAAAGTTTGCTAATGAGGGTGAGTGTTTAACATTCAACTCGGTCGGGGCCCCGAGCGGCGTCTTGTTAGGAAAAAAAAGGGCACTCCCCGGCGGTACGTCAGAGGTGAAACATGGCTGATGCTAACCAGGCCCACGCCAGGTATTGTCACTTTTCTTGGACCTTTGGATGTGAAAACCAACTTTATAGCCATTATAGATTGATAATCTCAATGATTATCGAGTGCATCAGGTCTGGACGTTCCGATGCTTGTTAATCGTTGGTAATGGTTATGGACATCAAAAAGGCAAATGGCAAAAAACGTACAGTTTTAAGGCTTAAATAAAGCTTCATCTTAACAGCCACAAAAGAAATGTTAGTAACTACTACAGGCAGTCTCTTTCACGATTTATATTTTAATAGGCAATAAAAGAAAGATTAAATGGGGGGTACATTTCGGTTGGTCAATACATCACTCAATGCCTCTAATAAAACGAGAAGCTTTATCATGTCACCATAAAGGAGAGTGCAGTGGTTGATGCAGGTTCAGCATTAATTCTTGTTTACGGCATTTGCTTTTAGTGGCCGTGTTTAAAGTGACCACGAAGCGTGAGCGCACGCTGGCGCCGGCGCGCCTCCGGTGTACGATCCGTCTATGATACGGTCAACATCTCTCTAAGTACATATACATAGAAACGGACAATAAAATGAAGAAAAAAAAACAGAACTGGAGTTGATAGTCTTAAAAAACATTTCAGAAACTCTTGGGATGACTTTCATTTTTAACTCAAAGCTGTAATTAAATATTAATTTGCAGTCAAAAACCACTCTCTCACCGCCATCGAGGTGGAAAATAACGGAAGTATTTAAAATAAGACGGTATTTTTCAAGAGGTTGAAAAAACAATTAATCATTCCGCTCTTTTATGGCGCTAAAGGTAGCACTCGATTGTTCTATAATAGTGGGGTTGTTCCATTGTTATCAAGACAGAACCGAATATTACAAGTGTTAGACAAAACGATGAGCTATAGTTTCCGAAAAGGTCGACAACAGATTATACTTTTTAACCTTCATCGTTAGTATTATCGTGATTTATGTTTCGCTGAGGACGCTTGTAAACGGAATCGACGAAGTGTTCTGGCGGTATTTAGATAATACCTTCAAATAATAGGTGCCGCGATGCGCATTAATATTTAGGTAAATCTTATTAGGACCGCCTAAATGCTGCGATAATATCGTATTGTTTTGGAATCTGCGTCCGCGTTTCCTCTCTTATGCTCGAAAGGGTCCCATCCTCGGGGACAACGAAAGCCCCTGAATATTCATAATATTATCGCAAACCAACTTACAGAACTGAGCAACCTCGTAAATACATAATACCTCCATTATCTGATAAGTTAACGGTGTTTATTTGAACAGTTTAATTTCAGAAATAAAATTTTTTGAAGGAAAGGTTGGTATAGCGGAAATATTGTGCCAGCAATAGAAATACGTATTGGTTGATTTTAAAGGTTTGCCGAGGTGTTATTGGGAGCCGCATTTGAGATGTAATTGTTGAGCTAATTTCCCCAGGGAGGTAAGTTTTCCCGCGCGCTGACGAACTAGCCGAGCCACGTGCTCCGGGCTCTTGTCCAAACAATACTCGTAGTAGGTATTCATTCCATTCACAAATTTCTTATAACAAAACTTATTAATTCGTATTAAAAAAGTTGTGATTTCAACTATGTAAACGCCATAAAAATACTGTTTTTTTTTAAACTAAATATCGCCATCTCAATCTTGCTTTCACTATTTTAACCTTATTAAGCATTGTTTAAATATTTTCTTAAATTTTTATCTATTCCGATTTGCACCAAATACTTCAGAAATACAAATATTCTTTATTGCACACCATAAAGCAGTACAAAAAAGTTTTACCCTTAATTTGGCAGTGTTAGGTTAGGTTTGTTTTTTTATGCATAGAATTTTTAGGACTCCAAAATTACGACGAGGCTTGAAACACGAACTTTTTTATTTTTGTCAAATTAAGGATAATAAATAAAAATAAAAAAACATTGTATCTATGGTATCTGTTTCCAGGTGGTAAAGCCAAGAAACGCCTACTAATGTCGTATTATTGTATTATTTATCGCTCACGTTTATTCCAGCTTCAGAATTCATTGCACTACGTCGATGCGATGAGTAAATATAAATAAAAATCAGCATGTGGCCAAAAATTTAAACTGTAACTGTCATCAAACTTATTGTCGAACCATTTTTCCCTGTCAAAGTATTACAACTGCTGTTAATTCTGCCTAATATTTCGAACAACCTTTACACGGTTGCCATAACAGGGTCCGATATAAACATGATGGATAACCCTCATATAAAATGAAATAAGCTGGTGTGAATCAACGCAACGTAGTGGGTGATGTACGCAAGCTCGGAAATGTAACTTTGGCACTTTACCTCGTGCTATGCGTTGAATGCGATTATTTCGTAAAAGGGATACTGTAATCTATCTAGTGTAACAATTGTACCTAGAAGAAATACAAGCTGTACGTAGGTACATCACAATCAAAAGACGTCAAAGTTAAAGTAAAAAAAAAAAATCTTTATTCCAATTCAGACTAAAGCAGCGGTTCTTAGCATTTTAGTTAGGAGGGACCATTTGACAAAATTTCTGTCTTGCCATGGACCACCCACTGTTTGAAGATAATATACGGTAACAGTAAAATTGTAAATAAATGAACGAACCTCTAGTCACTAGAGGTACCTACCTAAAACGCATAAGTTTTTAAATGTAAAAAAAATCTACTATCATTTGGAGCATACATTTTCAAACCTGGAGTGGAGTGGCATTAAAAACGGGCCAATTGTGATTCGGATTCGCACACGTAGAGTTCATCACAATTAATATTGTTAAGTACCTTTTTATGTTTCAACTGTAGTACATCCTATCATATATACCTATTATATCATATTATTATATTAAGGCTTAAAATATAGAATTTAGTAATAAAAAAGATTGACAAGCAATGGAACCTTTGTAATAGGATCCCGTTGAAATCCTTTTATCAGTACAGGACCCTAAAAATTACACCGCTGAGCAATAAGAAGTTGGAGTTAGCTGTGGAAGCTTAGCTATAATTTAAAATGTGTTGACTATTATATTGTTATGCTGAGTAATAAATAGTCAAAACCCCTAAATATTGGTGATATTTATAAGCTTTGTGAACTGGAAAATGATTAACCCAACGTTTATAGGGCAGTTGCAAACACCATCAATCATACGCATAAAAGGCCACGGCCCGGCACACGTTCTTAAATAATTTTTCAGAAGTGACTCTACAACCATGCTGCGATCGCCGCGATATTGGGTATCGCTGTCGATAACTAGTCCATTTTTCTTCAACACGTTGGTGCTCACTTTGTATTATAACCTTTCGAGCACAAGCAAAAATAAGGTAAATAGGTACATGATGTAACAAACATTCACTATCGCCATCGGAACTAGAAAGCTTAGTTTATAGTTTAGGTTTTAAGTCTTAGTTTGAAGGTTTAAGTTTTTTTTTATTGTTTAAATTCAATAAAGAGTTTACTGCTCAAATATATGTTGTCACGCCTTTATTTTGTCACGTTAAGTTAAAAAATTACAAGGAAAGGTACCCAACTGTCCAGTTCCGATTTGTATTATTTTATGTTTGCTGGCTCGTGCTGAGGCACCGACTTCAGGCTGATAGAAAATTATTTTCATGGTTTTTTGCTATCGGTTAAATTTTTTTTTCGTGTAAATAATCTAAGATACAATAGTTTAATATCAACTGCTCATCGCCTTTTACAAAAATTGCTTTTTCCGATGCAGAGACGTTCATTATTGAGGAGTCCTGGTGCTTCACCACCCGTTCCATTTTACCAATGAATTACGAGGAGCATAAATTGCTTAGCAACTGTGTCAAAGTAATTAAAATTCGACCCTTGAAATACTTGTTATTGAGTAGTAACTCCGACGGTCATCTGTGGTCTTCATCATCAATTTCACTTCACCAAATGATGATTTTCAAGAGCAAATGCACGAGATGCACAAATATCTTCCCATGTTAGTACTTAACGAATCAATCATAAACTTAATCATTAACTCTTAATTGCCCACATCATTTTATTCCATTTATTGAATGTCGATTCTAAACTCAAAGGTCACGCGGCAACACGAAACTATTACTTTGTTGACACCAACGAATGTTCTTTTACATATTCACCCCGAACACACAAAGATTGAGCCGTGAAATTGAAAATGGTTTCTATGAACAAAAATTTATTCCTCGCACGCTCCAACATATCGTCACTACATGAAACTATTTTTGTTTCATTTACTTATAGATTGAGCTGTGGAATGGAAATTGTTTTCTGTTTCCGATACCATTTCGTTTACTGTCCGCGGAAAAAGATCGCGCAATTGAAGTTTGTTTGTCTCAATAAAGAAAAAATATAAAAACACACATATACAGCGTTAAAATATATTCTTAATATACGTAATATAATAATTTTATACTAAATAATTATGTCATTGCAATCAGAGAACTTTTACAAAACCGTATTCTCTATTAAAAGTCTTTATTACAACTTAGTTTAAGTGGACTAGTATTGTTAGTATTCTGTTGGCCTACATGATCCAGTTCGTTTCGTTCTTCCTAATGCGAAGTGCTAAAGAACGGAATTCGCTCCCACTGTCTGTATTTCTAGACACATACAAGATGGGGATACTGAAACAGCGAAATACGTCTTTGACCACGTGATGACTTTCCATCATTACAGGTCGGTTTATTGTAAAAAAAACTTTTCCATATAACCCATTATTTTTACCATTATTTACACCTAAGTACTTATTTCTCGTGAGAAAAACACTTTGAACACTTTGTAATGAATGAAACAATTGCTCCCAGTAATAAATTACTTTGAAATAAATTCAAAGAAGCAAGGCGTTTTAACTTTACTAGGGTTCAAAGCTTTCTCCAATCTAAGTACATTACTGAGAGGATTTTAAAGTAATGTACCTAAGCCTAATCTGTACTCAGCTCTAACTTAAAATAGTTTACGCAGTTTTTAGTGCAGTTATTAGTGTCACGACACTATCGTGTAAAAACACTATTGTTTTAATGTTTTTCGTTCTCTTTTTATCCGATGATTTGTACTGAACATAGAAAAAGTACATGATTCCTGCGATTGAATAAACAAAAAGTTGTAATAAATATTCCTATACGAGTTGCTGATATCTATCTCCTTCAGAGTAAATGTTTCAAAGTTTTTGTATGGAAGTCTGTAGCATGTAATTTGTTGGGCTAGGTATACATCAGATACCAGCAGCCCCTCTCAAGCTGTTTACCCTGTAAGTATTGGGAAAAGATCGAACTTAATCCCAACGGGTTCGAGCGCTGCGCTGAGTGTGATAGATACTGAAAATTGCATAAAATCCATCAACACAACGACTTTGTGTTCGTACGTAGGGACTAGCTCAAAGTAGCTATTGCTTTTTAATTTAAGTCTTCCATAATAAAAATGTGTTTTTTTGTAAATTTTTCGATTAATATTTATTGAAATTTTACAATTTCATAGCTTTAAGAAATTAACTGAATAACAAACAAGCTAAATTTATTATTGTTTAATATACGCTCATCAAATAAATATACTTATATTATACTTTGTAGCTTTCAAGACTCAGCCATAGCTCAAAAATGTGCTAGAAAAACAACCACACTCACTGCCCAATTTCTGGAATAATTTAATCAGTGAACAATTACACAGTTATATAACCTCAAAAGGACTGGTAATAAATCGTTTTAATCTTATTCATCTCCCGAGGAAAACAGGATGATTCAAAATGAACGTCTAGCGTCGAGAATAACATATTTTTTCCACCCGCTTGTGCGGCGAAATAAAATCACTAAGTCAGCGTTTGATCGGAGGGCGAGGGCCGACTTGCACATGTGGTCGTGTTGTTTTTTGCATTATAACAAACATGCACATGTTTTAGTTTTCGAGTTAAAATATAAACGTCAAGTTTTTCTTAACTAGTGTTTAAGTCGCTTATTATGACACTGTGCTGATGATCGGGCTGCATGAATTTACAAGATAAAAAAATTATAGAAAAAAATCGAACCGACTACAAAAAACCATAAACATAATTTTCTACCAGTCTGAAGTCGGTCGGCACCGGCCTCAGCACGAGCCAGCAAGAGTGGACCTATATAGTCATCTACCTCACCTACGCACTTTATATTGGGCTTCAATCACTTCTGCTGGCTCGAACTGAGGCACCGATCGACTTCAGACTGGTAGAAAATTATTTTCATGGTTTTTGCAGTCGGTTCAATTTTTTGTTATAAAAATTTTTCACGCTTTTTAGTGTAACTAATCTAAAATACAATAGTTTAATATGAACTGCTCGTCACCTTTTACGAAAGATTGCTTTTTCTGATGCTGAGACGTTTATTATTGAGGTGTCCTGGTGCTTCACAACCCGTTTTACCATAAGCATTACGAGGAGCATAAGTTGTTTAGCAACTGTCTCAAAGTGATTAAAATTCAACCAGTGAAATACTTGTAATTGAGTAGTGACACATCGGTGTCATCGGTGTTTGACCATCGGATCAACTGTGGTCTTCATCATCAGTTCCACTTCACCAAATGATGATTTTCAAGAGTAAATGCACGAGCTACCTATTACTAAATATATCATTTGAAGAGTTCCCTGGATTTCCTTAAGATCCAATCATCAAATCCTGATTTAGTGTTTATGGGACCTAAATGAAGATATGCCTAGATGAAAGCAAAAAAAAAATTTTCAAATCGGTTTATAAAAGACGGAGTTCTGAGGTAACAAACATAAAAAAATACAACCGAATTGATAACCTCTTCATTTTTTGAAGTCAGTTAAAAATGGCAATAAATTAGGATAAAATTAAGGCCGTTTACCATTTTCTATTTTGAAGATGCAGTAAAAGTTTTGACGGATTTATAATTTACTTAAATAGTTGAATTCCGAAAAAAATCTTCCAAGTACATTTCGCTTTGATTACCCTTTGGATCCGCGATTTGTTACGCTTAATATCCAGTCTTTGTTTCATGCGCCGCTGCTGTTGTTTCATTATTCATGTGATAGGCGAACTTCCTCATAGAATCAGGTTGCATTAGCAACAATTCTCTGTCCACCAAAGAGCAGCCATTATGAACTACTAAAACAACACCAGCGAAGTTAGACTCCGCCACACTCAGGATTTAACTGTACTCATTAATGTTAGTTGCGGGAATGTATTTCATGTATTGTTCACGATGTCTCTATAAAACAAGTGAATTTGTTACCAAAGGGTATAATTAGGTTACGAATGATTGATCCCCTTCACACACCGGGGCTTAATACGCAATATTGACATTTAGTGATGGATAACAAGACGTAGTTTTTAAAACTTTCGAAGATAGTAAGTTTACGTACAAAACATTTTTATATCAACATTTAATTACTTTAATACTTACTTATTACTTAATCAACCAAGAAAAATAGTATAAAATTGAATTAATTACTCTACAAATTAGCCAAAAACTAGTCAGAGTTATCACAAAAATAGTCGCGTCATAAGATCCGAGCAGTACATTATATTATACTGCGTTCAATATGACGCTATAATATCATGTTCACAAATATATCACGTAGACAAATAAGTAAAAATCAAAGAGAAGTTTTGACAAATCGGTTAAATACTCGCGTTCGGTTCGGAACGCGTGTCGCGCGTCCCTCGCGAGCGGCGCGCCGGCCGCTCGTGATTGATGGCCCTTATAACGCGGCCCGACGCACATTCGCGCTCTCCGAAGCTTCCCGACAACACAATCGGTTTCACTCCCCACAATTCCTTACGTCTGAATTCTTAATGAAACAAAAATTTCAAATTTCATGCTATCTCGCAATGAGTCCCATGAATACTAAAAACCTCATCGTTTTCGTGCGTTGAAATTGAGCGGCAGTCAGTTACGCGACATACGACATGAATTTAGGAGTGTAGTCATTACGACGTGCGTGTATACGCTTGCATGTTGAGCTTTAAATCATGAAATCCGATTCAAAGGAATGATACTCGTCGTCAGAAAACAATTGGAAAAACGTGATCGGAGCGCTGATTTGCCGCGGCGGCGCGGGGCGATCCGCTATACATCTTGTACTGCTCAATGCATACCAAGTTATAACTTCAGTTTCAATTTTACGTCCCTTACTCGGTACGACGATACATTACGGAAATAAATACTTTTTACTGGTCTGTTCCTTTTTACATTCCGTTGCCTTCTTGTTTTTTACTTAAGACAAGAGTAAAATGAAAGCCCCAGTGTAAGATTCACGTGTGCCGGTGCACTCGTGTGCATACCTGACACTCGGAAGGAGCGCAGTCCTCCGGAGCCAGAGAATCCTTATAAATAACTTATTACGTGTTGCATGTTTACAGTGCGACTGCAAGTCTCGTCCCGTCGCATGCTACCTTCAATCAGCTGACGTTACAACAGGGAAATTTTGCTTAAAACTAAATTTCAGCTTGTTGAATGATAATTTCCAGCTTTTAAATTTTTTGTGCGGACAAAGTCACGGGAAAAAGCTAGTTATTAATACAGTGTGTTACTGACAGCCAGGCTTTTTTAAAGAGAGGCTTTTTTATGTTAGTCGTAGATTAAAACCCATAAATACATTGAAGTCTGTGATTAATATTTTAACAAACACATGAAATACAAATCCTAACAAACGTTTAGGAAATAAGCAGTAAATCCACTAAATTGGAACACAATCTCTTGACTGTAAAATATTAACTCGAATCAATAAGCATAAATCGAACTATTCAATTAAAATGGCTTGAAACCCTGACATTGTCGGTACTTAGTATTCAAACGTATGCAAATTACAGACGTACTATGCAATAAATGCTGACACACGGATCACAATTCGAGAATTGGCATTTACGCGGCAATTGTATTGTCTATGTATTCAGTGAACGTATTTAGATTGTACCTATGTTTTAAACTCATTTGTTAAATCTACCATTATTTTACATCATGAAACAATACGAGAATTCAATAAGGTTTTATATTCACTTAAGTTTACCAAATTAAGTGATTTAAACGATTATTACAACTGTAACGGATAATTTAACCAAACACTGTGGTGACGTCAAGGCACGATAACGATAAATTAATTCTAGGCAAATGAAGTCAAGTGCGAAGGCTAATTCTTATATGAGTTATATGTGAAATAAAAAAAATATCCTAAAAATAACTTAACTAAACTTACCTAGGTACATAAAATAAAAAAAAACTTACATAAAATAAAAATAGAACCTAAAACTAAAACAAATTATCTAAAGAGTACCCCTTAGGCAAGGTTCCGAAGATGCTGGCAGCGTTTCCTCTTTGAATAGCTAGGCTAATTCTTTGTACGAGGAAGCTGCCAGCTCTTCGGTCACCTGTGACGTCTACTAATCTTTTTGATTATTTTTTTTTAAGTTTTAAATCGCTAGGACCCCACGGACCAAGGGTCTCGACATTAATTCTTTTATATGTTCAACTTTTAAATAATAACTGACGTTATCTTCCCACAAAACCGGCATAAGGAATCGACATACGAACGTGAAACACAGGATTGTTCGGGTGTGGTCCGCAGCGATAGAGCGGATTGTGCAAATCGCGGCGAACACCGCCGGCGCGCTCGGCCGAGTCTTAAGCCGGCTGTTATGTGGGCCTGCGCCGAGCCTGTCGCACCGCAACCCATTCTCACAACCGTCTAAGTTTATATCGACACCAAAATGTAACACAAAGAGAAGCAGTATCGATTAATGTGCTCGATCTACCTGTCAAAAAAGTCCAAAGCTTTGAATAGCATTTTCGCTGTAAAGGGCTAGCTTGAAACTCAGAGGCGTATCGTGATGACCAAAATATGAACGCTAGTTTAATTTGCATTTATACTTGAATAAATAAGAAATAAAGAATCAATGCGCACTATTTCACTCCATCCCAAAATAAGCAAAGCTATTAAACCCAAACAACGGAGGAACATAGAGACATACGCAAATACATTTTAAACATCTAAGTGGCTGCTTCACCATCCATTGATTAGTGTTAACTGACGGTTAAATGTGATGCCGTCTCCGTCTATTCGAACAAAACAAATAGAGACGGCATCACATTTACCCGTCAGTTAACACTAATCAATGGATGGTGAAACAGCCCCTAAGAATCGAGAGCAAATATTTATGTTTTTTACATAGATACATCTGCTACGAACGAGCATCGAAACCAGGACCTCATGCTTTGACCTATTCACGATCACTAATCACTGGACTATCCAGTTGCCAAAATCAACATAGATCAAGAATGTTATCACTGCAACACTGCATAGGTAACTATTATACTACTGCATACTATATACTACTGCATAGATAATCGTATTTACAATTAATTACTATGTTATATATGAATAAGAACCTGTTTAATCAGGTTCAAATCATGCTACCGTTTACTTAGAGGTGATAGGACACCCGCATGGTGTATCAGCTGCCGTTATCATCCAGATATTTATTACGGGTCGACTCGACTCACTATTAATTGCTATTAACTGTTCTACTGTTAGAAGGATTATTAAGGCTTTTTGGATCCAGAGAGTGAAAAACGAAAAACATAAGAATGGTAGAAATGAAATGCAACTCGAGAAAGACTTAGAGCAAGAAACAACTGCATAATCAGCTTTGCGTCGATTAATATCATCGTGCCCGCGGGCGCCTGTCGCGGTCTGCCCGGTCGATATTGCGAAGACAAAGAACTAAATTATTTCCGCTATTTCTTCGACATCTCTTTGTTTTAGAAACAACACGGCTCCTATAGACTGCTTTTTTTACTTTCCACCTTAGTTGGAAATACTATAAAAAGTATTATTTCCATTCAATTTATTAGAGGTAATTTCACAATTCTGCTTTTAATATTTTTATTCATGCTTCAACTAACTGAGGAGCTTGCAGTTCAATTGTAAAACATCATTTCACTGAAATAGTCAGCTGTGAGCGGAGAAGATAGTTTTTGGTTGGACGCCTTTGAATAAACATTTGCGTACAGTGTGGGCTCTCGAGTATTTCATGACGCAGTAAGTCCGACAATATCGAAGCACTACTTCCTTCGGCGCACCATAAACTCAAATTTAGCGGGGGAATAACAGTTGAAAATATTCGAGGTTGTTCAACGAGTAGTAGTCAACGTTGGTCCTGTGCCAAACTATGCATGCAGGGTAATGTAATTGTTTGCCGCGACGTCTAATGCACTGGTAACGACGGAGGTAACGCGGCGGCTCCTCCTTTCAAAACTGCTAGGAAATGATGTCATAAATATTGAAGACATCTAATTTTACCTTTGTTAGAAAATTTACAGGAAATAAGCAAGCCATCGCGAAAAAATCTCTATCGCAATTTTTCTAATTTCACCCTAAATAAGACTACCACAGTCCTAAGTATTGGACTTTTAAAGTTAAGCTTATTTTCAATACTGAAAGCCAACCTGGGAAATCAATTTCTTCAACATCAAACATTGTAGGTACGGCCACGGCAAATACAATGGGACGCACCTAATCCATAACTCATAAAAATAAACGAGCGATCCAACATCGACTAGAACAAACACAAAGCGACAAACAAGTGCACCGCCTACGAGTAACAGTGGCGCTGAGCCATGCCATTGTTATGAGTATTGCCTAACATCATGTTGAATTTGGTCGATCTAGTTTGCAAATGTAATTTAAAGCCCTCACATATACCTACTGCCATTAAAGACACGTCTCGTATAAAATGATTCCACCCACAGAATACCAACCCTAGCACAATTTTTATAAAATGAATCTGAATGACATGGTATTTTCATTAGGTTCGTTGGCATAGGTAAAAACTTAGTAGAGTTTGACTAAAGAATTTCTAATTAAAAATTTAAGCTCTTCACGACATAGCAATATTTCAGGCCCGTGAAGGTATTTCCAATAAAGGACTTTGCCAAGTCATAATTCTTGAAAGTTACGTGTAATGAGATGTGGATGTTACAGCGTCCCCTTCAGATTCAGACAAGCCAAGCAAGTACTTCAGTGTCTGCTCACAAACTTAACGAATCTGAGAAGGGTGAATACCTACTTAATGCCTAGTTTTATTTTATCATTAATGATAAGTATCGCTCTGATTACTCATAGGTGTACGGGTTTAAACCCGTATCATAATACAGAAAATTATGTTAAATATAGTCAAAGCTGGTACCTAATTCGAGCGCGGAGAGGAATGGGGCGGCAAATGGCGCATAAATTTTACTTCGAGAATAAGTCGAGAGCATTAAGAAAATATAGATTACATGTACGGAACATAAAAATGGTCTTGCAGCGGCAACCTACTGCAGGATTTATGTTTCACCTCCACTTACGGCTAGAATGCATAAATTGCGTTCGTTGAATGAAAACATTGATATGCATGAAATCGTGTTGTTTAACGGAATATAACAAACCAAGAAAAGGTATTTTTTGAAAAGTAATGTATTTTATGTATTCTTGTATTTCAAGTTAAAGAAATAAATTTTCCTTTTTATGTAATAATCTATTATTATTTCTTCGTTTCATTTAAGCTTGTTGTAAGTTATTGGTTTTTTTTTAACACTTACAAATCTCCTTAAGACTCTTACTGGATTCAATACTAATGGTCAATATTTACTTCAAAAAATAATTGAAACAGTAAATGTGATTCGTTTTAAATATTGAAGTATAATCATATCACTCCGCCCTCATAGTTAAGTACTTTGCAAAAATATCATAACATAACTGTATGTGTAATTAGAAGTTGAGGGTTAATACATAAACGCCGTTGCCGAGTATCACTAATGGGCTTTCCAATTTTCTTCACCGCATTGCTCACAATATGCTCCCGCTTATTATTTCCACACTCAAGAGTCAGTAAAATCCACCAAACAAGACTTATTAACATTCCGAGAAAAAAATACATGTATTTTTTTGGTCGTACCTATTACTTAGATATTTTGTACAATTGCGCAGATATTCTAGGTAGATTTTATATTTCATGATTGATTATTTATTTGTTCAAAATTATTCCACCTGTACAATAAATGACTACTTATATTATGTTGACAAGGAAATGGCACGAAACGCTATTGAAACAAAAAGCGCTGTTGCACTGACTGCAATAGCTTGTTATCTCTAGTACAAACTACAAACATGTACAAATGATAAAAATTATTTTATTATCGCTTGTTCGTTTTGGCAATAAAGATTATTTTACTTTTTACTTTAATACCTGTATTCATTTATTATGTCGCTAGTAAATCAACCGATAAAGACGAAGAGAATGCCATCCAATACCGTTCTGTTGAAACGAAAACACAGTTTCGATAGCGGTGTACCATCAAGGTAAGAGGATCAGAGTCAGTAATGCCCCAGCCTGTCCGCTTCATTCCATCTATAGGCTACTTAAACTTCTACTAGATATTAAGTACTTTAGACGCTTATTATTGAGCTTGTATCAATTGCACATCTTCGATATTTAAGTGCTCGAAGACAATTCTGCAGTTAGTTATTTATTTTACGAGATAACAACTACTGTTAAAAAAAACGCTTGCTGAATTTAGTATCACCAATGTAATTATTGTCATGTATTTTACGACAGCTAAGTTCCGGTATCTTCAGTGCAAAGCTTCGAAATTTACATAATACGCTGGCGTATACGAGCGATCAAAGCTCTCCGGAAGGCAGTGCAGTACGCAATCCCGTCACGAAAGTCGACATTTCGAAAGTGGTCACGTAAAATTTTACGTTTGAGCTCGGCTTCGGTGCACCGACAGCGTTCGAACCTAATCCAATCAGAAGCAATGGTGCTGGACACGGGTGTCAATTTCACACGACGCGCCGATACGCTCACACGCTACACGGCATTATATTTTAAATATTCGTAGCAAACAAAACCGTTTGTACAGTCTACCAATTTGATTCCCGAGCCACCATGAAACCTTATGACAGTAAACATTTTTTTTACGAATATACGAAGTATAGTTATTCGTAACATTTATGCGATAATCTGTTACGCATACATCCCTACAATTTCGCATTAGTTAGTTCATAATAAATTGTTTTGAGCCTTTTATGATGCAGACTTGGGTTGCCGTGTTTTCTTTAGCAATTATTTATATGGGCAAGGTATGGCGTACACGTAGTGTCTGTAAATAAAACTGGCTGAGGAAGCTTTTAATAGTTATTATTTACGGTCCCTAATAACTGGCAGGACGGCGCCGCGGCAACTCTGCTGCACTCGCCCTCCCGCTTTGTACTTGCCTGGAATAATTTAAGGGATGTTAGCCAAATTTTTTAACATTTACATTGGCGTAGACTAAACGTATACTAATATATCGCCAAACGCAAAAGAAGGAGTTGAGTTAGTTAAGAAAAGGCACAGGTTGTAACTAGGGTTGTATCTAACGTAATCAAGATTACTGCCGTTTTTTTTTTTCGTAAAACGTAAGTTCATACATAGTTATTGCTAAAAGTTAAATTTTAAAATTCACAAACTTGGCGGCTGACATTGACGTGGCATATAATAAGCAATACAAAAAAACTTTTTTTTAACTTTCGTTTTTGCTAAATATTTATGAATAGAAAACACTTTTGTTATGGACTTTAAAAAATCTAAAATAAGAATCATTTACATTGTAATACTGCTCATAATTATTTATCTTGATTCATCATAACTCGTCGTCTATGCAACGCACATGTCTCAACTTAAAATTAGTTTTTTAACAATTAATCCTTGAATAGAATCCCTAGTGCTCAACCCTATCTGGCCTTAATTATCTATCCATCTAGTGCAGTGAACCTAGACATGTGTTTCAAATCATCTAGCTCCATACTTAAAATGGAACCTCGTAGACACAATAGTAAATCTCCGATACCTTCTTACGACCATTATCATCGTATCATTTATGATAGATTAGTCCATTCTAAGTAAAACCATAATATCATATCAAGCTGTGATACTAAAGTGTTTATGTTAACGTGAAAATTATAAATTTACGAGAATTCATTATTCAACTGCTATATTAAATGTCGATAAGTGCGATAAAAACCAACCTTGTTTGAATGTAAAACATGGTTGGGAGCGGATCCGGTAGCTGTAAACGATTTGTCGGCGTATTAATAAAACGATTAAATGAAGCTCTCGGCGGTAATCTGAGAGCGCAGCGCGCGGCAGATGGCCACAATTCCCAAACTTTGATGACGAACGTCGTCTCTCCGGCTCCACGGAATCAACCGGCGATTTGTAGACTTTTGTTGCCGACTACTTCTCCTTGAAAGGAACGAGTTCTTTGAACGTCTTTAATTTCAGAGTCTTGAACATGAAGAAACCTTCCAAACTACTTAAACTAGCTACTTACTCTTCATAAATGCGGTAATTAAGTGTAGAACGTAAGTTCCATTTGCAATTTATCGTTAAAAGGTAATAAACTAATGATAGGCATCTGTCTGATGAAGCGACTTCACTCGGTGTCCGTCGTTTGATGACTCGTCAAAATTGCTTCCTGCGTTGTTAAGTGCAGGAAATTGTGACATCTTCATCGACACACCTACCAAACGTTGTCGGCTTTTACATGTGCGCTGTTCATGGTTATTGGGATATTCCAATTAGTGCAGGGATTTGTTTTCTTTTTTTATATTATACAGGATTTTATCAGTGTGTAACACGTTGCTAAATTCGTGTCCTACAACCTATTCAAGGCGGATCTTTATTAAATATTTTAACAAAATTAAATGTAAATTAAACTTGAGGTTAGTATTCATAATAATGTGCATTCCATTTTTAGTTTGGATTCTTTACTTTAGCAGGCAAAAACTACCGCAAAAGAAAAAAGTCACGCGAAGCGGAAAATGGTGTTTTGGGCAATATTTCGGTAACAGCAGCTGTGAAGTAATGGCGCCGACACTTTACGCGATGCGATTACGACCACCTAAACATTAATTATAAGTAATGTCCGTCATTTATCTGCCCTAATCACTATGCGAGAAATTGCCTTCTGGTTATGTTTAAAAAAATATTGCGAGTTGGACCAGCTACAAGAGAAACGTAAAGGAATTTTCTTTCATGATTGATTGAGAAACGACATCAATGGTGACACTTAATAGTTATTCTTTTTTTGTACCCAGCAGAATTTGGAAACACTATAAAACCTGCAATGACGTTTCCATTTTATCATAAGATTAGTTTTGTTTAAGATGATGATGTGATCCTGTTATCCCTCACTAGGGACATAGGGCTCGTAGAAGAGTTTTCCATTTGGCTCGATCTTGCGCGGCTTCTTCAAGCTCTTCCCAGCCAAGACCAATTGAGCCAGCCTCCTTCTCAACTGATCGCCTCCACGTGGTCCGAGGACGTCCTGTTTTATTTTTTATTTTATTTTTTTCCTAGCCTATAATAGTGTCCCACTGCTGGGCAAAGGCCTCTCCTTTTGATCTCCACACCTCCCGGTTCAGCGCAATGTCAGGCCATATTATATTAAAATTATAAGAGTTAATTTCGTGTCTTTTTTGTTTGTAGGTATACTTACCTATCAAATCAATGGACTGTTAAACTGCTTTTAGACTATATTGCTAATAGAAAGCTGCACTAAGCCTATTAACATTGGCTAATTTTTATATCGGGAAAGCGTAAATTCCTGCGAGTCACAGAAGAACTTACAGCAACAGTTAGTTAATAGTAAAGGTCCAATGCCCTAACTCTAGTTGTGGAAATGGTCCTCTTAAAGACTACTTATTTCTGGTTCCATACATTTTTGTATCGACTAAACGGTACGTTAGAGCTAATGCTTGCGTGAACCCAGAAGCAGTTTGCGGGCCAGTAGGTGAACACTAAATGTTTCACGGTTTAATCAACCCCCAGCCATCAGGCAAGACAAATAGTCAGCTCATCTGCATCTATACGAGTTGGTGCTGCCGTTAGAAACGTAATACGTTTTCAATTATTTTTCCACACTATTCACTCAGAGGTATGGTAGTTCATACATACCAAGCGAGGAGCTGTTGAAAATATGTACAAATTTTATTTCATAAAGTGACTGTGTTATATAATTGTATTCTATAGATAGATAACTCCATTAAAACTTTCCGATCATCTTATTACCTACTCTAAGCATCTTCAGAGGCTCTATCGTTCTCAATTCCCATGATAATAGCGTACGAGACGTTACGTTACGTATCGTATTGGTCTTTGTTGGTTTCACGTAAAGCACAGCGGCCGGCTACGGCCGAGTACTCAATCGCACTAATGGCGAGAACCGCAAGCGCAGTCCTCGGGGACAGCCTAACTAAATATGTAATGGTTATTCGGAGAGCTCTCGTTATACTTAGGCCCCACTACCTATTGACCAGATAAAGTTACCAACGTCCCAAATTACCACCCAGGCGGCAGACCACGGGTACGCCTAATGGCATCGTGCATTTACCAAGACCACGAATTAATAATACGTTCTAAGACTAAATTTTAAGTATTATTTCATGTAATATGTGCACTCGGTACAAACGTGGCGTAACGAACCTAAGCATTCCCAAGTTCAAAAGGAAATTGAGAAAGTGTGAGTGACTGCAGTAAACCAACTTTTGAGCCTTATTTACTCGTTCCGAAATTGCAGTGGATTTAAGCGAGATTTCATTTGTATAGAAGCCGGCATAATCTGGAATAATACTACAGTGGCGGCGCGGGCCTTCAAAGACGCCACTCGTCCGCGGCGCGGCTGCCGCGTGTAATGAGTTTTTTTAAATGCGCAACACATTCACACCGGGTAGTTCCGCCGGGTTTAACTCACTGCGAGTGTACTCGTAGAAGCAATACCGTTTAATTATAAGGAGAGCTTTGAGCGACTCGTTCAAAATAATTTATCATGCAAAATTCTACTTTAAATAGGTTTATTACTTATCACTAAAAAGCGTAAGCAGCTCCGGAGAGCCAATGTAACTGCGGGATAAAATCCAAGGGAAGGCGTCGCTGCGCGATCTCCGCTAGACTATTCAAAATTGGACGGATTATGAGGAATTTAAAGGACGATGACAATTTGGGTATGAACGAGAAAAGTATTTTTTAAATTAGACGTATTTTCCCTAAGTGCGATGAAGACTCTCGTTTATTACCTAAATAGTCATGCATTTCTTGAACAACGACATATTACAACTCTTTGTTATGTAGATTATAGAGCGTTCGACGTAATAAAAGCAAATTGTTCTCACGCTGAGAGGCGTTGTATTCCAAGTAGCAAAGATATATAATACCGTGATATTTAATAACAATGTGGTAAACTTCTACGATATTATTATGGAATTCAGAAATAAAATATTTACAACATTATGAAGGCTCTACAGACATTCAGACAGTTCAGCCGCCCAGACAACCACCTTCCTCGCCTTCTTCGTCTCATCAGTTAACATCAGTCAGTATTGCTTAGCCTCATTTATTATTCAGGGCATGTAATGGACTGTTTGCTGAAATAATAAACTTTCAGGAATACAATACAATACAATACAATACAAATACTCTTTATTGTACACCAGAAATAATAAGCGATACAGAAAAAACAGGTACACAGATAAAATATATAGAATAGGTGAGGAATATTGTATTGTCCTAACCTATGGTGCACAAACATGGTCTCTGACCGAAAACCAGAAATCCAAGCTTAAGGTTTGCCAGAGAGCGATGGAGCGCAGCATACTAGGTGTAAAAAGGACAGATAGAATCCGAAACACTACGCTGCGCTCAAAAACACGTATAGCCGATGTTGGGAAGGAGACTGCTAAGCTGAAATGGGATTGGGCTGGACACGTCTGTCGTATGCACCCAGAGAGGTGGGCTCACACAGTCACTTGGTGGGCACCGGAGGACGGCCATCGACGGCGAGGGACCGAGAAGGAGATGGCGGGACGATTTGGATGCGTATGCAAGGGACTGGCCTGACATTGCGCTGAACCGGGAGGTGTGGAGATCAAAAGGAGAGGCCTTTGTCCAGCAGTGGGACACTATTATAGGCTAAGTAAAAAAAAAAAAAAATATTGTAAAACAAATTTAATGTAATACGTTTCACACAAGACACCCAAAAATAATCCAATGCTAGCTCCGCCCATACAATTCACCCAAAAGAATCGTAACGTAAGTAGAGTCCAAAAGTGTAAAATGAATCTTATAATAGCTATTTATGCAACTGTATCGTAATAGGGGTCCTTAAAATACGAGTGTGGTTTCATAAAAGGGTCACATGAGTGTTTTAAGGCCTAATTACTTACAGTTGCATACAATATTTTAACTACGTTCATATATTAAATCCTCTATCATGTGTTCAATAACCATTGTGTGGGAATTACCTGCATTGCAACCACAACTTATACCTTCACTTTGCTGGTAAATTATGAGTCATTTCCTTCGCTGCATCTAAAATATCGGACGGAGTTAAATTTTCTTTGCATTCACTGATATCAGACATTTTTAAGCAAAAACTAAATTTTCCCACGAAAATTCGTACAACAAAACGGCAACGTATGTTCATACGTTGGGAATGGCGCTAAAACCCAGTACATCACTGCGCATGTGCGGCATGTGCGCGCATGCGCTAAAGCGGGCGCTGCCACAGACAAGTGAAAATTGGAATCAAAACTTGGTGATATAAGCTTTTTGGATTTGCCCTGTATCGTAATGGTTTAAAAAATTATATTATAACATTATTTCGTTAGAAGAAAAGTGTTATAATATGTTTTTTTTATATTTCGGTATTGTGTTTTAAAAGTATGTAAATATAAACTCATTTTGAAATTTATAATTCGAATATTACGATATAAGAGTAGATAAAGTAAATTAAGCCACTGAACAAAACAATTTATCAAAGTTTGATTAGGTAAATAACATTACAATTATTTCTTAAAATTTTAAAATACCTATGAATATTTACAGTTACCGAATAATTTGCAAAATAATATAGTTTACTTATATTTATATGTAGAGCTAGTTAGTTAATAAGTAGGCGCGTTTATCACCTACGGCGCGCTTGCCCCGACTCACCTTAGTTCCATATTATAGAAGTAGAAAATGTTTATTCGCTTTTTTACAAAACTACATTAGACATACCTAAAATTTAAACAAATAAAACAAGTTTGTGTGAAATCGCGGAGCGGTCACAGCTCAGCATTGTGTTAGCCGTATAGGCCAAAGATAGCCTTCCGCTGTGACCGTTTAGCGACATCACGGAAGGCGACCGAACTTACAAATCAAAACAAAATCATACACTATGGATATAAAGAAAAAAATAACGAAAAATTAAAAATGACACTCATTTAATACGGTAATAGGGATGTTGTCACTACCAATCAACTGACATACTTTTTATGAGCTGTCAAAACACAATTCTCCCATAGAGTTTCAATCACGGTTTCAATGGCAATAGCGACTTATGACGTCATAAGTCGCTCTTTGTTCGCTAACTCATTCAACTAACTATTTATTTGTTTTAAAGCAACAAAAAATCTAATTTTACAGTAAATCGAAAATTAATCTGGTTTTCAGGGCTAAAATAAAGCGTTTTTTTACTGGAGTCGTGCCTTCGAATTGTTTTTAATGGCGTCAACATCCCTGTTGATTAACACTTCGGGTAACTTCGTATCCCAATTCAGATCCGACTTTTCCCGATGGAAGTACATTATACACTATATTGTACGCTTGTCAAAATTTCAGCTAAAGATTAACCCTTCTACATTTCGCGGGCAAAGATGGCGGTCGAGGTTGAATGGCCCGGCAGCGGAAGGAAAGCAGAGCTAATTACTCGCGCCTGAAGCCTGCATCCTTGCGATGAAAGCAGGGGAAGTGTGCGCCACATGACGCCACGCGCCGGCGACTAGGCCACGTTTCTCCACGCCACGACTTGGAATTCTTCTTGGTTTATGTAAATAACATGTGGATGTAAACATGTACTATTACGTGAAAAAAAGTGTCGGTATTCGTTAACCTCACTGTACAACTTGTTTGGGTGCATTCTTAAATTAACGGGTCTTCAATTCAATGGGTCACAAAAAATTTACTCGTTTGTTTATTTACAAATAAAAAAAAAATGTGGCAACCTTTTTAACGAATGCCTGATGTTTGCCCGTTTCAAACCAAAAATTAGCTATATTAGTCACATGAAAGCATGTCACCAGAACTTTTCTATTTAGGACGCAGATATAGCTTCTATAGCCACAAAATTAGCAGAACATTGTCATCGTAATAAGATATATCCTCGTAAAACAGTTACCAATTCGTTGTCGATATTGTGAGTTAATTATACTGGGTGGGTCCTTTAACAGGAGCAATAAATTAAACCACAGCTTCCACTCTTCATTTCGAGCTAGTTTAGTTCTACAACTTTTGAAAATGAAGTTGTAGGTATTATGATTTTTATTATAGTTTAAAGTTTAATTGGGCAAGCAATGTATTGCGAAATCCATAATTTTGTTACGTGACAGGCGATGTCATTTAGACTATTTGATGCCATACCAGCCATACCATTAAATTTGTTTGGAATAAACATAATGGTAAAGTTACTTAATGTTTTAAAAGTGCCTAAAGTAGTTCCATTTGAGTTTGCTCCTGTTACAGGGCCCATCTGGTACTTATTATGACAAAAAAACAGACATTGTTCGGCCACTAAAATTATGTCCATAAGAGTGCGAAAAACGTTTACGTAAGTCGTACAACGTGCAATTAGGGACTGCGCCGACCAGCGACTCCGCCCGTGTGTCGGTTACCTACGTATTTACCCCAAATTGATGTTAAATCGCTTTCTGTTTGCGCATCCAATCCCAAAGTAATTTCACTGTTAGAAAAACAATTTTATGGAGTCACTGTCTTTTTAAGCTCCCGGGGAGTATTTTAAATTGCTATCCTTCAAGTTGGGGGTCGTGAACATTGCATTATTGTTAATGTGGCTTCGGTTATTAAAATTTAAATTATGACCTCATAATAACATCTGATTAGATTCAATTCAGCAATATCTGCCACTTTGCCATTTAAGCACCTGACTGTTATAATAATACAATATAAGAAAACAATTTAAATATTTTTGCGATTTAACTGAAACAAAATATATTTCTAAACAAATATTAAATAGGAATGAATAAATAAAATAGGAAGCATAAAGAGGAATTGTGTTTTTTAGACATCAATACATCGTTGTCTGCCTGCTTAGCTAGCTTCCTGAAAAATAGAAAATTATTTCCTCAGGAACCGGAAACGGTCTCGTGTTAAAATTAATATTAAACATTAAGGTTAAAAACATTGATAATAAAAGTTTAGAGAACCTATATTTTTATACAAATGCAATGGATATCAAAACCTATAAGCGTACTTCCCATTGATATAAAATTGGGTAGGAAACAAAAGCCTAGTTAACGTGTCTCTATTAGAAACGACGTGACCTAAAATTGCTAAATTTAATAACAGCAGCATCAACTGCAGTGCTCTTATATTTGTAAAGGGCGTCAGTTGTAAAGATCAAACACAATTTTTACAAACAGTGTTGTAAGAAAGAGACTCGGAAGTTTCGGTGGGGGAAGCCATTCATAATATTGTAATAACGGCTTCCAGCAGCAGTTATTCCGTGCTTAAACGTTTAACTACGGTCATTATCTACCCGCTGAAAGGATATACAGGCGATAAATTGCGAGCGTTACCTACACACGAACGTCTAGCCCAGCCCGCTGCCGAACCTGCACGATGGAATTAACAATTACAACAAATTACCATAGGAAGAGATATGATTTGAAGATAATAATCGGTGTTTTGAATAATAAAAATGGAAAAGTTTATACTTACAATTGTTGTTTATCTCTTCAAACGATGGTCGATAATCAGTTTACAAGTTTATTTTGTACGTTTCGTACATGCATCCAAATTTTTTTTTGTTAGTTTGTATCCTATGTCTTTTTTACACAGACAGTAAGTATGAGTATTTTAGTAAATAGGTAGAATTTTTAAATAAATGTCTATCTAATCTTTAAAAATAACATTGTGATGTAAATACTTGTATATTTAATTATTTAGTCATTAGTACTTGTGCTGTATACCTACAGCTATTTTGGTAATGTAAATACGTGTCCCAGCGCCCGACACGCTAATGCCCAATACATGACACTGGGCCGTCACTTCTATTGCATAAAATCAAAACAGCATCCATTAATATCGGCGGTTGAAAGGCTAATTCATCTAAGATACTAAATGAAATCAATTTGTACATACATGTTCGGAATCAGTTAATTTTTCTCTATCGTTTGAGCTATGTTTAAATTTTTTTGCAAAAATGACGCTTAGATCAATTAGCCTTTCAACCGTCGATATAGTGATGTGCACTCGGACGTTTCTTAACTTATTACCTGAGCTAAATTTTAGTTTTCCGTGACGTGACTTGAACTAGAACCAATTGGTATCAGTTAGATATCTTAGTGTTACCCGCGGACGTGTATCGGATATCTCAATGTGCACATAAAGGGAACGCGCCTTTCCTTTGGCAATAAAGAGACCATTTAATCGAAGCTTATCTGCCCTGAAGCATTCATTAGATGATTGCGCCTTTACTAGTGGACTCGCTCCAGCTCCACCCAACCGGGACATTTTACCTATTAAATCGAACAAAATACTCGACACTGGTTTTTAATAGCACCGCTCAAGGAAATTAATGATAATAATTAAAGCAATTTGGAGTGAGTCTATTGAATAAGTGGATAGGAAATATTTGCAACTTTAAGGGAGGATAATAAATTACACAAAGCGGAAGAGAGGTGGAGTATGCGAGGGGTTCGAGAGGTAATTACAAATATTTACGGACTCACGCATTTTTCGCTGGTTAAATTAAGCCAAGGACGAGAGACGATTCAATGTTTTATAGGTACTTGGCAAAGCATGGCAACTATGTTATTCATGACTCGTTAAGTCTTTTATTCTTAACTCGATTAGAGCAACAACTATCGATTCTCAGTATTTGCTTAGATACTTTCCATACTTTCTGTAGGCTCCTGTACTTTGTTAATCATGAGAAAAGACACGCGTATCCTACATCCTAAACCAACACGTGTGAATGGCGAGGGCAGTGTAAATGTTTTTGTAAATACGAGGAGAGCAAACACGGGTAGATACGATGGCCCTTGTATCGGGATACTGCTAAACGAGGGCGAGACTCCGCAAATAATTCTATTAGCGGGACTTGAACGATTTTACTGCTCCGAAGCGGCAATTGTGTATATCGCTACTTTAAAACCGACATCAGGCAGACAGTATTTAGCTCTTTACTATTTAAACAGAAATATTTTAGGATTTATGCTCTTTTTTGTACATAGATTTGTAAGTTTAATCATTCCATAAAGATTTGTAATTTTTTATCTAACCTTTACAAGTTTCAAGTTAGAATCGCATATACCAAAACTTATATTAAACGCTTTATGGAGTACGTCAGCTATATGTTGTTTTGTGTGCAGAAACCAAAATAACGTAATGACACGCTTGCCTGGAATCTATTTTGAACCATAAGGCTTAAATCTATATACGAGCGAGCTAGTCTCAGAAAACAAATATTAAACCAACACCGGATGTTCCCAAAACTTCGATAGTGTACGGCATAAATCTCTATCAAAAAATAATAACAGTAATAGTATGAAAGCACAGCAACACGCGGTAGGTAAGCAGTTCAAAAGTGGTGCAGCATAGCAGATCGCGCGCGACTCGCGGCCGCCGGCAGGTGGCTTAAATTACCGCATTTGTTACACGTTTACACGAAACTGTATCAATATTTCATGCGGATTTACACGAGCTATCGCGAGGGTTTGCATTTTGCTGTCCTAAAAATTCTCAATCCTGATAACGGCGCCGGCGTGCGGCGCGAAAATCCTATCTGCGACTATTAAGCTCTGTATGTATAAGTAGTTATACACACGTTCGTCCGAAGTATCCACAGGGACAAATTTAGAGGAACACTTAAAAAAGTTAGCATGACGTATACTCAATGCTTGACCAAGAAACATAGAAAAAAAAAAAAAAAAAAAAAAATGTTCCACTTTTTTGCGTTCCTCTAAATTTGTCCCTGAGTGTACTCGTATATTCGACTAAGTAATTTGCTTTACCATTTTTATGAGTTCTGAGCTCCAAATAAAAACAATAAGACTGACTGTCACATTAATTTGTAAGTGCGAATAGTGTCGTTGGTATTGATTTCTTTTTCTAGATTTTTTTACCGTACAACGGCAAAATTATCCATTTATGAACAGAGCCATGTTTTTTTGTTAAACCTTTGGTGTGTTATAAGCTGACATTGAACTTTAGGGTGATAAAAATTTGAAACAATAAAAACTCTCTAATTGATAAGCATGTTATGGTTTTTAGGAAACAACAAAACACAGATAATCACCTACAAACCTGTCCAGTTACGAGCGAACTATCATTTCAATGCACAGTTTCAATGAGGCTGCTTCCTGAATCCTTACAATGACAACTCACTCAAACGTAAACGCAAACTATTTCCATAAGAAAGGCATTGCAAAAGTTTTTCAATTTTCAAGTGACGCAGGTATGATGGGGAACTTTGGCTTCGGACGAACCACCACGCTGCTGCGGTTTGTTCGTATCCAGCGAACTTATCGTTTCGTAGGCTATGCTGAAAAGGAATGCTTTTTGAGCTGTCCTATAAAAAGAATCACGCAAAAGTAGTATGAAAACACTGCTAGTAAACGGATGAAGCCTCCATTCCAAGACCTGCAATTGGGGAGAGAAGGCCTCCTCTCAGAATGAATGGGCTTGGGCTGTATGTATGTCTCATTTACGCTTTTTAGTAAATTTATTAAAATAGGAAAAAAAATAACCACTTGAAACTAAACTTTCAGAATTTTTGTTTTATAAGGAAGCAATTTGTTACTATACATAAAATAGTTTTTCTAATTTTATTTCAACAAAACTTTCTATGTTGTTATCTTACTACGTAGTTGTTACAAACACCTTGCTTAAGTTCCGAAAAAAAAACTAAATTCAGTACGAGTTTAGATTTTAAATTGATAACCGAGGCTGTGCAGGGACGGGCATGGACGACATTATGCAGCATCACGCCGGGATCACGGGATTGTTTCCTGAAACAGGATTGGAGCGTTGCCTGAATTAACGAGACCTTACTGCTCTGCCACTTGTGGGCCCACACGAGCTCAAAAAATGTAAATTAAAGTTGGAAAGCACGGTTATTTCTTGTTTTATTTTTAAATAAAAAAAGGTTGTCAATTAGAAGAACCCATGATGTATGATTTCTTTGTAATATTATCATTTCATTAGGCATGCTGTAGTGACTGAATCGTAGTGACTACATCCTCTTCATTACTGATATTATTATACTCCAATAAATATATCATAGAATAAGTCCCATAAAACCAAGATTAAATAAGAAACTTTCGCTATAAATTTAATTTTATGTGAAAGCTTTTTTGCTGACTTTTTCTGTGCGTTTGTTGCAGTAATTTTTAAATAAATCTGACCGGGTGCACACATAATACTAACACGGCTAGTTATTTCAAAGCTAGTAAAAAGTAGACTTGTCCAGGGCTCACATACAAGTACAACTAATGCGCCCCTAACCCCCCCCCCCCCTAAACCCTAAACCTTAGTCCCTAAACTTCTTTCAAATGCGTACAAAAACTTACGCACAACGCCACTTGTACTACTTACGTCGAAATGCCGGCCTGTCCCTCGAGACTTGCATTTATCTGCTCAATAAAACTACGATGAAAACATTCGATGACGTCCAATATGATTCCGCGCCTTCCCGAAGGGTCCTTCTGTGGAGTCGCATCAACTATTTTGCTTTATTACACCATGTTGTACGACTTTATAGACCTATTTGAAGTAATAGGATTTGTTCAGCACATTTCACTTGCATTTTACTTTTTTTTAACCGACTGTCCGAAGAAGGATTGTTTTTCGAGAGTATATACGAGATATTATACCTACCTATGTATGTAGTTTTGTTCATTCCTCTCTATAACTTAAATGCCTTAATAATTTTCAACATATTTATGAGGTATCATTAGATTAGTTAAAACTGCCGGAGTAACATAGGATATTATTATATTTACATATAAAAATACATCTATACTGTTATAATATTTAAAGAGGAAAGATTTGTATTTATCGATGTTTGTTACGAATTAACTCAAAAACTACTACGACTATTAGTATGCTAAATTCAAGTGTCATTGGCTATATTTATTACAACCAGAAAAATTAGGGTTCCGTACTAAAACTTCAATAATGTAACTGATAAATTTAATCAATGGATGGTTAATCAGGGGGTAAGCATAACTTTGTTAAGTAACATAACTTTAGCAATCGAGAGCAACTGCGGGAAATTTTTAAGCTGTTCATGGTCTTAAATGAATTCTCACTGTTGAGCTTTAAGTTACACTTAGGTAACAGAATTCTAACTCCGGACTTCTTTAAGACAAAATATCATTTATTGCCACAAGACATAGTACAACGAAGACTTATTGCAGAGAATTACAAACTATAAGGCAAACTTATTAGGTACCTGCATTACTAATTAATATAAAAACTTCTTTCTTTTTTCTTCCTTTCTCCTTCTTAGTTATTTTTTTAAAGATTTGTTTTAGAATACGAATACTTATGTTTATAACACACTAGTTACTAGCTCCCACCCCAAGGATAATGAAAGGTAATACGATTGTTTGTCTGGGTTTCTGGTATAAGTTCAAGGTTTAGTTTTGTATGATTATAAACTTGATATTCTAATCAATCTGTCGTATTGTTTCTCAGGCACATCGTGATATGCCTGGTCAACTTTTAGGCATATCATGAAATGGCGCCATTTCACGATATGCCTAGGAATTTCGTGATCTGGCGGATTTTACGATCGGACGCCGACATATACATAGAGATTTTCTAATGATAAATATAAACAAATATTTTTTTTATTATTTCAGCAATATTTATATTTATATTATATTATAAGCTCATTTTAAGTGGACAAAACAACACAGACGTTTTAAGTGCAGTACTGACGGCCAGGCAGTTGAGCTCGAAATAGCCAAATTATCGATTCGCGAAATCGTTGCGACACCAAACAAACAAAACTGGCATAATAACCTTTTTGGTTCGAGTATCTAGACTTGTCATGTCTCTGGAGAATAATACATTGTGCATTAAGGACCGTAAGAAGGGGATTACTAACGAGAGTCTATTAGAAGCCCGACGCCGAAGGCGAAGGGCTTTTAAGGACAGTTTGTAAGCCCTTCACTGCCCGTGATACACACAATGATTTTCATCACATTGCGAGGAAAAAAATGCAAAAGTTATTTATTATTGTACCGAGTGCCGATTTGGAGCCCGAGCGTAAAAAGCACGAGGGCAATATAAATTACTTAATGCGAGATGCATAATCTGCTTTTCTTTCAACTATTATAGGAATAGTAGACGAAAAAAAAACTCATGATACAATTAATAGGAAAAGAAATGTCACTAGCACTCGATGATTCCATTTTTTGTTCACGAAAAATTCGCGAAGTTCCCGCCAATTTGTTTCTTTTTTAATTTCTTACTATTTTTGGCAGAGTTAGTAGCAGATATTTTTACCCGCATTCTGTCAAATTCGGATGGGCGCCAGGTTGGCCAACCAAACACATAAACTTTTTTTAAAATAGATACGGCTACTTACCATTTTTGATAGGATTGGCAGCAACAATTTTTTTGTACGCAATCTGTCAAATTTCATAAGACTGTCAGGTTAACCAGCCTAACACTAGATTTTTTTATACTATGCAGGCTAATTTTATAGCAAAAATACTTGTTACCTTTATGATGGTGCAATTAAAAAAAAACTAAAACAATGCAATAAAGGATTTTCATACATTTTTTCTGCTCTAGAGCAGAAAAGTCCCGCTTTGTGCTGGGTATTTTATTTAGTGCGGTTATTACGAAATTAAAGCATAGTTGGAAGAAAAATATATATTTAAATTAGCCTTAATACAGACTAAACTTTGAGCACCTTTGGGAACCTTTTTACACGACTGCACGAAATAATGTTGTTTTTTGAGCATGTGTATCTATGTGTGTATGTCTATATTTTTGACACCATGTAGCCTTTACGTTTCGACATGGGTTGAACCGTAGACAGAGAATCCCTAGACGAATTGATAGCTTCCGTCGCATTCGCACAAGAAAAAGAGTAACTTACGCCAAATGTGTGTAAAGAAATGAGATGCAATGATTCGATTTTTTGTTTCGCCACGCGTGCCGGTTTTTTCAAGGTCAGGTTTGTTTAGCAAAGTAGTTTGCTAAACAAACTTGACAGATGCTCAGCTGATTTTGTTCGCGCTTTTAGAAAAAAGCTAGGAAAATACTTATAAACGTGATAAAATATTCACAATATTGCTTTAAAAAGTTTGTGGTTCAATATTCTAAACAGTATTGAAGAAAAATATGGTGCGGTGTAGTATTTTAGGGTGTAAAAGTGATAGTGAAATGAAACTGCCCGACATATCTTTTCATTCGTAAGTATAAACGTTTTTAACAGTTATTAGGCCTTTTTATTATGTGCTAGATAGTATTCTAAAGAATGTCAAGTAAAATAAAGTAAATTAAGTACATAATACGATCAATAAAATAATCAAAAACGAAATAATCGTAATCATAACCTACAAATAAATTTTGTCCGGTGTTGCCAGATTTTCAATATTTGTTTTCCCACAATTTATGGGTATTATTTTCTGTTGTGCATCTAATAAATATCATTAAATATTTTTAAGTATTAAGTAACATTTTAATTCCATTACAGTTTCCCGGAAAATCCTAATTTACACCAGAAGTGGATTGCAGCCAGGGGAAAGGGGGTGTTTGAACATAAGAGCCACTACGTCACTCCGACTTTAACGATAACAGTATCCGTTGGATGCGGGGGACGCAGGACCGACCACTGTGGCGCTTTTTTTATATAATAAAAATATGTTATGGTTTATATGCATGTTTAATTTTATAGTTTACACTAGCCTTTGCCCGTGTGTGCCAAGAATTAATTTATCGGTATCCGTTATAAAATTCAGTCTGTGAAATTTCGATTTACGAATGAATCCGTTTCTTTGATAGGCAAAAGTACCGGCTTTGGCCACCTTAAGCCGGTTTTTGGCCAGTTGACATTTGGAGTCATATAAAAATAATATTTTTAGTGAGTTTTCAAAAGTTAATTCTGAAACGAATAAAGTTTGTAGTGATTTAAACTATACATTTATTTCAAACGTATATTTAAACAATAAATGGCCATAAACGGTGCAGTAAAAGGCGGAAGATTTATTCGTTTTGAAGGGAAACCAGAGTTAATAGTTGACACCGAACAAATCAAAAGCCGTGGTGGCCTAGTGGTTTGACCTATCGCCTCTCAAGCTGAGGGTCGTGGGTTCAAATCCCGGCTCGCACCTTTGAGTTTTTCGAAATTCATGTGCGCAATTTACCACGAGCTTTTCGGTGAAGGAAAACATCGTGAGGAAACCTGCGAAGCAATTCAATGGTGAGTGTGAAGTTCCCAATCCGCACTGGGCCCGCGTGGGAACTATGGCCCAAGCCCTCTCATTCCGAGAGGAGGCGTGTGCCCAGCAGTGGGACGTATATAGGCTGAGATGAAACGGTACAGTGGCCAAAAACGGTACTTCTTCTTAAATGTACACATTAAATCATGAAATGCCTATTATTTCATCATTTTCTTTTTATCTACTTAGATAACTTTAGCTTGAATTATAAATATGTACCTTCCTGTATTAGTTGTCTATAAAAATTTAAAACTTAGAAAAAGATCGCATGTGAGGTGGGGTAAATTACTTTGAGAGGGTAACCCTAATTATGCATGTACTCTTGTCTCCTGTCCCTTTCAGCGGCACGCTGAGCCGCCGTCTATAGTGTATTATAAGTCTATGGGTTGAACGGATTTCAACATATGAGTTATCACTAGATTTGTCATAATTGTCGGAGTGATATAGGGTAACTGTATATAGTAATTTTTTTAATTGATTTGTCCAACAAAAAAAATATAAATACTAACCCTAACATTTTTTGTACCCGACTACTCGAAAGAGGGATTTTTTTAATGTCGGTTATTATAAATACCTATAATAATTTTGTTATTTTCTAAACAAATGGTAATTAAACAACAATACAAATTTTCATTTTCTATTGGTATTCTGCGGTAAATTACTTATTAGATCTGTAGATACCTACATACAATATAGGTGAATAGATAAGTAGATAAATAAATAAGTGTAATCTTAAAGGGTTTACGTCAAAAAACTTAACCGTAAAGCAACCTGACCCACATATATCGCCAGAGCCTAACGGCGTACAGCTGTTCGCAATGTTGAGAGGAAGGTGGGAGTTGGTTGATACGGGTCCACGTAAATTATTAACAAGTCTGTATGAAGGTGACGGTTAATGATAACGTTAACTAGATTTTGTAATAGAGGCAGCTGTACCCGGGCCCCGGAGTTATGTCCCGCGCGAGACGGGCACCCGATTAAAAATGCAACACTTCAAAACGAGTTGAATTCGGCATCGGCGTCGCTGGCGCACGTTACCCGCCCGCCAGTGTTGCTATGACGTCGGGCCCGCGTGGTTGCCTCGCGCCCCACGATACCTCGCGACGCCTACTGACAGCTGCATGCAGACTCCATCGGAACCTCACTGACTTGAACACCTGCTGCAATTATTCATGATACACGTGTTTCGAATCCAGTGCTTGTGAGCTCAGTGATTGAAGGATCCTGAATCATATAGCGGATATTTAGATATGGTAAGTTCTTTCTGTTCATGAGGTACCTATACATTCACCTTAATATGCTAGATGCATATAGTTTTATTAAATTTATCCTGTTAATATTTTAGTGGACGGCTAACTACTGAAGTAAATAAAAGGGGACTAAATGTGACGCGTGAGCCAATTTGCTTAATTCACGAATAATTAGCTTACTCTACAATTTCAACGCTGACGCTGGTAATAATAGAACTCCAAAATTCAAAGGCAATCGACAGTAGTACTGACGTTTATAAAGCAGGTACACGAGAACGCTACAAACGTCGGTATTTACGTGGAGAGAACAACGATATCCGCTCCAGAGCTTCTATTTTTGCGCTATATCGTTTATTATGAGGGCGGCCGGCGGCCGGCGGGCGGCGCGGCGCGGCAGCGGCGGGCGCGCGCGAGTCGCAGGCCACTACACCGCCTGATATTATATTCTGGAGCACGTCACCTCGCCGCGCGCCGCGCCAGTTATTTCAAGTGTTGAATCTACCACCTATGGATTTACCTAGTTTCTCAGTCACGGAGCACCTCCGATTCAACCACCCGTATCGTGTATTACCGCTTTAGCTATTAGACATTTATTAACAACACAAAGTGAAAACGTGTCGCGGTCGAGAGCCTCTATAGACGAATGTCGGTGCTGACGAGACTTGGGCCAATACGTTAGAGGATTCAATGAAAATGGAGGATTTAAGAAAATTTTGCAACCACGACGTACAGAATACAAGAGACAATTAAGTCGAAGCTCAAAAAAGGCAAGCATTAAGTAATTAATATAGTAAAGTCACGTCACGTCACTTTAAGTAGTTATTTCACGTATGAGACAATGTTATCGCAAATTTTGTACGTCTAGTATTATATAAGGTTAAAGTATTCGTCTTTGAAGTGGGGTCTATTGTATAGACTTGCAGAGCTCGCGACAAAGCCCGGTGATACGAAGTGATAGAACGGTGACATACATTCACCCCCGCATCACCTGATAACATTTTACACGTTATTTATAATTTCGTATTTAAAAGAGCTTTGTTTATTTTACCTACAATATACTTTTTATATTGGCAAAGGGTTTGTAGACGTATAGATAAGCAGTTTATCTCTATAATCATCATTTTTACGCCATATATTTACTATGTAAAAAAATAAGATAATAACCTTTTCATCACACTTGCCCGTCATTGATGTTATTCCATGCCTGTATACTAAAGGACAATGGCCTCAATCGTTCGCGCGGGAACTATGAATTTACATATAGTTTTTCTCCCCAAGGGAGTTATGACTTTAATTTTAAAAACTTAGTAGGTACCTACGTCATTTCAGACTAAAGGGTTTCAAGTCAGCCAACGTTTTATTTACATGTTTAAAACTTATCTATAACCCAATTTTACGTCATAAAAATTTGCCACACATCATGAAACTTCGTTATTTTTATATTTTAATTAAAAATCAATAATTTTAGTAAATATTTTTTTAACATGTTAGAATAATTAGCCTAGCATTACCCGTATAGCCGTATACTCGGGTAGCTATTATTTTATTCAGTTGTTTTCTTAGCGTCTTTCTTTTTCCGAGCTGTGAAGTGTTTAGACACAAAATATATTTATTTTTTTCAATTTTTTTCCTCGCAATGTGATGAAAATCATTATGTGTGTCACGGACCGTAAGAGGATTACAATCTCGAGTCATTAAAAGCCTTCTTATCTTACGCCCCTTAATGCACAATGTACTATTCTTAGGGTTGACGTTGTATTTCATAATTAATCAGGTTTAACACACTATTACAAAACGGCGTCCGTAAGTCCCTTGCTGTTCATATCGTCACTGGAAAGGCAAAATTACTTAACCGCCAAATTGGGCATATTGAGTTATATACATATTCGGAATCAGCGAATTTTTCTGCGTCGATCTATCTGGGTAACGTAGCTATCGGAGCACTTTTGTGGCGCTTCAGTAACCCGTAAAAAGGCGGTTCTTTTGTTTTTTCGTTTACTGAAGAGCCATACTTTTTGGTCTTTTTTGCACATGTGTCGCATAAGTAATATCTCTTTACCGTAAAAATACAAAAACTGCAATTTAAGTAAAACTGTCTTCTTATCTTGTGATAAATAAAACTCTTTCAGTATTTGTGCTTTTCTTACCAATATAACAGTAGCTCTATTAAAGTAATTTTGTTTTATTTTCATTCGGATCGAGCATGGCGTCTAAGAAAAGTTGCCTTCGTGTTTTTGTCGAGTGAATGACGTATACGTAATTGAGCCATCCAGTTATTTTTCATTTTGGGAACTAAAAGCAGTTTTAAAAAAATAATCCTATCCTTGACAACATCATATCAGTATTATTTAAATGAATATGTTTTGCTATTAAGATAGTTAACGCGTAATGAAAATGCGCGGGCGCAAGCAGTTAAGTCAGTCTGCTCGAATATTTAGCATTTATATTTAGTTCTTCATGGGAGCAAATCCTCTTAAATATGCCAGAACTAAATGTCAAAAGAAAATTACTTGTATTAATTAAAGTATTTATTTTATAGTAGTTTTTTTTAAATACTGACGTAATATAAACACATTTTTTCTGATCTTATCGTAATTCCTGACGCCCACAACAAGATGCATGTTTGTATTTACTGATATTGATGTTAACCATTTTACAGAACTGACTATGTCGGAGAACACCAAGTAATGTGTACATAATATAAAAGAAGAAACTGACTGACTAGGTAACTTATAGATCAACGCACAGCCAAGACCGCTGACAGGTCTTAAGTAGAAACTTGAAATTTGGAATATATATGTTCCTTAATAGGTGTAGACGCGTACTAAGGAATTTTTTTTCGAAATTATCTAAGGGGGGTGAAATGGGGGCCCAAAGTCTGTATGTGGAAACAAGATTAGTTAGACAATTTTATTCTAAACCTCATAGGAGTACTCCTAACGATAAATGAATAAACACGTGTATCGGGTTTTTTGAGGATTCAACCCCTATAGGAGGGAAATGTGGTGACAAAGGGTATTGTTACTATAGTTTATCGGGTCGATGATTACGAAAACAATAACGATTTTAAAATCAAATGTGGCGGATATGAAATACCGTAACCCCTGTTGGGGTACGACGGGGGTGAAATGTCAATATGGGTATGGGCAGTGATATCTTGGTAGTATGGCCATGGCCTTCTCCGTAGGAGGGAACGCCTCAAACTTTAATGGCACATGCAAGAAACTTTGCGCGATCGTTCAATTTCAGTGATAATGCTTTTTTATAATAGACACCACCTGATGCTGTATTCAGTCATGTGTTCTGTTCATAAAGTAAACAATTTAAAAGTATGCACTAAAAACCCAAACGAAAATTTCAAAATATTGTTAAATACTGTATGCGAAGAATACGATAAAACGTGTAGTAAAAAACGTATTAAAATAGGAAACAAACTGTCATTCAATGAATGGGCTACGCCTGGAATACGTAGGAGTAGGGACGTCTTATATGATCTTTATGATAAGAAATCATGTACTACTGATGAACGTTTCCACCAGTATGTTAGGGATTATTCAAAATTATTCAAAATTATATGTAATAAAGTAAAAGCAGCCCATGTAACTAATAAAATTAAGTCCTCTAATGATAAAATTAAAACAGTTTGGAAAATTATAAATACTGAAACCGGTCGACGTAAGAACGCGGAATCCTCTATATCACTAAAGATTAACAACGTATTAGAAACGGACGCGGTTAAAGTAGCTAACGAGTTTAATACCTACTTCTCTAAAATCCCCATCGAAACGACAAAATGTCTCGCGTCTTCCTCAAAGCTAGCTGAATCGCTCTTAAAAGAAAATGTATCTATTCCAAACATAAGTAACTTTAAATTCACGCATGTCTCTCCCGGTGACATCATTAGGACTTTTAAATTATTGAAAGTAAAAAAAACGGAAGACTTGTGGGGCGTCTCAGTTAAGGTTCTACAGTCTATTTTAGATGTCGTTGCTCCAACTTTAGCTTTTATTTTCAATAGCTGCATAGATGAAGGTGTATTTCCAGATTTGATGAAATATAGTAAAGTAGTTCCTATTTTTAAATCAGGCGATAAAGATAATCCCTCTGATTATCGTCCGGTGTCCATCCTATCAGCGTTTAGCAAAATATTCGAAAAAATAATGCTGACGCAAATGATCTCGCATTTTAATACTCATAAAATCATGCATCCACAGCAGTTCGGATTCACAAAAGGCAGGTCTACTACAGACGCGGGTCATAGTTTAGTTAAATTCATTTTGCATGCTTGGGAGGAATCACATGACGCTATAGGTGTATTCTGCGACCTCTCGAAAGCTTTTGATTGTGTGGATCATGATACTTTAATTTGTAAGTTAAATTTTTATGGCATTCGTGGCCTCGCTTTAGAACTCATTAAATCTTACCTCACACAAAGAAAGCAAAAGGTAGCGATTAACGGAGCGGTATCGGAGGAATCTGTGGTCGAAATGGGAGTGCCTCAAGGATCCATTCTTGCCCCATTCCTGTATCTTATTTATGTAAATGACCTAACTTATATGGTAAGCCAAAAGTCGGGTATCGTTATGTTTGCTGACGACACGTCTTTACTGTTCAAGGTTAGTAGAAAAGATACCGACTTCACTGAACCCAATGAAACCCTGTCCGTGATATCCGCATGGTTCGCTGCCAATAATTTGTTACTAAATCCTAAGAAAACCAAATGTATTAAATTCTCATTGATAAATTCATCTAACTCGAATTCAATTTCTAATATAAAGTTAAATGGGCAAACTATTGAATTTGTAAAATCAACAGTATTTTTAGGAATAACACTCGATTCTAAACTGCAGTGGGGACCTCATGTCACTGCAATCGCGGGTAGATTGAGCTCTGCTGCTTTTGCAGTTTGGAAAATACGGCAGCTAACCGATGTGGCGACGGCACGGTTGGTGTATTTTGCGTACTTTAATAGCATTATGTCGTACGGGCTTATTTTATGGGGATCTGCTGCAGACATCGAATCAATTTTTATCTTGCAAAAGAGAGCAGTTAGAGCAATTTATAATTTGAAGACGCGTGAATCTTTAAGATCATTTTTTAAGGAAACTGGTATCCTAACCCTGCCGTCGCTTTATGTTTTTGAAATAATCATGTACGTTAGGAAGAACATATGTGATTTTCCCACTAACGTCGATAAGCCAAAGGCTACTAGAAACACAGGGAAGCTTAAAGTACCATCTTACAGACTGGCTAAAACCAAAAAGTCGTTTTTGGGAAGTTGCATACGTTTTTATAATAAAATTCCAAAAAATATTACTGAAGAAACTGATACAAAATTTAAATCTACTGTCAAAAAGACATTAATATCTAAGGCTTATTATAAAGTAAACGATTATATCATGGACAGGGATATTTGGAAATAATTCCGATCCGCACTAGCGATCCCTTCAAATAGTGAACCTACTGTGTTAAAAATAAAATTGTGTTAAATACTTGTAATGTATAGTACATAGATGTCATTTATAAATATTGTGAATCTGTTTTAAAAAAAAAAAAATACCTCGTTGAGTTTCTTGCCGGATTCTTCTCAACAGAGGTTTTTTTTCCGAACCGGTGGTAGATTAAAAAAATGACGTGTAAAAGTGCCCATTGCGGCCTATTTGCTGAATAAATGATTTGACTTTGCTGAATAAATGATTTGACTTTGAAAGGAACTCCTCAAAAGTTGATATCACAGATACCACATTGTTGCAAACGCAATTGTTTTTATTTTGTTATGTGTGTTACTTTTGAATCTGTACACAAGATTTAAACGCAATACAGAGGGCATGACGTTTAATTTTTATTTAACCAATTACAGCTTCGCACGCACTTGAATATAAAGCTCTGTAACTGTCATTTTTTTTGTCATTTTCCTCTGTAAACCAACTGGTTTGGTAAACCTCTGAAAAATAAGTACTTTCAGTCGAATTTTTATCGAAGTTTTACTCAAGCATTGCCAGAACACCCTCTACTTCAGCAGCTTGAGTTTTGATGTTACAGATAACTTAATGAAAAACTAAAATATACCCAAAAAGCTATTACTTAAGCTTGTTCTAAAAAACGAAAATAAACATTAAATACCTACGCCAAATTAATCAATACATTATGTAATATAATGTATCTAAACTTTAGATTCTAAAGTATCATAGAGGTGCCCTTAGGAAGGATGTTTCGAACCATTAGATACCAATACCATTGGATATTGGTTTTTTGGAACCGTTGGATAGGGAAATATGTAAACTTTATATGTTTTTTTTTTAAATTTTTGAAACAACTGAGCTAATCAAAAAACAACTATTGGTGAAAGATTTATAAAAATTCAATTCCCAGAATAATAGAAACCTGTTTCAATTCAATCGCCAACAGTGTGGTTTTCTACGGAATTCACTTTTTCCTACACGCTGAAATGTGAATGAAGATGTGAAACAGTGGTTCAAAGTTTGTACAAAATTATGATTGTTTAGGTTTATTTGTCAATTCAAAATTTTGCAAATATATTCCTCCAAAAAAGCAATTAAAACACGAAACAAAGAAAAGTCAATTTTCCGGGGGAAATTTAATTTTATATTTAATCGAAAAATTTCAATTTTTTTTTCAGTAGAATTTGTACTCAACTGATAATAATAGGTACCCACTCAACTTTATCTGGCGCCACAATTTTAGAAAGAAAGAAAGACAGAAGACATTTATTAACATTCAGAAAGACACACAAGTACAAGAAATAATAAAAATAAATAGCAAACACAAATAAAACAATAAATAAATAAAAAGAAGAAAATGAAAAAACACGATTTTGTGTGTCCCCACAAAAGTAAAACGGCCGCTGACTCAGCATTATGCTGAGTCGTCAGAGGCCTGCAGCGCTGATATTCTGTCAGAACCGTCTGTGACTCATGGAATGATACATAAACATACTAAACTTATCCATGTTAATAAAATTAAGAAATAAAAATTGATTCAATTGTAAATCGACAAGAAATAAATAAATTACAATAAAGAATACTTAATTGACATTATTATAAAAAAAAAATGTTCCTATTAATGTTATGAATACCATACTATGATACATAATGTGAATACCATACTATGGTAGGTAAACATCGAGATAATTCGTTAATATATTCAAAAAAAGTTGAAACTTTCTTGTTTCATTTGTTGCAAAATAACTTCTTCTTCAATCATTATGACAAGTGTAAGAAATAAAACGTTGTTACTGAGTCATACTAGAAGTAGATACCACTTCACGAGGACTATTTTTTATTTAAATACCTTGTATTAAGAACTGATAATTTCAAATAAACTAACCATAGTTAAAAAACTGGAAGCATTCATTTGTGTTGCAGTTGTTACGTAATTTTTTGTTTATGTGATGATTAGATTTTAACTACTTCAGTATAATGCAAGGCCTTTTTTTGATTCAAACAAAGTTATCAGTAGTTTTATTGTACTTATAAAAAGGAAAATTTATCGCTGGAGTCATTTTCTTCGTATAAATAATTTTGCCAAACTTACTTTAAATGAATTTTGGCTCATTTATTAATTTATGTGTTTGCCTTTTAAGTAGTAATACCATACGTGTGAAAAAGGAACACGTTTAATTGCAGTAATTTTACTTCACCTGGACAGCAACCATACTACATTAAACGAAATTTTCACGTACTTTTATATCTACATGTCTGTGTTATCAGTACTTTCAAACTACAAAGAAAGTTTAAGCTGATGGTACTTAAGAAATTTTGACTTACTAAAAAAGAAGTTATTATTACTCAAGCGCCACTTATTTCCTAAAATAGTGCACAAAATAATATGGAGCCTAGTGATAAACATAGATAAATCAAATAGGTTTTCATAAAAACTTCTTTTATAAAAATCGGATGATTAGATGAAAAGATATCTTTTTTTTTCGTAAAAAAAAAACTTTAAATGGGTTTTTCTCGAAATGTCATTTTGGCGTTTCAGTAATTTTGCCTTTACAGTGACGATATGTAGAGTCGATCAATAAACCACTTACACACCACGACTCAGACAATTCAAGGCAATTCTAAATTTCGAAAATTGTTCAGACGCGATGCGTAGGCGCTCCTAGGTGGCACCTTTCTGCTTTATCTAAATAACAACGTACTCTACCATTGAACACGATTTCTAATTAAAAAATACTAATGAACTTTTTGACAGCCTTGTAGAAAGGTGACCTCTGTAGGAGCTTTAGTATCCAAAGTGCATGTCGTAGGTGCTCACGCACTGAGAGTTGCCTACCACCTATCACTACTAATTGCGAAAGTAACTCTGTCTGTCTTGTCTGTTTGTCGGTTACGCTTTCACGTCGAAACCACTGACCCGATTTTGATGAAATTTGGTATATAGGTAGTTTGAACCCCAAGGATCAACATAGGATACTTTTTGTTCCGGTAGAGGTCGCCACCGCGCGATAACCTAAATCCGCGCAGACGAAGTCGCGGGCATAAGCTAGTACAATATAAGTACATATTTACGTTGTCAATTTTATAAAATAAAAACATGATTCTCATTCGGATCTTTATCATTCCGGTATTCTATATGAAATAGACTTTCGCAAATAGAAATATTTCTGAGTATAAATATGCATTATGTCTTTAAAATTACGAGTACTGCCCGAAATCATTGAATTGTACAGCAGACTGATTTTCAAACAATGTGGGTTGAATGCATTTCATTGTAGCTGTAGCTTGCTTTATTTAGATAATTGAACCTTAATTATATGCCTTACAGCATAGTATTTATTATTATTATATAGTATATATTGAAATAGATTTGTGGCTGGTAAAAATAATTTAATCTTTTATCTATATCAACCTGACTTAATACTTTCCAGCAGTAGGTAAGTAGCACATGTTATGATGAATTAAATTATGTAGGAGTGCATCAGCCTCAAAAAAATACAAAAAAAAACATGTGACACGTCAAGGAGAAATACAAATAAAAAAATAAAAATTTCAATTTATTATTTTTTATTGTTCGTTTATGGCTGTGGTGTTTTATAATACCGTTTGTCGTCAGATATGGCGCTACTATCTTTTTTTAGGGTTCCGGAGCCAAAATGGCAAAAACGGAACCCTTATAGTTTCGCCATGTCTGTCTGTCTGTCCGTCTGTCTGTCTGTCTGTCTGTCTGTCCGTCCGCGGCTTTGCTCAGAGACTATCAATGTTAGAAAGCTGTAATTTTGCACGAATATATAAGTAAACTATGCCGACAAAACAGTACAGTTAAAAATTCAAAAACAATTTTTTTTAGGGTACCTCCCATAGACGTAACGTGGCGGTGTTTTTTTTTTCTCATCCAACCCTATAGTGTGGGGTATAGTTGGATAGGTATTTTAAAACCATTAGGGGTTTGCTAAAACGATTTTTCGATTCGGTCATTTGTTTGCGAAATATTCAACTTTAAAGTGCAAATTTTCATTAAAATCGAGCGTCCCCCCCCCCCCTCTAAAATCTAAACCGGTGGGTGGAAAAATTTGAAAAAATTCAGGATGGTAGTCAGTATATTAAACTTCCAAGGAAAACTATAGCGGCTAAGTTTGCTTGAGAATTATTAGTAGTTTATGAGTAAATAGCAGCGTAAGGTATAAAATATACCTATACTTCGAAGATTACGTATAAAGTACGAATTCCTTAGAAAAATATTACTTAATTTTTTTGTAATGGCTCCGGAACCCTATTTTGGGCGTGTCCGACACGCTCTTGACCGGTTTTTTTCTTTATTCAAAAGAAGAATAATAACAGACGGCATAATTCAATGCTTTTTGTATTGTGAAAACTAAGAAAACACGAACGAGAACAACTACAGCTATAAATACTTAATGCCCTGTTGTCTGTCAGTGTTATTAACATTCGGCCAATTTACAGGCTGTTTTTTTGTAAAGCCTCTGTGTTATATTCATTAGTTGGTGCGCGCTCGCTGCGGCGTTCATTAGTGCACTACGCTGCGCTTTACCCGCACGTTTTGTCATCCCAACCTTGTGATTCATTCAATTTAAACAAACTTATTGTAAAATCATAAGTGCACAGCCTGTAGGATAAAAGCAAACCTGACTGACACAATCAAAAGAACTTCGGTGTATTTATATATTACAAATTTTTAAGGTGGATCGTTTTACGATTAACCAGTTCCAAATTTGTATTAATCTAAGTAATACCAAATTACAGCCATTCATCGTTTTTTCTGAAAATTTAATGTTAAGTCAGTGAAGCCGTGAATCAATAGTAGTTTCAGACGATACTAGGTGAGTTCGTATTTTTAGATGCACTTTCGTTGCCTAGCGGAATCTCAATATAACAAGAGACGAACACTGTAAAACTCCGAAACTAGGACGGACCTGTAACTCATCCTAAATGTTCTAGAAAGACCTGTGCCAATAAAATTTCAAAGAATAAATGTTACTTTGTAGCGTGTATCAAATGTTTACGGTTGCGAAATATTTGGAGATATCAATTCCTAAACTTAAGTCGCAAAACGGTTTAGGAGATAGAAGCAAACAAAAGAAAAAGTTGCTCAAAAAGTGCACTTTTTGCTTGTTCGGCGTGTGCAAAGTTCGTTTTTGCGCACTATTTCTTTTACAATTTTTTTTTTATTTATGCTTGATCCAATTCATGATTAGTGCCTACTTACTGAAGAGGTTCTAATGTTAAATAATTGTACCAAGACGTAATAAATCTAAAACCTAATACCTACGAGTATTAATGCACAAAATATAAAATATTGATATTTTATATTTTATTCCTTGCCTCTACAACATTATAATAATTATTATTTTTTAAATAGGTATTGAATTTTTAAAATAGGTGTCTGAATGAAACGGAACAGTAGGGCTACTCCGAAACTCGAAACTCGAAGTTCGTGTCGTGCGTGCAGTACTTACCTCTATAATATCCTGCTTGGCCGGCAACCCCATACTTCCCGGCCTCTACCATAATGTACTAGAAAAACATCGTTCAATACACGCCCGTAAATGTCATTCTTCACTCATCCCGAGTCTTGCCACGAGCCGAAGGTGAGGATATCTTGGGACTCGTGAAGTAATGACATCCTTACCGCACTACTATCGAAATGTACCTACTCTACTATAAACTACTATTACTGTTCACATTGAGTATAGTAAAATTGTATGGTGAAAAAAATTGAGAAACGGCCGTATCTATTATGAATTAAAAATCTAAACCGTGTTAAATACCTATAGGTGCACTTGTTTTATTTACGTACTATGATATGACATGACAGGACTAATACAATATATGAAACGCCAGTAAGCCTCTGACACTCCATTAGAGGCTAATTGAAATTAGTTGTAATCCTTTGTTGTAGGATAATAGCGGATCTGTATCGCAGTAAAGGATGGCGGGGGAAGGCGCGGTGCACGGCTGGGGCTGCACGCCGCCCGGCGAGGCTTCGCAGCCGGCAGCGGAGCACCCGGGGCACGCCTGCCTGCCCGCTGTTGTCTTCAGAGGCTGGCGCAAGACTGCCCTCTACTGTATCTTAGTCTTCCTAATGGTGCTGATCTTCCTCAACATCGGACTAACTCTTTGGATTATTAGTAGTTTGAAACTAAGAATGGTGAGTCGGATATATTTGAACCCGTACAAAGTCAATATTAGCATCTAAAACCCCGTCATTCATAAAAGTTTCCAATCTCAATTAAATTGATTTGATTCATATCAATCATTGTAGACATAATACGACAAGTTATTTTATGTCACCTCAGACAGACAAGTGTTATATCATATCAAAAAATAATACTTAGACGGTATTATAGGCAAGTACATTTAAATTTACGTAGAGATTTTCATGTGGCAACGTGCACTTTGCAGCTGCTTAAACAAACTCGATGCAGTTTCTTAAACGGTTTTATTTTTCTGAACGTTGCTGCGTGTGGTTCTATTTGTTCACAATCAGTTGAAGTAATCTTGTTGATTTCGTCTTTTAACAAATACAATATGACTTGTAATTGGTATTCACGAGCCAATTCTTTCACAATCTAATCGAAGGCAATCACATTTAAATTTTTATATAAGATGATTTTTCTAAGGAATGTAGACAGCGACTGGCTTTTTTATGGATCTTCGTTTAACTGACAGATTACGCCCTGTTAAGTGTTAACCAAATTAATTAAATTACCAATAGGACTTTTTTCTTAAACATAATTCGTACAGAATAAAAAATAAAAAAGTCCGTTAAAATTCTTACCAAAATACTTAGCACGCACTGCGATTAAACACGAGGAGTTTTAGCGCGCCGTCTCTTTTATAAGCGAATACCTTGAAAGGGACGGCATAGGTACTAAAATCGCTTGCGTTAATTGCAATGTGTGCTGAGTCTAAGACAAGTAAGACAACTTATCAAATTGGTGCAGTGAAATGTTGGGTAAAACCGTTCTCTAACTAATTCTGAATCAAGGAATTACTAATACTCTAGTGCAGTTAAATTTCATTTATTTTTTTTATTTAAATTTCATTTGCTTAAGTACCTTATGTTCTTAACATTTGGTTTTTAATTACAAATATTCGAAAATTCACCTCGTATAGCAAGTAAAAATTTATTACAATACAATACAATGACTCTTTATTGTACACCACAAATATTAAGCGATACAGAAAACAGGTAGGTAGGTAAACAGAAAGAAAATTACTTGGGAAACAATAAGCGACCTTATCGCTTATGAGTGATCTCTTAGTTTTAATTACTACCGTACCTAATATTACCGTATTTTACTTAATGTAAATTTTAAATTTTACGTTACCTTGAAAAACTTATGCTTTCAGTGGTTAATAAATCGTAAATTGCTTCATTAAATTTATAACATCGCTGCAGCATCTCTTTGAGCCAAGTAGGGTAAACCAGGGTGTTATTGCCCACTGCCATTGATTGCCCACTTTAAGCAAAGTATTGCCAGATGTTAGCTTTGTATCATTCTAGTTAGATGAAAATTTGCTAGATGGTGCTGTAATTAATATTACAATCAATTTAATATTGACGATTGGCAACACTTTAAAAAAAAACCTTAATGGCGGATTTTGTCTACATGGGTGAATATGTTACTTAAACAAGTAAAAATTTTAACACTTTTCTTAAGAACTTATTCGGTTGAAGGTTATTTTTTGATATTAGTTTTTTGTTATTTTGCTCTCATCACATCATTGTGATAAAATAAATAGCATTTTCGTAGTTTTTGACGTAAATTAAGTGTAAAATTTTGAATCCTAACGGTCATTTTTGCTGTGGGCAATCACTGAACTAAAATTTGAATATATTTAGTTATTGCCCACCATTTTTCGAGTAATTGCCATATGTTAATATCTAGTTATTGTCCGGCCAATAGCCGTCATTCATGGCTGATTATTAGTCAAAGTGTTATAAACATCACGTTTTATTGTATTTAAAATGCTAGAATTCGTTCGCAATCCTTATACATTAATTAATATCTAAATTAAATAATGAATGGCAAGAAAAAATGACCATCAACTACTCGAACCCATACAAAAGAAGTTAAAAAGAAGTAAATACAACTATAATTAATGAGGAGAAAGAAAGTGTGCAATTACCACAGTCTAAAATGATATATATAACTGTTTTAAGTAACATTGTATGTAATAAAGCCTGTTAACAGTAGTAGACTTTGTGGAGAGTGTCATACCAATGTGAAAAAAAATCGACTGACATGCAGTATTTGTTCAAAAATCTTTCATGTGCGATGTATTCCACGAAAGCATAAAGAGCATATACCCGACAACACCGATTTATATTTTTTTTATGCCATCGTTGTTACATGGTAGAAGATTCTGGCTCTGGCAATTCCGACTTGTCATCATCCTCAGCAAAATAATTATTTGATGCACTTATGAAAGCTAAACAGGATCTCTTTTAATTCACTAAGGACTATTAGGTTTAATTCTAATATTTATATAAGTTTAAAGTCAATCCTGGCTTTGATTTATGATAAAAAGTTACTGGGCAATTACTGTGCTGTGATGCTGGCAATCACTGTAGCTTCTGGGCAATTACTGTACTTTTTAGACGAATTTAATTTTGTCAACTTATTTTCTAAGTTATTTAAGTTTTAATTAAAAACTGATTAAATTCTATGAGAGAATTTATTAGGCTATAAGAAAATAATAATACACAATCTGTAACTATATTTTTTTATTTTTTTTTGGAAGTCAATATGTTTGAAGTCCTTAAGTGGGCAATAGCTATACGGTTTACCCTAATAACCATTAACGCTACCCGCTGCGGCCGCCGACTACAAACTGCATAAACCGATGTATTCATCACTGAAATTCATTTGTTTTCCAACAGCTCCTTTTGCTGTCTTAGCGGAGTTATTATAACTACTATATTACATACTAGTTCTTGCTCGCAGCTTCGTTTGCGTAGGGAGTAAAATTAACGTTTATAATAACGTAATTCATACCATAACCAATAATCCCAAGACACAAATTTTAACTCTCCAGCTCCATTGGTTTAGTCTGTCACGTTAAGTATCCTTTTATATGTATAAATAAATACATAACATGGTAATCATATAGCAATTTTATCGCTTTTAATTAAAAAGGATACTCTGTATTATTTGTCTGTGAGACAAACCGTCTATTTTTCCATAGAATTACATATTCGGGTAATGACCACCAGTAATATAAACTAAACATTTTAGTTGAATTTAACGGCGAGTTGTTAGCACCACGCCAATGGAACCCCATATCTAAAGATTCCTTAAGAGAGAGATTAAGAAAGAAAAATGTGAAAATCCATCTCATTGTCTTTGTTTCAGGGTATGACCTTAAATGATTTTTTGGTTTTACAGGGAGGGCTCGGGCCTATTACAATTATAAAAGGTGGTATAGAGCTGGAGGGGCAGGCGTTCGTGACAGATAGCCTGGTGGCATCAACGATTCGTTCCCGCTCGGGGCAACCACTCACTGTTCACTCCTACCGGAACTTCTCGGTGCTGGTCTCCGAGCCGGAACGGAAGGAAACTGCCAAGTTAATGCTCAGTAAGATGGTTGTTTTAATCTTAATTTTATTGCTTTATAAGTGGAAACTGCTTTGGCTTATAAGTATATCAGCTAAGTTATATTCATATTCAACTGTGCTAAAAATGCTGTTTGTTTCCCAAATAAATAAATAAATATACCTTTAAATTTCCTTTTCAACAAAATGTCAATAATCTTTATATGTCAAAGTTTTTGAGTATGTGTGTATATGTCATTCTTTCACACAAGAACGGCTGGAAGGATTTGGATGAAATTTTGTAGGCACCTTGATAGACCTTGGGAATAACACATAGGCTCCTCGTCATTCTGATGAGTATTACCTATCAAGGATGTACGCAAGTCAAAAATCTGAAATCTGCAACACTAAATTTAGAGACATGAAATTTTGCATAAGTATTGTTCATTCCACCGTGAACCCGCGGCTTTAACCAGGTCATCCGTCCATCTCGTTGGTGTACGTTCTACGCTGCGCTTGCCAATCCGCGGCCTCCACTAGAGAACTTTTCGGCCCCAACGGACATCCGTTCTCCGTGTTATATGGCCCGCCCATTGCCGCTTCAACGAGCTAATTCGCTTGGATATGTGCGGATATATGTTGGGTAGGTGCGGGTTCACGGTGGATGCAGGCCGCTGCCAACCGAAGCAACTGGAGGTCTATGGAGGAGGCCTATGTCCAACAGTGGACGTCCTACGGCTGAGATGATGATGATTGTTCGTTCAACGTAGAAGAATACTCTATACTTAGTGTTCTTTGGGAGTTTCGATGAGAACCAAGTAAAAATTCAGGATTTAAATTCGTTTGCCAGACTTTATGGTTACCGCGAGGCCCTTGCCTAGGGTTTTTTATAACCTATAACATACGGAAGCTGATAATTTCATCTACTAACCTTTTTCAGAAAGAGACAGGCTTGAATGCAGCGGGCGCACTTTCGAAGTGCGGGATGAGTTTGGTGGCAGCGTGTTCCGCGCGTCTCGGAATGAGGTGCACGTGTTCGCGGACGCGCTGGCTGCGAACGGCGAAGGCGGAGTGACGGTGCAGACTGCGGTGCAGACGCCGCAAGTGCGGGCGCCACCAGGGGCCGACCTGCAGTAAGTGACTATTCTAGGCAGTTGTAACAATTTAGTGGCGTAATCCGCGCATCAGGTGTGGAGGTGCGCGTGTATTCACAGAGGTGCTGGCTGCCGACAGCCTGCCATTTTAGTGTCTGTTCTGTCTAGCTGGCTGGCATTACCCAGCTGCAAAACTGTAGTGGAGTTTGATAGCAGTATTCTCAACGGTCAACTCTCTGTTAATACCTATGAATGATTAAAACACTTAAAAGTAGGTATATATTCAGTTGCAGATTATGGATTTTGTAGAATATTTAGATTTAATAAATCTTAATAGGTAAATACTAACACTCTTTGCAACATACCTATCTTGACTTAGAATGATTTAAGCAATGTAGTGTCACTTCTTTTGACTGCTTTTAACTACATTTACAATTCGTACTATTTCATCATCTATACATGTATATCATCTTGCCCCCTGTCCTCTCCAGTCCTACTTAACTGTAGGCTGGTGACCTGCTGGCGACGCTCTTGTGTAGTGTAGACCTTAACGGAATCGACTGTCATTTTATTTAAACCTAAAATATATTATGCCTACAAACTGCTTCATCTTTCTCATGATTCATTTTTATTATTCAGACTGGAATCCCTAACAAGACATCTGGATTTGAGGGCTCCGCAGTCTATATATCTCGAGAGCCGAGCGGGCGGTATCGACGTTACGTCACACAGCAACATTAAGCTGGATTCTGTTGTAGGCGCCGTAAGTTAACTCCCATATTTTGAGATTAACAGTCTTAGACTGTTGAACAAAAAACCTTCATGTTGAGCCTTAGAGGTATAGTTTGGCCTCTCAAGCAGAAGATCATTGCTTCAAACCCAGGCTCGCGCCTCTAAATAAGTATTGAAGTGCGAAATGACATTTGAAATTTATCACAAGCTCTATGGGGAGGGAAAACATCATGAGGAACCTTACGCACCTGCAACACAATTTAATAGTTTATGTAAAGCACCCAATCTGCGCTGGACCTGCGTGGAACTATAAGCGCCCTCTCATTCTGAGGCAATTCTCCTGACGAAACTTGGAAATTACTTATACTTACGTAGTGCTGATAACACAATAATGTGGTACCGTAAAACTGATCTGATGATGGGGCCAAGAACTCCAAGACAAAGTAACGTAACCTAGCCGTGTTTGGGCCCGTTATAATAATCTTAGAGTGTATTTTGACCAAGGATGGTACTAGGGTCAGATGGCGGTTTACCATACTGTTTATCACTAAAGCGGTGTTTTTCAGTTTTTTAAACTTGTATTTTACAGTTAAAAATCGACACTCCCAGTATTTTCATCCAAAGCCTGAAGGAGGCTGTGAGAATGAATGAAACACGGCAGAACAAAAATTTAAGAACCCAGAGAGTATACCAGCTGTGTTCCTGCTCATCCGGCAAACTGTTCCTGGCTGCAGCCGAAGGAACCTGTTCTTCCAATGATGCTGATACGGAATTCTGCAGATGATATTAATAGACTGACCGCAGTATGAAACTAGTGCCAAAGTAATTATCAAACAAATAAATAAGTAATACATTCTTATGATTCTGCACCTTGCACAATAATTATATTTTAGTACAAATGTGTGATCATAGATTTAACTAAAAATGTGTATTGAAATGAATTATATGTATGTCACGAAGTATTATGATTATGAAGCAGTAAACGTAATTTATTATAGATATATACTGACCGGAAAGTTTTCTATTTATTTTTACACCAGCTTAAGCCCGCAAATTCGATCCCGTTGCAGGACTAACTATGCCGTGAGGGTTTTGTAAAGTCAGGAGACGGGAGACAGACAGGAGATGTTCAAGAGGTTTATTAAATGTAAGATAGAAGGCACCTGTAACAATGCATACAAAAACGAACTTACCACCACCAACTTTAAAAATATCCCCATCTTTGGAACCGACATAGGAGGAGGTTATCAATTGGACTGTATGTTTTTTCCAGTTTTTTTCCAATGAAGGTTTAAAAGAACCACGATGAGGTAATTGCGCGGAGATGATCCGTTGCGGCGCGCGGCCTCCGCGGTCGCCGAGCCGAGCTGGCCCGTAATTAGAACCACGCTATCCTAATTGAGACCGCAACGACAACATTTTGCTCCTATGTTTTTGCTTCAACACACTGTTAACGAGCCAAAACATTAGCACAGACTTAGGTTAGTATTTATTTATAATAACTGACTTTTAAAAATAGATAGTGTGTTAAATGGTTTTTATTCAATTTTATGTTTACTCGTCCATACCTAACTAGTTATAGTAGTGAATAGAATTTCTATTTATTTTAAATTAACTGTTCATTTGGTAAAAGTACTAAAAATAAATAAAATTGAAAAAATAAATATCACTGCACAATTCACACCAATTGACCTAGTCCCAAAGCAAGCTTAGCAAAGCTTATGTTAAGGATACTAAGCAACGGATAAACATACCTATATAGATAGATACATACTTAAATATACATATTAAACACCTAAGACCCGACTGGTCGTCTAAAAAAGTGTATTAGTTCTGGTTTTCCGAATTTCAGCAGTTAAAAATATTTAGCACAATAGTAGATTGTTCAACAAGGGAATAATACAAGCCATAATGACACGAGATGTTTTGCTGCCCGAGCAGAGCGAGGGTGGCTATAGTTCGAGTGTCATTATGGTTGTTTGGTCTCGCGTTAAACACTCTAATTTTCACTTTGATTGCGAGGAAAAAAACACAATTACATTATTACTTTTTTTACAACGAGTAATGGACATCAGTTCAAAATTCAAATAGAAAAAAGAATGGTCCGCGGTTTTTTCTTTTCTTTTATTTTTTTTTAAACTGACTGACGCTTTATATGCTTGCATATTTAGCCAACACATTCAAACTTGAAAACTAATTGGACTATGCATATTTTAAAACTAAGTAATTGGAATATGCATAATAAAATCAATTCATCCTTAATTAATTGTATTAATTAAGGATAAATTTATTCATTTTTCGCGTTTCACGAAATTAAATTGGTAAGTAGGTTTTTTGCAGTCGTCATTTCGAGGTTATTCCCACGCCCTGATAATTGTCTCAATCAATGAAAATAGCGATAATCACAAACGCCGTGATTGCCTCTTTAGGGGGTTCCAGACTGAATTAAAAAATACTTTAATCCCTAGACATTAATAAAGAGCTTTACTCCCAATATGTAGAGATTAAAGTAACATTTTACGAGTAAGAGCATGAGAAGTAAAAAATATTAATAGCTACTTACCTACACCTATCCTCAATCATTACTCTCTTAATAAACAAAAATCTAAATAAACGATCAACATATTTTGAAAAAATCTGTACAAATAATATATTTAGCTAACGCAATAAATACTTCGATTTCAACGGAATGACGCTGTTGAATCAACTCGTTGGAATAGGGTTTTATTTGTTCTATCGCGTCATATAAACACAGCCGTGAACATTTTTATTTCGGCGAACTTTTTTAGTTACGGCTCTTTAAACAAAGACAATCACGGGACAAATATTTGAACCCTTTATGGTCCGTGCACAGAGCAGCCGTAAAATACACAAGCTGTAAAAGTTTGTTATACGATATTCTAAAATTGTAAGTGTCACCATCAAGTAAAGCAGATGGGCAGCAATACTATGTGAACAGATTCTTGAATAAACGTAGGACAATAAAGATTTATTGCAAGACTCATTCAGCAGCAGTATTTATCAAGGTATAAATAAAACGGTAGCAGATAATTATAGTAACATAAAAATTCATATAACATATTATGTTCCTCACTAGTCTCACCACTGCACTGCTCTAACTGTATATAGATACGGTTTACTATAGAGTAAAGATCATAATTTTATCGTGAACAAGCGTAACGTAAATCATCGTTTTACGTCACCCATGTCGCACAATCGGATTTTTTGCGACTGCGTTTCATCTAAATCGTATCCTAAGGCATCGCGACTATCATGATAATATGATCATCCACATAACGAAATCTAGTAAACCAGGCCGTCAAATTACTAACTATATGGAATGCTTCTGATATTACTGGCAGTATATCCTATCCTACTAGTAATATTATAAATGTGAAAGTTGGTGAAGATGTTTGGATATTTGGAGGTTTGGATGTTTGTTACGCAATCCCGCTATATTGGAACGGATTTACATGAAACTTGGCGTACAGATAAACAAAGATCTGCATTGAGACATGGGATACTTGATATCCCGGTAATGCGTTCCCGTGGGATGATATTTAAAGTTTAAACAAGAATAGAGGGCCACTGTCCAAGTATGATGACGTACCTCAGCTCCCAAGATCACGTGACGAACTTCATTTTTCAATCAGTAGATGGCGATGTACAAGCGAATGTTGTCCTTTCAAATTGTTACTGTAACCTTTTTCAGGCCAAACTCCAAGGCATTTATTTATTGCGTAGCCACGGCAACAAGGATCGTGTAAGTGAACTGTTAATTTTCATTCCAAAAGTGTGTTTATCCGTCTTTCACGTCGAAACGGACCGACGGATCGACTGATTTTCGGCATAGAGATAGTTAATGGGCCATAGAGTAACATAGGCTACTTTTTATCCCGGAAAAATGCACAGCTCCCGAAGGAACAGCGCGCGATAACCGAATTCCACGCAGGCGAAGCCGCGGCTAAAAGCTACTTATAATATATTTATACCTTCACACAAAATTTCATTCAGCAGACTATGTAATAACATGACTGAAAAGCGTCGATACTTGATTAAATTCCAAAACGGGTTACATGTTTTAACATATATATAAACTTAACATGTTCGCGATATAGACGCCCTTCTGTCTGTTTCATCTAAAGCTAGCCAGCTAAATGAACGTTGGCCATAAATGCAACGAAACACGACTTTTCCCTACAAAATGCAGAATTCGTCATCGCATTGCGTGCCGTCTACAACCTAACCTAGATATTATAGAACGGAACACGGTGAATTTTAAATTGTACTTTATGCATTACACGCTGGCACTATGTTCGGGAAAGCGTTAAAGTGTTGCTGTGAAAAATAACTATCGATCTTTTATTATGGCTTTGTAGTGTTCCGTACCTCAGTTGGCAAAAGCAAAAACGGAACCCATAAAGGATCACATCGTTTGTTCATCTGTTTGTCTGTCAAGTCCCTTTTTCTCACAAATACTTGGAAGCATCAAGCTGAAATTAATATGAAATTCCCAGGTCTGAAACCCCTTGGAGTTAAAGTAAGATTAGATTAAATAATAGAACTCATTTATACCGTAAAATTAATTGATCCCGGGGAGCGCGACAAATAAATTCTCTCCTACAATATGTTTTAGTTATTGAACCAGATTTCATAAGGCATGAATCTAAATAAAAAAAATAACCTGACTTAATCTATGTTTATAACTAGATTTATTTAAGTCAAGTAGTATTTCAACTTACAAACATGCTAGACATACCAAATTCCGTGGGGCCTTGCGCGTCACATAATGTCTCTTTCATACCGTTCTAGTCAAAAAATCTCGCGTATAGACAATTCCAGCCAGGTCCAGCGATATTGTCGTGGTGTTCTGTTCTGATCACTCCTTAAGGTTGGAGCCAGACAGCGGCGACTCGGTCTGAAAGTGTCCGGCGCGCGACTTGTCCACATTATGCAGATGAGGCCGCAGGTGCTCGTTATGTGGCCCCTGCGCCGCGCCACGCCGTATAAAAACTTCGCCCACCCAAACGACCCTTACTCACTATTTCTAGGTGATGCTCCTTGTGTTGTTTACCTAAAAAATTAAGCAACTGTTTGTCTGACGTGAGCAAACTTAGATAGGAATTTGGCCTTTCCTAACGAATGGTCGGCTGAAATCTACCAACTTTTTTACGTAGCTTCAAATGCTTTACTTAACCCTTAAAAATACGAATTATACAGTGTGTGGCCCAGAACCGGGGATAATATTAAAAACAGAGGTTCTATAGGTCACCGGTAATTGGATCATGGTTCCACTTAATTAAAATTAAAACTTATTTTAGTTTTTTTTTTTTTTCTAGCAAACTAAACCGTAGATTCAATGTACTTACGCCATCCTAGAAGCCAACTGACGTGGCCTGTCACATTACAAAATATCAAACAATCTGCTTTACATTGCTTCTTCGAATGAACTTTAAAGCGTAATAAAAAAAAATAAACTAATTATTTTTAAAAGCCCGTAAACTAATGGTGTTCAGATGGATGAGTACGATCTATGTTTTAGTTATATGTCCGTGTTAAAGGCCACACCCGGTATTATATTATTTTCTCCGCACTAAAATATAATCATACCCTACAATTTGTGAACATAGAAATATTCTTCCGTAATGTATAAAAGCGTTATGACGACACAGAAAATGTAATTTTAATTTTATTCTTAGCAGTGTTACTCACCTGGGTGTGCCCTTTATCACAATCACGCTCGCGCGTGATAATCTCGCCCTGCGAATGAAGAGAAAACGACTAACGGATTATTTTTTCTCGTTACGCCCTGTATTAATCTTTCTCACACGTTTCTTGAATTTCCATGGGCTTTTGAAGCTGACTGCCGCGCGGTGAGTGATGTGATAAGTAGAGAATAGTCAATTCTTAAATCAAAATGTACTTGCTATAGCGGGTAGGCCCTATAATAGGTGCAAAAAAATCAAAACAGATTCTGTTACTCAATGTATACTTAGTTACGATTAATTGCTATAAGTACGTGCGAAGCCCAATGTATAGTATGTAGGTGAAGTAGACGACTAAAGGTCCAATCCTGCGCTGGTTCGTGCTGAGTCACCGACTTCAAGCTAGTAAGTACGTAGAAAAATATTTTAAAGGATTTTGTAGTCGGTTCCATTATTTTGTTTTATTTTTTTGGAGTCAGTTTTACTTTTTTTGTTAAAACATTTCTTTATTTCTCACTTTTTAGTGATTCTTAGATAAACTATATCTCACAACAATTCGATTAAGCCCAAACACGGCTTAGTTGCGTTGTTTTGTAGCAGAGTTCTTTTGCGTACCTTCCGACTTCAGCATCAGATCAGTTTAAATAAATTATAATTATAAATTAACTTAAAGCTTCTTAGTCGCTTATCTAGGTAACTAATCATGATCATTTAAAGACGCGCGAGCATTACTTAGCTTTGACGAGTTCCATTGGACATCAACGGTCTTCTTCATCAGGTCCAGCTTAACAAATGATACTTTCTGAAAGTAAATGCTTATCTCATGCTAAAAATGCCAGAATTATATATAGGTGTGCCTATAAACTTTGAGGTTTGCCCTCGATTTCCCTAGTATCCTATCATCAGATCTAGACTTGGTAACAATGGGACCACCTCAGAAGTTTACTCTTTCGAATAAAAAATAATTTTTAAAATCGGTCCACTATTGACTGACTAATCGGTGAACATTAAAAAAAAAGATAAATAATTACAAACATTGGAACGTAGAACCTCCTCCTTTTTTGAAGTCGGATAAAAATATATTTTCTCAACTTCAACAATTGCGCTGTATTTAATACCTAAGTGATTTTAATTTAAGTCTGAACAATATTATTAGCCTTTGTAATAAAGAAAATACCATTATGATAAATATTAAGCATGTGTCAATCAAAGCACAATTTTTCCTTCTGGGGGCCTAAAAATGTCTATCAGTCTTACTTAACGAAGTTACTTTGTAAATTTTGTTTGCACAAATTTCGCCGGACGACACCGACACAGGTGACACGGCTGACGTTGATAAACGCGGTACACTTTCAATTCACTTTGCAAAACTTTTAAGGTCATTGACGGTTACTTCAATACTTTATTTCACAGCTCGTCTATTAGCTACTTTCTGCCTTTATTATCATTGTGCTCTTTCCCTCTTAAGACAACCCAAGGTTTCTTTGTTGGCACTACATGTCAATCTTACTTTGGCGAGAGCCCTACCTTGGCTGTTATTGCAGAATGTTTCACCTGCAACACACTAACGGAACGTACTGTAATAACATTTACACAAGGGAAATTCAAACGTCGAACTATTTGCGCATTTTCCCCAAAATGAAATTTCTTTGTTATTCGAACAATAAATATTACATGAACGATATGACAAAGAAGTCAAACGCCGGCATTTCATACACACGTTAAATATGTAACACATGATTTTCAATATTCCAGCACACAGGCAGGTAAAGAGATACACGAATGGAACTAAATACCCGCAGGAACGAGCAACTAAATGTTTTAGATTAATCAAGGAAGAGTACAATCGACTCATTTGCATTTATACGAGTCGCTCACCCACGCTCGTTCAAACCGCATCAATAATTTGTATTTAGGCTCCTCGCCGTTATAAACGTTAAAGCTCACGATAATTACCTGCGTAAAGATTTAACAGCTACTGAGAACACACTCCAACAGTTTGATATCAATAGCATGAGGTTTTCATTTGAATACACTTTCAAATCTTTACATTTCTTACACCGAAATATTTAGTTGTAAAATAAAATCTTATCAGCCCTTTGAGTGTACGACTCGTTTCGGTTGTTACGTTCAACACTTATTGAAACTGTTCTTAAGTGTTGTCCTTTTATGTAGGTACTCCATAAATGTTTGATAGGGCCATCTCGGGAAATCTCTGTCTCCATTCGCAGAGGGTCTGCACTCAAATAAAACGGGAATCCCAAATATTATTCCACGACATTTTCCCTGTTCCTTCGATGTGAACTTTTATTTTTATGCTCTTACGTATTCTTTCTTATCAGAGCAGAAACACACTTCCAGCGAGATTCCGAGACTGACTTAAACCCTTCCTTCGAGAAGGGTCCCTTTCACACGCAACTTCCAACTTTAGCGTAAAATATAATTTTATCATTATAATTTTTATAATAAAGAATTGTGCCCTGTCCGCACTGCGAGTTTTCACCGCCCGGTTTTTTTCTAGCAATTCTGTAACACATTGAATTCTTAAATTATCCTAAGCATTGAATCTTATATAAGTATCCGCACTGGTGGTAAAAAATTCGCGCGGAAAAAAAGTCTGTCGGATGCAAATTGAACGAGATGTGGTACGGATTTAATAATTATATTACATGTATACGGATATATAATTCGTGAGAATAAATAACGCGCGGTGAAATATCGCAGTGCAGATTCACGATGTTCTGCCGCCAGAATGCAGTACTAGCACAAACCAAGCACAAATCATTAAACCATAAACAGTTTTTGACAACTATTTCAAAGCTCTGGATTAAAATTAAAAAATAGAATAATTTGAGTTTTAAAATACGCAAGAGAATATTTTAATACAATAATGCATCGGTGCTGCGTATTTGGACGCAAGAATGAAGCCAATCATTCATTTCCGAAGGACAAAAATCAACAACACGTCGCACACGCACGCACGCAGCAACGGCAACAAATCGTAAAGACTTTATAGCAAAAAAACACTCAAAAATATGTTCAGCACATTTTAAAACCTAAGAAAATAATAAAGGTATTAGTTTTTATACTGGATTTGATTCATTTAACAAATTTGTTTGTATTTATAATACTTTTTGTCCCGAAGCCCATTCATTAACCTATAAAAGGAGTCAAGTCGTGGGTTTGAGTGTTGAAGACCAGTTCTTTAATGAAGTTAAGGAGAAATAAAGAAGACTACGAGCTAGGTCGCTTAATGGTATAAGTCCCTGTAGGGTTAAAACGAAACTCTAAAATCGAAGTTCGTATCCCACCGTCCCTTTCACTCGCGTATTAAATGATATAAGCGTCAGCGGGACGGCAACATACGAAGTTCGAGTTTTGCACTTCATCGTAGCCAGTCTGTAACTGTCTCGAATATATTTCACACATTGTAAACTTTATGCATCAAATATGTACCTATTGTATATGCAAGTACAGTCACTAACAAAGATATGAATACAGACAAAGTGTAAAAAATATCTAAACGCAACCTTAATGTTCAGGCAATAGAGTCCTGAATACATATTTTTGGCACTTTGGCTATATTCATATCTTTGATGCTGACTGTACCAGTGACAGACAGATTATAGAGAGAAGTCAATTTTACCAAAAATGTTAAAAAAAGGAGACAATATATTATTATGGCAGATCGTGGGTTCAATGTGCTTGTGCAAGATATATTTTCTCAAAAAAGTATTGCTATAAAATATACCATCATTTTTAAAAGGGAAATGTCAGCTGCCTGGGAAGACTGTTGTGAACGACCGAAAACTTTCTTCACAGAGGATACTTACACATTGAACTCCTCATAGCCTAACTAAAACATGCTAAAACCTATGGTATATTGCAAAATCCTGTAAATAGTAATTATGCTCATCTCATGTCAAAAATATACAGCGTGGGTATCCAATACGAGCAAAGAATTAAACCAGACGTAGGGTTTAGTTGCGTAATCATTAATTAACGGCATATTTTAAGTTACACTTAATTGAAAACCTGTAATTAATTTTTGAAAAATTACCGAGCAGCAATGTAACGCAAACATGTAATCCAAGTAGCTATCCAAAAATGGCTCTTCGTGGCTAGTGGTATTAATTGTTTACAAACCGTTACCTAACTGCTTTGTCGATAAAGACTCGTATGCATTAGTCTAGGGGGTGTTGGGAGACTGGTCCAGACCGGGATACATGGAACCGTAGGCACCTTTACCTTTGCCGGCCAGTGGGACAGTTAGACTCTTAATAATTAGTAAACAAATAAATACTTAACTGCACAAAAAAATCACACATTCATAATGTTGTGTGGTTATTTCACTAGCCTACACCACTTAGATTATTGAAATACTTAAGTATTTGTTTATCAACAAGCAATTGACATTATGTCGTGCTATTTTAATCAGTCACGATAGCAATTAGTTGACAGCGTTGATATTCTGAAATCATTGAGAAAATTACCTTGACATGGAGTTAACCTTTTTTATGAAATAATTCCAATTAATTTAATACATTTAATAAATAAAATTGCAGTCTTAATTATTTAATTTGGTAACTAAATTTAAATTTACATTAACTGAACTCTACAAAGTTTGATACGTATTACGTACACACTTGGTTTTAATAAATGTACCAAACTCTTTGGTAAAACTTCGTTTATTTTATTTCTGGTTTTATTTCAACTTTAACTCGACAATGTCAATGTTTCTGACAATGTCAGTCAGAAATCAGTCATTCTATTAAAATGCCCCATACAACCAATTTTAATTGTCCTAATAAGGACAGAAAGCCATAATTTAAAAGAGAAGAAGAAGAACCAATTTTAGTGCTCCGGGATTAATGGACATGATTTTGTTTTATGGTGAAGCACATCAAAATGGCGGAAGAGCATTGGAAGTATACAGAGAGCGTTTCCCAAATAGTAGAGTGCCAAGTACCTAACGCTCGAGTGATTGTAAACGCGTTACAGCGAGCGCGTGAAGGTTTGCCTGTCACAGGGAGGGTGGAGGGAGCAGCTGTTAACTATGAGCATCCAGTTGCATTACATAACCGGATTCTTCGTCATTTTTCAACTGACCCAGAAAATAGTACGAGAATAGCTATGATAAACAACCTATGATATCCGTGGAAAAGCTGAAGGATAAGATAACAGAAGTGTTTCAAAAACTCAGGGACACTACTGATCTTTACCACGTTAGGCAGTCCATTAAACGACGCTGCGATACTTGCGTTCAATTGCAAGGAAGACACGTGGAGAATAAATACCTGAGGCGGACATACCAGCGAGATTAATTTTTTTGACTGTATGTAAATAAATCGTTTCTTGTAGCCTATTTTTTGTTTTACTTCATGATTTAACATCTACACCATTAAGTACTTTGTAAAACACGCATTTCATAACATCTAACTCAATTGACAAGGACATTATGAGATACGAGATAGCTTTATTAACTAGGCGTTTTAGACATTTCAGAAATTGATAATTAAACAGCTGACAAACTGTCAACGAGCCTTAACTTGAATATTTTGCATTACATTGCGGGCTCAATTATTTTGTATGGTTTAATTTTTTGTTTTAATTTTAGATAAAAGTTATTTAAATATACTTACTAGGTCCTGTACTAACCACCATTTAAAAATTTGCTCGTATTGGATATCCACGCTGTATTATGTATGTGTCATGACATGACATGATTTGCCACTTCCGCGAAATGATTGCTAAGAGAACAGCTTATTTCTATTTTATTCCAATATAAATATTGGCAGATTTACTATCATTGAGTTTTAACATAAAAATAAAAACACATAAATTAACTGAAACGGGCTTCCTCTTCCAATTGTAACTAATTTGATTATTGATGTAGAAATAAAATTTTCACTGTATACAAGTATTTTGAACAGTGGGTGACCGCTGATGATTTAAAATCCATAACATTATATTCCTTTATTAATAAATAAGTCAACAATCACATAAATTGGGATATAATGAGACTAGGGAGACAATGATCACATAAGTAGGTATTAGGCATGCACTTACTTACTAGTAAGTCAGTAATCACTAAAATAGTCATAACTAAAGCCCTAAGGCTCCTAAGACCCCTTACAGACAAACTACATGTGAGAGTGGCCAGAGAAAACAATCTCAAAGCATTAACGAAAAGCTATTAATATTCTCTGGCTACGTTTGAATAAAAAGTGCAATAAAATAACTGTGTCCTAAAATATATCTTGATGGTTTATATTATTATACTTATGACTCTAAACTATTGAGACTCATTGAATCATTCGGAGCGTGACGCTTCTGCGGCGAATCTAATCCGGCCCATATTTCGGCGTCACTCGGCCTCATATTAGTATGCCGTGCCACAGTAACCGAAGTCGAATCACAAAAGATATCCGGAGCGCGACTTGCACAAGGGATGAAAGCCAACATTGTGTAATCAAAAGGGTCGCAATCTCACCTCACCCCCGCTCGTGTCGAACACAGCTTCATCAACCAGGACTCTTTCCACTCATTGTGACGTTTTCGTTTCTCAAAGACTCATTACTATGGCCTTTTAGGAAAAAATATTCGATCCATGAAGATGTTTTACCTACAATACCATGTATGTATGTCGACAGCAGTGTAAGCATGTGGAATGTGTTCACGATTTAGATAACATCTTGGATTCAGATCAAATCACGACGACACAAGCAAATAGAGCATGTCATAAATAATGAGCGTCACACGGACTGACACAAATGCTAGCAAAATATTTTTGGGCCACACAATCTGATACCGCGCCGTTTCGTCAAACGTACGGATTCGAACACCAAATAAATATTCATATTGTTATACTTCTATATCGCGACGATCGAATACTTGTGCAAATGCCTTGATGGGCGAAGGCGCGACTCAATATTGCAGAGACGTTTATGCCACACCGCACTCCTCACGAAGTGCCGCAATAGTTTCACGTTTGAATTTCTTGAACAAACATTATTACTGCTCCAATGGCGAAATGTTCCTCTGAAACAATTCGCAATAGCGGGAACTTCAATGTCAAAGGAAGAGAAGAATAGCAAATCTCAACACGCGCATTTAAGTTTCCAATAAGGTTTTCGTTGAATAACAAAACACATGTTTTATTTCCTCGAATTGTTTGCTCTGCTTTGATAAATCGAAATGCCTCTAGACCCTTTTGAGTTTATAATATCTTGTAATAATATTATATAGCCGGTTATAGAAGAGGAAATATATACACAGGCTGTGGGCAGTCTCGACGCACCGGACTATTCCCCAAACTCGTTATTGTTTCACATCATCTTGATGGTCTTTTATTCCGTTTCACCCTTCGTTAGTTAAGTCTTTGTAAGCTAAGATTTTGAATATTCAAGTTAACAACAAAGTGAAAAAAAGTGTTCATTAAAAACGAAACTACTATTATCACGAATCTGTGTAGGTAGCTTTACATTATTTCCTTGAATTGGCGAGCAAAATCTTAATAAAGCAAATTAAATGTACTTACCCTAAGTAAAGGAGTAACTGAAGAAGCGACTCGTCTTGCCACTGGCAGTAATTAAGATTTCGGAATACCGTCTTTGTGATAGAGTTAACTCGTTCACAATTACTATATCCCGGTTTTGAAATAAACCTTTTTTAAAATCTAAAGATTAAAAACTAAAGATGAAAGAGTAACTATTCTAGTCCAAATTATTATGAAATCTGTATTTTTAAGCACAAACAATATTTTTGAAATAAAAAAACGAATGTTTTATGTGCACCTATAGTTTCGAACGTTTTTCTGTCTCCATTTTTCTTAAAAATTTTATTACATCGTTTTTAGTACATTATTCTTCAAACCTGAAAAACCCCCGACAAAAAACGCCAGCAAAAATAAAATAAAAAAACGAAAAAAAGGCGCCAAAAAAGAACAACTAAAAAGTAAAAAATAATTATGCACTACCTAGCTGTTGCCCGCGACTTCATCTGCGAAGAATTCGTTTATCCCTATCCCGCGGGGACTATGGTGATTTCCCGCAAAATTAGCCCAAATTAATTTAGTAAGTATAAGTACCTAGTAATATTTTTTTTATCTAAGCGTCGTCGGTGTCGGGGGACCGCTTAGGTTAACAGGAAACTAAAGTCCATATATGTTGTATTTTTAAAGTATTAACCTTAGCGGTCCCCCGACACCGACTACGCTTAGATAAAAAAAATATTAGTAGGTACTTATACTTACTAAATTAACTTGGGCTAATTTTGCGGGAAATCACCATAGTCCCCGCGGGATAGGGATAAACGAATTCTTCGCAGATGAAGTCGCGGGCAACAGCTAGGTAGTGCATAATTATTTTTTACTTTTTAGTTGTTCTTTTTTGGCGCCTTTTTTTCGTTTTTTTTTTTATTTTTGCTGGCGTTTTTTGTCGGGGGTTTTTAAAAATTTTAATTTTAGTTTTTTTATTTCATGCTTTTTAAACTTTGTTATTTTTTTTTTTTTAAGTGTACTAGTGATTGAATATCCTGGCTGCAGCTCAGCTCGTGTTGCCATCATTGCATTGTATGTAGAATCAAATACTGATCAAAAGAACTTCTTTTTGTGTGATATTTTTGTATTTCCTTTTGTACAATAAAGAGTATAAACAAACAAACAAACAAACAAAAGGAATCAAACATGACATGTCTGCTAATTTTTTTTTTTGAAGAGTAGGTATACTGGTGTGCTGGATATATCCTGGCTGCAGCATCAGCTCGTCGTGTTGCCACCACTGCATTGTATGTAGAATCAATTACTGATCAAAACGAATCCAAACACGACATATGTGCTATTATTTTTTATAGTGTTCAAGTGTGCTGGATATCCTGGCTGCAGCATCAGCTCATCCTGTTGCCACTTTTGCATTGTATGTAGAATCAAATACTGATCGAAAAGAATCCAAACACGATATATCTGCTATGGTTTTATCAAGAGTGTACCTACTGGTGTTCTGGATATCCTGGCTGCAGCATCAGGCCGAGAACTGCATAATCTTGTATAGTTACATAGCATACATGGGTGTTTCAAGTTTTAGGTCCCAAATATGCTTGAAAGTAAAGTAAATACCCATTATGCATATAAAATTCCTACCGCAGCGAACAAAAGAGCTGATGATCTTGAAACGGCTGAACCGATTTTGATAAAACATGTCTAAGAACCATCGCCAAAAAACCAGCTTTCAAATAAAAAAAACCGCATTCAAATCGGTCCACCCGCTTAAGCGCTACGGTGCCACAGACAGACACACAGACACACAGACAGACACACATAGCGGTCAAACTTATAACACCCCTTTTTTTGCGTCGGGGGTTAATAAACAGTCTGTGGGTGTAGGTATGTATAATGTGTAAGTATTATAGGTATGTATAATATGTAATATTTTGGGTCTATTTCAATTGCTGTCAATTGTCCTATGATATTTTGAAAAAATGACTTTCTGCCAAGTTTCTTGCGACAATAATGATCAATAATGGTTTTTCCAAAAGCGCTGGTAGTTTAAAAAAATACGTGTATAGGTGCCCATTGCGGCCTAGTTACTGCATAAATGATTTGAATTTGAATTACGGTATTATTTTTTATTTTTAGGGTTCCGTACCTCGCTTAACCAAAACGGAACCCTTGCAATCTTGTAATATAAATTTGTTGTCCATCCGTCTGTCAACCGTGTGCACAGTTCAATATTTATTGTAACTAAAGTAATTGCTGTTTAAAAAATGACACTAATAACAAATGACAAGAACTTACATATTTTAATTTTTTTACTGTAATTTCAATTATTTCACTTACACATTCACACATTAGGTACAGATAGTTTATCGAATTCAACCTTAAATCAACGCAATCACAACGTACTTCTAGCTGTCATAGAAACTTGAAATTGGATGTGAAACTCTTATAGCACAACTAACAAGAAAAGTCTGATTTTTAGGGTTCCGGAGCCAAAATGGCAAAAACGGAACCCTTATAGTTTCGCCATGTCTGTCTGTCTGTCTGTCCGTCCGCGGCTTTGCTCAGTAACTATCAATGCTATAAAGCTGTTATATTGCACGGATATATAGGTAAACTATGCCGACAAAATAATACATTTAAAAATTCAAAAACAATTTTTTTTAGGGCACCTCCCATAGACGTAATGTGGCGGTGATTTTTTTTTCTCATCCAACCCTATAGTGTGGGGTATTGTTGGATAGGTATTTTAAAACCATTAGGGGTTTGCTAAAACGATTTCTCGATTCAGTAATCTGTTTGCGAAATATTCAACTTTAAAGTGCAAATTTTCATTAAAATCGAGCGTCCCCCCCTCTAAAATCTAAACCGGTGGGTGGAAAAATTTGAAAAAATTCAGGATGGTAGTCAGTATATCAAACTTTCAAGGAAAACTATAACGGCTAAGTTTGCTTGAGAATTATTAGTAGTTTATGAGTAAATTATAGCAGCGTAAGGTGAAAAAAAACCTAAACTTGGAAGATTCCGTATAAAATACGAAATCCTTAGGAAAATATTACTTAATTTTTTCGTAATGGCTGCGGAACCCTATTTTGGGCGTGTCCGACACGCTCTTGGCCGGTTTTTTTTTATCTCGTTTTACAGAATCGTGTAAAATTATTCCACACTGAATACATTTTGCTTGAGAATTGGCTCTGTTAACATTAGATTTTCATAGATGCCTACAAATTTACACGGAACCCTCGATGTGTGAATCCGACTCGAATTTGGCTGAATTTTTATTCAATAACACTGCAATAATTGTGAAGATAAATTAGAACTATAATTATTGCAATAGGTACCGAGCTACCAAGAAAATAATCAGCAAGCTTTATTAAACCGGTTCGGATTATAACCCCTGTTTTATGATTCTCATTATTAGCCACTGCCGTTATATTAACAGACCTAAACAAAAAAGACCGCAGATATATTCGTTACCTCAGCAAAGTAACAAAAATCAGTGATTGTATGATGGGCAATATTGGAGGGAAATAGCATTTATTAGACTGCGGCACGGATAAGGATGATACGATCCGCAAGCACGTAGTTAATGCGAGAGGGGCTCATTACATTGTGTTGACACCGACAAATGCCCTTTTACATATTCTCACAGAGATCCCGAAGATTGAGCCATGAAATTGAAAACGATCCCTTTGAAGAAATTTATTCCAGGCACGAACTGCTCTCCCACTCCGATGAGGAGGAGATTTGCTCGTTTATTTTTATGAAATTATTCAAGAAACACTCCATTTTTGTTAGGGCTGTCGAAACAACTACGTACCATCTGATGATGGTACTAGCAGACGAGGTGGATAATTGGATACCATATTAGAACAATGCATGAAAGTGCGATAAGTAGAAGCAATTTCCAGGTAGTTTCTTGTTGTAAAAACTTGTTAGTGTTTTCAGTAGAGTCTTACTATTGTTTAATAATTTTCATGTATATTATTTTAAATCATAATGTTTTTAAAATAATCATAGTTACCGAAGATTATTTAACAGACTTTTTTTAATACGAGTCCAGATATAGTTAAATTGGATAGAAAAGGTCAGTCTTACCTAGTAGTGACGAAAGGCTATAAATTACTCAGCGGAAACTTACTCTAGGAATTTCCCGAGTTTACAACAATAAAAATCTGAAGAAAGTACTCAGTAGGTACTATTTTAAGCTTTTAACTTGCATTTAAGTTTTAAGAAGAATTAAAATCGAAATGCAGTGAAGTAAAAGTTGAAGTGAGCTCTGCTGCCTACTTACCTACTTAAATAGTCTTACTATTTCTATTCTTACTCTTCGTATTCTCACCTTGTTAAATTATCAGTTCATACAAAAAATATGTTGTATTACCTAGAGCCTAATAAATAACTCGTCATTCTCATTAGTAAAGTTTTTTTTCTTTTATTTATGCTATGAGGCCTTTAATTCTTGTCAATCACTTAATATTTATTTCAACTAAATAGAGTCTCTACCAACTACCTATAGGTTTGTACTAACGCAGATTTGTATTAAAATACTTTTTTAAAAGGTTTGTCTTGTGATTTTTACTTAGAAATTTCATTATTTTCTAGGAGCTCGAAGAGAATAGATAATAATTAATTTAAGCTTGATGCTGTTTAAGAAAATAGTCTTGACAGCCAGGACAAATGCATGCAGTAAACGCGTTCTATTTTATCTTTTTTAAGTAAGAATAAGTTTATTATTACGTAATTAATTTAATCAAAGTTGATTTTGATATTAACTTATAAAATATTTTCAAAATTCAACAAATGAAGTACTTATACACTTTTAAAATGGCTGTGTCAAACAACTCCGCAGAGGTGTGCCAAATGACATATCGGAGGATAAATGTGTTTATATTCACAGCCCGATTTATATGGCGGCAACCACCAACTTTTGTACTTTTTCACACAGCTTGCCAGCCGCACGTTCAGTGTTAGGTACCTACTCGAAACTCCCTCTCTCCATTATCACGGCAACCGAATTCATTTTAAATTTTCTCGAAACTTTTCGTTAAAACAAAGTAAACAGCGCTGAGCTTCACTATCATTTATTTATCAACTCGTACGAAAAATAAAAACTTTAGTTTGGATCGTTTTTCAGAGCGACCGCTGAACTCTGCGAAATTTCAATCGACGTCTGCTTCCGCGGCTTTCTGTTGACGTATTCCGCAACAAATATTCGGAAGCACATTCCTCCCCGGCCTTTTACGTCATAACAGGCGCGTAATGACCTCATCGTATAAAGAAGCAAAAATATCGCGAACGCAATTCGTCATGTCATTATGCATGGAAAGGGCGAACTTTACGACTATAATAACGCGAGATGTCTGACTCGGTGCGCCTCATGAATGGTGAAACGTTCTTTATTGTAGCGTGTTTTATGAACGATTAACCTTTTAATGCAAAGCGACCGCTCGAAATGAAAACCCCTATCGAGAAATAATTCCATGTCACTGCCGGAAAAACCTGAGCTAATATCTTACTAGCAAAGTAAAAAAGCCAATTGGTTTTGTTTTCTGTAGGGTTAAAAAAATGTAGACTTTTTACTCGTCCAATGAATTTAGATGTAAACTTACCAACAACAAGACAACGTAATTTGTTCCCGCAGCCGGTAATGCGATCACGGCGTTTTGTCAGATCATGCGGTTAATGAAAACTGTTTTCTTCATTTAATTTGTTGGCAGCTTTTTATGGTCTAACGAATCTAAATTGATAAAATCACTTTTACATTTTCTTTGCAGAAAGAAAATAAATTAATTCACTCTATTTAAATTGAGATATTATATAATGCAATAAAATTAAAAGACTAAAGTTTAATATTTTATTTTATATATATTTATACTAGCCTGGTGCAGAGTACCACTGACCCCCACATCCCCTGGTCTGAAGCAATGTCAAGGAAAGTCCAAATCGTCCCACCATCTCTTTCTCGGTCTGCCTCGTCATCAATGGCCGTTCTCCTGTGCCCACCAAGTGACAGTGCGAGCCCATCTGTGAGTGCATGCGATATACGAGTCCAGCCCAGTCCCATTTCAGTTTAGCAGTATTTTTCCTCGGCCACCTGTTACTTGGACGGTGTGCTTACGTGCCGACAATGCGGACGTACGTTCTCTTATGCAGATAAGATAGGCTCAATTATGTAAGCGCATGAGCGCCAAACAAATAATTAAAAGTCGAAGTGGTCGCCATGACCGATATCGATCGGATTATCGTCATCATCATTATTTTTCCCAACGTCAGCTGTGTGTGTTTTTGTGTGTAACATGGTGTTCAGGATTCCGCTTTCCTTTTTACACTTAATATGGTGCGCTCCATCTCTCTTTACGTACTGTCTACCCTATATGAAATAAAGTCAAAGTCAAAATCTCTTTATTCAATTTAGGCTATGACAAGCACTTATGAATGTCAAAAAATCTACCACCGGTTCGGAAAAAACCTCTGTTGAGAAGAATCCGGCAAGAAACTCAACGAGGTATTTTTTTTAAAACAGATTCACAATATTTATAAATGATATCTTTATACTGTACATTACAAGTATTCAACACAATTTTATTTTTAACACAGCAGGATCGCTATTGCGGATCGGAATTATTTCCAAATATCCCTGTCCATGATATAATCATTGACTTTATAATAAGCCTTAGATATTAACGTCTTTTTGACAGTAGATTTAAATTTTGTATAAAAATATATAAATAATATAAACTAGTAAACTAAAATTACAAACTAGAAACGTCGTAGATTAAAAATGGATAGAACGAAAATTCAGAGCCCTTATTGTATATGGACACAATGACAGCAATCGCGACGGTCTTGTGAAAGCCCCACATCTCTGCTCATATCTTAACAATTGTTCATTAAAACCCTTCACAGAATTCTTACTACGAGTATTTCAAAAATAAACCAGTACCTAAGCCCGTATTTTTTTGAAATCTATTATTTTCCGAAAGAAAAAATATTGTAAGTACTTACCTACCTATAGATGTTTGTTTGTAATTATAAATTTAAAAAACATATGTAAATCATCAAAAAACCCGACTGTGTTAAAAAATATATATTAAGTTAAAAATAAGGTGTAGTGGTATAGTATCTGTTAAGAACTTACCTAACTTAGAGTTAAACTGTCGAAGCCCATGAATTTAGACCTAGTCATGATTTTGAAGGACTCCCAACTGTGTTTTTTCATATATTTTTGCTAAAGTATTATAAAATTAAAGTATTATAAAATTGAAAGTATTATAACATTACCACCAGCACCACCATCCCACTGCTGGGCACAGGCCTCCTCTCAGAACAAGAGGGCTTGGGCCATATTTCCCACGCGGGCCCAGTGTGGATTGGGAACTACACACGCACCATTGAATCGCTTCGCAGGTTTGTGCAGGTTTCCTCACGATATTTTCCTTCACCGCAAAGCTCGTGGTAAACCACTAGGCCACCACGGCTTCACATTATAACATCATATATTTTAATTACTTAATACGAATTCGGGGGCAAAAGTTAGTAGACTATATTTTATTCCGGGAATGTATAAAGTTCTCACAGGACGCAGACGAAGTTACAGGTTGTAGTTAGTTTAAAATACGACAGTACGTAATAATATCTAGTTTCCTGCCTACATGATGCTGACATGATGTACGCTGTGTGATGTCCGTCGCCAAGAGAAAATTTCATTAACGCCGTACATGTTCAATTATCGAATAATATCGGCTGCAGCATACTGATACCGCGTGGTACAACGCTATATCTTCTATGCACTCCGTGTGGCACCTGAATATATATCTATATATATATCATTGCAAAGTTGTCCTATTATGTATTTAGGTACAGTCACCAGCACCAATATCAGACACAACAAGCGTGCATAAATATCTGATATGACTCTATTTCTAGGGCCGAAGGGATTGTTAGATATTTTTACACGCTCTGCTGTAGTAGATATTAATGCTGGTGACTGTACCCCTGGTACCTAGGTTAGGTTACCCTGTATTAGATATTCGGCAAATTGAGTAACCAGACGGAACTTAAAATTAATTTTCATTTGAAACAATAAACTAACGTAAATGCCCTTATTATTTTTTATTCCCACTAAAATTTTAACTGATTTGGCAATAAAGTATGAGGAATATGCATATCAACATTGTGGCAGCGCGTTGTTTAATTTTACGCTTCCCCGCACCCAATATTTATATCATCAGTCGCTCCGTAACCATCAGCTCACAGGGCACGAGTAGCACCTGAAAACTACCTACCTACACGTGTTTTATGGTAGAATGAACTTTACGTAGGTACTTATCGATCGAAAAATATGAAAATCTTATTTTTTATGTCCGTCTGTCTATGTTAGTAACCATTTAAAATAGTTAACCCCACACTGCGGACATTTTGCTTAGGCGAGGGGTTTTATTAACACTGAATATCCAGATATCTAAAAATTCGTACAGAACCACCGGTGCGCAAGCAGGACTCGCACTTGGGCGAGTTTTTATTTTTAATCAAATGGTCTATTCCGGCTTTATATCGTCACTTTTGCATTTATAGAGTTTGACAGAATTTGTCAGTTACTTTTTGGGTTGGGCTGGATCTCTAATTGATCATTGCAATAATTACGTTCAATAAAACGCTTGGGAATAAAAGTGAGAATTTTCCTACATAGAGTAAAGTCTGTTAAAAACCTATAACAACAAATTACACAGTGTTCAATCAATGTTCAGTCCCCGTAGAAAGCCACGAGTGTTCTAAGCTTAATATTTGTTGACGCTACCGCAGATTGGCGTGGGTAGTTTCTGTCTATCCATTCGCACGAATTAAAGCGCAAGAACTAACTGCATTTTTCAATTAGAGCCCCGTCGAGTGGAGCCCAGCGGTATTAGCTCTCGCGTGCGGTAATTATTTCCGCGATTGATACTTCACTTTTATGATCCTCTGTACTTCTCTTGGAATATTTTAAATTAAGCAGCATGGAAAGCTTCCATTTTATGTATAATTATCAGTACTCTCAAATGTTTTTTTTTCTTTAATCATGAGTTTAATAAACGGAATGATCCAAAGAATTTCACACTTTTCTGAGCACGAAACCGCCAACATGAAGGATGGATACGCAGGACCAAGAGGCCGAATTTCGAAATCACATCACTCGAAGATTGATATAAGAATTAGCAGTCCTATATCATAAGATTTGAAGGTTGACACTTGGAGGTAGATTTTCAAATTTCCCGCTTATAGAGGTAGGCATACTAGAACAAGCTGAACGTAATCTGTTCATTTATTCGCAATTAGAGTCCTTTGAAGAGGAGTACACTGCTCTGTTGGGAGGAAACCCACTCCATAAAATGAGTAAACTAAGAAAGTTTTCGGTGTATCTCGATAACGGCTTACTTCGGCTCAGTAGCAGAATAACAGCGGCTCAAGATGTTGACATCGAAAAAGATTCTATCATACTACATGGCAAGAACTACATCACGAAGCTCATAATACTTTTTCACCACAAGAAAACAGCGCATTCAGGCGAAGGCATTGTTATCAGTGAGTTGCGGCAGCGGTTTTATATTGTTGGTCTTCGATTGGCCGTAAAATCCGTGCTCAAGGCGTGCCTACAATGCAAGCTAAGAAAAGATGCACCATCATGTCCACCAGTCGGTGATCTTCCTCCAGAACGCCTAATCTTCCTCCAGAACGCCTAGCTCACCATCTGCGGCCCTTCACTCATGTGGGACTAGACTACTTCGGCCCAGTAACAGTGGCTGTCGGAAGAAGATCAGAGAAACGTTACGTGGCGCTATTTACTTGCCTGTCAGTTCGAGCCGTTCATCTTGAGGTCGTTGGAAGCTTAAGTACAGATTCTGCCATAATGGGTTTGAGGAGATTTATTGCAAGGCGAGGTACCCCGCAAACCATTTATTCCGATAACGGGACTGCTTTTGTTGGAGCCAACCGCGAACTACGCAAGTTATATGAGGAGCCAGTCCACGAGTTTGCCACAAACCATTTCATTCGGTGGAAGTTCATACCGCCTGCTTCCCCATTCATGGGAGGATGCTGGGAACGTCTAGTTAAAAGCGTAAAAACCGCATTATATGCGACTCTAAAAACACGTTCTCCTAGCGAAGAGACATTCTCTACCTTCTTACTGGAAGTCGAATCTATCATAAACTCTCGGCCCCTAACCCATGTAAGCACAGACCCAGATTCGGACTTGCCCATTACGCCCTATCATTTTATATTAGGTTCAGCGTCGACATATTCTCCCCTCGCTCAGCTTAATGAAAGTGATCTGCTTCGTCGAGTCCGTTGGCGTAAGGGCTTACGACTGGCAGATCACTTCTGGGCTCGTTGGCTGAAAGAGTATTTGCCAACTCTTATTCCTAGGGCAGCAACATCAACAATAAAAAATTTAGCAATTGGTGACCTAGTGCTCATCGCAGATGGGAATCTGCCTCGTGGAGTGTGGCCGCGAGGTCGCGTTTTAAGAATTCTTCCAGGGTCAGACGGAGTAGTTCGTATTGTTGACGTGAGCACTGCTCACGGCGTTTTACGGAGACCTGCAAAAAAGCTGGTTCGATTAGACGTAGACTCTGAGCAGATTCCCATCAGCGTGACACCTTAAACATCAATGTGTTTGCACACGAGGGGGGAGGATGTCGCAAACTCTTTGGACATATTTATTTAAATTTAGAATTTTACCTTTTTTATACATTTTTTGTTCTATTGACAATGGCAGAAAGAATAAAACTATAAAACTGAAAAGATTGTTTTCCTTACAGTTATCATAATTTCGTTATATCATTTCCACGCTACTGTCTGAAAATTACTGAAGGTAAATACATAGATCAAAATCTACTCAATAACCAACAATATACAAAAATAAGGCGAAGGGCCACGGAATTGATTTAGAACCAAATTTAAAAATACATGCTCGAATATTAAATTCGATGATAGTATTTTTTTAATACGAGTAGAGTTCGTAGAAATCGATCTAGGTACTTATTTAAAATAAGTGTGGAGCAGTAAAACCTATGAGCTCTTATTATTCTTATCAACTTGCCCAAAACTTACCTGATTTAAGCTAGTTTTGTAACGATGCACAGGCTTTTACTATGTTTGAGGTATACAGAGTGTAACATTCAGATCGGTCACTATGGGAAATTAGTGTTTAATGTTTATTTGGGCAAAAAACGGTACAATATAGAAAAAAACTTAAGAAAATAAGACTTAAACGAAACATAGACCAGCAAATATGCCACTATTAATTCTGAAACTATAAGACATACGAAGATCGTATCGTAAGTATCGTCCGGGTTCGATTCCCGAGCTGAGAACAAGTTTTTTTTTTTAATATTTGAATGCAGTTTTTCCTGTTTCTAAAATCGATGACATGGTTCCTAAGAACAGATCTTGGTATGTCTTGTAGTTTCAGATTTTCCCACACTGACTGATCTGAATGTTACACCGTGTATATTTAAAAAAAAATGCCTAGATCTACTTAATTATTTTGTAACTAAGGGACCCCATACATCCCTGTATTATTATTTAATTTTTTTTTTGTAATTTTTTCATTAATTGTTTAATGTAGTTTTTAAGTATTTTATTTGTAATTATTTTATGTTGAAAAAATGACTTTTTGCCAAGTTTCTTGCGGCGCATTCTTCTTGGCAATGATGGTCTTTCCGAAAGCGCTGGCAGTTTAAAAAAAATGACGTGTAAAAGTGCCCATTGCGGCCTATTTACTGAATAAATGATTTGAATTTGAATTTGATTTTTTTAAATTAATGCAAAAGTAAAAAGCGATTATTCGGTTACCCGCTGGTGGAGTCGCCCGCGCAGACTCCATCGCCGCAGTGTAAGCCGCTGTCACCGCTCCGTTGCCATTGGATAAATAATTCCAGTCGCGCGATCCACTTGAACTACGAGTACAACTAAATTACGTTTGTCGTGGCTGTCTGCCTCCTCTGTCCGTTGATGCTCTTTTTATTAACACGCCACGCTAGGATAACTGGCTGTCAACGATACGACACAAAGCTAATTTACTTTCTTACTGCATCCAAATCCAAGCAATAAAATGGGTGTCTAGCTAGGATAAAAATAGAACATTCGTTATTTAACTCGCGTTTCATTTGTTTGATTATTATTGTGTATAGATAAACCGCCTAACTGAGTCCTCGCCTGCGCGGTACAGGGGCGCGGGGGTAGGACGAGAAAGGGGAGTGAAAGAGGTGCGAGCGGCAGGCGCTTCTTAGCGCACAGCTCATACCGGTCGCGCCGCGGCTAGCGATCGCAAGTGCTAATGGCTACGGACGCTTTGTGAGAGGTACACACGAGATAAGATGAGTCGATATATCTTCGGACATAAAATTAATAGTCAGTGCAAACAAATGGTTTTTAACGTATACGAATACTTTAGAAAAAAAAAACTGGACGTAAATTCTCAATTCAATTCAAAAAATAGACATAGGTACATATTATTGTAGTATTGTGTCGTATAGTCCAAATTCTTTATCTTGTCCGGAACTTCCTACCAGTACCTTACTCGATTCGGTCAAGAAAATTAGTTTTAACTATAACTCAAAACCCTCCTTCTGCCGCAATCAGAAAAAAACCATTCGTTAACCAACATGACGTCACATATCTTTAGAACTGTCTAGTGCCCGTTTCGCCACTTGTGTATCTCGTTATTCACGCTCGCCGCCCGCACCGCCTTCACTCCCCTTTCTCGTCCTACCCCCGCGCCCCTGTACCGCGCAGGCGAGGACTCAGTTAGGCGGTTTATCTATAGGTACTTTTGAAGTGTTTTTCGCTTTATTACTATGCAATTAGTTACTGAAGCCGCAGAAGTGAAGCCGTGGTGGCCTAGTGGTTTGACCTGTCACCTCTCAAGCAGAGGGTCGTGGGTTCAAACCCTGGCTCGTACCTCTGAGCTTTTCGAAATTTATGTGCGGAATTATATTTGAAATTTACCACGAGTTTTGCGGTGAAGGAAAACATCGTGAGAAAACCTGCACAAACCTGCGAAGCAATTCAGTGGTGCGTGTGAAGTTCCCAATCCGCACTGAGCCCGCGTGGGACTATGGCCCAAGCCCTCTCATTCTGAGAGGAGGCCTGTGCCCAGCAGTGGGACGTATATAGACTGGGATGATGATGATGAATAAGTTACTAAAGCTTTAAAGATTGATAGGTACTGTACTTTATAACATTTTGGTAATAATAAATATTATTTGGACATACATCGATATTTGAAGCGATATTACTGAACTCTCAACGTGGGTACATACTTCTAATACGCCTGACTCGACATAGAGGTAACTAAACAGTCTATGAAAATACGTGCCAAAGTACTGTTTGCGCATTACGTCTCATGTAAGTAAAACCGTAAAGTTAGTACGCGAACGTAAAATAAACTGATATTGCAAGGAAGGAATTTCAATAAAGTCGGGATGATTTTAGTCATTTGTCTCATTGCGGGAGCGGTTAAGGGAGATATATGTTACTAAACCCGATTACCTCCTTGGGCTTCCCTTGTGTTCAAAGCGAACGTACTGGAGCGGAATGCTTCACGGCGGAGGTAGGAACAAGTATTCATGTTTAATTTCGCCCCGTAAGAGGACCCGTAAAACCTTTTATCTGGACCCGAATTCCTCAAGAAGAATTATTTCTCCTCGCATGCGTCTTCAGGGTTATAAAAATGAGTTTCGTAGACATTGTTCTTAAAGCTAATAAGAATTTAATCTCAAGACGATGTTCTTTTATGTATTCATGTGGTATAGTCTCGAGTTCGGGTAGAGCTTCGATTAAAGTTAAGTGATGTCAAGTAGATAACAGATAGGGTACTTATTATTCTGCAGGTACTTAAGTATTCTACAACATGATCCTTAATTACTATAAACAGAAAGTAAATCTCGAAACTAAAAAGCTTTATACATTGTTAGTATAGAAATAAAAAAAACCGGCCAAGAGCGTGTCGGACACGCCCAGGATAGGGTTCCGTAGCCATTACGAAAAAATCAAGTAATAAATTTCTACGGATTCTAAGAATTTTGAATTTTGTACGGAATCTTCCAAGTTTTGGTATGTTTTATACCTTAGGCTGCTATTTACTTTTAAACTACTACGAAATAATTGTCAAGCAATCTTAGCCGCTATCATTTTCCTTGTAAATTATGGTGGTATGTTATATATACCCATAATTTACAAGGAAAACGATATGAGATAATGATAATAATGATATAAGGTGTTAATTAATAACTGAAAACCTGGTGTTGTGTTTCGAGTACCCTAACTTGGTATTTAAAAAAATATTCGTGTATTTTGCTAAGTCAGTAATTCTATTGGGATTTGCAACATAATTTAAAACAAAGTGTACTCGTAATCGTTACTACTCTCGATTCTGAGCATACTTCTTTCCGGTTTTCACTTATTTAATTAACACCTTGTATATATTTTTTTATATCTTCGTAATAAATCTGATTTAAAACGGGTATGATTTTATCGATCACCTACTAAATGAATTTTCGGTGACCTTATAAATAATATTTGTCCCTAAAATAAAAGCTTTTTATTGAACAGTTTTGATTATTATGATGACTAATATATATTCATGGGGACAGATTATTATAATTAGGGTATTGCCGTTCGGTGAAGTGACACATCCAAACTTGACAGAAAATATAGATCCCATTTAAAACAGTGTAATCGATTCTACTCTTGATTCTGAGTAAACTGAGTACCTTTTGGTTTTCATTTACTTAATTAACACCTGGTATAGTAGTTTATTTATTTAAATATTGTAGTTTAAATCACTGTATAGTAGCTTCCAGTATTTTAGACTCTTAAACCATGGTCTTAAACTCACTCCTTGTCTGACCCTAACAGATTGCTTCTCTTATTCACTCAAAGGATGACAGGTAGAGATCCCTTAAAGGGATAAGTCCGCCTTGTACGAATGTAAGTATTTAAACTCTTTATTGTAAAAAGAGTTTACAATACATACACACATGTTTTATTTTTTGTGGACGTACTTAAATGCAAAAGAATTCATAATTTTTTTTATTAAAAAAATATGGCATCATTGTATGTATTTACAAGCGAGGTCCGTAATTCGAGGTGGGGGTAGCTTAAGAGTATTCGGCGGGAATGGCGTCCTTGCTCCAGTCGATGTCGACAGACTTGCCGGTGCGGGCGCTCTCCTCCGCCGCCGTCGCGATCTTGCTCACGGCCAGGGTCTGCCAGCTGGTCACGTCCATGGGGACACCATCTGGAAGGCAACGCGTCATTTAAGAATCACCACAGTATGATTACCATATGGCGGTGGTGTGAATCATTTAACTTTCTTTTCAAATGTGGGTAAGTAGATTGATTTATCTTCAAATTATGCTGGAATAAGGTAAGTAACAAAAGTAATTTGGATATTGGTAGTGCCACGAAAGTTGAAGTTAATGATTACTCTACACATACAGCTACAAAAAGAACTGATTGCATAAAAGGAGAATGAATGAAATGAATGAGTCAATGTCAAAATCCTTCTGTTATTACATGACATGTTCTTGTGCGTGTGACCTCAACTCTGGTGGCACTACCTATATCTATGTATCGAAGGGCGGATCGGGTCCGCCCGATCGCCGTCGTCACTCTCGCCGTTCGCCATATTAATTTTGATATGATTAGCCCAACAAATAAGAACACTCAAAGTTCAACTCACCACACTTTATTAAAAATCTAAAAAGATTAAATCACAATACTCTAGGATGATTTGGATAATTAAAGATGAAAGATTAATCACAACGGAACGCAGTGAGGTTGGCTGCGTTGACGGTTCCTGTCCTTCTCCTTTCGCTCTCACAACAAGAATGCCAAATCAAAACTACCCGCCATCGCAGTCAAACACACTCAAGCATAGACAACCTCTTTTTTTCTTTTTTTTAACATAAACAAGGCTTGGGCATTCCGCAAACTGCCAGTGTCGTGTACGTGGGTCTGCGACACGGCCATTCTGACTTTTCACACGTCCTCGTGGGAGGAAGTATCTGAAATGAAAAGAAATAGTCCCACGAGAGTAACATGTTCGCTCGGCTATCCTGACCAACAAGCAAGGGTTGGTCAGTAGTCGCTACTCTACACGTTTCAAAACAATGACAGTTTAATTCAATATGAAACAAACAAAACTAGAATGCAAACAATGTGATTACATTATTTCTGTAGCTCTATCATAAGTGCAAGACAAACTAGCGCTCTGCATCACTGTCTAACCAACAGTGAAAATCAACTTAGTACTTAACCAGTACTCTGCTACTATCGCTTAACCAGCAATAGCAAAATAGTAACCAATAGTGCCTAACCAGCACTCTGCCGCTAATTGCTTAACCAGCAATAGCAAAAATAACAACCAATAGTGCCTAACCAGCACTCTGCAGCTAATGCCTAACCAACAATAGCAAAATAACATCCAATAGTGCCTAACCAGCACTCTGCAGCTAATGCTTAACCAGCAATAGCAAAAATCAAATAACAGTGCTCTACCAGCACTCTGCATTTTATCGCTTAACCAGCGATAAAAACTAAATAGCGCTTAAAAACAATAGAGCAAAAGAAATAAAACATTATGGTTGTGAACTTGTACCGGCTTCAGAGTCCGTAGGCTCTATATCAATATCAAGCTCATATGAAGCATTTAAATTGGGTACTTTACGTAATCGGTCGTGAGCATATTTGTAATGTCGATTACCAGTGAGCGATTTTAAATTGTACCTGTCACCATCTAGAACTTCTACGACCTTAAAAGGTCCTTTATATTTCGGATCAAGTTTGGTCTGATTCCTTTCTTCATTTTTTAGAAGAACTAAATCACCCTCAGAAAATCGAGTAAATTTGGCTTTATTAGAATCAAACCTTGACTTGTCATAATTTGCATTTTGAGCCATGTTAACTACAGCATCAGCTCTTACGTCATCAATGTCAATATCAACCTCGTCTGCAAACATTAAATCAAGTGGACGTGCGACTCTACCTATCATGAGCTCTAAGGGACTATATTTGGTAACTCTATTAACCGTACAATTTAACGCTAGCTGGACATCTAAAAGAGAATCTTGCCATGAGCGCTCTTTACTCGTCTCTACTGCCGTAAGCATACTCTTGAGCGTACTCATGACCCGCTCTACCTGTCCATTAGCGCGAGAACTTCCGGTAGCGATTAAATGCAAGGAAATATTGTGAGAGGTACAGAACTCTCTGAAATCAGTGCTTGCAAAGCAACGTCCTTGATCAGCAATCACACGTGTAGGAGCACCAAATAATGAAACACAACTTTTAAGAGCTTTGATACTACTGTTCGTGTCAATATTCGTGGTATGACGTAGCAAAACAAATTTTGTGAACGCGTCAATGATAACAAAAACATACTCCTTTTTCGCGTTTTTACCGCTTAACTTGCCGGTGGCGTCAATATGAAGAGTATGCCATGGTATCGCGACTTTTGGAATAGGGTGTAATTCAGCCGAAATTTTACCTGAATGAGATTTAGAGATTTTACAAGTGACACAATTGTCAACAAACTTCCTAACAAATTTAGTCATGTTTTCGAACCAGTAATGATTACAGATTTTATCCAGAGTTTTCTCCCATCCGAGGTGCATCAGGGACTCGTGCGTCGTATTAACTACAGACCACCGTAAAGCTCTAGGTAAAATAGGAAGACAACGAGTTCTGTTTTTGCGCTGTACCTTGCGATGTAATATACCAGACCTAAATTCATAAGTTTTAGCAACATGATCATCAAGATTTCCATCATTTAGTTTTGTGATTAGATTTGAAATTTCCTCGTCTCTTTGCTGTTCGGCTAGTAACCAATTGTCAGTAAGATTAGCAACATTAATCAGTTTCCGCTCTACCTTATTAACCGGAGGTTTTTCATTATGTACAGGGACAGGGTTTCGCGAAAAGAAATCGGCGTGTTGCATTCGCTTTCCATCGACATGAACGATGTCGAAGTCAAACGACTGCAAAAATGCCCACCACCTATGGACTCTAGGTGTGAGATCCAGCTTCTTTCGTGTAGACTGTAGAGCATGGCAATCTGTCATAACAGTGAACTTCTGTCCGTGTAAATAATGCCGGAAGTGCCTAACCGCATTCACAACTGCGAGAGTTTCCAACTCGTATGAGTGGTACTTTGACTCCGCAGGAGTGGTGCGTTTACTAAAGTAAGCAATTACGCATCGTTTGCCGTCCTTTTTCTGCATCAAAATTGCGCCATAACCAACTGAGCTCGCATCCGTGTGTAGCTCGATAGGGCAGTTCGGATCGAAAATAGTCAAAACCGGATTGTTGGTCAAAATAGAGATGACATTTTGCCTAATAACTTCGTGCGATGTTTCCCATTTAATGTTACCTTTCGAGATATTAGTCAAGGCATATAAGGGTGCCATTATCTGTGAAAATTTGGGGATGAATTGGCGGAAATAAGACGCAAGCCCGATGAATTGTCGCAATTGTGTTACTGTGCCTGGAGGAGGCAAATCAACTAGAGCTTCTACTTTCCTCGGGTTTGGTCTAATTTCACCACAACTCACCTCGAAGCCTAAGTACTCTACCTTTCGTTTAAGAAACGAGCACTTTTTAAGATTAAAAGAGAACCCAGCTCTTGTTAAGACATCCAAAACGTTATGTAACCTTTGAAGAGCTTGCTCTACATCTGACGCTACAATCATAATGTCATCCATATACACTACGACATAAGAATTGGCAAGTTCTCCTAATGCTTTGATCACTGCACGCTGAAAAACCGATGGAGCGTTACGTAACCCGAAGGGCATCGTTAAATATTCGTATTGCCCATCTGGCGTTACGAATGCAGTACGTTCGATAGAGTCGACGTGTACGGGAATTTGATGAAAACCGCTGGCCATGTCAAGAGTTGTGAAATAATGAGCACCATGGAGTCTATTTATTTGATCGGAAATAATCGGAAGAGGAAATCTATCAGGCACGGTGTTGTCGTTCAACTCTCTGTAATCGACACACATACGGTCAGACCCGTCTTTCTTTTTAATCAGGAGAATAGGACTCGCAAAGGGGGATGAGCTAGGGCGAATCACGTTGGAGGTAAGCAATTCATCAACTTTATTACGTACAACTTGTCTTTCGTCAGGACTCAAACGATAGGGACGACGACATACAGTTTTATTAGGATCTTTAAGTTTTATTTGCATTGGCTCAGTTTTCGCAGTAGTACTGGGTGTTCCACTAATAAACCGCTCTTTAAATTCGTTTAAAATTGAAATGAGTTTCGGCTTGTAGTCTGATGTTACGTCCGTATTAATGTTCTCAAAATTTTGGTCTTGCTCTACGTGTAAAATTGTACGTGACTCTACATTTTTGACTGACTCTACGACTGACTCTACATTTGACTCTATCTGCGACTCTACATGTGACTCTATATTTGACTCTACATGTGACTCTATCTGTGACTCTACTTGAGACTCTATCTGTGACTCTACTTGAGACTCTATCGGTGACTCGACATTCTTGAAAGTTACGTAATCCGAGGTCATGGTTACAACTATACCCTTAGCCAAAATTTCACGACCAATAACAATATCATGCTGTAAGTATTCATCAGGTAAGGCATGAAAAATTATGTTCAAAGGCAAGCTATCAATTTCCACGCAAGTCGAAAGTTTCAAATTGCTGTTAACCGAAGTTTGACCAATGCCAGTCATTGTAACCACAGTACAAATACGCTCACCCGTAAATTTAGGCAAAACAGATTCTTTAATGAGTGAACACTCCGCTCCAGAGTCATAACAGAATACAAATGACTCACCAGAGTGTTGTAGCGTTCCAATGGGCGCGTTAATCACGCACATGTCCACGCGCCGCGTCTCCGGTGCCGCAGCTGCGCCGCTGCTGCCGGCGCTGGTGCTGCCGCCGGGACGCCCAGGGCCGCTTGACGCCGGGCACTTGTTTGCGTAGTGGCCGGGATTTTTGCACTTGTAGCAGGTGATGGAATGTGAATCTCTATTCTTCGTCAAAGTGTTCGACGCTGGGGCTGATGAAAAACTTGAAGATTGCGGTCTTCCTTCAGCTTTGAAGTCTCTCTTTGATCGACACATAGGTGCTTTATGACCTAGTTGCCCACACTTAAAACATTTTGGTGTAACGGTCGTAGGGTTGAATTTAAACCGTTTGACATCTGAATCAGCTTCATGTGACATAGATTTTCTTTTTAGAAATGACATGGCACGTAATTCTTGCTGTAGTTTATTTCTAGTACCGATTTCGGTGGTAAACGCCAATCTTTGAACACGTGTATCCACATGTGACAAATGAGCCAAAACAGTTGAAATAGCGATCTGTTCTGTAGTTAGATTTTTCCATCGTGACATTAGTGACGTTAACACGCGCGACGCATAAGCAGCGAGACACTCACCTTCTTTTGGTGTACCGTTATTTAGGTTTATAAGAGATGCAGCTGGTGTCTCGGGACAGTCATATCTCGCGATGAAAATCTCCTTAAACTCCATCCACGTCATTCCAGGGAACGAAACTTGTGACAGCCATGCCGATGCCTGACCTTTTAACGCACGGCTCAAAGCTATCATAAGCGGTGCACCTTGTAGGTAAGAATCGGCCATACACATGTCTGCTGTACACACCCAGGCACGTGCATCCATATTTTGTTTATCGGGATCAAAGTAGGGCAGTTGAACATTCTCTTTAGACTGGGGCGTTTTCATCGCTTGTAACAAGGCAAGAAAATTTTGGTTTTGTTGTTCCAAAATCAAACGCCATTTTTCTTCACCGTCTCCATGTTGTTCTTGTGGACACGTTGCTCGATATCCCGCTTCTGATATCGAAGGGCGGATCGGGTCCGCCCGATCGCCGTCGTCACTCTCGCCGTTCGCCATATTAATTTTGATATGATTAGCCCAACAAATAAGAACACTCAAAGTTCAACTCACCACACTTTATTAAAAATCTAAAAAGATTAAATCACAATACTCTAGGATGATTTGGATAATTAAAGATGAAAGATTAATCACAACGGAACGCAGTGAGGTTGGCTGCGTTGACGGTTCCTGTCCTTCTCCTTTCGCTCTCACAACAAGAATGCCAAATCAAAACTACCCGCCATCGCAGTCAAACACACTCAAGCATAGACAACCTCTTTTTTTCTTTTTTTTAACATAAACAAGGCTTGGGCATTCCGCAAACTGCCAGTGTCGTGTACGTGGGTCTGCGACATATGTATATATATATTATTATTGTATACAAAATCCAAAAAACTTACGTTGCACAACATCCAAGAAGTGTTCAAGCTCCAATTCGTATGCGAGCTTATAGCGAGATGGGAAGGAGTAGTAGATAGGAGTCTGTTTGATGCCCTCGTGGCCAAGGACAATCTCGGTGGAGTGGCACGGCCTCTCGTTCTCTACCTTGATCATGCCTGTAATTTAAGATTACATTTACTACACGTTCAGATATCGTAGGATTCAAATAAAGTGGGATAAAGTCTAGCAGATATTTACCCTTGTTTCCGAAGACTTCAAGCCTCTGGTCGTAACCGTAGGCAGAGTAGCGGCTGTTGTCTCCGATAGCTACAGCGCCGGAGGGGAAGGAGAGCAGGAAGGCGATGGTGTCGAAGTCATCAATGGCTTTGACTTCGGGGATGAGCGCGGTGGCGTGCGCCTGCACGCGGTTCGGCAGCTCGCCCATTACCCAGCAAGACATGTCAAAGTCGTGCACCAGGCAGTCGTGGAACACGCCACCTTAAGATTACATTAAAAAAATAAGAAACAGATCCAATCCACAGAACTAACAGATAACAGGAATAAAAATGTCACACGAGCCAAAGACTCGCGCCACATACTTATTTGGCTATAGGTGACATACGTATTTATATTACCAGCTTAGTCTGTAATGAAGTTACTCAGAAAATATGTCAAGGCAAAAATTGTGGCTCTTTAATTACATTTCACTGATGAGTACCGTAATTTGCTATAAAACCTGCAAATCTTATAACGCTGTGTCATCGTTTTAATTTATGACCCCTTTTATCTCAAAAAACGCAATCATATCACCGTTTTATAAACTAAATACTGATAAATACATTTATTCTGTCTATGGAAATTTACCTGAGGTCTTGAGGTAGTCGATAGACGGCAGCGGAGAGTCCCTGGCGGTCACTCTGAGAATCTGAACATGGCCGACTTCTCCCTTCCTGACTCTGTCCCTCAAACCCCTGTAGGCGGGGTCGAAGCGACGGTTGAATGCGGCGTACAAAGCCTTCCCCTTGGATTTGGCGGCTTCGTAGCACTTCTTGGTGTCTTCAATGTTTTCAGCAATGGGCTTTTCACAGAAGACATCTTTGTTGTTGGCAATGGAGTTCACAACGATGTCGTGGTGAGTGTACGTGGGGGAACCGACGAAGACCACGTTGACGCTGAAGCGATTGACGTATTAGAGAGTACTGATAAATAGTCCACACAATTTTATGACACTGATATTTCGTAGTAAACAAAACAATAATTGATCGATAACAATAATACCTAATATTAAGTAACTTACGATTTATCTTTGTAAACGCGGTCAGCGTCTTTGGAGGTGATGAATTGTACATCATCGCTCAGCTTCCAGTAGCTCTTGAGCTCGGCGAACCTCTCGACCCTGTCGTCGACGATGTACTTGAGTATCACGCGGGGGTTCCTGATGAGGCTCGCCAAATGAATGGAGCCGGCGCGGCCAAGCCCGAAAATGGCACCAACCACCGGAGTTGCCTGTGACTTGGTCTTGATGTTTGCAGTCACATTGTTAACGTACCTATAAGGGTTATTAATATTGTCACTCATATTTAGATAGATGGAGAGATATAATCTTTATTATTTGAAACAAAAACAGTGCTAAAATTCATTTCTTAATTTATCTTATCACCAAAGCAAAATATTAAAACAAAAGTACTTACTCGGTGTGCTTATAGTCCTCAACTGGGTAGGTTTCCTTGAAGGTGTATGGGGACGGTCCAGCGAACTTTTTGGTTGCCATTTTGGGTGATCTGGAATTCAAGGTATCGTTATTAATTGATTAATTTTTAAAAATTATTAAGCTAGTAATTTAGCCACATGGGAAGTAACCACAACCGGGCAACGACGGCAAGGCAGGCGGAGATGGCGAGATGACTTGGACGCGGAACTGAGTGATTGGCCAAATATAGCTCTGGATAGGGAAATGTGGAATTCAAGAGAAGGGGCCTTTGCCCAGCAGTGGGACACGGTTATAGGCTAAATATAATATAATAATCTAGGAATTACTTCAACTTAATTTACGTAAGACTTAACTGCAATCTATCGTCAACTTATCGAACCGTAACTTAGTAAATCGTTTTTTAATTGATTGCCTTACCTACGGATAGGGGTGCCTAGTGTAGAACCAGAAGCTTATGAAGGGATCCATGATTGGCGGGCTGCTATAACTTTTGTGTGTTGTTATGTCAGACAAGTAAGTTCACGTCCAAATTGTAATTCCGTAATATTTAAAATAAGTTTTTGGTTAAAATTTCATTTTTAGTACAAGCTTTTTTGCTGACTATACTTTTTGTCGACTTTGCCTGCATTGTCACTCAAATTTCATTTACATACCAAATTACAAGTGGATGTCTTTAACGTGTGAAGATTTCCCTCCTGCGGAGACAATCCGGACATTCCGGACTACCAGGATGTCACTACCAGATTATTATATTGTCATATAATTTACATAAGCATACCAAATTTTAAGTCTATCCGACTACTGAAAGTTGGTCAAAATTAACTTGCAAGATTTGACTACAGACAGACAAACAGACAAAGTGACAGGTGAAACTAAATAAAAGCTTGTAAAAAGCAGTACGTTGGTGGATAGAGATATTTATATCAGCTAAGGAGTATCGGTGTGTTTACAAATGGTAATAAGACAGTTTAGCACTTTACTTTCATTAAAACAAAGACAGTAAACCTGTAAGTATTTATTTTAATGATATTGATAAGTTTTCATACGGGTACTGCGAATTTAATAACGATACGATTTTGATATGTCGGGAGTGTAGATATATTTTTCGTAGTCTGTTAAATTGTTTGTTGTATTTTTTTTATCGCGCTTTCTACTGTAAACAATCGTTCAATTTCAAAATTTTCTGATATGTCAAATAAAATTCTGTTTCATATAGGTAAACTGCTGTATCCTATATGAAAATAGAAGCTATATTGAAAAAAAAAAGAGTTACAAGGTATGATGAGAGTTAGACATTATTAGCTGTGTAGATGTGTACAATAAAGTTGGTTGCTTACTTTAAGATATAGCAGTACGCCACGAATGTCAATTCAGTTTATTAAGTAATATTTCGAGTGGAGTATTTTGCTGTGCCATATATAATTTTGATGTGAATTCGGATTTATTTATTTTTTTGATTAAAAAGGACTTTTTTTGATGTGGGTTTAAATACTACCCTTTTTAATACCAGTTTTTTGCTGACCATACTTGCATTTTTGTTCCAATTTATCTGTATATAACTTGAAGTCAATCTGATTACTAGGAATAGATGAAATTCGACGTGCAAGATTTGATCTTATTTGATTTGCCTTTGTACATATTTGTTTTTTGTTAATTGTGTTTTGCTTATTTTGTACAATAAAGAGTTTACATACATACATACATACATACATACATACATATGATCTCAACAAAGTAACAAACTAAGGAACAAACATACATTACAAATTTAAATAAAGCATATAAATACCAAAAAAAATAACTGAAAAAAATAACTATGTATTTACTTACTCTGAGGAAACGCGTGATCCGTTAGCCTCCCAAATCGAAGTGCGGATCTAGTGCGCAGCCGCGCTTATATGTAGGTAGTGTCCAGTGGTGATAAGAGATCAGCTGATAGCAAAGGTCGTTTATGGTTCCAGTATAGACCAATCAAACATACTATGTACATTTACAACAATTCAATAATGTTGTTGACGCTTCTGGGGACCCAAGAGCTGGCGCGTACTTATCCCAGCGGATCTCACTTGCGATCAAAAGGGGTAATGCGGCCAGCGGCGTCATGGGAACCATGCCACAAGCAGACGTTTTAGAGGGGGTATTCTTTTTATAATAATTTTCATTTCCATGGTTAGTTAAGATATCTTAGGTTAGATCTTTTTTAAGTATGTGTATGTGTGTGATGTATATTGTATTGTGTTTAAAGGACAAAATCGATCTATAATGTATCATTAAAAACATAAAAATAATGTTGATTATTTTCGTAAAAGGATTCCTTACATTTTTATTCTAATAAGATAAAAATTTTAAAGTAACGAATGTGAATGTCAGTAGCTACTTATCTAACACAGGGAACAAAGTGGAAAGTTAATAGTAAAAAATCTTCTGCATACCACATAGGTAAACAATCAAAAGCACATGCACATAAGCAAAAAATAACATAAATAACACAAAAAACAATCGAAAATTCACCTTCCTACAGTACAGTTTTGTCTACCCTATATAAAAAAATAGAGACAGTGAGCTCCTTCTCAAAATTTGGTTTTCAAGAACAGGATCATACAAATCACATGGTTCTGATTGGTACTACTAACAGCTCTTCAAACGATGAAGGATGTAGATAAGTGTACCGGTTGATAGCGATGTATTTTTTCCATTTTTACTTTTCGATCTCGAATCATATAAATTATTGTAGAAATTGTGTTTAAAAACTCTTTCTTGACTGGACTATGCTATGGCCATACTTATCCATTCTATAAAATGTTTCCATCGGATCATTATGTTTTGTGTAGATAAGTTATATAATATTTTTTCACGACACTGCTCGAAAATGTAACCATAGATAACCTAAGTCCAGTACACAAAACTGCCTATACATTTACATTTAACAGCTGACTCATTTATGGCTCGCAAAACACGACAGCAATGTACGACATTACGGTAACAGGTCGTATGAATATATGTTTTTCATAGTGCGATACGACATTTTGTAGTCAGTTCTATTTTTCGTTATAATTTTTTTCACGCTTTTTAATGTAAAAGATCTAAGCTACAATAGTTTAATGTCAACTGCTCGCCACCTTTTACGAAAACGTTCATTATTACATTAGTACCAGAGACGTTCATTATTGAGGAGACCGGGTGCTTCATCACCCGTTCTATTTCACTATATGAATTACCATCCCAGCCTATATACGTCCCACTGCTGGGCACAAGCTTCCTCTCAGAAGATCTTGGGCCATAGTTCCCACGCGGTCCCAGTGCGGATTGGGAACTTCACACGTACCATTGAATTCCTTCGCAGGTTTGTGCAGGTTTCCTCACGATGTTTACCTTCACCACAAAGCTCGTGGTAAATTTCAAATGTGATTCCGCACATGAATTTCGAAAAAAAGAGGCAATAGGTCAAACCACTAAGCCACCACGGCTTATTAGCCATCACCAGCTTATGTGATGACATATGAATTACGATGAGTTTAAATTGCTTAGCAACTGCGTTAATTTTTTAAGTTAATTAACTACAAAACTAAATAGCGGCTTTGACAAGACAGCTGTACTCCAAATTTCATTGATAGGTATACATCTTGTAGTTTTTGAGTAAAATGCCTGTGACATACGGACGGACGGACAGACAGAAAGACGGACTTGACGAAACTATAAGTTAAGTGTGGACAAGTGCAATATACTTCAATACTAATGCATGCGTACCTACTTCTGGTGTGAAATAATAGAAAGAGTATTTGTATTGTATTGTATTGTACTTGTTTCTAATATTGCTATGCCCTTAAACAGGGTTGTACTTAGACCTAAGGTGACTGTACAAAGTGCAATGATGAATAAATAAATAAATAAATAAGGGTTCCGTTTTTGCCATTTTGGCTCAAGAACCCTAAAAAGGAATGATTTGAATTTTTGGATGTTTGTTACGAATAAACTTTTTTTTTATTCGACTGGATGGCAAACGAGCAAGTGGGTCTCTTGATGGTAAGAGATCACCACCGCCCATAAACATCAGCAACACCAGGGGTATTGTAGATGCGTTGCCAACCTAGAGGCCTAAGATGGGATACCCCAAGTGCCAGTAATTTCACCGGCCGTCTTACTTTCCACGCCGAAACACAACAGTGCAAGCAATGCTGCTTCACAGCAGCACAGATTTCTTGATTAGTTGGATTTAGATTCAATTATTCAAATTCATTTATTTCATCAAGATGATAAATAAAAAAAAAGAACAAACTATGATATGCCTGTCGGCGTACGAAATCATTTAAATAAAAGGTAGGCACAACATACTCGTAATGATAGTAAATTGTAAGATAGGACGTGGTTAAATAATAATAATTGTAATTCCCCCTCTGCGTTAACATGAAAATGTATATTTTATTTTGCAAATACATACAGAGTAAGAAGCCGGATACACAGATTCGCCGACTAGCCGCCGACTATGATAGTGGCTATGGATAGTCGGCTTTACTGACTAGTCGGCACATTTCTAAAAACTGCAGTTCAAATATATTTTTTGACTTTTTAACAGAGCAATTAGATCTGTAATTTACTGCCCTTCGCTGCTACTGCTCTACATATTTATTTCAGTTAGGTATAGAACAATTTTTCTACCATCAACGAATGGTATTTTCGAGTGGTATGTTTTTAAATTTAAAATCTGTGTCAAAATCGAATTCATCTCTTTCGCATTATTACTGTAGGTTATTAGCCTAATTATTTACCTACAATTTCCGAGAAGTAATGCGGATGTAAGTAAGTATATTTGTGATAACAATATTTGTACTGAAAATCTGCCTCCAAAGGTATTGCAAATCTAGCCATATCAGCATACCTAATCCTTATATTAATCATGGGACGTGGCATATTTTTTTTATTGTTCAGACACTCCTTACAGCGGTGGATTATTTCTTATGATAAGGTTAATATTACATCACGAAAACTAAATAATCTATTGGTAATCTATAAAATACCTCAGCATAGGAACATAATTATATAATATAAGTTAAATTACTATATCACCGACTTTATTGACATTGGATCAATTGAATCTCTGAAAATAGAGTTAATTTAGCTCTATTAAGAACTATTCAGTCCTACGTGTAATCAAGACTTGTGTGGTAAATCAGGTAAAAGTAAGATTTAACAAGATTATTTATTGAGAACAATCGTAATCCCGAGTGCGTGCCCCAGAGTTGAGGAATTAACAACTTAGATTGGCGCCAGGATTGTATCGTGCCTCCTGATACTTTGAAAAAACCAAAACTTCCATTAGTGAAGCTAATTATAATATCTCTACAGGTAGTGACGAATTACACAATGAATGGTAGAATTTAAATGAGGGCGCCAATTTCTCCGCTACTACCACCTTTTTGACGTAGGTAAAATAAATATGGTAACAATTTTCTATGGTAATATTTTTAGTCATAATCTACCTATTACCTACCTTTCTAATATATCTAATATACCTTTAAACGAGCAATTCTTTCATATCCATACTAATATTATAAATGCGAAAGTGTGTTTGTGTGTTTGTATGTTTGTGTGTTTGTGTGTTTGTGTGTTTGTATGTTTGTATGTTTGTCCCTCTTTCACGCCGTAACGGAGCGACGGATCGACATGATTTTTGGCATAGGGATAGTTTATGAGTCCAAGAGTGACATAGGCTACTTTTTATCCCGAAAAAATGCACAGTTCCCGAGGGAACAGCGCGCGATAACCGAATACCACGCGGGCGGAGCCGCGGGCAAAAGCTAGTATATATATATATATTACGGGGATCTAGGAAACGGCTCCAACGATTTCGATGAAATTTGGTATGTAGGAGTTTTCGGGGATGAAAAATTGATCTAGTCTGGTCTTGTCTCTGGAAAATCGCTTCTTAACGAGTTTTTCCCGAGCAAAGCTCGATTGCCCAGGTACTGAACACTTACGAACAACATATTTGATTCTAAAATGTTTTGGTCATTTGCTCCGACCGGTTGATTGATGATTTGATGTTCAGTCTGTTTGGCAAAGGATGAGTGCTCGGTGGGTTCATTTCATAAAAATCGGTCAAGCCGTTTCGGAGAAGTTTGGTCACAAACATTGTGACACGATAATTTTATATATTAGGGATAATTACTTGTCTGGATTTGTCACGAGTCTGATATCCTTCACAAGGTGCTTGCACGCACATCTTTTGCTGAATATATTCTAGTATCTGAAGATTCCAGGTTCGAATCCTGGCAGAGTCACCATATACGTATCATGTTGGGAGTTAGTAAAACGCAAGCGCCGAGTAAATGCTGTATTTATTGTAGAATCCTAGCTTTGTAAATTATGAGTACCTGGGCGACCGAGCTCTGCTCGGACTAGTAACCAGCATTTCCCAGAAAGAAGACCAAGCTAGATCGATGTTTCATCCTACTTACCAAATTTCATCGAAATCGTTGGAGCCGTTTTCGAGATCCCCGAAATATGTATACAAAAATTGCTCGTTCAAAGGTATTATAGATTAGATACATAGGTATATAACGGAAGATTGTATGTGTGTATCACATAGCTCACACTACTATACAGGAATTTATACGAGATTAGGTATTCTTCAAATGTCTACTTAAAGTGTCACAATTCGAAGCATTCAGCACAATGTCAGAAGTATTAAAAATCTCGCCATAATATGTTCCTATTTCGTATACCTACATAGGTTTCTGCGAACAGACAGTAAACAGCTTGTAAATTCTAACTCCAAACAATAACCTGCTTCAAAAATAAAACAGTTTAAATTTAAATTTACCAATTATAAACTTTACAAACATACTATCATAAAAGTAATAATGTTTTATTTGCTAAATAATAAAAATATAGGTACCTAACTAAGTTTGTTTATTAAACAGATATTATCGCTAACAGTAAGTTATCGCAAAGTTTATCATAATTATTTATTATTGTGTAATCGAATTACTAAGTGGAACCAATAAACCCCTTAGGAAGTGTAAGATGTGTTTAAAAGTAAATTTAAATTCACTACAATGCTTGATGAAGGGTCGGAAGGAACGTGTCTAGTCACTTTTTTTTGATTGAAATTTTAATCTCGAAATGTAGAGCTCACAAAGTACTATGACTTACCATTGAATTAAATAATCTGAAAACATTTTAAAATGTATTTTTTTAACTTTTAAAGAAATTGTAACCGTAGTAATCGTACGTGATGACTAACTTTCAAACCGCTATAACTCAAAAAGTTGCTTAGGTGACTAACTAGACATGTTCTTTCCGTGGACCCTTCATATACAGGCCCATCAATAGATAATCCTGGTTCAGTATTTGGTTATATTATTACAAGCTTATCGTTAACTTGCAACGTTCAAAACTATTTATGACAATTTTTTTATGAAAATGCCATGTTTTCTCAAAGCGAGCAATATCTTTTTGATTCAACTTTGCATAAATGTTGAAGTAGATAAGTAAGTACGATTAACAACTCGCTCTCGCAAAAATAAATCTAAAAGTAAACGCGGACATCTAGAAGAATATTTTAACCCTAAATACCCTTATTTTTTAAATTTCGTTTTTTAGTTCCAATTGAATATTCCCTCATACAAATGAGCTGGTTTTGACAGACTATTATGAGTTGACTCCAACTAAGTAAATAAGAGGCTATTGATAGGTAAACCCACGGATCGGCAAACGTAGCGTAGGACGCCCTCAGACTCGGTGGTGCGATGATCTTCGCAGGGTGGCTGGCAAGAGCTGGATGAGAGTGGCCGAGGATCGTGCTCGGTGGCGTGCCATGGGAGAGGCCTATGTCCAGCAGTGGACGAACATAGGCTGATGATGATGATGATAGGTAAACCTGTTTAAAATCACACTATTTTTAAGTAAAACAATTTATCACTTATCTTACCGACTTGGTTACGTGACTATATTATTAGCTTTGCATACAGGGGTCAATTGCGAGCTGCTAATAAAAACATAACATACCTATGTAAAAACAAACGATGATTATTACTTAATCGATGATAAGGAATCAATTTTTAGGACTCCGTAGCCAAAATGGCAAAAACGGAACCCTTATAGTTTCACTATGTCTATCTGTCTGTCCATCCGTCCGCGGCTTTTCTCAGGGACTATCAATGCTAGAAAGCTCTAATTTATGTAAACTATTACATATATATTCGTGCAAAATTATAGCCGACAAAATGGTACCTACAATAATAAATAAAAAATAAATATTTTTAGAGTACGTCCCATAGACGTAAAGTGGGGTGATTTTTTTTCTCATCCAATCTTGTAGTGTGGGGTATCATTGGATAGATCTTTTAAAACCACTGGGGTTTCTAAAACGAAAAAGCCATATACATAAAATTAGCCTTATATCGAATTATTTCCAAAAAACTGTAGAATGACCAGGCTATAGAGTAAATTTTTAGGAGTAAATTTTTAACTATAAACACAATAAAATCTCTGAATTATGTTTACCTATTATGCTTTCTGAAATGCCGAAATTATATAGTTCCTGCGTGTCCGTGATAAAAGAATTCTTCGCAGACGAAGTCGCGTTTAGTTATTATTAATAAATATGCGAAAATTTTATATTCGCATACGTTTGTTACTCTCTCGCACTAAAACAATTATGCTTTGATATTCAAATTGGTCACATTTTAAATCAAACTACATTTTCTTTACAAACTATACAAAAAAGGCGCAAAAACAGAGCGCGCTGAGAGCGGTAACCTTGTCCGCCTGAACGAAGAAGGCAGTGAAAAACAATAATTATACTTAGATGATATTTTCATATTCAGGTCATTAAGTACACCCATAGTCCATTAGTAAAGTTAAGGTTGTCAAATTAGCAAAGTTTATATATAAGAGTTTAAAAAAAAACTGTTTTAATAGGTCTAATGCTACAGCCCCACACTCCCCGAGTGCCACGAGAAGTGGATTGGTTCGTAACCTCATCCCGTCTTAACCGCTGAAGCAATTTAGGTGAAATTTGGTATAGGTACGATAGTTTGAGGCCAGGGGAAGGATATAGGATAGTTTTTATCCCGGAGAATTGCACAGTTCCCGCGGGACAGCGATAAACGAATTCTACGCAGACGAAGTCGCGGGCAACAGGCTAATAAGTATGTTTATATGTATAATATCGATAAGATAATACATAATATAAACAAATACCTGTTAAGTACATACTTAATTAAACACCGGTGACGTTGATTTACCATTATTGATAACTAAATTCAGATAAATGTGGATTATAGACTTCTATTCCATTACCTAAACCTTACTCAAATAAAGATAGCGATGACGATTTTGGGTGTTAATCCTACTAAATATTATAAATGTGAAAGTTTGTGAGTGAGTTTATGTGTTAGTAGGTATGTTCGTTACTTCTTCACGCTGAAACGGCTGGACGGATTTGGATGAAATTTGCCAAAAATATAGTTTATAACCTGGATTAAAATATAGGATACTTTGTATCCCGATATTTCCATGAGATAGGGATAAAATCTCTAAATAACAAAAGCTGAACTTAAGAGTCATCAAATTTGGTATGTAGGTAGCTGGACGTCTGGAATAACACATAGGCTACGTTCTATTCCAATGTTCCAACGGGATAGGGATAAAATCTTGAAATAACAACCGCTGTTTTAATTTAACGCCAATGAACTATTCTAATATCTATTCAAATTTCATGTAATTTTAAAGAATTCCCGCGAGAATTTAATAAAATCCTGGAATTTCAATTCAACTGCTGTATCTAATGATTTATGCATGCGAAGCCGCAGGTAAACGCTAGTGTGAAGTAGTTTTTGAGTTAGGAGGGGGTCAAAAGTGGCTCCAAATTGTTCGGGTAAAATGACACACGGTGCTGCTCGCCAGCTCTGTTAACTTTAATTTGGCTTGACACGCTAACTACTACAGCAACTCAGTCGTCGTTACAGATAGGACCTACTTATTATCCATGGGGTACTCGTGGGTATTTTTCAAGTGCAAAATAAATGTCTTTTTCAAAATAATTAACTAAAACGTTAAGAATGTTTAGACAATTGGCAAATAATATCTGGAGAGTTTTGCAAGTTCATCTACTACTTTGATGAGAGAGCAAGCTGTATCACCTACCATAGCCATTATGGATTACATAACCGACTGACGTCAAACACCCGCGCTGTTTATGGTAATGTCAACGAAATCATGGGGAGGTTATCAGTTGTAGCGGACTTGGCCACTTGTTATCTGTCGCCTGACCATAACCGAGGACAGGGTATCGAGGCGACCACGGAATAACACCATTATTGATATTTATTTACGTAAAGTTAATTGCAATTTTTAATTACGTTTCATTTCAAATATTCATAAATAGGCAGGCATCATTTTAAAGCATGCTGTCCACGAGTAGGTCACAACACAGCTCTCGAACTTCCTTCTAGCGAAACTAGCGAAAGCTAGAAAGTAAATAAATCTTTTAAAGTGCACTTTCTCACACTCTTGTGACTCTTAAGAAATTCAAATTCAAATAATTTATTCAGTAAATAGGCCGCAATGGGCACTTTTACACGTCATTTTTAGGGTTCCGGAGCCAAAATTGCAAAAACGGAACCCTTATAGTTTCGCCATGTCTGTCTGTTTGTCTGTCCGTCCGCGGCTTTGCTCAGGGACTATCAATACTAGAAAGCTGTAATTGTGCACGGATATATAGGTAAACTATACCGACAAAATAGTACAATTAAAAATTCAAAAACAATATTTTTTAGGGTACCTCCCATAGACGTAAAGTGGCGGTGATTTTTTTTTTCTCATACAGTCCTATAGTGTGGGGTATCGTTGGATAGGTATTTTAAAACCATCAGGGGTTTCAATTCAGTAATTTGTTTGCGAAATATTCAACTTTAAAGTGCAAATTTTCATTAAAATCGAGCGTCCCCCCCCCCCCCCCACTCTAAAATCTAAACCGGTGGGTGGAAAAATTTGAAAAAATTCAGAATGATAGTCAGTATATCAAACTTCCAAGAAAAACTATAACGGCTAAGTTTGCTTGAGAATTATTAGTAGTTTATGAGTAAATAGCAGCGTAAGGTATAAAATATATCTAAACTTGGAAGATTCCGTATAAAATACGAAATCCTTAGAAAAATATTCGATTAATATTTATATATTTTTATTATATATTATTATATTATTTATTTATATTATTTTTTCGCAATGGCTACGAAACCCTATTTTGGGCGTGTCCGACACGCTCTTGGCCGGTTTTTAAACTACCAGCGAAAATAGTAGATTATACACCGAGAGCATAAAACAAGCCATTTTACCAGTACCAGAAGCGTTTATATAGCCACCCGAGCCGGTACGGCGAGGATAGATAGACGCGTCCAGGGGGAAATGGGCTTAATGCTCGAGTTTTACACTCTGCTTTTCACTTCGATTGAGAGGAAGGAATATATCATAAATAGCAAAAGCGGAAACAATTATTCACTTACTAGGTAGGTAGGTACCTTTTATTTTTCTAAAGCATAAAAAGGTCGAATTTTATGCCGCCTAAATCCAGTACGCATAAATACCAACTTTACGAGCATGAGAAGTGAAAACGTACCTTTTACTTAGATAATAATTAATAAAAACGTACTTTTTTTAACAGGCAAGATAAGATAAGATTAGGTAAGATTAGGTACCTAAATTTCTAAGAAACAACACTATAGCATATTTGCAGCTGGTAGGACCTCGTGCAAGGTCCACCCGGATTGCTACCACCATCTTGCTCGCTAATCCTGCCGTGAAGCAGCAGTGCTTGCACTGTTGTGTTTTGGCGTGGAGAGTAAGACAGCTGGTGAAATTACTGGCACTTGAGGTATCCCGTCTTAGGCCTCTAGGTTGGCAACGCATCTGGAATCCCCCTGGTGTTGCAGGTGTCCATGGGTGGTGGTGATCTCTCACCATCAGGAGACCCACTTGCTCGTTTTCCATCCAGTCGAATAAAAACATTAAATAATAATAATGAACTATAGACTTCTGGTTCCTCACCCAACCAGTAGTTCGCAGACCATCAGTGGTCCGCAAGACTTCTAATAGTAGGTATACCTAATCCATTTATTACTCGACTACTTTTAACACTAGAGTTAACGCGGCTTCGCACGCGTAAACTGTACGAGGTTGTGTTAAGAACAACTGTGCAAAATCTCATGACTCTGAACCCAGCGGTTGAAATTTCAAGTTTTTAACCTTGAACAAAACAACATATCTAACAAACCTAATAATCAAATTATACACGCCAATGCCTGCGTGTGACACCGCCGCATCCAGTGCCGCAGCATTGGGAAATCCCACTTGCCAACTAACGCTCGTCTGCCAGCTAACTAAACTAATGCCAACCAAATAATAGAAAATAAAAGCCTTAAATTTTACATGGATCTGTGTCTTATTGTGTGTTGCCTTGCCTATTTACTGAATAAATGATGAATTTGAATTTGAATTATACGAGAGTTAAATCTAGTAACTCGAACTCTATTTTTGACATTAAACATAGTGACAGTAGAGTTGGTTGAATGACATTGACATTAGATTTACTCTTTCCTTCCTTCCAGTTTTGTGAAATGTGAATGAATTTCTCGTGTATCGATTTGTCCACAAAACATTAGTACAAATTAGAAATAAAAACTGAACGAAAATCCTGAGGAAATAGAGCATTTATAAGAAGCATTTTAAGCAGAAATAAGAATCATGAAACCTCACTCTGCATTAATTTTCTTAGCATTAGTTCCATTTGCCGTAAGTTAAAACATTTTTTTTAATAATTCATTATTTTCTATATTCCACTCATACGCAACCACTCAATTTTTAATTATCACTTTTATTTATCTATACTACTGCAAAATAACGCCAGAATCATGATCTTTCATTCAAATATCGAATAACTCCTGCAGTGTAGAGAATGACTATGCTAATAACGCATCGCATCTATTAACAGAACCGCTAAGCCAGCACTAGTTGTATACCTACTTAATTTTACACCTTATTTACTTATTTTAATATTTGAGTTTAGTTTAATAACTGTTGATTAATTTGCAGTTAACCATCGATTTTGATGGCTGGCTGAATATTAAAATTCAGCATACTTTAAACTGCGACAATGAACAGTTCTGCCATCGCGGAACCATATCTTTGAAGAGCATTAGGTCCGGTACAGCTGTCATTGACCAAATATCATTAAGCAAAGAACACATTGAGGAACTTAAAGTAAGTTTTATTATTTATTTCCTGTTATTAGTTAACAATAAGATTGTCTTGGTGTCCTGTATTGTATACTTCACATGTGTGTAGAGAATGAACCTTTCACATGATTAGGAATGAATCAATTGTTATTTTGTTTTAATTTATATCTATGAAATGAGTATTATTTGAGTCAAACAAGATAAATGTTTTTGGTTTTACAAGAAAATACTTAGACACCTATTGGTTAGTTAGAGTTGTCAATTTTATTTGAAGGGACATACAATGTAAGTATGTGTATTATGGAAACCTTCTTTTGTAACAAATAATAATATTTGTTCTTTCAGAAACTAGCCGAGACAGACAGTTTCTACTCTATGAGAACATTAGTCACATCTGCTGATAATAAGGAGACTGAATTCCTATCGTCTGTGAAAGCTCAAGCTTTTCTAGAAAATGGTCTGTCTGATGTTATCAATGCATGGATTCTGCCCAACGGAGCTGTGATTGCAGTCAACTTCCAAGTCTCTAATGGTTCCCAGCCAATGCTTGGAAACAAGAATGAACACAGGATAAACTCTAATTTCTATCTTCGTCACATTGATCAAGCACCAGTGTATGTATTTTTTGCATTCCCATCTGTAAAATGTGCTTTGTCTGTGGTTTAGAAATATGCCTTGTACGTAAATAGTGTCTCACAGCAGTCAAGAGCCTGTGTAGCTGTTTTTTTTTTCAATATTTTTACTGCTTCATATTTGGCTCTAAAATGTATCTAACTAGCAGAAAAGTACCAGCAAATCTTGGCAGTAGCAATGTAAAGCAAATTCCAATCTGACGACCTTAAAAATTACTCCAGCAAGGAGTAATATATAAACCAAAATTGAATCGCAACATATGTAAAGCTGTTATTTATATTACTTACACATTTTCATGAATAATGTGACCAATATAGAAAATATATACTTTAAAAAAAACAGACAAAATAACAGTGGAAAAACTTGAACCATTCCGCGTCAATGTGATGATCAAAGTCAAATCGATGGCCCAATCGAATAAACGTGCAAAGGCCTTTACACGAAAAATTTTTTTTTGCTTTTTTAGCTTACATATGGCCCAAAGTATGTCGTCAATTTTTTTTACACCGATCCGATTAACAGTTTTTGAGATATAATGTTTTAATTGTTTATTCTTTGGTAATTATTCCATACAAAGTTAAAGTTGGTTTTATTTTTTCTGTAAAATTGCTGTTTTACGATTACACGTTTATTCGTTTGGGCCATCGAAATATTAATAAGAATATATTTTTTTAGGAATCAATCCCATCCCATCTCTTTCATTCATTTTCGTTTCATTTTGTATTATGTACAAAGGTTTGAGCACTTGTGTGTGCCTCCTGCTACTGTTAATAAATCTGTAACCGATATTTTTTAATTTGCTGCCATTTCATGCTGCAATGATTCGTTGGTCCTGCTCTATACTCAAAATCGATTTTAATCAGCTTTTGTTGACACACACCTAGACTTGTAAGCCAATTATTACTTAACTCAAATTGTCTCCTGAAAAGTTACTAAAATGCACATTGTGAAATTAGCAATCTCACTACTTTGACTTCTTTTAATTTGTTTTTTTTTTCTCAGACCTGACACAGCCTCCTACATACAAAAACTTGAGCGTGAGAGAGAAGCTCGAGAAAAAGGAGAATTAAAAGACAACCGATCATTCTTAGCAAAATATGTAAGTTATTTTGGCATGACTCATTTAGTTGGCTTACGCCCACTTTCATACTTTTGCAGCCAGTTGAATACTTCCATTTATTGCCGGCACCTAAAGAAGTCAGGAATAAGAAAGGCAAAAAAAGCGAAAGCATTCAATGATTGGTAAATTAGTTGCGGCACTTGGTGAAAGTAACAACAACACATTGTGTGCATTCCCACCAGTGAATTATTAACTTAGTCTAACTTTTAGATCACAGCCCATAACAAATCAATTTGTTTTAACATCTTCACTGCCATCCCCTACAATCGTTTTTGAACTACACCACATTCACCCTTTATGTGAAGATTTTTTCTGCACATTCAAGTTACTAAAACAGGCATCCAAACCTCAAATCACTACCACTCAAAGATTGATTGGCAAAGATCCCTTCAGAGATTAGTCGCCGTTGTATTTAGCACTTTTTTGTAACATTTTGTACTTATTTCCTTTTTGTACAATAAAGAGTATAAACAAATGTGTAGGTATAAACTTTTGTTCATAACTGAATTTCTTGAGACTATTCCAAAATACTTGTATGATTATGATATAACTGCTTAGATAGTGGTAGTTGTCAAATAAACTTTATTTTTTCTTTGCAGTGGATGTACATTGTTCCTATTGCCATCTTCGTCATGATCTCAGGAGCGACAAACCCAGAGGGCGCTGCACCAGCCGCTCGTTAAGAATTCGTCTCCTATTTGAAACACCTTAATTGGTAATTGTGTACAATCGCCAACTCTTTAACTAATATTTGTGAAACTTATTGTAATCTGTGATAAAGTGACAAAGTACACGACCAAGCTAAGTTTGCATCTCGCACAAGAGCAGTTTAAAAATTTGAAATTGAACAAATAGGAGACGAAAATTTTAGGATTAGCAGCTTTCATTCTTTGTCGCCGATGTATACGCGTCTTACAATATTTCGTCTCCTTTTTGTTGGATTTTTTTTTTACTTGTTTAGTTTGAGGTGCAAACATAGCTTGGTCGTGTTATACAAGCCTAAAGACCCAGATGTCGTGAACTCAGTTATTGCCCAAGAACGCATACGCTCGTTCGGGCTTTAAACCATACCCAGCACCTTAGATTATATACAACTGTTGTATATTGTCTAAGCCCAGCACTTATGTAAAATAAACACTGTAAACTACCTTAATTTAATGTCAAACTTTTGAAGTTCCGCAGATAATGTTCGATTGTGTGTAGTCGTGTGTGGATAGGGAAATTACATTTGAAATTTATTTAGCTTTTCGGTGTAGTTCGGTGTAATCGGTGACATTAGCGACTGTACGTACATGGCGTCACTACGGCAGCACCACGACGGCAAATTATCGCATCGTGTACGCCAAATGAGGGCTATCGTTTTTTCTCTCACTAGATGGCGCCACTGTTGCGTGAGGTTTTTAAAAGTCTGTTATAACGGCCGTGAAAACAAAGTTTAGATTAAAATCATATTTAAGACATCGTAAAACAGTACCATAAACATATTGAGCAACCACAGTATTGCATAATCCCGTTTTATTCGGAAAAAAGGGAGGGCAAAAGTTTTCGAAAGACAAAACTGTCTCAAATTACAGACGTTCATTGCCCCTTATCGCATAATTGCCATAATTAATTTCAGGTAATGCAAAATATTCACAAAATTATTCTAATTATAAATAAACCCGCGTAGCTCACCCAAAAACTATGAGATTTGACATTTCGTTGACCTCACGCTACACTAGCGCCTCTAGCGGAAAATTCATTCGCGATAGCCCTCATTCACGCCACTATCCTGATTTTTTTTTTATTCGACTGGAAGGCAAACGAGCAAGTGAGTCTCCTGGTGGTAAGATGCACCGAAAAGCCGCCATCAAAAACGCTAGTATGTACAGTCAAGGGCAAAAATATGTATACACAGTATACCTCGTCACCTAACCACTGTGACAGTTCATGTACAAGTAGCGGCACGAGAGTCTAGCGCTGAGTGAACCGTGGAAGGGATAGCTGCGCATGGGTGCATGTGCGCGGGGGACGTAATGCGACTGGAAAGCCAATCGGCGCTACGCACGCCCGCCCTTCCCCCTGTGATACCTTACTTTTGATTTCTGCGCAATAACGGTCAACGCTAAACTCTCGACCGCTACTTGTAAGGCAGTTCAAATATGACGAAAATAGACAAGGTACTAAAGTGTTATATATTTTTGCCCTTGACTGTACTACCTACTTAAATAAAAAAATTAAATAATTAATATTTTAACTATTTTTACTATCAACATCCAAACCGTGCATCCCTCATTCGTCACTGGAGTCCGGATTATATGCGATGCGCATTTGTATATTTAGCAATAAAGGCTAAAAGACAGGCGACATGTCGTCGCTCCACTGTAACGTCAAAAAAAAACCTCACGATACTAATGCCATCTAACAATATTTCGTGTCTTTTATTTTATCCCTCATTCATCAGTTACTGTGTGGAAATCAATAAAATGCACCTTGTTTAATACTACTATCATCTGATTCTGTTGTGTGATATGGACAGACATAGGGTGTATTCTACGAACAAAATATTATTTGTTTGTAGGGTGCACTGCATGAATAACCATTGATCAATTATGAGGGTTGACAACTGTATATAGCAATAAGTCTGATATAGCACCAAATATCAGAAATAGTGTTCATTCTAGGAAAAAGGATATAACTAAGAATTATGTTATTAAATTATTAATAAATAATTGAAGTAGTGTTTAATTACAATAGTTTTAATCCTTTTGTAACAAATATTTGTTGACATACAATTTTATTGTGCCATGCACTATGTATCTCAGGAATCAGTTTGAAAAATAATGCACTGTGACTGTGGAAGGCTACACAGTCAAACCTAATAAATAACTGAAAATATTGACCTGCTGAAAAAATAACACTGTAGAAAACATCTTTTTATATTCACTTCCATTTATAATGTTTGACCATGCAACTCTCGACAGGTTGACAACTGTTGTATAAAAAAACAATTAAGCTTAACATAACCAAAGAGAAATCATGCTCCAATCTTCTCTATTTCTTCAGCGTCTTCAATATCAAGCAGTTGAATCTTCTTACCAAAGTGTTTTTCGATAGCTAAGCAAATTTGCATAGCTAGAGCAGAGTCAATTAAATTAATTGCTATCCCAGCCTTCCCAAATCGACCTGTGCGCCCAATTCTATGCAGGTATGTCTCACAATCAGCTCTCTTCTCTACATCCATTGGCATGTCAAAGTTGACCACCAAGGTTACTTGTTCTACATCTATGCCTCTGGATAAGACATTAGTAGTAATAAGCACTTTCTCCAGGCCTGCTCGGAAACGATCAAGAACTGCTATTCTTTGTTCAACAGTCAGCTCGCCAGACAACACTGCCACAGAGTGCCCATCTTTGGACATCTTCTCAGAAAGCCAACCAGCAGTCTTTCTTGTGTGACAGAATATAATTGCTTGGCCGATTGTAATTACACCATAAATATTACAAATGGCTCTATATTTCTCTTCAGGAGTTTTGCACTTCACATAATATTGTTTAATATTATCCAAGGACTCTTCTTCTCTTAATAATCTGATGATAATGGGATTGGGGACTATTATTTCAGCAAACTCCATCACAGCAGCATCATAGGTTGCAGAAAAGAACATCATTTGGCATGTAGAGGGCAAACATTTATGAATCCTAATGCATTGGTCTTGATGTCCCTGGCGGTCAATCATAACATCAGCCTCATCAAGAACAAATACTTTAATTTTGCTCAAATCAAACATATTAAACTTAACACCCCAGTCCAACATTTTACCAGGTGTTCCAATAATAATATGATCAGATATCTTGGTGCCTTTAGGAACTTCTTCACCTCTTACAGCATATTTCAATTTGATCTCAGGACAAAACTTTGCCATTTTGGCTGCAACCTCTCCTGTTTGTATAGCCAATTCATATGTAGGGCTGAGGCACAATACTTGAGGGTAATTGTGGTTAGTATCTACTCTGCTCAGCATGGCTAGTACAAATGCAGCTGTTTTACCTGTTCCTGATTGAGACTGCGCAATCATGTTCTGCGGAGGATCCGCCAAAAGAGTGGGTAAAGCAGTTTCTTGAATTTTAGAGGGTGCATTAAAGCCCATCGAATATACACCTTTAAGTAAATTTGGCTTTAAATGCAGGGCCTCGAAAGTTTTCACTGAATACAATGGTGAATTTGGGTCTTTTCTTTGAACCTCTATGTCTAACTTTGATTCTACTAAGCCTTGACGAATAATTTTCATCAACAGCGACGTCTCTGCTGGATTAGCTGGATCATCAGATTCTTCTGAATCTGCTGTTTGGTCATGAGGTTTCTGTTTCAATCCCAATCCGGCAACTTTATTTGAAATCTCCAACTCCTCCGCCTTCTGTCCCCACTGACTGGCCATGTTGAATCTGAAATCATGAGCGACTTGTAGTTAAATAAACATGTAAATATGCAATTAATAACTTACTCCGCGTAAAATCCAGTGCAATTGCAATAGCAATACAAAACTTACCAGCCGCAACGTAGACGACGAAGTCGACAAGTTCGAACACGATAACACTAACTGCTTTACAAAGATGTGTCCCGCTCTGACGTCCAAATCAGATAATTTTTATTAAAGTTAGTGCGTACAGGCACAAAATGGAAAGTTAATTTATTAATTAAATTGTTTGTAACAGCCACGCCGAGAAAACTGTTTTTAAATTAAACAAAATCCAATTCGCTAGTTAGTAAAAGTAGAAAAGTACAATACATTCGCGAATGAAACTGATTCATGTCATGCACGGCACGAATATAAGTGTTGCCAGGTCCAATTTGAAAAAGTCAGAAGATATGAGCATTAAAAATAAGGAGATTATAAAAAAACAGTAGAATGTTTTTCCATAGCAAGTATTAGCAATTACCTTATGATAAGTTCTTAATGCTTTCTTATTGCTCTGCAATACCCCTGGTATTACAGATGTTTATGGGCGGTGGTGATCTCTCACCTCAGGAGACCCACTTGCTCGTTTGCCATTCAGTCGAATAAAAAAAAGGTTAGTTTTTTTCTTTCCAGGATTTATCCTTGATTTTTTTTATTTTATCTATTTTATTATTAATTACAACTAGATAGAAATTTTCATGAGAGATCTATCTCGCATGAAATCAACTGTCAAATCTATTTACCTCAAGGGCGCTCCACACTTAGTCCGCGAATCACGGCGCGATTTCGCGGAGCGAACTTGCCGCGAATTTAACAACGACTCTACACTCGCCCGCGTCTCGTACTACGATCCGCGCAATGGCTGCGAAGGGGCGCGAACGCTAAGTGTAGAGCCGTTTCGCATATTCTTCGCGGTTTCGCGCTTTGTTCCCCAATTTTTGTCGGTTTTTGTCCCGCGTCAAAGGGAGCGCGAAGCGCGAACGCGACGTAGTACGAGACGCGGGCGAGTGTAGAGTCGTTGTTATATTCGCGGCAAGTTCGCTCCGCGAAATCGCGCCGTGATTCGCGGACTAAGTGTGGAGCGCCCTTCAAACGAGAGCTGAATTTCGCATGAACAGAATGTCATAATGGGCGCTCCACACTTAGTCCGCGAATCACGGCGCGATTTCGCGGAGCGAACTTGCTGCGAATTTAACAACGACTCTACATTCGCCCGCGTCTCGTACTACGTCGCGTTCGCGCTTCGCGCTCCCTTTGACGCGGGACAAAAACCGACAAAAATTGGGGAACAAAGCGCGAAACCGCGAAGAATATGCGAAACGGCTCTACACTTAGCGTTCGCGCCCCTTCGCAGCCATTGCGCGCGATCTGTCGCGACAGGCGCGAACCTCTAGGTGAGTGGCCTGCTTTATGGTTTTTGGAGTGGCAACACTGAATATAAAAAGTAACTGCTGTTAGTCTATGGTATTGCGGCGAATGGCGTCAAATGTGAAATGTGTATAAAGTTCATTTGTGGAAGTCATCAAGCAGCAACAGCAGAGCCTCCTTCCTCCCAAAGCTGAGTATACCTGAGTATTCCTATTTCTACTGATCACCGGGTGTTGAGGCGCCTATGGTCTTTTCGGTGTCTTAAGTATTAATGTTTTACTGTTGTTTGTACATACCAATCACACGTTGTGGGGCACCAGCTCGGATGCATGCCTACACACATGGTGTGGGATCCATCCTTACTGGTGTCTATCTTGGACTCTACCTACAGCTCCATCGTCAACCCAGGGTCATATCTCGCTGTCCACACGGGACACGGGATCTGGGTTGTTTTAGAATCTTGGCGTGCGCAGTGGACCAAGTACCGTTTTGCGAGTGGGCCCGGAGACGTCCGGTAACCCCCTCGCCCCAGAGTGAGCCTGTATGGTCAGAGCAGTGTCATAACCTTTGTGACACGTGATTGAGTCTTGCCGTTCTGATACCAGCTATGTTTTACAGTTGACCAAGAAGTAGTGCACCGAGGAGCGCCACGGGCTGTCCGTGACACTCCGTGGCCGGGTGAATAATCAGGGTTACTCATCTGGCCATAATATATGCAGGAGGTGGAAGGAGATTACCAGCGGAGACACATCCAGTTACAATATAAGCGAAGCAGAACTATTGAGAGCTAGCAACCTACAAGAAGACGAATCCAGGTATGTTCAATATATGTTACATCGCGAAAAAGGGGCATACATCTTACCCACAACGTGAAAGCATGAAAGTACATATATATAGAGCTATACCCCCACAAATTCCCCACATTTTTCGCGACATGGTGGAAGTGCGGGTGAAAACCAAATTATCAACTCCCGGACTAAAATTGAGAAAACCAATGTGGGTACAACTAAATTTGTGTTGCTAGCATTTTTGGCCCGCGCCGGAGGGTCCTACAGGAATGGAAGACATCGGCAGATGAACATTCTAGAAGAAAGATGCATTTGGAAATATTACTTCAATTTTATTAAGTAATCTGAAACTGCAACTTACAACTCATAGCGACATCTATTGTTAAATAGTGAAGTAAAGTCTAGTATGAGGAGCAGATGGGTTACTACGAAACTCGCGAATTCGTATTTCGTATCGCACTATCCCTTTCACTCGCATAAGCGTCAACGAGACAGCAACATATGAATCGAGTTTTTTCACTTCGTGGAATAGGGCCAGTGTCGCTACTCGCCGCTTGTTTTATTGGCAGCATTGTTGAAACAAAATGGACGCCGCTGAAACTTGTAGTCATTTCTTATTTTGTTTAGTAAATCAACGCAAGGATTACGATAGTATTTAAGCATTTATTCTGTAAATGTATTTCAGGAATTAGTTAAGATTATTTGTAGCAATTTACTTCACGGAAGCGCTCTAAAAGAATAAAATTGTAAATTACACAACCGGAAGTGAGACCATTTACCAACATGGCGACTACTCGCGCGAGAAAATGGATAAAATTTTTAGTTGGTGAATACAATAAGAATACTCTTAGTTATTTACTTATAAGAGGAAATTAATTTTAAGAATAATTTCAGACGTTTAAATAAAGTACTAAAATTATTACGAGTACATGTTGTGATAAAAGTTTGTAATCGTATCGTACGTTGACTAGTGGCGCGGTAGGTATAGCTACCCTATGCCTAGCTATGTACTTACTTTTCCGCCATTACTGTTCATCTTGTTTTCGTTTCGAAATTTCGTTAGCGAACTTGCAATTGTAAATAAACAAAGTGTGTAAAATAAGCTGGAAAGTGGTAAAAAGTGTTGAAAAAACCTATTAGTGTTGTGTTATTTCGAGGTGAGTGTTGTAATTTTGTTGTAAGAGTTTTATTTTACTTTCTGTTGCATGAATGAAAATCTCTTTACGAGTAAAGTTTTAGATTTTTCAAGTAACTTTTTTACGAATTGAAATCGGTTCAAACTTGATCTGGACAAACGAAAATAAACAATAATGTCCGCGTTCAGTGCCGTTTGCCGTGATAGCCGAATCTAGTAGCAAAAACGTTTTATAAGTGTAAAAGATTTACATACGCGGCTTTTAAGAATTTCTCATTTGTACTGTACTAAATATCGAATTCTATAGAGTAAATAATAAAAATAAATCTTATTGAAGGCGGTCTCGGTGTCGCCTGCGTGATTTTTTGGTACATACGTAGCATATTATGGAAACGTAAATACTAAATACCTATAGGTATGCATAAACGTTGTGAATATTATTATTAAAGTCATTTTTAAAATTGTTCTTTTGCATCACTAGGTACTTGTTCTAGAAGGATCGGTAGCACTTTTCTTGCTGACTAAGAAAATTGCACAGTGATACATCTGTAGAAAGAAAGTTATGTAAGTAATAATAATAACTTTGTTTAGGTAGACCTGTAAGCAACAAATATAGAAATCAATCTATATCATAACAATGTAGTGCTGATGATTTATTAATGGTTAGATTGGAATTATAACTCAAATAATTATTTGGAATAGTTTGATCCTATGTTTTGTTTTATGAAAAAAAAAAAAAAAAAAACAGATTATTTAGTTCTCATCTGCTGGACTGAGCTTGAACTTATTACAATTATTTCATAAACCTAATTCAATATAAAATCATTTAATAAATATAAATTATTCATAGATATCTTGCTCAGGAACAAATAAAGGTGCACGGTAGTGAAAATGGACAAGTTGTGAAATTATTATTTAAAATTTTCTGAAGTGAATTGAATACTAGATTTGAAATAACATAAACATTAATAAAGATTATTAGAAGCATTAAGTAAGTAATGTTATTTGTTTGTATGTCTGTCTGGTTCAAATTATGTATTTCCTCGCCAAGTGCTTGCTGATATCAGATGATGTTCAAATTTAGTATGTTCATGTAACTGTACAGATAAAACTATGACATGGTAATTTGGAGCTGATCTGATGATGGAACCGGAAGGTACCCATAGGAACTCCTCAACTACATATGATAGCACCATCGTGCTTGGACTTGTTTGATTTGTTTTGGTGAGCACTCGAATGCTAAGTGAGGTACAGTCGTGTACAGTCAGCAGCAATAGTGTAATAAAGTACACTATGAAATTTAATGTTTTTAAAAAGACTAATAATTATATTTTGGCTTTTCTTTTTAATTTATTTACTTTCTTTCTTTATATTAGATTTGGTTTTATACATTGATACCATATATAGGTAATCAGTGGGTAAAGAGAAAAATGAAAATTATTCCAGATTTACTACAAGACAAGATGGATTCTGAGGATGAAGAGACCTCCTTAGATTACATTATCAAATCTAGACTTCATCAAATAATAAGAAGAATAAAAGAGCATAGCGCAGAAGCTGAAGCTTATTGTAAAGAAAGTAGCGATGACAAAGAAGAGGTGCAAAAGGCACAAATATGTGCATCTAAGCTGGAGAATATGATTAAACGGTTTACAACGGAACTTAATGAATATTTTCGGACTTCAAACAATCCATCACCAGACGAGATCTCAGATATGAGCAATGCTCAATTTAATGGTGAAGAGATTTTAGCTGAACTAAAATATAGATTGTCAGTCAACGTGGATAAGAATAAAAGAGAGATCCAGAGCAACAAAGAGCAAAGTCGTGCGTTTTCAGCCAAACTACCAACTCTTACGTTACCTGAATTTCAAGGAGATGTGTTAACTTGGTGTGAATTTTGGGACATATACAAATCCAATATTCATGATAGGCCAATACCTGACGTTGACAAGCTACTGTATCTTAAGTCTACATTAAAGGGTGAACCTCGCAGAATTATAGATGGGTTAGAGACTACTAATAAAAACTATGAAAAAGCCATCCAGATACTAACAAGCAGATATGGTAAACAATCACAGATTATTGATGCGCACTATAGTGCCCTCAGCAAAGTAAAGGCTGCAGATACAAAAATAGAAGATTGTCGGACCACATTAAATGAAATAGAACGTCATCTCAGGGTCCTACAATCACTTGGTGAAAATACTGATCATAATCATTTACGGTATCTTATCACAGAGAAATTCCCAGGAGATCTTATCTACGAGATGAAGATGAAACTGAAAGAAGACACTGTTGGAGAAATGAGAAAGCAATTGGAAGTGATAATATCAGCAAGAGAAGAAGCCAACAAGATACGACAGATTAGTAATACCCCAGAAAAGGAAAACCATACCGTAGAGACACTGCATATAACACATAAAGACAGAAAGCCAATAAGAATTAAATCTACAAGGAAATATCATAATCTCAAGGAGAATAATATTAAGGATGAGCGTAAGCAAAGAATTGAACCAAGCTGTACCAGAAACCGATGTGATACCTCAAAGAAAAGGAAGTATGAACCACTAAGAGATAAAGAACAAAATGGTGAAACAAGAGAACATGTTGAACACAAAAGAAAGAAATTATCATGTGTATTCTGTGGAAAGGATCACTATGCAGATCGGTGTCAAGAATATAAGACAGTTGAAGAGAGAAGAGCGAGACTACATAAACGCTGCTTCAATTGCCTATCAGGAGACCATTTAGTACGTTCCTGCAAAAATAGAAGAGAGTGTTTCTATTGCCGCATATCAGGAAAACATCATCGAGCACTGTGTCCTGAGAAATTTATAATGCAACGAAAATCCCCACTAACTGCGACGAATAATTAGAATTAAGAGAAAAGACCTTACGGCCGTGCCGTACCCGGTTTTAGAATAGGACGGACCCATCTCTTCCCGTGGGTGTCGTAGAAGGCGACTAAGGGATCTGACTCGAGACTGAACAGCAGCGCTCTACCTATATTGCCAACCACAAGACTGGCAGGCAATTCTCGCTCGATTTATGACTACGACCGGAAATGACTACTTGAGATCCAGGGATAAGACACTTTTGCGCTTTTGTAGAGTGCCGTTCGGGATCTTTGCAAGTCCCTTGATATTGACAGCCACACTACAGTATAACATCTCACAGAATGCACCAGAACTGATTCCTAAGATTGTGGACAAACGCTATGTAAACACGGAAGTTAATCCTGCTGACCTGGCGACATGACCCGATTTATGGGAAAAGAAAAAATCGCTAAGAAAAGAAAAAAGAGAATGGCAAAGCCATTTCGTATTTGAGACTCATAACCTGTCGCCGGGGCAGGGTCCTTCGGATACAGTGAACTTAATGGAGATTGACAAGAAAATACCAGACAAGACATTTCGCGAAGAGATTATACTAGTAGATATTATGAAGATCATTAAAGACCTGCAGAAAGAATATTTTCCACTAGAAAGCAGAGGAAAGAAAACGAGCTTAGCAATCTTTCAAGTTACCTCCAGCACCAGCATTACCTCCAGAGAGGGTAAATTACTCGTCACCGTTTACCTATGTAGGTGTTGACTACAACGACTCTTCTGATAAACAACGAAGACAGAATTAAGAAAAGGTTGGAAACGAGCACTCATCATGTTAAAAGAATTTTAAGAAATGTTTTGTAACCGTTACCTACTAAGTCTTCGCGAGAGATACGGACATCTGCCTTGACAACCGCGAATAACTTCGAAGCTTACACCGAGTCCTGGTCAGATCGTACAGATCAAGGGCGACTCTAAGAATAGAAACGATTGGAAGGTAGGGAAAATTACAGAACTGATCCCGAGTGGAGACAATCTATGTAGATCAGCAAAAGTACAAGTAGGGGACACTGTGTAAACGCGTTCTATCGCACATCTCTACCCTCTCGAGATAGAAGATACTCCAGATCTTATTACGAACATCAGCAGTAAAGGAGAAAGTCATCGTTTAGTGACACCTGATCACGACACGGTAAATACAGAGAGTGTGGAGGAAGTTCATCCTCTAACACCTGATTTAACAACCGATGGAATACCACAACCTCAAGTCATTGCACCTATTCCATTGATGATGGAAGATCACGTTAGTACACAAGATGAAGACGAAGAACATGCACCGTCAGAACATGAAGATGAATCGCTACCTAATAGAACTGAGATGAATGATATAGATGTGAACCAGAGGTCGAAACGAGCTGCAGCCACTAAAGCCATGGAGAGAATCAAGGAATGGACGCGAGACCTGACTGCGCTACTGCTTCTCTCCAAAGCCTTGCCGCCGGGGAGTGTCGCGACAGGCGCGAACCTCTAGGTGAGTGGCCTGCTTTATGGTTTTTGGAGTGGCAACACTGAATATAAAAAGTAACTGCTGTTAGTCTATGGTATTGCGGCGAATGGCGTCAAATGTGAAATGTGTATAAAGTTCATTTGTGGAAGTCATCAAGCAGCAACAGCAGAGCCTCCTTCCTCCCAAAGCTGAGTATACCTGAGTATTCCTATTTCTACTGATCACCGGGTGTTGAGGCGCCTATGGTCTTTTCGGTGTCTTAAGTATTAATGTTTTACTGTTGTTTGTACATACCAATCACACGTTGTGGGGCACCAGCTCGGATGCATGCCTACACACATGGTGTGGGATCCATCCTTACTGGTGTCTATCTTGGACTCTACCTACAGCTCCATCGTCAACCCAGGGTCATATCTCGCTGTCCACACGGGACACGGGATCTGGGTTGTTTTAGAATCTTGGCGTGCGCAGTGGACCAAGTACCGTTTTGCGAGTGGGCCCGGAGACGTCCGGTAACCCCCTCGCCCCAGAGTGAGCCTGTATGGTCAGAGCAGTGTCGTAACCTTTGTGACACGTGATTGAGTCTTGCCGTTCTGATACCAGCTATGTTTTACAGTTGACCAAGAAGTAGTGCACCGAGGAGCGCCACGGGCTGTCCGTGACACTCCGTGGCCGGGTGAATAATCAGGGTTACTCATCTGGCCATAATATATGCAGGAGGTGGAAGGAGATTACCAGCGGAGACACATCCAGTTACAATATAAGCGAAGCAGAACTATTGAGAGCTAGCAACCTACAAGAAGACGAATCCAGGTATGTTCAATATATGTTACATCGCGAAAAAGGGGCATACATCTTACCCACAACGTGAAAGCATGAAAGTACATATATATAGAGCTATACCCCCACAAATTCCCCACATTTTTCGCGACACGATCCGCGGGCTAAGTGTGGAGCGGGCTTAAGAGACATGCGACAAGTGGTAAGTCAATGTCAAAATATTTTGGCGGGAGCGACGATACGTTTCAATTTACGCATCCAATATACCGCAGTAAATTGACGTTTGTTTAATTCGAAAAAGTGTGACCAGATGGGCTACTCCGAAACACAAAATTTGAAGTTCGTGTCGTGCGATCCCTCTCGCTCTCGTATTAAGTAGTATAAGTGTCAGAGGGACCGCACGACACGAACTTTGAATTTTGTGTTTCGGAGTAGCCCTTCTGTCACCGATAGTGCCAATAGTCATAGGTTATTTTTCCATGTAAATAAATCAAATCGAAATTCCCGAAGTAAAAAAATCAGTAGACTCATATGGAAATTCAAAAGATCAGTAGGCATACCTGGAATTCAGTAGATCTCCTGAGAAATCAGGAGACCTGGCAACACTGGTGTAGACTTGCTTCCGGTATGTATACAGATAAGAAAAACTTGAAAAATGAGAAATTAAGCGTCTACCACACAGCAGGGCTACTACGAAACTCGAAGTTCGTCTCGGACCGTCCCTCTCGCTCTCGTAAGTATAAGTGTCAGAGGGACCGCACGACACGAACTTCGAGTTTCGTAGTAGCCCTGCTGTAGTGCTAGCGACAACATAATTAACGAATAATGTATGGCATACGTCCCTTTTTCTTTATTCCAACACAAAAGTAAAATATCAAACGTCAAAATTGGTGCCATTTTTACTCTAATGCTCCCTCCCACCCGTCTCATATTATTTAAGGTGCGGCCACATAAGGTCGCTCGTTTGCAGGTAATAAATCTGGTCACGTGACCCCATTTGGATTAACCGCGACTCAAAAAAGTAGCGTCGACAAGTCGCCGCTTCGAGCGAGCAGCAGCGACAAGATGGCTGCTTGCAGGAATGATCTTGGTCTTGGAAGCTGATTTCTTGATCTCATTTAGTAGCATAGCAGTCATGGCAGTGGTACAAATAAAAAAAATTGGAGTGAATTAAAAAAATAACAGTGTTTTTGCCGAAATTGAAGACATTTTTTTTCCTGCGATAAAGCTCAACATTTTCAGCTTTATTATGCAGCTTTATATGTCACGTGACCAGGTTTGGCATAACGAGCGACGAGCGATTTGCATGTGGCCGCGCCTTAGAGAGAGTCGGGGCGACCGAGACCGACCTCCACTTTAAAAAGTTTAAAAACTTAATTTTTTTAGTGTAAATTGTTAATTATATTATTTTTCCTATAAATCACGAAGGTTTAAACTTTAAACCTCTGTTAAATTAATAATAATCAACATTATATATTCAATTACCTGTATCCATCCTATATCCATTTATTATAGCTCGTTCTGGGTTATCTTAGCCAAGTAGTGTACTTATTTTCTAAAATTACTAATATTATCCCGTATTATCGCATCTTTCTTTGTGCTGTTTGTGATAAACGTTCACAATGGAAGAAGTAGACTCCATTATATTGCACTTTCTTCGTCAACTTAACGTGTAAGTTACAAAATTATCTAATTAAAATAGTAAACAAACAACAATTACACGAAATACAAAAGTAAATTATTTTAAATTTTCAGCAATATGGACGACGAAGTCAAAAACATTTGTGATCTTCCTGTTGAGATCATTATAGAGGCTGCTTCAAAATGTCTGAGTACAATCAGCTCATCTTTAAAAGTGCCAGCAAAACTTCCTGCTGGGATTTCACACAGGATAGAAGTGGCTGCGCAAATTGCATTGATATGCAAGGTAATCGATTTTTAATACTGTATTGTATCACACTTGCATCTTTACACAGAGCTCCATAAAATTTTAATTAAATTTTACTAGTCAACCCTCTTAATAAAAACTTAGATAAAGATATAAGTATTTTACTGTTTTTAACAGGATTTGGGATACAAAAATGATGTAGGCTACCAAACCTTTTTGTATCACAATGAAGCTGAACTAAGACAGGTCTTCATGTTCCTCATAGAAAGGTTACCAACTGAGAACAAACTATCAACTGCTTCACCTGGTAGCAAGAAATCTTCCCTTATGCAGGCAATAAGTAGTAAGATTCAGGAGGAGCTGGCTGCTGTGTGGATCCCTCCATGTTGCAATGCAGAAAAGAAACAGTTCATAGGGGACTGTGCAAGCTCTCCAGGTAATAAACAGTTGCCAACAGTGTCCAGGGGTCAGCAACCTTTTGGACTTTTGACCACAAAGTTGACAAAGTGCAGGACTGCATACATTCATAATTTAGATATTACACAGGATACAGGAAGCCCACAGAAAGAGCACTGACCATGTGCCAACCAGGGGTATCAGAATACTCTTTTTTTTTTTCTTAAATTTTTTAAGCTACAAGTAATTACATACATTCATTCATTACATTCATTCATTTCATTTGCAACACAAACTAATTATGTTGAATTATAGCACTTGTAATTTTTGTGGCATAGGGGACTGGTGGTTTTTTAACCGACTTCAAAAAAAGGAGGAGGTTATCAATTCGGTTGTATGTTTTTTTTTATGTTTGTTACCTCAGAACTCCGTCATTTATGAACCGATTTGAAAAAATTTTTTTGCGTTCGTCTAGGAATGCTTTCAATTAGGTCCCATAAGCACCAAATCAGGATCTGATGATTGGATCCTAAGGAAATCGAGGGAACTCTTCAAATGTTGTAGGGACACCTATGGTAATTTTGATATATTTAGTAGTAACTTGTGCATTTGCTCTTGAAAATCATCATTTGGTAAAGTGGAACTGATGATGAAGACCACAGTTGACCATCGGAGTTACTACTCAATAACAAGTATTTCATGGGTTGAATTTCAATTGCTTTAACACAGTTGCTAAGCAATTTATGCTCCTCGGAACACATATGGTGAAATGGAATGGGTGGTGAAGCACCAGGACTCCTCAATAATGAACATCTCTGCATCGGAAATAGCAATTTTTCGTAAAAGGTGATAAGCAGTTGACATTAAACTATTGTATCTTAGATATTTACACTAAAAAGCGTGAAAAAAAAATTTTATGACAAAAAATAGAACCGACTACAAAAAACCATGAAAATAATTTTCTACCAGTCTGAAGTCGGTGCCTCAGCACGAGCCAGCAGGAGTGGACCTATAATCGTCTACCTCACCTACAACTATACGATTAAATGGCTTCAATCACTCCTGCTGGCTCGTGCTGAGGCACCGACTTCAGACTGGTAGAAAATTATTTTCATGGTTTTTTGTAGTCGGTTCTATTTTTTGTCATAAAATTTTTTACTTTAATACTTTCATTGCTTTATTCTGACTTTATTGCAGCTCCGCAAATTTTAAAGAAAAGTAATCTAAGTGAAAAAGAAATAGTTTTGAAGTTAAATAAACTGAGAGAATATAATCAAACTAAGCCAAATAAGCAAGAAGTTGTCGAGCAACCTGAGACAATTGTTTATGAAGAGAAGCCAGCATCACCTGTAAAATATGAGTCTAGTAAAACTCTCAAAGAGTTAAAAGAAACTGCAGTTGTATTAAGACAGAAATTGGACAATCTCAAAAGTGACAACAATCTCATGGAGCTTGAATATTCACAGGTAAAAATTAAAGAATATTTTTATGATGAATTAGCCATAATAATATACAGCCATTTTACTTTCTGTTATTTCTTATAGATTCAAAAGTCCACTGAGAAGATTGAAGCAGATTTAAAAAATGTACTAAACATCTTGAACAGCATTGGTATTACCGATGTAGACCATGAGGATACAGTTGGTGTTTTAGAAAAAGTACAAAAAAATATGAATGTGTTGCACAGAAAGAGTGAAGAGTTGACATCAAGAAACTTGTCTTTAAAAGTGGAGATTGAAAAAATCAAAAACAATATGGATAATTCTGAGGTAAGCTAATTTGATTTTCTCTGAATAATTTAATTATATTCAACTAAATTAGATTAATGAACATTGGAAATCTTTTCAGTCTGAAAGAAGCAAATGTAGAAAGACTCTAATAACATTAAAAGAATCAGCTAAAGCTATGAAAGAGGAACATGACAAAAAGGAAGAATTGAGGAACCAGTTAAAGAAAAATTTGGAAAAATTGAGGGGTGGTAACAAAAGGTAATGATTTATAATAACACCATTTGGTTTGTATCTTTCCTGAAAAATAGAGAGTATATTCAATGGCTGTTTAATAATTTTTTCACAGATCTATTTACACTAAAAGAATACTTGAAATTATTAGCAATGTTGACAAACAAAACATGGAGATTAAGAAAATTCTGGATGACACCAGAGAAATACAGAAGGAAATTAATACATTGGAAGGCCAACTTGATAGATGTTTCTCTATTGCTGATGAAACACTTTTCAAAGTAAGTAACATAAGTACAACACTATCAAAGTACAGAAAATTTTACTTAACAATTTTTGTATTTAATTTTGGGACTTTCCCAATTTTACATTAATAAATACTATAGCAACTACTAACTAAATCTTATCGGTTAACAACTAGAAAATACGGCAAGAGTGAAAGCCATTAAAAAAAAAACTAGAAAATAAAAGCTGGGAATCAAACCTGGGTCTTCTTTAGACCAAGGAGCAAGCTGTACCTGTACCTCTACATCACCTCCAAGCTTTCATTTCACGGCGTAACTTCACAGGTGTTTGAAATAGAGAGCAGTTGGCTATAAATAATTCGCAAAATTAAAAAAAATAGTAACTGTCTCGAAAACACACTGCGATATTTTGACGTGAAATGAAAGCTTGGAGGTGGTGTAGGGGTACAATACGTGGCCCTGACTGACCGCTTTCAGAGTTCAGCATTTCTTTTCTTTAATGTGATTGAATAAAACCTACTAATATTATGAATGTGAAGTTTGTGAGTGAGTGAGTTTTGTTACTTCTTCACGCTGAAACAGCTGGACGAATTCAGATGAAATTTGGCGAAAAGTTACTTTATAACCTGGATTAAAACATAGGATACTTTTTATCCCGATATTCCCACGGGATATGAATAAAATCTCTAAACCACTGGGCTTAATATCTAATGATTTACGCGTGCGAAGCCCGAAAATTGTTCTCTACATGCTTCTAAAATATAATTTTTCAGGATGCTAAAAAAGATGATCAAGCTAAAAAATCTTATAAATTGCTGGCACTGTTACATTCAGAGTGCAATACTATTGTGTCCCTGGTCAATGACACTGGGACCTACGCCAGGGACATAATAGATTTAGAAGACAACATCAAAGCTGAGAAAGCGAAAAGAACTGAAGAAACTCTAGAAAAGATATTGATTGACCTGACAAGAATGCAAGAAGAATCTTGTAATAATTAAAACTTATAGTTAACCTTTTTCCAGGCATAGTACATAAAGCAATCACATTTACCTACAATTATAATACAAATTTAATTAAAGTTGTTAAAAATATTATATTTCTAAATCAATCCCTCATTGTTGAACAACACAAAACTATGATTCTTATTGTAGCATATCTAAATTAGTGAGGCCTGGAAAAGGGTTAAAAATAAAATACTCATCTAATTATTATCTTTATATTGGAATAGAATAACTTTATGTAAGAACTACAAAGTATAATAAAACAAGAATATCTAAATTTTTCTATTTATTTTATTCAACTAGCTGTACAATATTTATTTTCGTTTAGGTAATATTTCAGGTGGAATATAGTTTTCATCAGATTTTTGCAATTGTTTCTTCTTAGTTGTAGTGGTATTTTCAAGTTTTTCTTTTTCCTCTATTTGCAGATCTATCTGCTCTTCAGTCTCAAAGAACCACAGTTTCTGCTCTTCTTCCGTCATTTGCTTTTGCTTCTTTTGGATGAACTCTACACGTTTAGCCCTATCAAGACGCCTCACTTGCTCTTGCAGCTTTACTTCCCGGATTTTGACCCATGATTTGAATAACTGAAAGAAGGGGATTAATGAAGATAGAATATTTTAATTTTCATTATAAATATAATTGAATAGAAATCTAATACAATAGTATTTAAAACTAGCATGCGTCACTCATACATAATTAATACATGGGTCAAATTCACAACTATTTAATTATATTGCTAAAATAACCTCTATGTTTTATTATGTTGCAGTTACCTTGGTCATGAGTACAAATAGTTGTGATTAAGTTCCAGGTCATATTCATTAGAAGTCTAATAATTATAATAATTCATAAATATAATTATCATAATACCTGTTCCTGAGAAGTAATGTCCTTATTTTGGTTTTTATTAATGGCATTTTCGATTGCATTTTTTAAACTCTCTTCTAGTGACACCTCAGCTGAACTTACTGAGCTTAACACTGATACACACTGATCTACAATTGCTTTGGCTTCAGCTTCTACAGTATCAGATTTCTTCTTTAGTAAATCTATGACTTCTGTAAATATCTTAGATGATGAAGTTTTACCAACTTCCTCACATAAGGCCAATAACTTGTCATATTTTTTAAATGCAAACAATCCAATAATCTGCAGATTATTGTTTAAATTATTAGATGATTTTTCAGAAATCCACACCAATGTTTTGCCTGCTGCTATCAAAGTGTCTTTAATGTCAAAATGATCATCATAATACGGATTTCTTAAAAATTTTACTCTTATTTTTAACTCTTCCACTTTTTTGGGTTTTTCCTCTGTAGGGGTTGGTTCCGGTGGAGTGTGCTCTGAGATGTACTTGTAACAAGCATATTGGCAGAGGGTGCAGGTGATGTCATTACTAAAATCTTCTTGTAACATTACTACAGACGCGACATTAGCTGCCTGCTCGTAGTTTTGAGATACCAGTAACTTATTGAGCAATATGTTAGCAGTGTACTCATCAAGAAACACACCATAGTTCAGAGGATCCTTTAAAATTTGAATTAACTCTTCAATGTTACCAAATTCTATGTAATTCCTCACGGTAGCATGGAGGGTGGAGTCTAAAGTGTTTCCGGTCTCTGCAGATAACCTTAACTTGTGGAGAAGTTCTTTGAGCTCATCAAGATACACTGACTCCTTAACAGAATTCGCGAATATATCTACATCTATGGCACTAATAACTCCTTTTGTGGCATAAGTTTGATCGACTGTGTTAAAAAAGTCGTGTAGATTCACTTTGCTAAGCACCGACGACGAAATTTGATTGTTCCAAGCGCCATTACATTGATACTCATTGGTTAAAAAGGTTTGCTTCTGAATATAAAGAATATAATTTGGTTTCAAAGGTATCTTTCTCAAATTTCGTATCATTATTTGTGTTCGAGTAGGTTCAATTTAAAAACAATTATTTTATTTTATTCTTCTATTCTCTACTATTTTAAAATAAATACCTAACCTCACTTTCTTTCTGTCAAAACTAACCATAGATAGAGTAGTATTTTTTCTCTAAACGCTGCCAATCCATACTACCAAAGGCAAGGGCCTCATACAGCCCTAACAGTCTTAGGAGCATGCAGAATAAGAGCGCATGTAGGTATCACGATTTGTATTTTTAACCCCCGACGCAAAAGACTCTTTTGCGTTGGGGGGTTAAAAATACAAATTTGGTTTGACCGCTATGTGTGTCTGTCTGTCTGTGACACCGTAGCTCTTAAAAGGGTGTACCGATTTGAATGCGGTTTATTCGAAAGCAAGTTTTCTAGCGATGGTTCTTAGATATTTTTCATCAAAATCGGTTCAGCCGTTTTTGAGATATTTAACTTTGAAATGACAGTCGGGGGTTATCCAGCTTTTTGTTAGTTATATATACCGATATGCGCGACGCGACGCCAGCGCGGCGTAATCGCTGTGTTCGGCAGCCGGCCAGAAGGGCTACTCCGAAACACAACGTTCGAAGTTCGTGTCGTGCGATCCCTCTCGCTCTCGTATTAAATAGTATAAGTGTGAGAGGGACCGCACGACACGAACTTCGAACGTTGTGTTTCGGAGTAGCCCTTCAGCACTGGCTTAGACGGTGCGCGCCGGCATGACACGGCGCTCAAAAGATGCTAGTGTCGGGGGTTTCAGAGTCCAAGTATCAGTAGTAGTGAACTCCTTTATGACTTTCTTTAGACATAAAATAAATTATAGTCAAAATACCACAAAAGGGACTTATCACGGTAACACACACAAGTAACTGCAACGTTGCCAAAACATTGAGGTAAATATTACTTGTGTGTGTTGGCGTGATAAGTCCCGTTTGTGCTATTTTGACTATGAGTGAGAATCACGAAATTTTAAAACGTTATATAAGAGAAATTTCTAAAGAGTTAATAAATATCTTGTTTTTTTAATTATTATTCTTGTTTTAAACACAAGTATGTAATATAAGGCAATATTTGTATTCCCTGAGGCACCACATAGTGATACTCAAAAACATAATTTAAGACCAAATAAATGTTACCTATGTTGGACAAATAAATAAATGATTATTGATTATTGATTATTATTGATTATTGTAATATAAAAAGGCTGCTTGTTGTAAGTATAACACTTGCAATACAAAACAATGATCTCAATAATTCTATTCTACCTGGTTTCTGGTGAAGAAGTAAACAAATTAATGAAAAAGAACAAAAATGTTTTTAGTTACATTTACTTCAAATCATAACAATTAATCTACAATAATTTAAAATAGTATCAGGTTATAATGATTTATTGATCATTTTCAAAATCAGCAGGATTTTTGCGGCTCAGCCGATGGTGCTCTCGTTCAACCCCTTCATAGACCAGGTATCCAATGATGAATGCTGCAACCGAAAAAACACGAAACTATTACTAAATAATTGAAAAACAGTGACAGTAAAATTGACATGTTTCTTAAAATGCAAGCTAGTTTCATTTAATTAAACATAGATGCATTGCATCTAAGACAATCATTCGTTACATCTAAGACTTGCCTTAAATTAGTTTTCTATGAACTGGTATGTGTTAAACACAAGTTCAACGAATGTCTAAGTTTCAAAGGTGACGGAAAGGGTTCTACGATGAAAGTAATTTTGTCATTTAAAATGTTTTTCAAATTTTGTTTGATCAATCATGGTGTTAGATTGGTGACTTTGAATATCTAGGTATATAAGATGGAACCTAAAGAGACAAGATTGTACTAGAGGAAAAGGTCAAGAAATTATGAAACAAAAAAAAATGTGAGGGAAACTTACGTGGTGCAACCCTGAATACACTCTCGCGGAATCGACGGAAAATATTGGGCAGGCCGTTGGAGATAGCGCCTGCATAAGCTCGTTGCTCGTGGGGAGATAACTTGTAAGATATCAAGCCACGGATCTTGGCTAACTCTCCAAAATGCTTTCCCATTTTAGCCAAAAATTATGTAATGTAATTTGAAGTACACACCGTGCCCACACAGCCAGAATCTGAAAATGTCAATTCAATTCAATTGTCAATGTCACTTTTTTTTACTAATCGTTTTAGATGCATAATTATTCAGTCAAAATGAGAGAAATATATATCTCGAAGCGTTTTAATCAAGAGCTTAAACCATTCATACTTTAATGTTTCTACGCTTGAAAATTTTTCTCAAGTAAAGGAAAAATGGGAATGACCGGACAGATGTGGATTTGCAGGCGATAGATTAGTCTTTGTAAAAATTAAACTATTTTTATCGTGAAATATTTCTATTTTCATAGCGTGACATCTAATTTCTAAACGATGCGCGAGGACGAGGAGGTATCCCTTCTTTTTTATTTAATTTACTTATGTCGCGAAATTGACTACTTAGTAGAATAAAATTACTTTAGCCTGGAAGTTTCACTGAAAAAAAAAAACAACCCACGAGGCTAGGCTAGGCCCTGTTGGGCAACTACGAAATTCAAAAATTTAAGTTCGTATCGTACCATCCCGCTGACGCTAATATTATTTCATACGAGAGCGAGAGGGCCGATATAATACAAACTTCGAGTTTCAATTTTCGTAGTAGCCCTACTGTTGTTTTAATTATTCCAGTGACATAACATTGCATTGCTCGATTGATTTCTTAAGATTAACATAATAACAGCTCGATATCACACTAAGTAGGTACTGGAATAATTTTACTCGAATGATGTAAACCAACATGGGGGGAGGGAGGCCTTTCCCCAGCAGTGGGACACCAATCGAGGCTAGATAACAATACTGTATGTAAACCAGTCGTTCATTACCTTTATTTGTTACTAGCTTTTGCCCGCGGCTCCGCCCGCGCGGTATTCGGTTATTGCGCGCTGTTCCCTCGGGAACTGTGCATTTTTCCGGGATAAAAAGTAGCCTATGTCACTCTCGAGCCCATAAACTATCTCTATCCCAAAAATCACGTCGATCCGTCGCTCCGTTACGGCGTGAAAGAGGAACAAACATACAAACACACAAACATACAAACACACAAACACACTTTCGCATTTCTAATATTAGTATGGATGGATTTCAACAACTTTAGAATTCATGTGATAATTTGGTAATTTAGAATCACCAAGTTTGGCAACACCGTGCAGCCAACGTCATCTGTGACTGTGACAGTTATTTATTACTATAATGTGATGTACACATATACATCGTGTCGAATTTACACGTTTGCGGTTTATTTTAACCGCATGTAATGAAACTAATTACAGTTTTAATAGGCTTGATACAATGAATTCTACATTGTAAACTAATTACATGACTTTCTTTTTTTATTTTATGTGAAGTCGTGTTGTACACATTGAAAATAAGAATTTTAATTTGGAAGTATGTAGAAACATTTTTATTTGCAATTTTACGATAATATTCTCTTGCCTCTGCTTTGCATTATACATTATAGCTCAATTTTTATTGTTAAAAAGTACCTAGTGGTTTTGACTGATAAATATTTTGGTAGATCATTAGCACAACATTTTGGTTTGATAATAATGGTTAAACTTTTTGATATTCCTCCCACCACCTACATTTCATAATAACCGTTATTTGAAAAGTTTATTGTCGCTGTGTTATTTTTCTATATTGTCACCAGGCAAAAGTACTAGTTGATAATTGAAGGAAACATAGCTGTAGTTGTATTATAGTGGTAATTTACTGCCACTACAAATATCTATCAACAACAAATCTTGGTTTCTTTTCAATTCATAAAATTATATTGCAGACATTTCAAAGTAATCAGAAATTTTAGTCCCAGGAAAATGGATGGTGATATGAAAAAACCAATTCTTGCTACAAATTCCAATAGACGGGTAAAACTTGGTAAGTATTTATAATATAATTTTGATTATATTGATTCACCACCGTGAGTATTATCATCTCAAAAAATGAATATACTCTGAAAAAAAATCTCAAAATTTGTCAATTGTTTGTTTACTTATTTTGTACAATAAAGAGTTTACATACATACATATTCTGCATATATTTGAGGTCAGATTTTATGCCACACAGTATATATGAAATTTCTTCTAAGATCTTAATATAAATTAAGAAAATATATGAAATTGACAATATACCTCTAATGACCACTGTAAAAAAAATCAAAAAAAATTATTGAAATAATGGTTTTTTTAGTCATATATTGCTAGGAAAACTGAAAGAAGCCTATGGTCTTAAAATTTCTGGAGTGATTCTTTTCAGGATATGTGAAGTATGCCAGTTTAGTAATATTGACCCTCCAAAATGCAATACTTGGACTTAGCATGCGTTATGCTCGCACACGAGACGTGGAGATGTTTTCTTCTGCAGCTGGTATGTTGATTTTGTTATATTAAATTTTATCAAAAAAAAAATCCATTAAATTCATGCTTAAAATGGCAAACCTACTGAAAGTACTTCCAGACATATTATTATAGAGCCATCTTTCACCTATTAGAGGCCCTGGGCTCATTAGGCTAATGGGGCCCGTATGACCACAATAAAGTACTTTTTAGCAATATAGCTATCTAAGTTATTGTTTGGTAATGGAGTAGGATCCCAATCCATCGCGAGGCCCTGGGCACATGCCCACCCATTGTGCCCAGTGGGGAAGAGGGGCTGGAGTAGAATTGGTTTCTGAGATATGAGCAAACCATTCACCCCTTTCCTTTTTGTCTATCTTCAAATTGATGACAGGGTTAGCACAGGTTTGATATAAAATATATATGTGTTCATGTAGTTCCTCCACCTCCACACTGTAAGAACATCTAGTAGCATGGTGTATGGTTGTGTTGCTCTGAAGATAAGCTCTGGTTGAGTTAGAAACGCGTCAGTGTAGTGTCTTGGTGGTGATAGATGGATTTGTGTCATTTATGTGTGTTCTTACAATGTGGAGGTGGAGGAACTGCATGAACACGCATATTTTGCAAAAGCGTAGCTATCATAAGATCGCGGGTGAGCAAAGTAATTGTTCGTTAATATGGACCTCTGCAAAGTTACACCTGATTCAATTTTTTTTTTTTCATGAAAAACCGTGTCTACCCTCCCTATAACAGAGACCCCACACTAACTAGCGTCTTCTGAGCGTCGGCGTCAGTGAGCTTCTAAATTACGATAGTAACATACATATAATATCATTGGTCGGCGTCCTGCCAGCGCCCCTGCGGCGGCGACATAATACTTGCGTTGCGCAGCGTTGACACAACATCAGCGCGACGCTAGCGACGTTTAATAAAATCAATAGTTTATTATTATTATTACGTAATGCCTCACCAGCGCCCATGCAAAGACGACGCGACGTCACTAATGCTAACAATAATCATGTCGTTCCAATAATCAAGATGCTAGTGTGGGGTGTTTCTTTGCAACAATAATTATAAATATATTGTTTTCCAGCTGTACTAATGGCTGAATGTGTAAAATTCATTATCTGCACTGGGCTTGTGATGCAGGAGTCTGGTAGCATGAAGAGAGGAGCCCTTTCAATTTATTCCACAGTTATATTGAACCTCCGGGACACACTGCGAGTCTGTGTTCCCTCATTCTTGTACATTGTGCAGAATAATTTACTTTATGTGTCTGCATCTAACTTAGACGCAGCTACCTATCAGGTGAACTTTATAATATTAACATTATACTTAATAGTCACTTAACAGGTGATAACAAAAACATGAAGACGGTTTTCAGTAATCATTAAATAAAATCGGTCAAGTGCGAGTGCGAGCGACTCGCGCATGAAGGGTTCCGCACCTCCGTACAATGTTTTAAAAACAAATTTAATAGTTCAGTAATATTTTTTTCTAAAAAAAATCTAATATAAGCTTTTTTGCTGGCGGTACTTTTTGTCCCTGGTTACCAAATTAGGGAACGTACCCATACTACGTGACCTATTTATTAATATTTTTTGACCCCTCCCTCCCCTTGGTGACCGCTCGTAGTATATACTAAGACCCCCCCCCCCTCCCCCTCAGGTTGTTACGTAGTATTAGAAAATGTGATTTTTCATTATTTTGCACGCAGAAAGTGAAAAAAAAAAAATTGGCTCTTATTTCTCTTTATTCATACGGCGTTTATTGCACAAAACTGTATGCATACTTTAAGTATAATATTGCTACTTAGTATATTTTTCTGACAAAGAAGTACTAGGAGGAAGGAATGTCTCATTAATTGCATAAAATTATGGTCATACTAATAGAGTGAGATAAAATAACCCTGTGGTAGCTATCACTATCGGCAAAATGTCGGACCGTGATTCCTGCACAGTGCACATTCCAGGTACTTACTATTTCGATGGTTTTCAATCAGCTGACGTCTCGACATATGTGCGTCAGCGCCACCAACTGTGAGTTTAAAAAGTACGAAACACTCCGCGCCATATTCAAATATAATTCGAAAAAGTGCGAGATTTTTCTCGGCGAAATAGACTACGTTACAAAAGTCTAAGCCCCCCCCCCTTCTGTGACTTAGCGTAGTATTTGAAAGACCTCCCTCCCCCCCTTAAACTGGTCACGTAGTATGGGTTCGTTCCCTTAGGTAGACGTCAAGACGAATCAAATGAAACCAAAATCGATGCGGTCGTATCGTTTTATTACAGAGTTCCTATGGCCAACATCTAACTTCGCCATCAGATCAGCTCTACGTCATAATAATATTGCATTGTCATCGAATATATACATGCATGCAAAATTTCAGCTCAATCAGTTAAAGATATCCACTTCAAATTTAAGTTGAAATATTAATTCCACCTGAACAAACATAACTTACATTACAAGTTAATAAAAACATCACCAAAATGTAAGCACTAGGTGCAAGCATTTTGAATAAATAATAATTTTAAATTCTGATCCTCTTTGGCTGTCGCCCTGTCGGAGGCTGAATAGCGCTTTAGACTCTTGCCCCGCGGCCCCGCGGCAAAAAAAAAAAAGCTTGTCACTCTGTTTATTCGCGGGAAATTCTGCGGACTTCGTATGTTGTGTAATTAAAATAATTAGAAGCTCGACTTAGTGTGAATAAATTTTAAACTGTATTATAAACCTTGTAAATAGTGTTAAATACTTAGTGTGATTTTTTTTGTGTAAAAAACTATAGGTAAACATAGTGATTAGTACAGTGCGGATTTGACGAGTGCTTTATCAAAGTTGCTTTATTGAGGTTTGTGGTTCATAAATTGCTTCATTAATTTTGCACAAAAACGAATAAATCAGACAGTCACTAATTATATTATCGAAACTTTTTAAAACATAATTAAAATCGCAAAACTAAAGGTAAATATTCAAACGATATAGCTAGCCGTTGCTAGGCGATTCGGCCGCCTTAGCAACGGCTAATTACGCGTAGCAACCAGAAAATGCTAAAAAAAAACATGTTTCTTGTATAACGACTCCCTTTAATTTCTAACTTTATTTTATTTTTAGTATTTATTGTACCTAATAGCGGCCACAGTAATACATAATCTGTGAAAATTTCAAGTGTCTAACTTGTACGGCTTAAGAGATAGAGCCCTGTGACAGACGGACGGACAGACAGACAGACAGACAGCGGAGTCTCTGTACTAGGGTCCCTTTGGCACCCTTTGGGTACGGAACCCTAAAAAATAGCTTTTGTGAGAGATAAATTATTTTTAGTGTTTATTATGCAACTAGCTTATGCCCGCGACTTCGTCTGCGCCGACCTAGGTTATCGCGCGGTGGCGCCCTCTACCGGAATAAAATGTATCAACATAGGATACTTTTTATTCCGGTAGAGGGCGCCGAGGATCACCTTGGGCCTTAAACTATCTCTATACCAAATTTCATCAAAATCAGTTCAGCGGTTAAATTTTGATCATGAAACTACCGTTTTTAGGGTTCCGGAGCCAAAATGGCAAAAACCGAAACCTTATAGTTTCGCCATGTCTGTCTGTCTGTCTGTCTGTCTGTCTGTCCGTCTGTCTGTCCGTCCGCGGCTTTGCTCAGGGACTATCAATGATAGAAAGCTGTAATTTTGCACGGATATATAGGTAAACTATGCCGACAAAACAGTACAATAAAAAATCCAAAAACAATTTTTTTTAGGGTACCTCCCATAGACGTAAAGTGGCGGTGATTTATTTTTTCTCATCCAACCCTATAGTGTGGGGTATCGTTGGATAGGTATTTTAAAACCATTAGGGGTTTGCTAAAACGATTTTTCGATTCAGTAATGTGTTTGCGAAATATTCAACTTTAAAGTTCAAATCTTCATTAAAATCGAGCGTCCCCCCCCCTCTAAAATCTAAACCGGTGGGTGGAAAAATTTGAAAAAATTCAGGATGGTAGTCAGTAGGTATATCAAACTTCCAAGGAAAACTATAACGGCTAAGTTTGCTTGAGAATTATTAGTAGTTTATGAGTAAATAGCAGCGTAAGGTATAAAATATACCTAAACTTGGAAGATTCCGTATAAAATACGAAATCCTTAGAAAAATATTACTTGATTTTTTCATAATGGCTACGGAACCCTATTTTGGGCGACACGCTCTTGGCCGGTTTTTTTAAACTTAGTAAATTGAATACATTCTAATTTTTTGCTATCACCCGTTATTATAGTTCCTAAATTTGACAAATAACATATTAATTAGCTTAAACAAACTTTAAAACAGATTTACCTACTTGATAATTTGATTTTATAGTTATCTTATCATGGTCAACTATCTAACTAATATAAATACTGGTATCAATTATTTCTGCCAGATAACTTTCTAACCATTTCTTTAAATTAATAAACATGTTTATATTGTTCTAGTATGTACAAGATCTTTGAACAAATATTTTACGCTATACTTAAATTTTAGGTGACATATCAATTGAAAATATTGACTACTGCATTTTTTGCTGTAGTAGTATTAAAAAGGACACTCCAAAAATGGCAATGGGGTGCTCTGGCACTGTTGGCCGGTGGCATAGCTCTAGTGCAGCTCTCTTCGAGCGATACGCCGGCGAAATTGACAACATCTCATTTGCCAGCCCAGTCGAGAATTATAGGCTTTGGAGCAGCTCTAGGAGCTTGCTTTATATCAGGCTTTGCTGGAATTTATTTCGAAAAAGTACTCAAAGAATCAGATATATCTGTAAGTGTATTTTCATTTGATTTCCCAATGTGTCCTATTTACTATACAAGTACATATTGACTGATTTACCTATCTACCTACGTGTTGGTACAGTCAAGGGCAGACATATGTATACACTTTAGTACCATGCCTATTTTCGTCATATTTGAACTGCCATATGTATGAACTTTCACAATGGTTAAAGTGACAATGTACTATATCTATTTTTGCCCTTGACTATACCTATTGGCTGAATGGTAAAGATCCCTTAACGCATTCACTGCCACCGACGCAAAATACGTTTTCGAAACGTAGCCCAGTGCCGCCGTCATAATCATAATTATTCATACATTTTGAACTCACATGTGCGTCGGTGGCACCTGTGGAAGTCACGTGGCACTGAATGCATTAAAGGGATAAGTTCGCCTTTGTACATAATCTCAATGTTTGTCATTTGTGTTTGTTTACTTATTTTTACTATAAAGAGTTTACATACTACATTACATGCCTATACATATTTAACTATTTGTTTCTTTTCAGGTTTGGATGAGAAATGTACAATTAAGTTTATTATCATTGCCATTTGGCACAATAACTTATTTGTTTAATGAAGGATCCCTGAAACATTTACTGAAAGGTTTTGATGGTTTCGTTTGGTACCTGGTGGTCCTACAAGCTGCGGGAGGGCTCATCGTCGCGGTGGTCGTCAAATACGCCGATAATATTCTGAAAGGCTTTGCTACTTCCGTGGCCATTGTCATCTCCTGTGTAGCTTCGATGTATATATTCGATTTCCATCTAACCATACAGTTCGCTCTGGGCACTATTCTAGTTATTACATCTATTTTCTTATATGGATATGTACCTAAGAAAAAAACTGAATCTCGAACATCTCTTAGTGTATAGACATGAATATACTTAGCTGTTAATTCGCTCAAAAAAAAAATTACAATGATATCATTCCCTACTTATGGCTGTATTGTGATTGCATTGCATTCTTGGACCTATTCATGGAATACTTTGATAGGAACTAAATGCAAAGCCCAAGCAGGAAAATGCAAGATCCAAGGATTTAAACCAGGTGGTTGTAAATACAAAAAAAAACTGGATTACATTTTTAATCATCGACGCTTAGAATGCCCCGTAAAGTCCCTAAGTTGCCGTAAGTTAGCTAAAAATAAAATGGCAAAATGCAAAAAAAAATGGAAACATATAACAGGATTCACCAAAAAATAAAAATAATTTCAGTTGGCTCTACATCAAGCTGTATGATAGTTTTCCTTGCTTAGCACCATCAGCGCAAATATACGAATCCGAAGTTAGTACTTTTATGTTTTACTAAAATCGTTTTTTAAAAACAAGGTGATATGAAGTTAAACGTCCTAGTTAAACAGAAAATAAATGAATGTAGAGAGTTTGTTTACAAAAATAAACAATTACGGGCTATGGCCAAAATACTATAAAACACCACTGCTCATCAGCTTACAGTCACATAAATATTCGTTGTCAAGTGCTATTTTACATCTATAGGAGAAACCCAGGGTTCCCATCTATAGGAGAAAACAGGGCTAATGTTTCATTACATTACGTATTTTATTTATAGTATCCAGTATAAGTAAGTACAACATAGTATTAATATTTATGAGGAAAGTACATTTAAGCTTTTAATTTAGGATCATTGTAATTCCAACTTTTCGGTTTGATTAGTATTAACAGTTAATATTCAAATCCATTACTCAAAATAGGTGCGGTCGGTCCCCTTATATATCCACTTTTTCTTGTAGTTTCACAGAAAAGTGGATACTTATGTGAGAGCACAGACTGTACTATATGATAGGCTGATTTAGCGTTCCTTTAATAACTGTTATAATATGAGAGTCTGTCTTTTTCATGTGAGGTATGTAAGGCTATTTTTTAATCATGAGAACGACTTCTTGTACTGGTAATAACTCATGGCTGATAAAAATTACCCTTTAGGTAGGTAGGTAGGTACATTGCCCGATAAGAGTTTCAATTTTACGCGTCGTAAAAAAAACATAAAATTATATATTAGTACCTTTACTGTGGATTTTTCAAAGATATTTATTGGTACCTAGCCAATTTCTAACGGCAAAATTGATTCCCACGGAACCACTGCATAATTTAATTCCAACCCATGATTAATTTGATTTAACATAAAACTAAGTCTGAAGGAATAGACTGCACTAACAACTGATACATCATTTATTTGAGATACTCGTATATTTACTGCAAATGTAAAAGAAATACGTTATATGAATAAGACGTATCATATTATGGTTCTAAGTCAAATTGGAGATTACTATATGTAAAAAAATTGGTTAATTTTAGCTTATATTTTATGCAACGATTTCATTTTACATTAAAATCAATTTAGAAAAAGAATCAATTTCTGCGTCATGTGGTGATGCTTATCTAATAGCTAGATTTTAGCATTTATAAGACTCAAGTCAAGCTTCAAAGGCATCTGAACTCTGTTATAAAGCATTGTAACTATGCCATGTTTGGGCTTAATGGAATCATTGAGATGCACTTCATTTAGAAATCAGTTACTAATCATTAAAAAATGTTTTTACAAAAAATGTAACCAACTACAAAAACCATGAAAATACTTTTCTACAGGTTGGTGCTGAGCACGAGCCAGCAGGAGTTACAGATACCGAATATTTAGCATGTATGTAGGTGAGGTAGACGACCAACTTCAAACTAATAGAAAAATATTTTCATGGTTTTTGTAGTTGGTTCCATCTTTTGTTGATTTTTTTCTTATTATTTGTTATTATAGGCGTTGTAGCGGCAATCAGAAAAACGTTATGTACCTAGACATTTCAGCTGTCTATTATCGTTTTTAATATAATAGCCCTGTAATATACAGACAGACAGAAAACCAAACAGTGTACCGTTTACCGTAAAAGGGTACCATTTGCCATCCTTCAGGTATGGAACCCTAATCTAGTTAATTGCATAGAAAATGACAGAAATATCCCTATACAGTGAGGTACTTTTGTTTAGAACTTGAATCTTTTTGTTTTATGATAATGTAGATTTCATGTCAAACTTCTTAAAATCAAAGATAATTTGATAATTTATTACGACTTTCATTTTAGGATAATTATAATTAAAAGGTATTATTTTAATTGTTACTCTATTTATTTAGGTATGTACTTAAAATCTACTATCAAATTATTATACCAGTTTTTATGTTCTTGATATTTTTTATATTATATCCCATTTACAAGGAGTTGGTAACTTTTCTTTTCCTCATTTGCTCCATCCATTTGTCCAGTTGTTGCTGAGGTGTAAGTGGATTCGTTTTGTAGAAATCTTTGGGTGGTTTACCTTCCTCCAGGCGCACAAAGTAGTGGGAGTATATGTAGCGCACTTCCCCCATTCTGCCGCGAGCATGTCTTCTTATTCCTTTGATTACTTTACCTTTTGTAGAAAATGACTCGGCTGAAAATAATGAGCATAACATTCTTTTTATAATATTTTAATGAAGCTTAGTACCTTACCTACATCAACTGTGGTGACTAGGACAGCCTTATGAGAAACCACAGAAGATGAAGTCTTTTTACAAAAGTATGTCTAAAATAAATTAAAAAGAAAGTAGAAAGTGACCGGATCAATAATGTAATTGCTGACACAAGAAAATCCCTGGAAAAGCAGGTACAATCAAACCAGGGAATTATTAAGACCTTGTTTAGTATGGTACAGTTGCCATCAGATATATATCATAGCAGGCAAGGCAATCCAATATTTCAAAGTAGTATTATAGATAAACCGCCTAACTGAGTCCTCGCCTGCGCGGTACAGGGGCGCGGGGGTAGGACGAGAAAGGGGAGTGAAAGAGGTGCGAGCGGCAGGCGCTTCTTAGCGCACAGCTCATTCCGGTCGCGCCGCGGCTAGCGATCGCAAGTGCTAATGGCTACGGACGCTTTGTGAGAGGTACACACGAGATAAGATGAGTCGATATATCTTCGGACATAAAATTAATAGTCAGTGCAAACAAATGGTTTTTAACGTATACGAATAATTTAGAAAAAAAAGCAGCAATTTTAAGTTGAATGAAAAAAAACGACTTTCAAAAAATAGACATAGGTACATATTATTGTAGTATTGTGTCGTATAGTCCAAATTCTTTATCTTGTCCGGAACTTCCTACCAGTACCTTACTCGATTCGGTCAAGAAAATTAGTTTTAACTATAACTCAAAACCCTCCTTCTGCCGCAATCAGAAAAAAACCATTCGTTAACCAACATGACGTCACATATCTTTAGAACTGTCTAGTGCACGTTTCGCCACTTGTGTATCTCGTTATTCACGCTCGCCGCCCGCACCGCCTTCACTCCCCTTTCTCGTCCTACCCCCGCGCCCCTGTACCGCGCAGGCGAGGACTCAATTAAGCGGTTTGCCTATAGATGCCAATCAATTTTTTTACACTAGATAAGGTTAGTAAAAAAAGTTTAGTTCTGTGTAACTAGCACTTGAACATGACTGCTATCAATTACTGAATCAGAAAACTTGAAACCTGATCTAATTACTGATTAGTACATTGAAAAACTTACCAATCCATAAATTGCTCCTAAATTCAACATTGTGTTGTGTAACAGCCAAGTCCTGGGCCTCAAGAATTGCGTCTTTAACATACTGCGCACCTTTCTTGTTGACAAAGCTTAGTTGTTTGACTGCTTCATCTACAGTCATACCTCTGACTAGACAGGCAATATACCAAAGTTTATCAGGACTATATTTTAAATTTGTTTTCTGGTGGCAAACATACTGGAAAAAATTAGACAAGTCAAATGAAATTGTATCAGGACTTGTTGAAAGCATAAATGAACATATCTCACTTTTATTTATTGAAATAAACCCAAATAACTTTTAGCTCAACATGTTTCAGGCTAATTCATTGCCCTTCATCTGGGAACTTTGACTTCATCTATATATATGAATAAAATGTGAACCGAATCAGTCATACAAATAAATTTTCTTAATATTTTATACTATTTATGGTAAGTGATCAATCACCATGAGTATATCTACCTGGAGAGTCACAGCCATATCTGGCCTTATGGGGATATTGTACTTACTACAATAAATAGCATTATTGTAAATATTAGTTTGCATATTGGAAGAGGATCAAGACATTCATCTCAGCCTATATACGTCCCACTGCTGGGCACAGGCCTCCTCTCGGAATGAGAGGGCTTAGACCATAGTTCCCACGCGGGCCCAGTGCGGATTGGGAACTTCACACGCACCATTGAATTGCTTCGCAGGTTTGTGCAGGTTTCCTCACGATGTTTTCCTTCACCACAAAGTTCGTGGTAAATTGCGCACATGAATTTCGAAAAACTCAGAGGTGCGAGCCGGGATTTGAACCCACGACCCTCAACTTGAGAGGCGATAGGTCAAACCACTAGGCCACCACGGCTTAGGCCATCAAGACATTGAAGTCACACAAAGAGCTAGTGTAATGAAGGCACCAAAAACTTATTTGTTTATTACACTTACAGCTGGCCGCGGTTCCTCTCCAAGCTCTTGTGGAGGGAACACTTTATTATTATGCTCCAAGAATTTCTTCGGCAATATAGGTTTAGTCCATGCTAATGCAGGTGTTGAAGTGTGGAAGGGATTAATCTGAACTTTAATAACCGGCGCATAAATATTTTTTAATATTTTATACATTGCAACAGAACAAATTTTGTTCTATAACAGTGGTAATTATCATATAAATCGGATAAAATAAGATTTAGATAGAGCAAAACAAAATATTAACCTAACTTTTATTTGCAACCCCTTGACGTCTGTCAATGTCAAATGAGGTTGACACTGTTGAGCCATAAAAAGACGCGGCCACGTGCAAGTCGCTGGACGCTCGTTTCTAGCGTCAAATCTGGTCATGCGACATAGCGATAAAGATGAAAATGATGAGCTTTATAGCTGGAAAAAAAAAGTTAAATTTCGGCAATTTTTTTTTCTTTTACTCCAAATTTATTTGTATCACTACAACAACTGATTGCAACTAAACGAGATTAAGAAATCAGCTTCCAAGATAAAGAACATTTCTGCAAGCAGCCATCTTGCCGTTGCTGTTCGACGCGGCGACTTGACGCTACTTTTTTGAGTTGCAGGAAATTCAAAATGACATTCGAAATGAATTTACGTTTACATAATAAAGGTTTATCCATGGACCTAGTTTATATCATCTCTGTAGGCTTATCGCTACGAAAGAGCGACGAGCGACTGCATGTGGCCGCACCTTTATTCTTCTGTCTATTTTATTCTTTACTTAAGGGAGTATTAGGTGGAAGTTCTTGATTCAATACAAAAAAAACGTACCAACCAAAATCGTAAAATTTCTAAGAAGTCTTTTAAGTATCACTTAATACTAAAATAACAAGACAACATGTTGCTCCGTTTCAGAAGACTAAGTCGCTTTTGTTTTGTCAAGAAAAATATATCTGCGTTTTGTCAAAAAAGTGCTCGGCGGCGCGAATTGAGTGTTGCCAGCCCGTAAGATAATTATGGGACATACGATAATATAGCATTCGGCTGAACGGTGCCATATATATAGATGGAAACTAACGGTAGACTACGGTTATTTAACAAAATTTGTCGTTAGCTACCAATACTTAACCGGTTAACTATGGTTATTTAACCGCAGGTCGTATTGAAGCTTGGTGGTAAGTGGATAGCTTTTTCTGTTTTTTTGTTAGTGTTTGACATTTATTTTAGATTGCTTAGGTACATAATCCATAAATCGGAATCGGAACTAATTTGAGATGCATACCTACCTATGATATGGCACTGGTACCTACTATGAATACTTAATTTCATAAACGTCATTCAATCAAACAAAGTCATAAACGCCACTATGCAATGTTAAGAGACGTCCCTATTGTTACCTAGCAACGTTTGTTACTTGAAAAATAAATGTCGTCGAATTATTATTGCTTTCTGTGTATTTCTTAAAGTGGTAGCAGAGATCATGGAAAAAGCAATTCTAAATGCTTGCAAAGTTCAAATAGGGAACCTGGATCCCAAAAACTATAAAACATGGAGATATAAAATTCAAATAGTGCTTAAGGCAATGCCGGGATGTCTTGACATTCTTGAAGGAAAGAAACTCAGGCCAACCGAGGCGCCTACAGCAACAGCCGCTGAAAAGGTAAAGTTTGAAGAAAGTCTTCAGAGTTTTGAAAGCTTGAACAGTGCAATTTTAATTTTGTTCACGACAAATATGTCCGATGATATCTTGCAAAAAGTTCTGAGATTTGATAGTGCAAAAGACATGTGGGACGAGCTTGAACGCATCTTTGGAGGTACGTGTGTTGATAAAACCTATGACCTATGCCTGAAGTTCTTCAGTTACAAAAAGGACCGAGATCACGACATCATAACTCATGTGTCAGTTCTAAAGAACATCTGGAGCGAATTGTGTATGGAATTACAAAATGAGGCGAAACTACCAGAAATCCTCCTAATATGTAAAATCCTAGACACACTACCTTCAGAATATCTAGGATTTAAGTCCAGTTGGCTGTTAATTTCAAAAAAGTAACGCTCAATTGAAAACCTGACAAGTCAATTATGCGCACATGAAAGAGTTCTATGTCAAAATGATTTAAATGTCAGAGAAGACGAGACTATTACAGAAGCTTTGTATGCAAAGACGGACAAGGGTAAGAAGAAGAATAACTCCAAGAAGGAAATCATTTGCAATTATTGTAAGGAAAAGGGCCATAGAGTTAGAAGTTGCAAGAAATGGATCCATGACGGTAGACCGCCCAAGGAATCCAACACTGTTAACATGAATCTGACAGTTTTGACATTACATTCGGCAGAAGGATTTGGCGAAACAAAGGACTCAGAAAATTGGTACGTGGACAATGGAGCAACCAGTCATGTCACCAACAGAGGAGACCTGTTTCAAAGCTTTACCTATTTTAAAAGCCAGCACACGGTGACCGGCGCGAATGGCCAATGTATTGAAGCCCTAGGCATTGGAAATATTCTTGTAGAGGCTGATGTAAACGGCAAACCAGAGCCGATACTGTTGAAGGATGTTTGGTATGTACCCAGCATTAGCAGAAATTTATACTCAGTACTCGCTACCCATGATAAATCGGACAAAAGTGTTTTCGAGTCAACCACAACAAAATGTACTCTCAAAGTAGATGGACAAATAAAAGTCATTGGCACCCGCAACAAGTTTGGAGGACTATTTAAACTAAAATTGAGATGTCTGAAACCAACTGTACGAGTGAACCAGTTGTCAACAACTTCAAATCTGTTACAACTATATCATGAAAGACTAGGCCATCAAAACAAGAGTCATGTGAAGAAATTGATAGAAAGAGAGTTCAACATTAAAGCAGAAGTAACTAAAGAGCTTTGTGAAGGTTGCATCTATGGAAAACACCACAGATTAAAGTTTGGAACCAGAGAGAAGGCAACACGACCTGGAGAATTGGTATATGCTGATGTTTGTGGACCCTTTCCCTACTCAATTTCAAAGCAGCGATATTTTGTCCTCTTCAAAGATGATTACACGCGCTATAGATTTGTTTATTTTATGCGAGAAAAAGCTGAAGTACACACGAAGCTGTCACTAATGCTGTCTGAAGTGAAAGCAGCTGGAGTTGTTATAAAAGAACTGCTCAGCGATAATGGCGGTGAGTTCGACAACGGCAAGGTACAAGCTATTCTCAACAAAGAAGGCATTAAGCAGAGAATGACGATGCCCTACACTCCACAACAGAATCCAACCGAGAGAGAAAATAGAACGGTTGTGGAAATGGCACGAAGTCTGATGCATGCACATGCCAAGATTCCGACGGGACTATGGGCTGAAATGGTCATGGCATCGGTGTATATTTTGAACAGAACAGGCCCTACCTGTATCGATGGAAAATCCCCGTACGAGCTATGGCACCATAAGAAGCCCAGACTGAGCCATTTAAGAATAATCGGATCTCATTGTTATCCACATGTTCCTAAACAACGAAGAAGAAAGTTGGAAAGAAAGGCACAAAAGGGAATACTGATCGGTTACGACTCTGATGACGGTTATCGTATATGGGACTCTGACTCCTTCAAACTCATACGATCAAGAGACGTCATTTTCGATGAGAATCCCTTGTTAGGTCATCTTGAAGATAGTAAAGAACCTGATGCTATGCAAGGTACGAGTAACAATGATGTCAACAGGCCTGATAACCAATTTAACTTCGGTGTGCCTGAATATGAAAGCCAGTACGACAAATGTGATAACCAGCAATCATTGACAAGTAGCGATGGAGAAAAAACTGCATCATCGTATCAGCGAGATGAACAAACAGCTGGACCATTGTCTAAACAAAATGAAATGCAGGTTGAAGCACAAATCCCTGTGGCAGACACATATTCTGAAGCCGAACAATCTTTTGAGGAACCATTACTTGAGAAAGAGGTCAATGATACGATAGAAGCAGATGATAAAGTCGTTGATGCAGATGAACCAGAAACAGAAGAAAGTCGAACTGATTCACCACTGTCTGCATCTGAAATCGAGGCAGAAGGCAGGATGACGCTACGAGATCGCTCAAACCTTAAGCCATCAGCTAGATATAAGGACTTTGTCTGCAACGTTTGCTTCAACGTTAACTCAGTAAGCGACGATCCTCTCGTAGAACCAAGCACGTTCAAAGAAGCGATGACAGCTAAGGATTCTGAACAATGGCGCAAAGCAATGGATAGTGAGATCAATTCACTGAAAGAAAATGAAACCTGGGAAATGTCACACCTGCCTAACGGAAGGAAAGCCATTCCCTGCAAGTGGCTTTACCGGATTAAGACAAACCCAGATGGTAGCATAGATAAATACAAAGCCCGCTTAGTAATTAAGGGTTATTCGCAGAAAAAAGGACTAGACTACGATGAAACCTTCAGTCCTGTTGCAAAAATTAGCACAATAAGAGCGTTGCTCAGTATTGCTGCTCAAGAAAAACTTTCACTTTCTCAGTTCGATGTTTCGACTGCATTTTTGTACGGAACATTGAAAGAAGAGATATATATGAAACCGCCTGAAGGATACTCGAGCAATGATGGAAAAGTTTGCAAGCTTAAACGGAGTCTTTATGGCCTTAAACAAGCTCCGCGATGCTGGAACTCCACAATAACTGAGCACATCCTTGAACTTGACTTCAAGCAAAGTGAGAGTGACCCATGCTTATTTAAAAGAGGAGAAGGTAAAAAGAAGCTGATTCTGGCTCTGTACGTCGATGACGGTTTAATTGCTTCTGCAAGCTCTGAAGAAACTGAAAAGTTTTTAAATGAGATGAGGCAACGTTTTAAAATAACGACGAAATGTGGTTCCTATTTTCTGGGAATAGAAATAGAAAGGAAAAGTGATGGGACAATCAAGATTGACCAGAAAGGTTACGCAAGACGGCTACTAGAACGATTCGGTATGCAAGACTGCAAAGCAGCTGTGACTCCGATAGTAAAAGATACCGTGCTATCAACGAAGGACAGTATTGAAACACAGAACTTTCCTTATCGTCAAGCAGTTGGCGCACTATCTTACTTAATGGTCGGCACAAGACCAGACATTGCGTTTGCCGTCGGAATAGTGTCACGCACACTTGATGACCCAAAACTTGAAGACGTAGCGAGAGTTAAACATATTTTGCGCTATGTTAAGGGCACCGTAAACTACGGAATTACTTACAAGCCTTCCACTGTGCTCCAAGGCTTACGGTGCTACAGCGACGCTGATCACGGAGGTGACAGTTGTACTGGACGCTCAACGAGTGGCATGATATGCCTTTACGCCGACGGTGCTATAGCATGGCAAAGCAAGCGTCAGTCTACTGTCGCTATATCCTCTACAGAAGCTGAGATTGTGGCTGCTAGCGAGGCCGCAAGGGAGATAATATGGATTACACGGATAATTGATTTCATGCAAATTGATGGAATGAAGATAATCCCTCAGCTCTTTATTGACAGTGAATCTGCAATAAGATTGGCTCATGATCCACCGTATGAAACTCACCAGCGGACGAAGCACATAAAGCTAAGGCATTTTTTTGTGCGACAGTGCGTTGTTGATAATGATTTAAGAGTTGAGAAGATAGCCACGAAGGATCAGCTGGCTGACTTTCTAACGAAGCCTCTATTTAGACCGCGGCTTCAGGAATTGTGCAAGCTAGCAGGAACCTTCACTTAACAAACACTTTTGATTAAAAAAAGGAGATGGGATGTTAAGAGACGTCCCTATTGTTACCTAGCAACGTTTGTTACTTGAAAAATAAATGTCGTCGAATTATTATTGCTTTCTGTGTATTTCTTAAAGTGCAATACTAACTATGATTGTTAAATCACCGCAATCACCTAATAAATTTAATATTTTTTATCAATAAAATTTAATAATTACTTAGTTTATTTTAATTAAGTATAAACACAGTACAAAAATTTCCGTAATGTACCAAAGAAACCGCTCAAAATGGTTATTAACCGTTTTTAACCAAAAAATCCGTTAAAAACCCGACGGTTAAAAACGTTAAAAACCGGCTTCCCATCTATATCCATGAGCATGCTCATTAGTGGCATGCTCGTAAGCTCCCTATATATACTGTAGTCTTTGCTCGTAAGCATGCTAGTAATGAGCATGTGTAACAGCGGCTTAAACTTAACAATTTATTGGCCTCTTTAGTTTACTGATATTTTTTTGACACTTGAGACGGTCAGTACTTATAAATGTGACTTTTTTCATATGTTGTGTATATTTTATGAAAACACCTGTATATCAATTTGCGTCATAATGACGTCACCGGCATCAATGTTTCGCTTCCACGTCGTGCGAATACGGTTATTTTGACTTTTAGAACTGGCGACACTGTTAAAGTGGCTACGGTACGGCAGCTCGCTCGGCTTGTCTTGTCGGTCGAGAAAAAACGTAAACGTAACGTAATTTAACCTAAAAACGCTTGATATAAATGAGTATATAACGCCTTATAATATTCATTTGAAAGTAATAATTGATTTTATAAGAGACGAATATATTGATTCCTACCATGATCAAATGAACGTCGACTTTGGATTAAACGTCTGAATAAAGTTATCGAGAATAACCTGTGTTGTTCTCGAAGTTGTAATTTGTGTGGAAGCAGTTTAATCTCGTTTTACGATGGCAGACTTGTTTGTTGCTGTCGTCTGCTCCTCGAACATGAACCGGAGCATGGAAGCACATGCATTCTTGGCAAAAAAGGGCTTTAAAGTGAAATCATTTGGCACAGGAGAAAAGGTAAAATTACCAGGATCTTCTGCTGATCGGCCAAATTGTTATGAATTTGGCGTACCATATGATGATATTTATAACGATTTAATGGAAAAAGATAAAAATTATTACACTCAAAATGGATTATTGCACATGTTGGATAGAAACAGAAGAATCAAGCCTTGTCCGGAGAGATTTCAAGCATCCAATGATCGTTTTGATGTGATCATTACATGCGAGGAGAGAGTGTACGATCAAGTGATTGAGTGGTTTGGTTCAAAGAGATCAGTCCACAACCAGCCAGTTCATGTAGTCAACATTGACATTCAGGACAATCATGAGGAGGCCACTATTGGCGCGTTTTTGATCAGTGACATGGTCTCTAAAATGGAACAGAGTGATGACTTGGACAATGATATTGATGAATTATTACATGATTTTGAGGCCAAGTGCCAAAGACCGATTTTGAACTGTATTATGTTTTATTGATATACTCTCAGTTAAATACCTGATTGATGATATTTTTCTACCTTTATGAATTTTTCACAATGAATATTTAGATTTTGTTATGTCACAACAAATTTTAATTTCCAGGTATGGATGTTACCTGGGCAATCAAAACCAATAACTTCCCATTTATGTTACTTAGTTTACAATATTGTTAGAGCATCAGAGCATTGAAACTTTAATATTTTTTAATTTTCAAAATAAGTTAAATAAGGTATTGAGGCTTAGTCGGCTCTATCTCTTACTTACCCTGTTGTTTTATCCTCCTACAGCCCAGTGTCTTATATATAGGACTTATTATTGTAATGTGATATTGAACTCTCTCTTCTTAACCTCCTGTGGCCCACTGTAATAGAGTAAAAATTATTTTGTTTCTCTATTCTTTTACACCACATCAGTTTGACTTTATTTTCAAAACAATAAGATTCAAATGGCTTTGACAACTTCTTTCAATGTTTTTAATATGGGGCCTCAGGGGGCTATGACACAAGGTTTCATGTCCATAAAACAAAAATTTTAATGGGGCTGCAGGAGGAGGAGATTTCCAGGTTTTATGTTAGCTCGATGATCTCTGCTGTCCTATAACTAAAAGATGGCTAAGTGACAGTGATTGCCACAGACTGAAGTGTTTTAGCATGGCCATCCTTTTGTTTACCATGACTTGTAAGATTTTGTTGTTTACCATAATATGACCCTTGCCAATATTCAATTATTTCTAAACCTCTTGTCCTACATATAAAAGCGTTTCCCATTATAGGAAATTAACTACATAGTTTATTAGTTTTTCAATTTTTTTTATTTAATTTGTACATTTTAATTAGTTTGTGACAGTTTTGTGCCTAACTGCTTCATTTACTAAACAGAGTATTTTATACTTAATTATTAAAAAAATAGGTCTTAAAATTCATGGCTAAGGCTTGATTGCTTGGTTAATAATACATTTCTGTTCAAAATGTTTTTTAACAAAAATTCAGGTTATACAATTTTATTCTATGAATTGGATCACCTAATAATATGGGTTCAACAATGTAGATCTTGATGCCCTCTGCTCTTCTAGGTTCTAGTCATCTGCTTCCCTCCAGTACTATGCTAAAGAGGTAAGTCCATAGGTACTCTATATCTATATATCTATTTTTTTTTAATTAAAATGTAAAAAATATTTATAGAAGACAATGGGCTGTGGCTTGCGATAGTTTACTTACTTACAGAATTTACTCTTGACGTGGAACAAAAATATCGTAAGTAATTAAAAAAAAAACCCTAATGGTTTTAAAATACCTATCCAACGATACCCCACACTATAGAGTTGTATGAGAAAAAAAAAACACCGCCACTTTACGTCTATGGGAGGTACCCTAAAAAAATGTTTTTGAATTTTTAATTGTAATTACTATTTTGCCGGCATAGTTTACCTATATATATATATATATATCCCTGCTAAATTACAGCTTTCTAGCATTGATAGTCCCTGTGCAAAGCCGCGGACGGACAGACAGACAGACATGGTGAAACTATAAGGGTTCCGTTTTAGCCATTTTGGCTCCGGAACCCTAAAAAACAAATACCTCACTCAACTGGCAACACTTAATTATTACTTCAAACGAGTAGGCAGGTCTTCCCCCCTCCCCAAAGGAAAGAATGTAGATGTCCATTGGTTGAATTGGATATTAATGGCATTGTACTACGAATTATTATTCGTAGGGTAAGTATGTATAAAAAAATCTAGAAATAACGGACAAAATCCGATCAAAATCCTTTCCACCCTCATTCAACCGTTACAAAGAAAGCTAACAACAGTGACATTGTCGGTTCGGCAGTATTTTCATCTATGTGTCGAAAAACAGAGCCATCCAAAATAATTACTGGACTTTATTCGGTTTCCTCCTTTTTGATCCCGATTTTGATTGGGATTTGTCCGTAATTCCTAGATTATTTTTTTTTTTTGGAAGGAAAATAGTAAAACTCTAATTTATTAATAAAACATAACACGGTACAAAACAAAAAAATAATAATAATAACGTAACTAAAACTACATACAAACTAAACTTATAAATAAAAAATTTGCCCAAAATCGCTGCCAGGCGGTAAGGTGCCCAGAAGGCTTCCTAGATTTATTTATACATACTATTAATATCCAAGTCAACCAATTATCTATTTGCTTCAGTTCATGATTCGAGGACTTAAAATAATAACAACTACTTGACTAATAAATGATTGATAAGATTTCAATCTTATCAATCTTTCCTTTCGGAATCTTGGGCCTAACGTGGTTTGTTAATTAGACCAATACCTATTATGCAATACACAGATAGAACAAGAGCGCCCACACCTCTCCCAGGTATTTTTGAGTCTAAAAAAAACGCCAGGTATATACTTAGGCAGGCTTGCGCGGTTTAGAGTCAAAACTATCTACTACAACCCCGCACCTAGTCAAATTTAAAGGCGGCCACATTCAAATCCTTTCCAGCGTCAAATCTGGTCACGTGACATGTAACGATAAAACTGAAAATGTTGAGCTTTATCGCTGAAAAAAAAAGAAACCTTTTCAATTCAGCAAAAACACTATTTTTTTTTCATTCACTCTAATTTATTTTATTTGTATTACTGCCACGACTGCTACTAAATGAGATTAAAAAACCAACCTCCAAGACCAAGGTCACTCCTGCAAGCAGCCATCTTGTCGCTGCTGCTCGAGGCGGCGACTTGACGCTACTTTTTGAGTCGCGGCAAATCCAAAATTGGGTCACATGACCAGATGTATCGCTGGAAACGAGCGATGAGCGACTGCATGTGCCCGCACCTTTAATTGGCTGGGTTCATATTCCAGTAAAACCGTTCCAGTAACATGACACTGCGGTGCTCGATCGATCTTGTGTACCAAACAAGAACCAAACGGTGTAGTGTAACTTTAGTTCTCTGAGTAGTCTGTGATTGTGACCCCGCAATGTATCACCACTGGCACGATTTTACTGGAATAATGTGAACCGGGCATCACACGAACGTGTACAAGCGGCCCTCAATAATAGTAGGTACTTCCCCGAGCAAAGCCCGCCAATCCTCGGGGAAACAATAAGGTATTTGCGATGACCTAGATAAGGATTTTGAACATAAAACTACCGTGAGACTCACTCATATTAAATATATTGACCCGGATGACTCACATCTTAAATCGAGTTTAGCTCGACATGTTTCGGGCTAAACCGTAGCCCTTCCTCTTCAGAGCAACAGGACTCGGCGGCTGCTGCAACACGCGCACTGCGCGAAACTTTTCGAGCTAATTTCGATTTAAGACATGAGCAGTTATCCGGGTCAATATATTTAAAGTATAACGTCGATGAATTGCTCTCTTAAATATTTAACTATTTCATTGTTACAGACCTCTACGAGGCCGTCCTTTAACAATATCGGGAGTCCTGGTCCTAGGCACTTAAGGACTAGGGTAATGAAGTTAAAATTTGCCCTTCGCCCTGGATCGCGTTAAGTTGGAGACAACACTTCTACACTCTATATTCCGGAAGTATTTTTGTAGTTGAGGGGGCTCCATCCACTGGCTCCATCGCTCGCAGGACGTTGCCCAACAGTGGAATAAAGGGGCCTGCTAAATAGGAATATTTATATTTATAATTTATAGCCATAAACTACATTTTTAAGAGTCATACAACAAGTTAAATGCTTTTTTTAAACCGTCATAGTCATTACATTACTTACGTTTAAATAGGTACACTTATCGTGACTGCCGTCGTGTTCTATAGTTTCTTTTGTATTTGATGCGATACGAACCCTGGCCTACATCGACGTCGTGAAACGGTGAAACTAGTTTCTAGAATGTATTTAACATTAAGTGTGCTAGCAACGGCTAGAATCACAGTGACCACCTAAATCCGAAGATGAATGCCAATGCCACGACCAATATGCGTAAGTATACGTAAGTACACTCTAATCGAAACCATAATATGACTTGTTGGCGATTTGTAAACGCAATTGTTTGTAAGTACTTTTTGCGTTTAGCGGGACCGAAATTCCCTTTCAACAAATATAATTTAAATATTGATATTATCGTCAATACACTAAGTTTTGTTTTAACCCCCGGCGCACAAAGAGCGGTGTTATAAGTTTAACCACTGTGTGTCTGTCTGTGGCACCATAGCTCTTAAACGGGTGAACCGATTTGAATGCGATTTTTTATTTGAAGGCAGGTTTTCTAGCGATGTAAGTCTGCTTTCTGTTATCCTTATGCAAAGTAATATTATGAGATATTGTCTCTCTGCGTAGCAACTATTCGAACATATAAAATATTATTCTCATCGATATTATGTGATGTTAATATTCTGCTTTACAAAATTATGAGAAATGATAGTATGAAAAAATATATGCGAAAAGTAATTCGGTGATAATGATTTATTCTGCTCAAGGTTGTTGTGAGAAACGAATTATGATACTTATTCTATTTTATGCAACATATAGTGAACCGTTTTATTTCACCGAAGGCCACCCCCAACTTGTATTTTGGTTCCGTCTCGTATTTCTAGCATTTTAAATTTTCTGTTAAATTGACTAGTTTCAAATTCTTAAAACAAATAGGTACCATTAACGTCTCCAACTAACGCCCGGTTTTTTTATTTTTTTATTTATTCGACTGGATGGCAAACGAGCAAGTGGGTTTTTCCGGTGCTATGTGAACCACATGTGAACTGTATTGTTACTACAAGCGTTCGAATTTTAAACTGTGTGAACTGCCGTAAGCTTAAACTATGGTACGACTTTTTCACAATATTTATATGCCCTTCACTGCCGACTACATTGCCGAGTACTTACAGTCAGTGTCATATATACTTATAGTACGTAGCAGTCAAGATCACTAAATACTTGGAAACATCAAAATATGTAAGTAGTACCTATACAGTAACTCAGTCAAAGCGGTCAAATTGCTCGAGCCATCCATCGTGTACAAAAATACTGAGCACGCACATCGCTAAATACTACTTTGTGCTGCTACGTACTTAAATGACGCTGACTGTACGTACCTACAATGATAGCTTACCGAGTGAGTTTTACTGGGGATCGAGCTTATGACGGTAAAAGTAGGTAGGTAAGGTACAGTCAGCTGCAGAGAAAGGGTACCCCCCTGTAATGGCGGTAGTATGGATACCGCCGTTACAGGGGGGTACCTTTTCTCTGCAGCTGACTGTACCTACACTATTTTGACGTTGAACTCAGTAAGTACCTATATTATAAATAATTTATATTACTTATGTTAAAACTTTTTATTGCATATAGGTACATTATAATATTTATAATACGTAGATTCAGACCTATTATATAAAATTTTCCACATGACAAGGCTTTCTTACGATGATAATGAGATTATAAACCTGTGTAAATACCTAATATCGTAAATAGGTATATTTTTGTAATCATAATCAAATGATCTATTGACTTTATGATAAACATTTTTGTTCGTTTAGGTACATAATATTGTTGCTGTGGAGTGGACTAGGTATATGAAAAATAAAATGTTTATAATTTTATTTTCAAGTTTTATTTCTTATTCTCATCTCTATGCTTAACAAATGCTCCTCACATGAACCATCATGAACTTTATAGTCAGCGGCGGCCTTACCCATTGCGAGGCTCCGGGCGGCAGGTCTTTGCGAGGCCCTTTGTCCTTCGTGAAAAGTTTGTGATGCAAAAATATACCTAGTTAAAAAAAATCTATATATTTTTAATTTACTTTGGATTGTTGCGCGGCGAGCCCCTGCAAGAGCGAGGCCCCGGGAGATTGCCCTGTTCGCCACCCTATAAGCACAGAATATATACTTAATAGTACTAGTGCTAAAGGCCGCCGTTGTTTATAGTTCTTATTACTTAAGTATATAAGTAGGAATCTATAGCTTATGCAATCGGCAATAATGATTGCGACTGGCCAGACCTAAGTAACTAAGTACCTACTTATATATTTATTTCTTACGATCACTCACAATTAACGTTATAGTATTTATAGGTAATGATATCACTTCTCTTCATAAACACGAGATGCTGTAGCTTGTCACGTCAAAGTCTAAAGAACTTATTAGTCACGTGCATTAATATGTATCTAACGTTTCCTCATTCCCACAAGAGAATATTTACCTACAAAATTTGGTAGACATAGGGTAAGTGTTCTAGTGAATGAACACTTAAGGAAATTTTCGACTTTGAAAATAAATAAATAAATTAATTTTAGACAGTTTGGCACAGTTAAATTAAAATATTATTGTTTATAAGTATAGCAAACTAATCTAGTTGGCTAATATCACCATTATTACTTACTGCACAATTTGCAGATAAGTACAGTACTATCATGTACTATTTAAAGGGAAAAATGTAAAATCACCAGTGAATGAACGCAATAATGAATGAATAAGTGGAATCAATGAATGAATAACTTTGAGGACGCTTTTTGCAATAGTGGTAATTAGTGTGTTAACCCTGATTAATAATTTTGCAATAGGTACTCTTGTATGTACAGTCGGAGTAAAAAAAGGTTCGTCACCTTAAGATCTATTTTCCTTTGCTCAGTATGAGCGCTCATCTGCTTTACCGATTGAGTAGGACATACTGCGTCAACCTGTCAAACTGCTAAACATAATCAGGTGACCATAGCAACCCTACAACTAAACCTTGGCACTGACATACATTGACAATTAAATAGAACATTAATTGATTGAAACTTTTACGTAGTTGTTTATTAAAAAGGTTTTGTATTGATATGAAACTAGACATATGTCAGAGGTGTATACTATTTTGATCCTTGTTGTCATGCCAAGTAAGTATAATTTGATATGCACTTGTCTACTTAGTACATTGGTTTCAAAACGTATTAAAAGTCTATGACTTCGTAAAGGAATCAATTTAATAACTGACGAAGGTTTTTCTACCCCCACTGTACGTTCACGCCTTGAGTACTGTAGTCAGGTGTGGAATCCTTCATACCAGGTCCATAATGATCACCTAGAAAAGAAATCCGCGAAAGTGGTATCCTAGAAAGCCTAAGTTTTGCTGTCACGAGAGACACAACACAGGGACTCTTAGCACAGGATCCAGAGCCGTAGTCTCTTGTTTATAAGCTTTTTATGCAATAAATCATTTTAATTTTTAATTTCATTTTTATTAGACCGTCACGAGTCACTACCTTCAGGCCAAGGTTGGCGAAGTCAAATTTAGGTAAATTTTCTACCGTGCGCAGGATATAAACGCAGTATAATGAACATCAGAAAATATACATACAACCTTGATGTCTACTCCGTAGTATGACTAGTTGGAGGCGTAAAATGCTTCTACCAATCAAATCAGCAGTTAGTAAATAGTTGTAGTTGTAATAGTTAATAGTTGTATTTGTTTATAAATTTTGTTTTTAGCTGTGTATTGTTCTTTAGTCTAAGGAAGATGTTGTTTACTGACCGTTCATTTCGCATGGTAAATGTTGTTGCATGCCTGTCACTGAGGTACGGGCTAGGCTAGTTAACATTAATCTTAAGTAGTAAATGTAATTGCTCTGTACTTTGTTGGTGTGTTTACTAAATAAACAAATAAATACAATGTAAATCCTTAGATGGAATCTTAACAGTTGACTTGGTACCTATTGCAAAAGATAGTGGAGTTGACTCAGTATTGCAAAACGTGTTCGAATATGATATTATGTTTGTTATAGCTACTTATTATAACAAAAAGTTGGAAAACCCCCGACTTTGTCACTTCAAAGTTCAATATCTCGAAAACGACTGCACCAATTTTGATAAAACATGTCTAAGAATCATCACTAGAAATCCTGCTTTAAAATAAAGAAACCTTATTCAAATCGGTGCACCCGTTTAAGAGCTACATGCCACAGACCAACAGACCAGGGGCGTAGCTACCGCCGTATCTGCCGTATCAATTATACGGGGCCCCCGGGTGACGGGGGCCCCCGACGTGCGTAAAAATTGTGGAAAAAGTAACAGATAGACCATTATGATGAATAAATATTTCTTTTAATTTTATGCGAACCTTTTTTTTTCTATTTGTGTTAAATTTTTACCCTTAATAAGGGTCCCCAAACAAAATTTTATACGGGGCCCCTCCAAGGCACGCTACGCCACTGCAACAGACAGACACACAGAGACACTTTCTTTTTGCGTCAGGGGTTAAAAGTACAAAAGCGAAGTTATATTAATGTCGGCGGCTACGATATGCCTAAAAGTTGGCCAGGCATGGTATCCCTTTACTTGACCGAACTTCATTTGCACGAATTTCATGTGCTATAATATACAAACGGCATAATTTTGTTTCCTATAAATTCATTATCACTACTCATTTTTACCATATTAATCAAATGGCAGAATCTTTGTTTCCTATAAAGTTTCTTATTCTTATTCTTTTTTAAAATATGGCTTCTGTCCTAATTAATAAGACAATTTCGCCAATGTCAAAGTATTCTCTTTCGAGAGGCAACGTTGTACGGTGATTGTAGTTTTTGCAACTTGATAGCAAAATTCCAGAAACCACGTGGAGACAACTTGCGCATTAAAAAATGTCAGACACGAGAGCAATATTGAATATTGTGATCAGATCACTGTTCACTGTTAAGGTTAATCGCCGCATAAAACACTATCAAAATTATACTTCAACTAGCCAAAGAAACAGAAATAGCAAAATTAAATATTGTTCCACATCCTCCATGTTCGAATGCCACAAATCGAATCTCCTATAAAGTTACTTTCAATAATTTCATTTTTCATAATCATTGTAATCCATAAGTATCACATGCCATAATATCATTTGGACGTCAAGAGGATATACTGATAAATCCCATACGTCAAACAAGCCTTTGAATCAGGTAAATTTTAAGCACATAGATTAGGTTAGGTTAGAATTGCGACATTTGATTTGTGCGAGCGAGCGAAGCGAGCGAGCTAGACGGTTCGGAGCAGAAGCGACTCGGATAGGTTAGGTTCAGAAGGCTAAGGCGGGAGCGAAGCGCAGCGTAGCTCCCGCCTTAGCCTTCGATGTTAGGTTTTTTTTTATAACAGCCCGGATAATAAAGATAATAGATAGATTAGTAATAGAAACCAACATCTCAACTACGCGGAATAGGAGCTCCGCGCACGTACGTAGCCACGATGAATTCAGAAAGAAACAATATTTGGTATGGCGTTTGAATATTCTATTAAATGATATTATTGCACTTAATAATATGGAAAACAATACTTATTGCATTCGTATCGTTATGGCATCAAAGTTTCGGGAAAATAAGAATATATCAAATAAATTTTCTGGTAAACGAAACATTCGAGCAAATGAAGTTTCGGGCATGTGGAGTTCGGGATAATGAAATTATGGCATATAACTTTCGGTCAAACAATAGACAACCGCCAGGCATATCACTATGTGCCTGAGAATCAATATGGCAGATCGATTAGAGCAACGCAATCGTCGATATTCCTAGCTCTATACCCGGCACATCGTGGTATGCCAAAGAAAAGAAAAATTTAGGTAGTTACGACGAGCGAAGCGACGGGGGTTAGTATGAATTATGACCACAACGTACGAGCCGAGCATGCGAAGCGAGCGTGACGCGGCAGCGGCTGGCCAATATCTAACTACTCTGTGCCAGAGCCAATATGGAGGCGTTTCATGATATGCCTAGGAATTTCATGACCTGCCTAAATGTCACTAGACAAATCGTTAAACGGTGAATTTTGAACGATATGGCGGATGTCCCTTATCCAATTCATGAAATGGCGGCATTTCACGATATGCCTAGGAAAGGAAGACACCTTTTTAAATTTTCATGGAATAAGTCATAAAAGGTATTTTATAAAATACTTAATGTCTTCACAAACGAACATATTTGAATGAAGCACCTAAATACTTCACATAGGCAAAGCTTGACATAAGATATATCAAAAACTGTATTACGAGTAGGCAGGTATAGGTATTATTATTATTATAATTATATTAGGTTTGGTAGGCAGGTACGTACTTTTGTGCAAACTGACGGCGTTATTAACTTAATACGCTCACTCGCTCAGGATAAATAAATAAAAAAGCATGACGTTTTTGTGTTTGATTAATGTAATATTATAATCTTGCTGTTATAATTATAATATTGTAATCTAGTTGTACTGGTACGAGACATACACTAAGTATATATTAGGTACGTTACAAGACATTTGTACACAGTGCAGACAGCTCGTACGTAGGAACGTGATCAACTCAACTGTTTGAAAATATTATCTTTGAGTTCGAAGTACCTATTCAGACGTATCTCGGCATACCTGAAAAACAAAAACGCGCGTTGGCAAATATATATGTGTATTAGGTGGTTTACTAATATATTGCATAAAATCGAATCTCATAATTTCGTTTCTCATAACAACCTTGAGCAGAATCATCATAATTATCACCGAACCGCTGCTGTTCTGTTCTGGCGCCTTGCCTGCTGCTGTTACAGCACGCTTACTTTGCTGGCCTTGCTTTAACCTTAACCCTTTCTTATGGTAGCTACTAGTTCCTTTAACTATGTCAGTATGCCATGTTAGCGCTATTTAAAATTCCGTGAATAATCCAAACTATTATTTTGTTATGCCATCATGCCACATAAAAATCGGCGATACTAATGTTCTGTTATTTAACCTACCTACATACATACATAAAATCACGCCTCTTTCCTAACGGGGTAGGCAGAGACTACATCCTTCTACTTTCTACGATTCTGGCATACAACTCTCGCTTCCTCTACATTTATCAATCTTTTCATGCATGCACGTCGGTTTACAGTACTCCTGACCCGACCTTTCTTCAGAATGTCCCCGATTTGATCGTGGTACGTTCGTCTAGGTCTTCCTCTCCCAACGTTCCCATTCACGCTCGTCTTATAGCTCATCGCTCGTGTTATTTAATATTCTGAGAAATGACTCTTATTCGAACTGGATAATTACCTGTGCAACGTTATGATTAGGTATGCATACCTAAGTATCATTCGGCTAAAAAAATTTTGAGATACCTGTTATACGAAGTGTATTTCGGAGAATCGATATTATGCAAGATAAAGGAAACCCGTATTAGGTATCTAGTAATAAAAGAAACCCTGCACCCTGTAGGTAAGTATAATCTAAACTTAACTGTTCAACGCCGTCCAGTGATGAAGAAAATAGCAATGGCACAAAAGAGATATGCACGTAATTAGGTAACGTATTGTGATTAGCAAGGGTGGAACAGAGGTCTAGTGTCTCACCTTCCAAAATCGAAATCAATATCGGAGAGTTCAAATTGCACCAGTGACCACATCCCCCACATGTAGTGTGAAGCCAAAGCCATGTGTTGCACTTCAGTGTAAATCTTCTCCACGGCCTTAGGGTCTGGAGTCTCCACATTTAGTAGCTCCGCAAGATACACAGTTATCCAAGATATTTGGAAATCCTTGCTTGGGTATTTATCGTAATCAATATCATCGATTGACAGGCCTAGAATGAAAAAAAAACGATATTAACTTTTAGTTAATTCGGTTTAGCGTTTTCAGGAAAAAAAAAGAGTTAAATGTTTATTAATGTTTTACTTACCCACAAATTCATTAAAATGATTTGCGATATCGAAAGCTTGATAATTGTACGTGGCATATTCATAATCTATGAAAGATATGGTTCCTTCATCTTGGTTGTGGATAACGTTTCCTAGAAGCAAATCATTGTGAGCAAACACGATCGGGCTCTCGGTTTTGGTTAAGTACGACTTTAATCGCTCAGATTCTATCCTTAGTCTGGTTAGTGACCCAAAGCTATCGACAAATCTAGATGGACAAAAAAAAAATCACGGTCAATTTTAACTTGGGTCTATTTTAAAATACCAAGCTGCTACGATAGAGGGTGATGAAGCAAACGTGACTGCAGAAGAGCGTTTCGTTCAAATTAGCTTTTGTTATTATGATTATGAGTTAGATGTTGAAGTAATACGTAACGCAATTTTTGGAGATTTTTGACCTCTCCCCCTCTCCCCATGTAACGCGCCGTAACATTTTTCTTTACACCCCCTCCCCTTCCTAAACGTTACGTAACACCCAAATTACCATTTCTATTATTTTTATTTTTTAAAGCTTTTCTTTAGCCGTTTTCCGAATCAGGTTGGCATTTTTTGGCACAGTCACACTGGCAACGCACATGAGAGCATTTAAAAGCCAATAACAACAACTGATTGGCGGATTACTTTAGAAAAAGAGGTCGGCCACGACATCTAGTGATCTCTTTTTTACTTTTAGTGCCAAAGCCTTTTAAAAAATGGCGTGAGTAGTTCTTAAGGATGTTTTTCTTATGATAATTGGAATGGACGCATTAGCCCCGTAGACGACATAGCCCCGGTTGACCTTACTTCTTTTACCTATTTATCCTCCATGACATTCTGTTTCATTGTGCGTCTATTTTTTGTTTATTTTGTAAACAGGACGAGAGCATAACAGGCATCCAAAGGCACTTGCTTAGGCGCTCGGTTGTTTTATGCGATAAGTAAACGCGTTTGATGCACATTAATTTGCATCAGATAATCTATTTTCCAATCATGAGCTTGCTCCTGCGCTCACCGCGTACGACAATGTTTGGTAATTAAGTACCTAGATTATCTGACGAAAATTGTTGTGAGTCGAACGCATTACGTTTAAGGCAGCATTTATCGCATTAAACAACAGTAGCACTACCATGAGTTTACAGTGACCATACTCAATAGCGACGGCGTAAATTATTTGTAGACGTGCTATACAATTCTCCATACAAATAATCTACGCCGTCGCTATTGAGTACGGTCACTGTAAACCAAGGGTAGTGGTACTGAGCGCTTTGCAATGATGGAACTAGGAGGTACCTAGATAGAATCTACGTCTATGCAATCACGATCCGTGGAAAGTACAAGTTGTATTTCAGTTAAATGATCAGCCCACTAATAGGGCAAAAATACTATTTAAAAGAAATCACTACGCTACATCAAATCGTCTTAAATGATTGATTGAGAATATTTAGTCAATAGAACTGTGCCGTACCAATTGAAATAAATCGATTCGATGCATTGTTATGTTGGCAATGATTATTTTTATGGGCAGAGATTGATCAACGAAATAAATATAAATTAGTTGGAATGCTGAGATGTCTCAAAGCAGTCCAATGGCGACTATACATTTGTTAAATATTCTCAACAGCAGAGGTTATTCTGGATGTGAACAACATTGGATCATGTTATCGTATATTGACATCTTATCGGTTATTGACTTACTACTGAGTATACGTATCCGGTATAGTGAAATAAGTGTATCTGACTGAGGTATCTCGTCCAAATTATTAATTGTTGTTCAGAAATGTAACTAATAAGAAATAAATCATTTATGTAAGATTACAGCACTCAGCGTCTAAGCACTGAAAATTAATCACTAAATAGTGCATATTAGAATGCAAAATGTCCTTTTTTAATGCCGAATTGATAGTGTACGTTTACCGTATTTTGAACGGCGTGTAATAAGCTAGCCAGGTTCTTACCTCTTTAGCCTGTATTATATTTGTCATTCAAGGTTAATGTTATGCACAGGTAAAAGTACTTATTTAAGTTTTCATGTTTTTCCATATGTAGGTACCTAACCGTTTAAAACATACAGCTAGGTATAGGCCTAACATCCTGAGGTGGGCACTAGACCATAAGCTAGGCGGGGTGAGCTATTTCCTCTATTACTAGGTAGGTACTTATACCCTATGCATACGCGGGTTGTGATTTCTAAATGAAAATGGGTAAGCATAATAAATCTCACTGACCTCTTTTGTTTATTTTCATCAGTAAAAGGTTCTGGTAATAAACTTAGAAACTGATCTATTTTATCCCAAACCATTGGATTTTTTTTTATCTGTAAGAAAAGAAAAGATGAAACTATGAACTTAATAGGTCATACTTGCAAATTGTAAACAAGCCGAACACAATTCTTTAAATTAAGGTGAAATATGGCCTAAAAGTTACGTGCTTCCTAGTAAAACTAAAGTAAAAAAAGTCTAAGGGGCTATTGCACCATCCATTGATTAGTGTGACATGACGGTTAAATGTGATGCAGTCTCCGTCTATTCGAACAAAACAAATAGAGATGGCATCACATTTAACCGTCAGTTAACACTAATCAATGAATGTTGAAACAGCCCCTAAATATTTTTGTTCAATTTAGGCTATGACAAGTACTTATGAATGTCAAAAAAATCTACTATCGTTTCCGAAAAACCTGTTTAGAAGCATCATAATATAGATGCTATATATTAACAGATTTACAATGTTGTTTAAAGATTATAAAGTGTATGCAATTTCCCAGGAACGACTTTTTGGTTTTAGCGGCTAAAGACTGTTTGTAAGTTGGAACTTTAAGCTTCCCTGTTTCTAGTAGCCATTGGCTTATCGACGTTTGTGGGAAAATCACATAGATTTTTCCTAACATACATAATTATTTCAAATATTAGGATACCTGTTTCCTTAAAAAAAAAAAGATCTTAAAGATTCTCGCGTCTTCAAATCCATACTTATTCATACTTCCATATCCATACTAATATTATAAATGCGAAAGTGTTTTTGTGTGTTTGTATGTTAGTATGTTTGTCCCTCTTTCACGCCGTAACGGAGCGACGGATCGACGTGATTTTTAGCATAGAGATAGTTTATGGGCTCGAGAGTGACATAGGCTACTTTTTATCCGGGAAAAACGCACAGTTCCCGAGGGAACAGCGCGCGATAACCGAATACCACGCGGGCGGAGCCGCGGGCAAAAGCTAGTTTAATATTATAAATGCGAAAGTGTGATTGTATGTTTGTCCGTCTTTCACGCAGTAATGGAGCGACGGATCGACGTGATTTTTGGCATAGAGATAGCTTATGGGCCCGAGTGACACGAGGCTACTTTTATCCCGGGAAAATGCACAGTTCCCAAAGGAACAGCGCGCGATAATCGAATACCACGCGGGCGGAGCCGCGGGCAAAAGCTAGTTATATTATATATTGTAGAGCAATCTATACTATTATTTAAAGACTCCCTTTTTAACCCCCGACGCAAAAAGAGGGGTGTTATAAGTTTGACCGCTATGTGTGTCTGTGTGTCTGTCTGTGTGTCTGTCTGTGGCACCGTAGCTCTTAAGCGGCTGGACCGATTTGAATGCGGTTTTTTTTATTTGAAAGCTGGTTTTCTAGCGATGGTTCTTAGACATGTTTTATCAAAATCGGTTCAGCCGTTTCAAGATCATCAGCTCTTTTGTTCGCTGCGGTAGGAATCTTAGACGCATTATGGGTATTTACTTTACTTTCAAGCATATTTGGGGCCTAAAATTTGAAACACCGATGTATGCTATATAACTATGCAAGATTATGCAGTCCTCGACCTGATGCTGCAGCCAGGATATCCAGAACACTGGTAGATACACTCTTGATAAAACCATAGCAGATATATCGTGTTTGGATTCGTTTCGATCAGTATTTGATTCTGACATACAATGTAATGGTGGCAACAGGATGAGCTGATGCTGCAGCCAGGATATCCAGCAGATTAGTACACTATAAAAAATAATAGCACATATGTCGTGTTTGGATTCGTTTTGATCAGTAATTGATTCTACATACAATGCAGTGGTGGCAACACGACGAGCTGTTTAAAAAACATGAAATAAAAAAAACTAAAATTAAATTTTTTAAAAACCCCCGACAAAAAAAGCCGTCAAAAAAGGACAACAAAAAAGTAAAAAATAATTATGCATTACCTAGCTGTTGCCCACGACTTCATCTGCGAACAATTCGTTTATCCCTATCCCGCTGGGACTATGCTGATTTCCCGCAAAATTAGCCTAAGTTAATTTAGTATAAGTACCTAGTAATATATTTTTTTATCTAAGCGTGGTCGGTGTCGGGGGACCGCTAAGGTTAATACTTTAAAAAATACAACATATGTACTTTAGTTTCCTGTTAACCTTAGCGGTCCCCGACACCGACGACGCTTAGATAAAAAAAAATATTACTAGGTAGTTATACTAAATTAACTTAGGCTAATTTTGCGGGAAATCAGCATAGTCCCAGCGGGATAGGGATAAACGAATTGTTCGCAGATGAAGTCGTGGGCAACAGCTAGGTAATGCATAATTATTTTTTACTTTTTTGTTGTCCTTTTTTGACGGCTTTTTTTGTCGGGGGTTTTTTTTGCAAGATTAAAATTGATTCAATATCTGCAGCAGATACCCATAAAATAAGGTCGTACGAATTTTTGTGCTATTAAAGTAAGCAAAATACACCAACTTAGCTGCCAAATTTTTCCAACTGCAAAAGCAGCCGAGCTCAATCTAATCGCGATTGTTGTGACGGGAGGTCACGTTGGCACGGTTGGTGTATTTTGCTTACGTTAATAGCATTATTTCGTACGGAATTATTTTATGGGGATCTGCTGCAGACATTAGAGTCAATTTTTATCTTAAAAAAAGAGGGCAATTAGAGCAATTTATAATTTGAAGACGCGCGAATCTTTAAGATCTTTTATTAAGGAAATAGATAAGGTCAACCGAGGTTATGTCGTCTACGGGGCTAATGCGTCCATTACAATTATCATAAGTAAAATATCCTTTAGAAGTACTCACGGCATTTTTTTAAAGGTTTTGGCACTAAAAGTACAAAAAATTATCACTAGATGTCGTGGCCGAGCTCTTTTTTTTTAAAGTACTTAATCCGCGAACGAGGTCAATTAGACGCTATAGCCCCGAATATTTTTGTTCAACTAAACTAAGGCTAGAATTTTGCGTAATTAACTTTATCATGTGTGCTTTTATAAAATTATCTCGATTAAAATCTTTCTGAGCAATCAGATCACAACCAGTAAAAGACGCTTTCACCCCACCTGGGGTTATAGCGTCTAAAAATCCCAGCTTTTACAGAAACGTAACTTACACGTAGAAGTTATCGATACCCTAGTTCACAATCGTACTAATTACGGGAAAAAGTAGGTGTAGTTAGGACGTTAGTGCACACATCATAAAGTTACAATACCATTGATTAAAAAAATTTAATTAGTACGATTGTGAACTAGGGTATCGTTATGAAAAATGACATAAAATGGCAATGGCACTAAAATATGAAATTATATTAAATATTTTATAGTAAAATTCCAAAAAATATTACAAATGAAACAGATACAAAGTTCAGATCTATTGTCAAGAAGACATTAATATTATAAAGTTAATGATTATAATCATGGAATCAAATAGTGAACCTACTGTGTTAAAAATAAAGTAGGTGTTAAATACTTGTGATGTATAGATATCATTTAATAATATTGTAATCTGTTTAAAAATATATATAACTCGTTAACTTTCTTCTTCTCAACAGAGGTTTTTCCGAAACGGTGGTAGATTTTTTTTGACATTCATAAGTGCTTGTTATGGCCTAAATTGAATAAATATATTTTGTCTTTTTCTTTGTTCTGTGCACTATCTCGCGATATTTCGCCTCTGTGGAAACCCTCATTCACTGGCTTGACAAAATTATTCCAATTTATTTTATTTAAATTTATAGGTAAGTAATAATGTTATGCTATGCACCCTTATTTTAATTATGCAGATTCATTATTATGCTAAATAAGTGTTATACTTTATTATTATTAATAATATTATTGTCAGTTTGATGTTAGGTAGACACAATTATTGGAAAAACATCAAAGTTGAGTAGCACTTTGACTTTAGTATTATATAATATATTTAAAACAACATCATATTTAACATGGGTCCAAAAAATAAGACATACTTAGAACTTACTAATAATAATTTCCTAATTTAAAGTGTGTCAATATTTTTTTCATGCATAATGATAGAATATATCGCCCCCTTACTGCTAAAAGCGACTAACTGCATCAATGAGTTTAGAGAAAAACGCATTTAAAGGTTTGACTTTAAGGTTCAAAGTTTAAGGTTTTTATTGATGCAGTTAGTCGCTTTTAGCAGTAAGGGGACGATATGCGGCGAATATAAACCCATAAACTTTAGCTGTTCAATCAGGGTCACTAACCACTACATTATCTGCTGGTTATGTGACGTGTTTAATTGCAGTTCTAATCATTATTATGAAGATTGATAGTTAAAATATATTTGATAATGAGTTGAGATAATTCAAAATGTTAGATAAAGAACCGGATTCTACAAAGTTATTTCTGCAACTTAAGGAAAAAAAAAGTAAGTTTATTTAAGAAGGAAAGTAGTCTAACAGCTGAAGATGCTAAATATACCAGTGAAAGGAAACATTTCATTATTTTTAATAGGAGACAAAACTGCATAGAAAGATTTTTTTTAAATATATTTGCCACACCTGGAGATAAAAATGAATGAAATAAAAAAATAATCACACCCTATCCTATTATTATGACATAAATTGATAGGACTAATGATAAGTAGTAAATAAATTTAAAAGGTAAAAAAACATATTTAATTCAGCTTTATTCCTTCTTGAAAAATAAAGGAATATTTACTTTTGGGTTCATTTTTTCATCTTCTGTATTGAGAGTACTTTCCTTCCAAGTGGTGTTAAAAATTTCCACTCTTTATTCATAAACAACATTAGGGATTTTTGAAGTTTAAACACTACATCCTAAAGTTAGTAGAGGCTTCCCATTTTGTTTACATGACTTACTTTAGACTTTTATGACTCCTAAGAATCATTTTAGCAACTGAGTGTATTAATTTATTAATATTAAAATAAATAAGAATAGAAGCCATTAGTTACACTTGTAAATGAAAATAAAAGTACACCTCGAGAATAAAAAAAATTGGACAACAAATATTAAAATTCACAATAGTACTCACTTCAGGTCCCAGTTCCACTTTATGCATCTTGGCCATTTGTTGAGCAACTAGAGGCCAAACCTTTCCATCCAACACAGTATCAACATTTAGGGTCACTCCTGGGTAGTACTGGTAAGCCAATCCATTTTCAAATATTCCATATATTTTAGGTGCCAAACCAAGTACATTGAGCTTTTTAATATTCCTAAAAAAAAAGAGTAAAAAAACAAAAAAAAAAATACAAAAAAAATAAAATAAAAATGCATTTTAATTTGTGGACCTTACCTTAACTCAGCTGTTCTGTCAATAATTAAATCAGTTTTGTTTCCATAAATGCGAACAAGAACCACATTCTCCCCATTTTTAACAGAATCATTAAATTGTGACTCAGTGTGCTGACATGCTACTAATTTATTTGTGATACCGTCTGTATACAACTGTAAACAAATATTGATTACCTACTTTAATTTCGCTGAACACAATAAGTAATTTCTATACAATTACAAAAAATAATCCCATTGATTACCCACCTTAAACTTAACATTTTCCCTACACCACTCTGGTCTTATGACTTCAAGAAGCTTGAATATTCCAGTATATAAATCATTTTCTTCAATTTGAATAGGAACAAAAATATCACCAGCGGGTAAGCAAACAGAACTCATTTTTCAAAATATTCTATTTAACACAATTTTTATGATTTTCACAATATAATTAGGTCAATTAATTAGATATCATATAATATTTTAATACTAAACAGTTCAAAACTTGACAAGATAAGTGTGGTAACTAAGAACAAGATAGACTGACTGTATCATTATTGCGCGCCAGCAGTATTTATATTACGCCTGCACAAATTACCTAGTCGTGGAATAATAAACCGCGGTAAATTTGTCGCATACATATTTGCTCAGATAATTTGTACCTTCTGCGCCAAGTGATTTTAAGCAGTGACAGTGACAGCGAGCAGCGACCGTCAGCGGTAACTGACAGATTTGAGACGTAATTAAGCCACGTTAACTCTTGGGGATCGTTTTAACAGTTTTAATCACTATCATGCCTGTTAATGTGAATCTTGTATGTCACGTGAGCAGATTTGACGCTGGAAACGAGCGTGGAGCGACTGCATGTGGCCGCACGTTTAGAATTTCGCAAGCGACGGCTGGATGTTTCACCTATATGAAAAAACGCGGAAAAGTGAATTAAGTTTGTCATTTATACGGCGGGCAACACAATTTTTCTGTCAATTTCTAGAAAATTCGGGCACGCACCGCACCGCAAACTTCGAGCAAAGCGAAAGACTAGACTGTTGAGAGCGCTGAGACACCGGTGATTGTCTACGAGTACTGAGTGTGATTGTCAGCAACGTGTTTTTCGTACTTGTGATCACAAGAAAGAGCACCAATAGTTAGAAATAGTTCAGAATAATATTTTTGAGTCACAATGGCTGCTATGTCTGTCATAGGTATTGATTTCGGCAATGAATCTTGCTATATCGGTGTGGCAAAAGCAGGTGGCATCGAAACTATTGCTAACGATTACAGCCTTCGGGGTACGCCGTAAGTAAATTATATGTTACCAAATCATTTTTTTGTCAGCAAAATGTCTTCAACCTTTTCTAAAAAAAATGACGTCCTACTCCGAATTCTTCAATGATTTGCACGTCATGTTCATGTCAATACCGTGTATGGTAATAAGATCTCCAATTGGGAAACGAATTTATTCAGTACTTTAACTGGAAAAAACATTGATTTTATTCATGTTATTTTGAATAAGTCATGGTTGAGAGACAATTTTTTATTGGTTATATTAATGTCAGTTTATAAGGCCACTACTAACGCGAACCTTCTATCTGTCCTAATCTAACTGCAACTAGGTTACAAGGAATATTTGCAGCTGACTAAGATTTTGAAGGTTATAGTTTTTTGCTTGTTCATTTACAGATCATGTGTTGCATTTTCGTCAAAAAATCGAATATTGGGGGTGGCGGCAAAGAACCAGATGGTTACAAACATGAAAAACACTGTCTTTGGCTTTAAAAGATTGTTAGGGAGGAAATTCACAGACCCCCATGTACAGAAAGAATTGAGACACTTTCCATTCAAAGTAGAACAAAGACCTGATGGGGGCATTGGCATTCGAGTTAACTATCTTGGAGAGGACAATGTCTTTAGTCCAGAACAGGTATGTACAATTTTATCTCTGAAAACGAGACAAGTATCCATCCTATCATTGAACTTTATTTTTACATTTGTTCATGAATTAATCATTACCTGGTTTTATCTAAAAAACAATTAAGTTTAAGTATATCCAAAGTACTTGAAATCATAAAAATGTATGATTCTGAGTCGTCCATTGGAAGATGATGCAATGCTGATGTATAAAGACACCATTACACCATTTGAATTCAGCTACTCTATCTCTGCTTAAGAAATATTATAGTGTAATATCCTGAAGTGTGCCATGAGGCTGACATAGTCAAATCTGGAGTACTTAAGCCTCTTAAAAAATTATTAGATTTAAAAAAAAAAACATAATTATAAAGGATTTCAAAAAGTTGTAGTTTTTTTTTTACCATGGATTATTTTACAGGTATCATTGTAGAATGACTACTATAATACTGTTTTAAGGCAACTAAATTGGCACTGTTTTATACAGAGAAGTTTGTTATTCAATTACTACATAAATGTGTCATATTTCTTGCAGATAACAGCAATGTTGTTTACAAAGCTCAAGGATATTGCTGCTACGGCTTTGCAAACCCAGATCAATGACTGTGTCATTTCCGTGCCTAGTTACTTTACTAATGCTGAAAGGAATGCTCTGTTAGATGCTGCTGCTATTGCTGGTAATGAACAAACTGTTTTCAAAAAATAACAAACTATTTCATCAATTATTTTTCTCTTATGCTTATGACATCTAAATTTAGCTTAGTGAATATGTATGTTATCATTTTACATCTGGCTCATATGATTAATATAAAAATGAGTCACCAAATTATAGTCCTAACTAAAATATATCTAGTAAATACTATTTACTAAAGTATCTGGGTATCATTAAAGTTAATATTTGTATTTAGGTCTCAATGTTCTACGCCTTATGAATGAAACTACAGCTACTGCCCTAGCTTATGGTATCTATAAACAAGATCTGCCAGCTCCTGAGGAAAAACCAAGAAATGTTGTTTTTGTGGACTTTGGTCACAGTTCTCTTCAGGTAATGTTAATATTTTCAAACATTGTTTGCTACCCAGTCATGTATGAGTATGACATGTGCAAATACATAGTTCTTAATGCTTGTTATAATCGGCAATTCCACTGCGTCGTTCACCTAATGCGGTCGCCGAATTTCTTTCAAACTACTTCGGTGAACGACCGTCGCCTTTACATTAGTCTGTCCATCTACTGTGGCGGCTATTTTAAGGTGGTGGCAGCTATCGCTCGCCGAATGCGGCCGACTACTGTGTTCTTTACACTTTTTGCGGTCGCCGCGTGCTGCACACAACTCAGTGTAATTGCCGCTATATACTCGAGATATGTCTCACGCAAAATAGGCGCACTTAAACGTCGAGTTGCGGAAAATCGCCCGCCAATACCTATGTCTGATAGGAAAATTGATGTGCCTGCCAGACGCAGACCCACAACCAGACTGAGAACTGAAAATGATAATACTGATGTGCATATTAGCTCATGTTAATAATTTTAATTTCCATATTTTATGTAGATATTTTTGTTTTTCCATTATCATATCAAGTTTGTTTCTGTCTCAGCCTTTATGGTTAGTTCCAGACACATCCTACTAACAATTTTGTTATGATTACAAGTATTACAACTGGTGCAGTTTTCCAAACTGATGTGAATTGTCAACAATGCAAGAGTTTTTCTGTTAAAAACTAGTCACAATGTGCAGCCAGCTTATAGTATCATTAGTTTCAATACTTTCAATATTATATTGTGCCAGGTATCTGCTTGTGCCTTCAACAAAGGAAAGCTCCGAGTACTGGCTACAGCCACAGACGCCCATTGCGGTGGTCGGGACATCGACATGGCACTTGCAGAGTATTTCGCGCAAGATATCATGACTAGACTCAAACTGGATGCTACAAAAAATCAGAGGTAAAAAGAAGTTTGTGATTGACACTTAATTTTCAATATGTTACCAGACTTGTTATTTAAATTTAAATAAAATTTTCAGAGCTTTCTTCCGCCTGCTTCAAGAAGTAGAAAAACTAAAGAAGCAAATGTCAGCCAACAGCACCAAACTGCCTCTCCATGTTGAGTGTTTCATAGAAGAGAGAGATGTCTCTGGAGAAATGCATCGTGCACAAATGGAGGAGATCTGTTCTGATACATTCACTCGGGTTGAAAGAACTTTGAGGGCTATTTTGCATAATGCCAGTAAGTGTGTGGCTAAGATATCCTGTTGTATCTATAATTCCTAAATGTGCTGAGAGACCACTGGAAAATATAGTGTTATATATACTTAGCAAAATTTGGATACATGAAGAAATTTGTTATTTTTAATATGTATTTATTTAATCTTTTAGAGCTGCGTCCAGAAGATATTAACTCAGTTGAGATTGTGGGTGGATCTACCAGGGTCCCTGCCGTGAAGGGGTTGATTGAACAAGTTTTCGGAAAAGTTGCATCTACTACACTCAATCAGGTGAGCCAGTAAACGAGAAAGTCAATAAAAAGTGACTAAAATTGCCTTTGAAAGCAATTACGTGAGATTGGGAGGTCCCGGATCACTAGAAGCGCGCGTCGGTATGCGTAAACCAAATCCGGATTGCTTTGTTTCTTAGCTAAAGGCGCGTGTTTCGAAAAATCTAATGGGCATCAGAGGCCGTATTGTCTAACGCAGCGGCACCTACGATCGCATTCATCATCTCTTCCTATCCTATGCTGTTTCGTGATCGCCTTCTCCATCGCTTTCTACTCTCGTCTTATACTGTGTGACAGAAAGAAACGGTGAAAACGGTTGTGATTCCAAGTATAATAAAAAAGTAAAATAAGGCCTCCGGTTATAAGACGAGCTTTGTGGTAACGGCTGTGATTGTGTCAGGACGAGGCGGTGGCTCGCGGCTGCGCGCTGCAGTGCGCAATGCTCAGCCCGGCAGTGCGCGTGCGTGAATTCAGCGTGGCCGACGCGCAGCCCTACGCCGTGCGGCTCGCCTGGGACGCCGCGCGCGGCGAGGACGGCGACATGGAGGTAACCATCATCCACGCTACTTCCACTACTGCCAGACTGGAAGTGTGATTTGTAACTGAAACAGACCGCGAAACTTAATCGAGGGCACTATATTATAAGGGGCTCCATTATGGACTACAACTGTTATTTAATCGGTATTTTTTACAGTTAGTAGGGGGCCCCATAATCTCTGGAGCCTTGGGCTTGTACTCAAAGTGCCTATTGGGAAACAGGACCCTGGCGATTTTAATAATATTCAAATAAATGATATTCAAATACACTTAATGGTACAAGCGGCAGACTATATTGCTCTAAAATCCATTGTCTGATGGGGTAGTACATTTAACCCTCGGTTTCCATTATACGCGTTGGAAATAAATTGATAATTGGAATAGAAAACGGATGTGAATTCGTTCCGCCTTAATGCTTCAATGCGTCAATCGATTTTTGTGCAAAGGGTGAATGATAAATTGTAACAACATTGTAAGCACTGTTAACCCAATATGATAGATGAGTTCCGTTGCGAGCTAGCAAGTAGCAAGAACTTCTATTTTTATCTAACTTAAAAAAACGTAGACTTACCACTAGATATAAAGTTTAGAAAGTGGCATATTCATGTGTACAGTTCATTTAGCATAGAAAAAATAATTTAGGCAGTTTATAGTTTTTAATATTTGTTTATGAAAATAATGTTTGTGTTTATTTATTTCACCAGGTCTTCCCTGCTTTCCATCAAGCACCCTTCTCCAAGATGCTGACCTTCTACAGAAAGGAACCATTCTCAGTCAGTGCTTACTATTCAGACCAAGTGCCGTATCCAGAAACCTTCATTGGTAATTTTTAACAACTAGTCATTCATTTATTAATTCTTTTTTTAATTTTTGTACTCTGTAGTTAGATGAGCTTTTGAAAGTAGAAGTACTTTAGAGCAAACGATTTTTCCATCTCAGGTCAGTGGTTCATTAAGGATGTCCAACCCACACCAGAAGGTGAATCGCAGAAGGTAAAATTGAAAGTGAGGGTGAACATCCACGGCATCATCACTGTGGCCTCCGCGTCGCTGGTGGAAAAGAAGGCGGACGCTCAGAGCGACAACGTAGAGATGGAAAACAGCGCTGAAAATGGTTCCAACAACAGTAACAACCAGGAAGCCCCTATGGAAACTAACGGCGCCGCCCCTGAACAGCCTAACGGGCCTGAGAACCAAGAGGTGAGAGAAGACGATATGGCAGGGGAGCCTCAGCAAAAACAGTCGTGGACACAGAGAGTAGGATCGTGGTTCAGCGGGGTACGTGCCGGTAGCGCGAGTGTCGAGTGTTTACGTGATGTTTGCTGACTTATTCAATTCACGCTAAACTTTTTGCAACTGTTCTACTACCTACAAGTCTTCCTGTAGTTGATTTGTTAGCTTTCCAAATGAGCCAGCAGACATCACAGTGCTTCCTATCTTCCCCATCCTCGTTTAGAGGCCCCATTTGCACAGATCGCAAGGCTTTCGAATATCGCATTTAGTCGATTCTTTTTTCTTGCATTCGTGAATTGAATGTTTATTTAAAGTTCTGTCTCTGTGTCCACGCATGTTTTTGTCATCCTTTCAGTTTTTTTATTTGTTCCTAACTCTCTTCTGGCAGCGACTCGGAAGATGAAGATTTAACGAAGTAAGCTTTCTTACATTATGATAATAGCTTGTGTGGATTTGGAAGAACAGGTGCAAATGGGTGCATCGCGCCGCTTGGAAAACTACGCCCACTTCTCACTATTACTAATTGGCTGTAATTAAGTGGAACAAATGTTAAAAATACGTTACCCAAGCACATAAATATTTTCCAAGTAGCGTTGGTGATGGGGGAAAGCTTGACTATGTAAGGTGTGAACCGTTCGTGTATAATTTCAGGAGACTGACGACAAAAAGGATAAGTCAAAGGATAAGTCCAAGAAAGTGCTTACGAAGACCGTCGACCTGCCGATCGAGGCTCGCACCCACGGCTGCTCGCAGACCGAGCTTAATTCATTCCAAGAACAGGAGGTGAGATCCCTATCTCGATCGACTTTGAGACTATCAAACAGGTTGATTCAAATATGTGTTTCAAGTATGTTTGTCTCATACCATTTAGATCGTTTACATTGTTATTTTCAGAGGTTGTCAAACATTCACTGGTTCCGCTGTTTTTGACACTTACGACGTGTGTCCTTTGATTTTCTTCCAACACGTTTAAACAACGGAGCCCAGGTTTTGACGAGATTTTTGCGAATTTCTTTGATTAAAGTAATATAGTTTCTAGCACTCTCAGATGTTTGTGTGTGAAACTATGTTTTAATTTTGCACCATTTGAACGGTTTTGTAAGTAGGACATTAATAGAATATATGCCAGTAAATCTTAGTTATCTGCTTCGCAAACCTGATTACGGCGGTGTCTACCATATGGCCCAGTGCTGTTTGATGAACCATCAAATCGGCATCAGACGGCTTCATCAAACACATAACATATTTAATCAAACCGTTTGTTGATTATCTCGCAGGCCCTTTACTAAATCTAAAGAATTTTACTTGTAGTTCTATTTATTACTTTAGTTTTCTGTTACGCATTTCCAGGGTAAGATGCAAGCTCAGGATAGACAGGAGAAAGAACGAGCGGACGCCCGCAACGCCCTTGAAGAGTACGTGTACGAGTTGCGCGGCAAACTGAGCGAAGGCGAGGCGCTTCATGATTTTGTGGCGGCCGATCAGCGCACACGCCTCGTCGCTGCACTCGACGCGCTCGAAGCCTGGCTCTACGAGGAGGGAGAGGAGCAAAATCGCCAGGTAACTAACTACTACTTACCTATAATTTTCACCATTTTTTATTGGGAAATTATGAGTGATTGAGCACTACAAGCTCAAGAGAAAAGCCGGCGTAACTCATTCATAAAATCCATTTTACACTCGACTTACAGATAAAATCGGAAGCTAACTCAGATCAGTCCTCATTAAAAACAAAAAATAATACGGGCTGCAATATGAGTCTTAACGCGATCAATCTGTGTACGACAGCTATCAACACAGCACTACACTAAAGGCGTGTGGATAGCGAGGGGAGAGGCTCCCGCTTTTCACCTTAAGCCCAGACTGCATTCAACTCGCGCGCACCTCTGTATTTACCTCCGCCAGCGGCTCACGTGGATATAAAGCTATCAGATAAAATGGCTTATTTTATACACTCGTCGTACAAACTACTATTGTTGACAGGTGTACAGTGACAAGCTTGCAGAGCTGCGGACGGAGGGCGAGCCGATAAAGCAGCGCCGGCTGGAGTTCGAGTTGCGCCCTGGCGCGTTGGATGACTACTCGCTGGCTATACAGCTAGCCAAGAAAGCGGTTGATGCCTACAAGTATGTGTTGGTGTGATAAATACATGAAATCCGTACTATAGCCCGCGCCAAACTTCTAGCTCTCTCTGAAGTTGCAGCGCGCAGGTGTACAGTCAGTAACATTTTAATATAATCCTGCTAATATTTTAAATGGGAAAGTTTGCATGTTTGGATGTTCGTGAGGATGTTGAAAAGTTTTTTGCCAAAACGAGGTGCACCCCTTAAAATATTCTCGTATTCCTCTTAACCCATTTAAGTTATCGTTCTGAGAGGAGTGTTCTGCAGGTGGGAGGTTGAAAGGCCGAGATGATGAGGATGCTGGTGAAGTTGACTTGTAACCGTTTAATTTCAGGGCTGGCGACGCTAAATACAGCCATTTGGCGGAGGCAGACGTCCAGAAGGTGGCGGAGAGCGCGGCGGCGGCGCTGGCGTGGGTGGAGGCGGCGCGGCAGGCGCTCGCGCACGCGGCCAAGCACCTGCCGCCCGCGCACACCACGCACCAGATCCGGCAGGAGCGACAGGTAACTGCGAGAAACATGCTCATCGGTCATGGCTCATATCGACGGGTGAAAGGCTATTTGTATTAAGCGACAACGTATTCCTATGTCGCTTAAAACAAATAGCCTTTCACCCGTCGAATGTAGATGAGGCACGTTTAGATCTTGTGTTCGAAATCGTGCCAAAATTGGCATCTTCGAGGCGGCTCACTTAATTAGTGTCAATGAGTAAAAACCTTGACAGGGGCGTTCATTCAATCTAACTCAATAACCTCCTGATACATTCCGCGGAACAGGGTAGATTGTAAAAATGTGTAATTAGTCCGTCAGGGGGATTTTTAAATAATATTGGACACATATTTTCCCTTTTGTCAATTAAACGAAATATATGAAAATATATAGCTAGATAAAGTTCCGTATGACGTCACTCCTTGGTACATTTTTTACTAAGGAGTGACATTACGGGTCCTCACTCCTGAACTTTGCCGCACTTCATCTATAATTGTTTTTTTAATTGAAAAAAGAAAATATACGTGTCCAATATTTTCTTATGATTTAACTGACGGGCTAAAATAATGTTATTTTTTTACCAAGGAATCTATCCAATTTGATGATTTGCTTTCCGAGCTTAAAAATAAAAAAAATATTTTCAGAACTTCGAGAGCACCGTCAATCCGATCCTAAATAAGCCTAAGCCTAAAGAGAAGACGCCTCCGCCGGCCAACCCTACCGCGGGCGACGGGCAGCCGAGCGGCGCCGCCCCCGACGCGCCCCCTGCCGAACAAATGGACGTGGAATAAGCTCCTTCCATCCGTTCACACACTGTAACACACATCTCATACTAAAACAGGAGTAATCAATAATAGCGGCGCAAAGAAGCGCAGTGTTAATCACCCAGTATCAAATCCCAGTGACCTGAAGCCGTCTGTGCGCCAGTATTATTTGCTACTCTTAGCCCTAAACACTTCTCTCGAATGAGCCGGTAACATTTTTCTAATGGAAGGTCACTGGTGCGAGTATTCAAGTGTATGTCGGTCGAGTGGTGCACACGAATGCCTGCGGTGGAGACCGTACTTTATGAACACATCTCGCTTACATTTTATTTATTGACCATGTCAGAGCTGAAACAGTCAATTCGATACTGTTATTGTTAAATAAACTGTCGATGATTTTTAAGTATACACATAATGTAGTGTTCTAAATGATAAAAATATAGTAAATTGTATTTTACATTGTGTCTATATCCTGAAAATAAAATTGTAATTTATATGAATTGTGAGCCGATCGAGCTGCTTTCGCATGATGTCCCTACTCCCTGCGAATTAGAAAAACCAGCTAGGCTATTAAAAATGGACCAATTCCGTTAGAACATGGATAAAACCGCAAACTACTAGATAATGAAATCTCTAATTGTGCGAGAAGAATGCGAATTATTAATTTGAATAGGTCATTTGTGATATTAAATGTATCGGGCGTGTTTCGGCTCTCAACGCAACTACGAAGTTTACATAGTGAATATAATATTTATTATGATGGTTAGCCGGCTGCAAATATTTTCGTTGGCTATTCGGGTCAGTAACACGATTTTTCAGTAGTTAGTATAACATAATTTCTAATTGACGCAGCGCTGAATAGCATTAACCCATAATAAGTTTAATTTTTGATTTCGAATGTATGCATTTTGTACTTGATTATCAGTCTCGCTCGTGTGGTTATGTTGGTAATTATTGTAAAGATAGTTTTTGAATGAAAAATCGCGAGTGCGGTTATAGCATTTTTTACACCGTGTTTTTTATTTCTGTCAACTCAGAGAAGCTTTTTTAGGTTAAATACGCCTTAAAGCAGCGATTCCACCAAAGATGTGCCAGGAAGTGTTGCGGAGAATATGTATTTCATTAACTAACAGAAACGCTTCATTTACCTCGCCAACACATCCCTCGCAACACATCCTCGCACATTATTGGTGAAAACGCTAAAAGATAATTAATCATTCATTACTTAAATGTGACTTATTTGCTTTTGAGATTTCGTTAAAAATGTTACAGTAGTAAGTTTTATTTTAATTTATTATTCTGTCATGTTTCACATAAAATATAATGACAAATTATATTGTTTGTTTTCGTACAGTTCTGTTTGTGAATAAAAATTGGTATCTATCTATCTACCTATAAATTACGACCGGTAGTGTGCGTGAATTTGAGTTTTATGTTTCCTATTTTTGCTGTTTGTTAGCATGGCGACGTGATCGAGAAATGCTTTAAGTAGGCACAAGCCAGTTTTGTTTCACTATTTTGCCTTTCTTTGTAAGTGATTTTTTGTCCATATATTTAATTCGTGGAAGTGACACCTCTATTTGGATTAATGATCTAAAGCCTCAAATGTACTTTTTGCAATAACCACCAGTTAAACTACGTAATTATTGTATCTATCTATAAAGAGATTTTTTTTCGATTTTAATAAAAACTATTTCACAGCTAACTTTCTGTCTGTGGTTCTACCAAGCAACATGCTGAAGTTAACGGAAATAAAACAACACGGTGTATAGTTATTTTATGCTCGTATACAAATTATTTAGCGTATTTTTAGTTAATTCTTAACCCAACTGGACGGGTTGATGAAGGAGGCCGTAGTTTATCGTCCTCAAACGGAGGTCATGAGGCGGTGCAAATACGAACCGTGCTCATTGTTAGCCTTTTCAACGTCATCGGCGGATTCGCTCGTCACTGCGTGCAATTTAATTGTTACCTCTACCACGTAGATTCTATCTACACACGTTAAATTCAAGTTGATGCTCGCTTTATTTACTTGGAACTTTAGGTAACAATGTTAACCTGCACCCTCGTGTGTTGTTTAATAATACTAAGCACGCATGCGTTTTGCATTTATTTAATAGAATGTATTAGCTTCATTTGGTGATCAGTTTGGTCCAATTATTTAAATAATTGTGCAATTACTTAACATCGGTACAACACTAGGCAACACTAGATGGTAATCTTTTTATTCATTTTTATTTTTAATAATTCATAGGTCCTGAAATAGGTGCCTCATGAATCAATTATTCATTATCTCTGAGCATTTACTTACCTTAGCAACTTATTTTTGTGATGAAGGTACTTTTTGGTTCTTGCAGTTTCCTCTATTATTGAAGTCTTGCAACTAATACCATTTAATGCTTAATTCCGGTTTTCTTTGTGGATTAGGAGTAAATCATAAAGAAAGGTATATATATGGTTACTTATGGAAAGCGTTTTGTGATTTTTCGCATTAGTATAATACGCAACTTGATAAGTCCCGCATCTTTGTTAAAATCTACATTTGTTTGTATTGAAACTGGCGTGGTAACGAGTAGATTAATACTGTTGCATTGCCCGCTCGTGGTTAAAGGCCGGTGCAAAATGCTCGATATTATATTACATTACTATTAAGACGCACGGCAGCGAGTCCGGACATCAAGCCGAGCGACATTGCATCCGGTATATTTTTACGAGCCCTTTAAGGCGATGTTCATTTCACACCCCAGTACATTTCCTATATGAGATACTATCGCATTTTATCTTTGGCAGTGTAATCTCACCAACTGGTTTATGCACATTGAAAAATGCTTATGACGTTTTATTTTGTGTTCTGTGATGCTATCCTGTTAAGAATACGGTAATCTTATGTATCATTTGATAACTTTTATTAAAAAAACTAGGCAAACAGTCCTGTCGCGAACCTCTGTAAAGTTTTTATTAGGTGGGCCTATTATGTATTTATTTTTTTAGTGAGCACCGATACGGTTGAATATTTGTGCTTAGTATTTTTTTTTCATTTCACATAATATTAATTAAAGTAACATCCATTGGACAGGTCATAATGGCCTATAATTTTCATTCAAAAAGAAAAATGGTTCAACCATTACTACGTTATTTTGTGCATTTTGAATGTTAAGAGCTTAGTAAATGAATGATTTAACAATATTTCGTAGTTTTATTTTTTTTTAATGCCGTGGGAAGTTAGTTTTAAAACAAATAAACTTCTTATTCTTATTTTATTCGTTAGCATGGAGCGCGAGCTCCTTTGTAAAGAAGCTTTGATGTATATAGTCAGTGTTAGTGTAGTCACCGGCACCAATATTTGACAGAACAAAGCGTGAATATGAGCATTTCTAAAAAAAAATGACAATTTAATTTTACATACGATTCGGTGTATGATACTGAGCTTAATTAATGTAGATTCCCAAAATGTCCCAAATTATTTGTGTGGAAATGTTCCTTTTTGTTACCAAACCAAATTTGTATGCTATGTGGTAACACAAAAGAAACATTTCCATAAAAAATATTTTAAGAATTGTGAGTTTAAAATGAAATTGGCATTTTTTTGAGAAATGCTCAAATATCTGAATAAGACTTTATTTCTAGGGCCGGTAAGACGTGTCAGATACTTTTGCAAACTCGGCTGTGTTTGGCATTATATTAACCCCTAAGACATATTTATTGGAGCATACTACCACAGTCAAAAGCAGCTACCGAATACACACCTGGCAAAGGATATTTTTAAAGCTAGTATGGTTATAGTGAAACACAGTGCAGTTGAATCACATTCAAATTTATTATTAAAATGAAATCTCTAGAACATTCTTCAATTCATCCAGTTAGCATTTCTTTTTGCCTTCCTTTACAGGTTCTTCAGGTGGCGGTGGCTCTGGATTGGGATCTACCTCATTAGCATAATCTTGTAAATTCTTCCTCTTATTATGATGATAAGCCGATTCTACAGCAGAATACCAGCAATAACCTAATATAAATGCTGAAAAGGAGAAATGTGATATACGTAGCCAAAGTAAATCCACGCAGATGCGTTTAATCCACGACGCAAAGAGGTGTGTTAAGTCTGACCGCTATTTGTCTGTCGGTCTGTCTATGGCAACGTAACCCTTAAACGGGTAAACGGATTTGAAAGCAGGTTTTCTAGCGATGGTTTTTAGACATAATTTATCAAAATCGGTTCAGCCGTTTTTGATATATTTAACTTAACAGTGTTGGAAGTTTTCCAACTTTTTGTTGGTTAGGTTATTTATTAATTTTAGTTTTGACCCGATGACCCGACCCGATGTTTCGTGCACACGCCCATAGAAACTCGTGCCAGTCGATTTCTATGGGCGTGTTCACGAAAAACAGGGTTGGTATTTCTAGGTCGGTATTATCTGGGCCGGTAAATAATGTTAGGACTGAAACCGAAGCGGGAGACTACTACGAAATTCGAATTTTTAACCCCCGACGCAAAAAGAGGTATCCCTCTTATAAGTTTGACCACTATGTGTATCTGTCTCGTCTGTGTAGCTCTAAAATGGGTGGACCGATTTGAATACCATTTTTTTATTTAAAACCAGGTTTTCTTGCAATGGTTCTTAGACATGTTTCATTAAAATCGATTCAGCCGTTTTTGAGATATTGAACTTTGAAGTGAGCCCTGCTGGCTCGTGCTGAGGCACCGACTTCAGACTGGTAGAAAAATATTTTCATGATTTTTTTGTAGTCGGTTCTATTTTTTGTTATAGGTAAATTTTTTAGTTCTACTTTTTTTTCGGCCCGAGTAGGTACCTACCTAATACTCGCAATACTTACGTGGCAACCAGTAAAATATTGATGCCGTAGTTCTTGGAAAGATGTTGAACAGACCATGTGTAAATGCTCCAGCAAATGGTTTTTGCTCATGAGGAGACAATTTGTAGTAAACTATGCCACGAATGAAGGCCAATTCACCGAAATGTTTTCCCATTTTAATTTATTTAAAACTTAAAAACGTTAGCTTCTATAAGTGGACGTCAAAATATTGATACAAATTTTATTTTTAAGAAGAAATCAAATAAACAGTAGAAGAAATCCAAAGAGGTTTGTCTATTCATAAAATTTTATAATGTTTAATTGGGCAGGCTCAATCAAATAGACCAAGATAGACCCCATATTGCTGCAAGCTTGTAGAAAACCCAGTGACTTTTTTTTTATGGTGGTAGCACTGAACAAATGTCAATAACATCATGACAATAAAGGGACAGACAGCAAAAATACAGCCAATTAAAGTACGTACGGGCTGTCATTGTTCATCCAACACCGCAAGTTCGCATCGTACCGTCCCTTTCGCTCTCGTATTAAATAGTATAAGTGCCTGAGGGATTGCACGACACGAACTTCGATTTCGAAGTTTAGTAGCCCTACAATCACTAACGCGGCTGAAATAAATGAATTTATTATTATTATTATTACAGCTATTGCGAAACTTTTATTTATTTTATGATATAAAGAAATTAAATAATGCGTCCTCGAGTAAATGTCACCAACGCTTATTATTGTTATTATTATATTATGTGTCGCACTATAGGCACTATAGCTAGCTTACACTGCTTACATGACAGTGACGTGTTGTGGAAGGAAGGAAACTTGGACGGAATGGAAAGTGATAAAAAATACTGACTGAAGGCAGGCAAGCGATTGTCGCGTCGATGCGTTGCGTGCATAGCGTGAGCAAGCGAGCAGGGTCACCTTCAAGCGGTTGTGGACTTAGGTTATATTCGTTTTAAGAGTTCGGTATTCGGTGCGGCAATTGCGCTCTACTTACATATAACAATCACTTCAAGTTAAAAGTCAGTATGAGCGGTGAACCTCAAGCGAAGCGCACCAAAATGAGCGCCCTCGATCAACTAAAACAAGTGTCCACGGTCGTCGCCGACACCGGGGACTTTGAAGGTTAGCGTTAGAATTAAGCATTTGATCAATTTATGCATTATACACATCAAAGATTAATACAATACAAGGAATTTGTTCTGATTATTTCATTATGATTTTCATCGTTATTAGAGGATTTTGGAATGCAAGCACAAGCATTCTGAAATGGTAGAATATTCAAATGATTTTGTTGATTTGTTGTGTTATAATTGCTATTAAAGACTTCATAGCTTAGCATAGCTTTTCCTTGTACAAGGGTTTTTCACTGTTTAATATTATATGCTCCATTGGAGGCTCAGAATGGAGACAAGTCTTTAGTGAGAGGACCTTTACGATAAGAAGGATTGAGTTGTGTTGTGACCTCTAAACCATAGCCTCTTACAAGAGTTCAAATGAAATGGATATCTTTTAAATTTCCAGTCCCACATTATGCCATGTGGATTGCAAGTTTCTTTTGTATGGTTTCCAACATGCAAACAACTAAAATAGCAAGTATTAAAAAAAAAGGTCTCTTACACTTTTAAGTTTTTTTTTTGCTGACAGTGTAAATAAGGAAAAGAAAATGGAAATTAATCTATTTCACTTTTGAATCAAAACAAGCAATGGATAAATTTTGACACTGAAACATGTCATACTACTACTTCAAGTCTCATATATTGGAGTATTGCAATCATACCATTTCACCTTGTAAAAGGATTCGCACCGTCATTGTTCATCCACCATTACCTTTCATATTTCGTTTTCTAGAATTTTTTTACCGTACAATGGCAAAAACTACTAGACATTGGCAAAATTGTCCTTCAATGGACAGAGCCATATTTTTTTAAAGAAAACAACAACAACACCTTGTAAAATTCTTATGCTGTGTATAGCATAGTTCTTTAATATATGCAACAGGATACCAATAGCAGTTGAAACATTTGTAGAACTATTGTTTTTTTTTGTAGCCATGAAGGCTTACAAGCCCACGGATGCCACCACCAACCCAAGTTTGATCCTGTCAGCGGCGGGTATGGAACAGTACCAGCATTTACTGGACAAGGCCATAAAGCATGGCAAGGAATCTGGCAGGTAATTTAATAACATGACTTGCAAAAATTATGTTAAAAAAACAACCTTGGAGTAACCTTTGTAAAATTATAATAACTTTTCACTTCTATATTGATCTGTTGTCATTTTTAATAAAGATATTTTTGCGAAATGTAGGTTTGTTATCTTGTTATAAACTTTTTTAGATCACATCTTCAAATGTAAAATCTGTTCAAGTAATTTGTTAAGCGGACTAGACTGTTGAGTTATTAATTGTATGAGAAAATTTGTCAATGTTGTTTTCAATTTGTAGCACTATTGAAGAGCAAGTGAGCGAGACATTGGACATGCTGAGTGTGCTGTTTGGGTGCGAAATTTTGAAAATCATCCCCGGGAGAGTGTCTGTTGAAGTAGATGCGAGGTACAAAATCATTTACACATTGGAATTTATTTTAAGTTGCCAAATATAACCAATTTCAAATTTCAAATAACTTAAATAAGCAAGCACCAAGCATCAAGCTTGCTGTGTTGTGGATCTAAAGTAAATAAGTTTATAATTTTTAAATTTTTTCTCTTAACAAGTAGAGCTACATTTCCTCACCTATAATATAGGCAAGAGCTCTAGTATAGACCAATGTTTTAAGTGTCAACATAATAATGGGCTTACATCACATTTATATGACTAGCAAAAATACAAAACTCTCAGGTGGTTTTCCTGTTTTAATTATTTCTATCATGTTTTCCAGACTGTCGTTCGACAAGGATGCCAGCATTGCCAAGGCAATTAAGTTTATTAACACCTTTGCTGAGTATGGTATCAAGAAGGAGAGGATTCTCATCAAACTGGCTTCCACATGGGAGGGCATTCAAGCGGCAAAGTAAGATATATTTTATTATATAAATTGCTTCTTTTCTAATCGTTTTTCGCAATATAATTATTTCATTCATTCCGATTAGAACTTAACTGGAGCATGTAATGTAATCTTTTTAATTTATTGTGAAACAATGCATGTTCTGTATGGATAATATTAGAAGTAAATCCGTTTAACGCATTTACTGCCACTTGACTTCCACTGGTGCCATCGACGTACGTGTGCGAAGTTCCGTAAACGCATATGTGCGTCGGTGGCAGCGAATGCGCTAGCAACTACAGTTAAATTTAATGAAATGGAAACATGATGTATAACATATGTTGATAACTCTGTATAAGACTGTTTGTTTCTTATCAATAAATAAAAAAAAATTGACAGTATTTAGAACTCTTGTTCTATCTAGTGTGTGTTACAACTTCACTGAAGAAAATTATCTTTAAAAAAATTCTAGCAAAAAGACATAATACTTTTCTGTTTTATTTATAAAAAGGGTTCCTTTCCTTTATCATAATTAAAAAATGAACTTACAATAATAATAATATCTTGGGACAAAGAACACCAATTGACTTAGCCCCAAATTGAAATTAAACTACATATTACTTCAAAGCAAAAAGTTTCCCTTTTTTATATGAAATTAGCTGTTGCCCGCGGCTTCGCCCCCGTTGTATTTTTTATGTATTTTCTTCCATGAAAACCTTCTCCTGACAGTAACAAACACAATAAAAAAAGAATTAGCGAAATCGGACCAGTCGTTCCCGAGTTATGCGCTTACCAACACATTTTGCGATTCATTTTTATATTATAGATTAATGAAAGATTTTAAAAAATGGGTGTATAAGGTATTTGTTTACTTACGTATGCGACCTATAATGATTTACCTCTATTATAAGACAGAAAACCACTTTTGCAGGGAACTGGAAAAGAAACATGGCATCCACTGCAACCTGACCCTACTGTTTTCGCTGTACCAAGCTATTGCGTGCGCGGAGGCTAATGTTACATTAATTTCGCCGTTCGTCGGAAGAATCTTAGATTGGTAAGTGAGAAAATATTTCAAGGTTACACAATTATAATTTATAGTACTATTTTTATTTATCAACGTAAGCAAAGCATTATTCTTCTAAGAAACATAATGTAGGTATCAAACTTTGACAAAATGACAAACATCTTTTATACCTATAAAAAGTTATGTGACTAACTGACATTGATCGTTTTCTGAAACTCAATCGCTCATACATAATCATTGTAACCTGATACAAATTCTTTCCAACAGTTTTAAGTTAGAGCTCTGCAACTGTTTCACGTGTTGTCTTTGAAAAGAAAAATGATGGACATATTGTTCAAGTCTTATCCCATAATTGTCTGTCCAAAATCTTGGATGACTTCATAAAATAAATGTAACTGGCAAAACATTTTGATCAAGTCTTTGATAAGGACTTCGGATAGATATGCCGCATGTACATTTCAAGGTTATGAATATGGTTCTTATGCCTAAACACTAACATGTAACAATGGGAACTATAATGAGTCCGAACAGGGGTTGTTATTTTTGGTACTCGGATGCTCTACTGTATTTGGTTAGATTAAAGAGAGACTGCATCATATAAACAGGCATATTTTTTAATGCAGGTATGTGGAACACACAAAGAAGACATATGAAGCCAAAGAAGATCCCGGTGTGGTCTCAGTGACGCGCGTATTCAACTACTACAAAAAGTTCGGATACAAGACGCAGGTGATGGGTGCTTCGTTCAGGAACACGGGCGAGATCCAAGAACTGGCTGGCTGCGATCTGCTCACCATAAGCCCCAAGTTGCTGCAAGAGCTGGCTGCTAGCGACCAGCCGCTCAAGAGGGTAAGAATACATTCACTTAAGCATGTAACACATTCAGGGCCAAAAACCTGACAATCAGAGGCCGTCAAAACGGCAATTTGTGAGAAAATTCTAAATTTTGATTCACAATCGCTTCCACCACTTCTTTCTATCAAAAGGCGTTTATAATTATAAGATTAAGGTATATATAAGAAATAATAGAAAGGGTTCTATTTTTATTATAGTTCATCCTTCAAGAACGCGCAGAGACTAACAATGGAACTTGTCAGTTATTTCATTCCTACGTAGTACTTATGTTAAAATGTGCAGCCAGTTGTTGAGCCCTAGCCACTGTTCTTAATTTGGCCGTGTAAGTGTAATGCTATAATCAGCATCAATATTGACAATATTTTCACTGCTGTAGTCCGAGTATTTGTATGTGTCTTAATTATGAACAGTAATAGGCGGCTTAACATTCAAATGGTGTAACCACATGAAATTATGTACATAATCTTTAATGACTGTTTATTCCACTTGTGGAACTTTGCCCACGAATTCGCCCCCATTGCGGAGTTCCTTATCCCGCGGATATTTTACGTCCTCATGCCTGGGCCAAATTGCAAATCAAAATACTCTGTTTTATGATTTTTTACGTTCTCACTAAGCGATGAAACACTGTTTTTATCTGTGCTTAGATTTTATCATTTTATCTATCGTAAAAATGAATTTATATTTTCAAAATAGAAAGTATAATATTGAATTCTTTAATGTTATTTTTGTTATCATAAAATATACGTTTTACCGATTATTTACAATTATATCATAGAGCTGTTCGTTTTATGCTGGCCACATTATTTTTACATTTGACATTTCAGACTGTCATTTTAGTATCTAGGTTCCACAAATAGACCATAGCTTTTAGTTTATTATGCAATTGGGCCCTTTATCTATATCATAAAGGAAACCTCTTAGCAAAACCAGCTACTATAGAAAAGTTTACAGTTCAGCTTGAACTTTAGTCTCTCTAGTAAATCATAAAGCGCATGGATAAAACATTTGACGTACAAGTATACTGTGTGCAAACCACAGTGATGTAACTGGTGGGAAACTTGAAATTATACGTAAATGTATATGACTATTATGATGCCAAGTTTGATTTAAATGATATTGACTGGATTACTCACGTCTTAAATCGAGTTTAGCTCGACATGTTTCGGGTTATTTCGAAACCCTTCATCAATCTTCTTCTTCATCCGGTCAATATCATTTAATATGAGTGAGTCTCACGGTAGTTTCATGACCAAGTTTGATTTTTTGACAATGCAAACACTGGTATTGGTTGAAATGAAATTATGACTAACGATTTTTTTTATGGCCCTGACACATAATTTGAATGGTTATGTTAACCATTACTAACATTGAACTCCGAACGTCTAGCGAGAAAATAGCGTGTGTGCCTGCCACGTCAGCATAATTTTTAATTTAGGTTCTGTAGTCTTAGCAAGAAAACCTTTTTGTGCCATGCATGTCCGTCCGTGCGTCTGCGATTGTTTCCTGCCTCTAGTTACTAATATAAGTTAATAATATGCCTGCTATTGTTATATATAACTAAAAATGGTATATATAAAGAATTAACAATGGAACACTATCACAGCTTAGTAGGCTATATAATTTAACGAAAAATAATCGATCACAACACAATATCGAATATTGGCCGCATTACGGAGCCCTAACTACACTGCGCTTGGCCCAGCAAGAACTTGGCCGGTTTTTCTCTTTGGCGTCGCTTTTTATTTTTCCCCCTGGAATTTGTGACATACCTAGTTCACGTAGCGACAAACTTGTAACAAACCTTTTAACCGCCACGGTCGGCCACAGCCTACAAAAAAAAATAATCTGAAAATCGTTCCATATGCGCCACGAAATGCTGACATGGCCACTATGGCACTTTTTTCAGCTATCGTGTTTTACCGGCCGTGGCGGTCAAAGGGCGTTTATTATCTCATTGGGACCCTGATTTAGTGCTACTAAAAACCATAAAACTATTTAATATGTATATCATTTTCATAATCATAACAAATCATTTGTGACAGGTCCTCGACCCAAAGGTGGCAGAGCAGAGCGACATCGAAAAGGTGTCCCTCACGGAGGCCCAGTTCCGCTGGCACATGAACGAGGATCAAATGGCCACCGACAAACTCTCTGACGGCATCAGGAAGTTCGCCGCTGACACGAGGAAGCTAGAGTCTCTCATCAAAACTCTGCTCGCTAAGAAGTAGGGGTTTATTTGAGGATTTTTTCGCTGAGCTTGTGCACTTTTGGTTACGTTCTAGTTAGATTAAAATTTAAGCTAATGGAGCGATTGCACGGCACCATTTGTGCCGTATACGCCGTATGCTGTTGATATGTTAGTGTAATAAATCAGTAATCACTAATCACGCCAGTCAGCCGCATAAGACCAAGCATTGCTTATGTGTGAAGAGCGCAGTTGAAGCTTTGTGATAAGGCGAGCATTTATCGGTTGAATCTGTTTGAAATAAAACTGATTTGTAGTCGCGACATTAGGTTTAAATTTGTAAGGCAATGAAAGGTGAAAACAAGCCAGTATGAAAGTCACTCTTAATTTCAAACATTGTCTAAAGATAAGATAATGTTTTCAGTTTGTTGTCATGTTGCTAAACGTTTAATTTATGTACAGATCTATTGAATAATGTTTTGCCGTAGTGTTTTGTCGAATAAGTTCGTATTTATCGTGCTTTCTCAATTTGCTTCAGTTAACTTCAGTAAGCTAGTTGAGAAAGCAACATAGCTACGAACTCTTCCGACAAAATACAATGGTAAAACATTATTCACTACACCTGTATGAGGTGTTTTGACTCTGTTTATGAATTTTGAATTCCTTTTATACCTGTTATTGTAAGCATAACCTTTTATATTGTTTATGTGTTCTTGAGACGATTGTTACATGTTATAAGTACAAAATTAATATGGGGCCACAAAAAGTTAAATATACATTCCTGTATTTTATGATATCTGTTATTGGGTATTTGCTTGTATTAAATCTGGTGATGTAAACAAATGTCTTTCATTTATGATTCATGAAAATTTTCTACTGCAGTCATTATTATCTTATATTACTTGAGGAGATGAAAGACCAGTCGCTAAAGTGGTATTTTCTTGCCGGATGTCAGAGCCGAGACTTCTTCAGGTGCCGCGAACGCACAAGGGTTGCATTCAAATGGCTGCAAAATTTGAGTAAGTAGGTAATAAATTCATATTAAATATATTTTCCCGGATAACTCACGTCTTAAATCGAGTTAAGCTCGACATGTCAGTTGTGAGTTATCCTCACGGTAGTTTTAGGTAATAAATTTGTGTAAGCGCGTTATTTTCGCGCAGTTAATTGCATTGCTGTCATGCCTCTGTCGCTCTCCGTAGATATTTTTTCGTACTGTATTTACTATTTAGACATAATTAATTACTGTTACAACACAAAATAATCAGATGTTTGTGCATTCATGTGTATGATGGCTACGCAGCTACGTGATCCTCTTATCCCTGGGAGATTCAGTGATAACGAGTCGAGTCAAATGTTATCTGTGAGCGGTTTGTTATTGTGGGGTATCGACTAAGTACATAGATAATGTTATGCTATGTATTTTTAGTTTTTTTACATAGAAATAAATGTGAATAATCAGTGAAAACGACCGCAAGTAGCGTAGGTAGCTAACTTTTGCTACTAATGGTGAATATTTACATTAGATGCCTTACTAAACTACCTACCAATCTTTTAGACCCATTGTGTGCTGTGATTAGCAAAATAGAATTAGAGCTTTCAAATTATGAACGGCTAGAAACTCGATTAACTACGGCCAGAACACAATGATAACCGAAGGCTCTAACTAAATGCATAAAAGCAAAAGTTTGCTTGCGTATGCATCAGTGCCGGATTTATATTTTTTATGAGTGTAGGCCACTTTATATTTCCGCCGCCCCATGTACTTGTTGGACTTTATCCTCTGAAATCGAGTGAGCGTCCTCTGAAATTTGCCGCCCTAGGACGCTGCCGCCCCTAGGCCGCGGCCTATATGGCCCATTGACAAATCCAGGACTGGTATGCATGCGTGTTTGTTAGTCTTTCACGCTAAAATGGCTTGACGGCTTTGGATGATACTTCTGTGTAAGTAGATTAACATAACACATAGGCTACTTTTATCCCGATAGGTATTTCCACGGGATTCATGTAATATACCAAAATCTTTTCGCTTTCTTCGTACCTACTGCCTATGACATCGATTCAGAATGCCCTGAATCGATGTACCTACAACGTAACTGGTTTGTGGTTTTCCATAGGAATTTAGTAAAATTCGACTGCCAGACTTAATGGGGCCAAGCGGATTAGCTCGTTGAAGTGGCAATGGGCGGGCCATATAGCACGGAGAGCAGATGGCCGTTGGGGCCGGAAAGTTCTCGAGTGGAGGCCGCGGATCGGCAAGCGCAGCGTAGGACGTCCACCAACGAGATGGACGGATGACCTGGTTAAAGCCGCGGGTTCACGGTGGATGCAGGCCGCTGCCAACCGAAGCAACTGGAGGTCTATGGGGGAGGCCTATGTCCAGCAGTGGACGTCCTACGGCTGAGATGATGATGATGATGATGACTTAATAGGGGGCGAGCAAAGCCACGGGTGAAAGTAAGTTTATATGTAATTAATTAGAAGTTTGTCCGTGGGGTGGCCGGACAAGAATAGCTCCCCCATCTCATCCCGTTGGGTGTCGTAGAAGGCGACTAAGGGAAAAATCCAGAAGACAGGCAGCAGCGTCTTCTACGTACACCATCAGCGTAACACAGTACTATTAGGTACTTATTCTGTGGTAACACTGCGATCTCTAAGCCGCCTGTAAAGCGTGGGGATTATGGCAACCCCCCCCCCCCCCAATAAAAATGATGATAGGTACAAATAAGCCGCGGCCCCCAGTCCCCAGCAGCTCCTTTACATCGTGAGAGTTGCGGGAAACCGGTGGATGCAAGTGGTGAGTTGTCGTTCATTTTGGCGTTCTAATGGGGAGGCCTTTGTCCGGCAGTGGACGTCTTCCGGCTGATGACGATGAATTAGAAGTTTGTTATGTTGTAGGTCTGTATCATTTCATTAGTATAAGTAGGTTATGGTGTGCATAGAATGAGTGCATATTAAGAATATGGCGCGCTTCCCTGAATCAATACGGTGTTCCAGTTCCAGTGGCCTCGAGTAATAGACGGCCGCACTGTGGAAAGGTAACAGGTTGAATACCTAAATGTTTTGTGGGTGGACCTTGTGTATGGGCCTTAGTAAGATCATGTAAGATTATGGATTGCAATCTAAGGAATCGTCCTAAGAGAACTTACTCGCGCGATGATTGTGATCATGATCACGTATTCGCGTTCTTTTTTTTTATTCCACTGAATGGAAAACGAGCAAGTGGGTCTCCTGATTGTAAGAGATCACCACCGCCCATGAAAATCTGCAACGCCAGGGGTATTGCAGATGCGTTGCCAACCTAGAGGCCGAAGATGGGATACCTCAACTTCACCGGCTGTCTTACTCTACACGCCGAAACACAACAGTGCAAGCACTGCTGCTTCACGGCAGGATTAGCGAGCAAGATGGTGGTTCTATTAGGACGATGCCTTATTCTACCACCATGCAGCAGCACATGCACCTAGCGCTTTTCTGCAGCGCTGTATCCACGAAATTATCGTACCGGGCCTAATACTTGTACTTACTATCTCTATTCTGTGCCTAAAGTGTAACAACAAACGCTAAAAACAGAATTAGATGTTTAAGTAAAAAAATAATAATTATTCAAGGGGGCTCCATACAACAAACGTGTTTTTATTGCCATATTTGCTCGATATCGATATTAAGAGTGTTTATGATGAGCTGGCAACGTATTATTGCTAGATTTTTTTGGTTATTTATTTCTCGATTTTTAGATCGATTAATGGCTCGACCTGAAATTTGGTATGCAAATGAGATTTGGGTGACAATATAGGTGAGTCAGTCAGCAAAAAAAACTTGTAAGTATTACCATAAACTTTTTATTTATGAATTTAGATTACGACTGATTATGACACGGGTTGTTGTTACTTTTCTTACAAAAGTTTGGCAAACAAACGCACGCGCCTCTGTTACGGGCTTGAATAGAAATTAAAGCCATAGTTATAATACAGAATGTTTATTAATTCCTGTACCTACCTACTATAATTTAAACCATATTAAAGCTACTCATCATCATCATCCCAGCCTATATACGTCCCACTGCTGGGCACAGGCCTCCTCTCAGAATGAGAGGGTTTGGGGCCATAGTTCCCACGCGGGCCCAGAGCGGATTGGGAACTTCACATGCACCATTGAATTGCTTCGCATGTTTGTGCGGGTTTCCTCACGATGTTTTCCTTGACTGCAAAGCTCGTGGTAAATTTCAAATGTAATTCCACACATGAATTTCGAAAAACTCAGAGGTGCGAGCCGGGGTTTGAACCCGACCCTCTGCTTGAGAGGCGATAGGTCAAACCACTAGGCCACCACGGCTATTAAAGCTCCTGATTAGTGATTATTAATACGATACAAGTAAAAGAAACATTGAAATTCGAAAATAAAAAAAATATTGTGATTCAACTTCCATAGAAAGCTTTTTTTTGAATTTTATTTTTTTGCCACTTGTATCATATTAACGATCAGTAGCCTTAACATCGGTTAAATTATAGTACTTACTTTTTAACATCCTGTTTAGCTAAATGTAACGTGCGCTAAGCTAGCCCCTGTCGCAGTATGCATAGCAATCTTTTGAGGCGGATTGTGAGTTCGCGGGGCCTTGGGCTCATGCTACTTGGGGACCTACTTAAGCTAATTGCCATTTTGTCAAAAAACTGTATTTGATTATGATGTACCTTTGATGAATTATACCTGTCATTGTGATGTACCATCAGCCAAATAAGTGGTCTATCGATTTTTAACCAAGTTCCTATCATATTAAATGATATTGAACGGATCACTCACGTCTTAAATCGAGTTTAGCTTGACATGTAGTGCGCGTGTTGCGGCAGCCGCCGAGTCGCGTGCTCCAGTGATGAAGGGTTTTGAAATAGCCCGGAACATGTCGAGCTAAACTCGATTTAAGACGTGAGTGATCCGTTCAATATCATTTAATATGAGTGAGTCTCACGGTAGTTTCATGATCAAAGTCCTATCAAATGAATATGTCGCTAAAGTCGAACTTTCAAGTTGACAGATACGTCTATTGGCTTTATTGTTTTATGACATGCAAACGATTATCAACTTTAGGGTGGTAGACCACATATTTTACTGATGGTACCTTACCTACTAGGTTTCCACTGGGGGTTGGGGAATTTTATATTGATAGGGTCCTGGTTACTGTAAAGTCCTTGTAGGTATAAATGCACCCCTAGCAATGTTTCATTTTAACCAGTTACCTACTTACCTATGCAAAGCAGATGGACGTTTTAAGTATATAAGTCATAAACGGTAGCTATCTATTATAGTCAGATTAAACCGCGTTCCTTCATAATGTGCCTTTCACGCAGAAAGAGACGCCCTAAGCGAAAAGCGAGTTGCAGTCACTAGTGCTAGCAGTCAAGAGCATGCTAAGATTTCACTGTAATAAATGGTGCCAAATAAAAAAGGTTTCTTTTTATTTTTAACAGGACAAGACGTAGATTTCAACTACTATCATTGGTCTGATCCATCTGCACATCTTCGCTCGCCTTAAAAGAAGCATATCTTCTATACATTTTAAATGCTTTGTCCTGAATGACTGACTGACGAATCGATCAACGCAGAGCCTAAACCGCAGATCATAGAGATCTGAAACTTGCAGGATGTAATCTTTGTATGACGTAGGCATCCGATAAGAAAGGATTTTCCGAAATCTTACCCCTGAGGGGATGAAAAAGGGGGGCAAAGTTTGTATGGGCCTCATAAGGACGTAGAGTTCGAAATTTGTAAAGGTAAGGACTAGAACATTTTGATTATAAAGAGTTAAAGTTTGTAAAGTTATAGGGGGAAATCTCTTGATCTACCTACTGAACCGATTTAGATGAAATTCGATAGGTGTACCCCACCCGGAGTCCCAGAAGGATAGAGGATAGTTCTTATTCCGAAGAATTGCATAGTTCTCGCGGGATAGCGATAAACAGAATCTACGCGGGGAGCCGCGGGCAACGCTAGTATTTAAATAAAATACTATTTCCTAAAAAATAAGAATACTTAACATAAAACCTTATAAAACTTACTAACAAACGAAATAGATAAGTAGTAGATGAATAGCTTTTAATCAGTATTTTACTGCCCCTTTACTTAAACCCTCCACACGTGAGAAACAAAAAATGTACACAGCTACCTATTTATGAGTGCAGTCCCTAACGCTTGCATCCGCATAACTTTACCTTGCATTTACCTGCACATTTAATCGCACAGGTTTCTAGGCTGAATAGTAAATAGGTGACAGAAATTAGGCCACGGTGTGTTATGCACGGCGACTGCGTCTCGGTTTTTTGCATGACAGACTTCACACCACACGTAGTGTCGGCGGGAGCGGCAGTCGGACGGCGAGTGCAGCGAAGGACCAAAAGGACCGTTTTTCACGTGATATTCGCCAAGCGGAGATCGTTTTCCCAGAGGGGTCCACAGGGGAAGGGGGGTAGCGGAGGCTTGATATTGACCTAGATGTTCATTCAGAGTTCGGTCGATGCGAAACTTGACATCTGCGCGGTCCTGCGTTATGTGTTTTTCAATTTAATGCATATTTAAATGTTTTTCGTCTAATGAGTGATCGGCCAGTAATGTTTTTCAAAGCTAACACCGTGTATTCTTGATATAATTATATGAAACGTGTTTGGGGTGGTTATGCTTAAATTTGAGTAGGTAAAGGGATGTGATGTGTTGTGCGATGATCGAAGCGCCCTGTGGGATCGAAGCTTCGGTGGTAGCGGGCATCAGCATGGAGAAGCTTGCATTCAAATAGTGTTGTCTAATTTTACTACTGCACGATGGCGAACTCTACCAAGACACCTCTTCCAGATGTGAAGAAAAGGATACCACCTATGGATATTAAATATTCCGATGTGAGTTCTATGTAGATGGATCTAAACATAAAAGATTTAGAAAATGATAAGTACAACTCTCTAGTCGAAACCTAATTCATTCCAAGTACCTATTATAAATTAGGCAAAGTATAGGTAATTGTAGAAAATCTTTATAAACATGTGATCATGAATCATGTATTTAACCCAGTACCCTATCTCTGGTCAATCCTTTGCATGCTTACAAAGTTCTAAGTACTTCAATAACATGAATACCACTAAAAGTATTCAACTAGGTACCTAGGAAACTATTCAGGCACAAAACCTTTTTTCCTCTCACGGAAAATCTTTGCTTACGTAACAGCGCTTTACAAATTGAGAGGTACTTATAGGTTGCCAAGGTGTATTCAGGGATTGTACCTCCATCGCATTGTCCAGTTCAGTTATCACGTAGGTACGATATATCGCGAGGGTAGGTATTAATTATAACTAATATAGTAGAGTAATAATAGTAGGTATCTATACCAGGTCTTATTTTATGAATCTTGGCCTGACTGAAACATTTTAAATATGCCATTTATTTTCGACTTCGTTGTGTAGACCTACCTACATAGATTTTTTAATACTTAGAATATTACAGAAAATCTCACTTAAAAAGATCCGAACCGAAGTAGTAAGGAAATTCCATATTTACTTTTTTGCTGACGGTAGGTGAAGTTATATGACTGGTTTTTGGTGAAATATCGCACTGTTTTAGTCTTGATTGAAATGTAAACAATTAAAAAAATTGTTGCTCAACACGCAAACTTTAGTCTTTTTGGAATAGATATTCAAATTCCTTTTCCAGTTAGAAATATTTAAATAAAGACCTAGCGTATTTGTACTTATGCTTACTAACAAAATATAGCAAATTAGCCTTTTTATTCATGTAAACTTAATTTAAGAAAAAATAAGATATAACTACGTACATTGAAATACTGTTGAGAGAGTCAATTAATTTCTACTTACTTGAGACAACTTAGTAAGTGAACCTACCATACCAACTACCTAAACATAACAAATGACTTAAACCATGCTACGTGGAACCGTTCCCACAGTTTGTGGAGTAACCATTGAACGATAACGTAGTGTAATTGTAATTAATCTGTTGCAAAGACTTACAAATATATTTAAAGCTTTATTATATGTAGGTATAGATTAGAGTGTTAGGGTGATCACCTGGGCCGTATTTTGGAAGCACCGATCAGAAAACCCTTAAGTATATGTACGTACATAGTACCTAGTCTTAACCCAGAACCGGCCTGAGGGTAGAGGAGCGGAATAGTTTTTCTCCAGGCGTGCTCTAGGGGTTAGGTTGCGAGATTTGGTGCTAAGGGGCTATTTAGTTGGCTATTTAATTTTTATATGCGGGTTTTGAGTGACACGGGGTGGGTGGGGTATTTAAAAAAATGGCCAAGTGCCTACTTACTAAGCTTTTGCCCGCGGCTTCGTCCGCGTGGAATTCGGTTGTCGCGCGCTGTTTCCATCGGGAAGTGTGCATTTTTTTTCTGGATAAAAAGTAGCCTATATGTCACTCTCTGGCCTATAAACTATCTCTATGCCACAAATCACGCCAATCTGTCGCTCCGTTTCGACGTGAAAGACGGACAAACATGCAAACACGCACACTTTCACATTTATAATATTAGCATGGATTGATTTTCTTTTTATATTAGTGCTTTAATTTCAAAATGTAAAGTAAAAACTACGAACAGAAACAACTCTACGTTCACGGCGTTTTTATTACTGTAAAAAGTAAAGCTTGGCATTGCAGGATAGCCGCGTTGTTCCGTATTTGGCCACTTTGTCGCATTGTACATGTCTTTGGGCTTGCCACCCATTATTACATTACTTAATTAGCTATATGTACAATATAGCAGGCTCTTTTGCCAACATTTCAAGCCTATCTATACATAATAATCGTGTCTCGTGCGGTAGACTAGCGAGCTCACTCACCCTGTTAGTTCAGTACCCCGGTTATTTTTGGCAAAAAATAGATAATCATTAGGAGCAGTAAGAGGCACCTGATGCCTCGTTTTATGAAGAATAGTATTAGGTACCTACCTACACTTTGGAAAAAGAATTTCGGATCTTGAAAGGATTCTCCGTTTATTCAATGGTTAGCACGAATGTAAGTTGGGTAAAGTTTATTGATAAGTGCTTCTTATTTTGTTACGCTTCAGCTTGGATGGATTCAAGCTGAAGAGTAGAAGGATTTCTCTGGCCTATACCTACACGTCTCATTGCTGTGCAAGATCTCCTCTCAGACTGAGAGTCACTGTACCAACTTAGTTCCCACGTGGGCCCGGTGTAGATTGGGAACTCAAACACCTTCGATTTGCTTCGCAAGTGCGTGCAGATTTACTCACAGTGTTTTTTGTCACCAAATCGATCGATTATTTTTATATTAAATCATATTAACTTCTCACGCCAATCGACTTTATCGATATTGCGATAGACCTATCGATAGAATCAATATCGTTAGTCACGGAAATGCTAGACGGAGTACTACAATCGATACTGTCACTGCTCTAGAAAGCTGCTACCTATCGGTAGTATTTATGCTATCTCGATAGCGCTAGTCACGGAACAGGCGCTAGTCATGGAAATGCTAGACGAAACAGAATACTAGCGACACCGTCACTGTTCTAGAAAGCGATGCTAACAGTATCAATACTATCGATAGTGCTAGTCACGGAAATGCTAGACGGAGTAAAATACTATCGATACTGGTCGCAGTTCTAGGCAACGATAAGTTTTAGATTGCGTTTTAGACCTTTGTTACTAGGGAAATAGTATTGTTATTTATCCATTGCTAGTACCCATAATACAGACTTTTCTTACTTTAAGAGGTCAATTGGTGTCAGTATCCCGTGATATCGATTTATTTTAGGACTTACACTATCGATATTAAACTATCGGTCGCCAACACTTCTGCGCGACAGGATTAGCGAGAGTTAATGTTCTAATTTAAACGTCTACAGTGCAAAGAAGACTTAGAAACGGACATTCCAAACGAGGATACCGCAGAGCCGGAGCGCGGGAACTGGACTGGCCGGTTCGACTTCCTCCTGTCCCTGCTGGGGTACAGTGTCGGCCTTGGCAACGTGTGGCGCTTCCCTTACCTCTGTTACAACAACGGTGGAGGTGAGTACGTTATTAACGGTTCTATAATAAAAAAAAACTTTATTTCAGACCAAAACAAAAGGCCATATTTTTTGCTAGTAGAATTGGTCTTATAAAACTAGTGTTAGTCGATTTATTATAAGGTAGATGACACCATCCCACTATCCCACTATCCCACTAATATTATAAATGCGAAAGTCTGTTTGTTTGTTACTTCATCACGTCTAAACAATTGAACTGATTTAGATCAAATTCGGTATACCGATTTTTTAGGTCCCGGAGAAGAACATAGTACAGTTTTTATCCCGGAAAATTGAACAGTTCCCGCGGAATAGCGATAAACGAATTCTACGTGGACGGAGTCGCGGGTAACGGCTAGTAAAAATATAATTCCAAGAAGCAACTCTAATTTAGTTGTTGTCTTGTATTAACATATGCGGAATAGATAGATATTTTCTTTCTGATCTTCTAATAAGAAACACCTTACCTTAGCCCTGAAATCAGATTAATTAGGTATCAATAAGCTGTAAAATTTGATCTTCAGTCGCTGTAAACTAAATGCCAATAAAAAAGAATTATGTTAGAAGAATATCAAGAAAAACTTTTACTGAACTGTTTACGTAACCCTTTATGTACGGGTCCGACTCGCACTTGACCGATTTTTATAATGAATTTGGCCACGCGGCCACGTTTAACTGAAAATACTCAAAAAGTCTGCATTACTAACAACCTATTTCAGTCATAAATAATTTGTCTGCAATATGTATGAAATGCGTTATTCCAAGGTTATTCCAGAAAATTTGTTTATTTCTTTACTTCTCGCGAAGAAAGTCAATGAGAAAGTCCGTGTCCTGAAATGAATTGATTGTGCCATTTTAGACTGGAATTAAAATAGGTCTACGTTATTATCGATACTATAGATTTAGGTACAATCGAATGGAATATGTAGATTTAGATATTTTTATTGAAATTATTTGTTTGTTTACTTAGTCTTCGTAATTGGCGCTAGGCGTATTAGCCAGTAGGTACACTGCTAAAAATCCATAACGTAACCTTTGAAAACATAGTGGGAAGTTCGTTTATTATTTTGTGCGTTAAATGAGGCAGTTTAAGGTTAAAAATCCTTAGACTTATTCAATGTATAGTGGGCGTCGTACTTAGCTTGGTTCGCCCACTGCATACACAAGGGATGTCTCAGACTTGAGAATCAATAAAGAAACATTAAGTAGGTATAATTTTTTAGTTAGACTGCTGGCCACATGCTGGCTACATAACAGTTATTTACATGTTGTAGACAAAATGAGGCATTTTGGTTTAGTTAATTTACAAAACAGTAATTTTATAGCCTCTTTAGATTGAAAATAGGTATATCCCGTGGGAATCCCTATTTAAAATTACTCTTTTCTAAAGACACTCAAAAAATATGTTTGCCAAATTGCAAGTCTCTAGTTCGAGTGGTCAAGGCTGTGATGTCTGTCAGTTAATACAATAATTATATATAATAAAACCCTGTATTCCTTATCCCGCGGGAATTTATGATAATCTTGAAAACTATTTTTACTCTATTATATGTTATGATAACTAATACTTAATATAGATTTAATTAAAGCCATGCTTCTTTTTTGATTACAGGTGCATTTCTAATCCCATTCACAGTGATGCTCATAATAGCGGGTCTCCCGCTTATGTTTATGGAATTATCGTTCGGACAATACGCAGCATTAGGCCCCGTGGCCGTATACAACCGCTTCTGCCCGCTCTTTCGGGGTCTCGGCTACGGTATGGTCATCGTGTCCAGTATCGTAATGCTCTACTACAACTTAATCATCGCCTGGACTATTTACTACATGGCTGTTTCAATTATGAGTATTTTTTACCAACTTCCTTGGCAAAATTGTGACGCTGATTGGAGTACTCAGCGTAAGTTACATCATCTACTTACCACATATTACATTCAGAACGGAATCACCTGTAGATATTTATGCGAAACATTTCTTTTCAGATTGTTATTCATATGAGGAAGCCGACCTATGCGAAGCTCAGAACGGAACGTATTATCTGAGAGAATGTTACAACCACACTTACGCCACAGCGCATTATATCGGTGCATTAGCAGATTCTGCCCTGAGGCGGCCTCCAGCTGAAGAATACTTTACGTAAGTCAATTGACAAAGTCCCCGACATGCGCCACGAGTGTAGACTTAAGTATGAGTAGGTACTTACTACCTATTCTCTACACTGACTTCAGTGGTTATTTATTAAGTAATCTTCTTTGCAGTAATAAAGTGCTTGGGCTTTCGTCTGGGATAGAAGAAACAGGCCACATAAGATGGGATATGGCCGCGTGCTTACTAGTTGCTTGGCTTATAGTCTTCCTTTGCCTGTGCAAAGGTGTGCAGTCATCTGGAAAGGTACGGTCCTGCCATGGACCTAGCAACTAATAATTAGGTGACGAAAGCTAGTCGTAAGCTTTAAGCGGTTGTTATGTTATAGGTGGTGTACTTTACTGCATTGTTTCCGTACGTGGTACTGGTGATATTATTTTTCCGAGGCGTGACGCTACCCGGCGCATCCAATGGAATCCTATTCTACCTCACGCCGGACTTTAGTCAACTTGCTAATGCGCAAGTGAGTGGATTAGTAAAATTAACCTAGATATAATTTTTATACTTTTGTTTAGCTGTTTTAAATGGATTTTTATTGTTATTTACAGGTGTGGGGAGACGCTGCCGTGCAAATATTTTTCGCCTTGAGTCCTGCATGGGGAGGACTTATAACATTATCATCTTATAACAAGTTTTCCAATAATTGCTACATGTTCGTATTAGTTATAATTCATTTATGGCCACTTGCTGAAAAGAAACAAATCTAGTTGTGTTAAGCTCAGTTTAGTAGAGTCAAAATATACGGAACTTTAGGCAGATTTAATGACTAAATCTAGATAAATTTCTTTTTTGCAAGCTTTAGTCTGCTTAATCGTTATAATTATTTGAATTAAATTAAAAAAAGACTGATTGTAAAAGGAAATCTCAAATAAAATTATTAGAACTCTAATAACTATACCTTCTAATTCTCGTACCAAAATTAATGAAATAAATACAAAAACGTTCAAAACATAATCTGCAATTTTACTTTCACCAAACCGTGTCGGCTACAGGATGTTTTCTTTTATTGTTTTGCGATCTGACATTGTTTTATTTGTCCCACAGAGATTCATTGATCGTCGCAGCTTCTAACATAGCGACATCATTTTTTGCTGGACTAGTCATTTTCTCCGTCATCGGGTTTCTAGCCCACGAATTGGACGTAGAAGTTCACAAAGTGGTGGATCAAGGTGCAGGATTGGCTTTCATCGTCTACCCAGAAGTGGTCACACGATTACCAGTATCGCCGCTATGGTCCATCCTTTTCTTCTTCATGCTGTTGACTCTTGGACTCGACTCTCAGGTAATAAATGAATGATCCAACCTTTGAATTGTATAGGTACTTGAAAACATTAACCATATATTAAATAACACGTCTGTTTAATTTCAAGTTTGCGCTTATGGAGACAGTGACAACGGCGATCTTGGATAGATTTCCCAATTTGAGACAAAATAAGGTGTGGGTTGTATTGACAGTAGCAGTAGGTGGCTACTTGGGTGGCCTTATATTTACCACTAACGTAAGTTTCATAAAATTAATATAATAGGCTCATTATTAGAATAGGGTATGGAAAGAATACACAAATTTCCCTGTTAATTTTCCAGAGTGGCATGTACTGGCTGCAGCTTATGGATAAATATGCAGCCAATTGGTCGGTGTTGATCATAGCCATCGGAGAATGCATACTGATCGCGTGGATCTACGGTGCAGAGAAGTTCTGTCGCGATATTCAGGCCATGATTGGCCGACAGTCTAAGCTGTGGGTGATTTTCTGGAGTGCGATGTGGCGGGTTATAACACCCGCTGCTTTGGTGGTAAATATGTTTACTTCCTGGCTAATTTCTAAGATATTTTATTGTGAAAATTCATATAATTTATTTAATATCAACTTTTTCATCAACATTACGAAGACCTCGTATCGGGTCTACGTGCGTACCCCGACGATACGATAAATTAAACAAATATTACTTACATGGATGTAAGTGTTGTCATGTCCAATTGCTCTACCAAACATTTTTTTACGATTAGCTATTGCGACGCCAAGGTGTTTATACAGCACAATATTACATATATTAATATACATTTCTCCTTTTTGCGCTGCATATTTAATTCATATTATTAGACAACTAGGCAGTTTATTTGACAGTTCTTTAATTAGCCTGGTGGTCTGTTTTTCAGTTCATTTTGGTGTTCAACTGGATAGAGTATAAGCCGGCGTCATACGGCCACTACGTGTACCCGATGTGGGCCGATGCGGTGGGCTGGGCCCTGGGGGTGTTGCCTGTTGTCGTCGTCGTCCTGATGGCCGTCGACCAAATCTGCAGCGGTCCTGATGACCTGACTATCATGGAGGTGATGTTTACAGTCACATAATCAATGAAACTCTCAGTAATCGATCGAGTACGCTCAACCATTTGTCGGATAATGTCATACGATCGAACCAAGCACATGTAACATAAAGGGTGAAGCCTGGGCGAGATTAATTTACTGAGTTCTGAGTCAACATATTTTCGATCGCGTAATTTCTGCTACATTAGGTTTTATATTAATGCAATAGTCCAATTTCTGGCACACGGCGACACAAAATTAGTATCGACAAATAGGACTTTGTATGGAACCAAACTTACGCGAAAATACGCGACTCAAAAGCTTCTCCCAAAGAGCGCGTGCACTGCTAAACCTAAACGGTTAATGTACCAGTTGTATTGTAAGCGCTCTCTATAAATCCTTACTTTACATGCGTTTATTTCCATTCAGAACTGTTTGTCTTACAACGGGAGAACTCACTTTGGTTGATGATGGATTAGAGGTATTCGATCCATTAGGTTTGACTGTGGTAGCGTATGAATTAAAATTTGAGATTGTTCCAGACGGTTGTAAATCAGCGTCCAACAGAGGCGACCTTGGCTTGAACTTGGTTTACAACCACGGATTGTATTTCTGTATTTTGAAGGGCATGTTATAATTTGGTTTACGACTGAATTCTAAATGGACGGCAACAAACAAGGTTACCCTATTGGGACGCTGGTATTTACAATCGTTTGGAACGTGCTTTTACTTGTGTTGTAGAAAGCCCGAGTGCTAGCCCGTCCGACGGACGAGTGGGGCCCGCCGACCAAGCTAGGCACGTGCGCGCGCGCGCTTCCGGGCCGCGGGGAGCCGGAGCTGTCGCCGCCAGTGCTGCTGCTGCACGGCCGGCCCGTGCTGCGCGAGCGCGGCGCTTGACCCCCGCACACGCACCCGCTGCTAGCCATGCGCAAGGTAGCAAACCTTAACACCGGTATTTTTAAAGGCCGGTCAAAATTAACAAAACATGATGCATCTCTATTTTTTTAGTATCCTGTTTAGACCCAATAGGGCTATGCATACCCAAGTTTGCAATTTCCAAAAACTTGTGGAAAAAATGTATATAAACAAGAAACCGCAAAATTTTTGGACTTTTTTCAGATTATAATCCGTGTGTTGCCGAGCGTTATTTCACATGTTTTAAAGAACATTAAATTTGTGACAAATTGAGCTCAACAAGGGCTCTGTAGGTAATAAACAACAATCGTGCGTGCGTGCATGAGCTTGATACTCTACTCGCTAAAACTGTTGGAAGCATTTAGATTAAATTTGGTGCGAGATTTTTATACAATAGGTAATTTTAGTAGCACTTCAACTACTAAGATCCTGAGGCAGTCTGCATGCACCAGTGTGCATGCGTACGAAGCTGAGGGTAAAAATTAGAAACTAATAAATAATAATAAAAGTAAAAATAATCATACTGTAGTTAGAACATGAACGCTTGTTGCAATACTACACCGAATACTCATAATATATTTGGTTTCAGGCGTCTCAAGACGGAGGCGACAGCACATCTATTACTAGTGGAATAGAAAGTGAGACAAAGAAACCTGGAGCGGGTATTTTAAAATCAACTAGAAACTCAATCAAAAGAAAGGTGCAACATTTCAGCGACGACACGGCCAACGAACCGCTACTGCATAAAAATAAGGAAATAAGCGAAATTGAAAAACAAAGTGCCAAATTATTGCTAACAAAAACAAAGACTGATTTTGGATGTCAAAAGGGCGATGATAAGGACAAGTTACTTGCTGATGATAAAATTGCAATGCCTTCCATTTCTGATGTGACGGGAATAACGCACCACGGTGGTCTCACCGGTATAAGTAATAGTTTGAAGGAGCAAAAATATTCAAACTCTCAGTCAATATCAACGGCATCCATTCACAATCATATGAACACTAATGTGTTTGGTAATATGGAGGGGCTGAATAATTCAGTAGTAGCCAAAACTCAAATACTTGTCGAATTGGATACTAGTAAGTCAACGAGTTACAGTCCAAGTCCGTTAATATTTACGACGGCTAAAATCCACACAGACGGTAAAATGCAGCAAATGGAACCAGTGCAAGTTACGCCTGTTCCTATTTTGTCTACTATTGAAGGTGGTATTGCGAAAACTGAAACTAAATCAAAAGAATCCAGCGAAAAGCCGAAAAGCGGCGCATTTACAAAGATAAACAATACAAATATTTCTGAACAACAATCAAAAGAAAATAAATATATCACATTAACACCAAAACCAGTAGCTTCAATGTCTAAGCTACCCGAAAAACATGAATTTAACACAACATGCACTCAAAATATTGTCGGCAGTGCATGTAATAAACCAGCACAAAATGCAAGTAACTTAATAAGTGACAATAAAGACAAGGATGCTAGTACACTTAAGCATGTTCTTAACGTTAGTAGTATTCAGACCACACCTTCACAGTTATCCAATATTAGTAAAAAATCAAAAGATGAAATTTTCGGCACTAAGATTTCACAATTATCACAAGAAAGTGATGATAGTACAGGAAGTATGTTGCCATATTGCACAGTTAAACCGACAAAATCAACAATATCTTCCAAAAATCTTCCAATTATGAATAAACCCGATATAGCACACATGATTTCATGTAGTAGTTCTACTCCAGATAAGAATTACGTAGATATAAATAAAAATGTTCAGACTGGTTCACATTATGAACCCGAAGAGAAACAAATTGGATATAATACAGCTGATTTAAAAGCTGTAGCATCTAAACCAATTAATGATATCAATAAAATGAAAGAATTTGGTATAGGTTCAAGTATCAAAGAAGAGTTAAGCAAAGTTAATTCAAGTCCAATGACTTCAACTAAAACAAGTAAAAAAGGTAGCCAAGACGAGAAGAAAACCAATATCAAGCCACATTCGCAAGAAGAAGCTCAGTATAATATTAAAAGTCTCAGTAGTGATAAATCTGTAATTATAAATACTGCGATGGCCAATAATGCGGATAAAATAATAGAAAGTGGTTTATCTAAGGCATCATCACCGTCAACTTCATATTCTAGCACAAACAAAAAATATGAAATAGATAAAACTCCATCGACATCATCTTCTAAAACAATAAGTACAGAAATTAGTCCATTGGTAAACCTACAATCTAAAAAAGTTTCTAATGAAAAGTCCGACATAATAAAAACTGGTTTAACAGATACTACAAGTAAAATTCCGCAGACAGCAATCACCCCTTCAACACTGTCTGAAATGAAATATTGCCCAAATAACTCTAAAATATTGTCGACAAGCCCAATGTTAAATGTTACAAACACGAAAGAAGGTAGAGTAAATACAGAGATCATGAGCTCTGATTCTGGATCAGCCAATAATCAGAGTGCAACATCAAATACGGCTCAAAAATCGAAAACAACCGAAAATTCTGCCATAAAAACATCGACTGCAGCTACATCAAATAATGTTGCAACAGTAGTTTCATCTATTTCAAAACCCACTACAACAGCATCTGGTATAAAGTTGCCATCTTCAAGTACTTTTACAGAAGCAGTAAAACCAGTATCAAAACAATCGGTGTCTGTTAAAACAGTACCATCGGGAGTACAAACAGCATCTGCATCTGTTAAATCTAGCACAGCCAATGTAGACATCTCAGACAAAATAGATGTTACTTCAAGGTCAGCCAATAAATCAAAAAGCAATATCATAAAACCAACAAATTCAACTGCAAAAGTATCTACAACCGATAATATTAGCGTGACCAGTTCAGCATTATCTTCGACTTCGAAACTACCATCTCCATGTTCAACGAAAACAGCTGCAAAAAATGTTTCACTAAATCAAGAAAAAGTTTCTGACGTTAAAGTGTCAAAAGCTTAACAAAAGCTGAACATTTATGGAGTAATTAGTAGATTTACTAAACCACCCGTCGCTCAAATGAACGTGATCACTACTTTAAGTTTAAGTACCTATATTGTGTTATTTGCATAAGACGCTACGTAGTAAGATGGAAGTGATTGGGATTATTTGATGCTAGTACTTACCTATGTTTGTCGCTATTTTATCCTACAAGAGCGACAGCCTAAGGTAATGGTTACACATAGGGACTACTCAATTACTTTGAATTAAATAGTAGCCAAAATCACAATATTTTAATTTTGGTCATAGGTATTTAAAGGTTTGAAGGTATTTAAAGGATTAAGGATTTATATATTTTGATCATTTTTAAAGTTTCAACGACATTTTGTAACCTTAAATAGAAAAAGTAGTAGGTACATCATTAATATTGCCAAAAAATCCAATTAAAAAGAGTACCTAATACTATCAAGGCAGACATTTACGAACTTTGTCTTATTGAAAATGTATTTCAACAAGTAATTAGATTAAAAACGCGGAATTCTTTCATTGTATTACAATTTTGCATTAAGCTCACAGACTAAACTAGTAGGTAGTACATAGATAGATGAGCGCAGTTGATTTGGTGTTGTAGTTAGGTACCTAGTATAGATATCTAGGGTCAATGGTATATCTATTATTTATTTAGTTGTTTTGCTCATGGTAAATAGAGCAATGGATTTGACTACCAACATTAATAAATGTGCTATTTATAACGTTGAAAGTAACTTATTTACATTTATTGCTCGAAGTTTTAGGTACTTACTCAAAGCACTGCCAAGCTTGTTTAGAGCTTTCTGCTTGAAACAAGATGCTTAACAGGGCCAGATATTAAAAAGCGATAATTATACCAACATCGACCGAGCAACATGATTGTTACGAGGAGTTTTATCGATTGTAGCAGATGGATCCTCGCTAAATTTGAGAAATATCTTAGGTGAGAGAAATTCTATAAGAAAAAAAAAATAGGTAGCTGCTCAGACAAAGATCGATGCAGTACTTCGAGAAGGATCCATCAAAACGTGGTAGTAGGTTAGTGGTGCTAAGAAATATACCCAATATTTTTTGTAGACAATATTGTAATATTTTGGAAACAATTTAGAGATGATCAGATCTGTCTCAACCATAGTGTCAATTTATCAATTTTTACATAATAATATATCTCTATCATTTTCAAATTCGATTTGTGCGAACAAAAATGATGCGATTACGAATAAGCCATAAAATTTTGATAAAATCAGTATTAATTAATATGGATGCAAGATAGCATCCCACTGCAGACAAAGTTAAATTGAAAATAACGAAATAAAGGGAACGATAATATATATCATTAAATTGTAGAACAATAATATTTTGTAGAATATTTTTAGGAAATATTTATTTATCAGAAAACAAATTCGTTAGATCTAAATTAACATAATAAATACCTACGTGTATAACTGTAAGTTGGAGAGACTTAGATTGGCGCCAATTTTAAATGAATGATGGATTTTGATGTCATCTGTATGCGTAAAGGGGCACTTAAACTTACTTTTTGGATGATTATATTTATTACGAGAGAAAGTATTGAAATGTAACAGGGTAGCTAAATGGGTAACAACTGATTGAATGAAATAACGAAGCTATTATAAAATATGTGCTTAAAATATTACTTGAATTAAGTGTAGGCCAATAATATCATCAATAAACGCTATAAAGCGCCAACAAAGTGTACAAAAAGAAAACATTGGAATAAACGCAAAAATAATGAAAGGTTTCACTTAACATAAAATACATTTTACATTCTGTATAAAGTAAAACTACTTCGAGCTTTGAAAAGGAAAATGCATAGCTGGATGGATTCCAAGTAGGTAGTAGTATATCATATATAATAATGATATCAAAAAAAATAGTATCCAGCAATGTGACATAAATAGGTAAAAGTATTTATTTTTTATTCGTAAAATCGGTCCGTCGTATCTCATTATAATATTAATACTTTCTCGTTATAGAAGAAATAAACCTGAAGCAAATTGTATTGTAAATGCCTCTATGCTGAGTAAGACTACTTTTTTGAGAAAGTTGTTGATACAGTCATAATTACTTATTCAATTATTTTTAGTATTGTTTTTCAAGTATTTACTTACTTTAATTTATACTGAACTGTATTGTAAATAAGTATGTAGGTAATCATCAGTCATATTTATTGCACTGTGATTTAAATCTATGTACCTACTAATAAAATTTGCACTGTGAAGCACAATAACGTAAATTTTCTGTTTGTCACAATAAGGTTTACAAATGTACTACCTACGTATCTACATGTCTATGTGCAATATCTCGTGCGTATAGCAGGAGACCTTATTTTAAGCCTAGTTTCTAATAGTTTTAGCACGTCCAATGTCCAATTTTTATATTGATCCGTCTATATTCGTACTAATTTTAAAATTTCTTTATTACTAGCTCAATATTCTGAAACACTAGCTCACAATTCAAATTCATGATATTTTATACTCTTTATGATGCTATTAGTAACTTAATATTTATACAAGTGAATTCGTTTACTTATTTAAAAAAAAAAACAGTTGAATAATAGGTAGGTACTTAACTTACCTGTATTCTGTATGTATTACGGAATTTATGTTGAGAATTATCTCAATGACAAAATTAAATATGACGAAGGCTCAAAATAATATTTGTTTAGGTACATTACCTAACCAGTTAATCTTCTTAACTATGCATTTGGTAGATACCTACAGAAAAAATACCTTTGCTGTATGAATGTATGTTAAGAAAAAACCGGTTTACAAGAAAATTTTGACCTAGATTTGAAGTTAGGTACCTAACAATGACAGTTGTTTAGTATAGGAATAGAAGTAAGTGCCAGATCTCCTAGATTATTGTTCCGTTTTCTTGCAAACCGTGTAACAACTGTACCCATCCTTAAAATGTTGTACGAATGAAGTAAATTAGAAAATGTTCTTTTAACTAAGACTAGAAATTAGAATTGACGTTTAGATATTTTACTCAAATTGTAGGTTAGTAGAAATAAGACATTGAACATTCGTCATAAGTTGATTCTTTTTAGATAATTTTATTTTGATATTGACCGTGTAACCCTTTTGAAGTTTTAGAATTGAACTTACCAAATTATTATAATAATTATTAATGATGATTAGGTATTTGTGGAATTGATTCGTTTCTATTAAGTAGAATGTGGATGCCATGCCATGATACATGGACCTCCTTCATCACTGTCTGATAGTTTTATTTTATCCTTGAACTGTTATTAAACAGAGATTTAATCTCATATTACACATAATACACAGGAGCTCCATCAGAGAGCGGTGAAGCAGGCCATTAGTGCCAAAATAATATTATCCGCAAACAGTTCAGTCTTACTTGTCTTAAGTTCGTACAATTCTAACTCAACCTAAAGTCTTTAGTTTTCTCACAAAATATTGTTATCGCTGAAATAAAGGGATCCAATGAAACACATTAGGATTCTGTTAGATTTCTAGCAACTGCAGTTTTATTTGAGGCATATTTAAAAAAACTTACTTAAACAGAATTTAAGGTCAGAATTTAGTTTTTAAGTACTTCTTAAGACAAGTAAGGATAGATTGACTTTACTAGCGAAGTCGGAGATGAGAAATCGTACCGGTGTAGTGCGTGCGTGCGGAGGCTTCGTCTAAGGAGATGCGCAAGCGCTCGCCGTTTGTAGCGATGACGTTAACGTAATACAATAAGTAAACTTAAATGGTGCGGCCCGGTGCGGGTGACGATTGTAGAAGACGGCAGAAGCACCAATACAGGGCAATGAAGAAATTGATAGAGTAGTAATATCTTTGAGCTACGTATGTTCTACAAGACAATTAAAACGCCTAATTTAAATAGAAATATTGTTGTTGAATTCGATGTATTTTAGAGAATTATTGATTAAATCGATGTTACATAGATGTTTATTGTAAATATTAGATTTAACAGGAGCCAAAGGTGTATGAGATGTTCTAGAGCGTTGCGTAAGCATATTATAGAGGACTGTATTTTTGGGTGATATTTTAGAATGAGAAAGGAGAGCCATATCTATAACAATTATCTGCAGGCTACGCTCAGGTCACGGGAGAAATAAACCGGTCAAAGGAAGAAAGGTAATGATGTGATAAATGCTGTATGAATATAGATTTAGTGTTGTTGTGCTATTAATAAAATATGTTCGAATGTGGTTTTCGATGGTTTAATTCCTATTTACCCTTATTCCAAATTTATTTTCTTTATCTCGGGAAAAATATTTTAATAACATTTTTAAAACTTACCCATTATATACAATGATGCATAATTTGTTTGCGCCCTATATGATGATGATATAGTATCCACGGGAGCAAGTAAAATGTTTTGTCCTCATTTTAGTCGCATATTTGAAACGACAAGGCTTTATAGTCGAATTCAATTTTAATACTCATTAGGGAGATACAGTTAGGCGCCACTATGCGAAGTAGCCGCCGAATTAAATCGGCCAGGCTTTATGGTGGTGATGTCGAACTTTCTTTGCCTGCTTTTATTTTACCATTCGCGTCGGGTGCTCGCCGCGGGCGCACGTCGGTACTCGATTCCGACCGTTTCTTCCGATTCTTCGCCGACCTGTGCTATAGAGACACTTTTACACCTGCCTTTGTACGTTATCCCTTATGACTGTAGTCAACCCTGTGTACAGTGAATTAGTGTGATGGAATGCCAAAGTACTTTAAGTGAAAAGAAATGTTGACCAGAGATTCTTATCGGCTTGTACAACCTATAATGAACACCAGTGGAACTGTTGTGAATTTTAACAATTAATAAGGTAAGTTGCTATTTTGATTTTTATTATAATTAAATCGTAATAATCTTAAGATATTGGTATTATACACGTGGAGGTAGATTGAAGGTTTTTTTTTTTACTTGTTATCGGTGTGGTACTCATTAACGATATATGTACTCGAATATTTTGGTTTTGTCTAGATACCTACCAAATTTCTAACTATCTATATGGCTGTACAGATTTGGAGAGAATTTGACTTACAAAATAATTGTTTTATTAGTGTTTGGTTAGTTTTTAATGAAATTGGAAATGCGTAGTACTTATTGTCAGCATAGATGTGAATATTCCGGGTAAGTATTATAATGTATAAATTTAAAATACATATCGGTATCGGTATCGGGAATATTCTCCCGATAGTGAATTTTAACGGGACGGTAAATCGCAGGCCGTTGCTAGGGTAAACAGAAGCAATGTTCAGTTCAACCAACACCCAGCGATTTGCCACAACCTATGCTATACCTACACGAAGCAGTGGGTGTTATTATGTATCTATAATTTTGTATATGTACATGACATGCAATAAAACAAAGTAAGAAAACCAATGCAGATGTTACATTCAAAACAATGAAAACCTCTGCATGTTCATGTGCTCATAGATCATGTCCATTTGGATTAAATCATTTTCACTGTACTACTGCTGTGAACAATTTCAACTGTATAAATTTAACTGCCACTACCAAGTTCAAATACTCTCAGATATAACTGGTGTAAGTATAAACAGGCCATGAAGCAAAGTCATCTTGCTTGTGGTCAGAAGTAAACGACTTAGGTCATAAAATATCAATTAGGAGTTCAATCTAAACTTTTTGATAGATCGTTATAATGCGGATGCGACTAAAATTAACTACATATATTGGCTATATATATATATATAGGTCCTTACTAACTTTGGTCATGACCATCACTAAGGCGTTTGAAAAGTTTGGTTTTTGCTCGTAATTTTTATTTTGTATATGACTTCAAAGTCGTGTATTTCTGACCACAAGCAAGAGGACTTAGCTTCATTCTATGCTGTCCTGTCCTGGATCCTGTTTAGAGGTATGTCGTTATATTATGGAGTATTTGAACTTGGCAGTGACAGAAAAATTTGTATATCTAAGGTCTCTCTATGTGCATATGAACATGACCTCTGAGGCTTTTATTATTTTGCGTGTGCCTACTGTTATCTACACCTATGTTCTCATTTTGTTTTATTGCATATCATGTACATATAGATAGGTAGGTACATTAATCATTTCATAAAGTACCTGCTAGGTTAGAACTATTCCATGGTCGACAGTTGGGCTACGTAACAATACTAAGTAGGTATAAGAGTTCAGAGCTCTTGCGCCTATGCACTATACCTAGCTGTCAAAATGAAAAATATCTGACTTTAAAACCTATCTAACTAACCAAGTTTTTGTTTGAATACTCCTACAATTTTTGAAATACTTAGAAAAAATATACAGTTTCATTTAATTATGTTAACAAATAACGTAAGTACTTCTTACGAGTATAAACATTGTATGTAAAATAAATACGTAGGTAGGTAAAGGAAGAAATACATTCAGTTGATAGTATAATTGTTCCGAAAATAAAACAAGTATTTTAAACCAATTTTCTAAAATTATATTCCTTACACACATGCAACGTCTTATAAGCATAGTGCTTTTCATCATTACAAGCGTTACATAAAGTGAAAGATATCATCCGTAGTTCCTAAAAACGTAAATAATAATTACACCAAAATTGCTACCTACCTTAAGGCCGTTCCCTGAGCCAAATATGCAAAAGTAGCCCAAGAATGATCCTACTTTTCTACGAAACGTTGATATTTGTAGACGTGGGAAAAATATATATCATTCTTGATTATATTATCTTGTCAAAGACAGCTTTCGATACACGATTCATCACACTTCGCTCGATACAATTAATTCCCAAAGTAACCTCCAATGCGAATTTTTATTCCAACTTTACTTGTTTTTTTACTACGTGACACTATGAAACAAAAAATAGAGAAAAATCTATCATAACTTAAATAGTCCTTTGACAGCTTCCGAATTTCAATAATTTGAGGCAATATTTTTAAAATAAATAAAAATCGACAAATTCTATCGTAAAAAGATATTGACTTACGGCCTGCAATGTCTATCTCCGTCATTCTTTCGAAATGTGACAGTGACCGCTGAGCGCTCGTGCTAGACGGACATGTGCTAAGTTTCCCCAAAAAAATACAAGATTTTATTTAATTTGCCTTGCAAATATATTATTGTAGTGTTACTTGTAAAAACTGTGTTGTGTGTCCTAATGATCTACCACCGTGTGCGTGTGTATTATGGGTAACAAACAATTGAACAAGAAGGAAAAATCTCGAAAGACAACTCATAAGATACTAAAAAACGATGGAACTAACGTAAGTAAAAAAATATATTTAATAAACAGTGAAAATAGTATTTATTTCGTTATAAAATTACTGATTTGCAAATTTAATTTTCTCTGAACAAACCAGAACAAACATTACAATCATGAATATGCATATAGTTCAGAATTTCACGCGCCACAGGAAAGCATTGGTGGCGTAGTGGTTTCACCGATAGGATATATAGGAAGTAGGCGACCATATTCAGTCAAATGTGCCGAGAGTTCGAATCACAACTCGTAACTAAGCTTTTTGCTTTTTTATTTTTAGGTAAAAGAGAAAATTTGATATTTTTACAGCCGAACAAAATACAAAATCTTCGGACTCCATCGAGTGAGTATAATTAAATTACTTGACTTATGCTTTTTTATCCCTAGCTACGTAACACAATACAAAACAATTTAGGTATCTTTATTTACAGACTGCAAATGGTGCAAATTTTTGCAGGTGGTAGGACCTTGTGCAAGGTCCGCCCGGATTGCTACCACCATCTTGATCGCTAATCCTGCCGTGAAGCAGCAGTGCTTGCACTGTTGTGTTTCGGCGCGGAGAGTAAGACAGCCGGTGAAATTACTGGCACTTGAGATATTCCAACTTAGGCCTCTAGGTTGGCAACGCATCTGCAATACCCCTGGTGTTGCAGATGTTTATGGGCGGTGGTGATCTCTTACCACCAGGTGACCCTCTTGCTCGTTTGCCTTCCAGTCGAATAAAAAAAAATGGTAACGGAATCTCCGATTTTATCAACCGCTGGCACCTGTGGCGAGTAAGTTCTAATCTCCAATAGACTTTATTTATCCTTATAAATTTAAAAATACCTACCTACCTAGCTTACTACCCACAGCGGCGCGTACCTACGAAAAGAATGGTCGCGTAAACCTTAGTTTTTTTTATTCGACTGGAAGGCATACGAGCAAGAGGGTCTCTTGGTGGTAAGAGTTCACCACCGCCCATAAACATCTGCAACATCAGGGGTATTGCAGATGCGTTGCCAACCTAGAGGCCTAAGTTGGAATACCTCAAATGCCAGTAATTGCACCGGCTATCTTACTCTCCGCGCCGAAACACAACAGTGCAAGCACTGCTGCTTCACGGCAGGATTAGCGATCAAGATGGTGGTAGCAATCGGGGTGGACCTTGCACAAGGTCCTACCACCTGCAAGTTAGATATAGTGAGTTAAAAAACCGGTGAAAATTAAAAACTGGTTAATAACCACATCGACGGATACAAAACCGGTTAACCGGTTTTTTGCAAACTGTTTAAAATTAAAGTATTAGACGATAATTTTACTATTATTGGTTGTTATTGATGTTAACGGCGTATTTTGTGAGATTTAAATATACTCTCTACTAATAAGGGAAGGTGGGTTACAGTGGATCATGGGTAACAGTGGTCCAGTTTAATGAAGTTTTAACTCATTTATTTATTAAATTGTTTAATAGTCTTTTATCACAAGTAAAAACAAAGCTAACCCACTAATATAAAATCACGATGTAAAAAAAAAATCAGTTGAAATTCAGTGTAATCAAGTGTAATCAGTGAAATCGTAAAATTATATGATAGAGTTTCATATCCAATATGCCATTGACTCTCACGAGATCACCAACTTTATTTTTGTTTTTTAACAGTCCTCCACTGTTGGCACACGCGTAGCTTTGCCTTTCGTTCGCCTTCTTGTCGTCGAATATATTTGACGATGTCTCCCCCCAAAAATGCAATTTCGATTCGTCGTAAAATAAAACTTTTGACCACTGCTCAGGCGTCCAATCTTTGTATTTTTGTATCTTTGTCTTATTATTCAGAGAATAATATTATCCTTTGTATTTAATACATAGCTAGAATAACATTGTTTTAACTTCGCGTACCAGATTTGCGTCTAGGGAATGCAAACCGGGTAACAAACCGGTTAAAAACCGGTTATTTATAACTTTCGGCAGTTATTAACCAAATTGGAAATAGTCCTTAAATATGTGTAAATTGCCTAAAATAGATACCCCAGAATAATCTTCAGACTAGAAAACGACGAATATAGCGTGGGAACTTTTTTTTTAAACAAGAATACACACTTGTATTTCTTCGTGTAGTGGACAACAAGAAGTTGGTTCATCTTTTTAATTAAATTTCGTCATCAATGTGCTGATAAAACATACGAGCCAAAAGGAAAAATTACATTGCTGAAACTACAATACCGGTCAAAAGTTTAACTTCATTCTGTGACATTAGGTTTTCACATTAAATTATATTGATATTGAAATATAGCATATACTTTTAATTTATACGTTTCATTGGGCCCATGACTACCCAGTAAGAAAATAAATTCGAGGAATTGTTCTATTGTAAATATAATATTTTCTGTATTTCCTATGAAATTTTATGAATTCCGCAATTATTTAAAATGGGTCCTCAAAGTTGATCTGAGTGTCGAAACTCGTGCTCTTAATGTAGGTCTGTCCAATGAAGGCTTCACGAGTTCACGACACGAAAAATTGCTGAAAAATGAAGGTTTCCTAAACTGCTGTCATAAGTGCTTTGAAACGAAAACGTGATCTTAATTCCAGTCGATTTCGTTTAGGTACGCCAAGTCACGTCAAAAAGCGAAGACAATTTTATTTACGCCCAGAGCAAACGCCGACAAACTCGAACTGCTAAAGAAATTCGCGAAGAACTCAACGCCACCATCAGTCTGTATCCGTTTTGATGGTGGTGGAAGTATGTTACGTAAACAGAATATGGGTAAAAGATTGTAATGGGCTCGAACATACAGAGATTGAACGCCTGAGCAGTGGTCTAAAGTTTTATTTTACGACGAATCGAAATTGCAATTTTTCGGGGGAGACATCATCAAATATATTCGACGACAAGAAGGCCAACGAAAGGCAACACTATGCGTGATGCCAACAGTGGCGGTCTGGATAACTGATCAGTTATAGTCTGGAGATGTTTTGCGGGTGATAAGGTTGGTGATTTCGTGAGAGTCAATGGCATAATGGATATGAAACTCTATCATAACATTTTGCAACTTCACGCTTTTCCGTCCAAAAAACGAATTTTAACTGATATTTTTTTGTAATGTTTTATTAGTGGGTTAGGTTTGTTTTTACTTGTAATAAGAGACTATTAAATAATTTTATAAATAAATTAGTTAAAACTTCATTCAACCGGAATCACAGAAAATTTCATTTATTTAGAACTTAAATATGTACTTTTTTACTTACTAGGTGCCCGATGGGAACACACAAATACTCCCAAAATATTAAATTCCGAATTCGCTAATTCCGATTTTCACAATTCCTAAGACATATAATTCCGATTACTTAAAAACACGAATTTCATTTTTCCGAATTTCAAAATATCGATTTTTTTTATATCCAATTTTTAAAACAACGAAAAATTAAAAACACGAAATGTTATTGGCCTGAAGTACAGTATTCTGATTAGCAAATTTCCGAAATGACATCGCCAATTCGGAAATATGATATTCGGCAAAATAAACTTCGTGGTTTTAATAATCGGAAACTTGAATTTCGAATCTTGAATAAATATCAATTTATTTAGGTAAATTGAACTGCATAGGACAGGTTAGGTTAGAATTGCGTCAAAGCGCGAAGCGCCTTAACTGCGCGGAATGGGAGCTCGGTGTAACACATTGCTGAAAATGAATAACAGTTATTACTTTTTTAGACCAATCTAACCTACCTAACCTATCCATAGCTTACGTTTAGAAGTCGGGATTTATTATTGATCGGTGTAATGTTACTCGGAATTTTGAAAATCGGTATTTTAGTAATCGGAATTCGTATTTTTGACATTTCGGATTATTATTGAGTCGAACTTCTTATTATTCGATGTATTAAAATTCGGAATTTTGCAAATCGTAATTTAAAAAATGACGATGTTTAAGTTTCGGAATTATAAAAAATCGGAATAGTCATAGTAGGACTTTTAAAACATTCGGAATTATAAAAATCGGTATTTTGAAGTTCGTGATTCCGACTTTCGGAATTTCTTAATTCTTCTTTTTCTGAATTTTTTTCGGTATTTATGTAGTGTACCCGTGCCCTATACACCGCAACACTACCTCTCGTTTCGATACTGAGACGATGACTAGTTTGGCAAGCGGGGGCGTAAGAGCAACAACTTCGAATCCACTCACGGGCATGCGTGTAATACACATAAAATTATACCAAAAGATCCACTGTTACCCATGATCCATTGTAACCCACCTTCCCCTATTAATACAGAGTACATTTAAATACTTATTTAAATCTCACAAAATACGCCGTTAACACCAATAGCAACCAAGAATAGTAAAATTATCGTTTTGAAATAGTTTGCAGAAAAACTGCTAAAAACCGGTTAACCAGTTTCGAATCCCTCAATACGGTTATTAACCGATTTTTGGTTTTCACTGGTTTTTTCATTCTCTATTTGCGTCGTAAATTGATTTATCACAAAGTTCTTATAATCTATCGTGCAGGGCTTACTTCTGTTTCTCTCGTTAGTTTTTTGCCACCGGTGCTTTATACAATATGTCCATGACAAATTGTAAATGCTAACACATTTAATATATTTTCAGTTACAAATATCGTTCGATGTGGAAGAAGAGGTTCCTGACAAAACAGTTGATCGAAGAATTGTCGCAGTTATTAGTATTTTTTTTTACAAAATTACGATCTATTTGCAATCATGGACCCTTAGAATGCGGTATTCAAAAGATGCAGTTCGTTGGAGAAGTACCTAAAACGTGGGCTAACATCAAAATTTATGTTTCGGTGTAAAAACAATATTGTTTTTTTGAAATAAGAGTTTACTTCATTAAAATGAATATTTAATTTACACTATGCTCTATTTTATTACTTCAATTTGACTTTAACGCCATCTATGCGATCCAGCATGCTTTTTTCGGTCTAGTAATACGTTTTACAAATCAGTGTCCTGTTAGTTCAGTTGAGTCGCCACTTCTTACGTGGCGCTGTTGTATCGGCAATAATCGGCATTGTATCGAGGGGCGGGACGGCTGGCGCGGGGGAGGGGCTCGATTTTAGAATTCGTTTGGGTACGGGAACGGCCTTAAGTAATTTAAGAAGTAATAGTTAGAAAGATTACTTTCTGAGATAACGACCTACGAGTATTACTGTTCATACTTTTGTTCTCTTACGTCTATTTTGCCTTTGAGAAGATTTTATCTCTTGATCCGAAATAACAATGTCCCTCATTGATAAATATGTCACGATTATGTTGATAAGAACAATTTTTGAGAGAAAACGATCACTATAGTAGATTTTACTAAATGGGAAAAATAGAGCCCATTATTTATTGTAGGTATTATGTTAGCTTTAACTGATTTTTTTTATTCGACTGGATGGCAAACGAGCAAATGGGTCTCCTGATGGTAAGAGATCACCACCGCCCATAAACATGTGCAACATCAGGGGTATTGCAAATGCGTTGCCAACCTAGAGGCCTAAGATGGAATACCTCAAGTGCCAGTAATTTCACCGGCTCTCTACTCTCCACGCCAAAACACAACAGTGCATGCACTGCTGCTTCACGGCAGGTTTAGCGAGCAAGATGGTGGTTTGGTGGTTGGCGATGGTTGGTTTAAGAGTACCTCTAATATTACTGACAGGCTGCCCAACAACGCATATTTAACTAGGTATATTTCGAGGATCATAGAGTGCACTGAATAAAAATTTTCAGAGCTCGCCATATTTTTTATCCTTCCACGGGAGCGAAGCCGATATACCTAAGCTTAGTTTCTTAGTTCGTTGACTTATTTGATAGGGAAGATGATATTCCAAAAAAAAATATAAATGTTTGGTAGAATTTGATTCTTTAAGTTTCAATGATCTACATTGTCATCATGTCTTCAACGCGTTGTTAGTTCAGGGTTAGTTATTTTTTTAACCCCCGACGCAAAAAGAGGGGTGTTATAAGTTTGACCACTACGTGTGTCTGTCTGTCTGTGGCACCGTAGCTCTTAAACGGGTGGACAGATTTTAATTTTTTGAAAGTGGGCTTTCTAGCGATGGTTCTTAGACATGTTTAATCAAAATCGGTTTAGCCATTTTTGAAATATTGAACTTTGAAGTGACATAGTCAGGGGTTTTCAACTTTTCGTTTGTTAGGGTACGTAGCTCGCTAATTACAATCTCAAACCTAGAATTTTCTAAATTGAAATATTTTATTTTTATGCTTTAAACTATAAGTATGATACGTTAAATTACGTACCTACGAGAAACGAGAAACATTCGATACGCAGTACCTACCTACGAAGGTTCTCTTTAGTTTGTAGATTGTACTCGTACAGTCTTGTTACACGTGTTTTTTTGTTTTGTTTGTTTGTTTGTTTTGTTTTGTTTTTACTGTAAGCATATAAACGTAAGGTAATCTGGTCACTTCAAGATTTAAAAATATACTTATAGTAAATTCAACTCAAAAAGCTTACCTACATCTTACATTTATTGTACTAGTGCTTTGCTTACCTGCTACTTCGCACCCGTAAACCACAAGACACAGTATTTAAATAAATAAAATAATAACAATCATCAACACCAATTGACCTAGTCCCAAACTAAGCAAAGATTGTGCTATGGATACTAGGCAACGGATAAACATAGATACCTACCTGTCTAGATAAATACATATTAAACATACAAGACACCGAGAAAAAACGTTCGTATTATTCATGCAAATATCTGTTCCGGTCGGGAATTGAACCCGGGACCTCAAGTTTCGTTATCAGGTCCTCTAACCACTTGACCATCCGGTCGTCATTTATTTGAATGAAAATTCCGGATCTCACTAATTGCGAATAAAACACCCGCGCCGAATTTCATGTTTCTAATCCTAGTGGTTGAGATTTCAAGATTTTATCCGGAATTAAAAGTAGCCTATGTGTTATTCCAGATGTCCACCTGTAGGTACACGTAGGTACCAAAATTCATACAAATCCGTTCAGCTGTTTTAGCTCTTAGGAGTAACAAACACACAACATAATCACATGATATTAGTGGGATTTGGCTTTGGCAATGAAACGCTGCAATCAAATGTTTCCTCTTCCACAGGATAATGACAGTTAGGCAGTAGTTAAGTAGAAACAAGACGAGTGACAAGAAAACCAGTCTCGCATCCTGCCTGGCCGACCCTCTCATTCCAAGTACGCTGTTTACTGCATTTCCCACAGTAGGTATTAATATGGTTCTTCATTTATTTTGCAGTAAATTTCTCTTCTATTTGATTAATTGTCATAATTTGCAGAAATTGCATTTTTAAATTATATACCTAATATTTATAGGCAAATTTTTTACGTGGTAGATACAAAAGTGTTTTATAGATCAGTTTATGACGGCCAATATATATTTTTAATGTCCCATTTAAGGTGTTCATACTTTCAGATGGAGTAAAGTAGGAATTTGAGCGAATGTATTAAGTATATTATTTTTCTTAACTGAGCTAGAAACACTAATTTTGAACACGCACAAAAACATTCTGTATAAGCCTTCTATAACCATTAACTTTTTAAACGACGTTCTGTGAAACGTTAAGTATTGTGGTATAATAAAATGGGTAAAATCAGTGATACATGGGAGCGTGTGAACGACTCGAGAAACTACTGCAACAACCGTCTTGTTCTCGACTGTTTACTCACTTTCCATCCATTCATGGAGTTTCCAGGTTTTTTTTCTATCGATTTCTTTCGGGCCTTTCTATGCTTGATTGCGACGAAGGTACTTGTTTAATTATTACTTGATTTTACTTCAAGTCTTTCAATGATTTCTCATACTAACTGAAGCTACGCGGTGAACATTTAATCATTACGAGTATTAATAGGTAATCGAAATATTCATTTAGTATTGCATCTAAGCTCAGCGACTGTAATGTTAAATTGAATTTCGCGGAGTGAAAGTTTCTGCACGCAATTGGAAGTCTGCTATAGTTTATAAAACGTTTTAGTATATCCCATAGGTATTTGTTCGCATGTTTTGATGATTAGGGTCGTGTTATCGTGTAAAATTGCAAATAGCAAAGGAGCTGCTCGCCGCCGGCCGCCGCGGCAGGTGCAAGATGTGTCCGATTGCGCAAGCGCAAGATGCGGTCTCCACTTCGTTTTCTATTACAAAAGCTTAGTTTCTACTTATAGCTGGGAACTGCAATATGGGATAAACTGCTCATTGTTGTGGTCTTTGCGAGGTATCACCACGATAGTTATGACTTTACCACGTTATGCTCCGCAGTTGTCGCTTGAAACTAACTAGCATACTTTACATATCGTCACTACGAAAAAATCTAGTATCTCAAGTCAATACGTCAACAAAATTGACTCTTAACATAATCTTCATAAAGTTCACTCAGTAAAATTATCTATTTTCAGATACGGGCTTTTTTCAAAGTAGTGACGATATATTTATTTAAGGTGCGCCTCAACTGAAGCACAGCAGAGTTCTGCAGAATCGATTAATTGATTTAGTTGAAATGTTACCTCGTCTGGCTCCCCTTGTGATTCAGTGGTTTCTAACCTTTTTAGGGTTCCGTTTATATACCTCCCATAAACGTAAAGTAAGGGTGATTTTTTTTTCTCGACTAACCCTATATTGTGGGGTATCGTTGGATAGTTATTTTTAAACCATTTTCAATTCAGTTATCTGTTTGCGAAATATTCAACTTTAAAGAGTAAATTTTCATTAAAATCGAGCTGCCCCTTTCTCTAAAATCTAAACTGTTGGGTGGAAAAAATTTATAAAATTCAGGATGGTAGTAATTAAGTCAAATTTTCGAGGAAAATTATAACGGCTAAGATTGCTTGAAAATTATTAGTAGTTTTAGAGTAAATAGCAGCCTAAGCTAAAAAATATACCTACCTAAACTTGGAAGATTCCGTACCAACACGAAATCCTTAGAAAAATTATACTTGATTTTTTCGTAATGGCTACGGTACCTTATCTTGAGCGTGTCCGACACGTTCTTGGCCGGTTTTTACTCGAAATTATACTCTTGATAATTGCAGATAATTGTCATTTACCTAATAAAACACAAGTGCAATGTGACTTTAGTCGCGTTTGTATGGTACCCATGATCTTTGAAAGCAACTTGTTCGTTACCCCCCACGAAACATAGTTTTACCACTTTAGGGGTAATTATCTCCAGATTCGGAACCAATGTGTAATTACTTGCTTGTGCAGGTCTTCCGCCCACTCCGATTCAATGAAAGCCCCACCTTATCCAAGGCGTATCCACCTATAAATAAAATATGGTGAAGCATTTTCTAAATAAATTGCTAAATGTTTAAATGACAATTTTCTGGATTTATGTAATTTTTTACGACTAACCTATAACACTCTGAAAAATAACAAGTTCTTGGGTACGTAGCTGCCTTGGTACCTGTTTAGAATTTGACGTTGAAATTTATCTACTAAGTCGCACAACAACGCAAGTCGCAACAACTTCAGTTGACACAACAAAGTAATTACAAAAGGTAAGGGTGAGTGGCACTGGCATATCTTGTTGGTTGCTAACAAACCCGCCGGGCCAGGTGGCCGCCGGCCAGGCGTTAGGCACTGGTCAGGCATTCTAGGATAAGTTAGTATCTATGAATAGTATCAGACACGGGCAGGCATGCGGCCGGCGGGCCGCGGCCCGAGGTCGGTGTCAGTTAATTGGCGAGGAGTCGACCGGGCCGGTTTATCCACCGGTTGTTGTTTTACGGCATACATTTGTTATCTCGTAGCTCGCTTCGTTCGATGGCTTGGTTCGACAGATACACCAAATAATTCGAAAATCTACGAAACTAATGCAAATGTTCAAATATTGTCCACTTGACCCTAAATGGAAAGCTATTATAAATTTTACACGCATTCCAACAGTGGCTTTCAAACAAGTCTGGTATCAATTTAGTATTGTATCGATAGTAGGTATGGTTGCATTGCAGTGGTAATATTTCTGGCTTCAGTAGGGGAATGATGTAATCAAATCCCTTGATACGTGCGTGGTACCAGGCTTCCCGGGTTTAACCGGAAATTAAATATCCCTGAGCTCCCCACAATAAACAGTCACCCTAAATTTTAGCTTTGTTCCTTAGCAATAGGTATTGATCTATTTTGTCGAAGTGATATGCAACATGCAACTAAAGCCAATCGACTTTTTTTGAATTCCGTATGATAAAATCAGACTCATTTTGGACGGTCAAGTGCAAAAATAAATATCTATTCGAACCACTCAAAAATATGTTACTACGGCCTTATTGCGTCGGAATAAGAGTCTGTGGTACTTATTTTTGAAATTTTGAATAAGTTCATAGGTACCTACTTTTACACTTGACTGGACAACATCCTCTCAGTTTCTTATCTCCAAGTATTATTATCTTGAGAAAAGCGACAAAAAAATCCTTAAACGTTTCCTCGAACAGCGAAAACGGGTTTTTTTATTGCCTCAAACTGGCCGACACAGGATTAGAACAATATCACAAAGAATGAGTTTTAGCAGTTTTAGTCGACGGTTTGACCGAGGCCATTGCTCTCTACTAGACTGAGGAAAAAAACAGGGGAACAGTTGTTAGTCGGGCTGCGGGATTCATGGTTGAGCGCCCCCGCCACCTGCGCCCGCGACCGACGTTAGGTATGCCACCCGCGCCAGCGCTGCTTCAATATCGCACTTTAACTGCTATCCATTATAAATGTGTGTGTTTGTGTGTATGTTTGTCCGTCTTTCACGTCGAAACGGAGCGTCGGATCGACGTGATTTTTGGCATAGAGATAGGTTATGGGCCAGAAAGATACATAGGCTATTTTAATTCCGAAAAAATGCACAGTTCCCGAGGGAACAGCGCGCGATAACCGAATTCCACGCGGGCGAAGCCGCGGGCAAAAGCTAGTATTATTATATAACTCGGCTCTATTCTAATCCATCTCTGATTTAAAACTTTCAGTACCTAGCCGGGTTAGGTGATTAATCAAGTTCAATCTTTTCGTGCTTATACAAATTGAAACAAAACTACAAACTACTGTTAAGTACCCGGATCCAATTGAAGTAAGTAGGTACGGGTTGATCTCGTGGATTCGTGAATTGATGACCTCACTAATCTATGACACCTCTAGGCCGTCATCAACTCAAAGAACAATAGAGCGACGTTCATCTATTTTAAAATCTAGTTCAATGCGGCCATTTTTCATCAGTAATGCAAACCTAAAACCTCCGATCTGTTGTACTGTAGATTCTTCAACCAGATTTAAAGTTACTATAAATTTCTCAGGTCACGTTTCTGGAATAGGGAATGCTAGTGCTGAACTTACGTATTAGGCATTATGCAATAAACATTGTGTTAGAAGGCTACTTTTATAACTACAAACAAGTTTAATACTTTCACTTCCATTGAGTACATACTTCAAAGCTATTTATATATGCATACTTACATCTGAGTAATGTGGCAAAATTACAGTTGATTCAATTATCGAATTAATTGCACTGCGGTATCTTTTGCGGCAAACCGGTATTTATTTACGTAACGAGTATAGAATGGGAAAGGTTTAATCGGTCATCCATCAGCGTTAAATCTTTGCGCGTTTTCGTTCTGCGTCCAAGTTAATTGTGGCTAATCTCAGTGTTTAGCATCGTGTCAATGAGATGGTGTGAGTTACGGTATGCATTAGTAGCGAAGCAAGTCGTACCGGGAGGCTGAGCAGGCGCAGTGCGAGGTCATTGCACTCAGCCCGAGGAGGCTGCACTATTGCCCTGCCCGCCCCACCCCTTGCCCCGACCTGCCATCCTTGCACCTTTGACAAACGACAGAGAAAATGGCACAAACTGGCTTTGTCGGGATTTTATGCTGCAATTATTCCGTATTATCCTTCAAGGTAACCAATTTTTTTCCTTTTATTATTAATTAACCACTATAGTTACTGCTACAATTTGTCAAGCTTCATGTAATTTTAACAGACTTCAAAATGTAGGTTATCAATTCGATTGATTTTTTTATTGAAAATAATCTCAGTTGCTCGTATCAAATACCTTAACATTTAAAACGACCTTTAGAAGGTATAGGTACGCCTTTGCCTCCTAGTATTAGTAGATGGTAGCTTATAATGTCAAGGGAAATAACGAATAACGCGTCTCTGAAGATTTCATACCAATGTATTTTATAAACAACAAAATAAATAACACAAAAAACAACATAATTTTTTTCAGCAAAACAGATTACGAAATAAAAAAATATCAATTGAATGTCGTTGAATCTGGTTCAAGCATGGTTATACAGTACTATAACTACATTTTGACACTGCTAAACTGAGCTTAACACTTGGCTGAGTTTTTTTTACAGCTAACTAGTTGCCGTTTCTTGTATCGGGAATGAAAACTTTTTTTTTGAACAAGCACACTTTGTACATGTCAGATTTCAGCTCTACATTTAATGAAGATAACGGTTCTTGGATATCCAAAAGTAACCGCAAGTTTTAGATGTATTTTAGCCCGGAAACCACACGTTGTTGGCACGGTCAGTATTTTATCAATGGCATTAGCGGCACGTGAACAGTTTAATAGTCAGCCATTTCCTCGGCTTCTTGTTTTAGGTTAATCCGGATAAATACATTCAATTCATTAACGAAAGTGATAGTTTTAGCATGTAACATTATACTCGTATACCTACGAGTAAATTCCACGTGCAGTCAATTGACAAATTATTTTTTCTTTTCGATAGGATAGGATTAAGGGTGAAGTCACATCTATCAGCATCGAATCGCATTTGGTTATATAAAAACGCAATATTGTATGAAATGCGTCCCCGCATGCATTGATGCGGACGAATCTTCATACAATATTGCCTTTTTGTATCACAAAATGAGATTCGATGCTGATAGATGTGACCTCAGCCCAAGAAGCTTAGAAGGTATTTACCCAATTAATTTGACATTGACTTGACATGTAGTATGATTATTTAGACATTTTACTCGCAAATATGTTCAATAACGGTCTGTAAAAGAATGAACCTAAATGAAAGTTAATTGTAGGACAACAACCAAATTAAATATAGAGGATAAATATCCGACGAAGAAGAAATTAGCTGATGGTTTAAGACTAAGAGACTTTCAACATATTATTATTACTTATAAAGTTGAAAAGTTCCCGAGTAGGTAATCAATATCCACACACACATTACTATGAAGTTTGGATCGTTAGTGGCTTTAGCAGATAGCATTATCTGTATAGTATATGCAGGTTGCAGTAGCACGCTACAAATCGTTCTAGTATTGCGTAATTATATAAATATATGTAGGTATTAGTAGCATTATTAGCTTGCTAGGATTTTTTTAATCGCGTTTTTAGTGTTCCGTAGTTTCGCCATGTCTGTTTGTCTTGGTCGGTTTTTTTGAGAAGATACTTCCTACTTCCTAGTTAGTAGGAACTAATATTAAAAATACGAAAGTTTGTAAGTCTGTTTATTTGTTTGTTTGTTACTTCATTACCACTGAACCGATTTAGATGAAATTCGGTATAGTTACAAATAGTTTGAATCCCGGAGAAGGACAAAGCATAGTTTTTATCCCGAAAAATTGCATGGTTCTCACGGGATAGCGATAAACGAATATTTCGCGGACGGAGTCGTGGGTAACGACTTGTATTAAATAAAGTTTAAAAGTACTTAATACTTAAACTAAATATACATATACAAAATAAAACGAAAATATTTAGTCACACTTGGTAGAGATATGAACGCGGCGGTTTTGGCGGTTTTTAATGATTAATGGCTATTTGCTCTTGATATTGACGATAGAAAACAATAAGGGGGTAACCTTCAAAACTCAACTTTACACCAGAACCATTGCCGCTGCCCACCTCTAAAGATTGAAACGGTTTAGGAAGAAAGCTCACGAACCTTAGCTGGCGCAGCCTATACCTTAAGTATATTCTTGGTTTTTATTGCTCCCCCCTCAACACAAACCTGGCCAGTGGCCACCCGTAACTCATTATGGTGTTTGTAATGAATCAGAAAATGATAACAAATCCGCTGAAGTGAAGGAGATTTTTACCCGACTGCCCGCCGAATATGTTTATCTTTCACGCTTAAACAACTGTAACTCAGAATTCAGATGAAATTTGATATAGAGATAATTTTATCCAGAAAATTGCATAGATTCCGCGAGATAGCGATAAATGCTTCGTACAAGGAGTCAACAGCTAAGGGGCAGGGGCAACAGCTAAGTACCTACTCTATAAGCATGTTAATTCAGTACCACTACCATGAGTTTACAGTGACCGTACTCGATAGCGACGGCGTACTTTTTTGTATGGAGAATTGTACAGCGCCTCTACAAATAATTTACGCCGTCGCTATCGAGTACGGTCACTGGTAAACTCATGGTAGTGGTACTGAGTCAGTTTACTTACTTCATCTTAAGGTACCTATCGCTTATCAGCTGGTAGAGCCATATCAAATTCGCATAAGAAAAAATGATGTAGTGTGTCATTTTTATCATTACATATACGACTAGGTAGTCTGTTAAAATGGTTTGTTCTCGTTCGAACTACGTATATCTTGGAGACTATGAAAATAAACGTTAAAGTGCAAATTATTCATAATAAGTGTTCCTTAATTGTACTTACTTGTTTTGCAGTTTATGTGGTTTACAAATATGTAGCTTGCCGCTTCTAAAGTGCTCAGGAGTATATTAAACATTGATATTAACCTACTAAAAAAAATCAAAGTGTTTTAAATAGAGCGTGAATAAAATATTCCATTAACTTTTACTTCAATACTACCTTTCCTTGTGACTTAAACTTCTAAGCTCATAAATTAAAACTTAAACAATGTTTTTCTACCATCCTGAAAATTTTACGGGAATTTTGACTGGTAAATGGAAAGTCACATTTTCAACGCAGCGGAAAATAAATAGGTAAGTAGGTAAGTTTATCTGGACAGCCTTAACCATTATTTATTTATTTAATATCAGAAAATGAGCATTGAAAACACTAACTTACAAAGTAGGTATAGCCAACTACAAAAATATGCGCCTATTCGAAGCTTTTTGAAAATATGTTTCCACAGTCTTATTTTTTACGTCAGAATAAAGGTCTGTGTAGGGTTAAATATTTAACTCCATATTTTTCACTCGACTGTCAATTAAAAACGTTTCGAAGATGCTGGCAGTATTTTCTCTTTGAAAAGCTAAGCCAATTCTTTGTCCGAGGAAGCCGACAGACAGCCCTTCGGTGCTTTGTGACGTCTACAACCTCTATGTAAAGTTTCAAAGCCAACGAATAACAATTCTTATTCGTAGTTCGAAGCAGTAGAACTCCACGTACCAAAAGTTTCGACACTGAACGAGACAAAGTCGTATTCGGTACTTAACTAGAGCTTTAATATACATTACTTTTTTATAACTTTAGTATAGCAGAAGAGGCGAAAATTCAGCTACACTGATCATATAAGGGAAGACACACGATACCTATGACAATACATATTTCCATTTCTCCTATTATAAGTACCACTACCATGAGTTTCCAGTGACCGTTCTCGATAGCGACGGCGTTAATTATTTGTAGAGGCGCTTTACAATTCTCCATACTTACAAATAATTTACTATAGAGTACCGTTACTGTAAACTCATGGTAGTGGTACTGTACTAGTTGTGTGTCGTGACGTGACCTATAGATTCCCTTAAACTTAATCCGTATGTGTTTTCCAGAGCAAGAATGTATGCTGCGTCGACAGCATCGACGACGTCGGGCTCCCGTGCGACGGCCGGCGACCGGCGCGTGCGCGTGCTGCGGCTGCTGCGTCCGCGCCGCGCCTCGCCCGCCTTCGGCTTCTCCCTGCGCGGCGGCCGCGAGTACGCCACGGGATTCTTCGTCTCCAAAGTGGAGTTTAACTCCGAAGCACATCTTCAAGGGTTGAAGGTAAGGAGATATAAGTAGGACCAATCATGCGCAAGCGTACCTAAGTAACGACTGACGGTAGGTCGGTAATACAGTATTGGATTTTTTCTTTTTATTTTATTTAACTTTACAATTACAACGTGTTTTATCGTACAGAACAAAAAATTAAGCTAAGTACTTACATACATGCGAGTATAACAGAGTTATAAGGGCTTGAAATTCAAGATTATTTAGATAGAAAAAGAAATTTATAATAGCGTGTGACAAAAAGCTTTTAAGAAAGAGACAAATGTATAGATTTTTCTAAAATCGGTTTTATTTCGATTTGATTTTTATATTTTCGGTTTTTCGTAATTTGGAACGTTAAAAAAACCACGATTTAATTTTTTACTAACGAAATTTCAGATTTTCAATCTAACTGTTGACCGCCAGTGCATGGTTTGCTAGTGCGAACCTGCATGTAATGTATTAAATGAGATAAATGAAATAAATAAATACATATTAATATAATTATACATATTTATCTATTAGTTATTAGTACGTAGCGTTTTGGACTTAGCTAGATTAATCAATTGGTGTAAATAATCTCAAGTCATGTCAGCTTCAGCTTATTATCTATATCATGTTATGTATTTACTATACATAAATGTTACCTTTAAAAAATTTAATGGTGCCTAATATTGCATAGGATAGGGACAATGCTGATATCGCATGTGAAATCTACTCATAATGAGTGATGTGGATACAGCTAGCAAAAAGCATGCCGCAAAACCAGGTATATACATGTATTGTAGGTATTTTCCGCATCACCACAATGACTCTCAATTAGTAGTTTCAAATACTTACATCATTACATTAATTGAATTGCCATTTTCTAATAATAATTTTTCCCATCAGCTTCGCTTGTGGTTATTGTCTTCAAAAATCTATAAAAGGTTTTTGTACGGTCATTGAGCAATGTAGCCATTATGTCATTGTTTGATTTTTGCGTTTGCTAGGTACACTTTACACGGGCAAAGGGAGAGATTATCTCTGTTGACACTTTTTATAGTTTTTTTTATAGTATCGCTGGTTCCCACGAGCCCTGCGCGGAGCCTCAAGCCTGCGAACACCTGCGCCTCACAATTAGTTCACTGGCCCGCATGTTACGAACTATTCTACTATACACAATTACCCACATCCGAGGCTGCTTGTCGCAAGACACATTCCATTCTTTTCGCGCTCACGTAACTGACGTAGTTTCCTTTGGCAGCGCTCAATCTACAATGAAATAGGTACCTGCTTGAGCGGCGTTGTCATCATCTAGGTCAAATACTTCGTTAGGTTGATTGTGAAGCTGAGCTGTGAATTGCGAGTCATCGGTGATTTATGAGGTAACCGGATTGTGTCTGGAGCGGCTGTTTGCCTTAAGTGATTATTTAGTTAATGATCAAGTTAAACGTCAAAACAAATTGTATTGTATGTTACTACTGCAAGGTCATTTGTTGCGTTTTGTGCTAGATACATTACTTATTTAATAAGTTCGTAATAGTTAATGAATCGAGCTTTGTTCTGAGTTACGCTTATTCAAGTTGGGCAATCAATAAAACTGTTAATAATTTATAAGCCAAGGAAGTTATCTGTATTCAGATACGTATGTTAATTGATTATTTGCAATTAAAAAAGGTCTTATGAATATCCGCGCACCCTGAACTCTACGGATAATAGGTAAATTATTAGATACTTTTGACCCATATATCCTTCTTCCCTCAGCTCATTAAACCAGAGTTAACAAAACTTCTGAGAATTTTTTACGTAATTTAATTTGCATATTTTATACATGTCAGTATAAATGCTATTATTTTGAAAAAGACAGCAGCAATACCCAACTTTCTTAGTGAAATTGTGAGTCAAAAGATTTACGAGTGAATTGTTAATTATTTGGACCGTATAATAGTCGCGGATAGGCCAAGTAATTAGACATTTTGAGTGTATAATCCGCAAAATTCTCAGTTAGACTGAATTTTCACACGATTACTTCCTTAACAAAGAAGTTACGAAAAATCCACGAGTACATCCGTTGTTATTTCAACGACACAATAGAGTGTTTTGAGACAATCGCACAGAATCCTGAGAAATGAACATGTCTACAGTTCGAGCAAACTGTATCTGTTTTCGACTCTGCGTCAACGACAAGTTCAATGGAAAGCTACACGCGTGGCAAAATCATAGTCCGTGACGAATGACTAAAATGGCATTGTAGTACCTAACCAAACAATATAACCCATAATATTTACGTACCTGGAGGTAATTTTTTTAACCAAAAATTGTGTCGAATTTGAAATATTATTAGTACTTAATAGAAAATTGCAGCCCTACTTTTTTACCTATTCAAAAATTAAATTTAACTGATAGTTTTGTAGTAATATAAGAATTTTCTCTGATTTCGATTAGCATTTTCGAGTGATGTGATTTAATAATTGATCCAGCTACTTGGAGTACCGTTAAAGTAACGAGGAGGCTTCTTAACACATTCAGTATTTCAAACAGGAAGAGAAACTCGAAGACGAATAGTTATGATAATTTAAGTGACAGTATCTGAAAGCCTCTAATCAATCGGGGAGCTATGCTAACGGCAGGAAGACGCAAAGTATTGCAATTATATGGCAATTAAGAAGTAACCCGTGTTCCCGTGAGGCGGACCTCTACGCGTCCGGTGCGTGACTCATTGAATTACCTCTTCTATGCGATCGGAGACTTTCTATGCCGCGCGCGCAGCCTCGCGTGCACACTTTTTCAGCTAATGCTTATTGTGTAACATGCGCTAAAATAGAAAAGAGCTAATACCGTCCTCCGTTCAGTCAACAAGCTCATTGTAGGTGCTTACTTACGTTCAATCAGTTGGACAATTTCGATGGTGTAATGATTTTGTTACTAAATGTTGTACCTATTGCGATTGTTAAATGCTTCATGGTTATAATTTCAAACTTTAACTAATTGCAGTAATTGAGTTATTTTCTAATTATACACAATAATCGATGATACAAAGAATGAGATGTTCATACTTTTCATACAACAAGTTATATAGGTAGGTACCTCGAGGTCTATATTGATTGACTCTCGTCAGATTGTCTTTAGTCATAATTTCAATAGTCATAATTTTCTTTCGCCCCCTTTCATTAGTCATGTCATAACTATTGAATTTCAGTTCATACCGTTATTGGTCACAACATTTGATGTCATGATTGTATCAAAAGGTAGAAATTCAAAAGGAATAACATTTTTTGAGACAGCTCTTATAAATTTATTGTATTTTTAAATTATAGGAAAAACCATTGAACTATTTATTTAACAACTGTATATGTATAAAATTACATAAAACAAATGAAATCAGCAGTTAAAAACAAAACAAAAAAAAAACGCTTTAATGAGAACTATCGAATTTCATACCGTTATTGGCCATAACATTAATGTGGTGATTGTACTGTTGCAATTTATGCAGAACCTAATATAAAAATAATTTGAATGAGTTTAACCTAACCTAACCTAATCTACTTTTCTATCAGTTGGTCCTTTTTGTAAGGGGTCACAGATCTAACTTAGCCTAACTTACTTTTCTGTCAGCTGATCCTTTTTGTAAGGGGTCGCAGTGCTAATCATAACTAATCTAACCCACGTGTCCGTCAGCTGATACTTTTCGTAAAATATGTAGAGGCAAGTACAAAATAGCTATTTATGCAACTGTATCGCAATAGGGGTCCATATAACACGAGTGTGGTTTCATGAAACGAGGCGTAGCCGAGTTTCATAAAAGGGTCACACGAGTGTTATAAGGCCTAATTGCGTACAGTTGCATACAATATTTTATCTACGTTCATATATTAAACCTCTATCATGTGTTCAAGAACCATTACCTGCTGGTGAAGAATTACCTGCATTGCAACCAGAACTTATACTAGGACCTTCACTTTGCTAGTAAATTATGAGTCATTTCCTTCGCCGCATCTAAAATATCGGGCGGAGTCAAATCTTCTTCGCATTCACTGATATCAGACATTTTTAAGCAAAAACAAAATTTTCTCACGAAAATTCGTACAACAAAATAACAACCTATGAACGGAATGGCGGTAAATCACTGCGCATGTGCGGCATGTGCGCGCATGCGCTAAAGCGGGCACTGCCACAGACAAGTGAATATTGGAATCAAAACTTGTTGATATAAACTTTTTGGATTTGCCCTGTATCGTAATGGTTTAAAAAATTATATTATAACATTATTTCGTTAGGAGAGAAGTGTTATAATGTGTTTTTTTTTTAATATTTCGGTATTGTGTTTAAAAAGTATGTAAATATAAACTCGTTTTGAATTTTATAATTCGAATATTACGATGCGAGAGTAGATAAATATTATTATCTCGCATGTTAAAATAATTGAAAACAATATTTTTCTTTTTGGGAATATTTTATCATCACATTATGCCAGCCGAAAGACGTCCCTGCTAACATAGGCCTCCCCAAGGCTCTCCACTCTGACCGGTCTTGTGCTTTCAACATCCACCGCGCGATCGGGAATATTGGTTTGTACCGTAATAGATTGGTCTCGTTGTATCTACATGTAAATATATGAACAAAAAATTGAGTTACTACCTTTTAAAATTCTACTGAATCATTCTTACACATGTAGTATATAGATATCATTTATAAATATTGTGAATCTGTTTCTTTTTTTAAAAATACCTCGTTGAGTTTCTTGCCGGATTCTTCTCAACAGAGGTTTTTTCCGAACCGGTGGTAGATCTTTTGACGTTCATAAGTGCTTATCATAGCCTAAATTGAATAATGAGATTTTGACTTTGACTTTGACTTTGATGTAATTGAAATTTACTTACCATCTCGTTGAAGCCGACTGCGAGTATCGTCAATGAAAGACTGCTCCACTGAATTAGGCTGCACACCTAACAGATACATGCGAGGAAGAATTCACCAATAGCACTAAACTAGGGTAGTTAAGAAAATAATGTAAGTGGTTTTCTTCGCACATCGATCCGCTTCCTCGTAGATATGGTGTGAATGCGCATTATTGAGGAACAAGCTCCTGAAATAAATTGATGAGAGATGGACATGGCCGTAGTCAATTTCATAGTCATAGAACTGTCAATTTCTCGTACATCGTACCTTATCTGATAAAAGACTGTTTTCGTTTGATAAATAACTGTTCTGTGTGTGATGAGTGCGTCATGATTGTTTTAGCAAGTGCTTGAACGAATGCAATAAACTACAGGTTCCATAAAAACACATTTTATCGCAGAATGAGTCACGCAGCGACGTCGACGGTTGATTGTTAGCTTGAAACAATCACATGTGTGCTCAGCTGATAGACGAAAGTTTTACGTCCTTCAGTATACATTATTAAAACGAACGTATCTCTACCATAACGAAACCGAACGAAATTAATTAAAATCAGCTGTCATGTCGTCTCATGGGATGAAGTGCAATCGATCATGTCGTACCTACACCTATTAAAGAGTTAAGATCGTATCGGGGAATATTATCATACATCATATCTTCGCCTTGCCTATCTCTGCGTCTAATTAGCTTTTTATCCAATCGTAACCCTTCTTTCTCTGAAAGACATTAAACATTTAGGATACTACACTTCACTTAAGTAAAAAGCGCGTTTCATGTTAAGTAAATAAGGAGTGAAATTTACTTGTCGAGTCACGGTGATTTTTAACGTCAACTCGATTATTTTATTTTGGCATGCGTATAAATATGGCGGCTTCTTTTAAAATCATATGCATCGCGAGATTACTATTACGTGAATGTTATAATGAAAGTAAATTTCGAGGGCCAGGCGACGGCGAGTCTGGTGGTCCTCGGGTATCTCGCAAAAAAAAGACGAATTTGAACGAAAGTCCAATCGAAAGTTGTCCGATATGTGGGGCACGAGGCGACCTGTCCGGCTTCTTTTGCCGCCGGCCGCGACGAACGTGAAGAAAGTGCTGTTCGTCACAGACAACACCGCCCCGCGACGCGTGCGCAACATGCGTATGCAATGACGTCACTTTTTCTAAAACAGTTGATTGATTCAGGCGTTACTATGCGGAGCTTCATATCAGTGAACTAAGCTCTTACCTTGCTCCTGCGTTACCAAGACAACTGCGTCTGTACGATACGAGTACGTATGTGTTTTAATGCACCAAACCCACCTATTCTTTTAAATCTACTCTACAATAAACGCTATCCATGAATCAAGTAAAATCAAAGATATCCCGAATAGATAAGGTTTGATTTTAATGTAAACATCAACCTTCAACAGTTGCAATTTCGCAAGCGGCAACTTGAAGTACTGGAGTGAAACCGACCGGTCTGTGGAAAGAAATTAATGACTGGTAGTTGGTAGGTACCTATTATAATCCCTTCGAGAAAACATCAGCTTGTCGATTTCTGACGGCCAAGGAAAGTAGGCCACGCTATGCATGTTGTTTTTCTCAGGAATGACACGCAAAATGAAGTCGTACATAGGTATCGCCTATGAATTTAATGACGATTTAAGTGTCGAATGAATACTTGGTTTAATAGCAATTTAAATTTTGGAACTTTCTTATTCCTTTTGTGTTGGATAACTACGTGTGTAATACGTTGCTTTTCGCGGGTGAGAGTTAAATAATTTTAGAAATGTCTTACTTGCGGTGTTTCAAAAACTTTAGGATTTAAACTTGAATTATGTGAATCAATGTTTCGCTTAGCTCCATCTGCGTTGAGCCGCGTGGAGTGCGAACTGCCGCCGTGTTGCAACACCAGCCCAGCTAATAACTTTATGCTCCATTGTTATTTCGACATCTGAGAAATACATAATTTATATTATTGTAATGCAACGGGGGGTCGTTGAGCATTTACTTTTCCGACTTTCATGACTTATTGTTACAAGGAATGCGGTCTCGATAATAGGAAAGATCAGTTACAATTGTTTTTTAATAACCGATATAAATAAGCTCTAAGAAAAAATAGAAGGCCAATAAAATTTGTAGGTGAAAATAATCTGCATTTAGGCCAGTTAATAGCGCAGTATTATTTATCATCGGTTGTACCTATTTGTTGAATTTCTAAGCAAGTTTAAAGAAGGATTAGTTTCTGTTAAATTGTTTTTTTTTTTTAAACGATTGTTAGCAATAAAACACAGACAGCTTAAGAAAAATGTGGTATTCCGTACCACGTTAAATGAACAAATTTAACTGACTATATTCTCTCATTATTGTGTTAATTACAGGTTGGTGATCAGCTGGTTAGTGTCAACGGGTACCGTGTCGATGATGCAGTCCACGGCGAGCTGGTGCATTACCTCGCGTCGCAGTCACGCCTCAAGCTCAAAGTCAGACGTGAGTCCACACATATAACTACCGTCAGGAAAGCCATACCTCTAGAAGCAGGGACTCTTAAAAGCTACTTATAGTGATCGCATAGCATCACGTATTAAAGTAGTTCATTAAATCGAATCTACATAGTAGTAAACTAGAACGCTGTTTTAATGAATATTTAATGTCCGCGTCAATGTCATCCTGTACTCTCATTATTCTTGCGTGAATAGCACGGTTCGAGCACTGTCCTGTACACCTACTTTTCGAAATTCTAAACAACTTTTGTCAACAAACGTCGGGTTTGTGATAGAGGTAATAATTAAGTAAATGTAATGTAAATGTTTAATAACAATAATGTTTATTATAAAAATATAAAAAAAATGGAACCGACTACAAAAATCTTGAAAATATTTTTCTACTACCTACTTTGAAGTCGGTGCCTAAGCACAAGCCAGCAGGAGTGGAACTATAGTCGTCTACTTCAACTATATACTATATATTGGGCTTCAATCACTCCTGTTGGCTTGTGCTGAGGCTCCGTATTCAAAGTATTAGAAAATTAATTGCAAGGTTTTCGTAGTTTTTTTTGTTAATTTTTTTTGTTAAAATGCATCAGCCAAAGTGCATCTCACAACGATTCCATTAAGCTCAAACACGGCATAGTTATATTATTTTACAACAGAGTACCGGTATCTACGGTCTTCTTCATCAGGTCCAGTGCACCAAATGATACTTTCTGAATGTAAATGTAAAATCGCTATAGGTCTGCTTTTAAAACTTGAGGGTTGTCGTCTATTTCTCTAAGATTTCACCATCAGATCATGACTTGGTGTCAATGGAACCACCTCGGAAGAACCACCTTTAGAACAATTTTTTTTTTAATTAACCCACAATTGGCGGATATATCGAGTAAAAAAAAACATACAGACGAATTGAGAACCTCCTCCTTTTTTGGAGTCTGTTGAAAAGAATAAAACACCTATACTCAAATTGCCAAATTATAGTGAAGGAAAGAACAGATTTCAGTGCACTATTGACTGAACGGTTAAAAGGCCTAGATAGTCCGAACATTCGTCACTATCCTTGAATAATAGTCTAGTTAACCTAACCTTAAGTTAGGTCCTTAGTCGTAAGTAGAAAAATAAATAAATATTATGGGACACTTGACTATCTAAGCAAAGCTTGTATTATGGATACTAGGCAACGGATAAACATACTTATATAGATAAATACATACTTAAATACATATTAAACATGCAAAACCCGTGAACAAACATTCGTATTACTCATACAAATATCTGCCCCGACCGGGAATCGAACCCGAGATCTCAAGCTTCGTAGTCAGATTCTCTAACCACTTTTCTAAAGATCCGTTCGTCATATACAAAACAAGATACTTTTTTAGACATCGAATAATAATAATACTGTTTAAATCAGTTAAATCCGGTGAATAAAATTAGTTTTTGTTCAAAGCGGAACCTAAAAATAAGCAATATTTGGACGTAAGCGGGTGGCACCGCCCGTCGCGTCACGCTTCGAAACCAAAGACGTGATTCAGTGAATTTGCCAGCGTTGCGGAAGGTGCATTTTGCCACTTTCGTTTGTTATTTAGAATTCGGAAATCAAGACATTGTTATCGGTAAAAATATTGTAGTAGTATATTGTATTGTAGTATTTAAGTAGTAAATTTTGTACAGCACTATCTATAGTTGTAGGTTGTAGGTATAGATAGATAACCGTTTAATGTCTTGCACATAAAAAATATTTGAGAAAAAGCAAATTTAAAACTAAAACCTAATATGTAGAATGATAGAGCGCAATATTTAGACCCCAAAACAATGTTTTTTTACAATTATTGTTTCTTTATGTATTTGTCTGTGCGTTTGTTCACGCTAATCTCGGGAACAGATTAACTGGGTAAATGTAGTTTTTACTGATACGAGTATGTTGTGATTTTCTTGTATAGAATACTTACTTCCAGCTGAAAACTTAGTAACTATTATAGCACAACTAATAGGAAAAATCTGAAAATCGTAACTTTTTGTGTCTATCTATCTAGATAGGTCAGTAACCATAACCTGAACGCATAGGTACATTTTGCTTAGGAGAGGGGCTATGCTAACACTGGATATTCATAAATTAATAAAATAAAAAGTCAAAATATCTTTATTCAATTTAGGCTATGATAAGCACTTACGAACGTCAAAAAATCTACTACCGGTTCGGAAAAAACCTCTGTTGAGAAGAATCCGGCAAGAAACTCAACGAGGTATTTTTTTTTAAAACAGATTCACAATATTTATAAATGATATCTATATACTATACATTACAAGTATTTAACACAATTTTATTTTTAACACAGTAGGTTCACTATTTGAAGGGATCGCTAGTGCGGATCGGAATTATTTCCAAATATCCCTGTCCATGATATAATCGTTAACTTTATAATAAGCCTTAGATATTAACGTCTTTTTGACAGTAGATTTAAATTTTGTATCAGTTTCTTCAGTAATATTCGCATTCGCACTGGGCCGGTTTCTTATTCATGTAAAGATTAACTTGTCGACAAGTTTTTCTCTGTCGTTATCTTTGTGTGATTAATTTTCACACCTCTTGCATTTGTTAATAAAACTTCAATTTCAACATTGCGTTCACCTTGCCACCCATTGATTGATAATCAAAGTAAACATTTGCCAACACATGGCTTTTTGCAGCTACGATAGATAGAGATATCGATCATACATCGTTAGCCGCTGCTAATGATAAATGTGTCCAGCTAAATGGTATTAATCGTTTCGCAATTGACACCCAACTCTATTATTTTTGTAACAATGAAGCCACAAATACCAATATGCTAATTAATCAAAATTTCACAGATGTTACGACATCACTTGCTACGGAGGCGGGTGTGATTGTGGCACCGATTTTTGTTTGTGAATTAATCGTGAAAGTGCGTGGGTAAATGCTGCTTCGTTGCCGATGTCTGTCGAAGATATTACGCAAATTTCCAGTTTCGCCTAAAGCCCAAAGCTCGAGACAATATTCCTAAAATTTTATTATTTTGTTTCTCTAATTTTATTATTGATTTGGTTTGGTTAGAACTTATTTAATTAATAGGGAATTAATTACTCCGAAATTCAACTAGGTACGAGTATGACTATCAATAACTATTAGAAATAGTTACACTATAAATACACTAATAATCTCGGTTTCTTTGGTTTCAGATGTTGGCATGGTACCAATAAAAGAGTAAGTGGAAATAATTTTACAAGTTTGTTTAAGTTTTAGCTAAGAAATTTTAAATTGATAGAGCCTTATCAGACCGTGTTTTTAAACGCGCCGTTGACATGTGATTTTTTAGAAACGCGCGTTACAGCACGTTTTTCTTTCCTAGAGCAGCAGGGCTACTACGAAACTTGAAACTCAAAGTACCGTCCCTCTCGCTCTCGTATTAATTATATAGTTAAGTGTCAGAGAGACCGCCCGACACGAACTTCGAGTTTCGAGTGTCGTAGTAGTTCTGCAGGCATACATTACAATCGCGTGCGAATTGCGTTTGTATCAATACAAACGCGAATCAACGGCGCGTCTAAAAGACGCGGTGTGCAAAGGCTCTAATTTACTACTGTCGACAACTAGCCGTCCTCTCTATCTATTGCAAATGAAATAAAATTACATATGGCAACTACTGGGACAGGCATTAGCACTCATAATTTACATTACTGAATAATGTACGTACAGCCCTTTTTCATATCCGTGCGTTCTTTATGACGGTGTACATTTGAGTGCACATAAGTTTGAACTTATTTATTCTGTGACAGCAAAGCCCACGAGTCCCTGTCGTGGCAGTTCGTGGCAGAACGCGCGTCGCTCGGCTCGGACGTGTCGTCGTCGCCGACGCTGTGCCACGACACCGAGCGGATGTCAGACATGCGGCTGTCCATACTGGTCCCACCCAGAGCCAAACTCGGATGCGGGTGAGTTTGAATTACCGTCACATATGCTGAAGAGAATGAGAATGGTCGAATATGGTATATCTAAATAGAGTCAAACCGTGACAAGTAGATGTGTCCTAAGAATATAGAGGTAGGTGTCCCGATTGTAATTACTCTGGCTTGGAATAACGTATAACCACAACTAAGAAGGCTGTATCGCATATACTTGGTTTGGATAGGGATTTAACTAATGTAATGGAATAAAAAAATCTTGGGACGCATCTTGGGAAAAGGAAATTTCATCCAAATGTAAATAAAAAAAAGGCATTTCAACAACTGTTTCTGAAAAGCTCACCACATATCTCTGTGAGTTTGCATAGAAAAGCAATGTGCAGTCAAAGTTTTAACAGGATAGAAGCCCTGTTACTCGCCAATGCATCTTGTGTTAAACGTGCCGGGGCCTGATATTTCATCATCATCATCATGTCAGCCGAAAGACGTCCACTGCTGGACATAGGCCTCCCCCAAGGCTCTCCACTCAGACCGGTCTTGTGCTTTTCGCATCCACCGCGATCCCCCGCGAGCCTGATATTTACTCGTAATTTATTTTCATGGTTTTCGTCTAGCGCCGACGTTTAAGTAATAAATTTAAACTATTTCCGCGAAGGATCTGCAAAGGGCCCGAGTGGAAGCCGGGTATATTCGTGCAGTTCGTTCGCGAGAACGGGATTGCGCGCGAAGCGGGGCTGCGGCCGGGGGACCAGATACTATCCTGCAACGGCCAGGACTTCGCTAACGTCTCCTTCAATGATGTAAGTACAATTACTAAACTGCATTTAGAAATGCAACTGATAAATAACTAAACCAAAAGCAGAATAAAAAAATAAATAAGTACAAAAAGCTGCCCACGCGGCATGGACTTAAAGATAATAGCAGCATTTCCTCTATATATAATATATATATGTATATATAATGTTGATTTTTTCTGCGAGGAAGCTGCCAGCTCTTGGGTTCCCTGTTGGTGACTGTTAGTCGTTTTGAAAGATCATTCATTTAATTATTCATTTGTCTTATCATTATCAAATTGGAAAATATCACTGTTTGCGTTTTTTCGCACGCCTACGGTTTTCGCTTACGTTGCAAAAAGTGATACACTCGGTCTTTTATAGGAACCCTTGTTGTAACAAGACGGAAAAATTTCAATCAACAGTCTGTTTCAGAGTTTTCACATCTGTTCGTTTTATTTAAACTGACTGGTAAATAGAGTTAGCACAGAGTGTACCATTTTTGTTCACCCCTCAGCGTATGAACTCAAACTACTTTGAACATAGACTGAAAAACAATTAAAAACATTGCTTAAATGTGTATAATAAACTTTTCTATAATGATTACAAACCAAACCGCTTCTTTTCCAGGCTATATCAGCCATGAAAGCTTCTGGTCGTCTGGAGCTGGTGATTCGCGAAGGCGCTGGCACCGAGCTGGTGTCTCCAGAGAGCTCTGGCTACAACAGCTCCGCGTCTTCAGCCGCTGGGGAGAGGAGTCCTGCTCCGGTGCCCCACGTGCCCCTGGCGCCGCCAGCGGCCTTGCGGAGACGGCTGGCAAGCGTGGCGGAAGAGGCTGCAGACCGTGCTGATAGGTCAGTAATAACGGCTCTGTAATCTCTGCTTAGGGGCTGCCATAAAGAAAATAACATTTGAACTAATCGAACTAATATTATACATGCGAAAGTTTGGGAGTATTAAAAGATAAAACAAGAAAAAATGTGTGATTATTGGCAGTAGGAGAGGCGAATAAGGCGACATCTATATATATAAAAATCAATTGCTGTTCGTTAGTCTCGCTGAAACTCGAGAACGGGTGGACCGATTGGGCTAATTTATGTTTTGAATTATTTGTGGAAGTCCAGGAAAGGTTTAAAAGTTGAGTTAATATGAAAAAAAAATAAGGCGATACGAAGTTTGCCGGGTCAGCTAGTTGGAAATAAAATAAAATAGATAATGTTCCTCTTATTATTATTTTTTTGTGATAACTGATAACCAATCCTGAAGTCATAGTATTTAATGCACTGCAAATCATACCGGTACTGAAGTTCTGTGTCTTCGGTAATAATAATAATACCTAGCCGTTTTTGGTGGCTACAGTGACTTAAGTTTGCGTATTGCTAAAGCATTTATAGGGGAGATGTTTAGCCCTTACATAGCTGAAGTAGCCGGTCTTTGCAAAGATCATCCTTTTGCAAGCAGTGGAAGAGCGAAACCTGGCCTCAGCGCTGCTCGTAGGTACTATATCAAATTTCAAAACGATTTTGAAAACTTTTTATGACTCAACATAACGATCGACTAACAGCAGGGACCGCCGCGTACCTACCTACTTACTCCATAACGGGGAGGGGGCAAAGTTCTTTGGTCTAGGCTTCCTCCGGTCAATTTTTTTATGCACATGCGCTTTTTCTTAGTCAACTCTTTGAATATGCCCCCCCTGCTCCCTACTTCCGTGGTCACTGAAGATTTACGGCATTATAAAAATAATTACTGTCACATCTTTAAATACCTACACAGCAATAAGTGTCTTCTTGTTTTGCTATATATATAAAAAAAAATGTTTATTTCAATAAGTGACAAAAATCTTCCGCGTAGACTCTAATCTTAAATCATTTTTTAAAGATTTTAACGAATCTATTTTTTTTGAAGTCGAAAGTAATTAATATAAAGTTGTATCATTATATTTTTGTTGCAGGCTCAATTTGAATCGGCTGAAGCGAAGGACTTGGGATAGCATAGACTTCGATTGGAAAAATTTGGATATTCACAACTTCGACGTCGATGCACCCTCCGACATAGAACCTGATTACGACTGCCCTAGTATACCAAACAACCCTCACACCTATGAAAGCAAAAGTAACATTAGAAATAAGAGCAAGAAAGATATAATTAGTAGCCCATCGAATAGAACAATAATTAATTTAACTGAAGACGGTGCCACTATACAATGTAGTTATGATAATCAATCTCCTAGGAAAAATACGTTTACTGCCGGTCAGTCAAACAGAGAGAACGACAAAAAGACTATAGTGGTTGAGGTTCACCACACGAGTACCGCGCCATGCGGCAAGTCACACTGCAACTATCCGCCACCGATGAAAAAAGATATGAACTCTGATTCGAACAGTATTTCTAGTTCAACAACGTTATCAAGTGCCATTGCCGAAGAAATCCAAAAACGAAAATTGGTGAGTTATTGAATTATTTGCATCAATTCAAAAAGCACTATACTACCTTCTGCTGCCAAATGTAATAAAAACTTTTATCCGAATTTATTTTATCCGGTATCTATCTACGTGTTAATAATTTTTTCGCTTTACGTACTCATTTGTCTGATTAGATGCAATGTTTCTTTTGTTATATTTAGTTAATTTTTCATTCGCTCAACCTTTTATTTGGAATCGATACATTTCACCAAATTCATAATATATTAATAAATTCTTAATATATAAAAAAATATTAATAAATTTGAATAAAACAGAATAAAGTAAACTCAATTAAAAGAGCACAAGAGTTCGAAAAGAAAAATTTGGACAAGCGTTTTTAAGTAATTAAGATTAATAATTGTGCATTTTATTTTTATATATTGTGTACATTTACGTATATAAATTATCGTATACAAACGTAATAAACGTAATTAACGTAAACGTAATTATCGTAACAAATCACATTCTTTCCCCTAGAATAAGAAAAAAACGAATCCAGAGAGCAGCCTACCTTTAAGTCTAGTAAAGAAAGCCAGCTTACCAATAACAGTAGACGACGGCAAGAAGAAGCAGCATGATGCTCTTATGGACGAGTTTAAGAAGGTCCATAGGAAGATGTTTGCAGGACAGGATCCCAACGACACTCCGAAGACTGAGAACAATTTGGATGCGGATAGCTTAGTAAGTGACCTTAATGTATTTCTAAATATTTTGTAAGGAAGTTGAAAGTTTTAAGAAAAAAGTTGTTCGTATATATTTTAATAAGGTACAAGACCGAGTCAAGTCATGGCAGCAACGGGGATTTCGAAAAGTACATTAAAAAAATATAAAACTAAAGCAGACCAAAAAAATTCATTTGACGTACTCAAGAGAAGTAGATACAGTATAATAACAGCTCTATATACTTCCAAATAAAAGTGGTGTGTCAAGGCGGGGCGTTCTCAATTTAAATTGACGATGGAAGAATTCGAAAATGCTGATTCTGTTTTATGTGTATCATGACAAGAAGTCATATTGTTTTAAAATTAGAAAAAGATAAAGAAGCGTAATATTATTAGAGTAAAGTTTATTTTGTGCTGATGGTTATTCTTTACACAACTTTTTACGGTAACTTTGAAAAGTTTTGTAAGCTGATAACAGAACAGAACCGCATATCATGATCGCGTGTCATCATCTATACCTTAAGCATGCTTCTAAAATCTAAAGGATTTTTTAAAAGCTCACGGAGTGTAGATGGATAGAGTAACTAGACATTTAATTATATGTGTTCTGCAAGCTTATCGATCTATAGAAATACTAACTAACGAGCTCCCAGGCTTAATGATAGGGATGGAGAGACGTGACACAAACTAATTATTTTTGGAGATGTTCAATCTAATCGTTAGCACAGAGAATTATACAGCCGCTCAATGAAGGAAGTATTTTATCCCGGCTATATTTTTCGTCTTAAATTATATGTCATCGAAATTGTTGTTTCAGGAAACATCAAAGTAGGTATAATTATCTCATCATCTTCAGCCTATGTAAATATGTTCCACTGCTAGGCAAGTGGCATACTCGTACTCTTTCTCGCAGGCTTACGCGGATTTTGCAGCGATCAGGGAAAGGGATTCTGCCTTTACAATGTTTTTTTTTCACCGTAATCTGTTGGTAGGTATGTGATATCGTACATTCGGAAAACCTCAGAGAGCTGAGTTACAAGCCCACGATATTCCACTTGGCTACCACGAATTTTTACGTCTTACAAGTCTGTTGACTAAATAAATATTGACCGAGGGTTAATAAGTAATTCAATTATGTATTTTTTGAAGATATTTTTGGTTTTTAATTTTTAATTGGTTTTTTGGTTTCTCTGTAAACTTTTAATATTTCAATTGATTTATTTCTGAAAAAATCTTTATTAAATAACACACAATACAAAATAATTAATAAATGAACTAAATACTACTAACTAACTTAAATAACATTTTTATATTATTAAAAAAGACCGCCTCGAATCGTTCCTGACGCAAAGGTGCCCAACACGCTTGCAGCGTTGCCGCGTTGAACGGCGATAGATAGCCTTTCTGAAATAGTATAAAGCTAAAAGTCAATCAAATACTCGTAAAGCAATAAAATTTATTCTAGGAAAGAATCTTTGCATAGAGCAGACTTTACGTTTAGATTTTAAAAGGATTTATTTTTAATAGTACCTAGTTGCATTATTTTCGTTTTTTTATATAATCTAGTTTCCCGGTAGCTCAGTCGTTACGCTGTAAATAACTTTGCTGACGCAAATATAAATTCTTTATTCTGAAGTCACGGTGAAGTAGAATAGGTAATGAGTGAAATTTGTTACGGCATTAGTTAAAGCGTGGGCGCTGGGCGCGTACTTACTTGAATGTGTAAATAATTGTTAATTAACAAATTTAGAAAATGTACAACAATTAGGAATTATCATACTGTTATAGGTAGTATTGTAAGAAAAGGAAAAATTCACTTCATTGTTTCTGATGGCTACTCACTGGAAAAAATACCTAATTCTAGATTAGCTTACCTAACAGTTCCATGTGTTTAAAAGCTGATAGATGTTTATTTATTTCCTATATCTAATAACAATGAAAAAAATCCCATCTCATTTTACTGAAACATTGAAGTAATTAAGTATACTTATTATAACCGATAAATCTTGTGATCGAGAATGATAGATCAGTTTAAGGGTCGGTTTATCCTATCTTTCAGTCATATTTATGTTTGAAAGATTACATTTGAACATTGCTAAACTAAATTTACCTAACAGTAAAATTATATAACCATTATGTTACAAGTAAGTGGCCATTAGTGTCAGGCTTTTAAAGTTTTGAAAGTAAAGTTCTATTGGGAATTAAAACAGTATTTCTAAATTACGCCTCCCAGCAGGGCGTTACTTTTCAAATAAAAACAAAACTTTAGCTTCCGTATTATTTACTTTATCCGTCCAACCGTTGAATAAAATAACTCTTTTATTTTCATCAAATGGTATAGTTTTATCCCTTTCCATTACAAATCGCATTATCTTCGTCAACAATATTGTAACAAAATGATTGCTGCAATCATAATCATAAGCCGTTGTTCACAAAATCGGTTCGCGCGTTTCATGTACTACTGTCGTTATTGTGTGCCATTGACAAATGACACGAACACTTGACATGTCGACCTTGAAATTGAATGACGAAAATTTGTCTGCAAACATTACTTTAATAACCTAACTAAACGTTCACTGCATATTGTTTACTTTTGCTTTATTTTAATAACAGAAATATTCAAATGGAATATATTGTATATAGTTTTTAGGGTTCCGTACCCAAAATGGCAAAAATGGAACCCTTATAGTTTCGCCATGTCTGTCTGTCTGTCCGTCCGTCCGTCCGCGGCTTTGCTCATAGACTAACAAAGCTGTAATTTTGCACGAATATAAATGTAAACTATGCCGACAAAATAGTACAATAAAAATAAAAAAATAAAAACTTTTTTTAGGGTACCTACCTCCCATAGACGTAAAGCGGGGGTGATTTTTTTTCTCATCCAACCTTGTAGTGTGGGGTATCGTTGGATAGGTGTTTTAAAACCACTAGGGAGTTGCTAAAACGATTTTTCGATTTAGTGATTTGTTTGCGAAATATTCAACTTTAAAGTGCAAATTTTCATTAAAATCGAGCGTCTTACCCCCCTCTAAAATCTAAACCGTTGGGTGGAAACATTTGAAAAAATCCAGGATGGTAGTAAATATATATATTAAACTTTCGAGGAAAACTATATCGGTTATGTTTGCTTGAGAATTATTAGTAGGTAGTTTAAGAGTAAATACCAGCCTAAGGTATAAATTATACCTAAACCTGGAAGATTCCGTTTATAACACGAAATCCTTTGAAAAATATTACTTAATTTTTTCGTAATGGCTACGGAACCCTATTTTGGGCGTGTCCAACACGCTCTTGGCCGGTTTTTCAAACTTAGTTGATACACACAAGATGACTGATTAAACGACTCTATGTTATTACCCTATGCATAAGTGGTAGGTATGGGTTACCACATCAATTGCCCGTATGAAATAATTTCTACAGTGACTGGCTCTACCTGCGTACGAGTATGTATAGGTATACATATGTATATGTTTGTTAGTTTGTTTGTTTAAACTACAAAACTACGAAATAGGTACAAAAATAACACACAAAAGAAAGTGCTAAGTACAAAGGCGGACTTATCCCTGAAGGGATATATGTCTCACAGCAGGGTATTGGCATCCTCACAGAATGAGAGGCTTGGGCCGTAGTTCCCACGCGGGCCCAGGACGGATTGAGAACTTTGCAAAAACCGTTGAATTTCATCGCAGGTGTGTGTAGATTTCCTCATGATGGTGATGCGATAAATTACAAATGGGAACCCGGACAACCCTCAGTTTGAGAGGCCACAGGTCAGACCATTAGGCTACCGTCATTAAATTATGCTAGATTAAGTAATTAGTAGGTACCTGGATGAGTTCAGTCAGTTATTTTTTTTTGTTGAATCATATTTTTTAGAAGAACATTACTTAAAGAAGCTATAATTAAATAGGTAAATACCCATAAACGATTTTTTTCATCTTTGATCGTGTATTCATTGGGTTTTTTGGATACAATTTTTTTAATACAAGCCCATTTATCCATTTAGCGACACAACCTTCACCGCGAAGTAGGTAGCAAAGAACAATTTTTCCAGATCAAATCAAAAGTTATGAAATTCCACAGTGAAATTCGAGCAAGTGGATAAATAGGTAGGTACGTGCTTTAGCAGAAATCAATCTTGCTGAAACAAAGGTAACGTAATAAAAATAACGTAACTGTCTCCAACTTCTGCAAGATACCTGCCAGTGTTTAAGTATTTGGCATTTGTTTTGTCATAATATGTATGTGTACATAGTATTTTATTTACTTAGTGTTGCGAGTTTAGTAATTGATAAATGTGTAATTGGATGCATTCGAGAGCAAGTTTTCTGTTACCCTGATGACCTGCAGTGACGTTATTACGGTTCGGAATTACTAGTGAAAAACTACTTAAGTACTACGACATCCCTTGAAAATATGATCTAAATTACTCACCTGTTGATCTGTTTACGACAATTTCTAATAGCGGTCACCTTGGAGTCGCAGTAGAATCAAACTTTTTTCTCTGCTATATTTTTTATTTAGAAAAGAACCTTTAATACAAATTCATTATCACCGTACTTAAAATCTTTTTGAAAACTTTAATATTAACTTGAGTTGGTATAAGTGTCCTTCTCAAATACAAATGAGTCGTGAATATTGACGTACCTAAGATGTCAGACTTACGGGGAGTTCCCTATACATAGGTAGGTATCTATTTCATTTGAATAATTAATGTAGGATGAACATGTATCCAGTTACTGGATGATTTTTTGTGATTATTTCCGTTATTATACCTATTATTGACAGTGAGGTATTTCCGTGAGCTATTGAATTCAATTTTGGCTGGTTGAAATTATCAATTTTTTAACTCATGATCAGCGATAAAAAATTATCGTGTATAAAAGAGTAACGTGGCTGAGAGAGTTGAGTTTTCGAATACATATTCCTTGACGATCTAAGAGGTGCATAGGTACGATTCATGCGGAAGTAGAGCGCTAGCCAATGTTTTATTTTGCCAAGGAAGCGAAGCCATTAGATAAAGCTAATATAAATGTATTAAAAGAATATTTAATCATGCATGAGCAAGATTTTTTCAAAAATAACTATAAAAACCCTCATATTTTATTTAATTATTGCGTAAAAATACAATTTTATCGCAAGTACATCTTTTTTACTTTAGAGCGGATTCTAAATCTACCTTCTCTAAGTAATTACCTCATATTTTAACTCTGAGTTGCAAAGTTCTTTAGTAACATAATGACACCAGCTCAAAGGCATGCCTTTAATCGCCGCGCAGTCTCTTAAATGTTAATCCGCATGAGGTAACCATGCAGCGCGCTATTAACCAGAATTATAAGTTGCTTTAATTAAAAAGTTATGTTGGGTTAAATTTCCCTCACTTATCTCGTATGTGCCTAGCAAATACAGCACGCCTTGCGACACAGATACCGTTTAATGGCTGGCTAGGTTTACCTTAAACTCGTTATTCTTTTATTGCAGGCAACAAACCGATTGGATTTTACGATATTATTTAGAGGTAAATCCATTCAATCGTTCGACTATCACCTTTGTAACGTTTTTTTTTAGTTTAATTAGGCACGCCGTAGATTTCATTTCGTGCCTGCTAAGCATCGTGGCAAATACCTACTTGCGAGGTAGTTACAAAAGTAACCGAAATCTTGATAAAAATGACAATAGCTTTTGTACTGTTGGATCTCAAGCGGCAGCGAGATTCTTCTAATTACCTGACGGTGGTTGCGGGCCTGACTTGGATTGATATAGAATTTTAATTACAATAACGAAACAGTTAGATCACCGTACTTATCCGTGGTTAAGATAGCAATCTCTACTACAAAATGCTATATTCATTGGATGATTTTACCTATAACGGTGGTTTTCCTGTTTATTCTTAGTAGGTAGAGTCGCCTAACAGGTAGAGTTGCCTTGAATGAAGTTCTATCTGGTACTTACCTGTAGTAGTGAACTACGTAAAATGTTAGTAGGGTACCTAGTAACTGTAAAGGTATTAAGCTTAGATGAAAGCAACGGTACCTAAAAATGTTGTTCAATCAGTTGTAATGTCTAAAGTGATTAGATTAATTTAGTTGTCTCTACCTTAACAATTTATTTCTAATTTGTAATAACGATTATTATTAATACAGAAACATAGATCTGCACTTATGAATTTCTTTATCTGAATAGATAAAGTGATCAAAAAGGTGATAATATCGATCTTAAATTTTTATTGGCATTGCAACATCCATTCTAGGAAAGACACCTTTCAGCGAGCTATCAGCGTGATTAGGGCAAATTGGTAATGCTTGCCAATAGCGGACGATTAACGATGGATCACCTTTCATTGCAATATCGAGCAAGACGCCGAGATTTCGCATGATTCCGCCTTGCACTGATAACGACAAGCCCGGTGAGCACGCGCAGGCCGCGGCGGCCTCAGTCGCCAGCCCTCGCTGCTCTCCGCCGACCGCGCGCAACGGCAAACCAAAACAACCCGCGAACAAACTATCGGAAAATTCTACCATCGACCTTCACGCGTTCTTTTATTATTTAGTGTGTCTAACATCTCCGATGACTGCGACCGAATGCATTCCGAGAACTCGAGCCGCGTAATGTGATTATTTTCAAATTTGGAAAATTGTTTCTCAAATTATGTTAGTTTTACTATGAACAGTATCTAACAGTGATAAATTCGATATGAAAAATTATAATAGTAAGCCGCTGTTCGTCATTCAATGTTATGAAGTAAGTTTATGGAGACATGGTTGCCCTTATTATTATTGGAGCGAAACTATGTTACTACTCGTACCCGGATAGGTAACCACAGCCTTATATTTTTCTCTATAGATGCAAATACCACATATTCACAATCCATAAAATACGTCCAGTAGTAGGTACCTATAGTGTCGTCATTTAGGTTTCGATGAAACATCACAAAGTTGGCGTTAACATACCCAAGCCCATATCAGTATCAGTGATATCATTTTCAATCAAATCAATAATCTCTACCTATAGGTACGTAGAAATTGTTGACATATACAAGATGGCAAAACAAGATAAAATCAATACTTCCCTTCTAATAACTGTTGCGCGTAAAATTTATAAAAATATTGTGACATTGTTAACTTACCTACATTACCTACTAGTTCCAGTAGTCCTAATGTGGAATTTACTGTGATAAATTCGTTATGCTCTATGTCTAAAGTCCCGTTTCGAACGGGACTGTCCCTTTTTTTGATTACGAGTCCCGGTGTCCCCAAAATGAAAACCGGGACGCGAAATTGTCCCGTTTTCAAAAGTCGCGCAAAAATTCAGTTCTAAAGGTGATGTTGGTAACTTAGGTGGACATAAAAAAAACGTGCCAAGAGTTTCATTCTTACTTAAAAGCATCACCAGCTGTTTTAAAGCAAATTTGTTCCTCTGATAAATAGAACTAAACATTTTGAATATATATTTTTTAATTTTGACTATAATAACAGATAACTTTTTCTAAATAAATGTCTTTAAAAAGTTTTTTTTTTCATTGATTACCTGTTTATTGACCTAAATGAACTAATGTCCCGTTCTAAATCCAGAAATAAATGGTCACGTTATCTATGTCTCATATCAACAAATAATAAATGTAATAGTAGACGAGCTTATATTACAGGACGTGAATTTGCATTCACATATATCTAATTTGTCATGCATGTGCATCGGGCAAGGCTGGTAACTGGCCTAGTAGTTTACGTGTAAATAAAGGGGAGTTATTGTCAAATATTGATAACTTCCTTGTTTCTAAACTTGATGCTGTCTAACAATACGTAGGTACCTGCAAATAAAAGAATATTATAAACATAATTGCCGTAGCATTTGCTCCACCATTATAAATATTTAGTGTCTAAAGTCACCAAAAATCGGTCGGTGAAATTACGGCACTTGAGGTATCCCATCTTAGGCCTCTAGAGTGGCAACGCATCTGCAATACCCCTGGTGTTGCAGATGTTTATGGGCGGTGGTGATCTCTTACCATCAGGAGACTCACTTGCTTCTTTGCCCTCCAGTCGAATAAAAAAAAACACTAAAATTGTTATATCCCGGGACAAGGGTTTAAATACTTTTATTTAAGGACTTTCTACACCCGAGGAGAGTGATAGAATAACAGAAATCAATGGCTAACTGACAAATAAGGCTTTGTATAACTTTTCAGAAGGTTTAAGGATACAATAAATGAAGATCACCTCAGATTGCAGAAAAAATCGCCGTTTGATGTGAATCTTACGTCAATCAAACAAATGTTTTTCCCGGATACCTACTGTTTGAACTACGACATTTGAATATTGAAAATAATTAGCAAAACCGAATTGGGCAAGATATAGGTTTCACTTACAGTTTGTTCTGGCTCTTTTCCTCAGTCCTTGGGACACATTTAAGACACAATCACAGCACTTTCAGAGTTTTTATGAATAATTTAAAAGAGCGCGCGCCGGCCGGCATTCATTTCGAGCTGTCAAATTTGCGCAACTGACTGGTGGCGCCGCCGTGCGGGAGAAAGCGGAATGTTCATTCAGCCAGTATGTTTTTGATATGTGCAGGAGGTTTTAATGCACATATTACTAATTATATCTGCCCAATGTAACGTACATAAACCCCCCACCGGGAATCTACCCCAGATTCCCCAGTTTACAAACAAAACCAGGGATGGTATTGAATAAGGTAAGTGGACTGTATAGTGTAAGTATTTGTTGACTTAGTGAACTAAACACGTGTAGCTGTAAATTGAGTAAAATAAATGACTTATTTCGAACCTAAAATTGTCATAAACTTGACACCTTCTTGCGTCAAATTCATGCAAAGAAACAAAGGAAAATAAAAATTATGCTGAATCTAATTCCATTGGAAGTGGTCTAAGCTTTACAACGGGTCGCGTGTATTCGCCATTCTGGATTTTTACTTTTACCACCCGTACAACTCCATCAGCTCCTGGATAAAGTTCCGTCACATGACCGAGATGCCATTGAAGCGGAGGAGCGTCAGCATGCATAAGAACGAGTTCATCAACTTGAATATTACGACAATTCCTATGCCATTTTTGTCGCTGCTGCAGCGTGTGCAAATAATCGTTTAATTGCAATGTACGCGGACCGATATGTAAATAAATTTTATGAAAATAGTCGATAAGAATTTTTGTAAAGTTGCACTTTTTAGGAAGCAATAATGGATACTTCTTTTGATACGGTAGTTCGGCGAAAGACAACCTACCCCCCACCCTGAGAAAACCGAGGGGGTCGACATAAGGTGCTAACCTTTTAAGTGAAGAACTACAGCTGTAACCATTGGAAATTGCTTGGATATCAGCTGCAAAATGCTCTCGCTGAACGGATTTAATGAGCACATCGTGTGCGTTCTTTAAATCTGATAGAGACGAAGGACCTGTGTTCCTATTAGACTTCGTCGATCTACAATTGTTAATAAATTGAAAACAACGAGCTAAGACATTTTGAAGTTTGCTAAAACTCGAATATTTTTCAGTTAAATTATAAACAAGATTTGAGTCACGTGTTGTGTTTTGCACGCTAGTTTGAGCCAAAGTCGCGCATGGAATTTTGAGTTCTGGCACATTTGCCGATTTAAATTGATCAATTGATTTTACTGGCCAATTCTCTCTTGGTGCGTCTAGCCAGCTCGGTCCTCCGAGCCACTCCGCTGTCGATAACAGCACGGAAGGTAGCGCTCCGCGCGAGCACACGTCAGCGGGGTTGGACGCGCCGCTCACGTGAAACCAACAATCGCTTTGCACGGTCTCTAAGATTTTGGAGACACGCGAAGCCACAAAGGTTTTGAGGTTGTAACTGGGTGTATTCAACCAACTCAGCACCACAGAGGAATCGGTAAACAAGAGTATTTCATGAACAGGAATTCGTTCAGACAATATTGACTTCGTATATTTGACTAACTTGACTAACAAATGCGCAGCCATTAGCTCGAGACGTGGAATGGTCACTGTCTTCAAGGGTGCAACCTTGGATTTGCAATGACCAGACTGACCTTCGAATCACCTTGATTGTTAAAACTACGCAAATAGATGACCGCAGCTATTCCTTGAACTGAAGCATCGCAGAATCCTAGTATCTGGTAGTAGCTGTGCTGTTTGACAGTAACCTGGCGCTCGTGGCTAAAATTCGACAATAGCGGGAGCTCTGACATGTAGGTGAGCCACTCCTTTTCTAGTTCCGGAGGCAGCCGCTCATCCCAACCCAGCTGTTGGAGCCAGAGTTTCTGCATGAAGCATTTCGCGTAGAATATGCAAGGAGCCACGAAACCTAAGGGATCATACTGACGACCTATCTGTGACAAGACACTACGCTTGGTGATCGCCTGTGAAGCTGGAAGTGGATGGAATACGAAGGAAAACACATCTTCGGCGGGTCGCCACTGCAGACCTAAAACTTTTATGGATAGGTCCTTGTCATCCTCGAATGCAATGGGCGTTTCGCGGTGATCAGCTGGAACCCGAGCCAGTACCTGGGGACAGTTGCTGGCCCACTTACGAAGCAGAAATCCTCCTCCACTCAGCAACTCTAACAGTTCATCCTGTAGCCTAGCTGCTTCATCATAGCTGCTCACTGACCACAGAAGGTCATCGACGAAGAAACCCTTTTTTAGAACCTTGCTCGCTAAAGGATACTTCTCGCAGTCGTCGTCAGCCAGTTGATGCAGGACTCGGATCGCTAGGTACGGACTGCTAGCAACGCCGTATGTGATCGTGTTTAACTCATACACCTTTAAAGGTTGATCAGGTTGAAACCTCCACAAGATGTGTTGGTAATTGCGTTGAGATTTTTCGATCAAGGTCATTCGAAACATTTTACAAATGTCACTTGACAAGCAAATTTCATGTATACGAAAATTTATTAAAATCTCATTAATATCTGCTTGAAGCTTAGGACCGGCGTAAACGACTGAATTTAAAGAATTATTATTTGTCGTTTTGCATGAGGCGTCAAAAACTACTCGGAGTTTTGTCGTGGTACTTGACGGTCGGAGAATACAAAAGTGAGGAATTATGTACTTAGAATCCACAGTACCAAAATCACCTACGCAAGTCATGTGACCAAGGCTTTCATATTCGGACATGAATTTATTATATTCTTCCTTAAGTTCCGGAAGACGATTCAGCTTTGTTTCTAAATTGTTGAAACGACGTAACGCTTGTGGAGTCGAATCGCCGAGATCAAAACTGGGTTTGAACGGGTACTTCACTGTATAACGTCCCGTAGTATCGCGACTGTGTTCGTTTTGGAACAATTGTTCGACATACAAATCTTCTGGTTTTTTAGTGACGTCATACGGCACGTTTTCAGTCTCCCAGAAAGAGTTCATGATTTTATCGATACTACTAGTTTTATTAGCAGAGAACAAGTTGAGCGAGGCTGTATTTGACTCACAATCGTCACTCAGTACTGTCTGACCAGTAATGACATATCCGAATATGGAATGCATCGCGACGGGCAAACCCGGGTCACGTGGTAGTATATTTTGACCGTCATAAATGTAGGGAAATAAGTCACCTGCGATCAACAAGTCAACTGGAGCCGCCGAAAAGTAGTTCGGGTCAGCTAACTCGAGATTTTTGAAATTATTGATAACTTTGTTTGACAAGGTTACTGTAGGTAAGTTGCTAGTTATATTACTTACGACAACAGTATCAGTGCTAAGCACCGGACCAGATGAGTTTCGTGGTTTAATTGAACATGTAACCAGACCGAAATCTTGCACTGGCGCACCTCCCAGACCCATGGGTTCAAACTGACACTTGCGTCGAGACAAACCCAGGCGCTGGGCACACTCTTTTGTCATATAACCGGACATGGCACCGCTGTCAATGACTGCACGTACGGCGTGGTAAGTTCCCCATCGATCTGCGACGTGCACCATGGCAGTGCCTAACAGCACGGTTGAATTTGACGAACAAGTCAAGCCGACGTTTGGCATTGACCTTTGACTTTGATTTTGACTATTTGAAACGTTTTGAATACTTGAAATGTTTTGACCACTTGAAATGTTTTGACTACTTGAATCGTTTTGATTCATTGACGAATTTTGAACAGTTGGAACTGTATCTAAGTGAATACTGTGATGATGCGGTTGTTTACACAGCACACAACGCACTTTTGACGTACACTCGGACAACGAATGCTGACGAAAGCAATTTTCGCATAATTGAAGCTGTTTCACTTTGTCAAGACGCTGCACCGGTGTTAAATCAAAAAACTCGAAACATCGATACGTTGAATGCGGCTTGTCGCAAAATAGACATCTATTTAATTGTTCGCTATTATTCTTACTCACAGCTGACAAGCACGGCTTTTGGAACTGCTTTGGTGCACTACTGTAATTAGCAGCATTATTATTATTTTTTCGAACACAATTCGGCTTTGCAGAGGTGTTAGGGACACTCTTAGGCGTAAACTGAATTTTTGATGTACTAATTTTAACCTCCGACATTTCCAAAACACGCGCCTGTTTCTCTACGAAATTAATCAGCTGTTCGTAAGTAGGTATATCGGTTTGATCTACTGATTGTTCGAATTCGCGCCTAGTGACGGGGTCTAAATTTCGCAATCCCATATAAAACAGTATGAAACTCGATAGGTTACTGATTTTCAAAAGTTTCAATGCTTTAACACACTCTTGATACGTTTGTAAAAATGTGTTTAGACCAGTAGCCGACTCAGTTGACAAAGGCTTAAATTGAAACAGCCGATCTAAATAGCTCGTAGCTAAGGCACGAGTGTTCTCAAATTTTTTGACTAGCAAAGCCCATACTATCGGATAATTATCGGCCGTCACTGGCATCCCTTTGACCACAGTCAATGCCGAACCGCTGACTGCGGAGAGCAGGTAATAAAACTTCTCAATGTTCGTAATATCATTGTTGTTATGAATTAAACTCGTAAACGTGTCATAGAATGTTTGCCAGTTTTCTAATTTGCTATCGAAATGGAACAATTCTAGTTTAGGCAGCCGCGGCTTAGCCGACCGCGAGTCTGGCCCGGCAGCGCCCGGGCCGCGGCCCGCGGAGCGCGACGAAGGTCCGCTACCGCTGCCGTCACACGATTGCCAAGTGTCGCTATTAGCCTCCGCTACACTCAGAATACGGAAATACATGTCGTCAAAGGTTTGAATTTCCTGATAATTTGGTTTAAATTTCGGGTTTTGTTTCTTATTGTAAGAATTTAACTCGAATATGCATTGTTCGAAACATTCCCGAGTCGAATGAAGTTCTTTGAGTCGCAAATTAAATTCGGTTAAACGCTCTGGTGGAGTTAATTTGGATAGTTCAAATAACGTTTGACATCGTATAAAAAGCAGTTCTTTTTTGTTAATAAGTTGTTCGACATCGAATTCTTTTTCGTCCATTTCGAATTAAAAAACAAAAGACGCGCGCGACGCGTTGCAAAGAACGAAAATTGAAAACGTTTATTTTATACGTATTATTCTAGGTAAATAACTTAGATTAGAAATAAGCCTGTTACCTTAAAACTGCGTGAAATGTGTGTTTTATGTGTATGAATGTGTATTTAGTTTGCAAACTGAGGATGCGGTTCGATTGACCAAAATGTTTGAACTACGACATTTGAATATTGAAAATAATTAGCAAAACCGAATTGGGCAAGATATAGGTTTCACTTACAGTTTGTTCTGGCTCTTTTCCTCAGTCCTTGGGACACATTTAAGACACAATCACAGCACTTTCAGAGTTTTTATGAATAATTTAAAAGAGCGCGCGCCGGCCGGCATTCATTTCGAGCTGTCAAATTTGCGCAACTGACTGGTGGCGCCGCCGTGCGGGAGAAAGCGGAATGTTCATTCAGCCAGTATGTTTTTGATATGTGCAGGAGGTTTTAATGCACATATTACTAATTATATCTGCCCAATGTAACGTACACCTACTTAATGCGATGACGAAATGATACCTTGAGGCACATACTGCTCCTAAATAAGCAAACCCTTTTAACTTTTAACGATTCTAGTGATTATAATCTTAAGTTGCATCGTACAATACCACAGACAGACAATAATACAGACTGACAGATAATACCTAATGACGTGTTTTGCCGCCTACTTCTTGTTTTACGTAGATGATGTAACTAAGTTCAATGTCAGTGACGCTCTGCATTGGATTTAACTTTATGTTATATGGATGTTTTTCATTTTAAATAAACAATAACCAAAAACATGAACGATTAAACAAAGACCTTTTATATTAAAAGCTCTACACAAACATTCAGTACACAATACTTGACTAACATCCATTGAAATTAGTAAAAATATCGGTTTTGTTGATAGTTTCTGTTTGTAATTTTAAACAGACAAGGCTTTTTTTCTATTTCATTCTACGGTTGATGTGTGATATTACATAGGTCTATCTAGTTACAAGACAATGATAGTAGTTGGACAAACTCCTACAGGCCAATGAAAGTCGGTGCGGTGTTTGTACTCGTTATATTGAACTTATTGCTTTTTTTACAAATCTCCTTCTATTCTTCTCCAATGCTCTCTCCCTTTCTCGTGCATACAAAAATCAACATAAAATAAATAAATTCTAAAGCAACCTAACATTAGCGTGTTTTAAACAAGAACAGCGCCATCTATCGAGACACAAAAAAACTTAATTACTTTAAACCTAAATACGCATTAGACAGTAGTAAACAATGAAATTGAGAGTCGTGTTCTTGATTGTTATATAAAAGCCGATATATTTCGGACGACAATAAAGACAAAGATAAAAATCTTTAGCAAATATTTCTTAGTAATCTACTTATACGTATTATTTCTTAGGACCGTCAGCAGACTTTTCCGCTACGGAAGACGGAAGCAGTGCAGTCGGAGTCGACTACAAACGGGCACACGTCGCAAAAACGAGAAGCTTCTGACAGCCCGCCTCCGCCCCCACCGCCGGTAAGTGGACTCAGGAAAGCAATTGTGAGAAGCGATTAAGTGAATATCAACTGAATAATGGCATTGCTATCAATGGTAAAAAAGCCATTTTATTCCGTTAGGATTTTTATCCTAAACGTTGATTCATATAAATTTACCTGTTGAATTTTGCATTTAGCTGCCATATCTCTATCACATTATCTCGTTACATATATTACTTTTATAATGGCGCCTAAAATTATATCACCCGATGAACAAATTTTTTTGAAAGTACTAAAAGCTTTAGTTTCTATTATCTTTTAAATTCCCGGCAGAAATAGTGATTGGATTAGTAGCGATGGGTGTTTCAAATTCATTTGCAGTTCAAATTGCAGACAATTTTAGTTTTGCATCATAATTGACTTTGGAGTTAATTGGCCTTATAAATAATCAGTTGTGAAATCTGGCCTTGATACGTACCAAAGTTTTATCTCGCTTATAACTTCCTTTCAGATGCCAGCAACTAACGGCCACCAAAACGGTGAACATAAAAAAGTGGACATACCTAAACCGATTCCAAAAGCACTTAACATAGATCTGGTTAACACTTTGAACCAAAGAAATGGTTCGTTGGCACGAACGCCAACGCCGGACTATAACAACAAGACTGATTTTAAAACTCAGTTCAAATTAAAAAGTGTTAAAGACGACAAAGCTGAGTTAGATTCCTTAGAATCGTATAAATTGAAAAATCCAACGAATGTACAACCAAAACCACCCTCAAATTACTTTGTGCGAGCACCAAACGGTACTGCAACTATGAAGAAACATTTGCGGCCTGTTTCGGTGACAATAGGGGAGTACGCCGGTGGCGGGAACAGCCGGCGCGAACCGACCAAGTTGGATTTCCTGAACGGTGACAAACCAGATGGTCCTCTACCAGCAATGGAAGACGAACCAATCACCAATAGGCTACAATCTGAATTAGCGCTCACATTATCTAGGTCCAATTTACGCAAGAAGACTGATGCAATGGTAAGTGAAATAATCAAATAATACTTATCGAATAATGTAGCTAATGATGTTTAGCGTCAATGCTTAAATACATTTCTTTCAGGGTAATCGAATAGGTCCAGATAGCCACGTAACGAAAAACAAAGAAGACGATTGGTCTATTGATAAAAATTTTCACGCTAGATACGGAAACAATCTATTGCCTCTACCACCGAGCATAACAATACCCAAAGTATCAAAAGCGAAACATTAGGTATTCTGTACAAAATTATTAATTACGTCATACATAATAGGTTATTTTTTTTAACTAACGAAGGTTTGAAATTTTAATGTAAGATAACAATCTTAATCTGTAATAATGATTTTTGCCTATTTACTCAATCTAATTTTAAGTCCGTATTAAGTGTTTTTAATTCACACATATTTAGCAAAAAAATCTAATTTAGTACCACCAATTAAGCACAATAACTTTTAATGCACGGCACGAGTGATATCATAGAATTTACCGACACTGGTGGTTGTGTAACTTTAATCATAATCATTCTTTAAAGGTGGTGGTGGTGTATAGGTCTCGAGGTGGTTTAAAAAAAAAAATTGCAGACTTTTCCATGACATACCTACCTACTCAATGAAAAGTTAAATATGGTTCTGTTCTTTAATTTTGATTTCGTTTTTGTTTCAGGCCGATGCAGGTCGATGATTTCAAGATTCCTGTGATTAAATAAATTTAAATATTATTTTCAGTGCAACGTTAAGTATTAAGAAAATTTTAGGTACCGTCGAACAATTTGATTCCTGTCCCACCATAGAACGTTCTCACAGTAAGTGTCATAATAAATTCCATTGTCAAGGAATGCGATGTCACTATGACTTTTTTTACGAAAAGGTTCCGCGGTGGGTCACGATTCAGTTGATTCGAGTGTACGAGTAAGTTTATGTATTTGTGTAGGTATTTGTAAATTTGTCAATGTAAGTAAACACAGGGTGGGGGCCTGGGAGGGTATCATATCCTAACCTAAATAAAAACTGAAATTCATTTTGGAACAATTTTAAACATAACCACAGTTTATAAACTGACTGACGAATTGAAGGTATTTTTTAAAAATAATGTTCAACCAAAGTTAGATACACCTACTTTCTTTCCTAATTATAGGGTTTTCAATTTATGACATTGACTGCTTGAGTTTTTACTTTACAAAGCGACGATAATGTAAGCTTAAGGCAGTAACGCCCGTGCTCGAGTTGATATTGGAGCGAATTGACAATTCGGTACTTACCAAGTATTTTTTATTTAAACTGACTCTGGCTAACTCTATTCTTTTTTCAACCTATTTACGTCGAAGTATTTATACACTTGGTGTCTCCCGGAAGTCCCGGAAAATTTCACCATTAATGTTTCTATGCCTTCTGCATCATTTTCATAAACGGCGATTACAGCCTAGCTATCGAATGGGTGACACTCTTTTCCGGCCCGGGAAAGAGTGTCACCCCTGTCGATCCATATTTATAGGAGTTCGATCTGAGTCCCGTTCTGGCCACCATTCCAAGAACCTTCACGACCCATCCGCGCAAGGTTCTAAGAGCTATTATGTAGGCATCCAACACAAGTCATTATACCCAAAAATTCATCATCATTTCTATTTGCAGACTTTGAGGGCATCTACCTTCTAACTACATTCTACTTTCATGAATAGGTATCTCTTTTTCATGAAACAGTACTCACATTGAAAAAATATATCGATAAATCCAGGTCAGTCCTCTTCGTAAATTAATAAAAATAGGGTTCTTAGTTGCTTAGTTGCGTCAAGTTGCGTGTAATTATTTAGATGTGGAATTTGTTGTTCTGCGTTATGTTAAGAGTAAGAAAATATGTAACTTGAACTTGATAGACAGTTAAGGATAAGTGAGGTAAGAGGGACTATAGTCGAAGGGGAACAGTGACCTGTAAATTAAAAAGTATCTACTTAACCTATACTATTGTTACTATTGTTACTGGAATTAATAATTAGAGCTGCAATCCATTGCTTTGGTTTTGCAAATTACTGTTTGCCTTTCCCCGTAGTCTCCCGTATCCCACCTAACCTTATTGCAATATGTTGTCGAATAATACCTATGGATTAACTAAGTCATAATCGTAAATAATAAAAAATGAGTATTTATGAAAATATTGTTTTATTTTAATCTAAGTGTCACTGTTGTGTTTCGGCGTGGAGAGTAAGACAGTCGGTGAAATTACTGGCACTTGAGGTATTCCATCTTAGGCCTCTAGGTTGGCAACGCTTCTGCAATACCCCTGGTGTTGCAGATGTTTATGGGCAGTGGTGACCTCTTACCACCAGGAGACCCACTCGCTTGTTTGCCTTCCAGTCGAATGAAAAAAAAGTAATTAGTTGTTCCATGACCTTGTATTAAAATTGTACCTAATTTATCATATATCATTCCAGTATCATACAAACACCAAGAACAACAAAAATGGTTTTTTAACCGACTTCCAAAAAAAGGAGGAGGTTATCTATTCGGTTGTATTGTTTTATGTTTGTTACCTCAGAACTCCGCCATTTAGGAACCGATTTGGATTTTTTTTTTGCGTTCGTCTAGGAATGCTTTCAATTAGGTCCCATAAGCACCAAATTAGGATCTGATGATCGGACCTTAAGGAAATCGAGGGAACTCTTCCAATATTGTAGGCGGGACACCTATGGTAATTTGGACATATTTAGCAGTGACTCGTGCATTTGCTCTTGAAAATCATAATTTGGTGAAGTGGAACTGATCATGAAGACTACATTTGACCAACAGAGCTACTACTCAATAACAAGTACTTCACGAGTTCAATTTCAATTACTTTGACACAGTTGCTAAGCAATTTATATTCGTCGTAACTCATGGTAAAATGGAACGGATGGTGAAGGACCAAGACTCCTCAATAATGACATCTCTGCATCAGAAAAAGCAATCTCTCGTAAAAGGTGTCGAGCAGTTGAGGTTAAACTATTGTTTTTTACTGTTTTTTTTAACTTATAAAAAATTAAATTTTTGTAACAAAAAATTGAACGGACTACAGAAAACCATGAATATAATTTTCTACCAGTCTGAACTCGGTGCCTCAGCACGAGACAGTAGGAGTGATTGATTTCTTATATATAAGTAGGTATGTAGGTGAAGTTTCTCTGCGGGATAGAATCAGAAATGATGATATCCGCAGTAGAACTAAGGTTACTGACATAGCCCGAAGAATTGCGAAACTGAAGTGGCAGTGGGCGGGGCACATTGCACGCAGGACTGATGGCCGATGGGGTCAGAAGGTTCTCGAATGGCGTCCGCGGACCGGGAGACGAGCTGTCGGTAGGCCTCCAACAAGATGGAGCGACGACCTGGCTAAGATCGCGGGATCGCGGTGGATGCAAAAAGCACAAGACCGGTCTGAGTGGAGTGGAGAGCCTTGGGGGAGGCCTATTATGTCCAGCAGTGGACGTCTTTCGGCTGACATGATGATGTAGGTGAAGTAGACGACCATAGGTCCACTCCTGCTGACTCTGCTGACTGACAAGTACATTGAAGTTCATTGGAGGACAGTTTTCCCAGTGTGCCAGTTTCTAATAGGTTTTGCTGTTGTAGGTACGGTAAATAATCAGGAATTCAGGAATGACATGAAAGAGTAGAAATAGGTCATACGTGGGCAGTCTGTATTTGCTACTTTGTTCGATAGAGGTTCAATCAAGGTTCAATATTTTGAAACTGACGTCAATCAGGGATGCCAGACTTACTGGACCGTACAAACCTTAAGTACAAACAAGAATCGTGTAATACTTACCTAAGGTAGGTACTGACAGCCCTACGTCAAATTCTGACATCGATTATTTTATTATTTACCAACACAAAATATAATTCATGACCACTTATTACAAGATTTAATAGGATTATTAATTTAGATAGAGTTTGATAATTATGGGTTTAAAGTACCCGCACCCACTTTTCTTTATCTACCCTTGAATGTGATTCAGTCGTTGCTCGCACGTTATCGATTATATCAATTATCATGTATGGGCTAGTTTACAGGTTACTCAGCGAAGAATACAACTTACATGAACCTGTCTTAATTGAGAGCCCATTTAAAGAAAGGACACGGAAAGGAAGATATTGTGGTACTGTAATATTAGGTACGTAAGTTGTATAACCTAACCAAACAAAAATTGGAAACCCCCGACTTTGTCACTTCAAAGTTCAATATCTCAAAAAGGGCTGAACCGATTTTGATGAAACATGTCTACGAACCATCGCTAGAAACACTGATTTCACTATTTTAACAGTGCATTTTTCCAAAGCGCACACATTTGGTATGAGTGTGTGTATATATTATACATATTATAAAAATGGTAGGAGTCTTCCGTGTATATATATGCGTCCCTCCCCTTCTTCTAACTTTTGAACCTATTGTGAAGGTGGGGCAACTACGGAGCATCACTGATCACGGCTCGATATGTTGTTTGCTCGGTTTTATTAAATTTAGAGATTTATTAACAGTACAGATTGTTCATAATTTGAGAAAGTGCACCTTCTGAGAAAATATTATCTTTTGAGAATGTGCTCAATCTGAGAAAATGCACTTTTTGAGAAAGGTGTACCTACCTATATTGGGAAGTGCACTTTTAGAGATAATTTACGTTCGGAGAAAGTGAGCTTTTCGAGCCTAACCAGAAAATATTCTGACATCGTTAATTTCATTTCGCCCATCATTCCCCATCGCTCCTACCCCATCACTCCCTCCCTAGGTAAATACAATCTAGGGCTCTTTAAAGCTAGAGTGTATATAGGCTGTTGCTGAACCGGTGAGATACCCTTTGGCCTCATCTGCACTTAGGTAACATTAGGTGGGATAGTGGTCAATCACGGTCAGTTTTATGTAAAAAAATCCTTGAAGCAGTACAGTCTTTCCCATAAGGACTACGGGGCGAGTACTAAGGGCACACGGGCGCCATGCCAAGAGTACACGGGGCCAACGCCAACGCTTAGGGCCCCCGACCACAAGGGGCTTCCTCCATAAAAAGCTTTGCTAATATTTTTAGTCAATCTATTTAAATTATTCGTCAAAGAATAAAGTCACCGACATAGCTGGGATAATATGCAAGTTGGATAAGTGGCAGTGGGTGGGCCACATCGCTCGAAGAACAGATAACCGTTGGGGGAGAAAAATCCTCGAGTGGCGACCATGAACCGAAAGACGGAGTGTCGGCAGGCCTCCCACCAGATGGACTGACGACATCGTGAGAGTAGCAGGAAACCGATGAATGCAAGTGGCGAGTTGTCGTTCATTGTAGCGTTCTGAGGGGGAGGCCTTTGTTCAGCCGTGGACGTCTTCCGGTTGATAATGATGATGATCTAATAAATATAGGGCATCTGGCAGGGAGTTGCAATCCTACAAAATGTCCGGCTATGAAGGAAGTGATTTCAAATAGGTAACATTCAGAGCAAAATATATAAAACTAGAGTTTTGTACCATACCGAATTAGAGGTAAAATTTTACACACTTTTAATACATATGTTACCTACCTACTAAAACCATCAATACCCATATATTTGGGAATCGTACACCTGTGTTAGGAAATAATGTAAAAAAAAAAAAACTTTCAGCCTTTATAAAATAACAAGGCTCTGGCTGTCGCGGGTTCTTGGTCTACTAGTATACATACTTTGTTCGTTTGATAGTAGGTAGGTACCTATTATAATTTTGTAATGTTTCACATCTCTTTTTTTTTACAGCTATAACACCTGATAATTTGATAATTGCTTCCGGGAAGAACAGTAAAAGTAAAAGCAAGCGTTTAACGAAAATTAATGAACTTAGATCTATTTATCCTCTGAGCTCTATAGTCTTTACGGTCTTTAAACGCACTCACAAACAAACAATAAAAGTTGCGTTCAAAAACAGTAATATTGTGAGATACTTTGAATTGGAAAGGATGGTTAAAAGAAAAGTAAGTATTTTTGCCCCGTACTCAACTACCCGTCTGGCAGCTTGTCCTTTCTCAGTAAGTAATTGGGTAGGTTACTTCCCTGGGTAAAGAAATAATATTCTATTTAATTAATCCGCCAGTGACATTATTATCAGAAAGTATTGGACACAAATACAAATACGAACCATCCCAGCCTATATACGTTTCACTGCTGAGCACAGGTCTCCTCTTAGAATGAGAGGGCTTGGGTCGTAGTTCCCAAGCGGGTCCTTTTATTGTCAATCAAACAATAATTTAACCAACAAAAAGTTGGAAAACCACCGACTTTGTCACTTTAAAGTTCAATATCTCAAAAATGGCTGAACCGATTTTGATGAAATATGTTTAAGAACCATCGCTAGAAAACCTGCTATCAAATAAAAAAACCTCATCCAAATCTAAAGTTCGGGAAGCGTGGCATGACTGATGTCATCCTTAGTTAAAACTGTACGAAGGTGTGATGTCGCACGGAACTTTAACCGCAGCTAATGTCCATATATTTTTGTTTAATTGCCAACAAGAAATTAATTGTATATTTTTAGGAATCTACTTATATGTAGGTATAGCCTATTACGGCATGCTGTCATACCTAACTATTTAACGACTATGAAGCTAGAGTTAGACACTTCTATATTGACTAGATAAATGTTTATACCTGTATTATGGATGTCCTATGTCGTACTTAGTACTTATACAATTAATGTATTTATGTATGTTTATACCACATCCGATGCCTTGTTACCCATTATTAGATATACCTAGGTACCTACACTCGAGTTCAAAAATATGTTTACACTTTGCTAAATCTTTACTTTATTATTACCTGATTACCTCTTACTAATATTTTATCGCTATCACTACATGTTAGTTGGAACGTTTATATATAAAACTAGCTGCTGCCTACGACTTGTCTGCGAAAAAGTGGTTTGCCACGATCTCGCAGAACTTTTCTCTTTTCCGGGATAAAAACTATTATAATCCTTTTCAGGGTCTCAAACCATCTGTATGCCAAATTTTATTAAAAGCCGTTGAGTGGGTTTATGCGTGTGAGCGTAATAAACCAACAAATGAACAAACCAACGGTGCCAACTCACGGTCGGCTCTCCGTTCGAGCTGTCCACATGAAACCACGGATTGGTTCGAAACATGGCGGGCATACCGTGACTGTTAATGCGTGATTGACTCGTGTATCTTATTTTAATAATGAATAATACGTGAAACTGTTAGAAGGCTAGTAACGAGGTACAGTCAAGTTCATAAGCATGTGAGCAAAAATTTGATCAAAAATATCTGAGCACGACCCTACTGTTAACGACGTAGAAGCGTGTTCAGATATTTTTGATCAAATTTTTGTTCACAAGTTTATGAACTCGACTGTACCTACCTGATAAAGTGTAAAGATATCTTTGGCCTCGACTACTTTTAAATATTTATTTTGGGACTCGGTCATTTAGTTTCCATTATGCCATGATCATTTTTTGGTACAGTTCGCAGCACGTAGGTATAGCGGCGAAGGTTAATGCGCAGAAGTACAAAATACGGTACTATTATGGGGTAATGAGCGCTGCATGGAAGAGTTGCACATAAAAAGTGTAACTTCTAATAGGTGTGCGGGATTGTCAATTATGCAGAAATTAATGGCCACCGCCACAATTACGTGCCACAGACTGTATATAATTCTTTTAAAGTAAACCCAGCTTAGACCTGCCAGACAATCGTGCAAGTCGCATTACATTACGAGGCGTAAAGCCATCGAATTTGCTGTGGTCAATCGAGCGCCGTAATGTAATGCAACTCACACGATTTTTCTTTGCCGATCAAGACTGGGCTTTAATCCATACTCACATGCAAGATTGTAATAAGCAAGTGGCTATTCTTACCAACAGATTTTCTGGAAACTTTGGTGTCTCCACGTTGATGAAATAACGAGAGGAATTAAATTGTGGCCTCACCTATCTGATACATTTAAATGTTCTCTGAGAAAGCGGTGGACCGATAAAGATTTGTATTTGGGATCTATACGACATGCTGAGGATCAGATTCGGCCAACACCCATCCCTGGTCTAGGTCGAACGGATGAAATTAAACTATTATACCTAAAACCGGAATACTTCGGATGCTGGGACCAGGCGGAGCACTGGGTACAATGTGACGAAGTTCTAGAAACTACTGCGTGCGACTACGACGTATTTACCTATACTGGGGTGCCAACCTCGAATATTACGTATACTTCCTTAACAACAACGGTTGGTATACTTATCTCAGGATTATTATTATTATTATTGTTAGCCCATTTTGTCCCACTGCTGAGCAAAGGCCTCCCCCCAATACTTCCACTGCTCTCTGTCCCCTGCATATAAGGGCCAGTCCTTCAAGAAGAAGTCTAGTTCATCCCGCCATCGCCGTCTAGGTCTGCCAGGTCGCCTTTTCGAGTTGGTGGGCGTCCACTCGGTGGTTTATCTTACGATACTAACTAATATTAAAAATGCAAAATGTGAGTAGGTATGTTTGTTTGTTACGCTTTCACGCTTGAGGTATCCGATCGTAATTAAATTTAGTCTGGGGTGGGTAGTTTGAGACCCTGACCACCTGAGTTATGCCCGGTTCACATTATTCCAGTAAAACCGTTCCAGTAGCATGCTCGAGCACGGTGCTCGATCGATCTTGTGTAACTCGTTTGGATTGTAGCCCCGCAATGCCGCATGTATCGCTACGGGCACGATTCTACTGCAATAATATTCAAAGTGATAGAACATTATTTTCATGTTGCAGGTGGTAGGACCTTGTTTACACAAGACCCGGATTGCTACCACCATCTTGCTTACTAATCCTGCCGTGAAGCTGCAGTGCTTGCACTGTTACGTTTCGGCGTGGAGAGTAAGACAGCCGGTGAAATTACTGGCACTTGGGGTATCCCATCTTAGGCCTCCAGGTTGGCAATGCATCTGCAATACCCCTGGTGTTACAGATGTTTATGGGTGGTGGTGATCTCTTACCATCAGGAGACCCACTTGTTCGTTTACCATCCAGTTGAATTTAAAAAAATTGTCTTTTTGGGTCGGCGATATTTTTTTGCTATAATTTTTTTATACGTAGTCGGTAGATACCCATTGAAAATGTTTTAAAATTAAACTGTTCAATATTATTTCCAGCTTAAAATGCTCAGCAAACAGAATAATTGGTGAACGGATATTTCATCAAGTACCTACCCAATGCATTTTGCGCACCTACTCTCAAGATTTGTACGGTTTTATCGTATATTACTATAATTATAATATTTTATCTAATATATTGGATGCTTTACAAATACAGGGCTGATTTTTATTTACTTTCTTTCTTACTGTAATATTTTAACTTTTTCGGCAACATAGGCTTCTAGCGTTGGATTTGTGTAGGTGATTGCTTAGTTGGAATTAACAACAAAATGGTAAAATTGATCAAGAACAATAATATGACCACAACTTTACTCAAGATAAATATAACGTTTTATTCAATGTGTGCCAATGTGACAATAGACTAAACTTGATTTGGATAGGTATTAACAAAATGTGAACAAAACAACGTCAACTGGCGTCTTAAATATTGAAATTCTCCCATTAAACTATCAAAAACTACATTTCTGTATTGAAATACACTAGTATACTTTGTATTACAATGATAGACAAGTAAAATGTTTAGAATCCTAGAATTTATCCAATCTGGCAGCTGAAGTTTATTTACATTAGTTATTTACCTATCCAAATCAAGTATGTCTGTCAAGCTCAAGCGGGTAGTATCCCATGAAAAAGGCGGTATTTTCAAAAATCTTTTAGATGTCGACATTATATCGCTGAAAACTATATAGAAGCCTACCTCAGTATACGAGCACCGCAGTTTACTTACAAAAAATGCATGCCGCATGCCTGTTTGCCACCGACGTGGTATAAAAAAGCTATGTAAGTACTCTACACATGTTTGTGAATAATGTTTTGCCATCGTGTTTTGTTGGAAAAGTTCTTATGATAAACAAGAACTTATCACACAAAATACGATGAAAAAACATTATTCACCTGATATGTGAAATTCAATTATCAATCATAGTTTTCAGCGTACTGCGTAGCTGCTGCGTACAATCAGTGTTGGTTGACTGACGGTGTTGACATAGATTTTTTTGAAAATGCTTGGAAAATGCCGTGTTTTTCAAGAGACACGACTAGCTTGAATGAAACACTACTCTGTATTCCATTTATTTTTAACATTTGAAACTTACGGTAAAATTTGCACATGTCTTTAAATTAAACAACGAAGCTATTTAAAATTGTGTAATAAATACTGCTAATAAATGTACATGTATGTATGTTTAGCTCATTTGTGTTCGAAATACCGAGAAACGTGTTACAATGGGGGCTATCGCGAATGAATTTTCCGCTAGAGGCGCTAGTGTAGCGTGAGGTCAACGAAATGTCAAATCTCATAGTTTTTGGGTGAGCTATGCGGGTTTATTTATAATTAGAATAATTTTGTGAATATTTCGCATTACCTACCTGAAATTAATTATGGCAATTATGCGATAAGGGGCAATGAACGTCTGTAATTTGAGACAGTTTTGTCTTTCGAAAACTTTTGCCCTCCCTTTTTTCCGAACAAAACGGGATTATGCAATACTGTGGTTGCTCAATATGTTTATGGTACTGTTTTACGATGTATTAAATATGATTTTAATCTAAACCTTGTTTTCACGGCCGTTTAACAGACTTTTAAAAACCTCACGCAATAGTGGCGTCATCTAGTGAGAGAAAAAACGATAGCCCTCATTTGACCGTTAATTCAAACCTTAAACTACGAAACTCGAAGTTCGTATCGTACCGTCCCTCTCGCTCTCGTATTAAATAGTAGAAGTGTCAGAGGAACCGCACAACACGAACTGCGAGTTTCGACTTTCATAGTAGCCCTACTGCAGTATAGTATAACTCTGGGTGCGTTTGGGGAGTCACTATCTGCGTTATTCTCTACTAATTTATGGAGCTCGACGTACGACAGTAGTCCTATTAAACGTATTTATTTGTAGCATTAAGATGTACTCGAACACTGCGACCGTCGAAGACCGTGATGTGCACTTTAAGAGAAAGTGTACTTTCGGGAAAGTGAGCTTTTCAAGCCTAACCCATGTGGTTGTCTGAAGTTTGTAGTGCTAATGGCGACTCCCCGAACTTTAAACATTTTCGGTCAGATTGTCACTGTCAATTTGACGTTTGATTTGACAGCAATAAGGAATAAATAAGGTTATGTCACGGGGTTTTATTATAAATATAATTTGATTGAGGTGTATGGGGTTGTACGCTGCTTTTATTAAATAAAAGTTGAAATATTTCTGAAGTAAAATGAATACCGCTTTGAGAGTTACACGCAATTTAAGATATTTCAATTATCACCATCAAATGTCACGATGCAATGTTATAAATAATTTACGAAATAATTTCAAAAATATGCACAGTTCTAGTAGTTTAAGTGTTAAATTGTTTATGGAGCACGAAAACCAATATGCCTATGGTATAATGGAAAATAAAGGTTACGCAACCAAATTAAAATCGGAACATAAGGCTGAACTTATAACGAAAGATAAATTTGACCATTTGATTCAACAAAATTGGACAAAGAAGTCTCCACAAGAAATTTTCGAGTTGTTTCCTATTCTGGGTACTTATTGCTCTGAGCATGGACTATGCATATCTAATAAAATGTTTGATAGTTACATAGATACCCTAACTGATAATATTAAGCATGCTTCAGATGAAGAATTAAAACTCCTATTTTATTCACTTGTGAAGTGGCCAGAAACAGAATCTATTAGAACTAGGAACTATATTGAAGTGTGGGCGGCTCTAGATGACGAGTGTTTGAAGAGGCATAAAGGTTGGTCGGTGGAAGAATTATTGACATATTTGGCTCTTTTTTATTTATTAAATGTTTCAAGAGTCAGTGATTATTCAGTAAAAGGTGTTCAACGTATCACCAACAAAGTGCATCAGATAACTTCAGAACAGTTTGTTCAAACAATGTTCTTTATAGGCACCACCAGGAAATCGCCTTTTGATATGCATAACTTGGAAGTATATTTGGACAGCAATTTCTTTAAGTTCTCCCTAGATGAGTTAGCTATTATGTCAATGGGTTTTTTCAAAAGTAAAACTCCCATACGAAGTTTAAAGATATTGGAACGAATAATTGATAAAATTATAGAACATTCAGCTGAGGTTCACGAAGTGTCCCTCGCTGCTTTACTGAAGGTGATCAAGTATTCCATGAAGTTAGATGAAAATAGTAAAGTATATGAGTTGCTGGATGTTCTGCAGCATGAAATACCCCGTCTGTCTATCATGTGCAAGGTGCACATTGCTTTGATTGGGACAGCCACATTAACATTGCACAAACCTTGTTTGACAAAAATTGCCGAGAGTGTTATTGAATCCATATCAGAGGCTAGGTCAAAGGATCTAGAAAGACTGGTGTTCACATTTGGAACATTTAACCATAGACCTAATACAAGTGAATGTTTCTTTCAAAAAGTCATAAGTGAATTAAGGAGAGTGGAGCGAGAACCAGAAATTCTCAAGTATGGAAGATCTTTTGCCTGTACTGTATCCTTTTTAGGAGCACTAGGAATATACCCTATTGACCTGATGGACAAAGTGCTAAATCCAGAATTTTTGAACACTACTTATGGAAAGTATGTCCATAACTATGGCAAAGAAATTCTAGCTATCCAAAATGCAGCTGATATTTACTGCACAAAAGACACAAAAATGAATTCACTAAATGAAAAGAGTATTAAAATATTAGCAAAAAAATATACAGATTATTGTCCAAGTGAAAAATATCCAAAACAGTATAATATTACCGAAAAGATGTTCTTAGATGTCATGAAAATGTTGAAACAAAGTCGCGGTGGTGAAGAATATGTGATTGGGGACCATATTTTAACTCATCACCAAAGAGGGGGTAAGAAATAATGAATTATATTCATAATTTAAATATCCAACACATATAAATATAGGTATAATTAGGAAAATACACTTGTTATTTTAAACAATATAGGTTCTTGTATCATTCCTTTCAACTATAGATAATTTCTCTCAATACTGCCTTGAATGGTCTGCAGGGTAAACATGTATATGTTTGTGCAAAGGTTTTTTTAATTGTGCCTTCATTTTTTGTTTTAGATATAATAATCTGCAACAGTCCTGATGGAAAACCACTACCAATTGGCAATGTATTTAGCCCTGAAACCTTTGGTGTTCTAAGGAAACCTCCTGACAACAACTATTGGATAGTTCTGGTTATTGCTGGAAGAAATGGTTTAATTAAAAATTCAGGGACACCAACGGGACCATTCTTATCAAAAGTTAGAGATCTACAAGCATTGGGATTTCATGCAGCTCTGGTAAAAATATCTAAGTACTTACTAATATGTATTGTATTACTCTTTATTGTGAACATAAAACATAATTATGAAAACACCAGTTAACAAGAGAAAAAGATGTACAAAGTTAACAAAAAGTTAACCTTCAAACGATTGCAGCAATATTTCATGCAAAGCTTAACTCTTTTTAAGCAAAATTCAAATACCGTCTTGGTGCATCACATAAGGTTAATTTATCAAAATCCTACAACATACTTTTTGGCTTTACAGGTACTTTGGACTAAATATTCAAGCCTGGAGACAGCAAGTGAAAAGACTGAGTACTTGAATTTATTAATCAAAGAAGCGTTAAAAACCTAACTTCGTCATTTTATTAATCTCCTAGAATTATCAAACGAACATTAACTGCAAAGTAATAAAAGTATGAAATAAAAGAGCCAAACAATCTTTCATCTTTTTGCCAGTTCTTTGGTTGGTACCTACTCCGTTCCGTTCCGTGTCGACGATTACCTACCTACGTACGTACGGTCGTACATTACTCGTACCTCGTTTGCGCTTTGCGCTGCGCCCATCTACTGCTAACTGTAACAGGTATCGTGTCATTTAATATGAGTATCGTGATGGGCTACTACGAAACTCTAAATTCGAAATTTATGTCGTGCGGTCCCTTTGACACTCATCCCTACTTATTATTATTATTATTGTTAGCCCATTTTGTCCTTACTATCCCTACTATATTATATATATTATTATATCATAAATGCGAAAGTAACTGTCTGTCTGTCTGTCTGTTACGCTTTCACGTCGAAACCACTGAACCGATTTTGATGAAATTTGGTACATAGGTAGTTTGAACCTCAAGGATCAACATAGGATAACTTTTATTCCGGTAGAGGGCGCCACAGCGCGATAACCTAGATCCGCGCAGACGAAGTCGCGGGCATAACTATACGCTAGTACAACTATAACTATAAGCGATTCTATTGAACTTGGTCAATACTATCGATAGTATTGCGGCAAAAAATATTCTATACTATTGCTAAAGATCGATACTATCGATAATGTACGACTTGTTAATGCACGGTCTGATAATCCGTGCTTTATGTGCATGCATTTTCATCCCGTACCGACTACGAATAAGTATACTTATATATACTTAATAAGTATACTTATATATACTTAATAAGTATACTTATATATACTTATTCGTAGCGTACCTAACTAGCAGGGTACCAATAATGTACCCGCAATAATGTACGACGTGATAATCCAAAGCATAATGTCTTCCGATTATCATGTCTTACGATTTCCGTGATTGAAATAAAAAAAATACCTAACCCGACCGGGTCGGATCTGCTCCAATTATATCGATCTCGCTCGCTGCGCTCGCTCGATCTGCGGCGAAAGATGTCTGTTTCAGTTGAATCAATTGGATTCTGATTATCACGTCGTACATTATCACTACGTACATAACAGCCCGCGCAATATTTCGCACGCCCTGATAATGCGCGCCCATGATAATGTACGGCATGATAATCGGAAGCAATAATGCTTTGGATTATCACGTCATACATTATTGTGCGTACATTCCGAGTTGTACATTATTGTTTCCTGCGTGGCGGCCATTTTGAGCCGACCGTATCGGAATGATTTTGTAGGAAACAAGGAAATAATTAAGTGAAAACTACTGTCGTCTATCGTCGTCTGATACCGATGTCGATCGGATAGTGTGAAAACGCTCTAATCTTCACTTCATATCGTGCCGTCCCGCCAATGATTTTTATTATTTAATATTATTATGAGTTTTTTATTATTTAGAGGCTGTTTCACCATCTATTGATTAGTGTTAAATGTGATGCTGTCTCTATTTGTTTTGTTCGAATAGACGGAGACGGCATCACATTTAACCGTCAGTTAACACTAATCAACAGATGGTGAAACAGCCCCTTAATATGTGAGTCTATATTCAAGTCAATGTTCTAGCTGCACTCTCCATGTCCATATAACCTCTTTGTGGCGGCCGAAGGTCATAGACTATAAACATGTTTTTTCCTTTTTAAATCATTGACAAGCATGCATTTTCGCGGCATTGCGTTGAGGTTGTGGTTTGTGGTACATTGTACATGGTCTGTCTTGTCTTTCGCTAGCTTGTCTTTTTTTGTATCTCGTTCTCGTCTGTGACCGGCGCAGCTAGAACGTTAATATCGGGGACGTAATGCTAAGAATTGTTTTCTCAAATAAAACTGTGTGTTATGATACAATAAGTGAATAATATTTGGTTTTCTGCTAACGACATTCTCGCAACATGTCACAAACAGAAGAAGCTATGGAAGTGGCCGAAGCTGGAGAGAATTCCGTAAGCTTTTTGTTGCTTGGGCTTTATGCTGACATCAGAATGGTATTTTGTATGTTTTTGTAGCATTGCGTTTATAATTTTGATGTTATTCCCGTAGAATGGCTCTTCAAGCGATACCACGTCATCGAAAGGTAAAGAAGGTGATTTCGAAAGCAAGATTGAAACCGACCGTTCCAAAAGATTTGACTTTTTGTTGAAACAAACCGAAATTTTCTCACATTTTATGACAAATACCACTAAAGCTGGAAGTAGTCCACCAAAGGCTAAAGCTGGAAGACCCAAGAAGAACAAAGATCTTGATACATCAGGATCTGCTGGAGAGTATGTAAACTTTTCAATCTGTGAACTCCTGAGTAATATTAGTTTCTTAAATTTATAATTGAATTTGCTGTTTTTAGTCACCGCCACCGTAAAACAGAGCAAGAAGAGGATGAAGAGCTCCTTGCAGAAACCAACACAAAGGTTAAGAATATATTTCGCTTTGAGTCTTCTCCTCCCTACATCAAGAATGGAGAAATGCGGGATTACCAAGTGCGTGGTCTCAACTGGATGATATCACTGTATGAAAATGGCATAAATGGAATCCTTGCTGATGAGATGGGTCTTGGGAAAACATTGCAAACAATATCTCTGCTTGGCTACATGAAAAATTTCAAGTAAGTCTGTTGTTTTAGTGGGCATTAATCTATTACTGCTTTGGGTTGGACTAAAACAAAGGGGGTCCCTTAGGATAGGTTAGAGTTAAACTTATGTATGGGAGGACCCCCTTTGCTTTAGGTGTACCTTCTTCGTATATACCTTCCATATCTGTCTTCATAACTTTTGGATTAAATAAGTGTATGACATAATTTTATATTTTCATCATTTGTATAATATAGTTGTATATGTATATCATTTTAGAAATATTCCTGGGCCTCATATTGTGATTGTGCCAAAATCAACTTTAACAAATTGGATGAATGAATTTAAGAAATGGTGCCCATCCTTAAAAGCGGTCTGTTTAATTGGAGATCAAGAAACCAGGGTAAGAATCTTAACATTTAATTTTATCTGACAAAACCAAGGAGTTTTTTGTAATGATGAAGGGTCCCATGGAGCATACAGCCAATAATCAAACACTGAATTTTATGACTTGAGAACCAGGGCAGAAATTTTATTAGACACCCCATTCTCCCTTCTTCATTGTCTCTAGTGGTTGTTCAAAAATGTAATAATTATATTGGGTGTGAATGTGGTGACAGAAGAATAAAATAGTGGAAAATCTTTTTGTATTTAAATATCTTATTGCCACATGAGTGGAAAAGGCTCTCCAGTTTGCTCTCAAGATCCTGCACTGAGTTCTATGGGTTGCACATGTCGAAAAGATCATGCTATTAGATTTGCATATAATTATAGTAGGTACTTACTACATCCAATCAGAGTGATTTGTCTGTTATTTATAAATATAATTTACTAATAGTATATTTTTTATTTTCCAGAACACATTCATTCGTGAAACTCTTATGCCTGGTAACTGGGATGTGTGCATCACATCATATGAAATGATCATTCGAGAAAGATCAGTATTCAAAAAATTCACTTGGAGGTATATGGTTATTGATGAAGCTCACAGGATCAAAAATGAGAAATCTAAACTCTCAGAACTGCTCCGAGAGTTCAAGAGCATGAACAGGTTGCTGCTGACAGGCACTCCCTTGCAGAATAATCTTCATGAACTTTGGGCGTTGCTTAATTTCTTATTGCCTGATGTTTTTAACAGCTCTGATGTAAGTTGGTCTAAAAATTTTATGAAAAGTTAATCAAATAATTCTGTTTCAACGGCTGTTATTTATTTGTTATGAAAATTTAAGGATAATCTACATAAATAAATGACACGCCACATCACATGTGGTGGTGGCGAAAAAGGTTCACTATAAATACTTGTACTTATGTATCTAAACTCTTTATTGTAACAAAGAAAAGAAACAAAACACAATTAACAAACTTTGAGATACTTGTACCAAGGCAGACTTGTTTTATGTTAAATGCTGAAACAAATAATATATGTAAGTTCAAGTGTTAAATATTTACTTGCTTTCTAGGACTTTGATTCCTGGTTCAATACAAATGCAGCTCTTGGTGACAATCAACTAGTTTCTCGGCTCCATGCTGTCCTAAGGCCATTCTTGCTGCGACGTCTCAAGTCTGAAGTGGAAAAAAAACTCAAACCTAAAAAGGAGTTAAAAGTGTATGTGGGACTCAGCAAAATGCAGAGAGAGTGGTACACTAAGGTTTTGATGAAGGATATTGATGTTGGTGAGTTTATTGAATTCAAAACAAGTAGATTACACTGATTCAAGTGAGAGTTTTCGATGTTCACTGCTCAGACACTCGCCACTCAGTGATAACCTGGTTCATGTTATGTACAGCCATGCCGCCAGTTTTGTGTAGTTTTTAACTTTTATAATTATTATTTGCTGCTGTCTGAGGCACGGAATAAATTTTTGCTACCTATGTGTAGAATTCCCATTCAAGTCTAGAATAAAAGTTTAAGTTTGCACTCATATTTACGGTAAATGAAATTTCCACTATAAAAAAGTCCTCTAAAAACATATTTCCAAGTTTTGGCTGTCGAGTACCAAGGTAAAGTGATGCCTATATCAATCGGTTATTAATAGCAATGTTATGTATGATGGACAGGTTATATTATTACAACTATAAAAATTAAAAACTTAAATTTCAGTTAACGGAGCTGGTAAAGTGGAAAAAATGAGACTTCAAAACATTCTTATGCAGCTCCGTAAATGTTGCAACCATCCATACCTATTCGACGGGGCAGAACCGGGCCCACCATATACCACCGACGAGCATTTAGTGTACAATTGTGGCAAACTGGCTATACTGGACAAACTGCTACCCAAGCTGCAGGAACAAGACTCGAGGGTTCTGATCTTCTCGCAGATGACGAGGATGTTAGATATTTTGGAGGATTATTGCCTGTGGAGGCAGTATAAGGTATTCTTTTTGTGTATGCAGTAAATTTACTCGCAGTATCCATTGACTGCTCTGTGGTGTTTGCTCAGGATTGATGCAAAATTTGATTGAAAATTATCATTAAAATTGTACTTTTTAGTACTGCCGTCTGGATGGACAGACGCCTCATGAAGACCGCAACAGACAAATCGAGGAGTACAATGCTGAGGGCAGTGAGAAGTTTGTGTTTATGCTATCGACTCGTGCTGGTGGCCTCGGCATTAACTTGACATCGGCAGACGTCGTCATAATATACGATTCTGACTGGAATCCGCAAATGGATTTACAGGCTATGGATCGCGCGCATAGGATTGGGCAGCTGAAACAGGTAGGCACAAACTAAGTTATTCTAGTTAATAAAGTTTTCTGAAAAAGTGAATTTTCACCCTATATCATGGTTGGACTCATCAGCTTTCTATTGACGTTCAGGGACGCAAAGCTCTCAAGAGTGAAGTTTGGATTTTGGATTGAGGAGTTGTTTTCACACCAATCTATATTATTATGAAAGTATGAAGTTAAGCTCATGCTATTATTATTGTTCATGTTATTTCTTTTATCAAGGTGCGAGTATTTCGGCTTATTACCGATAATACGGTAGAAGAAAAAATCGTGGAGCGGGCGGAAGTGAAACTTCGTCTCGATAAGCTCGTGATACAGTCTGGTCGCCTTATTGACCAGAAAAATCAACTCAACAAGGACGAAATGCTAAACATGATTCGACATGGAGCCAACCACGTGTTCTCTTCCAAGGATTCCGAGATCACTGATGAAGATATTGATACTATATTGGCTAAAGGAGAAACAAAGGTTTGTATTCCTTATACAAACCACATAAGCTCATAAATCCCTCAAACAGATAACAATTTTAATTGGTTTTAATAAATATTTTTTTAGACCGAAGAGCTGAAACAGAAATTGGAAAGTCTTGGTGAATCGTCATTAAGAGCTTTCTCTATGGATACGCCTGGAGCGACGACGGATTCCGTTTATCAATTTGAAGGTGCTGTATAATATTTTAATAACAATGAGAACACAAAATTGAAGTAAAATGCTGGCGTTTTTATTTAATTTTTATTCTTCAGATATTCATAAACTAATATTTTAGTCTCAATATTATCTTTAACTTTCCCCCTTATGCAGGAGAGGACTACAGAGAGAAGCAGAAGATAATCCCTCTGGGTAGCTGGATCGAGCCGCCAAAACGAGAGCGTAAGGCTAATTATGCGGTGGATGCGTACTTCCGGGAAGCGCTCCGCGTTTCAGAGCCCAAGGCGCCCAAAGTACAGGTATGTGTAAAGAACTAAAGTGCTGGAGCACGCAGATCTTCATAAATATTTGTGCACGCTTTATAATTTACTATCTACTAGTCATGTAGGTTTTACATTATTTCAGATCATGATAGCGTTCTTAGGTACATTTTATCATTGACGTTTCTTTATACGTAGGCGCCGCGACCGCCGAAGCAGCCGATTGTTCAAGACTTCCAGTTCTTCCCGCCGCGATTGTTCGAGCTGCTGGATCAAGAGATTTATCATTACAGAAAAACATTGAGGTAAAGTCACATTGGAAAACTGAAACTGCCATGTCTTATACGGAACCATAGACTATGCGTTGACCGACACGCACTTGGCCGATTCTTTGCCACCAAAATTCTTCTACAGGACATTCTGGAGAAACTAGGTCAATCAAAATTTTTGTAAATATAAGTCCTTTTGAAAAAATACTCCATATGATTATTATTGTGTACAGTCAGCTGCAGATAAAAGGTACCCCCCTGTAACGGCGGTATCCATACTACCGCAGTTACAGGGGGGTACCCTTTCTCTGCAGCTGACTGTACAGTCAAAGTCTAAAGTATTTTTTTACTAATTTGTTGCAGTCCCTTCATGTTTGAAGTTATAATTCTCTGAAGGTGTATAGTATAGTGAGTGACAAGGTAGATATCTTTGACCTAAACTGTACATAATATTACAAAACAATGAAACACTGGAGAAAATAATTCGAGGAAGAGAGGGGATCACTTTCAAAACCATCAAACTAATCATAAAAGCTTGTCTTGACACTGACTGTTCCATTTGCTTCAGCTATAAAGTGCCGCGTAATCCGGAGTTAGGGCCAGACGCAGCCAAAATTCAGAGGGAGGAGCAACGCAAGATAGACGACGCTGAGGCGCTGACTGAAGAAGAGGTCACAGAGAAGGAAAACCTTCTAACACAAGGTAGAATAAAAGCAATAATACTTATAGTACATAGGCGCAGTATAAATCAGATACATATAAAATCAGAGTCTCCAAACATGCAACAAAGACTGCGTTGTTCAGATGAAATTATTTGCATATTTTTTTTGTACAATTATTTTGTTCCATGTTGAATCACTCATTATGTGACTTTCAGGTTTTACGAACTGGACAAAGCGAGATTTTAATCAGTTCATTAAGGCGAATGAAAAATATGGCAGGGACGATATTGATAACATCGCTAAAGATGTTGAAGGAAAGACCCCGGAGGAGGTGAGTCATCAGTTTCCAACTACGAAATCGTGAACAATTTTAAAGTTCAATTGTGTTTGAATATAAAATGATTTTTTATGATCTAGTGAATTAAGTAAAATCTTCGTCTAAAACCAAGGATCAGGTGTCAACAGCCAGAAACCAAAAAGTTTCTATATTTTTTTTAATTTTTGATTTATATGAAACTAGAAATCAATCAAATAATAATATATATAATAATGATATAAAAAAGAGTGTAAAACTCGAGCATTAAACCCATTTTCCCCTCGACGTCTCGGGTAAAATGCTCCGTTTTATGCTTTTGTTGTACAATCTACTATTTGTGATTAGGTCATGGAGTATTCGGCAGTTTTCTGGGAGAGATGTCACGAACTCCAAGACATCGACAGAATAATGGGACAAATTGAACGGGGAGAGGCTAAGATTCAGAGGAGAGCTTCAATCAAGAAAGCGTTGGACGCAAAAATGGCGCGGTACAGGGCACCTTTCCACCAACTCCGAATTTCTTACGGAACCAACAAGGGCAAGAATTATGTAGAGGAAGAGGACAGGTAATGTTCGATTTTAACTGTATAGAGCCACTAATTCACCAGAAACTTCTTGTTCGGTGCTTGTGTAGCACGACGACGTCACTTTCTAAGTGCGCCTTGTGTGGCCCTCAATCAATATTTACTTTTAAAATGAGTTTCCAGCCAGGTTGCACTCTATTAGTATTTTCCATTCTCGTAGCGTAGGATTTGTTACGTTATTTTGAGCACCCATTCCATGTAATAAACCTAATCACTATTGTAGGTGTAATATAATATCAAGTAGAAAGATATCGACACGGCCAAAGTTATTAAAATATACACGACTTTATACGCACATCATTAAGGTCGTGTATACATATTTTTGGAACTTTCGCCGTGTAGATATCTTTGCACTGTGACTGTGTAGTTGTTGTGTGTGTGTGTTTGTGTGTAATGTCAGTCGATAATTGTTTATTACTGGGCAGGTTCCTGGTGTGCATGCTGCACAAGCTAGGCTTCGACAAGGAAAACGTGTACGAGGAGCTGCGCGCCGCAGTGCACGCCGCGCCGCAGTTCCGCTTCGACTGGTTCCTGAAGTCGCGCACCGCCGTCGAACTGCAGCGGAGGTAAGACGTCACATCCTACTAATAATAAATGTGAAAGTTTGTGAGTGAGTGAGTGACTGTGTTTGTTACTCCTTCACGCTGAAACGGCTGGACGAATTTAGACGAAATTTAGCAAAAAGTTATTTTATAACCTGGATTAAAACATAGGATACTTTTTATCTCGATATTCCCACGGGATAGGGATAAAATCTCTAAATAACAACCGCTGGGCTTAGTCTTGAAATTTGAAATTTAGGTAGTTGGACATCTGGAATAACACATAGGCTACTTTTTATCCCAATGTTCCCACGGGATAGGGATGAAATTTCGAAACAACAGCCGCTGGGCTTACAGTCATGATATTATTTGCCATGGGTGTTTTAATTTAACGTCATTGAAAACCACAATGTAATTTTAGGGAATTCCCACGATAATTTAATAAAATCCCGGAATTTCAATTCAACTGCTGTATCTCATGATTTACGCGTGCAAAGCCGCGGGTAAACACTAGTAGTTAATATTATGGCTCCAGTACACAGCGGCTCTCAGGAAGCTACCAGATATCTTTCGTCCAATATTCCGCAGTTTCAAGAGTAAAAAGTTTTTGACCAGTGTGCTGTTGGCAGTGATTACTTGGGCCAATCGACTTTTTTACCGACACTAATCTGTCCGCGATATTTTTCTATAATTGCAGATTTTTGTAAGTAAACATGTTTTTTTCTGTAATTTAATAGATGGTGTACATGAGTACATGCCATCCAACATAAGTTCAACCTATTAAACCGTGAAATATCTTGTTGGAAGTACGATTTTTTGGTAACGCGGGAGACGCCCAAAGTGTTAGTAAAATAATTGATTAGCCCACTTATGGCTCTTATGAAGTGGTCGCTCGCTTTGGGTCTTACGGAGGCTCAAGTCACTCAAAGGGCTATGGAGAGTTGAAATATCGAAACAATGAAAAAACATACCAGTCATAACTTTCTTTGATAATATATTTTATATCGCTTTTTTCAGATGTAACACGCTTATCACGTTGATCGAAAGAGAAAATCAGGAGCTGGAAGAAAAGGAACGTGCAGAGAAAAAGAAGAAGAGCGGCAATGTCAACCAGAACACACCCGGAGGCGGCGCGGGCGGCAAGGGCGCCGCCGGCAAGCGTAAGGCAGACAACACTCCCGATACCGCCCAAAAACACAAGAAAAAGAAGAAATGAAATCCGGTCAAACGGAACATCCGTGCCGCAAATAACAACCGAACCAGATGAACATTTATTGCACCTAGGAATTAAATAGAAGCTAGATACAACGCTTAGAAATAACTCTTTCTTTTTTTTTATTAATTTTGTTTTAAAGCTCTAGTGATCTTGCGATATTGTGGGATAGAGTGACAAGAAATCAGCAGTGATATTTAAGAATTTTCTTCTTATCGAATATGCAGTGGATGTGTGTGTGTGTTGAGTGAGTATTGCAATAAATTGAGTGTGACCTTAGTTGATTTAATTCATGGCTTCTCCAACTAGCAGTATTTTGTAAATCCTAACTTATTTATAGAGATCCGCATAATAATTTTTATGCAATGGGTATTAAGTAGTAACTTTAAAATTTTGCCTCCAGATGTAAATCTGATAAAATACCAATATATTGAGATAAAAAAATATAAATTGGCGAGCAACCAAGACAAAACGAAGACAAAACTGACAACAATCTAGATTTGAAATTGTCTTATGTACTGTACTGGTGTTTTAGGTTGCTAAGTAATACCCATTATCATAAGAACCTTTCATCTGGTCGATTTTCCAGTAAGATTATCTAACGACGTGCGTGTGATATAATAAAATAGGCATTCAATTGAAACAAGTGAAACAATTAGAAACAAGTGATATTTTTACCTATGAAGCGTTAAAAACAGGTCATGAGATTTTACATTTATTACAATAAAGTGATACTCAATCAGATGTACTAGTTTCGTTTATCTCTCTGAAACTTTCCTAAACTAAAAACCTAAGAAGACTATTCCTTATTTGTAGAGATGTGCCGATCATGACTTTGGCCGACTAGCCGATTAGCCGGTTGTAAAGAAGCCGACAAATCGGCCGACTAGTCGGCAAAGCCGATCACAATAGGGCTACTATGAAACTCGAAGTTCATGTCGTGTGGTCCTTCTGACACTTATACTATTTAATACGAGAGCGAGCGAACTTCGAGTTTCGTAGTAGCTCTGCAGCTTCGGGGATTTCCGTAACGTTATGTTAACCAGCTGATTTAGGCGCAAGTCGCAACCTACGCCTGTAAGCGTGTCGGAAGCTGTTGTATTTAATTCGTATTATTTTATTTCTAGTTTTTTTGCTTTTGTACCTATCAAAGTGGTGTTTTTGTATTTGTATTTGAAATATACGTACAAAGTGAAAAGCTGGATAGTCGGCGCTTTTAGCCGACTATTCGCCGACTGGTCACCGACTACGATAGTGGCCGGATAGTCGGCTTTACCGACTAGTCGGCACATCTCTACTTATTTGCTATCATGAAAAACACCGCACTTGGTAATTATGAGAAGAATTTATTAAAATTTTACACTGATTATGACATTACATAATAATAACGATAAATACGGTCTGTGTAATATTCATAACGTCCAGACTGCACAGTTCACTCCGCAAAGGGGCCGCGCGGCGGCGGCGCGGCCGGCTCGGATCAGGACGACGCGGCATCGCCGTTGTCTTGGAAGTTGTTGGGCGCGAACGGCGCCCCCAGCCCGTAGAGGTGCCCGCTCGTGCTCTCGATGTTACCGTCGAAAAATATCTGAACAAAAATATTTTGAAGTTTGGTAATGTTTCTCTCTTCTTCTCTTTTAAAATATGGCTTTCTGTCCTTATTAGGACAATTTCGCCAGTGTCAAAGTACTCTCTTTAAGAGGGACGTTGTTCGGTAGTTGTAGTTTTTGCAACTTGATAGTAAAATTAAAGAAACCACGTGGAGACGATTTGCGCATTAAAAAATGTCAGACATGAGACCAATATAGAATTTTGTGATCACTGTTCACTGTTAAGGTTAATCGCATGAAACACTATCAAAATTATACTTCATGGTAATGTTTCTCGTTGTGGCTATTCCTAAATAGACGGACTACTGCAATGAAATGTGGGTTTTTCGACAGGCGAAATATAGCTAGATGGCGCCATTATCGTGAGGTCTGTCTGCATCGCGCTCGTGTATGGGTAAACTAAATGAGCCAATTGCAAGCAAGACGTCAAACGGACTTCACAATACAATCTTGGAAGTATTTTCCTTTTTAGATAGATTATTTTTAGGCGTTGGATTGCATCTGTAACTATGGGGTGCACACTTCTCATAATTATAGGTGTGATGAACACCTCTGGTATAAACTTCTCTCCTCCCAGTGCCCACGCGGATAACAGAATTTCGAAGTTCGCCGTGCAATTGAAAATTTATAAAATGAGTTCAAATTTAAAATCTCTAAAATGTTTTTGCTTACGAATCTATCAATCATCATCCATCCCAGCCTATAGTCCCACTGCTGGGCACAGGCCTCTCAGAACTACAGGGCTTGGGCCATAGTTCCCACGCGGGCCCAGTGCGGTTTGGGAACCTCACACGCACCATTGAATTGCTTCGCAGGTTTGTGCAGGTTTCCTCACGATGTTTTCCTTCACCGCAAAGCTCGTGGTAAATTTCAAATGTAATTCCGCATATTAATTTGGCAAAACTCAAGAAGTGCGAGCCGGGGTTTGAACCCACGATCCTCTGCTTGAGTCAAACCACTAGGCCACCACGGCTTCAATTAACGGTCGCTCACTACGCTTTAATTCCGCAATCCAATTTTTGGGCGTGGTAAAGGACATATGACTTCTGAGTCGATTCAAGGATACAGGAACTAGAGAGGACTCCAAGAGGCGCCCTAATGTAATTATCTCTGTTGATTTAGATATAATTGGATTTTCGTAGAGCTGACCTCAATGTCTTGAGCGTGTCACACAGTACATACTATGCGGATACGTTAATATCGACCGCTTACTTTCTCAACCTCGTATCTACCCGAATTGTATACAGCAAAAATTAACATTCGTAGGTACCTACTTAACATAAAGATGATTTTAACGCAATTTACTGTGACCTGATAAGAGGTTGAGAAAGTAAGTTGAGAATTATGTTATGTTTAATATGTATGTTATTTAGTTTCTTTTATCAATAAATATATTAGTTAAGAATACGAGGTGACACGTTAACTAATTTGTATATGCAGATAAAATCCGCACTATACTATGTATGAGGAAAAAAAATATGAAGAGTGATTTATTATGAACACAACTCAGTAGTAAAAAATAATTTTATGAATGAGAGTCAATATGGAGCCCTTTCAATATATATCAGTTTTACGATAAAATATAAATTATCTGTGCTGTGTTGTTTCATTTAATTATATAGGAAGCGATATTAATCGATATGCGTTCAGTGCAGATAATATTACCGTATCTGCTTAGTGTGTGACACGCTTTATGAGTGTAAGCCGAGTTTACAAACAGGATTATGATTTCATTACGCGATAATAGGAAGATTTAATCAAACTAATAAGCACCAGGTGAATTTAAATATGCTTTCTCTGAATTAAGTGATAAGCAATTTCTAGAATGCTATTCTCGTTACATAAGGAAGTGTGGTCCGTCACTGAAACATGTCTTAGGACCAACCTAATTTTTTTATAAACTGAGATGTGTTCAACTCAGTGGCGGACTAACAGGGGGGCGGAAGGGGCGGCCCGCCCCGGGCCTCCGGTCTTGGGGGGGCTCCTAAATGCCTCCGCGTTCCCGTGATCAAATCCTACACGACTAAAAATGTGCTTAGGTATATAGTACCAAAATTTTTTTAAACTGCATTTTTTTTGAAGCTTAGGTCCTCATTCAGCTTTGCCGCCCCGGGCCTCTGACGGGCTTAGTCCGCCACTGGTTCAAGTTATATTAAGTTTTGTGCTGACAAAGAATGCTTCGATAAGTATGTATGTGTCTTAGAGGACCACCTATGAAACATTGGGTATAAAATATGGAACCCAAGAAAGGGAATGAAAGCAGTCCGACTTATCATACAGTTAACTAATTAGGCTGGCATTTTTTCTTGATAAATAGGTGTTCAGTTACCCATCAGACATGGTGGACTAAGACTAAGACCGCCTTGCAGGTAAAAATAAATCTAGGTTTAGTAGTTAAACCTGGCTTAAGCTTGCCAGTTCCATACATTTTGACACTATTAAACAAGCTTAACGCTAACTCGAGATTTATGTGTTTTCAGCAAGTAGCCATAAGTGATTGGCAATTTTTTAGAAGGTATAAATACGTAAAGAAAACTAATACCTCTTTGATTTTAAAAAAAGCCATGCCGGTGAGGTGAGAGTCGGAGCCAGCTTGATGCTGCGGGCCCACACGCCGAAGCTCAAGTTGATCTGCCACCTCTTGAAGACCGCCCTTCAGATTCTTGCACAGCTTCATTAAGTACTGGAAAAAGTAAATGTTTTTTAATAAACTAAGTGCCTTTGCGTGCATTATGCAACCTCCAAAAATGAATAATTAGATTGATGAGCGGATGGATGGATGTGAGGTGTGATCCTACACAAACAATGATGATCTATTGATGAAAAACAATTTATAAAAAAAAGCTTTACATATTTGCTAACTGTAGTAGTTACTTGTTTAGTGTTCTATCCATCACTTGCTTTGTCATCCAGCTACATCAATCCACACCAAATTCCCAGTCAATTCTACCACTAAAAACTGCATCAAATTTAATTTGGGGGCCATCCATAAATTACGCCACACTTAATCATTTTTAGACTAGATAATTATTTTGTTCATCACAAAACACCCAAAAAATCCCCAGTTTCCCCTAACATTGTGACATAATTTGTGGATGGCCGTTGCAAGATTTTATTTACTTACAAACATATACTACAGACAGGTAAAACAAAATTAAAGCTTATGAAAATAAATTAAAATAAATAATTTCTTACTTTTACATCATAAACATTTGGAAAATATAAGCGCAGACTTTCAAAAAAATCAGTCTCCTCTTGAGGAAGATTTTGGTCCGTTAGCAGCTTTAATAAGTATCCAAAATCGTATCCAGAATGGAAACTCAGCCAGTTGATGTTATCCATGAGCACAATTCCTGAAATAAAGGATATCCGGAATAAGGTAAAAATGTAAACCGTAACATTAACAATTGGTTTTGTTTTTTGGATACAAGCGTGCATGAGAAATTTCTATCCAATGTAATCAACCAAATGCATTATCATTTTTTTGACAGTTTCTGTACCAGAAACCAAATAATAAGGCTGATTGTCCCATTTATTTGTAAGTAAGTTGTATATAGACCAGAATGAATGACAATAATGTTGGATACCTGATAATTCAAACCCATATGGCAATAACATAGATTTTAAATGAACAGATTCTACATTATAATTTTTCATTCTATTAGTTTTTCTGAAGATTAAAATGTGAAAAAAAAAACAATCTTTAGTTTCAATTTTCACAATATAGTAGCAACCAGTTTTAAAAAAATATGTTTTCATAATGATTGATTGAAATGTAGTGCTATATGACTCAAAGTCTTAAAGTTTATCCGTACCTGAGGACATAAGAAGTTCTGCAAATTCTAATGGCTCGATTCCATGTTCTTCATGCTCCCTAAACTGGAGCCCTGAATTTTGCAATAAATCAATAGAATCTTGGGCATACATATCTTCCCTGGAGATGAAAAACACTTAATTATAATCAATATTTTTGCGACAAAGAATTGCCTCTGCAAGGCTAACTTGCACTGACATATATTCATCATTAACAGCTGTGAAAATATTAACAATAAAAAAGAATAATAGACTTACTGTAGGTTAAACTTAAAATTGAACTGCCATGTTGTACAGCCTGGAGGGGTCTTTCCATTTTCATCCATGAATGTGAGACCAAGTTGAATAATCCTCAGCAGGTCTACATTGCACCTAGAATTGAGTAATCTTCATTAATGACCTGTTGATCGGATGACATCTGGCAGTCGGTTGGTAAACTGTGGATGAGCTTAGCACAGGACCGGGCAAAGTGGCGTGAAAATGAAGAGGCCTTTACCCAGCAGTGGGTGGATGTGGGCTGATGTGATTGTTTGATTGAATTAATGACAACATTAGTAAGCAGGTTTTTTTCATGAAGATTAATCAATAACCCATTGGTGGACACTACTTTCAATTAAACATTGTTAAGCCTTACATTTGGATGCTTAGGTGTACTGTCCATCAACATGTGAATCCACTTGATTTTAATCATTGCTTATGTATATTTTGAAAGACAAGTTTACAATTACCTAAGTAGTTGGTACTGATAGTCTGCTGTAGATCTGAATTCACCAATAGGCCTGGCCACTACTCCAGGAAACTCTGTGTCCATGGCCACCCAATGATACTTCTGGACAATCTGTTGAAAAGTTAGTTTTTGTATTAACATACTGCTCAGATAGGAAATACAAACAATAATTTAACCTCATACCTGTCGAATAACATGAAATTCTTCATGAAGATTGTGGTTCCAGACATTTTTAATTGCACAATCATCCTTCAGAGAGTTCATTGTGCCGCCAAAGCTAGCGGCAGGCATCTGTAAAATCATAGCTTTCGGAATATTAGTCAAATTTTGCCTATACATATTATATACCAACTTAGTAGGTACAAATGTACAGTCGAGTTCATAAACTCGTGAGCAAACATATCTGAACACGCTTTTACGCCGTTAACAAGACAGTGGTGTTCAGATATTTGTGATGAAATTTTTGCTTACAAGATTATGAAATCGACTGTACTCAAACAGATTCTTTATATAATGTTTGCTTTACTTTACGGAAATAAAGAGTCTTCAAGGATGTATCAGGTTCTCGGCACTTTTTTTCTGAATTTCAACTGCAACTAGTTTATCTAGGGGCACCTGCGCAAAGATTTATTAAAATCAATAAATAAGCCGGGATGAAAGCATTCGATATATTATGTTATGTTTGTTACCATAATGATACTGACCTTTTATTTGTTTTATCGCCCTCGGCTACAACGACTTTTCCTCTAAGCCTACTTAAACAATTAGAACAATCGGCACCACTATCAAATCTAACTTTTCATTTTTACGATTGCAGTTGCATATAGAATCTCACTGAATGGCTGAATTTAATTTTGACGTGATTTTGACACTGACAGCGCAAGTGCAACGACCACGACCACAGATAAGGGAAATCAATGGATGTAGGGTAAAGGCACCAGTGGCCAGCCAGGAACCAGTGGTCAGCCTTTTGCGTCGTTTATTGGTCATAAATATCGCTACAATTAGAATAAACGAATCAAGTGTACTTTAATAGAAACTTTGATTTCTCATTGGTTAATATATCACACGATAGGTGCGACAGGGGATCACGGGGGAGAAATAAACTAGTTCACACAGGTGACGGCGGTTGAAAAGAGCAGTAGTGTCATGTCCGCCATATTTTTTACTTCGTGTAGTGTTCCCTTAAAAGATAAGAAAAGAAAAAAGGGCGGGAAACTTCGTGAGAAGCGGACGCGGTTTTTTTGTGAAATTTGAAATTTTAATTATTATCAGCTAAGGATTGTTGTTAAGTAGATTAAAGTGTATATATTTACCTCAATTAACTTGTATTATATGTATAGTTGTAAATAGTTACGGTGTATATACTTTGGTAAGTATTTTTTTATTAACTTTGTAAATATGGGCGATCCGCCCGACCCTGGAGGAGGGACAGAATTTCCTCTTCAGTCATCTATTGATGTCTTAGTTGAAGCATTGGAGTCGTCTATGGACACAGACTGCTCCACATCTGAACAAAATTTACTTAAACGGAAACGACTTAGAGTGAAATGCAATCTGTGTCATAAAAGAAAAAGGAGAGGGGGTATTAAAGATGCACAAAATGATTGTCAATGTTTAATAACTGAAAAAGATGTGAAAGTAAATTATCAGACTCCCCAACACAGTATGCAAAATGATAACAATCATGATCTAAACATCAGTAATAATGCTACCGATACTACTACTCGTATGCCGGTTGGTCGTTCTCTATACGTAAAGACTGATTTATCACCCTACATAATCCATGTCCAAAAAGAAACATCAAATGCAAATGATGCCACTATTCTCCACCCAGTTGCATTTGGTCGTTTTTTGAAACGATACAATATTAATGGTATTGTTAACGGTACCTTGAAACGCATAGGTAGAAACAGAATTAGTATGGAATTTGCAAATTTCAACGATGCTAATATGTTCTTATCTAACAAAATTTTAACAAATGAAAAGTACAAAGCCTTTATACCCACGTTTAACGTTACACGTTTAGGCGTTATAAGGGGTGTCCCATCTGATTGGTCAGACGAGGAGGTCTTGGCCAACATTAATGTACCAATTGGGTCTGGCCCAATTATAAAGATGAGAAGATTGAAAAGGAAGGTTACAGCTGGAATTGATGGTACTAATCAATATGTTAACACAGGTACTATTGTTGCAACTTTTGATGGTCGAACCCTCCCCACCCGGGTTTACATGTGTTACACTGCTCTTCCCGTAGAGCTATATATATACCCCACTATCCAATGCTATAATTGCTGCAGATTTGGGCATGTAAAAAACCAATGTCGATCTACTCCAAGATGCTACAAGTGCGGCCAAGGCCACTCTGGTAGCAACTGCAATGTGGAAGAAGAAAGGCATTGGTGTATTCTATGCAAGGGATGCCACCAAGCCATTGATAAAAAATGTCTGGAATATTCCAGACAAAAGGCAATTAAAGAAACAATGAGTAAAAGTTGCATCTCTTACGTAGAAGCACTTAAAATACATCCACCAGTTTCCAGGGTATCATATGCAGACGCCCTACTCACCTCTCCACCAATATCAAATACACCCAGAGATACACAAAACTCCTCAAGCTCTCAAAACATGCCAAATTCACAAAATGTGTCATACAAGAAAACAGTTTTTCTGAAACCAAAAACGCCACCAAAGCTCTCAAAGGGGTATGACTACCATGCCCATGCTAATATTGTTAGAAATCCAGTCATATCAGAACGTAAACCCATTTATAATGCAAACAATAATAATGAAAATATGCAAATCTCAGACATAATTAAATTAATTATTCAATTATTATCACAATCTAACATTGTATCACCGTCCAACGCTGCAGCAATTATTGACACACTATATAATATATCAAAATATAATAATGGCCCACAGAGCCAAAGCGCTTCAGTGGAATTGCCGGAGCTTAATACCTAAAAAACAAGACCTAATACATATTATTAACAAACTTGATCCCTTTGTTATCTGTCTTCAAGAGACATGGCTGAAACGGGATTCTGTTCTCAAAATCCCAGGTTTCTCCTGTGTTCGTGAGGATAGACCAGATGGGTATGGTGGAGTTGCCATACTTATCAATAATTTATTTTCTTTTACTCCTATAACCCTACCTTTACACAGTAATGACATTTCAATTTGTGCTGTGAGTGTAAATAATATCTGTTATATATCTATATATTATTCCCATCCAAGTAACCAAATTTTTAATGAAATCAATCAGATTATTAATTTTATTCCAAAACCGTTCATACTTTTAGGTGACTTTAACTGTCACAATCAGTTATGGGGTTGTAACACAACCGATTATTATGGAGAGCAGTTACTAGATCTACTAACATCTCATGATCTGTGTGTATTAAATACTGGTGCCCCGACTCGCCTTGCCAGATCAACAAGCTCATCAGATATATCTATCTGTACACCTGATCTAGCATCACTCCTTTCTTGGTGTCCTATGGAATCCACATATGGTAGTGACCATTATCCATTGGTGGTCACTTTTCCATATAACAAACCTATTAGGGTGGTGAGACAACCACGTCAAAAGTATAATTTAACAAATGCTGATTGGATTACATTCAGAGAAAAAGTAAGTCAGGTGATGTGTAATGTTCCAGAAATCAATTCTACTAGTACTTCAGACTGCTCTGAATTCATAGCTAAGGCACTGATACAAGCAGCTGATGAAACTTTTCCCCTAAAAAGTTGTGGACAAAGCATAATACCATCACCACCATGGTGGGATAAAGATTGCACCCTAGCAGTTAAACAAAGAAAGGAGGCTGAAAGACAATATTGTATGTCTATGACAGACTATAATTTTGATAATTACCTAAAGGTAGCCAATGACACTAAGGAGTTATTGCGGAAAAAGAAATTTGAAGGATGGCGTAGTTTCTGTTTATCTATTTGCCCTGGTACAAAACCCTCTATTGTATGGCAAAATATTAGAAAACTAGCTTTGGCCTGCGGCTTCGCCCGCGTGGAATTCGGTTATGCGCGCTTTTTTACCCGTTTAGAGGGAAATTTTATCCATTTCACCTACACAGATAATTTTTAATTGTTATCTAGAACTTATACACCTATTTTCATTCTTCTAAGTCCAGAAATTAGAAAATTTCCATACAAACTTTACCCCCCATTTTACCCCTTTATGGGAAAATTTTATCCATTTCACCTACACAGATAATTTTTCATGGTAATCGAGAACTTATACACCTATTTTCATATTTCAAAGTCCAGAAATGAGAAAGTTCCATATAAACTTCACCCCCCCATTTCACCCCCTTAGGGGATGAATTTCTAAAAATCCTTTCTTAGTGCTCACTTACATCATAAAAAGAACCTCTGTACCAAATTTCAAGTTTCTAGGCCCAGCGGTTTGGGCTGTGCGTTGATATATAACCCAGTGAGTCAGGTTTGCCTTTTATATATTAGAAAATTTAGATCCGCTTTTAATGACAATCAACAACCAAAAATAAGTAATAATTTAGCAGAACAAATTATGGATTGTTTGGCACCATCTTCCGCTCCTGAGCAAATTGTCTTGCATCCCCCATTACTATCATCTGTAACAAATAGCAATATTAATCCTACTGATCATAATCTAAACTCTCCATTTACATTGTGTGAATTAAAAGGGGTTCTTTCAATGATTAAAGATTCAGCACCAGGTGAAGATGGAATCCCATATTCTTTCTTGTCAAACCTTGATGACAATAGTCTTACTTACTATCTCTCACTGATCAATAAAGTAATGCTAACGGGGATCGTTCCTCGGACTTGGAGAACACAAATTTTAATCTTATTACTGAAATCAAACAAACCTAAATCAGATCCGTCTTCCTACAGACCCATAGCGCTATCGTCTGTTTTAGCAAAAATAGCTGAACATATGGTTAAAAATCGCTTAGAATGGTTTCTGGAACATAATAAGTTGTTATCAGAAAGTCAATTTGCGTTCAGGAAAGGTAAATGCACTTTTGACAGCCTTAGCATCTTTACCACAGATATTAGATTAGCTTTTTCGAATAACCACTCCACATTAGCTGCTTTCCTAGATATAAAAGGTGCATACGATAATGTAAATATTTCAATTCTAAAAAAAAAGTTGATTCAGCTGAATGTTCCAATCTTATTGACTAATTTTATCATCAACATGCTATGTGAACGATTTGTTAAGTTTTGTTTAGATCCGAGCACTAATAAATACGTAACAAGAACAATTTGGAAAGGTCTGCCTCAAGGTTCTGTTTTGAGCCCTCTTTTATATAATATATACACGTACGATTTAGAGTCATTAGTAAACAGGCATGTTAATATACTGCAATATGCGGATGATCTTCTTTTTTATGTGTCTGGACGATCTATAGAGGACATGAGTGGGTCGCTATGTACGGCATTAGATGATTTTAGGATTTGGTTGGGAGAAAATGGTCTGGAGTTATCAGTGTCCAAAAGCACTGTGGTTCTATTTTCTCGTAAACGAACTCCTCCTATTGTAAATATTATATATAATGAGTTATTACTACCTGTAAAAGACGAGGTAAAATTTTTAGGAGTTATATTAGACGCAAAATTAACTGGCCTCTCGCATTTTGATTATATCGCACAGAGATGCGAAAAAAATTTAAACATCCTTAGATGTCTCTCGGGAGTGTGGTGGGGTGCCCATCCCTTCACGATGAGGCTTTTATACAATGCAATAATTCGAAGTGTATTAGATTGTGGGACATTTCTATTGCATCCTAGTTATGCCAAGTCATTAAAAAAAATTGATAACATCCAGGCAAAAGCTTTAAGACTCATAACTGGTGCAATGAAATCCAGTCCCATAAACTGTTTACAGGTCGAATGTAGCGAACCACCATTTAGTTTAAGACAACAATATTTAAGCGATAGGTTCTTTTTCCGAAGTCTTCAGCTAAAATACCATCCTCTTCACTCTAAAATTTGTAGTCTGACTCAGATAGTAGACTCTTCTCCCTACTGGAAATATAAAGACGCACCATGCCTCGTTAAAAGTTTTAAAAAATACAACAAGATCATAGCACCGACTCATCGAAGCCATTTGTTGCCTTTGTACCAATATAGCTTTAATTCACTTCTTACAACTCCACAAATAGAATATAAGTTAGATATCCATAAAAATACTTTTTATCAAAATGTAAAATTTAATAGTATAGTCAATGAAAAATGGAACAATTGGCATTATATTTTCACCGATGCCTCTAAACATTCAGATACACCCTGTGTTGGTATAGGAGTTTACCATCCACAAAATAAACTTATACAAAAAGTTAAATTACCTCCAGAATCTTCTGTATACACAGGAGAATGTTACGGTCTCTTAAAAGCAGTCGAATATATACTTTTATCAAAGTTGCAAAATACTGTAATTTTTTGTGATTCCCTTAGTTCTTTACAATCTTTAGAAAAGTTTCCATTTAAATCTCATAAGCAGTCCCAGGTTGTTTTCAACATAAGAGATTTATTATTTAAATGCTCCAAAAAAGGTCTCCGCGTAGCCTTTGCGTGGATTCCTAGTCACGTTGGAATTTTAGGAAACGAGAGAGCTGACCAACTGGCAAACGAGGCTATTGTCGATGGAGATACGTTCCCATATGTTAATTTCTGTCAAGATCTGGCCAATCTACCTAAATCATTTTTGTATGAAGAATGGAATAGGCTCTGGATTAATAGTTCTTCTAAAGGGAAATATTATCGCCTTGTCCAAGAGTCTCTACCACATAAGCCTTGGTTCCACAAAATTATTTTAAGCAAAAGGACTACTTCTGTTCTCTGCAGGATACGTTTGGGTCATGTGTGCACTCCAGCACACTTACACAAGTTTAAAATAGTTGATAGCCCTACATGCTCCTGTGGAGAATATGGAGATCTGAATCACATCTTTTTCTCATGCCCGCTTTACGACCACTCTGACCTTTTCTCTCACCTGCAATCAATTCCAATTCCCTTTCCCACCTCCATTATTTGTTTATTGTATCTTAATACTACTGATATATATACCATATTAGCTTCATTCATAGAAAAAAACGATATCAAACTATAATTATATTTTGCATATATCACGTTAACTCCAATCCTATCTGATCCTAAATTTTATCCGTAATCCTATCACCGTCCTATTATTATAACAACTGTTTCCCTAACTTTGTCATTGGCTAATGTCCTCGTAGCCATTAAAAAAAAAAAAAAAAAAAAAAAAAAAAAAAAAAAAAAAAAAAAGATAAGAAAAAATATGTTTTATTATTAAATGCGATAGTTTTTTATGCAATTTGGCTTTATGTATTATTAATGTACTGAATTATATTAAATTTGAATAAAAATATCGCTGATTTACGTAAATATTGTGGGGGCTGAGCATTGGGTACTACTTTTTTATAAAAGATCCAATAGTCGGCCCCCCACGGCTGGTCACTGGGTTCTTGAATTATTTTTAAAATTGCGAGATAAGACTGTCATCAGAACCGTTAAATTTAAATTGTCAAATTTAGTAAGGCATGTTCTTTCATATTCCTCAAAAAACCCAGTGGTCAGCCGCGTTAAACATTTTATTTTTACGCGGCTGGCCACTAGGTGTTGCCGATCCAGTATTCAGCCCCGATCTAGCTGGGTACAAACGAAGATAATGTTAACTGACCAATAGACTTTAATACGTTGCGATAAGGTTTATGTTCGTTTGTAATTTACAGTTAAGTGTCTTTGCTTGTTTGCTTACTTACATGGTCACTTGCATGCTTGCTTGCATGCTTGTATCCGTGCTTGTTTGCATGCCTGCTTGCTTGCTTACATGTTGGCTTGAATGATTACGTGCATAATTGCTTGCATGTCCGCTTGCATGCTCGTTTGCTTGCTTGCTTGAATGCAGATTTAAATGCATCCATGTTTGCACTATTCCTTGCATAATTGCGTGCTTACTTATATGCTCACTTGCATGCTTGCTTGCATGCTTGTTTGCATGCTTGCCTGCTTGCTTGCTTGCATGCTTGCTTGCATGCTTGCTTGCATGCTTGCTTGCATGCTTACATGCTCACTTGCATTGTTGGCTTGCTTGCTTGCTTGCTTACATGTCTACTTGCATGTTTGTTTGCTTGCTTGCTTGCATGCTTGCTTACATGCTGGCTTGCATGATTACTTGCATGATTACTTGCATGATTGCTTGCATGCTTGCTTGCTTGCTTGAATGCAGATTTGAATACATATACATGAATTCAATTTTCACTATTCCTTGCATAATTACATGCTTACTTACATGCTCACTTGCATGCTTGCTTGCATGCTTGCTTGCTTGCTTGCTTGCATGCTTGCCTGCTTGATTGCTTGCATACTTGCTTGATTGCTTGCTTCTTTGAAATGTTCAATGTTGAAATGGTTCACGCGAGCGAAGCCGCGGGTAAAAGCTAGTAAGAAATAAGAGAGTCCTAAATAATATCGTTATTTTTAGGGTTCCGGAACCAAAATGGCAAAAACGGAACCCTTATACTTACTTATACTTTCGCCATGTCTGTCTGTCTGTCTGTCAGTCCGCGGCTTTGCTCAGTGACTATCAGTGTTGCCAATGCAAATTTTTAGGCGGCCGTATACATTAGATAAAAAAGCCGTGTTTATATGGAAAAAGACCAACGGAGGGCCGTGTCACTCCTTAAAACAAGAAACACTTATTAACATTAGCCAAATGGCGCTGTTTTTGGTTTTTAACTTTTATTAAACCGGTTTTACACTACTAGGAAAGTTGACCGACGTTAAGGCATGCAGCTACACGTGAGACGCGTATGGAGATAACTTTATAATTTTGGCATTCGGATACAGGGCTACTCCGATGTTCGACAATCGTATAGTGCCGTTTCTCTCGATCTCCTATCAAGCAATATTTGGATGAGCGGGACGGCACTATACGACGGTCGAATTTCGTGCATCGGAGTAACCCGTCAGTACACTAATGACAGTCGAATACTCTAAAAGTGAATTTGTTATAAATAAACAAATTAACAATCGTAAATTTGCGAAAAGCCGTAGAATCTACTACGGCCCCAGGGTTGCAGCCGTAGGCCGTTGATTTTGTGATTTTTTGGGTTGAAAGCCGTAGAACACGGTAATTGCCGTAGCATTGGCAACACTGGTGACTATCAATGCTAGAAAGCTGTAATTTTGCACGAATATATAAGTAAACTATGCCGACAAAATAGTACAATTAAAAATTCAAAAACCATTTTTTTTAGGGTACCTCCCATAGACGTTAAGTGGCGGTGATTTTTTTTTCTCATCCAACTCTATAGTGTGGGGTATCGTTGGATAGGTATTTTAAAACCATTAGGGGTTTGCTACAACGATTTTTCGATTCAGCAATTTGTTTGCGAAATATTCAACCTTAAAGTGCAAATTTTCATTAAAATCGAGCGTCCCCCCTCCTCTAAAATCTAAACCGGTGGGTGGAAAAATTTGGGAAAATTCAGGATAGTAGTCAGTATTCCAACGAAAACTATAACGGCTAAGTTTGCTTGAGAATTATTAGTAGTGTATGAGTAAATAGCAGCGTATCAGTCATCGGCAACCCCTCACTCTCCGACAAACTCGATCCTCTTGCTCTCCGCAGAGACGTTAGCTCCCTTTGTGTGTTCTACAAGATCTACAACGGGGAATGCTCTGAGGAGCTCTTTGACCTCATTCCAGCTGCGGGGTTCCATTACAGATCCACCCGTCGCAAGCGTTCTTTTCATCGACATCATGTTGATGAATGGCAGTCTTCGACGGTGCGTTTTAAGCGGTCTTTTTTGCCACGAACTTGCAAAATCTGGAACGAGCTTCCCGCTGGGGTCTTCCCATCTAGTTACGACCTGGGTGCCTTTAAGAGGCGTGTGTATAAATTTCTGCAGGGCCGACAACGCACTGGCATCGCTTAAAGCGTTGCGGGTGTCTATGGACAGTGGTGATCACTTAACATCAGGTGACCCACTAGTTCGTTTGTCTGGCCTCTATAACATAAAAAAAAAAAAAAAAAAAAAAAAATTATTATGTCAAAAACAATCTTTCTCTTTATAAAATATATATTTAAATTTAAACAAAAAATGGCGCTTATTGCCAGTAGTCAGCCTCTAAAATCCAATAATCAGCCTAGATGAACCCAGTATTCAGCCCTTATAACTATGAACAAGCATGAGATCAAAATGAGCATTATTTAAATCAAAAACCGGCCAAGAGCATGTCGGACACGCCCGAAAAAGGGTTCCGCAGCCATTAAGAAACAAATTAAGTAATATTTTTCTAAGGATTTCGTATGTTGTACGGAATATTTCAAGTTTTTTTGCTAATTACTCTTAAACTACTAATCATTCTCAAGAAAACTTAAGTAACTTATAGTTTTCCTTGTAAGTTTAATATACTTACTACCATCTTGAATTATTAACGCTCAATAATTTAACGCTCGATCGATTTTAATGAAAATTTGCACTTTAAAGTTGAATATTTTGCAAACAAATTACTGAATCGAAAAATGGTTTTAGCAACCTCCTAATGGTTTTAAAAGACCTATCCAATGATATCCCACACTACAAGGTTGGATGAGAAAAAAAATCACCCTTACTTTCAGTCCATGGGAGGTAGTCTAAAAAATATATTTTTTTAAATTTTTATTGTACTATTTTGTCAGCATAGTTTACATACATAATTCATGCAAAATTACAACTTTCTAGCATTGCTAGTCTGAGCAAAGCCGCGGATGGACGGACAGACAGACAGACAGACAGACAGATAGACATGGCGAAACTATAAGGGTTCCGTTTTTGCCATTTTGGGTACGGAGCCCTAAAAGTATAATAACTGCCGGTGCAGTAGGTTCAAGGCCCGTCTCGCACCTCTGAGTTTTTCTAAATTCATGTGCGAAATTTCGTATGAAATTTACCAAGAGCTTTACTGTGAAGAAAAACAGAAGCTTGCACAAACCTGCGAAGCAATTCAATGGTGTGTGTGAAATTCGCAATCCGCACTGGACCCGCGTGGGAACTACGGCCCAAGCCTTCTCATTTTAAAAAGAGGCCAGTGCCCAGCAGTGGGACCCATGAAACCACGTAGCGTAAAATGACCATATTATCGACCTTCCATCGACTGAAGCAAAAAAAAAACATATTATTTTTGTACCAAAATCGCAAATAAAAACAACTCTACCAACATTCTGGTGATACGACTCATCCAAAGGTCAATTTTATTACCTTCAAAAAGCAAAGTTGTTGCAACTTACGGCGCCAATTTATTTAGTTACATACTGCTAACAATTTCGTTGTGAACTGGAAATTAAACTTTTTAGTTTTAGTTAGGGCATTTTATTTTATTATCGAACGAGTATGACTTTAGGTTATGGCTTACCCGTTATAGCGTCGACCACCGCCGTAAAACGTAGGAATCTAAATTAAAATAGTTTACCTAAAGCAATATTTCTGAGATAGGCAATTTTACGAGTGAGAAATATAACGGCTTGTTATAAAACTGTAAACGAATAAAGAATAAGCCAATTACCCACGACTGAACAGAAAATGAAAGTAGATACGGCTAACGTAATAGATATACCTAAGTGAGATTTGTGAGTGGGCTACGATAATGGATATGCTGAACTCATGTTATATCATGTTTTGATAACAGCTTGTCGCTTTAGGCAATTTAACTTTGGCGTCAGACCTTTCGAATAGGCGGTCATTAAACGATCAAGGGTCGCAATCCCCAGACTGATTGGCTCCAAACCGTTTCGTACGCTATTTCGTCAAATCGTTTCGTTCATAAAATAATATAGGTACTATACCATTCCACTTATCGATATTGTATAAGGTGGAAGATTTACCAGATGCGATAATAGCTGGGATATCGTGTCTAATATCTTTGCTGACTTGCTATACGAACATCCTCCGAGATTGCGCTCTGGAACAATGTAACGTTTGCAACCCAATTTCGTTCATATAACTGAAAACGTGTAGCGTGCCTGCCTGTGCGGTATAGAGTATAGAATAGATCGCCTGTGACAAGCCGCGAAGCAGTCGTTCGCGCTCTTCCACGGCGGCAGGTTGGCCGCTCGCAAACAACTTTCAGTCGCCCCAACATCGCGCCAACTTTCCGATTACAACTTTTTCAGAAACGAGTGAACTCAACCAGATTTTTTTTCGTTTGTGATTTATGTTCAGTTTTACTTGAAGACACCCCCCCTGCTAACGGTGAGTTAATTTTGTAAATTAATGCACACTTCGTTTTTACGATTAAAAAGAGTTTCGAATGCTACACTGATTTATTGTATTGCCTGATGGCCCCAAAAATGTGAGACCCACTTAACTCTAATTCTTTTCTATTTCTGATGTGGGATTGGAATGATAGGAATATTTATTAAACTATCTCTGACATAATTCGCCTGTTTTATAAAGTAGGTAGGCCGGTTTATTATTAGAGAAGGTAAGAAGCTATAATATCTTACCAGAATATCGAAAGAAATGATATTAAAATGTTACTAAATAAGTAACATCAGCGAAAAGACACGTAGATGCCTCAAATGATTATTCCACGATACGAAGAGTTAAGAAGTAGGAACGGAAGCACGGCCTTACGGCATTTGGAATATTTTGTGCACTTAAATTTCCACTTAAACAATGATATTATATGAACAGAACAGACGGTATCAGTTCATAACAATCTTCGAAGTTATATATTATAAAATCATAACAAAAACATCTCTACCTATTTTTTTTATCCTAATTGTTTTCAGAATTATTTTTTAATTACTGTCGGATAAATTTGCAATTGATTGCTTAAATAGCAACAAGTGCATAAAACTACTAATTTTACCGGAGACGTTTAATGCAGTATGCAAGCGTTTATAGTTAAAGTACACTCTACTTTTTACTTTGATTTCAAGGAAATTAAACAGCAACATGCAAATAAATGTTAAATGTACTAGCTTTTATTACTTAGCATTGTCATTTCTATAGCAGGGGATCGCCGAGTTTTGAATATTTAGTAGCATTAAACAAGAATTACAAAAAACCGCGGAAAAATAAAATAAAAACTTTATTTATAAACTTCTTCTATTTTTATTTGATTTCTTATGTCTTTGGCTGTTGGCGCCTGGTGTTGGTGTTCTACGAAGATTTTATTTCACGCATTAGAGAATAAAAACATTTTATGCAACCTACATTCAGCATAAATATGAAACGTACGAGCATGATAAATGAAAAGTAGTTTACTGAATGGCAGCACCAATCTGGAGAAAAATTTGTCAAAGTATAAAAAAATAAAAATTCTCCGAGTAGGGATAGGGATTCAATAAGGGGTTTGAGTATCTAGGCCTCGAAATTCCGTCTTCAACTGAAATCCTATTAGCGAAGTGTCCAAGTCATGACCAGAAATCCCTCGTTAGGGTGAAAAGCGCAAAAAGGATTATGTTTAAATTCAGATTGAACTTGTACCGTTCCAGTGCGAAATTCCTGAACAATTCAATAAACTTCTAAGACGCAAGGCTGACTAGAGTTGAAGTTAACGAATAAAATTTTTTTAAATATTACGAAATTTACGGGCAGGTTGTCAAAGTTTAGAACAATCAATGAGGCACGCGTTAAAGGGCGATCAATGTTGAAAAATAAAATTGTGAAAAGGATTTTTACGAAAGCATGGACAAAGAACGGACAAAATCATTATTTAATTAAATAATCAATATTAATAATAAAATAATAATTACTTAATTTTCGTATTAGTTATCCGCTATCTTGCGTCCGCAGCTTTGTCTCCATTGCCAGAGAGTTGTGAAGATAAAGGTTTATCAACTATCAAGGTACTTATTCATATAAAAGTAGAGTGACCGAGAAAAAATGCGCAACATAAATCACGGTAGGCAGCATGAGAATTGAAATTTGGCAGATATATTTCTTAGGGATCGTAAAGGTGCATTAAGAAGGACTCAAAGTATAAGATCTAGCCTTAACAATTTTAAACGGGAACAAAGCCTCGAACTTAAGATAGGGAAAAATATGTGACACCAAAAAAATGGACGATATATAATAAGTAGGTAGTCCTAGAGAACTACCTACTACTAGAGTACTAGAGTACTTACAGTAAAAAACAAAAGACTTTTACTAATTGTTATAAGTCACAAAAATACGTAGATATTTAACTTTAAGTATTATTAACTAGCATTTGCCCGCGGCTCCGCCCGCGTGGTGTTCGGTTATCGCGCGCTGTTCCCTCGAGAACTGTGCATTTTTCCGGGATAAAAAGTAGCCTATATCACTCTCGGCCCCATAAACTATCCCTATGCCAAAAACCACGTCGATCCGACGCTCCGTTACGGCGTGAAAGACGGACAAACACACAAACAAACAGACATACAAACACACTTTCGCATTTATAATATTAGTATGGATTGCACTTAATTATTAATTAAGTCATTGAATCTGCTTACATTCTACAAATATTTATATATATTTATTATACTGAAAGTAGCTTAATTTGACTATTTAATATATTCTTATATTCGAAAATCGGCATTAGTAGAGTCTAAAATAGGGGAAAAACGGCAAACCTCAGAAATTGTAGAGATGCTAACTGGCGAAATTTTACGAAATAAATGCCTCTACAGGAACGTAATAATTAAGAAAATTCCGTAGAGTGCTGCGGTTGTAATTATACCCCGGGTCGCATATTATTAAAGTTATAATTATAAAAGTACCGTAAAACCCAACAAACAATAAACATAAACAGGGAAAACTTTTTTTTAAATGACAACTTTGTCAGTATCAGTATTTTTAATACGTATAAAACCCAGGAACTTGATGACCCCATTTGTCGTATCGTGTCTCTAAATTTTGATTATTCATATTTTTTATTTACCCTCGACTCAAAAAGAGGGGTGTTATAAGTTTGAACGCTATGTGTGTCTGTGTGTCTATATGTCTGTATGTTCGTCTGTGGCGCTGTAGCTCTTAAACGGGTGGACCGATTTAAATGCGTTTTTTTTTATTTGGTTTTTAATCAGGTTGGTGTTAAATCAGGTTTTTATTGCAAGAATCGGGTACGACAGCCATCAAAGACCAGTCCTACGTCGCTCAGTAGTAAGTGGTCGCAGTCACCAAATATGACTTTGAGAGATTAGGACGGCTGAAAAGTAGGACTTAAAATCGAAGGAAGTGTCCAGGTATGTAAGAGCTGTCGACTCGCAAGCGGGCGGCCGCGCTTTTGCGGCCATGTCATCATCAGGCCTGTCAACGGATATTGCGCTCGAGCTCTCAAGCGATGCTATTTGACTTTCCTTTGTTTCTGAGACCATTTACAGAACGGAAACTATCACCGCAATGACCTTCAAAGTTCATCAATCATTCAAATAATTATGTCTATAGTCAGAATCCATCGATATTCAACTTGCTAACTTGTTAAAGGAAGGGAACCAAACAAATAACTCGAGACTTTTCTAATTCACGATGCTACTCACGCCGCGAAAATTACTTACCGACTCGCTGGGAAGTTAAGTTGTTAAGCATACTTTTAAGTAGAGTGGTTTTAAACAAGTAATGGTATCAAGTAGCCCCGAGAAGGTAATTTTATACAGTCGGTATATTTTTTGTAATGTTCCTAATTTTTAAGCTTTTCTTATAAATCCGACCAAAAGCATTTGGGCCAGTAAACTTAAGTGGCTACGATTATTATTACGCCTTTGTACAAAGTAAGGCAGTGTTACGATAGCAGAGCGTTAAAATTTGGTAGCGCATACTGTCGCTGCACTCTGCTGAACTGCATTGCGACAGCGGATTAATGAATGAGAAAACAAGGGGATTAAATAATTGCTCCATTTGTTATTTGTAATTGGTTTCAGTCCAATGTTTCAGGGTCAAGCGCTCTGTAACCGACTAATGATACCAAATGAAATTTGTTTCCGACAGACTTCAAAAATCGGGGAAGCATTTAATCTGCGTGTGTTTTACTTTTATTTTGTTGTTGACCTATGTATGACTTAAATCAGACGATCTTTGTTATGTATTCGGCAGGATACTTAACTCCTCTTGGTTGTTTATTTTTCATTGAGATGAAGTTTCTTGTGTAATTATATTCTATGTTGAACTGCTCATTATAAATGATAGGGAGATATCGAGCAGGATCACTTGCCGTAAATAATAATTATAGGTAGGTACGTGTAGAAGCATACCTACACATAACCCTTATTTTGGCCTTGTCGTAGTAAAATGAAAAGGACTTGAGAAGTATGATATATAAATAGTTATGAAACGAAACAACGCAAAAAAGCAGTAAGTAGGTTTAAAAATAAATAAATTTTCTTTGGTTGCTCATTTTCTTCGTATCAATATGAACATCATACAAAGTATCATTCAAATTGCAACATTTTTTTTGATAAGGGATAAAATCATTAAAAAAGTAAGGAATATTAAATTTGTTTTGAGTTAAAGCACAGCACTTTTGGTGAAAGGTCATAATTTAGATTCCTCCATTGCTAAACGGAGTCCGTGAATGCGGGCATGATCTGATACTCCAAGAAAGAAACCTGATAGCGCACACTGATTTACTGTAGCTACTTGTGTGTCCGCCCTTTGGAAGCGTTTCATAAAAATTCACAAAAGAAACAGTTTCCAAAGGGCCTTTTATTAACGCTGATGTAGAAAGACGGATCGCATTTCCCGATGAAATCATTATCGCTAATGATGGATTTGTAATAAATACGATCAGTTTGTAATGGAAATTCCATGAATTTGGACCGATAAAAAAAGTTTAGTGGAAACTTTGATGAAACGCGAGCCACTACATAAATACCCCGTAATTAACTCGTAAAAAAGTTACTCGTATGATTGTTGTACCATTCGTATGAGCGATGCGTGTTTCCCTCGATCGATTGATCCTCCGCGGACACTGCGTGATAGATGCGATTGAATTGAGTGAACATTTGTAAATTTTGTCAACCCAAACAATTTAGAACTACGAATTCAATTTTAATGAAAAGCTTTTGAATGTAAAAAATAGTCATTGTCCCGTCGGCTAATTCCTAGCCCTCATTAAGAACTGTTTTGGCTCGAATACAAATGACTTAATTACCCTAATTGGATTGGGATGAATAAAGCTATAATAAGTAAAATTTGTAAGAAAAGTGGGGATTATTCGTGTTTCATAACAAGAAACCTTTTGTGTCATGAACTAACTCAATTTGTTAGCAGAGATGTGAAGTAGGTACCTATTCGTTTAAATAGGTACGTATATAAAGTTTTATTCTATGAACACACAATATACATGCATAGTTTTTTTACGATTTAGTCAGCGGCTGCTTTAGCCCATGTAGCGCCCGTGTGCATTTATTACTTTAGGGCCATTACGGAAGTACAAAGTGCCGCGGCCCGTGTGCAACGCACACTCTGCACTGTAAAGACGGCTCTGGATTTGTTAGAAAATAAGTTTAAGCACCTACCTCCGAAATGGAAAAGTGCTGGACTGGAACTGTTACAATACAATACAATACAATTTCTTTTTATTGTACTCCACAAATAGTAATCAATACAGAAAACAGATACACAGAGAGAAAACAAGGTGAGCAATAGTCGGTCTTATTGATTAAGAGCAACTGTTTGTACCATTCAAATTACTCTAAATAAGTGTTTTTCAAACTTTTTGCGGACGGGGGCCCATGGGTTTGAAAAATATTTGGCGACTCCCTGCTTACCTTCACTTATTGTTACAGTTATTTGTATTAATCTTAGGTTACTAATATACACATTGAATAATTATACACAATAACGATGCGACTGCGTCTCCTTTAAGGGACATCCGCGTACCCCCGGGAGGTCGCGACCCACAGATTAAAAAACACTGCTCTAAATGATAAATGTCACAACTGTACACCATTTTAAACAATAAAGACTTTCTTTTTTTTTCTTTGAAACGATGTATCTTTCCGTGTTATATTTACATTATTACCTTTCACAGCATATTTAAAAAGAATCCATTAGTAATTATTACTTCGTCAGATGCGAAAGGGGCCAGCAGCTGGTATGTTTATTGTAAAAAGTATTAGGTAGAGATTTCTTGATAAGATAATTGCAAGAGTCGACAATTATTTTTTACGCCTAGAGTTAAGAGCCATTTCGTGCACTCGGAGCTGATAAAATTTCTACAACTCTATTTCAAACAAAGCTCGTAAAACAAAAGCTGAATTCTAAAATACCTTTTATATTTATACCTCTGCCCTATAACTTTTACTAATATTACCGAGATGATCTTTTGTATTCTACATCATATCATACTGTGTTATACAACATTGGGTTCATTTACATTTCGAGAGAAGCATACTAGATTGAACAGACTACATATGTTTAAAAATAAAGTGATGATGTTTTTATTATTGACTTTGTTGTTGTAAATTATGGTTAAATATTCAGATTTAGTAAATTTTAGCTTGAAGGTTTGTAAAATTCATATTTTTTTGTAGTTGAACAATTTTATTCTTCCCTTATTTTACACGAGACTAGTGATTTGTCTCTCGTTGGCTTTGAGATTTCATTAAAGAAAATGAAATGACTTAAATAATAGAACTGTTATTAACCTTTCAGTAATTGGTTTTTATACCTGCAGATGCAGATCAATCAAAACTTAAAATCGAAACTATTATAATTTTACTTTTAAGTTTCATTACCGAATAAATGTTAAAAATGTTTTAATCTTCGTTTACAAAACCGAGACAAGTCCAGTTATTTTGAATGTTAAAGTCGTTGAGAGCGTTGACTCAATGAGATTACAATTTAAATATAGGCAGGGGCGAGTTGCCAAATCATTCTCATCGGGGAAATGTCCGGCCGCTCCGCTCCGCTCCGGCTCTCGTGCTTTCGAGCGATTTGCGCGATTGTTCCGAGCGATCTACACCAAATTACTTCTATATTATTCCCTAACTGCGAATAAAATTGAACAAACTTTAGTCTTGCAAAACGAGCGATGCCAAAACGCTTTAATTTGGGATCTACCCAAATGAAACGTTTTGCATTCCTCGTGGCAACTTGCGGTGTTGGTTGAACTGGTTAGTAAATTATTAAATAATTAAATTGAAATACTGTTCAATTATAAGAAAACTCTAGGAAGGAGGGAGAGGGGAGAGGCCTATGTCCAACAGTGGACGTGCTACGGCTGAGATGATGACGATGATAAGAAACCTCAAAACACGAGAGAGATGAGACCTCAAACAATAACAATTTCATTTCAGAGAATGCAATAAGTCTCAAAACTGAATGCGAAATTTGAGTAATATGAACGTGAGATGAATGTTTAGAAGAATACGTAACGTTGACGGGTTTGCGGGAATATTAAGCTTGCCATTTTGAGAGCTTCATTCTGTTAGTGTCATGCGTAATCAGATAATGCCAGGGCACGGGTGAAGAAGCGGGATACGGGTTCATTAAATATGATATTTTATATACTTACATACGAGTAATTTATTGTATTCAGGCCTGTATCAATGTCTGTTAATTTAGTAGTCTCATTTAAGGCAATATGTAGGGTTGTACCAAAATCAGCGTATTTCAGAGGGATCTCGTTATTATAATGTATTATTAAAATATATATATAAATAAATACCTTGATAGTATAACGGCGATGGGTTGCGACAAAATGCAACCAAAGTACATATTCCGAAGGAACTTCAAGGTACATGTTCCTACAAGGGCAGAATGGACGGAAGGATTGACACTGCCCGAAGGCAGTGAAAATTCATGGTACACGGATGGATCTAAAATGAAATCCGGTACAGGAGCCGGCATTCACGCCAAGGACTTCAATAGTAGTGTAAGCATGGGAAATTATGCAACCGTCTTTCAAGCAGAGACGTATGCAATTATCTCCTGTGCACAGGAGAATATAGATAGGAAGGTAAAAGAACAAACCATCTATATACTCAGTGACAGTCAAGCAGCTCTAAAGGCACTCACATCGCCAAAGGTTGACTCAAGACTGATCTATAATGGAGTACAAGCATTAAACAAGCTTGGCAGACGCAACAAAGTGAGACTGGTTTGGATCCCAGGACACAGAGGCTTCATCGGCAATGAAAAAGCAGATGAGCTAGCAAGGGAAGGGTCAATGAACAAAAACATAGGGCCCGAACCGTATGTGGGACTCTCACAGGGTACCATAAAGAATGCTATAAACGACCACACCAGATTTAAACACCAACAAGAGTGGAAAACACTGGAAGGTCTAAAGCACTCAAAACGATTTATCGAAAACGTCAGCACTAGCTGGACTAAAAAACTCTGGACACTCAGTAGGAAACAGCTCCGACAAATCGTCGGGGCATTCACAGGTCACTTCGATACTAAACACATACTAGTAAAGATGGGACTACAGGACAATGAAGATTGTAGAATATGTGGTGAGGAAGACGAAACAATGGAACACATTATGTGTGAATGTGACGCTCTCGCCAGATTAAGAATGAGACTCTTTGGCGTCGGATACCCCGCGCCAGGAGACTTTAAGGCACTACCGCTACGTCAAATCATCCAATTCATGGATGAGGTGATAAAAGCAATGGAGTAAGTGCGAAGGAGGGGTAATTACACAAAAGATCCCTACGGGTCGAAGTGTATCCGCAAGGACCCCTAAAACTAAGATAAGATAAGATAAGATAAAATATATATGCCAAATCTGACGTGTTTTGCATAATTCACTAGTCATGTTTACCACATATTTGTACATTACATTAATTTCCTCCCATTCATTCTATCAGAAATGTTAAACGTTTGTAAATGATTTATTTGATGAAGTGATTACAATAATGCATTTTTGTCCGATGGAGTACATAAGGTTACGGCACATTTACAAATATAAAACTAATGATGGTACTAGTCATAGTTAAAAATAGTAATTCAACATTTTGAGGTTAAATAATTATTATAGAAGAGGCACTATACTTGTATCGCGTTACACGAGGACATGTTTTCAGTTTAAAACTATATTATGCGTCGCGGTTAATGTTTATCCGCACTTAAGGGTAAATATTGAGAAGAAATTGCCGAAGTTTACGACCAAACTTTCTACGGGTGAAAACATAAATTAAGAAACTTTCGTTATTAGACCCGCTGGCCTTAGAGGATTAAATGTTTTATTTTGGAAGATAGTGAAGATGCTTAAAATATAATTATCGCAAACAATTTGTGAGTACACTTTTTATTTAAATTAATAAAACTGTGTTACCTCTAGACTAGGGTGGGCGTCGTACGTGGCTGGAAACTTAATAATGTACAGGGGTGGTGACGTCAACACCGCATGACACATACTTGTTTACGTGTTGCACATTCAGGAAACTACAATATTTACCTACATGCCTTAATGAATGGAAAGGCGTAATGTACCTACACTTGAATAAATCTCGTTTTTAGATTTAATTTTGACATCCATTCATAATGTATTTTTACGGGGTGCCGCTTGAAATTTTGACAAAGTAATTATCGAATTTCATTTCATCGAAAACGATACCTATCTCGAATATTCATTACTAATATTTTCTCATGGAGTAATTTCACTTCATCGAATAGTCATTACATATCAAAACAATTATTAGATCAATAGTACAAGAATTATTATTTGCTTAAAAATACATTTCATCAACTATTCATGAGACTTAACAACTAAATATCGCTGTTTATTTCATCGACGTATTATTACAAAACACTTTTGTTTCATAGTTGATTACATATTATTATAACAATATGTTCTACTAGTTTTAGTGATTCAAGATTGAATTCTGCATCTTTTGTATATTTTTTAGCGAATTTGAAGGATCGTATTCTTCTGAAAAATAAAATGAATATAGTTACTATTATTATAAAAATAGTTTTGGTTAGGTTAAAACTGCGACCCTAACAAAAATAAATCGCTACCAGGACAGTAGGTTAGGTTAGGTTAGAACTGTGAGTGACCCCAACACAAATACATCACGTCCAGGAAAGTAGGTTAGGTTAGGTTAGAACTGGAACCCAACAAAAATACATCGCTACCAGGCAAGTAGGTTAGGTTAGAACTGCGAACCCAACAAAAATATATCGCTTCCAGGAAAGTAGGTTAGGTTAGGTAAGAACTGCGATTTTTTTTTATTCTACTGGAAGGAAAACGAGCAAGTAGGTCACCTGGTGGTAAGAGATCACCACCGCCCATAAACATCTGCAACACCAGGGGTATTGCAGATGCGTTGCCAATCTAGAGGCCTAAGATGGAATACCTCAAGTGCCAGTAATTTTACCGGCTGTCTTCCTCTCCACGCCGAAACACAACAGTGCAATGCAAGCACTGCTGCTTCACGGCAGGATTAGCGTGCAAGATGGTGGTAGCAATCCGGGCGGACCTTGCACAAGGTCCTACCAACTGCAACAAAAACTGCTGCCAGAAAAGTAGGTTAGGTTAGGAACTGTGACCCCAACAAAAATACATCGCTAACAGACAAGTAGGTTAGATTAGAACTGTGACCCCAACAAAAATAAATCGCTACTAGAAAAGTACGTTACAACAGCGACTTCAAAAAAAAAACATCGAAGCTGTGAAATGATAAATATTAAAATAATATTCTAAGATTTAGCATTTACAACATTAAAAAAGTAGGAAATAATAAAATATGAAATGAATATCTGCCAAATAAACAATCTCTTAAATAATATTTCCGGAAATTAAAAATCGGTAATTTAAAAATACTCATTCTAATCATTCCGGGTAATAAATATTCGACGAAATGAAAAAGTATGATTATAGTATGTCGACATTTCAAGAGTAAACCATTTTTGTGACGGTTCTACTGACGATTATAATTTTAAGTCAGGATCGGTCTGCCTAATTTTGATCTTTTTGGAAGATTTTGTAATTTTTATGTCACACAAGGGCTTAAGTAATTGACGTGATATTAATTTATTGTATCAAATAGAAAAAAATGCTGAACTTATTTATAATCATACCTATTCACTTCCAATCAAGATATACTTCTATGATGGGAAATGTTCTGTCCGTGCTAATAAATTCTTATCACGTAAAGAATAAAAGTTCTCACGCGATGTCGCGTAGGAGGCCACTAGGGCATGCGACATTATTTAGCCGTACATATTTACTGAGACGCATCTCTTGGAGTACCGTCTACTTCAGAGTTTACCCTCTCCACATAAGGCGATACATTTTGTAAGCGAGTCGAACGATATATTATTCCTTGTAAGAAGACGGATGAGGCACTTTCATAATAATGAAACACAACTCAGGAAGGTGGAACAAGGTGGAGCACCCTCAAGTAAGGTAGCATGCGGCTTTATTGGCTCAAGTTCAAGTTCGCTTATAGTGTGGTTTTGATAATATTTATGATGAACAAGTTTGTGTTCAACAATGATTTCTAGTTTCTTCAAAACGTGTTAAGTGTTATAAATTTGCTCAAGACGAAAACGAACGGCGAAAAAAAGAAGTTTTGTTTTTTTCATTGTATTGGCTGTTATTATGGAAAGTTTTATACTGATAGATCTTATCACAATTTCATGAAGAAGAACTACGAGTCATTTATATTGCTCTTGCAAAAAAGGCGTTTATTCATAGGTTTAAATTAAAAAAAATGTAAATAACATCTGGACCAGATAAAACTACACGTAAACACCCCACACAGTCATAATTACAAACCTTGAAAATATGTTGTCAAAAACAGGGATATGAACGAACGAATTTTCGTCAACAGTGTTGTTTTGTTGCTAATATCTCTGAAACGCAAAACGTCACGCCAAAACTAGGGAAAGCAAAACAAAACAAATTTTCAAAACAATTTGTTCCCACACTTCATAAATGCAGACCAGGGCATTGTTGCAGTCTTTTTAAATTTTTTTTAATTGTGTGGCTAAATAAAAATAAAAATATTCCACGAGTTCACGATCGCGTCAGACCTACTAAATAAGGAAAATTGTGTGCAGTGTACCTAATTTAAGCGGTTGTGGTCATATTTAATTTTTTGTATAACTACTCATAAATCTATACACGTTCAATTACATTTGTCTGTTAACCTTCTTTAAATACTTACGGATTGAAGAAAACAGGTAATAAAAATCCTTCGAGGTGCCTACCTCAGCATTTCTAATTTTTCGTCAGGGTTAAAGAAAATAAACGCCTAATTATGCTTTTTGTTAAATTCCAACATTTCTGTCTTTATAACGTTTATTCATGAAAATTATGATAATTCCCTTTCTTTCTTTTGACCCGAAAAGTTAAAATCGTTATTGTATCCTGTAATAGGGTTGTCGATTATGATTAAAATTTCAAGAAGTTACTTAAACTTAGTAAATTATAATAAACCTAAATAATGTAATAATTACTAAAAGAATAGGTGAAGGGTCCACGGAAAGAACATGTTTAGTCAATTTTTTTTTAAATTGAGATTTTAATCTCGAAATGTAGAGCTCGACTTAACATTGAATTAAATAATCTGAAAACATTATAAAATTTATTTTTTAAACTTTTAAACGAATGGTAACCATAGTAATTGTTCGTGCTGACTAACTTTCAAACTGCCATAACTCAAAAGGTGACTAGGCATGTTCTTTCCGTGGACCCTTCAGGTGATATTGCATAAACGAAAACAACCAAACACATTCCATTATTACGCTCCCTCCTTCACAACATAAGTTGACACCAAGAATATCTAGATATTGATATAGTATGGCATACGAAATTCATTGCAGATAGAAATACAAATGGTGTGAGTAATGTGATATTTCATTCCTAATGCGAACATAGAGGTGACATATCTAACAGTAGTCGTAGGTTCACGGAGTATATTATTCGTCGTGACTCGCAGCCCTGTTTTGAAACTCAATCACGAGTATTATGTAAATCAGGTTTCACTGGATTTCACAGAGATTACCACAACGGTCATGCTTAAGCAACTTAATTTACAAAAGTAAGTTATTGTACTTGAAATTAGTACATAGATAACTCGAACTAAACATGTTTATTATTAGAAGTAGGACGTTACAGTAGGTACAACATACTATGTACATATTAAGAATTATACAATGAAACTATGTTGTTTAACTTAGTTATGTTTCAATGACAAATGTATGACAAGAACCGAGGTAAAAAAGTACTTTTATTTTTATGTAAAAACTCAATGCATAAAGTACTTACCTCTATTATGATATGATACCTGCATGCGATATACTACAGGTAAGTACTTACCTATTTCTACAATTGATGACAATGTGAATTTCTCGGTTCTTTCCAGTTCTATACATATATATTTTGTCCTGGAAACAAAATACAATCGCATGTTATGAATCTTTATGCATAAACTAGTTATAAATAAAGTAAATTCCAATAATTTGGGGATCAAAGTCAGAAATTTTCAATTTTGATCAAGTATTTGAACGTTTTAGCCGATCACGAGAACTTCTAACGCTCTCATGTTTCCCAATAACATTTAATTAGAATTTAATGGCCAAAGTAAAACAAAAATATACAGCATTAAATATTTAAGATAGAAGTGGAGCATCGGCAGGGAAGAGAGGATATGAAAAGTATGCTGGTTTTAAATAGCGTCGAGTTTATAATTATAACTAACCCGAAGCTGGTGAGCTATTAAATTATTTATAATTTATGACGTGTCAAATTGTATTAATTTTAGTCTTCATTTACATATTACAAAAGGAGTGATTAAAGTTATCCCCGTATTTCAAGGTATGTTTGTGAAATCACGTTCGAGTCTATTGTTTGAAAAGGACCGCGTAATTATTCCTTTGTCAACATTGCAGGGAGAAGCTCAACTCAATGATTGTCTTCTGAGTTTTAATTCGATTTGATTTTATTGCATTTTTAAGTGTTCATTAAATAGAGGTAAAATAATTACTGACAAAAAAGCATTATTGTCTTTTTTTTGTAGAATAGAAGTGCGTAATAGTGCGTGAGATCTTATTTTGAAATTCAAAATAAGATTATCGCGTCAAATAATAACTTACTCGTATCACGTAATCCAATTAAACGAGTCTTGGCTACGTCCCGATTCTTTTCCGAGTAAATGAAGAAGCATATGTCTACTAAAATTTTATTGACTTCAGCCCAAAACATTATTGTTACACAAAAATAATAGACTCAGCTAAATACATCTACCGAGGTGATGTCAGAGGCTATTTACGTTTCTAGAAAGAAATAGACGACACGAAGCACAACAGACTGTGTCCGGTTATGAGGATGAATGCCAGACTGACGGCTGCCAGACTAAACCACATCGCTAATAAATAATGATTTGATTTAGTTTATTGACGAGCGTCACACACAAGGCTAAATGAGCGTTGAATCAAAATACACTTCATCGATCTCTTTAAAGCAGCTCACGCAGGAAATCGTTAGCGTATGTGCGGAATAACGTAATTAATTTTCAGCCAAATAAACCGCCACGCAGTTAGAAAACAAAATTCGATTTAATGCGCCATGCATATTAAGTTACTTACCTAGAACTACTTATCTTATTCTTTCTCATTTCAATATCACTTGCATTCCGAATTTTGTGAAATGCAATGTAATATGATAGTTAAATTTAGATTGATGAAAAATTACAAGTTATTCAGTTTAATGAAGTAAGTGGCAAAAGTTTATGTGAACAGTTTTTTAATGATTGGTAGTTTAGCAATTATTGGTAAGGGGGTGTAGATTAGTTACCCGTAATTATGATGCATGCGACTACATCGAAATATTGGGAGGCTCGGGAGTACCTAATCAAATCACAGTCGACATTCCATCACAAAAATATGTTTAGGTTATACCTACATTATTTTTAATTTTAAGTTAATGATTTTTTTAATAGGTAAGTAAGTATAAATATTGAAAAAGTTATTACTGGCTGTTAATGGCTAGATTTTAATGAGCGTCCGTAACTTTTTTTATAGCCATCATGATGTTCAGTAAAAGATATTTGACGAAGGGATGGATGGCTGCTAAAGCAATAATGCTAAAATATAGGTACAAATAAAATATAAATAAAAGGAAATTGGTAAAAGTTAATGCAAGAATGACAATCGCAAAAAGCGGTTAGGAAATGAAATTAAAGGATTTTTTTAATAATACGAATGTATTACCACGAGCTTTGCGGTGAAGGAAAACATCGTGAGGAAACCTGCACAAACCTGCGAAACTATTCAATGGTGCGTGTGAAGTTCTCAATCCGCACTGGGCCCGCGTGGGAACTATGGCCCAAGCCCTCTCATTCCGAGAGGAGGCCTGTGCCCAGCAGTGGGACGTATATAGGCTGAGATGGATGGAATACGAATGTATACTTACAATTATAAGAACTAGATACTACATTAGATTAGTATGGGTACTTTTAATATATGTATTTGAAATTAAGTTGGTTGTTTCATACAATTAAAATTTATCGTCAGTCTTTTAGGAAAGATTATCCAATTATTAATTAAAGTAAGTATCTAAGTTACACGTTTAAATAAACTGCATTATCGCCGTTTATATAAATAAAAATAAAATCGCAACTTTCGTGTAAACTCAAATGTTTTCCATTTAAATGTACCAAAAACTTAATAGTTATTTGTTATGCAAGGCTGGAAAGTGACTGTTTGGCGCGAGTGCATATATTGAAACCCGAGCAAGCGAAGGATTCTAGGATTGAACCACGAGCGAAGCGAGTGGTTCAAATGAAGAATCCTGAGCGCAGTCGAGGGTTTCAAAGGCACGAGACGCTAAACAACTTTACAGCCGAGCGAAACACACAATTTTTCACCTCATTACAGCGAGAAAATGGCAAATGGAATAAAAACTGTGCAAGCAGTTATTAATAAGTCGGTTTTATTATCCACTTATCAAACAGCAAAGGATTGCATGGCATAAGTATCAAGGTGTACTAAAAATTAAAAGTAAAATCACAAAATGAATGTTTAGTAATAAGAATAAAATAACAAGTTAATTAACAGATTTAAATATTAATTCAACAAATGTATGACGAACTTTCTTTGTGAACACGTCAATATTCAACCTTTCTTCCTCAATCTCGTATCTACCCGAATTGTATACAACAAATAAACATTCTATCGTACTTAACATAAAGATGATTCTATAGCAATTTTGTGGGAAGATACGAGGTTGTGAAAGTAAGCGGTCGATGTATTTTCAAGGGGGCAGCCGTTCACGATAACGTTCGAATTTCAAAAACTCTTTCCAGCCTAGAGGATAAAAAGCCACTTTCCACGCAGATTTCGAAGGATAAAGAAAGCATTTTCGAGCTAGTGAGGTGAAAAATTACTTGTTGGGACGTTCTAGCGTTACTTTTTTGGGTAGGTTATACTAATGACTAGCTTGCAAACGCAACCTAAGTTACGTTGCAAACAACCTATCCCGTGAAATTTTCGCAAAATCTGTATTTAGGTACCCCTTGTACGAACCATATTTAATCATAATCAATGTAAAATTTAAACTTTCTAAGCCGAAAGGTTTGAGCTCGGCGTTGATGAGTCGGTCGATTAGTCAGGACTTATATTTTTATATATTAAGAAGATGAAAGCGAACTATAAAGTAGGAAAATACTTGATGTCCGTAAAGATGCCTTGTCGATTTTATGTCGTCATAGGTGGGTGTAAATGGGGCTAGAGACAGCCGTGACCTCTATTTTAGGGCGGCAGATATAAACTGGTGTCATTTTCCGTCATCATTGATCAATGTCGATGAATGATAAAGGAAAAGCTTTCTTTGTTTTTTTTTGTGTCGTCTTTAATAAAAAAAACTTGATTCATGTAACACAATTTTGAAAGTATTGGCTTTGGCAGTGAGTGAATGATGACTAGTATTTCTTTGAATTTATAAGTACTTACACTTAGGACTCATCTTCATCATATTAGCCGTAGGACGTCCATTGTTGGAGATAGGCTTCTCTTATAGACCGCCTCCCCCCCGCCATAGAGAAGTTCTATTAGTTGTTATACCGGGTGTGGCCTGTAATACGAGCAAAAAATTAAAACATAGGTCGTCCTCGTGAAACTGAACAACATTAGTTGAGCGACTTTTAAAAATAATGGAGTCTGTGAATTTTCCTTTTTTCATACAAATTAAATACTGCCATCAATGTACGCCATCCTAGAACACAACTGACGTCGCCTGTCACGCTAACAAACATCAAGCATTTTGCTTTACATTGCTTCTGCGAATAAACTTAAAAGTGTAATAAAAAAAAACTAATTATTTTTAAAATTCGCTGAACTAATGTTGTTCAGTTTGAGGAGTATGACCTATGTTTTAATTTTTTGCTTATATTACAGGCCACACCCGGTATAATAGCAAGTTCCAGTCAGTAACGTTATCATAGGTACACATTGTTTTTCTAAATTTCCATTAGCTAATTAACGTACTATACGTGTCAACTGGGATTCTCGAGGGTGTCTAGCCAATTAAAGTCACGCGGCGGACATTTAGAGCGTGACTGTAACAGGTTACCTATCATCTGGAATGTTTACGCCGGGATAACAATGAAATATAAATAAATTAACTGCATAGTTTTGTTTCCACGTTATTAATACGTTTGCAAGCTGGCGACGTGCCACGTGTGTCTTGCACATGGGATAAAACTCACACACAATTAGTCTCAACTGCCAGTATTGACTCAAAAGTAAAAGTATGTATGAAATAGAGTTGCGCCCGCTCGGTCTTTAAAGGGAGAGCTCCGATCTCGGTCAATCGGTCAAATGAACTAGTTCGGTCTTTTAGTTCCTTTAGCTCCAAGGAGCGGCTCCGACCGAAACAATGTTTAAGATCGGGGAGCGAGTTTATTTAGCTCCGCTCTTTATTCGTTTCCTCGTTCAATCATCTATCGCTCACTCACTCCCGCTCCCAATGCTCGCTCCCATACCGTTTTAGCTCCGACTCCGACCGATCGAAGCTAAGGAGCGCGGACCGGGAGCGGGACCGAGACCGATTAAGATCGTTTACGAGGAACTAGTTCTTTTCGGTCCGCAATGGGAATTCATTCTTTTTAGTTCTTAGTTCAGGACCGACTCAAGCCTAGTATGAAATAAGCAGCTGACATCAGTGTGTTGCGAATCTGGACAGGATAGTGGGATATTTCATGCTAATCTAAAACACAAGCATTAGGTATATGCTGTTGCTGATCGTATGGCGACACAGTTCAATTTCGTTTGATTTTAGGCGTTCCTCTCGCTCTCGTATTAAATAGCATAAGTGTCAGAAGGACCGCACGAAACGAACTTCGGGTTTCGAGTTTCGTAGTAGGCCTGCAGGGTTTAAATGAGACATCACGTTGGTCTCCGTGTTGGAGTGCGAGTGATGATGCAGAAAGTACATAGCTTTTGTACGACCACGAGTTTGACTATAATTTGGCAAACAATTTAACAAATGAACATTTCACAAACAAAGTTTCACAAACTATTAATTCCACAACCACTTCATATCACACTGCTCATATCAAAAATGATCATTTGATAAATATACTTTACATACTTTTACAAACTTGTCACTTTACAAACACATCATATGATAAATCATCATTTAAAATATGTCCATTAACCAAACAAATCATTTTTCAAACTAGTAATTTCAAAACAAAAAAACGTCAATTAATAAATTGTTGTAATTGAAATTGACATAGTTATCATTTCGCATAACATTAATACGAGTAACTGAATACATAATGTAATGCGCATAATGTGGATTGACATAACGATAATTTTGCATAAGTTTAATTAGCATAACATTACTTTACATAAGTATAAAAGAGTATAAACATAAAATTATTATTTTAATGAAATCATACATTTTATTTGTCAAAAAGTTAGGTGTTCCATTAAGTGATAAATTGTTACTAAAAGTAAAATGATTATAGTTTTATTTACTCAATCCAATTAGATCTGAGAAGTGAACTACTATGTGAAAATATCTATTGTTGTGCTATTATAAAAAAAATACATAACATTGAAGGCTAAGGCGGGAGGCATTGCTTGATAAAATTATGCTTATTCATTTTATAACAGTTTAAGTTATAGTTAATAATTTTATGCACATTTCAATTATGCGGATTCATTATTATGCTAAATAAGTGTTATGTTTCTTTATAATTATGCAAGTTCGCTGTTATCTACTATTATTATACATGTGCTAAATCTTTTATGCGAATTCATATTAAGACAATTAGTGTTATGCGAAATAAGGGGCACCCATGTTTGTCCGTTGCCTAGTATCCACAGTACAAGACTGCTTAGTTTGGGACTAGGTCAATTGGTGTCTAGTGTCCCATGATATTTATTATTATTATTATCTTTAAATTTTACTACTTCACACAATATCACTTAAATTAGGTGTGTAATCTTTATTTATATTGGCTGGATGATTGACAGAAACATAAACAACATAATTTAATTTCCAATAAGTAAAGAACTATACCTAGTGCCATCTACGAAGACGCGTGATTTTCTCAAAATTAGACATTAATGACATTGTAATAAGAACCACGGCACGCGTCATCGTGAATGACTCTAAGTATACTTTGGTACTACACTCGCGGTCAAAGAAAACGGGTCGGTACGGAAAACTAGAATATCTCCTAAAATAATAGAGCTAGGAGCATGAATTAAACTGTATATTGTAGATAATTCTATAATTAATACCATGAAATTTATTTACAAAATAAAAAACAGGTACACAACAATATTTACAATAACAACTTAACTATGGAAAAAACACAATACAATATTAAATACTAACCTAACACAATAAACACTAACCTAGTCAAATAATTAATTAAACGACATGATAGGTGTGAAAGTTATTCATTTGTTTATTCTAATTACGTACAAAACAAAATATTTACAAATTTTACGTAGAAAAATTAACACTTGGTACCTCACATTACAACAGAAAAAACTAACTTTAAACCAAATTAATTCTTCGTATTGCCTTCACGGGCTCTTTTTAAAGCTTCCAGATGATTGGGCATGCTCTTCATTAGGTTTCTTATGCGATTTTGCGGGATATTGATTCATCCTTCCACTAACGCATGTTTCAGGTCTCTAAGTGTAACTAGAGCGGAGTTTCGATTTCTTACATGCCTTCCAAGCTCGTCCCATACATGCTCGATCGGATTTAAGTCCGGAATTCTCGAGGGTCAGTTCATAAAAATGATACCAACGTCGTCAAAGTAATCATTTACAATCTGAGCTGTGTATGGCCTGGCGTTTTCATGCATGAACATGGGATTTTCACCCATATTAATTAAGTATGGACCGTCATGCTTATTAAGAGTCTCTTCTACATATCTTGCACTAGTTAGCGTACCATTTTTTATGACTTACTCCATGTGAGTCTCTGAAGAGATTACAGCTCAGGCCACAATACACCCACCGTCAAACGACACTTTTTCCTCAAAATAAGCTCGAGTAAAACGTTCACCTGGCCGTTTGTAAGCTCTTCGCCGCCCATCATGTGCATAGAGCATAAATCTGGATTCATCAGAAAACATATTTCTTGCCAATTCTTCGTCTGCCCACCATCTGTGTTCGCGGGCGTAAATCAATCTTGCTGTTCGCTGCCCCTTTTCAAGTTTTGGGCCATTTGCCGGTCTACGTGGGGTCAAATTAGCTTCTTGTAGCCGTCGCCTTACAGTCCACTAGCTTATGTCATCTTTTCGAGTCTCTCGAAGTTGATTTTGGACTTCAACAGCCGTGAGGTGCCGATTTCGGAGCATAGTTGTAACAATAAATTGATCTTCTCGAGCTGCAGTACATCTCGGTCTGCTGGTTCCTGGTCTTCTCATGTTCTGCCCAGTTTCTCGGAAACGTTGGACGACTCTCTGCACGGTAGAAAGTGACATGCCAACAGTTCTCGCGGTTCTTCTCTGAATCCGCCTTCTTCTAACATAGTGACGATACGTGTACATTCTTCTGGTGTCAGCCACATGATAGTTAATCAAGAATGATCAAGAAAGGCAACAATGAATGACTTTTATCATTATGCTTTGACAGATTGAAAATAAAAGTGAGAAAACAGGCAAAAGTAAAACAAGTGCAATTTTAATTTAGACCCTAATTAGAGTTTTTTTAAATTTTAACTTTTTCCAGCAGCCATGTAAAACATTTGAAGGTTGTGTTTAATACGATATTAAATTCTCTTTAATATAGAGTCAGTTTCGTATAAGTAAACCTTTTCAATTTCAAAATTTTAAGGTTTTCGTCACTGACCCGTATTATTTGACCGCGAGTGTAGTCCAATCTCTGAGATCTTGCCTAAATGTAATAAAAGAGTTCGTTTAATTGACACTGGAGATTAATCGGATAGTAATAAAAAAGGTCGTATTTTCGAACAAAATGTATGTAGTCGTTAATACAAGTCCTTGGAGTTTTAGCTGCATCGTGAACCCAAATGAAATAAAAAAAAAACAATCTTCTTTACGGCCGAGAACAAGTATTGATTTCTGCCGACATTTCACTCTACTCGATATTTATCTATGATCTTAGGTAGGTACTCGTATTTTATTTAGGAATGTTTTAACACTTAGCGATAACATAATATATAGACGAAGATGACATCCAAAAATCCTTAATTATTTTGTTTTATTTTTGTACGTCTTTATTGTGTTTTTTTGAATAATTTTTAATTTTACAGCTCATTGGTTTTTACTGTAATTTTTAGTCACAGATAATTAATAATAATTATTTTAAATTTCTTATCAGCTCATACCTACTAAAATTATTTCGCACATCTTAGTTTCGTGAAAATTATTGCAAATTGTTCTTTGAAATCGTATTATAGTGAAGGCGCTGGTCATGATTTATATTTAGAAAATATTTGAGTACACATCAATTTTGGCACAAGTACTTAGTGAATGAATGTGACGTTGTTTTTATTGACCAACAGGCAAACGTGAACAATCATACACGTATTTGTAATGTGCATGACACGTCACTGCTGTATAATTTAAGTAAACGTCAAGACTTATTGGTGTAAAGTTTTTTTTGTGTTTTTGGTGAAGATAGTACGTATTAAATAAGCTTTCAAAATAAAAAGTTAATTGAGTAACGAAATTGAATTGAAAATTAAATTTGATTTGTTATCTTTTGTATTCTAGGCGCTTTTGTGTTGTACTGTTAGCCTAAAATGTGAACTATTATAAATAAATAAAAACAAATAACTAAGTGTATAAATAAAAAAGAAAAGAAAACGAAATTGCGTTCGATCTAGGTTTGAACTCTAGACCTAGACTTCCAAGTCCAATACTATATTACTAAATCATCACTCTGATGTCAAAACTATTAAAATTACTTAGTTTATTGATTTTATTGACCGTAAAATGTTCCCTAAAAAACATTATAATACGATATCACGCATTTTCCCAGAGGTAGAACCAAGCTAGATCGATTGTCCGTTCCCGAAAACCCTCACATAGCAATAAAATGAAGTATTTAAATGCATTGAAATATCGAGAGCTCATTAAAAGTAATCGTGGTCTATATTCTGTATAAAAAATGTTTAATATTATACCTAACCGTGAATTAATTAACACTTTTCGTGCATTCCATGTGTCCAATGTTGAGTCACCTTAATGCACTACAATAATTACAATAATTTATAAATATGGTACTTTACTTAATGACAAGAATTTAAATTGCCAAAATAATGTAAACGCTATCGAAAAGCTCAAAAATAACCTGAAATTTTAATTCCACAAGATGGAAAAGGTTAAAAATAAATATATTTCACAAACAAAATTATGAGTTGACGTTACTGAATTGATATTATGTACTCGTAGTCTAGTCAAGCGAGATACGAGTTGGACTGTGTATGGTCGCGAAGGGAAAATTGTCTGCTATCTTTATGGGCAGCAATTCTACTTTCAACAACTCTCTCCCATAGTATATAATATGGCGGTTGTTATAAAACGTATAGCTCCGCTTTATGTATCCCCCGCGGGTCAGCGGGAATAGAGTAATTTCAGAAGGGGTTTATTTTTTACTGAAAGTCATGTTTGCCATCGTATTTTGTCGGCAAAGTTCGTATATATCTTGCTTTCTCAACTGGCTTACGGAAGTTAACTCAAGCAAATTGTATTGAGAAAGCAAGATGAATTTTAATACTAACTTAAATTATCCGACAAAATACGATGGAAAAACGTTATCAACACAATAGATCTGCAGTACTTTTTGTTCTACAACTTTAATCTTAAAAGATGAAATGCATTAAATATTAAATTATTATTATTATTATATTAAATTATTTGTTATCACATTAGACCATATTTGAAAATTTTATATACTTTCTTGACACTTGATAGCATGCCTCGGACACATTTTTTTATATTGCATGTAATAAATAAATGAAACATTTTGTACGCCATGTTATGGTAAAATAAGGAAATGAACTGCTGACTGAAAAGTAACACCTATATTTGGACCCTTGTTTGTCAAATAACTTATTGATTGATTGATCTTTTGCGTTGCTCGTCTAGCCTAGGTCACCTAAAAATACCTACCTATTTCGGATTATCGAGTGGGAACGGAGGCGCTAACATAGTTGAGTTTTTAAACCTAAAAGTGGCATAAACTACGCGCGATATGGATACCGGTGCTAGCTTAGCTAACTAACCCTGGGATAATATAGAAAAGCAATTTAGGTTTAAAACCCTGAAAGTAAGTCGAGTTAAACTAATAGAGGTAGGAAACCTCGTTAGGGCTTTCAGGATAAATTTTTCGTTTTGGGAAAAAGTACGTTACCTACTGTATATTTGTTGTGAATTCAGGTCCACAGCTCGTTAAAACAGAACGGCGCACGCCTCGTGCCTGGAATTGAAATACCCATGTAATGCTATCCAACCGGGCAGCGACGCGATTTTTCCCCGACGTTACCTTCCTTTGGCTAGCAGATTTCAGTCTATGCAAAATCAAATACCAAAAGTACTTCTGTTTCCTTTCGTTTTTAGTTTAATAAATAAACTTAATCCATTGTAGAAATATGTTAACGACATGGATTTAGGTTTTTTTCATATATATATTTTTAGTCAATTGATCCACTTGTACGAACGCGTAACAAATTAAACAACTGAAAGGATTTCAAAGAATAACTTATGTTATGCATATAAAAATACTATATGAATAGTCTAATATACTGTCAATTACTGCGTATTGTGTCGAACTGTAGTAGGTACTGCACTGAACATTAATTAGCAAGTATTAGGACCAAAGAAAAAAGAGGTTTAGCCAGCTTTAAGCTTAGGAAAGCAGAAAAGGTTCTCGCTAGTCAATTATTCACATCGACGCAAAGTTTTAACAAAGGAGTAATCGTGCGCTGGAAAACTAGAAGAAGAAAAAAATAATCTTCTATAGAACTATGTCAGAACCATTTCTTGTCAAGTACTTCTAAATAAAACAGCTTTTAAAATTGTCGGCGAAGAACGTGGTACATCTTAGTAATAAAAATTAAAAGCTTTGAGGTTAAGTTTCTTGTAGTCGGGTCAAGGGTAAGTGAAGAGTAGATTAGAATACTGGGAGCAGAGTTAGCTTTGAACTTTGTGTACTTAGCTTCGCAAGTAAAAACATAATAAAAGTAAAGGTTGACTGGTAGGGATCCTAATAAAGGGATTTCGCCTTTGTACATGTTTTTTTTTTTATTTATTTTTATTCGACTGGAAGGCAAACGAGGAAGTGGGTCTCCTGGTGGTAAGAGATCACCACCGCCCATAAACATCTGCAACACCAGGGGTATTGCAGATGTGTTGCCAACCTAGAGGCCTAAGTTGGAATACCTCAAGTGCCAGTAATTTCACCGGCTGTCTTACTCTCCGCGCCGAAACACAACAGTGCACTGCTGCTTCACGGCAGGATTAGCGAGCAAGATGGTGGTAGCAATCCGGGCGGACCTTGCACAAGGTTCTACCACATGTGTCTCTTCGTTTGTTAATTATGTTTCTTTTCTGGTTTTTGAACAATAAACTGTTTTGGTACACAAATAGGCAAATACATACGAGTACATAAATACTAGTGCCAGTCCATTACCCGAAAGTTTCACTACACCTTACTCCAGTATATAGGACTTCATAATTAAACTTCTAAATTTCTAATTGCGAAGGGACCTATAAAAAGTACCAATAAATTGTTTTTCTTCTGAAAGTTGTGGAAACTTGAAAATAAACTGAGCACTTGGAATACTTTTAAAATAATTGAAATAATCAAAAAATGGCATTAAATAGCTATTCTCTATATTTATCTGTTATTTATTTATATTTATCTGTGCATCATTTCACTATCATGCCGCTTTTCGCCACAATAGTGTCACGGTAATTAATTAGACTTGAGTGGACAGACGAATGAGAAGCTTTTGTAGGAAAATAGTAGGTAAATAGGTTGATGCACAAATGCATGAGAATGACCCTGAAATGATAGGTAAATGCAATAACAAATTAATAAGAAAATAAATTATGAATCAGATCAGGAGCTAGCGTTGGAATATTTTCAGATACTTTATCTTTGCAGGTGGTAGGACCTTGTGCTAGCTAATCCTGCCGTGAAGCAGCAGTGCTTGCACTGTTGTGTTTTGGCGTGGAGAGTTAGACAGCCGGTGAAATTACTGGCACTTGAGGTATTCCCGCTGGTGTTGCAGATGTAGCGTAGTGCTTTGATCTATGACCTCTCAAGTGGGGGATTATGGGTTCAAATACTGGCCTCACAACTCTGAGTTTTTAGAATTCGTGTGCGAATTACATTATAAATTAACCGCCACCAACACGGTGAAGGAAAACATCGCGAGGAAATTTGCATACACCTACGAAATAAATCAATGTTGGGTGTCTTTCCCAATCCGCACTAGGTCTCCCGTTCTGAGAGGTGGCCTGTGCCCAGCTGTGGGACTTATATTGGCCGAGATGATGATGATGATGAAGGTAGGTAATGTACTTAATACTTGTAAGAAAGTTTAAGGTTGTTGGCAAACTTTCATGCATTAATTTAGTCAAGTCAACTTACAGTGACAATGTAAATAGGAGTTCGTGTAACTACACTCTGGTGAAGGTATTAGTTCGAAACAATGCTCAAGGTATTTGTGTTAACACTGAAATGTCGGTATATATGTCGGCGGCCGATTGTAAAATCCGTTAGATCACGAAATTCCCAGGCATATCGTGAAATGGTGCCATATTTCATGATATGCCTAAAAGTTGGTCAAGCATATCACTATGTGATATCAGGTCGATTAGAGAAACGCATTTATCGATATTCCTAGCTCTATACCGGGCACATCGTGATATGCCGAAAAAAGAGAAAAATTTAGGTACGACGAGCGGAGTGAGGAGTGATTAGTATGTATTGTGACACAACGCACGAGCCGAGCGAGCGGAGCGAGCGTGCCGCGGCAGCGGTTGGCGAAGTGCCAGAACCGATATGGCGGCGTTTCATGATATGCCTAGGAATTTCATGATCTGTCTAAACTGGCCCAATCTTGAAAATGACGGCGTTTCATAATATGCCTAGGAATTTCATGATCTGCCTAAACGTCGCTAGACAAATCGTTAAACGATGAGTTTTTAATGATATGACGGATTGTCTCTTTGCCATTTATGAAACGGCGCCATTTCTCGATATGCCTAGGAATTTCGTGATCTGGCGGATTTTACGATCGGCCGTCGACGTTATATACGAACACTTCAACTACAAGTAAGAATGACGGCATTATTCCCTTTGTCAATAGGATAAACTACTTAGCAACGTCAAATACAAGTTTCCTTAACTCTTTAAGGAAAATAGGAACGAAATATTTTATTACTTATAATAATAAAATTGTTTCTATTTCCTGGAGTTTTGCTGTTTCGCTTTGCATAGCTTGTGGGTATGTGCTTGCTTATTATTGCGTCGGGCTGGGATACGAGTTTTGACGAGCGTCTATTTATGTGTTTACGTTTCTGTCGTAAGCATTTTAGTGAACACAGTCCTGTTAAAGTATAAACGTTTACGTTATACGCTGTCGGTTTAATTCTAGAAGAGCTTTTTAGTATCTTCGATGCTTTGAACGGCTTTTTTATGTTATTTTTATGACAGAAAGGAGCGGTATTATTGCATGTTGTTTCACTTTGCTCACGCGAATGTACATTGGCCAGTACTTAAGAACATGTCTGCCGGAGTCTAGACATCAGTATACTCTGCTTGTTCAATAAATAAATAGATATCGTATTTTGAACCAGTGTAAATTGCTAAGGGCGGAGCGTTAGTTTTTTCATCATTTTCTTAAACCAATCATGAAGCATAGTATGCGTTGGGGAATAAATAAATCGAAATCTAAATTATTTGTTATTCGTTTCTGTTCGCAGGTATAAAAGTAATAACATACGAAATACGTGCTCGATCTGAACAAGGTGTGAAAACTGAGTTCACTAGTAAATACTAGTGACACTAGACATGGTTCATATTTAAGAGCGTTTATACCTGCTGAGCTAGCAATGTTTCATTTTTGTTAGTTTTTCTCGATTATTCCATAACCATCATGACCACATTTTAAATTTTATTCAATTTTTATGGAAAAATCGAGAAAAACTAACAAAAATGCAACTTTCCCAGCTCTGCAGGTATAAAGTATGTGAGAAGGCCGCAATTGCGAGTAATAGTGCTTTACCGGAAAAATTTAAACATGAATATCATTGCTGTATATGAATATTTTGTGAGCTGGAAAACGGAACATAAAGCGATGTCGTTCTAAGAAAACGTTGTTATGGCTTTTTTTCTTGAACTTTTTAGAAATATCGGGTTTCTAACTTTCGGTCGAAGTATTTAACGCTAAAAGATGACGAAGACAAAAAAATATTTTACATTAAGAATCACTCAAAAAATTAATATACTTAATATATCTTTATTCTTGTCAACATCTCTTTTCCTTGTTATATATTTTTTTCATACCTCGTGACTCTAATGTAATGACATACTTTCGGCACTAGTATCAAAATGTACTATTTTACACATATTTATTATACAAAAACGTTTTAAAATAAAAGAACAATACACCAACTCTACGAAAAAATGGGCATCACCGACTACTAACTTTTATCCACAACCTTCACTTTAACGGACTAAGAGACCCGCCTGTACATGATAGGGTTGATTTTCCTTTTGTAACGTGTACTTTATGACTCAGACGCTTACCTTGTGAGCCGGGAATTCTCTTTCCGTAGCGGGCAAGAAATGCGGACGCATGACCGGAATAATCAAACGGTGACAAGGGCAATAAGAAGAATAGACCTCTTGTGAGGATTTTGAACAACAATGGGAATTTGCTCAACTAAAATGACTTTTGAAACTACGATCTGTTATTACATTGCTAGTTAGGTACCTAGACAGATAAGTGCTCCATACAGTAACAAAGTACGAAACAAACAACTTGTATTTATATAAGTTTTTTATTTAACAATAATTTAACAATAACTTTTCAGGATTATTTCAATTTGTTCAGTAGAATCAAACGTAGATACAGTATTACTGGAATGTTGCAGTTCTCAATATATGAACTTATCAATTTCATTATCATCTATGGATGTCCTGTTCTATGTTCCCTACAGCGTAAATTCTTTTGGACGATTCCATTCTGACTAATCAGGCGTTACTTATTGCGATTCGTTTCCGCAAAGTTAGGCTCATAGGTGTTTTAAATGGGATCAGATGTGTTTACTTAGGTTAGGTTTGTTAAAGTAGTATTTTAAACAGTCAGCAATTTAGTAGAAGCTTACGGTGAAATTAAGTAACTTTAATATAACCCTTATTAGATTTGTTTAAGATCCATATATTAGGAGAATTGATATTGAAAAGATACTTCAAAAATGGTGACTCGACACGTAAATATCGATCAAAAAATGTAGATTTGGTTTAACTTTTACTTGAGTTTTAAATTTACATGATCAAAAATATTTTCTGGACCCCTTTTGTTATTATAAAATTAAAAACGCATGGCTTCTGTTAACGTAACATTCATTTGTCTTTATTTGTAGTGAGATTTGATTTGCCAGATAAAGCCAAAACCGTTTTTTTATACTATTTATGAATAAGAAGATAAGTCTTTATACAGCTGAGTTATGAAACGACGCATTCACGAGCACCAGAACCACTAAATTCTACCTACCCCTGGTTCAAAGCTTCTTTATAGCACACACCTGGGACCACTGAGAACGTAACTTATGTACTGCTATGATAGTTTCGAGGAAAGTTAGGGGTGGTATTAATTCATAAAATATCACAAGAACATTCCCAGAATACGTTGAATCGACTCCTCAGTAGGTACTGAAAGGAATTATTATTGAGGAAAGTGTAATAATACCACTTGTGGAATAATTTATCAACGGTGCAATAAAAAAAAACATGTACTTATTAATTTTAATTACTACTTATATAATAAAGAAATAAAATCCTGTTCCTTGAAATATCTATCTGTCTAATATACTATTAGAGGTATGCCATTTCGCTTTAAGGTGGCACGACTTCCATACTATATAATTTTTCCAACCATTTGCGCTTGAAAGATTTTTTGAAACTAAAATCACATCTCTTGATGTTTATTTCGTTCTCTGATCGCGGCATTTTTTGTTTACCTAAAGAAAGCTTTTGAATAATAACTTAATCTAGATGATTATTTTGGTTCATTTTTGTCAATATGTGAGTGGAAGGCGACAGTATCGTACGCCAAAGGCTCGGTAGTAGTGTGCGTCGCGACTAATTCGCCAAGTCGCCGTCAATTTGAAGCTAGGCGCCACTGTCAGTATTCGTTTGATTTATCTGATCAAAATAAAATAATAATTATTAACCATTTAGAAGCACGTGTCATTTTTTTTAATATTTTTGCTGGCCATCGGTACAAAGCCCTTCGGTCAAAAGACTGAAGCTAAATGAACAAATGCGTTGCCAATTTTTTTGATTTCCGTAAGAATGATTTCTTTCGAAAAGAAAAAATTGCGTTGCTCGTACGGTCAAAGACTTTAATTCATGAGCCACCATGGAACCATATCACAGTGAACGTCACAGTGACATCGTATTAATTTACGAGGAAAACAGTAATGACTTTGAAAAGGTTCCACGGTGGCTCATGAATTAAAGTCCTCGGCCGTACGTCATCATCATCATAATCAGCCTCTAGCTGTCCACTGCTGGACGTAGGCCTCCCCAAAGAGCGCCATTGCGCCTTGTCGTCGGCTAGACGCACCCAGCTTCTACCAGCAGCCTTTCGCGGATCGTAACCGACCGTGCGTACCTACTAACAAATAAATATGGAATATTGCATATACACTCAAACTATTTGCTTCCTGACCCACCGTAGAACGCTCTCACAGTAAGTGCCATAATGAATTCCCTTGTCAAGCAATGCGATGTCAGTATGACTTTTTCAACGAAAAGGTTCCACAGTGGGGCACGATTCCGTTGGTTCGATAGTACGTCTTATAAATAAGGAATATCACTGCAATTTTCTGCCGTCAGAGTGCAGCACCAGCACTAACTGTTATTGGTTTTTTGAGTATCTTAAAATGTCTGTAGAAAGCCATAATATCATAATTATTTCAATTAAATTTTTGGAAATATAGCTCTATCGTTATTGTCGATGTCAATATCATGTTATTTTGTTACTCATACAAAAATACATGATTTCTGTAGGTACTAATACTCTTTGGATAAAATATAAAGAGAACTGACGTTGTCATTTGGATAATAAAAGTAAAAAACAAAAACATCTCAACTGTCAAGTCAAACTGCGATTTTCTGATTTGCTATCCATGAAGCTACATTTTCAAGATAATTAAATTGTAATTCGCATTGCACAATGGAGCCACGAACTTCGCGAAAAGACTATAAAAATCATCATTACTCTGGTCCCAGGAAAAATCAAAAACGAGTTCAGGGACAAATGAAACGTCATCACGGAGAAATCAAAAGGTAAGTGCCGTGGAAAACATATTGCACATAGTGATGTTATTTCGAAACCAGAACCTGGCTAATCTGCTTGTTGTTGCAGTCGTAATGAAGTATGGTGCAAAAAAAGGAAAATGGACGACGATTCCAACATCAATTCGAGTTCTGGGTAAGTGAAACATAAATATCCTTCACACACTAGCATAGTATATAGGTAATATTATAAATTTGAAAGCCTCTTCCATTGGTTGGCAATCAAGCACTGTCCGCTTCTAGCGGAACGTTTTCCCACGCATGACTAAACTATGGAACCGGCTTCTCGGGACGATATTCCCAGAGCGGCACAACTTAGGGATCTTAGCCTATCAAACTCGCAACGGGCCGGCAACGCACCTGTGATACCCCTCGTTTTGCCGGTACCCATGACCGGTGATGATTGCTTCCCACCAGGTGACCCGAATGCTTGTTTTCCCCTCTTATATGAAAAAAAATAAAACGGCTCGACTGATTTGGACGAAATTTGGTATGTAGAGCTGGGCGTGTAAAGTGAAAGCTCCTTTTTATCACGATATTCCCACGAGATTCCTACGATTAGACACTACAAATTATTTATTTAATCAGGCGTTGCTTTGCATGGTCCACATATCAATCAATTTTTACAGTGAGGAGGTGGAGGAACGCATGAACATCTATACTAATATTATAAATAAGAAAGTGTGTGTGTTTGTATATTTGTCCGTCTTTCACGTCGAAACAGATCGACGTGATTTTTGACATAGAGATAGTTTATGGGCCAATATAGTCTATATAGTAGTATATAGGCTACTTGTTATCCCGGAGAAATGCTCAGTTCCCGAGGGAACAGCGCACGATAATCGAATTCCCGTGCGAAGCCGTGGGCAAAAGGCTAGTCTTGTATAAATGTAGCTATCATATAAGGTCGCGGGTGAGCAAACTAATTGTTTCAGTTCATTGATATTACAAATTGACCGTGGGTATTTTATGTGCAATGTCAATGAAATCAACTATGTAGTTATGTATTGGAAATTCCCGGAATTAGTCAAAGTCCTGGAATTCAGTTCAACTATCGGTTATTAGAACCCGTGGTGGCCTAGTGGTTTGACCTATCGCCTCTCAAGCTGAGGGTCGTGGGTTCAAATCCCGGCTCGCACCTCGTGAGTTTTTCGAAATTCATGTGCACAATTTACCACGAGCTTTGCGGTGAAGGAAAACATCGTGAGGAAACCTGCACAAATCTGCGAAGCAATTCAATGGTGCGTGTGAAGTTCCCAATCCGCACTGGGCCCGCGTGGGAACTATGGCCCAAGCCCTCTCATTCCGAGAGGAGGCCTGTGCCCAGCAGTGGGACGTATATAGGCTGAGATGATGATCGGTTATTACGCGTGCGAAGCAAATGCCAAAGGACCATCCATAAAGTACATCACACCAATTTTGACCATTTTTCAAGTGTTTTGTTGGTTATGTTTTTCGAGCGTATGTATTTGAATAATAACGTATGTGTGTATGTTTCTTGCTCGGCTTTAGGGATTAGTTAGTACATAGAAATCTATGATATAGTACCTAATTTAATTAGTACTTATGTGGATAGTTGGACACCTGGAATAACACATAATTATAGCGTCACTACTTTGAAAAAATCTTCACTCAGAAAAATTACTTATTTTGAGGTACGAATTTTTAGGGTTCCGGAGCCAAAATGGCAAAAACGGAACCCTTATAGTTTCGCCATGTCTGTCTGTCTATCTGTCTGTCTGTCTGTCTGTCTAGTCTGTCTGTCTGTCCGTCCGCGGCTTTGCTCAGGGACTATCAATGCTAGAAAGCTGTAATTTTGCACGGATATGTAAGTAAACTATGCCGACAAAATAGTACAATTAAAAATTCAAAAACAATTTTTTTAGGGTACTGTATTGTGTGAAACTCTTTGGTAACCGTTCAATTAGTACTAGCAACTAAGTTCGATATTTGAATATGATTCGAACGGTCACACTAGAGGTCACAATAGAGTATTATAAAGAACTTGTATTCGAGTTGCCAACGAAGTTGAATATAATCCAGTTTACGTAAAATATATGTTTTTATTTCAATTACGGCTTTTCTAAGATACCGGACCGTCTGTCCAGTACAGTACCTCCCATAGACGTAAAGTGGCGGTGATTTTTTTTTCTCATTCAACCCTATAGTGTGGGGTACCATCGGATAGGTATTTTAAAACCATTAGGGGTTTGCTAAAACAATTTTTCGTTTCAGTAATGTGTTTGCGAAATATTCAACTTTAAATTGTACATTTTCATTAAAATCGAGCGTCCTCCCCCCCCCCCCCCCCTCTCTAAAATCTAAACCGGTAGGTGGAAAAATTTGAAAAAATTCAGGATGGTAGTCAGTATATATATCAAACTTTCAAGGAAAACTATAACGGCTAAGTTTGCTTGAGAGTTATTAGTAGTTTATGAGTAAATAGCAGCGGAAGGTATAAAACATACCTAAACTTGGAAGATTCCGTATAAAATACGAAATCCTTAGAAAAATACTAACTAATTTTTTCTTAATGGCTACGGAACCCTATTTTGTGCGTGTCCGACACGCTCTTGGCCGGTTTTTATAAGTAGTGACGAAACGCTAGTTTTTATTTATGCGCCTACCTACTTACTTTTAATTTTTATATTCGAATGGAATTGGGATAAAGCATAGTACTTGTAATAATATTATCGATGCGAAAGTTTGTGAGTATGTTTGTGTGTAGGTGTGTGTGTTTGTTGGTTCCTCCCATGCTAAAACGGCTTGAAGGATTTGTTTGAAATTTGGTATGTTGATAGTAAGACATCTGAAACAACATAGAGGGTACTTTATATCTCAATAATCCAATAGGATCAGGATAAAATCTTGAAATTTCAGTCAATTGCTGGTTTAAGAGTTAAGAAATTTTCCGCGGGTAGAGTTTAGTAATTATTATAAAATTCCCGACCAGAGTATTCCTTTACTCTGACTGGTAATCCAGGTCAGATGTAGGTTTGTATGACTAAACTACATTTTTTGTGGATTTACTTATTTTATTAAAGTTATAGTGAAAAACACGATAGCAAAAAGGCATATTTTGTAAAATAGAATAGAATAGAAATATTTTATTCATGCTTCATACATTAAATAAAAACAGAATAAAAATACATAAAAATAAAACAACTAGTAAACTCCTAATTTAACGAGGTATGGGACTCAAAAGTTAGTCCGTTACCAAGGGGCCGGGGACAAAATATCTGGTGGCGTCAAAGTTTTTTAAAAACTTACCGTCTAAAAAACATAACCCTCCTTTGACAGTCGGGTAATAACCATATTTGGTATATTAAACTTTTCCCTGGGGGACAACCGTTTTTAGAACAGGGTATCCCACATTTTCATACCAAATTTGAAGTCGATGCCAATTATCGTTGAAGAGTCCTGTTCTGCGGAGACAATACTGGCCGGACTATCAAGATGTCACTACCAGATTATTGCATTGTCACGCGATTTACACGTGTATGCAAAATTTCAGCTCAATTGGTAACCGAAAAGTGAATCAAATTTAATTTGCAAGATTTGATGACAAACATCGGGACAGGTGAAACTAAATAAAATCTTGTAGAAGTGGTTCTACTTCAAAGCAAAAAGATGCATGTTCAAATAAGGAATCTTTTTTGAGGTTGCAAATATACTTGGTGATTAGTTTAAATTCGGAAAGAAAGCGAGAATTGGTTCGCGCTCGTCCTGCATTGTGCCTGATAACAGCTGAGTCATGGCGGCATGGACGGCATTATGCAAGAAGGGATCAAGTCAATAATAAAAATATCATTGTAAGTACTATGAACAATGTTTTATTTTTTATTATTTATAAATATAATAAAATCCAATTCAATGAGTTCAATATCCCGCGGGATCGCGGTGGATGCCGGAAGCACAAGACCGGTCTGAGTGTAGAGCCTTGGGGGAAGCCTATGCCCAGCATTGGCTGACATGATGATGATGATGAATATCCCTCGAAACATAATAATTTATTTAGTTTTTATCCAGAAAACATTTGATAGAGAATTTTTCATCTAAATATATTCTTAGAAATTCAAAGACAATAAAAAAAATAGCCCTAATTTATCGTGAACTTTACGGTGAAGGAAAATACATTATACTTATAATTCAATGGTGTGTACGAAATTCCTTATCTTTCTCACTCTTCTTAGAGTACGTTATACAGACCGAGATGGTGAATAAAATTGATAAGCCGACTGCATAAAAACTTTCAATAAAAAGGAAAAAACAGGTAATAAACCCTTATGCGGAATACGGTGATTTCAACATTTTTTTTCTTTTTATTGGATATTTTTTAAGGATTCATGATTTCATTTTTCGACTTGAGGAAATTAATAAAGCATTAAAAATATTTTTTTTAATGCTATGCCTAGTTGGTTACTAAGTTTTGTTACTGGAGTTGTGACTAATAAAATATACCTAATATAAAGCTTTTAATAAAACACAGAATGCATCATTTGAAAGTTTTTTTGTTGTACTGATCAAAATATAAATTGATTTATCTAAAATGTTTACCGTATATTTATTGAACTCCACTAAAATAATAAGATTGCCACCAATTAGACTTGCTAAAACTTGTTATACTATCCAAGTTCTCGGTCAGACACACTTCATCTATACGAGGCCAGGATGGCGATTACTGGTCGAAGCTTGTGTAGTACTTTTCTCAAAAATGATGATGATGGTGAGGATGATGATGATGATAGTAATGGTAATAGTGATGATGATGATGATAGTGATAATAATGTATGGTGATGATGATGATGATTATGGATGATGATGATGATTGATAGTGATGGTGGTGATGATGATTGTTTATGATGATGATGATGTTGGTGATGGTGATGACATGGACCCATTTCAAAATACCCGTTACTGTCCAGTAAGTAAGTATGAAATTCCAATAAGTACATAGCAAGGGATGGGATTGTACTGTACGTTAACGGGTTCCTTTAAAAATTTGGAAAAAAGCGTGTGGGCCGAGCAGCAGTGTTGGGCGTACAGTTAACTAATATTTTGAAATGGGTCCATTATGTCATCGCCATCATTATAAGTACACTTGATATGTAATGGAATTTCAATATTTACTGGACAGTACGAGGTTACTTCCTAGACAATAGCCTAGCCTCCAGGGTGCGTTACTTTCTGCGACGTTTTTGATGATGTAATGGTAACATTTCATACCATTTTTGAGCAAATCTGGTATATCCATACTATTATTATAAATGCAAAAGTGTGTTTGTACGTTTATCCGTCTTTCACGCCCTAACGGAGCGACGGATCGACGTGATTTTTAGCATAGAGATAGTTTATGGTCCCGAGAGTGACATAGGTTTCTTTTTGTCCCGAGGAAACAGTGCGCAATAACCGAATACCACGCAGGCGGAGCTGCGGGCAAAAGCTAGTACGTACATATATATGTCGGAGATTACAATAATCAAGCCTTTAGGATTGTCAATTGACTATTAGAGTATCGAAATGGCATCGAACGCCGTGTGACGTAACTAGCGGTTGCGGTGCACATGGACGGGCTTGTTGGCCGGAGGTGATTCTACTTCGGGCTGTTGGAACGACAACCAACACCTGGCTAATGATTCTGTCAGTTCGTCTGACAATTAGCTCTGTACATACTCCGATTGGTTTTGTAATTTAATTACTATCGACTAGTGAAATAAAACAACTGAGACGGAAGTACTCTCATTCCATCGTCATCTCACCTCTTCTCTCCGCTCTCGTCGACATATATAATATTTCGGGGATCTCGGAAACGGCTCTACCGATTTCGACGAAATTTGGTATGTAGGGGTTTCTGGGGATGAAAAATCGATCTAGCTTGGTCTTATCCATGGGAAAACGCTAAGTAAGAATATATTGCAATGAAAAATTCACTTTAAATATTTTCTAGATAAAAATTGAATAAATTATTAAATTTTGTGGGACATTGAACTCATTGAATTGGATTTTATTATATTTATAAATAATAAAAAATAAAACATTGTTCATAGTACTTACAATGATATTTTTATTATTGACTTGATCCTTTCTTGCATAATGCCGTCCATGCCGCCATGACTCAGCTGTCATCAGGCACAATGCAGAACGAGCGCGAACCAATTCTCGCTTTCTTTCCGAATTTAAACTAATCACCAAGTATATTTGCAACCTCAAAAAAGATTCCTTATTTGAACATAAATCTTTTTGCTTTGAAGTAGAGCCACTTCTACAAGCTTTTATTTAGTTTTTTTTCACGATTCTCCACTCCGCGTAAGATTTCACATACGATTCCAAACACAAAATAGTTCAAAAAATATTTCTTATTTTTTTTCGTAACGGCTGCGGAACCCTATCTTGGGCATGCCTGACACGCTCTTGGCTGGTTGTTTATATTATAAATGGTTTTTATGTTTCCAGATCCAAGGCCAACTGCGGGTTTGCAAAATGCAAAAATGCTACTTCGTCGGATATATTCCTCCAGCATATGATATAACAGTATTAGAAATAGAGAGTGACGAAAATTTTATTTGTAAGATGTTACCAGAATTGGTCATGTTCTATAAAAATTGTATTTTACCCGAAGTATTACTTTGGAAAGTTGCCAAAAATCAAGTGTTTAGACATTTCATTGTGTTAGGTGCTGACCTTTTTTAACCGACTTCGAAAAAAAGGAGGTTATTTTTTTTTTCTATGTTTGTTACCTCAGAACTCCGTCATCTATGAACCGATTTGAAATTTTTTTTTTCGTTCGTCTAGAAATGCTTTCAATTCGGTCCCATAAGCACCAAATCAGGATCTGATCATTGGATCCTAAGGAGATCGAGGGGACTCTTCAAATGTTGTAGGGACATCTATGGTAAATTTGATATATTTAGTAGTAACTCGTGCATTTGCTCTTGAAAATCATCATTTGGTGAAATGGAACTGATGATGAAGACCACAGTTGACAATCGGAGTTACTACTCAATAACAAGTAGGTATTTCATGGGTTAAATTTCAATCCATTTAACACAGTTGCTAAGCAATTTATGCTACTCGTAATGCATATGGAATGGGTAGTGAAGCACCAGGATACCTCAATAAAGAAAGTCTCTGCCTGTGAGTGGACCTATGGTCATCTACCTGACCTACGCACTTTATATTGGGTTTCAATCACTCCTGCTGACTGGTACAAAATTATTTTTATGGTTTTTTGTAGTCTGTAAAATTTTTTGTTATAAAATTTTCTTGTTTCTTTTCCTTTGACTTTTATTTATTTTGATCTTTTGTTTTATGGGTACATGGCACGAACGTGCAGCTTTTACAATCTATAGTGATTCAGGACTGGCCCTGGTCATATTATTATTTGATACAATATTCAGTTCTACAAGCGCACATTTATGTGCAGCTTTTGCAATCTATTATGATTCAGGACTGGCCTGGTCATATTATTATTTGATACGATATTTAGTTCTACGAGCGCATATTTATGTGCAGCTTTTGCAATCTATTATGATTCAGGACTGGCCTGGTCATATTATTATTTGATACGATATTTAGTTCCACGAGCGCACATTTATGTGCAGCTTTTGCAATCTATTGTGATTCAGAACTGGCCTCTGGCCGTATAGTAATATTATTTTATGTGATATTTAGTTCTACAAGCGCAGATGTGTGCAGCTTTTGCGAAAGTGACATACCTACATCCTAGCGGTGAGATAGTGTGGTATGGAATTCAATCTCACATCAAAAAAAAATTACGAAAAATACATAATTGTAAGCTTATTAAAAAAATGGTACTACAGGTAGTTACAAGAAAAAAATGATCAATCTGTTACCACCAGGAAAGATACTTCCTAGCAGGTGCTATCAATTTCCCTATGAAGCAGTCGACTTTTCAAATTTCTTGAAAATCAAAAAAAATGTGCTAAATTGTACACTAGTTAAAAAAAATTACCACCCTTGTATAGTTACAGTTATAAAACAGTGATCAATCAGGAAGTATCCTTTCTGGCAGGCGCTATTTCATTATGTAGTAATCGTAATAAAAAAGAGTAAGTAGTACTGAACGTACAGTTTTCTCGTAGCTACGGGTATAGATAAACCGCCTAACTGAGTCCTCGCCTGCGCGGTACAGGGGCGCGGGGGTAGGACGAGAAAGGGGAGTGAAAGAGGTGCGAGCGGCAGGCGCTTCTTAGCGCACAGCTCATACCGGTCGCGCCACGGCTAGCGATCGCAAGTGCTAATGGCTACGGACGCTTTGTGAGAGGTACACACGAGATAAGATGAGTCGATATATCTTCGAACATAAAATTAATAGTCAGTGCAAACAAATGGTTTTTAACGTATACGAATACTTTAGAAAAAAAAACAGCAATTTTAAGTTGAATGAAAAAAAAACGACTTTCAAAAAAATAGACATAGGTACATATTATTGTAGTATTGTGTCGTATAGTCCAAATTCTTTATCTTGTCCGGAACTTCCTACCAGTACCTTACTCGATTCGGTCAAGAAAATTAGTTTTAACTATAACTCAAAACCCTCCTGCCGCAATCAGAAAAAAACCATTCGTTAACCAACATGACGTCACATATCTTTAGAACTGTCTAGTGCACGTTTCGCCACTTGTGTATCTCGTTATTCACGCTCGCCGCCCGCACCGCCTTCACTCCCCTTTCTCGTCCTACCCCCGCGCCCCTGTACCGCGCAGGCGAGGACTCAGTTAAGCGGTTTGCCTATAGTACTCCTTTTTTTAATTTGCGTACAATTTCGTACATTTCTCATATTTTTTTCTGACTCACAAGAAATTTTAAAACACGACTGCTACATAATGCAATAGGAAGGAAGTATCCTTCCTCGCGGTGACAGATTGATCATTGTTTTTTCTTGTAACTACGGGTAGTTATTTTTTTTTAACTAGCGTATAATTTAGTACATTTTTGGAACATTTTTGTGATGTAAGTTTGAATTCCATGCGACACCATGCCACCACCAGGAAGTATGACACTTGCGAAGCACATTTTGTCAAACTACATTTGTAAATAAACAGTGGAGTGATGGCCATGATTGGGTCAAGGTACCATGGATAAACCTTCGGACCGTTGGTTGAATGACATAGGTATTGTTATTTGGCAGTCGGCTGGTAAGCTGTGTATGAGGCTGGCGTGAAATTGCAAGGGCCAGCAGTGGGTGGGAGTAGGCTGATTTTAATGATATATAAATGTAAATAAATAAATAAAAAACTGATGTAATAATAAACTGTTTTTAATTTGTAGTTCAATAAAACCTTGAATTAAAAAAACATCGTGAGGAATTTCGTATTTCGTATTTATACGCCTGCTGCGAAGTTTCCTAATCCGCACTAGGTCAGTGTGGAAAATAATGCTTGAGACCTGTGTGTGCCCAGCAGTGAGACGTGTGCTGATCTGGACGATGATGATGACAAATTTTTCCGCTCGTGCTGAAAATATCACGTTACCGAAACACCTATTTTTTCAAAATACATTACATTTTTATTACATTCCCATTATATCTGATATCCAAAAGAAGAAATTTCACAAAAAATTACTTCGTCGAGTAATCTTCGATTTTGTAATTATGAGGTAAATAGGTAATGCAATATTTTGAAACATGTATTATTCTGGTAACGTGGTATTTCTTGATATTATGATAGGGGATAAAATTACATGAAAAAAATTGTTTACAAATTAGGTCAAATATTTTTAGCTACATGTTTAAAAAAATAATAAGGTAGTAATTAGCTCATACATTCACATCATTAATTGAGATACCAAAAAAAAAAGCAAAAAGATATAATCACACACCGGATTCGATCCCGAAGATTCTAACCCGTATCTAGCATGAATAGACGCCAATACAACTACTCCAATCAGCAGTTTGAACGAGACGTCGAAATTAGCAATCACTTTTGTTTACTACAAGTTATAAGCATGTGTGCGAAAATATTACAGTCACCGCTGCCGCGTTGTTATAAGTTAAAATAAAAGTATTTTCTAAATTAAAATACATCTGAAACTTGGTAGGATATATCACAAATTTCACTCTACAGGCGGCATGTACATTATTTTATAAAAATATCCACATTTACATTCCTAAAAAAAATAAAATACGTGGAATTTGCACACTAACGTCATCTACTGGCGCTGTAGTGCCTAGCTGACCGTGACAAACCACCTTAAGTTGATTTTCCACCTCCTTACGAGAGCACTATTACCTACTCTAAGTGGAGTCACTCTCTTGCGCTTATTTGATTTTGTTACAGGCTTGACACTTTCTTTGATCTCCAGCTAGTTTGATTCCGTAGCCGGCCTCGCATCCACTCTGCGACCGATTCATTACCGCTATAATTGTTCGACAGCGGTAAAATAATGATGTACCCAAATCTCGATGGTAAATTCCAAGAACTTGGATTGTATTAAATTTAAGAGCTTTGCATAAGGACTTAAGTAATTCGAAGACGAAATTGACAATAAAACAAAGCAACACCAACGCCAGCCCTAAACTTCTGGTTAGTAGACTTAAAATTAATACTCTCGAATTTTCAAAGTAAGCTTCTAATTGTCTTAAATTTAGGAATTAGGACTGGAAAAGCCAAAACGGACCCTTGTTATCCATATTATTTTGTTTGCCTAATAAATTTAAATCTGTAGACGGTAAGTTAAGTCGGGATAAGTGTGGTTTCTTGTAATCGATACAATAAATAAAGTCGGAGAAAATAAAAGGAAATCAGATACAAGGCCAGTTTCGGAGCGGGTTGTTTCAACTGAGCGAAGCTCGCAGCTCAATGGTTTCTTCAGCAGATTATGCTAAAATGCTGTTAGGCTGTTATTTATGCTCCGCATTTGTCTTCCTTACGCAAATAATTTAAAACGTGATAATGCTAGCCGACGATCCCACCAGATTTTTTCAGAGGACAATTCTGGATGCTTAGTAATTGTTTTCTGTCTAAACCTTGTGTCTACGAGTAGTAGGTATTCTTTATCTATATTAATGAATGATGTTATCAATTTGTGGTCGTATCAAGCCTCCCCTCGAGTGCACGTGCTCACTATAAATAGATCGCAATCGAAGTACGAATTTATTTATGAGTAGGTACGTGTAAATTAGAAAATAAAATTTCATAACGCTGGTATAATATTTGACAAAAACACGAATGATTGAATGTTCAAATTCATCATTATTATTCCAGCCTATAATACGTCCCACTGCTGGGCACAAGCATCCTCTCAGAATTAAATATATATTTATATTTCTATTTCTATATATTTATATATATATATATATTTCTGTTGTCATCGCTACCATTTCTTAATTCGAAAAATACGGTTGCTTTCAATAAATCTGGCCAAGTACGAGCTGGTATTGGGTATCGAGGATGCCGTACAAATATAAAAACAAAACAATATTTTTAAAGTTGTAATTGAACTTTTGAACATTAAACTGTGGAAAGCAATACCAATAAAATAAAATCATTTTTGTAAGTTACTTAGCAAATTAAAAAGTGAAAACACAATTTTTATTCGCAATGGATACCTACCATAAATTAAGTTTTTTTTCTTTAGGTACTTGTGTTGCAAAGCCTTATTTCTTGCCAAATCTAATAAGTCCATGTCAATGGGAAGTACCTAAGTACCCACGATTTATTGTATGATAAATAATCAATAATATATTGACCGCGTGAAATTAGAAACTTAATTATTTTTTGTTGTTATAGGAGACCTAAGAATTTCATATTTATTTAAACTCGTTAAAAGCCGCGGTAGCCAAGTGGTTTGATCTATAGTCTCTCAAGCAGAGGGTTGCGGTTTCGAGTTTCGAGGTCGGAATTTATGTGTGAAATTACATTTGAAATTTATTAATGAGCTTCAATGTGAAGAAAAACATCGTGTGGAAGACTGCACACATCTGACAAGAAATTAGATGGTGTGAGTGAAGTTTCCAATACGCACTGGGACAGCGTGGGAAGTACAGCCCGATCCCTCTCACATATATAGGCTGGGATGATTGGATAAACTCGATACTTCTAACGTAAGACATTCACTAGCTGGACTGGCGATATCGTGAGAGTTACTGATAATTGGTGGATGTAGGCCTTTGCTCGACAGTGGACGTCTTCTGGCTGCTGATGAAACTCCTAGGTTCTGTTATTCCTGAGAAAGTAGTAAGGACAAATTGATGCACGCACAGACGAACAACGAAGTCATCTTCAATTCTTCATTTCCATCTCTTTTTTTCCTTTTTATGTAGGGAACCCTAAAAACAAAATAATGTTGTAAAACAAAACATTTATACATTCATGAAGTTTACCGAAACTAATTAGCTGGTAGAAATAAATCCCCAATACAGGGATGAAGGCGGGGTTAGCGGGGACATTTCAAGTTCGTAATTTGTTTTAAAATATTCAGTCCTGGACTGTCCTTTTGGGATTCAGTTTATCGGAATTATCCCAAATTTATTACAAGTCGGATACGCAATTATTTTTCGTAAAATATCCGAAATATTTTATCTCGAGGAAATTAGATTTGAATATCGAATTGGTCAACTATCACTAGTCGTATTGAGAAATAACTACTCGCAAATTGCAAATGGTGCACAACGATTTTTTATGTCTTTTCACTTGACACACTTTTTAACAATAAACGCGTGAAACTCAATACATATACGTGAAATAACGAGCTTAGCACCAGAGAACGTTTACAATAAAGCAACGAAATTTAGAGCTGACTTTTGAACTTTATGGCGGCATTCAATTTCATTCAGGAGTTTAACTTCGGCACACGAAACGCGAAAACTGAGTGAAAGAGCGAACTGAGTAACATGGCGAATGTAATGCTTTAATTAATAATCCACCACCTGGGGATATAAAACTATACTTATAATGTTTTGCTTGCAAACTTATCTAATATTTTGCACCTATCTACTAATCACGTCATGCTCCCTGGAAACCCCATTGTCTGATTTAATTTTGTGTTTTTTTTTAAGACAAAGCTGATGTATGCAATATGTATCGAATTTGTATCTACTTTAAAAAATTCTACCTCCATATAATACAGAGTCCAATTAATTGAATTTGGGGTTACTGTAGAGCATCTCTCCTGCAACTAGTGATGTAACATGAAAAAAGAATCATGAAGTCGTTTTTTTTTCACAATGTTGAAAAAAACATGAAAAAAAACTTAGTAGCCTTGTTTTTTTTTTCAGAAATAAAATACATAGGAAATTAATCCCAAAAACAATGTATACTGTTTCATGTTAATAGCGTGTGCCAATGCACATATTCACCTCATTACAATGGCATAATACATTAATATAGTCGGATCACTGCGCTCGAGTTTCTATGAGCACTTCTCCAAAATGTTTAAAGTAGTAAGTAGGTAGGAGCGTGATACCGTATTGAAGTTTGACGAATATTATGCACTTTGCTAAGTAAAGATTCAGAGCGCAGAGCGGCGCACAATTTAGCGCTCTTTAGACTTTAACCTTGTTTTATCTTTACGATTAAAGATTACAAGTAAAGAAGAATAACATTTGACTTTGTTTTCAGGTCTCAACGTCTCTGTTGCTCCTACCGTAACAACGCCGGCCAATATTCCCAAATCGCGTCAAAAAGTACCGAGATGCAACCGGAAACGAAGAGATAAGAAATATAAGAAGGACAAGAGCTCGACGATGTTTTCCTTAGCCGAGGGATGCGGGTGCGTCAGTTTCCGAGGGGGACGAAGGAACCGCTCCTTGGGGGACGACTCCTCTTCTTGCCGCAGCTCTGAGATAGAACAGGAGGTGCCAAAGAAACTAGGAAGGAGAGTCCTTAATGGGGAATGCACTATGAAAGCTCTTGTGCCCTTCTTGAAGTTCTGGAAGAGAGATGACGTCAGCATGACAAAGGCTGAAAGAAGTAAGTATCCGTAGGTATATACATTTAGTTCAGTTAGGCGTATATACCTAACTGAACTAAATCTACTTTTAATCTTATGTAGGTACTCTACTGATGGAAGTGACCAAAAACTTTTTTACGTACCTATACTTAAATTAATTTGTGCGTGCACAGCTGTGCACAGCCATTAAATATTTTTTGGTTTATTGATGAATCAGCCTGAATGTTAAATTAACACGTTGGTACAAAAGAATGTTGTCATCAATTTTCATCCATGTATCCTGCAAATAACAATTAAGAATACGAGTATGAACACTGTAAAGAGGCATTCACGAGGCCTCGTAAGCATACACTTTGCTGTATGTATTATGTGAAACGTTGTCGGGGGTGAATCGTGTTTACCATAAGAAGATATTTGGAGGAAATATGATAGCTGGTGTTGCCGGTAACAGCATTATTAAGAAAAGGTCAAAAAAGGGAATTGCCTTTATTTATTTCCGCTTCAATATTTCTTCCAAAAAGCACTTTATTAGTAATACAAGTAAAGGAAATTCGGCACTATTTATGAATGCCACAGAGTTTAGTAGGTACTACTGTAGTGTATAATAAATAAGCATTTCATCCTAAAAGTCGCATCTAAATCCCGGAAGTTAATTGTCCGGTAAGCAGTGTAATTGAGAGTGGCTGTAATCTCCGGATCAACAAATGTAGGGGACGAGGACTTTTGCGGTGAAAACGTAAATTCTTAGAGCGAGGAATCTACTCGAAAACACTAATGTGATATTGCGGAACACCCGGTATAATTAAATTTACAATTGTGTACAAGTGTAAATTATTAGGGTTGGGACGCACAGAATTTATGACTGCACCACACTACTACTTACAAAGCAATGATATTTAGAAAGGTAGATAGGCCATCAAGAGAAATGTGGACAGATAATCATTATATATATTTTTTTCTTCTGTACTTTTATTTAATTTTGACAATTAGAGGTCCATGAATACGAATCTATGATATACATACATAATAAGTCCGGGAAAAAGGCTATGACTCTATGGCTCATAAAAGCATACTTATGGATGCTTTTAAATTGCATTGAAATTCATAATAATAAATTTAAATTACCTTCCTTCGATAGTTAACTTTGTAAATTTTATTTAGGATTTCTAACCTTTATTTTAAATAAAAACAGTATTACCATACAATACATTGAAATTATTTCACAACATATTTATTCCGTTACTAATCAATATTCGATCAAAAATAAAATTTAGTATTCATATTTACAATCGTGCTCGCAGCGTCTTTCATAGCGATATTCGCCTGCGGCTCATATCGCTACCTACGCCAACTCGCGTTTTAAGATCTCACTTATACTCAGTTGTATAAAATACTAAGTATAAAAAGTGCAATTAGCGCGTTTTCACCGATCTTAAGCAGTGGATCTGAATAAGTAGCCCATGCACCCAATTATTGCTCTTTAATACAATTTGTACAAACATATTCCACATAGGTATGTCAACTTACAGCAATGCTGTTGCAGGCTTAAGTGTAAAAAGACATCACAAACATATATATTATGTGCACAGAGTTCACACTCGCAAAACTTTTTGTAACTTCGCAAGAAGGGTTAGGAAATTCCAACATTATGTTAAAAAGGAAAATAGTGGAAAGAAAAGAAATACTCTGTATAAGGAATGTATTTTTCGCTCAAGCTTTTATCTGTTTTTCAACTTCTGAATTATCTTACCTCAAGTAAAAGTATGTAAAAGTTAAAAAGTAACAATTATTTTCAATTTGCACGCAAAACAAGCTTTTGACTGGAAAATTAATGCTTTTAATGTTGTGAAACCGGGTAATCATGAATATGTATCACTGCTTAGGCACTTTTACGCGGAAGGGGATCCCGTGTGAAAGGATTAGTCCGGTACTGGTTATTACACAAGGGTTGTTCCAAATACATACGTTGAACATAAGTATTACACACCGTCCAGAATAGCTGTGGGATTTCATTCATTCTCGCATGTAAATATAGTCTGTTCACCGAAATTAGGTAGGTAAGTACTTAGACAAATAAATTAGAGGTTCTTAACTCATTACTATCGCAACCCCCTAATTACTTTACTGGTAAACCTTAAACAATTATTAACTGGGTATATAAAACATCAAACAACACGTTAACACCCACCCACACATTCAAAGCCCATTTCAGAAAGAAATGATAAAAATGGTCGCCGAGTCCGCTCACTTGACACGGCCGCGCGTTTGATGACAACTGAATGCCACGAAACTCAGGTCACGTGATGACAAGCGACGTCCGCCAATTAAACGATAATCGTTATTCCGCGAAGTTATCACAATAATCATCTACTCTCGGCGAATAGACTTTGCAATTAGCAAATCTCCTTGAATATTTACACCTTTGGCTATAAAATGATTAAAACTAAAACCTCAATCATTGCTAGTCTATTTAAAATTTCATAAATTTGTTTCTCTCCTAAATCGGGTTCCTGATTATTTGTAATAGAAAATCTTCGAGAAATTGTATTTTATTAATATACCTCCTTGCTAAGCTCGCGACAAGTTTGTGAATAGTAAATGTAAATAATAAAATAGAATGTTTGCCCTCTCGTTTTACTTTTTGATTTAGCCGTGTGGTTGTCACCTATTTAAATCCCTGGGGAACGTATTTGAAGGCTCGGGACTTATTGGATTATTTTGCATTTCTTGCAGCGATGAAAGCGGCCATTTTGATCCAGCAGTGGTACCGGCGTTATCTGGCACGAATGGAAGTGCGGAGACGGTATACGTGGACCATATTTCAGAGCATCGAATACGCCGGAGAACAAGACCAAGTCAAGGTAATCTTGATTCCTGTCTTAATAATATATTTTAGAGCAGAATCGCAGGGTTTCCACCACATTTTTTCTCAGAAATACGATGTAGGATAATGTAGGGTGGTATGTATATATATGTGTAGCTTAGGCTCACATTATTTTATTTCTGAAAAAATATGAATACTTAAGTAAGATCGGGGCTCTGGGATATAGGACTATTCAACAAATTGTTCCAATAGTAGATAAGTCAAACAGACACTGCTAATTTTTTTCTTCCATTAATTAAATTTTTTAATATGAAAGTATGCGCATACGCAAATTTGGCATGTAGATAGAATCCTGGAATTCCAATTTGACTGCTAAACCTAATTTTTCACGAGTGAAAGCTATTTTATTTAGCGCCTAGTTGAGTTTCGCAATAAACTTCATAACGATTCATCGTTATCTTATCCTACATCTTCAAAAACAAAAAGTAATTTAGTCCCATCTTCATTTAACATTGTTATTAAAAATTGAATAGCTTGAGATAAACACCGTTGTTACACTGTACCCCATTAACATCGTCGTTTAATTACTTTACCGCCGCCAAGATTCTAAAATGTAAATTACTCAAAACGCCACTTTGCATGACGAGATTTGCATTTCATTTGACGTTCGTTAGGCTTTATTTATGACAGTTGATTTTCCACGAAATAAAAGATTCCCCGAGTGTCATGTGTTTGTATGTGTATCTGTGACGTGACGTGAATGTCTCACGAAGGCACACATAAAAACAGGTTAGGAATATTGTATGCGGATTTCATATTTACCCGTGTAAATTATATGAGAAAGTGTCTGCGGTAATGTATTTATATCACGAGGGGGTATGTGGTTCGTGCGGGAGATCTTACAGAGCCAGATTTTACAGGAAAATTGTACTATAGATGTTTCAAAATTAAACCGGAATGTTTCAGCGGAAGCTTGGCTTAGTTTTACTGAACATTGTAAAGATTTTTTATCAAATGTCAGATTCAAGATGAAATAAACTCTTTGGCGCCGTAAACTCAAAATTTTATACTAAGTATGTCTGACAAAGTTTGTCAATCACAGTTAAAAAATCCTGAAAACATTTAGTGGGATGATCGTTTTTGACTAATCCTGAATACTTCAGCAGGTGCTAACCTAACTGCTTCACCTAATATTCTAGAATAATTTGAAGACCCCGTGTACTTCGCAAATTTGAAATGAAAGATAGTACAGCGCATTCCTGCCAACAAAACGATGCAAAGCTTTTAATCAAATCGACGTTCTTTGAGGCAGAGTAATTCATGCGATGATTTAGGGAACCAGCAAATTGTGTGGGGCCAAACGTGTTTTTTCATTTAAAGGGGTTTATTTAAAAGCCCGCGATCGAGAGACTTATCAAGGCGTATTTTAGGCGAAGGCTAGACGTACCATAAGCCAAATATGTGATCTGCCACCTTAAAGTTGATAATCGTTTGCATGTCTTAAAACAATAATGCCAATAGACGTGTCTGTCAACTTGAAAGTTCGACTTTAACGATATAATATTCATTTGATAGGAACTTGTTTAAAAATTGGTAGAGCACTTATTTGGCTGATGGTATAATAAACATTGTGATCTACAGGACATTTATCACATATTTTGTGACTGTGTACTCTAGCGTATATTAACAAACCGAAATATTTATGAAGTAGAAAATGTAAGATTGAAAACCATCAGTATGTATCATATTGCACATATAGCCAACCCCTTTAACCGGCCATTAATTACCTTAGTTGTAAAAAGATAATAGGCGTAGTTTTTGCGACTTTACATGCCTTCTGCAACCTTAATAAACTACTGTGCAATAAATTGTACTTAGTCAACGCTCATAGTCTTAAATCTGCTAATATTTAATTCAATAATGGGCTTAAGGAGCCAACCTTAAATACTGTATAATAACTTTCTAAAATGAATAATGTCCGACTTGTTGTTAAGGTTCTAGTAGATTGATGTGCGGCACGGAAACGGCACCTTTTTAAGCGTGGTTCGTGGCTTGGTATTATTTATTGACGTGGTTTTAGTCTAAGAGTTGGCTGACATTTTTAGGTAGATATTTGAGGAAAGCTGAAAACTTGTCCTACATCTCTCCTATGATACTCTGGCACAGAACAGCAGACCTGGTTGGGGAATACTGGGGCTAAATCAACCTTTATATTATTTTGCAAAAAATATACTTGAAGCAGCCTGTAGTTTTATAAGCTTTTATTCAACTTGCAATGTACGTATGTACTCGTAAGCATGGGGCAAATGTTGCAAGTTAAATATGACTCACTTTCAGTCGTCGCATTGACCTGAAATTTGGCATAATTATGTAAATCTGGTGACAATACAATAATTTAGTAGTGATATCTTGGAGGTCCAGCCAGGATCACCTCTGCAAGAGGGAACTCCTCATCGGTTAATGGCATGGTTTTTAAATTTGGTATGGAAATATAGTTTGGATGATAATGCAAATGCAGTCAGCAAAACAGCTCATATTCAAATCGAAATTCTGAACAAAGTTTTTATATCTTTAAATTAAAAAAGATTTAAGAGTAAAAAATAAAATAACTTTACCAGATGCTTCCAAGATATTTTTCAAAAAAAAATCAATTTGAAAAATGGAACTTCGCTGCAAGTTGAAATTTTAACAGAAGATTATTTAGAATCAAAGTAAAGTAACTTATTTTACAAAAAAAAGGTAATTTTCACTTTTCCTCAAATACTTGCCCAAAAATTCATCCAGCTCTTTAACTATTTAATGTGGCAAACGCCGAAGAGGTAGGATACACGAGCAAGTGTGGGTGGTCACTGGCCGCCCCACCAACCTTATCGCTGCTCAGCCAGCCGCGTGAACATTCCCCTGCACATGAAATACACCGAAATGAGCACAGTTCAGCAGTTCATTTAAAAACTCCTGTTTACCCTTTAAGAGCACCTTAATGTACTGTTAGCTCAAAGTATCATAACTTTTAGCAAAGACGTTTGGCTTAAAGTAAAGTAGCGTTAAAACTCCGCGTATACATAATGTAACGTTGTACCAGGCTGACAACCAAGTATTCGTAAATATTGACCCTCCGCGACCCGGCCCATATTTTATCATACCCTTTTTGCGAAAGGTGTATAAATGTCTAATATTATTGTGTACGCGTACCTACGTTTTTTTTCTGTTTCATAAACGCGTTTTTATTTTTAACTTGAATACATCAGCGGCCTTTGAAAGTCGAACTTCAATTAAGCAAGTCGTTGTTGAAAGGGTTGAGGCACAAGCCGTCTCGTTTTAGGAATGCTCTGCGTAATGGTGATAGATGACTTTTCAGTCAGTATCATAAATATTCTCTATATTTTCAGGATACAGTAGTACCTATGTGCCAAATTTTACCCTGTTTTATGGGAAAAACTAACTTTTTCTTTGTTTTGCTATAAAATACTAAGGTTTTTTTTATTCGCTGCGAATATTATTGAGTGTGTACCGTAAGGTTGAGGTACTTTGACCTATTGGAGGGTTACTTTGGCCCATATGAAAACTACATAAAAACGTAAAATAAAAGATAAAAACATAATTGATCAATTAACACCAACCACATGGCAATGAGCCATAATAAAGCCAGGTCCGAGTTAATCCCATGGGCCAAAGTTACCCTTCACCCTGACCTTACGGTACCTACTTGTTTTTCTTCGGTAAATTAATGATACGTAAAATCGTCTTATTATTAGTTCTGCTTGATTTAGACTGCTGGCAAAATAATCCGAACTTTTTTGGCCAACATTACCCACCTTAATTTAAGTACAGTTGCAAATTTACCTCGTATGCTTATAGTTGAAACATCACTAGAGCAATACTGAAGTTTAATTTGAACAAATACTGTTTCCTACTATTACTAACGTGTTTGAGCTTTTAATGATCTAATGTTGATTTAAATATTCTAGAATCCGTATTTATTAAAAAAATATTCTTTTGTTTTCTCCTTTTTGTGTTATTTGCATTTATGTCAATATAATAATTTAGCCGCAAATGCATGTTTGAAAAGCGAATTTCTGAGTGAAGTTAGTAAGAAATATCACAAAATAAGTAGTAATGTTTTTTTAATAAAGCAGTGTTGTTGTAATATTAAACAGTTGTAGCATTTAATTGGATTTGTTAAAAAGTTACTTTTGGGTAAAGGTTCTCCTAGAGGTAAAGTTGGCGTACATATATTATAGTATCAAAAAAGATACAGACAGCAAAAAATAGTCAACAAAAATCGCATGTTCGTTTTGTTCCGAGGAGAAAATATTTTAACCCTTTATCACCCTCATATGTTTCGCCAATCGCCCGTGCCCCACATGCTCACTCTAGAGCGTGCCCTGAATTTTTTAGATCGTTGAGATTGGCTAAATACTGTCGAGTTCATTATGGATGACGAGCTAACTCTCATAAATTTACCTACGTGTCATTGGTAGAATGAATTCCTAAATATTTATTAATTTAAGACAACATATACTTTCTAATTTGATCGATTACTTTAATCAAACATAATTTCGCTGATGTCTGATTTTGCGTTTTCTTGCAGCTATACAATTTCTTCAATGCGTTGCTAAGCCACATGAGGGATAGCAGTGGGCGGCTTTCGTCGGAGCGGACGTCGAGAACTGCTTCTGTATGTAAGTCAATATTTTGACAACATTCATAATCGGCTTAGGAAGGTTTCCTTTTAATGTTTCGGAAGTATGTACCGATATAGTCCAGAAAACTTTATAATTTCATAGTCAATCTCACTATGACTTCTTTGGCAGTCCGTATGGGATGTTGATACGACTGTCATCAGTTGCACAAAAGTTCCACCCTGGTATGATTCAGTTTCTTTGACTGTACAGTTTAGAATAAACTAATAATAATACTTATGTAAAAGTTTTTATTACTCTAACAACTATATATATATATATATATATATATATATATATATATATATATATATATATATATATACGAGTATATACTCAGCGGCAAAAAATTTGGCCCACTCTAATTACGAAATTGCCTATTTCTGCATACATTTGAGGGCCAGATTTTTGCCGCTCAGTATATATAGGTACTTAAATAAAACCTAAAATTGCTAAGAGTGGCTCCGAAGTCGCAACGTTTTGTGTGCTCTGCCTACCCCGTTTGGAAATACAGGCGTGATATATATTTATATACAAAACGGAAAATATATAACTATTTAAAAATATATATTTCTCTCTAGTGTAAAGATTTCAATACAAATACAAAGGTGACTTAAATATCAACGCAAGTAGTAATGGATTCGGATTCTACAAGCGTTGATCAGTGTCTCAAGAATTGAAGAAATTGGAGAAGAATAATAACGTACTTTACTTTTATGTTTTATATTATGTATTCATGCCATTTTACATCTAAAATAAGAAGTCCCCAATGAAAGATAAAGATGTGTTTAAGCTATTAAGACACCGTATTATATTTTAAATAATCCTGGTTTCATATATGATTTTGAAACATGTATTTATGTACTCGTATGTTCTTTTCTACAAAAATATTTAATACCAACTATGTCTCAAAACACTAAAACTGTCGATTAATCGAAAGTCAAAAATGAATCCTTGTTCCTTTATAGCATAAATCTTCAAAAAACACGCCCAGCCCCAATAGTAAACGCCGTTATTTCACATTTGAGAAAACCTCCCTCGAAAATTACGTTTTATGAAGAGGACGTGAGGCTTAAAAGTTTTGGGATCCTTTAGAGAGTAGTGTTTTCCTACCTGCCGGTTGTTGGAGTTGTTGAATATATAGGTAGTATACGTAGTTTTTTTTAATGTTTGTATTCATAAGTGTGGGACGCCGTCTGAATGAGTATAAGTTCCTGGTATAATTTCAAAATGGTCAAACGTTACGTTAGTATCTAGTATCGTTACCTAAATGTTATTGTTTTTAATCCAAATGCGATCAAGTTACCTTCCATCGAGATAGTTTATTTCTTTTTTTAGGTAATATTTTTTATTAAAACTACCTAATAAAAAATATTACCCAAAAAAAGATTACACTATCGAAACCACGAAAATAAAATCAGTACACTCAGTACCGTTGAAACAAATTTGTCAAGCTGAAACTCGGTTGCAAGAATTTATCAATGTGTTGAGTACCGACTCATGACGACGTCGCTTGTATCCCTTCCATACACATATCAGTAGAGCATGAAATAAACGTCCGCTCTAATTTCCTAAACAATTTTCGTACAACCGCCCTTTACAATTCCGCGTTGTGGAAACGTAATTAAAATATATACCAGACCTTTTTCTTTTTGGGGTTCCGTATCTCAAAAGGAAAAACAACCGCTTTCCGTTTAACCGTCCCGTCTAACCTTGTATTTTCAAATCGATCAGTTTTAAAGGTATTTTAGAAAAGTTATGAAAAGTTTTCTATTTAAAGCCGTGTCCGCATGGAAAATCGGCCCTTTCATCAAATGTTACCTGTAACTTTTTTTAAAAAGAGCCCTTATGACAATTATTATTTCCTGTAAGTTTCAGCTTCCTATCTTTGTAATTTTCTTCGTTTTTTTTTCCACATTGGCTAATGCGATTCATGTAATATAAGCTTTTAGAACAGTAATACATATATACAATAATGACTCACATATTCTTGAAAAAATTTTAATAGTGGAGGTGGGCTTGAAAGAAATTCAAAGTTAGCACCCTTTCCAAGGAAACACCTAATAATCGACCTGCCTTAAAGAGCAATGAAAAATAAAACTTACCCGATGAAAAATTGGCCATATAGAATTCCGCCTTAAAACGGCGTGCGCCTGTGCGTGCAGAAAAGAGATTCGTAGACTGAGACTTTGGTTTGCTGCGCAAACCGGCTCTGCCTCAGGAGATAAGCCGCATAAATTATTAGGCACTGGTGTGTTAATACGATCAGAACTACCAGAACTTTCTCTTAGAGCCTTCAGCCAAATTTTCAGTAACGGTTTGCTTCTATCTCGTAACAGTGTGACATCTCAATGACCTCAAAAAGCGCCTGCCTGCTACCGAATTCCAGAAGCAAATTTTAAATTCAAATATTAATTCCAAACACGTTGAAAATAGCGTTAGCGGCCAGGAAAACGGCCAGTACCTACAGCATACGGCAATCGACAAAAAAATTCGCATTTTGAAATACTCATGCAGCAATGTAATGCTGCAGTACAAACCTACTTATTACTTTCCACGAGTGCGACTTAAAAAATCATAGTGTAAAGATCGTCCTTGGTCTAAAGCGAATTTCTAATCAAAATCATTGCCCAGAACAACACCTGTGTGCGTAGTCAGGTCACAATTTATTAAAGATGTAAGCGTACCTACATGAATATAGCGGGAAGTGACTTTGTGTTATACGTAAAGAAGATATTCGTACTGGAAAATTTATGAGAAATCTATGATGATCTTAAGATAATATGACCAATCTCCTAATATTGCAGTTTACGGATACCTCGGGGTGAGAATAGGACTTGCACTTAGTCTTTTTTTTTTCCTAAACTGAATGTTCAGTATGTTTCTAGCGTTCTTATTTCATTTAATCTTGTTTGTGGTCGTGTCCATTTTAACTGCGCTGTGTGTTGTGTTAATGCAGAAAATTTATTAATGCGGATGACTATTTTTTGTGGTTATGTTTTGTATCTCATCTGCATATTAAATTGTTGTTGTTTCAACTGTAAAGGAGCAAAGACTTATAATATATTGTTGAATAGTAATGGAGAGTAATGACCTCAAGTATCTTATTCGCACTCGTAAATATCTAAGTAATTTCATATGCATTCACATGCAACGTTTGGCAAACTGTTTCATTTTGCAGACTGTAAATATTTGAGGATTTATTTCAGGGTCATCGTGTAAGTTAGGTTAGGTTAGTTTTATAGAAATTGTGAAATATTTACAGAAATATTAAACAGTTGGCAAATGAAAAATTACGAAATGAAACAGGTTGCCAAACGTTATTCGCTGAAACATTAGTAAACAGCATAGGTTAATGTTAAAATTAGATGTAGTAAATTTTGAAAACTTGTTCATAGCTCTGCTAACTATACCTACTCGTTCATGAAACTACCGTGAGACTCACTCATATTCAATGATATTGCAACGGATAACTCACGTCTTAAATCGAGTTCAGCTCGACATGTTTCGGGCTATTTCGAAACCCTTCTTCTTCTTCTTCTTGTGTCGCGCGAGAAGAGCGGTGGCGCTTAGTTTGCGAGTCGCGTGCTCCTTAGAAGAAGGGTTTCGAAACAACCCGAAACATGTCGAGCTAAACTCGATTTAAGACATGAGTTATCCGTTGCAATATCATTGAATGTACCTACTCGTACTTACGGTTTATCAAATTAAATAATACAAAACTTTTTATTCCGTGCCGTTTCAATAAAATAGGGTTTTCAATTTAAACACAATGTGCTCTCATCTGTTATTATCTTATGTTATGAGACATTATACAGCGATAATCATTTGTAAATATTGCAACAAATTGATAACATATTGATGATGCCATCCACGACTTGGGACAAATATTAGATATTTTTAGGGCCAATTTTGTTATTATTTGTTTCAATGCCTTTGGACCGTTGAAGCAGAAGAAGGAAGTAATTTAATTTACTAAACAGAAATTCCTCTGCTTGCTAAAGTATATTAGCTTTAAAGAAGACGTCTCAGTTCAGTTGGCTTGAGTCAGGACGCATTGAGCGTAGGTATATTTGATTTGGAAAAAACTAAGCAAGAGACAGCGAGGCTAGCACTCGAGCTAGGCAACGTAAAGTTTTAATGCTGTTTTCTAGATACGAACAGGACACGCGATGTTGCGGTAACATTCATTTTACATACATGGACGTACGCTATACAAGAACTGCATTGACCTCTGTCACTGTAAAATAAATAAACTATGTAGGTCCCGTCTATTCTCGGAACGGTGTCACGAAATCCACGGTTTAAATGCCACCAGTTATTTATTAAACGGACGAACACAATTTGTTCGAATCAGTTCAGCTTTAGTTGATTTCATATCTGATGTTTCATGCTTAATGAGCTTTACCTTGTAATGACCGACTTTTGACGAGCGCCATTTTTAGGAGTGTATTTATAGGTTTTCATTAATTTTGTAGTGGAGCAGGTATTCTCGGAAGAGTCTGACGAGGGTGGGGGTGCAGACGAAACGGCGCCCCCGAAACCAGCCCGTGGCCCCGACATCGAGTTCCCGCTGCAGAGGAAGGATATCGACCTACTGATTGAAGCTTTCAGGAAAAAGAAGGTACACGATTATGCCAAAACCTTTCCCTTTGCAATAAATGGTTCAAGAGCGCTTCCGCTGGGACTATCCTTATCGACGACATACCTTTCTTAACCTATACACGTTACATGATGTTGAGATGTCAAATTTTTTTATTAACGTAGAATTTTCGCAAAATTGTATTGTGTATCATTTTTGTGATTAAATTATTTAAATTCAAGAGCAAAGAACGGAGTGTCTTACAGCGAAGCTACGAGAAAAGTTTGTGTTTGAGATTTATTTCACAGAGTAAATCCATTTCAATTTTTAAGGAACTAGGGCATGCAGCTTATCTTGTTTTTCCATGAATTTTAATTTCCTATTCAGACTGTTATTATAACTTGCTTTCTTTCCCCGCTGCGGAAGTATTGTCAGCTTGAATATGAAATACGCTGTTATCTACAGCACAGAACAGTGCTCGCGAATTTGTAATCTTTAATGGATGTATTTTATTACAAATTGTAATAACTTTTCCGTAGTTTATTTGCAGTAGAGTGTAAAAATATTAACTAATCTTCTTCCGACGTAATAATATTTTGAAGCAGTTTATACATATAGATAGATCTTTTTAAACTTGACTGTATCAGTTTTTGTTTTTGTCATGAAATCATTTAATTTTCAGTTTTTATAAAATAGAAATAGAAATAGAAATAGAAATCGTTTATTTCTTAGAATATGGTAGGTACAGGTAGTTATTATCATAATGTCAACAGCATATTCTGCCAGATCTGGCGTAGAAATATTAATAAGTAGGTATGTCACAAAAAATACGAATAAAATTGTCATTAGGTATAAATATGATATAAATTAATTTAACTTAAAATTATTACTAAAATTTTACATAATTATCTCATAAAACAATTAAAATAAAATAAAATTAGTGATTTAAAGTGACATTATTGATTAAATGATTGCTTATTAAACAATTCTTGTATAAAATTTTTGGAACAATCAACTAATAAATAATAATTTAAAGTGATGCCAATAAAGCCTCATATAGTGGGAGTTAAAGGCATTGTTTAATCTCAAGGGAGTACCTAAAAAGTTACTATTTACCTAAGTATTTAATTGGCTCTGAGTGCCTTACATACGTATGTATATTGGCTAGGTAGTCTCAGATTGTACAATATACTATTTCGCATTTATGTGCATAAGTAAAATATAAAAAGAATGTGACTGCGAATTTCCAATTTCGATTTAGCAAATGTGTAAATACTCGTAGATAGGATAGTTACTTTAGTATGTGTTCGGTATTTATACAGCAAGATAAAAGAAGCGTCGGTATTTGCAAGACGTAGCCTTTTTTCGTTGAGGTTTGTCCAAAGTAAGGTGGAAGTGTTAACTTTTCCTTCCATCGACAAATTATATTAGGTAGGTACGCTGTCCAAACGCCAACGTAGTTGCAAACTTATGAGACACAAAAATATCTTCTTTTTAAAACTGCGATGTTCTACATGTTGTTTACAAGCATAACTATTGGAGGATCAATGTGGGATTTTATTCAATATTTAAATTTAATTAGGTTTATTCGATTTTATACAATTCAACAAGAAATTATTCATTAAAGGGCGCATTATTTATTGTATTTTGTTCTTTACTAAACTTCTATTATTTTCAAGCACTATAATTTTTATCCTTTTAGAATCGATTTGAAATATACTCGACATTCCAGCATCGTCTACACGCGAAGCACGTGGCGCATATCCTCAAGGAAGCCACGCAAGTGTTGAAAAGATTGCCTAACATCAACGTGGCCACCACTTCAATCTCCAGTCAGATAACTGTCTGCGGCGACCTGCACGGGAAACTTGATGACTTGCTCGTCATATTTCACAAGGTAAGGCTTCCAAGTCCCCAAATTAAGGTCAAGGGTGAAGTTCATTATTCTTTTTTTTTCAGCAACTCCCGCTTTGTAGCAAATTGATGTGAAAAGGTTTTTGTTATTAACGTAGGTAAATGTAAGGCAAATAAGTTTACGTAAATTTGCCTTTGGCTAGCGCACTTACACAGGAAGCGTCTCTATAGTTTTAGATGTTTACCTTATACAATGTATACTTATACCTAAACGATGAAGTAGGTGTATCCATAAATAGCGGAGCCGATTAAGCAGCACTGTCATGTCCCTTTGAGTTAATTCTGGATCAGTGCTTCTCAACATGAATGGGTGTAAAATAAGAACAGAAAACAAGCCACATTATTTGCCCGCCATTCCGTTTAAAAGCCTGTCCTACGAGGCAGCCCACTCGGACCTTTCTACCGTAATGACGGAATACTTTAGGGTTATACTCATACTACATTACCCGTACTTAACAAACAGGTACAGCTACTTTAACCCCGTAAGTAAATACATTTTAGCTGAATACGAGCTAAATGGTGGTCCTTCAATATTTTATTCATTCTTGTGTTCGTACCATTTATGAGTAGGTGTGTCAAAGCAATCTTAAAGATTAGTTCACAGTATATTTACGAGTAGTACGCTTTCAACTTTTAAGTCAATGTTTGTAGTACGATCATCGAGTCATGATTATAAGTCGAGAACGGTTCAACTAATATTTCGGCAGGTAATATTTCGGGAGACAGTTTTCTCACATAATAAAACGCACCTTCGTCGTGAACACACAGTTTCAAACAAGGTTATCTAAAAAGTCTGAAACAAGTCAGATCTCTCTCTGACTTGAGTTTTTGCTCACAACAGTTTAAATAACAATTTTAACAACTGTACAAAGTGTCTTAAAATAATTCTGGATTATTTCAGCAGATGGTTTGGATTAGTTCAACTGAAAACCCCTTTAAACGTTTTTTTACGATATCATAAAAAATATGTTTCCAATTGGTCGATGACGGTACGGTGGTGGTACGGGGTCAAGGGGGTGACTTCACCTTAAATAATTTTTTTTAGGAAACTATCTTTAACTACAGCAGTGTTTTGTCAAACTAACCCAACGGCCTACTCAAATATTGCTGCGTACTAATAATGAAGGTACCATATTATTATCTAAATGACTTATCCAACTTTATACCATTAAAAATTAAAAATAAAGTTTTAAATAAGATTGAACTGAACTATTCTTCTGATGAGACAAATTATCGCCAAACACAAAATAAATAGTCTTGAGTAGCCGTGGTGGCCTAGTGGTTTGACCTATTGCCTCTCAAGCTGAGGGTCGTGGGTTCAAATCCCGGCTCGTACCTCTGAGTTTTTCGAAATTTATGTGCGCAATTTACCACGAGCTTTGCGGTGAAGGAAAACATCGTGAGGAAACCTGCACAAACCTGCGAACCAATTCAATGGTGCGTGTGAAGTTCCCAATCCGCACTGGGCCCGCGTGGGAACTATGGCCCAAGCCCTCTCATTCCGAGAGGAGGCCTGTGCCCAGCGGTGGGACGTATATAGGCTGAGATGATGATGATGATGACAAATAGTCTTATAAGGCATTGAGACTGTTTCTATGCTATTTGTCCATAAGCCGTGGTGGCCTAGTGGTTTAACCTATCGCCTCTCAAGCAGTGGGTCGTGGGGTTTAAACCCCGGATCGCACCTCTGAGTTTTTGAAATTCATGTGCGGAATTACATTTGAAATTTACCAAGAGCTTTGCAGTGAAGGAAAACATCGTGACGAAACCTGCAAAACCTGCGAAGCAATTCAATGGTGCGTGTGAAGTGCCCAATCCGGACTGGGCCCGCGTGGGAAGTGCCCAAGCGATAGCCCGAGCCCTCTTGTTCTGAGAGGAGGCCTGTGCCCAGCAGTGGGTCGTATATAGGTTGGGATGGTAAAGCTATTTATTAAAAATGTAAAATCAAAGGCATGCCAGTATTGAGTATTTACAAATAAAATTAAATGTAGAAAATGTACTCTTTGTGGAGCTTATCACCTACTATCTATATGACATCATATAAAGCTTGCGCACCAATCATAAACATGGTCACTGATGATGATGAGTCATAAAAGGAACGAGTACTTAGGCAATTTTGAAGTAGAGCAGGTAATATTAGTTTATTATACCGGAGGTAATGGATTATAAATAGTAGATAAGTACTTAATTATACTTCGTATCAACCTCATGTATCTACAAGTTGTGTTTATATCCTTAAAAGCTTTTTGGAAGGGGTTGGTTGGATTTGAAACTGAATGCGGACGTTTTGTGACAGTAAAATTGATATCGGTCGATTGCTTTTCAAGTCTTTCAACTCTTTCCCGTACATGTAGCTAGCGAAAAATCTATCTTCGAATTCATTTGGCGCAGTCATTGAGGATTAATGAAGCATATCGACGGGCTTCTGACTCGATCTTTTATTAAATTGGAATCCTAAAATAGATAGGATGTGTATCAAAATTGTTATCGAATTTCTTCAAATTCCATACACGGGGTTGAGTTACAGACCTGTCGACATTAGAAACATTTATCGTAGTAGTACTTTAGTCGAATATATTCAGCGATCAGGGAAAGGACAATGTATTAGGTTCTTAATAGGTTCTATTTTAATTTAAAATAATATAATATATGTATAACCTCCTGGGGTTCAAAGTGACAATACTAGTACAAATTATCAGCAACTAGCTTATGCCCGCGACTTCGTCTGCGCGGATCTAGTTTATTGCGCGGTGGCGCCCTCTACCAGAATAAAAGGTATCCTATGTTGATCTTTGGGGTTCAAACTACCTATATACCAAATTTCATCAAAATTGGTTCAGTGGTTCCGGCGTGAAAGCGTAACAGACAGACAGACAGACAGAGTTACTTTCACATTTATAATATTAGTAGGGATAGAACTTACTTCGTTTGAAAAGAAATGTTATTTTCTCTGTATTATTCAAATTTACATAAAAAAATCAATTTTATCTATAAGACATTAAGTTTTAAATTTCGATGTCGATTTTTGCTGAATGGTGGATCTCATTTCAGGAGGACAATAATTTTCCGAATCGGTTTACAAAAGAGATCGTTCGCAAGCAATCTAGAGTCGGTTTTTATTTGTTAAATAAACTTTTTCGATAGGATCTAATGGTTTGTTTGTGATGCACTCGCTTTGTACTCGTATGTATATTGATTATCATATTAGGTAACTTTTATATTACGGCCGGATTCACGAAAATGTTGAGTAGGTACTGGAATGACACGCGCACTTTAGTTCGACGTTAATAATAATAAGGTTATAACTTTGTTTAATTAATAATATTATGGGGTTGCAATTTCAATTCTTGTTGACTTTCCCACCTCCCGACCTGCTTTATATGTATGAAAGTTTTTTAAGCTGGCATGCCTATTTTACAGTCGCTAAAGCCTACGTTTAAAAACTAAGATCTAAAAACAAACTAAACGACGCCACGTCATGAATCATGACAAAAGTCGAGTACCTACCTATTATTTATGATTTCAAGGAAAACGAAGATCTCAGGGTTCAGATGACTAAATAGAGTTCCCTTTATCTTGCATAATATCGATTCTCCGAAAAACACTTCGTATAACAGGTATCTCATAATTTTTTTAGCCGAATGATACTTTGCATAATCATATCTTTGCATACTTATCAGTTCGCATGATAGTCATTTCTCATACTCGTAATAATAAATAGCAGAACACTCTTATCGCCGAATATACTTCTGCAGAATATTAAATAGCAGAACATTAGTACCGCCGATTTTTGTGGCATAATGTCATAGCAAAATACTAGTTTGGACTATTGTATTTTCACGGAATTTTAAATAGCGTTAACTTTAACATGGCGTTATGACATAGTTAAAGGAACTAACAGCTACAAGTATTATAAATGAGATAGTTTGATAGATAATCAATGTTCACCATGTGTTGTGTGTGTCTATTGTCTGCCCTGAATGTATGTTTAGAATAAAGATTTTTTGTACTGATTTGTGGCGTGTAGTAAAGAATATTTGTATCTATTTGTATTTAATAACGTTCGAAACGATTAAGATGATATTAGATATGGAGGTAGTTTAACGCCCGGGAAATAACAAAACTACAAGTTGCAAGCGATAAACGAATTCTTCGCAGACAAAGTTGCGGGTTACGAGTACTAATATTATAAGTAGAAAATAGAATTTAAGCAAGTCATCGTTGCCAATTCATTCTTTTTACACTTTGCCAATTGCTTTTAAGCTAGCAAAGTTAGTATGACATCAACTAATAGACTTCCATTACGTTTTATAACTACTTTAGTATAAGTATCCAGTACCTACTAAGGCTTCCTCCGCTATGTTTTTCCGCGGATACTCATTAAGGGCAGTTTTGACGTCAAGAGGGTAGAGGGCGACGGTCTACGGTAAACAATCATAGGGAGCGGCGCACGCGTCATCTAATTTGTGCTACGGCCACCGTTTGATTGATAGACCGCCTGTTACGCCGGACGACCTCGTTTATTCGCCAGACATTGTTTTTCCTGTTATTAATTCCCACTCTAAACGGTAAATAAAAGTTAACATTTCACTTATTCGTTGAGGGTTAGCAGTATGACCTTTAGCTTTAGTTTTGGCTTTTCCGCCTGCGAGCGTGAGTACTTCAAAAGTTCCACTCCTTTTTACTAGCCGTAAGACCACTATTCTGAAAATCAAATGGCTGGACTATCTTTAATTCTGAAATCCTATTGTAACGCTCCCCTAATTTTAATTAGAATTAAAAAATATTATCTAGTTTTTTTTTTTTTTAAAGAAACGTATGAAAAATCTTATGAAGTTATAAATCCGGACAAGTATTAAAATAATTTTAAAATACGGAATTTAATGCGGACTTTTATTGCGGACAAGTAGAAGTAATAAGGAAATTTAAGAAGGAAATTTGTTTTGGCCATGTGATCGTCTAGTGTCCTACGTTGTGAATAGTAAACCAACCTCTTTTAGTAGAAATAAGGGATGTCTATGAATAAAACCTAATAAAATCTGTCCTATAAAAATAATCTCACTAAACGTAAATGGAACGTAATAACTATAAAATTCGTAATAAAAAATGACTGTCGCTATATTACCTGAAATTAAACATTTGTTAAAATTGTACACAGTAGGTAATTATGAAGGAAAATAAGCAATTATGTTTTGTGTCAAGGCTAGGGCCCCACCTCCGCCCTGGAGTTTTCTCCCTGGCTATTTACCAGTAGCTGTGTCTCTCGTTCCATAGACCCTAAGAGACTCCAACACAAGACAGTAGAATTTACTTGTCAATAGTCGGTAAGTTATGTCACAGTTTATCAAAGGGAAAGAGGATGCAAGAAACCAGGTTTCCTAGGTCTCTAATTACCCTATGCTGACCTTTTATATAGGTTCAGAAGGAAAACTACTTTAATAAATATTTGGGTGTTTTTTTGTTTTAATTAATGTAAATAATTAGGTATTTATACAAACTGTTGTAATCTAATCATCACTGGTTTCAAATGTATGTAATGGGATCTAAGAAATATAAAATATATACACCCATAATGCAATTCAAAATCAAGCAAAGATTAATAGAGTTATAAAATCTCACAATTAAGTCCAAAGTTTTAGATAATTTCTGTCAGTAATCTGTCATTAACTCAGACTGATACAACTTGATAAAATAATAATCAGTCGTAAACCAATAAATAAATAAAGCACAAGTAGTTAATCTTCCCGTGGTTAGGTAAAGACAACTATGGATCGCTTTTGGTCGTATCAAGCTTTAAGTAAGTCTTGGTAAAATTTATAAGTACTAATTTGCTCGTATTCTATCTCAGCAAATGACAGATTTTAAATTGTAATAACAGTAGTCTATTGTAAACAAAAACGATATCACCAAGAAGGAATTCGCCATCACAGGACACAAAATAACAATAATAAACACTAATAATCAAAACTATGTGAGCCGGTCTCACTTCATTAAATTAAATTAATCTTTTGCTTAAAACACAACTCGACTCTCAACTCTCACTACCATGACTCCACTGCCCTTCCACGACACTCCCTTCGACCCTCAAGCTCCAAAACCATAGCAAACTAACACAGTAAGAAATAAAAACAGTAGGCCAACTCTAGTAAACGAACGAATGCTGCTGCTTTGTTCAGCCCAGTCAGTATCATGAGTATTTAGTTTTTACTATCGTGATATAATTTTCTTATTGTGTATAGAAACCATATATTATGTAAAGATTATGTGGCCTTTCATGTAAATGTAGTGATTGTTATGCACTGACTGTCACTGATAAAATCAGATGAACTATATAAATTATGGTAGGTTATACTGATCCATCACTGTAGTATTTCTAGTAATTATTTATTCAACTAATAATTGACAAATGGCGAAACATCTGTGCAATAATGATCTCCTCTCTACAAGGAATCTCTTCCAGCCAACCTCTGAACGACTGCGAGGACTATTCACTGAACATTCAGTTAAAGTGAATATTAAAGCCAGAAGTAAATTAATATGAACAATGGTTTATATTTATAACCAAATGTGACCATTAGTTTAATGATAATTATTGCATTAGCCTTGTAACATATGAATATTTATTATTTTATATGAAAGGCGTATTCTGTATGACATCATATATAAGTGTCGCACAGACACAGACTCAACGCTCACATGCAGCGTAGAAGCAAGGCAAGATAGTATACTGTTTTCTGTCTCTACTATGACATTTTTTATGCCACTTGTAACCATATCGGCCCTTCAATGTCCCAGCTAAGGAATGTTTTGAAACTCATAAAATGTGTCGATTTATTACGTGCCAGTAAACTAGCTTTTTCTCGCGACTTTGTCCGAGATGAGATTAAATAAATAATTTGAGCTTAATAAACTCATAATAATGTAATATATTTAATTATATTTGTGAATTTGACCGATGTAAAGGCTGGAATCGGTACAGCTCTCTCCCCGAATATTTTCGAAAGGCCAAAATAATTTATTTTAACTGGAGGAAATATTCTAACAAACTATGAATTCACAAATATATGAATTGAACAATATAATATTAGTTTAATTTATTTAGCATTTTCTCCTGTGAGTGTGTGTGTGGTGTGGTGTGTATTTAAACCAAAAATAAACACTCAAAATAATGAATGGAATTTTTCCAAACTCTTAACATTCTAATTATGAACAATCATAATCTTCACAAGGCAATCTAGCTCAGGATAAAGAAACAGGTTGTGAATCTGTCGACCCTAGTGGTCCTCGCCGGCCCCCTCATAACCAATCTTGCTTTTCGCTTGGCGACTAAGAAATGTGATTGCCGAACTGCCTCTCCCCAAACCAGATTACGTTAATAGCTAGGAGTCATAACCATCCACTAATCAGAAATCAAGTCTGAAATTTCCACTCAAAATAATGAATATTATAAATTTGGAGAGTGTGTAGTGTATAGGCATAGCCTAGCATTGTTTGCTTCAGCCTGTTGGCTGCGTGTGTAGTATGGTGTTCCAGTTGCCAGCATTAACGCCGAATGTCAATCTGACCTGCCACACACTTGACCAAAACACATTATTTTGGTATCAATCCAAAATGAGCACTGATATGAAACAAAAAACGAAACAAAATTAACCTTTGGTTAGTGTTAATTCTGCTGTGACCAAAATTAACCTTGGGTATAGTATTAATCTTGTAGCAGATAATATCGTTCATTGTTTCACTAAAGAATACAAAATTAACCTTTGTTTAGTATTAATTTCGTAATAATTTTATATGTTGTTGAATACAAAATTAACCTTTGTTTAGTATTAATTTTGTAATAATTTTATTTGTTGTTGAATACAAAATTAACCTTTGTTTAGTATTAATTTTGCAATAATTTTATTTTTTGTTGTTTTATTTTCAACTTTCATTTCTGTTGTGACCTTTTCTTTTTAATTTATACTAAGTAGCCACATTTTGAACTGATATGCGTTCTTTACAAGTGCATGTTGCCCTAGCATCATCCGCACGGAAACACCATTTGATGTGTGCTGTTCAGAGGTTAAAATGCCAATAAACCGTCTTCATTTCTATGAAATGTGGTACCATTAAAGCTCTTGTAAACAAATTCACTACTTCATCATACATACATCCCATGTGTGTGTGTCAACGTCGTAGTCAAAGTCAAATATTTTTGTCGTCATTAATTTAGTATTGTCAAGAATGTAGACAAATATTCCTCACTCTAATTATCTCACAAACATTGATTGAACAAAATGCATCCTTCCTCATTCTCTTTTCCATACCTGCTTTAAATAATACAACAGATCACGTTTGAAATGTAAGACGTACAACTAATATAAAAAAGTCAACGTAATGTTAATTACAAAAGTCTTTCACTTCCAGTTAAAACAAAACTACTTGAATTTAGTTATAAACACAGAGCTATACATAATTTTATTAATAACTTGCGTTTAAATATTATGTTAAAACAATACATAAATACCCAAATCAAATGTTTTTTGAACATTAAATTCACACTAAAAGGCAATTGATTGCTATCAAGACCCAAGTTCGAAATGTAACTCATTCCATCATTATTTTATTTCCTAGATGAATAAAACTATATTTTAAAAAATATCGTTCAAAGGTTAACTGGAAGAAACCCCTCCGAGGGATAAACTCGCTCACGCACATCTCATTTCCCTATTACCCGTCAATTTGATGTGCCTTCATGCACAACAAAGAGTTTTAAAATTGGATGTAATATAATAAAAATATCAGTAAATTGTAACCTACTACTACCTGATACCAGAAGTTCATGCTTCTTAACATATTTTAGTCTGTAAACAATAACTAGGTATTATCTTTCTTTTTTTTTTTGTCACCAGTTTTATCTATTCTGTCCTCCATTAGTAAACGAAGGATAGCCGGGATACAATATTATTGTACGAATGACTTTACATAGATGCAAAAAACTTAATGATCAAACTAAATAATATAAAGTCTTGAAACCGCGTAAGTAAAAATACCTACTGCATTTCACTACGAACATTACTTGAGCTTAGTAATAACTATCAACTCGATCCACAAATGTATACAAAAAATATCAAATCAATCCGACTACTAAAAGCTGGTCAAAATTTAATTTAAAGAATCGACCCATATAACAATGCAAGTTAACTAAAACTTGTGATAAGACAGTGTAAAGTGGCCATCATGTGAACCCGTTGCAATTATTAGACGTATCAAAATTTAAATTTTATGTAATGATACATTGTTAGTAATGAAAGTATTTTAAGTTAAAAAAAATGTTACGGTCATAAACTTATCGTCGTTCCCTAACTTCATTTTAGGGTTCCGTATTCTACGAACGACAAACGGACTCTATCAGTATCACTACGCACTTTATCTGTCACAAGACCGTATATCGAGAACCGCATCAGACCGACAACCAAAATTTAGACCAATTTGTATCTCTATTACCGCTAAAATAATAAATAACAAAAGCAAAATCAAATCAAAGATCAAGCTTATAAGAAACGTATTATTTTTTGCTTTCGTTGTAGCCTCAAATATGCCAATTCCAACAAAGTAAATATTCTGCACGTCAACAAATAATGAACACCAATCAAGCGCGAGTCAGTATTCAGAAAAACTAAACCGATTCATTTAAATGTTTAGAGATGTACGAAACTCTCGGCGCGCGAGCCCAACCGCACCTAGCAATATTTAATATTTTTTATGAAGTAAACAATTTCAGCGTGACTAGTATTTCTCAAAATTGAAAATTAAAGGACCCATTAAATTATACAACAATAAAATATTTAAGCTATAAATTTGATCATAATTGTATAAAACTGAGTTAAGAGTGCGTACACTTTTAGTTACGGAACCATCTTAATATTATTCAATAAACACGCTTTGTAACTTTAAACACTCCTAACAAAACATTTCTTTTACGGTCTCAATTGGCTCGATTCTAAGTGTGCGATATCGCATGTTTGGTCTCAGACGGGTAACAAACAAGTCGAGCCCCTTTTTGTTTATGCTCTAAAACTTACTCAAAACTTCATGACACTTCACTTGGAATGACTTAATGAACACTTGGTCGTCGAAATTTCGAACACATGTTTGGGTGAAATAGGCGCATTGTTCAGAATGTAACCATAGAAAATTTTTAGTAGTACTATAAAGAGTTCTTAGGCTAAATAAAAAGCTTCGTTTTTTAAGTCATTGGAATTTTAAATCTAAATCGACACGTACTGCCCTTGAAACAGGTAAATAAAAGACACCTTTCTATCTTAAGCTTGTTCAATTAAAACTAGTCTAATACCAAAAGTCGAATGCTCCTTACCAACCTCTGCATTATTGAAACTTGCGCGTTACCGACTTAATATTTGGCTAAAAATATTCAATGTTGTTGTAAATAAACGAACTTACTAGTTTGAATTCACGCAAAATTTTGAACCAATAATAAATAATAAATGAGTTTTAGGAAAAAATAATCTTAATCCCCATTTTTAGGACTTTGAACACCTGATTCAAACAAAATACATACACATCTCAACTCGCAAAAATAATACAACCTATACCTACTTTCCCCAAACTATAAAACTCTAAATAAACTGAAAAGAATTTTTCTCCCCCATTTAAAAGCATTTTAATTAATTCACTCTCCTCCATCAAACAACAAAACATCATGAGACATAGAAAACATCGTGCTGTCATAATAAAAACATCGTGAAGAAACCTGCACACATCCGCGAAACAATTCAAAGACATGTGAGAAATTCTCAAATTAAAACAAACTGAACCCGCGTTTAAACTACGGCTCAAGCTCTCTAACTCTGCGGAGAGGCCTGTGCCCTATAACAATATACATACCGAAATGATTATGGAGTCTCTCCCCCAACTATAAAACTGTAAATGTCTAATGTCTATTCTTATTTACATGTCGGATCTTGACCGATATAAGGTCGGATTTGGCTTGCCAGCGGGCCATGGCGCTACACCATGGGTTTGCATCCGAACGGGAACAGAGCCCTTTCGAGATACGGTCGTGTGTGGACGCGCCCCGCGCTTGATTGTTTGTTAATTAAATAGTGCTAAGTTAGTGATACCCGAGATATTGACTCTTAATGTCTTATAAACTGTGTTATAGTGTAATTCCGTGTTATAGTGTAATTAGTGTAATTAATAATATACTAAGTGTATAGCTGCCTTTTATTACCTCGAGGATCCAAATCATATTTAAAGATGCCCACTGATAACATTATTGATGAAGCTTTGAGCCATTCTGCGACATCAGAAGTGGGATCACCTCGAGGTAATCGTGAAAATAGTGAAAGTGAAATTAATACTGAACTTTGGCGTACCATGTTGCAAATGCACGATAGGCAGATGAGAACGCAAAACTTGCAAATATTAAGTTTAATTGAAGCCATGAAAGTACCGGCGACTTCTACTGACATAAAACTACCCGATTTTAATCCAGATGCACCTGAAGCTGATCCTCGAGCTTGGTGCAATACTGTAGATCTGTGCTTATCGGAACGATCTATACAAGGTAGTGCGCTAATCATAGCTCTAAGCGCAGCGCTCAAAGGGAATGCATCTCTCTGGTTCTCGCAGATTTCTTATGCTGGGATGTCATGGAATGACTTCAAGCAGCTATTTACAGCTCGCTACGACACGCAGGAGACGCCAGCAGCGACGCTTGTTAATATGCAGTTTAGCCGCCCTAAAGAAAACGAACGCCCAGCTGCATATGCATCCCGGTTAATAACGATGCTTACCTCAAAGTGGCAAAATTTGGATACGGAACAGATTGCGATATCTACTGTGCTCGCTCATATGGCGCAGTATGACGATCGCATCAAAAGGATTGCATTTACGCGTGATCTTATAACGCGCGATAAATTGCAACGAGAACTGAATGCGTTTTATCACTTGAAAAGAAAATCTTCTGAATCCAGTGATGGAGGATATACCAAGCGATTCAAGGGCTCCTCGTCGTCGGATACACCTATCCGGTGCTTTAATTGTGGAAAGCTCGGACATAAATCGGCAGAATGCCAATCTAAACATACAAAACCAAATGAAAAGAATCCAGTTATTGATAAGGAGTTGCGAAGGAATGTGACATGTTACCGGTGCGGAATGAAGGGCCACTTCGCTTCTAAGTGTTCTCGCGCGGCGACCGCGGGACCGAGCGGCGCCGGCAACAGCAGCGCAGCGGGGGGTTCTGCGACGAACCCAAGTGCGTCGACTAGCAAGCAAAATTACCGAGTTGACCAATGCAGTGTGGTTAATCCACGTGGGCAGTTGATTAATAACGGTGAGTCCTATCAATTTTCTTTAGACTCTGGCGCTGAGTGTTCACTGATAAAGAAAAGTTAAGCTACCTAATAAATTTAGTGGCAAAAGATTTCATAACCTTGTAAAATTAATTGGGATTGGTCAACATGCGATTCACAGTACGATGCAAGTCTTATCTGATGTTTACATTAACGGGAATTGTTTAGAGGTTCTTTTTCATGCGGTACCCGATACTAGTTTAAGTCAGGATATTATGGTCGGGCGAGAAATCTTATCGCTAGGGTTTCAAGTGGCTGTGACTGCAAACGCCGTTGTTCTATTTCGGGACAAGGTTGAAGTGCTTTCTAACAACATTACTAGTTCGACTGGTAGTGAGAATAAAATTATTTTTGATGAGATCAATACTGATATTAATGATCATGAAATTCCATCAGAGCTTAATGTGGATGCTGACTTGAACGATAATTCAGTAAATGAAAGCATTTCACAGCTGGCTAGTGTTAATGCGCATGATAATAGTGAGTGAGCCGTTGTAGCGGCTGGATTCTTTGTGTTGGTGCACAAAGATGACGCCTTGAGGTAGGGAATAAGTCGTTGGTGCGACTGGTGGTCGTTGGTGCGACTAAAGTCGTTGGTGCGACTAGAATATTGGTGCAAAAATGGAGCACCGTGAGAGCTAGCTAGCCATTGCGTATGTTCCCTCAAGTGCGGCTCGATTATGAGAATAATGATTGTTAAATTGATGATTATGTTGAAATTAGAATAGAAAAAGCCTGTTTAAAGGCAATTATGTGGATTAAATTCTAGTGTACAAGAGTGTACTGTGTGTTGCCTATATTGTTTCAGGCACTGCACCCGAGGACGGGTGTTCTGTCAGGGATGGCCGTGTCGGATCTTGACCGATATAAGGTCGGATTTGGCTTGCCAGCGGGCCATGGCGCTACACCATGGGTTTGCATCCGAACGGGAACAGAGCCCTTTCGAGATACGGTCGTGTGTGGACGCGCCCCGCGCTTGATTGTTTGTTAATTAAATAGTGCTAAGTTAGTGATACCCGAGATATTGACTCTTAATGTCTTATAAACTGTGTTATAGTGTAATTCCGTGTTATAGTGTAATTAGTGTAATTAATAATATACTAAGTGTATAGCTGCCTTTTATTACCTCGAGGATCCAAATCATATTTAAAGATGCCCACTGATAACATTATTGATGAAGCTTTGAGCCATTCTGCGACATACATAATACTCATTGCCCGTGACTTCGTTCGCGCAGTACTCGTTTATGGCTATCCCGCGGGAACATGCAATTTTATAAGATAAAACTATCCAATGTGCTTCTTCGATACTAAATTTTATCTGTGTACTGAAATTCACTCAAATCGGCTCAATGGTTTAGACGTGATGAGGTAACAAACAAACAAACAGACAAACAACAAACAGACTACAAAATTTCGCATTTATAATTTTAATGAGATACACATTTAACGACGAAGGTCTATGTCCAACAGTGGACGCCCCACAGTTGACATGATGATGATGATGATGATGTTGTATTTAATAAGGACAATATTTCTCTAGAGATTAATTCTAACGTTTGTTGATAGAACCGATTTTTTTTTAATTACTGGTTCAAACAGGATAAATAAAAATTATGAATTTAGAAATTACCTACATCAGTAATGCACAAGAAACAATGCAAGATTATGATCCTAGCCACCACGGATCGTATAGGTCTAATAATAACACTCGTAACCCAATGAAATAAGGATTACTTTTCCTAAACAAAAACAAAGAGCTGACAAATTGTGTGCGCGTAAGAACTGCACTTTGTTTTTTTTTTCTCTCAAAGCGGACAGACACGCTTATTACCTGAATACAACACATGTTGTTAAGAACGGTCTATTGTCTATTAACATGGGACGTTATTTCCAAAAACTGTTCCGTTTTCGTCCCTCTAGGAATGATTTGACAACAAACTAAAGTTAAAAATTTACATTTTAAGAGAAAAACGATACTAGTTGATTACTTTAAAATTTCATTTAAATAAAGATGCCTTTTGTGAACTAAACTAAAAGTGAAATTTAAAATATACCAAACAAAGTAAAAGTATTAGATTAGTCAATTAATTAAACTCAGCAAACAGTTAAAAAAAAATCCCTTATCTACTTTCCATTCTCACGACAACAAATTGACTGTAAAACAGTCTTTAACCTACCTACCTACTACCTATTCTACTTGTCCGAATAAATAACCATAACTAGAAATAAGTACTTATAAACTCCAAAATGATGGTGTTAAGACTAAAAAAGGAATAAATTAAGCCCGACTATATTCTGGTCATTCACGGCACCAAATTGTAACGCTCCCCTAATTTTAATTAGAATTAAAAAATATTATCTAGTTTTTTTTTTTTTTAAAGAAACGTATGAAAAATCTTATGAAGTTATAAATCCGGACAAGTATTAAAATAATTTTAAAATACGGAATTTAATGCGGACTTTTATTGCGGACAAGTAGAAGTAATAAGGAAATTTAAGAAGGAAATTTGTTTTGGCCATGTGATCGTCTAGTGTCCTACGTTGTGAATAGTAAACCAACCTCTTTTAGTAGAAATAAGGGATGTCTATGAATAAAACCTAATAAAATCTGTCCTATAAAAATAATCTCACTAAACGTAAATGGAACGTAATAACTATAAAATTCGTAATAAAAAATGACTGTCGCTATATTACCTGAAATTAAACATTTGTTAAAATTGTACACAGTAGGTAATTATGAAGGAAAATAAGCAATTATGTTTTGTGTCAAGGCTAGGGCCCCACCTCCGCCCTGGAGTTTTCTCCCTGGCTATTTACCAGTAGCTGTGTCTCTCGTTCCATAGACCCTAAGAGACTCCAACACAAGACAGTAGAATTTACTTGTCAATAGTCGGTAAGTTATGTCACAGTTTATCAAAGGGAAAGAGGATGCAAGAAACCAGGTTTCCTATGTCTCTAATTACCCTATGCTGACCTTTTATATAGGTTCAGAAGGAAAACTACTTTAATAAATATTTGGGTGTTTTTTTGTTTTAATTAATGTAAATAATTAGGTATTTATACAAACTGTTGTAATCTAATCATCACTGGTTTCAAATGTATGTAATGGGATCTAAGAAATATAAAATATATACACCCATAATGCAATTCAAAATCAAGCAAAGATTAATAGAGTTATAAAATCTCACAATTAAGTCCAAAGTTTTAGATAATTTCTGTCAGTAATCTGTCATTAACTCAGACTGATACAACTTGATAAAATAATAATCAGTCGTAAACCAATAAATAAATAAAGCACAAGTAGTTAATCTTCCCGTGGTTAGGTAAAGACAACTATGGAACGCTTTTGGTCGTATCCAGCTTTAAGTAAGTCTTGGTAAAATTTATAAGTACTAATTTGCTCGTATTCTATCTCAGCAAATGACAGATTTTAAATTGTAATAACAGTAGTCTATTGTAAACAAAAACGATATCACCAAGAAGGAATTCGCCATCACAGGACACAAAATAACAATAATAAACACTAATAATCAAAACTATGTGAGCCGGTCTCACTTCATTAAATTAAATTAATCTTTTGCTTAAAACACAACTCGACTCTCAACTCTCACTACCATGACTCCACTGCCCTTCCACGACACTCCCTTCGACCCTCAAGCTCCAAAACCATAGCAAACTAACACAGTAAGAAATAAAAACAGTAGGCCAACTCTAGTAAACGAACGAATGCTGCTGCTTTGTTCAGCCCAGTCAGTATCATGAGTATTTAGTTTTTACTATCGTGATATAATTTTCTTATTGTGTATAGAAACCATATATTATGTAAAGATTATGTGGCCTTTCATGTAAATGTAGTGATTGTTATGCACTGACTGTCACTGATAAAATCAGATGAACTATATAAATTATGGTAGGTTATACTGATCCATCACTGTAGTATTTTCTAGTAATTATTTATTCAACTAATAATTGACAAATGGCGAAACATCTGTGCAATAATGATCTCCTCTCTACAAGGAATCTCTTCCAGCCAACCTCTGAACGACTGCGAGGACTATTCACTGAACATTCAGTTAAAGTGAATATTAAAGCCAGAAGTAAATTAATATGAACAATGGTTTATATTTATAACCAAATGTGACCATTAGTTTAATGATAATTATTGCATTAGCCTTGTAACATATGAATATTTATTATTTTATATGAAAGGCGTATTCTGTATGACATCATATATAAGTGTCGCACAGACACAGACTCAACGCTCACATGCAGCGTAGAAGCAAGGCAAGATAGTATACTGTTTTCTGTCTCTACTATGACATTTTTTATGCCACTTGTAACCATATCGGCCCTTCAATGTCCCAGCTAAGGAATGTTTTGAAACTCATAAAATGTGTCGATTTATTACGTGCCAGTAAACTAGCTTTTTCTCGCGACTTTGTCCGAGATGAGATTAAATAAATAATTTGAGCTTAATAAACTCATAATAATGTAATATATTTAATTATATTTGTGAATTTGACCGATGTAAAGGCTGGAATCGGTACACTATATACGTCACTTCGGGGTGCACGGCATTAAGCCCACCTCATGTACCGCCAGATCAGGTGGTGTGGGCATGTTTTCCATATAAATGACCGCTGGACCCAAAACTGTCTACTACTCTAATCTAGAGATGGCAGAGGGTTCACAAAGGCATGGGGGTCAGTATCTGCGCTACAAAAACGAGCTCAAGAAACACGTTAACTCCTGTGGTTTTAATTCTATAGGATGGGAGGAGGAAGCTTCAAACAGGTCTTCATGACGCACTGCTATACCATGTTAGATTGATTGGCATTGTTGAAAATAAAAACACTTGATGCCAAATGCCAAACTTTAAAAGAAAGAACCAATCCTTATGGTGTGTAAGTACATATACAATTCACAAAGCCAAATCTATTGCGCGAGTTGCGATAAAGTTCTTGAGACTAAATATGTTAGGAAATAAGTTAGGTGTATGTACGTAAATTTTGTAAATAATATAAAAATGTTATATGTATTAGGTTAGTCAGGGTCGCCGTCACCAAAACTGATGTGGAGGACGATATATACGAGCCTTAAGTGACTGAAGACTAGTTTCTTTCGTCATATTTTAGAACTCCGTAAGCTAATCTAGTGTCGAATATCGTACTTTAGTACGAAACCTCTCGTGTGCGAACCGTCATAGCGTAAAACCGGGACGAAGAATGTTTGTAAAGTTTGTTGCTTTTGAAGTAGATTTGTGGCTTAGATAGATATCATCTCTCTAAGCAAGCTAATCTTTTTAGAAAATTAAACATCTCAAACCTATATAAATCATCCTGAGATCTCTTGAGCTCCTCGTTAAGAAAAACGTGTAATTGATTCCTGGCCATGTTAACGTTCTTTTATTGGTTTTAAAAGAAAGTGAGCACGATAAACAAAAAAAAGGGCTTTGATTATACATGTTATTCATGGTGCATAAGTACAAAGTTGTAGGGGCGACTATGGAACCGTAACATTTGCGTGCAACACGCTATTGATCCGTTTTCATTTTGATGCCTTAGTAATATTAGTTGAAATAAATTTATCATTACTATTAAAATAATAATTATGCATCCCATTAAAAATCTAAAACGTACCTAGTTCCCTTCTCGAGCTTATTCTATAAATAAAGATTTTTTTTATGTCTTCTTCGACTTCTTTGAAGTTTTTTGCTCCACCCTCTTCATTAAGGTGCTTTCTTCCGGTTGTCGTGCGCTGACAGGATGGAGATAACGCAATATTCGTCGCGCAATTACTATAACTTTCAGACAGATGATTCCCTCAACATTGATAACTGACTCTGCAATCTTAAAGTTGAGGGGTGTCCGACTGGCCGTATCGCGCAGCGGGACATCCTCAGGGATTTGCTTTCAGTCGCCCAATATCAACTGTTATCGAGACCACCTTATCATCAATCGAATTAAGTTAATAACTCATGGGAGTTTCTTATTAAGAGGTTCTATTACTTGTGCAAGCGGCTTTTTGTATGTTAAACGTTTTAATAAAGTTGCTGCTTTATTTTTTCTGATTTATGCTTTATTTTAATCAGATTTTTTTTTCTGTGAAAATTTCATATGGTGATATGAATTATACATGAAGGTGAAAACTAGTGAAAAAGATTACTGTTACCTTTGATTGACAATGTAACACTTCTGTGACGAGTAGCCTTACTTAATATTTTACCATAGTGTAGCGTAGACTGCTACTAAATACCACAATAAGACTATCCCGTCTACGCTGTGTTCATTTTCCAAACAGTATATCATTAGTAGAAAGCTTTGAGTTCGGACCGGTGAATTGAACCTTTACCCTATTACGTGAGACAGTTGTCATGTCATTCGATAGGGTAACACGCATCGAGCCTGTCAGGAGTGATTGCGTAACGCAGCGGTATCGATTTGCCGACACATTGCGTAAGCGTCCTTGGCCACGGACACCGCAGCAGATCTAAGGATTCGCGAAACGCTGATTGCTCTCACGCAGCGACCTGCTAGCGCGACAGGATAATTACCCTCAAGATAAAGTAATTACTAGCTAATGACGTCTTAAGTGCCCACACCTGCTCGGTAACCCTAGAATGACTTTCAATTTCCACTAGCTCGCTACTTTTCGACGTAGCTTTTCTAGGTAACAGTATCTAGTTTTTTGCAACATTGTTGCTTTTACTGTGCATTCAATTAAAGCTACTCGACTACAGCAAAGGGACTGTTACATTTTATTAACTTTAAAACAGTTTCATTTCGTTACAGGGAGTGCTTTTTCACCAGACGAATTTACTTTAAAATTCGACTACATTACTATGGACTTTGTACCTAAGCACATACTGTTCAAATTTAAGAACTACGCACTTAATACGGGAACGTAGGTAAATTTATTAGGCTAAGTTAATTACGAACGCATTTTAGAGTTCCACGTTTCAACACCAACTTAAGTTACACGGTGTAACTTAGTTTTAAGCAAGACTAGATCAGACTTCTAACACCTTAATTGCTAACCCACTTTAGTGAGTTTCATTGTGTTACCTTACAAAACGTGACTGAAAACTTTGCCAGTAAATAAAAAAAACTTCTGTGTCTACCGGTCGTAACTTTTCTCGGCGCTGGGCGGCTCGCACTCATCCTTTGTTTTGTCTTATCGCGGAGGCTGTAAATCTGTGGCGGCGGACAGCCGGTATCGTGTCGTTTCTTGCCTGGGCGGGGAAATGCTGTAATATAAATTACCAATTTGGTAAATCTTTTGTCCGTCTATGCATTCTTTTATATGACACAGGGCATAAAATAAAATTCAAGGAGGTCCTCACACAATTTTTTTTTATTTTTTTGTACGGGTGCTTCGTTTGAGAATTCGACTCGCACTTGGCTACTCATTGAACAACGCATAAAAAACCAGACCATCTTGTACGACAGTTGAAAATGGCATCTATGTATGTATTTTTTTTGCGCGGTTTTTCGCAAATCTCCCTAGTTGTTTTTCGTTGGGATAGGCATTATATCAAATAGGACATATTAGGCAAAGCTCTGCGCGCATAACGTAAACAAACCACCATGACAACGTCAGTTCTCTTTATATTTTGTCGCCATGACGGATCATGACCAAAGAGTATTAATACCTATATTGAAATACATAATAATAATAACGGCATCTTACGGGCATTTAAGATACTCAAAAAACATGATCCATAAAACATGTGGTATGTGCTAGTGCTGCACTCTGACGGAATAAAATTGTAGTCATAATCCCTATTCATTCAATAATCTAAGCGTTCTTGTTAACGCAATACCCAACGATAAATATTTATTTTATTAAGAAGTATTGATGAACTTTTAATCAAATTTACAATTCAGCTTGTTGATAGTTTTTAAACTTTATGAATTCCATTATGCAGAATGGTCTGCCGTCGCCTGAGAACCCATACATATTCAACGGGGACTTCGTAGACCGAGGCAAGAAGGGTTTGGAAGTGTTTCTCCTACTGCTGGCTTGTATGCTGGCGTTCCCCGGAGGGGTTTACCTGAACCGCGGGAATCATGAAGATCTAATTATGAATTCAAGGTGAGACTCCTTTATGTACACAATATATTAATTTACTAAGGCAGTGTGTTATTTTAAGACCAAGTACGGTAAGAATGAACGACTCAATGAATTTAACTTGCAATATACGTATGTGTGTATGTATGTACGGGCCAAATGTTGCAAGTTGAATTTGAACTACTTCTAGTTCCAGTGGTCGGGTTGACTTGAAATTTGGCATAGGTACTTATGTAAATCTGGTGACAATACAATAATCAGTAGTGACATCTTGGTGGTCTAGCCAGGATCGTCTCCGCAGAACGAAACTCTTCTAAGGTTAATGGCAAGTGAACAAAAGAACAGTCAGCAAAAAGCTTGTTTTAAAAATGTAATTTTTAACAAAAAATAATTTACGTAATTGAATTTATATTTATAGATTTTTATTTATAAAGTTTTGACTACTATAACTTTAATATATTATAGCCAATATCCAATCAGCTGTCAAATCTCCAATTAAGTAAATCTTGGTAGCAGAAATTTACTTACCAAGATTTAGTGACTGATTTGACTTTGTTTGTAGTTTCTTGGCGCGACTCTCCCTAAAGTTGAATAGGATAGGATATTTTTAATAAATTAATTTAGAGTGTATTCAGCACGTGTGTAGAGACATATATGAGTGAAGCTCAAAAAGTTTAACACCTGTAGACATAATTAGTTTTCCGAACTGAGACATAGGTATTATTAAAGGGATAATTTTTGTATCACAACGAATATTTTCCAGCCAATGGTTTTAATGGCTAGCTAACGTGGTCCTATTTTTGAACATCACTCATTATGCTTATTTAGTCGTAATAGAAGAATACCTACTATGATTTCAAGAAAGGTTCATATTTAGTACGTATTATAATTTATTACACATACCTATCTTGTGTCTCGAGCATTTCATAAGTTAACTTGACAAACTCATTGAAGTCAAAATCGCAAACTTGGCTCTTTCTCTCATTTATGTTTTAGTAGTGTTATCCAAATTACAAGGCGGCCTACATAGTGCAATATAACACGAGTCGCTTTAATTAAGGTAACTTCATGGAGTTACGAATATACAATATACAATTGAGTTAAGGGAAGCCACAATAAGATTTGAGCGTAGAGTACCTACCTACGACAGCAAACAGTAAAAAACGGATGAAACAACAACAAAAAACCATACAAGAATCAGCCAGTTACGGAGAAAGTGGTACTTAATCTCATGTAATCTTAACTCCTTATCATGTATTGTCTTATGAACTCATAGTTAAAAAAAAATATTTTGATAGACACACTATTTCTACGTCATAATCTTTTTGTATGACTCATAAAATAACCTCGTAATAGGATTAATGGGTATTTCCTATTACATGACAAATATAAACAATCTAATATTGTGTGTTTCTCAGGTACGGTTTCATAAAAGAAGTTCATCAGAAATATCGGGTGAGTAATTTAAGTGAGTACCTCCACTGAGTGTAATACTACCTACCTATGTTATGTGTATGTAATCGTAATCGTACGAGTGGAACAAATCTCAGAAGTAAATTATTTTTACAAATACTAATATTTATATTAAATTTACACTGAGATCTGATTTATTTTGACGGTTCTTTTATTTGTGTTGGAAAAACATTAAGCTTTAGTACGATGTGATGTTGTAGACAGACTACTCGTCATGGTCGTCTGGGAATTGGAAAAGTGATAGATGGAGTTTACTTTTAAGCACTGATATAATTTAAATAAATAAATAAAATGGATGTATATATATAATTAAAACATAGATAAAACAACAAGTAAATATTTCTGTTGAAAAAACTGTTCAAATGTCAATATTTAACGCATTCACTGTCACCTCACTTCCACAGATGCCACCGACGCACATGTGCGTTCAAGATGTATAAATAATTTATGGCAGCGGCACTGGAGGAAGTATCAAAAACGCATATGTATATACGTCGGTGGCAGTAAATGCGTCAACAGAAATAATCAACCCATTTTAAATCATTGAGATGTCCACGTACATAAGTATTTATACAACAGTGTTTTACTATGATGGCTTGATAAATATTATAATGGAAACACTGCAGTATAGGTAAATAACATGAAATGATGAAACAAACATTTTATTGATGAGCGCGCATATATGTTTATCATACAATATCTACATATTCATGAGGTTGAATCTGAATTGCGATCGCCACTTGTTTAACGCTCTCATACAGTTGTTACATTTCGATTTCCATTATCGTCGTTAAAAGGATCACTAATTTCAGCTGAAATTTCTCTGAAATTTAATTTATCGTTTGTTTGGATTGATGTTCGTACATTTTTACTTCACTCGCAGTTCGTTTTCTTAAATTTATCTATTTTAAAGCATTTTCGAGCGCTCCAAGCGAAGTATCACCCATCCGAGGGGTACTTTAAGTGCTCTCGAATGTTCACTTTTTACAATGGCCACATAAAGTTGAAGCACGAATTCGTGACGTGAGTTGCTATTGATGACTGCAGTAAAGTTTAACGAATGCTCCTTTATTTTCGCACTCACTTCAGTCAAAGTACCTACATTGTAAAATAGAATCACATTTACGCGCAGTTCTGGAAACCAGTCCATTTGTAGATTGGTAATAGCAGCTGCAAAATGTATATTGCTGCAGCGATTACGTTAAATAGAGCACAAGCTACAATAGTTATTACCATCGCACTTGAACATTTGCTTACATTACACCTACAATGTAACGACACCGTTAATTTATTTACTTATTTTTTATACAGTTTACCGTTTTAGTTCAGAATGCGAAAAGCACAAGACCGGTCTAAGTGGAGGCCTATCCAAAGCTGTGGCCGTCTTTCGGCTGACATGATGATGATGATGATACAGTTTACGAAAAAATAATTCTGCTTTTGTTTATTTTCATTTTAATTATCTAATAGCTTTAAGCCGTGATGGCCTAGTGGTTTGACCTATCGCCTCTTAAGCAGAGGGTCGTGGGTTCAAATCCCGGCTCGCACCTCTGAGTTTTTCGAAATTCATGTGCGCAATTTACCACGAGCTTTGCGGTGAAGGAAAACATCGTGAGGAAACCTGCACAAACCTGCGAAGCAATTCAATGGTGCGTGTAAAGTTCCCAATCCGCACTGGGCCCGCGTGGGAACTATGGCCCAAGCCCTCTCATTCCGAGAGGAGGCCTGTGCCCAGCAGTGGGACGTATATAGGCTGAGTAATGAAAAAAAATAGCTTTAGAATTTTTAAGTTCGCCAATTTTGACCTGGACGCGTTTTCCAGCGACTGGCCAGACATAGTTAAGGTACGTTACCTATTACATACATGCAGTCGGGACGAGTAGGAAATCCAAAAGAGAGAGAGAAACTTTTGCCCAGCAGTGGGATATTACCAGAGGCTAATAAAAAAAATCTTTATTTGGAACCAATTTTTACCTATCCACATTAGATTTTACATTCTGTCCATTAAATTGTAATAAAGTGATCGAAAGCATTGTCAGTGACGGTGAGTAATGTATAAGTGTATAAAAAAAATTATAACAAAAAATTGAACCGACTACAAAAACTATGAAAAAAATTTTCTACCAGTCTGAAGTCGGTGTCTCAGCACGAGCCAGCAGGAGTGGGCCTATTAGTCGTCTACCTCACCTACACACTATAACTTTATATTGGGCTTCAATCACTCCTACTGGCTCGTACAGACCTGAGGCACCGACTTCAAATTGGAAGAAAATTATTTTCATGGTTTTTTGTAGTCAGTTAAATTTTTTGTTATACATTTTTTTCACGCTTTTTAATGTAAATAATCTAAAATACAATAGTTTAATGTTAACTGCTCGTCACCTTTTATGAAAGATTGCTTTTTCCGATGCAGAGACGTTCATTGTTGAGGAGTTCTGGTGCTTCACCACGCGTTTTGCTATATACATTACGAGGAGCATAAATTGCCTAGCAACTGTGTCAAAGTAATTAAAATTCAACATGTGAAATACTTGTTATTGAATAGTCACTCCGATGGTCAACAGAACTGTGGCGTTCATAATCAGTTCCACTTCACAAAATGATGATTTTCAAGAGCAAATGCACGAATTACTAGTAAATGTATCAAATGTACTATAGGCGTCCCTACAAAATTTGAAGAGTTCCCTCGATTTCCTTAAGATCTAATCATCAGATCCAGATTCGGTGTAAAATACTACCAATTTGATAATCTTCTCCTTTTTTGAAGTCGGTTCAAAATAGAGATTAAACTACTTTAATTTATTAACTATAGCTTTTGACCGCGTCTCCGTCTGCTAAGAATCGTTTATCAGTATCCCGCGGAAACTATGCAATTAATTAAGCATCTCTATGTCAAAATTCATCAGAATCAGTTCAATAGTTAAAGCGTGAGGAGGTAAAAGACAGACGAGGTTACTTTCGCATTTATGATATTAGTGAGGATAATGTAAAACAAATCGTATCTAATACATAAAATTCCCGTGTGTAACCAAACTCCTCCAAAACGGCTTGACCGATTTCTATGATTTTTGTGTATATTCGGTAGGTCTGACAATAGGACGTAAACTAGCTTTCATACTTCTCCGCGGACGGTGTCGCGAGCAACAGCTAGTAAACTATAAAAAGATAACACAAAAGTCCGCTCATCAATTTCCTTCGTGTAATCAATCACCTTAGGTATTTCATAAATTCAGTTCGTTAGTACTCCTCAAAGTTCTCTTTACAAGTGGTTACAGAGACACGCATACAACTTCAAGCTTCGTCTGACAACGAAGCAACGTCTGTAACCAATAGCCACCCTCAGCAGTAAACATTTATCTCATGTTATCTGCGCGGCCTACAAAGTTGTACTATATATTGAGCAGAGGCCTCCTCTCGGATTAAATAATTCCCACACAGGCGACAGATTTACGTGAAATTTGGTACATTTATGTAGGTTTGGTGACAATACACAGTAATCTAGTAGTGTAAGTCTTTGGTCGGGTTAGAATCGTCTCCACAACAAGGAAACTATTCAATAATGGCATTGGAATAAGAATACAAGTACAGTTAACAAAAAATACTGGTATTAAAATGCATTTTTAACCAAAAAAATATTTGTACGCAGCACAACGCAGAGCGGCTCCTGAAACTAATTGAAGGCGTGTACCGCTGGCTGCCCCTTGGCACCATCATCAACAACCGAGTGTTCGTCGTACACGGCGGGATCTCGGACACCACCGACCTGGACATGATTCGTAGCCTCGAAAGGGATAAGGTTAGGTAACATTTCAGCACTTTTTTCAGAGTTCTTGTAGACTAAAACTCAAAATATTCCAATCAATCAAAAACAATTCAAACCAATATTCCAAAATATTCAAATCGCCAAAATATTGTTAAGGCTGGTTTTGGATTACTCTTGAATTAAAACTAATTACATTAAATTGCAATGATGTTTTAGTGACTAAGATGAAAACTGAAATCATATTGCGCGAAGCGAACTAAATGAGCAAATTGCCCATTCCCCAAACTTTCTAATATATCTACCTCGAAAATTGTCCATACCAGTTTGAATAAAATTAGCATACGAATAACGCTTCATTTGTTTTAACTAGAGTGCCACAAAGCGTGTACAAACGGTTTACGCAGCTAAACAAGAACGGAGGATATTAAACCAGGTGCTTTGAGGATTAATTTCACAGATCATAAACCTACTTTGTCAGAATTTACTGATCGATAGTATAAAGCTTTGCACGGTTTTTGTTAGTCCAATAGGGTTTCACGATCTGACTATCTTAATTACTAAGTTTTTTTTACAAAGAAAAAGGAATTATAAATCAAGACACATCAATTTGGGTACAGAAGGAAGATAATGAAAATAATGATGAATCATATTTGAGAATTTCATGTCACGTATAAGCATTACGCTCGTCTGGCGTAGAGCAGTCGGCAAAGGACGGATGTAACGTAAGATCTGTATCAAAACACGACCCACACCGTGTTACTTGAGTTACCTACAGGACACTTTTGCGGCCTCGCGCTTACAACTGTGTATAGTGCCGACCTTTGTGTATTTAGCGAGAGCGACCAACCCGTACAACTACTGATTGAAAGAAGTACTCTCAATTTTGATAGAGGCAGAGTAATTGAAGATAATTATGCGAAGCACATTAAATTTGTGATAATTAAATTAATAATTATTTTGACGTAAGCTTAACGCCATTGTCTATTATGTGTAGTATGGCTGTATACACTCTGTGATTATTTATTTATATATCTAGCTACTAGAATTAAATTATTTGTGTTTGCCTATTTCGAAGGTATAATACCAACCTACTCATTAACGTTGCATAGTTGAATTTAAAACATTTACTTCTATTATTGATGGACATAATATTTCTGAAAATGTCGTAATACATATACACATATTTTTGTTTGTACAACTTTCTTACTTATTCATTTGCCATGAACTACTGAAGTTGAGCAACTGGCTAACGTAATCAAACTTTCCTATTCCTATTGTTTCCGCTTGCCTTATTTATTAGTAAATATAGAAACGTGTGCGAAAGCTTGGTCAGTGTAGCTGAAATCGTCTCTTAGACAAGAGAGTTTTGCTGTACGAAATGTAGAGTGCTAATTATTATTATTATTATTAACTTAAAGTACTCTAACTAAGTGGTTCTAATTAACATTTTGAAATAGCATTCAAATGTTTCCCATTTTTACATGCTTATATTTAGTTTCACCTGTCCCGTTGTCTGTCTGTCTGTCTATCTGTAATCAAATCTTGCAAGTTAAATTCGACCAAATTCCAGTATAGTTTGATTGATTTGAAATCTGGTATACATAATTATGTAAATTGCGTGACCATACAATAATCTGGTAGTGACATCCTGGTAGTCCAGCCAAGATCGTCTCCACAGAACGGAACTCTTCAACGGTTAATGGCAACGACTTGAAATTTGGTTTGAAAATAGTCAGCAAAAAAAGCTTGTATTAAAAATGAAATTTTTACCAAAAACTTATTTTCTTTTCTCCTTGAGACCAATAATGTAGTTCTATTGAGAGAAGAAAATCTCCAGAATTTGGACATTTGCTTACGAATTATTTTTGTTCTAGTATGTATCGCTGCTCCGGCCGCCAGTGACTGAGAACTCCCAACCAGGCTCTGAGGTCATAGACAAAGTGGAGTGGAAACAGGTTAGGCTTTCATACACTATCTATTATTCAGCAGCTCGCTTTGGTGGTATTGATCTGTCAGCTGCCTCGCGTGGATACTTTGTCTATTTAGTTTCCTTGCGTGTGACAGATTAAACAGCAACTAAGTAAAGTGTGCTACCAAATAAACTGTAATAAAGATGTTCTATATACCTACTTAGTTAAGACATGCTTTACAAAAAACAACATAAGACAGCCCAGAAATTTAATCTTGTGCTGAAAGTACAAATAAAGTTTTACTGACGGTTAAGACTAAACCACCACCAGTCGCAATTCAATTCACTTGATTGCCACGTTCAAGTTCGTTAGCTGCACAAATCAACTCCTGCAATATTCTGAAACACACTGTAAAGCTTGGTTCGCAAGTTCTTTTAAATTGTCGGAAACTAACACAATTTCATGCTCAACTTTTCCAGCGCTGACTTGCTCAACAGTTTAATTTACGTTGGAATCGTTAAGATACGTCAACTTTTTAGTACTGTCAGACTCGCTGGCTAGTTCTGCTTCCAAATGTCAATTACGTGAAGAAAATGTTCGTTCCAGTTGTTCAATAACTTGAGTTTGACAGTTAACTAACGGTCCAGCTGTCGATAAGTTTGTCTCGTAACATTTACAACAGCAAGATTGTTTGTAAACTTGTAAAGGTATGTAATTGGGAGAATCGACGTGAATCGCTAAATATAAGAATATGTTTGTATTTCTCTCCGTAAACAAGAATAGCTTTTTGAGATAAAGCTGTTACACGCTTCATATATTTTTATTCTAGCTTTAAAGCTTTAACCAATTTGGTTGGTTTGGGGTCGTGATTCTGTTATCCGTCAATAGGATGGGAATCTAAATTCTATGAAAGGAAATTGTAAACGGTTGAGTTAGTTTAGGTAAACTTTCTAACTCAATTCGCTTAGAAAGGCTTAAAGTTAGGCTAATTTATAAAATTGATTTATATGTGTTGTAATTATACCTATATACGATTTCGTTGATAGTAGTTTGTCTCGCGAGGAACACTCATATACATTTTTCTTTCACCGAGACTTCAATGAGCCCTTTATTGAGTGTCGTGTTAGACGAAATGACCTTATCTCTTTTCTACTCAAAGCAATTTCAGCAACTGCCACCCTTCCCGGCACCACTCACTCCGCCGCGAGCTGCGACGCCTCAAGTATGCGTGATCTCTTTATCAAATTTAGTCCTCAAATATCCACCTGGCAACACTTGATTCCACAACACACAGTTTAATTAAACTTAACGCAACGCTATTAGACCTGAGTGTTATACTTAAACTTGCTGATAACGACATTAACGATAAGGTTTCGAGAGTAGGTAATTAGAGGTAGGTATGTGTAGCAGGTTGGATGCTTAACGCATACGAAACTTTAAATTTAATTAATCAAGATTTAAAGAGTTAATCAAAAAAATCGTTACTTATATGTCGGTTTTCTTTCTTTCAGTCTAATCATACTTGAAATATTATTATCAAATCAGAAATGTAAGTTAAGTGGCATGTACATAAGTTCAATTAGGCAAACTTGCTACTCGCAGTGAGAATTCTGTATTACCTATAAGAGTATTCGCGTTTGAATAGAATCCATGTACTATTTGAAACTTGGGAAGCAACGACCTCTCAGTTCGGCACTATACATTATTGAAACAACCCGCATCCTCGGGTCCCTAAAGGCCTGCTTTCGATTCAGCTTCAGCATCGAAAAGCTTATTTATACTGGTTCAAGTCGGTTCGAAGCATCTTGGTACTTATACCTCCATCAATGTCATAGTCGCGAACCGAGCACGCTGATTGTATACCCTCGGTTGGTCACGTTATTATACTGCTGTCGGTTTGTAGATTACACCAACCCAAGTTAATAATAGATTTTATCGTGTGTCACGCTAGAACTCATTACTGCCTGAATGAACTGTTGGAGTTCCTAACTATGTATGCTGTCTCTTTCGGCGTTGTAGTGTAGTGTAGGGTAGCAAGAAGTAGTCGCGGGTGGGAAGCCCTGAAGCGGTTCTGAATTGAACGCCGCGCCGCAGCGGTGAACCGCCCGCCGCGGTGTCACTGTCTCTGAACAAATGGGTTCCCGACCCAGCTTTATATTTGCATATAGAACTGTTATTTGGATATTTGGCGCTTATGAATATAAGCTTCCACTGCCTTTTTTCTACATAATGTGGATGAAAGCTTTTGACTATCGCGATTGTATGTACGGCCAGATAAGATTACCTTTAAGGATAGCGAGACATTCCTTTAAATTATATCAGAGAGTTTACTCGGGGGTAGAGTTTTTCCTATCTGCGGAAACAATGTTATTTTATCCTCGTATCGTCCAAGTATAGATTAGATTTGTAACGTTATTGATGAACTGATTGCTTTTATCTGTAGGTTCTATATGCTAAAGCGCTGGATCGTAAATACTTGACAGTAATTTGAGAATATTCGAACCTCAAATTGGAAAAAATTGAACCCTTAATTTGTTATCTGTCTGTGAGTTTATCAGTCTCTCACAACTGTTTTCTCAGGAACGGGTGAAAGTATCAAGTTAATATTTATGTTTAATTTTTCAAGTGTAAAAAACTAAAGTTTCTAAAGTCATACAATGATAATACATAATCTTTTAATAGTTTCTTATTATACAGTGGAGTTCATAAACTTGCGAGCAAAAATTTGATCAAAAATATCTGAACACGCTTCGACGCCGTTAACAATAGAGTCGTGTTCAGATAAATTTGATTAAATTTTTGCTCATAAATTTATGAACTCGACTGTACAAAAAACCGGACAAGAGCGAGTCGGACTCGCGCACCGAAGGTTGCTTACAAATATTATTATTATAATACTATGTAACTAAAAATGTATACTTTTCGCAATTTTTCATTTTATCTGCGCTATAAGACGTTGCTTCGTACCAAATTTAAAGATTCTGAGTTCACGAGTAGTAGTACCCTGTAGGTAGGTTTTGATTTCTTTGCGAGTGTCGAAAATTTGCAGCATAAACGGCTGTATCTTTTGATTGCGTTGGATTAGAAGTTTGATTTTTTCACAGCTCCAAGGGACAGTAAACTTGAGTATTTGGTATGAATTTTAGCTTGATCCACGCGTTCCAGAGAAAAAGGGTATTGACAGACACACAGACGGACAACAAAGTGATCCTATAAGGGTTCCGTTTTTTCCTTTTGAGGTACGGAACCCTAAAAACGAGGGTATCAAAATATATAGTATATCCGTTGCAAATTTAGATCACAGTTTTTAAAACTTGTATCTAATCCTGTGCCAGGGTAATTGTTGTTCCTAGTACTTCAATAAAACTATTCTGAGTTAGTGACAAAGCAGTAATGAAATTGCTGTCAGTTTCAGGAGGGCATGATGTGCGCACTTATTCCGGGAAATTGGAAATTCCTTCCTTTCACACCCGCTGCACTGTGACCACCTCGGCTGCAAATGAAAAGTCTTATAACATTATGTCACGCAATTTCTAACTTTTTTTGTAGTGGAAGTTATTAGTTTTTTTATATGGAAAGAATCTAATATCAGAGCGCTCTACGTTGTTAGAAATAAGTTAATTACAGAGTTTTATTTCTGAACACTAAACTTATTAATACTCGCCGAACTATAGAGGCAAAAGTCTGAAATATTACGTCAAAGTAGATTTATTTTCTGTTTATGAATAAATAGTTCTCACTCAATGAATAGAACTCGGGTATCTGGAAAATTTATTTTATTTTTGAGAGGAAAATATACTAGCAAATTACCTTTTTAACATGTAAACTCCTACCTACCATGAATTCCAAATCATTAGGCAAGCAACACATCCACGGATCAATTAATGTTTCAATAGGAACACGGGCCCCTAACTAACAAGGAGCCTTTTCCCTTGCTATTAATTACATTACTACACCTCCTCGGCCTAAAAATACAATTTTCCTTCGAATAGACGCTGATGAATAGCCTTAGTCAGCGATAAATTGTCAGATTGAATCTTTTACGTCCTTTAATTCGTTTACGATGATTTACAATTTAGTGTGTTGGGTAATTATTAACATTTGAAAGCTTTTCCTTTCTAAGAAGACATAGAGAATATCAAAATAACGTAGTTACTAAATAGGCTGATATCAACAAGGGAACGTACTAATATACAGCCTCTCTCTTTGCGATCCATACACTTCCCACTGCTAGGCACATGCCTCTTTTCAGATTGGGAGAGCTTAGACTGTAATAAATAGCTTATCAAAATTTAATTTCAAGACGTAAAAAACAATTCTAATACATTTTTCATTTAAGCCAATCTGTAACTCATATCGTTCACAATATGGTGTTTTGCAAATACATATAATTTCTAATTTGAGTGGTTAGATACTCACTATCCCTTAATTTAAACTCGTTTAATATTCATTGTGACATTGGTTTTCTAGGTGTTCGATATTCTCTGGTCGGACCCGCAATGCATAGGCGGTTGCGTGGCGAATGCCCTTCGAGGCGCTGGCACGTACTTCGGACCCGACGTTACTTCATCCTTTCTCCAGAAAAACAAGCTGAGCTTCCTGGTTCGAAGCCACGAGTGCAAGCCTGGTGGTTACGAAATATTACACAATGGAAATGTAAGTCGAAAAATGGTAGAACCTGTTAATAATTAATCTGTAAAGTATAAAAGAAAATCATCTATCTGTTCTTGCTAATTTTTTTAACCAATTGTTCGCAAATTTTATTTAATAAGAAATATTAAGAAAATACGAAATAATCATAGAACTAAAACTACTATTAAATTAAAGTAACTAAAACTTTAATTAAAAAACAAAGGTGGGCCTTTTGGCATGGTGCCCATCACGCAGGCAGCATTCCCGCGTTGAACTGCGATTGCGATTCTTTGCGCGAGAAAGCTGCCGGCGCGAGGGTTGCCTGTTGCCTTCTTACTAATTATATTTTACGCCATAAAACGTAATAACATTATTCGTCGTATCTGACTTAAAAGTATAGCGGTTTGTACATAATAACTTCTTCTGAAAATGTTCTAGTCGCAGACATTAAAGGGAATAAAATGTAACACCAGCTTTTATATATGAAGCTATGATCAAAACTACGTGTTTACATATCGCATACCTACCTATGAACATCTCAATTATCCGTGTTAGGATCATCAATTTTATACCGAAAGTGAAGATAGTAGATGAAGTGCCTACTATCCTTGACTTCCTCAAGGATTTCATACAATAATAGGTAGCTCTTCTTCACATTTTGGAACGACTCCAAATATGGATGATGGATAACGGGTAATATTACTAATGATAGATGCCTACGCCACTTAGGCAGTAATCATACGTTTGTAAGTAAACTTAGCCTTACAGCCGGCTCGTTTACATTGCTTCTAAGTTTATATTTAGATGTGATTGACCTAGTTTCTTCAATAAGTCGCATTCGGGAATGACGAATGGGTTCATTTTGGGCGCCATTATTCATCACGGCAGTGGAATCACCAAAACGCACATAGAAAGCGAAAATGTATACAAATAAGGCAGGATGTTTATTAAAGCTGAACGGCTGAATATTGACTAATCGTAATCTTTTTGGTGCTATAAAACAAAATATATGTAAATATAATGCCTACGGAATAATTAGCCTGAATTATAAGAGAATATCTACTGCTTATACACATATGTAACTACCTCTAAATAGCGCCGCTATAGTTACAGTCGAAGAAACTGAATCACATTTTTAAGGTGATTTTTCACCAGCATGGCGGAATGAGACAAGAAGAGGATGAGAGAGAAGTTCCTATACAAAACGCGCGATATCGTGCTAGCTTGGACCGGCTCGTGGGAGCCCCAATACTTATACAAAGTCTCGCCTCGCCGGTGGAAAATCACTTTTAGTCCGTAAATTTGCCAAAGAAATAGGTTACGCGGTTCCGTTTCATCCAGCCTTTATCGTGTTTCTGGTGGAATCGATTTTTGAAGTAACATCTTTCAAAATAAATTTCTGTTGAATTTGCAAAAAGAAAGAGAAGATATGGCACTGAAAGACTACAGTGCTCCATTTTATCAACTATTCCATTTAATTTGTAGGTACACGAAGATTTTGAGAATGGTTTTTCTCGGGTGGGATGTCCATATCATGCCCCCTGGTTAATAAAATAAACTAGTTATCCTTGGTGTTAAATGCTTTGCTTAGCCAAGTGATTCCTCGATTATTTGCGGACGGCAAAGGCGCTAGGGACGCCCGAATAATCACCCTTAAGAAGTCTTACAGCTTTAATAAAGGCGTTGAAAGTTTCAACAATGTAGCTGGTATACCATTATGAGTCTGCATTGTTAGTTGGGGCATTATCTTTTCGGGGTCAAACATTGTAGAGCACCAATTACAAAAGCATTTTCACAAGAGTTGGGAAACTTTTATACAAGGCCATACTTTGTTTCATATCTTTAATTATAAAGGCATAATAAAGTGGGATAATTATACCATTATATTACATACATGCACTTTACGGTAATAGCTACAGCTTATATGTAGCCTTTCAGGGGGCTAGCATACTAGATTTTGACACATGCCTACATGAAAACATGATATTCTTTTCTAACTAGTGAGCGTGTGGGTAAGGATTGGATGCTTTATACCGTCGTCACTATTATGCGCTACCAACGACGAGGCGAGTGTTTACTCTGTTTGAGTATATCCGTTTTCACGCGTAGTCATAACCGTGTCTGGCTCGGTATTTATTTTTAATGAATATTGACCACCTATGAATTTCTATATGATCTGTAGTAATTGTAGAAGAGGCTGAAAATGTATCTCACTAGTTCAGTAACATCCTATTCACACCGCGATAAACGCTATGAATGCTGTAATAATATTGAAAACGTTCCACAGGTCATTACAATCTTCTCTGCCTCCAACTACTACGAGTTGGGGTCCAATAAAGGCGCGTACCTGAAGCTCTGCGGTAATTCTCTGGAGCGGCAGTTCGTGCAGTACACGGCGGCCGTGTCACGCACACGACGGCTCACGTTCCGGCAGCGGGTCGGGCTGGTCGAGACATCGGCCATGAGGGAGCTGCATAACCACATTATGTCTGCACGGAGACCGCTCGAAGCCACATTCCGCAGCATGGATCTGGAACAAAGCGGTAATTAATTATTATACTTTACTTACTGTTTTAATAATTGATAGACAATTTAATTAAGCGACGTACTCAAAATCAAATCCATAAAAATGTTGGATTTGGTTGCTCTACATTTGTACTGATAATATTTTTTACATTAATCTGGTATGGTATTCCATTCAACATCATTTTAGCTCATATTTTTAAGGAAATATAGTGCATTATATAATACCTAAGATGAAATTATAAGTACGTATACCAAATAGCTTAACTGCTTTGCTACAGTAATATATTCAATTGTTTTATCAAAGACGTTAACTCCACTATCTCACTATCACACTGTCGCATCAAATGAAATATAATATCCTACTTCCTCGAGTTCCGATGTGCCCTTTCACATAAATATCGCGAATATTGCGTCCTGTTATCGTCCCCCAGGGATCCTTATAGGTAATTTATCGAAAATGTTCCAGGGAGACAAAAGACGCAGTAAAATCTGTACGTATCACTTTAGGCTCATCATTTCAGGAAATCGGTTATCTTTCCGGATGTAGTGACTATATTTCAAGGCTCCATACTGCGAAAATACGATAAGGGTATGAAGAGATAAGAGTTAATTTAGACGTGGCGTGGAGACGAGCCGAGGCGCCCACATACCTGCGCTCGGTCTAATTGATTGGGTGTGTTATCATGCCGCCGTGCACGCGAGCGACCTACGAAATAAGGCAATTCCGGTGTTGATAGGCTTTTACGCATTGCTCGATCGACCGGCGCGCCGCACTTGTTATCGCCTTCATACAAAGGCCAGTTTCTTAGAATTAATCACACTAGTAATATTATTTTTATTTTCACAAGTTTACTAAGTTGCAAACCAATAATTTGACTAGGTAATAAGGGACTGCATTAACGAATAACTAAATTAATCTAACCCAGTCTAATCATAAAATCAACAATCAGATGTATCATAAATATTTGGGACATTTGCCTATTCTTAATGTTATGCTAAATGTCTATGCATTTAATTTGGATTCCTGATAGGTAATCACACTCACATATAGACGTACCTATAATAATCTTTGTGAGATACATTCGAGTTTATTGCAATTAACTGTATGCCAAGCTAAATTGTGCTTCCATCCTATCCTCAATTAGTGACAGTGAACGCACAGCACGTTTCCTATATAACTGCTGCGGGGCGAATTAATTGAATGTTAGGTCTTGCCTACACTTGTATACTTACTACGGTTTCCAGACGATATCTAGACACAAGGAAGCCAAACTCTGCTTAATATTTCAATAGGACTATCGATGCCAGATGCACTAATTTGCCTCTATATGTATAAGCATACTTATAACTTGACGTTACTAAAAAAGCTTGTGTAAAAATAATGAAAACTTTTATCGCTTCAAATTTAATTCATCGCTCAACCAACCTCGAATTTAGTTCACGTAGTAAAATTGAATGCAATTACTCGCACTAAGTTAAACAGCTTTCTGATGGGCATCATGATTTTCCTTTTCAAGCAATGAATGTAAACTCGTATTAAAATCTTTGAAGCCTGTTCCTGAAAGTCTTTACGTTGCAAAACCCTCTACGGCCGACGGGGAAACGAGTAAATTTTATATGCGGATTTTGCTTGACTGCTCTCTTTTTACTCGCGATAGGGATCGCTGGATTTTTTTTATAAATCTGTTCTTAATGAGTGCTTACCTATGCCATGAACCGCTCCAATTCCCAGTACGCTTTTCAAACACAATGTAAGTAGGGATGCTCCAAAATAATTAAATGCTGTACCTATGTAAACATTTCTTTGTGTGGTTAGGGACGAAGTAAATTATTATATGCGTGTAATTGTACCGTACGTGTTGTGTGTTAATTAAACTTTTACCTCGCCTTCTCGGAAACTGTATGTAATAGTTTATTGTTTTGATCACAGTACACGGTCTTTAATTGTTGGTGTCGCCTTCGCTTGATGCATTTGGTAGAAAACGAAACATTTACAACATATAAACAGAACCACGTCACGTCAGTAAAAAAAGTTATAAACAATTATTAGCCTTCAAAGCGTACAGACTACAAAAACTAGTAGCCTCAGTTTTTACGTAAATTTGTAAAATTGAATCGCTTTGTGTGAAATATCTTATTTTCGTTTATTTTTTACGCCGACATGAATTCAATCATTCCTTTGACAAATATTGAAGTTTCATTTTGGTTCTGAATTTTTAGATTGTTCTTTGTTTGTGCTTCAAAGGCGGTCAAATACAATATAAGTCTTTGTTTGGATGATTCTGCGTAGATCCATCACGTTCAGATAGGAAACGGTCGAAGTTTTACAAAGAAAGCGAAACTTAATGTGGGATTCAGCTCATTTGTCATCGTCTCTACTAATTTTGGTTAACTTTTCTTGTTAGCGTTGTTCAAAAGTATTATGTCAACTTATCAAAGGTTCCATTTATTTGTAGAGGTCCTCGCCAAAGAAACTGACAAGCAAAGATAAATTCTGTCGTTAATTATATCCCAATCACGTCTTAACTCGTATAAGAACGAAATTAGTATTTGTCAAGTTAACGTAGCCTTCGCTTTCTGATCGGCGGATATTAATTTTGTAGGTAGGTAAGTAAGTCGAAATTCCGTTAGAGAGAAAGATCTCACTTTTTGAACTGAAAAAAAAATAACAAAAAATTTAACCGACTAAAAAAATTAATGTCAACTGCTCATCACCTTTTGCGAAAAAATGCTTTTTCCGATGCAGAGTCGTTTATTATTAAGGAGACCTAGTGCTTCATCACCCATTCCATTTCACCTTATACATTACAACGAGCTTAAATTGCTTAGCAACTGTGGTAATTGAAATTCAACCCGTGAAGTACTTGTTATTGATTAGTCGCTCCGTTGGTCAAATGTGGTCTTTATCATCAGTTCCACTTCACTAAAGGATGATTTACAAGAGCACGAGAGATGCACGAGTTACTACTAAATATGTAAAAAATACCATAGGTGTCACTACAATATTTGAAGAATTACCTCGATTTCCTTAGGATCCAAACATCAGATCCTGACTTGGTGCTTATGTAACCTAATTGAAAGCATTCCTAGACAAAAGTAAAAAAAAAATTCAAATCGGTTCATAAAAGATTGCGTTCTGTAGTAACAAACATAAAAAAATTCAACCGAATTGATAACCTCGTCCTTTTTTTTGAAGTCTGTTATTATTTTATTTACCTTAAAACTCTATCATTTATGAACCGATTTTGTTTTTTTTTCATTTTAATAAGAATACTTGAATCCTCTTGTGACCAAGTCAGGATATGATGAGTGGATCCTATGGAAATCGAGGGAACTCTTCACATATTGTAGGGACAACTTTGGTTATTTGAGTACGAGTAAAGTTATTTTACGGGATGACCGTAAAAGTAACAAAAATTTGGAACTGAAATATAAAATAAAAAAAAAAACAAAAACCAATCTTAAAGTTATTTACCTAGTCACAATCATCATCATCATCCCAGCCTATATACGTCCCATGAATGAAAGGGCTTGGGCCAATAGATCCCACGCGGGCCCATTGCGGATTAGGAACTTCACACGCACCATTGAATTGCTTCGCAGGTTTTTGCAGGATTCGTCACGATGTTTTCCTTCACCGCAAAGCTCGTGGTAAATTTCAAATGTAATTCCGCACACGTGAATTTCGAAAAACTCAGAGGTGCGAATCGGGGTTTGAACCCACGACCCTCTGCTTGAGAGGCGATAGGTCAAACTACTAGGCCACCACGGCTTAGTTACAATTTTTTTTAGTCACAATGCATGTGGTGTAATTGAACGGATAGTGAAACACCAACAGGACTTCTCAACAATTATCGTTTCCGCTTCAGGAAAAATAATCTTTAGCACTCATAAAAGGCGTCGAGCTAGCAGTTGACGTTTAGCCGTGTACCATCAGCCAAATATATGGTATACCATCCTAAAGTTGATAATCGTTTGCATGAAACAATAATGCCAATAGACGTGTCTGTCAACTTGATAGTTCGACTTTAGCGACATATTCATTTGATAGGAACTTGTTTAAAATTGATAGATCACTTTCTTTGACTGATGGTACTGTCGAGTTCATAAATTTGTGAGTAAAATTTAAACAAAAATATCTGAACACGACTCTTTTGTTAACGGCGTAGAAGCGAATTTAAATATGTTTGATCAAATTTTTGCTCACAAGTTTATGAACTCGACTGTACCTTAGGTTACCTATGCTAAAAGGCGAGTCAGCGAAAATAAATTAATTTAACAAAAAAAATACCGAGTAAAGAAAGAAAGAAATACATTTATTCACAACACAAGACACAACACTATTGTTTTTAAGCGCTCGGTTGTTTTATGCAATAAACGCTGTGTTAAAAGCAATGCGTTTGGCGCACATCAATTTTGTATTGTATCAGATAATGCATGCGCTTGCCGCTGCGCTCTCTGCGTAAGACAATGTTTGGTAATTATAGATTATCAGTTGCAAATTGATGTGCGTCAAGCACATTGCGTGTATCGCAGCGTTGATCGCATAAAACAACCGAGCGCTTATGTAAGATAGTATAGATAGTGGGATAGTATGTTACAAAAACCATGAAAACAATTTCCTACCAGTTTGAAGTCGGTGCTTCAAAAGAAGAAGTGGACCTATAGTCGTCTACCTCGCCTACCCATCCCTACTATTTATCTATTGCGATTTTATCATTCATACTGGCTTGTGCTGTAGTATCGACTTGAAACTGGTAGAAAAGTATTTTAATTTTTTTTTGTAGTCAGTTTAATTTTTGTTATATATTTTTTTATTCCATTTTGGATAAAGGTATTGTTTTCTACGTGTTTCATTATCAGTTGCGTGTCTAATGGAAGGATAGCAAAATATCTTTTGTCAGTTAATTCCATGAAAATAGTCAAACCAGTTGAGTCATAGTCATTTGTAGAAATTGTAAACATGTCTGAAACTCTTTGTCATTAGAAGCAACATAAAGAGGATGATATATGGGCTTAAAACCTTTGAAAGGGTTTCTCGTAAATTCACTTGTATGACAGCGTGACCCGGGCGAGTCTATTAGCATAGGTAAAATATCGGTTATTTGTTAGAGCTTATCGAAATGAAATCTTTGCAATAACGAAAAATGATTTACAAACAACAATGTTGTCACGATTAATCGAACCTGTCATTATTGACTCATTTTCGTACGAAGTTTTTTTTTTTTTATACCAAAGTAATTATTTTAACCTTCGATAAGCCTTCGATCAACAATTATTGTAACCCAATCGCAGCGAATTAGCAGTTTTTGTTGAAAACTTTTTACTTAACAGTTTAGGACATAAAAATCTGAAGTTGAAAAGCTCACATAATGATATCAAAATTATTGGTACAGGAATGATATCAATCAGCGACTGGTGCCTAGCAATGGAGGAGACGACTCACCTGGGTCTACCATGGAGGATGCTCAAGGACAAACTCGTGCGCACCGACGTAGAGACGCGACGCGTCCGTTACATGGATACCTTTGAATTAATTGCCAATGTAAGTATTATATTATGTAAATATTAAGTACTATAAAAGTATTTCAATAAATAAATGCTTGTTTTTGTTTTTCAGAGACTTGCAAGGAAAGCTGATACGCAAACGGTGGTTGAAACTCTTTACAAGAACAAATCAAGTTTAGAAGCCATTTTCAAAATTCTAGACAAGGACAACTCGGGTATGTCGATATATTCTGATTTTTGGTGATTGCGAGGCAATTGTTACGTTACCATCATACCATCCCAGCCTATATATGTCCCACTGCTTGGCCTGTGCCAGGCCTCCTCTCAGAACAACGGGGTTTTTTAACTTAACTTATTTTTTTAACAGGTTACATAACGTTAGAGGAATTCTCAGAAGCTTGTCAGCTGCTGGGTAAGTACATGCCGAATCCCATGACACAGGAGCAGCTAGTGGACATCTGTCGGTTGATGGATATTAATAAGGATGGCTTAGTGGACCTAAACGAGTTCCTTGAAAGCTTTCGGCTAGCGGAAAAGAGCCTGCAAGACGAGGATGACGAGGAAGCGGCCACTTGACACTTGCCCGGCCGCCGCCCCAGCCGGACGGCGGTCGACCGCGATGAAACCGGCGTCACTGTTGAAGTCCTCAAACTCGACGACACGAAACCAACCGACAAGAAACCACCTAAAAATGGCCTCGCCCATCTAATGGGCGATTCCGTCCCGAGCGTCTCTAAACAAATGGACGAAATAGAATTGATAGATTGCGACGAACCGCCGCGCCGCCCCGGCCTCCTTGAGAGCGATATGTAACACTGCCGCATTCGAATCTATTACTATTTTCAGATTACTTTGTACTCTATGGACAGATTGTGCTTAAAATTATTTGAGAGTTTATTCTAAACGTGTGCGTAATTATTACCGTTTGTAAATTTTAATCTCATGGTTTTTAAATTGAGCCTAATGTAAAGAGAAATTCTGTAAATCTTTCTAACGGGGCTTATGGCGACTTCTAAAGCTTGTTTAAAGCTACAGAGAGGTGTTATTTACTAAACAGTTTGTCATTATCAAGCTCTTTGTGAATGTAATATTTTATAATCTATTTAGACTTTAAAAGTTGTGCTACCAAAGTTCCACTTTTCGTAAAGAACCGTAAGAACTTGTACCCCCTAATATAATATATAAAATTATTATGTAATTCGTTTCATTTTATGAATTGGTGCCAATTTTTGATCAAATTATAGGATACACGTATTTATACAGAACTGATTGGCTATCGTTTACCTAAACGAATATTTATTAATAAATTAATTAACGAATGGGAACAATGACATTGAATCCTCTACTCAAAATTTTGCGGTACTTTGTATTTTTATAGTAATAATAATTTTTATTCTTGGAAACTGCACCAAAAATATTTTTCCAATTTAAATATCTTATAGGATTCGGTGCAGTTCCTTAAATATTGTAGCCAATTATAAAAATGATATTGCTTAGAGAATTATGAAAAAACTATTAAATTATATTTACGAAATTAATATTTCTCGGCGTTTATGGTAGAGTAACATAATAATTATGAGTACATAGTACGTTTTCTTATACATATCTCTATATTCAATTATTAAGCATTCCAATGCAGTAGGATGTTTTCCAGGAACCATGTTGCAATTTTGATAATAGAGTCCGATGCCGACTTCAAGTATTTCGACGAGTAACGTTCCAAATTGCTCGTCGTATTGAGAATATAGTGGTCACGATATGTACCTATTTTATTATTATCTTTAAAATACTCTTTATTATCTCTAATCTCTAATGTAAGTTATAATACTTATAATAATCAATTACTCTGTACTTCTTTCAATTATTCTCCTTCATCGATTCTTGCATTATATACAAAATTGTAGCCAATATGCCGATTTGTTTTATAATTGTCCAATAAAATGTGATATTGGTGATGTGCTTTTTATTTGAGTTCAACTTTGACCCGCAGCCCGCAGCCACTCACTTATTGAAGACGTCGACTGTTTCAGTAGTTAGATCGAAAAAAAGATAGCAAAAAGTTGGTCAACCGCGAATTGTACCCGCATGCATACAAAGGGTCACATACTCATACACTTGCCAAAATTTAGTAAAACACGATTTTTATGTGGAGAATACCTACCATTATTTTTTATTACTACCTATCTAATTTTGCAATTTTCCGGTACAAAAGTTCCTTCCTATCTCTACCAAATTATAAATTGGGTAAGAAGTATAAGCGTGAAGAGGTAATAGACAGACACACAGAGTTACTTTAGCATTTTTAATATTAGTAGAGAATATTGTATTGTTGAAGCGTATACTCTGTAAATTTTGAAGCTTACCTATAATATACTCGTATATAAATAGGTTCAGAAGATACCTACTCGTACCTCTGCGTGACAGACGTACGGTCAGACAGTGGCATTTTAGTAAATAACGTCTTGTTCTAGTCTTGTTAGCAACTTTTGGGTACTTAAAAGACCATCACTAAAAGTTCTCACATTTGATTTTTACAGTCATCAACGTACTAATCTTAAATAAGATTATATTTAAGCTTGTACATAATTGGAGATATTTTCAAAATGAAGATAATATTAGCCAATTGTAAGCGATGACAAAGTTCAAAAGAAGGCCGTCAAGATTTTTCAGCGACAAAATTACAATAGGTATACGAGATTGTCTGAACAAGCGCCCCGGGACCATTTTTATTTGTCGCAATAAATATATTTTTCGTCAAACATTCTTTTGATTAATGCGGATTAAGGAGGAAAAAATCAGCAATTATTTTCTTAAAAATACTAACGTTCAGCAATAACTTTCTAGTGTAGGTGGAATTAATCTTTTATAATAAATTAAAGTAGGAGACTCTTGGGATGTGCTTTAATTTAATGAAAATCGTCCTGATCATAGTATACTACCTATATCAGTAACGTTTAAAAGGGACAAGAAAGAATAACTAGCGATATCTTGAAAACCGAACCAACTGGAGGTCTATGGGGGAGGCTTATGTCCAACAGTGGACGTCCTACGGCTGAGATAATCTTGAAAAATGTTGGAAACCATACTTTTTTACTGAGGACACATTAACTTGACTCGGTGCGTCTGGGAATTATCAGATAAGTGCGACCCCGAGTGTGCGATGTACGATTGTGCGACATTTCTATTGAACTTCAGTGCATTTCTGCGTAGTGCTAGTGTGCGATGTATTACACTATGGAATTACTGTTCGACCGTACAAATGTACGGCAGTATCTATGTGCAAAGTTAAATTGTGCGACTTAATATTGTTACAAATGTACGACAGTATCTATGTGCGAAGTTAAAAGGTTAGGTTAGAACTGCAACCCTTGCACAAAAGGAACTGTTAGCAAAAAGTAGGTTAAGTTAGGTTAGAACTGCGACCCTTGCTCGAAAGGAACTGCTAAGAACCAAAAGTAACCTAGGTTATACTCGTATATAATTGGGATAATTTATTGCACAGCCTTGCATCGCTTGATCATACTTCGCACGTACGATGCTTCGGACTTCGGAAAAATGGCATGTCGTACAGACATGTATCGCTTGATCATACCTCGCACGTAAGATGCCTCGGACAAATGGAATGTCGCACAGCCGTGTATTGCTTGATCATACTTTGCACAAAGAATGGTTCGGACAAATGACGTATCGCACAGTCGTGCACGGCCTAATCATTTGTCGCAAAAACGACACCGAACAAACGCGTGTCGCATTCTAGTAGTAAACCTGTGCGTCTGGGAATGAAAAAATCTAGTTAGTACATATAACTGATCAGGTTTAAGATTTAGGATTCCGCAGTCTAGCACAGACATTCGATTTCGATCAGAAACTTTACTAAAAGATCGTTTGCGCCTTGTTGAACATTGAGTGCGAAAGGCTTGCATTCAGGACTTTCGAATCTGAATTCCTGTTAGGACATTTAAGAAGGTAAACGAATGCTTTCATCCAAAGTTAGACAGAGCTACATCAGGTATCTCGGTGACGTACCATAATATACACCCTGACATACTGTTACGTAAGCACTGTGAGCTTAATTCCTATCCTGAAACGGTGTGAGAAAAATTGTGCCAGTAGCATTTTGTGGCCGTGCTCCATCGATCACAAATAAACGCGTTAGCCCGGGGTCCCGCAGCAATGTATTTGCGTGATTTTTCTCCCACCCTAACACATTAGTCTTACGAGTTGGCCTGTAAAGATGACTTATGGAAACCGTTAATTAAATATCACTCTTTTAATTATTAACTACATGTCATTATCATCACCGCCTTTACATGTTCCCCAGCAGGCCACATGCCTCTTCTTAGAATGAACGGGTTTGGGCCATAGTTCGCACGCGGACCAAGTGCGGATTGGAAACTTTGAATTTCTTTGCAGGTGTGTACAGCAGGGACTACGAAACTCGAAACTCGAAGTTCGTATCGTACAGTCCATGTCGCTCTTATATTAAATAGTATAAGTGTCAGAGGGACCGCACGACACAAACTTCGAGTTTCGAGTTTCGTAGTAGCCCTGCCGAGTTCCTCTCAAGATGTTTTACTCGGTCTTAAATAAATAAATTCCAATAAATTAAGAAAAACAATACAATGGTGCTTAATGGTAAACATTCCATATTATTTGTTTTTGGTTGCTTTGTACTCGTAGCAACAGTTTTAACCACAAGTCAGGTGATTTTTCTCCAATAAGCCCCATTTTTTTCCCAGTAGACCAACCAACTTCAATGGGTCAGGACCTTTGGGAATACACCATTAAATTTGTTTTGTTGTTCGTGAGATTAGCTCGAATAAAACACAGACAAAAGATAGGACACGAGTTTGTAGGGCATGAATTTTAAGGATTTACGGCAAGCATACAGAATGAAATATGGCTCTCACTAAGGGTTGTTTATTAATATGGGTAATATAATTTTATCCCGGCTTCCCCGGATGAGTCCGACTTTTGCGCTGGCCAACAAAGTTATTCTAGGGCTGAAATCGAGTTACCAGATCGTTCCATGTACTTAATTTGTAGCGTTATCTATGTTGGACTAAAACTTATTTACTTTTGAACTTTGCTTAATTATTTACAGATAACTAAGTAACGTTACAAAGAATAGAGAAATTTAAATCCCAATAGTACATAAATGTGAAATGAGAGCCAAGTTCAATATTATGATATATGCCTCGATTATTGACTTCAACGACAAAAGACCGTCCGACAGTCCTGAAATTCATTCAATATACATTTTTTAAAACAACTTAGAATATCATTTTCTTCTTATAACTTAGGATAATACATTGAAGCGTAAGGTCTGACTTGGCAAATTCTATACTCCGAAGTTTGAGCCGGACACGCGCGCAGGGACTCCGTGCAAATTTATATATTTGGCAAAATGTGCGCTATAAACAGCCATATCTACGAGTGTAACATTCAGTGCCAGTGGAACCCTGCTTCTAAGGTAAATTTACGCAATGTGTGTGACAATGTCGGGGATATTTTAATTTTTATAGGTTGGTTAGGTAAAAAGGGCTTATACTTGCTTAAATTCAGGATCCTAAATGATTTAGAATCCTAATTTAGGATCCTAAATTTAGTCAAGTGTAATAAGCCCTTAAATTCGATATTAATCAGCGACTAAATTTTATCTCATCTGGTGTTAAGCGTATATTATGAGGCCAAAGGTGAAGCTCGCTGGTTTACTGACAGTTTCACTCAAGCCTTGCCTATCTACTTAGCTCTTAATTGTACGGAAATTAGTCGCTATAGCTGCGTAACTAATTAATTTTATTGGTTTCTTCGAATAATATATGATCGTCCATTCGCCATGTGCCGTGACCGATGAGAAAGTTAATGCCGTAAAATAATTTACTTTCGTTGATTACCACGGCGCCCTTTCTTGTGATAGATTAGCAGTAAACTGGATTTACGAGCCGGCTAGTGGATTGGGACTAATGCAGTGCTAGTTCGTTCTATTAGTATTGTCTGTGACATAAACTAATCCATGAAACTGCCAGTATCATTACATGCCAAGCAGACTTTTTTAGTAGGTATACAGTGTGTTACTTTACAATTGCAAATCCCTTAGGGACGTTTCAGAATATCATAATTGTACTTACATAATTTAGGTAAGTACTTACCTAAATTAAAAAATATCAAATAATGAACAAAATTTCAGTACCTACAATCATCATCATCATCATCATCATCATCCCAGCCTACATACGTCCCACTGCTGGGCACAGGCCTCCTCTCAGAATGAGAGGGCTTGGGCCATAGTTCCCACGCGGGCCCAGTGCGAATTGGGAACTTCACACACACCATTGAATTGCTTCTCAGGTTGTGCAGGTTTCCTCACGATGTTTTCCTTCACCGCAAAGCTCGTGGTAAATTTCAAATGTAATTCCGCACATGAGTTTCGAAAAAACTCAGAGGTGCGAGCCGGGGTTTGAATCCACGACCCTCTACTTGAGAGGCGATAGGTCAAACCACTAGGCCACCACGGCGGGAGCCTGTTGTCTTACCAAATTTATTTTGGTCAAATTTCATTTCCCAAACAATTTTTAGCAACTTTTTGTTTGGCAATGCAAACTTTGGCACAATTTTAATACGAATATTTTCATTACGTCAAATTTTCACTCGACAAAATATTATTACGAAAAATTACATTATGGCATTTGGTCATTTAGCAAATGCTTTAATAAGGCAAAAAAACATTAGACAATAAAATAAAATTTGTGCGAGCGAGCGAGCGAAGCGAGCGAGCAAGACGGTTCGGAGCAGAAGCGACTCGGATAGGTTAGGTTTCGAATGTTAGGTTTTTTTTTATAGCAGCTACGATAACATATTTGACTAAATGAAATTTGGTCAAAGTAATATTTGGCAAACCAGATATTGCTTAAACATGAACATGCCAAACATTAGGTTCGCGTAATAATTATTTGTCAAGTGTCAATTTGGCAAACGATTATTTGGCAAATGAAATTCTACGAAAAATTTTTTGGGAAGTGATAATTTGTCAAACATTTTTTGGTAAAACATAGGTAACCCCACCACGGCTTCTACAATGACTTAATGCAATTCATCTTTTCCAAAAATTCTTAAGCAATTTCACCACACCACATTAAATTAATGACCTTTGTATGTATGTAAGTTTACAGTAGTGGAGGTGGAGGAACTGCATGAACACGCATATTTTGCACAAGCCTAGCTATCGTAAGATATACTGTAGTCTTTGATCGTAAGGTCGCGGGTGAGCAAGGAAATTCTTTTAGTTCATTTACGTAAGTAGGTACGTATTGTTGATCGAAGGTTTGTAACCAAACTTCTCCTAAACAGATTGCCCGATTTTTATGTTTTTTTTGTATATTTGGTAGGTCTGAGAATAGGGCGTAAACATGTAAATAATTTTTAACCCCCGACGCAAAAAGAGGAGTGTTATAATTTGGCCGCTGTGTGTCTGTGTGTCTGATTCTCTTTAACGGGAGAACCGATTTGAATGCGGTTTTTTTATTTGAAATCATCAAACTTCTACGCGGACGGAGTTGCGGGTAATAGCTAGTATTACATTTATATATTATTACCGGTTCTAATTCTGACATGGATAATATCATACCTAGGTTTAGAATTAATAAATACCTATTTATTCAATTATGGATTCCTGTGACCCAACCATGCAATTCAGTTTTTGAGCAAACTAGACTTCGCTTCTCTGTTTGCCGTTGCCTACACAATACCTTCCATTCTGCTTTGACATAAGGGTGTTTGGAATATTTCTCGTCTGTACCTACTCGGCAGGATGGTGAACAAAGCGAGATGATTAGCATTCTCATACTATCCACAGCTCTACGGAGTAATTGGTTTTGCTAAAGCCGTGACCGAATCGTCCAGCATTGCATTCAAACTGAAAACTTTATTGTTTTTTTATTACACTTCATTTTCTGTGCTATTGTGCAGCTAGCGGTGTTGCAGTGATTAATTTGTTTCTTTCGTTACAAATGATAGTGGTTGGTCTCTAAGTGGTGGTTTTTCCTCTCATTCAGCATTGTTTCTCTTAGCAATACCTTCGGGCTTCATGATGACAATAATGAGGATACTTAATTTTATTTAATAATTTTTTTTTTTATTTCAGACATAAGTAGTCTATATAATTCAATGGAATTAAGCAATCGTGTAAACAAAGCAATGTTTCACGATTACTCCGTAGCTACTTACATTTGAACGCCAATCCTGATCATATTCGCATCTCAATGAACCCACCACTGTTTTTAACAATCATTGTATCATTAAATAATTGTGTGAATATGTTTATTTTATAGAATTATTTGGAAGACGAAAATTCGTTATTTTGTCAAATTGACATGATAATTTTTTCCTCACCGAAGTCTGTCTAGTCTCTGGAAATTTAGTGCTGTACCTACAAAATTAATTATTTGATTGAACCAACCTTACCTACCGATAATTATGGCTGGCTCTGCAAATTGGGTAACGTTATAGGTACTGGCAGTTAATAATAAAGAGGTTGCAATGTGTATAATCTTGTATGGGGACACCATATTAACCTTTATTTTTCCATTTTCTAGTATGAAGTACCAACTGGATTATTTTGAAAAAAATATATATTGTAGGCCTTTATATAAGCAATTACCTAACAAAAAACTGTTGGTGTCGCTCTTCTAGAAAGCAAGAAAAAAAATACTGAAGTTATACTTTGGAAAAATAAAATATTATTTAATTAATATGTGAGTCTCTATACATAAATTACTGTACTAAAAGATTACGTAGCTCGCATTATCCAATGAAGAAAAAAAAACATTTTTATGAAAAGTTAATAAAAATCATATCTCAGAAAATAACAAAGATAGGAAGCTGAAACTTACAGGAAATAATACTTGTCATGAGGGCTCTTATTAAAAAAATTACAGTGAACATTTGGTGAAAGGGCCGCTTTTCCATGCAAACACGGCTACGCTCTTTGACCATGATTCATTTAATTTTCGGGAATTCCATCGGGAATTTTTTTTTAATCCCGGAATTTCAATTCAGCTGCTGGACCTAATAATTTACGTGTCCGAAGCCGCGGGTAAACACTAGTTGGACGATAAAATGGTATTATAGTACAAATTATGTAGATTTCTATCATAAACTTGGGGAAAATATTCGCCAAAAAATGTAAGTGAATTATTAATTAGCCATTCTAAATATATATGGGATATAGTACTTTTAATCTATTATTTTTACAGAAATATAAAAAAAAAACAAAAGCCGACTGCCTTAAGAGCGTTTATACTTGCTGAGATGGCACCGTAGCATTTTTGTTAGTTATTCTCGATTAATACATAAAAATTTAATGAAAATTAAAAATGATGTCTGATAGAACACTTCTTAATATATAAGTTAATCAGTCTACTCCAATAACTCTTCGCGATAGACTTTTATACTTATTCTTTAAAAACGAAATAATTTTTACTAACGGCTTTTAAAGAATATAAAAGTCTGTACCGAATCACAATACAAAACAAGTTATAATGTACAGTAACCTATTTATTAAGAACATGGTGTCGTAAGGACGCCATCAGATGGCTCAGATACAATATCCTGCTCAATAGCCTGCCACACCCCGCCATTCTGACTCTTTGCCCCATTGGACAGAAGCTATTTATTAAAAAAAAAAATAAGGCGGTTATAATAAATAAACTTGTATTTTTATTTAGCTACTATTTTATCATAACTATAAACATGCAAATAATAAATTCAAAATAATTATTTACTGCTGATTGAAGTATTTTAAAGAGCATTCACATCACTAGAGCCAACGTCAATCAGTCAGTCAGCCAGTCGTCAGTCAAGTGACAATGTCACTCACCACATTTGTTTACCAGATTGCTTGATTCCATTGAATTCTACTATACATTTGTTAGTTTAGTAGGCACACAATAAGAACAAATTTAAGAGTTAGTCAAATCAATCAATCAAATCAGCCCACATCCACCCACTGCTGGGTAAAGGCCTCTTCATTTTCACGCCACTTTGCCCGGTCCTGTGCCAGTCTCATCCACAGTTTACCGACCGACTGCCAGATGTCATCCGACCAACGGGCCGGTGGTCTGCCCACCGTTCTTCGATCCAGTCTTGGCCACCACTCCGTAACTGCTTTTGACCACCTGTTGTCAGTGCGCCTAGCCAAGTGACCCGCCCATTTCCACTTCAATTGTGTTATCCTCTTACCCACATCCACAACTCCAGTCCGTTTCCGAATTTCAGAATTGGGGACGTGGTCAAGAAGTGTGATGCCCAGCATAGCTCGCTCCATGGCTCTTTGTGCGACTTTTATTTGGTGCACGTTTGCCTTCGTGAGCGTCCATGTTTCAGAACCGTAAGTTAGGACGGGCAAGACACACTGGTCAAAAACTTTGGTCTTAAGACATTGTGGAAACTTGGCTCGAAAAACCATCCCCAATTTTGTGAAGGCGGCCCATCCGAGCTGGATCCGTCTTGTAATCTCCTTCGCTTGGCCTTTGCAGTCAAAGGATAAACAATGACCAAGATATATGTAGTCATGTACCAGTTCCACAGTTTCACCACCAACCTTTATGTTAGACATATTTACTGTGGCACTAGTCATGACCTTTGTCTTGGTCATGTTCATTTTAAGACCGACCCTTAATGATGCTGTGTAAAGGTCTTTGTAAAGAGTTAGTAAAAACAAAAAATAACTTAATTTTTTTTTAATTTAATTAATCCAATTAATCAAAAATAATAGTAAAAATAGCCGAGGTACCGACAATTTAACCAGCAAATCCTAAACAAATATAAAATGTGTAGATATCTGTCTCACGTTTCCAAATCCAATTTGTAGACATACATGTCTGTTTCAGTCGGAGGCTGGCTCGAAGCTAAGAGAATTATTAACGCCCGCTAGACCTCGGTAAAATAAGATATATTCTTGATTCAAGCATATGCTATCCACTTAAAGTAATTCTGATTCACATTGGTGGTCTCTGGCTTAAAACAGTGTACCGATTTAATACGCCAAATACTTCTTTTTTCTTCTGCCTCTCGCCGCCCAATGCTGAGTGTACGCCTCCAGCTCATGTTCTCTCGGTTTCAAGTCTTCCTCATCCTTTTCAATAATTTTGACCAATACAGAGTGTCCCTGGGCTTTAAATGCAAGGTTCGACTCTACTCGCATACTTAACTGAGCTACTTTTGTTCTACATTACAACATTTCAAAAATGTGTCCAGTGCTATTTTGTTTTTATTTTTTAACAATTTCTGTGTAAGTTGCAATGAATGCAAATTGACGGCACATTGAAATAAAATTATAAAGGCCTTCGTACGTCAGCCAAAATACCGCCATGTCCGACCCACTGATACAACGACAAATTTTGACCATCAATAAACTGTCTAAATTCAAGTTATTCGAAAATGTTACAAAATAATCATTACTCTTCTTTGGCTTTACTGCTTAGTTAAGAGTTAAGAATCAAACTATGGGTTAAAGTGCCACGATCAGACATGGTAAAGTTTTCAAACGGACCTCACGATACAAGTGCCAACTAGTCTGTCAGTGTCTCAAAACCAAAACTCATTATTATATTATAGCTACCTCTAATGCCGCCTAGCGGTGTTTAATGGAGTCTCTTACCCCTTACTTCCTAATGTGTTCTTACTTACCGCTATCCTCTATACTGCTGCCATCTAACAAAGAAATAACCTAAACTTTCAAGCTTACCCATATATTTTTACTTCAAGCACAAGCTTACAGATGGCGCCACGCTCTCAAAGAAGCCGGTTGTTGCAGTCACCTTACCTTATGATCCGTGCAAGTTAAGTCTGCAATACACAGATGGCGTTAACCGTCATAATCCATATCCATACTAATACATAAGAAAATATAAGAGCTAGGTATCTATAGGTACGTTACGATGATTAATCTCATCACGGCGTATATTACGTCCCATTGCTTGGGCCATAGATCACACGCGGGCCTAATGTGGATTGGGTAAGTAAAGTACATGTTAATAAATTCTAAAAACCATAATACAACATGGTCCTTCGGCCCGGATGTGAACCGACTATAAACTTGCTAAGTAAGGCATAAAGCTTTCATTGTGTTCTTATTGATTATCTATCTATCTAATACCTTTAAACTAGGAATTCTTGATATAGGTACCAGGTATTTGCTCATATTACAGGCCACACCCGGTATATTTTGGGATCTTGAAAACCGCTCCAACGATTTCGATGAAATTTGGTATGTAGGGACTTTCGGCGATGAAAAATCGATCTAGCTTGGTTTTAATCTCTGGGAAAACAATTGTTACCGAGTTTTAGCCCGAGCAAAGCTCGATCGCCCAGGTACTTATATTGATTACAGGAATTCATTTAGGGTTATCAATACACTGTACAAAAAAGCAAACTGGTTGTAATACGGAATAATCCATACTAATATTATAATGCGGAAGTGTGTGTGTGTTTGTATGTTTGTCCGTCTTTTACGTCGAAACGGAGTTATGGATCGACACGATTTTTGGCATAGAGATAGTTTATGGGCCAGAAAGTGACAGACTACTTTTTTCCCGGATAAATGCACAGTTCCCGAGGGAACAGCGCGCGATAACTGAATACCTCGAGGGCGAAGCCGCGAGAAAAAGCCAGTTATAATAATAAATAATACACATTACGTACTACTACAAATATTACACTATACCTAAATAATAAACTACTTATACGTAACGAATACATTATACCTTCACAATTTTCGTCATATACTAATTTTTGATCGAAGTGTAGACATGTAACATTTTAGAAAAAAAATATAATGCGGATCAGCTGGTTATTCACCTTATTCGTATAGTATTTCAAAATTGTTGGAAGATCAATTTAAAGTTCCCGAGCCTGGTTCACGCTGACCCGCCCATAAACACCGCAAATCTTCTCAAGGACGGTCATTTAAAACAAACTGGCTATTTTAAGAAACAGTGGCATACTTTTAAAATACCTGTTCCCTTATTATGTCTTTACCCTAATTACGGACACAGTTTACTCTAGAACTGTAATAATTTGCTCGCACAAAACATACCGCTAGCTCCTTTGGCGGCCATCAGGAGTTGATATTTGAAAGATGCGTTTCTGACCGGACAAAGGCTTTAAACGACTAGTTATTACACCACCGCGGTCGCATACGAGTTAATCATAGTTTACAGTTATTAGGATAATTTATAGCCGTTTAATATCGGCCGAATCGTAAGGATTTGATTATCGATGTAATATTTTTTGTCCGAGACGCCACGGATCGCGTGTCGCGTGCTTCTGACGTCTTTTTTTCGGTTTCTGTTTTCGGGGTTCAACAAAAAATACAAGTTTGTTAAAAGGCACCCAACTACTGGCCAGTGACTACCGGAATATAATTTCTGATAATTTAATAAATTATACAGGCTATCAGTTTAAAAATGAATAGCTGCGGGCATGTTTTTCTATTGTTATCAAGACAATAATAATTTGTGTCGAACCGTTTTTCTAATATCATCTTTATAAAAATTAATCTAATGTTTGTGGTGAATTATTGTCAAGATACATTGTATTAATATCCGTAATTTCAAGTAAATAATGATAATAATGAGTAAAAAATACCTATACAAAAAAAAAATAACAAAATTTATATTTTCCGAACTTCTCTTCTGAGATTTTTGGGTACAAAGGAATCTGTGATTGGCTTCATGCCTATAGGTATATTCCTTGAGTCGGAAACCTTTGCGTGTAGCAGTTGGGCTGAGGCTGCGCGTTGTGATGTGTTCCTTGTGGTACTAGTGCCGACCAAACAGGACACCATGGACTTTACCGTCAAAGGAGCGAGTGCCGCTTTTCCCGTCATGCTGAGCTCAATGACATTGTCATAACCCATTGATCTCTTGCCATCGTGATCGTGCCGGGAATTTTAAAGTCCAACGTCATTACACGAGACGATAGCACGAGACTGAATGGTATGTTTGTGATGCCCTGGAGAATTGGCCGGGCTTTAGTTTGGGACGCAACCTGTGTCGATACTAGCTCCGTCATACTTTCAAGGAACCACAAGAAACGCGCAGCAGTGGGAAATTAGTAAAAATACCAGGGTTTCGGTTCGACACACAATTTTATACCTGTCGTCGACAGACTCTCGACTTTCAGACCCTGGGTCCATGGGGACAGGCGCACGTTGAAAGAGATTTGCAAAAGCGCCTGGTTGTCACAAATAGAGACCAAACAGTAGGCAGCTATCTCTCTCAAAGGATTATAGGTAGCTATTTAACGAAGAAACGCTGCTGCCAGTCACGAGGCACAAAGCTATACGGGGGCCATTCCTAAGATATAATTTAATTTTAAACAACTAGTTTTTATTTAGCTACTTAAGCAGTGACGCTAGCGACATCTATGCCGTAGCCCTCATCGAGAAACTTTCTGCATTCCATTACGGGATGACCGTAAAAGTAAAAATTTGGAATTGAAATAAAAAATACAAAAAGATTCCAAAAACCAATCTTAACTAGTCTTTACTTTAGTTATTTGAATCCTTCTTTGTTATTTATACTCCATTGAATGTAATTCTTTAAGATATATTTTGATTGCCCCTTATAATCGTCGAATTTGATATGGAGTATGCTTGAGTATTAGAAACGTGCCGTGGGTAGTTAGCCTTTTAAAGTCTAGTCCATCTGAATGTTCCTCTATAATGACTTACTGTCAAGGCATGAATTGAATACTGAAAAAAGTGGTGGCTTCATTACATCCGGGAGAAGCAAAAAGCAATGACTGCTAAATACAGGGTGTTTGGCAGCCGGGTGTAGGGGTTTTAAGCAATGATAGGTTGGTTCATTCTGAAAATTTTTAACCACATTTACTATTACGAAAAGTTTTTTTTTTTAACTCGTTATTCTAGTACCGTCGTAGTCGTATACAAAATTGCACCATAAAATACCTACCTTAATTATTTTTTTTAGTTTTATTTATTTTTCAGTGGCACATTAGTAGAAAATTTATAAATCAAAGAAGTTTATTAAGCACTTTATACGCGTAAATCACTATTACTTTTTTTTTATAGTGACGGAAAATGACAAAATATCTGAGTTTATTTTTATCGTCATGCCTAAAGAGGTTTTTTTGATCAGTCTAGCAGTAGTGGAACATTATTTGAATTTATTTTGAAGAACAAAGGATTGCGCACGCAAAACACTAAAAATTTACTCAATACAGGCTTAAAACTTAAAATTTACTCAATACAAAACTGCTGTTATATAAAAAAAAACTGGCAAATGGAGTGATTTTTCAAAAAAAGACAATATCTCAAAAACGGAACGCATTTGAATATCGAATGTTAAAATATCGAATATATTAAAATATCGAATGGGTCCAATATCAAAAGGTTTATTTTCTGAAACCATAAACTTCTCAGGATTCATTAAAACGGCATCATATAGAACCCTTTAGGTTAAGTTAGGTTAGATTTATAACAATCTAAAAAAACAGTGTCTTAAGAAAAATACCTTTTCGATATTATTTTATTACCCATTCGATATTTTAACACATTCGGTATTTTAACACTCGATATTCAGATACGCACCCCTCAAAAACCGTAAAACTTAACATAATAGTAGGTAGATAAATGTGATCACAAATTTTCAGAATGGCTTAACTATTATCCCTTAAAACCCCTACATATCCGACTTCCAAACATCCTGTATACCTACATGGATACCTACTGTTTGCAAGATCCTTAGATTATATACAACACTAGATGGACCGTAGGCGGCATGAAAACGTCCCCAAAAAATATAAGCCAACTGTTGGCTTATAAGTCATTTTCCCCCCCTCAGTCTGCATTGTGACACCGTAGGTGACGTATGCGGAGCGCGCAATACAAAAGTGCCGAAATATGACCAAATGTGCTATAAAAGTGTGCCAGAATTATAAAGGCAGGATTAAAAATCCTAATAACGTGATTTTCCATCGGTAAGTACTCCAGAATCCATAAAATTTCGTAAGAAAAGATTAAATTATTTAGGTTAGTATTGTTTGACATTTTTTATAGGTGTTACCAGTTTCCAGTGCAAAATTCCCCACAATTCAGTCAAAATCGTATTGAAAAGTTTGTATTGGGCACAAAATCGAAATATATCGATTTCACGCATCAACCTGAACAGTTTTTATTTTTAATCTATTTGAGAAAATGACGAATCTAATTAATGTTCTTTGATATTTTAATTAATATTTGCACCATCTTATTGAGCTTTCTTTTATTCTGTATTTATTTGAGATTGATAAGTAAGCTGTAAACAAATACATATACTGTGGGTGTTTAGGTCATAAAAACTGGAATTTAATAATGCAATCAATACTGAATTCGCAAAAAAGTCAAGTGTTTCGTATAAACGTTCATAAGATGAATATAAATTCAAGATTATGAAAGATAATATATTTAGTTTGATATACTGAACTACCATATGCAATTTGATTCATACTTTTTATCTGTCTTCAGAATACCTATAGATCCTGTAGTTAAAAAGGCATGGGTGGACATTATAAGAAAAAGTCGGGAAGAAAACCTTTGGCTGCCTGCAAAATCAGCTGTCATATGCTCCGAGCATCTCAAAACGATTTTTCGATTTAGTAATTTGTTTGCGAAATATTCAACTTTAAAGTGCAAATTTTCATTAAAATCGAGCGTCGTCCCCCCTTTAAAATCTAAACCAGTAGGTGGAAAAATTTGAAAAAAAAAAACAGGATGCTAGTCAGTATTATCTTCCAAGGAAAACTATAACGGCTAAGTTTGCTTGAGAATTATTAGTAGTCTATGAGTAAATAGCAGCGTAAAGTATAAAGTATACCTAAACTTGGAAGATTCCGTATAAAATATGAAATCCTTAGAAAAATATGACTTAATTTTTTCGTAATAGCTACAGAACCCTATTTTGGGCGTGTCCGACACGCTCTTGGCCGGTTTTTTAGTTTTATTTATTCATTTTTTATTTGATTACATTCGCCATCACTTTTACTAGCGTATATCGTACTCTAATAATTTTCCCCCAAATTTTGGGGCATTTGACATTACGTGGTATCATTTAGCATGCACACAGTGACAACCGGATTGACGTAACTCGAGTGTAAAGATGAAGCTGTCACGTGGTCGCCACGCACACAAACAAGAAAAAGAGTGGACGTTTTCAATCGCATTGTTTCTTACTGAGGCTCGGTCTAGTGTTGTATATAGTCTAAGGCAAGATCTATTAAAGAGGCGCTCAAATGAAAAGGATCTGTTTCAAATTATTGTGAATGAAAGAAAATGCATTATGTGGTCGATAACAATCGCAATTATGCATTAGATTTTTTTTTGTTCTTTATTGATTATACCAATGATTGTTAAAAATGTATTGAGCTAGCTAATATTTTCGACTTTTTTTTTTTTAACATGACACATCATGATTTTTCAAAATGTTTTTAAATGTATACGTGGTTGATAATTGTGGCTTATAGGTAAGTAATTTTTTTGATAGTTGTGTCTCCGCGAGAAGTGGCAAGAAAATGAAGCGAAAAAAACACCATTTTTTTTCATCCAATTTCAAGGATATGAATGTCTATAATATGTTTTATTTTTATTCGTCTGGATGTAAAACGAGCAAGTATGAATCCCATTTTATGCTTCTTAATTCTGAATTTATTTGGTGACTCTCGCTTGCTTGGTTTAGCCAAAATAACAGTTTAAAAATTACCTTGATTTTTTGACATTTTCGTGAATAAGTCTGAAACAAAAGAAGATCGAAGGCTGATATTACGCGTACAGTGCTCTTAGGTCCTGCCACTACGGCACCTCAAATTACAACCAAATCCCTTGTTGTTAGCTTAGCCTGCTAGACCCCTTGACTCCACTTTCTCCTCTTGTTTTGGCCGTTATTATTTCCTTCTTTATTTGGGATCGGTCCTTGTGCTTAATGCCCATAGGTAAGTCATTAACATCAGCTGTAATTTCTTTATCAATCTTTGACTCCATTACCACTTTAACTTAACAAAATTCGCCTGTGGAAGAGGATACCTTTGGGTAATGGTCACGGCGGGGCTGCGGCGGGAAATTGCGCAACGGCGTGCGCCTCGCCCGCACCGCGAAACCTGACGCTCGCTGCGCTTGCGCTTGCAAACATGACGCCGATGGGCTTTTATCAACACTGCTTTCAAAGACTAGTAAGTAACATTGACCTGAGTTTAAAAATTATGATAATACTTAAAATAGACGCGTCAGTTAAAATGACACAGTTTTTCAGGCAATACGTGCCCTTACTTTTACCCATACAAATATTTCACGTCTCTCGTCAATATCCGAAAATTTTAACGTCATGTATGTATTTAAAACGTATTCTAAAATTAATCCATACTAATATTATAAATGCGAAAGTAACTCTGTCTGTCTGTCTGTCTGTCTGTCTGTCTGTCTGTCTGTTACGCTTTCACGCCAAAACCGCTGAACCGATGTGTATGAAATTTGGTAAAGAGATAGAATAGACCTTGGGAAAGGACATAGGCTACTTTTCATCCCGATATTCCCACGGGATAGGGATAAAATCTCGAAATAAGAACCTCTGGGCTTAGAGTCATGAAATTTGGTATGTAGGTAGTTGGACGTATAGAATAACACATAGGTGACTTTTTGACCCGATATTCCCACGGGATAACTAGGGATAAGATCTCGAAATAACAACCGCTGGGCTTAGAGCCATAAAATTTAGTATGTAGGTATCTGGACCTCTGGAATAACACGAAGGCTACTTTTTATCCTGATATTCCCACGGGATAGGGATAAAATTTCGAAATAAAAACCTCTGGGCTTAGAGTCATGAAATTTGGTATATAGGTAGTTGGACGTATGGAATAACACATAGGTGACTTTTTGACCCAATATTCCCACGGGATAACTAGGGATAAGATCTCGAAATAACAACCGCTGGGCTTAGAGCCATAAAATTTAGTATATAGGTAGCTGAACCTCTAGAATAACACGAAGGCTACTTTTTATCCTGATATTCCCACGGGATAGGGATAAAATTTCGAAATAATAACCGCTGGGCTTAGAGTCATGAAATTTGATATGTAGGGAGCTGCACGTCTGAAATAATACATAAGCGACTTTTTGACCCGAAATTCCCACGGGATATCAAAGGATAAAATCTCGAAGTAACAACCACTGGGCTTAGAGCCATGGAATTTGGTGTGTAGGTAGCTGAACCTCTGGAATAACACATAGGCTATTTTTTACCCCGATATTCCCACGGGATAGGAATAAAATTTTGAAATAATAACCGCTGGGCTAAAAGTCATGAAATTTGGTATGTAGGTAGCTGCACGTCTGGAATAACACATACGCTATTTTTTATCCCTATACTCCCACGGGATATTTCAATTGCCACTACCAGACCGATTAGTTTACGCGTGCGAAGCCGCGGGTAAAAGCTAGTCTTAAATATTTTAGCAGTTAGCAGATTTCATTTGACTGAACACAAGGGTGAAGGTTTTTCCTAGAATTTTTTGATTCAAAATGTAGTCACGTCGTATTAGACAAACAGTATGAAGCGAATCTGAAAAACATAATATTTTTCAGGTCAACCTACCCAACTACTAGCTAAAAATTTCCAGATTAATTTAAAATAAACTTGTATACCTAACTTGACTTGACTCAGATCAGTTTAAGCCAAAAAAGTTCTCGCAGCACGAAACTCCGAAGAAAATTCGTGTTTTATTTGAAATAATAAAAATTTCATGGACTTTCTTTTTTGAAATTTCCGATAATTTCTAATGCGCCTGTGATAGTATTTAATATAGATCACGTTACGGGCGCCTGCGACCAGTAGCCGTCGCGTCAGCATTTTTTGTCTCCTCTGACAGATCGAATTAAAATAAACGCTACGTCAAAACGTCCTTCCTGTATTCGGTTACGTGACTGTGTGCAGTGGGAACACCATAGGTGGGACGACCGTATCTATTCAACTTTATTCTTTTTGATTAGATATAATAATTTTGATAACCAGAGTAAGACCAAATGGGTTATTATGATTTGATTGGTATTCCTTTGTAGGATGTTTGTTGTGATTATATTGTTAGTTTGAAAAACGTTAAACAGTAACTACTTATCTAAAAAATATTTTGTTATTTGTTAAGCTTTAAAAATGAGTGTTTTTTACCTATTAGGTACTCTTTTGAGTTGCATAGGTGTGTCATATTAAAACACAAATCATATCATATATAAACCTAAACAACTAATGTATCTAGATGTTATACAATTCAATCTGAGAATAAGACAAAATATTAGCCGTAATATAACACATTTTTCAAAAACCTTTTTTCGCTAAACACAGTGGTTAAAACAAACGAATGAAGCGAAGCGTAGAAGCTACTGAATTCAACGGAAAAAGGTTTGTCTTTTTTCTGGCAGACCGTTACAAATTGCCAGATGGTCTATTTTTTTGTTTCAACACATCCACAATGATTACAGTTGACACGTTTGATGCACGCTTCAGTGCAAATTCGGAATTTGGTTGGAATTTTGACTAAACGCTAAAACGTTTTAAATATCGGTAAAGGTAGGTAGGTACTTACCTATACTTTGGTGACTTTTTGTGAGTACTTTGCCTGTAGCAAGAGAGTTTTGTACATATACTCGTATAAGTAGGTAACTCAAATTAAAAAGAACATCACACGGCACTTTTATATTTCCTCAAGAAAAATTTCCGTCGTGGAACTCGCACAATGTTTCTTGTATTTACTGTAGTAGACAGTATGTAGAAATGAGTCTTATTCTCATGACGCCTGATACGGCAAGTCGCAGTCAGTAGAAAGTAAAGCCCAGTAGCAGCACATTAAATAATAACATCGACTAGTGAGGCAAGCTTGCGGCTTTTCTCGCGGTCGCCGCCTTGTCACGCAGGTATCTGTATCTCACTGCCACTGTTTCATATTTACACCTATTAATTCTGTTGTATGCAAGTCTATAAAAATATCTAAGTGTTTCATAATCTATAATTGAGCTAACGTAAAATTCATCAAGAAACTTGAAAAATGCGACCATTTAGAGAACTGGACGAAAACAATTGTGAAATTTATACACCTAATAGTTAACCCGATAGTGGAATTTATATCATTAATATAAAAAACAAAAAGGCATTAATTGTAAAATAGCATGTTGGCCACTGAGTAGATAGGTAATCAATTTTTTTCTGCTTATTTTATTATTCAGTTATTCAGCTTATTTCCTTACGTTAATTAGTAGGTATGCCATTTCTTACATTCTTTGGCGCCACGTTCCCGACCCGAGTTCACAAGCGCATGAACTCTCAGTTCGGAGTAAAAATACACGTCAGCGTTGAAAATACTAAAACAAAAGCAAATTCATCTTAATCGTACCGAATACTTGAGCGGAGGCAGAGCGATATCCACATTATCGAGTTACCTAGGCTACTGGGCATCCCGCTTGAATTTGTTGAAACGCTATAACCCGCCCACGTCTTTTATAAAATTTACTTTTATTTGTAGCAACCGAAGGTTTACTGTCAGATGAGAGTAAGCGTGGTCATATGGCAAAGCGTGGACATAAAATAATAGTCGCTTCGTTGATTTTATGGAAACATGATATCGTGTTGGCCTCTCACAAAAAGAATAAAGCTAAACCCGACCGAAATTGTTTTAATCGTTGGAAGCCGCACGGTGTACAGGTACGACGTACATATATAAAGTGTGAGTACGGTGCTTCTTACTTGATTACCGGTTAATTATCCGCTAATGGGCTTATAGCCACCACCCCTTACAACTAGTACACATATTGGAGAGATTACAATGGCGTTCCATGCACACGACGATGCACTTTCCTATTGGCCAATCTTCCAAACCCTTAAAACGCTTCCGTGATAGATTGAATGACCGAGTGACAGGCAACGCACAGGTTAAACCACTGGACCTAGGAATTCGGAACTTGCCTAACATCGGCAACTTGAGCAAGAGATTTTGAGAATTTCTGATGAGATGAGATATAAATATTTGCCCATTGTCGTTTACCTTTACTTGCCCGAATTTCATTTCCACGAATTTCACTTGCCATACCAACGTTTGCCATAAAATATATGGAGCCGTGCTGTTTTCAGGATTGTTTTAAATGCCATTATATAGAATGCTACTGTAGATTAGGTTAGTTTAATATCAACTCTGAAGAAATTACTATTTTAGAAATAGGTAAATTACTTTATGGCAAATGCATATGAAATTGTATGTCGCAAGCATAAGCTATCGATGTATCAGTAAATAATTTAGGTATCGGTCTATTTTGATGCTTCAGTGATTTGATTAAAGTACGGTCCTAAAAGAGGTTTTTTACTGAATTTGGATTAACAACAAGTGATAGACCTCCAACAAGAAAGTGAACAGAAAGTTTTTCCACGCGTATCTCTTAACGTTCAACGACATTCAGAAATAGACTAGATAACCGTGTCTATAATCGCTATGAGATTTAATTCGGGTCACGATCACCGAAGCAAAGACGTTGATGTGATTGGAAAGGACACCGTACGATTTGTTTGAACTAACTTGCGCATGAAATATCGGTCGGAGTCAGCTACCGATGGTTCGCTGGCTACCTACCGCGTTCACCAAAAAACTCATAGCTCTGTCTTGAGGCATTCGAATTCCTCCGAGTCAAATACGTGGACGTAATCACACGTTACAATTTATTCAACGCGGCGATGATTCGAAACAACAGAGTTGAAATTATTAAAATGTCCATAGACCGGTATTGCCTACATGTTTGGATGGATAGATAAAGAGCTTTGTTTGTGTAGTTTCAATTTTAAATATTGTATTTCCAAAAACCATTCTTTGGATTTGTCTTTCTTGGATTTTTGACAATCATTGTCTTAATGGCAAAATTAGGTTATTTTGGTCACTTTTGACTTGGTCACATTTGGCCTTTGGTTTGCAAAACTTGATCGTATTAAAATATACGTCATTTTTATGATTAAGATTCTAAGGAATTTTAAAGACTTTTTTTTTTTTAAATTTAGACACAAAAATAATACAACAACCATCAATTTATGTATTTTGTCTGTTTCTTAAGAACTCGTGACTATACGACGCTACGGTATCTACTGATCACCCAATAGTCATTACAGTTATTTGGATACTAACGTAATGGCCTATTTAAGTGATTTTATTAATTTGAGTTCGGTTCTACCCGAGATTAACTAAGAGTTAGGTTAGTAGCAGACAGCCTCGGGCGACTTTGTCGGCTACCTAGGCTTCCGTGAAGGGAGGCTCGCGTGTTCCGCGGACGGTAAAGTATTCACGAATAATTTTAATGATATAGGAAAATTGTTGGAACGCATTGGATAATTTTGGACAAAAATATTATTCTTGAACAAGCCATACTTCTGCCGGATAATAGACTGAAGTGATTGAGAATAGATTAGTCAAATTCGAAACTACTTTTTATCAAAAATTCCAGTAAGGTACTATTGAAATAGGGTGAATTGAAGATGCAGACTTTATTGGAGGTTCTAAATTAAGTCTGTTAACTGTTGCAACTTTCATTTCCATTTCGTAGCATGTGACAATCTCCCCCAGGATGCGCGACAGGTGACGGCGGAACAAAGCCTTAATAGATTGCTTAAGTTGACATTAAAAACCCCGAAAAGGGTTTTTCGTTTTAGCGAACTAACCACAATGAAACCGCATGCATTTTAACCGGGTGTCGCGTGGCGTTTTACTTTTACCAAAATTACGCGTGCCATTGAAGGTATTTCAGACCACAGATGTTACGAACGCTCAAGTTATACTATGTTGTTATAAATCGTACCTAATTAAGAGGTTGGCTACGCGCGTCTTAATTTATTTAAAAAATTCTATTATTATCGTGTTTAAGAGCATCAATAAAACGTGTGGTGTGGAACTCGTGCAGGATCTTATCGACTAGAGCTGCAGCAAAATGGTCGTATATCAAGCACCCAATTTATATCAGCAATAAACTCGTCACCTCTTCACCCCATAATGAGGCTTCATTATCATCCTTTGTTAAATTTTACAACGCAATAGTCTAACAAATTACATGTTTTGGTCACATTTCCACCTTATGGGTGTAATAAAACTCATTTACATCAACTAAATTAGACTGGTATTTACTGATATCTTTACTACTACATAGTAAATTTGCATTTGAAAGTTTAATTTTAGGGCAAGTTTTTCCTGTCCGTCATTTTTACTGAAACAAGGAACCATTGAGTACATCAAAACAAAACTAGTTATTGTTTCTAACTCAACTTTATAAATTTAAATTAAAGAAATAAAGATAAAATCTTAAGAAAGCAATTTAAAGGCTACTTACTTACAATTACTTATCATAATGTCCAAATCCCGAAAAAAATCCACGCAACGATTTATCTCTTCTAATTTGTATGTATTACCCGTTCTGCATGAATCGATCGTTTAAATCGCGTAACATTGCCATAAAAAGGGTTCGATAATTTGAGTGTTTGTTTACACTAATATTCGGAGTAAGGGTTGCGCGAACGCACCTGCGCGATGTTATCCGGCGCGAGAGCCGCTGTAAAGCGCTGTTTATATTTTGATCGATCGACGCTTAGCGGAACCATCGGAAATTTATACCTTGGGAGTACTTATTATGGGAATAAGGAGACCACGAGCCGTGGCGAGAGGCGTCGGCGCCCGGAAAAGTAAGGCAGGATGTGTTTTAATATATTCAATGAGAGTAAGTGGTAATTTAAATGTATTACTTTAAGACATACTCCCACTTAAACTTAGGGTTTTTGCTTTGTGCGTAAGTAAAAAAATATACACTACAAAACAAATATATCCGGCCGGTGAAGTTACTGGCACTTGAGGTATCCCATCTTAGGCCTCTAGGTTGGCAACGCATCTGCAATACCCCTAGTGTTGCATAATACACACAGTCAACACAAGAGTCTAAGGGATTTAGGTAGGGGCAGTTTTCAGTTTAGTGCATCCAAGATTTGGAATGACCTCCCCCACCTCTGCGTTCTAACATATCAATTCCAATCTTCAGAGACAGATTGCAAAGAGATTTTTTACAGAAACACATCGTAGAGGGTGCAGGTTATAAATTGTACTTAATTATCTAACTAAGACTTAACAGCACAATGTTATCCAGCCATTTCTGCTGACAGTAATAATATACGAGTATCTAATTGAATTCACATGATCAATATTATCTGATATTTTATTTAGGGCCATGTTCCAAAATGTATAATAGGTACATAGACTCTATATTATAAAGGTTTATTTTACTTTTTCTTCAACTACCGACAATTTTTTTTTTTCATGCATTTGTTAGCTTCAACTTATCAACGTACGGTCGGTGTCCTGACTATCCACTTTTCTATGCAACTACAAAGTATGAAAAAGTGAATACATGAGTTAGAAAACAGACCGTACCTATTTAAGTCCTACCCGTCTTGTGTAATGTCTGTACGCTGTGTAGAGGTGCAGGCTGAAAATCAGAGCGGTGAAGCATCTATACCTCACCGCAAATACTGAGCTTGAACCTTTTGCCTCATAGCTGAGCATGGATAGTCAAGTAAGTACATTTATGTTAAATGCATAAACTCGAGTACACATATTTTTGTTATTTTGGCCGTGTATATCTTTGCACTTGACTGTACCTGCTGTACCTCCTCACTAATATGTGTTTTTTTATTGGAAATAAATGTTTTTTCTTTCTTTCTTAATACCTACCTAGTGAAACTTTAGTTCTAATCGTGTTTTCCTCTCAAATCCGGCTGTAAAGCTCGAGCTGTGTTGGTCGGCGATGCATCAATTGGTCGCCACGAGGGGTCGCTGGGTGTCAGCTGCTCGGACAGCGCGTGACAGACGACTGAAGAGCTGCTGCAAAGGCTTATCGATGTTCAATTACAGTTTAATTGATTTTTCACTTCTCATACTCTTCAAATGTTACTTTAGTCTCTGCATATCGGTGCTAAAGCTCCTTATTAATATCTAGGGATTAAAATATATTTTTTTAAATTTACGTTGGAAGCCCCTAAACAGCCAATCACGATGATTGTGAAAGGAGGGTTTTCAGGGTGTGGAAATAGCCTCAAAATGATAATTATATCTTTAGTTGATTGTGAGGGTCTTTTTGTATTTTCCTCTTGAATAACAGTGTTATGTTTGAGATACTTTTATATTTATGTATTTTTTAATTGCGGCTAACAAAATGTTCATACCATAGGCGATATAAAAGTACAGTGTTTAAAGCGTGACCGAGAGATGGCTGAAATATTACAAATTATTTTTAAAACATTTTGTAAAGGTACCCACCTAATATATTTAGCCACTACAGAACTTCAAATTTTACATGCTCGTTCAGAATCAGAATCATAAAAAAATGTTTATTGTAGAACAAAGGTAGGCTGTAAGATACAGAGTTGTATGTATGTTGTATAGTACTCGTAAAACGATGGTCGATGCGCGGCACCAGCGCCCATCACTACACCTGACGTCGCTGAGTGACGCGCGCTGCGCAGGACCCGTTCGCTGCTTCGGGGAAGGCTGTGCCACGTCGCATTCCTGCGCGCCCCGCGCATGCGCGAAACGCCGCCGACACCGCTCGATCGTAGATAATACCCACTTATGACATGAACCATGCTTTTATTCCAACAAATTGATTTCGAAGAGAGATCGGATCTTTGATAGCCAGCCGTTCAAGAAACAAATAAGGTAATGCTATCGTTTAGAAATTGACATGTATGTTACTGATGTAACTCGGGAGAATGGTGATCGATTAGAGTATTGTGCTCTTTAAGATAACCATCACGAATACACGTATTTAATGTGTCGGTTGGTAAGAACCTAGTCTTCACATTTCGCCTATAGCGATCATAGACGAAATAAAAAGATGTGTGGTTAAATAATGATTCGTAAAAGCAGCAGACGATTACTACGCTAGCCGAACGTGATCAAGATAACCGATTATTAATCGCCGCTAATTACTGCTGGTGTTAGTTCGACCTTTATCTGGACACCATTTACCTACGACAGACAACAAAAAATCCCAACAAAAAGCGTGAAGAAAGGTAGATTCGGTGCCCAGTTCCGCTGGTCGCATTCACCTGTTCATTGTTTGGCTGGCGGCTGCCATAAACAAAAGGGTTCAAATATCACAGTTTTTGGAGATAATGGCCGTCAATGCAATAAATTTAACAGATAATAACCGCACTTAGATTATCGGCTTAATTCGTGGGTTCGGATGTGTGATTTATTTACATTTCTTGTAAAGCCAAAATATGTAGTTTATCAGTAAGCATGGCTGGAATTAAAAGATTACTGTGGTACACTTTTGTAAATAGATTCAAAGAACTTAATATTGTATATTTTCCGTAAAAAACAGCCTTTGTACGCATTGAAGAGTGGGTTTTGATATAATTTAAGTAACTTGTTGCGGACGGATGTGGCCGTCGGAGCAACGAGTCCCGGCGATAAATCCGCGGTTCGCCGCCGGCGCGGGCGCAGGTTCGGGACCCATCAATCATGCAGCGACGTCGCTGGAGGTTCCGCGCCAAAGATCAGACGATCCAAAAGAGAAGGACTTACTGTGAGTACATTTTGAAGATATTGTTTGCAGCATATCCTTCATGATAGCTGATTTTATTTAATTACTAATTTCGTGTTCAACTAGTCCATTTCACTCTTCTATTCAATCGTTTATACCTTTTGGTCAAACATCATCATCATCATTATCTCAGCCGTAGGACGTCCACTATTGGACATACGCTTCCCCGATAGACCTCCAGTCGCTTCGGTTTGCAGCGGCTTGCGTCCACCGTGAACCCGCGGCTTTAACCAAGTCATCCGTCCATTCCATCTCGTTGGTCGACGTCCTACCAGTCCTACGCTGCTACTCTCGAGAACTTTTCGGCCCCAACGGCCATCTGAAGGGCTACTCCGAAACACAACGTTCGAAGTTCGTGTCGTGCGGTCCCTCTCACACTTATACTATTTAATACGAGAGCGAGAGGGATCGCACGACACGAACTTCGAATGTTGTGTTTCGGAGTAGCCCTTCTGTTCTCCGTGCTATTGCCTGCCTGGCCGACTATTAAATAGAAATTTTGGAATTTACCAAAAATTGCATCGCTGTCTTCATTTATGTTGGAGAAAACTCATGCAGCAAATTTCATGTCTATGAAGTAAGTATAGTACAAATATGGAAATGTAATTCCAAATTACTCACTAGATACGCATAGAAAATTATTAGACATCACTAAGGGGCTGTTTCACCATCCATTGATTAGTGTTAACTGACGGTTTAATGTGATGCCATCTCCGTCTATTCAAACAAAAAAAATAGAGCCGGCATCACATTTAACCGTCAGTTAACACCAATCAATGAATGGTGAAACAGCCCCTAAGTCTTCAAAATTGTTTTCTGTGTGAAAAATAATTCTCTTACATTTTAAGGACAGTCTACAGACCCAGCTACTCTTTGGCTAATATTCTAACGGCCCCTTATTAAAAGAAGAGCTGCCACGGAGGATGTCGGACATAATACGTGATACATGATAACTAGAGGCGAAGTCATATTAAATCAGGTTGCCTGCGCGCACACTTTATTCACTTACGCGGCAAAATTGGCGTAATGGTGGTATTAAGGTTTATAAATATAATTCAATTGTCGTGGTTATGGCAATGACGGACGGCCAGAAACAGGTATGAAAATGAGATGATCGCGATTTATTTGGTCTTATGGACAGCTAGGCACTTTCAGGTAAATATAGTAATTGACAAGGTTGTAGATATTGTACAAAGCTTTGAAAGGAAATTTTAAATTTATAATTTAATGAAGTTGTGAAACATCGCTTAAATGAAGTAAAATAAATTTTTATAATGAAAATTGTCTGATATTTTGACAGTAAATACTTTTTTTTTTAAGTGACATTAACTAAATTCTTACACGATATACGTACAAGTTAAATAATTTTGTACTTTACCCCGAAAAGTGCACCTCGTGTTGAAAATTAATTTATTTAAGATACATGTCCGTATTCGGGCCACAGACTTACATAATTATGTCTAGGTACCAATGAAGAAGTAATTAATATTTTTAATTCGAATAATGTGTTTAATGAAGAAAAGTTACCTTGTGTAGATTCAAGTTAGAGTAGTGTCACAATAATGACTGATGCTTGTTTGTACTTTCTATGTGAGTACTTAGTGAGTTATAGTAGCTAGTTGCCATGAATGACACCACACGTTACTATTGGCGTATGCAAGCGATTGAGATATTTAGTTCGCTGGTCGGTTACCTAGCCCGATAGTCTAGTTCATTGTTTCCTAACCTGTGGTCCGCGGACCCCTGGGTAGGACATCTCTGGAGCGTAAAGCCATAGGAGATGCGGTCCGAGTGCCATCTGGTGATTTTCTGCTCCTTGTTGTTGTTGTTGTTTATCTAGTTTGGGCGGCTTAGCTGCTTAAGGGATTAAGCTCATGGGCGCATAACCTTCTGGTGGCAACAAAAAGTATGATATATTAATGTCAAGCAAGAAGTTTCTCACTTTTCCCTCGAAACCAGTTTTCCCACTTCCCCCTTCAGCAAAAAAGATAAGTACAGTCGAACCATTTGATTTCTGACCCATCGTAGAAGTTAATACAGTATGTGTTATAATGAATTCCCTTGTCAAGCAATGCAACCTCACTATGATTTTTCTACGAAAAGGTTCCACAGTGGGTCACGATTCAGCTGGTTCGATAGTACGTGCACCCAAGATTGCTTGAAAAGAAAATAAGACGGACATTGATTGCAATAAACACACAAATTTTACGCATGTTGAATGATGATAATATATCACTAAATTCAAACAACGGCCAACCAAAGTGATTACGGTCACAGTAACACCGAAGAAGAAGGCGATTTGCAAGCGCGCGTCAGTAACATACCGACCCGCCATTTGGCGTGTGCTTGTGATTGATCTCGGGATAATACTCATCCTGAGGCATCTCAAGGTACATTTAGGACATTTTACCTATTCTTACTTAAAACTTTATTCCATACTGTGTAAGTCAACTTTCTGAATGGTAGCGACCAGAGTAATTAATCAAGTCTATGCTCAGTTACAGTAAACTTTGTAAAGATAAGAGCAAGGTGTGGATTCGCTTGATCAGGTTTGCAATATTATAGTAGGTGCAAAATCAGTACAGCTGAAATACTCGCCGCGAGCTGGCGATTAGGGTGTGGAAGCAATGCGTTTCTTTCCATAGAGTTGAGTTTATGTAGAACCGGTGATGGTTAATGTGGTGTAAAGAATCTATCTTTATCATACCAGCACAGTTTCAGTTTCAAAATTGTCGCCGTTTAAAAATAAAAGTAGCTACAGCAAAAGCAATTAGGTGTCTAGGTAAAAATACTTTAGGTACAGTACATTGGTGCCGTAGTGTTGTATACCGATGTATTCAGATACTGCTTTAGGAAAATATTTAAATAATTAATATTTTTTGCGAAATAAAATTGGTCACATGTTGCTGGTTGGTTATAATATGGCTAAGAAGCCATCATAGCTCTTGACGCATCACCTTTTAGTTGGTTTGACAATTCTATTCCTTTTATTATTAGTTCTATGGCACCAGCCAACGGGGACCTGAACATCACGATCCCAAATGTGTTTGTTATTTTATCCTACAGGCACCTATTAGGGTCTTTGGCGGCGCCTGAGGCCTCCCGCCGTTTACTTACTGCTCTTTTATCACCGTGATTTGAAGTGTATCTAGTTACGCGCAGGATTAGATGTAATTAGTGCCTATTGATCGTATACTGTACTTTACTGTGCACCCAATGTTAGTTTTAATGCGCATTAACTCTTTTAGCATGTCACCACCTGGAGCGTGCTGCCCTACCCTACTTCGTCATCACCTAGGATCAACATTTCATTTCCGTTAATTTTGAGGGTTCCCAACTACAGGCCGCAAAATAACGGAACCCTTATAAGATCACTTTATTGCCCGTCCGACTGTTTGTCAAGACTCAAGACCCTTTTTCTCTGGAACGCATACCTAGAGGTATCAAACTGAAATTAATATCAAATACTCAGGTTTGCTACGTTTTAGGGTTCCGTAGCCAAAATGCCAAAAGCGGAACCCTTATAGTTTCGTCATGTCTGTCTGTCCGTCTGCGGCTTTGCTCAGACTATCAATGGTAGAAGGCTGTAATTTTGCACGAATACATAATATGTAAACCATGCCGACAAAATGGTACAGTAAAAAATAAAAATAAAACTTTTTTTTTTATTATATTCCATAGACGTAAAGTGGGGGTGTTTTTTTTGTCATCCAACCTTGTAGCGTGGGGTATAGTTGGATAGGTTTTTTAAAAATATTAGGGATTTGCTAAAATTTTTCGATTCAGTGATTTTTTTGCGAAATATTCAACTTTAAAGTGCAAATTATTAAAATCGAGCGTCCCGCTCTAAAATCTAAACCGTTGGGTGGAAAAATTTGAAAAAAATCACGATGGTATATCAAACATATAAGGAAAACAAACAAAGGAAATTATATCAAACTTATAAGGAAAATTATAACGGTTAAGCTTTCTTGAGAATTATTAGTAGTTTAAGAGTAAATAGCAGCCTAAGGTATAAAATACACCTAAACTTGGAATATACCGTACCAAATACGAAATCCTTAGAAAAATATTACTTAATTTTTTTGTAATGGCTATGGAACCCTATTTTAGGCGTGTTCGACACGCTCTTGGCCGGTTTTTTTCAAATAGTTATTACCTAACCACTTTATTAAAAATCAAGATTGGTAAATGAAGTAGTTCCTAAATGATACCTTAGTATTAAGACTAAGGATGTATGGGTATCACAAATAACACCGAACTCAATAACATTATGTGAACGTCCACATACTTACCAAGCCATAGTGAAACGCTTATGAAAGCCTGACATTACGTTGTATAGCCGGGCTAACAGATCGGTGCAATTGCCTTTTGAACTCGATGAGTGAGCCTTTTTCGAGCCGATTTAACTCCTTGCAATACAATAACTCTACAATGTAAGCCAATGCTATTGCAGAAACGGGAAATATTATCGATCATGAAAGCGTAAAGCGAAATAAATATTTTATATTTACAATCATGAGCACTAAATTAAAAATAATTTCATTAAAAAAAAAGCCGACACTAACCAAGGTGTTTGCTTCCCTTTCCTTTCATAATAGTACCTACCTACCTACCCCAACAACAGTTGGATGCCGCCATTTTAATATCAGACCATTTTGCTTCCACATAAAACTGTTATGTATTTACCTAACTAAAATTAACGTTTCTTAGTCTAAAATTAATGCCAATTTTCAAATGTGTTTCAAAGTTACTTTTCCTATTTTAAATTAGTGTGAAGTTTCAAATGTGCTTCGCATTGTATCGAGGAAAACTTTTCGAAGTTGCGAAATATCAGAAGCTAACTAGCCCTTCTACTAGTTATCTCAACGGCCTGCTGATACATTCAATTCTCAGTGAATTTATGACAAATTCTCATAGGAAAGTTACTGAATGGAAAATAGATTTGAATTTTTGCGAAAGTTTCCGGAATCTTCCTAGAACTTTCCTGCATCTTTGAGAATGTACTGTAACTGCTATATAATATATATTACGCTTGACAAAAAACATATACATAAAAGCTGTCTGATTTTAGTTTAGTCGTAACTATGTAGCTCCAAATAGCTCTAAACGTACCGAAACGTTATCTAGATAGTGTGATTAATAACATTCGTAAAGCAAACGTCGCGGGCGCAGAAGGTGAGGGCTCGTATAAATCGAGAACCCGATTAAGGCTCGCCCATTATCCTGTCGATACTCCGATTCGTGCGCACGAACATCGCTGAATTACACCTCTATTTACTGTCAAACTTAATTTGTACCCACCGTTGCGAAAGTTCACGTCTAGGAAATACCAACTGTCGATATCTTGATATTACACGTGATAGCTACTGAAGATGCTTGTCGAGATGTTAGTTATGTAAATGTTTAGTTAGAAATTAGAACGGTGAAGTATAGTTGATTGAGGCTCCTTGCTCTCATCACTTTCTCTTGCGTGATTTTGTGCAATCTGTCAATGTCTTTTGCGATTAATGTTAGAATATCAGTCTAGTTTTGTGTAATATATTGTAAAGTGGCTGAAAGAAACCTCAATCCTCAATCAATTTGTTTAAATGTTGCAAAAGAGTAAAAGGCAGGTAAAAGGGAGGATTTCAAACTATGTATATACCTCGATTTGTAAAGTTTTGTTTCCTTATTCAGCTAGATCATGTGAGTATTTAGTAAAAATGACTACTATCTATACAACCTACCTAAATATAAACCAAAATTTTAATGATGTTAATTTTACTCATAAGCAAAAGTTATGCTGGCATAGAAAGTGACTCAGGATTAAATCACCTAGAGGCATCGAAGCGCGTTGAATGCTGGTGGAGTATTTATCACATTGTGGTGTAGTATGACGAGTCAAGTGATTAGTTGCTGGCTGTTATAATTTAGGCTTAGCGTAATTCGTGAGGTTTTGTTCGGCGCTTGTTAGGCTCACTTGTTGCGCGCGCGCTCACATCCGAACAGATTATATTGGACCGGCACTGCTTAGTATGGAGTACGCTTGGTTGAGCTAATATAAAATTCTGATGTGATAAAATAAAAAAGTGTTCACATATTTTTGATCCTGCTGTGAAGCAGCAGTGCTTGCATTGTTGTGTTTCGGCATGGAGAGTAAGACAGCCGGTGAAATTACTGGCACTTGAGGTATCCTATCTTAGGCCTCTAGGTTGGCAACGCATCTGCGATCCTCCTGGTGTTGCAGCTGTCTATAGGCGGTGGTAATCTCTTACTATCAGGAGACCCACTTGCTCGTTTGCCATCCAGTAGAATAAAAAAAAAAAATATATTTTTGATTACTATTTTAAGTGTTGTGCATTTAAGATGCAATACGATTGGTTGCGATTGGCATGGTAGACCACACAAATACTTACCTACCGGTATTGCTTTTGCCAACGCTTCCCCAAAAATTGCCTGCCTAGAAAATGTCAATCCAAACATAATAGTTAAAATTAAGTTCACTACACCTTAGTTAAATTTTAATATCACTAACTTTAATTAGATACGAGTAGAAATAATCAAAACGAAAATGAACGTTTCATTGCGCGTAGTGCGCATTTTGAAGAAATCAAAAGCCGTTTCCACTTAAAACTGCCCTTCACAGACGTTAATATATCGCTGACCATTTATTTACATTAGCATCATTTCATTATCAGTTTATCACTGATTGCCTCGAAAGCTATTGATGTACAACTTGCATTGATAAATAGGCGATGACTAAATGTAAATACGATTGAGCTTTTGTTATGGCCAGGGTTTTTCTGCTGCTCGTGACTTTGTTTGGCCACGAGGGATCACTGAATAATGTTATTCACACTTGCGGGCTTTGGAAATTCATTTTTGATAGCCTCTTTAAATACGCGTATTGATGATGTACTTAATATGCTTCAAGCAATGAACATAGCGTGGCAGAATAATCAGAGCTTCAATTTGATTATTGTTAAAGTAAGTGTGAAGAAAAATATGACGGGCTATTTGATCCTTGTCTTCACAAATAGAACATTAATTAAAATTATAGAAATTCTCCGTAACCCATGTTATCTAATCTTGTAGTTTGTTATAAAAAGGACATTCTTAACAATTCTATAGGTCAAGTTATTTATTGTGGCCTTTTTATATTTCGATGATGACAAGATTATGAAACGCGATGAGGAATCTCGACAGGAACCCTTTGACCGCGGACATACCACATAAATTATGAATTAGTCAGTTGACTTCATTGAAAGGCCATACCACCGCTGGGGCCCTTTGTGCGGGGTCCCTATTAACTGCTTAAGAAGTTCATAGCGTTTTGTAACATTGACTAAGGAGTGGGTCCCCTTTCTAAAAACGTTCTCATTGGCCTTTCAAAAGTCCTCGTATTATTGTGAGAATATTTTGACACATTGCCGTGCATTGTGCGAGGTTTTTTGGAGCGATAAATTATTTTTTCACACCATGTCTTTGTGAACGAAGCTGCGAAGGTGAGTGACACAGATTTATAGGCCACCGATATTAAATGCCACTTGATAATAATTATGTATTTCTACACTTTGATCTCTTTTTATATCATCTTCATATTTATGAATATCTCTTATTTTAGTACATGCCATGCAGTTACTTCCTCGAATATGACTAGGTACCATGGATGCAATAACTCGGCGTAATATTAAAAAAATCTTTAATCGTAGTAGTGATGAGTTTATATATCATAATTCATGAATCCATCATGACTTAGAGCATAAATTAGATTTATTGGAAATTAATAAGAAAGGGTTGGTACCTATATACCTTCGATCAAAACCAAAAAATTACGGTCCACGGTAGTGACATTCATGAAAGTGGCCGTAATGCACAAAAGGAAAAAGATGCTGATGAAAGATGAGGATGAATAAAGGCTACATGGAACGGTGACAATTATGATTTGTAATCAGATGTAACAAATCATTGAAGAATACTAACAAAATGATCGTTACTTGTGAGCATTATCACACCTAAATTGAAACTCATTACCGAGTTCATCACTCTTTCTCTCCTATTTAGAGTATCCACCTATTCTCAAGTTCTGTGTGTCGGCATATGCCGCGCAGTGTATGTGTAGACAGGTGACAATAGAGCGAGGCTTTCGGTGCGACCGCGACGAACAAGTGTGATAACCGATTGAGGAGTCTGTCGCCGCCACAATGCGCTCGCACAGTAGCGGGCTTCCGTGTCGCTTGCTACTAGAATTACGAATGGTGACAGAATTGAACGCTATCGGATTACTTTCGGATATGTGATGTAAGATAAATATTAGCCACTGATCACTGACAGTGATATTTTATGACCAAAATATCGTAGTTACCGTTACATAAGAAAAGTATGCTTCACAATTTGATCAAAGAGCCGCTATGTTAAATTATCGACGATTTCATAGATACAGTGAATTTGTTTCATAGATATGCATTGATTTGTTTTTATTTTTTAATTTTGTATTTTTAATTGCTTATTTTCTCACAAATGTATTGAAAAACGTCGTATGATACACAGTTGGCAAGGTTTTACCTCATTTAAAAAAACTTACTTACCAACCTCGTTTCACGAATAACTATATTAAACTAGTGGTTGAAATACATGCAATTATAAAATATAAATACAATATGAACAGCGACGGTGACCTAGGAGGGATTTTTTATTTATAGGTTAGGCTAGTTTATATATTTTTTGTACAAAGTCATATTTTTAAATGTTCAGTAATGTATGTATGTAATGTATGTATAATGTATTGTGTATTATTGCTTATTGTTATAAATTAAAATATTGTGTAATTAAAAAATATCAATAAAAAAAAATTTAGTGATTCGAATTGATGAAAAAACGGTACTATACTTGCTCGGTATGTTCTTTGCGACACAGTGATTTTGAAGTAAATAGCTGTGTACAATTATTGTTTTTCCTCAGCTTTTCCCAATTTTAATCAGAATAGGAGTATCATAAGAAAATCTTAAAATTTTTCAATCAACTAAAAAAAGGATCACAAAAAAATATTAACACCTGGTAGCGCTATAGACACAAAATGCTGTTGAATTTTTAAAGTCTATGGCGGGTTGCGTCTTGTTTCGACACAATAAGTTGTAGCGAGGTGCACATAAGCTACGGTAAACAATTAGCATAATAATTTACATTGCTCTCCTTTGAGGAGCGCCGCCGCTCTCGCCGCTTTGACCCGGTTATTTGTCACTACACACACGAATGGCTTATGAAAAATTTGTAGAAAATTGGTTCCGACTTAGGGGTGATTACCCTTAAAGGGGTAAAACTGTGTTTTTTGACGGGTAACGAACAACATGCTATCAGACATAGTGGGCACAACGGAACAGTTGCACTGTACCGGGTTTTAAGGGGTAAAAAAATTTCAAGGGTCAACTATTTCCTTTCACTTAGTAGAGTAAACTGAAGCTAGATCGTTCAAAAAGTTTTTTTATTTCGGAAATTTTTGTTAAGAGTTCATTTTAAATCATGGTCACCCATTGTAAGCTGTGCTGTTTGTATTTATTTCGTATATTTTCTCCACTTAGATTATAGTACCCACGTCTAAGCAAAGGCTTCTGTTCATTCGTATTGTACCTAATATCCCTATAATTATACTTAGGTACTCACTTTGTAGTTATTTACCTATCTCGTACCTTTTAACAGGTACATAATTTTTGTACAGTCAGCTGCAGAGAAAAGGTAACGCCCTGTAACGGCGGTATCCATACTACCGCCATTACAGGGGGGTACCCTTTCTCTGCAGCTGACTGTACATTCTTAATTTATTGTGAGGCTCTCAAAAACATCTGTAATGATTTCGTTTAAGTTTTCTATTTGAGAATCTTTGGGGACGAAAACAAAGGGTCTTAGTTTTGTCCACTTTGCTGGGAAAACGTTTGTTTTCGAGTTTTAGCCCAAGATGAGCTCCACTGCCCGTGCCCATTGTAGGTACTACTTACAATACAATATAATGACTCTTTATTGTACACCAGAAATCGTAAGCGATACAGAGAACAGGTATACAGAGAGAAAATTACAAGGTAAGCAATAGGCGGACTTATCGCTTAAGAGCGATTTCTTCCACGCAACCTTTTTTACAGAAAGAAGGAAGTACTAGTTTGCATCAACCAAAGAACAGAATAATATTAAAACTAAACAAAAATACATCTATCTACTTCAGTGTGTACCTGCATACATATGTCGTACAAATAAGACACGTGTAGATAGATGTATTTTTGTTTAGTTTTAAATTAAATATAGGCAGTGGGATAAACAACAATATATAAACAAATAAATAAACTATGATAAAGTCAATCATTACAAGATGACAGATAGTGGTACTTAAGCATAGATTCTAATCTTTTCAAAGATATTAATAACAAAAGCGGGTAATCTGCCTAACAACTGATAACCTAAACAACTAGAATAAACACTTGCATTTGGCAACCCTAATTGCAAAACACCATTATCACCCTCTCTTCATTAGCTAAAGTTCCCCACTCGCGGTGTCTCAAGGCAGGCGAGCTCAGTACATATTACATAGTAGGTACGCTATGTAATCGACCCCTAATGCTTACTCATTGGCGAGCATGCTCCGCAATTAGCCTTTTATGGCCGCCCCCATTGGCTAAGGCGTACAATAGCGGAACGTAGACATAGGAAACAATGCTATGCAGGTAGGCGATCGATATACTGACAAGTGCTTCTGTATATATTGCGTATAGATAATTTTGTAAATGAAAAAAAAAATGGTCGACTATTTAGTTTGGCCGGCCATTCATACCTTTATTATAAAGGCTGATTGTCATTCACAAAGAATTTATATATATATGTGTTGCCCGTTGCCCGTATTAGATTTTTTTAAAAACTTATTGCTCTAATTTCAGAACTGCATTTTCCATTTTTAGGGACAAAAGTTAATTTTGACATGCCCAACTATATTTCTACCAAAGCAAAATTGTAGGGCACTTATGTAAATCAATTGAGTAAGATTTTTTTTTAATACAAAACAAATTTTTGCTCTTTGCTTAAGAATAGCTATTTTTTGGATAAAAGATATCATTATTTTAAAACTTTTAACATAATTTATGCAAACTTTCGTGAAACTCGATTTAATAATTAAGGCGTGAAAGCGGAACAAATAAACATATAAATTCACTTTCGCGCTAAAATATTAGTAAGGATAAGGATTGTTAAACTTCTCGATTTATGACGTGTTCGAAGTACTTACCTACCTATTTAATTATGTTTACCTAGACATTCCAACACTCATAGATATTCCACATCACCAGAGATTGCCGATCAGTTGCCAGCTTATAGGATTTAGATAGAGTATATCGCATGTGCTAGTAAAATTTCGCCTCCTCTTGCTTACTCTCCACGCCGGATCACCTTAGATTACTTACTCAGAAATAATAAACAAGCTAAATATTTATTATCTCTGGATAAGAGTATGTACCTATTGATACTTATAAGCCACGAACAGATACGAAGATCATTTCGTTTAATAAAAACCGCATTATAAAGTCACCGTTTCACCCGTTGTAGTAAAGAGTTATTATTATAAATTCATTCAGCGTATCGCAAGCTACTAATTAAAATCAAATTATACATACCGTCAAATTCGAACATGTCGGGGGAACGCAACGCATTTTCTCATCATATGTTAAAACAATGGCTACTGGCGGTTGCCCGCTTATCTACTATCTTACATCAATAAATGCCTTTCTTTAGAACGTACGAGTCGTTATATACAATTTTAATTACGTTCATCCGTCCAAAATTTCAAGGTCTTTCCAGCAGAGAAATGTGTTTAAAGTAGAGGTGTCAGCATAAAATGGAGTAAAACTTTTTAGTTGCGCATGGAGAATGTTTGTAAGTTGCGTTTTAGATATGGATGACGATTGTCACGGGGCGGCGCAGGAGAGCCGGTAATGGTTTTATCACTGGGCTGGGGCAAACACTCCTCCCTTATTGTGCTGCATCCGCTTGTTTCGTATTCTTCATAAAGTCTTAACGGCAGTTTATTAAGGTATCTAAATTTGTTCCGTTCATTTGTGCCGTGGGTACGATAGAGATATGATTAGGTAAGCACGTATGTTCGTCGCACTTGTCACCATCATAAGCTGAAAGATGTCCCTCCCTCAAAAAATGCCACAATGAATGGTCCAGCGCGCCCACTTCGTAGAATGGAGTCATATTATATCTTCTACCATGTGAATATTTTATTAAATAAGATTCCTCTGCGTAAAATTAAAAAATTGTGTTTGGTAAGTACTTATTATCATTCTCGTTGATGTCTTACATGATTTACTCCGTTAAATCACTTTGCGAAGCATCTTTTGCACACTGTTTGGGGCGTTACAGTCCATGCGAAGTTATACTCTATCATACTTAAAGCTCTGGCAATCAATTACCATGTGTTACGGCAGTCAGTTAAAAGACACCTGTCGGCATTGTTTTAGTCAGATTGTTTTTGATCCACGCGGACCCTTCAAATTATCATGTGCCTTGGGAGTTGATGATTTAAAATTCTAACTTCCCAGCGTCAGGTATCGCAAGGTGCGCGTTTGTATATGATTAGCAGCTTGTCAGAACCGAGTTAGAGTTCCGATATATTCAAATTTAATCGTCAAAGGGTTGAACTTATACATTTTATCATAATTAATGGGCCTTCTTTTTACGCTGCTGATGTCAGTTTGCTTGACGATTTGGTTTTATTAGCTAGTTAGGTCAGCCAAGGTGCTACGTACGTATATACTAATTGATGATATTATATGTATAGACAGGCATTATGATATACATTTTTAACGCACAATTGAAATAGGGAAGAAACTGCTTGTTTCCCATTCGGCATTTTATATGGTGTACAAAAATGGAAAGAAGCTTAAGGGTTTCCTTTCTAAAGAATTAGTAAAACTCGTGCAAGACCATAGAAATATAATTCATATTGTTTACCAATTCTAGGATCACACAATAATTGCGTAAAGAGATACCATCCATCATCACCAGGAATCAGGATAATTTTATTGCCGATTTATTACGATGATTTTTTATTTACATACTTAATTAGCTATTAACTTATGAAACCATTTTGTATTATACTTAGTAGCTTTTAGCTGCCAGTATCATCGATCGAGCAAATTCCGATAGTCACCGTTGATCAAGATAAAAAAAAGTTTAGTAGCCCTCAGCTGACGGGGGGAAGGGTCGCTTTAATCGCCTTGGTGATTAATTTACATAATACCTTCCAGTTATACTGTTGTACACATGTTAAATGACGATTGTAGATAAAAATTGTTAAGTACTCGATAATATTAATTAAACGTTAATATATTTAATGAAGTGGTTGTACAGAAATACATACGAGAAGCTACATCAACTCTTGTTTCTAATCGCTCAAAGGCTACCTGTAAGAAATCTCTCGGAGAGATAAGTTCGCCTTTCCACATCTGTTCCTCTTGTTTTTTGCTTGTGTTTTCTGTACAGTAAAGAATTTGATTGTAAATAAATTACAAATACAATATTTTTTATTCCAGAATAGCTTTGTAGGGTAAGACAATATAAGTAAGTAGATTGATTTAACAAATTATGGTAGACTAAAAAATAAATTTTCCACAAATCATAAAGTTCATTCATTACCTACATTTACTTCTAAGTATAGCATAGTGATATGCAGCGAATGACAGTGACAACAGCGTTCGTGCCGAATCTGATAGCGAATGCAGTCAATTGTCCGGAGTGCACTTCGTTGTCGAGGTGGCTATCTTCGCAATTTGCACTGTCCCTATGACAGGAACAACATGCGATGGCTACACGTGACGGATTTACAGTATTTCTGTCATAGCATGCTGTGTGTTTGGGCTGACGAGCCGTCGAGGGTCGTTTCTCATCATAATTTATTGTGCCGAAATAGATTTTATATACTTACTTTCTTTATTCGATAATTGATATGAGACCAAAAATATCATTATTTGCTACCTATAGTAAAAAATATTTTAATCAAATAAGTTTTTTTTCTTCTATGATACAGATTTGCTACGGCTTATGTAGTTAAATGCCTATTTACGTCGTATATTAGGTCGATATAATCATCCTCACCTCTTTTACCCCCAGGAATTATATGCACTACAACTTTTACTGTCGATGCACTAATAGTACGTAGATTTTCACTTAAATCGCTAAAAATTTGACAGGCGTTTTAATTTAAAAAACTCTATTGATATTAATTACCATTGATTTCTATCATTATCTTTGTATTCGCCACTCACCACATGCTCTAGCTCAACCTGCAGAAATCGATCGATGTTTATCTTAAAATTATGCTACTAATACAGGCTATAAAGTCATGTGTAACGTCGGAAGCCTTGTCGCTGTCATAAAACTGTTTCAGAGAACATTAATTACATCCATGGCTCTGCATAGAGACATTAAGGTTGAGACGTTATCTTTTATCAAAGCTTTCCATTGTGTATGAAACAAATGAATTAATAGCTCGATGGTTTCGTCCTGTTTCGTCATATGCAAATCGATTGACGGTCCCCTCATACTTGTAGCTTATAAATATTAAAAACAAATGACCTATACAGCTTGAATAGGTTTTATAGCAAGGGAAGGGTAATTTTTTACTACACTATAATTTTATTGGATTCTTCACTTGTATTGTAAAAGTATCTTCAAAAAAATAAATAGTATCTATCTATATATCGAATATTTCAGTAAGTACAGTAACCGAATGTGTAATTAAAAACTTTCTTTTGATTTACCCGACGTGTTCATGCAATCACGCTTTACCCACAATGTGTCTGACCTGTAGTATAGCTTAAAGCATTGTGACTGCCATCGTTCGTCTTGTTTAAAATTCGTCCCTCCACGATTCCGATATGTAAATGGCAAGCGACATTCGAATACAAAAAGCTCGAACGCGGTGGCAACGAGTAAATCAATCGATCAACGCCGGATATACTCGTAGGATGTCTTCTATATGTCTTCATTGTGTTCATTAGCGTCGGGAGCGGGCCATGGCCCGACCACACCTGCCTCCAGAATATGTCCGGCATTCCGCAAAAACGCACGAATTGAACACCCCTGCTATTTGGTGGATTTGTTGGCATGAACCTGCGCAGTTTGTAAGTGTTTTTGATAGTATTTACGTATAAGATGGAGGGCATTCCTATACTGTACGTATAAAGTTTATTAACAGATCAACTCCTTCGTGCCGTTACGTCACTTCTTATATTTAAGTTTGTATATGGGAATTCGACGCTAATATTTAATCAACTATTGATTAACATTTGAGAGTGCGGCAGTAAGACAAATTAATAACTTTTAACGTTTTTTACAGCAATTGTTTGATCTTGTTGATGAAGAGAGAATTAATCTCGTAACTGGTTCTCATTAATTTAATTAAAGACGTGTTATGATTAGAACTATATTGCATTGTTATTTAAAATGACGCGCTCATTATCAGTCCTTTCGCTTCAAGGCGTATAAGCGTCGTATAAAAACACAATGGCTTCGAATTGGGACCGTTACACGCGGCTATTACGCTATTAAATACCCTAATTACAGATCAAACTCCGTAACCACAAAGGCTTCATCTCGCGTCGCTTTTTCGACTTTTGTGTCGTTAAAAGTGTAGTGTGAGACCCGTGCATTAGCGGTTTTAAAATTGCCTGTGGGTTCCGCATATCGTCGGCGTACACAATGGAGGAAACTGCTATTGTCTGCAGAAACGGATCCGTGTCTTAGATTTAGATTAAACGTGGATTAATTCTTGACTTAGGTTAGCTTCTGCACTGCATACATTCATTTTTGAACAAAAGCGTTTACTACTTCTTCTCAAAGAATTATTTCGACCGAATGATGTCAAAAGTACGTGGTTAAGGAACATAAAGTCACATTTCAAAGTATACATCTTAAACGTCTATAATTATCGTCGTATAATTATGCAGTCAACTACTGATGATGCAAAGAAACAAATCTGAGGACCGCATCGGAATCACAACAAATAGATACGGTACATATACGGAAACACTGCATGCGGTTTGTGGTTTTTTTTCCAGTACAAGTAAATTACGTGGGATAAGTCTAAAGGATCTTTCACAGGTTCTTAGCGCATTGTGTGGCGTAGCAAGGTCAGTATCATGCATTCATCATTATGTTTAATACAAAACTGATTCGACAATGCAAACAGCTCTGTATTTTGCGTTATTCCTGGCCTTTGTAACATATTTCTCGTTTAATGAATATAAGTAGTAATTTATCTTTCAATGACACTTATAGACAGCGTGAGAAATATCAAAGCAAATTATGACTACTACTAAAAATGTTACCTATATAAAGGCTTCTGATTATGATATGAGTTTCGATACCCATTTCCAAAGGAAAAAATGTTTTTATTCTAATAAATTACGATTTTAGAACATGTGTTGATTAATTTTATGCCTAATTGCTGACTCTACTGCATACAACTAAGGAAAAGTCCTAATAAACAATATTTTAACCTGCACTTTTAGGGGATAAAAATTAACTGTGCTGTAGCTAACTAGTTACTTGAATCTGATCTTTAATGCTCCATCAATCATTACAGGAGGTCAACCGGGTCGCACGATCCACAGTCATTAAGTCGGTACACTAACTAGCCGAAGTCTGAAATAGGTTACTGTAGAATCTACGACATTTAACCTACGTGGTTAAGAAAATAAACCCAGGGCGTTATCATAGCTCGCTTTGTATTTACGAGCACGAGTACCCACCTTAATTCTAAGCACCAGCGGGTAAGCCATAAACGTAGTCAACCGTCCATTTTCCCGATATCGCGACTACAGGCAGTGGACACGCAAAGCTTTCCAACTACTTCATTTTAAAAGGGCCTAAAAACCCCGCTTACCTAACCAAAAACAAGAGTTAGCGATTTTATTCTAAGACCTAGTTTACACTGTGGTGGCGGTAACGTAAATGAGGTTTGGTCGGTCAGACAGGGTATTAGCATAACGACCCGCGCGCCCCTTAACGCAGCATGCTTGGTCATGCCGACCCGAGCGCTGCTCGCAATTTCCCGGCGCTTTCGTGAAAAGTGTTGCGACTATGTAAAAATTTACGTGATATTTAAATACATGGAGGCAATTTCAAACTAAATGGCGGTGGTACGTCGCTTTCTATGGCATTCAGTACAGTGGCGCCAATTAAATTAAACCTAATGTTAAATGGGTTTCTATTAAATTTGTTCTTGCTTACTTGATTGACGGATTAATTCAGACTCAAATTTTAATCCCGTTTAAAGAAACCGTTTGTTATTATTTGCTCTAGTATTTACCGGTGTGAAGTTAGCGGCCAAAGTTAGCAGCCATCGATAACACGACCAAATTAAGAAGTCAATGTTTCATTTGTGATAAAGGCTTACTAAAAACGGTCAAATTTACTCTAAATCATACAATTGTATATATACCATCGGTAATCGGTTGTAATAATCGATATTCACGGATAATATCGTAATGATAATTTGGCCGCTATCTTCACAAATTTAGCAGCCAAACCCAAATTTTGGTTATTGTTGCTGAGGCCTAATACTATAAGAGCAGTATTTGTAGTGGTAAATAAAGGCATTAAAAAGCTAAAATGATAAAATAATTCCCAAACGTGTAACTCATTTAGTGGACCGATAAACACAAACTTTTTTTTTCAAGAATTACGGAGTAGTTGAAGACGTCATTGATTTAAAGTACGTTAGACGGTAGGGCAGGAATTTCTGTTTTGTACATAGTAAAGGTTAAGAAATACGACGTCTAAAAAATTATATTTCAAAGTGATACCTCATCGTCTAGATAGTTTGGTTGAGTAAGCAAAGTCAACAAGTTTACTTTACAGAAACTTATGGAGTACTTGCAGAAGCCAATGGTTTAAAGTATGTTAGACGGCAGGGCAGGGATTTCTGTTATATACTTCATAAAGCTTATGAAATACCACGTCTAAAGAACCACATCGTAAAGTGATACCTCATCGTCTAGATTGTTTGGTTGGGAAAGCAAAGTGAGCAAGTTTATGTTAAAGAAATTAATAGAGTACTTGCAGATGCTGACGGGTTTAAGTATGTTAGACGGCAGGGCAGCGATTTCGGTTATATACATAGTAAAGTTTATAAGATATCACGTGTGGAAAATTATATTTTAAAGTGATACCTCGTCGTCTAGATGGTGTCGTTGAGCGTCAAAGACGCGAAGGATAATTTTTTAAATAATTTTACAAGAGCTGTCAGATATCATCGATTAAAAGTATGTTAGACGGTAGGGCAGGAATTTCTGTTTTACACATAGTGAAGCTTATGAAATACGACGTCTAAAAAATTATATTTCAAAGTGATACCTCATCGTCTAGATAGTTTGGTTGAGTAAGCAAAGTCAACAAGTTTACTTTACAGAAAATTATGGAGTACTTGCAGAAGCCAATGGTTTAAAGTATGTTAGACGGCAGGGCAGGGATTTCTGTTATATACTTCATAAAGCTTATGAAATACCACGTCTAAAAAACCATATCGTAAAGTGATACCTCATCGTCTAGATAGTTTGGTTGGGAAAGCAAAGTGAGCAAGTTTATGTTCAAGAAATTAATAGAGTACTTGCAGATGCTGATGGGCTTAAGTATGTTAGACGGCAGGGCAGCGATTTCGGTTATATACAAATTAAAGTTTATGAGATACCACATGTGGAAAATTATATTTTAAAGTGATACCTCGTCGTCTAGATGGTGTCGTTGAGCGTCAAACACGCGAAGGATAATTTTTTAAATATTTGTACAAGAGCTATCAGATATCATCGATTAAAAGTATGTTAGACGGTAGGGCAGGAATTTCTGTTATGTACATAGTAAAGCTTATGAAATACGACGTCTAAAAAATTATATTTCAAAGTGATACCTCATCGTCTAGATAGTTTGGTTGAGTAAGCAAAGTCAGCAAGTTTACTTTACAGAAAATTATGGAGTACTTGCAGAAGCCAATGGTTTAAAGTATGTTAGACGGCAGGGCAGGGATTTCTGTTATATACATCATTAAGCTTATAAAATACTACGTTTAAAAAACCATATCGTAAAGTGATACCTCATCGTCTAGATAGTTTGGTTGGGAAAGCAAAGTGAGCAAGTTTATGTTAAAGAAATTAATGGAGTTCTTGCAGATGCTGATGGGTTTAAGTATGTTAGACGGCAGGGCAGCGATTTCGGTTATATACATAGTAAAGTTTATAAGATACCACGTGTGGAAAATTATATTTTAAAGTGATACCTCGTCGTCTAGATGGTGTCGTTGAGCGTCAAAGACGCGAAGGATAATTTTTTAAATAATTTTACAAGAGCTGTCAGATATCATCGATTAAAAGTATGTAAGACGGTAGGGCAGGAATTTCTGTTTTACACATAGTGAAGCTTATGAAATACGACGTCTAAAAAATTATATTTCAAAGTGATACCTCATCGTCTAGATAGTTTGGTTGAGTAAGCAAAGTCAACAAGTTTACTTTACAGAAAATTATGGAGTACTTGCAGAAGCCAATGGTTTAAAGTATGTTAGACGGCAGGGCAGGGATTTCTGTTATATACTTCATAAAGCTTATGAAATACCACGTCTAAAAAACCATATCGTAAAGTGATACCTCATCGTCTAGATAGTTTGGTTGGGAAAGCAAAGTGAGCAAGTTTATGTTAAATAAATTAATAGAGTACTTGCAGATGCTGATGGGCTTAAGTATGTTAGACGGCAGGGCAGTGATTTCGGTTATATACAAAGTAAAGTTTATGAGATACCACGTGTGTAAAATTATATTTTAAAGTGATACCTCGTCGTCTAGATGGTGTCGTTGAGCGTCAAACACGCGAAGGATAATTTTTTAAATATTTGTACAAGAGCTATCAGATATCATCGATTAAAAGTATGTTAGACGGTAGGGCAGGAATTTCTGTTATGTACATAGTAAAGCTTATGAAATACGACGTCTAAAAAATTATATTTCAAAGTGATACCTCATCGTCTAGATAGTTTGGTTGAGTAAGCAAAGTCAGCAAGTTTACTTTACAGAAAATTATGGAGTACTTGCAGAAGCCAATGGTTTAAAGTATGTTAGACGGCAGGGCAGGGATTTCTGTTATATACATCATTAAGCTTATAAAATACTACGTTTAAAAAACCATATCGTAAAGTGATACCTCATCGTCTAGGTAGTTTGATTGGGAAAGCAAAGTGAGCAAGTTTATGTTAAAGAAATTAATGGAGTTCTTGCAGATGCTGATGGGTTTAAGTATGTTAGACGGCAGGGCAGCGATTTCGGTTATATACATAGTAAAGTTTATAAGATACCACGTGTGGAAAATTATATTTTAAAGTGATACCTTGTCGTCTAGATGGTGTCGTTGAGCGTCAAAGACGCGAAGGATAATTTTTTAAATAATTTTACAAGAGCTGTCAGATATCATCGATTAAAAGTATGTTAGACGGTAGGGCAGGAATTTCTGTTTTGCACATAGTAAAGCTTATAAAATACGACGTCTAAAAAAATATATTTCAAAGTGATACCTCATCGTCTAGATAGTTTGGTTGAGTAAGCAAAGTCAACAAGTTTACTTTACAGAAACTTATGGAGTACTTGCAGAAGCCAATGATTTAAAGTATGTTAGACGGCAGGGCAGGGATTTCTGTTATATACATCATGAAGCTTATAAAATACCACGTCTAAAAAACCATATCGTAAAGTGATACCTCATCGTCTAGATAGTTTGGTTGAGTAAGCAAAGTCAGCAAGTTCATGTTAAAGAAATTCATGGAGTACTTGCAGATGCCGATGGGTTAAAGTATGTTAGACGGCAGGGCAGGGATTTCTGTTATATACTTCATTAAGCTTATGAAATACCACGTCTAAAAAACCATATCGTAAAGTGATACCTCATCGTCTAGGTAGTTTGATTGGGAAAGCAAAGTGAGCAAGTTTATGTTAAAGAAATTAATGGAGTTCTTGCAGATGCTGATGGGTTTAAGTATGTTAGACGGCAGGGCAGCGATTTCGGTTATATACATAGTAAAGTTTATAAGATACCACGTGTGGAAAATTATATTTTAAAGTGATACCTCGTCGTCTAGATGGTGTCGTTGAGCGTCAAAGACGCGAAGGATAATTTTTTAAATAATTTTACAAGAGCTGTCAGATATCATCGATTAAAAGTATGTAAGACGGTAGGGCAGGAATTTCTGTTTTACACATAGTGAAGCTTATGAAATACGACGTCTAAAAAATTATATTTCAAAGTGATACCTCATCGTCTAGATAGTTTGGTTGAGTAAGCAAAGTCAACAAGTTTACTTTACAGAAAATTATGGAGTACTTGCAGAAGCCAATGGTTTAAAGTATGTTAGACGGCAGGGCAGGGATTTCTGTTATATACTTCATAAAGCTTATGAAATACCACGTCTAAAAAACCATATCGTAAAGTGATACCTCATCGTCTAGATAGTTTGGTTGGGAAAGCAAAGTGAGCAAGTTTATGTTAAATAAATTAATAGAGTACTTGCAGATGCTGATGGGCTTAAGTATGTTAGACGGCAGGGCAGTGATTTCGGTTATATACAAAGTAAAGTTTATGAGATACCACGTGTGGAAAATTATATTTTAAAGTGATACCTCGTCGTCTAGATGGTGTCGTTGAGCGTCAAACACGCGAAGGATAATTTTTTAAATATTTGTACAAGAGCTATCAGATATCATCGATTAAAAGTATGTTAGACGGTAGGGCAGGAATTTCTGTTATGTACATAGTAAAGCTTATGAAATACGACGTCTAAAAAATTATATTTCAAAGTGATACCTCATCGTCTAGATAGTTTGGTTGAGTAAGCAAAGTCAGCAAGTTTACTTTACAGAAAATTATGGAGTACTTGCAGAAGCCAATGGTTTAAAGTATGTTAGACGGCAGGGCAGGGATTTCTGTTATATACATCATTAAGCTTATAAAATACTACGTTTAAAAAACCATATCGTAAAGTGATACCTCATCGTCTAGGTAGTTTGATTGGGAAAGCAAAGTGAGCAAGTTTATGTTAAAGAAATTAATGGAGTTCTTGCAGATGCTGATGGGTTTAAGTATGTTAGACGGCAGGGCAGCGATTTCGGTTATATACATAGTAAAGTTTATAAGATACCACGTGTGGAAAATTATATTTTAAAGTGATACCTTGTCGTCTAGATGGTGTCGTTGAGCGTCAAAGCCGCGAAGGGTAATTTTTTAAATAATTTTACAAGAGCTGTCAGATATCATCGATTAAAAGTATGTTAGACGGTAGGGCAGGAATTTCTGTTTTGCACATAGTAAAGCTTATAAAATACGACGTCTAAAAAAATATATTTCAAAGTGATACCTCATCGTCTAGATAGTTTGGTTGAGTAAGCAAAGTCAACAAGTTTACTTTACAGAAAATTATTGATTACTTGCAGAAGCCAATGGTTTAAAGCATGTTAGACGGCAGGGCAGGGATTTTTGTTATATACTTCATAAAGCTTATGAAATATTACGTCTAAAAAACCATATCGTAAAGTGATACCTCATCGTCTAGATAGTTTGGTTGGGAAAGCAAAGTGAGCAAGTTTATGTTAAAGAAATTCATGGAGTACTTGCAGATGCTGATGGGTTTAAGTATGTTAGACGGTAGGGCAGCGATTTCGGTTATATACATAGTAAAGTTTATGAGATACCACGTGTGGAAAATTATATTTTAAAGTGATACCTCGTCGTCTAGATGGTGTCGTTGAGCGTCAAACACGCGAAGGATAATTTTTTAAATAATTTTACAAGAGCTGTCAGATATCATCGATTATAAGTATGTTAGACGGTAGGGCAGGAATTTCTGTTTTGCACATAGTAAAACTTATGAAATACGACGTCTAAAAAATTATATTTCAAAGTGATACCTCATCGTCTAGATAGTTTGGTTGAGTAAGCAAAGTCAACAAGTTTACTTAACAGAAAATTATGGAGTACTTGCAGAAGCCAATGGTTTAAAGTATGTTAGACGACAGGGCAGGGATTTCTGTTATATACATCATGAAGCTTATAAAATACCACGTCTAAAAAACCATATCGTTAAGTGATACCTCATCGTCTAGATAGTTTGGTTGAGTAAGCAAAGTCGACAAGTTTACTTTACAGAAAATTATGGAGTACTTGCAGAAGCCACTGGTTTAAAGTATGTTATACGGCAGGGCAGGGATTTCTGACATATACATCGTAAAGTGTATAAAATAGAACGTGTGGAAAATTATATTTTAAAGTGATACCTCGTCGTCTAGATGGTGTCGTTGAGCGTCAAACACGCGAAGGATAATTTTTTAAATATTTGTACAAGAGCTATCAGATATCATCGATTAAAAGTATGTTAGACGGTAGGGCAGGAATTTCTGTTATGTACATAGTAAAGCTTATGAAATACGACGTCTAAAAAATTATATTTCAAAGTGATACCTCATCGTCTAGATAGTTTGGTTGAGTAAGCAAAGTCAGCAAGTTTACTTTACAGAAAATTATGGAGTACTTGCAGAAGCCAATGGTTTAAAGCATGTTAGACGGCAGGGCAGGGATTTTTGTTATATACTTCATAAAGCTTATGAAATATTACGTCTAAAAAACCATATCGTAAAGTGATACCTCATCGTCTAGATAGTTTGGTTGGGAAAGCAAAGTGAGCAAGTTTATGTTAAAGAAATTCATGGAGTACTTGCAGATGCTGATGGGTTTAAGTATGTTAGACGGTAGGGCAGCGATTTCGGTTATATACATAGTAAAGTTTATGAGATACCACGTGTGGAAAATTATATTTTAAAGTGATACCTCGTCGTCTAGATGGTGTCGTTGAGCGTCAAACACGCGAAGGATAATTTTTTAAATAATTTTACAAGAGCTGTCAGATATCATCGATTATAAGTATGTTAGACGGTAGGGCAGGAATTTCTGTTTTGCACATAGTAAAACTTATGAAATACGACGTCTAAAAAATTATATTTCAAAGTGATACCTCATCGTCTAGATAGTTTGGTTGAGTAAGCAAAGTCAACAAGTTTACTTAACAGAAAATTATGGAGTACTTGCAGAAGCCAATGGTTTAAAGTATGTTAGACGACAGGGCAGGGATTTCTGTTATATACATCATGAAGCTTATAAAATACCACGTCTAAAAAACCATATCGTTAAGTGATACCTCATCGTCTAGATAGTTTGGTTGAGTAAGCAAAGTCGACAAGTTTACTTTACAGAAAATTATGGAGTACTTGCAGAAGCCACTGGTTTAAAGTATGTTATACGGCAGGGCAGGGATTTCTGATATATACATCGTAAAGTGTATAAAATAGAACGTCTGGAAAATTATATTTTAAAGTGATACCTCGTCGTCTAGATGGTGTCGTTGAGCGTCAAACACGCGAAGGATAATTTTTTAAATAATTTTACAAGAGCTGTCAGATATCATCGATTATAAGTATGTTAGACGGTAGGGCAGGAATTTCTGTTTTGCACATAGTAAAACTTATGAAATACGACGTCTAAAAAATTATATTTCAAAGTGATACCTCATCGTCTAGATAGTTTGGTTGAGTAAGCAAAGTCAACAAGTTTACTTTACAGAAAATTATGGAGTACTTGCAGAAGCCAATGGTTTAAAGTATGTTAGACGGCAGGGCAGTGATTTCTGTTATATACTTCATAAAGCTTATAAAATACCACGTCTAAAAAATCATATCGTAAGGTGATACCTCATCGTCTAGATAGTTTGGTTGAGTAAGCAAAGTCAACAAGTTTACTTTACAGAAAATTATGGAGTACTTGCAGAAGCCAATGGTTTAAAGCATGTTAGACGGCAGGGCAGGGATTTTTGTTATATACTTCATAAAGCTTATGAAATATTACGTCTAAAAAACCATATCGTAAAGTGATACCTCATCGTCTAGATAGTTTGGTTGGGAAAGCAAAGTGAGCAAGTTTATGTTAAAGAAATTCATGGAGTACTTGCAGATGCTGATGGGTTTAAGTATGTTAGACGGTAGGGCAGCGATTTCGGTTATATACATAGTAAAGTTTATGAGATACCACGTGTGGAAAATTATATTTTAAAGTGATACCTCGTCGTCTAGATGGTGTCGTTGAGCGTCAAACACGCGAAGGATAATTTTTTAAATAATTTTACAAGAGCTGTCAGATATCATCGATTATAAGTATGTTAGACGGTAGGGCAGGAATTTCTGTTTTGCACATAGTAAAACTTATGAAATACGACGTCTAAAAAATTATATTTCAAAGTGATACCTCATCGTCTAGATAGTTTGGTTGAGTAAGCAAAGTCAACAAGTTTACTTAACAGAAAATTATGGAGTACTTGCAGAAGCCAATGGTTTAAAGTATGTTAGACGACAGGGCAGGGATTTCTGTTATATACATCATGAAGCTTATAAAATACCACGTCTAAAAAACCATATCGTTAAGTGATACCTCATCGTCTAGATAGTTTGGTTGAGTAAGCAAAGTCGACAAGTTTACTTTACAGAAAATTATGGAGTACTTGCAGAAGCCACTGGTTTAAAGTATGTTATACGGCAGGGCAGGGATTTCTGATATATACATCGTAAAGTGTATAAAATAGAACGTCTGGAAAATTATATTTTAAAGTGATACCTCGTCGTCTAGATGGTGTCGTTGAGCGTCAAACACGCGAAGGATAATTTTTTAAATAATTTTACAAGAGCTGTCAGATATCATCGATTATAAGTATGTTAGACGGTAGGGCAGGAATTTCTGTTTTGCACATAGTAAAACTTATGAAATACGACGTCTAAAAAATTATATTTCAAAGTGATACCTCATCGTCTAGATAGTTTGGTTGAGTAAGCAAAGTCAACAAGTTTACTTTACAGAAAATTATGGAGTACTTGCAGAAGCCAATGGTTTAAAGTATGTTAGACGGCAGGGCAGTGATTTCTGTTATATACTTCATAAAGCTTATAAAATACCACGTCTAAAAAATCATATCGTAAGGTGATACCTCATCGTCTAGATAGTTTGGTTGAGTAAGCAAAGTCAACAAGTTTACTTTACAGAAAATTATGGAGTACTTGCAGAAGCCAATGGTTTAAAGTATGTTAGACGACAGGGCAGGGGTTTCTGTTATATACATCATGAAGCTTATAAAATACCACGTCTAAAAAACCATATCGGTGAGTGATACCTCATCGTCTAGATAGTTTGGTTGAGTAAGCAAAGTCGACAAGTTTACTTTACAGAAAATTATGGAGTACTTGCAGAAGCCACTGGTTTAAAGTATGTTATACGGCAGGGCAGGGATTTCTGATATATAGATCGTAAAGTATATAAAATACAACGTCTCGAAAATTATATTACAAAGTGATACCTCGTCGTCTAGATGGTGTCGTTGAGCGTCAAACACGCGAAGGATAATTTTTTGAATATTTTTATAAGAGCTGTCAGATATCATCGATTTAAAGTATGTTAGACGGTAGAGCAGGAATTTCTGTTATGTACATAGTAAAGCTTATGAAATACGACGTCTAAAAAATTATATTTCAAAGTGATACCTCATCGTCTAGATATTTTGGTTGAGTAAGCAAAGTCAGCAAGTTTACTTTACAGAAAATTATGGAGTACTTGCAGAAGCCAATGGTTTAAAGTATGTTAGACGGCAGGGCAGGGATTTCTGTTATATACATCATGAAGCTTATAAAATACCACGTCTAAAAAACCATATCGTAAAGTGATACCTCATCGTCTAGATAGTTTGATTGGGAAAGCAAAGTGAGCAAGTTTATGTTAAAGAAATTAATGGAGTACTTGCAGATGCTGATGGGTTTAAGTATGTTAGACGGCAGGGCAGCGATTTCGGTTATATACATAGTAAAGTGTATGAGATACCACGTGTGGGAAATTATATTTTAAAGTGATACCTCGTCGTCTAGATGGTGTCGTTGAGCGTCAAACACGCAAAGGATATTTTTTTAAATAATTTTACAAGAGCTGTCAGATATCATCGATTTAAAGTATGTTAGACGGCAGGGCAGCAATTTTTGTTATGTACATAGTGAAGCTTATGAAATGCGACGTCTAAAAAATTATATTTCAAAGTGATACCCCATCGTCTAGATAGTTTGGTTGAGTAAGCAAAGTTAGCAAGTTTATTTTACAGAAAATTATGGAGTACTTGCAGAAGCCAATGGTTTAAAGTATTGTAGACGGCAGGACAGGGATTTCTATTATATACATCATGAAGCTTATGAAATACCACGTCTTAAAAATATATTACAAAGTGATACCTCATCTTCTAGATGATGTCGTTGAGCGTCAAACAGGCGAAGGATATATTTTTTTTAATATTTTCACGAGAGCTATCAGATATCTTTGATTAAAAGTATGTTAGACGGTAGGAAAGGAATTTCTGCAATATATGTCACAAAGAACGATAAGTGAGACGTCTAAAAAAAGTGGTACCTCATCGTCTAGACAGTTTGGTTAGATAAGCAAAGTGAGCAACTTTATTCGAAAGAAATGTATGGAGTACTTGCAGATGTCAACGGTTTAAAATATGTTAGACGGCAGGGCAGGGATTTTCGTTATATACATCGTAAAGCTTATGAAATACTACGTCTAAATAATTATATTACAAAGTGATACCTCATCTTCTAGATGGTGTTGTTCAGCGTCAAACACGCGAATTTTTTTTTTTTTCAATATTTTTACGAGAGCAATCAGATACCATCAATTTTAAGTATGTTAGACGGCAGGCAATGGATTTCGTAAATAATAGTTAATGAGACAAGTTATTAGAGATACCTATACCAAATCCAAAGAGATACCTAATGAAATCTTTTATGATTGAACGAACATGACAGCTACTTGAAGCAGCACTATTCGCTTCACGAAACTGAAATCAAGGATGACATCTATCGAAGGCGAAGCGTTATTGAACCTTTACCCAACCACTGCGAAGCCTTTAAAAGGAAGAGTAATGATTTTAACAGTGTGGGTGTGTATATATGTATGTATTTACAAATGAATACTACAACTATTTAAAGAGATTGAACCAACAACTAATGTAGACAACAAATTAAATAGACACTTATCTAAACCCATATACAAATGAACACGATGACTACCTGAAGCGTAAATTTAGCTTCATAAAACTGAAGTCAATACACGAAATGACGATTACAAAAGGCGAATCCTTATTTGACTAATTTACAAATTACGAACAGGGTAATTACTTGAATCGGTACATTTTGCTTCATGAAACATAAATCAAGACGCAAGACTACAACTATCGAAGGTAAAATCTAATTATACCTTTTTACAAAAAAGTAAATGCTACAACTTCTTAAAAAGATGCACAGTCAAACCAATTTACGAGTACCTTCTATGACAGCTACTTGAAGCAGCACTATTCGCTTCACGAAACTGAAATCAAGGATGACATTTATCGAAGGAGAAGCGTTATTGAACCCTTACCCAACCGCTGCGAAGCCAAAAGGAAGAGTAATGATTTTAACAGTGTGGGTGTGTATATATGTATGTATTTACAAATGAATACTACAACTATTTAAAGAGATTAAACCAACAACTAATGTAGACAACAAATTAAATAGACACTTATCTAAACCCATATACAAATGAACACGATGACTACCTGAAGCGTAAGTTTAGCTTCATAAAACTGAAGTCAGGACACGAAATGACGATTACAAAAGGCGAAACCTTATTTAACTCGTTTACAAATTACGAACAGGGTAATTACTTGAATCGGTACATTTTGCTTCATGAAACATAAATACTACAACTATCGAAGGTGAAATCTAATTATACCCTTTTACAAAAAATTAAATGCTACAACTTCTTAAAAAGATACGCAGTCAAACCAATTTACGAGTACCTCTTATGACAGCTACTTGAAACAGCACTACTCGCTTCACGAAACTGAAATCAAGGATGACATTTATCGAAGGCGAAGCGTTATTGAACCCTTACCCAACCGCTGCGAAGCCAAAAGCGGGTGTGTATATATGTATGTATTTACAAATGAATACTACAACTATTTAAAGAGATTGAACCAACAACTAATGTAGACAACAAATTAAATGGACACTTATCTAAACCCATATACAAATGAACACGATGACTACCTGAAGCGTAAATTTTGCTTCATAAAACTGAAGTCAGGACACGAAATGACGATTACAAAAGGCGAATCCTTATTTAACTAATTTACAAAATACGAACAGGGTAATTACTTGAAGCGGTACATTTTGCTTCATGAAACATAAATACTACAACTATCGAAGGTGAAATCTAATTATACCTTTTTACAAAAAATTAAATGCTACAACTTCTTAAAAAGATACACAGTCAAACCAATTTACGAGTACCTTCTATGGCAGCTACTTGAAGCAGCACTATTTGCTTCACGAAACTGAAATCAAGGATGACATCTATCGAAGGAGAAGCGTTATTGAACCCTTACCCAACCACTGCGAAGCCAAAAGGAAGAGTAATGATTTTAACAGTGTGGGTATGTATATATGTATGTATTTACAAATGAATACTACAACTATTTAATTTAAAGAGATTGAACCAACAACTAATGTAGATAACAAATTAAATAGACACTTATCTAAACCCATATACAAATGAACACGATGACTACCTGAAGTGTAAGTTTAGCTTCATAAAACTGAAGTCAGGACACGAAATGACGATTACAAAAGGCGAAACCTTATTTAACTCGTTTACAAATTACGAACAGGGTAATTACTTGAAGCGGTACATTTTGCTTCATGAAACATAAATCAAGACACAAGACTACAACTATCGAAGGTGAAATCTAATTATACCTTTTTACAAGAAAGTAAATGCTACAACTTCTTAAAAAGATATACATTCAAACCAATTTACGAGTACCTTCTAATGAACATATACAATAAAATAGCATACATAATCCTCTAGTCTAGATAGTTAGGTTGATCAACAAACACGTGCTGGTAAACTTGTTAGTAATCCGCGCGCACATTTTCACCATAGTCATTTATACGTAGGTAGTAACGTAAACTTGATTTTTTCATTATTAATATTGTAGTCGTTATTTTTTGGGCAACTTGAATTTCAAGTTAGGAAAATCTAAAACATAAGTATTTAATCAAAGTCATCATGAAATTCAATCAATATTTAATCATTAATTATGTTATGTTTTTTATATATTTTTTATTGTATTATTGTTATTTTTTTTTTGTTTTATTGATTTATTTTGATTGATTTTTAGTTTTATATAATTTTTATAGAAATAATTATGTTATTTTTTTAACTTTGACATCATGATATGACACAAATCACACAGGTTATTGAACTTTTTAATTTTCCCCATAATAGTTTGGCCATTTTTTTGATCATTGCAGCTTACGAAGCATACAAAGTGTATGGATCTCTTGCAGCACCGACATTTAAATTCAATCGAATCTAATGTTTGACCGCAGAAAAGGCATACATTTTCCATATTATGGCTGTACTCAAGTAGACGGTGCTTTAATTGTTCCCGGTACAAATCAAAGTCTCTTTTTTGGATGAGAGCTTTATTTTGCACTAGAAGATTGAACATATGGATCAATATAGGACCGCAATTATAGCCGTCTCTTTGCAAAACGTGACTAGGCGTTTTGACGTCTTCTACAATACTTGTGATTGGGTGGTTTTTCATTGCCAAGAATTCATTAATCTTTTTTTTGTAGAAAGTTTTGATATTCTGTTCTCTACCAAGGGGATCCAAAATAATTAAGGACTTGTTCTTAATGGATAAAATTGCCATTGTGAAATGATGGTCAATGCAAAGGGGGAACACAGTATCCTTTTCAAATGATATGTAAATAGAATTTACAAATGATGGCAGTTTGTCAGAATCCTCAAAAATATGATTTGATTTCGCGACACTTATGATTTCATATTTATTGTTAGTGTTGTACGTGTGCAAAAGATGGTCCACTACAAAATTTGTTAAAAATTGTTGATGGTCTAAGCTTTTGAAATCCTCGATTAGAAGCTCGCTCAATTTTTGGTTTGGCATAGACATTCGAGTCACAATATAACCTCTTCCTTCTGGTAAAAAACCATAAAAATCAGGAATTTTAAACAAGCCATTCGCGTAACGTGGGATATTGTCATATTGCGATTCGTCTGTGAGTGAAGTCTCCGACTGCCCCGGCAAATTAAGATGTGATTTTTTTAACTTGCAAACGTCACATATAAAGCTCATTTCACCGACAGCTGTTACATCGTCAATATTTGTACAGGCCAAGTGAACCCATTTTTGACATGCGTCACATGAAATCCATGATGTGGTTTCGTCTGCACCCATTCCAGTCCCGTGTCCACAGTAAAAACAGTTTAAAATGTCATCGTCGTCTTCAACAAACGGTACATTTTGATCTGTTTGATGATGGGAAATATTGCTCGCTAGCATTTTGCCTTCATTATTAACGGACTTTGGTTTTTTTAAGAATCGTCCTGCAAAATGTGTGCGATCACGAACAGGCCTTTTCTTCCATACTTCAAGCAGGTTTTCTGTTTGATGCTGATCATTGTTGGTATCAATTTTGGTCAGCCGCGTTTTAGGAACTTTATGTATAATCTCTTTAGATTTAGAGATTGTCTCAGCTCTTAGTTTTCGTACAAATTGAGTACATTTAAGATTTTTTTTCCCCTTCATAACGTTATTTTTTAAAAAACCGAAATGACTCTCGATTGGAGCATTGCTCACTCTTTTCTTCTTCAGCAAGTTCGTCCACATAGGTATGAAAGGGACATATTTATTCATAATGCTGTTGAAGAGCTCGGGGTCATAAAAAGTGTTTTTGATGGGCCCAACATCAATGAACTCAGTCCGTTCTATGACGTCTAAAGCACGTTTGAAGAACGGACTATTTTTGTAAATTGATGTTTTGATTTCACCTCCTTTAAATAGCGGAGCAGTCGTCGTTCCCATGTTGAGGAGGGATTCTGTTGACTTCGTATCTGATTGACATAGCGTAATTAAAGCCTCTTGCGCTTCCGTTGCGTCTTGTGAAAGATGTTTGCAATTTAAAAGAATAAATATATTTTTGATAAATTCATCAACCTGTTTCAATGAAGTCGTCATCACGAGACTGGCCAAAATATCTTTGAACATTCTTTTCTCAATTAAGTGGCTGCCGTCAATGTCTCTGCAAAAATTTTTTATTAAATGCGCACAGCATAGAAAAATCGGCGTCATTTCTTTATTTATTTTTTCTTCATTTGTTAGGTTAATATACGCCGTTTTCAAATGTTCTAACAGACTGCAACCGTTGAATGCCTGACAAGTTGCATTTATGAGAACAAAACTCATATCTGTTATAACACCAGAAAATACAGGCCATATATTATTCTCAGCACAATATCTTCTGAAGTCGTTCAGCATTTTGTATACGGAATTCGTGTCATGACATGAAGTTATCATATCAAATACACTGAAAATCCTTTTATTTGATGGTATTTGTATAACACCGGAATAAAGGTACACGCGCTTACAGTCAATAAGAAGCTCATCCCCACATGCTGGTTTCCTTACAACACTCCCTGTGGCATCTAAATGTAGCAAAGGGGTGTGTTCTTTTTGAGATTTCAGAACTAACATCTGTTCAAGGCTATAAATTTTAACCGTAAACGGGAATGCGACTTCACGGACGTAATTCGGGTGGTCCTGTTGATACAAAATAAGATCTATTATGTCATTTTTTGACCTATCGTTCAGACAAAGCGCTTCAGATCTTATCTTTCTCAAAGTGTCATCCGATTTAACATTTTGTAAGCATTTTGTCAACCTTAGCTTATCGGTATTTAAATTCATCAGGTCTTGTTTTTTCACTGTAGAAGGATTAAGGTTTTGTAAATTATTTCTCCTCATTACCCTCTCAACGCCACGAACCTGAGCTGTAATTTGGGAAAAATGTGCGTAGTCAATGCTTTGACTATAGACCTCAATCGTTTGGTTTTTTTTCAATACAATTTTAAATTTTTTACAAGAGCTATGCTTACACTGGCAGTTAATTACAATGTCTTTCTTTGACCTATATTTAACATACTTGATGATCAAAATACAAGTATTATTGACATACCGCTTTACAAATGTGTTAATAATGAAAGGATATGTAAAAACGTTTAATTTGTGGTCATTATTAAAAAGTGTTCTCCAAATTTTATCCTCCATAGAAAAGCAGCCCTCAAGCACATCACATTTCTTTTTTTTATCAATGCCTGAAATGTTTCGGGTGTTTGCAGGCAGAATGGGCACATCTCCTGGACTCGATAAATTTAGGATTTCTTTCGGGAGTTTTATTAATTCCGGAGAAACATCATTATTTATTAAAACGATTTCGTTTGAACGTACTAGTTCTGATTCTTTTCCTGTTTTCATAGCAGGGACTCCATATGCCAAGAGCGCGTTAGATTCACCAAGTTGAGATTCCTCGCCATGTTGCTCATCGTGGTTTTTATCTGGTGTTTTATTTGCCAACTCTGTCTCTGGAAAATTGATAACTTGACTTTTAGAACAATCATTTTGAGCTGTTACCGAAAACAAACTAGGTACCTCTAACAACTCATTGGCTGAGTTTGGACAACAGCAACTCGACTGTGGCGAAACCAAACTACACTCGTCGGATGGTTCATAGACAGGACTTGCTGAGCCATTATTTACAAATGGTAAGATCACGCTGGATGGCACTGCCGTCTTATTCGCTGGACATTCATCTCCATCCTCGAGTAACCACGAAATCGTGGTGCATTCGTCTGATGCCTCGCTTAATACACTTTCTGACTTAGCTTTAGTCAGCTTTCCAGTTTTAGAAAGTGTAAGCCAATACTTATAAATACATAATCGGTTACGCAACACATTTTTCTTATTCAGTTTCTTACATAGCTGGTCATAATATTTATCTGATTCCCTATATGAAGTGGGTCTGGCCGGACATTCGAGCTCTTTCAAAATCGATTTAAATTTAGATCGATAAGATTGCTCATTGAAATAATTATTGAATTTTTTTGTTTTTATAATTCGTTTAATTCTGCTTTCGTAACCATATTTTGTGTTTTTCAATTCTCTCAAAATTGTGTTCATTTTTATATGATTGCCATCTATATTCTTGGCAATTATACTAAACACTTTTTTTTTTGAAATCATTTTGTCTATTCCTGTCCCTCAGGAAATGGGCCACCAGATAAGAAAAACATGCACCATTGTGGAGATGGAACAAATTAGATTACAGTGGTTTTAGTTATAAACCTTCAATTTCTTTTATATTATATACTATATTTTGACTTGAAACTAGGAATGAATGTGTTTATTTAGTCGACTAACAAAAGGCGGCCTATAAGACGCTCAATTATTTACTTGGTTAATATTTTGTTAATAAAAATTAACAAAATGTATTGAAATCAACGATGATTCTACAATGCAGCAATATCACGTAATCCTTATACAAGCCGGTATTATATCTTAAATAGCAGCGTGGCTGCAATCACTCGACTTTTTGGTCGTGAGAGTGCAAGCAAACGGCACTTGTAGAACGTTTTATTTATATTGAGATAGCGTGTCTTATGACGGTTGCATAAATGTAACCAAATTGCTAATTTGTTTTCAAACTAACTTTTACAAACCTTTAAAAACACAAAATCAAATTGTTTTATCAAATTTAAGACAAATATAATGAATTGGTGCGACATTTATTATTAATTTCACCTTACGACCACACTGCGGTTAGTAAGTAGGTATACTTAATAATGGATGAAAACAGAGTTAAAATTGAAGCACGACAAACAACAGGAAACAAATAAATGTGCCTTTGAAAACAGCCACACAGTCGCACCAAACAACCACCAACAATTAAATAAATATACCTTTAAAACAATCTTAAAAAACGACCAATGATTGACCACAAAAACAACAAAGACAAAAAAGAAAGAAAACACCCAAAACAAATCAACTGACCAATTTACCATAACAACGATGACGACATAAATATTCCAAATTCAAAACAAATCCAATTGCAGTTTTCTAACGAGCGATGTGCAATTATATATCTCAATAATTTGTGGACACAACGAAACCATCCAGAAGACCTCAACCGAATGGCGTGTGGTGGGGGTTGCGGTGCGGCTTGACGCAAGATCATACCGCCACCACCCCTCGCCGAAAATAAAAAATCGATGTTCGTGTCGTTCCGTCCCTCTGACACTTATACTATTTAGTACGAGAATGAGAGGGATGGCACGATACGAACTTCGATTTTTTCCTACTCAGCAAGAGATGGCGCCACCGTAAATGGCGTGCGACGCGGTTTGACGCAAGATCGTACCACGCCACGGCCTCCCACCACTCCCCGCTTGACCAATACTGTACCGCCTACGCTTATGTTATTTAATATGAGAGTGAGAGGGACGGTACGATACGAACTTCGAATTTCGTGTTCCGGAGTAGCCCTTTAGAGGTCGCAAACCGTTTTACTTTTTTTTTTGCACATCCACTGTCAAGACATTTTTATTTATTCCAAACTTAAATTTTTTTCGCATGTTTTATCATTTAACATTTAGGAGAAATATAAGTTATTGTGTATTTGATTTATGGTCGAGGCCATAATTCGTGAGACAAGTTTGACAATTCATTGTGCTGCACAAGTGTTGCCACACTTGCCACAGTCAGGGTAGTGCAGAGGGCTACTCCGAAACAAAAAATTCAAAGTTCGTGTCGTGCGGTCCCTCTGACACTTACACTATTTAATACGAGAGCGAGAGGGATCGCACGACACGAACTTCGTATTTTGTAGCCCTTCTGTTCGTGTCGATATTAAAAAATATTACGGCATTGGCTTCTAGTGGTATTTATCCATTATTTATGGTGACCATACCAAATTAGTTTAATAATTTACTTTGCAATGTAAGATCATTGAAAGAAGTGCTAATACAAACCAACGACAATTATTTCATTTATTGTTTTGATTGGCCTCACCTTAAATCCGCTTCGTTTATTTATATACTTACACATGATATGATTGTCGTCACCAAAGGCGCTGAGCAATGAGTGCAGTATTTGTAGTCGTAAATAAAGACTTCAAAAAGCTATATGATAAAACAATTCCCCATCGTGTAAATCATTTAGTGGACCAATAAACTCAAACTTTTTTTTTCAAGAATTACGGAGTAGTTGAAGACGTCATTGATTTAATGTACGTTAGACGGCAGGCAAGGGATTTCTACGATATACATCGCAAAGCTTATGAAATACCATGTCTAAAAAAATATTTTGCAAAGTGATACCTCTTCGTCTAGATGGTGTCGTTGAGCGTCAAACACGCGAAAGAGCACATTTTCTAATATTTTTACAAGAGCTACCAGATACCATCAATTTAAAGTATGTTAGACGGTAGGGCAGGCATTTCTGTTATGTTGTACATAGTAAAGCTTATGAAATACGACATCTAAAAAATATATTTCAAAGTAATACCTCATCGTCTAGATAGTTTGGTTTGGTTAAACAAAGTCAACAAGTTTATTGTACAGTAAATTATGAAGTACTTGCAAAAACCAATGGTTTAAAGTATGTTAGACGGCAGGGCAGGGATTCCTATTATATACATCGTAAAGTATATAAAATACGTCTGGAATATTATATTACAAAGTGATACCTCGTCGTCTAGATGGTGTCGTTGCGCGTCAAACACGCGACTGATAATTTTTTGAATATTTTTATAAGAGCTGTCAGATATCATCGATTTAAAGTGACGACCGGATGGCTAAGTGGTTAGAGAACCTGACTACGAAGCTTGAGGTCCCGGGTTCGAATCCCGGCCGGGGCAGATATTTGTATGAATAATACGAATGTTTGTTCTCGGGTCTTGGATGTTTAATATGTATTTAAGTAGGTATTCATTTATCTATATAAGTGTGCTTTTATTTTGGCTTGAAAAACAGAGTTGTGAGCCTTCCTGCACATCTACATAATGCTTCTGGATTAAGCCAACAGTGCAACCAATTAAATATTTTAAATTGTTACAGCTTTTATATTGAGACCAGGTTTGAGATGGCCTCAAAGGATCCGTGGGTTTTTCTATTTGAAATTCCTAGCAGCCTATTGTCATTTGCACATTGGAATAATCAATTCTGAAAACCAGAGGTAAATAAATTTCTTTTTATTTGTTTGGTTGATGGCAAGAATATAAAGTTTTGAAAATAATTTGCCAAGACTTCTACACCTCGACCGAAGATGACAACTCTGTTTCAACAAGGTTGGTTTGAATGTATATCTTTTTAAGAAGTTGTAGCATTTACTTTCTTGTAAAAAGGTATAATTAGATTTCACCTTCGATAGTTGTAGTCTTGTGTCTTGATTTATGTTTCATGAAGCAAAATGTACCGCTTCAAGTAATTACCCTGTTCGTAATTTGTAAACGAGTTAAATAAGGTTTCGCCTTTTGTAATCGTCATTTCGTGTCCTGACTTCAGTTTTATGAAGCTAAACTTACGCTTCAGGTAGTCATCGTGTTCATTTGTATATGGGTTTAGATAAGTGTCTATTTAATTTGTTATCTACATTAGTTGTTGGTTCAATCTCTTTAAATTAAATAGTTGTAGTATTCATTTGTAAATACATACATATATACATACCCACACTGTTAAAATCATTACTCTTCCTTTTGGCTTCGCAGTGGTTGGGTAAGGGTTCAATAACGCTTCTCCTTCGATAGATGTCATCCTTGATTTCAGTTTCGTGAAGCAAATAGTGCTGCTTCAAGTAGCTGCCATAGAAGGTACTCGTAAATTGGTTTGACTGTGTATCTTTTTAAGAAGTTGTAGCATTTAATTTTTTGTAAAAAGGTATAATTAGATTTCACCTTCGATAGTTGTAGTATTTATGTTTCATGAAGCAAAATGTACCGCTTCAAGTAATTACCCTGTTCGTATTTTGTAAATTAGTTAAATAAGGATTCGCCTTTTGTAATCGTCATTTCGTGTCCTGACTTCAGTTTTATGAAGCAAAATTTACGCTTCAGGTAGTCATCGTGTTCATTTGTATATGGGTTTAGATAAGTGTCCATTTAATTTGTTGTCTACATTAGTTGTTGGTTCAATCTCTTTAAATAGTTGTAGTATTCATTTGTAAATACATACATATATACACACCCGCTTTTGGCTTCGCAGCGGTTGGGTAAGGGTTCAATAACGCTTCGCCTTCGATAAATGTCATCCTTGATTTCAGTTTCGTGAAGCGAGTAGTGCTGTTTCAAGTAGCTGTCATAAGAGGTACTCGTAAATTGGTTTGACTGCGTATCTTTTTAAGAAGTTGTAGCATTTAATTTTTTGTAAAAGGGTATAATTAGATTTCACCTTCGATAGTTGTAGTATTTATGTTTCATGAAGCAAAATGTACCGATTCAAGTAATTACCCTGTTCGTAATTTGTAAACGAGTTAAATAAGGTTTCGCCTTTTGTAATCGTCATTTCGTGTCCTGACTTCAGTTTTATGAAGCTAAACTTACGCTTCAGGTAGTCATCGTGTTCATTTGTATATGGGTTTAGATAAGTGTCTATTTAATTTGTTGTCTACATTAGTTGTTGGTTTAATCTCTTTAAATAGTTGTAGTATTCATTTGTAAATACATACATATATACACACCCACACTGTTAAAATCATTACTCTTCCTTTTGGCTTCGCAGCGGTTGGGTAAGGGTTCAATAACGCTTCTCCTTCGATAAATGTCATCCTTGATTTCAGTTTCGTGAAGCGAATAGTGCTGCTTCAAGTAGCTGTCATAGAAGGTACTCGTAAATTGGTTTGACTGTGCATCTTTTTAAGAAGTTGTAGCATTTACTTTTTTGTAAAAAGGTATAATTAGATTTTACCTTCGATAGTTGTAGTCTTGCGTCTTGATTTATGTTTCATGAAGCAAAATGTACCGATTCAAGTAATTACCCTGTTCGTAATTTGTAAATTAGTCAAATAAGGATTCGCCTTTTGTAATCGTCATTTCGTGTATTGACTTCAGTTTTATGAAGCTAAATTTACGCTTCAGGTAGTCATCGTGTTCATTTGTATATGGGTTTAGATAAGTGTCTATTTAATTTGTTGTCTACATTAGTTGTTGGTTCAATCTCTTTAAATAGTTGTAGTATTCATTTGTAAATACATACATATATACACACCCACACTGTTAAAATCATTACTCTTCCTTTTAAAGGCTTCGCAGTGGTTGGGTAAAGGTTCAATAACGCTTCGCCTTCGATAGATGTCATCCTTGATTTCAGTTTCGTGAAGCGAATAGTGCTGCTTCAAGTAGCTGTCATGTTCGTTCAATCATAAAAGATTTCATTAGGTATCTCTTTGGATTTGGTATAGGTATCTCTAATAACTTGTCTCATTAACTATTATTTACGAAATCCATTGCCTGCCGTCTAACATACTTAAAATTGATGGTATCTGATTGCTCTCGTAAAAATATTGAAAAAAAAAAAAATTCGCGTGTTTGACGCTGAACAACACCATCTAGAAGATGAGGTATCACTTTGTAATATAATTATTTAGACGTAGTATTTCATAAGCTTTACGATGTATATAACGAAAATCCCTGCCCTGCCGTCTAACATATTTTAAACCGTTGACATCTGCAAGTACTCCATACATTTCTTTCGAATAAAGTTGCTCACTTTGCTTATCTAACCAAACTGTCTAGACGATGAGGTACCACTTTTTTTAGACGTCTCACTTATCGTTCTTTGTGACATATATTGCAGAAATTCCTTTCCTACCGTCTAACATACTTTTAATCAAAGATATCTGATAGCTCTCGTGAAAATATTAAAAAAAATATATCCTTCGCCTGTTTGACGCTCAACGACATCATCTAGAAGATGAGGTATCACTTTGTAATATATTTTTAAGACGTGGTATTTCATAAGCTTCATGATGTATATAATAGAAATCCCTGTCCTGCCGTCTACAATACTTTAAACCATTGGCTTCTGCAAGTACTCCATAATTTTCTGTAAAATAAACTTGCTAACTTTGCTTACTCAACCAAACTATCTAGACGATGGGGTATCACTTTGAAATATAATTTTTTAGACGTCGCATTTCATAAGCTTCACTATGTACATAACAAAAATTGCTGCCCTGCCGTCTAACATACTTTAAATCGATGATATCTGACAGCTCTTGTAAAATTATTTAAAAAAATATCCTTTGCGTGTTTGACGCTCAACGACACCATCTAGACGACGAGGTATCACTTTAAAATATAATTTCCCACACGTGGTATCTCATACACTTTACTATGTATATAACCGAAATCGCTGCCCTGCCGTCTAACATACTTAAACCCATCAGCATCTGCAAGTACTCCATTAATTTCTTTAACATAAACTTGCTCACTTTGCTTTCCCAATCAAACTATCTAGACGATGAGGTATCACTTTACGATATGGTTTTTTAGACGTGGTATTTTATAAGCTTCATGATGTATATAACAGAAATCCCTGCCCTGCCGTCTAACATACTTTAAACCATTGGCTTCTGCAAGTACTCCATAATTTTCTGTAAAGTAAACTTGCTGACTTTGCTTACTCAACCAAAATATCTAGACGATGAGGTATCACTTTGAAATATAATTTTTTAGACGTCGTATTTCATAAGCTTTACTATGTACATAACAGAAATTCCTGCTCTACCGTCTAACATACTTTAAATCGATGATATCTGACAGCTCTTATAAAAATATTCAAAAAATTATCCTTCGCGTGTTTGACGCTCAACGACACCATCTAGACGACGAGGTATCACTTTGTAATATAATTTTCGAGACGTTGTATTTTATATACTTTACGATCTATATATCAGAAATCCCTGCCCTGCCGTATAACATACTTTAAACCAGTGGCTTCTGCAAGTACTCCATAATTTTCTGTAAAGTAAACTTGTCGACTTTGCTTACTCAACCAAACTATCTAGACGATGAGGTATCACTCACCGATATGGTTTTTTAGACGTGGTATTTTATAAGCTTCATGATGTATATAACAGAAACCCCTGCCCTGTCGTCTAACATACTTTAAACCATTGGCTTCTGCAAGTACTCCATAATTTTCTGTAAAGTAAACTTGTTGACTTTGCTTACTCAACCAAACTATCTAGACGATGAGGTATCACCTTACGATATGATTTTTTAGACGTGGTATTTTATAAGCTTTATGAAGTATATAACAGAAATCACTGCCCTGCCGTCTAACATACTTTAAACCATTGGCTTCTGCAAGTACTCCATAATTTTCTGTAAAGTAAACTTGTTGACTTTGCTTACTCAACCAAACTATCTAGACGATGAGGTATCACTTTGAAATATAATTTTTTAGACGTCGTATTTCATAAGTTTTACTATGTGCAAAACAGAAATTCCTGCCCTACCGTCTAACATACTTATAATCGATGATATCTGACAGCTCTTGTAAAATTATTTAAAAAATTATCCTTCGCGTGTTTGACGCTCAACGACACCATCTAGACGACGAGGTATCACTTTAAAATATAATTTTCCAGACGTTCTATTTTATACACTTTACGATGTATATATCAGAAATCCCTGCCCTGCCGTATAACATACTTTAAACCAGTGGCTTCTGCAAGTACTCCATAATTTTCTGTAAAGTAAACTTGTCGACTTTGCTTACTCAACCAAACTATCTAGACGATGAGGTATCACTTAACGATATGGTTTTTTAGACGTGGTATTTTATAAGCTTCATGATGTATATAACAGAAATCCCTGCCCTGTTGTCTAACATACTTTAAACCATTGGCTTCTGCAAGTACTCCATAATTTTCTGTTAAGTAAACTTGTTGACTTTGCTTACTCAACCAAACTATCTAGACGATGAGGTATCACTTTGAAATATAATTTTTTAGACGTCGTATTTCATAAGTTTTACTATGTGCAAAACAGAAATTCCTGCCCTACCGTCTAACATACTTATAATCGATGATATCTGACAGCTCTTGTAAAATTATTTAAAAAATTATCCTTCGCGTGTTTGACGCTCAACGACACCATCTAGACGACGAGGTATCACTTTAAAATATAATTTTCCACACGTGGTATCTCATAAACTTTACTATGTATATAACCGAAATCGCTGCCCTACCGTCTAACATACTTAAACCCATCAGCATCTGCAAGTACTACATGAATTTCTTTAACATAAACTTGCTCACTTTGCTTTCCCAACCAAACTATCTAGACGATGAGGTATCACTTTACGATATGGTTTTTTAGACGTAATATTTCATAAGCTTTATGAAGTATATAACAAAAATCCCTGCCCTGCCGTCTAACATGCTTTAAACCATTGGCTTCTGCAAGTAATCAATAATTTTCTGTAAAGTAAACTTGTTGACTTTGCTTACTCAGCCAAACTATCTAGGCGATGAGGTATCACTTTGAAAAATTAATTTTTTAGACGTCGTATTTCATAAGCTTTACTATGTATATAACAAAAATTCCTGCTCTACCGTCTAACATACTTTAAATCGATGATATCTGACAGCTCTTATAAAAATATTCAAAAAATTATTCTTCGCGTGTTTGACGCTCAACGACACCATCTAGACGACGAGGTATCACTTTGTAATATAATTTTCGAGACGTTGTATTCTATATTCTTTACGATCTATATATCAGAAATCCCTGCCCTGCCGTATAACATACTTTAAACCAGTGGCTTCTGCAAGTACTCCATAATTTTCTGTAAAATAAACTTGTTGAATTTGCTTTCCCAACCAAACTATCTAGACGATGAGGTATCACTTTACGATATGGTTTTTTAGACGTGGTATTTCATAAGCTTAATGAAGTATATAACAGAAATCCCTGCCCTGCCGTCTAACATACTTTAAACCATTGGCTTCTGCAAGTACTCCATAATTTTCGGTAAAGTAAACTTGTTGACTTTGCTTACTCAACCAAACTATCTAGACGATGAGGTATCACTTTGAAATATAATTTCCCACACGTGGTATCTCATACACTTTACTATGTATATAACCGAAATCGCTGCCTTGCCGTCTAACATACTTAAACCCATCAGCATCTGCAAGAACTCCATTAATTTCTTTAACATAAACTTGCTCACTTTGCTTTCCCAATCAAACTACCTAGACGATGAGGTATCACTTTACGATATGGTTTTTTAGACGTGGTATTTTATAAGCTTAATGATGTATTTAACAGAAATCCCTGCCCTGCCGTCTAACATACTTTAAACCATTGGCTTCTGCAAGTACTCCATAATTTTCTGTAAAGTAAACTTGCTGACTTTGCTTACTCAACCAAACTATCTAGACGATGAGGTATCACTTTGAAATATAATTTTTTAGACGTATTTCATAAGATTTACTATGTACATAACAGAAATTCCTGCCCTACCGTCTAACATACTTTTAATCGATGATATCTGATAGCTCTTGCACAAATATTTAAAAAATTATCCTTCGCGTGTTTGACGCTCAACGACACCATCTAGACGACGAGGTATCACTTTAAAATATAATTTTCCACACGTGGTATCTCATAAACTTTACTTTGTATATAACCGAAATCGCTGCCCTGCCGTCTAACATACTTAAGCCCATCAGCATCTGCAAGTACTCTATTAATTTCTTTAACATAAACTTGCTCACTTTGCTTTTCCAACCAAACTATCTAGACGATGAGGTATCACTTTACGATATGGTTTTTTAGACGTGGTATTTCATAAGCTTTATGAAGTATATAACAGAAATCCCTGCCCTGCCGTTTAACATACTTTAAACCATTGGCTTCTGCAAGTACTCCATAATTTTCTGTAAAGTAAACTTGTTGACTTTGCTTACTCAACCAAACTATCTAGACGATGAGGTATCACCTTACGATATGATTTTTTAGACGTGGTATTTTATAAGCTTTATGAAGTATATAACAGAAATCACTGCCCTGCCGTCTAACATACTTTAAACCATTGGCTTCTGCAAGTACTCCATAATTTTCTGTAAAGTAAACTTGTTGACTTTGCTTACTCAACCAAACTATCTAGACGATGAGGTATCACTTTGAAATATAATTTTTTAGACGTCGTATTTCATAAGTTTTACTATGTGCAAAACAGAAATTCCTGCCCTACCGTCTAACATACTTATAATCGATGATATCTGACAGCTCTTGTAAAATTATTTAAAAAATTATCCTTCGCGTGTTTGACGCTCAACGACACCATCTAGACGACGAGGTATCACTTTAAAATATAATTTTCCAGACGTTCTATTTTATACACTTTACGATGTATATATCAGAAATCCCTGCCCTGCCGTATAACATACTTTAAACCAGTGGCTTCTGCAAGTACTCCATAATTTTCTGTAAAGTAAACTTGTCGACTTTGCTTACTCAACCAAACTATCTAGACGATGAGGTATCACTTAACGATATGGTTTTTTAGACGTGGTATTTTATAAGCTTCATGATGTATATAACAGAAATCCCTGCCCTGTCGTCTAACATACTTTAAACCATTGGCTTCTGCAAGTACTCCATAATTTTCTGTAAAGTAAACTTGTTGACTTTGCTTACTCAACCAAACTATCTAGACGATGAGGTATCACTTTGAAATATAATTTTTGAGACGTCGTATTTCATAAGTTTTACTATGTGCAAAACAGAAATTCCTGCCCTACCGTCTAACATACTTATAATCGATGATATCTGACAGCTCTTGTAAAATTATTTAAAAAATTATCCTTCGCGTGTTTGACGCTCAACGACACCATCTAGACGACGAGGTATCACTTTAAAATATAATTTTCCACACGTGGTATCTCATAAACTTTACTATGTATATAACCGAAATCGCTGCCCTACCGTCTAACATACTTAAACCCATCAGCATCTGCAAGTACTCCATGAATTTCTTTAACATAAACTTGCTCACTTTGCTTTCCCAACCAAACTATCTAGACGATGAGGTATCACTTTACGATATGGTTTTTTAGACGTAATATTTCATAAGCTTTATGAAGTATATAACAAAAATTCCTGCCCTGCCGTCTAACATGCTTTAAACCATTGGCTTCTGCAAGTAATCAATAATTTTCTGTAAAGTAAACTTGTTGACTTTGCTTACTCAGCCAAACTATCTAGGCGATGAGGTATCACTTTGAAAAATTAATTTTTTAGACGTCGTATTTCATAAGCTTTACTATGTATATAACAAAAATTCCTGCTCTACCGTCTAACATACTTTAAATCGATGATATCTGACAGCTCTTATAAAAATATTCAAAAAATTATTCTTCGCGTGTTTGACGCTCAACGACACCATCTAGACGACGAGGTATCACTTTGTAATATAATTTTCGAGACGTTGTATTCTATATTCTTTACGATCTATATATCAGAAATCCCTGCCCTGCCGTATAACATACTTTAAACCAGTGGCTTCTGCAAGTACTCCATAATTTTCTGTAAAATAAACTTGTTGAATTTGCTTTCCCAACCAAACTATCTAGACGATGAGGTATCACTTTACGATATGGTTTTTTAGACGTGGTATTTCATAAGCTTAATGAAGTATATAACAGAAATCCCTGCCCTGCCGTCTAACATACTTTAAACCATTGGCTTCTGCAAGTACTCCATAATTTTCGGTAAAGTAAACTTGTTGACTTTGCTTACTCAACCAAACTATCTAGACGATGAGGTATCACTTTGAAATATAATTTCCCACACGTGGTATCTCATACACTTTACTATGTATATAACCGAAATCGCTGCCTTGCCGTCTAACATACTTAAACCCATCAGCATCTGCAAGAACTCCATTAATTTCTTTAACATAAACTTGCTCACTTTGCTTTCCCAATCAAACTACCTAGACGATGAGGTATCACTTTACGATATGGTTTTTTAGACGTGGTATTTTATAAGCTTAATGATGTATTTAACAGAAATCCCTGCCCTGCCGTCTAACATACTTTAAACCATTGGCTTCTGCAAGTACTCCATAATTTTCTGTAAAGTAAACTTGCTGACTTTGCTTACTCAACCAAACTATCTAGACGATGAGGTATCACTTTGAAATATAATTTTTTAGACGTCGTATTTCATAAGATTTACTATGTACATAACAGAAATTCCTGCCCTACCGTCTAACATACTTTTAATCGATGATATCTGATAGCTCTTGCACAAATATTTAAAAAATTATCCTTCGCGTGTTTGACGCTCAACGACACCATCTAGACGACGAGGTATCACTTTAAAATATAATTTTCCACACGTGGTATCTCATAAACTTTACTTTGTATATAACCGAAATCGCTGCCCTGCCGTCTAACATACTTAAGCCCATCAGCATCTGCAAGTACTCTATTAATTTCTTTAACATAAACTTGCTCACTTTGCTTTTCCAACCAAACTATCTAGACGATGAGGTATCACTTTACGATATGGTTTTTTAGACGTGGTATTTCATAAGCTTTATGAAGTATATAACAGAAATCCCTGCCCTGCCGTTTAACATACTTTAAACCATTGGCTTCTGCAAGTACTCCAAAATTTTCTGTAAAGTAAACTTGTTGACTTTGCTTACTCAACCAAACTATCTAGACGATGAGGTATCACTTTGAAATATAATTTTTTAGACGTCGTATTTCATAAGCTTTACTATGTACATAACAGAAATTCCTGCCCTACCGTCTAACATACTTTTAATCGATGATATCTGATAGCTCTTGTACAAATATTTAAAAAATTATCGTTTGCTTGTTTGACGCTCAACGACACCATCTAGACGACGAGGTATCACTTTGTAATATAATATTCCAGACGTGGTATCTCATAAACTTTACTATGTATATAACCAAAATCGCTACCCTGCCGTCTAACATACTTTAACCCATCGGCATCTGCAAGTACTCCATGAATTTCTTTAACATGAACTTGCTCACTTTGCTTTCCCAACCAAACTATCTAGACGATGAGGTATCACTTTACGATATGGTTTTTTAGACGTGGTATTTCATAAGCTTTATGATGTATATAACAGAAATCCCTGCCCTGCCGTCTAACATACTTTAAATCATTGGCTTCTGCAAGTACTCCATAAGTTTCTGTAAAGTAAACTTGTTGACTTTGCTTACTCAACCAAACTATCTAGACGATGGGGTATCACTTTGAAATATAATTTTTTAGACGTCGTATTTCATAAGCTTTACTATGTTTATAACAAAAATTCCTGCCCTACCGTCTAACATACTTTAAACCATTGGCTTCTGCAAGTACTCCATAATTTTCTGTAAAGTAAACTTGTTGACTTTGCTTACTTAACCAAACTATCTGGACGATGAGGTATCACTTTGAAATATATTTTTTTAGACGTCGTATTTTATAAGCTTTACTATGTGCAAAACAGAAATTCCTGCCCTACCGTCTAACATACTTTAAACCAGTGGCTTCTGCAAGTACTCCATAATTTTCTGTTAAATAAACTTGTTGACTTTGCTTTCCCAACCAAACTATCTAGACGATGAGGTATCACTTTACGATATGGTTTTTTAGACGTGGTATTTCATAAGCTTTATGAAGTATATAACAGAAATCCCTGCCCTGCCGTCTAACATACTTTAAACCATTGGCTTCTGCAAGTACTCCATAATTTTCGGTAAAGTAAACTTGTTGACTTTGCTTACTCAACCAAACTATCTAGACGATGAGGTATCACTTTGAAATATAATTTCCCACACGTGGTATCTCATACACTTTACTATGTATATAACCGAAATCGCTGCCCTGCCGTCTAACATACTTAAACCCATCAGAATCTGCAAGTACTCTATTAATTTCTTTCACATAAACTTGCTCACTTTGCTTTCCCAACCAAACTATCTAGACGATGAGGTATCACTTTATGATATGGTTTTTTAGACGTGGTATTTTATAAGCTTCATGATGTATATAACAGAAATCCCTGCCCTGCCGTCTAACATACTTTAAACCAGTGGCTTCTGCAAGTAATCAATAATTTTCTGTAAAGTAAACTTGTTGACTTTGCTTACTCAGCCAAACTATCTAGGCGATGAGGTATCACTTTGAAATATAATTTTTTAGACGTCGTATTTTATAAGTTTTACTATGTACATAACAAAAATTCCTGCTCTACCGTCTAACATACTTTAAATCGATGATATCTGACAGCTCTTATAAAAATATTCAAAAAAATTATCCTTCGCGTGGTTGACGCTCAACGACACCATCTAGACGACGAGGTATCACTTTGTAATATAATTTTCGAGACGTTGTATTCTATATACTTTACGATCTATATATCAGAAATCCCTGCCCTGCCGTATAACATACTTTAAACCAGTGGCTTCTGCAAGTACTCCATAATTTTCTGTAAAATAAACTTGTTGACTTTGCTTTCCCAACCAAACTATCTAGACGATGAGGTATCAATTTACGATATGGTTTTTTAGACGTGGTATTTCATAAGCTTAATGAAGTATATAACAGAAATCCCTGCCCTGCCGTCTAACATACTTTAAACCATTGGCTTCTGCAAGTACTCCATAATTTTCGGTAAAGTAAACTTGTTGACTTTGCTTACTCAACCAAACTATCTAGACGATGAGGTATCACTTTGAAATATAATTTCCCACACGTGGTATCTCATACACTTTACTATGTTTATAACCGAAATCGCTGCCCTGCCGTCTAACATACTTAAACCCATCAGCATCTGCAAGAACTCCATTAATTTCTTTAACATAAACTTGCTCACTTTGCTTTCCCAATCAAACTACCTAGACGATGAGGTATAATTTTACGATATGGTTTTTTAGACGTGGTATTTTATAAGCTTAATGATGTATATAACAGAAATTCCTGCCCTGCCGTCTTACATACTTTAAACCATTGGCTTCTGCAAGTACTCCATAATTTTCTGTAAAGTAAACTTGTTGACTTTGCTTACTCAACCAAACTATCTAGACGATGAGGTATCACTTTGAAATATAATTTTTTAGACGTCGTTTTTTATAAGCTTTACTATGTACATAACAGAAATTCCTGCCCTACCGTCTAACATACTTTTAATCGATGATATCTGATAGCTCTTGTACAAATATTTAAAAAATTATCCTTCGCGTGTTTGACGCTCAACGACACCATCTAGACGACGAGGTATCACTTAAAAATATAATTTTCCACACGTGGTATCTCATAAACTTTACTATGTATATAACCGAAATCGCTGCCCTGCCGTCTAACATACTTAAGCCCATCAGCATCTGCAAGTACTCTATTAATTTCTTTAACATAAACTTGCTCACTTTGCTTTCCCAACCAAACTATCTAGACGATGAGGTATCACTTTACGATATGGTTTTTTAGACGTGGTATTTCATAAGCTTTATGAAGTATATAACAGAAATCCCTGGCCTGCCGTCTAACATACTTTAAATCATTGGCTTCTGCAAGTACTCCATAAGTTTCTGTAAAATAAACTTGCTGACTTTGCTTACTCAACCAAACTATCTAGACGATGAGGTATCACTTTTAAATATAATTTTTTAGACGTCGCATTTCATAAGCTTCACTATGTACATAACAGAAATTCCTGCCCTACCGTCTAACATACTTTTAATCGATGATATCTGATAGCTCTTGTACAAATATTTAAAAAATTATCCTTCGCGTGTTTGACACTCAACGACACCATCTAGACGACGAGGTATCACTTAAAAATATAATTTTCCACACGTGGTATCTCATAAACTTTACTATGTATATAACCGAAATCGCTGCCCTGCCGTCTAACATACTTAAGCCCATCAGCATCTGCAAGTACTCTATTAATTTTTTTAACATAAAGTTGCTCACTTTGCTTTCCCAACCAAACTATCTAGACGATGAGGTATCACTTTATGATGTGGTTCTTTAGACGTGGTATTTCATAAGCTTTATGAAGTATATAACAGAAATCCCTGCCTTGCCGTCTAACATACTTTAAACCATTGGCTTCTGCAAGTACTCCATAATTTTCTGTAAAGTAAACTTGTTGACTTTGCTTACTCAACCAAACTATCTAGACGATGAGGTATCACTTTGAAATATAATTTTTTAGACGTCGTATTTCATAAGCTTTACTATGTAAATAACAGAAATTCCTGCCCTACCGTCTAACATACTTTTAATCGATGATATCTGATAGCTCTTGTACAAATATTTAAAAAATTATCCTTCGCGTGTTTGACGCTCAACGACACCATCTAGACGACGAGGTATCACTTTAAAATATAATTTTCCACACGTGGTATCTCATAAACTTTACTATGTATATAACCGAAATCGCTGCCCTGCCGTCTAACATACTTAAGCCCATCAGCATCTGCAAGTACTCTATTAATTTCTTTAACATAAACTTGCTCACTTTGCTTTCCCAACCAAACTATCTAGACGATGAGGTATCACTTTACGATATGGATTTTTAGACGTGGTATTTCATAAGCTTTATGAAGTATATAACAGAAATCCCTGCCCTGCCGTCTAACATACTTTAAACCATTGGCTTCTGCAAGTACTCCATAATTTTCTGTAAAGTAAACTTGTTGACTTTGCTTAATCAACCAAACTATCTAGACGATGAGGTATCACTTTGAAATATAATTTTTTAGACGTCGTATTTTATAAGCTTTACTATGTACATAACAGAAATTCCTGCCCTACCGTCTAACATACTTTTAATCGATGATATCTGACAGCTCTTGTACAAATATTAAAAAAATTATCGTTTGCTTGTTTGACGCTCAACGACACCATCTAGACGACGAGGTATCACTTCGTAATATAATATTCTAGACGTGGTATCTCATAAAATTTACTATGTATATAACCAAAATCGCTACCCTGCCGTCTAACATACTTTAACCCATCGGCATCTGCAAGTACTCCATGAATTTCTTTAACATGAACTTGCTCACTTTGCTTTCCCAACCAAACTATCTAGACGATGAGGTATCACTTTACGATATGGTTCTTTAGACGTGGTATTTCATAAGCTTAATGATGTATATAACAGAAATCCCTGCCCTGCCGTCTAACATACTTTAAACCATAGGCTTCTGCAAGTACTCCATAAACTTCTGTAAAGTAAACTTGTTGACTTTGCTTACTTAACCAAACTATCTGGACGATGAGGTATCACTTTAAAATATAATTTTTTAGACGTCGTATTTCATAAGCTTCACTATGTGCAAAACAGAAATTCCTGCCCTACCGTCTAACATACTTTTAATCGATGATATCTGACAGCTCTTGTAAAATTATTTAAAAAATTATCCTTCGCGTCTTTGACGCTCAACGACACCATCTAGACGACGAGGTATCACTTAAAAATATAATTTTCCACACGTGGTATCTCATAAACTTTACTATGTATATAACCGAAATCGCTGCCCTGCCGTCTAACATACTTAAGCCCATCAGCATCTGCAAGTACTCTATTAATTTCTTTAACATAAACTTGCTCACTTTGCTTTCCCAACCAAACTATCTAGACGATGAGGTATCACTTTACGATATGGTTTTTTAGACGTGGTATTTCATAAGCTTTATGAAGTATATAACAGAAATCCCTGCCCTGCCGTCTAACATACTTTAAACCATTGGCTTCTGCAAGTACTCCATAATTTTCTGTAAAGTAAACTTGTTGACTTTGCTTAATCAACCAAACTATCTAGACGATGAGGTATCACTTTGAAATATAATTTTTTAGACGTCGTATTTTATAAGCTTCACTATGTGCAAAACAGAAATTCCTGCCCTACCGTCTAACATACTTTTAATCGATGATATCTGACAGCTCTTGTAAAATTATTTAAAAAAATATCCTTCGCGTCTTTGACGCTCAACGACACCATCTAGACGACGAGGTATCACTTTAAAATATAATTTTCCACACGTGATATCTTATAAACTTTACTATGTATATAACCGAAATCGCTGCCCTGCCGTCTAACATACTTAAACCCGTCAGCATCTGCAAGTACTCTATTAATTTCTTTAACATAAACTTGCTCACTTTGCTTTCCCAACCAAACAATCTAGACGATGAGGTATCACTTTTCGATGTGGTTCTTTAGACGTGGTATTTCATAAGCTTTATGAAGTATATAACAGAAATCCCTGCCCTGCCGTCTAACATACTTTAAACCATTGGCTTCTGCAAGTACTCCATAAGTTTCTGTAAAGTAAACTTGTTGACTTTGCTTACTCAACCAAACTATCTAGACGATGAGGTATCACTTTGAAATATAATTTTTTAGACGTCGTATTTCTTAACCTTTACTATGTACAAAACAGAAATTCCTGCCCTACCGTCTAACGTACTTTAAATCAATGACGTCTTCAACTACTCCGTAATTTTGAAAAAAAAAGTTTGTGTTTATCGGTCCACTAAATGAGTTACACGATTGGGAATTATTTTATCATTTAGCTTTTTAATGCCTTTATTTACCACTACAAATACTGCTCTTATAGTATTAGGCCTCAGCAACAATAACCAAAATTTGGGTTTGGCTGCTAAAGTTGTGAAGATAGCGGCCAAATTATCATTACGATATTATCCGTGAATATCGATTATTACAACCGATTACCGATGGTATATATACAATTGTATGATTTAGAGTAAATTTGACCGTTTTTAGTAAGCCTTTATCACAAATGAAACATTGACTTCTTAATTTGGTCGTGTTATCGATGGCTGCTAACTTTGGCCGCTAACTTCACACCGGTCTAGTATTTTACATTTCAAACTAAAAAATTAATAAACTTGCAGGTACTTAATAGAGATTTTAGTTTGCTATTAAGTCCTTTAAGAGCCGCGCAAAGATATCACGGCTATAGAGATATAGGTAATATCTACAAAATAGTGTCTTATAGTTATTAGGCTTGATCAATAATCATTTAATTTTGAAGTCCAATAATATCATAGTTGGCGTAATGCTGTACGAATGATCCTGTACTTTTTGACTGCTATTTTCATTGATTATAAACTCAAAAATAACCTATACGTTAACACAGTAATTTGAATTACCCAACCGAACTTTAACCCAAAAAAAACCTAAATATAGCACAAATACATACATCAACGTCGTGTCGCGGCGGCAAAACTTGCATTTCACGTAAATCCAATTTGTGCGGGCCGTCCGAAAGGGCGAGTCGTGGCGGGCTGTAATTATTCACGTGTTATGACATCTCATTTGCATATAATCGGTAAGGCAGTCTCCGATGCGTGAGGCAACAATAAGGTAACGTAGGCCATTCACACGAACGCGGCGGCCTATCAAGATCGGCGCCGGCCTATGAAAAAGCGGCCACGTATTAAAAATAAGCTACCTAAGATGCCGTGATTATTTTTCTCGTAAGCGCCATCGTTACTTAGCGGTTTTTGATTTATATACATAAACCTACATGTAGCTTAATTTATAGCATGCACCTAACTCGCTGTACTTTCATGATTATTTCAAAGACAAAGAAAAAAAATTAAAAATATTTTAAAGCTATTTATTAAATAAACATGCTTTATCTCGAAGTATATATATGGAATCTCGAAGTAGATATATCTATGGAAAGGGCTATGCTAGGAGTTTCTCTGAAAGATCGAATTCGTAACGAAGTGATCCGACAGAGAACCAAAGTTATCGACATAGCCCACCGCATTAGCACGCTGAAGTGGCAATGGGTTGGTCATATAACCCGAAGAACCGATAACCGTTGGGGTAGACGAGTTCTTGAGTGGAGACCACGGATCGGCAAACGTAGCGTAGGACGCCGTCAGACTCGGTGGTGCGATGATCTTAGCAGGGTGGCTGGCAAGAGCTGGATGAGCGTGGCCGAGGATCGCGCTCAGTGGCGTGCCATGGGAGAAGCCTATGTCCAGCAGCGGACGAACAAAGGCTGATGATGATGATGATATATATCTATATAAATTATCATTTATTTTACGGCACAGCGTCCGCTAAATTTATATGGTAAAGTTTAAAACAAATAAGTAAACCCGTTTTGCATAGAGCCGCAGTAGGTATTGGAAAGTGGCGTGGGATTTGTAAGAAGCAAAGCACTAAGATTTGCATGGGCTGCATCGTTTAACGCATATCTATGCATATCGCCACTCTGAAACCCATTGTGGCCAGTGCAGACCGCGAAGCGAGCAAAATCGCTTCCATTATTTGCGAAATAGAGGAGCGATAGACTAAGTTCCGTGATAGGTAATTGTTGGCTTTTTTACCCGACTGCGAAGAAGGAGTGTTATGTGTTTGCCTCGTATGTATGTATGTATGTACATACAATGTCTATTCCTATGTCCGCTCGTAACTACTCAACGGCTGAACCGATTTAAATCTTGACGCTCAAAAATTCTTACCTAATGGGTCCCGACTGGTGAACTTTAAGTTAGCTACTAAACAGAGTTCTAGCCCACTAGACTTGTTTTCTTCTTTTTAGTATTTTTAAGGCAGTCGGGTTTTTTTTATTTTTTAAATTTATTGTTTTATTATATAATTTTTCTTCATAATAAGCGTTAATAACTGTTTTGAAAACTACTGTTTTTGCAGAGATTTTACTTTCAGGATTATTTTACTGAGATTTAAACTGTACCACCGAGTTAAAAAAAATGGCTTCCATCTGACAAAAAAAAACCCTTATTTGTCCAACCATCTGCTGATTTATTATATTTCGAACTAGTGTTAGTGACTCACATCTGTGAAAAATTTGTGTTTCGGTAACGCAATACGCTAACCTATAAACTATCTTATGCCCAATGTTTCAAACTATCTCCATACCAAATTTCATCACTTCAGGGGTTTTGCGTGAAGAGTTGACAAACAGACAGACAGAGTTAATTTCACATTTATAATAGGTCTCGTAATAAGTATCGATACTTTGTACAGGATAACTTCGTAGGTATAGTCTGTACATAGTCTACATTATGTAGCTATGTATATGTATATGCCACATAGAAAAAGTTAAATTTTAGCATGAGACACCCCCACTTCATGATACTGTTTCAATGATTTAAATCGAAAAGTTTTCTGCTGTCTTACACCAGACAGAACTAATACGAAGCCCACTTCTTCATACCATCACCAGTATAAACTGTGAGTTATTACCAGTTCTTACCTTAAACCTTAAAGTTACCTATTCATTTGCAGATTATTAACTAAATCATTTTAATTACCTACTGCAGTTACAAATGCTCAGGGTTTTTATTGATTTTTATTCTATTAAAAATACGTACCTATATAGCCACTGCTCAATCATTTGTAGGTACTTACCTAACTATACATTCCCAATTTCTCTTTCAATCCTTTGATTGAAAAAAAAAACACCAAAGAAATGAAATCAATCGACCGGCTTTTTTTGCTTACCGTACCATGTGGGCACAACACATCTACTTTCAGACGAGTCAAGCGTACGTCAGTAGAAACCGTATGTGAAATGACGATTAAGAACAGTTGTAAGTAGCCTTTGTTCGATCGTAAGATAAGCTGACTTATTGTGCCAGGCCGCTGGATAGACTTATTCAGATGATGTGTGCGAAGAACCTAGCTGTCTATCAACTGCTGTATTTTAATAAGTTTTTTTCAACTCTGATGAACAGTAGCCAATTATTTAATTACTGGACTTTGCTTTAGGTTACCTGACTGTGTTTATTTTTCAGATAGTCTGGCCAAGTGCCATTTTGCAGTGTTCTTGACCTCAATAACTATCCGAATTTTGGACTACAACGATTCCTAATACTAGTTTGATTCAAAGTCAAAATATCTTTATTCATATAACAAGCACTTATAAATGTCCAACAAATCTACCACCGGTTCGGAAAAACCTCTGTTGAGAAGAATCCGGCAAGAAATTCAACGAGGTACATTTTTTTAAACAGATTTACAATATTATTAAATGATATATATACATCACAAGTATTTAACACGACTTTATTTTTAACACAGTGGGTTCGCTATTTGAAGGGGTCGCTAATGCGGATCGGAATTATTTCCAAATATCCCTGTCCATGATATAATCATTAACTTTATAATACGCCTTAGATATTAGGTAATGTCTTCTTGATTAAATAAATAACGGGTCTCATGTAGGTACCATGATCACAAAAAGGATCAAAAACAACTAAGCGATTATTTGAATTTGATAAGTCAAAAAAAAAGTAAATTAGTAATAATACATTGCAACCTAACATACCACGTTTATTTTTCGTTGTTGGAATGATAACGACTAACTAAACCAATAGTCTTAACGTGGATTTAATTCAGATTCTGGCTGGATGTGGTAAGTCCTTAAAATTATTTTTCTAATTTTCTGACCGACCGTACCGTTCGTACATCTGGTTAGTTTATCCTTCGGTCAAGGCTTTAGAATGTAATCAATTCAGACTATCACAGACTCTGATATGATCTCTATTAGAATTTACATGTGGGTACAATGCCGATATTTATGGAGTTGTCTAATTACTCCGCACTATTGTTAGTTTTTGGTTCGCACCGTTATATAATTATTAACCGTTTCGTAATTGCTGCTTCTTAATTGTATGAGAAAGGATAATGGAGGGGACGGCTATACCCGTTACAAAAGGTAGCAGTGGGCTATGTGTAAATAATAAATGATAATGCGACCATTGTTTTATTAAATTAATTTCTCTAGAATGTACTTAGCAATTGAAATTGTTATACTTAGGTAGTATTCGTCGCTCGCCAGCAGTAATAAATTTATGCTTGAAATAATTATTATATTTCCAACATCTCCAATAAACGTGCAAGTAAGTGCATTTGGTCAGAAGAACATATATCATCATCATCACTGCTCACTCAGAGCAGTCTTGTGCTTTCCGCATCCAACGTGACCCCGCAATTTCAACCAGGTCGTTGCTACCTCGCTAGAGAGGGCTGTGCTTAGGGTTTTTCTGCGGGATATAAGAAATGATGATATCCACAGTAAAACAGGTTACCGACAAAAGAAAATAATGTTTTTAAATTATGAAATGAACCTGCAACCTGTCTCTTATATTTTTAAAAGTTTTCGTTCTATTTGTTTTTTAAAAGTTGTCTTCTAAAAGTTTCAACAACAACGACAACAGACAAAAAACGCGTTATTTACAAAGTCAAATACAATTCCCTGTTTTCAATACTACATTCCCATGGACACGTAACGTGGACTTGGCAATTAAAACCAACAACAAATGATTTCCGTTAGTAAAATTCGTAATTTCGAAATTGGCGTGGCCGATGAGCGGTTACCGCCCTAATGGCGGTTGGCTACATAACCGCGTATTTACATATCGAGCCGAGCGTCAGTTGTGTGCTTTTTCTGTTAATGTATGTAAATGGGAAACAATTAGGCGAGTTAAAACACGGGGTAGGCAGTCTAGGCAAGTGCGAGCGGCCCTTCCGTCGCTCGCCATATGCGGGTGGGCGGGCGGTGCGGCCAAGGCATGTTATCATACACTTTTTTGAAGGGTAGTCGGCTTCTCAAAATACTCGAGTGGTAGAGGAGATACGAATATTAGTAACTTGCTACTTTTGATCGTGATATTTTAGTTTAGTGATATTGAATTAAATTATGGTTCATCGATTTAAAATGTTATCGTTTGTGCACCAATAGTTTATTATGAATCTAAAAAAATTTGAGGCTTAATTTCAAGTTTTTTTTTCAGTTTAGATACTTAGTAGGGTAGGTAAGGTTGGTTAGAAGCCTTGGGGGAGGCCTATGTCCAGCAGTGGACGTTCGGCTGACATGATGATGATGATGACTTTGTAGGTTTGCTTTGAAAACATTCTCTCATTGTTATATTGCCATAGATTCCTAATTCCCTTGAACTTATTGTGTACATTCTATTGTACATTGGGCTGCACGAGGGTAGCACAAGAAAATGGATGAAGTAACTAAAAAGCGCTTAGTAGCGCTTTAAACCGTAATTTATTTATACTAAGCTTCATTGCATTAATTTTTTTTTTTATTAAATTATTATCGCGGAAAAGTATAAGGGGCCACTTTTTAAAATCGTGCCTAGGCATTTAATTTAATACTTTAATGATTTTGTTTTATTTCCTCGCATTAAATATTGGAGAAAAGCACTATAATACATGGCTCAGCGGAAATGGCGATTCGTGGATTCGTCCGTCAAACTCTACTCATCCACGAATTGTTATTTCCCGGCCTCGGCAGTAATGTACTATGTGGTTTTGGGTACTGGTCACACTCGTTTAAAAAAAATGTCACAATAGAAAAACTATAATCGGTGGAACGCAGTCTTTGGATTGTTATTGTTTGTTTTGTGACAAGTGTTTTTTATTTCCTCGCAGTTGTCGTGAAAAGCACAATGTTTAGTCTCAGCCAATTAAGCCTTCGGGTCGGCCTTCGAACTAACTCGTCCATCTATTGCTCACTGACTCTACAACAATGTACCTACTATTTTTCATCACCGTGGTATCAATAAAATATAATCTATTAGCTGACCCGGCAAACTTCGTACCGCCTATTTTTTTTTTCATATTTTCTCACCTTTTAAACCTTCCCTGGACTTCCACAAATAATTCAAAACATAAATTAGCCAAATCGGTCCACCCGTTCTCGAGTTTTAGCGAGACTAACGAACAGCAATTGATTTTTATATATATAGAAAATGTATGTTTACTCGTTATATTATCCCACGCACGCGCACGTTTTGCAGTTACTACGTATCCGCGACAGGTAAGCACTAAGTATACAGTGTTCGTGATTCGTTATTTAAATAATTCTTACCGCAGGCTATGGAATAGGGAAGCGGGTAGTCGGGTAGGTACCATTAAATTATTATAACATTATAACTATTCGATAGTAAACGTAAGCGTGTAGGAAACCAATTAAACTGTCTCGCGAGTTTATATTATTGTTTCCTATTGTATTGTACCTATCTTACTAAGTACTTTCAAGAGACTCGCATGATCCAAACAAGACTAGTCTATGATGAATTTTAAAAGCGTATTTATACATAAACAAAGTAAAACATGGTTCAAAGTAGACTTTTTAGAGTTTAGAACACATCATTTTTAATACCATTTGTTAGGATACTTTTTCGCTTCTTGTAACACAACTGTAGTCAAAGTTGTAGAATTTTTTTAGAATGTTCCATATCATTTACAATTCTCAATCTTTTGGATATTGGAGGCAAATTGGTGTTAGTCCATTGCCCCGCGTCATGGTACGAAAAATACTGCCTGAAAGCACTTCAGGCGGATAATGCTAGGATAGCAACAACGCTCTACGTGTGTCACTCAAATCGCCGAGCACTGGCTCTACCCCGAAAGCTGGCACCAAGAGAGGAGTCTCCTACCCTTGGTGACAATAGGTAACTATAAAGTTACCGAATAGCCACCGAATCTGTCTAGCAGTAGAAGCACAAAGGGATGAAATAGCACCCATACAAAAAAAATATTATAGACATACAAATTGATTTAGTCAGCAGTGCTCATGACCATGGCCAACAGGATGAACATGATGAATATAAATAAAAAAACACTGACTGGAGACTTGTTGGGTCGGCAGGGAAACAGGGCCAGGTGTTAGGAAGTCTTGGAGCATCCAACGGGCCTCAGTCTTCACCGGCAATTGGATGGGTGGCAGAGCAGAGCGATGGTAGGGTAGAAAAGCGAAATGAGATAGGAAAGGAAGAACTGGAGTTAAATACCCTGTTTTACTGTCTGCTTAAAACACCCACCCAAATCTCGTCGTAACGTCTGCTCCAGCGAAAGCAAACTAAATGAGACTTGGATTAGGTTTCTCAAAGTGTAGAAAAGAAAAGAAAGAATGAAAAAAATGCCTGTATCAGTGGCAGCCCTTATTTTCACAAGTAGCTCAGTAAAATTGTAGTTATCATCACTGAGCAAATAGCTACATGTTATTTATTTCCAAATAAGTAAAATTTCGGTTTAAGCCTTGCCAAATACCTACTACAGCGAATGACAGGAAGAAACAAAAGAGAATCAATGATTTAGAATATAGAATGTTGTTCTTCTGTTAGCAGCCAGTTGCGGACTACACAGAGGTTTGCTATTGATAGGGTTGTGGTGCATTTGTGTATTTTTGCACTGACGTGTGACAAAAATAGGTAAATTAATTTTGAATAAGTACGTATAAAGGCACCTAAAGGTTTGTGTATGACTTCTGCGAGCGTTAAGCATTTCGTATTTAGAGTTCAGTAGGTAGCCACATTACCTATCTACATATCTTAAAAAATCTTTATGGGATTAATACGTTGTCCGTCTGTCTGTCAACACTTTTTTCTCAGGGAGCGTGAAGGTATTAAGTTGAAATTCTGTTTGTATGAAGTAAGTAGGTATTTAATTAATTGAAATACCTGGGTTTAAAAAACAGGAAATTTTAAGATCAATGCCATCAAAAGACTTACTTGTTCAAAGTGAGTTTTCATACTAAGACCGTGGGAAATGAAAACTTTATATCAAATCTGAAGTGCCAACGATAAGGCAGTAAAGTGTATTCATTTCATCTCCACTGTAACTACAAGTAGGTACTTAAGTAGGTAATGGTGAAAATATGATAATCACTCATCCGCAAAAACAACTTTGTTTTCGTTAAAATAGTACGAAATACAAAAATATCTTTTCCTTGCTTTTCATTTGTACAGATCTTTGAGTGCGCTACTCCGATTCGCAATTTTTCGTTTTTAGTAAAATCAAAATTAGCGTAGTCTTGTTTAGTGGGAGGGGAGGGGCTTACGCGGCACCGCCCCAAAGCGCGCCCATTGGGCGGCTCGCGTCACCACACTCGCCGGTCACCGCTTGGGGACACTATACCGGTAATCGATAATGGTCTCGCACTTCACGAAAATGTGATAAGCACAAGTATGCTAAAGAATTACCGAAATCGATATGTTCAGTGCAAGAGTTAAAATATATTACATCCATCCATTGTAAGTCAATTAATGACGCAGTCTTAAAAAGTCGTTTTCTTATCTAAGTACCTACAACAGTCGTAATTGAGTCACTGTTTATTACTAACATGCTTAGAAATATGTTACCTTTTGCTCCATATAGTTTACATGTTATTATTATTTCCAAGATTTATAATAAGATTTGCCATAATAATAAGTTGCCACGAGGAAACTGCCAGCTTTTATTAGTACCTACACAAAATGCTACGGAAATAATTTTAAATTTATTTTAATTTTATATTACTGATTTTTCATTTAATAGAATATTTTAGTTTCCTTTGATATTGCTCTAGGTACATGTTTGTCAATTATACTCAATGTTTGTTAACTACTAACATAAGTATCTAGCTACCGACTAACTTGATAACAGCTGCAATTATAAAACGGGCAAAATTAAAAAAAAAAAGTTTACTCCTGTAAATTAATCTGTTCGTAATTGCTACTCGTTATTAAATCATAATTCATTAATAAATGCATAATAACAACGAATAGTGCAAGTATCTAAGTAAATTTGTTCATTGATTACACCTGTGTACCTTCCTATTCCATTTAGAAATTGCGTTACTACCAAAATCTCGGTCAATATTTAAAATAATACCAATACCTACCTACCCTCTGTAAATCGCTATTTCACGGACTTTAGTATCCTAGTATGCCTACCTAATATTTAAGTGAACATTTTCCTGACTTGATGAGCTGGAGCTGGTCCTGTAGTTCATAATAATTATATTGTTAAATGTTATTAATATAACAACACGACGATAAAGCGACACAAATAAAAAAAAACCTTTCCAAAACAAGACACCTCACAAAATTAAATTAAAGAATCCGACCCGAAGAAGTCAATCGTGTAGAAAGGAGCACGATCTGAATGAGAATAGCATTCTTTGTTCTACAGGTAGGTGTCAGATCATGTGTCGCCGCTTGGGTGGTCTAAGATAGATAGCACAAATATTTTGAGCACATTATAATTTAAATGGGCACTGTCCGGGCTGTGCGCTATTGTCGGTCGCACCACGACTAATGTCGTGTGTCACTTGCTCTTCCACCAGAATACTGAGATCCACACCACGACCCACGGAAGCTATATAAAACTCGTCGAATTTCCTTTTGGGCAGGGAGGGTGGTATACCAAGTTACGCTGGCTGAAGGTATTTTGCGTGTAGAATCCAGATTGCAGTTGAGGCTGTGGGTGAGGTGAAGGCTTTTGTGCTAGGGTGACACCTTCCTCTATTGTCGATGGAGGCTCGCTGTGAAATGGGTGTAAATGAGAATGAATACTGTTTGATTTTTATTAGGAATCTTAAAGGTCTACTGTTGCAGGCAAACTAAATGCTTTATTAAATTTAATACGGGTGCTGTAATATTCTGCATTTATATCTATCAAAATTGCCTGAAAAATGTTTAATATTTTAAGGGGCTGTTTCAGCATCTATTGATTATATTTATCTAAGGGATAAATGTGGTGCCGCCTCTGTTTGTTTTGTTCGAATCGACGGAGAGGGGGTAAGTATTGTAGTGTAGATGATTTAGACATGACCGGAGGATTATTGTTGAAAAGCCGAGGACATTATATCCGCCACTTGGCTGACATTGCCCTAAAGAGACCTCAAAGAAGCACAACTGACTCTAGCACCGCACTAAGATGTGTTGTCTGAAAAAGGATACCAGCTCCATGTAAACGGGATAATGTCTATAACCCAGACAGCTTGAGCTTAAATGATAAAAAATTAAATGATGTAGTTACTCTTTGAGGTATAGACATACTACAAGCCTCAGAGACTAAATACGAGGTAATATTTAATAATACGTAACATTTTTATTCATTATTTTATTTCTGTAATTTTTTAAAGTTGATACTGCATGATCTATATTTTAAATACCATCAGGGTGGCAGCTCTACCTTCGCAGTTTAATTATGATTGGTTATTTGGAGTCTTTTGTATTTTTTATTTCAACTCCAAATTTGTTACTTTTACGGTCATCCCGTAAAACCATATCGAAAATACAAACTGAGACATGGATGCACAGAAAAACCAGAAAAAAAGACCAGCGCTGGGAATCGAACCCAGGTCAGTATTCCGTGCTGCATGCCATACCCCTACACACTGCCACTGGCCTTGTCTTGCATTCATGTCTCAGTTTGTATTTTCGCAGTTTAACTCGAATCTACTTAAGGTAGTCGTTTTGATAATGATTGTGCTAAATGCAAAATAGCTTCAATTGTAACTCAGAAGAACTTGACAGTACCTACACTCAACTGGGTTGGTATTTTAGATAAATGACGATAGGTATAAACAAGTGTGGTATTAGACAAATCAATAACGATATCTTTTAACGTACCAACTTGCGAATGTATTTGCAATAACGTAAAACATTAATGCTAATCACATAACAATCAATTCTGCACTTACTGAAGAACATAAACAAGAAACACAGCAATTATGTTCACTAAGGAGTCTATCATATCATAATATATAAGTAGTACATATGAAACATCAGGTCCTACTGGTAATAAATACCCGCCTACAATGCACCAGTTTGCCCACACTTAATGTATCAATAAAACGATGGCGGCAATTACTTATGTACGTACATTCACATGATACTTACAAAGCAGTGGTGCCTAGCAGTTTATAAATATGTTTTATTTAGTTACGGCCACGGGTATAAGTATGTAAGTACATGGGCAGTATAATACGCGCATTACTGATTCTTCAGGTTTTCGCTAGATTTTATTTACCGTGAGACTCACTCATATTAAATAAATGTTCCGGATAACTCACGTCTTAAATCGAGTTTAGCTCGACATGTTGGAGCAGAGCGGCGGCGCGCAGTGCGCGTGTTGAAGCAGCCGCCGAGTCGCGTTGCTCCGAAGAAGAAGGGCTACGGATTAGCCCGAAACATGTCGAGCTAAACTCGATTTAAGACGTGAGTTATCCGGAACATTTATTTAATACGAGATTTTATCTAATTTGCAATGTTAATATAAAGTCAACTTATCTTTAAATCTTGCAAGTTGGATTTCAATTATTTTAGTGATTGGATTGATAACGATGGAAAGATATTGCAAGTATAGCTAACAAAAAAAGTAGAGTAAGCATAAAAAAAGGAAAAGTTTGTATTACATACATTAATCAAGAAAAAATAGTTTACGAGAAGGCTCTTAGGGTCAGCGTAAACGCTTTGTATGGAGTAAAGTATGTTGACAACATTAAGGTGAAGAACCCGCTCTGTTATGGTGCCTGACCATACTATAGTGACCATGGTCCGCTGATCGACCTGTAAAAAAAAGGTGTTGGTGGAATATAATCGATGCACGTTCATCAAAACCTGTACTGTGAAATACACCCAAACTGAAACGTTTTGATATAATGCATAGGCTGAAAATAAACGGATGTATCCATAAAAAGTATAATGGACGCTTCGGAAACAATGTCGAGACTTCAGTTCCATCGGGGTTTAGGTACAGATTATATTCTAACTAGATTAAACCTGCCACATGCGCACGGCACATAAATCGAGATAAATAGATATGCCACACAGATCTAAATAACAATCATAAACACAAAATGATAACGCGTTTTGAACCCTCCACGAGCTCTATCTCAAAGAAAACACGAGCAGCCAACCGCTCCCAAACAAAATAATTGACATACCGACACATAGGTACTTTCCTAAAGCCTGCGTATCGTATTGCGATAATTTTAAATTTATCAGATTCTTTCTATCTGACTATTAAATAATCTGACTCTTTTTGTAGAAGAATTTAAAGTACAACTCTTTACCGTGCTTACTACTCAACAATCAATAACGTAGTACAATATAAATAATGGTAAGTATAGGTAGTGTCACGAGAGTTGATGTGAATGATTACACGCACAGATACAAAAAGAGCTGATTGCACAAAAGGAGAATGAATAAAATGAATGAGTAAATGTCAAATCCTGCTGTCATTATACGATATGCTGTAGCTGTGTGTGTAATCGTTCACTTGAACTCTCGTGGCACTACCTATAATAGAGTTCACGATTCGGACTGCCGCAAAGTAGATAGCGTCTCAATAAATCAATTAAAAAAAAAGTATTGTAATGTAATTTTAGTCTTTTGTGAATGAAACAAAGTTTGTTAACTTCTTGTCACATTCTTCCTCAGCAGTGCCGTAAATGATACTAGTATGGCTTTATTTCTATGTTATGTAGATGACATTGTATGAAATGGTTCATATCGCCCTAGTACCTATAGAAAGTATTCTTTATCCCACCGGTAACTCCGTTGTCGCTTTAGCACTCGATTCTTTTACCGCACGATAGCTGCATGTCCAGCAAGGCGGCATCCGATAAAAGTCGGCGAGTGTCCGAAGTATAAATAAATATATTCATTAGGTGACACCCACGCTGCGCTGGGGCACTAAATCCTCCGTGTATCGCCTCTGTCCGGGGCGACACGCCGCGGCCACTTCCAACGGTTAAAAAAAAATGGATCTGTACCTCCTTATCCTTTATGTGGAGGATTGTGTTCTTTGGCTGGGTAGATATGTTGTATGGTTACTATCTGAAAGAGTTTCAAAGACTGATCGTTATTTTTTTTTATACAAAAGAAGACTAGAAAAAATTGAGATTTTTTTCCCGGTTATGAACAATATGGTATATTATATAGATATGATAGATATAAATATTTATATGATGATTTTCGGGATTCTATATCAGAAGGATGTTAGCGGGACCATATTGTTGAGGCTTTGTCATCCCTCTCAAAGTAATGTCATACCTGAAAATATCTTTTGAACCGTAACGTGCTGTGTAACAATAAAAATAATATGAAGTTAAAAGTTAAGGAATGTTTCTTACAAGCAATGTATATTTAAAAAAAAAACGACGGAAGGAGCGACGGATCGATGTGATTTTTGGCATAGAGATAGTTTATGGGCCAGACTGATATAGCCTGTTCCCGAGGGAACAGCGCACGATAACTGAATTCCACGCGGGCGAAGCCACGGGCAAAAGCTAGTTATGGTATTAAAAGAACCTCTACTAAATAGCAATTAGGTATTTATTATTTTTAATGAAACAATACTTTTTGCAGTTGTAATGATACCAAACGTGTGTTAACAATTATACTTACAAGTCAAGTAACAGAACTCTATATAATTTACAGTGCTGTATTTTATAACTAAATGTCTGTAAAAAAGCAGTGCATAAAGCAGTCCATAAGGGCTTAGCACACTACCATTTACCGCAGGCTTAAACTATCCATCCCTGTCGCACTTACCCATTGCATAGAAAAGGACATATGCTCTGTCCGTGACAAAACCAATCGTGCTAGCCCCCCCGATACTATTACAAGGTATTATCTCGTAAGTAACTAATAATTAAGTGTATTCAGGATAAATTGCTGCGGTTGAATCCCCGGAACAGATTGCAGCGGCGACGCCATATGACGCATAATTTTCACTTTTATGTTTCATTAATATTCTACGCTTTTTGTGATTTTTTTATTTGTTGATTACACGGTGCAACTCCTGTTGCGCTATTACTGTATTTACTAAAGGTACGACATAAAGCCATAAAAAATACCGGATAGAATAAAGCATTTATAAAAATAAATAAATAAGTGAATGATAAGAATTGTATTAGTATATAGGAATATTTGTTTTAATTTAAAGGATTATTTTAGTTTTTAAGTAAGAAGTAAGATTATTTCTGTTCAATTTATTTTGATTGATGATGACATTTTACTTTATTTTGTTTTATTTTATTCAAATCTGTTGCAATTATAAATTTAATGGACTGATTATTGTGAAATTATTATTATTTATTTGGAACAATTAGTATAAAAATAAATGTAGGTACGTCGTAAGGCACAACATGCATCAATATGTACTTATTCAAAGTCATGTTGAACATTAAATTATCTTTTATCTTTTAACATATGTCCGTTCTAACGGATATAAGTAAGTACAAATATAATCACGTTAGAATTCTTCGAGTGCGTGGTCTTATTAAATGTTATTGCCGATGACTGTACTATGCTGGTCTACAAGTTCTACAACTTAAGTAACATGTAAAGCTTATCTCTACGGTACTTGAAATTCAAAGTCAAAGTCAAAGTCAAAATCTCTTTATTCAATTTAGGCTATGATAAGCACTTATGAACGTCAAAAAATCTACCACCGGTTCGGAAAAAAACCTCTGTTGAGAAGAATCCGGCAAGAAACTCAAAGAGGTATTTTTTTTTTAAACAGATTCACAATATTTATAAATGATATCTATATAATATACATTACAAGTATTTAACACAATTTTATTTTTAACACAGTAGGTTCACTATTTGAAGGGATCGCTAGTGCGGATCGGAATTATTTCCAAATATCCCTGTCCATGATATAATCGTTGACTTTATAATAAGCCTTAGATATTAACGTCTTTTTGACAGTAGATTTAAATTTTGTATCAGTTTCTTCAGTAATATTTTTTGGAATTTTATTATAAAAACGTATACATGCAAATATGCAACGTATGCAATTAAAACCGATACCTATAATATAGAATACTAGCCGTTACCCGCGACTCCGTCCGCGTAGAATTCGGTTATCGCTCTGCAATATTCCGTTTAGGAGTCAAACTATCTGTATACCAAATTTCATCTAAATTGGTTCAGCGGTTTAGGTGGGATGAAGTAACAAACAAACAAACTTACAAACTTTCGCATTTATAATATTAGTGGGATTAATCTTAGTGAGAGGCAATTTTTAATTTTATTTCGCCTAAACTGCTTGAACCTTGAGACTTGAAATCTGATACACGTACCTACCTTGATGGTTCTCTAATTTTTCCTTGAAAATATTTTTCCCAAATTATTCATTTCCCATATTTCCGGATGAACTTTTTTTTTAAAACTGGTAGTACCTATTTCAGGATTGTTACAAAACTATCCTAACCCATTCTAATCCTAAAATATACTCAGCGGTACAAAATTTGGCCCACGTCGCTACATACAAAATTGCCTGTTATTGGATACATTTGAGGGCCACATTTTTTGCCGCTCAGAGCATATTATATCCTGAATAGTTAAGTTTCAGGAAAAAACCGTTTGCTGATAATGAAACAGTTGGGAAGTTAATCATTCGGGAAGAATATTTAAACTACTTAGGATCTCATTATCCATAGGTATGTACTTGTAGAATTTCGAAAACAGTTTACAACTCAAGCCTAACTCACAAAAAATTACGTTTGTTGCAAGGGAGCCCCCCTTAGATATCTAATTTTATTTTAATTTTATTTTAATTTATTTAACTATTTGTTTTTAAAGTAAATATACCTGCAATTAAATATTCTGTGAATATTTCAAACGTCTACCTGTTGCCGTTATTAATATCGAGCAAAAAACGGCAAATAAACACTCTTTTTGTACGGGAGCCCACTTAAATATTTATTTTATTATATTTTTTGTATTTTGTTGTTACAACGGCAACAGAAATACAAATATAGTCTAGCTATCATGGTTCACGAGATACAGCCTGGTGACAGACAGACAGATGGATGGACAATGAAGTCTTAGTAATTGGGTTCCGTTTTTACACATTGAGTACGGAACCCAAAAAAATCAAATCAAATCAATCAAATCACGCATTCGAGATACGCATTATACCTACGCATAGACCTTGTCTATTTACAAATTATACAAAATATTTTGTTTTAAATTACATTCTCCTACAATCAATACCTTCCCATCAGTAGGTTCTCACTAAGCTGATAAGTTATTCAGCAACGCCATGTTTCAAAATTAAAGTACTCAACTGAAACAAGTTTAGATTTACGAATCTACTCCTCAATTTAATTACTATGGAGCGCAATCGCCGGTACCGCAGTTATTAGAACGGATGTTAAGCATGGTCAACTAGAACCTCTCTTAATTAAAAAGCGAATAATAACACTGCACCTATCTCGAAATACACCTCATTTCTGTTACCAGCGAGAACGAGACAGGTATAAATTAACACCTTCGCCAAAGAGAACTGGTAAAAGATCACCTGTGCTCACTACCGTAATTCTACCGGCGGTAGAGCACCTGTCCCTTTCATGCGATTCAAGCTTAAGCCGAACTGAACGAGTGCGAGTAGGAGTAGTTTCATTTGTGTTCAAGACCAAAAGATTTTAAGTACAATTTTTGAAGCGTATCAAAAGGAACTTTGGGGCAGATTAAGTTGGAGTTTCATGTTGTGCGTTGGTAATAAAGTGTTTGAATTTAAAAACTCAAGAACGGGACGGAAGGTTACAATCGAATCGAGCGTTGCCGTAATTTTTGACGCGTTCGGAAATCGAATTAAGAGCGTTAGAGTGAGAGGTGCATGGAGGCTCGAGTCCGTTGAGGCTTTTTGTTATTGTTCGGCGACGGTGATTTTTTCCAAGGCGTGCGAATGGGAGTGGGCGCGAGTGGGCGCGTCGGTGAGCCAAGCGCGATCTTCAGTGTTCTGGCTGAGCTTCGAGCGAGCGCGTGCGAGGCGAGTGGCGTCCGTGCTTCCTGTATACTAAGCTGTGCGTGGACTGTCTGGTGCATGTTGGTGCCGCGTGGCGTCACGTCGGAAGGGTCGACATGTTGATATCTGCGGGCAGCGGCCCCACGCCCGAGTTCTCGCCTGCGTCGTGCTGCGCGCCCTGGAAGATGGAGCCGGCGCCGCCTGCGCCCGCGCCCATTTCACAACCCCTCAACATATCTCCTAATGGTGAGTGCCAACTCTTCTTTGAACCTATTTACCTCCGAAGGGTGAATCGGGCATCTATAGGCAAAAGCGCTCTATCTTAAACCATATCTTTGCTAACCATCAGGCGTAATTTCTGTCAAACAATTCCGGATAACTCACATATCCATCGTGAGTTATCGGGATTTGTTTCATTAAATAAAAACACTTTAGGACGGGTATTGCTTGAATCTAGATTGTGTATAATTGTTTTTTTTTTGAGGAGTGTATCACTTGGCCGAATATTGTACCTATCATTTTTTTAATCAAAATCAAAAAAACTGTTATTTAGATACTACTCTTATTTTTATTATTGTGTGCATTAAAAAATATGTATAGGTATATATAGGTACTTACGTACATAGATACAAATTTTCATAATAGATAGCTAAGATATATTTTTTTATGAAGTACTTATTTAAAGCGGTGGAACCTATATAAAATGTACCACTGGTCGAATTTTATTCGAAAGAACATCCATATAATTTAGTAGCTCAATTATTTTACCTAGTGACATAATATTCTGACAAATGTTAATGGATAAATACCTAGTAAGGAAGGTTTCTATTTACCTTATCCTGAAACATAATTGTATGCTAGGTATTTCAACGGATAGGTATGATGTATAAATATTTTAGGCTGAAATAAACTTTGTTTCAGTTGAAATGTACCTACCTAATAAGTTTCTGTAAAAAAAATAACCCTCTGAGCGACGGTGACGGTACCGACTAACATAGGTCAAGTATAGATCAAAATATAGTTGGAAAATTTGTTTACATTTGTTAACGTATGATGTAAGCAAAGCTAATAGGGGGATTAAAAAAGTGGCGCCTTATTTATTATATACATAGAAAAAAAACATCTAGGTATATACCCAATTTTGTACTGTACCCAATTACCCATATTATAAAAATTTGACATTCTTTCAAATTATTAAATATTGTTTTTGCATTCATAAAATTCTTAGTCGACCACCAAGTCGATAGAGCCCCGCGATGCGGGGCTCCTATCCTTGGCGGGTTGATCTTTGGGCATCTTAAGCTGTCTAATGAACTAACAATATCTAACCAATGTCTAGTGTCTCGAGTGTACACTTCACTACTGGATAGAAGGAATTTTATAAAAAAAACGCATTCAAATCGGTCCACCTGCTTAAGAGCTACGGTGCCACAGACAGACACACAGACAGACAGACAAACACACATACAGACACACAGACACACAGACACACATAGCTGTCAAACTTATACGATCCCTCTTTTTGCGTCGGGGGTAGAAAAATGTGGAAAACAGATGAAAGAAAACTTTTAAGTAATCAGTAATCACAAATTAGGTAACTTACAGAAAAACGGAATTTCATGAAAATGTTCGAAACTTACATATTAACGGAATTGAATATATCATTACATATAGGTAAACTATAGTTTAAATAGGTATACCTATCTACTGATAGCAGTATATCGTACCTAGGTTGAATAAAAATATCGACTCTCTAATTAGCTTTTAGATATATTTGTTACTCTTGCCGTACAAAATTAAGCTCAGTAAAGAATATTGTATTCTTAGATACAGTTATGTAAGTTTATTTTATTCTTGTTATAGTTTCTTGTTGTACCTACCTATTGTATTAATTTTAGTCATTATTCCTGTCATCTTTGGTGAAATTAAAGTCAAATTTAACTTAATTTTGATTATTATTGATTACCAATTTTGTTTATTTAGGAGAAACTCATAAAATAATCTTAATGAGAACAGAGTAGGTATAAAATCCTTAACACTGAGAATAAAAGACAGTAGGTAAGTAAATATTACTGCTAGTAAACTCTGTATTTATTTTCTAGAAAGCAAAACTTGTCGTACCTGTCAATGTACTTAATATGAATTAATGTAAGCAACAAGCTCAAACACAGAAAATCAATCAACTCATAAAAAATCAATTAGCTTGCCCGCTCTTTAATAATATTATATTTGATTACAATTTCGCTTTTACTAATGCAACTCTTACTTAATTGTCTCCTTATTGTAAGTACCTAAGAGAAAGTAGTCGTCTGCCTCAGAAAAAGTAATAAGTAAAGTATTGGAAGTTCTGTTCCTTGCGAACGAAATAAAAGATATTCTACTGACTGAGAAAAGAAGTGTTCATGATTTTTCCCAAAACCATTGAACCAGAAATGAGCACAATCCGAGAGATATGAGGAACAGAATTATGAATATATAAGACTCTTTAAGCACCTATACAATTTGTGGTGACAATGGGATTAACAGTATAGTAATTATAATATACATAGTTATATGCTGCAGTACCTACCTACTGATGGCCGATGAAGTGAAAAGTGATTTTTTAAATGGAAAAGTATGGAACAGAAGACACGTAGCACGCCCTGGAATATGGAGTGAGAAATAATAAGATGAAGGTTCCTTGAGAGAGTATGAAATAGACAATAATATAATAATAACTTTATTTGGATATGTTCAGGTAATAGATACCTATATCAAAAACATTAAATGCTGCAAGTTCAATCATCTTTACACCATAACTGAATTGTAGAAGGATTTGTAGAGGAATGTCAGTATTAATTTATTTGATCAATTATTAAAGTAACAATAATGCGAAAATTGGTGTAATTATTGTACATTCAACGCTATGCCTTCATGTACCTAAGGGAAAGGCGTGATACTATGCAATAAAAGATGAAAACAATACTCACTAGGTACTTTATTCTTCTTCTTCTCTTTTAAAATATGGCTTTTCTGTCCTAATTAATAGGACAATTTCGCCAGTGTCTAAGTATTCTCTTCAAATTCTCTTTGAGAGGCAACGTTGTACTTTATTAGACAGGTAAAAATAAATTTCTTAACTAATCACGCCGATAAATCCGCTTGAGATATTGGTTTACTACGTGATGGCCACGCCGAATCATGGTGAATCAAATGCATGGTGATGCAGCGACGGTGGATAGATTCTCTGGCACTCCTCTTTGTTCTCGTAGTCCTTCAAATACTTCGTTTATTTTAATAATAATAATAATAATAATAATAATAATATTTATTTGTTTAACACAGGTATATGACTTTATACAAAAGATCTTAAATTTTATCTGAAGTAGGTATCACTGTGTTCCGCCGCAAGGCATACAAATTTCAAATTGTGCTTTTCAAAAGCAAAGTTTACATTATTCTCATTAATCTCATTCTGTTAAAAATTCATTTACAGTATAATAGGCTTTTGTTAATAGAAAGTTACACAGAGCTTTTTTGAAAGTAGATAAATTTCCTATATTATTGATATTTTCCGGTACTTTGTTATAGATTTTGGGTCCCATTCCCAATAAACTCTTCCGAAACAGTGCAGTTTTACCAGACATAGCCTTTATTTTATTCTGAAGGCGAACACTCTTGAATTTACAGAATAAGTGCAAATTACATCTCACAAAAATGACCACTTCAAATATATACAAACAAGGTAGGGTTAATATACGTAGTTTCTGGAAATAAGGTTTACATGATTCAAGATAATGGAGCCCACATAGGGCCCTAATGCACCTTTTTTGAGCCTTAAATGCTATTTCTCTGTCACTTGAATTAGCCCAGAATATGACCGCATATCTCAATGTTGATGTAACATAAGCGTGGTAAGCCATCAATATCACAGACTCATTTACAACTTTCCTTAAATTATACAAAGCGTATGAAAATTGATTTAACTTCTTACATATGATGTCAATTTGGTTACTCCATCTAAGCTTATTATCGAGATTCAATCCTAAAAATTTTGCAATGTCTGTTTCATTAATTTTATGTCCCTTATAAGAAATGTGTAGATTATGTGCATTATTAGTCCTTTGTTTAAATGTCATAAGTTTGGTTTTCTCGAGATTAATTCTTAAATTATTGCTTTGTAGCCATTCAATTATAATTTCCAATGTCCTGTTTATATTACTTTCATATGTTTCTGCATTTTCACCAGTAAAAATCACGGTACTGTCATCAGCAAAAAGAACCATAGGGAACTCAACTGCTTTCGGCAAATCATTTATATATATGAGAAATAGCAACGGGCCTAAAACACTTCCCTGTGGTACACCATAGTAAATTTGTCTCATTTCCGATGAATATACTGTCTCGGTTTTAGTTTTAATACACAGTTTATTTATTTGCGTTATTTGCTTACGACCACTTAGATAAGATTTAATTAAATTGTGCACATTATTTTTTATCTTTTAAGTTCAACGGTCGCGGCATTTTTTTTATTCTCCTCAATGGCGGCCTTTAAGGCTTGGGCCAATGTCAGTTATATAAAGATAAATATATTCTTCTTCACGTAGTACGGTGATTGTAGTTTTTGCAACTTGATAGCAAAATTCCAAAAACCACGCGGAGACAACTTGCGCATTAAAAAATGTCAGACACGAGAGCGATATCGAATTTTGTGATCACTGTTCACTGTTAAGGTTAATCGCCGCATAAAACACTATCAAAATTATACTTCAACTAGCCAAAGAAGCAGAAATACCAAAATTAGACATGTTCCACATCCGCCATTGTCAAATGCCACAAATCGAATCCCAGGTCGCGGCATTTCCAACAAATTATTTTGATAACTGACAGCAGCATGACAAATTCTGTCTGGAAAATACAGAAACCAGAGACTAGTATTTCTCTAGGTACCCTACATGTACCCTACCCAGTGAATTAAAATCAAAAAATCAATTACTCGGTGTTAATCGTTTATGTCGTAGTTTAAAATAAAACTACCAAAAAACTACGAATAAATCATCTAATCCAACCTCTCCGTTCACCTAAAGTTGAAGTAGTAATGTAATCAAAACTGTCATTAAAGAAGTGTCTGACAGGCAGCGTCAGTATGTTTATTGATAAGTGCAGTTTTCAGTGTAAATATAGTTATAAACGTGAATTTATCAGAAATCTACTTTAATATCATCACTTGTGTATGAAATTTTATGATGGGTAAACTGGTAAGTAGTTTGATAGTGAAATTAAAATTCAGGGAACATAATAGCATGCATGAGAACTAACGTATTTACATTGCCTTGTACAGTCAGTGATTATACCTTACTGATTACTGAAAAATAATCTTTTATTTTCAAGCTCAAGTTACAAAGCCTTGATTTTTGATCAGGCCATTTCAATTCAAGATTTATCTCAATAATACATAAAAAAATAAGGAAAACTAACAGTTAACTACTTGTTATCTCAAACTAAGTTGGACTGCGTCCATTGCTGCTCGGTCGGATTTAAAAAAATCATTACTAACATGAGTCGTATGACCAGATACTATAGCTGGATCAAATATATGCCCGCATAAAAAATACACGCTGATTGTAAAGGATAAGACGTGTAGTAAGTCGTATCTATCAGTAGTTTTTTACGGAAACCGTGACGCCGGCGCATGACCATGCCATGTCTTTTAACACGCCGATGTGGTATGAAAAACATATCGGTCAACATTATGCAGGTGACAATTCGATGTTTTTTTGTTTAAAAACGTTGTTTGGTCGGTAAGTTCCGTTTAGGGAAGAGTGCCGTTATACTCGAAGTGCCTAAAGTGTATATTGTTTAATTTCGTAATAATACGACAGCTGAGAGAAAGATACCTATTGTATTTTTCGAGGTTCATGGAAATATGTATGTATGTGGGAATAGGAAATTTTATTCAATGATTTACTTGCAACATTGCTTTTTTTCATAAAAAAAAAGAAAATTCAGTTTTTAGAAATCAGTTACAACACTGTCCATTGTATTGATTTCCTTGCCAAGTTTATTACAGTTTTAAAAGATTAATTTGTATGTTTTTCGACTACTATTCCGTCATATTTATATAACAGTACAGTCATACCGAGAATTTACACTCTAAATTTTCGACTTTATTATTATTAATTAATCTGCTCTACATTTAAGAATGTCTTACAGCACAAGTTATATAAATTAGTTGCGATATATTTTATACAAATAGTATTTATATTGTAATAATAATAAATTTTATTTGATAATTTGTAAATAAAGTAATGGGGGGGGGGGGGGTTATAAATAAACAGGCCGATGTGTCAACACAAGAAGAAACTGAAAGGAATAATCTTGGGTTGATGTAATAGACAAATGGTACAACATACTAGCTTAGCATTTCAAATAATACTTTCTCATAAGAATTTAATGAAATCGCTTCTTAGTCCTTTTCTATGATCTTCTAGAAATACGTGTACCAAATTTCAAGTCTATAGCTTCAGTCTTTTATGCATACATTTGAGAGACAGATTTTTGGCCGCTCAGTATATTTTTAAATGATGTGTGGACTCTTAGATAATATTTGAGAAAGTTTAGTGAAAGAAGCGCCACTTATATTTTATTGAACGTACCTATCTGTCAAGAGCCGTCACGGAAAGTATGCATACAAGGGGTTGACCGTCATTTGTCATCACATCACCCAGCTGCCGCGATGAGTGAGCGAAAACTGCCACAGGACATTGTCCGCATTGCACGCCGATCGAACTAATTAATCGGTAGATCGACCGCTAGATTGGCCGGTAGCGTTTCCGGCGAAGGTTGCTCAATATTCACTAGAAGATATTAGTATACAGCGATCCGTTTCAAACGTTTTGATTAACGATACCAAACAAATCGACAGCGAGAAACAGAATTTATGACCGCGACCAAAAGAGTCGCTGACAATTTTGTCTGATGCCAGATAGCAGTTAAGAGTAGTCGAGTAGCGCTACTAGCTCGTATAACAGCCCAGATAATAATCTATATGGAAATCATAAAATTAGAAAAGAATGTAAAATTTCGAGTAATTGATTTTTTGATTTTAATTCACTGGGTAGGGTACATGTAGGGTACCTAGAGAAATACTAGTCTCTGGTTTCTGTATTTTCCAGACAGAATTTGTCATGCTGCTGTCAGTTATCAAAATAATTTGTTGGAAATGCCGCGACCTGGGATTCGATTTGTGGCATTCGACAATGGTGGATGTGGAACATGTCTAATTTTGGTATTTCTGCTTCTTTGGCTAGTTGAAGTATAATTTTGATAGTGTTTTATGCGGCGATTAACCTTAATAGTGAACAGTGATCACAAAATTCGATATCGCTCTCGTGTCTGACATTTTTTAATGCGCAAGTTGTCTCCGCGTGGTTTTTGGAATTTTGCTATCAAGTTGCAAAAACTACAATCACCGTACTACGTGAAGAAGAATATATTTATCTTTATATAACTGACATTGGCCCAAGCCTTGAAGGCCGCCATTGAGGAGAATAAATAAATAAATAAGTGCAGTTTTCAGTGTAAATATAGTTATAAACGTGAATTTATCAGAAATCTACTTTAATATCATCACTTGTGTATGAAATTTTATGATGGGTAAACTGGTAAGTAGTTTGATAGTGAAATTAAAATTCAGGGAACATAATAGCATGCATGAGAACTAACGTATTTACATTGCCTTGTACAGTCAGTGATTATACCTTACTGATTACTGAAAAATAATCTTTTATTTTCAAGCTCAAGTTACAAAGCCTTGATTTTTGATCAGGCCATTTCAATTCAAGATTTATCTCAATAATACATAAAAAAATAAGGAAAACTAACAGTTAACTACTTGTTATCTCAAACTAAGTTGGACTGCGTCCATTGCTGCTCGGTCGGATTTAAAAAAATCATTACTAACATGAGTCGTATGACCAGATACTATAGCTGGATCAAATATATGCCCGCATAAAAAATACACGCTGATTGTAAAGGATAAGACGTGTAGTAAGTCGTATCTATCAGTAGTTTTTTACGGAAACCGTGACGCCGGCGCATGACCATGCCATGTCTTTTAACACGCCGATGTGGTATGAAAAACATATCGGTCAACATTATGCAGGTGACAATTCGATGTTTTTTTGTTTAAAAACGTTGTTTGGTCGGTAAGTTCCGTTTAGGGAAGAGTGCCGTTATACTCGAAGTGCCTAAAGTGTATATTGTTTAATTTCGTAATAATACGACAGCTGAGAGAAAGATACCTATTGTATTTTTCGAGGTTCATGGAAATATGTATGTATGTGGGAATAGGAAATTTTATTCAATGATTTACTTGCAACATTGCTTTTTTTCATAAAAAAAAAGAAAATTCAGTTTTTAGAAATCAGTTACAACACTGTCCATTGTATTGATTTCCTTGCCAAGTTTATTACAGTTTTAAAAGATTAATTTGTATGTTTTTCGACTACTATTCCGTCATATTTATATAACAGTACAGTCATACCGAGAATTTACACTCTAAATTTTCGACTTTATTATTATTAATTAATCTGCTCTACATTTAAGAATGTCTTACAGCACAAGTTATATAAATTAGTTGCGATATATTTTATACAAATAGTATTTATATTGTAATAATAATAAATTTTATTTGATAATTTGTAAATAAAGTAATGGGGGGGGGGGGGTTATAAATAAACAGGCCGATGTGTCAACACAAGAAGAAACTGAAAGGAATAATCTTGGGTTGATGTAATAGACAAATGGTACAACATACTAGCTTAGCATTTCAAATAATACTTTCTCATAAGAATTTAATGAAATCGCTTCTTAGTCCTTTTCTATGATCTTCTAGAAATACGTGTACCAAATTTCAAGTCTATAGCTTCAGTCTTTTATGCATACATTTGAGAGACAGATTTTTGGCCGCTCAGTATATTTTTAAATGATGTGTGGACTCTTAGATAATATTTGAGAAAGTTTAGTGAAAGAAGCGCCACTTATATTTTATTGAACGTACCTATCTGTCAAGAGCCGTCACGGAAAGTATGCATACAAGGGGTTGACCGTCATTTGTCATCACATCACCCAGCTGCCGCGATGAGTGAGCGAAAACTGCCACAGGACATTGTCCGCATTGCACGCCGATCGAACTAATTAATCGGTAGATCGACCGCTAGATTGGCCGGTAGCGTTTCCGGCGAAGGTTGCTCAATATTCACTAGAAGATATTAGTATACAGCGATCCGTTTCAAACGTTTTGATTAACGATACCAAACAAATCGACAGCGAGAAACAGAATTTATGACCGCGACCAAAAGAGTCGCTGACAATTTTGTCTGATGCCAGATAGCAGTTAAGAGTAGTCGAGTAGCGCTACTAGCTCGTATAACAGCCCAGATAATAATCTATATGGAAATCATAAAATTAGAAAAGAATGTAAAATCTTCATTAGCTACTAATTAAAAAAGATAATAATTAGCCTCGATGTTTTAAATTGGCTTTAAATACACATGTTTACGTGTGAGTCACAAACGGTTTGAGAGCGAGCTAAATAGCTTGCGGTAACGTAAAGTCTGTTTTTCACGTCAACGTTTATATTGAGGCAGGTTTGATCAGGTGCGCTAATAAATCTAATTAACATTTAAATGGTGATCACGCATAATAATCAGCTGGCTTGGTAAACTGAGACGATGCTGCTTAATTAGTAGACAATTGTAACTATGTATTAATGGGGCGTAAAGTCGGCTACAACATTCAGGCTGTTTTGTGAGCGCCGCGCACACTTGTTCACACTCGCTGACAGTGTTTGACGCAAGAATAGCGGCATTCCGTAAAACCCCAACATATTTCTTGTATGCCGCTTTAAATACTTCAAACAATATATACGTGGTTAAGCGCGAAGAGAAAATAACTTGTTCAACAATTATTCAACATGAATGAAATATAAAAATGATTAAATTGTCTTATCTAGCCAGGCCTTCTACTCTGCCTACTTAAGATGGTTTGAGTAAAATTAAAGAGTATTTCTGTTGTTCTCTGTCTCTATCTGTTTCATAATTCTTCTTAGTTTATTTCAGGGCAGAGGGCACTTAGTTTTTTTGCATCATGAAAATGTTACTTACAGAGTTTACACATACATGGATATGTGGTAGGTAAGTAAAAGGTAAGCGATGTCAAATAATTTAAGCCACAAAGTTAATAATAACCCGCATTGGGGCTTAAAAAGTAAAGGTCTACCATAAATTAATATCGTAAAACACTATTAGAATTTAAATGAGTTTTTTTGCAAATTGACAAGCTAGCTACTGACCCTTATAACTGCTAAAACCAAAACAGATGCACTTGTAATTTTTGTTACATTTTCATGTATGATATTTTCTGATATTGCTTTTTTACTTGTAACCTAGGGCCGTTAACATTGTCCAAGGTAAAGGAAAATAAAAACAAAACTATCATCCCTGTCGCAGGGCTCCCTAGCTCCTCGAAAATTTCCACGAGTATGTCCGTACTTTTTGACATATCCCTAAGTTGGCAGCTAACTGTGAGTTCGATACGGATATTGTTAACTCCGGTGTCCGCAAAATCCCTCCCTTAAAAAATATCAATTGCTGAATGTGAAATATCACCAGGATCATTTTAAATATAAAGCACCTAAATTCCTGGATTTGCGTATAAGCACATTGGTATCTAATGCAAGTTATTGGTGACCCTATGCCCAATTTAACTGCTGCTGGGGTAGAGTCTGAATTAAGCCATATTCAAAGTCAAAGTCAAAATATCTTTATACATTTTAGGCTATAGCAAGCACTTATAAACGTCAAAAAAAATCTACCCCAGTTCGGAAAAAACCTCTGTTGAGAAGAATCCGGCAAGAAACTCAACGAAGTATTTTTTTTAAACAGATTCACAATATTACTGTAATAATATTATAATAATATTATAAATGATATCTATATATGTATTTTAATCCAATTTATGAAAAGTGAAAAGATTCAAAGAGTCAGATAGTCAAAGTTTCCATCTACCCGACCACATTTAGTGACGTGAAAACCTAGAAGCTAGTGCAAAATAATTAATCAGTTTAGTAAATCGATTAATTTATTAATTGAATAGATCATAGTATTTTTGTCTATTCAATTATTTTAAATACTTTTGATGTAATTCCAAAGACTGTTTGTTCAATTATAAAAGCAGTAACTATTTTTAATTTTAACGTAAGTATATAAAAATAGCTTCTTAAATCGAGCATTAATCGTTTTTTGAAATATAAAATTTTCCGCCGTCTCTACGCTAGTCTAGGTTAGTACTAGTAAAGTTGAGATTAAAACGAAATAGTAAGGGCTAAATGCGGTCTCTTATAACTATATAAAGTTAAGTTTTAAGTACATGGGATACCTACGCAGTTTCGAAAGCACGTTTTAATAGAAATACCATAGATATCAAACCTTTAGGTTTCACAATTCTAGTTGATATAGAATTATACATATTATTAAATACAGCCCTTACACACGGTTCAAAATGAAGAAGGAAATACGAATATCATTTATTGCAAAACAATGTCTCAACAAAAATATGCTCTGTCTCGATTTGCTTATAACAAGTAATAAAATCTCAAAAAAAGCTAAGTCTAGGAAATATTATGGATTAAAAAGAATAAATTAATTTAGTAAATTTGGCTAAAATTTGGCCTGAAAAAATGGTAAGGGGATAGTTTGAAACCCTGGGAACAACATACTCGTTGGATAGTTTTTATCCCAGAAAATTGCACAGATCCCGTGCGATAGCAATAAACGAATTCTTAGGGACGATGTCGCGGGCAAAGGCTAGTTTAATAATGAGTAGTGACTATTTAAAAACAAACAAAGACCCTAAATAGATAGGTACACTGATGAGTAAAAATAACGGGCCACTTTCCATACAATGTTGTATGATAAGCGAGCCGTTATTTTTGCACGTCAGAATAGGTAGAGTCGTGTTCACATGTTATATCTGATCACTTTGTCTTTTGTGAATTTAAACCGGAGAAAGTTCAGTGGAAAATATTTCTAAACAGATACATTATTAATTATTTTGTACTTTATTAATACATGAATTTACTATCACGACGTTGCATTCTGTGGCTTCCAGATGCGTGAAGATTTTAGTAAGGCAACCTGGAGAGTGAGAGAAGCGTGAGCTAGGTATATCTGCGGATGAAACGCTCGAACTTTGTGAACAATCGAGGAAACTGGATCATGTACCACCTTGGAGCAATCATATTCAACATCTACGGCGAATATATCATGAAGCAGCCCTAAAGGGGTGGGAGGGAGTCATCTCAACAATAAAATCAGCAACCTTCCATATACGGATGACACTACATTATTTGCTTCTTCAGAACAGGAACGGCTACGCTGTTTGAAAGGGTGGAGCGCACGAGCGAGAGGGTTGGTCTCTCCATCAACAAGGCCAAAACAAAAGTTTTGGTGGTCCATCGAGGTGGGAAATTTTTACTTATAGGGGAAGTAATAAGCCTGGAATTCGTCAGCGAGTTTGTTTATCTGGGTTCTTTGATCATCGATCAGGGACGCTGTAGCGAAGTGATCCGCTAACGTACACAAATGGCCAAAGTTGCAATGCGCAAGATGAGTAGAATTTGAAAACACAAAAGCATCTCTAATACCACAAAGATCTTCGCGATCTTTTTCATGGCTATAAATTGTGGTCTATTCGCACGTCTGACCGGAAAAAGATCGAAGCTTTTGAAATGTGGTGTTGGAGGAGACGGTTACGCATACCGTGGACAACAAAAATAATCAACATATCCATTCTCGACCAGCTGAATGTCAGGTCATATCACTCGAAAAAAGTCAGACAAACTCGAGAAACTGATTGTGCTAGGCAAGATAGAGCGGAAAAGGCCAAGGATCGGATCAAATACGGCGATCAGGGGCTCACTTTGCCTGCGGCTCTGAAACAGGCCTTTGACAGAGAGGTTTGGGAGCAGTTCGTCAATGTCTCCGTAAAGGTTTATCAAGACGGGCATGACCGTCAGAAATTAAGAACACGACGGAGAAGAAGAATGGATGGGATGTCAACATGACATTAGTAGTACTAAGTTGCACCCTGGTACGCGATTCAATTTCCTTGACTATACGTACGGTCAGCATCAAAAGTAGCTACATACTTTTGTACTTTGTCGTTTTACAGCAACGTACTTAACACCATACAAATTTGACAAATATGCTAATACGACAAAGTAAAAAAGTGATCCGCTACTTTTGATGCTGACTGTACACACATTTTTGGCATAGTTATCGGCATGTAAAAAGTTTGGACAACTCGGTGGGAATCGAGTTGTTTCAACCCCACGCTACGAGTGGCTATATATTAATTGTTAATACTTCAAAGATATAAAATATTTTTTATTTATTCTTCTTGATAAAAGTTAAATTCAAATTTAAATTATTTATTCAGTAAGTAGGCCGCAATGGGCTCTTTTACCAGCGCATTCGAAAATACCATAATTGCCAGAAGAATGCGCCACAGAAACTTAGCAGAAAGTATTTTTTTCAAAATAAATCAAATAAAATACTTATAAAGTATAGTATAAAATTAAATAAATAAAAATCATGAAAAAAAAATCACACAGGGATGTATGTCAGTTATAAAACTAAGACTCAACATCTTAACTAACTATTTATATCTACCTTCAGTGGAAGTGTAAAATGCCTTCACCGTCATAAATTAAAAAAAGGAAAAAAAAATGTTTTTTAAATCACATCCCATACACCATAGCAAGTCTTTTAACATGTAACTAATCGATCGCACAAAACATTGAAACTTTTAATAGGCTCCATTTATCATAATTAATTGCCTTCAGGACATTGTATTTACATAACATCAATTCGTTTTTGTACTGAAAGTTCTCATCGTTCCAGAAATGTCACAGAAGCCTCATTAGGTTTATTTATTTAAAGCTCACATCCGTTGTTCAATGAACTTCCCGCAACGATCATTAAATGATCGCAGATCCCCACTGAATATGCATCGACTCAAACCGCACTAATATAAACCATGTCAGTGAAGTCGAAGTGGCATAAAGTGACTTAAGGTTGCGTTTCCACCACCCCTCAAGCTCTAGTGGAAACAGCGGAGGGAAGCGAGGATGGGAAAATGAAGCGTTTCTATTGGTACATGAAAAACACATTCTTCGCAAAAAAATCTCGCTCATTTTCAGTGGAAGCGTAGCCTTAAGTCTTAAGACGCATGAATTGTAGGTAGGTACTAAGGCTCTTTAAAGTTTTTAGTCAACAGCGTACTTACATATTGGCCATATTTAGTCGCCTTCGCATAGGTAAATGGACCCTAACATTAAATTGAATTTTATGAGTCCATAATAATTGTGACAGTTTTTAATGTGTGTATGTGAGTGTATATTTTAATCATGTATTGTTTTAATCTGTGCTGGTCTAGGGGTTTCACCTATCGCCTCTCAAGGATCGCGGGTTCAAGCCCCAGCTCGCACCTCTGAGTTTTTCGAAATTCATGTGCGAAATTACATTTTAAAGGGTATAGCCCTGTATGGATGGCGAAACTGCCTTTGACGAGAAAGTGGTTTTCCTTTGGCTCGGATAATTGTCTTTACATACGTTGTAATTTGACCAAATTTTAGCCCCGAAATAGCCGTGGTTTTTGAGATAATTAAAAAAAAAGGAAAATCGTTTTTATTTTTTATTTACCAAACTAGTGGCCCGATTTTCATGAATTTTTTATATATTATGTAGAAAATTAAGAGCGTTTTTTTTGTAAAAAAAAATCTAATTAATTTTATATTTAAGTAAAAAAAAAACATTTTTTTAATATTTAAAAAATTTTTTTTTTTAGTTGCGAGGTGGCGACACCTACCAATATCAGATATATTATGACCCATTTAATACTCTAATACATATATTTTTTTCAAAAACATTCATTTGGATCATCAGGTTAAAACAAGCGAATTTGTAACATCTCATACATAGCCTTCCCTTTACTACGTACATGGGCGTTTTGAAAAAAAGTTGTTAAAATGACTTTTTTTTTAGATGTGGATGAAATTTGGTATTCCTACTCAGAATCAGGAGCACTTTCGATTATAATAGGAGAAAAAAAGTGTCTCAATATTTTTTATTCCATTACGTTACCGTTTTACAAGTAAAAAAAAAAAAAAGTTTTTATTTTTTATTTACCAAACTAGTGGCCCGATTTTCATGAAATTTTTATATATTATGTAGAAAATTAAGAGCGTTTTTTTTCTAAAAAAATCCAATTAATTTTATATTTAAGTAAAAAAAAAATCATTTCTTTAATATTCATATTTTTTTTTTTACTTGCGAGGTGGCGACACCTACCAATATCAGATATATTATGACCCATTTAGTACTCTAATACATATATTTTTTTCAAAAACATTCATTTGGATCATCAGGTTAAAACAAGCGAATGTGTAAGATCTCATACATAGCTTTCCCTTTACTACGTACCTACGTATAGGTTTCAGTAGCAGTCAGCACATTACGAAGTAACAGGTAGAATTCAAGGTTCCAGAAAATTCGAATTTCGAATGTGAATTTAGACTACGCTATCGATTATAACCGTGGCTGTATGCAGTTTGGCTTTATAATTTTAAAAAAGTTAATTAAAAAGAAATGTAGCGGGAAATCAAGTATTTTTCACGAAGCGTTAAAATATTGAAACAGAGTCTGCCAGAATTTCAGCATTTTTACTTCTATACATTATAGTATAATAAGAATATTTTTAATTACCTGCACCTAATGCTGAAAGTATGAGTAAGGTTCACTGACATTAATCAGTACACATATTGACTACTATTGAATCCTATGCTACGTAGGTGGGCGTTTTCAAAAAAAAGATGTTGAAATGACTTTTTTGTCAGATGTGGATGAAATTTGGTATTCCTAATCAGAATCAGGAGCACTTTCGATTGCAATAGGAAAAAAAAGTGTCCCCCCAGGTTTTTCATATAATTTTGTGTTACCCATTACACTACCGCCACAGACACGCGTATGAAAACGGTAACGTAATGGAATAAAAAATATTGAGACACTTTTTTTCTCCTATTATAATCAAAAGTGCTCCTGATTCTGAGTAGGAATACCAAATTTCATCCACATCTAAAAAAAAAGTCATTTTAACAACTTTTTTTCAAAACGCCCATGTACGTAGTAAAGGGAAGGCTATATATGAGATGTTACAAATTCGCTTGTTTTAACCTGATGATCCAAATGAATGTTTTTGAAAAAAAAATATGTATTAGAGTATTAAATGGGTCATAATATATCTGATATTGGTAGGTGTCGCCACCTCGCAACTAAAAAAAAAAATTTTAAAATATTAAAAAAATGTTTTTTTTTTACTTAAATATAAAATTAATTAGATTTTTTTTACAAAAAAAACGCTCTTAATTTTCTACATAATATATAAAAATTAAAAACGATTTTCCTTTTTTTTTAATTATCTCAAAAACCACGGCTATTTCGGGGCTAAAATTTGGTCAAATTACAACGTATGTAAAGACAATTATCCGAGCCAAAGGAAAACCACTTTCTCGTCAAAGGCAGTTTCGCCATTCATACAGGGCTATACCCTTTGCCACGAGCTTTGCGGTGAAGAAAAACATCATGAGGGAACCTGCATAACCTGCGAAGCAATTGAATAGTGTGTGTGAAGTTCCCAATCCGCACCGGGCCCGCGTGGGAACTATGGCTCAAGCCTGAGAGCAGTGGCAGTGGGACAGGGACGTAAATAGTCTGGGATGATGATTGTTTTACGGGATCTGTTCAAGAGCGGTGCGTAACGAAGGATATAACAACAATCGATATAATGCAACAATTCATATAAATTTCATTTGACATAATGTAATTTATCTTTAAAACCAAAATTATTTCTATTATTTCGATTAGATGTACTTTGGGTTAGGTTAGGTTTGGTTTATATTATAAAAAAGTTCTGGGAAGCTCCTACTACCTACCATTTCAAATTATATCAAATGTTATCCTTTGAAATTGTAGAATCAAGAGATTTGTTACAAGTATTGAAATTTATTCTTCATTCAGATTTGATGCCAGTACCAAAAGGACTAACACTATGGATAAAAGGACAAGGAGTATGGTTATCATAAAATATAAAACAAGATATAAAAAAAAACTATTTTATTTTATGTGGTTGAGAGTTGAATACAACTAGATTTTTTCTGAGAATATCTATGAATATACATATATATATATTTAAATTGTATCTGAATCTTCGATGTAAAACCTTCCACAGGGGTGCCGTTGCTTACATATGTAACTCCGATTTCATATTATTATAACTCATACCTAATATCGAAAGTACGAACTGAAATATAGATGCACAGAAAAACCAGAAAAATACCAATTGCTTCATAATGACATCTCTTGTCCGGGTGAGCTGTTAGTTCCAATGGAAGTGTCGTTGCTAAGTGACTAAATAAGAAACAAACAAGCTGAGATATGTGGTGCATATTAGAAATTCATGTCTGTACCACTGTCCAGTGGTGGTTCCTGTGTGTGTGGACCTGGGTTCGATTCCCAGCGCTGGTCTTATTTTTATGGTTTTTCTGTGCATCTATATTTCAGTTTGTATTTTCGATAGGTATGAGTTTTACGGGATGACCGTAAAAGTAACAAAAATTTGGAGTTGAAATAAAAAATACAAAAAGATTCCAAAAACTAATCTTCATACCTAGTACCTATATCATATCCGTAGTAAGCGCTAGATTGCTCACTGGAGGACCATGTGTGAATCCCGACTAATATTAAACGTGAAAGGTTTATTTGAATGTTTCAATGATTGCTACTCAATTATGCAAAAAATTGGTTAAAGAGATTTTAATGAATTTGAAGTACTTGGATTACCACATCAAATGCTTTTTAAAATAATAATAATAAACCATTTATTCCGAAACACGGCCCATAAAATAAATACCTTAAAGACTAACATACCTACACATATAATTTATTGAAAACAAAATTAGTTAGTTTGAGTTTATGCAGACAAACCGCATAATTCTCGTGGGATACCTAGAAGATAGACTTGTTGTGGGCAAGAACTAATTTGACACAATTTTCGAGTACACAAACCATGGACATTCCTGCCCATTAACATCACATGAAATATTTTGATTTTATAATAAAATATATTTACTGCAAAACCAGTCGCGCGGTATCATGTACTTTTTACGATTAAGACAAGTATTTATCATTTTAAATCAATATCTTTTCGCACATACTTTTTTGAAAGTAATTTAGTCTGACACGTAAATAAATGTCCATTATCATCGGCTTCATAAATTCAAACATCATTCGATGATTATTCAAACCCACAGCTTAAGCTAATCTCACGGGCAATTTAACATGAATCACTGGAAAAGAGGTTTTATTGCCGAACCGACTGTACGGTATTTAATTTTGCTCATCAGCATAATTCATACGAGTTTTTGAAACAATTTCAACGCATTTTACTTGAACGTGGGTAATTTTTTGCAAACATAAAGGGGGCTTGCGACTGCACTTTCGATATCGTATTGAAATTTACACGAAAGGTGGTAATTTTCCGGCTGCGCGATGACATTAATAGCAGCGAGTCTTGTCGGTATACAACATTTTTTGTATAAAATGTTCACATTTGGCCGATCTTGTAGTTCTTGTGCAAGCTCCCCTCGCATCGCTTTGCATGTTTTAAAACGTCCTGTGTGTGCAGGTGTCCATGTCGTACGCACCGACATACATATCTTTGCCTACATGTATAGTTCGACGAACGCTGTAAAAACTCATCATGTTCACTCCATCAACCAATAGTTGTTTTTATAGCATCGATAGTGTCATTAAATGTCATGCAAATAATGTTCCGACATGCTTCATGGCCCTTATCTAATACTATAAAGGTAACCTATACACTTTAACTCTATTAATAGTCATTGCACTAGCGCCCATCAACCTGACAGCCCATCTTGAGTAACTTTTAATTTGCAGTCTTACCTGTCTTACAATTTAATGCGATATTTGCATAGGTAATTGAATAAATTTAGCATTAGTATAAAATAGTAGGTAAAACAAACTAATTTCGAGTGATAAGTGTTAACTAAATAGGTGAAATAGGGGCATAAAAACTAGCGGTCAATGAAATGGAGCGACGACCATACGCTGCAGTCAACGTCAAGTCAATACATTCTAATCAGTGATTTATTGCCTCTAATCCTCAGCTCAGCACAAATAAGCTATCTTGTCGGCTTAATGTTGTATCAGTCCAGGCGTGAAACTCCCGCGCACCACTAAGTGGTCCTTCCAGTTTCCACTCGAAATATTTTAATAAGACCTCACTGCTCACGCACCCAAATACAGATACACACACGCACGCATCCAGATACTACATTAAAACATCGCCTCGTTCGACTCCACTTTATTTATAATAGTAGCGACACTAAGAATCTACATTTTTGCTCTAAACGGTGTTAATTTATTGACCGTGGGCAGATAATATCACTTTTTTTTCTTTCATTATTAAAGCGATTACACGAGAAATTATACGTCGATGTCCAGTTCTTACTACTCGATCCGAATGGTGCATCATTAAAGTATGAACCGTATAATGTTTACGTTAGGAGCAACTTTTGCTTGACTCCAATTTAAAGCTCGATAATGCTTTCCTCGACGGAATCGTCTTGTATGCTCGCTAATAAAAAGTGTGAAGTTATGGACAAGTTATGCCACTTGCATTAATTTTGATGCATAACCTGATAAACAAATTATGGTGTGTTAAGTTAATAGCTTAATTTATAATTGAAAATTCATATATAACAGTATTGTTACGACCAGGTTTTTACATAATTATCTCATGTGTTAATGACGAATGAGTTAAGATATTAACATATATAACATACATAATCAAAGATTAATGTATCGGGTTAAAGGGACCATTCGTCAATTAGGTAGGTATTAGCTATAAATATATATACGACAGCTAAATTTGCCTATTACGGTAATCGACTCGAAATCGCATGGAAGTAAAGTTTCTATATAATTTGAATAAAGACTTTTTGCGCTTAGTGTTTACTTTAAGAACTTCATTAACGCTTATCATTGGATTTTTTTAATAGGTAGTGAGCGAATTATATTATACTATAAACACCAGCTGTCTACTAGGGATGTTTTGCTAGTAAATCAAAAAGCTATAGAAGTTTAAATTCCCTTATTTCTGCGTATGCTGCCATCAAAGGAATAAAACATTTTATTGAACCATATTGAACTGATTGTGACTAGATTAAAGAGTTACGTGTCATAGCTTGTCATCATGAAATAACAGGGAGCTTTATAGGACGAGCACGCGTAGGCTTGTGACTATTGCATAAGCTTGTAATAAAGCTCGATCCTTTGTCACATAATAATGCTGTAATGACTGAGCAAAGAGCATCGTAGCCCTTGCCGTGATATGTGATCACGGAACTGTTGCCCCTTAGGCGCATTAATTACAGAAACAAGGTAAAAAATTAATGATTTTCCAACGAGACACGTAGTCATACCAAATTAGGGGTAATTTTCTGTATGACTTATTTTATAAGATCAACATTACGTGATTCTAATTTACTACGAATCGTAAGAACAAGGATTATTTTTGACTACTTTTTAATCTTGGTACTTTCTGTACGAAAATAGATAGGACAAATCCCTAAAAAAAAAGCAAACTTTTTATTTTTATAACCTACTAGCAGCTGTCCGCGATTCTGTCGGTGTAGTATTTGTTTATCGCTATCCCGCGGGAACTATGCAATTTTCCGGGATAAAAGCTATCCTATCTCCTTTTCTACTACTATCTATTACTTATCTATTCGGACTATCTGGATGCCGAATTCTCATCTAAATCGGGTCAGCGGTTTTGATAATCACATCATGCGAATCGAGTAACAAGCATCCAAAAAACTTCACAAATTTTTACATTTATAATATTAGTAAGATTATTTAACTCCACGTAAGGTGTCTCAAATAGAAGTCGAATTTCACTTATTTCTAGTGGTCAGATTGATCCAAATTTTGGATAACAGTACAAGTTTATTGAACAAAAAGTACATGTATTCAGTCATGAAAAATGAACATTTAACCAAATTGTAAGATTGTTAATTGAAAAGAGCGAGTTCAGTAATAAAGATATTGGCGGTAGCACATGTTAACCAATATACTTATTTAGATGTACCTTCGTTTCTAAATTATAACAAAACACCCTCTTTTTCAGTAGCAGTGTCCCCATCATCGTCAGGCGGTGGCGGATCCGGTACTCAACTATACGCGGGTGCAGCATCACACCCGCTGTCCTCCCTACTGTCGCAACAGAGGCTGCTCGAGCTGTCGCGTTTCGGTCTGCGACACTACGACATCGCGCACCATGTGCTGTCACAGCAAGGTGCTGTTACCAAGTTGCTTGGTAAGCAAGTTTAAGTAGCTTACGGAGTGTTACCGCTCGAAAGTCTATCGATAGCTATTCGAAAGCAAAAATATCTATGGTCATATCGATATTATCGATAGTCTCAGAACGAGACAATACTATTCACAAAGTGATGTACTTCATTAGTATCGAAAAGTCTGAAAAAAAAAACAATACTATCGATAGTACGCATACTATAGAACAGCGACAGTGCCTGTCGATAGAATTGATAGTATTGCACTCAGTCTCTAATATGTATCGCCATGATTTGCGCCATGGATAGTATCGATAGACCCATCGATAATGTGGCTTGTAAAGTCTATTCGCTAATAGTTAGTTATTATGATAACGTCTCAGAATAGTGATTGTCTCTTAATTATCACAAACTACGATAGGCTTCGCTTATCATTACGAGCACCGAGTTTCGTGGTACCACACATTCAGTTCTAGTGAAATGCATGCCCGGACGCGGCGGCTATATTACCATTTCGTTCTGGAATGAGTTTCGAGTGTGTCATTTAGGTGTTCGCGCGTACTGTTTTCTGTTTTATACAGTTAATAGCTATTCAAATATGTTTTTTTATAACCTAGACTCTTTTATTTTGATAGCAGGACTGTGCCTACCACGCGACGTATATAGGCTGGGGTGACGATGAATGTTTTGATCGGTAAAATATATTTAACGTGCCGAATTTGTAATGAGTTAAGAGCCCCTGATTTTTAATAAACTATCGGTGAACTAGACTATAGATGAAAATTATCGATTACAAGACTATCAACTGTGAAGTGACACTAACTTACGGCCAGGCCACGATTGTGCGCGATCAGCAGCGCGGCGAGCAAATTTTCAGTTTATTGCAGACGTCGTTCACCTATCTACTCAAAACTGCTCTATGCACTGTTTGTCGCGGGTAGTTAGTATACCTATGTCGGGCCGTTAGGTGAGTGGAGTCTAAAAAGTTGGACACCTTAACGTGTTGGTAGTTAAAATTAGTGATGTTTCCGTTGCACCTATAGATTAAGTGTCACAACAGATTTTTTTTTAGTTAACGCGGTCCAAATTTTCTTTATCGATAAAAAAAACTGTAACATTTTGGATTGTAAGATGATCCCGGCCAGAACACCAGGATTTTACTACCTATTACATTATTATATTGTCACTGGATTTACATAAATACCTACCAATTTTTTTTATTCAAAAATATGGTTTGCAAAGATTCAGAACGTAAATATACCCACGTACTAAAAAATCTTGTAAAAGTTGAGTATGGCTCAACTAAATCCTATTTCTAAATTTTATCTTTACTAAAGGGTGTGCTTATTTTACTACGCGTACTTACACGATCTCAATTAAGCAGTCTAAAATGTAAACGCCTAAAATAATCATTCTCATCCAATAGAATGCGCGACTAGTGAGATTACTAATTTCGTTGGCACTGCATGATTATTAAGTAATTTCGTAAGCAAATTTTACAACAAAGGCATACTTACACCGGAAAATGGTACGATGTAGTAAATTAAAGGAAGCATTTTTACGAAGCCGGTGACTGACCTGCAACGCTCCAGCAACTTGCCGTACCTATAGAACTATTGTATGGTGGCAATAATTACGAGTAGTTTCGATGTTACCCTCCCACTGTTTTATTAAGCTCATGGTCAAATGTGTATCGATCATTGATTTAATATTTGATCATTCTTGTGATTTAACATTTTCGTTTCTTTGCGCGATAGAATCCGGAATACGGAAATTCGTCGAAAAACTAAAGTCACTGACATAGCTGGAAAAATATGCAAATTGAATCGCTCGGAGAACAGATAACCGTTGGGGGAGAAAAGTCCTCGAGTGGCAACCATGAACCGGAAGACGAAGCGTTGGCAGGCCTCCCACCAGGTGGACTAATGACATCGTGAGAGTTGCGGGAAACCGGTGGATGCAAGTGGCGAGTTGTTGTTCATTATGGCGTTCTAAGGGGGAGGCCTTTGTCCAGCAGTGGACGTCTTCCGGCTGATGATGATGATGAACATTTTCGTACTAATTCTTATGAAAATGTTGTAAATTTACCTATGCTCGCGGCTTTTTTTAAATAACTATTAATTTTTCGTATCATTTGTCTTAATAATGATTGTTAGTCTGTGGATAATTTATGCCTACTCTAATAATAAAATTTTATAATGGAATAAAAATGTTACAATAGATACAATGAAATATCTACCTATTAGTTATTCCACGTTTGATTTTCGAAATCCGCTAGATAACACTGGTAAGGTAATTGATGAAGTGAACTTCTGCCTACTGGCTATGGATTCCACTACAATTAACGAATGTATTATTTATGTGGAGGTTGTCGGGACTCTTCAGCGATGTATTGATTTATACAACCGTTCTTTAGAGAGCCCTGGGGCTTGTTATTGCCTGCAACTAAGTTATTTGCAATAATTACGCACCCGCCTAGAGTGATCAATACGCAACCCGACTACTAGCGATTGACTTCGAGATTTAATGTGATCACCCTATATTGTTTAATTATGAATAATATAGAGTAAAAGTGGGTTTAACTACCTATAAGGTAACGGAAGTCATACTTTCGCGCATAATTGTCACTGTTATCTCCTAACTCATAAGAATTTTGACAAGCACTGTTTACGCATTCAGTATTATCGTCTCCATACACGAAGTAGCGCGCAGCAAGTGCTTTTAAAACTCTGTTTTTAACGCTCGACACACTTTACTTTACGACGCGTAATGAAATAAACGATAAATTTGCATATTTACCAACACCTAAGCATTCAGAAATTGTGAAAATAAAAAAAACGAGACCTTTTCGCGAGATAAGAGCAACCGATTATTAAATAAATATAAACGATATGAAAACATTCATGACAAGTCCGCAATTTGTCGACGGCGACGCGGGCCGGGCGGGGGAATGCCGTGTTCTAATAACACGGTTGTGGTAAAAATCTCAATCGCAATTAATCAGTGATAAGGGATCGCTGGAGCCTGCCGCGACGAAAGCTGCCATTGACGAAAGCTTAGATCCTAATCGAATCATAAAACTTGCAGCGTGTTAATTATAAGCCACCGGGCTGCGTCCACGCCGCCACCGCTCTTCTCGCCGCGAGCTACCGCACCCGACCGTCATTCGCTGTTTGCCGCTCGCATGTGAGAACCCTCTTATCGACAAAGATCCTCAATAGCAATCACCATTTATTTGACTGTTTCGCTTATCACGGCTGCCGCAGCATTTAATCCACAGTAGATCATAATTAAGTATCCACCAATCAAAATCTTTGACGCCACACTATGATTTATCTAGTGACCTATCATTGTTCAGTTTCGGTAACAGTAATTTAAAAACAAATAAATCGAATTTCTCGTATTTAAAATTAACACGCAACAATAAATTTTCCATCATCGTTTACAATAAATAAGTATCACGTGGGAACAACTATTTTGTTGACAGCGACTAAGACGACTTCTATTGTGTATCTAATTTAATACCATTACTTGGCTTAACGTTGCAAATCTACAAAACAATGACTCACAAACTGCCTTTTGTACTATGGTGCAATTATAAACCGTGGACTAATTATTGTCAATACCTTGCAGGATGCGAACGTAGAATTAAAGTCTGAGACAGAGCGCAGTGCACGCTCCTAGTAATTTGAATGCTCGTTCACAAAGCAGAAAAGTCAATTAGTGCGTTATAATGGTATGTTTGGTTGCAAGCGAAGCGTGAGTTGCTCACAACGCGGCCGTTTGCTTGTGCGCGGTTTTAATTTGATGCATTAGATCTGCGAGTGTGTCATTAAAACACATGCGCACTTTGTGTTTGCCCACGAGTCAGGAACGGGCTATTTGAAACTAACTCTGGCGTGAATTGGATGTAGGTATAAGCTTTATTATTTTATTTTGATTTTGATTCGGCTAGCTAAAGGTGGGTCGACATTTTGAATAATTTTAACATATCGAAATCAAGCACACGTATCCTAAATTATGTATGCTCGCTTTGGTGTTTAATGTGACTCATGGATATACAACATTGATCGCGATGTATCAAATATGGCAGGTTGTATGATCGAGTATCTTTTTGCTTCTAAACTAACTCTCACCATTTAACTCCATATAATGGGAGCATTCATTGAATTTTTGTACGAGATAAGTCGCCTGCAAACAGAATCAATGATTTAATAATAAATAGAATATAGTTGGAATCGAAACAATACGCTTAATACGAGACTATACGAGTAAGCTTAATTTAATAGGTACGGTTTTATTAATACTAACTACGCAGTTTGACTTTAACGATCATAAATTTAAATTATTAGAACGATTACTCAAAGTATGCGTTACCTACATTTGAAGTGTCGTGTCAATCAATGTTCGCCCGTGGTGGTTCGTAACGTCACGTGTTGGTTTCCCACGGAAGCCTGGCCTACGTTCCGCCCAGGGCCGTCATGTCCATCCACTTAAGTATTTAACATACGTGAAGCCTTAGCTCAAAAGCTATCTAGCCCAAACATTTTCTAAGCTGTCGGCATGAAAATGGGCACGCATAAATTACGCTCCACAGTCGATTTGCAATGTTAAATTGTCCTCTAAACACAATGTTTATATATCCGCCGATGAAACTATCACGTATGCTACTTAAGTATACTATGGTTCAATAATTGGTTGTAGTCATTTTAGTTTCATTCTTAGTTCATAAAGATCGTACTTTATGTATGAACGTGTCATTAGTTCAGTCACAGAGAACATAATATACAGAGACACCACCTAGTACAAGCAAACGGTATCACCCTAATACTGGCTATACAACTGGCTATTTTTCTTTTCTTTATTTTACAATAGAAGGCACCACTGAGAACACAAATAACACGATACCTATATGCCATCTAGCGAGACACTAATGATACGGGTGTCGCTTGTTAGCCCAATATATAGCTTGACTAGGACATGACAGGGTTGGTAGATGGCGCTACGTTATATAACCTACTCACGGCCGCTGGTCAGTGCGTAAGCAATCGAGGTTTCGTAGATCCAAACCTATTCGTAATCTGCTGAAAACGCTGTCAGCCATTTTAGTTTATAGATTATCTACAGCTTAGGGCTATACTACGAAACTCAAAGTTCGTATCGTACCGTCCCTCTCGCTCTCGTATTAAATAGTTTAAGTGTCAGAGGGACCGCACGACACGAACTTCTAGTTTCGTAGTAGAGTAGTGACGATTATGTAGTTTTAATTTTTTTTTTATTCGACTGGAAGGCAAACGAGCAAGTGGGTCTCCTGGTGGTAAGAGATCACCGACGCCCGTAAACATCTGCAACATCAGGGGTATTGCAGATGCGTTGCCAACCTAGAGGCCTAAGTTGGAATACCTCAAGTGCCAGTAATTTCACCGGCTGTCTTACTCTCCGCGCCGAAACACAACAGTGCAAGCACTGCTGCTTCCCGGCAGGATTAGCGAGCAAGATGGTGGTAGCAATCCGGGCGGACCTTGCACAAGGTCCTACCACCTGCTATTATGCGATTATGCAATTATAGTATATAAATATAAGTGTTGTGTAGTGTATATACTTGGTTTGGTGTTTTTCAAAATCCTCTAATATCTCAGAAACGGTGCGTCCTAGCTCAAAAATAGCCAAATTTTCAACCCCCTCCCAAGCCAACCCCCTACGGGACTACCCCGGACCCAACCCCAAAATTTCATCCCCCCCCCCCACTTTTAGCACATTGACCAGCCTAACCAGACCCCTGATCCAAGGGTAGCAAAAACTTCCAGGGCCTATAGCTCCGGAACGGGGCTACTCCGAAACACGACGTTCGAAGTTCGTATCGTGCGATCTCTCTCACACTTATACTATTTAATACGTGAGCGAGAGGGATCGCACGACACGAACTTCAAGTTTCTTAGTAGAGTAGTGACGATATGTAGTTTTAATTTTTTTTTTATTCGACTGGAAGGCAAACGAGCAAGTGGGTCTCCTGGTGGTAAGAGATCACCGACGCCCGTAAACATCTGCAACATCAGGGGTATTGCAGATGCGTTGCCAACCTAGAGGCCTAAGTTGGAATACCTCAAGTGCCAGTAATTTCACCGGCTGTCTTACTCTCCGCGCCGAAACACAACAGTGCAAGCACTGCTGCTTCCCGGCAGGATTAGCGAGCAAGATGGTGGTAGCAATCCGGGCGGACCTTGCACAAGGTCCTACCACCTGCTATTATGCGATTATGCAATTATAGTATATAAATATAAGTGTTGTGTAGTGTATATACTTGGTTTGGTGTTTTTCAAAATCCTCTAATATCTCAGAAACGGTGCGTCCTAGCTCAAAAATAGCCAAATTTTCAACCCCCTCCCAAGCCCACCCCCTACGGGACTACCCTGGACCCAACCCCAAAATTTCATCCCCCCCCCCACTTTTAGCACATTGACCAGCCTAACCAGACCCCTGATCCAAGGGTAGCAAAAACTTCCAGGGCCTATAGCTCCGGAACGGGGCTACTCCGAAACACAACGTTCGAAGTTCGTGTCGTGCGATCCCTCTCGCTCACGTATTAAATAGTATAAGTGTGAGAGAGATCGCACGATACGAACTTCGAACGTCATGTTTCGGAGTAGCCCTTCAGCACATAGGCAGGCTACTCTGAAAATCGAAACTCGAAGTTCGTGTCGTGCGGTCCCTCTGACACTTATACTATTTATTACGAGAGCGAAAGAGACCGCACGACACGAACTTCGTGTTTCGAATTACATAGTAGCCCGCTGCATGCGCATACCGGTTTTACGCCATCTAGCGTACTTTTGCAAACTACTACGAAAACCTCATAGCTGAAACGTAGTCACATGTAGCCTATACTTTCGTATTCTCAATTTATTATTTATGATGTTTCTTATCTTCAAATTAAGGAGTTGAAATAAAGTTGATGTGAAGTTGTGTTTATAAAATATGCTATTCTTTATTTTAATATCAATATTTCTACTTAATTCGGCTTATTTACATTTTATACTTTACAGATGTTAATATTAGTGCCATCTATTGCCGTTTTTTAGTACTAAATATATCTTGTATGAGTTGGTAGCCCATGGTTCAGTCCAATAAGTGCCTTAATGATTCAAATTCCGCTTTGTTGAATAGATGCTTAAGTATTAGAAGAAGAACTCCGAAATCACGACAAGTAATTTCATATTAAACCAGTCATTTTATGGGATGTAAATTTCGTAGGAAGCTAATGATACCTACTCAGAAAGATTGTCCGCGGATCGCCGCGGCGGGTAATGAAGCCATATTTAGGCTTTGGTCCTATAATCAAAATTGAATTAGGTACCGGGGTTGACATTCTTACTTTGTGGACAAAGCCTTTTCTTTTTCTGCTCCAATTCTCGTCGTCAATTTGAATTTTTAATGATCTCCACTGTCCATAGAACGCTATTTTTAGATAAGAACGTTTGTAAAGATCTGTCAATTATTGTAATGATACGGTAGTCGATATTATTAAGCGTTTAACGTTTGACACAAGCTGCCGCCTTAGTGGTTAGGTTAGGTATTTGCAGAATGGTAATGACTGCAAATAGGGCACGGCATTATGACTACTTTTCAGTCCTATAGTTTCATAAGTCGTGTTTGTGTAAAAATGTTAATTTTATAAAATGATCCTTGTGCATTAGTTGAGCTAAATCCACACACTTTACGATCGCTATAAAATAATCACCGTTACCATAGGTCCAAGATGAGAATAGCTCAAGCTTAAGTGCTTTTCTGTACTTGCAAAATGTCATTTTAATTTATATGAGACTTTTATATGGTGTTAAAATGTGCTTAAATCTATTAACCTCTAACCAATGACGTTTAATACTCGTAACAAATTGACACAATGATGCAGGTCTGTTTTTACTACTTCAGAGCTGCATATACCCTCTCAAAGTAGGGACATAGGTGGATTATTAATTGTATGGCAAAAAACTTTTCCCAAAATATTTTACTCAAATTATCATTTGGCAAAAAATCATTTGCCAAAAAAACTTATTGCAATTTTACAGTTAAATTTTTTTTTTGCAAATTATTGTTTCACTAAATAATTACTTAGTCATGTTTCATTATTACCAAGTATTATTTAGTAAAATGTGTCGTTTGGCAAAATGTACTCTTCCCGAAATATCGCATGACATACTCGTAATTACTTACCTACTTTTCTGGGAGCAGTTCGTTTCTGTGGAGGGCGCAGTACTAACCTAACCTAACTTACTTTTCTGGTAGCAGTTCGTTTCTGTGGGGGACGCAGTCAACCTCATCTACTTTTCTGATAGTAGTTCGTTTTTGTGGAAAACGCAGTTCTAACTTAATGTAACCTACTTTTCTGGTAACAGTTGGTTTCTGTGGTTGGTTTGTGCGAAATGTAATTTTGAACAAACATTTTTTTGGAATACAATATTAGTCAAAAGAAAACGTTTGCTTAATAAAGGTTAGTCGTAATAAAATTAGACAAATTAGCATTATGCTAAATGATAATTTGACTAAATGAATAAATTGTGAAATGTAAATATGCTAAAGATTCGTTAGGGAAATAAAACTACTGTGATAAGTTTTTTGGGACGTGAAATTTGGCGATAAATATTTTGCCGAAACGGCAGTACCTACACCGTTATAGGTATATGCGGAGTGATATTTTAAATCTATTCGAAGATGTTTTCACTAAATTTTATAGCATAACAATCGCCCATAATGTCTCAGTTACAAATGATTAAACATAACTCCAAATTATTCAAAATTCATAACTTCAATAATCATAAATCCCTTTTCAGATACTTTTAAAAAAATTCTACAGGTGCGCCAAAAGAGTACGTTAGTTTAAGTTAGAACTGTGATCCCAACAGACACGAGAAACCACCAAAAAGTAAGTTAGGTTTGGTTAGAATTGCGTTCCCAACCGTTATGAGAAGCCACGAATTATTATCAATAGCACAACGTATTATAAGTACAATTAAAATCTTGAAATTGACATTTATGAATTGAAGTTTTCTGGAGATAAGCTTTTACTATATTAACTATTTTTTTTTAATAGTACTTAGATACTATAGAAAACAAATGAAGCGAAAAATTAGGAATACCTAGTGAATAATATTAGGATAAACAATTTTATGTGAGCTAAAATGGGCCCATTGCGTAATGTCCTTTAGAACTTGGACAATACCATATACGGCGAGCGTTATAACTAGTAAGTACCTGCGGTAAAACCGTTACCAACTATATTTGATGTTCTTATTTTATTTAAACAGTGTTAGCAAAATTACCTACCACACCAAAGTGCGGCATATTTCAAAATGGATTATTTTTCCGTTAGCTTATCGGGTTGTTAGATTTAGAAACGGAGCCTCATTCTATTTAATGGTTGAATTTGCATTACAATAAGACGTTGCAAAAACCGTGGGGCTTGTACCGGTGAGGTGTTGGACATGGGCGCCATTATGACTGCGCAGACGCTGGTCTGCTGTTCGTGGATTCATATATTTGAGACGATTATTATAACAGTAATGTGGACTTGATGACCTTGCTGGTTTCAATGCAGGAATGTTCGATTCCTTGAAACGGTTTAATTTTGATTTTAATGATTTTATTCCTTATGAACAAATAGTCACACACATACCGATCAATATCAGTATCACAACAAACCTTTTGCTTCGCTATACCCGAATATTTACCCGAATGGTAAAATACAAAACTGTTCTAGAAATAGTACCTACATTGTTGTAGAGGCTGGAAAGTAAGCAATACACGAACAAGTTAGTTCGAAAGCCGATTTTGATAATATGACTCATCTATTGCACTTTTGGCCGAGACTAAACATTGTGCTTTCCATGACTGCGAGGAAATAAAAAGCATTTATCACAAAACAAACAATAACAATCCAAACACTGCATTGCTCCCGCTTGCCTACCGCCAATTTTTATTTCTCTATCTGGGGGCACGGCAGTGCCCCCGCCAAGTCGAGCAAAAAAAAAACAAAGGCACGGCCGTACCATACTTTTCTCGAAGCCATTCAGGCTATTTTCAACACCCTGTATTTTTGTTATGGCTAAAGCTAGAACCCTGAATTTTCAGTTACCTATAGGGCCTAATGGGACTTAGATATATTATCAATAACATTCAGTTTGAACACGTAGATTAAGAACTATCACATGTTAAAGTTCCTCAGTTTTGTCACTGACATACCTACACACTGACTTTTGATCATCATAATTCTAAGGTACTTCTAGCAGACCCACAAGGTCCAAATTTTAAACATAGTTAGTTTTTAGCCTACATGGTCACGAAAAAATCCAAAATGTTGCAATTTCAGTCACGTTTCAAAGTTATACAAACCGCACAAGTAAGTTTGTAATCCCATATAAATACTAGCGATTACAAAGTTACACAGCAATGACTTTATTGAACGTAGTCGTATTGTATACGTATTAATGTTGAGTCTAAATACCTGAGTATTAAGGGTTAAAATGAAATTGTTTATCTTACTAATGTAATAAGTACCAAAGTTCGTTTGTTTGTGAATGTTTGTGCGATGCGAGTGGACGCGAGGATGGACGATGGAAATTGGAATATGGATGATGGACAATGGATAATGGTCGATGGAGAATGGGTAGAAAATGGACGTTGGACGATGGAGTGTGGACGATGGACGATGGGCGACGGACGATGGATCATCATCATCATCATCCCAGCCTATATGCGTCCCACTGCTGGGCACAAGCCTCCTCTCAGAATAATAGGGCTTGGGCCTTAGTTCCCACGCGAGCCCAGTGCGGACGATGGATGGTGGAGGATGAACGATGGACGACGACGGACGACAGAAAACGACGGACGACGACGGATGACGCAAGTTAGACGGGCGAAAGACGAACGACCGACGAAAGACGATGGATGACGACGGAAGTTCGACGACGGACGACAGACGATGACTGACGAGGGAAGTTCGACGACGGACGATGACGGACAACGGACGATGACAGACGACGGACGACGACAGACGACGAACGCCGACAGACGACGGACAACGAACGATAGACGATGGCGACGACGGACAAAAGACGACGACCGACGACGGACAAGACAACGGATGACGGACGATGACCGACGATCGACAACGGATGATGGAGGGTGGACGATGGAAGATGTACGATGGACGACAGACGGTAGACGGACGACGGAAGTTCAACAATGGGCGACGATGGACGAGAATGGACGATGGACGATAGACGAGGATGGACGATGGACGATGGACAAGGAAGGATGAACAAATGAAGATAGTAATGCGTTATTACAAGAAGTAGTACCCGAAAAAAAAGAACTGCCTACAAAAAGTGATGAGATCCCACCAAAAACATTACATGTAAAAAGCTGCAAGTCTCGCAACGCAATGCAGTTCTTGTAATGCTAAAAAGGTTTGAGATGCAATGTTATACCAAGTCGGTTATTTTTGTTAGTACCGGGGGGTTTCCATAGAACTCGATTTTCACCAACTTGCTTATTTTAAAACCATAGAAAAATACAGTTTATAGTTCTCAAATAAAGAGTAAACCAAATTATTTTTTAAACACATAATGACTTGGCCATCGCACTCAACCTTTAGTCATTCTCGTATTATGTGTATCACTCAAACTGCAAGGCTGGGGCTAGCGCTATCTTTAATTAGAATGACTTTAAATAGCTGACGTTGATGATTATAATTCTTATGTCATTATGTCTTGCGATGGCCAAGTCATTTATGTGTTTAAAAATAATTTGGTTTACTCTTTATTTGAGAACTATAAACTGTATTTTTCTATGGTTTTAAAATAAGCAAGTTGGTGAAAATCGAGTTCTATGGAAACCCCCCGGTACTGACAAAAATAACCGACTTGGTATAACATTGCATCTCAAACCTTTTTAGCATTACAAGAACTGCATTGCGTTGCGAGACTTGCAGCTTTTTACATGTAATGTTTTTGGTGGGATTGTTATATCAAAAATTTTTAAACGAGCCCGTTCTTAGTGGCCAGTACCCAAAATCACGTATTTAAAAAAATAAAAACGAGGATGTATGCTCGCGCACTGAGCAGCCTGGCTGTTCAACAAATGCAGTGCCATGCGCAGCAGACTTAAAAAATTAATACTGTGGCGTTTTTTCATACAAAAAAATAAAGCATTTTGTGCATATTATGCGTTTAAGAAAAAAAACACCCATAAAAGTCATAAATGACGCATTCTCGTTGGTCAATTTAATTTCACACGCAGGAAACGATTAGTTTTGATTGGTCCAATTATCATTTCAGCAGGCCGAATAAATACCTATAAGCAAATTTGTGTACTGGATTTAGGTTATTTATAGCCACATTTTCCAGCAGTGTCGTGAAAAATTCATATTTTATCTGTCTCTATGTTTTTTTTAAGTTTTTACTTGTGTTTGTGATACCTCGATAAGCAAAAATATGACACATTGAATAACGGTTAGCCAAAATTAACTAAAATGGCCAAAACTTAATCTTACCCACCAATTGGCCAATAGAACGGCTATCTTTTTTTCGTGACCATTAAGATCACTAAAGCTTCTGCGTAGAATGCGGAATGGGGTTAGCAACGAAAAGCAATCAATCAACGAATCAGGCATCGTTAACACGCGCGCTGCATTACACTCGACAAATCAGGGCCCTCTGAGCCACTTTGCTGAAACATTTTGATCTATTAACGGCGTGACGCGGCAGAACGCGCTAGCGCCGGCTAAGGAGCCACTTTTTAATACAAATTTAATTACCTCGATTCGAGCCCTTTCTGTCACTCACAATGATCTTGTCCTTTGTGCCCAAGCCGTGTAATGACTTCGGGCGCCCATAAATGGCTCTAGTGTGGAAATTTATTAACCGGAGTTTTGGGAGTGTATTGTGCCCTTTAAGACTTTCACTTCCTTAACGCGCGGTGATGATTAATTGTTTACTTTTGTTCGGCAGCCGAAAGGCTGTTAAGTCCTTAATAACCAAAAAATATTTTGACACCTTGTTTATGTTTTGTTTTATGAGCTTGGCTTACAGAAATGATGTAGGTACATTAAGAAGATGTTGTTTCGATAATAGCTGAATTTAATGCGATGCATGTACATCTGCTAATTAGTAGTTAAGTGGCAGAAAAAGTAGAGTTCTGATATATATATGAGGATGTGAAATCATCCAAGGCACGTTTAATTAATTTAATCATAAGAAAGATTCCTTAAAAGTCACGTGAGTCTTATTTTATTCCAGTATTGTGCTCAAATATTTTCATGCGTTATATGTAGAGTAAGCCTAGGTTACGCGTTTCCACCCGCACGTTAAATTTGTACTAAATTGTCTAAATTTTGATATTATTGCTACCTAAAATCAGTTTTCAAAGGAACTGATTTTTGTAGAAACAGCCAATGCGTTAGGTACTTTAAAAATACTTTGAGCTGTCTACCTATCTGATTTCGTACAGGTAAACATACAATCGTGCTGATTTATAGCCGCATTACATACTTGATACTAGGTATATTCAAGCAGTAATGTATACATACTACGTTGTAGCTATTATTATAGTCGGTAATTATTATAAGTCCGCAAGAGCGCGCTGGAAGCACGCGCGTGCGTTTCGCTCAAATAATAGACATTTAGCAACCATTTCAGTACCTCACACGATCCGCCTCTGTCTAGGTAACGAGTAATTGCTCTCGGTCATGCGATTACGTTCCTGGCCGATTTAATTAGCGCAAAATGATCAGTGTGCTGGCGTCCCGCAATTTTCCTATCAATCAAGAGAGCCAGGTTATTGGCGCCCGGACTTGGCTGCTTATGAATTTTCAGACGGGGTTGGTGAAAGGTGTTTGCGCGGTGGCGTTGGTTGCGAGAGCGAGCGAGATATGTTTGAAAACTTTTAAAACAATGCAGCCTTAGTTCAATCATATGCCATGTAAATCCCTACTAATGTTACAAATGCGAAAGTAACTCTGTCTGTCTGTTACGCTTTCACGTCGAAAATGCTGAACCGATTTTGATGATATTTGGTATAGAGAAGTTTAAGCCCCAAGGATCAACATAGGATAATTTTTATTCCGATAGAGGGCGCCTAAACTAGGTCCGTGCATGCGGGCGTAGGTTAGTTTATTATAATTATCATCATCATGTTAGTCGTAGGAGGTTCACTATTGTACATAGGTCGCCCCCATAGATCTCCAGTTACTTCGGTTGGAAGCGGGCTGCATCTACCATACAATTAATAACAGCTAAAAAGTTACACATGCGCATGTCATCATCATCATCATCATGTCAGCCGAAAGACGTCCACTGCTGGACATAGGCCTCCCGCAAGGCTCTCCACTCAGACCGGTCTTGTGCTTTTCGCATCCACCGCGATCCCGCGATCTTAACCAGGTCGTCGCTCCATCGTATGTAGTTACAGTCGAAAAATTGAGTCAGACCCAGAGTGGAACCTTTGTGTTGCTAATATCATGTTGACATCTCATACTTTTGTTTAGAAATTCTTAGTGAAATTGAATATTAAAAGGACCCTGGGTCATGATTTAATTTGTTCAACTGTACCTAATAGTAACATGACATTGTCCGTATATGTATACAAAATTTTTGTTGCAAATAAAAAAAAAACTAAGGTCTATATCAATATTGTGAATTACTACATGCAAGGAAGACTTTAATCAAGTTTGCTGTCTATAATAGGTACATACTAACCTAATTCCAGCATAGGTAAGTACTATAAACTTTAAGCCCCGCCTACTTGTACATTTACTGTGACCGATATCCGCCTTATGGTTTAGCTAATTTGCTTAAATTGTTTTATACCTACGTGATCTGCATAATAATGAATTTATGAATAATTTAATGGTGTTCTAAATCTTGGTTGAAATAATTACACCAATACCTGTATAGGTACACCAATAAGTACACGTATGTAAGTGCTTAACTTTTGACTACACGCGATTTTGGTAATTAATTCACCCACACTGTTAAAATATGTATTTACTACGTTAATATGAACTACATTTTGGTCAGTTTGGCTACCTTTTATACCGATTGTCAAGATTAAAAATAATAATACGTGTCTCGCAAATAGGTAACGACCAATTCTATTTTTGTACAATTAATTTCTTTAAGCTGTGGTAGCCTAGTGGTTTGACCTATCGCCTCTCAAGCAGGGGGTCGCGGGTCCAAACCCCGGCTCGCACATCTGAGTTTTTCGAAATTCATGTGCGGAATTACATTTGAAATTTATCACCTGTGAAGCAATTCAATGGTGCGTGTGAAGTTCCCAATCCGCACTGGGACCGCGTGGGAACTATGGCCCAAGCCCTCTCATTCTGAGAGGAGACCTGTGCCCAGCAGTGGGACGTATATAGGCTGGGATGATGATGATGAAATTATTTATTATTTGGTATTAAATTAATAGAGCTTATGTTAACGTTCAAAAGTTTACAAACTAAAGGCTACATAAATATGAATAATATTTTCATACCAACAGGCTGATCGGACCAATATCCTTTAATATTTAATGTCCTACCCAACGGACTATAAAATTTCATTTATTTATATAACTAGTTCAAAAAGTATGTTTTTGTTTTAGTCGCTTTTACATAATGACCCGTTCGTACTCTTATAATAAAAATAATAGCGTCCGCGCGAGCTGGTTTGGTGTTAACTAGGTGCAGTTATTTTTTGCGATTCTGCCCCATTTTTGGTCGTAAGCTTTAGTTTTATCAAGACATAAAGACCCGTATGAATTTATCGTCAATGGCGTTGATAAAAATGTGAATATAAATAATGGTATGAATAATTCAGTGTGTATCAGTATGGAGGATGGCGGCAGTCGCGGCACTCGCGGCCGGTAAAAACGCCGGTCCAGGCCCGCCCGGCCGGAATGCGCGTTTGCGTTTTTACGTAATTGTTCTGGAGCACGCACTCATCCATTATCTAACTGATTTAGGCATTGTTACTTTTTACCTAGCCTGTTTCATATCACAATCGTTGCCCTCTGAATTTTGAACAGGCGAGACAATATATTTCAAAATTTAATATCATGTTTTTGATCTCCTTAACGGGCCAATATATTCCATGTGCAGCGTGACAATATGTTACTGGGTGTTAATTATCACACCGATGCCCCATTTTTTGCTGAATCGACTCGAGGTTTAAAAGGACCTTAATTAATTCATTAATTGTATTGTATTCAATTTGTTAAAACGTTTGAAGAACAAAATTTTTGTTATCTGAATGTTAAAACCGTAAATGATTATAGTCAGCGAAATTCTTGAATTAAATTAAATAAGGTTTATTATTAGTATTGAAACATGAATCATACTTCGGTTTTAATTGTAAGAATAAAAATAAAAATATTTTCCGAGTAATTTTCTTACCTACCTTATTTTCTCACTACCTCTGTACCATAAGAGAACGTTTTGTCTTATGGGACTTCTTTATTACATCTAGTTGTAATTAGCACAGCGCCAATTGCGGGTACCGGTCCATAAAATCGATGTCAATAATTCGATAATTGATATTATCGATTTGCAGCTTTAATATTCCACGCCACTACTGCCGTGCAAGATTATCGATGGTTTTAACTACCGCAACCACCTTCCTTTTTTACTTGGCATTGGTTATTTTTATGCTATCTGTAAAACTCATACAGGCCCGTATGTTGTTGTAATATGATTGTGATAGAAAGAATTACTTCGTTTTGTATCTGAGTCCGCTTGGTAGCTGCGTTGTGTCACGTTGGATGCTCAAAGCAATTGCTTCAATCGGCATCGTGTTGCTATTTTCGGTATTTTTATTCGAGGACTGCTTCGCCTTAGTATTTAATGCAGGTGATGGTGTGCAATGAACCGATTTAATGACAGTTGTTAATTAAAATCGTTGAATGAATTCGAAGAGTGCCATGATATTTTTAACCCACGCATGATGCCCATTTGCTTACTTATTAATTTAAAGACAGGGAAGATTTTGAAACTAGGTATAGTTATATTTCCCATACCTAGTTAACTAAATAAGAAATATGGCTAATTTTTCGTTACTCAAATTTACAGGCTCATACTTAGCATAAGCCTATCTTTTTGGATTGATCATTCATTTAGTTTCACGGAGTGTTGAGAACAGTGGCCAGTGTTAACAAAAATACCGTAAATTAATTCAACTCCCTACTTTTTTACTCTGAGCACTCGTAGTTTTATGGTCAAATTAGCAATAATTTGATTGAACAAAAATATAGTTACCTAATAAAAAATAATTTGTTTGAATTCAAAAATATGAATTATTAAAAAGGTTTTATTACATTTTTGGAGTTGATATTCTATGCGAACGTTCTCGTCATTGGACTACTGTATTATACCTAGATACTGGTGTTGTTATTTGAACCTAAGAGATATAAAATAGTTATTTCTTGCTGTCAGAGACTCTCTTGAACCTACTTAATTTCACTTATAAATTCGAAACATCTCAGAGGTGCGAGCCTAGGGGCCTTATTGTCTAAAGTTTTATTTTTATTTTGAGTGGGTTTGAACTCACAGGCCACGATCTGCTTCAGAGGTCCACCACTTACCATGACTTTTTTAGCCCCCGACGCAAAAAGAGGGGTGTTACATGTTTGACTGCTATGTGTGAGTGTGTGTGTGTCTGTCTATGGCACCGTAGCTCTTAAACGGCTGAGCCGATTAGAATGCGGTTTTTTTATTTGAAAGCATGCTTTCTAGCGATAGTTCTTAGAAATGTTTTATCAAAATCGGTTCAGCCGTTTTTGAGATATTGAACTTTGAAGTGACAATGTCGAGGGTTTTCCAACTTTTTGTTGGTTAGGTTAAGTTAGGTTACTGTTTAACAGCGGGCTAAAGTTGGTTTTCTTTGCAGGCACTCTCCGGCCCCCGGGTCTTATTGGCGGCAGCAAGCCCAAGGTGGCGACACCCGCCGTAGTCTCCAAGATAGAACAATACAAGAGGGAGAACCCCACCATCTTTGCCTGGGAAATCCGGGAGCGACTTATCTCTGAAGGTACGAGTAATATGTATACAGCTTTTGCCCGCGACTTCGTCCGTGAAGAATTCTTCTATAATAAAGGTTCTGGTGGGCCCTTCATAAGAGCGTATGATTAAATCAGTTCAGTGTCATTTCATAATAATGGAGTCATTCAGTACATAAAAAAATCTACTAGCTTAAAGTCGGTGCATCAGCATTGATTTGATTCATCAAGGACGGATTTCTGAGGTAACAACCCTATATAAGCGAATCAACCTATTTAAGCGAATCGATATCCTTTTCCTTTTTTTTGAAGTCTGTTAAAATAGAAATTAATTAATAATAGAAATTAAAATATAAAATAGCTATAAATTATCTACCCGTTACTACAATACAATAAAATACAATACAATACAAAGACTCTTTATTGTACACCAGAAATAGTAAGCGATTGTATTGTTTTTGTCAAATTTAGAACCTAGAATTACTAAAAGTGGCTCCGAAGCGGTAACGTTTCGTGTGCTCTACCTACCTCACTTGGGAATAGGTACATGCGTGATGTTTATGTGTGTGTGTGTGTGTGTGTGTGTGTGTGTGTGTGTGTGTGTGTGTGTGTGTGTGTGTGTGTGTGTGTGTGTGTGTGTGTGTGTGTGTGTGTGTGTGTGTGTGTGTGTGTGTGTGTGTGTGTGTGTGTGTAAATTATCTTGCCTAATCACTTTTTATTGTATTTTATGTATTATATTGTTTAAAAGACTGTATAGTAGCTTCCACTATTTTTGACTATTAAACTCACTCTTTGTCGAATCCTAACTCCTCTCATCTACTCAAAGGTTGACTGGTAGATCCCTTAAAGGGGTAAGTACCTCATTGTACAAGTATCTCAAAGTTTGTCAATTGTTTTTTGTTTCTTTTCTTTTGTACGATAAAGAGTTTACATATATACATACTTTTTAACGTGATTAACCGAAACGGTGAGTGCAATTTTATCTAGATAGCTCACTCACTGATTACTCATAAGTATATGATTACCACTATACCACTAGTGAATGAAACATTATTTTATTCACAGAAATAATCATCTTTTAATAAAATAAGTGTTAAATTATTGAAAAACAGAATGATTGCAATCGTAAACCATTCATATTCAACATTACAGGAGAAAAGATTTCAACGCGCAGCTTCAAAGTTTAAGTACACGACTCCGTTTTTTAGGGCTCGTCAAATAAACGCAATATAAGTACTTGTATCTAACTCTTAAATAGTGCATTTAAATTTAATTTAACGTACACAGGAAGACAAGTGCGGGTTTGAATCCCGTCAGGAGATGAAATGATGAAAAATGTAAGATTTTGTTCAATAAACGCATTACGACACTTAAAGGGCTGTTTCACCATCCATTGATTAGTGTTAACTGACGGTTAAATATAATGCCATCTCTATTTGTTTTGTTCGAATAGACGGAGACGGCATCACATTTAACAGTCAGTTAACACTAGTCAATGGATTGTGAAACAGCCCCTAATAATGTTTACCTAAAGTGCTGAATAGCGTCGAACACATTTGACATGGTGGCAAGGCACAGTTAAGGGTAAATGTACGTTGTGTTTTTTAAACGCGAAACGCACGCGAGAAGAAAAATGCGCCGTCAACGCGCGTTTCTAAAACACGCGTCGGTGGCGCGTTTAAAAAACGCGGTCAGCAAGGGATCTAAAAAGTGTGCGTCAATGGCTAGGCGCAGTGTAGGGTTCCGTACTAAGATGCGGCAAATATTCAATATTACGTTTTGATCAACTATTAACTCGTTAATATCGTTAACTTAAAAAGTCAACTTATCCATTATAGTTTTTTTTAGATTCGATGTATCACGTCTACGATTTTTTTTTTCAATTTTACAACTAACGGAATAGCTTATAGAGGGAGGGTACTTTGAAGCTTAATATTTTGCAAACTGATCCCTAATTCAAAAAATGGTGTTAAGAAACTAATAATGTTTTTAAAAGAAAGAAAGAAAGATTTATTTGGCTCCATAAGTACCACCTAAGACTGAGACTAAAAGAACTACTCAACGATGAGATACCCACACATCTATCACCGATAGCCGGAAGTGACTGTTGAACAAAGGCCTCCCCCTTAGAACGCCACAACGAACAACAACTCGCCACTTGCACCCACCACTTGCCCGCAACTTTTACAATGTCGCCACCTCACATTGTGCGTTCAAAATATCTATTTGTAATTTTATTTTGCCAGTTTGACGGCGTGGTTAATATAACAATATATTTATACTCATGAAAAGTTACAGCTCTCTAGCACTATCAGTCTCAAAGCTAACGGACGCACGGATATTACAAAATTATAAGGGTTCCTTGTAGGACTACAGAACCCTAAAAAGGTATAGCAACACTTGAAGAAGATGTAGTTCACTCTGAGTTCACTGATGAATCCTAAGATTGCTGCTGCTTATGATGAATTCACATCGCAATTGTTAAGTCAAAAGGAATGATAAGTTCTACTAACAAATGATAATTCTGCGCACCTATGAAGGATAATAATATTTCCCGCACTGCGTATTACAGCGCCTTGAGCGATCACGATCATGTTTTGCCTGCATTTTGTTCTCACTTTTACTCGTTTTAGTTGTAAAATTAATAATTTAAGTAAGTATTGTTTAAAATAAGCAGGCACGCCTGTACGACGACGTCAAAAATTATGGCCAAAATAGCCACTGACAAGTATTGAAAAATTCTATGCACATGACTAATCATTTTAGGCTCTACAGCAGAGGTTCCCAAACTTATTTCGTCTAGCACCCGCTTTGAAAATCAGTTTATTTTGTAGCGCACCCATTTTTTTTACCTTAAAAACCTCTATAACATTAGTTTCGCCTAAAGACGACTAGATGACCTAGTAGTTAGAGAACCTGACTACGAAGCTTGAGATCCCGGGTTCGATTCCCGTGTCGGTGCAGATATTTGTATGAAAAATATGAGTGTTTCGAAATATTCTAAATCCGGGCGTAGCACGGACTAATTCTAAATAGGAGTCAGTTTTTTCAAGGAAAGTTATCAATATCGTTATAGAAAGTAAAGGTAATTCATATTTCATAAACGCGCGCCACTGCGTTTGTCCAGCGTTCGTGCGGTAGTTACGTAACACCGGTTGGGCTAAGCTCAGGATCTTTATTCGACAGCGCTAAAGCGATATCGGAGCTGAGCGAAAGATATATTCAATATCTCAGCCGATGAATTGACGACCGGGATGAAGCTTGAGGTCCCGGATTCATATCCTTGTCGGGGAAAATATATTTTTTTTAAATACAAATGTGTACTTGATTAAAAAGAAAGAAAGAAAGAAAGAAAGACATTTCTTCACATTTACAAAGACAACAAAAAAAACACAAACAAAACAAAAAGGAAATACCAAAATGGGACTTGGTCAATTGGTATCAAGTGTCTTAAGCATTTACGTATTTTAAAAGTGGCAAGTACCTGACAGATGAGCACCACAACCCTTGGATATCTGCATTACCTACTAGAGTATTACCGAAGCGTTGCCGGCCTAGGGGATTTCGATATAATGTTATATGTTCGAAATAAAATTATTTTACCGACTGTCATGCTATCCACGCCGGAGCATAGCAGCACAATCACTGCTGTTTTGCAAGATTACCAAATAATATTTTAGCAACAATCCAGACGGGTTTTGCAAAAAGTTCTTCCTCTCGCAAGCAATGAGAGCACCAAATCTTTAAAACTCCTCGGTTTTCTACTCTTATCATGTTAGGTTACAAGAGATATAGCTTTCTTTATCTCTTGAACCACCGAATACAGAACTCTGCTCTTTGACTGCGTGCACGCAGGATTGAGCGCGAAATTGCAGTTTGTTGCGTGATCATGATAACTGGTACAAAAATTACAACAAAGAAAAGCTTAAACTTTTACTTCTTCTCGTAATAACTGAAGTGATAGCTCCATAAATACCATTCTTAATTCTCAATCTATAAGTTGATACATAAAGTAACATTTAAGAATATGGTTACTCTGAAGCTTTTTACTTCAAACATAAGAAGTAAAATCGTATCTTTTTCTTTATTCAGAAATAATATTTAAAATATGTAAATTTATGTGTTTATTCACTTAGTTTATTATTTTAAATTATTCTAAATATTGACCGTTAGTATCATTGGTTATTTTGTCTAAAATTATTTTTCCGAGCAATATAAATAAATAACTCTAAAATAGTTTTAATTTAGTTTGTAATACTTATTTAGTATTTTAGTTAAGTTATTTTTAGGATATCTTTTATTTCATTATTTCATATTTGTACCAATAAACTAACTTACTCCACTTTGATTGTATAAAAAAACTCTTATGAATTAGTTAAGTCAAAATTGTCATGATTGTTATTTTTAAATATTTATACTTTGATGTCATTTTAAGCAAATGTTACACTTGACATGCGAATTCATCGGGCAAAATTTTTGTAATTTTCTGATAATTATTCGATAAACAAGCTGATTTTAAAATACATATCTCACTTATGGTAAATTTCAACAACTCTATACGAAATAGAACAGAAAAACTATCTTACTCTGTAGGATTATTGATAGCATTATTCTTCTTGGCAATGATGGTCTTTCCGAAAGCGCTGGTAGTTTAAAAAATGACGTGTAAAAGTGCCCATTGTGGCCTATTTACTGAATAAATGATTTTGATTTTGAGCTTAGGAGCATTCTATTAATAATGAACAGCAATGTTTATATATTAAATGTTCGCCGCCCCCTAATTGGATAAAACCACTAATGTTTTTAGTACACAACAAAATAATTATAGTAAAGCCTAAGTCTCTGTAAAGGTCAACACCACTTAGGTAAGGCGGCGAACTCTGCTTACGCGGTGACCCAATATCCGATTAACGAATCTGCTTATTTGAGTAATGAACTTTACTCAGTTCACGACAACATTTTTGGGGGTCAGTAAGTAAAGCCATGGAAGTGCAACCCCCGAACTGTCGGCCAGTTTAGTGAATGGCTTAGCGATAACGGATATCGTTGGTAACGTGATATGTATTGGATTTTAGGTATCTATGTGCACATAGGCGCGGCATCGTATGCCATCTTATGTAAGCCGCGGGGCGAGAACATCGCTGAAAATTAATTACCAATAGAAAACATTTTAAGAATAGGTCGCAAATTAGTTCGTTGAAAATTATTTAAATACGAAGCTCGGGTCTATATGGACTGGTAGAAAATTGCTAGTCATAATTTTACCTTTTTAGGGTTCCGTACCCAAAGGGTGCCAACGGGACCCTATTACTGAGACTCCGCTGTCTGTCTGTCTGTCTGTCTGTCTGTCAGTCCGTCTGTCACAGGGCTCTATCTCTTAAGCCATAAAAGTTAAACACTTGAAATTTTCACAGATTATGTATTACTGTGGCCGCTATAACAACAAATACTAAAAATAAAATAAAGTTACAAATTAAAGGGGGTCGTCATACAAGAAACGTGTTTTTTTGAGCGTTTTTTTTTGTTGCTAGGCATTATTAGTCGTTGCTAAGGCGATCGAGTCGGTAGCTATGTCGTTTGAATATTTACCTTTAGGTTTGCGATATTAATGATTAGATTTTAAGTTTCGATAATATAATTAGTGACTGCCTGATTTATTAGTTTTTGTGCAAAATTAATGAAGCAATTTATGAATTACAAACCTCAATGAAGCCAACTTTGATAAAGCGCTGGTCAAATCCGCTCTGTACTAATCACTATGTTTACTTATTGTTTTTTACACTATTAAAAATCATACTAAGTATTTAACACTATTTACAAGGTTTATAATACAGTTTAAAATTTATTCACACTAAGTCGAACTTCTTATTATTTAATTACACAACATACGAAGTCCGCAGAATTTCCCGCGAATAAACCGCATGACAGCCAATTTTTTTTTAAAACCTATGGGTGGCAATAGCTTCAGAAGCAAACAGCCAGAACCAAAGAGGTTGAGAATTCAAATTATTTTTTATTCGAAATACTTGTACAAGTGCTTAAGTAAATGTTGGAATTTTTTTAGAAGCTTTTCTTTAGCTGGCCCTGTTCGTTTATTTATTTTTTTTCTCGTCTGTTTGGGTCAAATCTTGGAAGCTAAATTTCATCTACTTTCTGTGGTCCGACTGACTTGAAATTTGGCATACTTATGTAAATTTGGTGACAATACAATAATCTGGTAGAGACATCTTGGTGGTCCTGCCAGGATCGCCTCTGCAGGAGGGAACTCCTCAATAGTGAATAGTACCGACTTGAAATTTGGTACAGATATGTAGTTTAGATGACAATGCAAGTACAGTCAACAAAATGTACATTCGGCAAGTAAAACTTGTATTTAAAATGAAATTTTTAACTAAAACTTATTGTGATGAGGTATGTTTGCTCGGGTGGAATCTTTCAACTCAAATTTGAAGTGGATATCTTCAACCGATTGAGCTTAAATTTTACACACATGTATAAATTCGATGACAATGCAATATTATTGTGACATAGAGTTGATCTGATGATGAACTTAGATGTTGGCCATAGGAACTCTGTAATAAAACGACACGACACCGCATCGATTTTGGTCTCATTTGATTCGTCTTGACCTACTTTGGTAACCAGGGACAAAAAGTACCACCAGCAAAAAAGCTTGTATTACATTTTTTTAGAAAAAAATATTACTGAACTATTTCTTTTTAAAACATTGTACGGAGGTGCGGAACCCTTCATGCGCGAGTCGCTCGCACTCGCACTTGACCGATTTTTCATAATGTAATGTTTGACATAATTTTTTTTTTCTCTGCAACCATTTATTTTTCAGCATTGTTATGAAACTAATCTAACCTAACCTATAGAGTTCTTACCCTATAGAGAGTTCTTAACCTATAGAGACCTTTTAAAAAAAATGTGAAAAATGTACGGTTTCAGCGGGAAAAGAAATTATGACTAACAATAACTATGACATTTATGCCAAATACATTAGGACTTCTAAAATTATGGCCGTCGAAAGGATCTCACGAAGCACGCTTGCAATAAAAGTGTAACTTGTTTGCTCAAAACTACTGTTTTAAAAAGTACATTGATCTCCGCGTAGTTTCAGCAAGGAGTCCCGTAGGAAAAATAAATAGAAATAAAATAAGTACCTATCTGAAATTACAAACCTTCAGGAAATGTTTAAAAGTTCATTGAATGTCACTGATCAAAGTGTAACTAAATCAAAATACGTAACATACATGCAACATATGCAATTTAAATCAAAATAAAAGCAATTTCTCTACGTAAATGAAACCCTTACAAGTTTCTTATGAAACATATATCTTGTTATGCAATAAGTAATGGTACAGATAGTTGCGTATGCTATTAGTTCTAGTCGCGTGCGTATTTTATTGTTAACTGGAAAACAACCTCATCTAAACGTTTAATATCTCAACTCAATATTACAATGGTCATAAATGGATGTGTACATAGGTATCGAGCGTGCAATGGGCGTCTTTGCCTCGGAGGCCAACTAGCCAATTGCGATAATTACTCCAACGACACCTCTCGTGCCATGCGTGACGTTAAACGCGATAGAAGCGCGCTAAAAACGACGTAAATACTCCAACGGCGTACGGGCATTTTCATTCGTAACTATTCAGCTTAAGGTCCTTGGTAATCTATAAGCTGTAATACTAAAGCGTACCTCTTGCAACTCGCTTTTCGCCTTCGTGTTTTCCATAGCGAGCGTCGTACGAATGCGTGCGAGTGCGTGTGATCGCCTGTGAAACAGGTTTCGCTTACAAGACCACTTCTGGTTTACGATATCACTGGGGACCGGATTAGGAGACGATAACGCTCTTGATGGGAAACACTGTGCTCAACTGAGTTGTTAAATTGGTTCACAGTCATTAAATCTACAGGGGGCGCCATAACTTTATACCATGATCGGGTAAACATCAGTATAAAACAAACTTTATTTACAACGGTTTTATAATAACATCTGACTTTCGTAAAAGGACTGTTTGCACGTTGAACTTTTATGACTTGATTCACCGAAGAATTCTTGGCTGTTGCAAGAAACCCATACGAATACGAGTAACATATTAAAATGGAACATTACAATAATGTGTTTGTTGAAATTACATGTCTTATTTTTTACAATTACATTAAAATAAATTCTACAAGTTTAATTGATTATTTAATCAAGAGCATAGGTCTACAGAACCCTTAAAATAAACAATGCCATTTAAAAAGCTTAATGACTGCTTAAAAAAAATAACAAGTTGTTATGAATTGAGGGCGAACAATTGTTCAGCGAATGCTTTTATTTTCATGTTTTTTGTTCTTATCTCAGTGGTCAGCAGAGACATTATCGTCATTTGTTGAAATGTGTTTAAAATAATTGGTCGAGCGGTGCGCCAGCGCGCCCTCGCAGAATTGCACGCGATCCCAAGGCGACTGTTTTCCGTAAATGCTCACATATTTGCTGTAAACGCACGAATATTTTGTTAAATATCCTGCATCGACCGCTTTTTGACGTTTACAGTTAGGTTTTGCATGCATCAGGTTTTCATTTACCTACAGCTGGCAAACTTACTGCGAAAATTGAAGGTTAAATATTTACCTATTGTTTTTTTTTTTTTTCACGGGACAATTCACACCAATTGACCTAGCCCCAAAGTAAGCTTAGCAAAGCTTGTGTTATGGGTACTAAGCAACAGATAAACATACTTATATAGATAAATACATACTTAAATACATATTAAACATCCAAGACCCGAGAACAAACATTCGTATTCATCATACAAATATTTGCCCCGGCCGGGATTCGAACCCGGGACCTCACGCTTCGTAGTCAGGTTCTCTAACCACTTGGCCATCCGGTCGTCAAAAATTGTAATCACATTCCAAGTCAAACCTCCTGTTAATCACCTAAAATAATTCTGTTAGGATTTGTTCACAACTCGCGAGTCCAAAAATTTACCTAGATATGTAAATTAATCTTGTCTGTTTTTAATACAAATACTATTTTTATCAGAAGTATGACTCATTTACATCCATGAAATCACCGCAAGGATATTGTTAGATGTTTTAAAAACATCTGTATTGCTTGCACATTGGAATGATAATAATTCTATTATGTTTAGCAGCGTTTGCGCTTGGTCGGTGAGCGCCCGTGATGTAGTTATGATTGATTCCATTATATCGGACGACGGTTTCGGTGTATCAAAGCGTGTTGACCGGACCGGACCACCTGCTGGTTGTGCCTCCAACAATTATTGGTACACAGGAAACATCGAGAGGATAGAAGTGATTATGAAAATAAAATTAATGCCACTTGTGTTTGAATAGGTACTCACAAGAGCTGGATTTGTGTTGACATCATTTTTTTTTTCATAAATTGTTTTATGTTTTTTATTTTAGTTTTTTTTTTTACTTTTGTACTCTTTAGACTACTGTGACGCTTAAAAATTTACTGACATACCTAATAACATAATAAATTTTGCGTCACAGTAGTCTAAAGGTGATTAGGTTTCTTTTGTACCATCAGCCAAGTATGTGATCTACCACCCTAAAGTTGATAATCGTTTGCAAGTCATAAAATAATAATGACAACATACGTGTCTGTCTTGTTAAAAAATTGATAGACCATATATTTGGCTGATGGTACCTATTACAATTTAGACTACTGGGACGCTTAAAAAGTTACTGACATACCTAGTGATATAATAAATATTGTATTATAGACGTCAATAAAACCAGGGAAAATATGTTAAACAAACTTTCTTTTTAATTTAAAACACATAAAATGTCGTGAGCGATTTAAAATATCGAATTGTAACTGCTCAGCCGACTTAAGAAATCATGTCCTGTTCTTATTCAGCACTTCCATAGCTCTATGATGTCGTATGACTTTAAAATAAGATTGAAATAGAATTTCAATTAAATTTATATCATAATAGTCGGGCGCACAATACAGGCTTTTGATAAGAGCGCGTGCCCGATGCCGCTAGTTCATGAAACGAGCTAAATTGATTAATTTCATAACTGTAGATCGTCACGGTAGCCGACGAAATATTTTTTAACGTTGGCTTTTGTCGTAACCAAGTAGTATTTATGGCAATCTTTTTATACTTATATTATAAATCTAACAGTGTTATTTTAGTTGGAGAAAAAAAGCTAGGTTCTTATACCACAAACCAATATTTACAAATGCCAAAATACAATAGGATTCTGTTAAAAACGGCATCCACTTAAGAGAGGCGCGTTCATCGAGTGTTCAATGACGCAGTTATCAAAACAGATCAGCTCATCGCAACCGTCTAAATTTTAATAAGTTGCCCACTACCGCCTTTGTTAACCGTGACGCGGCAGTTTCGGACAATGGCTTGCGCAACTTATCGACTAAATAAATCGATATCGGTTTACGAGGCGTTACGGGCGGCTCTGGCTACTGACCACGTTTTGATTAATTGCATTCTTACGAGTAGGCCACAACGTGTAAGGGATTCGGTGAGATCGCGCTTATTCACTGGCGCCGAGTAATTAGCGAAACCGATGACGGGACTTTTACGGTCGGGATGTTAAGATATTTTAACGGCAGAAAAAGGCTTAGCAGTTTTTTTTAATTCTTAACGATTAGTTTTATTTGTACCTATATATCGTGCTTTATCAAGAACTCGTTGTTATCCAAATTTAAGTATTTACTTAATTTATGGAAATCGATGAGCTGCTCACCCACTCAGACCTCCTCGTAGTGTGTCTAATGCAGCGAAGTACTTTTTCACGATCGTTTTGACGTTTACTAACAAGGTCTCGCCTCGTTCGTTTCCATTGTATACTTTAAAAAATCTAATCGATCGCCACACAGCTTCCAATAAATCGACACATTTATTGATTTGTTACAGCTCTAAATTGGTTCCCAGCAGTGCACCCATGGAACAACATGCAGCGCGCACCACCGCGCTGTTGCGTAGGGTCACGCTTTTGATTTTAATTCTGACATAGTCACCCCAGAACTTTTTACCTGCATTAAACGCACTAACTCTAGTTAACTTTGTGTCTAACTAAGGACTCTTTTTTTTCAAAGTCTTTTTTCAAAGAATCTGCCATCGTAAACTAAGACTTGAAAAAAGATGAATGTAGCTAGCATACGACATCGATCAAGTTTTAATTGAAAAATTTCACGGCAGTACGTGCGTTGACACTCCATAAAAATTGGCTCGCCCACTTAAAGCAACCGGCAGTTTCACCAAAACAGCTATTTATTATTATACCATCGTAACTTTATCTACTCATTGCTAATTGAAATTTGTAGGAAAGCGGGTGCTTTGCGTGGGCGTTTAGCGCAACGCCAACGGTTGCTGCAAGCGGCCTCCCGCTGGCGTGGACACCTTTTTACTTGGGCCACGCCGCGGGTGCCGCTTGATTGCCTCCGATCTCATCGGTTTATGCTCCCCATAAAGCCAACAATAATTCATTTAGACGACGTGACGCCACTCACTCGTTAACTAGTGTTGTACACTTCGGACGTGATTCCAGGACGGCGCGGCGCAGTTCCGCCTCGGAAGGTATAGCAAGAACTTGAAATATTATCATCAGATTATATTAATCCTCACATTTTTAATAAAGTTGTGTCAAAAACCGTAAAGAAAGCACCGATTTATCTACGCTACCATCTCTACATAAAATCAAAATTTAATGATCTCGAATAGCCAGTTTAGTGTGTTACAATATAATCAACTTGATGGCCGTAGACGATAGGTATCCGATTTCACGACTGATCACGAGAAAAGTAATAAAACGCCAGCTTGACTATGCTTTAAACCCGATTTGAGGCTAATTAGCTCGATCGAGTTTAGTCAATCGCCATACATATTTTTCATGATGTAGTCGGTCGGACGTCTCTATTTAAAAACCGGTCGAAGTAAAACAAACAAACAAATTCATTCCGAACCATTAGGCACGAGATCTGACTGTTAATGTCTCAATTTAGAAACGGGCGTAAATCTTTAAAGGCGTGACAATTACTGTTACTTCCCGGCAATACAAATAAAAAGGCTTTCCGTCAATTATCGATAAATTAACCCGATTAAACACTCCATAGCCGACGGCGCCGGTGCGTCTTATCTCGGACATGTCACGCTTTTAGGCAGGTAACACTCCGGCGCAGAAACATTTACATTTTCAAACCAATTTGCTTTTTATTAGGATTTCAAGGGAAACCATCCTGTGTTAGTGCGCCCGCCGAATTAGATAAAGGAGCTTGTTATAAGTAACTACGTTCCGACGTCGCAATCTCATCTAATCACGCTGTCGTCGACATTGATATTTATTAGTACCTATCTCTTCAATAAGAAGGCTCCGTTTATACAGCAGTAGATAATGTGTACGCATATTATCGTGTTATTAGATCTAATACAAAAAGTTAATGCTGTAAGAATTTAAACGCTGAACATAACTAGCTCCTTCTATTGAAAATAGCTAAACCTTTTAATAGAAGCGGGGCCCATTGTGACTAATCATGATTAAACGACTTTAGACAAATTGCATGACCGTGACTAGGCATGTAGGGACCAGGGCTCGATCTCAAATCATTAAAAGAACAATTATAGATATCGCATTCGTTCCCACCTGCAACCTGTTGACTCCGATAATGATCTCTATCTAAACAAATACCGACTTGACCACTGATTGTCAGCGATTGTTCCATTGCCGATTCCAATTAATACTTTAATACAAAGCGCCAATCAAATTTAAATGTCAGCTTTTTGCAAGTCTTATACTTTTTTTTTAGGTTTTTGTCACATACATACATTTGTGTTATAAAATTGTGGATCAGTATTAAGTATTTACTTTAATCACCTGCTTAGCAGATCCGTACAATAGAAATGCTTTTTATTTTATTTATAGAGCATCGACTGCTAACGCGATAAAAAGCTTAGTCGTTTTGTTCCTGATCATAAAGGTTTTTTGTGAGCTAAAAGAAACCTAAGTCGAACTAGATTAAAAGAGGAGACGCGTCGCTGAGCTCCCACAAAACGTTAACAGATTTTCAACGGTTCGTTTTCTTTTTATAAAACGATGCTCCCAATATAATTAAAGATCCCGGTCGGTAAGTGATGACTGGTCACCATTAGACGTATTCTCAGCCACATCAAGCTTTTGACGTCTGGTGCGGGGCGGTGCGCGAGCGCCGATTACGACCCAAACAAATTGTGTGGAGGGCTGCTCTTTGTGCTCAGACGTGTTAACAATGAGAGGATCCCCGCAACTGATCATTACCATTATAGGTACTATATAAGGCTTTGTATTTTGAGTAAATTATAACAGATCGTTTTATATTTTATTTCACGCCTTCAACCTGCGTGGATCTGCTCACAGCTAGCGCTTCATTACCAACAGTGACCGTATTGAATCTGTGGCGTTCAATAATCGTGCTGATATGAAGCATCATTAATGTGTTGTTATTGTTCGTGTCTACGGCCCATCAAACTTTTTCTTTCTTGTCTACATCAAACAATCGATAGCTGGCTTTATTTTGTCGATAGCTACATAGTTATTAAGACAAGCGATGCAATGTTTAGAAAATGACTTCACCTGTAACACGGAAAGAGCGTCCATTAAACAATTATTCTCAATTATTATCGGTGGACATAATTGTTCGCAGTAGGTATAAGTAATATGCTACTCAATAATAATAACAAGTTAGTGGAATAGTTTACCTTTAAGGAACCAATTATCCATCGAACTATGTAAAATGGAATATAATTGATATATGTGCAGTAGTTTACAAATATGTATAAACTGTCTACTCTGTTAGCTTAAGCTGGAATACACATATTCGAATGCTTTGTGGGCAGAATTGTACCTATCGTCTTTCAAAAATGGTAAATGAATTCACATTGACATAAATATATTTTTAAAAGCAAGAGCATAAAAAAATATTGATTATTATGATATACCTTGTCACTTTCAATCCCCGCTTTCAGAAATAATCTTGATTAAAACGCATTACATTAAAGCATAGATAACGATTTTAATTAAATTAAAAAATGATGCTTTAATTATATAAATATTAACATGATTGAGAATGATGCATGCGAATCATCTCACTTCCCATAAGTTTACTTGTCATAATCAAAATTTGTCGTAAAATACTACTACAAAACCACACTGCTTTCAGGATTCTTTGAAATGTCGTCTTGTAGAAGACAGTAGGTTAGATTAGGTTAATTTAATGTGAATTCCGAAGAAAATACTCTTTTCAGAAGTAAATTACTGTATCTATAACAGATGACAATTAATAGACTACGATATATAGCATATAAAGCACCTACGGGCAAATGATAGTGAACTTGTAATTCGGGATTTTAAACTCAAAAATCCTTAATAAGTGCTCTTAAACTGACTATAAATTATCGAACTGTCAATTAAGCGCAAGTAGGTAATTTAATGAAACAAGCAAGTAGTAAATAATTTCCATACTTATTTCAAAACCGACTGTAATTGTTACAAATTGCGCCAGCAAGACCACTCGGCGCAATTGCTCAGTAGCTGAACAACGAATTCTACGACAATTATTCTGGGCCAGGCTATGATTAAATTATGGCACTTATACAGAGTGTTTCCTGAAAATTACATGGGATGGCTCTCGCAAGGCTGCGCACGCGATCCCGCGGCACGCATTAGGCTGTATAATGGCCGACTTTAAACGCGACCAATGACGCATCGGTTTTAACGCTCCCGGTCACTCTTTTGTGCGCAAATTGTAATTAACAACGCGTTGATGAAAATTGGCGTGTTTGGAGATGCCAAATGTAATAATTTCCCCACAATAATTTGTTACTCATTTTTTTATACATCTAGCTTTAGCTCAATTATTGTTTGTTCTAAGTGTCAGGTAAAAACAAATAACGGTTGCCTAAAATAGACAATTATACCAAATATGACAGTATATTAGAAAATAATTTGAAAGAGATTTTACTAATAAGCGCCCAAAAAGTTATTAATTAGTGACCTTCATTTTACTCTGAATTCACATAATATTATATTGTAGCTAAACAAAAAAAGTTTTATGTATCATGATGAGCTTACTTTATATGAATAAGATTGACTTTTCAATAGCAGTAGGTAAACTAGTAGGTAGGGCAGAAGTACCGTTTATTGCCATTGCCATTGCCGTTTATTGTTTAGATATACGTTTGAGATAAATCTATAGTAATACATAATTATAAACTTCATTTGTTTCAGTATAAACTTTTGAAAACTCACTAAACAAATTATTGTAATACTATAACTTTTTTTATATGACTTCAAATGTCAACTGGCCAAAAACGGCCTTAGGATGGCCAAAACCGGTACTTCTGCCCTAGGTAAACATCTAACAAATTGTAATAAACGTGACAGTTTATTCTCTTAACCAAGTACGACTCTACATATTTTGTAGAGATATTATTATCTCCAATATCAATCCTTATGGACTGTATTAAAAGATTTAATTCACACTGCACAAAGCCAGACAAACCAACGTCTGTAGGTATATTTACAAATACATTATTTTTTTCTGACATTTCGGCTGCATCGAATTAGTATCGACTTAGGCTGATTTGTGCGTGTAATCTATAATTTACTAAAGCCATCTTTACTCTTTTATGTTATGTATTCATAGTATTAACATTAAATTTTCTTCCGCAGGTGTATGCACCAACGCGACGGCACCCAGTGTCTCCTCAATCAACAGGATACTGAGGAACCGTGCGGCGGAGCGAGCTGCCGCGGAGTTTGCGCGAGCTGCCGGTTACGGTTTATATGCCGCGCCGCCGCCGTACGGCGCCTTCCCGTGGGCCGGCGGTGGCGTGTGGCCGCCCGGGTCGCTGCCACTGCCACCCGGCGTATCACCGCACGGAACCGGAACGCATCCCGATTCAATGCAACAAGGCTTCTTATCCTCCTCAGGACGAGGGCTTATAGGTAAAATATTAGTCAAGCATTGCACCAACTTTATTCAACTGTAATTAAAAGATCTGACACTTATAACGTGCCATTTCTCTACCTAGATGTCGACGGCGATGACTCTGGATCGCTCGACGGAGAACAACCAAAGTTTAGAAGAAACCGAACCACTTTTAGTCCAGACCAATTAGAAGAACTAGAAAAGGAATTCGAGAAATCTCATTACCCATGCGTCTCGACGCGGGAGCGACTCGCTTCCAAAACTTCATTGTCGGAGGCGCGAGTCCAGGTAACGACCGCCATAAAATACTAATTAATAAATTCCACAATCATAAACCAAGCAGCCAATTAATAACTTATAATAATAATGTCTACTCTGAGATATCTTAATCAAATCAGAGCTATCATTTTACATCAATTTACATTCATGAATATTTGTTAACTCAGTGAGAACAGAATACTAATCATGTTTATTTACCGTTACTGACAGGTTTGGTTTTCCAACAGACGAGCAAAGTGGAGACGCCATCAGCGCATGAACCTCCTCAAGCGCGGTGGCGGCTCCCCCCCGCACCGCCTGCCCCACTCCCCTTCCCGCTCCCGTTCGCGTTCTTTGTCCCCCGCGCGCGCCCCGTATCACACGCCCCAGATGGGCGGCGAGAATAGCGCTTTCAAATCGCTCTCGCACCAAGACTCGGCCCTGAAGGCCCTCTCGCACCAAGCTCAGTTCGACAGCAGTGCGCTGAAAGCGTTGTCGCAACAGACATATGAAGGGGGTGCGTTTAAACCGCATCCGGGACTCGACAACAGTGCATTTAAGGCGCTCGTGCCGCACTCGGCCGCCGCGGCGTTGCTGGCGGCGCAATCAATACACTTAGCTCGTGGATATGAATCACACTCTGATTCTGATGAGGAGATAAACGTTCACGATGAAAGTGATGAAGAAGACAAACAGAATAGCAGAGCGCGATCTCGATCGCCCAGTCCCGTGCGATCACGACTGCCACCGAATAGCGACCTACCCTTACAACTCACGAAGCATGACCGTTGATATTAATTCTGCGAGTTACAACCTCAACTACCAATAAAAGGCGTGGTACGGTACGTCGTACGTATTAGTTAAATGAAATGGTATGAAAGCCAGTTCCTGCATCAGATTGCAAATTTCGTAACTGCATAACGTGATAAAATACGTTTAAATGACTAGTTAGTATCAGTGGACGTACCTAGGTATGTGGACGCGAAGGTTAATATTTAAAGTGAAGTGCTCATCGGCTAAAAAGGCAACAGTTGAACAAAACTGTGACGTTCATCCAGGTTTTTTTAAACTAACAGGTTACGGTCAGCATCAAAAGTAGCTGATTATTTTTTACTCTGTCACATTAACATTAACACGTTTGTCAATGTTTTATGGCGCTAAGTACGTGGCTGTAAAATAACAAAGTACAAAAGTAACCAGCTACTTTTGATGCTGACTGTACCTATCAATTAAAGAATGATAATATGTAATTACTTTGTTTGTAACAAACCTGTTAACGTATGTCCTACATAGATGATAAGACGTAAGTATTCGATGTAAAAAAATCCTAGCTACATAATCAGTATTCTTAACTGAAGTGAATAATTGTGCACAAAATATATTTTTGAGCAAAAATTTCCAAAAGTAGACTTACAATAGTGTTTACCAGTACAAGTCTGTCAAGTTACATTAAAGTTGTACCTTGTAATTTTATATACCAAAGTAGTAAACTCAATTGTGAAAGCACGGTTTTAGGTGAACCAAAGTTCCTAATACAATTCTACATTGCATGAACAGTGATGTGTATCTACACCTAAACGTAGATAAAATGATTTAGCCGAATGTTTTCACGGCTAATTCAGAAACGATTATCATTCATTAGCAAGTTGTCTGTTGAAAGGGAATAGTTTTAATGTAAAAATGTGTTTTGTAAATATTGTAAACATTGAACACTGTATGTATATTATTTATTTCTTAGTCAATTAATCGCTTTGTAAAATATAGTAGAAATGACGTACTCACGTACCTATTATGATAAATTGAAATAAAAGAATGAAATATGGTCTGTTATGTTTTATTCTTTAAACTGCTTACATATCACCTTTACAGTTGACATGTTTAAAGAGACACAACGTTTTGTGCCATCACATACAGTGATGTCGCATCTATTGCGTAATTTGATAGAAAATAAAATTTTGCAATTTAGTTGGAAATATATTTTTCAAATATCCAGCACAGGCGGTTAGGTATTGGCCGTAACCGTTTATTATTTGAATAAAATTTACACTGAGCTAATTTAGCTAGGTTATCGTAGACTCTTCGTATGTATTTAGTAAAATACGTAAAACCCTATTTAATTATCTATAATTTTTATGCAAAATGGGCTTGTGTTCTATGATCAAAAATGAGGCAAGGTATACCAATCTGTCCTTAGCTGTTCAGTTAATAAAGAACAAGCGAAAACCCTGCTGAGCTGGCAACATTGCATTTTTGTTAGATTTTCTCAATTATTCCATAAAAATTGAATGAAAATTAAAAATGATGTCTGATAGAACACTTTATAATATATGAATGAATGTCTCGTGATAGACTTTTATATTAAAAAAAAAGGAATAAATGTCTCTTAACGGTTGCCAGCTCAGCAAGTAAGTATAAACGCTCTTAAACCATGGTTTAGGGTTGATGATAGTCATAACATAAGAGCGAAGACATAATTATTGTCTGATAACAAGCGGTCACATCCACCATCTCTTTCTATCCTTGTCCTAAATCACGTGACAAAAATAAACGATGAATTCTATGGCGATTCCGAGTGCGTAAGACAATAAGGCTGATCCTCCTCTGGTTGAATATTACAATAAATCAGTGATATTTGCAACATAATAAAGTATTATCACATTATTAGATCTACTAGCGAACGTGAATAATCACACTTTACTTGGAATAAAATAAAGTCCTCAACAGGTGTGCTGTCGCCTTGATAACAGTAAGTATATATTTATATTCAAAATAACTACCTTAGATAACGATATCGAAAACTATACGCTATTATCGACTTGAAAGCGGAAACAACTAAATGTGACAGAATCAATAGTATCCCACATTTTTTTGATAAAGGTAGTATCCAAAAACTTGCTTGGATTTAATGATATGATTACCAGTTCAATGTACATAAAATAGCATTGATTGAAGTTCATTATTGTGCCAAAAAGTATTATAATATGAAAGTCGTTTATGTTTTTTGTTTTTAATGAAAACGTCATAGCGTAGTACAGTCAGTGAATAAATAAAATGTTTATGCTTTTTAAATGCATTGGCGCCCCGAGCCGCAAAATAAGAAACAATGTGATAAGTACCTTTTACCTACACGAATTTTGTATGTGTACAGGTTACATGTGTAAATTTTAATAAACAAACATACTCATATTCGTATTTATTATATAAGTTAGGATTAATTCAACATTTATTTATGTAATGTATTTTATCTATGTAAGTAAAAAAGGAGATACACAAAAAACACATTCTGTGGCACTTAAAAGTGATCAGGCTGCGGTACACAAAAGGTAAGCATCTTATAATCTTACCTCTTTTACAATCATATCATGCACGACAATTATCCTTTTTTCCCCATTGTTATTAAACAAAAGTCCCGATTTGGTCTTCCCGGATATCGACAATCAGGCCCGTGAAAGCTGTCTGAAGCGACGCAAAAAAAGATGGCGGAACAAAGCCTCATTAGCGGATCACTGCCCGAATATATTCGTTACGTATGCTTTATTGGAAATACACAATCCAAGTGTGTGTGTTTGTGTGTTTGTCCGTCTTTCACGCCGTAACCGAACGACGGATCGATGTGATTTTTGGCATAGAGATAGTTAATGGGCCCGAGAGTGACATAGGCTACTTTTTATCCCGGAAAAATGTACAATTCCCGAGGGAACAGCGCGCGATAACCGAATACCACGCGGGCAAAAGCTAGTTAATTTATACAAATAAAAAACAATATAACGAGACTTTAACACAATATAAGTAGTAAATAGTACAGAAAATAGAGGTACATGAGAACATTTCAAGGTAAGCAATAGGCAACTAAAATAAAGACAATAATGATTAAATTTACAAACATCACTCAACCTGGCTCATGACGCAAAGGACTTTAGAAGCTCTAATGCACATTTTATTGATATAAATACATTGGTAGTTACTATATACCTACATTATTGTTAATTCCATGATCCTGAATATTATATTATAGTACAAGCTTTGCTTAGTTTGGGACTAGGTCAATTGGTGTCAAGTGTCCCGTGATATTTAATTTTAGGCTATCGAGATTTGGCTCAATTTAAAGAATCTGTTAATGATTATGCCTACTTTATTGACTACACTGAATAAAAAGCTAGATAGCCAGCGAAATTAAACTAAGCGTTATCATTGGATCGTCTTTGTACGAGTTTCCAAATCACGTAGCAAAATATATGCGTTTGCTATTTAATTTGGACGTGGAATTGAGTCGCGTAGGCCGCAACAAACTGTAAATAATTCATTTAAGCTAAGAACTATTTTACAGCTGGTAGTGTCAGTGAATGTTCATATTATGTAGATGCGGGCTATCATTAACAAATTGCCGATGGTGCGGAATGTTTATGGTTCCGTATGCGCAAAATGCAGAGACGGTGTTATTCTGAACAATTACGCTTTAGATGTGCGTCTAAGTTAAAAATAGAGTAGTTCATTGAACATGGACCTCTGCAAAGTGACGTCTGCGCCTGAATTAATCAAATAATTAGCTACAGAGAGAGCCAAAGTAAACTAGATTTTGTTGGCAAAATTTTAGGCGTCTGCAAAAGGGATAGAGCTATATATAAACAGTAGTGATAAGCATCACGGCTAGGCTCCGCCCATGCGATATGCTCATTGACAAAATCGTATGCGACGAGCGCAAATGAATCTTAAATAATAAATTTAGCGACTAATTAAAAGCATTATCCTGATTTGCGACATAAATTACAATATTTTTAAAAATGTATAGTATCAGTTCTTAGTTTCGGAATAATTTGCAAAATACATATACAATTTTGGAACGCTAATACTTTGGAGTTCAAATCTATCGAGATACGTTTTACTAATCGTGTTTTCGATTGGCTAGAAATGATTAAAAAATTAAACTATTGCGATTTCATTCACATAAGTACTTCATCCACTTTGCTCACAATATTTAAAAAAAATGGCATTAAATTGCATGTCTTAATTTATATTTGTAATAAAGTGTCAACCGGGCGTCACTGCGTTCGGAATAGTGCGGCGCGCGATAATGTTGTTCCGTCGTGATAGCCGCGGAGTGTGGATGCGTGTACGCGCGCCGATCCAATAACAATAAATTTGGAGCGCCGATTGAAGCCCGGGACACAAGGCTTTACCACAAAATCTAGAAGAATAAAGAAATTCCATACTAATATTATAAATGCGAAAGTGTATGTGTTTGTATGTTTGTAGGTATTAATGAATTTTGATTTTTGCGACTTTTGAGACTTTCGAGACGGTAATACTCTACCTACGGTATACAAAATAATTGGTATTTAGAGACCAATATCGAAATTATCAAAATACCGGTATTATACGATGTCAATACCGGTTTTGCCAATATCGGGATTTTGCTCCGATATTCCGGTTTTTCGGTATTATCGAATACGGATATTCATGCTCTAGTTGACAAGTAGGTACATTAAAAACCATCCATACTAAAATTATAAATTGTGTGTTGTGTATGTTTGTCCGTCTTTCTCGCCATAACGGAGCGACAGATCGACGTGATTTTTGGCATAGAGATAGTTTATGGGCCCGAGAGTAATATAGGCTACTTTTTATCCCGAAAAAATGCACAGTTCTCGAGGGAACAGCCCACGATAACCGAATAAAACGCGGGCGAATCCGCGGGCAAAAGCTAGTACAAATACAAAAAAATAAAGTGTTTATTTGCTTAATAACTCACAAGTTTACAGCAGGTATAATCATGCCCAGTGGACCCCAAATTAGGTTGAGCCTGTATCTTGGGATCCTGTATGTGTTTTAATTTGCTTTTTAACACGATGCTGGTCGTTGAAAATGTTATAGATAGCTAATATAATTTTATTATATTTTGCTGGCTATTTGAATATTAAGCTATTAAATTCTGATGCATCTTAGGCTATTTTATTTTAATTCAATACCTATTTAGGGTTCCGTACCTTAAAACGAAACCCTTGTCCGTCTGTCTGTCGAGCCCCATTTTCTCAGAAACACGTGGAGGTATCAAGGTATCAAACTGAAATTAATATTACATACACAGGTTTGGTACCACATGGACCAGTAAAAAAAAAAACTTAAATCAATGCAATCAGAATAAACAGTCATTAAATAACGTGTTGCTACACACATTTCCGAAATAGAAAAACCTATAGGATAGGTATCTATTTTCTGCTGTCCAGGAAACTTCAAAGTATAATGAAGGTAGGCTAGTAACAATAAGAAAAATCTGAAAATCTTAATTTGCTTATGGCTGTATATGTCAGTAACTATTTAAAATAACTCCACCCCGAACATTTTTATAAGCAGAGTTCTGCTAACCGCAGATATTCATAAATACTTACAAATTTGTACGAAACCTTCAGTGGGCTAGTCCAACTCGCACTTGGTCGTTTTTTTATTACTATGCTATCTGACTAAGCTCTCTTTAAGTACAACTGTTAAAAACTCCATTAGCTAGTAGGTATATAAAGACTACCCATCTTAATTCTATCTGAAAACCCTTATTTTTATTTTTTACAACGATCTCTGTGTGATAGCGCTAGATGTTATTTGGTACTTAAAGACGGCAACTTTCAAACATATAAAACTTTACTCTCTCCAACCAGTTTAAAAGTCGTAAGACAAAGAAAAATATAATTTTATTACAATGTGTGTATTCAAAATATACTACAGTTTGTTTTTACGCTGAGTGGGTGTCTTTGCTCCTGTCACAGTCCGAAGGTATAGATTACGCGCTCACGAGTGCGCGGGCGCAGACGGTATCGCACCGAATAAGAGGTACTTACGCCGGTATTTTACCTTGTCGCTAATCAACGAATACTGTTTTTTATTTTCAATAACAATTTTACTGGTGACATGATAATTGTGTCGTCAAAAGCCGTCTTTGAAGAGAGTTTTTGATAAAAAAATAAACTGTCGCCTTTTATATTATAACAGACTTCAAAAAAAGGATTATCATTTTTTTTTTGTTACCTCACAGCTCCATCATTTGTGAACTGATTTAATTTGATTTTGTTCGTATAGGAATACCTTCAATTAGGTCCCATAAGCACCAGATCCGGATCTCATGATTGGATCCTAAGGAAATCGAGGGAACTTTATCTCTGGACTGGGAATCTTTCACCTATGGTAATTTGGATATCATCATGTCAGCCGAAAGACGTCCACTGCTGGACATAGGCCTCCCCCAAGGCTCTCCACTCAGACCGGTCTTGTGCTTTCCGCATCCAACGCGATCTCGCGATCTTAACCAGGTCGTCGCTCCATCTTGTTGATGGTCTACCGATAGCTCGTCTCCCGGTCAGCGGACGCCATTCGAGAACCTTCTTACTCCATCGGCCATCAGTCCTGCGAGCAATGTGTCCCGCCCACTACCACTTGGATATATTTAGTAGTAACTTGTGCATTTGCTTTTGAAAATTATCATTTGGTGAAGTGGAACTGATGATGAAGACCACAGTTGACCATCGGAGTTACTACGAGTACTAAATAACGAGTATTTCACTGGTTAAATTTTAATTACTTTAACACAGTTGCTAAGCAATTTACGTTCATCGTAATGCATATGGTGAAATGGAATGAGTGGTGAAGCACCATTGCAGGAATCCTCAATAATGAACGTCTCTGCATCGGGAAAAACAACTTTTGATCATGAAACTACCGTGAGACTCACTCATATTAAATGATATTGACCGGATTACTCACGTCTTAAATCGAGTTCGTAGTAACTCCGATGGTCAACTGTGGTCTTCATCATCAGTTCCACTTCACCAAATGATAATTTTCAAAAGCAAATGCACAAGTTACTACTAAATATATCCAAGTGGTAGTGGGCGGGACACATTGCTCGCAGGACTGATGGCCGATGGAGTAAGAAGGTTCTCGAATGGCGTCCGCTGACCGGGAGACGAGCTATCGGTAGACCATCAACAAGATGGAGCGACGACCTAGTTAAGATCGCGAGATCGCGTTGGATGCGGAAAGCACAAGACCGGTCTGAGTGGAGAGCCTTGGGGGAGGCCTATGTCGTGAGTAATCCGGTCAATATCATTTAATATGGGAAAAACAACCTTTCGAAAAAGTTGACATTAAACTATAGTATCTTAGATTACTTAAACGAAAAAGCGTGATAAAAATTAAATTGAACCGCCTACAAAAAAACAATAAAGACAGTCTGAAGTTGGTGCCTCAGCAGGAGCCAGCAGGAGTGATTGAAGCCTAATATATAGTTATAGTATATATATTATAGTCCCAAGTGTGAATCAAGTTTTAGTTTTAGTCGAAACTCTTTCTTATGGGTAGGTACATAAATAAATACCTACGCAATTGATGCTATGACAGCTAGTAGGTAATACGATTGAAAATCGACTTGTTGTAAACAAAGATTATAAATAAATAAATGTTAATGTTTTTACTGCATCGAAATTGATGAACAACGTTTATAATCCTATAATTTTCTGAATGCTGAAATACGCCGTAATCGGATACGCCTGGAGACTATAACAATTATCTTGCCGGGGTCCAATACTAAAAGACACAGAATTAAATTCACGAACTGCATTAATTTCACGTAATAAATTGAGCAAAAACAACCTAAGCTACCCCGCTAAATGTTTTCACACATTTCTTAACAAAACACTAAAGGATATGACATCATTCGCGTATAAACTTCGCAAATTATTTACATGCAAATTGGCTGAGCAATCATAACATAAATTCTTTAATATAATCTCACTAACCTTACAACGGAGGCCAGTAAAATAATCCGCGGGGAATAAAAAATGTAGCGATATTGGTTCCCACTGACATTCAAACTTACGCTTTCCGTTTACAAGTGCTATGGCTTGCTGAACTGGACCCTTACTGGTCATAAAAAGGCCTTATAAAGGTGTCTATACGGTAGTAGCTCTGTCTATTAAAATTATAACCGATATTTCAGATTAAACAAATTTAACTGCTTGTTTAAATGAACTTTTAATGTAAATAAGGACTCGCTTATCTTATAGAAAAAAATCGCTTGTGAGCAAAATGCACAAAACGCAAAAAATATTAACACATAATAGATCAAAAATATTTATAATGTATATATTAGGAAAATAATACTACCACATGTTTATAGTAGCGTAATCGGGTTGTGACTAAACACAATTATTACACAGATTGCTTCGTTTTTCACCGGTCGCGGTCGCAAAATGATACAGCTACACGCAAAACTTAACATACTGTACACAGCGCATACTGTAAAAAAGTACTTTTGCATTTTCCAATTCAAATATTTTACGAATGTACCTGTTTACGCAACGTTAGGTTGACACTTTTGAGGCCATTAAATTCTCTAACGCACTCTAAATCACAATCGTTTTCACCACGTCTCTCTGTAACACGGTATAAGATTTGGGTGGAAAGAGACGGTGACTGCGATTATAACTCAGGCATTTTGTTCATCTATAACGCGTCTGTTAGTAACATATTCTCACATTATAATGTAACATAACAGCACGTTTCATGTCATTAGAATATATGATATTTAATTGAAATAATAAAGATTGACTTCTCGCATACGTATAAGCACTGATTATGACACAATTGACTTATTTATTAGTGTATTTGTCTTATTTACGACTTCAGTCCTGACGTTGAAATCGTTCGTTAAAGAAAACCAACCGGTTCAATAAAAATCAACCCATTAACCAATCCGGACAAATCATAGGGTAAAAATCTATCTTAGTTTCCCATAAAATCATGAGCAGATTCGAAATGTAAGCACATTAAGTTATCAGTTGAATTATCTCGTAGTGTGTTACAATATTTATTGTTTCTCGCTCGGGATCGGCTGAGTGTTCTCTCCCAATTAGGTGGTTATTGACGTTTTACTTTTATCGAGGTAATCTCGAGGCGACCGCTCCAATTCATAGTCCGTTTGCGACTTTAATTGAAACATCAATACTGGGGTGATAAATGAAAACACGATCGATAAAAACATTCTCACACCGTACAAGTTAGGATAATTTGTATACTAGGTTCAGGGTATACAAGTAAGTTATTGATATGTAATTGTTTGAAAACATACTTTTTAAAAATCAAACATCTATGATATCCTAGTGACTAAACAAAACAACCTATTTTATATTACATGAATATTTCAATCAATAGGTACTCGTATTTTAATTTACTTTAAATTGTTACAGGTAAATTAAAATTTTTAGTAAAAAACTGATATACCATGTGTGTGCGTGTGTGTGTGTGTGTGTGTGTGTGTGTGTGTGTGTGTGTGTGTGTGTGTGTTGTGTATGTAAACACGCTACTTAGTGTTAAATGATATACGTATTATACAATGTGAGCTAAAGTAAAAAGTTCACCTAGGTAAGGCCCGCATTATATTTTAATAAAACCGACATAAATTTGTCATACATATTTTGACTACAATGACATTTAATAAAAAAAAAATTAAACCCCGGCGTAAAAAGAGGGGTGTTATATAAGTTTGACCGCTATGTGTGTCTGCCTGTGGCACCGTAGCTCTTAAATGGGTAAACCGATTTGATTGCAATTTTTTTTATTTTAAATCAGGGTTTCTAGCGATGGTTCTTAGACATGCATCAAAATTGGTTCAGCAGTTTCTGAGATATTGAACTTTGAAGTGCCAAATCTGAGGTTTTCCAACTTTTTGTTGGTTAGATTATATGCATCTCCTTCCGAATGCTACAGTTTTTCATAATGCCATTTTGTTAATTTGTTAGGTCCGCTCCACACTATAGATAGGGCCGCGTGTGACAGCGCCTAACGTCGAAATTTATCCCAAAAAGGGAAGCTGTTAATAGAGTCATTCAACGTTACCGGTGGGATTATCTACAAAGAGAGAAGTCTCCGAGTCTGTCGGGCTGTCGGTCGGAAATATAAATTTATTCAGTGGTTGTCGCCGCGACACGGGCGCCCGCGCACCTATCTCGCCGAGTAATCTTGAACATTGGCGTTAAAGAATTTAAATTATACACCGATACAAATGGACGGTTGAACCCATCTCATTTATTTCCCTAATCCAAATTATATTGACTAGATATTTGGGATTTTGAACACATTGTCACGTTATTCTGTAGTATAATATCGATTCTGGTAACTTATTGGATCATTATGCGGCTAAACGACGCCGCGGCGTTAACAAAGGTAATATTGTGGTCACAATGCTGATCGACTCAGAGAGAGAGAGTTGCGGGAAACCGGTGGATGCAAGTGGCGAGTGGTCGTTCATTATGGCGTTCTAAGGGGGAGGCCTTTGTCCAGCAGTGGACGTCTTCCGGCTGATGATGATGATGATGATGAATGCTGATCGAGATTCGAAAGTCGTGCGTCGCGTCAATACCAGTAGATGTAATAGTTTTGAGCAACAAGACGCACACAAAGTTCCGAATTTACATAATAAAAGAAGATTTACTGTTTGTTCAGTTTCAACAATACATTTTACAGTGTGCCTCAATGCATTTCATTTGTAACGTTTCCAGTCACAAAGCGGAATGTTTATACATACCTATTCTTTATTTTAAAGTTTTGACCAGTTTATTAAACAAGAAACTTCATTAAAAAGCCGTTGTTGTGTGCTGATGTGATGAAATTGTTTTGAAGAACGTCATCATGAGTTCATATAAGTTCCTATAAAAAAACCGGCCAAGTGCGAGTCGGACTCGCGCACGAAGTGTTTTTGTACCATTATTTATACATATTAGACATTAGCAAAAAACGACAACAGAATCGTGTTTATTGTACGGGAGCCCCCCTTCAATATTTATCGTTTATTTGGGCAAAGTCTTCTATTTCTATAGTCTTTTTTTTCTAAGACCCTATTTCTATAGGGTCCCGTTTTTACCCTTTCGGTAAGGAACCCTAAAAAATAGCTTATGAAGATAGCTTATGATTTATTATTCTGAAAACAATACTAATTTTGCATTCAAGTAGATAGTATGTTTTTAGTAATGAAAATATTAATAAAAAAAATATGATAACCCTGTCACGAGTTGCGTCGGTAATCATAAAAAAATATAAACAAAAAAGTAACGATGGAAAAAATATGAAATGTGATAATTATGAATACTACAAATAAAAACGTCGATTACAATATTAGTGGTGTGTAATAGGAAACCAGTCAAACTATTTTAATGGTAATTTATGTGCAGCAACGTTATCTTCAATGTTTTTTTTTCGTTAAATTATAGTTTTTCACTTAACAATGTAAGGTTTACAAGGGACCAATGTTACCACTTTTACGCTTTAAAGATATTTTTTACATCCCGTATTATATCGATAAACTACATCTGATTCTAAAGCATTGCACTCATACATCACACAGTGCGTTAACGCTGGCATGAACCGCGATTACTATTAGGTATTTCATTAAGCCGATCTAATTAAGTGCAGCAGCCAATTCGCGCATGCGCACCGATGTGCCTGGAGTCATCATTACTCTTGTTACCATCGCATACGTAGACTTGGTAATAATTAAGGGTAAAGTTAAAACCAAGTTTAAAGCATTATTATTTAGTTTTTTTTGCACATTTTTCAGTAGTATTTTTTTGATTGTTAAGTTCCTGCTTTTGAACTTTGCCATTTTCGTACCGATTTGGAAAATTGTTTCTTTGTTCAGGAGAGTATAATCCCGTTCGATCCCATTTTAATCTAAAAAAAAAAACACCGTTTCTAAGGAAGTTTATTGAAGTCTGTTTATTTTGTTAGAAATGTTGAACGAACATAAACCGCAAGCGAAAAGTCTCGGTCTCGGCTTAGACAAAAAAAAATTCGTACGAGTATGTTTGCCCAAGTGCCCAAAGCATATCTGGCTACTCTCCCTTACAGGTCGCGTTTCTCAACCAATTCTCGTGAAATTTTGTGAGCAGTTTCAATAATTAAGTATGGTGGAGCCATGAGGATTGTAAACGTAAAAGATAGACTCGTGAGGTCTACAGCTCCGAGGTTTCTTATAAAGGTGTATTAATTAGAGCAAATCCGTGTAAGCAAATAAACATAGACAATCGATGAACATAGAGATAGAAAACTTTTTGACAGACGGACAACAGAGTGATGCTATAAGGATTTAGTTTTTTCCTTTTGAGGTATGAAACTATGGAAGCCAAAAAACATGTTTGGTAAAAGCAGGGGATAAGACAATTACATATCCATAGATTACATGGTGACCTTTCAACGCGAGTTCAACTCGAATTTGACCGATTTTATTTTGCATTTACTTCAAGTACATGACACTTATCACACCCAACAATCAATTAACTAAATGTAGTAAGGTTAATTTACTCAACAAGCACCAATTCTAGTTTTATTTAAGTCTATCTGAAGTCGCAAATTTATTACAGGACATCTCCATCTCAAAGCACTATATGCTAATACGAAGAGAGCAATCAAGTTTATTAAACCGATGGCCTCAGGTGAGCCGTTTCGTTTAGAGCACTGGAGCATAATATAGTCAACGATCGACTAGCACTAGCTCATAATTCAATGGAACTAGAGAGTAACTTTATTGGGGTATTTATTTGAAATGGTTTAAGTGTTCTGAAAGTAGATCGAAAATGAGATTTCATAAACCCATATATTAAGTTCGACACAGTTGCGGGAACGGCTGGTCAGAATAAAGCTAGCTTACTGATCTAAATAATAACCAGGAAATTAATATGAGCTATGATTGGGGTTTTTCTACGGGATCGAATCAGAAATGAGGAGATACGTAGAAGAACAAGGGTCACCGACATAGCCAAGCGAATTAGCTCATTGAAGTGGCAATGGCCGTTGGGGCCGAAAAGTTATCGAGTGGAGGCCGTGGATCGGCAAGCGCAGCGTAGGACGTCCACCAACATGATGGACGGATGACCTGGTTAAAGCCGCGGGTTTACGGTGGATGCAGGCTGCTGCCAACCGAAGCAACTGGTCTATTGGGGGTGGCCTATGTCCAACAGTGGACGTCCTACGGATGAGATGATGATGATGATGATCTAAATATAGTTACCGTTTCCTCCGCAACTTTAGGATAGCTATACGCCACCCTCCCTCCGCAACACCTCCGGTTCTGCATGAAGATCTGCAGTGACACGTGATTCAAGTACTTAAGTATCTAAAAAGAACTTTTTAATTCCAATACATAAGTCGTTTTGCGCATCATTCAAATATACTTATGTATAAATAAAATAGATTATTACGAATATGAGATTGTTAAACTCATTCTAGATTCTCGCCATCGTAATCAAAAAGTGAACGAATAAGATGGTGAAGGAACACGTCGTGAGGACATCTCCACACACCTGCGAAGCAATCCAATGGTGTGTGCGGTGTGTGGTGGGCTCTCATTCTGAAAGTAAGCCTGTGCCCAGCAGCTAAATAAGCTGAGATTATAATAAAAATATCCACCAGAAAAAACTTGTAGGTCACGAGCAAAATAAACTTATTTGAAAATAACTAGGAAATTAACTAAATAATAATAATAAATAATCCACCAATCTTGAATCCGCCGTGAACTCGCGACTTTAACTGGGTCATCCGTCTATTTCGTTGGTGGACGTCCTACCCTGCTGCGCTTGCCGATCCGCGATTACAAAATATACAGAAAATATTAAATGATATTGTAACGGATAACTCACGTCTTAAATCGAGTTTAGCTCGACATGTTTCGGGCTATTTCGTAGCCCTTCTTCAAGGGAGCACGCGACTCAGCGGCTGCCGCAACACGCGCACTATACGCGCCACCGCTCTGCTCGCGCGACTTTCCGACGTTTCATTTAATATGAGTTAGTCTCACGGTAGTTTCATGTTCAAAATATACAGAAAAGTAATAAAAATGCATTACCAAAATATAATAACATACAGTAACATATAGTATTGTAACATATAAGTATTACACATTGAGCACAAACAAGAGTCAACAATTGCTAAGTTTCATTCGTAGTTTACGCTTTTCTTCCAATACTTTCTTCAAATCATCTATTTCTTTTGAAGAGGCCTTGTTGACGGGAGAATTGCACTTTTTCTTTTGTTTTCGTGCGTTAGCTTTTTCGTTCATGTAAGTTTGAATTGAATTTTTAGTTTCTTCCAACTCTTGCTTGGCAGCCGTTTTTTCTTCTTTAATCATATTTTTCTTTCGTTCAAGTTCTTCGTGTAAACCAATTTTCATTGCATTCATCCTTTCCTGTAGTTCAGCTATCGACATCTCGCATAATAATCCTAGACCAGAAGTTTCTGTTAGATCTATTATTTTAGGAACTCTTGCTTTTTTAGCAATAGCAGCAAGAATTTTAATTTCTTTTATCATTTTAATCCTGTACTCTAGTTCTTCTTGCTTTGCTTTCATCGCTTTAGCCAGTAGTGTTTGATTATCTTGCTTAAACTTTTCCGCGTTTTCTCTATTTTTTACCGATAAGCAATGTTTGGCTTCTAATACGCTCAGTTCTGTAAGTGAAAGTTTTTCAATATATTTACGATTTTTTTCCATTTGGCTTTTTCTCCATTTTTCTATATCTTCATTCCAAGTCTCCCTTTCTTTTAAAAATTCTTCATGTTTCTTTTTATTTTCATCAATTAGTTTCTTTTTGGCTAATAATGCTTCTTCATAAGAAATTTGGCCCATTAGATGTTTTTTTTCGATATCCAACAATCTTTCCCTCTCTCTTTCTTGACGATCAAATTCCTGTAGCTCTTCAATTTTTGCAGTATTCCTACATTGTATAGCATTTGTAAGCCATTTTACTTCCTCCTGCTCAGCTTGTTGTATGCGCTTATTGACTCTTTTAATGGTAGTTGCGGTTTCTTTAACGGGCTGGGAGACATTAATATTAACATTTTTGCGTTCAAATTTCACAGGTTTTGCTGCATATTCCATTTCATTTTTGATAGAGGACATTTTTTTTAAGAATCCTTCAGACTTTATTTGAGCATACCGAAACTCTTTGTTTTTAACGTCATTGAGTAAGTGCGCGGCCTTTTGTTTATTTTTTTCGTAGCTTTTCTTTAATTTTTCATCAATGACACTTTTCGTTAGCATGCGTTTAGTTTTTTGCTGCACAGAGTTTGGTGGCGTTAATGGCAGAGAAGCATGAGAACCATGGCCTGCCACTGGTTGGACATCTTTAGCCTTGCGGCTCAAAACATTAGGTTGAATTGGCACAGTAGGGGGTTTCGTCTTACGGCTCTCCATTTTCTTGACATACTCAGCGTAACTGTGTGCCATTTCACTTATGTAAGGCTGCCACTCGAAAAGAGGGGTAATAATTTTTTCAGTTATGAAATTTGTATCATAATAAAACTGAGCAGCCTGTGATATAAAAGCCAAAACTTCATTGTTGCTCAAAAAGTTTGAAAATGTACTCAATAAAGTCTTGCTTGTATTGAAAATGCATTTATATAAAAGCGACAAATCTTTTGGATCAATTTGAAAAATGATGGCATGAAATAGAATCATGAAATAATCTTGGTCTTCGTCTGCAAGTTCTTCGGACAAGCGAGATGCTATGTCTCTCAAAAATTGCCTGTGTTTCTGGATTCCAAGAAAAGTTTCGGCAATCCAGGCCAATTTGGTATCATCTGTGTCCACTGGACATTTATCAATGTAAACTCTCATGTATTCGTAAGGTGAAACTTCAGTAGCAGAATCGTAGTCAATTAGAATATTTCTTAACATTTTAACGTTTCCGGATGTGTGGTAGTAAACCATTGTGAGAAATGGTTTACTACTTTTCATATAAATTCAGAAACGAGACGAAAACATGTCACAAAATACAAACACAACATATAATTTTATTGACAGCTGCAAGTTTAATGTCACTATTTGATATATGGCCAGCAATCGTAATATTTTGTCAAGCGAGTTTGCTTATTTATTTGAGACACTGAAAAGTTTTTACACTGCAAATGATGGAAGTTGAACTTTGTGATGATACTATTTTCAATTGGTAGTAGAGTACGACAGCATTATTTCTTTGTAACGGACACATTTTTGCGTAAAATAGATGCCTACTAGTTAATGGTAACATGTAAAATGTTCGTTCTTCTATCTGTGTCTTAGATCTTAAAAAAAAAAAACTATTACCCATCAAGGAAACAAGACAAGTGTAGGTACCTCGTCATTTTGTTGTGTTCAAGTATCTAGTATTTAATTAGGTAGCTGGTCTGTTTTCGCTGGGTTCATCATTAATCAATCATTCTGGACGAGAAGCTATTATTCGACACCTCGGGCGCGGCCGCTCCGATACGCGCAAAGTGCAAGTCACACGAGGCCTCTTAAAATATAATAATCGTGTTAAACTCAACCATAAAAGCCATATTCGATTAGAGCTTTAAATGGGTTCCTGTCTTCGTGGCTTGTTATCTTCTTGGCATCTATTGTGCAGTAGTAGGCAAGGTTTGATGTCAGAGAATGATGAGTTTTGTTACAAATTGTTAATGAGTTTTTCTTTACGTGTGATTATTTTTACTACCATGATTTCAATTTCTACCTTTGTATTATTCTCAACTTACTCGTATTTAGAAATATTAGAAATCTGTCATTAATTTTTTTTTTGTTTCAAGTGTAAATATAAGTATCTATTCGAACCACTCAAAACCTAATTAAATTAATAAGCAGTAACAAATTAACTTTCATAATTTTTGAAAAATAACAATTGAAACGTATAAGGAGTTATTATTACTATGTACTCAAATTTAATGATATCTCAATCGCTTTAATAATATAAAAAACAGGGCCCATTTTCAAAGAACTCCCACGAGCGTCATTTATTCTGTTAATAACATATCATGATCATTTAATAGAGGGCGCAACAAAGAGATGTTCCTAATTATGTAAATTCTCATCAATTTAAGTACGTAAGTAACTAGATGAGAAAGCGGTGGCTTATTGACTCTGTCACAATTAATTCAACAATGATTGAAAATCAATCCGGGGATAATGCTGGCTGTCATGGTCTGTCAAATTATCGGTCGTAATTAACGACTTGGCTCATCTTCTCGTGTATAATTTTTGACTAATAACCCGAGGTGAGAACACATTGTTACTTTGTTCATTGTACTAGCAACCACTTATACCTTCTGGACCGTTAATATGACTATCTCTTTAAATACTCGACCACCGAAAAGCTTCGTGGATTGAAATAGGATTTTTACTTTGATTGAAGTGAGGTTGATTAAGTACATACTATTTAAGAACATTAAAAGACGAAATACCTACATAACAATCACGTGAACACATTACAATTTTGATCGGCAGATTGGTTAAGGCTAAGTAAGGTTTATTTTATGACAATCCTGTATTGTTGACAATTTCTGAGGAAATTTATTTTTCACCATTAGGTACGTACTTTGATCTTTCTTATTATTAAAATCTACCTACTTGCATTTGATAGGTGCCCCTTATTTACTATAAGTTGGCTACAATCTAAATTTACATTTTTAGGGTTCCGTAGCCAAAATGGCAAAAATGGAACCCGTATAGTTTCGCCATGTCTGTCTGTCTGTCCGTCCGCGGCTTTGCTCAGAGACTATCAATGCTAGAAAGCTGTAATTTTGCACGAACATATATGTACACTATGACGACAAAACAGTACAATAAAAATTTCAAAAACAGAATTATTCAACATTCAATTAAAGAATACTGTACATGTCACGCGATACCCAATAAAATTACCTAAGTTTATGGTAAAAAAATCAGACTTCTATATGTCAAAACAAAAGATTTATAAGATTTTAATTTTATACATATACCTATTAAAATTTGGGATTCCCTAAGCAAAAAGCCAAATGCGGAACCCATAATAGCTGGTTTTAGACTAAAACTGACATACGAGCTTCGGGTGATCTGATGCCAAGTGATCACCGCCGCTTTTGGAGACCTACAGCACTATTAGGACTGCCGGTCTTTAGCCGGCCTTGCAAGAAACCGTATCTTGATTATAAAATAATTTCACTATGTCATCCGTCCACACCCACTCAAAGCCTCTGACAAGACATAGATAGTCTTGTCAAGAATTTAGAAATTTATAGAAATTTATAATTGATTTTTATTAATTAAATATTTGTGTGTAGTTATTGCGTTTTGCTTGACAATTTTACACTAAAAATTATCTTTGTACCTACACTAAATCATACTGTAAAAAAGTACTTTACTCTCGCATAAAATCGCTCTAAAATTCCCAATACTTACCGTAGATTTTTTTAAGTTTTTAAAGAACTGTATAAAAATGGAAGCCAAAACGGCATAGCAAAGTTAAGATAAATGCTAAGTGGTACGTTAGTCTGACCGCTCATCACGAAAGGTTATGGCTGTTATTTATTGATGCCCGCGTCACGATTCGTGCGCATAGGACCTAAGAAGTAGTGTTCTAAGGATACCCTTATTAGTATTATAATAAAACTTTCTACATAAAAAATACAAGTTACTTATTTTTCTGACTGTATTTGCATTGTCATTCAAGCTCCGTAAAATAATGAGGGTTTTCACACAGGCGAAATATCGCTAGATGGTAGATCGTGAGGTTTGTTTGACATTTGACGTTTGCTCGTGATTAGTTAAATAACTAAATAAAAAAAAAAAAAAAAAAAAAAAAACTAAATGAGCCAATCGCAAGCAAACGTCAAACGGACCTCACGATACTAATGCCATCTAGCGATATTTCGTCTCTGTGAAAACCGTCATTTCACTTGATTTTTGGAATTCAATATTTACGATAAACTGCAGTGCACCTAACTTTTTCTTTCGAATAGAAAAAAAAACTTGTTTTCACTACCGCGTTGAAAAACGAGGAACGACAAACGACGAACAAGGTTTGTCGTGCATTTTTAACGTAAAATAAATTATAAAAAATAGTACGACAAATAAAAAGAAAATAAATATCACATCTCTGACTTTCTGGAACAAAACACATCACAACACAAACCGTTGTTATAGTTACATTTTTATTCAATGCAACGTAGGTAAGAGGACAATAAATTATGAATAAAAACTGTTTTATAAATGTTCAATTCACTATATTCCATCTACTATTTTTCTCGCTCTTGTGAAGTGAAGAATTTTGCATCTCGGTCGGCTTTAAATTTTTCTAAACATTTTGTGCCTTGAAACCCTCGGCTGTGCTCAGGATTCTTCTTTTGAACCACTTGCTTAGAATCGTTCGCTTGCTGGTTGTAATGTAAATACTCGCGCTAAAAAACAAATTTCCAGCCTTACATAATAAATAAATAACTATTTTGTAGTTATGAAGTGTATTTTGAATAAAGCGAGTATAATACCTCTTGTCACCTGCAGACTGTGGTGTATGTATGGAAAAGAACTGGGACGAGGATATATATTTTGAACAGTTAAATAAAATAAATAATTACACTAAGTAGGAAGTAACTGGGCCCGCGTGAGAACTACGGCCCAAGCCTTCTTATTCTGAGAGGAGGTCTGTACTCTGCAGTGCATGCAACGTACGTACATATAGGCCAAGATGAAAATAATAATAACCAACGCTTTAAAATGACAAAAGTAAAACCAAGAACTGTTTCAAAAATAAGTTAAAAACATGGTTGATAGACTCTTTCCACACAAAAAATTGTTAGTTTAGTCAATACCTATTCGTTTTGTATAATTTAATACCTCTATACTGTAACTATTGTGCACAACATCGTTAAAACGAGTGTTTAGTTCGCCAACAAATTGCTTTGCAATTTGGCGAAATACTGTTATGATAGAATGTGTATAATAATATTTTACAATAATAAAAAAAAAACCGATGAAAACTTTACCTACTTATTTTTTAATTTTAAGATAGTAAATCTTCATCATCATCACCATCTCAGCCGTCCCACTGCTTGGCACAGGCCTCCTCTCGGAATGAGAGGGCTTAGGCCATAGTTCCCACGCGGGCCCAGTGCGGATTGGGAACTTAAATCGATAGTATCGGGATAGTAAATCTTGCTCAAAATAAAAAAAAAATCTTGCTTACTCGTGTTGAACTACTTAATTTTAATTCAATTTACAGAGCGAGTGAATCTTTGAAACCAAATCGTAAGTAGGTATTGAAAATTTATTAACAAGGCCCACCTAAGGAGAAGCTTCATCAATCTCCGGACCAGTTACAAAGGACCTTAACAAAGAATTATGGCTCCTTATACATGCTCGCTACTATGTAGGAGAGTTTTATTATTACTTCCATTTAATGACTCCGACGTGATTAGACATTGCCTTACCTCTCTATGGCTTTATTTAGTACATAAATCTCTGGCTGAATGTGCCGAGGGTAATAACAATAAGAATGTCTAAGGCCATGTTGATGATGCCGTGTGTCTTGTGCCTATACAGGCAATCGAAAATAATTGAATGCATACCTCATTATTGTTATGCTTAAAATCTTTGATTATAATGTACTTTCATTATGATATTAATACGTACCATGAAAATAATGAAAGGTTTTGTGCAAGCTAAATAACAGACAACAATGAAAATGGGTCTTAAATGAGTTGCAACTCATTGAAATCAGAATCGTGATCGCGATTTTTCGATCGCATAAATCGCGATTTTTTTTCGGTAGATTTTAGATTATGGCCAATTTTGGAGATAGGCGGTATTGTTGTATATATAAGTGACGATAAACTGACTGCTTGCATTATTCGTAAATTTTCGTAACAAGTATAAAATTATTTTTATACTATGAGTGTCCTTTGTAATAATTTAATTTTCATCACACTTGCTCGTCAATGACGTTATTCCATGCCTGTATACTAAAATAGAATGGCCTCAATTGTTCCCGCGGGAATTATGGATTTACGTGTGTATAGTTTTCCTCCCCAAGGGAATTATGACTTTAGTTTTAAAAAGTTAGTAGGTACGCCATTTCAAACTAAAGAGGTTTCAAGTCAGCCAACGTTTTATTTACATCTTTAAAATTTAAATACAACCTAATTTTACACCATAAAAATTGGCCACGCTTCATCAAACTTCGTTATTTTTATATTCTAAATTTATATGAAGTTGTTTTCCAATAATTTTAGTAGATATTTTTTTTGCATGTTGGAATAATCTGGCCGTAAGGCCATTCGAATTCTAAACTAAACACGGTTCTTAGCGTTATCTATGGTAGACGACTCGAAAAAATGACAACCACGAAATTCGAAACTCGAAGTTCATATCGTTTTCCTGACGCTAATATTATTTAATACGAAAATGAGAGGAACGGTACGATACGAATTTCGATTTTTGAATTTTGTAGTATCTCTCAAGATTGGCGGGTAGCCATATTTTGATTGGATGTTTTCTTAGCGTCTTGCTGAGCTGTGAAGTGTTTGGACACAAAATAATTTAATTTTTTGCATTTTTTTCCTCGCAATGTGATGAAAATCATTGTGTGTATCACGGGCCGTAATTCTAATAGACTCTCGTTAGTAATCCCCTTCTTACGCCCCTTAATGCACAATGTACTATTGCGCGAGGTCGTGCAGTTGCATTTAATCGCGAAAGCATTATCTGCGTTTATGACGACAATGTGCTCCTCAGAGTGTAATTCTCTGCTAGTGCCGTTTGATGGCCATAGTTTTGCAGCAATTAAAACTATTTTCACTGCACTGCAAGATTTATTTATTTCATTAAATATTATCAAAGTTGTGGTAACAAGACAATGTAAAATCCCGCTTAGAGGCAATCTCTGTCCAAGATAAAGTTTGATGACCACGGATGTTATTTATTTGTTTAGTAATTTATATAAGGTTAGTTACTGTTTTATTGACCGTATTAAATCAAGCCCCAATAAGGCAGCCATTCATGTTTATTTTTACGAAGTTTCTGCTTGGTATGTCCAATAAATTATTAACTTGGTCACTTTTATCACGGGGCTACGGTAACATTTATCGGACGTATAGAACTAACGTGGATCACATATTGGTTTAATTAATTTTTAATGTGTTGCGAGGGATGTGTTTTTCATTAATCAATAGAAACCCTTCATTTAGACATCCTCGCACAGCACATATCTAGTGGATACAGCTGAGCTGAGCGAAGCGAGGTAAATAAAGCGTTTCTATTGGTTAATGAAAAACATATTCCTTGCAACACATCCTCCTCCTCCTCTGGTGGAAACGCTGCTTAAACTTTTACAAGTAGGATTATTTGTTGGTTGCAGGAACCTATAGAATTGATAAGAGTTAAATAAGTCCTGTGTGTAATAAATAAGTCTGTACGTGTGTGTATTTAACACCTTTTCGATCAGAATAAAATTTGAACCATAGATAGGCGGATTCCTAGAATCATGGGGGACTTTGTACCGATATTGCCACGGGATAGGGTTCTACCCCTCATTACCTCTCATTCTGATAGGAGGCCTGTGTGCAGTAGTGGGAAGTTTATAGGCTGGGATGATGATGATGATGATAACGGAGTGAAAATCGAAATTTCACCCACTAAGTAAATAAATATTTTAATTAAATACTAAGTTTAGAGACTTGAAACATTGCAGCGGTATACTTGAAGAAACGTTAGTAAAGACCACGTCGACACCACGTCTTAAAGATTTCCATGAAAATTTAATGCTATACTAATATTTCAATTCAACTGCCAGATGTAATTGATTTACACTGGAATAGCCACGTGTAAAGGCTAGTTATCACAAGTTTATCATTTTTCCTGAAAAAAATTGTTAAAGTCAGGTCCATGTTAGTATCATCGCTACCACAAAGTGGTCCAACTCACTCGGCCTTTATTGATTGACAAGCGCAGACTTCGATTAAATTCTCGCGACTCGCATTAGCTTTACACCAGTTCTAAAAAGATATCTCAAATTATACCTTTAGGTACGTTTACCCTTCGGATCGTTAAAGTAAATAATTTAAATTACCAGCCCATAATGGCCGCCGTCACGCCACGTTAATCACAGTACCTATGTGATTGGTAGATGGAGTTAGTGAATAATTAAACAGATTGTGAAATTAACGATAAAGTACTTGAGCATGAACTTTATAAAAAACTAGCTGTTGCCCGCGACTCCGTCCGCGTCGAAGTATGAAAAATAGATGTTGGCCGATTCTCAGACCTACTCAATATGCTCACAAAATTTCATGAAAATCGGTCAAGCCGTTTCGGAGGAGTACGGGAACGAACATTGTGACACGAGAATTTTATATTATAAAAAATGTATGTCGTCTAAAACAGAGTCTTGACGTATATTCGAGCACAGTCGAGGCTACGTAGATGTAAATTAAATAATTGCATTTAATTAATATAGCCGCCCCGCCATCCAACCAACGCATCTCTTAATCACACCAAATGAGCTGTGTAAACTAAGCTTTATAATGTTACCGAAGATTTTCCCGCCGCCTAGCAGGAGTGAGAGTAAGATAGTCAATGAAATTTCCGGGATAGGAGGCAGGTACTCTATCTTAGTCCTCTAGACTGGTAACACATCTGAAATCATCTGGTGTTGCGGGTATCCAAGGGTATGTGGTATTCACTTACCGTAAGGTGCCCCACCGGCCCATTTCCCTCCTGCTTATAAACAAATAAAAGCAGTTTGTATATTAAACTAGGTATTGCTTTGTATTTGATTTCATAACCATGCACTCTGCATTATCTAATTGTCAATATAAATTATTGATCATTTACCTACATTCTTATTTCTTCGCTCTGATAAAGTGTTGTAATTTCAAATTGTCTTATTTTCAGATGTACATTTTGGGGACGCATATTACGCTATCTAGACCAGTCATGTAAAGTCAAAACAAACGGATCGCTTTGTAAGCCATTTTCTATTATTGACATTTGTCTAACCAACTTAACCCCATTACGAAACGCGTAGAACATGGGAGTGATACAGGAGGTATAAATCTACTCATAAGTTTTTATTGAACCCCAAAATCTGATCATGACGAACCATTCACTTGTAATTGGGTTCCTCGTAAAATATGAGTTCTGCCTGGAGAAGGGTTTATAGAGAACATAAACACTTTATTGTGTTTTTGTACGGATTCCTTCATGCACACTATGCGTGTTCTTTAAGGACTAATTAACAATAAAAAATATAATGAACTATTATGTCTCAAGACAAACTTGAAAGGATGGTTCGGTTTGTATTTTGTCCTAGTGTTGCATTTAAACTTTTCTATTAACTATTTCCTTTATATTTTTATTACTTGTAGGTAACTAATATAATGCCGTGTGGTGTCGGTTGAGAATTACACCACCCCCTCTCTTCCCGTGGGTGTCGTAAGAGGCGACTAAGGGATAAACCGGAGGATGGGCAGCAGCGTCCTCCGCGAACGATCGGGTATTACTGCGGTCGCCAACCCGCCTGCCAAGCGTGGCGACTAAGGCATTTTCCCCCCAAGGTACTAGATAAAAAATTATAATGAATCCACAAATTAAGCCCAGACCCCTAGTCCCCGGCGGCCCCGCTATTCCTGGCTCCGGTAGCGGCCATGGTAACGGCGGGGCAGGGGTGCTACAGTTAATCCCCGGCAGAGACCCGGCTACCAAAAAAGACAACCTTTGGCCCTGGCAACATATAACTGCCGAACACTGCGGACCGATGAAAAAATACTGGAACTTGAAGAAGAATTGAGCAGGTTACGATGGGGAATCATAGGGCTGTCAGAAGTCCGTAGAGAGGGGGAGGACATGATAACCCTGAAGTCCGGTAACTTGCTCTATTTCCGGGAGGGCGACCACCAGTCTCAAGGAGGTGTCGGGTTTATCGTCCATAGGTCCCTCGTGAACAACGTGGTGAAGATCGAGAGTGTGTCGACCAGGGTAGCGTGCCTTGTACTCAGAATGACCCAACGATATTCGTTGAAGGTCATACAGGTATACGCTCCGACCTCGACGCACTCCGACGATGAGGTAGAGGCTATGTATGAGGATATTTCCAGAGCCATGCATAGCTCCAGAACTCACTTCACAGTTGTTATGGGGGACTTTAACGCAAAGCTGGGCAAACGAGACGGTGAAGAGTTGAGAGTGGGGAAATTTGGAGTGGGGCGTAGGAATCACCGGGGCCACCTACTGGCCGGTTTCATGGAGAAGGAAGGACTCTATATGATGAACTCCTTCTTCAGGAAACGTGAGCATAGGAAGTGGACCTGGATGAGCCCTGATGGTGTTACGAGGAATGAGATAGATTTTATCATGTCGACGAAAAAGCACATATTCAATGATGTCTCCGTGATCAATGCGGTTAAAACCGGGAGTGATCACCGTATGGTACGAGGCTCGTTGAATATCCAGTTCAAGCTTGAAAGGTCTCGACTGATGAAATCTACGCTCCGTCCGGAACCTGCTCAGCTCCAAAACCCCGAGAGCTTTCAGCTCGAGCTTCAAAACCGTTTCGAATGCCTAGGTAGCGACGTGGACGATTACAACGACGGGTTTGTGGAAGCTGTCCATACGGTCGGGTCTAAGTTCTTCAAGACCCGCCGTACTAAAACCAAAAAGATTTCGAACTCCACCATTAGGCTCATGGAGGTGAGGCGTGAGATGACTCTGCAGTCCTCTGGTGACGCTTGTCGCTATCGGCAGCTCAACAGGCAGATCTCAAAGTCTCTGAAGCGCGATGTACGCCGATTTAATACTAATAGTATTGAAGAAGCTATTGAGCGTAACAGGGGCTCAAAGGTGTTTACCAGGGATCTGTCTGTTGGTCAAAGCCAGTTGATGAAGCTGAAGACCGAGGACGGCAGAGTGATTTCATCCAAACCTGAGCTGTTGGGGGAAGTTGAGAAGTTTTACGGGCAGCTATACACGACAACCCGAACACCCGTCGAAAATCTAGCTAAAGACCCGAGAGCTAGATTAACCCGACACTATACCGAAGACATCCCGGACGTCAGCCTGTACGAGATTAGTATGGCCCTCAAACAGCTCAAGAATGGCAAAGCCCCGGGTGACGACGGAATTACAGCCGAACTCCTGAAGGCGGGTGGTAAACCAGTTCTTAAGAGCCTTCAGACGCTGTTTAGTTCCGTCCTCCACCAAGGGAGAACGCCGAAAGCATGGAACAGAAGTGTGGTGGTGCTCTTCTTCAAGAAAGGTGACAAAACCTTGTTGAAGAACTATAGACCCATCTCACTTCTGAGCCATGTTTACAAGCTGTTTTCCAGGGTCATCACGAATCGTCTCGCACGCAGGCTTGACGAGTTCCAGCCTCCCGAACAAGCCGGCTTCCGAAAAGGTTATAGTACCGTAGACCACATACATGCGTTGCGGCAGGTTATACAGAAGACCGAAGAGTATAACCTCCCCCTTTGCCTTGCATTTGTGGACTACGAGAAAGCCTTCGATTCGATCGAGACTTGGGCTGTGCTGCAGGCTCTTCAGCGGTGCCAAGTTGACTACCGGTATATCGAAGTGTTAAAGTGTTTGTACGGAAACGCCACTATGTCCGTCCGACTACAGGACCAGAGCACGAAGCCTATTCCTTTGCAGCGGGGAGTCAGACAAGGAGATGTCATCTCTCCGAAGCTGTTCACCGCTGCATTGGAGGATGCTTTTAAGGTTTTGGACTGGAAAGGACGAGGCATCAACATTAATGGCGAGTACCTCACTCACCTTCGATTCGCCGACGATATTGTAGTCATGGCTGAGACCATGGAGGACCTCAGTGCTATGCTCGCTGACCTCAGCAGAGTTTCCGACCGAGTTGGCCTGAGAATGAACATGGACAAGACGAAAGTCATGTCTAATGTTCATGTAGTGCCAACTCCCGTAATAGTCGGAGGCTCTGCGCTCGAAGTTGTTGACGACTATGTATACCTAGGACAGACGGTCCAGTTAGGTAGGTCCAACTTCGAGAAAGAGGTCACTCGTCGAATCCGACTCGGCTGGGCAGCGTTCGGGAAGCTTCGCAGTGTTTTTTCATCCAAATTACCGCAGTGTTTGAAGTCAAAAGTCTTTGACCAGTGTGTGTTGCCAGTGATGACGTATGGATCCGAGACGTGGGCGCTAACGATGGGCCTCATAAGGAAGCTCAAAGTCACTCAAAGGGCTATGGAGAGGGCTATGCTCGGGGTTTCTCTGCGGGATAGAATCAGAAATGATGATATCCGCAGTAGAACTAAGGTTACTGACATAGCCCGAAGGATCGCGAAACTGAAGTGGCAGTGGGCGGGGCACATTGCACGCAGGACTGATGGCCGATGGGGTCAGAAGGTTCTCGAATGGCGTCCGCGGACCGGGAAACGAGCTGTCGGTAGGCCTCCAACAAGATGGAGCGACGACCTGGCTAAGATCGCGGGATCGCGGTGGATGCGAAAAGCACAAGACCGGTCTAAGTGGAGAGCCTTGGGGGAGGCCTATGTCCAGCAGTGGACGTCTTTCGGCTGATATGATGATGATGACTAATATAATTGGTAAGAGCTGTAATTCAATTAATTGACTGTTGTTTTAAACATGTGGAAAACTAAAAGGATGCCGTTTATTACTTTTAACTTAATTGATTAAGGTTGTACATAATTTTTTGAAAAATAACCAACATATTCGCCTGTCTTAAAGTTTTCCTTTCCTATGTAGGTTAGCTTGAAAAGATCCCTTTTAGGGATAAGTTCACCCTTGTACTCTTTTGTTTTGTTGTTTTTTTTGTATTATTTTTGGGCTTTATGTACAATAAAGTATTTACATACATACATACATACATATTAAAACAGCAATTAAATTACTGTAACTTTTTAAAAACTAGACAAATTGAAATGGACTCGTTTATCCTTAATTCGTCGGACTAATTAATAAAAATACATAAATTAACAATCAAGAGAATCGATAAGCTTTATCTCTTGCAAATTCAACGAAAATGTATTGACAAGTAGGTACATTAAGAACCATCCATACTAATATTATAAATTGTGTGTTGTGTATGTTTGTCCGTCTTTCACGTCGTAACGGAGCGACGGATCGACGTGATTTTTATCATAGAGATAGTTTATGGGCCCGAGAGTGACATGGGCTTTTGATCCCGGAAAAATGCACAGTGCCCGAGGGAACAGCGCGCAATAACCGAATACCACGCGGGCGGAGCCGCGGGCAAAAACTAGTAAACAAATAAAGCTGACGCTCAGGAAGTCGATGCTATTTTTATCTGCCAAAGCTAATGGAGATTAATCAATTACCAAATAATATAGTTTTATCTTAATTTCTTTGGGCCTGACTAATTTACTGTCCATAAAATATCCTTTCGATTACCCGAATCGTGAATTAGTTACCCGAACTGTGGGTACTGGTCTAAAAATTAAATAATGAATATTCATTTTCGCCCAAAAGTGACTCAAAGGTCACATTTTATGTTAAACATAGTTAATTTCTTTAGGAACGTGATCTAAACAGGTCTCGTTAGTGTTTAAATTATGTGCCGTGTTATCAGAAACCGCGGGCGATCAAAGTGTCTGAAGTGTTTGCGTCGGTCAAATTGTCTAATTGCCATTAACATTCGAATTACCAATCACATAATTAAGATGCACTTAGATACGCCAAAAGGTGAATTGAGGTCAAACTTTAGGTTTATCTATTTTCTATATTATTACTAGCTTTTGCCCGCCGCTTTACTCGCGTGCAATTCGTTTATCGCGTACTGTTCCCTCGGGAACTGCATTTTTATTGGTATATCACTCTCTGGCCCATAAATCTAAATGCCAAAAATCACGGCGATACGTCGCCCCGTTTTGACGTGAAAGACGGACAAACATACAAACAAACACACACATTTTCGCATAATATATAATATACTAGCATTTGCCCGCGGCTTCGCCCGCGCCGAATTCGGTTATCGCGCGCTGGTTCCTCGGGAACTGTGCGTTTTCACGGGATAAAAAGTAGCCTATGCCACTCTCGGGTAAAAAACTATCTCTATGCTAAAAATCACGTCGTTCCATCGCTCCGTTTCGACTTGAAAGACGGACAAACATACACACAAAGATACAAACACACACACTTTCGCATTTATAATATCAGTATGGATTAATATTAGTATGGATTGATAGACTTCTCTGCCCCACTGCTGAGCCGGAGGCCTCCCTCAATATTTTCATTGCTCTCCATCCACTTCATAAAGGGCCAGTCCTTCAAGAAATGGTCCTATTCATCCGGCCACCGCCATCTAGGTCTGCAACTCTTTTGAGTTGGGCGTCCACTCGGTGGTTATCTTGGTGGTTATGTTATAATAGAGTTAGATCAACAGAAACGTATTAAATACGGGTAATGTATTTCTGTGTATCAGTGCCGCCGATTTATCCCGCAGATTACCTATTCGTATATAGGGTTCTGTAACTCTACTAAACAAGTCAATCCGATCGCTAGAATTGAGTGAAACTCAACAAACAAGATTTGACCTAAAACAGCACGGTTCTATAAATTTTATGGCAAACGTTGGTATGGCATGTGAAATTCGGGCAAGTAAAAGTAAACGAAAATAATCATACCAAAATGGCAAGTTAAATATCAATTGATAAACATACAATTCAGCGATGCACGTCTGTGCGTCAATCTGTAACCACTTTTATCTCAGGAACTAGTAGGGGCATCAAGAACTTAATTATGCATTACAAATAATACAATCAATTAAATGTATAAACTAGTATGCCTGTGCCTCGCAGAACAAAGTATCTTGATAAACAGACGTTTATATACAACGTTTTGAAATTGTTTTTCATATAAAAAAATGCACGTAGGTAATATTTCCCCTCGGAATGATATACTCGTAATTTGGTCAGAAATCTTATCTCACAACTCAAGTACCGTTAAAAAAATGAAAATCACTGATTTTCATCTGTTAATATATATAAAATAGAAATAAAAACTTAACTAAAAATAACCTAAGTTAGTAAGTATTTCTCCTCCCTGCAGGAGAGGCCACATTATAAGGACGGCAGCCTGCATTGTATTTTTTGTTTTGTCAATGTACCTAACCAAAATATTGTTTTTCAAAGAAATGTCATTGAATCGATAATATGATAAACAAAAAGTTACTTACTGTTTGGCAAAACTTACAAAAGTTTCATTATAATTTCTATTTTTTATGGAACCCTCAGTAGTCAGTGTCCGTTCAACTTGCACTCGGACGTTTGGTTTTTATTTTAGTATTACCAATTCCAAAATAAAGTACGCTCACAGAACCTACGTTTCCGTAATTGTGTCTATCAGTTACACTGGATTTTCACGGTACCAGTTATCTATTTGAAATAAAATTTGGCATAGCTTTTGAGAAATATATTTCTAAAAACCTTAAAATACAATTCTCTGGTTGTCAAGTTCTGGCCGAGAAAATTATACTTATTTATTTCGCACGCAAACTACAAAAACAACCCAAAACAAGCAATCTAACCACAGTCGAATTCGCATTAGCAGAGCTTCCAGTGCTTAAATGAAATTTTGAAGACGAAATAAGTGTGAAGCTTAGTAAAATAATTAGGAACACTGCCAGAAATTGTAGAATTTTACCTAAAGCAATTGAGAGGAGAGTGTTTAAAGATGGACCTCTGGGTTTGAGTGTCAATTATACCTTGATAAGTTCGTACGTGACACTCGGTAGAGCCCTGTTGCAGTCAGCATTTACCCCAGTTATCAAAAACAGTCATCATAACGGCAGCAGAGGCTCCATGCGACAGGGTTCTTTCGAATGTCACGTGCAAATTTGTGAAGTCAATACAGTTGTGGTACATGTGGTGTCTAAATTGATAGTTAGTAAACTCTATTCTATCATTCATTAATCTTAAACATCATCTCATCTATTCAATCATATTATTAAACCTAGAAATAAAAACTGGTTTCAAGTTTTAGGGACTGTTTCACCACCCATTGATTAATTTTATTTGACGGATGTGTTGCCATCTCCGTCGATTGGAACAAAACAGACAGAGACGGCATCTCATTTATCCGTTAGTTAAATTTAATCAATGGACGCTGAAACTGGGGGTTAACGTGGTTAATTTATAGTCATCATCATCATCATCTCGGCCCATATATACATCCCATACGTTACAGCAGGGCACTGGCTTACTTTCACAATGTTCCCATACGAATACGGCTCAGTGCGGATTGGAAGCTTCACACAGATTTTCGTGTTTTATCACCGTAAAGCTCGTGATAAATTCCTAATGTTAGTTGCTACTTCATTATCTAAAGTTTAAGTCTCAAATTATTTTAAAAAGAAGTTCGGATGTCTTATACATTTTTTGTTCGTTATTTCTAAACGTGCTGCGGCGGCGGCAGTCGTTGAGCACATGCTAATGAGCCAATAACATTCCAAATCACTTTATTTAATTTCCCTAAACAATTAGCAAGCGGTACTTACGCGGATCGGCGACAAATATCAGCTTTGATATTTTGAAATTATTTTAATTAGTATTAATAAAAATTAAAATTCTTCTCTTAATTGTGACCGATTTGGATTACTGATTATTTTTATGACGAAGAAGGCAATATGAAACTGACTTCAAAGGAAAAATGCGATTCCTTGTGTTGTAAAATGCAAATAATAAGTCCACATAAACGAACCTTGTAAATAATATTGGTTTGGAAAAAGAAATTAAAGTAAAAAAAAATGCAATAAAGTAACGCAAAACTGTTGCAGGTGGTAGGACTTTGTGCAAGGTCCGCCCGGATTGCTACCACCATCTTGCTCGCTAATCCTGCTGTGAAGCAGCAGTGCTTACACTGTTGTGTTTCGGCGCGAAGAGTAAGACAGCCGGTGAAATTACTGGCACTTGAGGTATTCCAACTTAGGCCTCTAGGTTGGCAACGCATCTGCAATACCCCTGGTGTTGCAGATGTTTATGGGCGGTGGTGATCTTTTACCACCAGGAGACCCACTGGCTCGTTTGCCTTCCAGTCGAATAAAAAAAAAAAAAAAAAACCTCTTAACAAACATTACGAGTACCTACTTAATTATTTTAACACAAAACAACTTTAACTTTAACGTACCTACTTCATGTGCTTAAAATGTTAACTTGGCATTTGTTTACGGAATCCTTAAGAACCATTATGCGTATCTCCTACTTAGGATTTTGAAAGTTAAGGATTTGCACTTTATTACAAAACGTATTCGAAACAGTTTCTTTTTTATTCAAACGAGCATAATATAACAGTGGAAAGCTGCTACGCTTCTGTTGTTATATAAAGCATAACTGCAATTCATGCTATGAACAAAAGTATGAGACAGTGAGACACCAAATTGCCATTCAAAATTTTGTGAACGGGTTCCACTTTAGGCGAGGTTCATTTAAGCATAAAATTACCTACATTGTCTCTTCGACTTTGTTGAGTGGCAATGAACTGCACTTTGACATAAAATTGCTTTAGGCGTTATAAATCCATTTCATTGCCTTAATAAACGATGACTCGCTATAACTATAGGAGAGCCATCATTTTCATGGCTTATCTTTTAACGCGCTAGAACATTTAAAGCTGTGACGGCGTGTATTAATAAAAATGTTGTTTGCAATTTTCTATTACTTCAATTGTAGGATTCCATAAGAATACAATGTCATGCCTTACAATAAACTAATAACTACGAGTATTTTGGTTGTTGCTAAAGATGATACTTGACTTTCTCGTACAAAGTGTCATCGTGTTATAAACGTGCAAGATTGATTAATCATTAAATTTTGCAGTTAGCCATTAGATACCAGAATAAATAACAGGATATTCCTTTATAGATAGAATATTCGTATATATAACATAATGTATAATAATAGAATATTTCTTTTAAACCGAATAAATGAAATGTTCCTGCATGGGGACACGCGTTACAGGAATTATTTGAAGAAGTCGCACCCTTCGTGCAAAAAACGCGTAGATGAAAAAATACTACTTTTCAGGAGAGCAAAAAAACATCCTCACACTTTTATTATAGATCGTACACAATATTGACCTGGATGAATGTATAGATAAAAAATCGCTTCTAGCAACAGATATTATACTTTTTATAAAATACATTAATTATGATAAGAAAATCGTTAAAATATAAGTTAATTACTTTTTCCACGGATGCTTTAGAACATATCAGAACTTAAGCGTAGTTACGTACTTTTTATCAGTTTTTTAGAATTTTTTTATCAATGTAACTGATACTTACGTGTTTCTGAGTCACTAAAATTCATTTTTGGCACTGGTGTACATTAAGTTACACGTTTCTTGCTTACATAATTTAGCTACACACAGAATCGTAACCTGAAATACGTTTTTATTACTGAGTAAGAACTAATTTAATCTTTGAGTATCTCGAATTAATTCTTTGTTCCGGGTAACATATTAGTAATCAAAATCCCGCGTTGTCATGCAAAATATGATATGAAATTTTAAAATTCTTAATAATACGCTCGCAGTGTGAAAAATAAATAAATAAAAATTCAAATGTAAAATTTAAATGTAACCAGTAACAAATCTACAGTAAAATATATCAAAGAAATGTCAAACTACCCAAAAAAGTGACTTTTTGTCATTAAAATTGTTCAATTTACCAAAATGGTCATAACTAACAAAAAAACAGTCATATTGCGTTTTTAACATATTTTTTCGATTACTGAATCCTGACCTGAGGTTTGCTCACATTATTTTACTACACAACCGTGAAGAATTAAGAAAAGACAACATTGCTATGCACGATTTCATACTTATCCATAACTCTGAAACAATCTTCTTTTGTACTACACACAAAAACAGTTTTTTAATATTATTTGTATTATTTATTGCTTACTCCTTTCCAACCGAGCTGCACAATGCCCGGGCTACACGAGGTCAGCCCCTCAAGCTACGATAGCTAGCCAGTGTTAGTAAGTTAGCAAAGTAGTACTTCTGGCTTCGTGTAGACAAAACTGCCTTCATTCCTAAGCTAGTTTAGAAGCCAGAACAGTTTCTAATAGCATGGAGTTCTGTTTTTAGGCCAGTACGTTCGTCCATTACTGATTTTACTATCCTAGCTTGTTTAGTAAACCTTCATGTGACCGGCGAAGCTAGTTTTAAGTTTGCTAGTAAGGAGGAACCACACGTTTGGTTTATTTTTCTACCGCGACGAGTTTCTCAGATTTTAAGATGTCCAAACTAAATACGCAGATAAATTTAAAGTTTGTACAACTGTACCGTGACCATAAATTGATATGACATTACTACAAAAGAACAAAAATGAAAACGTATTATCAAGACCTGATGAAAATTAATAAATCAACCCTGTGTTACGTCTCTAGTTCGTCTAGTGCAAATTGACACAGTTTTCGAAGTGACTGTTTTAGTCTAATAATAGTGTTTTTTTTTTGTATACAGTTTATTTTGGACCTGTGGTCACCTCATCACTCCAGTAAATACTAGCTTAAAAAAATAAGCCTCATGGAAACAGAACAAGCATGCTCCAAGCCAGGTCAGCAAGCCAGACAGTTGAAGTAGAGAACTAGTATACTATCCCAGCCCGAAAAACCAGTCTCGTGTGGCCCGGGTATAACCGTGCATAATACTTCAAAAAATCTGGATGACGCGTGTATTCCTTTTTCGAGACGCAACCGATACCGATCACATGTGCAGGACGAGGATTTCGATTCAATTTTAGTCGACAGGCAGCTATAATAAGACCCACATGATGAGTAGAAAGATAAACTAGACGAGTATATTACACAGTACCAGATAATTTCTAGTGCCTGAGCCAGAAGAACACCTCTATCAGCGCTACCTGCACGATCTGTGCTTACGCTTCTTCAACCGTCTCTGGTGAGCCCATCAGCTATATTTTTGCAGCCACCTGTGCCAATTGCTCGACAATGAGCATCTTAATTTAATGTTGATTGGTAGTAATAAATCTTGATGTTATTAGGAACAGGTGTTTTTGTAGTTTTGTGTTACGATCATGCATTTTACAAATTATTCCTGAGACGTACGACCGTGGACGCGATTTTCCTGAAAATTAAGCATTTCCGATTTTTTTCACTAGATATTTTTCTTAGACCCCTTAAACCATCAGTATTAACAAACAAATTTCTTTTTTTAACATCATGACTTCACTTTCTCGATTGTAAAGGGTTGTATACTCTGGGAAGCACCTGCGTATATGTATTTACGAAACTGAATCTACCAAAATTCCTCGTGGAAGAAACGCGTATATACTACTGACGCCTTAGGTACATCGCGTCTGCTTTGCGTAGCTAAAGTTACACCCTAAACATTTTTAAAAGGTGCGTGGAAAAAGGGAGTGAGTGTATTTACGTCCTAGACTCTCAAAAACAGCCTGCGTCATAATGACTTAAGTTAAATTACGCTTTTTTTTAATGTGAATATCGTAATATTTGGCAATGTATGTACATTTACCACACTTATTGCATGTGTATTTTCTTTTTAATAAAATACGTAGTTCATCAATTTTCCTTTATAACTATTTTGTTTTTAAACCTAAAATTTTGAAATTTACACACAAGATGTATTTTTTCATTCTTAATCTGTGGTCAATTAATTGCGAAAACGCGTAACTATGAGTTACGCGTTTTTCGCACGAATGGTGCGAAGTATCGAGCAAAAGCTTCTAAATATATATTTTCAAAAGGTGTAAGTACGTATGGTTATTAAAAAATATATGGAAATATGGTAACTTCCTAAACGATGGCGTTACTTTTTTAAACTGCCTTAACCTGCTCATCCGAGCACAATAGCCGATTGTGAGTAAATTAGATGTTAAATTGTTAACAATTGCTAACGAGGTGAAAATAATTATGCGAAAGTTTTAGTTTTTGTAAAACGTTGCTTTATGAATGTAATCCTTTAATATTCTGCCGTACCGTTGTCAATCACAGGCGGTTAAGTTCACATTTTGTGGTCGAAATAATACCCCTCGTTAGCTTCAACAAAGACTTGGGAGATATGTAAATTTGTGAAAGGACCAACAAAAACTCCAGGCTCATGCGTGTAACAGGTGTGTTTCTGATTTCTAATAGCAGTATTCGACTGGTAATTGTGATGAAGCTGGTATAAAATTTGACTTATACTTACCGGGACACCGCAGACTTTCGATTTTTCCCTTTTGAATAGTAAAAGGATGTTATTTGGACTGCGTAATTGGTGACTGACATTATGTTGTTTTTTATATGTTTGAAGGTAGGTACTATGCGACCTGATTTTTTACTGACTGGTTCATAATTGCCTCTGCCTTTATGAAATAGAAAGTAACAATATTCGTTGTTATTGCTTTTTTATCTAACCTTCCAAGTACATACAAGAATACATACAAGAATAAAAAAAAAACTTTTAAAATTAGGCGTGCGAAATTCCTACTGTTGATTTTGAATTTCCTGTCAAGACAATAAGGGCACTTATGGATCAGTACATACGTGGATTGGAGAATTCAGACCCGTGATTCAGACAAATCATAGTCTGTGCCGATGGATACTCGTTAACATCTACTAAAGTTTACTTTTAAACTGTCTTACACTAAGGCACAAATTATAAAGTACACTTACCTATAATATTTAATAACAAAGAGATATAATAACCGTGCGTTATTATCAGCAGCTCCTGAGATGCGCGGCGTGGGCGCCGGCGCAGATTTATGACCCTTCGGACCACTTCACGCCTGCCCGCTGCCCGTACGGGAGAGTTATGTCTTATTACACTTTTATTGCACGCCTCGTACGGACATTTACAATATCTACGTGCATTAGTACTAGATTATGATGATAATAACATCTGATAGTGGTATTGATTCATTATGGAGCCTTGTGGTTGAGATACAACCGTCGTTAGCGGAAGGAAACATTGTAGGTTAGGCAGTTTTTGTTGATCTAGAATTATCGTTTAAATTTAAGTATTTTTCTTTAATGGCATTGCAGTTTTGGGGTATAATCATTACGATAACATTTTAATCTATACATATAAAATTCAAAGTCCTGACTGACTGACTGACTGATATATCAACGCACAGCCCAAACCACTGGACCTAGAGACTTGAAACTTTGCACGTAGATACCTTATACAATGTAGGCATCCACTAAGGAAGGATTTTTGAAAATTCCCACGGGAACGGGAAAAATCGGGATTTATATATTCGATTCTGAGTGACCTTATCTCAGTAACAATAATAACTAGACTCTTCAAATTTGTTACACAAGTAGGTATTACATTAATTAAAACATTAATTTCAGGATTTTTGGAAATTCCCACGGGATAAGAAAAAAACGTGATTTATATATTCAGTTCAACGGAATCCCATGAACAAGAATTAATTACTAGACTCTTGAAATTTGGCATAAAAGTAGGTAATTATAATAGTAAAAAACGATTTTAAGGATTTTTGGAAATTTCCACGGGACAAGGAGAAAACGGGATTTATATTCAGTTCAACGGGATGGTCTTATCGTTTTAACCGAAATTTAGCATTTAGGTTCCTTGGGGGGTCCAGGGGTCTATCACAAAAGGAATTCCCGAAATTCTGACGGGAATGGGAAAAAACGGGATTTTTCGTTTTTCTGGTCTTAGAAAGCTGAAATTTGGCATGTAGCTGCTGTTGCTTGAGGAGTGTAGGAAAGCATTAAAGAGATAATTTCCCGAAATTCCTACGGGAAAGGGAAAAAAAAACGGGATTTTTCGCTTAATGGATGCAGAAAGCTGAAAATAGTATGTAGATTGCTTGGGGAGCGTAGAGGAGCATTGAGAGTGGAGTTTTCGAAATTCCCACGAGAACGGAAAAAAATTAGATTTTTCGTTTTACTGGTCGCAGAAAGCTGACATTTGGCATACAGGTTGCTTGAAGAGTGGAGGGAAGCATTAAGAGTTAATTTTCCGAAACTTCCACGGGAAAGGGAAAAAACGGGATTTTTCGTTTTACTGGACGCAGAAAGCTGGCAAGGGGGTTCCTTGGGGAGTGTAGGGGAGCGTTGAGAGAATATCCCGAAAATTATTACGGGAACGGGAAAATTGGGACTTTTCTTTTTCTTTCTTATTTATTTAAAAAAAAAAAATTATTCGAAAGAGTATACTCCCAACATGGTCCATTGTCACCAAATTAGGATCTGATGATGGGATCACAGGGAAATCGAGGGCAACCCTCAAATTTTGTAGTGACGCATTACGTTTTTCATTTATTTTCTCAAGCTATTTAAGTATTTGCGTCTGATAGACATCATCTCATGTTGATGAGCTGATGATGGAAGGTAAAACTCCTTAACGGTTAAGAGTTGAGGTTTTTTTTTAAATATTATAATATGCAGGTATTAGACATTTAGTTGTTTTCATTCTGGTTACTCAGGTGAGCTGATGTTGGAAGGTATAACTCCTTAACGGTTAGGACACATTATAGTACCTACGCCAAACCAATCAACTGACCAGAAAGAAAGAAAGAAAGAAGAAAAACTTTGATTAAAAAAAAACTATTAGTGAAAGCTTTTTAAAAATCGATTCCCTAAATAATAGAAGCCTGTTTCAATTTAATCGCGGACGTTCTATTGAACTCACTTATTTCTATCCCACGGGAATCCTATGTCGCACAGGTACGAAGTCGCGGGCAAAAGAAACAAGTAGGTTAGGTTAGGTTAGTTAAAATTACACGCCCCTGACTTGAAGATGTGAAACAGGGCTTTAAAGTCGATTTTTAAATTCGAATATGTATTTGCAAATATTATCCTCCGAAAAATCAATTAAAACACGAAAATAAATATCGTAGAAAGTAAATCTGTATTACCCCAAATTTAACGCGGGCGAAGCCGCGGGCAAAAGCTAGTACTTAACTGAAGAAATAAATTAGCCAAATAAAATATTTTGCGGTTGAGTACTAAGTACCTACTAAGTAACGCAGTCCTAAGTATGTCATGATAAAGGGAACGCGAGCGTGTCAAAGTATATAATGGTAAGATGGGACAAAATCTATAATGGTCATTAGTGAACATAGTATAATATTTACTGTTTAGTTTTCATAATCTTGTTATCTACATATAAATTGGATCAGGCTTATAACATTTTAAAATAACACTGTCAGGTTGTTAATTTCCAAGCACCCACAATCGCTGGATAACCCTTTGAGGAGACAGCAAGGCTATCACGAAATTCGGAAATCGAAGTTCGTATCGTAACGTCCCGCCTACGCTTATGTTATTTAATACGAAAGTGAGAGGGACGGTACGATACGAACTTCGAATTTCGTGTTTCGGAGTAGCCCTTCAGGTTCTCGAGTGGCAGCCACGAACTCAGTTCCACTAACACTAACAGAATTCACTCCTACTAGAAAAGATCGACTGACGACATCGTGAGAGTTACAGGCAACTGAAGGATCTTCTCTTCTTCTTCTTTACTCGTAGCAGTTCTCAACCTCTAGGGTGTAGGCCTCCTTCAGCTTATGCCATCTGTTTCGGTCTTGAGCAGTTTTCAACCACTTTGTTCCCGCCAGTCTTTTGATATCATCGTACGATATGGAGACCGTGGGGCGAGAAACGTGCGAGAGGAAGACCACAACTGAAGGATGCAAGTGGCGATTTCATTTTAAGTTTATAATAGGTAAGAATGAAATATAAAATTGAAATCTAGGTGAATAATATAATAATGATCTAGTTCGTTTGTTTGCCAATAATGAGTATTTGGTAATGAGTATTGTCTAGCGCTGTTATTATTGAATTCGTTCGCAATCTCGTCACCTCAACAAATCATAGCCCGTTGATTGCTGTATTGTTTGCTTTGAGCTTTTATTCAGCAACGTAATACTGGTTAGCGAGTTTTATGCTTTAAAGCAGAGCATCGTATATTATTTCTCTCTGATAGCACCATGATTTATTTGCCACGCTGCAATTACAGAACTTGTGCGTGTCGAAGTAGGTACTAGAGCTACTTGCGTATAGGTAATTTTATTATAACTTCGTAAAGTGAATTTGTGCATTACGTTAAGTGCCGTGTTTTGAGCTTGCGATAACGCAAAAATGTTTTAATGGATGTTGAATTTACAATTATGATATAACAATAACCAATTGGAACAATCATAAGTCGTTGAAGTCGCTATTAATTCGTTACCTACTTTTTTATTATTCGACTGGATGGAAAACGAGCAAGTGGTTATCCTGATGGTAAGAGATCACCACCGCCCATAGACACTTGCAACACCAGGGGGTTTTTATTTTTTATCTTTTAAGATTTGAAGGTTACGCATTATTTTGGAGGTATATTTGAAATAAAAGCTACCCACAAATCTGTACAAAAAATATATACCTAAATTACACATACATTCAGGGTAGATAAATAGGAGCAGGTCTTATCGCTTAAAAGCGCGCGAGAAATGTTCTGTTCTTCCCTACATTACTATAGATATTTCTTACTACAAGTGCTAACAATTGGATGTGGCTTTAGGAATTTAAAATAGTACCATGTCGAACAACCTAAAACTAAAATTATAATTAAACTAAACTACAACTACACGTTTAAAACAAGTCGTGACTAAAAGATTTGTTTTAAGCGCACAATTTATAATGAGAGCTGGGTGAAGATTTTGGGGGAGATGACACATACTGTTGATCAATGAACTACGACATTTTAGCTTGTTTTACGTGACCATACGTGCAAGACAGCTACGTCTGTACGACACATATTGGCGAGACTTTGTTGGCTCGGACGCTGTGACGTTTTGAGATTTCATCGCGACATTGTGACAAAAATCAAACCTGTCACATATTAATTAATAGTACAAAATCACCGTGATACCGTGATTTGGATGGACAAAGGGTTGTGAATTTTAGGTAATTAAAATGAAACGAGTTGAAAATTTTATTCAAAAAGCGTGTCTTATTTTGGTTGTGTCAGAGTTTGTTTACTTCATGTTTAGTTGTACTTTTACTGTAAAACAAAAAGATAAAGCTACTTTATTGGTTTCTTTAAATAATAGTAAACATATATAATTGTTTTTCAATCGCTAGTAATAAATTTCAGATCAAAATGAGTATGATTTTGAAGACCGGGTTTGTGAGTATCACTCACAATATAAAATTTCAACCACAAACCGTTTCAAAAGGAAAATTGTTGGTATCTGCGTAACATGTCCGGAATGTAAAGGAATTAAGAACAAAACAGGGACAGTGTTCAATAATTCAAGCTCGTATCATAAGACGACAAAGATCTATTTATTACTAAAATTAGGCAGTTAAGTCCTATACAAATTGCTTTGTTAATGACATAATATGATCGAGCCTACTACACTATTATGAGCGGCTGAGCGCTGCGATTGTTTTCATTACCCCTACCTAGTACTTTGCACCCAGCGAATACCTACCTATTATCTATGCTATTATGTCGAATCAGCACAGTTGCAGTTTATTAATATTGACCTACGTCAACTGACGCCTAAATCAATTAAATAGGTAACTAATGCTATTCACCTTAGTCATAACATAGCTACTCAACTGCTATCAGTGCCTACCCTGTCGCTAGAGCCGAGCGTTATTTTTCTGAAACGATTTCTTATAAAGTAACGGAGTAACAGTTTCGTGCCGAAACAAAAAACAGATTCTTTAGACATACTTGAGAAACGATACCACAGACTATCACACACATGCGTTGATTTTCTCACAAGAACAAATAATAGAGCATATATCATTAAGTACTTAATGCAAATAGACACTCAGCACTTCACAATATTCCGAGAGTTGTAGATGTTTTAAAGTAGTTATTTGAGCCAGCGTAAAAACTTGGACAATACTTCCTGTATGTACTGGGAGTTTTCGAATTGTTCTGTCATTGTTACAGCAGGCTTTTGGGTTACTTTGATTGAAACACTACTGTAAAGGTTTTTCACCGCTGTATTTCTGATGCAAAGCAAATATCTAAAAGTAGTTTCACAACAAACGTTTTTTAATATTAAAACTGTTTCTTGGACCAAACTTTTATTTTAAGGAAACTATTTAAATATCCTAAACGTTTCTTTTGAAACAAAACCAAGGCGTAGAAAAGAAACCGTTTTTTAAGTAACTGTTTTTCTAAACTGTTACGTTTCGTTTCGCAAAAAATACGTAAGGACTCAGCTCTACCTGTCGCACGTAGGTGACTGTATATATAATATTATACATAAAAGAAATTAGCTACACCGGGCGGTAGGATTTCATAAATCGATACAGTGACCTTGCGGTATAATTTAAATGTATTTAAAATTTCATGCTAATAGTAGCTTATTTTTAATACTGATAAGCGACAGCAAGGGATTTTAGTTAGCAGTTGTAACGCTAAATATCAAACTACGCAACAATATTTATAGGAGTACGAAGTATCTCAAGTTTGTCAATTTTATTTTACCTACATACTATGCGTACAGTCATCTTTGCTCTGCCCGCACCTCATATTTATTTACTACGGCTCTCAATCAACTAGCGCGCCTGTATTAAATGACGGTATTTATTGCACATATAGTTAATTAAAAAATCCTTAATACCAAACACACTTACTTTTGCTTTGCAATTGGAGATATCAACGAATATACTTTACAACTAAAACAGATCATTCCGAGTCAAGAAGCTCAAGTCCTGGGATTGAGTCGTTTGCGATTTGTGACCTTTGTGTGATGGTTGGTCCCGGTGCTGTGTGCGGTCGCCGGCGGCTGGATTGATGGATGGATACGACTTCATCCCGCTACGAGCAGGGACGCCAAACAATGGACGAGGCTTTGTTCACTGGGTACCGCAGGAGGAAATCTAGGGACCTTCCCATAGCTTGAGCTTATTTTAGAAAGAGCGATGTGCTGAAACGTTATCGGTGTGATCTATCGTATCGTATCTTCACTGAAAGTAGTCACTGTAGAACAATCTCTTACTTTTTTTGCTAATCTCACCGGATTGTGGCATAATCCTGTGCACAAATCAGTATACATTTATTTAAAGCTACATAATTTCGCCCAAAAAATATTAACCTGCAAGACTTAATTTCATTTATGTCAGGCTTATACACGTCCTGCTTGTATACGTGCTGAGCAGGGCACAAGACTCTTCTTAGAATGAGAGAGCCTTGGGCTGTTTATTGTTGTTGAGCTTATGTTTAGGCTGTTTAGGGTGTAAATATGCTGTAAAAATTAAAAATAAGTACTACTCGTAACAACTCAAGGAGAGGCATTGGTCTGTTACCGCAGTATGAAAGAAAATATGTATGAAGCCCTAAGATTTATTTTCCTGTTGCGCAAAATGTATGACAGTATAATACCTAATTTGTTCAGGACTATATTACAGAACAAAAAGTTACCCTACATTTGGTACAGTAGTACTTTAAGATTAGGTACCTACAGTAGTACTGTAGTAAAACTGAGCTTAAAACCTAATCGAGTTTAATCTTTTACTCCAAAAATGCGTTTTTATATCACACCTTTTGATTTTCAAAACTTACTTGATTATCAACACATTATAACGTTTGTATTGGATTCATATGAATGATAGAAATTGATCAAATCCATCCACGTAGCATCCCTTTTCGTTCCGTCTGTGTCATTCACCGTGTCGTTACAAGTTCCTTCGCTCCACAAAAAACCCTTTTCAAATGTAAATCAGCAGAAACCGACAAAGCAAATTGTCACAAATAAACATTGATACCTCAAGGATTTTTTGTATACTCCTGCATCGGTAAAGGGTCAGACTGAACCAATCAATCTGAGATAAAAATGTTCTTTTATTGATTTTTTTGCTGCCCTATTTTTAACTGTCTGCGAAAGATGTAGCTTTGAACTTTGATTTTATCTTTTTTTAGGGTTTCCTCGATTGATTACGAACAGGTAAAGTAACTGTTTGTCAGTGTCGTATTGCCTACTCGAAATAAATTACAAAAAATAAAATTTTGTTAGCATTCACCCAAATTGAATATGTACCCTTTTTTGTAGATATTTTTTTTACATTGAATTTAAAAATACCCGTTGTTACATTATTATGATTAGCATTAGATTAACTTATTCGAGGTACCTACAGTCGAAGGTATAAATATCTATGGAGCCATAGCATCAACAATATGTATACATCGACCTTATGTAAAGATATTTTTAATATCTTGGTAACGTACAAATCATATTTACCTATTACCTTGACCGTACATAAAGTCTTAGGTTCTTACATATCCTGTCCTGGGGACGATGCCCCAAGTGAGCACTCTGCAGGGTATTTTTTTTTTCGTAATTTTTAGTTTTGTAAAATTTTAGTTTGTTTAGTTTTTTTTTTATTTGTTATAAAAATAAATGGCCAGTATCATAGTGGCAAATATAAATTATAAAATAAAAATTACTCTTTCCGCTATCACTTTCATAGACAGCAAAAACTTAATCCGTAATTTTTTCATTAAATTAAGACCCAGTAAAAAGGAAAAATTGATTTGAATACGTTAGTCTAAATATTGATTTAACCCCATCAGCGACGGAAGCAGGTGCGAGGCGCACGCGCCTCTCACAATCAATGAACGTCTCCTAACTATGAAATTAAATGATAATCACATCTTTTTTTTCATATTTATATAGAGTTTTAAAAGTACATTTGAACTGTGAACAGTGGTTCACAACCTTTTTTTAATTAATTAAAAACAGCTTAGTATTTCCTTAGCTTATTAGCTTAGCTTATTAGTAGGTACCATTGTGAAATTAAATTATCTTTACCATACTACTCGTATCTAAGTTCATAATGAATTATATTATTATAAGTTTTTCAAAAAAAAAAAATTTTTGTACCTGTCCAGTGTCCACTGCCACTAAAATTGGCAATACTCCGAGCTATGTTACTTACTTTGATTCTTCTGTGTATTCCTCTATTCTGTACCTGCGACAATAATTCTTATAGACAATCCTTATTCCTACTTCTTGATTTATTTCTAGATTGAAAATGCTGTCGATCTCTGGCTCTAACGCCACCATTACTCATTTTAACGGCTGTGAGAGGGTGCGTCACGGCATTTCGATGATACGGATAGATACGAGCCTTAAGCCTTTCGGGGCAGATGCGTTACTCTCAATTAGAGCGTAGCAAAACATTAGTGAGACCCTGCCGGACGATGTGTGGGTAAGGTCTTCACGGTGCAATAAGATAGTAATTATATTCGGTACCCCTTGGTAGGTAGATATTGTTTGTTTTTGTTCAGAGCAATGTGAGTCAAGAAATTAAATCACCTTACATGAAATGACTCCATGGATTGTCATAAATACCTTCAAATTTGTACGGAAACCTCGGTGCGTGAGTCAGACTCGTACAAGATCGGTTTTTCCCTCAAAATATTCAATTTGCAATTTATATCACTGTTTATATTATAATTTGTTTTTATTTTATTTTATTATTTAGATTTTTTTTCTCTCTCTTTTTTTTAGTTTAATATTTTTGACATTTTGTATTTTTTTATTTGCAATTTATCTTAATATATAATTCTTCTGTAAGTGAGTTTGTCACCTAACTCCCCCTAAAAGGCTGGACCGATTTTCATGAATTTTTTTGTGTATATTTCAATAGGTTCCTGTATTGTTTGAAAATGCAATTGGACCCGGTATGTGACGCTGCTGTCAGTACGTTATCATATTACATGTAGGTAGTGCTGCTTTTTGGGGAAGGACAACGTTTGCCAGATCCGCTAGTATTTTATATATTTTTAAAACTTTCCAGGTTTGGTAAACCTGTCATCTGCTTTTGAATATCAGTTCTTTGTTCTTTATCAATAATATATCAGCAATTGCAATTACTCCGGTTTTCAAGTTCGGTATCCAAGCTGCAATTATATTTCGAATATCATAAATCAATTTTCATAAAAAAACCATAACCGCCGGGAAAAATAATACGCGACTGCCGGTAGCAGGCAACTGGGGCTAAGGATGTGAACAATTACGAGTCGTTTGTAATTTTACTCACAGCGACATACGGAATAAAATATTGTAAAAGTAGACCAAATACGTGACAGCACGAAGTTACGTAATGTTTTTCTACACTAACGTAATCACTAAAAGCTTTTAAGTACTTAAATAAAGATCGAAAAATTGTTATTCATAACAAATATACACAAAAAAAATTAAGAAAACTGAAATAAATAAATAATAGGCAATCATCATATCGTTGGGAGATGGCTTAGGCAAATATAGGTACGTTCCACTGCTGAGCATTTTCTAGAATTGTAGTTACTACGCGGGCCCACTGTGGATTGCGAACATCACAATCACCATTGAACTGCTTCACCGTAAAGCACATGGTAAATTTCAAATGTAATTTCGCACATGAATTTTGAAAAATTCAGAGAACCGAGTCCGGGTTTGAAACCACGATCCTCTGCTTGAGAGGCCATATATAAGTCAAAGCACTAGGCTACCAACGTTGTTGATTCTATCCTTCGGAAAATTTCCGTCTCTCATTTTCAGGAACTGCGAAATGAGCGACATATTTTCTACGAAATGTAGAGTAACCATGGTTAGTTTAAATGCATGATCGCGGGTAGACTGAAAAATTTACGGGTGGACTTTAATGTTGCATAGATTGTGTTTTGTTTATCCTCATTTTTACGCGTCCACTGCACAATATAAGTAACCCTGTAGAGCCGAAATTGGAAAAAACAGCAGCAGAAGTGGATGAGCAGTTGTAGAATCCAAAATGATCACAACACAAGGCTCTATTCCTAAGATAATAAGAGGATGTATAAACTTTTTTAAGCTTCACCACCATTCATTGCTGCTGGCTGTATATAATAAGATAAGGGTCAATCACTGGCGAGTTAAAAAAAAACTTGTTCCATTTACAAATTTCAGTAAGTAAATACCAAAACATAATCACAAACAGATGACTTACGCAACGCGTATTCTAATAAAGTGCTTTTGCCCTCAAATCTCTAGTAATAGGGTAATTTATCAAGCAAAGCAGTTTTCATATGGGATCTCGATCAGCCGGGGGCGGCGATGTTAGTAGCACACGTCGCGACACACCGCCAATGATAATGAGACTAATGTCACCCTATTTGTAAGGTTACTGATAAGTGCTTGGTTTATTGACGAGGCGTGACGTCTTTTAGACTCAGGCAAACCGTTTGCTGGAAGTGCAGAAGTATAGAAAGTACTCGCATCAGTAATAAAGTCAAAGTCAAAGTCAAAATCTCTTTATTCAATTTAGGCTATAACAAGCACTTATGAACGTCAAAAAATCTACCACCGGTTCGGAAAAACCTCTGTTGAGAAGAATCTGGCAAGAAACTCAACGAGGTATTTTTTTTTTAACAGATATTTATAAATGATGTCTATATAGGTACTATACATTACAAGTATTTAACACAATTTAATTTTTAACACAGTAGGTTCGCTATTTGAAGGGTTCGCTAATGCGGATCGGAATTATTTCCAAATATCCCTGTCCATGATATATCTTTGAGACAGGGCCCGACCTAGATTTAGCCGCTCCGGGCAAAGGTCATTTTCGCCGCCCTAGCGGTGGGTGGTAGATGGTAGTGGCTAATGGTTAGGTTGGAGATAGAAATAAGCTAATTTTGGCGTTCCTCATTTTTTCTCTCTGAGCAAATACCCTGTCTGCCCTCCTCTTTGATCAGGCCCTGTATTTACTATGTAGGTACGGTCAAGGACTTTAATTCATTAGCCACCTGGAATCATTTCACAGTAAACGTTACAGTGACATCGCTTTAATTAACAAGGAAAATTGTAATTGTTTTCCTTTGAAAAAACGCGTAAAAACCATTAGACCTTGCGGTTAAATTGATATTTTATGATTTCACGTGAATTCCACGGGAATTCCAAACATTAAATCGTGTAGGTACTTCATCAAAAACACTAGCATCAAATTTCATGTCTTTAATCTTACCGGTTGACATGCATAATACATATAGGTAGGTACCACAAACTTTTGTATTTATAATTAATATTAATTTGGCTTATGTTACTTATTTCCTTTAGATTTTTTAAAATATATTAGAGAGATTTCTTCTTTCTTAATTACAGACTGATTCCTCATCACTGATTACTCTTTCGCAGTAATTAATTAACCTGCCGTATCAGACATTGTGTGTTCACAAAATTTTATAACAAAAAATTGAACCGACTACAAAAAAACATGAAAATAATTTTCTACCAGTCTGAAGAGGGAACTATGGCCCAAGCCCTCTCATTCTGAGTGGAGGCCTGTGCCCAGCAGTGGGACGTATATAGGCTGGGACGAAACTGAAGTCGGTGCCTCAGCACGAGCCAGCAGGAGTGGACCTATAGTCGTCTTCTTCACCTACATACCTTATACATACCCATATACATACCCATACTTTATATATTAGACTTCAATCACTCCTGCTGTCTCGTACTGAGGCACCGACTTCAGTTTCGTCCCAGCCTATATACGTCCCACTGCTGGGCACAGGCCTCCACTCAGAATGAGAGGGCTTGGGCCATAGTTCCCTCTTCAGACTGGTAGAAAATTATTTTCATGTTTTTTTGTAGTCGGTTCAATTTTTTGTTATAAAATTTTTTTTTCACGCTTTTTAGTGTTAATAATCTAAAATACAATAGCTTAATGTCAACTGCTTGACACCTTTTACGAAAGATTGCTTTTTCTGATGCAGAGACGTTCATTATTGAGGAGTCCTGGTGCTTCACCACCCATTCCATTTTACCATATGCATTACGACGAGCATAAATTGCTTATCAACTGTGTTAAAGTAATTGAAATTCAACCCGTGAAGTACTTGTTATTGAGTAGTAGCTCTGTTGGTCAAATGTGGTCTTCATCATCAGTTCCACTTCACCAAATTATGATTTTCAAGAGCAAATGCACGAGTTACTGCAAAATATATCCAAATTACCACAGGTGTCCCTACAACATTTGAAGAGTTCCCTCGATTTCCTTAGGATCCAATCATCAGATCCTGATTTGGTGCTTATGGGACCTAATTGAAAGCATTCCTAGACGATCGCAAAAAAAAAATTGAAATCGGTTCACAAACGACGGAGTTCTGAGGTAACAAACATAAAAAAAATAAAAAAAATAAAAAAAACATACAACCGAATTGATAACCTCCTCCTTTTTTTGAAGTCGGTTAAAATAATGCATTGCTGCGTTTTTATCATTATCATGTTTTTGTATGCAACATAATAGTAGTTTCGTAATCGTGCTTCTTAACGCCATCTGTCTTATTTTACGTTACCCTCTACGACACGACGGCCGGCTTTAGGTTGCATCAGTGCGTGTTCGCGCTGCGGATATGTTATTGTCGTAAGAACTAGCTAGATGGCGTTTACTGCCATTCTTGCACGGCAACTACTGGTACAAAAATAATCCTCAGTATTTTTACTAGATGTCGCTGTAAAAAGTTTGCTGTAACTGCCATCTAGGAGTATTCTTGTGAACTATTATGTTCGATTATGAGACAGTTAATGTTTATTTGTAGGGTTTGCAATATTCGAACCTTATTTTATACTCGAATAAAATGAATAGTTCGATTTCGATATTCGAATTATTCGAATTTTTCGGATAATATGAATATTTTGTGAAATTAAATGAAATAATGCTCTCCAAGAAGGTGGGAAAGCTAATAAGGCGAGATCTCCCGTAGTTCCAATACCTACTTTATTATGGAGGGAATAGAGCGCAACCGAAGATCAAAAGTCTTTATCCAACAACTTGGAAGAAGCAACATAACGAAGGTAAAAAATTAAAATGGCCAAACTGTCTCCACTAAACCAGAAATCCTCACCGAGATTGAGAGTTTTTACGGACATCTGTATGCTTCTCATGCTGCTTCTCGATCCAAATAACATCAGAGCCTCACTAACTTACCACTATACTAAAGATATCCCGGACGTCGAAATGAGCGTGATTATGAATGCCCTAGGGCAGCTTAAAAATAAGAAAGGTCCGGGTGAAGACGGTATTAATGCAGAGCTTCTTAAAGCTAGTGGCTTACCTGCACTCAGACAGCTTAAGAAGCTTTCCAATTCCGTCACTCACAAATGCACTACACCGGAGGCTTGGAACAGAAGCATGGTGGTACTGTTGAACCAATATCGCTTCTGAGCCACATACTGTTCGCCAGGGTGATCACGAATCGACTTGCGGTAAAATTCGACGACTTTCGGCCCCCGGAGCAGGCTGGGTTTCGTAAAGGTTACAGTACCATAGACCACATACACACAGTGAGGCAGATTATACAGAAGTCAGAGAAGATAATCAACCCCTGTGTCGTGCCTCCTGTCAGTGTTGTGTCTCCACTCGAAATTGTGTCTGAGTATGTATATCTTGGTGACACTATACAACTCAGTACAAACAACTTTGAGGAGGCTAATAGATGAATACAGTTGGGTTAGGCTGTTTCAGGAAACTTCGGGATATCTTGTCGTCAGACATCCCTCAGTGCCTAAAAACGAAAGTCATCAACCAGCGCGTCCTACCAGTTTTGACCTATGGAGCCAAACGTGGACCAAGACTGCGGGGCTAATCCACAAATTCAAGGTCGTTCAGCGAGTTATGGAGATAGCAACGCTAGGGGTTTCTTTGAAGGATAAAATCCGAAATCACATTATCCAACAAAGAACGAAAGTCACCGACGTTTCTCAAAGAATTAGTTCTCTGAAGTGGCGTTGGGCTGGCCACGTCTGTTGCGACAGACCTGACAGGCCTGATTCGTTGGAGCAGAGGAGTCCTCAAATGGAGACCACAGACGGCAAAACGTAGTGCAGGGAGTCCTGAGGCACGGAAGACCTTAAGAGGGTCGCTGGCGGCGGGTAGATGCAAGTGACTGAAGACAGTTTTGTGGCGCGCCATGGAAGAGGCCTATGTCGAGCAGTGGACTGCTGTTGGCTGATTATGATGATGATGATAAACTCATTTAAAAGTAAAGTAGTCCAACAATATAAACTCAATAAAAAAAGAAAATCAAAGTGACAACTAACAAGCAATAATTCAATATCGATATATATCGATGTCATAAGTTTGCCGTCTTGAGTTTTATACGAAACTTTTTGGGAGTTCAATTATGAACGTTTCTGTACTTAATGTAAGTAAAAGTACGACTCTATCGTTTTATTAAAGACGATAGAGAATTATTTAATTCTTATTTTTGACTATTCAAAATATCCGTTTTATTCGAATAAACAACACTGCTAAATTCGAATTTCATTTCTGTCGGATATTCGAATAATATGAATATTCGAATATTCGAATTGCAAACCCTATTTATTTGATGAAAATAGATGGCTTGCCCGAAAAAAAAACATTAAAATTATTTTATGTTGTGTCGTACTAATTAATAAACTATTTGGCTTTACTGTTTATTGTGCATTGTGTTTTTGTTCAACTGTGGACGTCTTCAAGCTGATGATGATGATTTTATTATTTCTTCTTTGATATTATTTCTCTTCAATATTTGGTTTTATTTTTGACAGTGTTTTATAAAGAAGTAGACCTATGACCAGAATATTTTCCAGTAAAATTGGCTGCTGACCGTCGACAAGATTCGTTGTGCCATAATATAATATTCTTAGCGTGCGTAATATTTTTGGCGTACGTGTGTAAGTGATCATTGTTAGTAGGTATTGAACGTGTTTAGTTTACGGCGATAACTATTTACTTCTATCTACTCTGACTAACTAGTGGTGACACATATACATATTAATACTAGCTGACCCGGCAACTTCGTACCGCCTCATTTTTTTTTTCATATTTACTCACCTTTTAAACCTTCTCTGGACTTCCTCAAATAATTCAAAACATGAATTAGCCAAATCGGTCCAGCCGTTCTCGAGTTTTAGCGAGACTAACGAACAGCAGTTGATTTTTATATATATAGATTATTATAAATGCGAAAGTATGTGTGTTTGTATGTTTGTGTGTATGTTTGTCCGTCTTTCACGTCACTGCATGCATACATCTTGTATATTTGCCTTACACTTTGCCAAATTGTCATTAGGACGAAATAGGTGTACATACTTTACCATATAGGTACCTACTTACATAACTATATTCCATGAGCAATACTCTTAACGCAATGAACGTAACTTTGTTAATCTGTATAATTTAAAACGTAAGCTTCCTAAGTACTTTAAAAAAAAGTAATAGTTTTCGATGCGGCACTTTAAGCCCCTTTTAAACGTTGATCTCGGAGCCCCTGACTGGTGCACGATTAAGCGTCTTGAATACCTAATAGGAGCAGAACGAGTGGAGTGCTCGATTCACTCGGCAGCGCATAAATTAAAGGCGCGAGCACACAACGGCCGCAATTCCGCAAAAACTCCAATCGTAGGGGAAAGTTTGGCGATTAAGCCGTGAGGCGTGGCACGGCCAGGTCTGCTCGTGACAGTTAGTGCCGCCACTTGTTATAATCCGTTAAACTTTCGACCCTCGTCAAGGTATGCCAGGAATTAATGGAAACGCTTTCTTTCCCAGATTTATGATATGATATTCTTTTCACACCGTCGTATTCACGGGCGCTTTGACACCGCGCCACGATGAGCCGGTAGATAGGTACTCGCGTTATGCAATTACGAGAGCGCATACAGCGCATCTTAATATAATTAATTTTCATCCTCTCATAGCGAAACCCTGTTAACTAGTTTGCACAAAACCTGCTGGCTCTACTTTTAATAAACGAAATATTCTAGTCGTCCTTCATTTCCCAGTTACTTTAAAGTTCTTCCCGTCGACGCTGCTAGATATTATTTTTGTAACATACTCGCTACACAGCTTCTAAGATGTCTGGAAAGAAAATAAATAACGATAGTAAGCTACCGGTGCACTAAAAGCCCGCCAACTTTGAAATATCCGCTCGTACATTCCCGCCCGCTGATGACTAAAACACCTAGACACATCTTTCGCCGGGAGAACTACGTAATACGTAGTGCACGTTGTATAAAAGGGTTAAATTAATAGCAGACAAATATTTAGAGGCGTAATTTAATAAAGTTGTGAGATGGCGCCCTCTAAACAAATCCCTAAAATTCTCTACTGCGTAATTGGAATACCTGAGAGCGCGCAATCATCGGAATTCTGCTCTATTACCTATTATGTTTTGAGGCAGCTTTTATTACAAGCAGGTAAGATTATTACAGCTGGTCTTAGTAGCTCCTTGTTTTTTTTTTACCTATTCTACACGAAGCCATAGTAGCGTAGCATTGTGACCTATGGCCTCTCAAGCAGAGGAATATTGTTTGAGCTTGAGCTCACGCTCTCAGTGCTTCCAAATTTAATCTGAAAAACTATATCTTAAAGTGGGGATTTGTCTGCGGAAAATTCGTTTATCACACGCCTTCGAGAATAAAATAAATCTAATCTAATCTAAATAAAATAAAATAAATCAAATCATTGTGTCCAAAGCGCTGATGTGGGTGCCAGGCTGAAATGGGACTGGGCAGGTCACGTCAGCCGTATGGAAACCAATAGATGGGCTGAAATAGCCACAGACTGGATACCACAAAACGGACTTCGGCGACGTGGCAGGCCCAGGCGTCGATGGCGAGATGTTCTGGACGCCTTTCTTCGCAGCCGGTCAGAGATTGTCCAAAACCGGGTCGAGTGGAGGACATGGGGGGAGGCCTTTTCCCAGTAGTGGGACACCTCTACAGGCTTTTAAATAATAGTAATAATAGTTTTTTTTTTCAAATTATTTTATTTGTACGATCACATAGACCTGTTGCAGTTTTATTATATAAACAAGCCTGAAGTATGACTCAGTATAATAGTTGAATTAAAACTATCCCCAGAAACAGAATTAAATACTAAGATATAAAGATACACAAGTCACTCGCGTAGTAATAGCCGAGGTATACCGGAAATGTTTCGGACCAATCTGCCACCCGCGAACATAAGTCAAAGTCAAAGTCAAAGTCAAAATATCTTTATTCAATTTAGGCTACAATAAGCACTCATGAACGTCAGAAAATTTACCACCGGTAACGATGTGATAATGTGATAATGTGATAATGTGATGTGATGTGATAATTATGTCAGTTCAATGGTGTGTGTGAAGTTTTTAATCCATGCTGAGCTCGTGTGGGAACTACAGCCTAAGCACCCTCATTCTAAGAACACCAGTACCTGGAGAGAGAGATATTTGAATGAAAGCAAGTCTAGGAATACTGAATGAAATCTTTTTATGACTTGTTAATCCGAAGCCAAAGCGATTTCCAATATACAGACAGTCTATATTTCTATACGTAGCGTACTACCTGACGAAGATACTTTTTAGAGCAAAGATCGTTAAGTCGATGCAAGTTCATTTAGATCTTGTTTTACGACAGTCGATACTGCAGCAGTAGTGTTATATAACTTTCCTTCGTGAGCTTCGGTAATGAAGTCCGATTTACATTCACGGCGATGCCGCGCTCGAAGCACATAACTAACAACCCTCTCGCGCTAACAAAATAATCAGCGCTAATGTACCGAATCGAACGTTTCACTCTCGCGATAGACATTATGATAATCACAGGTAGAACGAAATCACAATAGGATCGGTCGGATATAAGGAAAGGGAATTCCCAGAGACGATAACATGGCGAGAAAAACGCTACCGTAACCCAGGGGCAATAAAGACTGGCAACAATTTATTTATATGACGCTTCGGGGAGAAGTTATTCCGCAGATCCGGGGAAAGAACGAGGTAAAATCAAGTTGATGCGTGCCGAAACCGGAATGAGAAAATGGGATGTTTCCCTATATATTGTAATCTTAGTTAATCTTCTTACTGGAGCCGATTGAGCAATGCAATTTATTAGATAACTTGGCCGTAAATACTTCAACTGGTTCACATTGGGTTTTACCGAAATAACAAAGGTAGCAGATGTATCATTGTCATCAGCCGAAAGATTTTATCTGTTGAGCAAAGGTCCTTAGAATGCGCAATGAACGATAACTCATCACTTGCATCCATCAATTGCCCGCAACTCGTTCGATATCATCAGTCCCCTTAATAGACGGCCTGCCAACGTTTCCTCTTCTGGCTCTTGGTTCGCATTCGAAGACTTTTCTCCTCCAACTATTGTATATATCTGTTCTTCTGGCGCTGTGGTCCGCCCATAGCCACTTCAACTTGCATGTTCTTTGAACTATTGTCGGTGACTTTAGTTCTTCGCTGAATATCCGTATTCAGGATTATATTGCGCAAAAAAACTTCAAACATACTTAGCTCTCTAAATAACTTGTTGCGTGATTCGGACCCTCAGTAGCAGATGGGTGGGCTTAATAAAGGTATTTTGACTTTGACTTTGATCTTAGGGTGATATATATATCTCAATAAGAGCTGATTCAGTTTTAATAGTAAGTTAAGCCGTTTTTATAAGTTGCATAGAAGAAACACACCAACATCTTGTACAGGATTTAATGTGTACTGCAAGGTTACTTTTCAATGAGTATGCAGGATACATTTTAAGAAGTAAACCGAAGCCAAATTTTGAGATAAAGTTACATTAGCCTAACACGGAGCATTAGTGCTAAACGAACAACCCTATCATTTAAGTCATGGTCACCCTACTCAGATTGTAATTGATTGTTAATTAGGCTAACTATCAGTGGAGGTAAACTGTCAGTAGCTACTTAATTATATAAATGGAGTATTTCTATTCAAAATTACTTCGAATTTTCACTTTATAGATATAATGTTCGACGAGCTTACTTACTTGGTTCAGACTCAGATTTTTTTTTTGTTTATTTACCACAGTAAATCAAGTTAGTGTTTTTTTACAAGCTTTTATTTAACTTCGCCGTTTATGTACCTTTGCTTGCTTCACATCTCTCAAGTTAATTTTGTACCACTTCCAGTGGTAGATTGACTAGAAAGATAGGTTCGTACTAATATGTTCTTTGGATGACAAGCAAGTACATTTAAAAAAGTAAAGTGATCAAATATGCTTATCTTAAAACAAAATTTTGAACAAAATCTTATTAAAGTATACTCTTCAGTTGCCGTGTGTAAACTAAAAGCGTGTCAAAGTACCAAGTATCATATTCCATGCTCATCGCCATCTTTTCTCAAAGCCTCTTAAATCCTTGAAGCATCGTCTCCTGCCTCCGTCAAGCAGTGTTGTTGTTTGTGTCTGTAAAGAGATGCTTTATGACAAGATTACACTTCAAAACTGCGCTTTTACGCCCGTTTTATACTGCTGTTGTAATAGTTAGTGCATATTTTACTAAGAATTAGAATGGTTTATGAATTTAACTTTAAATCCACCATGAGCTTTTTCCTGACGGATAATATCGTGAGCGAAACTAAATAAATACGTTTGCGGAGAAATTCAATGGTCCTACGTGAGAACTTCCTACAGGCCATGCCCTAATATCCAGTGAGGACGCCTGTGCCCAGCAGTGGAACGTATATTAGGCCGGAGATTGATTCAAATATTATTTTTTAGCAATTTGCATTAAAAAAAAATTATATACGACTGAAAGGCAAACGAGCAAGTGGGTCTCCTGTGGTAAGAGATCACCACCGCCCATAAACATCTGCAATACCCCTGGTGGTCCCTGCGTTGCCAACCTAGAGGCCTAAGTTGGAATACCTCAAGTGCCAGTAATTTCACCGGCTGTCTTACTTTCCGCGCCGAAACACAACAGTGCAAGCACTGCTGCTTCACAGCAGGATTAGAGAGCAAGATAGTGGTAGTAATCCGGGCGGACCTTGCACAAGGTCCTACCACGATAGTGTCAGCTTCGGCTATTCATATTTACCCTACTTCCTACTTATACATATTATAAATGTGAAAGTTTATGTGTGTATGTTTGTTACTCCTTCACGCTAAAATGGCTGGATGCATTTGGATGAAATTTGGTACGTAGATAGCTGGACGTGTGGAATAACACATAGGCTACTTTTTATCCCGATATTCGCACGTTATAGGGATAAAATCTTGAAATAACAACCGTTGGGCTTAGAGTCATTAAATTTTGTTCAGTTGTACTTAACACAACCTCAATGAAGACCACGATATAAATTTTCAGGATTTCTCAGGAGTATTTTGTAAAATATCAGGATTTCAATTGTAACTCTAATTAACTAAAAACTCTAAACTATAGTTAACTATAAATAATAACCATTATCATTTAACATGTTAACTCATATAAGAAGATTTTAGATTAAAGCAAATGCCTCAACATCTGCTTTATCGTAAATCAGAAGTAGCAAGTAGCTACATCAAACGGCGGATTGCCACGGCATGTGTCAATGAGTTAATTACATTTCCGCGTTCACGAAGAAAGCAATTCCGTGGGTATCTAGCAATACATACATGTCATCGCAAATTATTTCCAGCTTGATACATATTTCCGATAAGTCGTAGGATAACTGTAAATTCATGACACAGCCAGTAAAAATTGTTGTAAAACGAAAGACTTTGTATCTAAGTAAGGTCAACTGAATCACGGACCAGAATGGAACCTTTTCATAACCCATTTAGCTACGATTTCTTTGGCAGGTGTATGTGATGTCAACATGACATTATTAGCGAAAAGGTTCCACCAAGGTAGGTACGTGATTTAGTTTCCTGACTGTACAACATTAGATATTATAATAAACAAATGGGTTCATATTGGCTCGCATAATTGTTGAAATACATACCTAATGTAATGTCGGTCATACCTAATATAATTGTTGGTCATCACTCTTTTTACTCCGAATCCATTAATTTATTCAGAATTGTTGCTGTTGTATATTGTATACGTATTATATCTTTTTATTGTTATGCCACTTCAAAATTATGCGTAATAATATTTTTCACTTCTCATGCTCTAAAAGCAGGTCAATATGGCCTTACGAGGCGGGAGTAAAGTGAGTACTTTAGTCCCTAGGTAGTAAAAGTTATTATTTTTTTAATATACTTTGAGTGACTTAGATAAACTCAAACAGCCAGTTACTTGCAAAAAATAAGAATGTGTGTGGACCATTTTCATGACGCAAATGTTACGTTCTTAGTTTACGTGGTCTCAGTTCTAAGCTTTTCCGCAAAGAAGGTGGCGCCATTCTATTTTTCTATTTGTGTATGGACCATTTCGCCGACGCAATTTTGTTACTTATAATCTGTGTATTGTTGGAAAAAAATACTTACTTACCGTGAAAACTTTGAAATTGTTGTAGAGCGTAAATCGTAAAAGATTAAAATAAATTGATTATCCTCACAATGTTGTCAAGTGATAGTGGAGATTATGAGGTCGAGCAAAGAACAAAAGACTAAGTAATCTAGAAAGTTTTTTTTTTGATGAAATCTTTTTGTAATAAACTGACTATTTTTTTCTCGCAATCGAAGTGAAAAATAGAGTTTTCACCACCTGACTAAAAGTCAATATAAACCCTCGGATAAATAGACACCCTCGCTAAAGCTCGGGTGGCTAACCACCTCGGGTATATATTGGCTTATTTTAATCCCTCGATAAAAATATACTAATGTCAATGAAGGGAGACATATTCTGTACATATATACATCAGCAGTGATAAGTGCGCGCAATCAATCGCAGCGAGCAGTGGCGTGCTAACTTGATACGCTTTGGAACAAATAGTTCCTATTTGCCTGCTGTCTGTCTCGTGTCTGCTCGCTCTAACAGATTCTTAATTTCACGGCTCGTTGGCTCTTCAAACGTCTAGTGGTAGAAGTGTTTTCTAATTGAATAGGCAATCATAATGCCTGGATACGTATTTATTTAAAGGTCAGTCGAAAGGTTGTCTGAAGATGATGTACTTAATTAATTCTACTAATAATATAGAACTTATAATTTTAACATCGTTAATTCGGTTTCAAGGTAAATTTTAAATGTTATTTCGAGCCTTTTCCCTCGTACATAGCCCACATTAGGCATTTGTAGAGGAAAAAAATGCTCTCGAAAAACTTAATGGATCTTTCGAAAAATTACGGAGGAATCCAGAATAAAAAAATCTTTACAGTAATTATTAATCTAGGTTACAAATAAATAAAATGGCATTGTTTGTGCATTGGAATAGTATATTTAAAAAACTTCATCCTCTGTTTCCGTTAATTAAAAAAATGGTGAAACAAGAACTGTTGCGCTATGACAGAGGTTTAATGGGCATTTCTTCGAGAAAGAGGATTTTTGCCTCATTCATCTGCCATTTTTCAAACTTGATAATAGAAACGGTACAACAGGTGAAACTTTAATAAAATGCCATACTTAAAAACATATGTCGAAGGCCGTGCATGGCTACCTATTTTTTGTCAGATATTTCGCGCAGACTAATGAGTGTATCAGATGAATGAGAACTACGCCAGAATAATTAGATTATACAAATCAGTTTAAGTTTTAATAACATATTTAATACACTAGAAATAAAAATACAAAAAAAAAATAGAAATAGAAATATAAGTAAAAATCATATGAATCTGAATAAAAATTGTAATTGGCGCAATATTTTTATTTCCGTGGCTAAAAACAAAATAGTCTTCAACTTAGTCTGATTTTTTAATGTCTTTTTTTTCTTATGACTTTAAAGTGAATAATAATAGTTTTAACTAATGGATATTTTCAAACAAGAGTTATTTGTTTTTGAATGTCATCAAAATGATAAAATTTTACTACTTGTTTTTGTTTTTGACAGCATTAATTCTCGCTGTAGTCGTAGCGAATAAACACACTCATGATTCAAATTATTTTTGAGAGTTTTAAATGTGTTTTGTGCTATATCGTTTCCACTATATATATGAAATATTCTTCATTAAGTTTTGATTCTCGATTTCCAATAAATAATTTTATTTTTACGGTCTCTATAAACCGTTTTTTTTCCTAGAATTTATATCCATTTTTTTTTAAATCATTACGAATTAGCAACATCTTCCCAGTTATCAAATTTTTGATATGGAACTATAAATATAGTGAGTTAAAAACTTTTTTCACAAGCTAAGTAATCAATATCATAAAGACTTTCACATGAAAAACTTTTTTCACTTTAACTGCACTTTAACTATACCCTTTCTTTACAAGTCCAACACTTTCGGTGCAAAGAACAGCAATGTAAGAAGAGTTTTGCGATTCCTTTTAGCATTTTCTTAACTTTTTTATTTCTGTTTTACAGTCTTTCTCAACTTTTTACTGGATTTTTCTCAAATAATAAGAAAAAAAAGTCTCCACGTCTTCTTTGGTACTTTTTGTTCCTGCAGAGTCATTTCCTCAATCGATAGATGATTTTATTTGCTTGTTTTCTTCATAAATATGATTATCTACTTTTTCTTGCATCTCTTTTCATATATGTCTTTTTTCCTTTCAAACTTTGAATATCCTTTTTTCTCATCAAACCTCGTTTTTCATAGTTGTTCTTCCCGTCTTTGTTTCTGTCCTATGTTGCAAATTACGATATCTAAAATACATTTTAACACTACTTAATCATTCATCAGCACTTTACTAATTCGTCTGTCTAAACGAGCCAGATGAAACCAGACAAATTAGGACTAGACTAATGTGAATTTAGCGTTAAAACGGTCTCAATTTTTTTTAATATAATTTTTGTCATTAGAATAACTTTTTGTCAAAAAGAGTTACACTTGACACGTAATTATAAATAAAAGACAGATTTTGTATCCTAAAAATAGTTGCATATAGCATGACAGACGAATCATATCACTAGCTTGACAAAGTCCAGATTACACTCTTTGGTAATTATTTGCGTCGCCTAGAGAACACTCACACGCATGACACCGTTACTCAAAGGCTCGTCGCCGCTCGGCCCGTACAACCGTTTGCTAGATATTCAACTATTTACATTGTATAACACGGGACACCAATTAATACATACGTCCAGATGAATTATACTTTTTGGTGTGGACATTTTTTACATGCGATTATTTCAGAAATCTATGTTATTTCCATTATGTGTCATATTAAAATAGACACACCTTTCATTAAGGTATTGATTTAGATAAAGGAATTAATTAAAATACTGTTGAAAATGGACCTTATCATAAAGAAAGTATCAAAATCTGGAATTAGGACGCGCCAGGCTAATTAGTTTTAGCTATTATCTGTCTAAATAAAATATGTTTTTAATATTAAACCCCTATGTATTAATACCATGCCTCGATAGGTGTTCTAATTTTACATATAACCTAGTCGCGAGAGCAATTTTGAACCACTATAGCTATCATTCTTCAATAGAAAACTGCCAAAAATCGAGTTTCGGAGAAATGCCCTAATATCATCGGCTCGCGCAAAGCCGACCGTTAACACCAACGGATGTAGAAGTCGGAGCGTGAATTTCACTGTGTCTGTTTAATCCGTCAACTGTACGTGAATGCTATTTATTAGCTATCCGCCGAATGAAAAGCATAATTATGTTTCAACTTGATCAAAAAAGACATAGTTGAGAAATTTTTAAAAGAAGTAATTGTTCCTAGTAAAACACATTTTTCTGTAGAAACGTCTTCATATAATTTGTATTTTTATTTCATTTTTACTATTTGTGGGAATAGAGGCTAAAAACACTGTGAATGTTTAAAGTTTCAACATTTTATTTTATTGGGATTAAAAAATGTGGCGTTGTGTCAGACTGATGGAGATATAACGGGGTCTAGTAATAGATTTTTATTTTCATGTTTGTGTGCGGCTGAGTAAGGTACTAAATAATAGTACTCTTATGTTTTGATTCCATGGCAATTTGTATGGAAACAACTTTTTTAACGAATGTACTGGTACTTGTACTTGAGTTGACTTAGAAGTTAGATTTTTTCACTGTTTCAAGATATAGCAGACCTTACTATACTTAGTTGATACCTATTAATTTCAACTCGATAACTCTAAGCGTTCCTGAGACAAAAGGGTCTCGACAGACGAACAGACGGTCGGACAACAAAGTTATCCTAAGGAGTTCCGTTTTTTCCAACTGATGCATTGAGCCCTAGAAAGCGTCGTAAGTAGTTTGGAAAGGTGCCACGTGTGTTATTCAAATTATACATAGATCTATGGGCGGATCCATCTCAAAATGGCGAAATAAGGAAATAATAGGTGTAAGTAATCAAATTGTAACGCTACGTCACTCTGTTACAACTGAGACGTTACACGTGAAACGTATCACTAATGTATGTCAGTAGTTCGTAAAAACCTTAGTTAAATAACGCCAGAGCCGGTTTCTTTTACCAGGTGGCAGGTCGGACAGACACGCAAGCCGAGCCGACTCCCGGAGGAGTACGGAGTCCGCACTCCGCGGTCACGTATAAATTACTCTGAGGGGAACGGCCCTCTTTGTTGTCCCGACAAACTTACTTTCTTCCAAGGCTTAAATCCTGACTTGAATTACGAGAGCCGCAGTTTAAAGAACTCTTTAGCGACGCAGCCGTAAACGCTTTTAGGGGCTGCCGCGTAAAAGGTCAATAAAACTTTGGACGGGTGGAATTGCATTTATGAAATTGCAATGTCGAGGTAAATGAAAACATTTGAACAGGCTAAACCCGCTCTGGTTTAGTCTGTTGAAATCTATTTTCATGCATAGCAACTTGGATTCCAACAGATAAAGGAGAATTAAGGTAGAGTACACCACATTTTTAGGGGCACATTTTTCCGTCTGTTCGAACAAAACAAAAGAGACGGCATCACATTTAACCGTCAGTTAAGACTAATCAATGGGTGGTGAAATAGTCCCTTAGTATCGAATTAATATCCATCCAGACAAAAATACAGGAGTACTTAATCGATTTAAGTTTCTATCTTTTTTTTTTTTTTGCCTTGAGTCTGTTCTTTATCCGCTGAGTTGCGGAGACCAATAATATGTCTGACTAATTTTACATCGAACTGTTAAGATTGGTTTTTGGAGTCTTTTTTGTATTTTTTATTTCAACTCCAAATTTTTATTCCTTTTACAGTCATCCCGCAAAACCCATATGAAAAATACAAACTGAAATATAGTAGATGCACAGAAAAACCAGAAAAATAAGGACCAGGTTCAAAATCCTAGCGCTGGACTTATTTTTAGGTTTTTCTGTGCATCTATATTTCAGTTTGTATTTTCGATATCGAATTGTTAATTTAGTCATGTTTGAATGCTTCAGTAATTTTCGGCATTTTCAGCCTGTCACTTTTTTTTTAAATTTAGTAGGGACTTATTCAAATGAATACTTTTGCGATGTTCCAAATTACGCTATTAGGAAGGACGTCTATTTAAAATACTGTAGAGTAAAAATCGCCAGCCCATCTCCGATGGGCAAACGAGATAGACACAATCATTAGCAGATGCCGAAGGGCGTGGAAATACCCGGACGACCGCAACCTTCTGCTTTCGCCCAAGTAACGATACTAAAAGCTAATTTGTGTCGACATAGTGCCAGTAGAATAAACTCATCTCTCACCCTTGAAAAAACATTAGCCTTGTAATTTGACACTAATTAACAGAGGGCGTTATGAAAGCAATATATCAGCTTCATGCCTCATGGCGCTTGGTATTGGTAACCAAACAAATGTGACCCTTCGCGGGGCCTGTGCTGGTTCACAAAACTAAACCTCTTCAAGTGACACGGGGAGCTGCCAGGGCGCTGGACTGAGTGGTCGCGATCTATTCATCAAAGACTCAGTTAATTTGCGAGCAGATGAGTGACGACATCATCGTTCATCTTTAAATGTACACACGTCGGTAACACTTGCTTTTCCGACTTGGATATTTACGATGTACCTAAGTAGGAACTGAATTACAGCAAAAAATATGAGCATTTTTTTTCATTAAAAAAAAAAACCAGGCCAGGCAACAGACATAATACCTAATAGACCTTAACAGTATGCAATACTGCCACGATTATTGTTTTTAAAATAATCTAAAAATTGAGGTTATATATATATAGATCGAGATCTTACAAATGATGTGAAAGTTTGTGAGCATGCGTGTGTGTACGTCTTGGCGTGTCTATAAGTTTGTTGCTCACGCTCAAACGGCAACAAGAACGGCTCAAACTTTAATTTGTCCTAGATAGCTGGGTTTCAGGAAAAGCAAAATTATTTACTTTTTATTTCAATGTGCCCACGTTATCGGGATAATAAAAATCTCAACCGCTAAGTCGAGAGGCATGAATTTGGCACGGGTGGGTAAATGCGACATTACTGAGGACCACGATGTATTTAATTTTTGATAATTCTCACGGGAATTTGGTAAATGCCAGATGTAATGGTTAACACGTTGGCTGCGGGACTGATTTACGTGTTTGTGATTTTGGTGCGGTAATAGGTCCAAAGAGCCCCTACCCTACTTTAATTTCAGTGCGGCGCTAGGTCCATTGTGCCCCACCACGCAAGAAAAAGAAAATCGAATATTTTACCCTGGAGGTTTATCGTACTGCATATAGATTTATACCTAGGCCATCTACATCTATTTAGCAATATGGTTCTGGCTTCGCCCCGGTCTTGGACTTTTAGAACTATTTTAAAAAATATTCAAAGTTAAGGGGTCTTTCAGACCTTTTGCCGCACTGAATTGACCGACTGAAGCTCTATTAGGGATGGGACACGCTTACGACATTATAATCATTATCGACTAAGAATTTAATGAATGAATGAATAGTTGTTGAAATAAATAGTTTTAATTAATATGCCCCCCGAGAAAAACCTCTTTCTGGGTTCCGTTGTTCAGTGGACTTCAAAGTTTGTAATCTAAGTGATAGTTGTCGACTAGTGGATGGACTTACGTGAGTAGGGGACCTATTTACGTTTTTAACCGAAGTAAATAAATTACGATATAGTGTTGGCAGAGGACGAATTGAAGCATTCTTTAGCATCCAGCTTCCTTCTGGTCCTCTTTGCACTCATTTTCCTTCACAAACTCTTGAAATTTACACAGTCAATATGTACGTAAATGAGGATAAGACAACACACTATCGCGGTTCATATGCGGCTCATCACTACCTGTTGACATTGGTAAACAATAGGTGCTGAAGGGGTGCGCGAGGGGTCGAAGGTCTATTGGACCCCGTCCAGCACAGAAAAGAAAAACAAGTCATTCAGTGCTGGTGAGGTCCAATGTGCCCCTCACGTAAACTAAGTATGCTATATTGTTAAAATTTTGAAGTTATACACAAAACAATATTTGTCTCTGTCCTACTCCAATGATTGCCCAAGATACCCTTCCCGCACCGTACGAAAGTACACCATTTTCGCTGCCGCACCGAGTTTCGGCCACGCATGGGGCTCTTTGTGCCTCTTCCCGCAGTGAACGTGTTAATACGAGTAAAGTTGCGGATATAATCTAGTCTTGTATATATTCAACACAATTTCCATATCAAAATATTAAAATAAAGATAATTTATTTTACAAGATCATAGGAATTATAAATAAAAAAATAAATATCACGGGACAATTGACACCAATTGACTTAGTCCCAAACTAAGCAAAGCTTGTACTATGGATACTAGGTAACGGATGAACATACTTATATAGAGAAATACATACTCAAATACATATTAAACACCCAAGACCCGAGAGCAAACATTCGTATTATTCATACAAATATCTGCCCCGGTCAGGAATCGAACCCGGGACCTCAAGCTTCATAGTCAGGTTCTCCAAAAACTAGGCCAACCGGTCGTCTAAAAACCTAATCTCTGATTAAAATTTAAACAATGTTTATTGTTAGTTTCCCGGTCTATAGTTTTTAGCTAAAAACGTAGCAATAATAATATATTTTAATGTAGAAGTATCTAATAGGCACTCTATTTGTACTTGCTAATCGATAAAGTAAAACCAACAAATAGGGGAGCCAACACGCTGTTGATTTAACCCACCCAAACAATGAAGTTAGCAAGCATCATAAAGGGATGGCCGCGGGCGATTCAAAATTACTTGTAGTTAGGCGTTTTATGTCGGCTTAGGTCACAAACAGTGCTGAATATTAATCAATTGACTCTTTTAGAATAGTAGTTACTAAACTGTCAGTGAATACAGATAAACGTTACTCGGCGGTTTGTCTGATTCTCGTTGCTGCGGTGAAGTTGTAATTTGGTTTTGTCGTACTCGTTATACATAATCTTTCCATAATTTTCTAGGTAAGTAGGTAAACTAATTTTGCATATAATAATATCGGCAAACCGCGACATCACAAACGTATTGAAGAGCGGCGATTTTTTTTAAAAGGGAGAGCTAATTTATTCAATTTGATCAGTTCATTTTCGAAAGTAATAAAAAAAAACTCGTAGTTACTACAAAAGGTGCCTTCAAATGAATTCGAAATATTTCAGCAGGTTTGTATCAACTAAATACCACGTAAAAGCTTTTTTACATATATTATTGTGATCAATAAAAGACGAGGACACTAAAAATCATTCCATTTTTAATCCTACTATCCGACTAATATTATAAATGCAAAAGTTTGTGTTTGTTTGTTCATCACGTCTAAGCAGCTGAACCTATTCAGATGAAATTGAATCCCGGAGAAGGACAAAGGATTGTTTTTATCCCGAAAAATGGCGTAGTTCCCGCGGGATAGCGATAACCAAATTCCACGCGGACGGAGTTGCGGGTAACGGCTATATAAGATAAATTTTACTAGGGCAATCAGCAGACATTTGACCTTTCAGTCAGAAATTCAAACTGAGTTCAGTAAAATCCGAGGCAAAGGAATAAACTAATTGCATAGAAACCGTTATCAGTGCGATTCAAATATTTGATTCGACAACACGGCTCGGTAATGGAGCGGCGGCACGCATCACAAGTATCTGTTCTAATTTTTCATGGATAGTTTAAAGGCTATATTGGAGTCCACTCCTTGTCCCCATTAATTCTCACTAGGCCACCCTGTGGTTCGTGTGGCCCAAACATAAATTCCAAGATAACTTGGACAAACAAGTGGAAGTTCAAATAAGTACAGCCCTTTCAAATGCGTCCCTAGTGACAGACTCGTTTGTGAACTGGGATAAATTATTGAAGGAGTTTCGTATGGGAAAGTGTGTTACCCCCAACTTTAAACGTTAGCGACTGTAATGTTTTGGTCAAAAATATTAAACGTTTTCACTATGTAAGTTTATTGTACTCAAAACACATAACTAACGTAACATAGAACAAAAATGTGATAGATAATAAATATTTAAGAACTTACCTAAACTGAAACACCGAGCACAAAATAAAACTATCGTTAAAAATAAAATGAAAGTAAATAATAAATTGAACGACCTACAGTTAAAAGGCTTAAAATTCTGACGGTATTGCTTCTTTGTTATTGGCAGGGGGCTACGTACAAAAAAAAAAATTATAACAAAAAATAGAACCGACTACAAAAAACCATGAAAATAATTTTCTACCAGTCCGAAGTCGGTGCCTCAGCACGAGCCAGCAGGAGTGGACCTATAGTCGTCTACCTCACCTACAACTATACGAGTAAATGGCTTCAATCACTCCTGCTGGCTCGTGCTGAGGCACCGACTTCGGACTGGTAGAAAATTATTTTCATGGTTTTTTGTAGTCGGTTCTATTTTTTGTTATAAAATTTTTTTTCACGCTTTTTAGTGTAAAACATCTAAGATACAATAGTTTAATGTCAACTGCTCGTCATCTTTTACGAAAAATTGCTTTTTCCGATGCAGAGATGTTCATTATTGAAGAGTCCTGGTGCTTCACCACCTATTCCATTTCACCATATGCGTTCCAAGGAGCATAAATTGCTTAGCAACTGTGTTAAAGCAATTGAAATTCAACCCATGAAATACTTGTTATTGAGTAGTAACTCCGATGGTCAACTGTGGTCTTCATCATCAGTTCCACTATACCAAATGATGATTTTCAAGAGCAAATACACGAGTTACTACTAAATATATCAAAATTACCATAGGTGTCCCTACAACATTAGAAGAGTTCCCTTGATTTCCTTAGGATCCAATCATCAGATCCTAATTTGGTGCTTATGGGACCTAATTGAAAGCATTCCTAGACGAACGCAAAAAAAATTTTTCAAATCGGTTCATAAATGACGGAGTTCTGAGGTAACAAACATTAAAAAAAAAAAAAAAAAAAGAAACATACAACCGAATTGATAACCTCCTCCTTTTTTTGAAGTCGGTTAAAAATAAAGTAAACCAATCCGAAAATAAACTTTAATCAAAACTCTATAACTCTAATATTATTGTAATAGAAAACATATATTTTTTTTATCAATGTGATATATTGGCCGCGAAACCAGACTTCTTCGTCGAAACGGTTCGCGGATCACATTTTGGCTACTGCAGACCACTGGTTGCGAATTTTGTATTTTCTTGTGGAAATAGCTAATGACTACAATTTTTTTTCTTGCAGCTTTACACTTGGTAAAGTTTTGAGTCCCCTTCATCGTTTGCTGCAATACCGTTTTATAATTTTTAATCTTTAAAATAGGATTATGTAAGCATAACGTTCCTCACTTTTGGCCTCAACAGTAATTTATAGGCTGAAAACTATATTATAATAACGCTTTAGTGTAGATATAGGTACGAGTATAACTGAGTAGAATTTTGTATAAATATTATACTCTTACAATTCTTTTTTCTTATCTTTTATTTTTGATGTAGGTATATAATCTACAGATAATATAAATAGACTATACCTAATAAGTTGCAATGAAAGCATAAAGACAGTAATCTATATATATAAAATTCAAAGTCCTGACTGACTGACTGACTGACTGATATATCAACGCACAGCCCAAACCACTGGACCTAGAGACTTGAAATTTTGCACATAGATACCTTATACAATCGGGACTTATATATTCGATTCCGTATGGTCCTATCTCAGTAACAATAATAACAAGACTTGAAATTTGATACACAAGTAGGTATTACATTAATTAAAATGTTAATTTCTGGATTTTTGGAAATTCCCACGGGATAAACAAAAAACGGGATTTATGTATTCAGTTCAACGGAATCCCATGAACAATAATTACTAGACTCTTCAAATTTACCATAACTTGAAGTTGGTGATTATTGTAGTAAAAAAACAATTTTAAGGATTTTTGGAAATTCCAACGGGATACGGAAAAAACGGGATTTATATTCAGTTCAACGGGATGGATTTTTCGTTTGACTGGTCGTAGAAAACTGAAATTTAGCATTTAGGTTCCCTAGGGGGTGTAGGGGAGCACTACAAAAGGATTTCCCTAAATTCTGACGTGAACGGGAAAAACCGGGATTTTTCGTTTTACTGGTCATAGAAAGCTGAAATTTGGCATGTAGGTTGCTTGAGAAGTGTAGGGAGCACTAAAGAGATAATTTTCCGAAACTCCCACGGGTAAGGAAAAAAACCGGTTTTTCGTTTTACGGGACGCAGAAAGCTGAAAATCGGCATGTAGATTGCTTGGGGAGTATAGAGTATTGAGAGAGGACTTTCAAAAATTCCCACGGGAACGGGAAAAATGGGATTTTTCGTTTTACTGGTCGTAGAAAGTTGAAATTTGGCAAGTGGGTTCCTTAGGGAGAGTAGGGGAGCTTTAAGAGAGAATTTCCTGAAAATTGTTACGGGAACGGGAAAAAACGGGTTGTTTTTTTTTGAGAATTTTTATTTTATTCGAAAGAGTATACTCCCGAGGATCTGATGACGGAATCACAGGGAAATCAAGGCCAACCCTCAAATTTTGTAGGTACATATTACGTTTTTCATATATTTTCTCAAGCAATTTAATTATTTGGGTCAATCAACTTTTTCTTGCTACTCGTTGCTATAGTTACGGTCTCCTGGGTCACTCTTTAAACAGTAAGTTTATAGGATTAAAATTTACCAAACATATTATGTATTTTTGTGGTCATTTTAAGCCCCTTCTGTTACTGGTCATCTAATAAGCATGTTAGTATAATGTGATGACACAACATTTCTTCTATTAAACTGTACTACGGGTGCGCCAAAGCTCATATAAAATTGCAATTTCGATTATTGAAACTTCGAAAATGTATCTCATACAATTTTACATCCTAATGATCATTATACATTTTTATTTTAGATAATAATCATTGGAAATCCGAATTTATATATATATATATTTATAATATGTTCATAATATCATTCAACATAAATACATCTACTACTACAATTTATGTATATATCATTATTCAACATACCGATTTCAGGTCATAACATTTGGTATTATATATATTTTAGAACATACATTTGTTTATTCCTAATCTATCCATAAACGCAAGTAAATTCAAAGTAACTTAAAAAAAAAAACAGTCAGAAAAGCCAGTTAGAATCGTGACCTTTACAAAATCTAAATGCAGCCAAAAAATGGGTTAGGTTAGGTTAGAACTGCGACTCTCACTGAACCGAAATCTGCCAGAAAAGTGCGTTAGGTTAGGTTAGAATTGCGACATTCACAAAACCGAAACAGAAAAATGGGTTAGGTTGGGTTAGAACTGCGACTCTCACGGAACCGAAATCTAGCCAGAAAAGTGGGTTAGGTTAGGTTAGAACTGCAACCCTCACAGAACCGAAATACTTCTAGAAAAGTGGGTTAGGTTAGGTTAGAACTGTGACCCTCACAGAACCGAAATCCTGCCAGAAAAGTGGGGTAGGTTAGGTTAACTGCGATAATTATATGAAATCCTACTAATATTATAAATGTGAAAGTTTGTGAGTGAGGATGTGAGTAAGTATGTTTGTTACTTCTTCACGCTAAAACGGCTGGACGGATTTGGATGAAATTTGGCAAAAAGTTAGTTTATGACCTGGATTAAAACATAGGATACTTTTTATCCCGATATTCCCACGGGATAGGGATGAAATCTTGAAATAACAACCGCTAGGCTTAGAGTCATGAAATTTGGTATGTAGGTAGCTGGACGTTTGGAATAACACAAGGGCTACTTTTTATCCCACGGGATAGGGATAAAATCTTGAACTAATAACCACTGGGCTTAGAGTCATGAAATTTGGTGTGTAGGTAGTTGGCCGTCTGGAATAACACATAGGCCACTTTTTGACCCAATATTCCCACGGGATACCTAGGGATAAAATCTATAAATAACAACCGCTGTGCTTAGAGCCATGAAATTTAGTATGTCGGTAGCTGGACCTCTGGAATAATAGATAGGCTACTTTCTATCTCGATATTCCCACGGGATAGGGATAAAATCTTGAAATAATAACCGCTGGGCTTAGAGTCATAAAATTTGGAATGTAGGTAGCCGAAGGTCTGGAATAACACATAAGCAACTTTTTGACCCGATATTCCCACGGGATACCTAGGGATGACATCTCGAAATAACAACCACTGGGCGTAGAGCCATGAAATTCGGTTGGACCCTTGAAATAACACATAGGCTATTATTCCCACGGGATAGGAATAAAATCTTGAAATAATAACCGCTTGGCTTAGAGTCATGAAATTCGGTATGTAGGTTGCTGGACCTCTGAAATAACACATATTTTCTATCTCGATATTTCCACGGGATAGGGATAAAATCTTGAAATAATAACCGCTGGGCTAAGAGTCACGAAATTTGGTATGAAGGTAACTCGATGTCTAAAATAACACATACGCTACTTTTTATCCAGATATTCTCACGGGATAGTTTTGTAACTAAGGGACCGCATACGTCCCTGTATTATTATTATTTCATACTTTTGTCGGCATAGTTTATTCAAATTCAAATTCAAAAACATTTATTTGTAAGAATACAGTAAAACCTACCTACCTACCTATATATCCTACTTACCTATATATCCGTGCAAAATTACAGCTTTCTAGCGTTGATAGTCCCTGATCTGACAGACAGACATGCCGAAACTATAAGGGTTCCGTTTTTGCCATTTTGGCTCCGGAACCCTAAAAATGACGTGTAAAAGTGCCCGTTGCGGCCTATTTACTGAATAAATGATTTGAATTTGGATAGGGAAAATTTTTGAAATTTCAGCACTGGGTTTAGAGTCTTGAATTTTGTACAGCTTTTCACAACACAACCTCAATGAAGGAAGACCACAATATACATTTTGGAAATTGCAAGGGGAATTTGGTAAAATCCCGAAAATTTCAAGTGCAACTACCAGATCAATTAGTTTACGCGTGCGAAGCCGCGGGTAAAAGCTAGTATCTTATAAAAGTGGTTCAAGATTTGAAGATTTAGATACAAATGTAGTTTCACGTGTGTTAAGCTAGTGCCAAGTTTAGTACTAGTCGTGCAAATAAACTCATTCCGTAAGGCGGTACATTGGCGCAGCTTCGTTTAAAGTTTTAATCGCTTTCGAGCCGTGATAAACAAATTTTAATTAAGTTTTAATATCACCGCGTAATTGCCGAGGCGGGCGCGGCCGGGTGGCTATCATAATATCTTTGTTTATGAATATTTAGCTTTGGTGAGCCAGTGATTCGATTCCGCGGATAGCGGTCCGTTTGTTGACCGACCTCGATAAAGGAACAAATTGCTATCGTCTTTTATTTGGTATTAATTTGTTATTTATAGCAAGGATTTGAAGATAAAAGGCAGTTAGCGATTTTAGTTTACTTTTTACGTCTTTCTTAAGGAGGATATTTTTTACAGACACAAACACTTAATCCACATAATTTGGTTTAATTGTAGCTGAAAATGTATTATACCCTTTTAAAAGTGCTGCCCTTTTTACTAAGTTTTAAAAACATTTGTAGTATTCAATTCACACTTAAATCGTAGGTACCTATAAAACTTATTTGCTTCTTTTTTTGTTGCTCTAATCAGTGGACAAAGTTGGACTAACATACTACTTTTATGTATATAATAAATATGTAAATATAATTATCCTCGTCAATTTTGGCTACGGCAACTAGTACACCTCCGTTCGAACGCTCTCATGTTACTTGCGCAGCCCATCTTCCTCAGGAAGGTACGCACACGGGTAGCACGTGAAGACACCTTCACATATTTATGTGATTACGGCTGATGGTCGCGCTTTCAACTCTTGGTATCAAAATCAAATCAACGCTGAGTTTCAAAACTCTCGATTTTCTGCCTCTTGAGAGACCACACTTCACGACGATGTGATTGCCCCTTGTTCCCACTGTCTGTCTCATAATAAATTAACTAAATGTAGATAATGGAGGTGTAACATTAAATAGTAATTTAACAAACATTTTCTTCCTCACGCAGTTGTCCTAGTAAGTAAGTACCTACGAGAGATCGCGGTAACGCGAGAGCCCTCGAGTCTGGCACGGGATGCGTGCATACGCATACAGATATTGCTGCAATACCCGTAATCTGTAATACTGAAAGCTAGGGTTGAGTTGGTTAGAGTAAGGTTGAGTGAGTAATGAAACTATTATATTGGTTAGATAAACCATCATACAAATAAATACAAAAAGATGGTCCTTTATACGTATTCAGTAAAAGAGGATTTTGGAATATCGATGATTTTATCTCATTTTAAAAATTACTAAAACCATATAGGTACCATTAAAAGTTGGTTAGATTATTAGTTATTATTTTTGACTTTGTAACAAATTGTATGAAAGAGCGAATTCCTTCTAATACAAGTGCTTCACTTAAAAGGAGGATTCAACACTACACTGTTAAAAATTTTTGTAAAATTACAATTGTTTTACAAAACAAATATCAGCAAAATTCCAAATCAACGTATACTAATACAAAACATAACACAATTTGAGTAAAATTACAAGACATGTGAAGGAACTTACTATAATGAGTTGTAATTTTGGAAGCTTTATGCAATAACCCTACACGTATTGTAATTTTTCCTAACTGTTGGTGAATTTCTAATGAAAGGTTGTAAATTTACCAAAATTGTTTGTAATCCGATTTACAATACTTTTTTGTGATATTACGAATAAATGTTGAAACTCAAATTACTATGAAGTCATTAAGAATTTACAAATAATTTTATTATTTTTGTAACACAAATTTGAAAATTACAATACGTATTATAATTCTATCGAAAGTTTTTATTTTTCTAACACGTATTGTTATTTTCTAAAACTGTTGATTAATTCTGAACAAAATGATTTGAAAATAAGAATAACTCTTTGTATTTTGATTTACAATACTTTTTTATGAAATTGCAAAAAAAGTTGAAACACAAATTAGTATGAAATCATTAAGAATTTACAAATAATTTTATTATTTTTGTAACTTAAATTTGAAAATTACAATACGTATTATAATTCTACCATAAGTTTTTATTTTTCTGACACGTATTGTAATTTTGTTAAACTTTTGATTAATTTCGGGCAAAAAGATTTAAAATTTACAAAAATTGTTTGTAATTTGATTTACTATACTATTTTTATAAAATTTTGAAAATATGTTGAAACTCAAATTAGAATGAAATTATTAAGAATCTGCAAACTATTTTATCATTTTTGTAACACAAATTTGAAAATTGCATTACGTATTGTAATTCTACCCAAAGTTTTTACTTCTCTAACACGTATTGTAATTTTTTCAAATTTTTGATTAATTTCAAGCAAAAAAAAATTAAATTTTTAAAAAATGTTTATAATTTGATTAACAATACTTATTTTGTGAAATTATGAAAAAATGTAGAAGATAAAATTATTAAAGATTTACCTAGGTATAATTTTACTATTTTTATAACGCAAGTTCGAAATTGCATTATACATTGTAATTCTACTAAAACGTGTATTTCTCTTATACGTATAGTAATTTTTCAAACCGTTAATTAGTTTTGAATCAAAAGTTTCTAAAATTCTTGAAATCTGTTTGCAATTTGCTCTAAAATATTTTTTTTTTGTAAAATTACAGAAAAATATTAGTATTGAAATTACCATGAAGTCATTAAAAATATATAAATGTTTTTAGTATTATAATCTTTAAATTGAATTTTCAAACCAAGTCTTTAAATAAGCTGTAGATCATCATTTTCAGAGCGATACGTTACCTCCGATCGCTACCATTCAACAAATGTTTTGTAATTTTTCGATAATGAGTTGAAATTAATTACGTTGTGTAGTACGGGAGTGCACCGATAGATGGCGCTGCTCCTTAAATAAACTCGCTAACGATGTGTAACCTTAGAATTGTGACTACCGCGGCTTACTTAACGTTTGTTGTCTTTTGTTAGGGACAGCATTATACTTGGTTGGCTGCATTCAAGTTATTGAACACCTTCCAATATAATTCTGAACATAGTAAGATTCTGATTGCAGTACGGTGTCTCGCTCGAAACGCCTGCTGTTCTCCGAGTGAATACTATAAAACCACTCAGTTGTAAGTGAAGTTTGCCTAATAAACCGTATAATTATATTTGTCGTTTCCGTCGCATCGTCAACCCCGTTCTAGTTGTAAATTTACAACACATCATTTTGAAATTGCAAACCATTTTCAAAAGAATTTGTTTGGCAAAATTACATTATTTGTATTGTAATTTTGCTAAACGAATTTCCGATAGTCGTTTGGTAAATTTCAACAAATGTTTTGTAATTTTTCAATAATGAGTTGAAAATTTACAACACATCATTTTAAAATTGCAAACCATTTTCAACAGTATTTGTTTGGCAAAATTACATTGTTTGTATTGTAATTTTGCTAAACGAATTTCCGATAGTCGTTTGGTAAATTTCAACAAATGTTTTGTAATTTTTCGAAATTGAGTTGAAATAAATTGTATTGTAAATTTACAAAACGGAATTATATTTTTACTTTATTGTTGTGCGTAAAAACTTCCAACACTTTCTTTGTAAAATTACTACAGAAATTTTTAACAGTGTAGTTTTAACACAAAAGTTGAAAATAAATAATTTGGATTTTCTTTTAAATTAAAAGTTGGACTAAAACAGTTATAGGTAGGTACTTACTAAAATGAAATAACAGTTTTAAAGGAACAGGCTTGCGGCAGACGAAATAAGTTTCGATTTAGTGATAAAACGAAATCATTAAGTTTTCAAGTCGCTTTAATTTTAAGTGAAGGAATTATTACACTAACTTTGCACATGAGACCTCTAAGTTAACTCTTAAATTTTATTAGTTTCACGTTGCAGACACCGTCCTCTCCGAGTATTCTTACATTTTTATATTTTACTGGAATAAACACTGACAATGCTGGCCCCAATAGCAACGAATGCCACAATACACATTAAAATGACCGAAACTTTTTCTTAAACTTCCAAGTTTTATCCTGGCATTCGCCTCCATTTGTCCCTTGACATATTTTTTATTTATAAACTTAAACTCGCCCTGTTTTCATGGGCTTTTTGTTAATTTTGCGGCTTTTAAAACTTTTTAAGTACAATCTTGTTTTTCCACACAAGTTTACTTTAAAAATTGTGATAAATTTATTTCTACAGAGTATTATCATCAGACATGGATTCTTTGAAGAAAATATCTCTACGTAGAGATAGACCATGTCGTCTACGGAACGTCGACTCAGTTTCTTGCAACATTTCATCATGCAAGTGCATTTTAATGAAAAAAAATCAGAACCAAATGTCGATAGTCGATAAAATGCTTCTCATATCTCTACACATTTACTCCAAATAGTCCGATGCCTGATTATTATTAACTTCATTGTCATATGTAATACCTATTTATTTTACAAGATTTTATTTGACTTCGTGTGAGATAGTAAAATGTCCCTGTAAGTAATGTCCTTGAAATTTAGTCACTCACGATGATGGTCTGATTAAATTCAAATTTAGTACCTACGTTGATGTAATATAGTTGCAATGTTAGTGCAGACAAAAAAAAGTTATTAAGTACAATCTTTATCTTACTCGTATGTTGTACATCCTACTGCTGGACATGAGCCTCATCTCAGGCTCGAGATTTTACTTTGGGAACTTCACACACATCATTTAATGCTTTGCAAGTATACTTACAGGTTATCTCACGATTTTTTCCTTTACCGAAAAGTAGCTTAAATTCTAAATGTAAGTTCGCACTCTAATTCTAAAACACTTCCAGGTGCGTGACCAGGGTCAAAACGACGATCTTCTGATTGAAAGATCATGGCTAAACCCACTAGGCCTTCCACTATTTTTCAGAGCACCGGAAATAAACACGTTAAAAATGCTTGTATAAAAAATATTTTTTTCTTATAAAAATCTTTCATTTTTTTGTTCAGCAGGAACACAGTTTTTTTGCACTTTTCTAATATTTTTACTTATTGCATGTTTTCATCTCAGTAACAATTTACTTTAAGCCAGTAAACTCTCTTTACATAATTATTTGCATAGCTTGATTGGATTCCATCTTTATACTTACGCGTTTTGAATTGTTTGAAGAGTGTAAATTGTAATTGTTACGTATTTGAATAGTAACGACCCAATTAATATGGAACATAAGTTGCCTACCATTTAGAATCTTTCTTTCTAACGGTATAAATGCGAGGTTGTGGGAAGATGTACCTACGTATTGAATTTAGTAATATACTGTTCTTTGCATGAAGAAGTGAAAATTTTGGAGAAAAAGCCTGATTATCTTCAAAAAAATCCTGAAAAGTGGTCACTATTTAAGATTTTTTTATTGTAGGTAAAGTACGCACGAGTACCTACAATTATATTCGGTTTTGCACATTTTTAACAAAAAATTTGTACTATGTAAAACATTATTAAATTCAGAGATTTCCAAATATAAAATAAAAAATTCGGATTTCTAAAGTAATAATGAACAAAAAACCGGCCAAGAGCGTATCGGACACGCCCGAAGTAGGGTTCCGTAGCCAATACGAAAAAATTAAGTAATATTTTTCTAAGGCGTGACTAATGTGCTAAGTTACAGCTTTCTAGTACTAACGGTCTCAGCTTAGCCGCGGACAGACAGACGGACAGACATGGCGAAACTATATATAATTACAGTGCCCGTAAGTGTAACGTATAGAGACCGGAGATATATTTATCTGCCTGACCGGAGATCGAACCCACAACCTTTAGCTTCACAGCCTAGTACTCAGACCACCATCAGACGATTAAGCACGTCGTCAAAATGTGCTTATTTAGGTAGGTACTATATACATAAGGACCCAAAACTATACCTCTTTATATTTTCAAAGAAAGCAATATTGGAACGGTTTTACGGCGCCGGCCGACCGTCGCTCTATTGTGGACAGATTGTACCTCGGGGCATGAATTTAATCTCGCCATCCAGCTCGTCACTTCTCAAGAACAGTGACTTATATGACGCCTTGTGTTGGTTTTATTACAATTTACCGCGAATAAAATGGAGACATGAAATGAATTCTGTTCTAAAGTAGGAGCCGCGTAGATTGAGCGCATTTGTTTCTTGGAAATTAAATGTTTTTGTTATTTCGGGTGCAGCAAAGAGAAGCTACGAGTTTTTAGGGTTCCGTAGCCAAAATGTCAAAAACTGAACTTATTTATTATAGTTTCGCCATGTCTGAATGTCTGTTTGTCTGACTTTCTGTCTGTCCGTCTGCGGCTTTGCTCAGAGACTATCAATCCTAGAAAGCTGTAATTTTGCACGAATATATGTTTAAGAACTATGCCGGCAAAATAGTATTGCAAAAAAAAAAGTAAAAAAAGAAACATTTTTTTAGAGTAACCACCATAGACGTAAAGTGAGGGTGATTTTTTTTCCCATCCAACCTTGTAGTGTGGGGTATCGTTGGATAGGTCTTTTAAAACCTTTCATTAAATCGAGCGTCCCCCCCTCTAAAATCTAAGCCAGTGGGTGGAAAAAATTGAAAAAAATCAGGATGGACACACACACACACACAAGCCATACTCACTATCTTTCGCATTTATAATATTAATAGGATGGAGGTAATAAAGCAATAACAAGCCTTAATGAAAAGGGAGGTCGTACACGGCCAGATTACGAGTTGCAGTAACAACGGCCGGACACGATAATAAACGCGAACCGAACAGGATTAAATCCAGTACCCTCCCTTCAGAACTCCGATATCGCTGTCCTTCATCAACATTATCCGACAAAGCAGGACACGTAACCCGTAGATCTCTGTTGAATAATTTCAAATACGAGCAGAACGGTTACAAACATATAATATGATAAAGTTGTGGGTACAGTACAGGATGTACAAAAGTCGTGATACCAAGTTTTTATGGAAAAGGATACTAAACATTTTTGTGTTAAGTTCTCGTCTAAAAATAATATGATGAATCCAAGTATGTTATGAAATTATTAATGTTGCAATAGCCTGAATGACTTCGAGAAAACTATGGTACGGCCGTGCCTTTGTTTTTGTTTTGCTCGACTTGGCGTGGGCACTGTCGTGCCCCCAGATAAAAAAAATATGATTAGGTACTGTCTGTCATGAGTTGCTGTGGTAGTCATAGAAATGTATAAACATAAAAATTATGTTGAAAAAATGATGAAGAGTGATGAGTATGAAAACATCGGTAGTAGAATAACTATTAGGACTAACAATTTTATGCCAGTCTGCATGAACTCCCTTCCAAAACACGTAGAGGGATAAAAAATGGTTTGATTCAATATTTACCTACCGCATTGTAGCAAAGCAAGTCACAACGTGTGCTCACAGTTCCCACTAGGAATAACCGTCCGTAAAGGCTTTTCCTATATATTTTTATATCCCACACATCTGGAAAATATGTTACAGGCAGCAAGGTAAAACTATTTTGATCATTTAATATAAGGTAAAACTAGTTTGTTCACAACGGTTAGAGTTTTCATACATCAACCTCTGATAAATTATATTTCATTTCAATAAAATTATTCTCATTTGTATAGCTTTTGCCCATTAGTATGGATATTACTATGTCTTTGAATCGATAGAATTTAGGTATAAGACAGAACAAAATTCGAAGTACCGGAGTTTATATTGATGGCTGAATGAGTTCTATCACAGACGAGCAAAGCTAACAATTTGCTTTTCATAACGATAAGCGTTCAGCGTCGCAGCACAGAAAAAGTCACGAGTAATATAGAGCAATAACTAACTTTAAACCTTGCACTATAGATGAAATTACAAAAATTATCGATAACCTAAATTCAAATACAAGCACAGGAATTGACGGTATTAGTACAAAAATAGTTAAATGTGTAAAAAATATAATCTGTGGTGATTTGTGTAAATGTATTAATAGATGCCTTGAGAAGGGTACTTTCCCGGACTCCTTAAAAGTAGCAAAAGTTACTCCTGTTTATAAATCTGGAGATAGATTAGAACCGGGCAATCACCGTCCAATTTCTGTTCCGTCAGTCATGTCAAAAATTTTTGAAAAAATTCTTCACCAGCGACTAACTGAATATCTAGAGTCTATAAATTTTCTTTTTGATAAACAATATGGGTTCCGAGCTAAATCAAATACTCTCTCTGCTACTACGGACTTACTTACTAAAATTAAGGTTAGTATAGACGAAAAACAGATAGCGTTAGGTATCTTCATTGACCTGAAGAAGGCTTTTGATACCGTTAGTCACTCGCTACTAATAAAAAAACTTAAGACAATTGGTATATCAGGAGCTGCACTTAAGCTACTACAATCTTATTTGAGTAATCGACACCAGATTACTAAAATAGGTAACTTTAAAAGCGTTCCTAAGCGTGTTACTTGCGGTGTCCCTCAGGGCTCGATATTGGGTCCCCTACTGTTTCTAATTTACGTGAATAATATTCATGAAGCAGGATTACATGGACATATAACATTGTATGCTGATGATACCTGCCTGTTCTATTTCGGAAACTCGATACAGACTATTTTTGAGCAAGCTCAGAATGACCTTAATATTCTGCAAAACTGGTTACAGCATAACTTGTTAACAATTAATGAATCTAAAACCAAATATATAGTGTTTGCGGCTAAAAATAAAGTTATTCCAAACCATGCACCGTTAACTATTAATAATGTCGTATTGCTCCAAACAAAACAAGAAAAATACCTTGGTCTGATCCTTGATGATAAACTAAGCTGGAAACCACACATAGAAAAGTTGCGCTCAAAAATAACAGCTCTTACGGGCGCCTTGCGAGGTGTCGTTCGTAGTCTCCCAATGAATGTCCGGTACACTATTTATAATTCCCTCATAAAGCCACATATCGATTATCTAATTGAAATATGGGGTTCTGCTGCAAAGTCTAACTTAAGGAGCTTACAAATTGCACAGAACAAAATTATAAAATTGTTATTTAACTATAATTATCTAACACCAAGTAAAAAAATTTACAAAGATACAAAAATACTAAATATAACCCAAGCCTATATATATAATACATGTATTTTAGTAAGAAAAATTATTAACAAAAACATTCATTGTCATATAACTTTTACAAAAAGAGCACAAATACAAAAAAAGATGACAAGACAGGCAAACAATTTACTTCTCCGCCCACATAGAACGCTATATGGCAAGAAGTCCATTGTTTATGAAGGAGCACAATTTTACAACAAATTGCCAAAGGATGTCAAAGAAGCAGTGTCATTGGTTATATTTAAGAAAGCATTGAAACAGCATATTTTGAAGGCTTCCTGCTTACAGCAATAATATAAGTAACATTTGCTTGTGCGTGTATGTGTGTATTGTTGATCGCACGTGTGACATCACACTTATCGGATGTTAACTTCTTTAGTATGAAATCTAGGTAGGTATAGTAAGTTGGTCAATTATTAACAAAATTTTTATTAGTATAAAGTAAATAAATGTAGTTTCGTGTTCAATACTTTTGTTAAATCCATACATTTTGCTTAATACTAATGTAACAGAAAATTATGTATGTATTTAGATATACTTACAATTAATTTTATTTTTTCGATCTCCCATTAAATAAGTTATTTAATTATTTGTTCAGAATTATAGGCCACTTTCATTATACTTAAAACTGTAATAAGATTTCTAACTAACATTTAAACGACAGTTAAAATGAGAGTGTAACTTACCATGCATTTTATACTTGCAATCTAACTCACTGTGCTTGTTTGTATTTCTCTTCTACCCACATTGATTTTGTTAGCATGACCGTTTGCGCATGTAATTTAGTTGTTAAGAAAAATATGTTTTCTCAGTAAGTGATTTGTAAATCTTATGAGAAATAAATAATCTTAAACCATAAACCATAGTATACATTACTATAAACTAAACACCTTCAAACTTAGTACTAAATTAAATCTTAGACATATATTTGAGTCCACATTATTAGGAACTTTTATTAGAATGACACTTTAACTACGACGAAAATGTGGAAACTTGCCAATTCAAAACTTTTTAGATGAAGACCAAACAGTATCTTCATGGCATCTTTAAATCAAGAGTTTAAATGCACAATAATATTGGCATAAAAAGGGAATTGTTAAATTAATATTAAGAAATTTTAATTTATGATAAACCATGAAAAATCCGAAACAAATCCGTATTACGTGCCCCACCTATAATCAGGCGGCTGTGTCCCGCGTGCTCATCTCATTTCCCGACCCCATGTATAGACGCTTAGCTTTGTTATAATCTTATAGGTACGTATACTGATGCTTAAATTATTAAGTTGAGCTAGAATAATAACAAAAAAACGTAGTTAAGAATTTCAACTTAAGATTTTTTTTCTTCTGTCAACCTGCTTTTATTACTAGTAGAATGTGTACCTACACGAATATTTAAAGTAAAAATAATATGTACAAAGTTTTTGAGTAAACTGTGGAGTCATCGTATACAAAATTAAATGACTAGTTATCAAACGCTATGGGGATATCTATAGCCAGTCAGCAATGTACATCTTTCGCGCGGATTGATAAATTATTTGCTGAGAATCTGTAATTTTTGAGAGTACCTAGTATTTGTGATACGTATTTAAAAGTTGCTGCTAGAGTTTAAAAGAATATACAACCTTGGTTATGTTATTATATTATACGGGGTTGATGATCACACAATTACTACAAAACGAAAAAAAAACTGAAAAGTAACAAAAATTTTCTCTAGGACACGGGCATTAATGTAGATAACTAAATATACGTTGTAGCCTGAGCTTATCTCTCCGATTTCAACAAATTTAGGAGGCAGAATCAGTCCATGATTCTGAGCTGGAAAAGCAGGTTCTCCTTCTTTATGTGTCATCAAAATATTATATGGATATGTTCTTTTTTGTTACAAATTTTTCTTAACAATTTTCGTAACAAAATGGACATATTATTCTTACTGGACGGAGTCTACCTCCCAAATTTTGTTGAAATCGGAGAACTAAATTCAGGGTACAACGGTAGATAGAAATGCCAACACGCGAGCGAACATGATCTAATTATAATATTAAATAATTATGTCTTTTATATATGTATGTCAGATGTTATCTATAAAATTTATTACTGAGTATTAATTATATTTGAGTATAGTATATTTGAGTATAATATACTTATTGAGTATATTAATTATATTTCGTCCTTGTCATTTGCGTCTAAAAATCATCCAAGAAGTAGGACGTAGGTACGACATTAAAACGTAGAATTGTATAAATTTGACAAGACTCAGGGGAATTATATATTATGTATTCGAAGGTATATGGGTAGTTTAGTTATTTTTAGGATAGTTTAGTATACTTCTTAGCTTTACCATAATACGTTTGTCTAAATGTGATTCAAGAATAAATACAATATTAATTTCTAAAAGTTACCAGTTTCCTGTGCACTGCATTATGTTCTGCGTCGCGTGTCGCTTGGCTGGGAAATTGGCACATAACGTCTCAATGGGATCAGACACCGTCAACTGTTGCTCTTATATCGATTTGCGGGTTCTTGGAAGCGAAACATCTAATGAATGTCGGAATTGATACAATATTATATTGCTATTTTGCAATAACATTTTCTTTTTCTTCTTGATTTTTGTATCATTTTTATTTAAGGTCGCTAATAGGTAGGTGCCATTAAAATAAAGTGGGATTATTAACATAATGATACGTAATGAAAAAAATAATTCTACCACTTTGAATACCCATTAAGAGTAGCCTTGAGTAGCCTTTGTGAATTTCTGGGTGCGAATCTGCTTTTTACTTCAAGTCAACAAGATAATGGTATAATTTATTTCAAACCTTGTACAATAAACATGCCATTAACTGCCATTCCTGCGTGTTTCTTTATGTGCCAGCATTTAGTCCGGCTGGGAGGGTATGTGTACGGGACTACGCGGTACTTAGAAACACAATATTTCTTTGGTCAAGACAAATTGCGGTTGGGCGTTAGTTTGATTGGAGGGTATTTGTTGCCTGTACAATGAGCATTAGGAGCTGTGGTTATTGTGTTGGCAGACTATTTTAGTGGGTATTTAACTGTTATCTGGATATGAAAGTAATACTAAATGTGAAAAATGTTTTGAAACACAAACCCTTAACAGGAAGGAATACCATTTGAAAAAAAATTAAAGAAATGACATCAAACTAATCGTTTCACAAATAAGCCAAAAATATTAAATGACCACTAAAATTGTAACCAATAACTACTGAATAATTATATTCTTTTATTTGCCGCAGGTCCTTTTAAATGTAATGCAGCCAAAAAATATTTTTTTCGGTTATGTTAGGCGTAAAGTATAAACTAAATTTATGTCGTAAATTCAGGAAGTTTGACACAGAACTTCTATTGTTTGAAAACAAAAGCCGTTGTTATAATTTTAAGTTTCTTATGAAGAAAAATAAATGACAGAACAAAACAGGGGCGTTGTTTTGATGAAAATAGTTACTATTGTTCAGTAATTTGATGAGGGTGAGGATCTCACGTCCCTAATTCGTAGACATTAATGAATTAATGGACATGCCACGATATGAGAATCGGGCTCTGTCGGACAAAGTGCTAAGTGGCGAATGCTTTTAGACTACTACTCACACTGATATGTAATTTACATTTTGCAACGTTTTTACTTAACATTCAAGCATACACTGCGATTTTTCCCAGCTTTATCTTTCGTTTTGTTGCTGCTACTAAAAATTATAATTTTTAAGTGGTAAGACGACACAAGCATTATTAAATGAGCGCTTCTAATATCATACTTTCATCAATTTCCAATTGCAAAATAGTTTTAAATAGTAATTTAAAAAAAATAATTATCAATTAAATAAAATACAGTAGGTAAATAAAACCTACTGTTTAAAGTACTTTAGAAAATTTTAGAATATAACTGTTGAATTTTCACCCTAGACATTCTTCTGTGGCATTTAACTTAATTGAAATTAGAGGCGGGTTTATTAAATTATGTAAGTACCTACCTGGGTTACCGAGCTTGCTAGGAGTTATTTCTTTTTGTTAAATCAAGTTTTTCTTATTGTGTATTCCCATGGTATCGAGATAAAATCTCAAAATCTCAACCGCTGGGTTTCGAGTCCTAAAATGTGGCACGGGTTTTTATATAAAACGTTTGTAAAATGCACCATGAATTTATAAAAGTAACCACAGAAATAAGCGCTAAGTTATCATGCAGTTATTTTGATTAGGTATACGATGTACTTACTTACGAATCTATCTTCTTAAGAATTTAACTACTTGAGAATCATTAAAATTATCGGCGTCCATGATTTGTAACACAAATATAATTAACGAGTTAATAATTAAACAGTAATAATAATAATTTTCTACAACGAGGCTTTACGCAGTTAGCAACCAAGCCGGTAAGCCAAGGAAGAAGTTTAATCGTACCTACTTTAAATGAGTTAATCCCCTTTTAATAAGTGTTGATGCGCCCTCGGGGGATCCAATCTCATTTTCTGGACTCTTTACTCCATGCAGAAACATTTACTGGAAATGAATATTTTGCGAGACTCCATTTTCATTTTTTCTCAAGCATTTGCTAGCTGATCAAAAACACGAATAGAATTTACAGACAATGATAAACTTCAATCAGTTGAATTTATTTTTTGTGTTCCAAAATCAAATCTATTCCAACAAATGTACAAATTCATTCCCTTTCAGATTTGCGCTGTGTTCGTGGAATCATTTTTCGGGTTAGCTCTCCTTGTTGTAACAGTTTATTTTACCCAACGGTATCATCTCTAGGAAATTGGTGCCACGTATCGTGTCGGGTTTTATGAGAAAAGAAGGGAACGTTTGAAATTAGGCACAAGAATATTGTTCAAGCAATTTGTGAGGCGGCTGTTACCGTTTTTATGCCCTCAAAAGCCGAATTGGTACCGTACAATATAAGATTAAAACCCGCAATATGGAAAACTTTGTTTGTTAAAAATAATTGGGGCGATTGACGGCTACAAAATGAAACGATGGTGTTCAACAAGTTCAGCGTTAAGGTTTTGCTTAGTGACGTAGACTTCGTTAAAACCTTTTAAATTTTGTGTTATCACAAACAAGGGTAATGCGAAAGCCATTTTGTGTACGGTATCAAGTACAAAATCAAATATACTCAACAAATGGGCCAGTACCGTTTGAGAGATAACGCCGGCGCCGGCGGCGAGCGAAATCATTTCCGTTGTGTCAATCACATGTCCGCCCGTCCGTCTGTACATACGTCCACTAATGAGTTCGCGAAGTCGGTTCAAATCGCGTCTAGATTGGGTCTCCACCGAGTTCGCTTATTATTTTAACCTCACCTAAATAGCCTTTTCGCACAGAGTCTGTATCGGATTACCTTCTACGCTCTCAAGTTGTAAGTTCTCTCTGCTTGAGCGCATTGAAGCACCATCACCGATACAAAATTCGAAGAAAGTTATTATGAAGGTAGAAGCCAGGCACTTCAACTTGTACTTTTATCCTATCTACTGTTTCGAAACTTCCATAACAATTATAATAATCCGTAAGAAACTTGACAATGGCCTTCTCGGCACAGTTCCTGTCCAACTAAATATTTGTTGAAAAGTAAATGCAGTTCATATAAGACCGCTTAGATAACATTCGCTATCCCACTATAGTTTAGTGCCGGCAGAAGCACATTATGTTGATAGAACTTGAAAGTAACACATCGGCCGATGGCCGCAAGTGCCGCCAAGTCGGAAACATTAAGGCCCCATCGTTCCCGGCTCTGAATTTCCACGCCGGCCTCGTCGACACGCCTTTGCACTCAGATACTGCACAATGAAGTGGAATTGTGTACCCACTTGGCAATATTTTTACTTTTTGCAGCTTCAAGATGGATTAGGTCTTATAAACACTGGCGCTGAGGCACTTTAGTGGGGTCAGCGATCTGTAGTTTTACAGATGTTTACCCTTTTTTAGAGTTCCGTAGCCAAAATGGTAAAAACGGAACCCTTATAGTTTCGCCATGTCTGTCTGTCCGTCCGCGGCTTTACTCAGGGGCTATCAATGCTAGAAAGCTGTAATTCTGCACGAATATATATGTAAACTATGCCGATGTACAATAAAAAATTAAAAAAAAAATTTTTTTTAGATTACCTACCTACCTCCCATAGACGTAAAGTGGGGTGATTTTTTTTTCTCATCCAACCTTATAGTGTGGGATATCGTTGGATAGGTATCTTAAAACCATTAGGTGGTTGCTAAAACGATTTTTCGATTGAGTGATTTCTTTGCAAAATATTCAACTTTAAAATGCAAATTTTCTAAACCGGTGGATGGTAATTTAAAAAAAAAAATCAGGTTGGTAGTAAGTATATCAAACTTACAAAGAAAAATATAACGGTTAAGTTTTCTTGAGAATTATGTATTAGAAATTTAAGAGTATATAGCGGCCTAAGGTATAAAATATACCTAAACTTGGAATATTCCGTAAAAAATACGAAATTCTTAGTAAAATCCTATTTCGGGCGTGTCCGACATGCTTTTGGCCGGTTTTTAGCTTTAGTCTGGGGCGCAACTTGCGTCGACACCGTAGCTTCATCACACCATGTCACAAGAAAGATCCCTGCCCTACATTTGAATGAAAATGATGATGAAAACGCGGGTAGTTGTGTGCCGGTGTCAATTTCGTCGGGTAGTCGTGCGAGTAGAGCGGCAGCGTGCAGTGCGCATGTTGCAGCAGAAGGGCTACGGATTAGCCCGAAACATGTCGAGCTGAACTCGATTTAAGACGTGAGTTATCTGGGTCAATATATTTAATAAGAATAGGTACTACTGCAAATTAATAGTAACTCTGTTCCAGTGGAACCTTGGAACCAAAAACAGAATTTAGGTAATCTATTATCTACTTAGGTACTTATAAATAGCGTAAAAAATAATTAAAGCAAATAAAACTTAATTAAAAATCAAACCATTTTATACGCTATTCAAAGTAAAATTCTGATCAAATCACTAAAGGCATCTCCCAGTAGCTGAGTATATACTCGTATCTATGTACACACTATACACTTCCAAAGTGCCTTTTCTTGGTAAAAAATAAACAACTCATAAGTTCGGGCAGCTTTCAGTGGAATGACACCTTAGGGTGTCTTCGGTGCCCAGCAAACGCCCCGTGAAATTGAAACAGACTTCGCCATGCATTCCGGGGGCTCACGACGTCGAATTCCGACCTTTGAATCTTTTTCTCTCGGTCATTTTTCGGAGCTGTATAAAGATTTGGCTGGTTTACACATTCTCGGCTTAGTCGTAATATGATATCTTTCGTTATCGTTCTTGTATGATTAAATGGAGAAATTAAAACATTGATTGATGTTAACTTGCGAGTACACATTATTTGCTTTTCTGATAGTTTCCGCAAAATTAGATACTCTACCTAAATGCAAACAGCACGAACGCAATCTTTCATATGTTGCAACGATTAAAAACCAAACATGATGCTTAAAGGAGTAATGAAGAACGTAAAATAGTAGTATTCAATCAGGAACCCTTGAAGGTATCAAGCTGAAATCAATATCAAAACACCCATCCCTTCCTTTAAAGCAATGAAAAATCAAACTTCTAAGTCAACGCCGTTAAAGATAACTTGGAAATTGGTATGAACGTAACTCTATTGGCATATTCTAATAAGAACAGTAAAATCTTAACTGTTTATGTTTGTTTGTCCATGTCAGTAAGCATCACACTGCATAGACCAGAACCTACAGAGGTACATTTTTCTTAGGAAAGGGGGTCTGCTGATACTGAATATCGATACTTACAAATTGTACAAAACCCTCGGTTTGTGTGTTCGACTCGGACTTGGCCAGTTTTTGTTTCTAATCTCCATACTACACTTTTTTTACAAATCCTTCGTCAAAATCCCTTTCACATTTCATTTCAATAATATACCTTTTAAAATACTTATATCATATCATGGGACACTTGACACCAATAGAGCTGGTCCCAAACTAAGCGAAGCTTGTAAAACCAAGTAATTTGTTTATTTATTTGCAAAAAAAGTCAAACTCTTCGGCGTCTCAGGAGACCATAGGGCTGGTACCTTCTTTGCCCAGCGCCTAAGTTTGGCGGTGCAGAGGGGCAATGCGGCCTCCGTCCTGGGGGCGATGCCCCAAGTGAACAATCTCCAGGGTTTATTTGTAATTTTTAGTTTTGTAAAATTTTGGTTTGTTTAGTTATTTTGATTTGTTATAAAAATAAATGACTTGTTTATAAAAAAAGTCCTAGCATTTTTGTTTTCAAAATTGATTTGCTTTTAAAGTTTCTGATGTCCACAACGTTCGGCGTGTAGCAGCGACGACGCCCAGACGCTGTTCTCTATATCTACGAGTTCGAGACCCGCCCACGCCATTTACATATGAGCTGGTACCAGAGGCTAGATTAAATCTAATTTTAGCAACTTACTGCATAATTTATAGCTTCCAGTTACTCTATGACTATATTAATAAGTCATGAAATTTTCATGATTTATATTAATAATTTGGAAAGGTTTAATAACAGGACCTGTAAGCTTAGAAGATAAGATATTTTTTTTATTATTAGCCAATCTCATATCGCATCTTATAACAAGGACGGACATAGATGGATGATCTGGTAAAAGTCACAGGTTCACGATAGAGCAAGCCGCTTCCAACCGTAGCAACTGGACTGGAAGTCTAAAGGGAAAGTCTATGTCCAACAGTGGACAGACATCCTACAGCTAATAGATGATGACAATGATGAAAATTTTATAACGATAATTTCGTTGTAGATACTTAACTAGGGTGTAAGTGCATGTTATACGATACGAAGTATTTTTTAAGTATAACCACTCGACTTATACAAAAAACAGTTCTAAAATTAAACACATTTGGTTGTCAGAACTCTAGTTCAAACTTACTTTCAATGTACCGTAAAAGTTCGGACAGGCAGGTTTTTGGCTCCACTGCACACTGCCTCTGCGACATCTTTCGCGTTCACTTAGGCTTTAGTTGGGGTACCGGCAGTGCACTCAACTCTTACGTCACGCGGTCGTACTGTTATGTAGCTAGAAGTTTCCATGTGCACCTATTGCCGTGCCTGTTGAGTACCTACAGTCATTATGTTATGTCCAAAAGAGATAGCTTACATCGAAAATACAAACTGAAATATAGATGCACAGAAAAACCAGAAAAAGAGACCAGCGCTGGGTATCGAACCCAGGTCCTCAGCATTCTGTGCTGCGTGCTATACCGCTACACCAACACTGGACATGAGTAAAGACACGAATTTTTCCTGTGCACCAAATATCTCAGCTTGTTTTTTTTCTTATTTAGTCACTTAAGTAGCGACACTAGCGACATCTATGTAAAGTTTCAGCACCCCATTGGAACTAACCGCTCTCCCGGACAAGAGATGTCGCTATTAAGCAATCAAATTAAGATACAACAAACAAGCAAGCAAACAAACAAGCTGAGATATCTGGTGCATAGGAAAAATTCGTGTCTGTATTCCTGTCCAGTGGCGGTGTAGCAGTATAGCACGCAGCACGGAATGCTGAGGACCTGGGTTCGATTGCCAGCGCTGGTCTCCTTTTCAGATTTTTCTGAGCATATAAGTTTCAGTTTGTATTTTCGATGTAGATTTTACGTTATGACCGTAAAGTAAACCGAAAAGTAACAAAATTTGGAGTTAAAATAAAAAATAGAAAAAGACTCCACAAATCAATCTTAATAGATAGTTTAATCATAAAGATCTAGTTTTCAATATAGTTACCTAAGTAGGCAGTTATCGGAAATCAGGAGATACAGAAGAATCATGGTCACCGACATAGTCAAGCAAATTATCTCATTGAAGTAGCAATGGGCAGCCATATAGGTAACACGCAGTGCTGATGGCTGTTGGGATCAGAAAGTTCTCAAATGGAGATCGCGAATCGGCAAGCGCAACGTAGAACGTCAACCAACAAAACGGACGGATGACCTGGCTAAAGCCGCGGATTCCCGGTGGAAAAAGGCCGCTTCCAACCGAAGCAACAGGAGGTCTACGTCCTACGGCTGATATGATGATGATGATGAGGTAAACTTTTCACACAGGCCTCACACAGAAAAAGTTGAGAAAGGCGCGGTCTTGTTGAGTGAATATTATTATAATGACTTTCAAATACAAATACATGAATTTTGAAACATTTGGTACATACGCAGAAGTAAATTGCAGTTTATTTCCACTAACTGTTAACTTAGTTCCATCCAGTAAAGTAAACTTAATGCACTAACGATAGTTTTATCGATGACTATTTCTGCTACACAATAAGGTCACAGGTCGAGTATAATAAATATGTCTGTGATCTATCAGAATTAGAAGACCCTTTTCCTGTCACTCGTATGATCGATGTGCGGAAATTAAGACGATCTTTTTCTAAGAGCACCGAACGGAATCGGCACTTCATCACATAATGACATGGTTATGCCAAAGTTTTACATGGCGAAAGACGCTCGCGTATTATAATAATTAGGTAAGTGTTTTTGGTACACCATTTTGTTAATGTGACATGAATTTCCATTGTTTTTATGTGAAGGTTATTAGGTCCCATACTTTTGTCGAAGAAATCATAGCAAAATTGATGAAAAGAAATATCTTTATTTACACATATTCTATAAACTATACATAGTAATAACAAATAAATGAAAAAAAAAAAATTGTCAAGTCAGTCTGTCAGTCGGAGTGTGGTAGGGCAGCACCATCATCAAAGTCAAATAGCTTGGCTGCTGGCTTCCATTTGTGGCGAGATCCTCTAATGCACATGCTGGTCGCTCTAAATATGGAAGTTGACTATAATTATAAAAAGTTCCATCACAACATGAATCAGTTACTGTCACTGCACCTAATTAATATTTTTACGTTTACATGAAAGTGTACAATGCAAATTTTCAACCTCTAACTTCCACGCTTAAGGAATCGGTCTAAATCCTTCAATATCATAGAAACTTCATCAAATATATTGCGCTTTGATCATAAAATGAATAGGTGTCTGTTTACACTGCTCTCATCTTTTGACCGGCTGGCGCTGGAAATGCATTCGGTATTGTATTTGCCAAAGGCTCCACGGCTCATGTCGGGGATTGCCAATTGAACGGAATGCGAGTGAGCGCCAGCCATTTGCAAGGAATCAAACGATTCCATTGATTATTTGCTAATCATGCTTCGAGGCGAGGGTTGTCGTAATTTAAGTTGTACTTTTATGTTACGTATTTATTACACTTGATTAGTTCTGGCACCCAAAGGATCTTACTATGGAACACTTCCGCTGTTTGTCCTGTCTACTGTGGAGCACTTTGAATGATTTTAATTTATCAGAATCAAGTGATATAAACATAACTTTATGTCCAAAAAGCAAAAATAGTTTATAGAACTGAAAACTTTCACTAAAATTAAAAAAGCGTTACTGTAGCAAATAGAGCTAGCTCAGTCCTGAGAGAATACAGAAATGCAGAAAATTGTATTCTCCTACCACACCGTAGGTATATCCACGTCAGAATAATTAGCTAGCCAACGAACTGGGAGTTTTAATCTTCAAAATGCACCAATACACAGAACACAGAGTTATCAATAGTTTCCAATCTGCGACGCGACTTTATTTCAGCCCGTCAGTCACCGACTGTTTTCGGTTACCCAACTATATTTCCACGCCGCATGTAATCAAATACTGTGTTCGAAACAGTAACAGTTTTCAGTGCTGGAAATTGGAGAATTAATTATTCACAGTGAACTTTAAACTCGCTGACATTATCTGGGTTATAATGGCTTGTCATGTGGGTCTGATATCAGAAATCAAATTTCAGAGTCATTTTCTTTAGACACTAGAGGGTCATTATTCGAGCGATTATTCCGTATGATTTTCGTCGACATATTTTTATTGACATGGTAGAAGATTATGTTACAGTTCAAAGGTTATCTAGTAGAAGTACAGGATTTTTAAATGTAATCAAATTCTACAGCACGTTCATTAAAAAGTGTGACCACGAAAATGAGAAGAGAAGAAAGAGAGACCGTTTCAGAATTACACTTACAGATTATTGAAGGCGCAATGTTAAAATGTTTTCAGTGAATTAGTTGAGTTTGGTAGATACTCGCTCCACCAATAAGCGAAGCTGTTAAGACCTTGGCAAAAGCCATTAATTACTGTGGTCCGCGAAGAGGCAACACCTCCGCACCGACCGCCACTGCCCGTACATAAATCGCTGATAGTACCTCCGCGTCTGTGGCGCTAAGCTAACTACCGCCATTTGTTTACAGCACCTCTGATTACACAGCCAGATATACACACAAAATAATAGCAACATACGTTCAAATTTATAGCTTTGCACACTTTAAACAAATAAACTAGCTGACCTCAAAATCTAGGCCGTAATTTTACTCAAACAGTAATTTTAACAGCGTAAAGGCGAGCAACAGCTGTGGCTGTAAGCGAAAAAACTGGCCGAATTTTTATTTGTGCAAGTAGTAGATACCTGCGCAATGAATGCATAGAAAATAAGTTCGTTTATCCCGATAATTTGATTTTGTTAACATATGTGCTGAAAGAATACAATTCGAAGAGTCTAAAAAAACTTTTTTTTTTTTAGTATGACTTTTTAACTCTTTAGACTTTATTCTCTCCCTTTATAGCTAGTGTAGCATTCATGATTACAAAGCTGCATGAATATTTCAAGATGCAAACTTTTTGGTCGATTACCGTGTGCTTTACTGGCCGATTTTTCCTGGCCGCTAACGCTATTGTTCGTGTTGGTATTGATATTTGAAAGTTTTGTTTTCGGCTCGTTCAGATATGACACTGCTACGAGAGAAAGTCGTGTACCTAACGTTGCAAAATTTTTAGCTGAAGGAGGCTGAAGGCTCTAATAGAAAAGCCTCTAAGTTTTTATCGTTTCTTCAATTCATCAATTCTTAATATTTTCGGTCTGTAGCACACTGAACCCCTGATTCAGATGACTCACTCACTCACTTGTGCAACAGATGCATAAAATACTATTACAGTACATAGTGTATTGAAGACAATGTAATTTTTGTAATATTGAAATATCTACATACTTAAATTACTGTTATTTGGATAAGTTACACCGACGATCTCAAAATACATAAAAGGACGAAAATGGTCAAAATAACTTCGGTGAGTTTCATTTATGAGCAAAATTATATTAGAAACATAAAAAAATATTATAAAAGTCTATTTATCATTTAAATATTTAAGTACCATCATGAAGTGAGGTTGACCTTTCAGATTTCCGACGAGCAAATAGGGGGCGGCGGCTGGTTGACTCTGCTCTTGATTCGCCGTGTTGTGAATGCACGCTAGCGTTTGTTGTCACAGCCCGCTGCTCTCCGGATACGTACTCATATTGTACAGACAAATTAGAAAAATATTGCCTCGCCGCAGACGGAAGCTGAAAGAGAATGCTCTGGAAATATTTAAAATACACTATTCTACGTTCTGTGCATATACAGTTCTTTAAGCATGATTGTTACTAGGAAAAACAATAGGAACACAGCGTGGGAGCACTTAGTTATATTAATGACTAATTTCCGACAGTAGCTCAACCCCTGTTTTAGGACTCTTTATTCTTGGTGATCGTGTAAATACGTCACAAAAATAAGCCTTGATTGTGTCAATCAGTCAGCCAGTCATCCAGATATCTTTTTGCTGTCTTGAACTTCTTATATTGAATCTATGTGCGTGCAGTACATTGTTAATTTAACTACAGAAGCTGCAATTCAAAGCAAAAATACTAAGTACACTTACTTCAGTACTAAACCATACAATCTAAGTACTTTTACAAAAATAATAAAGAGAATCAAATAACCATCATCCGTTATGTAAAATCGCATTAATATTTAGTTGGCACGGAATCCACCGTAACAAAATTCAATTTAGTCGACGACAGTCCGACGCCCTTTATCTATGCACAGAAGGTCTTTTTATTTGATGGGCTCTCTGGGATACTGTTGTCTCACTGAAATACGGCAAATAATAGCAATAGTGTGGATAAGACAAGTAGATTTTATTAAAAAACTAGGTATTTTATTTATTTCTCATATTCACTTTCAACGATAAGATCTTGGAATATTGATATTTTAATCATTAATTTTGAAAGTCTGAAATTAAAAAAACTTCAATTGTTGCAATACATATTCTTTTTTTTATAGTATAGGGGGAAAACGAGCAGTCGGATCGCCTGATGGTGAGCGATTACCGTCGCCCACGGACACCTGCAACAACAAAAGAGTCACAAGAGCGTTATTCGTATTCACGTATATAGTTTTGCACTGCACTGCATATTTTTTTTATGATATAGGGGGAAAACGAGCAGACGGACCGCCTGATGGTAAGCGAATGGAAACTATAAATTCAGAATTTCACACTTATAAAGTAAAGTAAGGAAAAATCTCAATAAAATAAACAAATGTCAAAGTGTAAGACTTAGATATGTCATGATGTTTTGTCTACTAACCTAACTTTTAATATTATGTCTAATAAGTGTATTTATTTATTGTATGAATTATATGCATGGACGGCGGGGTTGTGATAGGCCCAGACGGAGATGGCGGGACTATCTGGATGTAAATCTCGACGACTGACCTAAGGCCACTTTGGATCGGGAGAAAAGGAGGACATGGGGGAGGCCAAAGGAAATTGATTCGTTTTCAAAATTTACTACATCGTTAATTGGGTAGGTAGTGGTTTGGGTAAAATATGTTATTTCAAGTTTGTATTCATAGAACCCTTGTAATATCGGAATTAAAATAATTTCTTTGACTTGTGGACGGACAAACAGATGGATAGCAACAAACTACAAAGGTTACGTTGAAAAATGAAAAAAAAAAATACGAGCAAAAATTTATTGGCATGTCCGCCTAAAGCAAACACGTTGAATATTCATCACATTTAGATAGTACAGGGCGATAGACCCACATCAGAAAAACATCAAAAATGCATCAAGCGGAAATATCCGTCTATATTGTGAGAGCAATATCGCGACGCACGCGCCTCGCTCTGTAGCGCGTGTCCTGGCCTATAATTTGTTAAGTGCGGGATTTACGTGCCTACTGTAATATGGACACTTGATTTTTATTACCCACTAGCTGTCGCCTGCAACTTCGTCTGCGTTTCTTAGGAACTTTGCTCTTTCCCAGGATAAAGAATAGCCTATGTTAACGATGTAGCTTTATCGTTTTTTTTTTTCAGAATTAATTATCTGTAGTTCCAGCTATTATCTTTACTCACAGAGAGACGCAGATACGAACAAAGTTTGTCTCTTTACTACAGTAGTATGTTTAGATATACATTGATAGATTTATTTTAGTTCGCCAGAAATGAGTAGCAAAAACTAAAATTAACGTCTTCAATGGTTAAAATCTCTTTTAATTGTCTTATATGTTTTCTTCACTACCTGCTTGGTTTTTGCATTGAAGGATCTATATGAGGGACTTTCAAGTTAAAGTAAGTTAAAGCTGGTATTCCAAATCTTCATAACATCAGAAGGTCATAAAAATATAAAATTAATCAACCTCAGTTAACCTAGCCGCAAACAAGTAACAAAACGCCATAAAGTGAAATTAATTTATGAAAAACATTACTTGAATTCGTTAGGGGTGAACAAAACGCCAGGGGCTGGCGCGACGACGTGACGTCGACCGCTCACTCACAAGTCACAGTTAATGAGGGGTCACCGCAGCCTCCGTCCTTGTTTGCTATGTTAGCATATTGTTTCAAATGCTTGTTGAAATTGCCACTTTACCCAAATATTTACGAAACAAAGAAGAAGATGGTATGTTGCTGGGGTTTGAGGGGTATTATCTTCCCAGATTATAGGAAAATTTAAATAAATCTATTACTATTATTCTAACTTTTTAATTTTTTCAACCTGCTATAGAGGAAATAGCCATTATTATGATTCCGGAGTAAAAGGTAGCCGATTCTTCTATGCTTCAGTTAATTTCAAATAAATATTTAAGCCCTACAAGGCTATCAGTATTACAATAAGAAAACGGTTTTTCAATCTTTAACGAGCTTGTGATTATCTTGAGTGATCATGAAGCTGGCATGATGGCATGGAAATATTGGAAGCCAATGATAGGTACACACGGTTTACATCCTGTATTCTGTACAATGTAATATCGACGTTATCCATCACAAAACAAAACTATAGTCATTAAATAGCAGCGACAAGTGAGAAAATACTTTACAGATAGGTACACCACAAACCGAGAAACCCAGCGCGGATGATCACTGTTCAATTCCAGCAAACTTTTCATTTATTTTAATAACAGGCCGCAGAATATTTTTTCTTGTATAAACATCCTTGTTCATACTTTCAATATTGTTTCGTGGGACAATATCGAGTGTAGCCGGATCCCTATTCCGCCGCACGTGTGTATGCCTCGATGATTATTGTTCTCGAACGAAAATTCACATGCTAACGATCCCCACTGCGGAACGAAAACAATTTCAGAAGCCAAACTGTTTCATTAGGAAAGATTAATGTTTACCTAAGATATGGAAAAAGCGTGTGGATCTTTGAGGTACATCTGTTCATTTACGTCTGCATCTTGCTTAACATACTATATATTATAAGCACTCGTACTAGCTGTTGCCTGTTGCAATTCGTTTATCGTTATCCCGCGGGAATTATGCGATTTTCCGGGATAACAACTATTCTATTTCCTTCCCCCGGACTAAACTACCTATGTATTTGTAAATCAAATTTCATTTAAATCAGTTTAGAAGTGAAGATGTAACAAACAAACAAAAATAGAGTTACAAACGTTTGTATTTATAATTTTAGTGGGATTGAACTTTCACATTAAACTTACTTAAAGGAAGAAAGCTGATTCCGTCCCATTTAATTTTGCATTTACTCTCATAACCTAGCTATTGCTACATGCATGATAAAGCAAGAAATAAATTTGTATAACTGAGTTTGAAGCGATTCGTTAAACCGTAAAATTAACCTTATCAATTTAGAATGCTATAAGCAGGTACGATATTCGTAAATTTTGAATACCGTGCGGCAGAGGGTTGATGGACTAATATTAGCAGGTACGTATCACAAACCGCAAGATCATGAAAACGTACCTCTACCCTCCGCTGGAATACATAGCTAGGTTAACTTCCATGTTTGGGCCCCATACATTATTTATTACATTAGTTGTACGTTGTTTACGTTGGTAGCCGTTGAGCAAACTAACCGTTCTACCGCAGCTAATACGGACAAATTAATCACCATTCACTGTTTATGTATTGATGTGCTTAACTTCATCGCATTTCATAGCGACTTGCATCTGTTCATGGCTAATACCACGATAATAGCATAAATTATGCTAACAATGAATGCTGCGGCGACAGGTTATGCTATTCGTGTTTGGCAAACATTTGAAAACGTGTCAGTTGTTGCATCGTATGCCACCATTATGATATCTTTGTAGCATTATCATAACGTTTAAATGACAGTATTCCTTTGTATGCAAACGTGCACGCAAAGTGTGGCTTATGGAGAAAAGAAGGAATTTCTCCGGCGGAAGCAGGAAAACGTCGACACGTGTTCAGGAATAAAGGCAGATTTTTAAAGAAAATCGTTTTGAATATGCTAGGTGAAACTATTTTATTGCATTAAGTTTTCATATTTTATTTTTCATTTTGATAACTTGGGCAGGTTTAATAAGTCAGTGAATAAATATTAAAATTTCTGTCATTTTTCGAATGTCTACATTAATTTTTTTGTAATTTAAATATGAATTAATTATTAACGTAAATATTAAAATGATCAATAAGTTGTGTAACTGTCGCCAAATCGCAAACATAAATCTGGTAACGAATGGGGCGGCAAATGTTGTAAATCAAAACGTATCGTGCGTTTTAAGGCTATAACGGGACCAATACAAACTAGAACGTCGTATAAAGTGATTAAAGTAACATTTCCCTGAGCGTCAGCAATGTTCTGGAGAATTATAATGTTGTTACGGTTCCGTACGCAACGAGTCGCCCAAATTATTCCGTACAACTTGCTGATGTAACTTCTCTGTAGTTGTCGCCATTGTTTATTATTTAGTTATAGGTCAGTTGCATTTGATAAATTTAGGGGTTGTTTCACCATCCATTAATTCATTTATTTGACGGATAAATATCCTCCTAAGTCCTCGCGTACTTTATAAAGGACTAATTAACACTAAGAATAACGGCCGAATGTACTTTATAAAGTACAAATTGTTCATTGAATAAAGAATTCTAAGAATTTTTAAATAATATCCAAAATAACAAAGCAGGTCAACCACGTCTTGGTCTTAAAAAATGTGTTGTTAAAAATGTCAGGACTCAGGAGGATATGATGCCGTCTCTGTCTATTCGAATAAAACAAACAGAGATCATATATAGACGTCAAATATATTTAATCAATGGATGGTGAAACAGGGGGTTAGTGTCTGTTCTGACCTGAGAATATGTATTAACTTCTAGTACAGTATTCAAAAAACATAGAGATAAATTTTGTTTGTCTACGTGTACCTAAGAATAATTTCTGGGGGTACTAAAATGCTTCTAAAAAAATATGTGATGGAAATATATGTCATTGATAAATAATGATTTCTTTGTAAGCCACTTCACTTCACAAATTCCCACTGGACGCAGAAGATGTTGTCTGCAACAGATATGTTTCTATCCCCCGTTTGGGCTATGCTCACTTCTCTTTACCTTTACATCTTCCCATCTTGAGTTATATCCGGCCACTCGCTCAGTTTCGTGTCCATCTTCTCGCCATCTCCGTCTCGGCTTATTTACAGCTGTTTGCAAACATTTTAAACAATGCTTTAGTTTTTCTGTCTCTATTCGTATTTTTGCCTTGTAACAGTTTTGTCTCCCAAGAAGGAAGTAATTTGAGGGAAAATGTTGCGTTAGTACATCGCATCACATACATATAGATATTTTCGTACAAAACACATTAATTTAAGAACCTGTTTTACCCAAATTTTCTATCAACTAAAATTGGAACGGCGACCTCCCGGTAAAGGCAGATAAGACACGCTTACCTACAGCAACACAGAAATGCGGCATTTCAGAATTTTATTCTTAAACAAAATTCAAACTAAGGCGTAGAACAAAGTAGCATTAAATTTACGGCAAAGTAAGCGAAGCGTAAAACTCGTAAAAGTGCCTCATATGTCAATACCTTTTGAAATACGGTAATGGAAATGCGAAATAAAACAGAAAGCAAAGTATGATTAGTGAGTGCCATATGTCCCATAGCCGAGGTTTACAGCCACCCGGCCTCCTACCGCCCGCTGCAATACGAATCCGTTTTAATATAAAATACATTTAAGTATTCACCACTATGACGTTAAAGCACAGTTTGCTCTGCCAACCCAGTTTAGCGGCATGCGCTAAAACGACGTTTTAATTTATATGCATAATTATGTTTGTTCATTTCATACTTTGTCTACTATTAATATCTTTGTGTAATTTAGTTTAGTCTATAATCATGGAAATTGTAGAGCCTTTAAATTTGTAGAGTTTAGTTGATTGAAATTCTTAATATTTCTTTACAGGATAAATACCTAACAAATGCATAGGTAGCTCATGAGAACGCTTGTAATAAGCGGGGCTATATTAAAATGTGGAAATGGAGTGGGAAGTGGCCTTATGGGTCTAGTTACCAGCCAACCACCATCACACTATACTCCTGCGCATCGACTTCTGGCTGTAGGGTGTGACATTCCATCATTTTATGGTATCAAATACAAACATCCCTCAATATTTTTGTGCCTATTTGGTTTTTGATTATTACAGCGCATTGATTTACTGATAAATAGATAAAAATAAATAATTATGACAGCCCATTAATAAGGTCTGTTGATGTTTTACAGCCCGGTTTCGCACGAACGTTCTTATGAACTTTAGTGAATTGCAAGGAAAAGTTTTAAAATGAAACACGCATAAGCATTTACTGGAAGATATTATGTTCTCTGTGACTGGAAGCCAATAAAAATAAATCAAACACAATGAAGTTGTAAAACTAACGTCAATAGCGAGCAGAATGATTTAAAAGCTCGCGCTCATATTTTCATAGTCCAAACACTCCATGTTTTTTTAATAAAACGGCCAATATGTAACACCGAATTTAGAGACTCTCACTCTACTTAGAATGATTTAAAGTCCTTTACTTGTTTGTCATTGACAGAAATGGCACAAAAGTTCATTTTAGGCAGTAATATATACAAAAGGTTGTTTAAAAAAAAGGATTTTTAATCTCAATGTATGATTACGGTGCAGCCGCAGGTCTGCCAGTTCGATGCTCGGGCGAGATTAAAAGTCCGGTGCAGTTGTATGAGGTGTGCCGCTGCTGCGAGAGCAACCTGAATGCACATGCACTCGCTACACTGGCGACGCCTCGTTCATTACAAATATGATAAACGAACGCCAGACATATAACAATAGATAAATGGCAAGTTTTCAGCATCACATTGATTTTATGGTGTTAGTAAAATACCAAAGCCTGTAAAAGCCTTTTAGATTTAGCGCGCATTCGCTTGAATATTTTGAAATCTCATGCTTTTGTTTTGTAAAAACATATATCCAAACCGATTCTGACGTACGCAAAATAATCCACTCTATGTTAATGATAGTGAAAATTGGCGTAAAAATAACATTTTTATTTCGTCTCCTCGCAAAGAACTCATTAAACTCAAATTGCTCGTTAAATTATACTCAAATCGATGGTTCAAAACTTTGAACGTCATCGAAGCAATAAATTAAGAGGCGCCGACTATTAGGCACGCAAACCTTGTTGTGAAATCATTTATAGAAAATCAGTGAAGTGTTTTATAGGAGGTGTTCTCAAGGCGGCGAGAGATTTATCGCGCGGGCTCGACCGCTAACGACGGCCGGCGCCCGCCGCCGCTGACTGATGCTCCACATTTGTTTCAACTGATTTACTTCCCGCATTCACACACATTTCCACAAATTTATCGATTCCATGTACATATTTATTAGGGCGCAACAACAAACCCCCCGACGTACATTGTTTCAAAATTGGAGCCAATCATATTCGTATAAAATTCGCCCGACAAAGTTTTCATTAGGAGCGGGCGTAAGTTTGCGGCGAGTGTGCGAGTGGGAACGTTTGGCTCGACGCTGATAACACAACAAACAACTTGTTACAAACGTGTTTAGTTTTAGTTATTGCCCCGAGTTCGACGCTTTAACTCATTGGTCTGATAATGAAGAGGGTAGAGGCGGGCGCAGTAATTAAGCTCGGTTTTGTAGTATCCGCGAGCTTGGGAACTACCGCATAGTTCGCTTTCCGTAGACGTTTAAAACGGTTGACTGGGAATAAATACGGCGTAGGTACGTTTAATCCGTCTGTGAGCCTGAGCCGGGATCAATGTTACACAAAGCTTCGTCAAAGTGATACAAGATTAAATTACGTGCGGGCGCGTGAACGCGCTGCCGCCGGCCTGTCTAAAAACGATTTACTTTTTTCTACATTCGTTTGCTGGATGTCAAACAAATCTGCAAACTGGATCCAAATTGGCGTATTTGCGTGCTTCAGTTTGTGTCTGGCGCACTGATGCAGTGTACACAGACTCGTAATTTTCAGGATTTAAATTCAGTTAGTGCTAAGTAGTTTTCGACCGACCGAGTACGCAGCGCGAGCGAAACGTCTCCGTATCAGCTTTGGCAAAAATGCTTGTATGTTCGGTTTATTGTCTATTTCCCTAAAGGTGAACTTCGATAATTACTTTCTTTTATCGGTTTAGTTATTGGATTTTTATCAAAATTGCATAATCATGGGGTGGGGCAAAACATTAAAGACCAACTTGCGAGATCTTTAGCGCACAGAGCCAGTAGTAATAAAAGTTTTGCGTTGTTTTAGCCATTACCTAATCGTCTCAGGGGCATGTAATTAATGCCTGTAGTAATCTCCAGTCGTACGGTTCGAGCTAGGCTGGGTGTAAATAGAAGGTCGAAACATCTTAATCGTTTTAAAGCATAGATACTCGTACGTATATTCAGGTATATTTTGTCTTTTGTAGTGCGTCCGGTACACGACGTTAGGCAAAGGGCCAGGAAGGGGAAGCGGTTTATCTCTGCTCCGGAACTCAGGAAGACGTACGTCGCTCGTCGGGCGGATTCCTTTAGGCTTCACTTTATATTCGACTACGAGTTTCCAATTGCCGATATAAATATGATAATGTCGGGTGAGTATCCTTTGCGTTATCTTATGAATTATGTACCTATAGGTATCGTTGACGTAGGTATGTGTTCTTTTTTATAGCGCGCACCATGTTTGTTACTTACGAGTACTAAAAAACAAGATATATGAAACGGTTTACTAATATGTTGCATAAAATCAAATCTCATAACAACCTTGAACAGAATCTTCATATCACCGAATTACTTTTCGCATATATTTTTTCTCAAACTATAATTTCTCATAATTTTGTAAAGCAGAATATTTATTAACATCACATAATATCGAGAATAATATTTATATGTTCGAATAGTTGCTACGCAGAAAGACATATCTCATAATATTACTTTGCATAAGGATAATAAAAAGCAAAATAAAATTTTACTAAACATTCCTTGCAAGTAAATTAATTGTTGTTCTATATTAACCTAACCTTTATTGGCAGCAGTAAGATTAAGTTAAGCAGAAGTAAGTTCCTTTAACTATGTCATTACGCCATTTTAAAGTCAGCGCTATTTAAAATCCCAGGAAAACACAATAATCCAAACAAGTATTTTGCTATGCCATTATGCCATATAAAAATCAGCGATACTAATGTTCTGCTAATTAATATTCTGCAGAAGTATATTCGGCGATAAGAGTGTTCTGCTATTTAATATTCTGAGAAATGACTATTATTCGAACCGATAACTATGTAAAATTATGATTAAGCAAAAGTATCATTCGGCTAAAAAATATGTGGGAAACCTGTTATGCGAAATGTATTTCGGAGAATCGATATTATGCAAGATAAAGGGAACCCATATGAAACGTATATTATTCTAAACCGTATATATATGCAATTGTTATGCCAAAAATAATATATAGTATCTGCAAATTATTACTTACCTAGCGCGCAAACGCAAAGCTTGGGACTGAAGAAAAAATCGCTGTGCCAAAATTTTATATTTTATCGTTAACAGTACCTCTAATAATAACATCTTTATCTGTTCATTCTTTTAGTGCTTTAAATAAAGAAAATAATTTCTATTGCGGTTTTATTTCCTTATCGCTAGACATGTTCATGTGGCTTTGTCTCGGTGCAACAAAGCGCCAGACGCTGACCTTTGGGAGCGATTTAACGAAATACAAAATGCAAGCAGCCTCCTTCCCAACCGCTGCAAACTAGTTTCAGTCCCTTACTACTCGTACAAGTCTTATGTTTATTTGAATTCAGCTGTATTTAAAATGGCTATTATTTAACTGGTAAGCAAAATATTTGTTTTTTGTGAACAGCAAAATGTAATCGGTTATCCGAAAGGGCTACGTTGGTTAAGAACCGGCTGATATACATTTCTTAATTAATCGGCATGTAATATAAATAGGAATCATACTCGATATTATGAGCTGCAGTAATAGGTGCATTATGTGTGCAACTAAAAGTTCGTAAGCACTCGGAGAGTAAGATACATTTTTAATTTTTAAGGCAAACAAAATTGGCAAATAACTTTATTTATCATACACAAAATCGGCGCAAATCTTACAAAGGTCAGTACCACGTGTGAGTAGGCGTTATTAATGATGAACAATAAAAATTAATTTATTATTATCGCTCTCATATTTAACATAACATTACATATTGTTAAATACATACAACACGACAATCTAGATTAAATACGTGCATCTAGTGTTTTTGGTAAATATTGTAAGTTCGAAGAAAATCGCGAAAAACCTGTGAGTTATACCTAATGAAATGTCTAATTTGAGTAAATAATATGTGTTAGATGATACAATTTCAGTTATATCATGGTACACCCTTGGATCACCCATAATATCTCTTGGTGTAAACTGATATGATATACATAAACTTGTAAATTATTTTATTCAGCGTTGTATGTTCCCAGCTCAATGTTGCTGAAGTAAATTAAAACACCCCTGAAAAAAAAAACTTTGAAAAAAATATTTTTTTTACTTTGTATACCGTTACAAAAAAAAATACCTGACTTATATCAGTTTCCAAAAAGAAAAGTAACTTAGGTGTATCAGTTTGCAGCGACACTGAGGCTAGCAGGTCCCGCGCACCCTCGATCCCGCGTCACCTCATCCTCGCGCCCTCCCACTACACTCTTTATGCTCGCACTTGTAATACTTGTATCACTTAACACAACTATTATTGCATCAATATTTTATGAGATTAGTTTGGCTTTTAGATATAATTCAATTTGTATACCTTTACACTTAACAATGTATTTCTGAAAAGTGATTCAAGACGAGATGTATCACTTATCACATAAAAATATATATCAAATTTGTCTCGCATTGGTACGTACATGTTGAGTTGTACCCTGGTGTGGTTTTAGGAAAGTTGGTCAAAAGTGGTATAACTGTAGATATATCAATATTTCCGAAAAAAATACCGAAAAATAAAATGTGAAAATAGGTTCAATTTCATTTATACCACAAAGCACGAAAATAGCCTCTAGAGCAATTACATAAAGGGGTTAAAACTGGATATAATAATATCAATGTGCACGAATTTTTTTGCTAGTTGTATCACTTTTCACAAAATTATCTCCGAAACTATAGCACCTATAAGTACGTGAGATAGACCCAAAAATTCGTTATTTTTTTCTGATTATTTCTAAATAAAAACACACAAAAGGGTACAAGTCGAGTTATATCACTGATCACAGGAGGCACAGAAATATAATAGTCGACGATGCATGGTCCGTGACGTCGAGCTTCTATTTTATGTAATTTAAAATAGTTGTAATTACTAATTTTAGTGCTTCGCGCCTTGATCCAACTCTTACTTGATCAGACCTATGATGCTACTTAGCCTAACTTGTAGCCGGTAGAGGTACTTTTAAATAACTACATATTTTGTTTTGTAGTATTTCTTTCTGTATTTGTAGTTTAGTTAGTAGAGTTTACATACATGTCTAATTAATGAGGTAGGTACTTATTTATGTTTTTACTATCAAGTTATAGATTTCGTTTTCGTGGCGCATTAGTGTAAGCTGTAATGCCATGTAAACATAGTTTTACCAATAAATAAATAAATAAATAAAATAAATAAAATTAAAATCAAGGTGTAGGTACTCGTGAAACCGAAATTAAAAAAATGCTTTTCTTTACATTGTCATGACAACTAATTACCTACCTACTTACCTAGTTACAAAACTGCTGAGCGTTTTAGGGAAACTCATGTTTGTATTTAATGTAATGGATTAAGTGTAGCAGTTTACGTAATTAATGTTGATCGTACAAAAACACGAGCAAAAGAAAAACAAAAAATACTAAAACGGAAACCTGCAAAGTCAAGTCAGATTGTGCAAGTTGTTTTGGGTCCCGTACTTGATGCACATCATGCTTAAGTGGGACATGATAAAAGTATTCAAAGATATCATTTCTACCAATTACTTTCAATATCTTTCTAGGAAATGTAAACGCAATTATTATGTGCAGCCTGAATTAAGTTAAATCGTGATCCACTGTGGATATTCTCTAAATATTTAAAACCCTGTGAGGACTTTCTGTAGCGTATGATGATTGAAAAATGTTCTTAAAAAAACCTATAATATTTTTTATACATATATTATGTAACGATTAAAATATCCATTCTCGCCCACGGAAAGTATTTTATTTTATTTAGTTTTGTTTTGTATTTGTTTTACTCATTCAAAATTACGGCGTACTTATGCTAACATTCTCTAACCAAGCTAAGCCGAGGACAGACTAAAGACAAAGTGAAACTATAACGGTTTCTCATAGAACTACGAACAGAACTCTCAAAACAGATGAAAAATCATCTTCTTTCTGATGCCGAAGAAAGCAAAGCAGAGTGAGAAAATAAAACGGTTCCAAGATTTAAACCCAACAGGACCCTAAAAAGGCGAAGTAGAGAATTGCCGCAACTACCTACAAGGTGCGCGTAAATGTCTACTGGCAAGAAATACGAGAAAAGCTAATGATGCTATTTCCTCCACCCGGACCGCACTGCAGCTACAATCCGAATATAATTTTCAAAGGTGTTCGCTGCCGATACTGAACACATAAATTTCTACTGCAATTACAATAGGCTTGGAGTCAAACCGAGTTTAACTTTGTTACAGGGCACAGTCCGATACGATAATTACAATTCCGAAATAGGAAATAAAAATTGAAAAAGTACGGCTGCACTTACATTTACGTATACCTGTAATATACGTCTATTGGTTTGAAAAAAGTACCTACCAATATTAAGCCTACTACTAGCAGCAGTCAATCATCGCTGGGCGGCTTGTGCTTAAACACACACTCGAACACAATTACACATATTAATACGGAACCATGCACTGCACGTAGCCCGTCACTAGCCAGTAGCCAGTGGCTTAGCCAGTTTTTTATGATTTACAAACTACGGCTACAATACGTAAAGAGCATTAGAACAGCAAAACTAAGCAAGCCGTTCGAACACCCACGTTGAAACACAATTCCATTTGTTCCCGGGATCTTTGGCCTCCACCATTAACATTAGTTAGCGAAAAAGGCATTACACGACAGTTAACCCCCTAGCTAATACGTAGCGCTCTCTGGATGGGTGTAAGTGGTGTTTTACACAAACAAATACAGTGCGAAATTAACTGCCACGCCGGCCCGTTTCGGACGCGAGCTCTAACGCGGATAAAGGGCTAGGAAACTGTTTCACGGGAAACTAATTTTCTCTTATGCCTGTGTTTTGTTGCCGAAAGTACAACAGTTAAATTTATGCGTGGAAATGTGCAACGCGCCCATGAACTTGTCAAGTAATTACATTTAAATTGGAGTAAGGAAAAATAAAAAAATATTACTCTGTTTAATATACAGGGAGGATTTCGACGAGGGATCTTTGCGGAAATATTGCATTGTTTAAGTGATACACAGTCGATTTACAATGTTTAGAAGCTTAAACAAAGTAAAAAAAAAAACACAAAATTCACTAATTTTTAACTGTGGTGATAACCCTATAATTGCATCCGCACATAACGACACGATGGCTAGATTAAGGAGTCGTCGTCGGGAAAACTCGGGATATTACGTTTATTTCCGAGAGTTGTTGTCATCGTACTGATGTAAAAATGACACAAAGTCAAATAAATCAAATAAAATGCAAAAATACGATTATCAGTTACTTTATTACAATTTTTACATACGGTGTTCAAATGTTCCTCCGTTATAAGAGTGAAGGCGGGCACGTTTAAGAACTTTTAGTACTGCGGTATGACTTATTTCGAAATGTCGACCAGCTGATCTCGAACTTTTTCTTGGATTCCGCTCAAAATACCGCAGTATTCTTTCTTCAAGTCTAGCCTCAAGACGAATAACGGGTCCTCCACGTTGAACGTTCTGAGCTGTTCTTGGTACAACGGGCTGATTGTTGGCGACACGATCAAAAGCACGTAAAATTGCCCTACGACCTGTTGGGTGTGGTGGTGGATATGTTTCCCTGTAACGTCGTAAAGCTTCAGCCGCATTATAATTGCAGCTCGCGTATAACATGAGCAAATTTAAATGTCCACGTGCATCTAACAGACGCATTTTCATTTAAAGTAAATAAAATGAACTTAAATGTCAATTTTATTTCAAACATCACATTTATGATATGTTTATGATCGATTTTCAATCATGCAAAGAGTTTCGATAGTTGTAAAAAATGCGTTGATTCTATCTCGGCTCGGCGAATGACAACCTATTACTACAACTATAGTGCAATATCCGTCAAATAATGTTAAGTATTAAATTGTTTGACGATAACCGAAATAAAAAAAGGACAGCCTATTGTATGAATTGCTGATCAACTGGGGAACAATTTCAATTCATTCGAAAATAATTTTCTGAAGCAAGTTAACGAACTAAAACCTTTTTATCATTTTAGGTAGGTAAACAGAGACATTTTATTTATGATGAAAGAGGTTACTATCTTCTTTAATTGTTTATGACGGTTGAGTACATTCAAGTGAATGTCAGTGCCATATGTCATATCATGTGAGTTATTTGTTGTGGTTAGAATTATTAACTAAGAAATTACATAAATACTCCAGAGACAATCACCTCTGCAAATCCTGCAGCGATTTTTTTAGCGTTGCACGCAGACCTCTAAGAATAGACAAATGGCAAAATATTAATGTAATATCCTGACGTCTAAAGATTGTTTACAAGTAAGAACATTGACCCAGCCATCTGTTTAGGGTTGGCACAAAGTAGTTTTTGATATGAATGTTTAAAAGGCTATAACTTGAACACGGTAACATATATTTCCATAGTTTCTATGGGGGAAATATAGTGCTAAGGTTGAACTATCTGCCTGTTTCGTAAAGATCCCTCGTCAAAATCTACCCTGTATACACACATACATAATTGTTACCCAACGACTGGTTATTCAAAGCAATTAGTTTAAAATAAATTGTCAAATGTGTTGCAATGACAGTAGGTGTCTGTACATGCTAATAATTAGCGCCAAACTTCACATAATGTACATAAATATGATAATGATTAATTATTGTTGTTTAAATTATTGTACTAGTTACCCATACAAAATAAAAGGAACTGAAATAGAACGTATGTGTTGTAGTAATTCCTTTATTTTAGAATGGCGACACATTGTAAAATATGTCAATTAAATGCACAGACACCCTACTGTCATTGCAACACATTTGACAATTTGTTTAGCTTAAAAAAAATTAAAATGCTCTTTTGTTAAATAAAATGATACTAAAAGGTAAGCCTGTTACAGACAGTTAATAATAAGTGTGGGATCAAATTTTCGTCCAATCATCCATACTAATCCATACTTCCATACTTAATACATCCACCCATACTTAATGCCTTTGTACATCTTATTATCCTGTGTTTCTATTATTTTCATGTGTTTTTATGTACAATAAAGAGTTTTACAATACAATACAATACAATAATATTATAAATGCGAAAGTGTGTTTTTGTATGTTTGTGTGTTTGTCACCGTAACGGAGCGACGGATCGACGTGATTTTTAGCATAGAGATAGTTTATGTGCCCGAAAGTGACATAGGCTACTTTTTATCCCGGAAAATGCACAGTTCCCGAGGGAACAGCGCGCGATAACCAAATACCACGCGGGCGGAGCCGCGGGCAAAAGCTAGTTGTCAATATATACATCTAAGTAGGAACACAGTACAACAAACAGTGTAACAGTCTAGCTAAAAATGTTATAATTCGAAAACCTTTTGACAATTTAGTCCGTCAGATCAAATTGCATCAGATCAGGGGACCTATTGCACGTCCTGCCTTTTCCACTTTTCACATTGAAGGAAAAATGGATGGTGCAATAAATTAAATCACCCAGGGACTGCCCCGTCTACGCTTTAATTAACTTTTCAACCTAGAATTTTTAAAGGAAAAAGGAACGTAAAATATCCACAAGTTTATCAAGCACGTAGAAAGTTACACCTAACCCGATTGGAATCGTAAGAAGTTTAGGAATGAACTTTACGTAAAACTCAACAAAGCTTGAAAAACGAGCAATAATTTTCAAACACCTTACCACATCTCCATGAAAATGCGTAGTTTGAAACTTTAATATATGACCTCATTAATGATCAATATATGCTTAAACTAAAAAAATAAAATAAAAAAATAAAACGTTATCAAGGAACTTAACTAAAATACAATTGAGAAATAAAACAGTAAAGCAAGAGGTATAAATAATATCTATTTAACGTAATGTATATTTAAAAAAAAAACAGTAGGTAATGTTCACTTACCTACTTAGATGGGCAGAAGAATCCGTAGCACTTTGTTTTGCCTCTACAAGCCATCCATGCGCTACGCCGTCGTAGCTTTTGCACTAAATAATTTAAAGAAAAGTAGCAACACGTGTTTACATTTTTTGCGCCGCGAAAAATTATTAACGAGTAACTGAAACGAGAAAATAAATAAGAATGGCGGTAATATTGCACCGGGCCCGTTATATTTGACATGGGTCGACTTGCATGTATCACCTTGACAGGTCGAGTATATTCCTGTCGCTTGAATAAATTATCGCATATAATATGATATGCCGGAGAAATTTATCGTGTACCTACAGTGTACAAAATAATATATTTAATTATAAGGGCTTGGACAGAAAAATTGAAGCTAGGTACTCCCAGCTAAGAATATCATTTTTAGGGTTCCGTGGACAAAATGACAACAACGGATTCAACACTACTTAGTTTGGGTGTTAAATAACATAATTAACTTTTCAGAGAGGCACTCCATACATGTAACAGCAAGAGAGAAAAAAATTACGTATGTGTATTAAATAAAACTTAATAAAAACTTTCAAGCAAAAAGTGACAACCGCAAAAAAAAAGGTTTTATAAAAATAAAACCTGTGATAATTTTAAATACAGAATCAGAAAGAGGAAAAATCAAAAGAGTCGAAACTCCGTCGACAAGTTGAAACTCGGTTAATTGATAACCTCGAGGACTTACCTTTCACTGACTGTATCATTTAATTTATTTAAAGTAGGGCTAGGACTTGAAAGAAGGTATTTGTTGGTAAACAGAGGGCTAGTGGCAAACAAAGACGTTTTGGCTAAGGCAACGTAATATATTAGGTGCGAGCACGCGACCCGGCAATAAGTCTGCCTCGCCTAGTTCGCTGCTAGATAACAATTATAAATCTCACTAATACTTCTTACTGTCCTCACTACACTTTGTGATGTTATAAAAATAAATCTGTGTTGGAAATTGTATTTGTTGCGTGGGAGAAAAACAAATGACTGATGAACGTTGCAAAACAAGATGGAGTTTCAATTTCAAATCTTTAAATAAACTCTAAATTAAAATATATAAATATATAACCAATACAATGGATTAGTTGTTTAAGGTAACTTTATTCTGTAGCCAAAAAACATAAGAGAGATGACGTCCAAATTAAGGGGGCCCACATACGAAAACTGATATTTTTTACTTTATTTACAAACGATTCGCACTTGACTGATTTTTTATTGATTTGTTGATATGCTGTATATTTACCTCTAATATCAATCTGAGTTAAGGTTTTTATGTTTAACCAATACAGAGATAACACAAAAAAAAAGGTGGACACGTACATATGTATGATATGAGGCTGTCCTTTAGTTTTCTCATTTAAGAAGCCATTTCTTGTATCTTTTTTGTCACTTCAAAAAAGGAGGAGGTTATCAAAAAAACTGATTAGGAATGTCCGAGTCAGTTTTTTTTTATAACCTCAGATTTATATTACTAGGACATGACGTCCAAGTAGGATTTTTTGATAAGCTCCTCCTTTTTTGAAGTTATAAATAAGATACGAGAAATGGCTTCCTAAATGAGAAAACTAATGGCGTCATGTAACTATGTGTTTACATGACTTATAATTTCTTTACATCTGCACATAGACTGAAATGTAGGACAAGAAGCGGATTAAGGATGTACGAAAAATTGCATGTAACAGAATATTCACATCCTTTGTCGTGGACACGACATCATAAAGGCATCAAGAAGCCATCAGAGGTAGTAACAGGTTGTCCGCGTTGTAACGACATATTATGCTTTTATATTTTAAGCCATTTGGGGTGGAGCTTATGCCTATATCAAATTACTAGCGTACGTGCGCGGCTTTGCCTTTATGACAGCGAAGCCTAACTAGTAGAAATATTACAAATTCCATCTTAATTTATTGACAACGTTGAAAAGGAAGCCTCTATGCAAAGTTTCATAGCTTTCTAGAATATTATAATTATGAATATTAATAAAATTCTTTAATTCTGTATTTAACTAATATTACCTCCCGGCATCACGCAAGAGTGACTACCACAAGGTTGTGAGTGTCCATAGGTGGCAGCCATTACTTACCACGCTTGAAAAACTGAACACTAATTAATTTAAGATTATCTACATGTTAAATTCTTTTGGCTGTAACTCAAATATTATTTTAAAAAACTACGGATGAAAAAGATATCTGCAGACAGAACTTCACTTCAACATTTTTCAACAACTTCTATTGTCGTTTTGAAGGAACATCTCTGTTCAACTAAGTAAGTATGCTTGTACAGCAAAGTTTTAAGCAACTTGTATATTTTATTCAAAGTCAATATTCGCCTGTCTGTCTGTATCGAGTGCGACGGAAACGTCGCCGCGTACCGATGACTCTCCCGCGAGACTCCATGTTTATATCAGTTTGAAACTTGACTTCACCGATCGGAATGCTTCCTTTTAAGTTTAAAAGAATTTTCGAGAAATAACGGCAGCGTTTGAATAGAATTTTTACACGGCACATATTCGATGCGCAATAGGAATAACAATCGATTTTTCTCTAATGCAAAGTAAACTAAATGACATGTCAGTTGCAAGGTTGCCACGACGCCTCTTAAATAAATCTTACTAATATACATACTCGTATATTATTTGTAAACGCGAAAATTTGTAGGGATAGATGTTTGGATGTTGGTTACACTTTCACGCAAAAACTACTGAACGGATTGCCATGAAATTTAGAGTACAGGTGTAGGTGTCCTGGATTAACACATAGGCTACTTTTCATCCCCAAATAGTGTATGGTTCCTGTGGGATCAAAAAAGTTTTAAATTACATACGAATTCTGCGCGAGCCAAGCCGCGGGTAAAAGCTAGTTTTACAATATTTGAAGTCCTTGAGAAATTTATAAACAGATTCTATACGATCAGAAGCGTGAATAGTTCATAAATAATTCACGGTTGTAGTATCTATGAAACACTAAAAAGTATATATTTTTTCTTATATAAATATTGATCGGATTCCAAAAAGTTACTGATAATGTTTGAAGTCGGTATATGACCACGAGCTAGTTAGCAGGAGCGAACCTAGTCAGATGACCTTACTTACATAGTAAGCTTCTATCACTCCTGCTGGCTCATGCTGAGGTAACTACTAAATACAAGCTGATCAGTAAAAAGGTATATTTGTAGATTTTATTTTATTTTATATCTTTTCTCGCTTTTTAGTGTGCCAAATCTATGTTAGAATAGGTTAATGTCAATTTTTTTACAAAAAAAAAAACATCCTTTCCCGGTTCAGTAACGTTAATTGTTGAGGAGTCTTTCTGATGCTTCACCATCAGTTTCACTTCACGGTATTACATTGCGACGGGTATGGATTGCTTAGCAACTTTGCTAGAGTAGTCAAACCGCAACCAGTGAAATAAGTGAGTCTACTCGTGACCACGGCAACTGTAACGTTGCCGAAACGTCTAGGTAAATATTACTTGTGTAAAAATAGCGTGATAAGTCCCGTATATGGTATTTTGACTATCAGTGAAACAAGTCTTATCGAGTAGTTCCGATGGTCTTCCTTGTCAGTTCCACTTCACCTAATGGTCATTTTCAAAGCAAATCCACGAGTTACTTCAAAATATACTCTTCGAAATCGTTGCATTGAATTTGCCGAAGAGTAAGTAAGGAGTAAGTACCTATATGGGTTACTTACATCGGACAGGTAGTTTTACTCGTATATAATGTTATATTCTTCTATTTTTATCATTGCCACAGTATCACGGCAAAGATTTTTTTATTTATATCGCAGTTTTATAAACTTTTATGCTATGGTGTGAATTTCTCGCTATTTACACAATGGCACTGTGCCAAGATAAAAGCAGATTCTTTTTTACTAGGACGCTTTTTTACGCCATTGTAAATCTTGCGAGAAGAATAGCCGTTTGTGTTCCGGAACGCTCGCCATGTCTGGATTATTGAAAATTTGTTCTGTTACATAGGATAAGTAGAGGTTTGTCGCGGGGTTAATAAAATTCATTTCTTTCGGACTAAGGCTTGTTTAAAGTGATCAAATGTTCTTGTAATTTAATTATAATGAATGAGATAAATATAGTTTAGTGAGGCATTTGTAAGCAATCTGGTGAAGGTCTCACTCAAGTATCTAATCTGCAATGCATGTGGGTGCATGGCTGGTCATTCTGGTATTGTTTAGGAGAAGCTTATGTCCAACAGTGGACGGTTGACGACAGTGATAATGATCTCAATCAATTTTAATATTTTATAGTGGAAATTATCACATTTTTGCTTATTCTTCTGCATAAAAGAAGCTCTGCAGCTTAGGTATGATTGGTAAATAGAAAAGGGGAACTATATTTTCTGTCACCTAAGTTTAGATGTGTCACTGATTCGAGAATACCCTAATTATAATATCTGTCCTCAAAAAAAATATTGGGCATCATTATTGATCAAAACTGTTTCTAAGTATGAGTCATCAAATTAATGTAAACCTGTATATTAAACAGTGTTATTACAGTTTAATCATCAAAATTCAATGACCTAAATAATGCATTTGTGAACTAATAAAAAGATCTGTTTCTTAATTAAATTCTTCTACCTATTCTATTATTATAGGTCTGGTTAGGTACGACGTGGGTACGACGATGAGCGAAGTGAGGAGGAATGTTAGGTAGAACTGCGACCCTCAGCGCGCGACCGGAGTGAGCAAAGCAAGTGTGCTGCGGTAACAGCCGACGAAGTGCCAGAATCTACCATTTTTTTAAAATACTACGGCAATATTAATTTAATTATTTTATATTTATCCAAATTGCTATCCACCATCATCATCATCATAATCAACATCACTATCATACTAATACAAAACTTAAGGCCAGAGAAAGGGACAACCGAATGACTGCCACGTAGTTTTTTAATTAATTCAAATTATTTTTTCAGTGATTAAAAAATATTTTTAGGTAAACATTTTTGTATTATTTGGTGATTCAGTTTTAGGGACACTTCTATTATTTGGAAACCCAATATAATTATTTGATGATCGATATTATTTCCAAGTAATTTTTAATTAATATTAAGATAACCGTTTTTTTTATATTATTTGGAGATTAAATTTAGGTGACAGATCTACTATTTTAGGAACAAACTTTATTTATTAGGTCACCGAAAATGCATTTAATAGGTGATCGATAAAATCATACCCAACAGAAAGTACCTCACGTAAATCCCTTATTTTCTTATATTTAATAAATATTTTATTACTATTTTGTTCTCTTTCTAGCGTAGGGGACTTATCAATATGACCAAATAAAATAATCGGTCATAGAATGGGTTAACGTATTTTGTTTGTTTGTTTGTTTAAACTCTTTATTGTACAAAAAGGAAATAGGTACAAAAAATAACACACAAAAGAAAGTGCTAAGTACAAAGGCGGACTTAGGTAGAGAAAAGCAATTGAAAAAAGATAAGGATCGACAAATAGAGCAAAAACATTTGAATAAATATAAATGCATATATAAACCCTAAGTACCTAAATAAATAATAATAAATAAATAAATATATACAGTATTATATAGAATACATAACCTTAATATACCTGTTACCAAATATAAAATAAATAAATACACATACAATACATAAATAACACAAGTATAAAGGATAACTACTTACTAACTAATTAAGGAACATGTGTGAGCCACATCTTCTTCAAGGCCTCCTCCTCCTTCTTCAAGGTATTTTATCTTTAGTAGGTACTTTATTTTTAAATAAACACATGATACGTTCTAAAACAGCATAAACGTATTTGACAATTTCTTAAAACCCTTCAAACCCTCAAGCATAAGTAAGGTGAAACTTAATGGCAGTCCTCTCATTAAAATGCTGGTAACAACCAAAATATCGCTGAGTTGTCCACTCACTGAGAAGTGTGCTTCTTAAAAAGGTCCAGAGATGGCGGTTGAAAGTTCGCCTCTCATGATAATAAAGCTCTTGAATAAACCTTCTCAAAGTCGCACGTAAGATAAACGAGACTGCTCCTGCAGGGCTACTATGAAATTCGAAAATCGAAGTTCTTGTCGTTCGGTCCCTCTGACACTTATACTATTTGATACGAGAGCGAGAGGGACGATACGCTACGAACTTCGATTTTCAAACTTCGGAGTGGGCCCTCAGTTTTGGTTGGCGAAAGAAGTAATAGAAACTACAGATCTATAGGTAGTAAATAATGTTTTTCCATCGTATTTTGGCGGATAAGTTCGTATTTATCTTGCTTTCTCAATTAGCTTTAGTAAACTTCAGTAAGCTGGTTGAGAAAGTAAGACAAATACGAACTTGGCCGACAAAATACGATGGCAAAACTTTATTCACTACATTTACAGTCAAGGGCAAAAATATGTATACCTACACCTCAGTACCTTGTCACTTTAACCACTGTGACAGTTCAATGGCAGTTCAAATATGACGAAAATAGACAAGGTACCAAAGTGTATACATATTTTTGGTCTTGACTGTACGGTTTAAAAAAAAACAGTTATAGAAGATTTTTTTTATTCGCACATTTTTAAATAAATTGTCTATGGACATCGCCGTCCATTTATTATGACACGATGACCATAGAGCGTCCGAACCAAAGGTTCAATCAAAATTTTCATTTTAACTTCATCCAATCGTTTCTTCCTTATTTTTCAAACAGCAGCTTATTTAAATTTCATTTCAGAAATATTAATGAATTGTTCTTATTATATTATATTATATTATTATTAATAATTTCGAAGTAAGTGTGTAGCAATGTGGTATAGGGGTACGCTTGGTTTCCCGGAAATAACAATACTCAGATTACTTACCTACACAATAATATCCAACATAATATCTCCATCTCCAACCAATACTGAATTATTTATCCCCAAACAATACTCAATAGAATCCAAAGTAGGTTTTGACGCCGATTGACTGCATTTATGACTTGTGACTGATAGCCTCTTTTGTGGAAGCGACGTCTGCGGTGTATCATTTTTCAAATCACCTTTCCTCCGTGAAGTTAAATATCGAAGTTAAGTATTTCTCCATTCGCTGTTCAATGATTGATATAAACGACTTGAATTTTTTGACGCTTATTCACTTAAGATATCGTACAAAGAAGTTATTTTTTGTCAATACTTCTTTGAAATAGCATTCATTGATGATCTTTTCATAAGATTTATCGGCACCTTAAAATAACCAAAATAGCTAGATTTCTTTACACACAGTCGCGAACCTGAATCGTTGAGCCACTTGATATTGTGCGTAATTTGGCTGTGTAACGTTGTTCTGGTTAATTAATGACAATAATTACTGCGATTATCTATAACCCGATTAAATTGTGAACAGTGGCTAGTGGGTCAACAATCACGGTCCGCGATAGTACATCCTGGAACTGTAATAAATATTTATGGATATACAAATAAAATAGTATTAACACTCCTATAGTACAGACTTTCAAATTCGTTTAGACAATTTAAGTATAATCATAAAAATATAACAAACAATCAAAATATTTTTGTTTCCAATTTTTCATTCATCTGTCAGTTAAACCATTAATCAAACCTTTTGAAAGGATTAAAGAGGAACTCATTGAAAACCATCCAAAATACATTTAAAACAATTAATCTCGAGGCCATTTTAGCGTAAAAATCCATTTCTTTCCCGAATGCGAAAGCAATCCGGCAAAAACGTGTGAACTAAGGCAGGTGTTGATTCTTATTTTTTCCACCTTTGGAGTACTAACGTGCTCACTCATTGAGCAAAAGCTGGGATATTCTTACCTACTCATAAAATTATAAAAATCCGATGAAATGCGTGATGGACTCGCGCACTGAGGGTTCAGATAAGCGAACAACGAAGTCAAGTTACAAGGGATTATTTTTTTCTACCGTACAAGAGTTTTGAAAACTTCCTCTAAAATAATTCTGGACCCGAATTTTTCAGGTTATACACTCGTACTCCAATGTCCGTTTGTCCATCTTTCACAAGACTATCACAGGAATGTGAATATTTAAATTTTATTCCTAGTCTGGGTAGTATTTTTTCTAATCTTTGCTCTATGCGGGCTCTATGTAGGTTCTGGGACGAAAGCAGCAATGAATTGACTCGTAAACAGTGACTACTTAAATAAAATAAAGATTAATTTTACTTGTGAACATAATGTTCTTGAACAAAATGAAAATCCTTACAGCATATATAAGGACTAGCTTTTGTCAGACCATTCTTACTAAAAATAAATTGTAAAAAGAAGGTAGGTACCTATAAACAAATCGATGGAAGTACCTACGTTTATCATAAATAAAGAACGCAGAGCTCAAAATGTCTAACTATCCACTCCACATAAAAATTACAAACGAATTAAGATACGAAAATAACTGTTGGATTCTAAGAAGGTAATCATCAAAAAGGACATACCTCTGCAACAGAAATAAGTGAACCCGGGATTTCTGTCGTCAACACGAGCGTTCCGCACAACTTGAGGACGTGTTACGCCTCAATACGTGACGCCGCACTTTTGCGCAAGGTGCTCTTACTTCGCATTTCAATTACACGTTCGTCGGTACAGACATCTAAATGCCGTAACTTGTAAATAAGTTAATGGTAAAATATGACTAAGGCGAACAAAAAAATAGCAGGGCGCTACCTACCTTTTCTGGAAACATTTTGTCTTATTTCAAACCCTGCTAGCTTCATCCCTCATCATCATCATCATGTCAGCCGAAAGACGTCCACTGCTGGACATAGGCCTCCCCCAAGGCTCTCCACTCAGACCGGTTTTGTGATTTTCGCATCCACCGCGATCCCGCGACCTTAACCAGGTCGTCGCTCCATCTTATTGGAGGCCTACTGTCCCTCATATCACCAGAGAACCAAAATTCACAGGATATTGATCTAGGTTTTATACATGCTTTAGATTTTATTTATACCTAAAATGCGATAATTTGGCCACTTACTCACCAAAACCTCTAGGGTACTTCCCAATATCCTGAAAAGTTTAAATTTGACAAAGAAACTAGGATTTACTTACAAAGAACAGAATAAATAATAAAGAAAGAATAAATCTGTAACTTTCGCTTTCTCGTCCCTAAAAGGGAGTGCAGGTCTGTAGGTATACAAAAATTAATAAAACTATCCCGAGATTCTAAAAATTGCACATAAACAACCAAAAAGTTACAACTTTCACCCTCCAGCCCCTATTATAATGTAGAGCTATAGTATGTCATTCATAACATAGGCTTTTTTCAGGATTTCGTAACTTTTTTGCAACATAAAAAATATTTCAAGTAACATGTAAGAAAAATAAGAACTTGAATTTATTAAATTACAGTATAAAGAATACACATCATTCTGCATCTAATAAAAATACAGAATAAATGAATTCGTAAAATATGCATCTCTATTGAGGTCGAGGCGTGTTGGGTCACATTCCGTCTAGTCCAAAACTCCGACAGGGACAAAATCCGTTTCAAAGCTTGTAAACAAATCTATCGGCGTACCTGAGCTCTATGATCGAACGGACCACAAAATTCAATTACGTGGCAGACAAAATAAAAACGTCTCGGGCAGAGCGGCGCGGTATATCTACGATTTATTTCCACTGAAACTTTGCATCGCACTGTAAAACAGCTTAGGTATGTTATATTTTGACGGCATTTTTTATGGAAATAAACTTTTACATATGTGTAATTTATTAATAATGCTGTGACAAATTTGTACATTTATGTCGGCATTAAGATACCTACCTCAAAAATTCAACAAATTTATCTATAGGTGTATTTATCTGTAGGTGTGTAGTACCTGTGAAAGGTGTGTAGTAATTATTTTTACAAAATCTTATTTTAATTTCACACAAGACGAATTCTTTTTAAAAATTGAATTGCTGAAATAATCATCATTCATATGGTTATTCGCATATAATAAGTAGAAATACACGGGAATTTTGTAATACGAAAATACCGCAGCACCGCACTTCAGATTTCATAAAATTTAATTAAACTTGCTCCGAGGTAAACTGTTTACTGTGCCTTCTGTACCTACTCGTCGTTCACTTTGACGCATTCTAAAGGTATTTGATTGACTTTCGGAAATTAATGATTGATATTTGGTGCCCTTTCGACCAACTTTACTTATATTGTTTCGAAGAAAGTAATATTTTACGTTTCGCTTTGAGTCTAAAAGGTTAAATAATAAATTATGCCAATCTATGTTGATTTATTCCCTTGAAATTATTGTAATTGAATGATTCGTGACTCTGTTGTTTGTTTAAGTACTTTGCTTCTAGCAATTAAAAATTCAGAACTTTGAACTCCGTTACAAGTTTTTTTTGCTGACTATACTTTTTGTTGTTGACCGTATTTATAATATCACCCAAAATGCGTTTGCATACCAAATTTAAAGTCGATGCCACTAACCGCTGAAGAGTTCCTTCCTGTGGACATGTTCCTGGCCGAACTACCAGGATGTCACTACTAGATTATTGTATTGAGATGAGCAATTCAGTTAGGGAACAACAAAGAGTGAGTTTAAAAGGTTTTAGGAAATGTATCCAACATATGTAGAAGATATTTTAAATTACTCACCTTTTGCCTGGAAAGGAAGAGCTCCCGAGTTTTCCTTTAGATGCACCGTGAATTTTGCAAGGAATAAAACGTTGCTAGCTCCAGCATTGTGAAATATGTCAGGAAAATAATGGCGCGCAACTTTCGTACGAGGCTGTTTGGTGAGATAATGTCTAGAGATGAACGCAGAATTGCTCGTTGCCCACTGTGACAGATGCTGCTCTTTTATGATACGGTTCAAATTTTATTGAAAATTTATTCGCCGTTTAACTGTGATGTCAACCTTAGTGTCGACGTTAAAGTTTTTCTGCAAAAACTTAGACATGTACATACTTATATTTACATGAGCTTAACTCAATTTCACATATAAATTTTCGTTTTAGGCAGTTTTAAGATTTTCTTTACTTATTTTACAGTTTTTAAATGTTTCGTAAAACACCTAGCTATTCCCTTGTAAAGCTAAGTTTCATGCTATGAGACGTGATTGGTATATACGTATAAATTAATTCGCCAACCTGTTCCATAATTTTCCTGTTTCTTATAATAAAATGATCCTAATAAAGAAAATTTAGTTTTTGCAATTCCTTTTACATTTTGTCAAATTGACAAATAATTGAGAGTTGACCATCGAGGTATAGTACGACTACAAGCCGAAGCCGAGGAAAACTAATGACGTCTCTAAGAGAAAGGAAATCAAGGGCACCAGGCAACTTTTAACAAATAAGTGCATAGAACAAACGTATTGATATAAAAATCGTAATTTTATGAACTTAAATAATACAGGGCTCACTGCACAAAATCTATGAATACCAAGCACGTAGCTAAGTACAGCACGTAAAGAAAATGTAATAATCCCATTTAACAGAAGACTGCACCGAAGAAAACGGTTTCTTACAGCAGAAGAAATACCCCGTGAAATTAACTCCTGCATTCAGTTCAGTCGCCGGACACCTCTCAGGTAAGAGACAAACGGCCGGGTGCTGCGCGGCTACTTACACGAATGAAAATAAATAGTAAAGGAGCTGAAGAAACTACGAGTTGTATAAATTTTTGTGATGCAAGTAAATTTGCAATTAATAACGATGAAATTTTAGTCGCCATCCAAATCTTAATATGTATGTATTCACATTCAAAAAGCAGTCTGGTATTATTTTTCGTATTCTGAATTTGCTGTTATTTTAAAGTTTCAATGATTTTATGAATGTGAGTGAATAAAACATTCATTCATTCATGAAAAATACTTAAAAATTATTTTATTTTTTTAATTTGTCGATACTGATCGATCACATATCAAAATAATGGATGGCAAGAAAAAAAAATTTATTCATTAACAAAAAATATATTTTTTTTAAAAAGTAACTGCTCTATGGTCCTTTTCAACGGGGGTTTACACATACAAGGTGCCTCTGACAAGGTTCGATTCTACTCGCATAACTGAGCTACTTTAATTCTGCAACTTTTTTTCCATCCTGCATTTTTTCCATCCAGACTAAGTTAATACCTATAAATTTTTAATATATGCAATGCACAGTCTTATCTCTTGGATAACGTGTATTTTCAAGTACTCGTAATGTACGATTCATTAAAATCGTCAGAGCTGTTCCTGAGATCCGTGAAATAAATAAACAAAAATTACTCGTGATGCTAGTGATACTCGTAATGATGAATAAGCTGATGATTATAAATTGAGGGTACCAATGGTGACGATAACACAAAACAGAGCATCTGAATTTTTGTAAACTTTTTGTAGCTAATACCTAAGAGTGAATTAATAGATGTGAATGTTGAATGCGTACACCTTATCCACGTGAGGCATCGGGCTGGCGCGACGGGCGTTCATAAAAAAGACAATTTCCCTTATTGCCGCAATCTGTTACACATGCTCCTGGCCGGTTATGTCTGCAGCCCTCATAAACGACAAAGTAAACCATAATTTATTGCACAAATTTAGGGTCAAACATAAGAGCATAAATTGCCCCAGTATATTATTTCAGCAACCGCGTACCGTTACTTTGACTAAATTTGAAATTTATGAAATGAATTATGATTAGTCGCGCTTTGGATCTATAACTGATAAAGGCCGGTTAGATATTTTGAAACTAGTTTAGTTTTAGTAAAATAACTAAACCAGTGACAACAAATAACAATATTTAAGAACAGTGAAAACGGGTCTATTTCATTAGAAAAATATGTAGAGTTGGTCAAATTTTCGTTACTATAAAATGCACTTATACCAATAATTAATTAAACATCATGCGCACTTATTAATAACTAGATCCCTATGTAGCTGTTGCCCACGACTTTTGTCTGCGAAGGATTCGTGTATCACGCCGCGCGCCTTCGGGATTGCATTAACAAATAAATATGTAAACACACTTTCGCATTTTTAATATTAAGTAAGGATAGTACAATCGCCAAGGGGACAGCAACCTTTGCACAGCGCCGTCCTTAATGGTAATAGGGGAAACTGACTCGGAGTGTTAAGCTCAAGATATTCCGGTCCAACGTAAAAACCGTGTTGTTGTACGGATGTGAGACGTGGAAAGCCACTAAAGACATTTCGCATCGTCTCCAAGTTTTCATCAACTGCTGTTTTCGTCGTATTCTCGGTATATACTGGCCCGAGAAAGTCTCCAATTTAGGTCTGTGGGAACGCTGCAGTGAGACTCCAATCAACCAACAGATCAAACATCGCACATGGAACTGGATTGGCCATATTATATTTGTTCGGAAGGGACCCCGAGCACATACCGATGCAAGTCCTAGAATGGAATCCCCAAAGAAAGCGAAAACGTCGCCCTAAGCAAACCTGGCGGCGGACGATTACTATATCAAGACAATAGGAATGACGTGGAGTGAATGGAAGCGCGAAGCTCAAGACCGCTTGGGATGGCGACGCGCTGTGGACGCCCTCTGCCCCATCTAAGGGACATAGGACATCAAGTCGAGGATAGTAACGATGAAAAAGAATGGCCTTCCACGGACAGATAGTTCAAAGCTAATATTATTATGATGGGATGGAAGCCTTAATGTCAATCAGGATTAGTGACAAAACTGGTGAAAAAGAGAAGAGGCAAAGAACAGAAATAGAGCTTGAACTTAGACGTCATCATCTTCGTTCCTAGGCAATTGGTAGTTGTTGGTGTAAATATGTCTCAAACAAAGAGACAACATACGAGTTTCTTGTTGAAAAATGGTCAATTTTCTCGAAGGATTGCACATTGCATAGTTATTAACCAAATGATTAGTTTTAAAAAGCAAGCTACGGAAGTACAGTTAATGGTTATACATATAGGATGTTATTAATATAGGATCGTAATGTAACCCGTGAAGCACTCCATGATGAAGGACCTTAAATAAATTCGAAACATGTGAAACTATTGTCCGATATATCATTACGTCAATGTGTTAGATTTTTTCTAACATTCATAAGTGCTTGTTCTAGACTAAATTGAATAAAGATATTTTTCACTTCACATGCTTGTAAAGTTCGTATTTATGCTGGATGGATCTAGGCGACATAAAATGACTTTTTAATCAAATCAACCAAGGTAATCAGGTGTCAACAACCACTACAAATACAATTTCCATGTATTTTTTATAAGTAAATTTTAATTTTATATAAATCTAAAAATCAATCAAAATAAATCAATTACAATTATATAGCAATGCATGAAAAATAAAAGGAAGTAAGTGAAAAATTGTTTCCACTGTTTTGCTATTTAATTTCTTCTCAATTAAAGTGAAAAGAAGAGTGTAAAACTCGAGCATTAAACCCATTTCCCCCTCGACGTGTCTAGTCACCCTCGCCGTTCCGACTCGGGGGCTGGCTATATGAACGTCTCGGGTAAAATGACACGTTTTATGCTCTTGTTGTACAGTTTATATTGACTTTGAATCCTTGTTATGCATTAGTTACACATACTTAGTCGTTATCGTCGTTAATGTGTAGTAGAAATGGTTACTTAGAATATTTATAACACCCAGCCTTCCTTATTCTGCAGTTTCGGATGAAGTCTACTTTGGCCAAGCTGCTCTGCAGTAGCCTTGGCCTGCTATTTACTTATGTAGCTTGCGGTGTGCAAGTTTAGCTTTCTCACGAGCCGATCTAATAAATGCTTCTACAACAAAAAATACAGTAATAAGAAATGAAATGAAATGAATAGTTAGTAATTAACGTTTATATATTATATATATTAATTATTCGGCGGATAGTTAGATATAGATTCTTATTGCTTGATACCTAAACATGTCTGAAATTGTTTTTTTTCGTCATATTTTAAAAGTTTTGTATTTTATTACCATAAATCTTAAAATCAATAAAAAAACCGATGAAATACAGGTCAGATTGTGAATAAAATAGATCATTGATGCAGTCTCGAAGATTTTGTACGTTTTATCCGATCGTTTTTTCCTCTAAAATATAAAATAAAAATTATTTAACACAATAGAAAAAAAATAAACGAAAACAAAATAAAAACGTTGTTATTACTACTATTTTAAGATTCTAACTCGGGGCCTCGTGCACCGTAGTTCACGCATGTACCAGTACGCCATCTTGATCTACGCAGAGAGGTGTCGAAATAAACCATCGCTTTCGAATAAAGTAAGTTTCTAATCAAAAAATAATATATTTTTTTGTGATGGAGCAACAAAGGCTGTGCCAGGACAAGCTAAGTGATTCTGCCACGAGCGAGTTGCGGCTTGTAATTTTTATTGATGATGTGGCAAGACATTAGTAATTAATCTGCAAATTTTCAGCCCCTAAACTATATAGTTACAAGAAAAAAAAATACGATTTAACTCTAATTTTTTTTCAACCTACCGATTTTTGCGTGCGTTCATTTACTAAGGATGATTATATGACATAAATCACAAGCCATAGAAAAAAGTTAAAAAACTGCCACTAACAAGCTATTTTTTTTTTCAGAATTATCAAAACATGGAAAAATCTTTACATAGAATACTTTACGTATCGGGTGTATATCCTAGAAACGCTTTATAATATAAAGCGGAATTATTGAAACCTCTTCAGAGAAAAAATGTGCATGTTGCATACTAAATACTGGCCAGTTACATTTTCTTAGGTTAAAAAAATAATAAAAAACGACCTTTCGCAACGGAGTATATAAGTTGTTTGTTACCTACGATTGTAATTATTATTTCCGTAACGTACGACAATCGATAAATAGGAGGATTTTTTTAACCTAATAAAATGTAGGTAAGTGACCAGTAAATTTAGTAAGTATGCAATATGTACGTTTCTCTAAAGAGGTTTCAATTATTCCGTTTTATACATATTATAGAGTTCTAGGAGGTAGGTGTTTTATATTAAAAAAATTCTATCTTCTCCCTCAGCAATAATTTTGAAAAAAAAAGAAAAAGATATTATAACTTGTTGGGTGTTTCACTGGTGAAAAAATTGAAGCGGTCGCTAACTTGGAATCTATAAAAATGACAAGCTGAATCTCGCTGGGGGCAGAATCACTTAACTTATCCTTGCATGGCCTTAGCGATTTTCAGATTTTTTACTTGTGCTGTAAGAGACCTTCCTTCTTGCCAAATCTCATGAGTCTAGATGTACGGGAAGTACCCTATAGGTTTTGTTTCCACTGCGAAATGTATGAAAAATAAAGCTCAAATGACGGACAGACGGAGGACGAAGTGATCCTATAAGGGTTCAGTTTTTCCATTTTTTAGGTACAGAACCTTAAAAAGTGTGACACTTATTTCGATCTTTAATCAATAAAGCGACAGCCAAGCCGCCAAGAAATGTCAGGAATTCGCACAATCTTGGTTTTTTTTTTAGGGCTCCGTATCTCAGTTGACAAAAACGGGACCCTTATAGGATCACCTTGTTGTCCATCTATCTGTTTATCCTTCCATTCGGTCTTCCGCCCGTCTGCCAAGAGCCTTTTCCTCAGAAACGCGTGGAGGCATCAAGCAGAAATTAATACCAAAAACTCAAATCTGCTACCTCTTATCAAGCCTTTAAGTCAATGTATCTAAAAGTCAGTCTGCAGTCATTTAAAAAGGTGTGTTCAAATAATTTGCCGAGGAACCAAAGCCTAGTTATACGATACTTCAAGTTGGTCTAGAAGCTTGCTCTTATAGCACAACTAACGGGCACGTATTTGAATATCGAAATTTAAAAAATCTAAAGTTAAAATGTCGACGGTCAAAATATCGAAAGTCAAAATATCGAATGATCTAATTATCTACTATGATTATATCGACGTCTGGAATTCCTAAAACCGAAATATTGAACGGCTAAAATATCGAAAGTTCAAAATATCTACAAATGAATGATCGATATATGTTAATATCGAAACACAAAATATCAACCGTCAAAAAACCAAATATTAAAATATCGAAAATTGAAATAGCGAAGTATCTTAATATCAAGAAAAATGCATAGAACTCGATTTTGGCACTCGCCGGCCGCTACCGCGGCACGCTCGCTTCGCTCGCTCGGCTCGTGCTTGTTTTGGTCACGGTTGATTTTTAGATTAGATTGCTTAGTACCTACAGTTTAAAATTGAAGTCTGATTAATTCAATCGTAAAGTTTAGGTGCGACGACGAGCGTAGCGAGGAGGAGCGTGTTAGGTTCAACTGTGGCCAAAACAAGTGGCCAAAGTTAAATTTTATATCAGTAATCGACTATTCTACCCTTCGGTATTATAGACATTCGATATTTAGAATTTCGACCTTAGAATCGTTCGAAATTTCAATTTTCGATATTTTATCCATCGATATTAGAATTTTCAAAATTTTAGCATTCGATAATTGTACCGTTCGATAATTTATACTTTCGACATTTTGAATTTCGACCTTATAATCGTTCGACATTCTGATTTTCGATATTTTGATCGTCGACGTTTTGACCTTAGATATTTTAAATTTCGATATTCAAATACGTGCCCCAACTAACAAGTAAAATCAGACTTTAAGGTGTAGATAATAAGATAACATATTATGTAATGTAAAATTGGGCGTCAGTAAAACACAGTAAACAAAAATACACCCGACAAAAAACTTATCCCACTAATATAATAAATGCCAAAGTTTGAAAGTCTGTTTGTTTATTTGTTTTTTTGTTTGTTACTTCATTTCGTCTAAACCGTTGAACCGATTAAGATGAAATTCGGTATACAGATAGTTTGAGTCCCAGGAAAGGGCATAGAATAGTTTTCATCCCGGGAAATTTTATAGTTCCAGCATGCAGCGGGATGGTGAAAACCGAATTCTACCCGGACGGTGTCGCGGGTAACAGGCTAGTGTTAACTACTTTTAACTAAAACTTGACAATATTTTCTTCAGAATTGCTGAAAAAATAAGCCATTGCCTTGAAAAATATCAGTTGAACTTTAGAAAGTCTGAAGCATAGCTCTTGTTTTATTCATGTTCTGACATGTGGCGCTCTCCGTTGTGTACAGGCTTTCTTCTCTAACAAAATAAACAACATTTGCTTCGAATTGAGTCCTTTGAGAGTCTGCTCCCTGTTCTGATGTTTTATGAATGAGTCTTTATGCACTTACGACCCGTATGTACATTTTGATAACGTGCAGTTTGAAACGTAGGTCATGACTTGCGAAAAAATAATTAATGTCATTTTCTTTTTTAATTGAAACTTAAAGCCTATGGTGAGGCAACTGCATTACAAGTAAGCCAGAATAAATTGTAATTCATAATCATAATCTACTCAATACTTGAAATCGCATGAACTTGCATCAAGATTTTTTGATATTTTTGATATATATTCATTTTAACTAGGTGTATTAAGTTTTAATTTAATTAAGGTTCAGTCATAATATCTGCAGCTACGGCTTAATAAATACATAAAAGAGAGTACTTTCTCTCACGTGTCAATATTTCAACCTAAGTTTTTTTTTATTTATGAACTAATAATAATGGATGTGTAGCGTCTCCATGGCCTCATTCATTGAACAGCCATTGTTCAACCTATTCATGGATAATTGTTTGACAGATCTAAAAGATAGTGATCGTGGACTGAGAATGAATGAGTTACCTATCAAGTGCCTTCTTTACGCCGATGATCAAGTATTACTTGCATCGTCGGCTGAAGATTTGCAAGGGATGGTAACTATTATGAATGATGCTTTAGAGAGACAGGGAATGAAAGTGAATGTAAAAAAGACGAAAGTTATGGTATTTGAAAAGGAAGAGAACATAACGGAAGTGTGTGTCCGGATTGGAGACGAAAACTTGGAGCAAGTGAATGAATTTGTGTACCTGGGATCGATGTTTACTAGGGATGGAAAGTGTGAAAGTGATATTGAAAGGAGAGTAAATGCTGGTAACATAGTGAATGGAGCGTTGCACACTTTTATGAATAGCCAGAAAATCTCCAAAAGAGCTCGTCTGGCTGTGCATAGAGGGGTGCTAGTACCAACACTCATGTATGGAAGTGAAGGTTGGGTGTGGCAGGAGAGGCATCAGAGTAGAATAAATGCGGTAGAAATGAGAGCGTTAAGAAGTATGTTAGATGTGAAATTGAGTGACAGAATTAGAAATAGTGCGATAAGGGAACGCTGTGGTGTAAATGAAGGTATAGTCACACGGATTGAGAAAGGTATGCTTGGATGGTTTGGGCATGTGGAGAGAATGAGTGAAAACAGATTGACTAAGTAGATCTATAAGACGAGCGTGAATGGGAACGTTGGGAGAGGAAGACCTAGACGAACGTACCACGATCAAATCGGGGACATTCTGAAGAAAGGTCGGGTCAGGAGTACTCTAAACCGACGTGCTTGCATGAAAAGATTGATGAATGTAGAGGAAGCGAGAGTTGTATGCCAGAATCGTAGCAAGTGGAAGGATGTAGTCTCTGCCTACCCCGTTGGGAAAGAGGCGTGATTTTATGTATGTATGTATGTATGTAATAAAAACAATGACAAAACACGTCCTCGGTCGGAACAATGCTGAAGACATGCTGCTTTGCGTCTGTAGAGCTAAATTTTTCGGTAGAGCTGCCTACGTGTAAGGAAAAAACTTTTTCCAATATACGCACACAAGCTTAATATTATTCTTACTAGTTATAACATTCTAAGGCCTTTCCAGGATTCAAACACTAAATGAACTATTTTCGATTACACAGTCGATTTTTTTTAAGATTATCCCCACCACTGACGCGTAGGCCGTGCCCTTTGTCAAGGAAAACTGTACCCATCTCTTTCGCGCGCAGAAAAATTTCAAGTGTTTTCAATCGCATGGCATCGTTTTCATTTCTTTTTTGCTGTTAAATTTTTATCTCTACACTCTCTTGTGTAAAGTTGAATATTCCGTCGACAAAAGGGTTGGACATGCTGTGTTTTGGAAGCAGATGCCTACGCTTTGTGCGCGCTATCTTACGCAAATGTCTTAAGATATGGCTGAATCGTTCTATTTTGAATCTTATGTACTGTGAAATGAGATCTTTTCTTGTTGTTGCTGAACGCTATGATCGGCCGTTTGGTATCGAGTGGTTGAGTGGGAAACTTGAAAGGTAGGCAAGCGGGAATGCGTCGGCTGTAGCGAAACGAGCCTTCACTTCAGTCGCGCCGCGCACATGCTGGCGAGTGGTCAAACTCAGAGCTCGGGATTAACATAAAATGGCGGGAACTTTACGATAAATTACAAACTTTTTTACATACATATCCTTTGGAACTTGAGCATTTTTTATGTCGTGTAGTTATTGTATTTTTTTTAAAAGAACGTTTCATGGTAATAATAAAGTGTATGAAAACCTGAACATCGAAGCCTGGTTTATATCAAGTACGTATTCATATTGAAGCTTTTAATTAAGTCATGTGTGTATTTTACGAACAAACTGAATGTTCGTATAAATATATCATCCCATTCCAGATTCTCATTCTTAGAATGAGAGGGCTTGGGCCATAGTTCCCACGCGGGCCCAGTGCGGATTGGGAACTTCACACACACCATTGAATTGCTTCGCGAGTTTTTGCAGGTTTCCTCACGATGTTTTCCTAAATATATATTTTGTAACAATTATATCTTATTCTTATTCATCGTAAACATGCAAACGAGAAGCCTAGGAGAAAAAGTTTACCGAAGTTACTAGTCTTAGTTTTTTTATTTCATCACATTATTTTAATAGCTTATTCTTCGAAAAATATTACGTATGAGTATTTCATCTTTTTTCTAAAAAAATATGTTTTAGGCAACTCTCTAGTCCAAGTACTTACCTTGAACAAATCTAAGTGTTTAATAATTGTAGTAAAAAAGTTCACTTTTTAAGGCTACGTTAAAACTATATTAATTATTCTTACATTAATCGAAGACACATTAAAGTAGCATTGAAAAAAAAAAACTTTTATCCATTAAAAGTTTATCTTACCCATTAAAAGTTGTATTTTACCCAATAATCTATCGTAAAAAAACTTTATTATAGGTAGTAAGACCCTGGTAAAGTTTTCTAAGTTATTATCAATTTGTCGTACGCCCACAAAACTGATCTTTGTCAAACTTGGAAGCCAAGAAAACAAATAAGTAAATAATACTAAAATCCAGCTTTTCTTGTTGAATTGCACGTTCATCTCACTGCTGGGCAAAGGCCTCTCGGAATCAAAGAGCTTCGGCTGTGCCCTCGCAACCCTTATAACCTTGAATGAATCTGAGCCTTTTAATGAACTAAAAGAATTTCTTTGCTCACCTGCGACCTTATGATAAGCTTAAGCTAACTTACAAGATATTCGTGTTCATGCAATTTCTCCAACTCCACATTGTAGAAACACACACAATTCACACAAATCCATCTATCACCACCACCACACTACCCTGGCGCGTTTCGAACTCAATGCAGAGCTCATCTTCAGAGCAACAGAACCGTACACCATGCTACCAGATGTTAGTCATCTATCTGTTGGTCTAACTTCTTTCTGTTAAATGGTACAGGACGATGGTAGAAATAGAGAGTGAATGCGATCGTGAGCGCCCGCGTATTAGACAATAGATACAGCCTCTGGTACCATTGTCTTCATTGTTGTGATGTCACTGTACTGCTTTTGGTGATCAATAAAGAATATTTGTATTGTATCGTATTGTCTTTTTGAATGGAAAGGCTGCTTTTTGACTGGCTGCGATTTTACCGCACTTTGCCTCTCATACATAGTTTAAGTACATAGATAATACATAATTTAATTTTATCAATATTTTTTTATAAAAGTTAAAAGATGTCTCAGTAAAGATCACAGCTCATTAGATCCACCCCGAACCCGATCAGCACCACCTCGCCGCTAGCGTATAGCATTCTTTATATGGATTTGTATGGGAATGTGCGCCCCGTAGCATTACCGGATCGCCTCGCTTGCGAGGTCTCCATGCGCGGACGGCAAGTAGACCACTCGTTGATAGCTCGCTGCTCGTGCGCTTGCCCTGCGTGAACCGCGCGCGGTCGGCGCGGCGCTCCCACACCCTCATTTCATAATAGACTACTCGGAAATTCATGGCCCACGCGACGTCCACTCGTTGACCACGCGACGTCCACTCGTTGACCACGAGAGGTCCACTCGTTGTCAACACGACGTCCACCCGTGAACCACCTGTCTACAACGAGTGGACGCTGAATGTCGAGGTTCTTGTCGGGTGCCGGGTGGCTCTGATGAACCGTGACCTTAATGCGACAATGTTCAAATATATCTTTTTTACCACCAATAATTATTTAGAAAGAAAATCTGTAACCGAACCATACAATTCATAATTTTAGTAAACATGTTATGTACGACACGTTTTTACTTCACCCAACTATATGTTGATTGATAATATATCCAACAAAATCACGACCCGAATATGCGTACCCAAACGCCGCAATAACAGACTTAAAATTGAATAATAAAGCAGCGTGCCAACTAATCCAATCAGTAATTTATTATTCGCAAGCACATAACAGCGGCGCGACCATAAACTTGTACAAGTTACACTACAGAATTCCCTCCAGGCGCAATATTCGGACAAATGAAAATTCCAAACGATGCATTTGGAATAGCGGACGGTGCGCGGATGTTTTAATTCCCTTGGCTGCTGGGAATCGGCGCATGTTTTTTCATTAAAACGCATTCAATACGACGACGGTGCTTTGAAAAAGCGGACCCTTTCAAAAATATTTCCATGACATTCCGCTCGGTGCAGCGTTCGTTCCAGTTGTACCTTTTTATGTCAGGTTTTTTAACGCAATTTATGTTGGATTTTATAGTGTTTGCGGATACAGAGTCAGGATTATCATGAAAATAATTGATCCATTGTTTTTGGTTGTCAATACAGTTATTACGCAATATATCGTACGAGTAAAGAGCATTTAACTAATAGAGTTCAGGAATTTGGTTAGCCTAATTGACGTCTTAATCGGAGACAATAAATAAAGCTAAATGTTAAAATGAGTCTTTTGGCAGAAATACAATTTGTAAGCATGCAGTTAATTAAAAAAATAATTGTGGTACAAATTTACACCAATCCATACCTACAAATAATTTTCTCATTGTGCCTACTCTTACTTGGCAATAAAATGTTAACGTTCCTAATTATTACGAACTATTAACATTCTCTAAATGACACGTATTATTTTAAAATACGTACCCACTTAATTAAGCACACCAAACCAACAAAAAACGGTAATCGATACTAATAGCCTCGTTTCTAAAAATAGCACCTTGACTTGACAAACGAACAATAAAGTGATTATACAAAGGTTCCCTTATAGTAGGAGATGCGGTATTAGAAATACATACGCTCATCTGTTATTAATTTAATGATCATAAATTGCATAATACAGCGTGTATTTTTAATACTACCTCAAACTTTAAGGGCAGTTAGTGAAGGACCTAATAATCACATTTTATTATGTTTTAGTTAAAAATTTAGACTTATTATTTTCCTTACAAAATTAATTAGCACGTAATGTATCGTTACGCGATACTACTTTGTTTTTATTCAAAACGTCGCACTTGTTGACGTGACAGCTGTCACAGAACGCTTCTCTCTTCTTGTACGCATTACATTGCTGCTCGAAAATATTTCAAAAATTAATTACCCTCTGTTAGTGAATTCTAAATTAACAATTTGTTTTGATATCGGTTCACATCACTTAAATCTTCATCTGGTTACAGTTTCAGGTAGTATTAAAAATACACGCTGTATAAGTTAAGCTTTATCTACATTTAATAAGTCGCAAGTTATAGACCAGGCCGCAGTACAAAAAAGGAACAGTATACCGTCTTCATACAAACGGCCGGAATGCGAGTTATACATACGCGTCACGAATTCTCAGCATACCTCGGCAACCATCAGTCGCGAGTGCTCCGAGGTTACGTACCGACTCACGCGCATTTATTACGTAACTTAATATGTCACAACGATATAAACAGTATTGTTCGGTGTATTTGTAATTTGTTACTGATTATTAATTTAATTAGTTTTCTTGACATTAAAAAATATAATAGAATAATATATTGAAAACGTATTTATCAGAATGCGATTTTTTTATACTCTTAAATTCCATAATAAAGCTTTAGCAAATCCCAGAAGAGGCGCAAATATTTTTTGGTTTATTAAATTAAGGTAAAATGCATTTTTGTTAAACACTACTTAGTCTAGATTACTATTTGGAGTCTTTTTGTATTTTTTATTTCAACTCCAAATTTTTGTTTCTTTTACGGTCATCCCGTGAAAGTCTATATATTTCACGAGCACAGACCAGCGCTGGGAATCGAACCCAGGTCCTCAGCATTCCGTGCTGCGTGCTATTCCCCTACACCACTGCTGGACAGGAGACTAGACACGATTTTTTCCTATGCACCAATATTTCAACTTGCATTTTTTTCATAGTCACTTTAGCAGCGACACTAACGCCATCTATGAAGTACATTCTCAACGAGAAACATTTTTCACTTCCTTCGGAACTATCCGCTCACCAGGGACAAGAGATATCGCTATTAAGCAACGTATTATTGGAAGCCAAGAGAGCAATGTTGCCTGCCACATACAAATAATCAAAATAAATCTTAGTGTTGTAATAATTAAAATAGATTTCAACAAAGGTAAACCAGGATAATTCAGTTTGAGGTATATTTAAAGAGTTGAGGATAGTAAGAAGTGTACTTTAGTAAAACTTTACCCGGGAATAAAGTAAGAACATTTTTGGTTTAGTTCATATTATGTATATTAAAAAAAAGGTTTGTCCTCTAAAGTAAATGAAAAAGAAAATTATACTTCACTTTATTAGATAAATGTATTGATTATGTGCCTTAGTGTAAGGTTAAGGAAACCTAAATGTATCAGAATTCAAATAGTTCTAGAGTTTGAAACAGTTCACGTCATTATTGTAACGTAAGTACCCGAATTAACTCCGTAGCTGATTTACCAGGGACGTAATAAGCCAACTTTATTCAACCGCGACTCATTTCATGGAAAAATTGAGGCATTACGGTAGCAATTTTTCGTTTGTCAAACCTAAGTAGTTTTTGGTGTACGAATTTCATATCAAAGTAGGTATTTTTAAAATGATAGTATATAATCTCCCGTACTTATGTCAAAAGTAAAAAAAAAACTGCATTCACGCCTCGTTTATTACAAATAATACGAATTTCATAGATATAAATAAAAATCGAAAAAGATGGCCTCTACAACATATCTGTGTCTATATATAGGAGAGGTTAATAAGTCAGGCATACACTATAAAAGTCTTTTATGAACTATTAATTAATTGTCAATCTTAAGTTAATGGTTATTCAACAATTTTTCATGGGATGCCATGTATGTTGGTCTAACCAAATCAATCCTTTTTACGGTCCAGTAGACTTTTTTTTCTAAGTCGAAGCTTGTTCTGATCCTCTCTTTCTCATAATGGACATTGATATGTCGCGCCCTTAGAACATTTGAATGTCGAGTTCTGGTTTTGTTTGGGGGTCGTATAAATAAGCGTAAAGTAGTGTGGTATCACGCGAACCACTCGTTAGCGCTGCTTCAGAGTGAGGTGTGAGGGCTGAGGGTGTCACTGCGACCGCCAAACCACTCCAACCAATTCGCAGCCCAAATGTCAACACGGAGTACACTTGCGAGCAAAACTCCTTCATTGCGAAATATAATTTTACGCGCAACATTAAATTTTGCTGAAAGGTTAATAATTGAATCTTTCAATTGCAACACAGTGGGAGTTACTTATTACTGGGCTAATTTTGATTCAATTTATAGATTCGTTAAGATTCTTAAACATACTATTATAACCTTATTGTTTCTTATATAAAATGTTAGAGTTATTGTAAAAGTTTCAGACGATCAGATGGCTAAGTGGTTAGATTAGAGTGTGTATATGTTTGTCCCCGCGTGCGCTTTTTATTATCTCCTAAATTTAAGGTCAAAACGCGGTTAGTGATGATCCTATTGCAAAAGATGTGGTCGTAGCTTAGGTGTTTCATCATCATCAGCATGTCAGCCGAAAGACGTCCACTGCTGGACATAGGCCTCCCCCAAGGCTCTCCACTCAGACCGGTCTTGTGCTTTTCGCATCCACCGCGATCCTGCGATCTTAGCCAGGTCGTCGTTCCATCTTGTTGGAGGCCTACCGACAGCTCATCTCCCGGTCCGCGGACGCCATTCGAGAACCTTCTGACCCCATCGGCCATCAGTCCTGCGTGCAATGTGCCCCTAGCTTGTGAGCCTAGGTGTTTAATTAGTAGTAATAATTTTAATGTGGAAGTAGGAAAAGGATCGGCCATGCAAGAAAACAAGTCACGAAGACATAATCGTCTTGCACGTGCCCTCACGGAGTAGCACGGTAAGTAATTGCTTTTAGTTCAAAGATTAATGCTATCAATACGACTGGTAGTTTCAAACTGAATTTAATTTTCATTTGGTTATCTATGCGTCTGTAGCGTGGAGTGAATATATTTACTAGGCAACTCGGAAAGTGACTGGGAGAAGCGTAAGTTAAATATGTTTTCGGATGAACACCTCACAGTTAGCGTAGAAACATAAGCTATGCCATACTTGTTACGAGTACTACGTAAACAAAATACAGCATGGTGGGAATTGAGTCATCGTGACGCTACACCACTAAGCTGCTATGATTATTATGTTCATGTGATGTTATTTTATAACAAGTGCCCAACTACTACTACTAGGACTTTTTCATTTTATTCCAAGCCTGTATACCAAAGGACAATGGCCTAAATTGTTCTTACGGAAGTTATAGATTTATGAATTTTTTTCCTCCCAAGGGAGTTAAATCACTTTAGTTTTGAAAAGTTGGTAGGTACGTCATTTTAGACTCAAGAGGTTTCAAGTCAGCTAACGTTTTATTTATATCTTTAAAACTTAGCTATGACCCAATTTTACGCCACAAAACTTAACTATACCTACTTCATGAAACTTTGCTATTTTTATATTTTAAATTTATATCAAATTGCCTTGCAATAATTTTAGTTTTTTTTTTCATGTTGGAAGAATCTGGCTGTGTGACCATTCTAATTCTAAACTAAACACAGTTTATAGCATTATCTATGGCAAACAACTCAAAAATGTAACAATCACGGGCGCTTCTACAATATTCGCAGTTCGTAGGTTCTCTATTGGATGACATAAAATTATTTGTAATATTATTGTTACGCATAATTGCTTTTAGCCGAATTAGCGATGACGATGAGTATCATTAAGCATTTTTTTTGGGTCCATATTGACTCTCATAAAATTCTTATCCCTATTTTTATTTTACAATCGATTTGTGTTCACAATAATCACTCTTCATAATTTCTTTTCTCATACTTTTTTTGTTAATAATTTTTTATTACTAACATCGGAACTTATAACAGACAGTGCTCATAATTTTTTACTCATAATGTCATTACCTACTAAGAACACGCATCTCAACTCATAAGGTTGTTTTTCAGAAAATTCCCCTTCGTAACAGACAAATACCATAATGTTCTTTTTAATAATGACATTAATAAGAAAGCATTTGAACTCATAATATTGTTTTTCGTAACGGTAAATACCTATTCAAAATAAAATTTGCTTATATGGTTAATTATTTACATTATATTAGTATTAGTTGAAAAATATGTTTGATTAAGCGCTGCGCCGCCTGCTCGACGGTGGCAACAGTCTCTTGAGCGTGTTGGCTAGCAGGATGGACAGTGAAATTACCGCGCACTGGACCAAAATGCATTTAAATAATGTCTATACTAACTTAGTTGTACAAGGACCTCTCTGTTACTAACATATTATTATTATATGGATCGTTGGATCGTATATGACATCTGAAATAAACATTTATTATTATTTATTAAGATTGATTTTTGGAATCTTTTTTTGTTACTGTTAAACTTCGTTAAACCCATATGGGTTTTACGGGATGAACGTAAAAGTAACAAAATTTGGAGTTGAAATACAAAATACAAAAGATTCCAAAAAATCAATCTTAATTTGATTGCTTAATAGCGACATCTCTTGTCCGGGTGAGCCGTTAGTTCCAATGGGGTGCTGAAAGTTTCTCGATGAGGGCTACAGCATAGATGTCGCTAGTGTCGCTGGTTAAGTGACTAAATAAGAAACAAACAAGCTAAGATATGTGGTGCATAGGAGAGATTCGTGTCTGTACCGTTGTCCAGCGGTGGTGTAGCGATATAGCACGCGGCACGGAATGCCGAGGACCTGGGTTCGATTTCAAGCGCTGGTCTTATTTTTCTGGTTTTTCTGTGCATCTATATTTCAGTTTGTATTTTCGAAATAATGTTCGATCCTGGCGCTTCGCTGGCCGCTGCCGCGGCACGCTCGCTTCGCTCGCTCGGCTCGCGCGCTGTAGGGTCACAGTTTTACCTAACACTCTTCCTCACTTCGGTCGTCATCGTACCTAACGGAGTCCTTCCTTAAATACATCATTTTGCACCATCGGAAATTTTCCAAGTCCCTGCACGTCAATAATGCGGGTAAATAAGACTTATGATTAAGAAATATATAAAAACAAACATTAATATTAACAAAGTTATATATTGGCGTTATGAATTAGAACGATTAGGAGTTTTGATCGTTAGTGTAAGAAAATCTATGAAAAGCAATATTAGTATGAACAAGGTGTATGATTAGTGATATTATGAATTCTGATAATTATGAGTTTCGATCGTTAGTATTAAAAAAAATATGAAGAGTGATCGTTATGATGTAAAATGGTATGAGAAACATTTTCGGACTTCCGATAATAGGACTTAAAAAGTTATGTGAAAAAATGCGCGCCCATTTTTTTACTCATAAAATTAAAAAGCATAAGGTAAATACAGAAAGCATCATCTTAATAGCATAAATACAAAAAGTTATAATAATAAATTTGCATCATTACAAAGTGCATAACCACAATCACGAGATTGAAGAATGAGAGGGACGATACAATATGAACTTCAATTTTCGAATTTTGTAGGAGCCCCCTATATTAGCAGGTAGCTATTATTTTATTCAGTTGTTTTCTTAGCGTTTTGCATTTTTTCCTCACAATATGATGAAAATCATTATATGTATCACAGGACGTAAAGGGATTACAAACTCGGAGTCATTAAAAGCCCTCCGCGTCTGGCTTCTAATAGACTCTCGTTAGTAATCCCTTTCTTACGTGCACAAGTGAAGTGCGTGTGAAATTCCCAATCCGCACTAGGCCCTCGTGGGAACTATTGCCCAACCCCTCTTGTTCTGTGAGGAGGCCTGTGCCCAGCAGTGGGACATGTATAGGCTGGGATGGGGAATAATGACAGCTTAAAGTCACACTAGATTTAAAATACTTTCTTACTTAAAACGTCATGACTTACGCCCTTGTTCCAGGTAAGTACTTTTTAGGGTTCCGTACCCAAAGGGTGCCAACGGGACCCTATTACTGAGACTCCGCTGTCTGTCTGTCTGTCTGTCTGTCTGTCTGTCTGTCTGTCTGTCTGTCTGTCCGTCTGTCACGGGGCTCTATCTCTTGAGCCGTAATAGCTAGGCACTTGAAATTTTCACAGATTATGTATTACAGTGGCCGCTACAACAACAAATACTAAAAATAAAATAAAGTTAAAAATTAAGGGGGGTCTTCATACAAGAAACGTGTTTCATTCAGCGGTTTTTGGTTGCTAGGCTGCTAAGATTCGGCCGTCAGTTGCTAGGGGCAACGCGAGTGACCCTATGTTGTTTTTAATGTTTAACTACTTATTAATTTGTGATTTTATTAGCGCTATTTTATAAAATCTTCGATAGTATAATAATTATCTCTAAGGCCGTGGTTTATTTTTGTGTGCAGCATTAAGACTAAATAACAATTTATGATCCACAAACCTCCGACACACACTACTCACACTTCACAAAATCCGACTTCAATAAAGCACTCACAGCAACTATGTTTAATGTTTTTTACACTAAAAAATGTCCGTTGTAATTTATACTAAGTAACAATATTTATTTACAAGGTCAAAATTTAAAATCAGGTTATGATTAATTCACTAATAAGTACGCGCCGTGCGTCGGCCGAAATTACCGCGCTAATATTTTTTTTTAATTGTACATTTTTTCTGGCGCGAGCATGGCATAAGTCTGAAGCGCTATTCAGCCTACTACAGGGCGACAGCCAAAGAGGATGAGAATTTAAAATTATTATTTATTCAAAATACTTGCACCTAGGCCTAGTGCTTACATTTTGGTGACATGTTTTTATTAACTAGTAATGTAACTAGTTGTTTGTTGGGGTGGAATTAATATTTCAACTTAAATTTGAAGTGGCTATCTTCAACCGATTTAGCTGAAATTTTTGCGTACATGTTTTTTTTTATTCGACTGGAAGGCAAACGAGCAAGTGGGTCTCCTGGTGGTAAGAGATCACCACCGCCCATAAACATCTGCAACATCAGGGGTATTGCAGATGCGTTGCCAACCTAGAGGCCTAAGTTGGAATACCTCAAGTTCCAGTAATTTCACCGGCTGTCTTACTCTGCCGAAACACAACAGTGCAAGCACTGCTGCTTCACGGCAGGATTAGCGAGCAAGATGGTGGTAGCAATCCGGGCGGACCTTGCACAAGGTACTACCACCTGCAGGATGACATGTGTATAAATCCGATGGCAATGCAATATTATTATGACGTAGAGCTGATCTGATGATGAAATTAGACGTTGGCCATAGGAACTCTGTAATAAAACGACACGACCGCATCGTACGGAACCCTACATGCGCGAGTCGTTCGGACTCGCACTTGACCGATTTTTTTATTTAATTTTTGATACGAATTGAAAAATTACATTTTAGAAAGTAAAAATTCAGAGTGAACCACTTTCTATAAACTACTGTTTATAACACAATTACTCTTATTGTGTACAGTATGCATTTTTCAGGAAGATAAATTTATTGTTTGCCAGTTCTCTGTACTGAATCCTCTTAAGTAGCATAGCGGTTACGTAAGTTCACAACTTTCCTTTTTACCATAATGCTCGTTCTAGGAATTCTTTATACGAGGAATTCTTATTTCGTTTCTAAAATGAATATTTTTCGAGTTTTGGTCTCGTATTTTGTGATAAAATAATAGTCTAAGACAAAGTAGTAAAAATATATACCCTCATTTATTATTTAATGATCACAATATTCATAATAAATGGGTTGCCTGGCTAAATTTGGGACCTTAGAATTTATAAAAAAGGCCTTGGCAACCGTGATTGTAACATAATTTTAACAATCCAACTTTATGTTGTGGAGGGAACAAAATAACCTTTTACTCTTGTTAGAAAACATCATAGTCATAATTGTGCTGAAAGAAATGTAAGCAACCTACATTTTTTCAATTATCTGAATAATCTTTGTCAACTTACTGTATTGTATTGTAACTCTTTATTGTAAGCTGAAATTGCAAAAATGGTTGATCGTTTAGTTTCATAGCACTACATTTTTGTTCTAATATTATACAGTGTACGTATAATGCAATGTAAACTGTTATTGTAAAAAAAAAATTAAAACTGTTTATTTCAATAAAAAAATACACGTACATTTCATTAATTAACCACTAATCCTTAATTAATAGGATTGTTGTAGTCAATATTTATAATATAACTTGATTATTTGGAATGAATGGATACAATAATTATAATTTTAATACATATTTTACTTTGAGTAGGTAGGTATACAATTTTTATTTAAGGAGGTAGGTTTAACCATCGCACAAACTAAACTAACTATGATATAATAAATTATTATTATTAGTATTGTACATAAAACATATAAAATTACGACTTATGCGTGATTTTTATGCATAGCAAATGGGGGAAGGGGAGTTCATCATGTCAGCCGAAAGACGTCCACTGCTGGACATAGGAGTCCCCCAAGGCTCTCCACTCAGACCGGTCTTGTGCTTTTCGCATCCACCGCGATCCCGCGATCTTAGCCAGGTCGTCGCTCCATCTTGTTGGAGGCTTACCGACAGCTCGTCTCCCGGTCCGCGGACGCTATTCGAGAACCTTCTGACCCCATCGGCCATCAGTCCTGCGTGCCCCGCCCACTGCCACTTCAGTTTCGAAATTCTTCGGGCTATGTCAGTTACCTTAGTTCTACTGCGGATATCATCATTTCTGATTCTATCCAGCAGAGAAACCCCGAGCATAGCCCTCTCCATAGCCCTTTGAGTGACTTTGAGCTTCCTTATGAGGCCCCTTATGAAGGGGAGTTAATCCAAAATTATTATAGTAGTTATTTCTAATTAATATAAGGGCCCGGATTTAGCCAGGCCACAGTATAAAAAAAAGAACAGTATTCTGTCTCGGCATCCTTTTTTTTTTTATTCGACTGGAAGACAAACGAGCAAGTGGGTCTCCTGGTGGTAAGAGATCACCACCGCCCATAAACATCTGCAACATCGGGGGTATTGCAGATCCTTGAGATAATTACCTACCTACACCGGCTCGGTACACAAACGCGCGATAGGGGCTGCCTACTCTATTAACTGTCACTCTTCGTAACGGTTGACATATCAAATCAAATACATAACTGTTATGTATTTGATTTGATAATGTCACATGAACTTTAAATAGGGAAAGGATTAGGAGAGATATTTAAAGATAGACGAAGTAGTATATATTTCAGTTTGCTTTTATGTCTATATCTATGTCTTTATTCAGTTTTTAATATAACCACAGCCAGAACCCATCTAACAAGTGATTTGTTCACCCTTTGTGAAAGACCACCACAAATCAAGGTGGAGGGGACTTTGTCAAGCTAGTGCAATCTTACCTACTGCTGGTGTCCCTCAAGGGGGTGTACTCTTCCCTCTCCTTTTCTTTATTTTAAAACGAGTGCGAGCGGGGTGAAATATAGTTTACAAATAAAATAAACCAAATTAGGTTATACTCGTACTAACGTAAGGCACCTAGATACTGATATCCTAATTTGTACCTTGTTTCAGATGAACATTAAGATGGGATCCAGCGCCACGTCAAATTTACAACGGGAACGGCATATATTTAGGATTGCAATGAGGAAAACGAAGGACATGTGTAATAAAAGTACAGAATCTTAGAAAATTTCAAATGCCGGGCCAGAGAGAGAAAATGTCATAGACATGCATGGTCTCCTTGGCGTGGCTGCAGCATCGGCACTGTTGCAGTTATTGTTTTCCATTGCAAGTAAGGATAAAATTAACAGTCTTAATTTACACAATGTTTTAGACTATGGCTGTCATTACTAGTTTTATGATTCAAATTCAGGTTCTGTTCCGCGTACTTTGATTTTAGAGAAGTTCGATATTTCGACACAGTTCCATGCGCCATGACCACGAGCCGAAGTTGTCTCAAAACCTCCATTTTTTATATGTACAGTCGGCATAAAAAAACTGCACATTTTTGTACCTATTCACTTTACAACTGCGTACGTAAAAATCAGCATATAATATAGGCAAATATGTGACAAAACGATAGAGTAAACAAATAAGTGACTGTAAGTAATAAACGTAATAAAACCTATGTTCTATTTTTAATGTGAAATTGATATTGCTTGCGTTATGAATAAGCTCATTAAAAAACAAACCCACGGGAACACACGTTTTATTTTAACAAAAAATACTTAAAGAAAAACGTAAACTTTTTAACCAAAACAAAGAAAGAAAGTCAGTAATTAACGTTTTTATCGCTGCTTAGTCTTCCACCTGCCATGCGGTTAAGCGCCAAGTAAAATATTTCTACATAAAACAAAAAGCCAAGGGACTTCATGAGATGTAAAATATTTTTTTACAGCTTACAGTACCTTTCTAAATAACAAAGTGCTACGTTATTTTACTAAATCCAATACTTTAAACAAGGTTATTTTTATTCACCTGGTGATTTTGACTCTTTGTATGAAAACAATTTAGTTTAGTTAAAGAGTAGTCAGTATAAAATTACATATTAATTTAAATGTATCTTACATATCAAGTTTTAAGCATTTAAACAAAAATATTCCAAAAAATACATAAAGAAAATAAAAAAACGAATTTCGAAAATAAACGATCCTATAAGTCCCTCAAAGGGCCGGCAACGCACCTGTGACTGTGATACCCCTCGTGTTGACAGGTGTCCATGGGCGGCGGTGGCTGCTTCCCATCAGGTGACCTGCATGCTCGTTTTCCCCCTCTTATATATAAAAAAAGTCTAAGTGTCATAAAATTAAATTGAATACGACAATTTAAAATTAAATTACGTTAAGGTTTGGGTTAGGTAGGGTTAGGGTTGTTTTAAGTATTTTTTGTTTAATTATTAACACTTTTTTTTTTAGTGCCTAAAATTAAAAAGTTGTCTATAGCTTTACAATGTTCAACGATATTGAATCATATATACCTATATCAATTTGGATGGCATGGCATCACATCATATCTTCAGCCTTTCAATTGTTTACCTTTGCTATGAACGAACTACACTCGCGGTCAAATAATACGGGTCAGTGACGAAAACCTTAAAATTTTGAAAATGAAAAGGTTTACTTATACGAAACTGACTATATATTAAAGAGAATTTAATATCGTATTAAATACAACCTTCAAATGTTTTACATGGTTGCTGGAAAAAGTTAAAATTTAAAAAAAACTCTAATTAGGGTCTAAATTAAAATTGCACTTGTTTTACTTTTGCCTGTTTTCTCACTTTTATTTTCAATCTGTCAAAGCATAATGATAAAAGGCACTCATTGTTGGCTTTCTTGATCATTCCTGATTTACTATCATGTGGCTGAAACCAGAAGAATGTACAAGTATCGTCACTATGTTAGAAGAAGGCGGAATTCAGAGAAGAACAGCGAGAACTGTTGGCATGTCACTTTCTACCGTGCAGAGAGTCGTCCAACGTTTCCGAGAAACTGGGCAGAACATTAGAAGACCAGGAACCAGCAGACCGAGATGTACTGCAGCTCGAGAAGATCAATTTATTGTTACAACCATGCTCCGAAATCGGCACCTCATGGCTGTTGAAGTCCAAAATCAACTTCGAGAGACTCGAAAAGATGACATAAGCGAGTGGACTGTAAGGCGGCGGCTACAAGAAGCTAATTTGACCCCACGTAGACCGGCAAATGGCCCAAAACTTGAAAAAGGGCAGCGAACAGTAAGATTGATTTACGCTCGCGAACACAGATGGTGGGCGGACGAAGAATTGGCAGGAAATATGTTTTCTGATGAATCCAGATTTATGCTCTATGCACATGACGGGCGGCGAAGAGCTTACAAACGGCCAGGTGAACGTTTTACTCGAGCTTATTTTGAGGAAAAAGTGTCGTTTGACGGTGGGTCTATTGTGGCCTGAGCTGTAATCTCTTCAGAGACTCACATGGAGTAAGTCTTCATAAAAAATGGTACGCTAACTAGTGCAAGATATGTAGAAGAGATTCTTAATGAGCATGACGGTCCATACTTAATTAATATGGGTGAAAATCCCATGTTCATGCATGAAAACGCCAGGCCATACACAGCTCAGATTGTAAATGATTACTTTGACGACGTTGGTATCATTTTTATGAACTGACCCTCGAGAAGTCCGGACTTAAATCCGATCGAGCATGTATGGGACGAGCTTGGAAGGCAAGTAAGAAATCGAAACTCCGCTCTAGCTACACTTAGAGACCTGAAACATGCGTTAGTGGAAGGATGAATCAATATCCCGCAAAATCGCATAACAAACCTAATGAAGAGCATGCCCAATCATCTGGAAGCTTTATAAAGAGCCCGTGAAGGCAATACGAAGAATTAAAGTTTGTTTTTTCTGCTGTAATGTGAGGTACCAAGTGTTCATTTTTCTACGTAAAATTTGTAAATATTTTGTTTTGTACGTAATTAGAATGTATGTATAACTTTCACACCTATCATATCGTTTTATTAATTATAGAATTATCTACAATATACAGTTTAATTCATGCTCCTAGCTCTATTATTTTTGGAGATATTCTAGTTTTTCGTACCGACCCGTTTTCTTTGACCGCGAGTGTAGACAACGAAATAAATGAACGCAAAATTTGGTACTAAAAAAGAAACCTATTCTTTGCCACCTTTTAGTTTCATTAGTCCCGAAGTCGTGCAGCAGGCGACCGAGTGAAGACAGGCGTCAGACGCGGTCCGGAAGCAGCTGTGTCGTTCGTGCTGTTTGCCAATTTATCACTAAGCTGATTATATATAGGCGTTCCTCTGACGTGCTTTACGACCTTGTTTGCTCTCGTGTCTCTCCTTTATTTACACACCTTTTAATTCGAAAACAAAAAGGTGGCATTTATCGCGTAGTGAGCGGATGTTGTGTGTTTGTTAGGTTTAGCTGGTACCAACGCATAGATTGCCTATCTAGAAATATAAATTATTTTTAACAATTTATCATCATTATCATATTAGCCGTAGGACGTCCACTGTTGGACATTAGGCTTCCCCCGGCACACTTTTTCACATTCATTGATCTTGTTTTCTGGCAAGTGATAGCCACTTCAAGTTAACACAAGTTTTTTTTTTGCCAATTATTATAACGTAACCTTAACTTCACTGTTAAACTTAAGTACTAAACCAAGATTACGATTTGGAGTCTTTTTGTATTTTTTATTTCAACTCCAAATTTTTGTTTCTTTTACGGTCATCCCGTGAAAGTTTATATAAATTTAGTTTAAGTACTAAAGTAAATAATTACTGCTTAGGTAAATTCAAATTCAATCCCATTTCTGGTACTAAATCGTAATGCACTTGCAAGATTGAAAGCAAATACGAAGTGCTTTCATAAAATGTTTACAAAACTCACCATTTCTCCACTGAATATCCGAATAAAAATTTTAAATGTTATTTTGCGCATGACCAACGAGTTAAGCTTACTTAATCCACGATTTAATTAAAACCAGTCAAATGTTGCAGAGTTCATTATAATTTCATTTCCAACTTGAAATACGTAGGTACGAAGAATATTTTATTACAAACCTCCACAACTTAAATAAACAATTTGTACACGTACATAAATGTATATAGACATATAAAATTTAGAACCGAGATGCATAAAGGCATAAAAGTAAACATAAGTACAAATGGCGGGCCGCAAATTGTTTCCAGAGCTAGGTTTGGAGCAGGTGGCCACGCCTTAAGCGCCCGACCGCCGCCAAATCCGCATACGACTTTAATTTAACTTCGCTTCATAGGACGTCGTGCTTACTTTAAAATCATAACCGAAGGTAAAAAGTATTTTTTAAAAGAGAAATGTTTTAATTGGAGTTAGAGAGACGAGATAGTTTATAAAATTCAAAATTTTTTTCTTAAATTAATTTTAACAACCGGCCAGGCGTGAGTTAGACACGTGTGCCGAAGGTTCCGTGTAAATTTTAAGGTAGGCACCTATGTCAAAGTGTATTATGCTTTAAACACTCTAAATATCCAGTCAACAAAAAAATCTTCAGTACAAAATGGTGCTTGTGCGGCTTTTCATTCCTTTGTTTTCCAATAGTTTTCAAAACAAACATATTACAGCTAATATTTACTTGATAGTTTTAAATAACGATACACCACTCAAGGAGTTAAGTCACTTAATTTTTAAAAACATTTAAGAAAAATAATTAATTTTCATGTCTTTTGGTCAACTTGATCCCTATACTGTGAAAATTTTGAACTGTAGTTCCAACCGCTTGGCTATAAAACCTACGTAAGTAACAGACAGACGGGCAGACATACACTTGAGTGACAACAATAAGGCTTCGTTTGAACCCTTCGGGTATTGTACTCTAAGAACGAGACTTGTAAGTCTAAGACTGCAGTTTATACTAATCAAGTTGAATGAAGTCGACTTTTTATGCAATCAAGTATTTTATCTTCAACGTATATTTTCAGTTTTCTAAAACAAGCAGATATTTAAAAAAAATATCAACAATGTAGTAAATACTCGAAACAATGTAATCATAATAAAACTGAAATCGGGAGATTGTTTTCAGCTCCTAGTGCAGGCAATATAGATTTTACAACTGAAAATGTAAAATGAGCAATTTGCGTGCAGCACTGCGAATCCCGGTTGCATACGCCGTTTGTGGATATCTCCACATTCTCTTTTCAGTATAAGTAGGTATAAATTATTAATAATTTTCCTGTAGGTATAAGATACCTTAAAGACGCCCTTATGGAATTAGTAATTTGTATGAACGCAGGAATTTATAGTAAAATTGCTTGATAACCATAGATATGACACAACCGAAATGTTAAATGAAACTGAAAAGCATAATAGCAAGATTTATACCTTAGTTATAGAAATACCTAAACATTTACTGTATTCTCAAGTCAATAAAACTTCAGCCGTAAAAATGTGTTATATTACTAATAGTCAGACGCTTGCTTTAGGTACTCGTAGCGCTAAATCATCATTTGGCGTACTCTCGATTCTGAAATAGTGCAAACGAGCTCGTCGGCACAGTATCCTCGGTCTCAGCCAAAACCACACAACCAATTTGTAAGCCATATTTCAATAACCAAGGAGGTCCATTAGGACGATCACCGCTATAGATAGCTCACAAATGCAATAGTGCGGTATTTGCATACGAGTCCGCGCCCGGTGCGCGATACGGTTTGAATACGTAACATGACTGCATCAACGTGCCGCCGCGAGAATACCGTTTCATAAGCCACAGCCATATTTCGTTGTCTGTGCTATCTCGAGCGAAATGAGGAAGGTAACCTAAACCATGTACTCGTTATATTACCTATTTAAACCCAGCTAGGTCGCCTTTTGAGCCAAATTTTGGAAGTGAATTTGTCATTAAATAGTTTTGTGTAAGTAACTTATTGGTGAATAAGTAACGAAACATAAAATGAAAACCCATCCAAAAGTGAGCAATAGAAAAAAAAACTGTTCGTAATTTACAGACGAAAACAGACAAATTACAAAGTTCAAATATTTTTCTTAACTGAGTTATGCTTGAGCAACTTTTATTATTTGTTGATTTAGAGTAATTTTATGTCTATTATCATTCCGAGTTTGAGATTTGTATGTTTTAACGTTATGGAGATAGAACAAAAACAGTAGATTTTTTTGTACGGGGACCCCCTTTCTTTTCGTTCCTTCTCTGTAACAGTTAAATATACAAACCTTAAACTCGAAATGTTAATAGAGGTAAATGTAAATACTGCATAATAAGTATAAAAAGTGGTATATGAACAAAATAAATTGTTACTGAATTATGAAAATGAAAGCGTAGCAATTTTATTTCACTTCTAGGCTGTGACTAACTTTGTGGCCCGTAGACCTCAAGCTAAATTTTAAAGTTATAGTCTGCTCACAGATCCCCGAGGCGTCCATGTCTAAGTAAAAGGTGAATTTATTGCACAAATCTGGTCCAAGTAGTAAACACCAGCACACATAAAATGTAGTGTTGAAAATGTTAAGGTACTCGCAGTTTGCTTTGAAAATAATCTGATTAGACATTACCACAAAATGATTTTTTATTAAACACTACATAAAAAACAATACGTACAGAAACAGGTAAATGAAGAAAAGTTACAAAATAAGAAGCAAACGGCTTTTGGTGCTTTAGAGTAATTCAGACCTTTAACAAATTAAAATACATAAATACATATAAATTCAGAAGTTGGAATGCAAATAAATAAAACAAAAAGGCAAAAATAACCATACTACATGCAATAACACATACTATAGTTAAAATAATATGTAAATATATAGTAGCATATGAAATACTAACTACAAATAGATGCTCGGGCACAAGATGACAAATGTTCTAATTTAACATTTACTTCACAGGTCCTCGCGAACGAAGTTAAGAATCGATATAGGGATCTGTGTAAATTTTGGGCGCGCTGGACTATTGGAAAAGGTGAAAATAATCTTGTGACTATATATGTAAGCAAATAATACATCAATAAATAAAATATAAAATGAACTGAGTATCCACATAAATAAATAACTTAAACTTATCTTCTACAAAACCATTGTATTTTCGGTTGATGAACAAGACGACGCTGGATATTAAAATTACCCGCTCCACAACGCTTTCGTCAGCGGGTGCTGGCGACACCGCGAGCTTGCACATGCCACGCAAAGAACGTCCAATGCACCGTGAAATTGCCTATTTTCCACGTGAATTTTATTTATTTATTTCATACACCGATAACAATTTCGCTCGTCCCGTCCAACTACGGCTCACTGCATCGGAAAATCTCTTCCATAAGCTGAATGCAACTGAATTATAAAATGCCACATTTATAAAATTATTCGCGTACCGTATTTTTTCAAATTTGCTTTAAAATACTTCATGTAAAAGAGAACACAATTTGAAAATGATGAATGAATCCCACTGTTTAAAAAATTCGCAAACTTTGCTTTAAAAATGCACGGAAAGTAAAATGTTCTGAGTATTGCATCCTGTTAAATTTTGTTTTACACGACATTTTCTGTTTGGAGCAGTGTTGCATAGGCGTTAAAGTTCTTAATGAATTGCGTGCGTATGCAAAGATATATGCTTTATATCATTTGGCTCATTCAAAACGGAAACTGATTCATTTCCGATGCACGGTAGAAGCTCTTTGTGGGGTTCGTCGGTGGCGAATCGCTAACGTTTTCAATGTTTGATTACGTCACCATACCTTTAAAAGATATGGATATGTGGGAACATGACCTACAAAATGTCTACGGTCGATTAATTTCGATAATAATGATAGGATTAACTAAGCAGAACTGACCCAGACTATTAAAGCTACGGAAAGCAGGTGTGAGTCTTGGTAGAGCTTGACAGTGCAAGTGTGTAACACATGTGTGATGACTGATGAAAACGAATATTTTTTAACTAAGCTCTTACAAAATACTTGTGTTTACCCGCGGCTTCGCACACGTAAATCATTATATCCAGCAGCTGAATTGAAATTTCGGGATTTTTAAAAATTCCCTTGGAAATTCTCGAAAATAAATCGTGTGGTTTTCATTGACGTTACATTAAAAACAATCGTGTCAAATTTCATGACTTTAAGCTCAGCAGTTGTTGTTTCGAGATTCTATCCCTATCCCGTGGGAATATCGCGATAAAAAGTAGCCTATGATTTATTCCAGATGTCCATCTACATACCAAAGTTCATCCAAGTACGTCTTGCTGTTTCAGCGTGAAGACGTAATAAACATACTCACTCACTCAAACTTTCGCATTTATAATATAAGTAGGGTTTAAGTATGTGTTGTACACATACATGACTGTGTTAATTAGTGTAAAAAAAATCCACGTTTATTTTATTATTTATTTCTAAAGACCTCGGGTACTCACGATCTAGATTCACAGTATAGTTGAGACGAGAACAGACGCTGACTGTCATTTCCCAGGCGAGCACTTCGCTCTCTCATGGAGCAGTCGCGTCTGCAAAACCCAACAATGCATAAACATTTCAATCTTATGCTGTTTCCATAAATACCTATTTCACTTTAGTGAAAGCGGGAGAATAGAGGATTCACATTAACGAATATACTAAGGGCCTATTTCACCACTCATTGATAATTTTATGCGACAAATAATGTGGTGCTGTTTCTGTTTATTCGGACAAAATAAACAACGACAGCATTTCAGATAAAAAGTAAAAGACAGACAGAAAGATTTACTTTCACATTTGTAATATTAGTATGGAGGTTTGGATAGGGTGCGTAGAAATGACCTTAGGAACGCATAATGAAACAAATAAGAATTTTAGTACACCATTGACAATTAGAAAATAGGTAGCTTGGCGTGCTTGGCTCCTATTGAAACAAGGCTTTATAATTCGGGTGCAGAATTTACTTTTTGCTTAGCAAATTGGAAAAGGCCATAAATGTATACGATGTAATTGTAGAAAATCTAGAGTACAAATTAAGATTACTGATTGGAAAATTGATTGGATTGGACTCCTGAGAAGTAATATTTAGGGTATTTTTTGTATTAAAATATTCATTATATATTTGTGTAATACGAGCAAAAGTAAAGAGGCGTTCAATCAAACTGAATACAAATATCCCGAATACATTTTTAAATACTTTGTATAGTTTACAATGCTGTTAAAAATAAAAAATAAAGCTTTTACACATGAAAGTGACGTACAAATCCTGTTTGTTTGACTTTTAGTATAAGGCTCACGGGTTGGTTGAGACCACGTATTATTTCAAATCCGAATCTGTTTACAGTTATGGCTGCATCGCTTGCATGTTGGTCTCAGGTGCTGTTGTAGGCGGTAAAGTTGCTGTAAGCCGTTCAAAGCCCGAGTAAAGCTCACTCAGGCTTTCGAAATCGCTAAGTGCAGTAGATCTATACGAAAAAAAAAACGACAACGGACAGTTTATATATTATTTTTCACTTCTCATGCTCTAAAAGTGGGTCAATATAGCCTTACGAGACGGGTGTAAAGTGAGCACTTTACTCCCTAGGGAGTAAAAGTAATTAATTTTTTAATTTACTTCGAGTGACTTAGATAAATTCAAACAGCCAGTTACTTGCAAAAAATAAGTTTGTGTGTGGACCATTTTAATGACGAAAATGTTACGTTCTTAGTCTACGTGGTCTTAGTTCTTGCTTATTCCGCATAGAAGGTGGCGCCATTCAATTTTTCCGTTTGTGTATGGACCATTTCATCGATGCAATTTTGCTGTCTGTGTCTTGGAAAAAAATACTTACCGCGAAAACTTTGACATTGTTGTAGAGCGTTAATCGTAAACGATTAAAATAAATTGATTATTCTCACAATGTCGTCAAGTGATAGCGAAAATTATGATGTCGAGCAATCAAGGAAAATAATACTTAATAAGAGCAAAAGACATAATTGATAATTTTCTGTCGCCGAAATCTAGAAAGATTTATTTTTATTTTTTGATTTAATCTTTTTATACCAAACTGACTATTTTTTTCTCGCAATCGAAGTGAAAAATAGAGTTTTCACCACGAGACTAAAAGTCAATACAAACCCTCGGATAAATAGCCACCCTCGCTAAAGCTCGGGTGGCTAACAGCCTCGGGTATGTATTGGCTTATTTTAGTCTCTCGATAAAAAATATACTATTAATATCCGTCTCATATTATATATTGAAATAGAATACTAAGATTTTTTTTTCATTCATTTTTTTTTCCAACACCGAAGGCTTAAAACAGCTGTATTAACTATTCCGTCAGTGATCTACATAGTTAAAAGCTTTATTGATAATATATATTTCAACAGCTAAACCAATTCCCGTTAAGCTGATAATATTTCAAACGTTTTCACATAAATGTTTACTCAATAACAGAAACGTAGGTAGATAAATAACATAAAGAGCTAGAGCTCCTGTAAATTTTCGATAAAAAGCTGTAATAAATATTCAATGTGCAAGAACGTGTTCTATTGGGAGAGTTTCTGCATCCTAAAACTCAAACGGATTGAAAACTCAGTATTAACCAAAGTAAATAAGTATCAACAAACGTAATGCGCGGCTGAAAAATATTTCCAACAAAAACGTATTCCCAGGGGCTCGAGTTTGTTGAGTAGCATTAAAAGATTAAAAGTCGACAGTTCGCTCAAGCTGTATCGAATCGAAACTGGAAACGATCTCGGCTCTGCGACATATATTTGCGATGCAGGCGGCGCGTCCGCAACAAATTTCGCCTGGCGAATGCAAAAATTTAAATTAAAATCATAAATCAAGCGTGTATCGAGTAAGTTTCGAGCCCGGTGTATGTTTCGAATGCATGCTTCAGGATATATTTTCAGTGTTCGATTTTGTTTGTTTCGTTAAGTTATGAAACTACGAAGAGTATCTCGAATGGGGATCTCTTGGGGACTGATTTGTGGTTAAATCTTTTTGTGGTCTAATAGCTGAATGTAAAATGCATCAATGCGAAATAGCGAAATGAAAATTGAATGAATCGAAATGTAAATCGTGGTTTGAGGTGTAAAACCATTTAGCATAATAAATATAGAGTTCAAATACTAAACCTAGCAGACTAAAAAGTGAGACAAGAAAATGTTCAATTTGATGTCATAGGTACATAAATTTTGTGATTCACGCTCATAGGTAAAATCTTGCAAACTCTACTACTACCCCTGAACACAGCCGTTGCAATGTGGTGAAACGTCAATGTAATTTTAGCACTCATTAGTAGTCGTAACTAAGATCCAGAAGATAACAGTAGCAAGAAAATGCTCTTATCCAAAACCTTTATTTACCAACATCAGAGGACAGCCGTGGTCGTGTACACACACCTTAAATCTGACAATTATAGTAAACAAGCAATCCTTAGAGTAGACGTGTGATATGGCTATTCACTAAAAGTACCTAGACAATAATTTTGGACACGATTTTTTTCTTGTGATTTCTGCCGAAGTCGGGTTTTTAAACTTATTTTCTATGTAATCAAAGACTTACTATATAAATAAATAGCTACTTAAAACTACCTAATACTCTTATCTAAATTTAAAAGTAGTAATTTAATTACTATGCCTAACTAATTGTGGAAACTAATCGCGTTGCCCACTTTTAACGTTTTAACACTATTAAAACGTCTTCATAAAACCTGATTTACTAAATATTTATCTCTGTTTTTATCTTAATAAACGCAAATGATGCTCAAAAGATAATTATATCAGGAGAGCCTCGTCTGAGTATTTTTGAATTAATTGCTTTTAAATATTATGAGTATCATAATCTCATAATCTTAATTAAGGGAACTCCAGGAAGCTCAAATTAGAAATTTTAATCTTCTGAAAATCCGTCTCCCGTAATCCGAGAGCGTTTATGGTGTTAAAATTCTACAGTTTTTTAAGACTAACGTAATATGAAACTGAGAAATATTTCGAAGCAACTGAATACTTTTTAATATTTTGTAATACCTACCTCGTGCCTACGTAAGGAAGGAACACTCAAATATTATAATATTATAATAAATATTATAATAGCTTCATCACGAACCGCTTCAAATTCCTGGACATTCATAATCCAGCATAATATAATTGTTTGATAAACTTCCCGTTGCTACAGGTGAGCCAAAGCTTTGTTATGTAATTGGTCAGCTGCCAACATAATTATATTTACACTAAACTCGTGGCTACCTGAAGCTAATTTTGCAATACAATTTTGCATCTTGATTGGTGATCTTATCGGTAACATTTTGAGAATTAACATAGAATAGAAAATAAACAAATAATACGAGTAGTACTTATAGATTATTTACGTCTTCCGACTTTTGCTGTTGCGGACTTACTGTTTACTTTAGATGCTTTGTTCAAACTAATAGAGCCTAGATCATTGCGTTGTGGTCTCTATTTTTATTATTGCTCGTTTACGGCCGCCCCAAAAGTGAATTTAGAAAGCCCATAAATTACTTCATTATAAGTCGGCACATTTGTACCAAGACTCCGCTGTTAGTAACTTCCAGAAACGAGGACTTTTATTTGTTTTAGAAAATTATTCTAGCCAGCATGACTACTCACAGTGTATTCGTTTGCCGGATTGAACTCGAAGAACTTACAAAATTTGAATACAGCGTAATTTAGCATGATACAGTCAGACGGCTCGTATAAATGAGATCAAATATCGCATGTACTAAATTTATTTATTGAGTACGCGTTTCAGTCTTTTTGGTTAAGTATCAAAGCTAAGCCAACAATGTTTTTTATTAAAGACTACCCGCAAATAAAAAGACAATATAGGAGATACATAGATCGAAATAGCTCGATAGTAATTCACTTTCACCCAATCGCAACATTTTTCTCTTCCACCATCAGGTAGTTAGCAAAACTCATAGCAAAATGTGCCACAACACAAAACTCTAATATCGCTGTAGAACCGCTACGACCGTACACTACGCCAGTGCTACAAACATTGTAGCCACGTCTCTCCCTCGGGCTTAAAATGAAGTATGAAGAATTTATAAGCGCCGGGCACGTGCCGCTCGCCGCTCGCACTCGAGCCAGGTGTTAGGAGTGCTCATAATGAGAATTGTGCAGACTTAATTAGTGTCGGTTTGATTGCAGCCGTGAGCGGCGTCAGCTGGGAAGAATGGTGGACCTACGATGGCATCTCAGGTGAGAACTTTGCATCATTTCACTTGTTTAATTTGCATTTTGTGCATGTGAGTTTGATACTTCAATAGTACCTAACCTAAAGTTAGTCGTAGAAACCTATTAAGTTTATTCTGGTGACTTGTAGTTGTAATGCTGCGCGCTTATTGACTTTTTAAAGTACTCTTAATATCGATATATCTAGTCTCAACCTGCTCTACTCACACTTGTAACTTTCACCGAAAGCAGCATTAAAGTCCGTATTATTACTTAAACGCAACACTCAATATAACGGATAATTTCGATAAAACGCAATGTCAAATGCGATCTGTAAAATCTTGAGTTCAGTTTGTTACTCGATCTGCCGCTAAGTTACAAATTGCGGATTAATAATATCTCAATCCATTGACCTACCGCAAATGCCGCCATTCGCCGCGAGCCGTATCAATTCCTCGCCGATAGCATTTTTACCAGTTTACGTGACATGAAATTTATACGGGCGATTTATCTTGCATTCATATCGAAGTACTGGCAAATTGTGAGGTGTGTTATCGTGTCATACTGCTACTTATATTTCAGCTTTGCTTGATTATTATTCTGTACTTGTACTTAGGTTATCTTAAGAGTGAAAGTTTGGATAAGTTGAGAGTCGGTAGAAAGTGTAATTCTACTGTACTGTATGAATAAAATCATTACAGCCAATTGTTCCCGTCCCATTAATAATTTTAAAGTAGTCTAAGGATAATTTCTTAGCGGTTGACTATACAATTTGTACAATTAGTGGCTGTTAATTGTAGTGGCCTAATAATGGTCTGTTGCAACTTGGAGTCAAACGAATACCTATTTGAAAATACAGTAAGTTACACGCTTTATTTCAATACCTTTTCAGCTTTGATATATAGTTATTTAATAGTGGGGTAACATTAAATCTGTAGTATTTTTCTCGCATAGAATTATTTCGTTAACTTGAAATAAGAAGTATTGCATGTCAGTTTTTATATTATCTTACTTTCATTCCATCATTTAGGTATCGTCAAAAAATAAGCATACCAGTTTTGATTTAAACTAAAAAAGAGAGAAAGCTTAGAAAGGACGTGATGTATACGTAATTGACAAAACTACGTTATGCAGCGTTACAAGTGTAAAACTTGTGAAGGATAGATACTGGAAGAAACACAATTAACAAAACTAAAACTTATATACACAAGTTTTGCATTTTGTTCACAAGATTATTTATTGATAACGATAAATCGTGTTTATTATTGTGTATTTTGTACCACGTCGCATTAATATATTAGCAAATGCAGAACAAATGAACATGAAGCAACGAAATGCACTGTAGTGCATTAGTGACGTAATCACTAATGCACTACAGTGCATTTCGTATAGTTAAAATTTCGAGCACTCACTTGCATTCATTTATACATTGTCTCTTTACAGTGCTTTATAACAATTGTTATAAAGCACTAATCACTAATGCACTACAGTGCATTTCGTTGCTTCATGTTCATTTGTTCTGCATTTGCTTGCACTGTTACTTGGCAGCGAGTGAAGTGAATTTAACTTTGTAAGTAGCGTGTGACCGCAGCGTCCGTGAATGTTTGCGATTGTTCTAATCACATTAGCAAGTTAAGATTAGGATTTGTTTGTTACTTAACCAACTAAGATTCTCAAAGTTACAGGCGCTAACAAACGTACAAAAAAACCCTGGCTTACCTACAAATGTAAACGATGTTACATGACTCGAGTAGCTAACAATCTGTAAACTTGTACAATGTGCACGCAAAGTTTTTACCAGTTCAAAGCGATCGGTTCAAATGACTTAATATTTGAATTAGTTAAGAATTAGATGGACAACACTCCATAAATAGTAACAGGAAGAATAGATATGTCGCGCGTGATAAAAGTGCGAGGCGCCTACATGGCTGAAAATTATATCATTTAGGTGCGTTTATAGCAGAGATTGCAGTTTGAAAAGGATTACATACATTTAACTGGTGACTAGCGCAAGTGACTAAAACATATATATGAAATGACAAAAAAACGTATGCGAATTTACAGCAGTAACGGCGAAAAATTTAGGACATTAATTTTGGAAGAAAATAATTCGAAAACATTTTTATTTCTTTTGTTACTCATGTATGTATTCTTAGTTCTGGATGCTGGTCTCATTTTTTCTCTCAAATTTATTTATTCGAGTTCATTATTCAATTGTTATATGATAATTTTACAAGCCCTAATTCTTCCATTGGCAACCTATTTGAACAAGATAACACGTAAGGCTCATCCGAATGAATTGGTATCTTTAATTTTTAATATTTCGTTATCTATAGAGATGACAGCTCGATCTATCTTTATTTCGCAATATATTTGCTTCCAGCGGATGTTGGCAAATTGAAATCATCAGTAAACAGAGCCAAAACCAAAAGCATTTAAAGGCGTTCGCTAACGCGTGGCCATAAAGTGGGCGTGACCGCAGCGGCTGCGCCGGCTTACTCATGCAATTTTCAAGGTCGTAAATAATAAAACCGTAAACGCGTTCCAAAGCACTTTGGCTACTTTCGCGCGTAGTTTCCCCTATTGAAATACCTTGGGAATTCGAATGGTTCTCGTTAAGTTTTGTTAGACGATCACAGTGTGTTTGTTAAACGTTCCGTACGAGCCGGAGAGAACACTGTGGGCAAAACAAAGTGGAATCTATTTTGACGATGTACAAGCAGGAGCGAAGTGTTGTTTTGTTGACTCATTATTACAATATATTAATATACTTACATACATGCTTTCTATTGAATGTGTGTGTATGAGAAAATCAAAATTCAATTGAATACTTGGATTCCCTTATAATTTCCATCAAATAGACTCCGCAATAATTGTGAAAAACATTCAGTTGGCCTTACAACCACACTAACGTTAAATATCTTTATACTAATTAGTTAATACACGTTTGACTGCTACAAACGATGAGAACCTATAATGAACTTGCGTCACAATATTAAAAGGCATATTTTCCGCTTATCCATAGGTCAACTTACTTAGTATACTTAATAATTATGTGCGCTTGATATAAATAACTCATCTTATGTGAATTATTCCAACTAAAAATATTAAATAAATACAATTTTATTGATTATTATTAAAAATGATATTTCTGACATACTCATAAGAAATAGGAAAAGTTTATGTTGAAGTCCGCTTTTGTACTTAGCACTTTCTTTTGTGTGTTATTTTTTGTTTTTCCTTTTTTATCAGATTTATTTATGTATTTCAGCATTTATTTTATAATTTTTACAACAGTATTCTTTATCATATCTCACCTTTATTTTCTACAAGTCAACTAAAGCAACAACTGTTTTCTGCAGTATTGAATACTAGTTTTTGCCCACGGCTTCGCCCGCGTGGAATTCGATTATCACGCGCTGTTCCCTCGGGAACTGCATTTTTCTGGGATAAAAAGTAGCCTATGTTACTCTCGGGCCCATAAACTATCTCTATGCCAAAAAACACGTCGACCCGTCGCTCCGTTTCGACGTGAAAGACGAAAAAACATACAAACAACACACTTTCGCATTTATAATATTAGTATGGATTTATATCGCGAAGTAAACCAAACACAATCGATACGAGTCTCAATGGGGATAATGTTCCTATTGAATTAACGTGAATAATTTAGGAACACCGGATATCAAGTGCTCGCGACAATACAGCCATTGTCAGAGCATCATTACGGGACATTTCAGCTCCATCTGATTATAACGGACTACATGTGATGAACAAAACTACATTGAAGCCTGAGTTAATTATGAATTAACGTGTATTCATAAAAACAAATTAAGCCTGGCATGTGATTTGCATATTAAATTAATGACTTTTGTCAGCTAATAAACTTAACGTTAGTCTTTGTCATTAACATCATTAGCCGCATGACAAGCTTTTAGATGGGGATTTTGATGCACAATTGTTTTGGCCTGTTGTTCTTTAATTCATTCACTAAACGTTGTCTGTATCTAAAATAAGATCTATAGCTAAATGAACCTCTTATCAGTGACTATGACCAGGCCCACCTTGTAGAAAGACCTACAGTGTACCGTTATTCATTAGCCTGGTAGACACTTGAAATTTTCTTCCCTATAGCATGATTCTTCTTGAAACATCTGCCTATTCAATATGTTTTTGTACCGTTCATATTAGCTGCCCTATTGCCACGGTTGTTATCCTTCAATTTCGTTCTACATTTACATTTTTTTTTTATCTAAGACTGGCTTAAGCGACCTCTATCTTACATGATGATGGTGCAGATGAGGCCAAAGGCAGTTATTGGTTCAGTACCAGTTTATTCGCTTATTTTACTATGATATACATTATTTCCTTCTCCTCATTAAAATAAAGGTTATTAGTCATAATCAGTATACAGATACGATGCGAAGCAGATGGTTTAGTTAGCTATTACACCAGTGATCCTATTGCATTCTAATTTCATGTAGGTATATTCTGTTCATTTGTATGCAAAAAAAAAACACAATACTCCTAGTAGTTTTTTTTTTGTTTTTGTTAATCTTACTGTTCAAATAATGTATAATGCGATCGGGATGATTTCAATGATAATTGGCCAATGAGTAAGCTCTTGCTATAGGTAGGTACAACATAGATTTTCTAACTGTAGCGTTTCTGTAGGGAGCCATTAGTTTAAGGTTGTGGTCCACTAAGCCCCCTGCGGTGTTCCGGTTGTCATAATAATATTTCAAAAATCATGGGTAACGGATGACCCTTTCCCATTAACTATGTTTTATGCATTCCTTGTAGCTGCGGTACGATGTTGAGTAATACCCTCGTTTAATGAGAACATTACATTAGGGAGTTTTTATTTGTTAATAATAGCAAAACTTTTTTTCAAGGAAAAAAATGTAATGAGAGTATTGTTTCCCTTTTTTTATTTTTTTCTTGGATTCCACTTATAACTTTGATCATCAATATTACTTCCAAATAATAGTTTATTTCATAAATTGTACAAACTTAGGTGATTAAAATGTTCAACACTCAATACAACGGGGTTTTGTAGGATTCAAATTAAGATTTATTTTTTTCATTCTAAGTGAGCACGATTTTATTATTTACAATTGTGTATTTTTGTTCTGTTTTTCTCTCAATCCTCGGCTTTAACCACGTCATCAGTCTATTTCGTGGTTTCCGTTTGAGAACTTTTCTTTATAATTGTCAGCTCTTAACAAATTCTACAAATATTTTTGAATGTATTTTTATTAAGATCCCTTTCTTTTTGCCAGGTCCGGCGTTTTGGGGCCTCATCAACCCAGAGTGGTCCCTCTGCAACAAAGGTCGGCGGCAGTCACCTGTCAACCTGGAACCAGAGAAACTGCTCTTCGACCCCAACCTAAGATTTTTACACATAGATAAGCATAGGGTGAGTATTTTTTGCTCGTGAGTTAGAGTTCAGAGTGTGTAAGCGGGATATCCAAAATTTACAACTGATGGTCCGACCATTTGCAATAATGTTCACAAAAATTTATACGACTTATTGATGACATACGACTGATTGATACTGACCTGACAAATTATGAAACCAGTTTTTGAATAACTTGAACAAAAAAGAGACTTTAAAAACTTCTTTGAAGTATGTATCACTATGTATACCCTCCCCAAAATTGCAAATCGGTTCACATGAATGACGGAATTTTGTGGTAACAAACATAAAAAAATATAACCGAATTCAGAACCACCTTGGTCAAATCGTCAGAGCGCAAGGAGCTAACCATTAAACCTGTTAATTTTTAGGGTTCCGGAGCCAAAATGGCAAAAACGGAACCCTTATAGTTTCGCCATGTCTATCTGTCTGTCTGTCTGTCCGTCTGTCTGTCTGTCTGTCTGTCTGTCTGTCTGTCTGTCTGTCTGTCCGTCCGCGGCTTTGCTCAGAGACTATCAATGCTAGAAAGCTGTAATTTTGCAGGAATATATAGGTAAACCATGCCGACAAAACAGTACAATTAAAAATTCAAAAACAATTTTTTTTAGGGTACCTCCCATAGACGTAAAGTGGTGGTGATTTTTTTTTTCTCATCCAACCCTATAGTGTGGGATATCGTTGGATAGGTATTTTAAAACCATTAGGGGTTTGCTAAAACGATTTTTCGATTCAGGCATTTGTTTCCGAAATATTCAACTTCAAAGTGCAAATTTTCATTAAAATCGAGCGTCCCCCCCCCCCTCTAAAATCTAAACCGGTGGATGGAAAAATTTGAAAAAAATCAGGATGGTGCTCAGTATATCAAACTTCCAAGGAAAACTATAACGGCTAAGTTTGCTTGAGAATTATTAGTAGTCTATGAGTAAATAGCAGCGTAAGGTACAAAATATACCTAAACTTGGAAGATTCCGTATAAAATACGAAATACTTAGAAAAATATTACTTAATTTTTTCGTAATGGCTACGGAACCCTATTCTGGGCGTGTCCGACTCGCTCTTGGCCGGTTTTTTGAGGTTTTTTTTAGTCACAACAACATGAACATTGCTCAAGTATTACCGTAATGTTGCTATCGTTACTAACCCTTACTATCCTTACAAATATTACACCTAAATGCGAAAGTGAGTTTTATTTGTCTGTTTGTTCCGTTATCGCGCTTTAACCACTGACATTATGCATAAATCATGATTAAAAGACTAGTATAAATAATGGTAACTTTTATCTCGAAATAATGAGTAACGAGTTCCCAAGGGAGTAAACGAATTATTTTCAGACGAAGTTGCGGGCACCAGCTAGTGGTGTTATAAATTACTTTTGTGCGTACAAATTTGAATACTGTATGCCGAGCGACAAGCTACAGTTTGTTGTCAAGCTTTCCCGTATCCATCATAACTTACCAAAATATTAGTTATACTTAATTAAATGTTTCTGAGCTATTTAAAACAACGAGGACCGTTAACCTCGCTCACCTGAAAACCCACAAGTTATTTTTAAAACAAGGTAATAAATTCTGTTCTCATTACGAATTCAACATTTATTTCAAGCCGTTAATCAATTTGTTTGCCTCAATTTATTGCATCAAGGCGTTTATTGCCCTCAGATAAATGGACTGATAAGCAACACGGGTCATTCTGTGATATTCACGGTAGAAAATGAGACCCGACACCATATCAACATCACCGGGGGCCCGCTGTCCTACAAGTATCAGTTTCATGAGATACATATACATTACGGTCTTCATGATCAATTTGGTTCAGAACACGCCATCAACGGGTATTCGTTTCCTGCTGAGGTGAGTCGTCTTTTATTAATGTCGAAAAGTAGAATAGTTCATCACCAAATTATTATTAAATCTTTAGCGTTTGTCGACCATTTTACAATGTTATTAAATGCCAGAAGAGCTAATAAGCGAGCGTAAGATTGAATGATAACAACAAATTACGACTTTGCATTGTATCTGAACAATTTATAGCAATTAGCATTGTAGTTTTACAATGAATCCTTAGTTTTAACACAATACTATAAGCCAAATAAAATAAATGGTTTATCAATTTTTAAAAGTAACAGACACTTTATTGGATTTATTGTTTTATGACATGCAAACGATTATCAACTTCGGGGTGGTAGACCACAAATTTGGCTCATGGTACAGTCACGTCTAAAAATATGTATACAAAAACAAGGTTGCATAAATATGTAGTCATACATTGTGTCAAAAATATTTATCTATTACTGACACCAAAAAAATTTATTCATTAAACTTTTTCAGTATTATGTAATCACAAAATGCTTCAGAAAGTTGCATACTTAAATAAATTCCATTTAAATGTATCCACCTCGTAGGCAAAAATAAGTATACATGAATGGGTTCCATATACATATAACCACACCTATTTGACAAATATTTGTATACGCCGTTTGATTCATAAATATGTAAACACGATTTGATATTTTGATTCGTTTTGAAGAATTACTGTTTTGTTAAGATTACATGTCTGTCTCTTTCGTAACCTGCATGCGGGCAGGGACATACATACTACGAATCCATACTCCATTAAAATAATATTATATACTGGTGACCCGTTCCGGCACAACACGGTTACGGTATACATAGACACCGTGAATCACACTATTTATTTGTGACAACCGCATCAAAATCCGTTGCGTAGTTTGAAAGATCTAAGCGTACAGACAAAAAAAGCGACTTTGTTTTATACTATGGAGTGATGAATTGAAAGTAACTCTGTCTGTTCCGGTATCACGTCGAAACCGACTGGTTTCGACTGTCAAGGGGCTGAACATAGCGTCCGGATCTCTCACTCATCGTACGAAACACAGTAGCAGGACTAGCCAGCTCCTGCTTCACGTCGATATTCTGTGAGAGTGTGGTACTACCCCGGTCGAGCCCGCCCATTCGTACTGCAAACCAATAACTGGCTACAGTGCGGCTCTAACACTAACAATTAACAATATAATTAAAATAAAAACAAAAAAATGCTTAGTGCACCTTTCTGAGAATGACCCTAAACTGAAATACTCAATATTTACAAGTCAATTCAATCTAAGGACTGTCAAGTGCGTCATAGAATAATCGTGAGATAGACGTATGCAGTGACAAGTCCGCACTATTTTCGTGAATTGTCAAATCAGTTAAATATACAACTTACGATTCTATGCCAGTCAGACAAGGTTTGTTGTTGCAGTCTGGATACATATTTATGAATCAAACGGCGTATACAAATTTTTGCCAAATTGGTGTGGTTATATGTATATGGAACCCATTCATGTATACTTATTTTTGCCTAAGAGGTGGATACATTTAAATGGAATTTATTTAAGTATGCAACTTTCTGAAGCATTTTGTGATTACATAATACTGAAACAGTTTAATGAATACAATTTTTTGGTGTCAGTAATAGATACATATTTATGATGAAAATGTGTGGCTACATATTTTTCAAATTTTTTTGTGTATACATACTTTTAGACGTGACTGTACCTACCTTAAAAAGTTTTGGTAGCCTAGTAGTTTGATCTATGGCCTGTCAAGTATAGGATCACGCCACTGAGTTTTTAGATTTTTAATGTGATACATTTAAAATTTACTATGAACTTTACGGCAAATGAAAACAATGTGAGGAAACCTGCATGTTACCTGCGAAGCAATTCAATGGCAGATGCGAAAATCCACACTGAGCCCACGTAGAAACTACTGCCCAAGCCCTCTCACGTTGAGAGGAGGCCTGCGCCTTTCAGTGAGATATATATTAACAAAAATATTTGTTGTGCTGTAACTTTCTGTATTTTATGAACTTCATTGGAACGATCACGGTATTTTTAACCATTGATATTCTAGAGCCCAACTTTAACATTTACGCACGAAAATAAATAATTGTCTCCGTCGCAAAGTTACGCAGAGAGGTAAACACCCCGCGCCGACAATAAATTTTATCAGAGACTCTTTCGAGAGGTTTCAAAAGAAGGCGTAACAGATGTTTTTACACGCATCGGCCGTCTCTCTGAGACGCCAAAATCCCAAATGTAATCCCGACGAACGACTGCGAGTCAACTGAAGCATGGCTCGTGTTTATTTATGTGACAAATTCTTACGCAGCCACTTTAAATCCCAAAATCATGTGCTCGTTCTTGTGTGAATCCTTTTACTCTTTTTTATCGAGCTTTCCACTTTTTACGCGTAAAAAGTTTATTTTAGCAGAATTTTGCTTTAGCTTTAAAAATATACAGATATTTTTAACATAGTGGTGTTTGTGCACTTGGTATTTAATATAAATCTCACCGAGGTAGTAAGATTATTAAGTATTTTTTGTAGGTCGTATAATGCTAATTGGGCCCAATTACTATTTGATATATTTTTTATTTACTATCTCCCCGTAATATGTTTTTGTGTGTATCGAATACGTGTAAATAAATGTCTCTAATTCTGTCTGTCTCTCTCATTGTTTCCATTAATAACATGTTTTGTAGTTACCAGGACTAAGAATTAACATTTTATTTGCAGATTCAAATATTTGGTTTCAATTCGCAGCTTTATTCAAATTTTTCCGAGGCTTTACACAAAGCTCAAGGAATTGTTTCGATATCGCTTCTCCTACAGGTAAACTTTTCAATATTTTACTGGTATAAGTTAAGCCTGGTATTTAAATGTCGAAGTTATTTTAGGGATCCTGGCTTTATGCTGAAAATATCTTTTCATATGGACGAACGTTTATTTTTTTTCTAAAACAGTAAACTATTCCGGACATATTTCAGAACCCTACAACCTTATAAATGAACTAAAATGATTTCTTTGCTCACCCGCGACCTTAAGATAGCTAAGTCTATGCAAATTATGCGTGTTCATGCAGTTCCTCCACCTCCACACTGTAAGAACACACACAAATTACACAAACCCATCTATCACCACCACCACAACACACTGACGCGTTTCGAACTCAACCAGAGCTCATCTTCAGAGTGACACAACCGTACACCATGCTACCAGTTGTTAGACTAACAAACCACCACCACTGTTTTAATTTGCCAAACAAAACAAAAAACTACCCGCAAAATATTAATAAATTTTTACTATGCTACAAAACTAACTTGATTTTTTAATTTTTATTTATTTTTAGTCAAGGCATGTTTTACTAACTATCGTTGCTAAAATTAGACCCAAGCCGTAGCAAGGGAGATGACACTAAATTTATTTGCTCATTAATAATAGACCCCATACTATTGTACCTAATTATCTCCATACATTCTAACACGTCGAGACGAAACCCCTTATCACAGTAATGCAACACTTCATACGAATCTGAGTCTGATATTGAATGATTTAATTCTAACAGATGCTTGGCAAAATTAGATCTATCAGGATGTTCGTTCCTATATGCCGATACATGCTCTTTAAACCTAGTATTAAAACTGCGCCCGGTCTGACCTATATATACCTTACTGCAGTCATTACAAGTGAGCTTGTATACACCCGATTTAGTTCCTTTATCCACCTTCTCTTTGTGGTTACAAAGTTTAGAGTACAAAGACTCTTTCTCTCTACTCTCTTTGTAACTCTTTGTACTCTAAACTTTGTAACCACAAAGAGAAGGTGGATAAAGGAACTAAATCGGGTGTATACAAGCTCACTTGTAATGACTGCAGTAAGGTATATATAGGTCAGACCGGGCGCAGTTTTAATACTAGGTTTAAAGAGCATGTATCGGCATATAGGAACGAACATCCTGATAGATCTAATTTTGCCAAGCATCTGTTAGAATTAAATCATTCAATATCAGACTCAGATTCGTATGAAGTGTTGCATTACTGTGATAAGGGGTTTCGTCTCGACGTGTTAGAATGTATGGAGATAATTAGGTACAATAGTATGGGGTCTATTATTAATGAGCAAATAAATTTAGTGTCATCTCCCTTGCTACGGCTTGGGTCTAATTTTAGCAACGATAGTTAGTAAAACATGCCTTGACTAAAAATAAATAAAAATTAAAAAATCAAGGTAGTTTTGTAGCATAGTTAAAATTTATTAATATTTTGCGGGTAGTTTTTTGTTTTGTTTGGCAAATTAAAACAGTGGTGGTGGTTTGTTAGTCTAACAACTGGTAGCATGGTGTACGGTTGTGTCACTCTGAAGATGAGCTCTGGTTGAGTTCGAAACGCGTCAGTGTGTTGTGGTGGTGGTGATAGATGGGTTTGTGTAATTTGTGTGTGTTCTTACAGTGTGGAGGTGGAGGAACTGCATGAACACGCATAATTTGCATAGACTTAGCTATCTTAAGGTCGCGGGTGAGCAAAGAAATCATTTTAGTTCATTGATATGGACCTCCGCAAAGTAACGCCTGATTCAATAAATTACAACCTTATAGGTTAAGTTAAATAGTTTTAAAACAATCCTGAAGTATAACAGCTTAAAAAAATCTTTCGTCCACATGAAACATTAGTCTAGTGAGACTTAATCGTAAGAGTGCCATTATTGAACACCTATGTACTGTACACCTGGATTCTTCACAATAAATTGAAATTGAAAACATTTGGAAAATAAGGGAAAGCGAAAAATTAGAGAACAGTTATTATATTCCAAATATAGTGCGTATTTTTTTCAGTTAAACAATAAATAGGTATTACGTATTTAACGAGAGTTGGTGGACTTAACAAGCCAAAAGTAAAGTTATTTTTGATTAGCTGATAATTTGAAAAGCCGCAAGTGCAAGCGCTTTTAATGTAATTGAAAATATCGACGAAGTGTTTGGCCACACCTACCCATAGCTTTAACCCAAACTGTGGGATTAATTAAGGAAATTGGAATTTTCTGCGCACCATTGGATTAGCCACTAAAGCTATTAGTTCAAATTAAGACCCGGCCGCAGGTAAAAACTATTATGCCAGTCATTTTTAGGGTCAGTGCCTCACTACGGGTGCGTCAATTACTAACTTTTCCACTTTATTAAACTTTTTTGAATGGATTAATTTGTATTTAATTGGAATTCGATTACTTTTGTTTGAAGTATACTTTACCTGGCTGAGTAACTAAATCATTATCGTTTTGTATCCTACGGACTCTGCACACGGCTTCATGACTGATTTTCAAGCATTACAGCGTCTACCAAAGCAGCGAAGATATACGTAACTGTAGTGATAGTTGACGTTATGACTGGCATCTACATAGAAGCATAAAGGATCATTCACACTGGTTCAATTAAGACGCCTGGACGCTAGAGCATCCAATTTTGTTGTACACAGTACAATTTACTAAGCATAATTTAACTTTATATTGATTATCTATCCAGAAGTGCTGCTGTATTTAAGTTAATTTTGCCATTGTTTCAGCTTGGAGATTTATCTAATCCTGAGTTAAGGATTTTGACTGAAGAATTAGAAAATATTAAATATGGTGGTATGCAGACACTTTTTTTTTCGCAAAATATTAAGTCACATACATTACTCTGCAGACATTTTTGTGCACTCAATCAGTACCTACAAAATAATGTCTTGTTTTTATCAGGTGCGGAGATGCCTATAAACAAGTTGTCGGTCCGGGGTTTGCTCCCTGATACCGACTACTATATGACGTACGATGGCTCGACGACGGCGCCTGCCTGCTTCGAGACAGTCACGTGGATCATCGTCAACAAACCCATCTACATCACTAAGCAGCAGGTAATGTCATCATCAGATGGAAGACGTCCCCTGTTCAACAAAGGCCACCCCCATAGATGCTACAATGAATAACAAAATATAAACAACGTTTTATAGTAAACCGAAGAGACTCCCACATGCAACATTTGTTTAAGACATGAACCATATGCATCGCCGGTAGATTGCGCTTCGGGTAACGGCCGCGCTCACTCAACCTTAGCGAGATTGCCAACAGTTTCCACTACCACTTAATTTTCCCACAAACACAAACGGAAAACATAAGCAATGATTTATATTAACAGCCACACAACGCGGCACTTTCAGTTTACTTTTAACACGTACATAATTCACGACGGAGTCTTTGTCTAAAGGCGAGGGACGTGAGTTGTTTATTGTAGCGTGAGCACAAATGAAAATGTTATTACGCTGCCCGGCCACGGTTGAATACATAGAAACTACGGCGCTGGATGTGGCAGCCGGTAGTCGGCAGTCGCGATCATCCGACTCTGCTTCCTGAGCAAACAAAACCTCGCGTTCATTTCGCCACTGGCACCAATTAAGCGCGTCAACTCCTCGCTTAACAATGCGTAATACATGCTTTTAGTTTTTTGCTAGTTTCCTTGCTTGAATTCAACACACATAGACAAGTTATTTATGAGACTGTAAACAAGTAAGTATTATGCTGCGATTTTATTTTAAAGTGAAAAGGTGAACTAAAAAGAAAAGAAAAAGAAAAGAAAAAAATTATTTTGGCTCCATAAGTACCACCTAAGACTAAGATTAAAACTAGCACTATAACTATATTAAATACATCGTGACACGACAGGACACCAAAAAGGGCCTCCACTCAGCATGTGAAGCCGCACATTATGTGCAGCAACGCTGGTTTTCTGTGGAGCCCAGACGGTAAATACGTATGCATGAGCCAGTTCCTTTGCCCCAGTCAGACGAAGAAATATTAAAAAAAAAAAAAAAATTAAAATCTATATTTTTTTATATTTTTTTAAAACATGACAAAAATCTGTCACGAAATATCAAATTTCCCTTAGTTTCTAATGGTCTCGGGCTACCAAATTATGAATTCTACATTTTAGCATAATTATAACTCTTCGTTAGTTACGTTAAGTGTTCCTGCTGATTTCATGTAAAGTGCGATGTGCAGGTTTTAGTCGATTAGTTGCAGGCATGCATCCTGCATAGCCAGCCACGGCTCATATCGATTGCTGCAGACTTCCAAGATTCCCGACTTCGCCCAGCAGTTTGCAATGTTTAAACCTAACTTACTGAAGGAGCGCAAAGCCTTTATGTACCACTTACATGCTCTAATACGGTTAAGTGCAGTAGCCACTTGATTCTAACTACTTACACATTAAGATCTTTTCACTTGTAAATTTTAATTTATTCAATGGATGATTTAAAAATAACATGTTAAACTACGATTCATTATTACGAAAAAGTTCTACCAAATGCCAAAAAAAAAACAGATTTCGTAGACAATAAGGACTAAGGATACATAAAAATTTTCAGGCGTTAAAATTTTAAGCATGCAAAGGCTCTACATCCGTGACAGCTATTTAATTTCAATTTGATGTCGAATTCCTTCAAAACACCTTAGTAGGTATATTTTACGAGAAATTCATTTGGACTTGAGATATTTTTGGGCTATTAATATTTTCCTTTAAGCTTCTTTCCCGTCGGAATATCCCTAGTGGTCGCGTGCGTGTTGCCCGTTAATATCGCCCGCGAGCCACTCTCTACTTCACTAGCATCGAAGGAAGAATTTCAATTTACCTGAAATCGCTCGCTGCCTTTGTACATGTTTACAACGTAATAACGTAAGCGGAACTTTCTGTTATCGCATCTAATAATGCGAAAGGTCTCCGGAGTAAGTGCATAGAGCTTGAGGCAATTCGATTATGGAATGATTTGGTGGAAGAAATTTTATTGGTATTTTATCTACCGTTTTGTGGCTTTGCAATAAACTTGTAACGATAATTCATTATAATTTGCATTATCTTACCTACTCGCTAATCCTGCCGTAAAGCAGCAGTGCTTGCACTGTTGTGTTTCGGCGTGGAGAGTAAGACAGCCGGTGAAATTACAGGCACTTGAGGTATCCCATCTTATGGGAGGTGGTGATTCTTACCATCAGGAGACCCACTTGCTTGTTTGCCATCCAGGCGAATAAAAAAAATATATTAAATAGCCCAATCAAAAATAAAAATCTAGCAATGAGTATAAGAGACATTTTAAGAACATGTTGATTGATTGGTATACCGACAGGTACTTCATTCTAATAATATCATTGAACCGTCTTAATAATTAAATAGCTATTAAAGATGGGGATTTACAAAGTAAGATTGAAGGACGTGATTTCCTTGAGACGATTAAACAAATATTTGGGAAATACGCCAACATAATTCCATTTCATTTTACAGTTGCCGTGTTCATTACACTGCCAAACTTTGTCATTATTCAACCGCGGCTACACAAGTCGAGGTAGGAATTAGAAGTTTGTATTGTTCGTACAGTTGCACGGCCTGAGGCGACTGATGCAAGGCGACGCGAAACACCCGAAGGCGCCGCTCGGGAACAACTTCAGGCCGCCGCAGCCGCTGCACCATCGAGCAGTCAGGACAAACATCGACTTCAACCTGAGCAAGGTATAAAGTATTCATAAGTTATAGACGACCGACGTTTCCCTGTTGCTTGACTAATTGCGAAAAGCTTATAGTTATCTATGGACTAAAATGGCATGTGTGCTATACAATAGTAAATCGCTTATTAAATTATTTACACACGTGACGTTTTATGAAGCGAGCCGTCACAAAGAGTGTAGCAAGATTAATTTTGTAGGAGTAGTATTATTGAGATTTTTTTTTTTATACTATGATTAAAGTCAGAATAATATTTTGCATCCCATTCCTTATTTTCTTAAATTGATCAAATCAAAAAGTGACCTACCTTCATGAAAATATTTTTTAAAGATTTTAATTTGTAGGTGTGTATTGTCTTTTTGATTGAATCTGATTAAATATATAAGCTTTAATTATTATCATTTTATCAGAACAAGATTTAAAACTTATTTTTCTATTTCAGTATCCTGGGAAGACTTGCCCGAGCATGCATCGAGATATGCATTACAAAGGTGAGATCAGGCTTAATTTAAAAATTTTAATTCCTTTTTCAATCACAATTTTAATCTCTATATTGAACTGAAACTTATACAATTATTTATTTTTTGCAGCCAAAAGTTGGACTCAATACTGAAGACTTAGTTTTATAATGGTGGACAGTCATCATAATATAATGTTATAATGCTACGTAGAAATTAAAGCTGCTATAAAATTTAATTTTGTACATAATTTTGTACAGTCTTGTTGGAATATCTGGCTTAAGATAATTATACATATAGATTGTAGATTCATTATTAAAATGTAAAAATGTCATATCAATTCTTACATAATCAAGATTCTACTATTAGAGTAACTGTTTATGTAGATCAATGGGAAAGGAATTGTAATATATAGTTTTTATTATATAAATTTAGATATTGTGATTGATATAAAACGGCCTCTTACGTACACACGTACTTTCGGATAGATTAGCCCCTACCATCGGGTTTGCTATATTTACGTACCTTACAAAGTAGTGAATACATAGTTGTATTAAGATATGGATCTTAATATATAAACGGTTTTGTATCCTTTACACAAGTAGATCATACATAAGATGTTTAGTAGCTCCTTAATACTTGTAATTGTTATCAAATAATATCAGTCGTGTAATAGGTAACATACGTTATTTTTTTTACTTAAATTATGTTATTGTTAAGGTATGGATTATTAAGGGCCTGTTTCACCACTTGTCGACTAATATTAAGTGTGAGATAAAAGTAATGCCGTCTTTGTTTATTCGGAAAAACAAACAGAGACGGCATCACTGATATCTGTCACTTAAAGTTAGTCGACAAGTGGTGAAATAGGCCCTAAATGTAGGTATTTAATTTCTAAAAACTGTTTGAAAATAAAAAGAATCAAATTGTAAAACAAATCCTCATGTCATTGCCTAATATACCTAAGTTCATTTGTTGATAAACCTTGTTTCTTTACATAAAAAAGCTCTTTTGAATTTTATGTCGATTTATGTATATATATTGCTGTAAGCCATATAGCTTTAAATAAATTAATAGGATAGTGACGTTAAGATAGCACGTGTAGTATTCTGAACCTATTATACAAGTAAAATGTATATCATACTGGCTTTGTTCTTCCTTTATTTTAAAAGATTATAATTGTTTTACTAAACAATAATCTTCGTTTTCATTCAATGATACCTTATAATAATACTTTATTTAATTATATTTTAAAGACTGAAACATTCAACTGAGTGAATATGTTTTGAATTTTCGAACACTAAAATCCACATAATATTGTGTTTTCTGAAAGCATGACTACAATGTCAGTATTGCCAAAATTTCAGTAAATATTTCTACTGACATAAAATATTACAGATTATCTCAGCAAACGGTAGGGCCAATTTAGCATTTCTTATTATTTAAAATATCAGGCAGGTAGTTGGAAGCCTCTGATAGGTGCCTGTAGATACAGGCAGCTAGATAGCTGTTCCTTAGTTTGGTTGGTGTTAGTTGGTTCGGTTTGTCTGAACACTCCATGTTTTTTTTAAGATTTTTAACTGTAGTTGACAAAAATGTTTCTATACATTGGTCGATTTAAAACTAATTTCTAAAAAAAAACATTTGGGATATTGTCGAACGAACGCAAACACCTGCAGAGATATTCTAGATTAATTTAAAACCAACTTGTACCTTCAAGTTAAACTTTCTTTACTGATTATTTAATTATTTTATTTTTCATGCATTACTTTAAAATTAGTTTTTAATGTTTACTAGAATCACAATTTTAATACACACTGTAGTAACTTACTTGTACCTACTTACTTATACATATTTCAACGAAGTAATGAAAACAAATGAGTCCATTAAATTTTCAATGAAACTTTTTCACCGCACAGTCAAAAACTTAGCGATCACAAGTTTAAATATCCCTTTACGTCTCAGCCCAATGGAGTGGAACCGTCTGTTTTAGTGTTTCCCCCGCCCTTGAGTTTGAATAAAAAGCTCATTTGAATTCTATGAGAATCGAAATTGCTCTCTTTTTCGCTGCAGTAACTTAATTTAATCGAGTCCCATCACAAAATGTCCATTTACCTTCGAATTGGATGACTACGCGATGTAGACGTGGGAGCGCGAATCTTTATTCAAAAGATTATACTAAGGTACTGTGGAGTTTCCGAACTCTCTCCGTGGATAGCAACTTTGTTACGCCGCCACAGTCCTATACTAACCTGAGGCCGTATTGCCTAATGTTGTCAAATGTCAAAAAATGTCAAAAACATTAGGCAATACGGCCTCTGCTTATATTTGGGTATTTGTCTTTCATGAATTGACTTCAAAAAACCGACCAAGAGCGTGTCGGACACGCCCAAGATAGGGTTCCGTAGCTATTACGAAAAAATCAAGTAATATTTTTCTAAGAATTTCGTATTGTGTCAGTCAAAGTCAAAATATATTTATTCAATTTAGACTATAACAGGCACTTATTAATGTCAAAAAAATCTACCACCGGTTCGGAAAAACCTCTATTGAGAAGAATCCGGCAAGAAACTCAATGAGGTAAATTTTTTAAATTTGATAAATACTCAAGTTTTTTCATAACTTTCCACCTAACAGTTTAGATTTTAGTGCGGGGGCGATTTCACTTTAAACAGAACACTGAATAAAAAAAAATTGGCTTAGTAGTTTTAAGATGGAGAGTTACGTGCGTATCAATCACTCTGAAAACATGTCATAAGTATACATTAAATGGAACAAAAAAATAATAGAGTAGTTAGTTTCAATTAAAACTGAAATCAAAGTAGTTTACAAAATTAAAACTTGTTCAAAATTGTAGGTAAAAAATCCGACACATGAAAATTTCATGACATGTACATTTTTAGTTTGTTTTCATTTATTTTTGTCCATGTCGTCACGAAAAAATATCTTCTTGCCTCATTTATTAAAAAAAGAGGAAATTTAAGTTTAAAGTTTTCAAAGTCTAAAGAAAATAAAATAAATAAATAAACATGCCATATGTATGTATGTATGTATGTATGTAAACTCTTTATTGTACAAAACAAGTAAAACACAATTGACAAAAAACAAATATGTACAAAGGCGAACTTATCCCTTTAAGGGATCTCTTCCAGTCAACCTTTGAGTGGATGAGAGGAGCATTCAGTCAGGGACAGACAAAAAGTGAGTTAATATATATAATATAATTAATTTAATATATTTAATTTAATTGAATATTTTCTTTGCTTTTATTTAGTTTCTTTTTTTGCAATCTGATTTATAGTTTTAGTGATATAAATTAATAAACAAACAAATGAATATCATGAAATACTTGACACCAATTGACCTAGTCCCAAATTAAGCAAAGCTTGTACTATGGGTAGGTACTAGGCAACGAATTAATACATATAACTACTTATAACTATAGATAAATACATACTTACATTTATTTGTTTGTATGCGCAGACTTACATATAAATGAAACTAATAAGAAGTGGCAATAGGCAGGCCATATAGCACGGAGAACAGATGGCCGTTGGGGCCGAAAAGTTCTCGTCTGGAGACCGCGTATCGGCAATCGCAGCGTAGGACGTCTACCAACGAGATGGACGAATGACCTGGTTAAAACCGCGGTTAAAAACCATGGATGCAAGCCGCTACCAACCGAAGCAACTGGTGATCTATGGAGGTGGCCTACGTCTAAAAGTTGACGTCCTACGACTGAGATGTTGATGGTGATGATGAACATACAAACACAAATAAATGTCGATATGTAATTTGACCAATATGTTTCGAAGCTGTATTAGACTAACATTATACAAAACTGTTCTAACAATATTACATGCATACGGGTTAAAATGATAACCTCCTTTTATTGAAGTTAGTAAAAACGTATTAACACGCATCAGCTGTGACAGCAAATACGCATTCTTTAAGTTAAAGTAAGTATACAATAGAAAGTATTTAAAAATATGAATTATTTACAGCTAAAGAATTAAATTATGATTGGTTTTTTGGAGTTTTTTTGGATTTTTTATTTCAACTCCAAATTTATTACTTTTACGGTCATCTCGTAAAACCAAGTTTGTATTTTCGATAAAGAATTAAACTATTATAAATACATACATATTTTTCTTATAACTACATATGTTGGTCCAATATAAAGTTATCGTTATCCCGTAAGTACGCAAAACTAATAATATTATTTAGATGTTTAGCCGTACGAGTTGCGATTAAGATATCGCGAAATAAATCGCCCGATTTTCCGGTCCGGAACGCGAGTCTACGTTATTGGAAAAGTTTCCCTCGGTTAATAGACTTACACAAATTGAGTTCATTAAAAATAATATAATCGGACATAAACCCCTGTTGAATCTCGGGCCAGCCTTTGCAAATATTAACTTTACACTGCACTTACATTTGTTTCTTTAGGATGTGTTTAGCTTTGCATACGATGTTTATTTTGAGCCAGTCAGTCAGATGTGCGCTATCTTGTAATGTTTCATTATAAGGAGCTAAAATATATATCGATTATAATACGTAACAGTGGGATAAAATTTGGACCTTTTGATAAATACAGTTTTCCGGACTTAAAAGTCAGAAATAATTGGTTAATACGCCTGGTTGTTGCTACGCTTTTGGGAATTATAACAGTGAATAGTTTACAACAAAGCTTATTATTACCTTTTTGTTTCTTGCTCTGTTCGTTCTCGGATAGAAATAGAACCCTCGCGTCATACTGTTCTCGTTAAGAACTGTCAACAAAGGCTGGAAAAAACATGAGGATTCCACCAACCCACGTACTTTGCATCGTTATTTCCGTCTTTAACCCTTCAACCTTTCTTTCATTTTCCTATATTAGCGAAGGGACGCGTACCTATCCTTAAAGGAAATATTTTTTATTAAATCAATACGCATATAATATGAATCAAGTGGGCTGTGTGTTTGCACAGCCGGCTAAACACTCGAAGGGTGCGATGTGACTTGAGTGCGTACTCAAGACGAATGTGAGCTTCAACGACTAGTTTATTTACTTTGTGAATACCTTGTGACGGAGATTGCGAAGGTAAATTTTGTTTCAATGTGTCTAGAACAATTAAAGGCGTAGGTGTTTTATCCTGGTTAGTTGTATTCAGATTTAAAAATAGCTGCCATTCAATTAATGCATTAAAATAATAAGTAATACAGATGAGACGAACTTTGCTGTGTCCTAAAAAGAAAAAGGTATTACCGGACAAGCGGACTGCAAAATGATTTTGTACGAGATTCTTTTATCTAAGGTACGAAAAGCTAAAATGCACAGTATATTGTGTGTTTCCAACAGATTTAATTAAATCAAATTAAAAAAATCTGTGTTAGCTCAACAACAGAGCAAAGCAAGACTAATAATGCAAAATACTAAACACAAACCAAGTAATGCTACATACAAATTGCACACAGCGTTGTTCACTTTGTAATCGTGTAGATATTTCAGGGAATCGCTGGTTCCTACTTTATAATAGAAATAATGAAACACGCTAAGTCTTTACACGAAACAGCTACTTCAGTCTACAACTAGTTAAAAGTTTCATACTGCGACATTCACGTTGTCGAAGCCAATTTGAGTTTTATGCAAATGTGTTCATCCCAATGCAACAAACTAGCGTTCATAGAGTATGATAATGTTTAACAATTTAAAGGGGACATAAAAATATAATATGAATAGAGAATGAGAAATATAATGGGAATGATTTAAAATAAACCAAAACAAGAAACAACGTACTGAAATGTTTGTACCCAACTCAGTATAAAATCATTAAAATTAAAGACGAAAACAACAGCCGAACCTACATCAGCTGAGTACAGGCCTCCTCTTAGAATAAAGGCTGTAGAAGTTATTCATAACTTATAGAAGCAGAAATAATTTATCGTAAACAAATAATATATTCTTACTCACATACACTGCGCGGCAAAAAATCTGGCCCTCAAATGTATGCAGAATCGGTAATTTTTAAGAGTGGGCCAAATTTTGTGCCGCTGAGTATATATCACGGTAAGTAATACATACCGTAACTAGCATATAATTAATTAAAACATGCTATAATCAAACTTCCACCTACTTTTTAGCCTGACGGTCGCATAGGTACTATTACAACCTATCGAACTTAAAATAGTTGAAAACTCCGACATTGTCATTTCAAAATTCAATATCCCAAAAACGCAATAACCAATTATAATCAAAAATATCTAAGAACATAGCGAGGAATCTCACTTTCACTTAAAAACCACATTGAAACGCAAACAGATGCCACAGACAGATAAACTGACATTGACGTCAAAATTATAACACCCCTCTTTTCACGTCAAAAATATCCAACAAAAGTTGAGAAACATATAAGTATAGAAACGATTTCAGTACAAAATTGTATGCTATTCGTATAGCAATTACAAAAATATTCGTAAAGTTAACAACAGCGGAGCCGAGGAAAAGTTATCCAAACACTTCGGCAGGGAAGCATTCCGCGCCAGCCGTATTTCACTTTTTCACAACATTGATACATATCAAGAAACTTGAACAATACTTTCGGTAAAAAATACTCGTGTTCGGCCGAGAGTGAAACTTGAAAAAACCAGTCAAGCGTTACATTAACTTAACTTCGGGGTTCCGTAGTAAAAGCCTCGTAAACTTCAACTTTGAAGTTTATAGACGTTGAAATCTTATTCCTTCCAGCTTATTCCCTACGCACGCTGACGAATTAAGTTTATAATGCACTTAAACAAAAGTCTACCTTTATACACTTGGGATAGCTTATGAAATGCTCTCGACCGTTGAGGTTGAAATGGTCTTCTTATGAAGGTAAATTAACAAAAAGGCATGATTTACCTAAAAATAAATATTTTACTTTCTTTTGACCGTAATGTTTATGATTATATAATTTTGGAAAAATATAATTATGTACTTACTTGAGGATACTTAATATGGGCAGTCTACATATTTATGTAAAAACGAAACTAGCATATTAAGTAAGTAAACATAATAATGTATTTAAATGCCGTTAGAACCCAAAACACGCAATCCACTTTTATACATCGACTAACTATATTTATAGGGGTGATCCCTGGAGGGTAGAAGTTAAAAACAGCTTTCACCGGCCGACGCGTTTGAGTAAGTTTCACTGAAGTTTTATTGAAGTTGCAACTTTCGGACCGTTTGATATATGTACAGGAACCCCCAGGAATATATTACCATTTGTAACTTTATGCGTATATGTATAAGGTTCAATGGGGTTAGTTATTCAGATCTGCGCAGCAACAGGCCCATGTTAAAGTTGGTGCAATCGTAAATTATTCAAGCCCTCTTGGTACAATACTTGCCTACTTGTCGTATCCGACTGTTGCTGTGCACTATTGTCTTGGAAGGTAGTTTCTGGTATGATTTACTGGGCCTATCAACATTGTTTCTATGTGAGTTTTGAAATAGTGAATATATCAATAGCAAACAAAAAATATGGAAAAAAATATGGATATGGATGGGTTTTCTACTAACAAAAAATATGGACTTTTGTTTTGGTCTGAAATAAAGTTTTTTTTTTTTTTAGTACCTTAACGGGTAAGCAAGCATAACATTAAGTAGTTTCAGAATAATAAACTATAGCTTAATTAAGCTCTCAAGAACATAACAAACAATACGTTTATATTGTAACATTGTTATGCTGCAGAAAATAACAATCTGTCTTATAGCTGAGTAGTCGCATAAATTATAATGGTGCATCCTACAAAGGATGACTACCAAATGAAACATTGCATGCGCTACGAGTTCTACGGGCTACGGGTTTCGGTGCTACGAAGCGTTACGAGAGTGTAGACCGTGGGAAAGCGGCCACATGCTGGGTTTTCTTGGCAATATTAGCTTGGCGGTACATAATTTTATCCAGTCTCGGTCATAAATACTACACCTAACCCCAATATCGCTTTAAGAAAGCGTGCAGGGAACCACGACACGAGTTTCGCGGAACTGCGGCTTATTTGGATCAGGCTCCTGAGTAACGACATGACAATGGGCAAATATTTATGATAATATTATTCTACAATTGAAAATTTAATCATGTTTAAGAATAACACAATAGAATAGCAAAGAAAATAAACAGTACCTTTTTAAAACGGAACAAATTACAGCTGGTAATGAAATATCGAATTAATTCTACGAGTATACCGAGGTGTAATTAAAATAAAATTAAGCTCAACAATGGTTTCAGGTTATTCTAATCCGGTTGCAGAGCAAATGCAAAATTATCTGGATGGTATTCAGTTACAATCTTGTGACTTATTTGTGCCTCTGTCCCGTTTTTTGTTCTTGTGGTGGAAGAGGACGACGATATGAGATCGCTGGGGAATTCTGGAGTGAAACAGTGAGGGTCCACGTGGTTTCGTTCCCACGCTCCCATGGCAGCGTCGACATGCGACGGTTATTAAGCTCTTCACCTTTTTTGTTACCTGCTGAGAGATTTATTACTTTTAATTATTTTTCATTGTCCGCCAGCGTTATTCATGTAAGAGGTGTTAAATTAGACGCTTTGAGGCAATGATGAAGTGCTAAACGTCATTGTGTAAAATTACGTCGAGAGAAAACTGATTGTTTTTAGCTAGGGGCTGACATCAAATAAGTATATACCTCTAGACAGAGATTGATGACGAAATATAATTATATAGAAGCTACCCTCTTGACAAATAATATTGCTGTGCCCAACAGGGTCCATGATGATCACATACCCCTTTGTAACATTTGTAACCATACACTGTGGAAAAGCTTAAAAATATTGAGTATTGAGTAAAATTTCAATAAGAGCAACATAGTCAGACAATTTATTTTTTTACTTTGTTACCTACATCAAAAATCATGTTAATTTTCAAGCTGAAAACTAGTCTGTGCCAATCAACTGCTATGTTAATGTACTCATTCTCATGCTATGAAACCCAATACAAAAAACTCTATGTGTATTGCTTTTGTGCTCTGCAATAGTTATTTGGTAACGGAAAAAGATCAACTTAATTCATGATAATTGTTTAATGATAGTTATTTTTATTTATTTTTGTCAATTATTGTAATACTATTTGTCTGTTTATAGATAAAAAAAATATAGTTATAACTTTAATAGAGGATTTTTTTTATTTGTTTTTCATAATTGATGAATATTTTTAAAGGACACTAAACTTAATTTTATCGGGCGTGCGTTAAACAGAACCAATCGGCTTGTTAACTGAGGCTAACGTTGCAACGGTTATAACTTTATTAATACAACGCTACTATCGATCCGATAGAGATGTCACGGTTTTATCGCGCTCGTGTTTCGCTAAAATGCAAAATGTTAACAGATATCTACCATTTGATGTAAAATGCATTATTTCACCACATGTCAATTTTGAAATCCTTTTACACTAGGACGCTAGCGCCAGGGTTATTGAAATTGAAATGAATGAAATTAAAATTGAAGTAAATTGTCATATGTGACTCACACGTAAATAAGTAGTTTTTTGTGATAATTCGATATGATGCACATTTTCTATCTCATTTAGTCAAAAAGAAGATAAGCTAAAGCTGGAAATTTACCTCAAATTCTCATGAATTTCATAATGCTTTCTTGATACTTGGCAATACAATAACTTTAGCGGTTGGCATACCCGGGGAAATTTCACAATGTTGCAATTTTTGTTTAATTTTTTCTTTAGTCCAGTTTTATTGTCTCGTCCGAAAAAAATGGCACGATGTTGTTTATAATAATTTTACAATACAATACAAATATTCTTTATTGATCACCAAAAACAGTACAATAATACAGTAATTTCGTTGTGTATATTACACTAAAACTGTTTACTGAGTAAGGTATTATATACTCTGTCCTTTTCATAGTTAACACAATCAATAAAAATTGAGGTGGCAAAATAATCTTTTTTATTTCGATAATAAAAGTCAGCAAACAGAATGTGTTAGAGTTTAAGATTCAACAGAGCTTCGGCAGCGCTACGTGTTTACAGTTTAATCCTGAATTTAATTATTTAGCCAATAAAAGCTTGTTTACGATACCTGCCAATCGCTCAGTCGTAACCGGACCTATGTTGCGGAGTCGTTCATCGGTATTCATGTTGGGCACAGAAGGGTTCATTAAAATGCGTGGAACAATAAACGCAGCCGCGGAGCTATTGTGGCGAGTTTTAACCGCGTTTCAATCTGCTGTACGTATTATGCCTCCCATTGTTAACGCTGCCCGTTCATGATTTATGCTGTGGCATTTAACGTAACTTGGATTGTAGTACAACTAAGTTTTTTTTTCAATTACATGAAAATAAAATGTAGGAAAAAGTCTGTTAAAAATTTTTACGGTAATCACAAACGTTTCTATAACCAATAAACCAAAACCAATTTATATTTATACTGCCTCGAGCAGAACACATTGAATCGTACTAAAATTTCAAATGTGAAAATTTGTATGTGTTTGTTACTCCTTCACGCTAAATTTCAATTTGAATTTAAAACGGATGGAGTTGGATAAAATTTGTTATGTAGACAGATGGACGTATACATAAGCTAATTTTGATCCCAATTATTTTCAAGGGTATAAAATCACAAAATCTCAAACGCTAGAAAACGTTCATGAAATCCACGATGTTTTTTAAGAATTCATACGGGAAATTAGTTAATCTCAGACTTTAAATTTTACAGCTGGAGCTATGTTTTACGCGTGCAAAGCCATGCGTGAAGTCAAATACGGAATAAGAATAAAAATAAGCTTTTAAAAGCTTATTCTAATCTGAAGTGAAAAGTGCACCGTCAAGTAAACCTAGTGCTTTTTCAAAGAGAGTTCTGCATCGCTTAAAAGCTTCCCTAAAGATATTCGCCTGGGCACAGACACGGCCCATTCAAAAGGCTCTAAACGGAAGGATACGAGCCGTAAAATAGGATTTCATGCATGCCTTGACTTGTGTGAACAAATATGTACGGTTGACAACGCACGACCTTTGCCAATAACCGTCTAGCGAAGGAAAAATCATTGTATATTCAGAATTTATTTTTTAATATTTTAACAGATCAAACTGGGCACGCTACCTCTGATTATATTTTATTGGAATTATGCTATTTTTAAACGTCCCTAAAATAAAAATAAAACACAATAATAGCCCGTTATAGTTACTTTATTTTTGAAATGACAGCAGCGTGTAAATTTCAGTATTTTTTTCGCTAGAACCGAGAGAGATTGTACTCGTATTGCAGATTCATATGCCTGAAGTGCTATTCAGTGAGCAATCAAAAACACAAACGTGAACCTGTGTTGTGCTTGACTATACTTTAGCTAGAGCGTTTTGAATTTTGCATTTAGCATTGTACTCGTACATTACTGCTCTTTGTTGCTCGAGTTGCTCGTGCTATTCCCTCGATGTTCTTTTTCCATGAATAAACAACTAGTAGGAGTGGTAAAATTAGTATGCAAGTATGTAGATATAAAACCGCTCAATCGTCTATCAAGTGTTTTGAACTAAACGAAATATTTTTGCAGGTGGTCGATGGTGATGGATCAGCTGGACTGAACATTTCAGTGGAAGTATTTTACAATCATTTGGATTTTATAATAAGTAAAGTCACAAATAAAACTACACTTTTGACCTTTTGCCCTGTCATAGTGAATTCTCACTTATGAACTTACGATACACATATATCAATACGCAACAAAGGTAGGAAAGACGATTTAAAATAGAGATAAACAATAGGCGACCTTATGATAAAGAGCGATCTCTAACAATTAACTTTCGATAAACACAATGAATAGTTAACAATTTCTAATTTGATAATTTCAATTCAGTGTTTTTTTTTTCAATTTGATGTTGACAGTCTGTCTATAATGTTGAAAGTATTCCATTAATGTATTTATAAAATAAATTGTATAGGTAATCGATTTTCTTTTTTTCGGTTTTACTACTTGTTTTACAGTCAAATATCTATTTGTATGTGGAAAAAGAACGCTGAATGATAGCAAAGCAGAATTTAAGCAAGTTAATCTATATATTTACAGAAATGAACACTTGATATTTTAACCTCAACAGGATGGCCAAGTGGTTAGAGACCCTGACTACGAAGCTTGAGGTCCCGGGTTCGAATCCCGGCCGGGGCAGATATTTGTATGAATAATACGAATGTTTGTTCGCGGGTCTTGGATGTTTAATATGTATTTAAGTATGTATTTATCTATATAAGTATGTTTATCCGTTGCCTAGTGTCCATAACACAAGCTTTGCTAAGCTTACTTTGGGACTAGGTCAATTGGTGTGAATTGTCCCGTGATATTTATTTATTTATTTATTTATTATATAAAATAATAAGTTTACAACAATCTAATTTAAAGTTTTATCAATCTATTGATATCATTTAGGTAGAGTCTATAAGTGAGATATCACTACGACAAGTACGCTACGAAATATCAGCTACGAAAGTGCTACGAAAATTCCGCTCTCTTCAAATTATATATACAGTATTTTACCGGCAGCCGGGCTTTTTCTAAGGAAGGTTAAAATATCGTATTTCCGTAACTTAACCATGACATAATTTAATAATAAACTAAAATTCAGGCTTTTTTAACTTTCTGACAAAATTATTTGCCAGCAATGTCCAACAAATTAAATTAACAAGTAATAATCAAAGTATCAGTCGGCTGTCATTTACACTTACTTGTCAATTTACTTTGCTGTATATTGCTGGCAATTATAGTTTAAAGTTAATAAAGTCTGAATTTTAGTTTATTATTTAAATTAATGTCATGGTTAAGTTACAGAACTAGGTTACTTTAACCCATCTTAATCAAAGCCTGCACTGTATAGCGGGTCTTAGCGAGGTTGCATTTATTATTTAGATAATTTAATACTGGCCTTTTTCCTGACAGATTTTTTTGTCATCTTAAAACGGTAAAACGCCACTGACAACTACGAATTTCGAGAGTAGAGTTAGGAATCAAGTAAAATTAAGAACGTAGCAAAATGTACGTACGTACGTATTTTTTGATAAGATAAAATCTCATTGTTATAAAAATGGTAGTTGGATAGTAATTATCATTGTAAGACCTACCTAACTTCTTCTTCTACTCACCCAATGAAATGGCTGCGTTCGAAGACAACCGTCGTTAGTAAGTCAAAGAAAAGCGACATCGTTAGCAATTGAAATCCAAACATTCCTATACTTAGTTAGAACGGATTGTGGACTAACTTAGTCGGAACTAAGCGTATCCATCTAACTAATGCACTGACCAACTATTGGTCTTGGTGCAAACGAGGCACTTTGTCTACTGAGTAACATTACGGTGCTTCCACTCTTACTTCTGACTGGCTGTGCCAGTACTAACTCGCTAAACACTAACTAGCCAGCCGGAAAATGGAAACTGGCGCAGAATTGCAGTTTTCTAACGAACTATTACGTTCCATCACTACAAATAATATTGACCGTAATTAGGTATCTCTTAATTTGCTTTTGCTTTTTTTAGCAAACCTTATTTTCATTGCAGGGAATATTATAATATTATGTTATTTTGTTATTATACTAAACCTTCAGAACCGTTTCATGATTAAACAAAATATAGACGATTATGTCGACTCCTACTTGGACGCAAAATGGTATGTGCTTCTATTTCTATATTAAACATACACGACAAAATACATTTTAAACATATTACATGGTGAATCTAAATGCTTAAACAAGCAATTCTTGTATGTTCATTTATTTGTTTCGGAGGTCTCGAAAACGGCTCTACCGAAATTTGCTTTTCGGAGGCAAACAATAATAAAATTGTATCTCTGGACATACACGCATGTTATCGAGTTTTAAGTTGTTAGGTTCAAACATTAAGGACCTATAGAGAAAGTTTCAGATAGTGTTTAAATATGATACATCGTGCTAATTAAAATAATAAAAATTTACACCGACTTTCATTTCAATTCCTCAAATTTCATGTCTACTTGAAATGAAAATAAAATGTTATTAGTTAGACACGTGTCGCAACAAGACAAATATGAACACGTTTTTTTACATCGGGCAGCCATTTGCCAAATAACACAGTGATCGAATCAATTTGTAGGCCGAATACAATTTGGCCCTGGTAACATTATTAGTTCCAATTAACTGGCAACCTCAGCACATGTATGGGCAATTAAATGGAGTGATACCTTACTTCCATTAGCGCGGTGTTGTTTACATCAATTAACATGCATGATAATTTTAATGCGTTCGCTATAGGGACACCGGTGTTGGCTTTATGGACTTTGGAACAGACTGTATATTCATTTATAGACTGACTTGTTGATTCTTGGAGATTTGTTTAATAAGAAAAAAAAAATCGCCACTGTGTTAGTTAACTTATGTAGGTAAATAAGTAGGTATACGTTTTAAGGCAGTTCAACCACTACATACTCGTAGAAGTAAAAATTTTATTTTCAAGTATTTGGTTGGCGTTAGACGACACCAAAACTAGACAAATACGACCGACCGGGTTCGATTCTCAAAATATTGAAGTACTTAAGAGTTTTTTTTTCATCTATTTATGAATTACATTTTTCTTGTCAGTAAAACCGAGGGCATGGTTCTATGATGCTTTTATATTTTTTTGCTCCCATATTAACCCATCGTTAAGCCACCCGTGAACAGAAATTACTAATTTATTAAGAAATGAAAAATCACAGATTAAATTGAAGTAGTAAGAAAAAACTTCCTACACTTCACAGTTTTCCTTCCAAACAATGAAATGTATAGTAGACATAGCGTCAGGCGCGCTTTAATACTGTTCACAAGAATGCAATGCCACAGGTCGTCGTTTTTACACTCCCCCTTAATGTTATTTCCCCTTTATGACACCATAAAGACGATACCGACCACTACGCGTAATGAAATCTTCTGTTCAATACCTGTAGATAGTGCTTCATAGCTATTAGCAATATGAATTATAAAAATCTAGTTTTTTAACCCCCGACGCAAAAAGAGGGGTGTTATAAGTTTGACCGCTATGTGTGTCTGTGTGTCTGTGTGTCTGTGTGTCTGTCTGTGTGTCTGTCTGTCTGTCTGTCTGTGTGTCTGTCTGTGGCACCGTAGCTCTTAAGCGGGTGGACCGATTTGAATGCGGTTTTTTTTATTTGAAAGCTGGTTTTCTAGCGATGGTTCTTAGACATGTTTCATCAAAATCAGTTCAGCCGTTTCAAGATCATCAGCTCTTTTGTTCGCTACGGTAGGAATCTTAGACGCATAATGGGTGTTTACTTTACTTTCAAGCATATTTGGGACCTAAAACTTGAAACACCCATGTATGCTATGTAACTATGCAAGATTATGCAGTTCTCGGCCTGATGCTGCAGCCAGGATATCCAGAACACTAGTAGATACACTCTTGATAAAACCATAGCAGATATATCGTGTTTGGATTCGTTTCGATCAGTATTTGATTCTACATACAATGCAAAAGTGGCAACAGGATGAGCTGATGCTGCAGCCAAGATATCCAGCACATTAGTACACTATAAAAAATAATAGCACATTATGTCGTGTTTGGATTCGTTTTGATCAGTAATTGATTCTACATACAATGCAGTGGTAGCAACACGACGAGCTGTTTAAAAAACATGAAATAAAAAAATAAAATTAAAAATTTTAAAAACCCCCGACAAAAAAAGCCGCCAAAAAACGACAACTAAAAAGTAAAAAATAATTATGCACTACCTAGCTGTTGCCCGCGACTTCATCTGCGAACAATTCGTTTATCCCTATCCCGCTGGGACTATGCTGATTTCCCGCAAAATTAGCCTAAGTTAATTTAGTATAAGTACCTAGTAATATTCTTTTTATCTAAGCGTCGTCGATGTCGGGGGACCGCTAAGGTTAATACTTAAAAAAATACAACATATGTACTTTAGTTTCTGTTAACCTTAGCGGTCCCCCGACATCGACGACGCTTAGATAAAAAGAATATTACTAGGTACTTATACTAAATTAACTTAGGCTAATTTTGCGGGAAATCAGCATAGTCCCAGCGGGATAGGGATAAACGAATTGTTCGCAGATGAAGTCGCGGGCAACAGCTAGGTAGTGCATAATTATTTTTTACTTTTTAGTTGTCGTTTTTTGGCGGCTTTTTTTGTCGGGGGTTTTTATTAGCGTACCTATTTAATGGCGAAAAACGGTACGATAAGTCTCAACACAGTGTTTTAAAAGTGTACTACCAAAGTATTAGTGAATAAGTCGATCGGGTAAGAAGGTGGCCTGCATTTCTGAAAAGTGCATTTCAGTACTCATAATTTTAGTTGGTTACTGTTACATAATGCAGAATCGTCAGTCGTTTTCAAATAAGTGTTAAACAAATAAAGCAAGTTAATCAAATCAGGAAAGAAACAAGAAGTACAAAAATATGATTTGTAATCTGAGGAGGCTAGACGACAATAAAGTTGAGAAACCTTGTCATAGCGTTTTGTTAATGACTAGTATTCCAAGAAGTAACAAAAAAGTCAATTAAAATCGTCAAAGTCTTAGACTTATTAAATCTGGCTAACAATTCTACGTTTCTAGTCACACAACTTTTATCTATAGTACGTTACGCTGCTTGCGAAGCGTTAAGTTTTATCGTTTACCTAACTAAACTGACATCAAGACAATTTATTTGATTACTACATGATAGGTACATAATCTATCTTCGATTGAAATGCACTGTTTGTATTAAGCCCGCATGAGTGGTGATAATGTATCAGAGCCTGCTTGCACAGTGATATAGGTAAGTGTCCTCAGATATTGTTACATTATCATACCACTGAGAGACATTGACACAGAACACGGTGTCGGTTTCCTGATGATCCTTATATTATAAGTTGAGATAAGAAGACAGTACGTTTTTGCTATAGTAAAGTTATTTTACTTGCGATGCTTTCTAAGATTATTATGATAATTACCAAAAATATCACACAGCGGGTCAATTAAATGAGAACAAATAAAATTGTCACCAAAATGTATTTCCTGACCACCAAAAATTTTATATATATTTAGATTAGTTAGCTCGATAATTATTATTTTTTGATAGGAGCAAAATGTAATAAGTAGTATTGGTCATAATTTCAAAACAAAATCGATACTAATATTATAATATTACGAAATACTAAAGTATACTACGAAAGTGTGTGTGCGTTTGTATGTTTGTGTGTTTGTATATTTGTCCGTCTTTTACGTCGAAACGGAGCGACGGATCGACGTGATTTTTGGCATAGAGATATTTTATGAGCCAGAAAGTAACATGGGCTACTTTTCATCACTGAAAAATGCATATTTCTCGAGGAAACAGCGCGCAATAACCGAATCCCACGCGGGCAAAGTCGCGGGCAAAAGCTGGTGGGATTCTAATTTTCATACTCAGAAGCATTTTATTGGTGCTAGCTAAGTTTTTTAATGTTTACTAAGTCGTTAAACATTAGCCTGGTTCAATCGATTCTAGTACCGACAAAAGGACCTAGGTGTGAAGATTATTCGTCTTTAGACAATAAAAGCAAAAACTCTGATTACTTAATTTTACATAATTTAAATGATTATTAAAATATTCACTTGGAACTGCTCCCAGAACGTCCAAACAATATCGAATTCGCAGCTTTAAATCGCATGACACGGAACGGTAAAGTTTCCTCAAGAAGAATTCGGAGTGAATCTATCCCTAAAGTCAGAGGTGACATTGTCGTACACGTTTCCTCGCTCACTAATCCGTTCGGAGCCGTACAACTTTGCCTAGCAATTGACACTAGTACGTACTTCGGAGGATTATCATGGGAACTTCCGTGCTTAACTTTATCTGCGAACAAATTTACTATTTGTCTTGCTTTATATATACGATAAATATTGAAAACTAAATTATCTATTTACTAAATATACCGTGGTATTTTATATCTTGTGGAACCAACTGTTATTGTCGAAGTTTCTGACTTTATTGCCAAACTTATTTGCGATGGACATCGGCCGCAATATCGCTGGTTACCAGGTATCAATAACTTTTAGCTTGTTTACTTACAACATAATATAGTCCATTCTGAAGGGTTAATTATGGCAACCAGAACCCGTGGTTATTCCTCACGAGGTTACCAAAATATTATTACAATATTTCATAAATTTTTGGTACGCCCAGCAAAACCCGAGGCGCCCGCTTCCGTACCCTCGTATTATCACATAAATCGCTTGTTAAACATACTTACACGTCGTCGGTGCTTGAGAGATAATCTTAAGCAATATCCACTTCGTAATATCACGCAATAACTAAAGACTTTATAAGAATTTCTGGGAAAAAAAGAATAATAATTTTTGGTGGAAATCTGCGGGTTGTGGACGGAGTGGGAGCGATTCTCCAGGCGCTAGGAATCAGTGCTGGCTTTAATCGTCTTGAAGAAATGGCTTCGGTGCATTTCATCGGTCGCTCTAAAGAATTTCTCTTTTTAATATGAGCATCGATTCCAATTACAAAAGATCAAAGAATCGCCGCGCGGCCCACTTCGTCTTTGTTCAAACGAAAGATGAATTATTCAGAGAGCTGGAAACGTTTCAATTGGCCAGCTATAAAAAAGGAAACGGTTCGTTGCTTTTTCCACTAAATTAAAATTTTCTTTATTTTCGATTTGGGGCGCTTTAGATAGGACAGTATTGATTTGAGAATATTACTTATCGAAACACAGTGAGATTCAATTGCTTTGCTTCCATTGTTAGGTATTAAACTGGCTGGTTAGCTCATTTCCCCAAAATCGTTACTTCTTAGTAACAAAATTTCCATTCGATTTTTTTTCCCAAATGCCCATTTCCCAAAAATTTCCCAAACGGAAAAAACCCAATATTGTTTTTACTGAAGCTAATTTTCATAATCGCGTTTTTTCCCAATTTTAGTCGACATACAAACAGTGTCGATGGAGCTCCGCTTACTTTTGCGTGGTTTTGACCCTTCGGGCAGATGCAAACTTAACAAAACCGAAAACCATGTTTCTGTCTCGACTAAAATTGTGAATAAGCGCGATTGTGAATAGATATAAGCATCAGTAGAAAAGCATAAAGTAAAATAAGGAAATTAAATGAGTTCTTTTTATAAATTTGCGCAGTTGCTATTCTGAGGTTATTTTCACGTCTTAAAAATTTACTACAAACAATTACGAAAAATTGCGATACTCCTCCATTCACAAATACCGTTACCAAAGAAAAAAAAATACTTTAGTTACTTTATTTAGACTAATAAGGACCTTTAGTCCCGACAAGCGTACTCCTACTTAAAAGGCCGGCAACGCACTTGTGACTCTTCTGGTGGTGTAGGTGTCTATGGACGACGATAATCGTTTAGCATCAGGAGATCCGTTTGCTCGTTTGCCTATACCATAAAAAAAACTAAAGTTACATTTTAAGAGCATGAGAAGTGACCTTGAAAGTTAAATAATAGCTTGTATAATGGTGCAATAAGAAATTCTATAAGGTCAGCAATCATCACAAGTGTTAATACGTCATTCTGTCAATATCATACACAAACATAATCATAAATTGTGTAATTTATTGAATTAGTATGTTAGTTTCCTCTAAGACGATATTGAAAATCTGAAGGAAAATATTGCATTTGTTGTCCGACATGGGCACTTAAAAAGTAAGTTAAAAAAACCTATTCATCACCAACATTAAGGGTGTAAATGGCCTTAATGGTTCCATTATTACCCAAAGTAAGGAATCTTTGTAATTTTTAACTAGGCTGGATTTATGTTGGCGACACCTGCTGGATCGCAGTCAGTGATTGAGAGGGCAGGCCGTACGCGAAATTATTAAAGCGTAATAATTTATGCTCGCAATTTGTACGTAACTTGAATTCGCTCCTTGTGTCATTCATCACTGCTGCCAACGTTAACGATTAATTTCGGCAATCGCCGTGTAAAAACGTTCAGCGAATGAGTGTAGCTCCTCGCGGCTCGACCGCAAACATCATTGGCCGTGTTCTGCGAGGTCCTACACCTACATGCGATATGTGGTGACGGGAGAGAGGAGACATATGTAGTTAAGATTATATTATTCCCATGTAGTAGTTAAATGAAGTGAATGGAGTGAATGAGTGTCATGCTGGTTGAGAAAAAGAATACAATAAATTGGGTTCCATTGCTAACTTCTACTACTATTTATTTTTACTGCAAAAATTTGTATGTGTGTGTGTGTGTTTTGGATGTGCGCGGGCGCAATTATGGGTGTTTGTGTGTTTTTGTTAGGTACCCTTTCATTCATTTTCTACAAAGAAGTATTCTGTACAATAAAACATAAGTCGTCACACTATATGTAATTTGCGCAGGCGATTTCTATGATTACGTCCAGAGATTGGAAGTCAGGGGGGAGGTTATAATTAAAGGTAGGATGCCCTCAATCATGTTTTCAAGTGTATATTTTTATAACTATATTTTGGAGTCGATAACAAAGTTCACATGAAGCAATTTTAAATTATAACTAAGCACGAGAACGACACGATGAACGAGAGACGAAAACGATCATGGAGGTAACTAATTATTTGGTTTCATTTTTATACTTTCAATAAAATTATATTTTAAAATTTAGAGCGATCACTAGTATATGAGAAATCGATAGTTGATTTTATCGATATGATTACTCCTTATACCTATTATATACTTCTCTTAAATTTGCTCCCAGAATTCTGTCGTCTGATAATGGCTACATACTCACGCGCTCTGTCTGACGAAGCCGTAACTTGCTGTAAAGAACCAAAATTAAATATTTCGCTCTGATTTGACTTTCTAAAAATCAGGGAGTCTTGCAAACTTACTCTTACTATACTTATGAAGGAAAACGGTTGCAACTTAATAAACATTTCTTATTAAATACAGATAAGTGGGCGTCAGCGATGGCGTCCTCTTCCGGCCGCCGGGTTCCGCCGGAACGGCCCCTCGTTAATTTTATTTTAACTTTACTAACGCCTCACTTAATCGGATACTGATTTGAGCGTGCAAATAAAATCGCGTCTGCCCAAAATCTAATAGGAAATACCTAGATGTAACGCGATTACAGAAATTCTTTTTGTAGCTCTATTTTCAATTTTTATTACGTTGTGTTTATATTAGGAAAAATCTTAAAATCTCAATTGGTTTGAACAAAAAAACAAGATGTACGACATTTCCGACCTACTTAGTAATTGCACAATATATACAGGGAGTCGTCAAATTATTCCGGAATATTAATTTATTCTCAGCAGTAATTGTCTCAATTCAACTGAACTGAACACTATTATAAGGTTTTTTTTATTGGAATTTTCCATTCAAAGTATAGTTAACGTGATACAATTTGAACATCGGTCAATGATTTGTCAACCACAGTTAATAAATTCAGACAAATGAACCTTGCCAAATGTGCCGGAATAATTTGATGACACCCTGTACATTTAAAACTGGTTGTAATGTTGTAAAGGTACACCTTTGTACAATTGTACACAATTAACCCGTTCAAAACGAAAACAATAATTGTTACATATCAAACAGCTCGAAAGTAAAACAAACATGATAGTCTTTCTAAGTTTTTTTATTGTGAAAATAACGTGGGGCTTACTAGCATTCGTTATTTACTACCGGTTTCTTTGGATAAATATTCAATGCAAACTGCTGTTTTACATTTATAGTGTTAACTATGTCTATTCGAGGACATTGTCAACTAAGTACTTGAATAAAACAACTGTAAAGTATGATGGCTTTTACTATAGCTCGAAATGAAATTGACAACAGATTTAGTGGTTTGGACTGGAGACCCCAGTAAGTAACACTTACATAGTAAAAAAACTCTGTCCAATGGAGGACAATTTTGCTAGTGTCTAGTAGGTTTTACCGTTATACATGGTTATACGGTAAAAGATCTAGACAACGCAATTTGAGAGGTAACGGTGGATGAACGATGACATTTAGTGCGAATTTTTTACCTCAGCAGCGAGAACATAATTTAAAGGTTAGAATAAAACCACATACTTATACCTCTTTACAAAACAAACACAAAAAAATCCAATTATTAAAACGACTGATAGAGACAAGGTATCACTTATATATGATCACTTATTTATGACGTTGATTGTACCTACTGGTCACTTTTTCATTGCGAATTCAAAACCTCTGTACTTGCCGGAGACTTCTAATAATTTTTTTGGCATTTTTGGTGATTATTCATAGCAACTGCACATATTATTTTTGAGTAAGGGTTTTTAAATGTGATTATTATATATATTTGTTTCTTAGTACTTAATTGGATTATTTATATATATTTTTTAATTTGTTTGTTTTGTAAATTGGTTGGGTATATGTGGTTTTATTCTAGCCTTATGTTCTCGCTGCTGAGGTGAAAAGTTGTATGTGTCACACGAGACCAAAGTTTTTTGCATCTCGTGTGTTTGAGTCCTTCGCCGCTCTTAGTATTCTAAACTAGAATCACTCGCTACGCTCATGTTTCAGTTATAGAATCCTTCGCTTGCTCGGAATTCAAATTTAACACTCGCTGCAAAAAATAACTTTGCTCTCTTGTTGCACAAATATAATTATGCACCTATACGTCAAACTAACTTGCAACTCACTGGTACAATATCTGTGCGCAAAATGCAATCATCATTAATTACTTATTTTGAAATTAAATGTCTGAAGTTCCAATTACGTTCCATTAAAATTATTTTAATGGCAAAACAAAACACGGTGATGGGATTGGATTACACGAAGGGTAATCACGACCCGAGAAGGCGTGTCGAATACTCTATACTTTTAACGCTACAGGGAATGTTTTTTTTAATTATGAGAAATCAAATGAATAAGTTTTTCCTAAAATAATCATCAATATTAAAATACAGTCTTTTTCGTTTGCCTTTTAGTTATTACAACCCATTCATACGTTTCACAAGTACTTACTTATTCTACTCAAATATGGGAAGTTACATTAGCGCTCTAGGCGCTCTCTTCAGCAATAACCGACTCTTTTTATTCTAAAAACGATTGCAGCAAACGTTATTTCAGGCTGACCTAATTATTATTCAGAATTAAGCCCCCTTTTGTTCATTCGCGGACTGCAGTAAAAATTAAATCACACCGAATTTTATTATCTTCCGCTTCGGGCTCCATAACTCAGAAATATTCATGAGGAAACTTTTTTACTTTACAACAAGAGATTTGTAATGTCTATTGTATGTCGGAAAAAAGATAATAGATACGATGAAATGATGTTTGATGGCATAAGGAAAAAAGAAGAATATAAATAAATGACGAGGTGACAGCTTCCTCGGACAAAGAACTAGCTTAGCTATTCGGAGAGGGAATGCTGCCAGCATCTCCGGAAACTTGCCTAGAAAGATTTCTTAATTAATTTATTTTTTATTGAATTATTTTAACCTTAAATATAAAGTGAATATCTGTTTAGAAACTTAATAATAATGTAAAATAAAAGTACACTTAGAAGTATTCAATCAACAGTAATATTATAAATGCGAACGTGTTTTTGCATGTTTGTGTGTTTGTTCGTCTTTCACGCCGTAACGGAGCGAAGGATCGACGTGATTTTTGGCATAGAGATAGTTTATGGACCCGAGAGTGACATAGGCTACTTTTTATCCCAGAAAAATGCACATTTCCCGAGGGAACAGCGCGCGATAACCAAATACCACGCGGGCGGGGTCGCGGGCAAAAGCTAGTCATAATTATATTTACTACCAGATCGCGATCTCATAATTCCGTGAGATAATATGATATATCTGATTACAAGGGTTAAAAATACAGATGCTCTAAATTCGGTTAGAAAAACTAAGGAAGTCAAGGTCCGATTAACACCCAAACTGGTGGAAATTTTCCAATCAGCCCCTGTAAATTGGAAAACTTTTATATGCGTTCAAAAGTCCAGGTGTATTTCTATCGCTGTTTTCCGAGAGCCGAGAAAGTTTTTGTTCAGACCCTGCTAAAAAACGATTTAATTAGTGTCGATTGAAAATTCTGCCCGTGGAACGAAACCTTATGGAAACTCCTTTATTCCGCCGCAAATAAGGGTTTCTTTTTCGTTTGATGATTATTAGCTATGAACGTATTTATGACTTCAAAAAGTTTCTCGTTCGGGAAAAGCATTTATTCTCGGGTATTGGAAATCATAAAATAGATGGCAAGTATATAAAATCGAAAAAAAAACTTAAAATACTGCTGTAAAAGTACAAAAGTTTTTGAGTGTGTATTTGTTATTCTCTTATGGTAAAACGGTTGGATGGATTTGAATAAAACTTGGTCTATACTAGACTGTTAAGTATTAGATAGCTTAATCCCGATAATGACATATTCATAGGTTACTTTTTATTCCCATATTAATTATTGTTTTTTTTTTTCAAGCAGCATTGTATTGTGAACAATAATTTTACATGAGAAAGAAAATGAGCTCTCTATGTCAGTTGTCACGTCAGCAAGTTTTCGAATAAAAACAAAGTACTCGTAATGGTACATGGCGAGCAAATTAATTTTATAAGGAAAAAAGGCATAATTTTTCAAGAAACATATAAAATAAGTCTAAAGAAGTAGCCTTAGCCTTCAATAGCCTTTAAAGCTACTGGTTACAACAGAAACACATGCTGTATTTTTATTCATTTGCAATTGTTATAAATGAAACGAGTTGATATCAAGTCGCGATCGATATTAATAACGAAATAAGCAAGCAGCATTGTTATTAGTGCGCTGCAAATTGGATTTTGGCTCGATAGCGCGACCGCGCTGTACTCGCGGTCGTTAACAATTTTGGCAGAGCTTCATCAGCCACTAAGTTACTATTTTGCGGGACTTGCTAGCTGAATTGATTTTTAGTTATTTCCAATGGAGTATTTTATCTCCCTGTAATACATAAAAAAAATAGAAAAATGAGAAAGTGAAAATCTAGTCTAGAACTCTGCTAAATTAACCTTAACTTCAGTAGTCGGGACCCGTTAAGGATTGTGACCAGCTCAAAAACTCCCCGTAATGTTTTTTCAAATATTTTTTTATTCTGTAGTGAGGCAGTTGTAAAAAAAAATAGACCTGTTGTAGGTAACTATATTACGTATTCTCTGTGGCTGAAATTTAATAAAATAAATAATAAATATCATGGGACACTTGACTCCAATTCACCTAGTCCCAAACTAAGGCAAAGCTTATACTATGGATACTAGCCAATGAATAAACATATTTATATAGATAAATACATACTTAAATACATATTATACATCGAAGACCCGAGAACAAACATCCGTATTATTCATACAAATTTCTGCCCCGGCTGGGAATCGAACCCGGGACCTCAAGCTTCGTAGTTAGGTTCTCTAACCACTTGGCCATCCTGTTGAGGTTAAAATATCAAGTGTTCATTTCTGTAAATATATAGATTAACTTGCTTAAATGCTGCTTTGCTATCATTCCGCGTGGGCATATCGATAAATCCCTTGTGCATGATAACTAAAGCTCTAGGTATTATAAGCCAAATTTCATGATTTTTCAGGTTGTACATTTTCCGTCTAATATAGGTACGTTACTCTTTTATAAACGTACTCATTTAGGAGAAAACAATAGCAAGCATTGACCAATATTATTAAGGAAACTATTTAAAAACAAACAATAAATATTAACGAAGTACCTCCTTGCTTCGCCGCCCGCTCTGTGCTATCCTGCGACAAGGATTTTAAGTAGCTAATCAACATTCCAGTCTTACTCCGTGCTGCTCTCATTAGTACACCTTTGTCTCTATTAGACAATGTAGCACTGATTCAAGCAATAAGTTAATTAAAACCATTTGTAGATACGCAGTTGCAAAAAGCGTGAGCGTTTCATTCATCCCACGCGATGTAATAAAATAATCTTCGAAATATTCATAATAGGCCTTGGTTTATGCATGTGTTTAAAGGTTTGATATTATTCGCGTGCTATATAACTTTGTTTTGTCGTCCTGATTACTTTAAAATGTATTTAATCCGAGTTCATATGGCCTATGAGGCAGTAACCGCGTTCTGTTTCATCTCAGTTAAAACAAGTCATTAACTCCAGGCGGTTAACGGTGGATGCAGGCCCCTTTTAACCGAAGCAAGCAACTATAGATCCATGGAGATGCTTACGTCCAACAGTGGACGTCCTACGGTTGATATGATTATGATGATGACGACTATCTCCAATACATACACGTGCCGCAGCTGGCCATACCTACGTTTTCCCTTAGATTGAGACGTTTTTGGACTATTGTTCCCTTGTGGACCCAGAGCAGATTAAAATTACACACAAGATTTAAACCACACCCCAAGAAGCTAAAAACAAATTGCTAATAGATATTTATGTGTGCCGGGATTAATAAAATTATAAATAGTACCCTTGAAATGATACTGCAATAAAATAATGGCCAATTATAAAAAAGGCTTCACAGACAATAGACAATACATCATTATTCCGCGTCACTTAAATGTCCAGCAGGCTAGAGCAGTAATATTATAAATTCAGAATATAAGTGCCATCACTCAATGGGAGGGCGCACTCGAGAAAATTACGGGAAGCCGGTCTTAGCCACTTCAACCGCCACTTCCAAAGGTTTGAACTCAAATTATTATCTGCATGATTCTTATATAAAATCCGGCTTGAACCTAATAGCACTGATTATTTTTTAAGGGTTCTTAGCTCACCTTAGTTTACATATGTGTGCGTTGTCTGTGTGTTTTTAGGATTCCGTAGCCAAAATGGTAAAAGCGGCACCCTTATAGTTTCGCCATGTCTGTCTGTCTGTTCTTCTCTCTGTCTGTCCGTCCGCGGCTTTGCTCAGGGACTATCAATGCTAGAAAGCTGTAATTTTGCACGAATATATATTATATGTAAATTATGCCGACAAAATGATACAATAAAAATTTTAAGAAAAATAATTTTTAGTGTACCTACCTTTTTTGAACATGAAACTACCGTGGGACTCACTCGTATTAAATGATATTGTAACGGATAACTCACTTCTGAAATCGAGTTTAGCTCGACATATTTCGGGCTATTTCGTCGCGTCGCGTGCTCCCTTGAAGAAGGGCTACGAAATAGCCCGAAACAAGTCCAGCTAAACTCGATTTGAGACGTGAGTTATCCGTTACAATATCATTTAATATTTTAGAGTACCTTCTATAGACGTAAAACCTTATAGTGTGGGGTATCCTTAGTGATATGTTTGCAAGATATTCAACTTTAAAATGCAAATTTTCATTAAAATCGAGCGTTCCCCCTCCCCCCTCTAAAATCTAAACCAGTGAGTGGAAAAATTTGAAAAATTCAGGATGGTAGTATAATTATATCAAACTTACAAGAAAAACTATAACGGTTAAGTTTTCTTGAGAAACATTAGTAGTTTAAGAGTAAAACAGCCTAAGGTATAAAATATACCTAAACTTGGAATATTCCGTACAAAATACGAAATCCTTAGAAAAAGATTACTTAATTTTTTCGTAATGACCCCTAACGGAACCCTATTTCGTTTATGTCCGACACGCTCTTGGCCGGTTTCTTATAGATAAAATAAGCGAAGGAAATACTCGATCGCTGCCAGTTCTATTCTGTACTTCAATTAATTAATTACCGGCAATATTTTTGTACTCAAATTATACCTAATTATAATTCGAATATTGTCTTAAAACGAAAACTGTTAAATCAGCCGAAAAGAAAAAAGTTGGTTAATATATAATTATTCAAATTACTTCCCCCTATATTTTACGTAGATGTTATAATAAAAATTAATTTCACGTAATTTAATTCTTATCTTTTGCGGCAGGACCATATCTCTGGAGAAATTTTGTAAATTATTCATGAGCAAAGTTTTAACGGGGACATGGTTTTTAAACCAACATTTGTAAGCCGAGCAACGCAATAACTTTTAAGGATCTGACGACGTCGTGCTCACTATGATCTAGAGTTTTATTATTATTTAAAACTTTTTAATAAAGCTGTAATATCTTGAATTTATTATTACTTAGCCAATTAACAATCTAAGTTATTTACTTTAACGTTCTTTGGTAATATCAACTTGGTCCGGGAGTTTTCGTATGCTTTGTTATAGCAAATTTACAAAGCGAAATAAGAGAGTAAACAAGTAAAACGCAAGTTGTAGTCATCGTTTACGTTAGACGAACGTTCCAGGCAAACACAGGCAGTGCTTGGAATACGCTGTGTTGTCGGCCCAAAGTTGAAAAGTTAGCGAGCCGACCCTGGATAAAATAAACGTTGTGAGTCCAAACAGCTTAATGTTTGAATAAATCAATTAAGGAGACTATTAAGTCACTTCAATAAGCCTATTGTTAATCTATTCATAGATCATAAAAATTCACCTACATTAAAAAAGAGCAGTATTCAAATCTGACCACGTTAACCAAGTGACAATTTTACTTGACTTTTCTGTCAAGTATCTACAATATGTCTCGTTGGACGTATGGTATTATCATAATCCAGCTTTTATTTTATTAAATAATAATTAATAATGTCTTGTTGAATCATGTATTCGTAAGAAATCTTTTTCTTTAAATTTTGTTTTACCGCTTTGTCTGTGTGATTCGACATATCTCAATGCTGAGCTGAGTGTGGCAACACACACTTTTTTTTAATATTAATTAAAAAAGTTTATATTAAAAAAAAACTAAAGTTCAATTCTGTAAATCGACAGTATCTGTACGTCCATTTATTACCCATGATAAACAAGCAAACACTTCACATTCAGAAATCATGCGCGATTTAGAGTATTCTAATTTATATGCAAATGTGCTTATGTCACAAGCGATGCCTATTAGACTAGCTGGCAGCATCAATAGAAGTCTAATTTGTGCAGAGCAATCAAATTTCTGTTAATTACCGCTCAGTTATTATGTACGGGAGTGCGTAACAAACCATGCCGTCGGAATTACACGACCGTGCATATTCATTCCGTTTAATATTGCGTTTAAAATTTTGCTTGCCTGGTTATTGTTGGAAAATCATGCTAGACATAGTTTCTTGACCATCATTGTATTTATTTTTGTCTGCATCTCACGGATTTTTTTTATTTTTCTGGGGTAAAGAGAAGCTATGATTTTACACATTTATTATCTTGCTAATATTGTTAATGTGAAAATAACTCTCTTTGTCTGTTACCTCTTCACGTTTATTTACGTTTATTTATATTACACTAGTTTATAGATAATTCCATATTTGAGTTAGAAAATAATAAAATACGAAATTTTATTCGGTGTCAAAATGTACAGTCGAGTTCATAAACTTGTGAGAAAAAAATTTATCAAAAATATCTGTACACGCTTCTACGCGCCGTTAACAGTAGTCGTGTTCAGATGGCGACTCTTTTTAGGGTTCCGTATTTGTAAAAATTAAGCCCTATACTCTATCACTCCGTATCCGTATGTTTGCCAGTCCCTCGGTCCGTCCGTCCGACAAGCAAGACCTATTTATCAATTCATAGAGGTATCAATTTAAAATTAAAACCAAATATTCTCTGGTTTGTAACCTCAAAAAAATCAAACTTCTAAGTCGACGCAATTAAAAGAAACAGTCATTAAAATAGGTGTTTACTTCCTACTTGTTCTAAAGAATTAAAATTAGGAAAAAGCTGCTTGTAGCACAGCCGATAGGTAAAGTTTTTATATCTCTCACTCTATGTAAGTCTATTTTACTTAGGCTCCGCTAGCACGGGATATTCATACATATAAATCTCTACGGAACCATCGCTACGCGAGTCCGACTTGGCCGGTTTTTTATTTAAAATGATTATTTCCAAATAGAATTCAAAATCGCTTGAGCCCGGAAACATTCAATTGACTGGTTGCAAAAAGGGTTTGCGGTTTGCTCAAATTTAATTTAAAAGTTGCTCATTGGCTTTTGATAAACGTTTTATTTAAAAGAGCCAAAAATGCCTTTGGCCGTTTGTTCCAACGCAAAAATTTCAATTATTTACGACGTACACAGTACGTCAGTAAATCTCACATGAAGGTTTTATTTTATATTCATCATCATCAGCCTACAGCAAGTCCACTGCTGGACATAGGCCTCTTCCATGGCGCGCCGCAACACCCTGTCTTTAACCCCTTGCAGCCATCCGCCACCAGCGACCCTTTTAAGGTCGTCCGTCCACCGTGCCTCAGGACACCCTACACTACGTTTTCCCGTCTCTCGCAGGACTGATGAACGGCGGAGCAGACGAGTCCTCGAATGGAGACCACGGACGGGAAAACGTATTTTATATTGATTAAAGCAAATTATAATCTATGATACCTAAATAATTTGAAGTTAGCCCACCCTTTCTGTGAGGAAGCCTGTGCCCAGCAGTGGGACGTATAACAAAGTGTTAATTAAATAACTGAAAACTTTAGATACCACAATTTTTATTTTTATTTAGTTCTTGGCATTTATTTTCGAATTCGCTCATTACTTTTGAAAATATTTTGTGTATTTTGCTGAGTCAAATAATTTTACTTGATATAAAACCCTACAAACATTATTTGTATTTGTCAGTTACTTTTTTTTTATTAATTGAAGCATTGGCAACACATTTGTCAGCTACTTGGACGTTTTGAGAAGGAAATCAAACTGACAGCAAAACGGCCAGTACCTATTAAATTAATGATTTCGTGTAAAAAAGTTTATTATTTAAGATACAAATCCAACGTCACAAAATACAATACACAAACACTAACCTAGTCAAATGACGCGCAACTAAAATATTTAATTGGCCCATTTAATAATACAAACACAACTTGATATAAAACATAGAGTAATTTATGTTTTCTCCCGATTCTGAGCAAACTACTTTCTAGTTTTCAGTTATTTAATTAACACCTTGTGAGGCTGTAATGACAAATGACAATGATGACAAATGAAACTTTAGTATGTTGGGACTACGCAAATATGTACAATCTTTGATTTTAACTTGTTTTAACGCTACACATAGAAGCGGCGTCTTGTGGGCCGATAAAACAGGACATATCATGGCAAGACAGGAGGCAGTTAGAAGGTGGAAGACCTAGTTGATGAGCTGAGCATTACGGACCAGAAAGAAGGAGAGTTTGTAGTGGAGAAGCAAGGTAAAAACAGTCATACAATCTTAAAATCAATCTTATAGAATTAAATATTAAAATATATAAACTTATACATTCAGCATTGTTTCTGGAATATCCATCACTATGAACATCTGCTATATCGAACTACGAACACCGACGTAAGGAAATCAAAGATATTGGTCGTTTCTTGCATTTCAGTGGCCTAAAGTAAAAAACCGACATATAAAACTTTCCTTGACCGTTTTTACATCTCGCGGTCTCAAATTCCCCTCAAGAGGTCGACTGAACGAATATAAATGAATCTTATATTTATGATACTTTTTTCGTTGCCTTTGTTCTTGGTAGCATTTTATTGCTCGTGAAAGGGTACGAATTGTTTTGCTGACAGATTTACGAGCAAACATTCGGCGTTTATTTATCTCAAAGCAGTTCCTCTTTCAGATTATGAAACAAAAGTGGAAAATTGTAAAAAATTTCAAGCACCAACTTTTTACTGATCAGATTTAGAAATCGGTGTTATTTTTCCACTATCGACAGGTAAAAACTTCTTACCAATTTTTATAATTCTATATCAACTAAAAGTACCAATTATGCCACCATGGGTTTTGATAAGATTCATGTTTTTATGTAGGTACAGAAATACATTAGGCTTATGTTTGACAATTGAACGTTTGTCAATTGTGTTTATTTCTTTACTTTTGTACAATAAATACTTATTTACATACAAGCATGTTTAAACAATATATACATACCTAGTTACCTACTTTTCAACATGATACCTACCCGATAAAAAATATGCTTTCGAATTGCCGGACAGGTTTTACATCTGATACCTTTCCTGAGAAAATCATTATGATAGACAGACACACACTAGAATAAACACATGACTGCACAACGAACTAACATTATATTGAATGTGATGCCCTCCTCAACGTATCCGTCGAAGTTGAACCATTCTACGAACTAGATGTTTCTCTCGCATGAGCGAATATGATTTCTACCTTTACCTTTTTTCTTTTTTTTCTCTTTCCGTTTATTTCTTTTGATACACGGAACCCTAAAAATAGCAGATCGAACCAATAAACACTAGCTTGTGCTCAGATTAATAATTATTCGTCGCAAAGCTCTGTTGGAGTGTGCCTGCAACGAGAGGTCTGAAGGCTGCTAACTTGATAACAAGACACAGAACAGCTTTCCTAATTGCAATTTATTGCAGGTACTACAAACAACTCCGTGCCGTTCGAAGCTCACGTATTTTAAATTAATTTGCGTATTTGGTGTAGCAATTAGATGCTTTAAGTTTAAATAACTAGTGTTATTTATGTCTGAGGGTATCACACAAACTGTGTAAAAATTACAGTTTTTTACATATTTTCATAGAAATAAATACTTACAGGCTAATTCGTCAGCTCTTAAATAATAATTTCCAGTCAGTTTTCGTTTGTTGAAAAACAAATTACACGTTTCAATCGTAATGACTTCAATGTCGTCCTTGGCCACTTTTTTATTTTCTATTGAATCTCCTAGCTATTTCTCGTTCTCAAACTTCCATTTATTTAGCCTAAAAAGCAATTAATTTGAACTCGACAATACAAAACTTCTCGGTTTTGATGTATTGTGCTCCGTTTAGCCGTTTGCTTTCTGGATTATTAAACGATTCCTATTATTAGGTCCGCATTCAACTCTAAGAAAACGTCTTTGTCGTTGTGTTTTTGCCAGGTGAACCTGATTGAATTTCAATAGGTAAAGTTCACTGTAGCTTCATTTTGTAAACCGTTCATTAGCTTGCTAAAGAAAAGGAAAACGAAAGATATCCGTGAAATAAAGTGATTTATTTTAAAACGTTCCTATCAATACTAAAGTTGTTTTAGAGATTCATAGTACAATGGCGCTGAAAGGATAAATTTGTTGACAGTAAATTGGATCCTAATGAACCAAAGGCTCTTTAGGTAAACAAGACGGTCGTCTTGCCCCTGTTTACATGATTCTACGGTTCGTTAGCTTTGTTTCAAATCCAATCGCCCGTTTACTATACCCTCGATTCTTGTAGTTGTTTAACCCGGTATTATATTTATTGCCAGTATTGAGAGCGCTTCGTAAATAATGATGTTACTTGAGTACCGTAGCTATTTTTTGCTTTTATTTTAGCGGACAATAAGAATTGTGAATTAAGCAATTTTGCTACTTTTTTCACTATTATTAGTTTCGTTTATCATCTCATAGTTCACAATTTAACAAAGATAATTACTTACGTGCTAGTGTTAGTTATTTTTCTATGTTATAAAGTCCTTATATAATGTCGCAGGGAATGCTGTGGCCAGCGGCCTGTGGCTCACCGCAGCGGATCTCAGGCAGGGAAAACTGTCACGGCACTGTACAGGTTTCTAATTAGCTGGTACAAGGTTGGTTATTTGGAACAACAAGGTAGGAAAATGGTAGACGGAATTCTACAGTTTATTTCAGATACATTATTTATTAATACAAACATTTAATTATTAAACATAAAAGTTCCTGAATTCAATAAAATCTTAGATAGGTACCTAAATCTCGTTTTGACTTTAGTTTCTTAATCTTCCTCATCATCATCTTGACCTTCGTACATCTCATTGCTAGGTACAAGCCTCCTCTCAGCTTAGGCTATGGCTCCCATGGAAGCCCAGTGGGTATAGGGAACCTCACGTAGGTACACCATTGAATTGCTTCGCAAGCGTGTCTAGGTTTTTTCACGATATTTTACTTCACCGTAAAGCTCGTGGTAAATTTTAAATAACATTTTGCACATGAATTTAGAAAAACTCCAAGGTGCGATCTTCTGCTTGAGAGGCCATAGATAACATCATTAGACTAACACGGCTCGACTAAATCGATCTTCAACTGAAAATGTTAAGTTCATTACTACTCGTATTTATTCCTATCAAACCACTCAATACTGCGATTCTAAAATCAAAATCGACGACACGTAATTCATAATGATGTTCATGGAGATTACCTTAACGTTCGTTGATTGCTTTCGCTGGGATTTCCTCCCCGATGAGGCGCGTAACAGATGAGGGAACAAATCCATACCTAATTACCCATTCGTGTGTAATCTTTTAATTAACTAACTGTAAACTTATTCGCGCCACTGACAGCGAATCCTTTATGTTCCGAAGCTTGCAGCGTCGTTTATACCGCCTTAGCGATATAAGCGTTTACATAGACGCAAATTTACACTAAGGAGCCACGTAAACGGCAGTAATCTGCTACGCCTAAGTAAATTGATTTATGTTAGTTATACGTACCTAATAGTGGGGAGTCGAATGGTGTCTACGAGCTACGTAAACAGGACAAAGGCTGGCGAATCTAATTTTAAACAAGAGTTTCCGTATGCCACGTTTTATTCGGATGTTATATTCTCTTGACATGAGGCAAAAAGGTACGTTACAAAACGTCTTTCCGGTGGCGAATGCACTAGTCCCAAAACGCACTATTAGTCAATAGACTCTAATTTCGAAAGCCCCTCTTCTCATAAGAAACTAGACCCAAATCACCATATTTCCAAAAAGGCTCATTCTCGATTTACACTAGAACCATTGAGAACTAGTCCCAAAATACACCTTTCCCAAAATACCCCAAATTGTGTTCACCTGTAGGTGGCGTAATACTTCATTCTCATAATGCATAGTTCTCAAAACACTCTAGTTCCAAAATACCCTAATTTTTTTCTTTTATTTTCGAATGACTCTTTGAAATTGCTTTCAAAATGTGTATTATTTAGATGCGTAGTTTTAATATTTTATTACAGTTTATTCGTGCAAATAATGAATCTCAAGCGGTTTTATCTCGTACGACACCGACGTTCTATCAGGAGTGAAGTCGTCGTCGTACTTAGTGTATGGAAGCTTTTAAACTTAATACTTTTAATATTTCTAGTTTTATTTGAAGAAAAGTTATTAATTTAATTTTACTCAATAGTTCACGCAAAATTATTGAAATTTTCTGATATCAGATATATTTACGGAACTATCGCCTGGCTACATTTAACGATTACACCCTGTATATAGTTCAAAATAAATTAAAATAATATTTCAATAAAAAATGTTTTTGCAAAAATACTCTTGGCGTCAAACGGGTAACGGTTACGGCTGAAAGCAATTTCAAAGAGTCATTCGAAAATAAAAGAAAAAAAATTAGGGTATTTTGGAACTAGAGTGTTTTGAGAACTATGCATTATGAGAATGAAGTATTACGCCACCTACAGGTGAACACAATTTGGGGTATTTTGGGAAAGGTGTATTTTGGGACTAGTTCTCAATGGTTCTAGTGTAAATCGAGAATGAGCCTTTTTGGAAATATGTTGTTTTGGGTCTAGTTTCTTATGAGAAGAGGGGCTTTCGAAATTAGAGTGTATTGACTAATAGTGCGTTTTGGGACTAGTGCATTCGCCACTGGAAAGCAAAACGTTGACACATGGGCTGTCAATTTTAAACTAACTTCAACTAACTACTTAATAAACTTCAAATGATTTTTATTTCAAAATTGTCTGAGTAAGTATGTTATGTTCAATATTAACTTTTGACCGACTACTTCGAATCGTTACATGCGAAAGCCTTTTTTAGTATAAATAGTACCATTATGCTCTTTTATTATGCGCTTTGCTTGTAGAGGGGGAAGAACACTTGACTCTGACGAAAATTAGCACTTTAAAATAAATTACAATTTCGAAATAGAAAATTGTTAAAAAGTGATTTTAACAAATAGTGATGAATCATGTTTTTGAAATTCCTACACAATCTTCATCACACTTTTGACGTTAGCTTCCTTTTTAGGGTTCCGGAGCCAAAATGGCAAAAACGGAACCCTTATAGTTTCGCCATGTCTGTCTGTCTGTCTATCTGGCCGTCCGCGGCTTTGCTCAGGGACTATCAATGCTAGAAAGCTGTAATTTTGCACGGATATAAAGGTAAACTATGCCGACAAAATAGTATAATTAAAAATTCAAAAACAATTTTTTGTAGGGTAGTTTTTTTTTCTCATCCAACCCTATATTATTGTGGGGTATCGTTGGATAGGTATTTTAAAACTATTAGGGGTTTACTAAAACGATTTCTCGATTCAGTGATTTGTTTGCGAAATATTCAACTTTAAAGTGCAAATTTTCATTAAAATCGAGCGTCCCCCCCCCTCTAAAATCTAAACCAGTGGGTGGAAAATTTCGAAAAAATTCAGGATGGTAGTCAGTATATCAGACTTCCAAGAAAAACTATATCGGCTAAGTTTTCTTGAGAATTATTAGTAGTTTATGAGTAAAGCAGCGAAAGGTTTAAAATATACCTAAACTTGGAAGATTCCGTATAAAATACGAAATCCTTACGCTCTTGGCCGGTTTTTTTAAATTAAATAACGATAAAAAATGTTTTGAAGTAAGTATTATGTTTCTAGATTTTAAATTAGAGCTTTCTTTCCTTAATTTAGCATCTACTAGAGATAGAACAAGACAAACCAAGCGTTATTGCACTTTGTCTATTAAGGATAGGTATGGATGAGACAGGTGGAGCCAGCACAAAGAGGATCTGTATGTCAACCACCAGGTGCGCCCAACAGATTCATGCGATAGGCTTTGCTCATTGTCCGCCGTGTAAGCGCATAATTGAGTCGGTCTCCTTCCACAACCTCTATGATTGGTAGGGGGTAACATTGGGATCAGGGAATCTATTGAATAAGGTTCAGATATCTAAATCTAATTTTTTTTATTTTGAAAAAACTATGGCTTTTCCTACTCAGAATCAAGAGCACAATCGATTCCGATAATTAAAAAAAATGTCCCCATTTTTCATACATCATTTTATGAGTCAAATTTGTCACACCCATGCTGAGTGCAATGAAAAAAACGTAACAAAACTGATTTTTTTTAGGACATTTTTGTGCTCTGGGTTTTAAGTAGGAAAACCATTTTTTTTATTTCAAAATTAAAAAAAAGAGAGAGTACACTTTTACACGAAAACGCCCTTTAACTAATAATAAATATAAAATTTTGCTCACGTAGAAATTTTAGTTTGATAAATAATTTGTGCATAATATAGAGTAACAGTGCGTCATTATCATTAAAAAGAATAATCCTAACTTGATTAGGTACTCACAGCAAAACTTTTAATTAATAAGAAAGACAAGAAGAGCGATATCTTAAGAGTTTATTTTACAACCCTCCGCTAAGTTCGCTAGTACTAACTAGTAGTAGTGTTAACTAGTTACTAGTTTCCGTGAAAAATTATAAAAGTAATCGTAAAAACTGGATTAAAATCCATTACGTAGTTTTAAACGTCCAAGCGTTCGTACATAGAGACAAGTAGACGGCGGGAAGTGATTTTATTTCATACTACACAATGTAAAGAATGAAAATATAGAGCTTCATGGCCAACATAACTTTAATTTGAACAGTTAGGTACATTTTATTTGTTTAAAAATACATGATACAAAAAAAAACGCATACCTACTTTCGTCTAACTAAAGAATTGATATGACGCTAATATAATTTACACCGGTGCCATCAAAATATTATCATGGCGCGAATACGAGACGTAAACTGCCACAAAACAAGATTGAAGACAATAAACCCGTGAGCCGATGTCAACTGCCTGTCATTTAGAGGAGGGAGTGACTTCACGCCTCGCCGCGCGGTCGCGCTCGGGACGCCCGTGGAACGTTGGCTGGTATGGAGGACGCACGAAAATTCAAATTCAAATTCAAAAAATCTTTATTGCCACCAAAAAGTAAATAAAACATAGTAAAACAAAATAATAAAAATGATAAAAAATATTAGTAAATTAAAAATAACAAAAAAAACTGTACTTACCTCTATATTATGGTGAATGTGTGTGTGTGTGTGTGTGTGTGTGTGTGTGTGAGTATGTGACAATGGGTCCCGGTCTCAGCATGTGCTGGACATCGAGGTTCAGCGCTGATTTTCAGACTGGGCCCTAGACCGACCTCGAACGACGAACTTTCTTTCTCGATCAAATTAGAATACAATAATGAGTATAGATTACACAAGGCCACTTTATTTATGACTGTAACGTTATTGACGTAAAATGCTTGAATATAGCAAAAATGTTTTTTTTAGATCGTTCATTTGTTTCTCATTTTTAACCGACGAAAAAAATGCAGAAGGTTCTCATATCGACACGTATAAAATTTCTTTTTTTTTATGTATTACCTACTAGTCATGACTATTTAAAGAGTGGTCCGATTTTGATATTTCTTTTTTTTTATTGGAAAACATATAATACTTCAAGGGTGGTCCCATTTAAATTTGGAAAAATAAACTACCCTAAGGGTAGGAAAACAGGGGACGATTGATTGATCAGTCAGTGATTGTGATGCATGACCAGGTAGATAACTTTTTACATAGTAGTCCGATTTTGATAAATAATTTTTGTTGGATATATGTAGGTATACCTTGCTCGTTTGCCATCCAGTCGAACAAAATAAAAAAAACCTAAGTTGGTTATAAATTTAGAAAAAAAAATTAACCCAACAGTGAGAAGAAAAGTATAAAATAAAAACCTTTCAACAAAGAAATTAAACTGAAAAGCAAAAAAAATTAAACTTTTTTTTTATTTAACCTTAATCTATGTAGGTAGGTATCAGTTTGAAGTAGGTCGGTCTTACTACTTTTTTCTGCGGCTTAATTATTTTTGTTAAAAAAAATTTTACTGTCGCATTCTGGGCAGTTTTACTACATAAACTAGAATCTCAAATTGTATATTTAGCGTATAAATTATTTAATCATTTGTTTTGCGTAGGTTTACCTTTTGAAAACTGTTTAGTTTTTCAGTTTTCTGGATGCAAATAAATAATCGGAGATATTTTTAGGTATAGTCATAAAAATAACATGATAATATAAAGAAAGCTTTGACAGTCCTACAGGTAGGAATTTAGTTTTCATTTCCATCTATAAATAATGTTAAGAACTACTTACTCTCTCGGTTCAAAAAAATGATTTTTTTTCTCCTCAAAATAAAAGAATCCCATCTCTACTAACACTTTCGGGATGCCGTTGGTGATCCCCATATTCGCAACACCACTGATAGTATTTATCTACGATGATATTATTCCGCGTAGCAAAATGTCATATAAAATTCTGCATATATCAATAAAAAACGAAGTTACAGCAGGACGTCAGATTAAATATAAATAAAACAGTCAATATTATCCACCGTATCGTCTGCCTGTCGCTCAAGACGGCTCGTAGGTACGCGATTGAAATATTTATTCGACCTCTTTATTCTTTTATTTTTCATATTCTCGTCTGTTATTGTGAATAAAACAGGGAGCATTTCCCATTCCTTCCATAACAAAGCGTTTGCTGTTTTACAACCGAGCTATTAAAAGTTTAACTATAAAATCAGTCACTCAAAAAATATATTCAACTTGTTTAAAACACTGTAAGTTGGAGAAACATTTAAGATTGACCGCATGCTAGACACGCCGAACTTTTCATAAAAAGTTGTTTTGAACACAACCCTCGAGCGTATTCCTTAGTTAAAGCAAAAAAGCAATAAGGTTTAAAGAACAGGAAGCTAACGCTTCTGAGAAGTTAAGTGGAAAGTTAGAGTGTAGTTTTACATTTATTAACAGTTTACTGGTTGGTGCAATATTCACTTTAACGCTTCACGAACTTGCAGCGCACCTTTTAGTTAATTGATCACTAAAGGTTATTCAGTTATTTTGCGACGAAAAATTTAATAACGTAATGGTTTTATAGGTCTAAAGTTTCTGAAACCAGCTGTTTAAAACAAGGGAGCACGTTTTATCGGAAAGACGCAAGCGATGATAATGGGAGCTCGTAAAGAAGTGAGCCGATAGATTCCGCAAGTTGCCAACTTTTGGGCACCGTCATTAGAGGGCCACTAATGCGGTCACCTCTGCACACATGTTCGCCCACACCGTTATATTTATCACCCAGCTTACGTTAGATTAAATCCGTGCCCAAAATTGACTGATATTGTCACTGTAACGTAATAATCATTACATACTTGTTGTTGTATTAACAGGTTTTAATAACTTTTACTTGTTTATTTATTTTTAATTCAAGGTGTTTTTAGTGCCTGTATTTTTTGGATGTGCTTGTATATGTATCATATTTCGTATTCTGCAATGTTTTACGGAACAACGGATAATACACTAAACGCTGGTAAAATTGACCTCTAATGGACCGAACGATATTTTTTTTAAATAACTACTTTTACCTAATCCTAAATTTCTAAGTTTTAGGCAGGTTGGTAGTTATGCCTAAGTAATGTTAGGTTAGCAGTGCGTCAAGGTCGAACGAAAGCCTACTACTACACACAAACATCACTCGAGCTTCGTCAAAAAAAAAGTAAGAGACAAAATAAAACAAAAGGTTGTAAAATAAGTATTTTACTAAATTAAAATTAACTTTTAAATTAAATACCACAATGGTTAGTTATCAAAAGCGACTGACATAAGGATGTACAATTATCCTCATGACCATTTTATTTTGTCGGAATCTGAGAACGCTAAGAACAACCGTCCGCTTTGATTCTGTGAACGTATTAGCATTGGATTTGAATAGAACAAACAAAGGGATTGCTCAAGACAGTGTGCTTTCGTAGGCGATTGTAAATTCAGCGTTTCGCAAAAATCCCAGCCGAGACACTACCCAAGTAAACCCCGCATATGTTAGCCCTTTACTTAAATTACATAAACATACGTAAGAGTTTTATGGCGGGAGGAACGTTCGGTTTTGAATATATCAGACTACTCAAGTTGATCCGCTGTCTGTTTTGTATATAACAAGAAAAATATGTGTAGCAAAAACAGTTGTTTTTAGGTACTTTGAAAATGTTTAGCTCGTTTTTCACCAACATAGAGGATGTAAGAAAGAAATAAGTGATATGAAGGAGCCTGGAATAATACAAAATCCGAACTCACCAAATCCGACGAGCTGATGGTTTCCTGGGGCCCCCGTCTGTACTCCATAGGTCACTGGCTGAACTGGTCAGAGATAAACACTTCGGTGCTAATGAAGCTTTCAGGATTTCAGCAGAAATTGTAAGAAGAATAGTTCCTCTATATTATGTTCTTTAACTTTCGATTAGATCCGATTTTATTAGGTTCTTACAAAGCTCGTTATCACAGTATTGAATGCAATATTCATGAAAGGCCATAAATTTACCTATTTACATTTCCTATTTACATTTTTGCGGAAAGTGAGTTTTGATTGTAACTAAAATACTTATATAAACCTCTCGACCATTTTTTCTCATTTTGATGTTAGCCTTTCCTGCCAAGATCTTTCCAGATTGATCGATAAAATGCAGTAGGTAGGTAGGTAGGTAGGTAGGTAAGGTAGGTAGGTAGGTAGGTAAGGTTGCCTGGAAGAGATCGCTCTTAAGCGATAAGGCCGCCTATTGCTTACCTTGTAATTTTCTCTGTGTACCTGTTTTCTGTATCGCTTATTATTTCTGGTGTACAATAAAGAGTATTTGTATTGTATTGTATTGTAGGTAGAGAATTTTTCAGCAGCGTCTATTGCAACTAAAGTATTCATATCGATCATACACCGTGCGAGTGACTAACCATATCTGCGTTCTTCTTCGAAGAATTTTACGCTTTTACCGTTTTTTTTTATTATCATAAATTACGATTATACTTACATCCCACCATACAGACCAGTCATTATCTACAACATTCAGATTTAGGGGTCAATTTATGCATCGTTTCTGTGGAATAACTCCTTATCACTTAAATATTTGTCTACTGATGAGATTTTTATGTAGATAAAAATAAAACACAACTGTTTTGATTACAAAATTGTTATTCCAGATACTGACGGACGACACATACCTACCAGTAGGTACCATCAGCCAAATATGTGGTCTACCACCCTAAGTTGATAATCGTTTGCATGTCATAAAACAATAATGCCAATAGACGTGTTTGTCAACTTGAAAGTTCGACCCTAGCAACATATTCATTTGATAGGAACTTGTTTAAAAATGTATAGATCACTTATTTGGCTGATGGTACATTTTGCTGTAAGTTTCAATGAGTATCTCCTTACGAATAAGGCGGTAAGTATATAAATACAGAACTGATCAAAATAAAGTACACAGCTTATTATAATTAAATTACCGTGTTACTCTATAACTATGTAAGACAATTTCGGCCAAGGGGAATTGTTTCTAGCAAATCCACAGGCTCTTGTACTCCAGTATTCCAGACCGGAGGCAAATCTCCCAGCCCATATTGATAAATCCTCACAATCGTTCTGGCTCTGCGGATTGCACTACGCCGATGCAACTTGCACCTTGTGTTACATTCTCTTTTGTGGTATTACGTGGGTAGTATTAGCCCTGCCGAGCTTACCGGTGTTAGTAGCGTCTGCGGCGTCGTGAGCAATAAATTGTATATTAGTAGCAGGGACTTAAGCAATTTGAACGCATTTCCGTTTAAAATTTCCAGTTTGGATAAAAATATGGTATTCGATAGGGCATTACTTAATATGCTGTCAAATCAGCCAAATGCATGTCGAGCAATGACCGGTGTAGCCTTACATGCGGGAAATATTCGATCAGTATTAAGCTATGTTATATTACATTACTTACTCGTTTACTTGTAAAACCTACTAAGTTCGGTAGGTCTCCTTTAACATTTTCTGAACCGACTTCAAAAAAGGAGGAGTTTTTCAATTCGGGTGTATGTTTTATTTTGTATGTTTGTTACGCGATAACTCCGCCAATTGTAAGCCGAATTTCAAAATTTTTTTTTAGATCCAAAGGACATACTTCCGATGTGGTCCCTTTGACACTAAGTCAGGATCTAATGATGAAATCCTAGAGAAATCGAGGGCAACCCTCGAATTTTTAAGACACACCTATAGCGATTTTGGCATTTTTAACACCAACTCAAATATTTACTTTCAGAAAGTATCATTTGTTGAACTGGACCTGATGATGAAGACCGTAGGTACCGATACTCTGTTATAAAATAATATAACTATGCCGTGTATGAGCTTACTGGAATTGTTGTGGTTGTGAGATGCACTTTGGCTACAAATCACTAAAAACTATGAAAAATATTTTTCTACTAGTTTGAAGTCGTTGCCTTAGCACAAGCCAACAGCAACTAATTTCTTCAAAAAATATTTAGTTATGTACTCAAACCTTCAATATTTTTAAAAGAAAATAAACCTATTTCATCGTCTTTGTTCATGATCATGGGTATCTCCTTAACCTGTTACTACCCGAATGCAAGGAGTGGTTTTTATGAGTTTTATGTACAGCATAATACAATGCACCCTACACTAGATATACGAGAAAAAAGGATTCCCATTAAAAGAACCAGTTTTTTTGATACGGTAGTACGAAACCTTTTGTACAATGTACCATTATAAAAACTTACAGGTGAAAATACACTCTGGAAGTGGTGTCAACGGAAAACTTGACAAAAGTATCACGTACTTGGGTAACTACCTTTTGGTCAGCCGGTTTCGCTGCTCACCTCCGCCCCGCGGGAGCTCACACTCGTGAACCAACGTGAGATTAACTTTCAACTGAACTTCAATCCGACGTGTATTTGGAATTGCGAATTGAATTTACGCACTAGAGCCGTTTTAGCCGATGTGTGTGATGTTTTTGGTGAGAGTTTTATTTATTTATTTGATTCGGTACAATTACATATTGTAAACAACACAACATAATACATGATTTGCACTGTTAGAATGAAAAATTATGAATGATATCATTTTACTGAAGTTTCGAACAAATATTATGGAGTTTTTCGAGTGCAGTGCAGTGTTAAGATTATAAATGCGAATGTTTGTAAGTCTGTTTGTTTGGTCATCACATCGAAACTGCTGAACCTATTTAGATGATATTCGGTATACAGATAGTTTGAGTTCCGGGAAAGGACATAGGATAGTTTTTATCCCAGAAAATTACATAGTTACATAGTATTTTATAAGGTCTAAATCATAACAAGTAATACCTGTAAAAAACTGTTTTCAACACACAAATTCATTAAATGATTGCGCATAATTTATGGCTATGTCTTTGTTTCCTTCATATAGAATTTTTAAGGACCCTAAATTGCAATAAGAGTCATCAATTTTTATAATTTCGTGCAGCGTTGATTACAAATTACATTCACAAAACCCGTAAATTTCATATTTTTCATTGTGCATATTCAATGTGGTGGCTAAATGGGTCCATAGTTCACACTGTTTAGTGAAAAATAATCAATTGTTAAAAATAATTGATAAATTGAAGTCACGTACTCTATTTGGTAAAGGCCAAGACATAAAGCCCCGTAATGCGGGCGGAACTGCCCAACTCCAACCATTTGTTCGCTAACTGGCCTTGTGCAAGTTACTTGTAGAAACATACGACTAGTGCGATTTAGAAATCGATGGTTTTGTGTCCATGTAAAAGAGTCGTACAAGTACATACTGTACTGTAAAGTTCTTAACGCTAAGCTAAAATCCACTTTTGACTAACCTTTTTTTAAAGTAGAGAATCGCAACGATTTTCAAACTGAGCTTTAATTATTTATTTATATCAAGCTTTTAAAACGTGATTTCACTAATCAGTTGACACATTTGCATTACCGAAAGTTAATAGACCAATCAAATACTAATATTTGAAAGCAACAAACCTGATTATTATTAAATGACGGAGTTTAACAATTTGACGTCATTATTAAATTCTCAACTTGAAGATATCTACAACAAAATGCATACATAAATATATTTTCAACAGATCGTTTTCTTCCTACCTGGATCCTTTCGACTGCCATTATAAGTCATAATGTTAATGTTTGTCATAATTATTGTTAGTCATATTTTTTCCCGCTGAAACCGTACATTTTTCATAAATTTTTAAATTGTCATCCCGTAGAAATCTGTAGGTTAGGTTAGGTTCGTTTTGTAAAAATTCTGAAAAATAAATGGTTTCAGAGAAAAAAAAAGAGTTATGTCAAACATTACATTATGACTAACAATTTACGACCAGTCGATATAGACCCACAACACAGAATAACCAATAGTACTACCGTACAGAAGGGACTCTCTCGAACAAAAGTCAAGTTTATGTATAAATCGTTGTCTACTCTTACGACATGCACGCGAAATTGTAACTTATAATGTTACACGAGCGTTCATATCCCGTTGGGCACCGTTGACACGAAACAGGTTTGGCGCCAACAGCGCAGGGTTCCCACTCTCCGATGAATAAAGATAACAGTGGGTATTAATATGAATTAAATAAGCTATCTTTAATAAATAAGTAAATACACTTTAAAGCTAAAGCTACAAAACAACAATATTTTATAAGCAACAGCAACCATTTTTAACAGACTTCAAAAAAGGAGGAGGTTCTATGTTTTTGGAAAAGTTGCATTATATTAATATATATATATATATATATATATTCTTCCAGTTTTCCGTCCACCGGGCCACCGTTTTGTCGTTCTCGCTCGAAGTAATCCCTCAAACGAATTAAGTTTAAACTCCCGACTCTAGGAGTTCAATCAGTCTGTTTTGGACCGTTTCAGCATTTTGCCAAAAAATAACAACAAACTTAGCGAGAAACAGTAACAAAAGTCAACAAAAATAATAATAGAAATGAACAATGACAAATACATTGCAAAGAAAATGCAACGGATACTCGACTCGTGTACACGGCAGACGTACTCGTACCTACTGACAATGATACTGACAAGTACTGGCCACAAGAGGCACAAGATGGTTGCGGCCGCTTCCCAAATAGCCACATTTACAAAATCTTGCAAGTTTTGTTTAAAAATTTTAAATATCTTAGTTCATTGTTATCGAATAATGAACCGCTGCAATTGCCGATTTATTTATTTATTTATTCCAAGAAAATAAAAAATCCGATAACACTGCGTCATTTAAAAAATAAATATTTTTCTATCGTATTCGATGGAGGCTATTTAACAGACACTGATATTGCTATATATTCTTAAAAAGAACAGTTTTAGATTTTTTTGATTATTTTGTTTCAAAACAGAAATTATTTTTAAAAAACATTTAGCGAACATAGTATGCGTAATTCGGAAAATTTTCAAATGTCACAGAACTCATCATAGGTGAAAAATACAATAAGCGGCAACCCTTTGCCGCGAACCCCACGGTGAGGTCGCCGGCTGAACGTACCTAAACTGCGGAGTGTCCAACCCCTGCCCACAACAGACAGCTTTGACATACGTGGCATAGCTGAGATTGACAGGCATTGGCCGACCGCGACGCGTCACTTCAGGCATCAAATTTGCATAGCACGCATATTTGCGGCGCCCGCGCCAACCCGACCTACTTAGATACGCAATGCTTCGCATTTCTGAGATTTGCTACAACAGATACTGTTGCGTAAACATTGTTTTATCATCGGGTATTGTATTATCGTGACGAATTTCACGCCTTAAAATATAAGAGACAATACAAGACGAGCTTTAAATATTAAGCTTTATTGTTTACCCACAGTGAATTTTATTTAGAACAAACTGTTTGTAATACGAAAGAAAGCACACACATAAGTGACCAAAAGATAACACTACTGTAGGCAAAAGTTCTGCGAAACGTTATAATATTCATGTAATGTTCCGCGCTACTCGAAGACACGGTACCTATCATAACTTATTTAAGCAATAAACACAGTGCACGTATAGTCGAGTACGTCTGTCTCGCAGGAGAAGGCAATGTTAATGGACTTGCTAATTTACATAAACACATTTGCTCAGATTTTGACACTCCCACTAGCGCTTGAAATGTCTGACAGGAAGCGCTCATTCAGCCAACAAATTAAGTACGTGCTCACGAAAACGTTCTTGCTGAGTTATTAAACGAGAAAACGAAGATACATAAATTATTAGTCCGCAAACATAAAAGCACGAAGCAGAGCTCCTGCCACAAAAATAGATAACAAATTCATTAATTAAGGCCAAAATAAGAAAAGTGCGAAAAGACGCGGACCGAAATCTCATTTAAACCTTTACTTTGTTCCTTAAAGCAACATTGTAGCATCGGCATTAATTCCGTTTCAGCAAAATAAACAAATTAAAAGTGGCCCGCGAGTTATTCCGCGTGGCGACTTCATTAGAAAAGTTTGTTACTCTCAAAGCCTAAGCCCTCGCCGGTATTAATAAAGTTTTGTTACGGAGCTGGCGCGGGAAAGAAACGTGTTAATTATCTGCTCGGAGTGCGGCGGCGGCCATCTGTCACGTGGCGCCGCTGCCCGCGCCCGCGGCCGTCTCCCGGGACGCAGCATCCAATAGGACATCCGATGCGATCCCTATGAATGGACATTATCGCTCCCGATAAATAAGTTACGATATTATTGTGACCAGATAAAACATCGAAGTACAACAGCGCTAGCATAGATTATGGATACGGAAAATTACATTACTAGAGGTACTTCCAGCGATCACTTTCGCTAGTTTCTGTTCCTGATAGACGAGTAAGTACGAGTTTTTTGGCCAGGTATATTAATCAAAGTACCTGAATAATTATATTCAATTAAGACGTCATACTTGTTTCTTTGATCTACCTAATAATATCTTCATTGTCATCATTTTAATTGAATTTGGACCCGTAGAGTCGTTTCATTTTCTTTAGCTTTGTAACGTCATTAAATAGTACTCTAGTTAGAATTCTTAAACATACTTGGCGTTCATAATTTTTTGCCTTCGTTTGCAATACAATTACTATGAAAAGATTACATTTTTTGTGCTCAAAATAAATATTTTAACCTTTTCCCTGAGCTAAAAAGACATTAAGGTCCTTAAAATGACAATAACAGGCGCCCCATACGCAGGTGATAAATTTCATTGTTAATGCGCCCGGGCCAAAAATGAAGTAATTTGTTTAGTCGACAAGGAGGAGATGAAAAGCATTATTTAACACTGAGTTAACAATGGCTTGGCACCGTCGGAAGCTTTGAAATATCGAGTATATCGATTGAAACTACTGTAGGAAATTGAACAATCACCTGGACTAGGTAACTTCGGAGCTTGCACGTCGAGAAAAAGATTTTCTGTGAATGATTATTTATTATTACCACGATTTATTTAAAATATTACATTAACTACGCTTTCGTATTCTACATGAATAAGATATTCTCAGCAGCGGTACCAAATTTAGCCTATTCTACATACAAAATAACCTATTACGGCACACATTTGAAGGCCAGATTTTTTGCCATAATACAGCACGAATAATCTCTATTGAACACAACGAATCAGTGCAGTGAGTTAGCAAAAATGAAAACAAGAAGCGAGATCTTATGTGATCTTATCGGTTAGAAGTGAACTCTTCCAGAGAGCCATTCAGATATAAAGACAGCAGAATAAACAATTGTGTAGGAAAAAGTGTCTATCGGTCATGTTTATTTTTTTACATTCTTCTTCTTACAATGGCTCTATCTACAATTTACGGATATCGACTATCATTAAAGCTATCCTGACCTTGGATATGGGTTTTGGGTAAGACAGTCCTTTCAAAAATTATCATCATTTCGCTCGTCCTATTGCTGGACACAGAATGAGAGTGCATGGGCCACAGTGCCCATGCGGGCCCAATGCGGATTGGAAACGCCACAAAATTCCTTGGAGATTTATCACAATGTTTATCTTTTTATTACCTTAAAGCTCGTGGTCGATTTCAAATGTAATTTCGTTCATTAAATACGAAGAACTCGACCCACCACCGCGCGACTTGTTTATGAAAATAAAAATGTGTCAATGTGAAAAGTGTGTAATGAAAATCCGCTCTAGCAGGTAAGCGTGAAAACTTCAGCCCAAACCTTCTCAATCTTAAAGAAGGCATGTGTTTAGCATGTATATAAACCAGAGATGTAAATGTGACAAAATTAGCAATACTCGTAAAGCGGGTGACTCCAGCTGATTGCTGTAATCTTCATCGGCGAAGTAAAACGTTGTAATTTAGTAAGAACACCGAGTCACCTGGCTGACGACCGCACTTCGCGGCACCCGGTGCACTGATGGCGGTAATCAAAGAAAACACACTAATTAAGTTTGCGCCTGAAATATTTCTTGCGAACCAAACGTTATTGTGTTTTTGTTGTATTTTTTTAGCTCAGCAATTTGATTAATTTAATTTTCTCAGTATATTATTTTCAAATACAGTTCCGATTTTACAAAGCTTTAGTTGCCATCAACTTGAAATAGATGGATTTTAACGAGAATATAATAACATTAGCCTTTATCCGCGGTTTCGCGTACCTAATGCCGTGCTAAAAAGTGTCGCACGGTGTGACGTCACGCGAAATTTTAACAGTCTATAAGTTTTCAACATTATTTGCTTAATTCACTAAAGAAAAAATACGTGTCGAATATTTTCCGATAAACTAACCGCCGGTATAATAAGAATACACTAGCTTATTATTCCACTAATATTATAAATGCGAAAGTTTGTAAGTCTGTTTGTTTGTTTGTTACTTCATCACGTCTAAACCATTGAACCGATTTAGAGGATATTTGATATAAGGAAAATTGTAGAGTTCCTGGGGGATAAGCGAATTCTACGCAGACGGACTCGCGGGTAACAGCTAGTACTAAAAAATGTTTTTTAAAATGTATTTATAAAATAAAGTTGGCAGACAACTTAAAGTAGATAATGCCGCAGGGGCCTTTTTTATATGTATATAGTTTAGTTTTTAATTTAGTTTTGTATATATAGATTATTTCTGCTTTTTTATTTATTTCTATCTTAATTAAATCCATATTACTTAAAAAATTATTATTATTATTATGCCACAAAATCGTTCTAATCGTTTTTATGTTGGAATTTCAAAATTCTTTCGTGCAATAATATTTTTACGACAACTTGATTCTTTCGATTTCCCCCATTTTAGGTAGTTAAGATGCGGGCTGCTTCCCTGACGGCGCAGGGTGTTTGCTCTCAAATCAGTCGTTTAAACAAAACTGTTTCGTTTTTTTCTCCCAGACTAGAAATTCAATTCTCACCGTCCGTGGAAATACGTTTTGTGACGTTTACCGAACTCATTGTGCGGATGTTGCCAGGTAAGAGCTTTAAGGGGATACTTTTACAGTTGCTGGCATGAAAATAAATACAGTGTAGAACCCGCTTAATACGATCACGTTTAATAGGTACCTACGATTTCCCGTATAATAAGCCGAGTTTAGACTAGCAAGAAAAATCGTGCAATTTGCAATTCATCGAGAGGCCATAAAGCCAATGTGTGTCAAAAGCCAAAGTGGTCAATCGAGCGCCGCAATGTAATGCAACTTACACGATTTGTCTAGCAAGTCTAAACTAATACGCCATTTTACGCCGGTCCCTGCAATTTTAGGCCTGTTTTCATACATTTTTTCACGGTTAATACGACTCGCGTGCCATCTAATACGCCAGTAAAATTATATTATTACTATATTAGCCACCTTGTATCGCGTTCAAGTTACCAACTTAATGTATTCAGGTGAAAAAAAATGGGACTAACCATGTCGTACTAATATTACGCAAGGGAGGGCGATTCTGGCGATACCTGAGGTAGGTATCCAGATAAGTTTGTAGCCCTGACCAAGCAATCGGCTAGTTGGTTCATACGGTAAAGGACTTTAATTCATGACCCACTATGGAACCTTTTTATTAAAATATAGTAATAATAAAAATAAATATCAATGGGGCACTTGACACCAATTGACCTAGTCCCAAACTAAGGAAAGCTACGTAAAACTACGGATATTAGGCAACGGATAAACATACTTATATAAATAAATACCATATAACTATATAAATACCAAACATACTTATATAATACATACTTAAATACCATATTAAACATCCACGACCCGAGAGCAAACATTCGTATTATTTATACAAATATCTGCCCCGGCCGGGAATCGAACCCAGGACCTCAAGCTTCGTAGTCAGGTTCTCTAACCACTTGCCCATCCGGTCGTCTAAAATAAAATGAAAATTCTGTGTGGATATTTCCAGGGTATGTAATTAATAACCTAAGAATCAATTTATACACATAAATTATGTGTTTAACATAAATTACTTAAGTATTGTGTCGTAATTTTTTTTTTCATACAAAAATACCATTCCGTCCAAAAATAATCTATTGTAAATAATTAATATATGTAAAATAATTTTATTTTATTTAACGATGCAAATAAACGACCCTCAAAATATCCGCATATGGTTTTCTAGGACACCATAATAAACAGGGATATTTGGAAATAGGTAAATGAAGATGATAATGAGTCGAATGTATGAATGTGCGCTTTTTAGCAGTTTGTTAATTACAGAACAATTTTTACTGTTTTCAATTTGCCGCTTTCGTCTTTATTAATTGGTGATATTACATTAAAATCATTCAGTTCACTAGTTGATTTGCCTTTTTACACTTGTACTGAATCACCGGCGCTCTGAAACGTGTCAGGTACTTTTAAAAACAGTTACACGAACAAAGAGTTTCAGGCTGCCGCGTGCAATGATGTCAAACACATAAAGGCTTTGATCAGAGCATGGCCTAACAAACCTTCAAAATTTCTGAAGACATTTTCTGAAAAATTGTTTTACGTCTAGCCATAAGGTACCATTAAATAAAATAACACAACATTTTTAAAACCATTGCACAAATAATTTATAATAGGTTAATAATTTGTGATAGAGTTAACTAATTAATCTTAATTTCAGCCGCATTGATAAACTCATTATGATATTATATTCAGCAGTTGGACGTTATAACTATTTTTTTAATAATTACACACGAAAAAGAATAAAAATAGAGAAATTACTAGTAGATACGTACGACCTCATTAACTAGAGAAATAGCTACAACAAAAAATAAACATCCAGACAACCAATGGGAACGAGCGAATAAAAAAACTCTATCAATCGTAGAACTAATTTCACCTAATAATCGTGATAAAGCAACAAAATAGCAATTTGCTCGACCATAAAAATAATTGAGTTCAAACTGCGTTTAGGCAATAAAAAGCGTGAAAGCAGGCCCCGTAACCTTTAGCGGGGTCGTGGGAAACTAGGCACCTGACGTAAAGGATAGAGCGCCTAATAGACGCTCACACTGTGGGCCAATGTAGGAATATACCTACGCCATTTCAGGTGCTTGCTCGCTAGTTAGTGTTTCGTCTCACGTTTTTGTGTGACGTCATTTACTTCAATGTATACGCTTGAGGCTTTTTTAAGTAGTTGATGATCACCTACGGTCAGCATCAAAAGTAACTGTAACATGTTTACTCTGTTACATTAAAACATTTTTCAATCTTGTAGGGCGCTAAATACGTGGCTGTAAAATGACAAAGTACAAAAGTAACCAGCTACTTTTGATGCTGACTGTACCGATATTCTTATAATCGATATATGTCTTAAAAGTCTTAATGTGACACAGGAAAATTGTAGCAGGTATAAAAACGAAAACACTTATAATTTGTTAATAACGAACATGATTTAAAACGATACACCTATAAAAACTCGGCAATTCCCATTTTCTTATCATATCACTCAGATTTAATATTAGAGAAAACCATTACGTCACCTACACTGTGGCAGAACGTTACGATACGAACGTTTCACAAAACTTAAGGAAAGAACTACAATGTGATTTGTTAACGGTCAGTATGAATAGAAATCTGTAAGTGTATTTTGATAATCTTTATTAACACCTAGAATTTTGGTTCTATCTTATGTTTTTCCAGCTTTAAGGCTTACTAACACTTTACACAAAATGCATTATGGTCCACAAGAATTAAAATTGTAGACTCAGTGCTCCCTCAAGAAAACGAAGACTAGTGTTAAGGGCATCCTTACAACACACTAGGGAACCGCCTAACCATGAGTTATGACGGCATTCTCCCACCCTTATGAGGAAATACGACATGTTCAACTCGCAGATGGTCGAGGGTCGTCTATATGAATAGCCGCACTAAATGTAACCAACGATTTGTTATATATGTAATAAATGCTCCAAAAAGAGCTTTCATAAATTATTTCTATTAAAGTAACTGCTAAGTCAAATAATAAATCTTTTGACTTAAAGCTTGGTTATTTTCCTTAGCTATACAAATAATCAGATAATTTCTACCCGAAGAGTTACAACGTACAAAAAACTCCACGCAAGTAGAAACTTTGAAGGCAAATTGAAATTCTACTTTAATATGGCAGTGTAAATTTATACTTCACTTATTTTATTTTATCTAAATCTTCACATTCAACAACAAAAAAATAAATTTAAAAAAATACCTCGTTGAGTTTCTTGCCGGATTCTTCTCAACAGAGGTTTTTCCGAACCGGTGATAGATTTTTTTGACGTTCATAAGTGCTGATTTTATTTATAAACAAACAAACAATACAATACAATGATTAACAAAAATGAATTAAAAAAAAAAGAACTAAAACTAATTTACTCTAAACCTAAAAATCTATATTTACAAATTTCGCCCAAGTCGTTGCTACTGGGCAGGGTGCCCATAAGTGCTTGTTATAGCCTAAATTGAATAAAGAGATTTTGACTTTGACTTTGATTGTGTTCTCAATTGGATGTCTCAATTAAAGACCATTAGAGACTAAGCAAAGCAATTAGGAATTGCGCATCGGTTGCAATTATCGAGGCTAGCATTGTGAGGCGGACCGTGATCTAATATTCATCGTCGGCAGACGTGCCTGTCTACATGGTAAAGCATAATACGTAATTAGATACAGCAAATGTTCCCAGGACCCGTGCCGGCTCGCCGTACATGCATTATGCACGAATCTAAATTGAATGTGCAGTTAGTTGCGTGGATTAAACCTCAACATACCCACCACATTTCGTGCCATGCCCACTTACCTTTTTTAGGGTTACGCCAAAAGGAAACTCTTTTGCGTTTCAGTCCTGATTTACGCGTGTGTGCTCCTCTGAATTGAATAGAAATTGCTTCATTGTTTTGAATTAGACTTATAATTTGCAGTTATTTCACAGTGATGTATTCATTGGAAGTTCCGCTTGTAAAGTAAGCTTCCAGTATCACGAAAAGCTGCTAAGCTGCTTTTAATAGTTTCTTCCACCCTTTTCGGGTGCTAACCGCTTTAAGAAATAAAACTAAATTTCACTACGAGGACTGGGTTCAAATAGTTCAAATTATTTACTAAAACAGAAGGTGCTTAAAATTACAATCAACATAAATAAAAAAATAAAAATAATAAATATCATAGGACACTTGACACCAATTGACCTAGTCCCAAACTAAGCAAAGCTTGTACTATGGGTACTAGGCAACGGATAAACATACTTATATAGATAAATAAATACTTAAATACATAATAAACATCCAAGACCCGAGAACAAATATTCGTATTATTCATACAAATATCTGCCCCGGCCGGGATTCGAACCCGGGACCTCAAGCTTCGTAGTCAGGTTCTCTAACCACTTAGCCATCCGGTCGTCAACACATGTTTACTAATACTACAAAGGACAAAATAAATCTGTTTGACTAACTTTCTCTCTGTTCGGTATACTTAAACCGCTGAACCGCTGATTCAATAAATTACCTAAAATTACAATTCTTCACAAATTCGTGTGCTTATAAAGACCACTATAAGTATAAGCTTTGGGAATTCTCATAGAAATTCATTTACATTCTTAAAGATAGAAGACAGTATGAAGATAATAGATAAATCATTGTTATGTGCGTAGCAATAAGACCGAGAAGACAAAAGTATGATCTAGAATCTAGATTCTAGATTCAAATGAGTAATTACTAGTGTTTGTGACAAAGTGGCAGATGTATTAAGCTCAGTTACGCTTGGAGCCTGTATTAGAATATATGTTTAACGAAGGCATAAAAATTCAATAACATGTAAATTTTCTTACCCTGTGTCTGAGCGCGAACTTTTTTCACAGAAAGTTGTTGACGGAGCCATTGATTGAGAAGCTTGAGGGCTACAAAGAGTTTGCCGGCCCATTTTATTGCAACTAGGTGTGATTACCTATCGGATAAATCGGTTCAAGTTCCTATTTTAACCACCGACGCAAAAGGACTGTGGTGTAGTTGTAGTTCTCAAACAGGTGGACCGATTTTAATGAGGCTTTTTAAAGCCAGTTTCCACGCAGCTGTTTGTGATATTGAAGATTAACTTTGAAATGGCAATGTCGGAGATTTTTCAAGTTTTCTGAGTCGGTTTTCTTATTTAAATATATCGATTATATGAGCTGCATAGTAATAATACAGGATTTGGCTTTATTTTAAGGTGCATAACATCTTAAAGTAAACTTCTCCTCATATTAAGAGAAATAAATACAGCAATGTTTGCAGCAAGCGTGCTATGAAAACATCTACAAAATATTGAACTAGGCTATAACCAACTAACATTTTATGCAGCAATAGGTAAGATCTGAAAATACAAAGTAAACGTCCTTCATTATTTCTGACTTGAATGACATCTTTGTTCTGAAGCAAATCGAAAATAATAATGTTTACAAAAGACCGCTCCCATTTATTCTTGCTCACTAAATGAATCACGATATTTAACATTGTTACAACGTTTTTAAACAGAAAATTCAAAAAATACAAATTAAATTGCTTAATTGAATTTAAACTAAAAATGTTATAGTTATTCGATATAATCATCATTTACGTGCTTTTTCACAGATTCCAATAAAATGTTAAAATAAGTGATCTTTTTAAATAACAAGCCTCTTGAAAATATTAAATATTAACGCACATTAACACATGATCAAAGTACTTTTATTATAACGAGCCAATGTCATTCACGTCTGATTGTTTTATTTTATAAGTATGATTTTCTATTGTATTTGGTTGTGCTTGGCTTTGAGATCTATCGCAGAACTCTTTTTATTGAAACCTTTACTATTTTTTTGATTCATGAATATGACACTTGACAATAAAAAGCATTTAGCAGAAAAGCTTTAGATCCATGGGGTCCCGGCGCACACAAACTAATTAAAGAAATTCAAAAGGCTCTGGTTGACACTGCTTTAAACCACAGGGCTGCAGCTATTTCTCTCAACGAATTGTAGTTTGTTAAGCAGCCCTAATGAATAAGGTGCAAATAGGTATATGAACTAAAATAATTTCTTTGCTCACCCGCGACCTTAAGATAGCTAAGTCTATGCAAATTATGCGTGTTCATGCAGTTCCTCCACCTCCACACTGTACGAACACACACAAATTACACAAACCCATCTATCACCACCACCACAACTCACTGACGCGTTTCGAACTCAACCAGAGCTCATCCTCAGAGTGACACAACCGTACACCATGCTACCAGTTGTTAGACTAACAAACCACCACCACTGTTTTAATTTGTCAAACAAAACAAAAAACTACCCGCAAAATATTAATAAATTTTAAATGTGATACAAAACTACCTTGATTTTTTAATTTTATTTATTTATTGTCAAGGCATGTTTAATAACTACTGTTGCTAAAATTAGACCCAAGCCGTAGCAAGGGAGATGACACTAAATTTATTTGCTCATTAATAATAGACCCCATACTATTGTACCTAATTATCTCCATACATTCTAACACATCAAGACGAAATCCCTTAAAGTAACGCCTGATTCAATAAATTATTTCAAATAGGTATATTTCAAAAACTTTAGACTAAGAACCTGTTTTACAATTCCGTATTAAGTATCAGCTCTTTTATATTAATCGAACAAGACAAACAGAGACGGCATCATAGATAACAAAAACTTAACAGAGAGTGGTAAAGCAGGGGTATTTCAAATGTTTAAGTTATTATACATAAAAAGAAAAGATATGCTAAATTTAATTTTGATTTAGCTTGTAGTATGTCCCACTGCTAGTCAAAAGCCTCCCCTATTTCCGTCAGTCGTCTCTGTTAAGAAGGTTGCACACCCGTATGTCTTGTCTATGGATTTACGTATCCAGGCAACCGTCTTTTGAGTTGTTTATAACATCTCTGTTCCTTTGCCTTTGTCAAAACGTACTTTCAATAAATACTTCTAATATTTTTCATATTTGTTAATTAACATTAACATGGTAGCAGAGCGCGGTTCCAAGTAGAAAGTATTTAGTGTCGAGAGTTTTTACCCATTTGTTATTCAAGTAACAAGATGGACAAATCGTTCTACGAAGCAACCAAACTCCAAGTTGGTTGTCTTGACGAAAAGAACTGGACGACATGGAAGTACAAGATAAGTATAGCCTTAAGAGGCTTAGGAGTACTGGAAATTGTAGAAGGAATACTTGCCAGACCTAAGCTGGCATCGGATAAAGCTACTTCAGAACAGATAGCATTATATGAAGAGCAATTAAAGACTTATCTTAAAGGAGACAGTACGGCACTGCTAGTAATAACGACAAATTTGTCAGATGATAACCTTCAGAAAGTTATGCGATATTCTACGTCAAGAGAGGTATGGCTGGAACTGCACCGCTTGTATGATGGAGTTTCAGAAGATAGAGCCTATGACCTATGTATGAAATTCTTTGGCTATAAGAAACAAGTTGAAGATGACATAGCTTCCCATTTGTCAAAAATGAAAAACATTTGGTTTTCGCTTACACAAGAATTGCAGAAAAAAGATTCAGAGAAATGTGATTTGCCAGAAATTTTTCTTATTTGCAAAATTTTGGAAACACTTCCTGACGAATACTTTGCATTCAAGTCAAGCTGGTTGTTGATGTCAAAGTCTGATCGTACCGTAGATAATCTGACAAGTCAACTTTGTTCTCACGAAAGAGCACTATCCTCAAAGAATGAAGAAGATATGGAGGCTTTTTACGTGCGAAGAACAGAAACGAAACTGAAGAAAAATAAGAAACAAATTGACAAACGTGACAAGGAAAAGTGTCACTATTGCGGTGAGATCGGTCATAGAGTCAAAGGGTGCTTTAAATGGATTACCGATGGACGTCCGCCGAAACCGAAACCGTCAACATCGAAGAGTGATTCAAGCGTGAAAGTTAACATGAATCTCATGACCTTTGAAAACAATAGTTCAAGCTTAGACCATGATAACTGGTTTGTTGACAACGGAGCCACGAGCCATGTTACCCACAGGTGTGATCTGTATGAATCATTCGAAGATTTCGAAGGTGCTCACACGGTAACAACTGCAAATGGAGAGGCAGTCAGAGCTGTCGGCAAAGGCAAGCTGTCTGTACTGGCGGATGTTAAAGGAAACAAACAGTTGATCACTCTGAATGACGTGTGGTATGTACCCACCATAAAGAAGAACCTTTTCTCTGTACTTTCGGCCCAAGACAGACTTTCAAATAGCGTATTTACCTCAGAAGCTACAGAATGTCACTTATCGGTCAATGGCAACATAATGCTATCTGGAAACAGGAAGAAACATGGAGGATTATATCAACTGAAGTTGAGCAATGTTAAACCTGTCAAGCCTTTAGAAATCAACTGCCTAGAATCGAAAAACTTACTACAGCTGTATCATGAAAGGTTGGGACATCAAAGTAAGGCTCATGTAAAGAAAGTTGTAGAAAGAGAGCTTGGTATAAAGCTGAAACAAGACAGTGAATTATGTGAAGGTTGTATTTATGGAAAATCACATAAAATGAAATTTGGGACAAGAGAAAAAGCGACTGAAGTTGGAGAGCTTATACACGCAGATGTTTGTGGCCCCTTCAGTTTGTCTATTTCGAAGTTCAAGTATTTTGTGGTCTTTAAGGATGATTTATCAAAATTCCGTTATGTCTACTTATTGAAACAGAAGTCAGAAGTTAGTCAGAAGCTGAGACTGATGTTAGCTGAAATAAAGACAACAGGACATACAGTGAAAGAGCTCCTATCAGATAACGGAGGCGAATTTGATAATCAGGTCGTAAGAAAAATACTTCAAGAGAATGGCACTCGTCAAAGACTTACTATGCCACATACGCCGGAGCAAAATGGTTCTGCAGAACGCGAAAATAGAACCATTGTTGAGGCTGTAAGAGCCATGATGCATGCAAAACAACTGCCCCAAGGGCTGTGGGCTGAATTAGTAAATACAGCAGTCTACATACTTAATCGTACAGGACCAACGTCAATGGATATAAGTCCTTATGAAATTTGGTACAATAAAAAACCAAGGATACGGCACCTACGAATCATTGGCAGTACTTGCTATGCACATGTTCCAAAAGTCACTAGGAAGAAGTTAGATAAGAAAGCGGTTAAAGGTATACTTATTGGGTATGACAATGATGAGGGATACAGAATCTGGAATAAAGAAAGTAACAAGTTGGTCCGATCCAGAGACGTTACTTTTGAAGAAATAACCTTGAGATCATGTGACCCAGTTGAATCATCAATAAGTGTAAGCCCAATGGAACCGATTTCGTTTGACCTGCCTATATCAGACATACCGGCAGAACAGTCATCTTCGTCAAATATGAATGGAGAATCAAACTTAGATGAAGAAATTTTGGAATCAGATAATAATGAAAACGAATCAAATATTGACATCGAAGTCCAAACTGATGATTCTTTTATATCAACGAGAGAGGGAGATGATATATCAGATAGAGAAGAGTCCCCTGCCCCCGAAGTCGAAGAAAGGAGGATGACACTGAGAGATAGGTCAACAATAAAACCTCCTACACGACTTGACGATTTTGTATTGAACATTGGCTTAAGTGAAAGTAAAGAACCAATTACATACAAAGAGGCTATTGATGGACCTGAACGGGATTATTGGCGCAAAGCTATGGACAGCGAAATTAGTTCTCTTTCTGAAAATCAAACTTGGGAATTAGTCCGACCAGAAGGAAAAGTCAGAGCATTGCCCAGCAAGTGGGTGTTCAAACTGAAACTGAACCCGGACGGAAGCATTGATCGCTATAAGGCAAGATTAGTAATCAAAGACTACTCGCAAAGAGAAGGAATAGACTATGATAAGACTTTCAGTCCAGTAGCTAAGTTAAGCACAATCAGAGTTTTATTAAGCATTGCTGCTAACGAAGGGTTGACTTTACGTCAGTTTGATGTTGCTACTGCTTTCCTGAATGGAAAAATAGAAGAAGAGTTGTATATGAAACAGCCTGAAGGATATAATGATGGAACAGGAAGGTTATGCAAGTTAAAAAGAAGCCTCTACGGTTTAAAACAAGCTCCACGCTGCTGGAACATTTGTATCCATGAGTTCTTGATGGAATCGGGATTTAAACAAACCGAAGCAGATCCGTGTTTATATTTTCGTCTACGTGGAAATGCCAAAGTGTTACTAGGCCTGTACGTGGATGACGGTCTTATTGCATCAACGGATGAAGCAGAAGCAGAACACTTTATAGAACACGAATTAAAAGCTCGTTTTAAAATCACAACGAAGCCTGCATCTTATTTCCTTGGCTTAGAACTGGAGCGTCAAGCTGATGGTGCTATCCTTGTACACCAGAGAGCCTACTTAAAACGAATACTCGAAAAGTTCGGAATGACGAACTGCAAACCAGCCGCAACACCAGTTGTGAAGGAGTCGCGAGAAAATATTTCCCAAGAAAGCAATTCTATTAAGACAGAATTTCCTTTCAGACAAGCTGTGGGAGCACTCAGTTACTTGATGGTGGCGACTCGTCCCGATATAGCTTTTGCTATAAGCGTAGTATCAAGGAAGCTAGAAAACCCATCTACAGAAGATGTGATAAAAGTAAAAAGAATAATGAGGTACCTAAAAGGAACAGAATCTCGAGGCCTCATTTACAAACGAAGTGTGTCGACAGGCCTTGAATCCTATAGTGATGCAGACCACGGAGGTGACTTAGACACTGGTCACTCGACAAGCGGAATACTCTGTTTACTGCACCGGTCATTAGTCAGCTGGGAAAGCAAGAAACAGAAGTCTGTAGCACTTTCAAGCACAGAAGCCGAGCTGGTCGCCGCTAGCGAAGCCTGCAGAGAAACGGTGTGGCTTAAACGTCTTGTTGGACAGTTGACCTCGCTGCATCACACTCCAACTTTATATGTTGACAATGAAGGAGCAGTGAAGCTAGCGCACAACCCTCCTTACGAGTACCACCGCCGAACAAAACATATTCGCTTACGATACTACTACGTAAGAGAGTGTGTGAATGATGGTGTTTTGGAAGTCAAGCAAGTTCCCGCTGAAGAGCAGCTTGCTGATATGCTCACCAAGCCGCTATTTAAGCCAAGATTGGCATTATTATCTCAAAAGATTGGTTTATCACCATGAAAAGAGAAGTGGATGTTAAGAAGGTTGCACACCCGTATGTCTTGTCTATGGATTTACGTATCTAGGCAACCGTCTTTTGAGTTGTTTATAACATCTCTGTTCCTTTGCCTTTGTCAAAACGTACTTTCAATAAATACTTCTAATATTTTTCATATTTGTTAATTAACATTAACAGTCTCTACTTTTATTCAAATCTTGCCAGTCTGACGTGAAACGGTGGAAATCGTCTCATCAAATTTTTCTAAGTCTGCCTCCGCTCCGGTGCCCGTTACATGAAATCCAATCGGTGATAACTTTGACCCGCATATGCTAAATTAACATTTTTTTTATGAAGAGTTTAACCAATACCATTATATACTTAATTAAATACTGCGACAGTGTGGTGCATTTATCAGAGTCGTTAATGTTGTCAGCCAATAAATCGGTTAGTTTGTTGGTAAACATTTGTGTTGGTACGCGGGCGGCGTGGCGCCAGTATTTTCTCATAGCCGACAAGATTGAGCAGGAGTAAGGCGATCATAACTCACGGTTACGCGGCGAGGTGTAATCTCCGAGCGTGGACGCTCGCAATAATCCCGCTCGTCCATTCCATACGCTGGATAGTAATTTTTATACGCCCACCTTGACGGCTTTTGCTCGATAAATTTAAGTTAAATATTAACTGGCGTGCTATATTGTTGTAATGCGGTATCTACGATGAAAAATGTCGTTAAAGGATACGCATCGATAACTCCAAACTAAGCCATAGTTAATTGTTTCGCTGGGCTGCTAAAACAGTTAATTGGAAATATTATTTGAATCAGCCTACTGCTACTGGCTTCATTTTTGGATTTTCATCGGATAGGCTTACACATTTTTCTGGCCTCAAAACCAAAATCAACGCAAAACTTTCCAGGAACGGCCGCAAAACATAACATAAATATTAGAAACTACCAAAAAAACGATGAAAAGCAAGTACCTATTTATTAATACCTGATGAATTAATTTAACTTATAACGTTTGATTTAAAATTTCATCTTCACTGCTCAATGTATCCAAAATACAGTACTACCTCGTAAAGATTTGAAAATATCTTTACATTCGAGCTTAATTAACAAAACATCACATGTCAGTGAAAACAACTGAATTATGCCCGAACATGCTCATGTCATTCATTACTTTCAGCTGTGAATGCAGAATAATGTTTGAATAGACAACAGTACATGACCAAGCGATGAACGTAGACATTTGATTTTCCCGCTCGCCTCGTTAGTGAGTTTAATGCGCCGCCTGCAGCGATGCTCGTTTTATTATGCTAACGGGCGTTGTAATATTTTGAGTACGTCAACGGTGGTGACACGATGCATATTTAAACAATGGCGTAGCGTCGTGAGATTCCCACGAAATTGTTGCACCATTAAGCGACGCTTCAGATAAAAGCGCAAGGGACGCAGCGCCACGTCTCGATGCAACACTTTAGCTTCCCCTTCACTCTCTTATTTATCTGTAATTCTTGAACATTTTAAAAGGATGCCATCATTATCGTGCAACTACGGTCTTAATTGCGCTAACGTATAATTTTGTGCTAAAGTTCGTGGCGTCTTGAGCATGTAACTCTAAAACTAAGATGTTTTACATTTATATGTTTTTAAATTGACTCGAATAAATTTTTGCTATATATATTTTTAAACATTCACAGATACATTTTTTCAAACAGTTGGATAACTTATTGAGATAACTACTACCAACAACCGATTGGAAAACAATCCGAAACAATGACGAGGTGAATCTATTTATAAGAAAACTCTTACCCTTGTTTCCTTCGAAAGTGAAGTGATCATTGAGAAAATCGGGTGGAGATCCATTCGGCGGCGGCGGATGCCTTTGACAGTCGGGACACATCGCGACCTGAACGATTTACATATTACGTGACACTTTTGCTGAGCTCGCCATTGACTTCGCTCTGATAGACTGAGACATCGAACACATTATTGTTTTTCGCATATAACCCACCATTCCGAGTACCCTTCAAGGGTAAAATGTTTTTTTATTGCCCCTACTGAAAATTCTATGAGTGATCTTGAGCTTTCGCAACGTTTAGGTGTTCTTTTGTTACAACGTTTCCTTTTCTGCTGCGAATACCAAATGCCACAGGTACATACTGTGTAACGTTGCCTCGCTTTATAAATAGAAATCTCGCATAATTTTGTTCGTGCTAAACAATATTGATTAAATTATGTTAAGACATGTTACGCTGCAGGGCGCGCCGAGATTAAATTATTTAACATAAAATGTAAGTGACTTTGATATCTCACAGGGTTTACACCCTCGAAAATTACGTGGCGTGCTTATGTCATTACATAACCGTAATATTATTTAGAGATCGCTCTTTACTTGACGCCTTTGATGCCATTTCTCCTAATGCCTTTAGTTGGCAAAGTCATTTTCAGTAGCTTTCACTAATTCAACAAGAACACAAGCATAGCGCAAACAGAACTCTTATATTATACTTAGAACTTGGACCTACTTTTCACAGATCCAATTTACTTCTTAAATTCTTTTTAATTAATGTCCCATTAGGTTCAAAATGACTTTAAAATAAAATAGTGGTACGAATTTTGAATAAAATTTCTTAGTTAATAGGTACCTATGTCAAGAATTTTCAAAAAGAGTAGATACAGTTCATAATCAACATTTCATGACCAACTTTCCCACTGCAATGTCAGTACACAATTTAGTTTATATTGCGAGAAACTCTCGACCTAAGTTCAACTGCATTTGCTTAAAACTAGTAAATATTTAAAGCTTAAACTCTAGCCAATTAAGCAACGGCTATAGTATTGCCCCGAGAAAACTTTCTCAAGAGTCATGCTTACTATTCCGTGAATATAGTTGGGAGCTAATTGCCTTTTAATTAATTAATAAAACCAAGTCTTTCCACAATGCAGGCACAATACGAGTAATATAGGTTACTGTATTGTGGTGCAGGTAGGCAACAAAACGAGTGCCCACGTAGGTAGGTATACAGATTCACTAATCTGTATCTGGTATTTTATTCCGCCTAATTTGTCAGTTTGTAAAGTCCTTCGTTAATATTACATTCGCAATTAAAATGTTTTCATTAGTTTGGTTACCAAATTGTGTTTAAAAGCAGATGATAACGTGCATATCTAGAAAGTAACGACTAAGTAGGCCTTATAAATAGGCGATAGTTATGACTATTCACTAATCCAACTAGTCTCTATTCAGTAATAGTCATAAATATCGCCTATTTATCCGGCCTACTTAGTCGTTATTTTCTAGATATGCACGATATCATCTGTTTTTAAACAAAATTTGGTAACAAACCTAACAAAAACATTTTAATTGCGAATGTAAATATTAACGAAGGACTTTACAAACCGACAAATTCGTCGAAATAAAATAAACATTTTTTACATCCAACGCTGATTGCCGGTGCATCTGTAATTTGTTTTCGCTATAATATCACCCGAGTCGATAGCTGCGTTCCATCCGGATGCAGACCAATTGATGGTGTCGGGTAGTTTTTAACTATCCCAGCACAAGATAGATGGCACGCAACCAATTTAGAACACGACATTGTACTGGTCGCGCGGAACGGCGGGCCGACGAGTCGTCCATTTGTTGTTGCTTCGATGTCCGGACATCAGCTCTGTTTAATTGAGCTATTTGTGCAGTGCCCGTACAACTGCACAACGTAACTTTATGTGGAACTACTGATTCACGAATCAAATGTTTGTGTCGAACGTTCTAGTAATGATAGCAGGATAGTACCGAGTGGCAATACCTAATAGTTCTAATAGGTACCTAATTCGCTTCATGTTTGTATACCACCATAACCAAAGTGAATCACAAACCTATAAGAAACTTATTTACAATTAATAATGGATTTGTGGCATTCGAACATGGCGGACGTGGACTGTGTATAATTCTGCTATTTCTGTTTCTTTGGCTGGTTGAAGTATAATTTTGATAGTGTTTTATGCGGCGATTAACCTTAACAGTGAACAGTGATCACAAAATTCTATACTGCTCTCGTGTCTGACATTTTTAATGCGCAAGTTGTTTCCACGTGGTTTCTGGAATTTTACTATCAAGTTGCAGAAACTACAATCACCGTACAACGTTGCCTCTCGAAAGAGAATACATAGACACTGGCGAAATTGTCTTATTAATTAGGACAGAAGCCATATTTTAAAGAAGAATAAGAATAAGAATACAATTAATAATTAATATGATGATGTTTAGAAATAAAAATAAAGTATTTTTTTAATCATTATATATATTTTTGTTTGGTTAAGTATAAGTTATTTGTATAGATAAATCCAAAAGAAAACTAAAAAGGCACTCGATTCATATTTTGGACGGTACTATATATTAGATGTCATATTTATGATTACTTTTTTAAAATTATTCTTAAGTAACATAAAATCAACTCTAGTTCAACTTTTATCTTCGTAGACTCACCTCGGTACCAGAGAAACAAAGAAAATAGAAATAGGTATGTTTTGTACCGAAAAGAAAAAACGAAACGGGTTGCTTGGTGTTGCTTACTGTGGAACTCTCCGGGGAGCCACATAATTTCGAGAGCTTAACAAACGACCGGGATAACACATGGCTTCCCCGAGAATATCTTCCAGTTTTCATACGGACCAAATAGGTTTTGCTAAGAAACTGTGTACCTACGATGTAAGATATAACAGAAGAAAACTTGAAAGAAGGGTTCTTGCATGGAACAGCAAATACAAATGCTTACAAATTATCATGATTTATCGAAAAGAGTTTTCTGTCTACTCATATGAATCAATAAAGAAAGAAAGAAATAAAGAAAAAAAATTATTCACATTCACCAAGATATACAAATACAACAAAATCCAAAAAAAAAACAATTAACGGCAAACACAAATAAAACAAAAACATTGCCCCTTGCAGTCGGGTAAAAAGAAATACAAAAATAAAAATAAGAAGTCTTTAGGACGATATGTTAAAAATGTTAATAGGGTTTATAGTTCTGAAAGTTCTATTTTATAAAAACGCCTTTTGATTTAGATGGATACTAATTGAATTTAGCAAGCATGTCAAATTGCGCCATTTAAAATGGATATACCAGGTGCGTCCTCTATAATGTGAGCAAATAATTAAATAAAACATAGGTCATACTCCTCAAACTGAACAAAATTAGTTCAGCGATTTCTAAAAATAATTAGTTTTTTTAATTTTTATTACACTTTTAAGTTTATTCTAAGAAGCAATGTAAAGCAAAATGCTTGGTGTTTGTAGCGTGACAGGCAACGTCAGTGGGGTTCTAGTACAGCGTACATTTATAGCAGTACTTAATTTTTATGAAAAAAGGAAAATTCATAGACTCCACTTATTTTAAAAGTTGCATTTATTTTAAAAGTTCAGTTTGGCGAGGACGATCCCTATGTTTTAATTTTTTGGTCGTATTACAGGCCAGATTAATAACTTAAATATTACGTTGTACCTATTGTGAAATTCTGTTAACGTAACGAGAATAATATAACATTCTACTTTTTTCTTCTGTTTACAATGTTTAGTTTTATTTAATATACTTTGTGTACTTTTACTTCTTTGTGTTATCAAAAACGTTTATTATTGTCGAAAACAACTATTTCCACATTTGTCTTTTCAACTTCTTTGCATCATTTTGTCCAATTGTAACGAGTCATTAAAGTCAAAGGTTTAATTATAAACAAACAGCCAGCAACCATCATTGGCAGTAATTGAGAAGAAGTCAACTGAACTTCCGTCCGGGAACTAGCAGGAAGATTTGATCGTTCTTCCAAACTACTGGCTGCAGTCTTGGAAGTCTAGATGCTGTCAGAACAACTTCTTGTTCATTTAGTCGAAACTTTGATAGTTTTCCGCCTGATTTCGGATTGTTGCAAATTTAGCGCGGCGCCTAAACGGGTCGCAGCAATCACAAAGGCTCTAAATTAAATTACCGCACAGACTCATAGGTACAATATATCACTTTAAACTAGAATGTTTGTTTGTTTTATTGCTCATAATTTATTAAAGAATTATCATTTTTTCTGTTATTTCTTCCATTTTCGTCATTATGCATGCATTATGCATGTCATTATGCATGATGCAATAGAAAATTGTTGTCTGGTTTGTTTAATGTATTTTTTTTATTAGGGTTGGTAACGCAGTACTAATCGTAGGGCAAGGATTGTGTTCACATCCATAACATTTTTGTTATTCTAAGGAATGTATCCGTTTAACATAACTATTCTAATAGGAAAACATTATTTAAAAAAAATAAAAAGACTTTATTTGAGACCAACAAAAGTCCATATTTTTTGTTAGTAGGATTGGATTGGTTGGATTTAGCTAGAAGGTATCCCATAAGAGACAAGTTTGCCTTTGTACGCAGAGAGAACTCTGCTTTTATTACAATTATTTTTTGTGCGACAAAGAATTCAAATACCTAAATGCAGACATAAATACTTAACATGTTAGCTATTAAACTATTTATAAACATTCTCTAGCGCAACGACAGCAAGAACCATAACCTATAAAGATTCTCTGTGTTTTGGGCTAAATATTGTTCTAATGTTTCATTTGTCAAAGTGCTTCATTTCCCAACTCACAATTTTCTCTGAAACCATAGTTTTTTCGTAACTTTTAAAACAGAAACCTAACCTATAACTGTGTTCTAAAAAACCTAAAAAAAATACCTCGTTTCGAAGAAAATTGAGAGTTGTGATATAAAACAATTTGACAAATGAAACATTTGGGAATAATATTTCTGTGAAAAGGAAGGATACCACCTTGATAAAATCAAAAATCTGTTGATAAAATCAACGGCGCTCAATGGTAAATGAGTAATTTGTCCCGCCTATGTTTGTGAGCATTAGGCAGGCGAGTAGGCCATTACACCGCCAAGAATAGGTGACAGGGTTTAGGGGTCCGCGGTGCGAGACAGGTGTCCCGCTGCTGCCACAATAAATAGCTATTTACCAGAGACAACGCCGCGAACTACCTGATCAAATTAGAGCAGGCAGGCTTTAGTGATTATAACCGTGTTCTAGATAGATTCTGAGTGAGTTTTGTTCTAGAAGTACGTGTTAATGCAATTTTTTACGTCCCTGTATTGATCGTGGCTCTACATGGCAACGTTTCACTTTTATTTCTGCATAATTCTTAAATTGATAAAAATATATTTAACCATAGATTTGTTTGATCAGCATGTAGATAATAACTGTTACTTTTTTTTGGGAAACAAGCAATAAGCAATAAGACGTACCTACGTTAACTCAAATAGACACTTGACACCAATTGACCTAGACCCAAACTAAGCAAAGCTTGTAGGTACTATGGATACTAGGCAACGGTTAAACATACTTTTATAGATAAATACATATTAAACATCCAAGACCTGAGAACAGACATTCGTATTATTCATACAAATAGCTTCCCCGGCCGGGAATCGAACCCGGGACCTCAAGCTTCGCAGTCAGGCTCTCTAACCGCTTGGCCATCTGATCGTCCAGCAATTCACTACATTGTACTCTATATGAAGCTATCTGGGACACAACCCTGGGCTAATACTGTTTGTTTACTCGTAATAATTAGATTAGTACCTAGATAACTAAGTACGCATGAGTATGAGTACTTAAATAATAATCCTCTACTTGGCAATAAGATACCCTGACCAGGAATAGGTATAAAAAAACTGAAATGCACTTTAGTTTTTGGACTCCTGGTCGAACTAACTAAAGTAAGGTATGTAGTGGTATCACAAAAATCATGAAAAGTAACCATATAAAAATTGCAGATCTAGGTATGCCACAATCACCTTTCACTGTTAATCGTATTGCACTTCACTTGAAAATTAAGGTAGGTATTAGATGCATCTCCAAGCGAGTGGTAGCCTAACCCAAACATCTTGATTTTAAAACACTAATATGATGTTGTCTCTGTTTACTCTGACGATATAAACAGAGATGACATCACAGATATCTGTCACATAAAACTTATCAATGAATGGTAAAACAGAACTTGCTGGAAACACATAAATCTCGAGTTAGTGTTAAGCTCAGTTTAGTAGTGTCAAAATGTATGGAACTGTCAAGCTTGAGCCATGTTTAAGTACTAAATCTAGATTTAATTTTTGTCTGCAAGACAGCCTTAGTGTTTAAGCGCTGGCCCCTTTCATGTAACTTTATGCTATACTAGCTTTTGGCTGCGGCTTCGCCGCGTGGAAGTCGGTTATCGCGCGCTGTTCCACATAAGCTTCACCCCCCATTTCATCCCCGTAGGGTATGAATTTCTAAAAATCCTTTCTTAGTGCTCACTTACATCATAAAAAGAACTCCTGTACCAAATTTCAAGTTTCTAGGCCCAGCGGTTTAGGCTGTGCGTTGATATATAACCCAGTGAGTCAGGTTTGCCTTTTATATATATAGATTTCTAAAAACATCTGACAGCCTCTCCCAAATACTCTCTCTTATCCGCGGCCTAACGGCACAGCTGAGCACAGGCGTCAGTAAATGGAAAGCCTACTGTAATTCTCTCCCCATCTGTCCCTGTGGCCACGGCGCCCCGCGGACGCTCCGACCGGAAGGTGTTCTCAATTTGTCGTCCGGAATGAGATTGTCGCCGCTTTCTGTATTAAGTGGCTTTTACATTCCACTTTACGTGGCTTGGCTTCGATTAAAATCAAGCGAATACTTATATAAAATGTGGAAGGTATCAACAGTTAAAAAAATAACTAAAAACGTTAATTTATAGACAGTAACGACAGTACGAATGAATGAGCTGTTGAGTCAGACAGATTTTTTAATGAGGGGGCCGTGGGTTTATTTATTGATGTTACTATCATACATTTTAATAACTAGCTGTCGCCCTCGACTCCGTTTCTGTACAATTCGTTTATCGCTATCCATCCGGGGAGGGACATAGGACAGTTTTTAGTTTAAACTGTCCTATGTCCTTCCCCGGCTTTCAATTACCTAAATCGATTCAGTGGTCCTTGCTGCAGCCTAAACGGCTGGACCGATTTTAACATAAGGTTCATTGGATTTGTCACTGTCGGAGTGACAAAGGCTATATAATATGAAGAAAGAATGAAAAAAAAGTTTTTATTGTAACAATATGGGTATCAAATGGAAGCTAATAAAAATCCCATTCTAAATATATATCGGGTTATACTACTTTTAATGTGCCATTTTCAGAGAAATAACCAAAAAGTGTAAAATAAAACATTAAATTTAATAAATCAAAAACCCGACTGCTTTAAAAACTAAATGGAAGAAAATAAGACAAGCATAATAGTGATCTAAAACTCTGTTAAGTAGCTAATTTAAAGTTTAACAGTCGGGACCCATTTAAGTCGTGACCAGCTAAAAGTAAAAGGTTCGGTATTCTGAATAAAACTATCTCATTATTAAACAAAACCATCGTACTTGCAATGCAAAATATGTACAGTTAATATCTTGTCGCTTTTAGTCGTTACACAAGTTCGTACGGCTTTTCAAACATGACGTTAAAGTGATAAAGTACAAAAGTGATCACCTATTTATGAAATTGACACTGGATTTCACAAAAGGAAAAGTGCACAGTTATTTTTAATTATCATAAGTGTGAACATGACGGACGGATCGCGTTGGATGCGGAAAACACGAGACCGGTCTGAGTGGAGAGCTTTGGGAGGCCTATGTCCAGCAGTGGACGTCTTTCGGCTGACATGATGATGATGACGACTAATAGAATAGTTAATGCTAATAGCAAACATAGTGATTTAATTTTATAGAACGTTACAAAAACTACGAGATAGACAATCCATACTTAATATTATAAATGCGAAAGTGTGTTTGTGTGTTTGTGTGTTTGTATGTTTGTATATTTGTCCCTCTTTCACGCCGTAACGGAGCGACGGATCGACGTGATTTTTCGCATAGAGATAGTTTATGGGCCCGAGAGTGACGCTACTTTTTATCCCGGAAAAGTACACAGAGCCGCGGGCAAAAGCTAGTTATAATATAAAATATCGTGAGTCACGAAAAACTGTTTGCATATAGTACCGCAAAATTTACTTTAATTTTTTTTATTAATTACTGTTGTTTGAACTCAGTAATTTAGGTGTGGGGGTATTTATTTGTTCAATATTATATTAAACTAGCTACAATCTAGTTTCAAAGCTTAACAGCGGGCATCGCGGATTCGGTTCTGCCATTCTGGCTACGGAACCCTACAAAAATAAATAGACAGATAGATAGGTACTTAACTTGATTTCTGTGGTTAACATTTTCAACGGTACTATTTCAATAGAATTGATTCTTAGCAATCTGTTAATACAGAACAGAGGTCATAACTTTAAAATAAGAAGCATGACACAGGTAGATGAGTAATTTCTACAGGTGTGAATTTTGACGCTTACTTCTAAGTTTGTCAAAAAGCTACAGATGTATGCAATTCAGTTTCTTTAACTGTACGTACACAGTCGCAAAATTAAGTAAACTTAGTTTAAGTATTAAAACTCCATTATTACCAGCAAAGCAAGGATACGTTATTTAAACATAATATACTATATTTAATTAACCTTGCGATCTCAGGTTGCAAATATTTAACATTCAATAGAAAAATACATATAAGGAAAATATGTACAAAATATATTTGTAAAGCGCCTCGACAGAGTCAAATAACGTTATTTAAAAAACGAAATCATTACCACTAACAGTGTACTCGTATCACATAACACCTAGGTATGAGCCATGTGTTCAATTTCACATAAATATCAGATAGTTTCATTTAACAATGTGCTAAAGTTATCAAGACATATGGTACTAATCCGATGCTTTGAATATCAAATGCCACTCTGATTTAAACAGGGAAAGGAAACAAACATTCGAACAGTAATTTCTACTTACCAAGACTAACAACATTAACGTCAGTGCAATAAAATCACGTTACGTACAATGGACATGTTTATTTTTGAAGCAAACAATATTGACCACGACGGTTCTTGAACCACCTTTTCTGTACTTAAGTGCTAACAACAAAAACAGGTTTAATTATACCGGTACCCCGGCACTCTGTAGAAGCAGTGATGCGGTAGCATACGGCGGATTCGCCACGTCTAATCTTATAATAATTATCAGTTATTTAATTCTCTACAATGCTGAGGTGCGCCTTCCTGCTATGCGTGCTTTTGGCGTCCGTAATAAGCAGACCTCACGAACTCCCGAAAGGTATTCACATTATTATTTACAATTAGTTAATACCTAATTAATTCTAGTCCGATAATAATACTCAGACTTATTTTATCGCGTGTTTGCATTAATTAGCCGTATTAAAGCTAAAATTCGAAGAACTGAAGATCAATGAATAAATTTAATAAAATGTACCGTAATGACGTAAGTGTAATATTGGCTTAAATTAAACATTCCTCACGTTCATCATAAAACGCGAATGCGTTATCATTAAGGGACTTTTCTCTGGTTTGTTTTTATTAGATACTACTTATCGGTTTAAAATGCCAAATTCTTTCGAGTTCATTGAGATAACTCATTATTCTGCGAAATTTAACTTATACTGCTGGTGGAAATAAGCGTATTATCACGTAATTGGGTTAACTAGGAAAATTCCATAATAAATGTTGGGGTAAAAGCAGTCTGTTCCCCTTCCTCAGTGCAGTTTTCTGAAAAATGAAAAACTCTGACACAGATATACGTAAATAGACCTAGCATTTGCCGTTAGCTGTTAGACCTACCTATTGTTCAGGATTTTCAGTCGCACAAGTGCATCAAAATAAGTGACTACTAAATTATGACAGCGTCACTGGGCAAAAGTCACGAAAATTCTAATGTGTGATCTATTTAGGTAGAGTCATTCACGATGAAGCGTGCCGTGGTTCTTATTACAATATCATGAATGTCTAATTTTGCCAAAATCACGCGTTAAAATTTTCTTTTTATTAGTAATGTGCTCTTCCTATAGCTTAGAACATTGGGGTGACTATTTTTTGTTAACTTTCCTTGACGGTATTATATTATAATATGTAATTAGGTACTCGTAAAATCAAAACCTTTTCGCCTTTTGTATAAGAAGAACAAGTAGCGTACCCACAGTCGAGGAAACTGAATCACGTACCAGGGAACCTTTTCGTAATCAATTTCGCTACGATTTATTTAACAAATGTATGGGATGCCAACATGACATTAGTAGCACAAAATGTTCCACCCTGGTTACGTGATTTAGTTTCCTCGACAGTATAATATTTTGAAATTTTAATGGAAGATATTTTATCGCTCCTAAAATGTTTGTTTTATAAGAAAAATCACCTTGACACCTTTTAATATTTTCGAATATTTACCTATCTACTGATGTACCACACACAGTACGATTTTTTTTTATTTTATCTGCAGAAATACATATACTTAATAGTAAATATTATAAAATCTACTTCAAAAGTTTTCGGAAGTTATTTTTATTGTAATCTACGTCATTTTTTAGGGTTCCGGAGCCAAAATGGCAAAAACGGAACCCTTATAGTTTCGCCATGTCTGTCTGTCTGTCTGTCTGTCTGTCCGTCCGCGGCTTTGCTCAGGGACTATCAATGCTAGAAAGCTGTAATTTTGCACGAATATATAGGTAAACTATGCCGACAAAATAGTACAATTAAAAATTCAAAAACGATTTTTTTATGGTACCTCCCATAGACGTAAAGTGGCGGTGATTTTTTTTCAAGTCAATAGTGTGGGGTATCGTTGGATAGGTATTTTAAAACCATTAGGGGTTCGCTCAAACGATTATTCGATTCAGTAATTTGTTTGCGAAATATTCAACTTTAAAGTGCAAATTTTCATTAAAATCGAGCGTCCCCCCCCCCCCTCTAAAATCTAAACCGGTGGGTGAAAAAATTTGAAAAAAATCAGGATGGTAGTCAGTATATCAAACTTGCAAGGAAAACTATAACGGCTAAGTTTGCTTGAGAATTATTAGTAGTTTATGAGTAAATAGCAGCGTAAGGTATAAATTATACCTAAACTTGGAAGATTCCGTATAAAATACGAAATCCTTAGAATAATATTACTACATTTTTTCGTAATGGCCACGGAACCCTATTTTGGGCGTGTCCGACACGCTCTTGGCCGGTTTTTTTTCTTTGATAAAATACTCAGTAACTTACAAAAATAAGTTCCTAGTTTTTGTTATGACTCATGACATCATAGTTCAAACAAATCAAGTGGTTCTTAAAATTCCCAGTAATTGACTCAATGAAATTGTGCGAACAAAAACTAATACACCTTATACAAATAGATGTGGCTTTTGCAATATTGATAAGTAGTTGAGACACCTAAAGTGTTATTAGCAACACGTTTAAAAGATATCTGCCCGATTACGTTGGGCATAAGGAATTTTTTACTTAGTAGTCATACTTATTGATTTTAGCGCCTTTTTCATAAGAATCACATAAACATATTGGGGAAAATAGTTAAAGAAAACATTGTCTTGGATGAATTAAAATCTTTTCTAAATTCCTGTTAGTAAAAAAAGTAACGTCACACTTTTAACAAACTGTTTTTTCTTGTCAGAAATTCAATCGTCACTTCACAAGTATACGAACAACGGTCAAGTCAGGTCAAAACGCCAATCTCAAGACTCTACTGCAGATCTTGGATCGTCGTCTATTGATATGAACAGTAAAGAAACACAAAAAGAACCATCACAAAACAATAAAGAAGCTGACATAAGCGTGTATTATAGTTATTATGGCAGCTCTCCGCAATATTATAGACCTCCTCCCCCGCCACCACCTCCTCCTCCTCCACCACCTCCACCTCATTGGGGATGGGATGGATACTATAGGCAGTATAACCACCGACCACCGCCGCCTCCACCACCACCTCCACACGATGGAAGATATCCCCGGAGACCTGAAGATTTCGGTGGACACCATCCTCCTCCGCCCCCACCTCCTGACTACTCTTATGAACGCAGACCACCTCCACCACCCCCACGAGATGACAGATCATGGTCACACTTTCCTCATGACCGTGGACCACCACCACCCTATGATCATGGACCACCTGGACATGGACCACCTGGACATAGACCTCCACCTTATGGACATGGTCCACCGCCACCGCCACCACCCCCGTATCATCATGGTCCTCCTCATCACCCTCCGCCGCCCCCTTACGGCCACGGACCTCCACATCATGATCATGGACCCCCTCCACCACCCCCTTATGAACGTGGGCCCCCAAATCACGAACACGGACGTCCTCCCCAACCACCAAACGATCAAGGACCTCCTAATTGGAATCATGATCCACCTCCTCCACCATCAAACGACGATCCTTCTCGCCAAAGGCATGAGTCTCCTCCGCCAACCCTACAAGATCTCAGACAACCCCAACAATACCCAAATCAGAATGGAAGTCCGTCCTCCCACAACCAATTTAATAATAACCAACCACCTAATACTAATGATGAAAACAATGAACAGCTTTTAAAAAATCTCAAACTCATATTCAGTGACGACTTTAGGAAATCTTTTGTAAATAATAGACAAGTGTTTCAAAATGATCCTTCTAATAATAACCAAGGAGCTGCGGAAGAGCCCAACATCAGAGAAGGTCAGGGAGAACCCCTTATTAGCGTAGACGCCAATATTAATGGCTCGATTAATATTACACCACCGCCTCTTCCTCCTATTTTCCAAGTGGTCCCAGTAACGCCCGAAAGCTAGATTTAGAAATAATATTTAGTGAGTTAGTAATACAGTTAGTAAAAACTTATGCTATAATGTACCTAAAACTGCGTTATTGTTTACCAATAAATCTACTGTATAAATCATTCTGAACCTCTCGCACTAAGCTACAATAAGTTTTAGTTTCTTAGTTTTGTATTTGTAATAACATTTAGTATTAAAAATGTACATGACAACTACTGATTTGTTTTATTTTATTGTTGACAGACCAGCAGTCCGTTCCTAGCTCATTATCATACCAAAATGATCGATTAAAAAATGTCAGTAAAAGATCCCCCCAGTATGATATACCTCCAGAGCCAGAAAAATTACCAGATGAAAGAGATTCCCGGGGCTTTAAATACCATGGAAGTCCACCAGATCACAGGGGATCACCACCGGGGCATAGAGGGCCTCCGAATAATAACGGGTCACCCGATGATAGAGGGCCGCCAGACCATGGAGGGCCGCCAGATCATAGAGGGCCGCCAGATCATGGAGGGCCGCCAGATCATAGAGGGCCGCCAGATCATAGAGGGCCACCTGATAATAGAGGACCACCTGATAGAAGAGGACCAGAACATCATAGAGGACCTCCAGATAGTAGGGGACCTCCTGATAACAGGGGACCTCCAGATGGTAGGGGACCTCCTGATAATAGAGGTCCTCCAGATAATAGAAGCCCACTAGATAATAGAGGACCTCCAAATAATAGAGGACCTCCAGCTAATAGAGGACCTCCAGGTAATAGGGGACCTCCAAACCACATGGAGCCATCACACAATCGAAGACCTGCTGATCAAGAGCAACAGCCTCATCCCATAAATATGTGGCCACCACCTGATCATAATAATACACCTGATTACGGAAGGCCTCAAAATGCCTTCAATTACGTAAAGGAACAGAATAAAAATAAGCAAAGTCAAACAAAAGACGAAGATAACATAGATGACAGATTTTCTGCAAGTAATGAAGATTCATCAACAAAACCTATTTCTCAAGGGGCTATTGATGAACTCATATCTATAATAAAAGCTACCGAAAACCCAGCTCAAAGTGCAGGTGAACAAAGTGTAACAAAGCGTCCTATTCATTTTCCTATGTTCCAAGCAATAGCTGTAACACCGGAAACTTAATAAAGTAGAAAATAGTAGCACTTTAGATTTCAATTATTTATTTTAGCTATACTACATTAATTCACATTTTATTCAAGGATTAAATATTACTATGGAACTTAGTCTTAAAATATCACTTACCAATAATTAATAATGTAAGTGTACAATTTTCTAAGTTATAAGAATAAATATATTACGATAGATCCACAAGGACAGTAGAAATTTAATCACAAGGCTATAATTAATAATGTCATCAAAATAAATATACCCATAAAATAGTATTCGTACCTTACTAATTTAAATCACTGAGCAAGAAATTTGAAATTTGGCAGCCACGCCTATCACACATATCGTACGAGTAAAGGTGCATTAAGAAAAAACAATCGAAATCCCATGAGGCCGGTAACTACCTTTTTTTTCGTACCACAAGTGCAAAGTCACAGGAATGGGTCTGAGAAAAAATAATGTTTCACTCAAATGATGATAGTACGTAAATTTTTATTAATACTCTATACATAATATAATAATTACAAAGAGTGCCTACAGATTATTAATTAAATCACACCTGAAATAAAAAATAAAGGAGTTGTCTGAGCTGTGTTTCACTACTAAAAAACTTTAATTTTTTTTAAACATCTTAACATGATCATAACAAAATGTAAGACTTTGTTTGTACAAAAGCTTTCATTGTCAGAATGTAGGTTTGCATCTGCCATCAGGGGTACGTCCGTAACCTGTTGCACATGCAGCTTTAAAATTCTCTCGTCCTTCCTGTACGGTAGATGTTGAAGTTGAGACCGTAGTGGCTTCCTCGTGCTTTTCTTCTTTTTCTACTTTTGGTATATTTTCATCAGACTTTTTATTTTCGCCTGACAAAGGCGCTACGTTCTCGCTTTCTTTTTTTTCCGCTGGTTTTACCTCTGGTGCATTTGCAGCAGCTGTATTAGTTTCTCCATTTTTATCATCATGGGTTGCCTTGGTACTGGATTCTGTCACACTGTCAGGTCTCCAAACTTTTTTGACATCTTCTCGCACTACTTCAGCAGTTTTATGAACTTTGCCGAAAAAATCTTTAACCAAGCCGCCTTCAACTTGGTATATAATTGTGAATATCAAACAACCGGCAAAGATTAGAGTTAACTTCATTTTTAAAGTTAGTTAAGTCTAGTGAGTTTAACACTGAACTAAAATTATTACAGAGAACGCTTACTTATAAACTATAAAGATAACACTCATGATCCCTGACCTTTTGTGGCATATCACGTATTGATAAATAGCTTAGTTAGTAAACATGACGAAGTTATTCTGTTAAATTTGTTATTTAGTTCGGTTCTTATTCATTGTGCTCGGACCATTTCATCAATTTCTCAGACGACTTCTCGACAGCGCCTGTAAAGATACATAAATTTTAGTTTAAGATATATTAACAATCTGTATTTTTCTTGCAACCGACAGGCATTTTAAATGCGTTCTCTCATCATGCTTGAAATTTAAATATCTAATAATATTTAAATTTATTATTTATTTAGATATTTAAAAATTAATAAAATTTATCTAAATTAAGCTTAAATAAAACTATAGTTACCTTTAAAATATTGTTCTGCATTGTCCTAATGAGTCACGCCTGGTATGGGGAGGACAATCGAAAAGCGGCACCCTTATTACTTGACTTGTTGCTATGTCCATCTTCGAAGTAGTCGTCGCAAGTAAAGAAACATTGCGTAGTTTATCTTGGAAATTAAAGCTCACTCCCGCGGCTAAATTCACTAATAACATTGTCAGTAACACAGTTTTTGCGTCCATTTTCTCGCAATGTAATTAAAGCACTGCGCCACAAAATTCTGTAACGTGCTACTTAATAATCACCACGGATCCCTGCAAACGCCATTCACGTCCTTCACCGTTCCAAATTTACAACGATCAGTGTTTATTGGCACATCGATCATTTTACCTTCTGGTTTGTCTTCACTCTGTCGCTCTGTGCTAGTTTCAACGTTTTTGACGGATTTCTTGGGTGAAATAGCATTCACAAAACTGGATATCGGATTTTGGAAGATGTCTAAGAAATCTTTAGTGGAAATAGGAGCTGTGTTGACAGGAACTAGTAAATAAATAACAATTCCGAACATTAGTATCCGCGTGCACAGAGGCGTCATTCTACAACGCTAGGCGCGTTCACTATTGATTCACTAGTTTTTATCAACTAACGACGTCTGCTGCACGTTCCTCCTATCATGTCCAATCACTCAATGTATACCACCTATATAAGAACTTTTATCAGTACGACGATAGGGTTTTACGTTGAATGAGCTAATTACCAAGAACTTTCATCGGAAACGATTTTATATTTCCTGTGTGAAATATAAGTACAGGTAAAATACTTACAGTCTGCTGTGGGTGTGCTTGTGAAATTGATATCGTTTGCTTTATTATCTTACGTAAACTTTGTCATACAAATAGGTAGTTGTAAACCAGTATTAGAGATTTAAACCTGTACTTAATGTTTTTACTAGACATCACTTTTTGTGCAATGATCTCAAACAGTTTTTGTTGTTGCTTCATATAAGTAACTAAATTAATCGTCAATTTTCCTTATTAACCGACTTGAAAAGGAGGTTATCAATTCGGTTGTATTTTTTTTAATTAATCAGCAGTATCACAGTACAATATTTACCTACGTATATAAGGTAAAAACGAAGCAAATGCCTTAACGACTGCAATTTAATATTTAAATAAGTTTCAATGATTGTGAAGTTAATTTATTTCATTACTTAACTTGATAGTATGACCTGAAAAGGTGGAAATGTTAAGTACTTTCATTCAGGGATATAGACCAAAAAATTCCGGAAGACTGTACAGAACTAATATGTATATATACATATTTAAATAATTAGCAAATTCGTAACTTAGATCAAATTGTTGAGTTTAATACGAGTATGTCTAACGTTCTAATTCACTGAGTCGTCTTTGTTTAGATTTTCTCACGGTAAGCATTCATATAAAACGTTAGATACCTATACTATTTATATTCAGTCACATTACTATTGATATATTTTGTGCTCTAATTAACAATTCAAGATCATCAGCCTCAGTTCGCGAGTAAAATGTAAACACACATATTTGAGTTAGTTATTGAATACGGCTTACAAAGTGGTAGTTGAGTTTATTACATCAATTGACTCCTATTACTGCCATTGTTATCAGCCTCGGTGGGACAAATTGATGTCTGACATCAAATTATGCCATGATGGCTAAAGAGCGTTTGCGACGCACCAAATACTTATGTACTTTTTACACGGACGACATGACATACCTACGCGCTACAAACTTGACAATGGGTTGTACAGATGTATTTTTGCGCTTAAGTCGTTGTTATAACATCCCATCCAAACTAATATTTTAAATGCAAAAGTAACTCTTACTGTCTCTATCTGTCTGTTACCTTTTCACGCTTAAACCGTTAAACAGACTTCGATAAAATCTGGTATTGAGATTGTTTGAGATCCTGGGCAGGACATGATAGTTTTTATTCATATTTTTCATTTATAATTAGTGACGGAGTCTTAGGTTATAGCTAGTATTTTACATGTTGGCGACTTGTGTACTTGTGATGCCAATGAATCATGCTTTTTTATAACACCAATAAAAAGTAGTAATCGATTTAGGTATCTATTTAGAGGAACTTCTATCTTAGTTATATGTGAATCAACATACTCACGTAGAACTTCTTCTTTGGGGTTCTGTATATTTTATTTGACTTTAATTTTTACATACATTTAATGAAAATTTAGTGATTTAGCAGTGACGTCAAGCTAAGAATTTTTTTAAAGCAAATCGTTAGTGAAATTGATATTGTAGTGGCTTTACCACAGAAACCTAAATAGGTTTTAAGCATGCCCAGGATTATAGATTTCTGTGAACTGACATGTGTTAAACGTAGGTATATTTTTAACTATTCTCTAAGTTTCTGCGATAACACGGTAGCTATGTAATGAAAAAAAAGGCATATACAGCCAACTATTTCTAACGTCAGTCATCCATACTAATATTTTCATCACACTTGCTCGTCATTGATGTTATTGTTCCCATGGGAGTTAAGGATTTACGTATAGTTTTTCCTCTCAAGATAGTTATGACTTTAGTTTTAAAAAGTTAGTAGATACGTATTTCAGACTAAAGAGGTTTCAAGTCAGCCTACGTTTTATTTAAGTCTTTAAAACTTATTTGTACCGGTAGTACTATTAATTATTCTGTGGTTGTACCTGTTACCCTTACATAATTATAATTAAAGATGGGATGAGCCTTTGCATCTATTTCCCCTCTGCCAATGCTATATGGCCATTTGGCCGTCATCGTATATGAAAACCAAAGATGGCCGCGACAGGTTGTCATTAATGATTGTCCGTACCGGTGAACGGAGCTCGAAGAAAATGTGTATGGTGTAATTATTTCGTGCAAAAAAGGTCAGCAATGACTAGCGTTACAAAAGACGATGTTTCTTATCACACTTACTTTTAGCCCTTACTTATGCACAATATGTTATAAAATGTCATCTGAATTTATACTCGCAAACCTTCATGGACACGACACAGTCACTAGTAGGTTTAAAATCAACTTGCAAGATTTAATAACATCGTGGATTAGTTTAAAATTGTGTTAAATAACAAATTAAGGATGCAAAAAAGGCGACTTTTCAAAAAATACTTTTGATGAGAAAATAACAAACAATGAAATCTACATTAATGCCAAAATTACGAACCGCCACTTTCAAAAATATTCCATTCTTTATTATTTAATACTAGCTGGTGCCCGCAGCTTAGGTTAGCTTTTTTTTTTAATTAATTCTTAACCTTCTCCTGAGATAAGCAAACACAACAAAAAAAGAATTAGCGGAATCGGTCCAGTCTTTCACGCGTGATGTCCTGAATAGGAATTCATTTTTATATATTAAAGATTTACGATAACTATGGACTTCCTGAAATTAATAGTTAGCTAATTAATTGAATTACCGGGAGTTAATTAAATGAATCGGGCACCGATACGTGTAATGACGACGATATATGGATCAATTAAATAATGTGGTAAAGTTCCGAAGTAAACAGTATTATTAAAAAGAATAAAACTGTATTGTTTATATATTTACAATGGAAAATACTACAGTCAACTAGTTTAGTTATTTGCCTTACTCAACTGACAACTAGAAAACGATCTAATTAGATCGAATTATTATTATCTTCTTAATAAATGTTGGAAAGGAAGGAATAATTACTAATGGCATTTTATTAGTTACAATTTAACTTCATAACATAGTTATTCACAAATTAATTCTTGGTACCGCATTTTTTCAGGTGTCTTGATTTCTTATGCTGAAAAAGAAAATAGTCACGCATTAATTTTACGATTAACTGTCATCCTGATGTTAATATACGCTCTACAACTGAAACACAGCTACAATATTGTAGAACGTAGCGTTTTTGTACCAATATTTATACATATTATTTTATTAAGATTTCAGGGCATTTTTACAAAAAATTGTACCCATTCTTTATGGCGCCACAAAACTGAGTCATAAAATTTATATGAAAAAATGAAATACATTTTCAAAGAAAAGGTACACTTTTTTTTAAAACGCCTGGAAATTGCATTGAGTGGAAATAGTCTCCAAGCTCCATTGTAGTCCCTCTTCATTACACTTTTCTTTAAAAATAACATATGATTAAAAATTTGAACATCTATTTTGAATATCAAAGCAAGTATGTATAGCACATCTGAAAATGAAAATAAAACTAGGAATTGAATGAAACATGAATTAGTAGTAAACAAATTAAAATAACGGTTCCGTTATATTACTTTTAAATAATTACTAAAAGAAATGATTGATTTAAAACTTTTTCAAACATCCATATTATTTAATAATGATCTAATTGATTGTTTCTCAGTTTCCAACTAATGTATAAAAATGCCCTTCCCATACCGGTTTTCCTTTCCAATTATACTCTTTTGGCAGCTGTGAGCGCCTTAATCATCATACGATGCTTTATTAGTCTGGTTTCCAATGTTAAAACAGAATTAATCAGTTAGTGATGCGGGTAATTTACCTTTTTACTAGCTAAATCGGGTAAATCCTTTTTTGGAACCTTTTATCTTACTCGTGCTTTATCGTTGTCTGGTTTATTTACCTTCGTTATTAATAATCGATACGTAAGTATTTATCAAATCTTATCTAATGCTTAAGTCAATAAATTATGAGGATTAACTGGTATTACACAGTTATGTGTAATATTTTACAGAATACGGTAATTTATGGCCGATTAATTTTTGAGAATGTATGTGACTGTAGTGAATATTTTCTTAGAAACATGTAATAATAATACCTCGGACTTAATACGACAGTAAGAGACGTAGATGCTACTCGTGACCACAACCGCTACCGTGTGGTCGAAATGTCGAGGTAATTTTCGGGAATAATACTATCGAATTTACTCTTAAGTCAGGGGTAAAATCTATGAGTGAAAAATGCGAAAGTTTAAATAAAACAAAATACTTCTATTCAAACATGTGCACACAAACGTCTTAAGGCGAAACTCAGTTAATTTTGAAGAACCTCCAAAAATTAGAGCCAAACCCTTTCGTTTGGGCCCTTTGCCTAGTAAAGTCTTTGTCTTCTCGACTTTATTTTGACGTGGCTGATAACTTTGTTCAAGCCATCACCATACCCAGTTAATGCCAAATAAAGAGTTACTTTATAGAACTTTATGTAAAGTGAATATTTCTATACTTATATATTCATACCTAACATCGTATTTATGTAAGTTTAGTCAAAATATGCCACTTACATGGTTACCATTATCATCGTTGTCACAAATTTCGTTGTCTTCTTCTGAAGATGAGGATGAAGACGAAGATGAAGACGAAGATGAAGAGGAGGAAGACGATGAAGAAGAGTCATTCTTCTTGCTGTGACCCTGTAACAAAAATGTCATTGGACGTTGATGCAGATAGCAGATGACAAGATTGTAACTAAAGTCTCACAGGTTTCAAGTAATAAAATGTAGGTAAGTGCTATCGAACCAACTGAATTGTGACTCACTGTGCAAATTTTACTTAGAAAAAGTTGTTGGGACGTCGCATTGCTTGAAAAAGAATTTAAGAACTTATTATGACGTTCTACGTAACTAATGACACTTTTACCATGGCTATTTTTCTATATCCATTGCTACCAGTTACGTTAATACATCGCTAATAATAGGTATGTAGTATTATTTCGAAAATAATTAACAAGCAACTAGAAGCTTGAGGTCCCGGGTTCGATCCCCGGTCGGGCCAGATATTTTAAGAATAACACGAATGTGCTCGAGTCTTAGATATTTAACTTAACTATATATCTATCTATTTAGGGTATACATTACCTGTATGCCAAATTTCATGCAAATCCGTTCAGTAGCTTTTGCGTGAAAGAGTAACAAACATCCAAACACTCAAACATCCATCCATATAAACTTTGGCGTTTATAATAATAGTGTTTACCCGCGGCTTCGCACACGTAAATCATTAGATCCAGCAGCTGAATTGAAATTCCGGGATTTTTAAAAGTTCTCGTGGGAATTCCCGAAAATTTTATAGTGGTTTTCATTGACGATACATTAAAAATAATCCTGTCAATTTCATGACTAGCTGTTGTTGTTTCAAGATTTTATCCCTATCCCGTGGAGAATATAGGATTTAGGAATATGGGAGTAGCCTGTATTTTATTGCAAATGTCCAGCTATCTATATACCAAATTTCATCCATCCGTCTAGCCCTCATTCACTCACAAATTTTCGCATTTATAATATTAGTAGGATAAATCCGTTGCCTATTATACCCATGACACAAGCTTTGCTTGCTTTGAGACTAGGTCAATTGGTGTCAAGTACCTATCTCGTGATATTTATTTGTGGTCCAAAAATCTGACTTTTATAGATTTAATATCAGTATTTTTAGTGTCAGAGTCAGTACAAAAAGTACGACAGTTACACCTGCCAATCCATAATCAAGTCAAATACAACTTCACAATGAAATGAACTTGCAAATAACAAAATTTCAGCTTGAACTTAATTCTCATTTTGTTCATTACAAAATAGGAGTAAAAAAATATGAAATAACGCGGCAAAAGTTGAAGAACAGTTTCATCATTATTGCTTATTAGAGCCGCAATTGAGGCTCGCTTGAAGGAACCCGCGTAACGCAAACATTCTCCAAACAAATTGGAGCGTTCCACTGCGCGCACTATGGCCACTTAAAGATTTTATACAATTCCAGCCAGTAATTTTACAACCAATAAAATTCGTCTGAGTGATTCTTATGTTAAACTTTTAAGACAAAGAGCTTAGTGAGTTGTTATTGTTAAAGCTTTGCGTTACCTATATATTTTTTACATTAAGTAAGCAAAAATAATGAAAGCTATTAAAGTTAACGATATATCAATAATCCTGGGAAATCCCTTCCTAAGTCTTTAAATTGTAAAACAAAGAAACAAGATTTTTTTTATTATAGTGACATTTTACATAAAAATCAAAATTATTGTTTATATCTATTTATATCTGATTTTATCTGATGAATAATGTATTGCCGTTAAGAAAGGATTAAAAGTGTGGTGGTTTCCAACTGCCGTTCTGAAGGCTTCCTAACATGATTTCACATTTTTTTTTTAATCTTAATTTCTTACTTTTTAGTGATTTGTTGCCAAAGTACATCTCACAACGATCCCATTTAGGCCAAACACGCCTTAGTTACATTGTTTTCTAACAGTTCCGTTTTTTTAAGTCGGTTAAAATACCAAAACCTTATCTTAAATGTAACAAATACTTTTCTGAAAACTGCGTTTTAAATCGGTTCAGGCAAACGCGAGATAATCGCGAACAAATATACATACACATAGCCATAGATCAAAATGTGAGAACCTAATTTTTTTGAAGTCGTTAGAAAATAATTAAATTCTTAGAGCCAATAACAGGGACAAATGGAACCTGGACAACCTGGATAAGTTCGCAGGATGGCGGTGGAAAACACAAGACCGGTCTGAGTGGAGAGCCTTAGGGAGGCCTACCTACGTCCAGCAGTGGACGTCTTTCGGCTGAATGATGATGATGATAATAATAATAATAACAAGTGAGATTGCCGTGACAAAATACTCACGCTTCGGCATTTGTTATCGTCTTCTTCAGACGAAGATGACGAAGATGACGAGGACGAGGACGAAGATGACGAAGATGAGTCGTCGCATTTATTTTTCTGAAATGAAAATAATAGAAAATGTTATAAAACAACTTGAAAATCTTGAAACGAGACGCTAAGAAGAAGAATTTGAGGTACCTAAATAATTCAACTTTGTACGATAGATTATAAAATTAGGTAAATTTCAATTCACAAGTTTGTATTTTGGAGTATATAAATGCGCAGTATTGATTGTTTATTATTTATTCCATAATTATTCCTTCACCCCTGGTCTGATCTAAATATGTTATCTTCAGTTGACAATTAAAACATAAAATGATAACAAGAAGTAACCTTTACCTCTTGACAGCACTACATAACTGATAATTGGAGTACATTGAGTACTAAACAAGGTAAAACGTAATAACTAGGTTCGGTAGTAACCAGTTGTTATCATAGCAACATGTTACTAAGGTTCCAAAAGATAAGGCTATTTTAATTTGACTTATATTCCCGTAATGTAAATATACTAAAATACTTATTACAGGGGTTCCCAAACAGTGCGCCGCGGCGCCCTAGAGAGCTGTGGTATAGATGTAGTGAATCTTTTTCGTCGTATTTTCTTGGAAATGAGTAAATAATATATTATAATAAAATAAAAAGGAAAAAAAATATCTATCTACAGTCTACTATCGATAAAAAAAATGACCGTCCTAAAAAACTTAAGGTGCCATCGTGTACCGATTGAGATCCAACTTTATTCCTGACGGAAATACATTATGTACTATTTCTGCAAAAACTCTAAGGTGCTGCGTGGAGCTCTGGTCCAAAAACATTGGAAATCTAATGGAAACCGAGTTGTTGCAGCTCCACGCTATTGAACCCTAGTTAATACGAATTATCTGAGCTCTGTAGCTGCAAGGGCGAAGTGATGCGAAAATATGAAGTCTGTAAGTTCGCTGCAAACTTAAGGTTAAGAATCCCTGTATTAACAGATTTTTAATTGCAATTGTGAATCTTTTTAACCAATAAGTACGTTGAAACTGTTCCTGTGCAAAACCTAATTTTATATAGGTACCTATAATCTGTAATGTCAATGTTTCAAATACATATTTTTCGCAATTTTCTGTTCTTATAATGTTAAATATTAAAAAAACAACACTAACTAGTTAAAATATTTGTCTAGGTACAGTTTCATTCTTACACCCGTATTTATGACTATGACTTGACTAAGCAATCTAACATTTGACAGTTTAAATTTCAACCGAATTTCAAGCAAAAGCTCAACTATAGAATAAAAACCGTTAATTGAGTAATTACTTTTACTCAAGTAATGGGCTTTACTTCTCTATAAATACGAGTGTTAAACTTTACCATAAAGGCATAATCTTAGAAACAGGATGCACCTTCTCCTAAATAAGTATATTATACTGTGTGACAATGCTTTGTGAAAATATTGCAAGTATATTACGTCGTACATAAAGAAAAAACATCAGTTATTTAGTTACTATGACAAGACTAAATTAATTAATTAAAAACACAGCTACTTCTTCACCCGTATTAAGGAAGAAATTGTAAATTAATTTTTGACTGCAATCAGTATTTGCTATAATTTACACTCAGGCGCTTAGTATAGAATATTGCAGTTCAAATCTTGTTCTATAGCAAGCAAGATAACCCTTTGAAGATTGACCCATTTTTCTTACACAAATACCTATTTGTATAAATATTTGTTAAATTTACAACCTTGTTGTTCTATCTATTTAATCAAACCGAAAAAGTCATCTAAGTAGCGTTAAAAAGTCCTACTAATTTTACCTGCCGCCTGTCATCGTCATCGTCACATCGGGAATGGTGATTGCTTCTGCAAAAAAAAAAGAACTTTTCTTACGAACTTTGTTACAAATACCCACATAACCTAGTTAACAACTTTTCAAAGTTAGGTTTTTTTTTATTCCACTGAATGGCAAACGAGCAAGTGGATCTCCTGATGGTAAGAGATCACCACCGCCCATAAGCATCTGCAACACCAGGGTATCGTAGATGCGTTGCCGCTCCACGCCGAAACATAACAGTGCAAGCACTGCTGCTTCACAGCAGGATTAGCGAGCAAGATGTTGGTAGCAATCCAGGCGGACCTTGTACAAGGTCCTACTACCTGCAAACACACCTGCAAGGTACATCTGAAGTCTTACAAATTCATCAGATAGTTACCTATGTAATACTTGCGGTCTACAACAAAACTTTCGATTTACGTTATTTTTTTTTATTCAACTGGAAGGCAAACGAGCAAGTGAGTCTCCTGATGGTAAAAGATCACCACCGCCCATAAACATCTGCAACACCAGGGGTATTGCAGATGCGTTGCCAACCTAGAGGCCTAAGTTGGAATACCTCAAGTGCCAGTAGTATTTAACTTTAACGTAATTTAAATAATAATATTTTATTTTAATAAGACTAATGAAGCTCACTTACCTTCCGCAAACTGATCTAGCATCAGCTATGGCTATGATAGCCACAATAGCTAGCAGAATTAGAATGGTTTTACTCATAGTTTTCGCTTTGATGTTCTTCTGAAATATTTAAGCAGTTCGTTATTAAATCATTGTTTAAAAATGAATAAAACGATCAGACGCTACTTATTAACTACGTTAGTAATTTCTCCAAATTGTTTGCAAATACTGTTGGTGTAAATTTCGACGAAAACAAATTCAAAGTTTGTTAAGACGAATTTTTACGATGACAATTATTTATTTAACTTTCAGTGTTCGTATGCATGTATGGTAGCATGCAGGTATGTAAGGTGTCTTTAAATCTTGCAAGACTAGTTTCATCATGGTTTCATCTAATTCTAGCGATCAGATTCACTTGATTTTTTTTTAAGTAGTTGGGTGACAGTGTAATTAAATTCAATAAAGGTACAGAGCGAATTTTGTTATAAGTACTGAAACGATTTCATTGACAAAACTTATTTTTATTTATTAATTAATCAAACCCAACGATTAATACGAGTATTGCAGATATTTATGCACCATCAGCCAAATATGTAGTCTACCACCCTAAAACTGATAATCGTATGCATGTCATAAAATTAGACGTGTCTGTCAACTTGAAAGTTCGACTTTAGCGACATATTCATTTGATAAGAACTTGTTTAAAAACCGGCTAAGAGCGTGTTGGACACGCCCAAAATAGGGTTCCGGAGCCATTACGAAAAAATTAACTAATATTTTTCTAAGGATTTCGTACTTTATACGGAATCTTCGAAGTATAGGTATATTTTATACCTTACGCTGCTATTTACTCATAAACTACTAATAATTCTCAAGCAAACTTAGCCGCTATAGTTTTCATTGGAAGTTTAATATACTGAGTACCATCCTGAATTTTTTCAAATTTTTCCACCCACCGGTTTAGATTTTAGAGGGGGGGGGGACGCTCGATTTTAATGAAAATTTGCACTTTAAAGTTGAATATTTCGCAAACAAATGACTGAATCGAAAAATCGTTTTAGCAAACCCCTAATGGTTTTAAAATACCTATCTAACGATACCCAACACTATAGGGTTGGATGAGAAAAAAAAAATCACCGCCACTTTACGTCTATGGGAGGTACCCTAAAAAAAATTGTTTTTGAATTTTTAATTGTACCGTTTTGTCGGCATAGTTTATTTATATATTCGTGCAAAATTACAGCTTTCTAACATTGATAGTCTCTGAGCAAAGCCGCGGACGGACAGACAGACAGACAGACAGACGGACAGACAGACAGACAGACAGACATGGCGAAACTATAAGGGTTCCGTTTTTGCCATTTTGGCTCCGGAACCCTAAAAATGGTAGAGCACTTATTTGGCTGATGGTACCTACTCGTACTAAACCTAGTGTAACTAGTTGACATGCTTATTTATAACTTATACTTAACTGAAACAGTATACACCAGTGTAACAACAGTTGATGTCGGATCTGTATTTGTCTTAAAAATAAAAATTGATACTTTGACAACTTACTGATATTTTGATGAATATACCGAATAATGTGCGAGTGGTCCGAATCAAATATTTGCACTGACTTAAGTGACTGTGAGATAACATAAATTGGAGCACATATTTTATAATTTACATGACTTAAATGATCCAGTAATAAGGTCAAGCTGATAATATACGAAGTCAATATCATAATAAGCTGCAAAAACAATATGACGGTTCCAAGAACTGCGTCGGAACTCGTAACAAAGTTTGAGCCTATTGTGTTTTCAAAGAGATTTAGGTAGGAAAGGAACGTCTAAGATTAGGTTAATCGAGTGCGGAAGTGGGTGTTTCCTTTATAAACAGCTAAACAAACTGTACGACGCGGTACATTAATACAGGCAAGCAATTCACTCTCCTTTATCTGGATTAGGTATTCGATAAACGGTACGCCGTCAGCGAGAAAACAAGCTCCTTACACAGATAGAAGGGATTTTAATATCCCTAAGTAGTGATGATACTGGCCTTCTCCGTATAAAAGACTTGCAAAGTAATCCGCAGAAGGCGTACAGATATCTTTCGAATCTCCTTGAGTCATCGCATCCTTTTCGAATAAACAGGGTCAAGGAAGTAGATATTTTGTTGAAAACGACTTTACAAAAATACTTTTAAATCCTGCTTTAAAGAGTTCGTTTGTAATATCTGATTCATCTCTAATGTTGAAGTAATTTTAAAGATTTGTTACTTCTAGCATACTCGTACTTGTTATATGGTTCTAATTAGGTATTTCTAGGAATTAGTGGCTGGGTACTTACTTGTAAAAGCTTGCAAAAGTGAGTAGTTGGACATAAAGATTAGGTTAAATTTAAGTAGCCGATTTTGAAACGATAAGTGATTATTTTCTGGTAACTTTTCAGTAGACTGTTATCTCCAACGAGTGTTGAGCGTACTTATTACTCGTGACTGAAATTACGAACCGGTTTAAAACTTCTCGATGAACCGGAGTTCGAAAATGGCATTATAAATTCAGCAGTTTACAATCACAGCGCTACTTCGTCGAGGCAAAAAACCTTGGCGGGAAACTCGTTCTAACTTTTCCTATTTTTCTGCGTTAATTTCACCTGAACCCATTACACTTGGCAACAATTCTTAGTGCGAACGTTTCTATTAGGGCGCTTAAATTGCATTTTAAATGACTTTCTCGAAACTTCGGTAAGGTAAGAATAACTTTCTTTTCACGTAGGTAAGTAGGACGCCGTTTATTATCATGTAACAAAATAAAAGTAGCTTGACTAACCTCTGATTTTGAAAGAAATATGGTATGTTCTCTACTTTACATTGAGGATTTCTTCACTGGCAAAATACCGCTAGATGGTATTGTATTGTATTGTATTGTAAAACTCTTTATTGTACATAAGAACACATGAAAATAACAGAACACAGGATAGATGGTATTAGTATCGTAATATTTGACGTAACACCTCGCTTGCGATTGATTCATTTAGTTATATTCAATCAGTCAGATAGCAATACATATCAAATTACAAAATAAAAATTAAAACAAACTAAATTAAATAGAGCTCATTGAATAAAGCTCAATAATGTATAATGTAGACCCATATTGCAACATTACAGTATTTAGCAGTGTAGTTCACCCACTAACTGCACACCGTACGAGTAACCGTGAAAACAATATTGTGTTATTCTTCAAACTTAATTACAAAACTTAAGGGTCAGACATAAAGAGTGTACCGTAAAAGAAGTAGCCAAGTTGAGCAATGAAATGTTAAGGATGAATAAGTTAATTGGCCCCTGGAGCGTATCGACGGGGCCTCCTGTGGCACAGAGGAATGCATTTAAATTGGATTTTAAGGCCGTTCCCTGAGCCAAATACGCAAAACTAGCCCAAGAATGATCCTACTTTTCTACGAAACGTTGATATTTGTAGACGTGGGAAAAATATATATGATTCTTGATTATATTATCTTGTCAACGACAGCTTTCGATACACGATTCATGATACTTCGCTCGATACAATTAATTCCCAAAGTAACCTCCAATGCGAATTTTTATTCCAACTTTACTTGTTTTTTTACTACGTGACACTATGAAACAAAAAATAGAGAAAAATCAATCATAACTTAAATAGTCCTTTGACAGCTTCCGAATTTCAGTAATTTGAGGCAATATTTTTAAAATAAATAAAAATCGACAAATTCTATCGTAAAAAGATATTGACTTACGGCCTGCAATGTCTATCTCCGTCATTCTTTCGAAATGTGACAGTGACCGCTGAGCGCTTGTGCTAGACGGACATGTACTAAGTTTCCCCAAAAAAATACAAGATTTTATTTAATTTGCCTTGCAAATATATTATTGTAGTGTTACTTGCAAAAACTGTGTTGTGTGTCCTACTGATATACCACCGTGTGCGTGTGTATTATGGGTAACAAACAATTGAATAAGAAGGAAAAATCTCGAAAGACAACTCATAAGATTCTAAAAAACGATGAAACTAACGTAAGTAAAAAAATATATTTATTAAACAGTGAAAATAGTATTTATTTCGTTATAAAATTACTAATTTGCAAATTTAATTTTCTGTGAACAAACCAGAACAAACATTACAATCATGAATATGCATATAGTTCAGAATTTCACGCGCCACAAGAAAGCATTGGTGGCGTAGTGGTTTCACCGATAGAATAATTAGGCGACCATAATCAGTCAAATGTGCCGAGAGTTCGAATCACAACTCGTAACTAAGCTTTTTGCTTTTTTATTTTTAGGTAAAAGAGAAAATTTGATATTTTTACAGCCGAACAAAATACAAAATCTTCGGACTCCATCGAGTGAGTATAATTAAATTACTTGACTTATGCTGTTTTATCCCTAGCTACGTAACACAATACAAAACAATTTAGGTATCTTTATTTACAGACTGCAAATGGTGCAAATTTTTGCAGGTGGTAGGACCTTGTGCAAGGTCCGCCCGGATTGCTACCACCATCTTGATCGCTAATCCTGCCGTGAAGCAGCAGTGCTTGCACTGTTGTGTTTCGGCGCGAAGAGTAAGACAGCCGGTGAAATTACTGGCACTTGAGGTATTCCAACTTAGGCCTCTAGGTTGGCAACGCATCTGCAATACCCCTTGTGTTGCAGATGTTTATGGGCGGTGGTGATCTCTTACCACCAGGAGACCCACTTGCTCGTTTGCCTTCCAGTCGAATAAAAAAAAAATGGTAACGGAATCTCCGATTTTATCAACCGCTTGCACCTGTAGCGAGTAAGTTCTAATCTCCAATAGACTTTATTTATCCTTATAAATTTAAAAATACCTACCTACCTAGGTCGCACGTAAATTCGTGCGTTGCGATAAATACCTTACTACCCACAGCGGCGCGTACCTACGAAAAGAATGGTCGCGTGACCTTAGTTTTTTTTTATTCGACTGGAAGGCAAACGAGCAAGTGGGTCTCTTGGTGGTAAGAGATCACCACCGCCCATAAACATCTGCAACATCAGGGGTATTGCAGATGCGTTGCCAACCTAGAGGCCTAAGTTGGAATACCTCAAGTGCCAGTAATTGCACCGGCTATCTTACTTTCCGCGCCGAAACACAACAGTGCAAGCACTGCTGCTTTACGGCAGGATTAGCGATCAAGATGGTAATAGCAATCCGGGTGGACCTTGCACAAGGTCCTACCACCTGCAAGTTAGATATAGTGAATTAAAAAACCGGTGAAAACTAAAAACTGGTTAATAACCACATCGACGGATACAAAACCGGTTAACCGGTTTTTTGCAAACTGTTTAAAATTGAAGTATTAGACGATAATTTTACTATTATTGGTTGTTATTGATGTTAACGGCGTATTTTGTGAGATTTAAATATACTCTCTACTAATAAGGGAAGGTGGGTTACAGTGGATCATGGGTAACAGTGGTCCAGTTGAATGAAGTTTTAACTCATTTATTTATTAAATTGTTTAAAAGTCTTTTATCACAAGTAAAAACAAAGCTAACACACTAATATAAAATCGCGATGTAAAAAAAAAATCAGTTAAAATTCAGTGTAATCAAGTGTAATCAGTTAAAATCAGTGAAACCGTAAAATTATATGATAGAGTTTCATATCCATTATGCCATTGACTCTCACGAGATCACCAACTTTATCACCCGCAAAACATCCCCAGACCATAACCGATCAGTGATCCAGTCCTGCACTGTTGGCACACGCGTAGCTTTGCCTTTTGTTCGCCTTCTTGTCGTCGAATATATTTGACGATGTCTCCCCCCAAAAATGCAATTTCGATTCGTCGTAAAATAAAACTTTTGACCACTGCTCAGGCGTCCAATCTTTGTATTTTTTATCTTTGTCTTATTATTCAGAGAATAATATTATCCTTTGTATTAAATACATAGCTAGAATAACATTGTTTTAACTTCGCGTACCAGATTTGCGTCTAGGGAATGCAAACCGGTTAAATACCGGTTTTTTGTAACTTTCGGCAGTTATTAACCAAATTGGAAATAGTCCTTAAATATGTGTAAATTGCCTTAAATAGATACCCCAGAATAATCTTGAGACTAGAAAACGACGAATATAGCATGGGAACTTTTTTTTTAAACAAGAATACACACTCGTATTTCTTCGTATAGTGGACAACAAGAAGTTGGTTCATCTTTTTAATTAAATTTCGTCATCAATGTGCTGATAAAACATACGAGCCAAAAGGAAAAATTACATTGCTGAAACTACAATACCGGTCAAAAGTTTAAGTTCATTCTGTGAAATGAGGTTTTCATATTAAATTATATTGATATTGAAATATAGCATATACTTTGAATTTATATGACTACCCAGTAAGAAAATAAATACTTATTCGAGGAATTGTTCTATTGTAAATATAATATTGTCTGTATTTCCTATGAAATTTTATAAATTCCGCAATTATTAAAAATGAGTCCTCAAAGTTGATCTGAGTGTCGAAACTCGTGCTCTTAATGTAGGTCTGTCCAATGAAGGCTTCACGAGTTCACGACACGAAAAATTTCTGAAAAATGAAGGTTTCCCAAACTGCTGTCATAAGTGCTTTGAAACGAAAACGTGATCTTAATTCCAGTCGATTTCGTTTAGGTACGCCAAGTCACGTCAAAAAGCGAAGACAATTTTATTTACGCCCAGAGCAAACGCCAACAAACCCGAACTGCTAAAGAAATTCGCGAAGAACTCAACGCCACCATCAGTCAGTATCCGTTTCGATGGTGGTGGAAGTATGTTACGTAAACAGAATATGGGTAAAATATTGTAATGGGCTCAAAATACAGAGATTGGACGCCTGAGCAGTGGTCTAAAGTTTTATTTTACGACGAATCGAAATTGCAATTTTTCGGGGGAGACATCATCAAATATATTCGACGACAAGAAGGCCAACGAAAGGCAAAACTATGCGTGATGCCAACAGTGGAGAACTGGATCAGTTATAGTCTGGAGATGTTTTGCGGGTGATAAAGTTGGTGATTTCGTGAGAGTCAATGGCATAATGGATATGAAACTCTATCATCACATTTTGCAACTTCACGCTTTGCCATCCAAAAAACTAATTTTAACTGATATTTTTTGTGACGTTTTATTAGTGGGTTAGATTTGTTTTGACTTGTAATAAGAGACTATTAAATAATTTTATAAATAAATGAGTTAAAACTTCATTCCACCGGAATCACAGAAAATTTCATTTATTTAGAACTTAAATATGTACTTTTTTACTTACTAGGTGCCCGATGGGAACACACAAATACTCCCAAAATATTAAATTCCGAATTCGCTAATTTTGATTTTCACAATTCCTAAGACATATAATTCCGATTACTTAAAAACACGAATTTCATTTTTCAAAATATCGATTTTTTATATCCAATTTTTAAAACTCCGAAGAATTAAAAACACGAAATGTTATTGGCCTGAAGTACAGTATTCTGATTAGCAAATTTCCGAAATGACATCGCCAATCCGGAAATATGACATTCGGCAAAATAAACTTCGTGGTTTTATTAATCGGAAACTTCCTCCTAGGGTGGTCTACTCGTGACCACGGCAACTGCAATGTTGCCGAAACGTCGAGGTAAATATTACTCGTTAATAATAGCGTGATAAGTCCCGTTTGTGGTATTTTGACTACGGAAACTTGAATTTCGAATCTTGAATAAATATCAATTAATTTAGGTAAATTGAACTGCATAGGATAGGTTAGGTCAGAATTGCGTCAAAGCGCGAAGCGCCTTAACTGCGCGGAATAGGAGCTCCGTGATGCAGAGCTCCATCGAACTTGTAACACATTGCTGAAAATGAATAACAGTATTACTTTTTAGACCAATCTAACCTACATTACCTATCCATAGCTTACGTTTAGAAGTCGGGATTTATTATTGATCGGTGTAATTTAATTTAATTACTCGGAATTTTGAAAATCGGTATTTTAGTAATCGGAATTCGTATTTTTGACATTTCGGTTTATTATTGAGTCGAACTTCTTATTGTTCGATGTATTAAAATTCGGAAATTTGAAAATCGTAATTTAAAAAATGACGATTATTAAGTTTCGGATTTATCAAAAATCGGAATAGTCATAGTAGGACTTTTAAAACATTCGGAATTATAAAAATCGGTATTTTGAAGTTCGTGATTCCGACTTTCGGAATTTCTTAATTCTTCTTTTTCTGAATTTCTTTCGGTATTTATGTAGTGTACCCGTGCCCTATACACCGCAACATTACCTCTCGTTTCGATACTGAGACGATGACTAGTTAGGCAAGCGGGGGCGTAAGAGCAACAACTTCGAATCCACTCACGGGCATGCGTGTAATACACATAAAATTATACCAAAAGATCCACTGTTACCCATGATCCACTGTAACCCACCTTCCCCTATTAATACAGAGTATATTTAAATACTTATTTAAATCTCACAAAATACGCCGTTAACACCAATAGTAACCAAGAATAGTAAAATTATCGTTTTCAAATAGTTTGCAAAAAAACTGCTAAAAACCGGTTAACCAGTTTCGAATCCCTCAATACGGTTATTAACCGATTTTTGGTTTTCACTGGTTTTTTCATTCTCTATTTGCGTCGTAAATTGATTTATCACAAAGTTCTTATAATCAATCGTGCAGGGCTTACTTCTGTTTCTCTCGTTAGTTCTTTGCCACCGGTGCTTTATAGGTACATATGTCCATGACAAATTGTAAATGCTAACACATTTAATATATTTTCAGTTACAAATATCGTTCGATGTGGAGAAGAGGTTCCTGACAAAACAGTTGATCGAAGAATTGTCGCAGTTATTAGTATTTTTTTTACAAAATTACAATCATTTGCAATCATGGAGCCTTAGAATGCGGTATTCAAAAGATGCAGTTCGTTGGAGAAGTACCCAAAACATGGGCTAACATCAAAATTTATGTTTCGGTGTAAAAACAATATTGTTTTTGAAATAAGAGTTGACTTCATTAAAATGAATATTTAATTTACACTATGCTCTATTTTATTACTTCAATTTAACTTTAACGCCATCTATGCGATCCTGCATGCTTTTTTCGGTCTAGTAATACGTTTTACAAATCAGTGTCCTGTTAGTTCAGTTGAGTCGCCACTTTTTACGTGGCGCTGTTGTATCGGCAATAATCGGCATTGTATCGAGGGGCGGGTCGGCTGGCGCGGGGGAGGGGCTCGATTTTAGAATTCGTTTGGGTACGGGAACGGCCTTAAGAGTAGAAATCACCGGCGCGCTCTCCGCCTCTCCCAGTCTTGTTAGAGCCAATCTCAAAGTTTACGTAAACGAATAAACCTCCCCCGTCAACTAAATCCACCGGTATCAATTCAAACTATAAATCAACTGTTACCATTCCATTGCACTGCAAAACTTTTATCCGCTAAGTAATCCGCGTTTCAAAAATGTATTTTGAAATCAAATCGGTGGACTCAAAAAGTTCGAGATAGTGATATAGACAGGTAGATAGAAAAGATCTTTGGTCCAGAAAACATGCTTTTTCCCTGAAACTAACTTCCAATAATTCATGCATAAACGAACTTTATTAATTAAACACACTTTTAAGAAATATTATGTACATATCTTTATTTTCTTTTGCATTAAAAATTAAGAGACAACTCTTAAATGTTTATTCTCACAGGTCTTGCTAAAAACTGAAAAAATGTCTCAAAAGGTAGTCAGAACCGAACTGTCAAATAGCCGTAGGTACCTACTCGCAGGGTACCTACAAATAATCCGTATACAGTGCGAGTTAATTAAAATAGTGTAAGCAGTGCACTAACATTTAAAAAATTGTTGAACTTAATTTTAGCATATATGTAAAACTTTCAAAATATTATTGTTAAAATTTATAAATTACCCACTAAAAATTTTCATTGTGTAAAAAACAAAGTTAACGTCGGAAAAATTACGCCTTTACTTTGAATGAATAAACACGCGCCACTTGTTTAAATAGGCAGGGTAGTAAGTGTAGGGAATATGGAACACGAACGTTCGTGTAAAATGTGGGTTAATATTTGTAGTACCCACTAAACATGCATTCATATGCCGTAATGATATTGGTTTAAGTAACTTTCAAGAGGCTTTTAAATCCTTATAGGCTGGCTTGTTGTAGGTTGTTATAAGTTTGACGCTAATGTCTCTCAGTCTGTCTGCATGTGGCATTGTAGCTCTCAAACGGATAGACTGGTTTCCATGCGGTTTGTTGATGTAAAAGTATTTTTTGCGGTGATTTTATGCTATTTTTTCAGCTGTTTTCGTGATATTGAACTTTGAAATGACAATGTCAGTGGTTTTTCAAGTTTTCTAAGGTTATTTAACTTGAAATAGTTTCTAATCTCCTAATTTATTCAGACGGTATCTTGCGGAAGTCCAAAGGTATAATTTTTTTTTATTCGACTGGAAGGCAAACGAGCAATTGGGTCTCCTGGTGGTAAGAGAAATATAACGTCTTACCTTGCTTATTCTATCTTTGTGCGATACATACTGAAGGGTCCACGGAAAGAACATGTCTAGTCACCTAAGCAACTTTTTGAGTTATAGCGGTTTGAAAGTTAGTCATCACGAACAATTACTATGGTTACCACTTCTTTAAAAGTTTAAAAATACATTTTGTAATGTTTTCAGATTATTTAATTCAATGGTAAGTCATAGTACTTCATGAGCTCTACATTTCGAGATTAAAATCTCAATTAAAAAAAAAGTGACTAGACATGTTCTTTCCGTGGACCCTTCAATTGTGTTTTCATGCACCCCACCCAACTATAATAGGTATATTTTACAAAAAAAATCAATATAGGTACTTACCTGATGTGTCATAAATTTGAACCACCACAATAGATACCAAGGAACGTGTTTCAACTCTATGTATGACTTGTCTGGTTCTTCGTTTAAACTAAATAAAATAAGAAATGCAATTGAAGCACAAAAATTTTCCGGCCTGACACATTTTGAGCTTCGGCAATTCAGGCCATGATCCGGAACATGTTTGACACTTAACCATTTTTCTACATTTGGATTGTAAATAACAATAAAACAATGGTCATCACGCTATCGCACCTATCTTCCTGTAGATAATAAGCCAGGTCGTATATAATCATTAGGTGTTAATTATGAGGCGGCGTCTCGGCACGTGGGTCATTTCTCAGGTCAGGAAACATTACGTTAATGGTCGACAGACAATGTTTCTATGTTTGCTATAATAGGCAGGGTTTCGCTTTTGGGTAAGTGAGAAAAATGCGACTTCCTGGAGTTCCGTACATCAAAAGGAAAAATAATCTCTTTGTTGTATGTCCGTCTGTCAAGACCCTTTTTCTGAGTAACGCATGGAAGTATCACGAAAAACTACTAAATATTTTTCTCACTGTGAAATAACTAAGTTTGTAAAAGTTAACTCGATCAAATACAAATTCATTATGGTGTGTAAATAGATGAACCTTTGAATTTGTATTTTCACACAAATCCGGAGGTATTAAAACCTATACTTTGATAAACATATGAAAAAATGCAAAATTTGATAAGAAATTAAACACCGCAGCGCAAGTACCTAAAGGTAAAATTCGAAAAACACTAATTTACAAAAAAGCTCTACTTATAGTTTTTGAATTTTTATGGAACTGTCAGTGAGTAAGTCCATCTCACCTACATGCTGCTATTGGCACCAGTTTTTATGTCATCAGCAATTTGCCTTACGCCGGATTTTCAGACTCTGGTGTAAGTCCCTGGTACAACAGTTTTGACGAGTAGATAGTTTCTTCTCTTTTAAAAAATGGCTTTCTGTCCTTATTAGGACAATTTGGAGTAGGTAGTTAATAACGCTTTCACCTCAGCAGCCCAAAACAGGCAGGTTTGGCTATTAAAAATCAGTGAGCAAAGTCTATAATGCGCTTAAAAAACCGGAAATTATGAAAAGTATTAAGATAAACTGTTTTGTTTGTAGGTACTAATTTCTTATCTGTGAAGATATTTTTCGCATATGACAATATCAAAGTCAATTTTATTGTTACAAACAAATTTTCAAACATTTCTCAAAAACAGCGAATTGATTGGACCTCAATTCTAATATCAGATGATATTTACGAGATGTCATTTTATATAAAATAAAATGTTAACTACAAACAACGAATGTATTTAACACTCACACTATTACTCTATGTACCTACAGTTACTTATACTATATTACAGTATCCATACTTACCGCCATACAGGGGGGTATCCTTTCTCTGCAACTGACTGTACATACCAGCACCTATGCACCATTAGTAATCACAGCTCTTTACAGAAACTTCATATTTAAATCTCTTTCATCGGCCTATCCACTGACATCATAAATCAGAGAGCATACTATCACATCCGACTCCAAAGTGACGTGTGAGCAGCGTTCCCAAGGGAAATGCATCCTGATTGTTGAATTTTCGCAAATGGTCGCCCCGTCTTGTGCAGTGACAGCCGGGGGAGACCGGGCTGTGCCAGTTATCCCGCTTGAAATCTACACCTGGTGGATTATTTTTAAACTAGACTATCTAAAGCGCACTCAACTACAAAAGAAGCGGGTTACTTTTCGATTTGATGGCATACACATTTGGCTATGTCAAAATCGCTATAAAACGACAAGGTACAAGATTGTGCTTAGGTAATTATTGTGTATTGTAATTATCCATTTAAGTAATAAAACTGTGTAATATATCTTTGTAGCGGTCCGAGGGTCACCAACGGTGCTGGCTGATAATCAGCGCTGGGGTGTTTATTATAACGCTTCAGCATTATGCTGAGCCAGTGTCCGATTCACAACCGCAATGACGCATAATTTCCTATGTGTTGTCTATTTGTACTTAATGCTATTGTTGTGTCTTGTGTTGTGAATAAATGTATTTTCTTTCTTTCTTTCTTTCTTTCTAGGTATGCTGACTTCAACTTTAGTAATAAATATTAAAATTTATTCTAAATAGGAACATGGAAATTAAAAAAAATTAAGATATTAGGTACTGTTTATTTACAAATGTGATATTCTGTAAATCTATCGGTGAATTTCATTGAACTTCAAACATAAAAAAGTTATATTATATGATACAGGATAAAAACAGATGTTTAAAGGCAAAAATAAACCGGGTAGAAATCTACCAGTAGGTAAATAATTAAAATTACTAATGTTCCTATACCTATAAAAATTATGTAATGAAATCAAACACATCGATAGGTTATCAAACAGTAGAATTCGGGATTTTATAATGTACTCCGACGCGAAAATCTCAATCACCATCAGTATTTATTTTTCAGTCATCGAAATCAGATTTTACGTTCAAGATTGTTGATACACGCAATCTCACTCATAAACGATTGCACAATATTACTTCAAAAAACTTGCTCTGAAAAATGTAAGTATATATCTACGCTCCGAATTTCTTTGACAAACCAATTCATAAACCATACGCGTCTCTCGTTACATATGTATGGCCCTTGAATTTTTGTTACTCATCCGCTAACCTGACCGGGCTGTCCACTTAACTTGAATAATGATGTGTGAGGAAAAAGGATCGGAGAGGTGAACCGGTAAAATACCCGGGGTCGCGCAATCTGCGCTCCCTCCCAAAAACGAATACATAATCTTTCGTATTTCACTTTAATCTAAGTTTTGTGTTCCTTTTCGCTCGGTTTCGTAAATACTTACGAACTAAAAATTTTCAAGTCGTGTTCTCCTTTTTTTTATTGTAGGTATGATTCGGTCTCAAGGAATCCATGCAAACAAATTAACTAGCCTTTCGATTATAAAGGTTCAAAACCCGATGAATTTAATCTCTAAGAGATTATCGCAACACGACTTCGTAGTTCAGAAACGTGTCGCTGACATGCGAATTTGTATTATGGTAATCGCTTAAAGACCATTAAGTCTTATACTATATACAATGTGTTGTATATAATCTAAGCATTAAGTATTAGGCTTTTTTAAAAGACGACTCAAAAATTGGTGTCTCGGGCATACATTCTACACTTTTGACGAGTTCCATAACTTTCGGCCAAAGAGTGCTACTTACTGAAAATTATTTAAAATAAGAATAGTTTATTTAGAATAAGTAAACAATAATTTAAGAAAATTACAAATTATATAACCAATAAAGGAGTATGAGACTGAGACTAAAATCGTACCGTTTGTCGTATCTAATGTACCTACTCACCCACAAAGGGCCTAACTGTTTATATCAGTAAATACAGTGCAACGTCACAACCGCATAACATAGATATGAAAGTGTGTAGCAGCCGGCGACGTGTAGATGCGGCTTGCGGTGCGTAACCCCGTGGAAAGAAAACGGCTTTCTTTACGAGCTATTTCGCTGAGCCAATATTTCTCCGCGACAGAGCGCGCCATCATAAAATAAAACGAAAAATTCCAACGTACTGCCACAGCCGCCATGAAAATCATAAGGGGCCAGATTTTTATTGACATCGGTGAGCGTAGCTCTACTTTGAAAATTGCCTAATTAATCTACACACGTATGAGCAGCTACATAAAATGGCACGTCTTTTGTGCCAGAAAATCATCGCTGTTGCTCGCGGCATGTTTTTGAAAGGTATTTTTAGGGCTTTGTAGTCCTAAAAGGAACCTTTATAGTTCCACTGAATCCGTGAGTTGTATTTATGGCTACATCCTTTCAAACCGTTGCGTTAATAATTTTAATAGAGTAAACCTGAAACTATATGTTTGGTTCGCTATCATCAATTTTGAATATTTTGTCGTAACCTACATTGCATAGCCAGTTTCTTACCCGACTGCCCGGAGGAGGGTTATGTTTTTCGAGCGTATATTGTATTACATACCCATATACATACATACAATATACGTACGTACAACATACATTATTATACTATGTATGTATGTATGTCCATTTCTTTGGTCCTTGCTGCAGCCTAAACGGCAGAACGGATTTTAACATATGAGGTGAGTATCATTGGATTAGTCATATTGATAACTGTCGGAGTGACATAGAGTATATACTAAACCCCCTTGAAAAAAAAAACGGGCACCTATGGTTTTTCAGATTTTTAGGCATTGAAGCTCAGAAAGTAAGCTTTCATGCACGTAAAATACAAAAACCATGGGTGCCCGTTTTTTTTGCAAGGGGGTTTATTTCAATATGGCGTCGGCGAAAGACATATGGCGGAGGAAAAAAAAATTATATTTTTTATTATAAAAATATGAATATCAAATGAAAACTAATAATTGGTTAATTAATTTTTGACGTTACGGGCTTGCTGGCAATTGGCTCATACTCTTGTAAAATAAAAAAAATAAAAATAGTTCATTTTTATTTTTTAACCAAATCTTTTTGTACTAAACTGACTATTTTTTTTCTCGCAATCGAAGTGATAATAGAGTTTTCACCACGAGACTAAAAGTTAATGTAAACACTCGGACAAATAGACACCCTCGCTAAAGCTCAGGTGGCTAACCACCTCGGGTATATATTGGCTTATTTTAGTCCTTCGAAAAAAAAATACTGTTGTGTGCCAAAATCAATAAATAAATAAATTTAGTTATTAGTCAATTTCAAGGAAGACCGTAACGTCAAAAAACCTCACGATACTAACGCCATCTAGTGACATTTTGCCTGTCTTTTAGCCTTCATTGATTTTTTTTGAGCAGGTAGGTGGGTATGATGTTTCACAGGTAAGCAGTTATCATATACCTACTTACTTACGTGTAAATTATCAATATGAAATCAGAGAAGATGGATGCCTGTTATGCTATTCATCCGGCCCATTAACAAGCCACTGGCACAAGCAAAACCGTTTTAGAGGACTCGTGAATATTCATGTTGGGACTAGGAGCTAGCGCAAAACAGTCTTTAGGACTATTCGCATGTCATAGTTATACCACGCCACGTTAGACGTAGCGCTTCGAATTGCTTAATCTATTTATTTATTAGTATTAGGCTGCGTTTCCACCAGAGCTGTGCGAGGTAGCTGAGCGGCGCGAGGATTCTTAGTGAGGTTGTGTAACGGGCTCTTTTCAGATAAGTGAGCGATGTGCGGTTAGGCATAAGCGGAGCTTTTAGAGTGCGCTGGACAGCATAAAAATAAAAAATGTGGAAAAAATGGAAGAAGTTCCTCATACGTAACCATCTTACATAATCAGCACTGGAAGGGACCAAACAAGCCCTACTTCATCTATCTATCTATCTAACAGTTTTTATTAGAATTTTTGTCTGTTTATCTGTTTGTTGTATATTTAACCGCGCATCATGTGAGAACGGCTGAACGGATTTTGATACATTACATTACATTACATTAAACATTATAAAATCACGCCTCTTTCCCATCGAGATAGGCAGAGACTACATTCTTCCACTTGCTACGATTCTGGCATACAACTCTCGCTTCCTCTACATTCATCAATCTTTTCATGCATTTTTTTTAAATTCATCATACAACTATTAACAAAAAATGTTCGGTATTGACTGAGGGTCGCAGTTCTACCTAACACGCCTCCTTGCTTTGCTCGTCGTCATACCTAACCAGACCTGCCTTGTTAGAATAGGTAGAAGCATCGAATTAAGGAACTGACCTATTTACTAGGTGACAAGATCTATTATTTTGGTGATCGAATTTTGATGATCAAACTATAATTTAGGATACACAGAAATATAGACAGATTTGATTAATTTGATAACCAATTTATTTCTTAGGGATACCTAGATATAATAGGGGTATCGCAGTTGAGAGCCAAACCTATTATTTAAGTGACAGAAAATATAGTTCTCGAAAAAAAATATAGCACGGGACTGTGCCATAAACCACTAGACGAAACCGACCTCCGTTTTCCTGTAACGTTTAATTTATCTAACAAAAACACGTGAAGAAGGTCGTACAGAGTGCACTTGATATTTATATTGTGCGCCAGAGTCTCGTACGACAAATGCTTGACAAAATACTCTGCCAATTGTGTCGGAGTGCCGCCCTCAATTGTTCGAGATGAAAAATGGCCTATTCGGATTGTTCGCGAACAAATGCGTGCCGTGCGGGTCATTACGCTTTGTTTTAGGAGTAAGTACGACAAAAAATTCACTGTGAAAAGCTAAAAATTTTGCTTCCGCCCTCTTGAGTTGCGAGAAAGCCGTGTTTAAACTACGGCCAATTGTTTTGCTCTGGAATATTTTGTTTTCTGCATGGAGTGTTATTCAGACGGGTTTTAATGAAAAACTTTAGGGCGCAAACATTGTTTAGTTAAGTCCACAAAATCACATAATACAGCGTTATATTATTAGATTCCTTTGTTCCCAGACTTGTGAAAGCCTTCACATGTCTAGTAGGAAGTTACACCCACACTATGTTTTCTTCATCTGAGTAATAATACAATCTTACAATTTATATTACGCCTCGTTCCATAAGGTCAGGGGATTTTATGTCAAAGGGAGGAAGAAATCTTGTGAAAATAGTCAATAATAAGAAAAAATGAAAATCGACGATGGAAATCATAACAGAAGAGATTTTAGTACCCGACATCCGATTGGAATGGGACGGCGACGATTGTTTCAGCCCTCGCGCAGGATAGAGACGAGGCGATAATAACAATCTCGTCACTTCCTCAATCTTAACTTCTTCAATATTTCCTGAACCGATCCGCAATAAAATTCCATCCAACGAGATATTTTTATGCGACAGAAATTCAAACAAGTATTTGCACAAAGCTACGATGTCATTTGGGTTCTATAACTTTTAATATTTTTCATATTACTGAAATAAAATATTCAAAGGATAGAGTTATGTATTGTATACTCATAAGTAATTTACTATCGATATTTACTTTGAACGACTATTAAAGAACAAAATATTCTCATGGTAGGTAACAAAGCAATTTGCGGAGCCAGCAATAGTTAGGTACCTGTTACCCCCCGAATGAGTCGCCAGCCGGCGCGCCGTCGCCCCCGCTGTTTACAAGTCACCTTTACGGGCCATGTAATTACTCCCATCCCCATCGTAACACAATCACTACGCTTTATAACGCCTTAAGATATTTATTCGCGACCTACTTTAATTACATCAAATATTCCCTTTGTCAGAACAAACGAAAGCATGGCGAAAGCGTCGAGTTGCAAGTTGAATTCGAGTACCAAGTTTATAAGATAAGAGCAAAGAACTTACAACCATTAGAACGTAAAAGTGATTTTTATACATAGGTATTTAGTAGTTGGACTATCAACATTCTAAATCACTGGCATGTCGTAGAAATAAACTTACGGTGAAGCTTCTTATCTATTAACCTACTTGAGCCGTACCTAAGATTACCATCTTCAAATTCCACCCGAACACCTCAATCCAATGTTTGTGTCGCCACAGACTTAAAACTCATCATTTCAAAGTTATCGGAAAGGATGAGTGGTCATTAATTAATTAAGCTAGCCCTTAGCGACGTCTCCCCGAGGATCCATTACTTAATTAGCATTACTCATGCTAGCCCCGATTCGGACCAGGCTTGGCCTTCACTCGCCCCACCAATGATTATAAAACAACTGATTTAATCTCAGTATTACTTACCTTGTGTTGTGTGCTAACTTTTAAATATTTCTGTTCACTGTAGTGATGGGTGACTAAAATTTTTTTTTAATGGGTAGTTGTCTGTGTCTAGATTTGTTTGCCAGACTACCAAATTATTATTATTATGCAGCCAGTCGTTAAAAGCTGTTATACTTACCTAGTCGCAGAAAGGAACACCATCTTGGCATTATTCAGGGCAGACTTTACTAATGCATTTTATGGTCCTGAGTAATATTTACGAGGCCCAGGTGAACGCAAAAAACGAAGGTAAGCACCTCATCGGGGCTGATTTTAATATATAAGTTTTAGGAAAAAGGAAAAGACGTCCAAATCGGAAGTTAATCCCATGGGAGCTAGATAATATTTAAAAAATATAAAATTTTTAATAAGCATCTAAATTTACATTTAGATAATACTCGATTAGAGTTTTAATTTTATTTAATAGGCCGTTTAATACCTGTTTAATAGGTTTGGATGGTAATTTCGTTTTGCGCTTGTATCGTAATTGCTTGTTATCTTTATTTTGGCACCCAAGATTTTTAGAAGCCATTGCATAATCCCCGTATTAAGAGTTATGCGTGGCGGGGGATTTGAAACGTGTTTTCCCCTATTTTCAGGGGCCTCGCCGTCGCGTCGCTATCCTCAGGGATTCCGTTCCGAAAAACCTCCATAAATATTTCTTACAGTGTTTGTATCTTCCGCGGAGTATCGTTAGCACAATTCCCTTTTTTCCTCGTTACCGTTCTGGCATCTGCTTCCAGAAACTATAAATAAGTATTAATACTTGTTATGCACAAGGTGTAATACTATTTTCTAGAGTTGACGTATTAATTTACCTACTCTGTAAAAATGCAATTTTTTCCGCTAAGAATCTATAGAGATCTTTAGATCTCAATGCTTTAAACTTTCGTGATTTTCACTCATTGCTAAAATACCACAAACAGGACTTCTCACACAAACACACACGAGTAATGATACCTTGACGTTTTGACCACACTACAGTGGCCGTGGTCACGTCGATTAGACACTACGACGACGTGGTACGAGTGGTGAGTCTACTCGTGACCATGACCATCTAGTTACATGATAAAAATAAAAGTACGAACAAACCCAATATACTGAAATGGAGCTGTAGGCCTGTTGTGTAAAACATTTTAAAGCAGAGCCAAAGTAGATAGGTATCTTAGTAAACTTCATAAACATTTACTAACCTTAGATTTGTGTAAACTGTATTCGAGCGGCAATTGGTTGAAAAGTAAACAATCCCGGATAACAGCCGCGGGTCGATTACCCGCAGTCCTGATTGTCTCAATTCAAATCCATTTAATCACCGTTTTGGGTAAGCCCCATGCGTAATTAATAATTACTTACGCTTTACGCGGTACTTTAGCCATAGCTATGGTTTCTTTTTTTTGTGCAGCAAAAAGTTGCTTTTTCAGCCTTTATTTGTAAGTGTGACCTACAATAACATTGTACAATACTTTTTATTGTACAATAAGATTGAAAGGCGCTCTGAATCCAAACGAGCAATTGTATTGCACAATAATACGAACTGCACAATGTTTTCGTGTTCAGTATAGTATTGAATATTGTGCAATACTGACCCTACACGATGCAATATAAAAATATGGTGCAATAAAAATTAAACTCGCTCAAACTTTAGGTCAATCATTGTGCAATTTTCAATATTAAGGCCGTTCCCTGAGCCAAATACGCAAAACTAGCCCACGAATGATCCTACTTTTCTACGAAACGTTGATATTTGTAGACGTGGGAAAAATATATATGATTCTTGATTATATTATCTTGTCAACGACAGCTTTCGATACACGATTCATCACACTTCGCTCGATACAATTAATTCCCAAAGTAACCTCCAATGCGAATTTTTATTCCAACTTTACTTGTTTTTTTACTACGTGACACTATGAAACAAAAAATAGAGAAAAATCAATCATAACTTAAATAGTCCTTTGACAGCTTCCGAATTTCAATAATTTGAGGCAATATTTTTAAAATAAATAAAAATCGACAAATTCTATCGTAAAAAGATATTGACTTACGGCCTGCAATGTCTATCTCCGTCATTCTTTCGAAATGTGACAGTGACCGCTGAGCGCTCGTGCTAGACGGACATGTACTAAGTTTCCCCAAAAAAATACAAGATTTTATTTAATTTGCCTTGCAAATATATTATTGTAGTGTTACTTGCAAAAACTGTGTTGTGTGTCCTACTGATATACCACCGTGTGCGTGTGTATTATGGGTAACAAACAATTGAATAAGAAGGAAAAATCTCGAAAGACAACTCATAAGATTCTAAAAAACGATGAAACTAACGTAAGTAAAAAAATATATTTATTAAACAGTGAAAATAGTATTTATTTCGTTATAAAATTACTAATTTGCAAATTTAATTTTCTGTGAACAAACCAGAACAAACATTACAATCATGAATATGCATATAGTTCAGAATTTCACGCGCCACAAATAAGCATTGGTGGCGTAGTGGTTTCACCGATAGAATATATAGGTATTAGGCGACCATAATCAGACAAATGTGCCGAGAGTTCGAATCACAACTCGTAACTAAGCTTTTTGCTTTTTTATTTTTAGGTAAAAGAGAAAATTTGATATTTTTACAGCCGAACAAAATACAAAATCTTCGGACTCCATCGAGTGAGTATAATTAAATTACTTGACTTATGCTGTTTTATCCCTAGCTACGTAACACAATACAAATAGACTGCAAATGGTGCAAATTTTTGCAGGTGGTAGGACCTTGTGCAAGGTCCGCCCGGATTGCTACCACCATCTTGATCGCTAATCCTGCCGTGAAGCAGCAGTGCTTGCACTGTTGTGTTTCGGCGCGAAGAGTAAGACAGCCGGTGAAATTACTGGCACTTGAGGTATTCCAACTTAGGCCTCTAGGTTGGCAACGCATCTGCAATACCCCTGGTGTTGCAGATGTTTATGGGCGGTGGTGATCTCTTACCACCAGGAGACCCACTTGCTCATTTGCCTTCCAGTCGAATAAAAAAAAAATGGTAACGGAATCTCCGATTTTATCAACCGCTTGCACCTGTAGCGAGTCAGTTCTAATCTCCAATAGACTTTATTTATCCTTATAAATTTTAAAATACCTACCTACCTAGGTCGCACGTAAATTCGTGCGTTGCGATAAATACCTTACTACCCACAGCGGCGCGTACCTACGAAAAGAATGGTCGCGTGACCTTAGTTTTTTTTATTCGACTGGAAGGCAAACGAGCAAGTGGGTCTCTTGGTGGTAAGAGATCACCACCGCCCATAAACATCTGCAACATCAGGGGTATTGCAGATGCGTTGCCAACCTAGAGGCCTAAGTTGGAATACCTCAAGTGCCAGTAATTGCACCGGCTATCTTACTCTCCGCGCCGAAACACAACAGTGCAAGCACTGCTGCTTTACGGCAGGATTAGCGATCAAGATGGTAATAGCAATCCGGGTGGACCTTGCACAAGATCCTACCACCTGCAAGTTAGATATAGTGAATTAAAAAACCGGTGAAAACTAAAAACTGGTTAATAACCACATCGACGGATACAAAACCGGTTAACCGGTTTTTTGCAAACTGTTTAAAATTGAAGTATTAGACGATAATTTTACTATTATTGGTTGTTATTGATGTTAACGGCGTATTTTGTGAGATTTAAATATACTCTCTACTAATAAGGGAAGGTGGGTTACAGTGGATCATGGGTAACAGTGGTCCAGTTGAATGAAGTATTAACTCATTTATTTATTAAATTGTTTAATAGTCTTTTATCACAAGTAAAAACAAAGCTAACACACTAATATAAAATCGCGATGTAAAAAAAAATCAGTTAAAATTCAGTGTAATCAAGTGTAATCAGTTAAAATCAGTGAAATCGTAAAATTATATGATAGAGTTTCATATCCATTATGCCATTGACTCTCACGAGATCACCAACTTTATCACCCGCAAAACATCCCCAGACCATAACCGATCAGTGATCCAGTCCTGCACTGTTGGCACACGCGTAGCTTTGCCTTTTGTTCGCCTTCTTGTCGTCGAATATATTTGACGATGTCTCCCCCCAAAAATGCAATTTCGATTCGTCGTAAAATAAAACTTTTGACCACTGCTCAGGCGTCCAATCTTTGTCTTATTATTCAGAGAATAATATTATCCTTTGTATTAAATACATAGCTAGAATAACATTGTTTTAACTTCACGTACCAGATTTGCGTCTAGGGAATGCAAACCGGTTAAATACCGGTTTTTTGTAACTTTCGGCAGTTATTAACCAAATTGGAAATAGTCCTTAAATATGTGTAAATTGCCTAAAATAGATACCCCAGAATAATCTTGAGACTAGAAAACGACGAATATAGCATGGGAACTTTTTTTTTAAACAAGAATACACACTCGTATTTCTTCGTATAGTGGACAACAAGAAGTTGGTTCATCTTTTTAATTAAATTTCGTCATCAATGTGCTGATAAAACATACGAGCCAAAAGGAAAAATTACATTGCTGAAACTACAATACCGGTCAAAAGTTTAAGTTCATTCTGTGAAATTAGGTTTTCATATTAAATTATATTGATATTGAAATATAGCATATACTTTGAATTTATATGACTACCCAGTAAGAAAATAAATACTTATTCGAGGAATTGTTCTATTGCAAATATAATATTGTCTGTATTTCCTATGAAATTTTATAAATTCCGCAATTATTAAAAATGAGTCCTCAAAGTTGATCTGAGTGTCGAAACTCGTGCTCTTAATGTAGGTCTGTCCAATGAAGGCTTCACGAGTTAACGACACGAAAAATTGCTGAAAAATGAAGGTTTCCCAAACTGCTGTCATAAGTGCTTTGAAACGAAAACGTGATCTTTATTCCAGTCGATTTCGTTTAGGTACGCCAAGTCACGTCAAAAAGCGAAGACAATTTTATTTACGCCCAGAACAAACGCCAACAAACTCGAACTGCTAAAGAAATTCGCGAAGAACTCAACGCCACCATCAGTCAGTATCCGTTTCGATGGTGGTGGAAGATCCGTGATGCAGAGCTCCATCGAACTTGTAACATATTGCTGAAAATGAATAACAGTATTACTTTTTAGACCAATCTAACCTACATTACCTATCCATAGCTTACGTTTAGAAGTCGGGATTTATTATTGATCGGTGTAATTTAATTCCTCGGAATTTTGAAAATCGGTATTTTAGTAATCGGAATTCGTATTTTTGACATTTCGGTTTATTATTGAGTCGAACTTCTTATTGTTCGATGTATTAAAATTCGGAATTTTGAAAATCGTAATTTAAAAAATGACGATTATTAAGTTTCGGATTTATCAAAAATCGGAATAGTCATAGTAAGACTTTTAAAACATTCGGAATTATAAAAATCGGTATTTTGAAGTTCGTGATTCCGACTTTCGGAATTTCTTAATTCTTCTTTTTCTGAATTTCTTTCGGTATTTATGTAGTGTATCCGTGCCCTATACACCGCAACATTACCTCTCGTTTCGATACTGAGACGATGACTAGTTTGGCAAGCGGGGGCGTAAGAGCAACAACTTCGAATCCACTCACGGGCATGCGTGTAATACACATAAAATTATACCAAAAGATCCACTGTTACCCATGATCCACTGCAACCCACCTTCCCCTATTAATACAGAGTATATTTAAATACTTATTTAAATCTCACAAAATACGCCGTTAACACCAATAGTAACCAAGAATAGTAAAATTATCGTTTTCAAATAGTTTGCAAAAAAACTGCTAAAAACCGGTTAACCAGTTTCGAATCCCTCAATACGGTTATTAACCGATTTTTGGTTTTCACTGGTTTTTTCATTCTCTATTTGCGTCGTAAATTGATTTATCACAAAGTTCTTATAATCTATCGTGCAGGGCTTACTTCTGTTTCTCTCGTTAGTTCTTTGCCACCGGTGCTTTATAGGTACATATGTCCATGACAAATTGTAAATGCTAACACATTTAATATATTTTCAGTTACAAATATCGTTCGATGTGGAGAAGAGGTTCCTGACAAAACAGTTGATCGAAGAATTGTCGCAGTTATTAGTATTTTTTTTACAAAATTACAATCATTTGCAATCATGGACCCTTAGAATGCGGTATTCAAAAGATGCAGTTCGTTGGAGAAGTACCTAAAACATGGGCTAACATCAAAATTTATGTTTCGGTGTAAAAACAATGTTTTTGAAATAAGAGTTGACTTCATTAAAATGAATATTTAATTTACACTATGCTCTATTTTATTACTTCAATTTAACTTTAACGCCATCTATGCGATCCTGCATGCTTTTTTCGGTCTAGTAATACGTTTTACAAATCAGTGTCCTGTTAGTTCAGTTGAGTCGCCACTTTTTACGTGGCGCTGTTGTATCGGCAATAATCGGCATTGTATCGAGGGGCGGGACGGCTGGCGCGGGGGAGGGGCTCGATTTTAGAATTCGTTTGGGTACGGGAACGGCCTTAACCCTAAACGGTCAATAATATTGCACAATTCGCGATATTGCACAATATAATTGACCGTTTAGGGGCCGCCTAACGTGTCTGGCGCTCGCGATCGCTGTCAAATAACAGTTTTTGTGTGCGAAATCTGTCATTTGATTGCGATCGCGAGCGTCAGAAACATTAGGCAGTACGGAGACTGTATTGTCTAACGCGCTGACGTTTGCGGTCGCATTGACCATTTCTTTCTATCATTGTCTAATTGGTACTATATGACAGAAAGAAGAGGTGGAAAATTCGTTACATAATAAGGCCTCAAGCCTCTACATGTCTATAATAAACAGTAGGTTTTTACCTCACGTGTCACGTAGTATAAACGGTGTTGCCAGTTAAATAATAAAAATGAATTAAAAATATATATATATTTCAGGTCATTTTGGTAACCCATATCTTTACATATCGAGGGTAATCTGGCAGAACCGGATAAGTGTACAATACCTATTAATTTTTATGCGGTTTTACTACATAAATATAGCAGAAAAAATTTAGTATGCTTATGTATGTAACTTTTTTTTTAATTTGCACTTATTCTGTTTTGCCAGAATACCCTCGATATATAATTATAAATGAAATTAAATCAAATGATATTAAATAAATTACCTACATTAAATGAAATAATTGAAACTAAAATTAAAATTAAATTAAATTGCAACACTGCAACAATTGCAACACTGGGTAAAGATTATCACTTGATTTATCCAGTGATGATGTCCACCCAATCATGACAATCATGGGGCAGTCCAGGCAGTCTGCAAACATGCTCAGGATGGCGTTGGAGCTGCCGCGCACTAATAAAAGAAAGTTTTTCGAAGGAGTGGTAACTGGCAGTATTACCAACCTACGACATTTTTGTACCAAGAACGCTTGCCGCTTGTAGGCACGTCTACGTGATGGGCTACGACACGGCTACGGGGCTACGGCGTAGAACGTATCGTAACAAGCTGTTATCCGTTATCTGTTAGGTTCTTGTTATTCTATGTGACAGATCTGTATAACAGATGGTATCACAGATATCTATATCTGCGATACCATCTCTGCTTAATTGAGCAAAAAGCAGACACGCCAAATACGTGATGATATTTTAAACGTAAACCAAAATGAGTGTTTCAAGCCAAGCACTGTCAAAGCTGGACAATATAAGTCCAATAAAATGTAGGATGTCCATATTTTGCGTCGCTGGATATCCCAGAACAGGGTCTTACTTTGCCTAGCCGTTGATCTAAAATTTCACGACCGTTAATTAGGGACCCACTTAAGATCGAATGTCTGTCATTTTGTATGACAATTCAAAGAGGGTTTTTTGACGAAATGGCTCTCAAATTAACGCTCGTGACCGTACAGAGAGGCAATGTATGTGTTAAGAACCACGGGAACTATGCCCCAGGCTGGTCCTCCTCTTATTTTGGTGTAAATAGTTTACTTTCCCACTTCCCATTTTTATTTAAATTTTTACCTACCGCGAGCCTAAATAATAATTTTAAGTAGTGATAAAATAACTGTGTTGACAATTTACAATCTCTCATTTCTGGGAAAATGTGAAAAGTGAAAATCGGTTTTGTAAACACATAGTTCAGTCACTTTTTCAAATACGGAAAATAGACATAAGTAAAAGTAACACCTCTTAGGTATTTATTTTGTACGTGTAAAGAGTATTGTTAAGGTTGTGGTGTTGAATATGCCTATTCTTATTCCCTAGACTAGGCAATCAAAATGTCTAGTTGTAAGACTATTGTGGCAAGGGACGGAGAGAAAACCTACGAAGGTGTTACTAACAAAAGCACTTACGTTTGCTCGAACAACGTCATTACGGTTTATCGCTACTTTGGAAGGCCCGAAATAAATAGCCGCTATCAAAAAGCGATTATAGAAACTGTTCACAAGCTCATAAAACGACAAACATTGCGAAATATCTGGTGTCAAAAGAAAATGAACGGGGAATCATTTTAAACGAACCGAAGAAAACGTAAGAATACGAGCGCGGACACAAAATATTCCACGAAATTAATGTTGCCGGGCGTTGACCTCGTCTCCATGAAAATAAAATATTTGCGTTGTCAAATAAAACAAGATCACATTAGGTGCAAGTTAAGTTTATTAATTAGCCGTCTTTCTGCTATCAGGCTATTTCTTGCTACCTGGCTGGCTACGACATGGGGGCGCGAAGAGAATTTTCTTTATTCATAGATAAGACTCAAAAATAAGAAAAGTCTGTAAATCTTAATCCTTCCTGTCCGTAACCAGTCTATAACGACCATACTGCATACATTTTGCTTAGGAGCAGTTCTCTGCTAACACTGGATTCATAAAAAAAAAAGAATTTGCTATCATACTAAATGGTTCACAATAATGTCCGGCCCCTTCTGGTAAGAATGACAATAATGAAAATATTTGTCTTAGGCGGTTCCGCTCCTCCCTTCTTTCCTTTATACAATAATAGCTTTTGCCCGCGGCTCCGCCCGCGTTGTATTCGGCTATCGCGCGTTGTTCCCTCGGGAACTGTGCATTTTTTCGGGATGAAAGTAGCCTATGTCACTCTCTGGCCCATAAAGTATGCCAAAAATCACGTCGATCCGTCGCTCCGTTTCCACGTGAGAGACGGACAAACCTACATACAAACACGCACACTATCGCATTTATAATATTAAGTAAGTAGAAAGGGAGTATGGAATGTATTATGGATGTTCATTACTTTTATGTTAATAGTAAAACATACACACCTGCGAAGAAATACCTTGCTGTGAGACCTACGATCCAAATTCTCATGCTGAGAGGCCAGTGCCCATAGTGGGACATATAAAGGCCGCAATAAGTCACCTACCTCGTTTGCAGTATTAGGTATTTTATGAAGGTATACATTTTATTGCATATTTTCCGAAGGTATCGAAATTTGAGCTTAATTGACAGTTTACGCCGTTCCCGTTTATGTGCTCAGCAAAAACATCTGGCTCGTTGATTGCCTACGTTTTTATGCGCACTTAGAACCCGAACATTGCTCCCGGGAAGGCAGTAATAATGCAATCACAAAGCACATTCATTGCCTCGCAGTAATTTATATTTAAATCCAAAAGGTGCCTTTACGATGGAAGAAAAGTAACTATGGCAGAACGGTCGGTTCCCACACCATACCTATATTATGTATGGTTAATAATGTAGGCGGTAATAATGCAATCACAAAGCACGTTCATTGACTCGCATTAATTTATATAAATTTAAATGATGCCTCTACTATGGAAGAAGAGTAAATATGGCGGAATCAATCAGTTTCCGTTTCCACACATAACTTGTGTTTTGTATTATTAACTAATACTAGATGTCCATAGGCGGCGGTGATTGTTTTGCCCACATGCTCGTTTTCCCCCTCTTATATATAAAACTAACGCTAATCATTCAAGAACTAAGTTCAAAAGAACGATGTTATTGCAAACTGCTCATATCGTACCTATTCTTAATGTACTTAAGTAATAGCTCAATCTTTTCACAAATACTGGTCATGCTAATAACGGTTTTCTACGGGACAGGCTATGCAGAAACCAGGTTAACTCATAGAAATAGCACATGTTACTATCTTGCAGATTGAGTACCGACAAACTCTCACAGATCTCAAACCATATCTCAACAAAATCTTTGGTAAACATTGAAAAATAAATGTCTTAATGTTTTTAATATTCTCATTCAACCTACACACACGTTTATATAGGTGTTTACGTCGTCGCCTTTCATGATATGCCTAGAAATTTCATGATCTGGCGGATTTAACGACCGGGCAACTTTAGCTAAATAACGCCACTATAAATGACCAGAAAGACACTGGGACACATGAAACTAAGCAGCTGCTTTGATTTAAGGTACAAACGGAAATTTTAACATTACAATCATTAGAGCGTTAATAAAAGATAATTCGCCACACTACCAGGAGCTCGCGTGCACCTAGATTGTGATCTCCATAGACAGAACCTCACCTGACTCCATTAGCTGATTACATTTCAGTCTATACACTCATCTGGGGATATAAGCATGGACCTATGTATAATACTTGTGTGCATCGATGTTCTTTGATAGTATCTAGTTGTTAATGTAGAAATGTACCCAGCACAACAAAACAAAGCGCTCTAGATTTCCCAGCATTCTGAAAATACTATTATTATACATGTGTGTCTATATATTGCGTGTTTTTATTACTTTATCACGCTGAAATGACTGCACTACAATATTTACTTGTTTCTCCGTTATCAGCCTTCCACCGCAGCTACGTCTGTGCGACACATGTCAAGCAAGGTTAATAATGTTGTAGTTTGTTGATATAGAGCTCCGCAAAATAACTAGTACTGTATAAATAAATTATTAAAAATTCCGTAGTTTAATTAAATTCTACAGACAGATATTTAAAATTATTTATTTATTGATAGATATGGGTTTTCTCCAGGTTCTCAAGATACAGGCTCAGCCTAGTTTGAGGACCGCCAGATATTTCATTGTTGAATAATTTATGTCTAATGTTTTAAGCGAATGTTTTTTTGCTTAGATATCAACTTGTTTACGCGAGCGAAGACTTGTTAAAAATAAGCCAAAGCATCATCGTTAATTGGATAGTTTTGGTAGTAACAAGATTTTGAAGAGCAAAGTACACCTTTTGTCGCGTCCCTAAACATACACATGCTTAAAGAAACTTCTTTTCGGGGTCCATATGTCTTGTTCTAAAAGTTGAGGATTTATACGTTCCCACCATACTTAGTTAGACAACTTCACCGTATTAAGTCCCAAACTGAAGTTTTCTAATAATGTACTCGTGAAAGCGAAACCATGTTGCGCGATCCTTCAGGGATTTAGTGTAACCGCATCCTAAGGGTCAACTGGAAGGTTTGACCATACTACAAGCATTCCGAACTCAATGATCTTTTAGAACGGGATGAATACGAGTACGCTTACATCGAAACGTATTCCAAGTATTAAAACAAAATTAATTTTAATACAAATGACACCGCAGTCTCATAATTTACCTGTCTCGCTACCTACGTATTGCTGTGAAGCTCTATGGCGTAGCACTGGCTGTAATAATTTAGACCAACCGACAAATGAATTCCGTATTTCAGGTTTTAAAATCGCTTTTGTCCTATTTTAAACCGTTGTGCATCTAGCAAATACGCAAAAAAAATCTGGACAGAAAAAAGTAAAAGTGGACACGCGTATGTATTTCAGTTTAGTAGCAACGATAGAGCATTTGAATAGCCCTATGTTAGTTATTCAGCGCGTGACTCGGTGCGGCCGGCGGCCCCGCTGCCTCGTAAATCAAACTCGCCGTTCGCTTATGCATTATACAATTTTATTTGTGCGAGTCCGCTGAATAGGTAATAAACTACGGCAGGTGAAATGTTTTGCGTCCAAACGCGATGGGAATTCGGGACGTACGCAAATACCTAGTTGTTAGCGGAACGCGGGCTCCGATTGCAGCCGTTGTCCTGTCCTATATAAAGTATCAGATGACCAGTATACATTCCTTTTGATGAAATTTTAAGAATTTAGTTAAAAAAAAATCTTTGATGTTGTAATTTTATTGTGACCTATACGGCGATGGCGGGATGAACTGGACTTCTTAAAGGACTGGCCCTTGTAAGCAGTGAACAGGGGCAGTGAAAAGGAAATGCTTTGCTCAGCATTGTGACATAATAGGCTAATAATAATACATATTAATAATGCATGTACAACTGCAATACGGATTGATGTGGCAGGCATTATATAAATATTTTTCTAAAATAAGTCTGCAATAGAGTGCGTTTCCTTCTTTGATCAGCTCTTTTCTCTATTCTATAACTACCTAATAAGTTCATGTAACATAACTGATATCCACGGTAGGTACATTCCAGTAAAATGTGAACAATATTTTATTCTAAAACAGTATGCGTTAGTTTCCCGCAGGCCTCTTCATCTCGCTACGCGGCGGGGCAGAAAATTCACTCCTACCCTCGTTCCACACGTGGCTGCCTGCACCCGCCAGCCAGCGACCTAATCCTTTCAGTAATTTAATTATTTAAAACGAACATAATTTACATCTATCCTACAAATAGTAAGGTTGACGAGAATCTGCGCCTAGCTTGCTCACTGCTCCCTGATTATTTGAATATATAGGTAAATAGACGACTCAAAGAACCATCTCTAAATCAGTAAGTAATTGAAACTTCGTTGAAACAAATGATAAATTATTCAAGTATACAGTTGGTACAACTATTTGAAAATTTTGCAACTACGTTTTTTTATTGAGGGCAAATTAATGAAATATTCGTTAAGTGTATCAGTAAGTTCGATTTATCTCATACAATGGAGAACGCTGATCCGCGTCCAATGTTAATGAAATGGGAAGTGAAATGATCGTAATTATGGCGGCCGTTTTTACTGTATTGTTGGCAGCCCTCGTCGCCGGAATCACCTGGCATTACCATTGCGAAAATATTTTCAACAAATGGCCCATTTGTTCAAGCTACGTACTTACTGTAATAACTTTTGTAATTACAATTGCCAGCCAAACATTCACATAATATCACCGTTCAATGAGCCGATTGGGATTTAGTATGGACACGCTTAATTAGTAAAAACTGGCCGGTTTATTTCAACCGTCTCTACTAATTAAAATAAACGTGTTCAAAGAGTCGTACGTGCAGCTACGTAGTTTTTAATTTAAAAAAATCGTGTATTACTTTACAAGTTAAATTTTATTTTATTATTATTGCTGCTGCGGAGCCCTGGGGCATGGTTTGGTAGATTTAAGAGGAGAAATAAAAATAAATTATAAAGGCGACGACAAGTTGCGGTGGGCTTAGCGAGGCCACACCATCCGTCTTTATTAGAGGGATCTTAGCCAGCTACCGCAGCACGCGATGTCTTAGCCCCACTACTTTGTCTGCCTAATGTTCAGCCTTTTTACTTAACAGCTTATTCAAACAATTGAAGATGCATAGCCTCTTACAACAGAAAAAATTCAAGAGACGCCATTCCCAAGTTGAAACTAGTTTGCCCCATAAATCTCCTCGCCCTTAACGCATGTTTAAGAATAAATATAAGTTAAGATGTGTTCCACATAAGTCGGTCGCCTAGTCGTAAATTGAGTGAACTTTTATATTGAGAGTTTCGCGCACCGTCGCGCCGCCAAGCCCTAAGGACACACATTCTACTTTGTTCTTACACGAAAGTTTAGAAGTTGGTTAACAGATGTTCTGCGTGACTTTTGCTACAAGTGACTCATAATCTCGAGCACATGTATTTTATTTGTGCTCGAAAGAAATACTTTTTTTTATTTAATATTGTCTTTTACATTCGCGGTCTATTTTTATAGGTTTTCCGTAAAGTGCAAAACTCCCATGGAATGCAAACAAAGCTGCTGACAACTGAATCACTGATAATAAGTACCTAAATAAATAGTATGATTATCGAATTAAAATAGTCGCATACTTACAAGCGAGGTCTTTGTATTAAATATTTACCTCGGATGATTACTCGTTAAGTTTTTCGCGGTTTCATTACAAGAGAACTTTATTCCGAACCGGTGGTAAATTTTTCGACGTTCATAAAAACTTGCTGCAGCTCCAATTAATTGAAGATATTATTTATTTATTTATTTAAAGATATTGTAGCTTTGATATAATTAACAGTTTCAGGAGTTACTTTGACGTTGGTTTCCATGCTTAAACATTTTAATGGAACCGATCTTAAAACATTGTAATTGAATGTGGTGTAAAATTTTCGGAAAGCAAATGTCTCTTCGTAAAACTCTCTCGTGTAATGGAAATCGTGCCCACGGGCCCCAAGGCATCGCGGATTCTCCGCACAAAAGACCCAACAAAAAGGTCCTGCCGTCACATGAACATTGTAAAACTCGCCCTAGTACTTACGACCCTTGACACAAACAAATCCCAACTTTGGCCCGCCATCGTAAGTCTCACTTTCCGCACCACCATATTGTTTTGTAACAGTTTTTTCCAATCCGATAATGCGACCTTAGCGTCGGGATCATGGTTTACTACAAATTGTATTAGAGTAGTAGATTTAACTATTTATGCGGTCTCTCATTCCTACAACTTGTAATCTTACCTTTTGGCGCTCGGTTCCTTTGGTGGAAATAATGTACCTACTGTTGACAATCGAACTTTTTTATTTGCTAGCTTCACGTGACTAACGTACGACTTAGATAAGGAAATTAAATATCTAGGAGACCCACTTGCGGCTTAAGCTAGTATGGTGATACTAAATTTGAGTAGATATATCTGCCTTGTTCTTAGATACGTCTCCCGCATTCTAGGCGGGCTCAGTTTCCACTGAATCGATGATCTTGTCTTGCATTCCTTCGTTATCGGTTTGCTCTTCATTTGACGAAGCAATAGGACGATTTGATCTGATCGTTTTACCTAGATTCAGTACAGTTCAATCCGTGACATTGCGCCATAAATTACCACTACTAAGAGTTTTAGTGTAGTTGTTCGTTATAGACTTTTTAAGAGACAAGAAAGTTAATTAAACAGTAAAAGATCACCGCTGGCTATCAGAGACATTGCAACTACATTTATAACAATGAAATGAAAGAAAACTGGCCAAGTGCGTGTCGGGCCACGCTCAGTGTAGGATTCCCTACCTACTAATTTGTGACAAATGTTTAATATATGTAAAATTTACTAAGCTGTAGGTAATAGTTTTCTTTTAAAATATAATTATTATGCATATTATTATTACCTATACTACCATCATGATTTGTTCAGATATTCCAAGCTTACGGTTTAGCTTGTGGAGTTTGAAAGCAAGTGTCGCCTACTTGCATGCACCTAATGTGTATTTATGAAATTTGACACAGATAGTTTATATAGAAAAGAAAGAAAAGAAAAATTTATTTTGGCTCCATAAGTACCACCTAAGACATAAGATATATATATAACCTACTATATATAACCTACCTATAGATAACCTACTTAAATAACAATGTGGGATGCATACTTTTTAACTCGGAAAAATTGCATTATTTCTGCTGGATACTAAGAATTATTAGTGAATGAAGTTGTGGGTAACAGCTACTCTGCTATTTAGTAAAAGATATTTATGAGTGATCTGAGCACAATTTTAGTAGGAGTCGACTACACGCCGCGAGCGCCCGAGATATCATAGACAAAAGGTACAACACATCGTACATTATTTTGGGGAAATCCTTGTATCAAATCTTGGAATCGCTTCGCATTGTTGTCTTTTGTGTTCGGTTCGCATTCGTTTTCCATCGCACACCATTATTCACATTAAGTGGACAGATCTCGGGTCAGATCCAGGCACAAGAAAAGCACAAAAAGTGCCCGCTTTATCCGAGCATGATAAATCTACTTCAAATCCGAGAATAGCGTCTTTATGAAGGAAATTGAAATAAACCGACCGTGCGGATAACGGCTAAGTAAGAAGATCGGGATCCTTTTAGAATAAGTATATTGGTGAATCATTTTCATTCATCACTCTATTGTGCCGCTTTGGTAGCGTGGAAACTTCATAATAAGTTGGGCAGAGTTCTAGACCTTGTCCTCGATTATTTATTTATTTGTTTGTGATATTAATACAAATTGGTATGTACAGTCAAGGGCAAAAATTGTCTACACTTTAGTACCTTGTCTATTTTCGTCACATTTGAACTGCCATATATGAACTGACACAGTGGTTAAAGTGACAAGGTAAGGTGGTAAGGTATATTATACATGTTTCTACGCTTGACTGTATGTAAAAGAATTTCAATATTCGTTAAAATTTTACGGGCTTTCTAAAGAATAGGTATTTATAATTATCATTATCAATCATTTGAAATTGTAACATTTCTTTAAAATAAAAGTAATTTTTGTAAAGTCAAAGTCAAAATATCTTTATTCAATTTAGGCTATAACAAGCCCTTATGAAGGTCAAAAAAACTGCTACCGGTTCGGAAAAACCTATGTTGAGAAGAATCCGGCAAAAAACTCAATGAAGAAAAAAAATTTTTTTAAACAGATTTATTAAATGAGTAAATATAAAGTTGTGTAAACGCCAAACTTACAACACAGTTGTTTGTTTATAAATAAAAACTCCCTAAAAAAACCTATTTTCTACTTTTGAAATGACATAACTTTTTTTCCGAAGGATACAATAATTAAAATGTATCCATCAAATTTGTGGAAAACCTTTACATCGCTTTTTTAAAAGTCGATTTGTAAAGCACTATTCTTTATCGTTCCCTTTTTCCATTACAGCGGATTGTCCAGAAGATACGTCCGTATTTTTAGTGGTGGGGCAGAAATCGACCGTGAAATGGTTACCAACGCGGGCTTGTCTCGCGAACAAACGAAATGGCGCCCCGAGAGGCAAACAGCGTTTGGCGGAAAATTGGCTGACACGTCATACGTCTACAGCGCAAACTAAACGCATTGTCTTGTTTTCTGTTAGAAGATTTTTACAAAATAAAACAGAAAAAGAGCGTTTCTTTTTTTCTACTGAATACGCCTCAACAGAAACGTTCAAGCTACCTACTAGAATTTGATAAGTATATCAAAAAAAGTTCGCATACTCTTCGCTAGTCATACCGTATTTTTTGTCCGAATCATCGTTTGTCCGAATTCATTTCGCACTGAAACCGTATATTTTTCTAAAAATTTTAAATGGTCATCCTATAGAAAACTATAGGTTAGGTTTATTTTATAAGAATTTTAAACAATCATTGGATTACATTCGGACTTTCAATAAGTATGCGAGCCGATATGGACCCCAAAAAAAGCGAACGAATTAAAGGCTAGCATACCTCTAAAGCTTGAAATAACATTTCCAGAGCTATGTAGAGTGTAAAAAAAACTTAACATGACAGTAGACATCTTTGGTAGACATCTTGTTTGTCAAGTTGATCATGAGTTCAACGTATCTCTGTTTAAATTTATATTTGTGATAGTTTTGCACTTCAGAAACATCTTTTCAGGCTCCTTTTTAATCTACATATTTCTAAAATGGTTTCGGAAAAAGATATAAAATTTTACGTTACTGCTAATTTCAGTAATGAAAAAGCAGATGAGAATATAACGCGAAATGCTCTCGCATCTATAGCTCAAGAATTAGTAAGGTACGTAACCGAATATTACTAACAGTCGCTGAAACTTCTAACGCTGAAATTTACATGGTGCATAACTTGGATTAAAAAAAAGCTTGTATTAACGCGTAATTTGGATTTATGTTAATTTTCGCGCTATGTTAGCTCATAGCTTGATTTTTTTCAGTGGTAACTAGCAGGTCTCAAATATTTAAAAATAAAGTAAAATTTATTTTATCTTGATACTTTCACGCGTTCCTAAGTAAAAAAGTCTTGATATACGTACGGACGTACGGACAACAAAGCGATTGAAACGATACTCTTTATTGTACAAAGGGAAAAACTAAAAGGTTACATAAAAAAAAGTAAATTGTACAAAGGCGGACTTATCCCTGCAGGGATCTCTGCCAGTCAACCTATGTATATATGTATGTTTTAATAAGTAAAGCAATTGTATACTCCATTTAATTTAAGTTTTGAATTAACGTTCAAATTAACGGTCAAACGGGCCTCGACAATAATGTAATATTTTTACAATTAGATTTCACTATGGTACGGAGGAATTACCTCGGGATGAAAATGACGACTTTCAATTATTTGAAAAAAATAATATTGAGATAGCGATGAAATCTAAAAATAGACAATTGAAAAAGCTCAAAGGGAATCTCAAAACAGCGTGCAGTAAGTACAGTTTTAATACACTTTCATATATTTCACTTCACTAAGTTAAATTATCATTTGCTCGTTGCAGCAGTCGCGAGGATCATAATGACAGCAAAAGATAGAGAAATGGACTATCTTATTCAGCATCTCAACCTCATTCGAAACGAATCTTCAATCTTACAAAAAAATCACACTCAAAATCTGAATATAATTGAAAAACTACGAACGGATAATTTTAATATTTATAACGAGATAGAACGTGTTCGTAACTATATACACTTGGGTTATCAAGAGCTACAGAAAATGCGTAACGAGAAACCTAGACAATTACTGTTAATTATGGAGTTAAAAGAAATACTGATTGCTTGCGGACAGTACTATGCTGATTACTGTAACGAGCACGAACATTGCATCCAACTAGAGCAGCGCAATAGATTTTTAAAAAATAAAGTAAGCATATTAGAAAACAATTTAGCAGCCACAACAGAAGAACTCCGAAATTTACGAAACCAAAACGTGAGGCTTACTCGCAGTCTGGACTCCAAGCATGTGGCAGTTGAACCATTAACAAATCTACTAATAAATAAAGATAAAGAGGTTGTTACTTATTGTATAACAACATAGGTAAACTAGGTACAGCATGTAACAAAAACCTTGTACGATAATTCACTCGGGTATAATTACGTAGGTAGGTTATTTACGATTTGGAACACATTTTAAATAGTGTATTTTTTATCGAGGGACTATAAAATAAGCCAATATATACCCGAGGTGGGCTGCCACCCGAGCTTTAGCGAGGGTGTCTATTTATGCGAGGGTTTATATTGACTTTTAGTCTCGTGGTGAAATAGTACATTATGATACAAGTGTGCTATGTTGGTCATTACACTCGAGTCGGTTTTTAAGCCTGAGCCGAAGGCGAAGGCTTAATGGAGACGAAAAGTGTAATGACCAATGCTCACGTGTTTCATACGACGTTTTTCAACACACTTGCGAGGAAAAGTAAATAAAAGTTCACATTTAAATAAAACTTAACAAACAGAAACCCATTTAAAAGATGGCGGCCGTAATTTTTTTTTTTCGCGCGCTCAGCGCTGCATGCGCGCGCAAGTCTGAGATAAGGGCACCGGCAAAGTAGCTAATCAGCCACATATTTATAAATTTTGAAATTGGGTATTTATAGTTAAAAATACACCGTCAAATTATAAATACCAACAAGCTAACAAGCAGTTTCATGAAATTCTTTAATTATTTATCACATTTTGAATTGAATTTTATATTTACGCAAATAACTACTTAGCTGTTTTCGAAACATTAATACTTCTTGCTAATATTTAAAAAGATATGTAATGAAAAGGCACTAGTGCGATAATGTAATGTAAAAGGCACGGCATGGGTAATATTCTGCATTATCAGTGTAAATACGCTGTAATAAGACCTACTTTACGAGCAGGTGTGTTGAAAAAGTAATTAAAATATACATACGCCCATATACAAAAATTCAAGTCTATAAAAGATTCTCAAAAGGTTGTTTTCACCTGGTCTTACTTGCACTAGAGTTTGTTGCCTGCCCGTTTTCAGTGCCTGCATCAACCGCCCTTTTTAGAAGTAGAAGTGATTTTTAACTATTTTCAACCGACTTCAAAAAAGGAGGATGTTCTCAATTCGGGTGTATGTTTATTTTTTGTATGTTTGTTACGCGATAACTCAGCCAATTAGGTATGGGCCAAATTTCAAAATTCTTATGATGATGATGAAGACCGTAGGTACCGGTAGGTATCTACTCTGTTATAAAATAATGTTATATGAAGTGTTGATACTTTTACGCGTTCCTAAGTAAAAAGTTCTTGATGTACGGACGAACGTACGGACAACAAAACGATCCTATAAGGGTTCTTTTTTTACTGACTGAGATACGAATCCCTGAAAACGAAACTTCCATAGCTATATAACATTTATAGCATTTATAGCTTGTATAACGTTGTAGCGGGAGACGAGCTGTCGGTAGACCTCCAACAAGATGGAGCGACGACCTGGTTAAGATCGCGGGATCGCGGTGGATGCGAAAAGCACAAGACCGGTCTGAGGAGGAGAGCCTTGGGGACGTCTTTCGGCTGACATTATGATGATAGCGATGTAGGGTACCTACTGTAATGACTCCTAGTGCCATCTAGGGAGCACATATAGAAACTCCAACCGAGTCCTTATCGAAGTTTCTCCAACTCGGACGCATAATATTATAATAATACACAACTTCCGATACTCTTCGGACTTCGGTCCCCTAACATACTGCCTGGGAGAGACATCTCTCTTTTGGAGACTCCCCCCCCCACACTACCTATTTAAGCGCCCCTTGAATACACAAGGTTTTGTTACACTGCACGTTCTATTTTGATTTATGTGCTTAACTTTGACGACAACTAACAAAAACTCTTTCCAGGCACTAGTCGACAAATCCAGGATGAAATTGTCGTCACATTTGTCAGCAGTACAAAACCTACTTCATGATCAAGACAGCATGCTGAAAGACCTAAAGAAACTCTCTAAAGAGCTCGGTGCGCCGGAATTACAGTGAAACTTTGTGCCAATGTTACCTGAACAAGCAGGTATGTCATGAGCTTACATCTATCGTTCCAATCATATTGTTAAATAAACAGTATACCGAATAATGTATACTTTAATCTAAATTCTAAATACCTGGTGATCTATATATTCTAAAAACGTGCAGAGGCATTTGCTCATTTAATCAGTTACTCATGTAATCAGTTACACATTGAATACTTAATTAATTATTCAACGTATATAACTACAAGTTAACTTTAATTTTGTGATAAAATTAGCTTCAAAACTACAGATGTTGTTTCATTCTAAAATTCAAAGAATTTTCTAGCACAAGCAGTCAAAAACAAGCAGTGTAAAAACCCGAGCTTTAGCGAGGGTGGCTATTTTATCCGAGGGTTTGTATTGACTTTTAGTCTCGTGGTGAAAACTCTAATTTTCACTTCGATTGCGAGAAAAAAATAGTCAGTTTGGTATAAAAAGATTAAATCAAAAAATTAAAATAAATCTTTCTAAATTATTTTATGAGAAGCTCTTATTATTATTTCCCTTGATTGCTCGATATCATAATTTTCGCTATCACTTGACGACATTGTGAGAATAATCAATTTATTTTACTCGTTTACGATTTACGCTCTAAAAAAAATAGCATCGATGAAATGGTCCATACACAAACGGAAAAATAGAATGGCGCCACCTTCTATGCGGAATAAGCAAGAACTAAGCCACGTAGACTAAGAACGTAACATTTTCGTCATTAAAATGGTCCACACACAAACTTATTTTTTGCAAATAACTGGCTTTGAGTTTATCTAAGTCACTCGAAGTAAATTAAAAAATTAATTATTTTTACTCCCTAGGGAGTAAAGTGCTCACTTTACTCAATATTGATTAAGTATTCGGGCCTTAGACCAACGCGGGCTTCCTAAGATAGGTAAGGTTAAGGAAGGGGTAAATTTAGTATCAGCTCCGTTGCTACGGCTCTAATTTTAGCAATGGTAAGTAATTAATAAAACATGCATTGACAGTAAATAAATGAAAATTAAAAATCAAAGTAGTTTTGTAGGACAGTTAAAATTTATTAATATTTTGCGGGTAGTTCATGTTTTGTTTGAAAAATATTTGTGGGTACTTGGGGAGTTATAATAGTGACAAATTAAAACGGTGGTTGTGTTACTCTGAAGATGAGCTCTGGTTGAGTTCGAAACGCGTGAGTGTGATGTCGTGGTGGTGATAGATGGGTTTGTGTAATTTGTGAGTGTTCTTACAGTGTGGATGGGAGGAACTGCATGAACACGCATATTTTGCATAAGCTTAGCTTAGCTATTGTAAGGTCGCGGGTGAGCAAGGAAATTATTTTAGTTCATTGATATGGACCTCCGCAAACTAACGCCTGATTCAATAAATTATTGAAAATGTTGAGCTTTACCGATGAAAAAAAAACATTTTCAATTTCGGCAAAATATTGTTATTTTTGTTTTCATTCACTTCTATTTCTTTTATTTGTACTATTGCCGCGACTGCTACTAAAAGAGATCAGCTTCCAAGGCCAAGATGAATCCTGCAAGAAGTTATAGTCGCTACTGCTCGATGCGGGAAATTCAAAATCACCTTCAAAATGGGGTCACGTGACCAGATTTATCGCTGCAATCGAGCGACGAGCGACTGCATGTGGGGGCACCCAATACAAACGCGTCTTATTTTGACAGCGCCTGTCTTAGCGTAATGACAAATGACACTGACACTGACAGCTGGAATAACGAGCGAGACGAGACAGACGAAGACGAACCGACCGACCGAACGATACGAACATTCAATATTATTTCGTTCGGCTCGGCTTAGCTTGTTCTGCTTGTCTGTTTGATTAACCGGTACCACCGTATGCAACCGGCACGCACAGTGCAGTTCTGTTTGCTGTAATCCACGTCGTTTGAAATATATCAATTCACGACTAAAAATAAATAAAGTACATGTTACTGAACGACTTTGTGACGAAGTTGGGAAAGTTTAGTTGCACAGTAGGTCGCATATTTAGTACTCAAGTGAAAATGTCCTTAGAGCAAGCGAAACAAGTGGCTGCGTACAGAGCAGTTGATGAATACGTAATGAATAATTCGGTTTTCGGTGTCGGCAGCGGTTCAACAGTCGTATATGCTGTGCAGCGACTAGCAGAGCGGGTCGAGACTGAAAATTTGAAAGTGACTTGCATACCTACATCATTCCAGGCCAAGCAACTTATTCTGAAGCACAATCTAACTCTCGGAGAACTGGACACCAACCCCCGCATTGACGTCACTATCGATGGAGCAGATGAAGTAGATGCCAACATGACTTTGATAAAAGGAGGTGGTGGCTGTTTATTACAAGAAAAAATTGTGGCTTCCTGTTCAAATAAAATGATTGTGATAGCTGATTATACAAAGGATTCCTCTAAGCTTGGAGACAGATACAAAAAAGGCATCCCAATAGAGGTTGTTCCTATGGCATATGTTCCTATTAAAAACAAAGTTATTGCTTTGTTTGGAGGCGATGTTAAGTTGCGCAGTGCTATCGCCAAAGCAGGACCTGTGGTCACTGATAATGGCAATTTCATATTGGACTGGCTGTTCACTAACCAAGACTTGGACTGGGACCATGTGAATAAAACAATCAAAATGATCCCTGGAGTCGTTGAAACTGGCTTATTTGTTAAGATGTGCCAAAAAGCATACTTTGGTCAACCCGAAGGGAATGTGATTGAGAGATCTGCTTAGTTCTAAGTGTTTGTAGTAGATATTAAGTATGTTAATGAATTTGAAGTATTTCTTAGGAAGATTTTATCAGGTGTTATAATATCCATAAGGTGCAAAACAATAAAGATAATGTGAATTTTCTAACCAGTTTAAACAATTTTTTTAATGCAGTGGATGAATCGTTTTTAAATGTATTCAAATAATATTAATACAACAAAAAGAATTTACTCTAATAAATTCAGTCCAGTAATTGTTAGATTTGCATATGAGGGTTCTGTACCATCATAACAAAAAATCATGTTCCTTTGAACTTTTTAACATTTTATTCATTAGTATAGTTAGTTATTGGGTCCATTGTAGTAGTAAACTTAGAAACAAAGTATTGCAAGGAACCTTCAAAATAGCATGATTCACTATTATTGTTACAATTATACTTATCAAAGTATAATAAGAAGATAAAAACTTGTGACCTTAACATGACCTTAACTTGCTTTGTAATTTAAACAACAATATCATCTAATACATTTAAACAAGCAATTCTTGTAAATATATAAACAGAATCTCGAAATTGACTAACAATTTCGATGAAATTTGGTAGGTATGTAGGGCTTTTGGGGATGACAAATCAATCAAGCTTGGTCGTATCTCTGGGAAAACGCTTATTATCGAGTTTTAGCCCAGCTCTGTGGCCTCAGGTATTCATATATTATTATAGTAAGATTCTCTGTTTCGCACAAAAAAAAACGCAACTATCAAATTTCTCCAAAATCATATTTATTTCCGGAATCTTCATAAAACAAACCTAACGTAACCTACTGTGCTCTATAAATCTTTAAGAAGACTGAGAATTTTTTTTTGTTTTGGAGAAATTTGATAGTTGGAAAATTAAACCTTTGAAAAAATTTTGAGCGAAACAGCAGCACAGGTTATTGTAATCATCTTGGCAATCTTATTGACAGTTATTTTATTATTTTGTTTTTAACTAGCTTTTACCTACGTCTTTGTCACATGTTTTGCTTTTTGAGGGAACAATGTAATTTTCAGGATAAAAACTGTTTGATCAACTGGGAAAACTATAGAACACCTATAAAATCAGTGGAACTAAAAGAATTTCCTTGTTCACCCGCGACCTTACGATAGCCAAGCTTGGCTTTTATTCTTTTAGTTCATTGATATGGACCTCTGCAAAGTAACGCCTGATTCAATAAATTATTTAAAATCAGTGTTGTTCTAACAGCACTCTTTTGACCTTCGAGTTCTTAGTTGAGACTTGAGAGTGAGGAATATTCTTTACTATTTTAAAGCCAAGTACTAATATTTGGAAGCCTTCAGCAGCGTAGATAAGTAGAGAATCTGAGCTGAACAACTCGGAACACCTTTTAAAATTGCTTTATTAATTTCTAAAAAATAATTATATTCTGAGGTCAGTTGACTAATTTCAGAACCCCATTGAAATAAGAAGTAACTCAGAACATCTGAATTGAAATGCTTAAAAAATACGATTTTTTTGTGCCATTCATTTTATTGATTGTTTATTTATATACAGATAACATAAAAGTCTGTTCTAAAATATATGTTTTGATTCATGTGTGGCCCTTCAGATCTATAATTATAATTAAAGATTAAAACTTACTTACATAAACTTAGAAAAGCTTGACAATGCTCTCTATTAAGTATCTTTAATTATTTTACCCTAAAATCATAGATTTTAATTAGGCTGGAATGGAATCAGAATTTATTATTAATGTAACATAAACAGAAGTTGAATATAATGGCAGCATTGCTCGCTCAATTTTGCACTTTGCAATTTGCGCACCAATCTATGTGGCAATACCATTGAAAAAAATAAATTAATTGATTTTAAGTCAAATATCTATATCATTAAGAACAATGGCGCCAAGAATATAACAATATTTGTGACAATCCATAGCAAAAGGGTCCTTATGGCAGGCTACCATGAAGACACTTTTGCAACGGATTGTCTCATTTTTTGTCCATAAAGTAATACCAAGATGAAATTTATTAAAGCCTGGCAAGTGTTAATACAAAACTAACTTTTTTATAAGTACTTATAGTCTTTGGTGGTTTACAAATATTCGAGGTACATGATAAGTTTTCCTAATTAGAAAGTATTCAATAGAAGTGCATACATTTGTTTCCTTGTTTTCAACATCTATACAAAAATATAGCTTTCTGAACATGCTGTCAGAAGTTGCCTTTTAGGTACATAGCTGCTTAAGTTTATTATCCCTTTTAGGATATAATTTGTGCTCATCTCTAGTTAGTAGTTAGTACAAAACAATCACCCAGCTGTGCTGTGTATTTTGATAAGGATTCTTAACTATTCGATGACATTAATTATTACCATCATTTAGAGAATTTTTTATGAGGTAGGTACATAATGCAATACACATGAGAAGCCAAGGTGGGTCACTAGTAAAAAACAATCAAATAAACCGTCTTTGATTAATAGAGACTTGTTTTCTTCATGATACGTAAAAATTCTTCTTGGTTGATTTCACCATCACCATCCCTATCTGCCTCATCTATCATTTCATGCAGCTCCTCATCTGTTAAATTTTCACCAAGTTCACGTGCCACTCTCTTTAAATTCTTAAATGAGATTTTACCTGAAATATAAAAAATGTTAGTAGTAGATCTGGGGGCCCACTCTGAAGTTAAAAATCAGAGTTTGTATTGTACTGTCCCTCTCACTCTCATTCTCGTATTAATTAAATAGTCAGAAGGACCAAACAACACAAACTTTGATTTTCGAACTTTGTAGTAGCCCTGCTTTAATTGTTTACAGAAGAATGTTACACTTAAAACACAAACAGTACCTACATAACATACAAATGAATACAAATTTTAACTTGTAGGTATGTTGATGAATTATAACTACTACTGTGCCTATACTGTGCCTTCACAAACATACAAAATACAAGTCATCAACAACATTTTGTAGACATGGGTAAAATATTAAAGTTTATGCTTTTAAACCCTATTCAAAAAATTATAGACTTGTTCTCCATTATCTACCTACTTGTCCTCCAAAATTAAATATTATTTTCAAATGAAATACATACCAGTTTCATCATCATCAAATAACTTGAATGCCTTCATTATTTCTTCCTTAGTATCTTTCTCAGCCATCTTCACAGTCATCAGCTCTAGAAAGTCTCCAAATGATACTTTACCATCTGATTTGTCTATTTCTGCAATCATCTTTTTGATTTCCTCTTTTCTAGGTTCAAAGCCAAGGGCCCTAATGGCAACCTTTAGTTCTTTTGTATCAATTTTGCCAGTGTTTTCTGTGTCAAATAAATCAAATGCTTCTTTTATATCCCTCCTTTGTTCTTCAGATAATTCAAACTTAGGTCCTGACTTTTTTCGCATGCCTCCGGGTGGCGCGTTACTGGTGCCGACTTTTTTTTGTGTAGTTGTCACAGCGGTCGTCTAAAATCAATAAATAGGTCAAAGTAATTTATAATACAAACTCTTATATTATAGCTGTAGCTACAATATTAAATACTTTACAGTACGTATTATAATCGAATCAATAATTATCGTATCTACTACACCCAGGAAATTATACAGAATACAGTGAATAATGGGTAAACTGGACTTGCTCAGACAAGTCTTGCAAAAAAAAAATAAGACTGTTGTATACACAACGACAGTACTGTAAAATCATAAACGTATTGTTTATAAACCAGGAAAACACTCACCATTGTTTGTACCATTAAGATCACTGACGGCGTTGATCTTAGTTTTAATTTTTGCCGCTTTTATGTTACGTACGAAAAGTTTTCGTCTTGTATTTTCTTTGCTTCAAACGAATTTTACGAAAAAAAAAATGCTGTCAATAAATTGATTATTTCTGTTCTGATGTGATAATAAAACGCTTATTTCGTTTTGTATCATTTGTGTGCCGCGTTTTTTACTTATGACCTGAACAAACTTGGAATACCATGGAAACACCACGGACAATAAAGCGGGAAACCGGAAATTACTGTCAAACTCTTCCGCGCTTAGGCGCGCTTCTGTTGTCATTTATACTTGACTTCAAAATAAAGAGGAAGTTGAGAAAAAGGGCGGGAATCTCCGTGACAAAAAATTGTGAAATTTGAAAATTTAATTATTATCAGCTAAGGATTGTTGTTAAGTAGATTAAAGTGTATATATTTACCTCAATTAACTTGTATTATATGTATAGTTATAAATAGTTACGGTGTATATACTTTGGTAAGTAATTTTTTACTAACTTAACTTTGTAAATATGGGCGATCCGTCCGACCCTGGAGGAGGGACAGAATTTCCTCTTCAGTCATCTATTCTTCAATTATCTACCGATACTACTACTCGTATGCCGGTTGGTCGTTCTCTATACCTAAAGACTGATTTATCACCCTACATAATCCATGTCCAAAAAGAAACATCAAATGCAAATGATGCCACTATTCTTCACCCAGTTGCATTTGGTCGTTTTTTGAAACGATACAATATTAATGGTATTGTTAACGGTACCTTGAAACGCATAGGTAGAAACAGAATTAGTATGGAATTTGCAAATTTCAACGATGCTAATATGACCGTGACCATTAAGGATTATTTTTTATTTTAAAAAATATTATAGATATGTGTTTTAGCACAGAGAACATAATATACAGAGACACCACCTAGTACAAGCAAACGGTATCACCCTAATACTGGCTATACAACTGGCTATTTTTCTTTTCTTTATTTTACAATAGAAGGCACCACTGAGAACACAAATAACACGATACCTATATGCCATCTAGCGAGACACTAATGATACGGGTGTCGCTTGTTAGCCCAATATATAGCTTGACTAGGACATGACAGGGTTGGTAGATGGCGCTACGTTATATAACCTACTCACGGCCGCTGGTTAGTGCGTAAGCAATCGAGGTTTCGTAGATCCAAACCTATTCGTAATCTGCTGAAAACGCTGTCAGCCATTTTAGTTTATAGATTATCTACAGCTTAGGGCTATACTACGAAACTCAAAGTTCGTATCGTACCGTCCCTCTCGCTCTCGTATTAAATAGTTTAAGTGTCAGAGGGACCGCACGACACGAACTTCAAGTTTGGTAGTAGAGTAGTGACGATATGTAGTTTTAATTTTTTTTTTATTCGACTGGAAGGCAAACGAGCAAGTGGGTCTCCTGGTGGTAAGAGATCACCGACGCCCGTAAACATCTGCAACATCAGGGGTATTGCAGATGCGTTGCCAACCTAGAGGCCTAAGTTGGAATACCTCAAGTGCCAGTAATTTCACCGGCTGTCTTACTCTCCGCGCCGAAACACAACAGTGCAAGCACTGCTGCTTCCCGGCAGGATTAGCGAGCAAGATGGTGGTAGCAATCCGGGCGGACCTTGCACAAGGTCCTACCATCTGCTATTATGCGATTATGCAATTATAGTATATAAATATAAGTGTTGTGTAGTGTATATACTTGGTTTGGTGTTTTTCAAAATCCTCTAATATCTCAGAAACGGTGCGTCCTAGCTCAAAAATAGCCAAATTTTCAACCCCCTCTCAAGCCCACCCCCTACGGGACTACCCCGGACCCAACCCCAAAATTTCATCCCCCCCCCCCCCCACTTTTAGCACATTGACCAGCCTAACCAGACCCCTGATCCAGGGGTAGCAAAAACTCTCTCACACTTATACTCGCATCGCACGACACGAACTTCGAACGTCGTGTTTCGGAGTAGCCCCGTTCCGGAGCTATAGACCCTGGAAGTTTTTGCTACCCTTGGATCAGGGGTCTGGTTAGGCTGGTCAATGTGCTAAAAGTGGGGGGGGGGATGAAATTTTGGGGTTGGGTCCGGGGTAGTCCCGTAGGGGGTGGGATTGGGAGGGGGTTGAAAATTTGGCTATTTTTGAGCTAGGACGCACCGTTTCTGAGATATTAGAGGATTTTGAAAAACACCAAACCAAGTATATACACTACACAACACTTATATTTATATACTATAATTGCATAATCGCATAATAGCAGGTGGTAGGACCTTGTGCAAGGTCCGCCCGGATTGCTACCACCATCTTGCTCGCTAATCCTGCCGGGAAGCAGCAGTGCTTGCACTGTTGTGTTTCGGCGCGGAGAGTAAGACAGCCGGTGAAATTACTGGCACTTGAGGTATTCCAACTTAGGCCTCTAGGTTGGCAACGCATCTGCAATACCCCTGATGTTGCAGATGTTTACGGGCGTCGGTGATCTCTTACCACCAGGAGACCCACTTGCTCGTTTGCCTTCCAGTCGAATAAAAAAAAAATTAAAACTACATATCGTCACTACTCTACTACGAAACTTGAAGTTCGTGTCGTGCGATCCCTCTCGCTCACGTATTAAATAGTATAAGTGTGAGAGAGATCGCACGATACGAACTTCGAACGTCGTGTTTCGGAGTAGCCCTTCAGCACATAGGCAGGCTACTCTGAAAATTGAAACTCGAAGTTCGTGTCGTGCGGTCCCTCTGACACTTATACTATTTATTACGAGAGCGAAAGAGACCGCACGACACGAACTTCGTGTTTCGAATTACATAGTAGCCCGCTGCATGCGCATACCGGTTTTACGCCATCTAGCGTTACTTTTGCAAACTACTACGAAAACCTCATAGCTGAAACGTAGTCACATGTAGCCTATACTTTCGTATTCTCAATTTATTATTTATGATGTTTCTTATCTTCAAATTAAGGAGTTGAAATAAAGTTGATGTGAAGTTGTGTTTATAAAATATGCTATTCTTTATTTTAATATCAATATTTCTACTTAATTCGGCTTATTTACATTTTATACTTTACAGATGTTAATGGTAGTGCCATCTATTGCCGTTTTTTAGTACTAAATATATCTTGTATGAGTTGGTAGCCCATGTTTTAGATAGGTATACGTATTGGGGCAGATATTTGTATGAATAATACGAATGTTGTTTTCAGGTCTTGGAAGTTTAATATGTATTTAAGTATGTTTTTATCTATCTATATAAGTATGTTTATCCATTGCCTAGTATCCATCGTTCAAGCTTTACTTAGTATGGGACTAGGTCAATTGGTGTTAAGTGTCCCATGATAAATATTTATTTTTATTTATTTCTTTATTATGACTTCATGTTAGATAGCATTGTACAGTATATAATGTTGCATAATGAAAACAAAGATTTACGTCAGAGATACAGCGGTGGAGCCTGGGCTGGCAATGCATCTCTTGCAGACTGTATTAAGTGGTAAGGAAAGTATCAAATAGAAAAAAAAAAAAATTAAATCTCACAACAATTTTATTAAAAAAATGACAACTTAATCTACTACGTAGACATTACATGCTCTGAAGCATTAAATTATTTAATAAATACAGAAATAAAAATGAATTCAGCAATATTATAGTACTGGATAAAATTACTTATAGTAATGTATCGCAATTATGTGAATAAATCTATCAATTTTTCAGTTAATTCATTTGCTTAAATCTATGTAAATTTTACTTTAAGGCGCCGCGGGTAGAGTGCTGACTGACTTCATGAGATGGTAGCAGTGCGGGAGGCGGCTGCGATGACCGATTTTCTGGAGAGTCGCGGCCGCTTGGGCTAGCATACCAGCGCGCTCGCCCGGCGCGGCCAGCACGGCCGGCGGCAAGTGCTTACAGGCCATGTAAAGAGCGACGGCGCGTTCGCCCTCGCCACCGCCTCCTTCTATAGCGCGCTCTGTCGATGAGAATTATTAAATAGGATAACGCAAAATAGTTCACGGACAGTCGAATTAACTAGATTTTAACGTATTAAAAAAAAATCTAAATTTACAATACAATACAATACAATACAAATACTCTTTATTGTACACCAGAAATAATAAGCGATACAGAAAACAGGTACACAGAGAAAATTACAAGGTAAGCAATAGGCGGCCTTATCGCTTAAGAGCGATCTCTTCCAGGCAATCTATTTATTGTTTTTTTTATTCATATTATTCGATTATTCGAAAACAGCCAGATTTTTGGAGGACTTTCCAGATGGACCCATTATCACCAAGTCAAGATCTGATGTGATGACAATTTTATCATCGATTTCCTAACGAAATCGCGGCGAGTCTTGAAATAAATTTGGGTATTTTTAATAGTAACTTGTGCACTTTTTCTTCGTAACCATAATTTAGTGTTAAAGTCGCTATGGTAATGAACAGTAAGGCTCGCGTCATTTGGCGCCTAATTACTTGTATGCATCTTGTCTACAGATAGAGGCGGCCGAACTGTTTAGTGCTTACCTTCAAAAAAGGCAAATAAACGTTCGAGATAGTTTATCTTGAAGATTTTGACGCAAAGTACAGTCAGCAACAAAGATATGAATACAGCAAAAGTGCAAAAAAGATGTATACACGACCTTAATGTTCTGGCAATAAAGCCCATACATATTTTTGGCACTTCGGCTGTATTCATATCTTAGTTGTGGACTATACCAATCCAGGAAAACTTAATCCATACTCGTTATACAATAGGTACACTTATATAACTCTTCAAGATAGCTGTTCTATGTGACTTTACATTTAGCACAAAGTTCCGTCTCGCAAGTCATAATTTTCTCACACTAGCGAAACATTTACTTTGTATAAGGATTCGCCGTCGATGGGTTCGTCTTGGAGGACATTATCATCATCATTATCATCATCATCATCATTTTATCTATTTATTTGTTGCTGTTTATCTCCCTGCCTAGGTATATTTATTTTAGACGTATATTCGTTCGTAGATGTATTTTCGTTGTTTTAATTTTCTGATCTACTTTTGATGCACCACCTATTGAAAACTAGTCCTTCCTTATTTCCGTAAAAAGGTTGCCTGGAAGAGATCGCTCTTAAGCGATAAGGCCGCCTATTGCTTACCGTGTAATTGTTTTCTCTATGTATTTGTTTTCTGTATCACTTACTATTTCTGGTGTACAATAAAGAGTCTTTGTATTGTATTGTATTGTATCATCACTAACCTTTGCCACAAATGATGGACGAGCGGTTGAGCCGCGGACGCAGACTGCCGTCCAGTAACTGCTGCGTGCGGCGCGGCGAAGCGCCCGCCATCATGCGACAGACCGCGGACTGCAAGAAAACTCGCGACGTGACCCACTGTAACAAACATAAATTTTCATCAAATAAATAAAAAAAATAATATATATATCGTTCAAAAAATAATCCCTACTGTACTGTACTGTCTGTCTGTGTACGGTCTTTACAACCATACAATGTCGACGCAGCACTTCCACTACTTACTTATTTTAATACGATTGCATTTTACTTGTACTTGAGCCACTTCTAACATAGCAAGCGTGTAGTACACTTGTGTTTATCAATAAACGTATTAATCAAACCGATCGGTCTATCAATGTATCATCATATATTATCAGTTCGTCTGTATCAATATAAATCAACTATAACCGCACCAAATCAGTATCAAGAACAGAACACATCAATATCAACATCATAGCAGCATTATCAAGGATATATCACTAAGGGTTGTATTGGGTGTATCAAGAACCCATACAGTCTGTCTGTTACGCTTTCACGTCGAAACCGCTGAACCAATTTCGATGAAATTGGGTATAGAGATAACTTAAGCCCCAAAGATCAACATAGGATACTTTTTATTCCCGTAATGGACGCCACCGCGCGATAACCTAGGTCCGCGCAGACGAAGTCGCGGGCATAAGCTAGTAATAAAGCTTTTTACTCTTTGTACTTTTTGTTGACTTGCTTAGTCATCCAACGGTAAGTTAAGACTCCAGCTAAGGAGTTCGAATGTTGTCTTTCACCTCCGAGTTTTTCAGAACTCATACATTACAATTTTGTACTACATTGTATTTTACGAGCTTTATGGTAAAAGAAAACATTGTGAGGAAATCTGCACAACCTGAGAAAAGCATAATTCAATGGTGTGTGTGAAATTCCCAATCCGCACGGACCCGTGTGGTAACTACAGCCCAAGTTCTCTCATTCTGAGAGGAGGCCTGTACTCAACAGTGGGGCGTATAGGCTGGGATGATGATTTTTTTTATGAAATAGCTGGCAAACAAACAGGCGGGTCACCTGATGGTAAGTGATCACCTGATGATGAAGTTTTAACTTTACTCACAGGTAAGTGTTGCGACAGGCGTCTCAGCGAGTGCAAATCGCGTTGGAAACCGCGCAGCTGCGTGTGCGGCGCGGGCGCGGCGCCGCTCGCCTCCCACACGCCCGCGCGAACCTCCAGCAGCCAATCACAGCACAGCACTTGCATCAGCTGGAACATTCCAGAATCACTTCTATAGCTATATTGTCTAGTGTTGATATATATTTGAGCATTCACTTCTAACAGAACATTGAAAATCGGCGTTTTTAAATTTGTCGAACTGAACAACGAACAGAGCCGAGCGAGCGTGGAGCCCAATGATATTTCATAGTTACATGCCACAGGGTGGCAGTGGGCGGGGCACATTGCTTGCAGGACTGATGGCCGATGGGGTCAAACGGTTCTCGAATGGCGTCCGCGGACCGGGTGACGAGCTGTCGGTAGGCCTCCAACAAGATGGAGCGACGACCTGGTTAAGATCGCGGGATCACGATGGATGTGAAGAGCACAAGACCGGTCTGAGTGGAGAGCCTTGGGGGAGGCCTATGTCCAGCAGTGGACGTCTTTCAGCTGACATAATGATGATGATATGTAATATCATTGGTGGAGCTAAACATTTCTACGAGCATTTACACGATCACCATTATTACCAATCTGTACATACAACTAAATTTCCCAAATTCCAAGTCTATTCAAAACGACCCGTATGGCTTCATGGGCCTATTTCGCTACTCATCGATAAATTTAATGAAACAGATATAATACGTATGTAATGCCGTCTCTGTTTATTCGGACAAAAAAACAGAATCAGCCGTTCGCTGGGATCACACAAAATGTCACTTAAAAATTATCAATGAGTCAGACTTTAAGTGAATTTAAAAATTGTTATAAAATAATGTGAAGAGCCAGATTATAGAAATGAAGTGAGTACGTGCTTGTTAAATCCTGCAATATTTGTAAAAGTAACAAAAAGTGCAAAAAAAAAAACATAAAAATTAAAATCAAAACAAACCAATATCTTCATAATGATGAGTGATACTCATGCGAGAATTGCCTTGTAGTAATATTGCACAAATGGTGGAACAAGTGCAATGCAACTACAATGCACTCCCGCAAAAGTCAGTGATGATCCCTCATGATTCATGAGAAAAATAAAATAAAAAAAAGCTGTAAAATTGAAAAAAAAATACATTACAAAATCACAATTTATTATCCTCGTTTTCAAACCTTTAAAAATTAACACGCTTACCATCATAAGTTGCGTCGGCTTGCGGCAGCAATAATAGGCCAGAGAATCTGCTAGTCGGGCTCCCGCGATATCACACACCTGAAAAAATAATGTAAAAAATTTAAATTTTAATTATATTACCTAATGCTAAGTCTTATATTGCAATAGCACTTCACGTAAGTTAAAGAATTCAGATACGTCTTTGTCATTTTCGGGAAAAATAGAGGATTTAGTGATCAGTGTTTTTCGACAAGCCTGTCTGTATGTTGTTAACACTCTTATTGCATAGTTTTTAACTAACAAACTAGGTACTGTTATGAAAGCATCGACTGTTTCGTACAACGGCACATCACTAATAGTGACGTACATCCCTAGCGCGTAGAGTGGAAACTGTCAGACGTTGACGTGCAGATTCGGTGCGAAAAGCAGGAAACGCAAGAATATAAACCAATAAGATTTATCAGTAAAACTTGTAAGTTTCACCCTTTAATACCTGACAAAGTAAACAAATCTTCCTACTAGATTTATCCCACTTCTAATGGCTCAATTACATACCTGTAGCTCCAATGACAAAGCAAAGTTCCGTCAATAAAAAGGGCGGTTAGAAATAAAAACAAACCAAAAAGTGGATGTTCTGATGAAAACCATATAAAGCGATATTTAGTTGTTTAGCAGACCTGGGCCAACTTTCTTAGACCATAAAATTTAGTGTAATAATATTAGTGTTTTGTTATTTACTTCCATAAATTCACGATGCAAAACACTAATAATACCTATTAGAAATTGGACCTTGAAATTATTTAGGCCCTGTTTCTCATAGCTTACAAGTACAATATAACTTTTTGTCTCGCAAATTAAATGAGAAAATGAAACAAAACACTTACTAATATTATTGTACTAATACGTTCCCGAGAAACCGGCCCGATTAAGAAAATCTTTAGTACTAATATTATCCTAAGTTAATAGAATTAATAAACGTACCTTAAGTATAGTTTCAGACGTCCTCTCGACAGAAGCTTCATCACGGCAGTGGACAAGGCTTAGCAGTCCGCGCCGGCTTTTGTATGCCATGTGAAGGGCCCTGCACAATAGTATTATGACCAACTGTTTACATACACAGACAATAGTTATTAATACGGCAACTATAAACTGAGCATTCGTGTTTATAAACACGCGCGGTTAGAATCTAAATCTACAGGTATGTGAATCTTCTTATTGTTAGGCGGCTTGATGAATCAGTTTCGTGAGTATTTGCGCGCGATTGTTCAGTTGACAGATTGGCTTTGCTACCGGCAGTCCAGTTGTGTGAGTAGAAACTTGCTTTATAAATAGTTAATTTTGGGCACAGATGTTTTTTTCAGTAAGCCGCTTCTATTTGTCATAATTCTGGGACCCTAGTGAAAAAGGGGTTAAGCCTGCAGAAATTACACAGCTACTTTCTATTTTATGTGTTAAGAGGTTTAAGTCAAAAGCAGCTGTTCAACTTCTGTAGAAATAACCTCTTTTTCAATAGTGACCCAGAATTTACGACTTAAATGTGTTCAGTTTTTACACATGTATACCAAAAGGGTGCATGATGGCACCAAAACCCAATACAAAATGATGAAGCTTGGGACTTGGAGCTTGTGGGATTGTTTTTTGAACTTTGTATGGGGGACAGGGATCATGTTAATAATGAATAATGATCATCTGAACTTACGGAGGCCTTACTGTCTAACACACTTGAATCACAATCGTTTTCACCACTTCTTTCTGTCAAATGGTGTAGGGTGAGGGTAGAAAGAGACGCTGAATGCAATCGCGAGCGTCAGCCTATTAGGGCGGTGTCAGACTAGCATTTTATACGCGCGTAGTTTTTTGAAAGCGCATGTACGCGCGCACAGGTGCGGTTTTGTTTTCTTCGAGCGTTGACGCGCTTTTAAGCTCGTGTAAGTTTAAACATGCAGGAATGAGCGCGTACACGCGTGTTCGATTTAATGTAGTGCGCGTGTAAGCGCGTATGCCAAATACAAGCGTATACGCGCAGAAAAAAACGATAGTCTGAAACCGCCCTTAGACAAATGGGCCACGGGTCCCAGCAGCCTATGATGTGGACTATGAGTGCGTCAAAGGCTCTAGGTACTCACCCAGGCAAGGGGTCCTCGCACCTGGCCAAAGGCTCGGGGAGTAAGTTAAGGCGGTCGCCAATGTCGCTAGCGCGCCCAGTGTCTGCAAGCAACCACGTCGCGGCAACACCCACTATGTTCGCCCACCATTCCATTACTGGGTCCCAGCAACCTAGAATCAACGATGGATGGGGTAAGTCAATGATCCTATAGTTAGACGGTAAGGACACGGGTTTCCTGAAGCACATATTCAATCTACACCAGATCAGATTGAAATAGCGACATAATCACGCTTGAAGAATTAGTATTATCGAATATTAGGTTCTCCCTTATTACATGGAAGGGATTAGTTAGGACGAAAAAGATTTATAGGACGGCCTCTAAGTTTAAGTATTTAGGTAATCGTATTTTTTTACAACTTGACGTCTTATGAAAAAAATAATCATATTCCTTAACCCTTTATAAGGCCCCATTTATTGGAGCATACTACCACAGAATCAAAAGCAGCTATCGAATACATATCCGGCAAAGGATATTTTTAACGCTAGTAGTATTTTCAATAATTACAATGAATATTGTAACTTATTACTAAAACAATAAGGTTGAATTTCTAAATCAATGCATGTGGTCGCTAAATCGCCTCTGCCTTATAAAGGGATATATTCCCTTCTTCATTTGTACTCTTCTTTATATTCGAGTCTTATAATAATCGTCCGTCTTACGTATAATAGTCGTCGTACGTCTTTTTAATTAGCACACCTGTATGGTGGGGCGCGTCGGTGGAAACGTCGTCGGTGATCAGTTTGACTAGTTCCAATACGTCTCGCGTATTGCTTCTCTCGTCGGCGATCAGAAGGGTTTGAAGACTCTTCTGCAGCAGTTCGAGGTGATAAGCCTGAAATATACCAGGGAAATCTTGAATTCATAGCAAATAGTGTGAAAAAAATACCAGATGATACTAGTTATTGTGTCTGACTGGAGAGCCTTGGGAGAGGCCTGTGTCCACTGTCCAGCAGTGGACGTCTTTCGGTTGACATGATTGTGACTTAAAGCCGGTAAGTAAGGATACCAATGAGTCTCCGTTAGAAGCAAGCAAAGAAGTTATTTACCTCGAGTCGAGGTAAGTAACCTCCAACTTGGACCAGTACCATGTTGTGCCATAAATAAATAAACAGTCCATTACAAGAGCTGTAATTGATTAGATGGATGGTTGGAGTGTACGAATTATCAGAGCGCACTTTATTGCTGTACAGTCAGCTGCAGAGAAAGGGTACCCCCCTGTAATGGCGGTAATATGGATACCGCCGTTATAGGGGGGTACCTTTTCTCTGCAGCTGACTGTACAACAATTCTTCAATCGGAACGACTTTAGACGTACTTTAACCGCATCACTCTATCAAGAGCGTAACTGCACACAAGCGTCAAATTTTAATGGCAATATAGGGCCAATAACGCACGGTCTAAATGGACAGTAAGAATGAAAGAGATTTATTTTGGTTCCATAAGTACCACCAGCTTACAGTAATAAATAAGAGTAAAACTAGCACCATACCCAGCGTATTCCCAGCGCTGCGCAGCGCTGGTCTATTTTTCTGGTTTTTCTGTGCATTCATGTTTCGGCTTGTGTTTTCGTGTGAAATATACAGGGTGTCCCAAAACTAGCACGTCACAGTGACACCAGAGGTAGGCCAGCTCAAGAGGACCCTAACCAACCTAACATGACCCTAGTAAAAGTTGCACGGTTTTCGAGTTATTAACGAAATAAAGATTTTTGGGGATACTCCCCTTTGTCTTGACATTTTTAGTACCAGCATCGACTTGGAAAGCTTTTAATAACAGTTTTTTATGTGTATCGAATCACGAATAGTTACTTCAGAAGTACAAAGTGTTATTTTGGCAGTAACTACCGTAAAATGCTGAAAATAACTTCATTAATCTAGATTTAAGTTGTCTCAAAAACATGAATTTCAACTTTAACCATCTGCCATGAAAAAAAATTACTAGAAACGAAACAAACAAATAACGTCAATAAATTAGGCATGTCATGCAGATTCAGAAATGGTATGACACATGTATCTTACTGCAATAACATTGGGCATTATTATCACTTTGCTGATGCCGCAAGCCGTCACTGTTAAGTAAAAACTTGTTACATTACTAATTTATTGAATCAGGCGTTACTTTGCCGAGTTCCATATCAATGAACTGAAACAGTCACCTACTTTGCTCACCATCGACCTTATGATAGCTACGTTTATACTAGAAATGTGTGTTCATTCAGTTCCTCCTCCTCCACACTGCAAAAATACACACCAATCACACAAATCCATCTATCACCACCACCATACTACACTGACGCGTTTCGAACTCAAACAGAGCTCGTCTTCAAAGCAACACAATCATTCTCAATGCTACTAAATATCTGGTAGCATCATCGCATAAATAACGTCGCTACTTTGAAAAAAGCTCGTACCTCAAAATCGATGATTTTTTGAGTGAACTTAATGTTCGTTGAACCAAATCCGAGCCCGACCTAGGATCACAACCCCTTTCGCGCATCCGCAACCTCAAAGCCCTCACGAACATCTTTGCTTCGGAACACCATGGACCTGCCATCTCCACAGCGACTGGGACAAAATTATACCCGGGTCTTAAGTTCTGGTACTTTATTAGTTAGTACGGAAAATTGATCCCTTTGAAGATTTATCATTGAGCTGCTACTCCGACGCACATGTTGACTGCTGCCTGGACTCTTATTATATCGTTTGCATAAAATCCTACTTATGCATCCTTATTATTATGGATTGCAAATTTTATTAAACGATGTTTTTTGTGCATCAGACTCCATGGGAGACAATTTGAACATTTATTGTGAAGAAAATTTATTCCAATACATGAATGAAAGATAAACCTGTTTTTAACCACCCACGCAAAAAGAGGGGTGTTATAAGTTTGACCGCTATGTCTATCTGTCTGTCTGTCTGCGTGTCTGTCTGTGCCACTGTAGCTCTTAAACGCGTAAACCGATTTGAATGCGTTTTTTTTATTTGAAAGCAGGTTTTCTATCGATGGTTCTAAGACATGTCCTATCAAAATCGTTTCATCCGCTTTTGAAATATTGAACTTTGAAGTGACAAAGTTGGGGATTTTACAACTTTTTTTGTTTATGTTATACCCGGTTCTTTAGGATCCGGTTCTAGCCTTGAAAAGGGAGACAAACATTAGTATTTAGCCTTCGTGCATTTGGAAAAATAATTGCATCAGATAATAGATGAGCCATCGCTGTACACAGTATTTTTGTACCACTAGCAGGGACTGCTTTCGGAGCTCCAGTTTTAAGTTGGTTTGATAGGGCTTCGCTAAAGTGGTAAGAATGCCTAATGTTGTTGCAATAAGATACATGTGTCATACCATTTCTGAATCTGCATGACATGTCTAATTTATTGACATTATTTGTTTGTTTCGTTTCTAGTAATTTTTTTTCATGGCAGATGGTTAAAGTTGAAATTCATGTTTTTGAGACAACTTAAATCAAGATTAATGAAGTTATTTTCAGCATTTTACGGTAGTTACTGCCAAAATAACACTTTGTACTTCTGAAGTAACTATTCGTAATTCAATACACATAAAAAACTGTTATTAAGAGCTTTCGAAGTCGATGCTGGTACTAAAAATGTCAAGACAAAGGGGAGTATCCCCAAAAATCTTTATTTCGTTAATAACTCGAAAACCGTGCAACTTTTACTGGGGTCATGTTAGGTTGGTTAGGGTCCTCTTGAGCTGGCCTACCTCTGGTGTCACTGTGACGTGCTAGTTTTGGGACACCCTGTATAAACTTTCACGGGATGACCGTAAAAGAAACAAAAATTTGGAGTTGAAATAAAAAATACAAAAAGACTCCAAATCGTAATCTTAGTAAAACTAGCACTTAAGCTAAGGGGGCTACTTCGGGACAGGACACCAAAAAAGGCCTCCACTCAGCACGTCTTGCCACACGTTATGTGCAGTAACGCCGGTTTTCTGTGGTGCCCAAACGTTCAGGAGGGCTACTCTGAAACACAAAATTCGAAGTTCGTGTCGTGCGATCTCTCTCGCTCTCGTATTAAATAGTATAAGTGTCTTCTGTACCCACCCGCATGGCGTGTGCCAGAGGGTCGTGGCGTGGCCTCGCGCGGCTGAAGAGGCAGCAATGCGCGGGCGCGTAGCTCCAGCGGCGCGCGCGCAGGAACCGCTGGCCGCGCGGGGACGCCACCCAGCGCAGGCGCACCGGCGGCGACGCGCACGAGTCCGAGCACCAACGCTTGCACAGCCGCAGATAGTACCTGGAACGCGATCCGGTCATTTCACACAAACGTTTGCCAAATGTGAGTCATCCCTACTTATCCCTACTAATATTATAAATGCGAAAATAATTCTGACTGTCTGTCTGTTACGCTTTCACGTCAAAACCGCTGAACCGAATTTGATGAAATTTGGTATAGAGATAGTTTAAGCCCCAAGGATCAACAAAGGATACTTTTTATTCCGGTAGAGGGCGCCACCGCGCGATAACCTAGGTCGGCGCAGACGAAGTCGCGGACATAAGCTAGTATTTTAATATCCCCTAATCTGTAAGCTTTTTATTCTTAAAACTTCTTTGTTAATTTATTTAAACAGACGCATTATTCTGATGGTACAATTGAAGTAAAAACTATCCTAAAAAACTATATATGCATGTGGCCTGTAATACGAGCAAAAAATTAAAACATAGATCGTCCTCGTCAGTCAGAACAACATTAGTTCAGCCACTTTTAAAAATAATGGAGTTTTTGAATTGTCCTTTTTTCATAGAAATTAAATACTGTTCAATCAATGTATGCGTCTGCCAACCTAGAACCTAGAACACAACTGACGTCGCCTGCCACGCGACAAATATCAGGCATTCGACGAAGCAATTTCTTCGAATAAACTTAAAAGTGTAATAAAATTTAAAAAAAAGTAATTAAAAGTCGCTGAACTAATTTTGTTCAGTTTGACGAGTATGATCTATGTTTTAATTATTTGCTCATGTTACAGGCCACTCCCGGTAGAACTATAATTCGCCCAAGTCAACTTTTCATTAATATACGCTGCGGCACAAAATTTGGCCCACCCTTCATACAAAATTACCGATTCTGCATACATTTGAGGGTCAGAGTTTTAGCCACTCAGTATATTTTGTTAAAAATATATAAATGTAAAAAAATATAGGTATTCAAGCTTTTTGCGGCCTTTTTGTTGACTGCACTTGTCATCCAAACTATGTACATACATCTCCATATTGTTGTTTTTTTATTTCTTAGGGGGAAAACGAGCAAGCGGGTATAAATTATTTCCTAAATTTCAAGTCTATGCAATTAACTGTTGAAAAAATCTCTCCTATGTAGACGATCTCCGCCGGGCCACCACGATTTGACTACCAGATTCAGTGTTCTCATCGAATTTACTCAAGTATGTATACCAATTTCATCTCCATTGTATACCTGAAATTGGTTGGTGGTGGTTACATATCAAGATTGTAAAAACTAAAATACATCCAACATTCCTGCTGATTGTAGTTGCTTTTAAAGCCAGGAGGATCTTGCTCGCTACTGTTGTAATTGGATAGTAAATCCAACTGGAACAGACTGGTAACTCACCCACACAACCAGTTTCCAATCTTCGGCATATGATCTTTGAACACTAGCGCGGCAGTTACATATGTCTCGGCCAACAACTCTCTATTCCCTGCCACTTCAGCCAAGTTGACTGCTTGTAAAGATAGGAGTATACGCTCGCTGCGACCACTGTGGTCAGACAACAGATCTAACTGAGCGAGACGGTGCGATATGTTGGATACTTCAGATGCCCATTGTTGAGTTGCTCTTCGTGCAGGGCTGTAAATTAAATTGTCATGTTTTTCTTATTAGGAAAAGTAGAATGCTTTAGTCCGATAAGTAGTAGACAAGGACAAACAGTACACCAACTTAAACATCACATCAATGTATAAACACTTGCAGCACTTATTTTTTTGTTTTCTATATACCAGCCTTTTTTGCAGGTAGTAGGACCTTGTGCAAGGTCCGCCCGGATTGCTACCACCATCTTGCTCGCTAATCCTGTCGTGAAGCAGCAGTGCTTGCACTGTTGTGTTTCGGCGTGGAGAGTAAGACAGCCGGTGAAATTACTGGCACTTGAGGTATCCCATCTTAGGCCTCTGGGTTGGCAATGCATCTGCAACCATCCTGGTGTTGCAGGTGTCTATGGGCGGTGGTAATCTCTTACCATCAGGAGACCCACTTGCTCGTTTGCCATCTAGTCGAATAAAAAAAAAGCTTAGTTTACTTAGCGGTGGGTGCTACGCCTGATTTTAGGACTTTTACCATATAGTAAAGGGTGGCTTAGGGTTGTGATATGAGTGGGCAGCAGCAGCCTATAATGCCAAATACGAACTTAACACTCCAGCGCAGCAGTATGCAAGGTAATGTATTACCAGGCCCAGTATTTCCTTAAGAAACTGTCACCACTAATAAGAACTTATAAGAAGTTTCTTTAGCCAGCGGGTTAAGGGGCTACCCGGCGGAATTCGCTGTTTTCACGTCGCTTAAAGTATGCCTGAACGTTGTATAAACGATAAAGTTCCTTGAACAATATTTTAGCTTGGTTATTGTTCTTTAACATAATCTTATCAAAATTTAAAAAAAAAGTGTCACATGAAAATGAATTTACCGTGAACACTTTCCCCGACCTAAAATGCGCCAAAACTACCTTGTTATGCAAAAAAAGAGTCGTAGAAATACCTGTCGCTTAGAATATCACCAGCGCGTCGGGTAAGGAACGCGCCAAACGGCAATCTCTGCAGTATCTGCCGAAGCACAGCCGCGGCCAACGCAGACAACTTCGCGTGTCCCTGGCCGCCGGCTTGCACGCTTTTCCCACACATCGCTAATGCCCGGTGCAGCTCCAATCTTGCGTTTACTACATCACCCTGGAGAAATTAAATAGTTTAAAAAGCAGCTTACCTAATGTATGTTACATTGGGCAGATATAATCAGTAATATGTGCATTAAACCCCCTTGCACATTTCAAAAACATACTGGCTGAATGAACTTTCCGCTTTTCCCCGCGCGGCGACGCCACCAGTCAGTCGCGCAAAATTGACAGCTAAAAATGTATGCCGGCCGGCGCGCGTTCTTTTAAATTATTCATAAAAAACTCTGAAAGTGCTGTGATTGTGTCATAAATGTGTCCCTGGGACTGAGGAATAGAACCAGAACAAACTGTAAGTGAAACCTATATCTTACCCAATTCGGTTTTGCTAATTATTTCAATATTCAAATGTCGTAGTTCAAACACCTAGCAACTCAAGATTGTTTAAAAATTAAATTTTTCCAGTGAAATATAATATATTTTTTACCTTCATTATAAAATTATCAGCTTGCCGTTTATGTTGATAGAAAAGTCCAGCCTCTTTCGATTGCGATTTTGGTACAGAATCTCCGTAAACAAGAAGTTTGATGAGACATCCTCCAAGTATCACAAAATTAACCATGTATATGCAGAATGTGTTCAATAACCATACACCCCAAGACACTCCACTGTAACCTGAAAGACCAAAGTAATATAAAGTTTAGTACAAAGTAATGTAAAACAAAATAGTGTGTGACTGCTATTAATAATCAAATTTAAACTTTAAATATATTTAAATATGAACAGTAAATTAGGAAAGAACTATTCTTCCGATATTGCTGCACGTTTTTTATGTATCCATGAAAATGATTTAAAAAAATTAATTAATTAAAACTTACTGAAATCATCCTCTGACAATATTCTTCTTTGATCAACCCTGGCAGAGAAATCCGCAGTTGCAGACGATTCTGACATATAGCTCCCAAAGAAAGCACTGAAGGGATTGAAAGCTATAATCCCAACCATAAACGCACACAGCGCCAACCGCGAATGGTCTCCCATTCCCATAACAATCTTAGAGTATTTTTCTTCAACCTGGAAAAGAAAATTCATTTATCATCAGTGAGATACTACGATACTTCTATGATATCCATACTAATATTATAAATGCGAAAGTGTGTTTGTATGTATGTTTGTCCGTCTTTCACGTCAAAACGGAGCAACGGATCGACGTGATTTTTGGCATAGAGATAGTTTATGGGCCAGACAGTGACATAGGCTACTTTTTATCCCGAAAAAATGCACAGTTCCCGAGGGAATAGCGCGCGATAACTTGGTAATTGCTAGCAAAAAGTCTGACCTGAAACAATGAAACTGATCAGATATCTTTATAAAAAATACATCTACTTTTTATTCAGTTAAAAGTTCCTATTGGAAGTTTCCCCACTTTTGACTTCTGCTCAGTCCTGGATTTATAAATAGGCCGTATAGGCCGCGGCCTAGGGGCGGCAGCGTCCTAGGGGCGGCAGATTTCAGAGGACAGTCAATGTAGGGGCGGCAAAAATTTAATAGCCTACTGGCGGAAAATTTGTAAATTCGCCACTGCTTCTGCTATGTGGTTGGAACATTTTTTTAAACATAAATCTTACTCGAGATGAATACAAGTCACTAGTTCATTAACTTAAGAAGCCTTTAAGAGCCCTGGGTTGAACATGAATTTGTAGTTTTCCTTCTCAGCCCCTTGTTTACTTTTGCTTAGCAACTGAGTCTCTTACCTTATATTCTGGTGACGATGGGGAATCACTGTCAATTCCGAGTGGTGAATGGTATGGTGAAGAAATATCACTGTGTGGAGGTGTGTAAGCTCCTTCAGGTATTGGTTCTTTGACACCAGATCTATGACAAGCCAGTTTAAGAGCCATATTCTCCTGTTTCAATCTATTGTTCTGATTTTGAAGGTATTTAATGTAGTCTATGGTTTTCCTTAAAATTGCTGATTTGTTCAACTGCAAGAGGAAACAAAAGGTGGTGAAATAAATATAATAAAAAAATATCATGGGACACTTGACATCAATTACCAAGTCCAGTTCCAAGCTATGCAAAGCTTGTACTATGGATACTAGGCAACGGATAAACTTACTTATATAGATATATACATACTTAAATACATAACTAACATTTATGTAAATTATAATGTAATGACGTATTGAATGAATAAATAAACAAAACTAAACATATTAAACATCCAAGACCCGGGAACAAACATTTGTATTATTCACACAAATTATCTGCCCCAGCCGGGAATCGATCCTGGGAACTCATGCTTCATCAGGTTCTCTAACCACTTGGCCATCCGGTTGTCTATATAATCGAAATAAAAAAATATAAAGGATTTTAAAAAATTTAGTGCACATTTTACACTTTTTTTAGTAATAAGCATTGCAGAACTGCATATTTTGGTTTTTAGACTTTATGTAACTTAGGTGTGTCACATTCTGTGTCATGTAAAATTTCATTCACTGCCATTCATGCACAATTGAACCATAAACAATATTTGAGCTTTCTGATTTATATTTGTGGAAAGTATAAACAATTTACCTTTGCATCTTCCCCAACAAGCATGTTTTTCAGTTCCACAATACGGTCATTGATGCTAGTTCTGTATCGCCTCTCAATAGCATTATGGGCACTACGTTTCACTTCTTTCACCTTGGGAGGACCAACATGTGGAACCTGACTGAGAGCTATCTTGTCACCTTCCAACACAAGGGGGATGCCAGTTGTGAGCAAAGTGGGGGGGTTGCTTGTTGTAAAAAATGTCTGCACAGGCCTATTTTCCGGACTTCCTTTGGCATTTGTTAGTATGGTTTGAGTTGTTCCTGAAAATTGCAAAATAATAGTTGGTTAGTGTAGTAGTGATAGTCTTCAATTAAGAAGTCATACTTGAAATCTGTTGCAGGTTACAACTATGTAGTCTGTAACTAGGTCTGGTTTCCATACCAATACATGAGCACATTGGCTACCTCACGCGGTAAGTTTAGAATTGTTATACTTGTAGATATAGAGGTTTAAAATCTTTTGAAAAATCATTAAGTAGGTACATAGAATGATGCAAGAACCATTAAATGTTTATTAAGGCGATCAATATGAACAATCTTGTCCATTTATTTGCTTCCAACTGTTATCTGGCTATAGTTCCATTTTGTAACTAATTCTGTTGTTCTTAGATAAAATAATGCTAAATAGACCTTTGCTGTCCGGTTTTACTAGGAACAATTAATAGAAGACTTAATTTAACTGTATTTCTGTGGACATCTGTTATTAGTATTGCTCTTGACGCCCTAAATAAAATAAATAAACTTATTTTTACCTTGTATTGGTGCACTTGTATACAGTAATGTCTGCGTTTCAGGATTGATTATATTAGACTGAAAAATCACTGGAGAAAAATTAGCATCACTGCTTTTTATTATAACAGGAGTCATGCCTTTAGCATTGTTTTGTATCAACAAAGGTTGGTTGGGGGGAGTTTTGTTAGGCGGATTAACTTGGGTGACCGGTAGCTGTTGTAAATTGCCAGGGGCCAGATTCAGGTACACGGGGCTTTGGACTACTTGTTGGACGATCATAGGAGGTTGGGTGGCCGGCCTGCTTGGAGCGTGCTGTGTAACCTTTTCCGGCGGCAACGCTTCTGCATGACGCAACTTATAACCCTCATCTCTCCCGTATACTCCTCGCACTGGACTACTCTTTAACGGTGGCGAGGTTTGTGGCGGCGGCTGTGACTTAACTTTATGCGCATTCTGCGAAACTAGTGGGTTTCCGCTGTAATTAAAGTACGGAGAAACTTGAGGCTGTTGCGCATTTTCAGACTTAACTTTCGTATCTATACTCAGCAGGCCTGTGTCATTATCACCGAGAGCCAGCTCTTCTTCTAGTTTCTTCATAAAAACTTCATCGCAGTTGCTGAGGAAGTCTGGAAAGATTTTTTTAATGAATCATATTGTTGCTAATAAGATATGAAATGGTAAACGCAGTTTGTTTTATATGACTTACCTTCTATTTCTGCGATGTCGTGCACGTTAAAGACATCAGAATTCATAAAAGGCTCATCTTGTTCCATGATTGTATCGAATTAAATATCTATATCCTAATAAAAATAATTATACTGGTTTTTGAAAAACCCAAAAATCTTATTTCGTTTCACCTCGTATGTTTACGTTCTTGACATCTGCTGATTCTTTTTAACCAATCGCAACACAGAGAAGTAGTCGCGCGATATTACGTCATTCAAGTTTGTTCAAGCTATAGTTAAAACGGTTATTTTTATTAGAATTTATACTGAAAAGTCTAGCTATTTTGAATGTGTTATATTTTTTGCAAATCTAAAGATATGAGTGGTTTTGTTATAAATCGTTAGTAAAATTTCTTTCAAAATTAATTAAAGTAGTCTACAATTTCATCCCTTCACAATTCATATAAATTGATAACTTTTACTTTAAATGGCCTCTAGTGTCAATATACGGAACTTTGGTGAAAACTTTACAGTGAATTGTTTGGTAAAAAGGAAACTAGATGTCGCTACCAGTTACAACGAGCCTAATTACGCGCGAAATTTCGAAGCACATTCAATATAGTTTTAAACCAAAATTGTGAAATATTTCAGTTTCATACTATTTTAATGCAGAGACCATTAATTATGGTATAGTCTCGCAATATAGTAATCTCACCAAATTTTTTTTAAATCTGTCCCATCTGATCTTATTTTTTAAACACCAATAGAATTTAAGAAGTTTTGTTGTTTTGGCAGCTTTATTAAAGTAACTGAAGTTGGCCCACATCGCAGATATTAAAATTTATCAAGATTACAGTCATCATCATCATCATCCCAGCCTACCTAAGAGCGTCCCACTGCTGAGCACAAAGCCTTCTCTCAGACTGAAAAGATTTGAGCCGTAGTTTTCTTCCATGTGGACCCATTGCTGATTGGGAACTTCACATACACACCATATCGAATTGCTTCAAAGGTTAGTGCACCTTTCCTCACAATGTCGTTCTTAACCGTGAGCCTCGTGATAAATTGCGAATATTATTTCTCACATGAATTTGGAGAAACTCCAGAGATGCGTGCGAGCCCGGATTTGAACCCGCGATTCTCTGCTTGAGAGGCCATAGGTCATACCAGTAGGCCACCACGGTAGGTAAATATGTATTTCAAAGGATTTATAAGAAATTATATGCACATTATTACATATCAGTACCTACCTACTTAATTTAAAGAAGAGAAAAGTACAACGCGAAAATACGAAAAGTTATTCAGATTTCTTTTACGTACAAGAATAATTAAACGGCTTTTTTAATAGGTACAAATTTTGGATTTTGAAGAGATAAGACAGGCAGACAGATAATACCTGAACCTACCCAAAGTATTACTAAAATTTGCACAAGGTACGTGTCTAGGTTACGAGGGAGTTAGCCGCGGGCTTTCCTTTAAAGTTAGGTACAAATGAAATCTCTGACGACATATTAAACGTTTATTTTATATTTATAACATTATATTATTTGTAAATATAGAGTTCTTACTTAAATATGAAGTTACGAGATAAACAAACTCGTTCTAAATATACATACCTAATGTAGATACACATATTCAACTACATGAAAATTAACTACAAGATGTTTTTGCGATCACAACTAAAATTGTACTTACTGCTACGTAACATCGTAACTAAATATTAATAATAAGGATAGTATAGGCACTAAAGTGTGTTTAATATAATTGGTAATAACTAACAGCTGATCAGTAGTAACAAAAAACAAGTATGAGGTATACGGATTCATATATAGTAACGCAGGCACTCTTGGTTTATTTCATGTCCTGCTGCCGTCATTCAATAGATAATTATTATTATTACAATACAATACAATACAAAGACTCTTTATTGTACACCAGAAATAGTAAGTGATACAGAAAATAAACACACAGAGAAAAAATTACAGAATTATTATTATTATTTAAAAGCCTGTAGAGGTGTCCCACTGCTGGGCAAAGGTCCCATGTCCTATGTGTGTGTCAATAGACAATAATAAATAAAAACAGTTAAAGGTCACATGAAGAAACGCATGTTGGATTATAATACATAATTTAAAACTTTCGCGATTTTCACTAATAATTAACTCCACCGGGACTTAATCACGACAATCTATATTGCTAAAATTACTTCAACGTTTCAATTCAACCACATTTTAGCGACGGCAGTCACGAGTTGACCCTAGACTGGCATACGATTAACAATCTATCATCGTAAGTTTCAGAGGTTCTAAAATTGATTGTACAGTGTTAGTGCCAATAAATCAGCAACTTTGGAGGTAATGTTTGAGTCTTAATACTAACGATTTCGGGTGGATTTTCGACGTTGTCATTTGTATGCCGTACGAAAAAATTTATAGCATACCAATTAGTCCAATTACAACATCTTAAGCCCACCCTTCTTCTTCACTCGTCTTCTTTCTTTCTTTCTTCCTTTCTTTGATGTCTGAATGCACAAAACAGTTTTTGAATAAAGAAAAATTGCATGACAGTAACGATCAAACCAAACTCTGCGTGTATAAATAAAGCTCTACCGAGTTTAGAACTCTGAAAATATCGGACAAAATCCTGGTGCTCGCCATAGAAACTTAATAGAGCACAAAGTGCACCTACTGGAATGTCCTAACATACCTACAGATTACAACAAACAAAGGCACAACACCGTGAGACCTGAAGGCTCTACACACTATGTGATCCAACTTATAATATGTACGTATGCAATACTAAGGTAGATAAGGTAGTACAAATCTATGGCATTTTCAAACTAGACTAAATTAACAAATCAGTCTTCCAATTAAAATAAGTAAAGTGTAATAATTAACTTAATTATATGAAGAATTTTAACACATTAATATTTATATTTTATTTTATACAAATAACGTTAAAGTTAAGAGTCCAATAGATTATTACTCTGATAAGATCTTGATACGTATGTATATGTAGGTACTTATAATTACATAGGACTATACGCGACACTGATGAAATCTAGTTTTGTCAGGTTTATGTTATATGGCATATTCACATTTACCTATACTTAGTTTTTTTAGCATTAGAAAGAAGATAAGCGATCTTGGCGTGTCTTTTTATTAAAAAACACTTTTGAAAAATAAGTCATAGCAAATATGTGACAATTAGCAAGGAAGGACATATGATCATTAGGTACATGCTTTTGGTATCATAAGTAAAAGTTACTGCTTTTTAAAAAACGTTTTTCAATAAAAAAAATCTCTTTCTAATGCTAAAAAAACGAAGTACATAGGTACCTAGAGTTGATAACAAGTTGAAGAGAATTAGGTACAGCGAATTGCAGCATGAGATATTAGTTTAGTTTTTATAGAAAAATATGACATTGAGCATTCTTATAAGTAAATCGACTTCTTAATGCTAGTAAGAACGACTGTGCTAGTGCAAGTTAATTATTACTACTTATTGATTCAGTGAGCACACACTTCTAAGATCAACAATGAACATTTATGGCAATTGACAAACAAAATAATTAATCTACCCGTAACATAGGACTTTAGTTATTTAGTAGTTATACTTAGTACTTGCGTCGCTATTCGCGGTGACCGCGCCGCCTGGCGGCCATGGTCCCCTGGTGGCGCGGCGGCGCGGCGGCGCGCGCGCACGCGGTCGCGCGGCGCGCGGCGCGGTGGACTAGAGTGGCTGTAGCGAGCGTGAGGTAGTGGTGGCGTTTCAGTCTATAAACATCACAGTCGCGGACAACTAAATTGCACAATAACTCGTCTAGGCGGACCCGCCTGAAGCGCAACGCCGGCCCGCCTTCCTGCCCTACGGCCAAATACGATTACAAACCAACTAAGAACAACCATTCCTAAAGTATTAATTAAAGCTAACCTAATTCGCTATGTATTTAACAAAGACGTAAATGTTATAAAACATAAAAAACGAAAGAAGAAAGTAAACAAAAATAAAATCACAAATAGATACGCCCGCCGACGAACGGAAATTTTATTTCGTTATCGGAATAAGGCGAAGGAAATAAATAGTGAAGAAAAGAGGTAGTGTGAAATTGGCCGCGGGGCCCATTGCAATCGCCCGGCCGGAGCTCCCGGTCAGCGTGGCATGCGCGCGCGGCGCGTCCTACCAGTAGCCTACCAAAAATGTAAACTGTCTTAACTTCTATCTTGTACGCCTAAGTAGTCAGTCTTTTTTCCGTATGCATTTCATCTCTGCCTGACTCTCAATCTCGTTCACTGCTGCTGCAGTCTAGCGCAAAATGCCTAGGTGGCATAATTACACCAGACGGCGCGTCGAAATCGCGGCGACGGGATACTGAGAGGTCTTCCACTTGATCGTCTTCGGGAGGTGGAGATCTAGGTGATAGCGGTTCGGATTTCGGAGGCGTACGCGGAGCTAAGGCAGCGTGAGCTGCGGCCGCTAAGGCCATGGCATGAAGGGCTTCGCGACCACCGTCCCTTGTCGCTCCTTCTAGTGCTTGCTGCAGGAACGACGGGTCTATCAATGGAGTCGCCGGCGAGCCTTCCTCACCGCCGCCTGTGCCACTAAGCCCATAGGGAAATGCGGCGCCATTCGACTCACGTTTGACACCGCGACTCATAGGTCGACTTGTAGTTATACCGAGTTTTTTCACTTTATCGTATAGTGTACGTGAGGGCACGCCATATTTTCGTGACGCTTGAAGAGCACTCATTCCATTTCTGACACATTCGATTGCGGACATAATGTCTGATCGAGTGTACTGCTTGTACCGTTTCCATTCTGGTTTTTGCTGAGCAGGGACATAGGGCGCTAAGCCGGCTCGAACATCTTGTTGAAAATTAGAAGGCGGAGGGGAAGGGTGGAACGAGCGAGGGTGCTCCTCGTCGAAAGAGCGTTCAGTGTAAGGAGAGTGTGCATCTTCTGAACGATCTGACCTATTATAAGGTGGAGACGAGGCACGAGAAGATAATCTACGTGGGCGGTAATCGAATGGGCGTTGAGGACTAGGTGGTCGTTCCGAATCGTGAGCAGAACCGTTTGAGTGAATGCGAGGCGGCGCTTGTTGGGTCACTGGGTGACAGACAAGGGACACTGGCTGTGAGGAATCGGGCGGAGTGGTTTGAGCGAGGACGTTTCTTAGGATGGGCGTATCACGGGTGGCTAGCATGCTTGATAATTTCTTGCGTTTGAGAGGGTTCATGTCGGCGGAATCGTAAGCGGCAGAGAGCGCGGGCGCGGCGGGCGGCGGTGGCCAGCGCGCGGGCGGCGCGGGCGCCGGCGGGGACACGCTTGAGGGTGCAGCTGGGACTACGCGCGGGGGCGATGATGCGGGCGTGCGGTCGCCGCCGTTCGGCCGCCGGCGCAGTTCCGTCATATCGAACAGCCCTTTAACCTCGAGCTGTTCCGCGACTTTCATGATGTGCGGGATCTGTGCTTGTGACACGTTCACTTCCCCCGTATACATGTATTCGAGCAACGCGCGCATTTCAAAATCCTTGACCCCTGGGAATAGGATGCTGCAGTGGTCCATCGGTACATCGGCTAAGATGGACTGAAAGTAGGGTGAGTTAGCCGCCAGCACCACTCGGTGCGCCTTGAAAGTGATCTGGTCGTCAACCACCAGGGTGCAGTCCACGTACGTCTCCACCTTGATCAGCGCTTCCAGTATCTCCACGAGGTTGGTTTTGTGGTGGTTCCATTTTAGACAAAAAGTCTGTTGTCCTTCGCTGCTTCCCATTTTTCGAAATTGAGACTCTGTTGACAAAAGATAAAAAAATATGTAGCACCAAACAAAACAACATAAAAAGCTCTGTCAGTATACCAAGTGCTATCCACGAAGACGCGTGATTTTGCACGGCACGCGTCATCGTGAATGACTCTACCTACCTAATGAAAACTTAAGAAATTTTTGAATTAATAAGTGTACATATTTTGGAATAATTACTTAGATTAAAAATGACTTAGTTTTAATAGAGTTAAAATTGTCCCACTAAAATATTTATTATGTTTATTCCAAATATGTGTGTTTGTTTGTTTTATACCACGTCGGTGGCAAACAGGCATGCGGTCCGCCTGATTTTAAGCGGTTACCGCCGCCTAGGAACGCTTGCAACACCCGAAGTATCACTCGCGCGTGCCGACCCTGCATCAACCTTTTTATACCCCTTTTGAAGACCCCCATACTGTAACTCGCTTGTAACTGCGTGTAACTTGTTTGTTTATACTCTTTATTGTACAAGAAGGAAATACAAAAAGAACACAAAAAAAGAAAGTTCTAAGTATGTTTGTTTGTTTGTTTGTTTAAACTCTTTATTGTACAAAAAGGAAATAGGTAGGTACAAAAAAAAACACACAAAAGAAAGTGCTAAGTACAAAGGCGGACTTATCCCTGAAGGGATCTCTGCCAGTCAACCTTTGAGTGGTAGAGAAAAGCAATTGAAAAAGGATAAGGAGTATGTTATTTTTATTTAATAATTAAACTCAAAGTTTTTTTTAATCAGGACCAAAATTGCTCTCGGTATCATATTAGAAATGATATTATAGCACAATTTATCACTAAAAAATCATCTACGAAAGGAAAATTTTAATCGGCAATAGCAGTTAATACAACAACCTAATGCAATAAAAATAAATGAGAACCTATTAATAGAGAAGTGTTCATTAATTTAATTGAACTTTGTAAAACTAACCTGGCAGAAATCCGTTGAATGTCGAGCCGGGATACATGTTGTCAGTAATAGTAGCTCGTTATTGCGCGACGAACAAACTGGTAATCGGCACATGAGCATGCATGCCAGCGGAATGCAGAGCGGTCGCGGACTCGGCGCGGACTGACGTGCGGTCGCCGCGGATCCACTGCCCAACTGCACCGCCCTTCCCTATTTACATACGCACCGAAGCCCTTCCTCACTGCCAAATTGACTTTTTACCTTTTATTCGGCAGGTAAATCGAAGGGGACTGTGAAACCTGCTTGCCGGCTTCCCTCCTGTCACGATATCCAGTGATTCGCACCGGACACAACTCGACGTAGTCAGCATTCGAAATTAAACTTTAATTCGTAGTCAACGAGCTGCTGCGATTAAGAATTATGAATGAAACTTACTTTAGTTTTTTTTTTTCATCCAAATTCATTCGACATCTACGAGGTCTACGAACGCGTAGCACCTCTACGACTGCAAAAAACATACGTAAATAATTCTCACCTATGATTATAATCCAGTGTGAGCTAGCTAGATGTGATTATGATTGCCAAAAAACTCATCGGAAACACCACCAGCACTTGTAACTAAAGTTTGTATCACTTCGGGGGTTGTTTTCGCGCGAGAGTGAGGCGGCCCTGTGTGGGGGCGGCGTGCTCTAGTGAACGTCTGATTGCGACTGCGGTGCGAGTGCAAGAAGCGCGGGCCGCGGCCTCCGCCCCGGCCCCCGCGGCTGCGCTTTCCTTCACGCAGGGCGAAGAGTGCACTGCAATTGCGTGCGGGCGGTGCGGGGGCAGGGGGCGGCAGCACGCCGACGAATTGCAGCGGGAGGGCGATTGCCGCTGTGTGTGTGTGAGTCGCACGCGCATTGCCGTCGTCGAGACGTAGAATATGCCGATAAAAAATCATTGCCTCGCCAAGCCCGCTTTTGTATACTAACGTCTAACGCTGAGCTTTGCATCGTGCCGTTGAAACCGGGAATTTTGTTGGTATGTTCCGGTATTATCATAAAAATCGAATTAATATGCCTCGTTGCATTTCACGTTTCAAAGTAAAATAAACTGCTTACTTTGTTTCAGAGTTAGATGACTAATTAATGGTTCCCCCTGCTTACGCATAATTTTTATGTCATAATTCTATTTCGCATAATCTTTTTAAGCATAATAGTACTTATGCCGAAACTGTTTTCGCATAACAGTTTACGCTGAATTCTTTTACGCATAACCAATGTAAGCCGAATGGGCTTTACGCATAATTTGTGAATTCCGAATATTATTTAGGCAGAATATTACTTACGCATAAATTAGTTACGCAGAAAGCTACTTTCGCATACATAATGTAACACCAATTTTATGTCTGGAAAGCAAATATTCATATGAATTTAACGATTCTGAGACGAAGTTGACGGAGCTCCGCTTCGCGGAGCTCCTATTCCGCCTATTTAGGCACTTCGCGCCTTGAGAAAATACTAACCTAACCTAACCAATAGGTGAGCAATCATGTTACCTGGGTTTTCTTTCTCGCCCCCCCGTCCCCCCCGCTTTATTCCCATGCCTCTTTTACTGGTGGCTGTTCGTTCCATTACAAATATAATTCTAACCTAAGCTAATAACATTTTTCTGGTCATAAATAGTAATTAGGTAACTTATTTTCGAACATAGATTTGGACAGGATTTCGGTCTATCAAAATTCGGCTAAATTAGATATATGCTAAACAAATGCATAATAAAATTCGGCCATGTTAATAATATGCTTAAATAAATTCGGCTGAACCATTATTCGGCTTACACAGAATTATGCCGAACTAAATTTCGGCAAGTTTAAGATTCGGCTTAAATAAATTATGCGAAACCTGTTCTGCGTAATCAGTTTCGGACATTAAAAAGTATGCGAAATAGAGGGCACCCCTAATTAATATGTAGTTAGCTGCACTTCAAAATGAGAAGTTCGTCATTAACAGTAGGTAGTTACATTCTAAGAACATTTCAGACCAGTACCTATCTGCACCCAAATTAAGTACATTAAATGCAATTTTCTGGGTAGATATTACCTACCAATTTGTTTAGTCGCATAAAAAAGATCTCTACCAGATAGCCATTTAGACACAGAAATAAATTTGAATAGGCTATAGTAGATTGTGACAATAACAGGCAGAAAAAGTGTAAATTAGTAAAATATTTAACCACAAGACAAAAAAACGCTTACCAAGGTTAACAAAATATTATTTTGGCAATTTCAACAAAAAAAAATGTGATAAAAGTCCATATAATCTAAATTAATGGATTTGTAGAGTTTGTTATTACAGCGCGCCCGCTCTGCATAGTTCGCCCCAAAATCCCCAAAAGTGCGTGAACAACGCCGTCGATCGGGGTCATTGACACATTGCCTACGGAGGGAACGCCAAAATAGCGCGAAATGCACTTAAAAATAGACTAAGCTGTGTGCAATATTTTTTGTCAGTCGGAGCTTCCGTCGAAATGCCATGAATGTGCTTTCTATTATCCATATGGTTAAACAGTAGTACAGTCACCAGCACTAATATCTGACACAACAAGCGTGCATAAATACCTGAGGCCGTATTGCCTAATGTTTTTGACACTCGCGATCGCAATCAAATGACATATTTCGCATACAAAAGCTGTCATTTTATTGCGATCGCGAGTGTCAGAAACGTTAGGCAATAAGGCCTCTGATATGACTCTATTTCTAGGGCCGGAAGGACGTGTCAGATATTTTTGCAGGCTCCGCTGTGGCAAATATTAATGCTGGTAACTGTACCTACCTATTATACCTAGACTTTCATTATGCTATTACTAATTGGTAAATAAACCGCGTTGTCTTAATTAAGAAAACCCTCACTTATAATACGTGTTTGTCTCGTCATCAAAATGAACAAATCGATCTCCAAACAGATGACAGCCATTTGATACAGTTTCTCAATATCAACTTATGTAACGTCATTCTTCATTATAGCAATCATTATTATACTTAGTTCGTATACGGGACACGTGGTTTATTATTGAATTTATAGTAGTAAAGGGCTGCAATCAATTGATGACATCTCATCTTATACGTATGGGTTCCCTTTATCTATATACATATATAAAAGGCAAAATCGATTCTTCGAATTACTTTTCGCATAACAGGTATCTCATAATGTTTTTTTGCTGGATGATACTTTTGCATAAACATCACTTTGCATAATTATCAGTTCGAATAATAGTCATTTCTCAAATTATAAGAAATGATAGTATGAGAAAAAAAATATGTGAAAAGTAATTGGGCGATATGATGATTCTGCTAAATGTGGTTATGAGAAACGAAATTATTAGATTCGATTTTATGCAACATAACCATAAAAAATATATCACCGCATCTAACAAACATTATAGACCCAAATGCAAAAAGGCGTCAAATTTTGTTCAATATCTCTTTTATATTCCCAACATATTAGGTAATAAGTAAAAATCTTTGGTATGCATTTCAAAAATATATTCTTAGTTCTCACGAACGTGTAACTCTATTGTTTAGAAGTTGAAATTGGTATAGAAAACAAAGGCTGCAAATGTCAGTCGGACTCTCGTCACCTCAACAAGCGAATGTGGAGAGCCACTCCACTCTAGTGCTACGAGCATTTGCATATCGATGACGTCTAATAACTTGTTTATTACAATGGCACCACTTTCTATGGCCATGTGGGAACTTATTATTAGTTAAACTGACTTCCTGCTAATGAATCAGATAAAAATTTCGCTTAAAATTTTGCCTAATGGAAAATTTGATGCGTCTCTAATGATAACATAATAATTTGCAATAATAAATGCATTCAGAGGCAAGTGGCACGCCGTCCTATAACTATGCTAGCGGTCAACCACACGACCGTTAATTGATGGTAATTTGGAACGAAATGCAAATACCTCTTTGTCTGCAGTATTTAGGTAGGTATCCAGCGAAACAACAGAAATGATTAGGTATAAATAAAATAAATACGTAAATTTGCACAGAACCATTCGCATTTGCTAGCACTATCAAATAGTCGGTGTCAATTATTGAACAATGATCCTAAGTGAGGGATAAAAGAGCATTATGCTAATACCAGCATAGTCGTGCATCGCGACCTATCCCACGGCGGGCGCGGCGTGCGCGCAACAAAAACTGCAACCGAGGGGTTAAAGAAAACTAATAAAAAAGCAATAACGCGCTCCCGCATGGTAGCTCGTTGAGCTGAAATTGACGCGGCTGATGGACCGAAAATAAGGGATACACGATTGACGATAAACGTTATTGCATACGGAGTAATGATTCATCGAGGACATGCAGACAATGAAGTGCACTCGGTTGAAGGCGTTGAAGCTGTATCAAATAATAGAACTTACGATTTCTTCATCGTTCAGCTTTTGTAACATCAATTTTAGTGAAAATGTGCCAGTAAACGAATTAGTAGTTATGTATACCTAATAAACTACGTACGCGTAATAAAAAAGTTTCAGCACAACTGTTTCATTCAATGGAAATGAAACTACCCCTATCATCAAATGTCAGTAAATAGTTGAAGTAGAGCTAAATAAATACGATATACTATTAAAATATTTGTTCACTTTATTCGTATTACGTATGTAAATACTTACACTTCACTGCTTGTATATTTTATTTAGCGGTTGTTTTTAGGTGAAATGATAATTAAACAAGCATACATACGAGGGTCAAACTGAAAGTTCTTAGAAAATCAAAAACTGAGCAATCTAGCAAGTTATTAGTTTTATTATATCTTTTCAAAATAGTGTCCATTCACATCAATACACCGCTGCATCCGATGGAACCACTGAGAAAAGCACTTAGCCCACTCGTCCTTAGGGGTCTCTTCGACGGCCTTTTGAAACGCATCCACTGCTTCCTCGGTGTTCATAAAAAGTTTTCCTCGAAGTTTTTCTTTTGTTTTCGGGAATAAATAAAAATCGCAAGGTGCGAGGTCGGGGCTATACGGCGGGTGACCCAGTAATTCCACGTCTGACGTCACTAAATAGTCGATCGTTCGCCTGGCGGTGTGCGACGAGGCGTTGTCGTGGTGAAGAAGGATCCTACTTCGAGGTCGCTTCTCCCGAACTTTTTCCAATACAAGTGGCAAACAATTGTTAGTGTACCACTCTGCAGTAACTGTTTTTTGATCCTCTAAAACAATTGTCGCATAGTGACCTGTCCTTCCGAAGAACGAGGCCACCATCTTTTTTCCCACGCTTCGACCTCTCTTCACTTTAGTTGGCAACTCCTCGAAAGGAAACACCCATTGAGCAGACTGTCTCTTGGTTTCTGGATAATAACAGTAAACCCAGCTTTCGTCACCCGTAAGTATGTCGAAAACAGCATTTGAGTCACCTCCGTTAAATCTTTGAATCATTTCACGGCACCAATCAACCCGACGGAGTTTTTGGGCCTCGGTCAAATTATGAGGTATCCACCTCGCACAAAGCTTCCTGACCGCTAAATGTTCATGGAGGATTTTATGCACTTGACTCATACCGATGCCTAAGCTTGTCCGAATCTGCTGATACGTCACTCTTTTGTCAGTCTCTATCATACGCTGCACAACACTGATGTTATTTTCAGTCGTCGCCGTAGAAGGCCGTCCCTCACGCAGATCGTCGGTGAGATTAGTGCGACCACGTTTAAACTCATTAAACCAGTTGTAAATGGTCGCACGAGATGGGGCTTCATCATGAAAGGCCAATCGAAATCTATCATAGCTTTCTTGTTGACTTAAATGACATCGAAAGTCATAAAAAATCATTGCACGAAAATTTTCGCGAGTTAAATTCATGTTGACGTGACGCAGACAATTTTCAATTTGCCGCCAAATCATAAAATAAATGACAAATGAATGAAATACATACTCAATAATATTGGCAAAGAGTTCCATTTTCAAAATTTAAACTTACTTTTTTATTATATTGTTTACAAGTGGCCAGTTCTAAAAACTTTCAGTGTCGCCCTCGTATTAATGGCAAATATTACAATGCATTTTGCATAATGAGCGAAGGGTTAGCGGTTGGTATAAAGAGATAATTGTAATTTCACGGGTCCTGGCGTCCTTGTCATTTGTCACCAGCATCCTGCCACGCGCCCTGTCCAAATTTATTATTTTATATTATACATTACTCGAACCCTTATCTCAATTATTAACTGCGAGACAATTAAATAATAGACACACTTTGCACTGCACTCCGTTGTTCTGTGGACTGCGTATTGCTAATAGAATTAACAAATGACTACGGTGATGAAATAAAAGTGGATGGTGATGAAATAATAGTGTATAAAATTAAGTTAATAGGCTTTTGTGTAGGTATATTAAAAAAGGAAAGAAAAACTCTTTTTTTCAATATTATATTTTACCACATTTTCCGCGAAAATGTTTTGATGAAAAATTACAGATTTCTAATATCAACAGTATCTAAGTTATAACTTGCGCAGTGTACTGCGGACGGACAAACAGACAGACGAATACGGTGAAACAATAAAGGTTAGAACTACGGAACTATGTATTTAGTTTTTTTTTCAGAACATTTCCAAGTATATCTAAGTATTTGTATTGTATTGTATTGTAAAACTCTTTATTGTAATTACATAAAAACACAATTATTTATTTATTTAATCCGCAGGCATAGCTAGCACATCGAATATTTTTATCGTTAAGTTTCGTGTTTTTTTTTCACATAATCTGACCCTGACCACATAAAGAAAGCGGGCACCCCAAAAAGCGAGTGCTTAATAATAATTATTCAGATCGGGCTCCGTCCACGCCCTGCGAGTGGAGCCCGGAAGGCGCTCATTGTAGCGAAACTCCCCGGGCCCGATCCAAAACAATACCTATACACTTTCCTCCCATTGTCTAGTCGCCCCGGAGTACGTTATAGCGACATCATAGATTGTAAATTGCGAGATTTGACGCTTATGTAGGCTAACAAATTAGTAGAAGTTACCTACATAAAGGTACCGGTACTGGTGAACCTAGATGACGATTTCACTGTGCATCTGGTTAAATTTCACGGGTAATATTCTAAATAGTGCAATATAAGTAAAATAAACCAAAGCGCAGTTACAATTAATTATAAAAAAATTGTTTCCAAAAACTAAATTCAATCTGGAAATGACCCGTGTGGTATTGCGCCCAAAAGGCTATAGCAGTGTTTCCTCGTTGAACAGCTATGCTAATTAAATAATGAAATTAGTTAGGTACCTTTAATTTACAGTGGTTCAGTAATTCTATTTGTTTTTAAGTTTCCGTACCTAAAAGGCTGCCAATTAATTAGATTATAAGACTCCGCTGTCTGTTCGCCTGTCGCGTCAGTATGTCGACGCGCGGTCACACACAGGCTCTTTTGAAACGTGAATGGTAGATATTTGAAATTTTCACATACTTATATTATGTCGGTAGCGTTACTGTCAATACGGTGCTATGGTCACGGGAACAAGAAATAATAAAAAAATCGTTTTCTCAAACATGCTCGGAAATGTATGCGTTAATGTCACGAAATGGATCCATGAAGTTTCTCATTTATGGCTCCCTGCCGCCTCCCTACATAACTTCATGGCCTAGTCCATGAAGTATGTATGAAAATCCATTATTGTCCGCTGCTCTAACTTTTTAAATTTGCTAACATTGAACTGACAAGGAAAAAAATTACAGACAGCCAACCACCACTACTCTGTAAGCATTTGCTAATGATAATAGATAGATGAATGGATGGATGGATAAATGGATGCATGGATGGATGGATGGTTGGTTGGTTGGTTGGTCGGTCGGTCGGCCGGCCGGTCGGTCGGTCGGTCGGTCGGTCGGTTGGTCGGTCGGTCGGTTGATCGGTCGGTCGGTTGGTCGGTCGGTCGGTCGGTTGGACGGTCGCTCGGTTGGTCGGTCGGTCGGTTGGTCGATCGATCGGTCGATTGGTCGGTCGGTCGGTCGGTCAGATTGACAGTCGGTCGGTTGGTCGGTGGATTGGTCGGTCGGTCTGTCGGTTGGTCGGTTGGTTGGACGGTCGGTTGGTCGATCGATCGGTCGGTCGGATTGACGGTCGGTCGGTTGGTCGGTGAATTGGTCGTTCGGTCGGTTGGTCGGTTAGTCGGTCGGTCGGTTGGTAGATCGATCGGTCGGTCGGATTGACGGTCGGTCGGTTGGACGGTGAATTGGTCGGTCGGTCGGTCGGTCAGATTGACGGTCGGTCGGTTGGTCGGTGGATTGGTCGGTCGGTCTGTCGGTTGGTCGGTTGGTCGGTCGGTCGGTTGGTCAATCGATCGGTCGGTCGGTCAGATTGACGGTCGGTCGGTTGGTCGGTGGATTGGTCGGTCGGTCGGTCAGTTGGTCGGTGGTCGATCGGTCGGTTGGTCGATCGATCGTTCGGTCGGTTGGTCGGTCGGTCGGTTAGTCGGTGGATTGGTCGGCGGTCGGTCGGTCGGTCGGTCGGTTGGTCGGTCGGTGGATTGGTCGGTCGGTCAGTCGGTTGGTCGGTTGGTGGTCGGTGGGTCGGTTGGTCGGTGGGTCGGTCGGTTGGTCGATCGATCGGTTGATTGGTCGGTCAGTTTGACGGTCGGTCGGTTGTTCGGTGGATTGGTCGGTCGGTCGGTCGGTCGGTCGGATTGACGTTCGGTCGGTGGATTGGTCGGTTAGTCGGTCGGTCGTTAGGTTGGTCGGTCGGTCAGTCGGTTATTCGGTCGGTCGGTTGGTCGGTCGGTCGGTTGGTCGGTCGGGTGGTTGAATGAAATATTTCCTCACATTGTTTGAGAAAAGCACTATACAAGCCTCGGCCAGAACAGGGATTGCTGGACTCGTTTTATCCGGCCTCGTCTACGACTCGGCCGTCTACCCCGAACTCGTCCATCAATCCCTTACTTCATGGCCTCTGCAGTAATGTACTAATGTCAGTGCAATCCAACTCGTTGGTTGATTTTATTTTTATACATAAAAAAAAACACTTTAGATGCTTTACCTACCTACTTTACGCAGCTTTCGAAGTTAATTCGATTACTAGTCAAACGCTTTAAAGAACTTAATTATGCTAACGAACGGTGATGATAAAAAAACGTAATAATTCACTCCAAAATAATACAACCGTCAAAATTTGGGAGAGATACTATCGACTCTCCTATGAAATGGGTCAAGAGGGTGAAGAAAAAATGTAATAAATTGTAGAAATGGGCGGTTCTGCTAAGTATCGTTGTCAAAATATCGGCCAGCACCTGCCCGGCAGACAGGCCGGCGCTCGCAATCAACTTCTCCTCTAATGTCAACATTTACGCACATGTCTCATTTCACGTTATGGCACGCGTAAAGGAAACAATTTCAAATTTAATTATGACATGACTAAAAAAATATTTCACAATTTCTGTTCCGCCATGGGGCATAATTTAATTGATTTTTAATTTTATGCGTAGAGGTAGGTATTTTTAATGCTTAAATAGATAGGTAGCTAATAATTTTGTACTTTAGCAAAACGGGAATCTTAATCCTATAATAAAGTAAATCTCAAGATAATTTGCTTCCCAACTCGCGGCCATGTTGCCTTCGCCCGAAACTCGAGAAAATAAAACAACCGCAAGCTCTCTACTTTTTTACTTTTTTATACAGGATCATTTTTCTTGCCGGCCAAGGGATCAGCATTTGACGGCTAAGGAAAAATCAACCTATTTCGAAGCGTGATAAAGTTGTATTGTTAATTTGGAGGCTGTGGCGGAGTGGACGTCCTTGGGCGGACTCGATCTGCTACCCGCGAGAGATCGTCCCATCGCGCATCGCCGCATGCTGGTCGTTGCACCGACACGATACTTTTAAAATGCATTCGAAAGTTAGAAAATGTATTCGTGGATAATTTAGTTTCATATACTTTGGTACTACATTTACTTTTTAATGTATCTCATTAGCATATCAGGTAATGCTGTAGGTAGTTTTGGAAGAATTATTTTTCAGATCTAGTACATATATTGAAATTTAAGACAGTCGCAACTTGGTTTTAGAGTTTCGAAAACGTTGTTTATTACGTAGTTAAGTGTATTTTTGTAATATTTAGCCGCACCCATCACTTATGGAGTCGAACCTTTGCCTTCGAATTAACGACTTACTTTTGACACTGGTTAAATGTCTGTGTTAAAAGTGCTTTGATTACGCAATTACATGACAACATATTATTTGAAATGTATTAGTTTCGTATAAAATCACTACTTGTTTACAAAACAATCTTACGTGTTTAAAGTACACCTATATGTCTTTTAATGAAATACTACTCGTATTCTACTCACCTGAACACTAGGTACCTATTCTTATTCTACTATGTCGGTCGGTAGATACTTTTCAATAAAAACACGAGTAGAAATCTTGTATCTAATCAAGCTTAAGCGTAATTGGGTACATAATCTGCATTTTTTAAAATGATCGATCTCAGAATACATTAGGTATGTGATCCTTGTCTAGTAACTTTAATACTGTTATGTCGGTCGACTCACCCCTATAAAAACTTAACTTACTTTCGTTCAAAAATAAACAATATTAAACCAACACCGGTGAATAGCGCGCATAAATATTGTATGCAACGCAAGTTTTTTTTTAGCGAAATCAATAATAAAATTGTTGGTACGTTGAGTCCGGCGGCACGAGTATAATGGTCGGTAGATAGACACGATAGCACTACATTGAGCCGTAATTATAGGTATCGTACCAAAGCTGGTCGATGGACAATGCCCAAGGCACCTGGGGCCAGCATTCTAGTTTGCCCTTTGCTAAACCGTTGGTGGAGCGATCATGGATGCTCTAGTCTCCAAAAATATTCTCAGATGGTCGATCTCCTAAGTCTCCGATTCCTCCGTGATTCGGTTTTTGAAATTACGCAACTATTTAGAAAATTTCAGCACATTTTTGAAAAACGTTACAAATGTACTGAATTCGAAATATGAGTAGAGGAACATAAAATTGCAGCTTTAAGTAACTAATTTTGCCAACAAGTCCAAATTTAAAATTAAGCTGTTCTTATTTAGTAGCAATACGCAAAGTTTTACTACTATCGATTTAAAGAAAGAAAAAGAAAGAAAGAAAGTATATACGTTTATTTACCACACAAGACACAACAATTAAGTACAAAGACACAACACGAAGGATATTTTGTGTCATTGGGTTGTGAATCGGACACTTGCTGGCTCAGCATAATACTGAAGCGTTATAAACACCCCAGCGCTGATTTTCAGCCAGCACCGTTGGTGCCCCTCGGACCGCTACAAAGATATACTTACTACACATTATTTAGGTGTTAAATGATTTCAGAAGTGGTATCTCTATATTCTTCATAATTATTTATTCCATTGGGTCAATTTTCTTTTTTAACCCCGCATCTTTCCGGCTATGCTTCGTTAAAAAGTGAAATAAATTAAAATGTTACAATTAATGCAGTCAGTTAATTAATTTAGATTACTGATTATACCAAAGCGTTCATTCCTTGTGACGCTTGTTCAAAGTAGATGTTAACTTTAACTTCAAAAACAAGTAAAGCAAAAGTCGTGACATTTAGTTCAGCTCTTTCATGGAATATTGTTCAGAATCGATTAGAAAAACTTTAGATATACTGGTAAATAGTAAATAAACGTAACTAAAGATTATGATAAATCCATGAATGCAAACGGTTTGATAGATAAAAAACATAGAAGAAATCTCAAAACCGGTGCCTTTCACCACCAATTTACTAAAGCTATTACCCGTAGCTATACAAATATTGGTGTTTACAAATCTAGTATGAATCATGGTAAAGTGAAGGCCGGTCGGTAGCATATGTCGATACAAACCCTAGGACGATTAGAGTTTTACGGTCGCTTTATTTGCAACCACCCTTCGGTAACGGGCTAGGGGTTGTGGCCAAAATTGTATTTTTATTATAATTGCTCCGTTTTTTTATTGAGAGCCAGTCCGCAAGGGTAAACATTGTAGGGTTGTTTCGCTACAACTAGCCTAGCGCATATCATGTAATTAGTTTTGGTTTTGAATAATGAATATAATTATGCTATCGGTGACAGGTTTGAGCACCATGGCCGGATCTGTTTGGTGTCGTTTTGCAATTTCCTTTCAATTATATTTCAGGTTTATTATTATAACACAACTTCCAATCATTTCTTCAGACAATAGTTAATGTTTTATTCGACAAATTGTAGTAAGGAAAATATTTTGGACATATTTTTGTTAGTGTACCGGTGTGGGTAAAAATGTTTATTTTGCTACCTACTCGAGAACCATCGATGCTAAAATATGTTTATCGTTTTTGTCCAAAAAGAAATAAATAGACAATAAATATCACTCACATGTAAGACAAATACTGACATTCTTATTACACAGGCAATGTAAGCGAAAAAAATCTACGTATTTTTATATTTTGGGTTCCGTACCTTATTTCGATTTTGTTTTCAGTGCAACTATGTAGTAGATATTTGTTTCATGAACCTAAACGAAATCATTGCTTAACAAGGACACCTACCTTTACTTTTTGTTTGGCACAAAAAAAAATTACCTACACAAGTATTTACTTCCCTACTAGTTACGCACGGAAAATTGTGAAGGATTTTATAATACGATTTTATCTTATGTTCATATTAAGGTTCCCGATAGCACATCCTCTGGAGGATCTCTAAAAACCAGCGAATATAACCTCCTGTCGATTGCCGATTCGACCCGCTTCAAAAGGCTTACTGTAAACCCCTTTTCTCATTTTTATATCACAAAAAGATAGCCCATAACTATTTAGTTGCCAATTGTACGTTGATCCCAAATGTCTCTGTGAAAACCCTTTTATTTTATTTGATATTTTACGCAATATCCCTTAAGTTTTATCTTTTATCAAGAAATTCCATCTGCATAAAAGCATAGTTTTCTCGATCTAAAAGAACCTAAATAGCACGTCGTGGTGCTTGGTATCTCTGGCTTTTAGATATGATTGGATATTGCAAATTACTATTCGGTCGTCTATTATCGCTGTGGCTTAGTTTCATGGAAGCGATAACGTTATCTATAACTAGAATTCGCTGCACTGCAGCAATGCCATCCTCCACCAAACTAGGTAGGTACGAGTAGGAATAATCGTTTATCCTTTAAAAAATCCGATACGTTAAATTACTTTAAGTAACCTGCAAACCCATATTTCGGTTCAAGGAGAGTCAGAGTACCTAAGCAAGTATTTTTGATTATTTTATCATTAAAATCACCATAATTGCAAAAATTATGTTATCTAAGTATGTATAGTAATACTTACACATCAATTATTGTCCTTGGTTGCGTGGTTTCGCATTATAGGTTCACGTAATTGCTATTGTATTTTAGTGCAACTTAGGTTAGCAATACTTCAATTTGTTACAAATTTCTACTTCCGAGAATTATTTTATCTTTATTTAAAACATGTGCGTAACGCATAGTTCGATTTCTTAATAGATCTCACGTATTGTGAAATCATAAACCTACACATTATAAATGCATGTATGTATATTGTAACTCGTTTGCGAAATTATCTGCTTCTTAGAGATCCACGAGAAAATTATTTTAAGTACTTGTTGTAATTTAATTGAGATACTGAGAATTGCTTGCGACAATTATGATTAAGGTAATTTTATTGAAAGTTTGACCCTGTTTGACTTATAATCCACTTTTACAAAAGCTAGAGAACATTTGGCAATAAGTAGAGGCCTTTATTGCTTAGAGAATAATATGTATCTGCGTTAAAAAAAAATTCCTCTTACGTAGGCTAGACTTAGATTATTTTCCCAGACTTCTTAAAGTAAGCAAATAGAGGCCTAGAATTTAATGAGTAAGCATTTTTTTTACCTACTGAACTCTAACAGTCGAACCATAAAACCGGAGCTGACCGATTTTTGTGCAACGTAGCTCGAAACGTGCGAAGAGCCGCAGTGCGTATCGCGCGAAACGCAACGCACACGCACGAGCGTTGTGCAGATAAAATGCGTACGACCGATAACAACGCACATGCGCGATAACACTTAACACACTGCCTTAATACTGCACATTTCATTTGCGCTTAGCTATTGACGTATGATTAATAAAAGCCAAAATAATTAACTTTGTCTGATTGTCAAGTCCTTTGTAGCTAAATAATTCTTATTAAGCATTTTTTTTATACATAATGGCGCTTTAGTGATTCGCAGAACCGGTTATGCAAAAAAACTTATTGATAGTCTGGCGCTACATTCGCAAACGTTCGCACTTCAAATGAGTGTCAATGATCTTTCTGCTAACGGAGGGGTATCCCCGACCTACAAAAAAATGCAACATTGCACAAATAATACATTTTTGTAGTGCAGCCAGCGTGATGATGACATTACAATGACGAGTCGGCGACCGGCGCTCGCAAAAAATTGTTTTTGTTGTGGGCGGGCGACGCGATACCTACGTAAAGTTTGCACAAATTGTACCAGGACCAAATGAGATTATAAGAGGTGTTTGTGTTGTGGCAAAAAAATGGTCAGCGTAGCAAACTTGTTCTCAACTCATTCATAAATTTGAAGGTGTTTCCTGGTTCTGTTGTTGACTTTACATAATGTTTACGTGCATACCTGCGCGATATACAGTAAATTTATTAAAATAGAAATAAATCAAAACGCAGAAATTAATATTACAAACTAATTTAAAAACTATATTAAAAACTAAGCTATATCTAAAAAAGGCCCCTGCGTCATTGTGCTGAAGATGCTGGCAACATTTTCACGTTGAATCGCCTAATTCTCTGAGCAAGGTAGGTCTTCGGTTACCGGTGGCATCAGCTTCTTCAAAATGTCTTTGAAGAGTCTTAGTGCTCCTGGGCCCCACATAAAAATTAGTTATTGAATCTCATTTCACTTACGAAGTTCACAAATTTTACTAAAATCAAATGCTTGAAAAAAATTAATAGATAGATGGCTTAAAAGTATATGTAGGTGTACTAATGCTGTGTTATTGCGCCATGGTACTCCAAAATTAAAGCAATAATTTTGTTTAGTTACTGCATGTCTTGAGATTTACGTATTTAAATAATTCTACTTTCATAAAAAAAAGTTTAAAAAGCAGGTGTACTTAATGTTAAGTAGGTAAACAAATTACTTAATTTTGTAGAAAAAAATAATATTTAGGTATTTTATTGTATGTCAAGTTCTAAACATGTACAACAGACCGATGTCAACACTCTCGTGAATGTTTGATTGACTATTTCCGCGAAGTTTATCGAACTTTTACAGGGATTTCATACATCCAGAGGAGGTATTCCTCTATAGAACAACTATAGCAACCTATCTATTCATGTTATTGCTCGTCTGAGAGGTGAACGACCCGATTTGAGATTATACATACAGCAAGGCATATACCGACTGACCAATGACTGGCGAGTATATAAGATAAAGTTTGCGCGCGAACTGAATACATAGTGATATGACTCATTTTGGCAACCGGTTCGCGAGTAGGCGTCACCAATTCGCGAGATACGCTCGCACACATGAACAATCGCCGATAACAGTCCTGATGCCCTGGTACTTAGTGTAATACCTACCAGCGGCGCCTAGTATTTCGCGAGTCTCTAAATTAGGATCTTACTAATTGAATCAACAAACAATCAATAGAAACATGTGCAAAATAGCCTGAATTTGTTTTTTTCATTCATGCGTCATTTTAAACCGGCGTATTTTTCAACAAGAACTTTTCAAAAGAACAATTGTACACTGACGGCAAGTCAAATATACGCGTAATCTATTCAGTTGCGATATTTGTAGCCTAAACAGATTGTTCAACGCGTGAGTCGCCGAGGTTACATGGAGATTTTGAGGCCAAGGTTTTACTGCTAATAGTTATTTTTATGTGAGATAGATAAAAATACGTTGAAAAGTTGAAAAACTGGTGCCATGACATTGGAGATAGCTAAGGTTCACCATCCAAGTAGGTACATAATACTTGGCGAAATATGACTTAATTTGTCATAAAATTAGATAACCTATCTTTCACCATTCACCCAACAGTCTGAAGCCAATAATCAAAACAAATTAGGTAGAGCCATTTTTACTTCAGAAACATTGGGTAGCTATACCGGGTGTGGCCTGTAATACGAGCAAAAAATTAATACATAGATCGTCCTCGTTAAACTGAACAACATTAGTTCAGCGACTTTTAAAAATAATGGAGTCTTTGAATTTTCCTTTTTTCATACATATTAAATACTGCCATCAATGTACGCCATCCTAGAACACAACTGACGTCGCCTGTCACGCTACAAACATCAAACATTTTGCTTTAGATTGCTTCTGCGAATAAACTTAAAAGTGTAATAAAAAATAAAAAAATAATTATTTTTACAATTTGCTGAACTAATGTTGTTCAGTTCGAGGAGTATGATCTATGTTTTAATTTTTTGCTTATATTACAGGCCACACCCGGTATAGGTACAATGTTGAAATTGAAACTGTTTTTCTTAATTGACATTTAGTTAAAAATACATAAAACAAATAAAACAGAATAAACACACGCATGCCGTTGAAGGTAAAGGTTCGTTTTCCTGCGACCCATTGGAAGCGCTCCGCCGAATTATTAACCTCGTCTTGCACGTGGAGCCTTCAACGTTACGATTTCGGTAAAATTGACAGTTCATTAATTTGTAAAGCAACCCCTTGGTAGGTAGCCTGTCGGTGGTTGAGACCACGCGGCCGCCAGCGTCCTCGTGACCAAAATACGCGCGGTGAATAATTGAAGCCAGAGCGGCCACCTCCCACCCCCTGCCCCCTGAACTTACTTTTTATCGGTTCATTACAACGCAAATGCTTTTTAACTTGTAAAACAATTGCTAACTAAGCGAATTATTAATTATATACATAAAATAGGTGGCGGAAACAGAAACAGAAAATAAGAACAAACAAAAAATCAATAATATTAAAAACAAAAATTTACAATGAATAAATTACAAATTAAATAAATGAAATTAAAACCTAAATGAATAATTAATAAAGAAAAAAAAACTAAACATCAAAAAAACTAAAAAAAATAAGAAAAAAAAGGAATAAATCATAAAATAAACTAAACTAAAAACTACTCAATACCCGTCCGCATCGTACTTGGCCCAAACGTACCCATTACCCCAGCGGCATTGCCCCGCTGTATGGCCAGCGAGACCCGCTGGACCAAGTACGATCCGGAACGGGGGTCACTTCCTCTGTCCCTCATCCAATCATTATCATCATTAATTATATTGCATGTAAGTATTTTGTAATCTCGTTAATGTAATAAATATCTCTACAAGTGACGTGGAGTGAATATTTTCGTTTGGCAACCCCCACATCCTGGAAAATAAGAAAAGCTTGGGTTTGGTAGGTACATCTTCGGACTCAATAGCTCACTGTCGCTGTTAATACTTGTCACCGCCATAAAATTTTGCCATACTTGTCATCGCTGACGTCACATAACAATTTTAGACAACCCGGTGAGAATCGAGTTGTCACGGCACCACGCTTCTGATATATACTTGTGAGTGGTGCAAACCATTACTATAAATTTTCGCTATTTTTTTCGTAGGAAAAAGATAAGTGCGTAATTTTCTTATTTACGGAATTTCAATCAGGGCACGAGTACCTAGAGCATCAGAAACTTTTAATTACAAAGAAAATTTCACTAATGACACTTTAAACAACGGCTGTGGTGTGTTTTAAATTGATTGGAATAGGTGTATTGCCGGGTACTCGTAATTATAGAGAGGTGTTTCGGCCTCGGTTCGTCCGAAAAGCATCTATTTGTCTTCTACACGCAAATGTGGCAGGGAAATTTGTGTGAATAATTGATACATGTCATTTGGCAACCCCCCTTCGCCCATCACCCAACTCGTGTCACCAGTTCACATAGTTTTCATAAATGTGTAGGTGTAGGTAGATACTTGCCTACTATCTTAGGTATCTACCCTCTCTTTGCGTTTAGGTCATTAGCTAGTTCATACTATGCTTAGTGTAACTGAAAACATTTTAGAACGTTAAGAAGAGACAATTTAACGAATACATAAGTTGTGATAAAGAGCATAGTCGATATGCAGTCATTGCCAGATTAATTGTGACGAAATTGGAACAACAAGTATCACCGGACGTCTCACAAGCATGATTTATCTGATCTGCAATCGGATCTTAACATTTTAAGAGGACTGTACGGTAAAAGCAAAAACTAACCTTTACATACAAAGGACAATAGTCCTAAACGTTAAATCAGTTTTGGCTACTTAATTTTTGACATATCAACAAGCAGAACAAAATGTAGGTTGGGGCTTTTTATTTTCTAAAATATATTGATATTACCTATACACAACGAGATAGATCAAAAAGAACATACCTACATAGCGAAATGATTCGTACTTTGGATAGATGTATGTTGTACATACAAAGAACTGGCTAGGTAGTCATTGTGCGAGACCGAGAGTTATGAAGGTCGATAGGCTAGTAAAAATTGCAATTAATCAAAAGTAAAAACGATGTATACAAACTCAGTTTTGTTCTGTCTAGATTTACAACATGTTTGAGTAATATCAAAAATTAAGGGGTGAACCCACTCTCGTCGTTGAAATGAACAGCCGTAACTATACAATCCTCTTAATTAAGAATGTTATTAAAGGTCATCCCTCATAATTTGACCGAACAAGGTGAACTAGCGTGGCTCCTACGATCGGAAGTGATTAAGAGTTGCTTCAGACACCTAAAGAATCTGTTGGATGGATAAACTACGGTGCCCGGTGCCTCCGTTTAAGGAGTTACTAGTTTTCTCCAAAAGTTTTAGGGAAGACATACGTATAGATAATTTGTTTTAGTAGGTAAGGACACTGAATATCGACGGCCGGGTACCTACTGGTATTGGGCAGCGAGGATGAGCGGCCGGCCACGCACGGCGAAAGGCCTCGCGATGCCCCACATCGATATTCCGTGCATTATTGAACAGTCGCGTGTTGCCTCCCGAATTTCCAATGTTTGGCGATTGATGTGTAGATTGACTTTTGTCATTTGCCTCGACCATGTCAAACACTGAAATGTTTTTCTATGCCCTCTCCTCAAATTATGGTGGATGGAATCGTAATGGACTAAGGCGATTTATATATCCGTCATAGCTATATTTTTATGTATTTTGGTGGCCGATTGGCCCGGTGATGGATGAAAGCTGTCCGTCGTATACCCTGGGACTCATTTGCTACACGAATCGATTATCATTTGGGTGACGCGATGGTACCATTTTCTGAAACGATTACGAATTTGTATAAAAGTGGCGATGTACCTACCAAAGATAAGGCTAATGAGCGGCCAGCAAATATTGGAATACGTTTGATGTTCTTACCTATCAGGTGAAATATTTTTATCGGTCACCTATTGTTTGAACTTTTTAGCTTTTTAGTATGCACCGTTAAAGAGCAAGTGATAAGGAATGCGCAAGTTTTTGCAGATGTTGCGTGGGTGGTCGGAGAAAGGACAGGGAAAGGTAATAAAATTTAGCGGCATCTTTACTTCTTTACCAGGCCTGATATAAAATGTCGGTGCTTTTGAACGTTAGCGCCGCTTTTGCAGATAAAATTACTAAATAGTTTTATTAACTAGAAACAGTTATGTTTTTGTTGAGTCTTAAGGGTTGCATAATTAGCAAAGAAAGTTATATTTCTGAAATAACCATGAATAACTCATAAAACCCTTCCAACCGAAGTAATAAAAACCATCTATCTTAATGTTTAAAAAGCAGCCGAAAACATTGATGGTTTTTCGAAGGACAATAGCTACAAAGTTTAGGTATGCTACGTACTTTTATACTTAGACAGGTTCACATTGTAGATAGATAACTAGGTACTTACACCAATATAAAATCTAGAATAGAAGATCATCTACATAGGTACTATTATAGCAATCATGCTACAATTTTTTGGCTACGAATTTTGACGAAACCTTCTTGTTTATTATTTGTAATCTGGCTGTAAAATAGTCTGGCTGGTTTGCGAACGTCATGTTTTAAAAATCAAACTTTTAGATTCTTTCGCGAAGAAGGAGTTCTTGACAGATTATGAAATTGCTTTATTATGACAAGAACTCTGAGTCAAAAGAGCTAATTTGTTCGAAAATAAGAACGTATTTTTAAACTCAAAGACCAAACATATAATCTTTATTCGTAATTAAAAATTAAGCTGGTATTTTTCCGAACCGGTTTTCCGTCTTACCGGAATTCTACAACAGATTTGTTCAGACAAATCGAATCCTAATTGGTTTATTATTTGTGGACAAATACGCAGACCAGCCACATTTTTACATTGTCGCCGGAATTGGTAACGTACAATCTATTCATCTATCTACCTTTCCTGAGGGATCGTGCAAGCTCCCCCTAAGCAAATCCTCCTAGAGATATTATTTATTGACTTTTGCACATAGAAGTGAAGAAGTGTGTTCGTTTTAGTTATTTAACTATGTACTAAAGTTAATTTGTAGTTGTAAGTTCGTTTAATTATCAGGTTACTATAATAATTAATTTTAATTTTTGCTTTCTTTTTGGCCAGTTTTAATTACTTATCTCTTTTTTCAAAATTCTAAAATAAGCATTTACACGCATAAATTCTTTTGGCATACCTATTACTATTGACTCAATTATCTATTAGGGATTCCTTTTAGTTTATTTTTTGTTGTAAACATTAGGTTTTGTTGAAACATATATATAGTTAATCATATGCAAAAATACTATTATTCAATAAATTGTTTATTCGATTCGGCAAATCTTTTTACTAACAAATTAATTCGTAATTTTGTAGTGCATCTTTCTTTTTTTTTGCGGCTACTGTACCTGTATAGCCTAACCAACAAAAAGTTGAGAAACCCCCGACTTTGTCACTTCAAAGTTCAATATCTCAAAAACAGCTGAACTGATTTCGATGTCTAAGAACCATCGCTAGAAACCCTGATTTCAAATAAAAACCGCCTTCAATACGGTTCAGCCGTTTAAGAGCTACGTTACCATAGACAAACACACAAACAGACAGACACACATAGCGGTCAAACTTATAACACCCCTCTTTTTGCGTCGAGGGTTAAAAACATATAGATACTTAGTAGTGTTTTTTTACGTAGACAAGTTTTCCAAATTTAATCAGTACCTACCTCTTTTTTAAATCTGGTTAATTATTCATAGATATTACCTATTTGAAAAGTTTAAATTTTTTGTTATAACAAAGAAATGAGTGTTTTGTGTGACGTATTGCTTTGCGTTGGCAAGCTAACTCGGCCAAAACCATGGAATATAATAGTTACCTATGAAATTATATGTTACTAAGTTACAAGTGTAAAAGCGCGTTCCTGAGAAAATGATCTTGACAGGCGGACAAGAAAGTAGTGGTGGTGTGATCCTAAAAGGTTTCTGTTTTTTCCTTTTTATGTCGGTACTTACATAAAATACGCAACGTTAAAAAATATTTACTCCTTGCAGTCGGGTAAAAAGTGCTAAAATAGGTACGTACCTAAATAACTAAATTTACAGAAGTACCCGTGTGAATGCCTACATGTAGTCAAAGTAAGTATCTATCACCCCTTAGAATTACAATGTTATGAAAACATCTGTGGCTCCGTTAGCTTATTTTATAATTATTTGTATTAAACACTTTACCGACATGTGTACCTACATATAGTACGATAACGGTTCTTTATCTATATATTGATTGATTGCCAGCATAACTTCCGAATTAGGTACAGTTGAATTCATAAGCTTGTGAGCAAAAATTTAATCAAAAATATCTGAACACAACTTTATTATTAACGGTGTAGAAAGGTGTTCAAATATTTTTGATTAAATTTTTGCTCACAAGTTTATGAACTGTACGACTGTACTTAAGTAAAGCACCTACTTGCCTACTCCGGATATATTTTATGTAAATATGTATAAGTCAAAGTCAAAGTAAAGTCAGTAAAGCTGACATTCGATGACTATGGCCGTCAATAATTCGCTGAGGCAAGTTATTACGAGTATGACGGAAATGCTTTAGTGTCATAGTTTATTTCCCCATTAGATTTATGTAATATTTTTTTCTTTATTTTAACTAAGACTTTCGGTTACGTTATAAAAAATACTTTTAGGACGGTAAAATTAGTTTCTGATTAACAGTAGTTTGTAATGACGAGTCCTTTTAGTGAGTAACGTAAAGAATTAAGAGTTCTGATACTTCTTATCGTCAAATACGGTATACCTACTCCGCGCCGTCCATTAGCCCCACGCAAGGAAGAAATGACTTTCCAATGAAAATAGTTAAGTACCGTTACGGTCCTTTTATAATCACCCAAACGACGAGGCAAAGCAACCATCATAACCCGCAAGATCTAAACCCTTTACTGCACAACGCACGCTTTCTGCAGATGAATAGCGCAATTTTTATTATTTTACGACATCCCTCAAATATTGCACAAGTCCGCAAAGACGCCGACTGCGTTTAAATGGCGCTAGATAAAGGAGTATAATAAAAACAAACGGAAAGGGTTTACACAAATGCGGAAAATTACGCAACGCCCGCTTTTATGAGTGAGTTAAAAGCCCAGCCAGAAAAAACGACTTCGCAGGTACGGAAAGGGTCCGCTATTGTAGCTACGGTCCCGGCACCTATACAAAAGACCCCGTAACGCGAATACAAGTGCCATTCACCACTATAATGACACTGTATGCAAATAAATGCAAATCTTTTTACGAGCGTTCTTTTACAGGGCGACAATGAGCGCTTTGTGAAGGGCCTACAGCTACTGAATTCGATTATGTGTGTTGTAAACAAATTATCGATTCTAGCAAGTGACCCTTTTGCAAGTAAATAACTATACTACAACGATAAATTTAATTTTATTAACTATAAATTATAACACAGACATTTTCATATATCGTAATTTACGTGTAGGCTGGCAGTCAGTATTAAAGTTGCATGAAGCAATTAATAACTGCTACAGCGCCAGCTCGCTGTAACAAAACAACTTTTTCTTGGAGTTGTATCAGGCAAGATAGTTGCCCCTTTGAACTTGATCTTTTTATCAAATGTGGCTACGAACTCAAAAATTATATCGGCGTTTCGTCGCATTCCGCGCTCCCACATACCCACACGCGCGCAGCGAACGTGTTACCATCATAGACACACGCACACTATTGTAAAACGGGACACAATATTAGGGATGAATAGCAGGAGAAGTTTAAAACTACCAGAAAGTATGCATTAAACACATAAAACTCTAAGCACTGTAGGCCGATGCACTTCACCTACTCTCAGTGCGAGCGCACTTAGTGCAAAAAGAGTTCAAATAATGTTTTGCAAATTAATATTTACCTATACCTCTATGTATAAATAATTTTCAACATTATTAAACATGCCGATATCCCAAAATACTTTAATTAATCGCAGCCATTAGTCATATTCAGTCGCTGTAAAGAAATTACAAGGCTGCACTTACATAATCAAGCTGGAAAGATACAACGCACACACGGTGAAAAGTTAATCTATCTGCATATTACATGCACGTTTATATGGTGGTGCAATGGTGTGCGTGACCTTTACACTGGCACGTCATGTGTGAAACTGCTTCGCGGGCGCAGGCGCAGCACACGGATGCATCGCACGCACACAGCGACACGGCTAGACACGAATATTGCTCGCTATGCTAATGCAGTGGAGATTGGGCAGGTCGTTGGCCGCGCTCCCGGACGTTAAGTCATTCGGCAGAACCCGTCCTCCACCCTCGCCCCCGCCCGTCTACCCGAAATCATTTAACCGCCGAAGAAACCAAGATTTGTTACGTTTCCAGGAAAAAGTATTCCCGGCCGTATGAAAATTAAAGTCAAACGGCGCGTCCAGCGCAAGCGCCAGTTTTTCTAGCAAGACTGTTGAGTAATATTTTTTTAATAAATTTAGGGCATTAGGTACACTCGACCAATCTGGTTACTAGTCCAACGTAAAACCTTGTCATCATACATGACATTTTACGTCATTGGATAATAGATAAAAAAAAATAGTGTGAAATAGGCTCAAAAATCAAATTGGTTGACAGTATTCCGGTGGTTTTATTGCCACTTTTCACTTACCTACTCCAATACTTGCAATAGTCAAACCATAATTTAAAATAAATACTTATCTACATTATACGTAAGTATACTTATCCCGAAAAAGTACAAATGAATAGGTACCTACATGAATAATTACTCTTAATTCTAGATTTAGCTTTATAGTACTTGAATAAGTAAGAGGACCGCGTCCCATCGCCGCGCTGGCCAGTGGCCTTGAGCGGTGCAGGCGCAGCGGATTACTCACCTATACACGCACGAACCCCATGCTTTGATCGTTCGCTTGTGTGCGTGCAAAGGGCTGATTGTAGCATCCAGCTAGAGATAATTATATAAGTTTGAATCTTCTGGAAATCAGAAGAATTGCCTTATATAATATTCAGTAGGTAGTACTTACTTATACCGTAGTATGACCTAACATGAAACATGCTTAATTTGTATATATACGCTATTGTATTTTTGCAGCTATGCCCATTTAGATACTAATTTATTTGTATTTCTTATTACCTGTTGTTTTAATAGCTCTATTTTACAGTTATTCCAAGTGATCCAGGTTTAGTGAGGTAGAGTCGGCATAGCGCTCTTTACGACTCTATTTTTTGGACATAGGTAAGTAAATTCTTTATTGTACCATGTATACATAACTACTTACATAAAAATAATAGTCCACAGGACAAAATAGTTGTAGAAATGAGAAATGGTCTTTCTCTTCCACTTTATATTCGAACCTATTTGACATTGAGTCAATTTTTATCTTACAAAAGAAAGTAATTAGAGCAATTTATAATTTGAAGACGCGTGAATCTTTAAGATATTTTTTTAAGGAAACAGGTATCCTAACCCTGACGTCGCTTTATGTTTTTGAAATAATCATGTATGTTGGGAAGAACATATATGATTTTCCCACTAACGTCGATAAGCCAAAGGCTACTAGAAACACCGGGAAGCTTAAAGTTCCATCTTACAGACTGGTTAAAACCAAAAAGTCATTTCTGGGAAATTGCATACGTTTTTATAATAAAATTCCAAAAAATATTATAAATGAAAAGGATACAAAATTCAGATCTGTTGTTAAGAAGACATTAATGTCTAAGGCGTATTATAAAGTTAATGATTATATCATGGACAGGGATATTTGGAAATAATTCCGATCCGCATTAACGATTCCTTCAAATAGCGAACCTACTGTGTTAAAAATAAAGTTGTGTTAAATACTTGTGATGTATAGATTTAATATTATTATAAGTCTGTTTTAAAAAAATATGTACCTCGTTGAGTTTCTTGCCAGATTCTTCTTAACAGAGGTTTTTCCGAACTGGTGGTAGATTTTTTTTGACATTCAATAAGTGCTTGTTGTAGCCTAAATTGAATAAAGATATAAGAGTCTTTGACTTGACTTTGACTTTGACTTTATTTATAAATTGTTCGTTTTCAGACATTATTCAATAAATACAGATTTTTCGAGTGCGTGTTTATTTTGCACATTAATGCTAATTCTTTAAATTTTGCATTTTGATACCACATGGGTGATTATGAAAGTACCTATCTATATTAATTATAAAAAAAATGTCATAAATATAAAACTTATACATAAAGAGGTAACTACTAAGGCAATACGTCTGGGAATCGTCATGGCAAGGACCTTTGGTCCGTGGGCACAGGTTAGTAATCTTTCAAGTTCTATATTTTCTTTGTATAACGTTACCTATCAATTCTTGCTAACATCTCATCCAAAAGTCACATAATCAAAATATCATTACTATAAAAATTGACCAGCGATTTAAAATCGCTTGTTTAACTAGTTGGGTCTAGTTTGGTAGACAAAACAATCGATAGAAATCTTGTTTTCAATTCCAACTGGGCAATCTCCACGTGCCATTATAAAGACGCGTTTACCTAATTAGGTAGAGCCTACATGAAGCGGTGCAGATGCACATACCAAAGCATTTTGTAGTGATTATTATAATAATTCCCTCTCGCGCCCAATATCTGGAGAAATTGTGTGGTGCGTGGGCGTTTTGACAGGAGAGACGGCCGCGGTCGGTGTCGGCGCATAATGGATGCATCTATTAGTGGTGTGCCACTTCTCGTGAAAGTGCATCGACTGCAGCCTTGAACAGACCCTTTCCCTCGTCCATCAAGCCAGCTCCCGCCTCGCGCTCGCCTCTTTATAACCAACCGTGCATTAAACTATTGAGCGGACATTTATCGCTGCCACTTATTAAACTCTCTTTTCGGGGATTGAGTCAGTCGACGGATGTTTTCTATCAAGTCGGTGCCGAGCTCACACAAGGGGATGTTTGTGTATGACTGGCTTTATGCGCCAGAGCTCCTTCCCCTTTTGGTGCGTGATAGTTGCGCTGGCGATGCATGGTGCATGGTAAGTACATCCTGCGGGAGGGGCGGTGGGGGGAGCCGAGCGGTTATTTCGGTATGCACATTGCAGCGCAGCGGTACCGTGGACCGCGGCGTATCGAGGCACTTGCCACTCAAAATAGTCAGGTCAGGGACCGCGAGCTTCGCCTCGATCCTTCCCCAAGGTCAAGCCCCGAATGTTCCGCGCTGTCCTAAAGCCCCAGATGCTTCAAAATTTACGCTAATTGCGACTTTTACCTACTTAACGGTGGAAAGTATTAAATAATTCCTAAACTGTGTAGATTAAAATCCTACCTAACCTACTAAAATAAAATTGCATTTAAAATGTTTAATAATTTTTTATAATTTAAAAGTATTGTCGTAAATTTGTTTCTTCGATCCGTCATCATCGTCATCGTCTTCGACCTGTGTACGTCTCAATGCAGGGCATATAGGCCTTCTCTCAGAATAGGTATGAGAGGGCTTGGATCGTAGTTCCCACGCGAGATCGCTAAATGATCAATTTCTCTGTAAATATTTTTTCCATTTAGTTGTGGTATTTTGTCTGACACAGAGGTAATCTTGATAAGCTAAATATCATATAATTTTAAAGCTGTCATGAGTAATGCAAACGTGACTTCTCGACAATTTAATTGATTCTTAATTGCGAATAGTTCATTAAACTCGCGAGATTTAACCACGCCAATCGTATCATTAGGGTCAGAAATTTGCGATAAGAACATAATGGATTCGATCAACATCAATCGACCGACGCAATGATACAAATGACGTAGACAAAGCTATATTTGTCTATTAATTTATCCTCCTTTATGACAAAGAAATCCAGCAAAAATAGAATCTGACCAGTGAGTTCTAACACAAACTATGTAAAGTACCTAAACTTAACTCTGGCAAACTGAAAATCAGTCTGACAAGCAAAATATAAGTCCATATTACTATAAGTCAAAATTGAATTATAATACAAGAAACGTAAAACTATCCCTTTTGCACGAAAACGTGATCAATATTGAAAATTATCAAGCCATCAAGCAAAGAAATAAAAAGGAAAATAACATCATTCTGTATGAATTAGATTAGAATGGATGGTTTTAAGAATAAAATCCATGCTGTCCCTTTCTATAGATGTAGAAATATTCGCACGTATGAATGTGCCCCCTGCTACGTATTTATGGCAGATATTTTTTATCTGTGAAATATGTTGCCAATCCTTACTTTATTCAATTAGTAGCCATTTCATCTTCATTTCACCTTCTAACTACTGTACCGTCTAAAAACAAAGATTCAACAAAATTTATCATTAGATCATTACATTAGGATATTTTTTATTTCACATATAACTCATACAATATGTTACTGTATTTTAACGAATCCGTCAATTAAAATATCACAAAATAAAAAAAACTATTAATGTAGTACCTACAAAAAGGATAGAGAATGAAAGTACCTATTTCGGCAGAAGCCTCTATATTTTTTGTGAAAAACAATAACTTGTCCACCCTCGTGTTGACTACCACTTCTATGGTTTCAGCTTCCCTAAGGTTTGGTCATCGACACCGAAATGTTTTAAGGAGTTACCAAATATCACTAAATAAATAGCGATTTTTCGGTAACTACCTACATCTCTACAATAACACATATACCATAGTTGTACCGTTATTGTACTCGTAGTACCATAGTTAGGTGTAGTAATAATTATGAGTGATAATCATAAAAGTTTAAATCAATAAGGTACTTATACTATTTTACCCTCTTTAAACTCTAAGTACCTATACAAAAACTGATTCCTCAGCCAAGGAACAGTTTATTTAAACCAAATGCCATTTTAGGCATGATAAAACTTTAGATGACTCCGATCGGAATCCTTGTCTATTCCCAATCAAATTATTCGTCACACCATGTCGCATCGTCACAAACACGTTCGGCGTTCGAATGTTTGAAGGCGGATAGACGTTTCTAGAGGGCGCACAGAGCAAGACAAGGCATCTCCGACTGCGCTGGCGAGGACATTGCACTTCTACCGCCCCTCCCCGGCCCTTGGGTCCTTACTTCCCCCCACTGGCCATGCCGAAACTCGCTTCACAATGTTGCTTCTACGACCGGATTTAACTATTTAGCCACCCGTTGCATCGTTTATTTTTTTGTTTTGTCCATGCAGGGTTTGTCTTTGAACCAATGTAGGTACAAGACATTGAGGTTACTGTCTAAAGATAAGCTTGGGTAAATTTGTTCTTTACTTACTTCAACAGTTAAATGAATTTGTACGGATCATTCGACAAACAAATCGCGACTTATTAAAGTTGAGATTGTTACTCTACTTTAAAACCGATTCAAAGCAACGACGTGCCTCTGTCTAATTAGTTAGTTGTAGATCTCCGTGACTAGTAATGCCCATATAGCTATATAACAAGCTAATAAAACGTCTTAATTAATAAAGTAACGTCATAAAGCCTGCTTAACATTGAATGGAAGGATAGCAACGACAGTTGATAGAATCAGCGTCACGGCCGTCGGTGCAGCGCAAGCACAGCGCTTCCCGTTACTTGCTATGTACACGGTACATTAGGCTATGTACTGACTTCACCCGAAACATAACGTCAGCAGAAAAACTAAAATTCATACCTATATTTTTATTTTGATGACAGAGTTAGTTTAATCACATGCGTTTGGTAATTGTAAACTTGATGCTTTGAATGTAAATCAATTGAATTTGTTAAGCGCTGGTATTTCAGCTTCAGCTTGTTATTTCTGACATTATTCATCAAATTCACTACTTCCTCGTGGGCCGACGACGCCAAGTTCATATACTATTCATCGTTCAGGGTGAACGGACTCGGCGCCTGCGTCAACAACCTGGTTACGTCTCATCTTAATGGATGTTCTTCTGAGTTTCTTTCATAGAACTTCCATATGAACTTCTACCATAGAATATTGGTGTAAGCCAGATTTTGGCTTCAATCATCTTCAAGTTGTTAATAATAACATTTAGACAAAACTTAGCTGTTGTCCACGACTTTCTCTGCGAAAGATTCGTTTATCGCGTCCCGCGGGAACTGCACAATTTTTCGGGATAAAATCTAACATACATCCTTCGCCAAACTACCACCGTACCAAATTGCATTACATTTGGCGGGCTTTAAGCGTGATAATACAACGCACAAACGAAGAAAGAAACATAACATTAATTAGGATAACTAGTGTCTCTAACATTAACTACTGTACTAAGTAAGGGACTATATGTAATAGATTCTAATAGAACAGCAGCGCTTTCGGAGTGAGTCTAGCAAAATAAAGAAGGTATCCACCATGGTTCCACCAACAATTAGCGATAGTAATCTTACGATTTCACAAATCAGATAAATTACTCTGCTTAGCACTCCTGGTCATGAGAGGAGTGAGAAGAAAGAAATATTCTTCTCGAAAAAAAATTAAGTCTCTCACTTTGTTTGCTAACGGTGATGCGTTGCGGTGAGAGACCACACCGCGTCGCGCCTGCCTCAACACTCGCCGCGTTCACCGCCGCCACGTCACGCCGCCGCTTCCTGGCTCGCTGCAAGACACATCCTACACAGCACAGCTACTGTGATTTGATTACAGGCCTTATTAATATTTTCATGCGCCAAGGAGTGAGGACACTGTTTTTATGTTGCTGTCACAATAAGTTTTGCGCGCGAAAACACTGGCTGCATTGATTAGGTGCGTGATTTTTTTTTATATCGTGACACACATTCAAAATTAATAAGTAGACGATTTCTGTCAAAATTCACAACGAAATCAATAATTTTCAACATGGGAAACAACAGAAATAATGTTTGGTACCTATAAATTTTTTTGTTGGTCTAGACGTTGACTTAACTAATACAAACAAAAATAGTTTTAATTGTTTGATTATGTATTTTTAAATTAAATACAAACCGATACCTACCTACTGCATGTACTGAATGATAACTTAATATAAAACGTGCTTACTTATTCCGTTTTATTCGTATCAGTTCTAAATTAAGTTGTCGAAGTTTGAACTTCTTTCACACGACAAAATCGAATGAGACTGTTTCATCGATGACAATATTCTTATTCTATCCAAAAAGTCGTCAAGTTTGTGGCATTTGTTCGTGCTGTTGTTAGGTATATATTTCATAACAGATGCTTTACTTTCCCTTACATAAAGAATCACTTTGCAATGCTAATGCGAAAATTACTAATTTGCGGAAAAGTCTTAATACCATTACCCTAGTTCTTCAGATATGTAAGCACCGGGTCGTTTTGCGGGGGGGGGGGGGAAGGGGGGATAGCTACTCCTACCTAGTGAAGAAGTTCAAATTAGTTTAATTAATCATAATCGCAAGTCATTACTGTTATACATACATTAACAGTAACTATTGATCTAAGACGAATCATACTTGCCCAGCAAATGTTCTTGATTTACGTAGGCACCTAGAGCTAACACACTTCAAGTCCGAAGAAAATCCTAGAGCTCATAAGTATTATAATTCCATCTCGGTGTAGCGACTGTCGCTTAACAATCGCAAACCCTGTGACCTAGGAACCTTGTACAAAAAAAGAAATTAGACCCTCAAACCTTCTTTTTCTTGACGTTTTTTGCATTCAAAGGCACCACTAGGTTTATTTTTATCCATAATTTGCAGGTTAGAGTCCGAGAGCCCCCTGAGCATGAAGGACCCAGTGCACGGCACCGCCTAGCTCCCTGATGGCTATGCCATTGCGGGCGTCGCTTGTCACCACGGGGTACTGAGTTTCATGGTACAGTCACCAGCATTAATATCTACCACAGCGTAGCGTGCAAAAATATCTGACACGTCCTTCCGGCCGTATAAATAAAGTCGTATCAGATATTTATGCACGCTTGTTGAGTCAGATATTGGTGCTGGTGACTGTACGAAGCATTCAGTTCCCGTCAAACGCACGGCCGGGCGAGTGAGCGGACGCAAAAACCGCATACTCGTATAGTGCCAATTCGTTTTGGAATGGTGTTTGCGTGTTGTTTTCTATTTTACATAGTTAATAATTAATTATTATTTTTATTGATCAAAATTATTAGCGGGCCGCATCTGTAATGAGTTAAAAACCATTATTTTTTTTATTAACTGCCACCGAAAAGATCTATTAACTGTATGAACGCGTTTTAAAAAAAAGCAAGCAAACAAGGTAGAAGTTCCACTTAGGTATTCGCAGGTATTTATAGAAGACAAAATAACCTGAAGAAAGATAAAATAGGGTGTCCTCATCTTTTAGCATTCTATTCAGTGTTTACGTGTGATTGTTCTGAAAAAAATAATTGATTGATAAATACTCAGCGCGAGTAGCTATGCTGCAATTGGAAATATGAGTCAAGACCAAAAAGTTGCACGCCGATAAAGCTGTGTCACAAGTGTGTCACAGTGGAAAAAGTTAATGGAAATTATAACAACTTGCTAACGCAGCTTTAACGGTGTGCAACTTTTTGGTCTTCACCCATACCTGCCAGTTGTCTTGCTCTTATAGTCATAGCAATAAAGATTTTAAAATAGTGCGCATTAAATTATGTAGGTACTTTCTCCGTATTACAATAACCTAGGACAACACAATGTAAATTATGTTTGTGGAGCAGTTGATAGGCTATCTGTCTATGCAAATTGCCCTTTAAATGGCCAAATCGCTAATTGTACATACAAATAAAGATAACGGTACAAGGACGCAGTTGTGAACGTAATAATGATGTTAATTAATTAATTATTTGCTCAAGTCTCTAACATTTTAGGACTAATTATACTGAACTTTATGTATACTGAAAGCTACCTAATATTTACTCATGAAAACTGGATTTATTGCAAAAATAGACATAAGAACCTACCTAGTTTTTTAGGGTTCCGTAGCCAAAATGGCAAATACAGAACTCTTATAGTTTCGCCATGTCTGTTCGTCCTCTTTCCTGTCGGAATCCTATTTTGGGCGTGTCTTGGCCGGTTTTTATTCATTAAACTACCTAAATTAAGCCGATGCTGTACCTAACTGTTAAATATAAGTATAATAGTGGTACTACCTACATAACATTGCATTAAGCACGTATGAGACAACTCGGAAGCAGCTCCGATCCTATATTTGGATTCCCCATCAACATCTGAGGAAAACGGATGAAAGGCGACACGATCAAAAAGAAAAAGAATTCAATTATATTTAGCAATCACCCCTGTAATTACTACAGGAGGTTTCTTAATTGAGCTTCCAATAAAAAGGTCGAAGCTTCCGACTTCCCACGAACGCAGAGCAGAGGGCAGAGAAGCATGTGCGCGATGCAGCTTATTACGCGGGGAAATATTATCAAAATATTATGCTCTACATAGAGCTATATGAAGACTAGAAGATAAATAATTCAGGTTTGTTTATAATCTGTTTGCCGGCACTTCATTAAAAAAATTAAAATCAGGGATTATTAGATGGCCTTATAGCCCAGTGATTAGACGACCTGAGTACGAAGCTTGAGGGTTCGATTCACGGTGGGGGCAGAATGTTTGTTCTCAATTCTTGGATGATTAGCATGTATTTAATTAGTTGCCTAGTACCTACCCGTAATACAAGCTTTGCTTACTTTGTGACTAGGTCAATTGGTGCCAAGTGTCCGTGATATTAATTATTGACTCATTACAATTGTTAATTATATTTAAAACAGAAAAGAACACGTGAACACAAAAAAACTCGAAGCCCATTCCAAAAAGAAATTGCAATGTCGCTCACGCGTCCAAACAGTTACCGGGGCCTGGTGTTTGACAAGAACTGAATGCCTGGTACCACGAAACTCGGTTCGCGCAGAGAAAAGAGACGCGTCCATCATACGGCATTATCGTATTACTTATCTACTCCCGGCGAATAGAAGTTATACTATTTATAATATTTTTGTTCCCTTAACGACCTTGACTGACCTGCATGCTTAATTTGTCACAAGAACCAAAAAGTCACAATTATTGACAGGCAAAATAATGACATGCGACGCAAATAAAATCACCACTGCATGTTAACTGTAGCGCAATAAATAATTTTACACGTTATTTAACTACGTATTATGAATTATACTAGGTACGAGAACGTAGTAAAATTTTCGAAGAAAATAAAACACTTAGAATGTTTATTCTTAACCCTTCCAATGTCTACATCATAATGTTTTTGTGTGCACTATCAAATGATAAAAATATAAATAAATTTCCGTTAGTGTGAGGACCTGGGACAACTTGGTCTATTTCAGGAGTCCCGCCCCCTTTCTGGATTGATTGGTCGCGTATTTTATTACATTAATGAGTTTAGTCCTTATAAATAGAAATAAAATAGGTAAGTCTTCGTAATGCCTTGATCACACGTACCGAGTAAACGGGCCAGACAGTAAAATGTTTCTTGGCCGAGACAGTGAAGTAAACGAGCTTAGTTAGAGCTCGCTTGCTCGCTTATGTTTATCCGCACCGAGAACTAGATACGTGCGATCAAGGCATAAGTTCTTATTAACAAATGAATGACGCTCTAATAAAAGATGATAACACTAAGTCGCATATTTCATCATTAATTAATACATTAAATATATGAAAATTAAAAAATACAATGCATTTACAAATGACGTTAAACTAAAAAATATAATTAAAAAATAATAATACGGTTAATTAACTGAACTAATTAGATCAACCTATCAGAGATTTCCAAAAATATTTCCTCATCTTTCATTAGTTAATGTAAAAAAACCAGCCAAGTGCGAGTCGGACTCACGCATTGTGGGTTCCATATAAGTGTGTAGGTAGCTATGAATACCCAGTGTTAGCGGAACCCCGCTTCTAAGCGAAATGTAGGTATTTTAGATGATACTGACAGTAACAGGCAAACAAAAAATTAAGATTTTTATTTTCTTATAGAGGTTGTGTTATATTACAAGACCAACTTCATAAGGACAACCGCAGGAAGGTTTTGATTCCTCGACCATTTGAATGGAAACATCATTTAATGACTGTTGCTTTTGATATGCGTTTACTTAGAAGTTTGATTTTTTTCACTGCTCACTGCTGCTGCAGACCTACTTATAAGTATTTAATATTAGTTTTATCTTGATGTCTTAACGCATTCCTGAGAAAAAGTATTTTTAATAGACTGACAGATGGACAGTAAAGACAGTAAAGTAATCTTATAAGGTTTTCGGTTTTGCTAACTGAGGTCCGTACCTAGGTACGGTCCCATAAAAAAGACAAAGAAGTTATGCACAACTCGGTTCACCTAAAAAGGAATTCAAATTTCGACTTACCTATATTTTCCTAAAGTTGATAACTTCGAAAAGTTTACAAAATTTTTGTTAAGTTAATGTGGATGTCATTAAATATTCTTTTATTAATGGTAATCCACATTCCAGACGTTGTCGTCATGCATGTGTAACGCATGCATTGAACTCTATTGTTTTGTTTTGCGAAACAAGTAGAAATCGCAAGTTTTGTATGTTAATCCGACGACATTTGAACTTCATTAATTCTTGTGCTCGTACTTTGGCAAACAATAGGCATACCTACTCACTGGCCAACGCGACTTGTTTACCAGTACCAGACTATTCTTTTCCCCGATTACAAAAATGGCGACGTTAATTAATATTAAGATTGTAAAAATGAAACCCAATAGTTAGTAGGTTTTTAATGTACTTTCTCCGTTTATCAATTTTCATCTGTTTATGTGTGTGTTATATTCTTTTATCCATAAATTAATTGGGATTAAATGGACGTAAATACTTATCCATTTAAATTTTTTAGGTGACAAAACTTACATTTTAAATATTTTTTAACCAGAAAACCAAAAATTTAAAATTTGAATTTAAATTAAATTTTTAATTTAATTTGAATTTAAATTTAAAATCAGGAAGTAAAGCTCTTTTTATTACACTATTTACACCAAAAATATAAACGACTCGACTGCTATAACACTGGTGGAAGTACACACGACTAATTAGAGCATGAATACCGGTTTTCGATAATACCGAAAAACCGGAATATTGGAGCAAAATTCCGATATTGGCAAAACCGGTATTGACATTGTATAATACCGGTATTTCGATATTGATCTCTAAATACCAATTATTTGTTATTAAATAGAGTATTACAGTCGCAAGACTCAAAAGTTGCAAGTCACAAATGCATTAATACTTATTTAATTAATATAATCTTAGACATTTTTGAAATTATCTTAGCTACCTACTCGTACTTCAGATTGTCGGAACCGGAATGGTTTTAGAAGTGCGAAACTCATTCATTTTACTTTAATAATATGAATATCGAAAAAATACCGAAATACCGGAATACCGGTATTTGAATTTTCGGTATCGAAAAAATACCGGTATTGTAAAAAACGTCCGATATTAGATGCTCTACGACTAATAACATAACTAAAAAATAATATTTTTTTATACACAATCAATGATATTTTACCATATAGAAAAACAACCACTAAAAAGTAATAAGACGAGACGTTCACGCCAATATTCGGATGGTCGTTGGCGGGTCATAGGTGACCAACGGCTAATAGACACTGCCCACTGGCCAATGCACCCTTTTGCGACTTGCATTCAACACATCTGTCCACTGCCAAGGGATTAATGCACACTGCCGATGCGTTCTGAGAAATAAATACAGCAGTCATAATTATAAAAACAACTTAATAAGACTGTCTTTTCAGAAGTTATTCTACTACTTAGGTATATGCCTATCTAACGCTTTTCTGTGTTGGTCTTTAACTATCGGTCTCTGAGCTTTATTTTATTGATTACCATTATCTTGAATTTTCTTTTAATTAAACATCTTGCGAGCATCATAGCTCTGAAACACAACCACTTAGAGCCGGTAGATCAACTCGTTTCAGCGGCGGAGCGGAGGTGTCATACTTGGAATTTGTCCAAAATTGACCATTTCTCTTATCGATTTTTTTTTTCACAACTATAAAGCGACTTGCGCGTGTCATAGCTCCAAAATACAACCATTGAGAGCAGGCAGACTGATTCGTTTCACCTGCGGAGATGCCATACGTCGAATATGTATCGAAACTGACCATTTCTGCTATCGTTTTTTTTTTTCACAACAATGAAGCCTCTTTTATGGGCTATATCTCAAAGTTGCAACCACTGAGAGCAGGCGGGCCAAATTTATTCACATCAGCAGACCACTCTACAACCCATAAAAATTAATGTAACCGTATACGTGCATTCTCAAAAAATCCTGTCACCTCTTAGACTATTTTCAGTGAAGACTCATTGTAGACATACGAATACTAAAATTCCGACTTAGTAACCAAAATTTTACAACGCAGGTGTATGCCCCTATTTTGTTATCTAGTTATTGCAAATGGAAGTTCAATGTCATAGAACAAGTTAGCAAAACAAAACGTTGCCCATTTCTGTCCCATGGGGTCAACAGTGGTCAGAGGTGACCAACGGTGACTAGAGGGGATGCGGCCTTGAAATAAAAAACTATGTGGAACACCTAAATTCACTGATCAATTCACAACCTTTTATGAAACTTAAAGGGAAGAACTTAATTTAATTTGTCATTGCATAACAACAAGGCTGCTGGGAGTTTTAAACGTTTTTGCTAATCAAAATTACTTACAAACTGAGTGTCTGGACAAAATTTGGTATAGAACAAATACCTACCTACTAACAATACAAACCTAAAATCTTCATAAATTGCTTAGAATTTCAGAAAAGCATTTATACTTTTATTTTGTTATGTTTTAAGAACTAACAACCCAAAATCCTTTATATCAAAAAACCTGCTGCCACTTCATAGAAATACTGATCATCGTTTAGCACTCCTCATTTCATTGATATTACAATGATCTAGTGAATATGCATTACCCTTCGCAGTAAGCAGATGTCTTGAATGCAACTCGCGAAAGGGTGCAGTGGACAGTGGCCACTCTGCGACCGGCCGTTGATCACCTCTGACCCCCCAACGAAAACTTGGCAATCAGCAAGAAATAAGCTGTTAACCCTTACAATATATTCCTAGTTAAAGCCAAAGTCTATAAATAAAAGTAATAAGTAAAGTAAGAATGCTCAACCTTCTTTCAACTTGAAAGAAACCAACGCGAAATCAATGACTTAATGAAGATCAAATGTCAATGAACAAACCATTTGCATACATTACAATTTTCACCGGCACCGTTTGGAATGGTTAAGTAATTTTATTATTTTGTTGTTGAATGAAAATTCGGACAAATTGTAATTCAATACTGGTTGTACCTAATGCTCCTTAAAAAAATCAAATCGAATGTTCCAAATTCTTAAAATTTGCAGAAAAGAGCTATCTAACTACTTTCACAGCTTAAATGTGTGATAGAATTTTATGCAAAAAGTCTTTAAAATTCAATGTCACTAGGATTACAAATAGGTTCAAGTTTTGTATCCCAGGAGGTCAGCGGTCATCGGTCAGGGGTGACCAACGGTTCGCGAATCCAGCCCACGGTCAACTCAGTGCGAACTCTGCAAGTGAGTAAGCCCTTATCCGCATGTACACCTGTAAAACCCCTATTGTTAACCTTCACAATAGTGCCAAAATGCATGTTACTTATCAATATTACATTCCGTAGTTTTTTCTACGTTTTGCATTATTGAACGATGAGTTGCGTTTTTGCATAGATAACAATGTTGATGTGTGGATGAGATAAGACTAGCTAAGTAGCGTAGCAGCGTGTTCGTAAGAAATTGTTTACTATTATTAGGTTAATTAGGATAAAATCAGATAGCTTCATGTAGGCTGCTGTAGAAGAATAATATTATTATGGTTTGCGTACCTAATATTTGGTACATGCAACTGCCAGTTGCCAGTTTCTTTTTCTTTGAACTTGGCTAGTTATAAACGCTACTACGTATTTAGTATAGTAGGGGTAGGTATTTGAATGTAAGTTTAACTAATATCAATATGAGTACAATTATAGCTACAAATTTATACAGAAATAGGAACTTTTTATTACGAAGTACAAAATTATTTTTGTATAACGCGGTTTCATCAAACCAAAGAGATCAATAACATCCATAGGTAGGTACGATCTTTTTTACTTTATGAGCCAAAGTTATAGCCACTAGGTATATTTGGTAGCGGACGGGGGTTTGGCGGTTAAAAAAATTCACAGTCCATTATTTGTTAAAATGCGTAGTCCTCTAAATTATTCATACCTCAAATCGACGGGGAACTGTATAAAATACTCATGGCCATTATAAAAAATATAAGAAGCGCTAAAACTCGCTAGGATAGAAAACGGGTATGTCTGTCCGTTCGTCACCTCTGACCCGTGTTAGACCAGCACCGGCCTTCGGGCCGCCAGAAGGGACTTTAGCAAGTTCACATAGCTAGCCTTGATATTGAATCACTAGCATTGTGGGGATCATTCCTTTCATTTTTAGAAATAATAACAGATTCAAAGCAAGCTTTATGTTAGTTTAAGAATACCATCCTACAGGTACCTACAACTATGTCACTATCAATCGTCATTTTGTGTTTAGGTACCGACCGACCTAATAAGTTTTCGAATGGAAAGTAGTCTCAGCAAAAGCCGCCCGCGCAAAAGCTTAAGTCCAAGTTTTGTTCCTTTTTGATTCTAATAAGTACCTACCATGCTTCCATATAGCACTTAAGTACATACCTACCTGCATTATGATTTCGAAGTTTGACAACGGTGCGCTAAAATTTGAAAAAAGATAAGAACATGAATAAATGACCTTAATTGTATTGACAATCGTACCTACCTACTTACAAGCCATTTAACTGAAACATAGAACTGGAAACTTATTGTCTAACGTTTCTGACGCTCGCGATCGCAATCAAATGACAGTTTTTGTATGCGAAATGTGTCATTTGGTTGCGATCGCGAGCGTCATAAACGTTAGGCAATACGGCTTCTGGACATACAAACATGACAATGAAAACTTGAGTCTTTGGAGTTCAACCGTAGTTGGATATTTCTATGGCATTATGAAAATACTGTTTGGTTGTTTGTAATAAGTAGGATTTATTTGAATGTGTCATAGGTTTGGTATCACTAGGTTTAAAACTTTCAGTTCCAGTTGTCTAGTTTTTGTTGGTTGCTTAGCTTTTGTTCTATCCTATACCTAAAGATCCTATGTCATACAGAATTATTTACGTTTTGGAAGAATAAAATACCTACCATCTTAGCTGATTTAAAGCCCAAAAAACAAACAAATATTTACCTACGTGCGCTGATAATTCAGTACCCATTTACGTCACATCGATTTTCACAGCGGAACAAACCGAGACAACACACCGCCGGACAGCGGTCAGTCCCCGTTTTACGGCGCTTTTATTTACTCTAAGCTTATTAAACCCTTTCTTTGTTGAATCATTCTTGAGAATGGTAATTAATATGGTCGGCATTGTGCAAAAACGCTGCCTTTGTTCTTTGTTCTGCGCCGCTTTGTCCACTGGGCCGGTTTGCCCGCTTTGTCGAGGTGATCATTAGCCCAGTGGGCATTTTCGCACTGACCATTTCGGACATTTTTTTCTCACAGATATAGAACTACGCCCTTGACCGTTATTCGCTGAGTCTACGGTTTTTGTGATTAATGATTCGGATAGTTTGTCGGGTTAAATTAGGTACTCAATGTGCAGGTTAACATAACAATATAATTTTTGGCATTTAATTGATGATACTTTTTATAGAATAAAATAGAATAATACAAATTACAAGATCACAAAATGATCGTCATTGTCCCGTTAGTACCAAACTAGGCTGAGCCTGTATCTTGACACTCACTAAGCCAGGTTACATATCAGACAGATCAGTAAGTAGAATATCCCCCACATTGTGCAGTTAAAACTATATGGTACACTCGTACAACTACCTACAATGTTAGAGATACCTACTCCACAAATCTAGGTATTACAAAATTATAGTGTTGGTATCTTTGGACGGCTAACAACAATTGAGATGAAGATTGAGACAAAATAACATTAAAACTAAAAAAAAAAATTTGACTATTTTGTATTCGTTTTGGGAAAATCCCAGCCTATAAAAGTACCGCTGCTGGACACAGGCCTCCTCTCTGAATGAGAGGGCTTGGGCCGTAGTTCCCACGCGGGCCCAGTGCGGACTGGGAACTTCAGACGTGCCATTGAATTACTTCACAGGTATGTGCAGGTTTCCTCACGATGTATTCCTTCACCGTAAAGCTCGTGGTAAATTTCAAACGTAACTCACATGTTAAAGTTCCGAATTTAACTATTATGACTTCGCAAAAATTATTATACATATTTAATTGTAGGTACAGTTCTATATTTTTTAATTGACGAAATTATGAATGACAAAATTAGGATCATTACATTTTCGATTAAAAATCGAAAAAGTTAGCAGGTAGACGTCACAGGTGACCAAAGAGCTGGCACCTTCCTCGGACAAAGAATTAGCTTAGCTATTTAGGTCTATAGAGGAAACGCTACCAGCATCTTCAGTACCTTGCCTAAGGGGTACTGTTTAAATACATATTTGTTTTAGTTTTAGGTTTTATTCTATTATTTGTAAGTTTTTAAGTCTAGAATAGTTATTTTTTAATTTAATATTTATCATCTATTTTATTAAGTTTGATGTGATATTTAAATTTTGTAAATAAAATTGTTTTATCATAAAAAAAAATAGAATAATAAAACTTGTATTAACAATTTTACAGTTTTTATGTTTATTGATAACAAGGTTAAATCCGAGTTGTATTGAGGTTTATTATCAAAAACGCATAGTTTTTACTCGCTGTTTGTATTAAACACTAAATTTTTTCATAATTACATGTTACTCTATGTTATGTTGTTCCTTGACATTCGTATTTACTGAAATTTTTGAAAATTATAAAAATCTATTATTTACTTGTGTCTGTTTTTAATATTGTGCAATCGATCGCTAGCTCTGCTGTGAAAACCCTGCTAATATCCCCACAAGTTGTTAGTAGATATATAATTAACAACTTTTGGACGAGACTAACTCTTCATTTTATGGTCATGATCTACAATTACTTATACATAAACATTAAATAAACACAACACAACATAGTTCCGCACCGAACCCTCTCGCATCTTATTTTTATGAATGAAGTACATGTGTGTGTGTCGTATTTACGCAGGACACGGAGTGATTCGCCAAAGAATTGTGAATGTAGTGGTTCGCGAATCGCATCATGCGAGAGGAAGGAGGATCGCCCTCCGGTGGCGCTAGCCAATCGGAGGACGTCTAGACTGTAAGCTCAAGCTCACTGGCCTGTCGTAGTGTGCGTAAGTCGCGAATAATATAGAACACATATCAAGTCCTCTTTATCTGTGTGAAGGTACATAATACAGCGTATGACCCTGAACATAGTGGTTATGTATCAAATTTATCTACATACATTATGCTAATCCTATAAGTACGTAGATTTAAACTCATCCTATTGGCTGTTTATTTAAAAAATACCTACAGTTTTTTTGTTAATACATAATGATGTATATAAGTAAGACAAACGTAAATACCTACTTCAGATGACGCAATCTGCGCGCTCAACAAGAACTCCTTGGATTCATGCGGCCTTAGTACTTCGACGCGCATGCAAAGTTCTTCCTGTGTTTTGAAACGCACTTTACCTACTAGTTCTAGTTAGAACAATAGTTGTTGTCAAAACGTCAAATATCTCAATACTCCACCGGAAACATAAAAACGACGAACAAGGGGTGTATTCTATTAAGAATGGCTGTTAAACCAGGATTACTTCCAACGAGACTTCAATTAGTGCAGGGGTTGCGATAGTTTAGCAAAGGGAACTGCGGAAGGTAACCCTTCCGTGTAAAATATCTTCGTTTGATGGTTTGAAACATGTGTTCGCCTCAACACTGATCCCTTGAGGAGGTCGCGGCATGATACATGGCTTGCCACTGTAGTTAATTAAGACGTCGCGTTGCTTAAAATAGCAAGATGGCTTCCACATTCACTACGTAAGTAGGTAAGGATTACAATGCAAACCAGCGCAACTTTCTGATATAAAGGACATATTTCACCACTCCCTGATAATTTCCTGATATTTTATTGGACTGATATTTATAATGCTGTCTCTGTTTATTTTGTTTCAATTAACAGAGATGGCTTACATTTATATTTTTATCACGTAAAATAGTATACAGAAGCTTATCAGAAAGTGGTGAAATCGGCCCTAAATCTTGTTTAAAAAGGTACTAACTAGTTCTTCTTCATGGTTACATGAATATACTTGCTTGCAATGCACCTAATAAACAGTATAACATCTACTTACATAGAATAGTAAATGACGTGGTAATATGTGCCTAAAGCAGCACTTGAGTTTATTTTAATGTCGCTACATAGACCGTTTGTCCATCTGTCAGACTGTCCGCTACAGGGCAATATCTCAAAATTGTCATAGATAAACGATAAAAATGTATACATGATGTGTATTTTTACTGCTGCTATGTTTGTTATTGTAATAAACAATTAAAATAAAAAAATATTTAAATACAAAATTTAAGGGCGTCTCTATAACCAATATAAAAATTACCTTGTACCTGCTTACATTTAGGTACCTACTTAAGAGCAAGGCTGTGCTGACGCTGGATAATTATATATTTATACGGACTTTAATAACTTAAGTATATTTTGATATACAATACATGTATACAAAAAAATATACGGGCCCTTGGTGCGAAAGACCGACTTGCTTTTGGCCGATTTCTTAATTCAAAACATTCTTCAATTGTCATCCTGTGACATTTTTAACTTTTACATTTTGCCTAATATCTGCTTTACTACGGAATTTCTATTTGTGGATATGCCTAAAGAATTATATCCAAAACAACCCCTTCCTAACCTCTTAAATTTAAAAAAAACTGTCACAGGGGAGTCGCTAGATTAGCCCTACAAGTAGAGCCGAGCAAAAACACCGCATATGGGCGTATTTCAATTAGCTGTCAGCTTGTCAACCCTTCTGCTGTTCTTTAAGTACTCTCAGGCGCCAACGCCAACACCAACGATCTAATCAAGTGCTAAAAATAACTGCAAAAGCAGTTTTAAGGGAAAATATTTATAGCCCTTTCTTCAACAACACATTTTTTCGATGGATTTTTTATCATTGTTATGTTTCGTATGTGTATGGCATAGATATTCCAATTAGAATAAATGCAATAAATAATAATCACTACGAGAGTTTTCTACTAGGCAGAATTTCACACAGTCGTGTCGTGTTCATTCAAATAAAAAGTCATACATAGTACTCACCACTGTTACCCTGCTTTAGGCAAAACCTAGCGAAAAATATTGTTTTCTTATTCTTTGAAAGTTTATTTCTACTTGGTACAAATGCAAATAAATCAGTACGTCAGCAAAGGAAGCTGAAATACAATATCCATTTGATGAAATACGTGGATGTGGGCACAATCTTAACCCTTTAATGCAGAGGAAATGTGTAGGTAAGTAGGTCAGACATACGATTGTGCATTGCACATGTTGTGAAAGCGGCGCAAAAAATATTCCCCTTTATAAATCGCTTTGTTTTCACACACAAAAACAGACTGATTGTTAGCTGCAATTTGTACCCTTGAGGTCGTATAGTAATATCGCTTTGAATTGGCCACGATTTATACCACATGCAGCCCCCAAACACGTGCTTATTCTAAGAAATTAGATATATATCCAATCAAGAAAATCTAAAGCGACAGAGCTCGGAATATGCTCTACCAGGTGGTTTACTATTTTCTGAAACAATAATCAATGATAAAGTTGCTGATGAGCCAAGTCTCCATAAGATAACAACGTTAAAAAACAACATTTGATCATAGTTTTTGCCTGTTCTCGCAACGCACCCTCAACCCTTCTCGCGGTTCAAGCGGGATTCTTTGCCTACCATTTTTTGTGGCTCTCCTTTTTAAATGGCACATGCAGAGAGAAATGTTTTTTTATGCACATCAACCTATTTTATAAAACGCAATATCATCAGTCTACCTGAGCTGAGACTGGAGTCTATATGGTTTTAATTAATAGGCTCTCCTAATCGATTAACAACCTATGCATAGTTATTTTATACGCTTCGTAGACAGAAAGTTAATTTTTTGGGAAAGTCGTTTATCAATACCATAATATATTTTTGCCTAAATATAATACACATTCGAATTTAAAAACGTTATTACTATAATATTATTGTAATATATTTACTGTACACCTTGTATTCAAAATTGCATACGAAATCAATTTATTTGCAGGTATGTAACGATTTAGAGCAACATTTATGTAGGTAGGTACAACAAGCAATCGAAAGTCAATTCTTAACAAAAGACACGCAACAAGATAGAAGTACTAAATAAAATAAATAGCAACTAAGTCGTCTTAAGGAACAAAACCAACCTAATCCTAAAACCGGTAAAAAATCCAAAGATAAAAGATTGTATAACTTTCGCTCACATCTTTTTTTTTTAAACTAACAGTAAACCCAACGATATCTCGCCAAAACAAACGGTCGTGCAAAACGTCCGATATAGTGGAATTTGGAATCGACAGCAAAAAATCGCGCAGGTAAAAAGTCATATACCGGTATAATTATTGTCACAAATTAAAGCAAAAAATTCAACACAAAAGGTATCAAAATTCTGCAAGCCACACGAGCAGGTAGAAGAAGTTTATATAAATTTTAGTTTTTTGTGTGGAAAGAATTGTGCAAAAGCGTGGGAGGGAACGTGGGATAACTGTATTCTGCGACGCACCCGGCAGAGAGTATACTCGTAACTCTACAAACTAATAAGCAGCGTTATGTCAACGCGAATTATATTTATGACTTGTGACTTTATCATTTTTATAATTATTTATTTTTATGCGATCTTCTCACGTGAGTTTTAAAAGTACATACGTATTTTGATTTTCACCGTTAATTAGTTAGTTAAGTATATTTACCAACATTTTGTCCATTCGCTATATAGAGACGGTAATATTGAATTAGAAGTACTTGAAAGTCCTTCCTCAAGTAATCTGGATTTTGACATGATTTAGACATAAAAAATCTTTTAGAACTAGAATTGTTTTTCCATCAAGTTAAAGACACTTTCGGGCACAGAACCATCACTGGAAATAAGTCCAGCTTCAATCTATAAAATCATCGATAAAGTTATAATACGAATAAATAAATTAAATAAATTTATTTTATTACCACAAACCAGCGCGGTCACTGCAAAATATGCTTTGTCACTAAGTAAACAATCCGATCAGGCCACAGTTTCAATAGAAAACGAGAATTTTTGGCAAAAACAGCTTAAAAAAATTATAAGCTTCCCCCAAACTTGGTTGCGACGTGATAAGTTTATTTTGAAATAGAGATTCAAAATCGGCTTACGTTTCCGACACCTGAGTTACATTCATTTCTATTTTATATTTATATAAATACCTACGATTATTTGCAATAGCACAGCTTTTTTTTAATTTTTGCGCAATTAACAGTGTACCTACAATTTAGTTCCGTAGTGTAGTAAATCTTTCCCATTAAAATCAGACTTTAATATAAGATATTTTCAGAGCACGTTTACATTTTCATATCGAATATTTAAAAAATACTTTACAATTGATAGCTGTTGGTAGTGAAGTGATACCATGCTGTTTCATTCTCAGCTGTCTTCGATTTCAGTGAATTCAGAACGTAATTTTATTGCTGTAGGTATCTAAATTTTCGTCCCCAAATTATTTTCCGTAGTACCAAGGAGACGCTGCAGGCTGCAAGTTCGCGTGTCGTTGAACCTGAACAAAAACTCCCCCGCCGGTTTCAGCGTTCTCACGCCGCGCTCCGAACTCTGACACGAGTATGAAAAAACTAGTTTTTATGCGTAATTTTAAACGAATTCTTACATATTGAGACAAAAAAGACTTCGCAAAACTACTTAATAAAGATTCACGCGTCTTCAAATTATAAATTGCTCTAATTGCTTTCTTTTGTAAGATACAAATTTTATCGTATAGATGTGACAAGTCTATCATTTTGGGCTAATTCTACTAGGTAAAGAAAAGGGCTTATACCTTTTTAAGGCCGGCTACAGACCAGTGACTCTTCTTGTGTTGTTAGTCTTCATGGTCGGTGTTAATCATCTCCCATCCCATCAGATGCTCGTTACCTCCCTCTCATTGACCTCTTTGCACGCTGCGTTCCTATATACAATATTTCAGATAAAATATCAAACGTTAAATCAGATAATAGGTACATATTAGTTGCTGCTGCTGATACCTAGGTATTAGCAGAGTAGAAAGCCATATTTGAAAAAAATAGCGTTTTACTGGTCCGTAGGTAGGTAGATAATGACATTTTACCTGCCACCACCTTGCATAACATATGAGTGTTTCATTGAGTTAGATTACATAATCCTTTATGCACTTTTTGTGCACATTAGGGGTAGATATTAAAATGTCAGGCATGCATTATGACGGCACCGGAAGTTGCGTTTCACTGCGAATGTTATTTCCGGCCCCCGCTGTGAACTCTCATTATTCTTTCAGCAAATATGTTTTGACTAAAGCCATTACCTCCTTCGATGAGCTTCAGAGCGGACGTCTCAAATGATCTTGGGCACTGTCATTAATATAATGATTGACTCATTATCAATCATTAAAGGGTGAACATCGCCACATGCCGAACTATTTCAACTTCTGGACTTGACTAAATAAATATTAGATCTAGCATTAAACGAATATCAGCTAAAAATAATGAAGTTCAAAAAATAGTAAAGTCTAATTAATTTAGTAAGTAACTTTTAATGTTATATTTCAAGTTAATACTTTTACTTATAAGAATAAATAGTGACCTAAAATATGATTATATCATCCTAGATGTATTAAGTATAGTAATCATAAATCCAGTAAGTATTAGTCTTAGGGCCTGTTTCACCACCCATTGATTAGTCTTAACTGACGGTTAAAAGTGATGCCGTCTCTAATTATTTTGTTTGAATAGACGGAAACGGCATCACATTTAACCGTCTGTTAAGACTAATCAATGGGTGGTGAAACAGCCCCTTAATATTGTATATCCTCGCGTACTTAAATAAACTTAAATGAATTGGAATAGCTGCCGAATGTAGTTACTATTAAATTTTTCAATTAAATAAGAACTTAAAATATAGTGACAAACGTAATTTCCAAAATTATAAAACTAAAAATTCCCGGATCGGATCGTAGAACTACGTACTATTGAGAAAAGTCAAGACTAGAGGAGAGACGTATTTACTGGGAATAGGTTTTGGAATAGGTTTTGGCTTGGGCGCGTGGTACCTACGCGTTCCCGCCCGCGATACTTTTAGCGTACAAGTACCTAAATATTTCGGAGTACAGCGACTGACAACGTTTCGCCAACTTTAAAACAAGCATTTATGTACCTACACTTTTTAATTGAAATTTTTATAAAAATTGCCGACAGTCCTAAGCCAGTATAAAGTATGGAGGGAAGTTTTTAGTCGTTATTTAACATAAGTTAAAATAAAAAAATACATAAAGTATGAAGACTGAACTGTGACGTGGAATTCGCTATTTCGATATTCGTAAACCCTGGCAAAGACAACAATTGCTCGTAAAGATTATATCTGTTTTAATTCAATTATTCATATTTACTTACATCTTAAGTGTTAATTTCGTATTGAAGATACAGCTACACACTAAGACTACATTTTAAGCATTCATAAGAAAACGCTAGAGATACAGACAGACAGTTCATGCTAGACAAACAGTTCTTTGGTAAGATCACAGAGTAAGATATTCAATATACACTTTCTGTAATAAAATTTTGAATGGAGATTGGAAGATAAACTACATTTTTTAACGGAAATCAAAAATGAAAACCATGTTATTATTATTATTATTCTCCTTAATGGCGGCCTTTAAGGCTTGGGCCAATGTCAGTTAAAAAAGATAAATATATTCTTCTTCACGTAGTACGGTGATTGTAGTTTTTGCAACTTGATAGCAAAATTCCAAAAACCACGCGGAAACAACTTGCGCATTAAAAAATGTCAGACACGAGAGCAATATCGAATTTTGTGATCACTGTTCACTGTTAAGGTTAATCGCCGCATAAAACACTATCAAAATTATACTTCAACTAGCCAAAGAAGCAGAAATACCAAAATAGGACATGGCCCACATCCGCCATCTTCGAATGCCACAAATCGAATCCTGAAAACCATGTTAGTAGCGTCTGATACGACGAAGTGACACTGACAACTGACAACTACCCACAATAAATTAACAACTAAGATCTACCTCCAGCTTAAAAAATAAATAATATTGCCAGTACAAACATATTTAACACTAAGTATATTTAATATAAAATGAGCGTTAAAAAAAATGCATGCATCTAACTTGGTAATAGCGTATGAGATGCCTAAACCGCATAGGTCATGACGTTATAGCCTTCTGGGGCCCGACATAAAATTTCTGTTTTCACAATTTAAACCCAAAGTCAATCGGTAAAGTTCAAATTAAGTATTATTTTTTTATGTCCTCAACTGAGGACCGGGGGATCCAGGAGGATACCTATAGTGTTGGGTATCTTTGGATCTAATTTTTTTGTGGACGCGCACTCGCAAGACTCAGTCCGCGTTTTACCTAGTAGGTACGTTTCATCTCTAGTCAAGACTTAAGCAGAGTTTCCACCTATAATGTGCGTGGAAGTGTTGCGAGGATATGTTTTACATTATCCAATAGAAACGTTTCATTTAAGTACGCATCCTTGCAAGCACACCTCTGGTGGAAACAGCCGAGCGGAGCTAGGCGAGGTAAATAAAACGTTTCTATTAGTTAATCAAAAACATATTCCTGGTGGAAAAGCTGCTTTAAGAGGTCAAAATTAACTTGAAGCAATAAAACTTCTAAACCATTTTTTATGTAGGTTACCCCACTTAATGTTTTTTTGTTCATATAAAGTCAGCCTACTGTTTAAGACGTGACTGAGTACCTTCAGAACTTCTGCTGCGTCAACACAAATAAACATAGATAAGCGACTATGTTAATTAACCTTGCCTTTTCATATATCAGATGACGACTTACCTTCATGGAATCGTGATTAAATAAGTCTTGTCAAAGTTAACAATACATATCAGTCACCTTTGTCGCCGTCCTTACTGTGTTAGCAGGTAGGTACCTATATCGCGATAAACGCACTGATCGTCGTGATGAAGTAGGCAATGAAAACGAACTTCGCAGTACTTTAATTCATTGATTAACGGCAAGTGATTTGTCTACCTACATAAAACTTATTTTCATTCATACTTTCCCACTAGAAACAAATAATTTCTGCGATTTCAATAAAAAAAGTGGACCGGATTTTTGTTAAAGAACCGTTGGTAATCGATTGAACAATCCTTATAACTGTCATCACTTCCCCGATCGCATTTAGAATGTGGGAACAAATTATCGCAAACACTTTGATGGCACGCAAAAAAAAACCTTGCACAAAACATCACCTGGCCAAAAAAATTACACTCCCACGCTCCGAAAGGGTTGCGCGCACCTGACCTATATTGCTTTGCTAAAGTGTAAAAAATGTTTTCTTTGCATTTTTTACGCATTATACCGAATCTCAGCGTTGATCATAAATATTGCAATGGAAGTAGAGTGTCTACTCTCTCGTTATAAACTAGGATTTTCCGTACAAGACTAGGCCATAAATAGTTAATAAATTAAATAAATAGTTAATTGTTAATAAGTAGTCAAATCAGAAATTCGATAAAATTAGTTTCCTAAGTGTAAATAAATAGTTACTACTTTTTAAAATGCAAAAATCTATAAGTATTTTATAACTATCACATACGCATAATAACCCTGCAATAAAACTTGCTAATCTCCGTTTACGATCAAGTGACGCAAACAAGTTTGCTTTCAGCGGAACAAAACAAACAACAACAAAATATCTGTCCCGCAACACCACAGTAGATGTGCACCCCACTTGCAGTCACACAATGGGCTATTGTTGCTCGCGCGCAGGTAGCTTAAAGGGTTATCCGCTTATGCAAAAAATACACTATCCGATTAACACTCAACACGAGTTACCAGTTTATATGCTAACGATGCTGAGGTGTTAAGAGCGTCGCCTTCGTCCCATGCGCGTGCATATTGGCATAAATGTAGTAATTGTTATGCCCTTACAAAAGGAGTTTGGAGTTCGAGTAGTCATTGTCTCGACCATGTGTACATACCTACAGTCAAAGGCTTAATATATGTATGTACGTTACCAAGTCTTCAAAAATATCTATACACATTTATGCCGCTAACCTTAAGGTCGATTGTATACGTATGTATATTCGACGTTATGTCTGTATATAGATATTAATGCTCTTGGCTGTACAGTCAACGTCATAAATAAGTGAACACTTTTGTACCTTGTCACTTTAACGTCATGTTTGAAAAGCCGTACGAAATTGTGTAACTTCACTTATTTATGACGTTGGTTGTACTAGGTACCTACCTGACTAATAATTTTTGAACTATCCACCACTTTACTGAATGTATTTAAATAAAATGAGTATTTAAAAGGTTATCATTTGGCTTAAATACAGCCAAGGAAAAATTCAGTAAACTACAAATACTCGTACGTAGATACTTATTACCTTTAAGGTATACTAGGTATACCTAGTCTTTAAAAATAAAAAGTGGTAGAACCCCCAAACAAAATAGTCTACGCTTATTGATCGGATTACGATATCCCTAAAATTTACTGTCATAACATCAAACAATACCACCTTTTTACGAAATGAAATGGTTTCTATAATTGTGCGGTAGACCTGTTCAAAGTAATGACAACCATAGCGTTCTACAATATGTGTGGGAGTTTGATTAGATACATTGAATTTTTGATAGTTACAAGAGACCTGATTAAAAAAGCTGTAGACCCTGTAATACAATTTTATTCGGCCGTAAAGAATATTTTTATAGTATGTAAGGAAAAAGCTCGATGAAGGAGACGGCTGACAGATCGCGTGCACGCGCTGCGGTTAACGCGTTTACAACAAGGGGCCTACGTGAATTCGCGGCCTTTAACGAAGCGGGCTCATTAAGAATTCATCGACGAGAAAGCGTGAGCCGACAGGGAGGGCGGTCAGCCTGACAGGCGATGTGTTGCAAAATGAATAAATAGCGGCGAGAAATGGGGGCAGTTCGCCAGCTAACCACCGCCGACTCAATAATGCAACCCGGCCTGCCTATTTCAGGCTACAGTCAGCCACTTTTCCACTAGCTGTTCGTTCATACGAGCAATGGGTTCTTGAGTCGCTGGTCGGAGTGACGCGAAACACGGCATAGTTAATGAATTTGTTCGCGGACACGATAATGTCACTAACGGCTCGGCTGTAGGTACGGGGGACGATTCGCAACCGCCCCTTTGTTGAATTGCCATCATTATTTTTTTTAGCCTTATGCTGTTGACGTACTAAAATATTTTATAATCTATCTTATTGAGCTCAGGTAGACTTCTTTGATTATCAGCTTCAAGGTCTCTAATTTAAAGGAACTTGACATACATACTTGACTTTTACAAATTCCACACAACGCTTAGTATTGTATGTTATGGACAAAGTGATTAATAAGGGCATTATAAAAATAATGACAAGCTATACCGGGCAAAGTGATAATAATTGCCCCTGGTGTTGCAGATGTTTATGGGCGGTAGTGATCTCTTAACACCAGGAGACCCACTTGCTCGTTTGCCTTCCAGTCGAATAAAAAAAAATGGTATTTATCACATTGCCCGAGCATTATGAATAAATTATTCAGAATATGCTACATGATCGTTGGGCAATTTGATTACAACTGATTTGAACTATCGAAAAGTTAGGTGTGACGACGAGCGCAGCGAGAAGGAGCGTGTTAGGTTCAACTGAGACCAAAACAAGCACGAGCCGAGCGAGCGAAGCGAGCGTGCCGCTGTAACGTCCGGCGAGCGCCAGAATAAAATTCTACTATTAGGATAACTTACTTTACAGATTTTGATAGATGTTTAAAGATCTTTTAAAGATTCATAAAATTTTACTTAAAAATAAAAAAATAGTAATGGGATATTTTTCTAATAATGTAGTTGTTAAGTCAAAATGTTCGACTACTGCAATGTCAAATTTTAAAATGTAGAACGACTATTGTAGGTAATGTGCGAAGCCGTTTGTTAAAATCATGAAGACTTGTTTAGGTATTAACATTTTTATAAGGCCTTACTCAAATATTTCCAATAAAACTGCATATGGGTATAATACCTTCATACATTTATGTAAATGCCCACTAACTTCTCCCGTACGCTCGTAACGAACACAGGGATGAGTAAAAAACCGCATTAGACTGATCTGTCTGCGCATACGCATAAAAAACTCACTGGGCGAGCACCATGTGCAGTCGCAGGTGCCCTCCGTTCCCACACAACCCTTTCAGCGAGATACCTCCCCCGCCCCTCCCACCCTCTCAAAACTGCATACAAACCAAACAGATATATCTCCTCGAAACCAGACCATATATTCTTGTAGTCATAGAAGATTCTCCATTGATTATCGTATTGGCTCTTACGTGGTTGTAGATCAGCGGGCGTCATTAGTCCCGAATCTACCTGTCCCGATTGTATTTATAGATGCTGTCGTGTCATTAGATTTATTGTGGATATAATGCAAGCCTCTCCAACTTTTTGCCTTTCTTGAAAAAGCCCAGATATTTTTACGTTGATGCGTTTATGCCATTTAAATTGGTCTAAGAGTTTGATGACGCTACGCTGAAGGGTACCTAGTCATGCGGCGTAATTGCCCGCTTAAGTACAGTAGGTGCATTAAGTCTTTATCTTAAAAAGTTTGTTGTTTTAGAGTCGTAAAACGGAACTAAATGATACAAAACATTAGTCTACGTGCAAAGAGTTTCTACAAATGAAGAGAAGCCTGCCTCAATAAGGCCTTTATATGGCCAAAATGTAGCATTTTTTACAAGTTGTCAAGAACTGCAGGCAAACTGAAGAAGACGCACAAAAAATTGTCGTTATCAGGATGTTTTGTAGCCAATTAAAAGCAAAAGGGTCACCGGCTGTCGATGCCGGCCGCGGCTACCCGTAATAAATCGCAACCCTACACAAAATGTTTCCGCTGACTCTACATACCCAAAGCAAGAAAATTACATCACTCATTTGTGCATCACATAAGTAGTATTTCCTAAATCTGGGATAATTATTCAGTATCTCCCTTAACAAGGTAGATTTAGACAACATTTTCAAGGAATAATCTTATATTCAATACCCTGTAAATTTTAATAGGTAAACGTTCGCTCAAAGGTGCGTAAGGGGCTAACATGTGATAGATAAATTCTCTTGTTAACTGTTCCAACCGAAATTTTATAAATTAACTTATATTATCTACATAGCCAAATGTGTGCATTCCCTGACCGTCTTGAATGGTGGTGAATTAATTCGACGTGCGTGCCCGCCGCGGCTCGCTATTGGTCAACGCACACAAGCTGCACTCGATTATGCAGTTGCAGATCATGTCTGATATCATGCCTATTTTATACTTAGCTTTTTACATCTGGCCTTTTCACCCGCTATATTTCGCCTTTCGACCCCATTTTTAGATAACGCATGTTAAATATTATTTGGAGGGTCATCGAAGTTGTAGGACCTTCCGCAGTCGTTTTAATGAAACTGAATTATGGCATCGACAAACGAAAAGAGCGACAGTAAATATTTGTCTTTTTGAAATGTAGTGAGTGTTTCCGTAACTGATATTTCTCATTACGGCGGTTTGTTTGCGGCTGATAAAAAACGTGGAAGTCCGAGGGTGGCCGGTGGCCGCGGAAGGGTTGCGGCTACCAGCCCTCAGAGCTCGGAGGAGCAGAGGCAAACAGCAGATGGTAGTGGCTTCAGTTACATAATCAACAGTCATCGTATTCAAATGGGTGTGCATCGATTCCGAGCACAACGACCCTGAATATGTTAAGAGTGCAAACGAAAATCGAGAATATTTAGATACTCGTACCTACCTACATATCTGTTACCGTATAACCCGTGCAGCAGCTACGATTTGTTTACTTTTCAAATAATAATACTTAAGAGCTCAAACAACCGTACTACAACCACCAAAGTTAAGTATTTTTAGATCATTCATTCATAATATCACGACTATCTGATTAGAGCATCAGTTAGGATCCAACATGCATAACGAAAATTGAAACCGAAAGTTTTATAGAAAATAGTACCAGCTATATATTATTGTAAAGTCACTGGAGCACTGGGTAATGTCGATTGTTCTGCTGAGCCGCCTCGTCAATGCATTTGGGGACGTGTACCAAGTTATCGAGTTGGAAACGTTGATCGTTGAGTGACTTCCTCTACATTACTGCTATTGTAGCAGCTCATTTAATAATGGTTCTTTTTGGAGCCGTGTTGGATACTCAATAATACAGATGATAGGTTTTTGTGGCGGTTTATGCTGAAGACGAGTATCACGATGCGCTATATACGTAACGGTGCATTAGTAAGTGACTCACAGGGAACTGACCTAGGGGCATGCAGCGCCGGAGTGCATTGACGTCTGCCTCCGACGCACTTATCACTGGCATGTCTCCTCCAAGATAGGGTAAATGCATAGAACATGCCCTTTCTGGCCGATGAATAACACATCTGTGTTCATATCTGACAGTTTTGAACCACATTAATGTCACGTAGGGTCAAAAACACCGAATGTGATATGCAGCAGACAAATACATATTAATTTTGATTGTTTTATTTAGTTGCAACGGTTTTCATCTGAGATACTCTACGTAGCCGTTGAAACGGCTTCATTGGATCTTATTAAATAAATAATAAATATGACAAAAAATTTATAGACTACAATAACTCATCTAAATATTTTTCTACCTGTTGAAATCTGTGCCTCAGTACAACAAACAGGAGTGGTAGAAGCGCAGTAGGTAGGGTAGAGGACTATAGGTCAACTCCTGCTAGCTCTTTCCAGTGTAGCTCAACTAAGATACAATATATAGCTTAATGTGAACTGCTCTGCTCGTTATTTTTTTACAAAATGTTGCTTTTCCGATGTAGAGAAGTTAACTGTCGTAGAATCCTCCTAGTGTTTTCCATCCAATCCACTTCATTAAAAGGTGATTTGAAAGCTGTCTATATTTTCCTTGGATCCACTCATCACATTCTGATTTATTGACAATAGGACCAAATTGGAAGTACATATTCCGGAAATTTTGAAATAAGTTCTTACTTGACTATCCCGGTGTTCGGTGTTCTTTCCCGAGACTTAAACTAAATTCACACCATATTTCATCTAAATTGATTCAGACTTATTTCATGATTGAATAAGAAGCATATTTACAAATTTTCCCATAGTACCTATCAGTGATTAATTTCGTAAAATCTAAATTAAGTAGGTAGTTGTCGTTGCCGAATAGAGTCCCTTATTTTCAGTTACATAAATTTATCTATATCTACATAGGCATCCATATTATGTTATGAAACTTTTTGGAGATTCTCTATTTACAAAGGGAAGTTTTAAACCAATCCAATTTTCAAACGTTAAATCCATGCACCTGTTAAAAACTGGTCCCAAAAATGTGTCTATGTATTTTTAATTATACCTCTACGAGCATATCTATATATTATAATTCTTCTGTACGTGTATCTTTAGGTACATAATTCAACTCTTCCTGAAACAGCTCTATCGGCTTCACGAAATTTCAGATTTTGATTTCAAAATTTAAGATTTTCGAGTTTCTATGTAGATGGTTTAAATTGGGCTCTACCTACGTACCACGCAGAATAACCTCTGTTGGATTTGCGTATCTAAATAAACAGAAATCTTTACATATTCTAGACAATTACTTAATAGGCTCGAGACTCTTTTGGCTGTCATTTCAACTTCACAAGACTGAAAAAATGTGTCAAACTAAACTACAGAAGCTATCAGTAAAATTTCACAAACATTTGGTATAATACAAATGAATGTAATCTACCCATAGGGATAAACATTAATAAGGAATATTTTTTTTCTATGCTGCGATACCAATTCTATATTACGCGCACCCAAAAAAAAAACTTCAAAGCCACAAAACAAGGAAAACTTTATCATCATTAGAGAAAAGACTCATGCAATCGTTAACTTGACCGTAATTCGTATGATCTAACCAAGGTTCCGGTGATAAGGCAGTGTTTCACAATAGCAGAATTATTGGCGCTGAAGGGCCGCCTTATCTTTGCCTTGAGATGCGCCGAAAACAACTTCAGCGATCGAGGTCCACTGAAACGTATTAAACACTGTCGCGCACGAAATTATATATAAAATCTTGGATGGATACAATTCATGAGCTTCTTGCCATCGTGCTTCGGTGCCGTGTTCAATTTCTATTACATGCTTGGATGTAATTCGAGGGTAGTCCTTTATGCTCATATCCCTCCGAGAGGTCCCATTATGGGTTTATCATTGGATGTTTATCATGGGTTTGATTTTTTTTTATATAATTCCAGCAGGTTAGAAATGGTCGCATTTTTACTTTCAAGAGACGCTTTTATTAGTTCAGTTACGGAAAGAAAAATTTGAAACAATGTTGCTGAAATAAAATCGAAACAGGGATCATGATGCCCTAGAGAGCTATACTATTTGATTCAAAATTACAATTCATGGTCTGCCTCGTGGTCGCTATTTGTTCTGCGACTTATCTTTCATAAAGAGCAAGTTCACCTCTCTGGATGCTTCAATCTGCATGACCGGAGTGTGATGGCGTTCACTGGTTATTGCACTTGCGTTGTATGAATCCTTTTTTTACTGGATTTAACGAAATCTACCGTTTGTGGTAACGAAATAAACGTAGTTGCAAAAATTTTTACTAATCTGATTGAGCTTTACCCATCGGTTTCAATATTATCTTTGCCTAGAAAGTTAGTGTAAGTTACAAATGTGGTCGTGACGTGAACCATTTGACAAAACGTTGCCCATATAAAGGTAAGATGAACCGCGCGCACAACGGCCGAATAACGCATATGTCGCAAGGCCAGTTGCCTACTTTTTATAAACAAATTGGGAAACATCTAGATGTCATTCGTTATCAAGTTCAAATCAAGGTATTTTACATGTGTATTGTGGAACGTGACCGAGTGGTGTCGCGAAGGGCTTTTAGCAGCGAGTATACTGCGCGCACGCCGCTGCCGCGTACCACTTCGGCAACTCGCCCGTGCGGTCGGCGGCTGCGATAGTAGCTCGTAAAGCCTTAGTCATGCATATCATAATTGAGTGATGTTCAAATTTTGGCTGGTAAATAAAGTAGTCAACTATAGGTATATGTAAGTAGGTCAATGGCGGCGCGTGACGCCGGCGCGGCCCTTCGCGAACCACGCAGGGCTCGCCTTGAACTAACCGCCTCATCAATGTCGGCAGCTTTCTTTGCTAAAGTGATTTGATCTTAATTTTCTACCAATTTGTGATGATATCTTTTAGCAGCATGGGGCCGGGATGTTTCAAAATGTTGGGCAAATTTAGCAATGGTACGTGATGATGCTTACCACCTGGTATGCTTTTTGAAGCATTTATTTTAACACAAGAAGCAGTCTCAAGAGACGTTTAAAAAAAAAATATCAGATCCTCGAACGATGGTCCTATGACATCTCTGCTTGATCGCAATTTCAGTCTGGAGAACACTGGTGAAATGGGCACAGCGGAATTTTGAAAAGGGTGTATAAATCCAACGTGAGATGCAAACGTGTCGAGGAAGTTGATGACAAGGGGCTGTCCTGTGAATTTGTTGTATTCATTTATTTCAGAACAATTGCAATCTTTTGTTGATGAAACTAAATGAAGATGAAACTAAAAGTAAAAGTTTCACCTGTAATATTGACACAAAATTTCATCCCTACAATACTTTTTTTTTAATTGGCAAAACCCTAAAAAGATTTCGACAACTTCGAATTGCGTGAAATGGGAAATGATGAAAAAATCTGCACAGACAATGGTCGTGGAAGTGGAACTCAGTTTACACACAAATGACATAGCACTAAGCTACTGGTATGTGTGCTCCAGACAAACACAGCCATATATGTTTCGCAATAGCGCTCGCTTTGTTAAATCGTTCTCGATAGCGTCATCGGCAAATTGCCGAGGTCGGTAGGAGCGGGCCCTGCGCGCGCGCTGGTATCTGGGACATCTATTTACAGCGGGCCCTCGCAAGGGACGCCGCGACTTTGACACGCATCGCTTTGAGAATATTGGCAAACGTAGGCTTAGGTCCTTACATAACGTATTTAATCATAGTTTTTCTATGTGGTATTATATCCAGGAAGAGCAGGCGGGACAACCTGAACGTGTTCCTTGATGACTAGCCGATCAACTAGGCGAATGAAGAAAATAGGAGTAGACTTTCGCCCGACAGAATCATCTCCTAGCTTTATAATACAATCCGTAGTGATGGTCTCCTTGGCGTATACACCAGTACCCTTTACTAAACGGAACACCTGCATATTTTTCTAGGGTAGTATCAGTTAAATAAATGCAATGTGGGTGAAAAGTTAAAAAGCCTTTTTTGATAGTTTTCTCATTTAATATATCAACTTGTCAGCACGGACTCGTTCTACTCTACATGCAAAATAAGAATTTCTTTTTTTTATTATTTTTCTAATTTGTATTTTAGTAATAAGTATTTTTCTAACTTATAAAAAAATTATAATGAATGTTATTTCATCGACGTTTTGTGTCCAGCCGATCAATATGACAGTATGTTTATAGTTGCAAGACATCCTCACAATGTTTATAAATATTTCGGTTAAGTTTTCAGTCAACAAAAAATTGAGTGTCAGCTAAAGTGCACTACCCAACTCAATCAACATACCTTTGTGACCATTGAGTTATTACTGATATTGAATTATAGGAACGTTACAAGTCCAGAGATAGCCTCATCTAGATGAATTATTTTGACTGAACTAGTTCATTCAAAGTTGCAGGTGCAAACATTTACAACAAGTGAAGCAAATTGCGACTTCATCTGCAGTTACCATCAGGTGAGATCGAGGTTAATAGCTGGTCATTAAAAAAAAGTGAGCGAATAAATTGACTAAATGATTGATTGAATAGTCCGAATTTAAATTCACTTACTAAAGAATGCAGACAGTTAACGTAATTTAAATAACTAACAAAGTAGATGTCATATAAATTCAAGTGCTTATAATTTAGCCCTGTGTATGACCCAGTTGTTAATTAGTAGTATCGGTCGGTACCTACTTATTTTTTATTTAATCAACTGAATGTTGAAATAAGCATAAAAATTGAAGGTTCTTTGAAGCAGTTGACCTTTTAGCTTGCATATTTAGTCACGAATGGAGACCTACACGATGTTTCAGGAGATATTTTAATTAATTAACATACCTACCTACCATACCTATCGAGTAGTACTCGATAGATATTGTCAAGAAGGACTAATAAGCCAGATAGTCATCTGCTGAGACATACTAGGTAATTGGATTTTTATTTAAAACAAAAAATATATAAATTGTTTTTTATTTAATTACTAGCTTTTGCCCGCGGCTCCGCCCGCGTGGTATTCGGTTATGTAAAAAAATAATTTTCCCGCTTTTCTTTTTAAATTTTTCCTGAATTTTCTTTGCTATAAACCTCACGGAGCCCGAGACCTTTCCAACGAATGCAAAACCTTTGAAATCTTTTCTTGCGTTCTGGAGTTATAGCGTCAGGAAGGAAAACCCGACTTATTTTTATTTATTTAATTATTAAACCTCTTGGTTCAGATGCAAATACAAAATACGAAATAATTGTATCTTAACAGTACTTTTTTTTCAGCATTTAAAATAGATAACCGAATAAATTAACAAAGCTAAAATAAGTTTTTAGTTTTTTGCAGGTGGTAGGACCTTGTGCAAGGTCCGCCCGGATTGCTACCACCATCTTGCTCGCTAATCCTGCCGTGAAGCAGCAGTGCTTGCACTGTTGTGTTTCGGCGCGGAGAGTAAGACAGCCGGTGAAATTACTGGCACTTGAGGTATTCCAACTTAGGCCTCTAGGTTGGCAACGCATCTGCAAATACCCTTGGTGTTGGAGATGTTTATGGGCGGTGGTGATCTCTTACCACCAGGAGACCCACTTGCTCGTTTGCCATCCAGTCGTATAAAAAAAAAAAAAGTTTACTAGGGTATTATCCTCAAAATTCCTAAATACCTAGAAATTAATTATAAGAAATATTTCAAAATAGAGTAAAATAAGTACATCGTATTGTCCAAAAAAAAGGTTTGATAATAAATAAAATATTTTAAAAATATACAATACATTATATATCATCATCTTCATCCCGGCCTATGTACGTCCTACTGGCGGACACAACATATATATAAAATACTTATGACGAAAGATACACATATCATTACATTTTTCAGTTATATACTTGTTTGTTATATTATGGTACCCACAACTTACAGATACTTACCAAAATGAACGTAGAAAACTGAGGTTTTCATTCTTCAACTCTGCAACAAGATTACCTCGCTCGTTTCTCGGCAATTACCTATTTAAGGAAATACCATTACTTAGGCCAGTGTATGCTGACAGCATAAAGACGATTTGCATTATAAGGGCCGGCTTCAATGCTAGCGGTCGGAGCACCGGCCCGAGACCTCGGAACAACTGCCAGCGAGGCCCTTCGATTCGCTACCAACACCGTGCTGACGTTATGGCAATGACCAATCAATTCTAAACTAATAGGCTTATTACTTTAAAGAGTGAATATGATGTGATTCAATATTATTTAAGATAATTTTCACATGTCAATCAGGAACATATTTATATAGAGCTGAGTAAACACATAAGTACTCATACTCATACTCATATATTGGTAATCATTATTACATGTCATGTTAGACTCGAATTGAAACTTAATCGAAATATTGGATGCTCATTAAAGGTAATCACGGTTTACATCCGAAACAAATAAGTGTATCGCATATACACTTGGGAGCAAAGAAATTGAGCCACCCTTGCAAATTTTTATAGTTCCATGATAACATTTACATCCTAAAAAACATAAAAATCAACGTAAAAGTCTTGCGTATAGTTTATGAATGTTGGCTAATTTTATCTGGGTCCCAAGATACAGACTCAGCCTAGTTTGGGGTCCGTCGGGCACTGCTAATTGTGATTCGTATTTGTCACATAATAGATATTTTTTCATTTTTCATTACATTTTTTATATTTTCTTTTGATACAGAAATACAGCACATACTTAAAATGATATATAAATGAAAATAAATATGAAACTTAATAAATGTTCCATATATATAACATTAAAAGCTCTACATCCTAAATATAAGAAAACCTGATATCTGTTATGAAATACTGTCTTAAATTTCCTTTAATTTATTAAAATGTTGTAAACTTAAGTACTTGTACTTAAATAATTTATTATAAAAAAATAATTTTAGTAGTAATTAATTAATTTTAGTAGGTATTCGTTTTTTTCTAGGCAGTTAGGTATAATGCGCCAAATCAGTCAATTCAATTATCTAAGTATTGGAAGTGGGTCAGAATCGTCTTGCAAGTTTTGACGCAATTAATTAAATAATTGTAGTAAGTAGGTACTCGTATAGATACCTACACAAAGTCGTGTTTTAAAGAAAATCTTGTAGCCGGATTTTTACTTTGTTTTATTAGGTGCCCAACCAATAGAAACAATACAAGATCATCAATACGAAGGGAGTCCAACAAGAAAAGAGGTAAGTAATTTTAATATACACATTATTATGCCTGACAATCCATCAGATTTATCGCCCAATAATCGTAAATAGAAACCAAATACCAGTAGGTATCAGTGGCAAGCCACAACGCGCTAAACTGTACCATAACTATTAGGGCGTATCCACACCATCCTCTCGGCGGCGCGTTATTCGCGCAAGGCTGCATTACGCAAGACTTACACGTGTCGCCCGCAGCCTCGCGGCGACCTCTTCCAACACTTCCGATTCGCATGCACAACAAACAACTCGAAATATTTTGAAAGGCGAAGGTGACGTCCATACGGAAATACACCTTTAACGGGACCTGGTTGGCACGAAGACAATCCAAGGACGCGAACTTATTTATATATTTCGTTGCACTTAACTTTTTGATAGGTATCTTAATTATGACTAGACAGGATATCTCTAAACCCAACGTTAAAACTAAGAGCGCTGGTAGAGCAGCTCGAAAACTACAATACAATACAATAACTCTTTATTGCACACCAACATATAGCAAAAAATTACAGAAAACAGGTATATACACAGAGACTTTCTGAGGTAAGCAATAGGCGGCCTTATCGCTTCAGAGCGATCTCAACCTGAACTACCTGATGAATCAAAACTCATAGTGAAATCAAATAGGTAGTAAAAAAATCGTATGAAATTATTTCTCTGGTTGGTGTTGGTATTATGTATTAATGACATTTGCAGAACAAAGGTTCCTTAACGGTACCTACTCACGATTTAGTGTTTTCGCTGAACTTACCTAGAGTCAACTGTAGGCAAGTTGTAGTTACTCAAAATCTACAAAACGGAAAGCTACTTAGCCACATGAAAAATACTAGTATAAGAAGAATAAAAAATGCTGCCCTGCACATCTTTGAAACGAGAACCATCGTCCCTATTGTCCCCATTGACAAACTAACCTTATACTTGTTCAAGGTTAAATGATTCGAAAATTAGTTTCTTTCAGCATAGGTAGTTATAACTACATACAATAACGTCTTGAGTATATGGCTGTGAAGCGAAGTCCGAAGTGACTCGAATTGAATAATAGACCGCTGTGTACTCGCAAATGCAAACTCCGAATGACCCATATTCTTTATTAGGAGCTCTGCTTCTTCGAACCGACTCACGTAATAAATACTGTATTATAGCAGTGGCCGTCAACCAAATACAGTTGTTAGAAATACTATGATAAGAGCTCTGAAAATTAACCTAAAGACGCTAATACTTCTGTCAAATTTTCGTTTTTAATATTAAAATAGGCAGGAACTCTTACCAAAATGTACTTAAATATTCATTTTAATTTACATAATTCGTACGTCTTTTTTTATGAATATGTGTTAGTATTTTTGGTTTGTTTTATTGGGTATAAAGGTGGGATTATTTACCTACTCCCAATTATGCTTATTAATATTTTGAAGGAATTAATTTGTTACTCATGTAGGTACCTCTATACCATTTACACGTTCTTGTAGACCTTAAAAGTTTTGCGGTTAAGGACTTTACCAGCATATAAAAATGTTTTGATACATTTTTGGCATTGACGAATCGTTCTCTTTTGTAAACAAACTAAGTATGTTACAGGTTGACTTAATTACACACACAATCAATAAGTTAACCTTACGCGACACGTGTAACGTAAATGAAGATAATTTATAAAAAAAATCGAAGTACTCGTAAATTAATCAAATCTTCACCCAACTCGTTTATTTTTGTAACAAGACACTTGGTACCTTAAGGTACCAAAAAAAACCTTCATAAAACTAATTGAGGAAAATTCATAACAGCTATTTAACATTCAATTAAATTGCAGGTCGACCGCTTCTAGAGCCCTTCACTTAGATAAACCAGCGCAGAAATGGAATAAACAACGTCAATGTGTTGGTGCATCAGTATGCGGCGCACACAGGCGCACTGGTTTGTTTTGCTGTTGAGATTCGCGCGTGGTTGCGCAAGCGCATTGGAGGCCATTGACTCGGACGTGTGGCGGCCATGTTGTCGACTGGTGCGGTAATGGAGCGCGAATCCAGCGGCTCCCGGTCCGCGGCCGGTGTCGCAACGCTCGCGTGCAATTCGATGTCGTCGGGTCCTTCAAGCTAGGAATGCTGACACGGCTACCGCACGTTTAAAATAAACGCAGACAGATGTAATGCCACTCCTGATCCGGGAAAGCAGAATATGCATAAAAACAGGAACAAATTAGCCTTATAACTAAGATAGCTATTTTGATAATATAACTCGTTTCAACGACTCTACCATAGAATTAACCAACAAATTCCGTTCACATTCCTCTCTGAGAAATACTGATAAAATAGGTATTGAAAACCTGTAAAACAACAATGTGTTAGAATCTGAAATCACTCAAAATTAATGTCTTGTGGTGTGTAATAGCGAATGCATACATAATCAAGTAATCACCATCGCTAAAAACTCAAATTAAAGCTATTTTCTCCCGCCGCTTACAGTCTACCCAATTCGCAATTTAATAATTATTGATGCGTCTATTATGCCGGTTATAAGACAATTAACTGTCCGGCCTCAAGCAATTAACAAACGGTACTAGCATCGATGCCGATTTTAGTGAAAATCACTTTGTGTTCCTATACGAAAAGTAGAGACAAAATGGTGGAGAAGAGGGTTGAGTCAAAACTTATTTTGCTCGTGGTACATTGCGCAACAATTCGCAAACAGATAAAGGAGTATAAAGCGCTCGCCCCTCCACCGTCCTCTCGCAGAATCCGGTCGAGCGAAGTCCCTCTCACTCCAGCGCGCGCGCACAAACGCACCTGTCCCTGTCCCACGCAATGACATAGATACCTACCAGTTGAGTTGCGAAACAACGCGGATTATAGGTATAGCAGGTGGATTGTGCCGCAAAGCCCGCAAACAAGTTTAAATAACTGCCTACTGCTTTCACATGCCTGCGGATACCTAACGCAGACCGGAATATGTGGCTTTGTGAAATGCTTATTGGCTGCCGTAGAGCTGTTTTTCGTAAGCAAAAAGCAGATCAAGTAATTTCAGGAAGATTAAAAAGTACCTAAGTATACTTGTTTTTGCATTTAGCTACTTGATCTACCTAAGTATGTATGTAACTACCTACCTATAATTAATTCAAGAAACACTTATTTGTTTGTCACGCAGAAATTCCGATAGGTATAGTAGGAAAATCATCGGAATTCCATTAGCGGATTGGGGAAACCTAAACATTTTATGGTATCGGTGTGCCAGTTGCGGTTAAAAACGGGGAGCGCGACTATCAGTGCTTCGTAATACGCACATGCATTCACGCTATTGTTAAAAATTAATTAGTACCTAAGTGTATTTCAACGAATTGTAGAAAAACACGTAACTAGTCTGTTTTCCCTTTGAGTCAACCAAATGAATGACCTTAAAGGTAAGGACCCGATTTGCGTAGGCATAAGAAACGCATCTTACTCCTTGCATCGAATCGCGACTGGTGAACGAGCATCGTTGCAAATTGCGAATAATTCCTGAGTAGGCGGAGTCCGCAACATCCAATACGGCGGCATAATGCGCGCATGCGCTGTTATGACGAAGCTTTATAGACATTCGGGACAATAGAGTCAATTAATTGTTCGTTACTCCCAGTTACTTCATTCATAAAAACTGTCGCATTTCTGTAAGACAGCCAGACCAAGGTATGTAAATACTAAACATGCAAATCACTACCTTTCTTCACATAGGTATTTTTTTTAAATCGAAGCATAAAAATTAAAATAAATCAATACATACTACATGGCTAAGTATGCCATATTAGTTCATGTTTATCTAAAGTAGGTATAGTCAAGTGCATTAATATGTAAACGATTCCACATTTGCAAAAGTATATATTTACGCATTTTTTTAAATTAAGTAAACACGCATAACCTTAAAATGCTTAAACCCATAACAGTAGGTATAGTGTACTTTTGTAAAATTAAGTAAACAATCTCAATCACAATTTTGTATACGGTATTTGCTCCCATTTTTAAATACACGTGAAAAATTCTAAATAAGCGTTATTAATATATGTAAACAAATATATTAAAGTACAAGTTAGTAGGTACGTCATTTCAAACTATAGGTAGATACCTTATTTATTTCTTTTAGCATTAGAAAGAAGGTAAGCGATCTTGGCGTGTCTTTTTATTGAAAAACACTTTTGGAAAATAAGCCACAGCAAATTGTAACAAATAGCAAGGACACTATGATCATTACATTATTTTTGACATCATATCATAGGTAATAGTTATTGTTTTTTTGAAAACGTTTTTCAGTAAAAAGACTCGTCAAGATTTTTTACGCTTTTTCTAATGCTAAAAAATACGAAGTCTGCATGAAGAGGTTTCTAGTTAGCTAACTTTTTATTTATATCTTTAAAACTTAGCTATAACCTAATTTTACACCACATAAACTTATCTACGCTTCATTTGTTATTTTAATGTTTGAAGTTCATATCAAATGTTTTGCAATAATTTTAGTAAATATTTTTTTAGGAACTTGGCTGAAAGAATTTGGCTGTTCCAGAGACCGTTCAAATCTTTAAACTAAAAACAGTTCTTAGCATTATCTATGACAGACGACTCGAAAAAAATTACAATCAGGGGGATTACTATGAAATTCGAAAATCGAAGTTCGTATCGTATCGCTCACGCTAATACCTACTCATTTTAATGCGAGAGTGAGAGGGACGGTAGGTTATGATACAAACTTCGATTTGAGATTTTGTAGTAAAAGTGACTGCCACCTTATCTTGCAAATTTCCTTGCAAAAGCAACGTCAAGACCACGTGTAGGTATACATTGTTGTGAGAAATTAAGCAAACGTAATTGTTTACACGTTAATGACACTGCGTGGTAGATTTTATTTAGAAATTGTCACGTAAAAGGGGAGCAAATACCGTATACAATATTGTGAATGAGGTTGTTTACTTAATTTTACTAAAAATATCGTATACATTATTTTGGTGGGATTGGTGGGTACCTACATAATTTTGAATGTTATGCATGTGTACTTAGTAAAAAAATCTTATGTAAATAATATATACTTTTGCAAATAGGGAAGCGTTTACATATTAATGCACGTGACTGTACCTACTTACCTAAGAATCCTAACCTAACCTAAGAAACTAATTAGAACTTAAAATGTGACTATCAACTAATCAAGGGGAAAAAGATTACTTGATAGTCACATTTTAGGTTACCATATTAACATATCAAGAGAAATTAAACAAAGAATAGCAGCGCACGGGAACTAAACAAAAAACTCCGTAAACGATTTCTTCTACGACTGCGTCAGAACACAAGTAAATATGTATTACTTTACCTAATTTCCATTCGTATTATTACAAATTCCCTCTAACAGAAATAAATCCCTAAGTACGTACCTACTTAATTAACAAATAAAAAAAATGCTAAAAGTGGCTCCGAAGCCGTAAAGTTTCGTGTGCTCTGCCTACTCCATTTGGGAATACAGGCCTGATGTTTGTGTGTTAAAAAGAAACGTCCAGTCATCCAGAGAGGTTTTTGCCATTGCTGTAATAGCTCTACATTTTCGGTATAGCAGCCCGCCGGTGTTGCCAGCAAAGCGTGCTTCTGATACCCATTTTGTGCGAGCGCGACACGCCAGCGATAAGTGCCGATAAGATAAGAATAATCGATATTTTCGCGCGATTCGCCCACTCGCCCGCACGAAAGGTCACGTTGCGAAATAATGATTGTACCTTTTCGTACATGCCAACACAGCCTATCTTTATAAGCTTATCCGATTAGTTTGGCATTAGCATCTTATCTACTTTTTTGACCTAACTAGGCGTGATTGCAAAATTCTACCCTAGACAAGACTGACGTTCCTGCTATCGATAGTAGGTTTAACGGGAATCAACAAAATACCTTGTACTTTTTTAAGTAGGTAGGAACTTGTCATACGGCCGGAGAGAAGGAAAAATCATAGTTTATTATAACAACAATTAATAGGCAACATGCGGCAACATACGACATTAGGTAGAGAAGTCGGAATATTATGACTTTTGAATTCAATACAAAACTTTTTTGTGAATGGTAAAACAAACTGCACGGCCACTATTGATATGTATACAATTTTCTTCATCCACTACAAAATTGACCAGCACTTGACATGTATTATAGATTGTAATAACTTAAAATAAAGGTAGAGTCATGTGAGGTAAACGGACGCAGTGCATAAGCATGCGAAATGTATATGATTGCGTACACTTATCCACTGCGTACAATTATCCCACATGACTCTACCGGCCACAAGTATTCAATGCGAAACGTTTTACCTGTCTTCGCTCGTACTGCGACGATACTGATGAGTTCGCTAAATTATGGATGCATGCGGCACGTGGCGTGCATCGGCCCAATGCACAAAAAGTACTGAGTGCACATTGCATGCACCGAGCAAATAAGTTGCGATGCTGGTTGATAATTGACCGTGTGGCGCCGAACTCATGACAAATGTGTCGCGTCCATTTACGACTCCAGTTGGAAAGGGATGCCACCAAATCAATCATTTTGCCGCGAGACTAATGATGCACTCGTAAATGTTTTGTTGCTACCGCTTCAATTATGCTCATGTTTTTATAATCATTCAGAAGAAACCTAGTCAAGTCACATTTTTTACAATAAGCACTTGATATAATAAACACTAAAAAAATATGCATGGTAAAATTATAATTGTAATTATATATGTATATATATACACAAAACATTTTTTCTTTTATGTTTTTTTTTACAGGTACTTAAACATAGAATCTCAAAAAAATTTATAGTCAACAGACTTCAAAACGACATAAGTAAAATTTGGTGCCACTAGAATAAGATTATTGACGGACATGCTCACTCATCCGTCTAACAGTTAATCCGTGATTAATGACAGATAGTCACTTAAGGGAGATTTGCGATATTTTTTATGCAACCCAACCAAACTGAGTGATTTATGAAGTTGCAACCATTACTTTAGACACGGCTTGCTGCCAAAGTGGCGAAAGAAATCTGGGTCCTTCGACACATGGGCTTAATTTAACTGTTTTGTTTATCAAACAAAACTGTCGAAATCTCAATCGAGTGTAACGCATCGCTACTATACGTTAAATGTTAATACTTTTTACCAGTAAATCTTAATATTTTAGGGCTAATCCTTAACAAAATATTGGATCTATTTATGTAGATTCTCTATTATAAATGTTAATAGAGTAAAGCACTTGTCGGTAAACTTGAAATAAATATTATACGTATACGAGTAAATAAACAAATGAAAGCTAACCATGCATATTAAAAAGGATGTTTAAGTAAAACATCAATGTTCAAATAAGCAATCGCTTTCTGCAGCCACAATAAACAGAGGCGCTTTATGGATAGAAATTTATAGTAGGAATTGGTCATCCATTACTCGTTTCCATTACATTATTTATCACGAGATGTTATGCGAGAAAATGATACATACTTAGCCAGGGTGTAGGTACCCAAATACTTTAATACGCGCTTGTTTCGTCATACCCAATGCCTCCTCTATTGAATCTTGGCAAATATAAAATCAAAGGTGACAATTAATGGGGCGGGGACTGTCTGGGAGTGATCAGCGCTTGGATGTTTAGAGAATATCTCATGTGTCATGATTTCTGGCACAGATTTTGTCCTGGTAATAAAAAAAAACATTATAACTCAGTCTGAATACTAGAATATTCACACGGCAAAGAAATAGAGGGTTTTTTTTATTTTAAACAAATTGTGAACCTATTCAGTAAGTATTTTCTACGTAGTGTAATGGAAAAGAACACGCGTTGTATTTACTATAAGTATTTGTGTTTTATTTAGAACAGACGATCATCAAATTCTCTCAACCAGGACCTACCCGAAGGTAAAACCGATAATGATCGAACCATACTTGTTACCACTTCACTAATAACACTCCATTCAGAAATAGATACTTTGGCTCTAGATCTGGACAAATACGAGTAAAGGATGTTGTCTGATTGATGCAAAGCGTTGACGGAAAATATACCAAAATACTATGATGCTCAATAAGTACTCGTAAGTATGTTCTACGTACCCACACTGTGCACTACTAAAATTTGTTTGCATAAAAATTAGTAAATAGAAGGAAGGTTATTCAAATTTCTTCAGGTTTTTCTCAGTCCATCCTGTATAGTGTAATATTAAAAAATGTATATTCTAAGTAGCGGTAGTCGCATGCAAGATGTAAAAACATCGTAAAGTAAAATTAATACCGAAAATGTATTCTAATCTCTGTGTTGTGAAAGGGTTTAGTTTCTGCCGCCATGTGTAATCGATAAAAATTCAAATAACTAATGACAATGCGAGATATGGGTGTTATTTGAACTTAGGGATCGTTAGTTTTAAAACGGCTAAGGTTATTTAGCTCTAAATGTTTTGATAAGTGAAACTTTTCACTTTTCGTTAGCAACCTAAACATGTTTTTTGTTAGTCTGATAGAGAATGGTATTTATCGGATATGCTTAGAATAAATCCCACTATTCTAATATGCTTAGTTCTTTCGACGTTTTTTCTGCGTCTGCGTCAGGTTGATATGACACAGAGCCGAACTCTGAAGTCATTTGTCATTCCTTAGCTAAGTTTTTTCATAGTAGCAGCGCATATACACGCAAGTATCTTAAGAGCACTGAATTGTAGTAATTTTCTAGTTACTTACCTAAATTAAATAACGACCAGTAAACAGCTCTACCTAGCTCTACCTAAACTTCTATGGTGAAAAGTCTTACTCCAGCATTAATATGTATTTTCCTACACATTTACAGCAAACTGTAAGCTCAAGCTAAGTTATTCTTTTGTCGCTAACATTAATTAAAGCGTATTATAATTCGGCTCGATCACGAATCCGCCCCGCGGTTCTGTTGAGTTATTTAATAGTATTTTTTGTGCGCGAGCGAGTGCTGCCACCCTCGGGCTTTGCGCAAAAAACCCTCCGCTCACAAACATAGAATGTTTGGAGGAGTGCGGGGCGCGGGCGAGATCGCTATCGCACGCACCTCTTGCACGCACCACACTATCCTTCTGCTGCCCACTTAATTGTTACGCGGCGCGAACTCTCAATTACAATTTGATCATTAAATTAGATTGACTTTTGATGTACCTATTGCTACGATCCTACGATATCAGAAGCTTTAAGTAAAGACTTAAGTATCTAAGACTGGACTGTTTACACTATGAGAGGCGACACTGCGTGCTAGCAAGTAGGTACTTATTTTCAAACCAATACACGCATGTAGTATAATTTTCTTTCTTTCTATAAACCTAATGTAAAAGAAAACCTTAAGCCATTTTGGATATTGTAGTTCCTACATTAGCAATAGATAAGATAAAGTTAATATCTTCCCGATGTAAATGCAGATACGAACAGCATGAGGCGACAGGTGGCCAGTAACCTGTTTGATGGTAAATGTCAGCAAAAACTCTCACTAACCCTTTGATCCCCTTTGATGAGGATCCGCCCTCGCATACTTGGGAATATTTTATACCTCCTCTTTTATGAATATTTTATATATTCACCTGATTTTTTCACTTTCTAGGGGCAATGACGTACAATTACGTGAAGTATAATTAACTTTATTTTTATTGTTTGGTTTTTCCACAAGAGACTGATAAACAAAATTTAGGTCTCTTTTCGATAATTTTAAATAGACTATGTAAACGGTTGTCTAATGTTTGCCCGAACTTCATATGCCCGAATGTATCGTTTTCTAGAATTTTCATTTGCCATAAAGTAATTTATTTCTGAAATGGTATTTTCTTCAGAGTTGATATTAAACTAACCTAACCTAACCTACGCATTCTATAAAATGACATTATAAAAAATCTTGAAAACAGTACGGTTCTATATATTTTATGGCAAACGTTGGTATGGAAAGTGAAATTCGGGCAAATGAAATTCGGGCAAGTAAAGGTATTCGCTATGTAACCAAATCAGACATTTAGATACCTATCCGAATACTCTTTTTGTTCTAAGGATGATACACCAACCCTAAGCAACCGGTATGTACATTTAAGGGCAAAAGTATGTATACACTTTAGTACCTTGTCACTTTAACCACTATTACAGTTCATATATGGCAGTTCAAATATTTTATGACGAAAATAGACAAGGTACTAAATTGTATATATGTTTTTGCCCTTGACTGTACTATGTTTATATTTATTTATCTACAATTTTTTGTAAAGATACAGACCTAATTTAATTTACCTACGATGATACGAATATGATACAAAAACAGGTGCCACGTTGTGGTCACTATTCTGCAACACCGCCAGGGGTGGAAGAGTACCGGATATCGTACGACTACGCTACGGAAGTATCGGTTACACTACACTAACATCGACATAGTTCATTTGTAAAATGTATAATTAACCGTTGTATGGGATCCCCGGATCTGTTTTATGAAGGACCACCTAAAGAGCTTAGTGCTAAGAGTACTTAAGTTATCTAGAAGACTTTAATAAAAGAATAGAGTTCTATTACTGGACTCTAGGTATAGGTTACCAGTAGGTGCTAGATTTGTACAAAACTCTACAACCGCAACAAAAGTCAACTCAATAATGAGCTGCATTACGTTTTGTCCTCAAACGTGACGTTAGATCGCCGCGGCCCGTGGCCTTACTAAGATTTGTGGGCGTCGTAAAAATATTTTCTTAATATTCTGGTTTTCGTGTCCCCGCATTTGCTGCATAAAAATGCGTATTGGTTGCGTGTACGTGGCGCTATGGCGCGGAGGCGATGGGGGAAGCTCATTAAGGTAAAAAGCCGAGTGCAAACGGCGACTAATGGCGAATTACACGAAGGGGAGCCCGCGAACCCCACGCCGTCCACCGCGACGCTGTTTACATGTTTCTTTTCCACATTCACTAATTTTAATTAGAGTTCAAAGCATTTTTTGGCTCGCAACGTCATTGTTCCTATCTACTAACGCATAATCCTATCTTTTCAGGTAAAGTCGCACCCGATGACTTTACTTTACTGCGACGACTTTACTGCACTCGCAATCACTATCTTTTTAGCCATCACTAAGCTACTGAATACAGTTTGCAGTTAGCTCTACAATTTTGGCGCTACGCAGGCTATGTAGAGTTCAGGAAAATGCTCAACATTTATAGTGATCATCAAATTGGAAATCTTCTCGCACTCTACCTATTAATTTAGCGAAAGATTTCGTGCTCTGCATTGTAAGACAGGCGTTTAAATATAGCATAATATTAAACAGAATTAAGATGCCATTTGGCAGGATGCAACAGTTTGAATTACAATCTGCGGTTACGGAATTCCTTGTAGCGGATGAACAATAAAAGCTTGTAATTAGAATAGTAGCGTAAATTATGAGTACCTATTGCTTTATTTTAACGTGCGACAAGTGCACTCGGTGTCTCAATGCTCTCGCTTCCCAGTAAATAGGTAGCTATTTCGATTCGTTCTATTAACTTAAAATAACATTTCATCAATTGACGTCCTTAAGATAATGTAACTACGTGGGTCTTCGGGCGAAATCCTTCCCGCGGCGACCGCGGGAGGACGCGCGGGAGGGGCGGAGGGCTAGCTATCAGCATTTCGCCGCGTCCGCGTACCGCCGCCCCCGCCCGCCCGCACCCCCGCTCTCGCCGCGCTGCACCGCGCCGAATTCGCCCTGCGCCTTCACTTCATGCCTGCGACGCTCCCCTCTTTGCGCCGAACCAACCTTGAAAATAGTTTTTACCGACATCGAGGGTATTCACCCCGAACCCGAATTCCGAGGCCCGCTTCACACTACCGCTTTCGCCGGGACGAGACAGAAATTCTTATAGGAAGCCGACTGGAGTTTGGTTAATCGCGTGGTGTAGTCGAGCGTGCTGTTTACGCGGGCCGAGCGAAGGATATTTGACTACGTTGAGTTTTTTAGGCAAGTCGTGAGTTCGCCTGATGGCTCGGCTCCTGAGATTTGTTTGTGAACCTATTCTAAAGATTTTTCAACAACTGCATTCTTTTTTGAATAAAGTCCTTTCGGAGCCAATGCATAGTCGGTCAACATTTTAAGTTAACTCTATTATATTTCTGGATAGTACCTATGTACCTATCCACTCGCAAATCACGCACAATAAAGACTTTCTTTCCAGTGTAATGAATGTATAAATAATCTATAAATACTATACTTGTAAATACTCGAACAATTTTGATGTTAAGATTATCCGATTCAAATAAAGCATTATTTGGCATTTCCATAGTAACTAATCGGAAGTGAGTAAGTAGTTTCCTGCAAAAAAATTACGACACGTGTAAAATAACAATATCGTTTTAGTAGCGTTATGTGATGTTACGTATGCAAAATAAAGTAGGTCAACTCATCTACCAGAATCCAATTAGAAACTTGTTGGGTGTTCAGAAGAAGTTGAAAAATGGAATAGATACTATAACTAGCTATGCGCCTATAGTGTTTGAATCCCAAATCCACATATCCTATCTTTATAAACACTACACCTACGCATAGCAACCTCTATACAAAATTATAGCCCAAACCCCAACCAAGCTGCAACAAAGGCGGGCACAAATTCCTCCCACAGCGAAACAAAAACGAGGAATTAGGTTAGGGCTATTATTTACCTGCAAGCGCTGCAAGAGAGAAAATAAAAAAAGACGATCGTACATAAGCAAGCGAGCGAAGAAGGGTGGAACGGCAAAAAAAGTAAAAACAAACGCATTGCACTCGCGTCGGCGCGCCTACGCGAAGACTCGCTCGCTGCGCCCGCGCCGCGCGTCGCGACACCGGCATTTTGATTGTATCCATTACTTTTTTATATGATTTTTAATGCTGTTTTGTTTACAGAAACAAAAGAAAATGAGTGTTGATGTTACAATATTGAAGGTTGTAGTGTATGGTGTAGAATTTTATTCTCATTTGTACAATTATCCGCAAAGCGTATAAAAATATTACAATTAAGTATTACATGATAGCTAACATAATCAACCTAGGCGGTTTATTTAGCCAGTAGGTATATTTGTTTTGCTTCGCTTTTAGATTGTTGCTGGTGATTTTAGGTAGGTAGGTACCTTAATACCTAAGTGGGCAGGGTAGGTATATCGCAGGTAAAGATCGAAGTTAATCAATTTGCCAAACATTTTTCACGTGAATGTGCGCGCTATCACCATTTTTGTTGCGTATTTTTTCTTTTAACGTAAGAAAATGTCTTTGACACCTAACGAGTTAATGGTTATGCTCAAGTTAAAAAGTCTGCACCTTACTGGCCAGTAACAAGCTATTTTAGTGGATTTCATTCTCGAACCGGGTAAAGAGAATTGTTAGGTATTTGCAGCTTGAGAACTTGTTGGTGATTGGTACCAATTCTTGTGTTTACGTTGCAATAGTCGTAATTCACGGCTGCACGTGCGAGCACCAATGAGACCTCATTAGTGCGCGATGGCAATGCGGGCCGTCTCACATTGCTTTATCTGTTTACTATAACTTGATTATATTTTTAAACAAAGTCAGATAACAATTGAGAATTATTATAAATATAAATTATAGAAGTCATGGTAACTAAACGATCGTGCGAAAGCCGTTAAGTTGGGTGTACGACTCGCTTGTTTGATGAAAAAAATGTTCCCGTTTTCTAAAAAAAATACATCGCACTCAATCGGTGTATTGTTTTAATTTTTTGCAATTTTTTAATACAACAAATCTTTTAATCTCTAAAAAAACAGGACCGCGCTTCTCTTATAGGTTTTCCTGTAATCTATATGCAAAGAAGTATTTTCAGAATTTTTCAAAAATTTTAGACTAACCTTAAAATTAATTTACTAAATACTAAGCTATACTAAATGTGTACTAAATGACTAAAAAAATGTGTACTAAATGTCTAATCAATCGGTCCAGTCATTTTGAGCAAATTGGCTGTGACAGACAAACAGGCCGATGGACACACGAGTGATCATACAAGGGTTTCGTTTTCCCTTTTGATGTACGGAACCCTAAAATAAAAAGAAAAAACGGATTCCTTAATGAACTAAAATGATTTCTTTGCTCACCCGCGACCTTAAGATAGCTAAGTCTATGCAAATTATGCGTGTTCATGCAGTTCCTCCACCTCCACACTGTAAGAACACACACAAATTACACAAACCCATCTATCACCACCACCACAACACACTGACGCGTTTCGAACTCAACCAGAGCTCATCTTCAGAGATTCCTTAATCACTTAGGGTCTGTGAAAACACACACAAAACATATACAGTAGGATAATATGCCAGGCTAGTCCATCGATTGCGCTAGTCCGCGATTACCGGTTAATCTTAGCGCAGATGTTTTGATAGCACAACTTAAAGATGAGACCGAAAACATTGAATTTAAAGCTCAACCCTCATTCACCTTTACTTTTGATCAAAACAACTAATAGTCATGACCCGTCAATTAACTCCCAACCCCTGCACAATGCACATTTTGATTGGTGGGCAGCTGTCCGTGGCGGCAAAAAACTGCTTTCTAAAATTACTGCTATCAAACCGTAGACATCCAACGTACACCCGTCTTACTGAGATCATAATCGGACACTACCGCAGGCCGTTTTGACGCATAAAATTTACGTTAACCTGAGTAATGGACGACGAAGCCAGTTTTAGCTGCTGCTCTAGACGCTGAATTTATATATCTGGTGCTAACTCATTTGCAAGAAGAATAAGGCAAATTCAACCATATTTTTACACTAGGTGCCTACCTAATATCGAAACAGCAAAGAAAGGTAAAGCCAGTAATACCTTAGTTTACTATTAGAACAGTCTTACCTGTTCTGAATAAAGAACAGACAAATTAATTATATCATAGAGCACAAACGCGTTTCAAAATAAACTGCTCGTAATACAATTAACATGTAACTCGCTACTTCCGCATATTAAAATGTGGATGAAAATAAGTACATGCGCTCTGCATTATAATTACAACTAGATACTTTTGGCTAGCAGCGACACTTACCTAACATGTTTGAAGCCATCTACTAGAAACAATTTTGTTTTAGATAAAAGCTGCGAGGTTGACGGCGCAGTCGCAACGAAGCTCGAGATAAGGAACTGTTTACACTGCTTGAGTCAATGTCCTCCTGCACGCAGACAGGGAAAACCTTGGAGAAGCGTCTTAACAAGTCTTCCGCGTTAGGCGAGGACCTTGTGCAGGCTGTTGACCACGAATCGTGCGTACGTGAACAATTTGTACGCACTAACACACATAAAGTCGAATGGCACGTGGATTATTGAAAGATAATCTTATTGCTACCACACCTTGACGCGCTAATGTAACTTGCGAGCACTTAAGTTAAGCAAGGCTGTGGCATTTTTTCCTTATTCATAAAAGATTTATTGTTCAATATGTGATTAAACTAAGCCATACCCAACTCAAGTCAAACTTGAGAGTTTCTATTTCGATAAGCAAGTAATTTACGACGACAATTGTTAAAAGTAACCTAATGAAATAAGTTATGGTAATCAACTAAGTGACCTAACGAAACTTTGTTTAGACAGAACATATTGGTGCAGACATGTAGAGCTGACCCAACACAGGGTGGCAATGAGAAAATAAGAAAAAGAACGATGATAACAACTATTCTACGATAGTGATACGTCTCTGTTCCATAACTCGCGCGCCCCTAGCTTCTGCCTCGTAAATAAATTGAGCCTGCATTAGTGGCAATTGTTCGCCATGCCGATGCCGTCGAGTGCTGCATGTGCACGTCGCTAGACTGCCACCAATTACATCAACGACGTCCCAATATATTGTGGTTTTATTATTAAACGTATATCAAAATATTTAAGTAAGTATATTACTTTATACTAGTTAATTATAGCCTGGAAGCAGGTAGGTGAAACAAATCATCTAAAGACCAAACCTGATTAAGCGCACGCTAAATGTTTGCAACTCAGGCACCACACTGCACAACATGCTTTGTTTTGACCATTGATAGAAGTTATGGAGCAATCAAATCCAATACTGAAACAAATTAAAGTTTTCGTGCTGGATTCTGATAAAGCTTGGTTTGGTCCCAGAAAAATATCTCACGAACCGAATCAGTTCACAGGTCATTGAGTCGAGGTTTAAAGTATTGCACGTTCGTTAATTTTCATAGCGAATTCGTATCAACATGAAATATTACTTCACACACCACAAATAAGCGAGTTCGTGTGTAGGTAGGTAGGGATCTGATGCAAAGATTATGTATACTCACGAATATTATAGGTACTTGCGTTTTAATATGGTTCATTCATGCAATGTATGTAATGGATGAATGTAATGGATAATAAATACCCAGGTATGTGTTTGAACTATACATATTTAGCTACCTATTTAAATCTTAACCAAACAGCGACCCTCTACTCAGAAAAGTTCGAAATAAGTATAAATACCCATTATTAGTACTTGTTTCCTAAGTTTTTCTTATAAGTTTTTAGTCAGACTTCCTTAACTCCCGTGTTTTCCCGTGGGAAATTCGCGTAACCATCCTTTCAGTGTGTCTTAGGTATTCGAACACCGCATATAAAAATTAAAAACATGTAAGTAAACAAAAGCAATGCTGTCTTAGTCCCATAAGGCGACTCAATCCCAAAAATAATAATAGTTTAGATATTAACTTTAATTAACACTTTACAAATCGTAACTGCAATTCTCAAATCCCCTGCCGAGCCCACCGAGCTTCGAAAGATAACTGAATCGCAAGAAAAAACGAATCTCTACAAAAAAGAATTGCAGATACGCGAACCATTAACGTTTTTGTAAAATTAACTTTTTTCGGTATAACGGGACCTGTCTAAATTATTGCGTGTAATCTTTTGTATATTTCTTTTGTTCTTTCTTGAAAAAAACTTTCCCACACTGACCTGGAGTAGGTGCCTGGTGGCTTCAGCCAGAACTGGCCAGATTTATTGCTTTAATTTTGTTGGTAAAAAATATCAATTCATTTTTATTGATCAAAAAAGTCAGTTTATAGCACTTATTCTAGTTTACGCATAGTAGCTTACCTCCTTTAAATGACGCGAAGTTGTTTGATCGACCTCCGAACCACGGTCACACGGGGTGCATATTATGTATTGTAAAGAATGCACAAGTCATAGTAGCACCTGTGTCCCGCACTATAGTACTACCTACCTGCAAAAACGCTCGTGACATGAATGTGGATGCAACTCCATTCCTAATACATTCAACGTTCGGATTAAAAGTTTATTAATTTGGACGTACTAGTTCATCTCAGCCTATATTAGTTTAGCCTAGCCTATATTATTTAGTACCCTCAGACCGACTTGCAGTTAAAAATAAATCTAGATTTAGTACGAGTAGTTAAACCTGGCTTAAGCTTGACAGTTCCATACATTTTGACACTACTAGACTGAGCTTAACACTAACTCGAGATTTATGCGTTTCCAATAGCCATCAGAATGAGATGGCTTTGGCTGTAGTTCTCACGCGGGCCACGCGGAGATCGGGAACTTGGAATTTAACTCGCGAAAACTAAATGCGAAAGTAATTCTGTTTGCTACCTCTTCACGCTTAAACCCCTGACAAGATTTAGTTAAAACTTGATACGGAGGTAGTTCTAGAGACCCTGGGAAAGACACAGGATAGTTTTTATCTCGAAAAATTGCATAGTTCACGCGCGACATAGCGATAAACGAATAGTCATGAGTAAAAGCTAGTATTACATCCATAATACTAATATTATAAATGCGAAAGTGTGTTTGTATGTTTGTCCGTCTTTCACGTCGAAACAGAGCGACGGATCGACGTGCTTTTTTGGCATAGAGATAGTTTATGGACCAGAAAGCGACATAGGCTACTTTTTAGCCCGGAAAAATGCATAGTTCCCGGGGGAACAGTGCGCGATAACCGAAGTCCACGCAGGCGAAGTCGCGGGCAATAGCTAGTTAGTACTACATATAAATCCCAAAATAGGCAGTACGTCCCATATAGCAGAAAATGCAAGCTCTTGCTGGAAGTTTACAAGTTTTCTTAGCAGACGAATTCGCGGACGATTGTTTCTGTAGTAGGTATCTAACTCTCGTAGGGCACGTAAGCAGTTTTCTAAGTTGGAAAAAAATATCCAAAAATTTACATGATGTAATTCTCTTGTATATACATATATGTATGCACCATAAATTTCTAAACCAGGAGATTATAGTACTTACCTAAATGGCTTGGTAAAACTCATTTTCAAAAACGAAATCGAGTTGCTACCCTTTTAGGTTCAAGCGAATAAACTTTATAAGGAAAGTGGGATAAAGGTTTGATACAAAAAAATCTACATTGTGAAAGGTCGCCTTGTGTCGCTTGCATTCTGACAAAAACTATCGCGGACCCTCTCATTTGAGTTTTTTTATGTTTGATAGCAGCGTAGGCGCAGGTAGACGAACATCTCGCAATCTTTGTATATTTTATCGCCCCGCATATTTCTTCCTAAAAATATTATTTTCTTTAGATCAACTTTAGAAATTAGTTAGATGTATTATTTATATTAAACTTTGAGCCACCAGACCAAATGTCGGGTAGTTTAGTCTTGTTTTAACTAGGTACCGTAGTTAAAACAAGATCAAAAAATTTAAATAATATATTTACACAATTACAGAGCGTAAGAAATAAAAATAATGATTAGTACACAATTTACCTTAATCTAGGTTAAATTTTATATGTAGTATAACCTACTCAATTAAGATCTACACTTATATTAAATAAATAAAATAAAAATGATTTATTTCAGACCACATATAGGATAGATATCCTCATTGTCCATAACATTGACTTGTTAGTAACAAAATAATCTTATATAACTATGTTAGTAACTAAACTTAAATGGAGAGAGGACCAGTGCCTGATAAGGCCACTGTCCCACCTCTCAGCCACGGCGGCCAGGAGACTGTGGCGGCTGTCGAGCACCCTGCATATTGGCTAGCGTTAGTGCAAAAAAAATATGAATCAAGAAGTCTCTACGAAACAATAGAGTTTACGCTCTATTTTTTTACATTTTATACAAGTCTATTTTATTTATTAAAAACGAAATTTTAGTCGCATATTAAAAAATATTTTTAATGCATGCCTGTTTTGCTGACTGTACTTGCATAACCATCCTATATAAGTACTTCTGTAAATTATGTATGTAAAATTTTAAGTCAATTCACTACTGAAAGTGAGGGAAATCCAGACAACGGAACAAATAAATAAAATAAATACTTGTACCTATAAAATGTAAAAAATAGTTTATTGAATCAGGCGTTACTTTGCGGAGGTCCATATCAATGAACTAAAAGAATTTAGCTATCTCAAGGTCGCGGGTGAGCAAAGAAATTCTTTTAGTTCATTGTAAAAAATAGAGCGTAAACTGTATTGTTTCGTCAAGGTGCAAACATGTCATTTAACAATAAGTCTCTAAAAATCGATTATTGCTCATAAAAAGCGGTCAAGAGCGCGTCGGGCACGCCCAAGACAGGGTTCCGTAGTCATTACGAAAACACGCGCGGGGGGGGGGGGATGGGGGTACTAGATTTTAGTGAAAATTTGCACTTTAAAGTTGAATAGATATTTTGCAAACAGATCACTGAATGAAAATCGTCTCAAGGGTAAACCGCAATGATTTAAAAATACCTATCCAACGATACCCCACTCTATAGAGGTACCTCTATCCAAAAAAAAAAATTCTACGCCATTTTTTTCTACCATTATGTCTGCGTAGTTGCTGCATATACTTTTTTTTATGGTATATGGGGCAAACGAGCAGACGGATCGCCTGATGGTGAGCGATTACCGTTGCTCATGGACACCTGCAACACCAGAAGAGTTACAAGTGCGGTGCCGGCCTTTAAGATAGAAGTACGCTCTTTTCTTGAAAGTTTGAAGGTTATATCGGTCCGGGAATACAGCAGACGATAGTTCATTCCAGAGTTTTGATGTTTTGACTTATCTGTGCAAAGTTACATCTTTCTAGCATTAATAGTCTCTGAGCAAAGCCGCGGACTGGCAGACGGACAGACAGACAGACATGGCGAAACTCTCTCTCTCTCTCTCTCTCTCTCTCTCTCTCTCTCTCTCTCTCTCTCTCTCTCTCTCTCTCTCTCTTTTCTCTCTCATAATGATCCCGTTTTTCCATTTTGGCTACGGAACCCTAAAAAATGCCCTTCGCATAACGTTTTTCATTTAAGCAATATTGTATGGCCATGTAACCTAACTAAGCCCTACTTAGTTTACAGTAAGTAGGTATGGCTTAGATATGTACTTTGTAAGAGAATTTTAATATTTCCGCACGACTTTTTTTTATTGATTTCTAGCCCTATACTACGAATATCGTACGAATACGAATTTCGTATCTTGCCGTCTCGCTGACGCTTATATTATTTAATACGAGAGTGAGAGGGACGGTATGATACGAGCTTCGACTTACGAATTTCATTATAGCCCCCCTGACTAACTTTAGGGGCCGCTCCGCGCAACAGACAACGTAATGTTGCCAGTATATAAACAATCTAATACTGTCAAAAATAAGTGAACGTTTTAAACATTGACTTAAATCGAACCATGCTGTCAGTGCAGTCCTTGCTGTCACAATGACTTAACATGACAATTAAAATTCAACAACTTCGATAAGTTTATGCCGAGTAATAAATTGATTTATGCTTTTTAATAGTGACTACTATTTAATTATAATCAACGTTATAGTACTTACGATCATTTCCATTGATACAGTAGCCATGGAGTACATCAATAAGGTAATATAATATTATCAAAATTTTCTGCGATTTTTTTTAAGTTTATATTCTCAATCGACTTTTTGTCATTTCAGGATTTCCCTAAACTTAAAAATGATAGATTACTGAGAGCAGCGTCAGGAAAAGAAGTCGACAAGGTCCCTGTATGGGTGATGCGACAGGCTGGGAGGTATTTACCGGAGTTTCAGGAAGTACGAGCGAAGCACGATTTTTTCACGGTCTGTCGAACGCCAGAGCTCGCGTGCGAAGTAACACTCCAGCCACTAAGAAGATACGAACTTGATGCATCAATTATCTTCAGTGACATACTTGTTATACCACAAGCTCTGGGCATGATTGTGGAAATGCATCCAGGCCTGGTAGGTATTACTTTATCAAATTAGTTAATTTCGTAATGAATGCGTTTCTTAATAATTGATGATGTCGAATTTACAGCATAAATATATTTTCTAGGGTCCAGTTTTCCCACAACCACTTACTAGCCCATCAGAAATTGATCAGTTGCAAGAAGAAGGTGCTGTGGCAAGATTATTGTATGTGGGCAAAGCCATTACTCTCACAAGACACAAGATCGAGGGAAAAGTGCCATTAATTGGTTTCACTGGAGCACCGGTACAGCTATTATCATTATCAATTTAGTATTATATCTTTATTGACCTTAAAAGTCAAGGATTTTTGCAAACTATCACATTATATGATTAGTGCCAATGATATACTCAGCGGCACAAAATTTGGCCCACTCTACATACAAAATTACTTATTACTGCATACATTTGGGGGCCAGATTTTTGCTTCTTAGTATATATTATATTGTTATTGCATTGAAAGTGAAGTATAAAAAGATGCATATGAAAGAGGCTAATTATTATAACAGTAGAAATAAAATCCTCCCTCCATTTTTCATATGAAGTGTTTATGTGTGTTTGAAGCATATTTTTTAGTCATTTTGTGAGCATATGTCACATGCTGAAAAATTTGTCAGTAAAATTACGACACTACTGAATTACAAGCTTTTCTTTAGCTTGCCCTATTTATTTATTGTTTTGGGTCAAATCTTGGAAGCTAAATTTAAGCCACTTCCTGCAGTCTGATTGACTTGAAATTTGGCATAACTATATAAATCTGGTGACAATACAATAATCTGACAGTGACATCCTGATAGTCCAGCCAGGATTGTCTCCGCAAGACGGAACTTCTCAACAATTAATGACAGTGACTTGAAATTTGCTATGGTAATGTAGTTTGGATGACAATGCAAGTACAGTCAACAATAAAGCTTGTATTAAAAATGAAATTTGTAACAAAAACTTATTTTATAAATAGAGACATATCTTTACTTATAAAATTATTGTTTAGTGCAGAAATTTCATAGATAATTTTAATATAACAAATGCCCAACTTATATATTTTATTACATTAATTTCAGTTCACATTGATGGGATACATGATAGAAGGTGGCGGAAGTAAAACTATGTCCAAAACCAAAGAGTGGTTAGAGAAGTACCCAAAAGATGTTCATAAGCTGCTGAGTTTACTAACTAGGGTTATTATCGACTACTTAGTTATGCAGGTAATAATATTCATATTTTAATAAATGTGTGATATCTCACACAATCTTAAGACACTAAAGTGATGAAGTGGAAACCCAGAGTGTGTTAAATTAAACTAATATATACATACACAATTTTCAGGCTGAAAGTGGTGCTCAACTACTTCAAGTATTTGAGTCAAGTGCTGACCATCTCACAAGGGAACATTTCATTGAATTCTCAGCTCCATATTTGAAAGATATCAGAACTGGGGTCCAACAAAAATTGAAGGAGAAAAATCTCGAGGATGTTCCAATGGTAAGACATCAATTCATATTGTGTTGATATTTATAACAGCATTTTGAAAAGTAGTCATTCTGAGTAAAAGCATGACATTTATATAGAGAGTAGTAATGAAAATTTTATCTACAGACAGTATTTGCGAAAGGAGGGGGACACTCATTAGACATACAGGCCAAACTAGGCTATGAAACTTTGGGTCTCGACTGGACTGTAGACCCTATCGAAGCAAGGAAGATTGTTGGAGAAAACATAACACTGCAAGGCAATCTGGATCCTCAAGACTTATATAAAACACCAGTATGTAATATGCATTATGAACACTATTTGGAATATCCTGTATAAGTTTTATAATTATGTTCTTTTTACAGGAAGAGATCAGGAAATTAACAATTGACATGGTGCAGAAATTTGGCAAGAACAGATATATTGCCAATTTGGGCCATGGAATAACTCCTCAAACTCCATTAGAGAGTATGACTGCTTTTACTGAGGCTGTTCATGAAGCAATTTAAATGAACAATATCATATTTTTAAGCAATGTAGTTGTTTTTTGTTACAATCAATTTGTTGGGATTAAATGGTATGTTTTCAATTTAGAATATTTTATTAAGAAATGGTTATGTACATCACAGGACGAATAAATTACATTGAGTATGTTGTTTTGGAGTTCTGGCTAGTTGCTGGCATATCTTCATCATGACTTCCAACTGATTTCTTGACATACTGAAATAGTAAAAAAATTGCTTAAGTATATTGATAGTTGTTAATTGTACCCCAGTACCAATAACAAATTACACGACACAAGGCTTTATGCATGTAGAAAAGTATAATCTTTTACATACAATATTTGAAGTACTTAAAAGCTTTTTTTTAATCATTGATACTCAAATTTACTCTGAGAAAACAAAGAAATTAATTATACACGGTAGCCCGTAACTTGTACGAAAAACTTATGGGACAGGTAGGCAGGCGGTACACTTGCCAAATACAGACAAATAATCTTATGAAAAGTGATACCAGTTTCGATATGGTGGCGATGATGGTGATGTGTTCCTGCTATGAAATCCTAGTGAGGGCACTAGGGACATTTTCGAGATACTTCTGATTTTTTGAAAAATTTACAAGCACACTTTGTTCCTCAGTTGTGATGTACAGAATTTATAACTTGGTACATTTATTGTGAAAAATAAATGATAAAAAACACAGGATCACTGATCGGCACATTAGCTTAAAAACATGGTCGTTTAAAATAATATATGAAAAAAATGCTGAAGAACACTACAAATCATCGTAAGCAATACTCAAGCTAACTTAAGCCGCAAGCTGTATTCAGGACAGCCTGTATATGTATATCCACATGTTTCAAATAAGAATTAAATGGAAAATTTAATTTGAGTAAAAGTTTTTAAAGGCTGTATGATGAAGACGGTGTCCCACCTGAGGATTAACTTGTATCTGCTCATCCATTTCCTGAATATACTGGTGCAGTTTAGTGCATGCCGCCATTTGTTGCTCCAGCACACACAGGGTTTCAGGAGATGCATACTTTTCCGGGCTGTCCAGGAATACCACCATACCATCCTTCTGGTTTATCATGGCGTATATTTCGCCTTCCTCGATCTAGAATATTGAATAAACATATTTATAGAGATTGGAAATTCTGGGCTCGTGGGAAATACGGCCCAATCCCTCTCATTCTGAGAGGAGGCCTGTGCCCAGCAGTGGGACGTACAGTACCCTACAATTAAGATTGGAAATCGGTCTTCGTAAAAAGTACATTGGCTGTTCACAACGATTTCCGAACACTGGCGACCGTCATCAATCATCGTGTTTATAAAGTGACGTTTTATATCAAATAAATACAGACATGTAAACTTCGGATATATCTATAGAGAGCTTACTACAAAAAGGATAGTTCCCTCGTTTTCCTAAAGATGCCATCGTACGATTTAAAAGTTTGCTGGGTTTCAACAACTCTTTATTATTAATTTTCATTATAAATGCATCTGTATTCTATTGCACTGTACAGTCAGCTGCAGAGAAAAGGTACCCCCCTGTAACGGCGGTATCCATACTACCGCCATTACAGGGGGGTACCCTTTCTCTGCAGCTGACTGTACAACGACTGGCGAACGTCACATAAGTTATGTGACGCACTCTACGAAGCCGAAATAATTTCGGGTCTTCTCCCCACACCTATCAACGAGGAAATAAAAAATAAGAGCGATTGTGTAACGGAAATAAGAGCGAAGTATCGACGGAAAAATGTTTTCGCTCTTATTGCGTGGACATAAAGCGTCTTTTGATCGGCCAAAGCTGATTATGATGATGAATGCTTTGAAAATGCTCTATGAATCTTTCATGCTTGGGCCATTTCACTGTTTTCATTACTGATGTCCATTACTGCTACTAATGGTTACCTCATATCTGTAGACAGGGAATCAGCTTTGACGGATCAAAAGACGCTTTATGTCGAAGCAATAAGAGCGAAACCATTTTCCCGTCGATACATCTTCGCTCTTATTTCCTTCACACCGTCGCTTTTATGGCGTGGATATATGATTTTTGATCAGCTGAAGCCGTTTCCACGTTGCTAGGTATCGGGAGAAGACCCTTAAGAGTAATAGGAACGTGTCATATTTTGAAATTACCATGTTGAGTATGTAACTCTCTGCCTGCGCTGGACCTGCGAGCTGCACTCTTGACGCGACATCGCTCAGTGAAAGAGTTAAGAATGTTTTTGTCAACCTCTGGATATTCTTTTTGTACATTGAATTTAATACCTAGAATAAGCAAAAAAAAAAAACATTATTCTCACAATAGTTCATGCACAATATACAAGAACAGAAATTATCATTCTGTGAAAAATTGTCTAACGCGCGTACAGTCACATTCTGATTCATTAAATATTTTTTTCGAATTATTTATGCACTTACTTGATTAACAATCCCCATATTCTTGTCCCTCACGAAAGTCTCGCGATGCTTTATAGCTGCATGCTGGGAAGTTGCCAGTTCGTGGTAAGCCATGGACAATGGTTTTAGGAATCTGCTTACAACTTGAGATGTGTATTTAGGCATAGGCAGGATCTAGAAATTCAAACAATACAACAATACGACCTGGTCCGTCGCTCGCTTGCCACCGTCTCTGTGCCCGCAATCCTTGAACCCGTGGGCATGGCCAGAGACGATGGCAAGCGCCCCGACGGGGCTACTCTGGTGCCTTGGAAGCTGGGTAGGGCTCTGGTGTGGGACGCAACGTGTGTCGACACTTTCGCGCAGTCCCACATTCAGGCAACCCGCTCACAAGCTGGGGCTGCAGCTGACCAGGCTCAAGTTCTCAAGCGCCGCAAATACTCTTCTCTTTTAAAGGATTATGAGTTTGCGGCGCTCGCTGTGGAGACACTGGGCTCCTGGTCGGCTGACATGAAGGCTTTCATTGGGGCCTTGTCGTCCCGGCTGATAGAGACCTCAGGAGACCCCAGAGCTGGCGCTTACCTCTCCCAGCGAATTTCTCTGACTGTACAGAGAGGTAATGCCGCCAGTGTGTTGGGGTCTATGCCGCAGGAGGGCCTCTTAGATGGTGTTTTCTTTTTATAGTTGGGTATATTTATATAGTTTTATTTATTTTGTTTCCTATCATATTGTTGTATCTTCTGTTATTATCCCAATAAAGTATATGCGTCACTACAGTATATGGACAATAAAGTAAATTTAATACTCTTCAAAACAATACATAAAATAATTTGAAGTAACCTGATGTTTCAAAGAAAGATTGAAAATGGACTTACAAACATCATTACGAAAATCTACAAACAACACTAAAAGCTTTAAATTTAAAAAATTGTAAGTATTACAAAATTGTGTTATAATTTGGTAATGGCACTAATGTAATAGGTGCCACGGTTCTCTGCCATTTTGAAAAATTATTTTATCCCAAATGTTTTATTTACCAAGTCATGATTTTCTCTGAAAGCATATTATTTTCGGAACTTTCATACTAACCTAACCTATGCTCTATAAAACCATAAGAAAATACAGTGAAGAAACATTTTGGTTTTGGAGAAATTTAGTTGGGAAATGAAACATTTGGCAAACAATAATTATACGAAAAGGCAGAATACCAGATGCTATTAGCAAATATTGTTCTAGCTACTAAACAACTTCATTTAATATGCCAAAGATTTATCTATAACTGGTCATAATCATAATCTTCATTCCCCTAATGAGCTCCCGATATTGCCGCATCAATCAATTTTTTCAGTCTATTTGTAAGTAATAATAATAATGTATTTATTGACCATAAAAATTAATTCAACAATACAAGAGAAGCAGTGATCTCCACACTAGGCACAGCCTGTGTCGTGGAGATCAAGATCTTAGAGAATTAACAGAAAGTGCGGCTCTTAAGTGACCATGATGCTGTAGATATGTCAAAATATTAGAAGCTCATTCAAATATTTGTGGTCAACATCACTTAGAAAACATGTCTATTCAAAACTACCTACATACTAATATAAAACTTCTAATTAGTAATAATTTACCTTTCCATGTAAGATAAGTGAGACAAGAATGTATTTCTTGTATGCCTCAAGCATAATATGGGACACAACCATTGCAGGAACTGTGACTACTACTTCAAAGAAATAGAGAGCTCTTTCATAATTCTTCATTGCAGTATAAATCATTCCTCCATAGTAATAGTAAAGGAGAAAATGCTTGGAATCATTGTTTCCACCCAACTGTAAAAGAAAATATGCCCATAAATTATCATACTCCCATCTACCTAATAAGCAACCTCACCGCGAAAAAGGGCACTTTGGGGTAGTCCCACAAAATTAAAAAAACACTTAATTATCAAAGCGAAAAAAATATGTTGATATTATTTATTATCATTAATGTGTAGACATTTCCAATAGGTACATAATTTGATGAAATTGAATAGATAAAAAAATGTGAAAGCTATATCTAAAATCTTCCTTAGAAATCTTAAGCCTAAAGCCTTTATTCTGTATAAGGTCTGTATAATTCGTAACACAATATTACACCCAAACAAACATAATACAGATGATTCATATTCATATCATATAGCTATTCTATTTTTTCATTGCAATACATTAGTACATGTCATACTCTGATTTTCCAAACATTCACTAGCACTTTTGTAACATTGTTACTAATCATCTCTTTTAAATACCATTTGTCAATGGTATATGTGAAGAGTAACGCTGCTCAAGTTTATCAATGCTTGTCATTGTTTTATTAATTTCTATGGAAAAAGAAATGCATCACCTCAGAACCAATTCCAGTGACATCTGTGTCCAAGAACTCAATAGCCGGTTTCATGCATTTTGACAGCAAGCAAAGCTGGCACAAATCTGCATGTATGGATGTCAGCTGAGAGTCAAAAAGTTGAATTTTCCTGATGGCCTTTTTCAGAATTTCAATACCTTTGATGGGTTGTTTGAGGTCAACAAGATGATCCGTTAACAAGTGGCAAAGATCTGCATCTGGAACATGAAATCAGTAATTAGTAAAGATCTTTATTTGCTGACTGTACTTTTTGTCAACTTTACTTGCATTATCACCCAAAATACATTTGCATACCAAATTTCAAGTCAATGCCATTAACCATTGAACAGTTCCGTCCTGCAAAAACGATCCTGGCTGGACTACCAGGATGTCACTACTAATGTCAGCTCAATAGGTGACCGGGAAGTAGATCAAATTTAATTTGCAAAATTTGATGACAAACATTGGGACAGGTGAAACTAAATAAAAGCTTGTAAAAATATATAGTCTGAAAGTGAATTATTTGTTTGTTTAAATAATCTATTGAATGAGGAAGGCAGATTTGTTTAAATCAATTGCATGAGTTTTTGCCATGTTAATCAACTTACATAGATCTGGTGCAAACCGCACTTGTTCACCATTGCAGTTGTTGATAAAATCATGGATCTGTTGAAACATAGTTGTCCTGTCTACATCATTCGTACCCTGAAAAAGAAAAAAAGTAAAAAATCATTTTTTTGTCACTCTTGTCAAATCGCACCCTTCGTGCAAGAAACGCGTAAAACAGGTACAAACCTAATAGGTTTTATGCGTTTCTTGCACGAAGGGTGCAAAATGTTCTTGTTAGAACTGCACTTTTCCAAGCCCTATAGCTTCTTGATGTCTAAGTCAAATTTTTGATTTATGAACATTAAACTTTATTATTATATTTGACAAAGTTTAATGTTCAAACACCCAGTGTTTTTATAAAGGACACTGGGCGTCAGGATAGGGGCAGAAAAACATCAAACGCAACACATCTCTCCATACAGCAAAAGTGATCTCCATGTATATCTAAATCCCTCTGAAGACTTGGGTGAATAGTTTGGAGATCACCAATCTAAAGTTGTTTTTCTTGTTTTACTTACAGGTGGTAAAGAAAATTTGGCAACAAGAACTGCAAGAACACCCAGGGAGTGTTGCTGAATGTCCAGTGTTTCCAAAACAGTAGCGAGATGCGCACTGTTCCTCTGTAGAACTTCATCAGACTTTCCGATTATTTCACATAGCTCTCGAAAGTTGCCTGAATATATAAAACGGAAGATAATTGTCAATGTATAATCAAATATACTTGTGTTAGAAAATTTATCACGTTGCATCATACAATTTATAAGTAATCATATGCAAAAACAGGACCTCAGTGATCCATATTCCCTACAGACCCACAGTTACAAATGGATTGAAATACACAACACACTAGTCTTCATGTCAGCAACAAGAGCTAGTGCTGGTTACTGAAATGAAACAAACCCCCCCGAATAGAACACTACTACCTACGATACTAAATAATAATTAAGTGTATAGTACACCAGCTTCACTAACCTGATGCAGACATGGCTCTCACATTATTAACAAATTGTTCCAGTGGCGAAGCCATTTTAGGGTGTTTTCAAGCAACTAAGTGGCTAATTTTTTATTGCCTTTTGATTGAGTGTGTCAAATAAATGCCGAACACGGAAAAATAAAAACAATTCCGTTCCGTTTAGTGGTTTCCTTTTCTTTCAACGCCGTATTTTGATTCCAAAAAGTTACCAAAGATGGCCGAACGTCACTGTCATAAGTGTCATTGTCAATTTTTTTTTATTTTTTTATTTAGCGTTGGCTACACGGCCATCAGCTTAAACCAAGCTTAAACTAATTATACAATAATTATGAATTAACGAGTACAATGAATACAATGAAAAATTATAATGAGCATATACAATGAAAAGAAATATCAAGGATTTAAAATAAGGAAATTAATAAGTATGAAAAAATTACAAAAAGTAGGTACCTATGAACTTAATTAATACATTTACTTACATTCATAAACGACCTATAGTATGTAGAACAAAATTGAAAATTATTGAATATGTCTTGAATGAATTATTGAGGAAGTTTCAATAATTCTTGAATAGAATTGGGGATAGTTTTGTGTCATTGTCAATGTGATGTTCCAGATGCTATTTTGATGTCCAGAGGTAACCAACCCGTTGAGAATAATACAGCCTACATAAAAAAAAATTAAAAGACATACAGCTTTAAGGAACCATGAAAAAGTTTGAGTTACTACGGGGCCCTAAAAATTACTTTCTCAAAAGGTAACACAAGAAGTTTTGTTTTTTGAGTATTTTTATACATACTTAATACTTTTTATCAATCTTTTTTCTCTTAGCGATCGGTATTCTTGCTACTACGAAACTCGAAGTTCGTATCGTGCGGTCCCTCTTACACTTACATTATTTAACACGAGAGCGAGAGGGACCGCACGACACGAACTTCGAGTTTCGAGGTAGCCCTGCTGAGACGCCGAAGAGCTTGTCCGAATATTTACTCGGATATTTATTATATTACAACTGAAGACAAGGCTTCATCCTTTATAAGCCATGACTCGAAGATTTGGCTCTTGCCTAATTAATTGAAGACTTAGCCTCTACCTGGCTTTACTTAAACTACCAAAAGAAGCAAAAATACAATGAATATGTTGTATGGTGTTCAACCTTTGCCTTTTCTCCTAGCGGAAAGAATAATAATAAAAATATTGACAACTGAAAACGTGACGTGATAACATGGACGTAATACCTGACGGGACTAAGTACTCTGAAAATATGTATTTACGAAAATGAAACATATTACAAGCAAAGAAAGTATCTTTCTTTGTTGCGACTTACACAGAGGCTCATCTACGGTGAGAGGGATAGCAATAACGCAGGACTTGCTAGGTATTACGTCCATGCGTGATAACTGCTGATAACAAGACGATAATAAGTTATATATAATAACATTATTATCATTCAATGTTTTGAAAGTGAAAGGTTTTGAAACTTTCTCTCCCTCCACGTTAATATCGCCTGAATAAACAAAAACAACATAATCAGGCTAATTAAATTGCTTTTCAAGGTAAAATAAATAGTCCACGCCATGTCTACCACGGAAGATTCTTTCAAAGACAAGTTAGTAAATTCATTATCACAGCAATTGAGCGAATATGAATTATTAAAGGCTATATACGACGATGAAATTGTTCTAACTGATAGTAAGGTACTTGAAGATATTACTAATTTTGTAGAGAGTACATTGGAATCTGAATACACACCTAGTCACTTAGATTTTGTTTTAAACCTCAATGTCGAGGGTTTAAAATTGGAGATTAGTGTAAACCTGCCTAGCTTTTATCCAAGTGAAGAGCCTGATTTATATGTGAGGAGTAACCAGTTGAATCGTCATCAAGAAACTAGCCTAAATACAGAATTATCCCAGTATATAAAAAATAACTTTGTGGAAGAAGTTTGCATATATTCTGCTGTGTCATGGCTACAAGACAATGTAACGAAATTCAGTAAACAGAAAGTTGATAGATCAGACAATGTAGATGTGTCTGCTGCATCTAAAAGTCCTATCACTGAAAAATTTGTCAGGCTGTGGATATATTCACACCACATATATAATAAAAGGAAAAGAGATGAAATAGAATCAAGAGCAAAAGATTTAAAATTAACTGGTTTTTGCTTACCAGGAAAACCTGGTATAGTTTGTATCGAAGGCCCAGACAGTGATTGTAAAGAATGGTGGTCAATTATTAGATCTATGACATGGAAGAAAATTGCTATAAAAACTACAGAAACATTCAATATTTCAGAACAAGCCAAGGAACAAAAGTTTAGTAAATTTGAGGAAATTCATTTTCCTAATTCAACAGCTCGTAATAAGCATGCAGACATGAGTGGACTTTCTAAATACATGGAAGAACATGGGTTAATGGACATCTTCAAAGATTTGTTCGGTCTAGGTGAAGTTTGAGAGTTTTTTTTTATTTCCTAAAAAGACTGGATATTTTGCTAGTCACTATGCAATTCTTGCTAGAATATCTCTTTACACCGTTTGTACAGTCTAGTACTTATAAGTACTAAAGTGAAGGGTAGAATCATGTAGAATAAATAAGTATATGACATATGTGGGTAATTGTTTATTTACTTTGTAAATAATCTCATACCAACATTTGGTGTCTTCATTACCTAATCAGGGTCTGAATACCTATATAACTACTCTTACTATCTATGAAATAACATTGAACTGTTATGTAGCATTTAATATGTAAATTGGCATTAGTGTTACTTACCTATTTACTTTATGCTTTTTTAAAGTTATGAATTTAATTAGAAATAAGCTGCCATTAATTTTTGTATTATATCTGAACACAACCCTTATTTATTTCTTACTTTTACAAGTTGAGTTGTTTGCATTTTTAGGCACTTTGCTCTGTTGCATTGGTAACTGTTTTGAAATTTGAACAAAATTTCTGGTCTTTATAATTTTTACTTGTATACTTAATTTAATTAATAAACAAAATATATTTTTCTAGAGAAGTGAATTTTTACTACCTGCTTGCTTATCAAATTAATAACAACAATTACCTACCCTACCCTACCCTGGATATTATAGAATACTGGCTGGATATTTATTGTGTACTGTAGTTATGTATAGTATGCGCTCAACATATCGCTGTCGATGAATTGGATCATGTGTTTTGTGTACACTGGTCATCTGATCTGAACCTGTATTCTGTTATTTTTGTTGTAGCTGTTACTTTACTATACCGTTTTTATTCTCGCTGGCTCTAAAACTAAAATAGCAAATAATAATTAAAATTTTAGCCCTGCAGAGGGCCTACTACTCCGAAATTACCGTATCGTAATACCGTCCCTCTCATTCTAGTATTAAATAGTATAAGCGTCAGAAAGACGGAACGACACGAACTTCGAATTTCGGAGTAGCCGCCCCGCAGGCGTGATTTCCGGAACGTCCATCTCACAGCACAGTATAATATATCGATGCACAGCACAGAGAACATTTCTTAATATTTCTTATGGCGCGTACACTATAAGTTTGGGTGGATGACACTCTTTCCCGGCCCGGATAACAGCGATATGGAAATACCGGCCTGTTTTTTGTGTATGCGCCCATAGAAACTGACAGGAGCTTCTGTATGGGCGTGTACACGAGAAACAGGATCGGTATTTCCATTGCGCTATTTTTCGGGTCGGGAATGAGTGTTAGCACCAGACAGTCTTTCCCGGCCTGGATAACACCGACATAGAAATACCGGCCCTGTTTTTTGTGTGCACACCATCGAAATAGTAAGTACCTGGAATGTGCACTGTGCAGGAATCACGGTCCGTCATTTTGCCGATAGAGATAGCTACCACAGGGTTATTTTATCTCACTCTATTAGCATGACCATAATTTTATGCAATTAATGAGACATTCCTTCCTCCTAGTACTTCTTTGCCAGAAAAATATACTAAGTAGCAATAACCAGAATTTTTATTACTTGTATACCAAGTCCTTATGATACGGCTGGTAGAGACTAGAGCAAATAAATTTTAGGTTTGTACGTCGGTGCTAGTAACATAAGTATTCACTTTTCTATAGGTAAAACTTATGATATTGGCAAAACCGGTATTGACATTGTATAATACCGGTATTTCGATATTGATCTCTAAATTTCAATTATTTTATTATTAAATAGAGTCGCAACACTCAAACGTTGCAAGTCACAAATGCATTAATACTTATTTCATTAATATAATCTTAGACATTTTTGAAATAATCTTAGCTACCTACTCGTACTTAAGATTGTCGGAACCGGAAAGGTTTTGGATGTGCGAAACTCATTCATTTTACTTTAGTAATACGAATATCGAAAAAATACCAAAATACCGGAATATCGGTATTTGAATTTTCGGTATTGAAAAAATACCGATATTGCAAAAAACGTCTGATATTAGATGCTCTATCATTTAGGTTAATAAATGAATGAAGACTAAGTGACAATACATATATATTACACTATTATTTACTTATTCATTATTTATTAACTTTTACCAGCGTCTTCGCATGCGTAAACTGAATGGATCTGGTAGTTATAATTGAAATATACGGGATTTTTCCAAATTCCCCTGGAAATTTTCAAAATTTATAATAATAATATAATATAATATAGTGTAGTAGAATTATTATTTTATGCATGTATGTATCATTCGTATTCACGGAATAGAAAAAACTAGTTCGTATTAGACAATACGTATGATGGGTATAAAATATTATATTTAAATAAATATTACATATTAGCCATTTGGATACATCGTGAAAAGATTGTCACCCTAGTCTCAATAACGAAGCTACCATCTTACTGTTTGGTGTGGCCATTGAGAAATTAATAAAACCTACCATCAAGTTAAAATTAGCTCGTGAAAAAAGATCTAAAGCTTATTTCATTAAAAAAATATTAAATCGTGTAATTATTGCTTATTATAAATGTATACATTTTACTCAATATTTTTAAAAGACAACACTCACGAAACTAAAATTTACTAATTATTTATTATTTATTTCCTGGCAATAGTTAGAGAGGGACACACTGACTCCGTGCTTGCTATTTCACCCGGACCGGAGCCCATTAGTTCTTATGTCTATGTCTTTTAGGTCGGTTTTTGCTCGTCTGTTTTTGGAGTGTTCATTCCAGAGTACTTACTATTTCGATGGTGCACACCCATAGAAACTGACAGGAGCTTCTATGGGCGAGGTATTTTATTTATTTCCTCTGAGGGGCGAGTACACGAAAAACAGGGTCGGTATTTTCAAATCGGTATTATCCGGGCCGGGAAAGAGTGTCACCTCTATAAGTTTGATATTTATTAATACTGACTGAACCAAGTATTGTTTACATTGTTAATTTACTCATGCTCAGTGAATATTTTTACATTAAGAATAAATTTGCTTGTGACTCTATTCTATATAAGTACTTTGATTGTCTTTAATGTACATTGGCTGGGCAGTCAGTTATCAAAACAGTAAGTGTGCTCCGGTTTCTACATCATGTATCATTGCGGAATGCGCCAAATAGAAGAGCGGCATGTGGCTAATCAAGTTGATCTCATGGTCTGGAGTAACAGACTTGATCTGCTGGCTCTGAGCAATTTCAAAGGTAAGTTTATTTTTGAGTAGTTTTTCATGTCAGTTAATTTTTCCTCACGATGTTTTCCTTCACCGCAAAGCTCGTGGTAAATTTCAAATGTAATTCCGCACATGAATTTTGAAAACTCAAGAGGTGCGAGCCGGGTTTGAACCCACGACCCTCTGCTTGAGAGGCGATAGGTCAAACCACTAGGCCACCACGGCTTGCACCTGCACAAACCTGCGAAGCGTTTCAATCATTCAATGGTGCGTGTGAAGTTCCCAATCGGCACTGGGCCCGCGTGGGAACTACGGCCCAAGCCCTCTCATTCTGAGAGGAGGCCTGTGCCCAGCTGTGGGACGTATATGGGCTGGGATGATGATGATGATGAGTTAATTTTTACATACATGCATGATTAAATTTACTTAATTATTTCAACTTCCAGGGGAAGTACAAGTGCACAGACTGAATTGGCAAAAGGTTTGGAATTTGTCACCACCAAAGGAAAATATAACTGTCCAAGCACTTGCTTGGAGACCTGATGGAAAGGTACTAGTAATGTATTTCTTTACTTATACCTACTGAGAGAAAAAGCTAGAGAGTTAAATAGAAAGAAATAAGACATTACTAAAGCTTTTTAACAGTAAATTTGTGGCTTACGGACTACTAAATTAGCTTTGATATAATGAACCAAAAAGTGGAAAATATAACTTGGTCATTATTATGAGTGTTTCAACTGTCTTTTAAGGTCACATTTCTTATGAAGTAGCTGTAGGTATTTTGACGACATTTTCTGTTATTTATTAGAAATTCAATGTGTCTACCAAATCACTGGGAACTGTATCAGATTCTTCTGCCATTTTTATGAAAATATCCATGAAAATTAAAATGATTTGGAACAAACACTCAAATAATAAATCAACTATAACCAATTTTTCAGGCATTAGCCATTGGCTACAGCTCTGGCAGTGTGCATGTAGTGGATATAGAAGACAAAGAAATCCTAGATAAATATGAATTGGAGCAAGAGCCTTCAGAAGAGTTTGAGGAATCAAAACATTTTGGAATCACATGCATCACCTGGGCTGTTAGAGCGACTACTCTTGAAAGCGCCACAGAATACAATTTGTATGTAAGTAGTATATACCTGTAAACAATTCCAAAAGGGAGAAGTGCTATGTAGATTTATTTGTTTTTAGGGTTTCATACTTCAAAATACTGTTCTGGCATCTTGATTGTGTTGTATAATAACTGCAATAACTATGCAGTAACTACCAATTAACATAATTCTTGTGATAATTTTCAACTCTTGTGATAATTTAAACTTGGGTAATGTATCTGTTTAAAAAAATGCTGTTATCTTCTTTTATTGTTCTTATTTGTTTTAACTGAAAATTCTTGACTTGAAATCTGTTGTAATTTTCCAGGATGATGCTTCTTTATTTTTACAAAAAACACCATCACTTAGTAGTGGTTACAAGAATCCAACCTCTGATGACAATGTGAAGGACTTGAAAGAGATGCAGGAACAGACTCAGCTCAACATGCTACTGGTCGGCTATGGCACTGGGCACATCTACATGAGTGTTTTTGGCAGATATCCATATGGAACCATCCATCTAGCACAAATTGCTAAAGATGAGTTTGGAGAGTTTAAAGTTCTGGACATAAATTTGTCAGACGACTTTAGTATGATGCAAGTATTCTATTTAGATCGAACTACAAAAAGCCTCTTTGTGGCCCTTGTGAATACAAGTGTGCTATCAGCATATGCAGAAGAGATATTTACTGTTGCAAATAGGCACAGTCAGTTAACCCAGCTGTTGTCTCACCTAGACCAGACAATGATATCTATAACTGAAGCTTGGGAACATATTTTATTAGAAATGGACACCAAAATGGCTTATTATGCTGCATCAGTTCCTGAGGGAGGAGTGTCTGCTGATCTCTTAGAACTGCTTATGCTAGGTATGTTTTTTTCTTAATTAGTAATGATCAATGTGCAGTTTACATAGGCTTGCAGAAAAAAATATGTGAACAACAAAATGTAGGTAGTCTTTTTACATTACAACAAAATGTATATTTTAGAAATATTTAATTAAATTGTTATACTTATTTTTGATTTCAGGGGTACCTTCAGATGAATTGGAGTTGTTTCTACTTCAAGAATTAACAGCCAAGGGCTTAAAAAAATTTGGAAGTTCAGTAGAATTGAGTTATTCAACAATTCAGAAGTTAGTTTTGAAGCAACTCAATATTGTTGGACAAAGCTTGACATATTATCTTTCTGAGCTCAGAGGTCTTGCAAGGATTCCAGATCGATATAAGGTTATCTTTATGTTCATTATTTTATTTTTTTTGCTTAATTTTTATTAATCTGTATATTGTTTGGATTTTGAAAAATAACCGTTTTTTGCAGATACTTGGTATTGAAGAAGCCACTGTGAGTGAAGCAATCAAGGCATGCTGTGCATTTCTCAACAAAAGTTTGGAGCTGCAGCAAGTAATTGACATATCCATGCGGAACTATAAAGCATTTTTCAGATGGTTATTTGTTGTGATTGTTCGATTGCTTGATGAACAAACACCAAGTGAAATAGTCAAGATTACACAACAAGAATTAACACATATTGCAGAGTTTCTATACAACTTTGACAATATTCCTGTTGACAATAATGAGGGTGCGTCAGAAAAACCAGTAAAATTTAATCTGGAACGATTAGGTCAATATCTTCTGGACCAAGATTTAACAATATTGACTGACAATGATGATAATCCTTGGCATAAGTTTCTTGGGGAAAATGCATGCTTGCTTAAAGATAATGAGACCATTTTCTCGATGTCAGAGTTTCGTAAGTTTTCCCTTGTCCAACAACAAAAATTTTTGAAAATGGCTATCCACAAAGTGTTTGATGTCACTGATAAAGATACTGGAAAACACTTTTCAGTTTTGTATAATATCAAATGTTATGACGACAAAACAAATTCCTCAATCAAAGATAACATAAGGGTATCTCAAACATTTGATCCAACTCAACAGAGGTACATGATGGCAATCTCAAATAATTCAAATGAAACTGATGGCATATGCTTCATGTCTGTTGCTATCAAGGAAAAATCATGTGTTGCTTCAGCAATAAAATATTATATTACATCGAGTTTACTACAAGAGCCAAATAAAGAACCAATGGAAATAGAAAATGTTGCAATATTGGACCTTCAATTCTATTCTGCTGAATACCTCTCTGTATTGATAAAACATCCACATAACAGTGAAAGTAGTATATATGTGCAACTGCCACTTAAAATTGCATTAGATAATGCTAATGACTTCAATATCAAAGCAAAATCCTGTTTATTCAATGATAAAATATCTCGAAGAAATATTACATCCCTACTGGACCAGGGTATTTATACAATTCTAGACAAGATGGATGGTTATAGAATAGCTGTATCTGGCGGTCGTAAAGTTGCAGTGGTTCTGTCCAAGAGTCACAGAAAAGTACGGGTTTATGAAATGGAGGCAGATGGGGATGATGAAGACGAAACCCTAGACTCCACACAACTATCTCTTTCAACAGCAAATGACTCATACAGAAGTGATCAATGAATTTAATTTAAAGCTATACTTGTCACATGCCAATGCCTTAATTGATCAAGTTGTATGCAAAATTAAATAAAGCAGGTGTTTGTATAAAAGTTATTATTAAATTAATTAGTTCTATTCCTACTTATACAAAGATATACAGACCTATATACAATGGAAAAATACCATACATAAATCAACAGACAACTATTAACAGAATTACATATATAACAATACATTAGTTACCATATACATATCTATAATGTTCAATATTACATGATAATCTGTTAAAAGAAGCCTATAAAGAATTGTATTTTAAAATTTTAAACAAATCATATTAAACTGGCTGGAGACTTAATTTGAATATTTTCAAACACTGAATTAAAATCAGTGTCCAAGCCATGATTGTCTATGCCATAGAAAAGATGTTCTGATGATGGATTCCTGCTGGGGCCAGCAACTGGTTCTTTTTTGGAAGTAGTTGTGGTTGTTGGATTGTATATTTCATCACCATCTTCTTCTTCTGTATCATCAACTATCAAGAAAAAGAAATATCCATCAATACACAACACATTGTATGAATCATAGAGATTTACTGATTTACATTTTGGATGGTAAAAATTACCTGCAATGATAGAGCGTCCATCATGTCTGTTCCAATCTTTCCTCAGTTTCCAGTATATTACGGCACAGCTGATCAACACAATAATAGAAACAATTATGGCCACTATCTTCACTGCATCTATGCTGGAGAATGTTGAGCCAGAGACAATCATCTCAACTTCCCCAACTGAGATACCGGAGCCATCAAGCTTTTTCGAAATGCATCTGTAGGATCCTGATTCTGCTGGGGTAACATGCTACAACATAAATAAAAACAAGAATTTTAGCTTAAACCCTCATGTTAGTTCATGTTTATGAATTCTTATATCATTCATTATTTGCTATGCTACCCTATGATAAGCTGTATTGCCTACCGTTTGTGACGACCGCAATCACAATAAAATGACAGATTTCTGATTTTGCATACAAAAGCTGTCATTTGATTGCGATCATCAAAAACATTAGGCAATACCATGTAACACATCCTCTGGTCTCACAGTATATTTTACTTTATTTTAGGTTAGAATTAAGTGTGATTGATTTGATTATCTATTCTATAGAAATGGGAAGTTTCCCAGGAAAAAAATATTATTCTATGTATTTATTTAGTCCTTCAGTTAGATTACCAGAAAATATAGAACACATAATTTCTTTTGTCAATCAAATAAAAAATTACAAAGATAAAGCATGCCAAAGTTCGGAAATGGGGGCTCGTGTCGTGACGTCACACCGTGACATACTGTGTCACACGGCGTGACTTCACGAGGAAGTTTTAACTGGCTATATCTTCACCAAACATATTATTATTATTAAAATTATCAGGTAGGCGGTTGGAAGCAATTGATAGGTGCCTGTATCTTGGTCAAATATTTGTACTGTTAATGTGTTGGTCTAGCTGCTTCTTAAATTTATTCACATTCAGTGCTGAGATTACATGTTCTGGTAGTTTGTTCCAAATATGTGCCCAATATTTTCTGAAAATGTATGAACTAATTAGAAATTTTTCAAGGCAAGCCTATTATTATTATTATTATTTCAGCTTTATCTTCCACTTAACAGTTCTTAAAATAAATATGTACATTTTTTTTTGTTATGTGGCCCCTTTATGGGTAAAAGCCTCCTCCATTCTTTTCCACCTATCTGTCTTTGGCCATATGCATTCAACTTATTCCTGCAGTGTTTATTATGTCATTGGCCCATCTCTTCTGTCTTCCCACATTTCTTTTGGCATTTGGGCCCTGCCATTTAGTTGTTTGGTGAGTCCATCTCTTATCATTGTACCTGGACAAGTGCCCTGCCCGTTGGCCCTACCCATTTCCATGACACAAGCCTATTGAATGATTTAACACATTCAGTGCCAAGAACCCGCTAATGAAGTTCTGTTCGTCGTAAAGTATAAATATGCTGCTACTGGTTATGAGTCGCCATATGTGGTCACAAATGTGTTAACCCTTTATAAGGCCTCATTTATTGGAGCATACTACCACAGAATCAAAAGCAGCTATCGAATACATGTCTGGCAAAGGGTATTTTTAAAGCTAGTAGTATTTTCAATAATTACAATGAATATTGTAACTTATTACTAAAACAATAAGGTTGAATTTCTAAATCAATGCATGTGGTCGCTAAATCGCCTTTGCCTTACAAAGGGTTAAAGCAATAGTTTAGTAATCTAACTAAAAATTGTGAACATTAGTAAAAGAAAAGAAGTGTGTTAAAAAGCAATGTCTTCATTTAAATACTCACATTTATATGAAGTTTTCCAGATAGCACTTCATACTTGTATTTACTTTCATCATAGTCATTTTGAGGACCAATTACTTTATCTTTACCAAACAGCCAGAAAAAGAAATTGTGGTTGTAATCGTTGCTGTTACAAGACAACACGGCAGTCTCACCAGCAGTCACTGTCTTCACAGTCGATTCTTTTACTGACAGGTCAAGCGCTGACGGTATACCCATTGTAGACAAAAAACTTATTTTCTATGTTTACCCAACCTCTTATATCATCATGGTACTTGGTGGAGTGACTGAAGATTTTCATATATGTAAATATACTTTTGTGACACTGAATGTGTGCCAAGTTTAAATTTAACTTTCTACAGTACACAGTCACATGCTCCATGACTTTGTGCAGAGAGCAGAGTTTATTCACATTAGCGTGTTTTGTCCTTCACAAGTACACCATAAAATTATTTTACAAGTGGAATGTCCAAGTTTATTTTGTTAGGTAGGTCTTTAGTACCTACTGCTTCCACTAGAATGTTTTATTAGATGCATGAACACTTCAACACTTAACACAGGTAGAAGCATCCAAATCGGCGTCATAACAACATAAATTGGAAGATTTCCTTTTGTGTATTCCAGTTTGATACAAATAATGATTTGCGCTGCCATTTTTAATCCTATTGCTGCTATGTACCACACATGTTTATTAATTGTGCCTCTAAATCTCTCGATGCCATTTCTGCAGTGTGATATCATATGAAACAAGACGTAAATTAAAAGAATGCTATCATAAACCCACATAGGAATAAAAACTATGAACCAATTCCAGTGTGTTCTAGATTCTAATCGAAGACAAAGCAGTATGAGGAACACTAAAAATATAAACCACGTGAATAGAGCTCTGTGAAGTATAGCCATTTCGCTGTTTACTATTAATATTCTGAGAAAGTAAGTACTAATAATAGAATTGTTCTTATTGAAATAAATAATATAATGCAAACACTAAACCGACATTTCTGATTCTGACAATATTCTGACGTTTTCCATTGTGACGTTGACATTGACAGTTCCATTAACGACAACCTCACCATGAATGAACGTTATCATAAGATTCCAGCAGAGCTACTCCGAAACTCGAAGTTCGTGTCGTGCGGTCTCTCTCGCTCTCGTATTAAATAGTATAAGTGTCAGAGGGACCGCACGACACGAACTTCGAGTTTCGTAGTAGCACAGACAATATATAATGGTACTAACGTAGTAGCCCTGAAGGGCTACTCCGACACACAAAATTCGAAGTTCGTGTCGTGCGGTCCCTCTGTCACTTATACTATTTAATACGAGAGCGAGAGGGATCGCACGATACGAACTTCGAATTTTGTGTTTCGGAGTAGACCTTCTGCTATTTGTATGGGCGAAATATCCGGTCGCTATTTCCATGTCGGTATTTTTTTCTCTATGTATCTGGTTTCTGTATCGCTTACTATTTCTGGTGTACAATAAAGTCTTTGTATTGTATTGTAAATAGTGTACTCGCCCAAAGAAACTGACAGGAGCGTCTACGGGCGTGTACACGAAAAACAGGGTCGGTATTTCCATATCGGTATTATCCGGGCCAGGAAAGAGTGTCACCCACCGACTATGTGGATGGAAGTTGACATTGACTGACATGACAATTTGACAATTTTGACAAACTTACTTTGCCTATGTACACAGTGTAGCCGGCTAAATAAATTATATTCATGAAATTTATTGAATGAATAATTCAATGACGTTAATAGCGTAGTTTTAGTCTTAATAATGATAGTACAGATTGTGCTTATAGTGACCACTATTAAATGTTTATTTATTCCTCTATAGTAAGTAACCTTACGTATTTTATATACTTAATACATTTTCTGAGTGGTTTATTTATTTTTATTCAATAACATACATATGTTATTGACTAATAAGACTAAGCGCACTGCTTCAGTCATCTGCGTCATTATTCGACAGTTGTTTCTAAAAAAAGTAAAAATGAATAATTTTGTATACAAAACTTAACTTATAAAAAAGTCATGCGGTTGAAAACCTCAGTGTTTTGGACGTTATGCGGCTTCAGCCTTAGATGAAATTTGGCATGCAGATAGTGTGAGATATATAGTCGTACAATTGTTTTAATCCTGGAAAATTGCATAGTTCCTGCAGTATAGCAATAAACAAAGTCTACACAGAGTTGTGGGCAACAGCTAGTACTTACAATATAATACAACAATCTGACATACCTAACTTGCATCAACTGACTGGAACTGACTCTGAAATCCAACTTATTTTATTTACAAATAAGAAAAAATCAAGGATTCCAATCATACCCTAAAAATTGCATTCTAACTCTAAATTACCTTTAAATCATTCATTATATATGCCATATCTATGCTTCAGGGTGTGACAGACAGTAATACTTGCAAAAATTTACATTTCAGCCATTCTACTGACTTTGAAGTTCACAGGAACTGGTTGGCAGTAACACACAACCTCTCCGTAAGCCAGTGGTACTATGATACCACTTCAGAATGGACTCTGGATTATCCCCCATTCTTCGCTTGGTTGGAATATGTATTATCGTTTGTGGCAAAACTGTTTGACCCCCAAATGTTATATTTGACAAATTTAAATTATGCATCTGATATGACTATAATATTCCAAAGATTATCTGTGATTGTCTTAGATTTTATTTACATTGCCAGTGCAAAGAGGTAAGTGGTAACTAAATATAAAAAATACACCAGTACAGTGCAAAAAAAACTCAAATATAAATTGTTCAGTTCAATTCAGCAGTATATTTTACATTATGTGTAGAGGTAACTGTTATTGTGCAAATGAGGTAAGTATAGTAGGGGACTGAATGATGCAAAGGGCAAGGTGTATGTGGCAAGTGTGAGTGTAGATCATCACGCACAACTGTCACATGCATACTCTAGTTGTTTTTGCAGTGCAACTTGTTTTTTTTTTATTCAACTGTAAGGCAAACAAGCAAGTGGGTCTCTTGGTGTTAAGAGATCACCACCGCTCATAAACAACAATGTATTGTTGAGTTTCTCATCCGATTCCTCTCAACAGACATTTTGTTGACATTCATAAGTGCTTGTTATTATAATAGCCTAAATTGAATTAAGATGCGACGTGCATGCATGAAAAGATTGACTGATTGATTGATTGTTTGATTGATTGATTGAGGAGGCGAGAGTTGTATGCCAGAATCGTAGCAAGTGGAAGGATGTAGTCTCTGCCTACCCCGTTGGGAAAGAGGCGTGATTTTGTGTATGTATGTATGTGTATGTATGAATTAAGATATTTTGAAATTGACTATGAATTTTGACTGATGTTATCTTTAAGAGGAAATTCAAATCTGGAAATTAATTTTCAATCTCAATCAAATAGAGCACTTAACTGTAAATTATACTTGTATTGTGCTCTTATTATCTTCTTGTGTTCTTATTGAATAAAAGATTTTAGGGATAAAATGAAATGGTCATAATGTGTAGTATTAAAAAGTTAAATTGTTTCATTTCAGTTGTTCAAATCTGATTAGTGATGGTAAACTGCTGGTGTTCATCCTTTTGATCTCAAACCCTGGCCTGCTGATGGTTGACCATATTCATTTTCAATACAATGGAGTATTGTATGGCTTCCTTCTTTTTTCCATGTCTAATATGATAAGAGTAAGGAAAGTTTTACCTTAAAATTTATTAATACATTTAAAACCAGGAAGTTTTTCAACCCTTAATTTGACAAAATAAAAAAGTTAGTGATTCAAGCCTTGTCATAATTTTGGAATCCTAAAAATATAAAAAATATGTATAAAAAAAAAACAAAAAGCAAGCCTTAAATGTTGGCAAAAATACATACACTACCAAATTAAGGGTTAACATGTGGTTAACATCACCTAAATGCAATAGACTATGCACAAAGGAGGTGTGAATAAACAAAAGTTCCCAGAGGGTTAAAGTGTACATAGGACCCCTAGAATTGAAATAAGAGGCAGCACAGTTGCATTAAACAGCTAATTTACAGTCAATTTGGTACATATGCCAACAATTGACAGTATAGATTCTATGCACATACATATGCCAACAATTGACAGTATAGATTTGAGATTTTGAGTGGGAACTTTTGTTTATTCATCCCTCCTTTGTGCATTGTCTATTGCATTTAGGTACTTCTTCATCCATAAATTTCAAGATCTGACCTCAATCAGGAAGATCAAAGATATAAAATGTGTTAAGTGGAATACTGGTTGAAAATGTACTTGAATTCTCCATTTTTCTGTTTCAGGGTAACTTCATCAGTGCTGCAATATGGTTTACAGTGTTATTAAATTTGAAGCATATATACCTGTATGTCGCTCCTGCATATTTCGTGCACTTACTCAGAGCATACTGCTTCACCATATCAACTAATGATGGAGTACATACTCCTTGGTATTCGTTTTCTTTCATCAATTTATTTAAAGTTGCAATTGCTGTAATCACAGTTTTTCTCTTGTCATTTGGGCCCTTCATTGATCATATACCACAGGTAAGTAAAACAAACTTCTTAGGATTCTGTAATCAAAATAGACCATGCTGTGCTGTTTTATCAAGTCATAAAAGATTAAAGGCAATAAAGGGACTTATGAGAGGGCAGCAGCACAATCTATTGCTAACCATGAACTCGACTCCAAGAACAGTGTGGTGTGAAAGGCAAGGGAATATCACTACACTATTTTTCGAAGAAAGTCATGAAGTTTAACTTATTATTCGTCACTTGATGATCAAAAACCACAATGAAAATCAAAATTTAAAAAAACGGAACCCTCGTAATTTTATGCATCTATGTGCTGTCCATTCTCTATCTATTGGCTTGTTTCATCTGCATTACCATCTGTCTGTCTTCCGTTCGTCTGTGTAAACATCTGGGCGTCTGTCTGCAGCTTTATTCAGAGACTTGGGGGCTGTTTCACCATTTATTGATTAGTGTTAACTGACGGTTAAATGTGATGCTCATAGTCAAAATACCACAAACGGGACTTATCACGCTATTATTAACGAGTAATATTTACCTCGACGTTTCGGCAACATTGCAGTTGCCGTGGTCACGAGTAAACTGAAGTGTGGGGTGTCAAGTCCGCCTAGCAGCGCGAGTTCTTTGAACTACCCGCACTTGATCACTAATAGTACCGGCACTCGTATCACGAACTACCCGCACTTGGTCATTTTTATTAGTCACCCCATCACACCGACACACAACACTAACAACGTCCGATCGTCCCTCCGAACATTCATCCCGACGCCGACACTTATTAATAACAGGATTCCACGAAGATGAAAGCTTATACCCATCGTCCCGGTTGAAATTCTTATGCTTTTTTATTTCAACTGCTTCACGTACCATTCTTGAGTAAAAACGCAACATCGTGCGCGTGGTCACGGCAACATTGCAGTTGTCGTGACCACGGCAATTGCAATGTTGCCGAAACGTCGAGGTAAATATTACTCGTTAATAATAGCGTGATAAAGTCCCGTTTGTGGTATTTTGACTATGAGTGAGCATCACGAAAGTTTAAAACGTTATATAAATGTGATGCTGTTTCCGTCTAATCGAACAAAAAAATAAATAGAGACGGCATCACATTTAACCGTCAGTTAACACTAATCAATAGATGGTGAAACAGCCCCTTAGAGCTGGAAACCTGTAATTTAACATGGAGAGAGAATTCTTTTTCCACAGTACAAACAAGTTACAAATAAATATGATAAAAATTCTGCCTTGTTTGAGAATAAACAGTATGTATTAATTAATTGTTGCTTTTAGATAATATCAAGACTGTTTCCATTCAAAAGAGGATTGTGTCATGCCTATTGGGCTCCAAACTTTTGGGCATTATACAATTTTGCCGATAAAGTGCTTCAACATGGCTGTAAGTATTTTTGTTTAGTATACACACAAGCACGTAAAGAATGAATAGTAGGTACCTAATGCTGTTCTTTAATACGTTAGCAAAAATATTTCTTTATGTTACTGATGAAGTAGATGGTACTGCAGATTGTTCGAAAATAGTGTTTTTTTTCTTTCAGTACCTAAAGCTGGCATAGTTGTACCGAAAGTAGAGGCGTCAATGACCGGTGGCTTGGTGCAAGAGTTTGAGCATGCTGTGTTGCCGTCAATTAAACCAATAGTTACCCTGGTACTGACTGCTGTGACAATGCTACCAGCTCTGATAAAACTATGGCATCTTGGAGCTGACAGAAAGTACAGGACTGTGAGCTTTGTTAGGTTTGTTTTCCTTTAATAATATGATGGCCTTCTGATTTTTGTTGAAGGGCGTCGCCAGCCGGTGGCCCAGGAGGGGGCAAGCCAAGTTGCTTTGATTTGGTTGCTTTACATTTGGCAACTTTTTAAAATCTCTAGGGAGGGGGGGGGGGGGGGGGCAGCTAAGTCTCCTTGCCCCCCCTTGGCGACGCCCTTGTATTTGTTAAGAATTTGTGTGTAGACAAGCCCATAATAAGCTTACTCAGCTGTTGCTTGTTAATAATGTTTGTATTTCGAAACAAAGTCTTAACTCAATTAATTTCATTATAATTTTCATTTTCCTCAGATGTATGGTGGTATGCGCTACTTGCTCATTCATGTTCGGATGGCATGTCCATGAAAAGGCTATCCTATTAATTTTAATTCCAATGAGGTAAGAAAATTCTGTATTCGGGTCAATCAACTTTTCCTTGTTTGTTATTTTGTCCCGTTGTCCAAGAGACAAAAGTGACAGTTTCTTAACTGCTTTGATATATGCGACTAATATGCTTAGGAGATAGTCTACAAAATAATGAGTTTGTAACTATGACAAAAATTTATATTCTATGAATTTTAACCACATAAAACATAGAAACTTGTGGTTTTAAAGAGTTGTGCAGGGGACGTAACCATGGCAACGAGGTACAAGAAAAAGTTGATCGACCCATTCATATGTTTACTTATCATTATGATGCATGCACTCTCACACTACCAGATCAGCATATTAACTCAAAATAATGAACCATTTTAATTTAGACTTTCCAGGAAAGTCTAAACTAAAAGGTGTTTTTATTTTGTTGATAGACTGTTTATCTGGGAGTGTGAATGTACTCACCATGGATGCCTGGAAAACTGGTTGGAAAAGTTCGGTAACATTTAAAAAAAAAGTTTTATTATTCTATTAATGTAAGTAATGCACCTTGTAAAACACGTCCGCATTAAAAATAAATCCCCATGCAAATTTGGTTTTCACTTGACAATGAGGGCTATTGCGAATGAATTTTCCGCTAGAGGCGCTAGTGTAGCGTGAGGTCAACGAAATGTCAAATCTCATAGTTTTTGGGTGAGTTACGCGGGTTTATTTATAATTAGAATTATTTTGTGAATATTTTGCATTACCTGAAATTAATTATGGCAATTATGCGATAAGGGGCAGTGAACGTCTGTAATTTGAGACAGTTTTGTCTTTCGAAAACTTTTGTCCTCCCTTTTTTCCGAACAAAATGGGATTACGCAATACTGTGGTTGCTCGATATTTTTATGGTACTGTTTTAAGATGTATTAAATATGATTTTAATCTAAACTTTGTTTTCACGCCCGTTATAACAGACTTTTAAAAACCTCACGTAACAGTGGCGCCATCTAGTGAGGTAAAAAACGATAGCCCTCATTACGCTATGATGCCACAGCCCCTGGTTTGATTTAAATTTTTACCAAAAACTTATTTTATGTAATGTTTTTGATGGGATGTATTTTAATTCATATGGTTGATTGAGTGTGATTGATTGAGGTATCAAGTTACTGTCCGATGATATTTATATAATTAGATACGTGTTTTTACTTCCACGAACAGGGTAGAATTAATTATTAACCAGAGTGGACAACTACCCAGTGGTCCCGCGCGCACACAAACAAATGAAAGATGTTTTATACAGTGAAAATCCACATCCTCTATGACTCTGACAAGAGGTATTTTTTTATCGACGCAAGCGGTAATTTGATTTGACGGAACTTAAAAAAAGCTGATGCTCTTAATATGGCCGAAAAGGGGCTCCAAGAATTGCATTGCCTAAATGCCCCGACATGGTTAATCCGGCCCTGTCTGCGAACGTTTTTGCATAATGTTTCAACATATAATGCCCATTTCTTTAGTATGCATTATTGTTTCAGTTTCCTGTCTGTGCTGGGAGACGTCGACGGCAGATTGTTCCTGATACTTTCAACAGTTGGACACTATTCCTTATTCCCCCTACTGTACCCAAAAAATCTTTTATCAATCAAAATATTTATGCTGCTGACACATTGTGCCATTGCATTTGGTAATATACCAACTTTATATGAGCCGCAAAAGCCAAAGCAAAAGAAACCGAAACGCAACTTCCTCCGACTTCCTATGTTAGGACCCTTTGAGTCCCTGTATGTTTACGGTCTCATTGTTTTGTGCGTTTACGAGAATTTGCTTCATACAATCTGGGGTTTGGACAAAACGCTGCCATTTTTACCACTAATGTTAACCTCGGTTTATTGTGGTGTAGGTGTTCTGTATTTCTGGATCACCTATTACTACTACTTTATTTATTTCAATGTTAGTAAAGTTCCCATGCTGGGCACGGGGAATTTAACGCAATATACCAAGAAAATCAACTAGGCTGTGAGATTAACACTTTTGCCTGTGTGTGCTGTAGTAGGTACTTACTAGGTACTAGGATTCTTTGAAAATATTCTGCTGTTTCCTGAGGGGCAGTTGGTCGTGAATTGTGAATTACAATGTTATACATAATAGAGGTATTATCCTTTGTAGACTGTTTATTGAAATAAAATATTTACTAAGAAACTGATATACATGTATCGATATTCAGCAGCTGAAGAATCTAATCATTAGATTCAACTAATTGGATTCTATCATTCTAATTAGTCAAAATGCTTTGTTGACGTTAGATCATGTGTACTTACTTAGATTTTGGCTCCTCTTTTACTGTTCAGCTTTTTTTTACTGCTGACTGTACAATCAGGCAAATATGTGGTCTACCACCATAAAGTTGATAATCGTTTGCACGTCATAAAACAATAATGCCAATACACGTGTCTGTCAACTTGAAAGTTCGACTTTAGCAACACATTCATTTGATAGGAACTTGTTAAAAAAAATTTACACCACTTATTTGGCTGATGGTACCTCCAGGGTAGAGGGTAAAGGTACGTTTTAGATGCATAAATCCCTCTTACGTGCTGACTGAGATTCACAGCATTAGAATGATAATTAATATTAATGTTTCGCCCCTTTAATACAAAAATGTTTTTTTTTTTTTTTCATTTTAAAATTCAACCAGATTGTGTTTTATTTAAAGTTCATTTTGGAAATGTGAATTTATAAAATTGTTTAAATTTAGTTTTAAAGGTGCGGTTTGTAGCAATTCATTATTTTTTCATGTTATGAAAGAATTGCAACGATCGAAAGTTTTTAAGTTTAATTTGTTTAATGAAATGATCAGACTTTATATGTTTTTTAATAGTTTTGTTATTATCATATTTATCACGGGGGTGTAAGTAACGCTTACTCCAAATACGATTCCTTTTAACCATTTCATCTTTGTGTCTGTAGTAGGTAGGCAGTATGAGTTAGGTACCTATCTACTTCTTTAGCCCAAGTTGCTCAGTGCCAAAAGAACCCTAATATTAGTGGCTCTATCTATCATGTAAGATCAAGATCTAACTGTCAGTTTGAATAATACAGCTGTTAAGTGAAAAGTGTTCCAATTTCATACAAAATCTGTGACATGTCCTGTTCTTAAGTACCAGGTGAGCCCTTTAACAGGAGCAAATAATTAAAACAGATCGTAGTCGTCAAACTAAAGATAAAGATAAAAAGATAAAAGATAAAGATAGATTTTTTAATTTTCTAGCCTGTGCGTCAGATAAGCCTCTGTCTTACAAAACTTATCGAAATCTGTTTAGTAATTTATTTGTAAAAAACGCACAACAGGCAGAAGGCAATAGGTATCGCATTTATAAAACTAGTTTCGACTAAATGTTAGTCTTAAGGTGGTTTGTCACGGTCAGCTAGGCACTACAGCGCCAGTAGATGACGTTAGTGTGCAAATTCCACGTATTTTTTTTTTTTAGGAATGTAAATGTGGATATTTTTATAAAATAATGTACATGCCGCCTGTAGAGTGAAATTTGTGATATATCCTACCAAGTTTCAGATGTATTTTAATTTAGAAAATACTTTTATTTTAACTTATAACAACGCGGCAGCGGTGACTGTAATATTTTCGCACACATGCTTATAACTTGTAGTAAACAAAAGTGATTGCTAATTTCGACGTCTCGTTCAAACTGCTGATTGGAGTAGTTGTATTGGCGTCTATTCATGCTAGATACGGGTTAGAATCTTCGGGATCGAATCCCGTGTGTGATTATATCTTTTTGCTTTTTTTTTTGGTATCTCAATTAATGATGTGAATGTATGAGCTAATTACTACCTTATTATTTTTTTAAACAAGTAGCTAAAAATATTTGACCTAATTTGTAAACAATTTTTTTCATGTAATTTTATCCCCTATCATAATATCAAGAAATACCACGTTACCAGAATAATACATGTTTCAAAATATTGCATTACCTACTTACCTCATAATTACAAAATCGAAGATTACTCGACGAAGTAATTTTTTGTGAAATTTCTTCTTTTGGATATCAGATATAATGGGAATGTAATAAAAATGTAATGTATTTTGAAAAAATAGGTGTTTCGGTAACGTGATATTTTCAGCACGAGCGGAAAAATTTGTCATCATCATCGTCCAGATCAGCACACGTCTCACTGCTGGGCACACACAGGTCTCAAGCATTATTTTCCATACTGACCTAGTGCGGATTAGGAAACTTCGCAGCAGGCGTATAAATATTTCCTCACGATGTTTTTTTAATTCAAGGTTTTATTGAACTACAAATTAAAAACAGTTTATTATTACATCAGTTTTTTATTTATTTATTTACATTTATATATCATTAAAATCAGTCTACTCCCACCCACTGCTGGCCCTTGCAATTTCACGCCAGCCTCATACACAGCTTACCAGCCGACTGCCAAATAACAATACCTATGTCATTCAACCAACGGTCCGAAGGTTTATCCATGGTACCTTGACCCAATCATGGCCATCACTCCACTGTTTATTTACAAATGTAGTTTGACAAAATGTACTTCGCAAGTGTCATACTTCCTGGCGGTGGCATGGTGTCGCATGGAATTCAAACTTACATCACAAAAATGTTCCAAAAATGTACTAAATTATACGCTTGTTAAAAAAAATTTACTACCCGTAGTTACAAGAAAAAACAATGATCAATCTGTCACCGCGAGGAAGGATACTTCCTTCCTATTGCATTATGTAGCAGTCGTGTTTTAAAATTTCTTGTGAGTCAGAAAAAAATATGAGAAATGTACGAAATTGTACGCAAATTAAAAAAAGGAGTACTACCCGTAGCTACGAGAAAACTGTACGTTCAGTACTACTTACTCTTTTTTATTACGATTACTACATAATGAAATAGCGCCTGCCAGAAAGGATACTTCCTGATTGATCACTGTTTTATAACTGTAACTATACAAGGGTGGTACATTTTTTTAACTAGTGTACAATTTAGCACATTTTTTTGATTTACAAGAAATTTGAAAAGTCGACTGCTTCATAGGGAAATTGATAGCACCTGCTAGGAAGTATCTTTCCTGGTGGTAACAGATTGATCATTTTTTTCTTGTAACTACGTGTAGTACCATTTTTTTAATAAGCTTACAATTATGTATTTTTCGTAATTTTTTTTTGATGTGAGATTGAATTCCATACCACACTATCTCACCGCTAGGATGTAGGTATGTCACTTTCGCAAAAGCTGCACACATCTGCGCTTGTAGAACTGAATATCACATAAAATAATATTACTATACGGCCAGAGGCCAGTTCTGAATCACAATAGATTGCAAAAGCTGCACATAAATGTGCGCTCGTGGAACTAAATATCGTATCAAATAATAATATGACCAGGCCAGTCCTGAATCATAATAGATTGCAAAAGCTGCACATAAATATGCGCTCGTAGAACTAAATATCGTATCAAATAATAATATGACCAGGCCAGTCCTGAATCATAATAGATTGCAAAAGCTGCACATAAATGTGCGCTCGTAGAACTGAATATCGTATCAAATAATAATATGACCAGGGCCAGTCCTGAATCACTATAGATTGTAAAAGCTGCACGTTCGTGCCATGTACCCATAAAACAAAAGATCAAAATAAATAAAAGTCAAAGGAAAAGAAACAAGAAAATTTTATAACAAAAAATTTTACCGACTACAAAAAACCATAAAAATAATTTTGTACCAGTCAGCAGGAGTGATTGAAACCCAATATAAAGTGCGTAGGTCAGGTAGATGACCATAGGTCCACTCACAGGCAGAGACTTTCTTTATTGAGGTATCCTGGTGCTTCACTACCCATTCCATATGCATTACGAGTAGCATAAATTGCTTAGCAACTGTGTTAAATGGATTGAAATTTAACCCATGAAATACCTACTTGTTATTGAGTAGTAACTCCGATTGTCAACTGTGGTCTTCATCATCAGTTCCATTTCACCAAATAATGATTTTCAAGAGCAAATGCACGAGTTACTACTAAATATATCAAAATTACCATAGATGTCCCTACAACATTTGAAGAGTCCCCTCGATCTCCTTAGGATCCAATGATCAGATCCTGATTTGGTGCTTATGGGACCGAATTGAAAGCATTTCTAGACGAACGAAAAAAAAAATTTCAAATCGGTTCATAGATGACGGAGTTCTGAGGTAACAAACATAGAAAAAAAAAATAACCTCCTCCTTTTTTTCGAAGTCGGTTAAAAAAGGTCAGCACCTAACACAATGAAATGTCTAAACACTTGATTTTTGGCAACTTTCCAAAGTAATACTTCGGGTAAAATACAATTTTTATAGAACATTAGTAGGATGACCAATTCTGGTAATATCTTACAAATAAAATTTTCGTCACTCTCTATTTCTAATACTGTTATATCATATGCTGGAGAAAGAGAAATATATCCGACGAAGTAGCATTTTTGCATTTTGCAAACCCGCAGTTGGCCTTGGATCTGGAAACATAAAAACCATTTATAATATAAACAACCGGCCAAGAGCGTGTCAGGCATGCCCAAGATAGGGTTCCGCAGCCGTTACGAAAAATGATAAGAAATATTTTTGAACTATTTTGTGTTTGGAATCGTATGTGAAATCTTACGCGGAGTGGAGAATCGTGAAAAAAAAACTAAATAAAAGCTTGTAGAAGTGGCTCTACTTCAAAGCAAAAAGATTTATGTTCAAATAAGGAATCTTTTTTGAGGTTGCAAATATACTTGGTGATTAGTTTAAATTCGGAAAGAAAGCGAGAATTGGTTCGCGCTCGTTCTGCATTGTGCCTGATGACAGCTGAGTCATGGCGGCATGGACGGCATTATGCAAGAAAGGATCAAGTCAATAATAAAAATATCATTGTAAATACTATGAACAATGTTTTATTTTTTATTATTTATAAATATAATAAAATCCAATTCAATGAGTTCAATGTCCCACAAAATTTAATAATTTATTAAATTTTTATCTAGAAAATATTTAAAGTGAATTTTTCATTGCAATATATTCTTACTTAGCGTTTTCCCATAGATAAGACCAAGCTAGATCGATTTTTCATCCCCAGAAACCCCTACATACCAAATTTCGTCGAAATCGGTAGAGCCGTTTCCGAGATCCCCGAAATATTATATATGTCGACGAGAGCGGAGAGAAGAGGTGAGATGACGATGGAATGAGAGTACTTCCGTCTCAGTTGTTTTATTTCACTAGTCGATAGTAATTAAATTACAAAACCAATCGGAGTATGTACAGAGCTAATTGTCAGACGAACTGACAGAATCATTAGCCAGGTGTTGGTTGTCGTTCCAACAGCCCGAAGTAGAATCACCTCCGGCCAACAAGCCCGTCCACGTGCACCGCAACCGCTAGTTACGACACACGGCGTTCGATGCCATTTCGATACTCTAATAGTCAATTGACAATCCTAAAGGCTTGATTATTGTAATCTCCGACATATATATGTACGTACTAGCTTTTGCCCGCAGCTCCGCCTGCGTGGTATTCGGTTATTGCGCACTGTTTCCTCGGGACAAAAAGAAACCTATGTCACTCTCGGGACCATAAACTATCTCTATGCTAAAAATCACGTCGATCCGTCGCTCCGTTAGGGCGTGAAAGACGGATAAACGCACAAACACACTTTCGCATTTATAATATTAGTATGGATATACCAGATTTGCTCAAAAATGGTATGAAAAGTTACCATTACATCATCAAAAACGTCGCAGAAAGTAACGCACCCTGGAGGCTAGGCTATTGTCTAGGATGTAACCTCGTACTGTCCAGTAAATATTGAAATTCCATTACATATCAAGTGTACTTATAATGATGGCGATGACATAATGGACCCATTTCAAAATATTAGTTAACTGTACGCCCAACACTGCTGCTCGGCCCACACGCTTTTTTCCAAATTTTTAAAGGAACCCGTTAACGTACAGTACAATCCCATCCCTTGCTATGTACTTATTGGAATTTCATACTTACTTACTGGACAGTAACGGGTATTTTGAAATGGGTCCATGTCATCACCATCACCAACATCATCATCATCATAATCATCATCATAAACAATCATCATCACCACCATCACTATCAATCATCATCATCATCCATAATCATCATCATCATCACCATACATTATTATCACTATCATCATCATCATCACTATTACCACTACTATCATCATCATCATCCTCACCATCATCATCATTTTTGAGAAAAGTACTACACAAGCTTCGACCAGTAATCGCCATCCTGGCCTCGTATAGATGAAGTGTGTCTGACCGAGAACTTGGTTAGTATAACAAGTTTTAGCAAGTCTAATTGGTGGCAATCTTAATATTTTAGTGGAGTTCAATAAATATACGGTAAACATTTTAGATAAATCAATTTACATTTTGATCAGTACAACAAAAAAACTTTCAAATGATGCATTCTGTGTTTTATTAAAAGCTTTATATTAGGTATATTTTATTAGTCACAACTCCAGTAACAAAACTTAGTAACCAACTAGGCATAGCATTAAAAAAAATATTTTTAATGCTTTAGTAATTTCCTCAAGTCGAAAAATGAAATCATGAATCCTTAAAAAATATCCAATAAAAAAAAATGTTGAAATCACCGTATTCCGCATAAGGATTTATTACCTGTTTTTTCCTTTTTATTGAAAGTTTTTATGCAGTCGGCTTATCAATTTTATTCACCATCTCGGTCTGTATAACGTACTCTAAGAAGAGTGAGAAAGATAAGGAATTTCGTACACACCATTGAATTATAAGTATAATGTATTTTCCTTCACCGTAAAGTTCACGATAAATTAGGGCTATTTTTTTATTGTCTTTGAATTTCTAAGAATATATTTAGATGAAAAATTCTCTTTCAAATGTTTTCTGGATAAAAACTAAATAAAATATTATGTTTCGAGGGATATTCATCATCATCATCATGTCAGCCAATGCTGGGCATAGGCTTCCCCCAAGGCTCTACACTCAGACCGGTCTTGTGCTTCCGGCATCCACCGCGATCCCGCGGGATATTGAACTCATTGAATTGGATTTTATTATATTTATAAATAATAAAAAATAAAACATTGTTCATAGTACTTACAATGATATTTTTATTATTGACTTGATCCCTTCTTGCATAATGCCGTCCATGCCGCCATGACTCAGCTGTCATCAGGCACAATGCAGGACGAGCGCGAACCAATTCTCGCTTTCTTTCCGAATTTAAACTAATCACCAAGTATATTTGCAACCTCAAAAAAGATTCCTTATTTGAACATGCATCTTTTTGCTTTGAAGTAGAACCACTTCTACAAGATTTTATTTAGTTTCACCAGTCCCGATGTTTGTCATCAAATCTTGCAAATTAAATTTGATTCACTTTTCGGTTACCAATTGAGCTGAAATTTTGCATACACGTGTAAATCGCGTGACAATGCAATAATCTGGTAGTGACATCTTGATAGTCCGGCCAGTATTGTCTCCGCAGAATAGGACTCTTCAACGATAATTGGCATCGACTTCAAATTTGGTATGAAAATGTGGGATACCCTGTTCTAAAAACGGTTGTCCCACAGAGAAAAGTTTAATATACCAAATATGGTTATTACCCGACTGCCAAAGGAGGGTTATGTTTTTTAGACGGTAAGTTTTTAAAAAACTTTGACGCCACCAGATATTTTGTCCCCGGCCCCTTGGTAACGGACTAACTTTTGAGTCCCATACCTCGTTAAATTAGGAGTTTACTAGTTGTTTTATTTTTATGTATTTTTATTCTGTTTTTATTTAATGTATGAAGCATGAATAAAATATTTCTATTCTATTCTATTTTACAAAATATGCCTTTTTGCTATCGTGTTTTTCTCTATAACTTTAATAAAATAAGTAAATCCACAAAAAATTTAGTTTAGTCATACAAACCTACATCTGACCTGGATTGCCAGTCAGAGTAAAGGAATACTCTGGTCGGGAATTTTATAATAATTACTAAACTCTACCCGCGGAAAATTTCTTAACTCTTAAACCAGCAATTGACTGAAATTTCAAGATTTTATCCTGATCCTATTGGATTATTGAGATATAAAGTACCCTCTATGTTGTTTCAGATGTCTTACTATCAACATACCAAATTTCAAACAAATCCTTCAAGCTGTTTTAGCATGGGAGGAACCAACAAACACACACACCTACACACAAACATACTCACAAACTTTCGCATCGATAATATTATTACAAGTACTATGCTTTATCCCAATTCCATTCGAATATAAAAATTAAAAGTAAGTAGGTAGGCGCATAAATAAAAACTAGCGTTTCGTCACTACTTATAAAAACCGGCCAAGAGCGTGTCGGACACGCACAAAATAGGGTTCCGTAGCCATTAAGAAAAAATTAGTTAGTATTTTTCTAAGGATTTCGTATTTTATACGGAATCTTCCAAGTTTAGGTATGTTTTATACCTTCCGCTGCTATTTACTCATAAACTACTAATAACTCTCAAGCAAACTTAGCCGTTATAGTTTTCCTTGAAAGTTTGATATATATACTGACTACCATCCTGAATTTTTTCAAATTTTTCCACCTACCGGTTTAGATTTTAGAGAGGGGGGAGGACGCTCGATTTTAATGAAAATGTACACTTTAAAGTTGAATATTTCGCAAACACATTACTGAAACGAAAAATTGTTTTAGCAAACCCCTAATGGTTTTAAAATCTTATGGCGAAACTATAAGGGTCCGTTTTTGCCATTTTGGCTCCGGAACCCTTTTTTTTTTTTTTTTTTTTAATTCGATCGGAAGGCAAACGAGCAAGTGGGTCTCCTGATGGTAAGAGATCACCACCGCCCATAAACATCTGCAATACCAGGGGTATTGCAGATACGTTGCCAACCTAGAGGCCTAAGATGGAATACCTCAAGTGCCAGTAATTTCACCGGCTGCCTTACTCTCCACGCCGAAACACAACAGTGCAAGCACTGCTGCTTCACGGCAGGATTAGCGAGCAAGATGGTGGTAGCAATCCGGGCGGACCTTGCACAAGGTCCTTCCACCTGCAAAACCCCAAACACCCTAAAAATTCGTACCTCAAAATAAGTAATTTTTCTGAGTGAAGATTTTTTCAAAGTAGTGACGCTATAATTATGTGTTATTCCAGGTGTCCAACTATCCACATAAGTACTAATTAAATTAGGTACTATATCATAGATTTCTATGTACTAACTAATCCCTAAAGCCGAGCAAGAAACATACACACATACGTTATTATTCAAATACATACGCTCGAAAAACATAACCAACAAAACACTTGAAAAATGGTCAAAGTTGGTGTGATGTACTTTATGGATGGTCCTTTGGCATTTGCTTCGCACGCGTAATAACCGATCATCATCTCAGCCTATATACGTCCCACTGCTGGGCACAGGCCTCCTCTCGGAATGAGAGGGCTTGGGCTATAGTTCCCACGCGGGCCCAGTGCGGATTGGGAACTTCACACGCACCATTGAATTGCTTCGCAGATTTGTGCAGGTTTCCTCACGATGTTTTCCTTCACCGCAAAGCTCGTGGTAAATTGCGCACATGAATTTCGAAAAACTCAGAGGTGCGAGCCGGGATTTGAACCCACGACCCTCAGCTTGAGAGGCGATAGGTCAAACCACTAGGCCACCACGGGTTCTAATAACCGAAAGTTGAACTGAATTCCAGGACTTTGACTAATTCCGGGAATTTCCAATACATAACTGTATAGTTGATTTCATTGACATTGCACATAAAATACCCACGGTCAATTTGTAATATCAATGAACTGAAACAATTAGTTTGCTCACCCGCGACCTTATATGATAGCTACATTTATACAAGACTAGCCTTTTGCCCACGGCTTCGCACACGTGGAATTCGATTATCGTGCGCTGTTCCCTCGGGAACTGAGCATTTCTCCGGGATAACAAGTAGCCTATATACTACTATATAGACTATATTGGCCCATAAACTATCTCTATGTCAAAAATCACGTCGATCTGTTTCGACGTGAAAGACGGACAAATATACAAACACACACACTTTCTTATTTATAATATTAGTATAGATGTTCATGCGTTCCTCCACCTCCTCACTGTAAAAATTGATTGATATGTGGACCATGCAAAGCAACGCCTGATTCAATAAATAATTTGTAGTGTCTAATCGTAGGAATCTCGTGGGAATATCGTGATAAAAAGGAGCTTTCACTTTACACGCCCAGCTATCTACATACCAAATTTCGTCCAAATCAGTCGAGCCGTTTTATTTTTTTTCATATAAGAGGGGAAAACAAGCATTCGGGTCACCTGGTGGGAAGCAATCATCACCGATCATGGGTACCGGCAAAACGAGGGGTATCACAGGTGCGTTGCCGGCCCGTTGCGAGTTTGATAGGCTAAGATCCCTAAGTTGTGCCGCTCTGGGAATATCGTCCCGAGAAGCCGGTTCCATAGTTTAGTCATGCGTGGGAAAACGTTCCGCTAGAAGCGGACAGTGCTTGATTGCCAACCAATGGAAGAGGCTTTCAAATTTATAATATTACCTATATACTATGCTAGTGTGTGAAGGATATTTATGTTTCACTTACCCAGAACTCGAATTGATGTTGGAATCGTCGTCCATTTTCCTTTTTTTGCACCATACTTCATTACGACTGCAACAACAAGCAGATTAGCCAGGTTCTGGTTTCGAAATAACGTCACTATGTGCAATATGTTTTCCACGGCACTTACCTTTTGATTTCTCCGTGATGACGTTTCATTTGTCCCTGAACTCGTTTTTGATTTTTCCTGGGACCAGAGTAATGATGATTTTTATAGTCTTTTCGCAAAGTTCGTGGCTCCATGGTGCAATGCGAATTACAATTTAATTATCTTGAAAATGTAGCTTCATGGATAGCAAATCAGAAAATCGCAGTTTGACTTGACAGTTGAGATGTTTTTGTTTTTTACTTTTATTATCCAAATGACAACGTCAGTTCTCTTTATATTTTATCCAAAGAGTATTAGTACCTACAGAAATCATGTATTTTTGTATGAGTAACAAAATAACATGATGTTGACATCGATAATAACGATAGAGCTATATTTCCAAAAATTTAATTGAAATAATTATGATATTATGGCTTTCTACAGACATTTTAAGATACTCAAAAAACCATTAACAGTTAGTGCTGGTGCTGCACTCTGACGGCAGAAAATTGCAGTGATATTCCTTATTTATAAGACGTACTATCGAACCAACGGAATCGTGCCCCACTTTGGAACCTTTTCGTTGAAAAAGTCATACTGACATCGCATTGCTTGACAAGGGAATTCATTATGGCACTTACTGTGAGAGCGTTCTACGGTGGGTCAGGAAGCAAATAGTTTGACTGTATATGCAATATTCCATATTTATTTGTTAGTAGGTACGCACGGTCGGTTACGATCCGCGAAAGGCTGCTGGTAGAAGATGGGTGCGTCTAGCCGAGGACAAGGCGCAATGGCGCTCTTTGGGGAGGCCTATGTCCAGCAGTGGACAGCTAGAGGCTGATGATGATGATGATGACGTACGGCCGAGGACTTTAATTCATGAGCCACCGTGGAACCTTTTCAAAGGAAAAGTCATTACTGTTTTCCTCGTAAATTAATACGATGTCACTGTGACGTTCACTGTGATATGGTTCCATGGTGGCTCATGAATTAAAGTCTTTGACCGTACGAGCAACGCAATTTTTTCTTTTCGAAAGAAATAATTCTTACGGAAATCAAAAAAATTGGCAACGCATTTGTTCATTTAGCTCCAGTCTTTTGACCGAAGGGCTTTGTACCGATGGCCAGCAAAAGTATAAAAAAAAAATGACACGTGCTTCTAAATAGTTAATAATTATTATTTTATTTTGATCAGATAAATCAAACGAATACTGACAGTGGCGCCTAGCTTCAAATTGACGGCGACTTGGCGAATTAGTCGCGACGCACACTACTACCGAGCCTTTGGCGTACGATACTGTCGCCGTCCACTCACATATTGACAAAAATGAACCAAAATAATCATCTAGATTAAGCTATTATTCAAAAACTTTCTTTAGGTAAACAAAAAATGCCGCGATCAGAGAACGAAATAAACATCAAGAGATGTGACTTTAGTTTCAAAAAATCTTTCAAGCGCAAATGGTTGGAAAAATTATATAGTATGGAAGTCGTGCCACCTTAAGGAAAGCGACTAGTCGATTTTTTAGGAGAATTCCTAACCCCCGTAGCATAATAAACGTTGTAAGCGCAACGATTTTGTACGATACCTGAAGTTAAGAATTACATAATGTCGTAGCACTTGTGATTTTTGTGGCACTGGTGTTAATGAGAATATTGAGCGTTGATGATATTGTATGTAAGTAAATAAATGTGGAATTGTTTATATTGTTTATTATTTTTAAACACCTTACTTGCTTATGAATTTAAACGTACGCATTACATGTTGAATTGACAGCGTTAGAATAGCCTATACATATAGTTACTTAGATTAACCTCTTCACCGCCAGTCGTCCAGTCGTGACATCCAATCGAATGCCTCAACTCGAAATTAATCCTTTTGCAACGGAATTAAAAATCAAGTTGATTTGTCGTTGGTTTTTCTGTGGCGTACAGAGCACTTTTCTTCGTTTTTTTGTGGCGGTAAAGAGGTTAAAAATATGGCGCTGTCCGTCAGGGGGCAAATTTTTTAATGTCTAGTAGGTTTTGCCATTGTACGGTAAAAAAAAACCAGAAAACAAAATATGAGAGGTGGACGAGAGATGACCAATAAAAAATGTATCGGCGTGGGTATAGTGTTGCAGTTTCCCCATGTTAATATCAGCAATTTGCAGATTCGTGGCTTTTCCAGCCTTGTTATTTTAGTCATTTCAATAATAGATGTAACTTTGTATACTTAGGTAAGACAAGAAAGGCTTGAAGGAACACGTATCCGTGTTTACAGAGAATAAAGGCAAGGCGCACGTCGATCGCGGCATGAATATTCAGGGGAAAAGACGACGGAATTAAGGGATGCGCTCGTTTAACGCCTCAACGCTGCCTCGCAACCAGTTTCAATTGTACTCAGTTGCCCAGAACGTTTTATGTTTTAGCAACTAACACTATGTGCTGCACTAGCTACTGCCTACAACACGCTACCGTTCTACGGCTAAACCGTCATGGTTTTTGACCGCGTGTCTTTGTGAATCAATTAACTAGACCAGAGGCCGTATTGCCTAATGTTTCTGACGCTCGCGATCGCAATCAAATGACAGTTTTTGTATGTGTAATCTGTCATTTGATTGCGATCACGAGCGTCAGAAACGTTAGGCAACACGGCCTCTGAGGTCTTCAAACTTTTCGACTCAAGGGCCACACTGCACTTAATATAAATTCGTGCGGGCCAAGGCTTTGGCTGGTCATCGGGGTAATAAATTAGTTAAGTAGACTAAGGGGCTGTTTCACCATCCATTGATTAGTGTTAACTGACGGTTAAATGTGATGCCGTCTCTTTTTGTTTTGTTCGAATAGACGGAGACGGCATCACATTTAACCGTTAGTTAATAAACTAATTAATGGATGGTGAAACAGCCCCTTAGTCTTCACGGGGTACCTAGATTCGAGTAACGCATAACACTTTCTTTCCGCGGGCCAGAGTAGAGGGGCTCGCGGGTCGGACTTGGCTTAGTTTGGCGGCCCCTGAACTAGACTAATGCAACGGCTGCACTGGCGGCTTTAAGTCAATGAGGAAGGAATAAAAGTACTGGTTTATTAGGTCTGTGCTTTAAGTTTACTTGATTCACAAAGTCACGTGGTTAAAAACCACGGCCGTTTAGCCTATTAGTGTGGCCTAATTCTAAAATATAGGCCTATGTAACTTTCTAACTCACTGATAGTGAATATAGGAACATCTCACTCTCCTGTTTATCTAACGAAATTTTAGACTTATTTCGCGTCCATCTAACATATCCTTCAAAGGTTTCTGTTATAGACAAGATCCGTAGGGAAGATGCCAATATTTCCAAAACCAATTCGTAATTCTAGTCATCGAAAAAACGAAGAAGTCTTAAAAGACTTGTCTAGGAGGTTAGTTTTGGCCTCGGGGGACTCTAGAGCTGGCGGTTACCTCGCGCAAAGAATAGGGCTTGCTATTCAAAGAGGTAATGCGGCCTGCGTTCTAGGGTCCATGCCAGCGACATCTCTTGACGACGTGTTTGCCTTGTAAAATTATGATAAATAGGTATTAAGTTAGGCAGTTAATAATATTATGTAATGACTTGGGTTTTCAAATGTAATGTTACATTATTTATTTTGTACAATAAAGTTAGTTGAAATAGAAAAACGAAACAATTAAAAATGGATGTGCCAAGTCACAAACCATACTGGGAGCCGCTGTCCTAAAGCCGCTCTTCTTGATGTGGCTTCTCTACAGACGGCGACTAAGTACAGCTGTAATCAACCAATTGATACACTATTTATGTCAATTGGGTGATTGGCTGACATGTTACTGGATCGTTTTAACGTGCGTATGAGTTAGTAGGCAGTTTATTGTTTCTGTGAGCCCTGAGCCTGAGATACAAACATAATGAGGTCTATATTGTCTATATACCCACTGTCAAATGTGGCACTGTCAAGGATTTAAAACCTACTTAACAAGGAAAATCGTAATGACTTTTCGTTTGAAAATCTTCGTAGTGGGCTAGTGCTGGGTCAGGAATTTAAAGTCCTACCTCACCTACCAACTTATCGTCCTAATTAAATGAACTTTATCATCAGATAATTTAATTAGGTAATAAATAACATACCTTTCAATTATACCTAAATTATTTAGAAAAGTCAAAATCCACCGACATCATCAATTTCAAAGTTCAATATCTCAAAAATTGCTGAAACAGTTTCATCAAACATACCAAGAACCGACGCAAAGAAACTCACTTTCATGTAAGAAATCCTTATCGATTTCTGTCCATACAACAAGCTACAATGCTACAGATAGACAGACATGCAGACATTGGCGTTTAACTTATAACACCCCTCTTTTTGCGTCGGGGGTTATACTATGGTAAAGTTGCTCACAGAAGATTTCATAGCTGCCACTTTTGATGATAGGGGACATTTTTCTCTACCTAATGAATATTTTTGTAAAAAAAATCTTGTGACATAAAAAGCCATCTTCCGTTTTATCTGGCTAATAGATATAAATTCTATTGCCACTCATTGTTTTATACCTACGTTACGTACGTAATTACGTAAAAAAATACAGTTTTGGTTAGGTAGAGCCAAAGCAACTGATTGTTCTACATTTTGTTCTTGTGGGAAAATCGCTTTACATATGTTTTCCTCCTCTCTCTTATCTTACGAGAAACTTAACAGAACGGCTGTGTTCCTAAAACGTTTTAATATTTAATCACGATCAACCTGAATATTTTCCCGTTCACACACCAGTAAGTAAAGTTATTCGTAATAGGTTCAATCGCTCGATTCATCGGATTGGAAGTTTGAAAATAAAAGTGAAATGGAGTGGAAGAAGCTGCTCATTCGGATTCGTGATTCAGCATTTTATTAACTAGGCCCATGATGATTATTAAAGGCTAGGTACGTGGTAACCTACCTGCAAGGGATTTTTAAAGCTCATGGACATATTTCGTCGATTTTCATAACACGTAAAATATATCCGTTAAAACTCTTGTGAGTTTTGACCAATATTAATAAATTATACTCTTCTGTAGGTACCGTACCTACACTGTCACGCCGGAAGACCAGCGCTGACTTCATCCCAGGAGTCCGCTTTATGCTGAGGCGGGATCTTTTCACTCACACATATAGAATTATTTATTTATTTATCGTATGGCTTACTAGGTACTATATGTGTGTTGAATAAACTTTTTTCATTTCATTTCATTTCACGTCCTGTAATAATAGAGGCCATCCAGTTCCGACATTTTACTTGTTCCGTGGCAAAGCACAAACATAAATCTACCTACTGTTATTGGCTGTCTATATTCCTTCTACGGACTCGCATTTTGATGTTTTAGACTATCGCGGTCATTACTAATTTTATGATTTAGGTAAATTCGCGTTTTTTTCCCGCATTCCTTGATTTTAGAGAAGCTCTATATTTCGGCATAGTTGCATGCGTTAGTCATGATCACGAGACGACTAGTCATCTGAACCCGAATTCGAATCACAAAATTCGCACCTTGGATCTTGAAAGTATACTTAGACAGGTACTTATGTACCTACATAATACAGGGAGGATTTCGACGAGAGACTTTTACGGAGATATTGCATTGTTTAAGTGATACACAGTTGATTTATAATGTTTAGAAGCTTAAACAAAGTTAAAAAAAAAACACAAAATTCACTAATTTTTAACTGTGGTGATAACCCTATAATTGCATCCGCACATAACGACACGATGGCTAGATTAAGGAGTCGTCGTCGGGAAAACTCGGGATATTACGTTTATTTCCGAGAGTTGTTGTCATCGTACTGATGTAAAAATGACACAAAGTCAAATAAATCAAATAAAATGCAAAAATACGATTATCAGTTACTTTATTACAATTTTTACATACGGTGTTCAAATGTTCCTCCGTTATAAGGGTGAAGGCGGGCACGTTTAAGAACTTTTAGTACTGCGGTATGACTTATTTCGAAATGTTTACCAGCTGATCTCGAACTTTTTCTTGGATTCCGCTCAAAATACCTCAGTATTCTTTCTTCAAGTCTAGCCTCAAGACGAATAACGGGTCCTCCACGTTGATCGTTCTGAGCTGTTCTTGGTACAACGGGCTGATTGTTGGCGACACGATCAAAAGCACGTAAAATTGCCCTACGACCTGTTGGGTGTGGTGGTGGATATGTTTCCCTGTAACGTCGTAAAGCTTCAGCCGCATTATAATTGCAGCTCGCGTATAACATGAGAAAATTTAAATATCCACGTGCATCTGACAGACGCATTTTCATGTAAAGTAAATAAAATGAACTTAAATGTCAATTTCATTTCAAACATCACATTTATGATATGTTTATGATCGATTTTCAATCATGCAAAGAGTTTCGATAGTTGTAAAAAATTACTACAACTTTAGTGCAATATCCGTCAAATAATGTTAAGTATTACATTTTTTGACGATAACCGAAATAAAAAAAGGACAGCCTATTGTATGAATTGCTGATCAACTGGGGAACAATTTCAATTCATTCCAAAATAATTTGCTGAAGCAAGTTAACGAACTAAAACCTTTTTATCATTTTAGGTAGGTAAACAGAGACATTTTATTTATGATGAAAGAGGTTACTATCTTCTTTAATTGTTTATGACGGTTGAGTACATTCAAGTGAATGTCAGTGCCATGTCATATCATGTGAGTTATTTGTTGTGGTTAGAATTATTAACTAAGAAATTACATAAATACTCTAGAGACAATCACCTCTGCAAATCCTGCAGTGATTTTTTTAGCGTTGCACGCAGACCTCTAAGAATGGACAAATGGCAAAATATTAATGTAATATCCTGACGTCTAAAGATTGTTTACAAGTAAGAACATTGACCCAGCCATCTGTTTAGGGTTGGCACAAAGTAGTTTTTGGTATGAATGTTTAAAAGGCTATAACTTGAAAACGGTAACATATATTTCCATAGTTTCTATGGGGGAAATATAGTGCTAAGGTTGAACTATCTGCCTGTTTCGTAAAGATCCCTCGTCAAAATCCAGCCTGTATAAAAAAGTGTAGTCACGCACAACTGGGTAGATATCTCTTTTGAGAAAAAAATTATAACAGCTATGAAGCGTAGTTAATACGTGAAAAGCGGAGATTAAGATTTTTAAAATATTTGAATTCATTGACCTTACCAAAAAAAGTGCTACCTTGCAATGGCTACTATCGCCACTAATTTAGAAGGAATAAAGTACGATATCTATGCTATGATACGTAGTGTGTTTAAAAAGTCAAAATATTTTTATCCAATTTTCGGTAGGTATCTCTACACCGCAACACAAAGTACGTATACATATAATATTCTAAGATTCTCGGACAGATACATTGTATTCATTCTGTATCACAGTATGTTAGTACGCGCTACATTATAGAATCTAACCACAAGCCAGGTTAGCCCGTCGATAAAACATGTTGCACACAAACACACATGCATCTGTGTCCGTACCGAGAGTACGAACAGCGGCTAATAGTGTACATGCAAGCGATACCCCTTTATAGTTTACTGGAGGGAGCTATATTAAATAATAATATACAAACAAAAATAATCTCCTCGTCCTAGGCTAGAACTCTAAACTATGAACTAACTCGAAAAAGAAGCTTTCTATTAATGATTCGATGTGTAAGCTAGCAAAGTTCTGAGACTCGTGATGACGATAATGTTTACAGAGTTATTTATTTTCTTTTACCTAATAAATACTTAAGTAGCGGCGTTATTTATGAAATAACACAAATTAGTGAATGTACATACAATTGAAATAAACTAAGTATATCCTAAAAATAACTATGTTAAAAAAAACTATTTTCTATGTACAGAGCTATCCTTTTTTAGGGTTCCGGACCCAAAATGGCTAAAACGGAACCCTTATAGTTTCGCCATGTCTGTTTGTCTGTCTGTCTGTCCGTCTGTCTGTCTGTCTGTCTGTCCGTCCGCGGCTTTGCTCAGAGACTATCAATGCTAGAAAGCTGTAATTTTGCACGGATATATAGGTAAACTATGCCGACAAAATAGTACAATTAAAAATTCAAAAACAATTTTTTTTAGGGTACCTCCCATAGACGTAAAGTGGGGGTGATTTTTTTTTTCTCATCCAATCCTATAGTGTGGGGTATCGTTGGATAGGTATTTTAAAACCATTAGGGGTTTGCTAAAACGATTTTTCGATTCAGTCATCTGTTTGCGAAATATTCAACTTTAAAGTGCAAATTTTCATTAAAATCGAGCGTCCCCCCCCCCTCTAAAATCTAACCCGGTGGGTGGAAAAATTTGAAAAAATTCAGGATGGTAGTCATTATATCAAACTTTCAAGGAAAACTATAACGGCTAAGTTTGCTTGAGAACTATAGTAGTTTAGGAGTAAATAGCAGTGTAAGGTATAAAATATACCTAAACTTGGAAGATTCCGTATAAAATACGAAATCCTTAGAAAAATATTACTTAATTTTTTCGTAATGGCTACGGAACCCTATTTTGGGCGTGTCCGACACGCTCTTGGCCGGTTTTTTTCTAATCGTGCCTATACATCTCGCGCATTAGACGGCCACGACTAAGACCAGCGGTACCAATCGCAACAACCAGATGATAACTAAAGAAACCATATTATTACGGACGTCGTGCACTTGACCGCAACGGCCAACTGGCCGCTGTCGTTGCGGCACTGGTCATGGTCGTGACAGTTGCCAACGAGAAACATAGAAAGTACCCAGGTATACTTAGATACACGCCGCGCTAACTTAAATGTACTTTTGTTAAAAATACTAATTAATGTATTTGTTTTAGTAAATAAATGCTAAAAACAAGTGCAGCTAATTCTTTCAGATTCAGGACTAATCTTTTCCTAAATACTTAACAGTTTTTATGCAAAACCATGACGTGATTTTATATTAGTGAGAAGGCTTATCCATGAGCTCTATGCTGGTGCGAGCACGTATCGCAGTTTACGTCCACGGAACACCGGTTTATGACTGAGGAGTAGATTGAACACCGCCCTCGGGTAAGGATTATATCAGCTTCCTACGTGCCCCGGTTCAGCTTCATTTCTGAATTCACCCTGGCGCGCTGCTAATTCTATTACCGGCCATTACTATTGGTCGCTTCAATTATTCTTTTGTTTCGAGAGCTATCAGGGATGCAACTTACCCAGTGGTTGAACCCCGTGAGAAGGATACCCAATTAACAAATTAGATTAGCCTTAGGGTGCAAGTCAAATCAAGATTGCTATTCAAAGTACTATTTCATATCAACAACTGAACAATAAGTAGGTATCTGAATGAATTGAAGTTGAATTATTCGGGAGTTTTCATTTATTCGGACAATGTTTTATCTCTTCTTCTAATGAAAAGCTGACTTACTTTTTTTTCTAAATAAAATATGCCTCTGTCCATTGGAGGACAATTTTGCCAGTGTCTAGTAGGTTTTGCCTTGCCGTTGTACCTACCATCAGTCAAAAATGTATTGTGGTCTACCTACCACCTTAAAGTTGATAATCGTTTTGATGTCATAAAACGATAATGCTAATAGACGTGTCTGTCAACTTGAAAGTTCGACTTTAGCGACATATTCATTTGATGGGAACTTCTTAAAAAATTGCTAGACCACTTAATTGGCTGATGGTACGTGATTGCACGGTAAAAAAATCTAGAAAACGAAATATGAGAGGTAACGGTGGAACGATGACAGTTTCGATTCGCTTACTCACTTGAATTTAAATCATGTAGAGCCCCTCTTATTATTATTGCATGCCGGACGACGGCTGACTGTGATGGACTTTTTTAAAATATTGTAACACCACTGTGTAATGACATAATGACTCACATTCATTCTAGCAATAAACCTTTCATTCATTCATTCATTCTCCTAAGAAATAAGTACAGACAGACATAAAAAAATTAAGATTTTCAGACTTTTCTTATTGATTTTGCTATGCTATAAGAGCTCCTTTCATACCAAATTTAAGTCAACTGGGCTTGTACCTATAGGTTTCACTATCCCTGGCAATTTGTATGAAAACAACTTTTAATGAATGAGAGTACATAATATGTATCTTTTGTTACCATTGACGTAGAATTTTGATTTTTCCACTGGTCCAAGCGGTAGTAGACCTATTTGTATTAATTTCAGCTTGATCCCTCTTTACGTTCCTAAGAAAAAGAGTCTTGCTAGACGAACGGACAGACAAACAGGCGGACAATAAAATATTCTTAAAAGGGTTCCGTTTTTGCCAACTAAGGTACGAACACTAAAAAAACTGCTTTATATGTACCTGTATAGACAAGCCTCTTTACGTGGATTTGCACGAACCAGAGTTAGCTTTATAACTCAGAGTTAAGTTTGAAAACCCAGGGCCATGTAGGGTCAAAATGTATGCAACTGTCAATCGTAACTCAGGGTTAATAATTTAATTTTTTAGCCCTAGACCGTGCAAGCGGACCTTATAATGATCGAAATAATCTAAAACTCTACAAATTACCACGAGTAGGTAAAATTACCTACACGAAAGTTACTCTAGGATTTACGATCGCACTTCCAGACTCAAATTTGTACTGTTGTCATTATAATTCATAGTCAAACTCTCGTAAGCTACTTCAATTTAAATTCAGTATTAAATTGCCATTATGCACATAATACCACGTAAGCCAGTGACCTTTAGGGAGGACGTTCTCATTGACAGGTTAGTTGTTTTAATTATAAATCTCTTGTGATGAGTTTACTTAATAACTACTGTGAACTTGAGCAACCTTCAGGGATTACTTCTGACCCAAATTCATGAAGCTGACCTTCTAGTTGTAAACCGTAATGAAGTGTCAGGTACTTGATACTTTGTGATGCTATTTATCAGCCATTTTAGCTTTAACCCCTTCTGTACTCTAGCCTGGCCTCTCATCTTTGTATGTACAAACAAGTGTGTGGGGGTTCAAAACTTTGTGGGTAGGAACTAAGTATCATCGTAGTTATTTAAAAGTGGTAATGTCAACCGGAAAACTAGTAAGGGCTCGAGCTTTTAATTGAGAATATGTATAACTAAAGTACCTGTCTCAAATTCTTTGAGAACAAGTACCTAGTACCTATTCATTTCCTCACTTACCTGCATAATTATAGTCATTTTAAAAGGTTACTAAAAAGCATTCACTTCTCCTTTTGCGCGGATCTTCACAAGGGTAATATAAGATGGGTACCTACGTACATTCGTAGGTACTTTTGTACTTTAAGGGCGCATCTTCAACGTCCCCTACACGTCGGAATATAATTTTTGTTTCTCGAGTGGTTCTGTAAACAAATCTGCCTGTGCGCCTAACCCCACCTGGCAAGAGGGCTCATTTGATCACATGGCAGAGCGCACACGATCAAAGCTGCGCGTCCCCCTCCTGTGCGATCGTCTGTGAGCTTCAATTCAATGAATTAACACATATGACACACTTGTTCAAATTGCTTTCTAGTTCACAGGTTATCATCTTAATCGTTTACTTAAGTGGGTAAGTACCTAGGTACTTAAATAATCATCTTACCTATTTCGTAACTATCTTATCTTACTGTGTAACTTTTAACAATGGTCCCTACGAATTTAGGTAAACGATGATATCTCTGACATTCTTTTTAGCGAATCGTAATTTTCTGGATAGTAGTCGCTATATTAAACTATTTAGTTAAACAGTGCTATTAGATAATACGAAAACACTTTCCGTGTAAAAGCAAAGTTGTCCCACATTATTATTTAAGCTCAGCAACATCTATTTGTATTCACGCAATCGCATCCGCGGTATGCATGCATGGAATAACTTGAAGCATTTCATTTTGTAAGTTTTAAGGTTTGGAGCTGCACTAGTAGCATTAACATAACTTTATATTCAGTGCCGTCGTGCGAGAGTAACTTACGGGTGACGTCGTAAATTTTACCAAACTTACAAACACACGAGATGCAGATTCCGATTTGCAAGTTATAGCTGTTCATGAATTGCTATATGAATAAAAATTCAGTAAATCTAAATTTGCGAGATCGCTTTAACTTGAAGTTAGTAATGTACAGAGTAGCTTGTACAATTTATATCATGATCTTTGCACATTACATCAATTTCTATTTACGACTTTGTAAACTTTTATTTTTATATCATGTTCGCAACATCACATGTAAGTCGACAATAGCTGAGCCACCCACGGAGTTGTACCTTTGCATTTGTTATAATGGTAGGACAATAATGCCAAGATTACTTAGGAACAAAACTGTTTTTTAAGTGTATAGGTACTTCAAAGCATTCATTTAAGCGTATGCATGCGTAGGTATCTAAAGTAAATAGGTATCAAATCTAGTTATTACTTGGTTTTTCGTTTTTACTATGTATTTCAGGATTTACACTATTATAATTCCTCTAATCCAAATTGAAGATATATTCTTTCAAATTAAAAAAATAAATGTACTAAATCTATATTATAAGATCGTGACTATTTCATGCTAAAAATGAATGAAATGACACACGTAGTTAGTTATAAAATATAATGTTTTTTATTCCACAAAGTTGCATAGTTCCTATATAAGGAACAATGAAAACCAAATTCTAAAAAGACAAAGTCGCGCGTAACAGCTAGTGATTACAAAAGTCGTTTAAAAATAAATAGGTTGTATTTAAACTCTGACAGCATTATTATTTGAAAAAAAAAATGAAAAAAATGGCGTGTTTTTCATTTTGACACAATGTCAAAACTATGTTTTCAACGTTTTCAAAAGTATAATTACCTATAACTGTTGGTTTACTGATTCATGGTGTCACTTGGGACAGGTTTTAAGTTGTATTTAATTAATGTTTTTATAATATCAATAGTTTATTATTAAAACTTCGCTTTCGTAATGGCCGACGATGATGACGAGGGAACTGGGGGGATGTATGAGGACGGGCACTGGGCATGGGATGAGGCATCGGCGGCACTTACATTCGTAAGGTGCTTAATACGTAATTATTACTTAGTTAGTTTTTAAAAAGCAGCACTTTCCATCAGAGGATAATTTTGCTCAATGAGCTTCTACATACTAGAGCAGCAACGTCTTACAAACGATTCTCAGATATGTGTCGCCACTTGATAGTGTGAAAGACGTAGCTTTGAAACCGATACATTATGCCAAAGTAAACTATATTTGTCTATATTTGTCCGATTTGCAAGTTATAGCTGTTCATGAATTGCTATATGAATAAAAATTCAGTAAATCTAAATTTGCGAGATCGCTTTAACTTGAAGTTAGTAATGTACAGAGTAGCTTGTACAATTTATATCATGATCTTTGCACATTACATCAATTTCTATTTACGACTTTGTAAACTTTTATTTTTATATCATGTTCGCAACATCACATGTAAGTCGACAATAGCTGAGCCACCCACGGAGTTGTACCTTTGCATTTGTTATAATGGTAGGACAATAATGCCAAGATTACTTAGGAACAAAACTGTTTTTTAAGTGTATAGGTACTTCAAAGCATTCATTTAAGCGTATGCATGCGTAGGTATCTAAAGTAAATAGGTATCAAATCTAGTTATTACTTGGTTTTTCGTTTTTACTATGTATTTCAGGATTTACACTATTATAATTCCTCTAATCCAAATTGAAGATATATTCTTTCAAATTAAAAAAATAAATGTACTAAATCTATATTATAAGATCGTGACTATTTCATGCTAAAAATGAATGAAATGACACACGTAGTTAGTTATAAAATATAATGTTTTTTATTCCACAAAGTTGCATAGTTCCTATATAAGGAACAATGAAAACCAAATTCTAAAAAGACAAAGTCGCGCGTAACAGCTAGTGATTACAAAAGTCGTTTAAAAATAAATAGGTTGTATTTAAACTCTGACAGCATTATTATTTGAAAAAAAAAAAGAAAAAAATGGCGTGTTTTTCATTTTGACACAATGTCAAAACTATGTTTTCAACGTTTTCAAAAGTATAATTACCTATAACTGTTGGTTTACTGATTCATGGTGTCACTTGGGACAGGTTTTAAGTTGTATTTAATTAATGTTTTTATAATATCAATAGTTTATTATTAAAACTTCGCTTTCGTAATGGCCGACGATGATGACGAGGGAACTGGGGGGATGTATGAGGACGGGCACTGGGCATGGGATGAGGCATCGGCGGCACTTACATTCGTAAGGTGCTTAATACGTAATTATTACTTAGTTAGTTTTTAAAAAGCAGCACTTTCCATCAGAGGATAATTTTGCTCAATGAGCTTCTACATACTAGAGCAGCAACGTCTTACAAACGATTCTCAGATATGTGTCGCCACTTGATAGTGTGAAAGACGTAGCTTTGAAACCGATACATTATGCCAAAGTAAACTATATTTGTCTCGTTTCTTCCAATAATCAACTAATTACCGTTGAAGTGAGACAATAATACTGCTGACGTGAAAATGGAGAGAGTTGCCAGTGGTGAGAAATAATTCCCCCAAAATGAATAAGTGTATGTAATTGTTTTGGTGTGATTAATGTTGTATATTGTGAACAGAATTTAATAAAATTTTCAGTCTATACTATTATAAAACTGTAACGGAAGGTACACGTACACGGTATATTGAAAATATTTAGAAAAAGTAGTAAACGGATTTTGATATGAATAATTTACAGTTTTAAGGGTTTGGGAGCCAAAATGGCGGAGGCAGAACCCTTGTAGTTTCGTCAAGTCCGTCTGTCTGTCTATCCGTCCGTTCGAATGTCACAGGCATTTTACTCAAAAACTACAAGAGTATATCAATGAAATTTGGAGTACAAATGTCTTGTCAAAGCCGCTATTTAGTTTTGCAGTTAAATTACAAAAATAAATATTTACAGGGGTGTCCTCCATACATACACGTAACAGATGACAAAAAAATTAACTCGCATCAACGTGTAGCACGTATTTCGACAGCTCTTTAGAAAAGATAGTAAGATTTCTCAAAAATTTTTTTGAGCAAAAATTGTGTCCACCACCCCCCTCTATCTTGTAAACTCTTTGTCCAAAAATATCCAAAAAATATGGGAAGGTAACGCTTAATAAATACTTTCAATGGAAATTGGTTTCAACATGATCGAATATACCGTTTTCGAGTTATTTCCGAAAAACTGCGCTTCTCAACAATAGGACGTAAGTGCCGTGAAGATACGCTCTTTTTCTAGCAATATATTTTAAGACTGTAGTACGAGTAAGTGTTTTAATTGTGTTATAACGTACATAATGTTACTTGATTTTTTTCGTAATTGCTACGGAACCCTATCTTGGGCGTGTCTGACACGCTCTTGGCTAGTTTTTTATTTAAAAAGCTAGTAAATAATAAATATCTAAGATATTAAAAAGGTATGAAGATAGAAATAAAAAAGCTTTCTAGCATTGATAGTCCCTGAGCAAAGCCGCGGACGGACGGACAGACAGACAGACAGAGAGACATGGCAAAACTCAAAGGGTTCCGTTTTTGCCATTTTGGCTCCGGAACCCTAAAAAGATCATTCTAAGTTAACTTAATACTATTTTAAGATGATTACACATTACGATGATGAAATAACGTTAATTAGTATAATAAAATCTGCTTCTCGAAATGATTGAGCATATTACAGTGTGCCGAAATTTTATTACTGAAACACACAGGTACTACTGGCGCACACTTCCGTCATTCATTCTTTCATTAACTAAACCCCAAAAAAGTGGGAAAATTAAAATCGTTTTACTGGTAACACTGATGGCAAAAATAATGCAAGATGTATTTATTTTATTTTCTGATGTAATTTTAGTCAATATGATCAAAATTATGCAAACTTAGGTGTGAAAAGTAATGCCACTGGCTTTATTATGCTTTTCGGACCGTGAAACATAATTTTTAACGGCACATTTCACCATTTTGAAAAACTATCGGAGACGTCACGCTCACTTAATGTCAAGCAGGCAACTGAAGTCAGATATGCCTGCAGGCATATTCGAAGTGGCTCCACGTCGCTGCCGTAAACTGCCAATCTAGTGACATATAACATCATTGATTTTGCTAGTGTCTAATGTATTTTGCCATTATTTGGTAAAACATTCCTGGACAACAAATTCCAAGCAAATACAAAATAAAAACTCTGAAAAAGGAAAAAGCGATACCTACTTTATGCTTAATTAAACACATAATTAAATGAACGTCAGGTGATCATGACCAAAGATTATTTTGCTTCACTCTTAAGGCACAATTACACATGCTCGTTACTAGCATGCTTATAAGTATGCTGATGAGCATGCCACTAACTAATGAGCATGCTCATGGACGCGTTCACACTTGCTTATTACCTTTCCCCCTTCCACCCCCGTCTCGAGCATGCCACTAATAAGCATGCTCGATAATAGCATGTCCTGTTCACACATGCTACTAGGTAGCATTTGCTCGATAGTAGCATGCTCTCTTGCTACTGACGAGCATGTGTAACAGTGCCTTTAGATTATGAAAATATGGATAAAAGATGACATGTGTAGAGTACTACCTGCAATATCTACTACGTACTATACTTACAAAACAATACAATACACTACGTAGTTAGGTAGGTACGTAGGTAGGTAATGCTGGTAACCGTTGAGCATGTACAGCGCCATCGCATACTCGAAGCACCCGGATGTCGAAGCATCAGAACAATACGGTTGCTCTACCAAGTAGCTCTATGACTAGAAAAGTATTCAAACTTTGACCAAGTTTGAATGTGAACTCAAAATACAAATTATGATGACATTGATGTCATTACAAATTACCCAATTGTGCCTAATTGTATTATCTGAGGTTTTACGTGTTTGATTTCAGTGACTTGCCACCTGTAGCAGTAGAAACTATTCAAATGCCGACCAAAGCACCGACTGGGGCTATTGAATTCCGGGACGATGTTGATTTAATAGAACAGGTATTGTGATTTATATTAACGAATAATAAGAGGAACCACGTAATATACGATTCCGTGTTTCAGTTAAGATATCGTAGGCGTTATCAAAGAAAAATAAAAGCTGGGCAAGCGGATGTTATTACTGTGCAGGTACTTACTTTTTCATCATACTTGCTTGTCAATAATGTTATTCCATGCCTGTATACTAAAGGACAATGGCCACAATTGTTCCCGGGGGAGGTATCTATTTAAGTAAAGTTTTTCTTCTCAAGGGAGTTATGACTTTAGTTTTTAAAAGTAAATAGGTACGTAATTTCAGACTAAAGAGGTTTCAAGTCAGCCAACGTTTTATTTACATCTGTGAAACTTAGCTATAACCCAATTTTACGCCATAAAAATTTTCCACGCATCATAAAACTTCTCTATTATTATATTTTAAATTTATATCAAATTGTTTTGCAATAATTTTAGTAAATATTTTTTCATCATCATCATCATATCAGCCGAAAGACGTCCACTGCTGGACATAGGCCTCCCCCAAGGCTCTCCACTTAGACCGGTCTTGTGCTTTTCGCATCCACCGCGATCCCGCGATCTTAGCCAGGTCGTCGCTCCATCTTGTTGGAGGCCTACCGACAGCTCGTTTCCCGGTCCGCGGACGCCATTCGAGAACCTTCTGACCCCATCGGCCATCAGTCCTGCGTGCAATGTGCCCCGCCCACTGCCACTTCAGTTTCGCGATCCTTCGGGCTATGTCAGTAACCTTAGTTCTACTGCGGATATCATCATTTCTGATTCTATCCCGCAGAGAAACCCCGAGCATAGCCCTCTCCATAGCCCTTTGAGTGACTTTGAGCTTCCTTATGAGGCCCATCGTTAGCGCCCACGTCTCGGATCCATACGTCATCACTGGCAACACACACTGGTCAAAGACTTTTGACTTCAAACACTGCGGTAATTTGGATGAAAAAACACTGCGAAGCTTCCCGAACGCTGCCCAGCCGAGTCGGATTCGACGAGTGACCTCTTTCTCGAAGTTGGACCTACCTAACTGGACCGTCTGTCCTAGGTATACATAGTCGTCAACAACTTCGAGCGCAGAGCCTCCGACTATTACGGGAGTTGGCACTACATGAACATTAGACATGACTTTCGTCTTGTCCATGTTCATTCTCAGGCCAACTCGGTCGGAAACTCTGCTGAGGTCAGCGAGCATAGCACTGAGGTCCTCCATGGTCTCAGCCATGACTACAATATCGTCGGCGAATCGAAGGTGAGTGAGGTACTCGCCATTAATGTTGATGCCTCGTCCTTTCCAGTCCAAAACCTTAAAAGCATCCTCCAATGCAGCGGTGAACAGCTTCGGAGAGATGACATCTCCTTGTCTGACTCCCCGCTGCAAAGGAATAGGCTTCGTGCTCTGGTCCTGTAGTCGGACGGACATAGTGGCGTTTCCGTACAAACACTTTAACACTTCGATATACCGGTAGTCAACTTGGCACCGCTGAAGAGCCTGCAGCACAGCCCAAGTCTCGATCGAATCGAAGGCTTTCTCGTAGTCCACAAATGCAAGGCAAAGGGGGAGGTTATACTCTTCGGTCTTCTGTATAACCTGCCGCAACGCATGTATGTGGTCTACGGTACTATAACCTTTTCGGAAGCCGGCTTGTTCGGGAGGCTGGAACTCGTCAAGCCTGCGTGCGAGACGATTCGTGATGACCCTGGAAAACAGCTTGTAAACATGGCTCAGAAGTGAGATGGGTCTATAGTTCTTCAACAAGGTTTTGTCACCTTTCTTGAAGAAGAGCACCACCACACTTCTGTTCCATGCTTTCGGCGTTCTCCCTTGGTGGAGGACGGAACTAAACAGCGTCTGAAGGCCCTTAAGAACTGGTTTACCACCCGCCTTCAGGAGTTCGGCTGTAATTCCGTCGTCACCCGGGGCTTTGCCATTCTTGAGCTGTTTGAAATATTTTTTAGCATGTTGGAATAATTAGCTTAGCGTTATCTATGGTAAACGACTCGAAAAAAGTGACAATCAGGGGGGCTACTATGCAATTCGAAAATAGAAGTTTGTAGGTATCGTTTTGCTGACGCAAATATAATTTGATACGAGAGTGAGAGGGACGGTAGGCTACGAAATTCGATTTTCGAATTTTGTTGTAGCTTCCTGTATTTGCGGGTAGGTAGTCTGCTGTGAAGTGTTTGGACACAAAATAGTTTAATTTTTTGCATTCTTTTTCTCGCAATGTGATGAAAATCATTGTGTGTGTGTGAGTGTGTGTCTTAATGCACAATGTACTATTATTCAATAATATCACCATGTCCAGAGAGTGGTTATGTTAAATAGATTTTAATTTTATACAGGACGCTAAGGATATTGCGATATACACAGCTCCACTAAGCATACTCAGCCCCACTCTGATAAACCTGCTACATCTTCCGACGACAGAGCGATTTATAAAAGCGTTGATTTTCTGTTGTCAGTATTACTTACAAGTAAGCAAAATTTATTTTATAATGATTTTTCAGGTGTTTAATAATAATTAGATTAAGTTACAAGCAGTTTCAAGCGGATGTCTATGGGCGATGGTAATCACTTAACACCAGGTGAATCGTTTGTTCATTTGTCTGCTTTACATTAAAATAAGTTTCTTTAGGTTGCAGATGAAATGGCAAATCGTATTTTGGAACAAGAAACCAAAGTGAGAACTCCATTTTGTGACATACTGGAAACTGAATTTCGGACCAATTTAAACGACTTGCGTGTTTTAGTGGCTAAGGAGTACTGTACTATGCTCATTGGTATGTATAAATGTAAACAAAGTAGGTAATTACTAAGAGAATTAAAGTGCACTATCGTTTCATGGTTTCATTTTTTGGACAGGCGGTGCTGACACTAGAAAGTATCACCACATGGGACCCGCGAAAAAAAGGCGTTCCCTGTCGGACAAGGATGCTCGGCTTTTCGAAACTATGTTGCGGATGTGTGTGCAGATTGTCTGGCTAGCATTAGGGCGAAAGGCTTTCAATCAAATAGGTACAGTCAAAAATATAAACTTATTCAAAGTTAAAAAAATAAGTGCCACAGACTCTTATTCCGATGCAATACGGGCGTAGTGCCTAATATATTTTTGAGAGTTACATATGGTATTATTTGTTTATGAAAAGATACTGATTTTTGCACTTGACTGTACACAGAAATAAATGTATGCCTACCTATATAACTATACCTAATTTTTTTAGCATTAGAATAAGGGTAAACAATTGACGAACCTTTATATTAAAAACGTTTTAAACAAAACAGTAACTACTTATTACTGATGATAACAAAATAATGTAACTTATCATATATCCTTGCTAATTGTTACATAATTTGCTAGGACTTATTTTTCAAAAGTGTTTTTGAGTATCTATTACTAATGTTATAAAAAAGAAGTAGAGGAATAGGTTAAATCTTGTTTAAGCTTAAATGACGCGTGCCTCACTCAACTAAGTCAGTTCATTATGACTAGTTAGACACCAAATTTTTACAATAACCGCCATTATCATCAGATTTAGTTGAGTGAGGCGCGCGTCATCTTAGTTTAGACAAGCTTTACAGTAGTTTAAAAAACCGGCCAAGTGCGAGTCGAACTAGCGCACGAAGGGTTCCGTACTAATCTATTTAACATTCATTAGACATTAGCAAAAAACGGCAATGAAATCACGTTTCTTGTATGGCAGCCCTCTTAAATATTTATTTTATTCTGTTTTTAATATTTATGCATGTATGTAAACTCTTTATTGTACAAAAGAAAAAAATGTTATTCATAATCTGTGAAAATTTCAACTGTCTAACTATCACGGTTCATGAGATACAGCCTGGTGATAGACGGACGGCAGGACAGCGGAGTCTTAGTAATAGAGTCCCGTTTTTACCCCTTGGGTAAGGAACCCTAAAAAACATAAAACACGCTATAATGGTAAACTGTCGGATTGATCACAAAATGAATGCTAAGGTAAAAAGATCACACAAACTTTGAAGTGTCAATAAATACTAAAGAAATCACACCTCAATTTTCTGACAGAATTGGAAGTCAACCGGCTATTTAAGTCAGAGATCTTTAATGCGGTGGAACACACGTTACATACAAATTACATAGCAAAAATGTCTAAAGAAGAAAGAGCTGTCCTGTTGGGATCATGTGTGCGACACGACAAGAAGCTAAACACGCGATCACCTCTGATGAACGAGGTCTTCTGTGACAGAGACATCGATTACCGTATGATGGGCCTCGGAGTTATCAAAGTGCAAAGGTATTTACAAATTCGATAACTGGACAGCTAAGGTTCCCGGTTTCAATCCCCGGTAAGGGCAGATATTCGTACGAAAAATACAAATGTTTGCTTGCTCTCGAGTCTCTGATGCTTAATATATATTCAGTATGTACTTATTTATATACGTAACCCAGGCAGCACACAAGTCATATAACTGGCCAACAATTTAACCTTATGCAGGGTTAAGCTTTATTATATATGTATAGAAGCTGTGTGTATTGCCAAGTTCTGTATTAAAGTTGTTTTTTGTTATGATAATGCTATTAGCTGAGTTACTTCTGTAATTTGCCGATTTTATTTCGTAAAGCTGAATAGTCATCATAAATAGACCTGTTACTCAAGAGTTTGTGTAACCTTTTGTATAACACTGGTATAAGATTCTATTATCCAGCAGAGTACTGAATAATTGAGGTTCTGTTCTCTTTCAGCTGTATTACACACCACATCTTGACAGTTACACAGCTGCTGTATAAAGTAGGGTGTGGTTCCTGTTATGAAGCATATAGTTAGTTAACAGACTTTAAGGTAGCTGTTATAACTACTTTATGCCGCTTTAAGTACGTAATTACTGTCAAGTGCAGCTAACTGGGGCAAAAGCAAAAGTAACAGATTCTTATGCAGAAGTTGGCTGAGTATTCACGAAAAGTAGACATTTTTTAAGCTAGCAGAACTATTTTGCAATATTTGTCAGCATTTATGCGGCTAGTAGTAACCTACTATACTTACTTATTTATTCTGTACTACATTAATTACGTTAGTTGTAATTTTTAGTGTCGTAACACTTTTCTATATTGAATAAGTATTAACTAATAATAAATCTGAATATGATTAGAGCTAAAAAAACAAATAACAAATAGGTCTATACTGTGGGTTTTCATTTATTTTATGACTGAATCATAATTGTTTGATTTATATTACGAGTGTGTATGATTATAGAACAGTTATCGAAAATATGTTGTGGGCAGACCACTTTTAACCAGAGAACATCTGAATAAGTGGACGCATAAGGTCTGTTATGCAGACATTAGACGAGGAGCCGCTGTGCAAGCAGACTTTATTCAGAATGAGCGTCGCCATAATGAATAACATAACCTATTAAATGATGAGAAATTTTATACTCGAAAACTCAATTATGATAACGAAATCGGTATAATATTCTTGTAAAAAGTATTTCAAGGTTACTTTTGAACCCTCAAATGGTATAAGAACATAAAAAATATTTCACTCGTAAAAACAAACCGACGACGAAATGTTGTTTATTTCTCAAAAACCTGGATTATCAGGTAGCGCGTAAAAATTTTGCACGAAATGTATATATGAATATACGGTAAAGTTGCATGCGCACCTACAATTTATTATTTCAAGCACAAATAAGCGTATAAAATTATTTACCTACTACACATCTGACATTAAAATTTGGCCATTTATTTTCTGCTGCTGTCACTCACCAAACAACGCGTGCACTTTTAATTTATTTTTGTGTTCGATTATGTCAACTTCAAATTTGATTACAATAAATTCTTGATAAATGTTCTGAAATAAGCTTAAAGCTGTGTATCATCTGAATATCTGAGCTTTGAAGGACTAAGCATATAGTTCATTCATCATTCATTCATCATTCATTCATCTTCTGGATAACAGAGCTGTAATACTTGCATAAAAGAACAAAATGCTTTTATGCAGAAGATACTCAGCTTGTCGTACAATTATTCAAAACTTATTCATGTGTTATATTGCTATTACTCAGCTATTAGCTGTATAATTTTGTGCCCAAATTGCTTGAGTAACGTCTGAGTAAGCGCTTAGTCAGCTAATTACGGTAGTCTTAATCTGCAATTCGTTTCTGTGACTGCTATTATAAAAAAACTTACTCAGAAGGTTTGTGCTGGCTGGGAAGCTTATTCGTTAGTACTCATAGTACATAGTAAAAGCTTTGCTTAGTTTGAGATGAGGTCAAATAGGTTGGTTTCAATATAACATTCATAAATTTCTTACAATAACGTGCACTGAATCTGAATTTTTGAACTGATTTTTTTTTTTGGAACTCGTCTTTATTTTTTTTCTGTGGTCTTATATTGCCTGGTTACCTTCTCAGGACTACGCCTCGTATCCAATATATGTACAATGCGGTAGCCGGCCCTGAAGAGAAGCTAAACGAGCTGGGTATACCCCTCGGAATAATCGGCAAGCCTCGCACAGCGTTCGACACTATGCTGAGACCTGTTCCTACTGCTGGTGACGGAAAATCAAAACCTTCTATGTAAGTTTATTGGTAACTTGTCACAAACCTGGTAAATCTGGTAGCTTGGTGAACGGTTGTGTTGCTCTGAAGATGAGCTCTGGTTGAGTTCGAAACGCGTCAGTGTAGTGCGTGGTATAGTTGGGTTTGTGTGAATTATGTGTGCTCTAACAGTGTAGAGGCGGAGGAGCTGCGTGAACACATATTATTTGTTGCATAGCCACTTGACAGTCCGAAGCGCGCGACCGATATGCCTGAAACCGTCCGGGTTTTTTATCGACGGATGAAACGCGCTGTTTCCACAATGGTTTAACTACAAGGTTTTGAATAAAGAAATACTGAAGCATAAATTAATGTTTGCTCATTCAAATACTATTTTTTTATTCGACTGAATGGCAAACGAGCAAGTGGGTAATTTATGATTTATTCACAAAATGAAGGTTAAACTTTACGATACTAAAGTATCCACGGACGGTTTGAAGCGATTTGGTTTTGGATACCATGGTATCATCGGACTGTCAAGAGGATAGCGTAGCTATCATAAGGTGCCGTGCACTGTTTTACTTAGCTTGTTAACTAGTTTAATCAGTTAATTATCGCCGTTTAACAGGTCTTCTGCAAGTGGATACAGCACTAGAAGCAGCGTTGGTTCCATGAAGAATCGGTCAATGGCCGCTCAAAAATTATATCCTGACATCACCTTGCCAGCTAGGACTCCACATGAGTAAGTATCGGATTTTCAGATTAAAATATCTTAAATTTCCCTATTAACAAAAAAATAGTTCACCAAATGCTTTCTATACACTTTAGTTTGGAAACAAATGCATACAATTCGTGTATATTTACTCGTAAATGTTGCTTAATATAATGGTTGTTACCTATATCTTGGCTATATCTTGGCTCTATCTAGCGAGTTCTTGTTATACAAGGAGTTCATGATACCAAATTTTTATTAGTCTAAAATCGTCAGTCACGGTAGACCCAATTTTTAGGGTTCCGTACCCAAAGGGTGCCAAACGGGACCCTATTACTGAGACTCCGCTGTCTGTCTGTCTGTCTGTCTGTCTGTCTGTCTGTCTGTCTGTCTGTCTGTCTGTCTGTCCGTCTGTCACAGGGCTCTATCTCTTAAGCCGTAATAGCTAGGCACTTGAAATTTTCACAGATTATGTATTACAGTGGCCGCTACAACAACAAATACTAAAAATAAAATAAAGTTAAAAATTAAGAGGGGTCTTCATACAAGAAACGTGTTTCATTCAGCGGTTTTTGGTTGCTAGGCTGCTAAGATTCGGCCGTCAGTTGCTAGGGGTAACGCGAGTGACCCTATGTTGTTTTTAATGTTCAACTACTTATTAATTTGTAATTTTATTAGCGCTATTTTATAAAACCTTCGATAGTATAATAATTATCTCTAAGGCCGTGGTTTATTTTTGTGTGCAGCATTAAGACTAAATAACAATTTATGATCCACAAACCTCCGACACACACTACACACACTTCACAAAATCCGACTTCAATAAAGCACTCACAGCCGCTATGTTTAATGTTTTTTACACTAAAAAATGTCCGTTGTAATTTATACTAAGTAACAATATTTATTTACAAGGTCAAAATTTAAAATCAGGTTATGATTAATTCACTAATAATAATAAGTACGCGCCGTGCGTCGGCCGAAATTACCGCGCTATTTTTTTTTTTTAAATTGTAAAATTTTTTCTGGCGCGAGCATGGCATAAGTCTGAAGCGCTATTCAGCCTACTACAGGGTGACAGCCAAAGAGGATGAGAATTTAAAATTATTATTTATTCAAAATACTTGCACCTAGTCCTAGTGCTTACATTTTGGTGACATGTTTTTATTAACTAGTAATGGAACTAGTTGTTTGTTGGGGTGGAATTAATATTTCAACTTAAATTTGAAGTGGCTATCTTCAACCGATTTAGCTGAAATTTTTGCGTGCATGTTTTTTTTTTATTCGACTGGAAGGCAAACGAGCAAGTGGGTCTCCTGGTGGTAAGAGATCACCACCGCCCATAAACATCTGCAACATCAGGGGTATTGCAGATGCGTTGCCAACCTAGAGGCCTAAGTTGGAATACCTCAAGTTCCAGTAATTTCACCGGCTGTCTTACTCTGCCGAAACACAACAGTGCAAGCACTGCTGCTTCACGGCAGGATTAGCGAGCAAGATGGTGGTACCAATCCGGGCGGACCTTGCACAAGGTGCCACCTGCAGGATGACATGTGTATGAACCCGATGCCAATGCAATATTATTATGACGTAGAGCTGATCTGATGATGAAATTAGACGTTGGCCATAGGAACTCTGTAATAAAACGACACGACCGCATCGTACGGAACCCTACATGCGCGAGTCGTTCGCACTCGCACTTGACCGATTTTTTTACACGATATTAACCGTTGATGGACCCTTATCTCACCTAATAAAAACAGCAGATGGGAATACTCTAGTCTTGAAGAGCCCTAGTTTGCGTAATACGGAATTACAGACGATGGGAGTGATTCCATACCTATCAGTTACGAGAAGTGAATCGCTGCATACGGCCCAATGCAATACGGACTACATAATCAAGGTTATGACCATAGTAATATTTCTGACAGGGACCACTTTCCCCCTTCGTTCCCGAGCGAGCCAGAAATCCCACGACCGTGCAGCGAGACCCAACGTCGTCGCTGGCAGAATCGCCTAAAGCGGTTAATGCATCCACAGTCCGCAGGTCACTAGTACAATATCAAAGGTTACAAGAAGGTAAGTCAAGAGCGAAGTCGTGATGGCTTAAATGTGCCTAAAATGGTCACTGTCGCAGTACCGAAGATCATAATTTTAAACGGTGTGAGTGGGCAAACATTTTAACAATATTTCTTTGGCGAACACTGAACCTTGTATTTAAATGCTGTTCAACGAGCAATGGTGTGAGGTGCTCTACCGAAGTTTTTATGACAATCTTCATCAGACATATCTTTCTACTGAACTTTTTCTGATTTGATTATGAGCTCATTAGGTGCATTTTATTTTACAAGTTTGCTAATAATTGATATTTAGTATAATCTGTTTTCCTTTATTGATATTTAACTAAGATCTTTAATAATTGCCTTGATGTTTTATTTAAAAAACACAATTTCTTGCGGGTTTGGTGTGGGAAAAGTGAAGTTTACTACCCAAATCTAAACTAGGTAGGTATAGATCTAGCATGAATGTAAACTTGTGTGTAATTTGAACTTTGTCGCTTAGCTGGAAAACTATTTCATGTATTTGAATTTTCCATAATTTCTCTTAAAAATATTTAAATTATGTTTTAAGAAAGTAGCTGTACCTTCACCGGCTTAGACCCATTAACTTCATAGCCGTAGGACCTGACTGGTAAATCTATTTCTGAAGTTGCTCCTTGCTAATTGATATCGATTTCTGATGTGCCATATAATTTAATGTATTCCAAATCACTGCCTTACAAGGTGATAGGTAGGCAAGTTATAGAAATTTTAGTTCATAAGAATCGAGGACTTCGATTGGCGGGTGACAGGATAATTGCGGTTCCAATGTATGCTTCATCCAACCAGCTGTCTGAAGACAAGTCGGCGTCTGACATTTACTATATTTATATGCTGCTATATTACTTTTTTTTTCTAAATAACTGTTTTCTAAAGATTTAAACAAACTACAGTAAATATAAAAATATGTTTTATTTGAACTACTTAATAATATGCTACCAGGGCTCTATTAAGTTGAGATAAAGAGTATGTGGTACATTCGACTGTACTTATGAGTATTTACCCTTCGCAAATTTGACGACCGGATGGCCAAGTGGTTAGAGAAGCTTGAGGTCCTGGGTTCGCTCCCCGGCCACGACTGATATTTGTATGAATCCATCCACACAATTATTATAAATGCGAAAGTGTGTTTGTATGTTTGTCCGTCTTTCACGCCGTAACTGAGCGACAGATTGACGTGACTTTTGGCTAAGAGATAGTTTATGGGCCCGAGAGCTACTTTTTATCCGCACGCGATAACCGAATACCACGCGGGCGGAGCCGCGGGCAAAAAGAAGAAGAAGAAGAAGAAGAAAGACATTTATTCACATTCACAAAGACACACAAATACAACAAAAAAAAACAACAATAGACAACAAACACAAACAAAACAAAAAGGAAATATCAAAATAAAAATACACGATTTTGATTTACGACAAAAGCTAGTAATACAAATATTTTTTCTCGGGTCTTGGATGTTTAATATGTATATAAGTATTTATCTATATATATAGATAGAAGTATGTTTATCCGTTACCTAGTATCCATAGTAAGTACAAGCTTTGCTTAGTTTGGGCCTAGGTAATTGATGTCAAGTGAGAAGTGTCCCATGATGTGATATTTATTTGAAATTAAATATACAGGGTGTCCCAAAACTAGCACGTCACAGTGACACCAGAGGTAGGCCAGCTCAAGAGGACCCTAACCAACCTAACATGACCCTAGTAAAAGTTGCACGGTTTTCGAGTTATTAACGAAATAAAGATTTTTGGGGATACTCCCCTTTGTCTTGACATTTTTAGTACCAGCATCGACTTGGAAAGCTTTTAATAACAGTTTTTTATGTGTATCGAATCACGAATAGTTACTTCAGAAGTACAAAGTGTTATTTTGGCAGTAACTACCGTAAAATGCTGAAAATAACTTCATTAATCTAGATTTAAGTTGTCTCAAAAACATGAATTTCAACTTTAACCATCTGCCATGAAAAAAAATTACTAGAAACGAAACAAACAAATAACGTCAATAAATTAGGCATGTCATGCAGATTCAGAAATGGTATGACACATGTATCTTACTGCAATAACATTGGGCATTATTATCACTTTGCTGATGCCGCAAGCCGTCACTGTTAAGTAAAAACTTGTTACATTACTAATTTATTGAATCAGGCGTTACTTTGCCGAGTTCCATAACAATGAACTGAAACAGTCACCTACTTTGCTCACCATCGACCTTATGATAGCTACGTTTATACTTGAAATGTGTGTTCATTCAGTTCCTCCTCCTCCACACTGCAAAAATACACACCAATCACACAAATCCATCTATCACCACCACCATACTACACTGACGCGTTTCGAACTCAAACAGAGCTCGTCTTCAAAGCAACACAATCATTCTCAATGCTACTAAATATCTGGTAGCATCATCGCATAAATAACGTCGCTACTTTGAAAAAAGCTCGTACCTCAAAATCGATGATTTTTTGAGTGAACTTAATGTTCGTTGAACCAAATCCGAGCCCGACCTAGGATCACAACCCCTTTCGCGCATCCGCAACCTCAAAGCCCTCACGAACATCTTTGCTTCGGAACACCATGGACCTGCCATCTCCACAGCGACTGGGACAAAATTATACCCAGGTCTTAAGTTTTGGTACTTTATTAGTTAGTACGGAAAATTGATCCCTTTGAAGATTATCATTGAGCTGCTACTCCGACGCACATGTTGACTGCTGCCTGGACTCTTATTATATCGTTTGCATAAAATCCTACTTATGCATCCTTATTATTATGGATTGCAAATTTTATTAAACGATGTTTTTTGTGCATCAGACTCCATGGGAGACAATTTGAACATTTATTGTGAAGAAAATTTATTCCAATACATGAATGAAAGATAAACCTGTTTTTAACCACCCACGCAAAAAGAGGGGTGTTATAAGTTTGACCGCTATGTCTATCTGTCTGTCTGTCTGCGTGTCTGTCTGTGCCACTGTAGCTCTTAAACGCGTAAACCGATTTGAATGCGTTTTTTTTATTTGAAAGCAGGTTTTCTATCGATGGTTCTAAGACATGTCCTATCAAAATCGTTTCATCCGCTTTTGAAATATTGAACTTTGAAGTGACAAAGTTGGGGATTTTACAACTTTTTTTGTTTATGTTATACCCGGTTCTTTAGGATCCGGTTCTAGCCTTGAAAAGGGAGACAAACATTAGTATTTAGCCTTCGTGCATTTGGAAAAATAATTGCATCAGATAATAGATGAGCCATCACTGTACACAGTATTTTTGTACCACTAGCAGGGACTGCTTTCGGAGCTCCAGTTTTAAGTTGGTTTGATAGGGCTTCGCTAAAGTGGTAAGAATGCCTAATGTTGTTGCAATAAGATACATGTGTCATACCATTTCTGAATCTGCATGACATGTCTAATTTATTGACATTATTTGTTTGTTTCGTTTCTAGTAATTTTTTTTCATGGCAGATGGTTAAAGTTGAAATTCATGTTTTTGAGACAACTTAAATCAAGATTAATGAAGTTGCTGAACATTTTACGGTAGTTACTGCCAAAATAACACTTTGTACTTCTGAAGTAACTATTCGTAATTCAATACACATAAAAAACTGTTATTAAGAGCTTTCGAAGTCGATGCTGGTACTAAAAATGTCAAGACAAAGGGGAGTATCCCCAAAAATCTTTATTTCGTTAATAACTCGAAAACCGTGCAACTTTTACTGGGGTCATGTTAGGTTGGTTAGGGTCCTCTTGAGCTGGCCTACCTCTGGTGTCACTGTGACGTGCTAGTTTTGGGACACCCTGTATGTAAGTATACAAAAATCAAAGCAGTAATCTGTCGTCATTTACGATCTCGTTATAAATGTTAAGTAGACGGTAACTAAATTGTATTAGATTGTAATTTTTTCCCATAGAACATATATACAGAATTAAATGTAAATTTTTATTTGATCTTTTATCGAGTTAACGAATGCGAGCAATATTATAACAAATAATATCTTACACTTTAAAAATGAACCCTCTGATCAATTTAAATTTGACAAGGCTTAAAAGGATCAAGCAGCGACAGAGTAATTATCCCAAAGGGGATTAGTGTTTTAATTACAGTGGGTTCGATCGTTTGTTTTTATTTCATATACATTTTTATAACAAGTTATTTTCGTGTTATTTAAAAATGTTTTTGTGTGTGCCTCACTACAGAAAAAAACTTTTAAGGGTTAAACTGCAAAGGTGTTAAAATATTGACATGATAAAGATAAGAAACAACACGATATAGGAGTGTAGGGGGCGTGTAGCTTGCGAGGCTTATCGTGCCTTTGAGGCATTTATCATTATTTCCTTACTTACTTATCGTCATAAAGTGTTACAAATGCAGCTGACCTAAATGCGTATTAAGTAATCCTGTTTGACCAATGCGTTCATAGACAATCTCTATTTTCAATACACCTAGTGCTGCATGCTTGCTAGCATGCTTGAATGCAACCTTGAATGAATGTTTGCTTGCATATTTGAATGTAGCCTCGAATGTATGCTTGCTTGCACTATTTCTTGCATAACTATGCTTGCTTACATGCTCACTTGCCTTGCACGATTGCTTGCTTGATTGCTTGCTTCTTTAAAATGTTTATGGTTCACGCGAGCGAAGCCGCTGGTAAAAGCTAGTTATAAATATCATAAATCCGAAAATAAATAAATATGAATAGTTTGGATGACAATGCAAGTACATTTAGCAAAATAAAGCTTGTATTAAAAATTAACGACATGCTAACTAAAAACTAAACGTAAGAAAATGATGTATATCTATTCTACCCAAAAGAAAATAGGTGCTACGGAGTTTCATTGGTAAAAAAACTCCTCTATTGAAAATGGTTTTATTAAAAATTTTATAACAAAAATAGAACCGACTACAAAAAACCATGAAAATAATTTTCTACCAGTCTGAAGTCGGTGCCTCAGCACGAGCCAGCAGGAGTGGACCTATAATCGTCTACCTCACCTACAACTATACGAGTAAATGGCTTTAATCACTCCTGCTGGCTCGTGCTGAGGCACCGACTTCAGACTGGTAGAAAATTATTTTGATGGTTTTTTGTAGACGGTTCTATTTCTTGTTATAAATTTTTTTTTTCACGCTTTTTAGTGTAAAACATCTTAGATACAATAGTTTAATGTCAACTGCTCATCACCTTTTACAAAAAATTGCTTTTTCCTATGCAGAGATGTTCATTATTGAGGAGTCCTGGTGCTTCACCAGTTCACCACCCATTCCATTTCACCATATGTGTTCCAAGGAGCATAAATTGCTTAGCAACTGTGTTAAAGCAATTGAAATTCAACCCATGAAATACTTGTTATTGAGTAGTAACTCCGATGGTCAACTGTGGTCTTCATCGTCAGTTCCACTTTACCAAATGATGATTTTCAAGAGCAAATGCACGAATTACTACTAAATATATCAAAATTACCATAGGTGTCCCTACAACATTTGAAGAGTTTCCTCGATTTCCTTAGGATCCAAACATCAGGTCCTGATTTGGTGCTTATGGGACCTAATTGAAAGCATTCCTAGACGAACGCAAAAAAAATTTTTCAAATTGGTTCATAAATGACGGAGTTCTGAAGTAACAAACATTAAAAAAAAAAAAAAACATACAACCGAATTGATAACCTCCTCCTTTTTTTGAAGTTGGTTAAAAATACAACATTACATAACACAAAAATGAAAGCGTATCTTTATTTAGTTTTACGAATAAAACTCATGGGCCATATGAGTTTATTCAGCCTTATTTTCTATTGATTAGTAGGTGTATACCTATATCTAGCAATCTTCTCTCTAAGGCAACCACGGAAGGCATTTTTGCCTGTCGCAGCTAAAGACTTACGAAGGTCATCCGCTTTACGTAATATTATTAAAAGTTCATAGGTATGTTGATATGTGTAATATTATTTGTGATAGGTTATGATGGGCTAAGGGCTCTTTGAAGGCGCCTGGCGGACCGTGAGGCTCGCTCACCCGGCATACGTTGATGTTCTGGAAACTTGAACGGGTAACTTTATTTGAAGCTCACCGACCGCCACGCGCTTCGCTATCTGGTTATCATGACGTTATTATTATTGCTGAATATTTGGACAGCGATTGTGTGCAGCCCATGCTTAGTATCTGCACCGCAAAGAGTGAAAAAAATCTGACACGTACTATGGCCCCAGAAATAAAGTGAGTATCGTATTTGATATTTATGTACTTACGCTTTCTTGTGTCAGATATGGTGATGGTGACTGTACAAATACGTTCGGTATGACTCGCTTCTTTTTTAAGCTTGTATCAAACAAGTGGTTCATGTCGCTCTATGATGCGTTTTATCGAATGATTCTTAACTTTCACAAGCGTCAGATTTGGTAATCGTATAAAGCTTGGGACTCGGAAAATCAGGAACAAAATGAATATAGGTATGCAATGCATTTATCTTTAGATACAGTAAGTAATAACTTTTTGATTCGTTTTATTCAAGTCATAGAAGTACCTAGGTTCATAGCTGTGTACGTTATTGAGTGCACGCAGTACTAGGGATTGCAATACCGGGTCCTTTTTTGAAAACCGGTATTTTCGGTATTGATATTTTTCTGATACCGGTTTTCCGGTATTTTCGGTAATTTCGGTATTTGTGCCATAAAAAGTTTTAAATAAAAGACAATGCGTATAAAATCACGAAAAAGATAGTATAATTAGCATAAGGTAGTTAGGTACTGTTACGTAAACAACTTAAGATTTATAAAATCACAGAAAAATCACAAGATTACCCATTAATTAAGTAACAATAATCAAAAATAGCTCTAAATATTAGTATTGAGTATGAAATAAAATTAGTCTTTGATCAACTTGCTATCCTACAAACAAACAAACAAAAATATTATAAAACACATTACACTGATTAGATTACACACGAACACGAATTGCACTGCGCACTGCACTTGACTGCTTGTTATTATTTGTTATCATCAACAAAATAAATATTCAAGGTCGCTTGTTCTCGCCAGCTTGATCCCGATTCCCAATCCTGATTGGTTCGCTCGGCTTTGGGAATCGGTTCTCGTTCTCGCTCGCTCGCTACGCCAGCGCTGCGAAAAATAGTCCTTCACGATGACGCGTGCCGTGCCGTTATGCCGTGGTTCTTACTTCTTATTAGAATGTCATTAATGTCTAATTTTGACAAATTGATGCGTTATCGTGGATGGCACTAGGTATACCTGTGTGCGAATCGTGCGACTAATCGTCGTGAGCTTAAGCTCTCGGGCTAGTTAAGCCGCCACCGCTGTGCGTACAACTTTGCCAGTTAAAAAAATGTTATAAATAATCATTTTACGCGCATAATTGAACGAAATGACTGTTAGTTTTTTTAATTTTTGCTAAAACCGAAATTACCGAAAATCCCGGTATTGATTAATTTAATACCGGTATTTAAAGTTCATTTTTCTGCCCGGTATTCCGGTATTTTCGAGAATCGAGATCCCGGTTTGCAACCCCTACGCAGTACTGGGCAGCTGTGACCGCACGTTTCGGCCGCGCAGCGGTGTGTGGTATCGACGTGTGTATCCTGTTCACTGGCCATGGCCGCAGCTCGCGCCTCGGGCCAAAATACATGCATGGCTCACCAAAAAGTTATACCTACAATACCGTCAAAGATTAAATTAACGGAATCGTCGGTATGGCAACCTGGCTATTGTTTCCTTTAGCTAATCCTACTAATTAAACTAAAATTGCTGGGCAGATTTGGATGAAATTTAGTATTTAGCTAGCTGGATGTCTTTAATAACTCAAATAACACGCAGGCAAGCTACCTTTTGTTTCGATATGCCCACGGGATCTATGTAAGATCCTAAAATGTTGATCGCTAAGTCTAACTTATTTTTAACGGGTGTTGTTAGACAGGGTAAATGATGACGAAAATGTAAATTTCCATTGGTATTTAGTGAAAATTCGGAATTTAAATTCGACTGCCACGCAATGGTTTACGCGAGGGATCTGCGTAAAGGCTAGAGTGTTTGATAAACAGTTTTGTTATTTGTGAGATATCTCATGTCCTAAAAATAATAAGAAGTAAATGTCTAAAAGAGGTGCTTTCATCAAAAAAGTGGGAAAAATCGGACCAATCATATTATCAATAAATTGAAATTCACGTCTCTGCCGTAATGCAACAATGTGACGAGTATTTAAAATACTTTGAGTGGATACTTTTGCTCTGGTCAGGTTCTAGCAAAGCGTACCCTTGCTTTTCGGGCTCGAATTTTGCGAGTCACCTTAGAACGGTTACTTAAAAACATTCAATAAAAAATTCCTGCGTGCGAGACTGGCGCTTGGGTACAACGAAAATAAAAAGTCCAAGACCGGAACAATGCTGCGTCTGGCTTCACCAAATAGTAGCTTGCTTGACCTTGCTCCAACAATACTATTAACCGTGCGGTCATGTCATAGCCAGAGCCGTCTGGGACTCTCAGAGACTCGCATGTCTCCAACCAATTACGGGTGTATTCGGTCTAGTGAACCAGTTATTCTTGTCAATCTAAGAAGCATTACAAGGTAAAGATGCTCGTTGTTATTGAAATGTCAGTGCTTAAAGAGCTTGAAAAGCATCCCGAGATAACATTTGAAGACATCACAAAGTTGAGGGAATGGATTAGGAGCCAGCCACATTTACCCCATGAATATATCACTGGTTAGTAGAAATAAGATATTTAAGTGCTCTCATATCAGTCCTAAACTGTTATAAAAGGTTATAGCATTCACTGTTAAACGTAAATAAGCGTTTTGCTGAATTTCTTTCTGTATCTGGACTGGCACGCATATAAGGAGGAAGCGAACTTTTAGTATCTAGGCTTGACAACGGACAATGGCAGTACTAGGAAGTAATAAGTATTTGAATTATCTTTTGATATCTACTCGACGTCATTTTTACTTTATCCGCACCAAAAGTTCGCTTCCTATAAGTTCATAGGGAACCGCAAAGGTCAGTTCATTATAACGTTGTTTGTTGTTATTGGTTGTTGCTATGAACCACTATGAAAACCTTTATGCTGTTGCTTGTATGTGTTTTCAACACTGAGCGTAATTCATACCTAGCGCAACTTTGAAAACAGGCCAGTAGTGAATGCGTTTATTATTACCAGAGAGCGGAATTTTCATGGCTTTTTGACAACATAGGTACCAAAGATTAAAAAAAGTAAAGGTAAACAATAGGCAGCTTTAAGTTAAAGAGCGATCTCTTCTAATTAACTTTCGAGCAGTTGAAAATGTGAAATAGACATATGCAATGAACAATGAACGAAAAAAAATCCTAATTTAATAGTTTCAGTTCAGTTATTTGTAATGTCATGTTAAAATTCTTCTGTTGTAAATGTTAACAGGTGTTCCATTAATGTCTCTATAAACAAAATAGATGATATTTTTACAGTAAAATATCCATTTTCATGCGGAAAAAGAACTCTCTATATAAAATGATTAGTTTACGACAATCTAATTTAAGTAAAGTAAATAGTATAGTAGTAGTAAGTTTAGGTAGAGTCGATAAGTGAGAAAGTCACTATGACAGGTCAAAAAATGCCATGGAAATTCTGCTCTCCGATTATTACGGTGAACAGAATTTCTAAACATTAATCTATATTTTTCTAGATCTGGATATAATCTTAGCATATCATAGCTGTGAACGAAATATGAACCGCACGAAAAAGGTTATTGATTGCAATTTCACATTGAGAACGTTATTCTCATTTTACCAAGACAGAAAAGTTAATACAGCACTAGAAAATGCTTTGCGAACTTGGTTAGTAATAAATAGCAATTGTCACGAAATTTCAATGTTTATTGAAACTAATATATAATTATATAATCATTTTTGTCAATCTTAGGTTAATAACCCCATTGAAAACAAAGTCTATAAAAGAAGACCGAGCTATTTATTGCCAATTATTAGACGCCGACACCAGTAAATTTGTTTACAGCGACGTAGTGAGGTAAGTGCCAATTGTGAACGATTACTCGCCTACTTAGCCTTCCGTCCTACCGAAAGTTTGTAAGTCTGTTTGTTTGTTACACGTCTAAACCGCTGAACCGATTTAGATGAAATTCGGTGTACAGATAGGAGTCTCGGGGAGGGATGTAAAATAGTTTTAATCGTAGAAAATTGCATAGTTCCCACGGGATAGCGATAAACAATTTTACGCGGACGGAGTAGCGGGAAACAGCTAGTTTTCAATATGCAATTTTACTTTTACATTAAGTATTCAATAATACTTTTTTACTTATTGTTTTATTTGCTTTTCCACTTACAGAGCTTTTGTAATGATAGTGGATCTGTGGCAGCTAGAAGAGGGCACAGCGCCAGGCGTCGTGGTAATTGTGAATATGGACCGGGTGTCACCGGGGCACTTGTACAAAATTGATCTGGTAGTCGCTCAACAATTTTTCCATTTTTTACAGGTAATTTACAAATAAAATTAATCTTTACTCAAGAGAAAATAGGGGCCACGGAGTATCACTGGGAAAACGAAAATACTAATAAATTCCTTAAAAATGATTTATTAATACTTAATAACACAATACTCAATTTTTATTAAATTAAATATTCAATGTATTCAGATACAAATGCAGAAATATTTTTAATTTAATTTTACCGATGAAACTCCAGTGGCTCTTATTTATCTTTTCACTAGGATTAAGGGTAAAATTTTATTTTTTGTTAACATCTTGTGCAATAGGAATTCTGGATATATTGTTCAATTAGGAACTGCATTTAGAACATAATCTACTATATAAAAATAAGTCGGGTTTTCCTTCCTGACGCTATAACTCCAGAACGCAAGAAAAGATTTCAAAGGTTTTGCATTCGTTGGAAAGGTCTCGGGCTCCGTGAGGTTTATAGCAAAGAAAATTCAGGAAAAATTTAAGAAGAAAAGCGGGAAAATATTTTTTCACATAACCGAATACCACGCGGGCGGAGCCGCGGGCAAAAGCTAGTTAACTATATTTCTTTCAATTTGCTGTGTAAGCTGTTCCGTTTTTTTTTTTCATACCTTTGTGTTTCAGGAGGCTATGTTCATTCGACTCAAAGAGTTCCATTTTATTAATGCACCGAGTTTCATCGACCGACTGCTATTTATGGTCAAACCATTTATGAAGAAGGATTTGTTGCACAAACTTAAAGTTCACACTGTTGGCTCTAATACTCTGGATGAGTACATTGATACGACCGAATTTTTCAAGGAGGTGGCTGTAATAAGTTCCGAAGGTGAAAGAGGTAGGTATCAAATTTAGATAATTATAATTGTGTTAAACAAATGAATGTTGTGTTTTTTGTCCGAATGGGTAAGCAGAAACGGCATCGCTTTTATTTGTCACATTAAATTTATCAATGACTCAACGAATAGATAATGAAAGCTTACCTAAGGGCCCGTTGTTTGATCAGTAGTTAAAGTTACTAATTTCCATTGAAATGTGTTAACTATTGTTATTTTTGCCATACATTTTAACTATTAGTTTGTTTAACTACTGATCAAACAACGGGCCCTAAGTCTTAGTGTTGTTAAAAATACATGACCATGATTACCCCATTCACTGTTTTTTTTCCCAGACATTATGTGGAATCGACTCAAAGAGAATACAAAATATTTTGAAGAGGAATCTAAGAAGAGAGTGGACGAAACCAAACGACTCGACAAATCGGTGTCAATGGGCAATATCTTTAGCGGCATGGAAGAAACTTTCAGGAGTTTAGAAATCGATTAGCGTTTAAGATGTCGTTGAAGTGATGTCGTGTTTAAAATTAATGTTTAAGTACCTACGCTTTTATTACCACAGCAAATGTTTTCGCTCATGTCAAACTAAACGTCTAAGTTCACTTGCCTGTGTAATTTTATAGTAAGGGGGAAGTTGAAAATAAAATACTGTAAGACGATATTTTAGTTTATGTAGAATTCAGGTAATCAAAAACAAATTTGACCACCGTCGAGTGTTTCTGCAACCGGGTTCAGACTGTCTATTCAAAGCAAACTCGCTACTGATGGATCTTGCCGATTCATCAACGGCATTTAAGGCACATTGTTACTGAATAAACATCCGAATGGAATGGACACAAACGATCCCATCAGCATTCACAAACTCTCCGCAAATTGCATATAAACACTGTACTTATGATGCTTCATTTGTGGTTTCACTATATTAAGTGAAATAGGAGGATTTCAATCGGATATAAATAAACACGTTATACGAAAATTTAAGTCAATTCGGCTACTGAATGCGAGTAGGTAAGTAATATTTTTAGATTTCAGTGAAACGCTAAAAATACGCCAAGTGCGAGTTGAACTCTGGCACCAGGGGTTTCGTACATATTGGAGGTACCTACCTATCTATAAATATCAGTGTTAGCAGAGCCGCCTCCCCTAAGCAAAATATACGCAGTATATGATCATTGATCATTTTATATGGTTACCGACATAGACAGACAGACAGGCAACAGAGTGGTCCTAAAAGGGTTTCGTTTTTGCTAACTGAGGTACGGAAATAAATAAAAGTAAATGAATCAAAATCAAAAACTCAATAAAGCAGAATTACCTAATACAAAATATCTTCAAACGATGATACAGGTATGATAAGATAAGTATGGAAGGAAAAAGCTGATAAGTCATGAAATAGGAAAGGCGATCAATGCGGATGCATAAAATGCGCAGGGCTCCATTTGTTGCAAATTTGAATACCTAGCCATAAAGTTGGAGGTAAATTTACATTTTACTCCTGTCTTTTAGTGTATCTTTTTCAAATGTTGCTAAAGATAGACTTGACATTCTAGAAACAAATGAACAAGAGAAAATGTATAAAGAAGAGGTAATGAAATTAATAATTTTAATACAGAAATTTATTAATCTGAAATCAACAACTAAAATTATCTTATTAATTATCAACGATTAATTATCTCTGTTTTATTATTAAAGTATTTACGAAAAGAAAGCTCAATTATTTCATTCGTTTTTAATCATATTTAAATAAGTAGAAACGCCTTCTACTCTGAAAAGAAGTACTTTCCCAGTTGTAAAGTTTCACAGGTTTTGTATTAGTGAAGGCCCATGTATCAAAATCATCATCAACGTCAGTCATATGTGCCACACATTGGTTGAAGACTATTGTCTTGTTGAAATATAATAAACTTTAATAGGCGATGTAAGCATGCACTGACAATATTGCAAGCAGGGTATGAAACCTAAGAACTCGAGCACGACGCTTCGTTGACGGCAGTTCGTGGTAGGTGACATAGAGGAAATTGGTTCTTTGCAACGCGATGCTGGTATCTCGGGTGGCCGGTTCGAGTGCAAGAGCAGAGCGGCAGCGACGAGGGATGCCATTAAAAACGTAAAACAAAGCCTTGATTGTAAAATATTTGCGATTTCATTCGAAGCCATTATAAGAGATTGGCAAGTTGAGAATTAAAATGAAATACCGTGTTTGATAATAAGTAACTGATTTAGTAAGAAAACTACGGAACCCTAAAAATGACACGTCAGTCAAGATCATTTCAGCAAAAGTGATCGGCTACGTTGTCCGCAAGGAATTAACCGAAAGTAACTTGAAAACCAGTGTACATTCTACCGTTCAAGCGAGTAACTATACTGTTTACAAATACAGATACTCGAGTCACAGCAAAGTCAGCGTTGTCCCAATTTCCCAACTCTGGTCCGGACAAAGCTGCTGGCTACAATACCGAAAGAATTTGCGGTGTAACGAGCATTTTATAAAACGGGTTACATTGTTCTGTGAGCCGTGATGTTCCTCACGTGGCGTATTGTATCGACTCAATGATTCAGCCGACGATGGCGTAATGGTACAAAATAAAATGCCAGGAACCCGCTGCCGCTGCAATCGCTGCACCATTGTCTCCTAACCCAAATAATGTACAAAGGCGTTTGGGGTTATTGAAAATAATCATGCATTATGTTGCGTTAATAAGTTTTTGAAATTTAGAAAAAATATAGGTAGAGGGGTTTTTATAGTACGATTTTATAGGATTGAGATATTCATCGTTTCACAAGCATTTTGACGCAAGTATATGAAAATATTGTCAGGTCCATTCCTAAGGCCGTATTGCCGTATTTTGCATACAAAATCTATCATTACGACAATACGGCATCTGGTAATAAATACGAGTAATATGCTTGCATCTCATTGCAAGTGCCATTGACTTTTAGTGAGTGGCTAGTAGGTACTTTTTATTACTTACTATGCGGAAACTATAGTATACTTAACAATTTCCTAATTTTACTAGATTTTCACGTTTATTTACACTTTACAGAATTTATATGAAACTAAAAATCAATCAAAATAAATCAATAAAACTAAACAAATACAATTATACAATAAATAAAAAATACAAAAAAATCTAAATTTATAAATAATGTAATTATAATTAATAATAATAATTAAATTACTGACCATTACAACTGGACATTTCTAGGTTAAATAAAAAAGACAGTTATTTACAATACTTCAATCAAATTGCCCACAGCGGCGAGAACTAAGGAAATAGATAACATAAGGTATAGAAAACAAAACGATGCTAATGAAATATTCCATAATATGGAGGATCGTTGAAAAAATATTTCGAGTATACTCGTATCTTGAAAGTCCATGTCTACTACGTATCATTAGCAATCTATTACAGCACAATGAAAAAAAAGAAACGTTTGAATATTAAAATTGGCGGACAGAATAAAGTGCATGTGCTGTTACATAGTAAATAATTCTGGCGAGAGCTTCGGCATCCGCACTTGCAATAAAACGAACAATGCAATTTAGCTAGTGCTGTATTCACGCGACTGCTTCTCTGTAAAAGTTGGTTGGGCCGTTTTTTTTTCCCGCATGACGCCATGTCGTCGATTACCGACGCGCCGACATAAACCATGTGAAAACCTAAACTAACGGAATCACAACTCCGCAAAATATTAGGGTCAGGTGCCGTTATAACCGAATGTATTGCAAAACAAAAAACTGGCCGAATAACACATGTTCCCATCTCTTTTTGGGCGGCTGCCGTAACGGTCAGTGTTCCATGCACATAACTTTAATGTATTTCAGTTTGCGTTGAATTTATTCTATGGAGTAAAAGTGGAGCACTTTAGTATTGGCAATGTGTTTGAACTTTTTTAAACGAGTCATTTAACTGGGTCAACTTTCTGGTTTATGATTATGATCAAACGTAGGTAAATAAAAACCTGCTAATTGGGAGTAGGACTCGCGCGCCAAAGTTTCCTAAATATAGTGTTAGTAGAGTCCCTCCTAAGCAAAATAAGCACGCAGTGATGGCTCTAGGATGGCCTAGAGGTAATTTTAGATGGTTGCTGAGATCCACTTTATTTTGGTTGCTATCTTCATATCAAATTTCAAGTTTCTAGGACAACTGAAAGTAGGTATCATCGGTTTTGATTCCCCGGAAATTTGTATGGAAACACCGTTTTAATGACTATACATTTATTGATTGTGTTAGCTTAGAAGTTTGATTTTTTCACTGTTTCAATGGGTCTGCTGAGCATTTGATATAAATCTCAGCGCGATACCTCCATACATTCCTGAGAAACAGGTTCTTGACATACGGACGGACGGACAGACAGTTATTTGGACAACAAAGTGATCCTATAAAGGCCCTGTTTTCACCAACTGGGGCACGAAACCCTAATAATAAAGTGATTCGGTTGGTTAATAATAATTTTCACCTATAGTATCTGTTACCACGGCAAAAAAAAATACACAAAGGATGCACAACACAGTTAAGCACGACACCGTTCCTCATAAAATGCGGCGACGTCCGATTTGTGGGAATAGCGTATAAAAATTTCATAGAGTCTGTACGCGCGTGCAGTGTCCGCCCGCATCACTCGCCGCTGCATAAAGCATGCAAATTGGACCACTTCGCTGGTGTGCCTAAGTTCACTCGCTTTTGCACTTTTATGTAAAATTGAGGCCCATTAGTCATGTAAATATTGTTAAACGTTAACGTGGGCTCGCCACACCTCCGCGCCGCCACGAAACTGTTTATATGCGGCAATCTCTCATTTGTGTACTCATTCAGAAACAATTAGGAAGTTCTTTGAGTTTAACGATTATTTTTCTTTTATAAGTTTTTAAAAACTTTTAATTGGCGTGACATGGTAAAAAATACATTTCATTGTTAGTGTTGAATGCCACAATAGAAGTTTAATGACTGCGGCGGATCGTCGGCTGTCGTGGATGTGCGAATGAATGGCGGCCGTTCGGCGCAATACCACCTAATGAGCTTCTAAATTATCCAACGAGCTTATCTATTTATACATCTACTAAACGTCATTTAAGTTTCCTTCAATTTAACATAAACCTTTCCAAAGTACTTACTGGGAAAATGATAAAACACGTCTCAACGACATGGTAAGTACCTAGTTAAAGTAAATAAAATGAGAATAGGAGTAACCATGAAATATAATTGTGGTAGTATATTTTGAAAGATTAGCTGTAGTTAACAGTACATAAAAAGTTTTGTATTTTATAGTTTAAGTTACGATATACTAATGTTAGAGCGTCAATCATTAAGAAATCAGGTTCAAATGTCAGCTTCAGATTATTTTATAAAACGGTCCAAACGGTTGTTAAAATCTTAAAAATAAAAGGTGACCTCTTTACGTCTTCTCAAGAGTAGATAAAGTTTGTGTTGTCGAAGGTGCCCGGCTGGAGATTAACCGCGAGGTCTCACTTCATCAATTACCCCCGCGCCCGCGCCCCGCGCCCCCCGCCGGCCTCGCTGCCCCTGCTGACTCTTCCAGGACCCAAAGACACGCCTCCGAACATCTGCTTCGAGATGAAACGTTTTGTTCCTCTCGAATGATTGATCTCAATTGAATGGTGTTACATACTTTAAAAAAATTATAGTCCTTATGGAATATTTATACCTAGAGATTACTTACTTTGCAATATTAACCGCTAGTGTGAACCTTACACGTTATTTACATAATAATTTGTACTAGGGCGCTGCACTAGTTTCCTGACTACCTGTTCACCTTTATAAAGAACAAAGCAATTTCGTGTGGGAAGCTAAGCTACGAACATGTCTAACGAACTGTGTGTGGAAATTTCAAAAAGCTACTTTAACGAAGAACATTGTTTTAGTGTTCTTCCATTTACTTCAGATAGTTTCTTTGTTACACTTTAGCTAGTAGCTTTGTATTCTCAATCAACATAATGTTCATTTTATTTTGTCAGAACATACTATGGACTTCACCAATAAAATGTCTGTTAGTTAGAATAATTAAGTCAAATAATAAATAAATTAACAATTAATTCAATTAGGTAATTAACTTAGTCAAAATTGTACATATTGTTACATAACATAACATAAGCTAACTGCTCGACGCCGCGACGCCGCACATTCGGGAACTTAAAAGTCAATAATAAAAAATGCTACTTGTCTTTAATTACTCGTACAAAATTTCTCTAGACAAAGTGGCGTCACCTTAAAAGTATTCAATGACTTGCTAGCGTAGGTCGAGGACCGAACCGACATTGATAGAGCTCTATAGTATGTACGTAGCGAAAATCAATATAATGATATTTAATCAAATTCTGTAACTTCTAGAATCTATTACGAAAAATTAAACTCAACCCAGACTGAGTCATAAGGCAAAGTCATTATTCATTAATGTTGGAATTTATAATAGAGTTGTAAGTTGTGTGGCATAGTTCGGTCTAGTTTGTTAGCCAGCGCGGCATGATCATTGTTGCATTGTTTACGATTGCACGATTAAGGCAGGATTGGTGCACTACGGTGCCCGCTGAAACAAATTGAATGTATTAAGAACAGCTTTATAGGTACTGAGTTTATACTGCTCACTTTACGATACTGCGTGCGTGTTCTTTTGTTTTATGGCGGAATTATTTTCCTTGGTGTAACTTGCTTGTTTTCTTTAAATAATTCTTTAGCAAACGCTCGTTTTCTCTTTAGCTGCTTGTTTGTTGATTTGAAAATATTTAGATGTTTTAGAACATGCGTAGTATTTTTGCATTAAATTAATTGCGATATTGTAAAATGCTTTAGACATTCCATCATTATGAAGTTTTAGGATTTTACCGTACATTTTGTGTTAGTAGTGCGATAATAATACGAACTATAATTACTAGCAGTGTTAATTAAGACTTGCTGTAGACTTTATACATTAATTCCGCCATAAATAGCATTGCGATGATTGGCGGTAAACAGCGAGGTATTGACGGCTGAGATATTGTAATTGGAGTGGCCGCGTGGCGCAGCGGGTCGCAGCCGAGCTGAAGTGCCACGACCTTTCTCCTTTAATGGATACCGAAACCTTCTCCGCTTTTACGCGAAAAATCTTTTGGAAAATAAATGAATCCATACCGTATGTAAATGGGACGCCGTCGAAAGTTTTTATTGAAAAACTTGAAGAACTGATGAAAATGGGGCCGCGACGTTAAAGATCTCTCCGAGCCCCTTATGAAATATTTACCGAGGTATCTATCTACTTTTAAAATGTGATACTTCAGTTCTTTTATGACCCGTTCGGTTCGTTATTCAGGCGCGCATATCTATTCATTTGTGTATCCGCCGCGTACACCTCGTCTATATTAGCCCTTGGCTATACTTAATTAATAACTTAGTCTTTGTGTTTGAAAATAACCTGTTAACTGCAGTCAGTGTAACCAACTGTCTCGCAACTCGTAGCTAATTAAAGTAAATTTACGTGGAATTATGGTGAAAGGGTGTTGTTGTTATAATTAAGTTATTTAAGATTAAAGGCGAGTGGAGGGCACTCGGCAGTCCTGGCTGAGGGCGCGGGTTAAGTAATTGATAAAGCTAACCCTGCTGCCCTTAATCACGGTCAGCTCAAAGCTGGGACTTATCGACAAGTTTGCAGACAACTTAATAAATAGATTAGTTATTAGTGCCCACTTACACATTGGATAGACGCTTCGCTTATCCACTTTCGAACATTGTATTTACGTGCTATTTGCTTTAGGAGAGATAATGTCGTTCAATCTTAAATTGATGTTTTGTAGTCTTGAAGTACTTTACTTACATATGGTAGGTAATTTTAAATTTTGAGTACCTACCTATATTTTTTTAAATCTTTAATTTGGTCGCTCTAAATGTTCATCAAAACATTAGGTCATATCAAAATTCCTACCTATTAAGAAAAACCTAAATCTCCAAACGTTACACTTAGAAATATTTTGTAAGACGCGGCGCCCGTGAATATGCCAACTATTGCCAACCAAAATACGCGGCATAGAGTCTAAAAGTAAAAAGTGAATCATAAAAGTAAAATAGGGGACTGAATAAAATGAATAAATTCATTTGTATTTGTACCAATTTGTATGATAAAGTACATTAATATCTTTCTTGAAATTTATGTAGGCTGAATTTTTATACTTAATCAAAATAATTAGCAAAATAAAATATAACGCTACTTTGAAATTAAAATTTATTAAGAAAAAAAATGAATAATTCTGTTTTCCGACTACCAATTACTTATGAAATATTATATTTATAATATGATGAAAAATAACATGTAGCAATTCCATTAACTTACATACCTCGCAATACTGAAAGTAAAGTTGCTAAAACTCGAATGCCTGACGACTCTGAAAATTATGTCAAAATTTATCTACTGACTAATATTAATTTACTTATTTATTACGAAGCTTCCAGAAGCTAGGGTATTGCTTAATCACGAAACATTGTGCACGCATGCATGCACACTATGCACGGTTTAGAAATTTTAATTTGTATTAGAGCCTGGTTAGTGTCTGAATGACCTAACGTGTGGCGGACGTTAAAAATCAGACTTTTCCAATGAAACCTAGCCCTATACCACGAAGTTCAAAACTCGAATTTCGTATGTTGCCGTCTCGCTAACGCTTATGTCATTTAATACACGAGTGAAAGGGATGGTGCGATATGAACATCGATTTGCGAGTTTCGTAGTAGCGCCTCTGTGTATTATTTACTACGAATACTTACAGATTTCTTGTCGAAACTATTCACTCACAGATCTTTATGGATGTTTTCTTTCCTGATTTAACATGGTGATAAGATAACCTGTGAATGTATGACATTTTTATAAGCTTTATTTTTACCTCACGATTAAGAAGTACAATCACCAGCATCATTATCTGACACAACAAAGTGCGCATAAATATCTGATATGACTCTATTTTTAGGGCCGGTAGAACGTGTCAGATATTTTTGCACACTCCGCTATATCTGATATTAATGCATGTGACTGTACACATACCTAAGTGAATCTGTTTATTAGTGAAAGTCAACACCCGTTAGCTAAGGTGAACTGATTTGAATTTGATGTAGTGAATCGATCACAATACACCTAATACACAAATAAAAATAAAGAAAAACATTGGTCGCATGTGAACCCTTTATTGTACAAAACAAATAAACAAACACAATTGCCAAACATTCAGATATATATATATATATATATATATATATATATATACAAATGTGAACACTTTAAGGAATCTCTACCAGACAACCTTTGAGTGGACGAGGAGAGGAGCAGCACTTTGTCTTGACAGTATAATTAATGTTAGTTAATTTCTAAATAATTATATTTAAACGATTATTTCACTACTATACTCATTATAAAAATAAAATCCATTTATTTCGGGCAACTTTGCCCATACAATAAATACCTTACGGACTAAAATACATATATAATCAATAATATTTAAAACTAATCTTCTAATCTTTATGTTCTAATTGATATTTTCAATATTTTTTAAGTAGATTTTTGATACAGACTGCGTACTTTCATGTCTGTCTGTCTCGTCTGTACCTACTAAAATGTGTCTTATAAATGACCAAAAAAACATTAGACCTTACTAAGAGTGTCTGTGAAGAGGTCGAAAGTCAGTAACAAAATAGAGTTAAAGGTAATTTACGATCCAGGACCCTAGTCTACTCTAGATGTACCTAAATTTGATACATATTTCGAATTCAACCTGCATATTTAGAGCTGATGTAGGTCGAGCGGCGAGTTAGTTTTGTCTCGTCTATGTTTACCACTGACGAGGTGGAGACTTGTATAAATTCCGTCCGTAATTTACGACACACACGACTAACGTGACTCATACGTACCAGCTTGCTAATAAACATATACAAAAGAAAAAATAAACTACTAACTTCCTTTCGCGTGCTTACGAACATAAAAGTTTTTCGTGCGTATCCTAACGAAAACATAAATTAGGTAAATTTACTACGTTTTATAGAGAGCATCCATCCCCTTCGTTACAATATGTTCGTAACGACCGAGGGTCAACGCGCAGTCAGATCTCCCCCACGATTTCGAAGCGGCTCCGGATCGGCGAAATTATCAAAACTTTTTAACTTACAACTTTTCGTTAAGTCTTGTCCTTACGAATGGAGCGGAGCGAGCTTCCTCATTCGTTTGGAGCTTTCAAAGTTCGAACCGTTTCGGATTCGTGCCGTCCTTGTTAGGCACGAGGAAAGGGCACAGGCCAGAGGTAGAGTCTCGGTTCGGTTAGATCCGTTGTCTCTTGTAGCGAGGTTACCGGTTTGATGGCAGCACGACGGCGAATCGTCTCGCCGCGACTCGGGCCAGGCCAGTTGCCGCCGCTGCGATGCCGGAGGCGCACGCCGCGCCTGGCGCTCGCCGACTCCACGCTGTGACGATCGCGACGATACTTCTTCCCCAACTAATAAATCACGCGAGCCGAACAAAGTAAGCGCTCACGAACAGATTATAACTTGATACGAGATAACAAGCGCCGTATGGCTGTGGTGATTAATCGCTCAAGTACGTTCAACTCGTCGAATGGTTCGAAACCAACCGTAATCTCGTTGCGTTTCGGTTTGCGCGTAATGTAAACACGGTTTAAGTTTTCTGGAATAAGTTGTTGACTTTGCTAACAATAGTTGTGGATGCATTGTTCGACGGGTCGTGTAGGTCCGACGATGTAACTTCAGTAGAGGTATTTACGGTGTCTCGGAAGAGTCAGTGAGTGTGTTGGATGTGCCGGCGAAGATAGTCTTGGACTTAGGATGGGCGGGCAATGGACGTGCGGCGTGCTGTGGGCCGTGCTGGCGGCTGCGCTGGCGGACTCCTGGACCGCCTACCAGGAGCAGCCGTGCTGCCGGCCGATCTCGCACCACCGGGTCCGGCACCACCGAGGTGAGTCACCCGCGACACACTCAACAACATACGACTCCTAATATTATTTCTTCACAACACACATTACTAAAAGCATCTACTTATTCGTTATATATAAAAAAAAATACAACCGAATTGATAACCTCCTCCTTTTTTTGAAGTCGGTTAATAAGAAAAATACGCTACAAATCGTAAAAGTAGAGCTCGAAATGAACGGAAGACATTTCTAATACTTAAATAATGAAGAGATAGATTATGACCTATTCAAATAGGCCCGTCGTTCGTTGTTATACAAATGAAAACATTATTCTGATGCCTATTTGGATAGGTACTCATGCAACCTTCTCATGCACAAAGGTAAAGTAGAACGGACGGTTTGAAGACGATTCAAATAATTAACAGACATTCAAACGGGGGTCATTGTCCGATAGATAACTTTAAGTGTATGCAGATAACTGGGTTTACCTTTGTTCTCAGCAACTTGTGACTAATCGGAAACACGCGGTACCAGGTAGGTAGTAGGCGGGCACAATTGCTCTTAAATATTGTCTGCCCATTATTAGTTAAGATTTGTGGGAATGATCGCCAATTTGGTGTCACTTCATATCTGAATGTCGAAATCATTAAAAAAAATAAGCTTTACATGATTTCATTCCGGATATTGTTTACCTACTGTTCTGAAACTAGTTATAATTAGTTTCACAATTTAAAAACGGTGATTTGATTAATGTAGCACAAAGACAAAATAGCAAACATAATTTGGAAACACTCACAAGTACTCTGATATTGCTATTGATATTAATATTATTTTTTATCGCTTTAACTCTAGAATATATATTTTTTTATTTTCCAAAATAAACAAAAGGAACAGTTAAGATTATTGGTTATCTTGTCATAGAACTAAGACACCATTAAAACATTGCTGGCTTTGAAAATGCGTATACTTGTCATTTCATTATATTTGATAGAGTCGTCTCTACACCCTACAATGCCCTTCATAATATTACAATTATGTATTATAGTAAAACGGTTACATTTAAGAAAAGCTATATTTGTTTTTTTGTTATTAGCTTGTCAAATATTCTTTGTAAATATTACTTCAGTTAAGATAAATACACAACAAAAACTCAACAAATATGTTACTATGAATTCAAATTCTAGCAAAAATAGCAATTACAAAGCTTGATTATTTCGTAAGCAGATCCCTGGGTCGACTAATTTTAACATAGGTACTCACAACGCTGGGTAAGTGGCACAGTAAAAATAATAAAATAACTATGTTATTGTATTATTAATTGCTTTTATATTTTGACTTGTGCCACTCTTGCACTCGCCCAGCGATTTTTAATCGGTGATCAAGAATAACAAAAAGCGATAAAGATGATATATAAGATACTGAATAACTTTTCCCATGGGACCAATACGAAAATAGGGAAAAAAATCCCTGGCTTCATTCATTGAGGCTGGTGAGGTGCTGAGGTTTTTACCGCGATTTTCGTATTAGTCCCAATGGAAAAGTTGTTCAGTATATCCATCATTATGGCTTTTTGTTATTCCTGATCTCCAATTAAAAATCACCGTGTATACTGAGCGGCAAAAAATCTGGCCCTCAAATGTATACAGTAATAATTGATTTTGTATGTAGAGTATACTTCAGCAGTTACGTAATTTATCTGGAAAGTGTTTTGAAGTTCACTGGGGGGAAGTTAAAAGGTTATTTGGGGGTCCAGGCTATCCTAATATTTGGAGCTCGAGGACCTTGTACTAACTTTATGAATTCACATTTGACTTTTTAGTGTGAGATAAGGATCCTTAGAAAACATAGACTTAAAACTTTGTTTATCTTTGATCGCCTGTACCTATCTTCATGAAAGTGTTCGTAATTAAATAATCTTTATTTTCATTTAGCTTTCATTCATTAACCAGACCGGTGCAAGTTACTAGTATCGATTTACATTTTATTTACGATTTACATTACATTTTGTATGAGAAAAAAATAGGCAACCTAACGTTTGCATGTCTTATGGACTTCATAATTTCGATTGGTATGGAATTTGTCTATTAACCAAACCGGGCCATTTTGCGAAAATAATGGGACGTTTTGAGAAAGAGACGTAATGGAAATGGGGTATTTTGCATAAGGGACCATTTGCGAAAGGGTCGTAATTTTGGTGGTGGGACATTTTGCGACTGGGATATTATGAGCCCTAACCAGTTCAACCTATTTTGAATAAAATTTTGATTGAGTTTTCAAACATGTGTCAAAATAAATTGAAATGTCTGTAATTTAAATCAAAAACACTATAGAGTATTGATATCAACTTTGAAGCAAATCACCCCCAAAATAACTTTCTATCGCCTTTTAACCGCGTTAGGGGATGAATTTCAATAAAATGTGACATGCAATAAACAATTTTGAATTTTGAATTTTGAATTTTGAAAAATACGAATAACGTCTTCCATCAGTTCTATTGATGAATTTTATGCAAAACTTGAAGTACATTGGACCAAGAAATTACGTTGCCCCACACAAACTTTGCCTCCTGTTTTCACCCCCTTAGGGGTAGGATTTCGAAAATCCTTTCTTATCGGATGCCTACGTCATACAAAGATCACACTCTCCGAGTTTCAGGTCTCTACGATCTGCGGTTTAGGCTGTGCGTTGATCCGTCAGTCAGTCATTCAAGACAAAGCATTTTATATCATATCCTGGAATGAAATGTTTTAGACAACCCATATGAACATATTAAATTTAATATAAAATACGTTTCATCCATTAACCAGTTTGGTGATGGTCGTTCTTAAACGGATCTTCTACTAATAGCTTTCTAGTGTCTACTAGGAATCTCTGAGCTAAACTACGGGTAGGCAGACCGACAGACTGTTGTAAATTTTTATGAAAACATAAAAAAGCCAGGAGACAAGTTAAAACATTACAAATATTTATATCTTAACGGGATGTAGACCGCGATTACCTCTAATGAGCTCCCAATATTTCCGTACAAAATATTTCTTATGAATTTAACCCTGACTTATTGAAAACAGACACACCGACGGACAAGAAAGTGATCTCATTGCGGTTCTTTTATTCCTTTTGAGGTAGGAAAACCAAAAAATCACGCCACTTTTAATTATAACTTAAAACTAACAATGAAAGCTTTTAAATTAGGAGCCTGTTATAGGTCGGAGTATTTTGAATACTAAAGCAGATTTAAGTGGGATATTTGGAGAGTTTCGTGCACATTAAGCGCATTTTCGTGTCGAGATGGATATTTAATTTTTGGGAACGAGTGGTCCGTGCGGAATTCTTTCGGGACATCTACAGGCGAGACGCGGACAAAGTCTCCGTCATTAGCAAGTAATAAGCATTCCTCAGTGACACCATGAAATAAAAAATGCGCTTTATTAAATGCTTGGTCATGACGCTCATAAGTTTGGCCGTACATCGCTTCTTACTTTTATTAAAAACGCACAGCGCTAAGAGCAAACTTAGAGGTAATTTCATAAATGTTGCGTAGAAAGAAAAATACGCCATTTTTTCATACTAAGAGGACTTTGACTCTTCAAGCATTCATATTTGAATAGTCGCTATTATAATTAACTTTATTTATAATAACCTATTTATTCCATCGTCAGTTGGACATCTATTAACATATAGAGCGACTACATCTTATTACGTCTACATAACATCTCTTAATTGGAATTGGGGTTCGCTTCGACCGGTTTGAATTGCCTATGTCGTTATTTTGAGCAGAACGAGAAATCGTTAGAGGTTTGGCGTGCAAGGAGGCAGAGCAAAAAATACGAGGATACAGAATACGTGATGGGTGCCGGGGGAGGGGAGAACCGGCTCAGCGTGCGCTCGCGCAGGTAATTGACTCCGCGTCTGGGAAACGTTAAGGTAGCGAGCCCGTCAGTTGTATGTATACATACAGGATTTAGGATTTGGTTATACAAATAACCTTACGAGCATACGCCTTTCGTTACCTGCACGTTGAAGAGGAGTAGGTTCTCAACCAGTATCTCAGAGATGGCTATGTATGTTCTCAACAAAAAATTGCCAAAAAAAAGTTCTTCCTTCTTCTTCCCATTCCTCTCCTATCAGAGGTTAGACAACATCATTGCGTTTCTGATTTTAGAGGCCGCTCTCTAAACAAGGAAGTGGTACTAAGAAAGTAATTGCATGTGCATACATTTTGTCGATTCATTCACTTTTATATGGATTTTTTTATAAAATCTTATTTTAAGTAGGTATCGTTTCGTTAACTTAATAAATTTCTACTCATCTTATTTTGCTTGAAGGGTCCGCTGCCTTGACGCTCACGTAGCGGCCTGGCTAAATTGAGTTATAAGCCAGTCGAATAGGCAAAAACTAAATAGTCGTAAGTCGCAATCATTGGACGGGTTCGGAGGCTTTAATTACGTGTTTGATACGGTAGTGGTAAATGTTGGTTCAGAGAACAGCGAGAATCGAAGTGCTCTGATGACGTCACATCTAGAAATCGAGTTGAGTACTATTAAGCTATTAGGTAAGGGGTTCCTTTTTAAAGTAAATGTTTAGTTTATTTAATTCAGAAAATAATCCATAATCATTAATAAGATACTTGAACAAAATTACATCTAATAAAAGATAATTTAAATAATAATAATTAAAAAAATACAGATAATAAAATAATAAACATTATGAGTAAATGACTATGATTAAGAATATATTATTATATAGGTATGTAATGAAGTTAGAAACGTATTTGAAAGATTTCGTACTTAACATTAGACAGTGTTATCTTTTTGTATTACCTATATTGTTATGTATCTTTAACAATACCCTTTTAGTATTAATGGATTTTCATTATTTTGTCTCGTTTTTTTTTATGTAAATTGTATTGTTTGCTATATTATAATAAATTAGAAAAATTATAATGACTGACATTTACTTATAGTGTTACATTTTTAATGCCGATTTTTAAATAACTAAATAAAATAACTTTCACGTAGATTAAAGGTATACATACCGTCACCTTAAATAAAAATTGAAACTTTACCAAATTACCAATAACTCAGTACCTAAAGTAAACCTGAGCATGCTGCTTACTCATTCAATCTATTTACAGATGGCCGTACCGACTTCGGATCACTTTTTACTTTATTTTTAACAAAAGATTTCTTTTGCTTGGTTTTTACATTTATCTCAAGGGAGCTCTATCAAGATCCGGATAAAAGGTAGTGCGAGTGCAGCTAACAGTAGAGCATATATATTTTTTACTGTCAAAAGAGCTACATTACTGCACAAAAACGATCAACTCCGATGTACAGTAAGAAAGGGAAACTATGCTAGTAAAAACTCTTCAGTGACATGGCAAAAAGGGAATGATTATGATAATTTAAATAAAAAACTGGACAAGTGATACTTTCTTATCCGTATAAAATGTTTTTTTAACGTGTATTTTTTTGCCAGCCACTTCCTTCGGTCGGAGGCATCATATCGCACCAAAAAAATGTTTTTGAGGTTATTGCCACGAAAGCAGTATTTTTTCTTTTACACGTGACTTCTTGCTTGTCTATTGTGTTACTTTTTTGTTTTTTTTTCTCCTTCATCTGACTGCGGCAAAAGAACTCGCTCATATAATATTTACTTAACGTGTGGGCTCCACAGAAAACTCGCATCAAGAAATTGTTTTTGAGATTATTGCCACGAAAGCAGTAAATTTTATTCTTTATACACGTCACTTATTGCTTGTACACAACTTTTTTATGGCACTTGCAATATTGGAGTGTTATTTGAAGGGTCAAATCTCGTAAGTCGTATTAAACCACTTCTATTTATACTATTTGCTTGAAATTTTTTATGGACATGTATGGACATATAATGATGAAAGTTTTGTTGGCCAAAAAGGTTGCATTTTTTCAACAAATACTGATTAATTTTAAGGGCTCTATGTAGTCTAATTTTGAGAACGAACCATTCATAGAATTTTGCAAATTATAATTCGATCATTCCCATTTTACTGTGCACCCGTCTAATTACCGTTTCACTTTTGCTTTCTTGCAAAAGCGACACATCGTTGAGACTGAGTGCACAACTAAGAAAAGGATGGCTGCTATATACATTTATCTATCTGTGCATGTGTCTAATTACCGTGTGTCAATAGTGCAGAAAAAAGCGGTTCTGTAATAAGTCAGGTGCACAGTAAAGTGAGAATGGCTGAATTATGATACGGTAAATGTCTTTGTTTGTTTTTATAAAGTTATTATTCCTGACCCTACGCTTGTTTTTATCCCAAATATTTTTAAAAGTATTTATAAAATATAAATTTAGTTACAAATATAATATTTCTTGGACTAAATTAGACAGTAATGGATTGAAATTTGAAAGTCTTATTTTATTTCACAAAACACGTTTTTCGCGAATCCCCAAGATGCCTTATAAATCAGTCCATTCAATAAACGATTCCAAATCGACACTTAGGAGACATATTTAATAAAATTGTGTCAGGTGAAAATAATTTTAAAGTGAAAGAGGTACCTGTACATCAACTTATAGCTATCATGCTCATTCAAGAGACATTGTTTGGAAAATTTCAAATTTATTTTCATGTCTTGCTGAGGAGTTCAAACGATTTGATCGAAGTAACCAACCAATGATCAAAGATAGCAATAAGAATAAATAACGTAGCCGAAATAAGATTTTTGCAAGTTACTAAGTTGTCTTTTTATATAATTTACTAATCAAAAACTTTACTTAATATACATTACGGATGAGTGCAAAACCTCGCTAGTAGGTATAGAGGCAAATGCTCTATTCTTTATAATTTAGCTAAGTTACAAATTATTCTAGGATCATTCCGTGGAAACATCGATTGTGTAATTACAGCTAAATATTTAATTAGTTAATGATTTGAATTCTATGAAACACATAGCAACTTATAGCGCATATAGCGTTGATGATGATTGAATTTGTGTGTGTTGAGGTACGCTGATTTATGTATATTCATTAGGTATACACTCGTATTAAAACTATTATTAGAACAACAGTACAATGATTACTATTTGCTTAAAAATACATTTCCTCAAATATGCATGAGATAAGACAACTAAATATCGCTGTTTATTTCTTTAGACGTAAACACCAGTAAAGTAGGTTAGGTTAGAACTGTGACTCCATCAAAAATAAACCGCTGCCAGAAAATTAAGTTAGGGTAGAACTGCGACTCCAACAAAAATATATCGCTAACAAAAAGTAGGTTACGTTAGGTTAGAACTGCGACCCCATCAAAAAAAAATCGCTACAAAAATAATTAAATAAATAGCTTTCATTCAAAAAAGTATAAAATAATAAAATATGAAAATAAGTTCTGCCTTATAAACTATCTATTAAATAACATTTCCACAAATAAAAATATTGGTAATTTAAAAATAATTATTTTAATGATTCGAGGTAGTGAATATTCGATGAAATGAAAAAACAGGAAACGTTGAACTTTATCTGATATTCGATTAAAAGTTTGTCGACATTTCAAGGGTAAATTACTCGTAAGCTAAGCTACATAAATAAAATATTGGGCAGTAAGATCGCTTAGTTGATCGAAGACGGGTGAAAAAAGCATTGGTACATTTATTCCTCACCTTAAACTAGCTCTCTCGTACAGCTCTGATGGACAGACTCCATGAGTGTAAGCGCGACAAGTTTAGAATGCATCGCAAAGCTCCGTCAACAATTTAAACACGCGGTTCGTTGAAATCTTATGAGTGTTTTACAATGTTTTGTTTTCTTTTATATCTGTTTTATCAGCGTATTTAGTGGTCGTGGGACCAACAATTGAGTGTTTCCGTCAGCTTGGCGTGTGGTCCGTCGAGAGGCCGTGAGGAATCGGTTTGACAGCGCCGCCGACGACGATCTTATCGCTCTTTAATATAAACCTATTAACTATGAACCAGCTCTTGATTCGGTATTAGATACCGCTACCCGTGGGCGTCAAAATTAACCTGTTGTTAACCAATTTATTTCTATAAGCTTCAACAATAGAAAATAATAAAATAGGATCCATTAATATCAAACACGTTTCTGAATATTTTTTTCGGATGTTAATATTTTATTTATCCATTCATTTTATTCCACAACCAAGACACACATGGTATACGTATCTTAATAGGTAAAGTTTCAAGTAATGCAAGGCAATATAGCATGGTGTCTTGTAGGGATTTACTGAACGGTGTTAAACGAGCTTTATTGCCCGTGTAGCGTCGCAAGCCTGCGAGCGGAGCCGGGCCTCTGTAAATCGAACTGACACTCTTGCACCTACGATTGACTGACGCTGACGAGCTCGAACCACTTTATCTATCGGGTAAATACTGCGTACATGGAGCTGTAATTTGAACTGCCTTTGCGTGGGTATTGGGACGGCAGTTGATTGAAAACTGCGGCGTCAATGGCTCTGTCAAAAATATTGCAAACGTATTATATTGCGTTTTTGTAGCACATCGAACTTTGAAGTCTTTATTTAGGTGTTTTTGGCAGAACAGTCGTAAACCGCTGGCTACGAATAATGCGTACTCTCGTAAACGCTTCGTAATATTCAGGTAAAGCTGTCCAGTTTTGGTTTATCTAAGTTACGACTCACTGTTAGCTGTACTTCGATGTTGACAGGTTGTAAAAGCGGTGAAATACGGGTTGCTTTACGGTTGAACATGAAGACGCAACCGTTAGTTCACCAAACGGGAAAACTTGGTGTGAATAGTTTTTAATTGGGTACTAAAGAAGATACAGCATTGTTTCGACAGAATATTCTCATATTTATGCATGTATGTCAAATAACCTAAAAACCATTTTAAAGCACGTTCATATGTTTTACCGCGTGTATTAAACTTCAGAACCAGAAAAAATATTGTTGAGATATAAATTGGCAATTGTTTTCCAATTTTTGTGCAATTCATACCCGCCGGGTTGTGTTTATGGCAACGCTTAGTTGAGTGGAATGATTGTGTAAAACTGTTGGACGGACTCCAACGGGTGCGCGCGCGAGAAACAAACGACACAAATAAAGTCAAATAAGTGAACCTCGCTGACTCCCAATGCAGTGCCGTGCCGTGTACAGGGAAATCAACCGCTTTATGAGCTTTGGAAAGAAGGCTGCCTTGTACGTTAGCCTAGATTAGACCATTAACTGACTTCCGTAGAATAATATTATAGTAGTTTATTGGCTTAGTCACAATCTTGAGTTTTACCATGAGTTCGCTAGTTAGGTTTTTTTTATTCGACTGGATGGCAAACGAGCAAGTGGGTCTCCTGATGGTAAGAGATCACTACCGCCCGTAGACACCTGCAACACCATGGGGATTGCAGATGCGCTGCCAACCTAGAGGCTAAGTAAGGATGGGATACCTCAAGCGCCAGTCATTTCACCGGCTGTCTTACTCTCCACGCCGAAATGCAACAGTGCAAATACTGCTGCTTCACAGCAGGATAAGCGAGCAAGATAATGGTAGCAATCCGGGTGGATCTCGCACAAGGTCCTACCACCTACAAAGATAAGGCATCTGAAAATATTCCAACGCCAGCTCCACTCATACAATACGCTCAGCATAAGTAGTCGTAGACTCTGGCCAGCCAAAGCTGTCCACGAGAAATCACGGCAAATAAAAAAAAACGAGGCTGACAACATTTGCTCTACACTGATCAAACGATGTCGATACATTCTTAGATATTATTTAAATTTGCCAGATATTAACTTACACTCGGGGACTTTTCATGCTACATCAACATTCATTATTATAGTAATGTGTGAAAGTTTTTGATGCGCTTTAGGAGTAACTTGATAAATTTTATGCTATGACCTTTGTCAGTGCCCATTTACGTACAGTCCAGAAGTATCAATTTTTGAACCATTTTGACCAGATTGGTATTGAATATATGTATCTTCTAACATTTTAATTTTAACATAATCTTATAACATTTTGCATTTTGAGGATGGTAGGAGGTTGAATTAAACAAAAAACTATTACAAATGCGATTATTTGTTAACTTGAATAGGAATAAAGTCAAATTTAAAATAGCTGATGTAAATATCAAGGTAAATACCTAATTTGTTTGTCTTCTAGTCTCTTTTGATGTAATATTTTTAAGAATCTGTGTTTCCAAGGATTTAATATGTAATATTTTTCAATTAGCAAAGCCCGTTTGTTTGTATTTCGAAGAAATTCGTAACCATTGCTGTGTAATATTTTCCTAAGGGTTTCACGGCATCCTTTTAAATCAATTGTTTCTTTAAGCTCTATAGGGTTCCTATGTGTCGGGACTTATTTTTCTCGCAGTAAAATTCATTCAATTTATTTCTTGTCAGCTTTTGCCCGCGGCTCCGCCCGCGTGGTATTCGGTTATCGCGCACTGTTCCCTCGGGAACTGTGCATTTTTCCAGGATAAAAAGTAGCCTATGTCACTCTCGGGCCTATAAACTGCCAAAAATCACGTCGATCCGTCATCATTTTCACATACATACTACGAGTATACTTGGACATGGGCAGCATCAATACGTCTACTTACGTAGTATGGTCCCGTTACGCGAAGTGTCCTGCCTGTCTCTGACAGTGCAGCAAATTGTCCATATAAAATATTAATATTGGATGCCCGGATGATTGAAATCGCACGCGACCTAGATAAAAGGTTTGAAACTTTTGTACACTCTAAGTTTCCTCTAGCTGCAAGTCCGGAAACTTAAGAAAAAATCAGTCAAGTCTTTCGTATTTAATCGGCAAAAGAAAACATAATATTAGCAACAATACGATTAACTGGAAACTAATAATTCCCAATACAGATTGAGGATATTTATCCCGAATCGCAATTTCGATTTATCGTAATTCGTAAATGACTTCAGGGTGGAACCCATTCGCATCTTCCAAGAAATTCTTGGTCAATAATCCATTCTGTTTGGACTGTGTTATGCGTATACCTACCTACATGCGTCGGGCTTCATTCCTCCGCAGGCGTGATCGCGGTAATCTAACGGAAGTGATAAACAGAACGCCGAGGAATGCGTTGGTTTTTACATCACCTAAAGGTCAAATTTCTTTTGGAGTAAACGTTTAATCGATTATAAAAATACCAGCCGGGTCGAGTACTTAAGTGTGCAGCAGTATACTATTAAGTTTGTAGATAGCAATTACGTTTATTCTTTTACGAGTAATAAATGTTCGTTTAGGCTTGACTTACAATTTAATGTTTGTCTTGTAGGTATATAGAAAATTAAGCATTTATCAAATTTGCGTTGACGTTTGAGGCACTATGTAAGTGAAAACGGGTCAAACAAACTTATAAAGTCACTTTTACATTTAGCAATACATTGTGGAGGATTCAACCGATTGTTAATCCATTTCAGTGTTCAGTTGTTGGATTTAGGCCGCCCTGAGCATATTATGGGTCACTAAATTTATCAGTCATCAGATAAGTGCCGATACATGTTACACACTAACTTTCAAAAGCGTTGGGTTTTGGGTTGACAAATCTAAAATACGTTCGTTTGTAAAGTTGAGTGTATAATGTCGGCGGCCAATCGTAAAATCCGCCAGATCACGAAGGCATATCGTGAAATGGCGCCATTTCATGAATTGGCTAAGGGACATCCGCCATATCGTTCAAAACTCACCGTTTGACGATTTGCCTGGTGACGTTTAGGCAGATCATGAAATTCCTAGGCATATCATGAAACGCCGCCATTTCATGATGGGCCTAGGAATTTCGTGATATGGCTGATTTTACGATCGGCCGCCGACATATACATGTAATGTAAGTACTTGCAGGATATTGTCGGCGAGAGTTGCGTGTTGCGTCTCGCTGGCACCGCTCCAGTCGTTTCAATTTTATCCCGCGGGACTCTCTGTAAACATCCCTAAATGATAAACGGATAATTTAACGCTTCAGCAGAACCCGAAAAATTGTGCATCCATTTATTTCGTCGGCCATACGAGCGTGAAGACATTCATTGTAGAAATTTATGAGTTCACGTAGAGGCCGTGCTCAGCTTGGAGTTCGTTTAATGCAGTTCTACTTTGTAATAAATCTGGTGATAATAGTGTAACATTCATTTAGAAGCTTTGCATCAATTTGCCATAATCGGACGCTATATGGAGCTTATTATTATCGAGCCTAAGTGTACAATATTTGCGTATTTTAGCATGATAATGTAGATGGTTATTGATGATACGTGCCGTCGCATATTTTTAAGAGCTTTTACCTGTTTTTATCCAACTATGATTAAATCATCAAAAAAAAAATTATGACGTACCTAAAAGGTTTTTAAATTTTTTATGCTCTCTCTCCTTTCTGTCCGTTTTAACAATTATATTCAAAGAGTTACCTTAAAAATACACATTTAAATCCAAGCGCCGCGAGCTGAGGCTAATCTTTATGGTTACAATAATTAACGCTCTTTCAAAGGTGGCATCTTGATGATGGTCGTAAACCAATATAATACCAACATCTATACAGCCTGCTTTTACGATTACTTTATGTGTTATTAAGAGATCATTAAGTAAGAAAATACACCTCAAGTGTTAAAGGTACTGTACTGTGATCAATCTGCTAGGTTGATAAATAGGATTTGTGAGAGTTAATTGGAAATGAAAAAGTAATTTTGAATTCGTATCCTACCCTACCCTACTCCTATCCTACTAACTCTGCTTTAATCAAATAAAATATGCAATTATATTATAATTGATTCATTAAAAATGACACTAGATTTTTAAATGTAGTATGAGTGTCATTGTCATTATGTTAGTTTAGTCTCGCGTTAAACACTCTACTTTTAACTTTGATTGCGAAAAAGAAAACGACGTTTTGTACAAAATTAGATACAATATTACTTTTTAAAATGTACGCTAAATACGACTAATGGACATATGTTCAAAATTGAAACAGCAAAAAAAATTCTTCCGTGGTTTTTCTTTTTTTTTGTAAAGTGACGATATGAATTCAAACTTGAAAACTGTTTCAAAATTAATTGGAAGCGTACTAAAATTAATTCATCCTTAATAATTAGATTCATATTCGTACTCATTCATTGTGTTTCACTAAATTAAATGGTATTTTTTTTGTACAGTTATCAATATGAGGTTATTTCACTGCCCTAAAATTACCTACACACAATCACTGAAAATGGCGATAATCCTCCATTAACAAACACCGTTACTGGTTGTTTAGGGGTTTCCATAGTAGGTAAATTAAAAACACTTTAATCCCTAGAGATTAATGAGCACTTTAGTCGAAATTATTATTATTATATTTAGCCTATAACTGTGTCCCACTGCTGGGCAAAGGCCTCTCCTCTTGACTTCCACGTCTCCCTATCCAGAGCTATATTTGGCCAATCACTCTGTTCCGCGTCCAGGTCATCTCGCCATCTCCGTCTCGGCCTGCCTTGCCGTCGGTGCCCGTCATGCGGTACCCACCATGTGGCTTTGTGCGCCCATCTTTGTGGGTGCATCCGGCAGACATGTCCGGCCCAGTCCCATTTAAGTTTGGCGGTCGCTTTTCCAACATCAGCTATTCGAGTCTTGGAGCGCAATGTGGTATTCCGGATACGATCAGTCCTTTTTACCCCTAATATGCTGCGCTCCATAGCTCGTTGGCAAACCTTCAGTCTGGATTTCTGATTCTCAGTCAAAGACCACGTTTGCGCACCGTAGGTCAGGACAGGCAATACACACATGTCGACGAGTTTGCGCTTCAGCGTTAAAGGAAGGTTACCTTTCATGTGTTCCTTCATGGACCAGTAGCTCTTCCAAGCATTTTCAATACGCCTTTCAATTTCTTTGTCTTGCCTGTTGTTGAAAGAGACTACTTGGCCCAAGTAAATATATTCGTTGACATAGTGTATTGTCTGCCCCTGCACTTGTATCTTAAGTTTCGTGGCATTGGTCATAATTTGGGTCTTTGACATGTTCATCATCAATCCAACCTGAAGGCTTGCCATGCTAAGTTGTTGTAGCATTTCCTCGAGTTTATTATTATTATTAATCCCGATTTGCAGATACTAAAGTAATATTTTAAGAGCATGAGAAGTGAAAAAGATTTTTATTTTGTGTTACCAACTCGTCACGTCGTGTCTGAAAAGTAATAGATAGAGATAATTAAGTAGGACTGTTAAATGTGCCTAAATAAAAAGATTTTCTTAAAAATAAATTTTAATAGAAGCTTGTTATTGACTGTGGGTACTTGCCTAGTCATACAAACTATATAATTATGCACATTGGTATGGTATTGGTATAGACACCAATATCTGACAGAACAAAGCTTGCATAAATATCTGATACCCATGCAAAAACAAGTGACAAATAGGAACATGAAATGGGCTATACATGTCATTATTGCACAAGGGCAGAAATAGTCCATTGCGGTTATTAAATTTCCCGTGAGTATGACGCCGTCATAGTTTGACAGGGCGCCGCGCGAAATCCAATTCCCACGATACAACAGCGGGCCCGGGCGCGATACCATCGCAGCCTTCGTCGCGGCGGCACATAAATCTAGCTTTGATACATTTTGGTAAGGAGCCAACTATGGTGCACCGAGGTATATTGTGTAAATCACTATTTTACATTTGATACTTGGAATATACCTTCAGACCTAAAAAGCGAAAAGAACGGTGAAACGTTTAGCCGTCGATTAAAAGACTTTTTTGTAGGAAAAAGCGTTTTATTCAGTAAATTAATTTATAAATGTGAATTTTTAATTTTATTCTTTAAATTGTTAGTAACTATTATTTCTTGTTTTTATTTTATTGTTTTTACATTGACATTTAAATTGACATTTTGGTCATTATTCTTTTTTTTTTAATGTTAACTTCAATGTGTTTTCAGTCTGACGATCCCTTGAGGAGAAACTGTATTATTTTAATTATTTTCATTCACATAATGACATGCTTAGAATTTTTTTTTTTTATAATTATTACTACCTAATCTTATTACATTTGACGATTTCAATACAAATTCGTATGACTGACATTTATGTAAATTATAATGTAATCATGTATTGAATGAATAAATAAACTAAAACAAAACTATAACTCAAATGACAGACGATGGCGAAAACTATCGCGGCCGATCCGTACCACACGTACTCACCACATAAAAAAACGTCCAGGCAAAACAATACCTGACATTTATTTCTAAGATTCGTGTTAAACACGTAAAAGAGACACCACTGTATTTAACTGTAGACACGACCGACTTTTATTCAACTTCCAGTGCTTGTCAAATGAAGAATGAATCCCTTACCATGTTAGCCACTTTATTTTATACTTTTATCCATAACAACCAGTTTCACATCGACACTGCACCATCCGACGTTTTTCTGTCAAAGTAATGACCTACCCTCCTTGTGTTTTATTACAAGTTGGGTAGGTGTACAAGATGTATCGAAATGATGATGCGATGGAACGTACCAAATGTATTAACTTAATCAATTTATTCTAACATTCGATTGACTGTTTCCCGAATGTGTTGAGTAGGTACAACACAGCATGTTTGCAATTGCAACACAAAAAGTTGATTGACTTTACAGTTACGTTTTATTGAGTGACGTGGATAAAATGTTTAATTAATTCCTACAACCATTTAATAACTGTTTTTCTTTATCAAAGAACATGATGATGTTGATAGGAGGTATTAGTATGAAAAAATGTTAGAGGAGAGACTATAATATCGCTAAAATGTTAGTACTAGTTTTTACACGATCGCTGGAAAACACGTCTTTTCGAAGTAAGTACTGTTTATCTTGGAACCTTTTTGCAGAAAAGGTCATATCGACATCGCATTGCTTGACATTATAAAACTTGCTGTGCGTAAGCGGTCTACGGGTGGGGTAGGAGGAATCCAATGGTTTCATAGACATGGTAATGGCTTTTGAAGTGAACATTTCTTGCTCAGTAATCATCGGTGATTTCGATAGCTCTGTCATCAGCGTGGTCATTTAGTGATATAGTGATGGACTCATAAACTGGGCGTATACTCGTACAGTTCAAATCTCGGCTGGACGTGGCTTACTTTTTATTTTTATTTATATATTTGTTTTTTTTACGCGTTTCTTCTAAAGACCACCACGGATTGGTTCGAAACGAGTCGGGCATGCATCGGCTTTTAGTGGGTGAGTGGCCAGTATATTTTATTTTATTAGTATAAAAAAAGAAGCGCAAAAAGTCCCTAGCGGCTTACTTCCAGAATAAACGTTTTGATTTTTGATTGTTCATGTTCATGCTTGTCTATGCATTTAAGTAGACTGGTATTGTTGGACGTGACGCGAACAATTCAAAAGGCTTCTGAGAGGGCAAAGTAATTACTTGCTTAAATCTTGGAACAGTAAAATAAAGCCCTATAACCTCGTCGTACCGAACAATATAGTACCGTGTAATCGCTCGCTGGAATCTCATCAAACTGCTGACTACAATGAATATGAGCTGAATCACCCAACCTTGTTCATTCGATATTCACATTATACAAATCCGATTGTAACAAAGATTTATCTTGTGCAATAAAGGCATTGTGGCTGAAGCTCAGCCATTCGTGCGCATTCATATCGAAATAAAGACATTATATTATGATGTCGGAAACTAGCAGCTTGGTTGGCTGCATAATGAATCGTGCGGCGGCTTCGATACCCATCTGCGACCGGCCGCGGCCGCTCCGCTGCCTTGCCTCCCTTGTTTCACGCGGGACGCTGTCCACTTCTACATGCTCCGTGTATACATATACTAGCTTGTGCCCGCGGCTTTGCCCGCATGGAATTGCGCTGTTCCCTCGGGAACTATGCATTTTTTCTGCCTATGTCACTCTCGGGCCCATAAACTATCTCTATGTCAAAAATCACTTCGATCCGTCGCTCAGTGACGGCGTGCAAGACGGACAAACACATAAACATAGGTACAAACACACTTTCGTATTTATAATATTATTACCTATGGATATTCTACTAGCTGGTGCCCGCGGTTTCACCCCCGGTGCAGTTTTTTTTATTTTTCTAAATCTTCTTTAATAAGAACCTTCGCCTGACAATAGCAAACACAACAAAAAAGAATTAGCGATATCGATGCCGTAACCAAGGGAAATAGGGATTAATTTTTATGTATTCAGATTACACTAGCAGATTTTTATGTGATTTGAGGTTAAGATGCAGCTTTGATAGTAAAATTTTGAAAAAAAAAATCCTAGACGAACGCAAAAAAAAATTCAAATCGGTTCACAGATGACGGAGTTCTGAGGTAACAAACATAAAAAAAAAATACCGAATAGATAACCTCCTCCTTTTTTTGAAGTCGGTTAAAAAGAAGTATATACCTATATAGATAAGTTGATTTCAAAATTATTTAAATTGAAAAATTAACCCAGTAAACAATTTCTTTTGGGCTATCGAGAGAAAGCAATTAACAACACTTAAAAGTTGACTTCGTAGCCGACGTGGGTTCTGAAAGATCGCATCGCGGTTCAACTCGGCAAGTTGGAATTGGAGATTTTTTCTTAGTTGGGCCGGGTGTTGAGTCGGTTAAGTAATAGGGTTCATTTTCAAGTCGGTGAGGAGCGCTCGTTAATCACGCGGAGCATTTCCGTCGCGCGGTCGCCGGCCGCCGCCGACCGCCGGAACACACAGTTTATTTTAGATTGTTTTTGATAAAACAAACAAAGACAAATGATTAGGACATATCGTTAATCATTTTTGTGGATTATAGCGTATTTCCTTGTGCAATGCGTTATGGGCTTGTGCAGTCATTATGGTTTCGTGAGCGACGTTTTACTGTTTCTGCGAAGGTTATTTTAAGAAAGCTCGGAAATGGAAACAAAGATACTAAATTTGAAATATTGAATAGCAATTCGACAAATTTTGTGATCTGGAGCAAGCATTAAAAATACAATTTAAATGAAGATCGAGTTAGCAGAGATATCGGCGTGAGCGTGGGCGGGCGGCGCCCGGGGCGGCCGGCGCGCTCCGGCCCCAGCTCGGCACCGGCGGGTTATGAAAAAGCGATCACCGGCACCAAGTGCGCCCTTGCCCGCTCCAAATTAATGTGTCACAAACTGTATCGCGTTATATTGATGTTGAAAAATGACGCGCACCGGTTTGATTGCAATCGTAAATCTCAGCGCGAGGTGCGCTGTCTAAAATATGCGAGGATTTCGACAATATTATCTCCACACCTAAGTCAATACGGTTTTATTACTTCTAAAATTAATAAAAATTTTAATACTTGCAGCCCATTGAGTGTTTATTTTTATTCCAGAGAAGCTACAGATCAATCGGTATTAATGTCGAACGATAACGTAACGATTAATGTCTGTCGTTGATTAGTTGCTTGGGAAGTGGGCTGATTGTAATATTTGCAGCAGTCCGTAACGTATCTTTGATTAATAGAGGCATTATTCGTTGGACGTGGATGCGGAGGCGAGGCCGAGATCGGAATTATTATCGTGGCTCACGCTTGGCTGATCACAGCACAAAATTAAATTAGGCTTTAGGCGGGCGGTGGTAAGGCGAAACGGACGAACGTGCTGGATCCCGACGAATTTCTGAGTTGGTGGCGATGCGGCAACTTGTATTCATAGGCCGGTCCAGGGGCTCTCGTCCCGTCGCACTCGCTTTCGCGATAATAGATCCGTTGAAATTTATTTTCATTCATTGCTGACGAACATAGGAATTGACTTAGAACAGATCTGGCATTAAAAATTTTGGGGCCAGATTAAATTATTCACGTCTGTTAGTTTACTAACGTTTATTGAGTGAAATATTGTTAGACAGCTGAAAACTAAATTACCAGTTTATAACCAATTTCAAAATTATCTATGTATTATGAAATCTACATGTCTTTAAGCATGATATACTTACTTAAATACCTCAGAGGTGCAAGTAACTACCCACACAAGTTACTTAGTTCTCAAGCAACCACTTGAGCTACGACTCAGTGCTTTTCTTGATCAATATCATTGATCATCCATTAGAAATTTCTTTTTCTTATTCCTTGACTACAATTTTCAGCTCCTAAGCAATTTTGATAATCATCAACACCATCTCCAGCCTGTATTAATCATAAAGTGCGAGTACCTACTACTACTGGGTACAGGGTTCGTGTTAGAATAATAGGGTTTGGGACTGAGGTTCGTAACTAAACTTCGGTTTAGCTTTCAGCAAATTATTGTTTTCGTTCAAATTTGTTTGGCTGAAACAACACTTAGTTATAGAAGCACACATTAGACCAGTGCTTTCCAAACTTACTTGTACGGTGACGTAGTAGGGGCGTCGTTTAAAAATGGCATTAGTCCCAACTTGGGACTAATGCCATTTTTAAACGACGCCCCTCAACCTAGCCCCCAAGAATACCAATAACAATACTTACCAATTTTAGTACTAGCCTAGCAACAGGATATCTGTTTGGAAATTGCCACCCTCATTTCTTTTTCTAGGTCTATTTTTGATACTCGTTCTTTATTACTTAAGCAGTCTAGGTCAGTACTTTGTCATTTTATACAGCGTGTATTTTTAATACTACCTCAAACTTTAAGGACAGTTAGTGGAGGCCCATTACATTTTATTATGTTTTAGTAATAAAATTAGACTTATTATTTTCCTTACAAAATTAATTAGCACGCAATGTATCGTTACGCGATACTAATTTGTTTTTATTCAAAATGTCGCACTTGTTGACGTGACAGCTGTCACAGAACGCTTCTCTCTTCTTGTACGCATTAGGTACATTGCTGCTCGAAAATATTTAAAAAAATAATTACGCTCTGTTAGTTAATTCTAAATTAACAATTTGTTTTGATATCGGTTCACATCACTTAAATCTTCGTCTGGTTACAGTTTGAGGTAGTATTAAAAATACACGCTGTATGCCTTCTAATAATGTCATTCAAAAGAACTAAAAGAAATTCTTTTAGTTCATTGATATGCACCTCCGCAAAGTAACGCCTGATTCAATAAATTGTCATTCAAAAGTTCAGAGATGAAGTGTCAGCGACAAGGTAGTAAAGTGTAAACGTATCTTTGACCTCGACTGTACATTTATACCAGTGCCCACATAAATTCGTGCGGAGTGAGCACTTCACTAATACTATACACTTCACACATACTAGAACTCACAATGCCTATACTGCTAAGTAAATCAATAAAACAGCACTGCGAATGACACAATTATAATTTGTTTCAATTTATCGCCTCCAGTATTTTATGAGCCCACATTCGACATCGGTGCACTCTCCATTAATTAATTTTTAATCAGCCTGTGTTTACCTATGGCATGCAGCAATGAGTAAAATGTTTCGACCGTTGAATGCATTTCATATTTATCGAGTTAAGTTGATAATTTTGTTCAATTTATATACTACTAGCTGTTGCCCGCGGCTTCGCCCCCGTTTTATTTTTTTTCTTCCATGAAAACCTTCTCCTGACAGTAGCGAACACAACAAAAAAAGAATTAGCGAAATCGGTCCAGTCGTTCCCGAGTTATGCGCTTACCAACACATTTTGCGATTCATTTTTATATTATAGATTAACGAATTGATTTGCTGTCTTCGCTCTTTTAGGTTATTCTTATAGACTTCAATTATTTTATTAAATAAAAATACTAACAGTTTATGCACTTTACAAAATTGTCACCACTTGTAAAAAAGCTCGTATCGATTTTTTACTGAGAGAATTTTATAAACATTTCTTACCTATGTCGAGGGTTTGTTGACGTATTGATTTTGACAGGATTTTTTTCCAAAATAATGATATACTTTCAAAAATAATAATAATAGTAACACGCATTTAAAAATTCAGGCTTGATTTATTTAATCGTAGAAGTTTTGAGTTTTACTTAGTTTTTGTTTAGTTACGGTGAACATTAATATAAAATATCATTTTTAATTTGCTATTGACTACGGATAAATTACAAAAAAGTAGTAGAGAACGGAAGGCAAAGTTTTATTGGTGAATGTATATTTATTGGTGAAATTATGAAAACGATATAATCTGGCGCTGACATGCTATCAAAAATTTAAGACAATAATCACATATAGATGAAAATAAAGCTATCAATGAATTTACATTTATTGATTAGTGATCTGAGATCTGCCAGAATTAGTTTCTCATGCGATACAGTTTGCAGATTAGTTGAATTCTTAAAAAAGTTCTAGGTGGCACTTTTGCACTGGTTTTTTCTGGAAGTAAAATAATCCGGTACTAACCGTATTTTGCGTCTGTATATTTGAATTTTTGGGGTTCTGTACCTCAATAGGGAAAATATCTCTATAGAATACCTCAATAGAAATTAGACGTGGACACCGGGTGGACACCTTCTTTGCACAGTCACATTTTTGACACAAAATGCTTTAATACAGTCACAATTTTGCATACAACATTTAGGTTCCTTTTCCACTTTCTACTGTTTTATGTCATACCTACTAACTATTACTTTAAGATTTAATTCGCTAACGGCTCTTGCAATGTGGTTTCAGTACTCTAATTTAATGTAACTTTAGTAGATAAATAGTTTCATAACAAAAGTGTATCGCTATACGATAAAATTTGCTATCAAAGCAAAAATATGTATGTTATCCACCATAAACCAATAAAATCTGTATCCGGACTACATTTAGTTTTTCTATGTTTAACAATGAGTCCAATGTCCGATAGGATGGCAAAGTGCTACAAACAGCGAGGAATCTCAGAACAATGACGGGAAATTGCTTCTCAGTGCGATTAAGCTAGTCAGGTATTATACTCGTATTACCTATTTAAACTCGTCGCATTTGAGTTCAAGATTCATGCTTAATATAGATTATTTTTCTCCAATATGCTTGGAAATATCCGCCTAACTGTGACAATATAACTAGCTTAACATTTCAATAAAAAGATTCGTCAAGATTGTTTATCCTTTTTCTAATGCAAAAAAACGAAGTATAAGGTAAGTCAATTTAAACAGCCTGACAATCAAATTCGTCTACTTTTTTTCTTTTTAAATACTACTAGTCTAAGATTTAATTTAGGAAGAAACAGCATCTTTAAAAATGTCTCAAACAGTGCCACTGTTTTTTTTTAATATTTCGATTTCAAGCACAATGAAACCAAAAAACCACAGGTAATAAAAGAAAATGGCTGAATCAACTTAAAGAGCGTTCAGTAGTCTGTAGCACTTATACCGTAAGTTAGTGAAACAAAGCTTCATTTGCATTTAATTTAATATTTTTCATTGACACATCACAAATTTATGAATTCGACTGTACTCAATACTTCTTTCAGCCTCTTGAATTTTTCTTTTTCTCGAGCCCAACAAATTCTTAGTAAAACTGACTATTTTTTGATTAACATAATATAGATCGTCGTCATTGAGATATCTGACACGAGCTTACTCGTAAAAATTGAACATTTTTTGAAGCGCAGAAAGACAATTTTATCTCATGAAAAACTTGAAGCTAAGCTTTCAATTAACGTAGTTCCCCCAATCATGAGTTTAATTTGCAACGTAGAAGGGGATTTAAAGATTTTTTAGGTAAACACGGGCTCCCGAATAGGTACTCAACGGTGGAATATATTTTTAAAGAATCTCGAGAAGATGCGCGAGGGAGGGGTCAAATTGAAAAGTTTCCCTTTTCAGTCCTACTTAACATTTCGGTCTGTCAAATGTATACGTAATCGAATTACCTTAATCAAACTTAACGAGTAAAGGAGCAAAGTACATTTTGAAATAAATTATATCATGAGACGTACTTAATACTTTTGTTTTTCACCTAACTTCACAAAGCGGTATCCATTGCTGAAAATGAGAAGCCGCGAGTATTGTCTTGTCACCTTCGAAGTGCGAGGAGGATCAGCCCTTTTTTAGAGGCTTTAGATTATGAATATTTTTTATTTTCTTATTTCGAGGGTATTCTGACAAAACAAAATAAGTGCAAAAATAAAAAATTGTTAAATACATAGGCATTTTTTCGGATTTATTTATCTAGCAAAACCGTATAAGTAAATAAATATTGTGCACTTGTCCGGTTCTGCCAGAATACCCTCCATTTATCATCTAAAATGTATATAACCACCTACACCTATTAAAATTAATAGTGACTTTATTTATTTCATAGCTGGCTACACAAATGATTATTATGCTGGCATTTATAACTTAATAAACGCAGCCGCGGGCTTAGATGCTGCCTAATATGTATTAAACAAGTTAACATAAATTGTCTGGGTTTAAAAACATGGTGCGCTATTAGCTTACGCAACATAACCATTAATCGATGAAGCACTAAAACAATTATGTGCCGTTAAAATTTAAGAGAAACTAATTTAGTTGTTCCTTAACCGCGCAACTAATGTTGAATATTTATGATTTTCCGTAGTCTGTTTTTTATCCCTTTCATCTTTTCAATGTCCAACAACTCCATACTAAAAATACAGGAATGTTTCATAATAATAATAACATCAATAAAATATAAGTATAGCTACAAAGAGATATCACTATTTCATTAGTGTTGACATGGATTTAAAACATGTTGCAAGAACCATAAAGTGATGTCAGATTAGCCCGCTGTGCTGTGGACAAGATTTTCTATATTTAATCGTCGAACGAGACAATTCGTAGAAGGCTGGCGACGCCTCACCAGTAGAGCAGCTGCTAATTAAAACGTGCCTCAGAGTAATGTAAATTTCTCGGCGTTAAAGCACTGCGGGTGACCTGTCCGTCGCCATCTTAGTTATACGAGTAAACAGTAACACATTCGTTCTTTAAAGCGATTTTTCACAATACAAATTCTGTGTGTTTGTACTTCTTCTTCTCTTTTAAAATACGAATTCTGTCGTAATTAATAGGACAATTTCGCCAGTGTCTAAGTATTCTCTTTCGAGAGGCAACGTTGTACGGTAATTGTAGTTTTTGTAACTTGATTGTAAAATTCCAGAAACCACGTGGAGACAACTTGCGCATTAAAAAATGTCAGACACGAGAGCAATATAGAATTTTGTGATCACTGTTTACTTTTAAGGTTAATCGCCGCATAAAACACTATCAAAATTATACTTCAACTAGCCAAAGAAACAGAAATAGAAAAATTAGATATTGTCTACATCCGCCATGTTCGAATGCCACCGTGTTTGTAGTTGATGTAATGAAGCAAACTGCAAGGCTACCACGAAATTCGAAAATCAAAGTTCGTATCGTACCGTCCCGCCTAGGCTTATGTTATTTAATACGAGAGTGAGAGGGACGGCACGATACGAACTTCGAATTTTGTGTTTCGGAGTAGCCCTTCTGACATAACACATGAATAAGTTTTGGTAAAAAAAGTTTTTTGATATTCCTTTTTTTGCTGGATGAAGGCTGGATGTAAGTACTTGCGTTGTCATTAAACTACATAATCCTAACAGATTTGAAGTGAAATTAGACTTACAAAATTTTAAGAAAAAAGTACAATAATTGCAAAATAAATGACAGTTTGTAAAAAATAGTAGCACTAATTTAATGAAATGCAAACAAAAGCTTTGGTGCTCTATTATGTTTTCACTAAACTACTTGTACTATTATCTATTCTGTGACTAAACTCCTTATTAAGGAAATTCATTATCATCTTGTCAGCCGAAAGACAGCCACTGCTGGACGTAGGCTTCCCCCAAGGCTCTCCTCTCAGACCGGTCTTGTGCTTTCCGCATCTACCACTATCCCGCGAACCCGCGATCTTAAGCAGGTCGTCGCTCCATCTTGTTGCTTGTTGTGCTATTAAGGAAATTAATTATAATTATAATTTTGTAATAAAAGAGTGATAGTAAATAGTTTTTATTTCCGTTTTATTTACTTATTGTGTAACATGAAACACGATATTTTCATGTATGACTAACGTCGGTTGAATTAAAAGGTTTTTAATTCTGGTGATGAGATAAAAATATCTTCACAGGTAACGCGAGATAGATTGATGTATTCAGCACGTGGGCGATAACGATAGACTCTTTTACACGTCAGACTGATGATGAATTAATGACACACGCCGTACCATATTTGCTGAATACCAGTGAATACATAACATAAACTATCTGTGCGCTCCGGCTTTGCACGGGTGCACTTATGAAAAAAAATGGCACCACCTGCTTGCTCGTGCTGAGGCAACGACTTAGAACGGGTAGAAATTATTTTCATGTTTTTTTTGTAGTCGGTTAAATTTTTCGACATACTTAAGTATATTTTTATTATTTGTTGTTGTAGCGGCAATAGAAATACACATTGTGTACAATGTCAGCGGTATATCTTTAACAGTTCTTGAGATACAGCCTTGTGACAGACAGATAGACAGCAATTGGTTTCCGTTTGTCACTGGGTACCTTAAAAAAAGAATTAGCAAAAAACGGTTGTACCTCTTCGGAAGTGAAGATCATAAATACTAACTAGAAAATAGTAGTATTTTTTAAGTAGGTACTCGCACCTTGTTTACTTCTCATATCGTAAAAGGCGTCAAAATTTTAGCTTAAAATTTTACAGCTAAAACAATCGAGACCCATGAAATAAGGTCCTGAAATCAACTATTACAATCGGAACTCTTTGTGGATGCCAGAAAACTCAGTGATTATTTACGTGACACCGGATTCCTGAAAATGGACGTGCGTCTTTGGAGCTTCATTGAAATGCAAGAGGTCCGTTTATTACCTCGCAATCAATACCGACCTTCAATACCCCCTTTCAATAGGTTTTCAATAGGTTGCGGAAATCGAAACATGGTCGACGCTTTGATTCGTAGACGTCTGTGGGTTAAGTATAAAATAAAACTTTCGAAACTTATAGGTCAATTGAGATTTTCTGGAGAATTTTGGAAGTTTCGTGGTAACAGGATACCTAGAGATAATAATCGCTATAATAATAATACCTATGTTAGCATCTGCTTCCTTTCGGAGCAGTTGGTATCAATCCACATCGTTTGCTTTTACCCTTTTGCAATTGCCCTTGTACTTATGTAATTGATTAGATTTCAACAATTTGTCAATTGAAATTAAAGTATATAAATGTGAGCTAATCTTGCATAGTACCTAACTACGTACCTGTACTTATTTATTTTGTCTTGCTATTTTCCATCAAACCATTTCTATCAACGTCGAACGAAATAGTCATAAATTAATGCTAATTTCGAAAGGGCAAGATAATGGCAGGAGAGTCAGGCAGAACAGTAGAAAGTACGCTAATAGTAGAGTTTGAACAGCCTGAAATAGTAGGTACACAGAACAGTCTTGACAGTACTGTTGTGTATTGGTGTGTAGGTACGTTCGTACAGTAGCAGTACTGTGCCGTCTACTATTCTGTCTCATTATCCTACCACTGCCATGTCCTCATGTGAAACTAGCATAATAGTTTAGTCAACGAAATCCTAAAAAATAATAGCCTTTTCGAAAAACTAAGAACAAAAGTCAATTTCATTCTATTGAGTGTATTTTAAAACTCCAACGCAAAAAATTTACACGCTTATGAAACGAAATATGTAACATTTGCTTTTAAGATTTTCAGTGATACGCGGGGCGGTCTGTTAGTGTTTATTTATTTGGAAGGATTAAACGTGAAGCAAGCGGGAATAGTGGAGCAAGTACAGCTGCCAGTGGTCCCTACTTAAACTTCGCTAAACGGCCAGCTTCACTGAAAGCCTTCTAAACTCCGACTGCATTTTGCGCTCCGCATTTTGTGTGTTGAAATAATGTTTGTTTAAGCAAGGATTACCGGCGAAAACTAAAACTACCATCTGTTTTATAGACAGATGAGAGTTTTAATTACAAACTAGCGCCACTTTTTGCAACTTCTTAGTGGATGAAATCGTGATGGGATGTATTGCTTCGTATTCTTTACTTATAGTTAATTGAATGCAGGGATGTCATGAAAAGTTACTCTTTGTTAAAACGGTCTTAATTTCATTTTGTATTATATCAATAGCTGAATGAGTACCCGCAGGGCTATTGCGTAAAGAACACGGGATTGTAATCGTCATGTTCTTTCAAAGCAATTACAAATTCGACTGACATGAAACATTCGTTTCGCGTAACAGAATCTAGCAGTCATCAAGCGCAATTGTCATGAGAAGCAATATCAATTGAATGGAACGAAAAGTTTGGTTTTTGCAAATATACTTAATCAACGAATGATTTCGATAAAATTGATAAGACTCGGATTGAGTGTTTTCGGTTACAAAATAACCATATTCGGCATCTTTTTTTGTTAATTATAGTATACAAACTTAAATCTACACCATATTATTGTTAGTAAATGAATATTTAAAAATATTGGAAATTAAACTAAACGCAAAGCGCAGCGGTGATTTTTAAACGTCAACTTATATCTATGCCCGTACGTCAGTGCAACGTCAGTGCGTGTTCTATCAACGCCCGCGAAACGAAACAATATTTAAAGTAAGTCCTTTAAAATTTAAGTTTTTGAGTTTATTGCATTAGGTAAGTACGTATTTTAATTAGATAAAATAAAGTTATACTTAATGCATTTCATTTAAAGTTATTTTCATAGTGCTTAGTCACTACAAAAATGGATAAGCATTTTAACGAGCGAGAATCGAAAATGTTTGTTTAGAAGTAACTTTATTTCACTTTCAAAAACTTATGCAATGGGAATTAAGCAATTGAAATACATATAAATAAATAAAGCGCCCATTGCCTTTGATAAGACAACTTTCTAAGAAAATTCCACAATTCTTAAGAAAATAAGAGATCGTTGATTTTAATAATAAAGTGATAGTGTGTATATTTGTTACTTTATAAGCATCCAAATTATATCTTAATTGTTTATTTTTAATGATTATGTTCAAGATGAATAACAAATGTGTTAACATTCATGAGTACCTATTGTTTAAGATGCCAGCAAGGCTGGTCGTCTCCGACGGACAATGAGAGGTGCTCAGTCCTGCATTATATACAGTAGCACCCCGAGATGGCTATAGGGCGTCACTCACGAATGACAGCCCCCTAGCCAAGAAAAAAAAACAAATAACCAGTGGAAAGACCTCGCTTCCATCCTAAACTGCTGCGGTGTAGGAGCCACAAAGACGGCAGAAAAATGGCGAGAGGTAAGTACATAAATTGAAATTTTTGAAGAGTTTTTGTCATTATTTAATGATTTGACTGCCAATGCTAATTAACGTGTGATAACAAAAAAAAAATAGAATGGTTTTCAGCAAATCAAAAAAAAAAACGTAACTAAAACTACATACAAACTAAACTTATAAATAAAAAATTTGCCCAAAATCGCTGCCAGGTGGTAAGGTGCCCAGAAGGCTGGCAGCATTACCACGCTGTATGGCAATGCTTTCAGCAATAAAAAACATATATAATCTGTGAGACAAAGCATACAATTTATACAAGGTTTATTATTTACAAAACTATTACTTAGTGAATTTTAGAAAAAGGCCCATGATCAGCAGTTTGACGAAACTTAGACATAATCCCAGAACAAGACCGTTGGGCGACATTTTTGTCGATTTTCTGCGCACAATTTTTAATTCTTCTTATCAGCTTTCCAATTTTCTAATATAGCTACGAAAGAGCACAAATAGAGACAATATGGAAGATTATGTTGCACGGCAATTGCAACAAATCTGGAAATTGAAAGATTCTCTGGGTGTAAAGCAGTGTAAGCAGCTGTAAAGCAGTAGCTGTGTTATTCCCGAGATCCAACTATGTTACTCATTGTTTCAAATTCCAAATCCATCCAGTCATTTTCTATAATCAGTAAATGGCATTGTGCATAGCTATATTGTATTTATATTTCTTTTATATTATTATATCTGTCCTAAATCATCCCTTCCTTCTAGTACTGGAATAACGCCAAATACGCGGTGCGCAAGAAGCAGCTGGCCAGCCCGCGCCATGCCCGCGCCCCGGAAGCCCCGCGCTGACGGAGCGCGAGGAAAAGATCTTGGCGTTCATAGGGCGAGTGGCGGTGCACGGAGAGGAGGCCGTGTCCACTGTATCAAGAAGTGGTTGGAACTGACAAGACAGTGTTGGGTGGGCAGCAGCGTTTTTGTTATCTAAGTATTCGACATACTAGCTGTGAGAAACCATTGCATTGCTTCGCTGGTTTGTGCAGGTTTTCACACACACACGATGTTTTCCTTTACGCTAAAGTGCACGGTAAATTTGAAATTTAATTTAGAAAGAAAGAAGGTTTTTTTTATGTCACTGGATGGCAAACGAGCAAGTGGGTCTGCTGATGGTGAGAGATCACCACCGTCCATAAACATTTGCAATACCCGTGGTATTGCAGATGCGTTGCCAACCTAGAGGCCTAAGATGGGATACCACACAAGACACAACAATAGTATTAAGTACAAATAGACAACACGTAGGAAAGTATGTGTCATTGCGGTTGTGAATCGGACACTGGCTCAGCATAATGCTGAAGCGTTAATAATAAACACCCCAGCGCTGATTTTCAGCCAGCACCATTGGCGACCCTCGGACCTCAACAAAGATATATTACTACACAGTTTTATTACTATACATATATCCTTACTAAAATTATAAATGCGAAAGTGTATTTGTATGTTTGTGTGTTTGTCCGTCTTTCACGCCGTAACGGAGCGACGGATCGAGGTGTTTTTTGACATAGAGATAGTTTATGGTCCCGAGAGTGACATAGGTGACTATTTTTTATCCCGGAAAAATACACAGTTCCCGAGAGAACAGCGCGCGATAACCGAATACCACGCGGGCGGAGCCGCGGGCAAAAGCTAGTAAATAGATAATTTCGTCTTAACATGTAACTTTGACTTTGACCAACCAATTTGTATGAGCTTTTATTTTTATAAACATGACTGTCTAGCAATATGATAAATGTACAATCCAATGACAGTTCTAATACCGTGCTTCGTGAATAGATGTCTGTGTGCAGTAGGAATTTTTTTTTTCTATAATTCTAATGCACTTTTTTTGTATAAGTAGAATTTTGTTTACACTAGTACTATTTCCCCACACTTCATTTTGTAAACTATGGAAACATATTATTTATTTTGTGGCTTTGAAAGACATTAACATTATTATAAATTTATACATTCTAGACAACACCATTAGGTACCTACGCGGGCTAAAAGGAAACATGAAATTAACAACTGAAACAAAAAATAAGTTTTGTGTAATAGAGCTGGAAGAGAGAGGAATTACAGCTTTTGAAATGCCAACAAATAGCCTTTAATCTTTCGCCCAAAGGTGTAACTGCTAGTCACTCCGAGTATAGGAGGACGAATGTCATTCCATCACTTAGACGCTGCGAATCTGAAACGAATCTGCGGAGGCACAATAGCCTTAAATCTGCGCACACTTTTTGACCATGTGATTTTTTCAAAAAGGTACGAGGGCGTCATTTGCCGCACTACACCGAACAAAAAGGTCACAAGGTGCAAGCACCTCCGAGCATGCATTTTTAGCAGATCAGTAGCATTCAAGTACGGAGTGACAAGGGACCGAGGAGGAACTTCGGAACAAAAACGAGCACATGCATTTTGAACTCGTTGAATCAATCTCCTAGAACTACCAAGTATTTCGCACATAAATTCCGGATAACTTGAGATGCGAGTCAGGGTTCGAATCCACGACCCTCTGTTTAAGAGGCCATAGATCAAACCACACAGCTACTGCGGCTTCCCTGACTAGCGGCCCTTATAATGCAGTCAATCGTTGTAACAGAAACTAATATTGACGGCCAATCAATGGGGGCGAACGGTTGATTAAAAATATAAAATTGTTATATTTGTGTATTGTGTTTTCAGATCAGCGAATAGTGCCCGCAGCTCCCGAGTGGTGACGCATTATGAAAAGCGGTGGCTGTTGGTAGAGACAGCAATGATCGCTGCCACCCGCGAAATGCTCGTAGCCCGGATGGTAGCCAAAGTCAGCGTGGCATTGCAGGAGGTGGCGGAGGTGGCGCGGGCATTGGACCGAAGGGCGGGTTTAAGAAAGAACGTTAGGTCCGTTTCGCTCGCAACGGTCACGGCACGTTCGCCGTTAACTATTAGATCTTTCAACCAGCGGTGAGGAGGAAAGGAGTGTAATCGCTGATGTATGCGAAAGTGTAAAAGTAATTGTAAAATAAGCTTCATAAGGATAAATACAGTAAAAGCACTCAATAAATAAATCTGTTAGATCACAAAAATTCATTCACCGTCCAAGTTTTCTTACAGCAATTATTTTATTTTGTAGGTACATACTTATTTACTAAAAAAGTGGAAGGATGTAGTCTCTGCCTACCCCGTTGGGAAAGAGGCGTGATTTTATGTATGTATTAACTAAAACATTTCAGACACTTGCTATTTTAGCGCCACTCTGGCTGGAGAAATCTAGAATCTTATTTACTGCTTACTTTTGCAACTTTTTACTCATGATAGATTGTTCTCCTTTCCTTTACACTGTAGTACTGTAGTATAGAGTGACTGTACACTGCTTGTAGTATGAACAATTGCGGCTAGGTTCCGTTACCTCCAGAGATGTGCCAGAATGTGTAACGATGAATGTGTTTTACATGAACCATTAGAAATGTTTCATTTACCAAGCCTCGCTGACTGACTGATAAGACTGATTATAAAATAAAAATATTAAAATAAATAGTGAAGGTTTTTATTTACTGTAATTCCTCTTCTACATACATTTTATTGAGAAATACATACAAAATTCAATTCATAAATCTCGGTGAGGTTACGGCTAAGATTAGGACTCGCAATCGTATAGTGCAGAAACTGACGGGCACTACCTAGGACGCCTGCGCTGCGTGCCTCCGAACAACCGCCCTCGCAGTAGTCATTCTTCAGCCGAGTATTGTGCGCCTGTAGGAGAGACCTTAGAGTTAGTATGTATGTATATAGATAGACATTGACAGACATTGTGATACTAAATTTGTGCTTTATTTATCCTACTAATCCTACTGACTAATAATCCTTCTAATGATGATGTTTGAGAGTACAGATGTTTGTTACTCATTCACACTGAACTGAAACAGCTGGACGGATTTGGATGAAATTTAGTATGTAGGTATCTGGATATCTGGAATAAAACTTAGGATAAAAGTATTTTATTTCGATATTCCCACGGGATAGGAATAAATCTCAAAATAGCAACCGCTGAGCTTAGAGTAATGAAATTTGGGATTCTTGTTTATAATGCAACGTCAATGAAAACCACGATGTAACTTTCGGGAATTCCCAGGGGATTTTTTTAAATGCAAATGTATGCAGTAACAGGTAGGTACGTATATGTAGAATGGGCCAAATTTTGTGCTGCTGAGCATAGTTTGATAATAAATTTAATATTTACTAAAGGTTAGTTAAAAAATTGTTAAGGACTAAAAAGTTCATACTTTCCACAAGTAATCGTGCGCTTTGGTTTGGGAGAGTGCCCGGTGCTGGTACCCACACGTTTTTGATATGGCCCATTCCTGTAACATGCGATGGCTGCTTGCACCTACAATAGTAAACATCCGTGAGTAAACACATATATTATTAAAGTACATTCAATATAAAGTGGGCACTGCGAAGTATATAAAAACAACTGTAATTATGAAGTTAGAAAAAGAATTAGTCTATTAGCTTATGATCCAATAGTAAAATTCTACACCTATTTTTTTCAAGGGTTCCTATAAGGCAAAAAATAATCGTTTCAGGTATCAGTTGGTTTGTTATCTGACGGTGAAGCACTGATTATATTAGAATTAGGCAAACGCTGCCTTTAGGCTTGATGCAATGAATTATTTAAACATACCTTGAGTTCCAGCTGCACGACTGTGTTGCGCTCCCAACTTCCTATGAGTAATAGGGAAAATTTTGTTGCACAGTCGGACGAACTGCGTCTTTGTGAGCTTGAAATTTGCCCAAAAATAGTTGTCAGGCAACCGGAGAGGATATATGGCTTTCTTGGCGCAAAAGCCTCCGGTCGCGCTTGTGTCTGCAGTCGGTCTTCCTCCGCGAGCGCCAATAAATTTAATATGTGAGAGCCATCCACGCGAGCCATTTATTACGCCTCGAATCACTGTTCAAAAGAAAACTTTCATTTTCAATTACTTAGGCGCCAATTTAATCAAGATATTAATATTATTTTTATTATAATTTAACGAAAAGCCTAACTTACGATATCAATTTGCACAGTAACGGTCACAAAGTTGTCTCCGGTTTGTTTTGACAGTTTCTATCAGTATGTAGACTAATTTTGAATTGTCATTTTGCTTACGCGAAACCATTTTTTAGCAAATCAATGGCAAATCATTCGTTCAATTGTGTTAAAAATGGCCGGCCTTAGCTTTCAAATGCTTTGACATTACATGGGCGTTACGCGAAACGAATTACTTCATTTTTAAAGCAGCCTTGATTTCAACTGTCAAAAATGAATACTAAAGCGGTTCCGAGTGCGTTAGGCAATAGGCCTGCCGGTATGACTAGCGAATAGCGAATAAAAAAAATGTTCAGGATACATCTGTTCTAACCATTTCACTCGCAAGTAGAATTTTTTTTAGGGTTTCGTACCACAAAAGGAACAAACGGAACCTTTATATGTAGGATCACTCGTGTAGCTGTTAGTTTTTTCGTCTATCTATATACCCGCCTGTCTGTTTAGCTGTTTATCTGTCTGTTTGTCACATAAATTAGCCCCGTTATGTATCATAAATAAATTAAAGTTTAAACATGGAAGCCACTTTTGGCTCTTTGGAAGGAAATCAGGAAAAATAAAAAAAAGCAAACTATATCTTCTGATATTGCATTGTATTGTAAAACTCTTTATTGTACATAAGAACACATGAAAATAACAGAACATAGGATAGTAAGATGTACAAAGGCGAACTTATCCCTTAAAGGGACCTCTTCCAGTTAACCTTTGAACGTTTGACAGACACAAGAGTAGACACTACTCTACTAATCACTTGGCACTACTCTACCTCTACTCTCTCTCTCTTACTCTACTTGATATATCAATAAAAAATATAGGATCTAGCACAAAGTAAATAGTAAAGCCATCGTGGCAAATATATTAATATGTATGCACAGACCTCATTGTGTCATTGTGACTGGCATGAAGGTATACAATGGGTATTTCCACGAGCGTCCCAACCGCTGTCAGTCCCTAGTTGTTTATATTAAGAAGTAAATAATTCATATTTGTATTGAAATAGATTCTGGCCTGAGTACAGAAGCTATTTACGTCATAATTAAAAAACAATCTGCCTTCCAATTCTTAAAATCTCTGGCAAGGGACTGACAGCGGTTGGGACGCTCGTGGAAATACCCCAATAGATGTTTTTGAGGTACCTAATGTACTTACATATATAGATATATTCATGACTTTAACTAGATACAATACAGTCTAACACAGACACATTTTGCATTTGATATTTCCGACAAATAAAACAGGAATGCGGAAGCAGTCATAGGTAGTCTAAACAATGACTGGTGCCTGGAAGCTTGTCAAAAGTTTCCAACAAATCCAGAGAGCAGGAGTTCCGCCGTCCGGATGCCCGGGATTCCGTCCGCGCCGCGAGAGGCGCCGGCCACTGTCATGACGAGACAGGCTATAAATTTACCAACACCCGGTAAACCGTACTCGTAAATACGTAGCTCTTGTACCCTAATAGCAGCCACTTTAACTACCATCTTACAAACGAACGTACTTCAAATAGTTCTATCGCACTTGATTGATGATTCGCCCCAACGTATCTAAAGCAGACGCCGTAACACTCGGAGTGGACGTTGCATCTGATATTAAAAGCATGAAATTAAAATATGCCCCTGCTCTTAAATTGATTCTGTATTCAAAGAAATAGATTAAAACTTCAATAAAACTTAATTGAATACCCATCAAAATGTCAGGTAGCGATAAGCTTGTTCCCGAACGATCCGTTTGAGAGATGAAAAATGAGACTCGAGTGTAATCTGCCCTCCGAAGACAGCTGCTGATGGGCGCGAGCGAACCTGGATGTAAATCACTGCGGCTACACCTACCACAGCTCCAGCACAACCGCAATTAAGATAAGAACTAACTTATTTTTAGACTCTCTTCGACGATATTCAAATTTGACTGAATTCCTTTCTACCTTATAAATTACTGTCTTTTTTATTAGTCTCTCGTAATATTCTATTCCCTTTAGGCTTCGTCTTTCCCATTATTCACTTTAAAACACTAAAAAGCGGTAAAATAAACTGTTGTTCACGGCTCTGTGGCTAAACGAGCTCAAGTATACAGAAATACAAGATACCTAATGCAAAGCAAACAAACAAATGTCTACCATTCGAGTTTATTCACAGAGAACAACGTAGGATCGACTTTTAAAAGCTTTTCGTGTACTTTAGGGTTCCGTAAAAGTTAAAGTAGTTATGTTTATTTTCGGATATTTGATCATGACTGTTTATTTTAAGTATTTTGAGTAGTTATCATCAGAGAGCCATATTAGGATTGTTATGGGACTTATAGTCGCAATATAATTCTGAGCTAGCGGTAGGTTTTCTTCAGGTTATCACGTTTCAATCGAATCTCTATTCGCAACAGAACCCTAAGACGACTTGTGTTGATTCTTACAATCGAGTTGTGTTTACCGCCGGATGTCGGGTTCCAATAGAACGAGATAACATATCGGATTACAATGAATAATAAACGATCGCTCTTGTCTCGTCCGACGGAAAGTAACCTGCAGTCGGCCGATGTAATACTCGTTTTATGGGAAGTATCGTATCCAAGACTAATCCGAATACCTACAATCAAGTTTCTATTTCGTATCACTAGACAATCCATACTATCCATACTAATATTATAAATGCGAAAGTAACTCTGTCTGTCTGTCTGTCTGTCTGTCTGTCTGTCTGTTACGCTTTCACGCCAAAACCGCTGAACCAATTTGGATGAAATTTGGTACAGAGATAGAATAGACCTTGGGAAAGGACATAGGCTACTTTTTATCCCGATATTCCCACGGGATAGGGATAAAATCTCGAAATAAGAACCTCTGGGCTTAGAGTCATGAAATTTGATATGTAGGTAGTTGGACGTATGGAATAACACATAGGTGACTTTTTGACCCGATATTCCCACGGGATAACTAGGGATAAGATCTCGAAATAACAACCGCTGGGCTTAGAGCCATAAAATTTAGTATGTAGGTATCTGGACCTCTGGAATAACACGAAGGCTACTTTTTATCCTGATATTCCCACGGGATAGGGATAAAATTTCGAAATAAGAACCTCTGGGCTTAGAGTCATGAAATTTGGTATGTAGGTAGTTGGACGTATGGAATAACACATAGGGAACTTTTTGACCCGATATTCCCACGGGATAACTAGGGATAAGATCTCGAAATAACAACCGCTGGGCTTAGAGCCATAAAATTTAGTATGTAGGTAGCTGGACCTCTGGAATAACACAAAGGCTACTTTTTATCCTGATATTCCCACGGGATAGGGATAAAATTTCGAAATAAGAACCTCTGGGCTTAGAGTCATGAAATTTGGTATGTAGGTAGTTGGACGTATGGAATAACACATAGGTGACTTTTTGACCCGATATTCCCACGGGATAACTAGGGATAAGATCTCGAAATAACAACCGCTGGGCTTAGAGCCATAAAATTTAGTATGTAAGTAGCTGGACCTCTGGAATAACACAAAGGCTACTTTTTATCCTGATATTCCCACGGGATAGGGATAAAATTTCGAAATAAGAACCTCTGGGCTTAGAGTCATGAAATTTGGTATATAGGTAGTTGGACGTATGGAATAACACATAGGTGACTTTTTGACCCGATATTCCCACGGGATAACTAGGGATAAGATCTCGAAATAACAACCGTTGGGCTTAGAGTCATGAAATTTGATATGTAGGGAGCTGCACGTTTGAAATAATAAATAAGCGACTTTTTGACCCGAAATTCCCACGGGATATCAAAGGATAAAATCTCGAAGTAACAACCACTGGGCTTAGAGCCATGAAATTTGGTGTGTAGGTAGCTGAACCTCTGGAATAACACATAGGCTATTTTTTACCCCGATATTCCCACGGGATAGGAATAAAATTTTGAAATAATAACCGCTGGGCTAAAAGTCATGAAATTTGGTATGTAGGTAGCTGCACGTCTGGAATAACACATACGCTATTTTTATCCCTATACTCCCACGGGATATTTCAATTGCCACTACCAGACCGATTAGTTTACGCGTGCGAAGCCGCGGGTAAAAGCTAGTGAAAAATAAGTTGAGTAGGAAAAACACTAACATTTAATTATTTTAGACGCAAAGTACACGGTAAAGTATATACAGTCTGTTACCGGCAGCCAGGCTTTTTTAAGGGAGGTTAAAATCGTATTTCTGTATCTTAATCATGACATTAATTTAATTACTTAATACCAAAGTTCAGACTTTGTTGCAAAATTAAAGTATCTGTCATTTATACTTAGGTACTTGTCAATTTACTTTGCTGTAAATTGCTGGTAATCACATTATAATTTTGCTAGAAAGTTAATAAAGTCTGAATTTTAGTTTATTATTATAAGTAGGTAATATAAATAGGTAGGTAAAGGTTAAGATACGGAAATACGTGATTTTAACCTCCCATAGAAAAAGTCCGACTGACTGTAATACACTGCAGTTTCCAAAATTGTTGCTTAGTTCAATGAGCAAATGAAAATCTTCGCTTTCAAACAGTTTTGTTTTATGAATATTTAGACTTAATAACTGCGGGCATGTCGTGGTAATATTATTTATGCTCGTATCTTTATGTTTTTGGGAATCGATGTGCAAACTGCAAAATTATATTTGAAAATTTACCATGAGGTTTACGATGAAGGAAAACATTGTGAAAAAACCTGAACAGTTGCAAACCTGAAAAAAAAATTAATGGTGTGAATGAAGTTCCACACCCTCACAGACCACGTGAAAATTACAGCTCTTTCATTAAGAGAGGAGGCCTGTGCCTTGTCTGCAGTGGGATGTATATAGGCCGAGATGTATTCTTAATTTTTGATGATAGCCATAGCAAAATATATCTAATTGCATTTTTATTTTGATAATGTCTTCAAGTGTTTAGGTTACGCTAGTAATTACACGTAGTATGCACTGTACTGCCGATTGATACTTTATGAAATAGGGAGCATCGTGTAATTGGAGTTAATTAAAAAGATAATTAATGCTCTTATGCTGAAGGAAAATGATGATCGTTTATTAAGAGGGAGGTTACAGCGCATGCGTCCTAATAATAATCACAAAATCCTTTATTAAAAAGTCGAGAAGAGGTCAACTATAATAGTTATGTTATGATGAGTTTGGGTAGTCTTGATGAACTGGCAGCAGACTAGCAGATTTAAACGAAAATTTACATTTTTGTATGAAGTGTGGCGTAACCTCTCCTGGTTGGACCTTCTGCCACTTCATTAAGGATACATTACTCCTTTTGTACTTGTTTACATTGCAAATTCTCTAACAGTCCTTTGTCTCATTTAGCATTTATTTATAGCGTATTCAATTTAAATACCGCTCCTTTTTCGTTTTATCGCCGTAGGAATTGCTCCAGTTGGACCCCGTCTCGGTTTTATTTGTTTTGTCAGTTTTGCTCTTGTTTCTGGGTGCTACTGCTGGCGCAGTAAACTGGTTTGCTCAAGGAATTGATGCCTGTTTGCACATAAAATCTACACGGATTCAAAATAGTAGGCATACACGCTGAGCGGTTCTGGGTAGCCCTTTTTGATATAAGTAGAATAGAGTATATTATTATGTGTACGAGTATACCTACTCTCTCTCTGTCTCTCTCTCAAGTACATGGTACTATTAAGCTTTTGCCATTTAAATCTGCAGTTGTAATGAACTGCTGAATTGTACCTAATGTTGATTAAATATTTAGCCAGTAAACGAATCTGCATCTCTTAAAGATCAATATCTTTTCTGCTCGGTAACACTGAACAAACGTTTTTTTAAGTATTTATGGATCTACGAATGCTTGAATATAAGTGATATGAGTTAGTAGTTTTTTATGTCTAACATTCCATCTACCGCACTGCAGAACTGCGTTCAAAAGCCAGTTCGCTAAGAAGAGTTGAATTATGAATTATGATAAATCAAAATTTTCGTAAAGTTCTATTCAGTAATGCAGAATTTTATCAACGATGGCAAAGTTCATACTTATTTAAAACGATAATGTACGAAATTCACGACGAAGAACGTATAAAATGGTGTAATTAAAAGTGTAAAGTTGGTGTGACGGAGCTGGGATTGTGCCGTGCCAAGCGGCGGAGGGACGTGCCGCGGGTGGTAATGCCTGCGAGACCGAACCCTTGCCTTATGCAGGGCTACGACGAAATTCGAAAATCGAAGTTAATATTGTATAGTCCCTCCACAAACAATATTATTTAAGGTACTAGAGTGAGAGGGACGGTACGATACGATTTTTGATTTTAAATTTTCGTAGTAGCCCTGCTTAATTAGTGGGCTGCTCGGATTTTTCAAATCCTTAACAAGATAATAAATAAGTAACATTGTATGCGTGTTCCAAACAACAGCATAAAATGTTTTTATGTGGTTGGACGAGTTAAGTTTTATGCGTCTGTATTCAGCATCTAACTCTAAAATATAGTATCCCACGAATATGTGCCCCGCTAGCAGGGACACCGCAGTCTTTTTTGTCGTCTTGGAAAATTAAAAGCTCGGTTCAGTGCAGGGCTAATTAAAACCGTAGCGCGAGGTACGCCTGTGACGTCACACCGGGGCAACCATGATACACAAATTAAAATCAAGTTTTTTATGAAATCTTACCGTACAAAGTAATATTTGGATAAGTATTATGAGCCTTTATACCTGATGAGCTGGCAACGTTGCATTTCATAAAAATTTAATGAAAATTAAAAATGTGGTCTGATAGAACTCTTCTTACTATATAAGTTAATGTGTCTACTCCAATAATTATTCGCGATAGACTTTTATATTCTTCAAAAACGAATTAGTGTTTATTAACGGTTTTTAAAGAAAATAAAAGTCTATAGCGAATAATTAACGGAGTAGACACATTAACTTATATATTAAGAAGAGTTCTATAAGACTACATTTTTATTTTCATTAAATTTTTATGGAATAATCGAGAAAACTAACAAAAATGCAACGTTACCAGCTCAGCAGGTATAAACGCTCTTAAGTCTAGAGGACAGAAATGTATGGGCGTTTAAAAAAAAAGTACCTACCTTTTCTTTCAAAATGTCTTTAATTTTTTCTTATAAATTTTGAGTCAGTTTTGTGACGACGATATCGAAGTAAATCGTCACAAAACTGCAATTTTTATTGGGAATTTTTTTGAGACAATCGGAATCGATTGTGCTTTTGATTATGAGTAAGAAAAATCATAGTTTTTCCGAATAAAAAAAATGGGTACAAATTTTGTGAAAATGCCCGTATTTAAAATGTCACTTCATTGAATAAATGAATGACTCTAAATCGGCATCTAAATTTAAATAAATTAAGAACTGGTCAAAATATGATTCAATATCCGTTAATCTCATCTTCGATAATATCTATCATCGCTGAAGAAATTTACTACTACTAGTAAGAAATTTTATGAAATCAAGTTTTTTTAAGGTAAAGTCGACCAAGTAAGTGTATCTTTATGAAAGTTCCTAGAATTCCTGCATAAGCAGAGAAACAAAAAGGCTGATTATCACATTATCACATAGACTTTGATGTTTTAAAGCCGCTGACATTCAACTTTTGGTGTGCTTTACTACAAACATCAAAGAAGCTATGAACGGAAGTGTACTTCACTGAAATTATGAAATAGCAAAGTAACGCCCAAATGAATCAATCATCAAAACAGCAGTCAATAATATGGTTTGGGACGAATACGTAAAATGGTCTCAAATTTCCCTAACGCGTGGTTCGTCTAGTGTCCCGTGCCCAGAGTGCCCGACAGACGCGGCGGCTGTTTGTTCTCGCTCCGTGGCTTTTGCAGTCACCCTACCTCCGACTTATACCACTACTAATGCGCTTTTCTGCATACTTCGCAACAACACAGGTTCCGCTAAGTTTATAACCAAAGTCATTACAATTGCGGCACATTTTTAATTATTACGAGCACTGTAACTTCTGAAAACTCATATCGTATTATGGATTCAAAAGTTGTGACGTTTTAATTAAAATTACAACTTGTTTGAGTGTTCGCTCGTCGTACGTGTCTCATGTACGTGACATCCATTGTAAGTATTGTTGCTAACTTTGTGCGGGTCGTCCTACCAAACGAATATTATTTTTCGTAAATAATTAATTCTTTCTGAACAGGGTTTCCATAATCTTTTTTTTCCGTTTTATCTATTGAATGACAGAAACAAACATAATTTTTTACTACTTACCACGTTGCTTAGCTAGGTATCATTTTTTTCGGCCGTAAATTTTCTTGGTTTAATTGTTATTTGCGTTATTGTGCCATGTGTTTCTATTCAATTGACCCCATTATTAAAAATAACACTTGAAGCTTATGCTACTTAAACCTTATTTTGTCTTTATCTGTCACTGACTACATTATTTGTATGTTCTATACTTATTATAAATTACCCGGAAAATACCCTGATTCTAAAAATACAGAAACAAAAAACTTAGGATTCTGTTCTACCTTGAAGTTAATGCTCCACTAATAATAAAGTACTTACTTACTGGTTGTATAAAAAGTAAAATAAGAACGCTTCAATAGGTACAATCAGCGATCATTTATTAAGTTGTAAAGCGATATCTGCCGACATTATTCAAGTGGCGTGGTTCAGTTATTGCCGGTAGTTTTTAGCGGGCGGGATGCGTCCCGGATCCCGGCAGGTAATTAATGCGCTGGCGCATTGCTGCAAAAATGTACTGAGGATTAACACGCGCATTACCGCCGCCCGCTCGCAACTCGCTGCACGGGACACAAGAGCTTACTTAATGGAGAGCCATTCTGATGACAACTAATGTTAAGGCAGGCGTAATATTTTGGTACAAGTTACGAGTGACTTTGCGGGAAACATTGTCAGTAAAAGTGTCCGTTCTGTTGTAATCAGGAAGATTCACTAAATCAGCAAAAGTAAATAATCTAATGAGAAGATGCTTCCCTAATCTCACTCGAGTTTGTCATGAAGCCTAAATGAGACTGTTCATTGACAACGTTACGCGCCGCTAAACAATATTTGAGAGGAAGTCACTCTCGAGAGGGCAGTTGGCCTCTTCCAGAAAAGGAAAGTCACGAACTCATCGCGGGGCCATTGCCGAGTCCCAACAAAATAAATATATTTCGCTGATTCGAGACGAAATTTGCAAGTCTGCCAAGAATATTCGTACAAAATCGTTTTCCTATAATTGGAGTACATGTGAATTTGTATTCAGAAGCGCATCCACGCGGCGGATGGTATTTCGCCGTTTCGCGGCAACATCGTCCTCCATCATGCGTCTTTATGAAGGTAATTTGTACGAATCTGCCTTTACGGGACCGACTACACAATTTATCAATAGCTTTTCAATTGGAGCTGTTACTCTCCGATGTTCCCAAATTTTAAATGTCAGTTATTTTTATATTCGATCTCTGTTCAATGTAAACAATGTCAACAAAATCATCTTGCAGCATTTTCTCTAAAAAATTAGAAACAAAATTAAGTTACACTCTTAATCTTTGGAAACATAATGATCCGATTTAATAAAATGAAACGAAAATTCGAAGGTTTTTGCGACGTCGTAAATTATTAAGCGGATCCTCGGGAGGATTTTTCAGTTTGCCGTCTTTTACATATAGACAGGAAGGCCTTTAAAATAAATTGCGCCTCTGGGGTTTGTCGAGCTCTGATAGTAATTTACAAATGGGGCGAGACTAAATAATCCTTAGAAAATTAGGATTTATTTTGTGAGGTTGACGGTGGGTCACATGGGCCAGGAGGGTGGTCCAGGCTGGCGGGTGCATCGAGTAGGTAATGTATGCGGTTCGTCTGAGGCGTGCAGAGTTATTTTGGGCACAGTCTTGGCGCACTGACACCGAGGCTATCGGCGTCACGGTTGGCTGCCCGCGGGCTCGAGCTTCTGCCCTCGCCGCCGCCGTCTATCCTCTTTGTAAATAATTTCAGGCACATTTCGAGCTGTATTTACTTTCAACCATATTAATATGTCTCTTTTGATATTTGAAAATATACTTGCAAGTATTATTTTAAAATTTAATTGTTTATTCTTGGAATACAAACTTTGCTGCATTTTGATATATTTCCTGATTACCTACCTATATTTTCTGAGAAAATAAACTTGCTGATACAAGTTGAAGAATGAAACGCTACACTTATGGAAACTATGCTCATTTCACGCCGGTCGCCTTCGCATTTTATATATCGTGAAATGTGCTTGGGCAGTGAGATTTATACTCAAATTTATAAATTTCTATGAAAGCAACTTAATTGAACTCGTATAATATTTTATTAAAATATTAGGCATTCGGATAGCCTTAGACTGTCTACTTTTATAAGTATAGGATCATTTATTTTGTCCATAATATATTTGTAGCATTCAAACTTATTTAATATTAAGTTTGAATTGTTAAAATTCATTATATTATAGTATAATTATTATATTATTATATTAATTATTATTATATTATATTATAATAAATTTTAACAATGGCTGATATTAGATATGAGTTTGGAGGAGAAAAATCCTTTGCTAGTCACAATGCTACTTACGTCCAGTTTCTATGCAAAATTCAAAATTATCCGTCCACTATCTTACTACTTAAACGTGACTAGAATAAGAGTAGATAGTAAACGAGTTCTGTCTCCCCGAAGTCACTTACACCAAATATGGGTAAACAACCCATACAGGAGTGCCTTCCGACATAACGGCGGATTTAAAGCGTTGAAAATCGTGCACCGACCTATAGAGTGCACTAAACCGCCTTATCTACCCTATTCCTTAAGATAGATGGCGACATCTTCCGGAGAATGCATCTTTAAGGAACTTGTAGATAAGATTTTATGTTCTAAATAATAGTGGGTGGGTCAATAATGAGGAGGGTCCTTTAGTACAGCGAGGGATAATTTTATATCAAATAATCATACATCTCTACTTTCATTTGAAGGGAGGTGAATACATAACAAATCTGGATTTCTTTTCTTTTCATGTTTGTGATAGATATTAGCCACCTATCAAAATTTTGTTAATTAGTATCATTTCTTTCTTTGTAATAGATGGCCACGTTGTCTGCTAACATAAACCTTAAGGAAACTATATGTATATTGTGTTAATTTAAGTCAGTTCATAACTCTGTATAGGACTGTTTGTTTCTTATCAATAGGTAAATAAATGAAAACTCTGTTTTACATAATGTATTGAGAATAAAAAAAAAAACTACTCGTTTGGACTTGTTTAGTTTCAAAGGATTTCAGACTAAATGTTGGAAACGTTAGCTCTATGAGAAAGGCATTCTAAAAGGGGGCCGTTGCCTAAAGCTTGCCTTTTTTGAAATCGGCAGTTATTTTCAGTTTAGGTAGGTTAGGTAGATACTCCATTATTGTATCATTTCTCATTGCTTGATCCCGTACAATAATCACTCAATTTTATCCTCTTTACGAATATCTAGTTTATTTTCTTAGAACAATAACAAAAAAAAAAACTTATACAGAATTAAACAAAATTAATCGTGCACCAGCAGTTGCTGAAAGGGCCAAACTTACTGAGGGAAGATCGTAGAGCACGTAGTCGGGCTATTAATACAGCTGTCACTAAACTTTCTCCATTCTCTTCAAATGTGTATTGGTTTAAGGTGTACCTTATGTAAAAGTCATGCATGACTTTGTTAAACTAAGTCAAGTGCCTACCTACAATACAATAAAATACAAATATTCTTTATTGCACACCACAAATCAGTATAAAAAACTTATAATACAAACACTTAGATTCAGGGTAGACAATAGGCGGTCTTATCGCTTAAAACCTACATGAATGATTTTCGGCTTATTTTAAATAAGTAGTGTGATATTTATTTGCCTATTGCTTACCTCAGAAAGTCTCTGTGTATATACCTGTTTTCTGTAATTTTTTGCTATATGTTGGTGTGCAATAAAGTGTTATTGTATTGTATTGTATTGTATTGTATTGTATTGTATGATAATAATTTATTTTGGATTACCGCTTTCATTTTGCCTAATCCGATTCGGTTTAAATCGTCTCTCATTGCTATTGTAAGGAATCCTCATGTGTGGTGATGGACAGTGCCAACTCGGCAGGCGGCAGAGGTCGCGACACAATGGGCACCGAACCCGTCGGTACCGCAGCGGCAGGTCCACTCCACTGACCTACATCCGCTTTGGCACCGCTCACAATCGCCGCTTCAACTTAATTGTCCCGACACTTCGAGCTTCCTAACGACTGTGCCGCAATCGGCCGATTAAAGGGGCGACGGGACCCGCGTCCCGAGCCGCCACCGGCACTCTTTGCGTCGCACTCACCGCGTCGCCCGCGTCGGACGTCAACTGCAATGGAGATGACGTTATGCAAATCACAGCTTTGTTGTCAGGTGAATGTTACCGAAAACAATTTTGCATGGCATAAATAGAGTGGCGCATCGTCGCCGTGCGACGCGGTTAAAGGAGAAAATACGACACAATTTCTGAGTGCCATGTTACGGACATATCTACACATAATGAAAGAGGAGGATTACAATTTGCCTTTGTGACTGCGTCGTCCAATTACATTAATCTGGCGCACTCGTGCCGAGGCGGCGCCGCCGCAAGCAACTTGATTAAAAATTCTATTAGTTGAAAGGCACAGACGTCTCCTTAATAGATAAAGTGCGCATCGCCACTAGCAACTCCCTTACCTAGTGCTCATGCTTTTTGATACAGTACTTAGTAAGAGTACGTATATTCTTACTCTACGTATACATATTCAGGTGTGTAAATTCATTTTGCTACGAAACTTGTAGTAAGCGTTCAAAGCGGTTTAAGCCTGGTTCGAAATCGTGCCAAAAGCGGCTGCCTCGTGACCCGGCTTGTATTATCTGACTGTTCCAGGCATTCGATAAACGGCTCAAGTACGTTAAATGTTGGTATGCATGTAATTGTGTTAGGCAATCGTCACCTCTGCTGGGCAAGATCCTTTTAATAACAGCAGTTGCAGTGGCTGGAAAATGGTCGCCACCGAAACGGTCCGCGCAGTGGGACCAGACTCAATGCTTTACATATACTTACACTTAGTTAACCTTGAAAACATATACATAGTACTGAGTGCTATTTGGGTTAACTATTCAGAAATCAGAAATAGTTATTTTATGAATACGGTTGTTACTATGGTACGTATAGTACTATAGTTACGGTTATTATTATAGTCGTATAGTTTGACCTACGCAAATTTCAAGCAAAAGACAAGGCCATTGATTCGAACTCGATTTGTTGTACCTAGGTAATTTATGTGTGAAGTTTCATTGAGACTTCCACATCAGCTATTGTGAGGAAGTTGAGGAAGACTGCTTATGGATGTACTAATATTACGAGATGGGGATGGAATCTTCATAATGTTGTGCTATTTCTGTTGTTGAAAGTGGCAACCTTTGTCTATTAAATCTTAAATGTAGAGTCGAAACAAGATTCACCATAAACTTACCCACCTAAAAATAAATCAATGTCTAAACTCGAGTGGTTAAAAAGAAAGCAAGTAGATTCGAGCGATTTCGCCGGCCGATATCGGTGCCGGCGTCCACGCGGACAGATTTACGCGTGTGTTGCACCACCACTATCTAGCTCAGGGGAAGGAAATAGAGGTAGAATCAGGATTTACATCGCTGACCGCTTGTATTGTTTGACTTGAGATAACTGAAAAGAGCTGGTACGGATACCTACGTCGATTGATTTTGAGATGCTCACTTTGAAATTGAAAGAAGCTCGTGATTTATTTAGCAATATACAAAAAAAATTACCAGGTTAAACGTTTTTTAGTGATTCTAATCTAAGTAATATCTAAAAAAAACGGCCAAGAGCGTGTCGGACACGCCCGAAATAGGGTTCCGTAGACATTACGAAAAAATTAAGTAATATGTTTCTAAGGATTTCGTATTTTGTACGGCATATTCCAAGTTTAGGTATATTTTATACGTTAGGCTGCTATTTACTCTTAAACTACTAATAATTCTCAAGAAAACTTAACCGTTATAGTTTTTCTTAGTGAAAATTTGCACTTTAAAGTTGATTATTTTGCAAACAAATCTCAAATAAAAATCAAATAAATTAGAAAACTGAATCGAAAAATCGTTTTAGCAACTCCTTAATGGTTTTAAAATACCTGTCCAACGATACCCCACACTACAAAGCTGGATGAGAAAAAAAAAATCACCTCCACTTTACATCTATGGGAGGTACTCAAAAAAATTTTTTATAAATATTTTATCATACTATTTCATCAGCATAGTTATATGTATATTCGTGCAAAATTGCAGGATAGTCCCTGAGCAAAGCCGCGGACGAACAGACAGATAGACAGACAGACATGGCGAAACTATAAGGGTTCCGTTTTTGCCATTTTGGCTATGGAGCCCTAAAAATAATGGATGTGCTAATTAACAGTTGCTCTGCGCTAAAATGTGATGGGTTGCAAGGTGTTTAGGTTCCAAAACAGACTACAATTACCAAATAAACGAAAAACTTTGTTTAATCATCGGGATAAGGTTAAATAATTTCAGGATTAAGTTAGGCATACGTTGGAATAAAAATGTATTTGATCAGACATACTTAGTTTGCTTAAATACGAATGTTGTCAAATATTTATGTACTCTACGTATTTACATATTTACGGGACCTAAGTAAACATCTGACAGTAGGTATAAACTAGATTTTATTTTGATCAAATAATTTTATGACAAACAATAATAATACCTTATTTAGTACTAAACTGTAAAGTATCTAATCTGGAGTAATCTAGTTCTTACTTCTTTCTGTAAAAAGGTTGCCTGGAAGAGATCGTTCTTGAGCGATAAGGCCGCCTATTGTTTACGTTAAATTTTCTTTCGTATACCTGTTTTCTGTATCGCTTACTATTTATGGTGTACAGTAAAGAGTCTTTGTATTTTATTGTATTGTATGTCGGTATTCGTTATAGTAAGCACGTACATATGATATATCCTATGCTGTGTCAAAGGACAGTTAAGCTCTAATTTATTTGATTTTCTTTTAACTAAATATTTTCGGTCATATAGTCGTGTAGGAAAGACAATAAAGAGTGAAAGAAAGAGAACGCGTGGTAATAATAAAAAGAAAGAGACGGTCGTTGTGGTTTCAAACAGCTGCCGCCTATGCACACTCCAAGTAAAACGTTGGCTAACACTGCACTTGTCTTTTTGGAATGTTCAGCTATTCCATTTCAACTGACATGCTCGCCGCTACCACCATTGTTATCCAGTGGCTATTTAAATGATTCAGCGATCTTAACTACAATGGGAATTATTGGTTTTAGAAACTATTTTTACCTAAGCTGAAGGAGTTAAAGTTATAGAGATTGCGTTGCATAGGAGCAATGCTTTTTGTTCTTTTGTTGTAGTAATTTGAACTTCCGATTTTAGTGAACACTGTATTTCTGAACAAAGTTTATTTTTAGGGTTCCGTACTGTCCAAGGGATAAATTTATACTCTTGTAGAGTCACCCGTGTGCGAATTTGTTCGTCTGTCACAGCAAATTTGCTCCGAAGCTAGGTACTGCAAACAGTAAGTTGAAAATGCGGCACAATAATTAATAATTTATGTGACTCAAACACAACCGTAACGTAAATAAATTAATGAGGGGAATTAAATAAAATGAATGTTTTACTAAGTGTACCTACTGTGTGGCATGTCAATTGAAAGCGAGTTTAAAACACATTTTTATTTAATATTTAATTTATATATTGTAAGTATTAATGTTATATAGCGGTGGTGATCTCTTACCATTAGGAGACCCACTTGCTCGTTTGCCATCCAGTCGAAAAAAAGAAAATAGACAAAAATCTACCACAAACTTACATAATGTTCTCTCATATCAACAACTAACCAACAACTTATTCTAAAATTTTGGAGAAATTACGTACTCACCATAAACAATAAGGCCAGATTAAAAAATGTAGGTATGTCTTTCAGAACCCACTTCACGCGAGTTTATCGCATACTTATCCTTTTTTTCTTTTATGATCACATTTTAAGCGTATTGCAATGTATACGGAACAATCCGTATTTTTTTTTTTCAGTACAGTGTGGAAAAAGTTTTAAGGAACGCATTTGTCATTCATTTTACTGTTTTACTTATAAGTTATATAGAGCAATGAAGTTTATTAATAGATGTTCAAACTAACTTTTCCAAATATTTTCTTGAATATTTACCTACCTGTTTACCAACACATAACAATACCACCAATAAATAATTAGAAGAAAATAATAATGTAAGTAAAATTTGTCCACAAATAAACCCTGAATGAAAACATAATAAATATTAAAACTTTGAGGAACATAATCTTCCGCGGCATTGTTTCAAAAATATTTGCTTTATTAATTAGACTTTACTTTTGAGTTAATAAAGTAAAATTAAAGGTAACGAACGAAATGTTAATTATATCCGAAACGTAACTTCGCAAAAGTATGAAAATTAAAATAATTTTAAAGCAAGCATCGCGGTCGGCTCTGTTTTTCCACAAACAGTGAGCTTCGGCCGTTTACTTGTTGCGGTATTTAACCGGCGATGGTATCTGCATAATGTGGTCGTCAGTGCCAGCGTCGCGATACTTCACCTCGTTATTATGGATTTACATTTTAACCACACTTACCCATATTGCCTATTTAGTATAAATTTATTGCTCTATTTGGCTTGGCATCGTTGATGGACTAATTATACACAAACATCGGATAGTTTATCCGTTGATATTTAAATTTGGGCGAAACCTTATTAATTAGAGATGCGTGCGCTTGAATGTTCCTGCACAAATCGCTGTACACATTCGTTAGATATCCAAACAATGACTTCATTAGCGCTGTAATCGCTGCGCTGTGGTATCCGACCGCCGATTGCGGGCAAAGCCGGTGTACAACACATATGTCGTACTTATCACGCATATGCATGCATGGGAACCGAAGCTTGGAATTTTTCCATTTACGTAATTTCTATTTAATTGTATTGGGGCAGTTACCGCTATATGTTTAGTGAGTTGTGAGGGTTCGCTTGTAAGTATGGGGTTTTTCATTAGCTTATTACCGATTCTTTTTGCATGCTGTAGAATATTCAGCAATACTTTATGAATGGTAGTACTTTGAACCCGTTTTTTATTGAATTTTTGATTTGAAGCGTACTAGATACTAATTAAATATATTATACTAGTTATTGTTAGAAAGTTATGTTTAATATATATATTATTTAGTTTCTTTTATCATTAAATGTATTGTACCTACAGCAGCCTACGTAAGATACCTAAACTCAGAAGTTACAACAGCTCATACAAGTTAGGAGTTTTCATCAAACTTAGTCGGACTCCTGTTACTTCTAGACCAGTTGCGTTAACTACTTATGCCAGCGCAAATGTTTTGAAAATAGTCTCTATTCTTATAGATCCAGTAAGAGAGTCTGAGTAGGTAATTTAAGTTTAGTTGATACTACACACTTGATCGACGACTAACTGCTATCAAAAACTGCTTGAATAAAATACAAGTATTATAAAGTAGAAATTGCAAAGAAAATAGCATAGCATCTGTTATCTAGCAGAGATAGATATAGATCGCATGTTAAAAAATATTCATTAAATATGGTATTATATTAGCCAAGGAGGAAACAGGAGAATACGTTTGTATGAAGTAACGGACGCCATATTTTCCCTTAAACTTGCCCCAAGGCGAGATGCGAGATGCACTTAGGTAGGTACACTACACAAAACAAACAAAGTCACAACTTTGGAAATATATACTTTCTTATATTATTATAATAAAGAGGAAATATTTGTATTTTTATATTTTTGGATATTTGTTAAAATACATGCCGTTCAATCGTCATACAAACTTTTAACATAATTTCATTTTACTACGTTCAAAAATCATAATACTCATTTAGCATATGAAAAAAAAACTATTAAATATCCATATATTAAGTTAGTAACAATGAGACTTAAAATTATGTTAGTGAAAAACGAAATAAAAACGGGATTCATATTTTTGCCGAGCATAGGTAAGCATTAAATAATATAAAATAATATATGCCTTTGTATGACTGTTTGTTTCACAATAAATAAATAAATAACTTATATAACATTCATTAGTCACAACAAAAAATTGCTAAGCGAGTGACCTAGACGGTTCGGGGTAGAAGCGACTCGGATAGGTTAGGTTCAGAAGGCTAAGGCGGGCGCGAAGCGGAGCGTAGGTATTTTTTTTTTAGCAGCCCGGATAATATTGCTTCACGAAAGATCTTTGCTGTTGGATTTTTGCCGGGTGTTTATACTACTCGATCATTGTCCTCGACCTTTGCATAAAAAATGGTTTATTATGAAATTTGGTTATTATATGTTGCATGCATGATTATACAGTACTTTATTACGCATAAAACAATTATGCAAATTGAATAATATGATTTAAGAAATTCGGCAATTTAGCCAGAGAAGATGCAGGTTCAAATCCTCTCCGAAAATCCGAAAATTATTTTCGTTAAAAAAAATGTATATATTGTTGCTAATGTCACGAGAGTTTGCGTGCGCGCCGGTGGCGCCCACCAGAACGATTTACTGTCATTCGGTGCAAATGGAAAATCGTCCACTTGAATTGACCAAAGTAAATTTAGACAAAAAGTAATTGTGCCCGGCAGTGGGACGTATAGGCTGGGACGACGACGACTGTGTAATTGTGCTGAAAAATATTTACAATCTAATTTATATTTATTGTAAATGAATTAATCCCAAATGGAATATTGGCCATATTATTAAATCAAGTTTTAATTTAATATGTGGGCCCAAAAATGATTTCGGGTGGAACATATTTACAATTCGTCATATTTCAGATTTTTTTTCGGCATACACCGATTTTGTCAATTTTACGATAGGGAAAGGTTCCATTTTCGACGATATTCAAGGGGACAATTTTCCTTGTTGATGTATGTCAAATTGTATTTTTTTTGCTTTGCCGTATAATTTAGAGTTTTTCATTTTCTATTTGCACCAAATGACAGTAAATCCGCAGAACCACCCACAATAATCACGGCCATTGTGCCCACTGGCTTATACCAGCCCTAACCTGCTATTCAAATTACAAGAATTGTCACACAGATTGTCAAGCTTGTTCCTTACGAAATGAAATTTTAACCCATGTAAAATAAAGGCGTGTCCTCCTATTTAACATGTTATGATGTGACCACTTGAGTTCATTGATAGGTACTCAAATGGTATCATAAGTAGTACCATGATTGATATTGTTGATAAAAAATAATTTCCATTTTCTTTTGTTCGCAGATCACATACGAGAATTTTCATGCGGTAATCTCTTTTACCGCACCCTGTACATGAATGAAGAGAGAAATACGCTTTATGTAGGTGCTATGTAAGTATATTTCATACACCAATTTAAATTTTCAATTAAAACCTTAAATCGTTCGTAAAACACTTACCATGGAAAAAAAAAATTAAATAACGTTACAAAGGAAAACTATTCACGAGAAAATGCAGAAAAAGATTTTCCAACGACATTGTTCTAGTTTTTTCCGAGACGTTCAGGAAAATGGTTCCACTTTTTTGAAATTTAAACGTGTCTTGGACGCCTTGGACGTGGAGTGTAATTATTTTGTATCTAATTAAACATGGCCACTATGTCCTACATTATACTGCATGCACAATGTTTAGTAATTTTAGCACCAATAATATTTAGGTTAGCTCATTAACTTGGGTCAGTAACGGTCGGAGTTGAAACAAATTGTCTCTGAGAATCATATAAATGGTAATTGGAAGTTATTTGGTAGTCAGTTTTCTAACAACTCAGCTTACAAAATAATAAGTTAAGCAGACTAAATGGAGTTGGGACATGACAAGCGAATTATCCGCTATTTCTGTCAACTACTCTGTCAACCTACTACAGATGATAGTAAAATTTAGTTTAGCTGAACTCACAGAATTATTTATAAAAAAAGCTGATGTTGAGTATTTAAAAATTTTAGGTTCTTTGCGAGATTAATCTTAAATTCTGAACCGAACGACAGGAACTTTGATTTTCGAATTTCGTAGTAGCGCCCTGCTGCTTAGCTACCTATGAGTTACCGTGTTCGTATAAATAGGTAACTCATAGGATAGGTATTTGATTGGACTTAAATCAGATCAAAACGTACAGTACCTAATAAGTTTCAAAATTATGGATAGGTATTATGGTATGGTGGCTGGTGCTTGCAACTCCGTCCGCGTAGAATTCGTTTAATATCGCTATCCCGCAGGAACTGTGCAATTTCCGGGATAAAAACTATCCTATATCTTTTACTGGGATTCATACAATCGGTTCAGCGGTTTAGGCGTAAAGAGCTAGCAAACAAACAAACAGACTTACAAACTTTCTAATTTATAGTATTAGTGGGATTTCGATACCGTTTTCATAAAAATTAAGGTAGTATAATAACGGTGTGACATAACATTAACTTGCATGGTCCAGTGCGATACTTTAATAAATAACAAAAGCGCCGATAATTCTCTCTGTGCACTGAACTGTGATCAAAGCCGCCGACTAACTTCAGAGACAACATGAAAACACAATTAATGTTAGTTCTGCTCGCATCTACTTGCTACAGTAAAATAGCGAACAACTATAATTTAACGAAACATTTAATAAAAGACCTTTAATGCAGCTTTCACGATATTAATCAATATTAGTGTTTGATAGAATGATTATCGTTTATGCTTTGTAAGTTATCTAATCCATGCGGCCACATTATTTAAGAACACTGGGTTAAAATTTGACGTAGATTTTCTTAGTTTAGAACTTAAATATTGTAGTGAAATAATCCATAATAATCTAAGAAAAATTTGAGGGCACTTTTGCAATTAAGTATTAATAATATTATTTTTTATTTAATTAAAAACCAACGCTACTTCTTAAAAAAAGTAGAAGAAACAAGCATAAAACGTGCAATTATGGACACTGACTTATTCAGACAAAAAGAGCATTCAGGGATATTCAGCGGTAATTTATGCGGCCCGTTGAACAATTCCATGAGGCGGGTAAAACAAATAAAATGGCCGCATTCTGCACATATGCCGGCGACAAAAACTATTCGCTCCACTCTGTTGCTCCTTGTCAACTCTATTTTGCTGCTTGCTGCTTTAAATTTACAAGATTTTTTAAAATAATTGTATTGTTTTTTAATTAAATGTTTTGTTTTGTTTCAGGGATCGAGTTTTTAAATTGAACATGTCAGATATTAGTCAATCCCACTGTGAAGTAAGTAGTTTTTTTTAAATAACTATATTTAGTTTAGTTAGTGCTATTGCATAAGTAGTTAGGTTTGGTTATTTACTCAATATATTTCATATAATTTATTAAATTTAAAAAATAGTAAGTAATATTAGATAATATGAAGAACATAAGTAAACTTGACAGCGGTAACACAAAAGCAAAGAAGCCACTTCCTGGGCACTGCAGCACTCGTGTTGCGTCGCATCAAATCCTCACACAGGCATTTTCCACATTCACCACAAGTGCCATCACTTTATGAAAAGGGAAGCCTTTTTAAAGCGCTTCTGTTTTTATAATTACATTAACACTTTAGCTGTAAAACATGTTACGTATTCACATACCGAAGAAGCACTTTATTAAATGGCGCTTTACTTAGTTAATGAGCGTTTATATCGCTTAATTGCTTTTGTAGACGCGAGAAAAGTAATTAAGGGTGCGTTATAAAAGATTAACTCATAATAGTGACGAAAAAGTTATTAATGATGTGGTCGCTAGTTTACTGTAAGAGTTCACAGTTATTTACACTAGATATATTTATTACGGAATGTAGGTACCTAGCTCGTGATTACCTCTTGAACCTCTCGATATTTCGATGAGACTCAGAGTGGCTGCTCTGAGTGAAATTAGATAATAGTGTTCGTTATTTGCTAATGCAATTGAACTAAATAAGGAATACTGCTTTCAATGGTCCGATTTAGAACTCAGTAAACATCGTGAGAAAACCTGCACAATATTGCGAAAATATTCAATGGTGTCTACGAAGTTTCCAACCCGTGCCGGGCCCATGTAAGAACTATTATGACGGACAAGATGATGAGAACGTTTGCCGTAATATATATGGAATGAGTTGAAATGTCATCATAAAAAATGCAGTAAGTTGAATTACCTGCCTTATTGTCGTCAACCTTGGTTTAATAACTTTTGAGCCACAAAGTTAAACTCTATGTACCTTACCATACTTACAGATAGGAAACTGGAATCAGTCGCATATGTATAGCCACATGTCTGCTTCGCACGATGGCTCGACGCTCGTCCAGGCTGACTGCTTCTTCCTTAGATCCTAATGATGATCACGCGCAGCCAGCTATTTATTAATTCCCAAGGTGACGAAAAAATAATGGGGTTTAGCGGCCTCCCTTCTCCCCAATAGCCGCCCCATGCCTCGCATAGCTATAGTCCTTTACAACAACAGAAAGAACCCCGCTTTCGTCAGCTTAGTAATGAAGTTATTCTAAAATAATAACAACAACTTACATGAATTGATTATAACTTCGCATTTAAATTCTCACATCACCTCAACCAAGTTCTTTCACACGCCAGTGTTGCCTCCTTACCCCCGTGTTGCCATCCTTCTCCTTACCATTCGTTCAGAAATCAAAGTACTACATATATCAACAACATCTTTTATTGTCTCAAAAAAAATAGAAATATTAATGTAAATTAATCAGATAATAATTTTTATATTAATTACAATTCGCATTTGGCGACACTCCCAACACAGAACTGGTGTTACTTCAGTATTGTCAGGCGATGAGCTGAGCAGTCCACACTTTTAATAACTGTCTAGCCTTTTCAGCAGAATGGCTTCTAGGTCTGTGACTAAGCTCCTCACCTGTACCTGTTCGGTCCACAGGAGTCATAATAACATCGACATTGTCTGTCTCAATTGATGGTTGGTTAACCTGCTCTGGTGTTTGATCAGATTCTACTATCTCTGATAAGTCACGAACACCAGCGTCTTTTAGATCTAATGGATACAGATGAGATATTTTTCCAGGCCGAATCTCATCTCTCGCTACTCTAATGTAACCATCTGAGCTCTTTACCACATGTTTAATTTTGCCAACTTTCCAGACTGCTCGATTCCCATCCGATTTAATCTGAACTAGATCTCCTGGTTTCGGAACTCTTTCACACTTTACTCTAGGTTCTCAGAGTATAGAACGCCTTTCTCTCAGACTCGGAAGGTATCAAGGTACTGTCCTGTAAACATTTTTACAAACTCTTTTAATATTTTCTGCCCTCTTTTTCAACATTCTATCAGTTTTCTTTTCGTTTCTGTAACGGGCTCCTGAATTTCAGCATCCGCAGGCGTTATGATTAACGGCCCGCCAATGTGGAGAAAATCTCCAGGTGTTAATATATGTCTACATAGGTCAATGGTCTTGAGTTCAGCACTCCTTCAATTTCTTTTGCTACTGTGATGAGGTGCTGATCATTCAATAAATGTTTTTCTAATGTTCTTTTCATGCAGTGTTTAATAAGACCCATAAGTCTCTCATAAAATCCTCCGAACCATATCGCTAATTCGGGAATAAACTTCCACTTTATTGCATTGTCTATGCAGTAATTGCTTTGCATAACCTCAGCCAGTAGCTTGAAATAAAGAGCATTATCTGATGTCATTTGAACGGGTACTCCCCTGACTGATATGAATCTTCTCAGCGCTAATAAACATTATTCAGTGCTTAGACTGCATACCACTTCCAAATGCACTGCCCTTACAGATAGGCAAGTAAACACACAGATCCATCTCTTCTCTCCATTGGTTACCAAGAGAGGTCCCATGTAATCTATGCCTGTGTATGTAAAAGCTGCACTATAGTTGCAACACTCTTCGGGTAATGGTGGCATTGGTGGGAGTTTATAAGGGCCACCTCCATACTTAATGCATTGCGGGCATTTGTTAATAACTTTTTGAACCTGTGACCGCCCTCTTGGTACCCAATACTTTTCTCTCAGCAATGCTAATGTGGTAGTTTATATGGTAGTTTTCACAACTTATTTTACCAATTAGATCAAATGTGAAGTCTGTATCTCTTGGAAGGAGTATTGGTAATTTTCTCTCTACTGACCAGTTGGTATTTTGGAATTGGCCTTTACATCTCAAGATTCCATTATTGTCTTTATATAGTTGTAATGATCGAGATAAGCTGGTACTTTTACCTTGATATTCTGTTGGGAAGTGGTTTTTCTGCAGCTGTATAATATTATTTACATCATTAGGCTCTCTCTCTGTTATTTCACTTTCTTTTCTTCCCATATTTGCTTCATTCTCTATGTTTCACGTTCTTTATTCTTGTTTACATTATCTTCTGAGTCCCCTGTTTCCTGTGACAGATCAATTTCAACTTGCTCTAAATGATCATTATTGTCACTCAGAAGACCCTCCACACTAGAAAGGTTAGTGTTTATTTCGTTGGAGAACTGTGCGATTTCTGGCTCTTTTAGAAACGTGGGGCCAGGTATCTTTCAATTTCATTTTCAATCGCCACAAGTCTTGTAGAAATAGCTTTGTGGACAATAACAGAGGTGCAACAAATCCACAAGGATCAAACACTGAAGTTATTATTCTTAGAACATGCTTTTTTGTTTCTTCACCTTTTTTCAGTAACTTTTTTACATCTGTCTTGATGAACAATTTATCACTGTTAGGATTCCACTTCATACCCAATACGGTTTTATCTTCAGTGGGGACTTTCATCTGAAGTTGATTCATTAAATTTTCGCAATTGGAACACCAGTCTCTAATATTCATTGAGAGTTCGTTAAAAAATACTTTTTGTTTTATTGTACATTTCTATAGCTTCTTCTGGCTTACTGACGCTTACAAGTAGGTTGTCCACATAAATGTTTTTTGCTATAGTGGTTGCTATTTCTGTGCCATTTTTATTCAGATGGTAATTAATTGTCGCCGCCAGGCTAAATGGGCTTGAGATCACACCAAATGGCACTCTACAAAATCTCAGGTGTTTGATATTTTGATCTGTAATATCTTTATCAATGTCTTCTACCCAGATAAATCTTGTGACATCACATCATCATCTTGTAAGCCTACTTGCAGAAAGGCCTTTTCAATGTCTGCGGTTATTCCATACTTATAACGTCTAAATCTCAATAAGATTCCTGATAAGTCTTCAAGCATTAAAGGTCCTTTATATAGACATTGATTTAAACTGTTGTTATCCTTCAGGCGTGCTGAAGCATCATATACAATTCTTAATTTTGTACTTTTATCCTCTTGAAGCACAAAGTGGTGAGACAAGTAATGCACTGGATGGTTACTGTTAACATTTGGTGGTGAAACTTCTTTAACAATGCCAAGATTAATCTGCTACTGCTGCTGATTGTGCTGTCATATAATTTTAATATTTATTTGTTGGTTCTGTTGAGGCTTCATAGTCTTCCATGAGCAAGGCCCAAATTATCAGGCAAAGTTGGAGGATATTCGACCCAGGGCCACTTCACAAAGTATCTTTTGTTTTGAACTATTATTGTGTCATTATAATTGTTAATTCATCTTCTTCATCCCTCTTGGATTTTGGTGAATCGGTTATGCCTATTGCTTCCAATTCCCATAGCTTTCTGATATTATCATCCCTCAATGGTGGGTCGGGTACAGCATAGTTACTCATTGATGACTGTGTCAATTCTTCAGCATAAGTAATGAAACCGACTGTCTCGTTACTCACCTTTGATGCTTCATATCTTCCAACAATTATCCAACCAAAATCGGAATTTACTATGAACAAATCATCATGTAGTTGTACCTTTTCATTGTGTACAAGGGAATAATAATAATCATTACCGATAAGTAGGTCTATTCTATTTCCTTTGCTATTATCATCTGCCATAATTATGTGCTCGCCCTCCGGAATGAGCTGTAGAATGGGTTGTTGTATTTCCTCTATTTTTCTGTAATAATATCAATTATGTTAGCTTGGATATATCTGTTATTATTAGTTTTGGTTTCAATATGCAAATTAACTGCGCTATAAAATTCTTTTGGGGCATTTTTACCGAATGTGTAGACAATCAAATAATTATCTTCAATGCTTTTTAATTTTAATAATTTTGCAATTCTACTTGAGACATAACTTCTTTGACTTCCACAGTCTAATAGGGTTCTACAAATGACATACTGCATATCATTTTCTTTTTCACGGACTCTAGCTATGGCTGTCTGCAATAGTACTATTGACTGTATAATTGAACTCACCGTCACTGAGGATGTATTTGCTGTAGATATGGAAGCACCAGCTGGATGTGGGCTAGTGTTCTCCATGGAAACCACTTTTGTAAGTTGGGCACAAAGCTCTGTTGTGGATCTTCGAACAGTGCATACATTTTTTCTTTAGTTGACAATGTTTTGCCAAATGTCCTTCACGAAAACAAATGTAGCACCTTTTTCTTCTTATATGACATTGCACAATCTTCATTATAATGGGGTTGTTTGCAAAAAATGCAACTTATCTTCCTTCCTTTTATTTTGAAGAAAAATATTTTTTTGACTTGTTTGTATGATTATTTTATTTTATTTATTTTTATTTATGAAATGGTTCTTTCCTTTTATGTGACACATTACATAATGTTTCAGTGGTAAATTTCCCTTCATTTTCATTATTAAGCCGGCCCGATGACTCTCTGGCTGAAATGCTAGTATGAAGAGCTTTTTCTAATATTTTCGATGGTTTCTTCGATGCCAATTTTTATGCGTACTTCATACACAAGTTCTTCTAGGAACTTCTCTAGTATCATCACTCGAAGATGAATGTGTTCCACATTTTCACAAAGTGATTTCAAAACTCTTTTAAGTGTCTCTCTACTTCATTTAATGTATTTCGGCAATCTTTGACAGTTTTGTCTGACCTTTTGATTCTATAGAGAGCCATATAGTGGGCATCAATTATGAGACTTTGTTTGCTATATCTTTCCTTTAATATCTATATAGCAATATTGTAATTTGTGTTGGTTGTGTCCAAATCTGAATCACGTCTCTGGCCTCGCCTTCCAAAGCTGATTGTAAATATAATAACTTATCAACATCTGAAATATTCCTATTGTTTACATACACAAATTACATGAGCGAGGCCACAAATTACACAAATTGGTCCCAAAATGGATGCCATTTCAAGATATCTCCGTTAAACTTTGGCAACTCCATGGTCGGCAGCTTGCTAGTTCGTGGGGTTTCCAAAGCAGTGGTTTTCTGTTTATAGTATGTTGTCCTGGCTTCTATTTCAGCAACCATTTCTTCTGCCTGAATTTGTTTTTGTGTATATGATGACACTTCATCGGCACATGGGTCATTTACCATTTGGAAATAATTATAAGTTTCCGATATAAATCTGTCATTCATGGATTTGAGCTTCGAGCATAAAACTCTAGCCTCATCTATAGGCATATTATTTTCGCCTAAATTCTTTAACACATCCTTCGCAGATGTCATAAGTGTATCGACCATTGATGTATATGTACTTACTAGATGCGCACGTTCATGTCAACAATATGTTCAAATATCGGACTGTCACAAGACGTCAACGCTATATAGATTATACACCGCAGACGTGACACAGCTATTTTACCTACGAAACGTAATCATTTTGCATCTGGCAAAATAGATATTTTCGAAAAAAAAACAAACTTTTTAACTGCATTTTTTTAATCAATTGAAAGAAATTATCTTAATAAATAGGCAGATAGTGAATGAGGTTTTGAAAAAAAGCTGAAGCACTAAAAATGTGATTGAAACCTGTAATTCAACGGTTCTTAAGCCTTTATCGCAATGGAACCCCTTATTGGAAATTTAAAATTTGCCGGAGCCCCAAAATAGTCAAAAATGGTGTACTGAGTAATATTATATTATTATTTTTTTTTGTTTTTTAGTAGCAATGTATGCTTGCTCAACGAAATTTCAGATTTTTTAAAAGCGAAAAAGATTTTCGGAATGCCGGAGGGGATTTGAATGTTATTAGTTACTGTTTCCGAACGTAACCTGTGTTTTGGGCGCGCTGTCACTGTCACTATATAGATATATGTATTCATGTAGACAAATGAGAAGTAAAAAGCATGTTCTAATAAATTACTGTTTTATTCTTAAATATATCCAGAAAAAGTTACTAAAATGCGTATCGCGTGACATATTGACGTTCATAAAAATTAGTACATGGAAACAGAATGACAGGTATAAATAAAGCAATTAAACGAATTGTCATGCATGTTCAGTCACAATTTTTTACCTACAACCAATTCTGAATGGGATCGTCTGCACGTTTTAGTCTATGATTGTAAGATGGCGTAATGTCAACGACTTTATAACCTTCGATGCGTTACGTCTTATTTTAAAAATTTTTTTTATTGTGGTATTACAATATTATTAGTTGCTTAATCACTTGTACAAGATGTAATTTTACTTACTTGAGTAGTGAATTGTTACTTACGTGCAGGTTCACGCCTATATTCGGAGTCTCAATCAAAAACTAGTTCGTCCGCCGCTCATGAATGTCAAAGTCATACTAAAGTCCTTTGCACAGTGCAAGGTGCAAAGCAGTGGAACACAATGAGTGTTCGGATGGCGTAATCTAGTAAGTACATATACATCAATGGTATCGACAGAGGCGCTAACTAATCTTAGGCGGGTTCTTATTGCCTCTTCCATCTTGGTAGATCTGTAATTCCGTAAAACATTTATTTAATTGCAACGACTATCCCATTTCGTTTTGATAAACTACGTTTTACTACGATAAGTCACACACAAAATAATTTGTAACAATAAACGTGAAATGTATTACAACTTACCGATTTCTCGAATCTACAGAATTATAACGTATTTATCAGTATTTCACTCAGGTAAACAAAAGATAATTTGTTCCAAACAAACAACATTAAACAATTTACGTGCGTTTTGACTTGAAAGACCCATACACAAACGTCATATAAACTTCATTGTCATTGGCACAGAACAAACTTACCACAGACAGTTGGCAGATAGCATGTGTATTTTTTAAAGAAGAAAATAAATAATTCGATCGATTAAATAAAACATAACGGAATTCAAACAATAAAAAAACTTAATCTTTATTTGCTTAAACCGAGCCTAATTTTCATCTTGCGATCAGTGTGTTACATGTTTAGGAACGTATCGTATATAAAGGTATCTTCACACCGTGAAAAACGATAAAATTGCTTACATGACTATGCTACAGTTTATAGAACTCAGGCCCCCGCCTTTACTTCGTAAGCGGGGCAAATTTGAGAATACTTAGTAAATAAATGATTCTTGCATCGAAATTACATATATTATCATTATTTATCATGGAAGGAAAGGATGGCAACTCCAAAATCAAACATAAGCCCCTTATTTTTAAGCTTTATTATATTTTACAAGCTGTAAACACTTAAAAGAGGAATACTGCATCTATAGGCGGGTAAGGATCAATCAATTCAAACAAAGCATTTGATGTTAGTTCTGTTAATCTCAAATACCTTTATCCTTGGGATACTGGCCCAAGAAATTAATGCTCATACAAATGCTAAGAAAGAACTACCAATAGGCACTGTTTGTAGTTCATGTGTCCCAACATAACTGCGTCACTGGTTAAATGACTACTCTCAAGTCTTGCTGACTGGACTATAACTATTATAATTGGTAAACTTTTTGTAAGACCTCATCTTACTTTTACTTAGTGAAGACTACATCTACACTACTACACCACATACTATATCTACAGCATTTCTTTTCCTTTTTATTAAGGATGTAATATTAATTAACATTTCAAGTTGGAAACTTCCATTAGATCTCTGTTACTATTTACTTCTACTCATCGGTGTTTCAAAGAGACACCTCGTTCGTCTTTTATTTAATTTAATTGCATTTGAGTACAATTTGCAATGAAATAATATTAAAAAATATTCCAAGTTATGGAACTGTTCTCTTAAGTACTTCAAACAAGATCTTATAGGATTTCTGATTGAGGACTTGTTATCATCGGCACTTCACATTGAAGACCTCCTGAATTCCTGGTTAAGGAATGTTTATCATCTGTATTTTACATGTATACAAGACCTTCTGTATTCTTGGTTAAGCAACTGTTAACATCGGTACTTCACCTCATAACCAGAAGGTTAAAAAACATATAATATAACACATTATCATCGGCACTTCAAATTGGAGGCCTCACATTCCTGGTTAAGGAAGCTTGTCATCGGTACTTGAAACATAAGACCTCATACATTTCAGACTACAGAATTATTATCATCGGTACTTCAAATACTTAGAAGACCTCAGTCATTTCAAGCTACAGAAATATTATCATCGGTACTTCAAATACTTAGAAGACCTCATACTTGTCAGACTACAGAAATATTATCATCGGTGCTTCAAATACTTAGAAGACCTCAGTCATTTTAGACTACAGAAATATAATCATCGGTACTTCAAATACTTCGAAGACCTCATACTTGTCAGACTACAGAAATATTATCATCGGTGCTTCAAATACTTAGAAGACCTCATAGATCATAATGTTCCTATTTAAGGAATTCTTCAACTTGCTCTGCATTCTCAATTGTTAATTTTATGTACATAATATTAATTAACAAACTATTGAGTGTGTATTAAAAATGTAAAAATATAATAATAATGATGTATTTTTCACCCTTTGTTTAATAGGTACTTGCTAATTCACTCCAGCCTAGCTGGATCTAAATACTTATAAACAGGATTTCAAATCCGTCGCATCTCCACCATGTCGTCAACCTTGGTTTAATAACTTTTGAGCCACAAAGATAAACTCTATGTACCTTACCATACTTACAGATAGGAAACTGGAATCAGTCGCATATGTATAGCCACATGTCTGCTTCGCACGATGGCTCGACGCTCGTCCAGGCTGACTGCTTCTTCCTTAGATCCTAATGATGATCACGCGCAGCCAGCTATTTATTAATTCCCAAGGTGACGAAAAAATAATGGGGTTTAGCGGCCTCCCTTCTCCCCAATAGCCGCCCCATGCCTCGCATAGCTATAGTCCTTTACAACAACAGAAAGAACCCCGCTTTCGTCAGCTTAGTAATGAAGTTATTCTAAAATAATAACAACAACTTACATGAATTGATTATAACTTCGCATTTAAATTCTCACATCACCTCAACCAAGTTCTTTCACACGCCAGTGTTGCCTCCTTACCCCCGTGTTGCCATCCTTCTCCTTACCATTCGTTCAGAAATCAAAGTACTACATATATCAACAACATCTTTTATTGTCTCAAAAAAAATAGAAATATTAATGTAAATTAATCAGATAATAATTTTTATATTAATTACAATTCGCATTTGGCGACACTTATATAGCAATTCTGAGAAAATACTAAATACAGTGCAAAAAACCGCATAAAACCCGATTACCGATATACAACATAAACAAACGCTCCAACATACAACCTTTAGCCGTGCTCTTACCCCAAACGCATATATGTGTACCTATACCGTTCTTGGTTCATTTGTGGGTGTTTGAGATATAAATCTCTTTAGACAAATTAAAATCATGGAACAACAATTCAGGCAAGCTAAAGTATCGAGAACAGTATTGCGTCAGTTATTGGCCAGGATTAGTAAAATTATAGCAAACAGTACCTACCTAATTCCTAAAATAAAATCGTTATAACTAGTTTCGCAAAATCCTCTCTATCTCCCCGATTTTAGGTTAGTCATTTTAAAATAACTATATCTACCATCGGTAGACAAATTATTGGGAGGAAACCCTTATAGCATAGGTATGGAGGTTTACTGTAAAAACATTTATACCACAAAGTGTTGTTGCATTGCGTAAAACTTGGCTTTTATAACAATCTATAGAGAACTGCCGAAGCGTTGGTAGGCCTCCCATCAGGTGGACTGACGACATCGTAAGAGGTCGCGGGAAACCGGTGGATACAAGTGGCGAGTTGTCGTTCATTGTGGCGTTCTAAGGAGGGCCTTTGTTTGTGGGCTGATGATGATAGAGAACTGTCTAGTCACTCTTTAGACTGATCATTGAACTGTTTCCAGCGAGACGCACTGATTCTGGAAGCCAGCAACGTGGCGCGCTGCGTGAGCAAAGGCAAGTCGGAGCCATTCGAGTGCCGGAACCACGTGCGGGTGCTGCAGCCGTTGGGAGACGACGAGCGGCTTTACGTGTGCGGGACTAACGCACACAGCCCTAAAGACTGGGTAGTCTATGTAAGTGACGTTCCTATAAGCTTTTATCTAAGGGCTTACGCTAACTGACGTGGTTTTCACGGAGCCGGTGGACGTCTATTGAAAAATAGTATGAGCAGCGCTAACTGCACGCGCGGCCAGCTAGCGTAGGCCCTAAGCTATCTTGTTTCTTTAGGTCAAATCTTGCAAGTTACATTTCACTGACGTCATATTCTTGGAACACAATTTTTGGAACAGTCAAATTCACGTCCGACAAGAAATAAACTTTACTTTTTGTAATACCTCAGCATCTTCAATAAATTAGCCGATAAATATGGTGATAGAACGGTGTATACTGGAAAATTCTAGAGCAGTAATAATTCAGATTAAGCAATACGAAGCGCCGTAGTGCAATAAAAAATAGAGCAAGAAGACAACACTGAAATAAATTAGTTAAACTCAGCATGAGGACAAACGTAAACGGATAAATACTGTTTTGATATCGATTGGCATGATTCAGATTCACATTTTAATGTAACCTATTCTGAAACTGAACTAATATATTTGTTTCAGTTAAATTTAACGCATTTACCGCGGCACGAGTATGTGCCCGGAGTGGGTTTTGGGGTTGCCAAGTGTCCCTACGACCCGGCTGACAACAGCACAGCGGTGTGGGTCACAGAAGGGAACCCCGGGGGCCTGTCTGCTCTCTACGCGGGCACTAATGCCGAGTTTACTAAGGCGGACCCCGTCATATTCCGCAATGACCTCTTCGACTTCAGGACGGGTCAAAAGAAGTTTAACTTTAAGAGAACTTTGAAGTACGATTCCAAATGGCTGGACAGTAAGTATCGTGTGCAATAAAAAGGTTAAATAGCAAATGCCTATACACGCAAATTATCTGTTTTTTTTCTTAAACATGACGAATATTTCAATAAGGTAAATGTCCCAGTGTTTGATATTTTAATGCGTACCTATAGACGATACCACTACCTCTATTATTGCTAACGACTTCAAAAGATTTTTTTATTGGCAAAAAATAAAATTGGGTAGGTAACATTACAATTTGTCACTAGTGCATCACGCAAACAAAGACAACTACTGGTATAGTGACCAGCACTAAGTAGGTATTGTATCTGTGAACTGTATTAATTTTAATTTTTTTAGAAACCAATTTTGTGGGATCGTTCGACGTCGGAGAATACGTGCTGTTTTTCTTCAGAGAGACGGCTGTGGAGTTTATGAACTGCGGCAAAGCCGTGTATTCACGCGTGGCCAGGGTGTGCAAACAAGACACCGGGGGCAAGCACATACTCAATCAAAACTGGGTCACTTATTTAAAAGCCAGACTCAACTGTAGTATCCCTGGAGAGTTCCCGTTTTATTTTGATGAAATACGTAAGTGTTGAGTCATTTTTAATCAGGTTATTCATTGCGGAAATCAGACATCTTTTGCTTATACCCAATAAACACATATATACAGATACAGTTTGAAAATGTAATATAACCCGGGTTAATTTTTTAGATCTAAGTCAGAAGTAGTCAGAACATATTTAAATGTCGCTCGCGTTTGAAAAACTTAGGGTTGTCTCAGAAAACACGTGCAAATCAGCTGTCATTTGCACATCGCACATGCACATGTTCAGCGATGCGGTAAACTGTCAACATGTGCTGATTCTTATCCCGAGTTATTTTAATTCACAGTGGTAACATTAGTTTTTGACTAAGTTTCTTTTGTTTGTGCGTCTCTCTACGAATAATGAAATGTAAATTAACCCTTAATAAGGCCTTTAATGGAGCATACTACCAAAGAATCAAAAGCCGCTATCGAATATATACCTGACAAAGGATGTTTTTAAAGCTAATAGTATTTTCAATAATTACAATGGACATTGTAACTTTATACCTAATAAAATAAGGTTGAATTTCCAAGTTAATGCAAGTGGTCGCTAAATCGCCTCTACCTCTTTAAGGGTTAGGTAAGTAATGAATGAAGCTATAAACTATTGTTCGCAAAATATAGCGCCATGTACGACACCTACATTATTCTATTCAAAGTAGTAACAGTAGTAATTTAAGTCATTATAAATTTTCTTTCGCAAAATATTTTTATGATACTATTAATTCATTCGCCACGTGACGCAATAACACTGTCACAGATCGACCACTGGAAGAATGCGCCGCGAAAATTATACGTACGTCACATTTTCTTTCATATGCGACGTTGTGCCGGTTTCTTGGATTTCAATGATAATGTTGTTGACGTTTTGTAGTCCCCACGGACACATAAAGATGCTTTTCCACTAGCGAGGTGCGGCGAGACGAGGTGGGTCGGGAACTGAAATCGCTCTGACACATTTACACCAAAAATTTCCACCAAAGATACCGTACGGGCCACCGCGATGACACAAGAATCGTGTTTCTGTTGTGGAGTTAATAAACACTATGTGCGTAGCAATACGGTTCATTGTTACACTAATAAAAATTAGAATTACCGTATCGCACGTCCCACCAATCCATACAGTTTCCACTGAAATTTGTCATACAAATTTAAATTATCGTCTCGCCCCGCCTCGTCTTGCTTTGTCGATGGAAAAGCATTTAAAATGTTCCTGTGCTGTGTGAAATGTTCCTTAAGGTCCCGCGAGAAACTATTACGGATCGACCGACCGTTTTCATATGCTTCTTTACCAAAAGTTTGCCACATCAACACTTGGCTTTCAATAGTTATAGTAGAACAAATTTACAGTGATTCCAAGTAACATCAGCAAAATATGTCAGTAATAAGAGCGTGTTGTGTACAGAAAGTGTATACCAGATGGCTGGCACGCCGCACCGGTTCCACGCGGTGTTCACGACGGGCGCCAGCGACGGGCTGGTCGGGTCCGCCATCTGCACTTACACCATGGATGACATACAGGAAGCTTTTGATGGCCGGTTCAAGGAACAGGTGAGTTTAGTCCTAATAACTATATCTTGATAAGTTTGTGCGTGACACTCGATATTACCCTGTTGCACTCAGCATTTGCCGCACTTATCAAAAAATCTTGATAAAGGCAGCAGAGGGGTGCGACAGGGTGCTACAAAACTTGTTATACTGTAGTGCTATGGAGTGTTATATACGAACTTGTCAATGTATCCCACTATCCCACTAATATTATAAATGCGAAAGTTTGTAAATCTGTTGGTTTGTTACTTCATCACGTCTAAACCGTTGAACCGATTTAGATGAAATTCGGTATACGGATCGTTTGAGTCCCGCGGAAGGACATAGAATAGTTTTATTCGGAAAATTGCATAGTTCCCTCGAGTCGAGGGTAACTGCTAGTAATATTACAAATGAAAATACGAGTATGGTTTTTTGTTACGCTTTGAACCTTAAAGACTCAACCGATCGTGATCAAATTTGGTATTGGCATACAGTTCTTATTCCAGTAAATTGTATAGTTCCTTCGGGCACGCAATAAACGAAATCTTTTCATAGTTTTACTATCAGCTAAATTTAAGAATAATTTACCTGCTGAAACCGTTGAAGATATAAAAATAAAAGTATGTATTTAAAGTAGAAAAAACGATAAGTTCATAAAAGTAATACTTAACCATCTTATTCAATAATATTAATTTATATTTGTAATAAACTGTCACTATATTACATTTGCCATTACCATTTCCTTAAACATCCAAAATATACATTTTATAATTCACAACACACAGTAAAGAAACCGTCATTAAGGATTCCCAACATAACGCCTTTTTATGTTAAATCATTCAAGGTGTCGTATGTAATTCAATTCACGAGAATTTCACTAAGGCCTGCTAGTACATGACGTTTATTGAATCACAAAGAAATGATAAGTTAATCAACGACTCCTGACAGCTAATTGAGTACACTTAACCTTTGTAGGCAGTTCTGCTGAGTCATACAGAAACTCTCGAAACTAACGGAAAGCTCAGTGATTGTTGAGATATCTCGACTCGGGATTAATGCTCGGAGAAATAATTGTACTGAAGCGAAAGCGAATATTCAAGCTAAATCTACTCAAGCACTTGTGTCAAAGTTAGCGTTAGGTACACTCAGTACGTCCTACTTTGAAAAACTAACTGGAATATTTTAACAACTGCCTTAATTAAAACAATTGAAATTGATATCCACGCGAATATGTGTGCAGATGGTCCGAACAAGCGCACCATTAGTTTTAACGTTGTTAAAAAACTAAACATAGCCTATGGCAGACAAACTAGGCTTTTTCGAGCGGAACATGAAATATAGTAATTGGTGCGTTGTCGATATTACTCGTATAGTCACAAATAGTCACAATTATTTTTTTCATATTTTTTTCTACAATTATTTGGATTAAAACTAAACTAGAAAATTCACTAAAGCGTACAAGTTATTTGACGTTAATTTTGTAGCATTTTTAATAAAATATTTTTACGTAATCCAGACAATAGTGTCAGCACCAGTGAGGTAACTCAGCTCAGCCGTCTAGAAAGGGCAACTACGCAATGCGATATGGGGCAGGCTCTCGTCCCCCTGTCTGTCACCTTCAGTTCAGTACGTTAGGACTTAGTCGATTGTAGGCATTTAGCATCAAGATGAAGTATGTGCTCGTTAATAGAAATTGCCGCTGTGCTCATTGCTTTTACCGCTATATGGATTGAAGCCCCGTGAGTAATTTTTTGAGTGTTTATTCTGTAGGTATGATTTTCTTGGGCACAAAGTGTAGAACCAATACAAGACAAAAAAAAATTGAAAATGTCATCAAAGTGGTAGAAACGCTCGAAATAAGACCCTAGTTTATTTCGAACAAAATTCATCCATCCCTTTCACTCTGGCCATTTGACCCCACTGAAGTGTTGTCCTTGGTGCGACAGGCTACGTCGAGTTCGGCGTGGCTGCCGGTGCTGCGCGCGCGCGTGCCCGAGCCGCGACCAGGCACTTGCGTCAACGACACCGAGGCATTGCCAGACAACGTACTCAACTTCATCAGGTAATATAGCGTCCGACATGGATACTTTAACTTTCCAGGCTAACTTTATCTAACTAGATCTGAGTGTAGTTCAAAAGTTGAGCTACTCATATGACTAACCTTAAAAAACGACAGACATTTAGTTTGAAGCGCAAAAGAATGCAGGAGTTGCAGCCTCAGACCTTATCTTATACGTGTAGTGGAGTTTATTTCGAATCACACCGAACTATACCCCAAATCAATAGCCACCGTATTAGCCACGCACCATCTTCGGCAACCGGCTTCATCTGTCTCCCGGGAGTAATCCCAAGCCTTTACCCCGCATTAGTTTCGCGAGGCGCGTGTTCTAATTGGGTCACGTGCTTTAATTGATGGCGTGGTGTGAAATCGCACTGGTTCAGTGTTGCCAACTCGATGTTTTGGGCTAGATTCAGCATTTTTTTTTTAACAACAGGGTATAAGTAATAGAGAAGAGTATATAAAATTATAATAAGTGATTGCTTTTAATTTAATATAATTATATGTATAATACGCAAATCACCTGTACAGAAAAACTACATCAATTGAAATGATGGATCGAGCTATTCAAGTTTTATCCTGCCGAAGCAATAAAGATATATAATACATAATTTTCAAGAATTACTTTTGATTTGCAAAAATTTTGGTTTAAAAAACATCGAGTAATTGCAATAAGAGGCTTAATTTCCTGGTAGGGGGTACATAAACAAAACTGTGAGCGGTAAAAGATGATGATGAGTGTAAAAAAGCAAAATCTAATCTCGATGGTAAGTTGGCAACACTGCACTGATTTCCTCACACCGCTTGCCTCGGCTATTATGGTCTAGCCTGGGATTGACTTTCGAGTGTTACTACCTACTGAGGCGGGATGTGTGTTGAAACTAGGTTACGTTAGAATTCAGATCCTAGCTTATTCATCATGAGCGCTTGTCGGATTAGGGTTGTTTGTGATTGATGGAATTGAATTCCTGAGCGCTCTTGTGAAACTCCGGAAAGAGGTAAAGATAAAAAAGCTGAACAAGAAAATATCCGTGGGTGTAAGAGTGGTAGCAAATTGGAAACAAACGTTTTCTTTGCAATGGAACGTGGTTATTTGTTTTATGAAATTGTAATCAAATAATCTGCAGTTGTGAAAATATTTCGTGTGGGCTTGTCTTATAATTCGGTAAATTAAACTTGTGAGACAAATATTGTCACGGCATACAAAGGCTAACTTTCTTATAAGTATAGACTTGCCTTTTGCACTAGCAGGTGAAGCTTTTTTAAGTTTTCAATAGTATGCTAATTTTGGATAATTAAGTGTTTTTTATTCAAACTGCAGCGTTGTCTTTACGTCCGTAGTTTGTTCTACCAGCGACTCTTGTACAGGTCGCATCCCTTGATGGATTCAGCAGTAAGGCACGAAGGCGACGCTCCAGCATTCTACAAGCGTGATTTGGTCCTTACCACGCTAGTGGTCGACAGCCAGTTCGTGGATATGCTGGGAGATGATATCACCTACACAGTATTCTACGCTGGGACTAGTAAGTATACTAATACACTAGAGACCAACCAAAAAGTTATCAATGTTTATTTCACACGAAAATACAAGCTGAAACATGGATGAACAGAAAAAAAAAATAGAAATTTGAAGTTGAAATAATAAAATACAAAAAGACTAAAAAGAGTAATCTTAATTTGGTTATCACTGTCTTCACCATCGATTCTGCAATGCCGTTACTTTGGTTGGGGATAACTACAACCTTCAGATGCTTTTTTCGAATTAGACTATGTTGTGTGTAGGTAGTTAATGGAGTGCTTATATTCGTGAGAATACTAGAAGTGGTTTATAATTCACTATCATCATTTGAAACGACCGAATTAAATGCGAAAAAAACATTGTCAGTTAATAATATAACGTGGTTGTAATTCTATTAAATATCTAATGTTTATTGTTCAAACATTGTGTTATTTATTTACGGAACATTGTTTTATAAGCAGCCAATGAGGCTTGAGGCAAAAATGTCCAATGCAGTGCAACGTAATGGAAACTGCGGTTGGTTCATTTGCATATAGCCAGGTTCATTTAAAAAGTGGATTCCATATTACCCTAAATTATGAGTATTTATGAGTTATCTCATCTGAACCATTCGTATAATGTTTGTGATATGTTTATGTTTAAATAGTGTTGTAAATTTATAGTATGCATTTAAAAATATTCACGCATGCAAATTAATTGGAATTTTGTGCAGTTTGTACCTACTGTAAAATGCGTACGAGAATAATAGGATAGTAAAAATAAAATAATGTTTAAAACGAAAGGGGATTGCTATATTAATGTGTCTTTTCGCGGCAATGTTACACGTTGATTGAAATCCAAAGATGATAAACTCGTAGAAGACAAAAAGACCGCATACCTAAATACATTGTATATTTTTTCTAAACCACTACAATCTTGTGAAAATTTTTCGACATACTATTACAACACGCCTCACTTGGCTTTTTTTATTGTTTTCACAAAGATCAATAGATATACTACGCATATTGATTATTAAAATTTTTCGACTTACTATTTTACAACACGCCTCACTTGGCTTTTTTATTGTTTTCACAAAAATCAATAGATAGAACGCAAATTGTTTGTTTTGCTGATGAAGCTTGTTTAACCAGGTGAAGGTTCCGTGTACAAGATAGTGCAGTGGGCGGGCGGCGGCTCGCGCGTCGCGGACGTGTGGCGCGCGGCCGGCGACGAGCCCGTGCGGGCGCTCGCGCTGTCGTCACGAGCGCATGCGCTGTACCTCGCCACAGACAACAGGCTGCGACAACTACCACTCAGAGCATGTGCGCATCGGTGAGTTACAACCATAGTTGAAGAAATTATCCTTGTGAGTTTTTTTTGCAGGTATGACCATGTGCAAGGTCCACCCGGATTGCTACCACCATCTTGCTCGCTAATCCTGCCGTGAAGCAGCAGTGCTTGCACTGTTGTGTTTCGGTGTGGAGAGTAGGACAGCCGGTGAAATTACTGGCACTTGAGGTATTCCATCTTAGGCCTCTAGGTTGGCAACGCATCTGCAATAACCCTGGTGTTGCAGATGTTTATGGGCGGTGGTGATCTCTTACCACCAGGAGACCCACTTGCTCGTTTGCCTTCCTGTCGAATAAAAAAAAAAGAGTGCAGGCTCTGTATCCCGCCACAGACAACATGCTGCAACAGCTGCAGCTGAAGGCTTTTACTCGTTGTTAAGCGATGGTCTTACTTAATCCATGTCATCATTTCTGTGATATTGGTAGGTACAAAAAGTACATAGATTATTAGACGCTGATGGAGTTTTTGCCTATAAATTCAGAAAGAAACAAAGCAGTTTAGGAAGTAGCCCATAAATATTTGTGAAGCGTCAAGCGTTATCTAGAATCTACTAAGCACTAGAGTAAGGGACTGTTCCATATATGCTTTTTATAATTTACAAGTTTTTTTTCCACGTAGCTACGACAGTTGCGTGCGATGCGTTCTCGATCCTTATTGCGGTTGGGACAAGGAAGTCGGCGCGTGTCGTCCGTACACGCCTGGGCTCCTCCACGACGCGACTAACTCCACACCTTCCATATGTGAAGCTAGTGCACCGCTGAAGACAGTCAGGGCTGGCTATGGGCAAAGCGTCCATCTGGCTGCCTTCTCCAAGACGCCGGAGGCTTTGAGAGACCAGTACGTGGTGTGGTATCACCATTCCAGAGAGAAAGGGAGATACAGGATTAGTTTTAAGTGAGTACATATAAATAGCTTTTTTGACTTTTTAACCTTATGACGTGATAGGCACCAGAACATAAGCAGATCTTATTGGGTGATAGCTGGACGATCTCTACAAGTTTAGCAAGATCAGATGCGACTTGCTTTTAGTGTCATGTTTTGTACTTTACTGAAATCTATAAAACAAATTAGTATTTTTCAAATCATGTTGTGTCCCTTGGTATGTCTTCGTGTTATTGTAATGGGCCAGTAGTTTAGTTTCCTAGGGAAAATTGGAAAACTTATACTGTAAGTGTCGTAAAGTATACTTACATTAGTTCCCCGCTAGGTACGTATAACAAGGTCTAATTAGTAACTCTGTGTCATGTCGCGTTTCGTCCAAAGAGCACCTCTTGTGAGCAGCAACTCGTCTATTTAGCGAGTAATCAAAGTAGTAATAAGACTTAATAACAGCTCAATTTGTAACCTTTAACTTGTTTTTCTCTTGAAGATGCAAATATAGCAATGCAATAAAGTACCTACAATGAAGAAAAAAATGTTGATCACTAGTCTAGTTTAAGTTAAATCATTATAATAAATATAGTTGGGAGCGAGTACTGCAGACTTCAGAGCGCGGCCTAGTGCTGCTGTCGGTAACGGAGACGGACCGCGGCCGGTACGAGTGCTACTACGGGCCCACGCTCGTCGCCTCATACAACCTGGACATAGATATACACAGGTAAGAAGGAAAAAGTACTCTGAAAAACCCTCGGTATTACATTGCCCTTTTAGACTATTAAAATAAACCAGAAATAATTTACAATTTCGCGTACCTACTACGAAAAATCTCTGCAGAATCAAAGTAAAAAATACACGTGAAATTTCTACTCTACGCCTACTTTTCACTCTGCTCGTTATTTCGATCGTTGAAAGTCGCAACACGATTAATACGATAAAGATATGGACATATTATTAACATATTTTGAACTGAGATTGCATTTATCCGCTAAAGAACTGCATGATTTTTAAAACATGATATTATTCTCTTTGAGAGTAATAATATTGACTTCAATAATAGACACGTAAATACCACGGTTTCTGGTTTATTGTATATTCTAAGGCTGTCCCTCAGTTAAATTGCTACATGATGTGAGAGAAGATTTTGCTAAACTGCGAGGGCTGAAATTCGGGGTGCTATCCTATCCCCGGGGCGTACATATCGCAACCCTCTTATACCTAGACAGGTACCTTGACTTGCTACCTATAGAGCAATTTGTTTTCAACTGTCTTGGTTGTAATTACTTAGGTGTACATAATCATCAAATTCTAACTGTTATATCAGACCCAAATATGCAAACATTTTAAAAACTGATCCAGTTATAACATTTTTGAAAATTTAGGTTTTGTACCCCTTATAAGCACCCACTGTTTTAAGCCTGTTTCTTAATAACGGTGCTAGACTTAGTATACTTTTTGTGAGTGGTATAATAACACCCTAACCTGTAATTGTAGAACAAATATCGTCCAGTAAATTACGGCTCATTTACGTATGACATGACGCGGTAACTATAGGTATTATCACTTCCAAGGCTGAATACCTAATTACAGAAGAAGCTATGTAAAATAAGTTTAGTCATGAACTTTCTTTGTTGACTTACTTTCGGTAAATTTATCTTTACTTGTCTAAAAATACAATTATTGATTCATAAGAAATATTAAAAAAAAAATACTTTTTTGCGTGCGTGCTATTTTGTGACGAAAAAGATTTTGTGTTGAATCGTATTTAAAAGTAAGACTCCAAAGAACCGACTGACATTTTAGATAGGTACTAGTGCAAACTTAATTACAGTAAAATACAGAGAAATGTAATAATAATAATAATAATCCTTAGCGCAGGCTCACTCATACAGGACCCCTGTCCTGTACATGCAAGAAACGCAACACCCCTGTGTTGCGTTTCTTGCAGCTGGCTGTACATACCTACTTATCAATCGTATCAAAAGTTAAGGATTAATATTTACTACGGTATGAAATATCTAGTATCATACAAAATCAATGTAATGTACCGTTTCTTATTATGTTTCTACAGTTAGGTATTTATAACAAATTCACAACTGAAACTGATTTCTTTGTGGGTGTTGGCATTAAGTATATTCTGATATTTATTGTGGAAAAGTATAACATGGTAACATTTAAATAGTGTTGCAGTATTTAGTGCTCATGCTTGAACTTCGTTCTAGGTGTACGCAGCCGAGCAAGTCGCAGGAATATAAACAGGTGTACTCGGATTGGTGTCACGAGTTTGAAAAATATAAAAGCGCGATGAAAGCCTGGGAGACACGGCAAATGGTAAGTGGAACAAATTAAATTTTGTAATAATTTTCAAAATAATAATGTCGGCAAATTTTTAGTAAGTGTGTTTCAATAAATTTGATTTTTTTGCGCAAATTAGGATCATCTGATATACGAGTAGCATCTAAATGTAGAGCAATAACCTGAACTACGAGTATATGTCTTTATTGGCAATTATAACATTATCTAAAATGTAGGTACCTAGCTAGAAAGTGTTACATCAAGAAAAATTTTGAGATTTAATGCCTAAAAAATAGTTCACTAGTGTTTTGTTGTATTAAAAAAATATATTAAATCGTATTTAGTGCCTTAAACTTACCACTTTATAAATTTATTTATTCCACAATAACAAAACGCCACACTCTTGCCACACTAAAGAAGAGTTGTAAAATCTGTTTCATTTCCAGCAATGTTCCAAAAACGTGAACGCGTCATCGAGCCAGAACAGCTTGGGCAACGAGATCGTGGCGTCGCTGCGGTGATAGAGCACAGATGATTAATGAGCGATTACACCGCCTTGCTGCATAAACTATCTGATATCCCGCCGACAACTAGTAGTCACAGCCGACCCTATTTTGACAAGCTGCCATTGATTTAGCTTTCATGAAGTTTATAACCAAGCGAAAAGTTGTTGTCTTTTAGAGGTGTCTTCGTTAAAAGCTTAAGATCTTTGAATGGGTGGATTCTTTGTATCAATCGCGGAGATCAGTTAAAGGAGGGGCAGTCAATAATAGTCTGGGAACGATCTGTTCTTAATGGATGATTGACTTGTTTTGTTTAGCAAAGAAATAGTTCGTTTTCCCTTTCTTTGTTCGTGAAGTTAACTCTGTGGTAAACAATCAAAAAGTTTTTGTGTAAAGAGATAATGCGGTACATTGATTATTGTCGAAAGCGACTGAGTAGTTTAACTGTATCTGTATTTGAACGAAATGAATATGTGATTTTTCTGTCTGAACGTTAACGCTACGCTGCCTCGTGGTACTATTTTTGATTTATTTTAATAGTACAAAACGGAACATTACAATATTTTACATTTTTTTTAGAATAAAAATGCAGAATAATAGTTTTGAAACTCGTAAGAAAGAATAGTTATTGAAACAGTGATTTATTCGATTCAATATCAATACCTACTCTGTAAAAAGTTTCAGCATATTAGGAAACTGCGTCGTAATGGTTCGATGTTTTATATGAACAAGCATCAATTTGCCGTCTTATATTGAGATGTCATGAAAGTAATAAAAGTGATTTTATTTAATGAGAATTATTCATTTCGTTCAGTGCCGTATCAAGAACTGTAATAGCACAAGCGTTAAATCGTACAAAACGCGAGTTCAGTCGACTAAAATTTACTACAATCGATTGAATCGAATCGATTTTATTAAAGGTATCATACTGAAAATACTAGACTTTATTGAGCAAAGCCAGTAAACTTTAATTAATTAACTAGGTCAGTGCACTATTGAAAAACTAAGTAATCTCATATAATATACATATAAGTAGAGTCAACGTCAGAAGTAGTAGAGCACTTTTTTTGCTATAACATACATAATGCATTTTTTTTTAGTCTTGTTTGGCGTTAAAAACGTAGCTGTAACATGCCGTTACGTGTGTACGGTGGAGAAAAACGCCCTGGAACCTGCAAAGCAGTTCAATGGCGTCTGTAGTTCCCATTTCCCATTGGGCCTGAATGGGAATTCCAGTCCAAACTCTCGTATTCTCAGAAGAAGCTTATGCCCAGCAGTGGGACGTAAATGCAAAAGCCAAGATGGACGTAGCTGTAAGATGACAAGACGTAAAAGTGCTACTTTTGATACCGGCTAGACTTCTATGTTCTTTTATTTGAGTACTCTATGTAATTTCGTTTTACTTAGTCGACTGAAATATACTCGTGAAACTAGAGTGTAAGTCAAATGTTATTAAACACATAAATGAGGGTGTGATTCCACCAATACAAAATGCTGTGATATCAGTTCTTTATGATTGTGCGGTCGTCAGTTGTAATAGGTTGCTGCGTTTCTTTCCCGATGAAGAGTTGAACCGTTGCTGGGTGGTCCCGAAACTTGATGCTACTGCGATAGTCATCGCTCTCCATTCATTTATCTTGACGTCCGTCTCGCCTCTTCCAGCCACACGCCGTTGTCTATTTTATTGTTATTTAATGATGTGGAAGTCTGTTTTAAAGATTTAGATAAGAAATAATTACTGTACGTCCATCGGCTATCAGAGACCAAGCAAGCAGCCTTTCAACTTTTATGCTTCGCAACTTGATTTGTCAGCCATTGCGCTAAGGTCTTAGAATTATTTATTAGAGTTACAGAATGCGAGGCAAAAGGATACATTTTTAACTTACTTTTTACACAGTGAACTTGTTCAATTTCAATATCCATATAATGCATTTAAAAGACGATGTTTATTTTAGTCTTATGATTTTTCTTATTATTATTAATTATTTTTAAAATAACATTACTTTTTACATAACTTTAAGAGAATAAACTATATTACAGCAAATTTGATAACATAATAAGCAATATGAACGCCAACATAGCTCTAAGCATGTAGATATTAAATTAAAAGCTTATGAAACCCGATGTTAATGCGTAGAATTGTTAAAGTAATTTAATTTAATATTTTTGTTATAATGTCGATTATGAGGTTGAGTGTTAGACCCGTCAAGTAAATGTTACAGTACACACGGACAATCTGTTTAGTATGTACCATGCCGTCCGGCAAATCAGGATGGTTTGCTGTGTTGATGGATAATCCTTTATTTTTGGGCTCGAACTTGGAGGTTGAATCGAATTTAATAGAAATGTTTTTGTTAATTCCAATTGGTTTTAGAATAATCTCGCTAGAATAGTGCCTTGTGAAGCATGCTTACATACAGAATAAAACTTTAAGTAATAAAAACTATTTATTAATATTTTTGCGTAGGTATTATGAAAATTTGAATGAATAGATTTTATAAACAATTATTGTTCCAGTTAGGTAGTTCGTTCGTTCTCAAACAAAGCAATAACATTGTATGAATATAAGATTTGCCAGTATTAAATTATAATATTATTTGCAAATTTGTTGTAAGTATTAATTGTACTTAAAATAAAAAGGGTAAAATTGTATATTTAAGAGAATGAGCAAAAGTAATACATTCAATTCCGATTTTTGTCATAAATGCTCCTACGAAATTAGTGACAACTTCCCTTTACAACAGATGAAGATGACGTATGTATCTACATTGTATATAAATTGTGAAATTTGGTAGAAAATTGCTGTATTGCCGTACGGTTATTGTAAAAATATATATGACTAAGGTACAATGATAAGCGATTGTTTTATAAAAGGAACACAAATAAATTATTTTAGAGCTAACTGTTTACTTATTTTTGCTTTATTTTATGAGTTTCATGAAAGAATTTCCAGCTCCTATTACTACCTAATCCTGAACCTTATTCATTCCTCCGTCTTTTAATCTGTTTGTACTTATTAGCTTATTACCTTAAACCAGCTACCTAACCCACTAAAGTTCAAAATATGGGGTTACTAGCTTTTACCCGCGGCTTCGCACGCGTTAGCTATTCCGTCTGGTAGTTTCAATTGAGATTTTCAGGATTTTTCCGAATTCCCCTGAAAATTTTCAAAATTTATATAGTTTTTCATTGAGGTTGTGTTGTGAATAACTGCACAAAATTCAAGACTCTAAATCCAGTGCTGAAATTTAAAAAAAATCTCTATCCGAATTCAAATTCAAATAATTTATTCAGTAAATAGGCCGCAATGGGCACTTTTACACGTCATTTTTAAAACTGCCGGCGCTTTCGGAAAGACCATCATTGCCAAGAAGAATGCGCCGCAAGAAACTTGGCAGAAAGTCATTTTTTCAAAATAAAATAAAATAAAATTAGAAATAAAATACTTAAAAACTATAGTATACAATTAATGAAAATAATAATAATACAGGCATGTATGGGGTCCCTTAGTTACAAAACTATCCCGTTGGAGTATCGGGATAAAAAGCAGCGTATGTGTTATTCCAGACGTCCGACTACCTACATACCAAAATTTCATGAATCTAAACCCAGCGGTTATTATTTCGACATTTTATCCCTAGGTATCCCGTGGGAATAGCGGGTCAAGAAGTAGCCTATGTATTATTTTAGACGTCCAGCTTCCTACATACCAAATTTCATGGCTTAAAGCCCAGCGGTTTTAGTTTCAAGATTTTATCCCTATCCCGTAGGAATATCGGGGTAAAAAATAGCCTATGTATTATTACAGAGGTCCAGCTACCTACACACCAAATTTCGTGGCTATAAGCCCAGCGGTTGTTATTTCGAGATTTTATCCCTAGATATCCCGTGGGAATATCGGATCAAAAAGTAGCGTTTGTCTTATTCCAGACGTCCAGCTACCTACATACCAAATTTCATGACTCTAAGCCCAGCGGTTATTATTTCAAGATTTTATCCCTATCCCGTGGGAATATCGGTGTAAAAAATAGCCTATGTGTTTTTTCACAGATTCAGCTACCTACACACCAAATTTCATAGCTCTAAGCCCAGTGGTTGTTATTTCAAGATTTTATCCCTAGGTATCCCGTGGGAATATCGGGTCAAAAAGTAGCGTTTGTCTTATTCCAGACGTCCAGCTACCTATATACCAAATTTCATGACTCTAAGCCCAGCGGTTATTATTTTAAGATTTTATCCCTATCCCGTGGGAATATCGGGATAAAAAGTAGCCTATGTCTTATTCCAGATATCCAACTATCTACATAGCAATTTTCATCCAAATCCGTCCAGCCGTTTTAGCGTGAAGAAGTAACAAACATACTCACTCACTCACTCACTCACATCCTCACTCACAAACTTTCACATTTATAATATTAGTAGGATTAATAATCTAACCTAAATATCTCGATTTAAAGAAAATCCACCTCATGCAGCCATTTGTATCAAATTTTTGGTGTTCACCAGTTTTTTCTGGTTTTACTTCAATTTTTTTTCTGAAGTGGTTAAAATGATTAAAATGATTAAAATAGATTATTAACCAGACATGCAGTTTTTGATTAATATCCCTTTCTTTATACCTACAGCTGGGTAGCTGGTTGAGGTAATAAAAAAACATAACCCTCCTTCGGGCAGTTGGGTAAAAACACGATGATTCCTAACACCCAATCTAAAAATACGTAATAGATTTTAATATTACTTAAGTACCTTATTTTTAACAGCAAGCATAAATAAAAAAGGCTGAATTTATTTTGTAGGATTAATTTTCCCCATGGATTAATTTTTACGAAATTTTAATTGCATTTTCAAATTAACCTTTTTATGTGTTAAAAGAGCAATGAAACTGTTATAAGAGTATCGTAAACGGGGCGCCTGTCTTGGATTGGCGAACATCAGGGAATTTAATTACAGGGGGAGTAGAATAATTGGAGACTCGTGGTAATGGCCACACTTTACGGGTAAATTAATAGATTCATGCCGCAACCCCGATGAACCTCACGGAGCCCGCTCTGATATTAATTGGCTCAAATCAAACCATTACTGAGTTCTTTTGCTTCGATGGCTGAAAAATCAAATAGGCACTCATTTTTGATTGGGCTTTGACTGCGTGAAGCTGAGTAATCTGACCTGAAAAAAAAAGAGTCAAAGATAAAATACTGCTATATAAATACCTAGTTTCCATACGTCGCGCTGTCGCACTCAAGCGGGAATTTTACAGGCCTGTCATTTGGTAGGTAAGGTTCAGAAATAAATTTTCGAATTGTCATAATAAAGTATTTGTACTTAGTATTTGGTAACTAGTATTTGTAATGTGCAATCCCGAGTATCTTAGCAACTAAGGATGTATTCGTACGTTAGTTGGAGTGCAAAGTATGCAATTTCTTAGTGATCTTACTAATATTTTAAATACGAAAGTTTGCGAGTACGTATGTACGGGTCTGTTTATGTTTGTTGATGCTGCACGCTACAAATAGCACAAAGAATTTAGATGAGATTTGATAAGTACCTACGTAGATGCACGCCTGGAATGACAAATATGCTAATTTGATAATTATGTAGGTAGATGCACGCCTGGAATGACACAGGCCAATTGGTAGATGTTGTTAGATGGACGTCTGGAATGATACATGGGCTAATTTGATATGTAAGTAGGTAAATGGGTTCTCTAATTTTTCGCCGAAAATTGTTTGGCCGAATATTACTTCCCAACCAACATTTCGCAGAATTTAATTTCGCCGAATGATCACTCGCCAACTTATTAAAATGTTTAGTTTTATTTCCCAACCTCGACAGTTACCAACTGTACGTTTGGCCTGTTTGTTATAAAATCACTTTTCAAAATGCCGACTTTCGGTTAGTAGAATGCTTTGGTTGGCGGAATATTCATTTCGTTGTACAATGTTTCCCAAATTTTTTATTGAATAAGAGTTTCATTTAGTACTTAACTATAGTGTAATAAGTAATGTGGGTAAGCGCAATATTTCCGTTGTGTTTTTGTTTGTGCACTAATAACCATATGACAATGTTGGCAATGATAATGGTATCAATCTTGTACTAAATGTGTGTATTAGATTTCGAAAAACCGGCAATCACTGAGTCTTCGGTAAAATTTTGGAAACATTTATTTACAAGGATGCCATTTTCAGTTCAATATTGTTTTTTAAGTATTAGACTCATGTTTTGGATATTTAAAAAGAAATATATATTCAAAATAAAAATATCGTCGAACCTAACTGGACTTTTCCACACATTAGATTTAAGTAACACATTAAACTCTTATTTGTAATTAATATTGCCAATTGATAAAATGGTGTGTATCTCTTACTTACTTTTAGTAAAAAGTTTACTTATGTATAAAAAGAACGCACACTGACACTTACACTGACGAAACGTTATTCGTTTAATAGTTGTTTGACCTAGTGAAAGATTTGACAAGTGATTTACCAAACGTTTTGAGTCATTATGATATTCTGCTACATAATAATTCGACCAAATGATACGTTGCCATATAAAAAGTTGGTAATAGTTAGTTGTCAAAGTGAATCTTCGGCGAAACGTTGGTTGGCAAGTGATATTCGGCCAAATGAATTTCTGCGAAAAGGCAGAACACCAGGTAAATGACATCTGGAATGACACATAGGCCAGTTTGATATGTAGTTAGATGGACGACTGGAATGACACATGGGCTAATTTGATATATAATACATTTATTTTATTAGACATCTATTTCTGTTTGTTCTCGAAATAAAACTATAAAACTAGATCGCCCGTTGATGACCACAATCCTCAGTCATGAGGGAATGACTGGACTGGGGTTTTATATGCAACATTAATAAAATATACGATATAATTGTTGGCAATTCCTAAGGGAATTTATTAAAATCATGGGATTTCAATTCCACTACCGGATCTATTAGGTATTTACGAACGCGAAGCCACTGGTAAAGTCTAATAATTTATGAATCACAATTTTTTTTTCTGATAATAAAGTTGATCTCATCCGGAAGCGGGATAATTCATCAGCAGCGAAGTCAAACGAAATAAAAAAATTACGATTACTTACCAAATTACAAACATGGATCTATATCACTAGATCGATACTTTAAAAAAATGTATGTGCCAGACTAGATGACTTATATTATGTAGTACCTAGTTGCAATCAAGAAAACTGAATCACGTGCCAGGGTGAAACCTTTTCATAATTTCGCTATGATTTCTTTGGCAGATATATGGGATGTCAATATGACATTAGTAGCACAGTGGTTCCACCCTGGTACGTGTTCAGTTTCCCTGACTGTACCTTGACTTGACTAGTTAAAACTTACACACAAAATCACCTGTTACACTTCTAATAAAATAACTTTCAATCCATAGCACCTAACTATAGATGAATTTGTGATTTGGTCAACTCAGAATATTTGGATAAAACTCTAGTCATTGTTACTTTTTTCCTTTAGTAACTCCAACTTCCAAGTAGTAATCAAGTCAAGTACCCGATCTGCTTATTAACAGTATTAGTTACCGGTTAATCTTGCGGTTAACTTACCACGAGCTTCACTGTGAAGGAAAACATCATGAATAAACCTGCACAAACTTTGGAAGCAGTTCAATGGTGTGTGTGAAGTTCCCAATCCGCACTGGGTTCGCGTGGAAAGCGTAGCGTCTCATTCTGAGAGGAGACCTGTGCACAGCTGTGGGACGTATGTATGTAGGCTGGGGTGATGGATGATGATGATGATGAAATTTGCAAAGCCTGGAATAAAATATATCTTAAGAGAAGTTTCCCTGCCGGCCGCGCGGCCACGTTAGGTATTCATTTGGGATATTGCTGTCTTTATCGCTCGTGACATAAGCGCTCGCAGCCGACTTCATTATATTTTCTATGCCTGTGGTTTTTTCGATTTTGTAAAAATTCTTTAATAGTTTGTAATTCTCGTGCAAAGTTGACATCTTGTTTATGTCGACTTTTGAGCTCTTGTAATTCTGATATTACACATTTCTATGAAAAAATGATCTTATGTCTAGTCTATACTTACAAAATTTCATCTACTTCTGTTGCCTAGTTTTCAAACGAGACCGGGAATACGTTTGTATGGAGAATGGAACGAAGAGACTTCTCTTAAATTGCGTTTGCCGTACTAGCTGCTGACCGCTATCGCTTATCAATTATGTCAAAGTGAATAGCAGCGCTGATTTAATTTCGAAAATCGATCGGCTGTGGCAGTAATCCAGCGCTAGACAGTCAATTCTAACAGGCGATAATTCTCTACTAAACTGACGGGGGACCGGGAAGATTATTTACAGCTTATAGGCTAATAGTCTCTCAAATCATGACGCGTCAATACAATACAAGTTTTATTTCGTAAGTGTGCATTTTAGTTTGATATTTTATTTTTCATGTCATTGTATTTTTAGTATATGTGTGAGATAGATACAGATGAAAAAATCACCTTTCGTGAGGTGCCCGCTCGAATCTAAGAGCTTTCCGCAACCTTCGCTTCTTGATCATCATTATTGCCCTTATTCCCAAGCTTATTACTAACCTATGTTATACATGACTCGTCAGTAAGTAAAGGTTACGTTTGTAGTTATAGATTGGTAATATGAAAGCATATAATTTCATTTTACCCAGCCTCGGAGACGTTATTTCGATTATCCTTTGATTTTCCACCCGAGCTCCGTTCCTAGTGCTCGAATACACCCGCGAGCTCTCGATTTCGTTGCGAGTAATCGAATTAAGGAAAGGGCCAATAGAGTACGACTTAGTTGAGCGATGGAGCGAACGAAGGGTCGTTTTAAACGTCGCGGGTACACGAAGCGCATGATCGATCACAAGCGTACGTTAACGCATGTTACGCTTACATTTGAAACAATAATCTTCAAAGGACCACATAACCGTGAGAGCTGCCAAAAATAACAAGACCGGTATATTAAAATAGGATAAGCCAGCGAATAAAAAAAGAACCGATAAAAGCACAATGACGTAAAATTTAACCCTCTCTCTGTAAACACCGAGATCTCAGCAGTGCCACGTGTTTCTGTGCTATTTAAATCTTCTTATTTAGCCTTGTTCGCTGTCCAATGTACCGCATAAATTACCGATTACATTCGTTGAAAGTTTTTTTGTGCTAACACCGCCAGCTTAATTTATGGCATTAAAATATAAAAGTGTAGACAGCAGCTCCTTAGCAGCTATTTCAGTGTTTATTTTCGGAGAGATCGTCATTATTTTCAGATGTAAGCGAAAATGTAATCTATATTAATAGTTGCAGATTAAGGGCTGTGCCATCATAATAAAATTCAAATTAGCAAGATTTAATCTGGCATTTGATGGAGTAGCCCGTTGTCATGTGATTTTAAATATGCCATTAATTCAATCGCTTTTTTAAGAGATTTGAATAAAATATTAAAATACTTAGAAATATGCGAGTTGTGAGTCAATCAATTTTATATCTATACAACATTAAGCATGAAAGTTTATATTTCTTACGTAAGTTTAAAAGGAATTGAAAAATATATATTCAAGTCAATGTTATATGTTCTTAGTGAATCACTATCATGATTCAACTTGGCAATGCTGCAATGCTGCCGACACTTCTCTATAGTAAAAATTTTAGTAAGTATTATTAATTTAAGCTTTCATTGCTAAGAAGATCTATAACTATTCAATTGATATGTCCAAAGCACAGATTGCACCCAATTTCAACATTATAACATCCAGCGTACTCTGCTCAACTAGCACTTGAGCGGCTTTTTAATCGGAGTTGGTCGGAGCAAGGTGTCGACGTCGCGAATCACTCGTGGCCCATCAAGATAGCTTCTTCTCAATTTAAGGATCTCTGACGAGCCCTCTGATAAGCCCCAGATTTAGTGTTGAGCGAATTTGTTCGGGTAATTTACTTTTCAAGTTGCGAAGACAATAAAAGTTACTCAGGATTGTACTTCCAGTGTTTTTGTTTTGTTTTTTTCCTGTTTGTAACAAAGAATCATTTCACAGGTGAACTGCCAAGAATCTCGGGAATTATGATGTTTCAGGAGGGTTCCAGAGCACGTGACGCCATTTGATAGCCATGCCTAGTATTTGGAAGAAGTAGCCTTCAGGGAAATAATTTAACTTGGACAGAGCTTTAGATGGTCCATGAATCATATCTAATTAAATATCTACACGCCAGCCATGAATTGTCTCTGAGCTCGAGGAGTTACCGTCCAATATAAATTACTACGAGTAGGTATAAAGCTGTGTAAGAAGCTTTATGGCATAGGTTATGATTTTAATACTTTAATTATTTAATTTAGGTATCAAATTGATACTATAATATACATGTACAATTTGTTAAACTGTCAGAAAACCAGCAACTATAAGTAGGTAAAGAAACAACATCTGTTAATGAAAAATTGGGCATGATATCGAGGGATTGAGACAGACAGAGGTATCAGGTTCTCTCTCGCAAATGGTGAGATCGAAACTATATGTCTACGTCAACATTAAGGATGCGTGTCACGGCGAGTTTGCGGCCGTCACTGCTTGCCTCATCCATCAACCCCTTTCCGACCGACCAGCTACACATAAAAACATCTCTGACTCTACTGATAACGATATGATTATGTTTTATCGGTTGTCGTTTTCGAGACGATTCAGACGAAGCGCATTTCAATACGTGGTTTATTGATAAAGAAAGAGACTTAAAGTCTTTCATCATTGCGTACTCGTACCAGTTTAACTGTAACTCTTGTTTTATAATAATAATATTTTTAGTCTGATTATGTAATCGGCTTTCTTTTTGAGTGAAGCCATAAACACCCTAAAAACAAATAAATGTTCACAAAATTAAGACGAAGGTTCCGGAGAGTGACTTTTTTTGTTTTGTCAAATTAGCTATTATTTAGGGCTACCTTTCCTTAAGTGCAGCCCAAAATTTATATTAACGTGGTTGACGTTTCAGATTTACTTTTATGTTTAATGAGCTCTAGAGAGAGTTTAGTATTGCTTCACTCTATTTAAAGCTAAGTATAGGTACAACCATGGTACAACCTATTTAAGAGTGTAGGTATATATAAAAAAAAAATTTGGAGTAGGTAGTTACAAATGTAAATTTCGGTGGGTATTTTCTAAATTCTTTAATAAGTGTAGTAACGGAAATCTTTAATATTTGCTTGATATTATATTGATTTAGCAGGTAGTAAAGTAATTGTTGTTTCGCTGCCTCTAAACTACTTTCCTTTTTTTTTCAAATTTCACGGTCATTTTTTGCACGCTAGTAAAAAAAACGTACGGCGCTTGTCACAAAAGCCTACGTGTTTATTGCTACAGATCCACAGAATCCATCAAATATTTGGCTCGAGTAGTGGTTTGACGCAGCACTTTTTCTGGCCCCGATGCTGACGAATCGTCGTCTCTGAATTGAATTCGGATATTTATTGGTGGGCATAATAACAGCCTTGAAATTTGCACGTTCGTGAAAATGAACTCTCTTCTTGGCACCTACAAAATTATTAATACCCGTGATTTTTTCACGTGTATTCGGGCTATACTTGGTACCTATAACAAACTTATTTTCTACCAGTCGGGATTAAATACAAGGTGGGCCCTGTAACAGGAGCAAAAAAATGTTATTTTTTTTTAATTAACTAATACGGTACAATACACAAATTAAACCTCCTAAAACTAAGTAAAAAATTGAAAGATTTCGACCTGTTGAAAACAAAAACTAACAATTATTTGATATTTTCTCTCGAGGAACCCATTAAAAAACATATGTGAAGTTAGGTTCTCAACTATTTTTTGCTTAAATAATCTAAGATTTTCCCTATTAAGTATTGGTTGGATTAAGATTTTTGAATTTTTAACAAGTACCATTATTCTTTCATGTTTATATGCCCATTTTAAGTTAGGGAACAGTTAATCTGCTTTTTAGGTACCTATTTAAATAAAAGTGGGCTTGGAGTATGTTACGTTTCGTTTCTACATTGAGCCATTAAGTTCTTCGTGTATTTCAGCAACTTTCAGGCTTCAAAACAAAATAGAGATCGTTGAACACGATAAAAAAGAAACGGTTGGAAAACAGCTCAGTGCCAACAAAGCATTTAAAAAACTCATTTAGTTAGCACACATACACAATAGGCTAGTTATAATTAAGTAAAAAAATTGCACTATGTATTTTAATACGGTTTGTCAGCTACAGACTACTTAAAAACATTGAATTTGGCCTGTGTGTCCATTTGAGCCAATGGTTTGGAAGTTTATACCATAAAATAAGTTATGCAGAGCGGTCAGCGAGGCAGCGACATAGTCACGTGATGTTCCGTGCGCTCACTCATGGATAACTGCCAATAACCAGTGTGTTTTACTCTACCATTAACTACCTATACAACTACCTACGTCCAACATACGTAACCGCTAAAATTGCTTTTATTTAAAACAGTTTTTACTGTAATGGGTTACCTAAATACCACATGTAGACTCACGAAATGGCAAAAACACGGAATTTTATTCTAGGTTCACTGTTTTGAATACATATAGTTGTTAAAGGCTATGAAGGTTATCTGTCTGGTATTTAAAAAATTGCTACGGATATAGGAACTCCTCTCCACACTTTTATTGTGATCTCTGTCGTTTTCTATAAATAACAAAATTGCTTTGATTCGCAGATGACTTAAGAAAAATTATGTAACCATCTATACAAAAGTTGGAAATTTAACGATATCGACCTGCAATAAAATATAGGGTTGGTCGTAAAGAAGCCAACATTTCGTGTGGTGGAGGCGAATGTTAGTCGTAGGTACCGCTTTCCGCAATAAATCAGCCCGAGAGTGTGGGAAAAGAGTTAAAACGGAAGACGCGGTCCGCGAGTGGGCTTCGACGATACGCTACTGCCCACAACTTATACATTTAAATAAATAATACTCAGCCACGTTCGGGGAAATACGCTCAGACATCGTTCGCAATAAAAAACACGCCTGAAATATCTCCCCATCAAATGGCGGCGTCACGTACCAAGATACGCACTTGAACTTTTTTTATTGATTTATAAATATGTATGTTAGTCTGTAAGGTATTTATTGTATGGGCCTAAGTTGCCCGAAATAAATAAATTTATTATTATTATTATTATTAACTAATCAGATCCTCCCTCAACTTTCATTCTTAGCTAAATATTTCCCAAGTGTTCTCATCGCTGAGGGTACCAAAATGAGTTATTATTCTGTCCCATGAAAAAATCACTCCGCGGAGTAATGAAAACTCAAGCTGATGCGCTCGAGAGGTACAGCTCCCGTCCGGCGGATATTACGGCAATATATTTCAATTACACATAAGAAAAAGAACAAGTCGTTTGAAGTAGCTGAAAGGCCAGATTACAGTCGTGGAGGAAATAATAAGAAGACTGCGCTAACGAGATGGGGATGGCAACTTTTAAAAGAACCGTGTAGGGGAATATTCCCCCAAAACATAATTAAAATTATTTCGAAAAAGTTGCACACTTGGAACGTATGAATTTGTTCGGAGTCGGATCAGACACCCCACACTTCAGTCTACTCGTGACCACGGCCACTGTAATGTGTTTGAAATGTCGAGGTAAATTTTACTCGTGTATTTAGCGTGATAAGTCCGTCGTGTCTTTATAATAGACATTACAGAGACCACACGTTACGATTATTACTGACGTATTACGTATACGTAGGTAGGGTGAAGATTTGTGCGATTCAATGGAATTTAATTACTCGGTGAGCAGGCCAGCGTAGCGACGCAAAAATATTTATGTTTATTGTGCGAGCTAATGCTTCCCGCTACCGCAGCAAACCTGGGGGCCGGCGACCCGAAACTTCGACGATAGCCACACAGATCTGATGGTTAAAATAACGACTGACCGAACTGTTAGTTAACATTTAATTATGATGGTGTATCTAGAAATACTTAACCTAAAGTTAAGTTTATTAGGTTAAGCTAAGTATTTAAAAATGTCTGCGACTACAATGTTTTGTTGATAGTTGATATTTCGTTTTTTTAAACAGCCCATTATGTCTAGTGTTTTGATACTATGTCAGGTCAGTCTTTTGCTTACATGACAAAACATCCCGACATCTTTCTCGGTTTGCCTCATCGTCGTTTCACTAAAATATTATTAAAAATAATATGATATTGTTTCTATGGCCACTTTAGTGTAACAGTAATCAGTTATTTATTTTATACGTCTTGAATACCTTATTTGATTGGGTCTTATACGGTGACTACAGAATTCATTAGAACAGTCAAATCAAAGACACGCGGCTCATATTTATTTCCAGCGTCGACAATTACGGTCATTCGAAATCGAGCGTGATGTTTCCAGTCCATTTCTCGTAATAGCGCTGCTTTTATAACCGAAGCGTAATGAAACTCGTTTAAATATCACAAAAGTGGTTGGATTACGGACGCGAAGCACTTTATACTGTTTAATTACTGCTGCGACAGAAATAATTGGGGACTTGTGGATTACGACCGGACTTTACTGCCGACTTATGAAGGATTTTGTGGTAATTAAAAACTAAGGGACTATTGGCCCTCTCCATATTGCATAGCTTAGAGCTACAACACAACACCCTATTGGCCTTGTTCTTAACTGCCTTCATTACTAAAAGTGCTTAATAGAAATTCCTATTGTAGTAGCCTACGAGTTTCATTTGCCGCAAAGAACAATATCGATATTGTAAAAAATAATTATGTAGGTACATAGACTCTGAAAATGATTGTACAGACACGCTAAACAAGCAATAACAATGGATTAAAATTCCAGTTAGCAGTTTGTGTCCATCGCTCATGCGACGGGCCATCATGAGGATTGCTCGTTAACTGAATGGGAACAAATGAGACCATGATTTAGTAGCGATGAGTTGATACCGCCGCATCGGATCACACCGAGCCTTGTTTAACTTGCGCATCGGTGACTACGTCCAGCTATCATTTCATTACGGATTGTTTGTGTGAAATAATGTTTTAATCACGAACTGTCGCTGTTATCTCTGCTGTCCTATTAGCTCCCATATTTTCACAATACACATATGAGGTTGTGTACGTATTATTCTCTGCCATATTCCATGTGTAAAAACCGTTGCGGCAATATCAACGAAGAATTACTGAATACGAGTAATTCCCTGAGTAGTCTTTCCAGTCTAGTAGTTTCACCTATGGCCTCTCAAACAGAGCTTGGGCTCGCACCTCTGACTTATTCGAAATTAATGTGCGAAATTACAGACTGTCACAAAAATACCCTGAGGAAGCCTGCACGCACCTGCAAAGTAGCCCGCGTGGAAACTACGGCCCAAGCCCTCTCATTCTGAGAGGAGCCCTGTGCCCTGTAGTGGGACGTACCTCTATAGACCGTGATGATGAGATGACAGTGTCACTGACTATAAAGCCTAAGGCTCCGGGTTAAAATCCCGGTAGAAGTAGACACTTGTTTTTATCTTAAATTATCATATCTATTTATGTAATTTTACTGAACTTTTCATTAATTACTTTTAAAAAATGTGTCTTGTACTTGTTGAAAATACACTATACTTTCTTCCTCAAATTATTAACAGTTTCAATTTAAGAAACCGCTTCACGTGGAGTGTTTTCCATCAGGCTGAAACTGGTCAAGTGGCTGAGCCTGATGAATGTTCTCACTTAAGTAGGTAGTACTTAAATAATTTACGGAGAATAAATTTTGCTAATGAAAATTATTTTGCCTAATTTTTAGGTGAAAATATTGTTGATGTTTGTATACATGGCTAACTAGCTCAGCGAGAGGGGGTTTTTTGTCCGCTTTTGGCTGAAAAGAGTTTTGGTTCGCGATTGTGATAGATAGAATTAGCTCAGATTTAGCTTGGCTTGCCAAATCTGTTTGCCAATACTTTATTTTCCTTTGTTTCGGTTGAAGTAAATATTGTTGTCTATTTTTCTGTTAAGACCTCTTGTCCCAGAAACCCTTAAGACTATCAAGCTGAAATTATCTAAAATAATTGTCTATAGTCACCTTGAAACAGTAAAACTAATTAACACAACCTTTCGAAAATGTACTTTCAAAAACTGTATGAAAATCTAAACGCATACCTAGGGTAAATTTGGTAAGAAGTAAGGAATCATGGTAGGTACAATAAAGGAAACGTCCAAAAATGTCTTAATAAAAAAAAATACTTTGGTTGGATTTTCAAATTATATATTTACTTACCCTCAGAACGCAATTTGACTATATCTGGGTGATTTTTTCGTGGCATATACTAGGTACTCATAATAATATATCTTAGTCGGCAATGAAGGAAAATTTAGAAGAGCCAACCCGAACAGCGGGTACGTTGAATCGGCAGCTGGTAATTGAATGAGCGCCGTTGATTAGCGACGTAGGCACACAGGCCTCCTCGCTTTTTGCTTTCCTTTAATGAACTGCTACTAGCAAAATGGTAACATTTATAACGTCATAATATTCCTGTGACAAACTGTACCCACGTCGTAATATTTGCAAAGTAAATTGAAGCTTGGACTATTATTTCTAACGACCTTTGGCTAAGCCTTGGTTAGATACTATCAAAGTTTTTAATCCCTCTAGACCAAATACCTATGTAATTAGAGATTTTCCGAAAGTTGTCCTGTGCCCGAGCACGCCTCGCTCTGATGATTAATTTTCGGCCACCGGACGAACAGAAGCATTAGCTACACGGATATGAGATTGCTAATTCCACTAATGCACCGTTCAAATATAGCAAGTTTTCACTGCACCAGCTAGCATTGCGTTGCGTTTTCGATCGGTCAGACAAAATACCAGCAAACTTTTTGTTAGATCTAAATTCGTCAACGATTACTTACCCGAAAGTTTGGAAATTCGATCAGATTCATTTTTGTCTCTCATCACGCAATATCAATAAAACCATAATATTTATCATGCTTTAATAAAAAAACCTCGATTCAGAATGCGTTGTTTCAATTTAAGTGTGCGATAAGGTTTATTGTGGGTAGGTATTTGTCGCAGAGCCGTGGCAGGCGAGATCGCGTGTTCGGTGTCGTGTGAGACCACCGAAGATTTGACGACTTCCTGTTAACACTTCCCATGTAGATTACTTACCATGTAATGTAACATAATGTTAGAATAGTCCATCTTAAATTTACATAATCTAGATCATCATCATCATCAAGATCTACTTACATTATCAACACAAACACCTAGCCTCACAACCATGAGCAGAGAATACGAAAAACAAAACACGTTTCTAGCAAATCAACCAAAGAAACAATGCATGCGAACTGCACACCTAGGTACCTAAGCGACGACCGGACATTTACAGTGAAATGGTTTTGAGAATCGTATATTGCTTCTTTTAGAAGGTTAGAATTCTCTCATACGCGCAACAATTAAATTTCTTACTATTTATAGTTCGTTTTAAGTAGGTTAAGGTATATCGTAGGCTGTCGCTAGCAAACTATTGTACCGTTTTTGTCAAACTTTAAATCTAAAATTGCTAAAAGTGGCTCCGAAACGATTTTCGTGTGCTCTGCCTACCCCATTTGGGAATACAGGCGTGATGTTTGTGCGTGTGTGTTGTTATACTAGTTTTTTAATAAAAAATGTTGCTCAGATTGTTTAATTTTCATTTTCTTGTATTAGCTGTGAAACTGAAATTTTTAAAATGGGCCCCCCTTTTATAGTTCTATAATAGCGGCAATCAGTTACCATAAAGTTACACATTCATAAATCTAATAATGGGCACAAAGCGCCAGATTTTTATACAAATTAAAAATATAGTCAAACCACGCAGAATGACTGGTTCCGCAGTAGATACATTGTAGTGTAGGTGAACCATTAAAAAATAAATAAATAATAAATAAATAAATAAATATCATGGGACACTTGACACCAATTGACCTAGTCCCAAACTAAGCAAAGCTTGTACTATGGAACTCATCAATTGACGAAAAAAACGCAGGAGATTCTCGAGTCGATGCCTATATCATATTTTTTTTTAAGTCTGATCACGCATAACTTTTTACAGAGTAGTCCGATTTTGATAATTCTTTTTTTATTGGAAATGGCATACCCCGAAGTTGTGTTCCTTTTTTCTCAATTAGTTTGCGATGTAAACTTAACTTGTATGTACGGTCGGTTCCCTAACTTATGTATCCTCTTTTTCATACTAGTTATATACTTATGTTAGGGCACCGACTGTACGTACTTATCATTATGTAATATTTTCACGATTTTTTATTTCTACCCACCTACCCGCCACCTGCTTTTAAATTTTCAGACATAAAATCCCAGTGGCCTCGGGATAAAATGGCTGGGGCATACAGAAAGACGGAAAGGCCAGCCGGCGGACAGTCGGGCAGACGGACATGACGAATTTAGAACGATCCTGTTTCATCGGGTAGCTAAAGAACCCTGAAAACTGAAAATAAAATGCATCAGACAGCGTCGGTCACAGTTCGCACCCCACGCACAAGTGCAGTCCATTCATTTGCCGGATGAATTCATTTCCGCCGTGAGATCGTTCCATCCGGAAATGCGATTGGAACAAAGTGTATCGGGAGGGTCATCTAGATATAACATTTTACGTCTATTATATCTACAAAAGGGTTATTCGAAAGCCATTAATAGTTTAACAAATTAGGGTGCGTAAAAGTTAAATTAACTTTTTATGTCGATTGTAGAGATTTTGAAGTAAATTCTGCGTACATTGACTTACGTCTATCTAACTTTTGCTAACTTTAAATAATTAAGTGGCATATTTATAATATTAATGATATTGCGTTTGTTATTAATGTTGCAGCGAGCTTAATTGTCTCTATATAAAACGTAAATATCATTTCGCTGAAGCAGCTATACACACAAAAGTAAATTGTATTAGTTAGCTGCCTATTCAATCAATAATATGAAGAGTCACACTTCTCTGAGTTAGATTCCCAAACCTCTGTGTAATCTTTCCAATTACTCAGTAAGTATTGTGAGTTTGAATGTTTCTTATGATAAGTAATAGTACTTAATAATAATAGCGTGTAGGAATGTGACGACCACATCGCTTGGTGGTGTTGTGGTATTACCAGTGCAGTTAACGGCTTAGTCAGTTAGTGCGTCCAGCTTATAGCGACACCATGAGCCTGAGACCTCCGAGGGTACACATACGCACTCGCTTATACGCACCCTCTCACACAGTTACACACCAATCTCGCCTCTAGTTTGCCTTAGTTGACCGCATAGAGTGGAGCGATAGAGCTAAACGCTCGAAGGATATGTGTTTCTGTAAGTGGCGAGTTGGCACTTCGAAGTTTAAAGTTTAGGAATACCTTTCCACCTTAAGCCGTTCATGACAATTTTCCTGTCTTTGTGATCCCGGGTGGGTAACAGTTTGAGCGGACCGATTAGTGTACGGTCAGTCACCGCCTACCAAAAGCTCATTTATTTAAATAGTAAGTGTCCGGTATCTCGTTTTACTCAGCACAGTAATCCTGTCCACAGCATCCCAATCCCATAGCCCACTCCATGTCTGGTAGTTTGGCAGCTGCGAAGGACTAACCGCCAGCACATATCCTCATGGTGAACTAGAGGAGACCTCCATAGTTTCGCCCATATCATTTACTTAAATATTATGGTACCAAAGGCCTCTTTATGTTGGCTTCGGCGCCAAGAATGCCTTTTCTTGTTGATCCTTTTCATGTTCTCATGGGCCCGTGATCGGGAACCCGTACCAACAGTAATAGGTAATAATAATTATTAAGGATCTAGTCCCAAATACTTAATCTGGTTGTCGTGAAGTAAGAAAACAGATAGGTATGTAGAACATTAGATCTATATATAAATTTAATGTTTTATCCATCCATACTATACATATATTACTAACATTATAAATGCGAAAGTGTGTTTGTATGTTTGTCTTTCACGCCGATTTTTGGCATACAGATAGTTTATGGGCCCGAGAGTGACATAGGCTATCCCGGAAAAATGCACAGTTCCCGAGCGAAGAGCGCGCGACAACCGAATACCACGCGGTCGGAGCCACGAGCAAAAGCTAGCATTCTTATAAAAATAACGATATTTAACTTTAATCACACACACAGTCACAATCACAATTAAAGGTAAGGTTTTGATAGGTACCGAGCAAAAGTTTTATTTTTCGTTGCTCTTTTGAGTATCAACTTTAGTGAAACCTCTCGGTTAGGTGCCGCGCCTTATTCCAAAATTACGCCTACACTCAATTGAGTTTGTTTATTATATTGCCGGCACCTAGCCAACGGTAATAATATTGTGCTCTTTAGATGATTATTAAGCCTTTTTTTCAGAATTAAATTTGTAAAAGGAAATTCACAGAAAAATTAAAATTTAGGTACTTATCTTCATTTTCCTTCGAGCCTCAAATCGTCGAAAAAAAGTGTTTAATTACAATATTCACATTTATGATTTAGTTTATTTTGTTGGTTTTATGAAAACACATTATTTTCGGCGAAAAAATATTTAAAATAATTTGTGCGAACGTAAATTATAAAACTATAAAATCTATCGGTACATAAGGCGTCAGTAATTTAACATTTCAAGGCGAAGAATCCTTTGAAAACATCGATTTTACAAATTTATGTGTTCAGCTTTATGATGTATTTTACGATGCCCTCTTGGTCAAACACGCGACTTTTAGGTTTATGGTGCTCACGTAGGGTTTACTACCCCAACTAAAATAAAGCTTATATTGTGGAGAACAATACTTCAAATCGACTGTAAAATATCTTACGCAAGTTATGGGAACATTATTCCTTGTTTCTAAATAAAATTCATGTACTCGTTGGAATTTAGATAATCTTTGATTTATCTAAAGGAAGCATTAAAACGTGAGCACTTGTGTTATGGTAATATCTTCTGTAGAGTTTCTTTAATGGACTAAGTTACAAAAGTATTTACGCAAGAACGTCTATTTGAATGGTGTAAACATAATTTGTGGACAAAGTTGTGCGTGTAACGGTTAGCGAGATGTTGCTGAAACAACTGCTGGATTTAATTAAACTGTCGGTGTTGCCAGATCTCTTACGTCATCAAGAAATGGGAAAATTATTCTTACCAATTACCATAATCAGGGAAGAGCGGTCGTTTGCGTTAAGATGTTACATGAGGGTTCAAACTAATAAGTGTTCCGGGTTTTTGCAATGACATAATTTTGCCTGATCGCGTTTTCATGTAAATATTTTTAAAATGTTCACTAATTTCTCTGTCATATTTTATACTAGATCCCTGAAGGTGCATTTGGGACGCGAGTCTTTGTAAAAAATCGCCATACCGCGGATAGATGGCACTTAGTGCAGATGGAGTTGTCCCCGAGAGTGCTTTTCGCTCCACGCCGTTGAACACGTGCCAATGAGAGCCGATCTCCGGCCAGATTTGTTGTAAAATGAATGCAGCCAAAAACAAGCTTCAATTTGCTATCAGTAAAATAAATCCTTGTTAGCATTTCAACACCTTTTGCTTCACTGCTTGAGTTATTATTTAGGTGGCTTGCCTCTAACACTTAATATCAATTTATTGGTATATCAAAGATAAGTTCACTTAGTTATATGACTTCTACATCAGGTAACAAGTTCATCTGAAATTAATATAACAAGTAAGTTTTGGTACAATGCACCTACATAAAGTTCGAATGATAATTGTTGCAGTTTTGCATTAAAAATACCTTATAAGAATGCGCTGGACGAGTGTGCGTGAAGCGACTTTTTGTTGAAAGAGGATGAATTTTGCTGCTGCTGTCTATAATTATGCGAACATCGCGATGTGCTGGGGCGGAAGTAGTTGTAGTGGTTCTAGTTGTTTGGCTGTCCGATAGTTTGTACTTGTCCTCATAATATGACACAAGTTTCATCATCAAAGCATCTCTAAGTGCATCTTTTTGAATGCCAAAATTTGTCTGAAAAAGTAGGATAATAAAAACCACTTTAAATAATTTATTGAATCAGGTGTTACTTTTCAGTGGTCCATATCAATGAACTAAAAGAATTTTCTTGCTCACCCGCGAACTTATGATAGTTAAGCTTATGCAAAATATGCGTGTTCATACAGTTCCTCCATACTAAGAACACACGCAAAGCATATGTTGTGTTACTCTCACAAAATCATTACCTCCTAACACCAACTAACACTGAGCAATACTAAAGAGGGACACTTTTTTAAATGAATTCTTTACTGACCTCACTCTTCCACGCCTCAACATTTCTTGTACTGAAAAGATTACTAGCTGTAGTAGTGTCTTCGTGACCATGTTCAACTCCGAAGCGTTTCTTTGCCTTCAATGTAAACACTCTCGATCCCAAATTATGAAGAAAATTCATAAACTCCCCTGATAAATGCACTGGAACTCTGCTAGCCCGCAACTGAAATGTATTTAAAAATGGAATGTAAAACACTCGAATCTATAATTTACGTCAATAAAGTTTGGTTTTGTTGGAATACACACATGTTTAGACGTAACGATGTGAACATCAATTCCGAAAAAAACTATTATAATTAACGCGATGTTTTGGCTCCGCGAGCTATTCATGGAACTGCTGTTAGTGAGAATGCGAGATGAAAGAAATCGAGAGCAGCATCCAGCCGCAAACAACTTCAGCTGATAAGGTGTTTTTATTTGTTTTGCACTGCTATTCGCCTTGGCTTTTTTTCTTTCGTTTGCGACATTGGGTATTCAATAAGTAGCTACCTCCTTTGATACTGATACTGGTTGGTATAACGAACATTCTACTTGCTTAGTGATTTGAAATTGATCCATTATGTTTAGATTGTAAGTAAACTACAAAAAAAAACTCTTGATAAATTGCGGAACCTGTATAATTTTTGTCTCACAAACGTTGAGATACTCGTCCACGTATAAAAGTGAACTTATTATTTTGAGGGATTTCTACTAGTCAGCCTTTAAATTAATGAGAGGAGCAATTAGGGACACACAAAGAGTGAGATGAATTGTCATCATCATATTATAATACAATACAATTGAATTTCTTCGCAAATCTGTGCAGGTTCTTCACAATTTTTTTCTTCACCGTAGAATTCGTGGTTAACTAAACCATGAATTCTATTTTTTATTATAGACTTGCGTATGTATAAAAATATATATAAAAATATATATTGAATGTCCTATCTTTTTCGTTTAACTTTGCAAATAAAACTTAAATAATCTAACCTAATCATAAAAAAAACATTTTTAATACAAGCTTTTTCGCTAACTGTACTTTTTGTTGACTGTACTTGCATTGATTGATTTTAGCCGGATGGCTAAGTGGTTAGAGAACCTGACTACGAAGCTTGAGGTCCCGGGTTCGAATCCCGGCCGGGGCAGATATTTGTATGAATAATACGAATGTTTGTTCTCAGGTGTTGGATGTTTAATATGTATTTAAGTATTTATTTATCTATATTTAAGTATTTTTATCCGTTGCCTAGTGTCCATAGTACCAGCTTTATTTAGTTTGGGACTAGGTCAATTGGTGTCAAGTGTCCCATGATATTTATTTATTTTATTTATTTATTGTCACCCAAACTAAATTTGCATATAAAATTTCAAGTCGATGCTATTAACCGTTAAAGAGCTCCGTCCTGCGGAGACAGTCCTCGCTGGACTACCAGGATGTCACTACTAGATTATTTATCATCACGTGATTTGCATAAGTATGCCAAATTTCAAGTCAATATCCGACAACTGGAAGTTGGTCAAATTTAACTTGCAAGATTTGACTAAGTACTTACAGACAGACAGACAGACAGACAGACAACGGGACAGGTGAAGCTAAATAAAAGCTTGTAAAAAATATTAAGTTTCTTTCATAAGGACCTTCTATTTTTTATTATTTAATGGAAATACCTACACATCTTCTAATTATAAAAGTCTCAGGTCAAAAATGTTTGTGATCTTCGAGATGGCTTGACCGACTTTTATGAAATTATTTTTTGTATATTCTATAGTTCTGAGTATAGAACGTAGGTTTAAATATTTTCATACTTCTACGCGAAAGGAGTTGCAGGCAACAGCTAGTAATGTATAAATTTCAGCTGACAGACAAACCGATTGACAGACGAATAGCTGACCGACAGCAAAGGGTTCCGTTCACCTCCCTTCGGTTACGGTATCAAGAAATTACATTTAACTTTAAAGTGATTTCTTCTATTCCTTGTTGGCGTCCCGTGAATTCGCCGTTAAGTTTCACTAACGTGTGTGACTAAATGCAAGTGGAGTCAGGACGGAATCAGAGGGAAGGTTTAATGGTTTCGCCTTGATCCTGAGCTCGCTCGCAGCGCAGTTACACGGCTAGATTTATTAGTTCAATTACCCGAGCTCTGTTCGGAGTCGCCTCGCTTGCTTGCGCGCAGACGCCGACAACTAAATTCTGCCCAGGTTGCAGGTACTGTTTCTACTTTTACCCTTTTGTCAGGTGTAAGTTTAATTAATTTTGAAGATAATGGTACCTATTATGGGGTTGGACTATAGCAAAGGAGGGCCTGGGACTTGAAATTTTTTTTGATAGTGTGATCCTGCCACCAAATTTTATTTAAATTATTGTAGTAACGAGTAAAATACGTCAAATAAGCATTTCTTGTTTGAAAAATATTTCTCTAAAATCAAAAATGGCTGAGATAGACGAATTGTAGTAATACATAATATTATAAATCGGAGCACTCCATTATCCACGTGGTCGGTTTGCACGTAGTCTTGTCCGCCCTACCCTTAGAGTTTAGGTTAGGTTAGGTAGGTTAGAGTTGTGACCAGGCGTGAAGCGCCTATACAACACGGAATGTGAGCTTTCGCGGAACTCCGTCGACTTTCACATCTTATCCATAATTATTCCAAATCCCATAGGTAGTGGCAGTGTTTCAAGATATTGATCTTTGAAGGCATCTCAGCCTTTTTTAATAAAAAAAAGTTTTATGATAAAAAGAGCTTATTTTATCAAAAACTCGGCAATAATTCGAAGTGTTTTTGCATCCCATATGTTTTTTTTTTCATTTTCATAAAAAAACTAATTCCCAGAAACGGCCTTCCTTTTGTAGAGTCTGATCTATTAGGACATTAAATGGGAATTTACTTAGTGGTAACGTAACAATAGAAAAATACTGTAATATAGTAATGTTGACCTGTGATAACGAAATAAATATATTTGTATTTGTATTTATTTGTATTTGAGTAAGTAAAGTATGTATATTCAATGATTAAGTAGTCAATTAGACACGTGTGCTTACTTAGTTGAGTCATCTTAACTTTGTGAGCACTAGGTATTAATTATGCTTGATTGGAAAACTGGAAAGTGGGTGATTTGATGGTAAGAGAGCACTAAATATCATCCATGGACACCTGTAGCACTGGAAGATTAAAGTTGCGTTGTCAGCTTAAATGTCTAAGATAGAGTGCTAAAATATGCTAAAAATATGGCAGACTAAATTTCCTCGCCGAAACAAAGTATAAGGTTATTTACTTTATATTTAGAGAAATACTGTGAATTTACTACCTACCCTTAGTAGGTATACTCAACATCCAATCTAATATTTCAACCTTTGTGAGGTAGATATGTACAAATAATTAACGGGTGAATATTCCAGGCTCGATTTTGACGCGGCGGATAGGATAATGCCACTGATAACTTGTTTTTAAGCATTGTTATATTTTTTATACTATAGTTTATATAATTCTCCATTTGTAGCACCTAATAATTTATTGATATTCCTCTTCCTCTGGCAGAAGCAAAATTTTAAAACTCATTTTCCAATACTTGGTGGGCTGTCCGGAATCCGTTTTTACTTTGAAATCCTCAAATTGTAAAAAAACCATTTGGTAACTCTGGTTAATTTTAGTCAAGGCATGTTCTTAATTAGTTAATGCGTGCAAAAACCAAATATCATCGTTGTAAGAACAATTATTGTGCCCCGAATCATCCCATAAACAAACGTCCGAGCGCGCAACCAAACTTTGGTGGTCAAAGTTTAGTTCGATCTTACTCGTTTCCAAACGATACCTAAAGTATCAGATAGCGCCTCCGCGTACCTGCCGGTTACGCTGCTGCAGCCAATGGTAACGTTGGTGTCATTCCTCGTTTCGTTTCCCGCTCATAACGTAAATACCCAATTTTGGTGCAAAGGGCGTCAAAAAAAAATCTAATAATGGTGGCTTTTCAAAAAATAGTAAGGAGTATGATTATAACATGTCTTTTAAAAGCATTTTGAGTGTTTTGAGTTTCTTTTTAACTGAATTGATCGTAAATGGTTATAAATGTAACCGATTTTTTTTTAGGATTTATTTTCTTCCTGGTTTCAGTTTTGGTGGTCAAATTTTGGTGTTTTTGGTGGTTGTGTTTGGCATTTTGCAGCCCTTTTCTCGCTCATTTCTGGATCGCTTTTAACGGAATTTTGTGTGAAGACATATACTTGTTACCCGCATACAAAAATGTAGTAAAATAGTAAAAAATATTTTTTTTGCAACCCCTCCCATACCAGGAAATATAAAGATTTTATTTTTGCCATATTCTATTGAATGAGGTATCATTTGATAGAACTATTAAAATGCAGCAAAAAATGTCATATAAACTATATACCTTCAGAGCCCCAGCCGCTAGATATTAACTGTCAAAGTCATTTTTGAAGAGCCCAGTGCCCACCCCCTTAAATTTTAAACTATCACTGTTAAAAATTCGAAACAGATCTACAATATACCTGTTAACGAATACTTTTAATAAAAAATATAACGGCCCCTGTAGGTCAATTAATTTTAAATTGTTTTAACGGTTACAAAACCCTACCGTTTGGTTATGTCTGGCACACACAAGGATGTTTTTTTTCGTTAGTTTGAATTTCCAACGCTTGACAAATATTATTATAAACAGTCCTCGTTTTTTATCTAGCAAACAAAGTAAAATAATGTCTCAAAAAGAAAGTCTAGAAAAAAAGAACAGATAGCTGAAAGGGAAAGAAAAAATAAAATTAAAACAATCTAATTTAAGGCGAAGAATTGAAAAAGCCGAAGGATAAGTAAAAACCTCTCAATAAGCAAAAAAAAAAAACATATACATATGTTATGATAAACGAAAAAGATGATGAAATTGTATTGAAGGGCTAATTCCTTCATTGTGATCTTTCATTTTAATACCAGGTATTGAAGTACATATCTAGTTACTATTTAATTGGCGCTTTTATTTGAATAAGATTTTTGTAATAATCATTTTTATACATATTTTTACCCTTATCTTGTCATTTTCAATTTAAATTGCCATTAATGACACTGTTTCTTAATTATGGTGGCCAGTACCTAATTTCGGTGACGCTTTTTCAAATTATGGTGGACATTTGCAAATTTTGGTGTAATGTAAAAATTTTAAATTTAAATTTCTCCTAAATTACTTGGTGTAATACTGGACCATTTAGTAAACTTGTTTAATATACCTATTAGTTTCATTTGAGAACTTAACTTTATTCAAAAGTCTTAATTTCAAAATTACCACCAAAATTGGCAAAAAAGTAAGCTTGTTGCGATTCACCCTAACTTAACTTTGGTTTCCGCACACTAGGTAGTTATCTAGTTTGAGTAATAAGGGCACATAAATAAAACATTTCACTAAAATAAACTACAAACAATAATTACTTTGCTCACGCGCGGCCTTAATATAACTTCGCTACTATTTTACCGAATTTTAAAAGTAAATTTCCGATAACGTACTAATTTGTATTAGGTAAGTCTTGACCTATGTTAACTTCCGTCTCGTTTAACAGATATTTTATATTCGTACTTAGTGGTAGACTAAAACTGTAGCACCGAGCGGGGGCTGTGGCAGCGACCGCTAACACCCCCTGTCGATACAACTTGGCCAACTTTCAAATTTGTGGGTTGGCGCACTCGGGCCGCTCTCATCCACCAACAAGCAACTACCCAATATGCTGCCCTGTCAGATACCAACATGAAACACTGGAAATAATCTGATGCTTTGAAATTAACAAAACTTAAATTCACGATGCAAGAATACACAATGAGTTTTGAAATTCATTGATCGCTGTTTGCTTTGCATCTCGATTATTGGTTCAGCTACAATACAAAACAAATTATTCTTTATTGAACACCACAAGTAGGTACAATAAAGAGTTAACAATACAATAAAATACAAATCAGTACAATTAGTTAACATACAAAGAAAAATCGAGGCAGTGTTGACGTCTCTCGATGACAGCTAAAACATAGATGTAAATGGCGCTGCTTAAGTGACTTAGAAAGAAAAAACCAGCCAAGAGCGTGTCAGACACGCCCGTAATAGGGTTCCGTAGCCATTACGAAAAAATTAGAAATATTTTTCTAAGGAATATTCGAAGTTTAGGTAATTTTGTACCTTAGGCTGCTATTTACTCTTAGGTAAACTACTACTAATAATTCTGAAGAAAACTTAACCGTTATAGTTTTCCTTGTAAGTTTGATATACTTACTACCTGTATTTCTACCTGATTTTTTTCAAATTTTTCCTCTTACCGGTTTAGGTTTTAGAGGGGGGGAGGACGTTTGATTTATCCAACGATACCCCACACTACAAGTTTGGATGAGAAAAACAAAATCACCCCCACTTTACGTCTATCGGAGGTGTAGTACAATATTATTATTTTTTAAAAAATTTTATACTGCTATTTAGTTGGCATTACTTACATATATATTCATGCAAAATCACAGCTTTCTAGCATTGATAGTCCCTGAACAAAGCCGCGGACGGACAGACAGACAGACATGGCGATGCTATACCTAAGGGTTTCGTTTTTGCCATTTTGGCTACAGAACCCTAAAAAGCAGGCTGAAATGGGAGAAATTGGTGTCTAGACTATTGTCCAGTGTGATGGTGTAGGGGTATGGCACGCAGCACGAAATGCTAAGAACCTGGGTTCGATTCCCAGCGCTGGTCTCTTTTGTGTGCATCCATGTTCCAGTTTGTATTTTCGGTGGTGGATTTCTCGGGATGACCGTAAAAGTAACATCCAAAGACCAATCTTAAAGACAAATTGTCTTATTGCTCTAAAGCGATCTCTTCCAGACTCCAGACAACCATACTGAAAATAATACTTTATCAAATGAAAAGTTAATACAACGTATTTTCGTGATAAATGTGCGCCACCTGCAATGCATGTGTATATTATACTCGTAAATCATGTGTAGTGGTTTTACCGTAATTGATTCAAAGAGTTTATCTATCAATAAATTTTACTGCTAAGCACCTACCTATCTAGTTGAGGTAGACATCGCGTCATAAACCAACAATTGACAACATTTCATATTTCTAAGACTATAATTTGATTCGTTCTCTGTATTCTGCTTGGAAATAGAAAGACGCTGATATTTTTAAATTTTCACTACGATTATTAATTAATTTATTACAATTTTTTTAAGATGTGCAAAACTACGATATAATGGATCCATTAATTTTGTCTAGTCTCTATTAAAAAAAAGATCACGTAAATCATGCGTAAATCTGAAGTAGACGTTGTCAAAATTGTGACAGCTCCTTTTTCTGGAGCAAAAGGCAAAGGAAACATATCTATTCTGTTGTAGTATTGGCAAATTCAGATACATTTTTTAATTATTTTGTATTTTTTTAAATATGGAGAGTTAAATTATAATAAATATTTTGCCATGTTCAGGAGGCAAAACTCTTTCGATTCCTGTAGTAATTTACAGGTGTTGAAAAAATGAAATCTTGTCAATTTCTATGACTATTTTGTCGTGCTACGCTTAGGCTGTAGTTAGCGGTACGTACACAATCGCAAGCCATCGGTATTCGGTCAGTGGCAAAATATAAAGGTGGCCGTAAAACAATTCAGGTCAGAGACTCGTTATATTGATGGAACGCGTCCGAACGTGAGATAGTGTCCGTGCGCGGCTGCTGCTGTCGGTAGCTTCATGAATATTGTAGCAGCACACGCTCGGCATCCTCCAGATTCCATACTTGTATCCCAGGCTTTATGTATACCGTTTATACCCTAACGTGGGCGATATATACGGCGTCCGATCGCTTTCTTGCTTTTTGTTTACGCACAAAAAGTTGCGGTTGCAGAGACAGCGGGACTCGCAAGTTTGAAATGGGAGACCGAAGAGTAAAGGGGCATGGGATCCGATAATGTAGCATCGGTTGATGGGAACAATGCCTGTGTTTAGAGTTATTGGGGCGATGCATTGAGTGACGTTATGTGTGACGTATTAAATTATAATAATGATAGTTATTTATATAACCTTATAAGATACTAGCTTTTGCCCGTGGCTCCACCCATGTGGTATTCGATTATCGCGCGCTGTTCCCTTGGGAACTGTGCATTTTTCCGGGATAGAAAGTAGCCCATGTCACTCTGGGGCCCATAAACTATCTCTATGCCAAAAATCACTTCGATCCGTTGCTCCGTTACGGCGTGAAAGACGGACAAACACACAAACACACTTTCGCATTTGTAATATTAGTATGGATTGCCCATTTGATATTCTTTCATTAAAATTTTCTGCGTTTTATTATCATTCTGAAATATAATAATTTTACTAAACGTTGGCGGTGAACCTAAAGATATAGAAGTGATAAAAAAAATACTCGTTTAGATGTTTCAACAAAGATAGTATACCTAATTATAAATAGTACCTATATATGTATCTCATGCAATAATAAAATGATCCCATTTCTTGAAAATATTACCTACCATCCCTCTTACCTGTTACTGCGATCATGTAATACTTCAGTCTAGTATTTGGGTACCTACTATGGGTATAACTACCGACGTATCTTATAAATTTATAAGTAGTGCTATATTGCTAGGCCATGCGCCAGGGGTTTAAGTGCCCGAGAACACACAGGCAACACTAAGTGGAGCGGCGCGACGATAATACGTCAAACCACCGACTGCGGTTGCCGCCCCCGACGACTAAAATTGATACCATTTATCTGTACCATGCCCGCTCAGGCAGGTTGCCCGTGATGCATTGCTGTGTCAAACAAAAATGTTCTTAATTGCCTGCTATTAAAAATAATTGACGGTACCTAACTTACCAAAATACAAGAAAATGTTACGACATGTCAACATGTACATAAATGTTACCTATGTACAACATAAGGACTTATTAATAGGGTATATAAGTGCTCTTATGAATGAAAATTATAAATCTTTTATTGAGAGTTTATTTTGGGCAGATATGGATAGTTCATTAAAAAATACGTATTAATATTATAGTAAAAACTTTGCCTTCCAGCATTTTTTAAATCTGCCTCCTGCACAAACCTACAAAGAAATTCAATTATGTCTGAAGTTCCCAACCCGAACTAGGCCCGCGTGGGAACTACGGCCCAAGCATCATTCAGAGAGAAGGCATGTACCGTAGGACATGTATAAATAAGCTGGGATGATAATGATGATACTTGAACGTTAACTTAGTGATATGCGAGCAGCTATTTGTCGGCAGTGCATTGGTCATTCGTATTTCGGGACGTGGTGAATATCGTATGCTCGGCGGCGGGCGATATCGTGGAGCCAATATCCACGTAATACACGTAAAGCACCTCGAGCTGCGTTCACAATGTTCCTTTCGCTTGAAAGGATAACAGTTTCAAGTTATTTTATGAAGTTGTTTTCTGAAAAATTTAATAGTAGGTTGTTAAACATGGGACTAAAACAAGCCAATAATGACATAAGATGTTTAGTCATCCGAGCAGACCGAGGGTGGCTATAGTTCGAGTGTCATTATGGTAGTTTAGTCTCGCGTTAAACAGTCTACTTTTCACTTAGAATGCGAGAAAACAAAAGACGTTCTGTTCAAAATTACCATACATATTGATCTAGTCCCATAGTAAGCTTAGCAAAGCTTGTGTTATGGGTACTAAGCAACGGATAAATATAATTATATAGATAGATACATACTTAAATTTACTAAACACCCAAGACCCCAGAACAAACATTCGTATTTTTCATACAAATATCTGCCCTGACACGGGAATCGAACCCGGAACCTCAAGTTTCGTAGTCAGGTTCTGTTACCACTAGGCCATCTTTTGTCAAGATAGAGAATAAAAATAGATACATACTAGGGTTTCAGTTTAAAAAGAATACCACTATCTTAATCTTCCAGTAAAACAATATCAGAAAGTAGCTTCATAATTATTTTTCGGCAACGCACCTCAGATTCCCCCTCATACTGCTGTTGATGTAGCTTTTTTTTATCTAGTTATCGTACAAAAAATATTCATTTGTTTTTTTTGCTGCGAGGTTTTAGGTTTCCTGCAAGTTATCTAAAGTAAAGTAACAAATAATTTACTTTGTGTCAAAAAGGTCTCGGACATATTTAAAACAGTCTTTCGTCAAAAGTTAAGGGCCATTGTCAGTTTCAGAAACAGATAATTTAATTAAAGTGAAAATTAAGTTACTAAACTTCTTACCATTCCCGAGGCGTACGTCATTTTAGTTTAAATTTTCACAACCTCGTTATTATTTAATGCGAAGTCAATATAAATTATTTTAATGTCACAGAAGTTAGGAAACTGTGTATATATATTGAAAATTTTAAAGAAATAATAAAGAAAAAAATATGGCATTAAAGAAGGTTCAACTACTTCAATACCAGGCATAGCCGAAGATTAAGTAAGTACATAATATTGTCTTAATAAAAGGAAAAAGTCTTCGACCAACTTTTCAGGGGTACCTAGTTGCTGTGAGTGATATTCACAGATGACAAAGGAGGTTGTCGCAGTTTAGACTCAGTACACGTTATTATTGCTCTGGGCGGTTGCCAAATATCGTCGAAAATGAAGAAATTTGACTGCTGGAATATGTACTGAAACTTCTTAAAGCACATATTTTATTTATATTACACTTTGCGCGTCGATTAATTCCAAATATCATTTATTTATACTTTTGAAAAGATTTGATGTTAATTAATTGGACATAATAACTTTCTACAAGTACATTTTGCTTTCTGACATTTGAATCATTCGGCTTTGCCTTTTTTTTTCAAAAATACCAAATATAGCCAAATAAACCTATATCTCCCAACACTGTGGAACCAAAGAAATGAATTGAATTGAATAATTGTGAATTCAAAGAAATTTCAGTAGGTAAAATTGTATGTGAAAAGGTTCCACACAAGTACGTGGTTCAGTTAGTTTGATTGAACATGGTTGCCTAATTCGTTTAGTTTTCTTAGTTGGGTTATTTTTGCAGTGTCGAATTATTTCGTCCGAGACAGGATAACGAACATAATCCCTAGTTTTTCCTCATCTTAATTTAATTTCGGAATATGCAAGACTACGACGTGAGCAAGCATAACTTTGGCCCTATAACGCTGTCTTTATTTGATAAAAGTAAAGCTTTTTGCTCGTGTTCGTACTAGGCGTATATATTAGAGCATCAAAAAATTCAACTTAATGTTTTAACTTAATATCCCGATCCTGTAAACAAAGACGCCATTAACCCGACCATAGACATTTAGTGACGTGAAAACCTAGAACTAGAACCTATTACAAAATAATTAATCTGTTCAGTCTTTGTTCAGTAAATCGATTATTTATTAATTGAATAGATCAACGTATTTTTGTCTATTTTATTATTTGTATTACTTGATGTAATTCCACAGAATGTTTATTCAATTATAAAAACAGTAACTATTTTTTAATTTTAAGGAAAGTAAATTAAAATCGCTTATTCTTCCGCGCATTACGCGATTTTTAAAATGTCAATTTGTCCACCATCTCTACGCTAGTCTATGCTACTACAGATTATAAATATGTTTCAATCAAGAAATAATGTCAGATTTTGATGAAGATTTTTCAAATTAAATATAAATATTGAAATCAAGTGAATTTTGGTGAAAAAACTGATTAGACATCTAGTTAAAAGACACGAATTATAGATAAACGTGTTATTGATTCAATCCAGTGGGTGTTTATATAAGATGTTGAAGATGAGCTCAAAACGCTCTAGTTGAGTTCAAAACGCTTCAATGTACCTAGTGTGGTGATGGTTATAATGGGTTTGTGTGATTTGTGTGTTCACAGTGTGGAGGTGGAGGAACTGCATCACCTATTTCTTGCATAAACGTAGCTACATAAGATCGCGTGTTTCAGATCATTTTAAATTTTGTTTTATTACTTAATTTTATTAACATTGGGGATAGGGGTAGAACAGAAAATACGTGGAAAATACGATATCTTTTTTCTATTCCGCGATTATAGTACTGAAGTATTTTGAACTGAATTCATTCTTATCAAAGTGTATAAGAAAAGTCCCACTTATACCGGGTGTGGCCTGTAATACGAGCAAATAATTAAAATATAGATCGCTTATGATACAGATTTGTATAAAAAAGGGAAAATCTAAAGACTCCATTTTTTTAAAAAATTGCTGAACTAATGTTGTTCAGTTTGATGAGTACGATCTATGTTTTATTTAATTATTTGCTCATATTACGGGCCACACCCGGTACATTTGATATCGCGTACAAAGTAAGCAATGACAAATGGCCAAGAATATAAGTTGCAGTTGTTAGATGATCAATAAGTTCCTCAAAGAAATGGGCAGCCTAACTCCGAAAAAACTTTTAACGCTTTTGTTTTATTCCATTGAGATGTGACCAAATGTTTAATTTCAAGGTTCCCCAATGCCAAGCCAGCGCACAATGTCACCCATCATCCATTGTTAGGAGATTGTCTCAGATATTAGCGTTACAATCAATCACTGGTGTGCCCGTGACATGTACGTAATTAGGAGCGCACGAGACGATCCTCTTTGGGGTTTATCTTGCTTGACGATATAAAGATTATATATTATGCATATTTAGTATGTAGGGAGACGAGCTGTCGGTAGGCCTCCAACAAGATAGAGCGACGACCTGGTTAAGATCGCGGGATCGCGGTGGATGCGAAAAGCACAAGACCGGTCTGAGTGGAGAGCCTTGGGGGAGGCCTATGTCCAGCAGTGGACGTCTTTCGGCTGACATGATGATGATTTATTAATATTTAATTTTATGTTAATTTGACGTGCTCGATTAAATCTCAAAATCCACTCATTAGCTCCTCGTGCGCAAAGACATGACTGAATCTATCGATTATTTAACATGTCAGAAAGTAATAAGACATTGTAAGACATTTTTCCAACTTTATTTTAGGAATCTATTTTATTAACGGGTCCTGTCTTGCCCTACTAATTTCTTTGATTAACCAGATAGGGTGACAGTAAATTTGGCTAAGTTTAAATTTCTTTAATCACAAAATGACTCTAGAACTCTTCTAAATAATTATTGGTTATAATTGAACTGAATGTAACTCCAATTTAAATAGCAATGCCATCGATTGAAAAATTGATGCCTGGATATAGGTCACATGTCGTAAAAGCATAAACAGATTTTTTTGACAAATCTTCATATCAGCCGAAATGCGCCCACCGGTGTACAAACAATGGCCTCCCCAAAGAGTTCAACAACAAACAGTCCTGCGCCACCAGCATCCGATTGGTTCCTTTACCTACTAGATCGTCGATCCAATCCTATTTTGTTGGGGGCCTTCCCATAGTACGCGGTTGTCACTTTTCAGCCTTACTGTACCATTGGTCGGCTGTGGGTTGAACGAGTAAATAATAATAACTAAAACAAATGCATTTGACTATCTCGTTCCTCTAAATAACCTTCTAGTATCATAGCATAGGGCAGTAAGCGTGCGGCGGTCACGCGTCAGCGTCAACTGTCGGCGACGTGTCGTCGCGTCTACGCACTCCACCCGGCACCCGTGAAGCGCACTACTAATATCAGCAGACAGATCGATGCTGTCGACCAATCAGATCAGCTCAAGCACTGATGATAATTCACCGCCGACTCTGCCACGTTAAGGTATGTCCACATTTAGTTATTTAATTTTAGCACGTCGTATCTCCTCCGCTACCGAATAACCTTCGAGATAGGACTGAAGGGGGATACGCGTGCTAATACTTACATACTTGTAATAATTAGGATCGATACGACACGTCTGATCTGGATACGATGCAATTATGGATATACCGTTATATGTCGCATTAACATTCAACATGACCTGCTATTTTATCGAAGCTACTCTATAAAAGATACTCTTTCAACTTAACTGTTACTTATAAATTCCACCCAGGAACCTATACAGAGTTAGATAAAGCCTTAATTAGGCGTGTTGCGGTACATAAGTGCTAAACAATAGACCCAACAAAGCAATTTTAATATCGCTGCCTTCTATCTTAATAATTCGTAAAAGTACTTAATTTGTGAAGATAATAGGTTTCGCAGATCGTGAATCTTCTTAATTACCAACAATGTTGAAATTAAGCTTTAAACGAGTTTTAATTAACAAGTTTCGGGAGGTCGCGTGTATCAAAGTAAATTCGTAAAGATTGTTTTTCACACCATTTTCTCACAAAATATCACTACCACTCTTGAGTAAGTACAGTTAGTTTGAAAATGCATTTGAAAACTTAAAACTTTGTACACAATATTTTAATTACTTTTAGGTATAGGTAACTTAAAGTTATTAAAGTTTTTTAATTAGGTATAAGTAATAGTAAAAATAAGATGCATGCATGCGTTCGTATTGCATGAATACCACAGCATTAACAGAAACTGACAGACTACGTATCTGATCTGATGTTAATAGCAGGTATAATAATAATAATAATAATATAATAACACATTTATTTCGGGCAACTTGGCCCATACAATTAGACGACCAGATGGCCTAGTGGTTAGAGAACCTGACTACGAAGCTTGAGGTCCCTGGTTCGATTCCCGTGTCGGGGCAGATATTTGTATGAAAAATACGAATGTTTGCTCTCGGGTCTTGGGTGTTTAATATGTATTTAAGTATGTATCTATTTACATAATTATGTTTATCCGTTGCTTAGTACCCATAACATAAGCTTTGCTAAGCTTACTTTGGGGCTAAGGTCAATTGGTGTGAATTGTCCCGTGATATTTATTATTATTATTATTAATAAATACCTTACAGAATAACATACATATTATCCATAATACTTAAAACTAGCTCGTATATAATATTATTTTCTAAGATTATCTATACCTACCCAATAATTCTGCTGTGTCTTAACATCTTTTTTGGATAAAAGTACAAAATACTTCCTTCCTCTTTGCATAACTTGCGTCTAACTTAAGACTAGATGTTTGCTTAAATTCAGTGGGCGTGTCTGTCTGTCTGCACCACAGAAGTTTATTTTTGCCCCATACACTTTAAAACTTCATACAATGGCCTTGCGAACTTAGCAGTCTTGTAAAATATTGCTTCGTAGGTATAAAAATATATTGTTTTTCTATTTTACTGTAGATACAACTCTTCAAAAATCTAAATAGGTGAAATATTATTTTAAAAATGTTTTACCCAAAAATATACGCTCAAAATGCTAACAGAGTAAGAATAATGAACGATTCCTAGAATACGTTGAATATGGACAAATGAGTAGCAATTTGCGTACATTTCGAAGCCAATGTGAATATGAAATGAGTGTTTAAGCTACCCGTTTGGATCACTCTCGCCCGATGCCAATCATTTCAAAATGGATGCTTGTGGTCTTCGACAGATGACTATTAATTAGTCGATAGCTCTGCGGTTTTCAACCAATACTGACGTGAAAATGTTGTGCAATTAGATTTCAAGATATGAAATTTCAGACTATGGTGTGGCGTATAGTATAAAATAAATATTTTGTTTATATATATCATCCGATGCGCTCAAACCTCATCAGTCAATATTGATGTTCCTACCTAAAAGTAATATTTTTAAATAAAGGTGTACAGTATTTTCTCATTTACTCTATTAATTTTTAACTAAATTGTAATCTATAAATACATACATTAAGTCACTTAATATATGTATATTGGATGATTCGAAATCCCTTACTTGAAATTGGTCAATAAATTAAATAAGGAGTTGTTATTCACCGACTCATCTTAAAGATACGGTTGATTACACTGTTGTTCGTCATATCGCACGTATATCACCTACACCCGCATGGTTTACGATCTCAGTGCTTGCGATAAGCGTTGTCACTTAGCAATAAAATATTCCATAAACTATATCTAGGTTTATAGAGGCAATAGGAAGCGTCGTGCCGCAGCAGGAATACTGGGATACCCTACAACGTCTTGATTATGTCTCGAGCAGATTGAATACATCCGTAGCGAGCCGGAACAAAAGGGTCTTATTGTTATTCACCCCAGTGTGACGCGACCGCGACAAACTAACTAGACGAAAGTATCCCACCCCATAAGCCTTGCTGATTGTTCGGAGTAAAGGACACGCTAAACGAAGGCCTTTTCGACGCACTTACATATAATGCTCGAGAGGCTGGACTTGTTTATATGTATTTGATTCCAATGTTAATGCTATATTTACATTCTAATGTAAATAGGTTGAAAATGTTCTAGGTATACCGTATGCTATTTAGTTACGAAACCTTCCTTGTTATTGAATATCAAAAAGCCATTCACGTTTTAACGACTGAACCGGTGTACCTACCCAACTTGTAGCCTTGCAAGAGCACAATAGGTTGTAACTAGTGAGAGTCTTTAAATTAATTTACCTAGAGGACGAGAAAGCGCTACTTTATTCATTATGAACTGACGAAAATCGTGTTTTTGTTTTACTTAGTTGTTCCCGTTTAAAAAACTTAGGGCTAGCGTCAGTTATTGCTGTTTTTAGATACATTTACTTTTCCATTTTTATGAGGACAAATAGCACGCAAATCAAATACAACCCCTCCTATAAAAATAGTCCTGCCATAAAAGTAATGTAGGTAATTGGTTGCTTTCCCAAACAAACAAAACAAAAAAAATACCTTCACCCTGGTAAACACATATTTCTATATATGATCTGCTTTATACGCTGTGTATGTCGTATTTGATTTGTCGTCGGACTTCCTGCTTAATTTTTCCATCTTATTTTTTTCTACGTCAGTACGGTTTGTACTAAGTATATTATCTATTTTGTGATACGGTGCAGTAGCGTGGAGTGAATATTTCCGTTAGGCAACCCGGAAATTGTGGGAAGCGTGAGTTAAGCGGCAATTACACTGCGTCGTTCACCTGATGACGTCGCCGATTTTTTTTCTAACTACTTCGGCGAACGACCGTCGCCCTTACATTAGTCTGTCCGTCAACTGCGGCGTCCATATTAAGGCGGTGGCAGCTGTCGCTCGCCAATGCGGCCGACTACCGTGTTCTTTACACTTTTGCGGTCGCCGCATGCAGCATGCGGTGAACAACTCATTGTAATTGCCGCTTTAGGTGTGTCTTAAGAAGAAGAAGAAGCTTTACCATACTTTTCATCACTGGGTCAAGTAAATACTTTAAGCAACCCGATAGGAATCGAAATATTACGGCACCACGTGACTGATACGGTGCAATTGATTCATAAAAAAGAAAATAGTTTTTCAAAAATAGTGCTAAACGTACCCAAGGAAAAACAAAATGTAGTGTATTTTCATTACAAAGCACGTTTATCTAAGCGTCTGCTCAGAGTACCTAACACGTATAAACAAACTACAAACTTGATTACGGGGATTGAGAGAAAAAATAAACAACACAAGAAAAATCAAGGGAAGAGAACCTGTTTGCACTGGTACCTTCGTTCTCAAATCCCGGAAACAGATTCTCTTGGGGACGGCCGGTGGATGTTTACATCATGTTTTGTTGTTAAACATACGGTGGTTAAAAGTCGGAGCCTTAGTAACTGACCCTTAAATCTTTGTGAAACAAAATTCCTACTTATTAAGAGTATTACTAATAAGTAAAATCGGCTGTTACTTTCTGCAGATAATGTCTACAGTCAGCATAAAAAGTAGCGGATCATCATTTACTTTGTCGTATTAGCACATTTATAAATTTGAATGGAGTTAAGAACATTGCTGTAATACGACAAAGTACAAAAGTATGCAGCTAATTTTAACGTTGACCGTACATACACTGTTAAAAATTTCTGTAGTAATTTTACAAAGAAAGTGTTGGAAGTTTTTACGCACAACAATAAAGTAATAATATAATTCCGTTTTGTAAATTTACAATACAATTTATTTCAACTCAATTTCGAAAAATTACAAAACATTTGTTGAAATTTACCAAGCGACTATCGGAAATTCGTTTAGCAAAATTACAATACAAACAATGTAATTTTGCCAAACAAATTCTGTTGAAAATGGTTTGCAATTTTAAAATGATGTGTTGTAAATTTACTACACAATTAATTTCAACTCATTATTGAAAAATTACAAAACATTTGTTGAAATTTACCAAACGACTATCGGAAATTCGTTTAGCAAAATTACAATACAAATAATGTAATTTTGCCAAACAAATTCTGTTGAAAATGGTTTGCAATTTCAAAATGATGTGTTGTAAATTTACAACTGTAGCGGAGAGGCGGGGGGATGAAGCAAAGACAGGCAAACTAGGTTACAGACTAGGTTTAATTAACTTATCGAGATTACAGTTTTACACGCGATACAATACTGGCCGCGAATATTCCAGCGGGGGGTGGAGAGATTCGGGACCCAGCTATGTATTAACTCCGGGCAATGACACTAAGACGACTCAACTAGGGTGAGAGCGTATAACGTACATATCCGAGTTCCTACCTCCGACTTGACAACAAACATTTCCTTGGGTCCGTATATAAACATTCGCCAGCGGACAAGCGTTAGCGAGTTTGAACCTACAGCCAGCGCCATCTGTTAGTCGCCCGCGCAGGTCGAACTATGGCCGTTCCGTGCGGCGCAGTACTGCTAGCGCCATCTGTCGGCGCTTGTATAAAATTATAGGTTAATCTTTAATAATTTTATCTTCTATATTTTTTCATAATTTCACAAAATAAGTATTGTAAATCAAATTATAAACATTTTTTAAAAATTTTAATTTTTTTTTGCTTGAAATTAAATCAAAAATTTGAAAAAATTACAATACGTGTTAGAGAAGTAAAAACTTTGGGTACAATTACAATACGTAATGCAATTTTCAAATTTGTGTTACAAAAATGATAAAATAGTTTGCAGATTCTTAATAATTTCATTCTAATTTGAGTTTCAACATATTTTCAAAATTTTATAAAAATAGTATAGTAAATCAAATTACAAACATTTTTTGTAAATTTTAAATCTTTTTGCCCGAAATTAATCAAAAGTTTAAAAAAATTACAATACGTGTTAGAAAAATAAAAACTTACGGTAGAATTATAATACATATTGTAATTTTCAAATTTGTGTTACAAAAATAATAAAATTATTTGTAAATTCTTAATGATTTCATACTAATTTGTGTTTCAAATTTTTTTGTAATTTCATAAAAAAAGTATTGTAAATCAAAATACAAAGAGTTATTCTAAATTTCAAATCATTTTGTTCAGAATTAATCAACAGTATTAGAAAATTACAATACGTGTTAGAAAAATAAAAACTTTCGATAGAATTATAATACGTATTGCAATTTTCAAATTTGTGTTACAAAAATAATAAAATTATTTGTAAATTCTTAATGACTTCATAGTAATTTGAGTTTCAACATTTATTCGTAATATCACAAAAAAAGTATTGTAAATCTGATTACAAACAATTTTGGTAAATTTACAACCTTTCATTAGAAATTCACCAACAGTTAGGAAAAATTACAATACGTGTAGGGTTATTGCATAAAGCTTCCAAAATTACAACTCATTATAGTAAGTTCCTTCACATGTCTTGTAATTTTACTCAAATTGTGTTATATTTTGTATTAGTATACGTTGATTTGGAATTTTACTGATATTTGTTTTGTAAAACAATTGTAATTTTACAAAAAATTTTAACAGTGTACAGATAATGCTGATTGACAAGAAGCTTACCTATCTTAGCGAAACTAGAATATAAAAAAAAAATTTTTTTTTTATTTTAATTGGAATGCTTTAGAAACATCGAGTAAAGAGAAAAGAAAATTTAGTGTTTGAAATAAAGGCATCCAGAAATATTCGCAGCATGCGAGCTAATAAAAAAAACCTCAAAAATTATGATTGGCTTGATTCTCTTTTATACTTTACTTAAATGGAAGCGTACGGTTTTATCCAACCTACTCGTCGAAGCGAGGCGGGTAGCGCAACGGACAGACGTTGTAATTGTGGCACCGGCGTTGCGCTGTGTGCCCGAAATAACTAATCTTTGTCTTCTCCCTGCCGCCATTTTTTAGCGGGTGACATCTTATTTTGCGCCCCGGCATATTTCAGCGCACACGTACGGGATGACTGCTGTAATACGTAATAATGTCATGTCGCATTTTTAACACTTCCAGTGCATTAAGATAGAAATGCTTTCAAGTTGAATTGCTTTGCTATATTGGATAGGGTAGTTCACAGGTAGCTTCTTATGAGTAAAACGCAAATTTGTACGGAGTGGTGCAATTGTATTTACATATATTATTGTCTAATAGGATTTCGCGTAGCAATTTTTTTTCTTGGAACGTATAACTCGTGATATCGACAAACGATTTTCTAAATACTTTCTCAATATAGGTAAGTATAAACAACTTCATATTTCTACAAATACTTCTTTATATTGCCCTGGTTGGTAAACTTTGTCGTTCGGAAAAGTAATTTTCAGCAACAGGACGGTGCAATTTAAGTCCTGCCGCTCCCCACACATATTTTCACATGAACCGGGTCCCAGAGACCCAATTTAGATTCAGTGATAACTTTTTTTATTATCTACTTATTTACGGTAAATAGGTCTGCCGTTGTTAAGAAAAGACATTGACCCACTTACATTGTTATGAAATTGCTCGTGAGTATTTAACTGCATTGGGTTGAATTTGATGGGATACCGTATGACTTGGTCGTTGTTGGTGTAAACTCGAACTCTAAAAAAATAGGAAGTGCGTAATAGTAAACGATGATTCCTACAGCAGGCACCTTCAAAGAAATAAGTTATAATGGAATCCCAGGACATGGCAGAGTTTAGCCGAATTTACTCTTTTTTATTTTATTATTTTTTTCCCCCAGATTTGCCTGTTTATAAGATTTTACTACTTTTTAGAAGCAATCCATCTCTCGAGACTTGGCACGTCTTTAACAGCATGTTTTTCTTGGGATTATAGTTAACATGGAAATAAAACTGTTCACTCAGTTCAGTTATGAAAGTCTTGGACAGAGGTTTAAAGTTAAGTGAAAGTAGTAAAACAGGAAATCGGTACATAAAATCGGGTAAGAGATTCCCATTCAATCGTGCAAAGTTGAAAGGAAGATAGACCGGCGGCGGCGCGTCGCCGCGAGAATGGCGACGGTACAGACGGTTCAAACGACTTACTGCTTCACTTGTCCTAAACACTTAGGTATTTAGAAATTATTAAGTTAATATTGTTTAATAACTTTAAACGAACAATTGTTTTGAATTCGATTATAACGATTTCGATGAAATTAGCTATGTGAGGGTTTATGGGGGTAAATAGTAGATCTAGCTTGGTGCTTTTCAGCCTGAGCAACGCTGCTACAGTAGTTGATTAATTAAATAAGTATGATTTCAAATAAGATTAGTTTGTAGTTCGAGTTTAGTTTAGTTTATGTACTTTCTTCATTTTCTTTTACTTGCATTTCGTAATGCATGTAAAGTAAATAAATCTCGAGTTTTACTGAATTTTACAATTAAAAAGTTAAAACACTGAAACGATTCAAAACCAATCAGAGTAGAGCTCTCTGCGGGTAAGGTCAGAGTTTTAAAGGCGATTATTCGAGCGTTTCAACCGCCTCATTTTTCTGGTCTCATTTTTTACGAAATGGCTGTAAATTTTTAGTGTTGTTTTTTTTCGGTTCTTTCTTAAAGTTTCTTTAACTATTTCTACCAGATAACTAAAAGCGCCTGGTCGACACTACTGGAGACCAAAGGGCTGGCAGCTATCTCTCTCAACGAATCGCCATCGCCATTCAACGAGGGAATGCTACCAGCCTCTTGGGCACCATGCCATGGGGGCCTTTTTTAGATTTAATTTAGTAGGTTATTAAGTTTTTAAGTTAGGTAGTTAGTTTATAGTTAAGTTTTATGTGGTTATTTTATTTTAAATTCATGTATATTTTATTCCAATAAATGGTTTATTTTAAGTCAAAAAAAAAAAACTGTATTAGAACTTTTTACAAAAAGTGTGCACAAAAATGAGACAGTTAAAACGCTCGAATAAACTGCTGAAAAAAAATCTTTTATCGAATGAAATAATTTCATTCCATCTATCACAACAACCCAATCAAACCGCGCGACTAATTATGCATGAATTCAAGATAGGGAAGCCATAAATTAATTCGCCACCCATGTGAAAACCGCAAATCTAGATTGCTTAGAGTAATGTACACACGGATTGCAAACGCAGAATCGCAAAAGCTACATCGAGTGGAAGTACTACTATCTGCGGCTGAAGTGATCTATGTTTTGGTGCACGAGCGACGCGGGCGCCCCGCGTGCTCCAACTTTGACAGTTTATATGACCCGTGTAATGGCGCCTTAAACTAAATAAAGCTTTGCATTTGGCTGTATCGCGAGCGTTACGCCCTCTAGCTTTGTCTCAGTGAGATTAGAACTTTCTGGCGCTCCACGCTGTGTTTGCGCCGTGTGTACGTAGGAACTACAATCCTTTATTCTGTTTGTTTGCCTTTACGCACTCTAATTGAATTGGATCTGCGATCGAACTTTAGGTAAACGAAGGCGAGATGTTTGTGATTTGATGTTGTTGTTCGTATTAGAACGATCCCGTAAATAATTCTGAGCTTTGGTGAAAACAAACGAAGTAAATTCTGAAAAAGTGCTTAGTTTATTCAAGTTGTGAAAAAAAGTTAAATTCATGACCAACTTTCACGTACTTATCAATGCAAAATTACATTCAAAACTTACCACGAGATTTACGGTGAAGGAAAACATCATGAAGAAACCTGCACAGAACTACGAAACAATTCAATAGTGTGTGCGAACTCCCAAATGCGCTGGGCCTGCGTAGAAACTACTACACAAGCTCTCATTCTGAGAGTCTGCCTGTGCCCGGCAGTGGGACGTATGTATCTGCGTCGATTAGGTATTATGGCGACGACTATTTATGACGTAAGAAGTACATTTTTATTTCGGTCAGCATTTGCCACAATTATCAAAAAAATCTTAATAAAGGCATATAAAGGTAGCAGAGGGTGAGTGCGATAGGGTTCTTTCGAATGTCACGTACGAACTTGTCAAGTATAGCGATTGAAAATTACAGTTAACAGTTTTCTGGCCAGAGGCCGTATTGTCTAAGGATCGTATTGTGTGCGATCACATTCACCATCATTTCTTTCTACCCTCCTCTTGTCTCGCCTCGCCGGTGGAAAATCACCTTAAGACAAGAATGCCTCAGCAGGGCTACTACGAAACTTGAAACTCGAAGTTCATGTCGTGCGGTCCCTCTGACACTTATACTATTTAACACGAGAGCGAGAGGGACGGTATGATACGAATTTCGAGTTACAAGTTTCGTAATAGCCCTGCAGGTTTTTATTTTTCCACGGCACTCGTAATACACTTTACAAGTAGCTAAAAAAACACTGGCTGACTCAATGTGTAATTCGCTATTCTCTCGCACAATTTCATTCCTTCTTTCATTTAGGTAAAAGCGCTTACATCATGAACATAAAGACTAAGCGATGTCTACATTTTCAACATTTTTACTCCAAAATGATTTTAATAATTTTCTGGAAAGGATAAAATATTGTTCAACATTTCTGATCCGTTATGTAATAAGAATAATGCTCCTTTTAGGGTTCATTACCTTAGTACCTAGAGAGGAAAACTCGATAAATTAAGTTATACATTTTAATGTAAAATTTTCATACATACGGAAATGAACTACCTAATAAATTAATAATCGAAACTAACATACGCCTAAAAAGTCATAATACCAGCACCATTTCCTCAGCTCTGGCTGTAACAAAGTTAGCTCAAAATACTTTTTAATATTATTACATAACAGTTAAAAGTATATAAACTCAACGGCACAAATTTTGCCCACTCTACATACAAAATTACCTGTTACTGCATACATTTGAGGGCTAGATTTTTTGCAGCTCTAAACATCCAAAACTCCAGAACAAAAATTCGTATACCGGGGATCGAACTCAGAATCTCAAGCTTCATAGTCAGGTTCTCTAACCAATTGGCTATCCAGTCGCTCAGTATGTTTTTTTTTAGTATGTTTTTACGTACTTTTTTTTAAGTATGCCTACTACCCATAACACATGCTTTGCTCACTTTGGGTCAATTGGTGTAAGTGTCCAGTGTCATTTATTATTTATTATTAGTTCTGTGGTTACAAATCCATTCTTCCTATATCATTTTTAAACAGGATTGTCAGGGATATGCAGCAATGAGGGCTATCGCGAATGAATTTTCCGCTAGAGGCGCTAGTGTAGCGTGAGGTCAACGAAATGTCAAATCTCATAGTTTTTGGGTGAGCTACGCGGGTTTATTTATAATTAGAATAATTTTGTGAACATTTTGCATTACCTGAAATTAATTATGGCAATTATGCGATAAGGGGCAATGAACGTCTGTAATTTGAGACAGTTTTGTCTTTCGAAAACTTTTGTCCTTCCTTTTTTCCGAACAAAACGGGATTACGCAATACTGTGGTTGCTCGATAATTCTATGGTACTGTTTTAATACGTATTAAATATGATTTTAATCTAAACTTTGTTTTCACGCCCGTTAAAACAGACTTTTAAAAACCTCACGCAACAGTGGCGCCATCTAGTGAGAGAAAATACGATAGCCCTCATTAGTGCATTATAATGCCACCGCCGGCGGCCACTGACGGGCGCAGCTGTCGGCCCGCGGCGACCGCCGCCATGCAAATTTATACGATCACGCTTCATGCCTAAAGCTATGCTAGAACTGAGAGATAACCATGGAAATAGCTATTAAGTCCTATAGAGATGACAAGGTGACTATCTGTCTAATTCTACGCGTCTAATTAACTTTCTCCAGAAGTCCTAGCAAATTAGGTACCGATATTTTAAGAGATGTTATCTTACTTTAAAACAATTATTTTAGAAGAAAAAAAAATAAGGTTTGTTCGTTTCAGTTTTATGAACAAAATAAATAAATAAGATAAGATAAGATAAGATAAGATAAGATAAGATAAGATAAGATAAGATAATTTATTCAATAATTTCAGTACAATATAACAATAGATACAATAAAGTAAAAGTCTTTCCAAACAATTAAAATGTGGACTAAACTGATAAGATGATTAATACCTAATTTGCCTACTACTAAACTAGTACGAGTTCATATAGTTATATGCAGCAAGCAACTGCTCACAAAACTTTGATCAAAACATTAATTTATTTTTTGTCGCTTACCACCATAATAAATACGAGGTTAAAGAAGAAAAATGCATGAAGTAAATAAAAAAAACAACTGAAGCCTTAGTGGCTTAGTGTGTGGCTCTTGCTCGTCATTGGCTGACTCTATTATTTCTTCTAATTAAAAATAAACTAAGTATCGGACTTTCGTTTCGAAACGAAATGCAATAATTGTACTGACTGTTTTAAGAATATCTGAAGCAAGAAGTAGCGGCCACACTTATTTTTATTTTCAGAGTTAAAAATCACCACCAACTGAGTATTAGGGGGTATTATTTGCGCGAGTAACCTCGCACCCTGCTGTCCGCCACGACAAAACAAAGCAATCTCGCCTCATTGCCGGAAGAACCCAGGGAGGAAAGTATTTTCACTTTGCAGGTGGGAGGACTTTGTGCAAGGTCCGCCCGGATTGCTACCATCATCTTGCTCGCTCATCCTGCCGTGAAGTAGTAGTGCTTGCACTGTTGTATTTCGGCGTGGAGAGTAAGACAGCCGTTGGAGTTACTGGCACTTGAGGTATCCCATCTTAGGGATTAATTCGGTACTGTAATTAAGTAAGTATACATATTTACGCCTTTAGTATTCGGCAATTTGTATATCTGAAAAACTGTACACCTTAACCCTAACCCTGTAAACTGTACAACACAAATATTCGGTACGAATTTTAGGTATATTGTGTTTCCTATAGCAGCCTGGAAATTGAACCAGGCACATTGAAATAAGAACCAAATAAATGGATAGCAGCGCAGCCGTGAAAGGAAAAGCACATTTCATTATGACTTTGTGCTCGATAAGGTTTTTTCATTGATCGCTAAAATGTACACGATTAAAGTAAAAAAGTGAATTTGTTTAAAACGACACTAAAATTGTCCCAAGGTACCTAAATATTGAGACTAAGTATTCATTGCATGAAAAAACCATGAAAACTGAAAAACGCGAGCGATTTTCAAGAAAGAAAGAAATAAATATTTTTATAGACCTTCAGATGCAAGATGTATACATCTTGCATCTAGTATATCTACTTCCATTAAAAAAAAACCAATACCATTAGTCTTCTTTTTTATTAAAGATACCCTAGTTATACCTACCTAAACGACATAAAACAAATAACAAAAAATATATAAATTTTCCAGGCACTAGTTTTAGGTAATTCAAGTTAAAACGGTCCAAATTGAAATTAAAGTTGGTGACAAAACCTGTATCACGCGCATCAAATAAGAACGAAAGGGTCTCTTTACAGATGTAATCGCCTTTTGTGGGGAATAAGAACTTCACTTTACGACATGAATTGTTAATGCTTCTTTATGTGTTATCATCATCCCAGCCCATATATGTCCCACTGCTGGGCACAGGCTTCTTCTCAAACTGAGAGAGCTTGGGCTGTAGTGCACTCGCGGGCCCAATGCCGATTAGGAACATCACACGCTCCATTAATTTTTTTTGCTGGTCAGTACAGGTTTCCTCGTGATGTTTTCGTTCACGGTATATTTCAAATTTAATTTCGCACTTGAGTTTTGAAAAACTTAGAGGTGCAAACTCGGCTTTGGATCCACTGTCCTCTGTTTGACAGTCCTTTAGGTCAAACCACTTAATTAGTCTAGGCCACCACGGCTTCCACTAGGTTAGAACGGTTTCCCCGCTCTTCCCGTGTACGAAGTTAATTTTATTAGAGTGAATTGTTTGATCTCTCTGTAAGCGTGCTGTGCAGGAAACCCGGCGTCGGCGCTAGCAAACATAAGAATAACATTATGATGTGTAAAGGAACACGGATGTTTATTTCACATGTTATCCTGAGCTTCTTCCATTTGTTGTTAAACATAAACAAAATATTAATGAATTTTATGGCGTGTAATTGAACCATTGTTTGGTAACGTAAGAAGTTTCCAACTTTGAGATTTTAATTAGAGCTTCGAGCAATTTATAATCTGTTGATTGTTTAATTCATAACACCAAATTAGGTTGAATAATAAGGTTGTTAATTGCAGACAAGAGCTACATTTGTCAAACAGCGTTTTATACCACATTTGGTTGTCTATTACTTCAAAATTAAGTTTTGAACTGCTTTAGAACTAAAAATGTCAACAAATTTGTATTGTGTAGGTAAGTAGTTTTTTGCCGTCTCAGTCCGCTCTAAACCTGTATGATATACTTTACCTAGTAGAGGGACGTAAATGCAATACGATGAGTATAAAATAACCTAACCATAAACATTTCATTTTTACACAAGCTTTTTTTGCTGACTGTACATTATTTGACTTTACCTACTTGTTTTGTCACCCAAACTACATTTGCATACCAAATTCCAAGTCGATGCTTATTAACCGTTGAAGAGTTCCGTCCTGCGGAGACTATCCTGACAGGACTACCAGGATATCACTACTAGATTATTGTATTGTCACGTGATTTACATAAGTATGCCAAATTTCAAGTCAATTCGACTACTGGAAGTTGGTCGAATTTAACTTGCAAGATTTGACTACAGACAGACAGACAGACAGACAACGGGACAGGTGAAACTAAATAAAAGCTTGTAAAAAAAGAAACAAAGTTTATGAGTATACAGGCATTACATGTGTCGTGTCTATGCCACTGTATTGCTTAAAGACCGTATAGGTACACGATAAAATCGGGGCATGCCTGATATGTAGGGCTACTACGAAACTCGAAACTCGAAGTTCGTATCATACCGTCCCTCTCGCTCTCCTATTAAATAGTAAAAGTGTCAGAGGGATCGCACGACACGAACGTCGTGTTTCGAGTTTCGTGGTAGCCCTGGTGGTGTAGGTATCTTTGTAATGAACGCTAATTCTAAAGCAGCACTCTATTTAAAGTAATAAGTGGTTACGAAACTACATAACAAAGTTTGGGCGTCCGTAACTTTTAGCTTTTTATATTTCACTGTGCCTAAATAATTTTGTACAACGTCTTGTAACGGTTTTTCTTTTTATGGCCTATTTACATTGTCTTTTCATAACTGCTAATATTTTTTCGAATTGACTTCAGATTGAGGTAGTTTTCCAAACTACCTAGTGTTTAAACTTTAGTGAATTTGTCTTTTTGACAGAATAATTACTCCCACATTGAAACTACTTTTGGTATTTGGAAAACAGCTTGTGATAATATAAATAGGTACAATTTTGGCTTTGAAGTTAGAAATGAGTGAAGATTTAAAAAAAAAAACGCTGTAGGTATAAAACCATTTAGACACAGTGACATATATAAAAAGCTTAAATTCACATACGCTCTAACATTTTATTATGTTATGATGAACTTTAAGGGGCTGTTTCACCATCCATTGATTAGTGTTAACTGACGGTTAAATGTGATGCCGTCTCCGTCTATTCGAACAAAAAAAATAGAGACGGAATCACTTTTAACCGTCAGTTAACACTAATCAATGGATGGTGAAATAGCTCCTATTATTGTTGTTTCATAACCATTGACTATTACAAAAAAGTGCAGCTTAAAAATAGCATTCATTACAAAGATACACTGGGGTCCTAGTGAAAAAGGGGTTAATTCTGCAGAAGTTGAACAGCTGATTTCGACTTAAACCCCTATACACATAAAATAGAAAATAGCTGTGTAATTTCTGCAGACTTAACCCCTTTTTCACTAGGTCCCCAGTACACCAGAACATGAATGCCCCGATTTTATCATGGACAGTTTTTTGTCTTTACTTGTCATTGCGATTGATTTGAATATGAAAACGATGAACCATGTCGTGGCTGTATAGTGTTAAACCTTTGTTTTTTCTTCAAGAGGACAGAATTTAAAAAATAACAATAAAAAGATGTCACGTTGTAATTTAAACTTCAATTAAATATAAATACCTATATAATATATAAGTCACATGTTTGTTTATCCTCTTGGCAAGTCTAACTGAAAAATAGTTTAAATAAGGTTGCATCCTCACAAAGTGCATCCGCTTCTAGAGTTTAATGGCGTGTGCACTAAAACTTCTATGCTCGCAGATTTGCATGTGTGAACTCTGAACTACTTCACGGTTATAGACGAACATTCTTATATATTATTCAAATTATTATCGAAGTCGCTCATAACACTGTGAAATCCCGTATCTTTGCAGAACACTTTGCACCTGAGTTCTCTCACCCCACCCAGCTCAGCGATCGTATTTGCAATTTTAACAGAGTATTTTATTAGCAGTTGAGATTGAATATAAGTAGGTACGTGCTTATTTAAATTAAGTTTATCAATAGATGAGTAATGAATAAATTGGTTCGTTAAAATGATTTGAGTATAAAATAAAACCAATGGTTATTATTGATGAATGGTCCAACCAGTGGAAAAATTCAATAAACCTTAATTGATAAAAATATGAAAAAGAATTGCTCATCAAGTAATTACAATTACACCGAAAGAAAAAGAACGACAAGAAGTCATTATAAATTAAACTAAATTGTTATAAAAGAAAAGTTGAACTAACATATTTCATTATTTTTATACATTCAATATTTTAAGTATACTTTTCAGTTTTTACGAAAATACTACCACGATTCTCTGGTCCTGTACTACGAAATGCAAAATTCGAATTTCGCAGTAGCCCCCTGATGTTACAACGCATTCTCGAATGTCTCAGGTCAGGACGAGGGGCGTTCTACCAAAAGATCAGCTCTTTCCTTGAATTCCAAAGTACGTTGTTAATCAGTTAAGTGAACTGCATTAACGCTAATCATTGTTAAGTGCATGTGATACGAATCCGAGAACTGTAGCCGACCCGCAGATGCCAATTACCTATCCGTAATCAAGGAAATTTGCGAAAGGGTTCAGACGAAGCTCAATCAAACTTTGGCAATCATCACGCCTATCTAATCTCAGGGGTAACAATGTAACCGGAATTGGATCCTCGGCGGACCACATTAACTACCTTCTTATTTATGTAATGATAACAACTCCAATAGGCAGACCCTTCATTCCATCCCTTTTGTTAGCCAACCTGCTGGCCTTTCTACGTTTCAATGTATAGGCGTTCGAGACAGTTTGCTTGGTAGGTATGCTTTTTCTTGAAAGGTTTTCGGAATTTTTAATATAATTAGTGTACTTACGATTTGATGTTAGTCACAAATTTCGGGGCTGTTTTCCACCCATTGATCAATTTTAACTAACGTATAAATTTGATGCCGTCTCAATCTATTCGAACAAAACAAACAATTCCGTCAGTTAAATTTAATCAATGGATGGTGAAACAGGGGGTTAATGTCGCATGTCTTTTTCTAAGTAGTGGTCGAATTGAATTGAAATATGACACAATTATTAGAAAAAAGCCGTTACCCGCGACTCCGTCCGCATAGAATTCGTTTATCTCTATCCCGCGGGGACTATCTATGCAATTTTTCGGGATAAAACCTATACTTTGTCCTACTCCGGGATTCAAACTATCTGCATACCAAATTTCGTCTAAATCGGTTCAGTGGTTTAGACGTGATGAAGTAACAAACAAACAAACAGGCTTACAAACTTTTGCATTTATAACATTAGCGGGATGGGATAAATTAGATGACAATGCAATAAAAAATACATTCAGCAAAAACAACATGTACCTACCTACTTATCAAAAAAAAAAGAAAGACTACTAATATTATAAAATGTACCTAATCTGAGGCAACCGAAGTTGTTTTACGCTATTATAAATATTTTATTAAATATGAAAATCAACGTTAAGAAATAAATATCAACACTGACAATTTTATTTCTAATTTTGTTTCATCAGCTTTTATGATGCACTCTTTTAGTATGTACATGTAAGTAATCGACTTTCATTCCAATTAAACACGAACGCACCTACAAATATCGAGCAGTTGCCTGTTATTTTCAAATATCATTTTGTTTCCTGGAAAGCCCGAAAAATATTAACAATACAGTGAACATGCAACGCAAATCATAAATCCTAAACGGGATAGACGTGAGTTGCAAATACAAGGTGCACTCGTCTATCGTATAGGAGTTTTTAATTTCCGGCGGCCTGGGAACTTCCGCTTCGAAAAAGTGTTAATTGAATATGTACGCGTGTACGCAAACGTAGACAGATATCAAATAAAGTTGAATAAGGAGTTTTGGTAACTAACTGCTCTACGGGCTAATCTAGTTAAGGGTCCACGGTACCTCAATTTGCTTAGTATGATCTCAAAATTTATCAACACGACTGCAGCAATCCCTTTGAAATTCATATACAGCAAAGTTAAGGGCTAACTCTAATGACGTCTAGTGGCGAAAACACGATTCGGTAAAATTTTCTCGATAGAAAAAAATCGCAAAGTTGGGTCTAAATATAAAAATAAACGGGTATTATTCAAAAAATACTACGAATTACAACTTCAAACTTTGGATTACAATAGTACTAATGACAAGGTAGGCGATGGTAGCTGCACTTTTTTAATAAATGTATTGTATTCCCTGTAAAACAGAGATACCTAAACTACCGCACATAAAACCATTTTACTGCTGGCCGCTCCTGCTTCCCGGCCCCCTGCCTGGCCATTGCCGCTTTGGCTTTCGGACGGGAAGGCTGTGTCGCTCGCATTCAGCGCACACACGCACACATACAGGCTGCGCGCCGCGTGACAATTTTACATTGACATTGTGTGACATTGACAATTTTTTTTTTTTAGTTAAATTGTTTCGCGATTTGAGTGAAACCTACATGTTGCCTGAGTCACAGTATATAAATACAAGCAGTAGGGAACCTTCGAACAAATCCATCTAAACGAACGCACTCACACAGACGCGCGCGCGACAGGGCCCCGGCGGGGTGCTGGCGGTACTGCAGTCGCGAGTGACGCGTCGAGACGAGTAGTGCCCGCGTTGCGTTGTTGAATTGCGTGCGCTCGAGCGCGACAATCCGCGATACAAAAAATAAAAAAACTATGCCTGGAATAGCTGCTTAGATACGAGCGATTCTAAACCAGCGCTTTCATTTTTTTAACTCCCCGCTGATGTTGAAAGCTAAGAATGATTTATTATACTACTAGCTTTTGCCCGCGGCTCCGCCCGCGTGGTATTCGGTTATCGCGCGCTGTTCCCTCGGGAACTGTGCATTTTCCCGGGATAAAAAGTAGCCTATGGCACTCTCGGGCCCATAAACTATCTCCATGCCAAAAATCACGTCGATCCGTCGCTCCGTTACGGCGTGCAAGAGGGACAAACATACAAACACACAAACATACAAACACACAAACACACTTTCGCATTTATGTAGGAATGAGTGGTATACTGAATGACTGATTGAATGTGATGATCGAATGAGGGAGATGGAGTGAATGAGTGTCGGAGAGAAAGACGTAAGACGTGTGCGCGAAAGGACGTAGATGATTTTATTATTTTAATTAAGATTGTGTTTATTTTGAGTTTTTATCGAATTATACTTTATCTCGCCAACTAAAGTGTTTCTCTAAAGTAAAACTCTACAGTTTTTGGGGGCTCGTCCGGGATCACAGCGATCCAACTGGATTTTTTCAGACGACGACGTGTTCATAGAACAAAAGACGACGACGACGGCTCACGTCAACAAAAAATCCATACGACGAAAATACGGTTTGAAAACAATTTGTGACGAAGAAAATGCCTAAAGAAACAAGACGTAATAGTCGGCGAGTAGAATTTGAAGATTCTTTTGAAGAAGCGATGTCATCATCACGAGGGGGCGGTGCCATGTTGCATCTGACAGAGGAACTGGTTCCAAAGTTCTCCGGCCAGGATAAGACGTATCCTGCGACCAAGTGGATCCAAGACGTGGAAGACAATGCCGAAGTATTTGGATGGATACCAGTACAGCAGTTACTCATGGCAAGGCGGTCGTTGACAGGTACTGCGGCACTATGGTTACGCGCTGAAAAGATGTACAAGACGTGGGATGAGTTAAAAACTAGTCTTTTAAAAGAATTCCCGGATACGATTGACAGTAAGACTATCCACGAAATGATGAGTTCTCGAGTGAAGAAGTCTGACGAATCGTGCATCGACTACATGTTGATCATGAAAGAACTGGGTAAGCGAGGAAAGATGCCCGATTATGTCGCGATCAAATATATTATCGACGGTATAAGAGACGATCCACTGAATAAGATGATGTTGTATGGAGTGACGACATATTCTGAATTGAAAGAAAAATTCAAAATTTACGAGACCATTAAAGAAGATTCGAAAACTAAGAAGACCCCAAATTTGCCTAACCAAGAATTTAGAAACAAGCCGAAAAGTAAGTGTTACAGTTGCGGAGAGAGTAACCACATGTCCAATGAGTGCCCGCACAAGCCAAAAGGACTAAAATGTTTCCGGTGCAATGAATTTGGTCACATTTCATCGCAGTGTACATCGATGGCGGGAACAAGTAAAAGTCATCAAAGGCAAAATGGCGGATCGGCGGCGAGTCACATGTGTGTTCAAAAGGATTCGAATACAACGGAAAGTAACAACATTCCGAACGGGAACAAGAGCGAACGACAGAACGAGATCGAAATTTTATTCAGTTCGGTCAAGATGGTGGCAATGACGGCGCCACAGGAGACGACATTAACGAATGACATGAGTGACAGCGACAATGTCAACGATGATGGCGGACGGCCGACGTATCGTAAACCGATGAAAGAAATTATTTTATTTGGAAAAAATATTAGTGCATTGATAGACTCAGGAAGTGACATTAATTTAATTTCGATTGACTGTTTTCAAGGTTTGAACGCGCCAAAATATGAACAGAGTGTGATTTCTTTGAGTGGACTTGGTTCGACGCGTGTTTATTCGTTAGGTTTGATTACAACAAACATTTTTATAGACGGTCAATGTTTCGAAGACGTAATTTTACATGTTGTGCCTAGGAATGTAATGCCGTTTCCTATAATTTTAGGCCAAGATTTTTTGAAGAATGTAACGTTTGTTATGGAAGGCAGTCGAGTACTTTTATTAAAGTCTAGTAATGATTGGTACCGTAACTTTATGTGTAGTTTTTGCGTTTCCGATGTTATAGGTTACATGAAGGATCCAGAGTTACAAGAGGAGGTAAGACAAGCTGTTGAGACGTATCGGCCTAACAAGACGAAAGAGGCTCCAGTTCAGTTGCGCATTACATTGAAGGATGACGTCCCGGTTGCGCAACGACCACGACGGCTGGCTTTGGCCGAGCAACAAGAGGTTGAGCGTCAGGTGAAGCAATGGCTAGAAGACGGGGTGGTTCGGGTAAGTTATTCCGAATATGCTAGCCCATTAGTGCTTGTCAAAAAGAAGGATGGTAGCACTAGAATTTGTGTTGATTACCGACAAATAAACAAAAAGATGGTGAAAGACGAATATCCGTTGCCAGTCATAGGAGATCGTATTGATAAGCTGGCAAAGGGAAGGGTGTTTAGTACAATTGATTTGGAAAATGGGTATTTTCATTTGACAGTTCACGAGGATTCTATCAAATATACTGCGTTTGTGACACATAACGGGCAATATGAATTTTTGAAAGCTCCGTTTGGTTTATCGGTATGTCCGAAGGTGTTCGCAAGATTTATTAACGCGATTTTCGATTTAATTGCGATAGGAATTGTTCTGATTTTCATTGCTGACGTCATTATAATTACAGAGGACGAGACACAAGCAGTTGAACGACTTAAGTTAGTAACAGATGATGTTGATGCTTTGAGCAGATATGTCGGAGTAGTTACGAGCGAATTCCATGAGCAGATCAAGAAAGCTCAAGAACTAGATTGTGGTTTAAGGGCGATTCGAGAGATTTTGAGAGAAAAACCATACATGGATTACTGTATGCGGAATAATATACTGTACAAAGGACTGCAATTAGTCATTCCACAGGGAATGGAAGGTGATGTCATAAAAAGAGTACATGAGAATGGACATTTTGGAAAAAAGAAGATGGTGGAATTAATTAATAGAGATTATCATATACAAGATTTACATAAGAAGATAGACGAGTTTATGGTCACGTGTGTTCCGTGTCTGCTGGCTACTAAGAAGAGTGGAAAACAAGAAGGTTTTCTTCATTGCATTGATAAGGGCAGTATTCCATTGCATACACTACATTGTGATCATATTGGACCTTTATCTGAAACAAAGAAGCAGTATAACTATATACTTACGATTGTTGACGCATTCACGAAGTTTGTTTGGGTATTCCCAACTAAGAGTACAACCGTGAAAGAGACATTGGACAAGCTAAGGATACATCAACAGGCTTTTGGTAATCCTTATAGACTTGTTACAGATCGAGGAGCTGCGTTTACGAGCAATGAGTTTAAGGAGTATTGTCAGACGGAGAATATTCAACATACACTTATTACGACTGGAATTCCAAGAGGAAACGGACAAGTTGAAAGAATCCATCGCATTTTAGTATCAGTATTGACGAAACTGTGCATTTCGGATCCAGGATTGTGGTATAAGCACGTTGCGAGACTGCAGACAGCTCTTAATAGCACGTATCAAAGAAGTATCGATACGACACCTTTTGAACTGATGTTTGGAACGAAAATGCGAATAAAGGAAGATATCGAAATATACGACATGTTATTGCAAGAGGAACGAGATGCTTATATCTGTAACCGAGAGCAGCTAAGAAATTCAGCGAAGGCGCAGATATTGCAAGGTGCAAGAAGAAAATAGACGTAACTACAATAAACGACGCAAAGTTAGCACATTGTATCATGTTGGAGATCATATGGCTATCATGAGGACGCAGTTTGGTACATGTTTGAAATTGAAGCCTAAGTTTCTAGGACCTTACCGAGTGACAGCCGTGACGGGCAAGGACCGCTACGACGTAGAGAAGGCAGACAGTTCGACAGAAGGGCCTACTCGTACTTCCACGTCAGCTGATTACATGAAGCCGTGGCCTAGGGGTCAATGAACTGCGGGTCAGTCAAAAGACGTTATGCTGCACTACACATAAGGTACAGTTTTATTTCTTATGTACTTTTGGTTTTGCAAAAAGTATTCGACTGACTGCCCCACTAACGATTTTTGTTTATGATTTGGCTTTGTAAAATGATATGAGATGTTTACGATGAGATTTTATGATGGTTTGATGTTATGTTGAAGGACTATTTAGGTGTTACTGTTAAGGTTTTGTTTTTATTGTTTATGAATGACGGTTTAGTTTTGTTTTCAGTATAGGTTAGTTAGTTTAAAGATATTTGGTAGTGTAACTTTAGGTACGGTGTGCCTGAGGACAGGCACAAGCAGGACGGCCGAGCTGTAGGAATGAGTGGTATACTGAATGACTGATTGAATGTGATGATCGAATGAGGGAGATGGAGTGAATGAGTGTCGGAGAGAAAGACGTAAGACGTGTGCGCGAAAGGACGTAGATGATTTTATTATTTTAATTAAGATTGTGTTTATTTTGAGTTTTTATCGAATTATACTTTATCTCGCCAACTAAAGTGTTTCTCTAAAGTAAAACTCTACATTTATAATATTAGTATGGATTCCAATTAAATAAAACTTGTAACATAAGGCCTAATAAGCTGAGGTACAGAGCTAACTGAAAAAAAATTCTTTCAATTTTACAAAAAATAAGTGGACAACCTTAACGCTCCTTCGGAGCGTAGGCATTTATCTTTAAAATGATGCTTAGCTTCCATACTGCTTGTATTTATATACTGTGCCGTACATTTACGCGCGACGACGTGGTGCTTGTGTGCGTGCTACGAGCGATGCGGTGCGGTGAGGCGGGGGCAAAATCGGGATTCGAGCTGAGGTAGTGCGCGCCCTTAAGGCCGTTCCCGTACCCAAACGAATTCTAAAATCGAGCCCCTCCCCCGCGCCAGCCGTCCCGCCCCTCGATACATTGCCGATTATTGCCGATACAACAGCGCCACGTGAGAAGTGGCGACTCAACTGAACTAACAGGACACTGATTTGTAAAACGTATTACTAGACCGAAAAAAGCATGCTGGATCGCATAGATGGCGTTAAAGTTAAATTGAAGTAATAAAATAGAGCACAGTGTAAATTAAATATTCATTTTAATGAAGTCAACTCTTATTTCAAAAACAATATTGTTTATACACCGAAACATAAATTTTGATGTTAGCCCATGTTTTTAGGTACTTCTCCAACGAACTGCATTCTTTTGAATACCGCATTCTAAGGGTCCATGATTGCAAATAAATTGTAATTTTGTAAAAAAAAATACTAATAACTGCGACAATTCTTCGACCAACTGTTTTGTCTGGAACCTCTTCTTCCACATCGAACGATATTTGTAACTGAAAATATATTAAATGTGTTAGCATTTACAATTTGTTATGGACATATGTATAAAGCACCGGTGGCAAAGAACTAACGAGAGAAACAGAAGTAAGCCCTGCACGATAGATTATAAGAACTTTGTGATTAATCAATTTACGACGCAAATAGAGAATGAAAAAACCAGTAAAAACCAAAAATCGGTTAATAACCGTATTGAGGGATTCGAAACTGGTTAACCGGTTTTTAGCAGTTTTTTTGCAAACTATTTGAAAACGATAATTTTACTATTCTTGGTTGCTATTGGTGTTAACGGCGTATTTTGTGAGATTTAAATAATTATTTAAATATACTCTGTATTAATAGAGGAAGGTGGGTTACAGTGGATCATGGGTAACAGTGGATCTTTTGGTATAATTTTATGTGTATTACAAGCATGCCCGTGAGTGGATTCGAAGTTGTTGCTCTTAAGCCCCCGCTTGCCAAACTAGTCATCGTCTCAGCATCGAAACGAGAGGTAATGTTGCGGTGTATAGGGCACGGGTACACTACATAAATACCGAAAGAAATTCAGAAAAAGAAGAATTAAGAAATTCCGAAAGTCGGAATCACGAACTTCAAAATACCGATTTTTATAATTCCGAATGTTTTTAAAGTCCTACTATGACTATTCCGATTTTTTATAAATCCGAAACTTAAACATATTATTATCGTCATTTTTTAAATTACGATTTTCAAATTTCCGAATTTTAATACATCGAACAATAAGAAGTTCGACTCAATAATAATCCGAAATGTCAAAAATACGAATTCCAATTACTAAAATACCGATTTTAAAAATTCCGAGTAACATTACACCGATCAATAATAAATCCCGACTTCTAAACGTAAGCTATGAATAGGTTAGGTAGGTTAGATTGGTCTAAAAAAGTAATAACTGTTATTCATTTTCAGCAATGTGTTACAAGTTCGATGGATTTCTGCATCACGGAGCTCCTATTCCGCGCAGTTAAGGCGCTTCGCGCTTTGACGCAATTCTAACCTAACCTATCCTATGCAGTTCAAGTTACCTAAATTAATTGATATTTATTCAAGATTCGAAATTCAAGTTTCCGCTTATTAAAACCACGCAGTTTATTTTGCCGAATGTCATATTTCCGAATTGGCGATGTCATTTCGGAAATTTGGTAATCGGAATACTGTACTTCAGGCCAATAACATTTCGTGTTTTTAATTCTTCGGAGTTTTAAAAATTGGATATAAAAAATCGATATTTTGAAATTCGGAAAAATGATATACATGTTTTTAAGTAATCGGAATTATATGTCTTAGGAATTGTGAAAATCGGAATTAGCGAATTCGGAATTTAATATTTTGGGAGTATTTGTGTGTTCCCATCGGGCACCTAGTAAGTAAAAAAGTACATATTTAAGTTCTAAATAAATGAAATTTTTGTGATTCCGGTTGAATGAAGTTTTAACTCATTTATTTACAAAATTATTTAATAGCCTCTTATTACAAGTAAGTAAAAACAAACCTAACCTGTATAAAACATCACAATGTAAAAAAAATATCAGTTAAAATTCGTTTTTCGGATGGAAAAGCGTGAAGTTGCAAAATGTTATGATAGAGTTTCATATCCATTATGCCATTGACTCTCACGAAATCACCAACCTTATCACCCGCAAAACATCTCCAGACTATAATTGATCAGTGATCCAGTCCTCCACTGTTGGCATCACGCATAGTTTTGCCTTTGGTTCGCCTTCTTGTCGTCGAATATATTTGACGATGTCTCCCCCGAAAAATTGCAATTTCGATTCGTCGTAAAATAAAACTTTAGACCACTGCTCAGGCGTTCAATCTCTGTATTTTTGAGCCCATTACAATCTTTTACCCATATTCTGTTTACGTAACATACTTCTACCACCATCGAAACGGATACTGACTGATTATGGCGTTGAGTTCTTCGCGAATTTCTTTAGCAGTTCGAGTTTGTTGGCGTTTGCTCTGGGCTTAAATAAAATTGTTTTCGCTTTTTGACGTGACTTGGCGTACCTAAACGAAATCGACTGGAATTAAAATCACGTTTTCGTTTCAAAGCACTTATGACAGCAGTTTGGGAAACCTTCATTTTTCAACAATTTTTCGTGTCGTGAACTCGTGAAGCCTTCATTGGACAGACCTACATTAAGAGCACGAGTTTCGACACTCAGATCAACTTTGAGGACCTATTTTTAATAATTGCGGAATTTATAAAATTTCATAGGAAAAAGAGAAAATATTATATTTACAATAGAACAATTCCTCGAATAAGTATTTATTTTCTTACTAGGTAGTCATGGGCCTAATGAAACGTATAAATTCAAAGTATATGCTATATTTTAATATCAGTATAATTTAATATGAAAACCTTATTTCACAGAATGAACTTAAACTTTTGACCGGTATTGTAGCTTTAGCAATGTAATTTTTCCTTTTGGCTCGTATGTTTTATCAGCATATTGATGACGAAATTTAATTAAAAAGATGAACCAACTTCTTGTTGTCCACTACACGAAGAAATACGAGTGTGTATTCTTGTTTAAAAAAAAACGTTCCCACGCTATATTCGTCGTTTTCTAGTCTGAAGATTATTCTGGGGTATCTATTTTAGGCAATTTACACATACTTAAGGACTATTTCTAATTTGGTTAATAACTGCCGAAAATTATAAAAAACCGGTTTTGACCGGTTTGTTACCCGGTTTGCATTCCCTAGACACAAATCTGGTACGCGAAGTTAAAACAATGTTATTCTAGCTATGTATTTAATATAAAGGATAATATTATTCTCTGAATAATAGGACAAAGATACAAAAATACCAAGATTGGACGCCTGAGCAGTGGTCAAAAGTTTTATTTTACGACGAATCGAAATTGCATTTTTGGGGGGAGACATCGTCAAATATATTCGACGACAAGAAGGCGAACGAAAGGCAAAGCTACGCGTGTGCCAACAGTGGCGGACTGGGTCACTGATCAGTTATGGTCTGGGGATGTTTTTCGGGTGATAAAGTTGGTGATCTCGTGAGAGTCAATGGCATAATGGATATGAAACTCTATCATATAATTTTACGATTTCACTGATTTTAACTGATTACACTTGATTACACTGAATTTTAACCGATTTTTGTTTTACATCGTGATTTTATATTAGTGGGCTAGCTTTGTTTTTTACTTGTGATAAAAGACTATTAAACAATTTAATAAATAAATGAGTTAAAACTTCATTCAACTGGACCACTGTTACCCATGATCCACTGTAACCCACCTTCCCTTATTAGTAGAGAGTATATTTAAATCTCACAAAATACGCCGTTAACATCAATAACAACCAATAATAGTAAAATTATCATCTAATACTTCAATTTTAAACAGTTTGCAAAAAACCGGTTAACCGGTTTTGTATCCGTCGATGTAGTTATTAACCAGTTTTTAGTTCTCACCGGTTTTTTAATTCCCTATATCTAACTTGCAGGTAGTAGGACCTTGTGCAAGGGCCACCCGGATTGCTACCACCATCTTGATCGCTACTCCTGCCGTAAAGCAGCAGTGCTTGCACTGTTGTGTTTCAGCGCGGAGAGTAAGACAGCCGGTGAAATTACTGGCACTTGAGGTATTCCAACTTAGGCCTCCAGGTTGGCAACGCATCTGCAATACCCCTGATGTTGCAGATGTTTATGGGCGGTGGTGATCTCTTACCACCGGGAGACCCACTTGCTCGTTTGCCTTCTAGTCGAATAAAAAAAAACTAAGGTCACGCGACCATTCTTTTCGTAGGTACGCGCCGCTGTGGGTAGTAAGGTATTTATCGCAACGCACGAATTTACATGCGACCTAGGTAGGTTGGTATTTTTATATTTATAAGGATAAATAAAGTCTATTGGAGATTAGAACTTACTCGCTACAGGTGCCAGCGGTTTATAAAATCGGAGATTAAGTTACCATTTTTTTTTATTCGACTGGAAGGCAAACGAGGAAGTGGGTCTCCTGGTGGTAAGAGATCACCACCGCCCATAAACATCTGCAACATCAGGGGTATTGCAGATGCGTTGCCAACCTAGATGTACGTTAGTACTATTATATATTCTGTGCTAGAGGCCTAAGTTGGAATACCTCAAGTGCCAGTAATTTCACCGGCTGTCTTACTCTCCGCGCCGAAACACAACAGTGCAAGCACTGCTGCTTCACGGCAGGATTAGCGATCAAGATGGTGGTAGCAATCCGGGCGTACCTTGCACAAGGTCCTACCACCTGCAAAAATTTGCACCGTTTGCAGTCTGTAAATAAAGATACCTAAATTGTTTTGTATTGTTTTACGTAGCTAGGGATAAAACAGCATAAATCAAGTAATTTAATTATACTCACTCGATGTAGTCCGAAGATTTTGTATTTTGTTCGGCTTCAAAAATATCAAATTTTCTCTTTTACCTAAAAATAAAAAAGCAAAAAGCTTAGTTATCAGTTGTGATTCGAACTCTCGCCACATTTGACTGATCAAGGTCGCCTACTACTTATACGAGGGCGACACTGAAAGTTTTTAGAACTGGCCACTTGTAAACAATATAATAAAAAAGTAAGTTTAAATTTTGAAAATGGAACTCTTTGCCAATATTATTGAGTATATATTTCATTCATTTGTCATTAGTTTTACGATTTGGCGGCAAATTGAAAATTGTCTGTGTCACGTCAACATGAATTTAACTCGCGAAAATTTTCGTGCAATGATTTTTTATGACTTTCGATGTCATTTAAGTCAACAAGAAAGCTATGATAGACTTCGATTGGCCTTTCATGATGAAGCTCCATCTCGTGCGACCGTTTACAACTGGTTTAATGAGTTTAAACGTGGTCGCACTAATCTCACCGACGATCTGCGTGAGGGACGGCCTTCTACGGCGACGACTGAAAATAACATCAGTGTTGTGCAGCGTATGATAGAGACTGACAAAAGAGTGACGTATCAGCAGATTCGGACAAGCTTAGGCATCGGTATGAGTCAAGTGCATAAAATCCTCCATGAACATTTAGCGGTCAGGAAGCTTTGTGCGAGGTGGATACCTCATAATTTGACCGAGGCCCAAAAACTCCGTCGGGTTGATTGGTGCCGTGAAATGATTGAAAGATTTAACGGAGGTGACTCAAATGCTGTTTTCGACATACTTACGGGTGACGAAAGCTGGGTTTACTGTTATGATCTAGAAACCAAGAGACAGTCTGCTCAATGGGTGTTTCCTTTCGAGGAGTTGCCAACTAAAGTGAAGAGAGGTCGAAGCGTGGGAAAAAAGATGGTGGCCTCGTTCTTCGGAAGGACAGGTCACTATGCGACAATTGCTTTAGAGGATCAAAAAACAGTTACTGCAGAGTGGTACACTAACAATTGTTTGCCACTTGTATTGGAAAAAGTTCGGGAGAAGCGACCTCGAAGTAGGATCCTTCTTCACCACGACAACGCCTCGTCGCACACCGCCAGGCGAACGATCGACTATTTAGTGACGTCAAACGTGGAATTACTGGGTCACCCGCCGTATAGCCCCGACCTCGCACCTTGCGATTTTTATTTATTCCCGAAAATAAAAGAAAAACTTAGAGGAAAACTTTTTATGAACACCGAGGAAGCAGTGGGTGCGTTTCAAAAGGCCGTCGAAGAGACCCCTAAGGACGACTGGGCTAAGTGCTTTTCTCAGTGGTTCCATCGGATGCAGCGGTGTATTGATGTGAATGGACACTATTTTGAAAAGATATAATAAAACTAATAACTTGCTAGTTTGCTCAGTTTTTGATTTTCTAAGAACTTTCAGTTTGACCCTCGTATATCCTATCGGTGAAACCACTACGCCACCGAGGCTTTCCTGTGGTGCGTGAAATTCTGAACTATATGCATATTCATGATTGTAATGTTTGTTCTGGTTTGTTCACAGAAAATTAAATTTGCAAATTAATAGTTTTATTATAAATAACGAAATAAATACTATTGTCACTGTTTAATAAATATATTTTTTACTTACGTTAGTTCCATCGTTTTTTAGAATCTTATGAGTTGTCTTTCGAGATTTTTCCTTCTTATTCAATTGTTTGTTACCCATAATACACACGCACACGGTGGTATATCAGTAGGACACTCAACACAGTTTTTACTAGTAACACTACAATAATATATTTGCAAGGCAAATGAAATAAAATCTTGTATTTTTTTGGGGAAACTTAGTACATGTCCGTCTAGCACGAGCGCTCAGCGGTCACTGTCACATTTCGAAAGAATGACGGAGATAGACACTGCAGGCCGTAAGTCAATTTCTTTTTACGATAGAATTTGTCGATTTTTATTTAATTTAAAAATATTGCCTCAAATTATTGAAATTCGGAAGCTGTCAAAGGACTATTTAAGTTATGATAGATTTTTCTCTATTTTTTGTTTCATAGTGTCACGTAGTAAAAAAACAAGTAAAGTTCTTTTAAAAATTCGCGTTGGAGGTTACTTTGGGAATTAATTGTATCGAGCGAAGTGTGATGAATCGTGTATCGAAAGCTGTCTTTGACAAGATAATATAATCAAGAATGATATATATTTTTCCCAAGTCTACAAATATCAACGTTTCGTAGAAAAGTAGCATTATTCTTGGGCTAGTTTTGCGTATTTGGCTCAGGGAACGGCCTTAACTGCTAAACAGTTTATTCCTACCCTATTTATTTGCTAGTGTATTTTATGAAAGACTGGTAAGCAAAAAGGACAACTATTTTGTATCCCACGCTGGATAAAAGACTCTATTTAACTTAATATTTATATTTATATTTATTATATTTATATGATTAAATCTTACAAAACGAACCCACTTCTAGTGATTGACTAACCTCAAAATTTTATGCGGATATGTAGTATGAATGATAATGCAAAGCCAGTCAACAAACAGTACAGTATAAAAAAAATAAAAACCTATTTTGAGCCACTTTGGTCTAACATGGATGTTTCGGCATTTTTTTTTTGGCCTAGGTGTATTAAATTCATTTGCCGACCTCAAAACTATTACCATCCTAATCTACCAGCTATGGCTACTGATCTTGCTCAAAGTTTAAATTAAATTCTGTACAAATAAAATTTTCTACGTTTAACTAAAAACAGTTATTATGAAAAGGATCGACATAGATAGTGGAACGGAGCTTACTGAAATTGGCGAGTGTAAGCCGTGTATTATAAGCTGATCCTTAAACTATGATATTGACAATCAGATTAGAGCTGAATTGTATCTTTCCATAAATTAGGGTCAGATTATATGGGAGGGCAAATAAACCCTTTCAAACAATGGGATTTAGCTTCTACTATGTTGCTAAAAACAAATAATGCTAAGCTATTTAATTCCATTGCTTTAATTTGTTGACATATGCGTTACATCTTTCTTTTGTTTAATTTATCAAATCAAAATAATGAATCTGTATTTTTTATGATCTTTACGAAGCAACTAGCTAACCTTTGCAAACTTGTCTTAAACTTTAAATCAAACAGGGAAGAGAAATAGTGAAGCACCTACTGAATTATATATTGAATCTTTTTTTAAAGATAGTCGACTGTTAAGATTGTGTTTAAAGAACATCTAGCAACAATACCCATACACAAATGCTTAAGCGCGCACACACACACACCCACACACATATATACACACACACACACACACACATGCACTCTCACAAACGGTCGCATTTCTTTCTAATGTTTAATTTACCTAAACATCATTAGAAAAATTGTTACACATTGACTCTCTAGCAACCACCAGTCTACGTCTAATCCCAACGTGGATGAATCACTAACTCTTCCAAGAAAAGTGGCCTGGCTAGGTGACAGATATTATCACGTGAAAATTTCTAACTGATGGCGGATGTCCTAGATGAGACAGTTGAAACATGTCACACAGGAGCACCCTAGGGGCGTGTCGGGTCGTACATAATGTTCCATGTATACCTACGTCACTATTTCTGGGAGAAAAAGTTTACATTACGTATGCCACGCTCAGCCATCCCAGTGTTGGTTTAGCAAGAGCATTACGTGAATTGAAAAAACTTATGAAGTAAGTAAGTACTTTATTATTACATGAATAAAAAGAAAATAAACAATACCTATGTAAAACAGTAACTAACAATTAAATTAAAGCAATGACAACTATATAAATACATGACTTCAAATTCATAAAGTGAGATGGTAATGTAATATATGAGTTTGGTATTGTATGTCCTCAGTCAAAAAATTCTTTGCGTTATTACCCACAAGTACTTAAATAGACAAACTGCCGGATAATCCGTCCGTTGCTGTGTAGTAATATGTATAACTTTTTCCACCCCTTTTTAAGAGGTGGTTTTCAACGTGGTAAGCTGATGTTTAATTAAAATAAAGCCACCCTAAACCATATCTCTATTCCCCTATAAACGAAAACATAAAACGCGCAAAGCCCAAATAATTCCGTCCAATTGATACAGCAGTAAAGTGGGAGCGCCAACACTAGATTTATAGGGCGCCGCCGAGTGCGTGCTTTAATAAAAAAATCACAAAGGTAATTCGCGCGACAAGTTATTACTGCTACAAATGTATTATATTATGTTCATATGAATAACGAGAGCTGTTTTCAGACAAGTACCTACGTCCACTTAGCTGGTTGATTTGTTACGCTCGTTTTGTTGAAATTGTTCAAAGCGACGTTTTTTTTACTTAGATTAGTAGCTTTAATTGAAAACGTGAAGTACGGGTGAATAGGTATGTAAAAACTAGTTAGTCGCTTTCATTTTCAATTTGTTCAAATATTTATTAGTAAGAACAGATAGACGGCATTAATTATTAAAAAAAAAAACTTTTAACGTTTACTATTCAGCTTAGGTTACCTACTTGATAATCAATGAGTATTTCCTAAATGAATAGATTGTCATAGACGCAATAACGGCAAAAACAATGTTTGATCTATGACACGCCGAGAGTGCTTAGCGCTCTAAATGTCGGTATATTATTTGCACAGTATGTTTTGCGCACGAGAGGCCCATTGAGGCCGATGGCAGTGGGCCTGCATTGTGTGAGTGCGTTAGAAGCACCGGCGGTTTGAGAGGCTCGGACACCGCCTGTAACTCAAAACTGTCAGGATCACGCGGGTCGGAGCAGCGTCCGCCATTGTATACCCCCCGACAACCGACTAAACAAACTTTTTTACACGTTTGGGACCTTGACATGGACGGAAATGCAAAAATATACGGGGTAATTATTAAAAACAGTTAACGGTCCTTGTCATTACTAATTTTGATATAGGTAAATCTGTATGTTACGTCAAATACATGCGCTTGTGTCCTGTGAAGAAAATTTATATAGGTAAATAAATATATTACCGTCTCTACCAACAATAACATAGTAAAGAACTAATTGCAAAAAGAAAATGGTACAGATAATGTAGTAAAATCTAAAAATATGGGATTTTACCCATACAAGACAAATAAAACAGTTAAAAAACTGTTCGGACATTTAATTTTTATATTCCACTTCGCAATACATTTTAGCACTTAGTTACATAGGTACCTATTTACGTAACGTAGGTATCTAAGTATGTATTTATTAAAAAACCTAATGTATAATCACAATCTGTTTCTTCAAGACATTCAGCAGAAGGCCAATTAAGTACGTACATACCCAGGTATCATGCGTGTCTATTGGACGTTGCGCGTCTATGTAGGTATATGAGTAACTCTTGAGATGTAGAAGATCCTTGGTGGCTCTCCTGTTTAGCTGAATAAAAGTGGTATGTAAGTACCAAGAGAAAAATGGACAGATTAAATACGAGTATTTCTAAAACACATGTAGTACAAGATAGAACTTTAATGGGACTTAGATAATAAGAGATGAGATTGCGATATTTCGGCACAGTTTCATGTATCTCGATCACAGATAGACATTCCGGGAAAACTATGTCTGTAATGGAATTAAACATGAATTATTTAAAACGTAACTATTATTATTATGTATACCTACCTGTCGCAGTATTTGAACGTTCCAGTTTAATATCTTGTAGTACACCTGGGCTAGCGGTGAGTCTGCAATGTTTCACTTTGTTCACGTTTTGACAGTTAGGGTCATCGTTTAGAGGTAATACAAGACCTCGGCGACCCCACCCACACATCTTCATTAAGTGGCCCGTAATGTCGCTCCTGGGAAATACTTTCGCATCGTCACTGAAACAACCTATCCATTAGCTGATACTGCGGGTACAATACGAAATTTCATAAATAAATTTAAGCGGGTGGATGATATATACAAGATGGGCTCTGTAACAGGAGCAAAAAATTAAACCGCTCTTTATATTGAGCTAAGGAGGATGGGCAGATTTGTATAGAATCTGGCTTAGGAACCAATAACAATAAGCCTTAATAATTATCATTGGAAAGGTTTTTTATATTCTATGACTTTGTACGGCGGGCAATCTCGAATCGCTGTGTAAAAAAAATATATCAAAATGCATATAAAACAAAATCAGGATACAAAATCATCAACATAGGTACAGGAACTTACTTAGTCATCGTAAAAACCTACTTTTATGCAGCGGTAACTTTTTTCACACAAAGATTTGGGACTACCTGCCATAGTAAAAGTTTAGAACTTCAGAATAAGCTATCCAGTGACATATCGCTAGTCCTTATTAGTCATTAGGTCAATTAGCCCACCCTCCTTTAGTTCTACAACTTTTGAAAAAAATTGTATTGTGATTTTTATCATAGTTTAAAGTTTAATTGGACAAGCAATGTATTGCAAAATACGTCATTTTGTTACGTGACGTGACAGGCGATGTCATTTAGGCTCTTAGATGGCGCGTGGATGGCGTACATTGTAAATACGATCTAATTTAATCATAGATCAAATTACTTAAATTTTGAAAGTTGCAGAACTAATTTGAGTAGCAGAACCTGTATCGAAAATACAAACTGAAATACATATAGATGCACAGAAAACCCAGAAAAATAAGACCAGCGCTGAGAATTGAACCCAGGTCCTCGGCATTCCGTGCCGCGTGCTACACCGCTACACCACCGCTGGACAGTCATTTAGAAATAAAAGCAGCATAGCATAGCAGTCAATTAAAAAAAGAGTTTTTTTTCTCTGAGCTTATTTATCGTTTTACGAAAATACCTGTGACAGGAGAGGAGATCCCGCTCTTCAAGAATAAAATTTAATTACTTATAACGACATGAGTAATAACAATAAAAATAGATAATTTACTTATAATTATATAAAACAATCAGAATGATTTTATGCACTAAAGCCGACGATTATAATTTTATGTAATAATAACAATTACTGGTTTACCTACTATAATTTCATAACATTCTACATTCGATTCATTACGTTGACTTAATTTACTGAAAATTAGCTATAATATGCGTTATTATCCAAAGATATTAAGGTATCACAAGTATTATTAACAGCTTGTAAGTATATTTTACAATTCCACATAGCGGTAAGCCATTTGCCAAGAGCTAGGAACAGAGTATACCTAATTCAAGCTCATTATTTCAGTTTGATATCCTTTGATCTACTGAATAAACTAGTTCTCGTTTGTGCCAGTATTTGCATAATACACCGCGTTACAATACCTATTCACTAAAAAGAGGTTTTCATTACCTATTCCAGTAAGAGGATCAGACGGTATAACAGATATCGCAGATAATTATTCATTGCATTCGTGCTTGTTACTAGTAATCCAACCGACAATGTCATTGAGGTTGTGAACGTGTCATTTTGTGAACCAGCTTATGAATATTGCGGCGTTAATTAATAATAATCTGATCATGTGGCAGAATAATAGAGGCATCGGGACCAAACATGGCCCAAAATGACATAATACCTAAATAATGTAAAGTGCCCGAGGTAGAGTAGAAGAGTGGGTAAAAATATTTTGCACTACCTACTAAGAGTTGTAATCAAAAAATAGAAAGCAGTTTACAAATTAACTACAGCTATTATTATTTTTTTATAAAAACAGTGTTTCCAGCTCAGTTAATGTTGAAAAATTTATTACTTAGTCTTATATAGTTTTGAGGCGACCATTCATTGATTTTGTGATTTAATTTCAACAAAGTAGGAAGAAAGAATGAATATCCATAATTTTCTCAAACTAGTGCCAACATTGACTGAGCTAGAAATACTAATTTAAAATTTCAATTTGAATATAACATGTCGCTTGTTCAATACAAGAAGCTTTATCCACAAGGAGAAATGTTAAAGAAACAAAGCTATTGCCTTAAGTTCTTGGCCGGCTCGCCTGTTGGCAGGAGGGCGGCCCGCGTCAGATAATGTCACCATAACAGATTATTTCTTGGCACCAAGTGAGCTCATGACAATTCAAAGCATCTTCCTTCCGCGAATACGGGCAGATGTACTTTACGTGACTATTGTGCGCTGAAGAAAGGGAGACACTTTACATTTACGATACATAATTTATAGCAGAATTCAGTGTCTTTGTCTTTAAGTCTTAGCTTAACATTCGTTACTCCCAAATTGGTATGAAAGAAGCTTTGGATGTTACCAGACAAACGTCGACGCTAGTTCATTAAATACAGGAGCCGATAGAAAAACTGTTCAGGAAATTGTAAACGTGCCCGGAATTGATTTGTTCGAGCCATCTTATATTTTCCAAGAATTGAAACGTTACTGTCTGAAATACATACGAAATCTTATCAAATACCAGCCTCATTGTCTATGCTAATTGAAAGCTAATACGTGAATACTAATAGTTTAGAAAATAGTTTATCCTTGTCTTTCTGTAAATAAAATCGTGTCTAAGTAAGATGATCGCTTTACCCTTGGACAACCTTGACAATATTTTTCTTCTTTTTCGCACAAGGTTGAACTTTAAGTGGGAAAGTAGCACAATCCTGCAGTTAGACGGCAGAGATAAACTGGAGCGGTTCACGATGTCATTTTATTCTAACTGCAGATGGATCCTGTTATGTCACGTCTACCAGCGGACTTGTAACTATTTTACTATCAGTGCTGAATGTTACGAGTGTTCTTGAACACTAGTTTTTATGAACAGAAAACATAATTAAATAAATAAATATTATGGGACAATAGACAACAATTAACGTAATCTAGTTCCAAACTAAGCGTAGCTTGTATTATGGGCACTAGACAACGAATAAGTAAACATAATTTATATATATAAATTAATACTATTATATTAAACACCCAAGACCCGAGAACAAACATTCCTATTATTCATACAAAGTCTACCCCGATTGGGGATCGAACTCAGGACCTCAAGCTTCATAGTTAGGTTTTCTAACCACTTGGCTATACAGTCGTCACATAATTTCACCATACAAAATATGTAACTAAAGTAGATATTTACATTTAGTAACCGTTTAAAATACTTAGGTGAGTATATACCTTACTCACCTTTGCCGAGCGAGATACAAAATCACAAATAACAAGGATTAGTAACAAAAAAACACAATCCAAAAACAGTTTTCAATTTTAATTAACATTTTAATTTATTTTTACGAATTTTCTTTCTAAATTAAGTAAGTTGGATGTCTCCAAAATATAAATTAATTTTCGGATAAGTTCTTAAGTTAAGCCTTAAAATTTTAGTTGTTCATCTTATATCGTGATTTTTCGGAGCTTCCATTACTGCATGTCATCATATCAGACCCAAAACACATGTTAGATTTCACTACTAGGGCGTGATAGTAATCAAAGTGGTAAATCCCGACGGAGCGGAGCAAATCACAACTTATTGCAGGCACTTCCCACGAGAGGACAATTAAATCACGGCTACATTAAATTGATGTTCCTGCGTCACGTACCTACACGTAACTGTACTAAATAGGTTACACCTTGCCAGCCACTCAGATTATTGAATTGACAAGCGCTCTGCCCGGCTCTACCCGCAACTTTATTGGCACTTACTATCCTACCTATGAATAAAGTTTCGAATTATGTTCAAGCAGGGTATCGAAATCGATCCCACACTTAGTAATTGAGTCACTGAGACTTCTCAAGTCAATGTTCGGAGCAAAGGCTTACACAAACATACATCCAATCCCGTACTTTTATAGTGCGCAGTAACACGAGATTAATTAGTACACGTCTGATAGTTGTACAGACAGTAATCTGTTTAAGTGCAAAAGACGGTAGTTCCAGGTGTAGTCTGTGAGAGCAGGAGCAGACCGCTTATAATTGAGGCAATAAATTCCAGCAGGACGACTTATGCCACCCGCCCCCTGTTACGCTGGGAAGCGACAATTAAATCACAATTAATCACGGGATTCCACGTATTCATTACAAGAACTTTTCCCGCAGAAAATTTACCTTTTAACTCAATGCTTACATTTTAGTGCAAGAGCTGAACATCAACAAATGGAACAGAAAATTCACTTCTCAAAAAATTAAAGGATGTCGTAAAAGCATGCGTGTGCGATAAGCTCGCTTTATTTTCGGGTGCTGTTGTCATTAAGGCTATCCGAAGTCGTAACCCCGTGATGTCGGTCGTAACTCGTTTATAGTATAACGCCTAAAATTAGAAAGCGGTATGTGCAAATTAAATACATCGCGCGAGTACAGAAATGTTCCTTTAAAATGCCATTTGAGATTAGAACACAGCGCCTCCAATGTATTTCATGAATTGCTCGAGTACCTCATCTAGTATTCGCAATAAAGACTAAAAGCTTTTATTACGTATTGTAATACTTGAGAGCGAAAACGTATTCCCCTTACCTTCCTTAACGCATGAAATCCTCGAGGCAGCCTTTCACCTTTAGATTTCTCTTCCGAGGCGGAAAAAACAAGGCTTTATTAGCTGTTCTTACCGCACACCTTCGTCAGTGTCAATTAAGGAAAAGTAGACGATAAGACGCCGGCAAATCGGAAATTATATACCGAAGCATAGTAGGCAAAATTTAATTAACATGCGCTATAAAAGCGAAAGAAGCCCCAACTCAGTTAAACAAGCAAATAGTGCTAGTCTTATGTAGTGAATCGAAAAAGGAACCAAGGATAAAATCATCCGGCGTCAAATTAGATAAAATGGTTACTTACTAATTTATTTATTTAGACCATTCGTTCCATTCGTTCGTTCGTTTGGGGTAGGTCTACGAGTATGTCCAGCAGTGGACGTCTTTCGGCTAACATAATGATGATGGTGAGCCATTGGTTCAACTTTCAAACCGTTCTTCTAGAATTCTTTGAGCGCTATCCCGCGGGAACTGAGCAATAAATAGTAGATTGTAGAACAAGAGTATAAAAACGAGCCATTTTACCCGAGGCGTTCATATAGCCACCCGAGCCGGTACGGCGAGGGTGGATAGACAGGTCGAGGGGAAAATGGGTTTAATGCTCGAGTTTTACACTCTGCTTTTCACTTCGATGGCGAGGAAATGAAATAGCATCAGTGAAAACAATGATTGACTTTCTATGTATATATTTTTTTTTCATTATTATAATAATTCCATTATTTTATTTTTACTTATTTATTATGATTGATTAGATTGATTTTCAGTTTTATATAAATTAAAATTTATTTAAAAAATATATAGAAACTTTTTTGTTTGTGGCTGTTGACACCTGATTACCTTGGTCTTTAGTTGGTATTAGACGAAGATTTTATTTTATGCACTAGAGCATAAAAAGTCATTTTATGTCGCCTAGATACAGCATAAACACGAACTTTACGAGCATGAGAAGTGAAAAAGTATTTTTTGTATTAATACACACTATGAACTGTCAGCATACCAATTTTCATCCAATTCGACTAATCTATTTATGCGTGATCAAGTAACAAACATTCAAACAGCTAAGCTTTCGCATTGTGATGAGCAGGAAGATACAAATCGTTTTCTTAAATTTTGCAATATCAAAATAATGCCTCTGATCCAATTTACAGTGATATAAAATGGGATTTATGTCTCACGGCGCCTCCGACCACGAGGTTGCGCCTAATCCTGAACTCTTAGAGTTTTCATTTTCATTGAGTCGTAAAAAAACACTTTATCCCTCACGAGCGGTTTAAAGACGACCGAAGAATTGACGAAATGCTCCTCCTGGGATAATAAACTGATAATTGCTTTTTAAAATCGAAAGTAGGTATGTATGTAATAACCATTCACTCACATAGACTCTAATATAAGTATTCGTAGATTCAAATTTTTATAAAACTAAAGAAATTCAAATCCTAGAGTACCTAACTAAACTGGACGACAAAAAAACAAAAGTAAAGTAATAATACATATTGATGTCATTCATCTCGGCCGATAGACGTAACGTCACACTACAGGGAACAAGCCTCCTCTCAGAATGAGAGGGCTTTGGGCGTAATTCCCTCGTCCGCTGTGCACTTTGCACTTTTTCCATTATATTCACCTTTATTCTCGACTCGTCTGGTGCAAATATGTTTGTGTGTGACCAATACAATATAGCCAGTTTTAATATTGTTTAAGGTATTGAGAAAATCACATCGCAATTGACATGAAAATATAGGCAAATTCTTATTAAACGTGAGCATCGTTTTCAGGGCTCCCATTAACGTTTCGATATACTAATTAAACGACTAACGGAGGTTCTGGAATAGGATTCTATGCCCGTTGGGAAACTACAAAACGTTCCGACCTTTCACATTTAAGTAGATACCGTTTCACAGTTAAACGGTCAGGTTTCAATGACGCAATAAAATAGTAGGTAAGGTGACCTGGGGAATCTCTAAATAGAAAACAGCTTTACGAACTGCTTTAACTCTTCAGTTTAGATAAGTAAATTTTGAATGAATGTTTACGTACGCAAATATCTACCAGTAAAAGCGAATTGTGTAAATAAAAAATAAAGTTGTGAATTATTTAAAAATTGATATGTACTTATCAAAACTTATTTTATCAGTACTTACTATGAATAAAAATATTTATACATATCCACAAGCAAACGCATTTTAAACATCCAAGACTTAAGACCCTCATTTATTTAGGTAATCTGCCCCGATCGGGAATTGAATTGAATTGTCGCAGCCAAGTTGCCTATAGTTAACTAGTAGGCTATCCGGTCATCAGAACAACCATTTTTTTAGTTAGTACTTACCTATATTCCATGCTGCATTAGTACACGAGAAAACGTATTTTGGACTACACTCAAATTAACTCCACAATATTTTTGTAAGGAAGTCATTAATTACCGGTACTCCCGCATTTTGACAAGCTCGCTCCACATGAATGCACAAACACACCGAAATCTCTTCAATCTCCCGGTAACAAGTTGAGTGTCTACGAGTAACTTCCAACTTTAACGCTTCAACCTGTTGCCACTCAAGACCCTGCATATAATTAGGTATGCCACACAAATTTCCATACATTAATTCAGGGAATGTGTTAATTTGGGCTGGCAAGTATCAAGATGCCGGGACGAGTCCAGTGGAGTGGACAGTATGATTGATCAAGTGCCGAGGGCGAACGGACACGACTGAGTTCTGATCTACATGCGTGATCTCATGGTACGATGTCTGTGAAATCTTGTGCAGATTGATTGTGCTACGAGCTATGCTTGGAGTCCACGAATAGCTAAATCTATCGACTGATATGCAATTAGAAATAGTTTCGGATGATTTGTTTACTTACATCGATATTTTCAATTAAGTATGTAGTCTGTCGTGTTTCACTCGTAGATGTACTTATCAGTGAGCTTCTAAATACGATACGATAGTAACATATAATATCATTGGTACTTATACATTTATGTTTGTGTTGGCGTTCGAATCTTAGTTCAGGTCAAGAGAAAATAATTTTATTAGGTTTAATTTAAACTTTATGAATATTAATTTTAAAGTAGATAGCCTGATATGAAATAAAATTATTTTAACCGTCTGTAATTACGGACAAAGAAGAGAATAGTCTGAATATGCTGTTATTGCAATATCGCGTTACACCTATAGTCTTCTTTGCAGGTGCGGATCCATCGCTGGACAATTTATTGAAAAAAAAAATAGATATCTCTCAGGGTAACTTATGTATTTTCAGTGAAAAAAATTTTTTTTTTACTTATAACAAAGCCTGCGTTGTTAATTTGTTTACGTGGGTATGTAGGTTAACCTACTTACCTACCCTACCTATTTAATTGGAAAAACAAAATATTGTTTTAAAAAAATAATCAAAATTGGACTAAGGAAACAAAACTCTTAAGTTTTAGTGGCAGTTCATTTTATATTTAAAGTCCGAAACACCTGCAAAGTACCTATTCAGTTAATGTGAGAGATAGAGCTAGCGAAGGCGCGCTTCCGGTTTCCGGGGCCCGCCGATTCAATTTGGTCCGGCCGCGACAAACTCCATTGATTGTTTCGATATTCCGGTCACAAACGAACGCTCTTACAGCTCTGCAGTACTAACCTGGAAAACTTTTCTTAAGTTTTAAACAAAACACACCCCACTCTATATAGCTGAGTTGGGTACGTATTGGGCCAGATCTATTTCGTGAGATTGTGTTTTATGAACGTGAAGTTTATTTAGGTTTTGCGATTGTTTAATTAGTAAATGTCTTAAGCAAAAATACTCATGTTTAACAGACTTCTTTTGAGGATTATACAAAAAAAGCTAATATTTTAGTAAGTTTAAAATTTCCATTTGAATAGCAGTGGATAAAGAAAAAGGTTAGACCAATAATATTTTAATGTAAGTCAATTTATTTAGTTTACGTGTTTCTATTTATCTACGTAAGTATTTAACTAACAAGCATATTTTTATTTTGGATTTCTTTCCGTCAGTAGACATGTTCAAAGCTAAACGCGGTCTATTCAAGTGTGACGTCAGGGAAAGCGACTTGCTTCTGGGACCACATATTGCATGTTACCAACGCAAGGAGACCTACGTCTATTCAACATCCTTTCCAAAATAACACTTGAACATCCCAATATTAAAGCTTAGTTTAGTATCATTGATATTCAGAGTCGCGTCGTTTTTGTGGGGACAGTGCGATTTATCGCGAAGGACGATCAAACTCGCCACAGCTCGCCACGCCCGTGGTCTCCGTTTTGTACAAACAACTCTCTTGGATTACCTGAAGTTTGCACAGCTTAAAAATTGTGCCAAGACAGCAGTAAGATTTTAAACCGCACACGGTGCGGGAGCTTTAAAATGCCATGTCAGGGAATCCTCTGTTTTTGTTTCATGTGTCAAACTAGTAACATATCATTTTGCAGAGATTCTTTGCCAAATTTAACCAAATATGTAATACTTAAACGATTTATTTCTTTATAGATCTTTTTCATGTGAACTCGTAAAATAATACCTATCTCGTTAACCTGCAAAAACATTTGTGTTTGAATAAGGTTATTCGTCGCAATTGATTAATATCCTTAAAAATAATAATTTAAAAAATCAAAAAACCCGCCTGCAAAAATGAACTAAAAAGATCTAAACAAGACAAAAAAAAATTAGAAATATAAAAACTAACAGAATTGAATGAAAGAAATCGATACAAGACCAAATAAAGCCCATTCTCTACTATATTGACACTAAACTTAACCTGTCATGTACGTAATAATTTTTTTATCTTTGATTAGCAATTTAACAAGCCATTTGATGATTCTTCGAATTCGTTCTTTAGCGGTAGCATTAAGTTCGTTTTGTGTTTAATGAAAGTTGGAAGTAAGGAAATCAACGAAAAATTATTCTAAATAAATAATCAAAAAACGCGACTGCCTTAAAAATATCTTTCCGTTAATATTTTAATAGACACGAGTACATACCAACATACACAGTCGAATTACTCAACCCCCCTTCAGGCAGTCCGGTAGAAATTGACTAAGACGGCTCAGAAATGACTCATAAAATAACGAATATGAGATTTCTACCTCTCATTTTCAAGCTTAGACATACTTATACCTAACTTGCGAGGCTGTTAGTTTATTTTATATCCGGGGTGAGTTGTTGTCCCCACACATGCTCATTTTCCGCCGGCGCCGAAGGTACAATAGTCAGGCCTCAGTGATATACTTTTATTGTCATGCACCCTCCATTCACCGCTCTGAAGATATTCATGAAACTGTAAATAGTTTGCAGCTCTAACGCGATTTTACGCACACGTAATGGTAAACAAGAGAATAATAATAACTTGTGTTTGTTGGTACGGGTATCTGTTTTGTCATTAATACCTGTAGCGTATTGGTGATAAAGTTTATAGCTTTACAATAATATTGTAGCAGTTGCCCGAGCACCATAAAACCCTGTCAAATAAAGGGCATGTTTGTCGAAATTGCCGCGCAGTATCCGCTGAGGTAATATTTGAATTTCGATAACCTTTTAATGGTATTCCTGCCGGTCGTCCGTGACGAGGGATGATAAAAGGGTCGTAACACAACCTTCTCGTGAGTACCAGCGGTTTACCTTGCACTGTAAAGTGCCCTCCGTGTTGGCTAACTCCTCCGAATACCTAGCAATTTGATAGACGCTACCCCTGTTATTAGGGGCAGTATAAGCCTGACGACCAACCGGCGGCAGCCGGTTAAACAGACCACGAGAACCAACTAATGTATGATTTCAGTGCAGTTGTTTATGGACCACTAATTGCAATTTCTAATGTTCTATTTCTAATGGCGAAGTTTGGGGTTGGATTATGTTTATGTAGGCATAAGCTCTTTGATAATGGCGTGTCTATGAAGATGAAAAAAAAAAACCTTTTTTAAAATATTACCTACACAAGGAGTCATTCTATCTTAAAAAAAAAACACGGTACCCAAAAACTAACATCGAAATAAAATTTCGGCGACCCTATTGAATCCTTAATGTTGATATCAGGCTTTCATAACGAATAAAGTCGGATGCTTTAAGAGGCCCGCTACGCAAACGACACCCATGTATCGGACGTCAATAAAAATTGTTCCGTTGAAATCATAAAACGATCTGTTCCGGCGATTCATCGCCGCTGTTAACCCATATCGCGTGAAACGGCCGCCACATCGCCGGGAGACACGATCTTTTACCGAGACGTGACTGAACAAGCCAATAAAATCCAAGCGAAACGTTAGCTACTACAGCCGGACTGTAAAAATCGTTGGACGTGACAGGGGCGTGACACGTGAACTTATACCATCCTGTACGGCCGCTGTCAACGCCAATCTGTGTCACTCTATACCGACCTCTAAATATTTTATGCTTTAAAGTAGTTTGTTTTTGTCTGCATGCATCTATCCACATCCATATACGAGTAGCGACGTAAACTATATGTGCAACTTAAAATTAAAGTATCTATAAAAAAAAACAAGACACTGAAACCAGCGAAGCAGTTAAATACCCGAAACATTAAGTACACAAGACTGGAAGAGGGCAAAAGGCAAACTTGAAAGAAGCCAGCAACAGTGGAGTCGGCAGTCGAACGACAGTTCGACTGCGGATAACAATAAAACTAAATCATCGGGAAGTTATCTATCTTCGTAGCCGAATGGGCCCGGAAGGCGAACATGTGCACGAGAATGTATTACACGGGATAAAAATGTTAAATGGTGCAATGCTATGACTGTTGGTTTTTCTGCGTCGTCAAGATAGATTGTTTGGTGAATTAGAAAAAAATAAAATAAAATTGATCAAATATATACAATTATATTGCAAGAATTTTGTAGTTATTAGTGCGCTGGTAGTTTAAAAAAAATGACGTGTAAAAGTGCCCATTGCGGCCTAAATATTTACTGAATAAATGATTTGAATTTGAATTTGAAAATGTACAACTTTCTTTTACTCTTCTTTTTGAAAGAGTAAAAAATACTATCTGTACCAAACTGGGAAATCGAATATATTTCCAGATAATTTAATTAGAATAAATTCGCAGAACACGAACGTACCTACAGTACAAATATTTCATTACGCAAGTCATTACAATACATTACATATGCATATGTTATGTGCTTGCTCCTTAATAGAGAAAAAAAAATTGTATTAATAATAATGTTTTAATTTAATTATTTCCAAACTCACGATCCTACCTGCCATATACATTAATTAAAAATGGCAAAATGCTTAAAAAATCATCGTACGTCTAGACAGCGACTACTGCGAGTCTATTTAGCTCGACTGACATTTCGCAAATTACCGTTCTCATTAATTCTCCATTAGGCAATAATTGGGGTTGGAGTTTTAGTACAAAAAAATCGCTTAATACCCTCTTTATCTCTCCCTCGGGAAGTAATATTGTTAACTTTTCTTGTTCTAACCTACTGACGTGTTACCATATATATTGTGATTACATTTAAGACATCTTAGATCTTTTGTGTATTTTTTAAATGTACTATAGTCAAACAAGCACGTGGGTCATCTGATGGTAAGCAATCTTCGCCGCCCATGGGCACTCACAATTGCAATGCCGACTTTTTTGAGAGAGATATAATCTTTTCTTTAAAGCTCCATATCGAAGTTATGCTGTTGAAAATCAGAATTGAGACAAAATATCATGTACAAGTAAACTATACAGTGTGCTCGAAAATCAGATGTGGATATTTTGAGAATCGATTATTTGCATCGTTGTTAATTAGTGTCAATTGTTTTAATCAATCTACTTTAATAAATAAGTACAGTCAAGGTGAAAAAAAGACAGTTAATGTAAATGCAAGGATGATATTTTTGGGCGGAACTGTATTTTTATATGAAACAAAAAAAGATTACCACACAGTACATAAATAATTTATGTGTACTCGTATAATTGATTCTTAGGTTATTAATTACATACCTACCTACCATGAAAATATCCGCACCTAATTTTCTAGCACCTTATATGACCAACCTAGAACACGACACCCTGGATACAATCTGGAAGGTTAACATGTTGTATCTTTTAATCGAAAAATGGTAAACCTTGCAAAAGTATTCTTGATATCGCGAGCAATGAAGGCAGATATAAATGAGCTAGTCAGGTTTAATTATTACCGAAATTAATAGTTAGCAGATAACGGTGCTACTTTTCTCCCATAAATAACCGCGGCGGTGCCTTCCGTCGATAAGTTAATTCTATCTCTGCTCCCCTCGTCATCTCTCACAATATGCTTCCTCAAATAATTATTCCATAATGGAACTAGACTTTTTCTGTGTTAAGCATCGCTATCTCGTACAAAATGATTCAACGTTTCATATATTTACTCTGCGAAACTTGTAATTACATACTCCCACTGACATTTGTGAAGTAGTTAGAACTGGTGAGCATTAAGCTCCCGACCTCAGCTAAAGCAAATGATTACAGTAATAGTTTCAAGGTAATTGTGGGTATCTATGAGGGCAACTACTCATGTATTATTTCTAGGGGCCATTATTTTCAATTGTGTTGACTTATCAATCTTTGACTAAAACCACAAGCAGCACTAAGCTAATAACTTTAGTGTTCAGTTCAAGGTTCAAGTTTCCAGTAGTTGACAGAGCAATTCGAAAACAACATGCCGATACATATCTAGGGTATTTTTTAAATATAATCCAAGAACCAATTTAACTATAGGACTTATTTTCTATTCAAACTCGTTGCGACTTGATTCGGTTTCCATCTATTTCCTAAAGATAGTAGAAGATACGTGGAAGGTCGACCTTCTCCCATATAATTTTAGATTATGTAGGTACTAAAACCAGTGTTAGGTTGACAACGGTGGACACCAGTCAAAGTAATAGTTACTGTAAACCTTCAAACCCGTAAGCTTTTATTGTTTTATGCGCGGAAGTTCGCAATCGCATTTGTCATTTTTTTTCTATAAAACTGGTAAGTAAGTAGTAGTAAGTATTGGTGAATGTGATTGCGGGTACCGTGCGATATTAGGTATGCTTTAGGATCGGTTTAGCAAAAACTTTTTATAAAATGCTCGGAAAAGGCTCTTGTTGGTGATTGATTGGCGATGTGATAGGTACAGGTTAGATAAATACAAACAATACATTGATTGTTCAGCGTATACATACTTTTAGTTAATATATTATTAAAAAAAACATGTACCTATATTTATACGGTTCATTATAGCAAATTGTAGGTAATAAGTTTGACTTTAAAATAGTTTCCAATCAACATAGAAAATCTCCAATAGAGTGTTCTACTGGTCGGACACATGCAACGCGCCAGCGAACAGACGGAAATAAAAGAGCACCGTCCGATATGAAATATGCAGCTAACTCTGTTCAAACTTCGACCCCTAAAGATCGTTACTCATTCAGTTTCTTGGCCACGCAATACAGTATATCTACTTATTTTCTTTTAGAAGTTAACTTTTTTTGCATTTTACGGGTGATTGTGTGCAGATAAACCAGTTCAAGTGTTTTATACAAGCTATTAGAAAATTTAATGGATTTTTATTGTAACGGAGGTTCGTTCCGAATTGTCAGGTGTAGTGTAGGACTCAACAAAATATCGGGTCATCTATGTATGTGGCTCTATATTTTATTTGAGCCTGTGCACACATTTGACACAGTTTTGTAGGTATTTAATTGATAGATATAATAAGACACGAAACGGATTTGATACCCGGCAATTAGGGATGGGGTCTAAGGCTACTTATATTATATAGGTATTATTAAAAAATCCCAATCAGATATTCAAACATTTTTTGAATTGAGATATTAAGAAAGAAACAGCAAATAACATTAAAGAAATAATAAAATAATGTCATGAATATTGAAAATCAAGACAGGACAATCTGTTTGACATTTTGTTCAATAGGTATCGTTTGGGTTGGGCGGAGCGTCGTTTTCGCAACGACTCTTTCACGCTTCACTGGGTGTAACATGTAGCCAAAGTCACGTCGCATGACCACGCGTTCAGCAGGGTCACATTGTGAGGAGACAATGTCCGTGATGCGTAAAATTCAATTTCTCCTAGTCATGTTTATAATTACTTGCAGATCGTGCCCTCGTTCATGGCGTAGTATAGCATCGATAAGCTTCCTATAACAATTAAACTTCCAAACGTAACTATCGATTGAATTGACAACACAACAAAAATCATCATATCAGTAAAGTATTTTAAAATGATAGATTTATGTAAAATGTACTTAGAATTTTCACGTTTTATTTTAATGACGGCAAGACAAAGTATTAACCTAATCAATTATATTAAATACGCCTTCGTTCATAAAGTAATTGAAAGGTCTTCTTGAAAGGTATTCCGTCTAGACGAGAACAAATTAATGTCGACACGAACATAACGATTGAGTGTAATAAAATAGCCTAGCGTTGAAGCGCGTCTCTAATTCCATCTGAACAGCAAGACGGCGGCAACTTGTCTCTCTACAGTAGGCCGAAACAAGTCTCGATGTAATCCCTTAAATCCAAATTAGATTTCTTTCAGTGCCTCCCACTATTCACGGGTTTCCGGAGTCGGGCGCGCTACGCGCCGCGGCCTCAGGCGCCGATCCTAGCTCATCCTAAATCCATACTACAGCTTCCTCTAATTGAAAAAGTACACGATTTCACCCTCCCAATGCAATGGGTTTACGTTTGAATTTTTCACACGGAACACAACTTATAAGCACCAATTAACCGAAACACATAACTCATGATTTACGAGAACGTGAACTACAATAAATTCTCATTTAACAAATTTTAATGGGCCCTCAAAGAAAAACGAACGTCGTAACAAGAAGAAACAATAAAATAAAGCAGCACGATGGTAATGAATAGGCTGTACAAATATTGGGCCAGATTTAACAGGGTGTAAGTCGATAGCGCGACAGGCGAGCTCGCGTGACGCCGCACGCGCCGCGCGCACGCACTTCGGCCGATTTAGACATCACATCACTTACGTATCGCTTCCATACCGCGCCCAATCACTGCCCGTATTCCCCAAAGTCCTTGCCGCCCAAGCTTCCCTGCGATATACCCAACGGTACAACACTAAAGAAAGCAAGATACATACCGATATTTTTAAATGAACGGGACCTGGGTCGTGTGTCACAAAAGAGACATGAATGAAGAAACTGAATAAGCTATCAGAATCAGAATTATTAAAATACAAAGTAAAACATACAAATAAACAGTTACAAAAAATTAAACACATTTCGTGAAATGACATCCCTCATTTAAATATTGTGACTTACTTAATGAAACAAATATTCGGAAAATGAAACAAATCGAAAAATACCTTTGTTTTAATTATATCGTTTTTCCTTTTCATTGTATAAGGGACTACGTGCGAGTGGAGCTGTTGTAAAATATAGGGTCAGGCATATGCATCCCTCAAAGAATTAATTTTAATATGAAAGGAAATTACATAGGCTCACATCAGCGCGTCTCTTGTTCCAATCGAATTTCCCTCTGAAAACATTGCCGTAGCGGAAATTAAACCGACATATGAAAATAACTGAGATCTTGCAAACAGATGATTTGTAGGTTGCTATAGAAAATTATATTTTAATAAAGCGAATGGGAAATAATGATCTCGTAACTCAAAATAATCGATTTCGGAAGCAGCCACAATGCGTTCCAGGAAAATTATAATTGAAATTGCGATCTTAGCGCATCTTGACATGGTTTTATCGCGCTAACCTAATTTTTGGGTGGTGGTTGATTTTCAGCCAAGGGAGTCAGTTTTCGTGTGTTTACAGGGCCAGTGGTTTTGTGAGCTAAGTGATTGTAAGTGGAGAGCGAGCGGACTGGCGCCGCGCCGGAAGTCGTTCCTACGTGACGGCCGCCGGAAGTGACGCCTGGATCGCGTTCCTTCGTTATGTCGCTTTACTATCTATCACCCTTCAGAGCCTTTTATCCTCGCTGTATTGGAGTAGGTAAATCGGGAATTCTCTCAGCCGCGCCGCCCCGCATTACCTGTTTAACCTTAAATCATGTCGAAGTGCGAAATGTTTTCGTTTTATTTATTTTTATACGGCGCATTATTGTGTAAGTTATTGCGTAAGCTTTCCCCAGCGTGTTAGCGCAGCGCTACGAGATTAAAACGGAATAACATGTATCGCTGCTAGCTTGTAGAGCCAGCAATCTGATTACAACAGTAAGCCACACTGTAAACAATAGTATAAACATCGTAATTATAACTGTAGCGCTGAAACCTCGAGCCCGAAATTAGTCGTCGCCGTCTAAATGTTGAGTAATACGGGCAAGAAGTGCGTCGTTGTTTTTGTAATGGGTTTTCTTATGACTGGCCCTAACGATTATTCCGGCCATTGTGAGCTCCGCGGCCTCTGCCAAGAGCTTGCCGAGAAAGAGCTAAACTTACAAAAGTTTCCGACTTGTTCAAATGGCCGGCTTTTGTTAGCGCGACTTATTGTTCGGCGACAGATTGCTGAGGAGCATCGCTTCCATTACTAATTTGTACAAGACGTAAAACATGTGTGATTGCGGTTTGGATACGATTTATTTTTTATTACATTGGATAAAATTCAATTGTGAGACTACATACTAAATATCTACCTACTGGCAGTATTAAATTATTATTATCTATCTTGTGTAGTATAGGTAGTAGATTAACGTGGATTTTGTTGTTACTTAAAAAAAATCTACATTATGCGTTTCCAATATTATTCAATATGATTATTACCTATACTAGGTTGACTGGCAGAAATCCCTGCAGTCCACCTTTGTACTTAACACTTTACTTTTTATGTAACCTTTTTGTTTTTCCTTTTGTACAATAAAGAGTACAAACAAACAAACGAACAAACTATTACGCACTTTTATTAGACTCTTAGACTACTTTAGACCTACTTTATTCTACTCTCTACCGTTTATATTATACTCTTAGAAATTATGCACTTTGTTTCTATGCATTTAATTTTTATACTGGTTGAACATGTATCTGGAGGTCTATGGGGGAGGTCTATGGGGGAGGCGTATGTCCAACAGTGGACGTACTGCGGCTGAGATGATGATGATAAACATGTATATATTCGTAGATTGAAATTATGCATTTCCTTTATATGCTAATCTAAAATTAAGTAGAAAAATCAAAGGGAAACCGAAGAAGAAGAAGAAGCAGTTCAAAGTAAAGTAGACCCATAATAAAACATTTAAGAGTCAGAATGAGAGTTAACATTTATCCAAGAGGATAGACCTAAATCCAAGCATAAATGTAACCATTTAAATTATTTAAGTAAAAGTGTCAAGATGCCGAGGATTTATAGCAATCTTAGGATTTGATCCCACACCTAACTCACAAAGTTTAAATACAATAAACTAAAATTTATCTAAGGATCGAAGTAAATAGTTCTCCCGCGGGCGCCGCGGCGTCGCCGCTACGGCCCGCTGCCCGCTGGGGAGGAGCCGAGGTACTTCAGATCAGCCAGTATTAAAAATTAAATTGGAATATTTTGAAATTATACTTTTGTTTAAGTGATAATACGCAAAATACTTTAAGCAACATAAAATGAATATTTTTTTTATCTTATACTACCTGTTGCTTGCCGCAACGCCGCCGTTTTTTTTTTTTTAATTTTATTTAACACAAAACATGACTTGAAAATACAAACTCAAAAAAAAAATCTAATTTGGTGCCACAATCGTTCTGAAGTTATGCATATACATAAATTTCGGCGCTTTATTTTTATTAATAATGTTTTAATAATTTATTTTCCTTTATTTGATTAGGAACTTTTTAGAACCCGCATATATTTAGTTAGTAAGTTAACTTAATCTTTAGAGTAGGTACCCTTCTTGTGTAATAGTTATTATATACCTTCCTAATTGTTGGCAATAAACGCATTTTCTTTTTATTTATTTAGATAGATTAGAATAAAACCTACAAATTATAGTTATACAATATCCTGCAATTATTTTATCTAAATAACAGGAAAATACTCTCTATTAAAATGTCCATATCATCATTCGCAAAGCAGAGCATACTCGGTTGTTTCCTACCTATACATCGGTTGTGATCTTCACGCTTTTATTTTTGCTTATAAAGAAAGTCATATCCCATATTACTCTGAAACGTGTAGCAATATTTTCTGTTATAACGAAATAATATGTTTTGTGAGATAGAATTCATATTTCATAAGCACTCATACGCATAAGATATTGCAGAGAAAGTGGTACTTTTTCCTTTATTTCATAGTAAAGATAAAGGGCACCAGCCGATACGAGGGGGATAACCGGCTCGATGTCAGCCTCGCTAGATTCATTCGCTGCTATTTGTGTCACATCATATTTCACACCGGGCCGAGTGAATTTTATATGCATGAAGACAACCGGATTGTATTCGGACCTGATAAACCCACTTTTATGTTGCACCGCAGAAAAGCTTTGATGCAAAACTGATGTATTTTAAGCTTGAAGATTTTAAATAAATAGTAGTTTAATTGAGGTATGCTTCGCTGTAAGTAGATATGATTAATATTTTGCATAAATAATAACGTTTTAACGAAGCTCATATTGGAAATTTTTCTTTGTGTAGCCAATACCTGCTATTTGTCAGACTGTTGCCAAAATATTTTTCCACTTTTTAGGTACCTATGTCGGGTAAATGCTTCGCATTTGTGCGCCGTCATTGGAGCAAATTAAATATTTGATGGATGCATTAATTTTAGGGACGCCATCTAAACAGCTGTAAAGTGAGTGTAAGTTCGTTCCAACATTTATAAGCGTTATGATGGCTATAAAATGCTCATTTGCGCGCAGGTTTAATGATCACTTTTCCATGACATCGTCAAACTGCGTATAACTAAAGCAGTTACTGGATTATTGAAAACTTAAAATTAATAATCCCTCGTGCTTAATGTCTGGCTCGTCGACGCCCAGCGTGTCTGAAACATTCTTCTAAATTTGGCAAGATCGTATTAACATAACCGTTCTGCTAAATGGAGTCAAGATAATTTGTGGACAAAGTTCGGCCCGTAATACCTCGCAAATTGCCGGATAAGACTGTGTGAGACAACTGTTAGTTTTAATTAAACCGCTGGTTGCGCTCGCGGGGAGTCCTCGGAATGAGAAAATTATTCTAATCTTATAAGCCTGTCGGTGTCCCGAGAACTTGGGATGAAATTAATACTGCGGCTCGGCCCGTGGCGGGGTCGGAGGTGTAACACATTCGCGACACTCGCTTAGCGGCGCGGCGCACCTGCCGGCCGGCGCTGAGATAATACGGGACGTTCAATTTAATGAAAAGTACGGTTGGGCGAAATGGCCGCTTAGAGGATAATCTCTGGTACCAATTTGAAGAGCATCGCAGAGCGTCTTGGGAAAAGTATTTCATTAGAAGTGGAAAGCAATCGAGCGACTTGCAAGAGCACCTGTGCCGGCGGCGGCCGCGGCGCCCCCGAGCCCTCGCCTCGTTACCGCGGCGTGCCGTGACCCGCCTCACAACAGAACACATCTACCAACACCTTGCTTCTTCAGAATAAAGGCACTTTGAGGTTAAACGTAATTACTTATGTAGACGTCAGATTAGTAATCGGCTTAGAACCTTGAAATAAATTAGACTAAATAGCACCGAAATTAAAATTACGTAGGAGTATACCTATTCAGTAAAGAGGATAAGAGATTATAAGTACGCTCTTCAGAAAGTAATCTTTACGGACTGGATTATGTATTAAGTAATGCTCATTACAATAACCATAACAAATCTTCTCTACGGAGAGTTAAATTTCTACAGCATAGGTTATTTTTGTGAAGATTTAAATTACTTACTTCGTTGGATTGGTTTGCAATAGCGGTAATTGAAAATGGCTGAAAATTTTCCGTGCCTAGTCCAACTTACGTGCGATGGACTAACAAAAAGGCTTGCAGTGCAAGTCATTACTTACCTCGTGCCTGATTGTCTTCCCGGCCCGCTATGCAGAATTATTGCTGGCGAGGGTACCCAGTTCGAGTGAGTCCGACCGCTTGTCAAACTTTGGTAATTTAACTTCAAAACAGGTTAGTGTCTGTGTACTAGGGCGAGCATTTATTCAACCACATCTGTACGATGAACCCTTATGACTTATGACAATCACATTAGGTACTACACTGGCCGCTGTTGAATTAAAATAATTACTAAAAGGCATTGCTGTGTACATTAGGTTTGCATATTACAAAAAAAGCTAAATACTGTTAAAAGGGAGACTACTGGTTACCATTAAATACAATAAAACGTATCTTTTGTCGTCTCTTGAATGTATTGAATGCACTCATTAAGCAACCCGTTACTGACTGACTCGTGTATCTAAAAACACAGCTAGAACCACTATTGTGCATTTATTTTTATATTTATTGTATATTGTGCTGAAATTTGGAATGCAGATAGTTATTATGACGCTAAGAAAGACTTTTTTTAATTCACCCGTTAAGACAATAACGGGATTAATGTAACGTGTGACACAATTTAAATAATATCTCGGCCACCTGCTCGCGGAAGACTTCAATCAAGAATGTGTAAATGACAGCCGATAGATACTTTGATTACTTATTACTTGTCAATTTACTTTGCTGTATATTGCTGGCAATTAAAATTATGTTACAAAGTTAACAGCGTCTGAATTTTGGTTAATTAATTAAATTAATGTCATGGCTATGTTACAGAAATACGTTACTTTAACCAACCTTTAAAAAAGCCTGGCTGCCGGTAACACACTGTATATTCGCTATGTCTGTCTGTCTGTCCTGCCGCGGCTTTGCTCAGGGATGATTTTACACGGATATCCACATTATGTAGCGAGTACAAAAAATATATATTTTTTTTTTATTTTGAAAAAAATCTTGAAACTTACAATAATAAAAACTATTACTTACAGCTCAGTTTTCTTGAGTATTATTAGTTTAAGAGTAAATAGCAGCCTAACTTACAAAATGTACCTACCTGGAAAATTTCGTAGGTACAAACTACAAATTGTTTAGGAAAGTATTACTTGATTTTTTCGCAACGGCTACGGAACTCTATCCCGCGTGTGTCCGACACGCTCTTGGCTGGTTTTTGACCGCCTCAACAATAGCCTTAAAACTGCGTTGGTGTGCCATTAACTTTTCATATGTAGGGTAGTCTTTTCGCATTTAATAAACAACGCTTGCCAATTTCGGGGTAAAGAGGTAGCACAATTTATGTTTCCATCCCAAGTAGACGGATTGCTGCGGCCTGCGGTAATTCTCGAAAAAAAAAACCCGCTCGTGATAAAAACGACTTTGTGCGGATTTTTATAATACATGTCGTTTTATTTTCTTCTGTATGTGAGTGTAGAGTTAACGGTCTGCTGTCAGTGACTACAGAAGGGCTTTGTTTGGGACGCTCGCAAAGGAGATAGTAAAAACGCTTCCATGGTCGCGTCTTTTGTTATAAACCACCGAGTGTGAATTGATAATGGTTGTACGTATTTGTTACGTTTTTTGGTCCTCCAGCTGCGGGGAATGGAACGCTTGTGTACAGGTACGATCAGCCCACCTGAACATCGGTCTGAGCACGCTCGATTCAATGAACAAGGTATTATTTAGTTGGCTGCTTCTCATTTTAGGCAGCATTTCAACCAGTAATGTGCAAGGAATGTGTTTTTCATGAACCATTTACCTACCTATCCTCGCATAGCACTGCTCTAATGGAAACAGCAAAAAGGAGCAAGGCGAGTTAAATGAAACGTTCCTATTGGTTCATGAAAAACACATTCCTCGCAGACATCAAATTCAAATTTTCAAATTCAAATCATTTATTCAGCAAATAGGCCGCAATGGGCACTTTTACACGTCATTTTTTTAATCTACCACCGGTTCGGAAAAAACCTCTGTTGAGAAGAATCCGGCAAGAAACTCAACGAGGTATTTTTTTTTTTTTTAAAGCAGATTCATCCTCACACATCTGTGGTTGAAACGCAGCCTTAGGATGTAACCATAACAAATATTATTAACAGTGTCAATTATGAAATACTAAAACTTTTTTCCAAGTGCATTTTATATTATCATAGATTTTTAAATACTTACGTGTTAACAATATCTAATTTTGAAATTTATCTAGTTTTGTTTTTAATATAAATATTTTAAGTTTAGGATAGTTTTATGTACATAGTTTTAATTTTATTTAAGTTGTATGTATACCCTTGCCAAGTGTCATGACTTTACAGTTAAGATTAGAGGATTTGTGGATTTTTAAACTACGTTCGTAGTATTCTTAATATTAATAATATTTTCATGGCAATTAGTGTGTAAGTACCTGTGGTTTTAAAACCTTTTGCATGTTTATTGTATTTAATTCAAAAATAAACAGCATACCAGCAGGTCTCTAGCTATATGATCAGAATGGTTAGCAAGTAATGCGTTCCAGATTTATTTATGTGATTCATTCACAAAATTTAGAAAGGAATTTAGGCAATCCATTCCCGTAAACAAATAAGAAGATAAGTTATTTGCGAATAAAAGCGAAAAATGGTTACGCAGGGAAATTTTATTACAAAAAAATATGTATGACGATTCTTAATTTGCAGATAGATAGGTATGTACATACAAAATCCGCAGTTATCTGTCGTATCTAAATCATGTGAAACAATTTGAGCAAACAGAGGCGCGGTCGCATAAATTCGTTTTACGTAGGTCTGCACCACTCGTAGAGCGACTAATTAGACCGTAAATCTGTCTTTATATCTACCTGCCACAAATCTTGCGCTTTTTACGATGGGATTTTGTATCTCACAGGCTTTAATTGCCTTAGACCTTATGATAATTTATTCCTAGTAAGTTTCACTTTGGAATAGACGTAGAGTCTACGAAAGGTCGCGTGACATTTGTGGCTAACTGTCCCTATAAGGTCAGCGTTAACGAAGCGATAAGTTTAATTATTTGCTGAAACGGGGGTCAAGAGGGTCCGTAGTACTTGTTGACTATGATGATGATGATTTTATCCCTCATTAGGGACATAAGGCTCTTAGAAGAGCTATAGCTGATTACAATGGGTTACTGTGAATATTAGTAGATTAGAAACGGGAAAAGGTGAAAGTCGCTCACTAGAAATAGTAAGGTTTATTTACGTCGAAATCCAGTATTTTTTTATTCATAATAAAAAAGGCAATTTGAAACGTGCCACTCCAGAGACTGTGACAGCCATTTGACAGCAATATTAATAAGTTATTTAAAAAAAGCAGTAAGTGAACCGCTGTAACACGATGTGTGTTTTAAATTCAGTCCGCATCCCGCCACCCTGCGTTATTGCAGCAGGGTGCGATTTATGATGGCCCCCATTTTAAAAATAAAGCTATTCTACCTAAAATATTGTCATCCACTTTAAATATTTCACTTTATGCGTCCCTTAGGCGGCATTAAAAATATCCGGCCGATAACCCGGATAATCTGACAGAATGGTTCAATGAATTTTTGATTGAATGATTCGCTTTTTTTTTCAATTCCGCTATCAAAAATGTTTTGAGTCATTTTCTTTAGATGATTGTTATTAATCATTCTAAAATATAATGTTATTTTTAGTAACAACCTTTATTTTTGGTTTAACATAAAGTTGGGATAAAAAGGGTTGATCTTTGTGTTTTGTAATCAAGCAGAAGCTTGCGGATACGGACGGAAACCGCCGCTGCTACTACAGTATTTATAACGGTGACAATGTTCACGTAAAAATGTCGTCTCCAAGCTCCCGGCCACAAGTTGTGGTCCCAAAGGAACTCGACTAAAACCTGTTTCAATGATGAAATTCTATCGTACCACTTTGTCAAGAAACTTTAAGGTACATGTATTAAGGTTTTTTAAAACTTGTGGTATATTGGCAAACGCTTCCAGTTCTTACAAATCTATTAATTGTGTTAAAAACATAAATCAATACATTGTCTAACGCGCCGCTAAATAAAATTAGAATTAGTTTTCATATTTGTTTTACCTTTAAATATTTTTCTGAGGGCAAATGTCATAAATCATAGTTAAATAGTATTTAGAGTTTTTATTTTGTTGTTACCCTCTCTTTATGAGCCGCAGGTGGGCCCATTCTCACGCGGCAATTAACGTCCAGAGCTTGAAGGGTTACTCTTGAACCTCAAAGGAAGCAAAGAAAAACAGTAATGTGTTCTCCATTATTTTGTTGGTACGAATGCCTTTTTTCCTCGGACGCCCGGAACTAGCTTACGAAAACATTTCTGAATAGCAATCATTACGAGCCCTGTTGATTATCGTTATTTTCATACTAAAGTAATAATTCCGAATTGCAGTGCTTGCGTCTAATCGGTTGTATTTCCATCCGAAAGATTACAGCACGAAAATACTTTTCGCAGTCACGAATTCAAATAAATAAATCTTGAAAGAGCAAGATAAGATAATGATTAATTCATTTTACTAAGGTTTATCGTGGTGCCCAGCCGCAGAGCTCCTTTTGCTTCGTTATTAACCCCTTTATGGACTAAATTAAAAATAAACTTTCTCCCAACCGTCCGGGACGTTTTACTGTTCTTTAAATGTGATTGTATCGTAATAACTGAGCCAAGAAGAAGAACACAAGTAGGGCGTTAAATGGCAAATTAAATCTTGGCTTACGATCGTGATGTCTTTATTACTTTTAGCGTTGGTTGTAGAGTGGAAAAGGAAGGGGGGACCACTAGCCAGTCCAAATTAACGCCCCGTGTCATGAATTTCTCTAGGAACTCATATAGCCGCCGCGAAGTTAGCGCATGCAGTTGTGGAACTGGGCCGTAACTTTACACGCAACATTAACTTGGGACGCAGTAGCGTCACGGAAACATTATTTTTCTAGAAATGACTGAGAAATGTCGTATTTTATTGTTTACTATTTTCTATTAGAAAAATGTAGCTCGTTTGTTGTACATTCGTTGTTCTGTATTAGCGATTTTTGTGTGAAATTATTCGTGTGCGACTTCACAGGTCAAACAGAGGTTCGTGGGCTCAAACCCCGGCCCGCACCTCTGAGTTTTTAGAAATTCATGTGTTAAATTACATTTGGAATTTACCACGAGCTTTACGGTGAAGGAAAACATCGTGAGGAAATATGTGAAAGTAATTCAATGGTATGTGTGAAGTTCCCAATCCGCACTGAGCCCGCGTGGGAACTACGGCCCAAGCTCTCTCATTGTGAGAGGAGGTCTGTGCCCAGCACTGGGACGTAGATAGACTGGGATGATGATGATGAAACTTGGATTTATAAATAATACCTAATGATTTGCATAATAACAAATGTATTCTTTTTTACTTTAAATAGCGAAACGTTAAGAATTATTTCAATTTACCTTTATACAGCCAAAGTTAAACGTTGTTATGCAAAAACTGTTTCAACCGACAGAACGGCACCCCCTATACTTACACAGTTACCCATTTAAAGCAATAGTCAATCAAATAAGCAGCTTTGTTTTTGTTTGTCGCGCTTTACCCTACCCTACTTTATAAGTAAAAGTGAAAGCCTCGGCGACACCCAATTTATTCCTCCGTCGTCTGTCTGTCTGTTCCAACACCATAATTGTCACGTCTGTTTACTCTACGCATACGTGCCTCCGTGCAGCGATTTAGCAACTACTAACTCCGAGGCATAATCTGAGGAGTTCCAACACAATCCGGAATCGCTGAGTAACGTCCGATCATAAATAATCTCGTTCATTTCGCTTTTTACTGGCCATCGGAGAGAATTGCTAGCTTTAGATGATTCATGATATATTTTAGATTGTGGTTACTTTTGCTAACTTGACAAATAGATAAAGATAGTTTATCATAATGCAATAAAGGACATATTTGGGCCAATCAACTTTTTTACTGACAATTATCTGTCCACGACATTTTTCAAACAATTGCAGATTTTTGTAAGTAAACATGCTTTTTCTGTAATTTAATAGATGGTGTACATGAATATATGACATCCTACGTAAGTTCAACCTATTAAGCCGTGAAATATCTTATTGGAAGTACGATTTTTTAGTAACGCCAGAGACAATTTTGGTAACGCAGGAGACGCCCAAAGTGTCGCTAAAATAGTTGATTGGCCCATTTACATCGCAATATTCTGCCCTGAAAATCTGTTGATCTCTATTTGATTGGTACTTTGAATAGTTTTTTTTACATGTCATACCTAAATCTGAGCTGAAGCTTGTGTTTTCCTCCACGTCAAAACTGTTGAATCCGTTTTGATTACTTTCGGTGCGTAGGTAGTGTATGTTCTGGAATAACAAATAGGGCACGCAGAACATTTCAACCTTAATAATTTGTACCTAATTTTTCCACGTAAATAACGAAAAAGTTATGGAGTGACTGTACGTTACATTGGGCAGATATAATTAGTAATATGTGCATTAAAACCTCCTGCACATATCAAAAACATACTGGCTGAATGAACTTTCCGCTTTCTCCCGCACGGCGGCGCCACCAGTCAGTTGCGCAAAATTGACAGCTCGAAATGAATGCCGGCCGGCGCGCGCTCTTTTAAATTATTCATAAAAAACTCTGAAAGTGCTGTGATTGTGTCTTAAATGTGTCCCTGGGACTGAGGAATAGAGCCAGAACAAACTGTAAGTGAAACCTATATCTTGCCCAATTCGGTTTTGCTAATTATTTTCAATATTCAAATGTCGTAGTTCAAACATTTTGGTCAATCGAACCGCATCCTCAGTTTGCAAACTAAATACACATTCATACACATAAAACACACATTTCACGCAGTTTTAAGGTAACAGGCTTATTTCTAATCTAAGTTATTTACCTAGAATAATACGTATAAAATAAACGTTTTCAATTTTCGTTCTTTGCAACGCGTCGCGCGCGTCTTTTGTTTTTTAATTCGAAATGGACGAAAAAGAATTCGATGTCGAACAACTTATTAACAAAAAAGAACTGCTTTTTATACGATGTCAAACGTTATTTGAACTATCCAAATCAACTCCACCAGAGCGTTTAACCGAATTTAATTTGCGACTCAAAGAACTTCATTCGACTCGGGAATGTTTCGAACAATGCATATTCGAGTTAAATTCTTACAATAAGAAACAAAACCCGAAATTTAAACCAAATTATCAGGAAATTCAAACCTTTGACGACATGTATTTCCGTATTCTGAGTGTAGCGGAGGCTAATAGCGACACTTGGCAATCGTGTGACGGCAGCGGTAGCGGACCTTCGTCGCGCTCCGCGGGCCGCGGCCCGGGCGCTGCCGGGCCAGACTCGCGGTCGGCTAAGCCGCGGCTGCCTAAACTAGAATTGTTCCATTTCGATAGCAAATTAGAAAACTGGCAAACATTCTATGACACGTTTACGAGTTTAATTCATAACAACAATGATATTACGAACATTGAGAAGTTTTATTACCTGCTCTCCGTAGTCAGCGGTTCGGCATTGACTGTGGTCAAAGGGATGCCAGTGACGGCCGATAATTATCCGATAGTTTGGGCTTTGCTAGTCAAAAAATTTGAGAACACTCGTGCCTTAGCTACGAGCTATTTAGATCGGCTGTTTCAATTTAAGCCTTTGTCAACTGAGTCGGCTACTGGTCTAAATACATTTTTACAAACGTATCAAGAGTGTGTTAAAGCATTGAAACTTTTGAAAATCAATAACCTATCGAGTTTCATACTGTTTTATATGGGATTGCGAAATTTAGACCCCGTCACTAGGCGCGAATTCGAACAATCAGTAGATCAAACCGATATACCTACTTACGAACAGCTGATTAATTTCGTGGAGAAACAGGCGCGTGTTTTGGAAATGTCTGAGGTTAAAATTAGTACATCAAAAATTCAGTTTACGCCTAAGAGTGTTCCTAACACCTCTGCAAAGCCGAATTTTGTTCGAAAAAATAATAATAATGCTGCTAATTACAGTAGTGCACCGAAGCAGTTCCAAAAGCCGTGCTTATCAGCTGTGAGTAAGAATAATAGCGAACGCTCAAATAGATGTCTATTTTGCGACAAACCGCATTCAACTTATCGATGTTTCGAGTTTTTTGATTTAACACCGGTGCAGCGTCTTGACAAAGTGAAACAGCTTCAATTATGCGAAAATTGCTTTCGTCAGCATTCGTTGTCCGAGTGTACGTCAAAAGTGCGTTGTGTGCTGTGTAAACAACCGCACCATCACAGTATTCACTTAGATACAGTTCCAACTGTTCAAAATTCATCAATTAATCAAAACGGTTCAAATAGTCAAAACATTTCAAGTATTCAAAACGTTTCAAATGGTCAAAATCAAAGTCAAAGGTCAATGCCAAACGTCGGCTTGACTTGTTCGTCAAATTCAACCGTGCTGTTAGGCACTGCCATGGTGCACGTCGCAGATCGATGGGGAACTTACCACGCCGTACGTGCAGTCATTGACAGCGGTGCCATGTCCGGTTATATGACAAAAGAGTGTGCCCAGCGCCTGGGTTTGTCTCGACGCAAGTGTCAGTTTGAACCCATGGGTCTGGGAGGTGCGCCAGTGCAAGATTTCGGTCTGGTTACATGTTCAATTAAACCACGAAACTCATTTGGTCCGGTGCTTAGCACTGATACTGTTGTCGTAAGTAATATAACTAGCAACTTACCTACAGTAACCTTATCAAACAAAGTTATCAATAATTTCAAAAATCTAGAGTTAGCTGACCCGAACTACTTTTCGGCGGCTCCAGTTGACTTGTTGATCGCAGGTGACTTATTTCCCTACATTTATGACGGTCAAAATATACTACCACGTGACCCGGGTTTGCCCGTCGCGATGCATTCCATATTCGGATATGTCATTACTGGTCAGACAGTACTGAGTGACGATTGTGAGTCAAATACAGCCTCGCTCAACTTGTTCTCTGCTAATAAAACTAGTAGTATCGATAAAATCATGAACTCTTTCTGGGAGACTGAAAACGTGCCGTATGACGTCACTAAAAAACCAGAAGATTTGTATGTCGAACAATTGTTCCAAAACGAACACAGTCGCGATACTACGGGACGTTATACAGTGAAGTACCCGTTCAAACCCAGTTTTGATCTTGGCGATTCGACTCCACAAGCGTTACGTCGTTTCAACAATTTAGAAACAAAGCTGAATCGTCTTCCGGAACTTAAGGAAGAATATAATAAATTCATGTCCGAATATGAAAGCCTTGGTCACATGACTTGCGTAGGTGATTTTGGTACTGTGGATTCTAAGTACATAATTCCTCACTTTTGTATTCTCCGACCGTCAAGTACCACGACAAAACTCCGAGTAGTTTTTGACGCCTCATGCAAAACGACAAATAATAATTCTTTAAATTCAGTCGTTTACGCCGGTCCTAAGCTTCAAGCAGATATTAATGAGATTTTAATAAATTTTCGTATACATGAAATTTGCTTGTCAAGTGACATTTGTAAAATGTTTCGAATGACCTTGATCGAAAAATCTCAACGCAATTACCAACACATCTTGTGGAGGTTTCAACCTGATCAACCTTTAAAGGTGTATGAGTTAAACACGATCACATACGGCGTTGCTAGCAGTCCGTACCTAGCGATCCGAGTCCTGCATCAACTGGCTGACGACGACTGCGAGAAGTATCCTTTAGCGAGCAAGGTTCTAAAAAAGGGTTTCTTCGTCGATGACCTTCTGTGGTCAGTGAGCAGCTATGATGAAGCAGCTAGGCTACAGGATGAACTGTTAGAGTTGCTGAGTGGAGGAGGATTTCTGCTTCGTAAGTGGGCCAGCAACTGTCCCCAGGTACTGGCTCGGGTTCCAGCTGATCACCGCGAAACGCCCATTGCATTCGAGGATGACAAGGACCTATCCATAAAAGTTTTAGGTCTGCAGTGGCGACCCGCCGAAGATGTGTTTTCCTTCGTATTCCATCCACTTCCAGCTTCACAGGCGATCACCAAGCGTAGTGTTTTGTCACAGATTGGTCGTCAGTATGATCCCTTAGGTTTCGTGGCTCCTTGCATATTCTACGCGAAATGCTTCATGCAGAAACTCTGGCTCCAACAGCTGGGTTGGGATGAGCGGCTGCCTCCGGAACTGGAAAAGGAGTGGCTCACCTACATGTCAGAGCTCCCGCTGTTGTCGAATTTTAGCCACGAGCGCCAGGTTACTGTCAAACAGCACAGCTACTACCAGATACTAGGATTCTGCGATGCTTCAGTTCAAGGAATAGCTGCGGTCATCTATTTGCGTAGTTTTAACAATCAAGGTAATTCGAAGGTCAGTCTAGTCATTGCAAAATCCAAGGTTGCACCCTTGAAGACAGTGACCATTCCACGTCTCGAGCTAATGGCTGCGCATTTGTTAGTCAAGTTAGTCAAATATACGAAGTCAATATTGTCTGAACGAATTCCTGTTCATGAAATACTCTTGTTTACCGATTCCTCTGTGGTGCTGAGTTGGTTGAATACACCCAGTTATAATCTCAAAACCTTTGTGGCTTCGCGTGTTTCCAAAATTTTGGAGACCGTGCAAAGCGATTGTTGGTTTCACGTGAGCGGCGCGTCCAACCCCGCTGACGTGTGCTCGCGCGGAGCGCTACCTTCCGTGCTGTTATCGACAGCGGAGTGGCTCGGAGGACCGAGCTGGCTAGACGCACCAAGAGAGAATTGGCCAGTAAAATCAATTGATCAATTTAAATCGGCAAATGTGCCAGAACTCAAAATTCCATGCGCGACTTTGGCTCAAACTAGCGTGCAAAACACAACACGTGACTCAAATCTTGTTTATGATTTAACTGAAAAATATTCGAGTTTTAGCAAACTTCAAAAGGTCTTAGCTCGTTGTTTTCAGTTTATCAACAATTGTAGATCGACGAAGTCTAATAGGAACACGGGTCCTTCGTCTCTATCAGATTTAAAGAACGCACACGATGTGCTCATCAAATCAGTTCAGCGAGAGCATTTTGCAGCTGATCTCGAAGCAATTTCAAACGGTTACAGCTGTAGTTCATCACTCAAAAGGTTAGCACCTTATGTCGACCCCCTCGGTTTTCTCAGGGTGGGGGGTAGGTTGTCTCTCGCCGAACTACCGTATCAAAAGAAGTATCCATTATTGCTTCCCAAAAAGTGCAACTTTACAAATATTCTTATCGACTATTTTCATAAAATTTATTTACATATCGGTCCGCGTACATTGCACAGTGTAATCAGTCAGAAATACTGGATTATTTCCGGAAAATGCGTTGTAAGATCTCGTTTTAGGAAATGTATTAGGTGTTTTAAAGTCAATCCTTCACACATACAGCCTATCATGGGCAACTTACCGAAATTCCGCATTGAAGGTATCCATGCTTTTCACACTGTCGGTGTTGACATAGGCGGTCCCTTCTATACGAAAGAGAGTAACAGACGTAATGCGAAAATATCAAAGTCCTATCTTTTAATTTTCGTCTGCTTTTCAACTCGCGCGGTGCACACTGAGGTTCTCAGTGCACTTTCAACTGAATGTTTTTTCGCAGCTTTCGATCGTTTCACTGCTAGACGTGGTTTATGTCAAACCGTTGTATCCGACAACGGAAAAAACTTCGTGTCCGCTGGTAGGCAACTCGCGGAAATCACTAACTTTTTTAACCAAAGTACTGAAGATGTTTTAACCGGTTTCAATAATCGTAGTGTTAAATGGACTTACAATCCGCCTACTGGAAGCCATTTCGGTGGGATGTATGAAAGTGCCATAAAAGGGGCCAAGCTCCTTCTAAAGCGCGTCGTGGGTACGCGATCGCTGTCGTTCGAAGAGTTAAGCACTCTCTTTGCTCGTGTCGAAGCAGTGCTGAACTCTCGCCCCTTAACAAGTGCGTCGAGCGACCCGTCCGAGTTCGAGGCGCTCACGCCCGGCCATTTCTTAGTCGGTCGTTCTCTATTAGCCGTTCCAGAGTATGATCTCTTAGACGAACCAACTTACGGACTAACTCGCTGGCAGCTAGTACAACAAAGTTCCCAACAATTTTGGAAATTGTGGCGAAATGATTATCTGCACACGCTGCAGCAGCGACAAAAATGGCATAGGAATAGTCGTAATATTCAAGTTGGCGAACTCGTTCTTATTCATGCTGACGCTCCTCCGCTTCAATGGCCTCTCGGTCGCGTGACGGAACTTTATCCAGGAGCTGATGGAGTTGTACGGGTGGTAAAAGTAAAAACCCAGAATGGCGAATACACGCGACCCGTTGTAAAGCTTAGTCCACTTCCCATGGAATTGGATTCAGCATAATTTTTATTTTTCTTTGTTTCTTTGCATGAATTTGACGCAAGAAGGTGTCAAATTTATGACAATTTTAGGTTCGAAATAAGTCATTTATTTTACTCAATTTACAGCTACACGTGTTTAGTTCACTAAGTCAACAAATACTTACACTATACAGTCCACTTACCTTATTCAATACCATCCCTGGTTTGGTTTGTAAACTGGGGAATCTGGGGTAGATTCCCGGTGGGGGGTTTATGTACGTTACATTGGGCAGATATAATTAGTAATATGTGCATTAAAACCTCCTGCACATATCAAAAACATACTGGCTGAATGAACTTTCCGCTTTCTCCCGCACGGCGGCGCCACCAGTCAGTTGCGCAAAATTGACAGCTCGAAATGAATGCCGGCCGGCGCGCGCTCTTTTAAATTATTCATAAAAAACTCTGAAAGTGCTGTGATTGTGTCTTAAATGTGTCCCTGGGACTGAGGAATAGAGCCAGAACAAACTGTAAGTGAAACCTATATCTTGCCCAATTCGGTTTTGCTAATTATTTTCAATATTCAAATGTCGTAGTTCAAACAGTGACTACGTAGGTAAGTATCTACTCTAGTAAAGTTACATTTTAGATAAATTAACACAAATCAGTTCAGTCGGAATTGCGAAACTGAAGTGGCAGTGGGCGGGGCACATTGCACGCAGGACTGATGGCCGATGGGGCCAGAAGGTTCTCGAATGGCGTCCGCGGACCGGGAGACGAGCTGTCGGTAGGCCTCCAACAAGATGGAGCGACGACCTGGCTAGGATCGCGGGATCGCGGTGGATGCGAAAAGCACAAGACCGGTCTGAGTGGAGAGCCTTGGGGGAGGCCTATGTCCAGCAGTGGACGTCTTTCGGCTGACATGATGATGATGAGTTCAGTCGGATATATTAAATGATCCCTACTTACACTTACTTAACTTAATTCGCTAAGCATAAAATCTGTATGTTCACGTGCAGATAAATTCGTTATAGGTATGAGAGCGATCGCGACTTTGCAGTTAATGTTGTCTTAATTTATTCAGAAGCCGAACAGGATCCCGGCTCGACCTTAACAAGATACATTAAGAAAATTAACGCTTGACTCGGTTCTCTTTTGCAGGGATATTCCTTGATTGGACTTGTTTCAACACCTGAGCTTACGGAACAAAATTTTTGATTAATACGCCTAAGAAAAATATTTTATTACAAATGTCAGATAAACGTAGAAACATTTAGTTTAAATATTTCCTTAATGCAGAAGTTTTACCTATATTACGATTTCTATGTGCCGGCTCCAGGTGTTCAGTAATTTTTCAGTTAAGGCTAACGAGCAAAGTTTCCGGTTTTACGCCAGCTCTAAAACGGCTGATGTGAATACAGCTCTACCAGCTTTTACTTCCACTGCCGAATTGAAAGTAATCTCCTTTATTATTTAAATAAAGTGCAAAGTTATCGCCTTGGTCAAAAGCTAGACTCAAATGCATTTGTTTTACGACCCAATCAGTGAAGCAAATATACAATAATATATAGCTGCAAGAGTATAACCTATGTATACCTAACCTAAACTAACCGTAATGTAGCTATACTAAACCCTAAACTATTTTTATTAATTCTTATTAAAAAAACGTATTAAATATATCTCAAAAATATTAAAAATGATTTATTTCCGGTCATTTTGGCACTCATATTCCACAACAATGAAATTAAACTACATTTTGAAATTAAATTAAATTTATATTGATGTCTTGTATGAGTACTTGGCTCGTAACATACCTACGTATATTTATGACCTTGACTGTACAGTCAAGTCACTTTAACCGCTGTGACAGTTCATATTAAGGCAGTTCAAATATGACGAAAATAGACAAGGTACTAAAGTGTATACTTATTTTTGCCCTTGATTGTACTTACTATACTAATGAAATGCTACGAATTCACATTCAGAAATCTACGTAGATGTAGCAAAGTTTTTGGCTGAATAATTAAATAATGTAGACGGTAATTTAAATAGTGCAATTTGTCGAGTGTAGAGAGTGTAACGAAACACTGTTCCCGTCGGCCTATCGTTTAAACTAAGTGCCTATAATTCGCAGGAGTTCGCCCTCGCCCCTCGGGACGCTCCGCCGCCCGCGCATATTTCACAAACGCACATCCATCTAGTTCTCACACCTTATCTGCTTTTAATTGGTATCACAACTTTTCCGTCCAGAAGTTTGCCCCAAGCTTGTAGACGGAAAGGTCGAAGGAAAAATTGGAGTAAAAGGGATGAGGCAACTCAGGTATTTCTATTATATATGAGGGTATTGCATATAATGAGTCACTGTAAATCATCCGTCTTTTAGCTTTGTAATATTTTTTATTATTTTTATGTATATGTATAGTATCAATCTTTGATTAAAGTTACCACTTTCCGGAAAAAACCTTAAGTTTATAAAAATAAATAATAATTATAAACTAACACCAATAATAAAAACTAAAGTTACTGATCTTTATTTATCACGCAGCGTAGAGGTACAAATAATTAAATTTAACCACAAAAGTTCTACAGTGCTACGCCAAACGTGCTACGGGCGCTACGTTACAAATGCTACGCCGCCGTAGCAGTCATACAGCGATAAAGTCCTGAAATTAAAGATAAAGGTATATAATAACTTAACCAATTTAAGCGAAAATAAATTAATGGTAGAGGAAGTTACTGAAAACGCACACATCTGTAAGCACATCGTCAGAAACTATGAATAATATCTACTGTGCTGAATAAAAATCAGAACACGAAACCATAGCATATTTCAAGTTTCTTAGTTCAAATCTGGGTATCAGTTTAGCTGAAAAACTTTAATTATAGTTACCTGTGATTACCATTTTTATATGCACTGAAATAAATTTACTTATTTTATTTTACTCTTATGAGTTTATATTACACATGTTATTAATTATAATTTCTTTGGCCTCACCATGGACGAAGTCGCAAGTTTACTAACACAGAATAAATAAAACCACTTTTTAGAATTTTAAGCAAATCTCACATAATATTCAGTAATTATAGTACTGTACGAGTAGTTTTTCTATACTTAGTCATCGTATTAATGTATGTTTACTGCTACATACTTTAACATGTTAAAGTTACAAATGTGCGTTTTCTAAATCTTATCGCATGGTGTGTTCTTATTCCTGTACAATTCCAATTCAACAGTTGTAAAAAAAACCGCAAAATTCATCATTTGCCGATAGTTGGTGTGTTCTCTGCTCTGTTAAAGAGTATAACGCTCTCCAACCGGCATAAGTGAGCTCAGACAGAAATCGTCGCATCAAAGCCGTTTTATAGCAACATACACGTGTTAGCATGTATGAGGGAAGGGTGGCTGCCGGCTCGTTTTATTGGCGTCACTAATGACTTGCTAATTCAATTTCACGGACGCAGGGCTGCGACGAGACCGCCGCACGCGCCGCCGGCGGCCCGCGGTCCTACCTATCCATTCATACCCTAGAGCTATGTTAATCTAGCATTGTAGCCGGTAGGTATACTTGACATTCGTTGTAAAGTGTAGTTAAATATGGTTAAATGCACTGGTTGAAATCAATCAACAGTTGATGCAACTTTATTCATTGAAATGTTATTTTGATTGAGTATAAATGTGTGTGATAATTTCACAAGCGTCCTTAATTATTTTATTTAACAGTTGAAAACAGGATATTTACGTTAAACTTCAGTCAAATATTACTGTTAGTATTATATTAGGTATTTATAACACATAGGCAGCTTATACATATGATAGCTCATTTGTGTACCTAATTGTCTTCAAAGTAGGTAAGTAGGTACTTATCAATTCTGATAATCGTAAATATAATTCAGCAACAAGTAAATCACGGATAATTTTATTGGTTCTTCTTTAAGTTTATCAAATCCATTCCTGGAAAAACACATTCATTTATATTTTTATTTATCCATTTATTAGTACCCATAGCATGCTAAGCTTACTTTGGGACTAGGTCGATTGATTGGTGTGAATTGTCCCGTGATATTTTATTTATTATTATTTACCTATATTTTAATCCGCACATTATAATTACACAAAAAAAAATCAAAAGCCGCGAACATCTCGGCTTTAAGAACAATAAAATAGGTGTAATAGTAGGTATTATTATGTATTATTAAGTGTGAATTTTTCATATCTACCCACTCTCACTACAGTGGCAAGTTTTCTCTTGAATATTTCTGCGTTCCAATAACTGGTCTTTATTATAATTACAACATTTGTGACTGCGCCTCACTAAATCCTATTACGGTTCTTAGGACCTTGCCTTTAAAAGTGCATTTGGATTTTTTTATTTAAATCAAAAGGGGAAGATTATGAGGTAATTAATGCAGAGGGCACACCTGAACAATTTGTCTTAGCCAAAAATGACAAAAGTTAGTCTTCAACAATCCGCGTAGATACTTAATGAAACTTGTTTTTTAAAACTGTAAGTCCCGCCTTTATGGAGACTATAACACGGAACAACCAAAGTGTTGTCTGGCTCCATAATACTATGATACAAAGGGCAGTATTATAAGCAACATAATCTGCCATGCGGGCAGTCTCCCATTACGAATATTTAGTTGCCTAGTTAGGCATAAACGTAAATTATACCGCAAAATATCAACACACTAAATGCTAGACGTGACCTGTCGTGTATCACTAATAAAGCTTTGTCAAACACTGCTGCCGCACGTCTGATCGCTTCCATTAAGTTAATGCTCCACATAAAACCTTTGTGTTTTTGGTTTATGACGATGCGGTCGCCGCTCGGGCTAAAGAAAGTTCCAAAGCGGCGGCAAATGAAGGAAAGTTTCGATTCCCCCTTACGATCTGAATCTTTGTTCCAAGTAACAAACCAGCTTTCTGTCTAATATCATTATTTCCGAGAACGACGCTGCAGTCAATTCAAAACTTGTTAAAAGTAGGTATTTTGTTTAAAAAACGGTGCTAGTTTTCTCGAAGAACCAGTTTGAAATTATTAGACCGATAGCTTGAATGTTAGTCTACGCTGTACAAGTAAATAACAGATTTCCTTTAGGTGGCTGAAGTTGGTAAATGTCACGCGCGGCACGAGTCCTTTATAAAGTCAATGTAAGTGTCAGTTCCTCGGAACAACAAAGTTGCCCCTGAAAGAAATAACACACTTTGGAGTTAGCGAATTCAATCGCTGGAAGCGTGAACTTAACTTTACACAATTGTTTTCTTTTTCTAAGTGTAGCACTTAGACAAGTTTCTCGAGTAACAGAGTAAATAATATAGTGTTTATGCAGTTGAACCTAATATTTTAGTGTTTTTTATTGCCGGCACTGCAGGCAGGTGTCTGCTCACATTGTTTCAGTTATTTTCCAATTTTACAGGCAATAAAACTTCACTAGCTTTAAGTGTCGACTATTCGGCATTGGTCGATAAAACTGGTGCATTTTGTACGAGTCGAATGTACTCTAATGCATACAAGAGTCGGTTGCAAATATCCGAGGAAACAATTGTATAAGCGGGCGCCATGTTTCAGTGCCAAGAAATAATCTCCTTCGTGACATTAACATACATCATAGACGGAGCAGCCGCCAAAACTGGTTGGCAGACACCCGCCGCGCGCTACTTACTCACTAAAACAATATTATCTACTTAGGAGAGTTATCCTGTATCCTGTCCTGGCGAACTCCTAAAGACAGTCGAACTCACGAGCTCAAGTCCCCCGACCTCTAGCTACCGATGTCCAGGTTTATACTTTCCTGTACTAGTAATTTTAATAATAACTACAATTTTAAAATTTAGCAAATTATGTTTTCGACTGACATTTTTAAAGATATTTTTATTTTATTAATATTCATTTTAGGTTTGGATTATTTAATAAATATTTGTTTTAATTTTGTTACATATTTCCGGACTTGTGAATTATTGCTCATCATTTATGACTCTTGAATAATGTTATTTTGCCTGATAATTGTTTTTATCTAATTTTAACTTTTTCTTTAAATGCATGCAATATCACACACAACTAATACTATAAAAGGGAATATGAATATTTTTGTTTGACTGTTTGTTTTAAAGATACAATGATATTTATTGATAGAATACCTAATTTAAAAAGTAGATTAGGTACTAATGGCCACTTGCTGGAAACACATAAAACCTCGAGTTAGCGTTAAGCTTCGTTTAGTAGTGTCAAAATGTATGGAACTGTCAAGCTTAGGCCAGGCTTAACAACTAAATCTAGATTTATTTTTACCTGCAAGTGGGTCTAAATAAACTAAAACTACATTTAAAAATTGCTTAGTTTCCGTTGGATAATGATAAACGAACTCTTTGTAGAAAGTCACGGGCAACTGACAATGAGTGAACTCATTGACCTGCTGAAGGACTTGTGACAGAAAAAACCGGCCAAGAGCGTGTCGGACACGCCCGAAATAGAGCTCCGTAGCCATTACAAAAAACTTAAGTAATATTTTCTAAGGATTTCGTATTTTCTACGGAATGCTTATTCCAAGTTTAGGTATATTTGTCACCATAGGCTGCTCTTAACTTTTAAACTACTAATAATTGTCAAGAAAACTTAATCGTTATAGTTTTCTTTGTAATTTTGAAACACTTACTACCATCCTGAATTTGTTCAAATTTTTCCACCCACCTGTTTACATTGTAGAGGTAATAGGACGCTGAACTTTAATGAAAATTTACACTTTAAAGTTGAATATTTTGCAAACAAAATCACTGAATCGAAAAATCATTTCAGCATCCCCCTAAAAGACCTACCTAACAATACCCACACTATAAGGTTGGATAAGAAAAAAAATCACCCCCACTTTACGTCTGTGGGAGGTACAATATTTTATTTTATTTTTTATTATACTTACCATTTTGTCGACCTAATTTAGGTACATGTAGGTATATTCGTGCAAAATTGCAGCTTTTTAGCATTAATAGCCCCTGAGCAAAGCCGCAGACGGACAGACAGACATGGCGAAACTATAAGGGTCCCGTTTTTGCCATTTTGGCTACGGAACCCTAAAAACGGTCAAGAGCATGTCGGACACGCCGAGTATGGACTTAAAAAAAATCACGTTTGTCAATCATTTATTTTCCTAAAATAACTGACAGCTAGGTACATTTTTAATCTAGTAATACGTAGACATACGCTGCTATGAGTAACAATGTCAGCCAGCGCTAATGTAGCCGTTCGTGTAAAGGTATAATCGAATGGGATTCCGTGGTATCGACAAGGATTAGCCGCGCACAAATCTCTATTTAGTGGTGCGATCTCTGCCCGACCAAACTGGGCCAATTAGGGCTTATGCACACTATTCTGAATATCAATACTATACAAAGTATTGATCTATTCACATAATGCCATAGTGTCTACAATTGAACAATAACAGCGATAATAATAGCCCATTCATCGCATTGTTGCAGGGTAGATAGGTTAGGCACTTGCTTTTGCTCGCGGCATCATTTCTGTACCTAAATCTTTAATTAGTTACGTAGAAAAAGAACAACATAACAATTTGTAATTATTATTTTTTTACACTCGTTAATAAGCAGGCTAGTGATTTAAAAAATTCTGATAAGTCCGTCATTTGATTATCAGAAAATATTGGCCATGTAGTTATATTTTCTTTTGTCAATTAAGCAATAATTAGTATATTTTTTATCGAGAGACTAAAATATGCCAATATATACCCGAGGTGGTTAGCCACCCGAGCTTTAGCGAGGGTGTCTATTTATCCGAGGGTTTATATTGACTTTTAGTCTCGCGGTGAAAACTCTATTTTTCACTTCGATTGCGAGAAAAAATAGTCAATTTAGTACAAAAAGATTTAACAAAAAAAAAAAAATCTTTCTAGATTTCGGGGGCAAAAAATTATCAATTATGTCTATTACTCTTTGGTCAACATCATAATTTTCACTATCACTTGATGACATTGTGAGAATAATCAATTTATTTTAATCGTTTACGATTTACGCTCTACAACAATTTCAAAGTTTTCACGGTAAGTATCTTTTTCCATCCAGACACAGATACTACCAATACAGATACTAACAAAATAGCACCGGCGAAATGGTCCATACACAAACGGAAAAATAGAGTGGCGCCACCTTCTATGCGGAAAAAGCATAGAACTAAGACCACGTAGACTAAGAACGTAACATTTGCGTCATGAAAATGGTCCACACACAATCTTATTTTTTGCAAGTAACTGGCTGTTTGAGTTTATCTAAGTCACTCGAAGTGAATTAAAAAATTAATTACTTTTACTCCCTAGGGACTAAAATACTCACTTTACTCCCGCCTTGTAAGGCTATATTGACTTACTTTTAGAGCATGAGAAGTGAAAAGTTTATTTATGCAACTGGCACTGACAGACTATTTTTTTTTCCCAGGAAACTATCCAATTCTGTATAGGTACGCAGGTACAAAACCATACATTATTTTCGATTCAGCAGCGGTATCATAGAAAATAGCATTTGAGTTCACCACTAAAAAGAGTGCTTCTATGAATACCTAACTAGGTGCGTGGTGGTCGAAAGCAATTAAGGAGTGGTGACCAAGACTGGGTCGAAGAACGGTGGGCAGACCACCGGCCCGTTGGGCGGATGACATCTGGCAGTCGGGTGGATGTGGGCTGATTTGATTTGATTTGATAACTAATAGCTTTTGCCCGCAACTTTGTCTGAGTAGGTTATTAATTTACAAAAAAAGTAATGGAAAAAAAAGGAATTTACAAAAAAAAAAGGAATGAGGTTAATATCCCGCACTGCCCGTTTCCGTGGGATTTTAGAAAAATCACTTCAAACTACGGGTAAATAATCGCAACCCAGAATCGCGCTGGCTTGCCGTTTTAGCCGAAAGCGAAGTGGCCTACCTGACTAGAGTGCCACTGAGTCTCTCGCTGCGGTCTTCCTTAGACTCCTGAGACCGTGTCCATTGTAGCTTCAATGCGTTGGGTGCGATTGTGAGACTTTCGCGAAAGAATCGTTTTTTTTTCGGGAAGGCATGGTTGTTGATGAACTAAAAAAAATTTTTTTCTCAACCGCAACCTTATGATAGCTAAGTTTATGCAAGATATGCAGTTTCTCTACCTCCATAATAAGAACACAGACAAATCCATCTATCACCACATTCACCACCACCACACTACACTGACGCGTTTCGAACTCAACCAGAGCTCACAACCGCACACTTTGCTACCTTTGCTGCTATGTTAGCATTATATTATAGCAACCTGGCCGTGGATTTTCTCTACAGATCAGTAGGTAAAGTTTTCATCAAACTCAGTTCAGCCGTTCTCACGTGATGCGCAGTAAATGAACGACAAACAGGTAAACATGTCTGTTTATAGTAGACTGTTTAGTGTAGATAAACAGACAAAAAATTAAAAAACTGTTGGAACGTGTTCTGTTGTCGATTCTAAGTAGGTACCTACCTATCGCCAGCCAACTTTTTTCTGATACCTTCCACATACAGATCTTCGACCCTTTTCAGCTTTAATAATGGTAGGTAGGTATATATACCAAGGTAGGCATGTATATGAAGCAAATTTTCAATATTAAGTTTTGATCGATTATTACTTCTAGCTTGTAACGCCTGTAATTCGTTACCTACCCAACAAACATTTTACAGGTGGCCACAACGTGCCAATTCTGACTTTTGGTTGTATAAGCTGGTCGTAAACACGTCGTTATCACATCGATATCACCGAGAAAAGGCCCATTTTATACGAATCTACGTCGTAATATAGTCACGTAACAGTCCTATAGTCACTGCATCAGTCGTGTAGTGGTCGTATAGAGATCGAGTATGGTGTTTATTACCGCTGTTTTACCGCATTTTATCGAATAAAAGTGTTTATCGTGACTTTAATATGGAGTTTTGTTGTAAAATTATCAGATAAATGTAGTAAATTCAAACTTATAACTGCGATGGACTATAATCATTGCAAAGTAGAACAGCCATTCTTATATTTTAGTTATCTACTTGTGACATCTTCGAAACTGACGTACGAGTAAGTTAGTACATTTATCTGTTGGGAAATTAATTCTATCGAGTAATATGCCCTAGTCTTCTCAATATAATGAACGCGCCTTATAAATTCTGTAAATTAAGCTATATTATTTTCAATGTTTTTATTGAACGTTTTAATAATTACCTTTAAACAACTTAGGGTTTAAGATACAACCGTAATACAACATCTAAACGACTTTGCATTCTGTGAACCATTTTTTGTCAGCCATTTTAACGAAATTAGGGTTAGGTGAAATTAGTCTCACATAAAAAAAGGAAAATTATAATTAAACTCGTGATTTACTGGTGTTATTGGTGAAGAAAAAATAATAGTAATGGAAAACAGTCGTATAGAACTTTACGCGATGTTAATATAGGACAAATTAACTTCGCATAAGAGTGCAATTTATGACTTTTACACGATCGTCACGTAAAAGTAGTTCTTATGACTCTAACACAATCAATGTTGGTGTTAAAGTCGTATAGACTTTACTAAGACAACATCTCCGGTTATACCTCTAAAAGTTGTGTAAAAGTCATATAAACGGTCGTATAGAAGTCTATACGATGTCTATATACGACTACAAATTGTCTCAAAATGTTTTAAGAGTGCAATACATTACTCTTACGCGATCGTCACGTAATAGTAGTTTTCGCGGCTCTAATACGATAAATACCGGTGTAAAAGTCATATAGACGTTATTAAGACGACAGCACTAGTTATACGACTAAAAGTTGTGTAAAAGTCATATAAACGGTCATATAGAAGTCTATACAATGTCTATATACGACTACACATTGACTCTAAATTTTATAAGAGTACAATATATTACTCTTACGCGATCGTCACGTAATAGTAGTTTTCGCGGCTCTAATACGATAAGTACCGGTGTAAAAGTCATATAGACGTTATTAAGACGACAGCACTAGTTATACGACTAAAATCTGTGTAAAAGTCATATAAACAGTCGTATAGAAGTTTATACGATTTCTATAAACGACTACAAGTTGTATAGTGATAAGAGACCCATAGTCATATTACACGCTAAATTTACTTCTAAACGATGTTTATAGCATTCTGAGTCGCATAACTTACATAAATACGACTAAAATGTTTGTTGGGTAGGTATGTGTTAGGTAAGGCACTGATACAAAATTACTGCTTTCTAGCACTAACACACTATAAACTAAACTGCGGATGCACTGACGGACGCACGGATTTTACGGAACCCTAAAACTTAAGTACCTAGTACCTAAAAGGATCAAAGCGCACAAATGTAACTTAATAGCGGCAACTGTTGAACAACGATAATTATTATTAGCATCTCGTTAGTACTTAAGTACCTAACTATTTAATGCGGACGATGGAACCTCCCTTTACCTTTACCTGGGCAAAATAGAGGAAAATAATGCGACTGCGCCGCCAAATAGGCAACGTAATTATCTCCAGAATCCCAGGCCAATTCCAGTGTTTAAGAAAGATAAACGAGAGGAAAAGAAAACTATTCCCGTGAAGCTTGTAACTTTCCTCCTATCACAATGCTCTGGTAATTACTATCTGAGTAAGCGGGGATTATCGGATAAAACTATAAATTAGATACACACTCCAATACGTCTGCGAGGGATGGTGGGTGGTTGTGTTAGTAATCTGTTTGCCAATCGGCCTACATTGAAAGTCAAATAAGACCGTCTACATCAAAAGCGTCCCTCACCCGTACACGGGTCTGTGGTTGTCATTGTAAGTTTAGGCGCAGCATGTAGATAAATTTTGTCTAGACTAAACTGCTTGAAATAATAGAGCAGGGTAGTATTATTTTAAAGACCACAATGGTAGAATCATAGTGTTCATGTCAGATATAAGACGTCTACTGTTGAGCATATACCTCTATGTGGGCCTCTCCAACGATAGAATAGAATAGTATTTTTTGAAATGTTCGCAACTAACTAAAACCTCGACAAGACTTGAAAACTCGGCTGATCACGTAACTAGGTAGGTATAAACTCCTGCAATTCTCAAGTTTTATACTATGCCTTGATAAACGGGAAATTATTAGGTACTTTTAATTTAATTAGTTATTGACTACCGGATGGTCTACGTAGTGGTTAGAGAACCTGACTATGAAGCTTGAGGTCCCGTGTTCGATTCCCGGCCAGGGCAGAATTTGTATGAATAATACGAATGTTTGTTCTCGGGTCTTGGGTGTTTAATTTGTATTTAAATATGTATTTGTCTATATAAGTATGTTTATCCGTTGCCTACCTAGTATCCGTAGTTACAAGCTTTGCTTAGTTTGGGACTAGGCCAATTGCTGTCAATTGTCCCATTATGTTTATTTTATTTATTTATTAAAAGTTTCACTATCATTAAGCGTGCTGCTAGTAGCGCAGTACTTGTGTCTATACGGTAGTACTATTAGTTATTTTGTGCCTATACCTTATGACGAGTAGCTATAAAGGCATAAATACATGTATTGATTTAACCTTTGCAAAACTGAATAGTGGTTCCCTAATTTTTCGTCGAAAATATTTTCCCAAATAATCAATTTCCCAACTTTTTCATATGGGCGAACAATTTCTTTTGAGGAAAAATATTTTTGGTGAAACAAAAGCCGGGATGCCCTGAACAGTATTGGGTACTGTTACTGAAGTCTTCTCCTCTCCTCGTGGGCAAAAAACTAACAGTTTTCGTAATGGCGGTCCAGATATAAAATCTACGTTTATCAGTCTTGCCGGCAGAACTCATCTAAAACTGCGTAAATGGCCCATGAAATTGCCTAAGTTTATGATACACAGAAAATCAACTTGCGCTCAAACTTGAGGAATAAATTAAGCGCAGATTGGGTAAGTGCCTTCGTATATATTAGAAAAGCAAGTTATTAAATTAATTTCAATTAGTAGAGCCAGGCTCGCGGGCCTGCGGGGCTTAAGAACTCGCGTAGGCTATCTAGGGTAAGTGTACCAGTGAATGAACACTTATGGAATTTTTAGAAGAAGAAGAAGAAGAAAGACATTTATTCACATTCACAAAGACACATAAATACATCAAAAAAAACAATAGACAACAAACAAAACAAAAAGGAAATATCAAAATAAAAATACACGATTTTGTAATACACGGTTTTGTAGTTTGTATTTTGATTTTTCGACTTTGAAAATTGATTTTGACAGTTGGGCACAGTTTCTTTAAAATATTACTTTTTGTACAGCAAAACCAACTAACCTAGTTGGTTAACATCACCATTCAATGGTGTTACAGCATAATTTGAAGATATAGCACTGTTTAAGGGAAAAAATGGAAAATCACCAGTGAATGAACACAAAATTCTAGTGAATGAACAAATGGAACCAACGAATGAACAACTTTAAATGTGATGTTTTGTTATATATTATAAAAATACAAAAGCGAAGTTAAATTAACACAACTGCATTCAATATACCTACTTATTTATAATAATAATAATAATAATTAAAAACGTTTGGTCGATTTCATATCATTTCAAAAAACAATGAAAGTACAAAACTAAGTCATTGTTCATTCACTAGATCTTGGAAACTAATAATTAAAAAGCTAGTTCATTCACTGGAAAACTTGAACCAGTCAATGGTCCTAAATTTTAAATATGACTACTAGAGCAAAAGATATTTCACAAATACAAAATCCTGCAGTTCCAGTGAATAAAAACCCCCGTTCATTCACTGGATTTAGGCCATTTTGGATTCCAGTAATAAAAAAACTGGAATAAAAGGTATAGTTTATATATAAATTACATTAATCTATATTATATGAATAGCAGTATAACAAGTCTTTAAAAGCCTAGCAATACCCAATGACTGGTAGATGCCGGGGACAAATGCAGTACCTAACACAGAAGTATAGTACCTAACTTTCCTTCTTCGTTAGTGCTGCCCATAGTAAAAATGTACAACATATGTACCAACGTCTACTTTACATCGTCGCCCTTTCAAAACTGATGCTCAGGAGTCGAAGGAAATTTACCAGAACCTACCAAGTAAAAGTGTTAATGGAAAAAAAATACGAGGCATGGTAGAAACTTACAAAATTCTTATTATTTAAAAAAATGTGCATTTTGTTCATTCACTGGTACGCTTACCCTATGCTATGCATTTTTAGAGTTCCGTAGTCCTACAAGAAACCCTTAGCGTCATCCGTCCGTCCGCGGCTTAGCTTAGAGACTGCTAGTGCTAGAAAACAGGGTTTCTGAGGATTCCTCTTCCGCTTACTCATAATGCGGAAGTTCCGCAATATTTTGAGTTCCTCAACCGTTACCGCATGCTAATAAATAAAAAATAAAAAAATCCTCTTCCGCTATCGCTTCCTCAAAATTTAAGAGGGATTTAGGAGGAGGACCGATTTTGATGAAATTTTTCGAGAATGGTTTAGATTCACAATTTGGTCCACTGGAAAATGTTCTTTTATTTAATTTTTGTGTGTGTACGTACAGGACAACGTGTGTCGGGTCCACTAGTATTTATATATATGTATTTCATATCATCCTCTTCCTTTTCCTCATCCTCATCCTCTAAATTTGTGCTCGACACTTCCTCTTCCTCATAATAACTTCCTCAACAACCCTTCTAGAAAGCTGTAATTTTGCATGATTAATTAATACATCACCTACCCACGCCAAAAAAGTATCTAAGTCATTTTTTCACTACTCATGCTCACAAAATGTTACTTTAATCTCTGCATATCGGGACTAAAGCTCCTAAGGATATTTTTTTTCACTTCTCATGCTCTTAAAGTACCTACCTACCTAGGTCAATATATCCTTACGAGGCGAGAGTAAAGTGAGTATTTTAGTCTCTAGGGAGTAAAAGTGATAATTTTTTTTAATTTGCTTCGAGGGACTTAGATAAACTCAAACAGCCAGTGCTTGCAAAAAATAAGATCTTGTATGGACTATTTTCAAGACGAAAATGTTACGTTCTTAGTCTACGTGGTCTTAGTTCTATGCTTTTTCGGCATAGGTGGCGCCATTCTATTTTTTCCAGTTTGTGTATGAATCATTTCGCCGATGCGATTTTGTTATATCTGTGTCTGGTTGGAGAAAACTACCTACCGCAAAAAAAATAACATTGTTGTAGAGCGTAAATCGTAAGCGATTAAAATAAATTGATTATTCTCACAATGTCGTCAAGCGATAGCGAAAATTATGATGTCGAGCAAAGGACTTCATTGATAATCTTTTGCCGCCGAAATCTAGAAAGATTTATTTTCAGTTTTTTATTAAAACATTGTTTTTTTTCCTCACATTCAAAGTGAAAAGTCGGTACTTAGAGTGTTTAACGCGAGACTAACAACCATAATGCCACTCGAACTATAGCCACCCTTGCTCTGCTCAGGTGGCTAAACATCTTGTGACGTTATTATAGCTTGTTTTAGTCCCTTGTTGAACAATTTACTATTTTTATGATTAGGTAGGTAGTACCTTCTCTATACGTAATTTTTTTCTCATCTAAATATTATGGAGTAGGTACGTACCTATATCGTTGCATAGGAAGGTTGAGGGACATTTGATGAGTAGGTATTTGAATGTTAGGTATTTGTTTTTACTCGGGACTATTACATGCATCTCTCCAAATTGTTAATTTCGTAGTGCAAAAGATACGGCATTTAGCGGCCTTACCTACCACTTTTGGAATTTCATTAAAAGGCAGACGGTGAAAAACCAGGCATCCGAGTGAATAATGTTAGCTAATGACGGATGTTTTTAGTTTTTTTGTCGTGCTCCAATGCCACGCAACCGCAGTGTAATTGCGAGTTGGAATGAAGTTGTTAGCTTCTCCGCACTGCATTCTACGGTTTTTCCATGTTTTAAATATTCACGAACATACAATTTTTGAAACGCAGAGGCGAAGAATTCGCCAAAATACACGAGACTATTTTTATGTTGGGATAGCCTAGTCTTATTATGACACACGTCTTAGATACAACATATCAACAAGATGGCAGGATTTAAACACATTCACGAGATGTAACGATCAAAATAGACGTGCTATTGCAAGGAACCGGCGCCGAGTAGTCAGTGAGCCACTCCCCGTCCGTATGTTTCGTACGTGATTACTCTCTAAATATTCCACTTTATTGTGCAATCCTCTTCTTGTCATGTGAGAAAGCGATGCCAGTAGGCAAGTCTGAATAATTTAGTGGGTCGGCACCGGATGCGCCATTTATCTAAATTGTCGCCTTCGATATGGCAGCAAGGGCGAGAGTAAAAATGAACGAGCCGTCGCGTACTCGCCACTCATGCTGTCATGCCCCTCTTACTCACCTATCCACTGTGAGGACTGAGGGTGATTTGAGTCTAATATGAACACCTGTACATACCTATGTATATGTTGTCCATATGAGTCAATAAAGTCAATTAGATCTAGGTATAAGACATTCATTCACAGCATTTGTATTAAATTTCAGTAAGATCTCGTACATTCACACACGCATCAAACGTATAATTGGTACAGATTTTTCTCTATTCATTGGCATTTTTAATACGTTAAGTACCTGTAAAATAACTTTTTATTTAATGGACTAGAATCAACAGGGGAATAACAGTTCATTTGGATTAAATTCATCGTTATTAATTAAATTAGTAATTTACAACAATTGTACTTACCTCAATTCCAATTTACATGTCAGTTGTTAACCAGCACAGGATATTAATAAATGCTTTCTTGAAAACCTTGAATACGTGAGCTTTATTAGCCTCGGTGGAAACGAAATGGCTCATAATTATAGCAATATTTGAATTGCCTTTCGCATAAACTACAATCGCATGTTTACGGACTATTTGAATGCGGCAAAATGATTATTTCGGTGTCTATTTCTCCATTTATTTTGCATGGAACATGTGAGTGAGGAAACAAATGAATACTCATAATAAATCGTTATTAATTCGGCCTAAAAACATAATTCTTAACAATAATCTTGTACTTACGTTGTTTTGTTTCTATTAAACTATTTACTTAATTATAAGCTATCATTGAAATTCTACTCACATTAAAGTTTTAAATGTTTCAAAGCAAGGATCATTCTTTGTTGCAGAGTTGCTGGCTGTACCAAATACTTAGTAAAATGCAAATTTTACTTCCCCATTCCTTACCCAAACAACCCTTTCCGAATGACGCGCGAAAATCGTCCCCTCTTAATAGAATGGTCCCAATTCTAGACAACGGATAACACTATTGCGCGGACATAAAAGTATAGGAACAGGTAAATCAAATAATAAAGGAAAATTTCATTATGGTCCCGGTTTAGGTTGCCGAAGATTTCTGGGAAAAGAGAATTCCATTTCGTTCGTTAGGAATTTTATAGGAAAGTGGGGGAATTTTATAGAATAACGGCGCTAAGACGCGAAAATACAATACGAAGTCCGCAAAATGTACACTGGTTAAATCGGATCGCACAACTCGTTGGCCGGGCGGACGAGTAATTTTACGAACTTAATTTTATTTCAATCCTTTAAAAAGGTCACAAAGGGTTAAAACCCTTCTTCGTAAAAGTGTAACACAACTCTAAATCCGTTTGTTTACACACTATCATCATTTACATACAAAATGGATTCAAATAAACCTCAATGATCGCAATTAAGGGACATTGAAGTTATAAAGCCCGGATTAAGCTTTATCGGAGTGTTAAATTGAAATCTCATTTGTAGCACCCAATGTTGTCAGTTAATATCAAAGTTCCCAAATGCTATTCTATCGCAGGTTGGGTTTACGATTATTAAATAAGATCCGACGTGCGTTATGAGCTGATCGCCTGTCACAGGAAACTAATGAATTAGATGTCAGTAGCGTTACAGAACTCATGGCGGAATTAACTATGCAACCGCGGAGCATTAGATGTCATTTATAATTACCAACCGTTAACGTTAAAGCCAAAGCACGCCGAGTAACGCGACGGATTTTCATTAAATTTGCGATTGACACATTAATTAAATTAACGTTCCTACTGATTATTCTAATTGCACTTTAGACGTTTATGAGATAGCAATGCCTAAATAGTTAGTTTCTTCGGTTAATATCCAAGTAATGAAAATTTAAACGTAGGTATATTGTATAAGTTACAATTGACTTTTACAATTCTTACAATTGACAAAATTTCATATTTCTAAGACTATAATTTGATTCGTTCTCTGTATTCTGCTTGGAAAGAGAAAGACTTCGAAGAATTTCGCTACGATTATTAAATAATTTATTACAAATTTTTTAAGTTGTGTTTATTCGAAAAGGGCTTAACTCCAAAACTACGATATAATAGATCCATTACTTTTGTCTAGTCTTTTTAAAAAAAAAGATCACGTAAATCATGCGTAAATCTGAAGTAGATGTTGTCAAAATTATGACAGCTCCTTTTTCTGGTGCAAAAGGCAAAGGAAACATATCTGTTCTGTCGTAGTATTGGCAATATCAGATACATTTTTACATTTTTTTGTATTTTTTTAAATATAGAGATATAAATTATAATAAATATTTTGCTATGTTCAGGAGGCAAAACTCTTTCGATTCCTGTAATAATTTATAGGTGTTGAAAAATGAAATCTTGTCAATCGTCATGAAAATTCCATACGAAGTCGAGTAATCGTAGTATTCTTTGTCTAAGTATATCCCTTTGGGAACGTCCGTAAAAACCTATACGAACAAGACGTAGGTACATATTTTTAGCAGATGACGCACGCAAGCACGATTCAGTCGCAACCAGTAACCCTTTTTGTACTGTGTCAATTAGAGGCGTAGGAATTGAGAATAATCTGCATGTTAAGAAAATTAATTATTCGTCCTTTAATTTTCCTGCAATGGCATCTTTGTAAAACCGTGCTCGTTTTTTCTTGCCTTGCTTGCTTTGACTCAATAGGACCTCATGACAAAAAAGCAGTGGCGGCGCTAGGCGTCAGCGACGTCGGCCACCGCCGACGGCCTCGCGCCTGAGGGGGCCTTGCAAAATTTCGCCAATCATCCTGGCTTAGGTAGCCGACCCGGGGTCTTTTTTTATTTCTGCGAAGTAAAAGGGGCCTCGCGAACTTGATGTCGCCGACGTCCACATGTAGTCTAGCGCCGCCACTGCTTTTTTGTCATGAGGTCCTATTGAGTCTACCTATAGATTAGGCCTGAAGCAAATTGACAAAAAAATGTACAGCTGTTTTCGTATGCAAGAAAAGTGTCACTGAATCCTAATAGGCCCTTTTTTTAGCACTGCAGATCTAGGTATTACGGTAGTATAATTCTTAAGATACGATCAGATGTAACTTAGTAAGCATTTGGTATGACATACCTGAATTATGTAATACAAATAAAAAATAATATCATCAAATTGTATTAAATATTTATTCATACATCATTAAATCAAGGCATCCGCGGCCGAAAAACTAAAACATTACGTTAGTGAAACAATATATTTAGAGTCTTATGAAATAGTTCCGCTAGCAATGCTATGAGGATCTTTAGTAAAATAAAATTATGTGACCATAAACGACACAAAAATACATACGAGTTCCCGCGATCCAATCTCATGTCGTCTCAGTGAAAAATTATAAAGCTGTTAGACAGAAATGAAATTAAAAGTGGAAACAGAATACTGCCATTAAAGTAGACCAGCTATTTTTTATTGTGATAATTAAAGTATGAATATCATTAAAAATATTCATTTCTAACTGAATTCATACTTTGTTCGCAATGCGTATTTCATGCGTCAACCACATGATAGTTAACAAAAAGGTAAGACACTCCATAAATTATAACAATATTTCATTATAGCTTTTCAAATTATGCTTGATGAGGACTTCCCTCTATTCGTCAGAACAGCTAGAAAATATTGAAATTACGACTAGAAGTGCCTTGCCAGTGGATTTATTATATCAAAGCAGTTTTAAAATACATTAAAATGCTATATGGTTTTGCCGAAAACCACAGTAAGCTTACGGTACTTACGAGTACATACCGCATTTATGGAAAACAGAATCGGCAAAAAAAGATGTTAAGGTGTCGGCAAACTAAATGACTGTAAAGCTAAGGACCGGTCAAATAAACCGGTCGAATGAATTCAGATTTAAAATTTAAGGCTGCAGTGATACTATTCATGATCATTTCAAAGAGTTGAATTTATAAACTACTTTATATCACTGCTGCACTGATGACAGTTTTGATGCTCCATTATATGCTAAGTTTGATAAAAACAAACATTATATTCTATTTATTGATATCAGCATCAGTTAAAATTAAGGTGTTCATTGTAAGAATCTGTGCAAGCCGGTAAAATTTACTTTCAGTGGTCTTTGTAAATGTATAGATAGGAGAATATTTATTTTCACAATAGCAAATCCTATCCTAGCATGAGAGCCGGTTTACCATGCAACTTAGCACCAGTCCCTCAGTTTGGCGACACCCTTGTGTTGTATTTAGCAGGGACGGTGATCAGGGCCGCGACGCCTCGGAGCCGACTTCAGAATGTTGTCGACTCGCAGAATCATCTCTGCGGCTTCAGCGGCGGACACGAGCACTTGCCGCTTCACAACGTACGACTCGATAATGCCGAGTTTCTTCATGTCACCAATGACTCCGTTGTTCATGTCTGCAGAGGAATGAAATGTCAGATGGAGTTGAACCTTATGTTATATTTTATTTATTAGAATACCTAAAACGCAACAAAATACGAGAGGCAGGCCTAAAAAGCGTTGGAGTGACTGTGTGGAGGAAGATCTAAGGAGGATGGAAAAGTTTACCAGCTGGAAGAAAGTTGCCAGGCACCGTGACAACTGGAGGAAAATTGTGGAGGAGGCCAAGACCCACAGAGGGTTGTAGAGCCAGCGGAAGGAAGTAAGTACCTAAAACGCTCTATGGATTTACTGTCATTTGGTATAGTCGGTGCCCTAACATTAGTATCCACTTTTCTATGCAACTTGTATGAAAAAGTGAATACATAAGTTATGGAACCGACCATACAAATGGAAAATGTACAACTCGAAATTATATATCAAAACAGAAAAATTACAGTTTGAAAAATATCAACAAGGAAAATTGTCCATCCTGAATATAGTCGAACCGTCCCTCTCACTCTCGCATTAAATAATATAAGCGTCAGCGGGACGAAGTTCGAATTTAGGGCTTCGAAATATAGAGCTTGAGACAGATACATACAGAACATACAGTAAAACATACAGTAAAAAGTTTAAGCCATGACGTTTAATTTAAGTCTGATAATATTTGATTTGTTATTCTATGAAATGAGTACTTAAATAATGAATTTTATTTGTAACAAAAATCAATGATACAAATTTCTTCAAAGTAAGTGTTCCATTGATTATTCTATGAAACAATAATATGAGAAAAAATATCTACTAAACGAAATTCTATTAAAATGTTGTCTATGAAACTACGTACAACCATTATATAACAAGGAGTTGAAAATAGCCTGAACTGCTCCGAGAAAAGGAAGATACGGCCGTGCCGCTTTTTTGCTCTACTTGGCGATAATTTGAGATTAGATTAATATGATAGGGTACCTACGGAATTTCATTGATCAATACAGGGGTGGTAAAAATTTAATAGCCTACTTTGACCGTTGGCAAACATACCGAGTCCCATGGTGTTCTCTCCCTGGGCGTGGCTGGCGCGCAGCCGCGCGATGAGGTCGGCGCTGTCGTAGCCGGCGTTGTCGGCGACGGCGGCGGGCAGCCGGCGCAGCGCGACCGCGAACGCCTCCACCGCCGCCGCTTCCTTGCCGGCCGTGCGCGCCGCCGCCCGGGACGCGGCTTCCGCCATCAGCATCTCGCTTGCGCCTATTAACGAGATTATTTTACACCATCTACACCAGAGGTTCCCATTAGTCCAGGGGGTCCACTGGAGACCACACGGGGGTCCACGTTGGCGTGAGATCCGTTTCCGGATATAAACGGTAACAGTGTGCATTAAAAACTGATAACTTATCGACTTTGGAAAACATCATAAATGCATGATCTTTACGCTATTTTATGCGCTATTAACTATCTTGATCTTGAGCATCTTTTAAACAGTGAGAGTTAGGTCACTAGTGTCTTACGTGTTTAGTGTGAGAACGACACGACACGAACAAACTTTTCGAATGTAATTTGGTGAAAGTAAAATGTGCACTAGCTACATGCATTGCGATTTTTGGAAAGTGTTTCCTCCACCTGAGTGTGAGATTATCTTATTTTTGTTGCGGCGAAGGTTCTCTATTGTTTGCCCAAATTTCATATGCCCGAATGTATCGTTTTTTAGAATTTTCATTTGCTATAAAGTAATTTATTTCTGAAATAGTAATTTTTTCAGAGTTGATATTAAACTAACCTAACCTATTGCTTCTATATGATGAAATTTAAAAAAATCCTGAAAACAGCACGGTTCTATACATTTTATGGGAAACGTTGGTATGGCAAGTGAAATTCGGGCAAGTAAAGGTAAACGTAAGGCGAACGACTCACTCGGCGCACAAAACAACTGCGCATGCTTGCGAGGCTACCTCAGGCTGAGTGGGTCAACTTTGACAGTCCAGCGTCAGATCTCACCTCCGCCGTGGATGACTTTGGGCTCCCGCACGGTGGCGGCGAGCACGCAAAGCGCGTCGTGCAGCGAGCGCTCAGCTTCGTCGATGACTTGCTGCGTGGCGCCGCGGATGACCACAGTACACGCCGCGCCCAGCTCCACGCCCGAGAAGCGGATCAGGCACTCGTCGCCGATCAACACCTGGGAAGAAGCAACCAGTCATACATAACATAACAATTATTATTTTTAATTAGAAGCAACCAGTCTTAACATAATCCCTACTAATATTATAAACGCGAAAGTAACTCTGTCTGTCTGTCTGTTACGCTTTCACGTCGAAACCGCTGCACCGATTTTGATGAAATTTGGTACAGAGATAGTTTAAGCCCCAAGGATCAACATAGGATACTTTTTATTCCGATAGAGGGCGCCACCGCGCGATAACCTAGGTCCGTGCAGACAAAGTCGCGGGCATAAGCTAGTATTAAATATAGTCACACAACTTGGGAGAAATTAAGACATCACAACAAAAGATTTGTTTACAATTAAGATTGTTTTTTTTTGGATATTTTTTGTATTTTTTATTTCATTTCCAAATTTTCACTTTTATGGTCATCCCGTAAAACCTAATCCCACCAAAAACATTACATGTAAAAAGCTGCAAGTCTCGCAACGCAATGCAGTTCTTGTAATGCTAAAAAGGTTTGAGATGCAATGTTATACCAAGTCGGTTATTTTTGTCAGTACCGGGGGGTTTCTATAGAACTCGATTTTCACCAACTTGCTTATTTTAAAACCATAGAAAAATACAGTTTATAGTTCTCAAATAAAGAGTAAACCAAATCTTTTTTAAACACATAAATGACTTGGCCATCGCAAAGCTACATAATGACATAAGAATTATAATCATCAACATCAGCTATTTAAAGTAATTCTAATTAAAGATAGCGCTAGCCCCAGCCTTGCAGTTTGAGTAATACACATAATACGAGAATGACTAAAGGTTGAGTGCGATGGCCAAGTCATTATGTGTTTAAAAAATAATTTGGTTTACTCTTTATTTGAGAACTATAAACTGTATTTTTCTATGGTTTTAAAATAAGCAAGTTGGTGAAAATCGAGTTCTATAGAAACCCCCCGGTACTGACAAAAATAACCGACTTGGTATAACATTGCATCTCAAACCTTTTTAGCATTACAAGAACTGCATTGCGTTGCGAGACTTGCAGCTTTTTACATGTAATGTTTTTGGTGGGATCTCATCACTTTTTGTAGGCAGTTCTTTTTTTTTCGGGTACTACTTCTTGTAATAACGCATTACTAACTTCATTTGTTCATCCTTCCTTGTCCATCGTCCATCGTCCATCCTCGTCTATCGTCCATCGTCCATTCTCGTCCATCGTCCATTCTCGTTCATCGTCCATCGTCCACTATCGTCCATCGTCCATCCTTGTCCATCGTGTGCCATCCATCGTCTATCCTCGTCCACTATCTATCATCCATTCTCATCTATCGTCCACCGTCCATCGTCTATCCTCGGTTATCGTCCATCGTCCATGCTCGTTCATCGTCTACAGTCCATCGTCCGTACTGACGGTCGTCGTCGTCGTTGTCGTCGGTCGTCAGTCGTCGTCCGTCGTCCATCGTCGCCCATCGTTGAACTTCCGTCGTCCGTCTACCGTCTGTCGTCCATCGTACATCGTCCATCGTCCACCATCCATCATCCGTCGTTGATCGTCGGTCATCGTCCGTCATCCATCGTCCGTTGTCTTGTCCGTCGTCGGTCGTCGTCTTTTGTCCGTCGTCGCCATCGTCTATCGTTCGTTGTCCGTCGCCTGTCGGCGTTCGTCGTCTGTCGTCGTCCGTCGTCGGTCATCGTCCGTTGTCCGACATCGTCCGTCGTCGAACTTCCCTCGTCAGTCATCGTCTGTCATCCGTCGTCGAACTTCCGTCGTCATCCATCGTCTTTCGTCGGTCGTTCGTCTTTCGCCCGTCTAACTTCCGTCATCCGTCGTCGTCCGTCGTTTTCTGTCGTCCGTCGTCGTGCGTCGTTCATCCTCCACCATCCATCGTTCGCACTGGGCTCGCGTGGGAACTAAGGCCCAAGCCCTCTTATTCTGAGAGGAGGCTTGTGCCCAGCAGTGGAACGCATATAGGCTGGGATGATGATGATGATGATGATGATCCATCGTCCGAGGCCCATCGTCCACACTCCATCGTCCATCGACCATTATCCATTGTCCATCATCCATATTCCAATTTCCATCGTCCATCCTCGCGTCCACTCGCATCGCAGACACATTCACAAACAAACGAACTTTGGTACTTATTACATTAGTAAGATAAACAATTTCATTTTAACCCTTAATACTCAGGTATTAAGACTCAACATTAATACGTATACAATACGACTACGTTCAATAAAGTCATTGCTGTGTAACTTTGTAATCGCTAGTATTTATATGGGATTACAAACTTACTTGTGCAGTTTGTATAACTTTGAAACGTGACTGAAATTGCAACATTTTGGATTTTTCTGTGACTATGTAGGCTAAAAACTAACTATGTTTAAAATTTGGACCTTGTGGGTCTGAAAAGAAGTACCTTAGAATTATGATGATCAAAAGTCAGTGTGTAGGTATGTCAGTGACAAAACTGAGGAACTTTAACATGTGATAGTTCTTAATCTACGTGTTCAAACTGAATGTTATTGATAATATATCTAAGTCCCATTAGACCCTATAGGTAACTGAAAATTCAGGGTTCTAGTTTAAGCCATAACAAAAATACAGGGTGTTGAAATTAGCCTGAATGGCTGCGAGAAAAGTATGGTACGGCCGTGCCTTTGTTTTTTTTTGCTCGACTTGGCGGGGGCACTGCCGTGCCCCCAGAATTGAAAAACAGTTGGGTAAAAAGTATGATTTTATGGTGTACAAATCCACTAAAAGTTAGAAGTTGTTACAGTTTTGAGGCAATTCTTTCAAGGCTCGTCTCCCAAGCATGCTAGTAGTAACTTTGCAAACATTTAAAAAAAAAACACTGATGTCTTCTGTCTAAGTTACAGGACAGAATAACATACACCAAATAGTTGATTGAACCTCATACTTAAATATTTTAAAAACGGCTGAACGGATTTTAAAGAAACATAGCTAAGAACCACCACAAAGAAACTAGCTTTCATCTAAAAAAAAGAAAATTTCATCTAGAAAAAAGCGCGAATAGTTAGATAGATAAGTGATATCTTTACTCAGGTAAACCTACACATGCAATCATCTCTTTTTTATACGCAGTGGTAGCACGCCACTCAGTAGGTGTATCAACGACATCGCCAGAGTTGCAGGTAAATAGCAGATACAGGTGACAAGTAATTGTTCATGATGGCAATCTATGGAGGAGGCACTTGTTCAATGATGTATGTTATCCTTCTAATGATTGATTCTTTAGTCTTAGCACTGACCTGTTCAATAAGCTTGCAGTGTCCAAGCTTGACCTTATCTGGGGAGTCGAATGTGGACACAATCTCGCCACCAGTGACAAGCGCGAGCCGCTCAATGCCGTCGAAATCTGCGTGCTCGATCGCCATCACACCAGCATCCGCAAACAGTTGCTCCGGGTAGTTGTAGATCAGTTGCCTGAGATATCCAAAATTATCAGCCTTTTGAATGCCACATTCGGCAATACACGACAAAGAAAACTGGCTCATAATACCAACTGGCGTAATAGGCGCCACGAAATACCGTGGTGCCCATGGCACGATTTTCATTCAGCTGTAGTGTGTTGCCGATTGTGGCGTTCAAAAGGTTAAGAGCTGTTGTGGCCACTAATGTTGTGCTAAATAGTTAATCTTGGTGGGGTTTCGTGTCTTGAAATTATTGGCTAATGGTGTCAACCATTAAAGCAAAAAACTTAAGAAAACTGGTGAAGCTATAGGCTGGCTCCCTCCTGTCCACCACATCTATAACCACTGTCTTCAGAGAAGTAGGTAATCCTTAATATTAGTTCAGATGCACAGACCATGGCCTGCTATAGATGTATGTACGAACCATCCGCAACTTAATAGAAATAGCGAAAATCTAGCAAAATTATTATAATTTCAGTTGTTTTTATTTAGTGCAGTCTGCTTTTAGCTCATAATCTGTCCAAGTGGCTTGTGGTCGTAATAAGTCTGTGCATTCATATACTAGTTACAAAACTGGCTTTCATATAATGAATAAATTACCTGTTAATGAAGACATTGCATTTGTGAGCTAGGATCTTGTTGACCTTATCCTTCATCTTTTCCTTTTCAGCAACTTCTAGCTCTGCTATTTTGGCCATTGAGTCCACTTTGATAGTCGAACCAAACACTTTAATTTTGTCTGTGTCCATAGGTGTATTGGCAATCAAAATGTTGGCATTCTCAAGTCGTTTAGGTTGATGCACTCCCACCTGTAGTCATTATCAAATTTAAGTTATGTTAGACATCTTTTACTGTAATTGGGCGTTTTTAAAAAAAAAGTGTATCCTTTACGTTTTTTGAAATTTTGGAAAAACATGGTTTTTCCTACTCAGAATCAAGAGCACAAAAATGTCCCCAGTTTTTCATACAAATTTTTATGACTCAGTTTTATCACGGCCATACTAATGTAATGAGTGTATATAATAAGTGTATGAAAAAAACGTCGCAAAACTGAATTTTTTTTAAACTATCGGAATCGATTGTGCTCTTGATTCTGAGTAGGAAAACCATATTTTCTCCAAAATAAAAAAAAGAACCTACTCTTTTTTTGAAAACGCCCAATTAATACAAAAAATATTTCATGCTCTTTTATAGACATTTTGGGCATTTCCAACCTATTTTTAAAATCAATGGTAATGATGGTAACCAACCTTCTTATTTAGCAGGAATCCTTCATCAAGGAATGACTCCTCCAGGAGTCCACCAGAGATTTTTATAATCTGAATAGCCTTCAGGTTGCCAGAACCCTTAAGTCGAAGCACTGCATCCACAGCCAACTTTGTGAAATGTCTATAAATCAAAAAAAGGTCAATCAATACTACACAATTTTTTCTGTGCCTCACTTGAAAAAACAGTACAGGAAAACAGATATTTGGAAAAGATATAGAAGGTAAGCAATAAGCAGCCTTTTACAACAGGAAGTAAGGAATGTTGACACACCACCAATCAACTGACATACTTTTTATGAGCTGTCAAAACACAATTCTTTCATTATTTCAATAATTATGTAAATAAGTCGCTATTTGTTCGCCAACTCAATCAACTAACTAATTATTTATTTGTTTTAAAGCAACAAAAAATCTAATTTTACAGTAAATCGAAAATTAATCTGGTTTACAGGACTAAACAAAAAGTGTTTTTTTACTGGAGTTGTGCCTTCAAATATTTTTTTAATGGTGTCAACATCCTTATTGATTAAGCAGTTCAATATTAATTTATACCATAAATTCTGTCACAGGCGAAAATCTCATTAATAACAACATCGTCTCATTAATGTCAGCAGCTATGTCCGCTTTACCAGAATGGATTTAATATAGTCACACAACTTGGGAGAAATTTAGACATGGCAACAAAAGATTTGTTTAAAAGTTTATGTGAAACTTACTCTTTGTGATTAGAGAGAATCTTAGAGCTTAACGTAGTACGAGCAATATTCTCCAAGTCTGTACGGAGGGCCGCGTCATTCAAGTTCTTCTCATGATCAAAGCTAGCATCAGAGAGAGCCTGTTTAGCAGCATCCACAGCAATACGCCAACCAGCTATGATTGTCTGAGGGTGCAGCTTTTGTTCTATCAGCTTCTCGGCTTCACGGAGCAGTTCAGCAGCTAAAATTTTAATGATCAACTACATTAAAAGAGTCATTTTGAAATTATAATCACAGTTTAGAATTAGTAGTCTTTTAATTTATTATTGTTAGACTAGTTTTAGATGTGTGATCAAGAACAATTTTTATTTAAAACTTAACCAATAATGCTTATATGCGCATTGTCTTTACTCTTTGTTGCTTTGAATAAAAACATTTCTGTTTGTTTAACATATTTACTGCCACCTGACTTGACTTGACTGACCACAGGTGCCACTGATGCACATGTGCGTTCAAAATGTATGAATAATTATGACAGCGGCACTGGGGGGGAGGTTCCAAAAACGCATATATGCGTTGGTGGCAGTGAATGCGTTAAAGGACCTAAATAGTGAAAAGATTATAGTTTTAACCAATAGTAACCTAATGTTGGATAATTTGAGTGTTAAGGGACAGTTTAGATGATTACTTACCTAAAACGGTTACAGATGTGGTACCATCACCTACTTCTTCATCTTGCACTTTTGACATATCAACTAAAATTTTTGCAGCTGGGTTGTCAACACCAATAGACTTTAGAATAGTAGCACCATCATTTGTGACTTCAACCTGAAATTGATAAATAGTAGTTTTAAGACTACTATACTATTTATTCACCATAAAAATAAGGTTAGGTTTGATTTGTAAACATTTTAGTATAAGAAAACAATTCATACACAATTTGCTGCAGTAAATAAAATATGCTATAAAAACAAACCTGTCCAGAATTTCTACCCATTGAGACCAAGATTTTATCCATTCCTTTAGGTCCCAATGTACTCTTCACCAAATCCCCGATTGCAATGGCTCCAATGAAGCTGGACATACGAGCCACTTCGGCTTTCTCCTCCTCAGCTTCATTCTTCAATATTCTGATAGGATTTAAGGATACCTGAAACAATTCAGAACATTTTTTACTTCTTAAAGCACACGTGCGACAGAGCAGCGGTTACAAATTAGGTTGATTCTGGCTTTATGTGAAAATTTTAATGCTTCGGATACGGATTCTAGGTTACAAAATCAGTAAAAATTTCCATTTTCACTCACCATTTTGTTATTTTTTTTGTGGTACGGCTGATAGAATCACTTTTATTCACCGGCTTTGTGTAATTTACTCGTGATTCTCTTTTCTTCGGTCAGGAGAGGAAACAGATACGAAATATAAATCAATTGTCAGTAACGGAATGAGTAGAGTAGTGAATGAATGACAAAAATTATAAAAAAAATTGCTGTAGCAGCCATAGACTTTTTTTTTTGTGCTAAGAACACAAATCTGCCCAATGTCTGCCCGAAAATATTTAATACATTTGTGAAGGTTGATAAATTACTTAGAAGTTTTTCAAAATAGCTTCGTTGGTTCCGCTTCCCGCCACGGTCTTTAGTAAAAAAAACTGAAAGAAAGTTAAAAACCACAAACAGAGATTTTTTATTACAACATTACATTATGTTGAAAACTAATTTTGCAACCAAAAGAAACCCTTTTTTGTACTATCCTTGTTCTTTTTCCTACTAGTACATCTCATCTCTGTCAAACAATAATTCTGACTGACAAGTTAATAAGACCGTTTTGACGTTTTTTTTCAATGTCTTGAATATCTTTGAGTTAGTCATGTTCACTATCTACACCTAGATAATGACGTCACCGAACACCGACTTGTCATTCCATTCATTCAATGTTCATGAAAAAATATTCCGTTTCCACTCGGCTACGCCATATTTTTATTGTGCCTAATTAGAAACTTCTGGTTTCCTCTTATTTTACTGGGTGAAGCGTGTAAGTTTTGTGCAGCTTGAAAATGGAAGACCAAGGCGGAAGTTCTGCTCCTAGAGTAAGCGACAAGAAGTTGGCCCAAACTCAGGCTAAAGTTGATGAAGTTGTTGGTATTATGCGTGTCAATGTTGAGAAAGTTTTGGAGAGGGATCAGAAGTTATCAGAACTGGATAACCGCGCTGATGCTCTGCAGCACGGGGCAGCACAATTCGAGCAACAGGCGGGTAAGCTCAAAAGGAAATACTGGTGGCAAAACTTGAAAATGATGCTTATAATTGGTGCAATTGGAGCTGTCCTGCTTATCATTATCATTGTCTGGGCGACATCCGGCTCTTCAAGCTCCAATGCTAACTCAGCACCCGCGCCCGCGCCCGTCACCCCGGCATCCGACTCTGGACGATAATCAACAGGAACTTAGACCACCATCATTTATTTACCAAGGATATAAAAAACTTGTAAAACGATTCAGACCAACACTAGACTGAATTCTGTGAGAGCCTTATATTTTGTATTACATTTACTGTTTGTAGGGAAAATCATTCAAATTAGACCTATTTGAATGTTTAAAACCAATATCCCCATAGGTACTGGTTGTTGAATTGTGAAGTTAAAAAACTACTTTAACAACAATTTCTATGCCAATTTTACTACAGGAGAAATACTTATTAGACCAGCATGATTAATGCAGATTAAGCTACTTTAAGACTAGCAAATAGATAAAAGTGTATGACATGTATACTGGCCCTGTTATCATGTCTTTGTTTACACATGATGGTCAAATTTTTATCTACCACTTTTATTGAGAAATACTTAAATATAAAAGCTATTTTTGAAATGTTAATGTTACAAAAATATTATATTTGATGTGGCTTATACAAACTATTTGTAATTTTATAAAAAAAAAATGAAGCGGCCAACTTATATTGTACAGATTTTTCTAAGTGACTAAAGGCTATTTAGGCTAGAGAAAGAATAAATGAGCTCCATCAAACTTCATAGTATGCGACCTATCCATATGCATATCATCCAACTCCTACATATTTTATGATGAGATTAAATAAAATTATAGAAGTTATCACTTCAATTTCATATCATGGAAGCTTGTTAAATGTTTTTCTCTTGCCCAAATAGCATATCTTTAACATTAATTTTAAATTGATGTGTAATACAGAGCTTATTTATGAATCAGGTAATGCAGAACTGATAGTTGTACAAACATAAAAAGCCCACACCCATTGCCTGGTTATTAACAAGGGAAAAAACAATGTGTTGCACAAAAATATGTGGTTTTATAATTCTTTTGAGACTGCACAACTTGCATCAGATTAACACTAATAGCACAAAATATGTTTAGATTACTAGGCTTTTTTGTTGTATTAATTGTAACTAAAACTACATAATCATTATTATTACTATATCTGGTGTTTATTATAAATGGTGTGGGTCATAAAATGTTAAGTTTTCTTTACAAGTTATTGATATTTCTGATGCATTTTTATGATTGGATGTTATAGGGTGGGACCAACAGTGAACCTTTGTGTTAAAATAAGATACAGTGCCTAAAAATCTGTTGCGTCTTTCCATTAAATGGATTGTATTAATAGTAAATGCTGATGTTATATTCCTATTTGTATTGCTACTTATATTGTAATTGTTAAGATATAATAAATGTATGTATTCTTCAATTTTGTGTGATTCATGCTTATCTGCGTTCATGAGCTAGTATTTAAGTATCTTTTGTCTGACTTTATCAGCCTCTCCGGATCTAGATAAGCATTGGATGTGATTTATAAACATACTTAAAACTTTATTCATTTTCACTTTCTGTGAGCCATTCCTACGGTAATATGGTATGTTTTGGTTACACATCGGATTCAAATCTAAGGATTTCTTCCACTTTTACTCCCTAGGTGCCCTAGTCTTTTAGTTTTAATTACATTTTGTGATAATATAAAGTAGGACGGTTACAGATGATAATATTAAAATATTGTTGCCTTAATTGGTGTAAGTAAAATAAGTATACATAACTCACATAGCCAGGAACAGGAAATACATTTTGCTTTACATACTTAGGTACCTAAATTTATCAGGAACAATACATTTTGGCTATTACGAAATATGTGAGTCACTTAGCATTTAGATATTATAGCTGCTGAGTACTTATCAATTATCATTTAGTAAATGGGCTAGTGAGTTTCCTAAGAATGAGTCCGTCGTCATTACTAAAATGTAATTAGTCCGATAGATTATCAGAAAATATATTTTTTCTTTTGTCAACTGTACAAAAAAATATGGAGGGAGATATAGTCAATTAAAATTCCGCTTGACGTCACGTCGTGCGACACTTTTTAGCATGGCGTTACGTCACAGGCGCCACTCCCAAACTGACGCGCTTCATCTTTGTCATTTTTAGGGTTCCGTAGCCAAAATGGCAAAAACGGAACCCCTTATAGTTTCGCCATGTCTGTCTGTCTGTACGTCCGCGGCTTTGCTCAGGGACTATCAATGCTAGAAAGCTGTAATTTTGCAAGGATATATAGGTAAACTATGCCGACAAAATAATACAATTAAAAATTAACGTAAAGCGGCGGTGATTTTTTTTTTTCTCATCAAACCCTATAGTGTGGGGTATTCTTGGATAGGTATTTTAAAACCATTAGGGTTTGCTAAAACGATTTTTCGATTTAGTAATTTGTTTGCGAAATATTCAACTTAAAGTGCAAATTTTCATTAAAATCGAGCGCCCCCCCCCCCCCCCCCGAAAAATTTGAAAAAATTCAGGATGGTAGTCAGTATATCAAACTTCCAAGGAAAACTATAACGGCTAAGTTTGCTTGAGAATTATTAGTAGTTTATCAGTAAATAGCAGCGTAAGGTATAAAATATACCTAAACTTGAAAGATTCCGTATAAAATACGAAATCCTTAGAAAAATATTAAGTACTTAATTTTTTCGTAATGGCTACGAACCCTATTTTGGGCGTGTCCGACACGCTCTTGGCCGGTTTTTTTATTTTGTTTGACTGACTAAAGAAATAATTCGTATCTGGGGGCACGGCCAAGTCGAGCAAAAAAAAACAAAGGCACGGCCGTACCATACTTTTCTCGAAGCCATTCAGGCTATTTTCAACACCCTGTATTTTTGTTATGGCTAAAACTAGAACCCTGAATTTTCAGTTACCTATAGGGCCTAATGGGACTTAGATATATTATCAATAACATTCAGATTGAACACGTAGATTAAGAACTATCACATGTTAAAGTTCCTCAGTTTTGTCACTGACATACCTACACACTGACTTTTGATCATCATAATTCTAAGGTACTTCTAGCAGACCCACAAGCTCCAAATTTTAAACATAGTTAGTTTTTAGCCTACATGGTCACAGAAAAATCCAAAATGTTGCAATTTCAGTCACGTTTCAAAGTTATACAAACTGCACAAATAAGTTTGTAATCCCATATAAATACTAGCGATTACAAAGTTACACAGCAATGACTTTATTGAACGTAGTCGTATTGTATACGTATTAATGTTGAGTCTTAATACCTGAGTATTAAGGGTTAAAATGAAATTGTTTATCTTACTAATGTAATAAGTACCAAAGTTCGTTTGTTTGTGAATGTGTTGGACGGACGATGGACGATGGAAATTGGAATATGGATGATGGACAATGGATAATGGTTGATGGACGATGGGTAGAAAATAGACGTTGGACGATGGAGTGTGGACGATGGACCATGGGCGACGGACGATGGATCATCATCATCATCATCATCATCCCAGCCTATATGCGTTCCACTTCTGGGCACAAGCCTCCTCTCGGAATAAGAGGGCTTGGGCCTTAGTTCCCACGCGAGCCCAGTGCGGACGATGGATGGTGGAGGATGAACGACGGACGACGACAGACGACAGAAAACGACAGACGATGACGGAAGTTAGACGGGCGACGGATGACGACGGAAGTTCGACGACGGACGACAGACGATGACTGACGAGGGAAGTTCGACGACGGACGATGACGGACAACGGACGATGACAGACGACGGATGACGACAGACGACGAACAACGAACGATAGACGATGGCGACGACGGACAAAAGACGACGACCGACGACGGACAAGACAACGGACGACGGATGACGGACGATGACCGACGATCGACGACGGATGATGGAGGGTGGACGATGGACGATGTACGATGGACGACAGACGGTAGACGATGAACGAGGATGGACGATGGACGATAACCGAGGATAGACGATGGACGGTGGACGATAGACGAGAATGGATGATGGATAGTGAACGAGGATAGACGATGGATGGCACACGATGGACAAGGATGGACGATGGACGATAGTAGACGATGGACGATGAACGAGAATGGACGATGGACGAGAATGGACGATGGACGATAGACGAGGATGGACGATGGACGATAGACAAGGAAGGATGAACAAATGAATATAGTAATGCGTTATTACAAGAAGTAGTACCCGAAAAAAAAAGAACTGCCTACAAAAAGTGATGAGATCCCACCAAAAACATTACATGTAAAAAGCTGCAAGTCTCGCAACGCAATGCAGTTCTTGTAATGCTAAAAAGGTTTGAGATGCAATGTTATACCAAGTCGGTTATTTTTGTCAGTAGGTACCGGGGGGTTTGCATAGAACTCAATTTTCACCAACTTGCTTATTTTAAAACCATAGAAAAATACAGTTTATAGTTCTCAAATAAAGAGTAAACCAAATTATTTTTTAAACACATAATGACTTGGCCATCGCACTCAACCTTTAGTCATTCTCGTATTATGTGTATCACTCAAACTGCAAGGCCGGGGCTAGCGCTATCTTTAATTAGAATTACTTTAAATAGCTGACGTTGATGATTATAATTCATAAGTCATTATGTAGCCTTGCGATGGCCAAGTCATACAATACAATACAATACAATAACTCTTTATTGCGCACCAAAATATAGCAAAAAAATTACAGAAAACAGGTATACACACAAAGACTTTCTGAGGTAAGCAATAGGCGGCCTTATCGCTTCAGAGCGATCTCTTCCAGGCAACCTTTACATTGGAATGGAGAAGTGAGGAATAAATTTAAGCAGGTGGTGAATTTACATTACATTACAGCAATATCAAGAAAACATAACAATTTATACAGTACACATACACAACAAATCCAAGTAGATAGGAACTAGGAAGATACATAGCAACATTAACAACATACCCATAAATAAACTAATAGTTTTAACATTTACACGCAAGACGACAGATAGTGCTCCCTAAGCATAGTCTTGAAGATAGGCAAGGACTTAGCGCGCCTTAAGTCTATCGGCAGGGAGTTCCACAGCCGAGTAGCCTGAACAGTGTAAGAATAAACGTAGAATTTAGAGTTTGAAAGAGGGACAGTAAGGAGAAAGTTCTGAGAGCAACGAACAGAAGTAACATAGCTAAATCGCTCTTTGAGGTAGCAAGGAGTTGCAGGGTTAAAGAGAATGCCGTAGAGAAGATAGAGTATGTGAGAGTTTCGGCGAAAGCGGATGGGGAGCCACTTGAGCTGTGATTGAAAATAAGAAACATGATCATATTTACGTAGGCCAAATATGAACCGAATGCACAGATTTTGAATTCGCTCAAGTTTATTCAAATGCTCTTCTAAAAGATCGGGGTAACAAATGTCAGCATAATCGAAGATAGGGTGCAATAAAGTCTGTGCAAGCGCAACCTTAGTAGCAATTGGAAGGAAATTTTGAAGGCGTCTTAGGGATCCCATCGCAGCAAACACCCTCCTGCTAATCTCGCACACATACGGTGACCAAGACAGAGTGCGATCCATGATAACACCAAGATTTTTTACCTGATCAGCAAATGGTATCAGAACCCCGTCGAAAAATACAGATGGCAACGATGCAAAGTCAACCCTTGGGATAAGTTTTGAGCTGCCGATAATAATGACTTGGGTCTTCGTCGGATTAACCTTTAAGCCAAAGCGTTGGCTCCATTTTAAAATCTTTGTCAAATCGAGGTTAATCGACTCGATAACCGACGGAAGATCGCTAAGCATGCCTTGGGAATAAATCTGTAGGTCATCAGCATAAAGGTGATACGAGGAACGAAGGTTTTGAGAAATAGAATCTATAAAAATAGAGAAAAGTAACGGAGATAACACTCCGCCCTGAGGTACACCAGCAAGCGTGTTGCACCAGGAAGAACGAGAATCCTCGACCTTTATTCTTTGCCGGCGACCTACTAAGTAACTACGAAACCATTCAATAACCGCAGGAGATATGTTAAGAGAACGTAAAATTGCAAGCATAATGTCAAAGTCAACAGTGTTGAACGCATTGCTGAAATCTAATAGAGTTAAAACCGTAAGTTTTCTGTTATCCATGCCCAATCGGATGTCGTCAGTGATCTTCGCAAGCGCAGTTGTCGTGCTATGTCCGGGACGGAAACCAGATTGGAAAGGATTGAGGAGGTCGTTTCTAGTTAGGTATGACGTCAACTGCTGGTGCACAAGACGCTCCAAAACCTTGGAAAGAAAAGGAAGAATGGAAATTGGCCGGTACTCAGAAAAGGATGCTGGACTGGATTTCTTAGGTAGAGGAATAATTTCAGCATCTTTCCACACTGAAGGGAACACATTCGATGAGATGGAATTATTTAATATAAGAGTGATGACCGGGAGGATTAATATCAAGGATAGGGAGAATCATAGCGAAGCTTACACTGTCGACACCAACAGCGTTAGAAGCGATGGATAATACGTTCTTCCTAACATCACTGTCGGTAAATTGATTGAAACAAAAAGGGGAAGTGTCAGGAGTTGATAGCGTAGAAAGATAAGTTAATGTCGCGACTTTTTCCGAATCATGGAAAATAGCCGAGGAAGAAAAGTGCTGGTTAAGCTGATCAATATTAATATCGACCGGAACAGATTTTTGTTGAGATTTACCAACTCCTAGTGATTTTAAAAATTTCCATACTTTAGCAGGATCTCCATTTTCAACTGCATTATGAATATGGCGTCTTTGGGCGTCTCGACAGATGGTGCTGCACCGATTTCGCAAGGCCCGATACCTGTCCTTGTTCCCATCCGAAGGGTCAGCCTTGTACCTAGATCTAGCAAGTCATTTATGTGTTTAAAAATAATTTGGTTTACTCTTTATTTGAGAACTATAAACTGTATTTTTCTATGGTTTTAAAATAAGCAAGTTGGTGAAAATTGAGTTCTATGCAAACCCCCCGGTACCTACTGACAAAAATAACCGACTTGGTATAACATTGCATCTCAAACCTTTTTAGCATTACAAGAACTGCATTGCGTTGCGAGACTTGCAGCTTTTTACATGTAATGTTTTTGGTGGGATTCAATATTGTCTGATAATCTAGCTAACACTACATAGAGTAATATATTTTTACCCAAGAAAGTCCCTTCCCCACCACTAAAATATACCTACACCCCACTGCTAATCTACAGGCTTCCTCCCAGAATGAGAGGGCTTGGGCTGTAGTTCCCACGCAGGACCAGTGCTGATTTCGAATTACACACACCATCGAATTGCTTCGCAGGTTTGTCCCCAAAGTCCTTCACGATGTTTTTCTTCCCCGTGTAGGTGGCAAATTTCGAATTCAATTTCACATTATGAATTTCTAACTACCTGCCTACATCCGATTCCATAGCTTAAACCACTTAGCCAACACGGCTTCTACCCTGTGATTACCATACATGAATGAACACCTCTCACCCACACACCACCGTAACGGTGCTAACCGGCTTAATTCATTAAGACCTAACTGGCCACACCAGGCTCGCGGCTCCGACTACTTGTCATCAACAACCGGCACGTTGAAAAAGTACCTAGGTACCTGGTACCTACATAATCCGTCTACTTTGGTACTGTACCTACCACGGTACCGATATTTTGTTCGGTCAAGTACAGAACAGTAACGCATCTGCAATACCCCTGGTGTTGCAGATGTTTATGGGCGGTGGTGATCTTATACCATCAGGAGACCCACTTGCTCGTTCACCATCCAGTCGAATAAAAAAAATATTTGGAAAATAACTATTTTCTATGTTTGTTTATTTGTGTTTAAGTCATAACTTCCAGTGGTCCAGTCCAGTGGTGAAAAATGTTCAGCGCCTTTGATTTATTGCTAACTATGAATTCAACGTCATACACACGCCGACCCGGGTCGGTAGGAATGTGACGAGTGGAAGGATAGATAGATAAACTTTAGTAGGTACATTTTGTATAGATTTTAGCGTCGTTAGGTCTGGGCCGGCCTTACCTTATTATGACTAATAGGTATTTATGAATGACTAGCGAAAATCAAGATATCTGTCGACGTAAACAGGCGCCGTTTCGACCATTAAAAAGTGGCTAAATGCCAGTAGCGTGGCGCCGTAACAACTCGTTTTCCCCCGGGTAAAATACATTTTACCTTGTGTAATATAACCTACATACATAATAAGGACTAAGTATTGCTAAGCGTTTGTACAGAAACTGCAAAGTGATCATTTCTCTATGGATACTGTTTTAAGGTGATGTATCTAAACACACCTAAGCCACGGCCACGTTTCCTTACTCTCCGGGTTGTCTTATGAATATGTTCACTCTACGCTACTGCAAACTGCCATAAGTACCATTCAACATCATTGAACATCGTGTAATGTACTACATTTTAAGCAAATAAATAAATTTCATTTCATTTCATTTCAAATAACCTTCACCGTCTGCACTATCAGAGTAGGTATTAGCGAGCAACTGATTAATTATGTAAACTAAATTATCTACACGATGCTTAGGTATTTATTAACCCGTATGATCGAGTTAGCATAGCTATGGCTATGCGCTCCTTATAAAGACAAATACTAAATACCTACATGTAATAAATTACAATGAGCAAGTCGATTGTGCAATAATGCCGTTTCCTGAGGCGAGAATTCCTTCTATGGCTAAACCGATACGTATTGGCACGTGGGCGTCCGTCGCCCACAATCATCACAGTACAGGGCACTACTTAACATATTTTATAAGGACCTCAATCATAACATAGGCTACCGAAGGATATAAATAAAGAATGACATCACAAAGATTTTTCTCCTTCAATCAAATAGACACAGGGTCTTCTAATGTTAACGTTTTAACCCCTGACGCGAAAAGTGGTGTTATAAGTTTGACTTCAAAATCTATCTTTCTGTCTGTGGCATCGTAGCTCTTAAACCCTTTTCACAGCGGTTTTTTTACATAAATGCTAGTTTCCTTGCGGTGGTTCTTAGCTGTTTGATAAAAATTGGTTCAGCCGTTTTTGAGATTACCTACTCAAAGTTGGAATTACAACGTCGAGGGTTTTTCAAACTTTCGTAACTTTGTATTGTTTGTAAAGTTCAGGGGTCCATTGTATTGTACATTAAGGAAACTATAGGTAGGTGCAGGGGCTTCCCAATAAATATTACTTACCTACCCTCTTTGCCATAGGTACTATAACTGCATAGAAAAGTCGATACTTAGGTTAGGAACCGACTGCATCACGTTACCTAAGCATTTCATGTTATTTAAATCTCAATTTTAAAGCAGAAAGTAGGTAGATGAAAGCAGAGCGTGCAGAAATATCTGTCACGTCCTACCGGCCCTAGAAATAGAAGTATCAAATATTTATGCACGCTTGTTGTGTCAGATATTGGTGCTGGTGACTGCAGGTACAGTTCACGAGGAAACGAGAGCACTTTTGTTTATTAATGTTTGAAAACCTGCCTACCTACAAGATATGTAGGTATATCTATCTATGGCCAAAGAGCGTGGGTGGGCGCGTTAAGAGCGAACTAAATTAATTAATTCCTAGAGATAAATATCCAAATTTAGAAGTAGGTACAACCTAGGGATTATACTGTGCGTTTTGTGTAGGTATAATAAGTTGAAATCATAGTCAGTCAATTTATAGAGGAGACGAAAAGACGCTTTAGTTAACTAGGTACTCATTTTATTTGCCCATCTAATAAAATAATTATGAACCCGACTGCCTTATAAAACTTGAAATAAAAACTTAAGTGTTAAAACATAACTTATTTTAATTTTATAGCCATATTTGCAATACAAATACCTCCTTCATATTTTATTCTTGGACGCCATTTATTATTAGGTATTATACGACTCTATTTCTAGGGCGGGAAGGACGTGTCAGATATTTTTGCACGCTTCGCTGTGGCAGATATTAATGCTGGTGACTGTACTTACCTACTCTATCTATGTCACTCAAGCACAGTGGCGTAGCGTGTAGCGTGGGTATCAGCCGCCCGGGACGGAAGAAAATTTTGCCGCCCTCTTGTCTAGGTTTTAAAAAACCATAATACATTTTTCACCTCACTAGCTCGAAAATGCTTTCTTTATCCTTCGAAATCTGCGTGGAAAGTAGCTTTTTATCCTCTAGGCTGGAAAGAGTTTTTGAAATTCGAACGTTATCGTGAACGGCTGCCCCCTTGAAAATACATCGACCGCTTACTTTCACAACCTCGTATCTGACCACAAAATTGCTATAGAATCATCTTTATGTTAAGTATGATAGAGTGTTTATTTGTTGTATACAATTCGGGTAGATACGAGGTTGAGGAAGAAAGCGTTAATATTGCCGTGTTCACAAAGAAAGTTCGTCATATATTTGTTGAAGTACCTAATATTTAAATCTGTTAATTAATCTGTTATTTTATTCTTATTACTAAAGATTTATTTTGTAATTTTACTTTTAATTTTTAGTACACCTCGATACTTATGCCATGCAATCCTTTTCAAAATAGTAACTGTATATACGTACCTATCCACTGTAATACCGTTATATCGATTTGGATTGTAAATACTATTATACCTTTATAATACTAAAAATGTTTGATAAGTGGATAATAAAACTGACTTATTAAAAACTACTTTCACAGTAAGTTTTTCGTCCATTTGCCATTTTCTCGCTGTAGTGAGGTGAAAAATTGTGTGTTTCGCTCGGCTGTAAAGTTGTTTAGCGTCTCGTGCCTTTGAAACCCTCGACTGCGCTCAGGATTCTTCATTTGAACCACTCGCTTCACTCGTGGTTCAATCCTAGAATCCTTCGCTTGCTCAGGTTTCAATTATATGCACTCGCGCCAAACAGTCACTTTCCAGCCTGGCATAACAAATAACTATTATTATTGTTCTACCGTTCAATTATAGAATTGTTGTTGAGAAGGCCAAAGAAATAGGCACACATACATACGCTTCGAAAATTAACCCTCTTTCGGGTAGTCGAGTAAAAATAGCTTTTACCAACTAATAAAGGAACTAAATTTATCCAATCGCCACAGAATAAGTAATAAATACAAGTCAAGCCAATGCTCTCAAAAATGAAAGTTTATAATATGGGAGTATTACTTAATTACCCAATTATATACAGCTACTAATTATCTAGCTAAATGAATGATAACCTGTAAACACTAGTGAAGTCACAGCCAATTTACGTTGCAGGCGCCTCTACTCATAGTTATGTCAGTTGTGTGAAGGTCTTGGTTTCTGTCGTCACTGTGGAGTAACTTCTAAAAATACCTATCTACCTACCGTCAAGGCAATATGCACTCCAACGAAAGTGTGACTCATGTAAACACGCAGAGGGCATTTAAATGTTTCTGGAACGATCTATAGCCAGTGGTTGTGGTTCCCGAAGTTTCCGGACCATAATGAGTCCAGTCCAGAAGCGGCGCTACATGTTGGCCACACACTCGAAATTTACTTGCTTTTTTGCTGATTTAATATCCATCGTCTCACTATTGTGTGGTGTTCCAAAGGGTCCCTCAAAATTTATTTTGCGTTTGCTTTATACTCCCCAGTCTAGGGATTAAACAACGGTGATGCATAAAATCCCTACTAATATTATAAATGCGAAAGTAACTGTCTGTCTGTCTGTTACGCTTTCACGTCGAAACCACTGAACCGATTTTGATGAAATTTGGTATATAGGTAGTGTACGTTACATTGGGCAGATATAATTAGTAATATGTGCATTAAAACCTCCTGCACATATCAAAAACATACTGGCTGAATGAACTTTCCGCTTTCTCCCGCACGGCGGCGCCACCAGGCAGTTGCGCAAATTTGACAGCTCGAAATGAATGCCGGCCGGCGCGCGCTCTTTTAAATTATTCATAAAAACTCTGAAAGTGCTGTGATTGTGTCTTAAATGTGTCCCAAGGACTGAGGAAAAGAGCCAGAACAAACTGTAAGTGAAACCTATATCTTGCCCAATTCGGTTTTGCTAATTATTTTCAATATTCAAATGTCGTAGTTCAAACATTTTGGTCCTTCGAGCCGGATCCTCAGTTTGCAAACTAAATACACATTCATACACATAAAACACACATTTCACGCAGTTTTAAGGTAACAGGCTTATTTCTAATCTAAGTTATTTACCTAGAATAATACGTATAAAACAAACGTTTTCAATTTTCGTTCTTTGCAACGCGTCGCGCGCGTCTTTTGTTTTGAATTCGAAATGGACGAGAAAGAATTTGATGTCGAACAACTTATTAACAAAAAAGAACTGCTTTTTATACGATGTCAAACGTTATTTGAACTATCCAAATCAACTCCACCAGAGCGTTTGCCCGAATTTAATTTGCGACTCAAAGAACTTCATTCGACTCGGGAATGTTTCGAACAATGCATATTCGAGTTAAATTCTTATAATAAGAAACAAAACCCGAAATTTAAACCAAATTATCAGGAAATTCAAACCTTTGACGACATGTATTTCCGTATTCTGAGTGTAGCGGAGGCTAATAGCGACACTTGGCAATCGTGTGACGGCAGCGGTAGCGGACCTTCGTCGCGCTCCGCGGGCCGCGGCCCGGGCGCTGCCGGGCCAGACTCGCGGTCGGCTAAGCCGCGGCTGCCTAAACTAGAATTGTTCCATTTCGATAGCAAATTAGAAAACTGGCAAACATTCTATGACACGTTTACGAGTTTAATTCATAACAACAATGATATTACGAACATTGAGAAGTTTTATTACCTGCTCTCCGTAGTCAGCGGTTCGGCATTGACTGTGGTCAAAGGGATGCCAGTGACGGCCGATAATTATCCGATAGTTTGGGCTTTGCTAGTCAAAAAATTTGAGAACACTCGTGCCTTAGCTACGAGCTATTTAGATCGGCTGTTTCAATTTAAGCCTTTGTCAACTGAGTCGGCTACTGGTCTAAATACATTTTTACAAACGTATCAAGAGTGTGTTAAAGCATTGAAACTTTTGAAAATCAATAACCTATCGAGTTTCATACTGTTTTATATGGGATTGCGAAATTTAGACCCCGTCACTAGGCGCGAATTCGAACAATCAGTAGATCAAACCGATATACCTACTTACGAACAGCTGATTAATTTCGTGGAGAAACAGGCGCGTGTTTTGGAAATGTCTGAGGTTAAAATTAGTACATCAAAAATTCAGTTTACGCCTAAGAGTGTTCCTAACACCTCTGCAAAGCCGAATTTTGTTCGAAAAAATAATAATAATGCTGCTAATTACAGTAGTGCACCGAAGCAGTTCCAAAAGCCGTGCTTATCAGCTGTGAGTAAGAATAATAGCGAACGCTCAAATAGATGTCTATTTTGCGACAAACCGCATTCAACTTATCGATGTTTCGAGTTTTTTGATTTAACACCGGTGCAGCGTCTTGATAAAGTGAAACAGCTTCAATTATGCGAAAATTGCTTTCGTCAGCATTCGTTGTCCGAGTGTACGTCAAAAGTGCGTTGTGTGCTGTGTAAACAACCGCACCATCACAGTATCCACTTAGATACAGTTCCAACTGTTCAAAATTCGTCAATTAATCAAAACGATTCAAGTAGTCAAAACATTTCAAGTATTCAAAACGTTTCAAATGGTCAAAATCAAAGTCAAAAGTCAATGCCAAACGTCGGCTTGACTTGTTCGTCAAATTCAACCGTGCTGTTAGGCACTGCCATGGTGCACGTCGCAGATCGATGGGGAACTTACCACGCCGTGCGTGCAGTCATTGACAGCGGTGCCATGTCCGGTTATATGACAAAAGAGTGTGCCCAGCGCCTGGGTTTGTCTCGACGCAAGTGTCAGTTTGAACCCATGGGTCTGGGAGGTGCGCCAGTGCAAGATTTCGGTCTGGTTACATGTTCAATTAAACCACGAAACTCATCTGGTCCGGTGCTTAGCACTGATACTGTTGTCGTAAGTAATATAACTAGCAACTTACCTACAGTAACCTTATCAAACAAAGTTATCAATAATTTCAAAAATCTCGAGTTAGCAGACCCGAACTACTTTTCGGCGGCTCCAGTTGACTTGTTGATCGCAGGTGACTTATTTCCCTACATTTATGACGGTCAAAATATACTACCACGTGACCCGGGTTTGCCCGTCGCGATGCATTCCATATTCGGATATGTCATTACTGGTCAGACAGTACTGAGTGACGATTGTGAGTCAAATACAGCCTCGCTCAACTTGTTCTCTGCTAATAAAACTAGTAGTATCGATAAAATCATGAACTCTTTCTGGGAGACTGAAAACGTGCCGTATGACGTCACTAAAAAACCAGAAGATTTGTATGTCGAACAATTGTTCCAAAACGAACACAGTCGCGATACTACGGGACGTTATACAGTGAAGTACCCGTTCAAACCCAGTTTTGATCTCGGCGATTCGACTCCACAAGCGTTACGTCGTTTCAACAATTTAGAAACAAAGCTGAATCGTCTTCCGGAACTTAAGGAAGAATATAATAAATTCATGTCCGAATATGAAAGCCTTGGTCACATGACTTGCGTAGGTGATTTTGGTACTGTGGATTCTAAGTACATAATTCCTCACTTTTGTATTCTCCGACCGTCAAGTACCACGACAAAACTCCGAGTAGTTTTTGACGCCTCATGCAAAACGACAAATAATAATTCTTTAAATTCAGTCGTTTACGCCGGTCCTAAGCTTCAAGCAGATATTAATGAGATTTTAATAAATTTTCGTATACATGAAATTTGCTTGTCAAGTGACATTTGTAAAATGTTTCGAATGACCTTGATCGAAAAATCTCAACGCAATTACCAACACATCTTGTGGAGGTTTCAACCTGATCAACCTTTAAAGGTGTATGAGTTAAACACGATCACATACGGCGTTGCTAGCAGTCCGTACCTAGCGATCCGAGTCCTGCATCAACTGGCTGACGACGACTGCGAGAAGTATCCTTTAGCGAGCAAGGTTCTCAAAAAGGGTTTCTTCGTCGATGACCTTCTGTGGTCAGTGAGCAGCTATGATGAAGCAGCTAGGCTACAGGATGAACTGTTAGAGTTGCTGAGTGGAGGAGGATTTCTGCTTCGTAAGTGGGCCAGCAACTGTCCCCAGGTACTGGCTCGGGTTCCAGCTGATCACCGCGAAACGCCCATTGCATTCGAGGATGACAAGGACCTATCCATAAAAGTTTTAGGTCTGCAGTGGCGACCCGCCGAAGATGTGTTTTCCTTCGTATTCCATCCACTTCCAGCTTCACAGGCGATTACCAAGCGTAGTGTTTTGTCACAGATTGGTCGTCAGTATGATCCCTTAGGTTTCGTGGCTCCTTGCATATTCTACGCGAAATGCTTCATGCAGAAACTCTGGCTCCAACAGCTGGGTTGGGATGAGCGGCTGCCTCCGGAACTGGAAAAGGAGTGGCTCACCTACATGTCAGAGCTCCCGCTGTTGTCGAATTTTAGCCACGAGCGCCAGGTTACTGTCAAACAGCACAGCTACTACCAGATACTAGGATTCTGCGATGCTTCAGTTCAAGGAATAGCTGCGGTCATCTATTTGCGTAGTTTTAACAATCAAGGTAATTCGAAGGTCAGTCTAGTCATTGCAAAATCCAAGGTTGCACCCTTGAAGACAGTGACCATTCCACGTCTCGAGCTAATGGCTGCGCATTTGTTAGTCAAGTTAGTCAAATATACGAAGTCAATATTGTCTGAACGAATTCCTGTTCATGAAATACTCTTGTTTACCGATTCCTCTGTGGTGCTGAGTTGGTTGAATACACCCAGTTATAATCTCAAAACCTTTGTGGCTTCGCGTGTTTCCAAAATTTTGGAGACCGTGCAAAGCGATTGTTGGTTTCACGTGAGCGGCGCGTCCAACCCCGCTGACGTGTGCTCGCGCGGAGCGCTACCTTCCGTGCTGTTATCGACAGCGGAGTGGCTCGGAGGACCGAGCTGGCTAGACGCACCAAGAGAGAATTGGCCAGTAAAATCAATTGATCAATTTAAATCGGCAAATGTGCCAGAACTCAAAATTCCATGCGCGACTTTGGCTCAAACTAGCGTGCAAAACACAACACGTGACTCAAATCTTGTTTATAATTTAACTGAAAAATATTCGAGTTTTAGCAAACTTCAAAATGTCTTAGCTCGTTGTTTTCAATTTATTAACAATTGTAGATCGACGAAGTCTAATAGGAACACAGGTCCTTCGTCTCTATCAGATTTAAAGAACGCACACGATGTGCTCATTAAATCCGTTCAGCGAGAGCATTTTGCAGCTGATATCCAAGCAATTTCCAATGGTTACAGCTGTAGTTCTTCACTTAAAAGGTTAGCAATGTCGACCCCCTCGGTTTTCTCAGGGTGGGGGGTAGGTTGTCTTTCGCCGAACTACCGTATCAAAAGAAGTATCCATTATTGCTTCCTAAAAAGTGCAACTTTACAAAAATTCTTATCGACTATTTTCATAAAATTTATTTACATATCGGTCCGCGTACATTGCAATTAAACGATTATTTGCACACGCTGCAGCAGCGACAAAATGGCATAGGAATTGTCGTAATATTCAAGTTGATGAACTCGTTCTTATGCATGCTGACGCTCCTCCGCTTCAATGGCATCTCGGTCATGTGACGGAACTTTATCCAGGAGCTGATGGAGTTGTACGGGTGGTAAAAGTAAAAACCCAGAATGGCGAATACACGCGACCCGTTGTAAAGCTTAGTCCACTTCCCATGGAATTGGATTCAGCATAATTTTTATTTTTCTTTGTTTCTTTGCATGAATTTGACGCAAGAAGGTGTCAAATTTATGACAATTTTAGGTTCGAAATAAGTCATTTATTTTACTCAATTTACAGCTACACGTGTTTAGTTCACTAAGTCAACAAATACTTACACTATACAGTCCACTTACCTTATTCAATACCATCCCTGGTTTGGTTTGTAAACTGGGGAATCTGGGGTAGATTCCCGGTGGGGGGTTTATGTACGTTACATTGGGCAGATATAATTAGTAATATGTGCATTAAAACCTCCTGCACATATCAAAAACATACTGGCTGAATGAACTTTCCGCTTTCTCCCGCACGGCGGCGCCACCAGGCAGTTGCGCAAATTTGACAGCTCGAAATGAATGCCGGCCGGCGCGCGCTCTTTTAAATTATTCATAAAAACTCTGAAAGTGCTGTGATTGTGTCTTAAATGTGTCCCAAGGACTGAGGAAAAGAGCCAGAACAAACTGTAAGTGAAACCTATATCTTGCCCAATTCGGTTTTGCTAATTATTTTCAATATTCAAATGTCGTAGTTCAAACAGGTAGGTAGTTTGAACCACAAGGATCAACATATGATACCTTTTATTCCAGTAGAGGGCGCCACCGCGCGATAACCTAGATCCACGCAGACGAAGTCGGGGGCATAAAGCTAGAAAATAATAAAGAAGAAAGAATAAAGAAAAAATGAATAAAGAAGTTTATTATTATTATTAATACTGACGTACTTTTAGAGCTTGGGAAGTGAAAAAGACATTACCAACCTCTTCACATTAACCCATAAGAGCTACATACCAGTATACACACTCATCTATGGAGCTACAGTGGTGTAGTATAAATATCACAGTGGTCATTATAAAATTACTCTATAATGGGTGCGAATTTTTCATTTTCTCGAGTAGATTATTTAGTAGAGTCATGTACGGTCGGTTCCCTAACTTATGTATCCACTTTTTCATACTAATTGTATAGAAAAGTGGATACTTATGTAGGGCACCGACTGTACCTAGAGTTCATAAACTTATGATCAAAATTTTTAACAAAAATATCTGAACACGACTCTTATCGTTAACGGCGTAGACTTCTACGTGTTCAGATGTTTTTGATTAATATTTGCTCACAAGCTTACGAACTCGACTGTACCTAGAGGTAGTATACTGATCGAGCGAGATCGACAATGTTCCAATTCGCAATAAAATTCGCCTTTACAAAATAACTACTTACAATCATATCCTATGTGAACCTAACGCCATACTCGCAGATAGTTTTAACATCTCGGTTCTTAAATACTTTATATATAAAACGTCTCCGTAACTGAAGATGTGGAATTAGCATGCATATTGGATTTCGTTGAAACTTTATAGGCTTGTGAGTTTAATGTGGGAGCAGGCGGTTCAGTTCTATGAAATGTTCCGGTCTGCTTGACGCCGGTTTGGCGTTGGCGTTGGTTGGTGGTTGATTGGGTTTGGTCGCGACTACTTACGATAGATATTATATTTCACTACTTTACTTACCCATTAACGATTGCTTTTTTAATTTCTTCAGCTTCCAAAAGCAAGATAGTATATACATATACATATATATTTATAACCAATTTAAAAGGAAAACTACCACAGCCTAGTAGGCTTTAGCTAGGTACAGTCAGCAGCAGAATGGATGAGCAGATGTGGTGTTCAAAATGACCTAACTGATCTACACACTTTCCTATTAAGTAAGTACCTTGGCAGTAGAGTCGTGTGTAGATAATTTTGAGCACCGTAGCTGCTGATCTACTTCTGCTGCTGACTGTAAAAGTTGACGAGTAAAAGTAAGTTAAAACTCATTATTCAATTTTTGCCGCATATTAGTAGGTATCCCTTTACGCACATGGCCGGTTGCCTGGTTTGGTTTCTATTTTAAAGAAATTTCTGATTGTCTCTTACCTGCCTAGAGGCAGGGTAACTTATAGAATAGATTTTATCAGTTATGTCAAGATCTGATGGTAACAAATCAAGTTTATAAAAAAATTAAAAATGAAAAAGTTTTATTGATGCAGAAACAGCATAACATAAAATACATTGTCAGCGGGCCCCAAACTAGGCAGTGCCTGTATCTTGGGCGCCCTGAAGAGTAACTAACTCATAAGAGTATAACTCATGCCACAATATTAAAGAATAATAGAAAAAAATAAAATAATAATAATAGGGTGTGTGTGACACCGACAATGTTGAACTTCAACTGATCGCGAGCATGTAGACTCTACATTGTAGAGCAGGTATTGTTCATCAAAGTTGTAGACAGTAATTGTATGGTACAGATATGTAGGTTCATATAATGTACCTATTTAGATATAGATTATGGACGAGCTCTATTTCATCCATGATATAGATACACATATACACATACACATTAAATTTGACATTACGTAGGCAAACCTCGCTCGAACTCCTAATAAGTAAAGCTCCTCGATTACGTTACGCTCACGTTCTTCGTTCCTAATTGAGAATGGTCGATAACCCTCTCTTATTAGTATTTTGTCAACGGACTTTTCCACGTCCATTGATATTTTTATCGTCACTAACTTTTTCGTCTTGCAGGTGGCTAAGCAAAAACTGGAGTAGGTAGGTGTTTCTTATCTATTTTTCATTGTAAGAACATCCTGCTTCCCATCATGGCGGGATGTGAACGACCTCAAGTTTATCGCTTTCATCAACATTCCGGCGCTGTTTCGCGGAGCAACTATTGTGGCTACTGATTTCATGCTTAATTGGAAGCGAAATAAAGTCAAGTGGGAATAAATTTTATAAGTAAGTACCTATCTAATTAATTACATAGACCGAGGTCCGCTCCAGATACTCGTATATCAGGCACTAAGTCTACTAACTCAGATCTCTGGGATTTCATCATCATCATCATCATCATCAGCCTATGTTCGTCCACTGCTGGACATAGGCCTTTCCCATGGCACGCCACTGAGCACGATCCTCGGCCACTCTCATCCAGCTCTTGTCAGCCACCCTGCGAAGATCATCGCACCACCGAGTCTGAGGGCGTCCTACGCTACGTTTGCCGATCCGTGGTCTCCACTCAAGAACTCGTCTACCCCAACGGTTATCGGTTCTTCGGGTTATATGACCGGCCCATTGCCACTTCAGCGTGCTAATGCGGTGGGCTATGTCGATAACTTTGGTTCTCTGTCGGATCACTTCGTTACGAATTCGATCTTTCAGAGAAACTCCGAGCATAGCCCTTTCCATAGCACGTTGAGCAACTTTAAATTTGTGGACCAGCCCTACCGTGAGCGTCCATGTTTCGGCACCGTATGCTCTGTGATTGATTTGTGTATGCGTGTGTCTGGGATTTAGTATTGTGATATAGATAAGTACGTATACCATTCAGTCAGGTAAAATTATTCTCGTACTGGAAGCTAGTCTCACAGGCCATAAAATATAGCTTCTAACATATTAAAGAATTTCATATACTTACCTACATACGGTCAAACAGGTTAATTTAAATTTTTAGGTGCAAAATAATTAGCATAAAATTTTGTTAAAAGCAAAATACGTTTAAAGTAAAAAAATAATCTAATCCCGCGTGGGAACTACGACCCAAGTCAATAAAATTTTGGGAGGTGGCCTGTGGGCTATGTATAGCCGAGATGTTGATGACAAGGTTTAAACCATACCAGACTATTATATACCTGAGTGGCAAAAAATCTGGCCCTCAAATGTACCTATGCAAAAAGAGAGCAGTTAGAGCAATTTATAATTTGAAGACGCGTGAATCTTTAAGATCATTTTTTAAGGAAACTGGTATCCTAACCCTGCCGTCGCTTTATGTTTTTGAAATAATCATGTACGTTAGGAAGAACATATGTGATTTTCCCACTAACGTCGATAAGCCAAAGGCTACTAGAAACACAGGGAAGCTTAAAGTACCATCTTACAGACTGGCTAAAACCAAAAAGTCGTTTTTGGGAAGTTGCATACGTTTTTATAATAAAATTCCAAAAAATATTACTGAAGAAACTGATACAAAATTTAAATCTACTGTCAAAAAGACATTAATATCTAAGGCTTATTATAAAGTTAACGATTATATCATGGACAGGGATATTTGGAAATAATTCCGATCCGCACTAGCGATCCCTTCAAATAGTGAACCTACTGTGTTAAAAATAAAATTGTGTTAAATACTTGTAATGTATAGTACATAGATATCATTTATAAATATTGTGAATCTGTTTCTTAAAAAAAAAATACCTCGCTGATTTCCTTGCCGGATTCTTCTCAACAGAGGTTTTTTTCCGAACCGGTGGTAGATTAAAAAAATGACGTGTAAAAGTGCCCATTGCGGCCTATTTGCTGAATAAATGATTTGAATTTGAATTTGAAGGTAGGTAATTTTGTATGTAAAGGGCTAAATTTTGTCCCGCTGGGTATTTTGTATAGCTTTCATTACTATGTATAATATGTATAGTCCTGTGCACTTAATGTTAATTTAAATCGACTATCTGTAGATAGTTCTTAGAAACGACACTTAATCATTTAAGTAATTTAATAACGTTTTAACAACAAAGTCAAATCAACTCACTCGGTTACTTTAAATTAAAACTCCAGTAGAGAACATCGCTCTTCTTTGCTTCAGTAATTAGCGAATGGCGTCTAATAAAAAAAAGCGCAGAAAACGTTGATTTGTTTTCATTAAAAACTGGCCAAGTGCGTCTCGGGCCATACATTGTGTATGCATGGTTTCGTACCTACTTATTCGTGGTAAATGTTCAATAATTATGATCGATTGTTCATTAAAAAGAACTTTCAAAGTTCTTTTTGATTAAATTCATTACATTTTTGCGGTCATTAATGTTTTTATTTTAGATTTTTCAATGCCAACAGTTTCGCTTGTGGATGAGGATAGGAGACACATTGCCTCTAAAAAAAATAGCACGTAAAAAGCCTACTTTGCACAAATACCTACACATATATACCTAAGCCGAAAAATAGTCTTACTAAACTTCTAGTATTTTTGATACCATCATAATATGGGTTTAGACTTAAAAAAAAATCATCTCCACATTAAGTGGAAGAGGTAGTGATGTATGTAAACTCTTTGTTGCACATAAAAATTAAATACAAAGAAATACCAAAAATCATTAAAAAATAAAAATGTACAATATATAGGTAATGATAGTTATAGATAAGTACCCTTTTTTTCAAAATATTATATTACCACTTTCTCTGCGTGTTTAAAATAATCCATGCAAAATTACAGCTTCCTGATCCATATTTCTAATTTTTTGTACTAGGTAGCAGTAGGTATCGGCTTAGTCTCTAAGCTACACACAAGCTAGACATGGCGAAATAAAATTAACTGGGTATAGTTATAGGTTTTTTGTAAGAAGTCGGAATTCTAAAAAAAATCCTTAAACTATAGACTGCTATATTTAGCCTGTGGGGCGTTCGTTTTGTTTAGGTTCCGGGTTAATTTGATGGTTTCGGAATAACTCAAGTATGAAAAAGATCTTCTGAAAAGATCGAAACTAATCGGACCGCTGCTCCTGGCTTATAATCGTGAATTAAACTGTTTAATTTAGCAGGTAATTTTATCAATGTGTCTCACAAGATTTGAAGTAATAGTATAATAACAAAAAAACAGTTTAACACTTCGTGATGCAGGTGATACGAAATCCCTATTATAATCCGATAGCGGTGTAGATTGCAGGCAACGCGAACAAGGGAAGCGTGATTTGTAACTCTACTGCATTAGATAAACGATAAGAAAGTTAGACAGAGTCGTGACTGCCGAGCAATTTATAAGCCAGATTTATTTACAGGCATAGCGAGAGCGCACATCATCTGGCGCCTTAACACCATCTCGTTTAGTCGTCATCGTCATCATCATGTAATAATAACATAGTAAGTAAGTACACTCGGACCAACTGAATCGTGATCCACTGTGGAAACTTTACAGTCGAGGAAACTGAGTCACGTATCACGGTGGAACTTTTGTCGTACTAATGTCACGTTGACATGTTCATCTGCCAAAGAAATCGTAGCGAAATTTATTACCTATGAAAAAAGTCTACCCTGGTACGTGATACAGTTTCCTTGACCTACGTACCTATATATATAGATTGAGAAAAATTAAATGGCAATTAGTAAAATTTTCTTTAAGCACTTGATCCTGGACAATAAATAACAGTTTTGTAAGACATTTGTCTAGGCATTAAGGTAGTGTTTAAGTAGTTTGGATTTAAGTAGAGGGTTGGGCATTTGGTGTTAAGAATCACTTACTCATGAGCGTATCTACAGTTACGAACGACTGGACGTTGCTATGTAAACCATGTAGGTATTACTTAGTTTCAAGTCAGCTTAGTCCAACTAAGGTTAAGAGGTTTTAAGTACCTATTTAAACACAAATAGCTGTACATGTGAAGTGCCAACAACATATCCGCATCAGAGCATCTTAACATTCCGTGTGGACAGGCAGGATTAAAAGTAGCTGAAAGTCGCATTTACAGATTGATTTTGTACTTGTACCTACTAAGTATGTGGCACCAAGTAACTTAGTGTAAGTGCTAGTTTTAGTCTTAGGTACCTATTGCTGTAGGGTTTCTCGGGTTTCTCTCTTTAAAATGCCAAAGTACAAAAATGTGCCGCTATTTTTGATGCTGACTGGACACAGATGCAGTAGAGACGTTAATATGCAATATGTTTGCAAATTGGTCCGGCATGTTTCAGGAGGCGTTCACTTAGTTTGACTGAACACGCACCTGTAATTTGTTTTAATCCTTTAATTGAAATTAACAAAATGTTTACATAAATTGGTCGGTGTTCAAATTTAATTCAAATATATTTTCTTTTCAGTGTTTTAATATTTTTTTTTGCAGTGTAGGTATGCCACAATGAAAATGATTCAAGACTATTTTTTGTATTTTTTAAAATGTAGAATTTTTTGAACCATACGGTTACAACGAGGTTTGAATCATGAACTTTTTTTTTTAATTTTGTCAAATTAAGGGTTAATGTAGTGTAGATGGATGATGAAGAACATACGTAATCATAATTTCGGCGTCGATAAAATCTTATCTAGTTAATCCTTGTTAACAGCAGAATTATGATTTTAATTAAAAAAAATACTTATACTCCATTTATTTTAACATTTGAAACTCAACGGTGAAATTCGCACACGTTTTTAAATGAAACAATGATACTATTTAAAATTGTGTTAACTTCTATACTAAAAAGATATTTATATACCGCTAATAAATGTAAATGTAGGTATTTTTAGTCAATTTGTGTTCGAAATACCGAGAAACGTGTGTTACAATTTATTCGTTAATTCAAATCTTAAATTAAATGGAGTATAGGTACGCATAACTGACCTTTTCAATAAGTACCTAGGTGGAAAAAACATGCTTAAACATAAATAAATAGTACGTACATATTTTATTTATACGAAGCCATAGAAATATCCACGCAGCACCTGATACACCTGATAAATAAACAGTTGGAAGTACTGGTTAGCCATAAAATTGGCAGAGGCAAATAGCCTTGGCCTATTAGTCTTAATTCCACAAAACGCAGCTACTAAATACTTGAAATGATCAAATTAATGTTACTGGTAGGTAAATGTAGAGCAGACTTTGTATGAGCGCTCAAAAACAACTATTTTAACCAAATGACATGTGCAGGGAAGAATTCGAGACTGAACACAGACGCACCGCAATCATTCCTAAAAATAGTGGCAATGAATGCGTTCCCTTTCAACCATTATAATGTTTCCTGCACGACGTTTGTAAGCTGACAGTAACAAATGGCCCGAAGAGCAGGGTAAAAGCTTTCTTGGGGAATACTATCCGGTGTTTACATTATTAAACGCACGGGCAGGGAATAGGTTCAATACGCCTCGCCTCAATTAATATTGTCTAGTAGGGCCTAGTTTAGGTATCAGACAAGATACACCATTAATAATAAAAAGAAGAGGAAATAGATTAGTTCATTTCGGGTAGAGCCTTGGTAGAGCTGTATAAGGGGCATATATATAGATGGATAGATAGATAGATATGGAACTAGATCTAATAAGTACTTTTAAACGAGCAATTCTTCTATATTATATATACAAGATATTATATATTATATATTGTATATCTCGAAAACGGCTCCAACGATTTTGATGAAATTTGGTATGTGGATGTTTTTGGGGATTACAAATCGATCTATTTAGCTTGGTCTTATCTCGAATACGTCGCTATCGAGTACGGTCACTGTAAACTTATGGTAATAGTATTGGGAAAACGCTTATTATCGAGTTTTAGCCCAAGCAAGGTCGCGCAGATACTATTAATTAAGGAATGGCTTAACAAGGATATAGGTAATACGTAACCTTAAATAAGTATAGGAGTACCCGTGCCCGAAGGGTTCAAACGGTGCCTTATTGCTGTCGCTCACCCCGTCTGTTAGACTTTCACACAGGTTTTACAGCCAAATGGTTGGAGCTACAGTATTGAAATTTACACAGTATAAGCAGCATTCCGAAACTCGAAGTTCGTGTCGTGTGGTCACTCTCGCTCTCGTATTAAATAGTATTAGTGTCAGAGGGACTGCACGACACGAACTTCGAGTTTCGGAGTAGACATGCAGCTTGTTGACCAAAACCATACAGATTGTCAAAATTATTTATAAAAATGTTTTTAAGGGGGCACCCATACAGCTAGAAAGATGCGTCAAAAATTTTACCAGTACGTACCCCCACGGAAGGCCGAGGACCTGGGTGGGTTCGATTCCCAGCGCTGGTCTTATTTTTCTGGTTTTTCTGTGCCTCTAGATTTCTGTTTGTATTTTCGATACGTTCATTACTTAAATGAAAATGAAAATGAAAAATAATTTATTGCATAAAAAACTTATGAACAAGAGTCTACGGCTCTGGATCCTATGCTAGGAGTCCCTGTGTTACAGGATCCAGGTTGGGAATAAGACACATTAATATAAGTGTTATATAAGTCCAACACTACACAACCACTACTAACTACTCCATAACTACTAATAATTACTTCCTGCTATTGCTTATATACTATAAAAACTGTTTTTTTTTTTATTAAAACCTATCGAGTATGGTTCAAAAATGAAGGGATTTAAAAAGAAATCTAACAAAAAGTTAAAGAAGTCATGTTTTAATTTAATTTGGAATAATAAATTCGCAATAGGTATTTCAATATCGATAGGTATGTCCATTTTCTTGGTCCTCGCTGCAGCTTAGACGGCTGGACAAATTATAACATATATGAGGTATCATTAGATTTGTTATAACTGTCCGAGTGATATAGCGCATGTAATATTCCAAAAAAATATAGAGAGGAATAAAAAAATATATACCTACTTTTTATTATAATAATAATGTGGGTATCAAATGAAAGCTAATAATTAGCTTATCTATGGTATTCCCTTGACTTGTCTAAAAACGTTTTGCATAATTTCACTTTGTCTAACAACTTTTACTATAATGAACAGTTTGTCTAAAGTCAATTTGTATAATTTCATTATACATAATTTTTATTTTGTCGAATTTTCATTTTAACTAAATTATCATTTGCATAACTCTTGTTTTGTCGAATATTATTTTATCGAAAACCCACATTGTCGATTGTCATTTTAACTAATCATCATGTAGCCGAATAACGTTTTAACTAATATGATTTTGCATAACTCTTGTTTTGTCGAATATTATTTTATCGAAAACTCACTTTGTCGATTCTTATTTTAACTAATCATCATGTAGCCGAATAACCTTTTAACGAATCCAAATATTCTTCTAACTTTTTATTAGGTTCAAGCAAATAACAATACTAAACATGCAGGAAATAGGTGCGACGACGAGCGAAGCGAGGAGGAGCGTTAGGTAGAACTGCGACCCCACAGCGGGCGAGCCGAGCGAGCGAAGCGAGCGTGCCGCGGCAGCGGCCGGCGAAGCGCCAGAATCGACTTTATTTTATAGAACTGAACTTTTTAGAATTAACTAACGATATCGCAATGTATTTTGATTAACCGAAGATTAGGACAAATGAAATTATGCGATATGTATGTTAGACAAAATATAATTATGTCAATCAAACTTTAAACAAAATAAGTTTATACAAAATGAAGTTTATGTGACATGTACGTTAGACAAAACATAATTATGTCAGTCAAACATTATGTTAAATGAGTTTATATAAAATGAAAATTAGGTAATTTAAAATTAGGCAAAACAAAATTATGTAAAGTAAGTTGTATATAAAATGACTTTCATTGAAATGAAAATTAGGTAAAATGAAACAATAGGTTAAGTAATATTAGTTTATCTAACATTAGGCAAAGTGAAAATAGGCAAAAAGTTGTAATGCAAAACAAGGTACAACCCTTATCTATCTACCTATCTAAGCTAAGCGCAAAATTCGGAAACGGCTGGACTGACTTCGCTAATTATTTTATAATTGTGTTTCTTATTGTCAGGAGGTTTCTTTCTATGGAAGAAGTTTACAAAAATTACAACGGAAGCGAAGCCGCGGGCAACAAATACTTCTAAATATATGTGGATTATAATTATTCTAATCTACCATGGGCGGTGGTGATCTCTTACCATCAGGAGACCCACTTGCTCGTTTGCCATTCAGTCGAATAAAAAAAAAACAGGAATATCAAAAAAGTATGAAGTAAAACAATGAATAAAAAAAACCCGACCGCCTCAAGAAATACCAAAAAGAGGAAACCTAACTTAACTATCCATTTACCTAGATATATTAAATATTATATATATATATCGTTGAGTATCTACTTGTACAACTAAGCAGAACTTTAATTTCTTCTTATAGTCAGTTCATAGAAATATGAATCACACATATCATAGGTATCTCATAGTTAACTTCGTTAACTTATAATTCATAATGGCACACAGGAAGTGACCTCGTCAATAGTATGGAAATACTTTTAAGGAAATTTAAATTGTATTTCGGCAGAACTATACGATGATGATGTACTGAGCAAAACCATCCTACACGGTATCAATGTTCTCGAAACGCGGTCATATTTGTATGGTTTTGTTCTTAGTCGAGTTGAGTCATTGCCTTCAAGGTTCAGTTGGTCCAGTCTCGTTAAGTTTAAATGGAATTACGCGACATAATTTACATTGTTCTAAACGACAATGTCGATTTTGTGAAGCATGAGTGTGACGATCCGAGTTAGTGTAAATTAAATGATGACACCAATTTGTTGCATTTGTTTATTTGAGAGGATATACCTATTCTAGCTAGAGAGCAGGCAAAGGGAAGGGAAGAAACGTTGCGTACGTATGCAAAATAGGCTAGACGACTAAAAAAACTATTTGGTGGATAATTTAAAAATATTGTGGACATATTTTTTCCTTTGTTTGACAAACAAAAAATGACGAGGATACAGTGCTTAGAAGTTTCGAGTGACGTCACTATATGGTACGATTTTGACCTTAGTGACGTCACAAGCCCCCACTCCGGAAGTTTGATGATCTATACCTTTGTCGATTTTTAATAAATAGATAAACCAAAAAATACGTGTCCCATATTTTTCCATAATCTAGTCATCATCCCTATTAGGAGACCGCATTCTGTGAATCGTTTTGAACTCAGAAAAGCTTGCAAATTATGATTCTGAATGTTGCCAGGAGATCCGGTGGTCCAATTTATTTAGAAGAACAATATATATAGGAACAATAGGTACGTAGATTAGTTAGGCAGGTAGGTACCGTAAAACGGGGTGAATTAGGGACCAAATTGAAGTTCAAACCTCGATAAAAATATTTTCATATGTGGGAAGTTGATTTAGATAAAAAATGTTCCGGCGTAGGTATGAATTTTAGTTTAATAATGATTAGGTATCTGTCGTTTAGTCAGGGGTTGGACACTCCGCAGTTTAGGTACGTTCAGCCGGCGACCTCACCGTGGGGTTCGCGGCAAAGGGTTGCCGCTTATTGTATTTTTCACCTATGATGAGTTCTGTGACATTTGAAAATTTTCCGAATTACGCATACTATGTTCGCAAAATGTTTTTTAAAAATAATTTCTGTTTTGAAACAAAATAATCAAAAAAATCTAAAACTGTTCTTTTTAAGAATATATAGCAATATCAGTGTCTGTTAAATAGCCTCCATCGAATACGATAGAAAAATATTTATTTTTTAAATGACGCAATGTTATCGGATTTTTTATTTTCTTGGAATAAATAAATAAATAAATCGGCAATTGCAGCGGTTCATTATTCGATAATAATGAACTAACCTATTTGCAAGATTTTGTAAATGCGGCTATTTGGGAAGCGGCCGCAACCATCTTGTGCCTCTTGTGGCCAGTACTTGTCAGTATCATTGTCAGTAGGTACGAGTGCGTCTGCCGTGTACACGAGTCGAGTTTCCGTTGCATTTTCTTTGCATTGTATTTGTCATTGTTCATTTCTATTATTATTGTTGTTGACTTTTGTTACTGTTTCTCGCTAAGTTTGTTGTTATTTTTTGGCAAAATGCTGAAACGGTCCAAAACAGACTGTTTTGAACTCCTAGAGTCGGGAGTTTGAACTTAATTCGTTTGAGGGATTACTTCGAGCGAGAACGACAAAACGGTGGCCCGGTGGACGGAAAACTGGAAGAATATATATATATATATATATATATATATATATATATATATATATTTTTTTTAATATAATGCAACTTTTCCAAAAACATAGAACCTCCTCCTTTTTTGAAGTCTGTTAAAAATGGTTGCTGTTGCTGATAAAATATTGTTGTTTTGTAGCTTTAGCTTTTAAAGTGTATTTACTTATTTATTTATTAAAGATAGCTTATTTAATTCATATTAATACCCACTGTTATCTTTATTCATTGGAGAGTGGGAACCCTGCGTTGTTGGCGCCAAACCTGTTTCGTGTCAACGGTGCCCAACGGAATATGAACGCTCGTGTAACATTATAAGTTACAATTTCGCGTGCATGTCGTAAGAGTAGACAACGATTTATACCTAAACTTGACTTTTGTTCGAGAGAGTCCCTTCTGTACGGTAGTACTATTGGTTATTCTGTGGTTTAGTTTCATAGTTTGAACAATAAATATAAGCAAATCCCAGTTCACTCCGTACTGGGGTCAGAAGGGATTGGAATAAATAAATAAAAAATACGATAGCAAATTACAAGAAAAACGACTTTTAGACCAAGCTGAGCCAGGAAGTTTTAAGTGAAAATTCAAAATGTGTTAAGTTCTATCCCAACTCTCCCCGCAATCCCTTCTCACCCTGTTTTACGGTACCTTGCCACTAAAATTTTATTTTATTTTTTTAGTAAGTGAAACTTGGGCAAATGCTTTGATGAACAATACCTGGGCAAATGTATTAATAAACGCTGTCAAATACTTTAGCACTGGCATTAACACTAAGGTACAACGATGCAAGTAGGTGGGTACTTCAATTAAGCGACACATTCCTGAGTAACTTGCTCATGTGTATGACCAATATTATCATCTTAATTCTGCAACGGATATATTCATTAGATTCTGACAAAAACATTGTAAGACTTAAGACGGACGACGTATTCGCATTAAATTACAAACCAACTCTTTAAATGGCGAATGACTGTACCTAACGATGACAGTCCGCAAAAATATCGCAATGAATAATGTGCTCGTAGACGTATAGAAGATGAACACCTTAAGCAGTAGTGACAGAACCAGATGAAATGATTCACTCGCTCAATTACGTACTGGGGAACTATACTAACTATAGGCACCTTGATGTGGCGCCTCGAATCTCGCATGGAGGAACTACTGGCAGCGAGAAGCTTGCTCGAATCATAAGTGAGCGACTACAAGTCGTGGAATGAGCGAGAAGCTGGTGTGGGTCGACTGTCGAGTGACGCTGAGCGAGACCGCGGGCGTTCGAACAAGAGGCTATTTAAAACTGTGCGCAGGCCCGTAGCGCCGAGTCGACAACTAATGATCAGTGCTGCCTTGTCTGCCGCCGAGTGCATAGCGACTGCGATCTGTGTTTATACAAGAACATAACCCGCCAGTGTTTGTTTAGTTTTGACAGTTTTAATACTATACATACGTGAAGATGGCTGATAGTCTTAAAAGGAATATTCCCATCAAACTTGGTGACTTCTCAGTCATCGACACAGAGTTCTCGAGCATTAGGGAGAGATTTGACGCCGAAATGAGGAAGATGGAGGAAGAAATGAGCAAATTCAGATCGGAACTCATGAACAGAGAAAGCAACAACTACTTCAAGAGCACAACAAGGTATTTATTAAATTAGTTTACGTTAGAAAGAAGTATATATACCTAAATAGGTACTTAATAACAATAACACCTTCTAACTTAATGCAATACTTATAAGAATCTAATAAGAATTAATACTCTACTATTATTTCCATTATAGGAACATACTTATAACCATATTTTTTTTAATCTTGGTTCAATAGAGCAAAATAATGGCGATACTTAAAAGCGAATATGAGGTTATCGCACAGTAACAATAAAATTTAACTCGGACATGCGTAACTCCCACATTTTGTTATTCCGATAGCGGCGGACCGGCGGCCCGGTTTCGGTTTTCCTTTAAGGGAATATCGAATTAATGAGTTTTGGGGTTTCGCAACGCGTCGCCCACCTCGCCGCCGGCCTCGCCGACGACGCCCGCCGCCGCACGAAAGTATTTCAAAAGGCATTATTCGGGATCGTTCCGCGGAACGGCATCCACTGCAGACATCTCAGCCGCCTCCATTTAAAGCGTGCAGCGATACGTAAGCCCGACGCGGGATGATGTCATAAATAGAAATAGCCGGCCGCAGACTTCCAACGGAGAATATTGTTGCTAAAACACATGAGCGCGTGAAATTGTAAACATTATGTAAATTGGTAGGTAGCTTCAGGAATAACGCGTTTTTCTTTTGCCTAATTACATAACATCAATCAGCGTATTGCGTTAACGTCTATCTATGGGTTTTCCTTAATTTTTGTCATATTTACTAAAATTGTTTGCTATTTAATGGTCACACGTTAAGCGATGACGACACAACATGTTTGTAGCTGTAAAAACTTCGTGTAATCCTCCATAAGGTGCGCAAAAAACAAGCAAGGAAGGCTACGTAAAACCGGTTTGTGATCGTGTTATCGAACTGCAATTGGTGGGTGGATATTGAAATGCGACGCAGACGCTAGACTGAGCGCTGGCGCCGAGAGTTAATGCTTACGGTACCTACGAAGATACGGCCCATTTGGACTGGTATCGTTTAAATTAGAGAAAACTTACAACGAACTCAAACCAATTCTTTCACTCAATTTAGTCACCAAAGGAAACCATAAGTTAAGCTATTGTTTGTAGCACAGGACACCAAAATCGATGCATATGTAATGAGGTACTCGTATAAGGAATTCCGTCACCGGTGACTCGGGTTTTTGTGAGCACAGCGTGGGCTTGACGGCTGATCTGATCCGCCCATGCCGCTGCGTAATGCCAGCGTAGGCTGTAGTCGTTATATTAATGCAACAGACGGGAATGTTGAACCAAGCAATCAATTTGTTAGACAGATAACGTATATCAAGTATTTGCTGCCGGGGTGCATTCTTTAGTCCGTATCTGAGCAGCAACTAAAGAAGTTGAAGTAGAGGTATACTTTTGCAGGTGGTAGGACCTTGTGCAAGGTCCACCCGGATTGCTTCCACCATCTTGCTCGCTAATCCTGCCGTGAAGCAGCAGTGCTTGCACTGTTGTGTTTCGGCGTGGAGAGTAAGACAGCCGGTGAAATTACTGGCACTTGACGTACCTATCCCATCTTAGGCCTCTAGGTTGGCAACGCATCTGCAATACCCCTGGTGTTGCAGATGTTTATGGGCGGTGGTGATCTCTAACCGCCATGAGACCCACGTGCTCGTTTGTCATACAAACGAATAAAAAAAAACTTGAACTACCTACTGATAATCCGCCTTAATCTACGTCAAACAAATATGACGCTAAATATTAACAAAATATAGAATACTGATCGTATTACTTAAGTACCTATTTATTTGAACAGAAGTTAGATAGAAACATACCTACTAGACCAGACCTGCTGGTTCTGAGACAGTGAAAGCAGTAAAGGGTTTCATTGGCGAGATTTAATCGAAAAAATAAGTGGTAGGTACCTACCAACTTAATCGTGAATAAGTACCATAATTAAAATGTATTATTTGTATTCTTAAGCTAATAAAGGTATTGGTAACGTGAGCTATAAAGTTTAGACATTCAAGCAGGGCTACATATTTATTTAATTTCAATAGCAATTCAAAGCAAAACAGGATATTAAGCTACGTGGAACTCGTGAAGTTTCTGCTTGTATAATATTTTATTGCGCTATATATATAAGGTTTATTTACCGACCGGCACCGCGCATAAATATTTAAATATAAGCTACCTATATTAGCACTACGTACTACGTAAAAATAATAATATCATTTCCCAACTTAGTTATTACAAAGTTAAGGGAATAATATACCTACTTATGTTCGAAAACATCATCTAGTAATTTAAACATTGCAACGGCGGGGCAGAAGACGCAGAAAACATTTGCCTGTGCCTTTGCTGTCCATCATTCATTGTATATGATCTGATCATAATTATGATTATAGTTTTGCTGAAACGCCAAGATAAATAAAATGGCACCTACATTTTTGTACTATTTCAGTATTTGTATTTCTCTAGTTAAATTTGTAACATTTATTTACAGCATAAACTAACAAGTTATATTGCTTTTTGCATGTCTTACAACTTTGAATCTGTTTCCTCCGGAGGAGTAACGAAATCATCAGAGAGGTAAAAATTGCGAAGGAATTACACTATAGTGGGTAACCATTAACTTTCACATTGGTAAATGTATCTATTAAATATTAAGCTCTATCAAATTATGCATGTAACTAAGTTATATATCTATATGTAATCAGTGATGTACACTCTTAATAACTGTTTATATTTATTAGCCTTCTTATACCTTTATTAGTTCTACGTGTAGTCTGTAGTTGAAGAATAGTGTAGATGATAGATTTCATATCATGTTATCATAAAGTGGAGTTACATACTCTTTAGTAATTAATTACCGTCGTTCACAAAATCGTCTGGAGTTACCACAAAAAATTACACTTTTCTTAAACATTAGCCTAAATTCATCTTTATGTTCAACAATAGCCTAAATTTTTGTGGTAACAGGAGTAAACTTTGCGGTGGTCACGTCGGTATGTGTTGGTGATGTCTTATTGTTGGTAATTTGCCTAAATCCTGTATTCGCATTGTCTGTTGTTGCTCTCCCGAATTCTTGGCACAGAATGTGATGCACCACAATTAATTTTCTTCGGTATCTTAGTGTAAATCCGACTTGGCAGGTTTGTATCATTTACACACGTCACAAATTGGTACTGCCAAATGCATGCATGATAAGAACTCTTAAAACAAAGTCTCAACTACTTACTGATAACACCAGCTACAATACCTATTCACTACCTACATTGTCATTGAAATGAATATCTAGAATTCATACAGTAATACACATAGTTTAATGATAATGACTATGACCTTCGCTTGCTACACCTCGATCAAAATAATGTAGGACTGATTTGTTTGTAGGAGCAACTGGATTCACATTACATTACAATATGCATGTACTTATCGCAATCGCAGTGAATCTGTGCTCTCGGCAAGTAGTTAAACACTTTAAATAGGTACCGTACGGACGTTAACGGAGTAACGGACTGAACAAGAAATTCCATTAACCTGAAAGCCTGCATCTACTATAAAATTAATGTCCACTCAGATTCATATAAACCCGTGGGAAACGAGGCAGTAAAGCACGACAATGTTGCCAATGTCCCTGCTAATAGGTACATCATGTTATTGGTCACAAATTAGATTGAATGCTGTGCTAATACCGATGAGCTCACTTTGTTGACACTGACCTTGTATCTGCAATGCGCATGACATCATCGTTTGTGTGGTAAATCAAATATAAAAAAATAACCTAAACAGTATTGATCATTGCTGTATATTTAATCACTCGAATGCTTCTAGCTCGCTGATGTTTAGTAAGACTCAACATAATATTCCTAACATTTAGTTAGAACGTACCTAGTCGGGCGATGGGAAACCACTTCACGTGTTGTTCTAATAACACAATTAAAGTTTAATCGACTGTTGGCACGTGAAGTGAACGTGATAGAATTTTTGCATGCTCCTGACATGAACTAGTTGGTACGTTTATGAACATTATTCCTGGACAATCATGATTGCATGCATTCTATGAAACTGTGTCACTACAAAAACTTGGTACTTTGTTGTTAATATTTATGCATGAACAATAAATTTCGTTACAGTTTTAGCAAGATTCTATTGAAATAAATAAAAATATTTATCTATTTCATAGTTTTCATGCTTGTTGCGGGTAAAACGGCCATTACCATGACTGCAGTTACGTATGTTCTGTAAACAGTTTTCTTTTTTCATTGGAATGTATCTTACCATCAGAACATAACCACGTATGTACCAATATTAATTCAAACGTAGTAAAAAGTTTCGTGAAAAATAACACCCAAATTCAATTTAAACACTGTTAAAAGAATGTACTATAAACAGAAAAAAATAAAAATTTGCCATTATGGTTAAAAGAAGCACAACATCGCTCACCTAGATTCATCCACATCACCATGTTTACGTACCTGAAGCAACTAGATAATTCTAAATGTTGATTTTGAATGTCCACAGCTCAACCACATCGTCACAGCACAGCGACAGCAGACAGCTGGCCGAGCCCAGCCACTGGGACAGCCTCAACTCGCCGCTCATCCAGGATGAAGGCGATGGCAAATCCTTGAAACTTCGCTTCGACGTCAGCCAGTACACGCCAGAGGAAATCGTCGTAAAGACAGTCGACAACAAACTTCTTGTAAGCATCTGGTTTCTATAATTTCACACCAGTTTTAACTTCTGAAACCTTTATGTTTGTGACAAATATTTACGGTAATTTATTACCTCGACACTTTCGTAACGGCTAGCCAAGTGCTATATCATATTCCTTTCTTCTTCTACGCGGTCAAATGAAGATAAATTATGTTAAAAAAACTTCCCTTTAAAATTTGGCTGAAATCCCCGAGGCAGGCAAATTGCCAGGTCTCGCTATCGCTTTTATGCACGCGAGAGAACATTTAGTTTCGTTTTTTATCGGGGTTGACGAACGGGCGCCGGCGACAAATCCGAGTGTTGTCATTGCTATTTAAAGATTGTGACGTGACGCAAATTGTTTTCCAGGTGCACGCAAAACACGAGGAGAAGTCAGACACGAAGTCTGTGTACAGAGAGTACAATAGGGAATTCCTTTTGCCGAAGGGCACGAACCCGGAGGCGATCAAGTCGTCGCTGTCGCGGGACGGTGTGTTGACAGTGGAGGCGCCGCTGCCGCAACTCGCTATCACCGACCGCAACGTCCCCATACAGAAGCACTGAGCCCGTACTAGCCGAGCAGTTGGGTCCAGAGCAGCTATTCCATACCTACTGTTAATAATTTATTTTAATTTACGTATTACATTTACTGTTTAAGGATTATCGATTGGCGAAATTCTTAGATATTTATTTGGAATCTTTAGAGAATCTCTGTTAACATTTAACACTGTAATAGGTCACTTTGTTCTCGTGCTAACCAGCGCGAGTGGCACGGATGCCTTTGCACTGTCCTCGTCGTCGCTTTCACTGTGATTGTTAGGAGTCTCGCATTCAATGAGCAGTGCATTTTGAATTGTTTTATTGTGAAGAGTGATTGTGTAATTTAAATTAAGCACTTTCTATGAAATCCGAAATTATTTAAGAGCTTACAAGTGTTTACACCAAATTGCTGTTAAACGACAATCAATTCCAGACTTTCTTGGTCAACTCTTTTTAGGTACCTACAGATTTACACTAACGTAAAGTGGAATAATAAAGTGTCTTATACAAAAAATAAGTCCATTTTTGCTTAACATTAGTTCATAAGAAGAGCCATAACAAGCATGTTTTGAATATAAGAATTCAAAAGCTTATACGAAGTACACGTTTATAATTTAGTACAAACAGTTGTTATGAACGTTTTAGATGTCAATAAAACATTTTAAATAGCGTTGTTAGCTTATTCTCTCAGTCAGAACTCATAAACCCATATTTCATAATAATATTATTATGTACTTACCTAACCTACCTCCCTCGGCAAATAAACATACTTATTCCGAATGGGGTACCATTTGGGGTATTTTTGGTAAAAAATACCTACAGTAAAATCATTAGTCGCGTCGATGAATTTAATAATATAATTGACGAAAGAAAAGTACTTAGGCTACTACTTTACAATAGGTATAAGTAGTTCAATCCATACTAATATTATAAATGCGAAAGTGTGTTTGTATGTTTGTCCCTCTTTCACGCCGTAACGGAGTGACGGATCGACATGATTTTTGGTATAGGGATAGTTTATGAGCCCAAGAGTGACATAGGCTACTTTTTATCCCGGAAAAATGCACAGTTCCCGAGGTAACAGCGCGCAATAACCGAATACTACGCGGGCGGAGCCGCGGGCAAAAGCTAGTTCTATTATAATCTTACTTCCACCGCGATACTCTTTTGAAGTTAGATAAATTATTATCACAAATAATCATAATTGAGTTAAAACAGTTAGCCCAGTGTGAGTTTATTTGTTTAAACCGTGACCTTCTGCGATTAAATGTTTACAGAGAACAATGAATAGGTGTTGGGGCAAACTGGGGCCGTATTGTTAGTTTCCAGTCAACTCAACAGTGGATTGTTACCGCATGACGTGAATTAACGGAATGTTGCCAATATTAGCCGAAACAAACCGTCAGGTCACTTTCGACATAACTCCAAACAATGAATTTTGCACAGTGCATAATTGCACAGCGTTGCGTAACAGTGCTTCACAAACAAGGAAGTTCAACAGGAAATTTAAAGTCTACTTTTTGTGCAGACTTTGAAATGTAGACACTCTACAAAATAACTTACAGACTTTACAAAATAACTTACGGTTTCAATAAAAAAATATTAATAAAATAATTTTATCTGTTAAGACTTAGCGGTGTTGTTAGGTACTCCTTCACGCTAAAATGTAATGTTTGGGATTAAATTGGGTACCTAGGTATGTGGATAGCTGGAAGTCTAGAATAACACATAGGAACTTTTTATCCCGGTATACCCACGGGATCTATCTAAAATTACAAAATCTTAACCAGTAACCCCCTTATTCATAAACGACAATCAAACCTATTTTAGTTAAAATGCCGCTAAAATTCGTTTGTCTTTATCTGTCACTTCGACATTTGTATTTGTTAGAAAGGGACAAAGCATTTGTTAGTTAACATAGGCTTGTTAAGTTTTATGAATAAGGGGGTTAGTGTCTGTTGAGACAGCATGCACGGGTGTTTGTCATACAACGTAAATGAAGACCAAGATGTATAGATAAATTATTTTTTTATTCTGACAGAGACAAACGAATGGAATTTAATTAAATTCCAGAATTTCAATTCGACTGCCAAATCTAAAGTTTACGTGAACAAAGTTGCGGGGTAAAGCGTTGATAGTTTGAAATACTGCACATATTTACTGCTGCCCGTAATAAAAATGTGCCTGTTGATGCTGTAGCTGTAGAAACCTCAAAACATTTCTAAAAGGCGACATTAACGGCTTTTGGCGCTTCGCCTAAGAATTAATGTGGCACGTATATTGTTTATGAGATGACTAGCTTTTACCCGCGGCTTCGCACGCGTAAACTAATCGGTCTGGTAGTGGCAATTGAAATATCCCGTGGGAGTATAGGGATAAAAAATAGCGTATGTGTTATTCCAGACGTGCAGCTACCTACATACCAAATTTCATGACTTTTAGCCCAGCGGTTATTATTTCAAAATTTTATTCCTATCCCGTGGGAATATCGGGGTAAAAAATAGCCTATGTGTTATTCCAGAGGTTCAGCTACCTACACACCAAATTTCATGGCTCTAAGCCCAGTGGTTGTTACTTCGAGATTTTATCCTTTGATATCCCGTGGGAATTTCGGGTCAAAAAGTCGCTTATGTATTATTTCAGACGTGCAGCTCCCTACATATCAAATTTCATGACTCTAAGCCCAGCGGTTATTATTTCAAAATTTTATCCCTATCCCGTGGGAATATCAGGATAAAAAGTAGCCTTCGTGTTATTCCAGAGGTCCAGCTACCTATATACTAAATTTTATGGCTCTAAGCCCAGTGGTTGTTATTTCGAGATCTTATCCCTAGTTATCCCGTGGGAATATTGGGTCAAAAAGTCACCCATGTGTTATTCCATACGTCCAACTACCTATATACCAAATTTCATGACTCTAAGCCCAGAGGTTCTTATTTCGAAATTTTATCCCTATCCCGAGGGAATATCAGGATAAAAGGTAGCCTTCGTGTTATTCCAGAGGTCCAGCTACCTACATACTAAATTTTATGGCTCTAAGCCCAGCGGTTGTTATTTCGAGAACTTATCCCTAGTTATCCCGTGGGAATATTGGGTCAAAAAGTCACCTATGTGTTATTCCATACGTCCAACTACCTACATACCAAATTTCATGACTCTAAGCCCAGAGGTTCTTATTTCAAAATTTTATCCCTATCCCGTGGGAATATCAGGATAAAAAGTAGCCTTCGTGTTATTCCAGAGGTCCAGATACCTACATACTAAATTTTATGGCTCTAAGCCCAGCGGTTGTTATTTCGAGATCTTATCCCTAGTTATCCCGTGGGAATATTGGGTCAAAAAGTCACCTATGTGTTATTCCATACGTCCAACTACCTACATACCAAATTTCATGACTCTAAGCCCAGAGGTTCTTATTTCAAAATTTTATCCCTATCCCGTGGGAATATCAGGATAAAAAGTAGCCTTCGTGTTATTCCAGAGGTCCAGATACCTACATACTAAATTTTATGGCTCTAAGCCCAGCGGTTGTTATTTCGAGATCTTATCCCTAGTTATCCCGTGGGAATATCGGGTCAAAAAGTCACCTATGTGTTATTCCATACGTCCAACTACCTATATAACAAATTTCATGACTCTAAGCCCAGAGGTTCTTATTTCGAGATTTTATCCCTATCCCGTGGGAATATCGGGATAAAAAGTAGGCTTCGTGTTATTCCAGAGGTCCAGCTACCTACATACTAAATTTTATGGCTCTAAGCCCAGCGGTTGTTATTTCGAGATCTTATCCCTAGTTATCCCGTGGGAATATCGGGTTAAAAAGTCACTTATGTGTTATTCCATACGTCCAACTACCTACATACCAAATTTCATGACTCTAAGCCCAGAGGTTCTTATTTCGAGATTTTATCCCTATCCCGTGGGAATATCGGGATAAAAAGTAGCCTATGTCCTTTCCCAAGGTCTATTCTATCTCTGTACCAAATTTCAGCCAAATCGGTTCAGCGGTTTTGGCGTGAAAGCGTAACAGACAGACAAACAGACAGACAGACAGACAGACAGACAGACAGAGTTACTTTCGCATTTATAATATTAGTATGGATTATGTAGGTACAGTCGCCATCAAAGATTTCGGAGCGGCCAAGGTGGTCAAAAATATCGACACATCCACTCTATTATTAAGGTATTAGAGTTCTTGTATCGATATTTCTGACCACCTTGGCCGCTCCGAAATATCTGATGGTGACGGTACACTTGTAGATTTCTAATGGTTGGATAACCTAAACATCTCAGCAGGAATGACTTGATTATTTTTCAGTAGGCTCCGAATATCTTTAGGATTAAATAAGGATAGATAATTTTTATTGAGTGGCGCGGTCAAGGAAACTGATCACGACCAGGGTGAAACCTTTCCGCTACTAACGAACGTCATGTTGACATCCCATACATATATACAACTAGCTTTTACCCGCGACTCCGTCCGCGTTGAATATTTATTTTGGGAAGTATTTTTCCTTCCTTCCATATAAAATTTCATCCCCTATTTCATCCCCTCACAGGCCGAATTTTCAAAAATGCTCGAACAAATATCTACTTATTTCTTACGAGGGTCAAACTGAAAGTTCTTAGAAAATCAAAAACTGAGCAAACTAGCAAGTTATTAGTTTTATTATATCTTTTCAAAATAGTGTCCATTCACATCAATACACCGCTGCATCCGATGGAACCACTGAGAAAAGCACTTAGCCCAGTCGTCCTTAGGGGTCTCTTCGACGGCCTTTTGAAACGCACCCACTGCTTCCTCGGTGTTCATAAAAAGTTTTCCTCGAAGTTTTTCTTTTATTTTCGGGAATAAATAAAAATCGCAAGGTGCGAGGTCGGGGCTATACGGCGGGTGACCCAGTAATTCCACGTTTGACGTCACTAAATAGTCGATCGTTCGCCTGGCGGTGTGCGACGAGGCGTTGTCGTGGTGAAGAAGGATCCTACTTCGAGGTCGCTTCTCCCGAACTTTTTCCAATACAAGTGGCAAACAATTGTTAGTGTACCACTCTGCAGTAACTGTTTTTTGATCCTCTAAAGCAATTGTCGCATAGTGACCTGTCCTTCCGAAGAACGAGGCCACCATCTTTTTTCCCACGCTTCGACCTCTCTTCACTTTAGTTGGCAACTCCTCGAAAGGAAACACCCATTGAGCAGACTGTCTCTTGGTTTCTGGATCATAACAGTAAACCCAGCTTTCGTCACCCGTAAGTATGTCGAAAACAGCATTTGAGTCACCTCCGTTAAATCTTTCAATCATTTCACGGCACCAATCAACCCGACGGAGTTTTTGGGCCTCGGTCAAATTATGAGGTATCCACCTCGCACAAAGCTTCCTGACCGCTAAATGTTCATGGAGGATTTTATGCACTTGACTCATACCGATGCCTAAGCTTGTCCGAATCTGCTGATACGTCACTCTTTTGTCAGTCTCTATCATACGCTGCACAACACTGATGTTATTTTCAGTCGTCGCCGTAGAAGGCCGTCCCTCACGCAGATCGTCGGTGAGATTAGTGCGACCACGTTTAAACTCATTAAACCAGTTGTAAATGGTCGCACGAGATGGAGCTTCATCATGAAAGGCCAATCAAAGTCTATCATAGCTTTCTTGTTGACTTAAATGACATCGAAAATCATAAAAAATCATTGCACGAAAATTTTCGCGAGTTAAATTCATGTTGACGTGACACAGACAATTTTCAATTTGCCGCCAAATCGTAAAACTAATGACAAATGAATGAAATACATACTCAATAATATTGGCAAAGAGTTCCATTTTCAAAATTTAAACTTACTTTTTTATTATATTGTTTTCAAGTGGCCAGTTCTAAAAACTTTCAGTGTCGCCCTCGTATTAACTGCCTAAATGCCAAATTTCATGGTTTTATCTTTAAAAATTACGAACTTCCACATAAACTTTCATCCCCTATTTCAACCCCTTCAAGCCTTTTTTCGGAATAAAAGGTAGCCTATGTTCTTTCCCAAGGTCTAGTCTATCTCTGTACCAAATTTCATCAAAATCGGTTCAGCTGTTTCGGCGTGAAAGCGTAACAGACAGACAGACAGACAGATAGAGTTACTTCCGCATTTATAATATAATTAGTAAATTAGTAATTAGTAAATTAGTAATTAGTATTAGTATGGATTAGTATGGATATATAGGTATGCCAAAGAAATCATAACGAAATTGAGTATGAAAAGTTTCCACTCTAGTACCTACGTGATTCAGTTTTTTTTTTGCCTGTAGGTACTTGGAAGAAATACTTATAATTCAAAACACACTAATCTATCCGCGACGGTTTTCAAACAATTGTAGATTTTTGTAAGTAAACATGTTTTAAATAATTTATTGAATCAGGCGTTACTTTGCGGAGGTCCATATCAATGAACTAAAAGAATTTCTTTGCTCACCCGCGACCTTAAGATAGCTAAGTCTATGCAAATTATGCGTGTTCATGCAGTTCCTCCACCTCCACACTGTAAGAACACACACAAATTACACAAACCCATCTATCACCACCACCACAACACACTGACGCGTTTCGAACTCAACCAGAGCTCATCTTTAGAGTGACACAACCGTACACCATGCTACCAGTTGTTTGTTAGACAGTGTTAGTCTAACAACTGGTAGCATGGTGTACGGTTGTGTATACCAGTTGTTAGACAGTGTTAGTCTATAAGGTAAGCAATGCACTATAGTGACTATAGAATATCGAGTATTGTCATGTATTGTAAGCAGTTTAAATCTGTACGATTGCATGACATAATACCCGGTCTCATTAGGTAGGAACTAGGTGACGTCGTCGAGCGCTGGACACAAGAATAACGACCGCATCTAATACGCGTACATGCCAGTCAATTAATTATGCTAACCCTAATTAACGCTGAAAACTATTTGGTTCATTGCCAAGCGCGTCTCTACTCGGGCTTTAACACAAATAGGTGACAAGGCCAGCCCGTTTATGAGATTTGCTACGGGCGGACGCCATAACTCGGCGTCTTCGAGAGATGAACCCAAACTGTGCGGATAATTCACGAAGCACGATTTAGTCCACTTGTCTAGATTTATTTAGTAGGTAGTAAAGTTACATTAACGTCACAGAAACATACTTACACTGGGAAATGAGTGACAAATTCATGCAGGTAGGTAGGTGGTTTCTGAATAGTTGAATGAAAAACGAAACAGGGGCGCCACTGTCACGTACGATACAATACAATAAATAGCTCTTTATTGCACATACATTGCACACCAACACACAGTAAGCAGTAGGTAAGTACAGAAAACACAAGTGTGCTTAAAATTTCTCTTCTATTAGGTAATTTCTCTTCTTTAACCGTAACCGCAGCCCTAAGTTTTTGTTATTAATTTCAAGTTGAAATCTAACTATTCCTAGGAAACTGACAGACACACGCATGCCGCACGACAAAATGATCGTATAAATATCGATTCCGTTTTTATCCATTTGAGGTACGCTAACCCTGAAATAACCAGTAGTGATCAACAGCGCCTTACTTCCGAAGTGAGTTTCAGAAATCCATAACGGCTCTATTCGTCTATTTCATCTAAGGCAGTAAATTTAAATAGTAACATAAGGCGATGCAACTCAGGTGTAGGCGTGAATGAGTGTTTCCTTGGACCAATAGACGTGACGTATTCGTTGCCCCGAATTAGGCCACTTGCCTGAAATACTACACACCAAAATATCGACAGATACAATGTAGTTATTGTGACGAAATTAATTTCGCTATCTTCTCATATTTTGGCATACGCATGATTAATAGAGATTTAAGTATTAGTTACCATGACTAAGTTTTAACTGGGAATGGGAACTATAGTAATAGGGAAATATGATTGATGACGAGATGGACAGATGACCTGAGGCCGTATTGCCTAACATTTGTGACGCCCGCGATCGCAATCAAATGAAAGTTTTTGTATGCGAAATCTGTCATCGGTTAAAAATGACTAAAATTCTGCTGACGTAATACTTGAATGACCCCTTTTTAACCCCCGCCGTAAAAAGAGGGGTGTTATAAGTTTGACGACGGCAGCAGGCTGCTGAAGCCAATGTCTGTTTGTCAGTGGCATCGTCGCTAACAAACGGCGCCGAATTCAATGCGGATTTATTACGTGAAAGGGAGTTTCGTTGCGGTGGTTCTTAGTTATGGTTCATTAAAAACGGTTCAGTCGTTTTTGAGATATCTTTGAAATGACAATATCGGAAGTTTTTCCAAGGTGTTGAAATTATTAAATAGTACGAAAAGTTAGAATAAATGGGCAGATGAGATAAAACCATTTCAAGGATGTTATGGAGCTCCGTATCCGTAACTGAAACTATCGGTTATCCGAAATTAAAAATCTATCCGTAACCGTAACCGACTCTGATATAAGCAATTCGGATAGTTAACAGGGGCGAAGTCTGAATCCAATATGTTGTAACAGTTTTTGTTTTTGCCCGGTCGAGCCGACAGAACTGCCAGCGCGCCTTCTGCATCTATTGTTTTAATTACTGTCGTAATTTACGACTCGTAACTATTATAATTAAAGTCAAGTTATTTATATTCCTATTTGTAGTTGTTTTATTTTAAAATTTCCTTAATAATCCAATACCCAAAGCCGAGACTGTATCCGTAATAATTAAATTTAATATCCGTAACCGAAATCGGTACTATGTTAGACATATAAACGTACCTATCCATATCCAGATCCGAAATGTTATATTCATATATAGCATTCCTGAACCATTGGTATGATACATTAGAGCTGAAAAGCATGGATTGACAATAGAATTTCAGGAAGTAGGTAGTAGTAGAAAACAACGAGAATTGGCGCACCATGGACACAGCACAAGAGACATCATGAGACATTCGTATATATATCGTGTGTGTCACGCTGCAAGGATGTCTCTTGTACCTACATGTGACAACAAGTTTTGAAATACACAAAAAGTCTTGAACATATTTTATTACTTTTTAAGCAAATACCTGGCTATCAACCCCAAAGAACAAATAACTACGGCTTGTGAAGCATAACTTAACACTACTTCATGTATCGTTTTTTCCTTTATTAAGTCCGCAGGTTGTGGAGTATTTTTGTTTATCTGAAATTAAAAATGCTGAATTTAACTTTTACTCAAATGGTGCACTAGTAAACACCTACAAATGGTAGGTGGGCCAATCAACTTTTTTACCCACACTAATCTGTCCGCGACATTTTTCAAACAATTGCAGATGTTACTAAGTAAATATGTTTTTTCTGTGTAATTAAATAAATGGTGTACATGCCATCCTACGTAAGTTCAACCTATTAAACCGTGAAATATCTTGTTGTTGGAAGAACGATTTTTGGTAACGCAGGAGACGACCAAACTGTGGGTAAAATAGTTGATTGGCCCAGGTACAACAAACATGAATAGGTATAATTATTTACATATCGTGTCTTAATACATAACTACCATTCCCCTCGCTTCTAGTAAATGGAGCTACATTGTCTTTTGTAACAGAAAATAATATAAATAAATTACATACATGTTTGAGGTGTTATTTGGGTGAAACAGTGTCGTAAACGTAATTTTCATAACTATGTCCCTTCTGTTCCTGAAAATTAAGAATTTTTCGTAAACATATTTTAGGTAACTTTTGTCACATCTGTTACTTTTCATCATCATCATCATTATCTCAGCCGTAGGACGCCCACTGTTGGATATGCCTCACCCATATGCCTCCAGTTGCTTCGGTTGGCAGAGGCTGGCATCCACCGCGGAACCCTGTCATCTGTGGCTTTAACCAAGTCATCCGTCCATCTCGTTGGTGGACGTCCTACGTCCTGCACTTGCCGATCCGCAGTTTCGACTCGAGATCTTTTCGGCCCAAACGGCCATCTGTTCACCGTGCTATATGACTTGCCCATTGCAACTTCAATGAGCTGATTCGCTTGGCTATGTCGGTGACCCCTTTTTCTTCTACGTATCTCCTCATTTCTGATTCGATCCCGTAGAGAAACCCCAAGCATAGCGCTCTCCATTGCTCGCTGAGCAACTCTGAGCCCATTTATAAAGCCTATAGTGAAATACCACATTTTGGATCCATATGACACTGATATTTCATCACTGGCAACACACATTGGTTAGACTTTCGTCTTAAGGCACTAAGGAATTTTGGGCGAAACGACATTGCGACTGCCCATCCGAGTTGGATTCGACGATTGGCCTCCTTCTCGCGTCAACAACTTCAAGAACCGAATTCTCAACCAAAACAGGGGTAGGCACCACATGGACGTTCGACATGAACTTTGTCTTATCCTTGTTCATATTGAAGACCACCCGTTGGGAGACTCGATTGAGGCCTTCGACCATCGTGTTGAGTTTTTCCATCGACTTTGCCATGACCACAATATCGTCGGCAAACCGAAGGCGAGCGATGTATTCGGCGTAGATATTAATGCCTAGCGCTTTCCTGAAACTTGAAGGCGTCTTCCAAAGCGGCAATAAACAGTTTTGGAAATATGACATCTCCCTGTCTTACGCCTTTTTTTCAAGCGAATCCCCTTCGAACTCTGTCTCTGTGTGGTGTTATTATACAAAAATATCAACACTTCGGTATATCGATAGTCGATAAGGTATCACTGGAGAGACTCTAGCACTGCCCACGTTTCGACCGAATCAAAGGCTTTCTCGTAGTCCACAAACGGTAAACACAGCGGCAAGTTATACTCTTCGGTCTTCTGTATGACCTGCCGCAGCGTATACAATAATATGTGTATGTAGTCTACGGTACGCTAGCTTGCGGGACCCGGCTTGTTCGGGTGGCCGGAAGTCATCGAGCCTGCGTTCGAGACGATTTATAATGAGCCTGGAAAACTGCTTATAAACACGGCTCAACAGCGAGATGGGCCTGTAGTTCTTCAATAGGACGTTATCACTTTTTTTGAAAAACAACACCACCACGCTCTTGTTCCACGCTCCTGGCGCTGTGCCTTCGAGCAAAACGGCGTTAAAGAGACAGAATGTTACTTTTTATTCTGTTACAATTATGTTAGATTAGAATGACAGATGTGAACAGTTACTATTGAAAAAAAAATTGATATTGCCGCTTATAAAATTTAGGCGATTTCCAAAACAATGAGCAAATCTAATCTTTAATTCTCGGGAACAGGAGACACATTTTTAATCGTACATTGGTATTATATAGTACTACTAATTTTTGCCAGAAACTTCATCCGCCAAGAATGCATTCATTGCTATCCCGCGGGAACTACGCGATTTTCCGAGCTAAAAACTACCCTATGTAGTAATCCCATAGTTTCAAACTATCTCCAAACTTTCATCTAAATCGGTTCAGTGGCTGAAGCATCAAGACGGAATTGATAGAAAGACGGCAATTTTAATATTAATCAAGGAAAGGCAACATAGTACCAAGAACCCAGACATAAAAGAATAAAAGATCAAAATATTAGTGAAACAAAATATCAGGCACTTAAAATCTAACGTGTCTAGTTAACCACTTACTCTTTTAAAAACTTTAAACAAGTAACATACCTTGATGAGTATTCCTCTCATAATTTTCATTTCTCTTCTAATATTGTTAACGTTAGTAAGCATCTTCTTTGCTGCGTTGCTCAACTTTTGGAGTATTGGTGAGTCCGGTGGCTCAAATTTGATTTGATCCTGAATTCTTTTGTAATCACGAAGTGTATATTGTAATGTGGCCTCCATGATGTACAATTGTTGAAGGTGCGCCCCAAGAGTTGTTAAGCAGTCTAATACACTGAAAAGATCGTATGTTTTAAAGGTTTAACGTAAGTTCAAAAATGTTGCTCCTTAATTTTGATCCTCTTCCAGTTGTCAGATTGACTTGATATTTGGTATTCATGTGTAAGGTTGTGTGATAGTACAAGAACAGCCAACAAAAAAGTCGGTGAACAAACAACGCTTGAATTAAAAATGTATTTTTAAACAAAAAATATTTTCCCAGTAAAGTCCTTGATAAGTAAATGGGTAAAATGATTTATACTAATATTATAACTAAAAGTAGCTCTGTCTGTTACTTCTTCACGCTCAAACCGTTGAACCTGTTTAGATGAAATTTAGCATGGAGACTACGAATAAATAATAAATAAAGGATACAGGATAGTTTTTATCCCGGAGAATTGCATATTTCCCACAGAGATAAACATATTATGTGCAGACGAAGTCAGCAGAAATAGCTAGTCGTAAATATAAAATGACATACCTATAGTTTTGAAGTTTTTGTGCATAGAGTCCCGCCACAGAGTTAAGATTCCAGCCTTTGACGTGAAAATTGCGCAGCCCCAAAATCAGTCTCTGTCTTTCGAATGGCATATTGATTCCTAACTTTATCATGTCACTTTCTTCCAGCAACAGAAACGTTTTCAGATCTATTCCACTTTCGTTTATTATCGGAGCTAATCTCTCGCAACTCATTCCATATAGGAGATGTTGAATTTCACATGTATAATTGGGCCTGAAACAAATAACCATGACAATCAAAGGTTTGTGGATGACTGCTATAGCTGTATACTAATAATGTATTTCAAAAAGAGCCTTAAACCCGAGGACCAAATATTCCTTATTCCTGTTTCATCTTTTTAGTTGTTTTTTTTTTGTAAGTAAGTACATTAAAAGTGCTTGATTCTACTGACGTATTCTATCAATGCTGTATGAAGTAGATAGATACGCTAACATAATACAAAAATAGACCTTAATTAAAAAAAAAATATAACCAGACTTAGGTGGGCGTTTTTACTAAAACATGTACATAGCAACGGCATAGTTAAGGAAAACTTAAATATTGTCAGTTTTGTGATGTTTTATTCCATATTAACTGTAGGGGAAAAATCGTCACAAAATTGACAACTTTATGCCGTTGCTAGGTACATGTTTCAATGAAAATGCCCAGGTACCCAAAAACCGCTAACGTAAAGTCAAAGTAGACAGCTACTAAATATTTTTGATTTAATCTAATTTCATAGCAGTGTCAGACCTATAAACCTTTTCTAATTGAATAAAAAAAAAATAAAGACCTGCATGCAATAAACACTTACTTGAACCCCTTTTCGACACCAGGATAGAAATCATGCCAAGAAGTAATTTGATTAATGCTGTTAGCATTAGTTTCATCCGAGGTATCATTTATTTTCAAATGTTTGTGCAGGATTGCTAGAATATCTTGGTGGTCATGTGTTTGAGCTATTTCTAGTGGGGTGCGTCCCGACTTATCTACTTCGGTTAATCTAGCACCATTTTCTATGAGAATTTCCAGGATTTCTGGTTGGTTGTGATGTACGGCCCAGAACAGAGCCTGCGAACAGCAAAATATGAAGAATTCAGGACCATGCCACTAGCATGCAGAATAATAAAGAATAATGGAAAATCTCTCATCTTTTGCTGAGTTTTTTTAACATTTTTTTTTTTACTTTCTTTCCCTGAACGTCTTGGCCATTGTATGAAAATAACTAACATAGCCTAACATGTAATCTAATAATTAAATTTGAGAATTACCTGTATAATTGTATCTAAAATCTAATATATAAAATTCTCATGTCATAGTGTTTATAAGCAAACTCCTTTGAAGCGGCTTAACTGATTTTTACGAAATTTTTATGTATATTCAGTAGGTCTGAGTATAGGACGTAAATTATTTTTCAATACTTATACGAGGACGGAGTCGCGGGCAACAGCTAGTTAACCTATAAGAACAAGTAAGTTTATGATTTCACAACATTCCCTGATATTCACCAGTCAGAGCTACTTCACGCTACTACTTGAAATATTACTGCATATTTATGTGAATGAACAACACATTACAGAAGAAATTTGTTAAAATACTGAGGTTTAAAAAGCTAAAATCAAATTTCACACATGAAAACGTGAAAACTGATGCAGTTTCTGTGTTTATGGAGGCAACATGACATTGTCATACTCACAGTCCAACCATGTTGATCTCTCATTTCAATGTTCACATTCCAGTCTATCAACTTTTGAACGAGTTCATTTCTGCTGCTGCTAACAGCTCTCATTAGTGGCGTTTGTCCATATTTGTCACCAATGTTTAATATACATCCTTTATCTACCAGGCTATTGAAGATGTTGAGGATCGTATCATGACTAGCACTGCTGTTTGAACAGGCCACCATAACTGGAGTTACCGAATCTGGAAATAGGAATATTTAGCACATCAGTAAACTAAGGAGTAAAAGTATCCACTTAGGACAGTTTATAAAATTAATAGAACATGTCCGCGGCAGGTTCAAGCACCTTTTATGTGTTTTTAATGCAAACTTGTTATATTTATTAAATTTTTTAAGACTGCTTCATTTAATGTTTAATTCAAGTAGTTTAATGTATTAATCTCACTCTAAAATATACTATCATGACCAGTGATTATACTTTTTCCAACATTCTTGGTGCAATGCAATGACGTGAAATGATACACGATAGCGACCTAGGGTTGTAGATGTGTATAATATTATTGATGTTTAAAATTATGTAATACTAGCTTTTGCCTGCGGCTTCGCCCGCGTGGGATTCGGTTATCGCGCGCTATTTTACCCCTTTAGAGGGAAATTTTATCCATTTCACCTACACAGATAATTTTTAATTGTAATCGAGAACTTATACACCTATTTTCATACTTCTAAGTCCAGAAAATAGAAAATTTCCATACAAACTTTACCCCCCCCCCCTTTACCCCTTTAGGGGCAAATTTTATCCATTTCACCTACACAGATAACTTTTAATGGTAATCGAAAACTTAAACACCTATTTTCATACTTCTTAGTCCAGAAATGAGAAAGTTCCATATAAGCTTCACCCCCCCATTTCACCCCCTTAGGGGATGAATTTCTAAAAATCCTTTCTTAGTGCTCACTTACATCATAAAAAGAACCTCCAAAAGAACCAAATTTCAAGTTTCTAGGCCCAGCGGTTTGGGCTGTGCGTTGATATATAACCCAGTCAGGTTTGCCTTTTATATATATAGATTATTATGTTGTCATTGAAAAAGAATTTTTTTTATACTTAATCAGTTATTATAATTGTGTATAACATTTATACTGTAACCCAAAATTCCTCAAATTTTTCGGAGGGTATGCTGACAATTAGTTTTCGTAATTTTGATTTACATGTTTACAGGTTCTGATAATATTTTCTGTATTTCCGATTTGTTTATTACACTATTTTATTTTTATTTTTGATTTTATTTGATTCTTGGTTCAAAAAATTTAATATTGGGCAGTACTGACAACCCTAGCACTGCAGTGCACCAAAATGCTGACAGTAAAAATCTATGTCATTGTTGTATTTATTCATTAGTACTGACAATGAGTGGCCATGTAGCAAGGCAGCCATTTTTGGTGTGATTTTGAACCCTTGAAAATAACTCATGCTTCACTTTTATGAGTTTCAAAAACACTTAATCTACCTAACCTACACACATTAAATTAAAACAAAATAGGAAACATTTTCTTTCAGTGTACTACATTTTTTATAACTTAGGCTGAAAAATACCTTCCTTTCCAAGGAATAGTTAACCACCTTAGATTGAATTCTTAGAGAACTAATTCATTAATTTATTTACCCTTTACCCTGGCAACATCCTTAACAAGTACACTTTTCTTCACAGGTAACATTTACCCTCTTAACTTTGTTTCATACTCTGTAAAGTTTATCATGAAAAAAAAATTAGTAAGTGTTACCTGAGTGTAAGTTAGGATCTGCTCCATGGTCCAGCAGGAATTGAACAATCTTATCTTGCGCATGGAAGCAGGCATGCATCAGTGCAGTCCAACCACTGTCCAGTTTCACATTGGCATCATTGTTGAGATCTGTAATTTTAAACCATTTTTGTAAGAATTTATAATACCTATGAAGATAATGGATGTCCAAAACAAAATCTGTGCAATTTTTTTTAACCTTTCTATGTTATTTCTGAATAAATAGGTACAAATTTTATTTTTGATCCCTTTTGAAATATAACATCCGGATATTAAGTCAGGCATTAGGTTTTTATTATTATTAGGAGTATTACTCTAGGTTGGCAACGCATCTGCAATAACCCTGGTGTTGCAGATGTTTATGGGCGGTGGTGATCTCTTACCACCAGGAGATCCACTTGCTCGTTTGCCTTCCAGTCGAATAAAAAAATAAAATTACGCTACTTCATTTCTTATCCAGTCCTATTTGACTATAAGTTCTCAAAGGGCATGTTGTTTGATCAATAGTTAAACAAACTAATAGTTAAAATGTATGGCAGACATAACAATAGTTAACATATTTCGAAGGAAATTCAACTATGGATTAGTATCTTTAACTACTCATCAAAAAACAGGCACTAAGTTAAGAGTGAGGAGTTGTTTATGGAAATGCAATATTACACTACTTACTCAAAAATTTCTTTTTTATATCAGTGACCAGCCATGGGAACAAAAATCATCTTTTTAAGTACTTAGCTAAGTCCAGCAAAAACATCATAATTACCACAAGTAATGATGGTCTCAACTTGGGGCAGGTTTCCATTAATGATTGCATCTTGTAAGTTGTTTTCGGTCTTCTTCCAAGCACTTTGCTGCTGGACAGGGTTATATTGTCTGGCCTGTAAGTTTACAATTAAGATTATATTGGAGATTGCTCATAAACAGAAAGGTAGAGGTCACTAAGAAATAAAGAGATAGAGAAAACAGTATTTATTTCTACCTGTCATACATGGCACAGGGCAGAGGGCATCATTTTGAAAAAAATATTTAAATTGAAAAAAAAAGTTTACAGTTTTTTTGTACTTACATAGCCCTGCAAAAGTTTTCACAGTTGGTCTGCAGGCTACAGTCTCTAATTAATAAGCACTTTAATACCTTATTTATATACCTGTGGTCTTACAATAAAAGATTTGAATCTAAGTAGGTACATTGTGTAATTTAAAATTGCATAAATGATTGTATTGATATAATCTGCAGGATACAGTTTCTATAAGAACATAAAGTACCAATAATTGTGTAGTTTTGAATTGCATTAATGATTATATTGGTACAATTATGCTACTGTGTTATGGAAGAGTTTCTAACAAACCTATGTGATTTTTTTAAACAAGTCGGTACAATAAGAACTCACCGGTTTCTCGTAAAATCCATAATCGTCACTATCCGAATCGTCGTCGGAAAAACCTGCTGGACGAAATGTCGGCATCCTACCACTAAAAATTGTGGAGTCGGTTCTATAAAATATCCAGAATTACTTCTATCCTCACTTGACAACAAATAGTAATAAATTAATAATAGATACCGTACCGGAGAAAAGCCCTTCCTCCACCTTCCTCAGTTTATTACTATACTGTCAGTGTCAGCTTGACAGTGACGGACAATGACAGGTGACGTGCTTCGGTCCGAATCATAGATCCATATTTGCTGATCAAAATATTATAATGTAATGAATTCTTTGCTTTAATTTAATTTTAATTAATTTGATTTAATTTGATTTTAATTTGACACAACTCAAAATAAAGGGAGCATTAAAATCTATTAAAATTAACTTTAATTAAATATAAGTAGTCATATTTCAAAATGTACTTGAGTACTGCCACAGAATTTCGAGTTGTGTCACTAGCAGATTTAATGAGAATGAAACACGCTTTTTATTTAAATCCAAATCTGTGGACACTTTTTCATGATTAAGTTGTGTACAACAGATTTTAATAAACGTGAATGACGTTTGCCCGGGGCGCTTTATTTTTTTTATATTATTAACTAAAATGCTTTAATCTTCATATTTAAATTAAAATCCACGAACAAAAATTACAGCGGTATTAACGACAAACTGTGAGAGTAAAGTTTTACAAGATAGCCGCATTAGTTTCGTTTAAATTGCCATTCATAATATAATTATGATCTTGTTGTACCTACATTAAATTTGTATGAAAGCACTGGCCAATATTGATAAAAAAATCGTCATAAATTACAACAGTTGCCATTAGGTACAATGAAAAAAAAAAGTTTTACTGTTTTTATTTTCTAATGGCTTTAAATATTCGTAAGGCCAGCACTTTATAAATTGAAAAATAGGTTTAAGTATATAAATTATTAACATTAAAAGTAGGTATTACCTTTTCTTAATTTCGGTAAAAAATAAAAGGTATTCCAGGTATTCTTATAAATGGTTGTTTGTTAAAAGTTCCTGTCTATAGGACTAACTTTGAAGTCCCTGCTTAGTAGGTAACAAAGTAATTTCTCACACTTCTCATTCAGAAATGTAGTAACTTTTCCTCCCTGACGAGAGGGAGCAAATGCAACTTTTCTGTTCAAGGCTTTTCTAAGTGTTTTATTGCAAATGCAATTTTTTGAAGTTGATAACTGTAAACCATGCTATTTTCTATGCAGGAGAATTTAGAATTGTTTTTTTTTTCAAATTTCTTAATGCTTGGTGTGAAAAGTTGTACGAGCCATTCGGGAGCAAAATTATTTTCATCTTGGGCGTTAACACTTGAATTCCCTATTACGCTCAGGACTTTTTAGAATCCCTCGCTACGGTCAGGATTCTATTGTAGAATCCTCCGCTAGGTACATACATTTTGGATTTAATGTACCTATCGCACTCGCCGTAAATACACTATTTAGCTCCCTTGTGACATTATTACTTATGTGTAATATTATAACTATTAAAGATAATAAAATCATACATACCTACGTCAACATCATCTTCCATAATTTATAAAATTTAAAGCCTCGACTGACTGACTGATATGCTATCCAGAATAAGAAAGGGGAGGCTTTTGCCCTGCAGTGGGACACATTATATATAAGCTAGTTTAAAAAAATAGTGTATTACTCATAGATATATTGTCTACGCGTACGGTACGACGTCGCAGGCAAAATCTAGTTAAGTAGGTACATTTAAAGCCTAATGCAAGTAAAAATGGTGAGCACAATATACTTAGGTACCTACTTGAATTTCAATGAAACGATAAGACTTTTTTTTTATTCTACTGGATGGCAAACGAGCAAGTGGCTCTCCTGATGGTAAGAGATCGATCACCACCGCCCATAAACATCTGCAACACCAGGGGTATTGCAGATGCGTTGCCAACCTAGAGGCCTAAGATGGGATACCTCAAGTGCCAGTAATTTCATCGGCTGCTTACTCTCCACGCCGAAACACAACAGTGCAAACACTGATGCTTCACGGCAGGATTAGCAAGCAAGATGGTGGTAGCAATCCGAGCGAACCTTGCACAAGGTCCTACCACCTGCAAAATATGTGCACCTGAAACATAATGTCGGTTATGTACCTGGTAAAACTTTGAAACATATCTCACATCTATGTAGAGCTCTTAGAATAACACGCAATTTCTTTGCTGTAGCCGTAATTCATTAAGAAAATGAAATTGCTTTCCCCGTAATGGGCTACTTGAATTAATGCCTCTTTTTAATTAGCGTTAAGCGAGCTTCTCGGCGGAAGTTGACAGTTGTGACTGCTATATACTTACAGCCTTATTCATAAAAAGTTAGAGCCTCCTTGAAGGCTCCTTGATGTCCCGATGCTAAAAAACGTGATTCATAAACGTCTGTTAGCGCTAATCAGTCGATCAAGGCTCTGCTAAAGTTAGTGGACCGTAGACCCTCCTTTATCTCCCTGCTAAGTCACAAAATGGCCGCCACAAATTTGAACAGCTGACTTTGACAAGAGCAAAAAACCATACCGAAGATATTTTTACGGAGGTTTACGCAAAGATTAAAAAAAAATCAGGAAAATTTATTTTCAGGCATTTGTATTTAAAAATCTTCTAATAATATGAAAAAAATAAAATTACAATGATTAACATAGTTACGGCTTTTTGCACTTAATTTAGGTCTACTAAAACACGCGGATCGAAAATGGCGGGAAAACAAACGTCACTGCTGTCAATTTTTTTTTTAAATTCTCGTTAAGGCCATTTTTTGTCTTTGATTTGTCAAGAGTGCCAACATAACGCGTCTAATCAGTCTATCAGCAGCTCATCAACTAGCAGACTGTTAGCAAGCGTTTATGAATCATACTTCTTGACAAACGTCAAACAAGCTTAATCAGTCTGTTAACTAACAGACCGATCAAACCTCAATTAAGGATTTTTTATGAATAAGGCTGTTAGTCTCGAACCACTAAGCTAATTTTTAAAGGCCCACCTAAATTAAGTAGTTGATGATTTTTAAGATCTAAGTATAGATTAGTAATATAGATGTCGGCGGCCGATCGTAAAATCAGCCAGATCACGAAATTCCTAGGCACATCATGAAATGGCGCCATTTCATGATATGCCTAAAAGTTGTCTAGGCATATCACGATGTGCCTGAGAAACAATACGGCAGATCGATTAGAGCAACGCATTCGACGATATTCCTAGCTTTATACCGGGCATATCGTGATATGCTGAAAAAAAGAAAAAAATAGGTACGACGAGCGAAGCGAGGAGTGGTTAGTATGAATTGTGACTACTACGCACGAGCCGAGTGAGCGAAGCGAGCGTGCCGCGGCAGCGGCCGGCGAAGTGCCAGAAACGATGTGCCGGCATTTCATGATATGCCTAGGAATTTCATGATCTGCCTAAACTAGCCAAATCATGAAATGGCGGCGTTTCATGATATGCCTAAGGATTTCATGATCTGCCTAAACGTCACCAGGCAAATCGTCAAACGGTGAGTTTGGAACGATATGGCGGATGTCCCTTAGCCAATTCATGAAATGGCGCCATTTCACGATATGCCTAGGAATTTCGTGATCTGGCGGATTTTACGATCGGCCGCCGACATAGACACGTACACGATAGGCCCGTGGAGTTATGAGGGTTTTCCGACAGGCGAAATATTGATAGATGGCGTTAGTATCGTGAGGTCCGTTTGACGTTTCAGTTTTGCTTGCGATTGGCTCATTTAGTTATTTAACCAATCAGAAACATGACGCAGATGCCAAACGGACCTCACGAACGCCATCCAGCGATAGTTCACCCCCCTCCCCCCCAGCCCATATACGTCCCACTGCTGGGCCTGTGCCTTCTCTCAGAACAAGAGGGCTTGGGCCATAGTTCCCACGCGGGCCCCATGCGGATTGGTAACTTCACAAGCACCATTGAATTGCTTCGCAGGTTTGTGCAGGTTTCCTCACGATGTTTTCCTTCACCGCAAAGCTTGTGGTAAATTTCAAATTTAATTCCGCACATGAATTTCAAAAAACTCACTCTTTCATTATTCGATATTAATTATTTTACAACGCTAACCTACATTATTTTTGCCCGAGACTGTAGTTCATAATTGACTGACTCGTTATAGGTTACTAGTGCGCCGCTATTAATGACAGACAACGGACGCACGGAAAGCAAGTAGGTAAACCTTAACGGGTTCCGTTTTTCCTTTATGGTACAGTATCCTGAACATGACAGATATTTTTCGCTACCTGGTTGGGACACTGTTAAGTTTAATGTACTAGCTTCTCCCTTTAGATCCAGGTTTTACTTATATTTATAGTCCAGTCCAGTACCTAAAGCTACAATGAGAGATCTGAGAAACTCGAAGTTCGTATCGTACCGTCTCGCCGAGACTTATACCTATTATTTAATACGAGAGTGAGCGGGACGGTACGAATGGTACGATACGAACTTCGATTTTCGAATTTCCTAGTTTTCGTTCCAAATTTCGAGGACTGCTGCTTTAGCGCATAGGCATAGGTAGTACATTTGCTAGCTGCTACGATATTCTGTCACGCGCAAGCGCGCTACGCCGTAGCAAAGAACAAACGAAATGGAAGGCGTCGTAGCGACAGTAGGTAAAGACGATGCGACAGCGATTTTTCTTTGAACAAAAATCACTAAGGGTTTGTTGTTAAGGGTTGCAAGTTCCTTCTATAATAAGAATTCCTAACCATTGTTAATTGTATCAAACAGGCGTATATAGTTATTTTTTGAAACTTATTTTTACTACATAACGTCGTACCTAAGGTTCTTGTTTTAATTTGTAACGTATTGTTCCTGTTATGCCGATTATTGCAAATAAATGTATTACTTCTCTCTTTCTTTTCTAATTAAGTTATATTACCAACTGCATTTAATTTTATTCTGTGGGATAGATTTCGATAGATCGTAAAAATAAAAATAGTAAAGCAATATTCTCAAAAGTATTATTCCAATACTCCAATTGAGTTTTCTGGTTCCACACGTTAATAACGTCTATCAAAACGCTACATCGATGTCGGTCGAATTTGTGGTCGAAACCAAACTATTTCATTTCACAGTTGAATGTTTATTTCTAAATGCAAAGGACGCGATAGAGCTATAGGTATGCTGTTGGGATGTTAGCTGGACTGACTGTCCATTTAGCTAAATTAATTTTTAATATTTGGCAAAAAGACATTCTAACCCTGTCGTCGTTTTATGTATTTAAAATTGTAATTATATTTGTTAGGAAGAATAATGTGCGATTTTTGGAAATAATTCCGATCCGCATTGGCGATCCCTTACTTCTAATCCTGAATTACTGTGTTAAAAATGTAGTTTGTGTTAAATGCTTATGATATAAATCATTTACTCGTAAAATTTAATATCTGTTTAAAAAAATATTCTTAACAGAGGTTTTTTTTCCAAATCGGTGGAAGATTAGATTATATTTGCAGTAAAAAAACTTGTTATAATTATAACCTAAATTGAATAAAGATATTTTTGACTTTTAAATACACAAAAAAAACAGTTTTTTTTATATTTGCCACCCAACAGAACTTTAAAATCAAAACAAAGCCCGAGTACTCCCGACAATCTAGAATAAAAAGTGTGAAGTAGGTACTCCTCGAGCTTGGAAGTCATTCTGCGCGTCGGAACGTAAGGATAATAGGCAACAGTTCCAATTAGGCGTGGAGGGCGTTTGTTAACATTTAATTAACGTCACAGGGCATTGTGACGGCCGCCGGCGCCGCGGCACAGGTTGCTATACAGCCTCGCTAATAAGCTGTAGGTAGGTAGGTTACCTTAATAAATACATATTTTTACCTGAACTCACTTATCGCCCTTGAAAATATAATTTTGTTTATATTTAGGGCTTCGTAATCCTAAAAGGAACCCTTATAGTTTCGCCATTGTGTGTCCGTTCATTCCATCCATCCGACTGTCAGCACTTAACTTGGAGACTGCTGATGTTAGGAAGCGTAATTTTGCATTATAGGTAAGTACTATACTAAGTCGGTACAGAAGGTGGCAAAATAAAAATACGGAAAATTTTTTTTTAGCTTTCCCCTATGTTATTTTTTTTTAATCTTAATGTGTGCGGTATTATTGGAGAGGATTTTGAATATTATATAGGTTTGCTAATAAAACTTTTTTGCTAATATAACTTGGGGTAGTATTTAATTTGACGTTCATGAGTGCTTGTGCTTTAAATTTAATAGGTACTAAAATATATCTTGAATTTGACTTTGACTTTTGTCCCGAAAAAATACCCGAAGCAACAATTCTAGCTAATTTTTCACAAAAATCTGTGGCGACATAGTTTGAGCTGTCGCAGATGTCGTGCTAACGACGCGCCCGCGGTGCCGCCCCGACTTCAACTAACTCTTTCTGTTCTAAATCTTTCGAGAGGGTGCTATAATTGGCTTGGCATTGCCCCTTACAGTGAAAGAATTCATTTACTTTCTGCTATTGGAAAAGTTCCGCAGTGTGTTTTTATCGGCGGTTTTTGAATGAAATAAGTATTTTCTTAGAGTAGGTAAGATGATTTATCGCAACGCTCGGCGGCCGCCCGCTGCCCGCTGCCCGCTGCCCGAGCCCGGACGCGTTATTAAACTTTTCCCCATATTAAACATTCCGGAGACGAATACATTTTATTGTTGCCTCGGACCGACGTCAGAGGCCCCTACAAAGCGAAACTCAAAGACGGCAATTGCGAAATAAATTGAAAGCAATTTGATATTGCGTTGTAAGTAATAGCCGTCAGAAACCCACGAGTCTGTAGGAGACATTTTGTAGCTACACAATTTGGTTGGATTTAGAACCCGTACGTTCAATGGGTCATTTGACTGGGTTTTTGTTCAAATGGCACGGATCGTCGTTGCTATTGTATGAGAACTATCAATCTTATTATTATTGAAATTCAATGATCTCAATGCTACGTACCTAACCGCCTAGATTTAATATAACCGTATAAGTAAATATAAGGTTAGCGGGTCGACTTCAATAAGCTTAAGTGATCAGCGCTTAGATTTTGTTGCATTGTCGCTATTGTTGAGGAATCAAATAAAATATTTACACCTGAAATAATCATTCATGTTGACATCAATCAAATAATTTAAAGCTCTTTTCAGTCAAACAATCAGTATTATATTATGTATGCGCTCGTCCTTTCTGTCCCGTCAACTTGTTTATTTTGGTTATTTAACGGCGACGCGCCGCTGGTACCTATCCTTTCCTATTAGGCAGAGGAAAAACAATTGTAAATAATTTTCTGGAACCTACATCATCTACAGTCGCCTCAGCATTAGCTGATCCCCGCGATCGTATTAATATCGGTCTTAATTGTTTTTTCGTCCCGTCCATCTCCTCAGCGTCTTCATCAGTCGACGTTCTAATCCGAAATCTCATTTCCGACGAATAATTGTAGGAAATAGAGCTCGCCTTGCGTCGCAGTGGAAAAATCCGAAGCTATATTTTGAGCCGAGTAGCGTGGAGGTGTTATAAAGTTATAATTTATTACCCACCTGCCAGATGCTCTATAGCTTTTGATCAAAGTTGTGATAATATTAGGTTTGTTAGAACGGTAACTGAATTACCTATATCTCGACTTGTCTACAATTAATTAACATGTGATTTTTGGATTTTGTGACACATTAGGTACAAATTTCACTTAGTATTTCAAATGTCATGGCTTTTGAAAGTGTTTAATTATAAAATTGTACGAGCCGGAATGCTATTAGCCGTTACCATAATTAATTTCTGTACTCGTATTATCACCGCTCATCACAATAATATATCCTATCAGGATATTTATTTCATAGGAAACCCTTAGCTTACACATTCTCAAAACTAGTTACTAAGCGGTTCTGTACCTACAAGACATAGTCATAAAAATATTTTTATTATAAATAGTACGACAGAATCAGCAAGATCCCGCATCTCGATAGCCTGATTACCATGAAGCAAATTTCATGTGAAAGGACGAATATACAGCAAATCAGGGAGCGTCTAAATAACTCAGCCAGCTCTGTATAAGTTATCGAGGTGGACTCGCCACGCTAAGAGATTGGACCATTATCTTGTATCTGCCGATTTCTACCGAGTCTTCTAACTCCTTTGAATCACTCCAACTAATGAATGTAAATGCATCGTAACGAAGCGTGGCTGCTAGTTGTTACTTGTTTACTTTAGTCATGCAATGATATTAGTTTTGAATCGTTGATATCAGTAAAATATTTGATTTTTCAGCTTTTAAACCAAAATTTTTAATTTCAATATTACTTATATATGTATAACAAATTTAATACAATAATTTATTAAAGTAAGAAGTATTTTGATATTTGACATATTTTAGTTCAAAATATTATTATGTATCGAATATATCTGCAGGTGTTAAAAATGCAAACAGTGGCATCTTTCGTCCTGGGTGAGCAGTATAATGGTCAATAATATAGACTCTATATAGAAGCGTCTGGCTCTATCACTATCGTACAGACAAGGCCGTATTGTCTTGTCTAACGTTTCTAACCTAACGCTCGCGATCGCAATAAAATGACAGATTTCGCATACAAAAATTATTATTTGATTGTGATCGCAAGTGTCAGAAACGTTACGCAATAGACCCCCTCAGAGGCCTTATTGCCTAACTTTTCTGAAGCTCGCGATCGCAATTAAAGGCAGTTTGTGTATGCGAAATCTGTCGTTTGATTATGATCACGAGCGTCAGAAACGTTAGGCAATACGGCCTCATAATTTAACACAAACGATGGCACTTGGCGACAGAGAATTCGAAAAAATATAAAAATAGTGCCTCTTGCCTACCTTGGGAAATCTCTATGTATACTTGTGTTTTCTGTTCTCTTTAGGTAGTATGTTTCAGAATTCAATAGAGTTATTGTATTGTATTGTAATAGCATAGTGACTGTCTCGAAAACACATTAGGAAATTCCGCCGTGAAATGAAAGCATAAAATGGAGGTGGTGTCCCTGCACCACCCCCATGTCACGCGCCCCGGACTGACGAAGACCCAAGTTCGACTCACGGCTCCGTATTTCTCTTCTGTTTTTTTTTTTAATGTGTTCAGTGACAGCTTATATATATATAAATTTTTAACACGTTTCTTGTTTACCTAGTCGGTTAAAAACAGGAGGTAGGTACCTACTAAGCTTCATCATCATCATCATCATGTCAGCCGAAAGACGCCCACTGCTGGACACAGACCTTCTTCAAGGCTCTCCATTCCGACCGGTTTTGTGGTTTTCATTGTCATCGCTTCACTTAGCTTGATAGATTTTAATTTTGGATTTAATATTAAGTCTGTAGAAAGTATTGTAAGGAGAATCGTGAGAGTTACGAGGTAGACTTATGGCTTCAATTCAGCGGAGGAGAGATAATGCTTGCAGGCAATCACATAAGTGGATCAAATAGCTGTAGTCCATTTGGATAATGAACTAGCGACTCTGTAGCCTCAGTGAGTTCTTTTTATTGTATTACCCTTCGATATTTTATTACATAAGAGTAATTCTAATATTGTAGGTACTCTTTAAATGAGGAAGCATGATATTTAAGTAGGAACATGAAAAAATAGTTCATTACTTAGATAATTAATTGTCAGGTTAAAAAGTTCATGTTTGTCGGTAAAATAAGTAAATGCCGTAAAGTGCTTCAACTTTGCCTTCTGACCTCAACATTGCCTGATTTGATTTAGAGTCGATAACTTACCACTCAAAGGTTTTAAACTTTAATCTACATGGGAATTATTATTACGGAAGACAAAAGTTTAAAAACCTAGAAGGGTGCTAAGTAATGGACTCTAAATCGAAACAGGCAATGTTGGAGTCAGAGGGCAAAGTTGAAACAGTTTACGGTGCTTTGACTTCGAGTTTTGAGTTTGTTTTAATTTACGCTTGATGATTTTGTTACATAATCAAAGGTAAAAATGGTATAAAAGTTCAATTTATGTACTGACGAAGAAAACAAACGATTCTTTATATGAAATGTGATACGCTATTTTTGCCTATGTGGTATAAGCGTATACATAATCTGAAATGCATTCGGTTTTTGCTAATCAAGGTACGGAAATCAAAATACAGTGACATGAAGAAAAAAACTTGCGGCTTATTTTTAGAATAGTGGTAAATTTTTTACATTCAAAAGTGCTTGTTATAGTCTAAATTAAATAATAGTAGACTGTTCAACAAGAGACTAAAGCGAACCATAATGACACGAGATGTTTCGCCACTCAAGCAGACTGAGGGTGGCTATAGCTCGAGTGTCATTATGGTTGTTTAGTGTCGCGCTGAACACTCTACTTTTTACTTTGAATGCAAGGAAAAAAAGACGTTCTATTCAAAATTACAATACTTATTACTTTTTAAAAACTTACGCTTCATACGAATAAGTGGTGGACATCTGTTCGAAATTCAAATCGCAAATAATTTGTTCCGCGGGTTTCTCTTTCCTTTCATTTTTTTGTAAAGTGACGCTTCAAGTTCTTGCGTATTTTGTCAACAGATTCGAACATGAAAAGTATTTAAAAAATTATTGGACTATGCCAAAAGGTTTTTGGTAAAAATTTCATTTTTAAGACAATCTTTTTTGCTGACAGTACTTTTTGTTAACTATTTGTATGTCACCCAAAGTACATTTGCATACCAAATTATTATTCGATGCAATTAACAGTTGAAAAGTTCCGTCCTGCGGAGACAGACAGACAGACAACGGGACAGGTGAAACTAAATAAAAGCTTCTAAAAAAATGAGTTCATCCTTAATATGAAAGTAGATCCATATTCGTAATATTTAATTGTTTCACGAAATTGAATCGTGTTTTTTTAAGAATTTATGAACAGTTGTCATTTTAATGTTATTTCCACGCCCTAAATTGTCTATAGAAAATCACTGAAAATGGCGATAATATTCCATTTATTGTCTGTTTAGGAGTTTCCTTAGTAAATTAAAAAAAATACTTTAATCCCTAGAGATTAATGAGGAGCTTTAGTCCCGATATGCAGAGACTAAACTAACATTTTAAGAGCATGAGAAGGGAAAAGATATATATTTTTTTACTTTGACTTTGAATAAACGTTTTCATTTGATTTGTTTTGGTAAAACAACAAGATATTATGCGATTGTTTTAGTAATATTCGTCACTTAAGTATATTTTTTTTACATCCACAGATTAGCTATCCGTATAAGTACACCGACAGCACCATATTAAAATGCCATCTGTGTATCGTACTTATTTGCAGGTTTGCAGTAAGAACCCTTTTACAGAGTGTTCCATCCGTAACACCGCAGCAAGGTTCGTTTCGTACGCGCCGAGTAATGAGTTGAAAGCAGATCCTTGTCGCATGCTCTCATCGTAACGTGTTACCCACTCCGATATTATTATCAATTCGTTTCTGAATTAGGTACCCCACCGTACCGTGTAGCGTAATGGAGTCTTCTTTAATCACTTAGTTTTACTTGCGGTACCACCTTATGAGAATTAAACTATGACTGTGTATGCAACTTGCTCAGTGTTGCTAGTTATATTAAAAAACTGTGAGATCATGTTATTTTGTGGAGTTGTTTAAAAATTTTCCTTTTTTCACCAATCATTATTTTTTGTTAGGTAATTTCAGATTATTTCCAGTCTATTCGTAATCACGGTCGGCTGTTGCAATACAACCGAAACGCTGTAGTATTTTTTTTTAATATTGTACGTAATTAAGACCCGAGGCCTTATTGCCTAACGTTTCTGACACTCGCAATCGCAATAAAATGACAGCTTTTGTATGCGAAATATTTTATGTCATTTGATTGCAATCGCGAGTGTCAAAAACATTAAGCAATACGGCCTCTGAGGCCTTATTGCCTAACGTTTCTGACGCTTGTGATCGCAATCAAATGCCAGATTTCGTAATACAAAAACTGTCATTTCATTGTGAGCGTCAGAAACGTTAGGCTATGCGACCTCTGGCCTAAACGCTTTTGATTTAATTCAGAACTCTGCAACTTTTCCGTCAGTACCTACTTTATTAGATTTGCCGATTATTTTCTCTTTGGAACGTTATCAATATTTACTCGTACATCAAGGAACAAAACTACAACAAAAGTATATAGTATGACGTAAGCAAGTACGTATACATATATCCAGTCATTTGGTACCTTCATGTGTATCGAGGCATGTAGGCAAAGTGGTATCTGATCAATCCATTATCGGAGCTTGAGCTGTGTCCAGTAGCTGTTAGGCCCGCAAGTTGACGACACACATTTTCCATTTCCCCCCCTTGTCCTTACTCAGGCCCAGATCCACCTCTTCCATAATTCAATCCATACCGAATCCATTGTGCCTCGATACATGGTACGAATAGTTAGTTATGTCTATGTTAATATACGTATATAGATATAGTTACTCGCAAGATTAAGGACCAAAGTTTTATGAGACGGTCGAATATTTTGATGATCAGTAGAACTTATTTAGTCTCCACATTAAATTTGTAAAGAAGACACGTTCAATATTAACACAACATTAGTAAGTAGGTATAAATAAGTACATACAAAGTCAATGTTTAAAAAAATCAATTGATAACGGACTAGTGTAAATAAAGAAAGCTATGCACTAAGCCAATAGCCATCCGCGTTTTCTTGATCCAGTCCATTTGGGCGAGATCCATTACTTGGAGAGTGGTGGCAAGAAGCAATCTCATTGAATGACCGTCTTCACCCCCGCCCCACCTCCCACCCGCCCGTCACTGATCCACGCCAATCGGTAAATATGCGTGTTTAAATATGTATGACGCTCTTAAGTATATGACTCAAGCACCCCTGCCCTAGCACCTTGCGAGCTTTTTTTGGCGGTGTCATGTAATAAATAGATATATCTACACTTGGTTTGGATAGGTATTTAAAAAAATGTAAACAAAACAACGTCAATTGGTGTCTTAAATAGTGAAATTTCCCCATTAAACTATCTAAATATTTACATTTCTGTATAGAAATACACTAGTCTAGTTTGTATTTATACTAATAGATAAGTAAAATGTTTAAAATCCTTGAATGTACCGAATTTGGCAGCTGAAGTTTGTGTACATTTATTTAATTACCTAAACGTTTCAAGTGAAACACTGTACCCATACACAATAATGTGTTGGCTATTGAGCAGTGTTAGTTTCCATTTCAATCTGGTTGGAAATTTTGTGTTGATCACGTAAAATTTTATCTTAATTTTGGCAGTCCGTAGCTGTAGTAACATCATCGCTTCAGCATCGTACGTAATATTGGTAATACTACCAATATTACGATTCAAGTGCTGTTGTGAGGAGTACCTAGGGTAGGTACCTATAATAATATACATACATACTTATTCAAAGTCTTGTTACCTATGTATATTCTTATATTAAGTGTTCATGATTAAGTAAATGATAGATAACAGTATCGGAGTATAAAAAAGTTATTATAGTTTGCGCTCTAAAATATGCCAAAAAATTTGTAGCTATTATGTTGCTAACATTCATTTTAGACGTTACATTTACACTTTTTTTGTTGTTGTTATTATTATTTAGGCTAAAGTAATGAATTCTAAAAAATACAGGCAAAATAATAACACGAGAACAATGTCTGTCTGAAACGAAAATATAAGTTATAGATTTGTATGTAGGCATGTACTAACGTATACATACAGGGTAGATTAAACAGAGTACCTTTTAGTAAAGTACGGCTTACGGAACACAAATAGACTGCAATATCCAAGTGGATTCCTATTAGGCTGGTTGTCCGCAAGGCTTAAGTAATAACTTATATCTGACAGAAGCGAAACTTGGAATGCACTTCGCACGAAGCGACTAGACTTTTCCATTAGGGGCAATTATCAGGCACAACGAAGGATCCCGTGCTTTTGCCACTTTGGAGCAACCCCATCTCGGCGACGGAACCTGTTAGAGATAACGTCATAAAGTCGCCGATGCAGAGAGCCGGACTAACGTCTTTGCTGTTGCGATGCCCTCACCTCGAGATAATGGACGCCCCTCGCCACCCGCCTCACCCCAGCAGTCCGTGCACTCTGTGTGTGATTTAACGTCGGACTTTCCATCAGTCCAATTACTTCACCTTATTCATGGATATAAAACAGACACGTTCCAATAGCTACAGTATAATCCGCTGACGCAGCGATGGAGGCTCGTAATTGCTAGGTACGTTAGCTTATGACAGGCGCGTAAGACTCTACTAATGAACTAATGGCATATCAAACCTTCGAGCGGCCACCACGCCGCCCCCGCCGCCCGCTCTCGGTTAATGGAGCAGCGTTGATGGTCCGTCACTCCACATTTGACTAGGGGCTTTCACATTGCCACTTACCTAATGCTGATGATCTTACGCACTATACAAACATGCCGGAGATAATATCTCGTTCACTTCTCGGTATACATAATAAAAATATATTTCGTTCGTTTGCAGCCAAAGTACTTTGTTGTTATAAAGGCCGTTGTAGAAATAATTACATGAATAAAGTTGGAACATTTTGCCAGCGATGCGTTGGTGTTTGCGATGTCACTGTATTAGAATTAATTCCTTTCTTAATTGTTTTCTTCACAACGTTCATCACAGGATATTTCCCGCGCGAGTTTAATTTCAGGTTCTATTTACTTAACAGATATTACAGAACGAATTTATATTCGAGAGCCTCTGTGCACGTACGTCTAGTGTTGATGCTTTTAGTAATAATAAAAACATACTTACTTACATCAGCTTACAACGAGACCAAGATATTCTTTTCAGTATAACAAAGTATGAACGTTACTCTGCGAAAGAATCTCAAATAGTAAAAATGTGAGATGTTTTTAGGCTTATGTCCAGTGTTGAGTGGGTCCACAAATGTCGCTAAAAGGCTGGACGTCATTGTTTATCCGGGCAGCATTAGGCGGGTAACCGGACACGCGCGCGCTGAGTGCGCTACAAGTATCCGCTTTCAACTCATTACGGCTCGGACGTGGTGCGTGGGCCGCGCCGCCTCCTGCCCCGGCTTCGTCCCTCAATCCCTCTTACAATCTTCGATCCAATTGCGAAAAACCCATACATCTACCCAACGTTAGCTTCGCATTAGATTAGATGACAACGTTTGGAGAGGCCCGATGCCTATGCCGAAACAAAAAGCTGAGACTTATTTCCCGCTCTTATCCCATTTATCTCGAATTGAAAAAGGTGCGAAAATATAAAATGTGAGTTCTTTATTGTTCACGTACATATATACTGTGGAAGCAAATAAAAATAAAGTACCGAATACCTACTTTGCGATCTTTTCTAATCCTGCAGTCGTAAGGGTAGACACATGACCCCAATCAAGAAGATTTATATCTTATTAACAATAAAAAAGATTGCTGCGGCGTTTTGTCAAATGTAATTGCAAAGTAAAGTGACACCAGTGTCTTAATCAAGCGTCCATTCCGGGGAGTTAGAAGCGCCTGGGCTGTCAGTTATGGCCGATTCTGTATAAAAGTAGCGGCAAAGGTTGCCCTCCCATGCAATAACAGTTTCGACAAATTGAGTCCACTGTTATTGAGGTTGGCATTGACAGGGTTAGACTGCTCAATTAAATTGAAACCTTTTATTCAACAAAACAAGATTGGAGAATGCTTTTTGATACGCTTGATAAGCATGGATAAGCATGTTCATGCTTAGCTTAAAATACAAAATAATAGAGCTTACTTAATTGACTAAACATGAATCGTATTTGAAGGATTTCAGATTCTCCAACAAACTGTTTTACAGTTTGGCGTGCTGTTAATAAATTATTATGTATGAGCTAATATTAATAAATAAATTAAAAAAAAGTAGTAAAGCAGACTTTGCACTAGATGCGAGTACCTTTTTATTTAAAGTGCTTACCTAATCGTTCCTTCATGTGTGTGTTATTGTACTTAAATGTGAATCCCTCTATAGGTATAATTATCTCAAAAATGCATTGCCCAGTTTCATGTTATTTTCAAATTACTTCCATTAAGTTGGCTTGTATCAATTATTTTTTCAGTCGTCTTCAGACTCTCTATAAATCTATATACTTGCGTCTCATTATGGGCCCACGCCTCCACTCAAAATAAAAAAAAGGTTTGAGCTTTAAATGGGTCAATGCAGCTTGGGAACTTTTTACACACCAATATGATTTACTTCCTCTCATCCACTCAAAGATTAACTGGTAGAGATCCCTCAAATGGATAAGTTCACCTTTTTACATATATATCTCAATGTCTGTCAATTGTGTTGTTACTTATTTTGTACAATAAAGAGTTTACATCCATTTACTTGCTGATGGGTGCAGGTTTCCTCACAGTGTTTCTTTCAGTGAAAAAGTTTGCCGCAAAATTTCAAATTTCATTTTGCACACGACTCAAAAATTGCCCAAATTACAGTAACTGTAAGTGTGTTGTAAATTTGTGTGTTGTTGGTGTTAGTAAAATTGTAGAAGAAACTATTTTTTAGGTACCCGGTAATGACTTGTTACGTAGATAGGTAAGTATCACTAAGCAAGGTAATTTTAATTGATGGAACTGCCTTCCTAAATTGCAGGTTACAAGCAATTTTGTGAGAAAAATCATGGCGCGATGCGAAGCGCGCGACCGGCGGGCAGCTTACCGACCGCAATAACATAACCGTTTGGACAAATTGTTACTCGCTCGGGCCGGGATTAGCGGCTTTATGGAACAACCTTACATCTAAAGGAACATTCGCGTACAGTACCTACACAGCGCCGGTCTCTGATAATTGATATCAATGCGCGACGTCCAGGACAGAAATTAAGCGGGCATTTATCAGTGTTTCCTTTATTAGCTCGCAGCATGACTTCAGACTTCAGCAGGGACAGATGCCACAGCAAATACGGCGGAAATGAAATCCACATATTTTATTTACGACTGTCGTTTCATTGTTCCGATAGAGCTGTTTGACTGAATATTGAACTGATGGATAATTACCGGTATAATAATAGGGTTTAATTATACAGCGACCAGAATGTCATTTAAATTTATGCCACTGGTCTTTTATCTTCATGTTTATTTAAAAAAATAACGCACAGTAAAATCGATACCCCGGATTTATAACAACAGCTTTATCCATAACCGTAATAAAAGATGTTGTTTGAATTTAAATACACGTTATATTTACATAAATATCGCATCGTTAAATTAGCAAGTCAATTTGATTGGATGTATGTAACTAGCCTCCTATTCTGCGGCTTCGCTCGCGTGCAAAGTTAAAATATTAATTAGCTGTGTATCCCGAGGGAATATCGAAAAACCCCTTCTTCGTGCATCTTTACGATTGTCAAGAAACATATATATGCCAAATTAATCTCTACTTTCTCACAAAGTCTCTACTTTCAGTGGTTTAAGCTGTGCGTTGTATATCAGTCAGTCAGTTAGTTACTTATAGGTACAGACTATAATGGCGGGCGTGTAAGGGTTGTGTGTCGTAGAATATCAAAAACTTTACATTTTGCACCTCTTAAAGATAATGGGTGATTCCATTAAAAAAGTTAGATCAGATAGTCACATCCCGAACACCGAATGTAAATTAGTTTTTCTTAATACAAACCGTTCTGAATAGTAAACAAAATGAATGAGCTTCCCTAAGCAAAGTTTAATCCGTTTTTATTACAAAGAAAAGAAGTAATTACTCTACCCTTAGCGCTTTAGAGGGTTGGGGCTCGAGGTAAAAATTTCCATAGATTTATCATAAGCAAATTAAGTTTATAATTAAAAACAAGAGTTCTGAATGGAAGCAATTTGAATATGTAGGTATCTCTGAAATTAACCAACCAATCTTTTCAAATTGTTTGTAATAAAAATTTGGACTTTTCGGAGGGAAAATATTGCGCTGCCTTATTGCGTTTTATTTTGGCTGCACGAACTAGAATTTAATTATTTTGTGGGAAAGTTGGAAGCTTATCGATAAATAAATAAGTGAAATAACGACGTGAAAGGTTATTAAGTACACCATTCGCGGAACTAGTTTGGGCATCATTACGGATTTTGTGGAGAGGCACGCTCCGCCTACGAAGTTATTAGGTGTATCATTCTCTGAGCTGAGCAAATAATTATTAATATCCTAATTAACTATCAGTCATGGCCTGTACAAATTTAGAATGAAATGCCATTTTTTATGATACTTGCCTAACTACAGCGTTCAGCGCGTTGCGATTGTTTTGCGATGACCTGTCCGATCTATAGTGATCACGACCATTACGGAATCTTATTAATTAATAACTGGCGCAATGTAAGACTTCGCCTTTGTCTTCCTTCCTCTTCCTGTAAGTAAGCTCACAAATCTGACACATGGATCTCTTTGGATGTATTGCGTCTCAATAATCGAATTATTTTTGTAAGCATGCCCCATGGTATGTCACGAGAAACATGGATGCGGTATTAGCATTTTTATATACGCCACTCATATTCTGAAGGCGGAAGATTCAATTAAATTTTCTGAAGACTCCTAATCGATCCTCAGGGTTGTCTTTGTTCTGAAATAAATCGACGCATCGATATTTCCAGTTCTACGCATTTTCCTGTTTTAACATTTTCCTGTTTAAAAAATATATCTGAATGCCGACGTTGCAAATTACCCAAACCTTGAGAGGCACCCACATCTGTCAATAACCTCGTCCCAAGTGTCATCCGCCCATTTTATCACTTCATCAAGATACCAGTAAAATCAATTTAGAGTCGGTAAGGCCGGGCGGACTCACCTAAGAGTCCCTAAAAGTCCCGAAGGCGGGCGTCCCTGCCGCCCGTCTCGTTCGCTCGTGCCCGTTTATAAACGGTTTTATTGCTTTCGGAGCAACCGAACATTATTAAACTTTTCCAATTTCGATTTATCACGTAGCTGTCGGAATTTAATACCGCCCTACCTTCGGCGGAGGCGATCGCCCGCCGCGTGATTACAATACATGCCGTTAATAATACGGGCGCTGCGGCCGGGTGCTCAGCTGGCTGCCGCGACTTAGCCCCATTGTGACGTGACAAGTCGGACCTCGCCTCCGCTGCAGCGCTACTCTCGCTGAACTCTCGCCTCAGCCTGCTTACTACAGCTACAAACGAATACTTAGAGCTCAGATCAAATTGAAATCTTTTCTTAATAAAAAAATCTTTCGCCATAAACCCGTCACATACTGCTGGCAAAGTAACTCGTTTTTCTAAGCTCGGCGCGCGCTAACTTTTCATATAATACTGAATTTCATAACAAAATGAAGAATGTAGTCTAATATTGGCTTGAGCTTAAATTTTGAAATAAAACCGAAGGTTATTGAAAACGTGACTTACATTTCCATGGGCCGAGGATGTTGTACGTACACAGGAAATCTTTGGAAGACTTTATATTATTATGCAAGTGTTTTGTTGATCATCTTTCTGGTTGAAGTGATGGTTTAGCGGGTAGCAGTGGGCAGTAGCGGTAGCGGCGGTGGTTGACAGGTAGCGGATAGCGGGCTCCGAGGCGATGCAATCTGCTCGCATTCATAGGGCCAATCAAGCACCAACCCGCCCGCGACCCGCCCGCCGCGCCACCCCGTACAGGGGCGAATTTTGACCATTGTGTTTACTTTTTGGTAATCTTTGGAAAAAGTTATTATGTCAACATCATTGATAAGGCAACACTAAAGTTACCTCGGTAAGCTGTAGCAATAAATGTGTTTTGACTGAAAGACTAACAAGCAAAGTTTAACAAGTCTTGTTAGTTACGATCGATATTCGATCGACTCATAATAATTCTTTGTACCCTTATTGAAACTTCTTACCAATCTTTTTGGTGCGTGTTTGATGTATTAGGTACCCCTACATTATTATTAATTTAAATGAGCTAGCCAACTTAGTGTAAAGTTAAATAAAATCATAATTTACCGGAAGACGTTCATTGTTGAACAAAGACCTGTATATAAGAACGCCATGGAATTTTCATTATAATATGTATGATACAATATGTACTCAGCGGCACAAAACGACCTATTACTGCATACATTTCAAGGGGCACGTATTTGAATATCGAAAATTGAAATTACGGTAGTTAAAAAATCGACGCGATATCGAGCTCAACCTAACCTATTTTAGATATTTTGACCGTCGACTTTTTAACATTAGATATAATTTCTGGGACCCCAGTGAAAAAGGGGTTAAGTCTGCAGAAATTACACAGCTATTTTCTATTTTATGTGTAAAGGGGTTTAACCTCCTGCCTACCAGAGGTACTTTTTTTGGAATATCTTTTTGAAACTTTCAAATTATATTGCTTAGAGCATAAGATGTTCTGGAAAAATAGAGGAAAAAATCTTCGGCTTTTCCTGCTACTTTTTCACTATGTACTTTACAAAGGACATCAGTGTGCAATTAAGTTGTCCCTTGCAAAGAACATAAAGCTTTCTGAGCCTTCAAAACTGTAAAATCTTGGGTAATATAAAAGGAGAATAAGACAAGCTTTAGAGGAACATTCAACCTTTATTAAAGATAAAAAATGAAACATGATAAAGTGAGTACACGATAAAATCTGGCCATGCATGATCTGATGTTACTTTGCAATGAATGCTAATTTTCAATCAGCACTTTATTTAAGTAATTAGTGGTTATGTTAATGCATATTAGGGACATAATCATAATTAAAAAAAATGAAAAATATAAACATATATTTTTAATCTATTTATAAAAAAATGCTGATAAACAGCCTTTCCGACTAACTTAGTAGGTACTATGATTTTTAATTAGATTCAATAAAAATCTTTAAATATTAAGATTAACAGTCTAAATATATATAGTCTAAGCGGAAGATTTTTTTGTTATTATTGAAATAAACAGATTCAATTTAATTTTATTTAAAAATAGGGCGTGCGTTTGTAAGTTTTAGCTTTATGTATTTCATAGTGCCTGAAATATGTTGAACAACGCCTTCTGACGGTCTTTGCTAGGTTTTTATGTAAAAAAAATACATATTATATTTCTTAAATTGGACATTCTACTTTATAGCTTATTAAATTGTCTTTGTTTGACAATGTTTTAACTTTGGTGAATTTGCCTTTTTGACAGAAAAATGCCTCCCATCTAAAACTACTTTTGGTGCTTGGATTAGAAATTTTTCCCAACTCCCCCAACAGGAAAACAGTTACATCATGTTTTTTTTGGTAAGATGATATCCTGTTGAGCTTAAAACAGCTTGTGAAAATATAAATACATTGTGGCAATGAAGTTGGAAACGAGTGAAAAATACCAAAAAATGCCGTTCAAAGTAATTTTGGGCACAGTGAAGTGCATGGGGGTAGAGCTTACAGACGGTCTAACATTTTATTATGATTGTATTTTTTTATTTAGTTTCATAACCACTAATTACATACTTAAAAAAAGCGCTAATCCACGTAATCGATGATTTTCGATTATCTTCGCGCAATTTATATTTCTCATCACTAAATGTCACTCGTGACGTCAAAAATACGTCTTTAAAAGTAGGTCTTTCCTTCGATCTCGATATTACTTCTGTGATCTCCTCTATCTAGGTCAGCTAATGCTGAAAAAGGTGGAAAATTCATTAGTATTATGTCCTTTTTTCCTTATCTCCTGTACAAAGTACATATATAGTCTGAATTTCGCATACTCAATAACCTCCTTTTGTACTTTGCAAAGGACATAAAACATTGGGGCATTATGAAACGAAAGATTATGATTAATTTTCAAAAATAACCATCTAGAAAGTAAATATGTTAACTTATTTTTGATATATTACACATATAGAATGTTAATTGTGATTAAAAAAGGAGATTTATTGAGATTAAACTTACCTTTGCGCGGGCGCATGCACAAACGCCCACTCTCTACCGCCATTTTTGGATAGTGACAGATTTCTATTGACGTTTCTATTTTAGACTATGAACTTTGACAGCTAAATAACAGATTATAATAAACACGTTGGGGTTGCCAGTAAAAAATACTTCGCTAGAATTTTTTATTTCTTATGTCCTACCCAAAGGAATAATGTAGGTACGAGGTTAAGTCGAAATCAGCTCTTCGGCAGAATTAACCCCTTTTTCACTAGGGCCCCAGATTTTGATATTCAGATACGGCCCTATTTGAGGGCCAGATTTTTTACCGCTCACTAACGTTTAAAATGTTCATGTCTTGATTTACACCTTGAGCTGATAAAAAACATAAATGAATACTCTGACAAGGACACAGATAAACAAGCTTTGTAGGTACGGTCAGCATCAGAAGTAGCTGTACACTTTTGTACTTTGTCGCTTTACAGCCACATAACGCCACGCAAGAGTGACAAAATGTTTTCATGCGACAGAGTAAAAAAAATATCCGCTACTTTTGATGCTGACTGTACTTTTTTAGATAAAGTCAAGGCAACTAAGTCGTGTACCAGGGTGGAACCTTTTCTCAATCAATGTCACGATAATTATTTTAGCAGATGTGTGGAATTTCAACATGGGATTTGCACCGAAAAGGTCCTCAAAAAAAAAAGGTAGATTTGAGAAGAAAAGGTAGGTTTGCTCTTTAGGTACTTGCTGTTACATACCTACCTATAGGTATATAGAATAAGAACAGAATACAAGTATAGAGAATAAGATCAGTTAAACAAAACGAAACAGCAAGTAAATTCAGTAAAAGGTTTACTCCAAATACAGCCCTGTACAAAGAGCTCACGTACGACCGCTCGTAAGTTCAATGGAGGTGTTGATTAAAAATATTTCCCATGTGCGGGCGGATAAGGCCCAATTGGGCCGGCAATCAGCCCGCTGTCCGCTAATCATGCGCCGCTGCTTATTGCACACCGACCTTTTTGTAATAACGCCTCCTGAAAAATATAGTTGTTAGTACGCGTTTTAGTGTTGTAATAAATTGGCGTTTTGGGAGACTTGAAGTTCGTTACCTAAGCCAATACACGTCCCACTGCTGGGCACAGGCCTCCTCTCAAGATAAGAGGAGTTGGACCATCCCCACGCGGACCCAATGCGGATTGGTGGTATATTAGGTAGATAAATCGTGCACGTACACAGTAGTATTAGCAGAATATAATTAAAAGATAAAACACAATAAATTAGACACAATATCAAGAGACATGAGCAAAAGAAAAGACGATAGTCATTTTTTTACCTGACCGACATTGTCATCAATATTTGAAAATACCATACACATTGTCTATGGTTTTTTTACTTAATATTTTGAGGTGGCCCACTCGCTTTTAAAATAAATCATCTATTAAATGAAGTAGTACCAAAAAAAAATATATTAAAGGTGTTCTAGAACCTGTAGGGTCTTCCCTCGAAAGCCAATTGGAAATCAAAAGTTAAAAAAAAATCCTATTATTTTTGTAATTAATGTAAAAAATCAAAAAATGACTTCTCTTCCTTTTGTATTACAATGAAAGTTATAAGTAAAAAAAAACCACAATCGACAATTTTTAGACGTTTTCCACGATGTTTGACCGAAAAAAATATTTTTTTGTTGCAACTACCTCATTTGATAAATAATTAATTTTAAAAGCGAGTGGGCCACCTCAATATATTAAGTAATTTTTTTTTTAAATTTTCTTTTTTCACAAGGTACAAATTCTACCCCCATGCTAAGAAAATAAAAATAAAAATTTTTTTTCGACCCGCCCTAAGAGACAATATTCTTTTTTAATATTTCTAACAGTTGGGAACTTTACACACATCATTGAATTGCTTCACAGGTCTGTGCAGGTTTTTTTCATGATGTTTTCCTTCGCCATAAAGCTCCTGGTAAATTTCAAATGTAATTTCGCATATGAATTTAGAAAGAAAATCAAAGGTGCGAGCTGAGATGTGAAACCACAATCCTGTAATTGAAAGTTAATAAACCACGCCTTATTTATTTTGGGTAAAGAAAAAGGCTGGGTTTATATCTAACTAATATCATACATAATATTTATTGAAGATCCAAGACAAAGATTTGTGCCAGACAAAAGAGATCCTATAACTCATTGCCGATACTCAGTGGTGTACTAACCACCACAATAGGAAGAAAGCGGAGCGCAAAATCAAACTTTATTTTACTTTCTACGTTTATAAAGCAATGCCTTTTATTGACGCATCTTAGTTTTTAAGGTCTCTTTTCTACCTTAAATCAGATATTGATTTATTACCCTCCGAAGCAAAAAGAAGGGTGTTTAAAGTTTAATCGCTATGTAACGTATCTATCTGTGGCACTGTAGCTCTTAAATGGGTGGCCCGATTTAAATGCGGTAAGTAATTTTTTTGTTTGAAATCAGGTTTTTAGCGATGGTTCTTAGAAATGTTTCATCAAAATAGGTTTAGCGGTTTTCTAATTTATTGTTGGTTAGGTTATTTTTAAGCATTTAGAGTATACCCGGTAATACGACAGAAGCTGACGAAAATAATGTGGTTCCATAGATAACTTGACTAAAGCATTACAGAGCATAATACTTATCACGAAAATAAATAATAGTGCAAACTTCTAATGATAAGCTATTATGAAAGGCAACAAAAACAATACAAGATCTAGGTAGGTTCCTACCTACATTGACAATGTTTCGGCATAACAGTTTCTTAAACAGGATAATTTGTCAGTGTCGTGTCTAACATGTCTACGTTGTCATGAAGGTCACAGACCTAGTTGTTAAAAGTATATTCTTGTAGGAATTGGACTTGATAGTAACGATTACTGACTGCCACCAAGTCCAACAATAGACCCACAAAACACATTCAATTTGTTGTTAACTTTCTTCCCTTACGCATCAAAGAAATAATGAGCAGAATGCCAGGTATGCGACGACGCAGAGTTATACGAGGAGCATTCTGAAGATCAAAAAGATTGCGAGTGAATGTCTAATGCTTGCACCAGTCGCATGCTTGTCATTGCTCAAAACATTCGGCATCGACAAAGCGCGCCGGAGTTCGCAAAAACGAACACTTTCCGTTCTTGGAGTGCGTTTAATTGGCGCGCTGTGCCGAATGCGTTAGCTGACAGCTGAGATACCGCCCCGTTCTGGCAGCCATACGCTACGGTATTCCAATTACAGCTTCGTTATGTTGCGAACTGCACTTTATAAAAGCATGCACTAAGGTTTCACGAACCGCTATCTAGGAAAAATCATCTTGGTCCCTAAAAACTTTGAAAAACCTTGGACACTGCCGTTTCAAAGTTCAATATCTCAAAAAAGGGTGAACATATTTTGATTAAACATAGCTAAGAACCACCGCAAAGAAACTCGCCTTCACATGTAAATGTCGTTTCGAAATCGGTTCATCTGTTTGAAAGCTAAAATGCCACATATAGACTGTCAAACATTGACATCAAACTTATTACACCTCATTTGCGTCCAAAGTTAAAAATATCTACTTATCACTATACCGGTAAACCTTTTTAATCGCATCCGTTAACGATAAGTCGACAACTCCTAACGTCGTTATAAAGTGTAATTGGTGTTTAATACTTATATGTACGTAGTTGAATTGTCGCTTACTTAATAGAACTTTTTATTAGTTCTGCAAACAAGTTCACAGGGACACATTACCTTTAGAAGCCCGTACAAAGTGCCCGCCGACTCGCAGAGTTCGCGGAAAACAAAAACTTAACGATGACAGCTACGTTAGAGCCCCGGCAGGACAGGATGAGTTTTTTTTCAACCGCTTGATCTAAATTCATTAGAAAACTCGAGCACGTCGCTGTTTGAGGTAGTTTATTCTAACGTACCTATTCGTATTGCGGGGAAGACATTTTGTAGGAGTTATTGCTCTTTCTCTTTCATTCCTGTAGTACTATAATGAAAGAGAAGCTTTCTTCGTTTGTTCCTAAGTATGGGAGTGGCAGGGCGGATGCGGATCGCGGGCTGTCGTCGCATGCGCCTGGGCACGATGTCGCGCGGCGCAGATTCCGAGTTTTTGCACTTCACTGTGTCTAAGCAGATTGAAATACCCACTTTGAACATGGAATTTAATTACTTGGTCCAGCTTGGTCCAAAGAATGAAATAAAATAGAGCTGAGACAAAGACATATGGCATCTTATTCTAATTATAAAATTAATCTGTCGTTCAATCTGAGACTCTCGTATTCAAATTTTTGAGTCAATTTAAATTTCGGTTGACCTTTTCATTGTTCTTGTAGTGTCTACTCTTGTGTCTGATATCCTGTCAATCGTTCAAAGGTTAACTGGAAGAGATCCCTTTAAGGGATAAGTTCGCCTTTGTACATGTTATTATCCTGTGTTCTGTTTTTATGTACATTAAAGAGTTTTACAATACAATATTACATACTGTGTTAGGTTAGGGGAGATTTATAAACCAAAAATGACAATTTATCTAAATCTACATCTGAATACCGATTACGATTAAATCTTGTTTTAAGTCGGTACTCATATACATTACATATATATACAAATCTCTTTATTTTGGTATAGAAAGACAAATAATTTATTGAATTGAATCAGACGTTCATTTGTGGAGGTCCATATCAATTAACTAAAAATTATTAAATACTTGGCTCACTCTTACGACGACCTTATGATGCTACGTCTACAAATGGAATTTCACGCAGCTCCGCCACCTCCACTCTAAAAGAACACAAATCATACAAACCCATCACCACCACCATAGTGTAAAAATGTAGATAGATACTTGAAGTTCCTAGTGAAAAAGGGGTTAATTCTGCAGAAGTTGAACAGCTGATTTCGACTTAAACCCCTATACACATAAAATAGAAAATTGCTGTGTAATTTCTGCAGACTTAACCCCTTTTTCACTAGGACCCCAGTTATTTCTCCACTCCTTTTCTGCGCACGCGTCCTCCTGGGCAGTGACTGCGCCAAACTCGTTGTAAATCCTCTTTACCCTAAAGCGGAACTTAAGTGGACTTAACCATTTTATAAGTAAAAACTATCGTGTTTTGCTCTAACGAAAGGATAGGTCCGCTTAAGCTTGATCGTACCTATAAGAAAATAGTCAAGCGCGTTCGCTTTAAAACTGCTTTAAAGTCTATTCGATTAAAATTGTATCAAAATGTTATCGTACGATATTTAAATAATTTAAAATATCACTTAATTACTTCTTTATCAGACTCCAATTTCCTAAACGACATGCAGTCGCTGTCGTACAATTGTCTGGCTTTAAATGACGGCTAACTTAACTAACTACCTCAGGCTATTATTTTAAATACCTCATAACAAGGTAAAAAGGGCCGAGTCACCTAATGAAATTATTAAGCCCCAGCCTGTAGGTTAAATAATTTCTGTTGTGCCCGTACAGTTTTATGACTTTAATAGAGGTTAGTAATTGCGGTGATAGTGACACTAATTATGGACTAGTAAATGGTGAAATTATGGAAACACAAAGATTATTTAATCAAGGATTTCAAATAAAGGAATACACTGTGTCTTGATCCAGAATATTTCAGCAAGTGTTTGAGTTAGTTTGTCTAAATACCTATTCCTACAAAAGATTATCGTTTTTAACGCACGTAAGTAAAAAGCTACACCGTAACAACAATTTAAGCCATTGTCCTGTAGTATACAGACGTGGAATAACATGATTGACGAGCATAAAAGTGTGATTAAAAAAAACGTCCAATCAACAATCTACTATTGTGTTGTTGCCCTGTTGAGCATGTTTTTCGATTGTTTTGTGAGCTTACTTAATTTAGGGATTTCATTTATTAAAAAAAAACCTTCACCAGCACTTGGTTCTCACTAAGTTGTGACACTTTTAAAGATACCAGAGGTTGAGTTAGTTTCACTACTTAAAAAAGCCGACATCTTGTATTGTGATTGTTTAAAACTGCCTGTATAATACATTGTATAAGCCTCTTCATTCTTTCCCAATTCAAATTGAATGTTTAAAGGTCTTGCCAGCTACTAGGGTTAGACTAGAAATGTTTCAGAACATAGACACTTCAATCAAACACATTTCATTTCAACATTCCTCGCACACATACCTAACCGAGTGTGAACACCCTCTTGAAGAATTTGTAAATGAGTCCAGCGATCCCATTAAAAACACATACACAGTGCTATATTTTTTACAACCAATAAATTAAAGTATAAAGTAAAAAGATATGGTGGACACTTTCCGAACTCGTTCCTTTGCAGTTATTTTCGCATTCGGAGTGCGCTTGCAGTTTGTACTTGCACGATTTAATTAGCGATAAAAAAATAACGATACTCAAGTTTATGACCACCGTTAAATTATTGATTTGTTTAAATTTGGTTTACAGCTTCAAAGCCGATTCTATAAACAAATGTCACGGGAATCTTACTTGGTGTCCAGTAAACTTCACGATAAATTTAAGCGGGAGACGCCCACCTGGCAGGTCATATATCAAATACATATAAAAATGTCGCCATTTTCATGATGTTTGGATTTTTGATTTGAAAATATTCTACTTTAAAATAAATAAATAAAAACACTTACAATTTTTTTAATCGATCAAAAAAATAAGGCATTGTATTCTAAAACTCTTTATTGTACCATCAACCAAATAAGTTGTCTATCAATTTTTAAACAAGTTCCTATCGAATGAATATGTCGCTAAAGTCGAACTTTCAAGTTGACTGACAGACACGTCTATTGGCATAATTTTTTTATGACATATAAACGGTTAACAACTATGGCTGATGGTACATAAAAATACATGAAAATAACAGAACACGGGAAAGTAAGATGTACAAAGGCGAACTTATCCCTTAAAGTATAATTTTAAGTATTCATATCCCGCGGGCACTTTAAACTTTCCTGGGATAAAAGTAGCCTATGTTAATCAGAGATAGTGCAGCTTTCCATTAGTGAAAGATTTTTTAATCGGTCTAAATATAGAATCCATTATATTTCTACCCCCCCAGGACTTCTTTTATCAAATAGCTGACCAACGAGCATGCGGGTCACCTGATAGTAAGCTTCATCGCCACCCATGAACACCTACAGCATTATTAGGACTTAAATCATAATTTGTGTTTTCCCAAGAAAAAAGCATTCTATTAGTGTAATGATAGTTTTGTTGTGATTTCCCGAGATAAAAGAAGCATGTTTCGATTCAAACAGGGACAGTGCAGCTTTCTGTAGAATTTACTTATTCCTACATATCCCACGGGAATAATCAAAAAATTAATAATAAGGAAAATTAATAATTATTGATTAAGATTAATAATTTATTATAAAGAGTATTTGTATTGTATTATCCTATGTTACGTACGAACTCGTTCTGTCGGCACTTATTTCTGGTCAGTCGCTGCCTGCACTGCGCGTCTAAGTAATCCCAGTCAGCCAAATATAGATTAAAAATTGTAAAATATGTCAAAAACATATTTCGTCTAATTTCATTAAACAGTGACAACACAAAGGAATACTTTATAGGTCTTCCTATTAAATATCCTATCCTTCCTACTCATATATTCGTAATTGGCGCATACCTACCTACGTAAAAAAAAATCGATATAAATTGTATGAAAAAGGTGAAAGGGGCCCTAAATCCCGTTGGTTAGTGGTTAGTGTGGGCCGCATCAAGGCTGCTGCTCGCACTTGGTATCCTTTATAGCGCTCACTCTCTTACGGAAGTGCTTTGCCGTGAAAGAATATCGTGGACATACCATCTAACTAAATCAAAGTTTCATTTTTTCAAATTTAATTATGACCTGTAATTTTAAACACGTCAAATCTTGTGTGAGAGGACTTATTTTGGATGTAAGTAGTCCTGAATCTATTTCAAATTGTTTCATTCTATTTGCCTAAAAGAAATAGGAAAATAAGTAAAAATAAACTCTGAACCGTCTGTAGTAGTTACGGGTGTCTACAAAAGGTTTTAGAATTAATTATTTAGTAAGTAATAATTACTCTAAGTAGTAATAATTATTTAGTAAGTAAGGACTCGTAGTACATAAGAAAATCAGCATATTTCTGTAAAAATGCATTGCAAAAAAAAGATTATACAAATTCTTATTTGATTTATGAAAATTTTTATGATTATCTGAAAAAGAAAAATTTGTAGAATAATATTACATTACATTTTGATATCTACTCAATATGTTTGAATATCTGTTGACTGCCTAAAGCAAAGCCAGAAATCTTAATACATCTTTATGCATGATCGGAAAACGAATGTTTGGCGCAAGTGCTTATTGAAACCCGAGCGAAAAAAGTGGTTCAAATGATTGAGCCCAATTGATGTTTGTGTTTGCATAGCCGAAGGTTTCAAGGTACTATTCTATGTAAGACGCTAAAAAACGGAATTGACAATTGAAATCCACAATAATTTATTACCTCACTAAATCGAGTAAGATAGACAATGGAAGAAGAGAAATAATATGTCTGATTTAATATGTTTGTTTGTTTTATGTTTGTTTTATTCTAATTTTGACACCATTATTGTGATTGCACCATTAATATTCCTCTTATAACACGTTGTAATTTTATTTAGTTAAAGAAAAAAATTGGTGTACCAGAGTTTACCATTTTAACTTGAAAAACTATTTCCACGTTGACAGTACCTAAGTAGTGCTTTTCCAGGCAAATTTCGAAGTACATTTAAAACCTTTTCGAGCTAGTTGGGAGAAATAGTGTATTGAAGCGTAGGTACATAACACATAATATGTATATTGTTTTTGATCAACCAGGTAATTTCTTATTTAATTTGCAGAATATTCAATTAAAGATGTTTAATAATCGGAAGCGGCTCATCCATAGCTTGCAAACATCTTGCAGCAATTCTTTTAATGGATCTTGTGAGTTTTTGCCTTTATTTATACGTTACGATGTGCGCATAATGGATCAGCAGGAACACTTAGTAGATATATACGATCCTCATATATTAGAATCCTTATCGATTTCACAAATTCGGTGAAGTAAATGTACCCTAATAGAATTGCGTCGTGTTGAGTCTCAGTATTTTTGGGTAACTGCATCGTGGGTTTTGCTCAATGATAACTTATATTTTGTAAATTTCCGTTTGTTTCGAACAATTATTTTCTATAAATGTTTGTCTACTATCGTCGGATATTGCACAGATATTAAAATAGATTTTTTCCTTGTTTGTCTTGAACACTCGTGAATACGTCTTGAACTCGAAACGAAATGGCGTTTTTTCAAGTTCTACCATTAGTAAAACTAGTGCATAAAAATGCAGTAATTTTTGTTTCACTAATTAAAACTAGGTTGTTTTGTGTTCCTTATGTGGACGAATACAACTGCAAAAAAAAGCAATACGACGTTATTAAATTTTTGTGTTCAGTGATATATGTTGATGTATTGTGATGATCGATTCAGGTGTTACTTTGCTATGGTCCATATCAAATGAACTATAACCCATTTTACCTTGCTCTTCCGTTAATACTCAAACTACCACAGCGGTAAAGTAAGGTAAAACGGTTGTACCTAAATCTTTTATAAATATTTAATAAATAAAGTTAATTAAATTCGTATTTATTTTATCAAGCACTTTTTAAGCCACTAAATAAAGAGAACTTATATAGAACATAAGATCTCCTACATTCCGCCCGTTTGGTGTGGGTACAAAATGGGCAATAAACAACAAAGTAACCCTTGCACATAACATTACAAAAATAATGACACCATTAAATGCGTCGACTTAAATTTTATGCCGCATATCTCGGAACCGTGTCTTATAATTGAATATTGTATAAATCATTCAGTTAATAAGATGTAATAAACTGAGCAATCGCTTAATTCATTTGTAACAATCAAAATTATTTATATTTTCAATGAATCTAAAGATTGTTTTTTGTTTGATGTTTTGTCAAATTATTAATAATAATTGTTTTCGCTTCTTATGTTCATAAAGTTCATATTTACGCTGAATGTAGGCTCCGTAAATAACTTTTTATGCTCTAGTGCATAAATTAAAATCTTCGTCGAAGGCTGAGGTGAATAGCCATGAACACAAAAATAGTTTGTTTTTGTAATATTTGTTCTATAATATTTAAGAATTGTGTAAAACGTGTCGTCTACAATTTACTCCGAAATCGATTTCAAACAAAAGGCCACACTGCAACGTAAAATGCCGTTAAATTACGCTTGTTAAAATTGTACTCTTCCTAATTAGTTTAGGTAGGGTAGATAACACTAAAGTGCGTACTGTTTACTTCGCAATAAAAACAATATGGGTAGTAAGATACATCGCATGCCATTCATGTAAAACATGACTAACCATTTACCTATATCTGTGCCATTTACCTATACGGGTTTCATTTAATAGGTTATTTATGTTAGTCAACGTGAAAGGTTCAGTGCGTGCGTGCGTGTGTGTGCGTGTGTGTGTGTGTGTGTGTGTGTGTGTGTGTGTGTGTGTGTGCGTGTGCGTGTGCGTGTGCGTGTGCGTGTGCGTGTGCGTGTGCGTGTGCGTGTGCGTGTGCGTGTGCGTGTGCGTGTGCGTGTGCGTGTGCGTGTGCGTGTGCGTGTGCGTGTGCGTGTGCGTGTGCGTGTGCGTGTGCGTGTGCGTGTGTGTGTGTGTGTGTGTGTTTCATATTAAACATCCAAGACTCGAGATCAATCATTCGTAATATTCATACAAATATCTGCCCCGGCTGGGAATCGAACCCGGAGCCTCAAGCTTCGTAGTCAGCTTCTTTAACCACTTGACCGGTCGTCTAAATCCCACGGGATTGAGATAAAACTTCGAATTTTCTTGTTTGTTCTTAATAGTAAATGGATGGACAGGATTTAGATAAAATTTCGTAGGTATAAATATATAGCTGAATGACTGGAACAACATATAGGGCACTTTTTATGAAAAAAAGAAAGAAAGAAAATATTTAATTGCCAACAGTACAAACAATACAAGACAACAATATAAACAATACAAGATAAAATAACACAATACAGCACAGATTAGATGAAAAGAGTATTAAAAAAATAGGCAAATAACTTTGCAAGTAGTCTGTCCTGCGGCAAAAGGAACAAACTCAGCTAATGCTGCGCTTACGCGGAAGCTGCCAGCGCTGGTTTTCAGTCTTCGGCCCCTATTGACACATGCTGGAATATGGTCTATAGCGGGATTTATCCCGGTATCCGCACGGGATAAGAATGATAAGTAGATATTTTAAAATTTCGACCGCTAAGTTAGAGACATGAAATTTGGCGCGCTTGTTTTAAAACACGATCGAATTTTTGGGAATTCCCATGGAATTTTGCAAAATCCTGGAATAATTCCACTGTATTGCAGGATCAGGATCTAATGGTTTACGCGTGCAAAACCGCGGGTAAACACTAATATAAAATAATATTTCCTGTCCCTCGGCGACCCGTATAGGACCAGCCAGGCTGGTTAGTTGGAAATAGGCAGCTTATCTTGTCCCTTATCTATGTTAATGGTGCGTATGTTTGTATATAAATGTAACTAGGCATTTAATATGCAACGTCTTACTCGTAGTGCATTTTAATTTAGTTTTTATTAGCAATGCGTTTGCTTGACGAAATCTATTTAAGATACAAATAATGCTAGTAACATTTCCATACTGTTGGTAGGTGGGCGTTTTTCATATAATTTTTTGTTATCCATTACACTACCGCCACAGACACGCGTATGAAAACGGTAACGTAATGGAATAAAAAATATTGAGACACTTTTTTTCTCCTATTATAATCGAAAGTACTCCTGATTCTGAGTAGGAATACCAAAATTCATCCACATCTAAAAAAAAATAATTTCAACAACTTTTTTTGAAAACGCCCAGGTACAGTCGGATTAAAAAAAGGTTCGTCACCTTAAGATCTATTTTCCGTTGCTCAGTATGAGCGCTCATCTGCTTTACCGACTGAGTAGGACAGACTGCGTCAACCTGTCAACCTGCTAAACATAATCAGGTGACCATAGCAACCCTACAACTAAACCTTGGCACAGACAAACATTGACAATTAAATAGAACATTATTTGATTGAAACTTTTACGTAGTTGTTTATTAAAAAGGTTTTGTATTGATATGAAACTAGACATAATGTCAGAGGTGTATACTATTTTGATACTTGTTGTCATGCCAAGTAAGTATAATTTGATATGCACTTGTCTACTTGGAACTTTGGTTTCAAAACGTACTAAGAGTCTATGACTTCGTAAAGGAATCAATTTAATAACTGACGAAGGTTTTTCTACCCCCACTGTACATGTGAAGTTGGTGTTGTCAAACGATCAAGATTTTTGGATGATTGATCAGGTTTTTCGCTGGTGTAGTTGGTAAGAGACCTTGTTTTTATTGTTGTAATGATTTAGAGCTGCGAAAAACCGGTGGATGCCAGTGGCGAATTGTCGTTCATTGGGGCGTTCTAAGGGGGAGGCGTTTCTTCAGCAGTAAACGTCTTCCGGCTGATGATGATAAATGATTAAGAAAGTCGTTATTATTTATGTGAAAAAAGAAAAACTAAACAGAATATTACTTAAGCTCTCGTGAGAAATATTTGACAAATTACAAAATTAAACGGGTTTAGCTCATGATTACTGATAAATCAGAAACGAACGGTCTGACTGGTGCGTCCACAACGGTGTGGTTCAGTGCGAGGAGTTCATTTATCTATGAAAAAAGTCTTCCTTAGAGATCGAAACTATAGTTGGAGTTGGATTTCCTGACTTATAATTGTGAGTTTGAACCGTTTAATTTTGTAATTTGTAAAACAAACAATACTTACTTTTAAAATGTATCTATCCATCGAATCCATGTGAAGTATTAGTAAGTAGCTACAGTAAAAACAATTAAAGTTCCCCAGCATAGTACCGTAGTGTAGTGTCGTAGTGCTAAGCGCCAAACCATTGTGTTGCTACGAGTATTAATGGAATAAAGTCCGACCGGTGAAGGTGCGCTGCCGATTTCCATCGGAATTACTTATACCCATAAAGCAGGGGATATCCAGTCTTAGCCAGACCATAGCAAACCAAGTACTTATGACAAGAGGTCTGAATTAGCAACCTGAATCAATCTCTATCATCAACCCTATTATTTTAGCATCCTGATCTTTTCGAGGTGACCCTCATGCTCGTTTGCCCCCTCTTATATAAAAAAAATATATTGGGTGATCGGGCAGTAGCAAACTGGTAAATGAATTACTGGCTTTATTTTTTTTATCAGTAAATGCATCTAAAATTTACTGTCTAAGAATGTAGAGTCATAATTCAATGTTTATCTCAATGTAGTTCTAAAATACTTTGTAAGTGCTTAAGTAGTTTGCAATTAAGGGAATAAAAGTAGATAATAATATTGCACATAAACATACATAGACGGCTTTATATTCGTATATAGGGAACAACTCAGTTCAAGTGGTTCAAATAGTAAAGAAATAGAATAGAAATAGAAATAGAAAAACGTATATTCGCATTTCACAAATTACATAAATACACAAAATAAACAAGTATAAAGTAATGACAGTATTTACGAAATCGCGAAACGGTCTCAGCTCAGCATAATAGTGCTCACTTGCGACTCAAGACTCAAGACTTGTCACTTGCGGCGCAAGTCTGACTGACTGCCCATTCTTGATTATTTTAGTTAGTTCCTCGAGTTAATTCGTACATTGTACAAAAATAAAGCATGCGATTATAATGCTAATGTCAAACATAATATCTGTCCAGTAAGCGATACTGTTGAAAGGTGAGATTGGGCCGGCGCTCGGCAGCGCGGCTGGCGGATAGGTCGGCCGAAGTGAGTTAATTAACTGGGAGCGTGTAAGGCGACGCTCACGGCCGCTCTAATTGCGCGATTATTCCTCTGCGACGCCTAACTGCTGGATGAAATTTAATTAAAGTTTGTTGTTCAAATAGATTTAATTAAAGTAATGTTGTAGCGGGTGCCGCGCCGCCGCGCCAAGCGTCTCAATCCGCGTGAGTGCTGCGCAACTTTTCTAATTCATTACTTCTGAAAGCGTTCCCGTGATGGCGAGCACTCTTAATAATTTGTATTGTGTAGTTGTAGTCGTTTTAGTGGGATCCCGGGCTCGGGGCGGACGCGCTTCCGCGCTTTGATGTGGCTGCTGCCACTCGCGACACAACCAGGTCCCTCTTCAACTTTTACTAATGGATACAGATATATGATTTCATCATTACGTGGATTCAAACGATTTCTACAATCTAGGTAATATATTATACCGGCTGTATCAATTGAATTATTCATAAATTAGTTGATATTTCTCCATTAGTGAGACAGTTGTGCCGTTGAAAATTACACCGAAATGGACTCTCGAATACAAATGCACCGTTAAAAGCCACATTAAGATAAAAGCTGTATGCCATTTATTCTGATTAATTATTAATAGGATTGTCAATTAAGACGGAATTACGTTTGAAAGACCTTCTGAAAATAGGAAATGTTTATCAAAAAGTAGCAATCATTCCGTCGAGCCAGCGGCCACCGTAAGCGTCGAATGATGTTCGCGTCAATTACTGCTAATGGAAAACTTAAATTATGATAAAAGCTTAACGACGCGCGGCGGAAGCTGCGTGTCGCGCGCGGCTCCTGCCGTTGCCGAGGCGAGCGCCTATTACCTATCTGTTCTGTTGTTCCCGCTATTCAGAGCATCTAGTGTATCCTAAAACTGCTATACCTACTAAGCAAATCATCCAAATAAACGAATGAGTCAAACCTTATGATTACTTAATGCACGGATATTAGGGTCCTAGAGCGAGAAATTACTCACAGAAGAAAGGTTTACATCAGTCTACATTAATAAAAAAATAAGTGAATATCGCTTTTGACTTGGACCACGACTATACAAGTAAATTAAGAGTGCATAGATAAAAATTAGATTACATCATTTAATTTATAAGAATCGCTCAAATCAAAAAGCCGTGGTGGCCGAGTGGTTTGATATGAGGTCTCTTAAGCAGAGGATCGTAGGGTCGAACCTTGGCTCGCACCTCTGAGTTTTTTCGAAATTCATGTGTGGAATTACATTTGGAATTTACCACGACCTTTGCGATGAAGGAAAACACCGTGAGGAAACCTGTAAAAACCTGCGAAGTAATTCAATGGTGTGTGTGTGTGTGTGTGTGTGTGTGTGTGTGTGTGTGTGTGTGTGTGTGTGTGTGGGACGTATATAGGCTGGGATACTCAAATCAAGTAGATGGGTACAGTTGCCGAAGAGCTACTTCACCACATTTATAAGATTAAAACCATTCAAACATACTTTAGTAGTATTTACTATTGAATTTCATTCATCAAAATCGTTACATGTCGATGTAGTTGATGCCTACGCTAGGTATTTAGAAAAGTAAATTAATTCAACCATTTTCCAGTTTAAAACATAAATAATAAATAGGTACTGTTTTGAATTTAAGTCGATAGAGCTTATATAGCTCTTACTACAAATACTAAGAAGTTAATGCGGGTGAGAAATAAAGAGATGTATACTCGTAGGTAGTGCGGCGGGCGGACGCCCCACAAAAGCTCTGTGTCGGGCAGCTTTCAGCCGATTACCCGCGACGCGGAGCCTAATTTGATTGCCGCTCGCCATCAATTACCTCGCGACCACCGCAGCTTTTTATTTACTGGCCCGCTTTCGCGCGATCTCCCTGCGACCTTTCGCTTATTTATTAAACGCACCGATTTATTGCGCGTGTTCTGAACGGCTTTATTGGCATTGTTCCTCTCTGATTGCTCATTGTTCAGGCCGCGGCATTTAGTCTCCGAATCGTTAAAACTGACGAGTGCCTATTAGCCGGCGAACAATGAAGGCTATTCTTGGAGTATTATCGATCAATAGTTAAAATTGTAATGCTGTTAATTGACCAGCGATGACAGGACGAGCTACGTGGTTTTCAAATACGGTCGCAGTCGTTGCTCATTAATTTATTAATGTAAAGCTAGTGACAAATCGGGCAGTAGAAGACTATGCCGTGTCGCACTACCCCCGTTGCCTGCCACTCAATTTCCTTGATGAACTCACAATTACGGAAATTGGATGTGCCGCCGGCGCGCACTTCGGCTTTCAACGCACTGACTAACTTCCATGAAACCCACAAACTCCACGCTCAAAGCATTGTGCGCGCATTCCTCCCTAATGTCATTGGTATTTAAAATAATTGCTTTACTCGCAGTCTTTAGAGTTTTAAAATCAATTTTAAAAACGTGCTTAAAGTGCCTTAAAAAGGTCGTTTAATACTTTCTTTATCCCACTTAAAGCCGCTTCCAATTTACCAGCAGATACTTACATACACAATGTTTTATAGCCGCCAGTATCCATATTGAAATCTTTACTGGCCTCATTGTTCCATTCTCAATTTGGGCGACCTTGCAAGTTTACGCATCTCTTTCACGAGTAAATTGCTCTGCTCCGTCGGAGGAGTCATAAAGAAAATTGCCATACAGTTGATAAATAATTTATCTGAAAGCCCGCCCAGTCACCGAAACACGCCTGGGGTAGTATGCTGCTATACTTCCACCTAATATTACTTTCCTTTTGTACTTACAATTTTGCAACAGAGAGGTTCGCACGTTCCCTTCTTTTATGGCCAATAAGTGGGATGCAATTATATTTATGGCATAAGAGATGGTTAGGAAAACTAATTTCGCTCAATACAATTGGGTGTACCTACCCAACGTTTATTCAGAACTAACTCGTTGTATAATGAACGTTAGAAGGGCGCTCCCTTTACGCATTCACTTCGATTTTAAGTGGTATCTTACGGTGATAATAGCTATTTATGCAACTGTATCGCAATAGGGGTCCTTTTAATACGAGTGTGGTTTCATGAAACGAGGCGTAGCCGAGTTTCATAAAAGGATCACACGAGTGTTATAAGGCCTAATTGCGTACAGTTGCATACAATATTTTATCTACGTTCATATATTAAATCCTCTATCATGTGTTCAAGAAACATTGAGAATTAATTACCTGCACTGCAACCAGAACTTATACTAGGACCTTCACTTTGCTGGTAAATTATGAGTCATTCCTTCGCCGAATCTAAAATATCGGGCGGAGTCAAATCTTCTTCGCATTCACTGATATCAGACATTTTTAAGCAAAAACAAAATTTTCTCACGAAAATTCGTACAACAGAATGACAACCTATGAACGGAATGGCGGTAAAACCAGTACATCACTGCGCATGTGCGGGATGTGCGCGCATGCGCTAAAGCAGGCACTGGCCACAGACAAGTGAATATTGGAATCAAAACTTGTTGATATAAACTTTTTGGATTTGCCCTGTATAGTAATGGTTTAAAAAATTATATTATAACATTATTTTGTTAGAAGAGAAGTGTTATAAAGTAATTTTTTTTTAATATTTCGGTATTGTGTTTAAAAAGTATGTAAATATAAACTCGTTTTGAATTTTATAATTCGAATATTACGATGCGAGAGTAGATAATAGTAGATTGATAACCAAGGGTGGAAAGTGACCCATTTCACCGAGATATTTCTGGCGCTCGAACGAAGTGAGAGCGCCAATAGTTCGAGGGGAAATGGGTTATTTCACCCGAGTTAGACACTCTACTTTTCATTTCGACTGTGAGGAAACTAAAATACTACAAAAAAACGAGAATAATAATAAATTGAATTTACTTAAACCTATCCAACCTCCAGCGGTACCTTTTCGACTGGCCACTTGCCATGGCAGACTATAAAAAAAAATCGAGTTGGTAACGACATGCATCTAGATGGCCATGCCGAAACGTGAAAAAAAAAAACTCATTGACGTAACTCAATTATCTTCGATGTCGTGGCTAGTATAAATAAATGTACAAAATTATATAAGATATAATTACGATATAAATTAACAAGATATAAATAAATTAAATTTATTTATATCCAACCTCCAATCTTTTCATACATTACTTTACTCTTTGCATACTGGCCACTTGCCGCGGCCGACTAGAAAAAAAAAATCGAGTTGGCCACGACATGACCAAAGAGCTTATAATTATACAAAACTGGAGGTTGCACGCCGAACCAAGAAGTTTGACTTTTATTACGGATGTTCGACGTTCAACCTCCAGTGTTGTATATAATGTTCTTGGTCACGACTTACATCTAGATGGCCATGCCGAAACGTGAAAAAAAAGCCTATCATGGCATTATGGCGGGCAGCAGAATAGAGGAAAAATTTTAAATGTTGATATTTTGTAATTTCGAAAAAAATAGACCAATTGTAGAATGTTTTTAATGTATAGCTGAATTTATATTACTGAAAAGCTTTTATTTTAATAATATGACGTAACTCAATTATCTTCGATGTCGTGGCTAGCCGAAAAATTAAAAAAAAATTACTTTCCACCCTAGAGGAGAAAACGCAATTTTCCACCCGTCTATCTACCCATGAAAATTAAACTTTCCGAACAGGAGAGATGAAAAATATTATTCGTTATAGGTACCTAGAGAAACACGGTGAAACTTTATCATCTACCTTTCAATATGTAATGTATTTGTGCAGTATAATATTGTAGCCTATATATAATCGAGAGCCGTAAAGGCCCTCGTTATTTAGAATAGGTCAGTAGTGAGAATCACCAAATTCAGGCAATCTGGCGACAGGGGTGCTTTTGAATGGACGGCAAAAATCGTGCCGGCAATCATTTTGAACATATCAGTTGCTCACGCAGTAGTCCTGCAAAATCGCTAGTTGGATTTGCTCGTCTATTCCAAGCCAAAATAATATGAAATAGAAAATATTTCAGCTTTAAGAAACCGATTTTTTTTTCATTTTAGCCTCGCAATTACCTGAAAAAAAAATAGAAATAATTCTATACCTACCTATAGATTACATGAAAACCTGTAAAGAAGTCTTAGGTATTTAAAGTAACAAGAAATTTCTGAAATGTCTAGTGAAGTTCGAGTGTTCCCTTAATAAACACAATAACTCGATCTAAAAATTCATAAAAATTTCGAATTTAACCATAACATTATAACACCTTACATAAATATCGGGTTTGACCAGAGAAACGGTATGGAAACGTCTCCATGCAAGTTTAACTCCAACGTGTCTGATTTTTATTTACGTCGTCTAAAACGTATGTTCTGGTAGAAAAATAATTAAACTCTGAAAATAATTTATTAGTGCGTTGCGAGTGGAGGGCTTGATGATGGCACTAATTGGGGGGTTAGTCAGTTTCTGGAGCACTGGTGCCTAATTAGCGTGCGGGCCTCTCATTACGAAGCGCGGCTTAATTACCCGCACGAACAAACTTTACGTTTGCGTTTCATTATCGATATATTTACTCCATTTAGAGAGCTTAGAACCATAAATTATTTTGAAACATTACGAGTCACTAATTAACCTGTTCTAATGCAACAGCGGATATTTTAATTAATTCGCGGGATTAATTAGAAAGAGGTTCGCTATAATGATGTGAACAGAAATCTGTTTTTTATTAATATTAATATTAAACACAGAAAAAACAATTTCGTCGCAAAGCTCGTATATTTTGAGTGTTGTTGTTTCGCAATAATTAACGCACTGTTGGCTTGTTTGTTCAAGTGTATTAATTAGTAGACAGCTGGATTACAGGGCAGACGAAAATGTGGTGTAATTAGAGGTCTGTGACGCGAGTCCTGAACCGTGTCCGACTTGTACGAGAATATTAGATCGCTGTCAATTAGTAGAGCTAGTCATGTGTTCTAATTCCACTGCAGATTATTAGCAAATGTAGTAGTAAGTAAGTAAATGAAAGATTTATTACCTCACACTGAAAAAAAAGGAAGAAAAATATTATTCGGCTTTAAAAACAGTATAAGTACTTACAAAGTAGAATATCATATTTGAAATTTAAAAAATATTATGTTTTATCATTATTTTTTTTAGTATTGTCTCTTGACATCAGACTTCATTTAGTTATTTAATGAGTAAATTGTATATATAACCAGGTTATAATTATATAATCAGATATTTTATTAGACAAGCTCTATTTTTTCACGTAATTAGTAAAAACAGCTTTTTTATACCTACTTTGTCTCAGTATCAAAGCGGATGGTAAAAAAACCATCATTAGCGAGCAAGCATAAACACCAAAAACCATCAAACAACGCTATTATAAATAAGATTAATTAACAACTGTACTATTTATTTATTAGCGGGCTCGCAGTGAAATCAATTAGGTTCGTTTGCAAACTGCTCCAATAAATAGTGGTATCGGTAATTAGAATCAATCGTGGGATTGCGTTGAGACTGTTGGAATCAGTTTGCAAGCGTGGGCGGGCGAGTCCAACACGGGGCGTGGGCCAGTAGGTCCGGTATAAGTTATAATCCCACTAGTTCGTTATACCGTATAACGAACTAGTGGGATTCGGAATGTGATTTGTTTGTTGCTGGCTAAGTTAGATATTTATTTACAACCAAGAATTTTATTTTAATCTTGAATGGGTTTTGTACTGGTGAAGAAATGGAACCAAATCTTCATTTCTCTACTTTTTCTTCTCAGTCACACACTCACTCAGTTTTTTTGTAAGGAGATTACTGATTACCTATTATACCTACTTATAAAATGCTTTATCTTGAATGACTGACTGACGGATCAACGCACAGTCTAACTAAACCGCTGATCGTGAGACCGGAACCTTGAAAAGGTGAAGAGCAGTTGATTTTAAACTATTGTATCTTAGATTATTATCTGGGCCCGCGTGGGAACTACGGCCCAAGCCCTCTCGTTCTGAGAGGAGGCCTGTGCCCTGCAGTGGGACGTATATAGGCTGGGATGATGATCTTAGATTATTTACACTTAAAAGCGTGATAAAAAAAATGTAAAGCAAAAAATTTAACCGACTACAAAAAACCATGAAAATAATTTTTTACCAGTCTGAAGTCGGTCGGTGCCTCAGCACGAGCTAGCAGAAGCTTTTAGAAACAAAAGAATAATCGTAATACTAACACTGTGCTTCAGATAGAATTCATCCACGTTATAATGTTGGTACACGCAATTAATGCTAATTCTAGGCCTTCTTCTGTATAGGTACTTATTCTATGGCACAACTTAACGTAGGTAATCTAGACAGTTGAAGCGATATTATACTCATACATTGTATTGCAGAGCCGACCGGCTGTATTTCTTTTCCCGCTGCAATACGGTGACAACAATTTGGCTTATTAGAAGCTAACGAACGAATTGCAATAGTCTTGCTTAGTAGGATTAATTTATTTTCTCTGAATCGATATGTATATATTCACCGCTGATGGATCTGTTTGATTTGCAATTGGTTTTCATGTAGACGGGTTTAAGTTCATTAGCTTTATCTATTTTATATTTATGTTTTTATCAATATTAATTACTAAAGGAATAAAATATAGTGTATGTATAGGTGAGGATCATAACCTTCGTAACTAAGTGAAAGACAGTTGATTTCCTTCAAAATTAATAGTCAAGCTATCCTATGAAAAATAAGTTGTCCTTAATATATACATAAAACGAAAAAATGTTATCATTGAATAGGATAAATTCAATGATATTTGAGATCAACAAGTTTCATCACTTATATCCATGTTGTGTGACAATATCTGTGATATATCTGTTTGTTTTGTTCAAATTAATAGAGATGACGTCACATTTACGCAAAATATAATTTATTAATAAGTGGTGAAACAGGCCCTAAGTGAGAAATATTATGACAGAAATCTAGAGTAAGAAGCTAAGTAGTTTACTGTCACAGGCGTCATATTTCTCGAAGTAATTATGACCACAAGTCGTTAATTTATTGAATCACACACGTTTGAGACTTGTCAAATCCCTGCTAATAAGATCAAATCCATAAATCATTAACTTACGTCACCCATGCGCAGTGTCATGTTTATTTTTACTAATGCAAAGTAGACAAGCAGACACTCGGAAGATGACTAATGATCGTGAAATATATATCCCCTTATTATCGGTGTTTCGTGGTCGCTCCGGGTCGCGCAGGCGCCGATTAATCTTTCGATTTGCATTGATTTGAATACTGATTGGAATTACGAGTAGTGTAGTCGGTGCAATCGGACGGTCATGCCCGGGGCTCTCGACACGACCGCGCGACAGGTTTACAGGTCCCGTTCTAATATTGATTTTATTAATTAACAACCCACAAATAAAATAGGCGTTCACCATTAATAGCGTCAGCGGAATTATCATTGATTGCTCGTTAACGTATTAAGGCGTGTCCATTATTTATGGATCGTTTAATTAAGGCAATATTCGATTAGTGGTACCGTTATAATACAAACATGACGCGACGGAACACGACGCGAGCGGCAAACGAGATGAGACGGCCGGGAATGTCTCGGCTTCGGCCGCTATCTGTAATTAGGATCGAGTGCCGGAAGCTCCCCGTGACACCGCGCCTGCCTCCCGCTAATAACAATAACACCACAGATACTTTTAATTAACTTACACCTACTTTGATGTTCGAGCTTCATCCCTCGAGGTTATATTACATAAGAAAAATTGGTTATTTAGCCTAAAACACTGCAATAATTAAAGCAATCGTGTTCCAGCCTGATCATCGAAGCAACGACGTGAAATAGGCAGGTAGGGGTTGCTCAGTTTAGAAGCCATTTCATAATGATAGCAAACACAGCGTCTGTAACAAGAATAGCGCTAATGGATTGTTGTTACTGACTTAGCTTAATTAAACAAGCCGGGAGTCGACACTCAGACGCATAATACTGCTAATTAAACGGGGGTTTACAGAGATCCGAAAAAGAGCCACTCAAACACGCTTAGCCGGTATTATTACAGTGTATTCAGGGACTCGGCAAACAGGCTCTCGTCGCGAGGGTGCTACTCTCAAGTTTCGCGTTTAATTAGACAGATAGAGGCGCGGACGGGCCTTATTAGTATTGTCTACGGGGGCCCAATTAACACCCGGGAGGAACCGTGGGTGGTTCCAGGTTAGTTTTCATAATCAAGGGATTCCTTTGGCTTCGTTAGCTGAATAATAGGATCGGGTGGCGCCGAAGCTTCGACTTTGCGTTTTATGACTGTCATCGTTTAAATCGGACAACAAGTTTCACCTTGTTTGCTACGTAGATTAATTAAGTAGGTCGGCTATTTATTTTGAACACTGAAATTTTTAAACCTTAAGCATCCAGGACTGTTGTATATCTTGATAGAATTTGATTATCACTGTCATATTTTTTCTCGCGTCTTAATAACATATCTAACTACTTTTTTATTAATATCTGCCAAGTATATGTCCAGTAAGTATTTGCGCTATGCAATGCAGTGCTGCACGAGCTGGTACTTTATTACATCTCGCCTTCGAGAACCGTCAACAGATCCACTACACGCCTTCACATGTAAGTAATTCGAAATATTCCAGATGAAAGGGATGGAAGTATGCATACTTTATAATACTATCCCTTTCACTTGAGTTTAACTGAAACTCATTACACTTTTAGTACAATCCCTGGACGTGCAATTTCTCTCATTAAGGAACATTGTAAATTTATTCTTACTGGTTCGTCCGATGGAGTCGAATGCTCATAAACTTCACACGCTTATTTCGACAGTCATACTGGGTAATGGCGCTTTATTACTTTAAAATGGATATTTTATGTCGACTTAGCATATTTTTTATACCGATGAAGAGGTTAAGCTTCAATACTAAGTAACATAATGATACATCACGTCCGTGTCCATTCTGCACCTTTGATCATAATGAGATTTTTTTTTAGAAGATAATAATTAATTAGGTAGGTATAATGGTAATTATCTCTTTTGTAATCCCACTAAGCTTTCAAACAGACAGTGATGACTTTCTATATAAAAACACCTTTTTATTTTTTTTAAACAGTATGGACACCTGCAACATCAGAGAATTACACTACAGTTGCGTTTCTAATAAAATAGCAGGACTAGGTACGGCTTAATACATCACGTAAAGAAAGAAAGAAGACATTAATTCACATTCACAAATGCAACAAAACAAAACAAAAAACAACATGTTCCAGTTATATCACTGGCTGTCGTACTCTCTACGCCGGAACATAGCAATACCAGCACTGTTGCTAGGCGGCAGGACTATTCAGCAAGTTGGTGTTAGTAATCCAGGTAGGCCTTACATAAGGTCAAGTTCCTTCCACCAATTATAATGTATGATAGTGAATAATTTAAACTCTTAATACTGGCACTTTTCACGGTGACCGCGTCAATGTGTTCGTAAAATGCAAGCGCATGCGTCGCCCCCTCGCATGACTTGTCGGCACTAATAACTTTTTCTCAAAACACTAATGAATAACTTGGTATTTATTACTGAGCACGTTTTCGTACTAGACTGACTCGACGCCGTGCAAGAACCCAGGTGATTTTTCTTTCAAATTCATGCAAATTGCTTCATCAAATGCAGTTTTTTTTGTCGTGCCAGTGCTAGCCGGTTGCTTTGAGCGTCTCTATTTTCTGCAACACACTTACTGCCATCAGTAGGTACCTGGTTAGTTTTATCAGTTTTTACTAGGTGCGACGAAAAAAAATACGTATGTCAGTAACTGATCCATGTAGATACAATTTGCCCTCGTAACAACTGGTAGATACTAGCAATTACTAGCTAGTGTACATAGAAATATTGTTGATAAAACGTGCATATATCCCGCATGCTGCGCTTGTTTCAGTAATTAAAAATACCGAGAATGGTGTAGTGGAAGTTATGGGCAGTTCTTGTGGTGGGAGCGTAATTAACACCTCCGGTTCTACTTCCAGCGCAAGATAAACGTGATCGTGAGCAATTACGGCTAAGACGTAGACCCCGAGGTGCGTCGATTGACGGTAATTAATTTTCCCGCGTATCTAACAGTAGCTGTCGTTATTTTCTTATCGCCGTCGTTCACATTCTACTAGACTATTTATACGGAAAATGTTATGCACATGACATTTAATTAGAGAACCTTGCTGAACATTATATATTTAACTCGATACGTATAAGGAATAAATGTAATTGACACCGGTTTTAAAGGAGCTTTTATACGGAGGAGGTGATTACCGTGGGCCATAAGAAGTGCAATTCTGCGGAGTTGACGAAGCGAGGAGCCAATTTAATTTACAAAGTTGTCGGTTGAGTCCGGATTAAGCTGGGCTTCTTGTCGCGCCTTAATAATGACGTGCGCCTGGGCATCTGTCACGGATCTACACAAATTGTTGTTAAAGGTGTCTACACACTAAAGTGGAGTCTGTGGCACAGCCGGAGGGTTGAGCCGTAAGATTAATTTGAAACAATCATATCGGCAGGTTGCGCCGGGCAGGCTGTCCCGGATTTGCAACCATGTGATTGTGAAGATACTCCGTCAGCCTAAAGGTTCAAAACAATTGATATACGCCGGATGAGATAAGCGTTCAATGTGTGTGTAGACGCCTTAAAACGCAACAAGCCTTCTCGCACAGCATCCGCCTCGACGCACCTTGCGCCAATGATGATATCTACGACAGAGAACAGTTTACAGTTAATTTTACGACGGCTGTTGGTTACGTTATTCAGTAATTAGATAAATATAAATGAGAGTATAGAACAGGAGGTAATATTTATATTTTCTTAGAGGCTTCTATAGTTTCTTAATTAATGCGCGCTATGTGTAAGTAGGTATGCGGAAATTAATAGACAGACCTTTATACAGCCTATACATATAAGTAGTATGTACTTACCTGCTACTTTACAAAAAAATAAAGATAACACAATAGAAGCTGTGGTGGCCTAGTGGCCTCTCAAGCAGAGGGTCGTGGGTTCAAACCCCGGCTCGCACTTCTGAGTTTTTCGAAATTCATGTGCGGAATTACATTTGAAATTTACCACGAGCTTTGCGGTGAAGGAAAACATCGTGAGGAAACCTGCACAAACCTGCCAAGCAATTCAATGGTGCGTGTGAAATTCGCAATCCGCACTGGTCCAGCGTGGGAACTATGGCCCAAGTCCTCTCATTCTGAGAGGAGGCCTGTGCCCAGCAGTGGGACGTATATAGGCTGGGATGATGATGATGAACACAATAGAGTTATTATGTACCTACCTATTATAAAAAAAATAGTAAATTAAATGGTATTCGATAAATATTGAAAATAAGTGTCAAGTTGATGAGACCGAGCATTTTGTGTCGCCGCCACAAACCGTTCAGATTTAATTCAACCCGCTCCACAATCAGGTTTAAATAAAAATAAATCGAACGCACTTTCACTAATATGATTTATCGTCAAGAAATCCGTGAATGTATTACGGACGAATATGTAATCTGTGGCACGCGAGAGTGAAAAGTACTTTATAAGTTTTTTAATCTGTGACATTGTTTGTAAGACAGTTTGTTATCCAAAGAATTCGTATTTAGTGTGTTATATGGAGATAGCGAGAGTAGGCGCGAAACTAGTGGCTTAATAACACAAGTTTGGTGAGGGGGTGCCGTGTTAAAATTCCCGCGGACGAGCGGCGCGTAATTACACGAATACCGGCGTTATGCACTTCGTAAACCGTACACTATAGGAAAGGCAGCCTTAGGTAGGTATAATAGTTTCAGTGCTCAGTCTGGTTCGTATCTACTTATACATCAAAGGGTAAAAATGCAAAGATTGAAAAAAAAGTTTTTGTCCTTTTTCTCAAGTTAGCACAAGAATCCAGTCCTGCTACCACCATCTTGCTCGCTAATCCTGTCGTGAAGCATCAGTGCTTGCACCGTTGTTTTTCGGCGTGGAGAGTAAGACAGCCGGTGAAATTACTGGAACTTGAAGTATCCCATCTTATAATAGGCCTGTAGGATGGCAACGCATCTGCAATACCCCTAGTGTTGCAGATGTTTATGGGCGGTGGTGATCTCTTACCATCAGGAGACCCACTTGCTCGTTTACCATCCAGTCGAATAATAAAAAAAAACCTTCAAAGCTTTAGAGCTTCAGAGCTTTATCATCAAAATTAAATATATTATATTTATAATATGATACTAAATAATGAAAATCTTTATTCAATTAAAAACAAAAATTTACAATGAATAAATTACAAATTAAATAAATTAAATTAAAACCTAAATGAATAATTAATAAAGAAAAAAAATAACAAAATATCAAAAAACTAAAAAAATAATAAAAAAAAAGGAATAAATCATAAAATAAATAAAATTATATTATACTTATATAGAGTCCAAGGCAGATAAAGTGAAATACAAAACGACTTTCAAAACACTCAAAAAATCAAAACCGATAAACAAAGCTCTCATCTTTACGCAAAGTGCTACTCATCCACTGAAATCCTAATAATTCTACGAGTATATCAAAGTTTTTATAGTACGTATTCATCAACTTTATGACCTTAACATTAACGTAAAATCCTCGCAGTACTATAGTAGCTCGTGAAATCTCGCTAATGGATGAGGCGAGGCGATGCTTTTGCTACATTAAAAATATCCATCTAATCTCAGAGTCGATTTAGCTAAAACATTCCCGATCCATGCCCGCGCGGAAATGGGACGTCTCGCCCACTTATGACGAGCCTGGCGGAACCACCGCTGCTTATCCGCCGCTTAATTGTTGAAATACTTAATTCTATTGTTGCGAGTTTTTGTACACGGTAGATTATAAGTGGGATTGTTCAGGTAAATACTAATATACTAAGCACATTTATTACGTACCTTGCAGACCATGCCGCGGTGATTGCGTTTTATAATTGTTTATTCTAGTTAATCGATTGTCTTCTTTTATGTCTCCACTGTTTCCAGCAACTTTATTTGCGAAGAATACATTAATTGCGCAATTAGGGAATAATTACTTTTTTTTTTAGATTATAATATAGGCATTCTATTATTTATACGCGTACTCATCTTCTAATTGCGTGCAAAATTTAATGCCAATCGGTTACCAAACTTTTATGTTATATTATATTATAATTACTTAATAAGAATTTATTTCAAATTGATATCGAATGAATTACTTATTTTAACCTACGGGTTAAGCGTTGGATGGGTAGAGCTGGGCAACGAAAACTTTTTTGAATTAAGACGATTCAATGTAACAACATTTAAATTCCGTTGTTATTTTTTTACTATTGTTGTAATTTTTTACTAACTCGATATGGATTTTTGAGTCTGAAATAAACAATTTTTTATGACTACTATATTATCTATCTGAGACACAATTATTTATCACTTATTATTTTTGATGTAATTTCGCCTAGCCAAACCCCGTGATCTAAGCACAAACAAGCTTACCAAATGTCGTGTCACCGGCCCCAAGTAGGGAGGTAGATGGTATTTATTCAGCATTACAAAGCAGGCACTCTCTGTTGATGCGGCACTGACATATCCGTTAATGCTTTTTCCATTTCCCCGCCACTACAGCCGTCCCACCCGGCACTCTCGGCTTGACCGAATTGCTGCGTGTGAGCATTTTATCTCCTGACTTTATTCAATGCGACACTAATCAGAAAAGGTTGCTGGCCACTTTTTACGTTTATTTTCATCATTGATCTTAATTTACATCAAACCATTTAAGGTTAAAAGGAAACATTTAATTAACGTTTTATGACACGATCGGTTTGATTTAAAAGTAAAAGCTGTTTTTTATTATTGTTGCCTTGATAATAAATTCGCATAACCGTATAAAGCGAATGCGATTAAATCTCATTAAAATATTTAATCTCTCATGATTAAATATTAATAGTTTTAATCTACATCAATAACTCGTTTTATAATTTCAACCCTTTAAAAGTTTTCGCGAATCAGTTTCTATTCGTGGAAAACGGAAATGAAATTTTCTAGCGAGTGTAATTTCCTCACGTGCGATCTAGTAAACAAGCGCCTTTAATTAACGCTATCAAAACGAAAGGTAGGTTCTATAGCAAAGCAATCAAAACTGTAATTCGCAAAAAAAGCCAACCGAGTGGTGCCTGGGGTGGTGAGTGGTTCCCTCATCGCAGCCCTCGAGTGGTAGCCGGCTGCCCTTTTGATTGCGCATTATTCGCGTTTATACAGTTAGATCGCTTCCTAGATTGTTGCTATTGTGATAGTGTTATTCGCTGGAGCGGTCTGACGGGGTTTTAATTAAAAATGCTTGCTTAGACTGCCGCGTTTAGATTACTCGTATTCAGAGCGCGCCATTCGTTGCATTTTCGTCATGCACTTCGTTGATCTTCTTACCAGCTTTCTGTAAAGAAACATGGTTTGTTTACTTGATTCCAAGTTAGTGTAAGAAGGCTTTCATTTACACTTTATTCATTAGCTCTCTTGGTAGTGTTATTATATTAACCATTATTAACTAAGTAATTTACGCACTTACGATTGTTAACCGGTGGATGCAAGTGGCGAGTTGTCATTCATTGTCCAAGAGGAGGCTTTTGTTCAGCAGTGGTCGTCTTCCTGCTGATTATGAAGATGGTGTTCATTATTATCTAACTTTTAGTTTGCATTATAGCTGTGATATGAATTGGTTTACCTATTTCCCATTTGTTACAAATTATTGCATAAAAGTTAGTTAAATAATCCTGAAGTGGAGGTCGGCCGGTATCTCGTCGGCGGCCACCCACGACGTCCATTCATCTCCCGCGCGCATTTATACATTACTCACGGCTCAAGTATCCGATTATATAACACGCAAAATTTCAATTACAACTTGTAATTAGTTTTTCGAGAGTTTTTCTTTCGGGAAGAGGGAGTGGGGTGGAGGCGGCGCGAGCGAGAAGTCATCGTTGCATCCTGTTCCCGCCTGCAGCTGCGGCGCGCTCTGAATAATGTCCATGCCACTTATTTGATTATTTTTATGCAATCTGCGCAGGAAAATGAAGGATTTATTTACTGCAGGTCGGGTGGTGTTAATTAATTTTACGAAGTACAAACCGTTTTGCACTTACCTATGTGGCTTGCGGTTGATAGTCATATTTATCGTGTTTGTTTTGCCTCAAAAACAAGTTCTTGTTTATTTTACAAACAAATAAAGCCCGCTAAGTGCGAGAATCGTACACGAAGTATTTCGCGCCATTTATTATGATCGAGCAAAGAACGCCGATAAAAAACATGTGAAATCCCCCTGTGGTCCTATTTTTACTACGAACTGGAACAGTTATGTCACATCGGACATACCAAAAACTGCAAATTTCCACCTATTAGGTGGTTACATAGTCAGATGGCGAAGCCTTTATAAACGTGTCCGGTTGGTATTTTTTTTTGGAGTAGACACCCAAAAAAGGCCAAAAGAAATAGATCATTAACATCATCACCATCATCTATCACTCCTGAACAGAGAACAGGTCCCTCAAATTATGAGAGCTTGGCCTATTATTCCCATGCGGACCGAATGAGAACTGAGAATTTCATACACACCGTTGAACTGATACGCAAATAAAATTTAATTCCGAGTGTTATTTCGCACGAAAATTCCGAAAAACTCACAGGTTCAGGTCGGTGACATTACTGGCACTTGAAGTATCCCATATTAGGCCTCTAGGTTGGCAACGCATCTGCAATACCCCTGGTTTTGCAGATGTTTATGGGCGGTGGTGATCTCTTACCATTAGGAGACCCACTTGCTCGTTTGTCATCCAGTCGAATAAAAAAAAAGGTACTGGTCTGGGTTCGAACCCACGATTCTCTACTTCAGAAGCTGACCAATGGCTTATAGGGTACGACGACTTAATTCAATATAAGCAGTTCAGTTATATTTAGTCAGTTCGTAATTGAATTAAACCGCGTTCTAGTGTCGTACGCAGCGCGGTGTTAGTGTGTGTATCGCGGCAGTGTGGGTACATTGTTCGGATGGCGACCCTTTCTCGTGGATTGGCAGCGTCGCCGCTGCCCGCTAATGCACGGAAGCCGGGCCACGCGAATTAATGGCAAGAATAATGGCGATCCCATTATGGATTGCCGCCAACATACTTTAGCCATGAAAAGAACCGAAAGTTACATTTGCGATACTCTGAATACTGAGCGCTCTCGGACGCCGCCCCGGCCTCGGGGTGGCACACGATTTGCGGTGGAGTCGTGTTTAGACTTTGATTTTGTACAAACATTAATGTGAAAAAGCTCTCAGTCTTTTTGCCCTGAGTCAGTTTAGAAATGCCTAATGGATTTTGGAGTTGCGTGTTGGGTTGTTAAACGGGCTTTTTTCTATCCACTACATTCTTAATGTAGGTACCTTACCTAAGCATGCCTAAGCTTAGCGATAACTACTACCATTAAGATGCCATACATAACATTAAATAAGGCGAGTATAACAATCGTTAGAAAATGTTCCTACTCTTTTTAACATGCTTTTGGGTAATTAACTTGCAATTTTCGCTCTTTATTTTACTCTACGCTACACTGAAAAAAAAAGATTTGGTAACAGTAAAAAAAAAATTGTTGCTTGTAACATAACTTGAGTGACTACAAAACTAAGGCCTACTAGTAGCTAAAAGTTAGGTGATGTTGATGTCTTACAAAATCGTTTTGTATTATTAGCATAATTTTGGTTCCTAATTAGTAAATTTTAGCTAAAAGTCAAGTAGCCAAACTAGTTCAGTTATCCTTTTTTTTTCAGTGTAATTCCCATTATCCTGAAATCATTTTTTGCTATCTATAGAGGCCATAATATACTTAGTTCATCATCATCATCATCTCAGCCTATATACGTCCCACTGCTGGGCACAGGCCTCCTCTCGGAATGAGACCTTACTTAGTTACTCTATGAAAATTAAGAAGCTGTTTAGAAGATGAAACCTGTGACAAATGGACAACGGGAGTTCACTGGCATCCATTGGGGTTCCATGCAGAATATGTTGTATTCAAAATGAAAATTTTAATGAACATTTATTATACTGTGTTTAGACATTTATTCGCCCAAAATAAAAAAAATTGTGTCAAAAATTCAAAATGAACGCAACATCAAGACAATGCTAACTGACCTAACTTTTGCCCTGGATCGTCTCTACATACAGCATTGTTCTTTTGTCACCGTCTTTCATGTGCAACTTTTAGAACGGAAAAGTCTTTTAAAACTGCTTTCAAGAAAATTAAAGCATTAATGGCCGCTGTGACTAAGAGCGAGCTTCGGCCGCGGTTCAACTGAAAAGAGCAGCGGGAGCGATTGCAATACAAAGTGGTGATTACTTTAATGTTAGAATTATCAAATTATGATCACATTGCATAAACAAATTTTATAGACTACGTTACTCAAAAAATATTTTTAATTCAAGATTAGAAGCTAAGGTTGATACAGTAAATTTCGCGGTGTAAGAGCCAGATGAACGTAACATCAAAAAATTCGAAAATCGTTTTTTTTCATAAAACTGTTCTAAATGTGGTCCTGCATGAACTGACAAAAGGACAAAATTGTACAGTTGTTATTTCACTAGTTCCAAAAAAACGAAATCACATAAAAAGCAACTTCAATAGAACCAGATGAACGTATTTTGGAATCCATTAAATTACTTGCAGTAATTTTGCTATTTTTTAGGGTCACAATAACGTATCAACCGCAACATTATTCTTTGTTATTATTCTACTTGAAAGATTCATATTTCTACACGAACCATAACGACGTAAAAGTTTATGCGTCAATCTGGATGTTATATTGTTTAATAATATTCCAGTTTCATATAAACTTTTAACAGACAAAACAACGAATATCCTATTTACGTTTTTTTGGCACTTATTTTTTCTTACACTTAGTAAGTACAATTAATGACCAAAACGACGTAGTACGATGTACGTTATTGTGGCAGTTACATTTTATTGATCATAATACAGCCCGTTTATGATTTGTATAAATATACGTTAAAAAGGCACCTAAAAATTGAGGTAAAGAAAGAAAAAAAAAAACATTTATTCCCGAGAAATATGAGAACAATGGATAAAAATAAAAATAAAGAATTAAAATATTAATAAAATATAGTTATGCATGTCATAAAATGGTCTCAAATCAGCAACCTGCCGGTCTTGCGAACGGCGCTGGTCTTCCTTTGGGACCATAAGGTCATCTTAGATTAAAAAATTACACAAAAAAATAAAATGTACCGACAAAATTTTCAGAAGAAATAAAAATAATAACTAGTTGACGAAATTAAAAAAAAAACACTTGTAACTGGAAGATTTTGGCGGCTTTGGAACCAAGTCTTTGGAACCAGGTCTCAGGATCACAAAAAAAGATGTCAATAAGATTTTTGCACTAGGCACTACCTACCTAATTGAGTTAGCTTTAATGTTTGTATTATGTGTTATTGTTCTTATTTATACACCGATTTTATTTTCACTGGATTAGACCGACTTGCACCTAAAAGTTAAATTGTGTCAAGGCTTTAAATTGCCTCAAATTCATAAAAAAAATCAATTTTTTAACTAAATAGGTAGTAAATACAATTAAATAATTATACTATTGTGATATAATGCGATTTACAGTTACGTATGTAATTAATGTTTTTTTTTAATTCAGGATCCAACTTATTCATTAAAAGAAAAAGAAGAAAAAATTAACTATCCAAGACCTGGACTTCAACCAACTGCTGCTCATCTAACAACAAATTTAGAAAATATTAGTAAATACAAATTGTTGCCCGACCTCTTAAAGAAAATAATTTCAGAAAAATATTATTTTATAATAATATTAAAATATAATTTCATTATGTTATAGATAGTTCTTTTTTGTTGCGTGTCTATTTTTTTATTACAATTTGTAACATTTTTTGATGATAAAAAATATTCATTTTCGATGTATTATTTAACTTCATAAAGAACGTATCCAAGTACAAGAATAATAAACGTTAAAAACATTTTCAAAAAATTAAGGACCAAAGTAACGTATGTCAACCAAATTTCAAAAAAATATTTATTGCTCGTGTATTAGCAAATATAATTACAATATTTCTCAACTTTCTGAAAGCTGTATTGTGTGTGTACGTGTCAGTATTTTTTTTTCTTTCTTCCGTGGGATATTCACTTGCCAAGAAGCTCGTAAAGTTGAAAGTGGTAAAATTTCGCAGTTTTTTGGCTCTCCTGCACAATTTGGATAAACGATGTTACGTTCATCTGGCTTTTACACCGCGATTTATATGCTAATTTTTATAAACAGTTAATTTTTTTTTTGCCAGGAAATTTGGGTTCCAATTTCATTCAGCATACCCAAATAAAATTTTACATTTTTGATAAAATTATATTTCTTTCCTAATATATAAAAGTCTCGTGAATTTAGGCTACAGTAGGTATATATTTTTGTTATATTTAATTTTGTACATATTTTGACCTAAAAATGTATACGGATCCCTCGGTATGCGAGTCTGTCTCGCATTTAACCGTTTTTTTCTATCTTTAGCGTACAAATAAACTTAATTGATATTATCTTACATCAACTAAAATTTTTTTTCGTTAATTCACCCCTTTCAATCTCATTAAGTATATCTAATCTCTTTACAAATCAGTAGGTAAATAGGTATGTAGGTACTTCCGAAATCGGACATTGCACATCGACTATATTATGTCCGATAAATTTCGTACAGATACTTTGTTCAACGTACTAAATCACCATCTGACAAGTAAGCATTTGCAAAGTACCCGCATAGTCTCCCGTAGTTTGGGCCACTCCGCGTCGCTGAGGTCTCGTGGCGCGGGCGCCGCCTTACGCGCTCGCGCCCAGCGCCAGCGCCGCTAATTGGCAATTTGTTCGATCCTTAGATCTGATATAATGATGCGAGTTCGTTTATTTAAATGATTCGACGGAAACTTCTTGCGCCTCATCGTACCGGGTTCACTTTTTAAATAAATCAAGGGTTAATGGCCCATTCACGACTGACAACCGAAGGCTGAAAGTATTTGCCGCCGCATTTTACACATAATTTTTTCAATTTGTTTTAATCTTTCCAAGGCTAATGGTTTTTTAAGGTAAATATCACATCCGAAACGTTGAATATTTATTTTTAATTATAAATATACGTAATTAAATTCGGTGACTTGTTTACATCATGTAAATTGTGTTGACATAAGTTTAAATTTGCGTCTCGCTTGATAGCTTCGTATCGTAGCCAATTATTTTACGTGATCGATCGCGTGTTCAATAAATGTTCAATTAAGTACGGCTGATTCATCACAACGCCTATCCACGCCTTCTACGGCTCGGCCATTTGTATTTGTATTTCAGTTTCTGATATTTTGCCATAAATAGGTACTTGATGCTAATATGGAAAAAACTTTGTAGGTTACGTTTGCCTTCCAGTAGAATAAAAAAAAAAAAAAAAAAACGTACGTAAAATAGTTCGGAAGTACTAAACATTTTAAATATTTTTTTAACAAGTTAGTAAATACGTAGATATCTAAAGTTTCAAGACTTTGCTTGTGCTTTTTATTACTTACCTAAGTCGTTGAGCGAACATGTCCTATTATCAAGAAAAATACTCACTAAATACGTGTTCTTAGGCATTCCAGTAACAGAGTGTTAAATAATTCGGCACGGAGCCGACGACCTCGGATCATCGTCGTAACCCCATCGGTCGTCTTAATGACCGACTGCGGCGCGTTTTCGTTAATTAAACGCAAACAAAGACGGCTGCCTTCCACTTCGTTATGATCAAACACATTAGCGGGGATTCGCTACCACTTACCGCTATTTGCCGCCGACGCTGATCTTGCAAGTATTTACTCCTGTCTCTGTGACCCGGATTCGCAATGTTATTTGTATAATAAGTCTTGTCAATTTTAACTTAACTAAATATTTTCAAGCGACACAGGCAGTTAAACTAAAAAATTACAAACAAATGTGGACTTTATCAAAAAACATGTAATTATGTACCTAGGTAATTTAACACTAAGGTATTTATTTAGCTCAGTACTTATAGAATGTCCATAATATATTTGTGTTTTTCTTTAGTTCAGGTTATGATATTGAAAACCATGTTGCCTCAGCTGGTCGGCAGACTGCTTAACGCGTTGAAAGGTGCCGGTCTATAGGTGCATAATGCATTAAAACTTTAAATTGCGAGTTAAGAGCATGACAGCGTGAAATCCGATTACGGTGGTCATTAGTTTCCAGTACGCAGACTAATTAATATAACGTTTTGAATAAAGCTCCTCACGGCGCAAGGAGAAAAATCAGAAATTTAATTAAAAAAGTTTAAGTGAGTTTTCACGGGCGAGCGTGCGCGTCGTGTCTCCCAATAACTCAGGCTAATTTCTTTCTTTAATGTAACCAAATTCTTTTGAGGGCACCCATGAACCGTAATTATCCATGTCTACATAATTTCGATAAGTTTTAATTCAATAAATTCGGGGCACGCGCAGTAATTTTAAAGCAATTTAGAAGAAATTAACCTGATGCTCGTTCAGTTTCCATTAATTGGGCGAATCTGCGATTCGTGTTGTTATGAATCATTTTAAATTTAATTAAATTTGTTTATCATATTTTGTGACTGCATAACGATAGGTATAGATATAACGTAGGTATAACGTAGTAGGAAAATGAGTGTGTAAAGATAAAGGAAGGCATCTAGCGAACGAATTCGGCAGTTGATGATAGGTACTCCAACCGCGTAAACATTTTTGTGAGCTCATTAAAATTACATTACAGCTCTTATTTAAACAGCAAACAAACTAAACGACGCTCGTTAATGCGTCTGACCACAGACATCTTTATTAACATTCCAGCCTTGTCTAAAACATTACAACACAAAAAAAAGAAAAAATAAAGAAGGACCTACGATAATAATTACAAGAGAATCGGTCATTACCGCACATAATGTCAAATAATAATGTCAAAAATATGTACGTCAAGGTCTTAGTCGATATAATAATATACGTATTTCTGCCTTTACCTGTCCTACACTAATTTCAACGTTTTAAGCAGAAATTATTATTTTGTACTTTGTATTGTGTTGTATTAGTTACTCTTTATTGTACATAAAACACATGAAATCAATAGATAACAAGAGAAAAAGACTGTACAAAGGCGAACTTATCTGTTTGACTTGCTTTATTGACACAATCACCTTGTAGACTGAGCGCATACGGCTTCATGATCACAGATTGAAAATTGATGATTATTAAGATAAATTTATATCAGCCTTGAAATAATCAGTAGCTATTAGACTCGAATGCCTGGAGTGCCACAGTAATCAACTTCAGTCAAACAACATATCGCCACTCGAATTGGCAAAGAAGGTGACCATATTTTGAAAGTAGGTACTTACCAACTATTCGAAAATGGTAACCATCTGTGAACTCATTTGTGTCATTTTTGTGTCATTGATATGATTGATGTCATCTCCGCAAAGTAACGCCTGATTCAATAAATTAGGTAACCATCTGTGTTAAATTAAATTTTATTTCAACTAGATAAAATAAAATAGACCTGTTTTTGTCTACTAGTCACTCTACTTTTACTTCAAATTCAACATAGATTTCCTCTTCTCAAGATTGGTGTATTTAGATTGTTTATTAATAACTTAGAGTAATACTTACTTTGATTCCCCTGAACGCCCGCATAAGTTCTTGAATAACTTTGGATGACATAAATCGTCATCATAAACTTTTCATACAATTGATAGTTTAAATTGATATTTGATAATATTATAGTTAAAGGTGTAGCAGGTACAGTTAATAATAAAACACTGACTGAATCTTTAAATAAATATATTTATTTACATAGTAACTGTGAAATGAAGCAATTATTCTGTCGATGTTTACGAAAGTTCGAAACATTTAGTAATCTAGCCAATATTTTCTAACTAATGACAGTTCGATTTTTTTTACATAAATACATCTTTTATCGTAAAAATCTCTGTTACGATATTCCAAATCTTAGAAAATTTCATCTCTTTCCTAAATAATTATTTTTCTTGATTTTGCATTATTGAACACAACTTTAGCAATAATGAAAAACGTGTAATTTATGTAATGCGCGGACAACAGTCACCGAAGCGGCGGGAGGTAAACACAAAGGATGAAAACGTCTTAAACAGGTATTTTTATATTTATACAGTATGTACTTAACTAACCATTGCACCACTTCAGAGTATAATTTATATCACTATTATTCAATCTATAAACAGCTCGTTATCTCTTTATGGATACTCGCTTATTAAATTCTATGAACGGAAACTTGTCTTTGGTAAAATAACATCAATATACCTACTTAACCAAATCAGGGAAAATAAACATAATCAAATTAATTATCGTCAATAAAAGTTCATACCTTGTATGATAACAATATTTAGGTTTACTAAAGTACAAACATTTCCATAACAATGAGATCGATTTTAACAATTAGGTAATACATATCTGATAAACGTGCCTGGACCTGAATCGTTGTATAATGATGCTGTTACAACTATGATGTTTTAACTAATTATTATTTGACTAATTATGCAATATTGAAGGGCGTTGTGTTTTGTGTTAACTGGTTGACTTTATTAATAACTATTGTATTATACAGAAGCGGCATGTGGGCATGGCTAAGCGCAAGAGGTGGCACGATCCGTACAATAAGAGCGGCGGCGCCGCGCGGCCCACGCGGGCGAGCGCAGGGCTGCTATCTTAACATGTAAACAAGTGCTCAAATCGTATACATAATGGAAATATCGTGTTCTGACAACGCTATCGCGGCTCATCCCGGACATTTTGTAAAGTGGCCACATTTCCATAGCGCCATCTAGACTAATGTAATCTCGCACGACGTTTATAAAATATGCTCGCCGAGACGCCGTGAGAAGTCACACTTGGCCGATATCTTTGTACTCGGTGGCTAATCACAGCAACTATTCTCTGAATTTTAAAATCAATTTTACAAGTTAGCTTTATCGTAAATGACATTAAAATAAAATAATTTATTCTATTTGTCGATTGGTGATGGTTAGTTTATAATGAAGTAGAAGAATCTGATTGTCACGCTAGTAGCTATTTGTGTGCTCTCGAGACTTGCCCGAGCCGCAGCAGGCGGTGCGGCCCGCCGATGACGACGGGACCTTGCTGCAGCGGCCGATGCGTCCCGCCAACACTAGTGGGGTTTCACCTGAACCACCAACAAAATCATAATTAGTATTGATCGTCACTAAAAAGAAATATAATAGTATTTAATGTATCAGCGAAGACAGTGGAAGGTAAAAGTTACCGAGGCGAGAAGTCGGCGCGGCATCTGCGGTCATCGCGCGGCATCGCAGACGTCGGGGTCGGGCGGGCTGCCGTAGCCCGACGACGCGTCGTCAGCGCCGGCGCAGCCGCCCCCGTCCTTGTCCGCCGCGCCCGCCGCGCATGCGCCGCCTACGTACCCCGCACTCGGAGACTGCCGAACAAACAATTAAGTACTGTTAGTTAGTTATTACACTTTTTCGATTCTCCTTGAGCTAGCTCATACTCATGGGCGATGGTGATCATTTCTCATCAGATGACCCGTATGCCCGTTTCATAATAAAAAAATAAGGCTTTTGAAATAACGCCTACTAAGCACAGGTTTCTTCTTACAAAATGACGGGGACTATCGCTGCGATATCGTTTCATAAATATGTACGTACATATACCTAACAATAGAATAAGAGTGAGATCAAACTCTCGATATAACGGTGCTCTGTGTCGCATAGAAACTGCTGTTTGGGGACAGAAGCACGATGTATTTATGTTGCGTAAAAAGTTCGTAGCTCTGGTCATAAGCTTGCTATTAGGTAATGGTGATGTTTGAAGCTCTATATAAGCTGCTGATTGGTGCATAGTGCGGCATCATATGGATCCAGATCTAAACCTATATAGCCCAGATGCAATACCATTCAAATTTGAATTATACTATTCACTTGTCAAGTTGTCGATAGCCCGTGTGCGCAATCAAAAAGTCGATTAGAAATGTCGCGCAGCTGAATGGGCTCCCTCCACTCGCGCGACTCATAAAATGAAATAGATTCCCCCACATTCGCATTCCGACAAGCGTTCGTACGAGAAAGATTAATGATCTTATACAAAAGAAACATAATAAAGTGGAGATAGAATCTCCCACTAACAGTGTCCTTGTGGGAGTTATTTACTTCGCCGAGCCGACTTTTTCACGTGCCCTTTATTCGTGATGGGGCCATTTGAAAAACAAACCTTTTCCTTATAACGAGATGAAAATCGTAAGTGGGTGGGTGCATGCAATTACGAATTTCCATAAGTAGGGGACGTTTCGGACAAATTTAATGCGATGCTTTATAAACTGCAAACAAGCGTGCATAATGGTAGAGTCCGTATTAAATCGATAACGACGAGGGAAGTCGCTCTGTGCTGAGGTAATGACGCTGGTTTGCGGCTATTAAGTTAACCATAATTTAATAGGGGGGGCACAAGGCTGGCGGGAACAGGTTCGCAGTCCCACAGACCGCATTGGCCCACGTCAGCGTCCGCACGCGACGTGGCCACGTCTCGTGAGAACACGCTGTGCCGACCTGACAATAATTACATACTGGGCCCATGCTAAACTGTAAATAAATAATCTACGCCCTAACAATTATAGAAATAGAGACGTAAAGAGGGCAATCGATGCCGTTATTCATAGTCGTTCTCGTCCAGACGGGCAATCTAGTTCGGTCTAGACTAAAATATGAATTTATATAAGTAGGAACCTGCAGCCCGCTGACTTGCCGGCGGATGTGCGCGAGCCCGCTGGGGTTGGCGGCCATGCTCGCGAACACTAGCCGCTCCTCGTAGTCGTACTCGCACAGGATTTTGTTATCGCACAGATAGAATCTGTCTCCTACGCAGAACCTGAACAAATTAAAAAAAATCATCTAAGTATTATTTCGAGAAATAAAAAAGAATTATTGCTTCAAAATCATATAATTATTTCCTATTATCGCGCAAAAACTCTTTACTATAATATTTTGCAAATTTTAACCTGTTAGGATGCGATTCTGTTGAAATAAAGTGGAGCGAAGACGCACATAATTCGACTAATCAGATCAGTGGAAATGACTCTACAAAAATAATGTGACGTAGTTTTCAGATCATATGATTGGTCAATTCTGCACGTCTCTAAAAGCCATTCTTATTGAGGAACGAGTCTAACTCGCTCGACAGCTAATATAGTCAAGGTAAAATTACTCTAAAGCATTTGACTCTGAATGCTCACCTATGATTGCACTGCTGACAGGCAAAACATTCTAAGTGGTAAACGAAACTCTTGGCTCGCATTACCATTTCGAAGGCGGGAATGACTTTGTTGCACGCTACACAGTTGCCTGTGGCTCCAAATAACCTATAAAAAGAGTAATAATTGGTTATAAACTTTAAAATACGACTTTAACAGATTAAGAGCACTTGCTACGCACGCAACTGTATTTTAAAAGCGATTGGGTTTCGGGTCTTGGTATATAAGGTTAGTTAGAAGTGAGGTTACCTAAGATAATCCCTTTTGCACAGCATGAGGTCGGCTTTGTAGTAGAGCTTGGAGCCGACTTCTCCCAGCCGGCAGTCGCAGCAGCCGCACTTGAGGCAGTCTTCGTGCCAGAATCGTTCCATCGCTTTGAGGAGGAACCTTTCTGTGATGACTTTTCCGCACTGCGCGCACAGTCGCGCGCCGCCGGTGTTGCTCGCCACGCTACTGCTAAGAGCATATTTGTTCTCATCTTGTTGACCTACAACAAACAGCTTAGGTTAATTGATGCTGAGAAACTTAAACAATAACAAGTTGTGTTTAGCGCACACTTAATCATTAATTTATATTTTCTTTGAACTTGGCTGTGAAATGAATTTATTACTAACAGGCAATTACGGTTCCGACGTATTATGGATTGGTAGCCATTATTGATTAAGTTTTTTATAGTTTCACTTTTATTGAGAGCAGGCTTGAGAATAAATTGAGCATGGACAATTAAGTAAATGCGCCGGATATCACGCGATCGGAGCCTGCAGCCAATGAAACGTAGAGCGAAATATACAAGTATAATCTGAACAGTAATTTATTCCTGGCTTGATTTAGCTGAAGTAACTTGAATCTCAAAATTACGTCTAGCAGTAGCGGTCAATATATTCAATCTCATTGCAGAGCTTTATCAAGTCAACATGAGCGATATAGCGGTATTGTGTAAAAGTAAAATGGGAATTAATCAATTTTGGAACATGATATCCGTTTTTTAAAACACCCGTTCCCATAACATCCGTTCCTATTATTCCGGTCCTTAATATTCGGTTTCCCGATATAGATGTATTATGTATTTAGGTACCTACCCAAAAGAGAAGTTTGACTTGCTACCCGTTTCCCAAAAAGACCAAACGTACTGACAATCAAAAATATTACGCAACTTTGTGATCTCGCTTATATATCTCGCTTTAAATGAAATTAAATGAAATGAAATAATTGAAATGAAATAATTTATTGCCAAACATGTGTTAAGTATTATCAGGTCTTACGAAATAAATTCGTGCATCATGTTCTACCGTTTCCGGCTTGCAAAAATATAGTCACTTACTTACTAAACGTATACTAAAAACTATCATCACTCACTTTATAAATGCAAAAGTTTGTAAATCTGTTTGTTTGTTACTGTATTACGCCTACACCACTGAACCGATTTAGATTAAACTTGGTACGTATACAGAGTTTAAGTCCCGGGAAAGGACAAAGGATAGTTTTTATACCGAAAAATTGCATAGTTCCCACGGGATAGCGGTAACTGAATTCCACGCGGACGGAGTAAATAATAAATTAGGATTCCCTTACTCATGTCATAATAAACGGATCTTTTAGCATACATATTCTACGCGAAATGGTTGTTTTGATGTACGGATACTACGAGAAACTGGTATTTGAGCATAAAATCATTTAAAGAATCTGTTATTTTAGAACGGATGTCTTGGAAAATTAATAGGATATTCTAAATCGTGGCCCGCCATTGCCATTTCACCTTGCATATTCTTGGAGCTACCTATGTTGGAGAATTAAGTCTTCTACGAATTTCAGTATTTTAAACCTATGTATGCTCATAATACAATTTTTTCTTGAATGATACTTTTATTATGGCAATAATATGTAGTAAATAAAATAATACTTTTATCTGACATGGATAAACTGGTTACATTGGTAAATACTTTTTGTAAACAATATGAATAGATTTACGGACTATTTGACTGCCACAAAATAACCTTGAACGAAGGATAACAATTTAGTTAAGAGTTTCAAGGACCATTTATATTAAAGCTTGCACGTAACGAATTCTCTTTCGTTGCACACAAGAGCGTAATTCTGTGTAATACCCCCCTCATTACGGCGGTAAGCCGGCTGGATTGTTTTCTACTATGTAATTGCGCCAATTAATTCGAGCAGAAGCGCGCCGCATGACACAGTCGAGCTATTGACGTCATTAATGCGCGCACGCATACTTACTCCCATAAGAAACGTTGCAATTAATAATACATTGTAACTTTTATGCTACAAAATACAATAATACAACTCTACGCAGAAGCGGCCTGCGTGTCTTAGAATTATCTGAACATCGAGTGTAGAATCTAACAATTATTACACTGTACATCAAAGATGCAAAACTGTTTATTGATTGCTTGCATGAGTAAACGTGTAATTAATAACAGTTCTACGCCTTAATTAAAATACGTACCTACCGACGTAGTATAATAGCTCTACCTATGACTTTTCTGCAGTCTCTTTCTGTGCCATGGGCCTTATAATAAATAAATCAATGTGTCGCCTAAAGTAAACAATCAGTTCCAATTTATCGGCACGGCGTCTACATAATAGTGCGTACGTCAAACCAATCAAGGATCCAATTGAAGGGGTAACTAGGTGGACATAACTCATCTCAATCGATCACGTGCGTATCGGCCGCCCGCCGCGTCCGCCCGAGCCCGATACATCTCGTTTATTGAAGCCGACGTCGTGACAATAAAGTTAATTGGACTATATTAATGACGTCTCGTTAATAATAAAATAATAAAGATGACGTACGGCCTCCGGGTGTCGTAATTAGTGCGCTGCGGGGATTGGGGAGCCAACGCGGCCGGCCTCCGCGCGTACCGGCACGCTGCCGCAGCTCGAGGTTTAAAGTTACGCCGGCGAGCTCTAACTAGCTAACGATATTAAATGATTACAATCTCAAATTGCTACAAAGGAGTTTCACAGGCAATTTATGTAAACGCTGCAACAAACAAATTCTCTCTGCCCACTTTCACAATTCTCGTCGCAGCTATTATCCATTTATTCATTACCTATCTTGAGTTCACAGAATGGACAGGTATTTAAATACCATGCCTTAAACAAATCTATAATGACACGTTGACTGTCCTGTTCCAACTAGACTTGAGAAATTCTAGTTCCTAACGATAAAAACTAGCAAGGTATCTGTCGCGATAAAAAACAGAATATATCGGTTGGTTCGGTTAATCGTCGCATAAAACCTAATGTGTTTAAGGGCAAATATGTAAACTTAAGCACTCTCATAATGCGAATTAAGTGTAGTATAATCTAATGTCAGATACGTAGAAGTTAGTTTTTATAGGCTATCTTTAGCCTGTGTAGGTTATTAACATGAATTTCGTTTCAATAATAATAACTTGTAGCCGGTTTTAAGGCTTATTATAATATTTTAATATTTTAATGATACGATCAAAGTGTCATTTACAGGATGCTATAGCAATAATCGTTATCGTTGTGAAACAAGACATTCTTTATAAAACGTGTTCAATTTTATCGACGCGAGGTACTGAAAAAAGCTGCGGTTTCCCTTAATATTCTTGGAACACATGCAAGACTGACGGTGGTTTTACCTGGTGGAGAAAAACCACTGTTTAGCGAAGAATGCCGGCGACGCGAGGCTTGCGGCGGCGTGTTATGCCCATTTCAGGTGTAATGCTGTAATTATGGCGCGACCGCGCGTTTTTCTAATAGCTGGATCTACATTATCGATCCAGTCACGCCAATCACCATTTTTATTAGCTCAACATATGAACATTTGTATAACAGGACTTTTTTTTCTTTGTTTTCGGATAATATTTACCACGCCTAAAAGCGAACAGTAGTGCGGGCCTAAATTTGTAAATCAAAATACCTATGTAATTGCCGCCGTAGTTTTGTATGGCAGCGGACAAATTGCCGCGGTACCTCAACTACCGACCTACACAGTAAAGCAATAAAAGGTGAGTTAATATGTGGATGGCACATAAATATCCGTCGGTGGGGAAGGCGCTTCGTATTATTTTCGTTTTATTACCGCCGGGCCGAGAATTTGATAGAGACTTGGCCACCGAACTGCCCCGCCAGTATTAATTTCGCCAACACAGCCGACCGGCCGCCGGCGCCAACGTATTAAGGCGCCGAAATGAAAAGAAACCAGGAAATGGATGAAAAGTAATTTATTTTGGCGTGAGAAGAGCGACAATAGCGCGGGCATGGGTGCCACTCTTTACCACCCCCAGATTTTAGCGACTTGGAAATACCGACCCTGTTTCTCGTGTACACATATCGAAACCCATGTCATGAAATATCAGCCCGGTATACATCGTAACGCGATGATAAATCCCGACTAGATAATTGGTGGACAGAGCGGCATACCGATACCAACCTTATTTTTCGTGTAGGTTAGGTACCCCGAATATTAATAATACCTACATATTATTTACTCGAACAATAGCGTAGATTTATGAATTTCGTTTAAACATGGGGCTTCACTGGCCGCTACTGCGACACGCTCGCTTTGCAGGCACGGTTCCCGCATTTTGGTTGCAATTGTACATAACACTTGTACTTTTAGTTCATTAACACTACCGGGTCGGATAAACCATGTCGGTATTTATCAGGTCGAGAATGATAGGGCAGTTTTAATATATGTGTAATTTACCTTTCTATTATTTCGAAACAATTTGGGCTTTTAAATATCAGGTCCTAATTTCGAGTAAAAATTACATGTTTTTACGCATCTTAAATAAATCTATAAAGGTATTCTCACGGGCTCAGATTTCTATTATAGATTCACCCTACTACACGGAAAAAAAGGAATTCTCCGACCAAGAATATTCATAGTCTCAGGAATATTGTTTAAATCCAAGTTATTTTTATCTTTAAGGTAAGATAATAGTTTTTCCCAAGACAATATTTGTCTTCATTCAACACAACACAATATGGTGTCCGGCTATATACGAAATATTATTGTCTTGACCAAGGTACATTGTCTTAATCTAAGACATCCTTTTTTTTCCGTGTAACATTCTGAATTATATATGTATAATGCGTAATTTTGTGAGTGTGTTTGTTACTGGTTCACCCTAAAACCGCTTGACGTTGGCTAACGAATGACAAACAAATAGACAGACAGGCAAAAAATCGAGTAATGCATATACTTTCATATGCAATTTGTTAAATAAATCTGTTATTCTGACATTTGCGATTTGATATATTTGTACCTATACTATGCAAAATAATCACACATAAATCAGCAAAATGTAGTCAGCACCTTTAGGTATGCGCACCGGTGGGAAGCCATGCGTGTCTCGCCTGTAGGTAAACATTCCTTGTATTCAATTAAATGTCAGGTTATTGTAATGGGCCCGCATCACGACCGCCCCGCAATCATTCCGTGCAATTTACAATCGTTCATTGCGTATTGCAATTAACTTGGTATCTCGTACTTGTTGTGCTCTCTATGTATATAATTAACGATATATTGCTTTTCTTGTGTACTTATATTTATGCGCATTTAGTTAATTATAAGCGTCGTCGGTTATGTGACCGCTAAGTCGAATAAGGATGGGCGTCATAGTCTTCTATAGACCCGTTATAACGGTAATATTGGATACTGAAGATGATACTTTGTTATCATATTATATAATTAATAAATAGATATCATGGGATAATATAATTTACAACAATTGACCTAGTCTCAAACTAAGCAAAGCTTGCAGCAACGGATAAACATACTTATATAGATAAATATATACTTAAATACATATTAAACACCCAAGACTCGAGAACAAACACTCGTATTATTCATACAAATGTCTTACATTACATTTAATTCTATTTAGGTTAACGTTATACGTTATTTTATTTGTGTACATTTTTTGGAGATGCTTTTGTGAATTTGTTGTAACTACCCAACGCATTTGTGCAAAAATCTAATTTATTTGAAAAATTGTGTGAATTTGTCTGTAAATTTATGTGTATCTACATTTTTTTTAATGGTGAGACAAAACACCATCATTATTTTAATTTTGCCAACCGACAATTTTTTTCAGCTGAACTTGTCAGTGTCATTTGTTTTCAATTACCTTATCAATACCATTTCCTCAAGAAGTGTGATTTCGTACCCTCTTAACAAGTAGGACACTAACAGCATAATAAAATTGTATCATTTAATTAATAAGCCATATCCCGTGAGATATTTTAATTTAATTACAGCTAACTTGGATTACGAAAGCTGAACCACTCAAAATAACGCAAATTAAAAACAGAATCCGCGTGTCCAAATTCATTACGGAAACGTAATATCGTGCGGGATATCTAAAGTGCGATAGTAATGGATTTGTATAATGATTGCGGTTGCAGCTGTTCTAAATGTTCATACAATTTATTTAGTTTTAGTCGTCGGTCACTCATTAAACAACGATGCTGATTGCGTTGTTGCGATATTCCATTATGCGGGCAGTAATTAGATTTAACCAAATGCGGGTTTTGCATTAATAACTGCGTGCGTGTAAAAACTTAACGAGCAGAATACCTGCCTACTCGGTAATGTTGTAACTGCTGCTTTATACAAAGCATTAACATGTACAAAATTTTACTAATGATTCTTAATTAAGTAGTAAAGAAATCTTTTGTTTTTTTTTTTTAGATTATGTTGTTGTAACTTTCTTTAGACACGTGTGTATGTGGTTGACGTCTGTGCAGTGATAGGGCGTGAGAGCGCAAGGTGCGCGCGGGCGGCTCTCCGGCCCCGCCCGCGCCCCCTCAACGTTAACATTTCCGTTATTAAAAAAGTACGAGACTTTGTCATCAGAGAAGTTAGTTTTTTTTAATTAAAATTATGAAATTGATATTGCCTTTACGGCGGAGCTCGCTTGCCAACCTTGTAAAAGTTTAAATTAATTTTTGAATTAAGCCTAATAGCAGTGGTAAACGATTTCCAAGGAAAGAGTTTTCCGTTTGAGCAAATATAAAATTTAATTTATCGGACGGCGCAAAATTGTATCGTAATTGCTTTTCATATCCGAGATGACGAAGACCGTTATTAATTGCGGGTATTAATAAGATTATCGTAGCGAGAATGTTTCGTCGACGTCATTTACAAAGGATTGTCAAATGTTATATTTTTCTTTCCATGTATGAATTATTATTGTATATAACAATCTCTTACAAGGGAATAGTTAAAAAAGTTTAAGCTTTAAGCGGTAAATAACAGTTCCAGCAGCCAACAGTTTGCGCTAAAATAACAAGAGAGTGTGAAACAATTCAGTAAATACTATCCTAAAATAACTGCTGTGAGAAAACGTGGACGGCGATTGAATTTTCGCGATCTATTGAAATTATTTGAAATACTATTAGGGTCAAGTGTCCAACAATGAAACACATAAAATTCAAAATTTCACGAATCCTTAATTTACTAAAAATACTTAATTTTGTGCCAATAATACTAAAAAAACTCCGTAAACAGGTCTTCTTCCACGTGACATCGATGCAAACTGGAGTACAGTGGGTGTGGTTCTCAAGGGTGTCCTTACGCGATATAGTGCACGATCTGGCAACGTGGTACGTTAGAAATATCGCAATGTTTCACTGTGTACCCATGTTTCATTGTTAGACATCATGACCCTAAGTGATTTTTCTATGCTTATCGTTAAAAACCTTTTTTTTATTCAACTGGATGACAAAACGAGCAAGTGAGTCTCCTGATGGTAAGAGATCACCACCACCCATAGACACATGGGGATTGCAGATGCGTTGCCAACCTAGAGGTTTTCTTTATAATTTACCCCTCGCTACTGTAGCACCGTCTATTTAACGCACTTTTGCATAAAGGGATATTGTGCGCCTTCCGTCTACTCTACATTCCATATTTCCGAGTAAGACAAACAATTCGTAAAAGTATCTGTTACATCGGAACGCTCTTTCAAAAAGCATGCGTGCCTCTCCTACGTAGGTAGGAGTCCTAATTAATAGGAACTACGAGGGTGAATTGAAAAGTTTTGAGCCTGAGGTTGATAATGAAATAAGAAAGAAAAAATAATAATGGCACATAAGACTTTCATATTCTTTCATCATAATGCGCTATCTTTTGTTTTTCTTCTGTCACAATTGCAAATTTTGTGTTCGATTTACTAACCGAGGTTCGCGATTTCCTTTAAAATGGATAAAATTGAGCACCGTTCTGTGATCAAATACTTACAAAAAAAGGGCTTAACGCCAAAGCAAATTTTCGAAGACATGTGCCATACTTCAGGAGAATCCGCTCCATCATATGCCACTGTAAAACGATGGGTAGCAAATTTTAAACGCGGCAGAGAAGCAGTTGAAGATGAACCTAGGTGTGGTAGACCAATAACGGCTTCTACAGATGAAAATGTCAATAAAATACTAGACATGATTATGGATGACAGGCGGTTGAAAGTTGCAGAGATAGCGGAGACAATTGGCATTTCCTATGAGCGAGAACAAAACGTAATCACCAAGGACCTTGGATTTTCTAAGGTTTCTGCTAGGTGGGTACCAAGACTGCTTTCAGCTGAAAATAAACGCACCCGCCACACAGTGTCACAGGATTGTTTGGATCTGTATCAATGCGACCCACAAGATTTTCTTAGTCGTTTCATAACTATGGATGAAACTTGGGTCCACCACAATACACCGGAGTCAAAAGTGCAATCTAAACAATGGAAAAGGTCAGGGTCTCCACCTCCTAAAAAAGCTAAGGCCATTTTATCCGCGAAGAAGGTAATGGCTTCAGTTTTTTGGGATTGCCAGGGGGTCATCATGGTTGATTATCTCGAAAAGGGTAAAACCATAAATGCTGATTACTACTGCACCCTCCTACAACGTTTGCGTGAAGAAATAAAAATAAAAAGACCTGGTATGATATCCAAAAAAGTGTTGTTCCACCAAGACAATGCACCTGTCCATACTGCAGCGAAATCTATGGCACAAATCCATAGCTGTGGGTTTGAATTGTTGCCACATCCACCCTGTTCGCCGGACTTGGCCCCTTCAGACTACCATCTTTTCCCGAACTTAAAAAAAACACTTAACAGGAAGGAAATTTTCAACGAATTTTGAGGTACAAGAAGCTGTAACCGACTATTTCGATAACCTTGAAGATTCTTTTTTTTTTACAAGGAATAATGAAGTTGGAAGCAAGGTGGCAAAAATGTATAGAACGTTTAGGAGACTATGTAGAGAAATAAAATTGTTTTAAAACCTCAAGTCTTTATTTTAAAGGTTAGGCTCAAAACTTTTCAATCCACCCTCGTACACTAAACTGTCTTATTGATGATCAAAATCAATCAATCCATCAGTTTTGGTTGAGACACTCTTAATTATTTTGTATTTTTTTGTCTTTTGTTTGCGTAAAAATTATTCAGTAAAATTATTGAATTGGATCAATGGTCCATCTTGTTTTATTTATCCATCACTTTTAAATCATTAGAAGCGCATTTAAGCACTTCATTGTTTCAACGGCGTCAAGCTTGCACAGAGTCGAGACAATCTGTGCTATAAATTATTTTCTCTGAGAAGACTCCGAGAGAAACTTAAGCCTGACATAAGTGGGCAATAAACTTCATCCAATTTGGAGATTCGCATCTGGAGGCTCTTATTAAAGCCCGAAAGTTAGTCCTTTTCATCCATCACTTGTAATACGTGTGTGAGTTATTGTATGAAAAATTGAAGAATAAATTGAGTCGCTGCAGCGGCAGCGAGACATAAATCCCAACTGAGCCCTCAATATTGTTTTAAAGGGGAAGTGGCCATAAATTTTATCAGGGCCGCCCAGAGCAGCGCGGAGCGGCCGCTCGGCGCGGGCGCCGCGCCGCACCGTCTTCTTGCACCACGTCATCTCCACTTTATTCAAGCAATTTTCCGCCACTGCTCATATAGTAGCTGCTCAAAAATACTTTCCTACTATTTATTACATCACTCGACAATATTAATGAAATCGACGTCTAAGTAGGTATTTGTCGTACACAAAAGTCTCACGCCAAGAGACGCCTACCTCTGTTCATGAACAGGGAATAAACATAAATTATCTCTTAAATAATTTACATGATACAGAAGTGGAAACAAAATAAAATGACATAAAGATCAACAATGTTCGTTGTAAAATAAGATTTATATAGATACGTAATAATTAGTTCGTTCGTTTTTTGAGATACCCGGTCTTAAAATTCTTAAACATTCAGTCAAAAATATTGTCCATCAACGTTTTTTTTAATAGGAAGCTGCATGATAGATTGCCTACTTTAGATTACGGAACTAAACAAATATACAATATTGTAGGTTAGGTCTTAATAAAATTTTGAGAAAAGCTGAGTTTCTTACAGTTTTGCATTTAGCTTTATTCGCTTTCCGATTCTGTACATCGCAGAATATTGGCATGCCGTATAGCGCGAGCAGCGTAAAATACGATTTGATTACGATAAGGGTTGTGCGACGCAAGTGGCTGCGCCAGTTGTTTAGAGCACCGCGAGTCAATTTACCGCACCCCCCTTCCATCTATGGACCAGCCGTAACATAGCTAGAAAACATATGGTTACGACTCTCTAATAAAGCGAAATTGTGATATTAACCCAGAACTAGCAATAGTAAAACGTGCTCCTTGCGATTACATTGTGGGGCACAATAAAAAATCGCTTATTTTTATCAATACAATCTGTATGTGTCCGACATACATTTCGCATAAATGTGATATTGCAATATCATTCGTCCCCTTTTTAATATCGCGACGGACGCTGCCGGGCGGTTTATGGCACAACCCTTCCCGCGTTTTATTCGCGACCTGTTTGTCCTAATATGAAAAATTGACGTCAGCAAAACGGAAATGTCGCTCTGTGTATATGTTTTTGTACGCATATTACTTGCTGATTTACGTCCGTACTCGTAAAATAATGCAAGGAAGTCCGGTTGAGTTGTTTTGATGAGTTATCTTGCTATTCTGATAAATAATTATTAAGTGCAACACGTAAATTAAAAAGGCAATCTTACAGAGTACTACAGTATTGGAAATAAAAAAATCTATCTATTGGGTACTCTTCTTAGGTCTCAACTTTCGGCAATTTTCACCCACAACGGAAGTAATTTCTATTACTTTTCGGTCTTAATCACGAAAAGGTATTTTAAAGTAGGTATATCACGTACGTCTAAGCGCCTAAATTATTCGAATTACCCGCATTTCGTTGTTGAATTTCTACCGGCACCTTATCAAACCGATACACAACGGTATCGTGGTAATTTAAAAAATATATTACATGATTATAACCCGTAAACAATATAAATTAATTACTCGTGTTAAGAGAGTTTAATTAATTTTTAAAGTTTTCTCGACCAATAATTTAATGCTAACGTCTATTCCACATATCTTGGAGGCTGATCTAATTTTAATTTAAAATTTTAGTTAAAAGTATAATATACTTAAGTACCTGTTTAATTTCCAGCGCTCGTTATGTTCTAATTTTCTTTATTATTTAGGCACTGGCGTGTTTTACAATACTGCGATTTTAGCTTTTAAGAAATGATGGCTATGATCTTATATGGCAATGCTAGGCAATGCTATACGAAATGCTGATTATGCTGAGCCAGTGTCCGATTTACAACCGCAATGACATACGAGTATATCTTACTAAATACCTATCTATGCTGTCGCACCTAATAATATTGTTGTGTCTTCTGTAGGGTTGTACAGATTGTGATTCCCGAATACGTCACTTCGATAAGGGTGTGATTTGATTACAATGAAAATTCAGTGTCTCATATCATATATAATTGTTACCGTCAGGTACATTGTACGCCGCATTTCATATATTGACTGTTCTAGAATTAATTGTCCTTTCAATTGACTTACGTATTAGACAAGGGTGTCGAATAGACGCAAGTAGTGCCATGCTTTTCTTTAACTTTGCGAAGTTTTAGAAAAAAAAGCTATGGTAAAACATTATGGTTTATTACAGGGGACTTTATAGATTTTACTGAGTTTTAATTATCTAAGTATTTAGTCTATGATGTACTCACTGCTTGCACTGTCAGGTTTGTGCATGGCCGGGGGATCGCGAATCATGGTGCTGCTGTCACTTGCGCATCACACGGCACTGTAGAGTAACCTGAAACAATTACATTAATTATAACACCTAAATAAGGACTCACTTATTTCAAGTCGTGGGCTCTAATGACAGATGTTTCTTGAACTGGCATGAACACTGCTTACGCCGCAGCGGACAAAAGTAAGCTCATCCTGTATAGACGCGAAATCTATGTGTATTATCCGGAAATCTTTTAAGTAAGTAGGTAAATCTAGTATTTAAGGAACCAACCATAGACTCAATAACACTACGAAAAAAGAATTAATATGTGTCTCTTCCGGAGCTAATTCTTACAATCGAAAGGAAATTTCAATTTAGAAAACAAAATTCGACATTCAGCTAAATGTAAACAAGTACTTAATGTGCACTCTATTCCTGAAACTTTATTTTCTAAACGTAAACTTCATAGAAGCTTTTTGCAAACTGTTGAGCATACACACACATGTAGGAATATGTACTATAAAGATTTTAAAAGCTGAGTGGCAGACATGAGCGCACGCGTCTCAGCGAAACCTCATTAGAATAAACGATATTCTCTCCTTACGTCCACTCCGCGCGAGACCTTATTACTCCGACAAACTGCTGTCAAACGGCAAAAGCCAAGCCCGCCCGCTCCTCTCTAAAGTGTACCCTGCGCTCTACACAACAAAATTTCTTATCCGAACCCAGCCATTCAATGACTGTCTTCTTAAAATTTTCTATTCTATGTGTTCGACATAGAGTTTATTCTCAGAGTAAGTGGGATAATAGACGCACATTCAGGCGGTATTTGTTCGTGAAGGTTTAGACGTCCGTACAAAGCTGGAAATTGAAACTTTAGACTCTAATAATACGTGGCATAGTTTGATTTATAAGGACAAAATTATTATATCAGTATATGAACCAATAAATAATATTCTTCACAAGCTTTGTGTAACAAAACATACCACCCAAGTGTTCAAATGTTGTTTCATGAAACATTACAAGCTCATAAATCGAATATAAAAGCAGCTATATGTCCAATAAAAAATCCAACGCCTGTGCTATCACACTCAAACGAATCGGGTGAATGAAAAAAAAAAACTTTTATAACCGCATCGAAATTCCCATCAGCACCTGTTACAAAGGCGGCTATCAAATTACCCGCGACATATCCGCGGCGGAGCGAGCGCGCCTCCAACCATAAATACGGTATTCGTTATGCATTTCTCATATTCATGAATCCGTTTTATTGGCCCCAATAAAATATGAACATCTCAGAATGGATATGAGAGAGCGGGCAAATCTAATATGGATTGCTATGCGCCGGATTCGGTCCGATTGGCGGGTGGGGGCGGACATCTGCGCGCCGCCCGGCGCCCGCTCGCGGATCACAGTAATGGGCTCTGTGATCCACTCAACGCTTCATCTCATTTGAGAATACCAAAATTAATCTCATCCGAAAGAAGTCGGCTTAAAAATCTTACACGAGCCCGTTCGGTCTGTGTAATCCAGCGTTGATGACAATATAAAAGAGCAGCGCTGAAGATACTTAACTCCCATTGTGCGGTTATAAAAGAAGTCAAAGAGCGTATCCACACAATACTTATGTGATGTCATCTCTGTTGAGGAACAATCAGTCAGAGAGCGCCGCGGAGTCCCTACAATAATCCGTCGCCGCGACTGGAGTCTGCGTCGCCGACAAAGGAGTAATTGTCGCGCGCTTCACGCCGTATAATACAAATTTAAAGGGCACTGTCACACTAAAAAAGCCACAGAAAAGGGCATCCTCCGTCGACGTGTCAAAAATTCAACAGAGAGCCGGGATAAGTGGAATGGATGGCGGAGTCGCAGGCCCGGATAAAATATTCTACGTCAAATCGTACGTCACTGGCTCTCGACTTGTTCTCTGAGAAAGTGCTTGCCACAAGTCTCTTATTTATTCGCTTTTACCTCAGCCAGTGCACGGCTCTTTTGTGCGTTGCCAGATTTACAAGACACCATTAGAAGGTCTTGGCTATAATGTGAAAGATTTGAGTAACTTCCTGAGTGTATAAGTAGTCAGTCAAGTAGGAGCTTTACCATTTTTATTACAGTTTTATAACAGAATTTTAGATCATTTTTATATCAGATTTTTTATGGCATGGGGAGTCAAATGAGCAGTGGCTCGCCTGCTGGTAATTATTAAGTGTCAACACCCATGACATCCACAACAGAAGAATGCAGATGTATTACCAGCCTACAAGGACACAGGGCAGGTACCTTTTGTGTAGGTAATTTCACCAGCGTCTTACTTTTTGTAGTTTGGAAAATATTTTATTGTTAAAAAATCATTTTAAGAGCTTTTTTGTTGACAGTACTTTCATTTGACTGTACTTGCATTGTCAGCCGAACTAGGTATACCAAATTTCAAGGCAACCTTAGGTACTATTGAAAGTGAATCAAAATAAACTTGAAGCAAACATAAAGCATTGTAGCAATCTAGATGAATCATACAAGACTTTGATATTTGAAGCAGTAGGTACAAAGTCAGTGAATTATTAAAAGCCTTATTATTGTACAAGTGACAGGAATTTCTTCATTGACTATACTATACAAACCCGCTTTTCATTTTTCCTTCTATGTTTTTATAATAAAAGTTGGAAATGTTACGCTACAAAGCAATGCAATTATGTGATTGACTGTGTATACCTACAACATTATCGGTGTTACGACCGGACCCGTCCCAACCCAGCAAAGAGCGAGAAGAGGAGCCCATTACAAGCACTTCCAGTAATTTGGGGTGCGCGGCGGAAACCCATTTGGGTATTATTGAGGCGGGGCGGGTAGTGGCGACTATCCGTATCTCCATTATGATTGCGTTATCAACGCGATCAATTAAGTAGCATTACGTTAAAATTCGCCCCAGCCGTCAATTACGGGCCCGCCGGAGCTCAGCGCGGCGCGTGGCATATCATGGACATGCTTTCAACTAGAATATGCTGTTATTAAAAAATAATTAAGCAATCTGCACTGAAATTGCTAATTTATTTTACAATTTAATGTGGCTAATAACATACGTCGTAACCTAAGTAAAGCCGAACAATTTGATCCATTAACGTCGTAATCTGTTAAACACTCCCTTCTGACTCCGCACTGATCGTATTCATTATTCACCGGCAGAGAGCAATTAAAGCTCCACTAATCAATCTCAAACTTCAGCCAGAGCTGAACTCTAATCAAGAAAACTCCTATTCCGTGAAAGCTCTCCGAACAAAATTTAACTTAATTAAAAATGTAAATTAAATTCCTAGGCGCTTCCACAAGCACCACGTCGGCGGCGCGGCCCGCGCGCTCACGGGGCTTTTGATTGCAGCTAAAAGGTTTGGGATTAGTGCGCGAAAGAGCTTTCAGTGCATTTGTAGAGCTTTTAAGTGGGAAGCTTTCGCTTAAGACACTTACATACAATGTAAATTTTATGTAGCTTGAAAGTAATGGTGTAGGTATCAATTATGAAACAAATGGTCGTAGTTACGAGCTGCTGTCTCGAACCACGGCTAATGTAAAGCTTGACTCATTGTAAGTCTGGTGATTTTAGAATTGTTCAATACATATTAATAGCACACTTGTTTAAGGAGTGATGAAGTGTCAATATTTGTTAGTCACGGATGGGTTTACCGTCGACAGTCAAAGGCAGAAGGGGTGCGTCAGGGGGCGGGAGGGGGCGAGGATCTGACCAAGGAAGTTCGGTGTCCGGAAATAAACCGCCCGTAAAATTGTCAATTCCGAGGGCACGCCGGCGCCTGGGCCCGACAATTTTGAGCCGGACGACTCCGTACGACTTCTCTGAGCTCTTGCCTACTCGCTTCATTGTTTGAAACGACATCAAAGTATTTTTACAGATTTGAAATTGTATAGATTTTATCTATTTCTTATTCAGCTGTCGTGTTCTGATCGTACAGAAATTGAGAACGACGCATCCTTAGATTCAAACTCCGAGAAAAAAAATTAACCGGACGCGGAAGTATAAAAACCTATGGTAGTTACATGATATTTCAAGCTAGACCTATAACTGCACAACAACGAGGCACGGATACTTCTATCTATTGCATGTCAGCGAAACGCGATGCCATCTGGGTGGGCGCCAAAACAATCACTGTTATTCACCACTTAACCCCTTCCCCCCACGCAACACATTACAAGACTTTTGCCGCCGCCTCGTATTTAATTACATTTCCATACCCAACCACATTACACAGTAAATTGATAACACTCAAACTACCAAAAGCGTTTACCGAGTCGTCCTAAAGAAAATTGGGTCGTATATATCACAAGCCGCATACGCGATAACACACGCATCGCCCATCCAATCACAAGGAGCAGCGAGCAGAAAGCTTATTATCGAGACGCGTTCTTCCGACGCGCCGGTAATGAGGCCGGCAGGCGGGCGGCCCGCGCCGGACGCCCGCCCGGCACCGGACCGCCGCTACTCCGTACAGCCTCCGCTGCGCGGCACACGGCACGCGTGCACCTCGTACTCACACCCTCGCTTCTTGAACTGCGATCATCGCCACACTCATCCGTGAAATTGATTCTCCAGAAAAGAAAAGACGAAAAGATAAATAAAAAGGAAATAGGAAAACACAAGCTAAGATTTGGCGTGAAATTGTTTTTCAGCGCCCACCCGCCGCCGAGGCGGCTACGCGGGCGGCGGCCCGGCTCGGGAATTTCCCAATTACAGGGTGTGAACGTATTTGATTATGTAACGTATCCTTCAGCCCGAACGTATTAATGGTCATTGTTATTACTAAAATCAATTAAAAAGTTATTCTGTACCGAATAGTTTCGGGCTCGAATGTAATTTAACTAAATTGTTACGAGTAACTGTGTTTAAGCGTACTTACATACCAATATTATTAAGTCTATATTTGTAAAACACTTCAACAAACTGACCGAATATCCATTAGATTTTATCTAAAATAATAGCACTAATACCATTCCTAAAAGGTCTACCTATCGGGCTGAAGATCAGCCGAATTGGGATAAGTTAAAACACTGTGACATCTCATCCACTACGTGATCCATTTGCCGAAGTAAGAAGCAATCTCATTCAATACCCGGCCCGGCCAGGGCTGCCGGCACCCGGCTGCTAACAATGCGATACTTTGTGCGCGCCCAGTATCACGGAACGCAATAAAACTTTACATTACTCTTTAACTACTTCCCCATAGTTATAAGCGTGTGATGGGAAATGGGGCATAAATATAGAATCGCTCGTTGTTTCATTTTATAGTTACCGTATAACAATACCACTGGTGTTTTATTAGGAAAACCATTGGATTGGATATTATGAAATACGAACGCAATATCGCCGGCGTAACTAATGAAAATAAATGTCAACGCTGCGTCATTATAATACTTAATTTAGTAAAAAATGGCTCAAAAAATAATCAATAGGAAAACGGTCGACTAGTTAATTAAGCTCCGTCGCTTAAACTGCTACCTGAATTTCTGTGTTCAAACACGCCTTAGGGGAGTTTTATTAACGCGTATTAAATAAAATATTGCTATAATTTATGACAGCGTCGCCAGCCCTAGTAAAGAAGGAGTATCGCTTCCCCCGATTGTATTAGATTCAGCTGCCCTTTTCATCTACATGTCGTCTCTTCTCGCCGCCGCCGCGCGGCTAGGCGCGCCTCGTGGATACGCCTCGTACGATCGATTATTTTCCTATCACTCACTGTCACTAAACACCGCTATAATCACTCTGTATGTACTCATCCGATTATTTACGCGAACAACGACATACTCCAACGCGCCGTCGAAACTTAATAAATCGCTTATTAAATCGAAATCTGCTTCATTATAAATACAGCTACTAATGTTTCAAAACATTTCCACGGCAGAAATAACAACTTTGTATCTAAATCTTGTTATTTATTTACAACATTTCTTATTTGGAAAGAAACTATGAATACGATTATCCACACCATTCCAAAGGCTATCATCCAATAAACCTACTAGGTAGGTACAAAAGGTATCAAATCTTTTTCGTCCGTAGTGAAATTGAATATTTATCCGGGTAGTATCTCTATTCGGGAACAATTTTTATGTAGGGGGAATACAATCTCAAGATATTTCGGAGGGCCACTCCACGAGGATATTGGCAAATACCTTGCCTACATTACCTTTATTGCTTCGCGACATCGCGTGCCTGGTTTGATTCTATCTGCGATTACCAGGGAATTATTCAATGTTCGCAATATTGGTAAATAAGTCGATGGAAACTTTCTATTTGTGGTTCATGCTTCCAGCTAATATTTTAAGCGATATATTTCTGTAAGCCTTTAATCATCATAAATGTAAAATAAATTTACCATATTAAACGTAAATTTTAAATTATGTTAATTTAATTACGCAATTTGAAATGGTCTTCAGACATTCGGGTCAATCATAATCCTTAACACGATGGCTAGAATGGCCTCACATCACCATTTAACACTTTTGATCAGTTAGACTATTATTTATTATAAGATCAGTAATTGGATACGGATACACCACAGAGTGACCTACTTTATGGCTGCCTATGCTCTACCTATGCCCCAGACTGTGTTGTTTAACCACTAACCTTTCACACTTTGCCATAAACATTGGCTAATTAAAAATGACCATTGAGTTAAACCATCAAGCATAGCATAGTGAAGCAGCTTTTATAGTCTATGCAAATAAAAATGAATTGGAGAAATGTGTGTTCACGCATCATTTCAGAATGACTGCACCCAATTTTGGCTAATTTGTTTTTGTTGTGTTTTTAAATGTGTTTGAAAAATTGTATGCAACAGTAAGAAAATTTTAATTAAAAATCTCTACACTAAAAGTGTGATACAGAAAATGCGCAGAAAAATTTATCCTTGATATATCTTTATAATTTTATAAAACAAGCCTAAATCCAAGCCGTAAACCCAATCAGACATTTTTGATAACCAAAAATGTGTCACGTAACAACCTGACGTGTTCAATGTCAATTAGAGACAGCCTATAACGACAAATGTATCAATTATAAGGCGCACTCATCAGTCGCCTGATAAACACCATCAATTGAGATAAATGCGGCGAGGAAATTGTCATAAATAATTGCACCAACAATGGGTAAGTTGTCTGAAACAAAACAAGTTGTCGCCGCACAAGGCACCGCTTATAATTGAAGGACCCGGCGCCGCTCAGCCGAGCACACTCCCAGTCCAAAGTTCCACAGTTACCGCTTTACCAGACATACCAGAGTTTTGCATGCTAAATAATAAAGTAAGGGCTCGTACACTGCTGTCGTAACCGATTAAGACTGATACTGACAATAGGCGTACACATAAAATACTTTTAGGGCCACACACTGATTTAAGTAGGAAACCCTATTATTATATTATGATTTATCATTCAATTGAGTACAATATTCATCATAACCATGATCATATCAGTCGTAGGACGTCCACTGATACACATAGGTGTTATAGATTGGAGGGCGGTATGATTAATTAACACATGCGATCCATTACTGATTTTACGTAAATTTTATAATAATTTTATAATAAACAGTTTTATAATAAAGTACGACACACGCTGTGTCCGAGTCTCGAAGGCATCTCTTGGGAGGAGAGTAGTGTTGCCACTAACTAGGTATAAACAGGCTCTGACAATAGGCATCCCCTAGACCTCCAGTTGGTCCGGTTGGAAGCGGCTTACGAAGCAACTGGAGACAATATTAGGTATAATTGACTAGCCGTTACCCGCGAATCCGCCCGCGTAGTTTTTGTTTATCGCTATCCCACGGGAACTATAAAACTATCCTGTGTCATTTTCCGGGACTCAAAGTGTGTTTTGGTACCAAATTTCTACCTGTTTATCGAATGTCATCTACATAAATCGGTTCAATGGATTAGATAAGCCGTGATGAAGTAGATAACACACAAGCAAACAAACAGACAGACTTACAAACATTCGCATTAATTTATAATATATTCGCACTATCCCGCGAGAACTATGCAATATTCTGGGATAAAAACTATAATATGTATTTCCCGGGGACTCAAACTATCTGTATATCAAATTTCATCTAAATCGGTTTAAGATTTTAGATGTGAAGAAGTAACAAACAAACAGACTTACTAACTCGCATTTTATAAAATAAAAAAGAATTATGCTATTACAGCAGGTTAATTGTATGTAGATACTAATATATAAACCATTTTTATGCTAATGAAGCCAACGCTCTTAATGAAATGGAAAGTTTATTCGCTGACTGAGTTTAATCACTGTGGATGTAATTATTTCATAAAAGCTATTAGCTATTACTCAGAATTGCGTTATTTGCTACGCTGAAGAAAATATGTTTTAGATAAGAAAATGGCGAAAAACTATTTTATATTGTGTTTTTGATTGTTTTATTGCTAAATAAAGGTAAGTATGAACCTTTTATTTACGTACCTATTTATTTTCTAAGCAGAGTTTAATTTACATTTATATTACGTACCTAGACATGCATGATTGATTACAGTAATAATAATAAGCTGATTAAACCTAATGAATGTGCACATACAAAGGAAAATAAACTAGCAATGATTACAATAGATGCCAACGAGTACTTAGCAGAGATAAAGCCATTTTAATAACATAGGTACACAAAGTACGGAAAGTGGAATCAATCTTACGCGTGCATAAGCACTGTTTATGCAGCGCAGCGGCTGCAATTACAAATAGTGCAGCGACTGCGGACATGATCGCGTAATGAAATCACAGCTCCGTCGCCGCTCCGCTAATGACTCACGTGTAATGAATCACTAAATTAAATGTTGTTTAAATACAAACCGACACTACACCAATTAAAATTTGCGGTTAAAATCTACATATAATGTAATTGCTTCGTTAATTTTAGAAAGGCAACGACTTCGAGCGCCATATCGGGAGGCGACTCTGTTTTGCTATTGCCCGGCGCTGCGTCAGATTCCGCGATAATGCAGCTTAATTAACGTTTAGATGCAACGCTGATTAAACGTTCACTTAAACTGCAATAACTTTGCCCTGCCGTTGTAAATAAGCATTCGTGATCGTCCTCGACTAGCTATTTTAATGGGATTTAATGGCAGCGGTGTTTCTGCCTCGGACGGCTCAGGCTCACTCGCCTCACAAGTTACAATGTCGGCTCTTAAGACCTTAATTGGTTTCCAACATGTTTAATCCGCTTAATGGTTGTTTTTATCAAGCAACACACAATAACGAACTCCGGTTTCGACATCGATAACTCTGATTGATGTGAGACTTTATAAGCTTTTATTGACAATGGACATTCTTGGCACTGAACGGTCTGTTTAGAAAAACAGACTATGTACTAAAGGGGAATAAAAAGTAATTATGAGGAGGATACTTAATAGGCAGTACCTATGACTTAAGTGACAGTTATAGTTGCATTGTTCATACCAAGGTGTGTTTGCTGTTAATAGCCATTTAAAGACAATAAATTGTTGCGTTGATGGCGGTCGGTGCGCCTTTCGGAACGTTCTGTCCGTTTCCCAAAATACCCTTTCCCAAAACACCCGTTCCAAAATAACAGTTTCCTTAATCGACCGTATGCCAAAAGACCCGTTTCTCATCTCATCAGAATGTCAAAACACCCGTTTTCATAGCATCCGTATGCCAAAATATCCGTCACTCATGACACCCGTATTCCCAAAAGACCCGTTTCTCATTGCATCAGTATGTCAAAAGACCCGTTTATTATAGTTTAATTTAAATTTAATTTAATAATTTAATTTAATTCAATTTAGATTCCGAAATTTACTAGTTTTAAACAATAATAATAATAAATCGACTAACATTAATTTTGTAAGACCAATTCTACTGGATTGCCATATTAGAAACGGGTGTTTTGGGAAACGAATTATTTAGGAAAAGGTAGTGACGGGAATGGATGTTTTGGGATTAGGGAATTTTGGGAAACGGATATCAAGCCAAACGTATGTTTTGAAAGACGAACATTTTGGGAAACACTTATTTCGGGAAACGGATTATTTGGGAAAAGGTGGTGACGGGAACGGATGTTTTGGGAACGGGTGTTTTGGGAAACGGACAGAACGTTCCGAAAGGATAAATTCGATGAGCGAGTGGCGGGCGAGCTGACACCTGTGATTGCATTTACAATGCTAATTCACGGCGCAACGTCACGCCAACGCCGCCATGCCTCTCGTTTCGCAGCCGTTGCTCGCCATCCGGTCTCACTAACACAAATCTAAAAACATTCCAAAAATTCAACCAACGCTGGTGAAAAATCGCGACATGAAAATTATTTTGATATACCAGATACGATCAATTAAGGATTTTGTAAGCAACGGTGTACTACTTAAGAGTCAAGCTTTAGATAAAAATACTTAATTGTAAGCCTGTAATCAACTAAGTTGCAGATTTCGATGTACTTAACTAGAAAGTTGTTTTAAACCGACCCAAAGACCGGATGTTGACACAAGCCTGGTAATGATCGACGACAAATTTAAATTCATTAAAAAAAGATAAACCGGAGAGGGATTGGGCCGTAATACAGCTAGATAGATACGTCGAGATAAGCCGGCGGATAAGCGGCCGCGATCCATTATCGAGCAGTTAATTGATAATTACTTTCTTCCATTACGCCGAACGAAAAACGCGGTGATTAACTCTGAATCGCTTTAACGAGCACAATGGTTCGACGTTCAATTAAAAACCCTTGTCGAATGTCGACGGCTCCGCAGCAAAGCGGAATCGACGCTGACTCAATCTCGTATACATGGAATAAGGAATTACTCGCGTGCGGAAAGTTTTTAATTAAATATTCACCCGTTTTGTAATTAAGATGCGATTCAACTGAGCACAATAGAGTTTCGTGAGGCACTTTCGAAAGAAATCGGAGACAGCTTTAACATTTTCAATAACCTTAACGACAATGGGGATCGGACGACGCGATGCGGGATATATTTTTTTTTTAATGCGCTCCCATGTTTAATTTTTCTAACATAATTCAAATGACAAAATGCCAAACTGACGTAAGTACTGTTACAGTCCTACTGTTACGCAAACTGTCAATACTTTTGCATGTACCCATGCTAAAAGTGGCAATAGCATTATTTGTTGGTTTAAAAAAACAGAGTGTCACTTTCCGACTCTGACGAACAATCTTGCAAATTAATAAATAGGTTTGTTTGTTTTACCGCTTTTATTTTTACTGATATCCCTCACTATTGAAACCACATTGTAAAGGCGTTCATCAAAGAAAGTAAGTTAATATAACACAGTGCCTACGCAGTAACTTAACTATTTGTTAGCGAATTTGAGTTCTTTCTTTTGTGTGTTATTTTTTGTACCTATTTCCTTTTTGTACAATAAAGAGTTTAAACAAACAAACAAACAAACAAATATTCGAACAATCAGCAGTTTTTATGTGATTTAATTTTTTCAAACATTATATCTCTGTTAGAAAAAAAAATACCATCTTACAAAGTTACATAATCATCATTGTGTCATTTGAATTATGTTAGAAAAAATTGAGTATTTATAAACCATTGTAAAATACGACAAGTACCACTAATTTTCTGTTGAATGTAACTAGGTGCGATTTATTAAGAATGAATACCGGTTTGGAGTGGTATCACTTTACACGTAAAAGCTAATACATTGTCGGTGCACTTCGCCGCGCGCTAAGGCCGCATATGCGGCATTTGAGCGTAATTTAAATGCAACATACATTACTTGCGAGCTCATAGTACGAGTAAGCGCAATAACTAAATTTGTCGTAAAAATCTTGACAATATTGATGAAATTTTAAACAAAATTACGTCAGGCAGGATCAATTTTTTACTGGTTATCAGCGGTGAGTAGGTAGCTTTATATAAATTGATATTTACCTACATAGAGTTGTTGCTTGTATTCAGTGATTATGGTGTTAATATCATAGTTCTATTATTATAATTCTTAAGTATTAGGATGAATAGGTTTTTGTGATAGTAAAAGTCCATTAGTAGGTATCTGCTAAATGGAATGTGGTAATACAATAGTTTCAGGTAACCAGTGACCCCCTCTTCATAAAAAGACAGGTAAAAACCTGTGATAAGAAAAACATGGTCTACTTAATTTGTGTCTGGTAAAGGCAAACTAATATCCATATTTCCATACTAATATTATAAATGCGAAAGTGTGTGTTTGTGTTTCGTCGAAACGGAGCCATGAACTGACGTGGTTTATGGGCAGAGAGTGACATAGGCTACTTTTTATCCCGGAAAACTGCTCAGTTCCCGAGGCAACAACAAACGATAACAAATTCAACGCGGGCGAAGCCGCGTGCAAAAGCTAGTACATACATAAAGACAAACTAATGTTCAGATAATAGAAGCTTAACAATGACGGTTCTGTGACACTACAATTGGCACTAGTAAGAATTCGCAAGGTTGTTTCACAATTTTCACGTTAGTGTCATGTTTATGATTGGGTTAATAACTGAATGGGCAATCGCAAGCAAGACTAACGTCCAACGGAGATCTCTGTACTGTACACCATCTAGCAGTATCTCAAGATACCCTCATTGTATCATCAATACTTTTAAATAAATACTTGTAATTCAAATAGTAAATCTACTGAATTAAATGAAGTAGTTGTTCTTGTGATGTAAGTCTATAAAATAGTTTATGTAATTTGTTTTAGTTTTAGGTTCTCTTTTTATTTTATGTAATTTTTTTATTTAATATAGGTATTTTTGTGAAGTATAGGACTGTTTTTAATTGAATCAAGTTCATATGTATGTGCAATTTTTAAACTGTTTTATGGAATAAAGTAAATTATGAGTCTATAAATAACACTGTACATTTGTTTTGAAAAAAAAACCTTGTTGACCTTTTCGCCGGATTGTTCTCAACAGACTGTTTTTCTATATTAGTGGTAGAATTTTTGGCATTCTTTTCATTTTGTCATTTGAAAATTAAAAGTTACAATATTGCGTAAACATAATGACACGTATTTCTTACATCGACATAAATGAATCACAGACCTTATCCCATTTCACCGTTCGCTTACTTACTATAAATTCAGAAGGAATATCATCCGCAGAATTCCAATAGCTGGGCGCTGATGTCCAAAATCGTGATATATCGAAGCGTGATCGCCTGGTGTGCGCGCCTGTTTATGAGATATTTCATAACTTGCATAATTCGCAAACCATTTATCACTTGACGCCATATCGATGCCAAGAAGCAGTTTAAGCATATTTCAAAGTTATCTGTCGAGAGGCAGTCGACTATTTAAATTCAAAAGCTAAAATATCTTTATTTAGGCTATAAAAAGCAATCATGAATGTCAAAAAACTCTACCACGAATTTAAAAAAATCTCTGTTGAGACGAATCCAGCAAGAAATTCAACGAGGTATATATTTTCGAAACAGATTTTCAATGTTATTTAATAATTTACACACAGGTATTTGACTTATATTGTACTATTTTTGGTATACTTAGCTACTTAAGTAAATAAATAATCTTATCTAAAATGGTAAATCATATTTAAGCAGACCTTATAAGTATGAAGTTAATGTAAGAAATTATAACGAAATAACAAGACATAACCTACATAGTGCACAATCCCGCAAATTACCGTGTCCACATGAAAAACGTTTTTAGGTGTACGCTAATGGTTCGTACCAAAATGACACAGCGCTAATGAATAAATTTTTGCTCCAAGTTAAAATTGTTATCGGCTTTTGACAGATACGTGAAAATTTGACTGAAGTGCTGTGAGGTATACTTATGTTATTAACGATCGTTTTGCGGCGTCCATGGTGAACATAATTTGTGGTTTTGTGCCATAACCATGATATTGCACAAAGTTATGTAAAATATTCTAAGTAATTTACCTTCCTCTACGTATAATAAACAGATTGAGATTGTACGTAGAAGATAATCTCTAGAACAGTTAGAAAGCTCATAGGCAGCTACTTTTTATCCCGGAAAAAATTACGTTCCCCCAAAATAGTGTATCGATAAGAGTATTTACCTAGAAGCCGTATTTAGTCCCAATGGTAAGTTATAATTTTAATTTTATATAAAAAAATAGTTATAAGCATTTTTTTAATGCGGCTATAAGTCATATAATGCGTGTTGAACGAATAAGGTACTTTTTTGTATTGTATTGAACAATACAATACAATGCAAATATTCTTTATTGATCCCCAAAAACAGTACAGAGCATTACAAAAGTAAAAAAATCAGGTAGATAATACGCGGTCCTATCGCTAAAAAGCGATTTCTTCCAGACAACCAATTTCTAAGAAATTAATAAATATGAACAGACTACATGGTACATGAATACTTGGAAAGCAGGCTAGCAGGCGCGAGACGTGAGACGCGAGCTGGTCGCGCGGCCGCTGCACCCCGGCACCCAGCACTTACTCCATAAACAGGCTTCCGTATTTTTCAATCAGAGAGCTGTCAAAGCGTTCTGACACCCTCATCCCGCCGGCTCGCACTCGCCGAACACCGAAATTGGTTTTCTACATTCAATCCATACAAAGTTTAATGTTATTCGTTCGCGATATCACCGGGATGCTGCCGATGTTTACCGTCGCACCAAATCATATTGGATTTGCAAACTTTTGTTTGCGGACTTTATTTCATTTCACTGTTAGCTCAGGCCGATAGAATGCATTTTGGGTTTTCGTACTATCAGCTTCATTTATATCAGTCATTGTGTATACAAAATCTATATACTAAGACAGAACAGTACTTATACGAGCAGTATAACAAATTTAAAACATTTAGGTATATTGACGGTTGTTAACAGCATTTTGTAAAGCAGTTTTACTTAGTGATAAATTCGTAACTCATAACAAATCATGAATTTATTGAATGACAGAATAACAAGTCACAGCGGTAACCCGGGTAACGAGGTATAGAGAAATGAGGTGATGCGATGAAGGTATATATCAGGTCTCCCCCGTTAATCAGCCGGAGGGACCCCGGCGGCGGGCAGCATCTGGTCGGCGTGGCGGCGCCAGCTCTCGCCCCCGTCTGTGGTCACGCGGTAGTGCAGGCGGCCTAGTCTCTCTGTCACGATCCCGAACTCCCATTTCTTGTTTGGATGTGAGTAGTTGCGCACCTGCACTCTGTCTCCTTCTGAGAAAACTTTTCTGACGGCTAAGTTGCCGTAATCTATTGCTGTTCGAGGGTAGCTTTCTCCTAGCATGACATGCAAGCTGGTTCGAATATCTCTTCCAAACATTAGCTGATACGCACTTTGACCTGATTGATTTGGCGTCCGTCTTAACTGTGTTTTTATCAGGTGTAGTTTATCATTTAGAGTACCAGGATTTGACGTCATGCTGCAGAGTGCTTTCTTTACCGTTTGTACGCAACGTTCTGCCTGGCCGTTTGAAGCAGGGTGGTAAGGTGCGGATGTCCTGTGTAAAATGCCGTTATTTTTAAGGAATTGTTCGAACTCGTTAGAAGTTAGCTGACGTCCGTTGTCAGAAACTAAGATATGTGGGAATCCAAATACGCTGAAGATTTCTTTCAGTTTGCTGATGCACCAAGAACTAGTTGTGGTCTTGGTTGGAATAATCTCCACCCACTTTGTAAAGGCATCTATAATTATAAAAAGTTGATTTCCGTTAATAGGGCCAGCAAAATCAATGTGAATGCGTTGCCACGGTTCAGTAGGTTCTTCCCAGTGGTGTATGGGTGCCTTTTTTGGTTCATTTTGTTTAAGCCTGCATGCTCTACATGTTTTAACTTTGTTTTCAATATCTTTGTCAATGTTCTTCCAATAAATGAAACTGCGAGCTAAAAGCTTCATTTTAACAATTCCAAGGTGCCCGACATGAAGTTCATTGAGCACGGCTTCGCGTAAGGTTCTGGGAATCGAAACTCGGATGCCTTTAAGAATGCAGCCGTCTTGTAATGTAAATTCGTTGTCGTTATAGCCATATTGCCTTAAACTTCTTCCTGTTTGTAAAGCATGTAAGATTGTCTGAAGTTCCGGATCGTTCTGTGTTTCTCGAACAATATTCTGAATGTTTACTGACAGGTTATTAATTTGCTGTGTTTGAAAAACCGAATGTTGATCAATTTTATTCTCCGGTGTTCGTTCTGATGGAAATCTTGATAAATAATCGGCGTTGGAGTTGCCAGCCGAGGTGCGGTATTCAATGTCGTAATCGAATCCGGATAAGAAATGTGCATAATGAAACAATCGCATGGTGCTCATCGCTGGAAGGGTTTTGTGTGGGTGAAATATACTTGTAAGGGGTTTATGATCCGTAATGAGAATAAATTTCCTTCCGTAGCAGTAGTGAAAAAATTTTTTTTAGGCCCCATTGGATGGCCGTGGCCTCTTTGTCGATCTGACTATATTTTTTCTCACTTGCTGTTAAACTTCTCGAAGCGAATGCTATTGGTCTCTCGGAGCCATCGCGTAGTCGATGAGATAAAACCGCTCCGAGGCCAGTGGGTGAAGCATCAGTTGCTAAAACAAGAGTCTTTTTAGGATCAAAATGAATGAGAATTCGCTCACCGGAAATTTCGTTCTTGATAGCATTAAAACTTTTTTCGCATTCATCAGACCAATTAAATTTTACACCCTTTTGTAAAAGTTCGTTTAAAGGGTTCGTAATGGTAGCAAGGTGTGGTATAAATTTGTTGTAATAGTTAGCCATTCCGAGAAGGGTGCGTAGTTCACTTACGTTGGAAGGGCGTTGTGCGTTCATGAGAGCCTGTGTTTTCTCCTTGTTTTTGTGTAATCCATTGCTAGCTACAGTGTAGAGTAGAGAATTGGCAGTGCAAGTTACAAATTAAGTGCACCGGATATCTGCGAGAGCAGCTCAGCAACAGAGAACGCTGGAGTGCGGCCACAAGCGTTTATAAATTGAAGGGCTGGTACCTGCGGCTTAATACACCGCCGTTTCCGGTTCATTTCCGCGCGGCGCGCCCGGCTCCGGATATTGCTTTTAAGGTTGTGCTGCACGCCATCGCCCGCTATACTCGCTCATCCACCACAAGCCGCCAACCACACGCTCTACAAAGCCGATGACGATACACACTACTCTCGATTTAACTCCCATTCAATGTCACATACCATTTTCAAGATAGCGTAAAAACTATGTTAAACGATAACATAATTTCAGCCCAGCGATAAGTATATGAAGCAATAAAAAGACGCCATAAAGAAGTTGCATCCAACACGGCTTGGCAACAAATAAAACGAGAGAAACACGATCCTTTGAAGCCGCTCCGGAAATTAAATGTTCCCTTAAGCTTAAAGTTTAATTAACTAACATCACGCGAGTGCAATGCATAGTGACCAGTGTTGGGGCAAAACGGAGCGAAGCGTGGGCGTGAGGCGATTCCGCGACGACTGAGAATAACCGGTATGTTAGTAAGTATGCGAGTTGGTGGGGTTCCCTAGAACGTGTGGAGAGTTCCAAGGGGACGGCGTCTGTAAATCAGGCGCGCTAAATCATAGCTGACGGCGGCGATTCTGGGAGCGCGATTTGATGGACAGTCAATTTAAGTGTGAAGCAGTAACTCGTGCACTTCCATTTGTGTGTAAATTACGAGTTCGCGACGCCACCATTTAGTTAGACAATGGGTACGTGATACTGCTTGGAACCCAAAGATGCATATAAAAATGGCACCGTAAAATGAAATAGAGTTATTTGTTAATATGCTAAAATTATTTGTATTTCTATTTGCAACTAGGTAAACTTTATATTACTCCTTTGTAATACGGACCTGGAATTCTAGTCTGTTTGTATCTGGGGGCACGGCAGTGCCCCCGCCAAGTCGAGCAAAAAAAAACAAAGGCACGGCCGTACCATACTTTTCTCGAAGCCATTCAGGCTATTTTCAACACCCTGTATTTTTGTTGTGGCTAAAGCTAGAACCCTGAATTTTCAGTTACCTATAGGGCCTAATGGGACTTAGATATATTATCAATAACATTCAGTTTGAACACGTAGATTAAGAACTATCACATGTTAAAGTTCCTCAGTTTTGTCACTGACATACCTACACACTGACTTTTGATCATCATAATTCTAAGGTACTTCTAGCAGACCCACAAGGTCCAAATTTTAAACATAGTTAGTTTTTAGCCTACATGGTCACGAAAAAATCCAAAATGTTGCAATTTCAGTCACGTTTCAAAGTTATACAAACCGCACAAGTAAGTTTGTAATCCCATATAAATACTAGCGATTACAAAGTTACACAGCAATGACTTTATTGAACGTAGTCGTATTGTATACGTATTAATGTTGAGTCTTAATACCTGAGTATTAAGGGTTAAAATGAAATTGTTTATCTTACTAATGTAATAAGTACCAAAGTTCGTTTGTTTTTGAATGTTTGTGCGATGCGTGTGGACGCGAGGATGGACGATGGAAATTGGAATATGGATGATGGACAATGGATAATGGTCGATGGACGATGGGTAGAAAATGGACGTTGGACGATGGAGTGTGGACGATGGACGATGGGCGACGGACGATGGATCATCATCATCATCATCATCATCCCAGCCTATATGCGTCCCACTGCTGGGCACAAGCCTCCTCTCAGAATAAGAGGGCTTGGGCCTTAGTTCCCACGCGAGCCCAGTGCGGACGATGGATGGTGGAGGATGAACGACGGACGACAGAAAACGACGGACGACGACGGATGACGGAAGTTAGACGGGCGAAAGACGAACGACTGACGAAAGACGATGGATGAAGACGGAAGTTCGACGACGGACGACAGACGATGACTGACGAGGGAAGTTCGACGACGGACGATGACGGACAACGGACGATGACAGACGACGGACGACGACAGAAGACGAACGCCGACAGACGACGGACAACGAACGATAGACGATGGCGACGACGGACAAAAGACAACGACCGACGACGGACAAGACAACGGACGACGGATGACGGACGATGACCGACGATCGACGACGGATGATGGAGGGTGGACGATGGACGATGTACGATGGACGACAGACGGTAGACGGACGACGGAAGTTCAACGATGGGCGACGATGGACGACGGATGACGACCGACGATCGACGACGACGACGACGACGACGACGACGACGACGACGACGACGACGACGACGACGACGACGACAGTCGGTACGGACGATGGACTGTAGACGATGAACGAGGATGGACGATGGACGATAACCGAGGATAGACGATGGACGGTGGACGATAGACGAGAATGGATGATGGATAGTGGACGAGGATAGACGATGGATGGCACACGATGGACAAGGATGAACGATGGATGATAGTGTACGATGGACGATGAACGATGAACGAGAATGGACGATGGACGAGAATGGACGATAGACGATAGACGAGGATGGACGATGGACGATGGACAAGGAAGGATAAACAAATGAAGATAGTAGTGCGTTATTACAAGAAGTAGTACTCGAAAAAAAAAGAACTGCCTACAAAAAGTGATGAGATCCCACCAAAAACATTACATGTAAAAAGCTGCAAGTCTCGCAACGCAATGCAGTTCTTGTAATGCTAAAAAGGTTTGAGATGCAATGTTATACCAAGTCGGTTATTTTTGTCAGTACCGGGGGGTTTCCATAGAACTCGATTTTCACCAACTTGCTTATTTTAAAACCATAGAAAAATACAGTTTATAGTTCTCAAATAAAGAGTAAACCAAATTATTTTTTAAACACATAATGACTTGGCCATCGCACTCAACCTTTAGTCATTCTCGTATTATGTGTATCACTCAAACTGCAAGGCTGGGGCTAGCGCTATCTTTAATTATAATTACTTGAAATAGCTGACGTTGATGATTATAATTCTTATGTCATTATGTAGCCTTGCGAAGGCCAAGTCATTTATGTGTTTAAAAATAATTTGGTTTACTCTTTATTTGAGAACTATAAACTGTATTTTTCTATGGTTTTAAAATAAGCAAGTTGGTGAAAATCGAGTTCTATGGAAACCCCCCGGTACTGACAAAAATAACCGACTTGGTATAACATTGCATCTCAAACCTTTTTAGCATTACAAGAACTGCATTGCGTTGCGAGACTTGCAGCTTTTTACATGTAATGTTTTTGGTGGGATCTACTTTTATATCTTATTACATTGGAATAAGGTAACTCATACCAATATGTTTTGGTGGTCAATTGAACAGTGTTTCTTAAGACTCGACAAAAAGAAATTCGTGCGATGGTTACTTAAAAAAAATTAGCTCTTGCGTTTTATAACCCCCGTTCGCATTTTCTCTAACTCTTAACCCGAAGGATATGGTTGTTTCAAAATTTTATATCCTTGTGGTACTTATAAATATCGCAATACAACTCTAATGCGTTGTACGTGTTTTAGTAGCACATTAATGATCACCATATGTTTCATTATAGCGTGATGTTAATGTACAAAAAACGTTTGAAACCGCCTGTTAAACCGGCAGAGCATGCGGTTTCAATTAGCACCAACATTATGCAACTTTAATGTAATTACGGTTTATAGCGTTATTATGACGCGCCATGTTTCCCATGCCCGACAGATATAGATATTACGCAAGAGAAAAAATACAACTGAAAGGATATATATATATGCCTGTGAATTTACTTCTCGAAACACTGCGTGTGATTTATGTCCCAATCATAGAGCTTTACATACAGAAGAAATTGGCAATAAATACAGATTGCTAACCAATATAGTTGTATCATGTTTATAAAATTTCCCTTTGTCAAGTTCATTATGAAAGCTTAACAATTTTTTTTTAGCAATGAACCCTCTAGGTTCAATTATAGCGACGTCGGCGCAACTAGGTTTTTATTACTTTATTCTCTAGCCAAAACTCTTTAGCTATTAAGGTAAAACGCTAGGAAATTTGAAGACACTCAAAATAATAAAATCATTATATAAATGAAATACAAATGAACAAGCTCTGGAATAAGCAATGTTGGCATTAAATACCCACGTACCTTTCGTGCATGTGGCTTCTAAGATAAGCGGCTTAAAACTTTAGCTCGCTAATTAAATATTAATGACGTGATAGCTTTAATATACGTAAATAATATTTTAATTGCGTTATAAATACACCATTTCTAATCTCCACCGACCCTTTTAATAAAGCGCTCGCTTATCGGTCTGATTCAGTTACTTTAAATCGCTTCCATTACTTTGAGTAGATTTCGATGTTTATGTCACACACGGCAGCGATAATATTGCAATTTATTCTGTTATTCATTCACTTAATGGACTAAGTTAATTACACGTCACTGTTAAGTACTAAATGAGATGTCAAGATCATACACATAGAAAAAGAAGAAAAACCAAAACTCTTACACATATATACTTACACATATATAGTTCTAATATATCCATACTAATATTATAAATGCGAAAGTGTGTTTGTGTGTTTGTATGTTTGTCCCTCTTTCACGCCGTACCTAACGGAGCGACGGATCGACATGATTTTTGGCAAAGGGATAGTTTATGAGCCCAAGAGTGACATAGGCTACTTTTTATCCCAAAAAATGCACAGTTCCCGAGGGAATAGTGTGCGATAACCGAATACCACGCGGGCGGAGCCGCGGGCAAAAGCTAGTATATATATATTAGAGCTACCACCATACTAAAAATCAAAACAAGTCCAGAAATAATTATACCACTACGCGACTCAAAATAAAGTAGGCGTAGTGATAATTTTTAAGGTCCCATATAAGAAGGGTGACAAACGGAACACTCTTCTTTTCGCTTCGCTGTCCGTCTCTCTGTTTGTCTGTCACAGGAAAATGTGTATTTTTTACTGCCGCTACAATAATAAATAAGTAATAAAATTTATTAAATGTCCAATAATTAAATTAGTTCTTGAAAAAATATCTGTACACTTATTTGTTGGAAATCAAAATACGTATTTCTATTAATTAATTAATTTATTTATGTATTTGGGCACAAACGGTACAATAAAACTAAAATTATAAACAATGACATGTATATAACATTGACCAACAAAGTTGCCACAGGTTATTAGTTCCCAATAATAAAATATAATTTAAGATACTAATTTATCTGTTTTTGCTGCTTTTGTTGGTTTTTCACTGACGTCCAGATAATACTAAAGAAATTATTATGATTAATCTAATATTGGGTATATTCATAATGAAAATGATTGTTCCTTAATATTTCATAAATATAATCAACGTTTGAGTAATAAAATTAATATAAAATTAAAAGGTAAATGGCGTCCCCGTGCAAGAAACGTGTGTGTGTGTGGAAACGTATGTTGTTTTTAATTTTATTTCAAAGTTTAAATGTTTTTCCTGAGACCGACAGACGTTTGACCGGTTTCTATTATTTATTGATATGCAATATATATATTTACTTACCTCAATCATCATTCCAAGATTGTGGTTTGTATGGTTAACCGTCACAGAACCAGAACGTAAACAAAATAAGGGGGATTCCCATACAAGATCCATATTGTTTATGGCTGTACAACCAATTAAAAAAATGGGACCACGAAAGTAAGGTGGTTGAAACGTCCGAATAATGATTCTTTAAATTATGATAATAAAGCAGCGTGCCCATTTACATCTGGTACCTATTTTCGAGAATTTCAAAATCCTGATTTAATATTCATTATAGTTTAAAAGTTCACAAAAATGTATTATGTACATAATTCTTATTTTTTACCCATTATTTGTTATTCTAGACTAGTTTAAAATTAACACAAACATCATTTATTATTTTTATTGCTTCTTTATTCTATGTTAATACATTTTTACGATACTTTGTTTTGATATCTTCAAAGTCTTCTGACAACGGCACAAGATAATGCTCTCCGGACACTTAATACTACATCACGTTTAAAATTAGCTACTTGGTCGTATACTGTGACTTGGTTAAAACAAGTGGTTATACTCGTACCTATGTATTAAAGAAAATCCAGCATTAAATGATGACTTTTCTGTTATTGATATAACGATCTAAAAATTAATCGTAATATTTATCGTGCTACAAATAAACACTAGAAAAACCAATGAAAAATAAACTAAAGTTTTTCAACCAGTTGATTTAAAAAAACGGCCAAGAGCGTGTCGGACACGCCCAAGATAAGGTTCATGTTCTCTTTTTAAGTAAGTTAAGTAACTTCGATTTATACAATAAATGTAAAAAGTTATCACTTTAAATAATAATTATTAATTTATTATTTATTACATTATCATTTAAAACATGTAAATTAAACAAAATGTGACGGTATTCTGTAAAAAGGTATATACCTTTCTAGTATAGCGTGCTCTACTATGGTCAATACGGGATAACAACTGTCACACTAAACCATCTTTTTAACCGACTTCAAAAAAAGGAGGAGGTTATCAATTCGGTTGTATGTTTTTTTTTTTTTTATTATTATTTTTTATGTTTGTTACCTCAGAACTCCGTCATTTATGATCCGATTTGAAAAATTTTTTTTGCGTTCGTCTAGGAATGCTTTCAATTAGGTCCCATAAGCACCAAATCAGGATATGATGATTGGATCCTAGGAAATCGAGGGAACTCTTCAAATGTTGTAGGGACACCTATGGTAATTTTGATATATTTAGTAGTAACTCGTGCATTTGCTCTTGAAAATCATCATTTGGTAAAGTGGAACTGATGATGAAGACCACAGTTGACGATCGGAGTTACTACTCGATAATAAGTATTTCATGGGTTGAATTTCAACTGCTTTAACACAGTTGCTAAGCAATTTATGCTCCTCGGAACGCATATGGTGAAACGGAATGGGTGGTGAAGCACCAGGACTCCTCAATAATGAACATCTCTGCATCGGAAAAAGCAATTTTTCGTAAAAGGTGATGAGCAGTTGACATTAAACTATTGTATCTTAGATGTTTTAAACTAAAAAGCGTGAAAAAAAAAATTATAACAAAAAATAGAACCGACTACAAAAAAACCATGAAAATAATTTTCTACCAGTCAGAAGTCGGTGCCTCAGCACGAGCCAGCAGGAGTGATTGAAGCCATGATTGAAGTCGTATAGTTGTAGGTGAGGTAGACGATTATAGGTCCACTCCTGCTGGCTCGTGCTGAGGCACCGACTTCTGACTGGTAGAAAATTATTTTCATGGTTTTTTTGTAGTCGGTTCTATTTTTTGTTATAAATTTTTTTTTTGTACCATTGTTACAATTTATTTGAGTTTCTTGCCGGATTCTTCTCAACAGAGGTTTTTTCCGAACCGATGGTAGATTTTTTGACGTACATATGTGCTTGTTATGACTTTGACTTATAATTAGAAAATTTACACAATGTAGAGTAGAATAGTTTTAACCATTAGAGAAGAAAGGTGTTTTGATTTAGTTATAATAATATAGCTTAAAATACGCTCTTTCCCGTCCAAATAAACCCATACGATCCCTTTTAATACGATAATATGCCTCTATCTTTCGTCTGCAGTCACACACGCGACCCTCGTGTGCTAATTGAATTTAAGGAATAAAATCCAATCGCCCCGATTCTTTATTATTCAAGATCCAATTTGGATAAGGTCTGATCGGTCCGCGGGGCGCGGGCCGAGAGGGGCAGTCGAGAATGAAATTGGATTTGTCACTCAAAACATAAGGCTGCCTTAACTTTAATAAGAAAGTATAAAAGTATGCATGCACTTTTTAAGATAGTGTATCCCCGCGACCCGCTGTCTAGACTTAAAAATAAGTAAAGGCAGATTCTGATTACTGATTTGCCGGCGTGAAAATCTAAACTTCGATTTATTGAGTGCTATCTATGCAAGCTTGAATACAATATCGTGTAACCACGCTAAAGAACTCTTCCACGGGTGATAAGTTTGGTATCGTAAATATCTTGCTGTTATTACTTATTGTGCTGCATGTACATTAGTTACTCGTATGTCGAAAAAATTGTCCGAAATATTTAGGTATTTTAGTAGATGATTGGGTTAGTTTAACTATACTTAGACTGACAAAATTTTCCTTACATTTATCGATGTCCAAAGTGTATAAAAATTTCAGATGAATCCTTTACACCCCTGTTCAATGGAGCAATAAGAGGTGTAAAGGATTTATGAAATTTGTGAATTTACCAAACTTTCCGCTCAGATATATCATATATACAATACATTGTATATACTTACCTACAATTATATTTTAAGTCCTTGTCTTCTTGACGTCCACATCTCAAGTTATCTACCTCTGTGCATAGTAAAGTTGTGGTCAGAAAACTACATTCTCTTTGAATTTTCTCACGTACAACACTAGACTATTTAGAATGTTTTTTTTCAAATTGTAAAACAAAATAGTTTGACATCACCTCGGCAAAATGGCAACGCACATAGGGAGTCAACCTGCGCGAGAGCTGATCGACTGATATCAGTAATGACATAGTGCTATCACCAGCGAACAGACCGAGACACCACGTCGCCTAACGCAAGCGACAAACGACGTCGAAGGGACGATATTGTTATCCTTCACGATCTGCACTACTTGGAGAGAGAAAGCACTATAGCAATAACTCAGTTTGGGTGGTCCCCTTGCATTTTCCTCTGTTTCCTGTACACGATCCTGCCACACGTCATACCGCAATTTAAATTGAATGTAAATACCATTGCGGGTTTGAGGGTGCGTTATCTCTTAGCTGATGGCTGCAGAGCGGATAGCGGATTTAATAATGAAAAGCTATATTTAGATACGGTGTGGTTTTTATGATTTATTACATAGTTCGGTATCTCCTTGCATGTAAATCAATCAGCATACCCAAAGAAAGTAGGTAAACAGCCTGAGTACTTAAATATGTGCTCTCGGCACGATTTTGGCAAGTATGGGTTTATGGGTAAAAACGTAAGGTGTAGTTTCACGGAAATCATCGTAAAATCATGTGAACTTTCATATACTACTGGGGTTCTTGCTTTTGATACCCTGTATAATTTATATTAGAGTCGAAGTCAAAATATTTTTATGCAATTTAGAATATAACAAGCACTTAGAGGTATGAATGTCAAAAAAACTACCACCGGTTTATATACTTCTATATATTTACCTACCTATTCAAAGGCGTCATTCCATGCGAGTGGAGATAAATAGCTCGAAGTAAGTTAGAAAGATGACAGTACCTAATCGCAGTGACTACACACTCTGTATGTAACATAGGTACTCGTACAACAAACTGTTCAACGCTTCGGTTATCGTTTTATATGAATAACCATAAATGAGAAACATTGTTTCATATCAAGCATAACAGTAATCATTACATCAAAACATGACAGTTTTATCATCATGGCAAACTTACCGACAGCTAAGCAGCAACGTCGATGGATAATCTGAAATGATAGAAAGATCGTGAAAAAGTTGCGTTAAGTTCAAGTGCGAACGGCTGCAAGCCGGACGCGTTCACAATATAGTTCTGAAGTCCATGTTACTCTGATGTGGACCGTATAAAGGTTGCATAAGAGCGATTATAAACGTGGGTGCAAGTAGCCGGCGTGCCCGACCTGCCCTAATTGTTGCGCTCTTTGCCCGCGCCAGACGGCGTTCCGTCGCCCTACTGTGCCCGCAAGCGAGTGAAAGCGTTTTACTTTTCCAAGAGACAGGACTCGCTTGCAGATGTAATGTGGGTGGGTATTGTTTATAAAATTGGAATAGCAACAGTTTTGATGAATATGAATCCTGCTTCCGACTATAATCCTAATAAAATAACTTGGGTACGGTGACATTTGCTTTTTTTCCATTCAACGCCATAAATGTTTCAGACCAATACTTTGCAAGAATATAAAAGTATGTAGAAAAAACCTATTAAAATTAAAACAAAACTTACAACATTTTTAAATTATTGATTTACCTTTATTATTAGTATCAAATAACTTGAATTTAGATAATTTATTGGTCCTCAAGGTTTGATCGTTAAATCAGTGTATCGGATATGGCGGTGTTATCGCTGTGTCTTGGTTACGGGGACCGTTAAATATTTTTTGATATTTATTTGACATCTTGTTATGTACGCTACGTGCCTACGGATCGCTAATCTAGTGACATCGCAACCGAGCTGCGTTAGCTGACGAAGCAATCATGCCGGGCGCCGCGTGAGCACGAAGCACGAGGCGCTGACCAAGCACCGCGCGCCAGCGGCGGACGCAGCCTCCAAGTGTCAGTCAATTGCTAACATCGCATTGGCTCAGGCTCTTAGGTTAAGTTAGGATTAGGAACTTATAAATGTAATTTTTATATTTTAATTAAATTAATTCCATCTAATTGGGTTTTTGGACTCTTCGCCTGCAACTTCCATATTTGGCGCAGTCGTAGGATCCTCGAAGCTAGTCCGCGTCGTGATCGACTTTTCGCAACCGTGCGCTGCGCGATCGCGGGCAGCCGGCTTTCAACGCCCTAATCGAGGATGGAAAGAACCTGGAGTCTGCAGAGTAGAAGAGGAATCCAAACATCGATTCACCAAGAACACCAAGGACATGGAATTTATGTAAGTACACTTAAATCGATCTCGTGTTGCTTCCTTTCCTTAGCAAAATAAGTCACTCCCTGCCCAAAAAATTAATCCGTTCTCGGAATTTAGGGCCTAGCGAATCTGCATCGAGCAGACTCGTTAGCTATAAAATATTAAGTAACTTTATTTTAAAACGCGTTGACCAATATTAGTGTCAACATTTTTAAGCATAGTTTCTGGCAAAAATCTGCCAAGTCTTTGCTTAAATAATAGTATTAAAAAAATTGCATACCTACATGCTTACTATAATTATCATTAAATGATGAGTTCGCGTGTATTGAATACAATATTAAATAGGTTAAAAAATAAAACTTGTATGGTATAGACTTAGAACTTTGAGTTTTATATTTTTATTATTAGTCATTCAGATTCTCCTTATTATCCCCTCACAAACCCCCACCATTAATGATTTCCCATTTTACTTACTTTCACTTTTCCGTTTTACTTTTCAATTAGATTATCTATATAGTCCAAAGTCCATCCTCTATTAATTGATACCCACACCCAAATCCATTAATAGCAACTGACAGCGATTCATATGTACATAGAGGCAGAAAGCCCGAAGGTCAGAACATCTACCATCAAATCAGCTCCTACTGCATTCACAACTGACCAGCCTGAAGGAAGACACAACAATATACCATCCCACGATCTCCTTCTACACGATCGTGCTTAGCGTTATCGCGCTCATTATCGCTGTGAACAGAAATCGCATGAGGAACTGCTCTGGAAGAACTTCGACGAAACAGCCAACTACACAACCACTACAGTATCTTCTTGACCTGCAAAAGACCTGCCGAGGATCACCATCCAGCAACATTTTCTCCTAGCGTTCCAAAATAGTTGCTGGTCTGAGAGGGGAGGTGTTATGTACGCTACGTGCCTACGGATCGCTAATCTAGTGACATCGCAACCGAGCTGCGTTAGCTGACGAAGCGATCATGCCGGGCGCCGCGTGAGCACGAAGCACGAGGCGCTGACCAAGCACCGCGCGCCAGCGGCGGACGCAGCCTCCAAGTGTCAGTCAATTGCTAACATCGCATTGGCTCAGGCTCTTAGGTTAAGTTAGGATTAGGAACTTAAAAATGTAATTTTTATATTTTAATTAAATTAATTCCATCTAATTGGGTTTTTGGACTCTTCGCCTGCAACTTCCATATTTATCTCATAGATAAACATTTATCAATGTGTTGTCAATTTTAAACTATCGCATACATTGAAAATTACATTTAATCTCTATGAAAAAAAAATTTAACAGTGATCATATTTTTAAAAAGTTGTAGAACAAAATTAGCTCAGTTATGCGAGTAGAATCGAACCTTGGACTTAAAACGTCATGGTCAGAGACTCTAGCATAAAGATTAGACTAAGTAAACAATATCTATACACATGCAGATTATCCGCACTAATTATTCAGTGCAACCAACAGTGTACGCGCATCGTACACGCACAACCAAAATTGTAGGACGGTGTTGACGCCAGTCTAATTAAAACCGGCTACACCGCGTCATGACTAGACCGATGTACTAATCCCTTAGATATGGTATTAATTTTTAAATTATTTCATAATGAACTGGGGGATTCACCTGAGTGTTCATTTGTAATATTATCTCACTGTTTTATCATCATCATCATTTCAGCCGAAATATATACGTCCACTGCTGGACATAGGCCTCCCCCAAGGCTCTACACTCAGACCGGTCTTGCGCTTTCCGCATCCACCGCGATCTTGCGATCTCAACCAAGTCGTCGCTCCATCTTGTTGGAGGTCTACCGACAGCTCTGAATCATAATGCCTAGCTATTCAGGAGTGATTGACATCTCAATACAACAGTATATTGCATGTTGATTGCTATTAATTACTATCACAGTAAAACAAGTTCGAAACGATCCTGTACAAAAAAAATACTAGCACTCTATTCTGTGCGATTTTCGACCAGTCCTTTCTTAAATGCACCTCTATGATCCGTAAGGAACATGTCTGTCAAATTTTAAGTCTCAAGCTACGGTTAGGCTGTTTGATGTCTGCTAGTCTGTCTATGAGCCTGTCACGCTACTTTTTTATAGGGTTACTAATATGTACTTACAAATGACAGAATCATCGTAAATACATAGTTTCATTTCCTTGAGTCTCCAGGCGGTTACACGCGGTCTGCTATCGTAAAAATAACCATTCGCTCTGGTTAGGAACGCTACAAATGTCTGACTTTTGACATTGTTCGGTTAACAAGATCATCACTAGCTGATGTTGTTCTTTCCTGTAACCACTAACCTTGATAGCATTTGCAAAAAATGACTCGAAAACTACTCAATCCTTAAATTTTCTTTATGAGTATTAAAACAACATCGGCCTCTTTTGGTTTGGTTTCACATAATATTAGAGTTTCAATGGAATTTTATAGCGTTAATTAGGTGAACACTATTTGTAGGACATTACTTCATGAGCCACAATGGAACCATTTCACAGTAAACGTCATGGTGACAACGAATTGAAGTCCTTGACCGTAAATTGGACCAAATGGTAGTGGCTCACCGTGGAACCTTTTCACAAAAAAACGTGATAGAGACGTTACATTGCCAGACAAAAAAAATCATATTGACACTTTCTATGAGAAGATTCTGCAGTAGATCAGCAATCAAATGATTCAAAGGCGAGCATGGTATTTTAAATTTAAATATTAAGATAGTTTTATCTCACGTTGAAGTAAATATAATTTTGTCTACGGACACAGCAAACAGGACAGACAAATCTTTGTAGAAATGCACCTTTTATTCAAAATTGAAATCATATCTATTTTTACTGAGCCCATGTGCACTCACGCTATTTAGTGTATAATACACATGGTAACACGCTGCTTCTAGTGACGCTGCTATTTAACCCTTTAAACTTAAATGCAATATCTTCTAATAATGACAGGGTGTTCAGTGCAAAAGAGACCTACGTGCACGAACTATGAGCACATATTTCATATAAACGTTTTATCCAGGATACGTGAAAGGGTTAATCTTATGCTGTATTAGTCATAAAAATAAACTTAACCAATGAAAAGTGTCACGTACCCACAAGTCGATCGACATGGGAGTTGATTTAAAAATTAAAGGATATACTTAGGTACCTGACTCTCCTCTGCGATGCAATGACAGACTATCAAATTCGCTTATCGACTGAGCCTTCAAAACCTCGACCTTTCCCTCACTTCTTACACTACAGCTCGTTTTGCAGAGTTAACAACAAAATAAGCGACTGATAATTCTGGAGTTACAAATGTTTTTTAAAAATTCAACTATGTAGCTACATTATCATAAATAAACACGTTAACTGTCCCCGTGTCAATTTTCAACTGTTTTCATATTCCTCTTTTTATTCTGGAACAGATATTTTTCAAAAAATCACAAATTATTCACGTCCTGACGCAAACTGTCGCTAACAGCGCCCCAGAATTGATAAATAGGTATAGAGTTGAATATAGAATGATCAGTGGAAGTACGGAAATTAAATAGCCGCTCATATCCGCCGGGTGAAGTGTGTCGAAGTGTCGCCTCCGCGCCAGCTCCAACAAACCTAGACTTCCCTTCACTGGCTATTCTTATAAATCGATCTGTTCATAAAAAACACCTTTAAATCTGTGAATGAATTGCAGGAATTACAGAACAGGGAACCTGAGTAGATACATACGAGTAGACGTAGAACTGCTTTGCCCTGGCTATCTTCAGTCAAATAAAAATATTAACAATACTTCAAATCAAGTTATTTGGATAAATTTGTAACGTTGCCTTAGTCGCCTTTTATGAAACCCACGGGAAGAGGTTCCACGTATTTTTCTAAAACTGAGCTCGACACGGACTTGCCTAAACATAGTGAGGTTATCTAAACGTTTGTAAAACAAAAAAATACTTATACGATATATCAGTCCAAAATATAAAAAGTGTAAACAAACCGATTTCATAAAAATTCTTGTCTAAACACCACTGGCTTGAATCAATAACACATTTATCTATAATACGTATCTTTTAACTTTTAAGTAACGCCTGATTCAATAAATTAATTTAACTAGACGTCTAATCACTTTTTTCACAAAAATTCACTTGATTTTAATATTTGATTTTCATTTCAAAAATCTTCGTCATAATCTGACGTTATTTCTTAAATGAAACATGTGTATAATCTGTAGTAGCATAGGTGATAGAAAATTTTACATTTTAAAAATCGATCAATGCTCGTCAATCGCGTCGATCAATGGCGTCTTTGTTTACACTTTCATAAATTCAATTGAAATACAATATACCAACGTACAGAAAAAAATAGTATTTTACTGTTGTGATATACGTATGTATATAGTAAGTAAAAATTATGGAAATATTTTCAGAATCAATATAGGGAACGAATTCCGAAAAATAATACACCATTATTTCTATACGATATAAGGAGATTGTGCGACTACGTGCGCAGTTTGAATCGTGAGAAAACTATACAGTAAAGCAGACTTTAGTTTTTACTTACACACTTGCGTAAAGACTCTTGTCGCACCTTACATTTGTGTCAATAAAAAGAGAGGTTTATAATTGGAGGTTGTTATCTTAATGAACGGTTAAACGACTATTGTTTAAAGGCATTGCATAGCCGCATGCGGCGTCTGCGTGAAACGCCAGTCAGGATCTTTATTTGACCCCGTCAAAGCGATACATCAGCAACAATTGTCTCACTCTTCACTTGTAGGTAGAGTCCAATAGACATCAAGCGGTAGACAGGGAAGTCCAAATAACCACGTATCCACCAAGACTCCACACATATTCTAAATTAAAAACAATTAAATATATCGAATAAAAACAAAAATGTAATCAACAACACGTGATAATTAAAATTATTGGAATGGAGACCTGCCGCGATACGGCCAATTAACGATTGATAAAGAACAATATAAATTGTTTATGTAATTAAAGTAATCTAAAAGTTCACAGGGTTATAATTAGTAAAAAGGAATTGTAAGATATTTATGTTAATGATTTCGATGTAGGTATTATAATAAATAAGTGTATCTAAAAAGTTAAAAAACATGTGTGAAGTAAAGAATTGTCAATAATCGTCTAAAGTCAACGTCGAAACTCAAAGATAAGCATCTCTTTTCGATGTTTTAACTTCTGACTGTATTATTTATTTTGATACATTCTTTTATAGTTTTCTCTTTGTTATATTATAAATAACAAATTCACACTAGTAGCGGACATTTCTTACCTAGCTAGATTCTAAAAATTATAATAAAAAAATGAAAATGTACCTAACCTACTACATTTTTACAATATTTCAAAATAAATTTCAACTACTTTTCAAACGTAAGCCCAAAGTACAAGCTATGCTTACCGCAAACAAGCATCTCGTTAATGATTGACGTTTACCTTAAATACAACCAAATAACAAACTCGTTTATGTTCGTGTTACTATTTCAGTCCGTGTTCTCTCATTAGTGCATTATTACATACTTTATAACCATGCAACAAAAATACTTTACTGTATTAATTAACATATTTGAAATAGCGAAATTATGAGCATTTTATTATTTTAGTGCTTTTATATGATTCCTGTGTTTCTCATAATTAAAAATGTGCGGTTTTAGTTATAAACTTTAAATAGGAACCACTCATAAATCACCTACTCAATATTAAATTATTACTGATAAATAAATGAGTAAATTACACCAATTTTAGGAATTTTAGACAAAATCAGTGCCAGTATTTCAGGCTCAGTTACCTAATGCTGGAAAATAATATAGGTACAATGCACTAACTCATTTCTTAAAATAAATCTGACTTTTGTGGTATCCAATTAAGTTATGAACATCTTAAATTTTACTAGACCATTTTCAACAAATGAGTTTATTGCATTATATAGTAAATATATCAAACTTACAAGGAAAACTATAACGGTTAAGTTTTCTTGAGAATTATTAGTAGTTTAAGAGTAAATAGCAGCCTAAGGTATAAAATATACCTAAACTAGGAATATTCCGTCCAAAATACGAAATCCTTAGAAAAATATTAGGTACCTACTTAATTTTTTCGTCATGGCTACGGAACCGAATACAGAAATATCGGCCATGTCCAACACGGTCTTGGCCCGTTTTTTATATTTTAAGTAATCAAAATGGCTAAAGTTTCAAACTGTGTGAGTTTCAATATTCGTGTAAACTCATGTTATAAAAGGGGATTGTAAACATTACTTGTGTTTGTATAAACGCCGAAGCAACTAATTTTGTTCCGAACGCCCAACTCGTTAGTCCAAAGTTATGCAGGGGTACGATCGATAAAAAACATGTTCGTTAAACTAACATTCACAGCTTCGATTGAAACAAAAAGGGGACGATACGGCTCCTCTAACCATACTCGGTTCAACGATATCTCATCCAATGTGCATTCTTTCAATTCAGCGACTAGAAGTCAATTGCTTAACTTAAAAGAAATCATCATCAGCCGGAAGACGTCCACTGCTGGACAAAGGCCTCCCCCTTAGAACGCCATAATGAACGACAGCTCGCCACTTGCATCCACCGGTTTCCCGCCACTCTCACGATATCGTCAGTCCACCTGGTGGGAGGCCTGCCAACGCTTCGTCTTCCGGTTCGTGGTCGCCACTCGAGAACTTTTCTCCCCCAACGGTTATCTGTTCTTCGAGCGATGTGGCCCGCCCATTGCCACTTCAATCTGCATATTTTTCCAGCTATGTCAGTGACTTTAGTTCTTCGACGAATTTCCGTATTCCGGATTCTATCGCGCAAAGAAACTCAAAGAAACTTAAAAGAAATAATGACTACGGATTTTAATCATTCTGGCCGCATTTCCATCGTAGTTTCTAAACTCTTCTTAATTCGATGGTTAATCTCTTAATCCGAGTGGTCCGATACGTTGGACAAAGTATTTTATAGTCGGACCATACGCGGCCCAAAAAGACTCTTCCTCATTCATCTTATTTTTTTGCTGAAAAGGAGTATTTCTATCTCAATGAAAGAATTATTTTATAAATATGGTTTATTACGACTAGGCTTAATCTACTCTGCTCCTCATAATGAGGCAGAAAAGTGCACGTACAGATACGTATAGTTAGTGCTCGTTTTTGACATACTTCTCTCGAGCATCCTTCCTTTCAGCGTAGCAGTAATAAGTCATAGAAGTACGCACAAGTAGCGACGATGACTGGGTATTTCAGACAAAAGCTCGTATACGAGACGGCGAGCCAATTAGATGTGTTAGGCGGTGGAACACCGGGCGGGCGCGGGAGCAGTCGGCGCCGCGCCGCCAGCCTCGCGGCTGTCCAATTAAACTGACGCCCGACGCGGCACCTACTACACCAGCACCGGAACCGAGTACCTCCGCGTAATTGCGTAAACCACTTCTAAACAAACCTCCAGTTTTTTGCACAGTCACTAACAATGGATTCGTGTCAGACGGCATAAGAACCCCCCTTCGTTCTATTCTTCGACTGTGTAACTATTGAGTTGTTAATTAAATTCGCACAATACCTTCAGCCAACCGCGGCGCGATGCGCCCCTGTCCTTATCGCGATGAAGCATGGTTGTTTTTCGTCCGGCGAGAGCTCAGCGGTCGGTCTCGATGTTGTTGCTTCTTGTTTAATTACAACAATAGTGGCCCCTAATGAGTTTGCACTAATAAGCGCTGCAGAATGTAATCAACGTGCCTCGTCGGTCTAATGAGCCGAGTTCCTGGCAAAAACAAACGAGACGTCGACATTTTACTAGAGATTAATTAGGCGTTGTAGCAGGTATATGGCGACTCGCCCCGGGCGAGCCGGAAGCTCCCGCTCCTACCTTGTTATGTTAGCATGCTTCTTAGAAAGTACACACTCAAATCCACTCCGAGCCTAATTAACTGTAACTCGGACATCGTTAAACCACGTCTTTCCCCTTAATTAGTCTGCGTTTTTATGCGCTACAGGACAAAGAAACAGCATGGCCATAGGCACCGCATACCTATCCCCGTTTAATAACTTCTATTGACGACAAAGTACACGAACGTTTAGGGAGTAAACGTCGTTAACTTAAATAAGTACATTTGATTACGTCGTAGCTACCCCATTAAAACTTAACGAGGGGCAACCCCGGGGAAAATAACTAACCCAATTTCCCTTTGCCGGGAAATCATTAAAAGTCTTAAAAGGGTCTTTTCATATATTTTTACCCCAGAGCGTATGTGCAAATAAACACATTTTTACATACTCGAACAAACAATTCCCCTAACGAGGCGGGCTCGTAACGAGCAAGGCTCGGTTGTGTCCAGCCGGCGGTGTCGGCCGCCCGCGCCCGCTCCCGCTCCCGCTCCCGCGCCCGCTCCGACGCTAATTGAAAGGATACGCTCGGAAATGTGTCTCGTTACATGCGCGCCTACCTGCCAGTTAGCGCCCGCGCCCGCCTAACGACGCCGCTGATTTATTAGAGCCCATACATTCAAATTGACAGCCGAAACCTAAACTACACACGCCAAACGCGTCCCAATTGCTCTCGTCACCTCGCCTCTGTTAAAGCGCGATGCGAGATTACAAAAAATGCGCCGCCGGCACACAATGGAGACGAGGCGTTATTAAAAAAGTTGTAAGTTACAATTTTCAATTAAATTGTGAGCGAGTATAATAGTGTTTCTAAGATATGTTTATTTGTGTTGAGAATTTACGGCGCTTATGTATCTGCTTATCTCATCATAATTAGCTTTAAGATTTTCCAATTAAGTATTTGCGTGTATAATGAATGGGCATGTGCGGTATTAGCGTCAGATACAATCTGATTCGAGACTCGTTGGCAATTACGGACGACTACAAAATACGTCGAATTCCACGTAATTGCTGAGAATATTACGGCAGTGAGCTTAATTGTTCTCGACTTAATTAATTAAGCTTTTGTTTGAAACTAACAGCAAAGTGTAGAGTTGGCAATTCTAAATTGGATCTTGTAATTACCTTACCCTCCCTTTTGCTGAAACTGTCTACTTTCAATTATGGGCGAAGCTTTGTTAATGGAATCAATTATAATTGAGACACGATGTGAAGCCTATTCGCATTCCGACAATCAATTTTACAATGCGCTAATTAATTAATTGTTGTTACACTAATTGGGGAGAATATGAATCCGCGCAGAAGTTCGGTAGTGGTTGGCGGGACTATATACAGCTAAGTAGTCAGCAGCAGAAATAAGACAAACTATTGTGGTGTTCAAAATTATTTGCACACCCTCGTAATACCTTGGCGGTAGATTCTTGTTAGTTAAATAACTTTAAAATCTCAGACACAACTGTATTTTTTATTTTCAGTTAGCTTAGTGTCTATTAGGTACAAAGGACTACGAGTAGGTACATATTATCACGTTTTGCTAAGTCTGTAATTCTACTTGATTTATAACTGGACAAAAAAGTACTTGTCAGTTTCGCTTCGTCTTTTTTAGAATAAAACTTGAATAAAACAAAAATTGACAGAAAAACTGCCAGTATTAAATAGATGCTTCTAAATGAGATGCAACCTGGATAAGGTTTTTATTTGGCGTAAGTATATTAAATTTCTAACTATTAAAACGGGCTCACTGAAAAAAAATAGAAAAAAATACATTTAATATAATTAAAATATAGTATATTACAACTCTACTCTCGCTTTTGAACAAACTAGTTTCAAGTTTTCAGCTATTTAATGAAAACCTTGTGCTTAGATCATTTTGAGCGTCACACCGCCACTTCTGCTACTGATAGAACTTTGCTTTTAATGATCAATGAGATTGAAGAACATTGTTGCATTGAGTGGACGTGGGTGGCCGTCTTTGCTGGCTCGGACCTGGTATGCATCTGATTTGTAACCGTGATCGCGGCTGACTTTTTACAGTAAATTAACAGTAAAAAACAAAGTCGTACCTGCATAATAAGAGAAATTTAAAAGTCATACCAACTAAACCTGCTAAGTGCTGATATGGCTAAAGAGCCATAATTATATTTATTTTCCTAGCTTAGTTTGTAACGAAACGCCGCTTGATATGAGTGCTCAAGAAATGGTTTAAGTAGGTACCGCAGCCAGAGATTCTACCTCAACAAGGTTAGATTTTACTGAAGAGATAAATAACATGCATTAATAGCGGAAGAAGCGAAAAAGTACCGACATTTGTTCTTAGGAAATAAATAGAAACGACGACCTGCGGTCGTGCCACTTCAGATAAACGCGATACACAAATATATTTTTTTGCAGTTGCGTAACATTTAGATACTCATCCATCCCACGATTTATTGCCACATTGGGCGAGCGCATGTCTTAAGAGCGTTTATACCTGCTAATTTGGCAACGTTAGATTTTCGTTAGTTTTCCTCGAATATTACATAAAAATTTTATGAAAATTAAAAATATGGTCTGATAGAACTGTTCTTAATGTGTCTACTCCAATAGTTATGCGTGATATACTTTTATTTTCTTTAAAAACCGTTAATAGACATTTGTTCCTTTTAAAAAATATAAAAGTCAATCACGAATAATTATTGGAGTAGACACATTAACTTATATATTAAAAACAGTTCTATCAGACCAAATTTTTAATTTTCATTCAATTTTTATGGAATACTCGAGAAAAACTAACAAAAATACAACGTTGCCAACTCAGCAGCTATAAACGCTTCTAAGCTGCCATCCACAAGAGTTGTGCTTGATAGCTTTTCTTCGCTCACAGCTAAGCTACCTCGCACGACTCTGACAAGGTGGACGCGCATAATAGTGTAGGTAACCAGCGCCGCGCCCGCGCCGCTTCACCGGCCTACCGAGCTACGCATGATGTCTCGAACAAAACACCCTGTTTGTATAAATTAGCAACATGCGCGTTGATTAAAAAAAAATGCTTATCGGATATCCATACATCACAACCAGGCAGCAAGAAATATATTCAATTGTTTTAAAGTAAAAAACAACTTTCCACGTGAAAGAGTCACGGATGAAAGCGAATAATTTACAATGGTATTGTTGGATTCTGATGAGTTAATGTGTATTCATTGCCTATAGTATTAAATAGCTTGTTTATTAGCTAGCACGTGAGAATTATTACATGGTTACTTTGTTGCTTTGGTTTTTATTGGTAAAGATGTTTGGGAAACAACTGTCGTAAAAAAAACATAGATAGCGTGAGCTCTACATTTCAGTGTGTAACGGTTAGTCTCAGTATCCTATATACAATGTAGTCGTTGAGTGGTAATTTTATGCAGTGATTATTCATTTTATACATTAATTACAGTTAATTGTAAACTGTAAATAATTGTTTTTTACAAATATTATAAATAATAATAATAAATATCATGGGACACTTGACACCAATTGAGCTAGTCCCAAACTAAGCAAAGTTTGTACAATGGATAATAGGTAAGTAACGGATAAACATACTTATGTAGATAAATACATATTTCAATACATATTAAATATCCAAGACCCGAGAACAAACCTTCGTATTGTTCATAAAAACATCTGCCCCGGTTGGGAATCTAACCCGGGACCTCAAGCTTCGTAGTCAGATTCTCTGACCACTTGGCCCACCGGTTGTCATCAATAGGAAAGTAACTGCAGACAGTTGTCGGTCTGTTATCTTTTTAAGAGGCCCTGGGAAGGATATAGGTGCTTATTACGGAAAATTGCATAGCTCCTGAGAAATATCGATACCCGGATTATCTACAGGCAAAGTCGCGGACCATCGCTTGTTTAGAATATAATAATATTTTACGTCTAGCCCTTTGACTTTTATACTGAACGCGTGGCGCAGTTAGTTTTATTTTTATCTAAGTGGTATGCAACTTTCTACTTCCGTTATTCTATTAACATATATTTGACATTAACTTTCTGTTCTGTTGCCGTCATTAAGTAATAAATTACGCGAAACATTTTTCAACTGTTAAATTGTTAAATATCTATGCACAATCTAATCTGGTGTTGCATTATTTAAAAAAATCTAAAAGTAAAATAAGTAGAAGAGCAAAGCAATCGACAGCCTTAAGCAAATAGCAATAAATTGAATGATAACGTTATAGTTACTCGTACGTGCCTAATAATACGTGGCGGTTTTATCCTAAACCTCGACACCACAAAGCCAGGGACTCACGGTCGCACTAACTAGTGTATTGTGTATCACCCAAGCTTAAGCGCGTCGGTAGCCGGGCCCAACTTTAATTAAGACACAATAATTAAAATAACAAGCGGCGGGCGTGTCAGCGCATCTCCGCATCAGTATGCCGGGGCCGTGGGGTCGCATACGACACGTAACTAATCCACCGACCATCATTACGCCGCGTTATGTCGCGTACTATCTTATGCCATCGTTACGTCGCGTACCATGTGCAGCTCGTGTTTTGAGGACTTGCCGCGAGTGAGCACCGGCCCTTATGTCGCAAACGGGATGGTCACAAGTATCAGGTAGTATCGACGAGTAGTAGTACGGACGAGTCAGTCTATTAGTTGCAAATGTGCAATAAGTTGCTATTTGCTAAAACATGGTATTTCACAACTCCTGAATTTACCACGTCCTATAGATTATTATCAAAATGTAACGAAGATAAAAAAACGCTTGAAAATTGAATTCATAGTTATTTTTCTGTCCATGTACTTTGTATTCCTTTTTGTGCCTAATTTTGAATTTCAATCATTTTTAACGTTTTTAAGCTACCTCTAAACACAAGATAGATCGTGTATAAAAGTAGCTTAAAAACTACGTCACTATTTACTGAAAATCATTAAATAAATTTTCACCCTACCACAAAACTCAGACAAGAGCCAAATTCTCGTAATGTTTAGCAATAACTGACTCAAACTTCTAGCAACCTTTATTATTAATTTACCTACTGAACCTACCTACCTTATTACCTATAACATCAGGTATACCTGATATTAGTGAATTGTTACTATAATTTGATATATATTTCTAACTATTAAGCATAAATAGTGAAGGATACGTCTTTAGTATTTATTGCATTTCTACCGCTTGGACAGCGTGCTAAAAATGCATTTGGTATTAGTATTTACATTGCTATCAAAAATTACTTGGTGGGCAACAGATTTTTTTTAAGTCAATACTCATTTAGATTTCGTAGTGTATCAAATGTGACATCAAAATTGCAACTGACGCTCAGCTGTTAAATGAATAAGACAAAGGTGAAAGTACCTAGATCCAACTAGTTATTCTAGCTTTAATTAATTATTCTCATTACTTAGTTGCTTCTATGATGATGTGATCCTGTTATGTCTCATCTCTCAGGAACTTATTTCTAATGCCTAGATAATAATATGATATTCTACTAGACTGCGTATTTATTTGATTTGACTCGATTCAGTGCTACGGCGTAGCGCTTAAAGCTTCAAAAACATCGTAGCGACTTGAACTCGATGCTTCTAGGAAATATTGTACACGCGATACGTTTACACGTACACGACACTTTTACTTCACAGGTATTGAGATTAAATATCTCATATATCTTAACAATGTCTTCTAAGGTATTATTGAATGCAGGCCTAGTTAAAGAGTTAATCGCATACAGATCGCTTTTTGTTGTTGGCGGCCTGAGAATGAAATGTTCTACTTTAGCTACTTTCTCAGAAGCGCGTAAGGAAACATTGTTACCTTTGTTTGTTTCTGAGACTTCCAATTAAATTATACGCAATTAAGATGGTTTCAAGTAAAGGTTTATACGTCTAGTGGTATTTAAAACGTTATTACGCAAACTTAAACGTTTTTAAATAAGACTATTTTTATGAAGGTAACGACTTAATAATGGTGCTGGCCTACTTGTAAGCTGTTTATCTTGAAAACGAGATTTAAATTATAAATTAGTAGTTTTGATAACAACCTATATTGTATCATGAATTCTTCTATACCCATTCTAAAGTTACTTAAATAAGTATGTGTTTCTCATTCCTAGTATGAAATTATTTTCGTCACACTATAATTAGGCAGACATTCCTTCCGGGTCGTAACTGCAATGTCGTTTGTTTGACTGTACTAGATACTTGTATAAAAGTAAAAACTAAATTTTAGTCGAGAATATCCTAATTTCATTCACATTATTGCTTACCTAACTTAAGTTTTTTTGGTGATTTTGAGTAGTGACTCTACTATAGGTCTTGTTTAACTCTATCAATAATTTAGAAACGTGACCATAAAAAAAATACATACCGCTGCTAATTTTGTTACCTTAAAATTTTTGGGGTTAAACTATCTTTTCTCATTTCTACTTTTCTTTCGTTATTCCAGGGTAGGATTTTTAAATAAATACAATTTATTAAACTTGTTATTTTCACTCGAATGTTTTTTAAGCCGGTAGCTACGTGATTGTTACAAAAGCACAGACTCAGTGTCACTTTGAATAATTCACATTTTGCTACGGTAACTACTATCAGTATCACAGGTCAAATGTTCACATACTGTCCCAGTTATGATTTCATAATTGGTCAAGTGTTGAATAATTACAGAAAATGACTCTGCAAACTTCGTTGTTTTGTTACAGATAGGCATATAGAAAGCAGAAAACATAGATACGTGCACATTATATTTGGCGACCTTTGACATATCAGGCTCTAGTTTATTTCCTGATATTTCAGATCACGTGAATTGTGGTAGGTACCCATAAAGATAAGTTTTGCTTTAATTTTAAGTAAACATTGGCTTACCGGTCTATTTCGGAACTGTATATGTATACCTAATTACGTATGTATGAGGTAGAATATCGGGACAAACAATTCAAACAGGTCACTAACTGCACAATACTTATGTCGTTTTGACGTTATTCGTCTGACAAATTAGTTAGATATCAAAACAAACTAGGAAACGTTAAATATGTACTAACTAAATTTTTACAATCAATGAACCCCTAAGTCAACTAAGTGAACTCTATAAAAAAATATGTTTTTAAAAGGAAAGCACCATAATTAATCAGTTAGTATCTGAGAGAAATTATATTTGTGGAAATACCAATTGAAGATGGTGAAAAATTGTGCTGAATTTCAAATATCACGGTATTAAATCAATTTGAAAAATTGCCTCCTTCCTTAGTCAAAATAATTTCAGGAAACAATTTTGACTCTATACGTTATCTGTAACTAGATTAAGCAACGAATTAAGCAGGCCATGGCTTGTATATTTAAGTTATAATTTAAAAAATATATATTTACATACACATTATTGTTAATAACATACCTTATACGTTTCCTTAAATGGTGATTCAATGAAAATCAGGAAAACACTGTAAACTAAGCGGTCCTCTCCGATAACTTGGCCTCAATAATCCACAGCGAACAATTTCACAGTCACGATAATGGAGCACTTATTTGTATTTGTCCACTCCAATTGCCACTTTCAGCGAGATTTATTGATACCGGTCAATGAAACTCGGGAAATAAAGGAAAAATAAACAATTAAATCAAGCGTCCGAAGTCCGCGCGATGTATTAATTTTTTGTTGTTTTGAATATCGTTCGCGAGTTGTTGTTACCGGCGAGCGGCGTCTGAGGTCGTGTAAAGTTTGCTCGAAGGTGCAGACGGGCGGCACATGTACTCTCGAGGAGGGTTCGCGGCGGAGTGAGCCGACTGAGCCGAAGGCCGGCGACTCCGCGAGCGGCGGCCGAGCCGGCGAATGCACTTGCGCAGCCCCGGGCGGGCGCCGGAACACGGGGTGGAATGGAACAACACTCTAATATAATGACGGGGTCGGAACGCTTCAATACTCTAATTGAAAAAGTATACTCTGACAACACAGCTTAAAAGTGTTGCAGCTAAGCTACGAACAAAGAACGCAACCTTACTTAAGTGTAATCTCCAACATGTTCGCGTAACATAACTCTTGCAGTAAATGTTGCTTGTAAAATATTATTTAAAGAAATAAAATACTTTACCAAGGTAGTTCTTTGACTTATATTGATGATTGATACTTTACGAATGAAGTAACATGTGAATCAAGAAATTATTCAAAAGAATGCTTTCCGGATAACCGTGAAAGTATAGCAGACACTTTTAAACTGCTACAATCAAAAGTAAGTGCGTGATCGGATGTAAAAGCGTCACGTACTACCACACCACATACATAGTTAAGTAATATCACTCAACCGAGCTAGTGGATTCGGGCCTAAATTCAATTCCACCCCTTTTCTCCGCACCCGTTCCAGCAGGAAACCAATCTTCTTTACATTCCCTCGCCGACAAATTTATACTCCTCCATACGTTCTCCCTAATAGGAGCCGGCCGGGGCGCGGCGGCGGTGGTCACCGCCGCGTGAATTATTTAGCAAGTGTCGGTCAGCGGCGGCGAAGACACGGCAGCGTCCGGCCGCGACGCCGCCCGGTGCCGTGCATCGTCGCTGAGAATTTAATTTCCACCGAGCGGCCGCCCTCGCCACCATTGTCCGCCCAGTATTTCATTACGGCTCGAGCTTTTCTATTAATAAATCACTCTTCGCCTGCGCCGTTTAATTACGTCCCGGATCCGACCAACGTCTGATTACACTTTCATCGAACATCTAATTAGGAGTACAGCCAAAGCGGGAACGTGAGCTGTATTCTTTGTTCGAGAGTTACATTCGCCCCATATTACACCGCGCACTGCCTCCGGAGCTAAGTTTGAAATGAAGGAACTTTGATTAAAATCGACCGCTTGCAGTGCCACTTTAAACTATGTTATTATACATTACAAATAACTAAAAAATGTGAATAATCTATGTTTGTACGATACTTGTGGTCAATTGCAGACTTTGATTATGAACGAGATCGAGACCCATGTAATTAAAAATATAGTCTAGTGAATCACGGTAATCTTTTGCCTTATAAAAATCGTTTGCTATCATTTAACGTACATTAAACCGTTTCATTGATAAGTGCCCCCCTTAATCTTTTGCAAGGCATCATGTGCGCCGTACAGGTGCAACTAGCGCCTGTAAGCAGCGGAAGCCGCGGCGGGCCGGTCGCGCGCTCCAGGCTACAGCAAGACCTTTTTAATTTCCTGGAGCGGCCGGCGCAGGGCCCGGGCAGCCCGCCCGTTTAACTTATTGCCACGGTTAACGAGAATACGCCGCTGTGTGCCGGCGAAATTGAAGGATTTACTCTCGTCCCTCCTTTATTAAACGTATTGCACACTCGCTCGGCTACATGTGTGCGACTCTACACGCAGTATGCCGAAATTACATTTCACATGAGTCGTAATAACAAGGGCGGGCGTAAATCAGGACCATTATTAGTTTTCCGTGTTACCTACACCATTTGTCACATTGTTATTGATTTTGTAAAGTATATGTTCAAGCAAGTTCAAGTAAATATGGTTGTCTAATTTGACTTTCATTCCTTCGCATCTACTTTGTGACACATTACAGTAGTTATCAACACCCAGTCTAGCCGGCTTTTACACTTTGCAAGCCTTAGTCCACTTTGCTTAAGCATTAAGAGTCAATCTCTTACTTGTTTATTCTTGGGGAGTCTCTTTTTCATTTGACGGAAAGTCAGAGGTGTCATGTTCCCTTATGCCGTGCGCTAGCTTAGGGTTCTGCCCGCAAGCGGACCCGCGCGCAGTGCAATATCAGCACTTCCTGTAAGCTAAGCGTATTGCTCAAAGTTTCGCAATATACGCGCACCGAGCCGGTCCTTTATTAAAAACTATTCTCACATTTTTAATTAAAACTTGTTCCCCCACTAAAACTTTATTTAAGCAATAAAGGCGGCGCAATTAGCGGCGCTGTCCCCACCGGCGACTTCACCTACTTTTCCTCTGCTTTAATGAGTGTTTTTTAATAAAGCCGGACTGCAGCAAGTTTATTAATTTAGTTTAACTCGTGTCACGGCACCGCCCCGAGTTCGCCCGCTGTTCGCTGCTTGGAATGTTTCTGTGTAACTCTACTACATGAACATTTAGATGCAATCAACACGCTTTAATCGTAATGTGTGATTTTCGCTGTCTGACATAATGTCTGAAAGCTAATTTAAGTTAAGCTGTTATTGTCCATTTCGATTCCATTAGGTACATCGGATGTCTTCTTAATATACGTTATGAATCTAAAGTAACAATCGTTGTCGAGGTTCGAACTAAAAGCCTGAATGACGCGGAGCCACCTCGCGTGGAGCCCCCCTCGCTCCTCCCGCCAAGTGTTCCGGCCGTAATTACATTCCCGTGTCTAACAAATGGAGAATCGGTGTTGATTTGTGTTTAGCCGAGTCCATGATCCGAGCCCGCGCGGCCGCGCTATGTGGCTCGGCCTTCATGACAACTTTACCATTCATTATGCTGCTGTTAACAATAAATAACGAAGGAAGCATTATTGTTGATGTAAAACGCTGGGAAGTTATGGACCTTTTGAAGCTTATTTGACGTCAACTAAAGGTGACCCACACCACACCAGTCTTCTTTTTGGGATGCCCTCTTCGTTGTGAATACTTATCTTGTGGTTACCGTCAACAAGAAGGTAACGAGACCAATGGACTTCGGTTCAGACTTTAGTTCCTCGACTATGAGTCTTTGGCTGATATGATAAAGATGACAGCGATGCTTTTATTAATCTTTGCTCTACTTAAGTTTAAAGCACATATTAATAAAGTTTGCCATTTTCCATCGTCCAATCGAACGGATTTTTCAAAGGCCCGCGTGTACCCTAAAGTATTTTCAACCGTTAAATTAGTTAAAAGCCTACCACGTCAGCGGTGCATTTCGTGCAAAGCTTAGGCCACTAATTGCGCGCATAACGGCTAAGTGAAAACGAAGCTCGCTCAGCCAACGGCCTAAAAGCTTCGCAGCAGATTGGATCAGCACACGGATTTTCCATTACCTACGCGGTTCTTTACAGTGACGCGTGACGGGTCAGGCGCACTGGAACTTAAAATAACATACTAACTCGTTTTATCTCGACGTTTTGCTGCTTGTTTTGTGCAAATTCTCTTTTTATTCACCATTCAGTCAGTTTGTAACAATCCTAACAATCCTCAAGTATACCTACCTATAAGTAGGTATGTAGACCAAAAATCAACTCGGCCAGCACTAACGATAGCTAGCTAATGTAAATGGAATACATATACTTAATGGCAAAAAATGAGGCCCTCAAATGTATGCAAAAATTCCAAAATATTGTGCCGCTGAGTATATTTATGATTTTTACTTTATCATCAGTTTATCAAAGTTTTTTACCTACTCTACGCCACTGGTAAATACTGGATTCAGATTTCGTGAAAAAAATACAGTACTTGTAAAGTTTATACTCATATGTAACATGGCAAACCTCTGCGGTACGCATTGGCCGCTTACAGAAGAATAATACTTATTCAAACCAACCAAGTTCCAACCCTGTTGCAAATTGTACAGCGAAAGACAGGAACAAACAAAAGAGAATCAATAATTTGGAATTTTGTTTTTCTGTAAGCGGCCAGTTGCGCACCGCGGAGGTTTGCCATGTTACACAAGCCCATAAAAATATGATGCGCAAATGATGCGTCCCAGTCTCAGACCGACGTGTCTGTAGTCAGCTCTTAACACCGCAAGGCGCGGCGCGGGCGCCATCATTTGCGCAATGGTTCGCGCGAAACAGGCAGTCGTTAGCCCGCTCGTATATCCTCGGCTGCGAATATTGGCCGCACTAACAATGTGCGTCTTTATAAGTTTTTAACGAGCTCGGACGGTATAAATTATGTGCGCGCCGGGCAGTGGGTCTCGTTATCTAGCTAACGGCGTACTAGCGGAAGCTTAATGTAGCGAGAGCTTTATTGTAGCCACTTACGAGTTGCAGCTACCGAACGACTTGTACAGCGTCTAACATTTTCGTTGATGGAGAAAGTTTCATATTAATTGTATCTTGTGGATACAATATCAAATGCACTCATTTGTCTATTGCTGGGATTATGTGACTTAACTTTTACCTTATTATAAATTTAAATAGTAGGTAACCTCTACTCATTTCATCTGTAGTCTTAGTCTTTTCTACTGATAAAGAAAATTTTTAAACAAAAAGTTTTGCGATTATAGTACATGGAATTGGTACTTTTTACCTTGCATCAAATGAGGTAGTTCTAATTTTTATATGAGTTGGTAGTGGTGAAATTGGTTATGTCAAATCCAAGTTTTCCACCTCGAAAGCCTTCCGGATCATTGTGAAATACTTGAAAATTCATTAAAATTTAGTAATTTTTTCCGTTTTTGACAATTTTTACCACCAAGGGCTTACGTTACGGCCAAAGTCACTAAGGACAATTTTAAGTAGACTAAATTTCCAATCAAATGAGACTAATTTGGTTTTGGTAGGTCAAATAGTTTCTATGATACGGCTATTGAAAAGTTTGCGCAATTTCCAAAAAAAGGAAATATTACAGTTTTTTTTAGTTTTCAACCATTTTTACCCCTAAAGAGTGGGCTTATGCGAAAAGTTACTTTGTAGTTATTAAAGTCCACTAAATTGTTAAGGCCATACGGAATGCGAAACAAAATGGCGTTGAGCTGGCCACATCTGTCGCAGGACCGATGAACGATGGAGTAGACGAGTCCTCGAATGGAGGCCGCGGACGGGAAAGCGTAGTGTAGGGCGTCCTGAGGCACGGTGGACGGACGACCTTAAGAGGGTCGCTGACAGCGGATGGATGCGAAGGGCTGAAGACGAGTGTTATGGCGCACAATGGAAGAGGCCTATGTTCAGCAGTGGACTGCTGTGGGCTGATGATGATGATGATGATGGAATCCAACCCGCATCTTAGCTGTAGGCTTCAAATGTGTGCACCAATATTCTATTAGCATTATATTGCGATCATAATTAATAGGTTGATCGAGGGCGATGTGGTGCAGTTGTTTGCTATTTTCTTCTGCTGTTGACTGTACCTACTGCTGATAAAAATCAAAGAAAAAAAAGTTAGTTTTGTGGAGTCTCGAAAAAATTGAATTTCCATAAGTATGTTGGTACATAAGCGCAGATAACATCGCTGGCTAAGCTTTTTCCTTTTCATTTATGCGCGCGTGGTGCGAGTAAGGGTTCGCAGTAAGTCCAATTTGGTTAATGATAATGAGACTATTATTTCCACACTATGAGTGCTTGACTGTACGTTTTCTCGCTGAAATAGGGGCTGGTCGCAGTAGGTATAATAGTTAGGGCGTTAACGAGTTGTGGGACAAGAGTTGGTGCGCGTTACCGTTGTTAGCTCGAGGACGGCATAAAAATGTTTTTTTTATAATATAGGGGGAAAACGAGCAGACGGATCGCCTGATGGCGAGCGATTACCGTCGCCCATGGACACGTGCGACACCAGAAGAGTCACAAGTGCGTTGCCGGTCTTTAAGGTAGGAGTACGCTCTTTAATAATTGTAATAATAACAAATAAATAAAAAAATAATAGCAAATTTCGGATAATACACCCGTTTTGGAGAGCAGCTTTTAAAAGCAAATTAGGGTTGTTCATTATAGGTATTGTACTTACCTACTCACAATGTTACTAATATCGTTTACCATACGTTACATTTTTACTGGAGACGAATAATCAATTTTAAAGATTCGATCAAGGTTTATAATTTTACAGCACTTTTGATGGATCCTAAATGCCTACCGATGACCTGTGAAAATTTTATTGTAAACATTTACTTACCTACAAAAATTCAAGTTCCGGAAATAATCGCTCCCAAACTAGCAAAAATTGTGCCCCCCCCCCTCTATCTTGTAAACCATTTGTCCAAAAAAGTATGCAAAAAATATGGAACGGTAACGCTTAATAAATACTTTCATACTTTCAAGGAAAATTGGTTTCAACATGATCGAATTTACCGTTTTTGAGTTTTCTGGTAATAAATTTTAAGACTGTAGTAAGTGTTTTAATTGTTTTTTTTTTTCGTAATGGCTACAGAGCCCTATCTTGGGCGTGTCCGACTCCGACACGCTCTTGGCCGGTTTTTATTATTCATTCTCCTTTTATGTAATAAGTTATTTTTGTAACTGTGTGTGTAAAGTAATCAGTCACTTCAACTCTCGTGGCACTATCTATTACTACTCATTAACTATTTCAGATACATTCCATCATTAGTATCATGCTAGACTAGGGGAACAAGCAATACTACTTACTCCTACAAAGCAACGTAACTAGCAGTAATGGTCGTTTTTTTTCAGTAAATTATCTACTAGTCAATCATATTTTGCAGTTCTACAATTTGAACAGACATTCCTTGTATATTACTAGCGTTGTACCAAGAGTAATCTTTCCACTAGCAATGCTAGTAATGTAACTTGGTTTTGTACCGGCAACAATTATTTGTTCCTTTATCTACTTATACTACGTGTAGTGTGATGTACCTACCTTACTTTCTTCTTGCCTAGGTAATTTTAATTCTGGGTCAACGGGGCTCTCAAGGTTTTAATTGCGGCCATCCAAACTTAATGGACAGAATGAAAGATAAAAAGCGACCCTAATTTATATGAATCCATTTTTTATTTTGGGGTGCGGAACCTTAAGTAAAGTGGACGCATCTTTTTCTAGTTTTTAGTATGTCCCGCAAGACCTTTGCGCCATATCATTAAAATTACAGACATTTAAAAAATGTTCCCAAGGTCTTAGAAGATAAAATCCATGAATACTTTATAATTGAAATATATGGTGGTGTAATTAAAATTCAAATTTAAATTGAGTCGATACCGTGACGTGTGCTCGTGGGCACGTGCCCACAGCCCCTAACTGCGGACTTGTTATAAATAAGCGGTCTTCGTAACGACCCGCGACTCGAGCGGCATGCCTGTGCAGATATTACGTCCTGATTTACAACACCACTTCTTATTTACTAACCGATTATTGTAAGACAAAGAGAAACGCCTAGACTGTATACTCATGAAAATGTCTCAGGGAATTTAAGACAAAATAATTATACCCATTTAAAAATTAACGGCGTTTAAATTTTAAGACAATTTAACTCAAATTAGTTATTAATGAAAATTAATTTCAAATTCTGTGAACGCAAGAATAATTTAGTGGAGACAGATGATTAAATTTGACGTTCGAACAGCAGATGTAGGCTATTAAATCAAATTGGTAATCCTCTACTTAATTAAATTAATCTTTTTCTGAAGAAAGAAACCAATAAGCGCTCCCCCACAATTGCGAGATTGTTATTAATTTCTCAATATCTGGTTCACCATGCTCAGATTTAATTTATTATGTAGCCGAGTAATTATAAAGAACTGCAAATTTCCGAAGCAACAATCAGCCTAAGCCGGTACTACGGTAATTGCCTGCCAGGGACGGATTCGGCAAGCGCGCTTATTTTATATTTGCGTTTTGTATTTTAGATCGTCTAAATTTAAGGTGGAACGACGTATCCCTGGTATCCCGAGAATGAACCGGAGTAAAAACACTGAGCTGTGCTCAAAAAATCTTGATAATGACGTGGGTGTAAAGACGGCCAAATTGAAATGAGAGTGGGCTGGACGAGACTGTAGAATGAGCTGAGAACGTTTGGCCAACGTTGCCATGGAATGAGTCCCTAGCGATGGATATTGTACTTATTAGAGGCAGATCAAAGTGGAGATGCCGGGATGACCTAACTAGATACCCATCATGTGGAATGGCGAGAACTCCCGTTTGATTGGCGAGAATGGAAGGCGCCTGATAGGGTCTAACGACAAATAGTAATAAACGAATTAAAAAAAAGCTTAATGTTACCATACAAAAAAATATTGTCGTTTTAAAGCATTGTACTTAAAAAAAATGTGGCAGTAACGTAGAAAGGGCGTCATTTAATTTCTACACTTTACTGTGGTAGTTTACTACAAGCACGTGACCGGTCGAATGCGGCCCTGGACGCGGGGCGTCACGAACGCGAAGGTTACCTACCCTGCAATTAGTGCTCCACATAATTGATAAAGAACCCGTCTTTCATAAATAGAGAAATTATTCATCTTTCCTAGTAGGTAACGTTCACTACGCGCACAATACAATTTTAATGACGAAAACCCTTAAAGCGTGTTGTATTATTACACTTATTTTGATTAAAAGTTTTATTGCATTTAATGTGGCGGGCTGTCTCGGGCCTTGATTAAAAATACCAATTAAGATTACGAGCTTTTTATTCCAGTTCTAATCAAGCAGTTAATTAGGATTTAAGCGGTGCCGGCCGGCGGATTCGGAAATCCCTACTCAAATGGGCGCCGGAGCTGACCTGTAATCGTATTGAATTACTTACTTTTAACCGGTCGATTTGTTTTATGTTAACAATTCAATCGGCCGTAAATGTAGTGAACTGCAAAATTATATTATGCTTTCGAATTTGACACCCACAAAAATATGCCCCACGGTCTTATTAAGTGCTTCGAAGTTCGGAATACATTTGCATGAAAAAAACAAACCATTAATGCTTCAGACTAACTATAATGGAGATAAATAAAGAAATGAAAGATAAATGAAGATTATTATATTATTGTTATTATTATGTTGGCTTAAACGAAACAGGCGTCGGTTTTTATTTAAATCTTAAAATAAGCTTTAAATGTGATTTGATCTTACGCAGCCAGAACAAGAATAAGACTCAGACTGGAACCGGTCTTAATCAGCCGTCGAGATTGACAATAATTTATTCATAACTAAATGATTACCGTGTTAAATTAACTATAAAATCTACTTCGTCGGCAATACACCAGTGACAATTTAATTTCTTCCGCACTTGTTTTACGATTCTTATCGCATGAAAGTAATCATTTTGTGTGGGTCATCCATTTGAAGATTGCAGTCTAAAAGTAACTTTTATAATGAATATAAAATAAATTATAAAACATGAAAAAACTGGATATCCGTGTTAAATAATCAATTAAATTAATAGCTGCGCTATGAAAACAATCAACACTCCACCCTATTTAGCACATTCCTGCTAATATTTTGTACAAATACCTACAGTTCGACGTAATTATTTTAAAACACACGGCTGCGAAAAGCCAATACATATATCTCTCTTATTTTAGGAGCAGCGAAGTAACAAATCAATATTTGGAGTGAGTGCTTTTTCGTGCAATGGAGAAGCTTTTATCTGGACATGGGCCGGATGGCAGCACAAACAGTCCAAGAACAGAGACATTCACTTAGACTTTAACAAAACGCAATCCTTACCCACCTCACTCCACCCACATTATCTATTTAGGGCAAAATTTACTTGTTTGCGTTTGCCCTCTTCACTAATAAAAGCCTTTAAGAATTGTTTGCTTTTAGAATGAGAGGCAAGTTTTAAGTGACTTAGCGCGGAAATCTGACGTGTCGTTTATAATAGTGAAGACCGATTTGTTACTCGGAAGATTTTAATTTATCAATGAATTTACTTTAAACACTTCTTGTTATCTTACTTAACCTAAAATATCAGACTGGCTAAACGGTTTATATTACTCTCCATTTCCTAACCTAGTGGTTATAAGTATTAGTATGCTAATATTTCTATTTTCTGGTAGGTAGTATTATTTTCTTTTTTAGGGGTCCGTGCACCTTAAAAGGAAAAAACCGGCCAAGAGCGTGTCGGACACGCCGAAGATAGGGTTCCGCAGCCATTTACTAAGGATTTCGTATTGTGTACGAAATCTTCCAAGTTTTGGTATATTTTATACCTTCGACTACTGCCTATTTTTCTGTTGGGTGTTTCCACCCAAATGGCTGTGTACGAAAAAACCGATAGTTTACCAGTTGTCCTTGAAACTTGAAGTTTGGTATTAAAACATTATAACAGTAAAAAATTATAGATAATAATCCACATTATGTTAGTAACAATTGACTTAAGACTAAATTAGTAACACTTATTGACTGTCAAAAAATATTTTTTTATAAGTATTACCTAAATTGCCCAAATGCTCTTGATCTGTCCAACCCTACACATAGAATCGGACATGTAGAATGCTGTTGGCGTTTGCTGTCGTAGCTCAACCGATAGCAAAGTTATGAAAAAAATCTTAATTTTTACTGTCTGTCTGTCTATATCAGTAACCACCTAAAATGACCCCACACTGCGTTCATTTTGCTTAAAAGAGGGGCTCTGCTAACCCTGAAAGAAAGAAAGAGTGAGTTATATCTTCGTATGCAACACCTCTCTGGACAGCCTTGGGGGAGGCCTATGTCCAGCAGTGGACGTTTTTCGGCTGATATGATGATGATGATGACGCAACACCTCGCAGTCAATGCTCGTAACCATTGCCATGTATGCCATGACAGACACTTATTTGTTGCCAGCGACTCCATCAGCGAAGAATTCGTTTACTGCAATTCGTTTACGCGGAACTCTCCAACTATCTCCGTACAAATTTTCATCTAAAGTGGTTCAGCGATGCATAACCTTACTCGCGTCGTATGATAGAATTTGTATTAGGTATTTACACAAAAAAGCCTAAGTAATGACAGTAATGGCTTTCCTATGTATCGAGTGTAACCAGTCCAGGTCACATCGTGACAGCGCTGTCATACCGGAAAAACCTTTAATTAACTACGTCGATGGAATAGTGAGGTTCAACCAACACGGACTAAGTGGAAGTTTACCGCAAGCGTTAATTATTATCTGCGAGGAGTGCTCTTTGTTTAGTTGCCAACTCTAAATTAGTTTTCGAAATGGATCATTCGCACCCCCGAGCGCCCCCCTTCCCCCGTCGCCGTAATTGGAACGTTCCGAGATGACACCACTCAGCTGCCTCTAATCAGTTAACAAGAAACCCACTGTACGCCATTGTGATCCGCGAACACGCCACATTTCAATTGGAACCTACATACGAGGGTACCGACTTCAGGAATTAATTTAAGTTTCAGCTTTCAAGAGTAATTAGATGATGTTTAAAGCGAAAATTGGAATGCCATGTTGCTGTATAAAACATTGGTAATTATCACAGCCTATATACGTCCCACTGCTGGGCACATGCCGCCTTTCAGGATGAAAGAGCTTGGGCCGTAATTCCCACATGGGCCCGGGTGAATTACGAACTTCACACACATGGTTTCCTCACGATGTCATCTTTCATCGTAAAGCGCGTAGTAAATTAAAAATATAATTTCGAAACTCAGAGAGATGCGAGCCCAGATTTGAATCCACGATCCTCTGCTTGAGGGGCCATAGGTCAAATCAGTAGGCCAATACTGCTTTCCGGAATTAGTTTTTTCGAATGAATTAAAAACACCCTTATGTATCTATATCACAAAAGAAATTTGAAACATTGGTAGTAGACAGTATCAAGTTTTTAATGTTTACTGAACTAAAATAACAAAGGCGGAGTTTGTTACTTGGTACACGCAGTTAACTGGAACTCTTATTTAACGAATCTTAAAGATTAATTACGTAATTACATCCAGTTCTTGTCGCTTAATCCGTTAGATTTAGTTTGATCGCGCTTTAACCAACGGAGAAAACTAATTAAGAAATTAATAGGAAACAGCGATTAATGGATTTTGATAAGGGAAGAGACAGCGTCGGTGCGTTCGCGATATACGGTGCTGCGGAGACGGTCGGGGTTGTTTTAGCACTCAGCGGCAACACTTAAAGATACAGTTCCCGCATTAAGTCGTCAACAATTAAGGCTCATTAAATTTCATAACAACATTGGTCCCGCGGCGGGCGTCGGCCGGCCGCTCCGGCGCGTCGCTTAGACGGATAATCTCCAGCTGTCAGCCGCTAATGCGTTTTAGAGTACGTAATTTGAACCGTCGAGATCGGCGGTAATTAACGGCCGCAATTAAGCTAAGTGATTGTTAGTGACGACGAGCGCAAGAGGTTAGTTAGGTGCTCTCTTTTTGTACGGGCCATAAGCTGGAAATGTACGCACTCTCTAAGTGCACCCTACGTCTTGTACATTAAGAGCCACATTATAGCTTCGCAGTAATTAATAGCACATTACTTAAATTATGAGGTAGAGAAAGATTTTTTTGTAGCCTGAATTTCTATTATGGTTTGTTTTAACGCAAGTATCTTATGCTTATTAAACTAATGTCAACATTATTAAAAAAAGTCGGTAAATGCGTGGCATTACACTTTTTATTTCGAAGATTTGCAATAAAATTCGATTTAAGTGGAGGATTCACGCGAGAGTTGAGTGAAGCCTTTACGTCACTTCAATTTTATGTTAAAAGTAAGTGTGTGCCAAGGAGGCAGGGGTAATGTATTCCCACATATACATAAGTGAAAACATTTTAAGAAGCTCCACGGACCCACTGCAGCACCCCGGGGGTTAGGGCCTAAAAGCACTATCTCGGAGCCAAAGCCTTACAAGTCTTCTCAAATTCAACTTACTTTGCTCTGTGTGGAAGTGCCCGCATGGATATTCTTATACTGCCGCCAGAATAATCTTGACACTTACGTGTTTCATTTATTTAGGCGTGTTGATTTTTTTTTACGCGATTTGATGGCGGTTTGTGTTAGTTTTTATTACCTACAACAAATCCAACTTTAGGTAGGTACAAGTATTATTTATTTATACAAAAGTATTCGTATGGTTGCCAAAAAAGTAAACTGTTAATATTTCAGTTTTCAAATTGGATTATATTTCGTATAATCAATATTTTAATTTCTTATGATAAACTCAGTTCTTATCGTTCCATTCGGATTCCTTCGAAAGAAAAAACCAGCCGAGTGCAAGCCGGACTTTTCCACCAAGAAAGGATTTCGTACAAACTTGTAAGTATTTTTGAAAATCCAGTGTTAGCTAGCAGAGCCTTGCTTCTTATATTTAGACGTAAAAAACAAGGTTTTCAGACTTTTCTTATTGGTTGTATAAGAACTGCCTGCCTTCATGCAAAATTTTAAATTTTAAATTTCAAAAATTTCAAAAAAATGCTTATATTGATTATTGAACCAAGATTGAACCTATATCGAAAACGAAAAATAAGGTCATTATTGATTGCACGAGTTTGCTTAAGAAACCAACATAGATCAAGAAAGTACAGCGCTCTAGAAGGACACGTGTAACAAATTCAAGTTTAGTGTCGCACATGGCTGAGAGTCGAAGCTAAAGCTTTCGGTGGCTGCAGCAGAGGCGGAGAGGCCGCGACTGCGCTGGCCCCTTTGCCACGCGACGCATCGCACAAACGACATCCGCTTTCCCTACATCACGAACCCAACCATGCTCGATTTCATATAAAATAAATTGAAAAGTTTTCGAGTTTAATTCCATCTCCACAGCCGCCCGCCAGTTCGCGCGGCGGCGGCGTGGCGGAAGCGAATCTCGATGTTTTGTAATGGAGCTTTTTAAAATGGAAGTCGAACTTTTGTCAGACACTTTTAGCCACGCCGGAGATACATTTAAGCTTTTTAACTTTTCCACTCCGGTAATGTATCCAGTCTTTCCTGCGTCTGTAGTAGAGGTGTCGCATAAGTTTTTTTATCTGAGTGGATGAAGTAACTTTTTTATTTGTGCGAGTCAGCACGTCCCCAGTGGTTCGCAATAATCCTACCAAAGAGCTTACTCTCTATCCGGCTTCTCGCCGGTTATATTTTTCATGTTCGACGACAGTGTAAACATTTTGCCTACGATCCATTAAGTAAATGCACTCAGGCCGCCACTCGGCACTGCATTAATATTGCATTTCTAACTCCCCTCTTTCCGGAAACTCCTCGATTCCTCCCCTTTTAAACGGACATTGCTTTGGCAGGTTGTGAGAAACGTGAAGCTAATGGGCGATGCGCCGCGCACGGCCACTGTGCTCCCGTTAATTGGCGATGCAGATTCTTAACGCTATTACTAATACTCAGTTTTATTGTAAGCAGACACCTCACATTGTACCCCGCTACGATCATATTGTAACTAGCTTGTAAACTGAGTCGTTTCTGCTTACGATGAGATTGTATGTCGCCTTATAGGCAATGTATGCGCCTTAGCAAGCCTTTGTTAAGCGAACAAAGCCGATTCTTACAAATTACATCAATCTCTCCAAATCAATAAGAGTTTGTAGCTAATGTAAGCGCTTAACGAGCCGCGAGCGGGACTCCTGAGCGGATCGGCAAATGGAGTGGTTCATGCATAATGTAGCGCAGGCTGAGTGTTGTTTTGAAGAGCGTTCTGAATTTGTTATTTTCGTCACACCAGGTGATGTCCCGGCGCCTCATGAAACATTTAACGACGTATCGATGCAGCGACTGAGGTGCTTCTGCGAAGCGCGGGCGCCGCTCCGGCCGCGCTCATCAGGTGCGCCAGCGGACAAGGAAGCCTCTAATGGAAACTGCATCGAAACTTCCATCTATAATGAATTGTATTAATGAATTTTTATACTTAATATTTTGACATGTAAAATTTTTAATTTTTTGAATAAATGAATCCATACTTAATATTATAAATTCGTAAGTGTGTTTATGGTTTGTCCGTCTTTCACGCCGTAACCGAGCGACGGATCGACGTGATTTTTGGCATAGAGATAGTTTATGGGCCCGAGAGTGACATAGGCTACTTTTTATCCCGTAAAAATGCACAATTCCCGAGGGGACAGCACGCGATAACCGAATACCACGCGGGTGAAGCCGCGGGCAAAAGCTAGTAAAGATTAAGATAAAGATTGAGAGCATTGTATACGATCATTTCATAACACCTACATGCACCTCGCTATGGAATAATTTTTAGGTCACACAAACCAGTAAATCCACTTTTGCTGATATTTTTTTAAGAAAGTAAGTAATTGTCAAAAATTCTTAATCTACATACAGTTTAACATAACTTTTTAAGTTAAGCGTATACTTTTTTTAGTTTGTGCTCTTAATTGTATACACCTTTTCATCAAGCCGGCAGCCTAAACTAAGTGAGGAAGTTATATTCAGAGTTGTTTTAATTAAATGAGCACTGGGAAATCATGGCTGCGCAGTATAGCCAAATTTCTACATCCTTACACAGCTTTATTAAATGATAACAGGAGATAAGCGGCACCTCAGAATTAATTAATCCACTCAGAGATTGCATCTAGGCGCCACGAAAAGCCCACTGCCCCACCCCACCCAGGGTCGATCCGTTTCCAGCCACTTAAACTTCACGCGAAGCGCTCTAGCTTCCGTTTTAATTACAAAATTAATTCAAAATGTAATTAAAGTTAACAATAAGGCAGCAAACAATTGAAGTTATTTATGTTAGTTTATGCTTTATGGAAAGCACCGCCTAGTTGGAAATGCGATTTACTCGGAAGCGGAATGGAATGGAATATCATATCTTTCATTAAGCGATCTTCAGTTTCATTAACGGCTTAGTACTTCATAAGTAAGTAACTAATACCACAATCAACTTAGTACTTGCACCTAATTATTAAGGGACGTATTCTATGCTGTTGTCATGCTGCGTTTTTGTAATAACTAAGCAACGTCTCGCAACAAATCCACCTCATAGTTTACATTAGCCCGGCTGCTTGTTTTATAGACTTCAAGAAAACTAACTCCACGTTATAAAATGAAAGGAGGTAGTATTTTTAGCGCAACATAATTCAAAGCTTTCTTGTATTTATTATATTTATTTAATCTTTTGAGTGGATGCCCTATAAAATAAACTGTTCCAAGAGCTGACGTGAAATTCAAAGTAACGACAAAATAGTAAAAATTACTCTACATTAGACTCTACACAAAGAGATTTGATTGTTACTGAAATACCATTCGCTGGACGCATGTGTAGATACATAATAATGGATTACGTAGATTTATTCCTCGTTTCACCCTTTTCAATCACTACCTTACCCTTTCAATGACTATTTTTATTACATTGTTGAGTCAGTGAATAAGAAAACGTTATTTTCAGTGTTCTCAGGTCGATAGTAGTTTTTAACTTGTACGTGGTTGCTGTCCGGATTTTCAGTACTAATGGTACCTAATAGCACTAAACAATATTAGATTAGTTGCGAATGCGGTCGCTTGATGATAACTTAGTGCTGGTGCATTAGTAGGTATTACTGACGCTAAACGCGAACTAGCGTGATCGGCATTTTACAGCACTCTTGAACTATAGGTATCATTTAGCTTGACGATTTATTGCAGTCTTCATAACCTTTTGTGCTTTCAACTTTAATTAGCGCCCTGGTTCAGAAAAGGTCAATACCACGTAAAAGAAGAAACGTGACTAATTGACCAACTTTCATCATCGAGCCTCATCACACCGCCTCAAGAGAAATCTGAGGCAATCTGGCGGTCATAAAACGTTCATAATTTTTTTTTTACAAAATCTTGGCTTCCAACGGCGAGTTGTTACTAGTTGCACCACGGCCCCAACCAAGCCTCAACAAAACATTGGTCTCATGCTCACCGACGACGTCTATTAGGTACCTGTGTTTTAAACTTTCGTGATTTTCACTCAATACCACTAACGGGACTTAACACGCTAAAACACACGAGTACTAATATTTACATCGATTACTTGTACTATTACTTATTCTGTGCCTTGACGTTTTAACTACGTGAATAAGTCGGCTATAGCCGAACATTTATTAGAGTCAGTACCAAACCACTGGATTGAGCTTCACAATCCCAAAATCCTCTCCACGGAACGTCATTTCTACTCAAGAATGGTACGTGATGCGATTGAAATAAAAAAACACAAAAATTTCAACTGGGACGACAAATATAAGCTTTTGTCTTCATGGAATCCTGTTATAAATACCTAAGTTTCGGCGTCGGGATGAATGTTCGGAAGGAAGATCGGACGTTTTTAGTGTTGTGTGTCGGTGTGATGGAGTGACAAATAAAAATGACCAAGTGCGGGTAGTTCGTGATACGAGTGCCGGTACTCTTTGTGATCAACTTCAGTCTACTAAGAATGGTGTTTATTTTTCAGTACGGTGGTACGGAATTCACGGTTCGACTCGTACTTTTTAATCCTTTTGTTACACAGAGCGCTTAAAATAATTAAATGCTGACTCGCTATAAATACTTCCTTATTAACCGGCTTCAAAAGTGAGAGGCTATCAATTCCGATGGATTTTTCTTTATTACTTTAGGTAAGTGCAATCAATTAGTCTGCCCAATTATCCGATTTTCTAATAAAAAAGTTGATGAGTGTATAGATGGTATATACCTACAGTACCCCAGCCATAAAAGTGCTAGTGCGATCGCAACACTCTAAAAGCTTTTATGACAAAGAGTACGATCAAGTTGGTCATGTCATCGAACTGATAATAGCTCGACGCAGTTCGATTCGACGCTTAAAAATTCACTTCGCTCGATTTATCAGATTTGCAAAAACTCTACAATTGCCATAGACAATACAAAGGTACTGTTAGAGCGTTTTTAGATTATCCGATCAAACATCGGTATCGGACGCCGATACCGATATCGGGGCAAGAAAAATGTACAATCCGTGAGCTTTTAGAAAACCCTTCGGGTTTCGGGGGAAATCGGAAGGATTCGTTAGTAGAAAATGACAATTGTATTTTTGACTTAGTAGCAATCCAACACGCGAAGAGTGCACTCGTTGTGTTTTCATTAATTTATATAGAGTGGTTAAAACCACCACTTATTTATTTAGTTTATTTTTCGAAAATTAATTTCCATGGGAGTAACAATAAACAAGGTATTTTTGTAAATAGCCAATAACGGGAAATTATTCATAACGTATGTATTCTTAAAGATAAAAGTTTCAAGAAATGTGTTGATTGTAAATATTTTAATGAGGTTCAAGACCGACTTATGAAGCAAAGAGGATTTCGAAAAGTACATTAAAAAATATTAAGACCGCAGAAGCAGACCAAAAAAATTTATTTGACATACCCAAGAAAAGTAGACACAGTATAACAGCTTTATATACTTCCAAACTAAAGTAGTGTGTTAAGGCGGGGTGTTCTCTATTCAAATGAACGATGGAAGAATTCGAAAATGCTGATTTTATTTTATTTGTATCATGACAAAAAGTCATATTGTATTAAAATTAGAAAATGATAAATAAGCGTAATATTATTACGGTAAGGTTTATTTTGTATTGATGGTTATTCTTTACATAACTTTTTACGGTAACTTCGAAAAGTTTTGCAAGTTGATAACAGAACAGAACCGCATATCACGATCGGGTGTCATTGTCAATATCCGAAGTATGTTTCTAAAATCCGAAGGTTTTTTAAGATCTCACGGAGTGTATAAAATATTATGTACCGTCTTTCATATTATCCGATCCGAAATCGGATCATATATCTATTATACATTTTACTTGCCCCGATATCGTATCGTATCGGCGTCCGATGCCGATATCTTTTTTTTTTATTTTACTGGAAGGCAAACGAGCAAGTGGGTCTCCTGGTGGTAAGAGATCACCACCGCCCATAAACATCTGCAACACCAGGGGTATTGCAGATGCGTTGCCAACCTAGAGGCCTAAGATGGAATACCTCAAGTGCCAGTAATTTCACCGGCTGTCTTACTCTCCACGCCGAAACACAGTGCAAGCACTGCTGCTTCACGGCCGGATTAGCGAGTAAGATGGTGGTAGCAATCCGGGCGGACCTTGCACAAGGTCCTATCACCTGCGAAATCGAATATCGGATCGGATAGTCTGAAAACGTTCTAAGGCAGTAAGCATCTCAAAATAGAGCACTTTTGAGTTATTTACCTAAGTATACGTTTATACTATTTAATGTAAAATATCTTAAGTTAAATAATGATACTTTCATAGTACAAATAACTTACAGCGTTATTCATAAAAAATCCTTAATTGAGGTTTGATCGGTCTGTTAGTTAACAGACTGATTAAGCTTGTTTGACGTTTGTCAAGAAGTATATATGATTCATAAACGCTTGCTAACAGTCTGCTAGTTGATGAGCTGCTGATAGACTGATTAGACGCGTTATGTTGGCACTCTTGACAAATCAAAGACAAAAAAAGGCCTTATCGAGAATTTAAAAAAAAATTGACAGCAGTGACGTTTGTTTTCCCGCCATTTTCGATCCGCGTGTTTTAGTAGACATAAATTAAGTGCAAAAAGCCGTAATTATGTTAATCATCGTAATTTTATTTTTTTTCATATTATTAGAAGATTTTTAAATACAAATGCCTGAAAATAAATTTTCCTGATTTTTTTTTAATCTTTGCGTAAACCTCCATATAAATATCTTCGGTATGGTTTTTTGGAGTTAGCGTACCACTGGTCAATTTCCTTACTCGTCAATTTCACTGATCTGACAAGTTTACTCATTAGACAGTTTCGTTATATTATTTTTCACCTATGATGAGTTCTGTGACGTTTCGAGTTTGACAGTTTTAGAGATGTATCATTGATCGAGTGAACCATAGATTTTTCTAAGAGTTATTAGTACTTATTTTTGAAAAAGTTGCATTATATTAAAAAATATATATTTATTTTCCAGTTTTCCGCCCACCGGGCCACTCTCTCGTTCTCGCTCGAAATAATCCCTCAAACGAATTACAAACTCCCGACTCTGGGAGTTCAAAACACTCTTTTTTGGACTGTTTCAGCATTTTGCCAAAAAATAACAACAAACTTAACGAGAAACAGTAACAAAAGTCAACAACAATAATAATAGAAATGAACAATAACAAATACAATGCAAAGAAAATGCAACGGAAACTCAACTCGTATACACGGCAGACGTACTCGTACTTACTGACAATGATACTGACAAGTACTGGCCACAAGAGGCACAAGATGGTTGCGGCCGCGTCGCAAATAGCCGCATTTATAAAATTTTGCAAGTTTTGTTTAAAAATGTAAAATATCTAAGTTCACTGTTATCGAATAATGAACCGCTGCAATTGCCGATAATGTTGTGTCACGTCACTACTCTGTTCCGTTTCACACATTGCGTTATATAAAAAAATAAATATTTTTGTATCGTATTCAATGGAGGCTATTTAACAGACACTGATATTGCTATATATTTTTAAAAATAACAGTTTTAAATTTTTTCGATTAATTTGTTTCAAAATAGAAATTATTTTTAAAATATATTTTGCGAACATAGTATGCGTAATTCGGAAAATTTTCAAATGTCACAGAACTCATCTTAGGTGAAAAATACAATAGGTTGACAATTTCCTTATTTGCCAGTTTCACCAAGTTGTCGGTTTCTCTGTTAAGTCAGTTTCCTGGTTCGCAAATTTCCTTATTCGTCAGTTAGTTTAGGCTGTCAGTTTTACTATTTCGTCATGTTCCCAACCCGTCACTGTTCTTATTCGCAAGTTTCCTTATTCGTCAGTTAGTTTAGGCTGTCAGTTTTACTATTTCGTCATGTTCCCAACCCGTTACTGTTCTTGTTCGCAAGTTTCTTTATTCGTCAGTTAGTTTAAGCTGTCAGTATTGCTACTCCGTTGTGTCATGTCATGTCATGTCATACATCGTATAACTATAATCCCGTTTCTAATACTAAATTCTATGTTTATTCTTTTACTGTCCGGGCTATTCGGTCATGGAACTCCTTGCCTATAGATTTGAGACGCGTTAAGTTCCTGCCTATTTTCAAGTCTATGTTTAAGGAGCACTAATTAAATTCAAGTCTATGCTTGAATTTAGGTAGCTTTTTAATATAACTCTTGTTATGTGTATGTCTTTGTATACTTGTATTATATTACATATATTTATGTATCTCTATATATTAAAACGCCAGCGAAAATAAAAAAAAAAACACCCGAAAAAAAAAAACGCCGACTAAAATTAAAAAAAAATAAAAGAACTAAAAAGTAAAAAATAATTATGCACTACCTAGCGAATAATAGGCGAATTGACGAAACTAACAGACTAGCAAAACTAGTGAACAAGGAAATCGGCGGATTACGAAAAGAGCAAGCTGAAAAAATTTACAACTTAGCATAAATGTCGAATAGATAAACCGTTCGATTAACGAAGCTGACAAATAATGAAACTAGCGGATTGCAAAACTGGCGATTTCACGAAACCGACACCCTAGCAATACTAGCGACGTAGGAAACTGACGAATCAGGAAAATGCCTAACTAGCGAAATTGTCAACCTAGCGAAACTGTCTTAATGAGTAAACTGGTGAAATTAGTGAAATTGACGAAGAAGGAAACTGACCAGTGGTACGCTAACTCGTTTTTTTGCTCTTGTCAAAGTTAGCTGTTCAAATTTGTGGCGGCCATTTTGTGACTTAGCAGAGAGATAAAGGAGGGTCTACGGTCCACTAACTTAAGCAGAGCCTTGATCGACTGATTAGCGCTAACAGACGTTTATGAATCACGTTTTTTAGCATCGGGACATCAAGGAGCCTTCAAGGAGGCTCTAACTTTTTATGAATAAGGCTGATACTATTTAATACGAGAGCGTGTTAAATCCATACTAATATTAGAAAAGCGAAAATGTGTGTGTTTGTATGTTTATCCGTTTTTCATCGAAACGGAACGACGGATCGATGTGATTTCTGGCATAAAGATAGTTTATGGGCCAGAGAGTGACATAGGCTAATTTTGATCCCGGAAAAATGCACAGGTTCTCAGGAGAACAACGCGTGATAACCGAATTCCACGCGGGCGAAGCCGCTGGCAAAAGCTAGTTAGTTTATAAAAAATCAATTCGATTAATAAAATAGGTATGAACTCCAAAAATAAGCACCTATTACAGTCCTACACAAGCCGTGGTGGCCTAGTGGTTTGACCTATCACCTCTCCAGCAGAAGGTCGTGGGTTCAAACCCCGGCTAGCACCTCTGAGTTTTTCGAAACTCATGTGCGGAATTACATTTGAAATTTACCACGATCTTTGCAGAGAAGGAAAACATCGTGAGGAAACCTACACAAACCTGCGAAGCAATTCAATGGAGCGTGTGAAGTTCCCAATTCGCACTGGGCCCGCGTGAGAAAGGCCCAAGCCCTCTCATTCTGAGAGGAGGCCTGTGCCCAGCAGTAGGACGTATATAGGCTGGGATGATGATGATGATGACAGTCCTATAGTCACAGCAAATGCTTATCACTTATATCGGTGGCCGCGAAGCGTTGTAGACGCTCATCCACTCTCCACTCGACACCACTGTACAGGCAATAAAGCTCTGTTGAAAAGCACTTAACGGGATTGATTCAAACCATTTACCATTCTTTAAACAAACACAAAACATTTTCCATTATGCTGAATTATAAAACCTTTTAGGAAATCACGTTCAAAGACGGGATGATGCCGGTTGTGTCGTAGTTGTTAATTGAGGTAGGTACCTAGTGGGATGGTGACGTTTTATTCGAATACTAGACTTTTACCGCGGCTTCGCACGCCTTAATCATTAGATTAGGATTCCAAATTTAATCCTTCTAGGTCATCTGGAAGTAGGTTTGCAGGTGGTAGGACCTTGTGCAAGGTCCGCCCGGATTGTTACCACCATCTTGCTCGCTAATCCTGCCGTGAAGCATCAGTGCTTGCACTGTTGTGTTTCGGCGTGGAGAGTATAAGACAGCCGGTGAAACACTTCCCGGTCTTGCCGGTGCACTTGAGGTATTCCATCTCAGGCCTCTAGGTTGGCAACGCATCTGCAATACCCCTGGTGTTGCAGATGTTTATGGGCGGTGGTGATTTCTTACCAACAGGAGACCCATTTGCTCGTTTGCCTTCCAGTGGAATAAAAAAAAGGTTAGATTTAGGTACTATATGTCAGTCAGTCAGTCAGTGCTAAAATTCACGACTTTTTGACCTTCATATCTTTATAACCGTTTGAACTAGCTTCATGAAGCTAGCTTCTAGGTGTCCTTATGGATATAATTGAACACACGTAGTTTTATGTGGTTACGTTAAAGAGGTTTTGAGTTATAGAAGGGTCAAAAGTGGCACCAAGTGGTTCGTGTAATATTACACTCGGCGCTGGCTAGCCAGTTTGCTTGAACTTGCCGCGTGTCTAGATAACAGTCATGACAGTTTTTTGAGATCCTTATGATAAGCTCTTAACTTTGATACCCATATCAGTCGTATTAGAAAAAAAATTTCGTTAACCCCCAATTATTTGCAGCTCACAGCCGCCATGTTTTTTTTTAATGTCACCTACTTATTTAAAGGACACTTGGGTTGCTGGGACGATTCTAATGAAACCTTAATTATCTAAATCCGTCCAGCGGTTTGAGAGATATGCGGTAATAAAGAATATGCGCACAAGATATGCGCGAAAACCAATAGGTACCTCTCCTTGCAGTCGGCTAATAATAATAATAATAAATCTACCTAAAATTATATGTAATGGCCTCATATCCAACCCCAAGAAAGCAATTTTGAAAATATTTACTTCTCACAACGATTCCAAAACACGGTTCAGTTACGTTGTTTTATTATAATAGAGTTCCGTTGCCTACCTTCCGGCTTCAGCATCAGATCAGTTCGAAAGAATCATTAACTTAAAGCTTCTTCTTAGTCGCTTATCTAGGTATATTAATCATGATCGTTTATTGACGAGCGAGCATTACTTAGCTTGGAGAGTTCCATTGTCATTTACGGCCTACTTCATCAGGTCCAGTTTGCCAAATGATACTTTCTGAATGTAATTGCCAAAAGCGCCATAGGTGTGCCTATAAAATTTGAGGTTTGCCCTCGATTTCCCTAGGATCCCATCATCATCAGATCTTATATTGGTGTCAATGGGATCACTTCAAAAGAGTACTCTTTCGAATAAAAAAAGAATTTAGAAAATCGGTCCACAAATTGACGGAGTAATCGGTGACAGAAACTCCTCCTTTTTTGAAGTCGAAAAAATATATATACCTATTCCTACCAATATATATTTGAAGAACATGTATTTCGAAATCGTGTATTTTCATTTTTGTATTTCTTTTTTGTTTTATTTGTGTTTGCAATTTTTTTTTGTTTTAATGTTGTTGTATTTGTGTGTCTTTGTGAGTGTGAATAAAATTCTTCTTTTTTCTTTCCCCATCAAAGTCCGTATACGTTCTTTAAACAGACCAAGGCACAAAAGTAGTTAATCTCATGAAACGTGTGGTTTACCGAAAGAAATTTTCAATTTATTTTTACAAAAAAACGGCAAGTGAAAAAGAAATCTACAGGAATGAGCTAATTCATTATAAGTCTACTATCGATCGTATGTGTGTGTGACATCGTCTCTTGGGGGGGCTACCCTGATATTCAAATTCGAAGTTCCTCTCATACCGTCGTTCTTCTCTGCTAATAGGTATACAGCGGTACAAAATTACCTATTACCATCTATTAGGTACTGCTTACATTTTGTGGGCCAGATTTTTTGCCGCTAAGTATACATTAGTGTGAGTGGGACAGCACAACACGAAGTTCAAATTAGAAACTTTGTACCTAATATCTGTTCATCATCCCAGCCTATATACGTCCCACTGCTGGGCACAGGACAGGCCTCCTCTCTGAATGAGAGGGCTTGGGCCGAAATTCCCACGCGGGCCCAGTGCGGATTGGGAACTTCACATATACCATTGAATTACTTCATGGTGTATGCAGATTTCCTCACGATGTTTTCCTTCACCGTAATGCTCGTGGTAAATTTCAAAGTAATTTCGCACATGAGTTTCGAAAAACTCATGAGGTGCGGTGCGGGCCGGAGTTTGAACCCGCGAACTTATTCGAACGATAGGTCAATCCACTAGGCCATTACGACTTCTACACGCACAGCACACCTAATATCTGTTATCCAAACAAAATAAACAGACCGCAATCGCAATACTCTACTACAGATAATAATATCAATCACACGGTTCACATTAAATGATAAAAATTTAAGAATAGTAAAATAGGCCCTAGCGGCATAGACTAGCCTAGTGTGATGTTTGGTTGCTTTGCTTGCGCCATCTTTTGTCGGATAGTTGAATTAGGTACTTAAAAGAACGTCGGTCGACCAGCAGGGCTACTACGAAACTCGAAACTCGAAGTTCGTATCGTACCGTCCCTCTCGCTTTCGTGTTAAATAGTATAAGTCTCAGAGAAACCGCACGACACGAAGTTCGAGTTTCGTAATAGCCCTGCAGGCAGCTATTGTAAATAAAGTAGTAGAGCAGTAACATTAATCCTGTTTAGGTCCTTAACCACATACTTATCCTTAGCGAACCCAAACGCCACAATTCGCTGGTCTGACTCTAACGTTCATCTTTGATGTGTTTGTCTCGATGAACTTTCTTGTGGACAGTGGACTTCACTGAATTATTGTGTATAAAAGTGGAAATTTCAATACCTACTAACAAATAAAATAGATGGCAGTGTAAAGACAACAAATTACACAATGTAAATGTATGGATGTAATTCTTTATATTATTAACTAAAAAAAAACAAGAGTCTGCTGTCAATGTCAGTGTCAGCTGTCAATATACGCGCTTGAATGAAATTTTGCAATATATTTTTTGTGTCGAGACGAGCGAATCTGAGTGAGAAGAGCGTGTTATAACTTGTTTGCCGGCTTAATTGAATTCATTGACTTATATTATTGAATTGAAGGTGCTGGAAAAACGAAAGTGAAATAATATTTGCGTATAGAAATTAAAGTTCATAGAAAAAAAATGCCAAATACTCGCAAGAAAATTATAAAAACTGTATACAAAGATGAGGACGAGAACGAGGAAGATAATAAAGATTTCAGTGATTCTGGTTCCGAAGCTGAAATAACCGAGCAATCGAGTTCGGAGGATGAACTGGAAGACCAGGCTGATTCCTCTGGGGAAGAATTTGAAGAAGACGAGCCGAAAAGTAGTTCCACTAAAAAGCCTATTGCACGAAAGAAACCACAATTTGCAAAAAGTTTTATAAACAGAATCCGTAACGGGCCGCAGTACGATACAAATGAAAGTGACGCCGCTGCACCGGCTATTTCCCTCAAAGATCTTACTGATGCTGATAAACAGCTGCCAACCTTCCTCAATTTGTCAGAAAGTGGTGGGTATTTCTCAATAAATCTTAAATATTATGAACAGCAAATAAAAACATTATATTTAATAGGGGTAATAAACCCTCATAGAGCTCATTCATTTTTCAAGGTGCCGTTTCTGCCTTATCTATTTCGTTGCAAACCAACCAGTGTTGATTCTTTTGAATATTCATAGAATAATAATAAAAAATACCATGACCAATTCTAACTATCTATTATCCATCACAAAATTATAAATTTTCTTAAACACTATTTTAGCTCTTTTCTGAGGGGAAGTAATTGGTCCATTATGAAATAATTTGCTGTATTGTTACTATATATTATTAAAAGGAAGATAACAAAGGAAAAGTATCAAAAAAGTTTAAAACATATACCTAACCTATATTATCCATCACAAAATTATCAATTTTCTTAAACACTATTTTAGCTCTTTTCTGAGGGGAAGTAATTGGTCCATATGAAATAATTTGTTGTATCATTAGGTACTATATATTATTAAAAGTAAGATAACAAAAGGAAAGTATCAAAAAAGTTTGAAACAGGATAGATAGGATAGGATAGATTAATATACTTATATGAAAAAGTTGTTTGACCCTCATATAAACAACTCATGTACTTGACCTACTAGTAACAACTTCAACTTAATGTTTCAGATAGCAGTGATGACGAAGCACCCAAGAAGCCAAGTGTTCAGGCGACCAGCACATCCTTCACTTCAGCAAATGAGATTGACAGTGACAATGAAACTAAAATGGAATATCAAGATGTAAGCTACTATATACACTTGCAATATTTATTGCAATGACATACTCAAAAAATTTTTTTTTAATTTAAAGTTCCCATGACATTTTGGAGTAAGATCAATTACAAATGCAATGTAATAATTAATTTTAATCTAATATGATATGATGAATTTACTTCTATAATATCTTTTAATACATGTAACCTCTTGGGGTTCAAAGTGATAATATCAGTATGTACATATTGTTAGCCCCTTTGGCCGTTAAGGAAACCGCAGTTTGGAAACCAGTTTCCTAAAAGGCTTTTTTTATACCTCTACGTAACTGGTTTCCTGTAAGTTTTTGTTATACCTCTATGTAACTGGTTTCCTATAAGTCTTTTTTTTACACTTCTATGTAACTAGTTTTCTGAAAAAATTTATAATTCTATGTTATAACAATTTTTACGTTAACACCTGGATATAGAATTAAACTTTCGCGATTTTCACACATGATAATAAGTTACTATCATACACGGGACATAATCATATAACTGTATATTTTGTTAACATCTGGTATGTGTATCATTTGTACTACCAGTTGAACAATAAATGCTGCGGTCAATGGCAAAATCCGAGGGATATTTTTATATTCTTGTATTTTAATAAGTAGTACTAGTGACCTAGGGTGTATCATTGTTCTACCAGTTGAAATACGTGTTAGTACAACTGTCGCAGAGGGCCCTAAACATTTCTCCCGAAATCCGGTTATTAGTTTCGCAGGTGGCTCAAAAAACAATAACATAGTACTTTTAGGAAACCAGTTACGTAGAGGTATAAAAAAGCCTTTTAGGAAACTGGTTTCTAAACTTCGGTTTCCTTAACGGCCGAAGGGTTGTTAGCAATAGAACTTATATCTTTAGAAAAAGGAGTAAAGTGTAATTTTCTATGTATCATTTAAATTTACAAAAAATTAAATTTAACTTTATCTGAGACATTAAGTTTTAAATTTCGATGTCATAGTTTGTTGTATGGTGGGCCGCAGGAGGATAATATCCTATTATTAGGCACTGACTGTAACATCTCTTGTTTTGCTGAATCTCATTTACTTTTATATCAATGCAAATATCTACTTAATATTTCTTGATTGTTAGGTGTGGTCCAAGAATATACCAGACAACAGTGAAGAAATAGCTCAAAAGACATTTAAGGAACTAGAAATTCATAAAACAAAAATAGAAGAAGCAAAAGCTTCTATCCTCAAGTACACTGCCAGAAGTTCCAACGAAGGTGCTTTTGATGTGAAAGACCTTTTGGCTCAGGGAGAAGAAGTGTTACCAGACCCAGTGCCAGTTGTAACCAAAAAGAGAACTAAAAAGAAAGGGCAAAATGACAGTGACTCTGAAATTGAGGATTGGGAGGAAGTAAAAGGTAAAATTACTGTTCTTGGTCAAAGTTCAAGAACAATTAATATAGTTATCATTCATTTCCTTGTAAAAAATATTTTTCACGTAATAATATAGTCATAAATGAAATATTATGTTACCAGGATATGAAAAATATCTATATACACTTCTATGCTTCTTCTATGCCATTAAACGTAAGCTGGCAGGCTCTAGGCAGGGCCTAGAGTCTACGCCTTCCATTGTACGTAGTTTATCCTCCTTATCAGAAGCGAATGCTAGGCATAGGCGCGGTGGGCCACCGCCTACGGCCTTGCGGTCTAAGGAGCCTCGAAAGTTTCGTTCTTTTTTGCTCTTTCAAAAATCCGTCATCTAATGTATGGTGTGCCATCTTAGAGCCTCGCAAAATTTATCTTGCCACGCCGAATTTAGGTCCTGCGCCGCCACTGCTCCAAATATTTACTGTTCTAAATTGATTAGAAAATTTGTCTATAGCTCTCTTCTTTTTCAATACTTTGTCAGTATGCACATCTACGTGAATTGTATATTTTATACTTAAAATTGGAATCTAATAGCTTAATGGTTTCAAAGTGAAATGTATATTTCATAATTCCATTTTCATGATTGTTTGGTTTTCGGAGATTTTATGTATACAACACATACAATCTCCAATCCATTATTGAATGATGTACTTTTTTTTTTTACTGGTAAAACTGGTAAGGTATTTAATTCTCATAGTAGAGAATATATTATTTTCTATAAGAACTTTAACTCAGGTTTAGACATTTCAGTATCAACAAATCCATGTACTAAAATTATAAATGCGAAAGTGTGTGTATTTTTGTGTATGTTTGTCCGTCTTTCACGACGTCCAACGAATCGACGTGATTTTTGGCATAGACATAGTTTACGGGCCAGAGAGTGACAGAGGCTACTTTTTACGCCGGAAAAATGCACAGTTCCCAGAGGAACAGCGCGCGATAACCGAATTCCACGCGGGCGAAGCTGCGGGCAAAAGCTAGTATTTGAGTTAATTGAAGAAAATTACTTTCTGCTTACGTTTCATGCATGAGGCACATTGTTCTTGGTAACAACGTTCTTTCCAAAAGCAATGCTATGTCAAAAACAGACATAAAAGATGTATAATTTTCAGAGTCAAAGGCACTGCCTGCATCTGGATTACAAGTTGTGGTCGATTTCCCGGACGCTGTCGCGAGAAAAACAAAGAAACTTGATATTGAAATGATGATGAAACGAAAAATGAACAGAGTCAAGAAAGAGTACCAAGTTTACATGCACAAAGTACATGTGCTGTGCTGGCTCGGGCACGGCAATTACGTCAGCTCCGTTTTAAATGACCAGGAAATAATGAGTGCTGTATTATCTTTAGTTCCTTCCAAGGAATGCTATCCAGGTGAAAGAGTAGATGTAAAATATGTTGAGCAAATTACAAAGTGGTTTAATAACAAACTAACTTTAAAACAAGATAAACATGAACACAAGTTTAAACCAAAAGCCCCGCCTCTCAAAGATATTATGCTAAAAGAAATAAAAAGCAAAGTTGTATCAACCAAAAAGTACATGTTCTTCATATTTGTGAGCATGTTAAGAGCCCTTGGATTACAGTGTAGGGTTATGTTTAATTTTGTAACTTTACCAATTAAGCCACCTAGCTCCGAGCTTTGTTCACTTTCTACTAAGGTAAAAAATGAGAAGAAAGATAGCAAAAAAGAGAATACAAAAAATAATGTGAAAAAAGAAGGCAAGAAAAACCAAAAGACTAAAATTGCACAGGTAGACGGAAATTATGACAGTGATGATAATAACTCAAATGTGATGGAGGTAGATGTGACTACTTGTTGGGACATTCACATAATGCAAGTAGATGGAAACGATGATAGTATTGATATCGCACAAAAAGGCCGAAAATCTAGATTAACAAGAGCAAAAACGACAGTTGATAAAGTGGTTGAGGATAATGAAGATGTTTCACCTCCCAAAAGAACTAGAAAAAGTCACGATGCTAAAATTTCCACGTCTGTTGAAAATAAAAACACGACAGTAACCAGAAATAGAAACAATGAAGACTTTTCTAAATCCAAAGAACCAAAAGCAAAAAGTGATCCGAATAATCAGGTTTCTGCCTCCCCTAGACTATCCCTGAATAGGCAACGTAAAACTGCCAGGAAAGATACACAAGACAATTTCCCCGAAAAATCGGAAACAAAACCAAATTTTCGACCAGTCAAAAAGGCTACTGATTCTACTATTAAATCACAAGAAGTGCCTAAAAAGAAAATTGGCTTTGTTCAAAATGAACACAAAAATCCAGATATTGTTGTTACCAATGAAAAAAATAAGACCGTAAGTAGTTTATTCTTTGAGAATGACAGTAAAATGAAACAACCAACCAAATCAACGAAAAGAACACGTTCTCAAACAACTACTAATCTCAAAAGTACACAAAACAGCAAGAGCTCTGAAGATAAAGCCACTGCCAAGACCAGATCTAAGAGTGCAAGCACTGCCGAGAAAAGTAAATATTTTGAAGAAACTGAAAAATCTCCAGTGAAAAAAATTAAAATGCCTCCTAAAGGTAAAAGAGATCCAGAAGATCAGCTCAGAGTGAGCCACAGAGACATAAAAGCTAAAACAAAAGCCAAAGCTAGTTTGAATAATGATGTCACAGATGTTCTGATCAACTTAGTACAATCCAGAATGAGTCAAGAAACGCCCAACAAGTTAAAACCAGCCAGAGGTGTGTATATTGTGTGTGTCAGTTATAAAAGACATTTTCTAACAATGATTTTTATTACAGATATTTAACTTTAAAAAAAATACACTATGAACACAAAAGAAATAAAACATAATAACAACAATAAAAAAGGAACCAAAAAAATACAATATAAGTATTATCTCATTTGTTGTTTTACCAGATGTTGCATTGGATAATTCATCTTTCATTACAGGAAAATCTAAAAAAGGAAAAGAAAAAGATGACAGTGATTATGACCCTGAGCCTGAAGTAAGTGATGAAGACTTTAAACCAACCAAAATAAGCCCTAAACCGAGTACAAGTCGTAAAATTGATCGTCGTGTCATCTCCTCTGAAGACGACACGCCCAAAGACAAGACAGATGTTTGGTGTGAAGTTTTCGTGGAAGAACTCGAACAGTGGATAGCTGTTGACGTTGTAAAAGGAAAAGTACACTGTACCAATGAGATTTACGTAAGTTTACTGTTCAATTTAAATTACTGATCGTTATTATATATGCACTATAAACTTTTTGTCAGTTACGCAAATTCTACTTTTGATTTTGAATGATCAAATGAGCGTAATAGGGCAGTTAATACCATTTATAATTTTTAAGCCTTGACTTTCACTAACTCAATTTAATTTTGTATTACGTAACTTGGAATTTTGAATTTTACTAGCTTTAAGTATGGACCTCAATCGATTGGTAGTGTCAAATATAGAGTGAAACACGGAATTTTTCTTTTACAGAACGGAGCCACTCATCCAGTATGTTACGTTGTTGGCTGGGACAACAATAACTACCTCAAGGATCTGACTCGCAGATACGTGCCGCAGTGGAACACGGTCACTCGAAAACAAAGAGCAGAGCCGTCGTGGTGGAGCCAAGCCATAGCCCCTTGGCGAGGCCCTAGAACCGCCAGGGACAAGGAAGAGGATGAACAACTGGATAGGATGCAATTAGATGCGCCTTTACCCAAGAGCATAGCTGAGTAAGTCGAGTATTTATAAAGTTGAGTTGATAAAAGAGTGTTACAGTTACCTACTAATTATAATTTACTTTTTCCCACGAGTAACTTGTTAAATGTCAATCCCAGCTATTTCTATTTCAATGTAAAATACTACAAATTCACTTTCACCTTCCAGGTACAAAAACCATCCATTGTACGCTCTGAAGCGACATCTTCTAAAGTTTGAAGCGCTCTATCCCCCCGACGCGGCGGTTTTGGGTTTCGTCCGCAACGAACCAGTATATGCGCGAGAGTGTGTATACATATGCCGCTCGCGTGACGTGTGGCTGAAGGAAGCAAAGGTTGTGAGACTCGGCGAGAAACCGTACAAGATCGTTACAGCTCGGCCAAAGTGGGATAAGGTGAGTTGTATGTACAAATCGCTTCATAGATGCTTTTCTGGTCGTGTACACGATTTTCTAACTGAATTCTATTTTTTATTTTATTTGGCAGCCTTGTAACATTGTTGTGCGTGAGTGCGAGATACTAGTTAGAGTGATCGGGCGCACAAGACATCCTTATAGTCTTATGAGAATTCGTTAAAACGTATGTTACATAATACATCGAAGTAATATGGAGGGCAAATTCTTTACATTTCACCAACCCATACACCTTTCTAATTCCAGCTGTCCAACAAATGTATAAAAGACAAACCACTTGAAATATTCGGACCATGGCAAGTGCAGGATTACGAGCCACCAGTGGCCGAGAACGGCATAGTGCCGCGCAATGCGTACGGAAATGTTGAGCTGTTCAAGGCGTGCATGCTGCCAAAAGGAACAGCACATATCAAACGTAAGTGCACATGCTACACCAAAAACTAGTGTCTATGTCGTAATTCTGCGTTCAATGTCCAATCAGATCCAATACAGTCAAGTGCAAAGATATCGATATGGCCAAGTGACAAAAAACACAACCTTAATATTAAGTGCATAAATCGTGTATACATATTTTTGTAAGTTTGGCCGTGTCCATATCTTTGCACTTTAATGTAAGATCGATCTTTAAATGAGTGAATGATGAACCAGCAAAAGCTTTAATCATCTACCTAGTATTATAACGAATTCCCTATTTGAAAACTGTTACAGTTCCTGGTCTGAACAAGGTGGCTAAGAAGCTGAACATAGACTGCGCCCCAGCTATGACAGGATTCGATTTCAACGGTGGCTGGTCCCATCCCGTTTACGATGGTTTCGTCGTCTGCAAGGAGTTCGAAGAGATCATAACCCAGGCGTGGCTCGAAGTCAGTTTACTTGTTAACATTAAGAAAATGCAATTTCAATGCACTCTTTGCTTAACCACTTATCATCATCATCATCCCCATCATATCCGCCGTAGGACGTCTACTGTTGGACATGGCATCTCCACTTGATTTAGTTGGAACCGGCCTGCATCCGCCACCGTGAACCCGCGGTTTTAACTAGGTTATCCGTCCAACTCGTTGATGGACCACCAATACCAAATGTTTCACCATTATGCATAGTAATAAAATTCTTCCTTTTAAGGCGAAAGTAGAATTACAGAAAATAGTGTACTTTTTAACTTCCGTAATAATAATAAAGGTTTAATTTAATATTTTCATAACGATCTTTTTTCCAGGATCAAGAAGACCAAGAAAGACGTGAGCGTGAAAAAACAGAAGCGAGAGTTTACGGCCATTGGAGAAAGCTTATCCGAGGTCTCATGATCAAGGAGAGACTCAAGCTCAAATATGGTTTCGAGGAACCAACCACCTCTGAAAACACTAAGAAATCTAAAGGGCCACGATTAGTTGTCAAGAAGAAATAGAAACGATAAATGTGTTTAACACAGAGATATTGCACGAATTCAGAGGGATTAGATTGAATTTCGATTGGAATTTCCATGAAATCTTTGAACATGTAGACACGGCTGCACTGGATTGGAGGTAAGGCCTAATGTATGTACTTGAAGTGAATGTACCATTAGCCAAATATGTGGTCTACCACCCAAAAGTTAAAAATCGTTTGCATGTCATAAACAATAATGCCAATAGACGTGTCTGTCAACTTGAAAGTTCGACTTTAGCGACATATTCATTTGATAGGAACTTGTTTAAAAATTGGTTGAGCACTTTTTTGGCTGATGGTATCTAGTAAAAGCTAGTAAAAGATACCCGAAATGTGTAAGTGCAATATCTGTGTTTAGTTTTTAAGTTTTTTTGCGCCTCAATGGACAGTTTTACTGTGATCTTGTTGAATTTGTTTACTAACATAGTATAGGGATTTCTTACATTCGGTACAGTATGATTGTCCTGTCCACCAATAATAAAATAAATTCTGCAACTAAATTGTAAGATAAACCTGTTTGGTGACTCCACATGGACATTTCATCAACATTTTAACCAAGTCTTTAATCTACTTTTTCACTTTATTTCATGTCTAAAAAAGTGTACATACATATATTATGCATACTTTTACTATATATATTTACGATACATTTAAAAAAACTGAGATTAAGTATAAGAGAAGGGGAGGCTGTCTAGAGGATAATATTTGATTATATTACAAAAATTTGACTTATGTAATAAGTAGCGATTGAAATGTCCAGTGAATTTACATTATGCCATTTAGACGTAAACTGTCTTGTTATTGTGACTGTCAATTAAAACATCACAAAAATATCACAAACCGCCTAAGAATAAAACTAACATTATTGTTTAAGTATTACATTAGTATTGTTTTATTATAATTGCATACGGGTATGTTGATGCAGCGAATCTCCTTTTAATGTACTTTACTTTGTCCTAAAATATTTTTGTGTTTATTGAAAGAATCTGGGACAAAAAATTGCAAATGAAACAGCACACATCAGTTGTCTCTCGCACATACAAGTCACCACAACATCGCAAGTCAAGTTGGTGTCGTCACTAAGAGGTAAAGATGTGCGTTGTTCCGTTTCAGCATGACGAACCTATTTTTGCCAGTTTTCTATTTACACTTTCTTTAGCTTCATTTGTTAATTTTGTGAGTTACGATCCGACAGTTTATACACATTATGGCCCCGACTGCCGCGAATTTTTAACGCAGCGTACCTATGGCCGGATTTCTATCGGCTTAAGTTAACTATTAATAAGGCCCCATTGAACCATACCACCACAGAATCAAAAGCAGCTATAAAGACATACCTGACAAAGAATATTTTTAAAGCTAGTCGTATTTTCAATAATTACAATGGAAATTGTGACGTATTATGAATTGAATAAGGTTCAGTTTCCAACTCTATGCAAGCGGTCGCTAAATCGTCTCTACCTTATTAAGGGTTAAGAGTTACGATACGAAGTTTTCATTACCTATTTTACCAGAAAAGTTTACTGTCGTATCTTTACTCTGTTTGTTCTAACATCATTCAAATGACACACATGATGATAATGTCACTTTGTGAACACTAGGTATAATGCAAAATATCGATAGTTTGCTTAACAGTAGGAGGGACTCTAGGTAGGTCAATTTGGCATCTGTCATTTGAATCATGTTAGAAAAAATAGAAAATACTGGTACGAAATATATGTATACTCGACACACTACACCACCCACGTAATTAGATGTGCTTACGTACATTGTTTAAAACTAACGTATTTACAAACAACAGTTATATTTAAACATCACAGTCGTGAAAATAGAATGAGTTGGATGAGAGCGACACCACGTGATTGGACGCTATTGGAAAATTTATTTACTGACGTGGCTTTCTCAATTAATGAGTTGCATCATATAATAAGCAATAAGCTTCAAGAACTTTTCTCTTCTGAAAAAGGGAGCATCTGCAATATAGTTTATGCTCGTATAAATCTTTCCAACTGCTTATAAAAGCTAACAGTTAGACACTTTTCGAACAGATCATTCTATTTACAAAAATATAAAACCGTGTTGTGCATGTTATGTAATACTTCAGTACCTTATCTAAATGAATCTACTTATATTTGCGAGTAAAATTTTCGTTATAATAATTGCCATAGAAATTAAATCGTGTTGTGCATGTTATTTTAATTTTTAACGTTAAACAATGATGTTATTGTATCATTGGAATAAAATGGAAATTATTTTTTATGATTGTTTTCTGTCAGCTAAGAATTATCTCCATATCACCCAGATGCCTTATTTATACGCACACGGAATCATAATCTTTTTCAAGGCTTCTTTCTGTCACACGGTGTAAAATGAGGGTAGAAAGAGATGGTGATGGCCATCACGAGCGCTTGGGCGTTAGGCAAATTAAAAATCGTGCAAATTGAGAGAGAGAGAGAGAGAGAGAGAGAGAGAGAGAGAGAGAAACATTTATGTAATGCAACTTGCACGATTTTTCTTGCAAGTCTAAACTCGGCTTTAGACAATACGGCCACAAGTCTTCAAAATATTATGGAAGGTACCTACTTGTTTTGGTATATTAAAACAATACATATTTTTGATGGTTAGCATGGACGAGATTAATAAATTAAACAAGATTTATTTTACATTTATTTAATAAAAATGATAACCTAGACAATATACTGTCAATAATGGTCAAATAATAATAATAATAATGCAATAAGCTGTCTTATAAATCTTTATAGTTTTATGTGCAAATCATAGCAAAAGCCTAAAAGCATAAGTGTAAATGTTAGAATTTCCTCTAGCACAGCTTATTGTTATTTGAGATAATATAGATGGCGAAATTATATACAAAATCTTTGGTGTAAAAAAATAACTAAGTAAATGACGCTTCAGATCTTCATAGCACTAAGATCTGGTCGGTCGAAACGATTACATTTATTTGTAATCTTTTCTGCGTTTACAGGATAGTTGTTACCTCGCCGCCGCGGACGCAGCGGTATCGAGGGTTCATCACAATGCCGATGTTTTTTTTTTTAGTTTTTATATTTTTTTTATTTATTTAATTATTCCTTACAGCTACATTAGATCTATGCGTCTTACTAGTAATAAGTATTTTATGATAATTTTATAAACTAAGGGCCCAGACACATCCGTCACACTTTGTACATAATATGAAAGGAATGTAACCTTTAATTTATAATCTTTCTATCATAAAATATTTGCACTTATTATCAGTTTAAAATAAATCATTATTCAATTAATTAGTCTCATGGGATAGATCAACCGTTATTAAAGCCAGTTTAATGAAGGGTATGATCGTCGGGTAGCACTGTGCAATAGATTAAATTCCTTTCATGCTACCACTCGTACTAATCAATGATCCTATAAAGTCCAGCTTCATAGTTTAGTTTATGCCATGGTCAGTGTGCCTGCGCCCATTCCGAAACCTACACCCTTAGGGCCATAGTTGCGACCGTAACAGCCACGGCAGTAAATCTCGCCGTTGGGGCCGTCATTCAAATTGGTGGAATCCTGAAACAATAGTAGAAGTTAATTATTATTCAATTTAAAATACTACGCTCACAGCCGGTCGAATCTTATTGCTTCGTTTGCATTGTAAAATACACGGTTCTGTCTGAAGTTTAAGGAGTAGGTATAGACGAACCACTTAGGTATATGATAATAACTAGGATAATAATTATGATCCCTTGAAAAACTACCGCAATAAAAATCTTTTGGGTTTATTAATTTGAAATGTGCCGCGTTTTTATCATTTACTCGAACAGTACGACACGTCAGTTGTACCCGGTGTACCGGGTGTACCAGCTGTCCGAACTGTCAATGTCAATTATACGTCAATTTCCCATTGATTGAAGCCAAAGCGTCAGCCAGCAGTGAATACCCGAATACAATAAATATAATCAAATTATTTATCATGTTTCCTTTGAGAACGTTCTTTGTGTTAATGTTATTTGCCATCCAAAACGGTTTCTGTGACTTTTCGACGGAGGACTGTGCTTCTCTAGGCTTTGTGAAAGCTAACCTCTTATGTTCGTCCTGTGATCAATTAAAGGATTTTAATTTGGAACCATTGATAGAGCATTGTAAAGAATGCTGTCATGATGATGAGTCGGCGCCAAAGGAAAAGAAGTACGCGCGTGCTGTGCTTGAAGTCTGTACGTGCAAATTCCCAGCATATCCACAAATTCAAGCGTTTTGTAAAGGCGACAAGCCAGCGAAGTTCCCGAACTTGCAAATCAAGTACGTGCGCGGATTGGATCCTGTTATCAAACTGTTCGACAAGGACGGCATCGTGAAGGAGACGGTGGCTATTGAGAAATGGGACACTGATACAGTTGAAGAGTTCCTACGTGGACACCTTGCAAAAGATGATGAAGAAGACAAGCAATATTTGAAAACTAACCAAATTTAAATTAAATAAAATAAGTGTATTTTTTTATATCCTGTTTTTCCATGTACACCCAAATCCAAGTACACAACAATACCTCTCCTTGCAGTCGGATAAAAAACCCCTAGGAATAAGTCTTAGATTCAACAAATGCAGCTGTTTTTGTTTCTTTTAATTGTGTGAATAAATTCATCATCATCATCATGTCAGCCTATATACATCCCAAATGAGAGGGCTAAGAAAGTAAATCCATAATCAACCTTATTTGATGTTGTGATTTGTAACATCACTATAATTATCTACTTACAAGAGATCTGTGGCAATCTGCACATGAGAAGCATCGTCGGTGCCATGTGCCGTTCTTGGAGTGCATCTGCTCTGCAGCATAGACTGGGAAGCCGCAGCGGGGACAGCCCTGGCCCTTTGCTGCCTTGGCACCAGTGAAGGGAAGCTGTTCTGTGCTGCAGAGCAAAAAAAAATTAATACAAGTTAATGGACCAATAAGAATACTGAGAACTGAATCTAAATGATATTACAACTTTTATAATGTAATGATTTATGAATGAAACTTCAGGTTTTCAGTTTTTTTTTTCATTGCCAATTTTGTTTTTTTTCTTTATACTTTGTTTATGTATCATAAACACACCAAACAAATACAAAACAGTTAGTAAAAAAATTGTATACTTTTGGACAAATGTATCAAGACACAATTTTTTATCCAATTTTAATCTAAGAATTTGATAATTTTGACTTAATTTACAGCCCATTCAACTTGTCATTTAAAACTCTACTTACTATGTGACAGCTGGCTCGGAATCGCAGGAGACCAGGGTGGGGGTGTGGCCGTAACCGAAACCCTTGGGCCCGAAGAGCTTAGCATAGCAGGCGCGGCAGTGGATCTCCTTGTCGGGGCCGTCGCAAGCCAGCATCGAGTCCAGCGGCCGGTGACACTCCGCACAGTTGAAGCACTTCTTGTGCCACATCTGGAAACATTGTGTCTTGTAAGTTTACTGTCTTTAACGCCTATGACTAGTTGGGTATGGAATAAGTGCTTAAAGATTTTGTAAAAATAAATTGAAACTTTATTTCAACAAACCACTCGTTTCGTGAGATTAATAGGTTTTGTGCTTTGGTCTGTTTGATTTAAAAAAAAAGAGGTCGTATTGACATCTTTCAGTTGTCGCATGTAGCCGTATAAGTTTAACGACTCATACGTACACACCTACACACCTACACACACGTAGTTACGTACCTATGTAGGTACCTCAATCCGACCTTTTTTTAAATCAATCAGACCAATACACAAAACCCACGAAACGTGTGATTTGCCGAAATAAACATTCAATTTATTTTTACAAAAAAACAGAAAAAGAAAAATATATCTATCTACAGGAGTGAGCTACATTATAAGTCTACTATCACAAAAAAATATAATATGGACCATCCTAGAAAACTTAAGGTGCGAAAGTGTGTATTATTTGTATGTTTGTGTGTATGTTTGCCCGTCTTTCGACGTGATTTTTGGCATAGAGTTAGTTTATGGGCCAGAGAGTGACTTAAGACTACTTTTTATTCCGGAAAAATGCACAGCTCCCGAGGAAACAGCGCGCGATCACCGAATTCCACGCGGGTGAAGCCGCGGGCAAAAGCTAGTATCTATTATGTTAATATTATGTTCAAGACGTAAGGCAGGCCACGAACCGATCGATTTTGTGTTGTTCTACGAAAACACCAGATTGCTTGCTGACCGGATATTCTGCTCGACCCTAATTAATAAATAATCTTACGCCTATCTTAAATACAAATGCAACGTAATTCTACGGCCATACGGCCACATTTATTTTATTACGGTATAGCTATAGGTACTTTGAATAATTTAACTTTTAAAAATATAACTGTTTCATTCACTTTGACCGTGAAATTCATGAATCGAAGTATAATAATATTATGCGTAAATCGGTTACATACTGTTCCCTTAGCCAGCTGTTGCTCAGCCGCGAAGACCATGCCGCCGCAGCGAGGGCAGCCTTGGCCCTTCGGGGCCAAGATAGACGTAGTATCGGGGTTGTAGAACGGACGGCTGTTAGAGATCTCCTCCTCGCTGAAATTACGGAGAAATCCATCAATATCAGATCAGAATCCAAAAAAGTAATTCCACAAAGCCTAGAGATATTTAAATAAGTTAACTTACGTCAAGCCGTCAGTTTGAAGGAAGCCCGAGCCACAAGCAAATCCGTAGCCATGAGGTCCCCATTTCTTGCCGTAGCAGGTCTTGCAATAGACTTCGCCGTTGGGACCGTCGCAGGCGATGATCGAGTCCAGGGTTTTGGTGCAGTCGCGGCACTTGAAGCACTTGCGATGCCATTCGCGGCCCTTGGCCAGCACCTGCTCAGCAGCGAACACCACGCCGCCGCACCGCGGGCAGCCCTTGCCAGAAGGGGCCATGATGGAAGTGGTGTCGATCAACGTTGTCTTTGGGGCTTGATCGCTACCATTTAAACATACATAGGTTAGGAATAAAAGATGAATGGTTATTTTTAGATCTACTACTCATGCATTACATATTCTTTTAATCCATGCAACGATGAGAAATTTAAACCTTGTGCCTTTACCTATTTCAGTGGTCAGTTTAGGTAGGTGTTTTTGCATTATTAGCTTTACTTTAACCTGGCTTAATGTTAATCTATTAATATCATAACGTGGTAATGTAAAAATAAAACAGATTATCTCTTACAAAATCATGAAAGGAATGAAATCAAAGGAAGTATCGAGTTACGTAACTTAGATCGATGAACTCTGCGCGTGAGTGTTCCCGATGTCCCATTATGAGGGAATTTATGTAAGGGCTCTGCATCGGATTACGTGTCGTAAGCTCAAAACCACGGCTCGTCTCGCCGATATGAAACGTGTAAAATTAGTTCGTTCGAGAGCGCGCGGTCTATTTTCACATTGGCACTTTGCCATCTCTTGTTTGTATTATAAGCTGATTTTATGAAAGTGACTATGCGATGGAAATAACCTGAACCTGTATTGTAATTTGAGAAGTTTAACATAGGTATTTAACATTCTATTAGGCAGGTTAAAATCGCCAAGTCAGATAAAAGTAAGAATAATTCAGATACGGATTAGACGATGAGGGTTAGTTACACAGTCACTAGGTACAGTTTTTCTATGTACTGAAAAGTAAAAATCATTTGCTAAAGCAACTATAAGCAAATATAGTGTTGGGTTACTAGGTTATTTATGTGAGGAATGTCAAAGATTTGTAGTCCTATAGACTACATCCATTCAAGGATTCAGGGTACACAAGCAATAATACCTTTGCCACTCCATGTCCCTTATATCACACATAAGCCCGAGGGTCGACATCCCCCCGTGGCCAATACCTCTAGGACCAAATCTTTGTGCGTAGCATCCTACAGCGAAAGCAAATTATAATTATTAAGTACATGTCATCTGAAGAGCCCACAGTGATTATATATCTAAGAACACAAATTTAATTGGACCAAATCAAGCGCTGTGCCCTCGCCAGATGACGCAAGATATTTTGTTCTGGCAGTCTCTTACCCATTGGCGTAAGGGTCACTCTGCAAGACACCGGCTCCCTTTCCGTACCCATATCCCTTGGGACCAAACTTCTTCCCATAACAGACTAAAGAGAAAAACACAAAGTTAAAAACAAACAACACAATGACGTGCTTTGAAAAATATCAAAATCTGGGTAGTTAATGCAATTGATTTACGATTTTCACCAGAAAAAAAAAAATAATTTAAAAAGTTAAAATCAGTATTTCTGCAACTGATCAATTACATTTAAGTGCTGATAGTGGTGCTTAGATCTTCATTTGCTAAATAATGAGCTGAAAGTTGAAAGTGTTGGGAGGACGAACCTTTGCAGTAAATGTCTTTGTCTGGACCCTCGCAACAGTTAGTGGAGTCCAGCCGTTTAGCGCACTCCCCACATTTGTAACACTCCTTGTGCCAGGCCTGGACATAGTCAACATTTGAAGGATCACAATACATGCAAGGGTTCACCGGGTCATAGATGCAAGCTTTTATCACAAATGTGTAATGGTGTTACAGCACAAGTGGCAGTCGCCAGGAAAATTATTAGATACCTCGACAGTATATTTCTCTATCTGGTCCGTCACAATGCATGGTGGAATCAAGCGTTCTGTTGCAATTTAAGCATTTGAAGCATCGCCTGTGATAACCCTATGGTACAACAATTCATATATGTATTACAAGTGAAATAATGTTTTTAAAAATAATATTTCTAAACGATTTTGTTCCGTTGATCAATAAATACTTAAATGATCTCAATTCAGTATGTGCCTAACCCTAAATCCATTTTATTACGCCATACAATGATCTTATAGTTTGTTTGTTGAGCTTGACAGAAATTTATATAGGACTTAGGGCCCTGAAAGTAATCAATGTCGGACAATAAGTATAACTACCCTTTCCACATACACTTTGTTTCATTACTTATTTAGCAATATTAAAGCATTTGTAGTCGAATGACGTGCATAATTTTATTAGACAAGTGAGATTTGTGAGTTCATGCGTGAGGATAGAACCCACCTTTCCACGTGCAAGCATCTGCTCGGCGGCGTAGACGTAGCCGCCGCAGCGCGGACAGCCCTCGCCGGGCGGCGCCTTCGCAATCACACGCGACTCCAGGCAAGCGCCATTTGTCCTCACACCCCTGTACGTACATAGCACATGTTATCGCCTGCACTACAACACTATGACAGAAACGCTGACAGAAGAGTTGTTAAAAGCCTGCCGGACGCAGGAGCGCTCCGGGTGTCGCTACACTATCTCGCCCACACCACGGCGAAGCAGTTGATGCCGGCGGCGCACCTCCGCCGTAATGGGAGAAGGTAAGAGCTCCCAGCCGCCCGCTCCGCACCGGCCCGTGTATGGCCTTGCTACAGCACTACACATATTAAAAAAGAGGGCGCTTTCCTTATCCCATCACATATATCAGCTAAGGTTAAAGCCTAGACGGAAGCGTTAAGTGAAGGTTAGTGAGAGTGTCAGTAGCGGGGAAAATTAGAAAACAAGAGGTTTTGTAGGTAACAGTCGGCGCATGCCTTCTAGGTGCATTGGCAGCTTTGCGAAGCCGTGCTGAGGCAGAACAGATTGGTTTCTCACCGTTGCTCCGCTGTTTCGGTCGGCCCGGTCGGGAGGGAGGGAGGGATCTAAGGTAGGAGCGCGTTCGAGGCTGCGTCTCACTTGCATTTCACGAATGCCTCGACCGCGCTCCGACGTCAACTCAACTAAGTCATGGTTGATGGTCGACTCTTTTATTGGTGTTTTTTTTATAAAATAGTAAATATAATAGACCGATAAACAATATAAATTAAGCGATAGCGATAAATAACCCGGAACTATAATAATTTAAAGAACAGATTGGCGTGCGGCAGTGAGACGCCGCTGGGTGGCCGGGGTGTGGTGGCGACTCGCTAGCGCTGCTGGTGGCTGCTGCGCTCAATTCCTGTTGCGACATAAACGGAGACTGGTCATGCACGTGTCAGGCGCGTAATGTACAGCCGAGCGCGCTCTACTTGTATGAGTTTTATGTACACGCTGTTAATATTGTTACGCACGGGCCCAGAGGCCGATCGCCAGAGCGACCTCAGATAAGGAAAGACCCTCAGTGGCGCGGGCGGCGGGAGAGAGTACGAGATGGGTACTTACGCGTCATTCTTCAGATGGTCTCCGCTGTCCATGGAAAGACAGCCTGCGCCACCGCCGAAGCCGTAGCCTTTGGGACCGTATTTGCGGCCGTGGCAGTTTTTGCAGTACAGTTCACTTTCGTGTTCTGCGGCATTGGTGGAGTCCAGCATCTTCTGGCACATGCCTGTGTGGGTACAGGTAGCTCATGTTTACTTTTTATTTACATCACTTACCTACAACCACAACCGTGTAACTTCGTACCCACATTGCTCTAGGATCTACAATCTCTACGTACTCGTGATGTATCTCTTATTAAGTTATTATGTTTAGAATTCGGTTCGTTAAAAAACAGACTACAATTTAGCTACATCAAACCAAATCAATCAAATGAGTTCTCAGGCCTTATGTCTAACGCACTCGATCGGAATCGCAATCGTTTTCACCACTTCTGTCATAAGGTTTATGACGAGGATAGGAGATGGTGAATGCGTTCGCGAACGTCTGTGCGTTAGAGAATACGGGCTCAGAGGCCAACAACTTATTACATGACCAACTTTGGCTCAGATGCCTCAAGAATAAAGTTATAGGTAGTTGCTTGATTAAAACCTTAAGAAAAGGCACGTATTTCGTACCTAGAACTGGCAAATATTATTCTTTAAAGACAAACGGGAGGACTTGGTGAAACTCTCTATTTCTATGCCTGTATTTTACCTATTTTTAAAAGCTTTTATTTAACTTGCGATGTATGTTTTATGTAGTTATGTAGGTATCTAATTATGTGCGGGTCAAATCTAGCAAGTCAAAAACCCAGTTCCATAGTCAGATTGATTTTAAATTTGACACACTTTATCTGTTAATGATTAATAATCTGTTAATGACCGAACCGAAATCGTCTCTACGGGACGGAACTCTTCAACGGTTAACGGACTCGGCTTGAAATTTGGTACGGAAATGTAGTTCGGATATGACAATGCAACTACAGCCAGCAAAAAGTATAGTCAGCATAAAAGCTTGTATTAAAAATGAAATTTGTAACAAAAACTTTTTTTAATAAAACTACCTACTATGAAAGCTGTCATCAGACAATTTCTCACGATTGTTTCGTTCTAGGACAATTTGAGGAATTTTGGCGTCATTTCATATTCGCTTGCGATGTCTTCATTACGTCAATCAATAGCTACTCGAACAGTTTTTTTTTTTGCTTATTTTGATCAAAATGTTTTATAGATCATTTAAATGGCCCGGATTTGTCGCTATTGTTGTTCATCATTGCATTTACTGCCGACAAATCTTGCTCTAGGTCACACCCCTCGGCAATTCATATCTATCTGTGCCAATTTAAGGTGCAGACAGAATGATGTCAAAAGATTACAACAAGTCGCCATATTTTAATAAACTACCTTTTGAGATTATAAAATTACTTAGGTAAATACAGGAAATTGGTTAGATAAGTAAGTAGGTGGATAATAATTAAAAAAACCTCATGAGTTACTTAGATTCTAGAAATTCACCCAACTAGCAAATAGTCCATTAATAAAAAGCAGTTTATCACTAAATAGCCCTAATAAAGTGTTTGTCATGACCTTGTGTTTTATAAAAGTATCCTATTTAATTTTTCAGCCGTATAATGATATACAGCATTTTAGAAATATTATAACGTGTTGTAAAATGTTTACATTACGTTCTCAAATCATGCCTTTAACGCAGCACTATAATTGTTTCTATTACATCACTAAACAGCTTCTGGGTTCTATTAAGGACATTGATGGTAGGTAGGTACCGTTTTTCTGAAAAATTGTGTTACTGTCGCTCGCAAATAAGGATTATGGTACAAGTGTTAAAACTGTTAAAAATTACTTTTTATAGGATAATAAGGTGCTATTACCGATTTATGTATGGCTGTTATGTCTCGCATTTGTAGAATAAACATTTCCAAACGGCTACATGAGACAGATACTAAAGTCGCCCCGAGGATACCATTTAAATACTGAAGTCTTAAAATCGTTTTTCTGGTTACTGTTATGTCTCATAGTCGAGTGAAAGGGGGGGCTTGAAAATTTGGTAAATAATTATAGTATACTTTAGCCATAAAACTTCAATCACAAGTAAAATTGTCAGTAAACAAAAACACTTAATTTCATAAACAGTAAATCACCATCATGTTTTCAACAGTTAAATTAGATTACTTAGCGACGCGAAGTCTCAGTTTTTTAGGGTTCCGGAGCCAAAATGGCAAAAACGGAACCCTTATAGTTTCGCCATGTCTGTCTGTCTGTCTGTCCGTCTGTCTGTCTGTCCGTCCGCGGCTTTGCTCAGAGACTATCAATGCTAGAAAGCTGTAATTTTGCACGAATATGTAGGTTAATTATGCCGACAAAATAGTACAATTAAAAATTCAAAAACAATTTTTTTAGGGTACCTCCCATAGACGTAAAGTGGCGGTGATTTTTTTTTTCTCATCATATCCTATAGTGTGGGGTATCATTGAATAGGTATTGTAAAACCATTAGGGGTTTGCTAAAACGATTTTTCGATTCAGTCATTTGTTTGCGAAATATTCAACTTTAAAGTTCAAATTTTCACAAAAATCGAGCGTCCCCCCCCTCTATAATCTAAACCGGTGGGTCGAAAAATTTAAAAAAATTTTGAATGGTACTCAGTATATCAAACTTTCAAGGAAAACTATAACGGCTAAGTTTGCTTGAGAACTATTAGTAGTTTATGAGTAAATAGCAGCGTAGGGTATAAAATATACCTAAACTTGGAAGATTCCGTATAAAATACGAAATCCTTAGAAAAATATTACTTAATTTTTTCGTAATGGCTACGGAACCCTATTTTGGGCGTTTCCGACACACTCTTGGCCGGTTTTTTATGTTATGTAGGAGCACCACGCAATGCTACACAATTTTACACCCAGTTCGCGGATGAACTATTAAGTCATTTCTAATAAGTCACTGAAAAGTCCATTAACAGGACTCCGATTACTTTTAGACTTTTTTTTTACTTTTGGATTTTTGTAAGTGACACGTCAATCACTGTTAAAACCTTGAAAAGCGTTACACAACTAATATAGTACCAAAATGTTATTTATGGAACAGCAATAACACGGCTATGTGACAAAATACATAATTGTGCCAAAACCTGCCTTGGTAAACATCCACATCAATGTTATAGGACCTGTATGAAACACTAATTAGTGTGTTTGCAAACGTTCTAAAGAATTTTATAGTACTATCTTTTGCTGGCTGGGCATTTCCTTATAGGTACCTACTTATATTGTACTTAATGGAATTTTTAGGACCCGAAGAAAACAAATAAATAGCATCTCGCTTCTTTCCGGTAAATATGATTTGTTTTTAAGAATCTTTTTCAAAATGTACAGTCATTTTAGACGACCATATGGCCTAGTGGTTAGAGACCCTGACTACGAACCTTGAGGTTCCGGGTTCGATTCCCATGTCGGGGCAGATATTTCTATGAAAAATACGAATGTTTGTTCTCGGGTCTTGGGTGTTTAATACTTATTTAAGTATGTATCTATCTATATAATTATGTTTGTACGTTGCTTAGTACCAACACAAGCTTTGCTAAGCTTACTTTGGGACTAGGTCAATTGGTGTGAAATGTCCCGTGATATTTATTTTCTCAACTTCCAGTTACTGAAGCAGGGGGCAAACTTATTTTAATTTTTTAATGAATATTTTTTGCATTACTCAGAATCGGTCGTAATCTTCATCTTAACCTTAATCTTTGGAATACATTTTATTATGAGTTTTCTTATCCAAGCAATCCTGGCACTCCTGTGCATGTTAACAAACTTACCGCATTTGAAGCACATCTTGTGCCATTTGAATCCGCCGGCGACGCGCTCCTCAGCCGCGTACACGGACTTGCCGCACTTCGGGCACTTCGGGTTATCTGCTGGTTTGAAAGGCATTGTGCTCGCTTAACTTATCCTGAAACAAAACGTTACATCAATCAATCCGTCCGCTAAACTCCTTTCAAGGTCGATGAAGCAAAGCGGTTCGATTTAACACTATCAGGCGACTTCAATATCCAGCTGAAACTTTCATATTATCTGAATAGTCCTTTATCACTTTTGAAACGCATTCACAAAGCACGCCACTGCAAAAAATATTTTCAAATCAAACTCGTTAACAGAATTTGCTCTAGATAATGCATAGTTCTTTGGCCGTAATCCAAGTCGCCTGCACCACATCAATCGCATCCAAACTGACACTTATTGCTCAACAAGCACATGTACCAAACTAGGGTTAGCTATGCGGCTTCCACCGAATGCGGTCGCGTTTTGCGTAAAGATCGAGCGGCGCGGGCGGCAGCAGGCTGCGCCCGCGCCTAATTTGGGCGGTTCAGGTAAAGTTACGCGCTGGAGCACGGGTTGCATCTCTAATAATAGGTTGCACTAAGCAGAAGCCGCATAAACACTCGCGCGCGGTTGTGTTATGTTATGACAGCGGGTTCGTTGTCACTTTCACCGTATCACGGACCTGTTCGTCGATTCGCTACGAGAGTCTAGCTCCCGAACGCGTGTACAGTGCAGGGCGGTGCTGCCGAGACTGCGGTGCGCGGAGGTCGAATGATGCGCGAGGGCAGCGTGCCACCGTAGTCTATGCGCGGCTTGCACACGGCCCCAGCGGTGGGGGGCGCCGCCCTGTGGGCCGCCGCCGCCCTCGCGCAACCCCATCGGCCGCCCAGCCCACCCCGCGCGCACCACTCGCAACCACTCACATTATTACGATATCACTGTAATTATTCTATCAATTGAAAACAAGTTCGATCTACCCACGCACCTGGTTGATGAAGTGGTTGACGTTGCCAAGATTGAAACTATGTTTCAATATCGGTAGAATATTGACTGACCCTTTTGCTTGGTAAGTAGTGTTTGTCATAAGTCATAAACAACACGACTATGTATCAACGCAGGAAACATTAAGAACGAACATAATCAAGCTCTGAATTTAATGCCGAAAAATACAAATACGTAATGAAATTTGTATGCCTAACCTAACCCTAGTCTAGTTAAAATAGGTACCCACTCTATTGGCGTAAAGTAATTATTGCTTTAATCCAATACGAGCAACATATCTTCGCAAGAAGAAAGAAAATCGAATAGTTCAAAAAAGCATTCCAGACAGAAGTATTTAAGTAACTATTAAATACGTTATCGTCTTTTAACTCACACACGTATTATTGCTCTACATTTGTAGGTAAGTACATAAGCATTGCAATGCTTGAGCTGCGCTTGCGGATATGCTCTTTCTTTTGAAATGGAGAACGGTGTGTTCTCAAATTCTTCGTTTCATATGCAAGACTAAAGATGAAACAAATAAACGCAAGTCGAAGAAAAAGCCAAGTATAGGTAAAGTACCTACGCCATGGCTGAACGTAAAATTATCAAGTATAAAAATTTACTTCTTTTGTTAGGGTTCTATAACCTTGGATGGTTCATTAAGCCTCTTCGAGAAGGCGACTAAGGGAACTGATGTGAAAGTTTGAAGTAGCACCCTCGATTGCCAACTACGAACTCCAGACTCTACCACTGCAGTGTGGAAGGCAAGAGCAAACCACCTACACTATGTTTTTTCCCAAGAAAGTCGTCGTGAAGATCATCATCATCAGTTAGAAGACGTCCACTGCTGAACAAAGGCCCTTAACCCCACAATGAACGACAACTTGCATCCACCGATTTCCCGCAACTCTCGCGATGTCTTCAGTCCACCTGGTGGGAGGCCTGCCAACGCTTCGTCCTCCGGTTCATGGTCGTCACTCGAGGACTTTTCTCCCCCAATGGTTATCTGTTCTTCGATCGATATAGTCCGCCAATTGCCACTTCGACTTGCTTTTTTTCCAGCTATGTCGGTGCCTTCAATTCTTTAACGAATTACTTCGACGATACGCCGTCAGTCTATGTTGAGCACAGGTTTCCTCTCAGAATAAGGGGAACTGTACAGTCACGATCGTTAATTTGGGACCCACTTAAGGTTGAATATCTGTAATTTTTCATGAAATGGGTCCCAAATTAACGATAGCGACCGTACCTAATATTGGTCCCACGCGAGTACATACGTAGCTACATTTCTGAACCTAAAATTCCTGTGTCAGTTCATAATTAAAGCATAGGCAAATAACGAATTTTCCCTAAGAATGACTCACGTTTGACCGATTTTTACTGTCTAAACTATACAAGGTACAGTCGAGAGTCGAGGACTATAGAAATCTATACAACCATGGCGTTAAATATATGTATGTATACATCGACGTTATGGACCATTGGCATAAGGGAGTATTACTTTTGACGACCTACATAGATATATTTATGACCTTGACTGTACGTGGAATCTTCAACATAGTATAGTTCGATGTACTTCATTACAGTATTAATGAATCATACTGGTGCTTTTTAAAATAAGTGCCAACAACCTGTAACTTATGTCATATCTTAAAATAATCATCTGCTAGTTGCCATTGGAGGGTACATTCCAAAACCAGATACAATAAATGAGGCAAAAATAAACAAGGAACGTGTTTGAATCACTATTTTGGCAAGCAAGTTGTGTCCATAGTGCCCATACGGGTGAGTCGGTGGGATGACAAGTGGCTGTGACGCGGGTGCGAGCAGGGCAGGGTGCAGACAGATGTGTTGGTCTCCAAGTCTGCCGCAGGGGCCAGTCATCGCGACAAAAATAAACTACAAAATTATTGTTTATTACTTTTACAATTAGACCTCCACCGTGTCATATCACAGCAAGCAGAAATCTTGCCAACGTGCACGCACCTGTCTGTCTATTAATATTATGTTTAAAAATAACTTTGCGAATATGTCTAGATTATCATAATTAGGTGTTGTTAGAAAATACTAGAGTGGAAATCATAAAGTTGGACCACTTAAAATGGTAGGTTGTCCATACAAAACGATTGACTGGAAAAGTCTATTGTGACCCAGAAAATCACCCATACCTACATAAGTTAGTTATTTTAGTATCAAAATAAAAAACTTTCATAAACAATTTAACTATACTGTTGCCAAGGTGTCAAACTATTAGAATTCAACAACTAATGTTAAAGTTGAAAATCTGACTCTATAATTAAAGAGCTATAAATTCCCTTAAAAATATTATCAGTATATTTAAATCAACATCTCCTAGCCTCTTTAAAACACATTGATTAAGTGTTGAATTAGGTTACTGGAGACGCGTTTTCTGTATAAAGTTTACTATTAAAACAAATTATTAATTCATGCTCAATTAACACGCGTTTTTCGTCTTAGAACCAAAGCAATTTCGTATTTATCCTAAAACTCGTCAAGCTATATTTTACATTTCAATCAAATGTGCTTCTCTCTGTGTGCTCTAGCGTTTCGAATCATAATTTTTGATAGAGAACAGTATGACAACATGCTTTATATGGTCCTAAATCTCAGCACAGCTGACCTCCTTGTATGGCGGGCCGCCAACCTATGCGTAATCTGTCAACCATATGTTACGCTAAATATACCTAAGTACTTGATTTCTAATTATATTCAAGATATTATTAGCTAACTATACGTAGCAATAACTTTTATTTACCATTGACCTCCACAAACATGAAGATCAAATAAGAAAAACAAAAATAGCGTGTAATAAATGTACCAACCGTGTGACGAACAGTGTTATTGTTCCGAAATTGGCACCTGACTGTAAAGAACTTACGAAAAGAGCTTTTAGTAAGAGCTTATTTTGTCCCAGTTTTATTGCTGCGGACCAGGTAGGTACTTCGGTAAAGCGCCGCCGCTCTACCATTTCTTTAAGTATTTTTGTGTACATGCTCTGACTAAAATGTGCATATGAATCTAAATTATAATGTCAGACTAGTAAAAAAAATCTTTTAAAATATGTATCTTGATAGCCAAGCATACTAAATAGCAAGTACCTCTAACATATATATTAACTCTAACGTATTGGTCATTTTGGCCTATATTTTGGTCCCACTACAGCCCCTCTAAGAACAGCCTCTCAGAATGAAAGGGATCAGGCCGTAGTTCCCGCGCCGGCCCAGTGTAGGTTGGGAACCTCATAAACAACATGGGTATAGATTTCCTCACAATGTTTTCCTGCAGTGTAAACCTCATGGTAAATTCTTCATGGTACCTATAATTTCTTCTGAAAATTCAGAGGTGCCATCCCAAGGTCGAACCCACGACCATCTGCTTGAGAGGCTATAGGTCAAACCACTAAGCTACCATGGCTTCCAATATACCTACTGATAATCATCAACATCGCGGTTACATCAACCTTAAATAAGTTTTTGGTAAAAATTTCATTTTTAATATAATTTTGTTTTGCTTACTGTACTTTTTGTTGACTGTACCTACTTGTATTGTCACCCAAACTGCATTTGAATACCTAATTTCAAGTCGATGTCATTAACTATTAAAAAGTTCCGTCCTGTGGAGACGATCCTAGCCGAACTATCAGGATTTCTCTATCAGATTATTGTATTGTCACCAGATTTTCAAATAAATCGGACTACTGGGAGTGGGTCAAATTTTACTTGCAAGATTTGACCCAAATAAATTAATGAACAGGGCAATTTAAATAAAAGCTTGTAAGTACTTAAAAAACCTTCAGAGTGCTTGTCGGGCCACGCGCGATGTGGAGTTCCGTACTAAATTAAGGGTTGAGGGAATATACGGCAAATATTAAAAATTGGCCAAGAGCGTCTCGGACACGCCCGTAATAGGGTTCTGTAGCCATTACGAAAAAATTAAATAATATTTTTGTACGGAATATTCTTATTTTATTTTATTTTGAAACGGGCAACGTACAAACGGAATATTCTAAGTTTAGGTATATTTTGTACCTTAGGCTGCTATTTACTCTTAATAATTCTCAAGAAATTCAGCTGTTGCGCGCTCGATTTTAATGAAACTTTAAAGTTGAGTAATTTGCAAACAAATCACTGAATCGAAAAATCGTTTCAGCAACCCCCGGTTTTAAAAGACCTATCCTGGTTTTAAAATACCTATCCAACGATACCCCACACTACAAGGTTGAAACTGAAAATTAAAAAAAAACACCTCACGTAATTTATGGACGCCCCCTAACAAAATCAACCCCACTTTACGTGTATGGGAGGTACGCTAAAAAATTTTTTATTTTATTTTTTATTGTACCATTTTTTCTGCATAATTTACGTATACTTTTGTGCAAAATTACAGCTTTCTAGCATTGATAGTCCCTGAGCAAAGCCGCGGACGGACAGACAGACATAGCGAAACTATACGGGTTCCGTTTTGCCGTTTTGGCTACGGAACCCTAAAAAACTGAGTTTTGATCGAGTATTATTCCTTAATACGTGTCAAATGTCTACTAAGTTGCGTGTGATGGTTTCAATTTACCTAAATTTGGTATAACTACTACCATTACGTTTTGTTTTTCAGATTTTGCACTTGGCTCCAATAAAAATTACCACCTTAAAGCTTGATATTTTAGAAAGTGGTGGAGTATTTTGGCACGGTGGATGCAAGCCGCTTCCAACCGAGGCAACGGAGGACTATGGGGAGGCTTATTGTCCAGCAGTGGAGATCCTATGGCTGAAATGATGATGATGATTTTGCGAATGGATACCTAAGCCCACAATCACTTTAGTCGAGAAAAAACTCACTACGCGTAGGGGATATCGCAATTTCTTATCTCAAAAGTTGTATGCGAAATCTGTCATCTGATTGCCATCGCGAGTCAGAAACGTTAGGCGATACGGCCTCAGAGGTCTCCTCGCAGAAAATAAGGGCTTCCGCTAGTTCCTAAGTACGTGGTGCAAGCGTAGATTGGAAACTTCACATATACATTTGAACTGATTAAATTTATTGATAGGTAGAAACTGAGTTAAAAAGTGTTTAAATCGTATTTGAATAGAATTTTTAAACTCCTTCTCAGAACATCGCTATTTCTGTATCCAATTTTATCACACGGGACATTCATTTTATGGCATGAAACGGTATCTGGAAAGCGGCTTTCTTAAATTGAATTTTCTCTGGCACCCTTTCAAACCTGTCCATATCTTGATCTCGTCTTTTTGTGGCACGCTTTATTTTACTGAAAGATGTAATTACCTGCCACGACTCGACAATGGGTTTAACAATTTACTCTTATTTTTAATTTTCGCGGCAAAAAACAGAGTATTTAAGAACCTATTTACATATTAAACACGCACCTAACTACTAACATACAATTAGCACGAGGATCAACTTATATTATTAGATTCCATAAAAGTGATAATAATTATTTATGTTCATGACGTTTAAAAAATTGTTAATAGTTGGTACTCGTACCTACCTACGTGGTGATATGTGGTAGTCCAGATCAAGCAGCAGTGCGTAGCTTAGCATCTAAAGAAACAGCATGCAGGTATTTATACCCATTTGCTGGCTTATTTTGACTAAACCCTAAATAAATGAAACTTCCGTGGCAATGTATTTTTTATTTACCACTTCGTCGGCGTGACTGATATGTATATTCATGCCAAATTACAGCTTTGAAGTACTAACGGTCTCTGAGCTTAGCCGCGGACAGACAGACAGACGGACAGACATGGCGAAACTATAAGGGGTATTAGTTGACTAGAGAACCCTAAAAAACCTACTTTCGCCCGTCTCGCGCTTTCCGTTCATTTTCCTGCATCGCTGGGGTTTCGTACTACTGAGACAGGATCTACTACTTGTTACTACCAGCATGGTGTACATATATACACCTAGGTAGGTACGCCATGTACTATCGAACTAACTGAATCATGATCCACTATAGAAACTACTTACAGAAAATGTCATAGTGAAATCGCATTGCTGCTTGGAATTCATTACGAAACTTAGGTACCGTGGAACATTCTAGAGAGGGTCAGGAATCAAAAAGTGCGATAAAACCTTTGCTGCAGATCCAAAGATCCTTATGAAAACAATCGATAACGATTACATGAGAGATATGTTTTGAATTCGGGATTGAATAACATTCAGGTGTTTACGAGTCTGGCCGCAGGTGTGGTAGATCTCTTCATGGAGCCGCGCGTGGGCCGGGGCTAAAATAACATGGAAACGGCGACGCAAGCCGGTTAGTCAGCGTACGAACTCTTCGCTGAGCAGCATTACTCACCGCTGCGCCGTGGGTAGTCTAACTCCCACGCCATATCAAAATTTCATACACTACTTTTAGATGTACGCACCTTCTGGTGAGCCGTCAGTCAAAAGTTGACGATTTTCTTCTACTTTACACGCTCTTTGCTGATCGACCAAGCATCCCTGTAACGAGAAATAGCAAGTGCTTTAAATTGCAATCTTCCAGCCCTTTATAGTTACTCGTAAGGTCTAATAACCTGTCTGAACATCAAGGATTTCGGTATAAATATTTATGCCGACAATATCTTATATATAAAATTCTCGTGTCACAATATTCGTTCCCGTACTCCTCCGAAACGGCTTGACCGATTCTCATGAAATTTTGTGAGCATATTGAGTAGGTCTGAGAATCGGCCAACGTCTATTTTTCATACTACTACGCGGACGGAGTCGCGGGCAACAGCTAGTACCTACATAAAATATGAATATAAGTCAGAGACGTAAATAAATCACTCGCAACGTCAACGCAACGGTCATAATTTTATGCAACGAATGGCAAAATTAAAGGAAAATTCTCAGCTGCTCGCACTGCCCGCACAAGTTTTGACGAATGCTTTTAGTATTGTCAAAATTATGCTTATAATTTCTTTGCAGTACCTACAAAATTCCTGTGGTATAATAAATTTTATAATTTTGGAAAAAGAAGTTGAATAATGCCTGCTTTTATTAAACTTTGTGTACCTACCTAAATTAAAATAAATAAAATTAAAACATAACAGATATACATAGGTAAATGGGTACCTAACTTATGAAACCGATAGGACTTCTTATTTTCCTAGCATAACCATAGTCGTTTTCTTATTTCGGCCGTTGCATCTCTATTGATAAACAATTTCATTCATCTCTTTCGCTTTCAAGAATAATTTTTATCATAGTATAGATGTAAACTCGGGGCCATAATTCGAGAGACAACTTTGACAATTCATTGTGCACAAGTGTTGCCACAGACAGGGTAGTGCTGTTCGTGTCGATATTAAAAAATATCACGGCATTGGCTTCTATCGATATTTATCCATTATTTATGGTGACAATACCAAATTAGTTTAATAATTTACTTTGCAGTGTAAGATCATTGAAAAAAGTGCAAATACAAACCAACGACAATTATTTCTTTTATTGTGATTGGCCTCACCTTAAATCCGCTTTATTTATTTTATATACACATGATGTGATTGTCGTCACCAAGGGCGCTAACAAGTAATAATTTCATCATTACCTTCACAAAAGGCGCCATTTTGTCAACGATAATGTAGCGATTGGCGGGGGCAGGGGGACTACTACGAAATTTGAAGTTTTTATCGTACCGTCCCTCTCACTTTCATTTTAAATAATATTAACGCCAGCAGGATAGCAAGATACGGAGTTCGAATTTTACACTTCGTAGTATATAGGGCCAAGGGCGGGGGCCGGTGCGGGGCATTCGTCGATTTTTCACTTTGAATCGTAATGGATCGTAAACCTCAGCAGGGCCACTATGAAACTCAAAACTCGAAGTTCGTGTCGTGCGGTCTCTCTTACCCTTTTATACTATTTAATACGAGAGCGAGAGGGACGGTACGATATGAACTTCGATTTTCGAACTTCGGAGTAGGCCCTCTGAAATGATTCACGGATCGGATCGTATGCTCTTGAATCTTTCTCACAAAAATCGTATCAAAAATTGATTTGAAATTTGTATTTATTTTGACAATTTTAATATAAGATCTGACCACACATTGGATTTAATCGTTAGAGCCATCGCTTTAATCACAATAAAATTAAATTATTATTAACACAGGACGATACTTACAGCATCATCATTATCATCCCAGCCTATATACGTCCCACTGCTGGGCACAGGCCTCCTTACAGCATAAAAAATGTAAAATAAATACAATTTAGCTGTGTATGACTTTTTTTAACTATCCGCATCCTGTTTCATTATTTTTATGTATCTATTTGCTTTATTGCGGCATCCGTTTATAATCGATTTGTCTTCATTAAGATAGTAAATATTCAATACTTGCTTATTATATCATAACAAATTAATAAATTGTCTGTAAATACGATTCACTTTATTTCCGAATCGAATCGGTTGAAGATTATATTGAACTGAATAGATTAAAAAATCGCTACATCGTATCCATCGCTAAATCAATCTTCATAAAAATCGAATCGTAACGTGCATCCCTAATTCGTGTAACAAACTTTTGTAACCCATTCGGCTTCCATTTCCCGGAGTGTTTGAATGTGTTTCGTGGTTTTCTGCATCTCTCGCTCACTGTGCGCATTTTATCTGTTACGTTTTTGTTTTGTTTGGTTAAATTTTCGTTGTGTTATATCTTTGTTACTTTGAATTGGTACAAAAAATCCCTCTTAGCAAACCATTTAGTCGAATCGACAATGAATATCGATATCGGCTACATCACTATTTAATTTCGTCGAACCCTGGTAACCCTTTACCTGTCATTGACTTGTCAAAGTTGTCTCTCGAATTATGGCCCCGAGTTTAGTGAAAAAAGTTTTTACACAGGCCAAAATTCAATCTTATGTCAATGTCATAGGTACAGGCTTTAACATGGAAAAACTTTTCTCACTTAAATATACGAACTTTAGGAAAGGAACATATTGTTTTCACTTCTCATGCTCTAAAAGTAGGTCAATATAGCCTTACGAGGCGAGAGTAAAGAGAGTACTTTAGTCCCTAGGGAGTTAAAGTAACTAATTTTTTAATTTACTTCGAGTGACTTAGTCAAACTCAAACAACCGGTGCTTCCTTAGTTTTAGGCATAAATTAAGATTGTGTGTGGACCATTTTGTGTGGACCATTTTAATGACGAAAATGTTACGTTCTTAGTCTACGTGGACTTAGTTCTATGCTTTTTCCGCATAGAAGGTGGCGCCATTCTATTTATTCCAGTTTGTGTATGGACCATTTCACCGATGCGATTTTGTTATACCTATTTGTGTCTGGTTGAAAAAAAAACTTACCGCGAAAAATTAGAAATTATTGTAGAGTGTAAATCATAAACGATTAAAATAAATTGACTATTCTCGCAATGTCTTCAAGTGATAGTGAAAATTATGATGTCGAACAAAAAGAAAAAGACAATTGATAATCTTTTGCCGCCGAAATCTATAAAGATTTGTTTAAAAACCTATGAGTTTCACGAACTGGAGGAATAAGAAACGCATTTATTCTTTCACAAAAAAGACTATTTGTTCTCGCAATCGAAGTGAAAAATAAAGTTTTCACCTCGAGACTAAAAGTCAATATAAACCCTCGGATAGACAACCTCGCTAAAGCTCGGGTGGCTGACCACCTCAGGTATATATTGGCTTATTTTAGTCCCTCGATAAAAAATATATTATTTCGTGACATTGTCTCTGACAATGGTCAAAAATAAAATCTTAATATAACCCGTGACGCTGCTATGTTTATTATTGTTTGGCTACCAGGACAAAAACACGCCAAGAAAATATATTTGCACATGTCTGGCTGGGTATCACAAGATTTATTAATTTACATATCGCAACTACAACATAAACACTAAACACATCATTCATTAAAACTAGTATCGTAACTTCTAAATTTTCCCATGGTATTGAATATCATTCGTCTACTGTAGGTCCTTCCGGTGCATTAAAACCTAAGCTCAAATTACCCTGTTGCACAATACAACCTAATGTCAAAAACACATCTTACCATATAAATATAAATTCAAAATAACCTAATGTCTAAATACCACAGTCCCAAAAAACACTAAAACGTTAAAACCAAAACGAACTAATCTTGATTATGTACTAATACCGAGATCACCTACTGTCATAAAAGCTGAAGCTCAAAACGAACTATTCCCATAATGTACTTAGTCTTGAAATACACCATTCTCAAAATACAATAGTCTCAAAACACGCTAGTCCCAAAATACCTTAAATTTGTCTGTGTAGTAGTGGTTATTCTGGGTTGTGCGACATTCATCTTGTTTCGCATTTCGTCATGTTCGCGGTACTTCAGATTCGCTATTTATCTTGTTCGCAATCCATCTGTTTCGCATTTCATCGTGTTCGCAGTTCTTCAGAATCGCATTTCATCGTTTTCTCGTTTCTTCAGATTCGCCATTCATCATGTTCGAGTTGCATCACTTTTGCATTTCATCATGTTCGCGTTTTCTCGGATTCGCAATTGAACGAGTTCGCTGTAGGTTTCAATTAACAGAGGTTTTGTAGAAATACCCATTCAAAAGATATGATCCAATGGATTTGGAAACCAAATGCTTCACAATTCCAAGAGATTGTAGGCTTGAGTGAGTATATAATGTCGACGGCCGATCGTAAAATCCGCCAGATCACGAAACGGCGCTATTTCATGATTTGGCCAGTTTAGGCAGATCATAAAATTCCTAGGCATATCACGAAACATATCGGATTTTGAACTTAGAAAATGTGAAGCAAAATTAGTATGGAGCCAGGACTTTATTAGGACAAGAGTAGTACATTTTGAACAAACATGACGAAATACGAAACAGATGAACGTCGCACGGTCGCACAACCTGTTTGTAGTAAGTTTTTTGGTACAGTCACGGATTTTAACTGTTAGTTTAAATTTAGGGTGTTTTGAGATTAGTGTGTTTTGAAACTAGTTTATTTGGAGAACGGTGTGTTTTATGACTAGGGTATTATGGGATTAATTCGTTTTGAGCTTCAACCTTTATGACATTAGGCGATCACGGGAGTAGTATATATTCAAGATTAGGTCATTTTGGTTTTAAGGTTTTAAGGGACTCAGGTATTTAGACGTTAGGCTCTTTTGAATTTATGTTTATATGGCAATATGTGTTTTTGACATTAGGTTGTACTGTGCAATAGGGTAATTTGAGGTTAGGTTCTAATGCACCGGAAGGCTGTAGGTAATCACAACAAAATTGGCCAAAAATAACGGAACACGAGGGCCACGACATTAAAAATATACGATCTTGATGCTGGAAGCAACCACGACCTCTCGCCGACATATCATTTCCTTACATAATTTATTGAGTCCATTTGATATTTTATAGGAACTAAATGAGGATCAAACTGCTCTTTTTTACACCTCGATGAGTAGGTATACGTGTGTACGTAACTGACATACTTATTTATATTTTTTTCAAGAAAGTGGCAAAAGCCAGCGATTGTGATACTCGTAGTGTGAGGGTAAAGAATGAGCACTGCGGGACAAAAACAATGTAAGAAATTGGCGGATTTTGCCGTTGTCAATCCAGAGGGATAGAGATGTCGAAAATATGTACATAATTTTAAGTTACGCTAGTCAAAGCGGCAAAACCAGAATCTATATAATTTCATCTTGCCCATCTTTCATAGGCAAGCTGTTTATCTCGGAGACTTAGATTCTTATTGGAAGCCGTAATTTGGTATGGATACGTACATAATAATCGTATCCTTACTTCCTTCATAATGTCAGCCGAAAGACGTTCACTGCTGGATATAGGCCTCCCCCAAGGCCGGCTCAGACCGGTCTTGTGCTTTTCGCATCCACCGCGATCCCGCGAACTTAACCAGGTCGTCGCTCCATCTTCTTGGAGGTCTACCGATCCTTACTTCCTTACTGATAGTATAAATGCGATGCATGTCTGTCTATTACCTCTTCACGCTTAAACCGCCGAATCGATTCAACAATTTAAATAAAATTTGGAATGAAGATAGTTTGAGACCCTTGGACATTCTCACAGCACAGTTTTTATCCCGAAATATTGCATAGTTCTAAAAAAATATTTTCGCAGTCAGAGTCGCGGGCAAAAGTTAGCTATAGAATATTTGCTGTTTATAACTATGGAGCCCTACAATATATTGTTTAACGGTCGAATTCTATCAAGCGATTAAAAACAAACACCATGATTGTTTAGGTTTGATGAGGAATGCAGGCGCAAAGTTGCTATGCGCGGCTCTAGCGTGAAATGCCGGCCTGAAACCAGATAGTATTTCGGTCCGTTCCATATCACAAGAATAGAAAGCATTTTAACAATCTGATTTCCTGTTTCTGTTATTTCACTGTTGCGCAACCTGCCGCTGTCATAACATTTGTCTTATTTAGTTTGATGATCCTATGGATATAACAAGCTTGCAGACAGCAGACGCTTTCGTAGACGCTTTTCGTTCCAAACTACATATAGTAAAGTATCGAAATATTAAGTAAGTTTTAGATTCAACTTGTCAGAATAAAATAACATCCCATTATGCGAAATGGGAAAGTAAATGCATATACGCGTGTATGTGCGTAGGTAATTTGTTGCACTTTCACGCTAAAACGGCAGGACGGATTTGGATGACATTTGGTAAGTAAGTATGTAGATATTCGGACATTTAGAATAATTATACATATTGGCTACTTTTTATCCCAATATTGCTACGGGATCGGGATTAAATTTCGAAATCTCAATAGCCGGGTTTAGAATCATAAACTTTGGCACCTTTTTTAATACAGCGTCAGTTGTTTGTTAATTCCCACGGATTTGGATGAAATTAGGTATAGGTTTAGTAGAAATTTAGTGTGCGTAGTTTAGTGTTGACATCTGAATTACCTAACACGTACCTATAGGCGTTAAAATCCCAAAATCCCGACCGCTAGAATTAGAGACATGAAATTTGGCGTGGGTGTTTTGTATGCAACGTGAATGATAAGTATGATCAGATCACGAAGTAATTTTTAATAATTTAATCTTTTTAACAACTTCAACTGTCGGATCTAATCGTTTAGATAACACGTGCGAAGCCACGTGTAATTTCTAGTACATAACATTTTGTTTCACGATGTGTGTCAGCGTAGTGACACACGAATAGTGTAAGTGTTATACCTACTCGTAAACTTTAGAAGAGCACCAGATTACAGGCTGATATTTGACGTTTCTTATTATACCTACCCACTCACCTATTTACCATTAGTTTCTATGGCAAAAATAGAACACCACCACACGGAAACTTCCCATTTATTTTTAGATCCTCTCCTCATAATCAAAACTGCTCGTTGTTACGCGCTATACCGGCCTACGATGATACTTTCAACCAAACTCTGATGCTCAAGGCCAGGATATTTTAAGCCAACCAATTAAATATCGATTCATGCAACTTTATATATTATTTAAATCGTCTTTTTGTTAGGGTAAAAATACACAGGACTTATGAGTTTAACTATTCGAAACACGATAGGTAAGTACCAGTAATACATCAAGCTCCGTTAAAAAAAAAGGAAAACAGTTAAGTACCTAAGTAAAAATAAAAATTTACTTTGATCACTTTTTCCAAATTCCAAAACCATTTCGAGGAATAGGTTTTTTAATAATTTCATTAATTTCATAACATTTTATCTAAAAATACTTATTTATCGTGTGTATATTTGCAAAATAACGTTTGACCTTTGTTTGACTTTCATCGTAAATTACCAGTTGGCGAAACTATAAGGGTTCTGTTTTTGTCATTTTGGCTACGGAACCCTAGCAATTGCTTAGTTTATCTAGATAGGTAGAGTCAACTTAGGTCATTCAAAGAGGAGGCCTGTGCCCAAAATTTGGACTTAATAATAATAATTTTATATACTATATAAACTGAATCTCGGAAACGGCTCCAACGATTTCGATGAAATTTGGTAGGTATGTGTGGGTTTTCGGTGATGACAATTCGATCTAGCTTGATCTTATCTCTGGAAAAATGCTTGCTAACGAGTTTTAGCGGGCACGTATTTGAATATCGAAATTTAAAATATCTAAAGTTAAAATGTCGACGGTCAAAATATCGAAAATCAAAATATCGAATGATCTAAATATCTACTATGATTATATCGACGTCTGGAATTCCTAAAACCGAAATATCGAACGGCTAAAATATCGAAAGTTCAAAATATCTACAACCGAATGATCGAAATATGTTAATATCGAAACACAAAATATCAACCGTCAAAAAACCAAATATTAAAATATCGAAAATTGAAATAGCGAAGTATCTTAATATCAAGAAAAATGCATAGAACTCGATTCTGGCACTCGCCGGCCGCTGCCGCGGCACGCTCGCTTCGCTCGCTCGGCTCGTGCTTGTTTTGGTCACAGTTGAACCTAACCGCTCCTCCTTCAAAGTTAAATTTCATATCAGTAATCGACTTAGAATTTCGACCTTAGAATCGTTCGAAATTTAAATTTTCGATATTTTATCCATCGATATTAGAATTTTCGAAATTTTAGCATTCGATAATTCTACCGTTCGATAGTTTATACTTTGGACATTTTGAATTTCGACCTTCTTATAATCGTTCGACATTCTGATTTTCGATATTTTGACCGTCGACGTTTTGACCTTAGATATTTCAAATTTCGATATTCAAATAGGTACGTGCCCGTTTTAGCCCGAGCAAAGCTCAGTGGCCCAGGTACTGTTATTATAATTATTTGTCACTAATGACCTGTTCCACTTCTACTAGAGAAACGTTACGTTTCTACTTTACGCATTCATTCGGGATTACAGCTGATTTAATGCAATTACTTTGGTCAAATAAAATTTATTATGCTACTTTCAAGTATTCTATTTCTTACGAAACTCATTAAATAATTTTATTATTCTCATTGCGGTACGGGAAGCGGGATGACAACAAAACGACTGTAAAAATCGGGTTTCCTGCGATATAAGAGCGCGGGCGCAGCGAACACACATGTCCCGGGTTATTTTCGATATGACGACACCGCGCGACTGGAATATTTTGAATGAACTCTGGCTCTGAAGTCGTTACACAGACCACCTATGTAGCTCACGTAACTTTCTAGATACACTAGCTTTGAACTCAGGTGGGCGAATATTCAGCGTAATCGCAGCGTTTTTTTTTTCGACATTAATGTCTTCACAGGTGTTATTATTAAAAGAGCTGATGCTCAGGGTTGTTTTTTATGAAAATTTAAGACAATGCCGATGCTGAATTTAGCGTGATTAAAATTCTTGTGACTTGTCTTTCAGTTGTTGTTTCACTTGGCCATGGATTGGTCGGTCGTCATGTCATGTCCGGTCGTTAAGATGGCGCCTTTTGAAAAGCGCGGAGCGATGTAGACAATCTCGCTCTATCTGGATCAAGGGTTAGAGCTGGCATTTATACACAAATGAAGGTTACAAGAACATTTTTGGGCCAAAAGATTTTTTTTTTTCAGATTATCAACCAGTTTTAACTTCCTCTTACTTACCTATTTTTTTTTCGAAGTGCAACCAAAACCAGCCGCTTTTAATTTTGATCTCCAACTGCACGATTGCGCGCACACTGAAATCAATAAGAAAATTATTCGGGTATTTTTCATTATTCAGGTTATAGAATCTTGGAGAGTATTTTTATTGAAAAACGTTTTTTAAAAAACAGTATCTATTAAAGTACTTAAAAATATGCTTAATACGAAATGCATGTAAATGATCTTGCCCTTGCTAATAATTACATATTTATTGCACCAAATTTGTTTTTCAAAAGTGTTGTTCAATAAAAAGACACATCAAGAGCGCTTACCTTCTTTCTAATGCAAAAAAAAGCCTAAAAAAATTAAATAGCCCTTGATCAAGGGAGAGCGAGATATGAATGATATCAGTACCTAAGTATTTTTACGATATACGAGGGTGGTTTGATAAGTAACTTGGTTTGATATGATAAAAAAATAATATAAGTGTTAGTGTATTAGTGTTTTTAGTTTTTTGATATTTTGTTTTTAGGGTTCCGGAGCCAAAATGGCAAAAACGGAACCCTTATAGTTTCGCCATGTCTGTCTGTCTGTCTGTCTGTCCGTCTGTCTGTCTGTCTGTCTGTCTGTCCGTCCGCGGCTTTGCTCAGAGACTATCAATGCTAGAAAGCTGTAATTTTGCACGGATATATAAGTAGATTATGCCGACAAAATAGTACAATTAAAAATTCAAAAACAATTTTTTTTTGGGTACCTCCCATAGACGTAAAGTGGGGGTAATTTTTTTTTCTCATCGAACCCTATGGTGTGGGGTATCGTTGGATAGGTATTGTAAAACCATTAGGGGTTTGCTAAAACAATTTTTCGATTCAGTCATTTGTTTGCGAAATATTCAACTTTAAAGTTCAAATTTTCATAAAAATCGAGCGTCCCCCCCTCTAAAATCTAAACCGGTGGGTCGAAAAATTTTAAAAAATTCAGAATGGTAGTCAGTATATCAAACTTCCAAGGAAAACTATAACGGCTAAGTTTACTTGAGAACTATTAGTAGTTTATGAGTAAATAGCAGCGTAGGGTATAAAATATACCTAAACTTGGAAGATTCCGTATGAAAGACGAAATCCTTAGAAAAATATTACTTAATTTTTTCGTAATGGCTACGGAACCCTATTTTGGGCGTGTCTGACACGCTCTTGGCCGGTTTTTTTTTTCTTTATTAATTTTTCATTTACGTTTTAATTTAATTTGTAATTTATTAATTGTACATATTTGATTTTAATTGAATAAAGATTATATAAGTGTTTTATATATTTTATTTTTCTTCGTAATCTCCCCGAAGTTCAACGCACTTATCCCAACGCTTCTGCAACTTCTCGATGCCTTCACGAAAATGGGCTTCTTCCAGGTCCTCAAAATATGCGTTTACTTCCAGTATCACCTCTTCATTAGACTGAAACTTATGGCCTGCCAGAAATTTTTTGAGTTTTGGGAATAGATGGTAGACCGAAGGAGCTAAATCTGGCGAATAAGCAGGGTGCGGAAGCATTTCAAACCGTAATTCCGCCAATTTTTGTTCCACGAGACGACATGAGTGCACCGGAGCATTGTCATGGTGAAACATGACCTTTTTTTTCGCCAACCCTGGGCGTTTTTCAGCTATCGCTGCCTTTAATTGGTCCAAAAGGGACGCATAATATGCCCCGGTGATAGTTTTTCCCTTTTCAAGGAAGTCTATTAAAATAATCCCTTTTGCATCCCAAAATACAGACGCCATCACTTTTCCAGCTGATGGAACGCACTTCGCCTTCTTTGGAGCCGACTCACCATGGCTAATCCATTGTCTCGACTGTTGTTTCGTCTCTGGAATATAGTGATGAATCCTTAGATGAATGATTGGTCTCGCGCTCGGTCGAGCGAGCGCGCGAGACCAATCATTCATCTAAGGATGAATCCAAGTTTCTTCCATGGTCACAAAACGTCGAATAAATTCCACGGGATTTTTATTAAACACTTGCAAGTTTCCAGCAGATGTTTGCATGCGAATACGCTTTTGTTCTGCAGTGAGTAGCCGCGGCACCCATCTTGCACAAAGCTTTTTCATGTGCAATTCATTATGCAAAATAAAATGTACCCGCTCAGTCGAGATGTTGGAGACTTCAGCTAACTCACGTATTTTTAATCGTCGGTCAGCTAAAACTAGATCGTGGATTTTATCGATGATTTCTGGTAAAACAGCCGATTTCGGAGCACCTGGTCGAGGTGCATCTTCAATGCTAGTCCTGCCACGCTTAAACTCATTTACCCACAGTCGAACTGTTTCGTACGAAGGACACGAGTCGCCCAACGTAGAGGAAATCCTTTCATGAATTTCTTTCGCCGTTTTACCTTCCAAAAAAAAGAATTGAATCTCACCACGAATTCCAATTTTCTCCATTGTATCGATTTACTACGACAACTTTTTTTCCGATAGCTGTCAAATCTAAAATTCCCGCCGAGAAATACTTGATGCCACAGATTAACAATTATAAGTTATCAAACTTTATGAATCAACAGAGTGTTACCATAATCTATTAGTGCCCGAAACAAGTTACTTATCAAACCGCCCTCGTAGAGTGAAGCCATATTTTGTGAAATAACTACGTCCATGTCGTTTTTTCATGATGTCACGATGAAATCTGTTTCTTTCCAAATGCATCATAAATCTTCTCACATGTATAGTTTTTGCTGAAATAATAACTATGTACCTATTTATATTAGTCCACTATTTTTTTATACTTTGCAACTCGCAATAACAAATATTGTGGCCTAGGTCGTTACGGATTTAAAGTAGGATGCGATAACATAACAATCAACAGAAATCGTTTGAGCTAAAAACGTATTACCTAGTGGAAAATTGTTCATTTTGCAAAATGTGTTATTTCAAGCATCGTATTTATTATCGTGGTTTTGTTTTTTACAGTTGCCGTGCATGCCAAATACTTCACTAATTTGAGTTGGCCGACTACATAGTTGTTATCTTTTCTCCGCTAACCTACGCGAAAGCAAGATTAATGCCCTCTCAGGGAGAAAAATGGAGGATGGATTGTGATAATTAACTGACTGGGTGCTTAAATAAACTAAACCAAATTATAAACAGTAAAGTTCTAGAAGTACTTGTTGGTTTTATTACTAACTAATTCTACTCCTGTGCATCAAAAAATTCCGGTTGTGAACAACTCACACCCAAATGGTCACAGTGGGTCACAATTCAGTTGAATCTAGTGTACCTATAGGACTGGACTTACGTCATGGCCGTGGAAATAATTCAAAAGTTTGGCATTAGCATCAAAGAGGTTAGCAATAAGATGACAGCCAAACATTTTATTCCATAGCGTACATCGTACTAGTATTAGTACGTCCACCATGATAGCGTATGTAGTATGTAAGTATAACATTTTCTTCCATCAATTATTTCAAAATGATCACTTTCAAGCCGTGGTTGCCTAGTGCACCTATAGCCTCTCAAGCAGAGGGCCGTGAGTTTCTCGAAATTCATGTGCAAAATGGGTGTGTAATGATCGGTATAACAACATTTGATATAATTTCCAAGGATAGGAGCTTCACTGAACTTTTTAATAAAATAGGTAAACCTAACCTAAACTCATAAGGGTCATACTGAAAACCAGCGCTGTGACTTGCCGTGGCAACACGCTGAGTATGGACATTATGAAATTTACCACGAGCTTTGTGGTGAAGGAAAACATCGCGAGGAAACCCGCACAAACCTGTGAAGGAATTCTTTATGCGAAGCTTCCAATCCAAACTAAGCATGCGTGGGAACTACGGCTCAAGCCCTCTCATTCTGAGAGCAGGACTGTGCTTTGCAGTAGGACGTACAGTCAAGGGCAAAAATAAGTATACACTTCAGTACCTTGTCTATTTTCGTCATATCTGAATTTCCATAAGTATTATGAACTGTCACAGTGGTTAAAGTGACAAGGTACTAAAATGTATACATATTTTTGCTCTTGACTGTACCTATTATGAGGCTGAAATGATGATGATGATGATATTTTCATGAATCCAATTGGCTAAACTAAAAATTTATAGCTCAACTGTATTATTTAATGCATTTTTCCGAGGGGTGATGATTTAGTTAAAACGTGGGTGGACCATTTATAACCATAACTCTGTTATTTTCGTGGCAATGATGTCCGTCAGTCCCGCCATCAGAATTATGATTTAATCTCAGTCAAATGCACTTGGGGAACCATCCCATTATATTTTCTTTATTTTATAATTTGGTCATTCCTTAGTCATTCTCGTCTAATCGGCGAATTTATTTAGGGTTTCGAACCTCAAAAGGAAAAACTGAACCCTTATAAGATCACTGCCCGTCTGTTCGTGTGTCAATCAATGGCCTTTTTAACCCTCGACGCTAAGAGTTTGACCGCTATGCGTGTCTGTGTGTGCGTGCGTGCGTGTGTGCGTGCGTGCGTGTTTGTGTGTGTTCCAACTTTTTGTTGGTTAGGTTATTCTCAGGAAGGCGTAAGGCACCAAGCTAAGACATGGAAATTTGTATCAATTACTCAAGTCTGCTACCGCTGGAAGCTGTGAGAAAAAATCAAACTTATAAGACAACGCAATCAAAGAGACAGATCAAAAAAAAGTACTTCTATACAAATTGCTGTAAACGAAAAACTCTATAGTTAGCGTACTTCCAGGTTGTTTAACACCAAGAAACTTTGTTAGGAAGGTTTCTTACTTCTGTCTATTGTAAATGTTGCCTGGAGGAGATCGCTCGGAAGCGATAATGCCGCCTATTGCTTACCTTTGGAAAATCTCTATGTACTGCTTTAGGTAGAGTCATTCACGATGACGCGTGCCGTGGTTCTTATTACATTGTCATTAACGGCTAATTTTGACAAAATCACGCGTCTTCGTGGATGGCACTAGATATACTAGTATAGAATTTTAAAATAGAATATCTCTTGTGCCTATAATCATCCCAGCTATCTTACACTACTCGCTGGAACACAGTAGCGCAAGCACTGTTGCTTAGCAGCAGGATTAGCTAGTAAGATATAGTGGAAACGATCCAGCAGGGCTTCTACGAAACTCGAAACTCGGAAGTTTGTATCGTACCGTCCCTCTCGCTCTCGTCTTAAATAGTATAAGTATCAGAGGGACCGCACGACACGAACTTCGAGTTTAGTAGTAACCCTGCTGACGGACCGTACACAGTCTTCCCATTTGCAGAATTCGATTAAACTCTTAAAAAGATTTAACTGAGCGCCTTTTTATTTTTACCTACCTTTAGTTAGATAATGGATCTAATTTTAAAAAAAAAAAAAAACATTACTACCTACTTATGTACGTATAAAAAAGCATTTAAAAAAGCAATATTATTTACTAAGCAATATTAATGTACCTATTAAATTAGTAATAACAAATAAAAATTATGTAGAGTACATATATGTAGAGTCATTCACGATGACGCGTGCCGTGGCTCTTATTACGATGTCATTAATGTCTAATTTTGACAAAATCACGCGTCTTCGTGGATGGCACCTAAGTATATTACCTACCTAATTAAATTACCTACAGTTCATTCATGACTTCGGATAGGGTTGTATTTTTTTACAATTTCGTAGCTTGTTATTTTCAACCCCCGACGCCGGAAGAGGGATGTTATAAGTTTAACCGCAATGTGCCTGTCTGTGGCACCGTAGCTCTTAAACGCGTGAACCGATTTGAATGCAGTTTTTTTATTTGAAAGCAGGATTTCTAGCTATAGTTCTCAGACATGTTTTTTTAAGTTTTTATTAGCTTCACCTCAGATATTGAAATATTTGTTTGTTTCAAATCTTGCAAGTAAATTTTGATTTACTTTCAGTGGTCAGAAACTCGAAATTTGGTGTTGGTCATATGTAGGTTAGATAGATCACAATGCAAGTACGGTCAACGAAAATTACCATCAGCAAAAAAACCAGTATTAGGTACAAAGGAAATACTTTCTTGTACCTCAGGTACCTATGGTCGAGTTTATAAACTTGTGAGCAAAAATTTGATCAAAAATATCTGAGCACGCTTCTATGTCGTTAACAATAGAGTCGTGTTCAGATATTTTTGATCAAAATTTTGTAATCGTTTATGTAATCGACTGTACCTCACCTGGTGAACCCAAAAAATGTTGACAGGTTGACATATACCTAATGGGACAAGCAAACCCTAAAATTTAAGGTAGAAAATTTATTGAAAGAATTTGTCTACAATCATACCAATCTACTGTAGCAATACCAACCACCGCCGCAGCCCGCTGCCATGGCTATAATTAACGGACACAATTAGTTATCTACATCGACAACTTCTAGGAATTTTAAAACTTCAGGAAACGCATACAAAATGCTCAAAGAAATCTAATGTTAGACTCCTATTATAAGAACATAGCTCGGTTGATTTACATAAAACGTGATTCTGGAGTCTGAACATAACTAAATAAATTACGATATTGATGTCAAATGTTACGATATGATTAACTGCAAATTGTATGTTAGGTAGGTACCTACCTACAGTCAAGGGCATAAATATCTATACATACCTAGCGATAAAAGTATGTATACATCGACCTTATGGTTAGTGGCGTAGGTGTATAGATATTTTTGACGTTTTAGTAACGTAACCGACTTATATTTAAATATGCCCATGACTGTACTTGTTTTCGATTTTTGAAAATACATAATTTATAAAATTATGAAAAAAATGTTTAAACAGAAACATTGCCCGTCGCCTACTGCCAATAATTAATTGATGTACCTATTCATGATGGACTAGTAATAAAAACCATTAAAATTAAACTTACTTTTTGTGTCTCGTAACTCCATCTAACGATAAGGGCTCGAAGCTCTAGTCCCTTTTATTACAGCTCCATCTCACGGTGGCCAAAAGAATTAAAAACAGTTGAATGTACATTTGCGCCATCTGGCTGACGGAGTAGGCGTGCGAGAGGCTCCGCTGCTATTATTCGATTGAATTTCGGGCGTCTAGCCTCCGCTCCATCTATTAATACGAGGCTAAGGTTTACGCGGCATCTGAAGGCTATTTGCAGATTGAGAGCGTTTAGCTAAATGTAGTAGCGGGACAGAGGCGACGGCTGGCGGCTATTTTAAGCAGCTTGTGAAAGCCGACACGTTTAGGGGTGCATTAGAGAGATGGCGGGTGCATCCACATAGAAACAAGTTGCGATGTGCAAATTTTAGATAGCTAATGCGCTGGCACCAATTGGCGCGACTCGTTTTATCGCTCGGCGAATTCTTCTGGTTCACTGTTGTAATGCATAAAATAAAATCAATGTTGCATAATATACGCATATTTTTTTATCCGAAAAATCGATATAGGTACCTAATCATCTTGAGGCATAAATTATTACGCATAACACTCAAAAGCATAAACATTGAAAACACCGTGACAAAGACTAACGTCAAACAGCATAAATACAAAAAGACAATAGGTAATTAATTCGCATCTTTACAAAAAGCACAAGTAAGTTTAAATTTAAATATACCAATTTCACATTATTCTGCGTTGTTTAGGCGCTTCGCGCCTGGACCTCATGACCTATCCTAACCTAATTTATATTTGATAAAATGTAGGAACTGAAATTATGGTTTCTGAAAAATATGACAAATAATTATATTAGCCTAAATAGTAATATTTTTAACATACGTACATTAGTCAAATATTATTAGTCCAACTAAAATCTGTAACAGTACTTAATATATGCCAAACAAAGTAGTGGCCAAAGTATTACTATGCGACCATTAGGTTCTCAGTTTAAAATATCCACACCTTCATATTTTTATAAAATACTTATTTCAAAAATTATTCCACATCTCGGTTTGTCGAAACATATTCGAACAGCTGAAATTTCATTAATTTGAATTCCAACGTGACAAGATAAGAAATACTTTGTTTTCGGCAGCTAGATATAGGTAAGTATAGTAAAAATAATGGTATCAAAATTGTTTTGTTTTTTGTTTCAAATTTCACATTGTTCATGAAATAAATAAGTAAAATTATCCAATAAAATAAAACACAAAAATCACATTCATAACATACACATACATGACTTTTATTCACTCGAATAGACATAAATGTCTTTAAGGAACAAAACCGCAGAAAATTTTCATCTTACATTTAGAATACATTGAACTATCCCAAATTACAATTAGACAGACTTCTAGAATAGGTATATCACCAGTTACCAGTAATACTGAAATCAATTAGTGATTAACACTTATTTAGTAACACTCATGACCACTTATTCATTGATGGTGCTTATCAATGCCAACAATGAATATAATTATCCACCAACAATGGACATATTTGTGAGAGAATACGGTGTTAAAGTGATCTTCAGGCAATATAGTACAAGCTTTGCTTAGTTTGGGACTAGGTCAATTGGTGTCAAGTGTCCCACGATATTTTATTATTATTATTTATTATATTTTATGGTGGCATAAATTTGAAACTAACTTTACTACTTTACTAAATGCTTGTCATTACAAACCAAAGAAAGTATATTTTTTACAATGTAATGAATGTGCCACTCAATTTATTGCAATGTATCACATTGTTTTCTCATAAAATTAAAGGAGGACCTAAGATAACCTGACACCTAGAGTACACTTTATTATAGCTATACTCTAACTAAACCTAGCATAGCAGGTGCAGCCTACAATGTCAGTACAATACAAGTAACTAAGTAAAAATCAAAAGATCAGTCAGCTCCTATTAAAATTACCAGTCAGCCCAGAATGTAATTTTTTTCTATTATACATAGGTAAGTACTCATATTGTAGAGTCAAACAAATCAAAGCATGACCCAGGGTGGAACCTTTTAATAGTCAAATTCATTATGATTTCCATGACAAAAGTATGAGATGTCACAAAGGTTCCATCCAGGGTCATGCCACAATTTGTTTGACTGTACCTTCCGTAGAACAAGGCTACAATACAATTTTTTTTTTTAATTTTTAAACAAAAATGCCCTTGTACTATGGAAGATACCATATTAACTTATTTTTCGATTTTTAGACAATTTTTCCCTTATACTACTGAAGGTAAAAATGCTCTGCCTCCATCTTGACATGTTTTGGTTATGCTGGCTCATTGGCAGCATAAACTATGTTTCATCTGTACAAACATTGGTACGAAGTATTTCATAATTTAATGGTCACCCTCATGTATCACTCATGTATTCATCACTTGATTCATCTGTGTCATCATCGGAGCTGGCACAATCTGTAACAAAAATCATCAAATTACTTTTTAAATTTAAAAGTTTGTTGAAAAATGTAATTTTAAGCAATTAACAAAATTAGTTAGATACCTGAATTAACAGCTACTTCGTTAAGTGGAAAATCTGAGTTGTCTCTGAGCCAATATTCATTTTCTAACTGTTTCACATGGTGTACTTGTAGCTGCCAATCATCTTTAGTAATTGTAGCAAGTGACTCTAGTGCTAAGTCAACCTCATTGTCCTTTTCTAGCACCTCTTTTTGGCCCAGTCTCTCATTAACCAAATGCCAAATGTATTCAATGGGATTCAGGTCATAATTATGAAGCGGGAGTCGAAGGACTTCAAAACCATGTTTTTTGATCAAGTGATCAATTACATATTCTTGTGGTAAAAGATTTCTTCTAACAAGTTCATATAGCTCAGGTCTAGTGAGGTGTGGTGAAAATTCTATGTTGTTTTTAACCAGCCATGCTAAAATTGTATCTTTCCTTGAAGTAGAAATAGGTGCTTTGGTTAACACTTCACCATTGCAGAATGAGTTATTTATTACAATTATAGAATTAGAAGGTATATTTGGTAATAGATGATCAGTAACCCATTTTTCAAAAGTTTCTTCATTTATTTGATCATGGCATTCACCTTTTGACTCTGCTTTCCAGACAGCTTGTGCTCCGCTGACAAAACCATTTTCTGATCCTGCATGGATCATTATCCATCTACTATGTTCTGATAATGATTTTCGGTCTGAAGATGATTGACTTTGGTGGTCAATGTCATTAGAATGCAACCATGTGGTCCCTAGATAAACAACAAGCTTTTTATTGTCGGCCAAGCCATCATTTTCACGTATTCTTCTTAAGTACCTGGCTCTCTGAACTGCGATCCGGGGAATTTCTATTAATACATATGAATTTTTCCTGATAGATTTCTGAAATCGATACCCTAGCTGCTTTTTCAAGCACTTTGTTAATGTAGTCTTCTGGCCACGAAAGTTTATGTCTATTTTAGCTCTAGCCAAGATTCTCCTTACAGTAGGTGCAATGCTCTGCCGATACATATTTGATATTATATTTCGTATGGCACATTTTTCGTAACTGTCCAAAACTATTTGTGCTTTTCGTTTGCCTCTTTTAGGTGTTTTAAATTTCTTAAAGCTATCTTTTGAAATCTTTCCTTCTTTTCTAACGGATGTTACAATACTTTTACTGACTCCTGTCGCAGTTACCGCACGATTGAATATCTTTGAATTAGTCTTCAACACCTCGACAATTTCAAGAAAGGTATCCCGTGGAACACTGACTTCAGAAGCCGCTAAGCTTGTGCTCAAAATAATCAGTATTTTCTTTAATAGGGGTTTTGTTTTTACTTCTTCATTTGTGAAGTAATTTACGACATTGAAAATGATTTCTCGGCAACGGCCGTTCAATATCTTACCAGAATTAGTACTCATCTCTCGGATTTAACAATCACGAATAGAGAGAGAGAGTTTTAATTTATATTATTAAGGAAATGATTATTGACGAAAAATAGAAATGTGACAACAGAAACCACAACATAACACAGAAACGTCAAACGTCAAAAACCACTTTTTTTTTATTCCTAGAAACCGTAAAGGGAACTAAGCCCATACAATAACAAGTCTGATGAAGTCTGATGTATAAATTGGAAGCTTTTGTATGTATTTTTGTCGTATGTTGGATATTATTACGTTTTGACTTATTCGTGCCCAGACTACCTACCTACTTTTAATTTTTCAGAATAGTTTATATGGATTGTACTTGTTTTGCCTAAGAACTTTTTACCTAATTTCGGTTTGCCTAAATTTAGTTAAACTAACGTTATTTAGCATAATCATTCACTTTGTCTAAATTTTATTTGAGTGTAAGACGCTTTGTATAATCCTTATTATGGACATCCTTATCAAATCCTTATTAGGGACAAACTGAAATTAGACGAAAAAAATAGACAAGTCAAGGGAATACCGGTTATGGGATCTAAGTCGCCATAGTATTGTATTCTTTATTGTACTTACATAAAAACACATGAAATTAACAGAAAACAATTTATAGAACTTTGCGGAGGTCGAACAAACATTTTCTTTCTTTCTTTCATATCAATGGACTATTTGTAGATAAAATAATTTCTTTGCTTACTCGCGACCTTATGATAGCTGAATTTATGCAAAATATGCGTGTTCATGCAGTTCCTCCACCTCCACACTGTAAGAATACAGACAAATCACACAAACCCATCTATCACCACCACCACACTACACTGGCGCGTTTCGAACTCAACTAGAGCTCATCTTCAGAGCAATTTCAATCTGTCTTGCATGTGGTTGTGAACGAACTCACAATGTATAGAGGTAGGTAAGGTACAGTATACTTAACAAAGTACGTACCTTCTTATTTATATTTTGGTAAAAGTGTCGTAGTAATTACCTACGCAAACGCCAATACAGATTTGAATTAAATTTGATGTTTACCTAGATAGCTGGATCCAGTGGCGGATTAGCCACGTAGCAAGAGTAGCAACGCGTCTAGGGGCCCCGCGGACCAATGCCTTCGGATCGTAAAAAACGTAAATTTAGATGTATTTATTTTCTAAATCAATGTAAATAAAGTACAATACTGTCACCACAAAACCAACACAAACCGCCGCCAAAGAAAGAGATGGTAACAAAATGATGGACTATAACATTTTACTTATACTATGACCTTGAAGCAAATCAAAGGCCCCATGATAAAATTTGCTACAGGCCCCGCGATGGCTTAATCCGGCTCTGGCTGGATCTCGGGAATAACACAAATGCTAGGTACTTTTGATTTCCATATACCTACGTTATACGGGAAGTACACACCGGCTGTACTTAGGTACTTAAGCGTACAAAATCACTGAAACTCAAAATAACTGCTGTTAATAAGACCACAGTGTATGTACGTATAATCCATAAGGAAAAATAGTAAAATCTCGAAATTTCTATTCAAAATTATATACAATGTTTCAAGCGAGTAAAGACACGGGTAAGGCAAGAATTTTATTATAGGTACAAACGTTTTACATGTCATCATTATGAGCTGGACATTGTGAACAACAACTTACCACACACGTTTGCTAAATTTTGTGTATATTTAGCTAGATAAATAAGTAACTACTCAAAGTTGCTAAAGCGTTTCAAACTAGGTAGGTACTATACCTACATACAGCCGTCTGAAGATGGTCTACTGGCAAAGAAGGGTGTTTCAAATATATTCGCATTTATGTGGAACTAGCTTATGCCCGCGACTTCAATCTGCCCGGATCTAGTTTATGGCGCGGTGGCGCCCTCTACCGGAATAAAAGATATCCTATGTTGACCCTTGGGGTTCAAATTACCTATATACCGAATTTCATCAAAATCGGTTCAGTGGTTTCGACGTGAAAGCGTAACAGACAGACAGTTACTTTCGCATTTATAATTATTATACGAGTAGTAGGGATTGGAGGAAGGCAGCATGAAAATCACGCATATTATAATGACACACAGTGACGTATAGGTAACTGTGTTTACATACTCGTACATATAAGGTTTAGGAGTAGCAAGGTAAAAGGATGCATGTACTTCATTGAATTTTAATACAAGTCAGTATCAGATTTAAATATCAGATAGGTGGATACGTCTGCCTCAGCAAGGCGCCGCGCTACTTTGTGTATAACGCTCAAGGGCATATAATATGACTTTTTAGGAACGCGCTGAGCTTCTTATAACTAGTAAAGTTTTCCTTTTGAAACTAAGTTGTAAGTTGACAATTTATTTTACTGGTTTCGTTTAACAGACTTCAGGAAAGAACGAGGTCCTTAAATCGGGTTGTCTCAGACGGTTTAGAACGCAAATTTAATTTGACTAAATGTTGTAGTTTTGTCTACATCGCAATATGACTAACTATCTAACTACCTAAGTCTTATATTGACTAAAACGAAAAATGACTAGTTAGTATATTTCTTAAATAAATATACCTATAACGACTCTTAAATAGAATACAAAATGTCCAGACAGGTAACTGCAATAGTGTTATTCTCTACCTATACGTGAACTGGCTACCCGCCCCGGCTTCGCACGAGTAATCGAGCATAATGTTAGTAAGTACAATTTCGTCTAAACAGCACCTAGTCACTGGTAAATACTACTAAAATTGCGTTCTAGACCGTATGAGACCATCCGCTTAAATCGTTCGTTTAAGTAGAAGCAATATTCTGTGGTAGAAGGTACTGTAGGTACTTTGTCTGTATGTTCGGCATTATTTTTTACCTGTGAACCAATTTTATTAATAGGTCCCGACATTCATTTTTCTTTTGGTGTTGTTACTTATCTAATCAAAAATACCATTTGTCTATCGGAAGGTGCTTTTAAATGTAGATGAAATGAATTGTAAACAATTCGCTCCTTGGTTTTGAAGATATCGACGGTAAAAAGCAATCTTGCTGTAAACCACACCCTTCACAAAAATTTTTTATTTCATATTTAGAATCAGAAAAAAATTCTGCGTCGAATGGTCCTATTCTCGTGGCTCTACGACCTCTAGAAGTTTTTGTACAGCATTTGAGTTTACCCTATTTTTTCAAAAAGACAACTGAATACATGCTGTAAATAGCACGAAAAACAGCATTTTTCTATCATTTGGAATTTACACCAATTTCACTTTTGCAAATAATATGATCTTTGTAGTTACAACGCAACGCACTACTCAACACATGTTGAGTAGCGCGGGTTACAGCATAATTGCATATAACATTTAAGTAACGTACCGTGTTTACTACATTTATTAGATACTAAACTTTTGATCATCGTAGTTTACTACATTCTAAACAAATATGGTATTATATACAATGACTAGTTACGCCAAATTGAAAACACTAAGTTTTACGAAATTTGCTATTTATGCCCTTTTCAATACAGTAGTCGTCTATTGATCATGCGCATTTACTGCATTTGAAACACGCGCTCGCGCCGATTTAACCGCGGCTTACCGCATGTCGTTCAGTTACTCCGCGACGAATTTGAAAGTAAACAATAAAGCAAAGGATGTTTTAGTGGGTTCAGACGAAGAAGACGTAGATAAAATAGAAAATGATGAATAATTTATTGAATCAGATGTTACTTTGCGGAGGTCCATTTTAATGAACACACATGAATCAATGTTCATGTGAAAGAGGATGAGGGCTTGGGTTTTTGCATGAAAATATAACAAGTAAGTAATATTTGTGTCGCACATACTTAGCTGTCTTGCACGTGCTTTCGCGGGGTAGCAAGGTAATAAAATTAAGTTCAGAAAATGATGATGCAATTGAATAAATTTAAAAAAAAATTAAGACACTAAAAATACCGATAGGTACTTTATTATTAATTAAACGAATGCTGTTATTTTTTCACTAGACTTTATGTTCAACTAAATAGCAGTAGAGTATTTATTTCCTGTGATTCAGCGTCTATTGTTATCTAACTAGGTGTCAGAAATGTTATAATTTTTGATCTAATTTAGTAATTTAGAAGTGTTTTATGTTCTGAAACATTTTAAAATGACGTTAAAATAAATGTCACTCCATACTTACATCGTTTTAATTTTACTATCCTTTCTTATCTTCTTACATTTAAAACAATTAAGTGCACCTAGTTACATAGATTTTTTTCATTTACGTCAAAATTGACACAAATGAATAATTGTGATAAGTAATAACAGCAGTTTTGCTTTAAAGTAAAATACTTGTTTTGGAGCCGCCCATACAGTTATCTCCTTCATTTACAGCATATTTGCGTTATAGAAAAAAAAGTGTTAATGCTGTAACCCACACAAACATAGACTAAAACTAACTTCTAGTTAGTTTTCGGTATTCGACTTGATAAACAATCAAAAAAGGCATTCTTATTCTAAAAATGACATTTATAGGATTAATAGTTTAGGAGATATGATTTTTTTTCTAAAATCTCAAAAGTTTTTGGGCTCTGGTGAACACTTTGGATTTTGCGGGTTACAGCAGGATTGCTTTTTACCGTCGATATATAAATACATTATCAGTGTTCTTGGTTTTTATTACAAAATAAATATAAATATTAAAATGGAAATAAATAACTAATAATACAAAGGTAGGTACTTATTCTAACCACTTTGGCGTGTAGTGAATACAAAAATATCGTGTTCAAAAAGAACATAGGTGCATGATAAGTTATATATATCACCTTCCACAAGCTACACTAGAATTTCAAGGGTTTTAACACTCACAATAGCGTCCTAGAATACACTTATCTTTGTACGAAATTGACTTATAAATAATATCACTTGGTCCGAGGGGGGTGCGAGCTCACTTGCCGAGCAGGATCTTGCGGCCAGCGCCCATGTTTTGGCCGGCTTGTGTGGCGCCCTTGTTGGAGCCCGCCTGCAGGCCGACGATGGTCTGCCCAGCCTTCAGCACCTCTTCGGAGAAGTCACGCTTGCACTCTTCAGCGGGCTTGGGGCCGAGGTAAGGGCCAGACCACTCAGGGTGCCTGTAAGTCTGTCAAAACAAAGACATACATTTTAGTGGCTTGCAAAATATGTACTAAAATTAACTCATAATGAGGCCAAGACTTCGAATTAGTTTCGCAATACTTAAACAATCCCCACTCGGCCTCCACACAACCACGTGGCCTTGGATATTTATGAAAACTGAGGTAACGTTTCACGAAGCTCGTAAATCTCCAAATTGGCACTGGCCCAAGCGCACGGACTTAACCGTATCGTAGGGTAAACAGTGGATAAACGAGCCGTTTCTTCCAGTGCGATACTGGATTCTATTTCTGTGCATACTTGTTTACAAAATTATGGAAGCCCAGTAATAAAGATGTAATGTTCACGAAGTCATAAACTGAGTGCGTAATCGTTACCAAATAAAACATAAGAGCTAAATGATGTCGGTTTTGGAAGGTTTAAATATAACTGCAGAGGGACTGATGGTCGTGACTCAGCCTTGGCTATCAGTGGCTATCGCTGAAGGCTCTCGGTGCTCACCTCGCGGCCAAGGGCGTACAGGGTGCTGACAACCTGCGCGATGTCCTTCTTCTCCCAAAGGTCGACGGTCTGGAACACGTCAATGTCGGCGACGCCGTACGCTCGGATGGCCGCCTGGAAGCTGTAATAAACATTAAGAACGTGAAAAAATATATCTCCATAATGTAGATTTATTTACGTCGTGTGTGTCAAAATCACATTATGAATTGCGACGTAATTTAATCGGAAACGTGGAAAGCTGTTCTATTCTCTAAAAAAAAACAAATAGTTAACTAATTTACACCATGTAGCTTTCCAAAATGGGTAGGTAAACAAAGACTTTCATTACTCTACCATGAGTTTACAGTGACCGTACTCGATAGCGACGGCGTAAATTTTATTTGTAGAGGCGCTGTACAATTCGCCATACAAATAATTTAAACTGTCGCTATCGAGCACGGTCAATGCTTATCAAAGGTCATTGCAATGTTAACTCATGGTAGTGGTACTGGAGTTAAATGTACTTTTTTTATATTATGAGAGTAAGGTGAGCGAATATGTGAGTCATCTGATAAATTTAATTTCTTTGTAATATTTTGTGCCTGAAACGTAAATTTCTTTACTTACTTGGTGATGTTCTCCATCATCTTGAACTGTCCGCCGGAGGTGTTGATTTTGGTCACGGAGCCGGGCTTCAGCTTGTTGATGAGCTGGCAGAGGACGGTGCCGTCCTTAAGGACGTCCTCAAAAGCCTCACCAGGGGGGAACTTCGCGCCCAGGACGGTCTCAACCCAGCCTTGGCATTCCTTCTCACGTTCGGGGTCACGCTTGGAGGCGAGCTGGTGTAACAAATTGATAATACATAAATACATTGTGCCACACTAGACTTCGAGGATGGTAAAGATGAACGCCCTAGTCATCTCTAATAAAAGACTATCAAAAATTAACACAATGTGATGGTACAAAAAATATTTGTGTCTGTTCATAAATCCACAAAGGATAAGTAAATAATGACAATAATGGGCATTTTTTCAACGAATACCAAATATGGTGTTAGTGTCCAAAGTGTGACTATTTTTAATCTACATAATACTGACTACAAAAACGGGCTGTTGGCGTGCTTTTGATGACAATTTAAAATACTTGGTGCAGTTTATATATTTATCAGGAGATTAGAACAAACAAAGAGATGCTGACCTTAGCGCGGACTTGGCGTTCCAGAGACATGTTGTGTGGGTGTGTGTGTGTGTGCTGCGAGAAGGTAGCGAGCGGTTGGCAATCACTGCTAAACTGAACTCCTGAAAGCCGAGTCCACGTATTTATAGTGCGCGCGCAGGCTACGTTCCTTCTGGAACACTCACGCGCAACCCGATCGAACGAAATAACTTCTGACTCAACAACCTTATTGGAAGTATCACAATCACACAACGTGTATAACCTGCAACGTCTAATTTAACTTTATTACCCACATTTACACAGTTTATTTAATTCGGACGGTATTTAGTCTGCAGTTTTATTTTTACCTCTTTGTTTACTGAACTTTATCTAAAATTACGATTGGCCTTTAAATGCATTCCATTTGGCCGATTAACCTGAAAGCATAATTTACACCCACACTAAAAATACGAAGGAATTCAATAACACATATTAACTGAAAGCAGCTGTGCAATAAGGACTGAAATATTCAGCTGTAGATGAACCTTTACGCATATCGCATCACCATTACGGAACACAAAATTAATCAACTGAAACTTTTCAGTTTGTTGAATTTATTATTAAAATTTATTATGAAGTAAGTACACATAAAACAATAATATCATATTTGAATCTGGAGAAGAAATATCGGCTTAAATATCAAAAATCTTTTTTATAAAATTCATTTCTAATTCAAGCTGTTTTGCTGACTGTATGTTTTGTTAATTATACCTAACAAATTTCAAGTCGATACCAATAATCAATGTAGAGCTCCATCCAGCGGAGACGATCCTAGCCGAAACAGAATTTCAATACCTGAATATTAGATAGGTACCTTACTAGCTTTTTCCCGAGGCTTCGCTCTTGTGGAATTCGATTATCGCGCGCTGCTCCCTCGGGAACTGTGCATTTTTCCTGAATAAAAAGTAGCCTATGTCACTCTCTGGCCCATAAACTATCTCTATGCCAAAAATCGCAAAAAAGTCCATCCTAGATACTTACAAATCATAGGAATCTCACGGGAAACCATACTGGAAACATACTGTAGCAGTTTCGCAGGTTGTGTGTTGATAAAATATGGATCATGGTAAATTTTTATCATATTATAGTACATTTCAAGCTTATTTTCACACTCAGTACTTGATAAATAGTCCAGCCAGACAGCCTTTTTTCTTTGAGGGTGACAAACGTACGAGTATTCTAATAACGATACAGCGGGCCACAGTATTCATTTTCAACGGCATTAAAAGTCAAAATAATTAAAAACTTAGTGATTTTTGTGCCAGGCAGGCTCTCATAGAAGCTTGGTGGGCCACATGCGAGGTTGAGTAAAGCTGTGGCTGTGATAGTCCATAGATCAAACGACTAGGCTAGGTAATTAACACTTTATAAAGAATTGATGGGAGGTACTTACGTAGCGTATGCGTAGATACCATTTAAATCGGGACTCAGTTAAATAAAATTAATTACATGTCATAGGTAGTTTTAGTTTTCCTTTACAACTACCTTCCCGTAATAATCGTTCCGTGATTCCACACTTCTAAATGTTTTTCACTTGTCTGCCACTGACCAGCGGGGTAGGTATGCAAATTCTTAAAAACTATCCTTTGTCTTTCTCATAGTCTCGAAACTATCTAAATACCTACTAAATTTCATTTAAATCAGTTCAGCGATTTAAGCATGTGTGGTAACAGACATACGAGATACTTTCGGATTTATAAGGATGAGTAAGGAAGCACTAAGGATTCTAGGACTACATACCCAGCACAAAACGGGACTTTTCTACTCTAGAGCAGAAAAAATGTATGAAAATGCTTTATTGCATTGTTTTCGATTTTTATTTTAATTGTACCACCAAAAGAGGTAACACAAGTATTTTTACCATAAAATTAGCCTGCCTAGTGTAAAAAAAGTCTAGTGTTAGGTTGCTCAACCTAACTGTCCTATGAAGTTTGACAGAATGCGTACAAAAAATTGTTGCTACCAATCATCAAAAATATTAAGTAGCATATAAAAAAAACTTTGTGTGTTTGGTTGGCCAACCTGGTCCCCATCCGAAATTTGACAGATCGCGGATAAAAATATCTGCTACTGGCTACTAACTCTGCCAAAAAAAGTAAAAAATTAAAAATTGGCGGGAACCTTGCGAATTTTCCGTGAACATTTTTTGAGAGTGCGAATGTAAACTTACAAAAATGGAATCGTCGAGTGCTAGTGACATTTCTTTCCTATTAATTGTTTAGCATAAGCTTTTTTCTCATCTACTATTCCTGTAATAGTTGAAAGAAAAACAGATTATGCACCTCTCATTAAGTAATTTATATTGCCCTCGTGCTTTTTAAAGCCCTCGTTGACGCTCGGGCTCCAAATCAGCACTCGGTACAGTAATAAATAACTTTGTGCTTGGTGCAATTACATTTCACTTTTCTATACTAAGTACCAAATACTTTTCCCTGGGATCGCATTTTCAATGCTTCTCATTAGTCTGTCAGTGGGCAGCGCGACCGTGGACCCGGCGCCAAAGTGGTCAAACCTTCAGCGCGGTCACTCGAGGTAAACGCTGTAATTATTCACACCATTAAACTGAACTATACTCAAACTGTCAAGATGGTGTACTGAGATTGGATATTAATTATTTTAGGTGTCGTTATTTGTCAATTCTATTGTAGTTTGCATTAAGAAAAAGATGTTTTTAGAAGTGGACTTAAAAACAAATTAAAAGGCGAGATTGTCTAAATCGCTACCGTGCCACTCAAAACGGCGCCATCATAATTTTATTTTACACTGAAAACTGGAAAATGGCGCCCTTTTACTATCTGCAGGGCTACTACGAAACTCGAAGTTCGTGTCGTGCAGTCCTCTGACACACTTCGAGTTTCGAGTTTCGTAGTAGGTAGCCCTGCTGGCGCCTAGAGCGGATCGCTTCTCTTGCTCCCTTGGGCCGACGTTTTTAATATTTCTTTCTACTTATCGCGCTTGTTGAAAGTGACGAAAACAACAGCATCCCGTGATTATAGCAAAGCCCACAAGCTGGCTAGCTTTAGATCATTAATTATTTAGTCATACTTGCCTATTGGACTCAGTTCCCTTCGCATCATTCATTTTATTTTAGCATAACACGAGACACTATAATAATATCTATCCGGCCAGTAACAAATCCCTCATTCATAAATCAAATTGTTCTAATTTTGAGCATAGTTCGTTAGTGCTCCTACATTACTTATACGGTAATCGGTGTCTGCGCAAACGGCGCATGCTGAAGCTCCGCCCACTACATCTCGAAGGCGATGATTTGTCATTGTCGCCGGCCTACGCGCAGATCTCACACTTACGGGAAAATTAAAAATATATACCGCCTTGAATATTTTACATGACGTTACCCTGAGTCTATTAGTCACAGCTTTTAAGTAAATAATGTATGATTCATGATTATGAACAACCATTTTGAAACATTTCGTAAAAAAAATTGCCATCACGATTCCAATGGAATGAAACCGCGCTAAGGTAGGTATATAAAATATAACGCAACGACGCCTTGATCAGCTTATATTTACGAATTGCATCCTGTCGTGCGCTAATTTTAGACACTTATGGACCTATTTCTGCACTGATTTTGCTTGTTTCAAGACTCAGTGTGTAGTAAAGTGTAGGAAAACTGACCAAAACTTATTCATCATCATCACCAGCCGAAAGACGTCCACTGCTTAACAAAGGCCTCCCCCTTAGAACGCCACAATCAACGACAACTCGCCACCTGCATGCGCCGGTTTCCCGCAACTCTCACAATGTCGTCAGTCCATGTTAAGCTAATTTTTCTTTGGCAGAAGGCAAATAGAATTAAGACATATTTTTTGTATTTTTTTACTAAGCGACATACATTTTTTATAAATATTAGTGTTCAGGAAGCAACATGTTTTCGAATTGTATAGGTATTTGTTTTGAAGTGATATTAAATTTTGAAAAAACAGAGTTTTTTTCGAGTTCGTTATACCTATAGTACTTAGATATCCACTCTATCTTCATAGTATTATTACAAACATTTAATATGTATATATTCCAAAATAGATTCAGAACATCAGGTGTTTTGTTTTTAATATAATTTAATTCAAGGCCAGGCATACGGTTGAATGGCATTTCCTTTTCACTGTCTCTAGCTTGGGAGAGCTTCGTATAAGAAGTCCCAAAAACCTGGCAACCTTCATTTAAAACAATAATAATTACCTCAGAATAAAATAAGACATACTTTGATTTATTATTCTCTTTATTAAAACACCCTCCACAAATTCATCAAATGTTACATACATACACTCTGGTAAGCCATAAGATTACACAAATAAATTATAATATTTATCAATCTTATGGTTTTCGTTAGTTTTCCATGTTTTTCGCTATATTTACAAATTTGTTACATCACCATTGAAATATTAAGAACAATATTTACATTCCTCGACGTTTTACCGCTTCAGTCAATATTTTTCATTAGTTACATACATTCATAAAACGCAGAAATACATAAAAGGGCATGGCAACTTCACCTTCACAAACGGAGCCGATATGGAATTATGTGGAGCCATTCTAGCTTGGCAAAGCAAAACAAACAATTAATAACTGGATCGCTCATTGAATATTGAAAAGTATTTAAATGACAATTATTTTATGACTTCCAATATACATAAATAAAACATAAAGTCTGTTGGTAAATTTCTTGAAACAAATAATAAAGATTTAATTAGACTAACTTGTGACTAGAATAAAACAGTGCACTTTATTCGATCTACTTCATTTAGTAATTTAAAGACGGTTTCCATGAGTCTCTATACAATTTATTGAGTTGAGAATATAGAAAGAAAATGTGTTGAACTAATAGGGTAAATATTTACTTATTATCTATTGGGCACAACTTTTCATACAAAATAGACGTAATTCCTTAACAAATAATCACAATGGAACACAACATCGAGTAATCGTGAGTTTTCTTATTAAATACAAATAGGTATACTTCGACAAACGTATACAATGTTTTGCAGTTGGAATGTTTATTTACAGACATTATCACATAATATTTTATATCTGTATTGTTAGCTACTTACCCTAATTATGTGTCTAATTCTGTAGTAGGTAGGTACTATACATTCTTGTACATGCAACCGATACTGTTATCGCTTTTTACATATACGTCTAAAATTCGTTTTATAAGTTTATTATTGCGATATTATTTAATGGACACTTCAAATTGGCACTTAAATGTTTTTCACTTAAAGTTTAGTCACTTTCGGAGTGTCAGATTTTCGAATATTAATTCACTTCTAATATTGGAATAGTGTCATATCACGTGGAATGCTAGTGGGAATGTCGGTGAGTGTGTCGTGTTGCGGGCGAACCGCGCGGGCGTCGGCTGCCGGCGGCTCAACGGGGCAACGCTACGGCCATTAGAAAAGATGGTTGTTCGTTTTGGAGAGCGGGCCGAGGTGGTCGGACAGGAGATAGTTCGGCGGCGCGACGCTGAGGAGAGGGAAGCCCGAGGGCTGGCGCAGCAGGCCGCAGCTGCCGGCCCACTTGCCCGCGCCGCTCACCGGCGGCGCGCCCGCTCCGCCGCCCACGCCGCCGCCTAAACCGTTCAGCTCCTCACATAACTTGTTCGCTGTAACAAAACAAACTTCATTCAAAACCTGAAACCTCGTAAATTTTAATACAAAATTAACTAAAATTTGAATGAGCATCTCTAATCTAAATTGCAGCATCACAAACAACCGGAACTCATACAAATCTGTACGAATATGAAATCAGACTGCAGCTCGACGGGCGGATATGAAATAATCGTGGTAACACAATTAAGCGCTAATCACCTAATCCTTGCCGCGCGGCTCCGTTGTTTATTCAAGCCTGAGTGACAATCGCGCGCACAATTAGCGCAAATGAGCCGAAGTGAAAATCTGGCGGCGCGGGCGGCGGCCCTAATGTGATTAATGCGGCCACAAGTCCGCCATTAGCGCGGCCGCAGTTCTGCGTCCGGCCCATAAAGCCTGACAATGGCTACGCACAAAACTAACTATATATAAGGTAAACAACAACAATAGGTACCAACAGTTATTCAAACAAAATTAGAAACTCAATATCGCTCTGTTTAGTATTATAATGGCTGTGAATAGTCAACTTAATTTAGGAAGTGAGTTGAGTGAATGGTTTTGAGAGAATGGTTTGAGTCTTTTTTGCCAACGTTTGATCAACAACTTTTCCCAAGTTGAGAATGAATTTTCGATAGCGCAAAGATTGATTGATCTATGTCACTCGTGCTCTATCTATTAAGCTTAGGTAAATACTTAACAATTCAATTGACTGCTTACTAAGCATTAATGCATGTCAAAAAGGCTAAAAATATCACTTTACCAAACATTTAACGCATAAATAAGTCGTAAGTAACTTTTAAATTCATTTCATAGTTAATAAAGTTTATGTGTGATGTTAGATTAAAGGATGTTACCATTTCAGCGAGTGAAGTCACTTAAATAATATGGCCCAACACTCTTCTTCCATTCCGAAACCACAACTCAAGGAAAGGACATAAACCATCGATTAAAGTTCGATGTTCGGAATATTGTTTTACTACGACATTATATATGTTTAACGGCATGTAATTTCGGTCATTGCTCGGAATGTTCAGCCATGGGCATATTTGAACTTGACCCAAATTCCTTGGTCACAGTAAAATGACAATAATTCTATTTTTAACAACACTTATCCGAATTAGAAGTGACGCGTTTATTTGTCGAAATCAGCCTTGTTGTGCGCCCACGCAGCCTGCGACGCGCGGAAATAGCACGGGAATGTAAGCTGACTCATTCCGCTATAATTTCGATCAATGCAACATTTGAAAGATTTTAGTTGTTGATGTTGAATCCAAAAATACATGGGGCCTCCGTCCAATAATAACATGGTTATAATAAAAACAAAGTACGTAACTGACACGCTCTTAATTATGAAATAGGGTAAGCGTACATGCCTGTGAATGAACAGAACGAATACTATTTTTTTGAAATAATAGGAATTTTGTACGTTTATAACATGCCTCGTATTTTTTCTCAATTAGCACTTTATACTTGTTAGATTCTGGTAAATTTTCTTCAACTCCTAAGCAACACTTTTGAAATGGCGACGATTTAAAGTGGATGTACGTATGTTGTACATTTTTTCTTTGGAACAGCATTAACGAAGAAAAGAAGTTACTACACTTACTATACTTCTAATACGACATCTACCATTCATTGGGTATTGTTTTTTATATACTTCAAAGACCTGATGTGCTATTCATGTCATTGGTTGCAAATAATACCTTTTTCAACACACCTGCTCGTAAAGTAGGTCTTATTACAGCGTATTTACACTGATAATGCAGAATATTACCCATGCCGTGCCTTTTACATTACATTATCGCACTAGTGCCTTTTCATTACATATCTTTTTAAATATTAGCAAGAAGTATTAATGTTTCGAAAACAGCTAAGTAGTTATTTGCGTAAATATAAAATTCAATTCAAAATGTGATAAATAATTAAAGAATTTCATGAAACTGCTTGTTAGCTTGTTGGTATTTATAATTTGACGGTGTATTTTTAACTATAAATACCCAATTTCAAAATTTATAAATATGTGGCTGATTAGCTACTTTGCCGGTGCCCTTATCTCAGACTTGCGCGCGCATGCAGCGCTGAGCGCGCGAAAAAAAAAAATTACGGCCGCCATCTTTTAAATGGGTTTCTGTTTGTTAAGTTTATTTAAATAAATGTGAACTTTTATTTACTTTTCCTCGCAAGTGTGTTGAAAAACGTCGTATGAAACACGTGAGCATTGGTCATTACACTTTTCGTCTCCATTAAGCCTTCGCCTTCGGCTCAGGCTTAAAAACCGACTCGAGTGTAATGACCAACATAGCACACTTGTATCATAATGTACTATTATATCAGTGTTTTATTACTGGAATCCAAAATAGCCGCAGCAAATGGACTGCAGCATTTTGTATTTGTGCAATATCTTTTGTTCTAGTAGTCATAATTAAGATTTCGTTTTCGGTGACATTGATCTAAATATATTAGGTACCTAGGTATCTACTGAAAGGCAAGTATTCGAACAAACGTAAAATATAAGTGCATAAACTGGTTCAAGTTTTCCAGTGAATGAACAATAACACTTGCTTGTTCATTTACCTATTAGTTTCCAAGATCTAGTGATTGACCAATAACTTATTTTTGTACTTTAATTATTTTAGGACATGGAATTGACCAAATAATTATATCAAAGTCAAAGTCAAAATCTCTTTATTCAATTTAGGCTATGACAAGCACTTATGAACGTCTAAAAATCTACCACCGGTTCGGAAAAAACCACTGTTGAGAAGAATCCGGCAAGAAACTCAACGAGTTTTTTTTTTTCGAATCGAATGTAGTTGTGTTAATATAGCTTCGCTTTTGTATTTTTGTAATATAACAAAACATTATACCTAAAGTTGTTCATTAATTGGTTCCATTTTGTGCATTCACTAGAATTTTGCGTTCATTCGCTGGTGATTTTTATTTTTCTCCCTTAAATAGTGCTACATCTTCAAATTGTGCAGTAATACTGTTGAATATTGGCTATAGCCAACTAGAGTAGTTGGTTTTGCTTTACAAAAAGTAATATTTTTTAAAGTAACTGTGCCCAAATCTGGAAGAGATCCCTGTAAGGGATAAGTTCGCCTTTATACATCTCTTTCTCTTGTAAATTTCATATGTTTTATATGTACAATAAAGAAAAGAGTTACAACAACAACAACAACAACAAATGTCAAAAATTAATTTTCAAAGTCGAAAATTTCTTAAGTGTTCATTCATTGGTACACTTACCCTAGTACAGATAACGCCTGTAAAACGAGATCACGAGCAAAGTAATATGCAGTTGGTTCCCTGACATACTCGTAGTAAGTATCTACTTTTCTACGCTTTTAGTAGGAAAAGTAGATATGTACCTACTCTTGTAAGGGCACCAACATTATGTTTTATTTATTTATGTTTTCTATGGGATATTAAACGTATTTCCCGATATTTTGACTTAGTTGCCATTGCCTCAAATCATTTTAAACTGTTCAAGTACCTTCCAAAAAGTAGCGGTTCACTTTTATACCTACTCTGTCTTATTATCACATTTATAAATCTTGTTTGATGTTAAGTATAAGGCTCTTAACGACAAATTAGGTATAAAAATGTGCAGCTACTTTTGATACTGACTCTACCTACTTCTTTAATCCATTGTTTAGTTCAGACATAAGTACTATCAACATATTGTCTATTGGGATCTTATCAACTAATTTTACGATGATTGCCAAAGCCAGTATAAACTGACCAGTATAAACCATAAGGTTTCAGATTCTGAAACTTTTACCAATAGACGTCAAGTTTATTACCCTCTGAATATGATGGTTAAAATTCGAATACGATGCGATATTGTTCAATTAAAAATCCTTACTGTGAGATGTAAATTATGTACATACTTATGTCTCGTACTTTAAATAAATTACTGGTTCAGATATGTGAAACACTAATTTATTCCCAATTTATTTGTACGCCGGATTAACTGTGTAGGAAAACATGAAAATCGAGCGAAGTTTTTAATTAACATGTTATTGCGTACTTCTAAGAGAAATTTATTAGTATGTACCTACTTGCCACTGAGATTAATTTATCTTTAGTAAAAGTTTTTTTTTATAATCAAAATGTTTTAAACTTGCGCTATTCTGAACATGAAATTACCGTGAGACTCACTCATATTAAATTATATTGTAACGGATAATTCACGCCTTAAATCGAGTCACGTGCTCCTTTGAAGAAGGGCTACGAAATAGCCCGAAACATGTCGAGCTAAACTCATATCATTTAATATTTGCGCTACTCTCACTATATTTAGTTAATATCAATCTGTGACCACGGCTGCTGCAATGTAGTCGAAACGTCTACATAATTTTAAAAATTAATAGAGTCATGTGTAAGTGACAAAAGTAATTAATTATAGGGTTTTCTTTAGGTTTAAAAATGGTCAACACGTGGTAGCTTACTGCGTAAACTGAAGAAATTATTATATGTAGAGAAGTACGTAGCTTTTTTCGGAAATTTACTAAACCAAGCATTATTGATAAGTATTATTACCTTAATAGAAGTATACTTATTTTAGGAACGCAAATTGTACGTATGTAGGTACGTACTCGTAGATGTGTTTTTCCTGCTATCCAATTTTAACATAATATATAATCGTTCAGTATAGGTACTAACATATGTGTATGAATATAAATATTCGATAGTAATCATTATCGCAAAAAATTAACTAGAGCACAAAATAGTTAATAGTACAACCTAGAGCTAGAAAACGTAGAGTCTAAATACCCACGCAATATGCCCTCTGACCAAAACCGCAACGTTGCAAAAACAACGTTCTTTGTCTGTGTTTTCAGGGTTCCGTGCATACAGGATTCCATAAAAACCCTTATAGGATAATTTCGCTGTCTGTCTGTCTGCCTATTCGTAAGTCAAGACCAATTTCACTATTTTCTAAGTACGCATGGAAATTAATATGCAACACTTCGGACAATAACTATAAAGTTTCTGAGTTCACAGGTTCAAAAATACGACCTTTTAAATGTTTTATTTTTCTTGTACAAATACAGTGTGTATCGGTACTTATACAGAAGTTCCCGTGAGAAATTAAATAAAGGAAGAAATTCAAAAACCATCCTTAAAAAATAACATTGTTTTTTTATCGAAAAAATGCAAACTTATTTTTCGCTGGCTTCGACTTAATATGGAAACCTTAGGTACCTGCACTAGGCCGGTTTTTTATGCGGAGATCTTTCCCTAGTTGATTAGCTTACATTCTATAAATAAAATATATAATACGCACTTCCTCCCTCAAAATAATGGAAAGTAGGTAGTTTGATTATACATGTTGCTATTTTTCTTTGGCAAGACTCGTTTGAGTAGAGTTACGACACCCTGTTGGATATTAAAAAAACACATTTTTCATCGTCCACGGCTTCACCGCCAAGATATCAGCCAAAAATAAATATTCCGTCACCATGACGTACTTCATAGCTACATCAAAACATTAAACTATCACCACTCACTGCTTGGAACATTCCGCTCTATTGACGCAGAAAGTTTTCCAATCGATACTCACCGATATAAGTGCCAACAAATTTTCCAGAATAAATACAAGTACAGAAGTCCAGTAAAAAAATTGAATTTATTCTAGAAATTAACCTCAGAACGAGTTATAAACAATTTCTTAGTAAGTATTCAATCTGACGTGGTATGTACCATTTTGCTGCTTACTGAAATGTAAGCTCGAAACAAATTCCTCGGTATTCGGTATTTTTTAATTGGTTTAGATTCAATTGTTAAGTACATGCTTCTAAATATAAGGTTCAAGAGTCATATACAGGTTGTAAATAAGCTGTAAGACAAGACGAGACAATATTTATGGGTTTTCGTGGAAAGCCGGTTCTTATATTGTCACATTCGCGCACCCGAGGGTGGGCGGCCCGCGCCGTTATTTTAATCGTAAAATTAGAAATGCGCGTCGAATACTTTATCACGCTCTTACTACAATTTATCGCTGCGTTGCCCGATTTTATTGTAACTACCTGTATATACACACTTAGCTTCATATTTTAATTTGGAAGGGAAGCGCCGTGGCAATGTTTTAATTCTAACGTAGTTATGTTGATTAGGTACAATGTCTCTAAAGCTAGACGTAAAAACTTCCTGTTCAAATTTTACTACGCTTTCTGATAACAAATGTAAAATAAATTTCATTATACATGTTATACTAAACTAAGTTAAAATTATAACTAAAAGTAAAATAAAGTAACGAATAACTAAACTATAACCTAGAAAAAATTGGTAAATGGAACCCCCCCGCGGCATGGACCCAAAGATGCGGGCTACATTTCCTCGCTATATAGCTATGCTGAAACGTTGCGCGAGGAAACTGCCAGCTCTTCTGTCCCCTGTGGTATCAAGAAGTCGTTTATACAATTCTATAAAAAAAATTTTGCTCTGGGCCCCCGCGGACCTAAGGTCTCAACCCTGAATGGAGCAAAGTTATATTCAGGGCCAAGGTTTTTCCATAAAAACCGAATGCTTACGAATCACACTTTCCTTAACAGTATAAATAAATTTCTGTGACACGTACAAAAATATTTACCTGCTGAAGTGATAGGCTTCAGGTCGGGCGGGGAGAGGTGTGGCAGCGCGTGGTGCGCGGGCTGCGGCGCGGGCGCAGGCGACGCGGGCGACGCGGGCTTGTCGCGCTTGCCTTCCGCCTTCACCGGCGCCTCGCCCGCCTTCTGCTGCGCCAGGCGCTCCTGCTTGCGGAACTTGGCTCGCCGGTTCTGGAACCATACCTGGAAATGGAGGAAATAGTTGTTAGTTGATTAAAATAATAGTTAACTTGGTTTGCTTGTCTTTCGGAACTCGAAACAAAATATGTTTTCTTTTTCATTCATTTGAATCTTCAGTAAAACGAAGAAAGCCTACGAGTCCTGAGCGACATTATCATTCTAGTTGTTTAAGCTTCTATTACCTAACTAAACAAAAAATTGTAGCTCTTGGTGACCTTATGTACGTGTAAGCAGGCATAAAAGATGAACGAGTACACCAGTACTCTATAATTACACAACTATGCATAGAAGACGGCATTCTTTCCAATAAATCACGTTTACGATACCAGCAGGTCTCGTTTCGGCAGATATAATTCGAGTCGTGCACATTGATTACTCGACAGCACATCAATGACGCGAAAGAAACGTAAAAAAGTAAATAAAAAGGGGAAATAACAAAAAAAAGATAATGAAAACGTCCGGAACGTACGTGGGCTCGAATAAACAAACAAAGTTAGCGCTCGACCCGACTAATGGGAACGCATCCCATGCATCGCGCGCCAAATTTTAATGCAAACCGTTTTATATTCGTTCGAATACGAGCCAATCGGAATTGATCATAATTCGATTTGGTGCGAGAGATAATTGCAACTGCCACTGGCGCTGATTGGCCCGCTGCGATAAAAACTGCGCGCGAGGCTCCGGCACAATCATACGCACGCCTTGTTTGCTCCCCCGCGCTGATGATATTTGCTCGCCTTTACTCATTTCTTCATTAAACTCCAGTACAAATCATTTTAGAAAACACAAAGCTTGCGTTATCAACCTCAACTCATTTTTAAAATTCAATCGACCGTCGTCAAGATAAAAATTGCCGTATCGCATATGAGTAGGTAGTTAGTTAGGTACCAAGAAAGATCACAAGTGTTATAAATGTACATCACAGGACGCCTACGAACATGACGTAAATTACCCTTGGCAGTGGTAATGACAAACGTTAATGATCTAGACGGTACCTAGTATGATATAAATATGAGTATGAAGTATGACTCCAAAGTTTATGTCGTGTGTGTCGTAAGTTTATATCGTATTTTAAAAAAAAGTATGAAGAACGAAATTTAATTTTTATTTTATTCGGAAAACCAACAGCTTAAATTAACTAATACATGTGGATAACAAAACATGTAACAATAAAGCCAATTAAAGGTTTCCCCAGATAATACGAAGATATGAACAGATTAGCACAAAGAATGGAAAACAAATGAAAAACAAAAATATCAAAGAGGCGACTGAGCCCCGGGATGAGAAGCAAAGAAATTGGATGCTATACGGTTTCTTACTTGCAGCCGGCTTTAATCGGTACAGATCTAGATTCTCATCACGCTGACACAGTTCGTTCATCGACCTCGTAGCTCAATAAAAGTATGAATTTTTACGATTTTTTTTTCGCATGTGGTAACGCCAAAGGTCGATAGTTATTTCTAATGGATGCTTTGGGAACACGAAAGTTGATACTGTTTAGTAACTCTGGACGGTTCGTGATAAGATTTTTGAAAGACAAAGAATATCATTTAATTTATCTTTCTTCAAATCAAGGGGTAAAAAATGGTACCTTATACACCTATCGTGGTAACTTAGATCGATAATTTTCGATTTAAACTATAAAAATTTTAAAAACTTCCTTTGAGTTTGAGTTTCAATACGATTAATAAATATGTGACAGCCCGGGTTCCACACCACGGATTCATACTCGAGGATAGAGCGCACAAACGAACAATATAACACCTTGATAGTTTTAAGTTTCTTAAAATTAGTAGAACTTCTCATGATAAAACCTAGAGGTTTGTAAGCCTTCTTTATAATTTTATCGCTAAGGTTATCAAACATTAATTTTGAATTTTGATGCAGACCAAGATCCCTAGTTGAAAGTACATTTCGAATTCCTGATGAGTGTATAAGTAAATGATATTGGGATAGGTCTGCGAGTAGGTAAAAGACACTGTAAGGCACTTGGTAACTTTGAGTTCCAATCTATTAAGTACTTATATGATGTGTCAATATTTACTGTGTTACTTTATTACTTGTTAAGAGTGCCTACTTGTTACTCTCTAAATAAATACCTTAACAGAGCTGAGTGGCGTGAGTAACGATCACCATGAAGCATGGCTTATTTCCATACCTCATCATCCCAGTCGATGCATTGTATATGTCCCACTGCAGGGCACAGGGCTCTATCAAACTCGCAAGTTGTAGGTATCTTCGCGATTTTAGTTTTATTTTTACTCTTAACGATAAAAATAAATCGTGAAATAATTTGTAAAATTATTACTTCGAGAAGCCGTATATGCTTTTTGCTTGTGTTAGTAAAGCACTCGCCACGGATTGATGAAGAACGTGGTTCGATTGCCCATTAACACCTTTTTGTTTTCTCAGTTTGTCATAGTTTCAGTTTAATTTGGCAAACATAACATTATACCTTAATGAAGGCATGGGCAGCTCATTATTGACACTAAGAGGTGAGAAGAGTGGTTTAGTGTCAGCACACGCCAGCGTGAGTGCAGCGACAGGTGCAGCAGCTGGAGACGCTTTATCACGCGGACAGCTGACGGCCGCGCCGCCGCCCGCGCATGCGATCATTACGGTTACGACCCGACAGTAAGTGGCCAATGACTATGCCCTCCATGCAGTTCAAGAATCTGTCAAAAGATGACGCGAGCCAATCGCTCAGTATGATGTACGTTTTCTATGTAGCTACTAGCTACCTAATGATTTTCCGGCACATGCTAACTTTAGATTTAGAATTGATGGATTGTATGTATTTGGTAAAGTATAAGTAGAGCACGTTCAAAACATATTTTCGTACATTTGTACAGCAAATGAACTCGAAGATTGCTGAAGTTCATTATTTCGTCGAATTCGTCTAAGAGAAAATCAGTGCCGCCGAGTGGAAAGGTCGTACGTACGTGCCCGGGGTAACCAAGCGGCGCGAGTCCGCACGGCGGCTAACGAACGCCGCGCGCTTGATTGGCCGCCGATCCGCCGTACGCCGGCCGATCGCCCGGAGCACACCCGCCCGCATTATTTCCGAATTGGAAAAAATCAAAGTTCCCGCAACCCATGCGGCATCCGCAAACAAACAAATAATACAAGAGCTGCCGCCAATACAAATGAGCACCGATACGATGCCGTGGCGAGCGGAATGCGAAGTCGAAGCGAAGCCGAGCGCGGCCCGGGCAAATAGACGTCCGCCGATGTGTTTGTTTGCTGAGATGTTTATTGAACGCGATGCGTGCTCTTGCGGCAAATATTTATTTTATAAAATTTATTTATGGTTTACGCTATAATTTAATCTGCTCTGAACCTACGTGACGCACGAAAATGACATTCGTTTCATTTCACAAAAATACTGGAATCTCGGTCGTAACTATCGATTAACGATTTATTTTTACTGGAGTAGTGATATACGTAAATGAATGGTGACCAATAAATACTAGTAAATATACAAGCAAATGTCAATAATAAATAACGGGTGGGCAATTAAGCGCGGGGTCGGAACAATTGAACAGAGCATCGAAATGCACTTTGCAAATGAACCGAATTGGCCGGGAGGGGGCGACGATTAATGTAATTAAACGTGAGATGCACACGCCTGCAGATGCCGTCTCCGGACACATTAACTGATAACATGCATTAAAGCATCATTGTTATTAAAATCATAAATGCAAAAGGAGCTTTTAAAAACTTCCTACCTTTTTAGTAGCTAGGTACAAATATAGTTGTCGTATTATTTTTTGCTATTGTAATTTACAACTTTAATTATTTTGGTGTCACGATTTATCAACTGAACTTTAAATTTCACGCGAGTTATTTAACACACATGAAACACTGTTTCGGCGCGGAGAGTAAGACAGCCGGTGAAATTACTGGCACTTGAGGTATTCCAACTTAGGCCTCTAGGTTGGCAACGCATCTGCAATACCCCTGGTGTTGCAGATGTTTATGGGCGGTGGTGATCTCTTACCACCAGGAGACCCACTTGCTCGTTTGCCTTCCAGTGGAATAAAAAAAACTACAATTCTTTAAAACAAAATTCAATAATAGGTGTAAACGGTAAGTAGCTAGGTGTACTTAGTTAGGTAGAATACCACATGCATGATAGAGTATAAAACGCTTGTTTAGTAGCGCAAATCACGAGCTCGTTAGCTATTTGCGAATTAGGCAAAGCCTATTGTGTTGCGTGCCCTAACACCTTCACCTATGTGCGACAGTTCAAACCATAGACTCGTGATGGGCTAATATTTACAATACTTTTATATACTTTATCTAAAATGGTATCTATCTTTGAAGTCGGGGCAAGTTATCAAACAAACAATATGTTTTATCTACAACTTTAAGTTGGACCATCAGTCCGCTAACATAATTTAATTACTACCTAGTTAACTGTACGATAAAAGACTTTCGAGCGACACAGTATGTTGCTATATTCGCAGTTACAAATTAAAGAGCACAGCTTGTACAGTTTGTCTAGCAGCAGTCACCTCACACAATCCGCAAGGGGTAGTTTAATACAGTTCCCTCAGCAAACAGAGGCGAGCAACAATGGCTGAGTATTAAAATAAACAGAGTCCTGCGTCGCCATGTGGCACTGCGGCGACGAATAAACACCAAACAGCCAGCCATAATGTATTCAGCAGCAAGCTGCACGGGCCCGGCTACTCGCTAACTTACGCTGACAACTTCGTCTTTGATTTCCTAATAAATGTACTAAAACTAAAACATGCCGCAGAATGCACTAGCCAAAGTCTCCGAACCCTATTTATCTTTCAACGCGCTGTTTCAAACTCAGCTCCACCCTACGTTATTTTACATGGGATGAAAAGAAAATTGGAAAATCATTTCTCTCAGATCATTTGTCATTGAATTAGGCGAAGCAAGGGAGCGTCATGTGTTCGGCATATCATTTGGCACGGGAACATAAAAAATGCTTGGCGGTGCCAAACGCAGCGGAAACATTGAGAGTGACATTAGTTGAAACGTCATGGTCACATTTACATGATCAGGCGTTTATGAAACGTAACCTTCCGTAGGAAAAATAACATTTAAAAAATACTTAGTATATTTGAAACTGTAAATAGAAACTTTATTAATAGCTTGGCAGACTCAATTCAGTTCAACAGTGGTAGATAATATTCTGACAAATTCCAATAGAATAAAGAGCCGAAATTAACTAACTGAGCTAAAATCCGAAAGTAACGTTATCAAAGTAAAACGTTAATGAAATTTCTGTTAGAATTTTACTGCGCACGAAACCGCGTAACAGGTTGGCGATGTTTGCCCTGTCAACTAGCGCTAGCGCTATGTACAAAGGTTCGGGCGTCTTGACACGTTGTCAGAGGGCCCGAAGCATGAAAACCGTGAGGCCGCGCGGAATGATCTAATTGTATTCATTAGCCCGGCCCGGGCGCGCAAATATTGACTCCGACTACGGCCGCCTGCCCCGGGCGCCCGCTCCGCCTCTACTCGCGTCGCCTCCGAGTATGCGAGCATCCATAGCAAAAACGAATTCGTATTGTACGTAATCAAATATTTTAATAAGCTTCACAGCTTTTTAGATAAAACAGAAGAGTTGAAAATTGCATATTGTTTAAAATATCGTGGTCGACGATAAATTTAAAATAGACCGAGAGGTGACCTAGCTTCGTTCAAGAAAATAAGGAAGCCTTGAGTGCAATGATGACTTTGCCTACACGCGGTACTTTACGAATTCGATTTACTGTGTCAAAAACCTTCGGTTGCTGTGAACATGCATTCAAATCGTTCAATAAAAACCGTTAAAACTAGTTTCGAAAGATCACTTATATCTTATCTTAAACGGGTGGAGATACTCACAACGTAAACCAACGTAAACACTTTTTAAAACTTTCAATAAGGTCAAGTACCTAAACAGAAAAATGTAGGTAATAAAAGTAGACATTATTTTATAATTGCATATTTGGTTTAACACCACAAAATGCGGGTTCAACAGAGTAAGTACGTTTCAAATAATAATATAGAACGCAACTCTAACCTTACAGCCATTAGAGCGCGTTTGATAATTATGAGTGCTTTATCCTATCCAATATTATTCCGGGTGACTGTACCGTCAGACATAACACCTCTGCTTTCGCAGGTACAGGCTGCTCAAAAACCTTGGTAGAGTCGACTCGGGAAAGTGGTGTTTCCAGAACTGATCGTACATAAAGATATTTGTGATATATTTTTTTAATTAAGTGTAACTTAAAACATACAGCCGTTCTCGAAACATATGAGCCGCAGCCGTGATAACGTATGTATAAATTAAAAAGCAAATTAGTGTTTAACTGCGAAAACTTCAAACGTTTATTACGATTTAAAATATCAACCCTATGACAGACAGCAACTCATTTATAATCCAATTGACATCTTTTAAGTGTGGAATCCAAAAAACACAAATAAAAACGAAATGATCGCCGCAAATTTCAATAAGTTTAAATTTTAACGTGTGCCAATAGGCACTGGCAGAGTTTACGCGCCTATTTGAAAGTAAATCAATCGAGCAGCGGTCGAGCGATCAAACACCGAACACACCCCCCTGTTTATACTTAGCGGATGAAAAGGCAACACCGAACGCCCCGGAATAATATTAGCTACCCTCGATAATCCATCCAATTCTGCCACCTTCAAAATACACGGTTAAAAGAACCTTACCCGCTCCCCAATACAGCTCAATTCTCGTTATTTAAACCTCTACACTTGTGACATTTTATAGTCGAATGTAATTTTTTTACTAACTGGTAACATGTGTTAACATTTGCTGATAATCCTGGATTAACACATCATAATAAAGAGATGAATGCGTAGTTTATTCAAGCCGTCTGTCGGTCTATTCGACGGCGTTTAGGACTGTCGACAGGTGTGCTGACTCGACTCATCCCGTTACTTATAGGTGTTGCGCCCGAAGAGTCCAAAAAAAACCAATTTTATTTTAAACTAAATTTAATAAGTTCAGAAAAGAATTACAATTAATTATAAATTAAAATCTAAGTACTGAATCAACCCGATGCAAGTGATTGAATGATCGATTCCCGCGGTCCGAGTTCCCAGGCTCGAGGTATGCTTCGTCAGCGCCTCGTGAATCGGGCGATGCGCGGTGCCGTCACATGTTCTTTTGTCAGCATTATGCAATTCACAGTAGCGTTGCTAAGTTAGCTTTCTTCCTGTGACGATGCCTCATAACACCTCCCCCTGTAGACCAGCAACTATTTTAGAAGTTTGAGAGAAAATGTTGCTGGCAGGTGATCATTGGCTGGATTTTTATCTGCAGGTGGCGAAGTTTCTATGCTGGTTGACACATTGCTGGTAGCTTCTGGTGTCTTATTGGACTTCTTGATACAACAGTTTATTATGCGGTTTCTGTTTAGAGTAATCACAAGCGCTATTGTGATTAGTATGATCGTGTAGAATGGGACTGTAGTGTGGTACACTGCTGAGTCTTGTTGGCTGAGTCGAACAGTAGGCTGGCGTGATATTCGGTGCTGGATATCTTGAAGATTTTTCAGGTTGACGGTACTTAGGAAAACGGTTGGTTGTGACTTCGAGGTTTTAAGTCCGGTTGCTTCAGATATCTTCATTATTTTCAGTGGTTTGCCTTCTATCCGATCTTCTGAATTAATAATTGTGAAATCATCCGTTCGCAACAGGCAGTTTTTGGGTATTGTGGCCAGGTAACTCCCGTTTAGAGTGTTGTAGTCTTCCCGTCCGCATATGAGGTGTACTTTAGTGGGTTGCGGGAATATCAGCGCGTACATTCTGTCGTCCAGTTTCTCCATAACTGATTTCGTCAGTGATACCGTTGTCTGCTTACAGTTTCCATCCGTGGACTGCTTCTCGATTAACTTGTGAATGCAATCCGGCCGGGTCCTTATTTGATGATTGATGGCCTCTTCACATCTGATCTTCGGGCATTCTGCCTCTATGTACACGTATGAATTTCCGTTGGTTGCTATCAAGGGATAGGGAGGGACTATGATCTGATTAAACTTATTAGGTGTGATAGGGAGTTTATATAGGTTATAATTAAGCGGGGAAACGATAGGGAATCTGAATATAATAACTATTCGTTTTTGAACAAAGTACGATCCGGTTTTTATAATGTCATAATATTCTCTAAGCTCTAAATCTAGCACTTGTTCTCTACCATATATGTTTATTAGTTTATCTAACATACTACTTAGTACACGTGTACTTAACATTGAGTGGTGGGTGCTAAGTGTACGTGTAAAGGCTAAAATATTTTCTATCCTATCCAACTCGTCAACTAAATCGTCTACGTTTTCATTTATGATTACTAGAAGTTGAGCAAACTTGGCATATTTAATCAGGGCTGTTTCGGCGTTAGCGTTACTATTGAGGATTAAGATGAGAGTTTCATTAATTTTTTGCTGATTATTGACGATCTGAGAGACTACCCCTGAATGATGTTCCATCCATTCCTTGCTGAGACTAATATGATCATTAAGCTCTGTAACGATCCTATCCTGGTTAGTTTTAAAAGTTTTAATGGCATCATTGTATTTAATGGCATCGGTATTATCTAGGTTTCCAGTTAGACTTTTTATGATGGAACCCAGGCCATCAACCAATCCCCTTTTACCACGATTTGGCTCCAGACTTCGGAGTTGATCAGATGCCTTATCTAATTTATTAACTAAATACTGAATTTGAACTTCGTACAGGGAATAGGTATCATTGGTCAGTTTGTCTCGAGTCTCTCTCAATTGGTCACGAACGCTGTTAATGCAGTTGTCTATGTGTGCCAATTCTATGTATTGTACAAAAGTATGCGTCTGTGTTGTCAATTTCATGTCACCTATATTAAAGGGCAAAAGTCCAGGTCCGTCTGCTAAGTCTTCAAGTCTGATCTCCTGGGAGTTGGAGAGGTGAAGTAATAGGGTTATCAGGAACGACCTGCAACAATTTAGCAGCTTTAGGGACTCGTTTGAGTCGAGCCTTTGCAACTGGGCCCCGTTTCTTTGATGTATAAATGTGTATAGGCAAATCAGCGAGGACATTGTCCTGAGTATACCTAGGAGCTATTTTCTGCCTATCAGCTGCTGGGTTTTTGACAAATACTTGTTGCTGAGGTTGGTATTCTACCTCGGGTTCTCGAGTTTTATTTCGATTTTCAATTATTGCGGTGCGATTTATCAAAGTGGATTTATTTATAAGATCATAAACTGTTTTCATTTGATCTTTATGGTTAACTATGTATTGCTGAATTAGCTGCTCGTTTAGGTCAACGTCTATGGGGTCCCGTGGATCGAAATGTCCTGTCAAGATGTCGTATGGTCGGCATTTCGTGAAACTATGGATTGAACTATTGTATGCTATTATGGCATAGGGCATGAGGATGTATACGGGCTCATCTTTACGTGTTAGTCTTAAAATTCGTATATGTTCTAGAAGAGTGGAGTGGAATCGTTCTATGTTACCGTTATCGTTTGGAGAGTGAGCTAGCGTTCTATGATGTGTTATCTTATGAAACCGTAAGAATTCTGCAAACAACTGATTAGTGAATTCCGTCCCATTGTCGGTTATTACCGTCAGAGGTAGTTTGTGGTGTGAGCCAAATTTCAAGAGAGCCTGTATGATGCTTATAGCTGTTCCGTCTCTAAGGTGGTATGCTTGACCGTATTTAGAAAAAACATCTATAAAGGTAATGTATTTTTCGCTTTGCACAGTAAATAGGTCCATGTGTACTATTTCAAAGGGCTTTGTAGCCGGCGCTACGATGTTATATTGCTGCCTAATTGGATGTCTATCATATTTGGCCTGTCCGCACGTTATGCATTCATTGATAAACTTGGTTATTTGTTCCTTCATTTTAGGCCAAAAATATTTTTGGGATAGGGCCAAGTAACATTCATTAATACCTCTATGGTTGGTTTTGCCGTCGTGATAATGCCTAATGATTTCCTGTTGTCTAAGATATTCTTTAACGTTCTCAAGTTCGGTTTTAGCTAAGACCAGATTCATCGCTGAGTTTCTGAAGTGATTCTGCAAGATTGGTATGATTTTGTACATACCAAGCGGGGGGGTGATTAGCAAAGCTGTTTTTACTTTTGGATTGACATATTCCTTAACTGCGTTAATAACATCCTCTTCCAACTTTGACTCTGATACTTGAACATTCGTGCGTGTGTGGGTCTCAAATGGTTTCGTCACGGTTGTTCGTTTTTTAAAGTCTCCCACTATCGTCAAGCATAGCTGTCTATGGAATTTATTAAGAGGGTCAGTAGTTATAGGTATTTCCAGAATTGGGTTCTCGCTGTCGGTATGGGCCGTTATTGTCGAAGATCCAGCATGTGTCGGTGGATGTTCAGTAGGGTTTGCTGCAAGTGAATTTAAGTCAGTATGGGCCGTTATTGTCGAAGATCCAGCATCTGTCGGTGGATGTTCAGTAGGATTTGCTGCAAGTGAATTTAAGTCCTTGTCTGGTTGAGTCAAGAGGTCTTTAATGAAGTTAGTCATTTCCTCGTCTGTCATTGGTTGTTCTATCGGTTCGTCCTCTGGTTTATTAGTTTGATCTGTCTGTTCGATGTGCAATTCTATCCTAGAAAGAGCGTCAGCATTGGTGTTACATTTACCTTTTTTATAAATCACAGTATAATTGTATTCGCTAAGCTTGAGTCTCCATCGTGTTAGTCTAGAGCTTGGTTCCTTGACGTTCATAAGCCATTGAAGGGGCTTATGGTCCGTCACTATTTTAAATTTTCTTCCAAATAAGTATGGACGGAAGTACTTGGTAGCCCAAACTATAGCTAGAAGTTCCTTCTCTATGGTACTGTAATTTATCTCGCTTTCATTGAGGGTCCGTGAAGCATATGAAATAGGTTTATCGGATCCCGCTGTTCCTTGGGACAGGATTGCTCCTAAAGCTACGTTGGATGCGTCTGTGGTTAGTATAAATTCTCGATTAAAATCTGGATACTGGAGTATGGGGTCGTTGGTCAATAGTGTCTTACATTTTTTGAAACAGTCGATGTAGTCAGAGTCTAAGGTAATTTTTCTACCTTTCTTTAGGCATGAAGTCAAGGGTTTAGTGATTCTAGCAAAGTCGGGTATGAATTTCCTGTAATAACCAATGAGACCTAGGAATTGTTTTATTTGTTTTGTAGTTTGTGGGATAGGATAATTTTGAATACATGCAATTTTATCAGGATTAGGCTTTATACCTTCTCTACTGATAATATGACCCAAATAGGCTGTTTCCAGTTTTAAAAACTCTGATTTATCCATTTGTATCTTAAAATTGGATTCCCTGAGTCTTTGGAAAACTTTCTCGAGGTTAGTTATATGTTCCTGGAGGCTGGTACTAAACACAATTATGTCATCGAGATAGACTAAGCATATGACGTTCTGGAGACCTTTCAGGACGTTGTCCATCACACGCTGGAAGGTAGAAGGTGAATTCTTCAAACCCATCGGCATGCGAAGGAACTCGAAATGGCCGTGTTCTACATTAAATGCTGTCTTACTGATATCTTCAGGGTCCATTTCCACTTGGTAGAATCCGCTTGCAAGGTCGAGTGTTGTAAAGTATTGACACTTGCCTAATTTATCTAGAACATCATTTATGTTGGGAATCGGATATTTATCGTCCAGGGTCTTTTCATTTAGTTTACGGAAATCTACGACAAGGCGCCATTTTTGCTTGCCAGATGCATCTATTTTCTTAGGCACAACCCATATTGGTGAGCTCCATGCCGAACAGGATGGTCTTATGATGTTCTGTTCTAGCATTTTTGATACCTGATCCCTGACTTCTTGGCGATGAATAAAGGGGTAACGATAGCTTTTTGTATATATTGGGGTCTCATCAGTAGTCTTAACGCGATGTTTAATTTTGTTAGTAAAGGTCAACGGTTCTCCTTCAATATAGAAAACGTCAGCGTACTGTGAGCAGAGTCGAGTCAAGTTCGCTTTCTCCTCAGGATTAAGATGTTCGGTTCTTAATTTAGAAATTACCTCTTTCACACGATCGAAATTTTGATCTTTACTTGATTCGATATTTGTTTCGAAATTAAAGAGCTCGGCTTGTGCTGGATGGTCCATAGAAAATATAATGTCGTTGTCAGTCGGGTTACTGATGTCAATTATTCCACGACTATTATTTACAGTAGTCATACATTCATGGATGATGCAGTTACTAATTATTTGCTCGTGTACTAGCACTTCCCCGTCAGAAGCGTTGATGGGTATTCGTACTAATTTGGAAGAATGGGCTGGGATGATATCCTCATACAGGTTAAGGTTCCGTGAATTGTACATCTTTATAGGGTTGGATGCGTGTTTCGTGATCAAAGTCTGATTTTTCAAGTCAATTTTCGCTTCCCATTTCGTCAACAAGTCAAGTCCTATCAGTCCGCTAAAGTGGTTATGGAATTTGTAAATGAATAGTTTTATGTCGTCTTCGTCATTGAATTCTTTAAAACAAGGTAATGTAATGGAGTAGTCATTCATACTAGTCGCGTGTACGTTCGTTACTTCGAAAGGGTCGTAGTTTAATGGAATTTGCGAGAAAAACCTTTCCACAGCATCTGGGTCTATAAATGATCTATTAGCACCAGTGTCTATTAATAAGTTGAGTGGAGGATTGTCTATGTGAATGTACGGGAGTTGCCTTTGTGTCTGCAAATTTATTTCTATTTTGGTCTTTTTGATGTCGGGGGCGAAGGAAAATCCTCAGCTTTACTAGTCGAGGGCTGGGGTTCGATGTCGTAAGTCGTCTCTACTGTCTGGGTAGAAATTTCATGGTCATAAGGGTTGTAATAAGCAGCATCGTGTCCGGGGTAATAAGAATTATCGCTATAGTATACTTCCGGATAGTAATCGTAGTATTCGGCATAGTTCTCGGCTTCGTGAAAATTCACGTCACCTGAAGCTAAAGGCAAGGGCTTCGAAACAAAATGGCTGACGCCGCTCATGGGCTGTGGCCCTGGCCGCTGCTGGTTAAACTGATTTTGATTCCTAGGGGCTAACCTGAACACGTTGCTTCGAGGGTTGTAGTTAGGCGGTGGGGCAGCAAACATTTGCTGGGTACGGGTAGGCATCCTGGAATGAGGTTGCGCTGCTGGAGGCGTACTGTACTTACGCGGCTGAGACATTGGCGGAGGCATGAGGTTTTGACCTTGAGGGTTTGAATAAGGGAGTGTTACCGTAGGGCTCTGAAAAGCTGGAGGCCTAAATGGTGGCAAGAGTGCTGGTGACAGTGGCATGGGCCTAGGTCCTGGCTGAGGCCTAAATGGATCGTTACGTTGCTTTAAGTACATAATATTAGTTTCCTCTTGGACGAACTCAAGGGCCTTCTCGATCGTATCAGGTCGCATGCATCTAATTCGTGACCCAATTGGTTCTCTTAACCCACGCACAAATGCTTGTAAAGTGACCTTCCTATATAGACTACGTTTTGATTCAATGGTCGTTTCGATATTTTCATGGAGAGTTATATATGTCATAATGGTACTAAATAGGTTTTGGCAATGGTCATAAAACTGTTGGGGTGACATATTCCCCTGGGAAGACATTGCTATGTCATTATACAGCGCCGTCTCATCACGTTGGTCGGAGAAGTTATTTACTAAGGAATTTCTTATTTCTAGCCAAGTGGTCGGTATTCCATTGCTATTAATTGTACGGGCCGCGTCGCCTTTAATTTTGTTTAGTATTCCATTGATTAAGCAAAGATTGATTAGCGCGGATCCCGGTCCAGAGTTCGAAAATGTATCAATTAATTCGTCGCATATCCTTATAAATCTAGTAAGAACGTTTGGGTTCCCGTCGAATTCGGGGGCCAAGCGTAGTGCATTAAAAACAGTATCGGGGGTGACAACCTGCTGCTGGCGAGGCTCGGGCGCAGGCTGTGCTCCTAACTGTTCGGTCATCTCGATACTCTCCGAAGAGCTATTCAAATCTACACTAATATCCCTATTTAAATCTACGTTACGCTGCCGGTTTTGCCGCGATGCAGAACCGCGAGCCGATATATTACGAGGGTGAAAAATTTTGGATGATGGGAAAACTAAGACAAAGGATACTCACTAATAGGAACAGGAAGCAACACAAGAACAATTCAAGTGTACTCACATTAATTGCATATTCTTGGTTATTTCGGCGAATCGATGGCTGGATTCCTCTTCAGGTGCAGACTTCAGGTTCTTTTCAGCGACTCGTGAAGGCGATGAGAGCCGGCTGCCCGCGATCGCACGCGCACGATTGCGATAGTTCAACGGTCACGGAGGAGCCACGAGAGGCTGTACACGACTGCGCCACTTATAGGTGTTGCGCCCGAAGAGTCCAAAAAAAACCAATTTTATTTTAAACTAAATTTAATAAGTTCAGAAAAGAATTACAATTAATTATAAATTAAAATCTAAGTACTGAATCAACCCGATGCAAGTGATTGAATGATCGATTCCCGCGGTCCGAGTTCCCAGGCTCGAGGTATGCTTCGTCAGCGCCTCGTGAATCGGGCGATGCGCGGTGCCGTCACATGTTCTTTTGTCAGCATTATGCAATTCACAGTAGCGTTGCTAAGTTAGCTTTCTTCCTGTGACGATGCCTCATAACACGTTTAATTGAATTTTGTTTACTAATAAATAAGGTTTCGCTACGTATAAATGTGGTGTGTTTCTGATTATGACTTTATGACATAGTAAGTTCCTTATCTTTTTAATAGCATACAAAAGGAGACTTTACTTAAGTAGGTAAGTATCAGACTTTTTGTATCTGAAATCTACGTACTCTGAAAAAAAAGTTTTACCAACAGTAACAAAACAATGTTGCTTGCAAAATAACTGAGTGGTTACAAAACTAAGTCCTACTAATACTCGTAGCTAAGTTAGATGATGTAACGTCTTACAAAATCAGTTCTTTTTGCAATATTAGCATAATTTTGGTTCCTAATTAGTAAATTTTGGCTAAAGGACAAGGAGCCAAACTAGTTCAGCTATCCTTTTCTTTTCAGTGAATGGACGGAACGATTTTAATGTTTTGTCATATTTTAAAGTGCACATGAACGTTGGCTATATTTGCATGTGTAATGTAGGTATTTAATGAGCAGTAATAATTAGAGTTAAGTATTTGACTCGGCTGTAAAATAACTTGCCACAAAATCATCTCCCTAGATTAAAGTAGTGGGATCAATCAAATCAAATCAGCCTACATCCACCCACTGCTGGGTAAAAAAAAAACCTACTAAACGCGCAGACACCTGCGAAAAAAAATAATGGATTGGAAACTATGGCCCAAGCCCACTCATTCTGAGAGGAGGACTGTGGCTTGTCATGTATATACTTAATGCAGATTGAATGACAATGTAAATATATTCGTACTCAGCAAAAAAAAAGCTAACCTAGTGTTTTCATTAAATAATAAACAGTATGGTGTATTTTTCGCGAGTCAATGATTTTTTAATGACACTGACTGGATTACAAAAAGCAAGTAGCCAAGTACCCTCGACAGATGCGCCCGTGGCACGCGCACGCGCCATTACACAGAAACCCCTGCTTTCATAAATAAACACCAGTTGAGCTTCAAACTAATGATGAATCTCATAAATTACTAAATAATATACTACGAGTTTATTTTGTTATTCAAAGTACTAAAGAAAATGTCTCGTTTCCCTCTCATTACTAGGTAAACTGCAATAAATCTCTCATTAATTTCGTTAATCCCACTGGGATAAATACATTGTTGTGTTTAGGTACTAATGTGCCACCAAGTGCATAAAATACACAAAGACATTCATCATTTCATTGTCATCGGTCTATATACATCCACTGCTGGGCACGGACCTCCTCTTTTTAGATTGAAAGGACTTGAGCTGTAGTTTCCACGCGGGCCCATTGCAGATTAGAAATTTCACACACGCACACGATTGCACTTCTTCGCAGGTTGCTACCCGGATTGCTCCCACCATCTTGCTGCAAGTGGTAGGACCTTGTGCAAGGTCCGCTCGGATTGCTGCCACCATCTTGCTCGCTAATCCTGCCGTGAAGCAGCAGTGGTTGCGCAGTTGTGTTTCGGCGTGGAGAGTAAGACAGGCGGTAAAATTACTGGCACTTGAGGTAAGTATCCCCATCTTAGGCCTCTAGGTTGGCATCGCATCTGCAATACGTACCCCTGGTGTTGCAGGTGTTCATAGGCGGTGGTGATCTCTTACCATCAAGACTACTTGCTCGTTGATTACTTGCTCGTTTGCCATCCAGTCAAATAAGAAAAAAGGTATAGGAAGGCTTCCTCGCGAGAATTTCTTTAAGTGAAATCATGACAATTTTCAAGAGAGAAGACACCACCTAACCTAGTAGCATGGATAGCGGTTGTGTTGCTACGAAGATGAGCTCTGGTTGAGTTCAAAACGCGTCAGTGCAGTATGGTGGTGGTGATAGATGGGTTTGTGTGATTTGTGTGACTTCTTACAGTGTGGAATTGAAGGAACTGCATCAAGACACATCTCATGCATAAGCGTAGCTATCATAATTTTCAAGTCTTAGGGGCTGTTTCACCGTCCATTGATTAGTGTTAACTGACGGTTAAATGTAATGCCGTCTCTATTTGTTTTGTTCGAATAGACGGAGATGGCATCACATTTAACCGTCAGTTAACACTAATCAATGAATGGTGAAACAGCCCCTTAGTGTTTCAACATTTTGCACATATATTTCAAAAGCTTATTTCAAACGTTACACTTGAAACGCTTGTTATCAACAAACGTAATAGGATTGCCAGAAATATCACCGAATAATGTCATCGTAAATAACAATCCGATTCAAAATCAAACCAATTAATCACTCGCGTCCGATCAACTGCCGCTTCCGAGGTCTTTTCAATTAAAAATGGGTCGGATTTGAATCGATTTGACGCATCACCGTGATTAGCGCGAGTCTTCCGACAATGCGTCGCAATCAGCGCCGGCGCACGCGATACGACAAATAAGCGATAGCGATCGGCAGATGTTTCAATTGGACCGCCGTGGGGCGCGTACGCCCCGGTCACCTAGATGTGGATACCGAGATTTGATAACGTGCCTTGTTATCTTACTCGTAGTTGAATTGCTGAAATTACACACATCTATTAGTATTGCCGCTACCCACTATATACGTTTATATCGTGCTGGGCTAAGGTCGTGGGCAAGGAAACTCGCTTTCACGTACATAAAAAACCGCAATGAAATAGGTCCATCCGTTTGAAAGCTACAATACCATACCACAGACAGACACTGGCGTCAAAGTCAAAGTCAAAATATCTTTATTCAACATAGGATTTAAGCACTTATGAATGTCAAAAAAATAATCTACTACCGCGGTGCACCGGTTAACTTATAAAACCCCTCTTTTTACGGTGGAGGTTAATAAGTGACTAGGTACGAATTGTCTAAATCTTTTTGTCAACAGGTCACAAATTGAATCCAAATATTATTTTATATAATACCACACTAATTGGTACTCAGATGTAAAGAAGTCTTGTAATCTGTTGCAATGATTGATTAGTTAAGAATGACAAAAAAAAATTGTCCGTCTAATGTCAAAACGTAGTGCATCTTTGTAACCTAGTTAGGTTAGCTACGTTCAATAAATAAAACATTCTATTCTATTGTCAAAACTTTCGTAGAGCTGAAATAATATGACACGGTCCTTCAATTTATTACTATTTAAAATAGTACAGGCAGTCTATATCACGTACCAAATGAGTCGCGACCTGTCGCATGATGGATGTGGTGTGTAGGGAAGGAATGAAATAAAATAAACTACAGTTAATGTGCAGACAATAACGGCACTTGTCCCCCGCGCTGGTAAATGGCTCGGAAGCGAAAACGCTCGTGATTATTTGGTCCAAATGTGGGGCGGCTTGGTCGTGAGTGACTATTATAAACTTTGTTCATGATAAACTATTGTCATATATCTCATGTAATTTTGAGTTCTCATTTGGTATTTATTAATCTAAAAAATAGCAAAAAGACTCGAGTGGTACCTACCTGTGTTGTTTAAACATGGAGAGGAGACTTATCTTCAATTTTATCATTTTAATATACACGAATAAGCTTCTATTTACATAACTTGCCACGTTATAGTTTGAATCAAATCGTAGAAGTCAAATTCAATCAACTTGTGGTTGGAGGACAATTTAAATATTTTTTTCTTATTTAAATGTTACACTCTTGTCGGTGTAGCCGATGAAAGGCTCTCCACTTCTCTCTGCTCAAAGCTTAACCTCCGTATACGACATGACGGCTAACTTCTCTTTTTTTTTCTTTTATTAAATAGGTATTATCTTAGAAGGGAAAGTGAAAGGGAAGAGAAAAAGAGGGAGACCGAGAATTGATTATACAAAGCAAATTTAAGTACAGTCAGCCAAAAAGCTTAAAATATTATAAATTGTCATATTTAAATTTATTTTTTATAAATTTGTGTTGGTCATCCTCTTGTGGAAATCAACAAGCCTCTGTTCAAAATCCGTACTAATATTATAAATGCGAAAGTGTGTTTGTCCGTCTTTCACGTCGAAACGGAGCGACAGATCGATGTGATTTTTGGCATAGAGATAGTTTATGGGCCAGAGAGTGACGTAGGTTATTTTTATTCCGGAAAAATGCACAGTTCTCGAAGGAACAGCGCGCGATAACCGATTTTAACGCGGGGAAAGCCGCGGGCAAAAGCTAGTAGTACTATAAATATATCTTCTTTTAACGACACTAAAATACATCAAAACTTATAAACTGCATTTAGTTTTTTGTGCTATATTTTGAAAATAATAAACAAAAAAAAACTGCTTTGTTTACTAAACCACAGTAAATCAAAGACAATTTTGCTATAGACATTCGATTCCCGCCCGACGGGCGAGCGGCAGATATGGTATGATATGTGCTGTCTCATGCCGCGTGACAGGCCGCCTATGCTCCCCCACGCCACTAACATTTACGAGAAATGTACTCGCCGACTTTGGCAACAATAGCGAAGAAATAAAAATATTCGAAACATAAAAGAGTAAGTTTTTAACGTTCGTTGTCTCTTGCTATTTCATAAGTCACTTAGATTACGAATGCTACGATGTGAATTATACCGTAGAATTTGCAGTGCTGATTGGTTAGTAAAGTTGTTAGTACCTACTTATGTTTTTTTATGAATATCATTATTGGCATTAATGACTGAATTCCAGTTTCTTCCTTGAGATTTTTGTCGGTTTTTTCTCAACAGAGGCAGAGGTTTTTTTTGAACTAGTGGCATATTCTTCGACGTCCATATACTTTTTATAGCCGTAATAGAACAAAGATATTTTGATTTCGATTTTAAAGAATGATGATAGTAAAATATGGAAGTAATTTAAAGTGTTTCAAAATTCCAGCTTTTCATCCGTGGGAACACTCTTACAAATAGGGGTGTAAACGCGTCAATGTTCTCACATACAAACTCTAGTTACATTGCTAGGTACTAAAGGGACGAACACACTTGTTCCTGCGCCTCTAGGGACCAAACAACAAGTAGCGAGCTAAATGAAAAATAATTGCGTGAGAGCGCTAAAGGGTGCGGGGGCAAGTGACAAAAATATTGGAATCATCCGAGCGTGAGAGGGACAGATTTAATATCAATCTAATATTCCTGCATGGAGCCGGTGTTAGAAATGAGCTTGTAATGGATAGTGGCAGCAAAGGGCAAGTTTGGAGACCTCTGGGACCTGCTAATGTGGGATGCTAGGAATGATCTGAGTTTACATGTCACTCGTGGGAAACTGCCTGTAAGGCGGGGTTTGCGGCAATAAATGTACCGTCATAATATTGCATTCATTTTAGCTGGCTACCCAAAGGAGCAATAATTATTTTAGATATCCGTTTGCAACTATCTTTTTTTTAAAATTCGAGCGTTTCAACCACAGTAAATGAGAACAAGTAGGCTCACTTCGGTGAATTTATAAATAATATTTTAAAATTTAGTAAGTATAATAAGCCGTGGTGGCCTCGTGGTTTGACCTATCGCATCTCAAGCAGAGGGTCGTGAGTTCAAACCCCGGCTCGCACCTCTGAGTTTTTCGAAATTCATGTGCGGAATTACATTTGAAATTTACGACGAGATTTGCGCTGAAGGAAAACATCGTAAGGAAACCTGTGAAGCAATTCAATGGTGCGTGTGAAGTTCCCAATCCGCACTGGGCCCGCGTGGGAACTATGGCCCAAGTCCTCTCAGTCTGAGTGGAGGCCTGTGCCCAGCAGTGGGACGTATATAGGCTGGGACGACAATGGATGAATCATAATAATAGAGCGGCAAAGAATCTTGTTTCTCTAGACACAGATATTAGACAATTTTAAGTTAACTTTCATACTAAAATTATTTGCCGGTAGGTATTTAATTAATCTAAAATAGACATCGACAACCCTAAGCTTCCGCGCCGGAATAGACAGTTCAGTCTCCTAAAGGGTCGGAGTGTGCATACTTGTTCTCTTTTACTATGGTTTCAACCGCCTAAATTTTCGTGGTCACACTTTTTTATCAATGGGCTGTAGAATCTGGTTAAATTTTAATAATTTTTAAACGTCCTGTATTTCTATTAGATAACCTGGAAGCTGTAACAACATCTTCTACCTTGTTAACAAAAATGTGACCACATTCGAATAGCGACCCTTAAATAAAATTATTTCAAGATAGATTTATTCCAAGCAGATAATAACGAAACTGTGATTAAAGTTCATGCCTTACGAATGTTAGGCTGATGATAAACGTCAAAGGTTACGCAAAACAAATGACAAGGAAAACCTCCTCGTAGCGCAGTCTACATATATAGCCCCTCTACGCGCAACCTCGCGCCACTTTTTAATCACTTTAAGTGCTCGCTACGATTTGCAGTTCTTCAATTACTAAACAAGAAAAATTGGTTGTTATGAAAAATAATGTGGAGTAGTTTATGGAAATTGAATTGCGAATCAATGTCAGGAGATTAAGCAGTGGTAGCCTAGCACTTTCACGCATGGCCTCTCAAGCAGCGGTCTAGGATACGAGGATCTTGAATTTATGGGGCCCTGGGCTAATACTGCTTAGGGGCCCTACCTAATTACTCAAACCTCATGATCGGATTTTTTTTAATTCTTGATAATTTTTATTATTGACAATATCGTCTATTGTTTTTTTAGTTCAGGTTGGGGGCCCTCTGTATCCACGGGGCCCTGGGCTGCAGCCCAAAAAGCCTTCAAATAGATCCGCCCCTGCCGGGCTCACACCTCTGATTGCCTCCGAGTTTTTCGGAATCCATGTGTGAAATTACATTTCATGCCCCAGCTTTACGACAAAGGAAAATATCGTAAGGAAAGCTGCAACACATGCAGAGCAATTCTATGGTCTGTGTAAAGTTCCCTGTGTGCAGAACCCGCGTGGGAACTACACTGCAAGCCCTTCCATTCTAAGATGAGACCTGTGTTCAGCAGTGGGACGAGTTTACGCCGGAGATGTCACGAGATTTAGTAGATTTAATATCTGTATGTGAATCGATTAGTTGCATCGTATTATCGTTTGATCTGTGATGGTATTGTCCCGTGGGACGCCGTGCGCGGGCGCAGGCGAGCGCGCTGCTTCCCACGGCAAGTACTCTAGTGACAAGTATCAAATGTCACGCCCTTAATTTCACTTAATCGGCTGGAAATATCATGGTGTTCCTGATAAATATTATTTTGTGAGAAAAAAGAATGCGAAATAACAGCAATTCATCTAACTCGCTTGTGAGATGTATTATATTATGTATACAAAAAATTTAACCGAGTACAAAAAAACCATGAAAATAATTTTCTACCAGCCTGACCTACCTAACCTACCTACCTAGGTATTATTAAGCCTTGATTAGAACAATTGACATGTTTATTATTATCGTCTAAGTCATCATACGTTACAACACTAAACCCTTAATCCCCATTAATTTCATAAAGCTTAATGTTACCCTGCCATCCAGATACTTCAGATTCAAGATCGTCCGACCCCACCCCACCTTACATCCCGTCCCGATGACCGGCGATCGCCGCGTCACAGCCGCTAAGTAATTACTTAATCCGCTCGCAGTAAACGGCGGCAATCAACGTGATTAACTAAGGGTTAACTAAGCCTTTCCATTACAACCCCGCTATAGTTTCATTTAGACATTGTTAAGGTTGCCTGGAAAAGGCTAATGGGGGTAATTACGGTGCGTGGAGATGTCGCGTTGATTTCTTAACGCAGAAATGTTCTTCATAGATAGCTGTATTCCTACTTGTGCCAGCGGTGAACGTTATTGAGATTGTGTGCGGGACGAGATTAAAGTGTAGATAGAATTCCTTACATCAGGTTTACCAGAAATAAACATAAAAATACTAGATTACTTCTCGCAGAAACCGCTTCTTTATTGCAATGACATACGTAAGTAATTGTTTTTTTTTTCCGCAAATAGTTTTATAATAGTATAGAGAACGGTGAAACTTTTTTCAAAAGATAAGTTTTCGCTGTATCTTTACGATTAAAAGGTGAAAAATCACCATTTACGAGTACGTCAGTGTTTTATTAGAATTCAAAACTTGTGTTAGGTACCTAGAATAGTACATTGTTGTACACTCTTTACCGGCCCGGATAGTACCGACATGGAAATACCGACCCGATTATTCGTGTACACGCTCATTCAAACTCGTGAGCAACACAATCTTTGGATTATTATTGTTTGTTTTGTAGTAAATATTTTTTATTTCCTCGCAGTGGTCGTGAAAAGCACAATGTTTAGTCTCAGCCAAGAGTGCAATACATGAACTTGTACTATCGAAGGCTTACCCTTCGGATCGGTCTTCAAACTAACTCGTTCATCTATTGCTTACTTTCCAGCCTCTACAACAACGTGCTATAGCCATACAATTATAACTTGTTAATACCTATTACTTATCAATCTAAATCAAAGCAATAACAATATTATGGTTTCATAATATAGCTCTGCAGTTCAAACAGCACAATGGGCATTATATTTCCAGTTTGTTGGGAACAAACATTTGTGGCAAGTGCGTCCAATCAGACGATAGGCGAAGCGCGTGCGCGACGCGTGCCGCGCCGCGTGCCGGGCACCTGCGCCGGAGTCGGGGGCGGCACAAAACCCTTAAAGCTACCCTAAAGTATTCCTAGTAAGGTTGACTGTTGTAACGATGACGGCACTCCGTAATCACACGCTATCACGCGTACTCTAGTAAGTATAATAAACATTTGTCAATTGGTCCACTTCACAGAGTAACTTTGGAATCTGGATGGGTACACATTAAGAATATGAGCATGCGGTATGGTGTAATTTTGTACAATGTAACTACGGGATTACGCGTAAAGACAGCAATTTTATTTATTTATTTATTTTCGGAGAACCAACAGCTATAATTTACAGAGTAAACTTATTTTATAGTATCAATAAAGCCAATTATAGGATCTCACAAGTAGATACAAATTTTAAACAAGTAAAAAATTACATACGCGCATAATCGCAAACATGCAACACGCAAACATGGAGAAATACGGATATCAAAAACTCATTCAGCAAACAACAAAGACTAAATGAATTAAGCAGTAATAGCTACATATTACGGTACCTATGCTCCATCAAACCACCTCTCCGCCAATCGCCGCCTCACCGTATTGAGATTGCAATTGAATATATCAATATCTAGCTCCTCCGCCACATCGTTCAGACTACGACAAGCTCGCCTCAAAAAACTATTTTTTCTGTATTTGCTCGCACCAAACTTGAGTGAAATGGGTGGGTGGTATCTTTTAGATCTATTTGGGGTGTTGAAGGATATACAAGACAACAAATCGGGGAAATCAACCTTACCACTGGTAATACTGAGAGCATAGATGATGTCCGCTATCTCACGTCGTTCGTGCAACGGAATAAGATGATGCTTCTTAGACAAGGTATAGTAATCTGAAGATTTGTACGGCACTTTTAACTTAAAACAAAGAAACCTTATAAACTTTTTCTGACAGCAATGACATACTTACAAAAAATAACAAAACTACCGATTGTAACCTTATCGCCTGACACAGTAGACCGCTAGTCCATGAATTACGTAACTAGCTAGAGAACGTGATGGAAGATTCAGACGGTTACATCACGTTTCTGGGCAGACGGAGTATTCCCGCGACGCAGGATCTAAGATCGAGAGCTTCGCTGGATTGACATTTTGCGGCGCCTCCCTCGACGCGGCCACGTCAATCTTTATTGCACTCCGCGGATGCCGCTGCCCGCTGTCACTGTCAGGTGACCTTCGGTATTGCACTACTAGTATTCAATTGGCTAGAGAAAATACGAGCTTTATCCTCCTGGGGTCTAAAGTGATAATACTAGTACATATTGTTAGCAACAGAAATATATATCTTTTGAAAAAGGAATATAGCGTCATTTTCTCTGTATCATTCAAATTTAAAAAAAAAAATAACTTTATCTATGAGACATTAAATTTTAAATTTCGATGTTATATTTTGTTGTATTGTGGGCCGAAGGAGGTTAACGGATAAAATTTAGACGACCAAAATCGAATGGAAAATAATTGAATCCGTGAGAAGGTGGTGATACTCGTATTTATATTGATTGATCTAGTACCTACGTAAGCGTGTGTTTGAGGTATCTTTGTGTTAGGTACTACTTAACATTTTACAACTCATAAACCTGAACTCAATCACAATGTTCATGTATTGCACAGTTCCAAAAACATAGTCTCATTTTCTCGTTCTAATCGCGTGCCACTCGGGGGTCACAATAAACCCAAAATAGCCCAGATAATACAAAATTTATCGGCTCGGACGGCGGCGTGCAGCACCGCTTGATGGATTAAATTGCCTTGTCCCTATGACAACGTGGGCATGGAAAAAATACGCCGTATATTAAAAAACAGCTGGTCATTTTTCAAGTGATTCCTTTTGCTCCTGCGGAACAGGTGGCTGGTTTTTGTTTTATCGCGGCGGCGGTCGGGCGGTCGGGCGGTCGGGCGGTCGGGCGGTCGGGCGGCAGGACGCGTTTGTTCAGCGCTCGCGCGGCTGTTTGCACTCCGCCCCTGATGAATTTGAGTAGGATTCGCGCGTTGAATTAGGTTACGTCGTTCCGTTTACAATTTATTTTTCGAATTTACATTTTTTGTTAACTCTTCCCGCTCATAAATTATAATGCCTGTCGCATATTCTTTTTAGATCTGCTCCAATACTGATTCGTTTCCTAATAGCTGTAGATCAGAGATTCCTAATCTAGGGGTAATTACCCCCACGGGGTTAAATCAGCTATTTCACGGGAGTAACAAAGAACCTAATTATTATAATAGTAAGATAAAAAAATACAAAAAAGTTACAGAGCGCTGCGCAGTGACAAATTATGTGCTCGTTCTAGCACTCGTTTCGTTCGTCTGTTGCAAGCGTAATACATAAATACGTAAAAATTGTAAGGCAGTTGTGCAATTTGTTGATTAATAAAGATATTTATATTTGCTTGTATTGTTTGGGTAAAATCAGTTTTCCACATAGATCACAGGGGTAACAGTATTTAAAATGTTAGAAACCACTGCTGTAGATTGTTTTACCTAACGATTGCAATTGAGTCCTATGTTTTAATTTTGAATACCTTGAATGTACATTATATTTTTTACTACCTAATTAATGTTAACTTTCGTACCAAGCGCCACACTGAGAGCGCACGCAATTAGCCATTACACAAACTTTCCTCGCTCCCGTTAACGTAAATAACGCGTTTTAAACGATCCGCGGGCTGCATTTACAATTTTAATTGTTGTATGTGAAGTGTATTCGCATATTCCGGGCGAGTTTTAATTATCGGGAGTCGCGAGGGCTGAGTTACGCGACCGCCCGCGATATTTATGGTCCCGTGCGCGTTCCGATACACTTTTTAACGTAATGAGCGCTCGTTGTGAGGGTGCCACCCGCTTGTGTACGATTGTTTTCTCGTTACACTTGCAGGCGTGTTTTATATAGCTGCTAGTACATACTAAATTTTATGTAAATTATGGCAAAGCTGCAAAGTAGAGTCGATGTGCTTGATTATACGGAGGAGATTCATTTAATACTATCAATTTAAGGGTAGAAAATTATCTGAAATATTTTTTATTTTTTTATTACATACATACACACAACTGTCATTACATTACAGATTTTATGTATCCTAATTCAACAGTGTGGATTTCTGTTATTCTATCTTAGAAATTGGTTCAATGTATGTATGTAGTGTTTATTGTACAGGAATAGAGAAACAAGCACAATGTAAAAGCGTTATGATGTAGGTACAATACATACAAAAGTGTACTTTTCCCTTTGAGGACTCTTTACCAGTCAACTTCGACTCAATGTTTATAAACAAACAGTAAATTAAAACTTTTGCGCTCAACAGTTGATATTACATTATTTATACTCCGCACAATAAGAGCCGGCGGCGTCGGGGGCGTCATCTAGCGGAATATGGGATTAGTGTCGCGCAGCCTCTGGCAGGTGGCTTGTGAATTTTATACGTGATCAGATAACTATAGGCACGCGGCGCCCCGGTCGCTACGGTTCCAGATTCCATTAAACATTCAGCGGGAGCACACGTCGCAGCCTGGCTCACATAAAAATAAGCGCTTATTATGAAATTAGCTAGAGTTATCCGCGGCGCGGCGGTGCTACGTTTTTTGTGAAGGCGCTCCCGTCAGCCGCCGCCGAATTACTGGACACTAATTGGACTGTGGAAATGTGACGGACGCCGCGGGAAAGGCACGTTTTTTTCGAATTGACACTGCCCGGTGGGAATAATACCCTTAAATCATGTTTCTATCTTGTTACATTGCTTAACGGAAGATAGAAATTGGGGTATTAGAAATCATGGGTATCAATATGTAATGGCTGATACACGTAGGATTTGTAAAGACGTATACGAAGATAAAAGTTTGTATAGAATGCTTTTGGAGCGATTTGTAGCTGAAAACAATCTACACAGGAGTGTTTTAAAATCAGTTAATAATATTTCAGCAAAGGTTTGGGGTCTGTTTGACTGAACAGATAGATACATGAAAATTGCAGTAATTATGCTGCGTTTCTCGTATTTGTTCTATATCAGTTTGAGAAACTATAGGTGGTATAGTAATTACACATTATTATGTAAGATATTTGTAACGTTGTCTTTTATAACTCTTTGTTTCTCAATAAATAAACTAACCTGCACCCTCGCCTCCGTGAGGTCTATCTTCATGGCGATCTCCTCGCGCGTGTAAATGTCAGGGTAGTGCGTCTCCTGGAACGCCCGCTCCAACTCCTTGAGCTGAGCCGACGTGAAGGTTGTCCTGATGCGCCGCTGTTTCCTCTTCTCGGTTAACGATCCGTCGTGCCCGCCGTATACTTTGTATGGCAGGCCCGCTGTGGGAGAAAAAATACAATCAGCACTACAACTTCATTTCTTTTGTTTATACAGTCAGTTTATAGTCTGAGGTTTGAGCGGTCCAATTTCATCCAATTCCCATAATGTCCATTTTACGAACGTCCTATCCTCAAAATCCCCATTCTCTGAATGTGTTCCCTTTCTCCAGTCCAGTCAGTCTATTTCGTACATCGTATCTATGGCTTTCTATCCTAACCTTAACCTGTTTGTGCCGTAAACTTGAAAAAACACAGGTCATATTTGCGTTAAGACGCGAAGCGCCTCAGCCACGTGAAGCGGAGCCCCATCGACTTTAAATCAATTATGTATTAAAATTGACGAACTGGTTTATAATTTTTGTCAACAAACTTTAGAATCAGCTTGCATACAACCAATTATTTGTGGACCGTTAAGACGTTAAATTTTCAAAAACGAGTCTAGGTAGTATTTTTAGAAGAGGAACCCGTAATACTACTTACATTCATCATAGGCGACCCACCTGCTTGTTGTGTTTGTCTTTATCATGTAAAAATAAAAAAATAAATCAAGCTCAATACTTTACTTTTCACTTTTAGTGCCTTATTACTTTCAGTTACTTCAATTCAAATATACCAAACTGTCTTATTATGTATTATTCGACTGACATGGGCGTTACTTAAAACAACTGCTCTATATGTATAGATCCGTACTAATTCAGTGACCGGTTATTTAATGGTTTTGAGAATCTCGACTTTCACTTATCCGCTATTTGGTATTTGTGCCTGCTAGAGATTGAGGTTATCTAATATTAACAAACTAAACAAAAAATAACTACAATTTTCAACTAAAGAATAATGCAACTAATTTAATCATCCATGTACCTTACGTTATACAAACATTATTCGCTTAATTATATTATAATGTAACATATTCTAAAATAACTTGCTCGTTTGCCATCAAGTCGAATAAAAAAATAAATAAAGCACTATATCATGACCAACATTAATTCGATCAACAAATTCGTACAAGAGACATAAAACAATTAAAGGTAGGTACATACAGCGCTGCAAAGGTAGAATGCCGCCATTTTTGTCTCCCCTCCTAGCGCCCTCGCGTAGGCAACTGTAAGTGTGTACCTATCCTTTTCATTATCTCTTTCTATTATTTATGTTGTTTGCAGCGTTTTATATGTATGACTGGTAAGTACTTTTTTGTTAAACTTAAAGAAATATGATTAATTTAAAGACGAGTTGATTAAAATAAAATTATAAATGAACCCAAATGAATCTAAGTATACAAAAAGTTTATTTTGTAAATCGGTCAGATTTGTTCTTGTCTTAGCTAGGTTAAGGTTGTTCTTAGTTTTGAATGTTCTTTGTTAATTATGTTTTATCACATAGTAGTAGAAAAATTAGATACACTTCATTGCATAATTAAATACAATCTTTTTCCCTTATATATAGGAGTTTAATTTACTAGTAAAATTCCACAAGATTTCTAATGACCAAAATCGTATTAAAGTAACATTTAAGATATAAGAATTACTCGTAATATATTTTAAAATATTTCAAATATTTACCAAACTTTCAAAGAAATCTTAGAAATTAATTTTCCAAGACTTTATTATACTCCTAATCCAATATTGTTATAGCCAGAAAACCACAACGTTCAAGCTCCTCAAAACTCGGTCGCTCCGAACAAAAGTTCGGAGGGTCCCTCCACGCGTTCCAGGTATACATATACAAAGATACTTAACTAGGGAATCTTCCGGAGGCTATAAATATATAGAGTGCGGTAGGAAAACTCGTAGCGCCGGTTGTCGCGTGGGATCGTATCGATCGTAGCGCTACGCCGTAGCGGCTCTACGGAGCAAGCTGCGCTTTTTTGTGTAGCTGATTATAAGAGTTCAAATTAAATATTTTAAAGCGACTTGACTTACATTGACATTGACTTTTCAGAACATCGACATAGTAAAATTTATCCTCGAACTCAAATTTCTTCTGATATTCGCTTATGATTTATACACTCCTACAGTTTAAAATCTAGATTATGCTACAGAAGTACAATAAATATCACAACTCATCACTTACATCAAATTTTGATAGTAAATTCTTCCACTAAATGCCAAGTGAAACGGTGGTTTTTATCATAAAGTTAACGTTATCGCCCGTGGCGAACCGTCAGATAGTAATTAAAAGCAGTCGATAGAGTTACTCAGAATACCAAGGCAACATAAAGCCTAACCATAACCCTGTATCGTGCTGACGTCAAGAGGCGAAAGGACGTGCGGGGCGCCGCAGACCGCACGCTCGCAACGACAATTACCTCAAATGAACCGGAATTAATCGAGACTCGCTTCTTGGCCGAGCTGCGGTCTCATTTGCATTATTAATAGAGCCTGCGGGGGGCGGGGGTTCCCGGGACGCACTGTGTCACTGCCCCCCTCGCAATTTGCACGACCTAATGAAGAGGATCTTGCCAAGATGTTTCCGTTCATAAGATGTTTAATTTGAGTTTGCAGATCGTGGGTCAGGCCCGCCCGCTTATTGTTATTGCATGCCCGAGCATGTTTTAAAATTTTACGACGGTTCGGTGTATATTTTCGTTTCCAGTCCGCCTTGAGGTGGTGTAACAATATTAAATACACCGCGTCAAATTATTCGGTCGCGATTTACGGTTACTATTTCTTGGTTTTTAGCTTCTGTGCATGTTTAAATGTAACCAGTTTATTAAATCGTGAATGGGTTTTTCTTTTATATTATTTCAAACGGGGAAAGTGGGGAAAGCCAAAAAATGCTCCTAAATACCTTCTTATTATGGTGACTAAGTGATGATAGATATTAAAATTTATGATGCTAATACAGTATGTAGTTAAAAACTGCACGCTCGTGTTTATGATCAATTTAGATACCTAAGCGTGCCGGTTGTGTTAAACGCATATTCAAATCCTGTCAACAAGCGTATTTACCAACACGTTAGTCGTCTGAACACGTGTCTCTAATTAATCGTCAGATACCAATTAATTCACAGGTGATATGATCCGTCCCCCCCTCGCCGGGGGGTACGTTAATTACTAGACGGCGAGACTGCTTGAAGGGCGCTAAGGACTTATCCGGACTGGCTTAAACTCAAGGGAGGCTTGAACTACCTACGGTCTTGTGTAACTGACTTTAGGTATTTCTTTTTTAATTTGAAAATGGGTTTTAAATATTTTTACAGGAATGTTGAATTAATACAGTGCTATTCTGGAGATCATTTTTTAAATCAGGCGTTACTTTGCGGATGAACTTCGCCACACACATGCATTTTTGTGGTAGTTTTAAACTACTTCTATAATGGTCATCTTATAAGCATGCTATTATAATGTGACACAAAATTTCTTGTATTACACTATTTTACTTTTATCCCCTTGCTGACAGAAGAGAATAACAACAAGAAATAGTTGATAAACCATAATAAACAATTTCTTTTGTTCAGTAATTGGTGAGTTAAGTGTTCTTTTGTTTTTAGTCTTTTTATTCGGTGTCGTGTTATGGAGTTTGGGTTGGTAATCCAATAATATATCCAACAATATTCATCAAAAAACAAATCATTATATCAGGTAATTAGGGTGGTATATACATTTATCAAACTGTACAGGTTTGATCGTCATGATATCAATGAATAAATAAATATTAATATGGGTCCTGATCACGTCCCCAAAAATCATTGAATCCTAAACTAAAATTATTCAGTTTTTTTTTTTAATTTAGAAGAAGTACCTAATGTCCAAATCATGAGAAAATCTGGCAGGAGTAAAATTGATCATAGTCGGAAAGCATGACTGAGGAACATCGTGATCGAATAAATGGTCATACATCTCGAGTGCTCAAAAAGTTTTTTCTTTGCCATTAGTTTGCCATGGACAAAATTAACACCTTCACTGAATTGACGACCTATCCTTAAGTAGAAGAAACATTACAAAAAAATACATAAATATTTACTAGTAGGTACATACAACTATAGTATTTATTTAAAACGTATAATGCTATTTACGTAGATAGTAGAATATCATAATTCACATCAAAACATAATGAAAAATTTATCGATATTATTAACCCAACTTATAAAAATCCGTTCAATCTAATGTTACGAGTATTGACGACAGCTCAGAATTTCATATTTACGTAGTTATATTATGTATTACAGGCATTACAATTTGATAATTCTCTTCTCTTTACCTTCTATCAGCATAATTCGGGTAATTAACTTCGGTATACCCTTGATTATACTTTTAATTTATTTATTTTTCTGGGAATGGAACAATATTTCACTTTACATTTAATTCTGAACTTTGGGTATCTCAACTATACACGTATGTAGGTACTTAACTGTTATATGAGTATCCCGAAGCTATGTGGGTACTAAAAGTTAATGATTGATAGATTCCGAGTACAACACCCCACATCCTATATCAAAAACAATATCGCATCGCAGCCTTCCATACATAAAAATCCACGCAGTAAATTGTATCGCCATCCATCTAGTCGGGCCGTGGTTCATTTTTCCCGCGTCAGGAAAGTTCGCGGGCATTCATAATGCAAGCGATGTCGGCGCGTCATCGCGGCATACGCCCGACGTAAGGGTTACCTACTGGCTGTAGATTAATGAAGCCACCGAAGCCTTATTGCCGCGTCGTCGCCTTCATATATCACGCTTGCTGACTTTGATTCACAAACTTCACTGATTATTTCGAGGCTGCAGGGCTACGAAATTCGAAAATCGAAGTTCGTATTGTACCGTCCCTCTCACTGTCTTATTAAAGAAGGTCGATACGATACGAACTTCGATTTACGAATTTCGTAGTAGCCCTGCTGCAACGGACTCGGATCTTCCACAGAAGTCGCTGTGGAAAGGGTCGGAAGCAGACGCATATTTGAAGTATTTTCTTAGCTGATAAGCTAATTTTAATAAAGCCAAAATTTATTATGTAGCACGTAAGAAGGTATAAGTATAAAAATAATTGTGATGCGATTATTTAAAGATGGTAATTACGTGTTTGGCACTGAAGAAGAAATCCATAAGAGCGTACATAATTTATTAATATTATTTAATTGCAAAGCTCGAAAACAAGTCGTCTAAACTAATTTGAAAATAAAAATAACGACTGGCTTGGTAAATTTCCATGAGTTTTTTTTTTTGTATAATGATAAGTCATAATGTTTGGTATTCAATAGTAACACTAAAAACATAATGTGAAATGTCAATTAATTCTGCAATTTTGAAGAAAATTACATGTATGTGTAAATATGTACATAATGTACCTACCGAAACTTGCATAGTTAGATATGGTAGTATATCACTTATTATACCTACTTATAGTAGTAATCACTTACCGCATAGAAAAGTATATAAGTTATCTTAGGGCACCTATTATACTCTATTTATAAGAAAGGCAAGAATTAAATAAGACCGAGTCTATTACATAGCCAGATACATAACGATAAAAGCACTTTACAAGTAATGTAGAAACCTATAAAAGCTAACAGAAAAAACGTACAAAGGCGATATGTTTTATATTGCGAATAAACATACGGGTAAATTTACGTAATGGCCGCAGTAAAAACGAAACGCTGCCCGCGGCAGGAGTCTATAATCGTAAAAATAATAGGAGCTGTTATTGTAATTCGAAAACACATAAGAATTAGACATTACATATTTAAGGGTCTTGTTTAAATTGTTCTTGTTATATTTTCAATCTTTCACATGTACGTCGTATTGTATGCCGTTGTATTAAACTTAAATCAGAGCAATTCAGCGATACGATCCTTCTTCAAAAGTAAAAGAGAAGACAGCAAATCGACGAGTAGTTTATGTGCCGTGGACGAAAACAGCCTCGTCGAGCATTACGGGCACGATATACAAAGTTCTTTAAAGGAAAACAATTCCTTTCTAAAATAAAAGTCTGTTCTTTCGTCGAGTGTACCGCAGTAACATTGTAGAAGTTACGAGCGTGGCTCCCGACGCAGCTCAACTGTGAGATATTGCCTTTTTTATGGCCCACTCTACTATACTATACTGGGACAGAATAGATCACATGATGCGATAAAATATTGCCCTCGTGTTGGCACCAAATCGAATTAACCCGTCCACTTGCATACAAAGGCGACATGAGAATAGAAATGACAATATCGGGATATTCCTCGCGATTCCGAAAATGTTTTCTCTACTTATGTAGTATGCTCACATGTACCTACCTACATCCGTACCATCGAGTGCAGCGTCGCCTTTCCCCTTTTTCGACAAAATCCCTTGCAACCAGAAATTTTTCTTGCCCCGCCCCTTATTAAGTAAACCATTCAGCTCTCATAATTAAGAAAGGACCATTTTTTATGGATTTACCTATTATTTATTATTATCGTGCAATACTAAAATAACAATGCTAATTTGCAGGAGACTCTTTTTAAGGAACAATAACGTAGGTACGGTTTTAGCTAAATTTAATTATGTAGGTACTTACCTCTACTCACAAAACAGAGCAGCATCAAAGCAGCTATTTTTAGACCCAAACAATGCGCCAGTGATAAGGTAGCCGCAACATTCAAACAAGAATCATCTTAATCTCAGCCCCGTAATTCTTGTAATTGTACTACAATTAATACGCAAACTTGTAATTAATTTCCGCATGATTAACGGGCATAATCCGAGCTTACTCGAGATTACGTGAGCCCCGCGGTGAGTTATTGTTGCGGGCGCCGGAGGGGGTGAGGTGGTCTTGCTCTTGGTCTTGCAGCGAGGGGGGAGGGCCATGGAAGACGGCAGAGAAGGCTCGCTCGAGCTTTGCTGTCCTCCCCTCAAGATTCTCGCGGACGCCGCTGCCAATTAGGGGCGCAATCGCTCACGCGGCGAGAATGCCCCCGCGCCCCGCTCCCGCTCTCCGCCCACCACTCTGTGTCGTGACCGTCGTCGCAACTTCCCCACTTGCTCACCAAATGAAAACGATTTCTTTTACGTTGTACTTATACTCTGAAAGGATCGCCAAACATTCGAGTGCCGGAAGTTTGAACGAGCATCTCAACTTATCAAAATATTCTGGACTCTGTGGACTTCCAATAGATCGGCTGTCATGCCCATGACCTCTGAGAATTTTAATTTGCATGACTTATGAATTTAAATGTAATTGTTTGAGTAAGTATACCTATACATATTAAAGTGAAACCTTGGTTATACTAATTCAGAAAGTTAAGTAAATAAGTAGATGAGTAATGGTTAGGTAGTTTGAACCGTGATAAAACAATAGGACAACCTTACGTGATAAATAATATAAGGTAATTAAAAAGAATTAAATGAAAGAACACGTAGTTCTGAAAAACGCAAAAATGGCTATAGGACTCGGCATGTCGCCATACGTAAAACCGCATTCACATTCATTTGTCGTGTTGTGTTGTGATGCTCTCTGTCTCTCTTTCTCTCTATAGCTTTGATGCGACACAACACAAGCCGTCACAATACACTGTATCAGATAAATAATGTGAACGCAACCATATAAAATGTATGAAACCGATACCGTTCTGATGCGTCACGACAACACAACAGACAGCATGAAAGTGTAGAACAAACTATTTTGCACAGCTAGGCTCTGAAATTAACTAGTATAGTCAACTAAAACTTATATATTGAACTAGCCTTTGCCCGCGGCTTCGCCCGCGTGGATTTCAGTTATCATGCTGAGGGCTGTTCCCCTGGGGAGCTGTGCGTTTTTCCGGGATAAATAGTAGCCTATGTCACTCTCGGGCCCATAAACCATCTCTATGCCAAAATCCAAGTCAATATCAGTCAGTTCCAGTCAGTCAATGCCGAGTCGCTCCGCTTCGAAGTGAAAGACGGACAAACATACAAACACACACACTTTCGCATTTTTTGTATGGATGTTTTTCATTATACTACAGCACGCGTAGCACGACATACACTTGGTTGGTTATTACCTTATCAAAACTACTTTGGCTTGTTTATTGCAATTTTACATAAAATGTAATGTTTATGATATCTGATTCCTGTGGATGACAAAAGTTGAGAGCTTACACCATGACAGGGAATAATACTCTGTAGTGTTGTGACGCTGTAACAACTCGATTCCCACCGGATTTTCTAACTTTTAGGGTTCCGCTCTTCAAAAACCAAAATCCCCTTATTAGGATTCATCTGTGTGCCTGCCCGTCTGCTAATCCCCTTTTTAGAAGTCTGTTACCCCTTCTATCAGTAAAAAAAACCTCTAAGTCAACACTATCAAAAGATGCAGTCATCAAAAAAAGGTGTTTCCATGCAAATTCGGTACGAAGGTAATAATTATTTTAGTGAAAAGTCTGATTTTTTTTATATCTGTCGGTTTATTTAAGTAACTATTGAAAATGACCCTTTACTGCGTACATTTAGCAGCAGATTTCTGCTTTCACTGGATATTCATTAGATACCTACTTTGTACGGAACCTTGTCTGGTTTTTTTACCTCTAAATTTATGTAGCGGAGAGTCAAAGTAAAAATAATGAAGAAGTAACCACTCAGTGTTGCCAACCATGCGATAATTATCGTAAATATACGATAGTTTTATGTCTTATACGATATAAAATAATAGCAAGGTATCGCACGATAATTTTACTATTTTATACGATAATTTATTAAATATTACGATATTTTTGAGAACTTAATGTAGAGTGAACAATGTGAGCATAAAAGGGAACGCAGCATCCATCGATTACTACAAATTAAGCTACGAAATTACGAATTCAATCAACATGAACACTACCACCAACATAATCAACAAAAAAAAAGAAGAACAAGAGGACTCAGTAGTCAGAGGAGTTTCGAGTTTCGTAGTAGCACTGCTGTGGAAGACTTATACCTACACACAAATTTAAGTAGAAGTTCTTAAAAAAAAAAATTTTAATAATAATACTCGGTTTTGCCCGCGGCTCCGCCCGCGTGGTATTCGGTTATCGTGCGCTGTTCCCTTAGGGAAATGTGCATTTTTCCGGGATAAAAAATAGCCTATGTCACTCTCGGGCCCATAAGCTATCTTTATGCCAAAAATCACGTCAATCCGTCGCTCCGTTACGGCGTGAAAGACGGACAATCACACAAACACACTTTCGCATTTATAATATTAGTATCGATTTTAGACATAGGTACCATACTTTGCTTTTCATTTTTACATACTCAAAATAATAGGTTATCTTAAACGAACCCTACATTTTCATATATTACATGAATAAATGTATGCGATAAAAATACGATAATTTTGTGTGTGATTTGGGATAATTTTGGATTTGCATGTTGGCAACACTGTAACCACTGCTATCCATTTCGTAGCAGTGCTACGCGCAGTACTGCCGAGCGTTACAACTGCTACAAATTTGATTAAGGCTCAAACGGACTACATACAACGCTTTACACTCAGTATAGATAGGTATGTACAAGAAATGTCTCTATATAGAGACATATATATGTTCATATGAACGCGGATGATGCGCGCGTTCAGATAGATACACTACTTGTATACACACTGGATGTACATGACCATCTGTCTAGAAACTAGCTAGAAAGCTGTAGTTTTTGTTTCAATATATTTTTTATCTTTGAGATGTGATGTTGTGCGTCTAAAAAGTACCTAATTGAACCTTTAGCGTGACAAAAGCCACGTTATTGTGAGTATTTTCTTATTGATTCACAATTTTAAAATCAAATAGTGCTGTTAAAAACTATGTGACTATTGTATTCTGTATCTTTTACGAGTTCCATTTCGATGTAAAGAAATCCCAGTTTTTTTAATACAGGAGTGACACATTTTTGAGAGCCGTGTGTTTTTATTAGTGTATTGTTTGTGTGTATTTTTTTGTTAATACACTTTTATGCTGATATTAAATTTTTATAAAAAAAAATCAAATTGAGAAGCGGTTACAATGGTTGTTGTTCTATAAACAGATATAATAATTGTTCAGCGCTCTCGCCGGCGACACCAGCATGTAAATATTTTTGCACTTATTATTGAAATTTAAAATACCTAATATAGCTATAATTCATACATTAACATTAATAGATAAAAAAATCTTTGATGCTATAATATCTTTTTTTAAGTAAAAATTTATAAAGTGCAGTTACAAATCTATTATATGGTAAACATTTTATGTCATTGGGTATTCTATTAAATATTTTTACAGCCATACAATAACATAGTAGTATTTAATTGTGTTGTAAAAAAAACCGGCCAAGAGCGTGTCGGACACGGCCAAAATAAGGTTCCGTAGCCATTACGGAAAAATCAAGTAATATTTTTGTAAAGATTTCGTACTGTGTACGGAATCTTTCAATTTTAGGTATATTTTATAGCAACTTAGGCAGCTATCAATACAATACAATGACTCTTTATATATTGTACACCAGAAATAGTAAGTGATACAGAAACTGGTAAACAGAGAGAAAATTACAAGGTACCTAAGCAATAGGCCCTTATTGCCTAGGAGCGATTTCTTCCTGGCAACCATTTATCAGAAAGAAGGAAGGACTAGTGTACAGCAGGTGGTGCATCAACAGTAGATCCGAATATTAAAACAATAAAAATACGTCTACACATACATATATCGTACCTACATATAATAGGTACACGAGTAAAATAAATAAATTAATATTAATCTTAGCCTTTATAATTTTCCTTTTAAATACCATATAGGTACTTACTACCATCCTGAATTTTCCCAAACTTTTTTACCCAGCAGTTTAGTTGTTATTATTTTTATTTTACCACTTTGTCGGCGTGACTAATATGTATATTCAAGCCAGATTATAGCTTTCTGGTACTAATGGTCTCTGAGCTTAGCCGCGAACAGACAGACAGACGGACAGACATGACGAAACTATAAGGGTTCCTAGTTGACTACGGAACCCTTAAGAAAAGGTCATGTAAGTATAAATCCATCCGCCTATTGAACTGTTTCTTAGGGTTCCGTGCCTCAAAAGGAAAAAAACTAAACCCTTATAGGATCACTTTTTGTCCCCGTCTGTCTGTCTGTCTGTCAAGACCCTTTTTCTCGGGAACATGTGGAGTTATCAAGCTGAAATTTATATCAAATACTGAAGTTTACTGTCCCTTGTAACAATATTTATTGACATTATTAAAAACCTCCTTTCATTCTTCTTTTCGATATAGACCCATTATTAGTTAATGCATCAGTTAGACACCTACTCAAAAAATATTAGATGTATTTTTGCTTTTGTCAATACAACAAAACTATACAGAAGTAAAGGCGCGTTACGTCTCAATAAGAAAAAGGTGTAGGTAACCTGAGCGTGACATCCTACGAAACTTTACTTGCTATAATACATAACATCTCAATTATCTTTTGTTTAGTAGACAAAAGAAAAACACGGCTCCGCTTTTTTTAATAATCGAACTGATTAATTATAATGTTTTAGAAATCTACTCTATTGCTGGCCAGTAATGGCATATACGAGGAAATACCTGTTTTCTAAAAAACTAAGACAGGCCAGTAAGAAAAGTTTCCTTAAAAAAAACATAAGAGTCATAAGATGGAACGTTCACCGGCCGTCGGCTTCAGTGAAGGATACGCCGAACTCTTATTCATTTTACACCGTCGGTAAAGTTTATTACTATTATTGAGGTATCCACTTTAATTTTATGAATTTTCAGTAGATAATCAAGGAGAATAGAATATAAGAAACTTACTGACATTATATACCCTATCAGGGTGTCATGCACCTACAACCTAATCATGTAACATCTATTTTAATTTAAGTAAATGAACATGACATGAATGTAAATAAACAAATAAGAAATATTTAAATTAAATAGCTTTTCAAAGTTATTCATCCATAAACAAATTTGTTTAGAGTTGCAAAAATAATTGATAATCAAAAGGTGGCAACCAAAAGTGTACTGTTTTGTGTTTTGCTTGTCGACATCGTAATTTCTTAAGCTTGGCTATTTTATCCAAAAAAAAAATCTAACTGAGTACTTCAGAGTTAATAAAATCACTCTATTAATATCAAACGTAGAGTCCCTGCACTAGAGATACCTACAGTGACAACGAAATTGAAACGAAATTTTGTAAGTAGGTACCTACCTACAAGTACACGGTATTTACATACACAGCACAGCATACAGTAGGTAAATATACAAAATACTACGTTAACTGTACTACTAATAATATTTTTTCTTAAAATATAAATGTTCAAATGTGATCAAAACAATACCTAATTAGAATAAATTGTGTTAATATTTATATGGAGCAACGGTGAACTACAAGCGAATTATTAAAATTCAACCCACAGACAGCGAGTATATGTAAGTATATAAACAAGCATAGATTAGTGTATATAAGTATTAGAACTCTACATAGGTTACAGAAAATCTAGAGCCAATTGGGTAATTTGGGTGCTCCTAATAAAAATCTTTGATAGTAGGTAACTGCATATTATTGATTATGGTATGGATCATCTGGACCTGCATATGGGCTACAAACAATGGTAAACAGGTCACGTGACCTCAAGTTTTGTACCTTTATAACTACCAAAACATTTACAAAATAAAACGTTTCAACTCACGCTTAAGAGTCAGGAACGGATCGACTAGTTTCGATCTTTCCTGAAAATATTTTTCATAGATGAGTAGGTACGTCATAATCGCGAGTTGAACCGTTAATTTTTTTAATTTTATCAAGTAAGTCTCACAAGAGCTTCAGTAATATACCTAAACACTAACATAAACAAATGCAAAGACTCAAGAGCAATTTTACAAATATCTGCTGCATGGGGATCAAACCCTGGACTTGAAGGTACACAAAAAAGCTCTCTAACTGCTAGGCTATCCGGGTAACTTACGTTGCAAGTTCATGGCGGGCGGGAATATGTGGTGGTTCCGCATGGGCTCCTGCGGGCGCGCGCAGGGCGGCGGCGGCGGCTGGTAGCGCATCCCCTGGTAGCGGTACGCCGCCTGCGACATCTGGCCGCAGGACGCCAGCTCGCCCCAGGACAGCTCGCCGCCGCCCGCGCCCAGGCAGCCGCCCTCGAAGCCGCCGCCGGCCCCGCTCAGGTACCCGTACTCCATGCCTCGGCTCCTCGCCGCACCAGCTCAGCCGCGTCGCGTGCGCCGCGCCGCGCGGGGCGCGTGCGTCTTCTGTCCGAGGGCGCCGCGCGAAGGCTCACAGCCACATAATTGGATGAGCCGCGAGTATATCGAATTATGCCGATTACAGATGGTATCGGATCGCAACGTTAGTTTTTGCGAGCGGAGGACCGCGCTCTCGCCCCACTCGAAATCGAATGATAAGCCTAATTCAATAAGGGCGAGCTTCGAGGAGGAGGCGGGGCGCGCACCCCCTGCGCGCCGGCCAATGGGCGCCGCCGCCGCGGGCGCCGCGCCCCGCCATTGGCCCGCGCCCCCGCGCCTCGTGCCCGCGAGGGGTGCGTGTCACGACACTTGTCTACTTTTCTTTTCGCCGACTGTTCCTTTGTCATTGAGGAAAATAAAAAAGTTGTAATTAACGATCCAGGTACTTAATGAATGGCTTTAGGTATTTAAATTCAGTCTTTTTGTAAGTTCCTAGAAACTTGCTTTATGCTTGTGTGCGCCGTGTCCTGTCTGTGGCGGAGAACTGAAAAATATCCAACAAAAGTTGTGATGCTGCGTCCTTGTCCCGCGCAGGTTTTTTAATTTGTTCCAGGAACATGTGTGCTCTTGTATCGCGGCTGAAGCTCCTTTCTATAAACACAATAGAAAGTTCAAGTCTTTTAGTTTTAGAAAAGCTTCTGACTTCTCAAGAGTTATTTTATAAAAGATGTGTTAAGATGTCCCACTTGTTCTTATAACACATTTTGCTTCTTCTGGTTTATCTTACATTCGAGAACAGTGAAAATGGGTCGAACTCTATTTACCTACTCTTCTTTTTTTTTATTGCCCTGGATATTAATGGTGATAGCCAGCTATTTTTCTACCTACTTTTTTAGTTTACTAGGACAATTATTTTCCAAAATAAAAAACTTGTAATATAAAATTTTAGAAGTCTCCATTTTATTCCATAATATTTAAACTTCTAGTTATTATTATTATATACCCCAAATATATAATTATTTACATATTTCCAATGAACTGACTTATTGATAGGTAGGTTATACTTACCTAATGGCTAAATCTACAAACTGTCTGGATTAGCAATTAGTTTCAGTATGTGTAATTAGTAATTACACCGGGCCCACAAAATTCAGAGAGCGCCGTTCAAGCTCCTAACTTTCCAACACTGAAATCTTACTTTGTTCTCTTACACGAAATAAATTACTTCACTCAAAGTTTGGCTGTTTTGGGTAGTAAGGAGGCAGCATATTTAGTGCAGTCTAAGTATGGTATAACTTATTAGGTAAGTGACAAAATTAATAACTAACAATTATTCTTCGAATTAAAAAATTACCCTAAATATAAACTAACTACCTATATACCTAGCTATAGGTACAATTCGTCCAAATCTTGTCCCTGGAGAGGAAGGCCCATCCATTTATGTAAGAAGATATTTTTTGGCTATCATGCATTTATAGGTACGAGATGCGATGTAGTGAAAAAAGTTTTTAGATAGGTACACTGCACAGACCAAGTATAAATCAATTTTATGTCAATGTCATAAAGTCATGGAAAAACTTTTCTCACTTAATTAAATATTCTTAATTCAGCTTAATTCGATATCCGATCATTTCGCAACCAACGTTTGGCAACCTCATTCATTTTGCAAGTTTTCATTTCGCAAACTCTAACTGTAAATATTTCAGGATTTATTTCAGGGCCATCGTGTAGAACCCTTTAGCATAGGTAAGGTTAGTTTTATAAAAATCCATAAATATTTATATTTTCAGAAATATTACCAAACGTTTATTTGCGAAACATTTTGATAAGAGCACACTAGTGACAATAATTCAATTAAATACCTATTTGACAGCCATTTACTAAATTTAAAATACAAACTGAAATATAGATGCACAGAAAAACCAGAAAAATAAGACCAGCGCTGGGAATCGAACCCAGGTCCTCGGCATTCCGTGCCACGTGCTATACCGCTACACCACCGCTGGACAACGATACAGACACGAATTTCCCCTATGCACCACATATCTCAGCTTGTTTGTTTCTTATTTAGCCACTTAAGCAGTGACACTAGCGACATCTATAGTAGTAGCCCTCATCGAGAAACTTTCGACATTAAGCAATCAAATTAAGATTGTTTTTTTGGGAAAATTTTAAATTTAAGTAAATAAATACAAAAAGATTCCAAAAAACCAATGTTAGCCATTTACTAGCTGTCCTAAATAGAAACATGTTAAAAGTATCCACTTCAAAGTCCTATGCCAGAATCATACGTTAATACTATTATATATTCTGTGGCCAGAATGCCTCCCAGTTACCGGTAGATAGAGCCTGATTTTAAATGAATAATTCTGCCATTTCTAACCTATCCCAATACCAACCGAACCCGTTGAATCCTCAAACAGTGTGAAACCATTGTACAGAAAATCATCAACAAAAACAAAAATAAATCGTTCAATATGACTCTACAAGTAATAAAGTAGGGTATAACTTTTCATTTGTGAAATACATACAGTCGAACTTAGAACTTCATCTTATTTTGAAGTCGGTTAGAAATTAAATGCCCTTAGTTTTCTATACAATTTTAGAGTTTCAGAATTTTAGGATTCATAACATATTAGAGCCCAGTAACTTTAGGTTAGATTTATTTTAAATATTCCTGAAAATTTAACAGTTTTAGGAGCAAAATTTTATTTCAAATGGAAATTATAACAAAATATTCTCTGATTCTGCCCAGTAGTGGGGCATATATATGATGACGATGGCGATAATGATGAACTTTAATTTAATAATCGACAGTCAATTAAAGACTCTACCTACTCGTACCTGTCACAAAACTGCAACATTCCCCGAAACCATCTCAAATCTAAATTGTTTATTTACCTATATTGGTAATCTCGAGCATTCTTTACAAAATCGTCTAAGTAAATAAATGACTACACTTGTAAAGTGTCCTCTCCGTGCTTGTAAACTTTTCAATTTCAGCGCCATTTTATTTCACCGCCCTAACTGGGTTGGAAGACATTAAAGCGCAGCGGGAAGCAAGGGTCTACGTGAGAAAACGGGGCACATTGGTAATATGCTGCATATGCACGCACGGGCTCATGGGCACATGGGAACTGCATGCGTGGTGCATGACATGAGTCCCGAGGGATGCGCCACAATATTTGTTGTTTACTTTCACTGTCGTGTTACTTATTGCGCTTTTTTGTTGTTTTCCGACGTGCTCCAATAAAAAATTGTACTTGTTGATAATTTTTGATTTTGCGGTAGCATAAATTTTACAATTATTTGCTTCTGGTATTATGCATGAGCATAAAATATAAAATAATATTACTTCAAACACGTTTGATATCTATGGCTGTATTTTGTTATCGACATTTGATTACCTATTTATACCTTTTTTTGAAAACTGAAAGTTTTATTTAATTTATAACACGCAACAAAAAGAAATAAAAATACAACTAAAACTAAATTAATTACATCCATATTTACCTACCTACCTATTTTTAAAATTTCAATGTCAATACCTATCACTAAAAATCACTACTGTAATAAATACCTACCTACTTACTTACAGTCACCACTAGAGCAGGTAAGCAAAGTACTCAAATAAATTATAGACGTAAATTTCATTTACTTACTTTGTAGTTTTTTGTCAAATCATGTAAATCGAATTTAAGTATATCCACTTTCAGTGATCAGATAGAGTTGAAGCTTGGTAGGTATGCATACCTATTATAGATTGTATAGCAATGCAGATGAATTCGATGGAAGAAAGTAGTTATTTATTATAACCAGCAGAATTCACAAAAATTTAGTGGAATAAATATTTGTAAGTTGAGAGATCTTTAGTGGCAATATTTTTTCTTTCTTTAGTTCTTTTCTTATCATCATTACCTACTACTAGTCATTACTTATGTACTACATCAGTACCTACCTACGTCATTATAGCAGTGGTTTTGTATCTGCATATTAAATTTAAAGTAGCTAAATCGAACTGTTGGAGATGTGTAAAAATCGATTGGCTAGATTGTAGGAGTACATAATTAGCTAAATATTTACAGGACACACAATAGTAGGTAACATTTTATTCGATTTCTATGTACGACGGATAGTAGTTTATATACTTACTACTTAACAAGTTAAATAAAATTATGCACCTTATTAGAATAGCAAAGGTATCATCCCAGCGTTGAATGTTTTCTATTACCAACCCCACTCTGCGACACTTCCACGATGAAAAACAAAAGTCACCGTAAAATATGTGATCACTTAGCAACCTGCAATCAAACAACAACAACTGGGCGTGTAGTTTTTCACTTTCAACGAGATCGCACTTTTTCTTGCCAGACAGACTTTCGTTGGATACATTTATTAAATTCTAGCTCTCTGAGGCGGCTTTTGTTTATGTATAATTATTTCAATGGAAGGCATCGATGGAAAATAAACACGAGTCATTGAAAACTAGACTTCTATTACAATACTTGATTGACAATATCAGAATTTAGATCGAAACTGAAAAAAAGTGAGAAATACCTACCCTACCCAAACCCGCAATCCTCTGCCTGAAAGCCGAAAGTAATGTCAAAAACTTAGATCTTCTGCATGATAAGAACCTTTCAGTTTATAACTTTAAGCGTAATTAAGTAGAGACAAAGTGCAAGTTCTAATATTTATAATCAATTCTTTCTCTCGATTGGACCTTTTAAAACCGCTATTACTCGGTGCTACGAGTAAAGGGGAAGTAGCGCTACGAGTAAAGAGGACGTAGCGCTACGAGATTGAGATACACATAAGAATAATTTTTGAGTTACTCATCCCTAGATAAATTTGATGTTTTAACTAGAGATTTGAATATTGAAATGTTCAAATGTCTAGATATCGAAAGTGAAGTCTAGGAATAAAAAATATCCTAAGCACATTTGATGAGTGTGGGCCATTTGACTTGGTTCAGACACATTGAAAAACTACTATCATTTTTCTCGGATATAATGTTTTAATTCAGACAAAGGTCAGCATAAATTTTATAATTAATTGTTTCTTTTGACATGATTTCACTCATTGACATAATTTTTTTTCCATATTTTTGTAAAATTTATGTTTTTTATTTAATTTGGATCATTGTTTGTATTCCAATTTTACTTTTGACGATCTTTTTGTGAATTCTTTCTATTTTGACATTTTATATAGAATGTAATGTAATTTTCATTAAGTAAACTACACTAGTATATAAATCTATCTATAATTAAAACACTCGCGGAATTTAGATACGCTACCTCAAAATGAATCATAGCTTTATCTTGTTTACTTATCAAGTAATTGTTTTTGTACCATATTAGTAAATTTAACAAGGTTGACGTGATTTACGTGAAATTTGGTATGTACGTTTGTAGATTGAATGACAATGCAAGTATACTCGAGAAAAAGAAAAGGCGCCAAAAAGCTTGTTAAAAAAATGGGAAATTGTAACAAAAACTCATTATTCACGACCACCTATTAATAAAATCCTTGACCTTGATCCAAAACAAAACACCCGCGTTTAAGAAAACAATCGAGTGCATTGTTCGTCGCTGCCGCGATCTAATCTGATAATGCGTCGGTTACGGCGCGCGTGCCCCAGTCGCGTAATTCGATTTGCGCCCTCGAGGCCACATGCTGGGCCTTGCTGCAACGACTGCTCTCCTGTTTTTAATTAACGAACGCGGTTGGAGTGACGAAGTTATTTAGTGCTCGAGGAATTAGACACTGAGACAATTCAACCTTCGTGTCTTACTGTTAAAAAGAATTGAGCAGCACTATTTTATGCGGAGTACCTACCTAACTTTGTTAAAAACAAACACGAGCAAGTGAAACAGGTCAACTTGTAGCAATATTCACTGTGATAATGAACCTTATCACGTTGTGGTAAGGTATATGGTAAATTTGTCGATTATTGTACCTAACTTATATTAGTCAAACTGTCATGTTTAATAAAACATCGACGGCGAAGTACCAATACCTGCTAACTAAAAGACCTTTGGCATACGATTGAGGACCTTAGCACCCCCTGGCTAAAGCTTAGTTGTATTTATGTTAAAGATTTATAAGTTAGTAATCAGTATTTGTACTTCATCGTCGATATCTGGCGACAAAGCAGTGCCCTCGCCAAGTCGAGTGGAAGGCAAATTGACCTGCCATATTTTCTCTACCTTAACACTTAGGTGTGTCTTGCAGCACTGGGATAGTATTGGATGACCTAAGGGGACCTACCTATAAGAACCCTACAATATCAATATTGTATATGGAAGTTAAACATAGGGTTGCAAAATTACACAAATTTGATACTGATTGACTGATTAAATTAAGAATCATCAAAAGTGAACTAGTGCTTCCATAATAGAGAGCTGAAACTTGGCTTAAATCCAAGCAGTGTAAATCAATCAATGTATCTAAGTATGTACCAATGTAAATATATAAAGCCTTCGAAAATCTGGGTTTAAGTTTAGCCAAAATTGAACTTTTTTTCTTACACCTAATATATCTTAAGCTTGGCTAATAATTTCAATTAAGATTTGGCATGTTTATAACTAAAAGATATAAAATGTATCTATCATGTCGTCGACGTAACAAATTAAATGAAACACTCTAAAAATTCAAGCTTCACCAAAGAGTATCTGCCTAAACCTTGTCACTATCCCGTGGAGTCCAGAACAGGATCAGTTGTGGGGAAGGGCGGGCGGGAGGCTGCACCTGTGCCCATGATTGATGAGGCCCAGCCATCGCCATGATTGCGAACTGACTCCTCCATTAGCGACGGATCTGTTATGATTCTTATAGTACCTAATGATCTTTAGTGATTAGAGTTCTTCTCGATAGATCAATTGATTGTTGATTGATGGAAAATTAAATTTAAACACGGCTCGAATTCAAACCATATGTTTGATTAAAATGTCAATTAAATGGCAGAAAAAGATATGAGTCTACATAAGTAAAAGGAAACTGGAAAAAATATGTGGCTGTCTCTTCATCCGCCTGCCACAATCTAGCCACTTGCAAATCAAGGCGGCCCCTAGACCTACAATAACATTGTACAATACTTTTTATTGCACAATAAGATTTAAAGGCGATCTGAATCCAAAAGAGCAATTATATTGCACAATAATACGAACTGCACAATGTTTTCGTGTTCAGTATAGTATTAAATATTGTGCAATACTGACCCTACACGATGCAATATAAAAATATGGTGCAATAAAAATTAAACTAGCTCAAACTTTTGGGGATTACTAATGTATGGCCAAAAAACTTTTCCCAAAGTATCACATCCCAAAAAATTTTACCCAAATTATCATTTGGCAAAAAATCATTTGGCAAAAAAACTTATCGCAAATTTACAGTTAATAAATTTTTATTTGGCAAATTATTGTTTCGCAATTAATTACTTAGTCATGTTTCATATTGGCAAGTAATATTTGGTAAAATGTATCGTTTGGCAAAATGTACTCTTCCCAAAATATCGCATGACATAATAACCTACTTTTCTGGGAACAGTTCGTTTCTGTGGAGGGACGCAGTTCTAACCTAACCTAACCTACTTTTCTGGTAGCAGTCCGTTTTCTGTGGGGGACGCAGTCTAACCTCATCTACTTTTCTAATAGCAGTTCGTTTCTGTGGAAGACGCAGTTCTAACATAAGCTACTTTTCTGGTAGCAGTTGGTTTTTGTGGTTGGTTTGTGCGAAATGTCATTTTGAAGAAACATTTTTTTGGAATACAATATTTGCCAATATAAAACGTTTGCTTAATAAACGTTTGTCTTAATAAAATTTGACAAACTAAAATTATGCCAAATGATAATTTGGCCAAATGAATAAAATGCGAAATGTAAATATGCCAAAGATTCGTTTGGGAAATGAAACTATTGCGATAAGTTTTTTGGGAAGTGAAATTTGGCGAAAAATAATTTGGCGAAACGGCAGTACACCAACTTTTGGTCAATCATTGTGCAATCTTCAATATTAACCCTAAACGGTCAATAATATTGCACAATTCGCGATATTGCACAATATAATTGACCGTTTAGGGACCGCCTAAGTCAATAACTAAGACAGTTGAAAGAAAGAAATAAAAAGCCAGCCAAGTAGGGGTCGGACTCGCTCACTGATGATTCTGTATTCAAAAATTATACTAAACTTTGAAATATGTACTTTGTGTAAACCAAAAAGTAATCAATGAACTGTAATGCTGTAATTTTTTACTGACAAAAAAAATAAAAAACATACAAAAATATTGTAGAGTTATTTTACGATGATCTTTCCGGCATTTGCAATAATAGCTGTATCCTGTATCTATAGAGTAAGGTCATGTCAAAAATCATACAGATACTTTGAAGAAGGTTTACATACCTACTGCAATAAGAATCGTCGTTAGACAGATACATTATTATATCATATCGCCGTATAATTTTGTCCTAATGTAATGCTTGTTCTATTGTCTATTGTCCGAATTGTTAATAATCTGAAACCATAAACTTGTCAGGAAATTTATAAAAAATACCTAGCGTAACCTAACCCATTCTAAGTATATAGGTACCCAATGCATGAGGTGTTCTGAAATATACTCTTTCAGGTGTTAGGACGATCGATCATTAGGAGAAACACATTATATTAGGATATACAACGTTAGGCGATACGACAGACTCCCGTTTACGAACTATAGTGCAATCATTAAGTGTATAGCTCTACACACACGCTCAGAACAACACTAGCAGTCAAGTAAACAGCCAGACCGCGCGTATTTGCCTGCAGCTCCTTCTACCTAAAGTTAGGTTAGGTTGAGGGGGAAGACCGTCCGAAGCAGGTCCTGCCGCGTCGCTTGTCAAAGTGGCCGCCGGCGTGTTTGAACAAGTAATGAGCGGCTCCCGGGAGACGCTGTGTTTGCCCGAGACGCCCCGACGCCCGCCCCGAGCCCTGCCAGGGTTACCGGGATGTGGAAAATCGGAGACCAAGATTTTGAAGTTTTGAAGGTCTTTTACCTCATTGTCAAATTTACGAAAGAAGAAGAAAACTTCAGAGATGATTGCGATGGTAAAACACATAATCTAACATCTGGTGCCATGGTGCAACCGTTCACCAAACGTTGTTGCACAGATGATGAACTCTGGTTGATTTCGATACGTAGTTCAGTGTAGTGTGGTGTTGGTGATTGGTGGGTTTGTGCATTTCGTGTGTATCCTTACAGTGCGGAGGTGGAGGAGCAGCATGAACACACATTTATTACATAGAATAAGCTATCATAGGATCGCGGGTGAGCAAAGTAATATATTTAATTAATTTACACAAAGTCCTATTGGGCCGAAATGTATCCGAAAGACAATAACTACAATAATTAACAGTACCTACCTAGGTAGCCTTTATTCTCCCCCGTGAAAAAATGAAAAATCCCTCGGAAATTTCGAAGAACTCTTTTTAAGTCTATATAGGTAACTAACTATTATGACCCTCAAAGAATTTCTGTAGCTCCAGTGGTTTTGTGTGTGCGTTTTCTGTCAGTCAATCGCTCACGTTACTCTCTACCACTTAGATATACCTAATAAAAGATCCAGAATATTTCCTATAGCCTTAGTGTTGGTGTCACTTAATTATAGAAGTGCTTTAAGTGCCTAAATGAGTGACCGAGCCTTACTCGGCGTTAGTAAAATCAGAAAAACGCATTTTCCTAAAGATGAGATTTAGCCAAACCTACTTTTTTTAATTTATCGAAATCGTGAAGGTTATATTCGTTATTTTAACATTTTGTATATTTATTTACATGCTAGCTTTTTCCCGCGGTTGCGGCTTCATCCGCGTGGAATTCGGCTATCGCGCGGTGTTATAAAAAGTAGCCTATGTCACTTTATGGCCTATAAAGTACATGCCGAAAATCACGTTGATCCGTCGCTACGTTTTGACGTGAAAGACGGACAAACATACAACACACTTTCGAATTTATAATATTAGTATTGATTTATGTTGCTCATTTTATAGCACAGAACAATTTCGGTCAGTATTTCTAAACGAAATCAGTCAATATTCTTTAGATTTTTTTTTTCAGAGTTTGTCTCGGTTTTTCACGGGACTTAACTCGCATTTTTTTTTTGTACACTAGTTACGGTATATAACCGATTCGTAATTTTTTTCATACTTACCTTTTTTTCTAGCAGCCTAATCAAAAACTTGTTGTTTCTCAGTTGTTTTCCGTACTCCACCTTAATCCCAATACAACGAACTATAGAGTTTAAATTAATTATTTTTTATCTGTTATTATTTCACAAAACCCTGGTATCCCCATCCCTCTGAAGGTACCTACGTAGTCTTCCGCGAGTCCGCAGCCCTACGCTCACGGTGTTTGCTCGCCACTCGGTGTCGTATCGGACTTTCGAGTGTAAATTGGAAAATTGTAGATAAACCTTCAAAACCGAACAGCGTTTTATTCACTAACAGTGTTCGTCTGCTTGTTCACCTTCGTACTATAAGTAAGTATATATGTACCTACCTATATACCTTTCAGAGCGTAGCGAGCAAAAATATCTGATACATTCCACCGGCTCTAGAAATAGTCGTACCAGATATTTATGCACGCTTTGCTGTGTCAGATATTGGTGCTGGTGACGGTCCTGTGTTAAATAATAAAGATACGAGCGAATGAAGTTTGCATTGCAACTTTACTAAAAAGGTATCCTACAGTAAAAGGGAATCTAATAACAGAGTACGGGTACGGGGTACGGGAGATTGAACGAGAATATGGTACAGTCACCAGCATTAATACCTGCCACAGCGGAGCGTGCAAAAATATCTGACCAGTGGCGGATTAGCCACGTAGCAAATGCTACGGGCCCCGCGAACCAATGCCTTCTGATCGTAAAAAGTGAATTTAGATGTATTTCTTTTCTAAATCAATGTAAAGTACAATACTGCCACCACAAAACCAAAACAAACCGCCGCCAAAGAAAGAGATGGTATCAAAATGATCGACTATAACATTTTACTTACTTACACTATGAACTTGAAGCAAATCAAAGGCCCCATGATAAAATTTGCTACAGGCCCCGCGATGGCTTAATCCGGCTCTGTATCTGACTCGTCCTTCCGGTCCTAGAAATAGAGTCGTATCAGATATGCACGGTTGTTCTGTCAGATATTGGTGCTGGTGTACAGGAGGAACCTTTTCAAAATAATGTTAAGCATTTAAAACTAAATATCTTAATAATCTACATATTACTATGTTTAGTCAAAGAAAAAGTTACTTGCTAACTAATTTAAATAGCAAGTAAGTAACATCCTCGATAATCTTATTAAATACATAGATGTGATGAAAAAAAACTATTTATTTTAGATTCGCAATAGTCCTTCAAATGATTAGATACTAAGAACGCCATCTACCGTAAAATTTTCTAACTCAGTGTTTGACCTGAGATGCAAGCATAGAACAGGGTTCGTAAATACTACTGTCAAATTAAAATACGGTAAAGTTCTATATGATAAATAAATAAATAAATAAATAAAATACCACGACGGGACTTTATCACGCTATTTTAAACAAATAATATTTACCTCGACGTTTCGGGAACTTTGTGTAAAATAGCGTGATAAGTCCCGTTGTGGTATTTTGATGTAGTATGGCAATTGGCCACTTTCAGTGTTTAGCAGTAACACAATAGTTTACTGCTACATAAACGCATATTGCTTGTATCAGCGACAATCATAATGTATATAAACTACGTTTTATTAAATAAATGAGTTCAGTTCTTTACGCACAACATCGTATTATTAACCACCACAATCCTTATATTACATGGCGACCCTGCCTTAAGAGCCAAAGGAATTTTCAAAACCTAATCGCAGTCAGAACACAAGAAGAAAATATACACGAAGACATCATGAAGAAAAAGAAGAAAAAAAAATTATAGAAGTAGAAGTTATATTATTAGAAGAATGAAGAAACCTATTCAAGGCAAATAAGACCAATTATGAAGAACGAAGATTTACAAAGAAAAATAGATTACTGAAGAAAGAAGAGAAAAATAACATTTAATCATGAAGAAATTATAGAATACTTAGAGAAATAAAGAATGTAAGAAGATAAAATAAGAAGAAGGGAAACAAATAAGATGCTGTAAGAACAGAAACGAAAAAAACTATGAAAATGAAGAATGAAAAAATTGAAGAAAAATAAATATGAAGATATAAGTTAATAAACTAAAATAACTAAATTAAATATAATCAATAAAGAAGAAAGAAAAACGAAGAAAGAAGAGGTGTCCAGGGTTTTCCCGGCCCATTTCAAGAGGTGTCCAGGGTTTTCCCGGCCCATTTCAAGAGGTGTCCAGGGTTATCCCGGCCCATGTTCGAGGGAGTCCAGGGATATCCCGGCCCGCCGACATGTCCGATGTGACGCTGCAGGTCACGTGCCACGCCGTGTCGCCGCCCCGTGATGCCTGACGCTGACCCCGATGCCAGCCGCCGCGCCAGCAGCCAAGATGCTGCGTGCCGCCAGCACGAGAGACGCTGTTGCCGCTTACGGCGAAAGGTTTTTTTTAGTCCTGTTGTATATTTTTTTTATTAATTCGCGTTATATAGTTTAAAATTTAGTAACTTTTCCTACTAGTAACATTAATTTTAAAGTAAGTGAACTAAAATAAGAATTGAATAATTAAAAATATTTTTTAAAATAGATCTATAACACTATTTAATTGTAGTGATTTATACTTTAACCAGTATCAAGACTGATCACCTTGACACCTGGTAGGAGTAAAAATTACTTCAGTCATTTATTTAAAAATAATTATTACATTTATAGTTTTTGCACTAATTTCAACATGTTTTTTTTAAATTATTTTTTTACGTAAGTACACGTATAAATAAGGGATTGTCGCTGTACCGTTATTTCTATAAAATTTTATCTCATTTACAAACCATTTAAAGTCAATTATAAAATGTAAAATTTCACTTATTTCTAGTGTCACGTTGTTTAATTATTTCGAAACATTCAGTTTCGCAATATCGCCGTGCGAAGTTAAATGCACGTTACGGCTCGTCAGCAAAATTTTAACTAGGACGAGCGCGGGCGCAATTGTTTTAAACATTATAATTTAAATTGAATGAAATTCGATACCCTGAGAATGCGTCGCATCATTCCAACAATAACATAGTTAACAATACTATTCAATAAAACTATTTAATTACTTATTTAAATGATAAATAATGATACTCTTTTAATTCTACTTTTATGTTTTTAGTTTAATTGCAGTATGGATTTTGGTACGGTACATATTGAAATTATAGTTAGAGAACCAGTCCATAGTGATTGATCATGGTGTGAACTACCGTGTCCTCTGTGAGATCCTATTGGAGATTTTAATCTTAAACGGTATCCCATAACTATTACAGGCACACCGAAATGGGTGACCTGATATGCCAAGGTTGTATTGTAGGGTGACCATGCCCTTGGGTGACCATGCCCAATTATATTGATATTTTAGGGTACGCACGGAAGCGTAACCCATTGTGTGCATTGACACACGTAAGGGAAGTAGAGCACATGTCCTTCTAGTTGGATCATAGTCAGCCGTAAGAGCGTCCGTGACAACAGTTGGAGACCAAAGGTCTTAATGTATTAGTGACTCATAATACTTACCCATCGAGTTTTTTAGGAGCCAGATGACTCCGAGTTATGGCATTAGTTATTAATATACAGAAATAGTACCGATACCAAAATACAAAAAAAATCTTGTATTGACAATAACAAATAAAAAAAAATCATAAATAGGCACAAAGATATGCCAACGATGAATAATTAAGTTATTGAGATATAAGTAGTATTTTATATATATTTTTAACACCTTATTTTTTTTCCAAAACATTTTCCATTACAAGTGACACTAGAATAAATACAGAAAAAAAATACAGATGATAAATGAAAAAATTGCATTCATGTTTAAACTTAAAATAAGTAACTTCTCTAAATAGTAAAATTAGTCTCTTTTGGTTTTATTCACAGAAATTTAAAAAAAAAATGTAAACAAGTAACATGCGTTTATTTTTTTTTCTGCCACCCCGGGGGTGAAGGGACTTTCGGGGGAGGTGTAGTATGGCAATTGGCCACTTTCAGTGTTTAGCAGTAACACAATAGTTTACTGCTACATAAACGCATATTGCTTGTATCAGCGACAATCATAATGTATATAAACTACGTTTTATTAAATAAATGAGTTCAGTTCTTTACGCACAACATCGTATTATTAACCACCACAATCCTTATATTACATTGACTATGAGTGAGAATCACGAAAGTTTAAAACGTTATAAAATGACGATGTTGTTTATCCAAAGCCATACAGAAATAGAAATATTTGTTATAGGTTATAGTCTTGTTATAGTGCACGCCATCTACCGTAAAAGCTCACCTCTAGCGGAAACATGTCCAAAGCTTTTATACGAAAAGAACGAAACCATCGCAGCGCAGCCCCTATCTCGTGCGAGAGTACTTTACCATCCATAAAACTTTCCGCGATCGTCAATAGATGGCGTTGTTTTATCATTTAGAACTTTAGTAAATTAAATAGGGCTCCAATTACGTTTAATGCATATCATCACCATCATCATCATTCCAGCCTATAAATTTACGTCCCACTGATGGGCACAGGCCTTCTCTCGGTATGCATATATTATGTAATAACCCTCAAATTGTACAAAAATAAAGAAAGAAACACAATTGATGACCGGAGATAAGGCGAACTTATCCCTTTAAAGGATCTACACCAGTCAACTAGTTTATAAATATGTTATTTATAAGTGAATAATAATAATAATAATAATAATAAACCGTTTATTTTGGAGAGTTGCCATATATAATAATAATAATAAACGACAGGTATTTAGAAAATGAGTTAGGTACGCTCAAAATGATTAACTATAAATCGGAATAGTCAATTAATCTACTAGTAATGAAGTGCTTACCAATCCGAATGACTAGCCCAGCGGTAATTTTCTGACTCGTCATTCGTGTGCTCTTTACATGAAACTACGCCGTTAGACTCACTCGTATTTACCTAATAATATAAATCCAGATAACTCACGTCTTAAATCGAGTTTAGCTCGATATGTTTCTGGCTAACTTGTAGCCCTTCTCGGAGTTGAAGGACTTCGAATTAGCCCGAAACATGTCGAGCTAAACTCGATTTAAAACGTGAGTTATCCGGATTTAATTCATTAAATATTATGAGTGTGCTCTTTTCTTATTAATCTTGTTAAATGGGGGTACACTGAGCACGAGGCAAGAAATATGCCATAAGGTAAGGTATATAGGTAGGTATCTTCTAGGTTTATGTAGGTTCCTATAAGGGCTACTTAAGTGTTATTTGTTTTCTTTTTCTTTCTTTAAATTTTTGAATACTTTCTATATTCTGCAGTTAGGACTACTTACTTAATTATTGATAAACTGCGACAACGTAGAGTATCCAAACTACAAATTACATTATTTATAGGAGGCCAATGTAAAGTGTTGTACATTTAATTCGCTTATGAATGGCACAACAATAAAAAAAAACGAAAATTTGTAGATTCGGTACTGTACGTTGCGGCAGTCGAAAGTTCATGTTCGCATCCCTAGTCCTACGTCACGACTTTTGGTAGAGTCCATGCGGTAAAGTCCAGTACCCTTAGTGTAAGTTTTCGGTTACAAAATACGTCTCGATCGCGTTCGCGTTAAAATCTCAATTTATATGTAAACACGAACAACGCCTCTAGCGGAACGTTTGCGATGTAACCGAAAACCTACACTAAGGGTACTGACATTTACGGCACATCCTCCGCGCCGTTTGCGTAGTAGCGGTACGGAGAGCATGCAATAAAAACGGTGCGCACACGATGAGTCATTAAAATCATTGAGGGGTTGTGAAGACAATTTCTATTTCTATTTTAAGAGTAAATAGCAGCCTATATAAGCTACAAAATATACCTAAACTTGGAAGATTCCACAAAAAAATCTAAATTCTTAGAAAAATATTAAGTAGGTACTTGAATTTTTCGTAGGGGCTACGGGACCCTATCTTGGGCGGGTCCGACATGCCCTTGGCCTGTTTTTTTTTTTTAATTTAACTAGGTTGAAGAGGGACAGTGCGCTAAAACCGCGCGGTTAGCCGTATATAGCGCGTACGTGGACATAGTACCTACGCCGTAGTATGGTCAGCTGTGCCGACAAAAGAAACTCCACGGTGTATTTGCCGCCGTTACAGAGGGGTATCAGGCCTTTTCTCTGCAGGTGACTGTACCACATTCATGAGGAATTTCATATCACATTAAAACTAAGAAATTATATATTTCAACTATTTTATTAGCAATTAACAAGTAATTCAGGTGGACACAATAATTTATCTATAAGGTAGTGTGTACTTAACACCGGTGCGGCGAGCTACGCGGTTATCAGGCGGCAAGACACGCTCAGTTTTATGTGAAAGTTACATGTTCTAATAGAATTAAGAGAGGAACTTGAAAGCTCGACCATTAATTTATTCTAATTAGTTTAATTAACCTCGCGCCGCTCGCCGCTCTCCCGCTCACACAATTAGTACACTCACAACACATGTTTCTCTCATAATTTCATTACAATGGTACGCATTACACTCTGTAATAAGCCTACCGATGATCTATTTATTGTACAATCCAGATTAAAAATGGTACTCTACGCTAAAACTTATCTAAATCCTAAGTTTACAATAAATCTTAAACACCAAGTTTGGTCGAAAACAGGAATGTGTAAAACATGTGACTAGAATTTACTAAAACTTAACATCGACCTAAATAAATAGATATTACATACTTTTAAGATGTTCATTAGATATTAGTGAAGATTAAAAATACTCACTTTTGTACGAACTAAGTATGCCCCGAACTTAACTCGAAGTGAGATCTTACAACTTAAATAAAGACACACAAAAACAATATCAACATGATCCTTCTACGGACCACATTTACAAACAGCACAAAACTAAATTAATCTTACTTATTTCTAGTCATAAGATGATTTTGATAAGGCTTGATTACATCGCCTCGATCACATTAGGTGATTCAATATTTCAAATCCTATAAATATTTGTGTGCGAACTAGTAGTTATTACAACAATCGATGAGTATTTTATTGTTAATGTGTATAAACAAACAATAATTTAGATTCAGTCTTTGATGAATGCCTGTAATATAAGTTAGGTAGAGAAAAAAAATTATATGAATTGTCAAACACTGATATCTGGATTAAATATAACAAGTTTACAATTAATAAATAAGGTAAATCTACATTATAGTAATATTTTACATAAATAACTTGAGATCAGTGGAGATTTTTTTTGTTTTCTCATGTGTATAGATTTTACTTTTTGTGATGTACGGACGAACTCTTATTCCATTTTTCGTTTACCTGCGCCCAGCTGCGCTATACAAAAACGCTGACATGACAATGGGTAAAGCTCGCTTCAATAACCAATCTGATAGATTTTCTAAATGCATTTGTGCAATAAACGACACTGCGATTTTGAGCAAAACGGATAACAAGTCTTAAACTTGTTCAAGTTTCTATATTTACATTGATACCGAGATCATACATGTTTGTTTCGATATACCTAACAACGATACGAAACCAACGCAAGTATTAAATTCATTTTGGTCCGATAAACAATAGCACGAGAAAATTTGTAGTATGATTGAGTAGATTGTGAAATTTATAGATTTTGAATGATGCAACGACATAGATATGCTTGCCCAGATTTTATCATACTACAAAATTTAATGGCTGCTCAAGCTTTCTTTTTGTATAAGAGAATACCACCCAGAAGATAAATTAAAGCTTGCATTTTATACCGCTTCTATTTTACTGTATGGAATAAAAAACCTAAGCACACGCACTTTTTATCGCGACTGATATAATTGGACGCACTTTTAATACACATTTAGCAAGCTGGTGTGCAATGTACGCGCCGCGATAGGCGCAAAACTGTGCTAGGTCTTTAGCTTCGCTCCTTGTTTGTTTGGTATTAGCTTTTATTAACTCCTTTATCGATCAAAAATGTACGTCCTGTACATCTGTAGGTGTGTTAGGTAGTTGAGTTCTGTCTGTGGTGGGTTGTTTGGCAGGGGGGTTGGGGCGCGCACGGGGTTCCTGTGGCTGCGTCTCCCGCGCCAGGACTCTCTCCACGTGGCGGGCGACCAGCTCTGCCGCGGCGGGCGCCGTTTGCGTCAGATCGCAGAGTTCTGTAATGCACATGCGCACACGAAGCCCGCGGGCCGCCGCCGCGATGCAAGCCACGGCTATCAGGGACGCCGGTACCAGGAGGAACTCCGTCTCTGTGGACAAAGAAAGTTACCATGAACTTGTGCAACTTATATTGAGGTTGTGAAAATTTAGCAAGGGTTATAGTATAATCAGAATGTTAATGTCGCTTTTTGATGAAGATTCAAATGGGAAAGAAAATAAAATCGATATTTTGCTTCGAATTCCCAACGACAGTGGCAAACTAGTTTAACTTGGTTTAAGTGTACCTAATTCTTGTGACACGTTATATCGCGTCTACAATTTCGGGACGCAGTATATTTGGGAATAAGGGCGGCGATTCGTGCCTGTCTTATTTATCATTTATCAGTGTATCCTGTGCATTTTCAAGTTCTTCTCAAACATGTGGACCCGACACTTTATGTTGTCAACAGCGTTGCACGAAATAAGCAACAAGACTTTACCCTGCTCTGCATGTCTGTATATACATTGTGTGATGCTGATAATAAGTGTTATTGTTTTTTTTTTTATTTAGACATATATGTATATAAAAAGTCTAGTAAAACATGCACCGCAAGGCATAAGCTAAGTTATCGCTTAGGTTAGTGTGAGCCGTCACGAGAAATCTTCGGGGAAGTCAATTTTTTGTTTAAAGACTACTTATTTATTTATTGTAGAATATAAATACATTTTGTCATCTGCATAAAACTTACAAAAGCATATACCTACCTATCTATTCTTGAGCTGGCTTAACATACGAGTATATACGAGTGAAACCTAACCTAACACAGACAGAACACGACTCAAAACAGTTTTATCCATACACACATTATTTTTAGCTTGGCCTGCTTTGCATTTTCAGATATGTAAGTACTTAACCGGAATCATTCGGCCGCGCATCTATTGAGGTAATTACGAGTGGAACAGGTGGCTCGCGCGCCACCTTGCATCTCAGCGGCCTTGCATCTACCTGCCCAGCGCCGACATTAATAAGTGATCCTACCTCTTAATAAAAACAAATAAGCATCGATTCGCTCGCTCACTGACAAAACAAACTGATATTAAATATATTAAATCGTCCTGACATACCTATAGCATAATATTCACTAATAACTACTGACATACGAGTATTGCATGACTACAATTATTAATGTTACTGTTATTGTTTTTTAACTATTCTTTTCTATTTTGATTTTTTATTAAATATTGCCACAACTTTAATTAATCTAAGATACCAATTTATTGTTTTGGAAACAAGATCTCACTCTCTTAAAAATGCTGCGCTCTTCCGGGTTTCATAATGTTAATGTTAGTGCTATATTGTACTTTTGACATGTGAAACGCATTTAATAAATAAATAAATAAATAAATAAACATCGACAAAATTGAGTATATCTTCCTATATCCAAGTCTAATCGTACTTACCTATCATAACGTTGAATTAAATTCTATTCTGACTATCTTTCCTGTTTGGTTGGACTGGAAAGGTCGGCGAAAAAAATGGTGTTACATTTTGCACAATACCGAACCGTTCATTGTTGTTAAGAAGAATAAGGAAGGAGTCGAAGTTGAACAGCTGCCAGATTTGTGCATTGCGTCCCCGTCTGCATCTTTTTGTGCGCCGCGGACAATGGCACGAAATAATGGTAATTTACATCTTAAGTCGTCTAGTTAAGGGCGCAGCTGCAATTTTGCCACGATCGAAGGAGGGACCTTTTGTTCGGGACCAAGTAAAGTTCGATCAAGGCATGATTAATCAATAACGATCCTAAATAAACAGCTTTACAATTTGCATTACTTTTCCCGTAAGATGTCAAAATTCTGCTCTAATTTATTGCTTATGTAGAGATGTGTATAAAATTGCAGTATTGTATTATTTGTTATCAGAATCGGTGAATCAGTCAGTTTGTCGTTATACATGAACTTCGGCTGACATAAAAGAAAAGTCACCTAACGGTAGCAGTATTGAAGCGTAAACAAGTTTGTAAAAATTAAAAGAGTGTAAGTCGCTCGCTGGGCTGGGTGTAGGTAGGCCGAGGCAGCAGATGTCTCGGCACCTGGCGCGACCCTTCCGCTCGCTGCCTGCCTTTAAGTACAACTTTAGGGTCACTGCCCACCTACACCCTTCTTGACTTAGTTCGCGACCATGCCCTTAGACACGTTTCTTTACGCTATCTACTCAAGAAAAAAACTTTATCGCAACACGCGAACGCGGACGCCTCACAATTTTAATTAGAAAAGCACCCTCCAGATACTTAATTCTCGTCTTGCAAGGTCATTGATATACAACAAGTTCAAGCTGAAAGAGCTTAGCAGCTAATTGATTCAACATATATCTACTTACCATTTAGCTGCAAAAGTTTATACATTTTAATCGAAAACTTAGTGGCAGTTAGGTTAGTAAGTATACATTGTTGATCGGGCTCGATTTTATTTAGTTTTGTAGTTCATTATGCGGCCGAAAAAGATTGTGTGCTGCATATCAGTGTAGATCTGAACAAGCATGGGCAGCGGACCGTCGCGATCCGTTGCGCGACAGGTTGGCTGCCAGTTGGCCGCCCAACATCTGCTGGCCAAGCACACGACAAGGGGCCGCTGACAAGACACCCCCGCGTCTTGCCTTGCATTACCCACCCTTCTAATTGCTATCGACTTAATAACCCCAACAGACATCAAAGACCGTTAAGTTCCGTTTATCAAACCCGTCTCGACGAATCCTAATTCAAATAGACACGATGCAGAACTGCAAGGGTTGCAAATAGTTAATGTCTAATTGTGCGAAACTGGTTGCAATCTTTTTTATGTGTCTTTTAAATTTAATGTCTTATTTTTGCAAAACAAGTTTTGAATAGGTAATCAAATCATACATAGATTCAGGTGCGTTATATTTTTATGGGTGACAGTTGATTGTATATGTATAGTCATGCTTGGAATTGTCATTCAAATTTAATACATTATAGATAAAGGTTGTTCTTAACAATACTAACGGAATCGCAATGTAAGACAACAATATGTTATTCTACCTCTTTTAAAACTAACATCCGCATCCATCTCCAAATGAAAGCGCTCATATTAAAACGGAAACGAAAGATTGCCCGAGCCGAATATTAAGAGACATTAAGATTTGTGAAGACGACTCCGGTGTATAGTTAGGTTAGAAGCTAGTTAGGGTCGGATACGCCAGGTGCGCGCCGAGACGATCCTTTGTCGCGGGCCTTTTGTCGCGTAGCTCGGTACAATACCCGCGGGACGTCTTCGATTGTCGCGAGTCAGCTGTCGCGGTCGCCCCTTACCAACGCAACCAGTCTCGCGACTCGCACCCAACCCGCGGTCGAGACTTACCGCCTGACTACGACGAGCAGCCGCAAAGGCGAAAGATTCAGTCTATTGCATTTTGTGGTGTGGAGACGCTCACTACGTAAAGGGCACCTAAGAAAAACGCTTGCCGCACCGCTGGGCGCGCATATTCGTGGCCGTTAGACCGACCAACGTCGCGCACATATTTTTCCTTTTCTTAACAGGCAACGAATCACTTTCATAATAATTAATAATACGTTACATTATTAAAAAAAAACATTGAATGAGGGGCGGTCGATCTCAATGTCTTTTAATAACTGACCATAAAACACCCGACGCTAAGAAAAGGAAGTTAAGGGTCAAGTAGTGTTATTAACCCGTTCACACCTCATGTGTACCTACCTAATATAAGTTACCAACAATTACGTGTCACTTCCGGCACTCGACATGCGACACCAACCAACAACTCGCAGACTGAAAGCCTAAAGCCGTATATTTGTCCTTACAAATAATTCTTAAGCATATCCGAAGAGAAAGGGCTTTGTTTGTTTAAAAAAATCGTTTTTAACAGAATCTTTGCAGCGAAAATGCCGACGCATTATGTGATCATAGCTGTGTACCAAAATAAGGGTAACCAAGCAACTGGCAGCTATAAATAACTGTTATCAGGATCCGATGGACCATACGGGCGTAATCGGATGAATAGTGTTAAACATCGACACATGACTGAGTGGTTAATCAACGAACATTTCCAAACTATTGCTTTTAATTCCGTCGAACTTGCAATCGATTTTGGAATACAATATTAAGCCAAAAGGCACGTGTTCATAAACTAAGTAATGGTAATGGAATTATCGCCATTTTACTGCCGACATACCTACAATTATAATGTCAAGCACAGGCGGTTTTAACAGGCATGATAAAATATTTTATTTTTATAGCGTGCTCAATGATCGGGCAAGCTCAACCCTTGTGGGTAAAAGCTAGGGTCACTGTTGGTCAGTAGCAATTATATAGCATGACCGGTTGAGGTGTCAGGCGCAGGACCAAGGGTCCATAATAACATCACGCCCCGTAACTACATGCACTGGTCTAACCGACGTAATCAGGATCCATTCGCGTAGAACAGCGCGTTTGAGCAAGGTACGGTATGATACGTCGATAAATCGATAAATAGTATTATTAAATCTCACTAGGCACATATGTAAAGTAAACAGGTAAGTACTTAACTCGCTGATTAGAATTAGAGGAGGTTTGATTAGGTAAAAAAACAATATCAGTTTCAGGTTTAAACTTACTGGTCTTAAGGATACTCCCCCTACGTCCCTATTTAACGCTTTAAGCGAATTCAACAATTCTATTAGCTTTTGTCAGTTAAGTCACTCCAAGTAACAATCCTTAATTTTATCACAGAGATGCAAGTTGTGATACACGAGGAATCATGTGTTTGCGATTTCACTATAACTTCATTAGATAGGTTAAAAACTACGCCGAACTACTTATGCGCGTTTATTTGTTAACAATAAAATCATGACTCCAATAAGTCGTCAACTTAAAACGTTAATATGAGTGGACATTCAGCATTAACATAAATTACAGTGACTTTAATTTCGAAGCTGGACCACTAAAAAATTATGTGTATAACAACGTGGTTGGGGTCAGTGGCTGAGGGGCGCAGGCGCAAGGTGTGCGATATCACTGCGCGGCATGTGCGCCCGCGTTCCGACACACGCGTCCACCCCTGCACATAAATGTCCATACACGGCGCACGCACTGCTATGGCATAGCCAAACAAAGGGACGCGCCACATTTGTTAATTACAAAAAAAAAGTATTTTTAAGAGTCAGAGCAACCTAGTAACAGCTCACATTAACAATTAGCTAAAGGTACAATGACTGAAACAGGAAGTCGCTTCTGCCCGCATGTTACACAATTTTCGCAACGAATTTATGATCTGGCTAAATACCTAGATAGCTGAATGACTTACCGGTATAGCAGACGGAGGTAAGCGTTAAAGCGTGAGTGCGCACGAGTGGATTGACGCGACCCCACGGCACTCGCGCCAGGAACGGCTCGATGAAGTCAAACGCGGTCGCGATGGAAAGCTGCCAGTTCAGCCGCTGCAGGAGGATCACTTCCCATTGCTGCAACCAAACACAATTCTGCAGGCATTCGCTAACACATCGCGAAGCGAGACTATAAAGCATTGTCTCACTCGCCTTTCCTTCCGAGGGAGCAATGAGCAACCCCATGTGAAACGCAGGGCCCTTTCAACAAAACTACAACTTTAATTTTACCCAACGCAATTACCATCCACTTATTTAAGGAGAATCCAAGGAGGTACACGTACGTATTCTTTGCAATTGAAACGTAACCGTCATACTCGATGAATCAGGCGGAAACCGCAAAAAGTAGCGAATCGTATTACATATAAAAATAGAAATGTGATTAATAAAAGGGCCATGTTTTTCATAGGGAAGCACTATAATTATAATAACAAAGACAACGCGAACCCATCTAATCTATTATAAGCTCAACGAATAGCTCTCATTTGTTTCAATATTAAACGTGTGAAAAAAATGTTATCTCTACTAAGTTCATTCATCCTCAATAACTTTTATACTTCAGTAAAGGTCAAAGATATGGTTCAGAGCTATTATTATGTAAACAAAAACAATTACACATTAATATGAGTAAAATAACTGGGGTCACACGATTAATATATGATGAGAATTGTATATTTAAAGGAATACCCTAAGGGTATGTTGGTAAGTAGCAATGCATATTTGTAAGGTGTGGGAAAGTAACTGACCCCTACACCATATGACCTAATTGAATATGCGTAGGATGAGTTTATCGTTTTGATCGCACTTAATTGCAAGGAAGTATGCGCCACAATGCCATACGGCACCTTCGAGCTCGCTTTCTCACGGTCTATCATGGAATTTTAATTCGTGTTCCTTTAGGGGGCTCATGACTTCCAATATGTTATTTTAGATATCTTATGGGAACATCTTTTGCATTACATTATGATCCGAAACATAAATTGAGCCAGTTGTTCAAATATTGTATATTCCGAGCAAGGATGGTCGGATCACGAACGGAGGAAATGAATTTTGTGACACCTGACAGAATTACGGTGCCCTAAATGCGTGTGAATCAGGCGACAAAGTCAACTCGCAGCAAGCACACTAATTGTTGCGCTCACACCTGCTTGTACCTGGATATAACGCATTATGACGTTTTGGAGGACTGTGGGAAAGTATAATTTTTCTACAGGTACCTATAGACAGACATGCGGTTATTTTCTCCTATATCGTATGTAGCAACATAATGTACCTAGAAGTGTGTATGGACATCTACATATAACTCCAACGCAATTAAGACATTTTCCAAGTAAAGTACACACTACAATGGGACTTTGTTAAGGGACGATCTTATCTCGATATCAGTTCGTGTAGCCCACATTTCCGACGGAAGCACGTAAGTAACAAGTCAGTGCTTAAGTCCGTCACAGGCTATGGCTTACTTCACGAGGGCGACACAATGATATACTTATTTACCTCAGCCCTCAAGAAAGTGTCGGAAGAAGTAATTACAGGAAACTAAGCACACGGGCCTTAAGGAAACGGGTAATATAAAGGGCATCTCTTTGGGGTGACATTTGACTCGGTTAATCGACTTGAATCACAGTGGAGGCGGAACAATGCGTAGCGAGTTGCGGTCACCGCAGGATGTAAGGTATTTGGCGTCGGAACCGCTTGACCTTTCCCGGGGTGACGATCCAGTGAATCACGCGCCTTAAAAGATGCTATCATTATTTTTATTAATTAAATTTTAAGTGGCTCACTTAAAGAAAGAAGCCACTTTTATAAAATGCATTTCATGTTTCCGTTTCCGAAATAGGATGATACAAAATACATATGTCATTACAATTATTAAACGAGATGTACATACACAAGTAATACTTACTTTAATTATTACGATTCTAAAATAACAATCTTGGCACAGATTGTAAACGCTAACTGCTAAGTGTTGAAACCGAAAATATATCTAACTCACGCTCCGTATTGCCACACGAAAATATTCGCTCTATACCACTCATATACCGACGTACCTTCATGCTTATTTCATGGTTTTTCTGGAGCATTTTTGTGGCATGAAAATATTAGGGTGACTTTACACCTAAAGTAAGTTTAAAGCTCTTTGATGCGAAATTTAACTTTTTCATTAGGAAGGCAAATCCGACGTTGCCGGCAATTCAAAGCTATACTGTACGGGATTTTAAAACTAATTTAAGTACCTGAATGTTTCATTATTATTTCATTTTAATTATCACTTACCCTGACTTCATTAGGATGGACGGAGTTGTCGGTATATGCGCAGAGTAGATCGACTGAGAGTGGATGGCACTGGCGGAACTTGGATGCCAGCAGCATGGCGGTGACCGCCAGGAGTTGCAGCTGTTGCCGGGAGATGGGCCGCTGCGCCAGGAACCGGTCCATGTAGCTGACTGCCAGTGGGAACACCTGCTCTTCGCATTGCTGCTCCTCGCACACCTGCAAGAGAAACAGCTTGTATTTCTTACCAAAGGGCGGAGGATTTCTTATGCCAAAACCAGTGTAGAAATAAAAGTTCTACGTTCGGGGACACACTTTGAATAGAATAGAATTGATTTATTTCGTGTTAAAAAAGTTTGTAGGTAGGTACATGAAATCTAAATATACCTAACAGTAGTTAACAAAGCACCAAAATGGATGCCACTCAGGGAATGCCGAAGTCGGAATTTCTCAGTCATGGCGCTAGTTTTCAGGTCAACCAAGAATACCTACAACAATATATATGTAAAGCTAGACTAAACAAAACATGTGGAGAGAGATGTTACAGGTAAATTAAAAGCGCAACAAAATAGTACCAACTAGATCACTTGTCAGGCTATAAAATTTGGACTATTATTAAAGCTCTAACCTAGCTCTACATTTCATACCTACACACATAAAAACTAATTCTCGGTTCACATATATCAAATTGCAGCAAATAGCGGATGCATACAGAATACTAAACAGTCATTATTATTGTGTTTTTTCGATCGATCAATGATACAAGTAATTATCGTTCTTACTTGATGCACCTAAATTTTAGTAATTTGTACCTTGCCAGATTTGATCTAAATCGGTTCAGTGGTTTCGTTATAAATGCGAAATCAGAAAGGATTTGCTGTTGCAAAGAGTTTTAAAAATTGAACCATGTGCTCTAGAGGTAGCTTACCTACATACATAAGATTTTATACACGGTGATTTACAGTCAACACGTCGCCGACCAGACAACTAAGGTGGTCAAAACATTCAATTTTTAACCTTCAAGTTTCTTTGATATGATACAAAATGACGGCTATTGACATCCGACAGGTTAACTGCTAAGTGGCAAACTTCGGAGTCTTTAAAGAATTTGTGGCTTTTATAGACGCACTTCCATTCCATATCTACCTTTGCAGGTAGCGTTTGTTTATACGAACTCGCTTTCTTTCCGCGACGGAATGTGAAGGAGTGAGGGATGAAAGACGATTCCATTTTTTTCGAGCGAAAAACATGTACTTTAGAATTTTTTATTGCACAAACAATACCGAAGTTTTTATCTACTGTCAGTTGTAAAGATTCCCGTGCGCATTGAAGAGAAAAGCTCAGAAAAAAGCTGATAAAAAATTTCCGTTGGCAAGCATTAGTAAGGGCTCGTTGCTTATTAATCTCCCAACGTGTAAGTCATAACTATGTACGTTACAAGTAAGCTTCTAGACATATTTAAACATGGATCACTGCACTGCATAGTTAATTAACTTACAATGCCAGTAAAAGTTAAGAACCAGATTAAGCTTCAAGGTTGAACAGTCGAGGTAACTGATTTACGCACCAGGTTGGAACCCTTTGTGCTACTATCTTCCTACTATATGAATCATTGACATCCCAAAAAACATCCATTTCCCAAATAAATTATACCTAACGAAATTCATTATATCATTATGGATAGGTTATTTGCCATTTAAAGGCAATTATTTTTAACAATTGACAGCTATGTATAAAAATGTTCGACAAAATATTGAACAGTTCTACGAATTGCTAAATTTATTTCAAGGAATTTCATTTTTCAAGTCAGCAAAGTCATGATCATGATAGACGGAGATCGAAGCGAGATAGAAAAATTGTAATGGAATAAAAAATCAAACTTTAGGTATTTAGTAAAATTCCTAATGAAAAAAAAAATAGCAATTTAAATCTTAATTATGACATAGCTAAATAAGCGGCAAACATATCTAAATAAATTGAATAACGTTCGTAGCAACTCTATGTAGGTATTTTTTTTTCTAAAGTTCTATCCAACGATATTCCACACTGGTCTCGAAAAAAAAGTCCTTATTTTACTTGTAGAGGAGGTACCTAACTACCCTGAATTAGTTTTTTTTTAATAATTCTTGCTTTAATTTTGTTTTATTTACTGAGATATGTCGATAAATCTTTAATAATACAACAATAATCAATTACCTCACCTATCAATTAAGTAGTTACTAATTTTATGACTTTATGACTTTGTCCACGTGGTTAATGAGGTAAAATTATATCCATGCAAAAATACAGCTTCCTGGCGCTAACAGTCTCTAAGCTGAGCCGTGGTTGGATGGACATGACGAAACTATAAGGTTTCTTTGTAGACTACGAAACCCTAAAAAATGCAAAAGCTACAAAATGCTCCTGACAATATCACCCTGACAGCGAAGTCATTAGTAAATCCAATCCTAAAGCCCAATTTAGACCTACAAGAAAGATTTTGCAAGTTGTTTTACATTGCGCCGTTCCGTTGACGACCTCAGACTCGCTCGCCTTACCGCCTCGCAATGTACTGCAACTTGCACATTTTTTTCTTGCAGAACTAAACTGGGCTTGAAGTTACTTGCGTCGCAATCAGGTAGGTAGGTACTTAGAATTTGATCTACACTAAACCAGACGTGTAAGTACTTAAATATTTAATTTAAATTTTGCTTAGCTAACAATAGACATGGAAAACTCAGTGATTAAGATAATTAACTGTGAGAGTAATTAAATAATAATTAACTAAGTATGTCGCAGAAAAATAAGTTATATATTGTGTTAAAATATGCTTACTTGCTAAATAAATGAGGGGTAGTCAGGAAACTACGCACTTAAGTACGTAATTAAACATAAACACCTATAGCATATTAACTGCGTATTTAACTTTTTAGGCCCTTTCTTTATTGTTACCTCAACTACTCATAGCCATTTAATTAAGCTAATTACTTCAAAATAACATCGAACTGCTTCCCCAATTAGTATCTAATCTACCTACTGATCGGAATTTCCAAAATGCGGGTAAAGGAACTTTTAACCCAAAGGTCATTGACCTTACTGATTAGTAAATTTACATATTGAGGGTATGTTAAATTTAGGAAAGCTTACATAAACAAAAAATATATACCTATGCAAGTTTAACATCAAACATCTTAATGTCTAACTAAACTATACTTATAGATGCACTTTAGACACGCAAGTAAGTATTAGTTTAAAGTGTTTAATGCGTGCTGCGTAGGTATCATCTACGCAGTACGCTTTAAACAAAAGTTTCTAATTAAAGTATACATGTCTACAATATACGTACAGTCTACATAAAATATATAAACACCTATTTATTTACTTAATAGATATAAATTTTAGACGGAGTAAGATTCGGATGTTTATTGCGACATTCGACCGTCATTTTGGATCCAAATCGATCCGAGTTACTAATTGTTTGTTCGCATTCAAAAAAAATGTTTGGTAGGTCAGGAACGCGACTAAAATAACACGGTTAGTATAAGTGTAGACTATTAAGTCTACTAAACTACTCGTAGTACTAAGTATAAAACGTAGATCTATCAGGTAGGGTATAAGATATACCTCCAGCATCCAAGTGGTGACGACCTTCCGCATGAATGGCTGGATATCAACCTGGACGTGCTGGAAATAGTCCGTATGGAGCGAATGAATCCTCTCCAAGGCCAAAAGATTCACCAGCAGCCGAGGATCCTGGTCCAAGGCACGGTCAGCCCCTGCCACACACATGTCCACCCCACTAGAAGAATTTCCCGAATTTTGCATGTTCTCTTCACAAGACAAATTCATCACACACAAAACACCAGGGCGAAACTGCTTTTCAAAGTTCGGTTTATTTTATCGCGTTCTTTTTTAAGTTCAAACCTCGCACGGCCGCGCTCGTGCGGCCTTCAGATGAGTGCAAGTCAGACTGAGCCAAACTCATGCTGTGGCCGCATGCAAGGGACCCCGTGCCTTGGGGCGCTCCGGTTCGACCCCGCGAGTTGACTCAGAATAATTGGGGGATTAAGAGCTCAAAACTTGTTTTAGATTTTGGGTTTTTTATTTACGAATTATTTTGACTACATATAGAACTGTATGTAATGAAACTTATTGGATACTTAATATGATATAGCCTATAATAGGTACATAGGAAATGTTTTTATTTTAATCACTTTATTGAATGATGAGATAATCAATTCAACGAAATCGTTAGACGTTACTTACTCTTGCGCAACGTCTACAGATTTCGTTTAATTTAGCATAGTTAGGTAGGTACATTTCTGATATAAACCCACTTTATACTATTTATCTCGAAGATTATTTAAAAAAAAACGGTCAAGTGCGAGTCAAACTCGCGCACAAATTAATAAACGTAGTGTACCCAGGTACCGCTGGGAGGACAGTGTCCAAGCGGATCTGCGACGCCTTGAAGTCGACGACTGGAAAGAGGCTGCGCACGATCGGGGCAGATGGCGTGCTCTCGTTTCGGAGGCCAAGACCCTCTTTGGGTCGCTGTGCCAATTTAGTTAGTTAGTTAGTTAGTGTAGGATTTTTATTATTGATTGTGTTATAAAACCTACAATACGCCGATACAATAACCCAAATTTGTAACTGTAAATATACCCTTGTAGGTTTTGATTCCCCGGCAATTTGTATGGAAACACCTTTTTCAACATTGACTTAGTATATATCGATGTTTTTCAATGACTAAGTACAGTCAAGGGCAAAGATATCGACACGTCCTAAGTTTCAAAACTTTAAGGCATATCATGAAATGGCGCCATTTCACGATATGCCTAGGAATTTCGTGATCTGGCGGATTTAACGATCGGCCGCCGACATATACATATTTTTGCAACTTTGGCCGTGTCGATATCTTTGCCCTTGACTGTACGAGTAGGTACAATGACTGTATCGTTTGATTGCGTTGACTTAGAAGTCTAATTTATTCACTACTCCGAGGACCTGAGTTTTTGATACTTATTAATTTCAGCTTGATGCCTCCAGGCGTTCCTGAGAAAACGATCTTGACAGATGGACGGATAGACGGACATACAGACAAACAAAATGATCATATAAGGGTTCTGTTTTTACCAATTGGGGTACGTAACCCTAAAAATAAATACATATGTGGTAACAGTCCCCAACTCTCTGCGCTTGCCTTTCTAGAACTTTCTAGAACTTTATTACGACGTACCTAACATAAGCAACAAATATTGTGGTTAGTTAATTGACGCCTATACCCAAATGCGTTTCAAACGAAATCTCGACGGTGAATAAACAAAACTAAATTAATTCTCAACAGTCGTCCCAAAAATAGAAACGTGTAAGTAATGTTTTATCGTTGTAAAAAATATATCTTTAAAAATAATAATCACGGTATGATTAAGGAACAACCCCTAATTCGCCTTCCTCCGGCGTCACCTTTTTTTTTCAACCCCTAGTATTGCAATACAATGTTGCGTACCTTCACCTATAGCCCATTTCTAGGGTCCCGTACTACAATGAATAAATACGGACCCTTTCAAATTGATAATACTTGCGTCTAGTTAACTGTCTGGTCAGACATCCAATCGACTCATGCAGATAGGTACGGTAAGAAATTACGCCACAGGTTTTCAATATTCTTTTAATAACGAAAATAAAAATTGTATGTTCAATTGTATGTTGTTGTTGTTATTGTTGTTATTGTGTGTTCAGGGCTACTACGAAACTCGAAGCTCGAACTTCGTGTCGTACGGTCCTTCTCGCTCTCGTATTTAATAGTACAAGTGTCAGAGGGACCGAACGACACGAAATTCGACTTTCGAATTTCGTAATAGCCCCTCAGGACTTAGAACGCACTTCTTGTGGCTTTACGTGCCAAGGTGTCATACCAACTGTAGATACCACCGGTGAACTCGACCAACCATACGAAAACCTTGATCATGATCCCTTACTTACTTCTTACTTCCGCTGACGCTACAACTCTCTGTGGGTCTTGGCCTCCTCCACAATTTTAGTCCAGTTGTCACGGTGCCTGGCAACCTTCTTCCAGCTGGTAAACTTTCCCATCCTCCTGAGATCTTCTTCCACACAGTCACTCCAACGCTTTTTAGGCCTGCCTCTCGGTCTCTTCTCTTCTCGATCTTGATCCCTTGCATACCCTAATAGTGACGTGTACGTGCAGTGCTTCTATTTCAACTATCACAAGTCACGACACGGCTCATATGTATGTTCCAAATTGGTTTGAAAGATGTAAGAAATTATGTAGTACCTACCACCATTTTACAAAATATTATCGAAAATCTTTTTATTTACTTTTTTTTAATTCTTCACGAGCCGACTTGTAACGCAATCGACTTAAATAATACAGTAGTCTTATGTTAATACTTTACAAAACAATAATAACACAGTTTATACCTACATAGTTACTACCTACTATGCCACGACTGCAGGCACGCGACTCGACCAAAAAAAAACCAGTTCGATTTAATGTCACGATTTTATTACTCCGAAATTAATTCAAAACGAGGTATAAAATTTACAATCACTTTTGAAAACACAAACACAATGACAATGGACAAAAGAGGTTTGGGAGGGCGAGGAGGCCGGAGGGTCGCAGCTGCGGGCGCGCCGGCTGCGCGACATTATAACAAAATCCCAGCACACCTGATCTTAAACACCGATCATTATTATAATTCCATTCTCTTTCCAGATTTCTTTGTAGTCTCGATTGCGACGCGTGCACGCATGCCCTCTTTGAATCTCAATGCACAATGACCACCTGCCAATTTTTGAACCAGTTGCATCTACGTCTAAATTTTAAGTAACTAATCGCACTTTGTTGGAGCGGGAGCCGAGGTATCGAATTTGCCGTTGTAGTAAGGAATGTATGCTACTACGGCCTTCCAGTCGGTCAAATATACTGTGGCCAGGGCGCCCGCCGCTCCAAACACTGCCAAAGAGGCGCCAAAAGCACCAAGCTGCTCCAATTGCTTTTTACCCAGCCCCATGGTTGGTAAGGAAAGCCCTAAATCTGAGACGCAGTTGCACGGACACTCGGCACTCAAATCTGCCTTTGACAACGAAATCAAATGTCAATCAGCATAATAAAACGTAGTGGTTATATTCTCTTTGGTCAATCAGTTCCGCGTGAAGTACAAACTCCATATAAAAATATTTCAAAGAACTGGCCTCCATGAAGTTTATGATGCAGAGGTTTGATACTCGTATGAACACATTATCATGAAGAAATACGAATAGGTAGTTGTTCTCGAGTCAATGTTTATTATGTGTTTAACTAATCTATAAATATTGTTTATCCGTTTTGAACCCGCCCTGGTGTTGCAGATGTTTATGGGCGGTGGTGATCTCTTACCACCAGGAGACCCACTTGCTCGTTTGCCTTCCAGTCGAATAAAAATAAAAAATAAAAAAAAAAACATGAAACTACCGTGAGACTCACTCATATTAAATGGTATTGTAACGGATAACTCACGTCTTAAATCGAGTTTAGCTCGACATGTTCGACATGAGTTGAGTCGCGCGAGCAGAGCGGTGCACGGTGGCGCGTACCTACCTAGTGCACGTGTTGCGGCAGCCGCCGAGTCGCGTGCTCCTTTGAAGAAGGGCTACGAAATAACCCGAAACATGTCGAGCTAAACTCGATTAAAGCCGTGAGTTATCCTTTACAATATCATTTAATATTGTTTATCCGTTGTCTAAAAAACAATGCTTGCTTTGGTGAAAAAAGGGTCCCGGGTTTAGACAAATATCTTTTCAAATTCACTATCTACTTTCAAAGATTAGGGGTAGATCCTTAATCTTTGAAACTGACTACAGGTACATTCGAACAAACACAAAATTTACCTCTTTATTTGTTTTGTAATAGAAAAGTACCTAGGTAAAGTCACAGAATAAATAATACCTAGTAGAAGTAGTAGCGTCATTATTTTGAAAAAATCTCGTATTTCAAATCACATCGTCAACAAAATTGGCTCAAATAATGAACGTAAAGTTTACTCAGAAAAATTACTCATCAATTTTCAGGTACAGTCAGCATCAAAAGTAGCAGATCAATTTTTAGGGTTCCGTATCCAAAATGGCAAAAACGGAACCCTTAGGTATAGTATAACGTTTTAAACTTTCGTGATTCTCACTCATAGTCAAATACCTTAACGGGACTTATCACGCTATTTGATACTATTATTATTTACCTCGACGTTTCGGCAACATTTTAGTTGCCGTGGTCACTCAACCACGAAAGAACGTGCGTGGTGGTAGAAGAACTCGCGCTGCTAGGCGGACTTGACACCCTACACTTCAGTCTACTCGTGACCACGGCAACTGAAATGTTGCCGAAACGTCGAGGTAAATAATAATAGTATCAAATAGCGCGATAAGTCCCTTAGGTATAGTTTCGCCATGTCTGTCTGTCTGTCCGTCCGCGGCTTTTCTCAGGGACTATCAATGCTAGAAAGCTGTAATTTTGCACAATAGGTACTTGATAATCAATAAGAACACTATAGGCAATATCTTGTAAGACCTTAATTATTTCACAGAACATTTTTTTTTTTTAATTTATTAAGGCAACAAACAGTCACATATTTAAACATTGCATTTAATACATGATAAGGTATAGACCTGGAGTGCCATAACAGTAATAAAGTATACATCGGTAAACAGGAATGGTAGATGCGATAAAATGGCATTGCATTGGAGGTAGACACAGGTACAATAATAATCCCTATACGCTAAAAACAGGTAACCATTCTTATGGAGTTAAACAAGAAAAATTGGAAAATTGTATAGAACTGCGTGCGATTACTTAGCGTTTAGATGACAAATAACACGGTTTTTGAAATTTATACAGTTTCTTTGGGCAAGAATATTGATAAATATGAGATAAATCTTTGTTATAATAACTGAGACAACGGTTGAAGTAAGAGTTAGTACAGTATTTAGTGCGGGAGAACGGAACTGAGAACAATTTTTCATGTCGTGCATTACATCGAGGAACTTTGAATGAAATATTACCAAGCAGTGAGGGGGAGTCAACATAATTATAAATTATTTTATAGAGGAACATCTATCGAATTGAGTGCGTCGCTTTTCTAAGGACAAGAAATTATGGTGAGCTAAAGCATTGAGGTACGAATTGTAACCCCTGCCCATTCTGTAGTCCAGAGCATTTAGGAACTTCCTTTGAACTCGTTCAATTCTATTAACGTGACATTTAAAGAAAGGGCACCAGATTATACAGCCAAAGTCCAAAATCGACCGAACCAAGCTAAAGTATAAAATTTTATAGGTAATCTCTTGCCAAAAAGGCCTACAGACCCGTAGGATGAAACCAAGCTGTCTGTAGGCCCTTTGTTTGAACATTGATTCACAGACATGGTAGGTCAAAATGTCCAAGGGCATTTGCTACCACGGTCATTAACAACAATATGCGGTGAACCATACAAACTGATGGCAAGGGATTCTCACAGGCCGGTTCCCGTGGCCGCCATGGTCCATACGCCATTACATGCGATTGTCAAATTAGGCCACCATACGCGACCACTAATTGCCGAGTTATCAATTTTGTCAACCCATTCCCATCTTGCACTTATCTGCCGAACGATTCCATGCGTGTCACGGGTGAACAAACTCGGACTTATTGGCTGCGGCTATTCCCACAATAGTGATCAATAATGGCCGCGGTGGTATAGTGAACCAGGTGAGCCGGGTCAAACCCTGGCTTACTCCTACATCTCTGAATTTTTTGAAATTCCTGTGCAAAAGTAACATTCAAACTATTATGAGCTTTAAAGTAAAGGAAAACATTTTGAAGAACCTACAGGTAGTAGTCAGCTTCAAAAGTTGCTCCCCACTTTTATACTTTGTCGCTTTAGGTAGGCTCAGTTTCCAGCAGCCAGCAGAGATGTGCAAGGATGTGAAGTGAAATGAAAATGAAGCGTTTTCATTGGTTCATGAAAAACACAAGTACACAACACATACTAGCGCGCATCTTTGGTGGAAACACAGCCTCACGGTCACGTATCAGGGCTACTACGAAACTCGAAACTCGAAATTCGTATCATACCGTCCCTCTCGCTCTCGTATTATAAATAGTATAAGTGTCAAAGGGACCGCACGACACGAACTTCGAGTTTCGTAGTAGCCCTGCAGACACGCATAGCAGTAGGTATAGCACGACCGAATGGCCTAGTGGTTAGAGAACCTAACTATGAAGCTTGAGGTCCCGGGTTCGTTTCCCGGCCGGGACAGATATTTGTATGAATAATACGAATGTTTGTTCTCGGGTCTCGGGTGTTTAATATGTATTTAAATATGTATTTATCTATATAAGTATGTCTATCCGTAGCCTAGTTAAGTGTCCATAGTACAAGCTTTGATTAATTCGGGACTAGGTCAATTAGTGTCAAATGTCCCATGATATTTATTATTAAATACATAAATCGCAAGTAGGTAAACCTAGATCGAAAGGGTATCGACTCAAACTTCTAACTCAACTCAAACACATTCTAAATCATAATCAATCACAGTTATTATAATTTTCCTTGTAAGTTTGATACCTACTTAATACCATCATGATTTTTTTCAAAATGTTCTATCCAACGGCTTAGCTTTTAAAGGGGGGGGGGAGCTCAATTTTAATGAAAATTTTCTTTTCATTGTTAAATATTTCACAAACAGATTACTGAATCGAAAAATCGTCTTCACATCCCCACTATGATTTTAAAAGATCCTATCCAATGATATCCCACACTAAAGGGTTAGATAAGAAAAAAAAATTACCCTCACTTTACCTCTACGGGTACCCTAAAAAAAATGTTCTTATTTTTTTTTTTAAATATAAATATTAAACATAACTTTCTAACAATAACTTAAAATAAAATAAAAATTTAACCTAAAACTAAAACAAAGTGTCCAAAGAGTACCCCTTAGGCAAGGTCCCGAAGATGCTGGCAGCGTTTCCTCTTTGAATAGCTAGGCTAATTCTTTGTCCGAGGAAGCTGCCAGCTCTTCGGTCACCTGTGACGTCTACTAACCTTTTAGAAATTTCCTTGAAAAGTTTTAAAGCACTAGGACCCCACGGACCAAGGGTCTCGACACCGAATGGGACAAAGTCATATTCGGTGCCTAGACCCCTGTATTTGGATACTTTTGCCTTTTCAGCCGCTTCGGATGCTGCACCGGCTCTGTTGCAGGTTCCATGGAGATGGGAAGGAGCCAGCGTGTCAGAACAAGAAAGTCAGTCAGTTTTTTTTTATGTTACCACTTTGTCGGCGTGACTGATATGTATATTCATGCCAAATTACAGCTTTCTAGTACTAACGGTCTCTGAGCTTAGCCGCGGATCGACAGACGGACAGACATGGCGAAACTATAAGGGTTCCTAGTTGACCACGGAAACCTAAAAAGAAACTTTTGAAATTCATAAGCCGCCTGCACATTTTAAACAGTATCTTAAATAGTTTTCGCTGACAGCTGACATGATGACAGCAGCTGTCATCTGTCATGCCTGTCGCCTGTCCCTATCAGTGTCATGCATGATAGTCGTCCGTCACCGTCAGTTCCTTTGGTTTATGTTTGGTTTGGTCTGGTCTGGTACTCTGCTTAGGCAGATTCTATGTTTCATTCGTTTCTCTTTATTTAGTTTGTAGTGAAGGACAAGGAAGTGATTGTGAAACTGAAGCACAGTATAGTAACAAAACTCTGTATTAAAGTGATATTGTTCCGAGGGCCAGTTCGACTTCTTTTTTTAATAATCTTTCGTTTCCTGCTAATAATTGGAATTAAATTCATCAAAACAAAGCTACCAAGCCATACCAGTTCCTGATACATGCCAAGTAATTATAACAAACACCTAGCTGTTACCAACTCAGTCTACGAAGAATGCGTTTATCGCTAACCCGCGAAAACTGATTTTCAAAAACTAAATCGTTCCCTGAGTCTCAAGCTATCTTCATATTAAATTATATCTAAATCAGCCCAGCGGTTTAAACGTGAAGAAACCGTGATAACTACTAACTGATCTAGTTTCTGCTTTTTTTAGATATTTGAGTAACATATTATATTGATTGTTCAAACAATAAAATTTTACTATATTTTTTTAATATTATAAAGAGTAGACCAGTTGTTCAGCAATTTTAGTGAAGTGTATGTTGTTCTAAAGGTGTCTTATTTAAGGTTTTTCTTTTCAGGTGTTTAAGAATTGACAAAATGACATCAGAAAAAGATCCTCTCATTGCAGAAAGATCTGGAACTGTAAGGGAAGTGGGGAACCATGCTATTTGGAGCTTATCATCTTGTAAACCAGGTAGGTAATCGAGTCAGATTAGACATGAGAAGATTATAAAATTATGGCTCTTCATAAAAATGGCAATAGCCCTTTTCTCCATAGGACTAATTTTTTGCTTTTTTGATCAGTACAAAAGAACAAAGAAGAAGTTTGTTGTATTCCATAAATACATTCAGTGTCAAGGTCCCGACAGTTGGTCTCTCTGTTTATAGGCAATTTTTGCTGCAAAGCAGAAAATATGCTGCTACTGGACTAGTTACAAGCATAGCAGAAATGTGGTTGCAAACATGTTAACTAAAGATACACTAGATTTTATTGTGGCTGACAACATAATAAAAAATCATTGAAAATAGGTATATGTATTTAGGTGGAAAACATTATCACCACTTGTATGAAAACACACTGACCCATTAACCAGCATCTTCAGGCATATCACCAACCAGTTGGTTTAGTGCTTGTTCCTTAAAATGGCAATAATTATCACTCTCAAAGTATGTGGTGACCAGACCACTAGTGGTTTTTCTATTGCTACAACAAATGACTAAGCATGAATTTCCAGGCTTTGGGATAGATCAGCTCAGAGATGACTGTATGGACACCTATTGGCAATCTGATGGGCAACTGCCACATCTTGTAAATATCCAGTTCCAAAGAAAAACAATGGTATCTCACATCTACATTTACACTGACTACAAATTGGATGAGAGTTACACTCCGAGCCGAATATCCATCAGAGCAGGAACTCACTTCAATGATTTGCAGGAAATTGAGGTTATTGAATTAATTGAGCCTAGTGGTGAGTAGCATGGAAATAATTTGTTTTTTTTTTTTTAATTAAAATATTCTTAAATACATCAAAATATTATCTTTTTTTTTTCAGGATGGGAAATGATACCAATCAAGGACATACATGACAGGCCAATCAGAACATTCATGATTCAAATAGCAGTATTGAGTAACCACCAAAATGGACGAGATACTCACATGAGGCAGATCAAAGTCCATTCACCATGTGAACCTACTGTGTTTGACATAAATAAAATTAAAAACTTCTCAACTGTTCAGTTCCAACAATACACCACACTACGATAAAAAATAAGCATTAATTTTGACTATATTATGTTATATTATTACTTAATTAATCAATCTGTACATCTAATTACATGTTTATTATCTTGAGTATAAAATCAGTCTGATTCCTCACTTTCTGCTTCTTGAAGCCAGTCAAAGAATTTGACCAGTGAGGGCTGATTGGCAAATTCACTTTCATTGTCTTGCAAATCCTTGTACCATTCCATCAAAGAATCCTCATCTACAACGTCAGCTCCATACAGAAGTTGTATGACTTGACCACCTTTACCATTCAGCCATTCACATTTTAAACAACTTTCCTGGAAACAATTATTACACTATAAGTCAAATTATCTGATTACTCTCTTATAAAAACACAGGTTTAAATAGTACACTTACTTCAACTGCTTTCAAACAATCCATAATGGAAGATTTAGTCTTAATGTAGTTGGCCAGTACTGGTCTGAAGTACTTCAAGATATCTTTCACTGTGGCAACAACATTCTTGGTTTCTGTGAGAACTGGAATACTAAGAAGAGCTCTCACAACAAAGAAGTTCACCTCATGCAACTGTATATTATATGCATATCTAGAAGAATTTATTTCCAGAATCAAATAGTCACACTTCAATTTTTCTTCATATCCTCTTGCCAAACTATCAATGACTTCTTGTAGGAAAACTGAAAGCAAATTAAAATATCATAGCAAAACTTCAGCTGCTTTTAATTCATTCAAGACCTAGCATGAGACAGAACTTACTATTGGTGTCATCAGGAATTGGAGAGTCTGGTATTGAGGACTCAGCACTGCTGTCAGAAGAATAACATGACTCGCTATCGCTCCAAGTCTTCTCAAGCCCAATAGCTTCATCAGCCTCACTGCCTGTTGATTCATTCTCCCACTCTGTACCACTCTCTGAAGTGGATTTCGACAGTTTTTTTTCTGAAAGTTCATATTATTTATGGGTATGATTTTATTGATCACCTAATAAATATGCTGACCTAATCCATACTAATATTATAAAAGCGAAAGTGTGTTTGTGTGTTTGTCCGTCTTTCACGCCGTAACGGAGCGACGGATTGACGTGATTTTTGGCATAGAGATAGTTTATGGGCCCCGAGAGTGACATAGGCTACTTTTTATCCCGGAAAAATGCATAGTTCCGGAGGGAACAGCGCACGATAATCGAATACCATGCGGGCGGAGCCGCGGGCAAAAGCTAGTAAATAATATTTGTTTCTAAAATAGTAGATCTGTCACTTAAATTAAATCACCAAATAATATTAAAACGGTTACCTAAATATTATTTAAAAATTACTTAGAAACAATATTAATCATGACATAATTATATTGGGTTCCAAAATAATACATAGATGTGTCACAAAAACTGAATCGCCAAACAATATAGAAATAGCTTCCTAAAAATTAATTATAATTAGTGGAAAATAATATTAATCTATTACAACTATGCAAGTCTCTGGGATAAAAACTATCCTATGTCCTTCTCAAGATCTTCTACTCTGTCTCCAACCAAATTTCATATAAGTAAGTGGAGCATGAAGAGGTAATAGACAGTCCAGATTTACCTACTTACACATTTATAATAATAGTAAGTCTGATTAAGTAGTGTAACTGTTCTACTGAAACTCACTAGTTTATACTGTATTTTTTTTATACATATTTTTTATATTGTAATTATGTTACTAGTTATAATATGCTCTAATTTACCATTTGTATCTCCTTGTCCTTCTACTATAGCACCCTTTAGTTTAGAACCTGGTGCCATTTTCACATTTGATGTGAGAATTGTCCCATTTTCCAAATCTGAATCTTTCTCCACTGTGCAATCGTCATCAACAAAACTATTGATTATTTTGCAGTTGTCTTTTATTACAACATTGTTCATAATGTAGCTTCCAGTTATGGTCACATTACTTCCAATCACACAGTTCCTTCCAATAACAGATTTACTAACAACTGTATTGTCGCAGATTCTCGTGTTTGCCCCTATTAAGACATCCTCAACAAGGGAGCTGGACCTAAAACAAATTTACGTGTAAGTTTCGTAAACAGTTTTAAAGTATGCTGATGCGGAATATTACTTTTTCTCTTACCTGCTCACAGTAGAGCTTTTGTTGCAAAAGTTGTGATTCCCTATGAATTCATAGTTATCTTGGTAAAGTGATCCACTTTCGATGCAAAGAGGAGCTGCCCAGTGATGGATAATGTCACGACTGAAACAGTATCAAAGTTAGTGAACTTAATATTTATTAATAATAATAATAATATCATTTATTTCATGTAACTGGGATACTTATTAAATAATAAATATTAATACTTATTTTGCTGTAGTTTTAAGTTTATTTTATTTGATTTATTTATATTCTGTTGTTGTATGAATTTGTGATTGGAATTTAATACTTATTAAATAGTAAATGAAGACTTTTGCATTTTTAATTTTTCATTATGAGTAAGTATACCTGATAGTTTTAAAGGTTCTCCAATTGGTAACCGTAGCAGCATACTGGGTATCTTTTAGCAGAGCATAGTACAGTGAGCTAGCTAAAATTTCTTCATTTATCAATATTCCATTGATGAAGTCATCCCTTGTTTGGAAATCAAAATTATCAGAAAACAGTGGTGGCACGGAAGGAGAGCAAAGGGCTATGTTAGAATCCACAAGGTTATGGTGTAATTTCACTTCGGCATGGCTTAACACGCTTTCCTGAAAAAGTATAAAGTTAACTGATTCTTTTTTATTCATGACAAAAATTGCAAACTATCAGTAGTTGACTAAGCTCGATCAGTGCCCACCCAGGGTGGTTTAGCCGTGTGTTTTTATGTAGAATAAATAATTTTACAATAAAATACTTGTGGAAATTTAGAGGCCTGCCAGGACTGGAGGCCAGGGGCAGGCTGCCTCTTCTGCCCCCCTGTTAGTCCACCACTGATCTTTTTTCAGATCTATATCTTACCAAAGGTAAAGTAATAGTCCTATCCTTTGATTTGGGTTTATATTTTTTGTGAATGAGCACTTTTCTGGTGTTGGCATCTGCTGCCAAGAAGATGGGCTTGTCCATGCTGATGAGCGGATGTTCCCAGGATACTTTTTTGTAAACCAAAGTCATGGCAGCACCTTTATCTTTTTTACACAGATTCCTGGAATAGTACAATTTTATCATGTTATAATATAAACAAAACATATTATATCTATTATGATCATCATCCTTCGTACTAAATAAATTAATAAATACTAAAGCCAAAGTAAGAATATCATTATTCAATTTAGGCACAACAAGCACATGCAAATGTGAATAAATCTACCACCGGTTCTGAAAAACCTCTGTTGAGAACAATCTGGAGAGAAACTCAATGAGGCATGTATTTTTTACTATGATTCATACAGTGGTGTGCAGTGGATCAATTCCAGCATAGGCAGCTGGTGCTGCACCTACCCTACTGCTAATGATGGCAGGAGAAAGTTGCATGTTAGTGGCTGCCTACCCAAGAATTAAACCACAGCATGCCACAACATTCACAGAATAGATACCCACAATTTCAAAAGTGTATCATCATATTAGATTATGATTTTAATGAAAACTTATTATATAGTGACCTACCCCAGCTTTATACAGGTGATGTAATTTTGAAAAGGTAAAAAAGTAACATTAAAAAACTAACTTGTGCCCACAACTTCATCTCCATGCATTTATATAATATATAATTATATTGCTATCCCATGGGAACTATTCAATTTTCCAGGATAAATACTATCTAATGTCTTTTCTTTGATTTCATATTATCTCCATATTAAATTTTATCAAAATTGGTGAAGATAGACAGACAAACTGTCTGATTTTGAATTTTAGCATGGATATATTATGCACTTTTATTTGCTTTTCATAATGCATAAGTTTTTTTTCCTAAAACAATATATTTAAGAGGGTTTTTCTGAGATAAACAATGATTTTGCTACCAAATCATATTTATAAATAATATGATACTTCATACATAGAATTAAAAAAAAGAATGTAAAAGATAGCCCCAATTAAATTATTGCTATAAACGTCTTTAACTATCTAAGCTATAAACAGAAATAAAAATTAAAACCTACTTATGCTGCTCCAACATCGATGCATAAGGCATATTGGAAATGCTGGTAATGCCAGTTAAAATAAAATATCCTCTTATAAGGCCAGCAGCATCAATTTCTCTCACTGCATCGCCCATTGTTTCACAAGTGTCTGACATCAACACCTGGACTTCCATTGTCAAGCTCCATGGGGCCTTCTCCTCTTTTGATTTTCTGTAGTAAAAAATATTCTTCTATTACAAGTTAAGGATTTCAAGTTTTAATATTTTGTTTCTTCATTGAAGAAACAAAATTTTTGATACAAAACGTTAATATACTAGCCTTAAGTGTTCCTTTATTTTAGCTCCATCATGACAGCAAAATAAAATAGTTTCATCAACTCCGCCCAAAGCAAGAGATTCAAGAACATAATTCACGAGTGGCACTCCTGCGACGGCGAATAAACCCTAAAATTAGTGTGTATTAGAAAACTTTAAGAAATATGATGAAACTTGCTGACTGCCATGCCAAGTCCAAGTAGGTACAAATCTGAAAGCCTTACCATCGGTTTGTACTTAGTGACAGGGTCAAAATTATTGTTAAAAGTGTCCATCATAACCACCGCCTGGATGGCGTTTTCTTTCTCCATATCTTTATTAAATATTATTTGCTTTTTCTACAGTTAAAAAGGTTATCTGAACGAAACGTCAACGACCCCAAAAAAAACATACGTTTGCATCGAAATAGTAAGTACCTGGAATGTGCACTGTGCAGGAATAGCGAGCCGATTTCTTGGCGATAGAGATAGCTGCCACAGGGTTATTTTATCTCACTCTATTAGTATGGCCATAATTTTATGCGATGAATGAGACATTCCTTCCTCCTAGTACTTCTTTGTCAGAAAAATATACTAAGGAGCAATAACCAGATTCTTTATTACTTGTATACCAAGTCCTTATGATACGGCTGGTAGAGATTAGAGCAAATACATTTTAGGTATGTACGTCGGTGCTAGTAACAGAAGTATTCACTTTTCTATAGGTACAACTAGTATGAAAAAGTGGATACATAAGTCAGTTAATTTAGTTTAATAAATGAATGGAGACTAAGTTGTCACTACAGAAAAAATAATTTATTAAATTAAACCACAATCACATTCTGAGAGGAGGCCTGTGCCCAGCAGTAGGACGTATATAGGCTGGGATAATGATGATGATGATTACAAATTACAACAATGAAATAAAAATTAAAAATTACTATTAAAGAAAACTAAATTAAATTATGTCCAGCAGTGGACGACCATAGGCTGATGATGATGATGATGAAATTAAATCAAACAATTAAAATCACTCACTCACTGTTGTCACTTAATTATATACTTATTCATTATTTACTAGCTTTTACCAGCGGGTTCAAACGCGTAAACTGAATCGGTCCGGTAGTTTTAATTGAAATTTTCAGGATGTTTCCGAATTCCCTTGGAAATTTTCAAAATTTATAATTAAAATATAATATAATGTAGTAGGACTATTATTTTATGCATGTATGTATCATTCGTATTAGACAATACGTATGATGGGTATAAAATATTATATTATAATAAATATTACATATTAGCCATTTCAATAGATCGTGAAAAGATTGTCACCCTAGTCTCAATAACGAAGGCGCCATCTTACTGTTTGGTGTGGCCATTGAGAAATTAATAAAACCTACCATCAAGTTACAATTAGCTTATATAAAAAGATATAAAGCTTATTTCATTAAAAAAAATATATATTGTGTAATTATTGATTATTATAAATGTATACATTTTATTCAATGTTTTTAAAAGACAACGCTCACGAAACTAAAATTTACTAATTATTTATTATTTATTTCCTGGCAATAGTTAGAGAGGGACACACTGACTCCGTGCTTGCTATTTCACCCGGACCGGAGGCCCTTAGTTCTTATGTCAATGGCTTTGGGTCGGTTTTCGCTCGTCTGTTTTTGGAGTGTTCATTCCAGGTACTTACTATTTCGATGTACGTTTGTTTTGTACGTCACAAAAAATATCTGTCAAAAGAATTCAAAATGTCAAAGAAGCTATTCAGGACACCGTTTTTATCGTCAATCTATCTAATTTACCTACACGGATAAATTACTGTCCCTCAAAAATTCCGTGTTAGCTGAGCTAGTAGTCTAAGATTTTCTTTACAGTCGGATGAAGTAGATTTGCACCTGCACTTACACGATACCTTCTACTATAATAATAGGGTTGCTGCTTCCCCTCGTAGCTCGTACCTTCAACACTGGTTTCGTTAGGTAGGAATCTTGACCTGATGTTGTCTTTTCTCTCTATTCCTCATCAATTCGGATTCTACCTAGGTACTTCTTAAGTTATTGTTTTCATTTGGCTCGACTGTGTGTGTGTATGTGTAAAATTAGCATTTGTTGATAATCCTGTTTCCTAGGTGCTATCGATCTAAAAAAAACCTTGAGCCGTGAGGCTGTAAGAAAAAGAAAAATAGTGGTACATGTAGTTTAAACTGAAGATCAACTTTTAGCTAAAGCAAATATATATTAAATTTACAGAGTTATTAACATGGAATACGATCTATCGCGAATAGACTACACTATATGCGGGGTCACGTATCCCGATACACTAAAAATATTACCAGCGCCTGATTCCAAAATACAGCAAAAAGTGAGTGAGACTATATAGTCTGAAATGGTTTATTTAGGAAGAAACTCAGTTATGTTTTTTTTTGTAGTTTGTTATAGGAGACAAAAACGGAGTTTTACAATGTTTAAGTATAAAAGACGAGGAAGCAGTTGTTCAGTTTAAAACATTACCAGGAAAACCGATTACAGCCGTTCAACTAGCCACCAATGATGGTGAGTAGGACCACATTTAAAAAGGAACTTAAGAAAATATGAGAAAATGCTAAATAATTATGTTTGTCTGACTTACCTACTTGCACGGTAAAATCTTTACTCGCCCTTTACCTACTTGGATAGCAATTCATCTAACTATTTTGATACTTCCTACTGATCTTACCAATGAGTTCCATTTTTTGCCCCATCTATTAAGGACTTTGTCACAGTGTAAATTACTTACCCAATCCACGAAATTTTAGGTTCACAAGCAGATAAAGTGTTTGCGGCGTCAGGCAATGAAGTCAAAGGCTATACAAGGAAAGGCAAAGTTTTCCTTTCAATCGAAACGTCGTTATCGGAGACCATAACATCCATGTATACACTTTTATAACATTTATAATTCTCCCAACAAACAATTTGGCGATAAGAATAGACCGTATTGTAGCTTTGAGTGGTAGAGTAGCTTTACAAGGTCTACATTTATAGCTTTTGGTGATACTATGGATCTAATTGGATACATTAGTCAGCTGGCGATAGTAAAGTGATTTAATAGAAATTAGAAAAATATAATAACTTTAAGCTGCACAGTGGAGCTATAAGCTACCACGTTATAGCTTATAGTTGCAGCTGTAGGGTGATTTTATCACTGAAAGCTCTTTTGGAGTGTCTATTAACGCGTCTTAATGCTGTCGCTCTGTAAGAGTGTTATGTTTACCTTCTAGTGCTAAATGTAGCCTTTAGTGTTAAATAAGCTGTAGGAAAATCTTAAAGCTGTATAAAGGTTATAGTGGCAATTCTAATAACTCTCAATGAGTGAGTGATATAACGGAGTTAGGGTATAGCTCTTTAAGAGCTTTAAGTGGTAATAAGATATGTAATAACTCTATTTTAGAGTTATCAGTTCTACAGTAGTAATAAATATGACTTTTTTAGTTAGGCTTGCGCTCCGGAGTGATAGTATAGAGATATCGGAATGTTTAAGAGTTACAGACAACAACGCCATTTTCGTTTACAAATAATAACCTTAAAATGGCAAACATAATCATGAAAATTAAGTATAATTTACTGTACAGTCTTCAAAAATATAAGATCTAGTTACTTTACTACACCCATTTGCAAACCTAACCCGTTAAATTAACTTTTCGAAAAAAAAAATGCACCGTAGTATTTTATCGTCTAAAATTTTAATCGAAACGTATATATTTCTAAGGCGCTTGAAAATTGAGATGTAAAATATCATATATAATAACAGAAAACTTACAACCGCAATAGTTTTTCACGTATCTACGTAAAAATAACTGATATTAAAATAATGCACTTACCGTTTTCCGTCTTTCCCGTCGCCATTACAATAATATTAGCACTGTTCGCGTTTTATTATTAAAAATGACACATGTTAATTTCCAAATAGAAATATATCTATAAAATTGAATACAATAGTGTACACTAAGAGCTGGTGTATCACGCAAAGAGTTTATTTTCACCACTGTAGCTCTTTTGTAGCGCTTTAAGTGATATAAGAAAACATTCTACAGGTTTTATAGAACCCTTAGCGCAAGTTACGGCTATTGTAGCTCTTTATTATCACCTTTATTCGCGGAGAGTTTATTTTCACCACTGTAGCTCTTTTGTAGCGCTTTAGGTGATATAAGAAAACATTCTACAGGTTTTATAGAACCCTTGGTGCAACTTACGGCTGTTGTGGCTCTTTATTATCTCCTTTGGTAATATGCGTCGCTGCTGTAGAACTATTATACCACTTGAAGTGATAAGGTCTGTGCCAAAATCGGACTATAAGAGAGTTATAAGAGAGTTAGAGCGTGCTATATCGCTAATTTTTAGGTCGTGCTAGAGCTAAAGGAGTTTAAAAGAACTAATATACGGCGGTTATAGAGCTTATCTTATCGCCAAATTGTTAGTTGGGCTATGTACGCTCTTTAAAGCTTATACTGAAATATTCACAGTGGTTATTGTAAAAATCATTGCAGGTCCATTCTGGCAGGCGATCTGATATTATGCAGCGGCCGTACTGTTACCCATTATAGAGATTTGAGGGAATACCATTCGTATACTTGCGAGGACAGGGTGCTGGACATCGCTGCTTTCGCTACTCCCAACGTTAGAACCATATTTTATTAATTTGCAAGGACTTTATTTTTAATCGACACCAGACGTACCTATCTAGCTATTACAGTGAAAATCTATAGACATGTACCTTTCGGTATTATTAATTTATATGCACAGTCAAGGTAACTGAATAACCTACATATCGACACGCCCTAAGAAAAAGTGTGTATCTGCCCGATACTTAGTTATGCGACTATTGCATTTTCGTACTCTACGGTATCGACTTTATCATTTACATTAATAAAAATAATAAAAAAGTGGTTAGAACATATTTTTTCCCAAACGTATAACTAACTATTTGCATTAATTGCTAAAAAAAATCCAGAGCAAAACTTAATATTTGCCTCTTATTCAATATTACGCGGGAACGCACCGAGCGGGTGGAAGGGAAGTGGCTGTTGGACATTTCTACCGCGGACACGGAATGACGTGCGCTAGGGCTACGTTTATTTAATAAAGATGGAAAAATGTCGAGCGGTGGGTATATTCTTATCAAAACTTAAAGAAGATTCAATTTCCAAGCGATAAGTAGGTAACTATCCAGATACACACTTACACAACGGAAACGTATAAATCTTGGTAGGTATAACTAACCACTTACACACTTAAACGTAGGAATCTATTTAATATTCGTTGGTTATGTGTGCATTTACTCATTTCTTCACCGGAGAAAAAATAAGCTATTACCTGTTAGTGCATATTTACTATGCATTTGAAATCTTTTTTTTTTAACAAATTAAATTAAAAATATTATCCTTAATATTGCAACCATTATAAATAGTATTAGGCACGTAAAATAATCAACTATTTCAACCCTCATGACATCGTTGTATGGGTGTTTGTTTGTTTTTAATACAAGATATTTATATGAATAAAAACTAATGTTTTTTCTGGGTCTTGGATGTTATAATAGGTATTTAAGTATGTATTTATCTATATTATATTATAAAGGGAAGGGAATGTCCCATTGTTTCCCATACATTACCAAAATACATAATCAGCACTGGGAGAGGACAAAATAAATAATTTCTATTCCAAAACCGGGTTTTGTACAGGGATATTTTGTTTCCTTGGACAAAACTAAAGTCCTGGGCCGGTTATGTACGAGGAAAGAAAATTCCTACTACAATACCCGTTTTTGAAGTACTTAGTAATTATTATTGCCTCGTAGAACCAACGTCGGGGATTGGTAATTGGGAAAGAGATTTCACGTCGCAAAACCGGGTTATGTAGCAGAATTTTATCACTTTTGTTACAAAACCAAAAAGGTAACGAACCTTTACTACTTAACCAATAGTTGCATCATTTGACAAATATACAAATAACCCGGTTTTGGAATAGGAATTATTTATTTTCTCCTCTCCCAGTGCTGATTATGTATTTTGGTAATGTACGGGAAACAATGGGACATTCCCTTCCCTTTGGAAGAAGTCTTCCCTTTGTATTTTTTCCCGTATTACCCTTATACAAGACGTATAAAAATATCTTTGTATTTTTAAAATAAATATCATATCAATACTTATTATTCATGTTTTTTATTGTTTTAAACTAGCAAATGAACTTCTAATTTTACGTGATGAAGGTTGTAAGTGAAAATTATCTATATATATAAAATTCAAAGTCCTGACTGACTGACTGACTGATATATCAACGCACAGCCCAAACCACTGGACCTAGAGACTTGAAATTTTTCACATAGATACCTTATACAATGTAGGCATCCACTAAGGAAGGATTTTTGGAAATTCCCATGGGAACGGGAAAAAATCGGGATTTATATATTCGATTCTGAGTGACCCTATCTCAGTAACGATAATAACTAAACTCTTCAAATTTGGTATTACAATAATTAAAATATGAATTTCAGGATTTTTGGAAATTCCTACGGGATAAGGAAAAAACGGTATTTATATATTCAGTTCAACGGAATCCCATGAACAATAATTACTAGACACTTCAAATTTGGCATAGAAGTAGGTGATTATAATAGTAAAAAATAATTTTAAGGATTTTTGGAAATTCCCACGGGATAAGGGTAAAACGGGATTTATATTTAGTTCAACGGGATGGAATCTTCGTTTTACTGGTCGTAGAAAATTGTAATTTAGCATTTAGGTTCCTATGGGGGGGCTACAAAAAGATTTCCCGAAATTCTGACGGGAGCGAAAAAAAACGGAATTTTTCGTTTTACTGGTCATAGAAAACTGAAAATTGGCATGTAGGTTATTTGGGGAGTGTAAGGGAGCACTACAAAAGAATATCCCGAAATTCGACGGGAACGGGAAAAAACGGGATTTTTCATTTGACTGGACGCAGAATGCTGAAAATCGGCATGTAGATTGCTTAGGGAGTGCGTAGAGGAGCATTGAGAGAGGAGTTTAGAAAATTCCCAAGGGAACGGGGAAAACGGGATTTTTCGTTTTACTGGTCGTAGAAAGCTGAAATTTGGCAAGTGGGTTCTTTGGGGAGTGTAGGGGAGCGTTGAGAGAGAATTTCCCGAAAATTATTACGGGAACGGGAAAATCGGGATTTTACTTTTTCTTTCTTATTTATTTAAAAAAAAATTTTTTATTCGGAAGAGTACCGTGAGATAGCTCACGGGAATCATATGTCGCAAAGGTATGAAGTCACGTGCAAAAAAAAACAAGTAGGTTTTCTAAAATTACACCCCTGACCTGAAGATGTGAAACAGGGTTTCAAAATCGTTTTTTAAATTCGAAAATTTACAAATGTAATCCTCCGAAAAATGAATTAAAAAACGAAAATAAAGATCGTAGAAAGTAAATCTGTGTTACCCCAAATTTAACGCGAGCGAAGCCGCGGGCAACAGCTATATTATTTAAAACAATTAACTAAGCATTTGTTATAAAAGCGTTGTTGAGAGTTTCCGTTTATAAGTAGGTACCTATGTAAATACCAATCACACTTCTTTATTCACAATATGCTACAAGGAATAGCATTGCACCTGCTAGTTATCGAGTTTTTTAAAGATGTTCATATAGAAAGAAGGAAAGAAAGTCTTTATCTTGAGAAAGGTTGTACAATATCTGTCATTTGACTAATCTAGTGTAAAATATGTAGCAATATAATATATGTCTATCTGGCATAATCCGTTTCGTCGAAGTTAAATATACGTATAACAAGTATGTATCTGCCACTTACACGTCAGAGTTAACAACATAATTATCGCGTAAAAGTGTATAACTGTCATAATTAAGAAACTAACGTATTTAAAAATCTATAAAAAATCATAAATATACATTGTTACAATATTTTACTCCATGCCAAATTTCAATCCTCTGGCATATAAAGTTACCACGCAATTGCAATTTTAAATTTATAAAAACTTTAAAACGCTCTCCTGTAAAATTTGGTTTTTGTAGATACACACTTTTTCTTAGGGTGTGTCGATATAGTTACCACGATGAAATCATGTCATAGTGATTATCCCGTACAACTGCTGAAAAAATCATAGCGAAAATTTATGATTATGAAAAGGTTCCACCTTGGCACGTGATTCACTTCAAGTTTCCTCAACTGTATTTTGAAGCAATTAAAAATGTGTTTTTTTTTTCTTAAACAGAACACCCGCGTGCGTCTTCTCGTGTTAGTCGCCAACAAAGGAGCAGTGATGCTGGAGAATGGACAGATCGCGGCCAGGGCTGTAGTGACCTCGGGTCCCTCGCGTCTCTTGGTACCGCCATCTATACATGCTGCAGAGATCTACGCTTTCTACGGCGCTGCTGACGGGTCAATAGGACTTATTGTTTGCGAAAAGTAAGTTTTAATCTAAGTAGAGTACTTAAATCTTGGACCAAGAAAAGAAGGTAAGTAAGAAGGTATAGCTTTCAGCAGTTCATATGAACAGTACGATATTTCAATGATTTGATTATTTCAATGATTGAGTAAGCAAGTAAGGCATCCTTTGGCGCCATCTAGTGTCCAGTAGAACAATAAACAAACTCCAATGCGCAACTACATACAGGCAGGCTGGTCTACTAAACCTAAATTATTTTCCAGATCAATGTTGACAAATAAATGTCTAGTGGAAGGCAAAGGCTTGGGATCAGTGATGTGCTTGGGTTGGTACCTTTCCAACGGCAGCGCACATCTCGCAGTCGGTCGCCATGACGGATCTGTTCAACTTTACTTGGTCGATATGGAAAATTTTGCCGAAAAACCGCGCCTAAAGTACACTTATGTGAGGTTCTGTATATAAATAGTCCACAATCAGTTCTATCTCTTAGCTAAAGATAAGTACTATGTAATTTAATTATATAAGCAATTGCTTAAATTGAATTATAGTTTTCTGGAGAGCCTGTGACATCAGTGTGCGGCGGGTGTGTTGGAGTAGAGGATACAGAACTACTGGTGACCACGTTTTCTGGCCGGGTCTTTGCGCTCAGGTCAACTCGCCTTGTTTCTGGATCTGGAATGCTAACCAATGTTTCTCAAGATGTTATAGCCACACGACGAAGCAAACTTGAGTGAGATTTAATTTACAGTTCAACTTTATTATGTAGATGCTTATACCTACATAGTACCATCCACGAAGATGCGTGATTTTGTCAAGATTAGCTATTAATGACATTGTATGTAATAAGAACCACGGCACGCGTCATCGTGAATGAATCTACCTATAATGCTTGATCATACATACAAGTACTTATATGTATACTATACCTAACTAATTCTACTTACATGTTAATGTTAAAGAATCGAGGTTGCTCGGTTGGAAAAGCAAGCAGCTAATGAACGAGAGAAATATCAGAGGAATACACGATCCCTTCAAGGTGGCGTGTCAGTACCACCACTTTTGGATATTCAGTACGAAGTAAGTACTTATATCATCTTAAACCAATATTGTATCATATTTAAATAAGTCAGGGCTCCTACCAATTTTATACCACATCGCTCAAAGTATCTAATCTAGCAATATTACCTAATATGTATTAATATGTATTGTAATTTAAAATTGGTAAATGCAGTTGTTAGGAGCCTCTCAAGACGGCTGGCAAGAAGCAAGAATTATGGCACCCGTACCTTTGGACATGCTATTTATATATTGTAACCGGAAGCTGAATATGCGCACTGACAGTGCAGCCGTCCTGAGTATATGCGAGTCACAGGTAAAGTAAATAATCCAATTTATTTTTTCCACCATCATCCCAGCCTATCTACATCCCCCTGCTGGGCACAGGCTCCTCTAAGAACGAGAGGGTTTGGGACGTAGTTCCCTCGTTGGCCCGGTGAGGATTGGGAACTTCATAACTCTTAGTAAATCTCAAATGTAATATCGCAAATGAATTTCGAAAAACTCAGAGGTGGAACTCCGGGTTTCAACCCACGATCCTCTGTTTGAGAGGCCATAGTCAAACAACTAGGCTACCACAGCTTTTATTTACTTCATTTGTTTTATGTACAAGCATAAAGAAATTAAAATAAAGATAAATTTCCTTTTGGATCAGGGTTCGGCGTCTGATTTTCTGGCAACGGTGCGATGCCAAGCAGGCACGAGACGTTTATGGCTCCGCATGCGCTATGCTATAGGAACACCAGTGTTGACGGAATGCACCAGAGTGCTGATATATGCCCTGCCTGCTGGAGCCCCGCGGGTGGCACGTCTCATGAAGCTGCGCTTGCCAGCACTGCCTTATTACTCACAGCACGAAGACCCAGAATCGGATAGTGAGATCAGGTAATCCTATTTGTAAAAGTATTCATAAACAGGGAAGACGAACACTTGACTAGGAGAAAGTATCTACCTAGTTTGCCTTTGAAACAGTGTTTCTTGTCTCCAGAACATGGTGCGACTTGCGAGTGTCAGGCAGCTTTTCAGTGGCTGAAATGACATCGTGGTTGTCAGAGGCATTGCCAGGAGAGCTGCCCAGGCCTGCCTCATCTGTGGCTATTGCACGATCCCATACACTGCTTATGACTATTCTTGTCTGTCGTTTACAGTAAGTTATACTTACCTAGAAGTCCTAGGGCCCGATTTACCTCATCACTCATTGATAATTTTTCTGTGACTGTATGAATCGTGACCACAACGCACGAGCCGAGCGAGCGAAGCGAGCGTGCCGCGGTAGCCGCCGACGAATAGCCAGAACCCATATGGCGGCGTTTCATGTGCCTAGGAATTTCATGATCTGCCTAAACTGGCCAAATCATGAAATGGAGGCGTTTCATGATAGGTATGCCTAGGAATTTCATGATCGGCCTAAACGTCACTAGGCAAATCGTTAAACGGTTAGTTTTGAACGATATGGCGGATGTCCCTTAGCCAATTCATGAAATGGCGCCATTTCGCGAAGGCTAGGAATTTTGTGATCTGGCGGATATTACGATCCGCCGCCGTCATATACATCATTGCTTAATCTAACTAAGAGATGCGGGTTCAAATTCTGGCCGTAGCACCCGAAGCACTTTTTCGCCATAAATTATAATAGGTACTCGTCGTAAAATGATCAATGATCAAATGATCATCATAAAAATAGCCTGTTTATCTAAGTATTTCATAAATCTTCACAGGAGAGGGCTAGCTATATTTAAATCGGATAATATTTCGACAATATCTACAATAAAAGAAGTTATTTCTAATTGCTCTGTACAGAAGAGTATTCGGCTGGAAATGTTTTGTGGTAAGTAGAAATAAAAACCAATCTGTAATTCTATTGCCACGTACTTACGCACTATGCGGCTAGCCGCGCGGTTTTAGCGCGCCGTCCGTTGCTCTTCAAAGTATCGCTTGAGAAAGAGACGGAGCGCTAAAACCGCGCGGTTAGCCGTATAAGTGCGTACGTGGCCGAAAAGGAAATAGGATTCTGCCACTGAGTTATTTCATTATCCTTTTAGACATTCCTGATAAAGCTTGTGTTAATTCATTTAACAAATTGGAAGGACTCTTCAGAACAGAATACCAGAAGCACAAGGATATTGCTTTAAATAAGGCGATTGAGTAAGTCATCACCATCATTCCAGCCTATATTACATCCCACTGCTGGGTATAGGGGGGCTACTACGAAATTCGAAGTTCGTATCGTAACGTTCCTCACTCTCGTACCTATTAAATATTAGCGTGAGCGGGACGGCAACATACGAAGTTCTAATTTTGCTCTTCGTAGATAGGGCGAGGTCTCCTCTAGAACGAGAGGGTTTGAGCCATAGTTCCCAGTGTAGATAATGAATGCCGCACACGCCATTGAATTGCTTCACAGATTTTTGCAGGTTTCCTCACTAATGTATTGTACCATCAGCCAAATAAGCGGTCTAACAATTTTTAAACAAGTTCCTATCAAACGAATATGTTGCTAAAGTTGAACTTTCAATTTGACAGACATGTTTATTCATCTTTTGGCATTATTGTTTAATGACATGCAAACGATTATTAACTTTAGGGTGGTAGACCACATATTTGCCTGATGATACCCGTAACCAACTGTCCTGTTTTAGTGCCTTAGATTTGGATGTCAACACACTTGATGATAATCCAGTACTATGCCATGATTACTTGAGAGTTTGGAAATCACTAATAGAAGATGATGTTGAAGTTTACTTTGATATACTTGTTGGTAAGTTTGTTTAGTAAAAACATTTTTTTCTGCTTGTTTCGGACATAATTAATCAGGTAATAACTCTTACAGATACAGTGATGCAATGGTATTCTGACTGGAAAGTTCTGATGTTATGCAGAACTGATCAAGGCAGGGCACAAACGAAACTTCGACCAGCTCTTCTAGAATGCGACCTAGACTTAGTAAAAAAAATACTTTCTAATGATCCAATATCACCTGAAGATCCTTTTATAGAATAAATGTGTTGTTTTACAAGAGTTTGTAACACTGATATTTTTATTTAGAGTATAATATCATTAAGTTAATTCATAATTTCTTCAGAGACTTGTGATTGTATGGGTATGTTGTAGCAAGATGTTGATCATAATTCCATAATCCATATTCATCACACAACCTTGCTAATTCAGTCACATGATGGGAAATTTTATTGATTGAATCCATTTGATCAGTCATGAACATTGATGTGACAAAATCCACACAGTGGTAATCTTTGGCTTTTTCTGCTATACCAATGAGTTCTTCTATTAGCTGCAGAATTCAAAAATTATTTTGTGATTCAATTATTTTCCTGTCACTTTATTTGAATATGAAATGAAAGTTTGCGTTGCCATTTCTCCATTTGCTTTCATGTTTTAAAACAGCTCTTTTAAATTTTTTTTAGAAATTAAAGGCTAACAAAGCTGCCTTACATTTCATGGCCAACATCAACATTTACACATAATAGTATTTTACCTATGTTAATGATGTTAACATGTGTCCCACAGATCTAGCTGTGATCCATGATTAGTATTAGAGATGTAAAAAAGTGTAGTTCATTAATTATGAGTAAGTCATCTCATCATCAAGTAAACATTAAAAATCCTTTAGTAGCAATATGATTATAATATTTATGTATAATACATACCTCAGTCACCTTATGCTCCAAATCCAGAGCCTGTTTAAAAGCTTCAATCATGGTTATTTTTGTATTTGGAGTTTGTATGTTGAGCCCGTTTATTAAAGGAACTCCACCCCGACTAAGCTGGTAATGGATAAACTCCTCGGAATGTTGAAATTCTTCATGGTACATATTCATGAAGAAGCCACCAGCCCCTGGCCTAGATACACTTGGGTGTAGAAATGAAACAGCCATATTCAAATACTTTAAAGCAGCTTCCTGCTCTGCCTGAATCTGTTTATTAATAGCAGCTTCGACTTCTGGACAATACTTGTGTCTATAGTAAGAGTTTTCTCTGAATGGAACTCTCTCTAAAACATTTCTTAACCACAAAGTTCTTTGTATGTGTGTTAACAGCATTTTAATTTTAATTTTGAACAAACACTTGCAATTTATAAAATAGTGACGAAAAATGTTATGACAAATGTGTCAAAGTTTAGAAACCACATAGATTTTTAAATGTTCACTATTCAAAAAGTTATTATACTTGGAAAATTCAATGAAAAAAACCCCAAATAAACAACACTATTTTTTTAATAACAACTATCTAAATCTAATTACAAATTACTATAAACAAACTACATTACTTCTGGAATGGATAATAGTCAAGACCAGAATTATATTTAAATTTGTAAGTGAATCTGTTTACTTGTGTCTTTCCAACTTCAATCATTTTCTGGACTTCCTTCCGGTAGGCCGGCGGCAGCAGCTCCTCCTCCAGCGTGCACTTGTTTGCATCCTCGGGCTGCACTTTAAATACGCGCTGTCTTACGATATCCACGTCGCGGCTATATTCTTCTTTTAAATCCGCCACAGTCTGGGTCGCCGTATCTATTTTAAATACAAAATAGTTTGCTTCTCGGTGAACTAAACCGTGAGCACTAGTTTTATACGGCATTGCTCGAAAACCTAAATTCTCGATATCTCTTATAATACCGCCTCGGTTAAATATCGCATGTGATACACGAGTAAGGACTGTTTTGAGTTCTGGTTTTGGCATTGCACGTAGCATCAAGGCTAACTCGTAGCTAGGCATTTTCACGTTTTAATAGAGTATTACCAAATTGAGCTGTTTTTTACTTGTAATCTAAATCCAGTACGTACAACAAATAATACATGCACTTCGTTCGTGCAATCCAAGCCAATCCAATCTCCGCTAGGCCTGTGGCAAACCGTATGTATTCGTTACTGAGTAACGAGTACTTCATCTGATTTGAAGTAACGAATCGTTACTCACGAATACGTCTCGTTACCCGTATAACTCGTATCGGTCGTACTCTGCTCTGCTGGTCTACTACGAAACTCGAAGTTCGTGTCGTGCGGTCGCTCTGACACTTATACTATTTATTACGAGAGCGAGAGGGATAGTATGATACGAACTTCTAGTTTCGTAGTAGCCCTGCTGGAGACGCTCCGTCGCCTCCGTCTGTAGTCTGTGGAAGGCTTTATACTTACCACAGATTATGCTATGCGAACAGATACAACTGCAGAATGTTTGAGGCGAATCTAGCGTTTAAGTCGTGAACTGAAACAGTTCGGTGACTGATGTGTCGTTATTATTATTATTGTTACTGTAGAAAAAAATTATTTTGGTATTTTATGGTTTTATAAATAATAATAATAATTAATAAATAATTTTCCTTTTTGTTGATTTGAATATGAGATGAGTAGAGATTTGATATTGGGCCGTTTGAATAAAGAAAGGCTTTTATTTCGAATGTTTAAACTGAACGCTCTATTTTGAAGTAAATTAATAATTCTTTATTCTTACGACCCAATGTTATTCTCTTTTTTATTCTTAGATATTGTTCTTAAGAATTTATGTGCATAATGGGTCTGGCCGCCAAAAGTTGTACTTTTCGTTTGAAGCTCGCACTTTAACCCTCATAAAAAAATAATACAAAGGTATAATGACAAACAACTTAGGACATTACGTTCTAAAACGTTTTTCCCATACGACAAAATAATTAAATATTACAAAACAGTATTGATTAAGCACCAAAAACCTGACGAAACACTAAAAAGTTGGCAAAAAACGTGAATTTTAGTGTTACCTTGCAGAACTTGAACACCTACAATTTTTTAACGGAAATGAGTATACAAATAAAACCAGGCTCAGCAAACTTGGTAAGAAATTGCCCTTAAACTAGTTAAGCTAACAATCTATTATCTGAATATTTCAGGATGTTAAACGTGGTTAAGTACGTGTTCCCGAAAATGGTTCCAAACGTAACACACACTTTTTATATGCATGGGAAATTTTTGTTTCTTATTGTAGCAACAATGTCTCAGGTTTTTAAAGACGGCCAATACTATTAGTATGCTGGTAGAAATTTTGAATCAAGTGACGTATCATTTGTCTACACAATTCTAGGTTTTTGGTACAGGGACAGGTGAAATTTGGAACGATAAAACATTTAGTGGAACTTTTTCGCGAGATTATGTATTGAAAGTAATCGTAATTATTGTTCTATTCGAAGTATGGATTATTTTCCCTTATTTATTATGAAGACTCACGGCAGTAGCTTCAAAAATATCAGCTGTAGAGCGATTTATATTTTTTCCATTTAGTGTGTTACGGTTTGTGCATTACGTGTGTTATGTTGTGAGTTATGTGTGTTACGCTGTGCGTTATGTTTGTTACGCTGTGCGTTGCGTGTGTTATTTTGGAACATTGTAAAGGCAAATTCACAACGCTTTATTATTTAAATATATTATGCAGCAAGAAAAAATTCAAATTTATAAAAGTGAATCTTACTTAATCAATAGAGACATGTTAGTGGCTAGATAAACTGAGTTAATAGGCGTCATAATTCTTTTAGGGTCGCCGTCATCAAAACCGACGAGGAGAATTATATATAATGAGATAAACTATTTGTTATTTAATGAAACCAATTTTTGCCACGAGCATTTCAGTGGAGGCAAATATCACGAGGAAACCTGCACATAAACAACGCATATATAGTGAGTCAAAGTTTCGCAAAATGGCATTGAACAAATTAAAAAAAGTTACTGACAAATTATCGAGCTGTCGGTAGGCCTCTGACAAGATGGAGCGACGAGTTGGTTAAGATCGCGGGATCGCGGTGGATGCGAAAAGCACAAGACCGGTCTGAGTGGAGAGCCTTGGGGGAGGCACATGTCCAGCGCAGCAGTGGACGTCTTTCGGCTTTTTTTTATTCGACTAGATGGAAAACGAGCAAGTGGGTCTCCTCATGATAAGAGATCACCACCGCCCGTAAACATCTGCAACACCAGGGGTATCGCAGATGCGTTGCCAACCTAGAGGCCTAAGTTAGAATACCTCAAGTGCCAGTAATTTCACCGGCTATCTTACTCTCCACGCCGAAACACAACAGTACAGGCACTGCTGCTTCACGGTAGGATTAGCGAGCAAGATGGTGGAAGCAATTCGGGCGGACCTTGCACAAGATCCTACCACCTGTAATGGCTGACATGATGATGATGATGATGATGTTGATGATGATGATGATGATGATGAACTGACAAATTTGAGTCGGTTAAAAAATCACATGTGAACGTACCTTATGTGTGTTCGTGTGTTATGTGTGTTATTTTTTCTAGTGTGTTAAGGTACAACTTTTGGCGGCCAGACCCTAATATGCGATAAATTCAGTTATTTTATTTTTTGTAAGATTTGACCTGATCCATCATTTAAGAGAAACCAAAAATAAATAACTTTAAATTGCAACAGTTGGACTGTCATTATTTAATTAAGTATTTTAATAAGAGAAGCGCGTTCAACCAAATAAAATAACTCTTCAACTTTATAATATTGTTATAAATTAAATATTAGTTTGGATTTATTACAAAAATCACTTCAAATGGGGCTAGGTCAATTGGTGTGAATTGTTCCGTGATATTTATTTATTTAAATATACAGAACATTACGAACCACATTAAAAAAATCAGTTACGGTGCGTCACAGACCGACGATACGATAACGATACAGTTCGGTTTTGCTTTGTACAAAGTACGTTCGTTCATACCGTATGGTGACGGGATGCGGTGTTTCTGCTTCATACTCGCATCAAAAGTAACGATACGAGTAACGATACGATAGTAACGAGTACTGGTTGATAAAGTAACGAATACATACGGGTACCAAGGTTTTCGTTACTTTTACAGCCCTAATCTCCGCACAACGCAACGCAGCGAGCGAAAGCGAAGCGAACTGTCACGTTAACTGTCAGTCACTACGACACTGTCACTGTCACTATAATTTTTTTCATCTTTTCCTCCGTAGAACGGCAAAAAGAATCAAGTTTATACAACAGCAAATTTGATCTCTACATAAATTAATTAAAGTACTGAATCAAAAATTCCCCCAAGAATGAGGAAACCTCAGCAAGAGTAGATGGAATTTATCACGGAATTTATAACTATACTTATTTGATTTGATTCATTGACGCGTCCAAAAGCCCTTTGTGCAGTGTATAACGTAACGTAACCCTATTTTTTATTAAAAAAAGAAATAGTTTTTGCCGTCTTAATGCACATAGAGCGCGTTTGCCAATTTTTGCACAAGCGGTTTTGCACGCACATAAAAGTTTTTTTTTTTTTTTTTTTTCTGGCTCGCGCGGTTTGCGCATCCGCCACAGACGCGTTTAAAGGTAAGGAAACGAATCAAAAGAAAATACGGGAATTTGGAATACGGAATATGGAGTTCAACAGGAGAAGATTACATGGGATTTAAAGCAAAATAGGTAGAAATATTTTACATAGATACACATGATAAATTAAAATTAGTGAAATGAGGAATACATATTTAAATTTTTATATCATTATTATTTATAAATATGTTCAACAAGTTATATATATTAATATCATTAGAGGATAAAAGGACAGTGATGGACGTAGGTAATGGGACTTTGTAGGATGTAAGCTGTTCATAAAAGGAGGAGTTGTCATGGAGAGGACATGAGAGAAATATATGGTTAGTGTCTGCGATGCCCAAGCCACACTCACAAACATCGGACTCGACCAGTTTAAATCTAGCAAGGTTGGCGGGAGTACACACATGACCCAGTCTCATGCGGATAAGGCAGCAGGTGGCTCTCTTACCAAATTTAAACTTGCCAAACCAAGGTTTAGACGGAATGCTAGGTTGAATAGAATAATAATGTTTCCCCTTGATCTTGCAACTTTCAATCCACATCTCTCTCCAGCTCTCTCTAAGAGATGAACCAGCAAGAGCGGCCAAATCATGACTGTAATTCCTATATGGGAAAAGATCACCATCTTTAACAGCTTCATTGGCTAGCCGATCAGCAATTACATTACCAGAAATATCACAGTGACTTGGAACCCAACCAAAAGACACGGAGTACCCCAAATCAGAACAATTGGCAAGGAGAGTTCTTAATTGTATAATAACAGGGAATATTACTTTGCAGTTAAATGGGAATTTACGAAGAGCTTGAAGAGCGCTTTTTGAATCAGTTATAATTAAAGTTTTTCTGAGTTGAGCAAGTAAAATATATTCTACGGCTTTAAGTAATCCAAAGCATTCTCCCGTAAATACTGACGTTTCAGGAGGGAGTTTAATTTTCTGAATAATTTTGTATTGAGCATGGTACACCCCAACCCCCACATGGCCGAAAGACGCATGCTTGGAAGAATCAGAGTAAATATGATGCCAGCTGTGCCACCGATCGTCTTTAATAGAATTGAAATTAACGTTAGGTTCCATATCATTTTTAGTTACTCCTAAATTCAGTTGAACATCAGGAGATAAAGTAAGAGCAGAAAAATTATCACAGAAAAGGGGATATTTTGGATAGTGATAGGTTGGAAATTGTAGGGACATATACCTTTGATAACTTTTTACAAGGCACGGAGTTATTTTATGCGACCAATAACTAGATGATGTCAAAGAGTTATTTAATAGTGGAAGGCTTGATCGTAGGGGATGATTGGAGTTTTGGAAGCAGCGAAATAAAAACTTATCTGACAAATATTGACGCCTTAAAAGTAAAGGTGGTTCCACACATTCGACTTGTAGGCAATTTATAGGGCTTGATTTCATTGCACCACAGATCACGCGTAGGGCTTTGGACTGGACAGCATCTAACCGTTTAAAGCCATTAACTTGTCCCGGGACTAATAAAAATGTGCCATAATCGATGCTACTTCTAATCAAAGCGTTGTAGAGGAGTCTAAGCGAAAATGGATGAGCACCCCACCAGACACCTGTAAGACATCGTATCATGTTTAGAAGACGTTCACACTTCTTTACAATATAGTCGCAGTGGGGAACACCAGTAAGTTTAAAATCCAACACTACACCAAGGAAACGTGTAAAACTTTTCGTTGGAATGGGGTGGCAATCAAATTTGACAGATACCTCAGGTGGAACCCTTGTTCTGGCAAAAGGAACCACGACGCTCTTAGAGTGGGAAATCTCAAGGCCATTGTCATTCAACCAGTTTTTCAGGTGGATAAGGGATTCAGTTAAGTAAACTGAAGCCATTTCCGAATTTCGGTTTGAGCAATACACAAGCAAGTCATCGGCATATTGCAGAACTTTAACCTCTTTACCTAAATAATCTTCTAGGTCATGGCTGTATATGTTGTAGAGTAATGGACTTAGAACCGAGCCTTGAGGTAGCCCTCTCCACAAAAGCCTAGATTTCTTAATGTCATCTACAGTAAGATTGATACATCTTCCTGACAGCATATTTATAATAAAATTGGAAAGCAAAAGTGGTACTTTAAGGTTTTGAAGTTTTTTATGGAGGCGAGAAATAATAACATTATCGTACGCTGCCGAAATATCCATAAATGCTGCAATCAAAGTATTGCCATCGGAAAATGCTTGTCTAATGTCCGTGATAAGAACAGCTATATTATCAATGGTACCTCTGCCACGCCTAAAACCAAATTGATTTTGGCTAAGTATATTGTTGGTTTCAATAAACCATTCTAGGCGATTTTTGACCAGATGTTCCGTAAGTTTCATTAGGACAGTGGACAAAGCTACAGGCCGGTAAGAAGAGACATCGAAAGGGTCCTTATTTGGTTTCAAGAAAGGCAAAATATCTTGACATTTCCAAGCCTCGGGAATCTCGCCAGATATCATAATTTTGTTAATTAATTTTAGGAAGTATAGAAGAGATGTATCATTTAGATGGGTAAAGAACGAATATGGTAGGTCCAGGTGCTGAATCTTTGGTTTTAGAAATGACTCCTTTGAGTTCTGGTAGGGTGAATGGGCCATTAAGCCCGCTCAAGTCCAGCACTGGAGGTAAAGGAATAAACTCAGGAACCGTGGGAGGAGCGAGTTTATCCAGAAACTCATCTGCTAATGTAGAAGGAAGATTGGAGGAACAGTCTTCTTTAAAAGCAGATCGAAATCTTTTAATATTATTCCAAACCACAGAAGGGTTTGTATTAGGAGATACAGATAAGCAAAAGTTTCTCCACCCTTCAAACTTCTTTTTTTTAAAAAGTTTTTTTGTCTTGTCTATTGCCTCCAAAACCAAATCAAAGTTTTCATTGGTACTAGATTCTCTGTAAGCAAGTTCAGCCTCCTTCCGCTTTTTAAGGGGCTCCTAGACGGGCCATATTTTCACGAAAATGTATAGCTGCAATAGTGTGGCCGGCAGCATCAGCCAGCATTTACGGCCAGACTATGCAACACTCGGCAATATTTTTAGTATGGCCGGGATATATTGCCACATATTTTTAGTGTGGCCGATGAATGTTTAGGGTTTCAGACATTTCCGGAATAATCGCTTTGCAATCGAAAATACTGCAATATTTCTCAGCCACTTTTATTGTTGTCTCGCTATACGGCATAAGTGCGCCCCTTTCTTATGCTACGTGAAGTATGCCGCGATTTGCTCAAGTAGCATAGCTATGTTCGTGTTTGTTTCTGTTTAGTTTCGATGGCAGCAAAGTAAATGCGGACATCTAAATTCTTTCAAAAATGATTTGTTTACAAAAAAATACTTATTTCCAGACTTAAAATATCTAACGTATCACGCTTATTGAAATAAGGTCGAATCCACATTTTTCTCGTTTTTTTTTGTTGTTTTAATTTTGCTTTTAAAACAATGTAAGCTGCTGCAACGCGTATGAGTTCGTCAGCCATACTAGCCATGTATGTAGCCCATGTAAAGCCAAAATAATGAGCCATATACTGCTGCAGAAATATTGCCGAGATATACATTTTCCAGCCATATGCTGCATTAAAATGTATTTTGTATTGCCGGGATATAATCTGCAATGTTGTAGCCACATAATTCATTAAAAGTATAGCCCGTCTAGGAGCCCCTTTAGCCGCTGAAGTACATTCCGAATCCCACCATGGTGGAGAAGGAATGTTGTTTCCGCCTACTTTTTTCACTGGAAAAACATTATCAGCAGTCTCGACCATTATCTTTGCCAGAGCGGCTGCACATGTGGCTTCATCGCTGTGTTCGATTGGAGGAAGAGAGGAAATTTTTTGATCAAGATGTTCCTTGAATGTATCCCAGTTTGCGTTACTTAAATTATACTTTAAACGAGGAGGACGCTTTTGAGTAGGAGAATTATTGAACGGAAATGAAAGAAGAATAGTAAAATGATCACTTCCAAATGAAAGAGGAGAGACCTTCCAGGATAAAGAAGAAAATAAATTTGGACTACAAATAGAAACATCTGGGCAACTTATTCCCTCTCCCGGTGCAGTTCGTCGGGTGGGAGAACCACCATTTAAGATGCAAAGATTATGGGAGTCCATCATATCAATGACTAGATTACCATAGGAATTGGTGGTGGAACTACCCCAAGATTGATGCTGGGCATTCAAATCTCCAAGAAGAATAAGAGGCTTGGGAAGCAGTGTCAATAAGTGATCTACTTCATTATAAATAGTTGAAGAAGGATGAGGGATATATAATGAGACAAAACAGATATTATTAACAGAAACAGCAATTATAGATATATCATTATTATGAGCAGGAAGAGGAATATGTGAATAAGGAATGCCATGCTTTACAAGCAAAGCAACACCGGCATATCCATCAGAGCGGTCCTCTCTTATACAGGAAAATCCTGATACCCTGAAGTTGGATGAAGGCTTTAACCAAGTTTCTTGCAAGGCTATTATTTTGAAATTATACTTATTTATTAAATAAAGTAAATCAGCTTTCTTTGGTATTATGCTTCTACAGTTCCATTGAAGAATGTGAAATTGGCTGTTCATTATCAGTTAAGAGTTGAGTGAAAAAATTCATAATAGGGGCAGCGTGGGACGGTGAGATACTACTACCCAATCCAGATTGGGACAGTAACTTAATGATCAACAGAATTATTTCTTTCACAGATTGAGAGTTCTCATTAGGTTTATAAATATTTTTGTTAGTGACGGGCATGTCATAATCCCTTGTCAAGGCATTATGCGCTGCCACATCATATCCTTTAGATCTAGATTGAGGTGGGGAGCGAGGTTTCATAAAGATAGTTTTCTTATAAGATGTAATTGGGCTAGGATGTGAGTAAGGTGTAGTTGGGCTAGAGTGTGAGGAATCCTTTTCTGTTCCGTTACTATTATTACTGAGCAGTGCATCAGCATATGAAATTTTTGAAATAGGTGGGTGTTGTTTATTAGCTTCAAAATATGACACACAGCTTTTAGCCATGGTCTCTTTTATATTTTTTTGTCTCTCAAATTCTAAACATTTTTTATCAGTAGCTACGTGAGAACCTTTGCACAGACAACATCTTACATGCTCATCATCAACTTCGCATTTTTCTCCAGTATGTCCCTGACCACATTTGTAACATCTGGGAGTTGAGCGACACTGACCTCTGACATGCCCAAAGCGACAACAGTTGTAGCATTGTATAGTAGGATATATGTATAGGTCTACAGGGAGTGCTGTGTAGCACATGAATATGCGTTTGGGCAAAACTTGGCCATCAAAGGTAAGTACCACGGACTCTGTGGGTTTTAACTCGCTGACACCTGATTCTATAGCTTTCCTTTTTAGTCTTCTAACTTTTAATATCGGTCCACAACCTATTGGAACAGAGATATTTTCTAAGACTTCTTCCTCTGACCACTCAGAGGGAACTCCTCGTACAATTCCCAACCGGGTGACAGAGAAAGTCGGGATGAATGTCTTGTAATTAGATGCTGACAGGGCAGGGTTAGTCAAGAAGTTATTGGCAGCCTGAAAATCACTGAAAGAAATAGTCACTCTATTCCTTCCAATACGTTTCAAGCTCCCATTAACTATTTGGGAAATATTATTTTTCCTTAGAAACTTCCCAAACACTACTGGGTGTAGGGAGGTATTGTCATTTTCTGAGGTTTGCAGTCGTTGAACATGTACATTAAATGGTGCAACATCTGATTTCAGGTACATCATTCTGCCTACTGGTTGGGGAGCTGTGGATGTGGGATTGGAATTTGGCAATAATTGAGCCGGCACTGAGTCATTAAAAGTTGCAGGTATACTAGCAGCTGGAGAAGTGGTGTGTTGTGGCTGTGGCTTGGGGGTTGGTTTTGTAAATATATTATGCATTCTTTGACGGCTTTCATCAATATTGCAAGCACAATCATCCTCTTTTATTATCAAAGGCTCGCCATGACGTTGTCTCGACCTTTTTTTGTTGCAGTGGCGACATGTTTTTACAGAGAGTCGTTTCCTCCTGTTAATATTATCTTGGCTACAAGAGCCATCAGTGCTAGATCCGTCTACAATAGTCACATTATGTCCTATATCTGGGGCAGTCCCCCCTGGGTCTTCAGGTAACTCCATGAGGAGTTACCTGAAGTACAAAGATTGCAAAAAAACTTACCCTTATATGTCCAGTATTTACACTAATAATTTACAAAAATATACAAATTTACATATAATACTTGTATTATTATTTACACTACCCAAATAATCAACTCTTGTGAACGAAAATTATCAATTTTTACAATATTTGTAAAAACAATTAAAAAACACAACCAAACGACCGAACGTTTCCCGCGCTTTTCTCACATAAAAGTTTGCAAGTCGCTGCGTGTTTATCCGGACCCTATTACACAGTGTATCACTACACACATCACGGCTGGTGAACTCAATACATCCTTGCATTTAGTCTATGGCTCACATAATGAGATTGACAGTTTTTTCTCTCCAGGGCTACTCCGAAAAACAAAATTCGAAGTTCGTGTCGTGCGGTTCCTCTGACACTTATACTATTTAATACGAGAGCGAAAGGGATCGCACGACACGAACTTCGAATTTTGTGTTTCAGAGTAGCCTTCTGTTCATACTTTTTTTCCTAATCGCCCAAGTAGTAGGTATCTTCATATTATTTTGCTAACAACTCGCCGCACCTACAAAGGCGACAAAAAATGCAAATTAAGCACATTGCACACTATTTTACTACGCATTTCATTGACTTTTAGATATATACAAATTAAGAAAATATTAAAATATATATTATATTATGTACAAACTTTTTGGTTTGTGGCTGGTAATACCAGCAGGGCTACTCCGAAACTGAAACTCGAAGTTCATGTCTTGTGGTCTCTCTTGCTCTCGTTTTAAATAGCATAAGTGTCAGAGGAACTGCACGACACGAACTTCGAGTTTCGGAGTAACCCTGCTGGCACGGCACTGCTGGCTACTCCGAAACTCGAAACTGGCAACATTATTTTTACCTTACCTTACGTACGTATTTATTTCCTCCTTGTCTTTGCTGTGTTTGCCCATCTTTGCCTTTACTATATATACTGTAGTCTTTGCCTTTACTGTGTAAACCGTCATGGCCGTGTAGGCGTTCGTTTTGCTGTTTTCCTAAAAATTGTGAATATATTTTTTGAATTTCATGATGAAATCGTATTCTAAGTTTGTTTCTGATTATTGCAAAACTTGGGAAAAATCAGGAAAAGAACAATTGTAAGTGAAATTTATTATTTTTGTTTCAGACTGATGATGTTTCTATAATTTACCGCATGTTGCTAATGCGTAACCTTTGTTTATTACTTTCTACACTGATAAATTTGCTCTAATGCTAACATCATGATTCTGGACCTATATATCTAATCAATTATACCTATTTAATGTATTGTTTCTATTATGGTTATTGGTGACAGCTCGTCAATCTTTTATTTGCTCAATTTACTTGAACGAATAACTATAAAAAACAATACAATGACAGTCGTGTATACAATAAATAAATAAAAACAATACGATAACTTTTCATTGCACACTAACACAGCAAGAAATATAGAAAACACAGGTATATACACAGATTTTCTGAGGTAGGCAGTAGGCGTACAAATAGAGGTATACGAACGTTAGTGATACATTTTTGTAGAGTTTTACATTCACTAAATTCACAACACGACACATTATAAATTAGTATTATAAATTTGCCTGAACACACTTAAGCATAAAAAAAACTTCAGCCTCATTCAACACAACTAGGTAATGCTTTATTTAAACTTAATTTCAGCTTGAAAACTGTGACACAGTCTATAAAAGATGAAGAAAAGAGTCCATTGCTAACTAAGTCTGGGAAGCTCTCTGGGCTGTCTCAGAACATTTATGACTTATTGCAATGTGGCTTGCGTGGTGCTTTGAAGAAAGATGTTGTGCTGTCTGCAGTCAGGGAAATATGCGTAAGTACATAAGTCATTAATAATTTAAAATTATACTGTGATGTATGACAGCTAGAACCTCACAGAAATAATTAATCCCCCTTACCGGAGTGTTTGACTTTTTTAAATTAACTATGCTCCTCTACTAGAGAGACTAGTCAAACTATTTCAAACCACATTTTCTCAAACATGACATGAAATATTGACGTTGTGTTACAAATAATAGGCTGAGAAGTATCATGATGCAGGTGCTGGGGCTTGCTTGCCTGTGTGCGGTCACTCTAGTGGCCTGGAAAGATATTTCATACAACTTTGCAGGGCGCTGGCTGGCAATGTAACAGTTTTTTGTTTTAACGCGTGCTCTGCAACACGGTCTGCGCCCACTGCCAGCACCACTCGCCCCGCGCAGATGTGTGACGGGTTATATATATTTTATTGTGTACAACTTTGTGATATCATGCTATTGCAATTGTTTTAAAAAGAAGGAGTGAAATTATGCTACTGAACAAGATTTATAAATTTTTAGATAAAGTCAATGCACCACTAATTATAATTCTGTTTTCCGTAAAGTTTAATATATAATTTTATTTTTAGTCTCTACATGCAGACATACCGTCAATAGTGCTGGATGTGGTCTGTGTGTTGGATGCCGAAACCTGTTCTGATATCCAGAGTGAGGAGCGAGCAAACTTCTGCTATGTTGTGAGAGAGTTGGAATCCTTCATATCAGACAAGTTACTAAAAGAAAGACTTGAAATTGACACACTGCAAGATGTTGGCACATTAAAAAATAAAAACTTTTACACCAAATTTATCAAAATCAAGACCAAGTTATAGTAAGTATTAGACCAGCCATTCTCAAAGTGTGCTCTGCGGAGCTCCTGGGCTATGCAGTATAGCTAAAATAAATTCTTATGATATACAGTGTGGTTACAGAGTACACCCTCTGATTAAATTAGCGGTTTTTGAACTTTTTGAGCTCATACAAAAGGCATAAGAGAGAAAAGGAGTGAGTAATTAATTATGGTGTATTGGTGAAGTATGTATATCTCGTCTTGTTGTCTTTGATTATTATATATATTTACTTCATTTATCATGGAGCTATTTAGGAGATAAATAATTTCTCATTGATTTACAGTGGGAAACAATGTGTATATTGTACTAATAATGCAATTAAAGTAATAAAATTGTTTTCGTTTTCTCAGCTACAAGCAACGCAAATTTAATTTGTTCAGAGAAGAAAGTGAGGGCTATGCAAAATTAATTGTGGAATTAAATCAAGATGTAAATGAAGAGACAGATTGGAAAACATTGTTGGAAATTATTCAATCTCTTATAGGTATGCATATTCTTTTACTTTTTATTGTGTATACACATACACATGTATATCAGCTCTAAGAGCTGTTAGTGGTATACTATAATATGTTTAATAATAATAATATGTTTCAGTAGTTTGAGTAGTTTTTATTTTAGTTTATTATTTAATTTATTATTTGATTTATTATTTTTTCTTTTTTTTTCGTTTAGATATTTTTTCTTGTATAATTTTTTTTTTGTATTAGGTACTGACTTATTTTGATTTGTACTGTGTTATGTTGTATTAATCCGTTAATTAGTATGTTATTTTATTTTATATGTTTCATATTATAAATTATATATTTCATATTTCTTGATATCTTCTTTTTTCTTGCAGGTTGTTTTAATTTAGATCCTAATAGAGTTTTAGATATAATATTGGAGTCTTTTGAGGCCCGACCTCATCTGGACAGACTATTCATTTCCCTAATCAAAAATTACATGGGTGATCCCCAAGTAATCTCAGAAGTTTTGGGCTTCAAACTTGGGAACATGGAAATGTTAGACAAGTATGAAGAACCACCACCACTAATGACAGTCATAGCACTGTTATTACAACATCAAGTTATATCTTTAGACAACATATATCCCTGGGTATGTATTACATTCTGTTTTATACAGTAGTACCTTGATTATTGGAACCAATTGATACAGACTAGTTTAGATAATCGAAACATAGGTTTTTGGGACATAATAATAAATGTAATTTATTTTTAAAGATCTAACATACATACACATATGCTTGAAAGAAGCAATTGACTAAGCAACTTTTTTTATGGTAGTGAGTTATATACATATTTGGAATCAGTAAAATTTAGTGATTCCAAACATGCATATAACTTACTATCTTAAAAAATGTCGCTTAGTCAATTTCTTCTTTCAAGCGTCAATGTGAATGTTGAAATATTCATATATACAAGTTTTTATACACCTGGAGTCCTGGAAACAGCCAATTCCCTTTTTTTAATATGAATGTTTTGGAAAAATCGTCAATTTTATATGTATCTTCTGTGCCAATGTTCGGATAATTGAGCATTTTAGATAAGCCAAGGCATTATTCAGATAATTGAGGTGGATATCCAAGGTTCTATTTATGTTGATTTTTGGAAAAATAATTGATTAGGTTCTTTATTCTAAGTCCCTTGAACGTACATTTTAAATTCCAGCTGCGTCCCGATGATACCATAATGGCCAAAGAAGCAGATAAAGAGTTTAAGGCGGTACAGGACTATATTCGCAAAATAAACATTGTGTCCACTAAAGGGCCACAGGCCAATGCGCCAACTGAATTTGTTGAAGAGAAAGCTGATCCTCAGGTAAGCTGTCATTTTTCTTTACTTGTAGTTGGAGAAATTAAACAAAGAATAAATAAATAGGCGAAATTATAATAACAAATAAACATTCCCTAAAAGTTAGAAAGGGGCCTCACTGGTGCGTTGCGTTGCTTCGCTTCGTTGCAACGGATCAACGCAATGTATGCCACACCTGCGTTGCATCGACACACGTCTAGTTTACCCCTTTATTAACGCGATGCAATGCAATGCACCAGTGGGGCCCCTCTCTTAAAGCCTTAATTAAATTGTTTTAGCGCATTTCAACGTCCTAAACGAATATGCAAATAAAGCATTGCTTTATATATATTTTGTAGGAGTACTGGAGTAATCAGAAGTTAGTGCTGGGCGAAGCGCTGCTGAAAGTGACTGCATGGCGTGAGTTCGCCGCGCTCTCTGCCCGCCTGCCCAACTCGCACTTGGCCGATCGGCCCGCGGTCGCACTCTGTGCCATGCTACACGCTCTAGTAGAGCCGCTTTACAGAAAGTAAGTACACCTACTATTGTGAACCCTCAAGTACTGTTTTGTTACTACGCTTAGTTGAAGCATATGTTGTTCGAAATTATTCCAATTTCCGCACTATCAGCCACGCCGCATTACGTGATCTTACAACAAACCAATGACACCACTCGTTGCTGCTTCTCTACCCGCAAGTATGAGTGTGCGGCGTTTAGAACAAAATTATGCTTACACTTTCACTCTTGGTGGTCTGTTGATCTGCTCTATGCTAAATATTAAAGTACAGTCGAGGGCGTAAATCATAAATATCTAAACAGTATACAAAATATGTATACCTTATATTTAGTGGCATATGTATAGATATTTTTGACTTCTTGGTGACATACATACGGGTAAGTTGAGATGGGGCAGCAATACTGGGTTAACACAAACTAGTTACAATGTTCAGTTTTTTGTAGTCTACATACTGTTTAATTTTCTTTAAGCATAAAGGATTCATATTCGTGAAAAAACAACATGAGAAAGTTTCACTTTGTAAATTAGTATCCTACAAATGGCATGGAAAATGTTTTCTGTGATTTGTTGGTGTTCTAGTACTGTAACATTACTTGGTCTCAAAGAGTGTTTTAATCCTTGATAGAAATGGGACCGATTGGCATTAAAAAATAGTCAAATCTGTCAATTTTCTCGCTGACTACATTTTATCAAAAATCTGTGAAAGTCTATTATCATCACTCAAAAAGTTAATAAAGGTCTCCTAAAAGCATTTTCGCGTAGCAGCAAGAGATCTATCTACTAGCTGCCCTTGCTGCCCCATCTCAACTTTCCATCCTGTGTATTAAATTTATAACCTTAACTGTATTTAGACCAGGTTAAGCCGATTTTCAGGTCCTTAAGTCATTTCATTGTTTAATTTATTGTTTTGTAATTGTTTCAGACACTGTCGTGTTGCTCCCAAAATAATGGGTAAACCAATCCCACCACTGACTTCGCCTTTGGCTCCACCTGTATGCAAAACCTTTGAAGATATTAAGGAAACCGTCATTCCTGCGTTGATTCTGCTGGGCCCTTCTCTGCACTGCGACCCCATTTTAATGTATAAAGTAGGTTTCCTATCCCATGTGGCCAAATAGTAAAATAGTTCGTAGAATTTGTTGCTGAAATACACTTTTTTTGTAGATTATTCGTATATTGCGAACGTCACGCTCGTTACAAGAAGATCCCTTGCAGCATGAAGCACTGACTGTCTTAGATGCTGCCATTTTACCAGCACTAACTCTGATGGAAGGCAATTGCTGCATGGCTGAGGAAGTTTACACTCTACTCAAACTTTATCCATATCAGTGCAGGTATAAATACATACATGTTTAAATTATTATTGTAAATTGTTCAGTAGATAGAAGACTGAGAGCCCGTTTCACCATTTTTCGACTAACTTTAAGTGATGGATATCAGTGATGCCGCCTCTGTTAGTTTTGTCCGAATAAACAAAGACGGCATTACTTTTATCTGACACTTAAAGTTAGTCGACAAGTGGTGAAACATGTCCTTATTATTTCTTTTTTATAGGTACTGCCTATATTCCCGTTGGAAGAACGAGTCGGGCGAACGAATACCGGCTCTTATGCGAGTGCGCGGCAACTCTCTACAACGCATCAAACACATCATGAAGCGCGTGTCCAAAGAAAACATCAAACCACAGGGCCGGCTTATTGGCAAACTGTCGCACGCAGCTCCGCAATTCCTCTTCGATTACATGCTGCTACAGGTGAATGAAACGCTATATTGTCCCTTTAATCGATTACGACCTTTGCAATCTCGTAATGGAAAAATAATCTGGTTACATTTTGTTAAGGTTCGCATTTGCAATAATTTGCATCACTTTTGCATTATTTGTCAAAACGTGAAAGAGTTAAGCATGCCTAATGAATTACTGGTTGTGAAATTGAATTTGTTTTGGAAAGAATGGAGATTTACAGAACTTTAATGTTGGTATGTTTTTAAATTTATATAAGACCAAAGTCACTGTTAGGTCAATTTCATAAGATCCAAGATCTAAGTACTATACTGACTAGACGTTTTGCAATATTGAAATTATAATACTCTACCAAATGAAGAGGATTTGCTGTTTGTCTAATTATAAAATTTGACATTATACTAAGTAATAGGTATAATTTGACATTGAAAATTTGTACACCTACATGTTTTTTTTTTAATTCCACTGGATGGCAAACGAGCAAATAGGTCTTCTGATGGTAAGAGATCCCACCGCCCATAAACATCTGTTGTTTTTCAATAAGTCGATCTTGTTAGACAGGTAGCCTGCCTCTGAGCTATAGCTATTTTAGCATCTTATTTCATTTTTAATAAGTCCTAATATTCTATAGCGTAAAAAGCTGTTAAAAATTATCAACTTCTTTTAAAACCGGGTTACCTGTACGAAATACACAATTTCTGTAAGTTTGTTTTGTTCACTGCACACTATAATTGTTGCAGATCCAAACGTACGACAACTTGATAGGGCCCGTGGTGGAGTCCCTCAAGTATCTAACATCTTTGTCTCTGGACGTGTTGGGCTATTGTCTGCTGGAGGCACTGTGCACGGGCCGCGGGCCTAGCGGCGGCGCGGCCTACCCGCCGTGGCTGCAAGCGCTCGCGGCCTTTGCCGGAGCCGCCTTCAAGAAACACAACATCGAGCTGACTGCTCTGTTGCAGTTTGTGGCCAATAGACTTAAGGCTCATCAGAGGTAAGCACTGTTTTATAGAATGTAGAGCACTAGTAAATACCTATAGCTTTTACTAGTGCTAATTTTATTTTAACTATGGTTTTAATAAAAATATGTATAAAAAGACTCAAAAACCAATCTAAAAATTACAAGTTCGCTTTGCAGCGTCAATAATTTGGATATTAACGGGATTCTTTTGACGAACCGCCTTATAAAATTAAAGTTCTTTAGCATTTCAAGCTAAGTATATGGCTTTATAGATAAATCATTTTTATCTTACTTCACTAGAGTAAACTTCTTTAAATCACTAGAGATACAAATTATAATTTCTATTGTTTCTCCGGATGTCGGTTATTAGAGTATAGAGGTCAAAATGTCTTCTTACAAATTTACTACTATCAAATATGTACATTGAAGTTTAGGTGAGTATCTTAAATTTTATAAAGTAAGGTCGACAGGATTCCTTTTGGTCAAAATTAGCTTAAATTCTTATTCATTTCTTTTGTAGCATATAAACTTTAAACTTAGATATCATAAGGCCGCGGGTGAGCAAACAAATTATTTTAGTTGATTTAGTTGTATTAATTGTACATATTGTTTTATAGCCAAGATCTACTTATTCTAAAAGAGATTGTGCAAAAAATGGCCGGCATTGAAGCAGCAGAAGAAATGACTCCAGAGCAGTTAGATGCTATGGCCGGGGGAGAGTTATTGAAAGGAGAAGTAAGTACTAGATTAATGTAAACCTCATTGATAATCATATTTATATTCCTTAGTTAACAAATTATGCTTTCCCAGGCTGGATACTTTTCCCAAGTACGGAATACGAGAAGATCATCGGCTCGACTAAAAGAAGCCATTGTTGGAAATAATTTAGATATATCGCTCTGCATACTATCTGCGCAGCAACGCCACTGCTGCGTTTGGAAAGGTAAGCCTTGTACATCATAGCATAAAAAGAAAAAAAAAACAATTGACAAAGGAGTTAAGTGCAGACTATGGAGTAAGATTGTAAACATGAGAAATATTATTTGGTCTTTACATAATAGTAATTATATAACAAATATATATTTCCTCAGAATATGATGAAGATGGTTTGTCCAGCGGCGAACCCCCTGGGTCTCAGTTGAAAGTAATAGGAAGGTTGGCTGACCAATGCCAAGATGCGTTGGTCCAACTTGGCACATTCCTAGCTTCATCGCATGCCCCCGATGAATACGCTGCCAGACTGCCGCCTCTCCAGGTACCGGATTGATAAAAAAAACAAAACAATATTAAAGTAGAACGTTAATAACCGCCATGTATTTTCAGGAGTTGCTACGCGACTACCATGTTGATGCCGATGTGGCATTCTTCCTCCACCGACCAGTATTAGCCCAAAAAATTGCCGCGAAAGTGGAGTTGTTGCGCAAAAGTTCCGATAGCAAAACCGTGTCCACTGAAATGAGCTTGGAACGATACAGCATAGCCTCTAAGGAAGCCTTGGAGCCAGTGGTGCAGTCTATCACACCGCTGCTACCTATGAGAGTCTGGGAGGACATATCACCAGAGTTCTATGTCACATTCTGGTAAATGTTTCTATTAAATGTATAAATAATTAAAGCAAAATTCATATCCGGTATGCTAGCGTATCTAATTATTTTTTTGTGCTTTTAGGTCGTTGTCGATGTATGATTTGAAGGTACCAGAGGATTGCTACGACAGAGAGATAGAGCGTCTGAGGGCATCGGCCGCCGCTGCCGCCAAAGATTCTTCTCAAGGCACGAAAGGCAAGAAGGAACAAGAACGGTTCAACACTCTAATCGACAAACTACAGGTATGTAACTTCTGTGAAAAAATGTAAAGTATCAGTTTCTGAAAGTTAAGTTAATAAAGTTCATTCACATGTGTCACATAAAAATGTACTGTTTATTGCAAATCAACGCACGTAAAAAGAGCTCCTGGCGATATACCTGCGCAGTATACGGACCAAATTGGCGGCGGAGCAGTGGGGGTCTGCTTTGGTTGCACTTATTTGTTAAATCAATCTTCGGCTTTTGAATAAGTGGCATAAAAATGAGATTTTTGCGGTTCATATTACAATGTTATTAATGTCTAATTATGACAAAATCATGCGTCTTTGTGGATGGCACTATTCACTAAATATAGCAACTATAGCATGACGTTTGGATTTAACATAGCCTACTTTTCATCTCAATATTCATACGGGATAGGGATCATAAGCACTGGGCTTAGCCATAAAATTTGGCACGGTTGTTTTCAATACAGGGACACATGCAATTTTTGGAAATTCCCACGGGAATTTAGTAAAATCCCGGTATTTCGCTTCAACTGTCGCGTCTAATGGATTAGACGTGCGTAGCGGCTGGTAATCACTATTTTTTTTCTTCACTTATATTTTTCGACAGTTTAAACAAAAACGTTAGTGACGTTTTTTTATACACTATACGGGTGTCACAAAACTGACTCATAAAGTCAAATCTTTATTCGTAAACCTAGGTGGTTACAATATACACAAGGTGTTATAGTGTAATTATTGGTATCACTATGATTCGCCCATAGGCATACAAATAATAGGGATGATGACGCCATCAAAAAATAATTCGAAGGCACAACTCCAGTAAAAAAACGCTTTATTTTAGCCCTGAAAACCAAATTAATTTTCGATTTACTGTAAAATTAGATTTTTTGTTGCTTTAAAACAAATAAATAGTTGATGGAGTTACCGGATAATGACGTCATAATTCCCTATTGCCATTGAAACTATGGGAGAATTGTGTTTTGACAGCTCATAAAAAGTACGTCAGTTGATTGGTGGTGTCAACATCCCTATTTGTGAGTTTGAAAAAAGAAAAGGTGCACTTTTTTTTTTAAAACGCCCATATTTGTGTGCAGGAGGAGCGGCGGCGGCAACAAGAGCACGTGGCGCGCGTGCAGGCGCGGCTGGCGCGCGAGTGCGGCGGCTGGTTCCCCGCGCGGGCCGTCAAGTCCGCCAAGAACGAGACCGTCACAAGGCTCATGCAGCTCTGCCTGTTCCCGCGCTGCGTTTTCACGCCCGCCGACGCGCTCTTCTGCGCAGAGTTTGTGCACACTGTCCACGCTCTCAAGACGCCTAACTTTTCGACGCTGCTGTGCTACGATAGGGTAAGTTCTGGAGACGACACCGACAAGCAGCTCGTGCGGGTCTGTTCCCTCACTGTATCTAGATGTCAAAGAAAAATATTCGATTCCTGATCTGTGTTTTTAACGTTATCTACAGACTGAGCAGAAAATACCCAGTTTTGTAAATTAATTCAATAAAGTTATGGAATTCAATAAATTCCATGGGATTTCCTGAAATAACACATAGACTAATTTGTACTCCACATCATCATCAACAGTTTCTAACATTGGATTTGTACTTAAAGTACGCGAGGATTAATTAGACTAGATTGGTTTACTTACTTTATAGTTATACTACGTTTTGATGAGGACAAATGCAATGAGTTTAGATTTGATTTACTTAAAATTGTGCAGTATAATAGCGCCATGATATTAATTTATTATTTTTCATCTCTCCTGTTCAGAAAGTTTAATTTTCATGGGTAGATGTCGAGTGGAAAATTGCGACTTCATCTCTAGGGTGGAAAGTATTTTTTTTATTAATTTTTGGGTTAGCCACATGAGTTGAAGATCATTGAGTTACGTCAATAAGCCTTTTTTAGGTTTCGGCATGGCCATCTGGATGCACGTTGTGACCAAGAAGCTTAATATACTACACTGGAGGTTGAACGCCAAACATCCGTTTGAAACAAGAAATTCGATCTTTATTACGTCACGAACATATTCTATCTCTTTCTTTAGTTAGGTTAAGCTAGATAAGCTCCTTGGTCGGGACCAACTCGTTTTTTTTTTATAGTCGTCCGTACCATTAGAGGTTGGATATAAGTAAAATGAATTTATTATTATTCAAATTTTTTTGTAGTAGGTATTTTACTTTCCTCACAGTCGAAATGAGTAGAGTGTCTAACTCGGGTGAAATAACCAATTTCCCCTCGAACTATCGATCGAAATATCTCGGGTGAAATGGGTCACTTTCCACCCTTGGTTATCAATCTACTATTGATGAGGACAAATGCAATGAGTTTAGATTAGACTTAAAATTGTGCAGTATAAAAGCGCTATGATATTAATGAATTATTTTGTGTGGTGCAGCTGTTCTGCGACATCACGTACTCTGTGATGTCGTGCACGGAGGGCGAGGCGGCGCGCTACGCGGCGTTCCTGTGCCGCGTGCTGGGCACGGCCATGCGCTGGCACGCCGACAAGGGCACGTTCCACCGCGAGTGCGCGCACTACCCCGGCTTCGTCACCAAGTACCGCGTCTCCAACCAGTTCACGGAGGCCAATGATCACGTCGGATACGAGAACTACAGGTAATGGGGATGTTGACACCACCACTGGCGTACTTTTTATGAGCTGTCAAAACAGGTTGCAGGTGGTAGGACCTTGTGCAAGGTCCGCCCGGATTGCTACCACCATCTTGCTCGCTAATCCTGCCGTGAAGCAGCAGTGCTTGCACTGTTGTGTTTCGGCGCGGAGTGTAAGACAGCCGGTGAAATTACTGGCACTTGAGGTATTCCAACTTAGGCCTCTAGGTTGGCAACGCTTCTGCAATACCCCTGGTGTTGCAGATGTTTATGGGCGGTGGTGATCTGTTACCGCCAGGAGACCCGCTTGCTCGTTTGCCTTCCAGAACAATTCTCCCATAGAGTTTCAATGGCAATAGCGCATTATGACGTCACTATCCGGTAACTCAATCAACTAAATATTTATTTGTTTTAAAGCAACAAAAAATCAAATTTTACAGTAAATCGAAAATTAATCTGGTTTTCAGGGCTAAAATAAAGCGTTTTTTTACTGGAGTTGTGCCTTCGAATAATTTTTTAATGGCGTCATTATCCCTATTGGGGATTGTGATCCGACCGGGTCCGGGTCATTGTTCTAACCATTACTTACTTAAACATGCCAAACATAATTTTCCTTTATTGGTTCCATCCAACCGTTCTTGAAGTGTTAAAAATACACTTTACGACTTTCTGTTGTTATTTGTAATAACTTTACCAACTCAAAATCGAATGTATCACGGACTCTTAATTCGGACAAAAAGGCTGTGCTTACATATTTTTGAGTGGTTCTAATAGATACATATTTTTGCCTTAACTGTACTTTAATTACAAAATATTTACTGTGGTCGAATTGCCCTTGTTTTGATTTAGCAGAATTTTAGTGTAGCGGTTGGCTGTATTATATATACATCACAGTATATCTTAAAAGTTCATCGACCCTGGCAGTGGTAGATTTTCTCAATCACTGAAATCTTTATTTTGTTTATTTTGCCTAGACACGTGTGCCATAAGTGGCACTACAAAATTACTAAGGCTATGGTGGTGTGCCTCGAGTCCGGCGACTACGTGCAGATCAGGAACGCGCTCATCGTGCTCATCAGAGTACTGCCGCGCTTCCCCGTGCTCGCCAAACTAGCGCAGATCATCGAGAAAAAAGTTGAAAAAGTAAGAACTTTACTCTTAAATGTTTATGATAATTCTTGTAACGATCTTCTGAAAAAAAAAATGCCTTCTTTTCAGGTGAAAGAAGAAGAAAAAACCCAAAGACAAGACCTCTACGTCCTTGCGACTGGCTACAGCGGTCAACTACGCAATCGCATGCCTAGCATGATGCGTGAAAGTGAATTCCACCAGGTAAAGGCTTCTTAAGAAATTATATCCATAATAGGGCACTTAAACATTACCGACAAACTAACATTATCACCAAATAACACACGCTCATGGACAGACGGGCATGAATTACGTTTTTAAATTCCTGTAATAATGTACTATTATGTCGGTAGGTGGTTCAATTGCAAACTGGGGACAAGCACAAAGTGGCCGAGACCGCAGCTGCACCCACCGCCGCTAAATCCGAACCCGTGGCCGCCAAACAGGAAGAGTCTACTTCGCCGCCGCAGACAGGTAAACAATAAAATCTGTTTGCTTTTTCCGGCATAGTTAATTAGTACCAAAGAGTTACCATGACATAATTTGTTGGGTTATAGAAACGGAAAAACGAGACCGTACAAGTGAACGCCGTCGGGAAGAGTCTGATCGCGAAAAGGAGTCCAAACGTGAATCAAGAGTGTAAGTAAAGCTACTGAAATACTAAGACGAAATTGAATTATTTATATTATGTAATTTGTTCTGATGATGAACAAACCTTTATTCTTATTATAGGACATCGAAAGAAAGAAGTAAAGAAGAGGTTAGAAGCAAAGAAAGATCTCCTAGAGAACGACCACACAGAGTAAGTTCAAAAACTTGCTGCATAATTTATAATAACATGCTCTTTAATATTTTGGACATCAATATCTAATCTGTTTATGCAGGAGGAGCGCTACCTGGAAACCGTGTCACCGCCGCACGATCATCGTCATCCACCCGATGACATAGACCGAGGTATTAAATCTTAAGCGGGCTCCACACTCGCGCCGCGAACGCCCGCGAAAGCGCGAGTGTAGATGTTGTTCACGCCTTCGCGCTCGCGGTTCGCGGCGTTTCCCGTCCGGTGGCGGTTTTTTGGCCCGCGACAAAGGGTACGCGGCGCGCGAATGCGAACGCAGCTACACTCGCTGTTTTATCACAGTAGCGTACAAGACATTTTCATTGAAGTTGCGAACAACACTGCGAAGCTTCGTGAGTGTGGAGGGACACAGTTGTGGGCGAACTGCTGCGTAAATTCACGCCACGGATTCACGGAGCGACTTCGCGGCGCGAGTGTAGAGCGGGCTTAACATAAACGTAGTCTATGGTTATCGACGTTATTAGAGTCTGTGCTAACTTGCCGGATGCACGGCTTGCTGCCCGCGCGGCGTGCTTGTTTCATGCCATCTTATAGAGCAGCGCTGCATGAAACGGGTCTCTGCTCTATTGAAATAGCACGGCGCGAGTTAGCGGGGGACCCTTATAATGTTAGAATGCTAATTTTGCGTTTTTTTTTTAGATGTGAAACGGCGTAAAATCGAAAGCAGCAGCAATGGCAAGGTGAGTATTGTTATTATTAACCGGCCTTGCATCGCGCTGGCACCGGACTAACGATTGGACTGGGCCACGACCACTGCGCAGCGCCGCAACTTGTTGACGTGTCTAGAGGTCCAGTTATCTAGACGAAGACCGCTCAGAAGCGATGTTTATGTGTAAAAGACATTGTGAACTTTAAACAGTGAAAAAATAATGAGTGTCAAAAATAAATCTGAATTAAAAAAAAATCAACTCATGGACTCATATGCGACAAACCAGATATTAAAATTATTCGAACAAATACAATAAACATGAAGTTCTACGGGAAACTTTCGGCTGATATCCAGAACAAAAATTGAAGAAGACAAAACTGAAAAAGAAATACCAGACAATAATAGAGTAATGTATTCATTGCCATGATTCACTATGATTTTTATGAAGAAATCTTATTCTTCAGAAGTACATCTATCATCGTTGACCTACATAAGAAGTTATAAGACATTGTGGGAACTGGATGTTTCACTACTTTGAAATTGAAGTTACTCTTACAAAATTCCAGCAATTTTAATCTGAAAATATAATTAATGATATCACTGATTTGTGTTACAAAACCATCAGAAAGAAGATCATAGAAGCAACAATTGCAATTGTCAAAGAAACGCTACAAAAGCATAGTGAATCAATTGATCCTGCCCTTGGAAATACTAAGGAACCTGTCCTGAAGATTGATGATAACTCTACAATATTATATTGCAACAAATGTGTAAAATAATATTCGCTTTCAAGAATGAAGAGGTGTATTATGAAGATTGAAATAGAAGGAAGTACAACAAAACAATGGTTTCAAACTAAATAAATAAAAAAAGCTATTCATAGAAAGAATAAATATAACAGAAAATCTGTGAGTCGTTGGTCTATTCTGCCCAGTCCAAGCAATCAATGGTAAGGGTTATTTCTTCTTCGCTAAACCAAAGTTGAGTCAAATGATCCAGTGAATAAAGTGCAAAATATTTAATCATTTCACCTTATTCACAAAAGATGAAGTATTATCACCAGGCAAAAGAAAACCGAAGAAAGAAGCTCAGCATGAAGAACTTAAAAGTGGAAAGAAGTCAACCTCCTAAAATATGTATATACTATAACGAAGTATATTAATTCTTGAGAGAAGCAAAATTTACAGAAGCTAATGATTCACATGAAGAAACTAATTGACTACACATCCTATGGATAAAAAAACAATGTTGCCTTTTTTCATTGTTTCCTTTGACTCAGTATTGCTGTAAATAAAATCATTAATTAGTGTAAGTTACATGTAAATATTTAGTATATTTTTGTAAATAATTGTAGTACTTTACTTTATTTGCTGGCCATTTTTACAATATGTTTTTTTTAATAAGCAGGGTAGCAAAGAGATAGAGGAACGATCCCCAGAGAAAGAAAAGAGAAAAACTAAACTCAGAGGTGATGAGCGTAAAGAGCGTAAGGTCAGCCGTAAGAGGGTAAGTTGAAAACGTAATTTTAAGCCTCATGTGTCACTTTTTATGTAAAGTTGAACTGAATGAAATGCATCTTTAATTTTTTCAACAAGAATAATTTACATTTTTCTTATTATTTTAGGATAGAATGGAAGAACCTGCTCTCTTAGAACAGAAAAGGCGGCGTGATGAACAAAAAGGTAATTTTATGTATGTTTGTGTAGTTCGTCCAACCAAAACTATATCGCTATTTAGGTGAATGAAAATTATTTAACAAAGTGAATGAGGACAACTTAACTTTTGTTTTATATTTTCAGCTGTCCTTAAGATGGGAGCGCATCAAAATGGTTCGCAGGAAGATCATCATTATGAAAAATATCATAAAAGGGTAAGGAAACTTTTTCACTTCTCATGCTCTTAAAATGTTACTTTAGCCTTTGCACATCGCATAAAGCTCCTTTTTATTCTCTAGTACATTACGGTAGAAACCCCTAAACAACCAACACGGTGTTTGTAAATGGAGGATTTTTAGGCGTGGAAATAACCTCTAGATGACAACTACAAAAATGTAAGAAAAAACATAATTTAATTTCGTGAAACACAATTAATGATAACGAATATAAGAATCTATTCAATTATATTAAGGATTAATTAATTTAATTATGCAATTGCATAGTCCAATTAGTTTTAAAATAGTTTTCAATTTTGTAACTGTTGGCTAAATATGCAAGCTTTTAAAGCGTCACTTCATAAACAATAAAAGGAAAGAAAATACTCTGCAACAATTTTTTTTGCTACTTGAATTCAGATGGCCGGTCCATTAGTCGAGCTTACGTTTTTAAAAAGTAATATTGTAATTTTGAACAAAACATATTCAAAGTGAAAAGTAAAGTCTCTAACGCGAGACTAAACAACCATAATGCCACTCGAACTATAGCCACCCTCGCTCTGCTCGAGTGGCTAAACATCTCGTGTCCTTATTACTCTTGTTTTTAGTTCCTTGTTGAACAATCTACTATTTTTCATATCTCATGCTTTAAAAATAACTTTTACAGAATCACGTAGTCGGGTAAAAGCACCAATTAAAGTCTACAGAGTTAAAGAAGAACTGAATTGTTGCAAAGTTCAACATTTGTGTTATATTTCTTGTCTTTGAGGCAAGTTTCATATTATGAGAAATTGTAGAAATTTGTCGAGTAGGTAGAGTTGGTATTTCTAATACTTCTGGATTTTTGTTTTTTAAAACATGCATTTTTTTGTGGAATGTGCTTGAGGCAAATCGAATGACTGAGAAGTGAAAATGTAACAAGGCAGATATCTTAAAAAAAAAGATTATTCATATTATTTATATTTTATTCATAAAAATTCATGTAGTTGAAGCATGTTGAGATTTTATGATAACTGAAAATAAATGCGCTTATAAAGGCAGCACTTTTCGATAGGTCATACTACATATTTGCTAGGTGATCGAGAATATTAAATAAATAGATAGTACGGTCGATTAACAAGAGCTGGCACGAATGGATGAACGAAAGTAATGTCACTTAGACATTTTTGTAGGAAAATGGCAGATACTTACATGACATTTTCACATTTGTGTGAAGTACACAGATACTTTCATTCCGCTCGTTCCCTAAATATCAGAACTGCAAAATACTATGTTGCCGATTTGCCCGATTTCTCAAATATGGAATTCCTAAAATACCAGACTTTCTTTTTACTGTATTTCTTTTTATATCGAATTGCCAAAGCAACTGTTTCTCAAAACACCATATTCCCTTTAAAACCGAATTCCCAGAATACCAGATTTTGATAACACTAGGCCGACAAAACAATGTAATTGAAACACTCAGTAACTCCATTTACCAGATACTCAAAATACCAGATTGCCAGTTTCCTTAATTCCCAACACACCAGGTGCTGCTTATACTTGATTTACGAATGCCTGAATTCCTAAAACACCAAATTTTTACTTTGTAGTACATCTTTGTAATTGTAGTTTTAAACGTATCCGTATGATAAATCTATGTGGCTCGAGCGTGTTCTCAGTCGCAAGCGTACCGTCACTTACGCACATTGAGACTAACACAACGTGTAAGTACGAGGTATCTCGTGCACATTGATAATTAGCTGTGGAACTGATATAAAAAGGATCAATCCCCGATGAGATCTTTGATTTAAGCATTGATCTGGATCTGGTTACTGGGTGGGATTCACAAGATGTCATATATTTCTAACAAATGTCAAATAACAAAAACTACAGTACTTTCATTGTGGCAAAGAGCTTATTACATTTGACACTGCTAAACACGATTACACTTTCATGAATTAGGATTCTAAATTTAGTCATGCTTAATGCTTAGTTCACGTTTTCAATTCACAGGAAAAGTCGCCATTACGGGATCGCTCACACGAAGAACCACGAGATAAACAATATCCTTTTTTATGAATTAAAACATTTCTACTTGCTGTGTTGGGTCCGTATTCGTAAATCGAAAAAAAAGGAAAGAACCTTTGTAGGTATTATCATTTTGTTGTCCGGCTGTCAAGACCTAAATCCTGAAAAAAAAGCGCGAGGAAGTCAGTTATGAATGAAGCTGGAATAAATATTTAACACTCAGTAATCAAGTCAGCAATCCGTTAATATGTTCTGTGGTTAATATCATCGTTCTAACTAATCGACGCAATCGGGGACGCTGGGGAATCAAAACCTATAGTGTACAGTTATCAGCCCCGATATCTGACAGCAAAACGTGCATAAATATAGGTAAATATCTGATATGACTATTTCTAGGGCCGGTTACACGTTACGGATATTTTTGCACGCTACACTGTGGCAGTTGTTAATGCAGGTCACTGTACTTCCAGTCGCCCTAGAAAGTTGAAATTTGGTGTGATGGTAGCTCTTATAGCACAACAATTAAGAAAAATTGCATACATTTTGCTTACATGTGTCGTCTACTATCTATATACCAGCCTTTTTAACCGACTTCAAAAAAAGGAGGAGGTTATCAATTCGGTTGTATTTTTTTTTTTTTTTTTTTTATGTTTGTTACCTCAGAACTCCGTCATTTATGAACCGATTTGAAATTTTTTTTTTTGCGTTCATCTAGGAATGCTTTCAATTAGGTCCCATAAGCACCAAATCAGGATTTGATGATTGGATCTTGAGGAAATCGAGGGAACTCTTCAAATGTTGTAGGGCCACCTATGGTAATTTTGATAAATTTAGTAGTAACTCGAGTATTTGCTCTTGAAAATCATCATTTGGTGAAGTGGAACTGATGATGAAGACCACAGTTGACCATCGGAGTTACTACTCAATAACAAGTATTTCATGGGTTGAATTTCAATTGCTTTAACACAGTTGCTAAGCAATTTATGCTCCTCGGAACGGATATGGTGAAATGGAATGGGTGGTGAAGCACCAGGACTCCTCAATAATGAACGTCTCTGCATCGGAAAAAGCAATTTTTCGTAAAAGGTGACGAGCAGTTGACATTAAACTATTGTATCTTAGATGTTTTACACTAAAAAGCGTGAAAAAAAAATTTTATAACAAAAAATAGAACCGACTACAAAAAAACCATGAAAATAATTTTCTACCAGCCTGAAGTCGGTGCCTCAGCACGAGCCAGCAGGAGTGATTGAAGCCATTTACTCGTATAGTTGTAGGTGAGGTAGACGATTATAGGTCCACTCCTGCTGGCTCGTGCTGAGGCACCGACTTCAGGCTGGTAGAAAATTATTTTCATGGTTTTTTTGTAGTCGGTTCTATTTTTTTTGTTATAAATTTTTTTTACCAGCTTATTTCGGCATTATGTTTGGTTTCGAGGTGGCGACATAAATTATTATTATTTATGGATAAATAAAAAAATTATACAGAAATTTGCGAAAATGCCCTCGTGTCCATCATTAATTAGTAATAGACAAAAAATTTGGTGCCAGTGTATATTGTCGAAAATGATAACGTATATGAAATGAGACTTCCATATTATTCCTTAACAATGCTATACTAGGCGGTCCAACGAGTCGAAGATGAGAAGATAAACTACTGAGAAGAAGAAGACTCACAGAACGACTCGAAGATTTTAGTTATATTCCTAGAAATAAGTTGGACTGTACATTAAGTAATCAATATGCATGAACAATGCAATAAAATATGTTTCTTGACTAACACAGCATTTTGTTTTTGGTCTCTCACATTTACGTCTTGCACATTTTTGAGTTTAGGATCAGCAAGGCTACCACGAAATTCGAAAATCGAAGTTCGTATCGTACCGTCCCGCCTACGCTTATGTTATTTAATACGAGAGTGAGAGGGACGGTACGAGACGAACTTCGAATTTCGTGTTTCGGAGTAGCCCTTCAGTAACTACATTCGCATTCAGTTTGCATTAAAATGTGTCTGTGGCAGTTGCCTTATGTTGCCGTAACTATTGGAATCCCACCGCAAGCCTTGTTGTCTAACACGCTTGGAATCATAATCGCTTTCACCACTTCGTTCTGTCACGCGGTGTAAGATGAGGGTTGAAAGAGCTGGTTAATGCGATTGCGAGCGCCTGAACGTTAGACAATACGGCCTCGGGTTACCTAAATATTTTACGTGACAGTGGTGACGTATATAGCAAAGGCGGTTTACAATAACTGCTAGCCTAACAGTACTAGTAGTGTAGTACCTAACTCTCGTTTCTCACCCTGCAGGTTGCCTAAAGGAAATGTCCGCTTCGTACCTCTGGTGGGTGGCCTGTGTGTGAAGACAATCCTGGCAGAATTTCACTAACAGATTATTGTATTGTCATCGGATTAACAAAAGTATAACAAATTTCAACTCAATCGGATGACTACCAGGAAGTGGTCGAAAATAGTTATTTATGCAACTGTATCGTAATAGCGGTCCTTAAAATACGATAGGGTCACATGAGTGTTTTAAGGCCTAATTACGTACAGTTGCATACAATGTTTTATCTACATCCATTTATTTAATCATCTATCATGTGTTCCGCCAACCATTGAGAATGACCTGCATTAACGAGAACTAAATATGTCTGCCCCACGAGCTGCGCGACGTGAACGCCGCGCGCTCTACGTCTATACGTACTGCACCGGTGCTATAATGATGTGTGAAATCTCATTACGATACAGATATCTGCCGTGTTCATAATAGAATCCAATTTCGTAATGCTGGTCATTATCTTTTTTTTGAACGCATAATGGAGGAGTTACTATATGGGTGTAGATAAAATATTTCGAAAATTTCCAGGACGTACATACATACGTACAACTTAAATGTAAAGTTGACACGATGTAGGACACACGGACAGGATGTAGATAGATACGAGACAACAAGCCTGCATTTTTAGAGAGCAGGAAGCAGAGATATCCTTCATGTAGCTACTATATGCTCGGAAGATGCACCTAGGTAAGTACCTACTAAATTTATTTTTTCTAGGAAGAGATGGAATGCAAACCTCATTCGCTCGTAGTTATCTTCCTTATTTAATACTGTATAGTCACCAGGGGGCCTACCACGCTCTCTTAATACGATTCAGTTTAAGCTCTAAACTGAACTGCATCGCTATTTCGTACTACGACGTTACTTTTGTGATTCATTTCAAGTGAGGTTCAGCGATAGCGATACATATATCAGAGACAATATCGGTCTTTCATTCACTTGTAAGCGATTGAGATTCAGCTCTGAGAAATAAAGGTCGTGGTACCAATTTCGACGATTCAGTTTAGGTGCCTAAATTGAACTGCTCTGCGTTTGGATCGTTTAGGAAAGATCGTGGTAGGCCCCCAGTACCAATATCTGACGCAACAAAACGCGTGTATAAATATCTAGTGCGACTATCTTAAGGGCCGGTAAGACGTACTTTTTTTTTTTATTCGACTGGATGGCAAACGAGCAAGTGGGTCTCCTGATGGTAAGAAATCACCACCATAAACATCTGAAACACCACGGGTATTGCATCTGCATCTGCGCATACGCATCTGCGTTGCCAACCTAGAGGCCTAAGATGGGATATCTCAAGTTCCAGTAATTCCACCGGCTGTCTTACTCTCCACGCCGAAACAACAGTGTAAGCACTGCTGCTTCACGGCAGGATTAGCGAGCAAGATGGTGGTAGCAATCCGGGCGGACGTTGCACAAGGTCCTACCACGTGTCAGATATTTTTGCATGCTTCGCTGTGGCAGACCAACGACCGACGCAGAGTTAGACCACAAACAAGCTACAAAGGCCCATCTGCAGGGCTACCCCGAAACAATATTCTATGCCGAAACTCAAAAGTTCGTGCGGTCCCTCTCGCTCTCGTATTAAATAGTATAAGTGTCGGAGGGACCGCACGAACTTCGAGTTTCAGAGTAGCCCTACAGGGCGGAATGATAAATGTAGGAAAAATCAAATTCAGGGTATTGTATTGTATAACTGTTTATTGTACAATGATTGTAAATAAAAACATATGAAATTAACAGAAAGCAGGATAATAAATAAACCACACACACACACACACACAAATCAATTTTTGCAAATTGAATAAATGTCAGTTTGTACCTTAAACCTTTTCGTATTAGCCAGTTCGCATGGAGGCACGTTAGACAACACGCACGAGTATTGGCTGGCTAATTCTATTACAGCTATGAAAATAAAAACAATTGATTTGATGTTTGTAAACATGAAGAAAAGTGAGTTTTGTGTTTATGATTGTAAAAAAAGTTAACGATGCTAATAAGCATAAAATAATGCATACTCAAGTGGTTTACGGATTTTAGTTGTGGCCGTAAAAGCACTACCTACGTACTGACGCTGACCTAGTAGGACCCAGTTGAGGTTAACAAGTAACAACACATCTAGTCATCCAAATTCAGCATAAGTACCTACCTATCGTTTTTAATGATCGTAGGGTATGTACCTAAAAGTCCGTGCTAAAAGAAGTCCTAAAAGATTGAGTGCACCAATACAATGTAGAGCTCGCTCGAACAAACTGGCTTCCTAAATTCAAACTGGCTTCTTAAATTGTGGCGACTGTAGCGAGAGTCACCATACGGTAGGTGAGTTGGTGAAGTCATTCCCACTGAGCGTCGTGATGCATAATGGAATTTGTGGTGCTCGACGACTGAACATTTATTTCGGCGAAAAATTGGGGTTTCGGTTTTGATAGAAAAAGTTTAGAAACTGAAACTAAGGTTCGTGCAGAGATTTAGAGCACAAATCGGAGACGTCGAATGGCTCCGCCACCTGCACGCACATTTGCAAATTGTTGTTAAGTACGTTGTTTTTCGACAAATAAAATATATTTCATGGACCAAGTGATTAATAAGGGCATTGTTTATAATACGCGGGCATTATGAATAATGGTAAGCTACACCGTGCCAAGAAGTGGATGAACAGTAGGTAGAGCTCAATAACGATCTACACACGCCTTTGTACCTAAAGTAATAAAGAGGGTGTAGGGCATTTTGAGTTCTACGACCATGACTGCTCGTCTACTTTTGTTACTGATTGTACCTGGTAAACCTAAACATTCGGGTGTTTCTTATCCAGTAACTACTTACCACAAAACATGTTAGATACCTAATGCCTAAAGTTATACTTTACACGGCTGGTTACTTGGTTAAAATTAAATACAGTGTGGGGAGAGGCTACACTACAACGGAAAGGGCTCTCCTGGCAGATATTATGCCTGGAGACCGAAGCGTCGTCGGAAGTTATGTATATTTCTAACCTAAAATTTTATTTTTTATTGCGGTCTGCATAAATAAATAGGTATATCGATCTTAAATAACAAATTAATTACACTCTTATACTGGTACATTTCCAATTACACTACGAACGAGCAAAAACTATATTTTTAGGTTAAGATATGGCAACACTGCTGCCCTACCTATTTAATACTAGTAACACTACAGTTGGTCCGATTTGGCAGGTACGCCAAACTAAACTAATATTAATATTCTAAGAACGAAAGTAACTCTGTTTGTCCGTTTATTTATTTCCTCTTCACGCTTAAACCGCTGAGCCGATTAAGATGAAAATTGGAATGGAGACTATTCTTTGCAGACGGAATCGCGGGCTAAAACTAGTTTATAATAACAATTAGCCTGTAGCCCGCGACTCCGTCTGCGTAGATTTCGTTTATCAAGTCAAGTCAAAATAGTATCTTTATTCAATTTAGGCTATAACAAGCACTTATGAATGTCAAAAAAATCTAGGTACCACCGGTTCGGAAAAACCTCCGTTGAGAAGAATCCTTCAAGAAACTCTACGAGATATATTTTTTAAAGAGATTTACAATATTTAAATGATATTTTTCATCCATGATGATATCTATGCATCACAAGTATTAATATCACGAGGGAACAATGCAAATTTCCGGGATAATAACTATGCCATGTCCTTCCCCGGCACTTATCTGTATTTTGAATTTCATCCAAATCCGCCACTTCGCATCCGCCTTCGTAAAAAATGTAGAGCTGCGACGGAAGTTTACATACGTTGACAAACAACGTGTGAGGAGCGCTGCTGAATGACCACCTCCGCTTCCGCAGAGGTGAACCTCTTTGCCTCTGCCTTCACTAAGGATTTAGTTACGTTAATTTGGTATTAGTATTTTGATAGGTAAGGACTAGGTTTGCTATATCCAAACGTAGTAGTTACTCTCGTTTGCACGTGGTAAGTAAAATTAACCTACATACATATGTGATGCTTTAAAGTGACTAAGGCTATTTTTATTAATTTCTATACTTATATAAATATTTGTATTGTAGCTACCCGTATGTAGGTAGGTATACGCATGTATTTATCTTGACAATCAATAACATTAATAATAGATTCTAACTTATAAATGCCTACCTAACTTATACATGATATGCGTATGTTATGTAGAAGATAAATAATGATAAGATAATTATGGAAGGCACGAATAAGCATAATGTAGAGGTATAGGTTATCTATGTCTACTAAAGATATTATAAACCCCTTCGACATTACAATTTCAGGTTCTACCTATTTTCGGCTACTACAAACAAGAGCTGTGACAGTAAGCTACGACTTGCCTGCATCACTGGCCTTACACGATGAAGTTCGATTTTTGAACTTCTTATTGTTTGTACCATTCCGTTCACGGAATATTTAACAAAAGAGTGAGAGGGCCGATACGATATGTACTTCAATTCGAATATAATAGTGCAGTGCACGCACAGATTACTAATATGTAGCTAGCTAAGTGCACGTCAGCTCAGCACACATGAACGAACGACTAAATGAATGATTGAATGATCCTTGAAACTGACAATTGCGTTCCACTCTATCAGAACTTCGCCTCTTCAAAAGTGGCTAAAGTTTTAGTCTTACTCAAATCTGATTAGATTGTCTCCTTTTACCCTATTACGCTAATTATTCGTCACTTTTACTTAAATCACATTTATTCTTTATCGGTATAGTTAATTTTGCCAGCGTGGACGCTAGCAAGATTTAAAAAAAATCTAGAGAACTATATACATATAATACTTGGTAAACGATGAATGTGTGAATCTTAGTAGTGAGTTGTTGGAACTCATGCTGAAATGTTGAATATTTTTTTAATATATATAATTTGTAGCCTTTTTGTAGCATTGTATTTTTTTTCGGACTGGCAATATTATAAAATCACGTGAGCAAGTACTTAATCATAAATATTTTCGTAATGACACAAATCTATCTACATGCATTCATAATAATGTGGAAATGCCTCACACGTTTTGATTGGTTTTAATAAATTTTACTTGTGTCGCCATTTAAAAAGTATAAATAGACTGTTTCATTCATATATACATTTATTTAGTCTGTGGGTGCAACTGAATGAATGAATGGTTATGGTCTATGGTTATGGTAGGAAGGAAAGATAATACAAACGTGTCCAAAAACAAATTTTATATATTAGCACTTAGATTCCTCAAAATCAATTAAATTAGGCATAATTCATAGTGAAATATGAATATAACCTTTAAACTAGTGTTTATTTTGAAATGCTTGAATAGATTATGTCGGGTGTATCTAGGCATCTGTGAATAGTAATTTAAGGTGTTGGACTTATTGGCAGCCATTTTGAAAATAAGCAGTGCAATCCAGCTCCATCACTGTGCACAAAATACCAAGTATGTTAAGATCGGCTTCACTATTTCGCCATCTTATAAAATAAAAGATTAACTTTTAAGTGCCTTTAAGGCATTTTTGTAAACCTTAGGCTTAAATACCGGCAGTGTTAGTTATGCCTGGCGCCATTTTGAAATTTCTAGAAACGTCATTCGTTCGTTTTGCCAACGTAGAGTAGGTAGGTAGAGTTTCGTGAAGCCATAACCGTACCAATACAAAACAGGCATACGGTATTACGATAGGTTATAAATTGTTACCTAGATAAAAGGTGTGGAATAGTAGTATTTTACGAATTAATAGTGTTATAAAAGGCTTCGAAATTAAACAATGTGAACTAGTGCGATTACATGTGGTACAAGCGGTAGGTAGGTTGCTTTAATTAGTGTTTAGGTTATGTCAACAATGGGAAAGGAAGCGTTGTCGTGCGAGAATAAAAAAGTACACGTAAACTTATGGAATCGATTTGAACGCAGTTTTATATGAATGTAACTTGGATTGGATTGTTTTCGAATATTGTCTAAATCAAAGGCGGCCGTAGTTGATTGTTTGTAAATAGGGATGTAGTGAACGTCGGCGGCCATTTTGTTGTGAGAACGCCCGTCTGCCATTTTACTACATTTATTTTCATTAAACTTATTTGTTTTATATCTGCCTTTTAATAGTGTTCAAATTGTGATTAAGTAAGTAATTATACAAATCAAAAGAGTAAGAGGACTGACCTTATACTACCTTACCTACATTACTAAGCTTATGCTGCCTGTCTCTTTACTCTTTTCGACCACAAATAGGTACCGTACCTAATTTGTTTAAGTAAGTAGGTACTTCTTTCATATTGTATATACATAGGTACCTGAATACTTAAAAATATATTATTTAAAATAGATAGGTACTTAATCTTTCTCATATATTTTCACTTTGGATGTGAATGAAGTCTATGGGTAGCTACAATGTTTATACCTACTAAAATGTAATTCAATGTGTGATTTAAGGAAATAAGAAAATGGATCCTCTAATAAAATCCTCCGAAAGCTCATGTGCTACTGCCAAAAAGCGATTTTATTCGTGCTTTGTGCCATTGTGTACTAATAATTCTGTGAGGAATCCTGACAAAAATTTCGTTATTGTACCTTCCGATGATGCCATTAGAAAGAAATGGTTTCAAGCCGTGGGAAAGGAATACAAGTTTATTTTCAAAACAGTAATGTATTGCTGTGAGGACCACTTTAATGTAAGTAAAGGTTAAAATAGCTAGGTACTGAATACTAAATACATAATTAATAAGTTAAACAAATCAAAAAACACATTCGGCCAGAAATTAAAATATGTATATTATTTTGTTATTTTGGCTCTTTACCTGTACTTTACCAGCAATAATATTATAACATCTACCTACCCACATTTTAACTTACGACACTGCAACACCCTTTGTTATGGGCAGCATGTACAATATGTATCCATATTTCATTTTCAATAAACAAATAAATTTACGGAGGTGTATTGAAATATCTTATTAACATTTTTCAGTTAAAAAATGATGCAGACAACACAATATCTACAGAAAATAAACTTATACTGAAGAAAGATGTCGTCCCTTATATTTTTAAATGTAAAGAAACATCAGAAGAAAAGCCAGAAGCCGTGATTGTGGAACAGAAAAATCATGAGATTCTTGATAGTGTTCTGCAAGCTCATCCCTTAGGTATGTCAAAATATATATCTCCACTCCATTACTTGTGGCTCAAAAGTCCGTGAGAGCCAGACCTTCGTCATTATATAAAAGCTAAAAAAAATTCTGTGTATATCCCCAAAACCTACAGTTAAAAACAACCCCCCGACTATGAAGTTTGGCTCATTAATTGCTTTGGCAGATAAATAAATTCGCATCTCAAATTACTTAAATTTAAAGTTTAGATTTAATTTCATTTATTCGTAATACCTAATATTAGAAATCATGCCGTCCATTGACAGACGCTTAGTACGGTGTATCATATAGGCAGGACCGGATTTAGAAGTCTGAAGGCCTTGGGGCAACAAAGGAGTGGTGCTCCCTCCCCTCCCCAAACTATTTTCCAAATAAAATAATTGTTTGTTTAAATTACTATAGGTAAAGGTAAAACTGAAAAAAATATATAAGTAAAGTTGTTAGTGGGTGGTTGGTAGTGTGCTATTAGTAGCTTTTGTGGGGATCTCGGATTATGTAATTAATTAATATTGTAATTAATTATGTATTTTAATTAATAATATAGAAAATAATATATAGATTCTATTATATCTATAAAAGAATACTTGCGAAGTACTCATCATAACAAAGCTTTGTTTGCCATTTGGGACTTGGCAAATTCGTGTAAAATGTTGTGTGAATGTTTACACCGAGGAAATTCGACCAAAGACATAACGGCACATTTTTGTCACGTGGTAATTTTTTGACATAAAAACATGGGTCGCGATAAAATATAGCTTATTCTGCATGTTGCTGTACCTACTTATACTTTACACTATAACGTAATATTTTGTAATGGTACAGTCAACGTCATATGTATATAGGTGATCATTTCTGTACCTTGTCGCTTTGTTGTTACACAATTTCGTATGCTTTTCAAACATGACTTTAAAGTAACAAGGCACAAAAGTGGTCACTTATTTATGACGTTGACTGTACCTAGCGCATTATTTAACTCATTCACTGTCCCCATACAAAATGGTTTGACAAAGTCACACGTCCTGTTTTGAAGTTGTGACCCCACAGTGGAAGCACGGATTCCTGAAAAAAAGCTTCATGTCCCCACATTGGGGACACCCGGACAGGGAAGGAGTTAAGCAAGCCGCCGTATGTTTGAATTTTCAATTCAAAGAATTTTTATTTAAGCTAGCTTACACTTAATAAGTATATATTTTTTTTCAGATTCATCGGTGAAGATGGATGAAGAATCTAATGTGTTCTCGTCAAAAATCACACGAAGTGCAAGATCATTAAAAAACAATCTTAGTGATCTTCTTAACACAGTTCACGCTCAACCAGTTGAACAAAAAAAGAAAGATAAAATATTTTTCTGTGATTTTCAACCAAGAACTGATAAACATTTCGAATCCAAGAGAAAGACAAGATTTAAAGTCAAAACTGTTCGAGAAATAAGACATTCCTTTGAAAAGGATATCTACTCATATCTACCGACCGAGCTTGAAAAACAACAAAATGTTCTGCTTCGTAAAATTAGATCTGGCTCTTCTAGAGACGAAAATACAAAATCCCTCGCCAAAAATATGTTAAAATGTGACAAACCAGTGTCTAGGGCTGCTTGGCAAATGTTGATGAATCTTAATCCTGAGGACTGTACACATTCTACCCAGTTTGTATTGTTAAATGGTAAACGCATTCGTGTTAATGGCAGCAAGGGCGGAAAGTATAAGTTCCTTTGCAAGTATGATTTAGGTGAAAAGAAAAAACCTATAAGAATTAAATCTTCATTGAAACGTAAATCACTGATTAAAAAAAAGGGCCTTCTGCAGAATTCCTTAAGTATAAATTTTAAACCTGGACCGCTAACCAAGAAAACATTATTAGATGATTCGTATCAAAAATACCATGTCGGAGATATAGAGTTGCTAAAATTACCAATGCCAGGGCTCGAAATACAACCAACAATTGGAAAAGCTGTAGATCCAGCAATAGCAAAGTTTTTGCATAATATGCAACAAGCAGATGGAACGATTTCAGATAAATGGGCCGAATTTTCTGTATCTGTTTTGTCGACTATAAAGAATGAAAATATTGTACAATGTGAAGATCAAAGTTGTGTGACATTTGACCTTAGTTACAAATGTGACCAGCAGAGAATTCTTATGCGCCGTGATATCTGTAGTGATTTTCACAAATCAATCACAAAACATACCTCGCAACCAATGGACATCACAAGAGAAGACTGCGTTGAAATTTCAGAAATTCAAAAGATTCTCGATGAAATGTTACATTCAGTAGAAATTAGTGTAGAGCAAGAAAACATGTACACTGGAGATGACGAACCTAGAATTCCCGAAGACACTCATTCCAACGGGACAAATGTATTAGTAAAAGATAAGCCCAAACGTAAATATGGGGAACTTGAAAAGCTTGACGTCACGATTATACGTTTATCAGAAACACCTGATATAAATCCCACCAATATGTGTCCTAAGGCGCACTGTGCTTTAGGTTGTTTATGTGCATCATTAGAATGTGCATTAAAATTTAAAAGGCATTGTGGACGTTCTGAATGTATGTTTGAATGTAAATGTGACTTTTCAAAGTATAAAGTGATTGATTCATTTGAGCGCGATTGTTCTGAATTGATACCCGGCTTACTTAATATAGACAGCGCAATGAGTTCAAAAATGGCTAAAGAGGAACAAAAATTTCATCAAACAGTTATTGTCACTTCTGAAAATAGTATGCTCTTAAAATCCAAGCGGAGAGATTGGAAATCTTCTAGAAAATATGCGGATTTTTATAGCAGCATGTGCCTCAAAGCTGAAAGCAAGTCTGATAGAGTACCAGCACTTGAACTGGAAAAACTAAAGTTAGACAACGTAGAAACATGGTGTATGATCCACAATTTATACAAGTGTTTTTGTAAATGTATATTTACAGATAATTCTGTTCCAGACTCAATAGTAGATGAAAATAAGGTAAATAATTTTGTGCAGAAAAGTGATTTATCACTCGAAAAGCCAAATGAAAATGTCGAGAAAAATAACGGCAAAACTCGTGTGAGTACTTTTTCGCAACAGGATAGGATCTTTTCTTTCAAGAAAAGTATGAAAGGCATGTGTGATCTGCTTGGAAAAGAACCGGTCGAATATTTTCCAGATGTTATTTTTGATACTGAAAGTGCGAGAGTAAAACCATTTACAGGACGAAAATACTGTAACCAGCATTATTTAAATGCTAATAAAAAAATTATTGAGTTGGAAAAACACGACCATACATTACGCAACAGAATGATGGTCCTTATGAACAAATGTGCAAATGAAAGTTTAGTTCAGGCTGACACTGTCGTAGAACCGGTCAGTGATAAAACGATTGAAACATCGACACAGTCATCAGCGCCAGTCACTTCTGATGAAGAAACAGTGCCACAGATAAAGATATTTACAAAAAAAAGTTTACCGGATAAGAAAAAGTTGGTTGCTTGGCTAGAAACAAGTTACAAACACTACAAGCAACGCGTCGCACAGGGCATTGTTAAAGTGTCTCTTGATCCACCAAAACTGGGTAAAATGGCTTTGTATCCGTGGGAGTTCATTCTAAGCAGATATAGGGATAAAAAGAACCTGTTTTTGATTTCGAAAGAACCGCAGTATCGTATATTTATGGCAGTGGATACAAAGAATCCTTTCTTTAATAATTGTATTGACATAAATGATATCCGTTTTGCTGATTTACATAAATATCCTAGTACTGTCAAAAATTTACTGACAAATGCAACAGATTTAAAAGATAACTTTTGTATATTGTGTGGTTTGACTTCTTGTTGGGAATTAATTGGTTCCGTTACTAAAATATGTGATCAAAAAGAGAGCAAAACAGAAATTCAATTGAACAATGAAAATCCAAAAGACGATATTCCCGAGGATATACCAATGGTGTACGAATCAGCAGATTCTAACGCTGAAACAGCATCGCCTGAACAGCAAAAAGGAGATCACGAAACAAAGACTAATGATAGCGAAACAATACCAGAATCTTCTAAATGGTTTGTGATGACCGTTGAAAAAGATTTTGATGAAATACAATTTTATAATAAAGGCTTTTTTGTTAAATTGGAAAGTATTATCAAAGCTATTAGCGTTGCTCGTTCTAGTGGAAAAACTGTAAGGTTATCTTCTCAAAAATGTGCCGATAACACCGGCCCGCAATTTGGTATTTACGCTATACCAAATCACAATGAATCTTGTGTGTTTGTCGGACCTTATGAAAAAGACGAATCGTTGGGTATAGAAACCGTTAAAAATATTTTCTGTTTGCGACAGCAAAGACGTACCAGAGGCGTGTGGATTACTACCAAAAAACTGGATAATTTTCAAGTTATCGATAATCCATTGTCATTTATGCCGCCCAAGAATACTCCAATGGCTGACATGATGACGTTAGCTGGTGATTGTGTAAATACTGGTAAAAAGTACTTAACAGAAACAAATGAAGTAAAAGCGCCTATATCACAAAACAAAGCAGATTTAAAAAAGCAAGAAGACACAAAAGTTTTGAAACCTATAAAAATCCGAAAAACGAATGGTTTCTTTCAACTTGCACCGAATGGAACACTTAAACAAATATCTCCTCAAAAGTATAATGTTCACAGCAACGTAAATTCACCTGCATTGCTCAACACATCCTTGACAAAGCAAGCAGAAAGCCGTAGTCCTTTATTAAGCAATGCTTCGTCAATACTTGCAAATATTCCTCCACCTACGCTTGTTACAATTCATAAAAGACCTATTGCAGAAATTGCCCCTCATGTAAAAATACCAGAACCATGCAAAAAAGAAAGAGGCATGTTCATTCTCAAACCAGAAGAAATAAATAAGAGACTTCTACAACACCAAATGCCTTCTACTTCGCAACCACTGAATCCACGTGAACATAATGTCAATTCAACAGATGAACAGGAAATGGAAATGGATATAGAGAATTTCCTGGCTACTGCCGAAGAATGTGTTGCTCCAAATGATGATATTTTAATTATATCGGATGAAGAAACCGACGTGGAAAGTAAAGTAAATTTATGTCCAATAAAACGATGGACAAAGGTGTGGATTGAATGTAAAACTGTTAATGACTTAGGTTGGATACCAGGCCGAAGAAACAAAGAAGGTCTGGTTAGCTTTGAATTTCCGGGGTTCAAGTATACAGAATTTTATGAAAAAGAAGAGGCATTTGCAAAACTTAACCAGTAAGTATACAATCTTCTTCTTCACTTCACAATTTTACCTTCATTTGAAATTTGAAATTAATTTCAACTTAATAAGCTAACAACTAAGTAATCTACATGCATAAAAGCAATAATGCTATCAATTAAAATGTAATCAAAAGTTAAACATACTATACTTCTTTAGGGTTTTGTCCAGAAAAGTATACATACCGAAAAATTTAAATCTCGAATGGAGTATTGCTGAATCTGAACAGGAACTTACCACGGAGCATATGTTAAAATCGGACGCGTTGGAACCTGATTCCGTAAGTAAATTTAAAGTAGTAAGCTTAGCTCTTGCTTAATGACAGATAACTTGTAAAGTTCATTTCAGGTGATGACTAAGCGAGGTATCCGTCGCAGACAAGTCCTTGCACCTGGAAAATCTTTATTGAAGAATGAAGTTGAAGATGGTGAAGTCTCGAAGGCTGAAGGCAATAATAAAGAATCGACTTTTAATTTAGAAAAAGTAAGTATGATTATAATATATAACTTTTTATTACACGCTATTTAGATGTCCATGTGTATGTTCTAAATAATAAGAATGATAAGGTCGCAGATATCTTATAATTTATTTATTTATTTCAAAATAGTCACCTATTAGTTACGCACACTTATTATATATATCGTTTCTCCAAACATAAATTCCCTTTTTACTATAAAAAAACTTCGTCTTTACCCCTCAAAAATCCTGTACCTACTAGGTACGGCGATCACGAAACGAAGAAATATACTTACTTAGTAGGAAATCGCTAGGAGCGATGTGTGGCAGGTACGGGGTATGCTTCATAAATTCAAAGCCAGCATCTTTGATGGCAGCCATCGCCACTCTTGGCTTATGTGCGAGGGTGTTATCTTGGTGAAACAAAACAACTTTTGATAGTTTATCTCGATGTTCTGCATTTAAATTCCCGGCAATAGTGGCTCCATGATCGAGGTATTCGATCATTACTACCCTTTACTATCCCAAAAAGAGAGCCTATGAGCTTACCGGCAGATGTGATTGCCTTAAATTTCTTAGGGTTTGAAGATGATGGCCTGTTCCAAGTCATGGGCTGCTGTTATAAACGAGTAAAAATCGGCCAGGACCTTGTAACAAATCCAAACAGCTTTGTGAAATCCACAGTCTGGTTTGTTTCTGTGCGTACGTAAGCATCCAGGACATTCAGCGCGCTGATAGGTACCTATTTCGTGCCCAAAATGGACACTCCCTTTACCAGATTGGAAGTCATCACATGACCAAAGTGTTCTAAAAAACTTAATTTCCTATGCCAAAATATCAATCAACATGGGATCCAAATAAAGTACTCCATGCCTGCCAGTGCCAGTTCTTTTTAGGGTTCCGTAGCCAAAATGGCAAAAATGGAACCCTTATAGTTTCGCCATGTCTGTCTGTCCGTCCGTGGCTTTGGTCAGGGACTATCAATGCCAGAAAGCTGTAATTTTGCACGAATATATATGTAAACTATGCCGACAAAATAGTACAATTAAAAATTTAAAAACAATTTTTTTTAGGGTGCCTCCCATAGACGTAAAGTGACGGTGATTTTTTTTTCTCATCCAACCCTATAGTGTGGGGTATCGTTGGATAGGTATTTTAAATTTGAATGAATCATATTTTAGTTGACTTTTTTTAAAATTGTAAATACGTAGATAGACGTAGATATACGTAGAGAGTATATATATTCAGCATTGGAGATGATGAATAGGTTACATACACCAGTTTTAATACATATAAGTATATAAGGTCTTATAAAATATTTTTTTGTGTGGAATATGTTCAACGCCAAATTATGGCGTCATTTACCTAAGTACTTATTTATATTCAAAATTGTTTGCAGCCAAAAGATTGCATTGAAGACTTAGAAAAAACGAGTCAGTTGCTGGAAGACGAAGGCCAAAGACTTTGGAACACACTAAAAACAAACTCTGATAATATCGAGGCGTTGGACGATCTTCGTGAACAGATCGCTGCGAGGCTTCAGAGTATGGTCTCTAACATGTGAACAGAAAAAAATCAAGAGTTAGTAGACATTTAGTAGACTGATTACACACTTTGTTAATTTTATAAATTTTTCATAAACATCGCGTTTAGTCCTCATCCTCCTAAGTCCCTAAGATTACAAAGGGTGGCTGAAAATTCAGAACCTAAGATAAAAAATAATATTTGGAAAATTTTGGCCTGACAAGGAAGAGGCTTTTAGGTACACAGCAGTGGGTGGAGGTAGGCTCATTTGGTTGATTTACAATGTATATTTTTCATTAGGAAGGTATGATTCTCCCTCAACTAAATAAATAACGTATAAATAATAACAACACGAAATATTCTGAGCGGAAAAAAATCTGGCCCTCAGATGTATGCAGTAGTAGGTAATTTTATATGTAGAGTGGGCCAAATTTTTGTGCCGCTGAGTATATCCTTAGATTCAGAGCTTTCCGCTGCTACTTGTACCTACTTCAATGTTTTTCTCTGCCCGCCCTGTTCCACCAGTGTGACGGAATAGGGCTTTTGTAGTTTGTCGTTATTCATTTATATGGGTCATTGGACGGTTATGTGTTAAAAATGAGTAACAATGAAGAGGTATATTTTGTAGTGTTTGTAGGTACACTCCGTGAGCTCTTAAAAAGACCTTCGGATTTTAGAAGCATTCTTCAGGTATTGACAATGACACGCGACCGTGATATGCGGTTCTGCCTTGTTATCAACTTGCAAAACTTTTCGAAGTTACCGTAAAAAATGTAAAGTAAAAATAAACCATACGGTAATAATATTACGCTTCTTTATATTTTTCTAATTTTAATACAATATGACTTTTTGTCATGATACAAATAAAACAAAATCAGCATTTTCGAATTTTTCCATCGGTAGGTAATTTAAATAGAGAACACCCTGCCTTATTAACACACTACTTTTCTTTGGAAGTATATAGAGCTGTTATACTGTCTCTACTTCTCTTGGATATGTCAAATTAATTTTTTTGGTCTGCTTAGTTGAATTTTTTAATGTACTTTTCGAAATCCTCGTTGCTTCTATAATTCGGTCTTGAACCTCATTAAAATATTGACAATCAACACATTTCTTGAAACTTTCAGCTTATTTTAAAATAAATGTATCATCATCTCGGCCTATATGTCCCACTGCTGGGCACAGGCCTCCTCTCGGAATGAGAGGGCTTGGGCCATAGTTCCCACGCGGGCCCAGTGCGGATTGGGAACTTCACACGCACCATTGAATTGCTTCGCAGGTTTTTGCAGGTTTCCTCACGATGTTTTCCTTCACCGCAAAGCTCGTGGTAAATTGCGCATATGAATTTCGAAAAATTCAGAGGTGCGAGCCGGGATTTGAACCCACAACCCTCTGCTTGAGAGGCGATAGGTCAAACCACTAGGCCATCACGGCTTACAAATAAATAAATGTATACATTATAAAATATAAACAATTTCCTGTTATTGGCTATTTACAGAAATACCCTATTTACGTAAGTTGACTTTCCATAGAAATCAATTTCCGAAAAATAAACTAAATAAATAAGTAAGTAGTGGTTTGAACTGCTCTATATAAATAAATGAAAATAAGAGTGGACTCTCCACGTGATGGATTGCTACTAAGTCAAAAAGACAATTGTCATTTTCTACTAACGAATCCTTCCGATTTCCCCCGAAACCCGAAGGTTTTCTAAGATCTCACGGATTGTACCTATTTCATACTTGTGAACTTCACACTGTGAAGGAAAGTGTAACTAATTTGATTCTAAGAATTATTCCTACTCCTATGTTTATCAGGGGATATCATTCACATCTGATACACTGCTTCGGTTCACATCGATGCACCTGTAACAAGTAATCCACGGATTATAGGTACACTAATGCAACGATAATCTACCACAGTCAGAGACACATTGCACAACTATCATGTTTCTGAAAATGTATGAAGTTCAGCATTTTTTTTATGGTTCTAAAAAAATAAACTACTTTTGATTTGTGCAGATGTGGTCTGAAGTACAGTCACCATCAGATATTTCGTAGCAGCCAAGGTGATCAAAAATATCGGAACATGAACAAGATGCCTCGACAATATAGTGCATGTTCCGATATTTTTGAACACCTTGGCCGCTCCGAAATATCTGATGGCAAGTACCTACTTTAGATGTGAATGTATGATTGTTTAAATGTTTTGTATGTAAGATATGATGATAATCATCATACTTGACTGTTATTTTTGTTAGTATTAAGATTTTTCTTTCAATTTACTGTGTTAATTTTGGACTGATAGTTTATTTAGTTATTATTGTTTTAAATATTATCAGGAAAGTTGTTCTGCGAAAAAAACTACAAGTAATTATTTTCACTAAATAAGACTGTTTTGAAGTGCTTAGAAACCTCTTCGGAACATAACAGTAAAATGTTAAGTCTGACAGGAGTTGTAATTTACTTTAATGTTAATTGGCATACAAATATTATCATTTTAATCATAGTCATGTAAAAATAATCTGTGATATTATGCTAAATAATGTGTATTTTTAAAAATTTTACGCACTTTGAAATCCACAACAAAGTTCCTTCATGATAAGTTGAGTTGGCGAGCATGTTCCGTTCAGTTGAATTGGTGAATCTACACGGTTCAGAGTGCAATAACAAGCGGCGGAGCTAGCAATTTGAAAGGCGTCAACTCTGTCTAATTTTAATGTACAAATCCTGTGACTGATTCGTGTAGCTAAACGTAAGGCGTAGGTTAATTCCTAGTACGTAGGTTGTCGAGTATTAGCCTTAATAAAACTTCACGTACGATTTACAAAAAGTTGTCTATTTTGATCCTTATTTTCCTTTAAGATTTATCATCATCATCTCCCGCCTATATGGGACTGCTGAGCACAGGTTTGCTCTCAGAACCACCGTAGGTGTATTGTGCGCAGGTGTCTTTTAGGACGTTTTCCTTCATCGGCAAGCTCGTAGTACATATATTTCAAATATACAAATATATAAGCTACTAGCTTTTGCCCGCGGCTCCGCCCGCGTGGTAATCGGTTATGTGAAAAAATATTTTCCCGCTTTTCTTTTTTAATTTTTCCTGAATTTTCTTCGCTATAAACCTCACGGAGCCCGAGACCTTTCCAACGAATGCAAAACCTTTGAAATCTTTTCTTGCGTTCTGGAGTTATAGCGTCAGGAAGGAAAACCCGACTTATTTTTATATCCTACTATATATCCTATTCCTACTAATATTATAAATGTGAAAGTTTGTGAGTGAGTGAGGATGTGAGTGAGTGAGTGAGTGAGTATGTTTGTTACTTCTTCACGCTAAAACGGCTGAACGGATTTGGATGAAATTTGGCAAAAAGTTAGTTTATAACCTGGATTAAAACATAGGATACTTTTTATCCCGATATTCCCAAGGGATAGGGATAAAATCTTGAAATAACAACCGCTGGGCTCGAAGTCATGAAATTTGGTATATAGGTAGTTGAAAGTCTGGAATTATTTATAGGCGACTTTTTGACCCGATATTCCCACGGGATACCTAGGGATGAAATCTCGAAATAACAACCACTGGGCTTAGAGCCATGAAATTCGGTATGTAGGTAGCTGGACCTCTGGAATAACACATAGGCTATTTTTTACCCCGATATTCCCACAGGATAGGGATAAAATCTTGAAATAATAACCGCTGGGCTTAGAGTCATGAAATTTGGTATGTAGGTAGTTGGCCATCTGCAATAACACATAGGCTACTTTTTGACCCCATATTCCCACGGGATACCTAGGGATAAAAACTTGAAATAACAACCGCTGTGCTCAGAGCCATGAAATTTAGTATGTAGGTAGCTGGACCTCTGGAATAACACATAGGCTATTTTTTATCTCGATATTCCCACGGGATAGGGATAAAATCTTGAAATAATAATCCCTGGGCTTAGAGTCATGAAATTTGGTATGTAGGTAGTTGGCCATCTGCAATAACACATAGGCTACTTTTTGACCCCATATTCCCACGGGATACCTAGGGATAAAAACTTGAAATAACAACTGCTGTGCTCAGAGCCATGAAATTTAGTATGTAGGTAGCTGGACCTCTGGAATAACACATAGGCTATTTTTTATCTCGATATTCCCACGGGATAGGGATAAAATCTTGAAATAATAATCCCTGGGCTTAGAGTCATGAAATTTGGTATGTAGGTAGCTGGACGTCTGAAATGACACAAAGCTGACTTTTTGACCCGATATTCCCACGGGATAACTAGAGACCAAATCTCGAAATAACAACCACTGGGCCTAGAGCCATAAAATTCGGTGTGTAGGTAGCTGAACCTCAGAAATAATACATAGGCTATTTTTATCTCGATATTCCCACGGGATAGGGATATAATCTTGAAATAATAACCGCTGGGCTAAAAGTCATAAAATTTGGAATGTAGGTAGCCGGAGATCTGAAATAACACATAAACTACTTTTTGACCCGATATTCCCACGGGATACCTAGGGATGAAATCTCGAAATAACAACCACTGGGCTTAGAGCCATGAAATTTGGTATGTAGGTAGCTGGACGTCTGAAATGACACAAAAGTGACTTTTTGACCCGATATTCCCACGGGGTACCTAGACACCAAATCTCGAAATAACAACCACTGGGCCTAGAGCCATAAAATTCGGTGTGTAGGTAGCTGAACCTCTGAAATAATACATAGGCTATTTTTATCTCGATATTCCCACGGGATAGGGATATAATCTTGAAATAATAACCGCTGGGCTAAAAGTCATAAAATTTGGAATGTAGGTAGCCGGAGATCTGAAATAACACATAAACTACTTTTTGACCCGATATTCCCACGGGATACCTAGGGATGAAATCTCGAAATAACAACCACTGGGCTTAGAGCCATGAAATTTGGTGTGTAGGTAGCTGGACCTCTGAAATAACACATAGGCTATTTTTGAACCCGAAATTCCCACGGGATAGTTTTGTAACTAAGGAACTGCATACGTCCCTGTATTATTATAATTTTATATTTTTTTCTTTAATGGTATACTGTAGTTTTTAACTATTTTGAAAAAAAAAATACTTTCTGCCAAGTATCTTGCGGCGCATTCTTCTTGGCAATGATGGTCTTTCTGAAAGCGCTGGTAGTTTAAAAAAATGACGTGTAAAAGTGCCCATTACGGCCTATTTACTGAATAAACGATTTGAATTTGGATAGGGAAATTTTTTGAAATTTCAGCACTGGGTTTAGAGTCTTGAATTTTGTACAGCTATTCACAATACAACCTCAATGAAGGAAGTCAACGATATAAATTTTGGAAATTGCTAGGAGAATTAGGTAAAATCCCGAAAATTTCAAGTGCAACTATCTAACCAATTAGTTTACGCGTGCGAAGCCGCGGGTAAAAGCTAGTAATATTATAAATGTGAAAGTTTGTGAGTGAGGATGTGAGTGAGTGAGTGAGTGAGTAAGTATGTTTGTTACTTCTTCACGCTAAAACGACTGGACGGATTTGGATGAAATTTGGCAAAAAGTTAGTTTATAACCTGGATTAAAACATAGAATACTTTTTATCCCGATATTCCCACGGGATAGGGATAAAGTCTCGAAATAACAACCGCTGGGCTTGGAGTCATTAAATTTGGTATATATGTAGGTGGACGTCTGGAATTACTCGTAGGCGACTTTTTGACCCGATATTCCCACGGGATACCTAGGGATGAAATTTCGAAATAATAACCACTTGGACTAGAGCCATGAAATTCGGTATGTAGGTAGCTGGACCTCTGAAATAATACATATGCTATTTTTTAACCCGATATTCCCACGGGATAGGGATAAAATCTTGAAATAATAACCGCTGCGCTTAGCGTCATGAAATTTGGTATGTAGGTAGTTGGCCGTCTAGAATAACACATAGGCCACTTTTTGGCCCCATATTCCCACGGGATACCTTGGGATAAAATCTAGAAATAACAACCACTGGGACTAGAGCCATGAAATTCGGTGTGTAGGTAGCTGGACCTCTGAAATAATACGTATTCTATTTTTAACCCGATATTCCCACGGGATAGGGATAAAATGTCGAAATAATAACCGCTGGGTTTAGAGTCATGAAATTTGGTATGTAGGTAGTTGGCCGTCTAGAATAACACATAGGCCACTTTTTGGCCCAACATTCCCACGAGATACCTAGGGATAAAATCTAGAAATAACAACCGCTGTGCTTAGAGCCATGAAATTTAGTATGTAGGTAGCTGGACCTCTGGAATAATAGATAGGCTACTAACTTTTTATCTCGATATCTCCACGGGATAGGGATAAAATCTTAAAAAAATGACGTGTAAAAGTGCCCATTGCGGCCTATTTACTGAATAAATGATTTGAATTTGGATAGGCAACATTTTTGAAATTTCAGCACTGTGTTTAGAGTCTTGAATTTTGATCAGCTATTCACAACACAACCTCAGTGAAGGAAGACCATTGATATAAATTTTCGAAATTGCCAGGGGAATTTGGTAAAATCCCGAAAATTTCAAGTGCAACTACCAGACCGATTAGTTTACGCGTGCGAAGCCGCGGGTAAAAGCTAGTAGTAGATAAAACTCCATTGTTAAACTAAAGATTATATGGGGTACCGGAAAAGTTGAAATAAAACTTAAGAATTAAGGAAATACTTCATTTATTATAAACGGTACACATATTTTACTATACCTAAAACTAAACAATGTTATTTATTCTTTTATATACACAAACATCAATTAAAACGATATTGCTTTATAATCAATCACCTATGCTGATAAGTGTTATTATCATTTCGATTCAAAACAAAAGTCAATGAAAATACTTTGTATTTGAAACATGCATGATCCACGTATATTGTGTGTTCAAAATTTTAATTGAGATATTGCATGTCGATTACATTGAGATTAGGGAATTAAAAAGAAACTATAGAAAGTATGTATCAAATTTCACTTACCATAAAAATAATAATATTACGTAACTGTAAAATATGTCAACATTCTAACTAGGAACATCACAGCTCACTAAGGGGCATAAGCCTAAGATTTAAATTGTAATACCACAAAGTAATACATCCAAGGGCATACGCATATTATTTTACCATTTAATTAATTATTTGTCCATATTATCATAATGGTCGGTAGCAAATACTTTATGATTATGAGATTAGAATGCTAAGTTGCACGTCTCGTGCTCAAATAAGAAAATAGTGAAGCTCCAATTGATGAGTACAGCACAGTATACCATGATTATGTTTATTCAGGGTGGCGCATGAGACCCGTATATAAAAAAGTATACGATTTATAATTCATTAAACTGATTCATCGAATCATACTCGTACTACCGCACTCTCGTCTAATTTTAGTTCTTGGTATTGATTTGTCATAGAAATCCTTTACGAATCAACTTTTTACGGCCCTTCACTTGCACGCACCGCAGTTATTAAAACAGTTATATTATTATAAAACTTGACTGACATTTATGATAAAACTATTTAATTTAAAGCAATTTTTGATACATATAGACGTTTAGAATGTTGCATTAGGAGTTAAGGTACATTTTTAAAGGGAATGGTATACATTCAATGCATATCAAAATATCAAACAGGTCACTATGTAGTTACGCATTGATTGTCTATCAAAATATATTTTATATCATAATAATATATTCCACTTACTATTATCTCATATTATTTCAATAATTCTCTAAAGAATCTTGCAAGACCCGGTTAACCTTTTCGACGTCAACGACATATATATAAGTACGCACCGCAGGTTCCACGCCGACGGCCTATATATACGTCTATAACTTCAATGCAAAAGCAACCTTCGTCCAATTGTTCTAAGGTTCAATTTTAGGTAATGCAATATAGAAATCTTGCGTACAGGTGATGTCTTGTATTTGACATGGCGGCAAAAAGGTTAATTCACAAGTCCAAGAATTTATCGCGATGGGCACAGAGATTCAAGCACACTTTCTCTTTTTTTCGATTCGATCATCTTAGACTAGGGATGTAGAAATAGATTTAGAGATGGGATATACAATAATTACAACATTTCCGCGGGCCAGCGCATTTATTGAATAAATTTTATTCTAATCAAGTGACAAATTTTAGTAATTTTATAGCTCAGCGAGTTTTATAGATGTTGCTGCGACAAAAGATTTAAGAGCGAGGTCTCACTTGTTACATATATTATTTTGGTAATGGCGGTTATGCAATCTGCTACAGTTTCAGGAGTTTTTATAGGTGGCAATAGTGATATAGGCAATACTGATATTCACTGTCGGGAGTTACCCGTGAGTGGGTGACACCCGGGCCCGGCGGCCCCCGCCCCCTTGCTACGCTACTTTGCCACTAAACGACCTTTGCTTAACTGAGTTAAGACTGCTTGAGCGCTTGAGTCTCTGTGGACACCGGTAACTTAATTCAAGACTGCAAGAGAACAGGTAACATTACTTATTAAGATCAGTCGATGGTCGTCGTATGCTGTTGCGCTGCGGTATGACAAACTCTGCGTGCCTCGGGGTGGTGAAGGGGTTCGTGGGGGCGAAGGGGCCGCTCACGGAGCCCTGCCGCGGCGGTAGGCGCCGCGCGCTAGCCTCGCGCGTCGGGGGACTGCCGGGGCTGCGAATATACAGTTGATATCATAAAAAAATCATCATATTTATAGTTAATGTGTTTAAACACTATCACTGTCAAAAGGCACAACTGCAAATCTATTCTAAAAAAAACATAAGTGCACACTTTTACTGCTTACTTGCACCGTTTTCTTCCCAAACACAAGTTTACACTTGTGCCCTTTGTTTTAATGGTGGCAGAATAATAAAATTGTCTTAGTCTTTATGTCACCTAACAGAAGTGAGTCTGTAAAAAAGTGTAAATTTTTGATATTTATTTTTTGATTCCATCTAATAATGCCACTGAAGATAACACAAGTGTTTCAAGGTTTATGTTTAAGATATTAGAATGCACTAGCAACGGTTAAATTAATTGTTGAATCTTCTATAAATCTCTAATCTAAGCTCTAATTGGGATCTCAGGCGACTGGCTAGCGGAAACGATTCTGAACTTGCTTCTTCAAGTGCATATGACAATGAAAGATTGGTTATAGATCTTGTAAGGACTGAATAGTACCTAGGTGCAGAATGATTACAATTATGGGGGGTAGAAGATACTAAAGTATGACCGCTAGGTACAGTTATTTTTCACCTTTTATTCGCCAAGACAGTGCGATTCAGCGCCATCTATGGTCGCTTAAGATCGCCAATAGTTTTGCTGAAAATTATAATATTTTTATAAGGTAACCGTAGAACGTAACAAACTAAATAGTCACACAAGCCATTGAGCTACGGCAACATTTGATTATAACTACAAGGTGTCTAAAAGAAAATTAATCTAAAATATTTAAGCAGGCAATAGTTTGCTTTACTGGACATTCCTGAAAAGGTTTTTCATTGGATCTTTTAATTCAATGCGGCGTCACGCCTTTAACGTCTTACTCTTTGAATATCAAGTTACATATAGAATTATTTGTCAACTACAATTTAAAAACCCGACTGCTTTACAAAAATTAAAAACAACTCTAGCAGTTTATAGGGCTCTGTTAAGTAACTTAAATTTCAACAGTCGGGACCCATTCAAAATCTTAACTATTTAGCTCAAAACTACCAGTATTAGGTTTCACCCCAGTCAGGTTCAATTTGTAGATAAAACAACGTAAAGCAGTGTTGACTATTGAGTACTTACCTAGGAGTGGTGTTAAGATCTGCGGCGGCGGAGAGCTGGCGCGGGGGAAGCGCGGGAGGCGGGCCGGCGCCCGCGGGCCGCGCGCCCGGCCGCGGGGGGAGCTGCAAACAGAAACATTGTGAAGTCTATATCTAGAAAGAAATACTATCCAATCAGCAGGAAGACGCCTACTGCTGAACAAAGGCCTCCCGCTTAGAGCACCACAATGAACGACAACTCGCCACTTGTTTTCACCGGTTTCGCAACTCACACGATGTCGTCAGTCCACCTGGTGGGTATTCAATCTTATAAGTTCCAATTTTCAAAATGGCGAGGTCGCTATAAGTGGGTCATTTATTTCATTCAACCCATTTGATTTTCGTGGGTTATTTTTTCGTAGAGGCGCACTTTTGCTCACATAATAGAAGATTGTGTTACAGTTTCCTTGTTAGCTAGTAGAAGAACATGATGTCTGAAAAATAATCGAAAATGTCGCCAAATTCTACAGTCCATTCATAAAAAAATGTGACCACGAAATTGAGGCGGTGGAAAAGCTCGAATAAGGACCCTAGTATTAAAATAAACTGTTACTCACCAGGGCCGTCTCTCACCTATTAGAGGCCCTGGGCACAACGTGCTGCATGCATTCAGTAAGCCTGAATTTCAGGCGAGAGTTGACTAGCTATCGGTTATCGTTTGGTAATGGAGTAGGGACTAGGGGGCCCCAATCCATCATGGGGCCCTGGGCACGTGCCCAGTGTGCCCAGTGGGGAAGAGGGGCCTGTTACTCACAAGTGGCGGTTCGTGCGGGCGCGTGGGTGCGGCTTGCGACTGCGCCCGCGCCAGCCGCTGCGGGGCGGGCGCGGGCGGCGGCGGCCGGCGCGGCGGCACGCTGTCCCGCCTCACCGGCGCGTCGTGCCCTGCGCCGCTTCGGGCGGGCTCGCCACCGCTCGGGGCACTTCGGGCGGCCTCGCCTGGACTCGGCGTACTTCGGGCGGGCTCGGCCTGACTAGGGACGGTTCTCGCGGGGTCTGGCTGACTCGCGGCCGGCTCGGGGCTGCGGCGCAAGGCTTCCGCGCGCGTCGGCGATGGAACCTTCGCGAACTTTGGGTCAGCCGGTCGGTTTACTGGTGACCTTCTGTCCGCCTGCAACTGTAGAAATCATGATCAATATAATGAACTACAAGATTTTACCTAGCTCCTCCACTTGCAAGAGATATCTGCACGACACATGTGTTTTCATCAAAACTCCTCCGAACCATGTCTTTTTAGCTCATATTGCGTCTATCTGGCGTGTATTTAAGCATTATTATCTTCAATTACAATGGATACATATACGACTACAAAGTTAAACGAATTATTCGTTTGTTCTATCCGTCGGTTTGTCAACGTGTGAACGTGTGAACATATCGCGTTGAAATTAAACCCATATACACAAGTCTACAGTCCCTTGAAGCTGTGAAAAAATCAAATTTCCTAGTTAACGTAAGATAATAATAAAAGATACGGCCGTTTAAGTATGCCGCAAAAAACGTATATTTCGGCACTCTCAAGGGAACCAAAATTTGTAGGGTATATTCCGTTGACCTTGAACTGTGAAATTTGGACTGGATATTCATACGGAACCCTCGATGCGCGAGTCTAACTCGCACTAGGCCGGTTTTTTTATTAAAATTTTGGTTGTTTGTTACCTATTATTGCTAAAAGTGGCTCCGAAGCGGTAACGTTTCGCGTGCTCTACCTACCCTATTACAGGCGTGATGTTTGTGTGTGTTACCTGAGGGCTAGTTCTGTTCTTGAGCGCGGCGCTGTCGGGGCCGAGGTCGGAGACGGAGCGCGCGGCCTGCGGCGGCGGCGCGAGCGAGGGCACGCGCGCCGCCTGCTCCAGGATCGCTTTCTTCTGCTCCTGACCCGCCGCGAAGTAAGAGAACACGCACAGCACCGCGTAGCAAATCTGGTCGGCCTGGAATACCGTACAGTATCGTTGTTACACCCTTTTCAAAATATAAGGCTATTCCTTTCTCAAAAGACGGCAACGCATTCGTAACTCAACTTTTATTGTGGGTGTCTATAGGTAGCAATGATTACTTTCCATCAGGTAGTAGTTACAAATCTCTCCAGATTGGCGCTAGAGTAGCAAGTGTGAAATAATTGAGTAAATACGAGTATAATATCCTAAAATACCTGCTGTGAGAACATGTGGAAAATAACTGAATTTTCGTGTTCTGTTAGAAGCACTATTGAGCGATTTTACTCCAATTATAGGTATACTCGTAAAACGTTCTTTAAAATTTACCCGCTTGCTAGGTACTATACCGCTGCCTATTTAACATCTTTCGATGGCCATTTTTGTATACTCGAAGACTGCCCTGGGTATAAATTTCACATTCCAAATATTTTAGGTTAGTTACGTTGTGCTCTATGTAGAGTTGCTCTAAAAATGATGTTGCATAGAGTTTTAAACGCGTTAGCATTTTATGATGGGGTTTTGTGTGATTATGTCAACATACAGAGATAGGTATTATAGTATATACTAACAAATGTTATGAAGAGGATTCGAGGTTGTTGTATGAAAATATTACTTATGTTTTAATGCTAAAAAAAGTGTTGCACAAATGAATCTTGCACGTGTGGTTGGGTATGAAAATGTGGGGTTACAAGTAGTTTATGGATTTGGACTTTCGCAAAGTAACTCCTATACAATAAATTATCTTCTTTATGGTAAAATTTCAATAGTTCCACTGGTGGTCAGAGTTCAACTTACCATGCTGTGAATTAAATTTTAATTTGATTATCGTATAAGTACATAAAATATCGCTTATGAGTATAGTAAGATTAGTAAGGTAGGTAGTAAAAAGGAGCTAATTTGATTACAAACAACAAGCCTGTCCATTATTATGTCAGGTGCAGCCATGTTGGGGTATTTCATTGGACCTAGTTTCAAAGACTGGTTACAATTTTGTGGCAATATTGCAGCAACATTATTTAAATATCATAGTACTTATATTTCATCATTATGATTAAAAATATTTTGCTAAAACATTAAAAAAATTGTCCAGTGAGTACTGGATTCTCAGTCATCGAGAATGTAGGAATATTATAAGCGAGATATATCTCGATGACACCAAGAATCGAGGCCCTTGGGTTACTATAGGTATTAGGAACCGAAACAGCGCCATCATGACAGACCTTACATATATATTGCTGGTCCGGCATCCAACCATGATCATGAGACTTTTTACCTTCGCAATTTATTAATAAATAGCATTCAAAGTAAAAGAAGACTTTTATTTGCAAAAACCATGATTTATTTATTCACCGCTGCATCGTCCACTCGTGACCATGTCCGTCGATAATTTATAAATAAGCCATGCTTTCAGCACCATGAAGTCCTCTTTAATTGTTACTAACAAATAAGATTGGAAAAATTAAAGGAGAAGTTAATAAAGACAAGCGAAATGTATTAGCATAGTCCCAGCATTTATAAAAATACTCAAAAGCGACTTTTAAAAGTAATTTAAGTAAATGGTTCTACACCGCAGGATTATTCGTAGGCCAAACATTTGGCGAAGTACAGTCAGCGTCATATAGTACGTAGCTGTCAACATCACCAAATACTTGGATACATCCAAAATAGTCATTACCATTGACTCAGTCAAAGCGGTCAAATTGTTGGAGACATCCATCATTTACAAATATACCGGAGCACGCACATCACCACTGATAGCGTAGCAGCCATAATAACCAAAAGTATGGGACACACTAGAAAACTGAGCTTTATTTAAAAGGATTAAGGTTTAATCTCGAGTTGAGTGCGAAATAAATGAACACGTCATAAGATTGACTTTTTTTTTGACAATCACCGAAAAGAGTACCAACTTGTCATCGATCGTTCCGTCTCTTTCGTTTGGACCCTGACGGCTTTTTTCACATTTTTATTTACATTGTCAGAATTTCGGATTAACGGATTTCCTTTTAAATATGGCTTGAATCGGCCAGTATTACATTATAAAAGAGTTTTTATTTCATTAAAAAGGTAATGACATGTGCATTTTGCACCAAGAGATTGAAAATGGAACACCGTTCACATTCTATTAAATCGGACTAGCTAACTGGATCATTGGACCTTATACGGTATGTAATAAAGTAAATTTTCCTGTGGTGTCCCATACTTTTGGATACGTTGGATGCTACGGTACTTATGTCGGCTTAAATGTTACAAAGTATTTGGCGACGTGCGTGCTCCAGTATATTTGTACACGATGGATGTCTCCAACAATTTGACCGCTTTGACTGAGTCACTGGTAATGACTATTTTGTATGTTTCCAAGTATTTGGTGATCTTGACTGCTACGTACTATATGACGCTGACTGTACAATCACTAGCACTAATATCTGATACAACAAAGCGTGCAGAAATATCTGATACGACTCTGTTTCTACAGCCGGTACCTCCGCTTTAGCAGATATTAATGCATTGTGACTGTACATATGTTTCGTGACTGTCCCAGTTATATAAGTTAAATAGCTAATTATTAGATACCCTTAAATACAGTACTTACATATATGAAAATAATATAAAAATGTATAAGTAGTAAGGATTTTTAATTTTAACACTTATGTTCTAGTTCAGTAAGTAAATTAAATTAATTAAGCTAATTTACAAAGCACCTGATTCAAGCGACGATAAAAAATATGTATGGCAAATGGACGAAATATAAATTAAAAGCTTAGGCGAAAGACTAAAAAAGACATGCAAAAATAAAAACAGACTCATTGTGTACATACATCGGTACGAGCTATGAAACGAAAGGTGCATAATTCATTTCACTTCTAGTGGTCTCGATATAGTATCGAGAAAGCCATATGGAGAAGAAACGATGCAGGTCAAGCACTACTTTCTCTGCCTACAACATAAAAAAATCCGATATTCAATGAAAATAAAACAAAAGAAAACATAACATACAATCAGGACAATTCACACGAGTCAACAGGAAAAGATCTCGCCGCGACAAATGTTGAAGGTACAGTCGAACAAAATTATCATATACCAGGATGGAACCACTTCATAATTAATTTCACTATGTTTTCCTTGACATAAGTATTGGATGTCAACATGATATTAATAGCGCAAAGGTTCCACTCTAGTACATGATTCAGTTTGTACGGCTGTAAGTACTTATATCGAATTTAATTATTAATCACGTAAATAAACACGTGTATAATATTCGGCATTGTGAGATCTTCTACTGGACTTTTTAAACAGTTAATTAACACAAAAATACTTGCCATAATAGATTTGTACTTTCTCTGTATTATTTGTCTTGTTTTTGGATCTGAAAAAGTAATTGATAAAGTATTATTTTCAAGAAAATCAGCTTCATCTTGTTAGTTAGCAGCGAACCGATGTTGTTGAACCCGGTTCCCTTTATCTTGCATTAGCTTATGCCCGCGACTTTGTCTGCGCGGACCTCGGTTATCGCGCAGTGGCGCTCTCTACCAGAATAAAAAGTATTCTATGTTGTTTCTTGGGGCTTAAAATATCTCTATACCAAATTTCATCAAAATCGATTCAGCGCTTTCGACGTGAAAGCGTAACAGACTGACAGACAGTTACTTTCGCATTTATAATATTAGTAGGGATAATATCTATTTTCCGAAATACACTTCGCATAACCGGTTTCACATAATTTTTTTAGCCGAATTATACTTTTGCATAATCATATATGTACTTTGCATAATTATCAGTTTGAATAATAGTCATTACTCAGAATATTAAATGGGAGAACACTACTGTTATCGCCGAATATAGTTTTGCAATATATTAAATAGCAGAACAATAGTATCGCTGATTTTTATATGGCATAATAGCATAGCGAAATATTAAATCCGGATTTTTAATCCCATGGAAAAAAGGTAAACAAAGGTGTTGCCGTTATTAAAAAAGAATTTCAGGGAATCTTTTACAAAGTATTAGAAAACAGACGACCGGATGGCCAAGTGGTTAGAGAATCTGACTACGAAGCTTGAGGTTCCGGGTTTGATACCCCGGCCGGGGCAGATATTTGTATGAATAATACGAATGTTTGTTCTCGGGGCTTGGATGTTTAATATAAATTTAAGTATGTAACTATTTATCTGTTTATCCGTTGCCTAGTATCCATAGTACAAGCTTTGTTTAGTTTGGGACTTGGTTTAAATTAAAGATGGATGAAATCGGTAGAGTCGTTCGTAAGTTATCGCGTGACCAAGGCAAATAGGGAATATTTTCATACATATTTAGATTTAGTTAGAATAAATGAACACAATAACTTAAAATATAAAACTTACTGAATTCTTCTAAAACGAAAATTCCGCCGTTCTGCGTAAAGCACTTCCGAATGTGATCGAGTCTCACAAAGAACTGTAATACAAAATTAAATATCATTAACATTAGTTTTTCCATCGATAGCCCTCTGAAATTCAACTACATAAATTACGAATAACGTTTTCATATGTACAGTCGGGGGCATAAACGTCTATACAGCCATAGTGTCAAATATATGTAGCTACACTTCGACCTTATGGTTAGTGTCATAATAAAGGTGTACAGATATTCGTGATATATCTTGGTAACGTACATATATTTATGACCTTGACTGTATGTATGCATATCAAAATCAGTTGCTAAATACACATTACAATGTGTGTGATGGTTTTTAAAACAAAATTTTGTTATATTTGTCTGACTGAAAAGTTTGTATCTAAGTAAAGTTGGTAATCTTATCTTCGCACAACTACATACTTACTTCATGCAACAAAATCAATATTTACAGTTTTGTAGTGCTAGCAGCTACGCAGGTAGCAGTCTCGTGTTCATATCATTCACTTAACTATCGTAATACGTCGATTACAATAAGCGAGTGAAAGCCAGCGAGTAAGTAGGTATTTAATACATTAACTATTGGATGTTTGTTGGTTGTCTTGTTCCTTGGATGCTTGTTCGTTGTGCAACTATGTACACTGCGACAGTCATGTTTTTCTTAGTTTTACTCACTTATTACAATCGTCACTTTAGCTACCACTCAACAATCGACTAGAGAGCTTACCAAAAAGTTTAAGAAGGGTTTCTAAAATTAATACTTTTTACCATTGACTTCACACATGTAAGTTTTACGTATACATACTGACTGGAACTGTTATTTAGGTATAGATAATTACATTTACTACGACTGCCTCCTATCCAAAAGCATTTGTGCAACGTGTGTCCTTAGTGTGGGTAGAGTATGACATATAGGCATAAACATCATAAAAATAAGCAAACCAGATACATTTATTAGGATCTGAATTAATTGTTCGTCATAAGAACTTTGTAATTCAGATCATATAAAAATATCACAATTCTATTATTTTTTATACATGCATTCATGCGATACGAGCAGCGGACCGTTAATACTGAATATAGAATGGATCCACTAATATCCACTCGTGCGATTACCCTGCAAAATATCAGTTTTATTTAGGTAAATTTGTTTCCATCTTGAAGGGTAACGCACACCCAGAGATAGCCGGGCAGCAGACCGTTAGTGTATCTCAAATATGATAATTCAGTTCAAAATTCAACGACAAAAACTGCTAGACAGGAGCTTCTGCACGTCGCGTTTCTGTTGGTTGAATTCAAACAGCAAAGAACAGGGCGGAGAGCGCGAGGCTCGGCAGCGGAGGCAGCGGGGGCGGGGTGCGGTGTGCGGGGTGCGAGGTGCGGGGCGCGGGGCGGGGGCGCGGGACGGGCGGGCGGGAGCCGCGGCCGGGCCCAGCCGCACCAGAACTTGTGAGATGGCAATGCTCTACGACTGACCTCGTGACTCGCGTCCGGTAAGCTCGGGCTGACGAGACGCTCGCTCGGGTTCCGGGAGATAGATACATGGGGGCCAACGAACTAAATCTCACCGCTTCTAGCGCGAGCGAAAGGGAAACCGAGACCGCTCGCCGGACGATCAACGATACGAATGCAAGCTATCGGGTGCGATAATAAACAAATAAATAAACAAAGGGCGTCTATGTGCATGCACGACGCGCGCATCGGCGCCCGCCGCACTCGGGAGAACTAAAACAACGCTAACAACGGCTAAAAACAATCTGTAAGCCTCAAAACTACAAGTAAAGCCCTACGACCTCGAACGATTATCGCTAATTGCACATAATAATGTAACCGTGACAGAAATCATAAGGTCGTGTCGATCATCGTAAGAGCCAGCCATTACTAGTGTATGAACCACTGAGTACCTCGAAATCCTTCAGCGCAGCGGCGCGTGTTCGGCATGTCCGGGAAGAGTAGAACAGACAAAAAGAAGAGATTAGTTGGGGCCGGCGAGCGCGTGTCAAGGACCATCTCAAAAGTTCCTAGCGCGTCGCGATCGCCCTGCCGGCGGACCGGGCCCGCGCCGGCCGGGCGCGGCGCCGGCGCGGCCCGCGCGCTCCGGCGCACCGAGGGAGGTTGCAGACAAATAGCACATGCACAAAGTATTGTACGGAATAGGTATACGAAAATCAGATGGACAACGGTCAACCTTAAAATGTAAAAACTTCTAACTATTACATCGATTTAGTAATAGAGCAAGATTTATGGGCAAAAGTATGTGATTTTATTGAACAAAAGCTGGATTCGTTTTTGTGATTACAGACTGATAATTAAATTTGTTCGCTATGTATACACCAGTATAATTTATAATTTCAGATCAAAAAGAGTTTTGATATATGTACTTAATAATAATATAGGTAAGTAATAACACACATTAAAGACAAAAAGTCAGATAGTGAAGAAGAAGTTAGGATAGGAAAGTTTGAGTGGTCCTTGAATCCGGATTAAATATTGCTAGAATCTGAGGGGCAAGCAAAATTATGATTTGCCATTCAGCAGTTTATATAAAGTTATGTTTGTGATATCGGGGCGGGCCCGTGTCCTGTATCGCGGCAGAGTGCCAGCAGCACGGGCGAAGCGTCGCGTCGTAAGTCGCCGGGCGGGCGGACGGACACAAACGGCACGCGGCGCCGGCGCCGGCGGGCGGCACAATATACAGACAGAAGCGCCGTCGCCGTATCATATTGAGACGATCTCCGAATGAAGCGTTACACTGACAGATACCTTACCTGACGAGGCTCAACGTAATGACCATACCAGAACCATTGCAGAACTATCAAGCCTTTGATAGCAACGGTTGTGGTAAATTCATTACTTTTACAAATAAATAAGCTGACAAAAAGTTACAGACACGCATAAAAGAGAAAAAACATACCTTGCTGTGCTGGAACAGGAGCCCGACGCCTTCCATGCACACCTTTGAAATGTTAAAAGTGTCAGTATTGTGTTTCGCCGCCGAAGTTTGAGCATTGGGCGGGGTGAGAGGCTATTTTAATCCACTTCCAAAAGGAGCCATTTCTCAGTTTTATATTTATCTACCTAATACCTTGAAACGAGCATTTATTGTATATTTCGAGGATCACAAAAACGGCTCCAACGATTTCGATGAAATTTGGTATGTAAGGGTTTTCGGGGATGAAAAATCGATCTAGCTTGGTCTTATCTCTGGGAAAACACTGGTTACTGAGTTTTAGCCCGAGCGGATCTCGGTCGCCCTGGTGCCAAACCTAATACTAATACATAATAAGTAAATGGACAACTCAATTAAAAATACATCAATACAATTCAAGTTAAGTACTACTGGGTACTACTAGTATTCTACTTGCCTTGACAATAAGACGTATCAGGCAAAGCTCTGCGCAGGGGGCGACACTAGCGTAAACTCATGACAACGTCAATTCTCTTTATATTTTGTCGCTATGCCAGATCATGGCCAAAGAGTATTAGTACTTATAGAAATCATGATATGTTTATTATTAACAAAATCACATGATATTTTACATCGATAGTGGGTAACGATAGAGCTATATTTCCACAAATTTAATAAAATAGTACGATATTATGGCATTTAAGATACCTACTCAAAAAACTGTGTAAGGTTTTGTGATAGTGCTGCACTCTGACGGGAGAAAATTTCAGTGATATTCCTTATTATATTATAATATATCTTAAAATATGTACGAAACTCACAATAAGATTTTATTTGATTTGTTAAAACAGTGAACAAACGTACAAAAATTAAATTAAACATAGATACCTACTACAGTAAGTAAAATAAAAGATAATGCTCTACAATTTAATGTCGTAAAACAAATGGGACACATAAAATATGGTACATGAAAGTAAAAAATAAAGAGTTATGTTAAGTACTATTATATGCCAATAAAATAAATTCCACTTTATTCTTTTGCAGAGTACAGTGGTTTATCAAAATGTAACATTTTTAAGTCTGCGTCGGCTTAAGTTTCAAAGATCTAGATCGATTTTTCGCTCCCAAAAATATACATAATAATATAGATATTTCAGCGAAATCGTCGGAATTGTTTGTGAGATTTTAGAAATAGGTCCATTACGTACTTGGGCCAATCAACTTTTTTACCGACACTAATCTGTCCGCGACATATTTCAAACAATTGCAGATTTACGTAAACATGTTTTTTCTGTAATTTAATAGATGGTGTACATATATACATGCGATCCTACGTAAGTTCAACCTATTAAACCGTGAAATATCTTGTTGGAAGTACGATTTTTTGGTAACGCCAGAGACAATTTTGGTAACGCAGGAGACTCCCAAAGTGTCGGTAAAATAGTTGATTGGCCCACTTATTTAATTTCCTATGCTTCCATCACTCTTGCATTTATCGGTGGTTGTGCAATGTTTCACGTCAGTTCTGATGTTGATTTCTCGAATAAAGTTCGAGCTGAATCTCACCCATTCTTACGTTCAGAGTGGCAATCGGAAAATATAATTTTTTCCAACAAAAGCAGGACGTAAAAAACATGTTTTCACTAAAATAATAGCTTAATTCTAAACGTACACAGTACAGATTAAATAGCCTTCTAAGAAAAGTTGAAAAAAAAACCTCGACATTGACAATAACGGCCGAACCGATTTTAATGAAACATAACTAAAAACCACCGCAAGGAAACTCGTTGTAGCGTAAACAAAACCGTTAGAGAGCTACGATGTCACAAGCAGACAGACATTGGTGTTAAACTTCTTTTTGAATCGGGATTTAGAATTACGCGATTTGAAAAATCTGTCAATTGATTAACGGAAGGTGATAAATCGCCATAATCACATCACGTAGGTAGTTATGATGAGACTTCCCGTAACCACGTGAGGAAGTATGGGATATAGGTTACCTGTATGAGCCCGCCCTCTCCCGACGCACAGTCCTGTATTGGAAACTCGCCACCCAGTTCTGCCGCATCTTGTTTACGTCCGCTCTTCTCCATCGCTTCCTTGATGCAATAGTAAAGCGCTTTACACTGAAATGCAATAAGAAACCAAATAAAAATAAATAAAAGTAAAAATACATATTATATGAAAAAATATATATTATAAGGGTCAGTTCACACTGACACGTGACGCCACGTGATTTGGCACATTTTATTGAGTAAATAAGTACATTAAATGACTACATTTTCACAATGTAATTTACCGCGTTGCATCGCGTTTCAGTGGAAACTAGCCCTAGGTAGTAGTGCTTCTTGACTTGGACTAAAAATTACCTTCTTAGTATAATATTTATGTAGTTGTGTCTGACCACCGTTCTTCCTCCAAAGGCACAAAACTCGTATTTTCGGACTGTATGTCATATTAACTAGCCTTTCGTACCACCATCTTTCGACGATTGTTCCTGAAATTACATGTTTTTCCAAAAATTAGCTTTATGAACCCTACAAATTGCAAAAAGAGGTATCACTTAATATTACTGGAAGAAAAATCAATATATATGCACCACCCCAAAGATACCCCATTGAACAAAGCGTACCTACGTATTTCGCATTAGTATCGGTACTATATCGTATATTGTACCAGTTATTGGTGAGATTAAGTTTACATGTTTTTAAATGTTTGTTAACAAAAAGTTATTTTCTCAAATACAGTCGTGCACGATCTATTATCAATTACGACTACGACAATTACTGACGGTGTAGAGTTGATCCTGCTTCCGTCTTTCGAATCACTCAGTATTATAATTATTACCAGCTTTTGCCCGCGGCTCCGCCCGCGTGGTATTCGGTTATCGCGCGCTGTTCCCTCGGGAACTGTGCATTTTTCCGGGATAAAAAGTAGCCTATGTCACTCTCGGGCCCATAAACTATCTCTATGCCAAAAAACACGTCAATCCGACGTTCTGTTACGGCATAAAAGACGGACACACAAACAAACATACAAACACACTTTCGCATTTATAATATTACTAGCTTTTGCCCGCGGCTTCGCCCGCGTGGTGTTAGGTTATCGCACGCTGTTCCCTCGGGAACTGTGCATTTTTCCGGGATAAAAAGTAGGCTATGTCACTCTCGGGCCCATAAACTATCTCTACGCCAAAAATCACGTCGATCCGTCGTTTCGTTACGGCGTGAAAAACGGACAAACATACAAACACACTTTCACATTTATAATATTAGTATGGATGGATATTGGTAACAACAGAAACTATCATCTAGTCGTACCTTGCGTGGAGCGCAGCACGAGTCCGTCGTCCCGCACTTCCATGAAGCGCAGTTCGCCGCTCGCGTCGCCCTCGTGCACGGTGAACGAAGCTCGCCGCAGCAGCCGCGACCCCAGTGGCTTGAGATCTATATCGTTCCCGTGCTACGACAAATAAAGGCGAAAAACTAGGCGTAACTATTTTATTTGTAACTAGCTTTTACCCGCGGCTTCGCACGCGTAAACTAATCGGTCTGGTAGTGGCAATTGAAATATCCCGTGGGAGTATAGGGATAAAAAATAGCGTATGTGTTATTCCAGACGTGCAGCTACCTACATACCAAATTTCATGACTTTTAGCCCAGCGGTTATTATTTCAAAATTTTATTCCTATCCCGTGGGAATATCGGGGTAAAAAATAGCCTATGTGTTATTCCAGAGGTTCAGCTACCTACATACCAAATTTCATGGCTCTAAGCCCAGTGGTTGTTACTTCGAGATTTTATCCTTTGATATCCCGTGGGAATTTCGGGTCAAAAAGTCGCTTATGTATTATTTCAGACGTGCAGCTCCCTACATATCAAATTTGATGACTCTAAGCCCAGCGGTCATTATTTCGAAATTTTATCCCTATCCCGTGGGAATATCAGGATAAAAAGTAGCCTTCGTGTTATTCCAGAAGTCCAGCTACCTATATACTAAATTTTATGGCTCTAAGCCCAGCGGTTGTTATTTCGAGATCTTATCCCTAGTTATCCCGTGGGAATATTGGGTCAAAAAGTCACCTATGTATTATTCCATACGTCCAACTACCTACATACCAAATTTCATGACTCTAAGCCCAGAGGTTCTTATTTCAAAATTTTATCCCTATCCCGTGGGAATATCAGGATAAAAAGTAACCTTCGTGTTATTCCAGAGGTCCAGATACCTACATACTAAATTTTATGGCTCTAAGCCCAGCGGTTGTTATTTCGAGATCTTATCCCTAGTTATCCCGTGGGAATATCGGGTCAAAAAGTCACCTATGTGTTATTCCATACGTCCAACTACCTACATACCAAATTTCATGACTCTAAGCCCAGAGGTTCTTATTTCAAAATTTTATCCCTATCCCGTGGGAATATCAGGATAAAAAGTAGCCTTCGTGTTATTCCAGAGGTCCAGATACCTACATACTAAATTTTATGGCTCTAAGCCCAGCGGTTGTTATTTCGAGATCTTATCCCTAGTTATCCCGTGGGAATATCGGGTCAAAAAGTCACCTATGTGTTATTCCATACGTCCAACTACCTACATACCAAATTTCATGACTCTAAGCCCAGGGGTTCTTATTTCGAGATTTTATCCCTATCCCGTGGGAATATCGGGATAAAAAGTAGCCTATGTCCTTTCCCAAGGTCTATTCTATCTCTGTACCAAATTTCATCCAAATCGGTTCAGCGGTTTTGGCGTGAAAGCGTAACAAACAGACAGACAGACAGACAGACAGAGTTACTTTCGCATTTATAATATTAGTATGGATTATTTTATTTTGAAAAAATGACTTTCTGCCATGTTTCTTGCGGCGCATTCTTCTTGGCAATGATGGTCTTTCCGAAAGCGCTGGTAGTTTAAAAAAAATGACGTGTAAAAGTGCCCATTGCGGCCTATTTACTGAATAAATGATTTGAATTTGAATTAGTTGCCAGTCGGTGTTCACAAACACGAATTTTAAGGCATTGACCAATAAGGTTCATCACTCATACCGTAGTCCATTTTACATGCCAAATGTATGTGACCTATTTTAGCATGTCTAAAGTAAAATAAACATTTCATTTCCATCTATCGTTCATGTCCGTGAAAGGGTTAAAAAGTGTACTGTAGTTGACCGCTATCTCACCAAATGGTGAGTGTAGATTAGGCCGAAGTTATGGCGCACTGGTGCAGTAACAGCCTATTCATCATCATCTCGGTCTATATAAGTACGTCAGTACATCACACTGGAGAGACATCACTGGACTTCAGAGTAAATTCGTTATGGGACAAATTCCATTGACATCATAAGTAACATGAATAGTGCTTACCAACGTATGTACGACGTCAAGCAAATGATTGACTTCTTGGCTGTAGACAAGTCCGATGTGGCTCTTAGCAAGCAACCTCCGCACCTTATTGCGAATAGTATCAGATTTAACATCGAATAACACTAAGGCCGCCGTTAAATTATAAAGAGCGGTGGACAGCAGTCTATCCTCTTCGTGCTCGAGGCGTTTCCGCTCTGTCTCGCTCAGACACTTGTATCGCTCCATCATTTCATTGGCGCCTTGATCCATGCCGATCATATCGCGCTCTTGGCTCACGGCGTCCAAAAATGCGTCCTCCCAGAATTGCATTTGGTCCCATAAGTTTGATCTCTCCTTGCCTAAAACAAATAAATAAATTTAACCTTTTCATTGGTATAGGTACGATTTCTAAGTTAACCACGAGTAAGGATCCATTAAACTCCATTTCAATGGAATCTGACAATCCTGTAGACACTTCCAGCCTATTAATATGAACACAGGGCTGCCTAGGGCTTTGTGATGTGACTACATATTATTCTTTTTTGATTCCTTTTAGATGATAATCCCAACAACAGGGGTATATATAATCAAGTGTGCCCACGTTAGGGTGTCTTAAATGTGTAGAAAATTGTCAGATTCTATTGAATTGCATTTTACTCTTCTATTATTCAAAGCTTGTGAAAGGATTACCGCGACCACACTTCTGCGTAGGTACATCATTACTATCCTTAAAACGGCTAAAGCAAAATTTCAAAGACTTTTCGGTGTTTAGGTCTGTGCAGTTCAACTACCATCAAGGTTTCTATGGCTAGAGCGTGTAAGAGGATATATTTTTTCTCGCATCGTTCGTCTACAATACTTAGTAAGCGTCGTGGCTAGGGTGATTACCAATAAGTCCTTGGAATAAGTAGGTTCTCGCAGTGTCCGGCGAGGTGAGCGGTGAAGTGGCCGGCACGCCAGAAGGCGGTCGGTATCCACTCAGCGAAGATTTGGATGAGAACACACTCGCTGCCCGTGGCTTGCCGGTCCCGCCACCACGGCCCATCTGTTTAAGAAAAGCAACTTATTCTTATGCACGGTCGGACATTTGTTAGAAATCGGTAACGGCTCTTGGCTTCAGTTCAGTCCATCATTCTAGTTTTTTGTCATTTACAACGGATTGACGAATATTATTTATGTAATTTTCATCAGTCCGGAGCATTAGTCTGTCAGTCCGAGAGGTTTAGATGACAATCTCTCGACAATGTGACCAAAATGATGGATTGAACTGACGCTACAATTAGCTTATAACCGATGTCTTACGATGGTTTTACAGTCTTACGTACGCTAGCGCAGTTGGTAAGCGTCGCAGCTCAAGTACTTTGGGTTTATTGTATTAATTTATAGCACAGATGGTAAAACACCGAACTCTTTTATAGTAACCACGCGTTGCGGAAGCCTGACTGTAAAACCGAAACAGTTCATCTTTAGAATCTTGGCATGTTTAACGAAGAATGTTTCATCTTTACCTGATTCCTTGTCTGACTATATAGCTAATGAGTGACAACAAGTGATGGTTTAACTAAAGACAGCTAGAGTACCATGTGCTGGTATTTTATTGTTGAAACTCTAGCTAAGCTCTTTTTGTACACAACACAAAAAATATAACAAAATATTTAAATTCACTTCGTCGTGTTGTTTTTAGTACAAGTTTAATACAAGTCTTTAGGCTAAAACTGGCAGTTAGATTTCATATTGTAGAATATTGATTGAGAGCACCGGTTCTTACTATTACAAAAGAACCAATGAGCATCTAGCATAGATGATTAAGGCAGTTAAATAAATGTGATGGGATAGCTATGTGTGTTTACCATGCTCATCTACTCTATAGCTGAAATGCGGTCTACCCGCATGAAAGCGCTAAGCTGGCCGGCTAGCACGCTTGTCGTTTTCTCGGTTGTCGATCAGTACAACACTTTCGTAGAGTTGTTAGAAAGGAATGCAAGTAGCGACAAATAGATAAAAAATTATACTGCCAAGATCTCCATCAAAACAGAAAAATAGGAGTACGACTTTTTCTCTACCTTTCTTTGAAAGTGAGTGCTTTCAAGGCAGAGAAAAAGTGGCACTCTTTCCAACGCGTATCTTTTTTAGCTCACCTATCTTTAATTTCGACAATATTCCAATAGTGTCTGTGAGATACGCAAGCTAATGGCAATTGATAGAGATGCACAAGCATTACCTATTAATATCTATTTCCAAATATCTATTTAATCAAATAGTGTGCACCACAAATACAGCCTCAATCCGCTACCTGCTTCCTGCATTGGATAAAGACGGACGGGTTTTATCGGTGTTAATCTATGAAATGTTGTCGCTAGACTGTAGACAATTTCACAGGTGAAAACATTATATCAGTAAACGAAATAAATGGGTGCCCCTTTTTTCGCATAACATTAATTGTCCTAATATGAATTCGCATAACATGGGACTGGCATAATAATAAAAAAGCATAACATCACAAACTATAACTTTGACCATCATAAATGAATTTGTTTAATTGTATCATGCCAGCGAATTAGATGGGTCACGGCAAAAACGACTACATTAGGTTGTTAAGTATTGTTTTGTAACAGCCCGATAGCAAATATTTCCATATAGAAGTTCACTTTTCAGATCCACTTTAAAGCAGACACTTTTTAATCTAATATTTAATACTTTTTAATACTCATGCAAAGCAACGTTATGCTTATTAAATTTATGCCTACTCCTCGTTATGCCCATTATATTATGGATATTCAGTTATCTAAATTAATAATTATGCGAAATAACGTTATGGCAATTTGAATTAGGAATATTACGTAATGCAAATTAATATAGACCCAAAATAAATGCACAGCGAGCAAGCGTCCAGCCGTTCCGGGCACGACAGCGACTAGGACTTACATTGAGGAACATGACCTCTGTGTCAGAGAGGTTGGACTTAAAGGAGGCGCGGTGGTCGTAGAGGTTGGCTCGGTTGGTGGTGATCGAGCCGCTGTCGTCGACGGAGCAGTCGGACGACGGCGCCGCCTGCCACCAAACAACCGCTGTAGCCGGGGGGTTGCCAACCCTACTAGCAATGTGCTAACCTATTGAAGGGCCCTACTACTGATAAGGCATATACAAAATACTCAAGTAACTTATTCATGAAGCGATTTAATTAGGAATTTACAATCAAAATAGTAATTGGAAATCAAATATTGCCAATCAACCCACAAACAAATTAAAAAAAAAGAAAGAAAGTGAACAACAACTACACAGTAAACCTACACTAAACTTAAGTGACAGTTGACAGAAAAGAAAAATTCATACATAAGTGGGTAATATTCTGCCCCAATGGCTATGAAGCCAGTAGTGACTTTGGTTATTTGCGAGATATATTTAGATCACTTACTGATCGAACTAATAAGTTAAAAAGTTGGCAACCCTACCCACAACCAGCAATGAGACATCGCCAGGCGCATAAAATACCCAATATGATATCAGAATACGACTTTAGAATCCAAGTCTTTGATTGTATAGAAATTTAGCTGGTTTATCTCTTTGCTGGTTAGCAAGGCCCCCCACACCCGCCTGCGACGCACACAACTGGGACTACTTTAGTGCTGTCAGCCATGGCAAAAATAAATGAACACAGGGTTACTTTAAATATATGGAGATCGCGCAAAGATCTGATTATAGTACACAAGGACCATCCAATACTTGTTACTATAAAATAAACTTCCGTACAGAGTTCAAATGCATATTATACTTTATTACATTATTTCGATATACATATTATATTTAGTGTCATGCTCAAGAAAGTAGCAATAACACGGTTACATTATAAAGGCCCCTAAATACGGGTTTAAATTTATATTCAATCGAAATTAACACATTTAATATATGGTTTACAATTGATGATATAATATAGTTAATGAGATCCCATGCATTACAACATTGACCCTGCGTATTTTTATAATACAAATGTAACTCACGTCGGAATCAAACGAGGTCAGCTTGCTGAAGAGAAGGTTCCTTTTTTGATTCAGCATGTCTTTGAACATCTCCGTGGTGCTCTGTAACTCGGACGGGTCCATCTCTGGGTAGTTGACGATTGGCACATCTGGATAGGAAGGTAAAGGATAAGTAAAGCACTAAAAGTAAGATAAAATAAATAATCTGATACCTACTTTTTTTTTATACGACTGGAAGGCAACTACTACTGTATTATAAAAAAAAACTTTATTTTCAGGACGCTCTATAATGTAAAAAATGATAATTTACAAATAACGAAATGAAAGCAGTTTTTCCCACACATAAAAAAACGTGAACAACATCAATTATAAAATACTGTAGATGTGTTACACTTTATCAATAATTTCAGTGTCGTAAAAAATACCACTGTATATAAAAGGACGTAGAAGTTAAAGTTTCGGACCTGACTGCGAGCTTTTTCTGGACGACGGCGACGAGGGAGTGTCCAGATAATTGTCGGTGAGAGCAGAGCCACCCATGCCTCCGTGTTCTAGACCGGCTACCTAAATAATGGAAAAAGAGATGAACTATTTAACTTGTAGAGACTAAGGAGATTAAGCCTCATTCATTAAGATAAATTACGATTTTAATCGAGTAATACAATAAAGCCCAGTAAGTATGGCTTTACCACATAAGATCGGTATATTTATGTATGTGGTAGTCACGTGGTAGTATCAAGCAGTGATATTCATTCCATTTTCATTCAGATTCGGAACAACCCTTTTAAATGAAAAGGTACTCAAGTTATCTGTGTACCAGAGCACCTGATGTAATCGACGTCAATTTTAGTGAAACTCCGTGGGACACGGACCTTATTATTGAAAATAGAACACAGACATACATCGCCCATTAGACTACTACTACGTGAGAGGTCCATGTTTCTTAGTTTAGTAATTATAGGTAGGTTCATTCATGATGACGCGTGCCGTGATTCTTATTACAATGTCATTAATGTCTAATTTTGACAAAATCACGCGTCTTCGTGGATAGCTCTAGGTATATCGGTCAATCCACTTGTTAAGACCCATGCACTACTGCCTAGGCAGCGGTTCCCAACCTTTTTCAGCCGCGGACCCCCAAGGAAATCAAGCATGATGCCAAGGACCCCTGAGTGAAAAAAGATACAATTTTCGGACAACATTATTTTTGTTAATGCTCTAAGTAAGATAGATGCGTATGGGACCGCGGACCCCCAAACATATGTTCGACCACAGGTTGGGAAACAATGGCCTAGAGCATCCTTAGCACGCCTTTCGCAACTTACTTCTTTGCTCCAGTAGTGGGTTTGAGCCATCTCAGCCAGCTGGAAGACGGAGGCCATGCCGCCGAGCCCGAAGTTGGAGTAGGTGTGTTCTAGCCCGTGCACTACTGCCTAGAGCACCCTTAGCATGCCTTCCACAACTTACTTCCTTGCTCCAGTAGTGCGTGTGAGCCATCTCAGCCAGCTGGAAGACGGAGGCCATGCCGCCGAGCCCGAAGTTGGAGTAGGTGTGTTCTAGCCCGTGCACTACCGCCTGAAGCACCCTGAGCATGCCTTTCCACACAGGTTTGCTCACGAACTGTGTACAAAAAATCACAAACACTATAAACGGTTCTCTAATTTTTCGATGAAAATATTTTTCCCAAATGATTCATATGGAAGAACGATTTTTTTAACTGTAAGTACTTCAGAATTGTTATAAAACTAACCTAACCTATAGTTCTACACGATAGTCCTTAAATATATCCTGATTATTTTAGTTCCAGAAAAAACTCGTTCGTTTAAATAATCAGGAAATTAATAATTTGGCAAAAATATTTTCGGCTAAAAGCCAGGATCCCACTATAAGCACCACGAAGCGGAAAATCAGTGAAAAAATAATGCGGAACCCCCCCCCCCCCTAAATAGGGACGTGTGTTAGTCGAATTAGATCTAATATCCGTAGTAGAACATCATAATCATTTCCTGTAAAATTCTCACTGCTGGGTACAAGCCTTAACTCAATATGAAAGGACTGGCTGTAGTTTCCACGCGCGCCCAGGACGGATAAGGAACTTCATACATACGATTAAACTGCTTCGCATATAATGCAGGTTTCCACATAATGTTTTTCTTCAACGAAAAGCTCATAATTTTCAAACATAATTTCACACAAAAACTACGAAAAATTCACACGATCCTTTACTTTCTACGTCGTAGGCCAACCAAATCCAGTCGCCACCATATAGGTTTAGTCACTTGATCAGATCGGTAGTCACACAGAATATATTACATTTAATATTTTGCACCTCTAATGCAACACTGACGTAAATGCAAATTTCCACCTCTTCAAGATATATGCGAAAAACTTTTTTGATCGATTTTTGACCATTCTCTATCAATAAGCAAGTCTCCAAAAAAATAAATGCAACTATGTCATTGTTGTAATTGTTTCAGATGTGCGTTTTTCTGTACATCTACGGATTTCAATTATTTTTGGCTTTTTTTTTAGTGTTCAAATTTTTTTTTCTATGTACTAACCACGTCATAAACCTTATCGTTGGGCGTGGTCTTCCGACTGAGGTTCCGGTTGAGCTTGCTGAGCACCATGTTGCGGTAAGACTCGTCTTCCATCAGCTTTTTGAGTCGGTTCAGCTTCAGCCAGCCCACGCCCTCGCCCTCCAACACGTGTTGGACCAGCTGACGACAATATATGATTGTTAGGCATACATTACGACGCTACTTTGAAAAAATCTCGTATCTAAAATCAATATGTCAGCAAAATTGAACCTTGACAAAATGTTCATAAAGTTCACTAAGAAAAATTTACTATTTTTGAGATACGAGTTTTTTCAAAAGTAATGACGATTAGTACGTTACTGTATAATAGTAATGTACTAATACTCACGAGCGCTGTTAGTATAGAAAAGTGACGTGTAAAAGAGCCCTTTACGGCCTACTTATAGATTTTTTTTAACTAAAACAATTACATTGCTCACCCGCGACCTTATCATAGCTATGTTTATCCAAGAAATGTATTCATGCGGTTCCTTCACCTCCACACTGTAAGAACACACACAAATCACACATCCATCTATTACCAACACCACACTACATTGACACGTTTCGCACTCAACCAGAGCTCATCTTCAGAGCAACACAAATGTGCACTATGTTATACGTAAATAGTGCGAACAGAGTTGAGGTTACGCACACGAGAACTTGTCACAGCTGTGACAGCCGGATTTTGACATTTGCTCATTCATTTCATTCATTCGCCATTTGTGCAATCAGTCCGTTATGTACCTATACCATCTCACACTCTTGTTTTAAGAACCCTTAGTTTACTTTTAGCGATCTGCCATTGTACGGTATAAGAGGTTTTTTTTCTTCAAATATTTTTGTTTTGTATACTTTTAATTTTACAGCGCATTGGTCTCTAACTGTAATGCTGTAAATTTTTCTTGGAATAATTAAATAAATAAATAAATAAATAATAAGACGCTTTGGTTGATGGTTTGGTTTGTCGGACGGGGAACCGTAGTGTACGGCGGATGTATACGAGTGTTATGGCGCGCCATGGAACAGGTCTATCGTCGGTTTTCACTGTACTAACAGTACTAACATTTTACTGTTTTGACAGTAAAAATTATACCTTATGAAAAATGCTAGTTGCGCGGTATTTCAGTATCACCGACGCTATCTCCAGCAGTGAACTGCTGTAGCCTGATGATGATGAGACAATCTGTTAATAGTACTAACGTCATTGAGGAAGGCCTGGTTCTCAGCGTTGGCGGAGGAGCGGTCGAGCGGCGGCGGCGCGGGCGCGGCGGGCGCGGCGTGGCGCACCAGCGGCGAGCGCGCCACCAGCCCGCGCGCGCCGCCCGAGAACGGACCGAACGACGCCGACAGCGGCGCGCCGCCGCCGCCGCCGCCGCCCCCGCCGCCGCCCGCCGAGCGGGCCGCCTCCGCCGGCTTTATCTGCTTGCCTGTCGAATTACATTAATTTTTTAATTAGTACCTAGCCTAGTAGTACCCATAGTACAAGCTTTGCTTAGTTTGGGACTAGGTCAATTGGTGTCAAGTGTCCCATGATATATTATTTAATTTGATGGTAATTTCGTCACTATGTACTTCGAAAAAATCTCATATCTAAAATCAATATGTCAACAAAATTGAACCTTGATGAAATTTCTATAAACTTCAGTCAGAAAAATTACCTATTTCGAGCTACGAGTTTTTTTTTAAGTAGTGGCGATTTATGACATTTTGCATGCTAGACTATGGTGAAACATAAGTAAGTGTAAGTTGTTACAATAAGAGCCTGTTGTACTACTCTCTGTTAAATAGAGAAGGCATCATATACATATATCCGTCACATAAGATAATACGAACTTGACAGAGAGGGGTCAATAAGTGTTATAGTAATAATAGTTTGAAAAGGTCAATGTATTACAACCTTTTCCTTTATTACTCTGCGACTACAGCACACCTAAGTTCCCAATTAACTACGGCCCAAGCCCTCTCATTCCGAGAGGAGGCCTGTGCCCAGCAGTGGGACGTATATAGGCTGGGATGATGACAGCACACCTGTACGACACATATACCCACCTCATCCACGTAAATCAATTACGTCACAAGGACTCAACCACCAAAAACGCCGCAGAAGATCCTAACGTGTTGCAAACGTACCTTTAGACCCGAACAGATCGCTGAACATGCTAGAAGTAGAAGCAGCCAGGCCGTTGAGATCGGAGCTAATGTTTGAGAAGAAGTCGCGATGCGTGGCTGCGAGCAGGTTCGTCGTCTGCAGAGCCGTGGAGTCTCTCCGTGACGCGCCCGGCGCAGGCGCCGGCGAACCACCCGAATCTTGGCTTTCACCCTGGCGAAAAAACCGATTAACTACAGCCCCCCGTACCACGAAAGTTACGAATGCTACAATTCGACCAAATTATAACATTTTACTAAGAGAAAACTGACAGGACAGTTTTTCCGGAACGCTATGATCCGAAATCTTTAAGGTCAAAGTGAACAGACACCTTCTAGGCATACGTGTACCATCTTAGGCCCCATCTTCGCCTCCCATCAAGCGAGATTGAGGCCAAACGTAGGCCTATTTTTTATATATTTAAAAAAATTGCCAAATTGTTATGGCATTTCTAATTTTTGTGGTACAGGGGCCAGGACAGACTAGTGCATTAAACGTTCTGTACAAAGGGTATAGCCCTGTATGGATGGCGAAACTGCCTTTGACGAGAAAGTGGTTTTCCTTTGGCTCGGATAATTGTCTTTACATACGTTGTAATTTGACCAAATTTTAGCCCCAAAATGGGCGTGGTTTTTGAGATAATTAAAAAAAAAGGAAAATCGTTTTTATTTTTTATTTACCAAACTAGTGGCCCGATTTTCACGAAATTTTTATATATTATGTAGAAAATTAAGAGCGTTTTTTTCTTTAAAAAAAAATCCAATTAATTTTATATTTAAGTAAAAAAAATCATTTTTATAATATTCATAATTTTTTTTTTTTACTTGCGAGGTGGCGACACCTACCAATATCAGATATATTATGACCCATTTAATACTCTAATACATATATTTTTTTCAAAAACATTCATTTGGATCATCAGGTTAAAATAAGCGAATTTGTAACATCTCATACATAGCCTTCCCTTTACTACGTACATGGGCGTTTTCAAAAAAGTTGTTGAAATGACTTTTTTTTTAGAAGTGGATGAAATTTGGTATTCCTACTCAGAATCAGGAGCACTTTAGAATTTGTACATTATGAAAAAAGAAAATTTTTCAAAAAAAAAATTTTTTTTATCTTATGTTTTGAGGTGGCCCACTCGCTTTTAAAATTAATAATTTATCAAATGAGGTAGTTCCAACAAAAAAAAAATTTTTCGGTCAAACATCGTGGAAGACGTCTAAAAATTGTCGATTGTGATTTTTTTTTACTTTAATACAAAAGAAAGAGAAGTCATTTTTTGATTTTTTACATTAATTACAAAAATAATAGATTTTTTTTTTTTACTTTTGATTTCCAATTGGCTTTCGAGGGGTGACCCTACAGGTTCTAGAACACCTTTAATATATATTTTTTGGTACTACTTCATTTAATAGATTATTAATTTTAAAAGGGAATGGGCCATCTCAAAATATTAAGTAAAAATTTTTTTTTTGAAATTTTTTCTTTTTTCATAAGGTACAAATTCTACCCCCTAAGCTAAGAAAATAAATAAAAAAATTTTTTTTTCAACCCACCCTACTATTCAATCCTATGTTACGTAGGTGGGCGTTTTGAAAAAAAAGATGTTGAAATGACTTTTTTGTCAGATGTGGATGAAATTTGGTATTCCTAATCAGAATCAGGAGCACTTTCGATTGCAATAGGAAAAAAAAGTGTCCCAGGTTTTTCATATAATTTTGTGTTATCCATGACACTACCGCCACAGACACGCGTATGAAAACGGTAACGTAATGGAATATAAAATATTGAGATTTTTTTTTTCTCCTATTATAATCGAAAGTGCTCCTGATTCTGAGTAGGAATACCAAATTTCATCCGCTTCTAAAAAAAAAGTCATTTCAACAACTTTTTTTGAAAACGCCCATGTACGTAGTAAAGAGAAGGCTATGTATGAGATGTTACAAATTCGCTTATTTTAACCTGATGATCCAAATGAATGTTTTTGAAAAAAATATATGTATTAGAGTATTAAATGGGTCATAA